>OY743140.1:16468685-26468685 GCA_963555695.1 Dasypolia templi
TCACTAGTGCGATGGAGAGTAAGCCCTAATTTTTACCCCCTAGGTACGCCACTGTTGTAGCGGTAGGTACAAAAATATCAAGCACTTCGTCCCGTTGATGTAAAACGAGACAGTTTTTTTCTCAACTTTCGAAACTGCAAATGCACAAAACAAGTAATGGGAAGCAGGGAAGGCACAAAATTGCACAAATGCCCAAAATGATTGCAGGTCAGTTTTTTCGTATTTTATGGGTAATAAGTTTTGTTTGTTGTGTTTGTAATTGTCAGGATACGGTTTGTATGAAAGTTTTTTTAGTAAGTCGGAAGTTTTGATGCTATTTTTGAATGAATTCACCCCGGGCGACGCCGGGCACGAACTGCTAGTAAATAATCAATTTAATTTTAATTTTTTATACTTCAGTTTACAAAAAAGGTTTAGTGTTTGGAGCCTCCTTTTAGGTAATCCACTAAAGCGCATCCAAGTATGAGTTTAGTTTTTGAAACGGTGACGAATAACCAACAAGCTTTTATGACTCTCGCTCTCATAGATAGGAGAAATCTTCCGGAACAACGGATGCTGTGCATGATGACAGGCGGTAGATGCATGCAACTGGATGCGCTGCCATATTATGCAAGACTGAATTTATGGCACATTATGTCAATTGTGTTGTTTGCTTCAAATTATGAGATGATGATGACAAGCGTACGGCTGTATCTAATGTGTGTATTACCTGTGTCAATGTGATATAACAGCGATCAGTCAGTGGCGTGATTACAAGTCGAGGCGTGTTTCCGAGGTACTCGTAATCATACAAAAACTGTGCGTCACATATATTCGCGAAGCAATCGCCCAAATTCATATCCCAGCGATGCCTGAAAAAAGTGCGAACGACTTGTATTATAAAATATAAAATGATAGTTTTTGTGACAAGTCTTACATAATATACCTGAACCAGAAGATAAGTATTAAAGGCGACGACTACAAAAAAAAACTAATCTTGACAGAATCTCACACGTATCTCAAAGTAATCACATTTATTTTATCATTGTTATAAACATCCAAGACACATTTTATTATTACTCTAAAATCCAAACGACACACATAAAATAATAGCTAGAAGTACCTCAGCTGGCTCTGCCACTGGAAAGCATTAGCAGTTTCCACCTTGGCGACGATGAGCTTGGCGACCACATCCCTAGAGTGTACGTCGATGGTACAGATGGTCATAATCTTCTGTCGGTCACCGACTGTGAGGTCGCCCAGTAGCAACGTTATCAACGAGCTTAACTGGGAGATTTGTTTCTTCTGGTAATCTTTCAATGCATTCTCGTAACCTATAAGTTTCTAAATGGTAAAATTTCAGGAATTAAGGTTCACAGCAGATGTTATACTTTAGCCATCGGCTATCGGTGATTTGGCGCGTGCATAAAAGCTGCGCCACATTTTAGCGACTCTGCGTTGGGTCGCGGTAAAATAAACGCATTGAGCTGTGTTTCGCAGATGGCAGATCAGATGACAAAATAACAAAACCTCACTAAAATCGACTGGCATCCAAATGATAGCGGAGTAGCTGTAGCTTTCCAAAAGCGTCTATCACTAATCGCCGAAGCTACAAGTATCATTTCTGCCATAGCCCTAAGAAATATTGTACAGCTGGCGGACCGACTACAATATCCCCTTTACCTAGTAACCACTTAGTAAGTTGGTAAGTTGGGCTCTCTCTGCCAGTGTACAACGAAATGTTTCGTACCTTCTTCAAGTTTCTCAAAAGCCTGGTTAGTCTCAGAGGTCCACCAGATCTGGGTGCCGACGAGGGCAGGCTGCGCGGGCCAGTCAAACACCCACTCTTCTCGCGCCTTGTCCTCGTACGACTTGACGGAATGCTCGAAGATATCACGCAGAGTGTAGCGCATGCAGTCTGTCACTCGGTTCAACCACGTTTCCACCTGGTACACATTTTACATACTGAAGGAGAAGCTTTTACAGAGAGGACATAACGTGATCATGCCATGTTACTCGTATACGAAGAATGGGATAGGGAAGGTCACTTCTAAACAGAAAGTTATGACATAACAACAAAAACAACCAAACGGCACATACGTTTGTACAATAACACTACTAAAATACATATTTACCAACTCTTTCAACAACTTCTTTCTTGGTACACGGGCCTACTCCGCATTTTTGGTTCAAGGACATGCCGGTTTCCACGTTTTCCTTCGCTAAGATCAGTGGTGATGAAATTATTAACGCAAAGTAAAGCGCCTGTCTGGGTTGGAACCTACGACGTTACCACTGGGCCACCACAGCTCCCTCACCAATAATATCAAAATTGAATATAATATTATTATGATTAAAATGGCTGAATAATTAAATGGAAACCTTTCCAGAACAGTCGCAACAGGGGGCTTTAAATGGCACATGCTCTTCGTTTTCTTTGGATATCATCTCGTAGGCTTGCTTGCTGGTCGCGTCGGGGAACACGAGTACGGCTACATTGTCGTACAACTTCGTCAAGTGCCGCGAAACCGCTGGCGGGTTGTTGCCGTTCGACAGGATATCTGACGAACATTACGTTATTTATATCGGGGAAAAAGTTATTAATATTATTGACAGATTATCAAATTAGTTTTATGAATTACGAGCATTTAACTTGTCTTAAAGTCGTCAGTCACTCAGCGGCTTATGAAATGAACTAGTAAGTACCTACATACTCATAAAAGGTGGAATTCAAAACGAAGTCGGTTGAACTGGTCATAATATCTTATAAATATAGCCGTAGATTCGATCGCTGGGCGGTGGTGCGGCGATCTTCGCGATACAGACAGCAAATAGATTCTTCCGAGTGATGAAGGTCGAAAATGGTGGCGTGTAATGCTCGCCATTCTGTCCGATCTTCGTCAGATAGACATGTCTGCTATGGATAATGTTGATGAATGAACAGCGCTTATTTATTGTTACCAAGCAAATCTGCAGAAGACACGAAGTAAAAGCGAGGATAAGCCAGCCGCTTTGTCTCGAGATAATTGTTTAGCGCCTTCTCGCACAGACCGAGTGCAGACATCAGTTCCTCGAGCTGCTCTTGCAGATTCGGTTTGTTGGTGGCTTCTATCACGTTTGGAGTCTTTGCGATATCTTTTAGCATTCCCTACGACGAAATTATTGTTAACATAAATAACTTTATTTGAAGAAATTATGCTAAAAAGACGTGTGAAAGGTAATTAATAAACGTACCTTAAAATCACGGTCTACACGATCAAACCTCTGCGAATCCTCAGGTAGCTGCGAGCGAATATCGTCGGAGCCGACAAAAATACTTTCTAAGTACTGCCATTTACGTTGTACTTCGAACCAGAGTGCGATCACAGCATCAGCAGTACCTAGTTTCTTTTGCCATTTTGTCACCTCCATTTCAAAGAAGCCAACAAACTTGGATGACATCATAGTTTGTACTTGATTCTATAATCAATGCAGAAAAAAACGCTAGAATTATATTATAAGTAATAAGTGATAGATAGGTTTATACGCGCTGCGCAAGTAACATGTCAAAACTTGGCAAATAGGGATGATGAAATTAAAAATGTTCGTAAAAAGACAATGCCAGAAACTCTATAGAACTTTGCCCTACTCAAATCAAAAAGTCATTTACAAGCCTGCAATAGGTATGCAGCATCTTAAAGCTTATATATTACTGTTAACTAAACATTTGTCCTAATGCCTGTAGAACTTGCGGTTTCTCAGCCGTTTATTTTAAAATCTTAAAACAATAATGACATTGATTATAGTTTAGGTGCAGTTTATAATAGTTAAAAAGCGATTTAATCAACAAATACGTTACGCATTATCATAATTATTAAAGTCTTAATATGAGTTTCTGTTTTGCAGGTATTTAAATCTATGTTTTCTTGCTATGTTTTCTTGTGTATCATGCACAATAAGGAACGCAATAGGAAACTCAGGGGTTCAATTTTCTTTCATCATTGATTTGTAATCGGCAAGTTCTACTGAAAAACAATGTATTACGAAAAGGTCCTTCAATCGTTCCAATTTTTTTTTTTAAATTAACATTTCCTGTAAATAGCAGGGGCAGGATCTGGCATTGTCCTTTATGTAATTTCGTAGCAAAAATGAGATAATCGAAAAAATCTGTTAAATCGATGTAAATAAGAAGAACATACACGCTTTCAAAGTTTTTGGAGGGGATTATTCCCGTCCTTGTCGCGCGGTACTGAGAATGTACGGCGCTAGTATGAAGTTACATAGTCGTGACGTCACTTCTACGATAGCCCTCGTCTAACACTTATTTTAAAAAGTTTATAACTTGGCAATTTTTTAAGCTTTTACACTTATTGTAATATTGTTTGCACAATTTGGAGACCATTTTTTCTTTGGTACTTATATAAAAAAAAACGTCATCCCTAATAACCAAGTTTTCTTCATCTTGTCCCTTTTTCGCTCCCGACAATCCTACTTCCACGTGTCTTCTAATAATGTAACACAAATCACTAAATACATTTAACAAAACGTATTTGAAACATCATTCATCAGAAATTTAACGATGTCTTAAATTCGATTAGCCCACGAAAAAAAATCGCGGATCGAGGACGTACAAAGATCGCGGCGGAACTTAATCGCGCACTTTATTTTAACTCTCGGTGTGAAGCCGAGCGTTGAGAATTTAACAGAGTGCATCCCAGTGCGCCGAGAAAACACATTTGGATTTTCAACTCTCGGCGCTAATCAGAGTGTTGAAAATCCAGTGTGTAATAAAATCGCGACGTGATATTTTTAAAGCGGTAGAAACCCGTAAGTTGGAAACTGTGATTCAGGCAAGCCTAAACTTCGTTATTGCTAATATTTTTAACTTTAACATCCAGCCTACACAGCTTGTGCAACCACACTGGAGTGCTGCATGTGAGTGTTATTTTATGATCACCTGGTTATCTTCCAGCGTCTCTATAAGCTCCTCACTAGCTTTTGGTACTTTGATTCCAGTTCTATCATGTATAATGTAATCGAACTCCATAACAGCCCAGGTTGCTTCCAACTCCCTGAAAAGTGTATATTTTTAAAACAAAATTCTAAGCAAAGATACTTACAGTAAATCCTTGTCCATGATACAGTTTGACAGTGCCTTTATTTCGTATCAGTACATAAGGGGTTTCGTAGTCCAGTAACTAATATACCTACATGTGGTTGACCGGAGGTACCTACTATACAATATGCTATTGTTTGAGAAACACGCATCCGTTAGGCTGCAGGTTAAACAACGCGAAAACTATTCAATTTATTAAGGTTTTTAATTTTCTTCACCAATATCTGAAAGTAACTCACTAGGACCGGTAAAATATAACGGATGCCTGTTCAAATTAATGGACATACTTGAGAGTTTTATCCATAGCACTTTCTTTGACAGATTTATCCACAATCGTTTTAACTTCTTCTTCATACTTGTGTAGGTTTAGTGCTAGCAAGTCTGCCAGTGTCGTGTCGTCATCGATGTGGAACTTAACCTGAAGAAAATTTCAGTTTTATTCTACTTACAAAATAGCTACGTTACAAAGTTGAGAGGGATATTCTACCTTAACGTTAATATACAAATTTAAGTAAGAATTCTCAATTTTTTTACCAGTCTGGTTGCTTGAAAGAGATTAGGTTAATTAATGGATTTATCAATAACGTTATACTAGTGTAACAAAAAAAACAAGTAGGTAGGTATAGCAAAGAGGAAGTAAGATTAAAACCATCAGGAAAGTTCCTACCTTATTAATATCCGTGTAACCAACCTATATACACTAAAAACTTATGTAATCTATATAAATTATATTGTATCTACATAGGTTATCTAAATAATGAATTCTGATAGTATTATTGGATGATGCGGGAATTTCTGCTGCGACGAATTTATGTCAGACTTCAGTTGGAAACCCTTCTGCTTCATTTCTTTCATTGAGTACGATCGATTCAATCTAAACGTACTTATTCTGTTTCCTTCTTGTAACTTAGTTCTTCTGTAGTCTTGTATTTGTAGATATTTGTCATATTCTGCTTTAATTCCATTCTGAATTGTATAACTATTATTTTCTACATCTACATGAATGGCGAATTCGTCTAATGATCTGAAGTCATTTATAATTTCGTTTAAAGTGGTACTGGTTACATTATTATTTGAGGACGATGAGATATGAGAGTGCTTTGTTTTGATGTTCATGACGTGCGAGTGAACTGCTTTCTAAATAAAATGAAAAAATATATTTAATCATTTACAAAACTAAATAAACAACATGCTTAAATACCTAATATATCTTTTTTTCGCAAGGGAACACTTTACCTTGGTTGCCATCATAAGTTCTATCCAATGCCTATCCTTGATAGCTGGATTCTGTAGATCAGTGACGGCCCTTAATGACGTCATCAAGTTCTTTATTGTAGATTCTATTACTGTGTAGGGCTCCCTGTAATAAAAGTATACTGTAGGTATAGGTGACAGTATTTTGGGGTCGCGGCGCTCATCAGGAAAGGGGGCGCATAGTGGTCACGTGCTGACTTGCACACCTACACAGTTGGGGTTCGGAGAGACCCCTTTACAGTCTCCCCAGAGATGTGCCCTAACAGGCGTTGGACAGCGGGGGTTTTGGTTCGGTCTTTTGAGAGGTAGCGGAACCCCTTCCATTTGCAGATGGGGTTTAGTGAGGTAAAAATCCCATCCTCCCCGGGCTCATCCCCAAAGCCCGGGCGGCTTTTGAAAGTTTACCCCGAAAACCAAAAAACAATAAAACAAACATTGGAATGACGGATCATCGTCATCATTTTAGGCGACATTGCTGGACACTGGCTTTTTCTGAACATTGCCACAACTATTCATCCTGTTCTTTCCGCATCTAACGGTACTCGCGACCTTTACCTAGTCGTATACAGCATGTATTACAACGGTGTGTTCAAAATTAATGGTGTGGCACAGAAATGCATATAAATGAACAACCTTCTCCACGGGACACACACTCCAGTGTGTGTCCCGTGGAGAAGGCCTCATTTTGACTACACCTTTAATACACGCTGTATAATTATGGCGGATTGTAGATGTATGCTTGCATGGAATCTTTTGGTTATTTTATACAGGATAAAATTTTAACCAGTGCGCATACTAACCTTGAATTCAACATATGATTCTAGACCTAGAGTAGAAAGTTTTCGTCGGTTATGAAATAAAAATCTGCTGTTTCATAAATATGTGCAAAACATACGCGGTCAAAATGTATGAATGGTTTCGCGTTTTTTTAAATTAACCAACGATTAATCGTAAACGAGGTCTAGAATCATATGCCGAATTCATGTTTACAGTGTGCGCATTGGTTAAATATCCTTACGTTAAGTTACCTTACTTTTTCTACAAACATGACAATCATTAAACTTACCATGCTCTCATTTCCTTGTCCAGCTGACGCAGATCTTTGGTAAACCGCTTACACTCCTGGTCCATGCCATCGGCGTCAATCTTCTTCCATGGGGACTTCTTCCAGAACTCAATAGTACCCATCACCAAGTAGTAGTAGTCCCACAATTGCTGTTATAAAAAAATAAAGCCACGTGCCCATTAGGAAACAAAATTGCGCGACCAGTTTTACAGCAAAATGTTTTTGCGTTGAGGGAAATATTATGTTGCTGGCAACATTGAAAGTTGCAGCATTGCTAGAAACGTGCTAATTTTCCCTATTCATAAAAAGAACTTACAACATTTAATTGCCAGCAAAATTTGATATTGCGCTATAACATGGCGCTACAATAACATGGCGCTCCCCCCCATAGCAATAATAATGAGCGATTAATGACGCTGCTAGTCGAGCAACAAATCCATGGATTTTTTTGTTTGACGGCCGTCTCAGTACGCACACATGCGTTGTGACTCTTGGTGGCACTATGTAAATAGTTTCACAAATACTTTCAAACGTTTTGAATTTTGGAGGGGGTATCGTAGTTTATTTCTACTCAACATTGTTTGCAATAAATTTCGAAAGCCAATGTTAGTCAAGCAATACAACAAAGTCATCAAGCAGGTTTAGTTTTACAGCTACGAGTTTTCTTGCAAGGGTTACCTTAGCAAGTTTCAGTTCCCGTCTGCACTGTTTCAGGCTCTTCTCATCTGGAGGCTGGATGTCGAACAGGCCGCATGACATCTTCAGTCCGTCCACTACTTCTTCAAAACCTAAAAGCTCCTGGTGGACCTTGTCTACACTCCTGTATGGCTCTTTGCATGCCTCCAAGAACATCTACAGGAAATATCAAAATGTTAAATATTAGCTTTTACCCGCGACTTCGCTCGCGTGGATGTGGGTTAATCCAGGTTATAAAGTTTCCAATTTAATCCAAATCCTATTAGCATAATACTAATAATTGAAATACTATCGTGAATTCATGCAAGCTTGGTATTTTTTGTCATATAACTGCTCAGAAATTGTGCACAGTGTTTGGTGAACTCATCGATCACTTTATTAGTGATCGATGGGTGAACTGAATACCGGCTTGAATGCATGCAACGTTCTACAGCGATAAAAAAGTATGTTCTAACTAAGAGGGGCATTTCCCGTATTTAAAAGAGCGTTCGCATTCTAATCTCAGTCTCAATCCGTCAACAATATTAAATCCATTTTATTAATTTTATCACATACTTTTTAACAAGTTTTTGACATTGATTGTCGCTGAGATGAGATTGCGACTTGAATTTGAACGTTTTTTAGTACGAAAATTGGCCTCGAGGTCATGGGCTTCCCATGTGCCAAATTTTATCGAAATCTGCGCTGGTAGTGTTGTTACTTGAAGTATGAGTTGAGAAAATATATTTTCTTTTGTTTCGTTGTGTTTAGATGTGCATACAAACCACCACAGATTTGTAAACTGATATCTCAAATGTTTACGTCCAATTGTGGTTGATGGTCGACATAAAAGACAACAAATTAATTTATTTTTTTGTTTTATCGTGTGAAACTCCACAGACATGATGGGTATCGTTAGATATGAATTCCGCTATCGTTGAATATCATGTCCGCGGAGTTTCGCTATCTAATATAATTTGACCCTGTAGAAATAATGTTTGCGGGAGGAAAAACGTCTTGATTTCACGAAATAATCATAGTTTTTCTTTAAATATAATTTCGAGAGCTATTTTGATGTTTTTTAAAAAATGGAATTTAAGTAATAATCTTATTGTTTAAAATCCGTGCCTCGGAAAACATGATAAGGCGTTGGTCCCGGCTGCCATTCGTGGGCCCTTGACAGTCGTTACGGGACGTCAGAAGCCCAAAAGTCTGACAACCAGTTTGACCAAGAGGTATCGTGTTACCCAGTAACTGGGTTGTGTAGGTCAGATAGGCAGTCGCTCCAGGTAAAATACTGGTATTCAAGTGCTTCTGGTCAGGCTGGAAGCCGATCCCAACATAGTTGGGAAAAGGCAAGCCAGTGACGATGATATTATTTAATTTTGATGATATATTTTAAGGAAATAATGTGTTTTTAATCAGAATTACAATTCTGCACAATACATAAACAACAATTTGTATCTAATCATTATTTAGTCATTCTCAGGCATTTGGCCTGGATGCTGTCTAATTTCTTAAGCGCTTCTTTGTTGCAAGGCTCAATAAGGAAGATACAGTAGTCCAGAGTGCTCCTGGTCAAAGCATTATAGACCAGTTTAAGGGTGTAGGGGTGAGCCTCCCACCACACCCCGGCCAAAGCCTAGGACACAAAGCGTTCACAAAAAAAAATACGTTGTCATTAGTGTCGCGGATTCAATTTTGATCAACATGTGACGTAAAACAGGGCAGCAATTTGCAGGAAACGCGAAAAAAAAACGGGGGCTACGTTGAGGGAGGGGTCACAATAAATGATACATCTGAGGAATTTGGTAGTTCCAAGGGTACTTTCATTTAAATTAACGAAATAATTTATTTGAGCAGTGTTTTATTTCAGACTACAAAAATATCACTTTTAGCCATTTTTACTCATTGGCCATTTAATTAAATCGGTACGGCCATTTAATTAAATGTGCATAGCAACGTCCTCTCCGTTGCTACGCGTATTTCGTAGCGACGATAACGGCCAAAGTCTTCAGCACTACGTTCAAAAGTACTAGGCTGCCAGTAACATGAAGGGGTTGCAATTTCACTAAGCGTGGAAACCCGCGAAAAGGTGCACGACTACATAGACACTGTCCACGCCCTCGTTCCATCACTACACACACTCCAATTTAAAAGGGATAGACCATCAAACAAGTGGGACAGAGTGATCGGTTTGACCAATGACAGAGCGTGACAGCCACCAAATCGTAGCTAAGTACAAAATCGTACTGACAAATTAACTCCCGAAGGCGAGTTGTATAATTGTGTGTGTGTGTGTGTGTGTAGTGTACTGCACATTGCTTCTTGTGCGTGACGGCGGCTCGTTTAAAACTTAGCACCCTGAGTCCTGTCTGGTTTTATCGACACCGGATTAGCGACTGCACACAAATTGTAACATAAACCTGGGTAGAGTATTAAATTTGTTGAGTATTAAATGTTTGGCATGCAAGTTTTATCGAATTTATATTTTTATGTAAAATTACTTTTTAAAATTAATCTTTTTATAACCATAAACCAATAGTATTAAGCCGGCGAGCGCCTCGACCAAACTAGGCGGGCGGGAAATAGGTATTTACTGCGGGTCGCTAAGTGTGTGCGTCGTATCGCATACAATGACAAGTTTTATTGAGGCCGTTTGCAGTTGTACGAAAAAAGTAGATAACTCAGGATTTGTAAATTTGAATTGTTTTGTTGAGTGATTTAATAGACGGGTAGGTAGATGGTTATGGTAGGCAAGTAGGGTAGGTTGATGGTTATGGTAGGTAAGTAGGATAGGTAGATAGGCATGGTACGTAAGCAAGGTAGGTCGAAAGGTAGGGTAGGTGGGTAGTTAGGTAGGTGAGTAGGTAAAGCTAGTATCTAATAAAAATCCAATAATGAATATCCTGTTTATTTAATAATTTATGTAGGTGCACACAAAAAGCTCACACAAAAATTAAATTTATACGTGTTATTTATTGCACTTTTATTTTGCGTTGCATTTTCAACTATGTTTCGTTCAGATGTTTTTGTTGGTTTATGGCTTTATCCTTTTGATTTATGGTATCAAGAATATAGGTTCCTTAATTTCCATTTACCTACCTAATCGAAAATCAATAATTTCCGGCAGTACATAATCAAAATAAAACATTTTATTTTTTCTTCCATTTTACACCAAAATTCTTTATCTTCCTCTATTAGTTCAACCTTCATGTCCTCTTCAGTCCAAACTGCAAATATGCATGTTTTTCATGGTGTTATGTATAGTTGTCCTTGTGCCTGGTAATACCAATCATGGTTTTCATTTACTTACATTGATATTACCACCCTTTTCTGTTTTCCAGTATTTTTTTCTCTTTTATACCATCGTCAACACTCATGCCTCTGGCTGAGCAAGGACATTTTATTGCTAAAATTTTGTCATCTGCTTTTACAAGTCCATCTGGAAAAAAAAAACTTATGCAGACCAAAATTATTAACATTATAAAACATGACTTAGAATAAAACTAAATAGCTGATAATTCTTACAGTACCACATTGAATCCGCCATCTTGGATTTTAAAATCAATGTCTTAGAGAAAAAAAATAACACAAAATTACAATACACGTCACTTATTACGAGGAACGGTTATTCGGAAACGAGCGCCACTATTCTTCTTGTTGGTAATACTTTTCCTTACGCTTGCCCTTGCTAAAAACAAATAAAAAAAATTGGTAGGTTCACATACATAAATATGGTTTGAACAGAAAATAATAAAAATAATTGTAGATATGCGTATATGTTGTAAAACAAAAACGAAAAATTATTACTTACCTTATTTTAGCTGTTTGCAGCAGATTGCGAATACGTTTTCCCTTCGCGTCGATCTGCAATGAGACGTGACCACTCTCTGAGCTCCCGTGGTCGACTGGATTCCCGATTTCCCGAGTTGTGTTTCGCGTATCAACACCGTCCACAGAAATAATGTATGGCGGACTTGAGAAGTTTAAACAAAAATAACAAAAATAACCAGGCGACATTTTGAAAATGGAAAACCTAAGAATTGTAGTTTAAACATTTGAGAATAATATAAATCGAAGTTCGTTAAAAAAATCAGCAGTTTATTATAAAAAAAAGGAAACATGGGTATGTCATTTTTAGGTTTTGGACCAACTTTGCATAGTTTTATTTAATAAACTTGTTTTCCTTTATGTAATTGTAAATATATTCTTAGTGGTATTCTTTACATCATTTTTATGTTAATTATTGTAAAATTATTGATTATACTTATATGGACCTAACAGTGACTATGGTTTTGGATTGAAAGATATACGTCGTGTAGATTCAATTCGGTCTTACATCAAGCGTAGCACGTAAAAGCGTAGCACTTATAACCCTAGCACGTAGCAGCGTAGTACCTAGAACCGTAGCATGTAGTACCGTAGCAGCTACGCGTTGCCCTTTGTGGTTCGTAGCCTAACAACTCGGCACAAATCACCAGGATAGCAGAAGATTAAGAGGGCTGCTATAGTACATTACTTCATCTACATCGGAACGCTACCCTCAGTCGCTAAGTGACGTCACCAATGACGTAATAGTTGCGGGAATTTTCAGTATTCCCGTAAGAAGTACTAGGACAGCATAAATAACAAGAACATGCAAAATATGTTTTCACTAAATGTTCCCCTTACCATGCGTGAGTGGTCTGAGTGAGGGGCGGAAAATGTGAGGGTGAGAGTACCTAGTGTATTTCTGTTTCATTTTATTGGGCGGCGGGTATGTTGTTGGAGAGTGACAACAGAGCGCATTTATATGTTAAGCAGTGTGCAAAAGGGATGAAGCAATAGGCTGTGATTGTTGTTCAGTTAGAAGGAAAAAACAGCGAAGGGTTCCGAGACGAAAAAACAGAGAAAAATAAATGATAAATAACGTAACAAACAATATTTCAGCAACATAAAACTTTAAAAACTGATTTTATGATTTTTGCGTAAAAGCCATAACGCGATTCATAACCGCAGTAGTCGTAGCAGAAATAACCACGAAAGTAAAACAAATCAAAAGAAAAATATTTTAAACGACATGGATATCGCTAGGAAAATCGTTTTAAGAAAAACTTTTCATGCTGTAACTAATATTTTTAAGACCCAGGCCACAGATTGCCATTCTGACCCATTGCCTTAAATATATTTTTAAATTATTACGGAGTTGGCCTGTTCATGACCACGAACAGAGGACACGGCGCACCGATTCGACATTCGTAGCATCACCGTCGTGACGTGGACGCTAACGTTACCGTTCGGAAAGTTTCAGGAATCCGAACGAAATACTAAGGTAACATAAACTGAAGCCAGTGTAATTACTATGAAATGGCAAACTGTCGCTGCAAATCTGCGTATTTTTCTGCGTTTTGCCTGGATGTGAATGTGACGCTTATTTATTACAACCTACGGTTCTGCTTTTTGTTTTGATAATGTTGTTTTGCTCTCAAAACGGTGACGGAAAACATCGTGAGGAAACCGGCATGTCTTAGAACCGGAAATTCAAAGACATGTGACATCTACCAACCCGCACAGGGCCCGCGTGGTGGATTACGGCCCACTCCCTATCACAGAGACTAGGCCTGTCTCCCGCCATTGGGAACATAATAGGCTGATTATGATGATGATGAATGTTGTTGTGCGCGGCACGTCTATACGTAATTAAACATATTTTTTAAATTTTTTTATTAGCTGGCCAAACCTCAGGAGTAAATGTTTTTATTGTATTTTTTTCCGGGAAACATAAATTAAAAGTAGCACAGAGGCCTACGGCGTGGTACTCTTCTATCTGAAATAAAAAATAAAGAAGACTGCATTACCTCCTTATTTCTGAACTGTTCCCTGTACATGTTGAGCCGCAGGTTGATGAGCGCCACCCGCTTTGCGATGAGTGCTGCCTGCGAGGCCTGCAAAGGCGCCACCGTGTTCTTCATCACGGTTGCTTGTTTTACCAAGTTGCGCCATTTCTCGGGCAACACGTCCAGCTAAACAAAATAATGATTTCGTGAATTTACGGTGTGTTGCAAGCTGTTAAAAAAATTGAGTGGTCACTATTTTACATAGAAAATATGCAAATTTCGTTTAGATGTTGGCTGTTGTCTGTTGGATGCATCGCCACGCCAACATCCGATCTGACTCGCCGCATTAGATGGTTCACATCAAAAATTGAGTTTCTAGCGGAATGAGTAAGTTTGCTGTTCTTAGATTTTTGGAAAAAGTGGTGCGGAAATAAGTTGCGGTGCCAAATAAATGTTTAATTATATTTTGTACAGAATGTTTAGATCATTTGCTTACCAATGTGTGTACAGAGTACTGATGTTCCTTCTCATCCTGGTATCCCGTAAGCATTGAAATTTCAAAAAATGTTAAGGATGGGAGTCAATGTGTTCTTTCAAGGAAAAGTCTACAACTCGTACGCACATAAAATTATTGTGAGCAGGTTATCTTTACCCTAATATCATCTGACCATTTTGTTAGTATAATCGTGAGGCACACAACAGAGTTCCATGTGGAGTTAATAAAGTAATTTTAAATAAAAGAAAAAGTAAAAAAAAGTAAAAGTAAAATTAATAAAGTAATTTTGAAGATATTTTGTAAATTGTAAATGTGTTGACAGGTGATTTATGATGACCTTGAGATGCGTTACCTGCGCTAAACATTGGTAAGATAAAAGCAAGGCAATTGCATGACTTAAAATGTCATGTCGCTGCATGTTAATTGCGCCAATAAATGTGCAGCAGCTAGTGACATATGAAGCTACATTCATGGCTTACGCTGTTTTTGAGTGCAATAATGTTCGTGTATGACGCGTCTATTTATTATACGTCATTGTGTAACACTAATTAAATGCTTATTCGGCATGGCAACAACGTTACACCCTTACCTTTTACTCGCACAATTTTACGCAAAACTTAAAATTAAAGAGACAGATTTTTTATATCCCATAACTCTAGGGTGTGATGAGACCATTTCAACGAATCCACTGGCATATGAATTATGTTTCATACATCCTTTTTTTTTTTCATACAAAATAATTCGACAAAGTCACGATTATTAATGTTAAAAACCACTTGAAATATGACAACGTCGCATTTTCTTAGCTTAAAATATGAATTACTTGTATTTACCAATGAAACTTTGATACCTAGACACATCGAGAGTCTATTTTGTACGCTAAGCAAACAAAATTGGCAACATCGCAAAAGTTATGATTCGTCATACTGGTGACAATTTTTGACCTAATTTAATTTGATTGATGAAATCTCCGAAACTATGCATTTTTGGGCCCCCTATTCTAGGAGTATCAGTATTATTTTGATCTACAAAATACTCGTATAACCCTAGAATTATGGGATATAAAAAAACAGGTTGTATACTACAAGCGGTAGATCGGCAATGCAAAAGAGAAACAGACCGTTCACGTATCGGCCCACGTCAGTTGTGAGCGAAATTAATCTCGCTTATTTTGCAAAAACACAGGTTTTATGTTAAGTTGACGTGATAAATAATGGTTACTGGTGCAATACCTGGATGTAACTCATGTAAGAAAGAAAACCCACAGAATTATTCATTTCACACTTAAACACCACTGAAATGTAAATAATAATAAAAAAGTTTACATAACATCACGCCTGTTATCCCAGAGGAGTTAGGCAGTCGCCAGTTATGTTTAAGTCCCATGTAATAAGGGGCGAGCCTATTGCCATCAACCGGCCACAAATCCAGACTCTAGTGAGCTGCTAGTGAGAAATTATAGATAGAGAACCCGCTCTTGCGACATAACTACTATAGAAGTTGACTACCTAATTTAATGTTTTAGAACTGCTACGATATATTTTTTACAATAAATGGATGCGGAAATTAATTTCATTTGATCAAATTCATGACCTGAATGCATAGGAATTATATTTACGTGAATTAATACTTTTTCTAACTTTTTTAGACCTAGAGATTGCCACAATACATGGACACTATCGATACCATGATGAAATATATTTTTGAAACGAACCAAGTTCCTTAACGCAAATGGTAGAAAAGAGGAAGGAGTTGATTGGTAGAAATTGGCTGGTAGCAATCGGCACGTAAGGACAAAGCGTTATGCGACTTTCTCTCTCCCTCAGTCTCTTTTTAATTAATACGAGTTTGTGTGTGCGTGCTAGTATCGCTCAAGGAACTTCGTCCCTAAGGGGGTCACATTTTTTATAAGATAGGTAAGTAAGTAAGAATTGTAAGTCTGAACGAGTTTTCCGAAATGATATACCAAAAGGAGAAAAAAATTATATGCTTAAAAACAAAAATGATTTTGTTCGAAAATTTTAAACGAAAAAAAAACATTTTAAATATGCTTGACATTCACGTGCATAATTTTCGCTAGCATTATCAAACTGAACTAATAATCGAGCATTATTTTATTAATAGAATCAAGTGTTAAGCCAAATTGCAAAATACTTCCAAGGAAAGCTTACGACATAATTTACAATAAATAATTTATCTTATGAGGAAATAAAAAAACAACACGCATTGTTTGTAGTTTTATGTACGTTCCTTTAAAAAAAGAAGTCTTCACTTTATTTGTCCACATCTGTTTCAAATCAGAAGATACGAAGACGCTGCATCTATATCGAAGTTGCAGCTAGTGAGCAGAGCACTATTTGTCTCGCACACATCCGCATCACACGCACACTGGTGTAATATCTTTTCAGGCTCGCCCTGATCACCACATAGCCGATCTAACGTATATTTCGAAAAGTCACTTTAAAATCTTAAAGATAACTGATTTAAATGACCTGCAAAGTAAAAGAAAATTCAAAATCCAGGAGTCAACTCTGCGTATGCCCAAAGACTTCCATCATTCTTGCACACCCACATCTACAATAAGGTAAACTGTGTTCTAAAGATCTGTAACTCCTCTTACACCCGAATTAAACACACAGTTAAAATATGGCTCTTGGAACAATCATACAACTCTTCTCAAATAATCCTATGTAATTTTAACCAAATAATTCAACTCACACTGCATCACAAATGCCCGAACACACACTCCCACATACAAACAGACACAGACAGACGCACACACACTCGCACATTACAGAACAGCAGCATAAACGGAATTATACGAAGTTTAATCTTTTATTATTATTAAACATTTATTTCAGACCAGGTCCATAATTTGTTGGTAACAATATACTTAAAACTAATGTTAGTAGTGGACACAAAAATCAATTAAATGAACTTACGACATGAAGCCGCACCCACCTTTGCATCATGGAGGACTCCCACCGATCAGTAAAAACACACAGGATAGTGTTGGTACTGCCGCGAACGCGAAAAAGTAGGGAGGCGCATCTCTTCCTAACTATAGCGGCAAAGCCATCCACCCGCGCCTCAGCAAACATCCCTGACGCACTGCAACGCCATGGCAGCCCCAATAGTACCCTGAGTGCATTATTATATTGGACACGCAGGTCGCTGTATGCCCGCTGCGAATAACCGACCCACAGGTTGCAGGTGTAGAAAGAGTGGCAGTATGCTTTAAAAAGCGCGATTTTAACAGAATTCGTACACCGTGCAAACCTGCGGGCCAGCATGTTACACCGGACAGCCAGCCACCTGCGTTCCCTTTCTATGTCTAGATTATCACTTAGATCATCTGTGACCCAGTGTCCCAAATATTTAAATTTAGACACCCTACACAGGGGAGTGCCACACAGTGATACATTGGGGAATGCTAGGTAAGAAAAACCACAGGCTTTAAAGAGCATCAGTTCACTCTTCCCAACGTTATATTTAAGCCTATGAGTCACCCACCACATATGATTCACATATTGACACTAACCTCCTCATAGCACTAATTGATGGACTCAGCAACGCCATGTCGTCTGCGTAACTCATATTATTGGTACACACTCCATCAATATGACATCCGACCTCAATGCTGCTGAGCTCAACAATTAGGCGGTTAATGTACAGGTTGAACAAGCGGAGGAGCTTAATCCGCCCTGCCTCACTCCCCATTTCAACCGGTACACACTCGAAAAGGAGCCGGGCCACCTTACACAATTGCGTTGATTGCTATACAACTTCAATTGGTACAGAAGTTTCAGATAGCAACTTATTCCATAACACGTCATAACTGACAAGATCAAAAGCCTTTGATAGATCTAGAAAACAGGCAAAGACAGGTGTTTTTCTATCCTTGTAGTACAGCACAGTCTGTTTGAGACACATTATACAGTTGCCAAGAATATAGGCCTGTAATTTGAGGCATCAGAGGCATTCGCAGTTTTATTTTTAATAACTGGCACTACAACTGTAAGCATGAAGTTATTTGGTAAATAACAGTGACTGATACACATATTAAAAAACATGGCAAGTACACGTGGCAAGTGCACCCCGTGGCAGTGTATTTCAGATGTTCAATACTGGGGCCATCGTGACCTGTGTAACGTGTCTGTTATGCAGCAACCACGTCTGATAATGCATGCGCGCCTCCCTGTGAGCATCACGTACATGCATATTCCAACCAGTCACGTATTTTCTTTTACAACTCAGGTTATCAGAACCTATATATGAAATAACAGCGCCTTCTTTCAAAATACTTATAATCGTGTCATACATCTCATCTAACAGTCTTCTGTGGCTAGTATCAGAGCACATCCCATGCGAACAATAACGAAAACCCGTAGGAAAATCAATTAATCTTAATTTCGAATGACAAAAGTTTAAATATTCATCAATTTGTTTAGCATTTCTTTCGCTCCAAATGACCTTGCTACAAGAGTGGGTTTTGCCCACTAACTTAGGTATTATTAAATTTATGTTGCACTCAATAAGCAATGGAATGTGGTCCGACGAGTAAATATCATAAAAAACAGCTGCTTTCATTAATAATTGTCTCGCTGCACTACTCACCACATAATGATTTTTTCAGCTCAATGCACCGTTAGCTGTGCTTTTAAATGTATAAGTATCATTCGGTAACAACTCCATGTCCACACACGACCACGATTGCTCCGTACACACTGTTGATAGTTCACTTGCAAAGCGTTCACCAATTCAATGTACTCTGTGGCGTTCACCTGGATGAGCGTTTAAGTCTCCTAATATGCACACCGTCTCTGTGTCACTATTTTCAGTAATCGCAATAATCTCACTCAAACATGTAGTAAATTGATATTTTTGCAAGTAAAGTTTGCTAAGTATGTGTTCTTAATTTCCGTACCCATTATTCTGAGTTGCATTTACATTCAAAGTCCTGTTGTCTATCCTGTTCTTAACATGTATAAATCTTCTGAAAGCCTACCTACCCTCTGGTCACAAGTTGTCGTCCAAAAACGTATTTATTTTGTGCTTCGGAACAAACAACTTGAATGCATTATACTGCCTATCAGCCTTCATCTTAATTTCTTCCAAAGTCACCACTTCGTTAACTTTACTTTGTATATAGGCAGATTTATCCTCCTCTGTAGTTTCTTTATTTACTTATGATATAAACAATGAGGCAATCATACACACAGTGAGGCAGATTATACAGAAGTCCGAAGAGTATAATCAGCCCCTGTGTCTGGCCTTTGTGGACTATGAGAAGGCCTTTGATTCTGTCGAAACCTGGGCTGTTCTGGAATCCTTACAGTGATGCCAAGTAGACTGTCGCTATATCGAGGTACTGAGATGTCTTTACGACGCCGCCATCATGAGTGTCCAAGTACAGGACCAGCAGTCCAAACCCATCCAACTGCGCAGAGGAGTGAGACAGGGGGATGTTATATCCCCGAAACTGTTCACGAGCGCGTTGGAAGATATGTTTAAGACGCTGGACTGGAAAGGTAAGGGCATTAACATAAACGGCGATTACATCTCACACCTGCGATTTGCTGATGACATAGTCTTAATGGCGGAGTCGTTGGAGGAGCTGAACCAGATGCTGGGCGGCCTAGCTTCAGCCTCGCGACGCATCGGTCTCGGCATGAATTTGGATAAAACCAAAGTCATGGTCAATGGTCTCATTGATCCGGGACCGGTCGTCGTACATGGCCACCCTCTCGAAATTGTTTCCGAGTACACTTACCTTGGGCAAATTCTGCAGTTAGGTAAAAACAATTTTGAGAGGGAGGCCAAGAGGAGGATCCAGCTAGGTTGGGCAGCGTTTGGGAAACTACGCCGAGTCTTCTCGTCATCCATACCGCAATGCTTGAAAACTAAAGTTTTCAATCAGTGCGTCCTACCCGTCATGACCTACGGAGCTGAGACGTGGACACTCACGATAGGGCTGGTCCACCAGTCTAAAGTCGCTCAGCGAGCTATGGAAAGAGCTATGCTCGGAGTCTCTCTGAAGGATAGAATTCGCAACGAATACATCCGACAGAGAACCAAAGTTATCGACATAGCTCAAAGAATTAGCAAGCTGAAGTGGCAGTGGGCCGGCCATATCTCGCGAAGAACCGACAACCGCTGGGGTAAACGAGTTCTTGAGTGGAGACCGCGACTCGGCAAACGTAGTGTAGGACGTCCTCCGGCCAGGTGGGATGACGATCTGCGAAAGACTGCAGGCAGATGCTGGATGCGTCGAGCTGAAGACAGGGCGCTATGGCGCTCATTAGGGGAGGCCTATGTCCAGCAGTGGACTACTATAGGCTGATGATGATGATGATGATGATGATGATAAACAATGGTATTTTCATATCTGCAGCACGAAACTTTATAGGTACATTTGACACAGCCCACCCTGTCAAACCAGTAAAACGATTTCTAGATTTTGATTTCTGCACCAGTGTCCAACCATCCCCTCTTTTATTTTCTTTCCACTTGTCATTGCTTACAATCTCAGCCATTGTAAGCTGATTCTCTGCAATCAGCAAACCGCTCGGGTGCTGTGGGGCGGGCAAGGCAGGCATAAAATCCTTATCACTTAAAGTGCTAGTAAGCGGCACAGCACTCGAACGTTCATGACTCATACAACTGGGGCTTCGCTGACTCGGGGACGGCGCGCAGAGTGTATTTTGAGATACATTCAACAACTATTGTTATTGTTTTAGTTATAGTTATTGTTTTCAATATACCCTCCTCTTTTGACATTCACATTCAGGCTTGGTAACGTCGAATTGCTTGTATTCAATTTCATGTTTTCAATCTGATCTTTAATCACATAATCACTTTTGATTGCATTAACATCTGACCGAAGAACCAATAAATCCTTCAACAACTACGTCACGTCTACGTGATCAAAGCGAACTGGTGGCAATTTGTGAAGGATCCATGGTTTTAAGCACCGTAATCACGTCATCTAGGTCTTTCTGCTTTTTGTTCTTACGTCTCGACACAAGTTTTTGGTTTGTCTTCGTAGAAACAAACAATATCTTTTTTGCCTCATCAATTTCTTCCTCCGAGAAAGCCGATGAGCATATTTTTATTAAACTTTCGTTGTCCACTACATCATGCCTACTTCGTATGAAGGCAAGGACTTCCGAGATAACAACGTTACAACTCGTACACTTAACCGTATTTACACCGTTCACGGACATTTTTGTTTTTTAAAATACACAAATCGGCGACCGCTAAATAGTGCGCGCTCGCGATGACTTTATATATAGATATGCATTTTTTTATAAGAATTGACTTTTATTTTTCATTAATTAGTTTATATGTTTGTACACTTAGTTTCTTAGTCTCGATGAAACTAACAAGCTTAATTGTAGCCAATTGCATCTTTTACTTTACTTAAAAATGACTCAAATGTTCTATGTACAATCTACCTAAAATTAACAAAAAGTTGTGAATATTTAAAGTTGCCCAAGATACAGGTGTGCCTAGTTTGGGACCAACGATTCCACATTGTAACTTTTGAATGTTCAAATAAACGGTTTTACTTTACTTTACTTTAATTATATCTATAGTATGGTTGTATGTATATTCATATCATAGGTACCTGTTCATAGGTTTCCTCGGGGAAGTCAACGTTGTACTCCTTGAGCACGTCTATGATATCTCTAAGTGGCTCAAACATATGGTCGGTATCGGCGTCCATCTTAGCCTTAACCTCGTTCAGAACTCCCATCACCTTCAGCAGACCTTCGTAGTCATCATCACCTAGTTCCACTGCCAACTCTTTCGAAGCATAAGCTATGAACTCCTCCAGATCATCCAACCTATGAAATACAAGCGATTGATTTAAGTAGAAATTGCCCACGGCAGCACAGAACGGTGCTGGGGCAGTACTTGCAGAAAATACGTCAGAAATGTTTATGAAATGTTTCTTTCTCATTATAAATAGAAATCAAATATTAAGGATACATGGGTTCGCATAGTATTTTTAATGTATTTTAGATTGTATTTAATTCAAATCAAAACAATTACTATTGAACGCGAATACTAATTAGGACTCACTTTTTATGCACTTGTTGTTTTAAATCCTCTTTATAGAGGTTGCTCCATTTGCATATGATATTCATGATGGCTTGGTTTAGCCGCTTCAGGTCTAAGTTCAACCAACCGTTGACAAGATGGTTTGTAGGCAATGCCGCGACTTCATCGTACATTGCATTATACTTGTCTATCTATAAAAGTTCATATATTTGACATTTAGAACTACTAAAAGCTTGAATGGACCATGGAAATTTCGACGGGTTCATTTTTGCGATTACAAACGCAAGAATCTACCCGTTCACATTTCCATGGTCCATAAGTATATGGACAATGGTGATTGTTTGTGATTGGTAACTTTAACATTAAAAAGATTGCTGTCAATATTTTTACTTTATATTTTAACGGTTTTTGGCTGGCTACGTCCAAGAAATGATAGATAAGGCAAACAAAGCCCTATGTTATTTATAAAATAAATTCCAAATAGACATTACCTCTGCCTGATACTGTTCAAGTGTAGGTTTTTGCACCGGAGGATCACACTGGTTCTCAAATCTATACTTATCAAAATTCTCTGGAGTTATGAATCGGCCATACTTTAAGAAAGCTGCTAAAACTTCTTGTCTGTCTTCCTCCCATAAAGGACGGTATTTGTCATATTTCTTAGGAAAAAACAAATTTAATTAAAATGGAGAATTAATTCCAATTACAAATATGTAAGTACCGCAAAGTTTAAAAAAAATAACAGTAACAGATACTAACCCCCACATACCCGACTATATCGGTGATACTATTTTCAATTCGCTTCAACATTTCATGGTACAGATCAATCAAACTGGTTTCTTCAATTAAATCCTCTGCAATAACAACCAGAGTTGTAATTATGGTAGATATTGATCGTTAAACGGTACAACATTCTAAACTACTTAAAGCTGACGCACGGTCGCATCGGGTTTTATTGTATTGGAATGAGATGCGCTACGACCCGATGCGGATATAATGCGCGCTAACTTTTATTGTACAGAAAGGTGTACCTTCATACGAAGCTATAGGAACGACGACTGGGTCAATCCTTGGGAACAACGTGGTCTGAAGAAACATATCTTTCATCATCTCCATCAACGTACAGAAGACCCCATCTGGTTCCATCACGTCCAGTGACGGAGTGAAATATAAGTCTGGAATGACGCAAATTATGCATTCACTTTAAACCGGATAAACCAATTGTTTTACTGAGTTTTTTTACATCGATATTTGAGGAATCACACTCTCAATGTGAAGTTTGTATATATTATGTACGAGTACCAGTTCGAGTTTTTAAGAAAATCGTCTGCTAAAACCCTGCTATGAATGTAGACTTTAGGTAAATGTAGTGGACTGTTTTTTGGCAAATAAACATTATTTTAAAATTAGCAATATCAGTTCTGACGTTATTTAGGTTAAAATAAACACACTGAATTTATCATGATATGAAAAGACTTAAAAAGACGGAAATTAGATTTAAAGGCAATTGGTGACGGTTACCTGGGTCCCTCAGTTCTGCAATTACTTCCAGGAATGCCACTCTCGGCCCTTTTTCTAGGTCAGTATTTTTCTCAAACAATTCTAAACTAGCCTGCACAGCCTTCATTATTTGCCGAGAAACCTATAAAAAATAACTTAAATATAATGAAAATATTCTAATACTGGGGTCGGAAACAAAACCCTTCAAATATTTACAACTTGTTTTTTTTTTGTATATCCTTTAACTCTAGGTTTATATTCTGTAGGTAAAAATAATACTAAAACTCCTAGAATAGGTGGTCCAAAAATGCATAGTTTCGGAGATATCATCAATCTTAATATGTGTTTTTAGGTATCTAGGCTTCATTGATAAATATACGATTAATTATTTTTTATTCAAACCAATTATTCATATTTTAAGCTTAGAAAATACGTTGTTGTCATATTTCACGTAAGCGTGTTTGTTTTACATTAATAATATATAATTTGTATGAAAATAAAATAAAGGATAATTTCAAAACATAATTAATATGCCAGTTGATTCTTTGATATGGTCTCAATCATACCCCAGAGTTATGGGATATAAAAAAACTGGTTGGTTAAATATATGTATTTTTGCATAAAGGAAACCAACCCTCCTGTATGCAAAAATACATAAATATATATATGTTCCAACACTTTCATGGCGATTGGCCAAAATGCATTGCAAATGCAAACATATATTTAACGGTTTAACATATTTTTTAAAGGTATATTACACAAGATTGTTTATTTGATTGCTTTTTTTTTAAATTATTTTTAATTTAATCTTAATAACCACATCGGTTGCAAATGGGTCAAAATTTTGTGCTTGTGCATGATAATGTCTCGAGTGGCAATTCAGTGGCTACAGCAACATACATAGTGTGGCAACCCTGGACTGTCCCGCGAAGTCCCCGAGTTTAAATGCAATTAAGCATGCGTGGGATATGCTCCAACGAAGGGCTTACCAATATTGTGACAGAGATTTAACTTTTCATGCATCTTCGTCAAACTTTTTTTTTTTTTGGCTGGGAAATTATCAATCTTCGTCAAACCTGGGACCTTATCCCACAAGGGAATATCGATAGCCTCATTTTTAGTACGAATAACCGTTCCAGATGCGTTATTAACATCCGAGGTGCGTTTACTTATGAATGTTTTTTTTTTGTAATCAATTCATTGTTTCATATAATTAGATTACTAACATCATTATCATCATCATCATAGTTCCTTTCAACCAAAGCACCTGCCATGTAACCTATTAACCACCCTTAGTTGGGTAGAGAATGTCTAAGCCATTAAGTCCGCCTTTGTACCTATATGTGTTCGAAAAGGTTAAATAACGAACTAAATTACTCTGATGAATCACCTAAAACAGACGCACGTTTTTTTGTTCCCCTTTTTTATTTTTAAATTTAACTTTAAAAGCCTCTTTTTTGCCTTTAACTTTTATTATTATTTTAGTTCCTATTGGGAGTATCTATAAAATACTGCAGATTTTGATACGCATGTCCATAAGATTTTCATGTAGTTTCTTTTCAATACATAAATAACTAAAATATCCCTAGATTTTGTGTGTACATGTATTTTATTACATTTATTTATCGAAATTATCGAGTATATGTAGACCGATTTTCAAAACTATTTTTTCGTTGCTAGAGAAAGATTGTGCGGTGGTGCCATTTTTTTTAATTAACTTTACTTCGGTAGTTTTTGAGTTATCCTCTATAGTACGCATTTTGTATTTCTTCCTTAAACAAAAAATAGGAATCTAAATCACTAATTACAAGCGAGTCGACGTATTTCACATAAGCGGGCCATCTCTCTGCCCTGAAAGCTGCCGCTTCCAATTCCATTCTTTCAGCTTCAATATCAGCTAATTCTTCTGGATCAGTTACTTCCTCTTCTTCCTCTGTTGGAGAATCCACCTCCTCCCCTATGAAAGAGAATATAAACCAATGAGTAGGAACGAGATCAAAGGAAACACCTAAGTAGCCAAAGTCATATTGTCTAGCAGATTCTTAGACCAGACTTTTAGAACTTTACGATTTTATTACAGTACTGGCTGACCGGACAGACGGTGTCCTGGCCAAATATCAACAATTCATACAAAATCTCATAGAAAAAGCACTTTCAGTTTTTCCCGAATTTTCAACTTTTCCGGCCAACTTTCTTTCCCCTAAAAACCTTATACGGACTATTACAAACACATTAAAACAAAAAATAGCCGTCATCAAGTGATGCGCTTACCAACAACAGTACCTATTTTATCTATACCTAGAGAAGAGCTTTTGCCCACGGTTCCGCCCGTGTGGATATTGGATATCATCTCACGGGAACGTACTCGGGAAATAAAAGTATCCTATGAACTCAAATCATGGCTTATCCGCAGCCTTTCATCCAAATCCGTTCAGCCATTAAGGACTGGAAGGATAACACAAGTTATAAATTGTAATAACTTTTGACCCAGTGGAACGATTTTAATGAAATAAACACTAAATGTTATCCTAAGATACAGACTATGACTATATTTTCAATCCCCTATTAAACCTCCTAAAAGTAAGTACACAAAAATTTGGATTCATAAAAATTAATCTTAATAATAATTTTTATTAATTTCTTACGTCTTAATTTTAAAATCATCCCCTATTTTACCTCCTCTCCTTGGGGATGACTTTACAAAAACGTAACATGTAATTCTTTATTTCTTACCAAAAGTTTCCTATACAAACTTTTAAGCCCTCTATCACTCCTTTTAGACAAAAATTTGCCTATGTCCTTACCTATAGTATATATGGTAGATATACTAGGTAAGGACTTTTTTATATTTTCTTGTCAAAGTTGATCGTAATCTGTACAATGGCTTAGGCGTAACAAGGTGTCGAAAATTAAAATTATGCTGGTCATGCTCTTATATCTACGTGTTAGCCAAATTATTATTATGACTTTAAATAGTAATAACTTTAGAACAAGTAACCCGATTTTAATGATAGTACACTAAATTATCAATACAACATGATATTTTAAAATCATCCCCTATTTTTCCCCCTTGCATGAGAGATACAACAAAAACCGGCCACGTGCGCTTCGGACTCGCATACGAATGGTTTCGTACCACCGCACAATATTTTGATAACTGCATATTAAAAAAAAAAACACTTTTCTTGTATGTGGGTCCCCTATATGTTTTTTTTTATGGCAGCAATAGAAATTCACACTGTGAAAATTTCAACTTTCTACCTATTACGGTTCATGAGATACAGCCTGCTGACAGACAGATGGACGGACAGAAAGCGGAGCCTTAGTATTATCTCCTTGCCCAATTTTGTGCAGTAACACGTTAGGTACAACGTTTTTTTTAACCATATTTTTTTATTATTACTATCTGCTTCTACTTCATTTCACAATTATGTAATAATCAACCATGAAAATTAATTAAGGTAATTCCTTAATAAATTTTTAAATCAGAGCAACAAATCGTTACAATTTTCATTATTTTGAGCAGGTTATTATTTACGTTTATTCTTTTTTTTTAATTCAAAATATTTTATTTTATTTTATAAAACAAGATTTAAAAAAATAGTTAAAAAATGTAGCCCACCGGTATCGGGAACATGGTCTAATGAGCAGGTTATTATTATTATTGATTTGGTTATTTTTATTATTATTTTGACTAAAACGGTCGATTTCTGCAACAAAACACGGATGTATTTTATCGGCTGACATATTACCAATAACTCTGTAGATAAAATGTTCCTTTTGATATCCCATAACTCTATATACGTATTATTTAGACTCAACTGGCTTTGGAATTATTTTTCTTTTTTTTTTACCGTACAATCACGAAATACTAAAATTAGACTCATTGTGTGTTTTTCTCTCTCAATTTTCATTCAAACCAATGATTTGATGACTTCGTCATATTTCACGTGAGGGTGTTTTACATAAATAATCGTGTAAATTTTGTATTCAAAATGAAAAGGAAAAAAGCAAATTAATAGTTTTATTCTATTAATTTGTTTTTTTCCTTTTCAGTTTGCAATCTTACGCCAGTTGATTCTTTGACAGTTATGGGATATCAAAAGGAACACGTATATAAATTAGTATACTTATTCGTATTATATAATATACCTATTAGTATGGATAGATAGATAATTTTATACCCAGTTCTCTTCTTGCTTGTCTCTCAAATTGTTCAGCCTCTTTGAGTTCTCTTTTCAATCGACGAGCCTTCCGTCTTTCAAACTTTATCTCATCTTTTTCCGCCTTTTCTCGGTCTCTCGCTTCTTTAGCTAGACGTGCCTCTTCACGACGTGCATCAATCTCTACTTGCTTTCTTGCCCTTGCCGCTTTTTCGTCATCATCTAAAGTCGCCTCATCTACTTCTTCTAACGTCTCTTCCTCAAATAGATCCTGAGAAAAGAAACAAGCAATGGTGCATTTTTACTCGTATTCGGTAGGTATGTCGCAGACGTATGGTTTGATCCGCTGTTTTACATAAACGCTAGCTGTTTTACAAAAGAGTTTCGTTATGTCAAGCAGCTGAAGTACAAAGTTCAGTTGGATTATCATTGCGTTACGTTTAACAAAACTGCTACCCACGTTTAGACGTCACGCAGAATGGCTTATCTTCAACCACACTAAGCGTTTTGTGTAGTTTCTAATGCCGAAACGGGTGCAGTTACAATTGGTTCATGTTAACTTAGAACTGTGAACAACCGCGCCAGCCGAACGAGCGATGCGAGCGGTGCCGCGCTAGCCGAACGAGCGATGCGAGCGGTGCCGCGCTAGCCGAACGAGCGATGCGAGCGGTGCCGCGCTAGCCGAACGAGCGATGCGAGCGGTGCCGCGCTAGCCGAACGAGCGATGCGAGCGATGCGAGCGGTGCCACGGCATCAACCGGCGCTACTTCCAAGTTGGTCGCAGTTACATGACTATTTAGTATTTTTAGAACTGACTTGACATAGTAAAGCTCTGAAAACTTTATATTAAATTGAGGGACAATTTAATATAAATTTTTCATAGTTAGGGTTTGATTATTAGTGTTATGTCGTTTATTTATTTTTATCCTTATTCTAATACATTTTTAAATATTTTTATAAAACAACTTTTAAAAAAAACATTTAAAAATATAAAAAATAGTGGTCCGCCGGTAGCGGGAGCAGGGTCCAAGCTACTGGTGGTTAGGGTTCCAGAGACAGGAACCTCCTCACAATGCGAGCCGTATCGAGGAGTACTGCCTTCTGAATCAGGCCCTTGATCCAACCGCCTAACGAAAGCCTCGAGAGATGTTGGTCGAGGCTTTTTGCCATCAGGCCATTGGCCGATACGACAATCGGCACAATGACAGCCGAGCTCACATTCCACATGTCAACAACCTCGTGTGCTAAGTCGAGATATTTAATTTGTTTCTCTTTCTCAGCTTTCACGAGGTTCTCGTCATGTGGAATGGTAACATCGATAATCATTGTGCGGCGCGCTAATCGATCTATCACTACTATGTCAGGCTTATTAGCGATAATAGTCCTGTCAGTAATGATAGACCGATCCCAGTACAACGTGACAAGGTCATTTTCGAGAACTGGGTCGGGTACATACTTGTAATACGGTACCTCAGAATCCACAAGTTTGTATTGCAAAGCAAGTTGCTGGTGAATAATCCTGGCTACTTGGTTATGCCTGTGCAAGTACTCGCCGTTAGCCAGACGAGAGCAACCAGAGATAATATGTCTGATGGACTCACCTGGACGGTGGCATGCCCGACAACCGTCCCGTCCTTCATAATATGTCTCCGGTAGTTATTCGTCAAGATAACTTCGTCCATAATTGCACAGACGAAACCTTCAGTTTCCCCGAAAAGGTCACCAAAACGTAGCCAGGATACGGACGCTAGGAAATCTACACCAGGCTCATGAAGAGCCCGATAGAAGCGCCCGTGAAGCTCCTTGCTTTGCCATACCGCCTTACGGTCATCGGTAGTAAGTACTACAGGTTTGTGCCAGTTCTCTTTAGCCATGGAGAGCGGGGTAAGCCCCTTGTCCACTGCGACCACATCACAGTGCATACCCAATTCGGCTTTTAAAAAATATTCCCTGAGACTGCACACCTCGCGGTTGTGGAGGGTTTTCGCATTTAAAAAGCCTCGACCCCCGCACTTTCGCGGGATGTACAGTCTCATCACCGATGATCGTGGGTGATGCATCCGGTTTGCGGTCAGAAGTGTACGGACCCGCCTATCCAGGGCGTCAAGTTCGGTTTGGGTCCATTTGAGTATGCCGAAAGAGTACATCAAAATCGGCATGACCCAACCGTTGAAGGCGCGCACCTTGTTTCCGCCCGAAAGAAGACTAATTAATACCTTCTTCAGGCGGCCAAAGAAGCGCTCCTTCAACGATTGCTTCATGTTAATAACGTTGATGCCTAACGCTTCCGACATACCCAAATACTTGTAGCTTTCGGATGAAGAGAGGGATCTAAGGTGTATGGAATCCGAAAGTTGAATACCTTCGGATTCCATAATCTCACCTCGCTTAACATGCATGATTGCACATTTGTCCACACCAAATTCCATCCTGATGGCGCTACTGAATGTTTCAGTTACCTTTAGTAACTCCATCAGTTGCAATTTGTTGGGGGCAAAGATTTTCAAGTCATCCATGAAAAGAAGGTGAGATATGACCTGACCACCTCTCTTCAACCGATAGCCTAGACCTGAATCCTCCAGCAGTGTGCTTAGAGGATTCAGAGCTAAGCAGAACCAAAGTGGACTCAAACTGTCGCCCTGAAATATTCCCCGTTTAATCCAGACAGGCTCGTCATTCCCCTGGATCCGTTGACACCCCGGATAGCGAAGGACCGTCCTCCATTGCCCCATACAGGACTTAAGAAAGGTGCGTAGAGTTGCATCTATCTTGTATAACTCCAGCACCCTCACAAGCCATGTATGTGGCACCGAGTCGTAGGCCTTCTTATAATCTATCCAGCATGTCGACAGATCCTTGCGGGAGCGACGAACCTGTTGGCTAATGGCCATGTCGATGAGGAGTAGCTCCTTAGTACCTCGGGACCCGTTCCTACATCCATTTTGAGAGGCAGACATAATCGAGTTACTGTCAATGTGTGTATTAATTTTCGCTCTCAAAATGGATGTAAGAAGTTTATAGATCGTCGACAAACACGTGATCGGTTTATAATTCTTGGGTTCCGTGGGACTACCTGACTTATGGAGCAGGTGGGTAACGCCTGTTGATAGAAACTGCGGTAGCGACCCAGACTCTAAGGCTGACTGGAACCGAGATGCCAGGCTAGTGTGCGAACTAATTAGCCATTTCAACCAAAAGTTGTGCAATCCATCCGGCCCTGGCGATTTCCAGTTCGGTAACGGACGGACTGCTCTGGCAACGTCTGATGGCGTAATTAGGACTGTTTCCATTTCTGGTATAGTTTCACACTTAGTGTTATTATTATTATTATGTCGTTTATTTATTTTTACCCTTATTTTGATACATTTTAAATAATTGTCGGCGTTACCATTGTAAACAGCACTTGCAGCGTTCCGAGTTACGCTGTGCAAAGCGTCACGTTTGCCTCCCCACTCTCCCCGCTGCTCAAGCGACTTTATATAAGCGAGTGCGCAGCGTGGGCGGAGATCATTCTTGTGGCAGGCATGGCCCGGTGCACCTGCTGTAGCGCCTAAGAGCTATTATATCGATCCATTTAATTAATTAACAAGCTGTTGGAATAAATAAGTTAGTTACTGCTATATTTCATACTTTCATTTAATATGTCGGACCTCTGCCTTCAGGTCATTTCATGATTATTTTATAAGAAATTGTGAGTGAACTAAAGTGATTGTGTTATAACTAGTGTCTCTATTTTCTTCGCCCGACAATCCACGCCTACTTACAAAGTGCAAATGTAATATCGCTGATGAGGGCCTATTCCTATATATTTTTTTAAAACAACATAATTAAAACATTTAAAAATATAAACAATAGTGGTCCGCCGGTATCGGGAGCAGGGTCCAAGCCACCGGTGGTTAGGGCTCCAGAGACAGGAACCTCCTCACAATGCGAGCCGTATCGAGAAGCCTCGAGAGATAATGGTCGAATTATTATTATTTAGGTAAACAAATTTTGTTTCTTAGTTCTTTGGTTAGTTTAAGCTACATTAACGGGCCCAAGCCAACTCAATGTAGCGTGTGTGGTGATTTTTGTGTTATTACGTAGAATTAATGTTATGAGGACAAATTTCATTTTCCTCAATTTGCATGAACTTCCTAACTATTCTGCAGGTGTTTAAAATTACTGTTAGTGGAGTTACCGGGAGTGTTATGTAAATTGAGTCTTTCAGGTCTATTAGTTTAAGGCTGTGGTGGAGGTGATTGGGTATAACACCCGTCGTGGAGACAACTATGAGTACCACGTAGACTTTTTCTTGCCTCCAAATTCTAATCACTTCTTCTTTCAGTTCAGCATATTTACTAATTTACTCGCCTATTGTTTTTTGTAAATTATGTGTATAAAGGACTGCAATATCTATGAGGTATGCGACTTTATTAGCTTTATCTAACAGTTATATCTGGTCTATTATAGTGAACGGTCCTGTCGGTTAGTATGGCGCGATCGTAGTAGAGTTTGTGTGTGGAGAAAGTACCACAAAACTGTTTGTGGTACGTACTTATAATAAGGAATGTTTGTATGCGTTTATATTTGTGTGCTAGCTTTTGATAGATGACGTTTGCTACCTGATTGTGTCTGTGTGTATAGTCTGTTTGTGTGAGTGTTGTGCATGCCCCTGTTAGATGTTGTATGGTATCTAGTTGGCTGTGACATTTGCGGCATTTGTTGTTTGTTATTGTGTGGTATTTTATGATGAATTTCCTGTAGTTTTTAGTATTTTATTTGATCCTGTATTGCAATTATAAATCCCTCGGTTTCCGGAAATAAGTTACCAATTTTAAGCCATTTATTTGATGCTATTGTGTCTATTTGAGGTTGTTCTAGGTCATTGGGATGCCGTCCATGCAGCACTTTCTTTTTCCAGTCTTCTAACTTTTGCTTATGTGGCTTTTCAATGCTAGTATGTTGTGTATCTATCTTTTCGTGTAAGTAAAGTGGGGTGTCACTGATATCGTTAAAGTCCTCAAAAAACTAAATGTATGCAAGGGACCGGGACCAGATGGTTTTCCACCATTATTCGTTCGAAACTGTGCAAGTAGCTTGACCTTACCGCTAAAAATCATTTTGAACCACTCAATCGAAACAGCACAATTCCCTACTCAATGGAAAAATGCAGCAGCACAATGTAGTGCCCATATTTAAAAAAGGCGAGGCAAGCAACATAAAAAAATATCGGCCAATATCTATTTTATCTGTGTTTTCGAAGGTCTTTGAATCCCTCATGTGCCCTATTCTAACGTCTTATTTCAAAATAGAACTAACTTCCCAACAGCACGGATTCTGCACACAAAGATCCACTACGACGAACCTGATTCTTTATGTCAATGACCTCAGCAAACTTATTGACTCTCGCTCACAAGTTGACTCCATATATACAGACTTTAGCAGTGCCTTCGACAAGGTCGACCACCACATCCTACTGCAGAAACTCTCAAACCTGGGCATATTCGGCCAGCTTCTCCAATGGTTCGAATCTTATCTGACTGGCAGAAAACAAAAGGTCGTAGTAAAGGGGCATCAGTCGTCCTTTTACTATTCCACTTCCGGAATTCCACAAGGCTCCCATATGGGTCCGATATTGTTCCTAGTATTCGTTAACGACATAGTGAACTGCATCAAACACAGTGAATGTTCACTCTTTGCAGACGACGTTAAGTTCTATAAGCAAATAAATTCACCCAGAGATGTATCGTTGCTGCAAGAGGACCTTAACTCAGTGTACAGGTGGTGTATTAAGAACAAAATGACTCTGAACGCTGAAAAGTGTCAGCACATAACCTTCACAAAAAAACGAAATACCCTTCCATCCTCGTATTCGTTGAATGGTACAACTCTGCAGAAGGTTAACACAATTCGCGATCTGGGAGTCTGTCTCGACAGTCAGCTTACTTTCATTCCCCACATAGACAATGTTGTCAAAAAGGCAACTAGAATGTTAGGATTCCTTAAGCGTATCTGTCAGGACTTTAAGTCTATTCGTACCCTCAAACTTCTCTACTTCACCCTCGTCAGAAGTTTACTGGATTATGCATCGCAGGTGTGGAATCCCACCTATCAGACCCATATCGATCGTGTCGAACGCGTCCAAAAAGGATTCACTAGGTACCTGCGATATAAATCGAACAGCTGCCCTAACACAACTAATTACCCTGAAAGATTGAGTCACTTCAACCTCACATCCCTTGAAAACCGCCGAAAAATTATGGATCAACTTATGCTCTTCAAAATTGTCAATGGACTGATCCAGGTTCCAAGGCTTCTTGAAGATATAAATGTATCTGTTCCCCATTGTAGTAAACCCCGGCCCGACCGTAAATTAGATGTGTTCGCAACAACTACAGGTCGAACCAATCTCGGACGATCAGCGCCATTGAACCGTTTCATGAGAACCTATAATGAAAGCCACTCTCGCACCGAGAGTGATTTCACAGTCATCTTTTAAGTCAATTTCGTGTTTAAATTGCATCTTTCATTTGTTATTCTGTAATATATTTTTGCAACTTTTACATTTTTATTTAATTTTATTGTATAATTTAATTTGATTCATTTGACAGTTTTATTTATTTATTTATTTATAATAGGTTAGCCTACAATTGCTTCCACATTACATTCCATTTAGTACACTATATACATTTTTAAGTGTAGCAATTATTTACAGGTTCACACCACATGCATTATAATTATATTTTACATTATTAGTACTGCAAATATAGCAATTTATTTTAGAATTAAAGAGAACAAATCATAAAACCACATACATAAATTAAATAAAATTAAATAACAATCGAATTAAATTGTGAAATAGAGTGATGAATTATAAATAAATTACATTAGATAAAAAATTAAAATTAAAAACCAATAAATAATGTTTAATAATAATGTTTAATATTTCCAATTCAGGTTTTGCCTTGTTTATGCGAGTAGTATTTAATAATTAATTTACAAAATTTCCCTATGCTATCATGGTGTAAATCGATTAGGTCACTACAACTGTTTAATATATTGCACATTCTCGGAATAGGTGAGTTAGCACCTAGGACAGTTTTACGCAAAGGCGGGTGGAGCGGAGTAATGGGTTTACGAGGACAGCGGTTTGGGGCTCGAAACTTAATGAGACTTAGTAACTGCGGACAGTCTATTTGCTTCCTGAGGAGTTTGAACAGAAACAGGGCATCAATAACTTCTCTTCGAGTCGATAAAGAGAGCATCTTGAAAGTTTGCAGACGAGACACATAGGAGGGCAGCTGCTTGCTTTTTCCAAAGGAAAAAGCAAGGTGCCATAGAAATCGTTTCTGGACCCTTTCTAAGAGAAGTTTATGAGTGGCGTAATGTGGTCTCCATACAACGCTACAGTACTCTAGTATGCTTTGTACAAGGCTGTTATACAGCAATATTTTAGTGTTGATCTGTTTAAAACCCCTGGCATTGCGAAGCACAAAACCCAACATTTTGGAAGCTTTTTTAATAGTGTTTTCGATGTGGGGGATAAAAGTAACTTTTTTGTCAAATAGAACTTCTAGATCCCTTATAGTTTCTACTTCATGAATTTTATGTTCGTCTATAAAGTAGCTCGAATGAATGGGGTGATGTTTTCTAGAAAATGACAGGTGGTAGCATATAATGAAGTTCAATTCCATTTTATTATTCTTGCACCATTCATTTACTCTGTTCAGATCATCCTGCAAAAGCGCAATATCATTTGATGATTGTATTTTCCTAGCAATCTTTAAGTCATCGGCATACAAAAAACACTCTGAAAATTGAAGGCAGTGGGGAAGATCATTTATAAAAATGATAAATAAAATGGGGGCTAAGTGGGAACCCTGTGGGGCACCGGAGGGCATGCGATAATTGATGGTAGAACGAAAACCATTTACCACAACATAAAATTCACGGTTAGCGAGGTATGATTCAAGCCATTTCAGCAAGGGTCCCGTGATACCATATGTTGCCAGTTTTTTTATTAGTATGGAATGGGAGATTTTATCAAACGCCTTACTGAAATCAGTGTATATCACATCAAACTGCTTATTTGAGTCAATAGTTTCTATCAGGGACTCTGTAAAAGACACTAAGTTTGTGGCGGTAGACCTTGATGCTACAAAGCCATGCTGGTGATCGCTAAGGTAAAGCCTGAGATGGTGTTGGATATGGGGATAGATCAATGACTCGAATACCTTAGCGAAAGTGGAGAGGGATCGCAATGGGCCGGTAGTTTGGGATAGTCTCTTTTTGGCCTGACTTATGTACCGGAACGATTTTGGCTTTTTTCCATTCAGATGGAAAAGATCCGGCGGCTAATGACATTTTATATATTTTTAGTAGCGGAGAGACCAATACCGGCGCACATACAGAAATAAATAGCGGTGGGATTCCGTCAGGTCCTGCTCCTTTTGCAGTGGTCAATGATTGTAGTTTTCTGAGTAAAGAATCCATTTCCAAGTCTGGGGTTGTTAGGCACTGGCTATGAGATTCCAGTGAGTTTAAATAGCTTGAGCTATTCTTAAATTGTGTGTTATTTTCAGAGGAGTAAACCGATGAGAAATAATTACCAAAAATGTCGCAAACAGTAGAGCCATTAGACGTTGTAGTCTGTCCGTCAGTCATTATCAGTGGATAGGAACTACACTTGGGAGCAAATAAATCGAGCCACTTCCTTTTTCACGCATTATGGTTATTATTTTTGGTATTATGGAACGCATCGATTCGAAACATATATCGCCTAAAAGGGTATTTAATAACCTTTACAATGAGGGTAGTTAGTTGTCAAAATTTCATTTTAATTAAAGTTTAAAGGGTAGAATAAAATTATCGCATTTAATTTGCTTATGACAGTTTTATTGTACTCTGTTAAGAAAAGATTAAATTTGAGGTTTTTGTTAATCATACCCATATTACTTGTTATTGTTGTCTTTATCTGTGTCTGTGTAATCAAAATAACCTGATAAAATGGATACTACACCGACGGAAGCTGCCCAAGTTGTAGCTTTACTTGAGGTTGGACACGGACAACGTGAAGTGGCACGCAGACTTCATTTGAGTCGTTCAAAGGTACAGCGGGTATACCGCAGGTATCTGGAGACTGGTGCTTTTGTTCGGCGACCTGGAACTGGCCGACCACGGGCAACAACAGAACGTGACGACCGCTTTATTGCAACCAATTCGTTGCGCGACCGTAGACTTAATGCTGTTCAGCTACAGCAAGCGTTACGTGACGTTCGAGGTGTTGCAATCAGTAGGTGGACAGTGAGACGAAGACTAAAGGAACGAAATTTAACATCACACAAACCAGCAACTGGCCCAAAATTGACTGTAGCTCATCGCCGATCTCGCTTGGAGTTTGCTCGAGAACACATTAATTGGACGTTAGAAGACTGGAGGTCAGTTTTGTTTTCTGACGAGTCAAGAATCTGTCTTTTTAGCAATGACGGGAAAAACCGAGTGTATAGACGTCCTGGTGAAAGATTTGCCCAATGTTGCATTCGAGAAACTGTGAGTTTTGGTGGTGGTTCTTGTATGGTGTGGGGAGGAATTTCTCTAGACGGAAAAACGGAACTTGTCTTCGTCGACCCAGGTAGACGTGGATTAACAGCTGACCGATACATAACTGACATTCTTGAAGACCACGTAATGCCGTATGCTGGTTTTGTCGGAGAAAATTTCTTGTTTATGCATGACAATGCGAGACCTCATACCGCGCAGATCGTTACGGAATACTTGTCTGCGATCGGGATTCAACAAATGGTATGGCCAGCACGAAGTCCCGATTTGAACCCGATCGAACACCAATGGGACGAGCTAAAACGGAGAGTCCGAGCCAGGGTTCCCGCTGTTTCATCCATTCCCGAGCTTAAAGTCGCTGTGCTTGAAGAGTGGGGGAACATACCACAATATGTCATCGTAACTCTGATCAGATCGATGACTAATAGGCTACAAGAATGCATCAGGGCACGGGGGGGTATTACCAGTTATTAAGAATATTTTTTTTGCAATAATTTTGGTTTTTATTGTTTTTATGGACTGTTTTAGCCCTACTAAATTTTCTATCAAAATTACCATTTTTCTTGCAGAGCCAATAATTTATCATTCAATAAGGTTATTATTCAATAATTTACCCTCATTGTTAAGGTTATTAACTTAACTTTTAGGCGATATATAGTTCGAATTGATACGTTCCATATTCCCAAAAATATTTACCATTTTACGTTAAAAAGGTAGTGGCTCGATTTATTTGCTCCCAAGTGTAGATCCTCCGCGCTTAGCCTTAACATGAGTCCAAAATAGTTTTGGATTATCTTTGATTTCCGATTCTAGGTTATTCATATAATGGCTGTACAAACTTTTAGCTAAATTTTGACAACGTTTCGCAATTAATTTTAGTTCTATTTCATCTCGCGGATTATTGTATATCTTGAAGCGCAGACTTAGCTTATTTTTTTCTTTGAGGGATTTTATTATAGATTTATCAAACCATGGCGGGTAGCGACTGGATATTGGCTTACAGTTTGGAACAAATTTATTTATGGCCGTGTTCAAGATGTCATAGAATGCATTTACCGTGCCGTCTACATCATCTTGACTTGCAAATAGTTGAACCCAGTCTTGTTCGTTTAAATAGGATTTAATTTTTTTCATTATCAGCTTTGTGGAAGTTTTTCTTCTTGTTATGTTGATTGTATGGCAGACTTTTTTCTTTCAATAATGAAAGAGTAAAATCCAGCGGTGGATGGAGTTTGTCAACAGTAGTCAAAGAGACAGTGGATTTACTGACTGTGCAAGAAGGCATTGTAGATAAGATTAGGTCCAAAACACGTGCCGAACTGTTTTTAATAAGATTGTGCTGTGTAAGCTTGCTAACCTCCATGAACTCTAACAGTCTTAAACATGTGTTGGGTAGTGAACTGTTGATTGCCCTCGGGGTCCAGTTTATTGTGCCCAAGTTAAAGTATTAATGAATCAATTCATTAGAAATTGTAATTATGCTTATTAGATTTTATTATTAGTGTTCTTTGATTCTATTATTATTATTAACCTATTTGATTTTATGATCATCATTTTATCTGTAAATAACTAGTAAATCAAATGTAACTATGTAAGTGCTGTGCACACCTTTAAGTGACCAGTTCGCTGCAGTATATTAGATAATCTCTCTCTATTAAGATAATCTCTCTGTTAATGATTTTGCGAATTAGTCGTTGGAGTGCCATAATAAATAAATAAATATCGTTCATAACTACGGCTTTATGAATATTGCTTGTATGTCACTGAAAGAATGTTCTTAGTCTAGCTATCTGCTTGTGCTAAAGATGATGAACGTCTATATGGTCTCTCCCACCGTACTGCCGTTTGAGGGTCAGTCTTTCTATTGCGGATTTGGGGTGAAGATTATTTTTAATGAGTGTGGTGCGTGTTGTTCTCTCTATTTGCTGGATGTCAGTTTTTGACCATATAATTACTCCAAACGAGTATGTCAGTTTACCGAAGAGCTGAGTTTTACATACTGCGATCACCCTTCTTTTATATTCAGTGATTAAGGTGTTTTATTGCTGTGTGATCTATTCCTTTGAGTTGTTTATATCCTAAATATTTATATAAATCCGCTGGTTCCATAGCTGTGATTGTGTCTGTATTATTAACAAGATAGTCACCCGGTTTTATTTTGCCTCTTAATAAATGAACTGTTTTGCATTTATCTAAACCGAAGTGCATGTTTATGTCTTTACTGAATTCTGTCGTGGTATCTATTACTCGTAATTCTCTCATATCTTTTTCAGACTTTGCGTATAGTCTTATGTCATACATATAAATCAGATGTGAGAGGACTGTTTCTAATGTGGTATATTTAAGGGAATACCCGACTTGGCAGCGATGAAGTAGGTGGGACAGAGGGTTCAGAGCGAGACAACACCATAAAGGACTAAGAGAATCTCCCTGAATAATACCCTTTTTATGGATATTTGTCGCGTAGTGATAGCGTTGTGTCGATAATTTAACTGGAGTGTAGTTTTCCAACGGGACATGATATTCTGTAAGAAATCTATTATTTTTGAGTTTATTTTATATATCTGTAATATTTGAACTAGCCAGGAGTGTGGAATGCTATCGAATGCTTTTTTATAATCTATGTATGTGCAATGTAGGTTTCTATTTTTTGTGTCGCCATGTTTGTGGACTATTGAATATTTAACAAGTTGCTCTTTACATCCCATGTGGCCCCTTCTGCATCCCTTTTGTTCCTCTGCTATTATGTTTTGATGTTCTATGTGTTTATTGATTTTTGTAGTGATTGCTGACGTCAGGATCTTGTATATAGTGGGCAGGCATGTGATCGGTCTTTATTGTGAAGGTTGTGGTGAGTATTGAGTTTTTGGCAACATATAAGTTATGCTTGTAGCAATAAATTCAGGAATGTTTTGTTTGCCTTAAATAATTTCTGTTAAATTAGCTAAAATTTTGTGTAAAGACTCTAATTTTTATACTAGTAATTATGTATTTTATCAATACCAGGGGATTTCCAATTGTGTAGTCTCGCTGTAATGCTAGCTATGTCAGACCAAAATGTTTCTAGTTGTTCCCCTGTTGGTAGTTCAATGTTGTTTTCGGCTGTCGATGTTTCGGTGTCAGTTTGTGGTTTCTGTCATTTTCTGTAAAAGTTCTTTTCGTTCTTAGCAAACAACGAGTCAAACTTGTGTACTTTTAGTGCTATCTTCTGTTTCAATGTGTCCAAGAACTCTTCCGGTTCCTATTGTCGTTTTCGTATCTAGTGTGGGTGGCCATGTTTTTAAAAATTGCTTCTACTCTCTTAACTACTTTGTTTGACCTATTGTTGTAAATGTAATGAGTTAGTCTACTGCAGTCTGCTCTAAGTTTTTCTATGTCTTTTTCAAGTCTCTGCTGCCATGCTGGTTTGGTAATATTTCCTTGTCTTCTGTGTCTCGTTAATTTTAAAATCACAGAATACACAGGGTATTCTGTGATTTTAAAATTAAGTTCTTCGGAAATAACTAATGCTGTGCAATATATCAGGGTATGTACTTCTACAAGTTGAGTTTCTTCGCTAATATATTGGTTAAGAATATTTTTATTGAATAAATTAACGAGATGAAAAAGTTTTGGTGTGTATATAAGTTTGGGTAGTTTCGGTCGAGCTGCCGTGTTCATGCCGGAATATTGAATTAGAGATGTTTGAGATTTATCGTATATTTCTTGTATACTTGTGTAGGCCTGTAGGCCCACTATGATTGGTATCGGCTAGGGTCTCTTTTCCATTTTCTAACATTATTTTTATACTTTCGGGTTGCTTGGATGTATTCACGGTTTCTGAATATGCGGATGATTGAAAGTACAATTGAGATTGTGTGATTGGTTGTGATTGAGTGTATGGTTGTGGTTGATCTTGGCCGTTATACTCAGTTGCGTTTTGTGGTGTTAATGCGAGAGTGGTGGCACCCTCCATATTTTCTAGTTCTTCTAGTAGTTTTGTACGTACTTCTTCTAACTGATCTATGATTTCTTGAGACAGGAGCTTATTTCTTACTTTTGTTCTCCATTGATCTGAAATTCTCTGTTATGTGACTGTAATCTCTGGGTATTGACGTGTAAAAAGTTCGTGATTTGTTTTCTGTGGTAAAGTCGGTCTCTAATTTAGTGATGTATAGGTAAGTTCGCATGACTGTCCGTCAGTCTGTCACCATCGTAAATGATTTCGGCTGTAGCATCTTTATCGGTGGGAGCCCGCCTGTTCAGCTCCTCACCGCTGACGGTTCGCATGCTGAGTCACTCAGCGTCAGCTCCAAGTGCGCCCCGGCGATCGTCCCCGGGCAGGATCGCTGCAGTCTCCATTTTGAGTGGATTTCCAGAGCCACGTTAGCCACACCAGTGGTCAATCAGGACATGTGGTTATTTAGGGGGCTTATTATTATTATTATTTAATTATTATCTCCTTTGATACATAACATTTAATAAACTTATAAATTAAATTTTTAAATATTTTTTAAAAAATTCTGAAAAAAAAAAAACATTTAAAAATATAAAAAAATTGTATCCCACCGGCATCGGGAACAGGGTCCAAGCTGCCGGCGGTCAGGGCTTCAGAGAAAGGAACCTCCTGACAATGCGAGCCGTGTCCAGAAGTACCGTTTTCTGAATCAAGCCCTTGATCCAGCTGCCCAACGAGAGCCTACTCAGGTGTTTGTCGAGGCTCTTGGCTATTAAAGCCATTGGCTGTCACGACTATCGGCACAATGATTGCTGAGTCCACATCCCACATGTCTACAACCTCGTGAGCCAAATCAAGATACTTGATTTCTTTATCTTTCTCGGCTTTCACGAGCTTACCGTCATGCGGGACCGTTATGTCAACAATCATTGTGCGCCGCTCTACTCGATCCACCACTACTAATATCAGACTTATTGGCAACAATAGTCCTGTCAGTGATGATGGATCGATCCCAGTACAATGTGATATTTCCATTTTCGAGAACTGGGTCGGGCACGTACCTATAGTACGGCACTTCCGATTCCACAAGGCTGTATTTCAGAGCAAGTTGCTGATGGATAATCCTGGCTACACGGCTGTGTCTATGCAAGTACTTTTCGTTAGCTAGACGAGAACAACCGGAGATAATGTGTCTTATTGATTCCCCGTACGGGGGAATCAACCGTGCCGTCTTTCACTATAAATCTCCGGTAATTGTTCGTCCTCATAAATTCGTCCATAATTGCACAGACAAAACCTTCGGTTTCTCCAAAGAGGTCACCGAAACGCAGCCAGGCTACGGATGCTAGAAGATCTACATCGGGTCCATGTAGGGCCCAGAAAAAGCGTCCGTCAAGCTCCTTACTATGCCATACTTCCATGCGATCATTAGTGTCAAGCACTACAGGTTTGCGCCAGTTCTCTTTAGCCAAGGAGAGCGGGGTGAGGCCCTTGTCCAACGCGACCACATCACGATGCATCCCCACGTTGACTTCTAGGAAATATTCCCTGAGACTGCATATCTCGCGATTGTGTACGGTCTTGGCGTTTAAAAAGCCTCGACCACCAAACTTTCGCGGGAAATACAGTCTCATTACCGATGACCGTGGGTGATGCATTCGGTTTTCAGTCAGCAGTGGACGGACCCTCCTATCCAGGGCGTCGAGTTCGGTCCGAGTCCATTTGAGTATGCCGAAAGAGTACATCAAAACTGGCATGACCCAACCATTAAAGGCGCGCACCTTATTTCCGCCTGACAGAAGCCTATTTAACACTTTCTTCAGGCGGCCAAAGAAACGCTCCTTCAAAGATTGCTTCATGTCAGTACCATTGATGCCCAACGCTTCCGACATACCCAAATACTTATAGGTTTCGGATGCGGAGAGGGCTCTGACGTTTACGGAATCCGAGAGTTGGGTTCCCACGGATTCCACAATCTCCCCTCGCTTTACATGCATGACCGCACATTTGTCCATACCTAATTCCATCCCGATGGCGCTACTGAAAGTTTCAGTTACTTTCAGTAGCTCCATTAGTTGCAAATTGTTGGAGGCAAAGAGTTTTAGATCATCCATGTACAGAAGGTGAGATATAACCTGACCACCTCTCCTCAGCCGAGACCTGAATCCTACAGCAGTGTGCTTAGAGGATTCAAGGCTAAGCAAAACCAAAGCGGGCTCAAACTATCGCCCTGAAATATGCCTCGCTCGATCCTTATCGGCTCGCTATTCCTCAGGATATTCCGACATCCTGGATAGCGAAGGACCGTCCTCCATCGCCTCATACATGACATCAAGAAGGTGCGCAGAGTTGCATCTACTTTATACAACTCCAGCACCCTCATGAGCCACGTATGTGGCACCGAGTCATAGGCCTTCCTGTAATCTATCCAACATGTCGCCAGATCCTTTCGGGAACGACGAACCTGTTGGCTAATGGCCATATCAATGAGGAGTAGCTCCTTAGTACCGCGGGACCCGTTCCCACATCCATTTTGGGAGGCAGACATGATGGAGTTGGTGTCTATATGTTTGTTAATTTTAGCTCTCAAAATGGATGTAAGCACTTTATAGACCGTCGGCAAACACGTGATTGGCCTATAATTTTTGGGTTCCGCGGTGCTACCTGATTTATGGAGCAGGTGGGTAACTCTTGTTGTTAGGAACTGAGGTAGCGAACCAAAGTCCATTTGATCCAAAAGTTCTGCAGCCCGTCCGGCCCTGGAGACTTCCAGTTAGGCAATGGACGGACTGCACGAGCTACATCTTGGGGGCAGATGGTAATAGCCCCCATTTCTGGTATTGGATTGCAGGCTCGCTCGACTTCCCGAGTCCAGTCACCTTCGGTGTGACTGACAGGCACCGACCAGATACTGCGCCAGAAAGAACACATGGCATCATCATCTGGCAGGCAAGTGTCAGCCACACCTTGGTTTGGTCGCTCCCAACCCCTATAAACCCACCTTTCATCGCTCTAGAAGGTGCGAGTCTGAGTGTATCGCTCTACTCGCCGCTTATACCTACGAATACGGTTAGCACATTCATACACTTTCTGCTTCAGGAAGTCGATGCGCTCTGTGACGCAGGACAGATAGTTCTGAGAGCTAATATCTGTCCCTGAGAACGCCCGTCTCACAAAGCGCATCACTCTTGGACGAGTATTGCCGTCTCTGAAGCAGATTAGTTTGCCGATGAGCGCTCTGGCCACACCAATACGGTGCTCAATTCTGCACTGCCAAGCTGGTACGGTTGGTTTCGGTCGTGTAGCTCTAGAGTCATTGGCAAATTTGACGTGAGCTACACAACATGCCGCTACAGCCGCGCAGTATAGAATCGAATGAGTTTCGGTGAGGTCTTCGCAGTCATCAAAATAGTTTGATAACTGCGAATCCGGGACCGCCACCAGCGCCCTATTTTTGTTATGCATGGGCAAACGAGGTAAGCGTGGTCTAAGTTCGGGCGACATGAACAGATATTACCGAATCGCACACTCCAAAGCATTCCTCAATTCCTCATTGCACTGGGTACTTACGTATGTAGCCCTATCATAACTTCACTCGTCAGCTTGATCAGTGTTGGACTGTGGTAGTACCACAACAGTCTGCGACAGGGGGGGCGATGACATGGCTACTCTGCATTTCACTTCGCAGGTGATCAAGCACAGTGTCATCCAACATATGATTACGTTGGATGACCCGCACCTGATCCGACAGTCGTTGTGCCAAAACGTTGACAGCTGGCTCAAGCACCTGAGAAAGAGAGAGCATCCGAACACGGTACGCGCATAGTACGCATAGTATGAGTGCATGACGTTTTCATTGATGGATCGTATCCATCTCATGCGCTGCACACTTCCGCCGGGAGCTGGGACCCTATCAGAGGCCGGTGGGCCTCGAGGCCCTAAGCCGTCCGGCGGCAGGCGTCCGGCGGCAGGCGTCCGGCGGCAGGCGTCCTCCTCGTCGACGAGCAGGTGGTGGCATCGTGGGCGGGGAGAAATACTCGTCGCTCGAGCTCGACGCAACTACCGCGGCTGGTGTCGTCACAGCGCTCACAGTAGTGGGTACCGGCGGCGGCGAGGCGGAGCTGAGCGATGAGTCCGGAGGTGGTGGGCGTGCTTGACGTGCGACTGATCTTGTCAACATAGCTTCCTCATTTCAATTTCGTCAGTTCTTGTTCATATTATTTTTATCGGAGGTGATATCTGTCATGTCACCTCTGATTCTGTAGTTTTTGATTAAATTTGTTACATTTTGATGTGTTATGGTCTCTTTTTTGGTTTTAAAGTAATTTTCAATTTTCAGGTTTCGTTTCTATTGAAAAACTATTGTAAGACTTGGTCAAAATTATTTTCACTAATATTATTAGTTAAAATTGGAAATTCAGACGTTTTGTTGACACGGTGTTGCTATATTTTTTTATGGCATCACTAAACTAATAATTATTATTGTTATTAGTTTCATCACTTCAGTTACGGTCGTTTTCACTCATATTACTCGATTTATTTATTCTCGTTTCGGACGCCATTATTACTGTTGTTTTGACACACAACCCCACAGGCGTCAAAAATTTAAACTAAAATCTACAATATCACGTTTTACTTCACGCTGGTTTGAAAAGACACAAGATTAAATTGTTACAATAAAATACTTCCCCACAAACAACAACTGAATGAAACCATATTTAAATCTTGTATAAAACGCATTCTATGCAGCCAGGCATATTATAAGTTGGAAGATTACATCGCTGATAAAAATGCTTGGCTAATCGCTAATCCTGCTCTACAATGACGCTGTTGGAGCTGCTGAAGATTTTAAAAACTATCTTTGTATTGTATAAACTCAATCTTCTTACTAAAAGATTCAACCCTTCAAGACTCAATCTTTTAGTATTGTACAATACTAAAATATTGAGTGAGTACTATGTACATACTATAAAGCTGACATTTACTGGGTACGTCTTTCGTTGACTTGAATGTGCCCTGGTAGCTGAGAGTATGTCTTGCTCACTTTAATGTTTCGCTGATGGTGGCACCTCTGTTGGAAAATTTAGCCCACTGAAAATAGTTGAGTTGAATGGTGCTAATCAATACGTCATGATCGTGAACGGGCGCCGTCAGTAGGGGATCTCTTAGCTGCCACGGCAATTTATAAATTTAAAATTTGAATTGTTTTTTGTATTTTTATTACGGTCGCTTTTAACGTTCTGCGTCGTTCTCACATGCATAATTTCAACATGAATGAAATTACCAATATTCTATAACCATAATTCAATTTAAAAGAGTGTCACACTCTTTTATGTCACTCTTTGGTGTCTTTGTGTGAGACACTCTTTTAAATTAAATAATTAAAGTTTCTTGCCCGTTCTTGTCCATAGGTACTTACTACACTACGCTACTACGCTACGCTACCACGATACGCTACTCTTAGGAATGGGCAACTAGCTTCATCTTTCCGACCGACGACCTTGACAAATCAAAAAAGCCTGTAATTATTTTATTTGAAATAAAATGATTTGAGTTCAGTTTGACTAATTATGCAAAATCACTTAACGTCTTTCAGCTGTTTTACATAACGGAGCTGTTTTGTAAAACTGCTAGCGGTTATGTAAAACAGCGGGTCAACAATCCATCTGCGACATATCTAATATGGTATTTATGTTAGGTTATTATTATAGTATTCAATTCATTACCTCTTTCTCATCCTTTATGTTGAAAAATAGTTTATAATTCTCTTCCAATATGCGTTGAAACTCTTCGTGGCTAGCAAGGATTTTGTCTCGCCTGAAGAAATGACAGTGATTAAAAACCAATGCTTAGTGCTTTTTTGGTGGCTAAACTATGTTACAATGAGGAGAGTGTGCTACGGATATCGTAAATTTTGGCATTGTTCTTCTTATTGTTAGTACAACAACGGAATAAGAGCGGTACATGACAAAAGACGAATGTTAGTCAAAAGCTAGCTAACGCTGGGTTTATGAATCGGATATTGATCGAGTTAATAAATTGTCAATCCTTCGTGCCAGTACCTGCTTATGAATCTGTGGTTTCGTTCCCTGACTGCCAGCAGCTCGAGTTTGTCAGGGTTCTCCTTGCGGTCATGCAGTGGAATATTGCCCCAGTCCGCGATGTGTTCCAACCCTGTCTTCACGTTATTCTGTGCCGTCAGCACACGCTCTTGCAATGTGTTTATCGCTGCGTACACTTCCGCCATCCAGTCCGTAACTACATAGTATATTTTAGATGGTTCATAAAACAATCAGTTTATGGATAAATAATAGTGAAGTATTTGATAGCCAAGTGATTTCTACATCTTTTACCTCTTCTACATATTATTTGTGCATTCGCTACAGTTTTTCGAAATTAACAGGTACGTCCTAATCCCAGTTATAAGATATATGGTTTCTGAATTCGAATTCAAAAATAAAATCCCTCTTCTGATTAAATCCTAAACAATTTAACAGACGGATAAGTGTTTATGAAACGAGAAAAGCTATTCGAAAGTTAAAAAAAAAATCGTTCAATAAAGCAAACACTGGTCAATTGGGGTGATGTAGGTGATACAATTACTGTATGGGTCATCATATGGTAACAATGAATATCCTAACTGGATATCGCGTTCTATCTATTAGGCAGCTACAATACGTTGTAGCTATAAATAAGTACCGTGAAAAATGCCAACTTTGCCCACTTTTTACGAATAATTACAATTTTATTAGGATTTTTCTATGGAGACGTTATTTTCCTCCATCAGCTACAAATGTTAGGTCATGTGCATGTGTTAGTATTGCTAAATTTATTATTTTTCCACATTTAATTCAATATTTGTTGGATTTTGTTGGCGGGTAAAGTTATCTGGATTTTTTGTCAACTTTGCCCACATTGATTAAGATTATTGACGTAAATATGGCCTCTATGCAGAAGACATAAAAACCAGTAGAAGAATTTTAGTAAAGATGATGTTTCCTTTGGAATGTAAACGAAACTATGAAAAATGTCTTACTAAAATGACTGGGCAATGTTACCCTGACATTTTTTCCCTTTTTCATAAAATTCACATTTCACCTTTTAAAAGTGCTAGGGTTGGCACATGGTAAAAAAAATTCAATTTTTTTTTCCTTGCTACAAAGAACGTGTTTATATAAATAAAAATAAAAACAAAGAAAAATGTTGCACGCATATTAGTATTTAATAAATAATTAACACTTTTTTGTAAATTAGATAGTTAGGTACCTGCCTACTACTTAAGGAGATCAAGTCAAGTAACTGGTATGTGGTAGGTAATTAAATTATCGACTTGTAAAAAGTAAAACTTGTGAAAAGTAGGAGTTTATTACTCTTATTTGGATCCTAAATAAGAGTAATAAACTCCTACTTTTTAGTAAGCGTAGAGCCAAAATCGCTAGAAGCTTGTAAAACTCTCACAATTTGGTACCCTTCAACAGTTGATAAAACAGTAGGATGATTCAGATGCAAGTTTTAACATTTCTTCAGTGGAGTTTTTATACTCCCTGGAACCAATTATTCGTCTTGACTATAGTCAGTATTGCTATACATATAACCTATTTTCCACCAAAGTCAATAAATGTTGCCTTAATATTAAGATATTTTTGCACATCAAAGATATGTTTATAAATTGTTCTTCGGGCAAAGTTTCCCTTGGGGGCAATGTTGGCAGATTTCACGGTAGAAGAGTATTATTTTATTTTATTTTATTTTATAGGGACACTTACAAACTTCGGATAGCATATACCTACAGGGTGGCCTCCCTTCCCCTTTACCATGGATTCAGTACATGTCATGATTCTGGATCCCCCCTATTTTGCCAAGTCCGGTAAAATGGCTTATAAAACTGAGTGGTACCTAAGTAGAGATAAACTACTATAACATGGCGCGCCCCTCCAAAATTCAAAACGTTTGAAAGTATTTGTGAAAGTATTTACAATGCACCACCAAGATTCACAACGCATGTGTGCGTAATGAGACGGCCGTCAAACAAAAACAAATACACGGATTTGTTGCTCGACTAGTCACGTCATTAATCGCTCATTATTATTAGTAATGGCGCTGCACTGACGTACTCTATGAAAACGACACGTGCGTTGTCTTGCGCGCTCAGCAATTTATGATTAGTTGACCAACAAATCTGGTAATAAGCGAGATATTACGAGTACTGATTGCAAAAAAACTATGAATTAATTTTATTGTGTTCAAATATTGAAATGTAATTTACTCTATATCTTGCATGTTTAATGTTTTCAATAAAATGAAACCTTTATAATGTATTTATAACACATTTATTTTTAGTGACTAAGACATCAAAATCATTTACAAAAATACGTAATCATAATTATTATAAGAAAGTTTATAATATGTTACGAGCCAAGTGATAACAAAGGCATTATTCATGCTGCCCGGGCATTAATAATACAATTTACAATTAATAATACAATAATACCCTCATTAGTCACTTGGCCCACAACATTAATAAAACATAAATCAAACAAACTTAAATCTTAATGATCTCTATTGGCACTGGAACTAAAATTTTCTTCATCGCTGTTTGAGAAGCTTGATGTGTCATTTTCAGAATCAGATTCTCCTACGTGAATAATAAATTCTTGCTCGTCGTCATAGTTTTTCCAGTATTTGGATTCAGTCTCCTCCACATGTCTGCAAGTGTTGGTCCACATCGTGCAATCGATCATGTCTAGACGTTCATGAAGTAATTTCATGATGGATGTGTAGTTTTGGTCTACATTTTTGTTTGCGACATAATTTTTTAATACTCCCCAAATTTTCTCAATCGGGTTTAAGTCGGGATGATATGGAGGAAGTCTTAATATATCGCAATTATATTTTTTTGCTTCGCCATCAACGGCGTAATTTGTAGAATTATCTTTATTCTTTAGAATGAGATCATAGAGTTCGATTTTCTTCATGTCTTCCTCGAAGACGATTTGTTTATTCACCAGTCAATATTTCATGGCTGCTTTGTTGCTGTTGGAGGTGGGAACTTTTTCTGTAAATGTGTTATGGTAGGAGGCGTTATCCATAACAATTACGGACTTTTCTGGTATGTTAGGCAGTAGTTGTGTTATGAACCACTTCTTGTAATTGTCATGGTTCATATTGTCGTGGTAGTCGCCTGTCTTCGAACTGGCCTTGTAAATTAAACAAGCATTGGGGACAAAACCATTTCTTCCACCAGCGTGGACTATTATGACGCGTAAACCTTTAGAATTTTTTTTCTTTGCTACAGTTCCTTGTTGAGTACCCCATGACTTATTTTGTACATGTGTGGTATGAATGTAGCTTTCGTCAGTATAAACAATATTCCTCCCTTCTTCTCTATATTTCTTCAATTGTTTTAAATAGTTATAGCGGAGGAACTGCACATCATGTTTTTCAACAAGTGCTTGACGATTCTCTTCAGTAGTTTTCAGTAGTATACGCCGTAATGTCTCCAAACATCCGTCAAAATTTATCTTTTCAGTAAGCACCTTGTTGTCAACCCGTTGTTGGATATTGTTTATACTCTCTATGAAAGTTACTGACAGTACGCCTTATTACTCCCTTGTCAAATTCATCAATGTTACGCTTTAATCGTTTGCGAGGATTTTTGTTTTTATGCGGTGAACTCATTTGTGTGCCAGTTGCATCACATTTTGCTTTTTCTTTGAGAATTCTTGTTACAGTCCTTTCACTAACCCCCACAGCTCTTGAAGTTCTCCATCTAGCGTCTGTCAAGCGCTCCACTCCATTTTCAGCCTCGTACTTCATATGTTGGTATACTGTAGCTATCACTTCTCGTGCCTAAAATATATAGAAAAGATTTTACATTAATTAATTAATAGACATAAAGGTCAATCAAAACATTAGGTACATAAACTTATTTCACAAACATACAAAATTACCTGACTCCGCATCATTTTTTTTCTTGAATTTTCCATGACTAACTTGTTTTGCAATCAGTACTTTTGTATTACTGAGCGACGTAGTATTATTAACTCGACTGTCTCAGACCGCTGCCGGCCTGCTACTGACTGAAGACTAATACTTACAACTACATACAAATTCCTTCGTAAGGATGTCACTACACACATTGAAACAGTAATTTGGAGGGGCGCGCCATGTTATCGTAGTTTATCTTTACACTATGGTAATAAAAGGGCTGGGCTATCTACGTGAAGGTCTTACAGTCGTCGTTCCAGGTGAGCTCCTCGACGCCACGACCCAGCAGCTTGTCGATGGCAGAGATCTCCTTCTCAATAAGCGCCACCTCGGTCTCGTGGCTGCCCTCGCGGATTGCGTTGTACCACGCAATGGCGCGGTTCAAGCGGTTCATGTCGTACTAATACATTCAAGTTGTTAGCTTCGTAATACTTAAAAGACGAAAGTGCCAAGGTTGTCCGCGAAATTCTAATTTTCTTTCTCAGGTCTGTCTCCTGATAATATATTTCTGATAATATGTTGAAAATTTGAATTTCGCGGCCTGCCTCATCGCAGCCGCCTTTTCAATAGGTAATATATTTGTAAAGAGTAAATATGTCACCTGTAACTTCTCATTTCTTGCGTATAGATCAAGCCCCTCCTGTGGAATGCCTTGCTTGTCCAAATATTTCATATATCGTATTTCACGCAATAACATTACTAGCTGCAAAACAATAAAACTATGAACAGTCTAACCAACACGATAACGAATTTAACCTTTACTAAAGGCTTGCCGTGAATGGGGAGAAACTCTGAACAGTAGCATCTGATCAGATCGGTGTTATCTAATGGATGCGTACACATACACGACTCTTTAGTTTCAAAGATTAGCTCTGTTTATTTTTTCGTCGCAGGTCGCCGAACAAACAGGTCTGAAGGACAAGAACTCAATGTATGGTAGCTTTAATGAGTCAACTTTTGACTGTTGATACTACTAACCTCCGGGGCAAAGTTGTTTCTAACAAAGGGCGGGTCCCTGTATATGAGGTTCTTAGCGAGATGCGTCTTGCAGATCCCCGGCACGGTGGCGCACCACACCTTGAACTGTCTGTCCTCCACCACGTTCAGGTAGCTCAACATTTCGTTTGTCTTCTGCTTCACGTACAATGCATACTCAGATTCAATAATGCTATAAAAATAAAGTTTATCACTATATCATAAGAACATCATGCATATAATGCGAAGTTGTTCGGTTGTTATTTTGGGACATATTGCTGGCGACAGTTTTATATCTCGTGTTCGTCTTAGTTACAGAAGAGGAACTAGAAAATTAGAACAAAATAAAGTTGCACAATACAGACCGATAACTGACCCAAATTAGTACAGTTCAATAAAAGATAAAAGATCTATCGAGCTGTCGCCAGCCCGCGCTAGGGCTCTGTCTCGCATAGGGTCGTAGCATTATGCTGACCGATAGCCGTTTTGCGTGGATGTGGTGCAAGTTTTCCCCCTATTTGTTATTTTTTGTGTTTACTGTTCGTTCTCTGCGTCATGTTTACCGCAAATTAACGTCTTTTCTCTCTTTTTTTTTCTTTCTAAGATAGTCTGTTGCTTTGTTGGAAATCAATCTGGAATCCCAAGGTAGTCTATGTTCAAATATCTTCAGATTGAAACACTTACGGATCTTCAAACATAATGAAATCTTCCATAGGCGCTTGAATCCTCCTGCGAAGCTTGTGGATCCACCATAGCATACCGGAAACTGGTGGGAGATAAGGATCCACCATCGGTCTTTCCGGACCTTTACCAATTTTCTACAAAAAAATACCTTTTTTTTATTGGTATACAGAGGGGCAAAAAAAGTCTTATCCAATTTCAAAATTAAAGGGTCTTTAACAACATCAATACTATAACAGGACTAAAATATTATGCTTGTTTTAAAACTCACGGCCATTTCTTCGTCGAATATTTCTTTCACAGCATCTAAATTAGCGTGCATATAGTCAAGTAATCTGGGGAGCTTGGGCTTTAACTCTTGCTTTATTATGGGTCGGTGAAAGAGATCTCCTATGATTTGAAAAAACTGGAAAGAGAAAAATAAGAGTCATACTTCCCGAAAGTTGATTAAAAAAAGAAAGATAAAAAATGGACTGTGATCATTCAGCGTCCTTCTGTTGATCTCTGTCACTACATAAAACTGTCACTTTACTGACCACTTACCTTCTGTCCAGCTCTTTGAACTGTCTGCACCCTTACTAACTAAATCATATACCTACCTTGTAGAAGTGTTCCAAGTTCTGGCACTCGTCGAGTCCTTGGGAGAAGAGTGACGCAAGTCGTCGGTCAATGTCTTCGAGCTCTGCCATGTGGGCCAAGTTATCTCTTAGGAAGGAGTCGTCCTCAGGGTCAGCCGGGTCGTACGTGATGTTGCCGAGGTTCATGTACGTTTGCGTGTAGTCTTCTAGGACCTGAAATATAACGGCTTTAATAGAATGTTTAGAGTCCTATGTTCGACCCGTCATTCGAAATATTTTTTTGTACTGGACCATACCTGGGAACCGTCTGGTTACGGAGTACCATTGCATGCACTCATAGGCCCTTTTTTTCGCAATTAATATTGCGCGCTTTTTCACACCAAAAATAATATAATATAGTTATTATTTTTGGTGTGAAAAATCGATTTTTAAAACATATCAAAATAATGAAAAGGAAGTAATAATGAAAGGAGTATGTAAGGATCGTAGCAGGTGGCGTTCTGTGGTTTCTGCCTACCCCCTTGGGCAAGAAGGCGTGAGTTCATGTATGTATGTATGTATAAAAAGAAAACTAAAAGAAAGTAAACGGGCACACATTCTGAGGAGGTTCAAATATATCCAGCATTTATGGCAAATAAATTGTGCCACAAATATTGGTGCAATTTATTTGCCATAAATGCTGGTACAATTTCGGTCTTAACATAAATAATTTTGCAGATCCATAACACTCGAGTCTTATTAATGTGATAGAAAACATTTAGGTTAATACTGAGTTCTACTTACTTAGTTAAATGGTGTACCAACATTGTTATACTATTAGATACATTTATTTAATACTATTCATGTCAAAGGGTAAATGATTGTTTGTTATTTCTTTGTTAAATATTGCTGGGGGGGGGTAAGAAGGCACACTTACCATCTCAGTGCCCCAAGTCAACCTCACCTGCTCGTGGTGCACCCTGCTGAATAACAAACGAGGCTCTGACAACCGACAAATGGTGGTATAACCATTTCTTAATAAAACTTCGCAGACTAGTGATGGGCAGCAGCGTCACTAGTGCGAGAAGATGTGATCTGCGATCGCCAACCCGCATGCCCAGCGTGGCGATTATAGGCAAACCCTCCAATCATGGCAAGTCGACATCAACCACGGCCCCCAGTTCCCGGCCGCCTTGCGTGAAGTGTGCGAAGAATCCCCGGGCTACGAATGGCCGCCAAACCCAACTGACCTTGGCGACGTACAATGGACGCACGTTACGGCTCGACGAACATCTAGTGCAGTTAGAAGAATAGCTCGGGAAAATAAGGTGGCACATTCTTGGGTTGAGTGAAGTCCGAAGAGAGGGGGAGGACACAATAACCCTTGAATCGGATCGGATCACCTTTTGTATTTTCGAGAGGGAGACCAGCTATCCCAAGGCGGAGTCGGGTTACTGGTAAAAAAATCTCTTTGTGACAACGTTGTGGAAGTCTCCAGTGTTTCGAGCAAGATTGCGTACCTCTTAGTAAAGCTAACCGAGAGGTACAGCCTCAAGGTTGTTCAGGTTTACGCACCGACTTCGGCACACTCGGATGATGAAGTAGAAGAAATATACTAGGACATTTCGAAGGCCTTGCATTCCACCACTAAGGCCCACTACGACGTTCTCATGGAGGATTTTAACGCTAAAGTAGCAGTACAGAATTGCAGCGATCGGTAGTAGGATCCTACGGGTTTGGCAGCAGAAATCATAGGGGGGCAAATGCTTGTCAACTTACTTGAGAAAGAGGGGCTTTACTTGATGAATTCCTTCTTTAAGAAACAGCCCCAAAGGAAGTGGAAGTGGAGAAGTCACGAGACTATGACGAAAAATTAGATAGACTTCATCATAATGGATAAAAAACACGTTTTCAGGGATGTCTCGGTGATCAACAGGTTCAATACGTACGCATACGCAGTGATCACAGACTGGTTCGAGGCTCTCTGAATATCAACTTCAAGCTCGAGCGAACTCGTTTGATGAAGACTCCGACCAAATATGCTAGGATCTGAAGAGTTCCAGAGAGACCTGGAAAACCGATTCGCTGCCGTAGAAACCACAAATTACGTCGACCAGGCGCTTGAACAAATAGTGGAAATCCTCAGAGAGGGCAGGCTTACGGGCAGGAAGTCCAAACTTTCGGAAGAGACTCTGGAGCTTATGGCGGAACGACGTGAAAACCCACGTTTCACTTCGTCAGAACAACGGGCACTCAACAAGAAGATTAGGACATTGGTACGACGCGACCTCCGACGCTCCAATACACGCTCTATATAGAGAAAACGATTGAGCAATATCAGTGGGTCGAAAGTGTTCGCCCAATCACTTGGAAGGAGCCACCTGACGAAGTTGACCAAATCAAGTGGGGATATCGTCGTTTCAAAGACGGAGATCCTTTCGGAAGTCGCTAACTTCTACGGCCGCTAATTGTACGCATCGCATGCATCTCGACCTGATCCTGAAAATGAGGATTCCAGAGCCACCTTAACCCGCCATTTCACGGAAGACCTGCCAGAAGTCAGCCAAGACGAAATCGAGGCGGCTCTTAAACGGCTTACAAATGGAAAAGCCCCTGGTGAGGACAGGAATTACGACCGAGCTCCTGAAAGCGGGTGGAAGTCCTGTACTGAAAGAGCTTCGGGAGCTCTGTCCTGTTCTGTTTGAGAACTCCAGAAACATGGCGAAGGAGCGTTGTCGTTCTCTTCTTTAAAAGGGTGATAAGACCCTTTTGAAGAATTACAGACCCATTTCGCTCCTAAGCCACGTGTATAAGTTGTTTTCAAGAGTCGTTACGATTCGTCTAGCGCGAAGACTCGACGAGTTTCAGCCACTGGAGCAGACCGGGTTTCAAGGAGGATAAGGATATCGCACCATAGGCCACATCCACACGGTGCGGCAGATTATACAGAGGTCCGAAGAGTATAATCGGCGGTGTTTGAGTCTATCGAGACCGGGTCTATTTTGGAGTCTCTGCAAACTCTATCAAGAAAGTACCGGGAAAAGATCAATAATCCACAAAATGTTAGTTATTCATCCAAATTTTTATCGCCTTCAAATTATGCTCCTTCAGAAACGACTTACGCAAACGAATAATCCAATCATCAAAACATTTTTTTAACGCTTACAAACTTTTTTTTAGGAAAATGAAAGAAGTCGGCTGGAGACTTATCTGGTGAATAAGGTGCTTGCTCGATATTGTTTAAGTCTAGAAAAACATCCGGATTCAAAAGATTGACCTATTAAAAATGTTTGACTTGACTTGCCTTTGACTGGTGTTAATTCAACTGAACAACTTTATAGATTTATTGTTGATATTCATAACACCCTACTGAGTTTGTGTGGTTCAAAGAAAATATAATTCAGTGTATCTCTTCATGTCCATGGATATGGTTTTAGGAAGTTGATTAATCCAATAGTCATTGAATGGTATAGCAATTTTGTTCGGGCTATTAACTACAGTACCTACCATTGTTTCTTACGTTTTCTATGAATTTTTGCTCTTAGTACCGACTAGACTCCTTTTTTTAGGTAAAGTGGTTTGATTTAGTATTTCCTCTACATTAGCGTTCCGTTTTATTATTAATATTTGTATCCGGTTTGTATTGTAACGGTTGTATTGTCTAAATTCTATAAGATGTCGTGCCAATCCCGTGCATTGACTACTACCAACGACAAAATAATGCTCTTTTGGTAGGAATTTGCTTTATTCTAACAAGCTGATAGTGATAGTGATCAAAGTGGACCAGAGCATAACTGTTTTAATAAGGCCATTCATTGAGTTTATTTACTATTTATTGGTTTTTAAGTCAGAATTTTCGAGAATAATATTAAATAAATTAAATTAAATAAATAAAACTTTATTTCAGACCTTAAGTCCATATTTTGTTAGTATATTGATGTTAGTGACAATAGTGCTTAGGTTACTAGGTTAGTATTGTTAGTTTTTACAAAATTAACTATTTATTAAGGCCTACTACTGTGGCCACCCAGTGCCCCTGAAAGGGACAGTCCGCATATCTTCTGTGCAATGGTTTTGTACGTTGGATGATAGGTCTAAACTTCTGCTTTCGGTTACTCATTCTGGATCCTTAACCATTCTTAGCATGGGTCTTACCTACTCACGGCGGTATGCTTATTTTATATTATTAAATAAATAGCGCTCCCGCTGAGCATGAGGTCCTGGGTTCGATTTGCTGAGCAAAGTGCTATTGGGTTTTTCTATCTTGAATTTCTCAGTAGCCGCCCGGAGTCTAGATTTGTGCCCGGTTGATGGCAATAGGCTCGCCCCCTTATACATGGGACTTAAGCATAACTGGCGAAATGTGAGTGTACTATAGGTACACCTCTGCCTAACCCTTCTGGGATTACAGGCGTGATTGAATATGTTAAATAAACACCTACCTGTAATAAATAAAAATATAATATATTTACAGCTTATGCTGGTTTTGTCACCAAAGACGAACGTATTTTTTTGTAATAATTACTAATAAAAGGACTCTAAAACAATGATAAAGTACAGATACAAAGACCAATTTTCGCGGATTGATACCTTATAGGTGAAGTAAGCTTCAACTTGCGAGGGAATCAAACGTTAAATTAAATTAAAGAAACTACCTAAAAGTAGTCTCACCTTCATACACTCAGCGCTCAACGTCTTGCCTCTTAAGCCACAAAACTCCACTTTCTCCAACTTCAGTATTTCGCAGGTAGCCTCTAGAATGTACTCGATCATCTTGATCCGTTTCATGTATATGTTGAACCGCTGGAAGACGCGGTCGAAGTCGAACGACCAGCGCACGGGCATCACTCCAGGAGGGAAGAACGTGTGCACCTTGTCTCGGTTCAATTCGTAAGTTTCACTGCAGGTTACGTTAATCGTGTTATACTTCAATATCACTTCAGAAAAGACTTAAAGGAGTTTCCTCTGTAAAATTTACTAATGCCTTCATTTATTTATTTAGGTCTGCGAACAAATGCTTACACTACTAACGTCTTTAACAGCATAGCGTTCAAAAGTGGATAGGCACGTTAAGAGTCGTATTGCTGTGAACCCGCGGTACGCCTGTAGTGTTTAAACGACACACACCATAAAGATCGCAGTTTTGAACGACACTGACGTAAAGTCGCGCACTCGCATCGCACTACACGAAACAAAAGTATATTTTCATCGCTTTTGTTAGACACGCATCATGAGCGTGACCCTGGCCAGGTTATGGCAAGCTAAAATTCGAGTTAATCTAATACCACTCAGAAAGTATTGCGAAAAAAAGTGTTTATGTATGAGAGACTGGCCTATTATAGTCTATTTTGAGAATATTAATATTAGTAAGCAAAAATATGTACGTTGTAATTTCAAAATTTCCCTCCACATTGTTTGCAAGCTAATTTGAATTATCGTGCCTCATTCAAAAATGGATCTGTGCCGGGAACATTTTCGCGCTATGTTTTTTTACGATTTCAAGTGTCGCCTGAAACCGGACGAATCGTACGATAGACATCAAATGGCATTCATGGATGAAGGCTCTTCTAAAGCAACCGTATATCGTTAGTAGGTACAACTAATTCAAGCGCGGTCGACAACTTTGGGGGATGAAGAAAGTAGTGGTCGCCCTTTGACGGCTGTTACGGAAGAAAACGTGCTAGCAGTGATTTTTTTTCTAAGTCAACAGGCGAGTTACGTATCAAGAGATTCAGCACATACTGCAGGTTGGATCTGGAAGCTTTCACGAAATTATACACGTGCATCTTCGCGTGAGATTATTAGATTATTATAAGTGTTAAAGTGGTGAATTTTCAATTCTTATTTCGCTACAACACGCACACGCACACACACACACACACACACACACATTTCTGACTTCGCCATTGTCTCGCACGGTACCGAGTCAGCTCCTGCGCTTACATGCACACTCACAGCGGATTTGTACACTTGTTAACCACAAGTAAAGCGCGCGTCGTTTCGTGAATTAAAATACTACAAAAGCTGGACGCGTAGCACTGTCACCCGCGTAGCTAGCAGTGATTGTGACAGCTACGTCGTAGTTCTGCCATAGAGATTAGTTTCATAACAATTCCCTTTAAAAACAATCTGCAAGTCCTGCGCTAGTTATAACTTAACACATAACTTCAAATAAGTGTTCGCGCAGCATTAACGCGCGAATTACAAGTCGCTGCGAGCACTTACATAGAGCTAGCGTAGTTCAACACCTCAATAGTTAAATTAGGTATTCAACAATACAATTTACAATATCTATCTACTTGAACAGTGTGCGTAGCAAAACCGTAACCAGCTATGACAGCGTTCTGGCGTAGCAATTATATCAGTTAGGCTTCGGTTTTCTAGAAGAGCGGTGGCCGCACTTAACGTGATGACAGTGACAAAGATTTAAATCAATAGATTCTCTGACACACAATGACGCAGTGACTATTTGTTAATAGTGTAAGCTCACTCTTCTCAGTACAGATCCTTTTTCGCGTGACGTACGGTGAAAGCTAATCTAGCGATTTAAATCTTTGGGCAGCAGGGTTTGACTTAGACCCGAGTTCGCCAACAAATGTTTCAATTTAAAACCGCTTTTTAACCAACCGGTCAAGCCCGAAGATCCCTTTGAAGAGTTTGGTTTTGAATTTCAAAAGGTTACCTGGGCCTGACCCATTAACAGTTGTTTAACAATATTTTGATATTTACCACTCACTAACAATTGATTAATTAAGTACCGTAATCAAATGGTAAATTTCAAATTCTGGTTGAAATGTAAGATTTCATGTCGGCCGTTATAATATGACAGAACCGCTTTCCTAGGAAACGGAAACTTTCGAAAACGGACGTCGGCGTCGTCCAATCATGTTCCATCATGATTTTTACGAATTTTGGGGGATTAGGATGACAGCCTTACTGGTACTTACAGGAAATGATTCAATACGTTCAAAGACTTCCTTATTTTTATAAGTTGTTCATCGGGATCTCCTTGAAATATTGTTTGAGGGTCGATACAGTTTGAGCTCTGTTGTATTACTAGATTGCACACTTCACGAAGCAAAGCTGTCAATGGAAATACAAAACGCACGTCAGTGAAAAAGTTTAACTCTCTCTCGACAACAATGTACGGATTATTCCACTGAAGTATTTCGCAGCAATATTCGGTTATTTCAACATTCTTGCTCCAACAAATACGTGTTTTTGAAAAAACCTTACAAATGTTTGGAGAAAAGTATTTTATATTAGCATCTACATTACAGGTTTCTATGAATATGTTTTCTTTACTTTTTCATTGTATGAGTACATTATGAACGGCCAAAGTTCAGATAACATGTAAGCTCATTTTCAGACGTCTTTACTGAATTTGTTTCGAATTTTATTTTATTATATAGAAAGCTAGACGTAAACAACAAGATGTGTGTTGAAAATATCTAGAGGAACATTTGTTATAACGCCATAATCACGTATTAGCGTTATATATAGTTCTGTATAACGAATTATGAAGGGTTGGCCGCTCTTAAATGATTGAGACGGCTGCCGCATACCGCAGACCACGGCTGCAACCGTAGTCGGAATCCTAACTTGACGTAATTTAAAAAAAGTTCTTCTAGTAGGTATTTACCCTTCACAACAGTGTTTTGTATTAGGGTACCTATTGAGTATGTATATCTTTAATACGTACGTATGAGTTTCTCCACGCAACAGAAATATCTCGAGTTTCCCCACAATAACCCGATACAGTGCAGCATCGGTCTGATCATGCCTTTTGCGTCAACGAATTCGGTTGCCTCAAACGTTTCGAAGTGTATTTGCAAAGGTCTCTGGTATACGTAAATATCGCGACATTCGACAATGGCTGTAAAATAAAACATATTTTTGATGGACTCGTTATTATACACTATAATTAGTTCGACTCGTTCAAGGTGTAATGTGCGCTTACATAATTTCTAACGCAACTGATATTAACGAGGACGTCCACCTCCACGTCATAGCGTCGCCATAAAATGTAATGAAATACCTGGGGGTCTCTTCCTTAAGCGGATGAAGTTACGGGCTTTTCCAACTAACAACCAAATTTAAAAGTCTTCTTATATCCCCCATACACTTTAAATGCTGTGACATTCCCGTAAACGTCCACGGTCATATCATCAAATTAGAAATTATCAAAGCTCATGTCACCAATCCTAAATACTATCAAGACGAAACTGAAATTTAAACGAAAGCAGATCTCACCAGCAACCACATTGGTAAGCATGGTCTTGAAGCAGCTAAGGTACACGCTCTTCGTATCCTCCAGATAGTGAGCCATCCTCTTGACGCGAGGATCTCGAAGCTGAGAGTATATGCCTTCGAGGTTCTTCAGTCGCTGTGTGTAGAATTTGACATCCTCAGCGGGAAGCGGGAACTTTGTTCTTTGAAATGCTACCAATAATATGATAATTATAGATTTAAGATAATTAAGAGAATTTGTATCAAGTGTGTATGTAGCCTAGGTACAGACGGCGATGGGCGCATCAGTGGTAAAAAATTGACATTGATGGGTAGTGCCTTTATGTCGTAGCAGTAACAGCGATTCATTTAGTGCTAGTGTTACCACTGACGTGCTGTTGACTGTATAATATATGGTGGATTTTTGAGAAGAGGCATTAAGGGTAGGTTTACCTTTACCGTTGTAGCTTCATAGAAGGATTAATAAACATATGGGACCTACTGAGGTTTGATTACTAGAAAAGTCAGAAATCGCGAAAATCTTTTCCTCGTATCGTAGTAAATTATACGTAGATCCAACTTACTTTTTTATGATGGATATACACTTGGGAGCAAATAAATCGAGCCACTACCTTTTTTCACGTAAAATGGTAAATATTTTTGGGAATATGGAACGTATCAATTCGAACTATATATCGCCTAAAAGTTAAGTTAATAACCTTAACAATGAGGGTAAATTATTGAATAATAACCTTATTGAATGATAAATTATTGGCTCTGCAAGAAAAATGGTAATTTTGATGGAAAATTTAGTAGGGCTAAAACAGTCCATAAAAACAATAAAAAAACAAAATTATTGCAAAAAAAATATTCTTAATAACTGGTATTAACCCCCCGTGCCCTGATGCATTCTTGTAGCCTATTAGTCATCGATCTGATCAGAGTTACGATGACATATTGTGGTATGTTCTCCCACTCTTCAAGCACAGCGACTTTAAGCTCGGGAATGGATGAAACAGCGGGAACCCTGGCTCGGACTCTCCGTTTTAGCTCGTCCCATAGGTGTTCGATCGGGTTCAAATCGGGACTTCGTGCTGGCCATACCATTTGTTGAATCCCGATCGCAGACAAGTATTCCGTAACGAGCTGCGCGGTATGAGGTCTCGCATTGTCATGCATAAACAAGAAATTTTCTCCGACAAAACCAGCATACGGCATTACGTGGTCTTCAAGAATGTCAGTTATGTATCGCTCAGCTGTTAATCCACGTCTACCACTGCCATCGTTGGCGGGGTCGACGAAGACAAGTTCCGTTTTTCCGTCTAGAGAAATTCCTCCCCACACCATACAAGAACCACCACCAAAACTCACAGTTTCTCGAATGCAACATTGGGCAAATCTTTCACCAGGACGTCTATACACTCGGTTTCTCCCGTCATTGCTAAAAAGAAAGATTCTTGACTCGTCAGAAAACAAAACTGACCTCCAGTCTTCTAACGTCCAATTAATGTGTTCTCGAGCAAACTCCAAGCGAGATCGGCGATGAGCTACAGTCAATTTTGGGCCAGTTGCTGGTTTGTGTGATGTTAAATTTCGTTCCTTTAGTCTTCGTCTCACTGTCCACCTACTGATTGCGACACCTCGAACGTCACGTAACGCTTGCTGTAGCTGAACAGCATTAAGTCCACGGTCGCGCAACGAATTGGTTGCAATAAAGCGGTCGTCACGTTCTGTTGTTGCCCGTGGTCGGCCAGTTCCAGGTCGCCGAACAAAAGCACCAGTCTCCAGATACCTGCGGTATACCCGCTGTACCTTTGAACGACTCAAATGAAGTCTGCGTGCCACTTCACGTTGTCCGTGTCCAACCTCAAGTAAAGCTACAACTTGGGCAGCTTCCGTCGGTGTAGTATCCATTTTATCAGGTTATTTTGATTACACAGACACAGATAAAGACAACAATAACAAGTAATATGGGTATGATTAACAAAAACCTCAAATTTAATCTTTTCTTAACAGATTACAATAAAAATGTCATAAGCAAATTAAATGCGATAATTTTATTCTACCCTTTAAACTTTAATTAAAATGAAATTTTGACAACTAACTACCCTCATTGTAAAGGTTATTAAATACCCTTTTAGGCGATATATGTTTCGAATCGATGCGTTCCATAATACCAAAAATAATAACCATAATGCGTGAAAAAGGAAGTGGCTCGATTTATTTGCTCCCAAGTGTATTATACAGATCAAAAATTGAGTTTTAGAAAAAGTTGTACAAACTATACAATATTGATCTTAATGACTGCATCCACAAACCACTCGACGCAGTAAGCTTACCTAAGTAAGAATCCTCTGCCAGTAAGTCATGAACTTGTTGCGCCCACTTTATGATAGCCCCTTCTATGTTTGTCTTCAAGTACAAGTCCACGTCTTCTCCATCGCTGTAACGTGGTATTATGAAAAGTTCCAGAAGTTAAACCGATTTTTAATTAGATTGTGTAACTTGGGCAGTGGGCAGTTCCACTAGACAGGGTGGCAGGGACCTGTTAGCATTGGTTTTTGCACATGATAAGTCGAACCTCGTAAAGAGGGGCTACTCCGACGGAACGGCAGCTGGGTGACTTAGGGCGGATGTGCAGCTAAGTCACACATTATGCTCCACCTCCTATACTGCCCTCTGTGCCCAGAAATATGCAGCTAAAGTGACCTGTACGCTGCCACCGAAAACGCCGTGGAAGTGCCAAAGTTTTGGGCCAACAGTACTTTAAACAAGTGTCGTGCCATTGACACGAAGAAGAAGAAGCACATCATTGATGAATATAGCATTTACATTTTTCGTCGATTATTTGCTGTTCCATATATTAAGACCGCGTAGGTATTGATTGTTAGGGGGTCTAGAATCATGTGCTGAATTCATGGTTACAGTTTGCGCGTTGACGTCCCTGCCTCTCAGTAAGTTGGTATACCTACAGGGTTGTAGGTATACCAACTTACTGAGAGGCCATTTTTCCACAGCATGCGCTACACTGTTTTTGATACGAGACAAAAATAATATTCAAGCAAATCAGATAGCAATCCACTGCTAGACACATATCACTCTCCCAAATTGCGTCACAACACTCATTTGTGCGCCTTTCGCTTCTAGTCTGTTCCACCATTTAAAGGCCACGTCGTCAGAAAAAGAAGTTAAGCTGTATTCACAACCTCCGAGGGACCTGCCTAAGGCTTATTTTGCTAAGCTAATTTCAGTACATCACTACATAATTTGTTTGAATTTTTCATGCCTTTGTTTCAGCCTGGTTTCCGCGTGGTATATAGTTTGTACACCGGCTGGCATCGGCAGCAGTACTTGACTGGACATTTCTCCTTTTAACTGCAATTTGAAGATATTGAAACCCACTATTGAATTAATTCATTCACTCGCTGACAGACAAAGCACGATATTTTATATTAAGAAAGATTTTTGGAAACTTATCCCCTAATGGGCTTCAATAGGGGACGAAAGTTTCATGTAAGTTAGTAACTTTTAGGGTTCCGTAATAAAAAAGGAACCCTTATAGTTTCGCCATCCGTTCGTCTGTACGCAGCTTAGCTCAGAGAGCTTTATACTCTAGAAAGCTGGTAATTTGGCATGGATATACATATTAGTCACACCAAGTGGTCAAATAAAAACTTAAAATAAAATCTAAAAAAATAAAGGAAGAAGTTGCTCGGGAGTAGATTGGGAATCTCATCGGTCACGGGTTGTACCAGATAAAATCGATCGTCTGTAGTGCTATTCTGTAACCATGTCACCGTGAAAACTTAGGTGAAGTGAGTGTGGAGTGAGCTGTCAGTGCCACTGATGCTAGGGATTCACCAACCCGGGATGACACTGCCAGCTTACTCCACGCAAGTCTTCACGGTGAGGTTTTTACAGAACCGACATTCTGTTCTGTAGTGCTATTCTATAACCATCTCACCGTTAAAACTTAGGTGAGGTGAGCGTGAAATGAGCTGTCAGAGTCACATGCTAGGGCAGGGATGGCGAACCGCAATAAAAAAAAAACAATAAGCAAACATCTAAGTGTCATTTTTTCCCAAATAAATATTGTATGTGGCCATGACGTGCCATCAAACAATCTCGAAATTACCTTTATTTAAAAAAAAACGATATACATCCACAATTATACCTACCTTTTTAATTGTACAGAAATGTTACCATGAATAGTATTTTTATTATTAGTACGACTTTTGCTATTACAAACTAGGTATTACTTGGTAAATTCCTGAAATAATGTCGTGCCCAAATTATATTGTTACGTGCCACCAATGGCGCGCGTGCCATTGGTTCGCCATCCCTGTGCTACGGATTCACCAAGACGAGATGACACTGACAGCTCACCACTCCACGCAAGTCTTGCACGGTGAGATTTTTACAGAATCGACATGCAGTTCTGGTTTACGGGCATTTAAGTTCCCTTCTAATACGAGGAATGCGTTGGAGTGGAGCTTAAATGCCCGTAACAAAAATAAAATAGTGAGAGGAGGAGAATTCTTGAATATATATTTATTTTATTCAGGTGAAAACCAACCAACCTGATACATCAAATTCCTCAGGTCATTAACATGTCTCATCATATCGTTCTTTACTATCTTGGGCCATCCTTTCTGGTTCTCAGGATTGCATAGGAGAGGCCCGATCACATAATCCGCCAATGTAATTAAATCCATTAGTACATTGCCTGACATTTCGCCGATAGTGAGAGCCTTAAACAAGTAACGACAGTTATAATCTAAAGTTTCAAAAGTAGAACGACGTAAGTTCAAAATGAGGCAACGGCAGACAGTACGTGGCATTCGTTTTCATAGATTGCGACTGACCTTAGATAAATGAAAATTAGAAAATCTAGTGGAACGGAAATTCCTCGACTCATTTTGACCGACAAAATTATACGTGTGACCCAACAAGCGCAAATCGACTTATTTCAAGGTAACAAACTGCCCCAATTACGTGAAGTGTACATGATGGGGGGCGAGCGGAGATCGAGCCTATTACCATCAATTGGGCGCAAATTCAAACGCTGTGGGAATAGGGTATGTGATTCAAATAAGGGTCAATTTTTTTTTTTCTTAAACTGTATTATTTTAGAATTATGCCCCCATCAATATTTTTGATTATTATTTATTTTTGAGCAAGGCATTTTTTTTTAAGTGCAATAAATCTGTGAGAAAATCAAATATTAGAAAAGCGACGCCATTGGTCAGAGCGAATGTGACGTAAGTCTGTTACAACAATAAATGCATGTGTTATAAGTTCCGGTAAGACGAAAACCTTGCTTGTGCAGACTTTGATTTTCCCTATCATCGACTATGGTGACGTGTGCTACTTTGACTTGAATACGGTTTTTTTGGATAAGCTCGACAGATTGCTCAACAATTGTATCAGGTTCATATTCAACCTCAGAAAATATGACCATGTGTCGAGCTATAGGTCTGAGCTCAAATGGATGTCCATTCGCCAAAGAAGACGTTTGCGCGCATTGACTACACTTTTCTCTCTTCTCAACTCTCCCACTCCTCCTTCTTATCTTATGTCTCACTTCCAATATCTATGTTCATCTCACGCTAAGAAACTGCGTTCTTCCAACAATCTTCTCCTGCTTTGTCCTTCTCATACTTCTGACTTTGTTCATTCTTCCTTTCATATTCAGTCCATTCTTCTTTGGAATGCGCTTCCTCTTGATATCAGGACGGCCACCAGTCGGTATGCATTTAAGCGGAAATTGCAGAGTTATTTTCATAACAAATAGCGTAGAGTCGGCTCAACACCTTTCACCATTAAAATATAAATATGTATATTTATCTGTATTGTAAGTATAAACTTTTTTAATATGTATGTATGTGTATTATAAGTTACACAATATCTATTATACAACACACATCACATTTTTTTTTTTTTTAAGTTATGCTTCAATTAAAGCACCTGCCATCTAATCTCTTCACCACCCTTGGTTGACTGGTAGAGAATGCCTAAGGCATTAAGTCCGCCTTTGTACCTCTTTGGGTTCGAAAAGTTTAAATAAATAAATGTGTTTTACAGGAGTGTTCAATTCAGTCCGATTGTCTATGTCATAGACTATGACGTCACACCAAGTGCGCCAAACTGAAAGGCGTTTAAGATGCCCGTGTCGGTTGGGTATATTGTTTTTCTGGCGTTAAACATTTTTTTACTACATGGCGATGTAAACTAAAAACACTTACTTCTAAAAAATCATGCATATTCCCTATAGCTGCTAAGAAATAAAACTGTTAGTGGAAAAACCTAAAAACACTTCAGCAGTCCTGCAGGACGACTAGTGGTCGCTAGTCTCAAGCGGTGAAAACTGCTTTGGTTGGTCTATGCATACCAAACAAAGCTGTTTTCAGTAGCTGTTCTGTAGTTCTGCGGTTTTCAAACAAATAATTACAAACCTTTCGGAAATTTCCCGGCGTAATTTTCTCTTCTACGTTTCTGAGGAAGTACACCACCTTACCCTTCGAGCTGGGCGGAAATGTCATGGAACAAGTGAGCATGCCTGCTGTGTTCATATGAAACACGAGCACTTCATACTTTGGAAAGTCGAAGAATCTGTACAGGATGTGCTGTAAGAAAAAAATATTTATGGCTCGCAGGTGTTTGTTGCGGAAGATCCAACTTAAATGATACCTAAAGCTGCGCGTCCACGCGTTCTTTTACAGCAATTATTGCCGGCAACAGATGTACATAGTAGAGCAAATATCGCTCAATGTTGCGACGGTGTCTCTTAGCAACAATAGGGATGATGACTTATATTAGAAATGTTCGAACAAATGATGTAATTTCAAAGAGGGCATAATCAAAATGAGATAATCGAAAAAAAAAAAAACGATGGAAATATGACTAAACTAAACGCTTTAAAAGTTTTTGGAGGAGATTATTCCCGTCCTTGTCGCGCGGTATGGACAATGTATGGCGCTAGTCTGAATTTACATAGTCGTGACGTCACTTCTACGATAGTGCTGTCTTTGTCTGATAGATATTTTAAAACGTTGAGACCTTGGCAATTTGTAAAGCTTTAACACTTTTTTTATTAATGTTTGCTAGTGCAAACAATCGAAAACAAATATTTTTATGAATAAAAAATAAAAATGTTGTCATCATCTCTATTGTTACATGATGGCACCACAATAAATACCTAATCGTTTATTGTTTTCGTGACGTCATATTTTACTTACCGATTAACAAACATAAAACACATACTCATAACATCACGCCTGTAATCCCCAATGGGCTAGACAGAAGTTTGCACCCACATTTCGCCAGTTATTGTAATATATATCTGAGAATTACAACTAAAGCATAGAAGGAAGGCTAAAATAATAATTCAGTAACTAGCTTTAGTCTCGTTCTATCATCTGGCAAGAAATAGGATGTTAGAATGTAATACACAAAATACAAGTCAAACACTTGAAAGTTAATGTCGGTTGACTGCACCTAAGAACCAATTATAACTTATAACCAAGCATAGTTGTAACAAATAGTGGAATTTTGAAATAAATGTAATTTTACTGCAAAATCGTCGTTATATATTTTAAGTTGATTTATTAGAAGTATTTCACGATTTTTGCTATATCAGTATTTTATATAAATAGTGGAATGTAAATATATCCCATGCAAAATCTGTTGATTTATTTGAAGATTAACAATTTGCCTGTGCTCATTTGTTCAAGATATTTGTTATATTAGTAATTTATATACATATTTCACGGAATGTTAATGTATACAAACACTGACATATAATAATATACTCTTTATTCATTTTGGCAATTATTGCATTTCATCGATAAATTCTCCGTTGAAATTGAGTGAGTCACATAGCTAGTCATTTTTTTTTGTGACAACCTTCGAAAGGAGAATCAGCAAAAATGTATGGATTCTGGTCTAAGCACCAATAACAACCACACATAATGTCTTTAGCTAAGCATTATAATTTAGAGCAATAACGACTATTAGCGGTTAATTTCAAATCGCTGTGTGAAAGAAGATGGATGTTTCGTAAGACAGTAGATAATGGAATACTTGAATAGTTAATCAATTATAAACTAAGACCTAGTTTGAATTTTCGCAAAGGCATGCAATCTGATGATAACAAAATATTATGGTACCATCAAGCTGGTCAGATGATAGACCTGGACGCTAGATACCCATCGAGTGTGGGCTCATTAGAAGTGTATCAACGAGTTCTGTTAATTTGATGACGAGCACCTGATGACTGATCTGGATGCTTGATAACGGAACTCTTGAATAGCTACTTGTAACCAATAGAGTGTGGGCTCATTAGATGTATCTCAATGAGTCCTGTTCATTCAACCTGATTACGAGGACCTGATTACTTGTTTTTGGGTGGGAAATCATCAAATGACTTCTCCCGCTTTGGGTGGAGCAGGAGGGCGTGTCAGACTTTACTGACTAAAACCCACCCGTGTTCCTTCAGTTGCCTGTGCCAGAGCCACGGTATCTCTTTCGAACAACCCGCGACCATGGCAGGCATCGGCCCTATCGGACCCCGTCACTATGTGCTGACATCTCTTTGAGGTGCGCGTGGAACACGACGCACCGTCGACCCGGGTCTGGTCCTTACCGGACGTCGAGCTACCCATTGCTCGCTATCCGTAAGCCCGCGCCTACGGTGGCCGAGAATCTGCGGGCGATTCCCGACACCCGGGGCGTCATGTGCGGCGACTGACTAGGATGCTATATTACGGAACTATTGAATAAACAGCACATTGGAGGTTGATTTTTCACTCTTCGCCTGCTTTTGAATTTCTCAGTAGCAGCCCAGAGCATGGTAAACGGCAATAGGCCTACTATTAGGTACATGGAATTTAAACATTACTGGTGAACTATAGGTGTTCTTTGATTACTACACTACCACCTACCCCTTCGGGATATACAGGCGTGATGTTATGCTTAATAACTGGAACTTAAACAAACCTTCAATTCTGTGCTTTCACACAGAAAGCGAGGCACGTAAGTTACAAACGAAAGTTGATTTTGATTGATGTCTTCATTAAAAAGTTGTTACAGCGACAACTTTTTAATGAATCTTCTGTTGTGAAGTCCACGTCGAAAAAATATATTATTATATTTCATTGAACTTAAATATCAAGGTGGAAGGAGCCAACCCATAAAGGATCACTTCGTAACAAGAATATTAAAGATTGATAAAATTTAAGACTGACCCTCTCATCGCTAGTAATAAACTTAGTCCATTTGTCTATCTTCTGTTTTAGCGTTTTCAGGATGTATTCGCTTAAAAAGTCCAACCGTAGATCAGCCTCTTCTTTCTGCAGACAAGTCATAGAATCAGTTAAGAAATCACGTGGCCGATTGGTTCACGACTCAATTAAAACATTGTTATTAAGCCGAAATACGTTCGCTGCTGGACATAGAGCATCGCCACGAGATCCGATCCTGTGCTTTCCGTATATCAAGCGGATTCCCACGACCTGTATATGGTCGTCACGCGTCGCCTCGGCGTCGGTTGTCGTTGGTTCAGGCATAATAAGAGCACCTCTAAGTTAATACAGCAAAAGATTGCGAAACATTGTATTAATACTCACGTCAGCCATATTGCTCGTTTCTCAAGACTCAGACTATATTATTAATTAGACCATTGTCAAAAAATAAAAATCATTCCAAGAACTATTGGAAATTCTCCAATACACAGGTTGAAATTGTTTACTATAAACAATGTAATTGTCATAGCAACCGGAGTGTATAAAACGTTTTGAATTTGGAGCCAAAACGTAACGCTGGTGCTGCCATGATGATACCCATGGAATTAATAATTTGCAAACCAACATTGTATTTTGCAGTGCCCTAACGGATCAAGATCAAGCAGTTACTTAATCTGACAATTCTAAGTAAAAAGTATGATGTGCATAATCATGAGCAAATAAATAAATAATTTGAGTGAACTAAGATGAAAACTATTTTCACATCTTATATCGATAAAGTCTTCAAAGGAAAGGATTGAAAAGGAACGACATTTGCGTCAACGACAACCGTCATTCAAGAAAAATGATAACTGATGACTAGGCAGCATGGTCTCAGATCATAACCTGTTCCTTAGGAACAAAAAAAAAAAAAACGACAACCGTCAATGTCAAAATTACGCGCCAAAATCCGGCTTGGAACCTTGGAACCGTAAACTTGTAATGCACCATACTATATTATCGATAATTCTTGCAAAACAAATTTGAATTGTGAAAAATATTGATTTGTGATAATGGAAGGATTTGATGATCCCGGTGTTTTCTTTTCCGACAACTTCGGCGTTGAAGAGAATGAATCACAAGACCAACTTAACCTACAAGCTGTGAAAAAGAAGTTCAAAGAATTCATTAGACAGTTTCACACGGGTAACTTTAACTACAAATACAGGTAAGCCTCTTTGGAAAACTAAGGAAAATAACAATTCGAGATCGTAAACATCGTAACTTCGTAAAGTTTTCAGTTTGAACATAGTTATCACTATACTTTGTTTTATTTTCAGAGATGCTCTAAAACGCAACTATAACTTGACTAATTATTGGGTTGAGATTAACATTGAAGATTTATCTAGTTTCGATGAGGTTCTAGCAGAGAAATTATACAAGAAACCTACAGAACATTTGCCTATTCTGGAAGAAGCAGCTAAAGAGGTACATTAAAAACACTTCATCCTACTAAATCGCGATAAGCATGTAGTTGATTAATGTAGCTGCTCCTACAGTATTAAAACTAAGCTGTTATGCATGTTTACAGCTGGCGGATGAACTGACTGCACCAAGACCTGAGGGTGAGGAGAAAGTTGAAGATATTCAAGTCTTGTTGTCTTCGGATGCTCATGCTGCTAATTTGAGAGAGCTGAAAGTATGTTACTTCAAATAATTATGACTTTGGATCTCAAAGAATAATAAAATTAATGTAATATAACATCATGACTGTAATCCCCAAAACAGTCAGAGGTATACCAATAGAACACCCACAATTTTCCATTTATGTTTTGAGTCTCATGTATTGGGGAGCAAACCTATTGCCATCAACCGGGCACAAATCCAGACTCCAACTGCTACTGAGACAATCTTGATGGAAAACCCCAATAACACAGGCCCAGCAGTACTCTGATTTTATGAAATACTATTCCTTTTATTAGTACTTTCTATAGCCTTATCATAAAATGTAAACAAGCATTATAAATTTTCAGTCAGAAACAGTCTCCCGACTTGTTAAAATCCCTGGCATAGTAATATCAGCATCGGGCATCAAAGCAAAAGCAACAAAGATATCTATACAATGTCGATCATGCCGCAACATCATCCCCAATTTACCAGTGAAACCAGGACTAGAAGGATATGTTATGCCCAGGAAATGTAACACGTAAGTTGACCAATGCAAATGAAACATGTTATGATTGTATGGTCTGTTCCAAAAGTATCTGTAGAATGTGTAAACATCCTCTGTTCAGTTTAAATTCTAACACAGTTACTCATCAAAGGGAATTAGTAACACTTTCATCTGTATTTAGAAGATTTTTGTCTTTATATTAATATACAATTTTTTACAACATTTATTGTTTGAATAATTTACTTGTAATTAAAAATCATCAATGAAAATAGAGGTTATAAAATTCCTCCACTGTCAAATAAAAAACATCAGGAAATTAGTATTTTGGGTTAAGTATTCAAATAATCAAATTTAAGCACTCAATTTGTAAGTAGCATAATAAATTGGCAACCACAACTTCGTTTTCTGATCACTTGTTTACATTTTCTTCAGACACTTCTGGAAAAAACATTAATCTGCATCTGACTTCTGCATGTTGTGAGGACTTGCGGCGAGTGAGCTGTCTGTGTCATCCTGTCTTGGTCAGTCACTAGTATCAGTGGCCCTGACAGCTCACTTCACCTATGTTTTAACGGTGAGATGGTTACAGAATAGCATTACTGTACTCTAAAAGCCAATTTTTGTCTTATTTTCAGGGAACAAGCTGGTCGACCAAAATGCCCCTTAGATCCTTACTTCATTATTCCAGACAAGTGCAAGTGCATCGACTATCAGGTACTTACATGCAGCAGTTTATTATTTTTAAGATGCACATTTTAAAAATAATGAACCATACATTTAATTATTTTTAAGTAATACTCACAAAAACGTCTACAAAATTCAAATGCATTCTATCTGTATATTCTGTTAGTTTTTATTTATCTATTATTAATATTTTAACTTTGTTAGGTTTGTTGTTAACTTTATTGTGCATGTTGTGGTCTCTTAGGAGTACACCTACTTTTTCAGAGAGCCTAATAAATAGACTACTCTTGGCAGGTATTGAAATTGCAAGAAGCTCCAGAAAGCATCCCTCAGGGCGAGATGCCACGTCATCTGACGGTGTATTGTGAACGTGTGATGTGCGAGCGAGTGGCCCCCGGCGCAAGAATCACTGTGCTCGGAATATATTCCATTAAGAAAATTGCTAAAGTTGGGGTGAGTTACTAACGTGTCCTACACGAAAGCGACTGTCGCGCGAATACACTGAAGTTTGCATTAATTGTGAGGCACAAACGCGACTTTATTGATCGCACGAGTACGTCATATTCACATAAACCAAAGACGTCAAATATACGTAAATTGATGATTAATGGCCAAACCTAATTAGTTGGTAAGCCGAAACCAATAAAGTGTGTCCTGTATAATAATAGGCCTGTGTCCCAGCAGTGGAAAAGTTATAGGCTAATTATGATTATGCTATTGGTTGTTTAAATAAAGGATAAACACCATTTCTTCCTACAAACTTGTATGCCACATTATGCGGCTGAACATGATAGAACTTTTCTGTACCTCATTATTATCTTGGATGCAATGTATCATGTACGAGGGCGGCACTGAAAATTTTATATTTAAAAATGTATTTATTGCTTTTCGAAGTATTCTCCGCGAAATTTGACACATTTTTCCATACGATGGAACCAATCATTGAAACAACCATTCCATTCGGAAGTTGGGGTCTCCAAAATTGCCGTTTTGTAGGCGTCTACAGCTTCTTCAGGTGATGAAAATCTCTGTCCACGCAATTTATTCTTTATTTTAGGGAAAGTATAGAAATCATTAGGGCTTAAGTCGGGGCTGTACGGCGGATGGTCTAATAATTCTGTTTTCTTGCTCTAAAAACTCTTTTGTTCTGTGTGCGGTGTTAGAACTCGCATTGTCGTGATGGAGGATGATGCGGCGGTTGCAGTTCTCTTTACGGAGTTCAGAAGCGACCTGTGGCAAATAAATGCTAGCATACCATTCTGCATTAACCGTTCTTTATCCATCAAGAGGAATAGTCGTAACATGGCCGGTTTTGGAGACAAACGTGGCCACCATTTTTTTTTTGCAACACTCCGTGAACGAACAATTTTTGTTGGCTTTAACTCATTTTCGAACACCCAAACTCGTGACTGGTTTTTTGTTTCGGGTTCGTACGCGTATATCCAGGATTCGTCACCTGATACGATGTTGTATACAGCATTTGAGGATCCTGCGTGGAATCTTTCGAGAGTTCTGATGCACCAAGTAACGCGAGCCGCTTTTTGCTCTTCACAGAGCGAATGCGGTATCCATCGGGAAAACAACTTTTTTACACCTAATTGTTCATGCAAGATTATTTGTATATGACTCATGCCAATGTCTAAAGTTGCCTGAATTTCGCGGTATGTCACATGTCGATCTTCCTCAATCAGCTTACGCACAGCATCAACGTTTTCTTGGGTGACTGCAGTTTTTGGACGACCTTCACTGAGCTTGACACGTCTACGTTGAAATTCTGCAAACCAGCGATAAATAGTGGTTATGGATAGGGCTTCATCACCAAATGCAGAAATCATGGGGTCAGCACACTGCTTTTGTGTTAAACCACTTCGAAAGTCATAATAAATCATCGCTCTCGAGTCAAATTCCATTTTCTCAACAACTAAACAAGTTTGACAAAACCTTGTGACAAGACCGAGAATCTTTTTTTAAATAAATAAATGGTATTCGATTTTTAAAACCAAGGAGTTTTCAATTAAAAAGATTTTAATATGACAGGAACAGTGGAAATATTCCATTCCCGATACTTTTAGTGCAGCCCTCGTACACCATGTTTAAACAAATAATATCTTTACTCACTTAACTGACATTTCAAATTCCTAACGAGTTTAGTTTTTGATGAAACAAAAATGGTTTAACACTGACAACTTTCCCCAATTTCTTTATATTTAAATTTAAAAAATATTATTATACATTGTACACTACTCAATCAGCTCTAGACAATGACTCCCCACATGCCAGGATAAGAAAAACATATTTGCGGCTCTTTATTCATGTCAATAACTACCACTACTGAACCCCAAAAACTACACAAGTGAACACTGATATGCACGCATCAGCTCAACGTTGCATGTGCATCATTTATATTAATAATAATTATTTATTTATTTTTCACTTCAAGACACAAACATCAGTGTAGCCCTGGCTCTTGTACTAGGATTACCTGTATTACAAGAGCCAATTATAATATATTAATAAACTTTTTTACATTTTTTGTTTCATCGAGCACCTAGGCATGGGGTCTCAACTAGAACATTTTATAATTTGTCTTCAAAAAAAATCAAAGATAGCAGCATAGGTAACCATTATGAAATTAACAATCATTAGAAAGCGATAAACGACAGAATTTTGGCTAAAGTAAGATTAGCAAAAATCAGCATTTAACTTCCTTGTTAAATGCTGATTTATCTATTCACACTCGTTTCTCAACAAAAAAACATAAATGAAGCTTTAACTTCAATTCGAACCCTTATAATGATAAAAGTGCCATCTGCTAATCATTTTGTTTAGAGCTCTTTGCAATAGATGGTGTTTTACTCAATTTGTCCTGTCTTCACAATAACCTTAATAGTCACAAATTTAAATCAAACAACTTATTTTATACCTATTTCTTTACATAGAAACATAAAATAAATCTATTAACAGGTTTTTCTGAAACCGGAAGTATAAATCTTTATTTAAAAAGAAAGGCACGAAACGTTTTCAAAGTAGGTCGACTCCTAGATGGCGTTATAAAACTACAGTCTCTGGCAATTAGTGAATCGCTGATGCTGCCATCTGTTGAACATTTTGATAACGAAAAATTGCCAGCTCAATAGCCAGACTTAGGGAGGTGTCATTTCTTTGTATGGGATTGGGTATCTGTATGTAGTATTATAATATCTGTGCCCTAGGTATAAATACTTACCTACTATTATTACTATTACTACCCTAGCAATAAATACTTGTTTCGTTGGAATACATGGTCACCCTATTTCAATCGCCATCCGCCATAATGCATTTTTATAGATTAACTAGCTGACCCTGCAATATTTGGCTTAATGTTTTTTCTAAATAGATGTTGTCCGATTCTCAGACCTACCCAATATGCACACAAAATTTTATACAAATCGGTCTAGCCGTTTCGGAGGAGTTTGGTAACAAACATTGCGACACGAGAATTTGATATATTATACTGAGATTTTGAATCAATAAAAAACTGACACCATTACCTTGAAACTGCAACACATCCGAGTCTTGTAGGCTTCTTCGATGTGCAGGAATCGATAATCCCAATGTTATGAGGTTAAATTTCAATTTACCATGTAATGGCGGCCGTCACGAATAAAACTAAAGTGTGCGTTCTGCTAGCAATGTGCGCCAAATAAAGAGTTTGTGTGTGCGCCTTAACGTTTTGGACTAAAACGGGAAACACACTTCCTGCTGGCGTAACGTTGTTCTAGCAGGAAAATTCTAAACAAATGGCCGTAGCGAGAAACAAAGTTTAAGGTCAGATATCTTAAGTTTGTGCATGAATGTACTCAAAAAATTAAGTTTGTGCATGAATGTACGCAAAAAATTAAGTTTGTGCGTCATAAGGTTTTAGAGATACATATATCAATTCCTGCTGGGTTAACGTTTGCAGAATCTTGTTTCTCGGAAACTATTCAATGTGCGACCGTAGAAAAAAGAATAGGAGTAGCTCTTAGTTTGTACTTAATTTGAGCAATCATAGATTTTCAAATAAATCTACCGTTTTAAATCGAGTTTTCCTTTAAAACTGAACTTTATAAACTCTTTGCTATTCGTAATATCTATAAAAAACCGGCCAAGTGCGAGTCGGACTTGCGCACCGAGGGTTCCGTACAAACTTGTAGGTATATAAGTTCAAACGCGTTCATGATGAAAGGGGTAGTAAGTTTAAAATCATTAAAAATATTTTAATTATATGATGTACCTAAAAATTTACGGTTTTCGCAATTTTTCCTTTATCTGTCCTATAAGACGTCGCTTCGTACCAAATTTCAAGATTCTGAGTTCACGGGAAGTACCCCGTAGGTTTGATTCCCTTGCGAGTGTCGAAATTTTGCGGAAATTTACGGCATAAACGGCTGTATCTTTTGATTGCGTTGGCTTAGAAGTTTGATTTTTGCACAGCTCCAAGGGACAGTAGACCTGAGTATTTGATATAAATTCCGCGTTCCTGAGAAAAAGGGTCTTGACATAGGGGTATATAAGGGTTCCGTTTTTTCCTTTCGAGGCACGGAACCCTAAAAAGGTGGCATAACGAGTAAGTAGTGGTTGTTTGTCACCAAAGCGTCACTAAATCTTTACTCAATAACAGTTTCTATACGGTCCTCATTTATGGAGATTCAGGTTGGCCGATCGTTCTGATATCAGGACGTTCGGGCATACATAAATGTTTGTAACTTTCGAACTGTACTGTTACAAATTATATGGCTGGCATCTTTGTGCGTCACCTAATCGTCAGATTACCCAAACGTTCTCATGTGCATTCCTAATTTGGCAGTATTGGGTTGTTAAAACCAGAGATAGATACGTTATTGGGTTCGGCCGTTATAGAACACTAGCACTTCGCCCGCGACTTCGTCCGCGTGGAATTCGTATTACCTATAAATAAAAAATGTTGCCTATGTTCATCAGGGATAATGTCGGCTTCTAAGGTAAAACAATTTTTCAAATCGGTCCAGTAGTTTCGGAGCCTATTCAATACAAACAAACAATCAAATCTTTCCTATTTATAATATTAGTATAGACGACGATCGCGGTTACGGGTTTTTTTTTACTATTTAAATATGATGCAATTATTCATTCGCAGGCGCTATTGACGACGAAAAATATATAATACTAACCAATAAAAGTATATTTGCAGAGAGAAGGCCGCGAGAAAGGTTCAGTAGGTGTCCGCTCTTCATACCTCCGCGCCGTCGGTCTGACGGCAGAAGAAGGTGTCACTGGAGGCCTGAAACCTTTTACTGCTGAGGAAGAGGAGCAGTTCCGAAGACTGGCAGCCTCACCAGATATATACGAACGTATCGCCTTGTCTATAGCACCCAGTGTGTTTGGTGTGGTTGACATGAAGAAGGCTATCTCCTGCTTACTGTTTGGTGGTATGTGTAGCTTATTTTTGGTATTGTTGTATTCCTATTTTAATGTATTGTTAATTTATTAGGGGTATAAAAAGACACTTAAAGAAGCAGACAGTCACCCTCTCGACCCCTGTACCGCTGCATGCACTAAAAAGCACATTTTGCGTGTGTTACATTGCGCACTAGTTCGCAAGTTTTCACACCAAAAATAAAAGTAATTTCCCATCAATTATTTTTGTGCTATGTTACTGAGTATGATGTGCAGAATGCGTAGTTGATGGGTCTTTTTACACCCTGTATAGCCTGTAATATCTTCATTTGTTACTGGTTCAAAACCAGAGGTAGTTTTTTTTTAAATCAAAAACTGTTTATTTCTCACGTTGCTATTATTGTGTGAGATTGATATTTCGACGCACGCTTTTTGCTTACGTGCGCGTAAATCCAAATAAACGGGCTCTAAGTCGCCCTTTCTGCAAGAGTATTAAATGAATTCTGTTCCAAACAGGAGCGCGCAAAAGGTTGCCAGATGGTCTGACCCGGCGAGGCGACATTAATATACTGCTATTGGGTGACCCCGGTACTGCTAAGTCACAACTGCTGAAGTTTGTGGAGAAGGTGTCTCCTATTGGCGTGTACACTTCAGGCAAAGGTTCCAGTGCAGCCGGTCTCACTGCTTCTGTTATCAGGGACCCTGGCAGTGTGAGTAATAATCTTATTTCTGATGCTTTGATAACCAGAAATGAGAATTTGTCACGCTACACAGAGATCTGCTGTGCATTAATTCGTTTTTATTTTATTATTTTGTACTTTTAGTGAATAAAGAAAGGCTTTGAATTTGAAACTAGGAATTTTACAAATGGAATACAATATTATAGTTTCTTTATTAAACTTCATGTCCACAGCGTAACTTCGTGATGGAAGGTGGGGCAATGGTGCTGGCGGACGGGGGTGTTGTATGCATTGATGAGTTCGATAAAATGCGCGAAGACGACCGTGTAGCCATACACGAGGCTATGGAGCAGCAAACTATCTCAATCGCTAAGGTAGACATTAATCTTTTCTTAGGTGTATTGACAGCATGACCCATCCAATTAAAATGTTTGATAAATTAAACTCGTTTTGTTTACAGGCTGGCATTACTACAACTTTAAACTCTCGCTGCTCGGTCCTGGCTGCCGCTAATTCTGTGTTCGGTCGATGGGATGACACCAAAGCCGACGACAATATTGACTTCATGCCAACTATTCTTTCAAGATTCGACATGATTTTCATTGTCAAGGATGAACACGATCAAAACAGGGATATTGTAAGTATTCAGATAGGAAAGGCGTGACCTTTCGTCCTCTACAGAGCCAGGCGGAAATGTACATTGTACACCCAATACCACACAGAGGCATGCCAATTGCCATTTACTAACACACAGTTCCACACTTTGGACTGGTAAAGAAAATTCCTTGCAGAAAAATATGTCCAGAGGTTTAGATACCACTTACTATTCTTTCTTAGCATGTATGGTGGTGATAGGATCATACATATCCCATGAATGGTAATGGATTGTTGAACCCTCAAACTTTCCAGACTTTAGCCAAACACATCATATCAGTGCACATGGGTGGTGACAGCGTGGAACGAGAGACGGCCGCTGGTGAGCTGCCATTGGCGTTATTACGGCGATACTCTGCGTACTGTCGCGCGCGCTGCGGCCCGCGCCTGTCTGCTAGCGCGGCCGAGCGCCTGCGCGCGCGCTACGTACTGATGAGGACAGGCGCCTCGCTGCATGAGAGACAAGTCGACAAACGACTCTCCATTCCTATCACAGTGAGGTACTAAACCGTTTCAAATATCAATTATGTACAATATGTGACCAAAGAGCGTCGTCCCTGCGATAAAAACAAGCCCAAAACCCGGCTCGCCCTAATAAAGTCATCGAACTGCCGCAGAGTAGAAAAAGACAATGTTGCGAAAGGCATCAAAATTCACAATTTAAAAAAATTAAAGTATGTTCGAATTCGATTGTTTTCTTGATAGCCAACGACAGTTCCATAACTGAAAAAAAAAAATGAACAATAAAAATTTATCTTTATATTTTTAGGCAGCTAGAAGCCGTCGTCCGAATATCTGAATCTCTTGCTAAGATGCAACTGCTGCCGTTCGCAACAGAAGTACATGTCACTGAAGCACTCCGATTGTTCCAAGTTTCAACATTGGACGCAGCTATGACTGGTAGCTTAGCAGGTAAGGTCACTAATGAAATATTGCTAGGCTTTATTAACAAATGATCTTCTAAATAAAAAGAGAGCTAAAGTTTTGTTATCAAGCAGTATCCAACTGCGAAATAATACCGACGTTTAATAATGATTTTAGGAGCAGAAGGTTTCACAAGCGAGGAAGACCATGAAATGCTGTCTCGCATAGAAAAGCAACTGAAGCGAAGGTTTGCAGTGGGTTCTCAAGTATCGGAACAAACAATTATTCAGGATTTCCTCAAACAAAAGTACCCAGAGAGAGCCATCCTCAAAGTCATACACACCATGATAAGACGCGGAGAATTACAACACAGATTGCAAAGGAAAATGCTTTACAGACTCTCGTGATTTCTCTACTTTCTGTTACCAATTTCTTACTATATTTTTTATTATGAATATCATGTCAGTTTTAATAAAAAAACGAATCGTTATTATTTTATTTAATTTTTTCCAACAAGAACAGTCCACAGTTTCTGCTTTAAGCAAGTTAACAAAATATTTGTATCAGTTCATAACTGATCATGTAAATATTAAAGCTAAAAGTTGTTTGTGTGTTTGTTTTAATACTGCATTGGAGTCAATACACCTGCATTAAGTGGAGACTCAAACGTCTGGTGGGCGTGATAGCAATGTTTTGAAGCTCAAGTTATTCATTGCCTAGAGTGGTGACATGTAGTATTCTTTTAACAACAATTCTCTGCAGAAATCTTTTGTTTCACTTCCATAAATGGATACTCAGGGTGTTTTTCAACACCTTTCCAGAACAAAAAGTTGAAAATTCTTCCTTTCTCTCCTTTATCCAATTTGATCAGAGTATCCATATCATCTTGAGATAACTCATAATCATACAAGTCCATATTTTCCTAAAATATCAAGACCAGTAATCAAATGTAAACTTGCTAAACCTGGTTTCAGGAAAGTTAACGGGCAATTAAGTTACATGGAAAAAATGATTTACCTTCAATCTCTTCTTATTGGTACTCTTTGGAATAACAACAATTTTCTGTTGAACTAAGAAGTGAAGCAATATCTGTGCCGGAGTTTTTCCAAATTTTTTACCTATTGTTACGACTTCCGGCACAGTCAACAAATCAGGAAAAACGTTAGGGCTGAAATAAAAAAAAAACTTGTTTATTATCTAGCTAACTGGCATGTTCGTATCTTTTATGAGTACCATTTACACCAGTATGGTTTTATGAGTATTTTACAGTACCTGTATTTGTACTTGTTCACAAAATGGTTTTTAGCACCTGGGCTACCAAGAGGGGCATAGGCAGTTAAAATAATATCATGGTCGATGCAATAGGCCCGCAGTTCCTGCTGCTGATAATAAGCATGAAGTTCTACTTGCAACACTTGTGGTTTGAATGTTGAAGATTCCCAAATTGCTTGTATTTGTTGCTCATTAAAATTAGACAAACCAAGGTTGCGAATAAGACCTGATCTTTGGCATTCCTCCAATTTCTAAAACAAAACGTTTATTAACAATGTAAATGACTTGATTCTTAAAACTTTTACTTAATTCCCCTGGTTGCTTTTTAACTTAAATATTTAATTTAACTAAAATATGAGTTTACTGGTTACCCCATGCACATAGTCGGCGACATAGTGACAATAGATTGTAGTACTTTCTTCATGAAGGCAAGGATTCAAATTCTATGACAGGCATGGGTGGAGACTTGGAGAGTACCTAAGTACGCATAGCATCACGCCTGTAAGACGAGGGCTAGGCAGAGGTGTATGATTATTGGGCATAAATTAATTTGTTTTGACTTAAATTACTTTTGTTATATTATCTTCTCTAATTAAATAAAAATCAATTGTCACAAATGATTGTCCGCGCATCATTTCAAAACTATTAGAAAAATCGAATGGAAAAGTGGAAAAATTTAGGTGAGTGAGTTCTTCATTAGTATAGCTTCATTGGGTCCGCTACTTTTGTATTAAAATATAATATTTAAAATGATTTACAACCTACCTTCCATGTTGCTATATGGTCTGTATTTATGTCCAATTCATACTTCCCATCGGCGTCGATCTTGGGCGTTAGTGTAGTATGATCACAATTGAAACTAAAAGGCACATGTATGAGATACAAGTCCACATACGACGTCTGCAAACGTTTTAGTTGTATATCTAGAAATTTTTCAACGTCTGACGCCCTGTTGCCTACATGTGGAAGCTGAAATAAACAGTGTTTTTATTTATTTGTATACCTATTATGTACCTACATATCAAAATTGTGAGATAATAACCAATTTGTTAAGACACACCTTGGTTGTAATAAACAAATCAGATCTGAGACCTTTTTTATCATTAATCCATTTCTTAATTGCATTACCAATCGCTTCTTCATTGTTGTAATTAAATGCTGTATCAATGTGTCTATATCCCAGTTCTAAAGCCTCATATATGATAGGCTGTAAAACGTCTGGTTCAGCCTAGAAAAAATGTGGATTATTAGTTAACTAATTAAGGTTTACACAAACCCATACAAACTGAACATTTACATTACCTGCCATGTTCCTAACCCTACTGTCGGCATTAAAGCTTGTGTTTGAGATAGGTTAACAAATTTCATATTTCTGATTGTACTGTGATATGAGTAGCTACAGCTGACTGTTGCTCTGAAAATCGAGCGCACTTGGAGTGTTCTGAGCATAAATTTAATCTGAAACAAGACTGACAGTAGCAAAATTTGGCAAAGAGCCAAGAAATTTTATCAACCAAACTTAATAAATGCGACAGTAGAATACACCTTATTATAACCGATGCCCACTCTCGGCATAGTGATTTTATTATCCTTTTTGTAACACGTCAACAAGATATTCAGATCAGGCAGAATTTCTAATTAAATAATATTGATTTTTCATTGATATTCACTTTCAAATTTGGCGGCCAGTAGCATTTCCTGTGCGAGTTGCCATCACGGAATAACATTTTGTTATTACGTGGTTGCCATATTGATAAATTCAGACGAAATAATTTTATTCACAACAAATTTCAATATATCCATACTAATATTACATAAAGTCTTACATCCATAGTCTAAGTCAAAACCTCAAGATTTCCTTGACTTTGCCCAACCTCTAATAAGTGGTTTGATATTCATAGTGGCAATGTTACTCCTCATCTCAAACAGTTTGAGTTGAAAAACCAACTGTCATAAATAGGGACGTCGGCCATCTACCGTATGGCTTCTTAGTGTTGTCAACAAGGAAGTTTTATCCGATAATGTGTGCGTTCAGACATTGCTAGTGGCTAATTCAGTGAACAGTTTGAGTCAGTTTAACAGTTCATTTGACGAGAGTCATTGGATAGCAGCAAAACGAGTACTTCGTTATCTAAAGGGGACAAAAAGTCACGGTCTAAACTATTTAAAAGGATAGAATGGAACTGTTGAAGGATATGCTGATGCAGATCACGCTGTAGAGTTTGATAGGAAATCATACACTGGTTTGTTTTTCATACTGCAAGGTGGCGCAATCAGCTGGGGAACTATAGCTCTTAGTACAGCAGAGGCAGAATATGTATCGCTATCGGAAGCTTCAAGAGAAGCAATATTCCTGAGAAGGTTTATATCTACAAATTGGACGAAGCCATGAGTCTGCCATGCTATCGCCAAGAACCCAGTACATCACCAACGTACGTATGTAAGGTATCACTTTGTGAGTGAGGCAATAGTAAATAATGAGGTGATGCTGAAGTATAAGGAGACCGCATGCATGGTTGCAGATGGTTTAACAAACCCACTTCCAAGAGAGAAGTTTGAGTGGTGTGCGAGACGTATAGGTGTATGTTTGACATACCTGGAAATAAGAGTTCATAATAGGGCCCATTATTCATAGCGGGCCTATTACGAACATGAGATTAAGGAGGAGTGTTGGAGCAAAGAGATTCAACCTCACAATGTGTAACCTCGTGTCACATTGATTTGTATTCGATTTGCTTGTCATATGCTTGTGAAAAGACATTGTCCATCATACAATAATTTATTTATTTATTTTATTTATTAAAACTTTATGCACAAGTAAAAAAATTCATTTAATAAAATTTTCTATCAATAATAAATTAAAGGCTGTTCTGTTTATTTTGCTATGTTTAACTAACACCAACAGTTTTGTTAGGATGCTTTTTATCCGTTCGCTTGGAATGATTTCAGACATCCAAGGGGCGGGCAAAAGCTAGTGGTCCATTAAACATTATTGCCCATATCCTCAGTAAAAACCTCAAGATTTCCTCGACTTGACTCAACCTCACTTAAGTGGTTTGATATTCATAGTTGCAAGTTCACTCCTCATCTCAAACAATTTTCCCTAATCGAGGTGAGTTTGAGTTGAGAAACCAACTGTCAAATATAAGGTACATCGGCTTAAGTACCTTGATGCTTCCTTGACGTAGTCACAGTATTATAATGATGCTCTGTGCGTAGTCAACAAGGAAGTTTTAACTAAAACACGCGTATTTTAACCGATTTTCCTAATGTATTTTGTAGATGTTATTGGATATTGACGTATTCGTGACGTACCACCTCGACACTCAATCATTCGAGGGACCTCATAACTTCCTTAATCTGACGACTATGAATACCGATATTGAGGGTCTTCTCGAGTAGTTTTCGACTACTTTCGAGGTTGCGATTTAGAATATGGGTGTTAGACTTTTCCGAATAAAACACAATTGGCCAAATACCTATAACTAGTATACGCATGCACCAAGTGCTCGCTCGAAGACATGGATATTCGACCGTCAACGAAATTTGCCTTATTTAACATAGAAGGTCTTGCACAGACATAGTAAGGGTCCGCCTATTTAGCTTATATGAAACAAGATAGCAACACTGGCGATGACAAGATTGACAGGTGAGGAGATGAAATGACTGCAAAGAGCCGCATTCCGAGTTAGACCATAATCGCTGACAGTGCTCACAGCGATAATTAGCGTTCCGATTTAGATATCACGATTATGACAGCTGACAATTCGCTCACAGTGATATTTCTAATGGTCGGCGGTATCGCAAGATGGCGCATGTCATGACGTCATCTATGACGATTCATGGGACATCGTTATCGCGCTCACGCTAACTCGGAATGGGAACGGTTGTAAGCGCGCTCAAATCGATTACATCCAATTCGGAAAGCAGCCTTTAGACGGGTATGAATGACTGACATTTCAACTTAATTGACAGTTCTGTGTTTTGGGATTTTTGTGAAATTTGTAAATCATTTTTTTAATTTTTTTGTCGACTGGCTGACATTATTTGTTTTCCGCATAAAAGCCCAAAACCTTTGACTTGTTCATAAACTTAATTTCCTAGGAAAATAAAATGGGCGTAAGTATTTTTATCCTTTCGCATAATGCATCTTTCGCGGGCTACGGTTCTGCAACATCCGCACGTTTCATTTCACCAATTTGCTATTGTTTTTCCAGAAAAAAACACAAACCAATGCTAATAAAAGCAAAGAAAAGCGCCAAGCAAGAAAGTTGGAACAACGTAGAATTGCGGATGGAATGACACACGTTACTTCAGCCAATAAACTCAAAGACTTGGCTTCACTATGCAAAGAACTCCTTGTGTACCGGAATAATGAATTAGAAGTAGAAATGTACATCCAGCGGGTCACTGACCTGGACAAGAATGTGCTTCAGTGGGCGATTGATTTGACAGAAAGGAATATGAAACTACTGTAAGATAATTATTTACAGATTTAGTTACTTCTGTCCAGCTCTATCAATTGATGGGCCTAGGAGATTGATCTGTGAAACCTACAGTACTCTGATTATGAAAACTAAGCATACCAAGCATAAATGTTTATGATATCAGACCTACTCCAAAAAAGTTTACAATAATTATTATAACTGAAAAAGTACCACAGCAACAGTTTTATTAAAGTCACATGAGAATAATTTGTTTCCTAAAATAGTACACCGTTCAACTTAAGAATGCTTACTTAAATCATTTGATCTTTAAAAGATTTTCAGCCTGAAACAAAATTAGTCTGAGAGTTTCTTTCTGCCCATCCAGTAAAATTAAATTCAACTCATTAATAAATACATTTAGTATTAAACAATCCCTAATTATATATTTAATCAAATTCCAGGTATGAAACATGTGCTTGGGGGTGGAACAAGGACCGCAAAGTGGAGGAGATGACAGATGATGGAGCATGGTACCTAATTGCCAGAGAAAATAATGGAACACTAGTAGCTTTTTCACACTTTAGATTTGATATGGACTTTGGGGATCCTGTTCTTTATTGGTGAGTGAAACTTGATTACATTCTGTAACAATGTGCATTATAATAGCAGCAGTGGATTGCGGTAGGCCTATTATGATAATGTAATTTACTTTGCTGCCTAAAGTTAATCTTACATGTTGCTGCTCCCAATTCTTGTATTATTCAAATTTACTGACTACAAAAGTATGTATTTTCAATGAGTTTAATTTTTATAGTAACATTATGTACTGACTTATTTATTTTTATCTGAATAAAATTATAATAGTTTAGTAGGGATGATGACTGATATTTGAAATGTTCATAAAAATAATGTAATTTCAAAGTAGGCATAGCAGAAATGAGATAATCGAAAAAATCTGTTAAATTGGTGTAAATATGAAGAAGAAACACGCTTTTAAAGTTTTTGGAGGTGTTTATTCCCGTCCTTGTCGCACGGTACGGACAATGTACGGCGCTAGTATGAAGTTACATAGTCGTGACGTCACTTCTACGACACTGCTGTCCTTGTCTAACACCTAACTTAAAACGTTAATAACTTGGCAATTTTTTAAGCTTTTTCACTTTTTGTAATTTTTTTTGCACTATTTGGAAACAAACAATTTATTCAGATACATAGTCGTGACGTCACTTCTACGACAGTGCTGTCCTTGTCTAACACCTATCTTAAAACGTTAATAACTTGGCAATTTTTTAAGCTTTTTCACTTTTCGTAATTTTTTTTGCACTATTTGGAAACAAACAATTTATTCAGATAAAAATAAAAAAATTGTCATCATTCCTATTGAATTGATAAGGACCAATGTTCAAATATGTATGTTTATATTGACCATTGGCTATAATGTCAGCATTTGAACGGTCCCTTCAATGTCGTTATAAGCAGTTTTGACATAATCTGATGAATAAATAACTAACTTCTGGCCGCGTCTTCGCCCGCGTATGTCACCGGGAACATGCTACCGGGAGAAAAAAAAGCCTATGTCTTACCCCAGGATGCCGTCTATCTCGTTGCCAAATTTTATCAACATCCGTTCAGTGGTTTAGGCGTGAAAACGTAGGTAACATGTGGACTGAGTTAGTTTCGAATTTATAATATTTGCATGGATTATCATTAAGTAAAAAGGTGTAAATGAAAATACTCAAACAATCATAACAGTTCTAAAAGTTTTAGGAAGAATATTTTATTTCTTTAGCTTTTGTATTTGGACATCAGGTTTTAAATTTTTATTCTTGGCTAGTTGGCCTTTACTGATATTTCATATTTATGTAGCATTTAAAAAAATATAATATTAGAATAGATAATACATTCTAAACAAATAACAAGCAAGAGTTATCTGTCTAATACTAGGCCCCTACCAACAGGGAACTTTGGTATCATGTAAAATACACCATTTCTGTACAAAATGGGCGAATGACTAACTGGTATCACCAAAAGAGTTAACAGTTATGTTAGATTCAAATGTGTCGATTGGTATCGGTATCATACGCATATTAGAATTTTAAAAATGTCGAAACACAAAAGTTTTTGCCGTTAGCTCCCACGACGAAACAAGTTCATTCATTTAATTCATAGTAACTCTGTATGTACTAGATATTGCAACCAGGGACTTTAAAACACCTTATAGGTTACAGAACCATATGTGTAACATTTTGAATTGGGAACAGAATCAATTATGTAACACTTATAATTGTGTTTTTCAATGTGTTCACCCAAGTACAAAAGTGTAACAGTAATGTATCTGTAACCGACATACAAGTGTTGATATGTAAAACCGGTGTCCGCCGCGCGTTATTGCCGTACCGTGCAATTACAGCTAAAACTACTTATTTCTGTTACAAATATTAACACTTATTAACACACATAAAAGGTTACACTTTGATGCTGTATGTTATTGTATCTGTTAAATTATAAAGGTTTTTCTCTTAAAACAGTTTTAAAAACACTTGTTACGGTTAGTTTCGAGTCCTTGATTGCAACATACCAAGTCGCGTCTCTAAGTGAAGCCTTATTTTTGTCTGTAATGAAATCGGAATTCTGGACAGAATAACACTGAAATCAACGGTCTATACAAATACTACAATTATCTTACAAAATAATATTTACACCTACATAATACATTGAGTCATTTCCAATCTATGTTCATAGCACTCATCAATTGGGTTTCACTTTATACTTCCAGAAAACACATAAAAAAAAGCTAATGTTTCTTAACAAAAGTCTTTTTTCAAAGACTAGTTTTTCCTTTGGCCACCATTTTATGCATCTTGTGCACAAGTATCTAAATAGCTTGTGTAGTATGAATATGGTCAGCAATGCAATGGCAGTACTTAGCGCTACTACGTCTAGCAGCAAGTACTGTGGGTAGGTGAGGTCGAGAGCCGGCGACCGCAGATGTGAGGCCCCTTTGTGCCTCAGGACATATTCTATCCAGTACACCCCTATGTCTAAGGGCTTCATAGGCCGGTCCAAGAATATGTCTTTTAACTGTACAGCATTTTCTTTGTATCTGGAAAAATTATTGCTAACATCAGTAAATGCAAAAGTCGCTCAGAACTATATAACTTTGAAACTTTTGTGACTTCACTATCACTAACCTATGGGCACCCGATATTCAATTTAATCATCCAATCAATAGTACTTTCCGTCACAACAAAAAAAAAAAACAAATCAAGAGTGTCAAATACACACGTAAAGTACGACCAACTAATCTGTGCAATTATTAGTAACTCTGGTTTTGAACAAAAATCAAACAAAAACCGATCGTGAGTCCCATTCAAAATGATAGTTCGAAAAACTGCCGTTGCACAGATAAGTTGGTCGAAATGCACTGTACGTGTACTGTAACCCTGTTCATATACCACCCACCCACTGCGACATTCTCATAGGTTGTCAATACGGTGATAATGAAAGCGGACTTGCCAATTATCTACGTACCTATCGCATTATGTCACTGGAGGTTATCTAGACGGGCCTTATTGCCTCGAACCATCGATGGCTCACAGGTCTATCATATTTCATTATTGTTTTGTCAATACTAGCAAGCAGAGAGCAATGCTTTCCTAGTCTTGTCTAATCACTGAGCGTCAAAAAGACGCCCTGCGGACAATGTTTTGGGAATTTGCCCTTCGTAATCGATAGTACATACCGTTGATCTGTGAGTAAAGCTCGTAATTTTCGTCTCCATGTGTCTTTGTCACTATCTTTGAGCGCGACTATCTCTGCAACGCCCCGGTCAGCCATCGCTTGTGCGTTCAGAGCCTGGTCTGCGTACAGCGGCACCATTAGCATCGGTACTCCACACGCCACCGCCTCTTGCGTACCCAGCAGACCACCGTGAGAAATAAATAACTTCACGTTCGAGTGACCTGTCGGAATAACTCACGTTTATTGTTTGTCACTTGCGCCGATAACTCGCAATCAATGCGTCAGAAAAAAAAATATATTAATGAGTTATTGTAAGTATTCATTGATCGCTTCATTTCGAGCTTATCTCGATAAAGTACAAAAACGCGATTAAAAGATAAAAGTACTATCTCTATTCTCCAGTCGTACCTCGTACGGTCGGATTTAGTCGATAGTAGCAGTGAAATGAAGCCGATAACTACAACTTACATAAGGTGGCGTGCTGCGGTATCCAGTCCATTGTGTAGGCATTGTCTGGCACTGTGAGGTTCTGTGCCAGCATGCGTCGGTCCATCTTGATGAACACGGTCTGGGGCAGCTCCGACAGCACACTGAATATTCGAGACAATATGTCGCTTGGTATCGTTTCGATCCTGGACATTGATCCAAAACTCCAGTAGATCACGCCTTCTGTTGATGCATCCAGCAGCTTCTGCATTTGCTAAAAAATAAATTAAGATATTTATATTATTATCACTTGCACTCATGCGCTACCTGTAATGGCGGTGTAAAGCAAATGCTTGAAGCCTGACCAGCAAGAGGTGGTCGAAGTTTGGGGGTTTGCGTAGGATTCGATCAGTCGCTGTTCGATTCGGATTTACTATTGGATTTTCCATACTTATAACTACACTAAAAATGAACACGACTAAATGAATCATCTTTTGACACTATCTGTTGTCAGAAGGGTCTTAGGTCCTGCCTCGGAGCGATACGCGGTTCTCTATTGCATTTTGAAAAGTAGGTTAAAATGTCTTCTTGAATCGACAGACCTGCACTATTAAATAGATGAATGACTATTGTTTATGCAGACATATTAACAGTTTTGTAATAAACATGAACTTTCTCAAGAATCGTGCTGCAGTTGATAACTTTATCTAACATTTTAATGTATTATGTTTGTGTTGTTTTTCTGACATCATTTTATTATTCCTTTGAAGATTTTAATTGCATTGGTGTTGATTCATTGTTATTGATTTACTCTTAATTACGTTTTTAATAAGTCGATACCAGTCTCCAGGCTGTGGGTAGTCTTGAGTTCGTATTTATTGGCGAGACTTCAGGTTTCCATAACCGGCAACTAATTTGCAAGTAATAATTAGGGTTACGTTTCCTGTATACATAAGTAGGTTTGTAGATTTTCGAAAGGACAAGTAAAGGTGTTAATGTTGAATAAATTAAAATAATGCAGCGTGTAAATATTTAAATTCCCATGAGAAGGAACCGAATAATCCTCCCAGAAGGAATGTCTAACGCAACTATCCCGGTCAAAGACTTACAATGTAACAAATGTCATAGGTCACCACAATCACGTTCATTTTTTCTGACATGTTTGTGAGCAATGTAACGATCGTATGATCTCTAGACGTATATGACGCAGAGGCTTCACTTAAAGCCAGTGATGCTGCTAGCTAGCAGGTAAACAAGTTAAGGTTTCGGGTAAATCATAAATATGGTAATTAAAAGATGAAAACACCTTCCAGGGTGTAAAGCTTTACTAATGACCTATTTACCTTTAGAAATTGCGTACGTTGCCAGTGGTAGTTGTGATAACTGTGGCCTATATACATTCTGTAAATCATGGTGAAAACCGCATCAAAATCCGTTTCGCAGTTTAGAAGAACAACGCGGGTACACAGACAGACACGAAAAGCGACTTTATCTTATAATATGTATGATGATGATAATATCGTAGGTATAGAAGATTATTTTCTGCTGCTTGTAGAGATTGGAGGAAACTCACCACGGCCACTAATTTGCAAGTAATAATTAGGGTTGCTGTTTCCTGTATACATAGGTAGATAAACATTGGAGGTAACTGAATACGCCTTCTCATCGCTCTGGTTTTATTCACTCTTCTTTCTTTGTCCAAGCGGTCTTTCTTTGGAATGCGCTCCCTCTGAACATCAGGATGGCTACCAGTCGGTTATCTTTTAAAGTGAAGGCTCGTGAACATATTCGTGAGATGTTTATAAAATCATCTCAGCGCTGATTTGCTGGATTCGTTTTCTCCTCTACCTATCGTTATTTCTCCTGACAAAGTTTAATCTGTTTATATGTATGTATTTAAGTATATATGTATTATTATTTTATTATTTTTCGAGTTATCTGCCATGTTTTGTCTCTGCATCACCCTAAGGTTGACTGGTAGAAAATGCCTCAGGCATTAAGTCCGCCTTTGTACAGTATTTTTTTACTTGTGCATAAAGTGTTAATAAATATTCCTTCCCAATTTTTTGTTGATTTTCTAAAGGAAAGTACAGGCGTGAATGTTGGATAATGAAAATAATGCAACGTGTGTTTTTAGGAGAAGGATCCGAATTACCCTCCGAGAGGAATGTCATATGGGTTGCAATATTGCCTTTAAGTTTTGTGCATTTCTTATTTATATGTTTAATACTGTAGCTGTGTGTTGTTCCTTTTGAATAAAATGAAATACCAACTATACCGGACAAAAACTACAATGTAAAAAGGTCACAACAATCACGTTCAATTTTAATGACACGTTTCTGAGCAATATAACCTCTACGCCAATTACGTCTAAACATCATACGATTATGATGTTTAGACGTAATTGGCGCTGAGGGTTAACTTAAATCCGCTGGTGCTGCTAGCGAGCAGGTAAAATATATATAAAATTTCGGGAAAATCATAAATAAGGAAATGAAAAGATGAAAACAACTTCCAGGGTGTAAAACTTTCGTCATGGATAGACCATGACGAAAGTTTTATACCCTTGTTAGTTGTGATAACTATTGCTATGAACCAGTCGTTGAAACTACGCGAACAATAATTGAGATAATTTCAGCGGACACGCGGTCTGACTGCCCCAGTGACTTACGTATGATATGTGCGCCTACCGCATGCCGCTCGCTGATACGAAAGATGATTAAAGTGCATTAGAGGTGATTTAATGTGCTGATCAATCACTAACAGCGATATGAAATGATTCACGAGCCAATGACATTACTATTTGATAAATATACAAATGGTCCTCACTCGAGAAAGAACTGGAGCGTCGTCCAAGTGCAGTCCTCCGACCTCTACTAGAGCAGGCACTAAAGGCCGTACTTCGTTAATGCTGAAATGGCTGTTTGATAGAACTAGACTATAGTTCTGAGCCAAGGACTCCAAGTTTGGTCCGGGGCCAAATAACCGATCCGCTATAGCCTGGAAAATAAATGTTTGTTAATAACCTCTATGAACAGAAACTTATTTATTCTGTATCTAACATATCCCAGAGAACACTACTGACCTGTGATGGAATTTGTGATTTGTATCTGTATAAAACCTTCGCTATGATAACCGCCATCGTGTTAGCGAATCTTTCCCATAGTGACATTCGTTGACCGAATCCGACCATGTAAGACGGAACATAGGCAGTTGCATCAGGATTACCTAGTTGATCATTTACCCAGGGCAGTGGTACACTTGACAGAAAGCCGACCACCGGTGCTTTGTATTTCTTGCCGAGCGGAAGAAAGCAGTCGCTCCCGAAAACTTCAACTATGACCAAGTCGAAGGTCTCCGTGGAATTGAACAATGCTTTGACGGCGGGCACTTTGGCAACATTCTCACAGGCGTCAACGCATTCTTGCATGATCTGTTCCAAGTTCCGGATAAAATCTGGTTTTATGGAATCGTGTTGGATTGTGAGATTGTTAACGATTTCAGGTCTGGTCCCAGCGAGACTTATTTGGTGCACGTTCGGTAGAGGGTTTTTCTGAAATATAAATATTTAATTAAACATTTTTATAAAATAAAATATTATTATTTTATTTGGGCCACTGGATTTTCACGACCTGTGTGACAAGCAGCATATTGAATGGGAGAATATGTTAACTCACAGGTCCGCACGATCTACCTCACCACTAAAGGTGACTTTGCCTTTAGCATATTGTAAGTCGTTTTACACGTGTAGCATGTGGACCAACTTTACGCAGTGAGCGTACAGCGCACGCCGCGTGCAGTACAACAATGGTTTCAATACGCTGTTAGGGTTTTACCGGTGTTACGCGGACTGATGATTTTTCGATTAATTTCAAATTGTTGCATTTCCTGTTTACATAAATGCAAGAAAAAATGCGGCACACGACCCGGTACGTGGCAAATGATATCGCTCGGTGATAAATACGACAGACGAACTAAAAAGCAACTGAACATATTTCTGAAATGAATCCGTCTGATGAACACCCAAGACTGGGCGATGGTTTCCTGCAAAATAACCAGTCCTCTCAGGGAACTCGGCCATAGAGGTACGATTAAATAATCGAGTGTGCACCGTAGGTATACAATTAAGGTTAATTGTTGAGTGATCAATTAAAATTAATACATAATGAGGCGCGTAATGTTATAATAGTTTAAATGTAAGATTTTGGTTGACAAAACATTCGACCGAACTTTATGTTGGTCGAATGTTTTGTCTTGGTGATAGGTATATTTTTATTCCTGTCTGACATCTGAGAAGTCTCCGAAACATACCCACTTTGAAAAAAAAAAGAAGTCTTTTCATTTTGGTTGAGGCTCTTTTATTTCAAACTTCATCTTTTTATTATTTCATTTAGGATCAGAGTATGTGGGAAAAATACTCGAAAACAAATATTAAGAGTGGCTTAACGCTTTCCAACTGCTGATATTTGTGCAGTTTCTAGGAATCAATCCATTCCTAGGGAACTAGAAAGAAGCAGCAAAATCACGAAAAGCGAAAGAAATAGAGGGAGTCCTTTGTTAATAAAAAGAGCTGGACAATGTCGTCGTGCCAAAGCAGAGTGACAACACCACCATAACCTCAACAAAAAACAGGATAAAATCTTCTAATTACACTGAACTTTTTTTGGGTATCGATTCTAGTTCATTTGATTCTATGTAAATTTCAAATAATAAGTTAGTATAGAATTGTAAAATGACCGCACTGACGCTATTTGTAAGGGATAGTTGATAGTTGTAAGGAAGATTTGAATTAATAAATGTAGTATTTTTGTAAACATTTTTTTTATCTCTGTCCTCGACATAACCTACGTCGGAATAAAGTCCGAATTCACAATTATGACCGCGCGTAGAGTTCATAATTATTATTTAGAATGTAGATAACTATTTGACCGTTAATTCACACTTCAATTATTGTTAATGACTATCGGAAAGTGGGTGTCATTGGCTGATCCTGACCTATACCTTCATGATTACCTCATCATTCGCCGCTGTTATTATATCGTTGGACTATAAGATTGAGGGAATAGAGACGCGTCTGTTTGCGCAGACTCTTGTACACTATAAAATCTCTTACCTACCTACCTACTTCAAGTCAAGTCCCTGTTGAAATTGGCCACCGTGACCAAAATTCGGTGTCGAGATTATTGTTATAAGTATCTTTGTGCCCCGAATTTGTAATTGAAACAGGATGTTAACGGCTCTTAAGTGTATATATATAGTCTCGAATTTACGCATCGATCGCCAATCGAAGCGCCGAACGCGGTCGATGCGTCAAGTCGAAATGGTTCAAAGAAACTCGCACTAGGGCCTCTGAGCGAGCAAACATTAATTCGAACGTTAATGAAAATGCTAGAGAGAGAAAACATGTTCGTTCGTAATGATTGGTCGACCTCTGCAAATGTCATAGTTCACCATCCCGGTCTTCAACCAGTGCCTCCTGCCCGTTATGACACACGGTTCCGAAACGTGGACACTGACAGTCGCTGGTTCAAATTCAAGGTCGCTCAGCACGATACGTATGGAGCGGGCTATGCTCGGAGTTTTTTTCAAGGCTTTAAATCAGAAATGAAATTATCTCAAAAAGAACCAGAGTTACCGACATAGCTTTTCGAGTAAGTAAAATGTGATGTAAAAGAACTCGAGCATCATTTTCGCCCGTGTACGCGAACTTGTAGAATTTAGAATAACGCGTAGGATGTGGAAAAAAGTCGTCGAGATATAATTACGCATACATTCCTCTCTCTATCAACTACGTTTTGTTCCAATTTAAGTAACTAAGAAAGCCCTTCTAATGTAAATTAAAATATTATTTAAAAAAATATTTTATTTTAGAAAATGAGTTACAGTTACTATGGTAATCTTATGCGTTCTACTAATCTGTAATCAGTACGGTTCGATTCGCCTGCACTTGACCTCTATGCAGTCGATCGGAGAACAAAATAGGTACTTTTTAAAGAAAATATGAGTACTAATACAAGCGTATTGAGAAAAATATTTCATGTTTAAAATAAAATATTTCTGAGTTTGTTAGATTACACTGGAAATCTGTGCCTACTCAAAAAACATTTAAAACAATCCTTTATATATTTACTAGACTACCAACGTACTTTGCCCGTAGAAAATTTCTTTTTAGTTACAAAAATAAAATCGCTACGCAATTAGTATAGCGATGCCGCCATCTTAGCCGGTTTCCTAGAAACCAGGGAGTTGCGAAAATAACACTTATTTATTGGATGTTCTTGACACCTCATCGCTTTGGTGAAAAACGGCCCTAAAATCAAAGAATGTCCAAAACGCGGTCGAACTTTGAGCTGATAAATTTTCTATAGTTGGTTTTATACGGGTTTTAAGGGTCCACAATTTTATTGTCAATAAAAATAATTCATTCTTTAAAAATATTTTCAAATGAAAATCAGAAGATTTTAACCGGTCGGCTCTAAACATGGCTCTCACTGTGGCTATGGTCTTTTTTCGCGTTACTCGTGTAACTGCGATAGGGATTGGCGTAGGTTTTTATCCATAAAATAATAAACTACGCATCAAAAAGAAAAATTCTTATAAATTAGAAATAAACAAAAAACCGAGCAGCGAAATAGGGCATGTTCATTGTTTAGACTATTAATAATACATACCAATGGGAAGTGCGTGACGACTGTGAGATGGTGGTCCCTTCGGGCCAGTGCATCAAGGAGCCGTCCGTACATGGCGTGGTGGCTCTTGGTGTTGGTGGGCAACACGGCGAGCAGGCGTGCGGCCTGCGCCGCCACCGCCCACAACAGAACCAGCCATAGTAGCCGCGGCCTCATCTCTCTGCTGCTCGACTCCGTTTGCGAGGCCGTCTAGCCTGAAACCGCCGAACTCCCTACTGCTGATATGTACTTACGTCACCACAGATAAGAGGAGCTACGGGTATCTCCTATCCGTCACCCGCACTCCCCGGCTTCGCCCTCCCGCTAAGGAAACTTTCTACGACAACTTTTTCGTGATTTCTCATTGCTAGTTCGATTTCCAGCGCAAGAGTCATCGTGAAGTTCGGTTGTTTGAAAATAGCATGTAGTGATTTTGCTCTGTTAATTAAAATGATAATAGATATGGAAAATGTGCAGTTTCAGTGCATTTAGAATTAAGCAGTATTGCGTGTGTGACGTGTGTTTCATTTGAAAAGAGCTTATGCATTGAAGCCGTTGCGGGTAGCTCCTTGGAATTGACTAAAGTGTTTTCCTTTTACAAATGCGAAGGAGTAGTGAACTAGTGGCGGTATGGATACGTGGAATCAAGCTCTTTTAGTGTGACCTAGAAAAAAGTTGCAGTTTATTCCCGGGAATTTATTTGTGTTTCTACAACAACTACATCACCACCTTTCGCATCACCCTTGTACGTATTTTTCCGTTTCTTTCTTCTTTATTTTTTATTATTAGCCTACACTGTCCCAATCCTGGGCAAAGGCCTCCCTCCACAGTGGTGTGCCTAGGGGTCAAAATTAGGGCAAACCACCAGTTTTTTTTACGAAAAAAAAAAAAGCCAACCGAGGGATTGGCTGATTAACTTAAATATTGTTACTCGTGGTTGTTAGTAGTACTAACACCATTATTATAATTTTGGTTAGAAAACCTATAAATACGAAGCTATTCATTTCAAGCATCAGTACGTAATTATTATAAGAGCCATCTAAATGAATGAATGCGCATTACCACAGGCGGAGCTTTTTGCCTAAATTCATAATTCGCTTGTCACATGTTTTTTTCTAATCAAAAGCCACTAGATAAGGTAAAAGCCGAATAATTGCCGATTTCACCAATGAAACTGAACGCGTTCACCATAACTAAAACGAGTTCAAGAGGTGTCTGTGTCAAAATTGTTATGGAATATTGACATTGACAGCTCTTGAACTAGGTTTAAAAGTGATGATCGCGTTCAGTTTCATTGGTGAAATCGTTACTTAAGTGTGAGCGAGATAGCGCGGGATTTATTCTTAACAATGTTATTACTGAACGGAAATTTCGATATTTTATTATTTCTATGACATGAATGTTTAAATTCGAGTTCATTGATTCGTGTGGTTTTTTTTGTTAGGCATACGTTTTTTGTTGTGAATTATAATTGTATTAGAGCAAGCCGGGCTTTTAGGCTTCTATGAAAGTACCACCGCTGCCTCCACTCCTTTCATCTTTCTCGAGCCCGCGCGTTCTCCTTCCAGTTTTCACGGAACCTGTTCAGCTCGTTCCGCCATCTTCTACGTGGTCTTCCGCGACCCCGCCTCACTGTCTCAGGGCACTAAGTCTGGCGACGGAAAGAATACACATGTCCATGAGCCTGCGTTTTAGTGCCATAGGCAACTCACATTTGAATAGTTCCTTCATGGACCAGTAGCTCTTGCAGGCGTTTTCCGTTCGTCTTGTGATTTCTTTATCTTGTCTCGCCTGGAAAGAGACAACTTGGCCCAAGTAAATGTATTCCTGGACATGTTGTATTGTCTCCTCGAGTCCTCGTCAACTTTTATGCTTACAGGTGTTTCGTTGCACATAACTTTGGTCTTCGACATATTATCTTCAGTCCAACTTCAAGGCTTGCTGGGTTCTTGGAGCATGTTCAGTGGCTGAGGATGAAAAGAGAACAATGTATATTTGTCAGTCTCGCTTCCCCAAGGACAATGTCACTTTCCTTTCATTCAGCTGCCAACTTCCTGAAGATTTCTTCGAGGGTACTGATGAACAGTTTAGGAGATAGTGGGTCGCCCTGTTTGACGTCTTTCTCTATTTGAAATTTTAGACCCGTGGTTTCAAGTTTTATTGCGGATTTACTATTTTTGTAAATGTTGCGTTATAAATTTATATAGGTGGGATTTTTTGGTTGCTTAAGGCATCAAAAATGTATGTTAGTGAAATGCTGTTGAAAGCTATGGAGTAATCAACAAAAGCGAGGTATAACTGAATTTTATGTTCTTGATGTTTTTCTATGAGTTGGTTGACTGCGTGCAAATGATCTGTCTTGTGTTTATTTAATTTTCTCATTAGATTTTTCTTATATTTCTGTAGATTAATTATGGCGTCTAGTGAAATTATTGCGCGTACAGGTCTGTGATCAGATCTTAATTTAATACGATTTATGTATTGGATGAATTTAATTATTTGTTTATTTAGGTAAGAATGTAGTCCATTTCATTTCTAGTTTGATTATTAGGCGGTACTCAAATCCATCGTCTGTGAGGTTTTTGTAAAAGAAGCTGTGGCTTATACGTAAGTTCTGACAAAATGTAAATTGGAGAAGGCGTGTTCCACGTTGATTCCGGGCTCCGAGAAAGTGTAGACCCAAAATATTGGTGTTGCGATCTTGCCTTTGTCCAATTTTGGCGTTAAAGTCACCTAAAACAATGTTGCAAGTGCTTAGTTGTTCGTCCAGGCTTTGTTTAGTACTTAGCTCGTAGAATTCTTCTACTTCGTTTTCTGGGTTTCTTGACGTAGGAGCGTACACTTGGACGATGGATAATGTTTGTGCGCTTGAAACTTGAAATTTTAAGACCGCAATCCTGTCAGCGTAAGATATGTATTCTGAAGTGTTGTTATTCAATTTTTTTTGCAACTAAAAATCCTACCCCATTGTCCTCCATTCTGTACATAATAACAGAATATGGTGTTTTCTCTCTCTATTGTCTCATCACCACATCTTCTTACTTCTGATAAGCCAACGATATCCTAGTTGATCCCAGTCAGTGCATTAAAATTTTAAAGTACGAATGTTGTAGGCAATGACGTTAAGTAGTTTATCGGTATCAGATTTATTATTTGCCATGGTCGTTGAATGGGGGATCGATCTCGCCCGGGGATTCTTAGCACCCCTGACTCCAGGGCGGTGCTGCCCAACGTCATCCGCAGCAACACCACTGGAGCCGCCGGGCATTTGCGGCTTTCTTCTAGTCTGTTTATATGTGTGTATGTGCATAAATGGTTAAATAAAAGAATAATATCAATCCATTGAGTTCAAGAAACTTTTGCCGTCTTAATTGGCTGTCAGTCAATGTGAATCAAGTGTTCGTGCGTGCATACTACATCATCAAGTAAGTGCAATAGCCTGTCGTAATGTAAATTTTCTGTTTCCTTTCACAATGAATGGAATGAGGGCAATAACTTAGAATTTTTCTATCACCTATACAATAAGAGAACAATACTTTTGTAGATCTATCAACATATGTTTTTCGCCTGCAGATATGCTGATTACATAAATGCTATTTATGCTAATAAATAAAGCACTTCTTTGCAGCCAAATCCAAATAAATGGATCCTAGCCCGCATCTTCGTTCACATACAGGTTGTATGTCCAAACCCCATTTAACCACAGATTTTCATGAAATTCTAAGCTGACCCACAGTGAATATAATAAAAAAAAAACTTTTTTTGCGCTTTACAGTTTCTGAGATTGCGTCAGCCAGCGAGTGGTATTTCGTTTTTAGGAAAGAAGACTACCTGTTGTCCACACCTTCGTCTGCCTATTGAACCTACCTTTCTTACAAAGATAAAGGGGGGAAGAGGGGTTAGGTAATGCAGGCCACTGACTGTACAGTCCACATGTTTTGAATATGTATTACTTAGAACAATATTCCAATTTTCAAGTATGCTAGAGCGGCTGCTGTAACTGCAGAGAAACTCAACTAGGGTTGAGCCACTAGGGTCATGGAGTCAGGTTTATTGCCTTCTTTTCTAGACATCGCCAAGCGACAGATCGACTCTTAACATTACCAAAGGGAGCTAATTTTTTGGACAAAAAATCAGCATAGCCATTTACATTCAACGTGACAGTGATTGCCAGCCTTATGGCCACTTGTTCTATTGACTGTGATGTGGATGAATTATTTGATTTATCATAATGATGCACATGGGTGCAGGCGTTGGCTTGACCACTGCGTGGTTACAGAGGCTGCGCGTTTAACGATATATGTTGTTTTTGTGCGTCATGACGTTTACTGGTCAGACCACTTACCACTTCAAATCAATTGTAATCTGCATGTAACAACAGTGAAATCGGCATGGCATGTACATGAACCAAATAATAACATTAAATGGGGAGAGAGAAGACTATTTCAGAAACGTACATACTCGTACACTGCGACATGCTCAGCTTTATTGAGAGAGATAGACTTTCCTTCTGAATTTAACGAGTGTTGTAATAGGCTATGTTCTTGTGTAAGGCATAGGTCGGTTATTGTCGAGCTGTACCGGAAAACAATTAGGGCACTACAGGATGCGGCAATGCGTGGTCCGTAGTCCCGTCTGGTCGGGAGGCCTAGGCATGTGTATGGCTGGTATAAATAAGTAAAATATGCACACAGGGATGCCTGAGATAAATTTCATCAATGGAGGAAATTAAGTGGTATGCCAATGTGCGGACTTAGTTACTTAATTATGAAATATAGTAAGACAACAACTTGTGTTGTTTTGTTTAAAAGTAGGTTACAATAATGTAAAAATCACATAGATCAGATAATGATGAATAATATAGCTCAAAATTATTCTCACTTTTTTTTGTAAAGTTTTGGAAACAGACAATAGTATTAGTTTCCCTATACATAAAATTCGCATCCACTGTCCTAATTATAATTTGTGTTCCTAACTTCAATAGTTTATCCTGGCCTCCGGATTGATTCCATAAGTGTGTAAATAGCGCAATGAAGGTTGTTGAACTGTAAAAAAAAACAACAGATTAGTCATAATCGTTTACGAAAATGTGTTTCACAATTAGGCTGCTGGTTGGAACGAAGTTCCTGTCGCTGATAATATTATGTATTAAATAACAGGCACAATGAAATAAATTAACACTTTAAAATAATTAAAAAAAAAAAAGAGAAATTGTAATAAAAAACACACATTAAAGTGTCATGGCGCTCAAAATGTTACACTTTTTACGGTCTAGATCTCATTCGTCAGGTGAACAGAGTTAACTTGCGATAAGGATATTCGTTCCAAAAATTAAGGTAAAATCAAAATTACCTAGGAGAGTCCCCCAAAACGGTCGCCCTTCACCACTTCCTACCGGTTTAGCGGAAGAAGTGGCACAACAAGCTCCCCAGCAGTACAGCTGAAGAACTTGATTCAATAAAAGTTACATAATTTAACACATTGTGCGTAATTTAATACAACGAAGTTGGTGCTTTATCAGAGGTGAAATATTTCGAAACCATTTCCAAGTAATCTATTGTTATCGCTTACACGTTGAATAAAAAGATAATAGTTCACAGGTCGTGAACCATTATCTTTTTATTCAGCGTGTAAGTAGGTATTTAAAGGGGATTCTCAGCGATCACTCACCAATGCAGTGATTTATTATTCTACGAGTTTAATTATTACGTAAGCAATTATCTTTCACGTTTAACTGCAGCTGTTAAAGAAATTGATGATATGAATGTTCTGATAAATTGCGGGTTGGTATCATAATAATATTTGGCATTGCAATTTGCGAGCTGTAGTGAGCTCTGCGTCCCATGAAAACGACACCCATGACGAAAAATTTAAACATGTTCGCAGGCGCCATCTTGGATTTACATTTTGACCCCACTACCGGCTTTAGCACCTTCGAAAAAGTTAAAACAACACTCATGAGGAAAAATAAAAAATAAATCGCGACCACTCGTCTCGACACCCGTGGCTGAGAGCACCGCGACGTTCAGTTTAGTGTCTCGTCGATACGCGCCTGTGTGTGAGTGTGCCGTTTCGAACGTTTGTTCGTAGTTTCCGTACTGTACTGTCCATATTTATATTGTGGTCAAGGCATGGCGTCCTAAAACCTAATTGCCTCTCCACTGCGTTAAAATAATAACTCGTTTTTCTGCCTAATGAGAAACTAACACAGTACTTGCTTACCCGCAGAAGCTGCAGGTAACACGTGTATATTTTAAACAATATCAATAACATTCTCTAATACTGCATTAACTCGTAACAGAGATAATACGATTGGTAGTTAAAATACATCTACGGTACTATGATGCTACTTGTTAATTGCGTCTTCACCACGAGTATTCGCTCGTAGATAAATAAGCGAGCATGACAGAGAACGCACACGGGTACAAATTGAAAACGTTCCAGCGAAGGTTCGATCGGTGTACAATGAAATTTTCACATCTATGAGAAAGCTGGCCCGGATCCTCCCGGTTTTTTTTTAAATTGCCAAATAGATCTGCTCTAGACCTCGATCTCGCATCATAGAAAGCATTGGATAAGGTCTAATATGGATCGAGCGAGCCCAGAAGCCGCCTCTTGCTTTAAAGACTGACGGGTTATAGTTTGATGAGAACACAGACGCTGGCATAGTGTCATACTTTAGCCCCGCGCGTAATAAATGTAGAAGAGAAGAGAGATATCAACCAACTGGGGTTGGTACCCTGCAGTACGTCAGGAAACGAAAGGGAGATGGTGGGATTAGGATGGTATGGATTCCTTAAAAATTTTGTATTTGTGACTTGTGTTACTTTATCAATGTACCTAATTGTTTCAGTTACGAGGTTCAGGTGGAGGCGGAAGGTCGTCGGCGAGGACTGGGACTGCGCGTGCTCATGGTATTAGAGAAGCTCGCTGCCGCCACGCGCATGCGCTGCGTACGACTCACTGCGCTCACGCATAACCCCTCCGCCGCCGCATTCTTCAGAGCTTGCGGGTAAGAAAAAAAAAGAAGAGAATGTGTGATGTAATTTGGGCATACAATAACTACACACAATTTTGATGATTATTTGTAAGGTCAGCAGCGAAAGTAAATTGACACTGTTTACACATCAGCAAGAGTGGCGGCTGAAACGGGAGATTGGAAGAAAAAAACCGGACCACGCACACGACGTAATCTTTTAACAAGTAATAATGTGTGTGTTTCTGAGAAAAAGGGTCATGACAGAGTGACAGACGGACGGACATCCTATAAGGATTGCACGTAGCATGGAGTGTGCATGTGGCTGGAAGATGATGATGTTTACACCATCATCAGCAACAGCATTGACGCAAAATAATTCGATAAACTGCTTGAAAGAATTTTATATCACAGCTGACAGTTCATCATTTTCCCGCCCTTATCCCATGTACCTACTTTTGTTACTCTGGGGCTGCCTCAATTCATGTTTGACACAATGTTTCAAGTTTTTTTCTGTATTTACGTGGGGTAGGCGCAACAGGTTTTCTTCTTCCATTCTTCCGTCACGCTATCATTCACTCCCTTCTCTTTCACAATCCCACCATAGGAATTGTGAGAAAAGTAGATATTTTTTTAAATTTTACTTGTTTTAAATTCAATAAATATTTTGCTCAAAATCGAATTTCGTTGCTGACTGTACCTATTCAGATGGCTATGCCTTTGCATGCTGAGGTTAATCACATCGTGTATAAGCCCCTTAAGTAATAGGTGCCTTTAACACATATTCCATAAATTGATTTGATGTTTTTTATCAACAACAGGTACAGTTTAGACGAGACAAGTCCGGACAAAGAAGAGGCAGCTCACTACGAGATCCTGAGCAAGTCGACAGAAAGTCAACAAGGAGATGAAGCTCCCGAAGAGAAATGCCCACTGAGCGAGGGCATGCGCGCAGTCCAAGTGGCCAACACTCAATGACCCTTATTTAAATGTTGTCTCGTCACGTCTAGAACATTTTCTAAGGGGGAAAGCGTCAGGAAAGCCCACGAAATTCGAATGTTATTCCGTTTTCTTTTTTGCAATTTGCAAGCCGTATAAGGTTATGTGTTGATCAAAATGATTAAAATTGGCGCGTTTCGTGACCGTAACAAACGAGTTTTGTCGACAGAAAAATAGACAAAATTACAGACATAATAGACAAAATGACAGATTTCTTTTATTCATCTGTCATTTTGTTTATTCTTCCGTCGACAAAACTCGTTTCTATGGCAGCAGGGTTGGCATGAATAAATCATTTGATTTAAATCACGATTTAAATCAAATGATTTTTTCAATAAAAATCAATGATATAATCAAAAATGTGTGTCTTTCAAAGAAATCAACATAAAAAACTGATTTAGAAATTATAATTTTACATTACATTAAAGACTAGGGTCGTTTTTAATCTGAGAAATCAATATCATTATTATAATAATAGAATTAAGAAACTAGTCTTTTCAATTCCCAGTCGGGTTCTTAATTCGCTCTCAATAATTCCAAAGGTGAAAACACTCTTTCCACAGCAGCTGAAAAAGCTATTACCCCAATTGCTTCACCATTGGAAAAAAAATATACTGTTCCTCTTCGTTAGATATATTTTTCTGTAACATCCACCCCTCTAGTGGTGTCAGTTTTTTAACAACTTCTTCTGTGAATATCATACTTCTGAATGGTTTTGATTTTGACTTAAGCTCTACTATCAATGGTAGCAAAACTAAACCATCATAGTGATTTCGCGCTTCCTCCAACGCACTTTCTTCTTCTTCTTCATCTGTCAGTGTAAATTCTGCTTGCATTCACATGTCAGACAAAAGGGAAATCCCAGCGACGTGTCCGCGCGTTCCGTTTTGTTATATAGTTAAATTTAATAATTAAATTTAAAAAAAACGTGATTAATTAGGTTTTTTTCAAAAAAGCGTGTATTATTCGATTTTTTCAAAAAATCATGATTTTTTCCAACCCTGTATGGCAGTCATGCTACGCGTGCTGATTGAAACGAGGTTTGTTCCGCTGGACACATATTTAAATAAAACAAATTCGGGTTATTACACCATTTATAATCAAGAACGGCTTGACTGATTTTAATGATCTTTGATTTATGGGATTTATCTCCTCCCCGAATAGCAGAATAACTATTAAAACATGGAAAACATTCACGAAAAAAGAATGAAGATAATATTTTTTTAAATAACGAAACAAAAACTACGTAGGTATAAAAAACAAAACTTGCCACTTGAAACTAACTTTTTCGGGCACAACGCTTTTTGCATCGTTACGATTTCTGTCAGTTTACCGCAAGAACTTTGTTTCCGATAAAATTAACATTACAACTGTCTAATTTCAAATTATCATTTTTTTCATATTTATGATAAAATATTTTGACGAATCTTAAATAGAATAAACGAGCTAACACAAAAATTATCCTACTTCATGAAACCATGATGACATTTTTTCATTTTTATTTTTATAATTCTATTGATGCTTATAATTCTTTAAATACATATTTGTTTTGTTACGACCGCGAATCATATTTTGATCAACATACTGTCTGACACTGACCCCTGCCAATGGGGATAAAAACTGCCACTTGCTCACTTCAGATGTCACTGCTATCCAACGTCAAATAATTGACAACTAGCTGTCACTCACCATTTTTTTATAAACAAGGACTTCTTTTAATTAATATGCCCCGTTGCGCAGCTGTTGACCCCAAACAAACGGCGACCCATGTATTTTCCAAAGATGTTAAAAGTCGAAAACTGTCGTCCGAAAGTCTCCGAAAAAAAAAAAATTGAAACCCGGTATGTCATCGAAACTATGTGCTATTCTTTATTAACCGGAAGACTTTTATGGCAGAGATTCGTATACTGGTGATGCCTATATACTACAAAATTTTCGTAGTTTATCGTCTTTTCCACTGAAGCTGCTTTTTTACCAGTAGACGCTCTCCTTTTCTTAGCTCGTATTTTAATAGTGCTACACTCAAGTCTCATACATATTTATCTAGTTCTTCGGTTAATTAGTGATCGACTTAAAAGTAAACATGAACAAAACAATGGCGTTTTCAGTAACCCTACTATAAAAAACGTATGAAAATTCGAATTTCGCGAGCTACCTTAGCGCATCCCCCTTAATTAAATAGATGTTTGCTAGTTCTTTATCGAGAATATAAAGAAACCGAATCCCTCTGATCATGTTATTAATTCATCATAAGTTTACAAGAGACTGTTAATGATATTATTTTGTACGTTGACATAGCAATAAGTTACATAATAATCTAAATAAAACTAAAAAATACTACTCGAATAATTGTCTCTAGTAGAATCAAATCACATATTAGTCAAATTAATTATGGGTGAAATTCCGCGTATACGCACGGATCGAAAGAGATAAAAGCTATTGAAAAAACCGAATCCGTTGCGGCCCGTGCAAGTGTGGTTTTACCCTAAAAGACATAAGATTCGACAGACATTTACCTTAATAATGAATATTTTAATATAAATATTTTTACACAGTTAATCAGTTGAAGGACACTGAACGAGACATAGTAGAAGTTTTATTGTTATTACGTCTGGGGGCGATTAGTGTCCCGCAAAGTGTTAATGAATGGCCATAATTATAATATGATGTTGAAGATAATATATTAAATTTATAATATCTGCAAAAGCTTACTAGTGGCATGGGGTCTCAACTCAAACAAATTATAATGAGTCTTGAAGAGAAATCATAGATTACAGCCTATGTAACCATTATGAAATTAACAATCATTAGAAAGCGATAAACGGCAGAATTTTGGCTAAAGTAAGATTAGTAAAAATCAAAATTTTCTTGTTTAATGCTGATTTATGTACTTACACTCAGTAAATAAATAAATGAGCATTCAACAATAAAGTTTTCCAAAACTCTGCCGTTTATCGCTTTCTAATGATTGCTAATTTCATAATGGATATATATGATTTTATTACTATGTACTAACGCACGTATTTTCAACAAAAAACATAAATGAAGCCTATAACTTTAATTCGTTTTTTTTTTTTTTTATGGGTATGTTATCTCGTAGTTGACCTTGAGAGGTCGTGACTACTTAATCGGACTATCCTGTGGCTGCCTTAAGCGGACTCAAAGCCTCCAGCCAGGGGCGTAAAACTACTTATATTATTAAGCGAACGCTCGCTAAGGGCACCCCCTGTGGGGTACGGACCTCGGCTTAGGGCGTCGCTGACGGGAGGACAGCAAGATGGGACAGGCTGGATCAAGTTTTGTTGATTATTATTATTCGGGGAATTTAAAGCTACAGGCTCAGCTACGGCGCGGGCTGGCACTTCGTCGAGCAAGGGTCGGGGGGGACAATTACGTCGGGATCTTCGCGAGGAACCTCGGCGGCGAGGTCGGAATGTCGGTCTGTGTTTGTGCACTGTACTGGTGGCCCTACTGCTCTCCTGAATGAGAGTTATGTGGTCATCGGGATCGGTGAGGACATGCTTGGGACGGCGGACTTGACTAATGGAGGAGGGAATATAGCTAGCGGCTTTCACAACCAGAGGGTTGCGGTGATTCGCGGCGGTCTCGAAGAAACGGTTTGAAATGCGTTTCATGAACTGACGGATAGTGGGAATCCTGAGGTCTACGTGGAGGATTTCGTTGCGAACGTACCAGGGGGAGCCTGTTATCCTACGGAGGAACTTGTTCTGGAGGGTCTGCATTCTATTGAAGCGAACGGGCTTGGCGTGTGCGAAGACTGCACTGGCATAGGTCATGATCGGGCGGATGCACGCTGTGTAGATACGCATTTTGCACTTTAGTGACAATTTGCTATGTGCATTGAGGACAAAGTGAAGTCTACCTAGAGCGAAGGCGGCGCGCGAACGAGCCGCCTTAATGTGCTCTGAAAAAGAGAGGTGTTCGTCTAGTACGACACCCAGGTATTTGGCTCGCTTCTCCCAAGGGATCGGCTTGCCGAACATGGTGATCGGTCGAGTTCGATTCGAACCCTTCTAATGATAAAAGTAGGCATCTTTTAAACATTTAGTTGAGAGCTCTTTGCAATAGATGGCGTTTTACTCTTGTCTTGTCATCACAGTAACCATTTTATCGTTACTAATTTAAATCAAACAACTTTTTTACCTATTATATATTTACATGGAAATATAAACATGTTAACAGATGTTAACATGTTTTTCTGAACCCGGAACTATAAAACTTTATAAATAATAGATTGCACGAAACGTTTTAAAAGTAGGTCGGCTCCTAGATAGCGTTGTAAAACTACAGTCTCTGGTATAAGTGAGTCGCTGATGCTGGCATCAGTTGAAAATTTGGACGAATTAAAATAGCCAGCTCAATAGCCAGACTTGAAGAGATGCCAATTTTTTTGTATGGGATCGAGTGTCTGTACGTAGTATTATATTATCTGTGCTAGTGGGCAGTCAGAGCCAAATATATGTATACACGTAGCAAAATGTTGACAGTGAAGTCAATTAATTGCCCGTGGCATACAGTATTTTTATTTCACGAAGCATCGCGTGCTTTACTTGTTGTTACCAAGTGTACAAACACGCTGTGAATGTGTGTGTAAGCACAGGAGCTCTTGTTATCGTCCGAGATAATTGCGAAGTTGGAAGTGTGTGTGTGTGTGTGTGTGTGCGTGTGTTGTGTGCTGACGCTTCTTGTCTTCCCGCACACATTCACAGCGTGTTTAGCACATGGAAACCAAAAGAAAAGCGCGCGTCGCTTTCTGAGATAAACATACTGTACCATAAGTTGAAAAAACAATAAAAGTTTGTGATTTTTTGTTGCTTGAACTTGATTGTATGCCACAGGCAAGAAACTTGCATGGTGTAAAAGAGGCTCTAAAAAAATGAGAAATATGAAGGTTACAATACGGACCAAAAAATTTAATGATTTGTTAATTTGAAATCAATTTCACAATAGTCACTAGTTTAGGGTAAATGCAAGCCAACTGTACCCGACATGCATAGGTTCGCCTTTGTATGTAAACAAGCATGTATGAACCTACATGAATTTTTGACTGTTGAATAAATCAATAAATAAACTGCAAGACTAAAGCAGCGTTTCCACGGCTGAGGTTCTGTTGACGATTTTGTGTTGCAGTTAAAATGCAAAAACATTTTTATGCCAAGAAACGGATTCTAGTTTTTTTTTTATCTATAACTGGAAATTACACTTTAATCGCGAAGTTATTATGCTAGCAACATAGTTTTACAAAACAAATCGAAAGTAGGTAACTTATGGATCACCATTGAAACGCCAGGGGGACCGCGGGCCCGAATTTCAGATAGCCCTCGAAAAGGATATCATTTGTAAAATTACCTTTTAGTTCCGCCGCTGTGCCTAGAAAGCTGGGTAATTAATGATTATGATCATTTTATTCACACGTGTGTTGCCAAGGTCCATAATTGTACGGCCAATGCAACACTAACACATATTTACTACGACAACGCAGCGAACTAGCAATTAATCTTTAATTGATTTAATACAGGGGCAAAATCGTAAGTCGTACCAGCTGCAGCGTAATTTGTGACGTTTTGAATTTTACCTTCAATGATCTTACTGATCGTAAGCACGCTAACGCTCGATAATAATAGAGTTGACAACTATTTTTAATAGACAGCGATAACAATAAAATTGAAAATTGAGAATATTTTTTGGCAAACATTTTGAGAAATACAAATCTTTTGGTGAAGTTCTGTTGTTTTTATTTATTTATTAAGCAATACCTTCTTATCCGAATTACACTATACCTACAGGGTCAAATTAGATTAGCTGGCGGTACTCCGCAGATGTGATGGGTATCATATAACAAATAAAATCGGCCTAGTGCGTGTCGGACCACGCACAATGAAGGTTCCGTAGTTGAACTTTGTAGTCGAAAAAATCTTCTCCCATACATCGATATACGTCACGGTCAATTCTTCAACTGCAAATGTAAGATTGTAATAGCAAAAAAAAAAGATTAAAATACAAATTAATGATTTTCATACATTCGTTAATTCAAATAATTTATTTCTGAGTATGCGGTACATTAAGATTGGACTGCTGTGAGAATTTGCTTCTTGCCCAATTTCATGATTCTAGGTGAACACACGAATAGGTTTTGATTTATTTGCGGGTATCAAAATAAGGCCGTAATTTTTAAATTGCGTTTACTTAGAAGCTTGAAATTTTTTTTGAGCTCCAAGGTACCGTAGTACGTAGTTACTTATTTGATATTATTTTTAATTGGAAACCTCCACGCGTTCCAGAGCAAAAGGCTCTTGACAGACTTTCAGACGGACCTAGAAATGATCCTCTAGGTGTACCGTTTTTTTTCAATTAGAGCTACGGAACCTAGGTATTGATATCTAAACACGAAAAAACAAAAAAAAATACTTTCTTAACCTAAGTTTCCTATGAATCCAGAATCTCGATTGCCTATTTTACACGTCGCTACTGCCACTTAATATGTAGGTTTCAACATAACATTGTTCTAAAGTAGGTACCTATCTATTAATCTACTCTACGTACGCAAAATATACACGCTAATGAAAATGCTTAGATAAAATATTATCCATATATTTTCCATAATTTATATCATTTCACGAATATCACAGTAAATTGTGGTCCAATAATAATGTAGTTCTCTGCAAGATACCTTTACCTAAGTACTTCAGTCTTCAATAGTTTCGATATCTAGAAGCTCATCTCTATCTTTTTCGTTCAATACGCTCCAGGATGAAGCGCTCAAATTACTTCTGTCTTTTTCATACGGCGATGTTCTATCTCCCTCACTTTGCTCCAGAGCTATATTGAAGGTATGTCCGGATATATCACTGCTTGATGTCCAGGAACAGGAAGAGATTAATGAAACATGGGCTGTAGTCGTCGCAGGAAGCGTTACAGCTATCGGTGGGGCGATGTTGCCACATTTCTCTCTTCTTTCTCTAGCGCGACGATTTTGGAACCAAATCTTTATCTGAGAACAATTTTTATTGGGTTAGTGACAAAGATCGATGATACTATTGTACAGTCAACCTCAAATATGAATAGGTATAGGTACAATCGCTGTCTGTGCTTTGGCCACAGCTGGAAACAGTGCACGCAGCCCGCCGACCTCTGCATCCACTGCGGAGACCCCCCACATGCGTGCTGACTGCCCGTCACGTCTGGCAACGGAGGCGCCGAGTTGTCACAACTGTCTGATAGCAGTACATAGACAAGAAGTCATTAATTGGTGTACAATCTTTGTTCCATAATGTTGTACTCCTACACATGTGTAGCAACAAAACATTGAGGCTGACTGTACAACGTGGAAGTGATTGTAGAAGGCTAAGTTAGTAAGGTAAGTAACACGTTTGTGTTTTTTTTTTTACAAATTCGCTACGAAAAGCATCTAGCGTACAGAAATTTTATATAATACCATGTAGATTATTCTACATACAATAGCATCACGTAAATTCATGTGCGAATGTAAACAATGTTAAAAAGTTAGCATACGTGTAGGTGCCTACTGTATCCACATATTAACATAGACGGTTCTCAAGCAAACTGGGTCTTCATTGCTACGAATTAATTAACCATACGGTAGTCGGTAGGTACTGTTAATATTAAATCTACGAAGTTTTCTATTCCTTCTTGTCTGTTTATACCTATGTGTGTAAAATGTGCATAAACTGTTAAATAAATAAGTATTTACCTTGAAACTACAAAACAAATTAACTCAATTTACTGTTGTAGTGTCTAAACTAAGCAAAGTTTTAGAAAAGCAACAGTTTGACAATAGATCTCTGGCTACGTTTGCTACACAACGTGAAATCACGTCTGTGATCGCGAACGATTGGGCAGCGATTGCATTCCACTGGTTACGTTTGTTAAGTGTTATGTTCATATAATAGCCATTCGAAAATATTTACTTTTACAGATTTTAGTGTTGAAATTAAAAAACATTGAGCGGGAAGAATAACTTTACAAATCAAGAAATAACTGCCTAAAGAATATATCTTAACGAGCGCACGCAATAAATGAAACACTTAGCAGTTTTAGAGAGCAATAATAATTAATATGTTTCGGATTGCCCCAGGGCTTTATTGTGGGACCAACTCTCTTTCAGATTTTCATATACTAATACTGCGCAATAATCAAGGGCGGCAATATGTTGCGAGACATTAAAATATAGATACTTGGTATTATATTACCGAGTTTAAATTGGCTTGAGATTTTTTCTTGGAATCTGCGTAGCCAAAGTAAAAAATATCCGGAAGAAAAAAACGAATTTAACAACTAGATTGGCCACTCACTCTATCGTCACGTAGCTGCAAGGCAGCAGCCAGCGCGCGCAAGGCCGGTGGCGCCAGGTACGGCGCGCGCGCATACGCGGCCTCTAGCGCCGTCGCCTGCGCCGCCGTGAACGGCACCCGAGCATGCCGGCCCGACCGACGAGCGCGACCACCGCTACTGCTCACTGCACCTGTCACAAAAACTGAAGATTTAACACTAGTCGATCACAGAAAACGAGGCTCTTCTAATTTAAGATTCGTGTATTAATTAGCTGGACCTTCAGTTAAATGGACGCTGTACGAGAGACCCAGTTCCCTCTGAAAAGGCTCAAATTCCCAGCTGCCACATGCCAGGTATCTACAGGCATTTCATTTTGGAGCTGGAACGGCGAAATTTCGCGTCTTATTAAATGGTCATTATCGCATTGCGAGGACCTGTTAGTTTGTCGATGTCTAATACCCACTTAGGTAACACCTCTGCCTATTGAGGACGAGCAACCCATCGCCTATCTCAGGCATTAACCATTAGGTACCTACCTACCTACGGTATTTCCAATACAAGGAAACTATTGTAAAGCTAAACTAATGGAGTTAATGCTGTTGTTTTTTTATGACAGTAGAACACCAATCAAAGGATTTACGTACGAAGTTTAATCACTTCCTATAATTTCAATATTGAGAACAGAAGGGCTATCTTGATTAATTGATTGAGATCAACCATCGCTTGCAACGTTTCAGGTTTAATATGCCATTCAAATAAATAGGTACTTACGTGGCAACCGAGGAGGTCTGTACCGAGTGCAGCACAACCAATCTGGAACTTCTACATTTTCGCTTCTTCTTCTGCTATCACTACTTAGAATCCGCTCTATGCTGAAATCAGAGCCGCACTTCGCACTTGACTGTACCGGGGAGGTATCCATGACCAACGGCTACTGGATCTCAATACAACGTAATGTTTCCTTTATCTGCTACCCTTAAAATGTTACGTGAGCAATAGGAGGAGGGGCTTAGATAAACCACGCCTTACATTTAGGGGATGAATGGGATGTTATCAGGGACCACAATCTATGGTTCCTATGGGCTGTACGCACCAATGGGCTCACGAGTGTTGTGACAGTTCATTCATACGGTTCGCAAATTGAATGGTAAAGAGATACTGTTTGCACACAAAAGGATGATATTACTTTAAGGGTTTGTGGGAAAATTAATTTGTATTTCTATTATATTGCCTTTGTTAGAGATTAATCGACTTGTAATGTGATATCTTTACGTATAATAGCTAATTAAAAATGTATAAATGTTATGAACTGTATTCATGTTACGTTGCCTTTTAGATCTCTGATGATGTTTAGAACTCTAGCCTTTAGAACTATGCAAAAAATACTTTGATGAGAGATCCCGCTTTCCTTGGTTTGAGGGTACAAATATTCATCGAAATGAGATTATGACTGCTTTCTGACTAAGTTCGGGACATATTCCGTTGAATATCTTCGCCTTTTTAATGAGAAAAAGTTATTCCCTATATTGTTCTCAGTGTGATAAGGTAGAGGATACCACTCATATTTTAGCGGAATTTGTCTGGAACGAGATTGAGAGATTTCATTGAAAATGAAAATTCAATGAAAATTCTTTTAATGTGCCAACATTAAAAGAATTTTAATAAGTAATAGAATACTTGCTGCATCCTTGTCTAGGACAGCCAAAAAATTATACAAAATTGTACATCTAGGTATTAAGCGTAGTTATAAGTCATAGAAATGAGGGTGGCATGGTCATACTGATTTAACCCTCTATATTAAAGATTTAGGTAAAAAGGACGCCATGTGTTGCCATTGGTAGGTAATGGTGGTTCAAACCTAATGTAATGTTATTGTATAACTTGACCCAGTACAGAATAAAATATAGTGCTAGCACTAGGCACCTATCTCGTGGCTAAATAATAACAGCTGCATGGGTCGATCGAAGGTTAAGCTACTCTTGTTGCGGTCGGTTCGTGGATGGGTGACCATAGATTAGATATCGAGACCCTCCGCGTCTCGGAATGCAAGTTCCGTGTCAAGCAAAGCCGTTGGTCCCGGCTGTCATTCGTAGATCTTTGAGAGTAGTTACGGGTGGCATAAAGTCTGGTAACCGGTCTTAACAAGAGGTGTACTTACGTACGGTAGTACCTAACCAGTAACTGGGTTGTGGAGGTCAGATAGGCAGTCGCTCCATGTACCTAAAATGCTGGTATTCAGCTGCATCAGCATGTCGATTCTGTAAAAATCTCACGGTGTAGACTTTCGTGGAGTGAGCTGTCAGTGTCATTCCGTCTTAGTCAATCCCTAGCATCAGTGGCACTGACAGCTCACTCCACGCTCACTTCACCTAGGTTTTCACTGTGATGGTTACAGAATAGCACTACTGGTTAGTCTGGAAGCCCACCCCAACGTAGTTAGGTAAAGACTAGGGAGATTTACTAAAAAAAAGATAATGCGTTTATTGGTATTACAGGATTTTTAAAAATATAAAAACAGAAAATAATTATTATAATGCCAAAAGGGCCTCATCCCAGCGTAATGTCAGATGACAACACGAGGTGTACCACCTGACGCTGGTTTTTGGCTGCAACCCAGACGCTGCGCTAGGCATTAGGCAAGTAGGCACCTACATCTAAGGAAAAGCCATGTAGATGAGAATATGTCTACTGATTTACCAATGATGCGACATGCGAGCGCAATCATAAAAACAATTATCACCTATACTGTTAATGGGAACTGAGAAATCGTTTCGTAATGTAACAACGTTTTTATCTCCTGAGTTGTGTAATGCATGATGCCTACTGTAGAAAGTATAGTTATGAATTAAGCCTGTATCGCAAATACCTTCTGGATAATAAAAAAAACACAGGCGGTAGATGTAGCATGTAAATGTGTATAGAGGGTTATTAAATTAATCATTTTGATACCCTGAAACACTGAAAACAAACAAGTAAGAAAATAGGCAAGATGTACACACAACAAATATGAGAGGGCAAGCCAAATAGAGAACAATCTGGTTCTGCGATTTACAATGTGATAAAGTGCGTCGACAACCGCACGGTAAACGCAACTCGAGTACCACAGTATATTATTGTCAAACATTGAATAATTGTAACAGAAACATAATTGTATAATCCTATAATTACCTAACCACTTGTAAACTCAACATTACAGTAGGGTTGTTAAAGATCTGCCGCGGTGATAAAGGATGTTATTGGGCGCAGATGTTACACGCTGTTGTGTACAGAAATTGGTTTAGGGACAAAAAAAAGCAGTGTGGTTCCTGTGTTATACTGAAACATTGAATTATAGGTACTTCATTGATTGTTTTTGAGAGTAACATTGTTGGATATATTAAGAAGGAAAAAAAGGACAATCCCTTCTTCTTTGTCGTATCGATGATTTTATTTCCATATCTTAGACCACGACGAGAGCGTAAGTATTAGCCTCCCAAGTCTTTTATAGTGCAGTTGCATTACATATCGCACGCTGAGAATGAAAGTGACCCAAGTCGAAATTTAGGATTTTTGGGAATAGAGGAAAATGTGTTCGGCGGATTGAACATTTTTATTCATTCTACAATAACTTTTTAATATAAAAATGAAAGTTACGAATTTCATTTGTATAATTTTATTCGGTTTTATCGCTTTATATATACGAACAAACCCAAAAAAAAAGACCTTATTTTTCTATATTAAATAACTTTAGAAAAAAACTGAAAATTATAGGTCGCTTTAGTACTAGAAATATTGTAATTACTACTGACTTTTTGTGTTAAAGGTCTTTTTATTTCTTGCAGTACTAAAAAAAATATGTTCCTATTCCAAAATATGTCAGTTTCTTTCGTATGATTGTACGCTGTTTCCGTAACAAGGACAATAAAACAGTAAAAAATAGTTACAAATGAAATTTATTACATCACTTCTACGTCATAATAAGTATCTGTAACTAACACGCCAAACAAAATATTACATCAAAGTAGTATAAAAATTGGTATCAAACCGAACGGTGAGTATTCTTTTACCTTACACTGGTTTAGATAAAGTAATTCTAAAATAAAAGGAAACAACAAAAATATGTTATTTCTAAGTCTTTCATTTACGATTCAGTTTTATAATCAAATAGGAACATTGTGCTTACTCCACTAATTCAGTTCTTAGCCTGTAATAATCACTTAATCATTGGATTTTGTTATTACATGTACCCACTGTCATTTTTTTTTTGTAAGTTTGCTTATCTTCAAAGAATGAAAAAAACTGGCGTAAATGCTAGGAATAAAAAAAAATCTAACCAAATCTTTGAGATCTCTTTTTTTGTTTTCTTGTAACTTACATATTTTTTATTGTTTCAAGGACATTCCACAATATTTATGTTTTCCTTGAAATTATATGCCCATTGTTCTTGTAGTTTTTTGACATCTAAGAAGAATTCGTAACTAAGTTCTTTGACTATGAAAGTCTTTCCGGATTTCCGGGCGCTTTTAATCAACCAGCTTTGACGTTTTTTTAATTTCTTTTCCGATCAAGCTGTGCACATTATCGGCTTAATTTTGAGTGTGTAAGAGTATAAGCTTGCAATGACTTTGTTTTTATTCTGGCCAGTGCAATTGTACTAGGACATAACATGACGGACTGTAAATCATAAATTGCGCAAATAGAGACCCATATTTTGTACCAACCAATACTTGACGGTCCATTCGTTTTTCTTTGCGACACAGTTATTTTTCTTCGAGGTGTTTATAATAGTTAGATTTAAGTAGTGCTTTATTATTTTCGGGTGCAAGTTGATACGCTACAAACGTTTCACATCTGTCTTTTTTCGGTTGAAAGAAACCTATATTCAAATCTTTGTTAAAAAGTGTTCAAGAATAACCAATAGTCGCCCTGCGGCATGTTTTTTTCATTTTTTTCGTTATTAAAATCAGTCCATAGGTTCCTAATAGTTTTGCTGTCAGTTATGTATTCCCTGCCAGTAGTTGGTCTTAAATAATGAGATACGACTCTCGGTATAGATACTATGTGATTCCTGATGTATTGTAGCAGATCAGGGTCTACCCTCTTTGTGTTTTCGTGCTTTCCTCTACACTCAGGCCCTACGAAACCATGGCTGCTAGTTTTACTTTTAACTGTTCTAAGCTGTTTGTCCGATATGTCAAAAGTGTTATTAAAAACAATTTACAAACCCGGATCCTATTGCCATTTACGGTGAAATAAAACGCGTTGTTCGCAGGCGAAGTTTTTGAGGATTTGAGTACCTGTATCTATGTTGCACTTCCATCATGCACGCCCTAATGTAAGCCCGTTTTAATTCCAAATTTGACAAACTCCAATAGTTTTTAAACAGATTTGATCTCTCATTCTGACTAACTTTATCAAAACATTGAAGTCTACACTTACTTGTACTAATTTCTTTCACATGCCTAGCTGGAATGACTTTTGTAGATTTCGAAAAACACCTATAGCATACTCCGGAGTTTCTTAATATTTTAGTTCGGTTTAGCTTCCAGATACCAGGGTTCCTTTTCCGCTTTCTATCTTGGATCTGTATCACTTAGATCCACATCACTTTCATTCGGGTTGATTGGTGATTGAGCGTATGAACGTTGTTGGCCCGGGATAGCTGTATTTTCAAATTCATATTTGAAATAACTACTTGAAGATGATGAAGTACTCCTTCTACTTAATGATGAAGATGAACTGCTCGTACTCGAACTTCTTGAATGCGGTCGGACGGTGGATATGGTACCAGAGATCTTCTCAGTACCTTCTGTTTCATTAACTATTTCTTGTTGAGCTTTTTAAAAGTCCTGAAACAATAAATAAGATTAATAAAATCAAAATATAATTAAGGTTTCAAACATCACCCACACGATTAGAGAATCACTTACATTCAAAGGTTTGGGTTTATTGTTTGAGTCTAGGAATATGTGATGTGTGTGTGTCCCCGACGTGGTGGTGTATTTTCAATAATGGAAGGACTAGATGGTATATTTTCGTTGTCGATTTCACAAGCCTCATTAGTATTCTGTTAACAAAATCTTAATTTACAACCTTTCGGTACATACGTAATAATATGAAACATGAAAAAACTATAAAATATAAAGTATTTAGCAACTAAATACAACAAGATGAAAGTGAAATCATAATATATAATATACTTAGTTACCTTATTTTTCTGTTTGACTTTCACCATTTGAAGAACTAAAGCACTACTTTTCATTTTAACTTTTGTAACTACCGAATCCAGTAGGATTCATAAAACTCTGAAAAAATATTGAAGTGTACTATTAATCAATATGTCAGTCATAAAACACATCGTAAAAATTTTAAACAGACTTTTTTTCAAATAGCACAAATAATTAAGAATTTATTTAAAATTAAAAAGACCGGTTTCAAAATGGGTCTATGAGTTTAATTCATGCCTTAATAAATAAGTGACCGAATTTGATTTATGTCACCCATGTTGCTAATATTAGAAACAAGAAACTGACCTTAACCTAAATCAGTCACTTTATGATTAAAAATTGTAGCAAAACTTACCCACACTAATTGGCACAAAACTGACGTAAAGTGTAATCGGTCACTACGGTACTAAACTTCACACGTCTTGCAACAACCACTCTCGCTGCAGAACTGATTGCGTCCTTTTCACTCCGGCGCGAGGAGCGTGAAGCGCTCAAAGACAAAGAGACCGAAAATACCTCTATCCCTCTCTGACCATAAATGGCCTGTTTTTTAATAAAATTGTGATGGAGTGTACTTTTTTGAGTCATTTTGTATATTTAACTCATTTTACTAAAATTTTGAGATAGGTCACTTTCGTTCTCAGCGTGCGATATAGCACCACAAGAGGAAGGCAACGTTTGTGATGTGGCTCATCAGAGTAACCCCAACTGACTTAGTTGTACCCGGGGGTCTACCCCCTTAGAAATAATTCCGTCGTTTCGTCCGAAGTTACGGGCTTCTCAACTCTGAATCGCCTACGCTCACAAGATTAGTTTGGTGCCCGAACTGAGAACGAAAGACAACACGATTATAAAGTTGCGATGTGATTTTGCCCATTCCAAAAATTGAATTTGCCACATGTTTTGACGGATCAACTACTTTCGTACGGGCCCGTATCTTCATTGACGGACTTACGGACGAACCCAATACCGTATCTATCTCCATTTTTGGTATACCTACTGGAGATAGAAAAATCAATCCCTGGTTTTAACGTCCCAATAAAGCCAACGTATGCGACCTTAAAACGTGTTGACAACTATTTGTTTGACAGGGACAGATAGAATTGTACAGTCTATCATCAGTAGCGATCTGTCTTAAGTTACTAGGTTTGGCCGCTAGAGAGTAGACCCCCTGCAACGTCACATCTGACTTCGAAGTCGGTTTAGAGATTACCAGCACAATAATTGCGTATCAATCACAATCTGAATAATTTTGAAGAATATGGCTTATCCATTGCTTCAGTATTTGAAAAACTTGTCTGCTCAATAACGTAAATTACGCAATGAATGTTGTTGAACTATCAAAATGAAAGCCATTCCTACTGTACGTGTGTTACATAAGCAATTACCCCGCAGATCAGCCACGGCAGTTGGCCCGCTGAGAGCTTTTTTAAGGCTATAAAATAATAAGTAGTGGCATAACGGCATCCACTTAAAACCTGTTTAATAAAATCACGCTAATTTCCAGAACATCTCTCTCTACTTTTAATCCGTTAACGTTCCCGTTCCGTTTCCGTTGTCTTTGATTGGTGATCTGTACTTTTGTCATTTTTTTTTTAGTTTCTATTACCTACTCATAAAACTTAGGTAGGTACCTCGTGGTAAAAAACACCGTGTGAACGAGCTGAATATGTGAAATTTTATTGGGTACCTCAAAAATAAAACAATGTATATACGGTCTGCTTCACAGAGGAGTCTCGCATGCATACAAAATGATATTGTAAGTAAGGCAGATTTAACTGTTCATCGGACGAATGCCTACTCTTTGGCAAACCGGTACCGGTGCTCAATTTGCAGTGAGGCAATCAAGGCTGCCTACGAGCCAGACTGCTGCGTCCGCGCCGCTCACTCGCATTGTGTTTTAATTCTCTGCGGTTTAAACACGGAAATAAACAAACAAGTATAATTTAAAAGAAATAGATTTGTGTTAAAATACAGTAACAAATATGTCGATTCCCGAGTACTTGGAACTAGAAGGCGGTGATCGCATGCCGCGAATTGGATTCGGAACTTGGCAAGTAAGTTTAAAGAAAATATAGTTTAAAAATATTGTTAATTATTAAAATTGCATAGCTCCTTATATTTAGACAACGATACGAAACTGTTGGTAACTTCTGTCAGAGATACACACACCACATAATTATAGTTTTTATAAGCCTGTGTTTAAAAAAAACATAAGTGTACTTAGTTGAAGTATCTTGTATGTAACTTTTCATCAACGCCGCTCAATATTGTTGTGATCTTTTAGAAAAATCATACAAACACCCAACTATTTTCTAATACATGTAAAGGACTAATTGGATCCGTTCCATTAGTAACTAGTTATGTACCATTTTCCGGTTTCACAATTTCTTTTTCATGTTGATCTATCTTACTTCTATCCCCATTTTTATCTCTATTTTTGCTTTTTCGTTTTTTAAGAAAAAGGAGACAAGTTTTTTTGAAAATATTCCACTTTTTTCGATGCATTTGTGAGGTTGAGCGAATCATGCAAGGTACTTCGCAGCACTCCTGAAAGTACGTGTTACGTGATTCGCAAGAGCACTTGTCGCTACAGAATGAAATCGACTTGCTGCCATCGAAATCTCCACTCGAGTGCGACAGTCCTCTGGACGTGGAGGCGCGACAAGAATTATTGTTGTCAAGGGACCACTTTTCCTGAACACCGTGTTCACTGTTTTGACATAGTTCCGAAGGCTGCGAAGTCATCACTCAATCAACAGCGATTGATCGGGACCCACTATCTTCATTATCTCAAAAATGTTAATTAACCATTTGGTCCCACAGTTAGTTTTAACATTGTTATTTTAAAACCATTAAATTTGTCAACAATTTACAACCATTAACCAGTTTACACATGAGAAATAGTTATAAAAGGACTGAAAAGGATTGAAAGGGAATTTTGACAAACTTAAAACGTCACACTGTAACCTTGATTGAAGTTGACAAGAAACTTGTATGTTTGTTTTATTTAAAGGGACGAACCTCAGCTGAACGAACGGTCAAAGAGATCGAAAACATAATCTTGTTTGAGTGCTTTATGGATCTTTTGGCGCTTGACAGAGGGGCGCTCTGTTGGTAAACATTCGTGTCACAGAAATTGTATTGACAAAACAAGATGGCGGCGTTAGTTCTGATTTTGGCCACGCGCCATTAGAACGTTTTAGCATTGTACACAACCACCGTTCAACTTTTACACTCTTTCAAATTTTTTACAGCTCAGGGCCTCTCAGGTATCCGGGCCATTCGCTTTCAGTGTCCGCGTAGTCACCTACCCTGATAGTGTAAAATTAACAGAGACCAATAGTGAGAAGAGAATGAGAATAATTTATTTCTAAAACTTAAAATAATTAGGTAATAACAAATACTTAAAAATAAGGTAGTGCGCTATTTTTTGCCAATGTTGGCATACAAATGATTAATAGGAAAAATATTAAATGAGTTTGAGATGGACTGAAATATCTTTACTTTAATAAAAAACGGTAGCTAGGGAGTTAAAATAGACATTTAAATTCATGCTGTAGGCTGCTGATGATGTTTTGGAGAAGTCAGTGGACGCTGCCCTGGAGGCGGGCTACCGGCACTTCGACACGGCGCGAGCCTACGAGAACGAGGCTGCACTAGGTCGCGCCCTCAACCGCTGGATCGCAGGAGACCTCACCCGGAGAAAGCAGTTGTTCGTCGTCACCAAACTACCTCCCGGAGGTAAGTAGGTCAGCTAGCTGATTACACAAATTGTATTGTCACTGAACGTTTTCCTTTATTTTGTCTAGCACGTGTTGCTCCACTGCATGGTAAAGACTAGCTAGTTCGTCCCGCCATCTTCACCTTGTTCTATCGTGCGGTCCATAGGAAAAAACTTTTTTTTTAAATCCTTCATTTCTATATGTTTTTTTTTAAACTACACAATAACATATACCTAGATACCTACTGTTCTACTTATCTGTTTCTCTCTCGGTAAGGAAAAATAAATAATACTCATGTTCAATCACCCAGGAAACCGGCCTGAGTTGGTTCAGGAGTACTTTGACGCGTCACTTCGAGATCTCAAACTAGACTACGTGGACCTTTATCTCATACACACTCCCTTCGCGTTCGAGCACGTCCCTGGCGACCTGCATCCGAAGAATCCAGACGGCAGCATGAAGGTTGACCACTCAACTAACCTGCTTGAACTATGGAAGGTAAACTAATAACTGAACTGCCATAGTACGAATTGACAGAACTTACATGTATAAGTACACAATATGTCAACACTCCTATTGGGCTTCACATAAAAGAAATAGTCTCGCACTCCATAGAAATTTCTTGCGTATGTATACTAAAGTCTAAATTAATTATATATTTGTAAATGTGCTTTATTTCTTGTGAATTTAACAAGCATCATTAAACATGGGTGTTTCAAATACAGACAATTGTATCACAGATCCCATTAAAAAAGATCAAAATGAAAACATAAGCGCACGTAACATAACATCAATTTATCGCAGTGATGAAATATACAAAGAGTGCAGCTATCAACTGCCAGCTCTTCATTTATTCAGGACTAAAAAAAAAACATGCTCCACACTCGAGTCACAGGAAGTAAACAAAGAGATTCCAAAATATAATGTTAATCTAGTTGCACAGTATTACTGGTCACAAGTGAATCACTTGCCTGACCCAGAAAGACAATGCAAAGTAAAAAATGATATACAAGACACATGTCCACAGTCATCGGACTATAATGTTGATTCTGATCAATTAAAAAGTCGTCAAGTCGATACCAATGCCCAAGCATCCCATGTAATGCCTACATACAACGTAGGCACTTCTGTGACATCGTTTTTCAAATATAGGCAATCGCTGAAAACGAAATTTAAGGCATGGTACAAAAGCACTTTTCCAAAATTGGTATGCCCGTGTTGTACAGGCGGAAGTGACGGCGGTGCGTACCACAGTCAAAGTGCCGCGGGATCTTATGAAAGCATTGACTTGAAGGCCTGCTCTAACAATGCGCTTCACTCCTTAGACTTGGATGCATCTCTCATGAGCATTATTCATTTGCACAGAAGCTTAAAACCGAAGAGAACACCGAAAGTTTATGCAACAATACTAGGTAGTGTTCTTCGCAATACCTTCAAAAACGCAATTGAAATAATAAACTCCAAATAATAATGAAACGACTAGAATTGATAGAAAAAAGGCTTCATTACTTATTTTCAGAACGCAGAAGTAAAAAAGCAAGGTGACAAGCAGAGATGATAATCTGCCAATCTATGGTCAAAATCAGACAAAACTGACGTTCTAAATACACGAATTAATTAATACGCTATTTTTTTGGAATCCTCAAGTGTTGCTGAATTATTTGGTTAATCCAAAAGCAGATATGATTTATTGGCACGAAAATTTAAAATGGTTTTAATTACTATGCCTTCTTTCAACGGGCAAAACACGTAAACCTATACTTAAAAATCTTTACTATTATGAGTAAGAATGTGCGAAAACCTATCATTTCCAAGCAGTCTACCGCTAATAGGCCCATTAAGCCCATAAATAAGGGCAGTAAACTCAACGAAGTAAAGGCGAATATTATAAAAAACATCAAATTGTTTTGTTTATGTGGATGGTGTATAGAAAAATTAAAAAATCGAAAACGTAAAGGGCAGGTGAAACCTAATGTTGTGCCACCGGTAACACCCGAATTGCCAAGTGGGTCAAATGGGCAGCGTGGGTCAAATGGGCAACGTGGCTCAAATGGGCAGCGTGGCACAAATGGGCAGCGTGATTCAAATGTGCAGCGTGGCTCAAATGTGCAGCGTGGCTCAAATGTGCAGCGTGGGTCAAATGTGCAGCGTGGGTCAAACGTGCAGCGTGGCTCAAATGGGCAGCGTGGCTCAAATGCACCTCGGACGCCAAATGCGCCACGGGTACCGAGTGTGCCGCGGGGGCCGAGTGCGCCTAGAAAAATAAAACATAGAGTACATAGAAATACATCAGAAAATGAACTGGGCGGAAATACAACTCAATTATACTATTGCACTAAGAACAGTTTCAATGTAGGCAGACTTAAATATAACGCGATGAATTCTAGTGACGTCATTAAAACTGAAGCCTTCATAAAAAAACAAGGAAAATACAAGCCATCTTTACAATGTATTTACTTACACGAAGACCATCCGTCGAAGAAGCCTACTGAAAACAACAAACTTTTCGTGCCTAGTAGTTATAATACACGTACATTTGGTCAGTGCTATGTTGCTCCATTAAAAGAAACTCCTATTCGGAAAACAGGAAATTCAAAAAGCAAATTCATATCATTATTTTTATGTTGTTTGAGAGGTAAAAAAAATATAGGCGCTGAAAATTTTAAACGAACTGGATCGTACCAATCAATGTTCAGCAAGCATTGGACGACTGTGGCGCATGCAGACGTGCACGTCATGAGTGCTTTCAACAGCGATATGTTCGACTTCGGCTGCCAATACAGCCAGCCAATACAATCTTATCATAGCCTCGAAATTATCTCTCATATCCTGAACAAATCTGACTCTAACGTTTCCTCGGCCGTCAGTGATTATAGCGCTAAATGGCGCGATCGGTTTCGTAAAGACAAAAAACCTTCAAGTGTTCAAGTAATGATGTACACTTTGGCTAGAAAAATTAAAGATAAACATCCAAAAACTCCGATAAGAAACAAAAAGAACAACGTAGTAGTGCTCCGAGTACCTAAAAAATTCAGCAATACCTCAACCATCCTCACAGTTTCCGCCGCACGTAATAGCAACAAAGAAAAACCTGTAGTGATAAGGGACGAACCTTCACAACATAAGTTCATCGTAAATAAAGACGAATCAAGAACTAAAATATGGGGGCCAGGTGAAGTTCTTCTGAAAAAATCTTAGCCAACGTGCAACTCTATAGCGGTAAGATGATAATTTTGCCCTGGATTTAGCCTGCGTAATAACTGGTTCATCATTGACTATTATTTCCAGACATTGCTGAAATTGAAGGAGTCTGGTCGTGTGCGGCACGTGGGGGTGTCGAACTTGAACGCGGCTCAGTTGAAGCGCGTGTGCGACGCGGCGCGGCCGGCCTGTCTGCAGGTGGAGGTGCACGCGCTGTGCCAGCAGCCCGCGCTCGTCGCCGCCGCCAGCAAGCTCGGCGTTCCCATTGTAGCTTACTCGCCGCTCGGATCCAAAGCACTTGCTGATGCTTTAGCAGCTAAAACTGGGTAACAAACCTTTTTTGTTTAAAACTTTTGAGATGAAACACTGCTGTTCGAAATTATGACAAAACTAACAAACAATAGGCCGGTAACAACCCCGGAGACAACTTGTTTTTGCAGCCCATTAAATCAATACTGTGCTGTGCTTAAATATTTATACCGACTACTGAGCCCTTCACTTTGCGTGGTCCGACACGCACTTGGCCGGTTTTTTACCCGACTACGGCAAACCCAAGGGGGGATATGATTTTCACAGGCTATGTATGTATGTCCATCTGTTCCCTCGTAACTCTTAGAAGTTACTGCTCGACGTCTTTTGACAAACGAGGTATCGTTGGAAGCGTCATGTCGTACCGCGGGTATATACCCATTATATTAAATACTTATAAGAGTAAAATAAATCAATACCCTAATTACGTAATACACAATCAATATGAATCTGAATCGTTATGAAACAGATTGCTATATTAGTTCGATAAAAAATTCTGCTCAACAATGTAAATAACGCAATGAACTGTCAAAATCAAACAGATTAGTAGTAATCGTTTACGAAAATGTGTTACGCAATTATGCTGCAGGTTTGGTAATGAAAGGTCTTAAAGTGTGCTCTCTGAAAATATATTGTTTACAGTTGGTTTTTCAATGGTCAGATAAGTTTCATCTGAAGAATAAATATGACAGCTTGACATGCTTTCTGTACAAAGCTGTCAAACCGTAACATTTATTCCTCGGATAAAAGTTTTCTGATTATTGAAAAATCAGGCCTTAAACACCTATAATTTTTATACATACTAATATGAACCCCTTATACGAATAAAACAATTTTGTTCTTTTGAGAAATTTAGATCGGCATTCACAGATTTAGAGAAAAAAAACAGTCAGCAAGAAAATGAGCGATTTTCATAAAAAAAATTTGATGCCATTCGTTATTGTTTCATTAAAGAATCAAAAACCTCTATGAGACCTCCCAAAAAAAAAACTGTTCCTATTTATGTCGTAGGAAATGAGACTGAGAAATGAGACCAACTTATTATTTTTTTGTAAATTATGATAAAATCGTCGTAAAATTATTAATTTAATAACTTGGAGCATTTTTCTCAGGAACGCGTGGAGTTATCAAGCTGGAATTTATATCAAATATTCAGGTCTACTTTCCCTGGGAGCTGTGAAAAAATCAAACTTATAAGCCAACGCAATCAAAATATACAGCCGTTTATCCCACAAATTTCAGCAAATTTTCGACACTCGCAAGGGAATCAAAACCTACAGGGTACTTCCCGTGAACTCAGAATCTTGAAATTTGGCACGAAGCAATGTCATAAAGCACAGATTGAGGAAACATTGCGAAAACCGTAAATTTTTAGTAACATCATAAAATAAAAATAATTTTAATTATTTTTAACTTACTACCCCGTTCCTCATGAACGCGTAGAGGTTTTAATTTGAAATTGAAATCTCATATACCTACAGGTTTGTACGGAACCCTCACTGTGCGAGTCCGACTCGCACTTTGCCGGTTTTTTTATATAATACAACTATAAATTTAAAATATTCCAAACTTATTAACAACATGTTTTCAACAATGTGGATAGTAAATAACAAATCTTATTTACTCAAAAGTAACAAAGTGGATATGTTTTAACAAAAACACAAAAAAAACTAACGCATTTACTACTTGAGGGACATAAATTATAATTATTAAAGAAAATTGCGTTTTTTATGCAATAACAAATCTTTTTCGCATAAAATTAAACACGTCTCTAATATTTTATTTTAATGCAAATAAAATACAAAATGGAAATCAGAAACACTACCTTGTCCCAGATAAATAATATTTTCTCAGAAGATGGGTATTCTTTTATTGTTTTGCAACTTTAATGAATACCAAATACATAAATGTTGGGTAGGCTGCTTATCAAATCATAGGTAGATATCATATTCATGACATATTCCATTTGGTTATTACCCTCAATGATCATAACCCCAAATTAAACATCGGTTTTCGTATAACCGGAGTCACACGTAATCTGGAGGCTAATGACAGCTATTTCCAAAAAAATATAACTCAGTGAAAAAAAAAAATTAAGAAAATTATGAAACATAACCTAAGGTATTATTCTAACATAATAACAAACATTGAGACCAATAATAATTCCAAATATAATGACACAAACAACAAAAAAAAAATGGTTTCTGAGCGGTATTGTCCGACATTGTCAGATAATACTGTACCCTAATTGCGTAATACACAATCAATCGGAATCTGAATCGTTTTGAAACAGATTGCTAATACATTGCTTCATAAGTTCGATAAAAAATCTGCTCAACAATGTAAATAACGCAATGAATGTTGTTGAACTGTCAAAATCAAACAGATTAGTCGTAATCGTTTACGAAAATGTGTTACGCAATTAGGCTGCTGGTCGGCAGGTTGGCAATACCGGTCAAGCTTTAGCGGCACAAGTCGCATACGCAGAGTCTTCGGGAGACTCATAACCCGAGCACTCAGCATGAGCCCATAACCCACACTGTACGCACCAGTACCAAAGCTCGTTGTTCTGACCATAATCGTCAAATAACATGCATCTGTTCTCCAGATCTTCGACATCTGTGTCACCATCATCATCGCGTTCGTCAATCATTGAAAAGATTTTTACCTATCCTACTACAATTTGGTTCTTAAAAATAAAATAATTTATTTACACCTTCTAGTCATAAATTGTATGTAGTTTTCAATAAATAGGCCATAAGTTAGTAAAGTTGCTTGTTAGAGTTGCAGCCACAATACCTAAGCTAAAATAACTTAATATCCAATAAAGCGCCCACCCTTATTATCATTATATACGAATTTATAAGAAACTCTTGAATGTTCTGTACACAGACGCGAGTACCCGGACCTTCTGCAGCTGCCGACGGTGACGCGCATTGCGCAGGCGCACGGCCGCACTCCAGCGCAGGTGTTGCTGCGATACACGCTGCAGCGTGGCCTGGCCGCCATCCCTAAGAGCACTAACCCTGTCAGGATTAAACAGGTCAATATTTTATTCGGCTAACAAACAAATACTTGTAAAAGTGTCTTAAAAGATTTACTCACAGAAATAAACATTTTTCATTTCATCAAACAGCAGCCGGCGCCTATGACCATTTGGCAATTTTCCTATAGCTCACTTGCGTAGAGAGATTGGAGACATGATATCGATGTCCTCCTATTTATTCATGGTAGTACCAATGTGGCTTTTCCAATTCATTTGTTTGGAGTTCGATTCATATGGAAATCCGGTAGAGGTTTCCGGATTCGAATGCATGAGGGGCGGCTTTAACCACTGCGCCATCACGACATTCAAAATATCATATCGCTAAATTAATTTAATCTTATTTCTTCGTCAGAACATCTCGCTGTGGGACTTCGAGTTGAATGAAACACAGATGAGCGAGCTTGCCTCACTGGACCGAGGAGAGGATGGACGTATATGCGATTTCGCCTTCTTCCCCGGTATCGACAAGCATCCCGAGTTCCCTTTCAAGAAATAGATCTTTATTTTAAAATATTTATAACCAAATAAAATATAGAATAATCATATATGTACCTAATAAATAAATAAAATAACGGATCATACAAGACTTTTGTTGCTTTTTTCCACACTGGCAAGAGACCTACCAAATCAAATGAAGTGCGCGCGGCGGAATCACAATCTTATGTACAGTATTTTTATCTCACGAAGCGATGCGCGCTTTACTTGTGATTACCAAGTGTACAATCACGCTGTGTATGTGTGTTTGTGTGGACCCGGACCCAGACCAAAACTCCTGTAATTAATTATATGCCAATTTCCTCTGTATGTAGACGTGGTAAACAAAGAAACCGCCCCTAAATCCAATTTAAAAGAGAAGAGTACAAGAAAAGAGAGTAGAGAGAGAAGAAGAAAATTGTAGTTATGTACACGTTTGCGTTGGAAATATATTATTACCTATCTCGTCACAAGCACGACGTTCCGTAATATTCTAAATCGTGACAGAGCTCCGTGAGTGACCTATGCTCTCTATTTACATAAGGGGTCTATATGTAGAAGGTACAGCAACATAACCCTTGTATTTGTTTGTTCGTGGCGTGTCGATTTTTTTTTATTTTACGGAATGTAAACGGGTAAGTCTGAGTTGATCTTTCAGGCCTGTAACTAAGGCTAAGTAGTAGAGACGAAGAAGAAGGCCTCCTAAGGAGTTTTTTTACATCAACTCTCTTTGTGGCTATTAGTTTTTGACGTATCACTAGAAATTAACGTTAGAGGCCTATTATAGGCCTAAGCCTGAAAATAGTCCAAAAATAGTTCGATACTTCGGAATGTTTGATTAACTTTTTCAGACGGACCAAAACACATCGAGAGTAAGGACAACTGTCAAATCGTGTTGTCATTCATTCTTAGTTTGGGCCCCAAACTAATCTTACGTCCGAAGATGATGTACAGGGTAAGAAACGATCGTAACAACAGCCGAAACTACGGATTTTGCGCTTAGAGATTAGACATCCTGTTTCAGGGACCGTATAAAAACCGTTTTACCGTCCCGAAAAATAAATACTAACGAACGCAGCCGGGTGTGCAAGGCTGTCCACGAAATCAGCGACTATGTATTAAAATGCATAGACAGGTTTAGAATACATTGATATTGAAATGAATGTAGGCATTATTGTAATCAGGTATTGACGCTCCGTTGTAAAGTGGCATGTCACGGTGTAGTGTTATGTGCCGTTGTTAGCAGGGTGGCTGTGCTGGGCTTCTGAAATTAGTGGCGTAACAACTTGTAAATTATGTCGGTCATAATAGGGGGTGCAGTGAAATTATATTACTATTTAAATGAAGATATCTCAGGTACAAACTTAATTTATTAAGTTATGCAGTTTAAATTAAGTAAATAGGCAGTTTCGTAATAGCTTTTTATTCCGTCAAGACCCCAGGACGCAAGAATGGTTCCTGATCAAATCGCCGTGGCCGGGACTGGCCATCATGATACTATACTTAGCGACTGTGTTCAAGTGGCTACCCGACTTCATGAGCAAGAGACCTGCATACGATCTTAAAAGAACGATTGCAGCTTATAATGCTATTCAAATAGTGGGCTGCGCATACATCGCTTACAAAGTAAGTATTATCTACACTTCTCTAAAATAGACTACCTCGGCAGTCTCCGGCAGCGTACGGTTTCAAAAAAATCCTCTATAGCATCCCTGTGTTACGGTTACTGGTCAATAGAGTCTATCTACCACAAAATCTCTAAACTTTAAGTCGCGGTCTGGATAGCGAGAGGTGCGAGGATGGAAACCCGCTGATGAGCTACAAGACCCACGTCTCACTTCTAGCACAAGCACACGGCACGTATGCCTAAGACAGAGCGAAGCGAGAAGAGAGACAAGGAAGTCTGACACCACTCACACTAGGGATTAACAGCTAGGAAGACAGAGAGAAGTTGAGCTGAAGTGTTATTGAACCAGCCATGCCTGAAGAAGGGCAGGGCCTGTTGAGAGCATTACTCTGCATTATTGTAGTGTGAGACTGACTTAATGTAAAATCATAGATCGTGTAAAGTACCCTTATTGAATGCACTCTATTTTGTATCTGCTTTACTTACTTATTTTGTACCTAGAATGCACTCTATTTTGTCTCTGCTTCTGTAGCCTAATTGCGTAATACACAATCAATCGGGATCTGCATCGTTTTGAAACAGATTGCTAGTCCATTACTTCATAAGTTCGAACAAAAATCTGCTCAACAATGTAAAAAACGCAATGAATGTTGTTGAACTGTCAAAATCAAACAGATTAGTCGTAATCGTTTCCGAAAATCTGTTACGCAATTAGGCCGCTGGTCTGTGGTATAAAATATGGAGGTCTGGTTTTTCTAAAATAACTAATTGTATCTATGTTTGCTACTTAAATAAATACTTAAATGATATAAAAGTTTATCTTCTCGTCCTACAAAAGCTGCCTGAATATTAATAGGGCCAATTGCTGTTGGAGCAGACGAATCCTACTCGGACAAACGGGACAGAATAGATGAGGAAAAGTAGAATTGAGAGTTGTAGAGCAACTTAAGAGAAGCCCCATGTCCAGCAGCAATGAATTGCAATTGGCTGTGTTGATTGATTCAATTAAGGGAATAAGAAAATTACAAAAAGGCTACATACATAGGGAGTAAACATAAAATAAATACTTTTTTACAGAGTCTAACACTAGGATGGCTAAATCATTATTCGCTAGTATGCCAAGGAACAGACGACGCACCTCATGGCGTCGAATATGCATGGAGTGTGTGCTACGGATACTTTGTCATGAAACTTGTTGATCTCCTGGACACGGTACGTACGGACCGATAATACATATTACTTCCCTTTTCATGTGCTACGTGTGTGGCCCAATTAAAAAGGCTGGCTGGCAATACAGGTATGTATTATTGTATGGAACAGATTGTACCCACCTCATACTTCAACTTGCAATGTAATGTTACAGATCTTCTTCGTGCTAAGAAAAAAGCAGAACCAAGTGACGTTCCTGCATGTATACCACCACTTTGGGATGGTGGCCGTTAGTTGGGGCATCGTTAAATGGTTACCAGGTGAGTTTGAGTTGAGTTTTAACGAGGATACTGTAGTGGTATTTACTCTCATGCACAACCCTGTTAACTCAAGTGCCTATGATGTCACACGTCTGCTAAGATAGTTTATAGAATCAACGTTGGACGACGAATAGTCGGAATTTGTTTTATCAAAGGGGGGAGGACATGTAGTGGTATGTGCCACACATGCACAACCCTGTTAACTCAAGTGCCTATGACGTCACACGTCTGCTAAGATCGTATACAGAATCAACGTTCGACGACGAATAGTCGGTTAACAGCCATCCCCGCGTTACTCGAGTCACATAAAATTTACCTTATTTTAGTTATTGTATATTAACCGTGTTTAGTCGTAGTAACTACATTATTAAACCATTTCGTGATACTGAAGAAACATTTAATTTCACCTCACTATAGAACCTAAATCAGGTCCCAACAAAAGTTCTAATTAATACTACTATATTACTTTTAATTGGATTAGCTAGACTTTCTTTCTAAAACAGGATAGTCACTTCATGTGTTTACGAGACAGGACCAATAAACGAAGGCACCATGGAGGTCTTGGACTTCAATAAAAACCCCGGCCAAATGGGTGTTGTCCGACCACGCACAGTGAAGGGTCCCGTAGTCGGGATTAATATTGAGGCATGCATAGTATTGATTCTATGGACCGCGAAAATAAGTTTTCATTTCTAGAAGAAACTAACAAAACTAACTTATTTCTTCAGTGGTAACAGAAAATATTTTAGCATGGTAATTGTGTATGTAATAGCAAAGTCACCTAAACATCATACGTTTTTTAATTATATACTCTTTGACAATTCATGATTATAATATATACACAATGACATGAATATTTACTTTGTGAATGTTTACTTTGTGTGTGTTACTATTATTTTAATTATTGTGTGAGGACTTAGTGGGTTATATTTTTTTATATATTTTGTCTATCTTTTTTTTTTATCTGTCAGTTTGAGTACTTAATGCGGCCTACCCAAATGTCCTTTTTTGGTATTTTGCGTCGAATCGTTGAGCTCCTCAAGTTCTGAGCGATTTCAGACACCTACCTGTAGGTACCATGTAGGTATGGTCCATAAATGATCAGTAAAATAAACAATGACATGAAAATTTACTTACTTTTCATATTTATCATATTTTTATGTGGTCATTGTTTTGTACTTTTGTGTAATTATTGTAACAGTAAGTTTTAATCTTAATCGTGGTCTGGCGGTTTCAGTAATTATGCGGCCTACCCAATGTCCTTTCTTTGATATTGTTCGTCGAATCGCTGAGCTCCTTAAGTCCTTATGTTTTGAGTTGAGCTGCACGATTACTGACAAATGCGTGCATTGCCTGGACAGGTCCACTCAATCTGTGTGGTTCTTTCCTCAAAAGACCATTTCAGACATGAATCCACATGGTCTGACCAAGATTATGTCTGGACTTTAAAAGATACTGTGACCTCTGAGTTTCTGAGTAGTCAGTTAGGAAACGCCAACCTCATCTAGTTAAAAAAAAAAATGTTCGACGTGTAAAAGTGTTTGTACATACCTACTCACAGAAATAAAATAATTTTTCATTTATGCAATCAAAGAACAGTAAAGTAAGTAAGTAGGTAAGTTATGGATTTATAAAAAACATTCTCATCATAGGTGGGCACGGGACGATGTTGGTGACTTTGAACTCGATCGTCCACATCATCATGTACGGCTACTACCTGTTGACCACGTGGGATGACTCCTACAAACAGTCTATATGGTGGAAGAAACATGTCACCCAAGTGCAGATCGTAAGTGTAAAAGGACATTGGTAAAATAATTATTGCTTGGTCCAAATGTCCACCACAAACGAGACCAGCAGGCTTAGCATGGCGTTTTCTGTTTCTACTCTACTGTAGAATAGAAATCGCTTTCTACGCTCCTCGAAATCTCTTTTTCGCGAGCACGAGGACATACTTAGACTCAGGTTGCTTTATAGACAGTGATTTTCCATAGCAACGGGTTAGTTGCTAGTGACGTGTATAACTACCCATTTTTACCGTACAATTGCGTTTCGTTTCTGTGTAGACAGTAGAAAACTTTCTACTGTCTACACAGAAACGCCATTTTTGTCTACTCTTCCGTCGACAATACGCTTCTCTAGGGCGCTCGTGCTAAGCCTGCAGGGGGTCTACTCTCTAAGTCCATCAACGAAGATACGAGCCCGTCCCAAAGTAGTTGATGCGTCAAAAGAGACAAATAGAATTTATCGAACGGGCAAAAACACAGCTGACTTCTTAGTTCGGGGTCCGAAATATACTTAAGTCCGAGAGGTGACACGAAGTAGGAAATGACCGTAACATCGGCCGAACTTACGGATTTTGTACTTAGGGAGTAGACCTCTATCACTGAATACTTAATCTATCAAATAAGGATACACTTTTGTTAAGACCCCCATTAAAAAAAACTGTCAGTGAACAGTTATAGCTAAATATAAATTATTGCTTCTTTAAAATGTTAGCCTAAACGGCTTGATTGATTTTAACAAATAAGGTACCATTAGATTTGTCTTGACGTCGTCGTGTGTAGGTAGGTACTTGTCCTAATGACAAGTACCTACCTACACACACGGACGTTTGGATCACTTTTCCCCATTTTCTTTTGTTATTTTATAAAATACTGATTAAAATTTTACTACGCGCTTCATAATAGACAGTTAATATTAATTGGCATAGGTTAATCACGTATAGGTGAGCACGACCGGCTATTGTGTGTTGTCTACGTAACTTGTTACGTTATGACTTGTCAGTGATTTGTGAATAATTTACACCCACATATACCTAATACAAATTAATTACGTTTTACGATCCGTAAACAACACCCGTTTCCGAGTATTTTAACGAAAGTAAGCATAAAATATAGAAGGTCGTATGTACCTTACATTGCTCATTTTCCTTATGATGCATGCATGTCAACATTGTGTTCAGCCTAAAATATTAGTTATTTTTAAGAAGGTAGGTACCTAAATCATTGCATAATCAGCAGTTCCCACTGCTGGGACGCAGGCCTCCTCTCTTCGAGAGGGAGTGGGCTGTACCTAATCTACCACGCAGGCCCAGTGCGGGTTGATAGATGACACGTGTAGTCGAACTTTTGGTACCAGAACATGCCGGTTTCCTCACGATGTTTTCCTTCACCGTTATGAGAGCAGAAGTGATGAAATAATTTACATAAAGTAAAGCGTAAAGTAAAGCGCCTGCTTGGTTTATAACCACGACCTACGAGGCTACGAATCGTAAGTCGGGGCCGTTACCACTTGGCCATCGCTGCTCCTGCAGTCCTAAATCATTGCAGTTTTTTTTTTTAAGTTTTCAGTAATATTAGCAGGCGTGGCAGTATGATTTAAAAGACTGAATAGTTAACAGACTCTCGCAGCAGACCTACCTACCATAAAAATCGCTGTCCTGATTAAGTAATAAATAATTTTCCAGCTCCAGTTCACACTGCTGCTGGTGCACTTCATAGCGCTGGCGATATCGTCCGAGTGCAATTTCCCGCGCGAGCCTGCCTACCTGCTGATCCCGCAGAACCTGTTCATGGTCATACTGTTCTCAGACTTCTACTACCGCTCATATATCAAGACCAAGACATCGTAACTTAAAAAATATAATTAAACATTTAAAAAAGTTGTTGTTCTTATTTTATTTTATTTTATTTAGTGGCTAAAATATATAGGTACTTATGTACAATTAACTCTATACCTATTGAGTACAGTAATTTTATTCTAGGTGTTGTAAATAAATTAAATTAGAGCTACAAAAACTCCGCAGACATTATTTATTTATTCATTCGAAACATCCGTTTAAAATGTGTTGTTTTGTTTTTTGTAAACTGACTTGATGTAAATAATATCTAAACACGATATAACATATTTTCTTAACCCATCCTTCAAGTGACAACACTACCAGCGGTCGTTGACCCATAAAAATTAAACTTTAAATCTTTGTAATATTTTATTTTATCGTTTCCCTATCACGTCTACTGTTTGTTCTGTTTTGCTAGCTACTGTGTATAGTTAATGTACACAAAATATTCATAAAAAAAAGGGTTAGTATGGAGTTTCTTGCCCATTCTTCTCGATACGAGACTTTCTTCCGGAGGGAGCGCCTAGAACAATTCTATTTTCTTGTATTTTTTTAACGTTCAAGTGCCTTTTCAGTAGGCCATTGCTTACTTGAAATAAATGAGTTGACTTTGACCTCAAAATTAAGCCTATTGTCCAGTCGATGACAGGTGGCAACATAATCCTGACAACATTGCTATTTTCCCACATCTAACAATGTCTACAATAATAATTATGAGGTTGAAAGGGTTAGGGTACCAGCCAGCTGCTTTCACATCCTATACTAATGACGGGGATGGGGATGGACTGAAGGGGACTACAGGACCTAAACGCAAGTTTTAAGTCAAATCCACGGCAGTAAACAAAATCAGAAAAATATATGACATTCTTCATGATATAAACGCTAGTTAGTAGTAGTCCTGGGTTCGATTCCCAGGTCGGGCAACGTGTTATTGAGTTTTTCTATCTGGAATTTCTCAGTAGCAGCCCGAAGTCTGGATTTGTGCCCCTACCGGGCACAAATCCAGAATGGATGGCAATAGGCTCGCTCCCTATTACATGGGACTTAAACATAACTGGCGAAATGTGGGTGTACTTGAGGTACACCTCAGCCCAACCCTTCGGGGAAACAAGGAGTGATGTTATGTTATGTTATGTGTTGAAAACATAAGACAACTAAATTTGATATGATTGAAAAAAATCATGAAGATACCTCTGTGGCGGCATCTACACCGCCACATGCGAACAAACGTATCACACTGACGTCAGACGAATCCTGCATCGCGCAAGCAGAGTTTACTGCGCAGATAGCATTTATACAACTTCCCGAAAACAATCATGGGGCAGTAGCCCACCAGATACGACATCCATTTGGTCGGAAGACCCTCCCTTTTAAAAGAGTATGAGTGAACTTTACACCCTGTTCCTCATTATCTCTTCACTGGTGACCCCGAGTATGAACGTCAGCGCAGCCTTCGTGCAACTACTTCAGCGTGATGTCATCATCATCACTCACGCAAGCTTTAGAGCAGCGAGTCACACAGCCAGCCAGCAGCCACGGCGTCAACGGGTATTCTGACCATCAGCATGCAGCGCGAGCGCATACCTGGTCATCACCCTCAGCCTCATCAGCAACCTTGGCACAGCACACTGCACATTCGGCCGGTCCACAAGAAGAGCCCTTATTCCCTCTCCTGGTCGAACAGCAGCAGCCAGCCACAACCCGGCGCTGTACCACATCCGACCCACTGGAGCACAAGCAGCGCCACCCCGACTCACTGGGGGCATCTTCGCAGACAGTTCCGACTCACCGCGAACTACGCGACACCCGGTTCCGACTCACTGGAACCTCAACTGGCAGTGGCAAAAAGCATCGCAAGATACAAGACAGCCCACTATCGACCTCCGGTCTCCGGAGGGGAGTGATGTGGCGGCATCTACACCGCCACATGCGAACAAACGCATCACACTGACGTCAGACGAATTCTGCATAGCGCAAGCAGAGTTTACCCGTGCAGATAGCATATATACAACTTCCCGACAACAATCATCGGGCAATAGCCCACCAGATACGACATCCATCTGGTCGGAGGATCCTCCCTTTTCCAAGAGTATGAGTGAACTATACACCCTGTTCCTCATATCTCTAAACCTCTAAACATTTCTTACGATTACAAACAATACTAATATATCCGCAATCATTCTGATTTTTTGTCATTGTCAGATTATTCTGCAGGCAACATATTAACGTAATAGTGTTTTATTTTTTTAATAGATAATGCTTCATTTTTTCCAATAAATTACCAGAATTGTGTTATCGAGCTTCTCTTTCTTTTCTATGCAGTCTGACAGTGACCGCGCTTTAGCTCTTGTCAGCCTCTTAAGTAGCACATATATCTAAAAACATAACATCACGCGTGTATTCCCAAAAGGGTTAGAAAGAGGTGTACCTGTACACCCACATTTCGCCAGATATGTTAAAGTCCCATTTAATAGGGGGCGAGCCTTATTTATTTTTTATGTATTTATTTGGTACACCAACAGCAGTACACACACACACACACACACAAATTAAAACAATAACGTAATAAAAAGGACTGGTATGTAGAGATATACACAGCATTCACCACAAAACGACATCGTAATTAACTATTAGAAAAATATAAAAAAAAACTTATGTAGACATAAAATACAGAAAACAAAATTCAAAATAAGTGGATATTTGCATTGTGCTAAATTTAAAAAGGCCTAAAATGTTACCACGAGAGGTGGAATGTGAAAGGATATGAGTGAGAGTGATATCTATGATTAAATATAAACATGGATTCACAGAACGTGATTATTTGTTGATTAGTTTAAGCACTCCCATACCTCAGAGACTGATCTTCTATATTTGATAAGTGATACACCATTTAAGTCGGTTTCTGACGATTTAAAGAAACTTTTGTAATTTCTCCACATTCGGAGCAAGGGAGCGTTAAGACCAAGATTGGATTTGCTGAAAGGGATGTGAAACAACCTTGTGATGGGATGTCTGGGAGGTTTTGATTGAAGGGACCGAATATAGGATACGCTCAAGAAGATCGCTACATTTTACTAAACCGTTTACAACTTTGTAGAGGAAAATAAAAACGCGTGCGGCGACGGTCTCGCAGTGTCATTGTTGAAAAAGTATAAGCGCTGCTCATACGGACAGCGATGACTAATATTTCTGGATATAAAGGCTAGATGTTTAGTGAATGCTCTTTGGATTCTCTCAACTCTTTGCGAATGAACTGCATATAAGGGATTCCAGGCAACAATTCAATTCAATTCAATTTATTCACTAACAAATTACATTGTGTTTGAAATAATTCTACATAATAAACATAAAATACACTCGTAGAAAAAAAAAAATAAAAAAAAAAAAAAATAATAATAACAACACAACTCCCATCATCTAAAACACATATTATCCAATGTCAACTCGTAAAATTTAGGAATCACAAAAAAAAAAAGAAAAGAAAAATCATTCGTTGACAGGAGAAAATTAAATATTATTACAAGTCGTCAACGGAGTAGAGACACTTATCTATTAGGAATGCTTGAAGATTTGGTTTAAATGCAGATGTATAAATCAAGCTTTTTAAGTGTTGTGGTAACTTGTTAAAAATTTGAACTGCTTGATATTGTGGACTGTGCTTCACTATGTTGAAATGAGGACTTATCGTATTTCTCAAATCCTTCCTACGTGTGCTCTCCCTAACCAGTCTTTCCTCATCTGTCTCATATTCATGCATGTACTTCTTAAGATTAGTCAGTAGTACTAGAACGTAGAGACTGGGTACTGTGAGGATGTTTAAATCCAAGAAATGTGGGCGACAGCTCTCTCTTTGTGAAATACGGACGATAGTACGTATAGCTCTTTTTTGAAGGACAAAAGCTCTTTGGCAGTTGTAATTATAGCTATTCCCCCAAAACTGTATGCTATACCTTAATTTAGACTCAACTAGCGCGTAGTATACTATTTTTAATCTTTTTATGTCAATTACGTCTCGAAGGGTTCTTAGCGCATAACACGCAGATGACACGGATGCATCCATGGCGGCTAGTTCCTTCTTCCAATTCAATAAGTCATCTATATGCACCCCCAAGAATTTAGCTTCTCTCACGAGTTCTATTTTTTCATCATTTAGTCTTATTAGCAACAATAGGAAGCGTTTGCCAACCGACTTCGTACCAGGGTATTGAACAAGACTATTCTGGTCTTTGTTAGTTGGAAGCCCCGGGTGTTCCGTTTTAGAAAACCCAGCATCTGTGCCGACTTCTTAATAATGTCGTTGATGTGTGGCTTAAAACTTAGTTCATCGTCGACCAGAACTCCGAGATCCCGGATTTCACATACCTTAGACAACGTGGTGTTGCACAGTGTGTAAGTAGAAGAAACATTTTTGCGCATTAAAGGTCATATTGTTAGCTATGCACATGCACCAGTTTTCAATATTTGTTAAGTCACTTTGAACAAGCGTAGTATCTATAGACCCCGTGATTTTCCTACAAATCTTTCATCGGCGAACAGCAAAGCTTAACAATGCTTGATTTGACTTGTGATGTCATTTACAAATAGCAAAAACAAAACTGGGCCGAGATGGGAGCCTTGAGGGACTCCAGAGCGTTCATGAATTTCGTAAGAGCCATTGACAGCAACGAACTGAGAGCGATTTATAAGATAGGACGCGAACCACATCAGCAGCGATTCGTAGACACCACTACGCTCAAGTTTTGCTATCATGAGTGGATGGCTCATCTTGTCGAATGCGCTACTGAAGTCCGTGTATATTGCGTCGACTTCGTGTCTGTCATCGAGCGCTTCAGATATGTTTGATAAATATCGGACAAGATTAGTCTCGTTAGATCGCCCAACTCGGAATCCGGGTTGGCAGTCGGAAAGCTTAGTATACAAGTAATTGGTAATGATGGGGCAAACGAGACATTCAAAGAGCTTGGAAAAACAGGATAGGATGGAAATCGTTCTGTTTTTTTTTTGTCGCTGGAGTCGCCTTTTTTGTGCACAGGCACGATGCGGGCCTTTTTCCATTCGCTGGGGAATACACCCGACTCTAAGGACCGATTAAATAAGTTATACAGTGGCCCTGCAAGCGCTCTCCCACCACACGATTTCACAAAACCTGCTGAAATAGAATCAGGGCCGGCGCCCTTGCTGGTATCTAGTTTTATTTTTTTAGCTAGAACTTATTTTTATGTAAATTTTATATTGCATAGCACTCCAAATTATTCTTGGACATCAATTGTTGCACTGCTCTTTGAGTCACAAAAACCGAAGAAAAATGAGAAGCAAAGAGATTTGCAATGTCAGTTCCATTGTTAGCTACTATATTGTTCATGTGCATTGTGGCTGCTGGAACCGCTGATTTATTATTCCGTTTGTTTTTAAAGTAGCGCCAAAATGCTTTAGGATATTTTGTTATTTCAGTCTCAATATGATGTTTGTAATCGCTGTAGTTTTGGTTGATCATTGTATGACAACGGCTTCTAAGTAAGTCGTAGCTCAACTTGTCTCTAGGATTATTGTATTTACGAAATTTACTACGATACTTCTCTTTTTCTGATAATATTTTTATGAAAGCTTTACTAAATTATTTTGAATTTTTGTAATTGATTCGGTATGTGCTGGTCAATCAATTGTTTTAATTTTGCATAGAATATTGAAACTAGGTCTATATTGAAACTGGGTGAAAATTCTACATGCCAGTCAATAGCTTGTAGTTAATCACATTTGTAGAAATTGTGGCGAGCACTGGTGGCCCAGTGGTAACGGCCGCGACTTACGAGTTGTAGGTCGTAGGTTCGAACCCAGACAGGCGCTTTACTTTGTGTAAATTATTTCATCACCACTGCTCTCAAAAAGGTGAAGGAAAACATCGTGAGGAAACCGGCATGTCTTAGAACCAAAAATTCGAAGACATGTGACATCTACCAACCCGCACTGGGCCCGCGTGGTGGATTACGGCCCACTCCCTCTCACAGAGAGGAGGCCTGTGTCCCAGCAGTGGGAACATAATAGGCTGATTATGCTATGCTATGTGGCGAATGTTATTCTTTGAACGTAAACATTTTGTGTTTCCTTGTGATAATGAAATGAGCAATGCAGGGTGTTTAGGATCAAGTCTAGTAAGAAGGTCAGAGGTATGGTAAACATCTTAAAGATTGTGCATATTGCTTATCTAAGTCCAGTGTTCTATCGTCAATGTTACAAACGTAGTTAAATTGACGAAGACTGTTAATTTCTAAAAAGTCAACAAAGATATCCCCTAAAGTGTGTTATAGTTATTGGGAATAGCATGGTTTTGTCCATTTATAGATGAACATTTAATAAATCCGAGATTAAAATCTCCGAGGATAAGAACATCTTCAATGTTGTTTATAACATTACTGACATTGTTCAGAAAATTTGACAATGACTCTGCTTTTATTGGAGGAGGTAAATACGACACACTCACAGCTATGTTTTTTATAATGTTATTCAATTTTAATTTGAAAGACACCCAAAGGTCTTCGTTATTACTCTCCCAGCTGCAAACTCTGGCTGATGAAACATCTCGTGAGACAGCAAAAAGAACTCCACCGCCATCTTTTTTTGCATTATTGTGGCAAATTATATCGCGACGGTAAACAGTGTACCTAGAATCGAAGAACTCACTGCTCAGGATATTTGAATTTAGCCAAGTCTCAGCAAAAGCTATTATTTTGAGCCTTGCCATTAACCGAGCACAAATCCAGACTCCGGGCTGTTACTGACAAATTCTAGATGGAAAAACCCAATAACACTTTGCCCGACCCGGGTATCCAACCCAGGACCTCATGTTTAGTAGTGACGCTTGCGACCGCTAGACCAACGAGGCATCCAGCAGAAAGGTAGCACATTTCTTTGCTCGTTACTTCGTAGGTACTCAAGGGGCAATACAGACACAATATTCTGTTCAAAATAAACATTTATAATATCAATAAATATCTTATAATCTAATCCGACAATTCCATATCTAATATCACAAACGAAACAGTTATTTACGTAGATATTAGTTTATAGTTCCATAATCTACGTTGAAATGTTGATATCCAAAACTATTGCGTACCTGATATACGACCGACACAAGTTGCGGTACATGTTTTGTGAATTGTTTCATTCCTAATACTTTTTTAGCTCTTAAAACATGCTAGTTTGTAAAAATTGATTCGGAACAGAAACAGAACAACAAGCAAGGCACACGCCGCGACCTGATCCCTCTTACATTCTTCTTTTTGTAAGAGGGTTCAATTAATGCAAAGTACTGAACATACCGACACTTCTACATTTACAGGGGGACGTTGTCGGTTAACATTTTGTGAACATTTTTTTGCAAAAATTGTATGTTTTATCAAGACCCCCATCTTGCCAAAAAGTTAATTCCAATTATGGCCACGCACCAAAATGTGGCAACTTGTGCCTTTGTGAAAATACAATCCAGTCAGTCGTTTATTATAATTACAACAGTCATAAAACATATCTAATGGCGTCAAGGCAACAAGGCTCACCCCATTTTGACTCAGAAAGAAGGACAGACTGCCAGGACTAAATTATATAACGGTTCTGTTTTTGCTATTTGGCTAGGGAACCCAAAAAAGTATTACTGTTTAAAAACCTAGATATTTCTGTTCCTTTAGCAAGCTTATTCTTCATGCACTGATAACTTGGTTGTTATCGACCACTGCAACTTCTGTATTTATAAGTGCAGTTTTGGTTGCGCCTGCGCCTTATATACGGTGTATACTCTATTTAACGACTCCATTTTATACATAACATTATGACTATATTCACCGTTCGGGTAGGCAAGGGTCAAGGTGAATGGTATACATTAACTCCATTGTTACCGTTCCTGAGTCTCCTACATATCATTTAGCCTACGAAAGTAAGACTTCCTCAATATAACCTAATTAAGAATTATTGTTGAAGCTATACCTGCCTGTTTCATTATATACAGTTCTATAATTATCTACTAAAATTTAAAATAAATATAATATAATATTGCCTGAGAAACTTTTAGGGTTTTCCTAAACGAGATAAGAAAAGTGAAACTTTTGCTTAAGACTAGAACATATCTATCAGAGCCATTTTAATGCAAAGTCAGTTAGTATTGAATACTTACTTTACATGGTTACTCAGGCGAGCAAATAAATTCTGTTTAACTAGATCTATAACACTGGCTTCACTGTAAGCATCAATGACCGCTTTAGTAAGACGTAACCCTGTTGTGGAACCGTCTATATCATCATCACATAGAGGCCGGTCTTTATTCGCGTACTCGATCAGATTCTGTTTGATCAACTTGATCAATTCCTCGCTACTGACATTAGGCGGTATCTCCAAATTGTTAGCTTCATTTTCTATTAAAGCATAAAAGTCGTAGTCCTCGACGGCGGTGTTGGCCGGCTCGTCCTCACATGTTCGCTGTCGTTTGGCGCGACGAAGCTTATGTCGGTTATCGAGATACGCTTTTGCCACTGCATCTAGTTGTAAAAATAACACAGACAACGGCGTATCTGCTATGTCGTCCTGAAAGTATAGACATTAATTTAGTAAATAAATGATAATTTTTGGTTAACCTATCCGAGAATTCTTTTACATGTTTTTTTAGGCGCAGACCGCAGAGAATGTAAAGTTGCCACTACCCAAACAGATTCTACTTTGCACATTGCGGGCAATGTTTCGCAAGTAACAGGATATAACATGTAGGTACGTACGTAGATAAGCAGATAGGGCATTCAGCCGAAACGAAACTAAATGCCGGAGCCACTTTCGAGCCCAATTGGTGTGGAGAACATAATCCCGCGTCATTACTGAACGCGACCATCGCGCGAAAACGCGATCGAAGCAATATTTCTATGAATAGGGATGATGACTATTATTTAAAATGTTCGTCAAAACAATTTAATTTCAAAGAATGTATAGTAAAAATTATATATTCGAAATAATCTGTTTATCGATGTAAATATGAAGAAACACGCTTTTAAAGTTTTTGACGTCACTTCTACGATAGTGCTGTCCTTGCCTAACACATATTTTAAAACGGCGTATGCACTTTTTTATAATATTGTTTACACTATTTGGAAACAAACATTGTATTGAGATAAGAATGGCATCATCCCTATTATGTACCTATATTACGTACAAACACGACTTGATGGCCGATGCCTATAATTTTCGGACCACTTATTGTATCTACCCACAATGAAGCGAAAAACTCATAGCTTCGCATAGTAGATCCTCTCATATGGAAGTATCTATCACAGGTAAAATAAGCTTACGAATCTCTGTAAATGCTTAGTTTGGCAAAAAAATAATGCTACCATTGGTAAGCAAAACAATTTGTTTTTGTTTATAGGAACCGAGCATTAGTCTATACTAATAATAAAAAGAAGTGAAAGTGCATGTTTATGAGGTAATCTTCAGAACTACTGAACCGATTCCGATAACTCTTTCACTGATAGAAAACCGAGTACCATTGGAAATGTTTCATGTTAAAACAAGAAATTTCACAAACGAACGAAGTTGCGGCAAGAATCTAGTCTCATTTAAACGAAGTTTTTTTAAAAGAAGCTATTAAACAAATTCCTCTTAGCTAAATGATGTCATTGTTGAATTGCATTACTGACTCGCTTGTGATGAGCATGCAGCTATTATTAGATATTGTTAAGTTATTAATACATGTTTGGATAGAGGTCATGGCTTAACACAAGTATTATGTCTACTGTGTTTTGTGTTAATAGTCTGGCGAGCACCCAAACATCTGGTTTGAAGTTTTATGAATATTAACAGTTAACTAAATTCTACCCTCGATTTCGTCCGCGTGAAATTTTCTTGTTCCCCGACCCACCCCATCGCATTGCATCGCCTGCCCGCGCTTTTACTTCGTTTTCGCACAGGGTACTTTCTGACAATTTTTTTTGTTTTTTCGGCTACTTAGTGTCTTAGCGTGATGTTATGTGTAAATAATTGGGGCTATCAAATGCAAAAAGATCTTATCAGATCCAATTAGAAGCTTCAGAGATTAGTGCGTTCAAACAAACAAACCTTATATTAGTAGTATAGTTTTAACAAGTTGCAACATCAACCAGGTGCAAAATTATTCAGTAGTTAAACAAAAGTGCTCATGAAATGTCTTTTTTGAGTTGTTTGCCATTTTCAGACAAACAAATAGATTTTACTTACTTCATTTGGATTAACAATCAGTTTAGCTGTTTCATGTGGCAGGTCCTTACATATTTGAGCTACAAATATTTTGATAAGGGCCTCAGACACTCTGGTTGAAGCATCTTTTTCCTGACAACAAGTAATAAATATTGAGAACAGTTATTTATAGCATTGTTTAAAAAAAATTAATAAGGGGTCTTTAACAGTTTAAAGGGGAGTTAATTGTATAATGTTAGTTTTTTTTTTTACTTTTTCGTCTATTTATTGACATAAAGACTTGCATTTAATTGAACTGAACATACATGGGGCAGCCAGATGTTGAGGGCAATATTCAATGGGTCTACATTCTGCACATAATGCCACCAACCCCGCGGCACCAACAGGGCATCACCAGCTGACAGTTCTACTGTGCGACCACCTGTCAATCCTGAAAGAACAGAATTTTCATTGTTATTATAGTTTATGTAAATGGTGAATCAATTAGCAATGATTCTATAATATAATATATTCTATAACATAACAACCATATTGACTTAAAGTCAATTTAAAACTTGTGTATTATTTTAAAAGTTAAAGAAACTTTCATTTACTTAAGCTCTGCTGATTTTCATTTTATGGTTGACTGTCAAGCTTAAACAAACATGTTATCACTATTTGTGTTGATAGCTGCCGTATAGAAAAAGGCTATGTGATAAGGGGAAGTTGTTCAAACTAGTTTGAACAGTTAATAAAAGCCTGTACCTATCAATAAAAACAAAGAATATCTCACCATTAAAGACATCTAAATTGTTGGGGCAATAGAAGTTCAGTTCACTGTACACACTTGATTCTTCATAAGGCACTCTGGTGGGCTTCAATCCACCAGTTTCTGGAGGAAACAATATCCAGCGTTTTCTGAAAAAAAAACTACTTTAGTTTATTTGCAACACATTTTTTGGCACAGAGCAAAGTGTTTTATAACTTACTTTCCATGTAATTGAGTCACAATGTTAACTCCATATGTGTCTTTATGAGCCGGCGTGTGCGCACCACTAGTGCCTACCCACAGCGTCGCATCTGAGGCGCCCTTTTCAGAACATCCAAACTGCTTCCATGAAACACCCTAAAAAAACAACTAGCCTTAATTATTATAACAAGCACTCTTACAATGTCTAACTGTACGAGCTCGTGTACATATTTACCTTATACAGTTCATCGTCTCCGCTGAACCATTGATTAAGATATTTATAATCGAAATACATCCACTCGTCGCTTGAAACCGACGACACCATGAAATTTTTAAAAGTCATCGATTTTACAGAGCACCTTCTCTCCCAACAAGGTTCGTCTGATAGAAAATCCTTTTTTAAACACCTAAATGGTATTTCTTTTTCTCCAAAAAGTGAACACCATTTTTCTACACTCCACTGGCATATTGGCCAGTTTCCTACAAAGCCCCGGAACACCAATGGAACACTAGAATTCGCTATAAGATTGCGAACGATATCTTCGCTTAGAACAGACATTTAAATGTTTAGTTATAATTAAAAAATAAAGAAAGGTAGTCCAGATAATACCGATACAGTACGTAAGAATAGCGACACCGGCTGATTAATTGACTAAAATAAATTGACAACTAATTGACATATTGACACTGACAGACAAGTTAGAATAAATTAGTTACGTAAACTTACGTTCGAAAACTACCAAGAAAGGACTTATTATGACGTACAATCTGACCCGCTTGCCCAGCTTGGTGTGACATAGAGTTAAGGTGTTGGTATGCTTGAAAGCTAGTTTATGAATATATTATCAGGAGTTTTGAAATAAAGTAATTATAAAATAAAGTATTTTAAAAATTAAGAATTTAATGGATTTTAAATATTTTTATTTTACTTGTTTTGGAAAATCTCGTTTTTTAGATTTATTCTGAAAATCTGAAAGCTCGTCGTAGGTGGCAGCACTGTTGCTATCTAACTTAGAACTATCTGCAAATCGCCATTGGTTTATTACTTTTGTGTCGGTCACAATTATTATTATTATTGGGAGTGTTCTTTTTCTCAGCTCATTTGCTGGTTTTAGCTACATTTACTGGCCAAAGCCAAGTCAACGCACCGTATGGTGTGTATTTAAGATGAGGGTGTTTTGGAACTTCCGACACTCGACGCTCGACTCTCGCCGCGGACGGACGTGTTTGTGCGCTCTCCCGCTCCAGTGTTGTGTTTCGAATTTCTACTCGTCGCTACCACGTGACGTCATCGTAGTCGCCCCGACTACTCCGATTAAAATAAAATCAAGCAATTGATTTTATTTTTAATCAATTAAAAAGTGCCTTTTTCAAGGCAAATCTTATTTCTTCATCAGATTTTCGTGTGTAGCTTCACTAGGCCCCTTCTGGGTAAAACCACAGTTTCGTGGTCCTCGGTTGAAACCTTACGGTGTCAACGAAGCCGAGTGGGGTGTTGACCCAATTCGCACCCGCCGAACCCCTTCAGGGCGAGGCAGTTAGTTGGACGGGTCCCAGATAACCGGCCTTGGGGGATCTCCTAGTCGGCTCTGGTGACAGTTTTGCTTTTCAGCTACTCACCTAGTGTCTCTAGGGTGTGTCTACACCCTTCGCGCTAGACTGGTCAGGGCCCCGTTCGCACAATAAGACTGGCGACGGGTATACAAGCTTAGGGCTCACCATTAGGTACACACCTCCCTGTCTGCACCCGACAGGGAGGGAACTCATCCCCGGGCCAATCCACCCGGGGAGTTAGGTATAGGGTTGATAGGCTCTAAGTGGAAACTTAATTTCCACCATTCCCTCCCTTAGGCCTTCCCCCCACTCCGACCATGGAGGACGCCCTTATAGTGGCGTTCTTCAAGGAGGTCCTATTTAAGGACCCCGACTTCCTCGCCAAGTATGGCGCTAAATTCGCTGCACTGCAGCAGTCCGTCCCCGGTCCCTCTGACCTAGTAGGCACCGACAGCTCGGACATCGCCACGTTTAGCGATGCCCTCGAAACCTCTCCGTCGCAACTTTCAGGTTGCTCGCCGCCGGCTGTCCACATGGACACCAGCGAGCCTTCCCCTCGCCCGACCTCGCCGTACGTAATCTCGAGCGACGACCAGAGCTCCTCCCCCTCTTCCGACGAAGGCGTCTTTAAGACGGTCGGCTCCAAAAAAAGGAGCCTAAAACCGAGTCCTGACACAAGGACGAAGAAGCCGAATATAGAAGCCACCTCCGCTCCCGTGGCTCCATCCGCCACCGCCACCGCCCCCTCTCAGGCCGCCTCGGCCTCAACCTCTTCCCTCAGCCACAGTGCTGCCAAGCCCGCTGCCCAGCCTTCTGCGGCAAAGAAAATCGCCCCCCCTCCCCCTGTGTACATCCAGGACAAGGAGAAGTGGACAGACGTGTCCAAATGGTGCACCGACCTGCGTATAGGCTACACCAGCGCGAAATCTACCCAACAGGGTATCAAGGTAACCGTTCCGACGTCAAACGATTACAGAGAGCTCACAAAGACTCTCCGTCTTAGAGGTGTGTCCTTCCACACCTACGCCCTCCCCGAAGACCGTCAAGTCCGCGTCGTGATCCGAAGGATCCCGAAGGAGATACCCGCGGAAGAGATAAAAGCCGACCTTCTGTCACAAAACGTCCCCGTTGCGGAAGTCCACCGCATGCACCGCGCCCGAGGCAGAGTACCATTCGATATGGTCCTCGTCGTCTGCCCTCCTACTGAGGGTCACCACCCTATCTTTAACGTCCGTTCCGTCTGCAACCTCACCGGCTTGCAGATCGAGAAGCCTTTTAAGACCGGTGTCATAGGGCAGTGTCACCGCTGCCAACTCTACGGGCATTCGCAGATGCACTGCCACGCGAAACCCAGGTGCGTCAAGTGCCTGGGCGATCACGGCACTGCTGACTGCAGCCGACCTAAGGACCGCACCTTGTGCACAGAGCCGCCTAGCTGTGTGCTATGCGGAGACTCAGGCCACCCGGCCGATTATCGTGGGTGCCCCAAGGCCCCCAAATCATCATCTCCCAAACTGACGAAGCGTGCAGACGCCCGCCAGCAAAGGGAAAGCCCCCGCTACGCCCACGCGTGGCCTACCTCACAACACCAGGAGCGACTCAGTCCTCAGAGGCCCTCGCCCTGGAATTACTTCCACCATCAGCAGGCTTTTCCAGCCTTAGCACCTAGACCCGTTCCTGCGGCCATCCCTCCACTTATGGACCCCCGCATCCGCGTCAACGCGCCCCCAGGCATTCCTGTGCCTCTAAACAAAGCCGCTCCTGCCGCTTCAGCTCCACCCGCAGCCACCCGTATGGTCGGCCAGAATCCTATGGACGCCTTCAACGTGATCTCGAGCACGTTCACGGCCTTCCTTACCCCTCGCGCCAGGAAAATGGCCAGCGAAATTGTTGCCGCCAGAAATGCCGGCAACATTTATATGATCCAAAATATATACAATGCGTACCCGGACATTACGCAAGCCCTGATGTCCGTCAACAACCAACCCAACCCTAATCATGGATAAAGGAATCCTCGCGCGAACCAAACCCCGATCCCTAAAGTTAGGTTATTTCAATGCCAATGGCATCCTGCGACAACGCGCTGAAATCAGCGAGTTCCTCCGCGACCATCACATCGACATCCTCCTTGTTCAGGAAACGTTCCTAAAACCGAGTTACCGAAATCCGTCAATTGCAAACTATCGTACAGTTCGCAATGACAGGACGCGTTGCCATAAGGGCGGTACCCTTATCTATTACAAAAAGGAGCTATACTGCATTCCCATAGACCCTCCCACACTCTCACGATTAGAAGTGTCTTGCTGTCGGCTTGGCATGACAGGTCATCAACCGATCACCATAGTTTCGGCCTACCTCCCCCCCATTAATACTTCGGAGAACTTCCAACTCCTTACTGAAGATCTTTCTGTCCTTTTTAGCCTGAGTGACTCCGTTATCATAGCGGGTGATCTCAACGCCAAACATCCCTCCTGGAATAGCACCAGGACCTCTTCCAGAGGGAGACACTTGTTCAACCTCTCCTCCTCTCAGAATTTCGATGTCATCGCGCCGATGACTCCCACTCATTTTCCCCCCGATCCCAATCACACCGCCGATGTACTCGACGTGGTGCTCCTACAGAACGTCAACCTACGGTTGGACTCTATAGAAGTGGTACAAGAGCTCGCTTCCGATCACCGTCCAGTAGTCATGAAACTGGTCCCCCGCATAGGTCTGCCCGATTCCACCCAACCCCTTCCCAACAAAGTGGTAACGGACTGGAGGAGAGTAAGCGATCGCTTAAAATCCACCACGTCCCCCCACTTGGACCCAATCCCCGATCATTTTGACTCTATCGCTGACACGACGGCCGCGATCGACTCATTCACAGCTCACGTACAATCAGTCCTGAACGATTGTTCAAGGGAAATTCCAGCGACGGATGACCGTCGCTGGAAGTTGCCGGACGATGTACGCGAACTGTTGAATGAGAAGAACGCGGCTGTCCGTGCCTACAGCAACTTCCCCTGCGACGCGAACAAAGCCCATATGCGTTACTTACAGCGTACTGTAAGAACACGCATAGAGGAGCTGCGTACCGCCGGCTGGGACAAGATGTTGAGCGAACTAGAGCCCACCCACCTAGCCTTCTGGCAACTCCAGAGGAAGCTCAGATCCGGAGAAATAGTCTCCATGCCCCCCCTGATCCGTCCCGACAAGACCATCGCCTTCGATGACGTCGACAAGGCTGAGCTTCTAGCCGACACTCTAGAAGTCCAATGCTCGCCTAGCTCTCAACCAGTAGACCAAGCTCACCTCTCTGAGGTCGACGCTGAAGTCGAACATAGAGCCTCCCTCCCTCCCGTCGAAGACCCAGAGTATCCACTGCCCCCAGTCACGCCCGACGAAGTGCACGACCTCATCAAAGGTCTTAAGGCTCGTAAAGCCCCCGGCTCAGATGGAATCACCAATAGGGTATTCCAACTTTTCCCTGCCCACCTGATAATGCTACTGACCACCATCTTCAATGGTGCTCTGAGCAACAACATCTTCCCACAGGCATTCAAAGAAGCCACCGTCATCGGTATCCCGAAGCTCGGCAAGCCAAAGTCAGAGCCTAGTAGTTACCGCCCCATCAGTCTGCTCAATGTCCTCGGCAAAATCTATGAGAGGCTTATTTATAAGCGCCTCAGAGACTACGCCGAGACAAAGGGCCTCATCCCCAACGAACAGTTTGGTTTTAGAACCCAACACTCGTGCGTACAACAGGTCCACCGTATAGTCGAACACATCAACTTCGGTTTCCAACGAGGTTTGATGACCGGTGCTGTTTTCTTCGACATAGCGAAAGCGTTCGACAAAGTCTGGCACAACGGCTTATTATATAAGCTGTACCAACTCGGTGTGCCAGATCGTCTCGTGCTCATCTTACGGGACTTTTTGTCGAATCGCACCTTCCGTTATCGCATCGAAGGAGCGCTATCCTCCCCCCACCCTATTCGCGCAGGAGTCCCTCAGGGCTCTGTGATCTCTCCCCTAGCTTTCACGCTATTCACCAGCGACATGCCAAAGTGCAGCAAGGCGCAGTTGGCCCTGTTCGCAGACGACACGGCCATCTACTACACCGGCCGCGATCCAGACTCGATATCTCGCATTCTCCAAACCCAAGTCAACAAGCTTGGCGCCTGGTTTAGGAAATGGAGAATTGAAGTAAATCCCGACAAAAGTCAAGCGGTTCTATTCTCGAAGCCGCGTCATACCCCCTGCCCCCCTCGACCGATCACCATGTTCGGCAAGCCGATCCCTTGGGAGAAGCGAGCCAAATACCTGGGTGTAGTTCTAGATGAACACCTTTCGTTTTCAGAGCACATTAAGGCGGCTCGTTCGCGCGCCGCCTTCGCTCTAGGTAGACTTCACTTTGTCCTCAATGCTCGTAGCAAATTGTCACTTAAGTGCAAAATGCGTATCTACACAGCGTGCATCCGCCCGATCATGACATATGCCAGTGCAGTCTTTGCACACGCCAAGCCCGTTCGCTTCAATAGAATGCAGACCCTCCAGAACAAGTTCCTCCGTAGGATAACAGGCTCCCCCTGGTACGTTCGCAACGAGATCCTTCACGTTGACCTAAAGATTCCCACTATCCGCCAGTTCATGAAACGTATTTCAAAGCGTTTCTTCGAGACCGCCGCGAATCACCGCAACCCTCTGGTTGTGAAAGCCGCTAGTTATATACCCTCCTCCATTAGTCAGGTCCGCCGTCCCAAGCATGTCCTCACCGATCCCGATGACCACATAACTCTCATTCAGGAGAGCAATAGGGCCACCAGTACAGTGCACAAACACAGACCGACATTCCGACCTCGCCGCCGAGGTTCCTCGCGAAGATCCCGACGTAATTGTCCCCCCCGACCCTTGCTCGACGAAGTGCCAGCCCGCGCCGTAGCTGAGCCTGTAGCTTTAAATTCCCCGATTAATAATAATCAACTAAACTTGATCCAGCCTGTCCCATCTTGCTGTCCTCCCGTCAGCGACGCCCTAAGCCGAGGTCCGTACCCCACAGGGGGTGCCCTTAGCGAGCGTTCGCTTAATAATATAAGTAGTTTTACGCCCCTGGCTGGAGGCTTTGAGTCCGCTTAAGGCAGCCACAGGATAGTCCGGTTAAGTAGTCACGACCTCTCAAGGTCAACTACGAGATGCCATACAAAAAAAAAAAAAAAAAAAAAAGGAACTTCCGAACTATTCTGCAGGTGTTGATGGCAGCTTTCTGTAGGTTAATATAAACGGATTCTTCTAAATCTATTAATTCCAGGCTACTGAGTAGATGGTTGGGGATAACGCCTGTCGTGGAGAGAACTATAGGGGTATCATATACTTTTTCTTGTCTCCAGATTCTTATGACTTCTTTTAGGTATTTTTTTTTTTCAGAGTTTTTTTTTGTTGGTTTTTTTGGTATTAGGAACTGCTATGTCTTTATGGTAAGTATTTTTTTTATTATTTTATATTGTAGGTTTATGTCTGGTCTCTGTAAATAGAGCGTGGTCATAGTTCATTTTGTGTATCATTTTCTAGGATAGTTTATGCTGGGTAATTGTAGTAATGCCTAAACCTAAACTGAAACCTGAAATCTAATATAAATTAACTCATAAACACAATTCAGAACAACTTCCGATATCACGCAAGTGCGCTCCTTTTCTGTATTTTTGCATCTTCTTTTTACTTTATTTTAATCATTTAATTCAATTAAATATTTTTGTTTATCAATTGCATACTCGTTGTAATATGAAAGAGCGGAGTCACCTATCACAAGCATCTCCTTGTTTAAAAGATGATCTCCAACTCATAAATGTAATGCATTAATTGCAATAAACTTTTTTATTTTACATAACATAACATCACGCCTTGTTTTCCCCGAAGGGTTGGGCAGAAGTGTACCTATTAGTACACCCACTTTTTTATTTTATTTATAATATATAGGTTGTTTCAGATGGTTGTTTTACGTTCGTTAACTTTAAGTTCTTTTTTGTTGAAGACTTACTGCGTACGACAGGAATAACCTAATCGGGCTTGAAAAAAATCAACTCGGGAAGATCTTCCTAACTGGGAAACTTCAGACATTTTAATTCTAGCATTGATCCTATATGATAATATACACAAACATACCTTTAACACAATTTACATAATATCAAAGTGCCTGTAGGAAATGAAAATAGACTTCGTTTTCTTGGCAGTCTCACCTGCGTACGATTTTCTCCCATGTCTTCAGGTTTAAAAAGGAGAACACCAAATGTAGACGAAATATCGGGTTTGCAATTTTTTTCGGAAAGCTTGCTCAAACAGTTTTCGTCTTTTGCATCTTTGGCAAATACATGAGTCCCCGTATTTTTGAAGTCAGCAGTTGAGCAACGAGGCATGTTAATTAATTTTGCGTAAAAGAAGTCGCTTTTTTACAAAAATGTATGGGTTGTGATAGGTAGCTGTCAAATTCATGGACACATGATAGTAGCGACATCCGAAGTGAGCAAGAGGCAGTTTTTATCTCAATTGATCAAAATCTTCTTAAAATGGTGTTTGTATTAATAATATAAGCTACGCTGATGATATGGTACTGCTGAGCCCTTCGGTCTGTGCGTTGAGAAAGCTTTTGGAAATATGTGAATCTTATGCGGAGGCTCATGGCCTCAGGTACAACTCAGTGAAATCTGAACTAATGGTTTTTAAGGCAGGGACTAAATACTATGAAAGCGTACCAGAAGTTTTTTTGGGCGGTACCCCTTTAAAAGAGTTATTAAATTTAAGTACTTGGGGCACTGGGTCACCGACGACTTAAAGTACAGCACTGACATTGAGAGAGAGCGCATGTCACTAATCAGTACGATGTAAAATGTTAGCTCGCAGGTTTGCACGGTGTACTAAAAAAGTAAAAGTAACGTTGTTCAGAGCATACTGTCAGTCCTTTTACACGTGCAGCCTGTGGGTTGACTATTTGCAGAGGGCGTACAGTGACCTAAGAGTGAAGTACAACAATGCTTTCAGGATGCTGATGGGTCTGCCGCGGTATGCAGTGCCTCTGGCATGTTTGTCGAGGCCCACATAGACAGCTTCGCTGCAGTCATGCGCAAGCTTTGCACCTCGGTCCTAACACGCATGCGCGCTAGTACCAACAGCATCCTGTGCGTATTGTCGGACCGGTGGGATTCTCCGATGCTCGAGCGCTGGATACGACTGCACGCAGTCAAATAGACACGTGCCCGTGCACGTGCTCTATCGAACGTAATTAAGTTATTTTTGTATTGTTTGTAGTTTTAAAGTGTAGGTCATGTCGTTACTAACATTATTTCTCATAAGCATTTCTGTGTTACTAACAATTATATGGTTGTTTTTAAAATCTGAAATAAATGAATTTAATAATATAATAAAAATGAATCGACTAACTCATCTTAGTATTCTTTGCTCATCGTGCATCACTAGAAATGGCAACGTCACTGGCGTCATGGCAGGATTCTGAAGTATTGGATGCTGTCAGTGTCATTGTCATCTTGACTGTCATGCCTAATGCCTATACTGTCGGTGTTTCTGTGTGTGTTTATTTTGATTTTGTGTATGTTTTTCTGCGATACCTTTTCACCGGTTACTGCTTAACAGCAGATATCAAGATTGCACTGATACATTCATATAGTAAGTGATAAACTTTACAAGTGCATAATAGTGTTTAAAAGTGATTTTATTCCTCGTAAAATACAATGGAACCAGAAGTTGTATCATCGTTTTTCTCAAGTAGTTTTGGAGATTCTAGTTCTCAGGATATCAGCAAGGATTTTTTGAATTTAATAGACGAATTGAATCTTTCTCTTGAACAGTTTCGAATGCCCAAAAAAGTAGAAGCTGTTTATAATCCAACCATATATGCAAGGCATACATTTGAAATATACGTGCGAAAATATTGCAATACCACAAAACCTATTATGTACTTTGGCATGAATCCTGGACCTTGGGGAATGTCTCAGACCGGAGTAAGGACCACCTCATATACTCAAATAATTTAAAAGATCTTTTCAAAATGGACCGGCGATTTTTTACTGTACCATTTTTTTTTTGGTAGTTTTTACCCTTTCTAGTGTGTTTTTGAAATCCACAAATGTCGCAAAACCATAGGTGCTGAAAAAAAAATCGCCAAATGTTTCTTTCGGGATTGGTGGGATAGTGGGAGTATTAAGGGTGGGGAATTTCACGTGGCAGGTCTAAATTGTTTTCCAAGCAAAACAGATCAATGACGTCGTTAAAGTCAAGGTCATCCTTAAAGTCAGCGTCGAACACCTCGAAAGTCAAAGTCAAACCAAAATATGCTCAAATCTTGTCTAGCCTGCAAAGCTGAGGTCTGGGATATTTCAAGGTCATTGTCAAACGTCTCGAAGGTCAAGGTCAATATGAAATTTTGGAAGTAAGGCGGAGTGAACTAAATTATTTTTAATTTAATTAATTATATTTTTGCTTCATAACTAAGTTATTTACGGTAGCAGCTATTTAACAATGAATTAAAAGTCAAAAAACTATTATTTGTATACTAAAAACCATTAAAATCAGCTGTCACTTTGTCTGAAAATGGAACAACGTAGAAGTCAAATTCTTACATTATCTGTGGTAAAATATCAAAGTAATTACCTACTTAATTAAGGTAATTAATTTGATATTTTACAAGTAGAATTTTTATAAACTTTGGGTTTTTTTTTTCTTGGCAACTATTGATTTGCGACATTTGGGGATTTCAAAAACACACTAGAAAGGTTACAAACTACCAAAAAAAATATAGGTACAATACAAAATCGCCGGTCCATTGTGTACAGTGGAGCCCATTAAACAGTTTTAAAAAAGGCTTCATATTAAAACATTTGATAATACAACAGGTGCCATTTGGTGAAATAAGTTCAGTTCGAGATTGGTTGGGCATCAGTGGGCCAGTGCAAAAACCACCTACTGAGGTTAAAACTCGTCCTGTGCTGGGCTTTGATTGCAGTAGAACTGAAGTGAGTATAAATGGCGGCTGCTATTTATTTATTTTATTTTATTTATTTGGGAAAACAAACCATTACACATTAAGGATTACAAAAAGATAGGATACAGCAATATTACAATGTTAAATCAACCACATTCTCCACAGATACACAATGAGACAATTTGGTAAATTTTAAGACTACCGTTGTAAACAATTAAAAAGAGGAATATTAATAGTAAAGTATCGACAATTCATAAAGCTGCTAATTGTGCTGCATAAGAGGAACAACAGTGTCACATTAATCCTTCACTATGTTAAGTAACATGAGTCTAAACTTTCCTTTTGATAAAGCAAACAGATCCAACCTGCAGAAATTCTTATTAAAATAATTTTTGTAAAGAGACGAAGAGGTGCAGTCAAGCTGCATGTTCTGGGAACGATATAACACAACTTGTTATTACAAGTAGATTATTCTCGATTTAAACATTATCAGTAAGATATAAATGCGATCTCAAATTAGGTGTTTTATTTAAATAATTTTTTGAAGACCAACATTACAAGTAATCAACATGACAAGGTATCTACGGTGACACAATTTGCAAAGAAGTTTTCAAATTCAAAATTTTTATTTCAGACCCAGGGATCCATATAGTGTTAGTATAAACTTAGCTTATGTTAGTTAACACAATAACATAAAAATACAATAATTAAATAATAATTGGCTACATGAACATGTGCACGCACATGTCTGCCAGTCCAGAGCCTGATAAATGGTCCATCAACCTTGTCCGCCCGTGTAGCTAAAATACTGTTCGGGCTACCCCTGAATCGCCGCAACATCGATGCACACCGTTTACGCATGATGGCATGAAAGTCATCTGTTCGCGCTTCTGCAAACATTCCCGATGCACTGCAAAACCGAGGCAGCCCCAACAATATCCTCAGCGCATTATTATATTGCACGCGCAGAGCGTTGTAAGCCTTCTACGTATACCTAACCCACAAGCTGCACTAGTAAAACGACTGGCAATAGGCTCTGAAGAGCGTCAGTTTTACCTCGTCAGTGCACCGCGCAAACCTGTGGGCAAGTATATTGTATCGGGCTGCCAACGCCCTGCGCTCTCTATCTATATCCTGGTCATCCGTGAGAGAACCCGTGACCACATGACCAAGGTATTTTAGTACAGGTTGCATGCATTAACTTCTCTCAATGTAGTCCCATAATATCCACAAGCTTGCAAAGCATATATATGTATAAGTGTATCGGATCGCACTCCTGTTATAGCCACATTCAGTGTTACTCCAACGCAAAGAGAACAAAAACAAACGCTCTACAACTACAAAACAGACTGGACGGCATTCGCTGAGTGCCTGGAGGACGAAATTGAGTTAAAAGTCAAACTCAAAACAAATGAAGACATAGATGAGTCAACTTTCTATATAACTAACCTCAAACAAGTGGTAGCGTGGCGTTCCACACCTACACTAAACCATCAGTCTGATAAAAACAACGTACCAATGGAAAACGTAACAAACTACAAGAAAAGAGAAAACAAAGAAGGCAACTCCACTCAACAAGATCAAATGAAGACAGAATAGAATACGAAAGAATTTCTAGAGAATTGAGAGAGCTAATATGCGAAAACGAAAACTCAACTTTCCAAGACAAGACAAACTGTCGGGCCTCTCAACTCACAAAAAAGACAACTACTCATTTTGGAAAATCACGAAAAACTTTAAAAGACCACAAAGTCTTGTCCCACCACTAAGACAAAAACCTACAGAGCCGTGGGCCAGGAGTAGAGTCGAAAAGGCGGAGCTACCCTCCACCACCTAACAAATCAACCGTGGAGAACTCTGAAAATGAAATAGACGTAATGATCAACAGCGACCAGCAGCTATCACCACCGCTTGCTCTGGTCTTGCCAAAAGAACTTAAATGCACCATTCAGTTCCTAGAAAACAAAAAAGCACCCGGTTTCGACTTAATAACTGGAGAAGTACTAAAACAACTACCTAAGATAATAGTAGTCTTCATAACTATGCTGTTTAATGCAATTCTAAGAATGCACTACTACCCAAAGCTGTGGAAAGTCTCACAAATCTGCATGATTGCAAAGCCAGGGAAACCACCAACAGATCCCAGCTCATACAGGCCAATAAGTCTATATAGCCTATACTTAATGAGAAAAAAATCATTCCTGATCATCAGTTTGGATTCCGGGAAAAACACTCAACGGTAGAACAAGTGCATCGAATTGTCCATAAAATAAAACAGTCTTTGGAGAAAAAGCTCAACAGTATTCTAGGACATTCAACAAGCCTTTGACAGAGTCTGGCACAAAAGTCTCCTCTATAAAGTAAAGACCAAATTACCAAACTCATTCTTCATGATCCTAAAGTCATACTTGGATCAAAGACAATTCCAAGTGAAGTACGATGAAGACTATTCAAGGCTCTATAACATCAAAGCCTCAGTGCCTCAAGGATCGGTCCTCGGACCAGTACTATATTCCATATATACGGCGGACTTGCCAGAAACGGAAAATGTCGTTACAGCTACTTATGCAGATGACACCGCCTGCCTAGCAAGTGACAAAGACTCAAATATAGCTTCACTGAAACTGCAAGAGCAGCTAAACAAAATAGACACCTGGCTACAGAAGTGGCGAATCAAATCCAGCGTGACCAAATCGGTACATGTCACCTTCACACTTCGAAAAGGCGATTGCCCGAGCGTCTGCATGGAGGACAAGGTCCTACAAAACAGTGATAGCGTAAAGTATCTTGGTTTGCACCTCGACAGAAGACTGACATGGGCGAAACTTATCAAAACCAAGCGTAAAGAAGCTAACTTGCAATTATACTCGCTAAATTGGTTACTTGGACGCCAATCAAAGCTATCACTCAGCAAAAAAGTGCTAGTGTATAAAGCGCTCATAAAGCCAATCTGCACTTATGGAATAGAACTTTGGGGCTCTGCTTGTAACTCCAACATTGAGATTCTTCAGAGATTCCAAAACCTGGCTCTGCGAACAGTCTCAAGCGCCACTGGTTCGTAAGAAACACAGAGATACATGAACACCTAGAGATCCTAACAGTAAAGAATGAGATCAGCAACATTAGCTCCAAATACAAAGAACGAATGAACAGACACACAAATGATCTCGCTAAAGACCTTCTAGACAATAAAGAAAACGTAAAACGCCTAAAACGATGGCACATACTTGCCCTAGACACGAGAGAATAAGTCTCTGGCCTCTCGGTGCCATTTGATGGAATGGCACTAACAAAACATAAACACGGAAAAAATCTGATTATGGCTGCAGCCGATGGCAGATAGTACAAAGGAAAAAAAAACTTGCGAAGCCTAGGTCTGGGCAACGGCTTGGTGAGAAGATCCGCTAATTGAAGCTCACTTGTTTCTTTCTTGATTAGCAGCTCTCCATTCGTCAAAAGCTCTCATACAAAGAAGTTTCGTGTACGGATGTGTTTGGTGCGTCAGTAAAACTCTGGATTCTCAGCTAACTTTATTGCTGCTTTGATATCCACTTGTAACGTAGGAAGACCCTTAAGTTGTACGAGACTTCCTATGAGCCGAGTCAACCATACACATTCTCTCGCAGCTTCACTGGCAGCGATCACTTCAGCTGTTGTCGAAATAGCGACACTTTGCTGTCTCTGACTCATCCAGGAAACTGGTCCACCGGCATACAGGCAAAGTACTCCAGAAGTTCATCTTCCAGTTCCAATATCGCCTGCGTGGTCGGCATCGCTGTATGACTCGAATTTCAATTTTATAGTTATTTTTATACATAATGCTGAGATCAACTGTGTACTGTAGGTATCTCATGTTACGTTTAACTTGGACACAATCAGCTTGAGTCGGTTTCTCCAGACTCCTTGACACTACACTGACTATCTATGATATCAGGCCTTGTTCCGACCATTACACAAGCAAGTGCTCCAACTACTTGCCTGTAGTTTTTTAGAACGTACTCATCATTCTTGTTTTGTGAGTCTATATTCTCCTTGGTTATTGGTGTAGTCACAGGTTTGCAATCCTGCATTCCAAACCTGTTCAAAACTTTCTTAACGTAAGATGTTTGATGTATTACTAGTCCAAGACCTTCTCTGGTTGAAATCTCTATACCTAGAAAATAGGTAGCTGGTTTGGTTGTAATCTTGGAACTTTTCTTTCACCTCTTCAATAAATTCATAAATGAGTTCTTGATCTGTTCCAGCTACCAGCCCATCATAAGCGTAGAGAACCACAATCAGTTTCCGGTGGTCTTTGTCTCTTACAAATAAACATGTATCGGCTTCATTGATTTTAAAGCCAACTTCCTTGAAGAAATTGAGAATTTTCTGATTCCAACATCTCGGGGCTTGCTTTAACCCATAGCACAGATATTATAATACTACGTACAGATACCCAATCACATACAAAGAAATGACACCTTCCTAAGTCTGGCTATTGAGCTGGCAATTTTTCGTCATCAATATGTTCAACAGATGGCAGCATCAGCGATTCACTAATTGCCAGAGACAGTAGTTTTACAACGCCGTCTAGGAGTCGACCTACTTTTAAAACGTTTCGTGACATCCTTGTTAAATAAAGTTTTATACTTCCGGTTTCAGAAAAACATGTTAATAGATTTATTTTATGTTTCTATGTAAAGAAATAGGTATAAAATAAGTTGTTTGATTTAAATTTGTGACTATAAAGGTTATTTTGAAGACAGGACAAATTGAGTAAAACACCATCTACTGAAAAAAGCTATAAACAAAATGATTAACAGATGGCTACTTTTATCATTATATGGGTTCGAATTGCAGGTAAAAGCTTATTTTATGTTTTTTTGTTGAAAAACAAGTGTGAATAGATAAATCTGTATTTAACAAGGAAGTCTTGATTACTAATCTTACTCTAGCCAAAATTCTGCCGTTTATCGCTTTCTAATGATTGTTAATTTCATAATGGTTACCTATGCTGCCATCTTTGATTTTTTTTGAAGACTAATTATAAAATGTTCTAGTTGAAACCCCATGCCCATAGAGACTTTTCTTCAGTAAGCAAATCATCATCATAGCCTTCGGGTAGCTTAACGTAAATTTCTTCTTCCGAGAGTGTCCCATATATAAATACCGTTGACACGTCATGTTGACACATCTTCATTGCTTCGCTTGCTGCTATGCAGTTCGGACAGTGGTCATTTTCGCAACAGGACTGAGTCTGATCATAGTCCTCTCCTTTCTTTTGGCGAAAACCCTTAGAAACTAGTCTTGCTTTGTATTTGTCGACTGTTCTATCAGCCTTCAGCTTCACGTGAAAAATCCATTGACATGGTATTGCTTGCGCCGTGTGGTGCCGGCCTAGAATTGCACCACCCCACCTCTTCCCGTGGGTGTCGTAAGAGGTGACTAAGGGACCATACACCGGGAGGCGGGCAGCAGCGCCCCCTGCAGCACAATTCCATCACCAAACTGCGATCCCCAACAAGCATGCCCAGCGTGGGGATTATGGGCAGTACCCCATAATGAATTTTCAAGCCATAAAATGGCCCCCAGTTCCCGGCCGCCTCGCTATTCCTGGCCATGGTAGCGGCCATGGTAACGGCGGGGCAGGGGGTGCTTGGAATCCCCGGGCTACGGTAGGCTACAATTCATTACTGAAAGAATTGACCCTGGCGACGTATAACGGACGAACTCTCGAAGCTCGACCATCATCAGAGAATATTAAATGGCATGTTCTGGGGTTATGTGAAGTCTGTAGAGAGGGGGAGGACACCGTAACCCTAGACTCGGGCCATCTTCTTTTCTTTCGCGAGGGCGATAAAACATCTCAGGGTGGCGTAGGTTTTCTCGTTAATAAGGCCCTCACTAACAACGTTCAAGAAATCTCCAGTGTGACGAACAGGATAGCGTACCTGATCCTTCGGCTATCCAAGCGGTATAGCATGAAGGTAATTCAGGTCTACGCACCGACCTCGGCACACTCGGATGATGAAGTGGTGGATATGTATGAAGACATATCCAAAGCCTTACACAACATCACTAAGGCTCACTTCAACGTTGTTATGGGAGACTTTAACGGTAAGGTGGGAACCCGGACTGGCAACGAATCCCGAATAGGCCCGCAGGGTTATGGAGTTAGGAATAACAGGGGACAAACGCTTGTCAACTTCCTTGAGAAGGAGGGGCTGTTGTTAATGAACTCCTTCTTTAAGAAACAGCCCCAAAGGAAGGGGACATGGCGAAGTCCCGACACTGTGACAAAAAATGTGATCGACTTCATCATGACGGATAGCAAGCACATATTCAGATATGTCTCAGTGATCAACAGGTTCAATACCGGATCTGATCACCGACTGCTCCGAGGCTCTCTGAATATCAACTAAAAGCTTGAAAGAAACCGTCTGTTGAAGTCCACGCTCCGACCTAACCCAATCCAAATCATGGCGGGCACCGAGAAGTTCCAGCAGGCTCTCGGGAATAGATTCGTTGCCTTGGACCCCATTAATGACGCCGACGAGACCCTACACACTCTGGTCGAAACGTTGAGAGACGAGGGACATCAAGTTCTGCCAAAAGCAGCGCACTGGCAGGAAATCCAAACTCTCGGATGAGACTCTCAGGCTGTTGGCAAAAGACGGGAAACCACCCAAGCGACTTCGTCAGACAGGTCAGACCTGAACAAGTGTATTGCGAAGATGGTACGGCGCGACCTTCGGAGCTCGAACACACGCCTCTTTGAAGAGGCAATAGAGCGAAACCGAGGGTCCAAAGTATTCATTCAGCAGCTTGGCAGGAGCCACCTGACGTAGCTTAAACCGCACGACGGGAGGACTGTATTGTCGAAAACGGAGATATTCGCCGAGATAGAGGATTTCTATGGCCGATTATACGCTGCACATGCCCCTCGTTCCCAACGAGACGACCACGATTCCAGAGCCACCCTGACACGCCACTATACCGACGAACTGCCAGACATCAGTCAAGACGAGATCGTTGAGCTCTGAGACAGCTTAAAAATGGAGAAGCCCCCGGTGAGGACGGCATAACGTCAGAGCTTTTGAAAGCCGGAGGAGCTCTATGAGAAGGCCTTTGACTCTGTCGAAACCTGGGCTGTTCTGGAATCCTTACCGCGATGCCAAGTAGACTATCGTTATATCGAGGTACTGAAATGTCTTTAAGACGCCGCCACCATGAGTGTCCAAGTACAGGACCACCAGGCCAAACCCATCCAACTGCGCAGAGGAGTGAGACAGGGGGATGTTATATCCCCGAAACTGTTCACGAGCGCGTTAGAAGATATGTTAAAGTGAGATGTAAACGGCGATTACATCTCACACCTACGATTCGCTGATGACATAGTCTTGATGGCGTAGTCGTTGGAGGAGCTGAACCAGATGCTGGACGGCCTAGCTTCAGCCTCGCGACGCTTCGGTCTCGGCATGAATTTGGATAAAACCAAAGTCATCAATGGTCTCATTGATCCGGGACCGGTCGTCGTATATGGCCACCCTCTTGAAAATGTTTCCGATTACACTTACCTTGGGCAAATTCTGCAGTTAGGTAAAAACAATTTTGAAAGGGAGGCCAAGAGGATCCAGCTAGACTGGGCAGCGTTTGGGCAACTACGCGGAGTCTTCTCGTCATCCATAACGCAATGCTTGAAAACTAAAGTTTTCAATCAGTGCGTCCTACCCGTCATGACCTACGGAGCTGAGACGTGGACACTCACGATAGGGCTGGTCCACCCGTTCAAAGTCGCTCAGCGAGCTATGGAAAGAGCTATGCTCGGAGTCTCTCTGAAGGATAGGATTCGCAACGAATACATCCTACAGAGAACCAAAGTTATCGACATAGCTCAAAGAATTAGCAAGCTGAAGTGGCAGTGGGCCGGCCATATCTCGCGAATAACCGACAACCGCTGGGGTAAACGAGATCTTGAGTGGAAACCGCGACTCGGCAAACGTAGTGTAGGACGCCCTCCGGCCAGGTGGGATGACGATCTGCGAAAGACTGCAGGCAGATGCTGGATGCGTCAAGCTGAAGACAGGGCGCTATGGCGCTCATTAGGGAAGGCCTATGTCCAGCAGTGGACTAATATAGGCTGATGATGATGATGCTTTTATATTTTTAGGTAACTTTTCTAGAACCCATGTTTCATTCTCGTTAAGAGAATTTATCTCGCTATCCATTGTTTTCTTCCAAAGTTCACTTTCGTTACAAGATACTGCGTCTTTGTAACATCTTGGTTCGAAAAAGCCGTTTGTGACCATGACATAATCATTGAACCTGGCCGGACGTCTGATCAATGATCGATCTCGCAGTACTCGATCACTCTGTGTGTTAATCAACTCCTCAAGATTATGTTCATCTTCATTAACATCATCATTTGCAATCATCTGCTCCAGATCATCATTATCAACATCGTCATTTTCTCCCCTTGGTTCAATTGATTCTTCTTCGATAACAGGTGTATGTCTATCCATTTGACTATTCCTTTCGTTATCGATCACTACTTCGTCATACTCATTTCGTACCTGAACGGGAATATCCATTTCTGTGACTTCTTCATCCGGCTCTTGAAATTTCGTTTTTAATGGCTTTCCATCAAAAATATATAAATATCCCTAGACCAGAATACGTAATTTGATTCCTTGTTCCATAGACTATAACCGTCATCATTATCGTATCCAACCAGTACGCATCTCGTAGCTTTATTATGCATTTTTTTTCTTTTTTGCTTAGGAACATGAGCATATTCAAATTCAAAATATTTATTTGCAAGAAAATACATAGTTTACAAGGAAAGATCTTACAGCCTTTCAGCCATTTTATTCTGCCTGCAAGCAAGCGTGCAAATTATTTATGTTTTTATGTTGTAGTTGTTATAGTACATTTTTATTATTGCATTATTATTACATTATTATCGCATTATTATTACATAAAAATGTCATTAATTATTACTATATACAAATATATTTGTGTTCTAAAAATTCCTTAACCACTCTGACAACTTAGTTTTAAAAACATTACCCTGCAACAACACACTACACAACACATTTCTCCTATAAAGTAATTTATGTCCAGCTGGATGATATAAGAGGTTGCGAAACATAGCCCTTTTCTGTCGTGGTAAAACCTCGGTATGTTGCTAAAAGTAATACATAGTCAGTGGAAGAATTTTCATCTTTTGAAAAAGCGGTTTACAACTATCTAAGAACCATACCCTGTTTATTACCCGGATTCAGCGTTTTCGGAGCTTGAAAACTCTGTCAGTATCGGTTGAGTTACCCCAAATGAATAGACCATAGCTTAGAACAGATGACACATAACCATGGTAAGCAGCAAGAGCAGCTTCTACAGACACATTTTGTCTCAGCTTTTTTAAAGCAAACACGAACCTACCAAGTTTCTGACCTATATGCTCCACATTGCTTTTCCAGTTCAGGTTTTTGTCTACATTTATTCCAAAAAAAAAAAAACACTTGTTTTACCTTTTCACCATTATACAGAATATTCAAAAGTAATGGTTTGCTATTATAGGAATTAAATTCAATTAATTTTGTCTTGTTAACATTTATATTTAAATTATTATTTTGCATCCAACTCATTATATCTTTCAGGGTATTTTCCGTAGCTGATTTTTTGTCGCTTTTTTCCTGATATTTGATGATAAAAAGTATACATTTCTGCAAAGTGGCCTCTGGAAGATCATTTATGTAAAGTAAGAAAAGTAAAGGACCGAATATGCTTCCCTGACGCACGCCACACTTATTTATCACCGCTATTGATTTGAATTTCTCTTTGGAATATATCTCGGTATACTACTGCCTGTTTCCTTGGTATCTAGATATCCATTCACATGCTTTTCCCCTAATACCGTAGAAGTCTAATTTGTTTAGTAGCTTAAAATGGCCAACAAAATCAAAGGCCTGACTCATTTCTAAAAACAGGGACACCGCAGGATTGCCGTTGTTAATACTTTCTGCTACAAGTTTAATAAAGTTAGAGATTGCAAGAGCAGTTGAACTACAAAGGTAGTTCAACTGCTCTTGCAATCTTTAACTTTATTACGGAAACCAAGCTGCTCTTTGCATATTATGTCATGTGTACAGAGAAAATTATTTAACCTAATAAGCATTGCCTTCTCAATTTTTTATATATAATGGGTACTATCGTGATAGGCCGATAATTATTAGGATCTGACTTGTTTCCACGTTCAAATAGTGGTTTCACAACAGACAGCTTAAGCTGGTCAGGAAATACACCTTCCAAAAAAGATAAGTTTATAACATGTGCTAATGGATGACAAATCCGACTAGCACAAGCTTTTAAGACCTTTGTGGCGATGCCGTCATACCTACTAGTCTTGCTATTGTTCAGGGACATAATTATTCTTTACAGTTGCATTGCATCTACAGAATTCAAGAATATGGTATTTTTTTATATTTTTAATTATTAGAATTATTGGAATTATTAGAATTTGAAGGCAGAATAGATGTCAAATTGATAAAGTGGTTATTAAATATATTGCAAATATCTGATGGATTTATTATATGTTACGTTAATAAAATTTATTTCGTCAATGTTTTTTTTACACAAATTATTACTAGTTATTGTTGAGAACATATCGCGAATGTGTCACGACACTGTTGGAAACCTTAAAACTGGCGGGTTCCAAACATATTTTCGTCTAATTTAACAATTATAATAGTAAAAGTAGACTAATTCACTGGTATTTATTCCGTTTTAATATTATACCATCATAATAAATAAAATTGCGTGTAGTTAAACAATGGAACAATGAATGCTGCAAGTAATTCAGTTAATCATTTTGACGATTATATAAGGCTCACACACACAGGCACGTTTTTATAGGTCGATAAAATCGCATGCGTTATAGCGATATCCTGTTTCCAGTACATTTTGTATTAGGATGGCCATGGAGTTACACACTGCTGCGATAATAACGCCGCAATGGAAGTAGGACGTTGCGTTTTTCCGTCCTGCGATATTCCGATATGAGTTCTAGAATGTTTTATATCAGGACGCAAACGACCGTACACACACGCGATAATAACGTTAGTAAGTACTTGTAGGATGATTCGTTTTCTCGACGTTTGAGAGTGGTTACATGACTGTATGAGTGTCCTAAAAACTTTTCTATAAAATGGATAGTAACATATCATCAGACGAAGAATATTTATGACTAACAGTAGCAATGGAAACTCTCTCGTAAGAAATATAGGACGAGAAAAACGCAGCTGTGTGCAAGGAATCGAGACGCATTATCGCAATAACGCATGCATGCGATATTATCGACCTATAATAACGTGCCTGTGTACGGGACCCTTTAATTATCATTTACAATACCAAGATGAACAAAAACAAAAACTTACCAGCAGAAATTCCTCAAACAAAGTGGATGATTTAAACGGTAACGCGTTGCAAGCTTAGATAATACACTATATAAAGTATAGACACGAATAATTTTGACAGCACTGATTGCCAACCCAACTAAAAGGGCTGAATCGATGAATAAGTTGCCGAAAATATTTTTTGTTGTAAAATTGCAGGAAATACGGTAACAAAGTGTAATTTTCCACTACGTCCGAAATCGTGGAAACAATTAAAATAGTAAAAAATAAATATTTTTGTATGAAAGTGGATGTAATTTATGTTTTACTTTAAAAGCTATCAAACATTTGAACATATTATAAAAAAATACCTGCACTAAAATTTTATGATACCAATGATCTAACTTAAAATGTGTCACGACACTGAGACACCTTAAAACTGGCGGGTTCCAAATATATTTTCGTCTAATTTTAACAATTATTATAGTAAATGTAGACTAATTCACTGTCATTTACTCATGTTTTAATAATATACTATCATAATAAATAGTGAAATATAAAAATAGGCCTTCGGTCTCCTGATGAATTATAAAAAAAGTCATGGGACAGCACAAAATGAGAGTGGATAAGTTTCTGCGGAAATGCTCATATGAGTTATTGCATAACATCACGCCTGTAATCCCAGAAGGGTTAGGCAGAGGTGTACCTATAGTACATCCACATTGTAATAAATAAAAAAGAGAAGAGGAGGTCCTTTGGTTTAGGATTAGGGCATTTATTCGCCCAATGCCCCAGATTAATTACGATTCTATTTATGGAAAATCAGGAGACCTGTCACCTTCACGAACAAAGATAGCAAAGTGACTTGTCAAATTTTGACGTCGAAATGTCAGCCGAATGTATCACAGATAAAAAATTACAATTTAAAAATCGTTCCGAAATTGACTATAATTATCAAAAACATGTAACGGTATAAAAAAAACTCGTTACAACATTTCGCTAGTCATCAGTCATCAGTCGTCAGTGCATAAGTCATACAAAAATGTAGTGTCAAGAAAAGTACGCTTTAAACTCAAAGAAAGCAGATTATATTTTTAAGAAATCACTTTATACTTACTTACTTATTATACCAATTTTTTAAGCAGCGATGATGCATAGACTTCAAAATTTAACATTGCATGCTTTCTATACACTCAATGTATTTATTGTAGTAGGGATTCCTCACAGGCACTGCATATTCTAATTGAGACCTAACTAGTGATCTATATAGTCTTAAATATGTACTAGGATGCTTAACTTATGTGCGTGCATGCGATAAGCATTATAAAAAAATTAATAACATGTGCATCTAAATGCAGTTTATCGTCAAGTTATACTCCCAGGTCTCGGATTAAACTCTCTCTTGCCAGAGATTCACTGTGTATTGCATATGGATATGTAAATAAGTTATTATTTCTTGTGAAGCTAATACAACAACATTTAGAGATACTGAGTTAGAGTTTGTTTTTAGTGCTTTAATCTGCAAGACGATTGAGGTCTTGTTGAAGCAATTGATATTGTTTTGAATGGTCTAAAGACTAAGGTCATCTGCGTAATGTAAGAATTTACAATTTAGAAAGCGCATGAAATAATATAAATAACAAAGGGCCCAGTATCGAGCCTTGTGGTACCCCTGATGTAACAGTTATGGAATTGGAATAGAAACCATTAACTACCACTTTTTGCTTTCTATTTGTAAAATAGGAAGTGTAGCTGCTCATGGCTATGGCATGGCTCATTCCTTACACACTTATGATAATCATACAAGTTAGAAGCGCACACAGCCGTGCGCCACCACCACCGCGTGCCCGCGCATACTAAGAACAGTAAGAACGCGAGCTGTATCATCACGCTCAAACAACGTAGGGAGCGCGGAACATTCCACCGTCATTACCAAATTGTGTTAGTCTAAAGTTTATTAATGTACCTTATTTATTTGATATGTTACTGACTAGTACTCTATATAAGCAGCGTTTTCTAATATACCACTCAGAGCATTATTCGCTTTCTTATTACAACAAGCTCCCCTAAATTTTATTCCATTAATTTTTCAGGTCAGCGGCAAGAGATTTTGGGGTCTGCTTCGAACTTTATTTGGAACGCCAGAAAATTTCTTCAAAACCAGTTTTGTGTATAACTACTTGCCTCAGCAGTGGATGACCGCCTCAGGTTGCAATCTCACTCCTGGTGATTTCAAAGTAAGAGGTCTTTATTTTCAAAACATGTTTATAGTACACAATCCAGGACCATATGAGCATAGACTTTGTTACTAACCCGCAAGTTACCAAGTACGTACTGAAATCATAATAAAGAAGATTTTGTCAACCATGTAAAACTGTTCCATGCAATAAACATTGATACATCCCGATCATTCCAAGCTAATTTATGTTTATAAATCATTCCCAGAAAGATGAAGTACAAGAATTATACAACATCTGTGATCCAGTATTCAGCAAAACTCTAGAACTGTATGAAGTAGAAAAGATAGTTGCAATTGGAAAGTTTTGTGAAACTCGAGCAAAAGAAACATTAAAACGACACCCTTCCTCAAGATCTATCCAGGTATGTAGTTAAACATATCAATCATACAAATTCATGTTTTTTTCCTTTCATGGATAAAATAATCACGATTATTGATTATTGGATCTGGAAAACGACCATACATACATGGGTTTTATGGTCGTTGGATCTGGATTATTGTATAACGTAAAAAAATGTCAGTACATTGTTTTTGAGGCGGGGACCAAGTACTATCTTGATGTGCCTCCCTTACGGCTGAGCGGTGTTCCTTTTGAGCGAGTGGAACAATTTAAATACCTGGGTCTCTTGGTCACCACTGACCTTAGAGACAATGCACATATTGAAAGGGAACGGAGGGCTTTGTCCGTACGCGCGAATATGATAGCCCGCAGGTTTGCATGGTGTACTAGTGACGTAAAGGTGAAGCTCTTTAGAACATTCTGCGATTCTGTCCCTCTTTATACATGCAGCTTGTGGGAGAAATATTCGCAAGTGTCGTATGGTGCCCTTCGTGTCCAATTCAATAACGCGTTTGGAAAACTGATAGGTATGCCATGGCGTTGCAGTGCGTCAGGGATGTTTGCGGCGGCGCGTGTAGATTGTATTTACACCATAATGCGCCAGCTTCATTGGTGGCTGGAGTCATGGCCAGCCCCAACAGCGTTCTAAAAATGATTGCTGACAGGATGGCCTGTCCATGGTTCACTGCTGTCAGTTACATGTGTCACCGTATAGTGTTTTTTACTGACACTTAGTTTTCTAAAGTTAATGTTACTAACCCTATATGAGACTTCGCTCGAAATTAAGAATTTGAATTGTATTATCCTATTTCAGATTCTGTACTTGCCACATCCAAGTCCCAGAGCAGTGAATAATAACAAATGGCCAGAGACAGCAACTGAGTGTCTTAAAAATCATAATTTGCTTCAATACTACCAACAAGATTGAATACACAAACCTGCTGCTACCACATGAAGACCTAGATTGTGATACTCATACTTTTAAGATTATTGGGGTCAAGTACTCCTACAGCAATAAATAATAATAAAAAATGGTTGAGTTCATGAAGAGAGCTCTTGAGCTAGCATCAGAAGCTTTATCAGCTCAAGAAGTACCAGTAGGGTGTGTTTTTGTCATAAACTCAGATATAATTGCTGAGTCTAGGAATAGTGTTAATGCTACACGCAATCCAACAAGACATGCTGAAATTAATTGTATAGATCAAGTCATTGATTACTGTAAAGCCAATAATATTGATTACAGATTGTACTGTAAAAATATTACAGTTTATGTAACAGTTGAGCCTTGTATAATGTGTGCAGCAGCACTCAGTAACTTAAATATAAAAGAAGTGGTATATGGTTGTGCCAACGACAGATTTGGTGGCAAAACTGTGTTAGATATAAGTAACTTTTATGAACGTAATTATAATTTGACTGGAAATTTAATGGCAACTGAGGCAATGGCTTTGCTCAAACAATTTTATAAAGGTGCTAATCCCAATGCACCAGATTCAAAGGCAAAAAAAGAAAAAGTGTAATGTTTTTTATGTGCTCATACATACAAAATTATGTTGGAGGTATTTAGAAGTAGTATCCAGCGTGGAAAGTTAAAGCGGACCTTCAAGGGGAAGTACCCGAAAAGTGACAATGCTTTTTTTTAAAGAAAATAAACCTTTTTTTTCATATCTTCTTCGAACCAACTCAAATGCGAAAAAGAACGAAATTTTTATGACACCATTCATTTTTTCCCTCGTCTGCGACCTCTTGAATATCGGAAAATATGACACGGGAACTGGGACTTACCGGGATTAATAGTACCTATCCTATGTGTTAATCACTAACAAATGTGTTCCAAACTTCATCCATTTCAGTTCAGCCGTTTCCCCTACAACTCCAATTCTCCAATCCGGAGTGGATTTCGAACACATTCTTATTACTAAATAACAATATTATTATATTATATAACCTCTTAATAGGAACTTTACTAAATAACTTACTAACTACCTATACAAATTAATATAAAAAAATACTCAGGCGTCGAAGTACTCGTCCGCATCGCTGTCATCTGGAAAAGTGCCCAGAAGACTGGCAGCATTGCCACGCTGAATGGCAATGCTAATTCTTTGTCCAAAGAACAACCCAGCCCTCTGGTCACGTGAAGTGTCGACTAGTCGGTGAGAAATTTGTTTAAAAATTAGATGCGCACTCGGGCCCCATGACCCGAGCGTTTCGACCCCAAACGGCTCAAAACTGTAGTTACCCATAAGGTTACAGTATTTGCGCCGCTTTAAATTAGGACGACGACGACGACGACGCCGCTACTTCTTATTACTTGTAGGATTCCCATTATTTTGCTTATTGAAACAATAAAATGTTAACAGTCTTTTAATAAAACAAAATAAACTAAATGATGATGTCATGAGGACTAAATTGTATTGTCGGTCATGAGTCTGGGTGTTTTTTATTGGACCTACTTTTTTGGTTCTCGAGGGTAAGTTATTTCGACGGTGCGACCTTGTATAATTGCTTGACACAGGAGGTACATTTTGGTTTTAGCACTTTAGTATGACAAACAGATATAACATACCCTCGTGGACCTACTGATAGGACAAAAAGTAGGTCCACAGTAAACTACACATGGGATTCGTTTTTGATGCATACATTGGAACAATAATCTGTTCACTTGTATTTGGCATAAAATTAAGCTGAAACATGCTCTTTATTTATACAAATACTTGTGAATTGAGGTTTTTTATACATACATTGTTTAATTTTTTATTATTTTATGCATCTCTTTAAGACTTTTTTTTTTTCTGTGACAAGCCGCGATCAGTTTTGTATTTTTAGCGGATGGGTTGGGGGTAAACATTAGCGGGAAGAGCGTGACTCCAGCGAACCATCTACTCCGTATTCGTACTTAGGTCCACACAGGTGTGGGTGGACTACACGATGTCTTTCCTTTTAAGTCTTTTCCTGTTACCTTTTTGTGATGTATTTGATTTCGTCCCAGACGGTATTCGTTGATAACCCCTTGTGTATTTCAGCGTTCGTGACAACCACTGATTGGCCTCAAAATAGCGTTTTGCATTCTCTGAATGATGCTAATGCTAGAGTTACAGGTACTGCCCCAAAGTTGGATTCCATAATGTCACACTGGCTTCAAGATTACTTTATAAATTAAAAGTTTTATATCGGTACTCAGTTTACTGTTACGTCCCATGACGTTGAATTACGTGACATTCTCGAGGTGTACAGGTGGGCAGTCACCCTTTCGCAGCGTAAAAGTGACGTGGACCGATTTGCTTGCGCTTGTCTTTATCCGCCACCTTTGTGGCCATGTGGTTATTTTGTCCAGACTCCCTTGCAGCATGTGTGAGGCCATAGCAGGATCTGTGTGGCTTGCCAGTATTGCGGTGTCATCAGTAAATTTTGCTGTAGTAACCTCATCAAACTGCGGGAGATCTGCAGTGTATAATGTGTACAAAACCGGTCCTAGTACCGACCCTTGCGGTACTCCAGCAGATCTGCATCTTTAACTTGAAATACTCTTTCCGACAAATAGGTTCCCCACCATTACTACTCACAAATGAAATTCATTAGTGAGTAGTACTGGTGGGGAAGTTTTATTTTCAGCTTGTATAACAGACCCTTATGCCAAATCTTATCGAAGGCCTGTTGTATGTCCAGGAACACTGAGGAGCAGTGTAACTTTTCTTCTAGGCTTTTCCTTATCTTATCGTAGACTCGATGGACTTGTTCAGTGGTAGAATGTGCCTGTCTGAAGCCGAATTGGTGGTCGGGAATAATTTTCTCATTATTTAGGATAGGTAATATTCTACACATCAGTAGCTTCTCGAAGACTTTGGAGAGGATTGGCAGAAGGCTTATGGGTCTGTATGAAGTTAGGTATCTACTTCGTTAGGTTTACCCATCTTGTGTATCATTATAATTTGGGACACCTTCCACGCCAGAGGAAAGTACTGGATTCTCAAAATGGCATTAAAAAGTGATGTAAGAAACACAATGGCTTTTCTGGGTAGCTGTTTCAGTATTTCTTTGGTGAGGAGATCGTACCCGGGAGCTTTCTTGTCTTGAAGCTTTGAGATAAGCCTCCAGACTTCGCGGACTGTAATAGGGCGCGGGGGTGGTATTTGGAAATCTTGTTGTAGGACACTATCAAGACAGCTACCAAACTGACTGCCCAGAGACCACCCCACGTAATACACCAGGCAAACAACCCTGGTGGGGAGCTGATCTGGAGCGCAAGCGCGGCAAGGTAAGGAAAGCACTTAATAGAGCCATGAACACATGTGCCGATGAGGACTGGGATAAATATTACGCAGCCAAATCCAGCTACAAAAAATGCATCAGATTCAGAAGTACTACGGGATGGCGCAAATTCTGTGGTAGCATTGAATCCTGTCAGCAAGCAAACAGGGTAAGGAAAGTACTGGCGCAACAGCACACACCTGGGCCCGCTACCCTCCGGAGACCCGACAACAGAAGAAGCGAGACGCATCCTTATTGAAACTCACTTCCCTGGATGTATCTTCGCGCAGGGTATCGACTGGCAAGAGGTAATTCAAACACCATCAGACAATGATCGACTTTACGCCAGCAGGGTGATCACGTTGGAGAAACTCCAATGGGCCATCCAGAGCTTCCTTTTAAGGCAGCTGGTCCTGACGGTGTGTTCCCCGCCTTACTACAGTGGGGTGACACCGGTGTCGCAATAAGACTGGTGCCTTTGATGCGGGCGTGCCTGGCCTTTAGATACGTTCCCAAAGGATGGAGGGAAGTGAAAGTAATATTCATCCCTAAGCCAGGTAAGGGTGACTACACAAACGCCAAATCCTACCGACCAATCAGCCTGACCTCCTTTCTACTAAAGACGCTGGAAAGGCTGTGTGATAGGGAGCTAAGGGACGGCGCTCTGAAAACCACACCGCTTCACGGTAACCAACATGCATACAGCTCGGGTAAGTCGACCGAATCTGCTCTCAACCTGGTAGTCAGCCAGATAGAGGAAGCGATTCATCAAAAAGGCACCTGCCTGGGCACTTTCATAGACATCGAAGGAGCTTTCGATAAAACGAACTTCTCCAGCATCAGCAGCGCCCTCTCCAGACATGGAGTAGAACAGGTACTAACGGACTGGATTACAAACATGCTAAGCAAACGAGTGGTTCGCCTTGAGGATGAGCAGCAACTGGCCATGATAGCCAGAGGGTGCCCCCAGGGAGGGGTGTTGTCCCCCTTCTATGGAATCTGGTGATTAATGACCTCATCACCAAACTCAACGCCAGCCGCTATTACACAATAGGGTATGCAGACGACCTCACAATCCTTGTTTCGGGGAAGGTGACGGGTACGATCTGCAACCTCACTCAGCAAGCGCTACGTATCGTAGAAAATTGGTGCAAGGAATATGACCTATCACTGAACCCCACTAAAACTGAACTAGTCATGTATACCCAAAAACGAGCATTAGGGCCTTTTCGCCTACCAAAACTGTTCAATACAGAACTTCAGTTGGCCAATGAGGTCAAATACCGGGGGGTCATTCTAGACAGTAAGTTAAACTGGAGTAGTCATTTGGACAACAAACTAAACCGTGCCTGCATAACCTTCTGGCAGTGCAGGAAAATGATAGGTAAAAAGTGGGGACTATCCCCTAAAATTATTCTATGGCTGTACACCACAGTGATCCGCCCCATGATCACCTATGGGGCCGCGGTATGGTGGCCCCGAACCAAGCTGGCTACAGCCTCAAACAAACTACAACGCATGCAACGACTAGCCTGCATGGCGGCTACGGGCTGCATGAGGACCACTCCGACTGCAGCAGTTGAAGCCATGCTGGAACTGCCACCGCTTCACCTGTTCATACAGCAGGAAGCGACACAGGCGGCGGTACGTCTTAAGGCACTAGATCTCTGGGGTAAGAGAGCCACACCACACACCGTGCTACTTGAGGGACTCAACAAGGAGTTCCCCATTACGAAAGCTATTAATGATCGGGTACCCAAACAATTTATCTTTGTTAAAAAATACAAGATCCAGCTTCACGGGGATCGTAGGTGCGAGGGTTTGTGCCCTGCAGAGCTGCGTATCTTCACAGACGGATCCAAAACAGGTAATGGCACAGGTGCTGTAGTCTTCTTGGAGGACCTCAACATTCGCATAGCCACACCATTGGGGGCCTATAACACAGTGTTCCAGGCCGAATGCATGGGTATTTCTCTGGCTGCTTCGGCCATCATGGCCAGGGAAGTTAGGGACCACTCGATCCGGATACTCTCAGACAGCAGGGCTGTTTTGCAAGCGCTGAACAGCCACACGGTTGAATCTGGGCTAATATACGAGTGTCATCTGCGCCTTAATCAGGTGGGTATCCTCAATAGCATAACCATTCAATGGATCAAAGGACACAGCGGTTCGCTGGGCAACGATGCAGTCGACGAACTTGCCAGAAGGGGGTCGAGTGAGGCACCAGTGGGACCTGAACCCATCTTGCTACTCCCCTTCGGGTACTTACGCACTCTGGTAAGGAAACGCACCAGGGAACAACAACACAAACTATGGTCGGAACAAGGTGAGTGCAGGCAGGCTAGGGAAGCAATCCCTGCTATTGACGGCCGCATCACGAAACAGGTTCTCCGACTAACCAAACAACAGCTACATATAGTTACGGCAGCTTTAACTGGCCACGGGTCTTTTAATAAACACTTGTCATAGGAGTCACAGACAGTCCGCTGTGTAGAGCCTGCATGGAGGTGGACGAGACAGCAGCTGATGTGCTTCTACACTGCCCGGCATTTACAGGGCAAAGTACTTCGGTAACCCAGGTACCCTACGCGAGGTTGTCAGTAACACCAAGGCGTTGCTGGCCTTCCTCGAGATGCTGGGGTGGATCGAATGCTCGATTTTCCCACCGTACGCAAAATACGCGCATTGTCGTGGAGTTGCGGACACCAGCCCGTATTACCTATTACCTAGGACACTATCAACTATTTCTTCATTTTCCAAGTCTATGGCTGGATTTGGTGTAATCTCTTTAAGATAAGGTTAATTTTTTATGTAAATAAAAATTCTATTTTCACTAAAAGATAACTTTCTTTTTAATAAATAATCTTTATATCTCATACGTATTTAAATTTTCATTTATTTCGGGAATACCGGCCTATGTAAGTAATAGTGTGGGTAGTAGGTAAATAACATCACATTATACTTTTCACATTAGTGTATTTAAATGGCGCAGAAAATTAATACAATCCCTGTTAAAATATAAGTATAGGCTTTATAAATTACATAAATCTATCTCTACAAATTACTTGACACATCCAATTTGGTTTTAAAACACTGAAAAAAAACACCCATTCATAACAAGTCCAACGTAAACCATAAAATATAAGAATACGGTAAAACGGGGTGAATAGGGATGCAGGGGTGAATCGAAACGAAACTTTAAAAAGGATTTTAACATTGAAATAATATAGTTTGTTGCCAATAGGGGCACTTAATCGTTAATTATAATACAGTCAATAGATACGAGACATTTTTGGCAACAACCATTATCATTATAATATTAAAATCCCTTTTAAAGTTTCGTTTCGATTCACCCCTGCATCCCTATTCACCCCGTTTTACGGTATATAATTATTCAAAATAAATGATTACTTACTACAACATTTTTGCTTATAACTAGATTATTATTATGTCCCACTGTATAAACATAAAAGTGAGATCTATTTGGAAATAAAAACAATTTATTACATTTATCACTACTGATAAAATATCCACAAGGATATCACAGAATAATTTCACTAATCTAAAATGAGATCTCACATTTATATTTCCAGTGTAAAAAGGAAATAATGTTTGAGGGTATTTGTACAGTAGGGTGCTAAGTGTAATAAGCAAGTCACTAAATGCATAACATATAAAATCCACACATTCTCACCAGAAAAAATAATTATCCACTGAAAATAAGGAATAAGCAGAATAAAGATGCTTAAATACTGTCCAACAATTTTTACAGAACTTAACAAGTAACCTATGACCTATTTAAATATATATTGAAAGTATAAAAACTGTTTTAATCATTTGAATCATGACAGCCATTAACCATTGGGTATGTAGTTCCCGAACCTTCAGTCTCTTCATTCTGACCATTAACATGAACATGATTTTCATCAGTCAAATTGTCTTCAACCAAGTAATCTTCAGCTACTGGCTCAGCTACAGGACTTGCACTCCTGCTGCAGCTGCTGTCACTATCAGATGAGGATGAACTATCACTTTCAGAGTCTGCACTTGATGAGTCGTGAGAATGCTGACGTAAATGTTCAATTTCAAGTCTTAACTTTTCATTGTCCAACTGTAGAGAGCGGATCTGTTCTTCTTGTTCCTTCATACGTTGCATAAACTCAGTGAAAGACTGCTCTTCCACGGCACTAGACCCAATAGAAGTGCCAGAAGTGTCTCTGTCTGTTAACATACTATCCCTATCAGTAACAGAAGCATCTCTGGCTGTGATTTCTTTATCTTCCTCTAAACACTTTGCTTTAGATCGTTCCGTCCTTTTAACGAGATTATCATATTTGGCTTCCAATAAAAGATATTCCTGGATGAGGTCATCTTTTGACATATTTGACAAACGTTCACTTTGAGCATCTTCATAAACACTTGAAAATTCTTTAGTCAGGTACTCCTCTTCATCTTCGGGCAGCGAAAAAAAGTAGTTTTCTTCTGAATCTACGCTGAAACTTGAATCGCGAGTTCGTGCTGATGGTGTTCGTCGAATATGAAATGAATTTTCTGGCTCTGGTTTATGTATTTCCATCAAAAATTGGTTGTTATTAAATGGAGCATGCGTTTTTGCCAACACAATCTTCCTTAACCTGTTATTTCTTTTAGATATGTCATTCTTCCTTCGATCCTGCCATGGAATTTTTGAAAATGGTTTCAATAACTTGCGTTTAGATTTCCCGCGCCTTCTTTTTTTTCTGACAAGTCCTTCAAATTGTTGTTTAGGTGCATCCACAGCAGATGGCGCTTCGACTTCAGCAGGTCGCGTCGGATCGCCATCTTTTAGAGCGATAATGTTATTTCCGTCCATTTTGTGATGAAAAATTTCACTTACTTTGAAAAATCTTAAAATGTCATAGAAAATAATTGACAATCGCACTGATATTACAATTTTTGCACCACTGAGGCTATTTAGAATCTTCATATAAGTACATTATAACACGGAGCACTGCACTGTGGAGGCAATCCGCCATCTTTATTTATTTATTTATTGTTACTTTTTTTTCTACTCCTCCTAGCTGACGTAGTCAGGGTTGCCTAGAGTACGAATTTTTGATTGCGTAACGAAAGGAAGCTGAATGGTGAAACTTTTTAAAATAATCGAAATTTCAGTTTCTTGTGGTATATTTTTAGTCAATGTATCTAGAGACTATTTACAAATTGAGTTGTTCAAAAAATCAGTTACTTGTACATATATAGCTATTTATTTAAAACGAGGTGGACCGATATTACAGGAATTCGCAAATATCATGGTTGCGGGCTCCGGTGTTATATCAGTTACCTCAAGGGCAGAAAAACCAAGGCTTGCCCACGTATTACAGTTTAAGGTGAATCCACACCTGCGTACGCGCACACCCGAAATTCTTATTGACATGAGTATAAATTATGTTATAAAATGGAAATAAATACACAAAAACAAAATAATAAAACAGTTTTTTTTTGCTGTTGGCAAGGTCGATGTTACAAAGGGGTTGTTATAAGTTGGCGATGTTATCAGGGGTTATACAAACAAGACCCACCTTTAGAGCTTTGCCGTACGGTAAAACGGGGTGAATAGGGATGCAAGGGTGAATCGAAACGAGACTTTAAAAAGGATTTTAACATTGAAATAATATAGTTTGTTGCCAACAGGGGCACTTAATCATTAATTATAATACAGTCAATAGATACGAGACATTTTTGGCAACAACCATTATCATTATAATATTAAAATCCCTTTTAAAGTTTCGTTTCGATTCACCCCTGCATCCCTATTCACCCCGTTTTACGGTAGTCGAGTAAAAAGACGCCCAACATTGATTTTTTTGTGCACGTCTTGAATATTACAACCACAGAATATATATACCCTGACGAGAAGAATGTCAACTTCGATTAAAATTACATGTAAAACCTTCGCTAACCGTTCGTGAACTTGACCAAAATTGTCAGTCGCCCAATGGGGAAGGTCGGGCAAAGCTAATTGTAGATGGCGTGACCATAGCTAGGTCCCTACGGCCTACAATAAATTTTACATTTCGTTCACACATTTTATTTTACGAGTTTGATTTTATTTCACTATTTCGGTGATTTCGGTATTTTAAATCAAGTACTTGACATGGAAAGTGTCAGAATTTTAAACCTAGAATATTTCCTCGTAACATTTTCTTAAAAATGTTTTAGATATAAACTCGAACTCAAAAAAATCTCTGCGAATAGCTTTAAACCACAATCTTCTAATTTTAGGGGCTTTCGGGAAATTTTAGACTCCAATTTCGGAGTATCTAGGAATACAACAACGCGTCAATTTTCGCTAAAATAAAATAAAGCCACATCACGCCTTGTATTGGGAACTAGCTTGTGTTGGGAACTAGCTACGACAGCGCTATTTTGTCAGTTGCCTTCCCCATATATGTTCCATAATTATGTCAACCGTTGGCGTGTGCATGTGTGAAGCCACCTTTAGTTAGAGGCTCACCCTTGCGAACAAAGTCAAGCGAGGTCCACCCTCTAAGCTCATTTCTGATTTTATTGAATGACAATTTTATCAATCATTAATTAAGAATAATTCATCAATCATAAAATCATCAATACAAACCACTTAAGACGAACTTAACTTACTTGTATTGATGATTTTAGTTCGCTAAATAGATACCGGTACTTGTTACGGTCGCAAATCTTATTTTGTTCAACCTGACACTGATCTGCAAATAACAAAAAACGGAAAGAAATTTGCAGGCAACCTGGCGAAGGCACTTGCACTTACAAACGTAAAAAAAAAAAACTAAACTGGGAAATGGAATTCGAGATAAAAATATAAGTAAAGTTGATGCTAGTAAATAATAACCTCTACTGTGAAGTTTGTCGAAAAGTACCATAATATAGTGCTAACATTGTAAGCATTATCATAGCCGTAAAATATAGTTTCACATGTTTTCAGGTTTAAAAAAACGTAAACTACTATCCAAGAATAAAATATAACTGTTTGAAATAAAATCGTGTAGGTTCATTATTTTATGATACTGGCATTTAGGCAGAGTGCCTAAACATTAGGACTTAATATGTTTTTCCTTTTAGACAAAGATAATCGATAAAAACCACGAAATGAAATAAAAAAATTGACTGAAGAAAGGTGTTGACTACCCCTGTAAAGTCACTTTGACAGGGACATTAATTTGCTAACATTTTTGATCTCGAACTCCATTTCCGAGTTTAGTGCTCACAAACAATGCTTACAAATAGTGGTAACAAACAATAGATAGATAATTGGTTCAACCATACCATAGACTACCCGTCTAATTATAGTACTCTTTGCCATAGACCAATCCAAAATTCAGTCAAAAATGCATGTGTCAATTGATGTGTCTCATCTCAAGTCATGTCTGACAGTCTGTCAATGTCACTAAAATATAAGTTGTTTTGAGTCAGTCAGTGTTAATACTGTGAATCACAAAACTGAAAACAAAAATTTATTTAGATTTTTGTTGCTTGAGAACATTTAGGTTGTAAATATTTGTATTTCTAAGAAATCTGAATAAATAGATTATAAAGCGAAATTTTTCGCGCACTTGTACTCTCTATGGGAGAACTTCAGGGATTACCAATGGCTGACGATATTGTTTTTGAATTACTACACTCCGAAATAATTAACTATGCTATAGACCAATCTAAGGAAACCCTCAAAGATAAAAAGGTATATACTAATCTTATTAGCTTTAAAATAGAGTAATTGCATCAAAATGAACAGGAATTATTTTGGTGTTTCAGGAGGTGGATCTGTCTGTCGTAGAATATATTGGATTTGCTACTGGCTATAAAATAATGGAAAGACTAACTAGAGAGTGGCCTAGGTTTAAAGATGAACTAGACACTATGAAGTTCATCTGTACAGACTTTTGGACATGTATCTATAAAAAACAAATAGACAACTTGAGGACTAACCACCAAGGCGTTTATGTCCTACAAGATAATGCATTCAGATTCCTCACAAACTTTTCGAATGGCCAACAGTACTTGGAATCAGCGCCAAAAGTAAGTGCTGCTCTTTTATAAGAAACAAACCATAATAGATTAAATTGAACTAAAGGTTTTGTGAACAACCCAGACTGTATTAATATTTTGCAACCAATCAACTCTGCCACTGTAGACTGCCTGAAAGTTTTTCACTTAAGGTTGTTTTTAATTTTATAATAAAATCATCATTGTTTTTCTGTTTCAGTATGTTGCATACACTTGTGGGTTGATCCGAGGAGGTTTGGCAAACTTATGCATTAACAGCGTAGTCACAGCAGAAGTGCAATCCATGCCGTCTTGTAAATTTCATATACATGTCCAAAGAACATAATATTGTAAAAAAAGTTTTTGAAATATAAATAAAATATTTATTATGTTAAGTAATCATTATTTTATGTAAGCCAATGTTACATAAATTTAATTTGATAAGAAACTTTGTATGTTATCCAAACTTAAAATGGATGTTCATTGATAAAGAAATAAAGAATAGTTGTAACTACCAATATTGCTAAATTTTTAGTACTTTTTAACATGGTTGATGTAAAAATTAACATTGTTTTCCTTTTGTCATACAAAATATAACTACATTCTTTTAACTCCATTTGTTGTAAGTACTGGCATGTAAGAAACATTTTTTTTAAATAGAATTATAATATTGATGAAAATCAAAGGAACAAAACCTCGCCTAAGAAACATGTTCAACAAATCTTTCACCCAAGCCTTTTCAATAGACAACAATCTAATTCACTAAGCGATATTTCATCTAATCAGTCGGGTTCTTCTAACAATCCCATCTTATTCGCCTGTGCGAAGACTCAGTTGAAATCACTGAACCAATGCCAGCCGCACATCCAAACACAGATGTAACACAACCTCCACCATGGCAACGAGTTCCAACATCTAAGAAAAGAAAAATATGTGACAACTCCCCTCCACCAATTGAGTCAGAAAAACGTTTCATAAATCTGCCGGTTGACCTAACAGAGGTCACAGACACTGAGCCTAAACCACCAAATAAGCCCCCTCCTATTGAGGATTTAAACGAGCTCACAAAACTAATTGAGTCCACCATTTGCCCGGAAGGGTTTCGGTATAAAATAATAAACAAAAACCTGCTACGCGTAATGGTTAGCACCACAGAGCATCTTATAATAGTTAGCACTGCCGATGACTACAAATAAGTCATTGATCTGATTCGACAGAAGGGATTAATCGGACACACCTTTTCTCGTAAAGACACGAAATGCTACAGAATAGTTATTAAATACCTCCATCATACTACTCCACATGATGCCATCATTCAGGAGCTGGAGAAATCTGGTAACTCTAAGTAACTGACCTTCAGAGGAGAAATCATCAGTCACGCTATGGACCAGACAAAACACCTACCTCCACATTTTTTGTCAATTTGGAACCTAGTCCAACTTATAAATTTGTTAAAAATATTCATTATATCCATCACCAACGCATCAAAATAGAAGATCCACGTAAAACTAAGACAATCGTACAATGCCAAAGATGCCAACAATATGGTCACTGCAAAAACAACTGCATGAGGCCGTAAAGATGTGTTAAATGTGCGGAGGGCCACAAAACTTCAGAATGCCCCAAAAAAGACAGAAATGCGCCTCTTTGCTCCTGCGACCATCCTGCCAATTACAAAGGGTGTCAAGTTTACAAAGAAATATTGTCAAGAAAAATTAAGCCAAGAACTATTCCAATCGGCAACTCCAACTCTCCTACTGAGATAATCCGCACCAATACAATTTCAGAAAGCTCCATCCTACCCCAACGAAACTCCTATCGCAGATCGGACCAAAAATACTCAGATAATGCCGCTGGACGAGCCAAGGTTCCTCCACTAGACAACGTCGTTACATCTAGTCACAAAGAAAACTCTCAACAACACGTAACAGTAGGTAATGGAACAACTATGGAAAAACAAAATGAAAAAATCGACCTACTCTTGCAACAAATCAGTACCCTAGTGGGCTTACTGTCTACAGTAATGACTAAACTAGCACCATAAAATGACCCCTCTACGAATAGCCACTTGGAACATCAATGGATTGGCTCCCAATATCCAAGAGTTGGAGACTTTAATGAAAGCCAACAAACTAGACGCAGTACTCATCTCAGAGTCGCACGGGACGACCAGAAGCTCGTTCAACATTAAAGGCACCACTCCCCCCCATCCAGATGGTAGTGCGCATGCTGGCTCAGCACTGGCCATTCGAGTTAACCTGAAACATTCACTAATAGAACCATTTTCTACAGTGCATTTACAAGCCACTCCAGTTAGATTGGAGGAGCAGGCCCTATTATTCTATCTTCAATTTACTGTCCACCAAGACACAAAACAACTGCAGAAACCTACTTCAATACTCTTGGTCATAGGTTTATTGCGCCTGGTGACTGGAATGCGAAACATACTTTTTGGGGATCCCGCTGTACCAGCACCCGAGGATGTGATTTGAAACGCTGTGTTGATGAAAGTCATTTAAAACCTATATCTGCAGGTGAGGCTACCTACTGGCCTAACGACCCAAAAAAACTGCCTGATCTCCTAGATTTAATCATAAATAAGGGTATAGATAGCCTACACACTACCATCGAATCAAGTCTAGCCGGGTCATCAGATCACACTCCGGTGATCCTCAAGTTTAGCACTAGTGAGCTCACTCGGCAAATAACCGAGTCTCTGTCGAATAGCCGAACTGGCTGGGACTGCTTTAAGACCTACCTCAATGAAAACTTTACCACTACGATACCACTGAAGAGTCAAAATGATGTTGATAACGCCTGCAGATATCTCACTAACGCCATTCAGGTGGCTACTTGGATAAACACTCCCTCTTGGCCCAAAGGTTTTACCAACCCTTGTCATCCGCCAGACATAATGCAAAAAATATTAGAAAAGCGCCGACTTAGAAGAATATGGCATCCATCCCGTCATCCTCTTGATAAACTCAATTACAACAAGGCAGCAAAGAAGTTAAAGGTTATAATACAGGAGTCTACTAACTCAACATTGACAACGAACTTACGGATGATGTCACCTACTGGGGTTGGCGCGAACTCGCTCTGGAAGGCCACTAAAAACGTAGATAATCCTCAACAATCATTTCCCCCAATCAGATCACATGGTTCCCGGGCAAGAACTGACCTGGAAAAGGCTGAGGCATTCGCAATGCATCTGAGTTCTGTATTCACGCCCAACGAGAGCACTGCTGATGAGCATGAAATTGACACAGTACTCAAGCAAGATCTGCAGATGTGAATGCCCATTATACCAACAACACCTAAAGAAATAGCGAACGAAATCAGACAGCTGAACTCTAGAAAAGCCCCGGGATTCGACCTAATCACGCCTGCCATACTTAAAAATCTTCCCAGAAAATGCATTTCTTTCCTAGCTAATTTGTTCAATGCAATCTTTCGAACATCTCACTTTCCTGATCTGTGGAAAATCTCTGAAGTTGTCATGATCCACAAATTTGGCAAACCTGAACATGAAGCCTTGTCTTATCGGCCGATAAGCTTAACGCCTGTACTCTCCAAACTATGGTAGAGAATATTTCTTAACCGACTTAAACCTTGCATATACGCCAATGATTGTGTTCCGTCTCACCATTTTGGCTGTCGGAAATCCCACTCAACAATAGAACAGGTTCATCGAGTTTACCAAACAGGAAGACAGGCTTTTGAATGTAAAAAGTATTGTTCAGCGGCATTTCTTGATGTACAACAAGCTTTTGACCGTGTCTGGCACAAAGGATTGCTGGCGAAAATGAAGGAAAAACTTCCACACTCTATGTTCCTGCTCATCCAGTCGTACTTATCCGACCGCTAATTTCAAGTGAAACAGGGTGAAGCAAGGTCAAGATTGTTTGAAGTGAAAGCCGGTGTACCACAGGGATCTGTTATTGGCCCAGTGTTGTACAACATATTTACGTCAGATCTCCCTACATTGGATGAAATAACAACAACAGCAACATATGCGCTTTATATAGCCTATTTATCGGTTGATGACAACCCGGAAATGGCCAGCAATAGACTCCAAAAACAGCTAGACGAAACACATAAATGGCTCTGTAAGTGGCGGATTCGTGCCAGTGCATCAAAGTCTAACCATATCACCTTCGCGCTCAGGCACGGGAACGCATCTCCTGATAGACTTGGTCCTGATACCCTACCACACACAGATTGTGTAAAATATCTTGGCTTCCACTTAGATAGGCGCCTAACATGGAAGCATCACATTAAAAATAAAAGAGACGACATAAACCATAAGTTCCGCAACCTGTATTGGCTCATGGGAAGAAACTCTGTGCTCTCTGTAGACAACAAACTCCTCATCTACAACTCTGTCCTTAAGCCAATATGGACCTACGGAATTCAATTGTGGGGCGTTGCCAGCCAAACCAACATACTCTGCCTGCAAAGAGTCCAAAATGGTATCCTCAGATCAATAGCAAATGCATCTGAAATCGAGCGGTACAAAAGCCAACACAAGGCACGCCTTACCTTACATCCAAACCCACTAGTCTGAAGCTGAACTGTTAAACCCGATAGCGGTGGTAAAAAGCCTTTTTTTTTTTTTTGTGTATGGCATCTCGTAGTTGACCTTGAGAGGTCGTGACTACTTAACCGGAAGCCTCCAGCCAGGGGCGTAAAACTACATACATTACTAAGCGAACGCTCGCTAAGGGCACCCCCTGTGGGGTACGGACCTCGGCTTAGGGCGTCGCTGACGGGAGGACAGCAAGATGGGACAGGCTGGATCTGGATTATATTATTATTATCTGGGGAATTTAAAGCTACAGGCTCAGCTACGGCGCGGGCTGGCACTTCGTCGAACAAGGGGTAAAAAGGCTGAAGGGGAACCACCTTTTATAAGTGCGCAGCACTGGCTGCTTCAAGCCAACGCCATTAAAAATGAAAAACCATGAAACGAATTCGCTCATGGTCCGGCGACCGATTGCAAAAAAATTTTTTTATTCAAGAAAAGAACAATTTCTTTTTTTTTTTCATACCATTTACAGCCTAATTTTCGGAATAATTTTTAAACCAATGTCAGAATCACATAGTTTGCCATTGTGAAAATTGTTGTAAAGGGGCGTCGACATTATTTATATTCGCGACTGGTGTCCTCGTACCCAGTCCGTCCCCGGTCCCTCTGACCTAGTAGGCACCGACGCTACGTTTAGCGATGCCCTCGAGCCCTCTCCGTCGCAACTTCCAGGTTGCTCGCCGCCGGCTGTCCACATGGACACCAGCGAGCCTTCCCCTCGCCCGACCTCGCCGTACTTAATCTCGAGCGACGACCAGAGCTCCTCCCCCTCTTCCGACGAAGGCGTCTTTAAGACGGTCGGCTCCAAAAAGAGGAGCCTCAAACCGAGTCCTGACACAAGGACAAAGAAACCGGCTATCGAAGCCACCTCCGCTCCCGTGGCTCCATCCGCCACCGCCCCCTCTCAGGCCGCCTCGGCCTCAACCTCTTCCCTCAGCCACAGTGCTGCCAAGCCCGCTGCCCAGCCTTCTGCGGCAAAGAAAATCGCCCCCCCCCCTCCCCCTGTGTACATCCAGGACAAGGAGAAGTGGACAGACGTGTCCAAATGGTGCACCGACCTGCGTATAGGCTACACCAGCGCGAAGTCTACCCAACAGGGTATTAAGGTAACCGGCCCGACGTCAAACGACTACAGAGAGCTCACGAAGACTCTCCGTCTTAGAGGTGTGTCCTTCCACACCTACGCCCTCCCCGAAGACCGTCAAGTCCGAGTCGTGATCCGTAGGATCCCGAAGGAGATACCCGCGGAGGATATAAAAGCCGACCTTCTGTCGCAAAACGTCCCCGTTGCGGAAGTCCACCGCATGCACCGCGCCCGAGGCAGGGTACCGTTCGATATGGTCCTCGTTGTCTGCCCTCCTACTGAGGGTCACCACCCCATTTTCAACGTCCATTCCATCTGCAACCTCACCGGCTTGCAGACCGAGAAGCCGTTTAAGACCGGTGTCATAGGGCAGTGTCACCGCTGCCAGCTTTACGGACATTCGCAGATGCACTGCCACGCGAAACCTAGGTGCGTCAAGTGCCTGGGCGATCACGGCACTGCTGATTGCACTCGTCCTAATGACCGCACCTTGTGCACAGAGCCGCCAAGCTGTGTGCTTTGCGGAGATTCAGGTCATCCGGCCAACTATCGTGGGTGCCCCAAGGCTCCCAAAACCTCATCTCCCAAACTGACGAAGCGGGCGGACGCCCGTCAGCAAAGGGAAAGCCCCCGCTACGCCCACGCATGGCCTACCACACATCAGGAGCGACTCAGTCCTCAGAGGCCCTCGCCCTGGAACTACTTCCACCATCAGCAGGCTTTTCCAGCCTTAGCTCCCAGACCCGTTCCTGCGGCCATCCCTCCACTCATGGACCACCGCATCCGCGTCAACGCGCCTCCAGGCATTCCTGTGCCTCTCAACAAAGCCGCTACGGCCGCGTCAGCTCCACCCGCAGCCACCAGGGTGGCTGCGGGTACCGGGTGGTCGGTCAGAACCCGATGGACGCGTTTAATGTCATCTCAAGTACATTCACGGCCTTCCTTACCCCTCGCGCAAGGAAAATGGCCAGTGAAATTGTTGCCGCCAGAAATGCCGGCAACATTTATATGATTCAAAATATTTACAATGCGTACCCGGACATTACGCAAGCCCTGATGTCCTTTAACAATCAACCCAATCCTAATAATGGATAAAGGAATCCTCGCGCGAACCAAACCCCGATCCCTAAAGTTAGGTTATTTCAATGCCAATGGCATCCTTTTTTTTTTTTTTTTTTTTGTTCCCGGGGTGGAAAATCCTCATGGATGTCCTCCACCCTGGGGCGGGCGGAGGGGTCTGTCAGACTCTTACTGACTAAAAACCACCCCGGTGTTCCATCTCACACCTACGCCGGGGTCGCGGGAACACATTATTCTTCCATAACCCCGGCTGGTGCCGGCCCGCTTGCGCAGGCCCCGTCTCGGGCGGGGGGAGTGAGGTGTACTCCCCCTGCAACGTCTGTGGTTGGCGCGCGAGGAACACTACGCGCGCCGCCTTCTCGGGTCCTGATGTTGGGGGGCGACGGATGTCCCCGAATCCGTCGCCCCTGGACCCATTTAGGGGGGCCGGAAGAGGGCGTTGTCCGCCCTCCTCCGACGCCCGGTGCGTCTGCTGCGGGCCGGGTCGAGAGTCGAGATCTCTCTCTCCCTTTCCGCAGCCTCCTTCTGCGAGATGACCGTTTCGCAAAAGGAGACCACTGCGTCCCAGGACTCTGCGCCGCCGACCATCGCGTTCACGACGGCCGGCAGCGACAGGTCATTGCCTACTTCAGTTATGAGGGCACGGCGCGGCTCCTCCCAAGCGGCACACTCTGCCAGCGTGTGCCACGCCGTGTCCTCCCGGCAGTCGACGCAGTGGTGACACCGAGCGTCCGGCTCCCTGTTTATGCGACACAGGTACTTCCCGAAGCAGCCATGCCCCGAGAGCACCTGCGTCGCCCGAAACGACAGGGAGCCGTGCCTTCTCCCGAGCCAGCGGTCGAGCACTGGCCGGATCGCCTCGATGGTGCTGAGGCCGGCGGTAGGCCGTGAAAGCCTCACCCGCCATTCCGCCACCAGGACCTCGCGGAGATGCAACCGATGCTGCTCGATATGTTGCTGCATCGGTCGCTCGCCCCGCTCCCGCGCTGCCTCGCGCCACCGGTACAGTGACGCGAGCACCCTCGCCTCCAGGTCCCAGGGCGGTGATCCGGCCAGTGCACAACCCGCCTCGAAGGAGATCGTGCGATACCCCCGAATGACTCTGACGGCCATCGCCCGCTGCGGCTTGCGCAGGACAGCTATGCTGCCGGCCGTCAGGTCAGACGCCCAGATCGGCGCTCCGTAGAGCGCCATGGATCGCACGATCCCCATATAGAGCCGCCTACAGGCGGCGCTCGGGCCCCCCAGATTGGGAAGCAACGTTGCCAGCGCCCCGGCCGCGCCCAACAACTTGGGCGCCAGCCGCCGGAAGTGGGGTCCGAAGTCCCACCGGCTGTCGAGCACCAATCCCAGATATTTCATGGTGGGCTTGACAGCGATCCGGACCCCCCCGACCACAATGTGTGATCCGGCCGGCGGCGCCCGCCGGGGGCCATGAAACACCATGGCCTCCGACTTGTTGAGGGCCACCTCCAGGCCGAGGCGCCGTATGCGGCTCACCGTGAGTGAGACCGCCGCCGTCGCGAGCAACGCTGCCTCCCTGTGCGAACTCCCCCGGGCCGTAACCAGCGTGTCGTCCGCGTAACACGTCAGGTCCGCGCCCGGCGGGAGCTCGCCCCTCAGCACCCAGTCGAACCCGATGTTCCACAGGAGCGGTCCCACGACCGATCCCTGTGGAACACCGCACGACACTTGGCGCTGGTTTCCGCCATCACGTCCCATGTAGGTGACACACCTCCCCGCCAGATAAGCCCCAAATGCCAATGGCATCCTGCGACAACGCGCTGAAATCAGCGAGTTCCTCCGCGACCACCATATCGACATCCTCCTTGTTCAGGAAACGTTCCTTAAACCGAGTTACCGAAATCCGTCAATTGCAAACTATCGTACAGTTCGCAATGACAGGACGCGTTGCCATAAGGGCGGTACCCTTATCTATTACAAAAAGGAGCTATACTGCATTCCCATAGACCCTCCCACACTCTCACGATTAGAAGTGTCTTGCTGTCGGCTTGGCATGACAGGTCATCAACCGATCACCATAGTTTCGGCCTACCTCCCCCCCATTAATACTTCGGAGAACTTCCAACTCCTTACTGAAGATCTTTCTGTCCTTTTTAGCCTGAGTGACTCCGTTATCATAGCGGGTGATCTCAACGCCAAACATCCCTCCTGGAATAGCACCAGGACCTCTTCCAGAGGGAGACACTTGTTCAACCTCTCCTCCTCTCAGAATTTCGATGTCATCGCGCCGATGACTCCCACTCATTTTCCCCCCGATCCCAATCACACCGCCGATGTACTCGACGTGGCGCTCCTACAGAACGTCAACCTACGGTTGGACTCTATAGAAGTGGTACAAGAGCTCGCTTCCGATCACCGTCCAGTAGTCATGAAACTGGTCCCCCGCATAGGTCTGCCCGATTCCACCCAACCCCTTCCCAACAAAGTGGTAACGGACTGGAGGAGAGTAAGCGATCGCTTAAAATCCACCACGTCCCCCCACTTGGACCCAATCCCCGATCATTTTGACTCTATCGCTGACACGACGGCCGCGATCGACTCATTCACAGCTCACGTACAATCAGTCCTGAACGATTGTTCAAGGGAAATTCCAGCGACGGATGACCGTCGCTGGAAGTTGCCGGACGATGTACGCGAACTGTTGAATGAGAAGAACGCGGCTGTCCGTGCCTTTTTTTTTTTTTTTTTTGTTCCCGGGGTGGAAAATCCTCATGGATGTCCTCCGCCCTGGGGCGGGCGGAGGGGTCTGTCTGACTCTTATTGACTAAAAACCACCCCGGTGTTCCATCTCACACCTACGCCGGGGTCGCGGGAACACATTATTCTTCCACAACCCCGGCTGGTGCCGGCCCGCTTGCGCGGGCCCCGTCTCGGGCGGGGGGAGTGAGGTGTACTCCCTCCGCAACGTCTGTGAGCGGCGCACGCGGAACACTACGCGCGCCGCCTTCTCGGGTCCTGATGTTGGAGGGCGACGGACGTCCCCGAATCCGTCGCCCCTGGACCCATTTAGGGGGGCCGGAAGAGGGCGTTGTCCGCCCTCCTCCGACGCCCGGTGCGTCTGCTGCGGGCCGGGTCGAGAGTCGAGATCTCTCTCTCCCTTTCCGCAGCCTCCTTCTGCGAGATGACTGTTTTGCAGAAGGAAACCACCGCGTCCCAGGACTCGGCGCTGCCGACCATCGAACTCACTACGGTCGGCAGCGACAAAGCACTGCCTACTTCTGAGATGAGGGCACGGCGCGGCTCCTCCCAAGCAGCACACTCTGCCAGCGTATGCCACGCCGTGTCCTCCCGGCAGTCGACGCAGTGGTGACACCGAGCGTCCGGCTCCCTGTTTATGCGACACAGGTACTTCCCGAAGCAACCATGCCCCGAGAGCACCTGCGTCGCCCGAAACGACAGGGAGCCGTGCCTTCTCCCGAGCCAGCGGTCGAGCACTGGCCGGATCGCCTCGATGGTGCTGAGGCCGGCGGTAGGCCGTGAAAGCCTCACCCGCCATTCCGCCACCAGGACCTCGCGGAGCTGCAACCGATGCTGCTCGCTATGTTGCTGCATCGGTCGCTCGCCCCGCTCCCGCGCTGCCTCGCGCCACCGGTACAGTGACGCGAGCACCCTCGCCTCCAGGTCCCAGGGCGGTGATCCGGCCAGTGCACAACCCGCCTCGAAGGAGATCGTGCGATACCCCCGAATGACTCTGACGGCCATCGCCCGCTGCGGCTTGCGCAGGACAGCTATGCTGCCGGCCGTCAGGTCAGACGCCCAGATCGGCGCTCCATAGAGCGCCATGGATCGCACGATCCCCATATAGAGCCGCCTACAGGCGGCGCTCGGGCCCCCCAGATTGGGAAGCAGCGTTGCCAGCGCCCCGGCCGCGCCCAACAACTTGGGCGCCAGCCGCCGGAAGTGGGGTCCGAAGTCCCACCGGCTGTCGAGCACCAATCCCAGATAGGCTGTCCGTGCCTACAGCAACTTCCCCTGCGACGCGAACAAAGCCCATATGCGTTACTTACAGCGTACTGTAAGAACACGCATAGAGGAGCTGCGTACCGCCGGCTGGGACAAGATGTTGAGCGAACTAGAGCCCACCCACCTAGCCTTCTGGCAACTCCAGAGGAAGCTCAGATCCGGAGAAATAGTCTCCATGCCCCCCCTGATCCGTCCCGACAAGACCATCGCCTTCGATGAAGTCGACAAGGCTGAGCTTCTAGCCGACAGTCTAGAAGTCCAATGCTCGCCTAGCTCTCAACCAGTAGACCAAGCTCACCTCTCTGAGGTCGACGCTGAAGTCGAACATAGAGCCTCCCTCCCTCCCGTCGAAGACCCAGAGTATCCACTGCCCCCAGTCACGCCCGACGAAGCGCACGACCTCATCAAAGGTCTTAAGGCTCGTAAAGCCCCCGGCTCAGATGGAATCACCAATAGGGTATTCCAACTTTTCCCTGCCCACCTGATAATGCTACTGACCACCATCTTCAATGGTGCTCTGAGCAACAACATCTTCCCACAGGCATTCAAAGAAGCCACCGTCATCGGTATCCCGAAGCTCGGCAAGCCAAAGTCAGAGCCTAGTAATTACCGCCCCATCAGTCTGCTCAATGTCCTCGGCAAAATCTATGAGAGGCTTATTTATAAGCGCCTCAGAGACTACGCCGAGACAAAGGGCCTCATCCCCAACGAACAGTTTGGTTTTAGAACCCAACACTCGTGCGTACAACAGGTCCACCGTATAGTCGAACACATCAACTTCGGTTTCCAACGAGGTTTGATGACCGGTGCTGTCTTCTTCGACATAGCGAAAGCGTTCGACAAAGTCTGGCACAACGGCTTATTATATAAGCTGTACCAACTCGGTGTGCCAGATCGTCTCGTGCTCATCTTACGGGACTTTTTGTCGAATCGCACCTTCCGTTATCGCATCGAAGGAGCGCTATCCTCCCCCCACCCTATTCGCGCAGGAGTCCCTCAGGGCTCTGTGATCTCTCCCCTAGCATTCACGCTATTCACCAGCGATATGCCCAAGTGCAGCAAGGCGCAGTTGGCCCTGTTCGCAGACGACACGGCCATCTACTACACCGGCCGTGATGAAAATTCGATAGCTCGCATTCTCCAAACCCAAGTGAACAAGCTTGGCGCTTGGTTTAGAAAATGGCGAATCGAAGTCAATCCCGACAAAAGTCAAGCGGTTCTTTTCTCAAAGCCGCGTCGCAACCCCTGCCCCCCTCGACCGATCACCATGTTCGGCAAGCCGATCCCTTGGGAGAAGCGAGCCAAATACCTGGGTGTCGTACTAGACGAACACCTCTCTTTCTCAGAGCACATTAAGGCGGCTCGTTCGCGCGCCGCCTTCGCTCTAGGTAGACTTCACTTTGTCCTCAATGCACGTAGCAAATTGTCACTGAAGTGCAAAATGCGTATCTACACAGCGTGCATCCGCCCGATCATGACCTATGCCAGTGCAGTCTTCGCACACGCCAAGCCCGTTCGCTTCAATAGAATGCAGACCCTCCAGAACAAGTTCCTCCGTAGGATAACAGGCTCCCCCTGGTACGTTCGCAACGAAATCCTCCACGTAGACCTCAGGATTCCCACTATCCGTCAGTTCATGAAACGCATTTCAAAGCGTTTCTTCGAGACCGCCGCGAATCACCGCAACCCTCTGGTTGTGAAAGCCGCTAGCTATATTCCCTCCTCCATTAGTCAAGTCCGCCGTCCCAAGCATGTCCTCACCGATCCCGATGACCACATAACTCTCATTCAGGAGAGCAGTAGGGCCACCAGTACAGTGCACAAACACAGACCGACATTCCGACCTCGCCACCGAGGTTCCTCGCGAAGATCCCGACGTAATTGTCCCCCCCGACCCTTGCTCGACGAAGTGTCAGCCCGCGCCGTAGCTGAGCCTGTAGCTTTAAATTCCCCGATTAATAATAATTAACAAAACTTGATCCAGCCTGTCCCATCTTGCTGTCCTCCCGTCAGCGACGCCCTAAGCCGAGGTCCGTACCCCACAGGGGGTGCCCTTAGCGAGCGTTCGCTTAATAATATAAGTAGTTTTACGCCCCTGGCTGGAGGCTTTGAGTCCGCTTAAGGCAGCCACAGGATAGTCCGGTTAAGTAGTCACGACCTCTCAAGGTCAACTACGAGATGCCATACACAAAAAAAAAAAAAAAATCCTTGTACCGGCCGGTGCGGGTGGATAAATGCCAAGATGATAGATGATGAAGTATAGACGTTTTATTTCAGTTGAATGTAAATCTGAAAGAGATCGCTCTGGGCAAGGATTGTGGAAGGGGGAAGTGAATTGTGAATAAGGAAGTGGCTGCACTTCATATTCGAAATCGATTGCTAGATAGACCACAGAATTACAAGGCCGACAATTGACTTTGTCACTCTACGCATCATGTGGTCCGAGCATCATGTCGAAATTAAAGTGTTGCCAAGTCCAGAAAAAAAAAACAAGCTACCTACATGATCTGTGGTCAAAACTTTGACGAAACGCACGCAAACTTTTTGATTGGCGTTGGCGCTCTTTTGCTTCCTTTCCTTTCATTCGCTCTTTCAATTTACAGAAAATGGCTTCCGAAGAATTGGTGACTGAGCAATTTCAATTTTTCGGTTTAGATGTGCTTAAAGAAGTCATAAGTAAATGTGAGTACCCAAATAATTTGCAATAAACAATAAACTTGTGCATATATCTGTTCATCAACTTTACCAAAAGTTTTGAGAATAACTTTGTACCGCTTCTAAATGAATGTTCAAGGTTGTTACTTAATTCACTTCTTTTTCGAAGGCGTAAGTTTATGCGAAGAATACAACATCGACGCTGAATCTTTCATTGAACAATGGATGGCCTTTAGTTTAAACCATTTAAACGGTGCATCGCCGAATTTGGACAACTTGGATACTTTTGTGAGAAAGGAATTTTCCAAGCGGGCGGCGCATCGTTCCAACGCAACCGCTAAAGAAAACGGACCAGTGGGTACCGGCACAAGTTTGACGGTTTACGGGGCACCCGCTTCAGTTCAGTATCCTTTTTAATGCGCATGCTCCACGTGTTCATTATTTACCAAAGTATTTGTAACTTGTGGTTTGTTTCTTGCCGTTATAGTAGCCGTCCGTCTAAATAACGGTTTATTGTCGATTGTTTGTTTTTTAGTGTAAGGTTGGTTAATGAGTTGTATTTCATCAACAATCCTTAGCGTTGATACAGATCAGACAATGATGTTCTATCAAATTATATGGCTACAACACCAAAGGTATGATCCTTAGCACTATCATGTTTGTTTTAACAATTAAACATGTTTCAGTAGGTTATAATAACCTAAGCACTTAAAAATTACCTTTAACCAAAACATTTACTTTAGTTTATATTTACATTGTAATAAAGCCTAGTGAAACTTAGTTGTCAATGCAATTGTTGGTAGCTGCATAGTTGGATTTTAATGTTTTCTAAAGGTATTATTGAATTATCATCACCTCATTGAAGAAAGAAGTCTGGAGCCACCTACTTGCGCATAATGGGTGTATGTCTAGTACCACAGTGCATAATTTCTGTGACTAGATCTACACTCATTGAGTGCTTGTAGGTCTTTCATCAGCTACAATAATGGACAGAGCTCCATTTACAGCTACAGCAACAAACGTTTACGGACTTGCTACAAGATATTTAAAATTTTGTATTTAATTTGTTTTGTTATTTTACCCATCTACATTTGTAGTGTTTTTTTTTACATGTACACAAAGATTCAACCTTGGGACATGAATATTAGGGGGCGCACTATTTAACTTGATGATATTTGTGGGCGAGTTTGCTTCTGGTTCATGTTCACTACAAATCATGACTAGATCCATACTCGTCTGCAGCCATCAACTTAATCTGCATCTTTCATAACTCTTGTAATAGGTAATACCGGCTGGTGTCCGCAACTCCATGACAATGCGCGTATTTTGTTTTACTATTGTATGGCCATGCCATAAGGTCCTATTTAACTTTTTATGTAAATAAAACTAGGCTAGTTAATGAATATTTATTTGAAGCAATTGTATACATATTGTAAATGCCATAATAAAAGCCATTTGCATGATTTTCAGAGAGATAAAATTGAAATTGAATCTGCACCAAATCTGCCAAATGATTTATGTCCAGCCACTTATTCACCAACTATGTAAGTCTGGCAAAATTATTCAATTGTTTTATTAATGAATGTTCACATCTTAGATTTTAACTTCCATAAACATGAACCTTGAGTCTTCTGGGGTCCACTAAGAGCCCTCGCCACCTCTTAGGCAACCAATACTTTTGATGTATGCTATCTATTTTTGTATGTTGTACTCATAATATTGGATTGGAAGCCTATTCATGGGATAATCACTCCTGATTTTAAGATGGCTCCCAGGTGGAGTTCTTGGGTTACAGAGGCACTGGCATAGAAAGAGTTGCATACACTGAAGTTCTGAAAGTCGCTCTTAAAATTGAGATGTACGCGTGCTGTGTCATCAATGGGTTAGGTCACGACAATGGGCAAAGTATGCTTTTATCATCATCATCAACTCTTATCAAATGTATTCTTCAATAGGCTTGTTCTGCTCATTTGTATGCAATGAAGTTGAAGTCCACAGGTGTTTTTGCAAGGTTTGCTTTCCTATTCTTTTAGTTCTGACAAATGAAAAGCACATACATTTTATTTCAGTGGATCTGCTAAGTATGCATCCAGAACAAATACAGGTGCGATAGTACACTCCTATGGTGATGAGAAATTATTACAGAATATTGCTGATCCCTGTGCCCCTAATGACATTTTAAATCTGAAAATCACACAAGTACTTAATGATGATGGTGATACATACACCAAAGCTATGTAAGTATTGTAAGAGTATACTTACTATCCAAGCAAAGTTAATTTGCAACAGTCAGCCTCCTAGGGAATTTTTATATAATCAATTTGACTTTATTGATGACTCTTCTGCTTTCTTCTTCTTTTTTCTTTGTTATGTCTTAGTAATAAAATTGTAAAGTATTAGCCAATTTGACAAAAATCATTCATCAAAATAAAAATACCTGTCACCTACCCTAAAACTTGTTCATTTGAATATATTTCATTTCCATTCTAGGTTTGGCTTTGAACTCCTTCACGAAAAAGCTAGTATGTTTGATAACAACATTCGCTACATATCTCAATGTATCATGAAGAAATGCGGAATCTCAGATGTAACATCAGTTAGGTGTAAAACACAGGTAGCTCATTAAAAAAATCTTCCTGTAACACTGTCTTTCCACCTTAAGCTTTATGAGGCAGAGAGCAGTGAGCTAGGAAAAAAAAACATCCAATAGAATTCTTACCTCCCACTGCTCTGGTGGAAAGTCAGCCCAATGGCCGAAACCTAATTAAAAAATCTGCTATTTTAAAGTTTGTAACAATATTAATTACAGGCTGAAGTGTCAGTAGTGGGCCGCATAGAGTGTGACGCGGACGCTAGGCTCAACCCTAAGAGTGTTATACTCCAAGGAACTTGGGATCAATCACTTAGTCAAACAGTGCCAGTGGATTTGGACAAGTTTGTATATTCAATTGATAAAGGTGTATATTTTTATAGCAAGCAAGAGAGATCCTTGAAACTTGGAGGGTAGGCGCGCGGACTTTGTAAATGTTATCATTAATTAGTTTAAAGTTTTATCGTCACCTCTTCTGTTCATCATTCTATCAAAATAAATGCTAATTATAACAAGTATGCGACAGCCTATGTAGTGGATATGTTGTCTGTACCTTGCCAGTCTGGTGCAGCCATTTCACTAATGAAGCAGCTGTCCATGATCAGCCTGAAGTAGCTGATAAGTTGGTTATTACGCCATCTGTCTGTGTTTGCTGGGGTTTTTGAGGAAGTTTGCTGATACATTTCGTAAATTCTCCGTTTTGGATGTACTGAAGATATACATTGAATATCTACTTCTTCTTGTTCAAACTTGCTTGGGCCTAAATAAACACCTTATATTTTTGTAACATATGCTTTCAAAAGCAAAACTTTTATAGGCTCTTTATTTCTGTGACAGTGTGAAGCAGTATTCTTTATTTCCGGGTCAGACTGTTGTGATGCGAGGAGTAAACACGCGTGGTGACAAGTTGGTAGCTCACGAAGTGTTCTGTGACGCCTCGCCTCCTGTCGCGGATCATAAGGCTGATATGATGAATGTTCTAAATGGTATGTTATGCGTGATGAGAAAGAATTTTAACTTATATCTCACAAGAGCTGTTTGCCTGAGCCTCTCTTATACATATTTGTCGCTATTATGACTGCATACATAAATACAAACTAAAATCTTTTGTTTCAATAATATTTTTTTAGGTAAAATGTCAATGGTGGTAGCATCTGGACCATACACAACATCGGAAAACATGGCCTATGAGCCTTTGAAAGACCTAGTAACATACATTACGACATACAAACCTCATGTAGTTATAATGACAGGTCCGTTTTTGGACAGTGAACATACCAAAGTCAAAGACAACACCATGGCAGAGACTTTCAAGTCGTTTTTCGACAAACTAATTGATAATTTAGGTGAATTAAGTAATACAAGGTAATCGTAAACGAGCCGTCTACATCAAGTAAATGATTCTATTCGTAATTATTGTAAGATGATAATAATGTTTGTATTTCATTGCAGCCCATACACTAAGATATACATAGTTGCTAGTAATAAGGACGCCTTCCACGTGAACATCTACCCGACGCCGGCGTACCCTAACAGGCGGAAACACACGAACATTCACTTCGTGCCCGACCCGTGTACGCTCAACATCAATGGCTTAGTTATTGGTATTACCAGCACAGATATACTCATGCACATAAGCCAAGAAGAGATTTCCTTGTAAATATATACCGTTATTATTCTAGAACTCTTAGCTCAGTCGTATGTATGTACACATGATTGAATCCCTTTTCATTACTAATAAGTAATGAAAAGAGATTCAATTATCACTTCACTTTTGTTTTTCTATACAAAAATCATATTATTAGATCCAATTTTTTTTGTTCTTGCTTTTGAAAGTCAAATTATCCTGTTAAAAGAATGTTATTTATTGTTTTTAGTCTAAGTCTATTCATGTATTTCAAGTGAACAATATAAGGCACTTCTGAACATCAAAATGTACATGCTCCTTCCAAATGGTAGTATTGTATGAAGAAGAATGAGCGAGAAACTCCATAGTTACTCTGTCAAAATGTTATACATTTATTATGATTATTACAGAGGCGTGGGCGGTGACAAACTCTCACGACTAGCCGGCCACATCCTGATGCAACAGACATACTACCCGCTGTGGCCGCCGGCACAAGGGCTGGCCGTCGACGCCGCACTATGGGCTGCCCATGCGCAGATGTCCTGCATACCTCACATTCTTGTACTGCCCTCTAACTTTAGATACTTTGTCAAGGTTTGTATATTAATGATGTTTTATCATTTGATGTTCTACCTGCCTTTGTCAAATATTACTTGAGGTCGCCGCAAAAGCTGTCAGTTTTCAGAATTAGTTGAATTTTTCATCGTTGAATTGAAAAAATTTTTTTTCGTTGTTTTTCAGGAAGTAAATGGCTGCGTCGTGGTTAATCCGGAGCACCTGACCAAAGGTACGGGCGGAGGAACCTTCGCCCGCCTACAGGTAGCTGCTGACAAGGATGATAAAAGAATAGCAGCTCAAATTGTACGCATTTAAACAAAAATAATTAGTAACTAAAATAATTTACAACCATTTTCCTCTTTTATTTCTTAAATGTATAAATTCTTATATTGTTAAAAATTATGAAATTTCGAGATTTGAACCTGACTGAACCATCCAAAGTACGTTGATAAAAAAAGTGAAAAAAAAATTTAGGCTGCATAAATAGGGTCATTCACTGAGATCTTGCCGCCTGGTCCACTGCGCAGCGCCATCTGTAGCCCCAAGCGCGGTGAGTTCCCACAAGATTTGCGTTCTTCAGCGGTCACGGCTTGACGGTACCTAGAAAAAAAACGTGTTATTCTCATTTCGAAGAATCGGGCGTAGATTTATTGGGAATAAAACTACCGGCTGTGAGGTAAAAGCTGATGAGGTTATTATACTTGTCTTATTATTTACTTTTTCAATTCCGTCAATGGTTCAGTTCTGGAATTGCGAACTCCTGTCTCTGGATCGATGGTCGTCAACACGCATCTGAAAGTAACACAAAAACATAGGTAAACAAAGCTTAAAGGTACAAAAAAAGATTAAGGGCTAACACTATTTAAAAAAACCTTTACCTAAAGCACGGTTTAATGATTTCAAAAATATTTTCGCCGATTTTGAGGAACTTCCATTTGTCTTCGTCGTAAGCCTGAGCTCCAGTTAGCAAGAAGTTAGGTCTGAAATTACGCGCTGTAACCTGACTGTCCGATGCAATTCGAGTGTTCAAGTCCTCGACCGAAGCCTCGTTGACGAGGTTGAAAGACGTTTCATCAGGGAGAGCACCCTGAAAAGAAAAGAATAGTAATAGAAGAAAACTTTTAATTCCCCATTTTGTACGTGGCAGAATAGGCGCAAACATGCGCGGAAAATAAAAAAAAACCTCATCCCTTTAGTCTGTGGCCGATCGCAATGCGCGCGCTTAAGAAAACTGATTAACTTTTCCTGCCATAGCGAAACATTTTTCACAACTCGTTTGCACTATTGAATTTATAGTTATTTATTAATTAAAATGTCTACAAGTACTAGTTACGAAGAAAATGATTTAAGAACAACGCCACTCCGCCAATAAATTATAAAAAAAAATCTATACCTCACTAGTGAGTTATAGCAATGAAAAAGTCACAGTTTGATTATGGGTGTCATTCTGTGCCTAATTGCGGCCTAATAGCCACTATATGAGCAAGTGTGTTGAAAATATATTAATGTTTTTTATTGATCCAATGAAATATTGGTTTTGCTTTCGGCACACGTAAAACTAGCTATTAAAATTTCGGTGTCTTTGGTTTTGTGTTTTCTTTTTTTGCCACTGACTACCGAAATTTAAGTTTTTTTGCAATAAAGTTTTATAATTTTTCTCTTTTTACTTGGTACACACAAAAAAAATCTGCCGAATGCATAATTGCCTTTTTTTGAAGTCGGTTAAAAATGTATACAATAATTCTACATTTCTACAGAGGTTAAGTCGACCTTTAGTTAGGAGGTTGTAATTTCAATAACTCCCGATTGATTTGACTGTCACCGTACCCCAAACTTTACCATTGTCAAGATAGGACTAATTAAAGTATTAAAAAAAAATCAAATTTTTTGGGTGGCCTATTTTTTTGGATATTTTGCCTCTAATTTATTTATGAAGTAGACGATTGATTGATAGAAAATAAAATAAATCGGTCAAAAATATATTTTTATTTCAGAAATATAGAAATGTCTATGACACTCATGCTGCCGATGTGATATTGTGATTAAAATATTCTACGTTTCATTAGCTATCCAACAAGGGGTATAATCACAATTATTAGAAAAAAAAATTGGTGAAAGGCTCCCAGGATATCATACCGCATACGATGTAAGCAGGGATGAGCGAGAAAAAAAAATCCCCGAAGACTTTGTTGTTATTATGTTTGGTTAGTCTGCAAACGCGATTCGTCCGTAGTAGATGCGATACTGTGCTCTTAATTTCTTCTTACTCGATTTGGCTTGGATTTCTTTTCAATTCGTGACTGTACTTGCAAACTGGACTCTGATTTGGAACTGTTGAAGATGACGACCTTCACGGCTGCCAAGTACTGGATGTTAGTCTTTGACGGACTTTACCGACGACATAAAGAGACTGGCTCTGTTTCGAGGAGACGAATATATCTAGGTAGACCACGTGTCAATGATGATGATGAAGAGCAACACAATGAAATTGTTCAACGGTTTAGATTGGATCCAACTACTTGAACTGGTATGTGTGGTTACTGGAAAGTGTGGTTTATCGTGAATACTGCCGGCCTCTACCCCTATCATAATACGCCGGAGCAAGTTATCACAAGTTAGGAGATCCTGTGAGGAGGTCGGATTTCTGCAGATTCATGCTCAATGCAGATTTAGAAGACCCATAATTTCTGGGAAATTTGATAAAGACGGCATAACTAACTACCACAGCGCTCAGTAATGGGCCTCGAAAGCACAAGGAAATCCCAGTAAGAGGCGGCCTAAGGGATCACAAATACGATTTTGTATGTATGGATGGGAATCATATCGAACCATTTGATTGGGTCTTACTTTCTTCCTGAAAATTTAAATGTAGAAAAAATGATAACTTTTTATGAGAAGATTTACCCGTCTTGGTACTAGGCGATTTAACACTCAGTTTAAAGTCAAAGCATTTATTTCAAATAGGCCCTTAAAAAGGCACTTTTGAACGTCAAAATTTACATTAAAATAGAACTGATTCTAGGCGCCACTTCCAAAAAGTAGTTTCGTATGGAGAAGAAGTGGCAAGAAACTCCACCGTTACTCTTTTAAAATGTTTTACATTATTTTGTATACATTATTTATATTTCTTTATGTGAAGACGATGCACCAAGTATAAAAATATTATACCAAAATTGGGATGATGACTACTATTAAAAATGTTCTTAAAAATAATGTAATTTCAAAGAAGGCATAGGTAAAATGAGATAATCGAAAAAATCTGTTAAATCGATGTAAAAATGAAGAAGACACGCTTTAAAAGTTTTTGGAGGGGATTATTCCTGTCCTTGTCGCGCGGTACGGACAATGTACGGCGCTTGTATGAAGTTACTTAGTCGTGACGTCACTTCCACGATAGTGCTGTCCTAGTCTAACACTTACTTTAAAACGTTTATAACTTGACAGTTTTTTAAGCTTTTACACTTTTTGTAATACTATTTGCACTATTTGGAAATAAACATTTTTTTGAGATAAAATTAAATAATTGTCATCATCACCATTGGTAAAAAGAATTAAAAATAAAGCAAAGGCAGATAAATTAATCACGTGATAGGTACATTGTGCTCAGATATTTACAAACATTGTAAAAATATATGATTTTCCTAAAATATTAACTAGGAAGAATAAGTCAGTCTGTGAGTAAAGTAAAAATAACAAATTATACAATATAATAAGCAACTAGTATGATTTTGTCTAGCCTCTAGACTGTCCTATGGAGCAGGACCAGCATGTTTCCTAGCATTCTTTTCTAGGATATAATCCTCTAATTTGTAATTCTTATGCTTGTTTACAAAGTGTTTTTTTTAACATGAGTTTTAAACTTTCTTTCATTTAATTGCAATATTTCACAAGGTATTTTGTTGTAACATATAACACAGTACCCCATAAAAGATGTATGTACTTTAGATAGTCTGAAAAATGGTTTAATTCGGGACATGTGGTTTCAGCATGACTGTTGCCCTGCACACTCAGGAGAAGTGTCAGAGACTGGCTAGAAACGAATTATCCTAATTAGTGGATCGGAAGAGGTGGACACATACCGTGGCCAGCTAGAAGTCCAGACCTGACCCCCTATGGATTTTTATGTGTTTAATTTATTTCATGTTATAACTATCAATCGTCTCGACGACCCAGTTGGTTCAGTTAACTGCGATTTTAGTGTTGAGAATGATAAATCAACTTACCTATCTACTATACAAAAAACGCAAACAAATTAATTAGACAACCACACAAAAAAAAAATGCCCAACAGACAAGAAATCGTCAATTATTATTTTAAAAAATGGAAGTCTTAAAAATGGTTCAGTTTGGTTTTTTATAGTCAAATCAGTCAGGAATGATTCAAACTACAACCTCTTAAAAAGGATCTAGGTTGAATGAACCTGTAGCCCTAAATATCCTAATGCATTTCTTAGCACTCCCCCCGAATGAGGCCATGCAGTAACTAGCAAAAGCAAGACATTGTCTGTCGACGACAGCATAAAAAGCTGGTTTTATGCCTTAGCCTTTATTCACGTCCACAGCTTTTTTTTTCGAAAGGTTTTTACTTTTGAGGTACCTACGGAAACCACATTAGTGAAGACCTGTGCCTGCTACTGCTACTCGTAAGTGACTTACCGTATCGTTCTTCGTAAATTTGTATATCTTATTAGTGCTACTACGCAATTTACGGCAATTTTCCGCTGCATAATAAACCAAGCGGTAGTTCACAGACGAGCGATCAATCAATCTGAAACATATTTTATTAGATTACATACTTACTTTAAGAGCGGTTTTGCACTGCGTCCGATCCGAATCCGAGAAGTACAATTTATATTCTAGCGGTTGTGCACTAGATCCGAACTCTGTCCGTCCGAATTAAGAACATTCCCAATTTGGGAAGAACTCTGATGTTAAATTCGGATTCGAATGCGATGTTGTGCAGAACCGATCTATGAGTGGTCAGCGTACTAGTGCAGCCTATGAAGACAAGCCAAGCCAACCTAAGGGAACTAATTCCTTTAGGTTGGCCTGGCTTGTCGTCATAGGCTACGTAGGATGCAAAATATTATTTCTTCAGATTCAGAATAACCTGTTACTCTACTAGCTGACGGCTGAGCGGCGAACTTCGTGCCGCCTTAGAATCTTCGTTATTATTTGCTTTGAAATTTTCCCATGTTTTACTACTTATTCTGCTATTCGGGCGGAGACAAATCAAACTAATTAAAGCTCATAAAAATCTGCCCAGCCGAGTTACAAATGGTGTAACTAACCAGACTGTTTTATTAGATACATGTTTACAGTAGGTATGGAAAAGTCATGTAGATAAAATTTATCTACTGTGAGCTACATTCACGAGGCTGATCACGCAATGCATAGAGCATAATAATTTACCTACACAAAAATAAACAACGTTGTGATAAAGCATAACTGTTTACCTCGAGAACCATTCGCTTGCCTCCCAGCCGCAATCATACACACTTACTGGATCACCCCATACAACTGCCGTTTTAGGTTTTTGTAGAGCTACAACCTAAAATAAAGTAATCAAAACATTTATAAATCTATTATCCCCGATCTGAAAGCCCCAAAGTAGTATTGTTAATCTTGTTGATAATTCCAATCGTATCTAAAAATATCACCATTGATGTAAGTAGGTAGGTACTTAATGATTTTTTTTAAGAAATATCATGCCTCTAGCTTCTGACTGCGACTTACGACAATATTGTAGCATATTCTATCAGTGAAAGAATTTGAGTAAAATATTCCATCCAACTTTGAGTAAAAGGGTCCATCCAAACCTCTACCTCATAAAAACAAGCTACCAAGTCTACCTCTTTAAAATATAAGTTTAGATAACCTACCTCAGCTAGGTTGACGCTCATTGTTTCCATGTTTGCATGTTTCAAAGTTAGAACAGAATTTCTAATAGTAGGGAATACTTGTAGAAGTTCAGGGTAACCTCTTGCTGTTATGAAGTTATCCTTATCATCGACAACCATCAAGACTCTGCAATGCACCACATTAAGACACAGACAACACCACGTCTGTAATCCTCAACGGATTCGGCAGCAAAATAACTTAGTAATTATAGCAAACAAAATGCAAATTGAATGTAGAAAGTGTTGCCTTGTGAACAGATTGCTCAGGCTTTATTGAAAAGAGTATGCTTAAATACTCAGAAAGTAGATGTGAGAGAAACGAGGCGCGCCGGCTGGGAACGCCCTTGGACGCAATTCTCAATGTTCAAAGTTCTTTTGAAAGGTCAGGTGCGTAGCAGGTAATCGCAACCGGCGTGCGTGTATGACCAGACGCATGAACGTCATCGAAGCAATTGGAGTATTTAAGGATAGTAGCAGGTGGCGGTTTGTAGATTCTGCCTACCCCCATGGGAAGAAGGCGTGAGTTTATTTAAGAGGCACATGTATTCATACAAACCTGTCTCGGAGCCATCCATCTCTTAATCCCATATAAGTACATTCAGCTGTGTTCAACAAAACAGGTGCGCATGACTTTACTGGGTACACATTGATCGTTTTCAGAACCCCGACTTTTTCCCATGTTTCTGGTAGTTTCGTTGGCTTGTCTTGAGATAAGCGATATGCTAAGTAAGCGCCGCCAAGAACACCGGCGGCAGTTACCGAGGCAGTCACGTAATATGGAACTGGAACAAACGATAGTGAAGGTATTAGCAGCCTGTCTTTCATCATCCCGCGGCTGATTTCTGCCGTACCTGCGGCGCCGCAACAGATAGAATCTAGCAGAGCCTAAAGCATGTCATGATAAGTACATTACTGGGGCAAGATGGACCGACGACAGAGCAGATGGCGTTCGTGCCTATACGAGAGACGAGAAGTAGACAGTTATTTCTTACCCAACCAACGACAACAGCGTAGTGGTCGCATTATGGGGAACGCAACAACTAGAATACATCATTATCCTTCTACCCAGCTTTACCAATACCAATTTATTTGAGGTCATTACAATCATCTCTATCAGGTGTTACTATTCTTTCAACGTGTTATCCCAAACCACTTACAAAGTGTAACAATATTATATCTGTAACAGATATAAAAGTGTTAATAACTGTAACAGGTATACGCGGCGTTGCCAAAATAGCCCCAATCCCGACTGGACTGCGGCTATTTTTGCAACGCCGCGTCTGTCTGTCCGCCGCGCGTTGTTGCGATACCGCGTTAACGTGCCTATACCTAAAACTGCATATTTATGTTACACATATTTATGCTTATCCCTCAAAAAGGTTACACTTTGATTATGTAACACATTATTGTATGTGCTACATCAATAAATGTATTTCTTTTAAAACAGTTTAAAAAGGTTTTTAAAACACTTATTACGGTTACAGTTGGATTTCCTGGTACTTACATCAATAGTTAAAATACATTTTCAATATTATGTAAATAAATTTACTTCTTCGTAATGTTTAAGAGTGCACATTGCATAATTGCCTAAGTGTATACTGTTTATACCGGTTGATTCGACGTAGAGTTCGACCCCGGCTAAGTTTTTGTTTAAGGTCGATTCCGCAAATAAGTTACGATTATTGGAGCTGTTATTATCTAAAATGATGAATAAGGTTAAATATATTAATCATATTGAAAGGAGATCGTTATCCTTTGGGAGGTACTAAATCAAAACAACTGTTAGACTGAACTTTAATGACAAAATGATTTGTAAAAATTCTAATTTCTTACCGTGTTTGGACATTTTTGAGCAAATGCCAATATTGTAAAGAAAAAAAACGTGAGACTCCGGTTGAGACGCAATGTTTAACTGAAGGACGGAGTGTCGTCGCTTCGACTGTCACAATGCAATAATCTGATACCGTGAATAACTTGTATGTTTTACGTATTGTAATGTGTGTGTAGTGAGTGTCAAACGTGTCGTCTAGGTTTCTTGCTGTTATGGTTATGATACGATACGATAAACACTTACCGAAGAAATATGGTACCTATTCTTTTGTTTGATGCAACTTAGGTACCTACCTATATCAAATGTGTTGTATATTTTTTTTAGAAGATTATCTTATCTATCTCTATAGAAAATACAAGACTAGTTATTTCTGTAGTTACTGTAGGTACCTATCGAGAAAGTATAAGTCGATAAAATGAATGATGAAGGCGAGACATCATATCCGGAAAAAACAAACCCTATTCTGTTGACCTCCAACGCTCATGCAATGTTATAATAGTAACAGCTTCACTCTTCAGTGATACGATATGGTACCTAAATGTTTTGAAAATAGTTTAGTGTTGCTCTTGTTATCTCGCCATCGTCTTTTTGACTTGATTGTCTAATCTAAATTAGTTACTTACTGGGTAGTCAGATAAGTTCCACACAAGGGAATATTCATACCTAGACATTTTATGGAATCGTAACTGCGGTGAAAACAAGATATATATATGGGTTTGTTTTCAACTTGCGCTCTAGATACAATGCAAAGTTAATCAAACTTTCATCCTGAAAACTTAGTGGCTTCAACTAGAACCTCTACCTACTTATTAAGTTTAACTGGATCAAGACAGAAAACAAAAAACGTGGAGAAATAAATAGCGCATGCGGAGACGCTGGCACTAACGCATGCCTAATTGCCACAACTAGCGGTGGGTAACTCCGGAGGTACTGATCCAAACCACAACGCATGTGTGTTCTGGTCCTGGGTATTGGTCTATGGGTGCATAAATCAAGTATCTCCATCATTCGTCAGGCTGCTAGCTTGATATAATTGCCACCTTATTTCCTCACCGCCTATCACGTTTCGTGATTTTGTCTAGCAATAGTCCAATAATGTCAAGCTTGACAATAATTAAAACTTCTCAAATAGTCGAATAATGTCAAGCTTGGAAATAATTTAAAAAAAAACCTTTGGTATGGCAAGGTGCCGTCCGGTCCGTGGCAACTCTAAAACTGAAATGTCATGTCAACGTGTCCCGGACAAATGGTACTGGTGTGAATGGAATAGTACTAATAATTTATTCGTAAAATGTGCAACTTGTACCGAAGATAATAAATAGTGCAGAATAATTATAAAAGTAATTAACGTAACATATACAAACATTAAATATCAACTAAAAACATGGTTTTATTGGGTAATGATGAGGTAAGCGACACTCACCAAGTGCAACAAAAAATTCTCACCCATATTTCTATTATTTTTAAAGCAATTTTTGTTTTCAGTTTCTTGTAGAGCTGACAAAGTTGTTTCAAAAAGCTCGTACTGCGGGATCAGTTACTATGACTATGAAAAGATGTAAGTTTAATTATGAGAAGATTGATACTGTATTGCATAGATATTTATTAAAATAACATATTTTATTCTTGTCTTAGATGATGGTCGTACTAAACCGGAACCTCGTGATGGAAAGCCAGTTGTGAAAAATCCAGAATACAAATGTTTGGTACGGGCACAATCAAAGAGTAAAAAAATATCAACAGTTGTAGAACAACGAGATGTGGAGACATTCAGTACTGCATATTCCAATTTACTGAAAACAAGCGTAAATGGCTTAAAACGTTTGAAAAAGCCGAAGAAAAAAGCGATGGCTACACAGTAATCACGCTATGAAGCAGACAATGTGTCAAGACTGAAAATAAAGTGCGCAATATAGTGTTATGAACAAAATGTGAACTTTGCTATTTAAAACACCACCGTGATGTCCTAGCGAGTAGGATGAGGTCCATTGAAGTGTGCTCTTCTCTCTCTGAGAGATCTGAAGAGTTGGAGTCTTGCCTGCAGTTGCTAGTGATGCAGACGCAGTCATTGACCATCTGTCCAATGCACCTGATTTTGATAAAATTCATACTTTATGTTATATTCTCCCAATAAAGTTTTATCAGCAGTGTTCTTGTATTATTTCTTGTTTGGGGAGTAGTATGATTAAATTATTTAATTTTAAAAGAATTATGCATTTTCATGAGAATAATATTTAAAATTCAAACAACAATCATAGAAAACTTTATTTATATAGAATAACATGAAAGATTATGAGTTAACAATTACAATGATATCACAATATGAGACCAATACATTTGTTATTAATACATTCTATATATCTGGATTTTTTTAACATGCTGATTACATAAAGCCAATATCACTTGTGTGTAATGTATATTAAATTTTTTATGATTTATGAGTTTATTAAACCATAATTTATTCAATTTAATGAACACCACATCAGTAATAATACTGGTTACAAATTATAAATATTGGTACTCATAATTATTAAAAACAAAAGATGATTAATTATATATATTTTATACAAATTGTCATATTATTTATTCGAAAATGCAAAGGTCATTTTTGCAACAAGTCAGGTCAATAAATGAGTTACTAACATAGGGCTGAAGTGTTTTTTACTGATATTCATATGCCATGATTTAAATGTAAAAATCTATCTATTTATTTTTGCATTGAAACCTCAGGCCAATTAATTTAATTCCCGTATGCCACATTTGTATGTGACTTCTTAAGAATATAAGCACCGTAATTGAATACCAATTATTATATTTACATTTCAATTCTTCTTTCCACATTATAAAAGATTAATAAAATAGGGTGAATTAATTCAGGGATTCACCCATGAATAGGGTCAACACTGGGGAAGAGATTTCAGTCATAGTTAATAAAGTTTGTTGCCGTCAACAACTCAATCTCAAGAGTTCTATACCAATTTGGCCCCATTTATCCCTGTATCCATATTAACCCCATTTTACGATTCAAACAGTTCCTTTTTAAGACAAGTGCTAATTATACGAGCAACGGGCCGCATTGCAACGCATTTTCATACATGATGAAGGAGGAATTTTTCAATCAAGTTACTTCGCGGTGCGGTTAGCTCCAATCTACACTAGCCTTTATAGAACATTTTTCGAAGTGAGTCGTTTGAGGCAGGCGTTCCTGACTTGGTCGCTGCCGAGTCGCTCGGCTTCCTGTAACACTCGACGGAGGTCATTCGTTCGGTCGTTGCGCGCGGCGAGAATATAAGCGCTACTTACGTTGCGACATACTAGGTAGCAGGATATCTGGTAAAAGATGGTTAATTTTAGAAAGCGTTAAAAAAAGACAGGCTGAAAAGCCGCCCTTGGTGCTACACATATTAAAATATTGGTACCATCTGTCATTCCTTTTCAGTAAAAAAGGCGCCCCGCCTACTTATTAAGTCTTCTTTCAAGTCTTATTACTCAGGTTTGACTCAGTTAATTTATGAACATTCTATCAGTGAAAGGTGAACTACTTATCAGTGAAGGGGCATAGTCCATGATGTTGTTGTGTACCTTTATAGTAACGCTGTGTATGTCTGCAATAAGGATCTCTGCTTGCTCATCATACAGCTGCCCTCGAGACTCGCAGCGAGCCACAACTGCGCTTACACCAGACTCCAATACTTGATCACTCATTAGACTGAAAAATATGAAATGGATTACCTAATGCTTCTTTGCATGATAGGCCAATTTTTACAGGTTATTGTATATTTTACCCAGAATCTCAATCAACAATAATTATTGCTGTACCTACTGGAATTAAAATTTTTAGATGATTAGCTACTTTTCATGGAACACAAATTAATTATTCCCCCTCTATTTTATGAAGATTAGGATTTGTATTTTTATTTACAGTTGGGGGATTAACAGGAGTAATTTTATCAAATTCATCAATTGATATTACCCTTCATGACACTTATTACAAAAAATGGTCACTAACCATTCATATTTGGGCTTGAATTCTATTAATATTTTAACTGTATCTTACAAAAAAATGCATGCTTATGTCGAACCGCAAGCAGAAGAGGTGTGCAAAAAGTTAAGCTCTGCAGCTTATGTTCTTTTTAACCTAGCAAAAAAGTTGACATAAAGACTAGTATACCATAGTTTGGTCGCATCGGTATTGAGATTTGGAATAATTTTTTGGGGTAATTGCAGCCTAAGAGATAACATATTTTAAGCCCAAAAACGTTGTTTATGAGCTATGTGTAATTTTAAACGTTGAGATAGTTGTGAATCTCTCTTCAAGTCTTTGAAAATTCTTACTTTTCCGTCGTTATATATTTTTGAAATGGCAATCTTTGTAAAAAGTAATAAAAATTGTTTACTCCAAGAAAGGTCCCGTGAGAAGTCAATACAAAAACTTGTTAATTATCGGTGGCTATAAAAAACACTACATAAAAAAAGTGTTTTCTGCATGGGCCCAATAATATTTTATAAACTACCGGACAACATAAAAAGTGACACACTTCAACAACCACCGGCTTGGACTCTGCTCCCGATACCGGCGACCCACTATTTTTTTAAATTTTTAATCGTTTTGTTTTTATAAAAATGTATTAAAATAAATTAAAAAATGAATAAAAGAGATATTAAATCGAAATAAATGTATCCATTTTCGAATCACATCCAAGTTGACCATACAATATTGTAGGTATCTATTAAGTCAATCATACATTTCTTGGCCCAGATGGTGAAATTAGAACCTTCAACTTACAAGTAGCTTATTACAACTTACAAGACTTATAAAAAAACAACTACTAGAAAACGTAAATTATGCAAAGTAAGTTCGAAATGATTATTAATATTACCTAGCTGCAGTTTCTTTGGACGCTCGTATACATTTGGCCAACGTCTTGACTTCCATAAATCTGTCAGAATGCACCAGAAACCTCGCTACGTGGATGTAAATGTTCATGGAGTCCAGTTTATGTTCAGTTATGATCCTGGAAATAAATCGAAGTTACAAACTGGAGGAAGACGTGAGTTTGAAAACTCGTAAGTGTAAAGGCTGATGCAGATTGGAGTTGGCCGCACCGCATTGCAAAAATCCACTCTCTTAAAGCACTTTCATACATTATGTATAAACCAATCGCACACTACAGGCGGTTTTTCGTATTAAAATAGGTTGGTCTACCGATGTGGCTGTAATTAGCGCTTCGCCTAAAGGTAATAATTTAATAATAATAATTTATTAACAAACAAATGTGGGTACATCTCATCTATCCTAAACAAAACACAATGTACAAAGTTTAGAGTATTTTAAAGATAGAGTAAACCAGAACAACGGTAAAAAGGTCCAACTACAAAGCTAATATATCAGGATCCAACAATGTGCCTTTTAATATTCATAATCAGAATATTATGGAAAAGTGTGTGGCGGCATCTACACCGCCAATCACACTGACCTTCGCGCAAGCAGAGTTTAAAGCGCAAGTAGCATATATACAACGTCCCGCCTGACACTACACCCGTCTGTCGGTAGGAAGATCCTCCCTTTTTCGTGGAGTATGACTGAACTTTACACCCTGAGCCTCATATCTCTATGAGTGTATGGAGATAATTTAATTACTTACTTTATAGCTAATTCGAACCCCACTTCAATAGTAGGTCCACTAGCCAGTACGACAGCTACAAGTCTTATTTTGTCCGTATTAGATCCAAATAGCGTTAGAGGTCTTACATCCGTACTCTCAGACTCCTTCCGAGCACTCTGTATGGGTATTGCCTCGTTTATGACCCTCTCTGTAAGTCTCCCACTCGCTTCACAGGATGATAGATACTTTGCGAGTTCAATCTGTCGAGTTATTGATGTCATTAGATTGTCTATGGTCACCTTGTCCAAGTTGAAGTGGAAGGATCGCGCGTCACTTGTTTCTGGAAAAAAAAACATGTGATTGTTACCAGAGTGAAACGATCTAGAAACGGCTCCAAGAAGAACATTTTATCGTTTTTATGACTTTCATCTACATTTATGACAGACATGAGTCTAAAAGGACTAGTTTTATTTTATACGGTGCTTCTGACCAGACCATGTTTCACTTGTCGGAGTATCCTCAGTGTCTTTCGTTCGTTCACTTGCACCTTTGATGACCTAAAGAATGCCACTGATGCCACAATCCACGTAGCCACCTACTGGGCTCGAACAACATATGAAATGAAATCCATCGACACGAAAAGAAGATAATGATGTACTAACTGGTAGGCACGGGCACACAGTGCGCGAGATGGTGCAGCGCGGCACACAGATGGTGTTGCCGGGCGTGCAGCGCGGCGAAGGCGCGTGCGCCGGGCGGTGCCGGCCGCGCGTACAGCAGCGCGCACGTGGCCGCCGCGCGCGCGTGCTGCCCGCTGCCGCACTGCACGGCGTACAGCGCGTCCAGGCGCTTCGACATCTCTAGCGTGCGGCAGATGTGCATTATGTATTCCTGAACAGAGAAATGGGAAATTGCATGACATGACTATGAACGCTGAGTTTTTTCTCGGTATCAGTCTTGATGATCCCAAGACTACTGCTGGAGCCATCTCGTTTTAAAACAATGACTTGTAAAACTGTCACTTACAGAAATTAGCATTATTTCATCATCATGTTCATAATGTACCTTCTCAGTTATATCTCTCCTCTCATGTATATGTTGACAGTGCTTTGCAGCCATTCGTGTTGATGGTGTGCCACAGCAAATCAGACATACAATACAGTCAAGCTAGTTTACAGTCGATTATGGCACGCATTTTCGCTGGGCAATCGTGTGGGATTGTTGAAGTAGGGAAATGGGCGGAGTTTTATGTCCCATGCTGCCATACTGCAGCTTGGGACAGCTTAAAGTGACATTAATATTGAAATAGTTGTAGAGACAGAGGTCAGTTATTTTTCACGGGGCACTGAACTGTTGATGTCGAAATTTTATTTTAATCGAAGGGAAAATAAAGAAAATACGTTTATTAAGAAGAAGAGTGGATGTTTAATGGTATATTTCGAAATAGGCGCCCTTTTCATGGATTTTGAGAGTGCTGATATTAAAAATGAGGTCAAATGATTTCTGATAACCATAGCAGTGGAAATCACTGAGCTAAAAATAGTCAACAAACTTACCGCCCACATATCCAGCGTACTATCAATATCAGTCATGGCCTTCAGCAAATCATTCACCTTCTCCTTTTTCAAACACTCCATATAAACGGAATCCGTGAACGTCTCCTTATCTACTAGGTTATCATAACAGTACCTGATTACTTCACTCAAGTTACTGTGTTTCATGAAAAACGCAATGTTTGCAGTATGAGATCCATAGTTAGTTAGATAGTACACGCATTCTTTGTAAAAGAATGGGTCTAGTCTTTTATTCTGGTGGTCAATCTTTGGTTCGGAGTGGTTGTTGTTTCTTCGTAAAAGACCTTGGGCTAAGCTCTTCTTTGGCTGTACTGTGGCGGTCTGGAAGTCGCTGTAATCTCCTTGTTTTATCTTTTTTACGCTGGCTAGAGTGTGCATTATGTTCAAAGCTGGCTCGCTGAGTTGAATCTTCTTTTTGTTGGTGTTCATTATTGTTAGTTTCTCGTTTGTCGACTGAAAATAAAGTTTGGACGTTTTGATGATTTGTCTGTTATTTTGCTTTAAGGCAGGTCAGGAATGGTCGGTGAAACAAAGCATCAATACTGCCCCGCGGTTTTTGAAAGGCTGATCAAATCAGTGAATCTTATTGGTTTACACTTTTATACGAACAGCCAATCAAATCATCTGACGAGTGATTTGGCAACACATTAAAAAGGCTTTTAGCACTTTGTGATGAGAAAAATGAGGTGAGAGCCGAAGTGACGAAATCCTGTTAAATGTCATGACGTATTTATTTATCTTTACAGCAATGATCCAACTAAGAAAACTTACCTTTATAGTTTCAGCTTTGTTCAGCAGCTGTTGATTAACAGGATAGTTCATATCTTCAAGCATGCTAATAATTTCGTTCAGCAGAGGCGGGTTGCTCCGCGGCCGGCCATCCGATTGCACGCTCGACATAGAACTCGTCCGCTCTGAATACCTCATACTATGCAGCCTTCGATTAATGAAATGAGATTCAGAAGCTTCTTTACCGAATTCACATTCTTCTGTGACCTCAGCACATACGTTTAAAGCGTTTTTGAAGCAGTGGGCGAACTTTTCTCTGGCTTGTTTGAAACAGCCAGCTTTTAAACACGCTTTTCCCCAAGCGGCTAGTACACTGTTTCTAGGAAGACCTGATTTTGTGGCAATTTCCAATGCTAGTTCCCATTTTTCAGCTTCTAGAAGTGATCTCACAATTTGACCTGCGGTAAGAATTAATAGTGGTTAATTTTTGCGCTCTGACTTGCAGTACATGAGCGAAATTTTTAATAAAAGAAGTACAATGTAAAACATAATTAAAATCGTGTTGACCATTACTTTTTGCATTTGAAACTGAGTCTTATTGCGCTGATTTCATGGTTACAGTTTGCGCACTGGCTAAAAATGTATCCCGTATATAAACGGCACGACAAGGGAAGAAATAGCTTTAGGTTGGGGAAACCTAAAGCGGAAATAGCTTTAGGTTTCCCCAAATTATCAACTTCCGAGGTCCTTCTGGGCCACCATGAGATCTTGCATATTCATAGAGGTGGGTTTAAGAGAAGCAGTTGATCAGTGTAAGTAGCAAGTGCAGTAGGTATGTAAGTGTCAGCGCATACTGACTGGGGTGCGCGCCGTGGTGCGGCACCAGGTGCTGCGCCTGGTGCGTGACGAGCGTGGCCATGGCGTCCGCGTGCGCCAGGCAGCGCGCCGCGTGCAGTGCGCCCGTCTCTGCTACCACCAAGCGACCACCTGCGTTGCTATGAAAATACGAACGAAAAATTGCTCCAAAAATATGAATATAATACATGAAAGAAGTTTTCCAAATTGCCACCGACTGCCACAATTAAAGGTATTTTTGTTCGGTAGTCATTTATAGCAAGATTTTTTTTTCTCTTTTTCTTTGTGGTACCTATCCCACTCAAATTCGTATACCACTACTTGTTATGTAAATAACTGTGACAGGCAGTTATAACATCATCAACATACATATGTCATCATCAGCCAGTTACCGTCCACTGCTGAACGTAAGCCTCCCCCAAAGAGCGCCAACCAGCACATGTCTGCTCCATCGACCGTCTGTCCGTCTACAGACATGGCCGGCCCACTTCCACTTCAGCATGCTGATTCTACGCGCAATGTCGGTGACCTTAGTTCTCTGGCGAATGGCCTCGTTGCGAATTCTATCCACCGGAGAAACCCCAAGCATTGCACTCTCCATTGCACGCTGAGCAACCTTGAATTTGTGGATCAGGCCTACTATGGTGAGTGTCCACATTTCGGCTCCGTACATCATTACGGGTAGGACGCACTGGTTATATACCCTGGTCTAAAGAGATTGTGGGATCGATGACTCAAAGATATCGCGCAGAATGCCGCCCAGTAGGTATGGTAATAAGTAGAGTGGATTAAATATGTATTATTGGAATTTAATTTATATTCCCTAACGCGCAAGCTCTACCAAAGAACCACGTAAGTAGGCCCAGTAATCAAAAAGGAATCGGTGTAACTACATAAAATAAAAACTCCTTATTTTGAAGCTGTTCAAAAAGTGCATTGTTATTTTGGCTTGAAGGTCTTGGTACAATCAACATATGCTACTTACGTATCTTGCGGAGTCCTGGAATATAGCTCTGCAGCAGCGAGCAGTAACGAACGTCGAGCGCGAACTAAAAGACGCGCGTCGCCGCCGTGCGATAACTCACGGGCTACCTCGTCACTGCGGTCTAAGAGGAACCTGGCAAAAGATACCGTATGTTTGAGCTTTTGTTTGAAATCTAAAGCGATAGGTATCTGAAATCTATAGGATATCTGCAAGAAATTTGCAAAACATTAATTTGGAATCTCGAATAACTGTCATGTTTTGGGACCTCAAACTCAATGCCCTACATGACAAAGTTCAAGTTCCATTGCAAAAATTTTTTTAGGACCTATTTATTACAAATACTCACACAAAAATCAACTAACGACTACATAAAGCTAGTTGAGTAACGGCCAAACCCAATATTCTAAGACAGATCGCTACTGATGATAGACAGTACAATTCATTCTGTCCCTGTCAAACAAATAGCTGTCAACACGTTATAGGGTCGCATACTTTGGCTTTATGCTTTGGCGTTAAAACCAGATATTGATAGGTTTTTCTATCTCCAGTACGCCAAAGTTGGAAATAGATACGTTGTTCGGCCGTTAGTGGCAATGAATGTAACTTATCTGAGATACTGAATTCTTAATGGAAGCACTGTCAAAAGTGCGATGTTTACATTCTGAAATTTCGAGAAGATTAGTTAAAACTTTTATAATGTTGGTTAAAAGATACAGCAACTCACCTCGGATAATCCAAATTAATAGAATGCATCTTCATAACAGACAGACACAGCGTCACATTGGGCGTGAACTCGTAACTAAACTCCGTCCTAACCGCATCATTTCTATTAGCATTGGTAGACAAACACCAGTCCATACACGTCACCCCACTGCCAGCTGAATCAGAGTTACTGCTCATCATCATATCGTGCTCGGAATGGGCTTTTTTATTCATTGTTTGTGTATAACAATCGTCACACACTCTGAATTTGACACCGCTAGGATATGTTGGGACGTGCATTCTATGTCGGGAACAAGCGTGGCAGACAAGACGACCGCACCGCCTACAGTGATGTCTGCGAATGATCATAGAGAACATAGACGTATGACACAGCATGCATCGGTCTGTTGAATAGTCTTCAGTCCACTGCTCTTTGCTCGGCACTTGCTCAGGCATCGCAAATGGCATGTTGGCAGCCTCAATGTTTATAGAGTCTATCGATTGTAACAAAGAGTCGTCAGAAGGTTTCGGAGGCGCTGGGCACACGTTTCGAGGATTTTTCATGTCTAAAGCCTTTTCAGCATAAAATCTCAGTAACGCGTCTACGGCATTCCGCGATATAACTAGGCCTTCGATCGATTTTATATTGTAGTAGAGATTGTCACCGCTCGGATCTTTTTTCAAACTCGGTGAGATTTTGTTTATGATGTTTGCAAGGACATCCAATTTCGCGTTCATTAGAAACTGTTCAATCATTATTAAAGGACTTTCAATCAGATCCCAGAACATATGTCGCCAGTTCGGATCTATTTCGAGCATAATTTGTAGTCCTATTTTGATGTTTTCGAAAGACTTCCAGTCGAAAGAGTTTTCGGTTATGAAGTCTACGCACACCTGGAGAATTTCTACGTTTCGTACTTTGGACATTTCATCTTGTATTAAGTCCATGGCTTGGGACGTTGGGAGTCTTAACAGAAGCTGATGGACCAATTCAGGCGTGGCCTGGTTCGTATATTCGAACATTTGCCTCAAAAGATTCATTACAATTAAATTCTTCATGTTTTCGGACACCTCATGTGCGTCTGCCCACTCCAAACATAACTTGAACTAAAAGAAGATATATATTTACAGGAAAAGAGACAAATTAATAAAAATTTACCTATTAATTAAAATTGATGTTTGTTACCTGTTGACTGTCCATGAGAACTTCGATGACACTCTCAGGGTTTTCGATTGATCGTTCGTATATCGTGTACCAGTGATTTGTTCCCATTATTGCAGATATCTGTAAATGATAACGTCAAAATCAGAATATCCGTTACTCCAAATCAAGTAATAAAATTAGGACAGATACCATACCTGATCATACAAAGGTATTTTGACTATCCAATCCGAACATCGCTCATATAGTCCGTCATCTAAGAGGTCTTGATTCAGCAGGAAACGCAGATAATCCAAGACTTCTAAAGCACCGTCCGCGGGCCAAACGCTCAAGTTGTTCAAAATGAGGTCCACTTTCAACTCAGGACATTTCAGGTACTGGCAATACCTCCAGTTGCTGGGAATTTTTGGATTTGTTGCCAGTTTAAACAGGATCAAGTCCCTCAAATTCGACAAATTGGCACTGCACATTAACTGTCGTTCTGACAAGGAGTCTATAATGTTCAGACATTTCAGAATCTTCCCAGATTCAATCAATTGCGGCATGAACAAGAACAGCTTGTCCAAGTCAACAGTTGTGTGTAAAGACGCTAAGTACTTGTTGTTACCAAACAAATATTTTGTGCAGTTAAATCGATCCAACTCCATGTAATTATTCAAGCACTTCGTACGAGCATCCATACTTTGTTGTAAGTTGTTTTCGTTCGGTGACGTATGGATTTTCTTTATAATGTGCGCTAAGACCCAGTTGTGTAGAACTACGTATGTTAGGCACTGCGGGTCTGGTGAGCGTGGCAAAGGAGCGAAGTTGGTAACGGGATCCAGAAATAAATTTTCTTCTGGGTTTTTAAAGTCATACACCACATGAAGTAGGTTATTGAAGTTAACTTCGCTTGCTTCCTTTGGCGGTCCAGCCAACGTTATTGATGGACAAAAGTTAAGTATGAGTTTCGGTATGAGATTAACATTTAGTTTCTTACAAATGGGCTCTAAATTGGTCACAGGAATCTCTTTGTTGTTTATCATGTTGCCGAATATGTCATGGAGCTGGCGCTCGAGCACCGAGAAGTAAGGCTGGTCGGAGCCACTGTCCACAGACCGGTTATCTTCTTGTTCTAACTGAGATACGGTCTTACAGTACATGTAACACATTCGTAGATACGGTATTCTTGCTTTCTTGCTTCCTTGCCGAGACACCTCACAGATGTTGCACACGTCTTTATCAGACGCAGCGACGACATTCATATAAATCTGATGGTATTTCTGTAATAAGTTTGGATCTAGCTCGATGGAATCATTTGGGGTCACTATATCAATCAAATCTTCACATGACTGTCTCAATTCCTTAGATAGCTGGTTTAGTTTACAGAACTCTTTGTGTTTTATAGGTATTCGACAATCTGTTATCAACCCACAAATATTGTCGATAAAATTGAAAGACTTTTCAGTGTTTCCGAATATTTCGAAAGTTACACTAGCAATGTCTTCAACAAAGCGTATGTAGTTGTTTTTTTTTACTGCTGCTATATCAGTGCAGCTCCTAACTTCAGCTAGTTTTCTCTCAACTACATTTATTAGGCCATACGTGATCTCTCTATTCAGACCACTGCTTAGTAATATGTCAACAGCATTGATGAAAGGAGCGTTTTGATGATTGTACAATTGCAAATGTGGGTGCCGAGCACCCAGCTCTATAATATCGAAAGAATTCGGGGCCCTGTTTGAGGCCAGGAAGCCTTCCACGAGGCCCATCACCTCCGTCGATACGACAGATAAAGCTGATAATTCTTTCGTTGGGTAGCGAGTGTCATCTCTATAATAAATAATGTTTTTTATCTTAGCTATTAAGTTTCGCAGGTGCTCCGTAAATGTTACTTCCGTAGCTATTTCGGAGTCCGCTAAGTCGAACATCTGAAATTATAGAAATAACAAATACTTAATAATAATAAGGAAAATAAAGTAATTAAATAAGATAATTAATACATTTTTTTGAGTTGGTGGAAATAAACATTGCGTAAAATATATATTTATGGCAGCTTATGACAACCTTTTTACTCGAGAATCATAAATACTGATTTTAAAAAAGTAGTTGCCTGACAAACTTTGACAAAAAGGAGATCGATGTCACATATAAATATTTTAACTTGTAAATATTTTTACATAAACTTAATCTACATTAATAAGTAAATGTATTGGTTCTTAACCATATGTATAAGCAACATTATAAATGCAAACGGTTTCGTTATCCAAGACACGTTCAACGTCCTGTTGAAAGATGACGCTGATCATAAGGTGGACCTCATCATAACTGATGACGACTACGAGATGATCGAGCAAAAGGAGTTGAAGGAATTTAAAATAGAGAATGAGAAAGAGAAGTTTAGAAAACTGAATGAGTATGATAACTTTGTGTACATTCTTTCTCTTTCTTCCCCCAGCCAGATCGACTGGCACACATAATAAAAGGCCAAAGGGTAAGGAAGGGCGAGACTGGCTGGATGCAACAGTCGGACTCCGAGTGTTGTGGTTTAATTAGGTAGAGGCCTATGTCTATCAGCGGACTGGACTTGGGGTTATTCCCTCGTGTCGGAACGGACTAAATCAGAAGAAAAAAATATACACATGCGAAAGAAAACCTTAGGTAAGCTAACCTATGGTTTTCTTTCGCATGTGTTTTTATTTATATTCACAGTATAAAAAAAAACACATGCGAGTTCACAGGGCACTTTTGTGGAGTGGGACTAGACTAGACTGGTTACCATTTCGAATTTTGAAAAGCCCTGACAAACAGCCGGACTTTTGCAAAAAAAAAGAAAGACCAGACATTTTAGTTTTTAATTGACAAGGCGGGCCAAAAGGCCGGACAAATCCGGGAAGGGACCCTCAGTGAGACTTACTGTCCAGGGTTTGCTACTCGTGGACGCTATTCTTAATTTAATCAATACATACGTGACTTTGTGCAATACCTACTAGCTGATAGCGCTTGTTTATATGTAGATATAACAAAACTGGGTCAGCATTTGTATGTATCGGTAGCAAGAAGACTATTGTGGTTTCATTGATCTAATCAACGCGCTTGTGTCAAGTAAGAGCGGTTCTGCACTGCATCCGATCCGAAACCGAGAAATTTCGGTCGGAGTTAGCCATAGTACTTTTCGTATGAGGGGTTGCGCACTAGATCCGAAGTCAGTCCGTCCGAATTTAGTACATTTCCAATTCGGATTGAACTCGATCTTGAATTCGGATTCAGATTGGATGCAGTGCAGAACCGCTCTTAGGGCTAAGGTTCTTATGATTTTTTCTTCTGTGGTGTTAGTCGGGGGAATGCACATATATTGTATAAAATCCAGTTCGTCTAACCGAACACACAACCTTGCTGCTGGGGAGTTTGTTGCGCTCTTCACCCAGCTACACTTCTTCCTAGCTAAAGCACTAGGAAGTGGTGAAGGGCGGGCGTCTTGGAGGACTGTCTTATGTAATTTTGACGTTCGAAAAGTGCTGATTCTCAGCCTAATTTGAGTAAATGACTTTTTTTGGTCCTAATGTGTCTCTCCCAAGTCCCAAGGATTTGAAAAGCATATATTTTAGATCGTTCGCACGGATGTAAAAATATCTCGGCGGGATTTTTGCGCGTACTGGATTTTTAACTGTCGATGTTGAACCAAGTTTTGACAATCCAACAGAGTGCATAGCTTCGCATCAACAGCGCGTGATAAAACACACTGTTGCATTTTCAACTATCGGCGCTAAGCAGTGGGTTGAAGATCCAGTGCGCGATATTTTTAAGTCCGTACTAATGTGGTCTTATAGTATTGACATATTAAAAAATCACATACAATTTTTAGGATGGCGAGAAAGGCAAATGATCGGGTCCCGACGATATTGTCGAAATATGTGAAACAGCCGTTCGAAATTCCGCCTATGATAGTTGTGAACGACAAATCTAACATTGTAATGACCACGTATATTGGTTTGGTGAGCAACATGTTATTTTTACTCCACACAAATAGGGATTTAAAAAAGTGACGATGCTTACAGATCTACCACTAAGCCAATTTTTTCTCGTTATAAATACAATCTTTTATTTATTTTAGTTTTAACAATCAAAAACTAACGAATAGTGCTTTTAAACAATAAGTAAAGCTTTGAATTTTGGGTGTTCAGGTGTTAGCTGGCATCAATGACCGCATGTGGCAAGTATGCTCAGAACTAGGCGGGTTCTTTCACAAACAGCAGTGGCTCAAATAAAATGGTTTTTACATGATACTATCATGTTCTGTTGTCGCTATCACAACCAAATTCCCTGCAGTTAATAGATGATTGGACAGTTTGAAAGCACAGTCGTGTAATTTAATCATACTCTTATTTAGTTGTATGTAGATAAAACAGAACATTCTGGTGTGTACGCACTTGCACTTAATGCATGATTTGTTCAAGGGACCTCTAGAAAAATGTAGAAAAAAAAAAAATCTTGATCTGTATTCCAGCTACGAACTACTACTATCAGCACTAACAATAATAGAGTTTTAGGAGAAGAAAACGAAACGGTATACGATTACGACAGTTTAGTGAACGAGTATTATGATGAGGCGAACAACGAATCTCAGTCACAGAATGCGTATCATATACGTAAATCAGGTAAATTGCACGCTCTCTTTAGAATGTGTAATGAAAACAATTATTGTGAAAGAAATTAAAATGCTGGTAAATCAGTCGTGATTCATTCCAGGCGGTTTTTAGAGCGGGTGTAGATAATGCGTTTTTTTAGGCTTCCGTCGCCATGGGCACGCCACAATAGCGGCGATAAGTCCCCTCTTTGAGGAGTAGTTGGAGAGCCGCCACGGCGTCCTCACCTTCCGCTTGACATAGGTCCTCACCGGACACGTTTGTTTCGGGAGGTTCCTGTTTCGTATAAGGCGTGAGGAAACACCCAGGTGTCACCATTGTGTGGATCGCCCGGAGGACACTGTGGTCTGGCCAGCTTGAGCGGAGCACCGCCGTATCCTCGCGGAGGCGATCGGCGGCGGCGATGTCTTGCGTCCGGCCCTGGCCATGGTACGGAGCGAGAGCGAATGGGGAGCCGTCAGCCGTCACCTCCTTCTGCGAAGCAGTAATGCTCGCGAAGGCGGAGGCGGAACACGGGTGGGTTTTAGTCAGTTATAGATTGTCACGCTCTTCCGCTTCACCCAAAACGGGAGAAGTCATTTGATGATTTCCCACCCAAAAAAAAAGGCTTCCGTTGCCAAATGGAAAAAAAAACTGATCCCTTGAAAGTAGGTAATTGCGTCATGCCCGCCTGAAATAAAATTATTATAATCTCCTATATTACATTTAACAAACTTATTAATTAAATTTTTAAATGTTTTACAAAAATCTGAAAAATAAAAAAAATAACATTTAAAAATATAAAAAATAGTATCCCACCGGTATCGGGAACAGGGTCCAAGCTACCGGCGGTCAGGGCTCCAAAGAGAGGAACCTCCTGACAATGCGAGCCGTGTCCAGAAGTACCGCTTTCTGAATCAAGCCCTTGATCCAGCTGCCCAACGAGAGAACGAGAGCCTCAGGTGTTTGTCGAGGCTCTTGGCTATTAAACCATTGGCTGTCACGACTATCGGCACAATGATTGCTGAGTCCACATCCCACATGTCGACAACCTCGCGAGCCAAATCAAGATACTTGATTTCTTTATCTTTCTCGGCTTTCACGAGGTTACCGTCATGCGGGACCGTTATGTCAACAATCATTGTGCGCCGCTCTACTCTATCCACCACCACTATATCAGGCTTATTCGCAACAATAGTCCTGTCAGTGATGATGGATCGATCCCAGTACAATGTGATATTTCCATTTTCAAGAACTGGGTCGGGCACGTACCTGTAGTACGGCACTTCCGATTCCACTAGGCTGTTTTCAGAGCAAGTTGCTGATGGATAATCCTGGCTACAAGGTTGTGTCTATGCAAGTACTCTTCGTTAGCTAGACGAGAACAACCGGAGATAATGTGTCTTATTGATTCCCCCGGACGGTGCCCGACAGATGTCAACCGTGCCGTCCATCACAATAAATCTCCGGTAGTTGTTCGTCATCATAACTTCGTCCATAATTGCACAGACAAAACCTTCGGATTCTCCAAAGAGGTCACCGAAACGCAGCCAGGCTACGGACGCTAGAAGATCTACATCGGGTCCATGTAGGGCCCGGAAAATGCGACCGTGAAGCTCCTTACTCTGCCATACTTCCATGAAACTTACGTTATAATAATAATTATTATTATTATTATACACATGTGGAGTACTTTTGGATATCATTAGTAAAAAGATTATGATGTTTATAAGTGACTTTGCTATTTAGGTAAGGAGTTTTTAAGATACGGGATATTTTCGCTTACTACCCTTCGATCAATAATAGTACTAGATTCAGTATCAGGAACAAAAATAAGTCGCCGAAGTGGCTACGTTTGCACACAGGTAAACATCTAAATTTCTTAGAAAAATGTATAATATTATTAACAACTTCAGATGATTATAAACCTTAATGCTAACACATAAAGTTTAATAACCATCTCTTAATATATTTATTTAAGTCCTTTCATCGGAGAAAGGTTAAAAGCAATAAATTTAAAATGTCGCTTGAAAATAAAAAGTCATCAGTACAAAAACATTTATTCTAAAATGAAACTTAAACTCTAAGTAATAAGGTAAAAAAAAAATTGCACAATGTCGTGCTTATTCTATAGTGGAACTAGGCGCAGTTCTTGGTATTACATTTCAAATCACAGAACAGAGTAAGTATTGAAAGACGTAGAGTTGCAGAATATTTTTTAGGTTTGTTTTGTATGGTGGCAAATATTTCAACCGTACCAAAAAAGTAGTGGATACTGTTTAACATTGTCGCTATTACAAGGTAATAAAAAATAAAAAAGTCAAAAAATCAAGTGAATAAAGAAACGTGTTTTCGGCGTATTCTTTATACTAAGTATTTAAAATATTTTGTATAGTTTAAGGTATTTATTTATTTATTGGATCGCCAACACAAGTACGTGCATGTTAAATAGAACACAATTGACAATACTAGTGTGCGCTTCCAAATACAGGCGACCACATCATTCGCTTATAATATAGGTGGGAACAACAGGTTTGATAAAGTAAGAATAAATAAACACAATTCAAAATAATTAATTCAATTACCTTTAAACAAATTCAGCTTGTTATAAAGCTGTCTTTTGGAAGTATTTTTTATTTGATCGGTTTCTTTTTTACAAATATAATGTAATCTTACATCAATGAATTTTTCTATAACTAGTTTAATTAAGTATACTTTATGGCTGTGTTCGTTTCCCCCAGAAAACACATCTTTTTCAATAAATGCGTTTAAAACATTAACACATATGAAGTTTTTATCGTACTTTTTTTGCATTGATTTGCCACCACTCATGCGAAGACAGTTGCGTATAACACGTTCGGTTTTCATGCATATGTCAAACACGTCGTTTGAAGCATAACATAAACCACCCATGTCTCTTATATCTATTAATTTGTGGAACCACAATTTTTCTTTAGCCCATAAATTTATTTTACAGTCCTCACAATTAATTTTCTTAACAAGGCTAAGACTACAAAACCAGAAATGTAACCTACTATTTGCGGAACAATATCTGAAGTTGGATTATAATCAAGTTTTTCGATCAGTTCAGTGCAATTTGTCTGATATTTATCAAAACTCTGTTCTATGGATCTATTTTTTTAAATTTCTGCAGAACTTAAATTTTTCTCCTCGGTTTCCTCAAAACGGTAACCTATTGACAAGTTATTAATTTTGTTTAGCGATGATGATCCGGATAAAATAGGTATGTTCTCTATGGGTATACAATTTCCGGTAAATTTTGAGCCCAGTTCTAAATGAGACAGCAGTTTTTTAAAACTGGCTTTAAATTGCCTAGTGTTGGGATTATTGTTATGTCCATTTTGACTCCGTATGTTCCCAAAAAATAGCTCAACATGGTCTTGGCTGAGTTTATATGTTAATAAAAAAGAAAGAATGTCAGTTGCAACTAAAGTTTTATACAAATGAGTCAGACTGTTGATGCACACTAATAGTCCTAATAATCCAGTATTATTCTGTGTTTTGATAAGCGGCACTTTTTTGGTTGAAAACACAGTTCTTATATCGGTACCAACTTTAAGAGTTCTTTTATTTGTAACATTAATTGCTAATGACAATAAGTAGTATTTAATTTGGGACAAGAATGACAATATTTCTTGTGAATTACCCTTATTCAAAGGGTGTTTGAATCCAAAGTCCTTAAGGTTTCTAGTATTTAGGGTATCAAAAACATCATTTAGTATCTTAATAAATTCTACTGTGCATTCTGATTCTCTAAATGCGGGAATATTTAAGGTGTTATTACAAAAGTCTATAGCTTTGGCAACGCTTCTACTAAGAAGTTGCGTTGCTAATTTGACATTCATTATTTGATTTTTAAAATGGACATGTCGATGTGAAAGTTTATTCGCCAAGTGTAAGCAGTTATCTTCTTGCAGGTTATATAATTCCGATAAATATTGCCATCTAATTAATTTTTCACCAGTAGTATATAAAACTTTCTAGACTCGAAGGTGTTCCGCATCAGTTTTAACATATGACACGCGTCCAAAAATACAACAACACTATAATCAGCACTGGGGTGTTTGAAATCTGTTTTTAAGTTTTTAAAATCATCTAAAACGCAACCCAATGTTTTCATCGTTGCAATATTGCTTTTGCAGCCATCGAACGTCACAGAACGAATTTACACACCAATTTTTTCGCATTTTTCTAAAGCCATCTTTATTAAATTCGCCTTCATATCTGCCTTAATACTGTCAATAAAAAAATAAGCTAACGGTAGTTTCCAGGAATCATTGATTGCAACTAACATAAAAACATAAGCTTGGGTGGCAATTTGGCTACTGTCGTCGCTACCTAAACCCATATCTACTAGGCCCTCATAGATTTTACCTGTCCATATCTTTTGCCTCCTAATAGACATTTCATCAGCAATTAAAGCACATAAAATTGATTTGTCACTAGATTTTACTTTGTCCTCAAGCCTATTTAACGTTTCGGTGCAAAATCCAGGTTCCGCATTTACACTTCGATACCATTCATATAATGTATGGGGGTGGGGTAAACATGTATTAAACATTTTACGTACATATTTGTATGCGGATGGCGAGTAAAAATGCAGCGTTAAAGCAAATTTTCTCGCACCTGGAGGATATTTTGTGAACGGCCTCGAACGATTTTTTTTATTTTTAATGTACATTCCATTGAATAATTCTGCAACTTCAATATTTTTTGCCAAATCAAAAAATATTGAATCATCAATGGATTGTTTCTTTTGAAGCAAGTTAATTATGTGTTTTAAAGAACAATTTTTCTTAGTCAATCGCTTATTTGCTTTCTGTAAATTATGTATTTTCTTAGATTTGGTATCTATAATTCTGCGACATGTCGTCAATTTCTTTTTTAAGTACCCTTTTCTTGGAGTGTCACAAACAGATGTTAAATCTGATAATGATGCATCAGGAGACTTCAAACCAGTTGCATCAGCCCGAGGCACGTCACGTATTCCCGTAGAATCATTAAAACTTGAAATCGCTGAAGTTGTGGCCTAAGAAACACAGTATATTGAAAACATAAAAAAAAATACATATTTAATGAAAATACCTACACGAGTAGTTTTTACGAAGTTTTCAGTTTTTTTACAAAGATTTTTACAAAACATACCTGAAATGATAAATCTTTCGTCGATTCTGAAGATTTAGCTGATTGCACTTTTATTGATCCGTGAATCTAAAACAAAAGTCATAATAAATTTACTATTTTATCAAAACGTTATCATACACCAACTATGTATTTTAATACTTTATGATAATTACCTGCAATTTGGGAATTGCTGTTTTTAGTAATCTACGCCTTTGCGTGTTTCCAGTTATGTCCATTTTGTCAAAATGAATCGAACATATTGTCGAATTTTTATAAGGGTTGTACATTTCTTCTCCTCTTTCTTTCGCTACAATAGATACCCATTCTGCACAACGAAATGGGTCACTAGGAAATCTACAAAAAAAAAACATTAAAAAATTAAAAAAAGAAACAACACTACTCCATGCATTCCCTGTTCAAGAACAGTCGATGTTTGATACAATAGTTGGTGCGTTGTAGGCGTTGTAGCAAACATTGGCCAAACAATAATAACATTCGCTAATTGAACTATATTAACAGTTTAATTCTGTTTATACTTATTATTTTATGAAAAAACACATTAACTTACCGAAAAAAAGATATTCCTTCCAAAACCTTGGTGTTACGGTGGTTATTTACACAGTTTTTGAACGCGCACTGCGGCATTTTGACGTCTTAATGTTGGCTGTGATTGGACCATACTAATTTGAAATAAGAGCACAAATACTTTTGTGCTCGTATTTTTCGGGCCGTTTTTGAAGCGCTCATCGGGAATCTAGTACTATTATTGATCGAAGTTACTACCACATAAGTTACTTTGTATTTTTACTACCTACTTAATTTTATCGTGAAATATAATAACTTGATCGATAAAATCAATACTGGGTAAATAAAATATTCATCCCGACTACACGCAATTTGGCTGTTTTCAGTGATCTTAAAGGATTATGGTGCCATAAGTTCGTTAAAGAAGATATTTACGCTGACAAGTGGTATTGCTAATTGCTCCGAGGAGAACGGCATAGGATTGCTGGCGGTGAAGTGTTTGTTAGACGACTACAACGGACAGCGTCAGTCGATGAGAGAGCTGATAGCCCGGCTCTGGAGGATCTTCCAAATATGGTTCCTTGTTTACTTAGGTGTTGCTATACCTTTGTGGTGTACTAGAGGTAAATATTGCATATTTTTTAATGATTCTAATAATGCAAAACTTGCACCATTAGTATTCTGCATGGCAGTTCGTTGCACAGGAATGGTATCTACTGTCTACTGTGATTTTTCAGAAGCAAACTGCAGCGCAGCGCGTTTGTCAACTGCCAAACAAATGCCAACCTTTCAACACATGAAATACATTTTTTTTTAACTGCCGCTAGGGTCGTTATTTTATAAGGAATATTGTCACTGACAGCTCTCTAACGCGTTTAAGATGATGTGCTGAACGCGTTTAGTAACATTGGTGAAATCGGCACTAGTTGTTCTAAAAGACTTGGTAGATTTTCTAAACGTTTTAGTTTCCCTGATAAAACTATAGTACCGAGATCTTTTAATCTGGTTTTAATGTACGTTTATGTCTAGACGGAATAGAAATAATCTGGGAACTAGGTATTAAGGGTAGGTATAGGTACCAACTGTAACGTAAACAACCGATAACTGTTCGTATAGAGTGCACACGTAGGTATGTCGTTTGTCGAATAATTAATTAATTGATTAGGTTACAATCATTGCGTAAACGGCAGATGTTACCACTGTAGCTATCATCAAGAGATCGTTTCGCGATGAATGTACGTTAGAATATGACTTTCGGATTGACTGTCTGTTATGTGTCATGCCCTCCGTACCAAAATGTCCTAAACGCAAATAGTCCTAATAGCAAAACGACACGTTTGCAAAATGTCCTACGAGCAGTTTGTCCTAATATCAAAACGTCCCATTTGTAAAGTATAGTAATACTGAAATTCTAAATATAGCATTTATTTGAAAGGAAAAAGAGTTGATTCTTAATTCGCTTGTACTACATAGGTACCGTATTTTAGTTCTGACAAAACTTTCACAAATGCACTGTTTCCATTTATTCGTTTTTTGTTTGAAAGAGTATTAAACTCAGCGCTATTCTTCTTATTTTTGTTCCGATGTAAATCAATGTTGCTTGTACTGTTTGGGGACAGTAGGTGGCCACGATTATTGCGGCGAGAGACTTTGTTCAGATCGTCAAGGGTGCAGGTGAACGGAAATTTGCGTCGCGCTAAATTCATGAGGGCGAAGGTAGCGTTTGAAATGCTTAGAAGCCAGAATAACCTGACCTTCCTTTATAATCTTCGCAGCTAAAGAATGGAACAATGTAAGCAACTTTTGCTGGAGTCGCTTGTCAATAGCAAGTATTCATTACCGTGTCGTGAAGTACCAATCGCACCTATTTTCTGAACTGAGTAACGCAAAATTTATATTAGTGTCTCGAGCAAAATATAAATAAAAGGATTTCTTTAAAAATCTCGTATTTATGTATGTTATGACTGTTCCCGTTCTTTTGTTTTTAAAACCAATTTCTTGTAGAACGTTTTTCTAAAGTGCCGTTTTGATTATAGGTCGTTTTGTTATTAGGACTAAATGCATTTAGGACTTTTTGATACGGAGAGGTTAGGCTTAAGGTAAGTATATTAATTTGGTTTAGCACAATCAGCCTATAATATCCCCACTGCTGGGACACAGGACCCTCTCTTCGAGAAGGAGTGGGCTTTAGTCCAACACGTGGCCCCAGTGCGGGTTGAAGATGTGAAATTCCTGTTTCCTCATGATGTTTTCCTTCACCGTCTTGAGAGCAGTGGTGATGAAATTACGAGGGCTGCACTAAAATTATCGGGAATGGAATATTTCCACTGTTCCTGTCATAATAAAATATTTTTAATTGAAAACTCCTTGGTTTTAAAAATCGAATATCATTTATTTATTTAAAAAAAGATTCTCGGTCTTGTCACAAGGTTTTGTCAAACTTGTTTAGTCGTTGAGAAAATGGAATTGACTCGAGAAAATTCAAGAGCGATGATTTATTATGACTTTCGAAGTGGTTTAACACAAAAGCAGTGTGTTGACCGGATGATTTCTGCATTTGGTGATGAAGCCACATCCAAAACCACAATTTATCGATGGTTTGCTGAATTTCAACGTGGACGTGTCAAGCTCAGTAATGATCCCCGTCAAGGTCGTCCAAAAACTGCAGTCACCCAAGAAAACGTTGATGCTGTGCGTAAGCTGATTGAGGAAGATCGACATGTGACATACCGCGAAATTCAGGCAACTTTAGACATTGGCATGAGTCAAATACAAATAATCTTGCATGAACAATTAGGTGTAAAAAAGTTGTTTTCCCGATGGATACCGCATTCGCTCTGTGAAGAGCAAAAAGCGGCTCGCGTTACTTGGTGCATCAGAACTCTCGAAAGATTCCACGCAGGATCCTCAAATGCTGTATACAACATCGTATCAGGCGACGAATCCTGGATATACGCGTACGAACCCGAAACAAAAAACCAGTCACGAGTTTGGGTGTTCGAAAATGAGTTAAAGCCAACAAAAATTGTTCGTTCACGGAGTGTTGCAATAAAAAAATGGTGGCCACGTTTGTCTCCAAAACCGGCCATGTTACGACTATTCCTCTTGAGGGACAACGGGAAAAAGGGAACGGTAAAATAGAATATATAACAATCTAAAATAAAATAATAATGATAATAATAATAATACAAACTAACAATCCTAAACATACTGCATTCTTTTGATTAGGTATTACTCTGAAGTAATACCTAAACAAACGAATGCAGTAAACATTGGTTTTAAAGTCAAGGATTTGCTTCGATTGCTCACTGGCGATTAGGAAACAATGCGGAATTTAATATTAAACAGCTGCGAAAATAACGAATATTTTTTCAGCCATTATGAAACCCTCCGCTTCCACCGTCCAGCGCAGCCTAGAATCAGCTCCGTTCCCAATATGAAAACCTCAATTCTTGGCGACACCAGAAAAGAAGAAGTTCTACCAATCAATTTGCCTCGCCTTTTCCAGCTATGAAGGGATCAAGAGTTGAAGTTACGATGTAGAATTTGATTTTATGTGATACCAATTGCGTAGTCCATATGGATAAACACGCCGTAGAATAGGGGCGGAACCACAGAACACATGGCTAGAACACAAGTCTACTTCATGGGCAGATTTTTTATTACGGATAATATTACCTAAAATGAATTATTTACTTGACTCTTTTTCCTAGGTTGGTGTTGTTGCTGCCTTTGTTGTAAGTTTTTCAAACCTCGGCAAACTATAGAAGAAGCTAAGAAATATGTGGTAGCATACCCGCCAGGTGTATTTAGAAACAAGAACGGAGAAATACAATACGAGCCTAGTGGCCAGGAGAAACAATGCTATGAAGAATTTGAACATTTCATTAAAACGTTGTAGTTTTACATTAGATTGAATATAATATATCCTAACTTATAGTATTATGAATGCGAAAGTAAGTTTGTTTGTTTGCGTAGCGTAAGCTATTGAGCAGAATTTTTTATCGTACTTATGAAGCAATGGATTAGCAATCTGTTTCAAAACGATTCAGATTCCGATTGATTGTGTAATTCGCAATTAGGGTACTGGATTAGGATAGCATACTTTTTAACCCGATATTCCAATGGGATCGAGACTAATGCGGGTATAATCACGGGACGCAGCTAGTTAGATAATTAAAATATTAATAACATTCTTATCTGGGTGTTTCATTCGAGCCCCTACCCTTATTATAGTTAAGTGAGTTTCTTATTTGTAAAACATGGCGCCTGTATTACCAGAAGGGATTGGTAGGGAGGAATGGTATAATCGACCTAGTCAATTGAAACTTCACTAAGGCCGAATTTCACGAATGAAACACATCTAAACCGCCTTCAAGAGCTGTCAGTGTCATTATTGTTGTGGAAAAGTTGCCATGGTAAAATTCTTTCAGTCGTCAAAGCAAAATCGACATTCTCGTTTTATAACGTGCATGTGACATTTCACCTTATCGTAATAAAGTTATTACGAGGTCGACTGTGCCATCGACATTTCTCCAGTTATGTAATAAGTTGTTATACCTGGAACCTTGCGACTTTAACGAACGAGGTATTCCCAGTAAAATTAATCAGAGTGTTTCTTAGACAATAAGGGCGAATTTCACCAATTAAACTAAACGCTTTCAGCACATCTAAACCGCGCTCAAGAGCCTAGAGAGATGTCAGTGTCAGAATTGTTATGGGAAAATGGACTGACAGCTCTTGAACTTGGTTATAAAGTGCTGATAGCTATCGCCACTTCGTTTGTAGCATTGTCAGAGCTAACTATCGGCCGATTTTAATAGTGTTACTTAAATTCTCATTTTCCGTCCCAGAATTTAAAACTATCCTGCACCCCAGCAGAGCCAGGGATTGAAGTGGTCTTAGGTACATGATGGTTAGGTAATTGAATGACTAACTTACCTCTAAAATCTGATTAGCTTTGGAGAAATCATTATGGTAAAGTGCGAGCGCTACGAGACTGGTCGGTTTCGCCAACATTATTGATATGAAGTCGATACCATTGCCTTTCTTTGATGGATATGCTGGAATAAAGAAAGAAAACATTTTCATTATTGAGCATTTGGACGAATTGACAGTTTTGACTGTAACACGAAGCAAAAAACACTCACTTTCGTCTGACACAGTTGATGCAAACATAACTTGATCTACCTCATGTTTTGCATGGTTTGCGTTTTTCCGCCTAGTTTTAGGTTTCTTCCTGAACACTTTCAAATCCATCTCCCGAGCTTCGTCCTCGCTGCTCTCGTCTACTTCTACGTAGTCTAAACAGAGCTTTAGCGGCAATGGGCTGATGTCCGGGGACAGTGTGGAGACTAACTGCAGCTTCCAAATAGAGTGGTTCACCACTTTCACCAACTTCTTCAGCCGTATCGAAATCTCCTGCTCATTGTCAACTTCTACATGTTCCTCCAATTTCTCCAAACATAATTTCAAAGTATTCAATACAAGCTGGGTGGTGTATGAGTTGCACATAAATCCTGCATTACCATTGCCATCATTTTTAGAATTTGTTGTTTGCTTCTTGGCATAAAAGTAGGAACAATCAGAATGAGCTCCACAAGGGTAGTTCTGGCTGTGCTCATGACATGAAAAGTAATCATATCTTAGAAATAGACAGGAGAAAATATTTTCAATCACTTCTATACAGCTTTGTATTGGTTGGATTGACAAAACAAGGCGTTTTAGTTCATCCAAAGATGATACAGTGCCTTGACTGTCTTCTACTCCTTCAGATGAGTTCACTATTGTATCAATAATTTTAGTTATTGCACAGCAGCTGTTATAAGTCATTACATCCCAGTTGGTGCCACATTTTTCTTGAGTTTTGTTATTAATCTTATTCTTCAAAGTTTTCAACTCAGCTAGAAAGTCATTGTTTGTATTTAAAAGTCTCGAAACCTTATACCTATCTACTTTCGAAAGTCTACATACTTGAGATATCACGGCTAAAGCGCTTTGTGCCAATACTTGACTAAATATAGAAGTGGTCATTATTTTACAATTGTTTTCCAAACAAAATTTAATAATAGTCAATTCTCTTTTTACTTCTGTAATATAATATTGTAGGTGGTCATCAGCAGTAGTGTATGTATCCAAAATAGAAAATATATTAGTGAGCTGATGAACCAGAGACGATAAATCAAATGTTTCAGCACTGTTGGTGAGATCTATGAGCACCATGATGAGAATTTGTTTAGTGAAATTATTGATTTTGAATGTCACATTCTTCATATTGTGCACCTGTTGTCTATACACCTGGGCTGCTTTCAACAGCCAGTGAGTTCTGTCTTGGTAACACAGTTCAAGCATATATTCTGGAGTCAGTTTGAACTCTTTCTGTGGCTCATTCTTTTGCATGAAATCTGAAGTTATATATAAAAGCTCTGGTTTTTCATGTGTTATGAGGCTTAGCAAGATTTGCTTTCTGTACTGTCTGAAATGTTCTTCAGAAATATGCTGCAGTATTTGATTGACAAACTGTGGCAAGTAAGTGTCATTCCATCTTACTAATGATATTAATGTGATTAGCCTATCTATAGAATTTGTCTCAGTCAGCTCATATTTTAGGACATCCAAATAAAGAATTTGTATTTTGTTTAGATTAGGGTCATCTTTGAGAGTATTTTGTTGTATGTAGGATAAAACTGTAACTGTTGTCACAGGATTATTTTTAAGATTTACTTTTATAAACTCTATTGCTTCATTGCTAAATTCTTTACATGGTTTTGATTCTTCTATGTCATAATACAGTTGTATGATTTCCTGAGAACATAAAATTATTTTTATTAACATATTTTACTGAAACAACACATTAAATAAGGTAATGTAGGTACTTGTAAATTTTCTTGACAAATAAGATTTGTACGAGTACCCCACTTATGTGAAAATAACAGTTTACTTTAAGGCTACCGAGTGCTTATGGTATCTACGAAATAAAACAGTGAATTTCCTAAGTCGTGTTTTATTGAACATAATACAAACTTACGTCATATACTTCTGGTGAAAGTAGGTCTAGAAGATTTAATATGTACACAAGTTCTTCTTCCTTCATCTTGGGACCTTTTTTTCTGAAACAAACAATGGTATTAGCAACTTAGCAATTATGGTGGAGGCGCGCAGGTACTTACAAAGAGGAGGCCTATGTCCCAGTAAGTTGACAATGCTTATGCACCCTACCTTTGTTTCAAGTCAAATCAATTCAAAATTATCAATACTATACCTCTTAGAGTTAACTGACTATTGTATTGTTTCCTCCGAAACAAAGAAGCAATAGCACCACATAGCTCAACAAACTTTATATCAATAAAAACTACATTTTACACAAAAAGACAAAATCTTTAGGTACTTCTCATAAACAACTAATGCAGTACTTGTTTAGGTAACTAGTTGCTTATATAATGACAGATAAATAGCATGAACTACCTTGTTAAGTTAACAAATAATTATGTTGCTATCTTGTGCCTCTGAACTATGAGTCACAAGTCATTGACTTGATCAATTTAACTGTCACTATGAGGAAGAAGTTATAATGCTCCAAATATTTTATTTAATACTTACAACGAGGCAATGGGATTTAGTAAAGTGTTAACATTGTCTTCTATAATTAGTTTAATTTGAAGTTTCAAAATAAAAGTTTTTAGTTCTTACAATAAAATAATCCTGTAGATAAGTTGGTTATAACAGTTTTATAACTACTACTACAAAATATATTCTTAGGTGATTTCTTATAAAAGCACTAGACAAAAGACATAGGTACGTAATTGTATACCAATACAAAATCTAAGTATAAAAGTTGAGGTATGTTTTTTTTTTTCTTATACTTACGTAATTGCATTATATCTTTCCTATCTAGTGTTTAGCTATATTTTGCAGTCCTACTTTATTCGAACGATAAAATAAAACAGCTCTTGAAGTCTGAGCGTAAATAAACATAAATAGTGATAGATAACAATAACAATAAAACTTACCTTTTGTAAACAATCACATACGGTTATCCTGGTAAAACCATTATAAAAACAAATCTTTACCGAAGTAGTTACTAGAATATTGTTTGATATTTAGAGAAAACTTAACATTCAAAGCTAGCTCGGCTAGCTCAATCTCTGAAAATAACACAAAGTGCAGATTATAAAGTCAGTTGACATCACGTTGACATTGACATTTCATAGAAGGCTGCTTTCCGAATTAGGATGTAATCGATTTGAGCGGGCTTACGTCCGTACCGAATTAGCGTGAGCGCGATAACGATGTCATGTGAATCGTCATAGATGACGTCATGACATGCGCCATCTTGCGATAACGCCAACCATGCCATATAGAAATATCACTGTGAGCGAAATGTTGACAGCTCTCAGCTGTCATAATCGTGATATTTAAATCGGTATACAAATTATCGATGTGAGCGCTGTCAGCGATTATGGTCTTACTCGGAATGCGGCCTTTGTAGGGTGCATTCCGAGGCCGCATTCCGAATTGAGCTGTAATAGATTTGGGCGCGCTTACACCCGTTTTGAGTTAGCGTGAACGCGATAACGATGTCCCGTGAATCGTCATAGATGACGTCATGACATACGCCATCTTGCGAACTAAGGCTTCTTTTTATTGTGGCAAGCGCAATCAAAAAGAAGAAGATGTCAGCGCTGTCAGCGATTGTGGTCTAACTCGAAATGCGCCCCGAGCAGTGTGACCAGATTAAATTTTAGAAAAATACCGAAGCACCTCAAAACAATACTGAAATATACCGATTTACAAAGGGCAAATATACCAATAAAAATACCGATTTTCATAACACGTTTTATTCAATCATCATCATCACAATAAATGTTAGAATTTTATATAACATCTTGATTTGTTTTTAAACTTGCTGACACATTTTTGTTTCCGAATCTGTTTCTTTGTTCTGTTTTTATTAAATTTATCTGTGAAAATATGCGCCCGCATGCAGCACTACATACTGGTAAACATAACAGAGATTTACAAACACTAGATACAAAATCATTTCTTGACAATTCAAAAGTGCCTGTAAATGGTTTTATTGAAATAAATTATTTGAGTTGAGTTTCACTTCAACAAACCAACTGTAGTAGGCGAGTCGATGCTATACTATTTGTGATTCATACACAGACAAGGAAGTATTTTATGTAAGTATACCCTAATACTTAACTACCCCTTAAACTGAAAATGTAGACTTATTTTTTTCTAAATATTTGTTTTATAATGACCGTTTTTTTTTTTTACAACAACAATAGGAATAAAAAAGAAGTCCAACTTAACTTAAATCTTCTCATTTATTATATCAATGCGGCGGCAGCCACTTGACATTTTCTATCAGTGACTTACTCTTTGATCTTTGCTTATAAATAAAATGTACCGCTAAACGGGGAAACTTCCTGCCACAAACTAATAAGAGAAGACATAGATCGCTTCGGTGTTACAATAACTTCATAACCAAGTTATACCCAAAAAGACTGAAAAATACTGACTTCCCGCAATATACCCATAAAAATACTGACGTTCGGAAAAATTAGTAGAATATACTGAAAAAGTATTAAAATACTGAATCTGGTCACACTGGCCCCGAGACGAGTTACACTCGATACTGGCAACAATGGCTAAGGCTTGCCACAATCAAAAAGAAGAAGGAGACAAAAATCGCTAACAGCGCTCATTTCAAAAAGAACAATGGCGGCTAATTATTTGAACAATAAAAGCTTGTTACATAAATTAAAAATATTGTAAAATGTTCGTTTCTAATTCCTAAATACATTCTATAAAAGTTTTTTTTTTAACTCCGTGGTTAAAAATATTGAGAGTTTTATTCTTTGGTTTTTAGCGGTAAATATGAATTTTAAAACAACTAATCTCAACAATTTTGCCAACTGAATGCTTTTCGCGCGATCTAGAGCTTTTTCTAGCTGTGGACTGCAGTTATACGTCTAAGAAATACGTACTAGGAGGTGGCTGGGGGTATAAATAAATTGACCTTACACCATTTCCTATTTATTTACTATGTCGTCGTTTGAAAGAGGTAACAAGTTTTTTGTTTTAGTTTTCCGAATGAATGATTAAAATAGCAACTCAGACTTTGCGTTGTTAGCAACACTGACGCTCTCGAGCCACTGTTTTTTTTCCTTAAGGCTTCGTACGGTTTGTGCATTCAGCCAGTGTCACGTTGAGTTTATTACGAAGGAAACAAAGCTAGGGAAACGAAAATATAATAATTACAATAAGTGGTAACGGGATTTAGGGATAAAATCTATAGGATCAGTATTTATAACAGTGATACGATAATGAATAATGAACTAAAATTACAACTTAATATTATTTAAAGTAATAAAGGATACTATACATTTATATACAGGAAAGCTATTTGTACAAAGTAAATAAAGTATTGAGGTAGGGAAAGGAGTACGAAGGGACAAGAGGTTACTGAGAAAGGATGAACGGTCATTTAAGGGACAGGAGAAAAAAAAATGATCTTAGTAACCAACGTCTGTGCCACACCTGTTGTTATATACGTTTGGGTTACAGATGACTTGTTTTATTTCTTTATTAAATAATTCATATTTTTTTCATTTATTCAAGAAACGAAAATTCACACAATTGACGATAGTCAAAAACTTTAATACATAAAAGTTGTTTCAAATTTAAAATTCCCGCCAAAAAGGCTAAAGTATCAATATTTATTAACAACGGAGTTTTTTGACGAAAATCTTTTCTAATATAAGTCTAGGAACTTATATTAGAATTACGAACATTTTACGGTAGTTTTCATTAATGTAACAAGCTTTTTTACTTCAAATAAAATGATGTATGGGCACCTGCCATTGTTCTTTGCGTTCCGATAAAATCACGATTATTACAGCTGAGAGCTGTCAACAATTCGCTCCACAGAGTACTTTATAAATAACATAACCATTAATAACCACTACTAACTGTAATTGACGGTACACTACATATACCCTTGTCACTTTGTATATTGTATGCTTAAAGATTAGCAATTTGTCTCCTACATCTAGGTGGCAAATACATTGTATAATTTGTCAGTTTGTAATCAGTAATAAATTGATTACAATCAAAATATAAAATAGTGTCACTATAACGGCAAGTCCTATTATAAATTAACACATTTAAATTATAAATGTGCCTATTTTGCTCATCAGACAAATATTGAGAATAAGGCAAGGCACAGAAAATAAATTTACAGTTATTACTTTAATTGAGATGTAACATCAAATGGACACATTCAATTATGTCCGTTTTTCTTACATTTAAGCTATCCCCACGTAATAATATAACAGTTGAACTAGGGTTTATTTTTGTCAGTCTGTTATTACTAATTTATTGGCTAATACTGGCACCGGGTAAACAATTATGAATAACATAATGTTCCGAACACTGATTAAATATATGTACTACCAAAACCTTGACCAAATTTGTCTGAAAATACGTATGTAGTGTTAATCAAATTATTCATACAATTCTTGTCATTATTAATACCGCTACCTACTGGCTGAGTCACTGTGGGTGTGGGTGTAATAAGTTGAAGCTGGGGTGCCTGGGAGCAGGCACAGCTAAAAGAGAGGTTATTTATCAGAGACTCATACCTCTCTGCATTTGACTTGACCAGGTCTGCCAACTCATTGGCCTCCTGCATGCGTTTACTCAGGTCTTGTTGAGAAGCCTCATATTTACTAAAGATATCCCTTAGAGCATATTCCCTAACAAACAACTCATCCTTAAGTTGCTGAGTATCCGTGTCATACATAATAATACATAAGTCTAATTCACCATTACACTTCTTTAATTCTTTCATTCTTGCTTGTATATGACTTACGGGAGTGATGGTTGAAATCCCTTCCAAGACTATTCCTGACAAAACTTCCCCTCCTTTGTTAAAATACCAGCTAAACTCAGTGGATCGGGACCTTTACTCAAAAATCTTAGACTTGCGTGTCTCTTCCCTCCCATCCATTAATCCTGAGTCTGCTCAGGAATGCTTTTCCTCATTTTCCAACACAATATCCTCCACAGCAGATGATTGCTTCCCACCAAAATAACCGCCAACAGGCAAAACTCCATCCCCGCCGTGGTGGGATAGGGACTTCTCTGCCGTGATCAGGGCCAGGAATGAGGCAGAAATGAATTTCAACTCCGACATGACCCTGGAAAAAATCATGGCTTTTCAACATATCTTGGCTAAGTCCAAGAAATTACTCAAAAATAAGAAGAGATAGTTAGCGGAAATATTGTGGTTCACTGAATCCTTCCACTTCAGCGGCAGCTGTGTGGCGTAAATTGAAGTCTTTTAGAACTAGTGCGAAGCCTCCCTCCGGGAGCACACTATCTGCGAAACTGGGTAACCAGTTTTTTTCTAAGCTCGCTCCAGCCTATGTTCCCGGTACGGATGAGTGTGTTGCTTCGAACTCTCAGCTGATTTGAAATGATCCTCTAGGTGGTCCATTTACTCTAGATGAACTTAAATCGGTCCTCGCCCATGTCAAGGATTCTGCTCCTGGAGTGGATGGATTCCTTTACTCCTTCATTACTAAAGCTGGTGATAAGACCGTCCAATATTGTCTGGACTTAGTAAATTATTGTTTTATTTCTGGTTATATTTCTCCTGATTGTAAGGTTCAAATCGTAATCCCAATTTTAAAACCCGGTAAAGATCCTTATTCTTACAGACTAATTGCTCTATCGTCCATTCTTATAAAACAGCTGATAGTGTGGGTACCCTCACATCAGAGATCCGGCTGGCCCTTAGTAGGAACGAGTATGTGGTAGTCGTTTTCTTAGACATTTCAGCTGCCTATGATTCTGTCCTCCTCCCACTTCTCTGGCAGAAAATGCAAGAGCTCAGAATCCCGGCTAGGATTAGTAAAATCATTTGCAGTATTTTTTCAGATCCTAGTGTTCAACTCAGCATTCCCGGGGAAAGCCCTGAACCGAGGTCGGTTTGGAGAGGTCTACCTCAGGAATCCGTGCTTAGTCCCCCCTTATATGTATAATATTTATACCTCTGATCTTCATTCTTGCTTGAATTTTAACTGTAAAGTACTTCAGTATGCTGACGAAATTGCATTATTGGTCTGTAGCAATTCCATCGAAGACGCCGCTCACTCCATTAATATCTCGTTGTCCTCTTTAAACCAATGGCTCTTGGATCACGGGTTATCTTTAAGTGCTCCAAAAAGTTCCGCAGTTGTCTTTACTCGTAGGCGCCTTATCCCCCAGGTTAACATTAATATTGACGGTCAAGCTATCCCAGTTGAGGAGAAGGTCAGGTTTTTGGGGGTTACCCTGGATTACAAATTGTCGGGGGTGGAACACATTAATAACACATTAAAAAAACCGGCCAAGTGCGTGTTGGACTCGCGCACCGAGGGTTCCGTACAAACCTGTAGGTATGTAAGTAAAACTTCACACGCGTTCACGAGGAAAGGGGTAGTAAGTTTAAAATTATATTTTTTATATACATAATTACGAGTATATGATGTGACAAAAAAAAACAGTATTTGCTATGTTTCCTTTATCTGTGCTATAAGACGTTGCTTCGCACCCTGTAGGTTTTGATTCCCTTGCGAGTGTCGAATATTTGCGGAAATTTGCGGCATATACGGCTGTATCTTTTGATTGCGTTCGTTTATATGTTTTAGTTTTTCACAGCTCCAAGGGACAGTAGACCTGAGTATTTGATATAAATTCCAGATTGATACCTCCACGCGTTCCTAAGAAAAAGGGTCTTGTCAGACAGACAGACGGCCGGACGGACAACAAAGTGATCCTATAAGGGTTCCGTTTTTTCCTTTCGAGATACGGAACCCTAAAAATGTGAGCGCTCGGTTTCGGTCCTGAAGGCTTTGGCAGGGGTATGGTGGGGAGCTCACCCATACACCTTAAAGTTAGTTTACAATGCGCTGGTCAGAAGCGTGTTGGATTATTGCAGCTACCTAATTGAGCTATGCAACAAGGAAGCCTTGCGCAGATTAGATTCTGTCCAGTCCAAATGTCTGAGGATCATAATTGGTGCCATGAAATCCTCGCTCATAAATGCTCTCCAGTTGAATGTGCAGAACATCCTCTTACCCTTCGAAGACAATACCTAGCAGATCGTTTCTTGTCAAAAGTTTTCTCCCTTTCGTCCCACCCTTTACTCCCCAATTTGGAACAAACCTACCTCTCTCTTAACGCGTCTTCTTACTGGAATAATAAATCTATTCCATTGATGAATATGTATAGAAAGCTTATACAGCTCTCCTCACCTGTTTGTCAATACCCCTCTATTCCTGTCTTTTCTTCCTCCTATGAGGTGGTCCATTTCAGGCCAAAGGTGGTTTTGGCACTAGGTATCTCCAAAAATTCCCAGGACGAAAAAGGCGACTTTAATCAGCAGCCTAATTGCGTAACATATTTACGTTCGTAAACGGTAACGACTAATCGGTTGTATCTTGATAGGTCAACAACATTCATTGCGTTTTAATTGTATTGTTGAGCAGATTTTTTGTCGAACTTATGAAGCAATGGATTAGCAATATGTTTCAAAACGATTCAGTTTATCATTATTTTCATAGTCATTGAAGTTTATTTTATACGGACCCATCCAAATTATCGTCAACAGGATGTACAGGTGTTTCAACATATTTCCAGAACTCTAAAATTGCCCTTCTTTTCCAATGTCCACCAGAGACTTCAGTATTTACAGGGGAATGCATTGGTATTCTAGAGGCCATCACTTTCATTTTAACCCACAGTATTATGGGAGTCATGATAACAACACATCGTGACCGCGCAGCGGCGCACGGTTTACTGACGCGCAGGGCGCGTAGCCACATACTTACACCACATGTAATCATTCCATTCGCCGCCGCCACACCAACAGACGACATACCGGCCTCGGAAGCAAATACGTACTGATGAGATGCGTTTTTTTTTTAAATTAAATGTATGGCATCTCGTAGTTGACCTTGAGAGGTCGTGACCGGACTATCCTGTGGCTGCCTTAAGCGGACTCAAGGCCTCCAGCCAGGGGCGTAAAACTACTTATCACCCCCTGTGGGGTACAGACCTCGGCTTAGGGCGTCGCTGACGGGAGGACAGCAAGATGGGACAGGCTGGATCTGGATTATATTATTATTATCTGGGGAATTTAAAGCTACAGGCTCAGCTACGGCGCGGGCTGGCACTTCGTCGAGCAAGGGTGGGGGGGGAAAAAGTTACGTCGGAATCTTCGCGAGGAACCTCGGCGGCGAGGTCGGAATGTCGGTCTGTGTTTGTGCACTGTACTGGTGGCCCTACTGCTCTCCTGAATGAGAGTTATGTGGTCATCGGGGTCGGTGAGGACATGCTTGGGACGGCCGACATGACTAATGGAGGAGGGAATATAGCTAGCGGCCTTGACAACCAGATGGTTGCGGTGATTCGCGGCGGTCTCGAAGAAACGCTTTGAAATGCGTTTCATGAACTGGCGGATAGTGATAGTGGGAATCTTGAGGTCGACGTGGAGGATTTCGTTGCGAACGTACCAGGGGGAGCCTGTAATCCTACGGAGGAACTTGTTCTGGAGGGTCTGCATTCTTTTGAAGCGATGGGGATTGGCGTGTGCAAAGACTGCACTGGCATAAGTCATGATCGGGCGGATGCATGCTGTGTAGATACGCAATTTGCACTTTAGTGACAATTTGCTACGTGCATTTAGGACGAAGTGGAGTCTACCTAGAGCGAAGGCGGCGCGCGAACGAGCCGCCTTAATGTGCTCTGAAAAAGAGAGGTGTTCATCGAGAACCACACCTAGATATTTGGCTCGCTTCTCCCAAGGGATCGGCTTGCCAAACATGGTGATCGGTCGAGGGGGGCAGGGGGTATGACGCGGTTTCGAGAATAGAACCGCTTGACTTTTGACGGGATTTACTTCAATTCTCCACTTTCTAAAAAAAGCGCCAAGCTTGTTGACTTGGGTTTGGAGAATGCGAGATATCGAGTCTGGTTCGCGGCCGGTGTAGTAGATGGCCGTGTCGTCTGCGAACAGGGCCAACTGCGCCTTACTGCACTTGGGCATATCGCTGGTGAATAGCGTGAATGCTAGAGGAGAGATCACAGAGCCCTGAGGGACTCCTGCGCGAATAGGGTGGGGGGAGGATAGCGCTCCTTCGATGCGATAACGGAAGGTGCGGTTCGACAAAAAGTCCCGTAGGATGAGCACGAGACGATCTGGCACACCGAGTTGGTACAGCTTATATAATAGGCCGTTGTGCCAGACTTTGTCGAACGGTTTCGCTATACAATTGTTTATTGTTTATTGTTAATTAAAACGGTAACACCAATTACAATAATTAACATACAGATTGACTTATTGGAAAACAATGATATTTCAAATAATAACATATAATAGAGGACAGCCTTGCATACTTACACTCGCAAAACATCAGACATACACGCATAATTCTGCTCCATTCATCTGCAAACAGATCACATTCAGGATTTTTGGTCAGGAGGTCGTTAAGTATCCTTAAGGTACGACACACAGGGGACTCAGCTCTGGCGACAGTTTTAGATAACGGCGGCGCAAATAGATGGCGTCGACCGCTTTGTCGATGTCCGATGTATTTGTCGGGAACAAATAGCCGACAGAAAAGATCGTGGAGCTCGGGACTGTCGATGAGTCCTCTAAGAGTTTTGCAGGCTACTGTGAGCTGTAGAAAGCCTCGTCTAACCTCTAAAGAGTTGAAGCCCAAAACTCCTAGGAGGTAATTAGTAGGGTACATGAAAGGGAAGAAGTGAAACGTCTTTTTATACAAAAATCTTAGGAATGTTTTCTGCACCTTTTCCAACGTTAAAGTATGAGTCGCTGTGTAGGGATGCCAGATACAGGCACCAGCCTCAAGTTTACTACGAACCAAGGTGGTGTACAGAAGCTTGATAACATTTGGGTTGCAAAAATCGCGGGCATTTCGCAAAACAAAACCCAAACGCCTAAAAGATTCCTTGGCAAGAGTAGAGACATGATCTCTAAATGTCAGACCAGTGTCAAAGGTCACGCCCAGGTCTTTTGTTTTGGTGACACGACATAATACTTCACTACCCAATCTGTAGTTATAGTGGAGTGGTTGACGCTTTCGACTGTACGTCATGACGTTACACTTTGTAACATTATAAAGGAGTTTATTGACCATGCTCCACTCATATATAGCATCAATGTCCCCTTGTAGGAGTAGGCAATCCGCGACCGTATCAATTTGAACGACTAGTTTTATGTCATCAGCGTAAAGCAAACATTTTGCGAACCTAACCTTATTGATAAGATCATTGATCATTATAAGGAAAAGCAGTGCACCAAGTATAGATCCCTGACTCACGCCAGAGCGGGTATTATAAGGTTCAAACTCAAAGCAACCATGCAAGAAACTCAGACGAGAAACCGCGTAACGCCTCCAACTTCATCAAGAGCACGTCATTGTCAACCCTGTCGAACGCCTTGCGGAAATCGAAATAGAGGACATCTACTTGCCCCCCACTGTCCAAAACCCCAGAAATATAATCAACATGGATCATCAGATTCGAATTGACTGAGCGGCCTTGGCGAAAGCCGTGTTGGGCATCATTTAGAAATGCATTTATACGTTTATAGATGAACGTGTGGAGTATGTGCTCGAAAACCTTAGCAAGAGTTGGCAGGATAGCAATAGGCCTGTGTTCCACCACAGATGATTTGTCACTAGTTTTTGGGATGGGAATAACACGCGAGATTTTCCATTGCTCAGGGTATACACCGGACTGAAGGGCTAGATTAAAGATATGGCAGAGAGGAGTTGCCAGTATATCGTGGCATCCCTTGAGGATAAAAGCAGGGATGGAGTCAGGGCCGATCGAGCTATGAGGTTTAAGCTTAGCAATGCCCTTAACTACGACCTCAGGGGTAAAAAGGGGGATTGGAATATTATTTCCTGAGTTGTGGGTTGGTCTGAGATTATTTGGGTTTAATTCAGGTGAATCAGGTAAGAAAACGCTGGAAAAGTACTGAGCGAACGCTTCGGCAGATTTTATACCTGAGTAAACTATACCGTTGTGCACAACGTTAGGCTCGAAACCACCCTTCGATCGCAGGCTCGAAACATGGTGCCAGAACCATGGTGCAGCTATGTCGAAGAAGACAGCACCCGTCATCAAACCTCGTTGGAAACCGAAGTTGATGTGTTCGACTATACGGTGGACCTGTTGTACGCACGAGTGTTGGGTTCTAAAACCAAACTGTTCGTTGGGGTTGAGGCCCTTTGTCTCGGCGTAGTCTCTGAAACGCTTATAAATAAGCCTCTCATAGATTTTGCCGAGGACATTGAGCAGACTGATGGGGCGGTAAATAGTAGTCTCCGACTTTGGCTTGCCGAGCTTCGGGCTTCTTTGAATGCCTGTGGGAAGATGTTATTGCTCAGAGCACCATTGAAGATGGTGGTCAGTAGCATTATCAGGTGGGCAGGGAAAAGTTGGAATACCCTATTGGTGATTCCATCTGAGCCGGGGGCTTTACGAGCCTTAAGACCTTTGATGAGGTCGTGCACTTCGTCTGGCGTGACGGGGGGCAGTGGATACTCTGGGTCTTCGACGGGATTGAGGGAGGCTCTATGTTCGATTTCAGCGTCGACCTCAGAGAGGTGAGCTATGTCTACTGGTTGAGAGCTAGGCGAGCATTGGGCTTCTAGACTGTCGGCCAGAAGCTCAGCCTTGTCGACATCATCGAAGGCGATGGTCTTGTCGGGACGGATCAGGGGGGGCATGGAGACTATTTCTCCGGATCTAAGTTTCCTCTGGAGTTGCCAGAAGGCTAGGTGGGTGGGCTCTAGTTCGCTCAGCATCTTGTCCCAGCCGGCGGTACGCAGCTCCTCTATGCGTGTTCTTACAGTATGCTGTATGTAACGCATATGGGCTTTGTTCGCGTCGCAGGGGAAGTTGCTGTAGGCACGGACAGCCCCAGAGGTGACACAGGCAGAGATGGGGGCGGCCGTGATGCGGCTCCGGGCCAAGAACGTGGCTCCGGGTCCCGACGGGATTTATGGCCTAGCGCTAGCCCTCGCTCTGAAGGAGCTTGAGCCCCAGCTAAGAGGACTCTTCACAGCGTGCCTTGAGCGGGGCCAGTTTCCCACTTTGTGGAAAACAGGTCGCTTGGTCCTGCTCAGGAGGGCGGGGCGCCCTGCGAACTCGCCGTCCGCGTACCGGCCCATAGTGCTGCTAGACGAGGTGGGTAAGCTGTTCGAGCGCATACTCGCAGCCCGCCTCGTCGGCCACTTGTGCAGAGAGGGGCCGGACCTGGACGAGAGCCAGTTCGGCTTTCGGCACGGGCGCTCTACCATTCACGCTGTGTCAAGGGTGAGAGTCCTGGCGGAGGAAACGGTGTCGCGGGGTGGGGTGGTGGTGGCGGTGTCCTTGGACATCTCCAACGCCTTCAACACCCTGCCCTGGAGTTGTATTCGGGAGGCACTGCGTTATCATCGGGTGCCTCTCTACCTCCGCCGCATCGTTGGGGCTTATCTGGAGGGGAGGTGTGTCACCTACATGGGACGTGATGGCGGAAACCAGCGCCAAGTGGCGTGCGGTGTTCCACAGGGATCGGTCGTGGGACCGCTCCTGTGGAACATCGGGTACGACTGGGTGCTGAGGGGCGAGCTCCCGCCGGACGCGGACCTGACGTGTTACGCGGACGACACGCTCGTCACGGCCCGGGGGAGTTCGCACAGGGAGGCAGCGTTGCTCGCGACGGCGGCGGTCTCACTGACGATGAGCCGCATACGGCGCCTCGGCCTGGAGGTGGCCCTCAACAAGTCGGAGGCCATGGTGTTTCATGGCCCCCGGCGGGCGCTGCCGGCCGGATCACACATTGTGGTCGGGGGGGTCTGGATGGCTGTTGAGCCCACCATGAAATATCTGGGATTGGTGCTCGACAGCCGGTGGGACTTCGGACCCCACTTCAGGCGGCTGGCGCCCAAGTTGTTGGGTGCGGCTGGGGCGCTGTCAATGCTGCTGAAATTACATTCAGAACGTAACCACGTCTCAGCGATGCCATAGATCAATGGTCTGTATTTGTTAATCAGGAAGAGTAGGTCAGGTTTCCTGGGAGTAATACTCCTCATGTTCCATTGAAGGAGTGTCAGATACTGGAGCATTGTGAATGTAATTAACAATGTATGTCAGTTTGTCGGCAACGTGGTCAGGTAGGGATTGTTTCGGATTTGCTAATACAGTCATTAGCTTAATGGTTATAATATTGAGAATATTTTCTGAGTTGTCAGGAGTGGTTGTACCTTCCTTAGGGTAAGCACAATCGTTTTGGGAAGAGAGGAGTAGTTCTGAGTGACGGCTTGGTGAGCCTGCTTATCATAACTAGGTGAAAGTGGGGCATGGGATTTTGGTTTAAGCAAAACCGTTTTACGGTAAGATTTTAGATTTTGTGAAAGGGAACTGGGGGAATGAGATGGACTGGGTTCTGATTTAGTATTATGAGATAATCTTGACACTTCAGAATATGATCTTGAAACTGGAGGAAAGACCTGACTTGCTTCCACATATGAGACCGACTTCTCTGCCATAAGAGCTTTTTCACACCACCTGCTCGAAAATGTCAAATTATATGTCAAGCAACCTTAACCTAAAGTGAGTCATTAGTGGCCGGAGGCACAGCCGGTCAATAATGTTGTACTGGATTTCATTATGACCCGCTGGTCAATAATGTGATTTGAATTTGGAATCTCACATGCTCAGCTAAATTGGCAGTATAGTACTAACAAACACTCTTTAGTGCCAGAAAGAGGAAAGCTATTCTCGATTTCCTACAAAATCATAACGACTGCGTCTTCATAACGTTGCCATGTTTTCGAAGACATAATATTGTAAGAATAACTAGATAACTATGAACCATTTTTTAAAAGGAATGGAATAACATTAAAACTTGCATTACTTACATAATTAGCTGTAACATTCGTTAATTTTTTTTAAGTAAACTGTGCTGTGGATTTTGTGAATAAATAAATAAATAATAAAACTTATCTAAACTACATCAGATTTATAACATTTTATAAAAAATACTCTATTTTCACGAGCGTCTCCAATGACGTTCTAAATTCAAAATGCATACAGCCAATCATCCAAAACCATTTTGCATATAACTAACTAGTTCCAAATATGTTATTCTTACTGTTTGTTTATTTAATAAATACTTTGTTTTTCGTACTATGGCTATTATTTTCTCACAGTAGGTGTAAAAAGTAGAGTATCCTCCTCTGGGCTAAAGGTGTATTTGCCTTGGGCTAGCTTGAATCCCTCGCTGCATTCAGGATTCTTGTATTAACTCCCTTGCTTCGCTCGTGAGTTAAATCCCGAATCCTTCATTGCGCTCGAGATTCAATATGACGCCCGTGACATAAGACACAACTTTAGCCCCTCGGTGCATAATCTACTATTATGCCCTTCTGTCGACCCAATTCAGGACAAGCCTCATCATTTGCATAGTGGTTGCTAGAACACGAAATACAAATAGCACAATCAGAGGAAACCTGGCAGCCATCTCCAGGGTGGTCTTGACCACATTTAAAACAGCGGGTTTCGAGTGACACACTGTGCGTGTGTCGCGACAACAATTGAAGCATTGGATAGTTGGGTACATATATTTCTCAACCGAAAGAGCAGAGTAAAAACAAAAAAAAACACGCTTTGGTAAAATTTGGCCGTCAAAGGTTAGAACAACCGTTTGAGTGGGTTTCCATCCGGTAACACCCAGAGAAGTCACCTCGAAAGCTACATGGCAATTAGTCAATAAACCTAAAAATAACTCTCTTAAAGAACAAATAATGACGATTAATAAATGTGACCTGACCTTTTCAAAACCTACTGACATAGCAAATGCATTTAATAATTATTTTATAGATGAAATTGAGAATAATATAAAAACTGATATGGAATTCGAAAAAAAACTCGACAATTTGACAGGAAAATCCATGTTTATGCAGCCTGTTCTAACTACCGACATGGTTTCAGCTATAAGATCACTTAAAAATACAAGTACTGTAGGATTCGACGGTATGTCAACAAAGGTGATACAATTTGTAAATGGACTTATAGCACCCGTATTAGCGCACATTATGAACCTTAGCATTGCTGACGGAGTTTATCCGGAAGACTTGAAGAAAGTTATTATTAAACCACTTCATAAAAAAGATAAATAAACCGATATGAAGAACTATAGGCCAATAGCAAAAAATTCTGAATTTTCTAAAATTTTCGAAAAAATTATTTATAAGTCCTTGTATTGCTATCTTAATTTGACTTATTATGCAAGGAACAAAACGGCTTTAGAAAGAATACCACGATCAACATGGCTATTTTTGATTTTTTACGTAGCATTTTGTTAGCAGTTGACCAAAAGGCTCCTATTTGTGCTATTTACACAGATATGACCAAAGCCTTCGATTATGTAAATCACGACGTCTTATTAGACAAACTGTGTGGCTATGGTATCAGAGGTAACATTTTAAAACTACTCGAATCCTACCTCTCCAACAGAATGCAATGTACAGAGGTTGCAAGAATATGTGATAAGACAAAACTTGAAAAGAGTTTTTTATCTCGTTATAGATTAGTAAAGTTTGGTGTCCCACAGGGTAGCGTCCTAGGGCCACCTCTTTTCTTAATCTATATAAATGATCTGCCTAAGGTGACTCAACATCAAATGGTGATGTTTGCAGACGACAGTACTGCCATAGTGAAATGTATTGATCGCAATATTTATCAAGATGACATAAATAATACACTATCGGACATAATTAATTGGCTAAATAAAAATAACTTAGTTATAAACTTAAAGAAAACAAAAATAATGCACTTTCACCAAAGAACTGAGGTACCAAAAGTTAATATCAGACATAGTAACTGTGACATTGAAAAAGTTAAAGTAGCAAAATTCTTAGGTTTATTCCTTGATAACCAACTTAACTGGAAGGCCCATATAGAGGATCTAAGTAAGAAAATTAATAAATCAGCATACGCACTTTTTCAAATTGCGAGAAAAATAAATATGGATGCGCTACTAGTTGCATATCACGGCTTAGTAGCCTCAATTTTGCGATATGGCATTATTTTTTGGGGCAACTCTACCGATAAAGACATTATTTTTAAGGAAAGATGCATAAGATCAATGTGTGGTCTGAAAATTGATGATAGCTGTGTACCATTCTTTAAATCGCTCAAAATACTTACCTTACCCTCATTATTTATTTTTGAAATTAGTGTTTTCGTCAAAACAAACATGAGGTTATTCGAAAAAGTGTCAACGTTACGGGATGTCGCCATTCGTAGCCAATACTTAATTAAATTCTTTATGTAATCAGCGCTGTAACACTGCCTTAGTGAGAAAGAGTGTTTTAGGAATGGCACCGCGCATTTACAATAAATTACCAGATGTCATGAAAAATTTGAATATTACACAATTAAAAAAAAAATTAAAACTGTTATTAATTGAAAAATGTTATTATACGACTGATGAATTTCTGAATGATAAATTAATGTAGACTTAGTTATTTATTTGACTGCGGAAACAATTTTTGAATGAATATTGTGACTAATTTTACATCATTTATGATTATTCATTTTAATGCATTGACTGTAGACATTTTTCCTTATTGTTTTTAGTTTAAGTTGATAGCATGCAACCATATTTGTACGCCTCTTGGCATAACATAGCGACCTATGAACTTTAATTTAAGAACTGTATTCACTACATATGTTACACAAATAAAATATGATTATTGATTATTATTATGTCGTTTATTTATTTTTATCCTTATTCTAATACATTTTTAAATATTTTTATAAAACAACTTTTAAAAAAAAACATTTAAAAATATAAAAAATAGTGGTCCGCCGGTAGCGGGAGCAGGGTCCAAGCTACTGGTGGTTAGGGCTCCAGAGACAGGAACCTCCTCACAATGCGAGCCGTATCGAGGAGTACTGCCTTCGGAATCAGGCCCTTGATCCAACCGCCTAACGAAAGCTTCGAGAGATGTTGGTCGAGGCTTTTTGCCATCAGGCCATTGGCCGATACGACAATCGGCACAATGACAGCCGAGCTCACATTCCACATGTCAACAACCTCGTGTGCTAAGTCTAGATATTTAATTTGTTTCTCTTTCTCAGCTTTCACGAGGTTCTCGTCATGTGGAATGGTAACATCGATAATCATTGTGCGGCGCGCTAATCGATCTATCACTACTATGTCAGGCTTATTAGCGATAATAGTCCTGTCAGTAATGATAGACCGATCCCAGTACAACGTGACAAGGTCATTTTCGAGAACTGGGTCGGGTACATACTTGTAATACGGTACCTCAGAATCTACAAGTTTGTATTGCAAAGCAAGTTGCTGGTGAATAATCCTGGCTACTTGGTTATGCCTGTGCAAGTACTCGCCGTTAGCCAGACGAGAGCAACCAGAGATAATTGTCTGATGGACTCACCTGGACGGTGGCATGCCCGACACACGTCAACCGTCCCGTCCTTCATAATATGTCTCCGGTAGTTATTCGTCAAGATAACTTCGTCCATAATTGCACAGACGAAACCTTCAGTTTCCCCGAAAAGGTCACCAAAACGTAGCCAGGATACGGACGCTAGGAAATCTACACCAGGCTCATGAAGAGCCCGATAGAAGCGCCCGTGAAGCTCCTTGCTTTGCCATACCGCCTTACGGTCATCGGTAGTAAGTACTACAGGTTTGTGCCAGTTCTCTTTAGCCATGGAGAGCGGGGTAAGCCCCTTGTCCACTGCGACCACATCACGGTGCATACCCAATTCGGCTTTAAAAAAATATTCCCTCAGACTGCACACCTCGCGGTTGTGGAGGGTTTTCGCATTTAAAAAGCCTCGACCCCCGCACTTTCGCGGGATGTACAGTCTCAGGGCGTCGAGTTCGGTTTGGGTCCATTTGAGTACGCCGAAAGAGTACATCAAAATCGGCATGACCCAACCGTTGAAGGCGCGCACCTTGTTTCCGCCCGAAAGAAGACTAATTAATACCTTCTTCAGGCGGCCAAAGAAGCGCTCCTTCAACGATTGCTTCATGTTAATAACGTTGATGCCTAACGCTTCCGACATACCCAAATACTTGTAGCTTTCGGATGAAGAGAGGGATCTAAGGTGTATGGAATCCGAAAGTTGAATACCTTCGGATTCCATAATCTCACCTCGCTTAACATGCATGATTGCACATTTGTCCACACCAAATTCCATCCTGATGGCGCTACTGAATGTTTCAGTTACCTTTAGTAACTCCATCAGTTGCAATTTGTTGGGGGCAAAGATTTTCAAGTCATCCATGAAAAGAAGGTGAGATATGACCTGACCACCTCTCTTCAACCGATAGCCTAGACCTGAATCCTCCAGCAGTGTGCTTAGAGGATTCAGAGCTAAGCAGAACCAAAGTGGACTCAAACTGTCGCCCTGAAATATTCCCCATTTAATCCAGACAGGCTCGTCATTCCCCTGGATCTGTTGACACCCCGGATAGCGAAGGACCGTCCTCCATTGCCCCATACAGGACTTAAGGAAGGTGCGTAGAGTTGCATCTATCTTGTATAACTCCAGCACCCTCACAAGCCATGTATGTGGCACCGAGCCGTAGGCCTTCTTATAATCTATCCAGCATGTCGACAGATCCTTGCGGGAGCGACGAACCTGTTGGCTAATGGCCATGTCGATGAGGAGTAGCTCCTTAGTACCTCGGGACCCGTTCCTACATCCATTTTGAGAGGCAGACATAATAGAGTTACTGTCAATGTGTTTATTAATTTTCGCTCTCAAAATGGATGTAAGAAGTTTATAGATCGTCGACAAACACGTGATCGGTCTATAATTCTTGGGTTCCGTGGGACTACCTGACTTAAGGAGCAAGTGGGTAACGCCTGTTGATAGAAACTGCGGTAGCGACCCAGACTCTAAGGCTGACTGGAACTGAGATGCCAGGCTAGTGTGCGAACTAATTAGCCATTTCAACCAAAAGTTGTGCAATCCATCCGGCCCTGGTGATTTCCAGTTCGGTAACGGACGGACTGCTCTGGCAACGTCTGATGGCGTAATTAGGACTGTTTCCATTTCTGGTATAGTTTCACACACTCGCTCGACAATCTGCATCCAGTCAGCCTCAGTGTGACAGACGGGTACTGACCAGATGCTGCGCCAGAATGCACTTGTGGCGGCATCATCTGGGCGGCACACGTCTGTCAAATTTTGTTCAGGTCGCTCCCAAGCTCTATATACCCACCTTTCATCGCTCTGGAACATGCGATTCTGCGTGTATCGATCAACCCGCCGCTTATACCGACGAATACGGCTCGCCCATGCACAAACTTTCTGCTTCAGGAAGTCGATGCGCTCTGTGACACGGGACATGTATTCTCGAGGGTTTATTTCAGTCCCCGCAAATGCCCGCCTCACAAAGCGCATCACTCGTGGTCTTGTATTGCCCTCCCTGAAACAGTATAGTTTGCCTATGAGTACCCTGGCTCCATCGATACGACGCTCGATCCTGCATTGCCAGGCTGGTACGGATGGTTTTGCTCGAGCAGCTCCGTCACAGTTTGGAAACTTGACGTTAGCTAAACGACATGCCGCAACAGCCGCGCAATACAGGATCGAGTGTGTACCAACGAGATCCTCGCTGTGCTCGAACACATTCCTGATCCGACAGTCGTTGGGCCGAGACGCTGACGGTTGGTTCTAGTTCCTGAAAAAGAGACAGCATCCTATCACGGTACGCAGTGAGGTGAGTTCCCCCCTCTGTAGACCCATAATATGCGCGCATGACGTTCTCGTTCATAGACTGAGTCCATCTCATGCGCTGCACACAACCACCGGCAGCGGGGACCCGGCTCGGGGCCGGATGGCCCCTAAGTCCCAAGCTCTTCGGTGGCCGGCCTCTCCCCTGCCGACGAACAGGTGTTGGCGACGTCGGCGGGGAAAAATACTCGTCGCTCGAGCTCGACGCAACTACCGCGGCCGGTGTCGTCACAGCACTCACGGTGGAGCTGGAATCCGGCGGCGGCGAGGCGGAGCTGAGCGAAGAGTCCGGAGGTGGTAGGCGTGCTCGTCTGGAAGCTGACCTCGTCAACATTTTTTTCATCTTCGGTTTCATATTTTGGCTCATAATGTTTTACGATGTTGAGGTGACATCTGTCATGTCACCTCCGATGCGGTAGTTTTTGATTTAATTTCATTATGTTGTAGTTTCGACGTCTTTTTTGAATTTTCTATAGTTTTCGGGGTTTTAGGTTTACTCCAAAATAAAAATGTCTTGATATATTAGGTGAAATAACTTATAACAATTAAAATTACTTATATGAGAAAACGAGACGTTTTGTTGACACGGTGTTGCCAGCTTATTATTATTATTATTACGGTTTATTCTCCTAGCCTTAACAACAGGGTCGCATCCAGTGTGAACCTTGATGTTCTCTATGACTTCTTCCTCAGTCCATTCAGAGGAACATCTCTGACAAGACCTAGGCGAGTGATGTTAAATTGGAGGATTGAGGCAACGAAATTATTTTTACTAAAGTGGGACTTATTCAAAAACTGATAAGTGAGACTTGAATACAACTGAAACCCCCTTTCTTCCTAAGCGTTTGACACTGCCCAGGAGTATGTTGCTGAAATTATTTAGTGTCATATTCAAGCATAAAAGTCGACACTTGAAACATTATAAGTCTATGAAAGCCGGAATCCAGCCCACAGTGTGACGTCACGCTGAAGTAGTTGCACGAAAGCTGCGCTGACGAACATCATGTCGGGGTCACCAGTGAAGAGATATTGAGGAACAGGGTGTAAAGTTCACTCATCTCTATTGAAATCAAAACAGTCTTAAACTTAATTTTATAACTCAATTCTTCGAAATTGTATTGATAACATCAGAAGCACTATGTAACTTTTACGTAATTGTACCTTAGGGGACCGCTCTGCTTCTCTTTAACACAGGTCACCATAACCTAGCTAGGAGAGCAGTGCTCACCTACACGTTTGTAGAAATAGTACTTATTTTGTAAAACGGTATTTTAAACGTGTACTACAGTACTTTGTTTTGTTTAAATAAATTGATTGATTGACTCTTCGGAAAGGGGAGTATCCTCCTACCAGATGGATGTCGTATCTGGTGGGCAACTGCCCGATGATTGTTGTCGGGAAGTTGTATATATGCTAGCTGCGCGGTAAACTCTGATTGCGCGCTGCAGTATTTGTGTGACGTCAGTGTGATGCGTTGTTCGCATGTGGCGGTGTAGATGCCGCCACAGAGTATTGACACTTGGGGTGCATTCCGAGTAGATCAAAATCTCTGACAGTGCTCACATCGATAATTTGCGTTCGGATTTAGATATCACGATAATGACAGCTGAGAGCTGTCATTATCATTATCGCTCACAGTGATATTCATAAAGGGCATGGTCGGCGTTATCGCAAGATGGCGCAGTCATGACGTCATCTATGACGATTCACGGGACATCGTTATCACGCTCTTTTTAACTCGGAATGGGTGGAAGCGCGTCTCTCGAATCGATTACATCGCAATTCGGAACGCGGCCTTGACAGGCGTGACAGGCGGCACTCACTGACAGTAGTGACGTGACAGTGACAGTCGTGCGTGACACGGTCAGATCACGGACACACACAGTATTTTTTGGCGAATTTCGCCGATTACTTTGTTTCTGTTTCAATTTTATGTATAGATAGACGATTTCCGTTTTGCGTTTGCAGTGAATGAAGAATTATTGACATAAAATCATCTTTAGAATTAGTGAATACAGCTAAAATGAAACTGTTGTCAAGATGCAATTTCATAAATCATGTTTCGCTTTTATACCGGCCTAATATCAAACATGACTACGCTGTCCCGATCCGTGAATATGTTAGCGTCCTCTCTAATACAAGGCGAAGGATAAGACATCCTTTACCACATTCATCTGTGTCATGTTTGTATTATTCTGACGACAAGAAACCGTTTCTAAACTTGGAGAAAAAGACCCATGCATTAAAGGATGCATTTGAACACAAAAAAGAACAATTAAAAGACACAGAACACCGGATTAGGCAAAGAAGTGGAGAGATTGTAAGGGATATAAAGCATCAAAAGGATGTAACTGGTCAAAAACTAAGAGTGAAGAAAGAGTATATCATAAAAGATATACTTGAAACCAAAGCAAAAGTGAAAGAGAGGATTGAAGAAGTTGTAGAGGTATTTGTTTAAAGTTTCAAGTAAAGTATGTTCATCCTGTATCCGTGACAGGGATAACTGTGAAAAGCCCAAAAGTTTTGATTGATTGGAAGACATGATTCTTGAATCTGTTATTGTTTTACTATTTCAGTTTTACGTTATTATCTCAAGCAGAGAGAGAGAATAATAAGAGCTTTAGACCTCTCAATCAACAGACGACATCTGTTCTCTAAAACTTTATATTATTATATCATAGAGTAAAAAGTCTATGATATTATATCTGGGAAGCCTAGGATTTATGCCTTGCATTGACAGATATGGAGTACCCACATTTTTTTGTTACGCTGATCTTTCAAATCCACTAGGTACCTCCTTGTTTTAAGAAAATTGCTGAAACTTTGGTCCTACTTTAAACTTCATTCATCTTTGAAATGTATAATCAAACAACATCTATTTATTTACAGAAAGAGAAAGTCTTCACCATACCTAACATATTATGTTTCACAAGAATAGGAATGTCTCCTTATTTGGGATACACTATAATTCAAGAGAACTATAATGTTGCACTTGGCTTAATGGTGTTTGCCGGTGTAACAGATCTGGTAAGATTTCCTATAATATAGACCATAATAAATGTACCCATGGTAAAATTATGTACAAAAAAATAACAAACCTGAATTTTTCCACTGCAGGGCTAAAATCTCTTTCAATCTCACTGCTGGTAATATGGACTAGTCTAAACATACTTACTGTAAGAACTCTCCTTATCAATTAATCTTCATTTTTCTTCAAGCGGTGCAGCACAGTACAGCCTCCAGTGTTATGAATATTTGTAGGTAATTTTTTTTTTTTTTCATACATCTCCTAGCTGGATGGATGGATTGCTAGAAATTGGAAGGGTCAGTCAACAAAGATGGGCTCCTTTCTAGACCCAATGGCAGACAAAATCCTTGTAGGCACTCTCTTCATATCTCTGACGTATCAAAACTTGATACCGCTATCGCTCACTCTGCTCATAGTAAGCCGAGATGTTGCACTGGTTGTAGCTGCCTTTGTTATTAGATACATGAGTTTACCACCACCAGTGAGTATTTTACTTTTATAATATGCTCTAGATCACTTTTTTAACATTTTTTATTTTTTGTTAACTATTATATAGGAAATCTACCTCTCAAGATGGCCTTTAGCCATAACTTGATTACATATAATCAAATAAGGTCTTTGGAAGATCTCCTTCTTTTATGCTAGAACTATTTTAACTTAAAACATTTTTAATGTATTTTTAAAAGCCAAAGTATGTTTATAACTATCTTTTCTGGTTAATTTACAGAGAACACTAAGCCGGTACTTCGACGTGACTCACGCCACTGCTCAGCTGGCTCCCACATTCATCAGCAAAGTTAATACTGCTGTGCAGCTCTTACTTGTGAGTTTATACTTTTCTGAACCTTTTGACCCCTTGGTTTTATATCAATTGCCGTACCACCAGCGCCCAACTTATAAATCGTGCAATGAAATATATCGAAAAATCGAACATAGGTTCTCAGTCGTATACATACGACAGGCAGCACGGGCACGAAAACATTTGTCATATACACTGGGGCGGTGATTAGGTTAATAAACTGACATTTTCAGAAGAATAGAAGCAGGTACTTGACAAACTTGTACTTTATATTTTACTTTACACATTTAACATGTAAACATCTAGACATTATGAAACAGGCCCTTAGAATGAACATTGTATTACAATTTACAGGTGGGCACGACTCTAGCATCTCCCGTGTTTGGCTATGTGGACCACCCAGCACTTCAAGCTCTGTGTGGAGTGACAGCCGCCACAACGATAGTCTCAGCTATCAGTTATTTAGTTAGTAAGGACACATATAAATTTTTAAAGAACAAGTCCTGAAACATGTTAATTTTGATGTGAACATATTCGTTTTTTCTACAATCATTTTTGTATCTGTATTGTCTTCCATAAAATTTTAGTTACGTAGCTAAGTGTTAAGTAATGAAATTTGAAAACTGTAAATAAATAATTATTTTAAATAAAAACAGTGTTTTATAATTTGCCCTTAGAAATTCCTACACCTTGTTGGGAGGATATGGGTATTTAGGAATATGCCATGTTATTTAAAATCATGTGGAAATAAATAGCAGCCAGTTACAAAAGGAAACAATTTATTTTTTCATTCTATTCATACGAACGAATTGCTGTTAATTTTATGCGAAAATCAAAAATAAAAAAAAAAATGTAGTATTAAAATATTAACTTAATTACGCTTATTCTAAAACGAAACAAATTGTAATGTAAAATTCAGGCTAAATGGGATTCTTATGAGATGCATAATTGTGAAAATGTTGATGGCATTATGATCTTTATTTCACACTTGGCTGTTTTGTTAGTGTCTTATTTTGTAAGGATTAAAGATCTACAAAAATAATGTTGTGGAATGTTGAATGTTTGGATAATGTATTGAGTTTTAGTATGGTTAATTTATTTTACCTCATCCACTAAATATACTTTTAGACCAAAACATAATGATACAATTTGATAACTATTCAGCAGCATTATGCTAGCCTAGGCTTTGAGATATAAATTATTTTAGTTTGTAGGTATCTAGTCATTTATGAATAATCATGGACTGAATGGATATGGATGGTGAAGATTTAATTTCAAAAAGGCACATACTAATGTCTAAGTTTCAAATACTCATGTAGGTACTTACATGAAATAAAAAATCTAATTGTTAGTCCAATTGTTGCAATAATAATACATGTATTTTAATGACTCATTTTTTTGGTATTTGCTTTTCATGGAACTAACTTAGAACAAGCTGAAAAGCAATAATGTTTATGTTAAGTTTGTTTCTATTTTAAGATTGTCATAGCGAAAAAAAGCTTTGATTGACATGGGATCTCTATTACTTATAAAATTGTTGCAGGTTTAGTAACTTTATTAATCTACTTGCATGTACAATATTTAAATAAAGTAACTGTAACCCATTTCAAAAGATCAAAGACTAGAGGAACATTAAATAGTAGTCCTGCAAATTCTGATAGTTTTAACAGCTACTACTAATCATAAAAAGTTACTTGATTAAATTATATTTTAAGCACGCTTATAGCTTTAAATACCTAAGTTTTTATACATAAAGAAAATTTCAAAATTAATATGGCAGCTAGGATTTAGTCAGAAGAAACTAACAAAGTAGTAACCATAAAATAATGATATCCTGACCTTAGTCCTCTGTGACAGTAGTCAGAGACCCACCGGACTGTAACCATATCTTTAGATAAGTTTACATTATGTATGAATCTTATGAAAATATGTTCTCAAAATTCATTATAAATGGTATAAAAGCATGGTCCAATACTTGAAGGCTTTACATAGTGGGATTCATTACTTTTATGACAATTACATGAGCACAACATGCACAAAACATATAGTCAGGCACCAAATAAAAACGAAAAAGAAAAACAAATTCACTGTTCAAATGTCACAAAGTAGTAAAATCTTACACATTTAATATAAAATTGTACAAAATAAAACAGATAGTGATTGCACAGTACATTTAAAATATTAATACACTACATACTGTTATATAAAAAATAATAATTAATTTCTGATGTTGGTAACAGTACTAGCTTCATTAAGTAAGTTCACAATGTTTTGTGTAACAATGGTATTACACTAATATATTATTATAGTCAACCGCATACAAATACAAAATGCATGTTAGTTATGTAAATGAAAGTTGAATGAGTATAAGTATCATAATTAGAATACTATTAACCAACCTTATTGATCAACTCGTCACAGATAGCTGTGAGTTCCTCATTATCTTTAATCTTCTGTGCCAATGATTCCTGCAAGGAGGAAGCATGCACCTCACTCTTCTTAAGCATAGCATTTAATTTAAGAATCTCATGTTGATGTGTTTTCTTCACAGAATCAAGTTCTGCATTTGCCTTGTTAAGCTGCTGCATGGCATGCTGTCGCAAGGTTTCATACCTGGCTTCTAATTTCTGAATAGCATCATTATTATCTTCGACTGTTGCCTTTAACATTTCCTCATTGCTTTTGTATCCTTGAATGATAGCTTTACACCTCTCATACTTTGTGTGAACATCATTGAAAGCATGTTCCATAGATGCAAGATGAGCTGCAGCTTCATCACGTTCTCTTACAAGAGTGGATCTCTCATCAGTCCATCTTTTCCCTTCTGCTTCACGTTCTCCAATAAGAGAAGATATAGTGCGTTCATATTCCTCCATAACCACACTCATTTGTTTATTATTTCTTACTTTTTCAGCAACACGCTGAGAAAGAGCTTTTTCCTTGTCTGCATACTCCTCATTTTGGTCAGACAACTTTTTGATTTTGGTTTCACACTCTTCTAATCTTTCTCTTAACTCAAGGTTGATGTCTCTAAGGTTCTGTGCTTCTTCCTCTTGAGCTGTGAGTAGCTCTTTGACAGCACGCAACTGTTCCATGGTGTGGGGGTCCATGTCTGACGACCTAGTGATCACTGGTGGGGGAGGTGGGATGTTGGCTCCAAGACTCAATAGCCGGTCTATAGTGGCTATCGCTGGGGAGACGGTGTTTGCTTTCACAGGGGTTACCTTTGCTCCTGATGCCTGCTGACTTCTGTTGACAGCAGGGGTAACAACTTGCGTAGGTTTTTCAGTGGGACCACTTATGTTTGGTTGCACGGATAATTGCTGCATTGAGTTCACTATATTCTGCTCTGTACCTGACATGGTACTACACAATGATAACACTATTCCCGAACTAGATTCCTTTTATTTTATAATGTTCACATGGTCTCACCTGAAAGTACGTAAACATTATTATGACAGATTGCAATATCACTCAGCACCATAGAAGTCGCCGTTCAAGACAAACTGGTTTTCGCGTTAGAATTATCTTAATTAAATTAATAAAACGAAATATCGTTAATACGCTTATGTCTAATCCGCTAGACTTTAAAATATACCCGAGAATGTTAAAATATGTGAAATGGTCAACATCCCACGCAAGGTGCAATGAATAGGAACAATAAAGTTACAATTTGCGTTGGTTGCATACGATAACCTACCGCAATATCCTTGAGCAGTGGAGCACTAAAATAATAACAATTACAGGAAAAAATTATACACAATTTACGAGAAATGAGTAACGAAATAGACTTAAATAATTAAATAAACATCACTTCACAGTGCAGGAAAATAACGATGTTACGATGAACGATGATCACGGCGATGACATCAGTCATTTACGCCACAGATAAGTTATCCCCTTTTTGTAAATGAAATCACCGTTCTTCATTATGACAACAGGATAGCAAAGCAATATGTTTGCGAGAACGAGTGAGACAACAAGAGTTGAGAAAAGCTTATTAAGGAAATGAAATGACGAAAATGCTTTTCCTTTTTACTTTTTTGACATAAGAGTTAGGGATGCACAAAAATTGTCTCTAAGGTTTTATCGTGAATTTAAAAGTTCACGGTTTTTGTGAAATTAATATGACTCTGTACATTAAGACTTCCTCGTGTGAGTAGGGATGTCGGAAGTAAAAAAAAATATCGATATATCGATGTATCGGTCAAATTTTCAGAAGTTCTCGGTTTAAATAAAAACTAAGACATTTATTTCAGTCTGGTTCAATAAGAGGTAATATTAATTTTTATACAAAATGCACAATATTTTAATGTATGAGAGTCTTAACAATATTAAGGTATTTGAATCATCATTCTTTATTATTAGGTAAAACTAGAAAATATCAAAAACTAAATAGCAATATTCTAATATTTTTAAGACTAATTTATTTTATCAGGCAAACCAGTACTCTAATTGCGTAATATACAATAAATCGGAAGCTGAATCGTTTTGAAACAGATTGCTAATCCATTGCTTCATAAGTTCGATAAAAACGTGCTCAACAATGTAAATAAAATGCAATGAATGTTGTTGAACTGCCAAAATACAATAGATTAGTCGCCTAGTTGCGTAACACATTTTCGTAAACGATTACGACTAACCTATAGTATTTTGACATTTCAACAACATTCATTGCGTAATTACATTGTTGAGCAGATTTTTTTATCTAACTTATTAAGCAATGGATTACCAATCTGTTTCAAAACGATTCAGATTCCGATTGATTGTGTATTACGCAATTAGGGTACAGTATTATATATTGAATCGAAAATTTCTATACATCGATATTTTTTTAACAAGCCTACGTGTGAGATACGAGAACCAGCAAAAGCCCTTCAGGTGCGATTTTTTTTCTTCTGTAAAATTCATAAAAGTTGCTGTACAAATTAGGTCCATACAAAAATCAACTTGTGGAGAAAGAGTTGTGAAAATAGTTTGGACATTGCTTCAGATGTGAATGCAGTATTCAAGCTTTTCATGTATTCTTTATGCAATTGTCATAGGTACCTACAGGGTACAGTCGCTTTTAGCAACATCCTTGAAAATAGCTGCTGCTGTAAGAACATCAATGATCCAATTAAAATACAGAAATAATAATAACTCCGATTATTGTATCAAGTATTTATTAACTGACTAGATTTAAAATAAGAATATTTAAACTCCAACAATGTATTTATCAGCTTTGTACATTTCGTAGGCAAATTCTTCATTATGAGTTGGATCAAACTCCAAACCTGAAATTATACAAACCTAAGTTAGATTAGGATAGGAAATAAGTAAGTAGGTACCTGATTGGCGAATTCATTGAATGGGTAATAAGCAAAATCTGTCAGCTTGTATGGATGTATACCACTGCTGCAGTTAAATAATGATCTGATTATCATGGCAATTGAAAACGAATATTACTCGTTTGGCTGAGGTCTAACTCAAACCCTAACTTTGGTTATTCTTCGTTCATTCTTACCTACGTATTCGATTTCTAAATCGAATCTGCCGTTGATCTTATCTCCGCACGATATACCGAAGTGCGTTACTTTGTCAAATCTCATCCTATTTTGTTTGTCTTGAAGACGTCCTTTTGATCCTAGTACGAATTTGGAGAATGGTATCTGAGAAAATTGATAGGTACAGATTTAAATTAGCCCACTAATAAAATATGTTTGTGAAAAGTTGTTTAAACATCGTGTTCATTTCTTGCCCCAGCTTTCAAGAGAACAAAGTTTTGTATATCATTTTACGGCCCAACCTACGCTAGATTGGGCCTTGGCAGCGACTATGTAATTACTCATAAATATAATTATTCCATTACTAATGCATTCATGACTCATCGCAACTTGTTTTATACAAACCTTGGCAACCTGCCAGTACGGTCCACCTCTTGTGTATAGCACATAGTGGTATATATCGTTCCACGTAATATCGTAGTAACCTTCACAGGATATGTTCAGGAGATAGGATCTGCCATCGCCCCTGATTTTGAGTACCAGAGTATTATACAGGTGCCAGTCAAAAGTTGTGGGGCGCTTGAATGATTTCTGTAAAATTACAATGATGTTATAGGATACAGATACAGTTATTAAAAGATTATTATGAACATCACACCTGTGATACGCACGATAAGTCAGTGTGTAAGTACAATGCTACATTAATATGGACATCAAGACTCCGGCGATGAAGATTTTTTAGTGTCATGTTAGAGGTCAGTTAAAGTACCTTCTTTAGCCGGGAAAAAGTCTAAATAGCTATCCTCAGTGCGATCAAAGATTTATAGAGCAGACATACTTCGCAAATCCTTTTGCTGCAGTGCTTCGAGTATGTATACGATTGACGGTAGTTTCATCTGCATTACTTAGTGCGTCGCGTCAGTGGCATTAGAATGACGTAATGCAGGGTGCATGCAGCTGCGACGAATAATTCGCTTCACTAAGTAGGCCAAAAGTAACTGTTCTCTTTATATTTGATAGGCTTGCTTTTGGTCACCCACTACCCCCGCCTGTTGTTTAGAGCTGATACGGTCCACGCTTTTACAACAAACAATATCATGCCTTAATGCCCCGAAGAGGTAGGTTAGAAGGAGGTGTATTTTAGAGTAAAACTGCGTTGAAACAACATTGACGAACTGTGGGTGTACTACACGCTTTTAGGTTTTAATATTTTGGTTTTGTAGTGTTTCTAATCAAGATATAGGTACTTATTGCAAGCCGGAGAGTTCCCATCGGCTAAAATCATAGGCGAACAAAAAAGTCGGGCAGGTTTTCGCCAAACAAAAACTCTTCAAAAACTATGTCACTCAAGTCGGCCAGCAGCCTAATTGCGTAACACATTTTCGTAAACGATTACAACTAATCTATTTGATTTTGACAGTTCAACAACGTTCATTGCGTTATTTACATTGTTGAGCAGAATTTTTTATAGAACTTATGAAGCAATGGATTAGCAATCTGTTTCAAAACGATTCAGATTCCGATTGATTGTGTAGTACGCAATTAGGGTACAGGTCGCTAATCGCTTTATGTACCAGGCGCACATTCACACATTAGTTGGCCATTGCGTAAACAGCAACACTCACTCATAAACGGGACTAAGTTTTGTAGTTCTGTCCGACCTTTTTGTTCGTTCATAGGTAAAATGAGGATTTATGCTGATGGGATGAATTCTCAAAAATCATCCCTTAGCTAGAACTAGACTCATGTGCAAAATTTTAAGACCGTAAGTAACCCAGTTGTCTGAAAATGGATTTGTGAATTTATTTTCACTAAGTAATAAACTCACTCTTATTCTCTTAGACCTCATGGCACAATATCCCGCCTTTTTTATGCGACCATCTTTCGGTACTCTGTCGTCAAGGTAGCCGTGGAAACGCGCCCGGCCTGCGCTGCTCATCTCTAAGCTGCATTTACTGAACCCTTCGTTGTGGTCACTGTCGGCAGTCGTCACGAACTTGTCCAGGGTAGTGGGCTCGTTGAAACACCAGATTAGGTCTGTTTCCCCTGAAAATAGATGAAGAATAGGCTGTAGTTTTTTTTTGTTGTTGTGTGTTATTGTTGTTTTCTTCTAGGGATTATAAGAGGCATCAAAGTAACAGTCCGATTAACAGATTTTAGTTCGAAAATTTACTAGTAGGAATTAATTAAAACCAAAGAAATAATATACAAATGTTTTATTAAATATCTAAGTACAAATACACATCTTGGACTGAAAGAGAACACAAGTAATGAAAAAAAACTTCGAAATATTCTTTACTACACAAGTATTTAATACAATGAAATGTATGGGCTTTTACCAACACCCATACAATTAGAGTAGGTAACAATTTGGATGTACAGTATTATATCTAAATTATTTTGTGACAAGACTACCATGTGGCACAGAGGCAAAGCAAGGTGTCGATTGCCAGGGAAGAGTGTACGTATGTTATCTGCGTGATGCATGTTCAGATGGGTTATTCAGTTTATCCACCCCAAAAAATCCTAAGACTAGTTGGATAAAGGGAATTTATAGGCTTAGGGTGGATTCTCGGACATACGTTTCGCGTATTCACCTTATGGTGGAAGTTTAGTGGTGGATAAACGGAATAACCTTCTCTGATAGGGTAAGTCAGAAACAGCATCGCTTGGCCGCAACTGTCCTTCCTGTAATATATTTTACACCATGATCTTTATACTTATCAACTGATAAATTTTGATGTCAATGAAAAATAACAAAGACTTTAATAATTTTATAAGTCCAGTAATACATGTCACTAATACGAAAGTCTTATCAGTTAGTAAATAATTATGTTACATATTAGTAAGTTACATTATTTGAAAGGCTTATAATATTTGTAATGAGGGCTGGAAAGGCATTTCTATCAATTATAGTATTTAACATGACTTTATATTTTGCTCCATCCATCTTTTATGGTTTTCTTGTGCCTTTTACATTAGGTACTTGAAGTAACTAATAAGTCTTATATGCACATAATATGTATGACATTGTTTTCCTACTAATAGCTGCTATAGAAATTCAATTTTATCACATTGGGAGCATTTAATATATTTTATTTAGGTGTAACAATTTTATTGAATAATAATACAAGGAACACCAATAATATTATATGATGTTTAAACTTTTAATGGATACAAATACAAAGTTATATTACTGAAAGGTTAAAAGTCTATCACCTATTTGTATTGTTCAAGGTAGTATTGACGGTCAGTTAATTTGAAATTTGTACATTTTGTCAAAAGGTACAACAGAGTATTCAATGCATTCAACTTTAAAAGTCAGAAACTAATACTGTTGTCATAAACATGTGTAATAATAGAAACATAATCACAAATTTTAAACATACAAAATGTCATAAAAAGTTAAAACTAAATACAAATAAATAATACTAATAAAACTAACAATTTATCATAAAAAGTCGAGATTCATCACAGTGTCAGCAAAAAATAAAACTGGCCCATTAACATTTAAAACATGTAATTGAGTGAAAGCACCAAATGAAGATAAAGATCCAATAATAATATCAGTGCACTTCACTAATGAGCTGATCATATAACCTCATTAGTTCCTCATTGTCTCTGGTTTTTTGTACCAATGATTCTTGTAGTGAAGCTATAGTAATTTCATGCTTCTTAACAGTAGCATTTAACTTAGTTACTTCAATATTATAGTTCTTTTTGAGGTTCTCCAGAGTTTCATTAGCTTTTGAAAGTGTATCTGAAGTGACTTGTTTTAGACTCCCATACAACTCTTCATACTTCTTGACAGCGGCCTCATACTCAGTTAGTTTCTGTTCATAGACTTTCTCTCTATCTTTTGTTTCCAATATTACACTCTTACATTTTTCATACTTGGTGAGGAGATCATTAAAAGAACTCTCCATATTACTGAGATGGTTCAAAGCTTGGTCTCTTTCAGAAGTGGCCTTCGCCAAAGTCTCCTGGTTCACTATCCTATCATGTTGCTGCTCCTCTATTAATGAAGATATGGTCTTCTCATACTCCTCCATGACAATGCACATTTGTTTATTGCTGATAATCTTGTGATTGACTTGCTGTAGTAATATATTTTCTTTCTGCAGCGAGTTATCTCTTTCGTCAGTCAATTTCTTAACTTTTGTCTCCAAATCTTCTGTGACCCTATTGTATTTGTGTTCCATATCTTGTAGTGTACTCTTTAGCTCTCTGTTTTGTTGCCTAAGCTGCAATACTTCCTGTTCTTGCTTCTGAAGAATAACTCTTAGGGTGTGAAGGTGATCCACATCTTGTGAAGTAAAATTGTGGTGGTAACGAGGACTTCTTGGTGCTGCAGTTGGTGGAGTACTGCCCGATATGCTGATGAGTCTCTCAGTTGCTACCCCCCTAGAGGGTGTCAGAATCGCAGAGGCACTGCGTATCAGGCCCGGTGTGGACCTAGTATAACACACACTTATTTTTGGATTTCCACTGTTTACTACAGGTGGTACTACCTGCATGGGTTTATCTTTGCTAATTGAAGCCATAGCTCCTGTAGACTGTGAGTGCTTTGGTGCAACTACATTCGTATCCGTAAAAGCTGATACTGTGCTGCCTGTTTCATAACCCACATCACACTCAGAGGAATCAACTCCTGAATCAGTATGAACAGAGCTCACATCTTCCAGCTTTTGGCATGCGTACAGTGGATCAAACTTCACAAATAAACTTTCCTTGCCTCGATCTATGTGGTTATGATGGCGGTTCGATTCGGCACATTTGACGAGGTAATCTAAACTCGTGGCATCAATAAACATATCGTCTGACATTGGTACCTCTTTCATAGTTACATCACAGATGCTATCAAAGTCCGATCCGGTGAGAAGATCACTGGTCTCGTTCCTATGTCCCGACAGATCATTATATCGCTTTGGTGACATCGCCATAAGATCATCTACAGATGAAGCTGATGTTATGAAACTGTCTTCAGATGCTGTTGTGCTTGCTCCAGCAGACAACATGCCGGCATTAATTTTGACACTGTTATCTTCTACTCCGCGACCCAGAAAGTTTTGGAATCTCTTGTAAATGGTTTTTATGCCTTTATCAGGAGATACAAAAGAATCGCTCAAATTTTTGTTTGAAAACATTCGCCCTTTCTTATCTAATCTAGGTGACCGATATATATAAATTAAACAGCGTCCGATAGTTACAGATCGGGCCTTAAGTACTAATAATAAAACTTGTGGATGGATCAGCAAAAACAAAACAGAAAGAAGCAAATTATTCTTGGCTCAACGACTTCAACGGCTATCTAAGTTTTGAATGTATCTGCCGCAGAGTATATTTTATTATGTCACAGCATTGCTAACCATACGGAAAAATCGACTAAGACTTAAATCGACTAATACTAGTTTTATATTTTAAATATTTCTGTTTAAAACTAGATCTTTAGGTAATTTAATTAGTTTCTATTTTGCGCTTGCACTCCGATCCAGACTTACAGATTAAGAAAAAGAAACATGCGTGGTCGAACAGAGGCGGTGGCTGATGGTTGTAATGTTTAACGTGTGTGTTTGAATAGCACAGGCTGTGGCACAGGCCACCTCTTTTTGAACATAGTAATTATCGCTAGACATACACCTTACATTCACATTCAATGAAATTCTGAAACAGTTAAGGAAACAGAGTACAATCCTTACACACTTGTGTCACCCGACGCCAATGGTGCTGCCCGAGAACAAAACGTCGTTTAGAGTGAAATTATGATTGCAAAATAAATAAAAGAAGAATACATACTACTATTTCAAAAAGAAAGGGATATGAACATTGAGATGGCGATGCGAAAGGACTACGAAGAAAACAAGCTGACACAGAATAAATTGGGATGCGGGCAGGAGAATAACAATAGTGATGTTTCATTAGATTTAAATGAAATAAGTTCTTAGTTGATTCTCGCCACTGTGTGCTTCTGGGTAACACGTGTGTTCGAATTTTTATCTGTTTTTCGGTGATATTGTATTTACTGTGACTTGTTATTGTGTTTGTTTATGTGTTGTATCGGTGTTACCTGCTATCAGGTTTGTTTATTGTTTGTTTTTTTAACAGTATTGGTCACCATTATACATATTCAATATGAATAAAAATAAACCCCCGGACCCTCCTGATGGAATCCCTACTAACCCCATATCCGGCTTTTCCCCGTCTGTTCCAAGTCCCACCCCTAACCCATTAAGCCAGTTTGCAGATGTCGTCTGTAATCTGGAGTCCCAAATCCTGCCATCCCAGACTAACATTCGTAAACGTCACGGTACTAAAGAGGATGTTCCCAATCTTCCTACCAAACAACCGAGAACGACTATAGGCCGCGATAAGTATTTAGTCACAGATAAAGGACCTTTTATTGTCCATGTTTCCCGAAAGGAATTCCAACCTAATTCTGGAACTACTTTACACCCAGTTTCATTCGGGCGCTTTTTGGCAAATCACAATATGTCTAATATTACTGCAGTCAAGCGAGTTGGAAGAAACCGTGTATCGGTTGAATTTACATCCCCTCAGGATGCTAACGCTTTTATGACAAATACTGTTTTGGGGACAAATTTATATGAAGCTGTAATCCCATCCTTTAATATAACCCGTATGGGCGTTGTCAGTGGCATCCCTACTGAATTCTCAGAAGAGGAAGTACTTACATATTTAAAAGTTCCAGTGGGCTGTGGTCCAATCATAAAAGTTAGGCGGTTCAATAGGAAAGTTAATCAAGATGGTTTAATTGAATACAGACCCACAGAAACTTGTGTCATCACATTTGATGGCCAAGTTTTACCAAAACGCATTTTCTGTTTCTATACATCCTTGACTGTAGAACAGTATATCTACCCCACCATTCAATGCCGCAAGTGCTGCCGATTTGGTCATGTAGAATCCCTTTGTCGTTCCAAACCCCGCTGCAGCAAGTGTGGCAATGATCACCCCGGTGATGGTTGTAGCATTGCTGAGAGCGAAGCCTTCTGTGTGCTGTGCTCTGGAAGTCACTTTGCAAATAGCAGAGCCTGTCTGGAGTACAGCAGGCAGAAGTCAATTAAAACAATTATGGCTGAGAAAGTTATGTCATATTCGGAAGCAAGTAAAACTGTTCCCATTTCTACTCGTAGTTATGCAGACATAGCTAAATCACAGACTCAGTCATACCGCAAAACTGTGTTTCTTAAGACCCATGCACCCCTGTCTCCGTCCTATGATAAAAGAGCTCATCAGCAGCTCTAGCACCCCCCAATCTTCCCAGCCTAATGTCAGTTCTCTCAATAGTCAATTAACAGAATCTCCTGAAAACTTATCTTCAATAATTGAACTTCTTAGTAAACTCCTATTAACTTTAATGTCTTCATCCCATAAAAATCAATTACCGTCCAACGTTGCTTCTTTACTTATTAACTCACTCTCATCCCATAATAATGGCTTGGTTGGTGTTCCTTCAATGGAATGTCAGGAGCGTGTGGCATAAGAAACACGAGCTCACATTTCTTCTGAATAAATACAACCCTTTAGCTTGTTCCCTTGCTGAGACTTGGCTAGTTCCAAGTCTTAGTTTTCGTTTACCTTTCTTTAATATTCTCAGATGTGACCGATCTGATGGCTATGGCGGGTCGGCTCTCTGCGTGAACAATCGTGTCCCACTTGTGGCTGTATCTTTGCCTTCTCTAGATGATATAAGCATTGTGGCCAGTAGGGTAGAGGGTATAACCCTATTATCTATTTATATTGCCCACCCTCATCAAAGTTTTCTCCCAATAATAAAACGTATGTTAGAAAACATAGAGGGCCCTGTACTTGTTATGGGGGACTTCAACTGCCATCACTTTAGGTGGGGTTCTGAACGTTGCGACTCTTTTGGAGAAGGTTTAGTTGAAGTCCTAGATGACCTTAATCTGTGTATACTAAACAATGGTTGCCCAACCCGCAGGTCTCTTCCTTCCTTCACTCACATTTTGTACACTGGATATTGCAGCATCGTGTCATTGGGAGTGTACCAGTTTGTCGCATGGCAGTGACCACTACCCAATTATTATATCTTTGGCTGAAAAAACTTATTTAGAAAAATCGAACCCTCCACTCTTGACGTATAACTTGTCTAATCCTGATTGGGAAAAGTATTCCTCGTTATGGGAGGATAAAATTAATTCACTTCCAAATTTAGTACCCCTTGATTTTGATTCTCTTAGTCCTCCCCATGTGTCAAACTGCTATAATAACTTCATTTCTGCCATAACAGCTAGTGCTGACTCATGTTTCCCTGTTAAAAACTCAGCACGTGGGAAGATTCCCCCTCTACCATGGTGGGATCAGGAATGCACAACAGCCATAAGAGAAAGGGATGAGGCTGAACTGGTGTATAATGAGGCGATGGTTAGCGATAACCTCGTAGCCTTTAATAGGACCCTCACCAAGTCTAAAAGATTGCTGCGAAGGAAGAAACGTGCCGGTTGGTCTAACTTTTGTCGATCTCTGTCCCCCTCCACTCCTATATCAGTAGTTTGGAAGAAGATCAACCGCTTTAGATTTGGATGTTCCCCTTCAATGTCTTCCCCCATCCCTCGAGAGACTGCCGCGCAGTTCTTTGATAAGCTGGCTCCTCCGTATGTACCATCGGAAACCGAACTTAATCAGCCGGCTCCCAGTGATTCCGAGGATCTCTTTGATGCACCGTTTTCTATGCAGGAGCTTAACTCAGTTTTAAAAAATGTTCATGACTCTGCCCCAGGTATTGACGGTATTGTCTATTCGTTTATGTCACACGCAGGTCATAGAGCAAAAAAATATTTTTTAGACATTTTAAATTTTTGTTACACCAATGGCTGGGTCCCTGATCAGTGGAAAACTCAAATAATCATACCTATTTTTAAACCTGGCAAACACGCTGATGATCCTAACAGCTTCAGACCAATCGCTTTGTCATCAGTCCTGGCAAAAATATTGGAACATCTAATAAAGAACCGACTAGAATTTATAGTAGAATCGAGAGACATACTTCCTAGGTCTCAATTTGGTTTTAGAAAGGGACTCAGCACCATGGACAGTGTTGGGGTTTTGGTCTCAGACATACGCTCATCGTTTTAAAAAAATGAATCCATAGTCGCTGCCTTTTTAGACATCTCCTCTGCATATGATAATGTCCTTCTTCCCATTCTCAGGCACAAGCTGCAACAGCTGAGAATACCGGAGAGGATGGTACAGTGCATCTGTAGTTTGCTCATGTCTCGTTCTTTGGTTTTGAGAGTCCCAGGTGAAGAATTTGACGTCAGGATGTCATGGAAGGGCCTACCACAAGGCTCTGTTCTTAGTCCCTTACTGTACAACCTATATACAGCTGACATCGGTTCATGCCTTAATATGGCGAGGGGGGTAATGGCTGACCTTTGCGTTATGCTCGTGAACGGGTGCTGCTTGTGGTGACTGGTCGTCTTGCTGTCTTTGGTTTTATCATTGTTACAGTAATTGTTCTGTTGATTTATTTTACTTTGATGGTCCTAGTTTATCATTTATTTATTTTATTTGTTGTATAATAATTTCAGTATTGCATATGTAAGCTGCCATGCACTTTAGGCCTGAAGGCTTTATTTATGTATTTGTGTTATTTACATGCAATTTTTTTCTTTTTTTTTGTCATTGGCGTTTCGGTAATTACTTGCAATTGTTTAGAATCAAGTTCTTCTAACTGAACAGACAGCTGTGCTGCTGGGGAGTTTGTTGCGCCACTTCTTCTTCCCAGCTAAAGCACTAGGAAGTGGTGAAGGGCGGGCTTTTTGGGGGACTGTCTTATGTAATTTTGACGTTCGAAAAGTGCTGATTCTCAGCCTAATTTGAATAAATGACTTTTGATTTTGATTTTGAATAACGATTGCCAAATTCTTCAATATGCTGACGACTTGGCTTTATATGTTACCAATACCTCTGCTAGCGACGCTGCATCATCGCTCTGCGTATCCTTGGACTCTCTAAATCAATGGCTAAATTCCCATGGACTGAGTTTATCTGCCCCCAAAAGTGCTGTAGTTGTGTTTTCCCGCAGGAGATTGATCCCAGAAATTTCATTGAGCATCCAAGGAAATTCTATACCGGTTTCTTCAAAAGTAAAATTTTTAGGCGTGTTTTTAGATTCCAAATTGAGTGGTTTTCATCACCTAATTTATTTAGTTAATAGATGCGAGAGGACTATTCCCATTTTAAAAGTGCTTGCCGGTGTCTGGTGGGGTGCACATCCTTACACCATGAAACTGGTATACAATGCCTTAATTCGGAGTGTTCTGGACTACGGAACTTTTCTTTTAATTCCCTGCAACAAGGGTGCTTTGGCAAGGTTATACAGAATTCAGGCTAAGTGTCTACGGATCATATAGGGTTGTATGAAGTCCTCACCAATTAACGCGTTGCAGGTAGAGTGCGCAGAACCACCGTTAGACTTGAGAAGGCAGTATCTAGCATCGAGATTCTGGGCTAGAGTCATCACCAAATCCTCTCACCCTCTTGCTCAAAAAGTGGATGACTTGGATATCGTATGCCGAAGTTCCAATTATTGGAACCATAAAGAAGTCCCTTTGTTTTTAAAATCCCTTCGTTGTTATCGAAATTTAGATTCCCCTATTATTCAGTATCCGAAACTCCCTATTTTCAGTTTCGACTATGAAATTATATGCTTTAAACCAGATATTTTCTACAATATTGGCATAGCGAAAAAGTCTCCTTCGGCGGACTCTATTTTCAATGCGGCGGTTGGTGAGCGATGGTACAATTTCGAAAGATTTTTCACGGATGCCTCTAAATTATCAGATGCCAGCTGCACTGGTGCTGCGATATACTACCAAAACTCCAAAATTGTTTTAAAAATAAAATGTCCTGCGCAATCATCAGTGTTTACAGGTGAGTGCGTGGCCATATTAGAAGCGTGTTTATTTATAGAAGCTCATAGCATAAGTTTTGGGGTCATCTTTACAGACTCACTTAGCTGCTTGCAAGCTTTGGAGCAGAATCCTTTCAAGAGCAAACTGCACAGTCCAATACTGCTTCAAATCAAAAAGTCTCTTTTCTCTTGGGTCAAGAATCACAAAACCATACACTTGGTTTGGATTCCAAGTCATTGTGGCATAAGAGGGAACGAATATGTTGATTCTCTTGCCAAGGATGCGGTTACGTCCCAAGCCGTTGACCTTAAACATTTTCAATGTCAGGGTTATGATCTGCTGAGCCTTCCAAAAAAGAACTTGATTACCTCATGGCAGGTACAGTGGCTAAACTCAAGTAAACGGAAAGGTGCTTTTTATCACGCAATACAGCCTAATGTTACTCCCAAGACCAAATAAAACCAAGGTTTTATCGGTCCAAAAAAATATCCAAGAAAGTGATATCTATTCTTTGTCGCCTTCGAATAGGCCATTGCTGTTCGCCGGTCTTCCTTCATAAAATTCGGGTCAGAGACACATCGCTCTGCGAATGTGGGTTGGATGAAGGTACTTTGGAGCACACCTTTTTAAACTGCCCCAATAATAACCCAGCCCATGACTTGTATAGCCATCTCCCTAAACTAAAGATCCCTGTCCCAACTAACTTTCCATCCCTACTAACACATTCTTCTCCAAAGTAGACATGGGCGAAACAGCTCACTGAAAAGAAAAAGAGCGACTAGCTCTTTCACTCTAAAGAGCTACTACTCTGTGTAAAAAGTATCGGGAATATGTCAATAAAAAGACCCGCGTAAAAGAGGTCGTTCTAATTTTTTTACTGCAGGTTGGTAGCACTGTACTGATTTAGCGCGCAAAATTTGAGCGGGATCTGTCATTTAATTTGTTTTAAACTACACTTTTTGTTGGTCATACTTTTGAGTCCTCGGCGATTTTTACAATGGGAAATATTGTTGAACAAAGAGTGTGCCTTAAATTTTGTGTTTCAAATGATATTTCATGTGGTGAATCACTACAAATGTTGCGAAATACCTACGGCGAATCGTGTATATCGAAAACAAGGGCTTATGAATGGTATAAGGCTTTTAAAGAAGGCCGAGAAGTAGTAGTAGACTTACCTCGTTCTGGTAGACCTTCAACCGCTACGACCAAAGAAAACATCGACAGAATCAAGAAGCTAGTGCTCGAAAATCGACGTATGAGTCTGAGAGAGTTGGCTAGTGAGGTGAAAATATCTTTTAAGTCCGTCCACAACATTCTCATTGACATTTTAGGCATGAAACGCGTCGCCGCTCGACTAGTTCCAAAAGAGCTCAATTTTGTTCAAAAAGCGCAGCGAAAGCATGTCGCTGAAGACATGGTTTCCCGAGCTTCTACGGATCCGACCTTTATGAAACGTATAATAACTGGCGACGAGACATGGGTTTATGAGTACGACATGCAAACAAGCCAACAGTCTTCAGAATGGCGTCTCGAAAACGAGCCGAAACCCAAAAAACCGCGGCAAAGTCGCTCCAAAATCAAGGTGATCTTGACAGTTTTTTTTTACTACCGTGGTGTGGTTCACTCCGAATTCCTTCCAGAGGGAGAAACAGTGAATAAAGAATATTATTTAGGCGTCATGAAGCGTTTGCGTGAGAGTATCCGCCGAAAACGTCCAGATTTGTGGCAACACAACTCATGGATGCTGCACCATGATAATGCACCATCACACACAGCCATTATAGTGAAAGAGTTTTTAGCGAAAAATTCAACAAAAGTTCTCGACCAAGCACCGTATTCACCTGATATGGCTCCGTCTGACTTTTTTTTATTTCCCAAGTTAAAATTACCACTTCGAGGAAAAAGTTTTGAGTCGATAGAAGCCATAAAAGAAAATTCGCTGAATGAGCTAAAGGCCATACCGCAAATAGCCTATGAAAAATGTATGGAAGACTGGGTGAAGCGGTGGAGATGTTGTATTGCAAGCGATGGGGCCTACTTTGAAGGCGATAAAATAAATTTAGATGAATAATTTGTATTTTTTGATTTATTGACAAATTCCCGATACTTAGTACACAGAATGATATCACTCTTCTAGCTCACTAGCTCTTCTATAGCTCAGTAACTCAGTCGCTCAGACATCGACTGTTAGCTCATTTGACTCACGCCGCACACGCGTCGATTCGTCGAATGAGACGGCTCGGCTCGCTCAATATCAATAGCTCTTTGGAAGTTTGGACTCTGTATAACGGTTCTTTAACTCATAAACACGCTACGCGAATTACTACGGATATTGATAATACCTTGTTTTTTTTTTATGGCTGTGGTTATAGGAACGGTCGAGTATCTTTTTATGATTGATTTTTGTGAAATAATTTCACATTTAGTTTCAATTTAGTTCACAGAAATATTTAAAAAGTTCACAAAATTGTACCTCACTAAATCTAAAGTAATAACGTAATTCATTTTCACAGCTTACTACTCACAAAATCTCATTTATTAATAAGAATACACTATTGGCACGTTTTATGCAGCGGCATGCATGTCATTTCGTCGAAACAACCGAAACAGATAAGTTTTATTCTTTGATTTTACGTAAACAACCGGCAAAATACAATGCCGCGGTTTCTTTGAATAACGTGCCAAAGTGTTTTCTACTTTATCACAATGAGAATAAAGATTTACAGTGACGTATATCGTATGAGTAGATTGCAATGACGTATTACGCCGGACAAGCAGAGAGCCTTGTTGAAAGAGTGAACAAATGCGATTCGAATTCATCCGAAGCATTCCGAAGCGAGCCGATGAGCCGTTTAGTCGGTGACTTCGGTCATCGGTGTCTCGCTCGGAACGAACCTACTGAAGTACTGAGCTAGTGAAGTGAGCTAGTTAGCGAGCGAGTGAGTGATCGAGAGCGACGTCAATCGAAAAGAGCTAGCTCTTTTCTATCACTAGCTCACGAGCTACCCATGTCTACTCCAAAGCTCTTTGAGGCTTTGATGTTTTTTATTCGTGTCAATGACATAAAATTATGATGTTTTTGTGTAGTCGACTATTTATGTACATTTATCAAATAACTAACAATATTTTTTGTTGGTTTGTTTCAGTGTACCTACTAATAAATTTTTGTCAGCAAGTTTCACAGTAAATTCGACTGTTTTTATTCAACTAATTATTGTTTTTTTTTTCTCTTTTTTTCTTTTTAAAAAATAATCTTTTTTTCTCCATCGCATGTATTCTCAGATCACATTCGACATTGGCAGAATTGTCGACATCGGCACCATTGCCTTATATAAATAAAAATAGAATAGAATAGAAGTTTTTTTGCCATTTTAATTATGATTTAATAAAAAAAAAGGAAACATTCGTTTTTTTATTGAACAATATTTTTTACAATAAATAACATCAAATGTCATCAAATTATTGTGTACAGCAGACGTGGTATTCTTATGAAGTACCAGATTTTGTATTATTTTACAAAGGATTTTCTTGGATTCAGCACCCTAAGTGCGTAACACATTTTCGTAAACGATTACGAGTAATCTGTTTGATTTTGACGGTTCAAGAACATTCATTGCGTTCTATATATTGTTAAGCAGAATTTTTATCGAACTTAAGAAGCAATGGATTAGCAATCTGTTTCAAAACGATTCAGATTCCGATTGATTGTGTATTACGCAATTAGGATGCTGGGTTACATCATCTTAAACATGATGGTGCGGAAGTGGCAAAGGTTTAGCGCAACATATCTGAGAAAAGTGTCAGCCAGCCACACGAAGAAGAAGATTATGAACAATGTTACTATGTACTGTTTAACAAACAAACACAAACAAGAGTACCTCTTCTAAGAGATAAGGATCACAAGGAAGTACCTATTACTTTTATAGTAATCAATCTGGTTGTGACATTGCAACAGTGTTTTTCATTGAATTCTAATTTATCTATACTAATAACATATAACGAAAAAAATTGTTTGTAAGTTTGTATGCAGTGGGTAATGTCTAAGAGTAACAGTCAATTAGAAAAATATTTTTGTAATCATTTGATAGCCCAATTCTTGAGGAAGGCTATTCAATATCACCCTAAGGAGCCGAGCAAAAATAAAAAAGGCTGAGAGAATGCTAACCAAAAATAAGTGATAGCGCAGGCAGGTGATGCAATGCGATGAATGTGGTAGGAGAACAAGAATTATTACCATACGAAGATGCGTGAAGAAGCTAGTTTTCAAATATAAGAATCTTTTATGCACCCACACAGGTAATGTAGAAGGGGCTTACTGGATAATAATAAAGGGGTTTACTTATAAACTTTACTTAAAGTAAAGAATGTCTGCTTTACTTCACATTTATAAAATTTCAACAACTTACCTGGTCTAGCAATAAGCAGAGGGTCTGTTTCAATTAAATCTTTCACTTCCTGTCCAAATAGTTTCAACTCATGCTTCAGCTCCTTAAAACCCATCTTCAAGTGTTCTAAGTTTGAAGCCTTCTGTTCTGTATCGTACCCGCCTTTTCTATGGCTTTCATGAAACAGCCAGCGTTGTGAGCCAATTAGAATGGGTTTGGAATAGTTATAATTATTTGTTTTGATTAAACTCCTGCTTATGGCAGGGTACTGGCTATTATTTCTTAGTACATTTATAAAAGTGTTGATTTTAGACAATGCCATACTGTAAAACTTTACGTACACTGTCACTTCCAGTAAATTATCACATAACTTAGTTATGAAATGAACATTTATTTAGGTCGGTTTTATTGTATAACCTATAATTTTAGTCAAAATAATATTTTCAGGTTCATCAGCTGTTGAGTTGTTTGACAGTAATGGCTATAGTGAGGTGCATTAGCCACAGTGAGGTGGCAACGAAAAGAAGCGAATCGACTAAAAGAAGTAGACGAGTAGAAAAAGATGAATTGATTTATTAGCTCGTTGCATTAAGTTCGTTGTTGTCACTAATACTCCACAATACATTTGATTCACTTTCAAGATCGCAAAACCTGAAACGTTCAAAAGAACGTCAAAATTTACATTAAAAATAGAACTGATTCTAGGCGCCACTTCCAAAAAGTAGTTTCGTATGGAGAAGAAGTGGCAAGAAACTCCATTGTTACTCTTTTAAAATGTTTTACAATATTTTGTATACATTAATTATATTACTATATGTGAAGACGATGCACCAAGAATAAAAATACTATACCACAATTGGTAAAAAGAATTAAAAATAAAGCAAAGGCAGATAAATTAATCACGTGATAGGTACATTGTGCTCACATATTTACAAACATTGTAAAAATATATGATTTTCCTAAAATAAAAACTAGGAATAAGTCAGTGTGTGAGTAAAGTAAAAATAACAAATTATACAATACAATAAGCAAGTAGTATGATTTTGTCTAGCCTCTAGATTGTCCTATGGAGCAGGACCAGCATGTTTGCAAGCATTCTTATCTAGGACATAATCCTCTAATTTGTAATATGCTTGTTTACAAAGTGTTTTTTTAACATGAGTTTTAAACTTTCTTTCATTTAATTTCAATATGTCACAAGGTATTATGTTGTAACATTTAACACAGTATAAAAGATGTATGTACTTTAGATAGTCTGAAAAATGGTTGATCTATGTTATTTTTATTTCTAGTGTTAATATTATGTCTATCACTTATTTTATAAAATAGATGCAGTTTTTTTCTAACATACATAATACTTTCATAAATGAACTGGCAAGGTACAGTCATTATGTTAATCTTCATAAATAGTTCCCTAAGAGATTCGCGGCGACGTAGATTGTAAATGGCTCTGACAGCTCTCTTTTGCAAAATAAAACTGGATTCAATGTCAGCAGCCCGACCCGACATAATGCTGTGGAAGTAGCTAAAATAAACCAAACGCGCGCTTTCTACGTCTGTTAACTGTCTTATCTTTCTAACAGCATACGCTGCCGAGCTTAGTCGCCCCGCGAGTGATGTTTTATGGGGTCGCCATTGTAACTTCTCGTCTAGCGTGATTCCTAGGAAAACCGTCTGATTACTAAATTCCAGTTTTTCTCCGTTCAATATGATGTCACATTCGCTACTTCTAACATTAGGTAATTTAAATCGAATGCATTTGGTTTTTTTCTCATTTAGTACCAAATCATTTACCGTAAACCAATCTTGGATCTAAAGAATAGAGTTATTCACGTCGTCAAGATTTTGTGACCTTCGATCTATTTTAAAGATCAATGAAGTGTCATCTGCAAATAACACCATCTTCGGTTGATTTTGAAGTAACTGGGGTAAATCATTAATGTAAACTAAAAGGAGGAATAGACCCAACATCGAACCTTGAGGAACGCCCATTGATATTTCAGACCCTAATGAGTTTGTACCGTTTATTTGTACTTTGAACTTTCTGTCTTTCAAGTATGATCTTAGCGAATCAAGAGCTTCATTCCTAATCCCATAGTGCTCCAGTTTCAGCAGAAGTGTCTCATGGTTTACGCAATCGAACGCCTTAGAGAGATCGCAAAAGATTCCAATGGCATCTTGTGATTCCTCACAGGCGCTGTAAATGTTCTTTATTAGGGTGACACCGGCGTCAGTGGTACAACGTCCTTTAGTGAAACCGTACTGATGTTCATGCAAGATGGAGTTTTTATTAAAGTGACGTAACATTTGATTGAGCATCAACTTTTCAAACACCTTACTGAGAACTGGCAGAATTGACACGGGCCTATAATTATTGAGCTCTTTACTATCACCGCATTTGAACAATGGGATCACTTTACTATGTTTCATAAGATCCGGAAAGACTCTTTGGTCTACACTGGTGTTAATTATTTACTGGTAATTAATTATTTTTTGATTTTACTTTATTAGATTATTTTAGATTTTGTAAATGTGAGAACGTCGTAGGCCCTGTGGAATATAAATTATAGACAATTGTCTATTTGTTTAACATATGGTACCTGTTGACAGGCCTACACTGTCCTCCCATACCTGTTAATCACTGTAATTGGAAAACATTGTAAAAGACATATTTTTAAAAGAGTAACCATGGAGTTTCTTGCCGGCTCTTCTCCATGGGAAACGACCAATTGGAACCGTGCACCTAGAATCTGACGTTTCATAAGTGCCCATGTAGGTCTATGTGAAATAAAATATTTTGATTTTGATTTTGTTAAATATGAAAGCTAAACAGCTACTATGAGACATTCCCCAGCGATCTTCTGTTGATTTAATTTTAAGATCTTTAAAAGCTTTTATAACAGCTTGGGGGTTTGTATGCTGAAACCTAAACTCCAAAGGGCATGCTCTTACTTTTTTTTTAAAGTAAGGCAGCAGAAAGCGCGGGTGAATAATTTAAAGCTTCAGTAGTTTTATGTGGAGAATTAACAAAAAAGTTTTCAAATTCCTGAGCTATATCTACATTTGAGTTGATGAGGCCACGTGCAGTCTCTAAATTAAATTCAATATTACGCTGTTTTTTCCTACCTGTTTCATTATTTATTATTTGCCAGGTAGTTTTATTTTATCATCAGCTGATTTTATTTTATTGGTAATATAAAAGGCTTACGCTATTTTGCACACACTTTTAAATAATGTTGAATATCTTGCAATATACTGATGAAAGCTTGTATGAGTCACATGTTGCTTTAGGCCATAAAGTTCAAATAGATTTTATCTAGTTTTACGAATGTCAGGAGTTGCCCAATCACTAAATAAAAACTTTGTATTAATACTTTGTCTTTAGTGGAAAAGTGTCATTAGATTGCGTGTTTAATAGTGAAAAGAACTCGGCGTAGAACTCATTTGGGTCACCTATATTATTAAAACTTTGTTTACATAATTGACTGGCCAAAGAACCATTGAATTTCTCTAAATCTTTACATAAAAGGCGTCTCTGGAAGTTCCTTGCTGCCCAGGGACTAGCTGAATCAGGATTTGAGTGATTTTGGGACGAATTTAAAGCTATAGGCTCAGCGGCGCGGGCTGGCTCGAGCAAGGGTCGGGAGGGGCGTGGATTTGGGCTTCGCGGTGGGCCTCGGCGGCGAGGACTGTAGGACGGCGATCGGATTTTGCGCTTGTGTAAAGTGCTGGTGGCCTTACTGCTCTCCGGGAAGAGGGTAGTGGCATCGTCGGGGGCGATTAGGGTATGCCTTGGTTGGCGAATATTGCTTATGCAGGAGGGGGTATAGCGGACGGCCGCTGAAATCAGGGGATTTGGGTGTTTTATGGTTTATGTTTGGCATTTTAAGGTCGACGTGGAGATCTTTATTGCGGACATAGTAGGGGCACCCGTGACCTTTCTGAGGAAACGGTTCTGGAGGGTCTGCATCTTATGGAGATGACGTGGGTGAGCGTGCGCAAATACAACGCAGGCATAGGTCGTGATGGGGCGGATGGCTGCGGTATAGATGCGCAGCTTGCATTTATTCAAGCCTCTTGAAGTGACAGTTTATTCAAGCCTCTTGCGTAGAAATCCATTTCTCACCTTCTCCAGTCCTTGCAATTTATCGTTCTCCCTCAAACTCGAACGCGGATGAGTTTATCAATTCCCTAAACAATCACTTAAATATCCTTTCTTCAATTAAAAATGTTATTATCACTGGAGATACAAATATAAATCAGGTATTAAATCGAGAGGTCACATGAGCGCTCAAACAGACTTAATTATCTCAACATGCTGGCAATGAATGGGCTTCTCTCTGGTCATTCGCTTCCTACAAGTTGCTTAACTCCCAAAAATTGCTTAGATCATTTTATTATTAAACTTAATCCTGCAAGTAATCCTGCGGCCATTGCAATTTTTCACACTACCATCACGGATCGTTTCAACTTTTTTGAAAATAAAAAACCATATCAACTCAAAAAATGTTCACAGTTAAGAACCGTATGCAACCTAAAGAAGGGACTTGAATACCTAAAAGCTAGAACAATCGAAATAATATGCAAAAGAGGCTAAGATTAGACCCGTTTAATTAATGATGTTCTAAAAATAACGTATAAAAGATACCGAAACTACTGTTATAGTATTATCAAAAAACAAAAACGAAAACATGACAGGGACCAATTATTTAAATCACGTAAAAATCCTAAGAAAACTTGGGATATCATTAACAACATTACACAGCGCAATCCTAAAAAAACAAATAATTTAGAACTCTTGGAAGTATCAACTACCCCGCAGAGCTCTGTTAACGAGGTGAATGGTTACTTCTCGAGCATAGGCAAGGTCCTGGCTTAAAACATCGTAACACCATAGCCCTCTGTAGCTAATTATTTGGATTCTAGCTCATCCTCGTCTCACTGGCCTCCAGTTTCATCTTTTGTTCTGCTGGATACTGATCTTTTCGAAGTTCACTCATTTATCAAACTTATGCTTTGAGCGGGGTATTTTTCCGGAGCCTCTAAAAGTTGCACTGATAACGCCCGTGCTTGTGCACGGGTGTTATCAGTGCAACTTTTGGTGTGGTGACAAGACTGACCCGTCAAATTACAGGCCAATCTCAGGTCTTCCGTCCATCTCAAAAATTCTTGAATGATTAATAAATTCACGATTAATTAAATATCTGACAAAAAATAAAATACTTTCACCTTCTCAGTTTGGGTTTAGGCAAGGAATGTCTACTGAAGATGCAGTGTCGGCACTAACGTCTACTATAATAGACTAAGTGGACAGCGGCAGCAGGTGTCTGGCTGTATTCCTGGACCTTAAAAAGGCTTTGATGCGGTTTCTGTTCCTTTTGCACAGACTCGAAATATTAGCGCTAGGGGGCCCCCACTTGAGCTTTTTAAATGTTACCAAACGCAAACAGATGGTTAAAATAGCGGAGTTTACTAGTTTAGAAGAAATTGTTACATATGGTGTCGGTCAAAGGAGTGTCCTTGGTCCGACACTTTTCCTTATTTATATAAACAACCTTTGCAACATGAAAATAGACGGGGGACACATATTCTCATACGCTGATGATACCGCTATAGTTTGTGCAGACAGGACGTGGGAAAGTGTTGGGAGGTTAGCCGAGAGTGGCCTGTCGGAAATAGCAAAATGGCTCAATCTCAATCTCCTCACATTAAATGCTTCCAAATCGAACTACATTTGTTTGACTAAGTATAACCACACGCAACCATCACTTGATTTCCAATTAAAGATACACAGCTGTTCGAACCCTCTAGATCTCGGTTGCTCTTGTGTTAAAAGAGGCAGGCTACAACATACTAAATACTTGGGTGTAATAATAGACCAGCGGTTGTCATGAAACATGCATACTGAACTGCTCATGAAAAGGGTCAGGAAAATTATTTGGACATTTAAAACTCTCCGTCACGTAGCTACAAGCAATCTTCTGAGGCTGGTTTACGTCTCTCTGGCATGCTGGGTTGACATGTCTGGGTTTGACATGCCGGGGTGGTACCACAAAGACAAATTTTTTAGAGCTAGAGAGAGCTCAGCGATCACTCCCTAAGGTTATGCTATATAAACCGTTCAAATTCCCTACTCAAAACCTTTACCTATCTTCTGACTTTCTGTCTGTAAGAAAGCTTAATATCCTGCAACTAATTCTTAGGAAACATAAATCCCTACCGTACGTTCCCTTAATGGCTAATAGACGAAGGAAGCACGCAGTCGCTCCAACCGTCATAGTAAGATCTGCTTTAGCTAAAAGATGTGTGCGGAATCATCCCACCTATACAACCTGCTTAACAAAGAATTAAATATATACTCTCTGAAACTTCATGACTGTAAAAAGAGTGTATTAAATGGGGAAGGTCGGTCAAAGCTAATTGTAGATGGCGTGACCATAGCTAGGTCCCTACAGCCTACAATAAATTTGACATTTCGTTCATTCATTCCGTTTCTTGTTCATTCATGAGTTTGGTTATAACCCACTATTTCGTTATTTTCATAGATTAAAATTTTTATACCAATAATTATTCGATTTGGAATATGTCAGAATTGTTAACCTTAATTATTGCTTAATTCCTAGTCATCACTTTATTTAAAATATTTCCGACATAACCTCGACCTCTGTTGTAATAGAAATAATTCTCTTCCAATAGCTTTAAGCCACAATCTGCTAAGCTTAGGGTATTTCGGAAAATGGTAGACAAAAATTTTCGAGCATTTAGGAACATAACAAAGAATTATTTTCGCGAAAATTTGTAAAAACCTCCTCACGCCTTGCATTATTAGCTTGTTTTGGGAACTAGCTACGACAGCGCCATTTTGACAGTTGCCTTCCCCATTAAAATTTTGTAATTTTTTCTGTTACTGTCAGGGCCAGGGACATAGACAGTAGAGATCGAGATCTTGTGATGAATTGAGAGAGGAAAGCCAAAGAAAATATGGATGTCATAGATAAAGAAAACGGAGTGAACGATAGCGTGACGGTTGACAAGGCCCAAAGTAACACAGGACAAGGACAGAAAGACAATGATGATGAAATGTACTTACAATTACTAACAGTCCATAATATTTTGTTGCTCTTACTCATCTGCGGTACACAACCCATCAACCACCCAATCAATGCAATACACTCATGCATCACTCAGTCTATAATGCTCCCACTGCTGGGACACAGGCCTCCTCTTGGTGAGCGGGAGTGGGCTGTAATCCTCCACGCGGGCCCAGTGCGGGTTAGTGGACGTCTTCGAATTTTTGGTTCTAGGACATGCTGCTTTCCTCACCATGTTTTCCTTCACGGTTTTGAGAGCTATGGTGTAAATTAAATACACAAAGTGACGTGCCTGCCAGGGGTTTTGAACTCACGACCTGCTACTTGTAAGTCGGGGCCGATTCCTTTGGGCTACCACTGCTCACTGGGACCACCACTACTCACTGCGCCACCACTAGTCGTTAGGCCACCACTGCTTTCTTTTACATAATAACGGTTAAAGTGTTAATTGCCTATCTTATTTTTTATATAACCTTGAAAGATCAAAGACTTTTCTCAGAAACTAGCTACCCAAAAAAGTATTACCTCAACTGATATTTCTTTCAACCACAACGAAAGCTCAATGTCCAGAATTCTAAAATAACATTCTACCTTGAATTAAGATTATACTAACGGAAAGGTACGCATTTTCCCAGTTGGAACTATCCCAAATTGACTACCACAACCAGAATAACGGTTGACACCTCTAATCTTTAATTTCTGAACCTGGAACGGTCAAGTAAAGCTGGTTTTCATTTAGGCCATTGACACTCATTGATTAGTGTGTAGTAGTGATGTTTGCCGGATAAAAGATGGCGCCACGAAGGTTTTATGTTTGCAAACATGATGATTTTGCGCAATATGTGTTATTTTCGTGTTTCGTCCACGCAATATAAATGCTACGCAGGTTGAACATAAAATGTGATTTTATGGTTTGTTTTTCCGGATGGCTGGGTACCGATAAAATGCACTCAATTTGCACTCCCTAGGCAGTCGCTCTAACTCCAATACTGGTATTTAGCTGCATCCAGTAAGACTGGAAGCCGACTTGAAGTCCTCAACGAAGTTGTGAAAATGCAATGAAGGTCATGAGTACCTATATTATGATGTACCTTTAGTTACACCGAAAAAAATACTGCAGAAGATTTAAATTATTGAAATGGAGAAGGTCAGGCAAAGCTAATTGTAGATGGCGTGACCATAGCTAGGTCCCTACGGCCTACAATAAATTTGACATTTTGTTCATTCATATCATTTTATGTTCATTCATGAGTTTGATTTTATTTCATTATTTCGTTATTTTCCGCGATTTCAGTATTTTAAATCAAGTACTTGACATGGAAAATGTCAGAATTTTAACACTTGAATATTTCCTAGTAAACACTTTCTTCAAAATGTTTCCGACATAAACTCGAATTCAAACAAATCTCCACGAATAGCTTTAAACCACAATGTTCTAAGTTTAGGGGCTTTCGGGAAATTGTAGACTCCAATTTCGGAGCATCTAGGAACACAAAAAGGCTTCAATTATCGTTAAAATAAAATAAAATCACACAAGCCACAATCTGCTAAGCTTAGGGTATTTTGGAAAATGGTAGACAAACATTTTCGAGCATTTAGGAACATAACAAAGAATTATTTTCGCGAAAATTTGTAAAAACCTCCTCACGCCTTGTTTGCATTATTGGCTTGTGTTGGGAACTAGCTACTACAGCGCCATTTTGACAGTTGCCTTCCCCATTGGCTTAAGACTAAAAGCTGTGATGAAATTGAGTCGATGGTATCAACGATTCAATAGATTACTCCGTGTACACCTCAAAATTACATGTATAAATGTTGAAATTTTATACAGGTTTACACAATGGTGAACTTATCGCTTAAAATCATAATTTACAGACTAACCTTTACTCAATTCCTGACCGAATAATTCTGCGGTGTTTATGGTTAATGGAAGAGGCTGTGACTGGTTAACCATAATTCGCAAGGTTAACCATAATTCCTAAATTAATCAAATCTCCTACCTTCACTCATCCTCATACACTCACATACAACTTACATACTCACACACATAGCTTACACTACACTACACTTCACTTAAACGCGCCTATTTTTCCTTTTTGTTTATTGTTTAAATCTACTTGCATGTTCATACTTAATATACATGCATTTTTTTATGGAAAAGAAAAAAAAAATTATGGAATAAGTGGAAGAGCGGAGTCTCCTAACACAAGCATTTCCTTGCTTAAAAGGAATCCAAAACAAATAATGCGAACCCAGTATTTTAATTGAAATAAACATCTTTAATTAAAACGGAACCCTGAGGATCACCGGCGCGAATAGGGTGAGGGGACGAGAGTGCACCCTTGATGCGATATAGCGGAATGTGCGATTCGACAAAAAGTCTCCTAAGATGAGCACGAGAGGATCTGGCACTCCTAGTTTGTAAAGCTTTCGCTATGTCGAAGAATAGCACTTCCGCCGTCGCGTTATGCTGCAGACCAGCGCACAAGTGATCTACGATACGGTGGACCCGGTGGATCCTCGAGTGTTGGGGACGGAAACCAAACTGCTCGTTGGGAATAAGGCTCTTTGCTTCGGCATAGTCTTTGAGACGCTTATAAATAAGCCTCTCGTAGATTTTGCCGAGATTATTGAGTAAGCTAATGGAGCGGTAGCTGGAGGGCTCAGACTTTGGCTTGCCTTTTTTTTTTTTTTTTTTTTTGTTCCCGGGGTGGAAAATCCTCATGGATGTCCTCCGCCCTGGGGCGGGCGGAGGGGTCTGTCAGACTCTTACTGACTAAAAACCACCCCGGTGTTCCATCTCACACCTACGCCGGGGTCGCGGGAACACATTATTCTTCCACAACCCCGGCTGGTGCCGGCCCGCTTGCGCGGGCCCCGTCTCGGGCGGGGGGAGTGAGGTGTACTCCCCCCGCAACGTCTGTGAGCGGCGCGCGCGGAACACTACGCGCGCCGCCTTCTCGGGTCCTGATGTTGGGGGGCGACGGATGTCCCCGAATCCGTCGCCCCTGGACCCATTTAGGGGGGCCGGAAGAGGGCGTTGTCCGCAGCAGACGCACCGGGCGTCGGAGGAGGCTCCGACGCCCGGTGCGTCTGCTGCGGGCCGGGTCGAGAGTCGAGATCTCTCTCTCCCTTTCCGCAGCCTCCTTCTGCGAGATGACCGTTTCGCAAAAGGAGACCACTGCGTCCCAGGTCTCTGCGCCGCCGACCATCGCGTTCACGACGGCCGGCAGCGACAGGTCATTGCCTACTTCAGTTATGAGGGCACGGCGCGGCTCCTCCCAAGCGGCACACTCTGCCAGCGTGTGCCACGCCGTGTCCTCCCGGCAGTCGACGCAGTGGTGACACCGGGCGTCCGGCTCCCTGTTTATGCGACACAGGTACTTCCCGAAGCAACCATGCCCCGAGAGCACCTGCGTCGCCCGAAACGACAGGGAGCCGTGCCTTCTCCCGAGCCAGCGGTCGAGCACTGGCCGGATCGCCTCGATGGTGCTGAGGCCGGCGGTAGGGCGTGAAAGCCTCACCCGCCATTCCGCCACGACTTTGGCTTGCCTGGCTTGGGTTACCGATGATGGTTCCTTCTTTCCACGCTTGTGGGAAGATGTTGTTGCTCAAGGCGCCATTGAAGATGGCGGTCATCAGCAGTATTAAGCGGGGCAGGAAAGAGTTTGTATACCTTATTGGTAATACCGTCCGAACCGGGGGCTTTACGAGCGTTGAACCCTTTTATGATGTCGTGCACTTCGTCTGGAGTGACGGGAGGCAGAGGATCATCAGGGTCTTCGACTGGTGGTAGGGAGGCTCTCCGTTCGACTTCAGCGTCGACCTTGTTCAGGTGAGCTTGGTCTACTGGTTGAGAGCTGGGTGAACATTGGGACTCTAGGCGGTCGGCAAGACATTCGGCCTTGTCGGTACTGTCAAAAGCGACGCTCTTGTCGGAGCGGATGAGAGGAGGCATAGAGACCTCTTCAGAGGAACGCAATTCCCTCTGCAAGTGCCAGAAGGCTTGATGTGTGGGCTCGAGTTCACTGAGAATCTTGTTCCAGCCCTCAGAGCTATTCTCCCCTATGCGTTTCTTTACAGCACGCTGTAAATAGCGCATGTGGGCTTTGTTCGCGTCACAAGGGAAGGAGTCGTAGGCCCGAATAGCCGCGTTCTTCTCGGTTATCAAGTCACGTACGTCAGTAGGTAGTTTCCAGCGATGGTCTTCCATCACCGGAACTTCCCGTGAACAATCCGTCAATCAGGATTGGCCAGGCCGCTCCGCTCGTGCTTCGCCGTTAGAAAGACACTGTTAATGATTGTTAAATGATAACAATGTTAGCAAGTTAAAGGACCGGGGGGGGCTGTAACTTCTAAAATAAGAGAATGATAAAACTAAGCCCGTGTTGACGATTTTCATGGGATTATGAGGAAGAGAACAGCGTCAATAATGGGTAGGTTGCACGGAAGCTCCAACAGCATCCTACAAACTTTGTGTGACAAAATGGACAGTCCCTTTATAAGACACTGGGTGCAAGGGCACGTGCCAACGTGTGGGCCACGTCTTTTTTAGTTGTTTTTAATTATAAGTTTTACTAACATAGTTTTTGTAAGTCATTGTTACCAATACTAAATGGATTGTGAGTACACTGGTCCGAAATAAAGATTATATCTAAATATAAATCGTAAACCGCAATTTACCTTTCATTCAATCAACTCACATAATAATAAAATAAACATTTAATTTCATAAACAAACCTTATGCATAAACCGTGAACAATTATTTTCTAATAATTAATCTGTAATAGGTGCCCAAGTAAATAATAATTATAATTCGCGAAATACACTATTATTAAAACATCGATCAATCGATACAGAGAAATACAAGAACTTTTATATTATGTGACTTGCTGCTTTTGTACACCGAACTAAACTAACTAAACTATCACTAAAATTCCTTACTTTTTACTATGAAAATCTTGAAGCTGTTCTGCGAAAAATAATCTCTAAATTTAAAAATAATTTTGACACAACTATAATCGAATTTGACAATCGCGACTCCACGTGTTTTTTTTTCTTTTGGTTTCGCAACATCTTTGTTAGAGCCGGAGGCAGCCTGGGTTTTTTTTTTTTGTGTATGGCATCTCGTAGTTGACCTTGAGAGGTCGTGACTACTTAACCGGACTATGGCAGCCTGGGGCAGCCTCGACGTGTTTTATAAGGAAGTTTTGACTTTTTGTGTGGAAAATATGAAATAAAAATATCTAAATGTAGAGATTTGGTGGTTTCAGGGTTACAAAGGGGGTCGAAATTTTCATTATTTTTGTGATAGGACACACCGTTTTCGAGATATGAGCAAAAAAAGAAAAAGAAAGTTAAAGTACCGTTTTTGCACGTCTGAAGTCGAGGTGTTGGTGTTAATTTTAGTCCACGCCACCTAATTTTATTCCACACCTTTTTAATCGCGATTAAAAATAGTCAGATTCATGTTCAGATTTAGTTAGACAATGAAATTTTTAGTTGAAAAACGTAAAATTCAGAATAGCGAAATTGCCATTTTCACTAAATTAATAACTCAGTACAATCTTAGTGCTGTCAAACTAAAATATAGTTAAATTGTGTCACTTTAGTAAATTTCAGAATGGAAAATCGTCATTTGACAGAATTAAACCAAATTTTAGTGATTTTTAGTCTAGTTTAGAGGCATTTGTGACAAGAGAATCGGCACCATTGAATATAAAATCGTCGTTTATGATAGACCATTATCGCTGACAGTGCTCACATCGATATTATGTGTTCCGATTCAGATAACACGATTACGCCAGATGAGAGCTGTCAACAATTCGCTCAAAGTGATATTATTAATATAAAGCTTATCATGACGTCTTAAGACGATTCACGGGTCATCGTTATCGCGCTCACGCTAACTCGGAACGGGTATAAGCGTGCTCAAATCGATTACAGCGCAATTTGGAATGCGGCCCAAGGTTGCGGTCAATGGCCGCTTTCCGAATTGAGCTGTAATCGATTTGAGTGCGCTTACGTCCGTACCGAATTAGCGTGAGCGCGATAACGATGTCATGTGAATCGTCATAGATGACGTCATGACATGCGCCATCTTGCGATAACGCCGACCATGCCCTTTAGAAATATCACTGTGAGCGAAATGTTGACAGTTCTCAGCTGTCATAATCGTGATATCTAATTCGGTACGCAAATTATCGATGTGAGCGCTGTCAGCGATTATAGTCTAACTCGGAATGCGGCCAATGTTGTCATTGTCAAATCAGGTCCCGGGCCCGGCCGACTGAGCTACTGTCAGCTGTCAGCTGTGTGCTCTTCGACTGGCGAGATTACTTTCACTTAGTAAATTCTTTAGAATTTTCAGGGACGTCGCTCTCGACACGTTGTTCGCCTGTCGTGGCATATGATTTATTTAATTTCTTACGAAATAGAAGTGCGCGTTCTTAACAAAGTGCCACGTACACGAAGATACTTGTTTTATGTAAACAGCGAGGCTTTCTTCTCCTTAGGCATGTGCAGATATTAATTTTCGTACATAATAGAGTATCAAACTATAGTGAAAATGGGTATGGAGAAATATAACAATGTGGTAAGTTTCTGTCAGTAAATTCGTAAATATTTAAAAAAAAACTTAGAAATTCAAAATAATAGTAAAGTTCTGGTTTAATAAAGCTTAATATTGCAGTAAAATAAAGTTAAGTACAATAACAATATCTACTGCTTAGACGCAAAATTATTACATTGGTGTGGTGTGGTGTGTGTGTGACTGGCTATCATTTAACAAAACTTTATATTATTTTTACCTGCTATAGAGATATTATATCTCTTTGAACTTTTTCAGAAATTATATAAAGAACAATGCCCACTTCCCATATATTTGAAAACCTCATAATGAAAGTTTATGTATACATATAAGATATAGTAGAAACACTACCTGTAAGTTGCGAAAGTAATGTCATATGCTCATTTTTACAATTGAAACGCTACAAAGTCCAAAAAATATTAATGTTACTTTTTAGGTTAGGATTTGCCGTTATAAACAAATTAATGTGCTTGAACGAATTATTTAACACTCGAAGTTTAGTCTAAAATAGTAATACTTACTTAAAAATACATATCTATGTTCTAAAACGTCTTTTTTACTATGTGCGTTCCTAAAAACCAGCTGCCCTTATGTCGAGCAAATAATGTCAAATGTCAAAAAATACGTTTCAATAATCCTAACTCAATCACATATTGCATGATTCATTAATTTAATTTTTTTTTTTTTTTAATTAATCTGTATTACACATTGACTAAAAAAGAAATACTTACTTCGTAAATTAAACGTGCAATAACGTATGAAACTCAGAAACAGAGTTGAATAAAGTCAAGTAGCAGTGTGTAAAATGGAACGTTGTAAAAAAGAGTAGTTGAGGTGCGTTCAAAACATGCTAATATGTTTACCCTTGATGTAGAATAAGCATTAAGAAAAATAAAAATTTAAAAAAATCCTGCGTTTCTTTTAACATTGTGATAAGCGTAATGAATTTATAATTTAATTAGCTGTATTTTAAGATTTATTTCATATCTATACATAGTCAGATGAAAAATGGGCATTCCTCTTTATTCAATCATGTTATTTTGTTTGTGATATGAAGGGATACCCCCCTATAATAATAATCTGCATTAATAAATCCTAGGAGTAAAGCACTTTAATTCCCTATTAAGATAAGAAAAAAATGTGTAGATAAGATTTAAAAAAAAACAGTAAGTACTCACATTTATTTGATTTGCTTGGTTTTATCTATTTAATGTAGGCAATAACATGTTCTATCAGATCAGGAACAGTATCTGCTATCATAGATCACTTAACTGATTATTTGAATATTATCTATAGAAAGGAAATCATAATAGAAAACCTGTAAGTATGCTTGAATGGAGATAATTATGCTTTCTGTAGATCTTGTCAAAATATTAGTAATTTCTATTTTAAAAATTCTTAGGCTGAAGTTAAACCTTGTTTACTTTTATAAAACTCTATAACATTACATCTATTTAAATAAATAAAATGTCTGTTTGTAATGTCAAATATCAGCTTATGCTGAAAGTATGTACATAAAATACTTATAAAACAAAAATTAAGAATTGTCTGTCTGTCCGATTGTTCTGGCTAATCTCTGAAACGGCTGGACCGATTTCCACAGGGCTTTCACTGGTAGATAGCTGTAGCTGGTGTTATAAGGAGTAACTACAACAAGAAGTTAAAACATAAAAAGTTAAAAAAATATGTTACTTTTCAATGGAGGAGTGATACCTACAACTTCTCTAAGCGACACATTATTATGATTAAAAACACGAACAAAATCGCAGGCACAGCTAGTTATTTCTATTTTCCTGCCCATTATTCTAAGCTCTATTTATAGTTTCATTTTTAACCATACACCTTATCAGCATAATATTATCCCAGTCTGTATGCAATTTTGCAACTTTGAATAACATCAATGGTGGTGGTGCAGTAGAGCAGGTGGAGAAGTGGAGGTGAAGTGCCACACCCGCACACACATTTTAGCGAGCAGTCTCATCAAAAGTTCAACCCATCATTGTTGCCTATCATGCTGCTTGAACGCGTGAACTAACGAGCCTTACCCAGCTAGTCCTTACCTCCCTGCATAGCCCAGTTTAAGGGCCGTTCATCAAATCTTTATGTTCTTTTTCTAGGATGGCAAGCCGTCCGAGTTCCTCTTCCCCCCAGAGATACTGAAGCGGCTGGACTTCGACAAAAGCCCGGCCACATTCAAGCCTAAGATCAGCGCGTCCAGTCCCGGCGAGGACTGGATGGTCGTAAGGCCGCTGCAGCGCTCAGATTATGATAAGGGCTTCCTGCAGTTGCTTGGACAGCTGACCAGCGTGGGCAATGTTACGCGGAAGCAGTTTGATGGTAAGTGACGAAAATTAGGTAAGAGTTATCACCGAAGGCAAAATACGCGCTGAAGCTACGTTTTCCTAGAAGAGCAAAGACCGCCACATGCAGTCGTAATGTCCTTAAACAGAGCGTTTATATGAGGTCCTATACAAACATGACGCTAACGCTTTTCTAGGAAACCATAGGTTTAGAGGTGGAGTTGCGAACGCCAGCCCGATAAAGATAAAACATTGATACCAAGATTTATCATAATGGGAACTGCGAGCTCTTAAACCTTAGGGATACCCTATTAAACAAATCGGACGCGCGCCTACAGATCCTTCGATTCGATGAGTCATACTACGAAAACCTAAAAGCTACTTGGGGTGCTTGCTATAAAATATGTTTGACCTACTTTTAACTCGTCATTACAATGAAGCAATAACAGTATAATATTGAGAGGTATTTTCACTTTTTTTTTTGGGTGGGTAATCATCAAATGACTACTCCCGCTCTAGGTGGAGCGGAAGGGCGTGTCAGACTTTTACTGACTAAAACCCACCCGTGTTCCTTCAGGTGCCTGTGTCAGGGCTACGGTGTCTCTTTCGAACATCCCGCGACCCTGCCTACACTATTTCTAATTGAACAATTTCCGCCCCTAAAAATGCAGACTAATATGTTATAAGGCACTCTTAAGAAATAGCATTGCTCCAATTATCGTAATCTGCATCAAAATATTGTTGTAGTACGCAATCAGTCTTTGAAAAGTCGTTACCTAAACTTGTTTCATTAGGTTCTCAATACTTGTTAAATGCCACCGAGTGTATGCCTACTATGTTACAATATAGTGTTAATTATTTGCTATGTAGGTAGGCACATTAGACATGAAACATTCAGAAACTGCTATTTTAAATTGTCTTTACGAAACATTAAACCCCAGACCTTGTTGGGTAACAGTGACCCTTCAGGTCCTCAGATTGCAGCGATACAGTAAGAAACACACAGGGCTAATATTCAGAAATATGGTTAACCCTGCTTCTTGAAAAGTTTGAAACGCTAGCCAGACGAACTTATTTTAGAGTAGTAACATGCTTCTTAAGTTATAGCCTAGGTACCCCTAGAGCCCGGTCCTCAAAACACCCGTGTATCAGGAAGTATGTACCTAAATTTAAACGACCGACATTGAAATTGAAAGTGCGCAAAGGCAAAGGCACATAATGTTTTTTTTGTTGATCTACAAAGCTACGAGGGCGGGTCAATAAGTCCGTGACTTTTTGAATTTCTAACCTCTTTACTGAAAAAGCAACACTACTCCTGTCAACAGGCATCTGTCAGTTGACTCCTGTCAAAATTTGAACTTGCTGCGTCAGTTAGTTTGTGTTTGACAGCTATCTTTATCAGACTACCCAGTAATTTGAGGAAAAAATGGAAAAAAGTGAATTTCGTGTGCTTATTAAGCATTATTTTTTGCGAAAAAAAACCATTACCGAGACCAAGGCTAAGCTTGATAAATACTATGGGGACTCTGCACCATCGATTTCAATGGTAAAAAAGTGGTTTACTGAATTTCGTTGTGGCCGAACAAGCACTGAAGATGCTGAACGTCCTGGACGCCCAGTTGAGGTCTCTTCACCCAAAACAATCCAAAAAATTCACGATATGGTGTTGGCCGACCGAAGATTGAAAGTGCAAGAGATTGTGGAAGCCGTAGGGATCTCGCATGGCTCAGTGGTTTCAATTTTGAAAGATCACTTGGGCATGAGAAAGCTTTCCGCAAGATGGGTGCCGCGTTTGCTCACAGTCGACCACAAACGCAATCGTGTAACAACTTCACAGGAAGGTATGGCGTTGTTTAATCGCAATATGGAGGAGTTTTTGCGCCGTTTTGTAACCGTCGACGAAACATGGATCCATCACAACACACCAGAGACCAAACAACAGTCAAAACAGTGGGTTTCTAAGGGTGAATCGGCGCCAAAGAAGGCCAAGGTGGGTTTGTCAGCCAATAAAGTTATGGCGACTGTTTTTTGGGATGCACGCGGGATAATCCACATCGACTACCTTCTAAAGGGAAAAACAATCAATGGGGAATATTATGCCAACTTTTTGGACCGATTCAATGACGATTTGAAAAAAAAACTACCTCATTTGGCCAAGAAAAAAGTTCTTTTCCACCAAGTGCAGTTGCCATGGCAAAAATCCATGAATTGGGCTATGAATTGCTCCCTCATCCGCCCTATTCTCCAGATTTGGCTCCGAGTGACTACTTCTTGTTCCCAAACCTGAATATTTTTTGGAAGGGATAAAAAAATTGGAGAAGCATTGGACAAAGTGTATAGAGCTCAAGGGAGACTACGTTGAAAAATAAAACATTTATTAATCAAAAAATCTGTGTTTTATTCCAAAAGTCACGGACTTATTGACCCGCCCTCGTATCTTATAAAAATCTTTATTATTAGTTACGTAACGGAGCCAAACACAAGATAATAAAATTCGTTCCTAGCATTGTGATGTCCTAGTAAACTGGTTACATTGGTATGCGAAACTTATTGGCATTTAAGTAATGCGACCTTGGCGAAACTGGCGGAATGATAATGACCATTCTATAAGCTCTGAGTTCCTGATCTTTGTTTACAACATTGGCAATTTATGTGAATAAGCATAATCAGCCTATAATGTTCCGACTGCTGGGACCCAGACCTCAATGTGAGAGTGAGTGAGCCGTAATCCACCACACGGGCCCAACGCGGGTTTCAAATTTTTTGTCCTAGGCTATGCCGGTTTCCTCACTTCTTTCGAATTAAGCGAATACTCGTATAGGACCACTATTTGGGTGGATGTGTCTTACTTTTCCATTAATGTTCTTAAAGTTATTGAAAATGAATATAGCCGTTAATTTTAAACGTAGTTTTATGGTACAACAACTTATTCAAAGTACTTATTGGAACAGGTGCAATAAAAATACTCAGACCAAAACATCGGAGTAGAATATACATTTAGTTGTGTATTGCGAGTTTAGAATCGAATGCTCGATTACCTACAAATGTTTCAGAGGGAACTGCAAGGTTGTAAGCTACTTTAAGTAGAATTGTTTTGCATATTTCCACTCATTTACAGGGTTACCTGATACCTAAGCCACGTTTTGTACACATCGAATTAGTCCATCCCTGATGTATTTACTTTGTGGTCCCTAGTAATGCTCCTAACAATTTCAAGAAATGGATTACATGGGAGTCTGATAAAATTTCTTGCGTGGTTCTATGACATGTTAGACAGACCCGCCCGTACACACGTCCCACAACCACACCACATCGCAGCGTCAAAATGTGGGCGAGCAGTGGTTACGCGTGAATAGTACCTCTGCAACTTCTTGCAGCTGCTTTGTGGTTGCGTTTGTCGCTAGTACCTAATTGCGTTGTGGTTGTTGTGGCTGTGACGTGGTCGGTATCGCCGACACTGTTGATTTTGATGGCAAAGTGTGGTCCGTGTGAATGTCAAAAAAACATGTAATAAGATTAAAGACTACGTCGAAGACAATGAAGTCTAAATGCTTCTGCACATGTGGCTTCCCTGGTACCTCATATACGGCATCACTATGTAAATTTCTATAAACTGCTCCAAATTACGGTGTTTTATTATTTTTTATTAAGTATCCCCTTTGACATAATCTTTTCAATTGTTGACATTATATACCTACAATTCTAATTTCAACTCTATATCATATAATGGCTTTTGTGAACAGGATATTAATTCAGATTTTATATACATAGTTGAAATGGCAACCATGTCATTTGGTATATATAGTTTTTTTTTGTTGTGAACGTGAGAATGTTGTAGGCATTGTAGATTTCTATACCATTGTCTATTTGTGAAGCATATGGTACTTGTTGACCTTGACAGGCCTACACTGTCTGTCCTCCTATACCTATTAACACTGTAATTTGAAAACATTGCAAAAGTCAAATATTTTTAAAAGAGTAACGGTGGAGTTCCTTGCTAGCTCTTCTCCATAGGGAACGACCAATTGGAACCTTGCACCTAGCTTCTGACGTTTCATAAGTGCCCATGTAGGTTTGTGTGAAAGAAAATATTTTGATTTTTGATTCCGAACAAACTATTGTATTTCATGCAAGTTAGCGCCCGACCACGTGTTGTCCTTGTGGAGTAGTTGCGGTGGTGTTTTATATTTCTAAGGTATTCGTTACTTGGTTGCAGAGCGGTTCACGAAGATGAAGCAGTCAGGCGGATACTACGTCACAGTCATCGAAGATACACGTATATCGAAGCTGATCGGAGCCGCCACCCTTACCATCGAACAGAAGTTCATACATAACTGCTCTGTGGTACGTTATCATACGCTTTGTTAGCAATGACTTAAGTAAAAACAAAGTTCTGTGCAAATTTTCTCTAAATGGTTCTATCATGTTAAGGTCAACGAAAGTAGTGTTGAAAATATATTGGGATTAATGAGTAGGTTTTCCAATCCCGTTTATATCCCCCCAATAAAGTATTCTTCTTAAATGTTTTTTTGGACTTAACTTGAAAAGATTGGTATTTAGAGATCTGTGTATTTAGAATCTTAGTATTTAAAATCTTTTTGTGGTTCACTCCAGGCCCTGTATCACAAAACTTTAAATTTACAAGTAACTGCACTAAACTCCGAGCCACATAATTGTAACGGAAATTTGTAACAAATATGTAGTGACTTGTAGATATAAATTGTAACTTTACTTATTTGTAATTTTTGTGATACTTACGCAATTTCTTCTATATTTAAAAATTATGTAGAATAGCCTATTTGACTGTATTTTTTTATTTATCAAGATAAACGTTGAAATAAAATTAAGACTCAGTTTAAAAAATAAAAAAATTGACGATGCTAGACAGAGACAGCATTATTAGCATCTGACGCCACAACACAGGAACGTCATAGTAACTTCGCGCCATTCAGTACAATGATTGTTTTGCCGTTGCGTGACAAGGTTAGAAGAATAATTTCTAAAGTGGGTAGCTTCTCCATTTTTCCACCGATGTAATTTTTTTCTTTACAAATTGTCTTTTTTAGTAACATCTTTAAAATCAGTATTAATTCATGTATATTTTTGATAGGTGGCAAATACTCGATTGTACACTTATAAAGTTTTGTGTTATAGGACCCAGATTCGCATTCCTCTGCCACTTGTGACATAAGGCTTAGACAAGTTTATTGTAATGAAATTGACGCCATTCAAGCAATAACAAGTTTTAAATTCATATTATCGTAACTTTTAAAATATGCTTATTTGTTTCAGCGCGGACGTTTAGAAGATGTGGTTGTTAATGATACGTACAGAGGAAAGCAATTGGGAAAATTGTAAGTACTTATACATTACCTAAAAATAAATTCTTAAAAAATAGTACTACATTATGAATACAAGTTACTACTAGCCATCAAATAATGCTACGGACCATTATTGGTGATGTTCTTCAGAAAGGTCAGGTGCGAAGTACTCGCACCCGGCGTGCGTGAATGACCAGATGTATGAACGTAAACGAGGCAAAAGGAGTATGTAATTATTAGTATGTGTATAGTATCGTAGCAGCTGCAGTTCTGTAGTTTCTGCCTACCCAAATGGGAACAAGGCCTGAGTTCAAGTATGTTATTTTAATATCTTGCGGTTTTGAACTTCGGTAAAACATGATTTGAATAGCCAAGTCCATATCAGTCATAATCAATCCGTGAGGGCGTCCTAATTAATTTCTGTGTTATTTCCAGAATCGTTGTGACAGTATCCCTACTCGCCCAAGAACTGGGATGTTACAAAATGTCGCTGGACTGCAAAGACAAACTGATCAAGTTCTACGACACCCTGGGCTATAAACTCGAACCCGGCAACTCTAACGCTATGAATATGCGGTATGTCACTACATATTTATAAATACCTTTTAAAAAACTAGCTTTTGGCCGCGGCTTCGTCCGCGTGGAGGTCGGAAATGATCCCGCGGAATCGTACTACCGGGATAAAAAGTTTCCTATGTGTTAATCCAGGTCATAAAAACAATTTGTGTGGCAAATTTCATTCAAATCTGTTCAGTAGCTATTGCGTGAAAGAGTAATACACAAATAAACAAACATACATCTATCCATCAACAAACTTTTGCGTTTATAATATTAAGTTTCATATTACTATTTGTTGTTGTATCAGGTGTAGCACGATTGAGATTAGAATATAAATGAGATAAATACTAAACGCCAAATATTTAGCAGGCGGGGTCATAAAACGTGAGAGCGGGACCGCACGAGACTCAAGGTTTTAGAATCCCATACTAAACATTTACCTTGCTACTCGCACGTATTATGACCGCGACTGCCGTGAGTGATGGCGTTCAGTAGGTATGGGAAAACTTTTTACAGGCAGCTTTGTTTGTAGTAAACTATTCAAACTAAAGTCTTCTTTTCTAAATTAACTTTATCGTTCTGTTTGTAGGTTCGAGGACCCCTCTTGACAATTAGCCGCTGGGACATCCGACCTGCGCTCTAAACTGTAAGTACGCACAAGAGGCCGAGCAGACATCACGGCACTTCCAGCCAGCACCCATCGTTTCATCTCTATGTACGGAAATAACGTCACCGAGTCTTTGAAGACAGACATTCACCCAAAGATTTAAATCGTTAGATGTAACCGTACTTAGGCTGCGCGATTTGTCCACACAGAAGAGTGAGCTCGCATGTCCCGCATGGAATGATGGACACACTTTTCATAATAAGTGAGCGAGATAATACTACTATTCAAATGTCATTATCAGCGAAACTGAAACATATCTTTTGACGGCGAATTTAACGATTTAAATCTTTGCATACACCCGGGTTCTGGATGGCCTGTCAAATCTCTTAATGTTAGCTGCTGTGATTGGTTGATGGAAATAATAACAACCAATCCAATTACTCGAATATTTTGAACACAGAACATTTGAATAGGCACTCAGATACTGGAGGTTAAATAATATTTGAGTTCTGTATGCGTATTTAATGCAAAGTTAAAATTCGGTTAACCTTGGTTGTGCATCCGTTGTCTTTTAATGTACTACTGAGGACTATGTTCGGATAGATTCGCTAATTTGTGTGTTTGGCGCTGTGTGAGTTAAGACATAGTGTGTAAGCTGGTGCGTCATTTGACAACCAAATGCAATACACTATAGCGCCGTGCATGCAAATGATTGAATACCGTTTTCTGAAAGCCAATTTACATTTACTCGTGTTAAATCTCATCTCAACTTATCTGATTCGTTATTGATATTGTGCAGCTCCTTATAGATTTTTTAAAAATTTCTTAATCAAGAACAACAACATGCTTTTAAAAAAAAACGGGGGTGAATCTATAAATACGATGCCGGACTGTTTTTTTTTTCTATTTTGCAGATATAAAAGCACTTCTAATTTTTTTCTCACTTGCATCACGCTTTCTGTTCTTTAAAGGCTTAGCGCAGACCAAAGAGCACAGAGCTTCTGTCATCAATCGTTTGTACAAACCTACTTACAGAACAAAAATTAATCATTCAATAATAAACCTTGCTTGTAGTGTTCTTAAAGTGCAAAGTTGAACAAACATCGATGCAATCAAACGGGTCTTTGGGCGGTTTGGTATTTCTATAGAAATCAATATTCCTCTTTTTTGGTATGTGCGAAGCCTAATGAATCTTGCTGTGGTTTCTGTTTGGTCGTTCGTGTGGTTACGGTCGCAGGGTCAATTCTTCTATTCATTAAAAGTTGATATCACCTTATTTTGTGATATCTCCATTTAATGGGGTGACCAATTGATTATGGATATCCTAGCACATAATGTTTAGACGTAGTTTTATCATCAAAGCGCGCATATAAAGACCTTTTTGTAATATGTATGGAGTAGCTTTCATGCTTAAGATTGTTTTGCTTTTTATTTGTATTAATAGAAAAGCTAAATACTAATGTTTGTTTTAGTTATGTTGCCAATTATTTGTTACGCTAGATTACGCTAAATTAAGTTTAAAACTAGTCAGTTGTGCTAACCGTGTTACATTAACAAATGACTGGCTAAGTTTTCATATGTACACAATTTGTTTTAATGCCATGTACTTAGAAATATGTATATAAGAGATAACAATTTTTGTAACTAACAATTTTATGTTAAAATTTTGCATCATTAAACCATTATTGCTTATTGTTTTAGTTTTATTTCAAAGCATTTGTAGGTTGTTTTAAAAATTTAATGTTGTTCGATGGTTAGCGCATCACTTGAGAACGGCTGGACCGGTTTGGCATTAAAATATACAAGATAAGTTTTCAGAGAAAAAAATAAATCAAATCAAATCAAATCATTTATTCGCATAGAATGCAGGTATTGTACAATAAAGTTGTTTTAATAAATATGGTGAGCCGGGTACATTCTGCCTGAGTGTTGGCATGCAAAATTTAAAAATGTCACTATCAATAAGCATACATGCATAAAATTATGAAATAGAGTGGTACCAATAAATTATTTAAACAAGTCATAAAGTACATATACCGAAAATTTTTGATTTTCGGGAAAAACTGAACGTCCTTTTTTATAGGACTTTTGGACAGGACAACGACAGTCGGGTAGTAATGAAAATAAAAACAAAAATATTTTACATGTTTTTTTTCCAGAAGTGTAAATTTAGCGGATATAATAAGAATTTCGTTTACCACACATTCAATAGGATGTCAATTCGTGTTCTCACAACAGCCTTGTGAGAACACGAATTGACATCCTTCTTATATATCCGCTAAATTTACACTTCTGTAAATAAAACATGTAAAATATTTTTGTTTCTGTTTTTATTTTCATTACTACCCGACTGTCGTTGTCCTGTCCAAAAGTCCTATAAAAAAGGACGTTTAGTTTTTCCCGAAAATTCATATTCTGTAGCCTCAGAAAACACTTTCCTAAACAAAGTGATCTCAATATATTTCAAATCTCTATAATATTTTTTTAACCAGTAAAACAAAACTGATTATTACTGGTCTTTGAATACGTCCCTAATCTCAACATTCTCAGTAATATTCCAATTCTATTACACTATATTGTATTCTATCATCATTCTCCATAGCATTATTCCAATTCATTTGGCGGCCTGCGCAACATGTCTTTTTCTACCATAATCCTCTCTATAAGTCACGTTATATTTTTATTTATAAAACCTCAAGGGGTCTCAAGTCGAACAAATAATGATTTGTCTTGAAAAAAAAAAAAACATTATGCAATTAACAATCATTAAAAAGTGTTATACGGCAGAAATTTGGCTGAATTATGATTGGATTTATACTCATAATGCACGTATTTTAAAATAAAATAAAAATGAAGCCTTTAACTTCAATTCGAACCCTTTTAATGATAAAAGTAGCCATCTGTTAATCGTTTTGTTTAGAGCTTTTGGCAATAGATGGTGTTTTACTCAATTCCTGTCATAACAGTTTCCTATATTGTTACTTATTTAAATCAAACAACTTAATTTTATATTATGTTTTGCATAGAAATATAATAACACGTTTTTCTGAACCTGGAACTATAAAACTTTAGATAAAAAGGATTGCACGAAACGTTTTAAAAGTAGGTCGAATCCTAGATGGCGTTGTGAAACTAGTCTCTGGCAATTAGAGTCGCTGATGCTGCCATCTGTTGAAAAATTGGACGAAGAAAAATTGCCAGCTCAATAGCCAGACTTTTGGGTATCTGTACGTAGTATTATATTAACTGTGATAAAACTAATACGTAGAAGCTTTACTTGTAAGTTCAGTCCACACAGTGCGTGCACATAACGACGCGTCCTTCGCTTGGCAGTTGGTCTGGGGCACTGTGCGATCGCACGATCACATTGGTGCGATTGGTAATCACTCACGCAAATGTATCTACGTCAAATTATCATGAGCTAAATAAAATAAAAGTTGTGATGATTTTTTTTCTTATTCATAATGAAGCCATTCGCTATAGAAACCTATTTTCGATGTCAAACTGTATTGCCCTTTCTGTCAAACTTCATTTTAACTTTACAGAAAGAGACAAAACACTTCGATAGCTGAAACAGGTTTATGAAGCGAATGGCTTTATTATGAATAAGACAGTAAGTATTTTAGCATATTTTAATTTTAAAAGTATACGAAAAACTTCGAGGTAGGGTTTTGGTGCCTGTTCAAATAGGAATGTAGTTTGTGCAGATTGTTTGATATAAAACTGATGAAGGTGTTTGTATAAATATCTTACTTTGGATATTATTTAACATGCTGAATAGATGGGATTGTAAGGGTTATGGGGAAAATAGTGTAAAACTCAGTGAAAGACTTGATTGTATTACATTTGACAAAATACACAAATAAATACAATTAAGAATGCGAAATACAATACATAAAAACATAGACTGGTTCAGTCTGATACTTCATATTATATAAATAATATTTATAATACCTATATGTTTTATTATACATATAAAAAGCGTTTCCTATCCATACGAGAGGTGTCAGAATTATCGTATACTTGAAATTGTAAGGAGTCGTGATAACATTTTGTTGCATTATATTTGCTAGTTTAGCATTATTCATAATATTTCTGAGAGTGGAGATAAGTGATCAATGTACTGTCATAAACTCACGTTATTCATTTACTGTAAGCGCCCTTTCACACTCTCTGATTGCCGGGTACACGGTGGGGTATAGGAGTAAGTAAGCATGCAAGCTTTCACACATACCGGCAACCAGGACAAATCACCAGGGCACTTTGGGTACCCACCAGCCGTACCGTGCGAAAAGGACCTTAGCGTAGTAATTTCAAGTATCTGGTTGACCAATAAAAACCCACACTCACCATACAAGTACTTACATCAAATTGACACCCTCATTTGCCGATTGCACAAATCCCATACAACAGGAAAAAAAGCATTTTATATATCTGTACATTTATTTTTAATTATCATACGCATTGTTACAAGCTAGAGGAAACCATGGCAATCGATTATGTACCACCGACTTTTTAATAGTGACGTGCATATCGACAACTATGGATGTCCCAAAAATAATAAGCTGTCGATTTAATCACGTGACTATATAAAAGTTGTAAAATTTTATATCATACCTCGATTTAGTTAAAAATCACCGCTATAGGTCAAAAATCTCTTTCAGCGTTACAATTGTCTCGCTACGTACAATTTGAAAATATTACTTTATGCCTTATTGGCGTCTAGTCTCACTGGAGCGCTCTATATTTGGTGCATATCAATTTACAATACTTGTTCCCTAATATTGACCAATCAGAACACTATGATGACGTCACTCACAATCGATTAAATGGAATTACTTTTGTTTTATTAAGGCTGTGCCCACACCTAGCGATCTACGGGCGGTTGATTTGTGTTAATTTTACACCAGTATTGAGTTTCATGAATAAAATAGAATATTACTTACTATTTCGTTAGGGTGTGCGCAGAGTGAAGTAAATACGATAATCGTCACAAGACAGATATAACGCAAGGGGTCGTTGCAGAAAACTTGATAAAACAAATATTAATACCCATTTATTTTGAATAGTTTAATGTTTGTGATAAATGGTGTGTATATTACATCTCAATCGTCGAAGCAGTCCTTTTGTATCATTATAAAAAACAGTCGCCGAACTCCTGATTCACAGTTTATCACTAAATGTAGTACAATAATCAAAAAAGGTATTTTATCAGAAATCTGTAGAGCCTATCACTATAACATAGCATTCATAATCAGTAATCTGTTAGAAATGTGAATAATACAATTTGATTGTTATGTAAAATTTTAAGTATTTAAAAAGAAATAACACAAAACTTATTCTAGAAAAATGCATGTTTTAAACAAAATTTATTATATTGCTAAAGGATTCTAAGGAGTTTGCATCAGTTTAGTTTAGTCATCTTTACTCGTAATGACGTATTTTTTTAAAAACATTAATTGTCCCTGTGCGATAAAGTTCATTCATATTATTGATTTTATTGGGCACTTACAAGCCAAGATCCGAAAAGTATATTATAATTTAAATATACCAAGAATCGAGATGTATGCTAGGAATGTCTGGAGCAGAGAATGCCAGTTTTGAGCAATGCGAAGCTGGAGTAGGAAAATCAGGCCTTCATTGGATTTTTAAGCGCCAGAATAAAGCCATATGTACCACATTGGGTCAATGTTATTTATAACGCTCTTATTCTGGCACTTATACTACCGGCAAGATTAAGCAAAAAGCGTCCAAAGACAGAGGACCTGCTGTGGTTTTTTAAAGATATTTCTTTGCCTCCAAAATCAGTCCTGACACCGTTGATACTTTTGTGTTGCTATCCCTATTCCAAGACAGGCCCACAAAAATAAAGACTTATAGCATGCAATTAGTGTCACTGGTCTAGAGTCTAGAATAATGCCAACTCCCCAGCTTAACACTTATTAAGACGACGTTCAAAAAAGTATTTTTGAAAAAGTCCCAATTTGAAAAGATTATTTGGAATATCGTTCACCGTGTAGTCATGTGTCCGTCGCTTGCGCAGGTGAACTAAAATGGCGGCGGAGCGGTCGTGATCTTAGCGCCGAGTTTCATAGGTCCTTGACCTCGAGCCGAACGACGAGCTTCCATCTCTCTTTGCCTCTGAAGCTTTCTCTCTTCTCTCTTTCTTCGCATCTCGTCCATTTTTGAGGCATTGTTTTCTGTGAAATAGGTTACGTTCATAAAGCACGTTCTTTTTGCAACATCATTAATACGTGTTACATATCTATTTCATATTTGTTTTGGGTACTCATTAGACTATTTTCTTTGGAAAAAAATAAAAATAAATTGGAATGCGGTTGAGTTTTTGCAAGTATAATTTGTCCTCAAAAGCGGTAAAAGCCGTGAAAAACTAACTAGGTAATTGACAAACAAAAAAATGCAGCCTCGATGCACGAATAATATCAAATGAAGCTCAAATGAGATCAATTTAAATACCAATATTCAGCCAATCTGCTTAGGCTATTTTGAGTTGACACCGTGACGCCCTGACTACTTGTTACTTGACCCGCGTTCTTCCTAGGAAAAGCAGTAAGAATGGAATCCGAAATATAGACAGACCAGATTTCATGCAGTGGAGGAAATATGGAGTCAGCAAGGGCTAACTGCTCAAGAATCGTCATTTTGAAGAATCCTTCAATGGACCCACACTTATCTCACAGATTTCACGCGCATAAGTATAGATCCAGTGGGAATATCGGAATAAAAAGTATCCCATGCCTAATCCAGGTCACGGTCTACTTAAGTGCCAAATTTAATTCAAATCCGTTCGACCATTTTGGTGTGAAAGCGTAACAAACAAACATACAAAAACTGAAATCTTTTCTCTTTATGATATTAGTGGTTTAGTTGGAATACTACACCGATTTTATTGGTGAAAAGGTCAGACCCTCCAAAAATGTGGTTCTGCCTAGCAGCCGGCACGCGGATAAGACCAAAACAAAAACAAAAGGCGTATGTGTGAAATATCCCAGGAAATAAGCGAGAGTATACAAACCGTCAACATTCTCCTCGATAGGTTCAAACTCGCTGTCTTCCCAGCCGCCGAGAGAGTCGTTACTATTCTGGTGCGATGTTAACGCTGTAGGCCTGTGTTCTAAGCGGCCGCCTCGCACGTACGTAGCGTTCGCGTTGTTGAACACCGGGTCCGTCCATTGGGAGTTGTTCCATGTTTCTGATGGACTCGCTAGCTCAGATTCTGCTAACTGGAGAAAATATTCCTATAGCCGTTAATAAACAGTAGAAAAGGACTTATCAAGAAGGGTATGAAATGGCAGATGAACAGATGTATGAAAGTAAATGAGGCAAAAGAGGTATGTAAGGATCGTAGCAGGTGGCGTTCTGTAGTTTCTGCCTACCCCCATGGGAAGAAGGCGTGAGTTTATGTATCTATCTTTTTGCACAGATGACAATGACAGTTCTTGTCAAAGAAGGGAGAAAGGAGAAATTGTCTACGATACTGATATAAGGCACTTTTAAACATTTGTGCAATCATTTTGGGAAATGTATTGAAAAAACAAGATGGCGGCGTTAATTCCGACTTTGGCCACACACCAATAGATTCGTGTACAGCTACATTATTTAAAAAAAAATGTCCAAACACAACAGTAATAGTACACTCACGGGTTGTTCCTGCAACTCGCCCCACTCCTCGTTGTCCCACTCGTCCTCGCACAGAGCGGCGAGCGCGGGCGTCGCTTGCGCACTGCCGCTGCTTGGGGGCGACTTTACGCTTGCGCCGGTACCTGACATAAACACATTACATTATAATTTATGTAAAGGACTATTATACTAGTTAAAGGGGTTGAATATACTACCTAACTGTAGGATAATAGGGACTAAACTGGAATCAATGGTCCCTTGTGGACAACAAACTATATTAATTCAATGTTGAAAACCCTATTCCAGTTTTAATTTTACGGTACCTTACTAATATAAACTTACTGTTTATCTTTTTAAAAATTATAACACCACACACGAAACTAATCGAAATCAATACTTTTAAACATTTTTATCAGCATGGTTAGAATTTCGTTTAAATCTCATTATTAAGTTGCTTATTTTGATTTGTAAAGTTTATGTTGGGTTTATATAGGTAACATTAATCAGAGAAGATCATTAGAAAACTTATCAACTATAAAATTAGGCATACTCAAACTTTTTATAGTAACATAAGATTAATTCATTGGTTTCAGGTTGCCATCTCAAAGCTGTGAATATCAAGAAAATTACTGAAATTTAATAAGTAAGATTAATAATGTAAGCAAACTGATTTCGACCTTGTTTTATAAAACAGTGTGTATATTGTAATGTAATCAGTATTCATTGTTAAGGAAAGTACAAAATGTATGAAATACATGATATTTTTACAGTTTAAATATCTAGAAAATAATTATTTGCTATACTTTAGGTAATATGTAATAAAATTGTTAAGGTACCTAACTAACATAGTGTGTTTTTTTTTTTTTTTTTGGGAATGGCATCTCGCAGGTCAACCTATGAGGTTGTCGTCTGCTTAGACGGACTTGCCTGTGGTTGCCCTAATAAATTAAGGCCTCCAGCCAGGACTTAAACTTATGTACTACTAACATAGTGTGTGTTGGATTGTAATATTTATACTTTTACCGTACGGCCACCTAGAATACCACTGATTAATTTAAAATAAAGAATATTCAAAGAAATTACATTGATTTATTGTTTTTAGTCTTGATTCCGACAGTAAACCTTTTTTTATAAAATAGGCTGCCACGTCGTCGCCATGTTTATAGGGAATCGTTCAGTGAACATACCTGCGCTGGAGTCGATCTCTCCCCAAGCCGCCATGTCCCAATGGTCTGGGTCGTAGTCGGAAGCAGACTCGCTGTGTTCCAGTGACGTCATCGACGTGACTGATGACGTCGTCGTAGACATACTGCTTGATGATGGTTGCTCTGCAAAAGAGATGATTTTATAAAAAGGTACTTTTTTTTGGAGATTTAGAATAGATTTAGGGATATTCTGTTGATGATTCCAATAATCTTTTTGATGTGTGCTGTTGCCGCTCTGCGGAACGGTGTAGGTTAGTGCCTAATCTATATGAATAGGAAAAGAAGTATTCTGAAAAGTATAACCTTAACAATCTAAAGAGACATTCAAAATCGTGTATGGCGAGATTGCGAAGTATAACGTTTATTTTTAACATACAACTGTTTGTAAAATAAATAACGATCTACTTGTGTTTTGGCACTATGGCAGGGCGGAAACATCGAAAGTCGAATAACAAAATTTGAAAACCATTACTGACTATTACAGGGTTTACTGTCAAAACTTACCGAGAGAGCCAGGTTTAGAGAGCACAGACTTGGTATGAGACACACGGGCGGTGTCGGAGTGCGAGCGGTAGAACTTGGCGGTCACTGCAGTCACCGCCCAGCCCGCCCATGTCGCCGCCGCGTTGCTGAGGGACGGCGTGGCTGTGTGTACGTCCGCCTCTACGAAAATTATTATAATAAGTAGAGAGATAAGTAAGTATATGTATTAATATTTGTACATCACATATTGTGGTAGAATGTACAGAACTTACCAAATTATTAACACGATAGTTTGTAAAAACAAAATTCTAACAAATAAATAAATTCTGTGGGTGGGGGGTGGTTGTGTGTGTATACTAAAGGTACACCTCTGTGTGTGTGTAAATAAATTCTGATTCTATGTGTCACTTATTCATGACTTTCAAAAGTGCCCATGGCCAAATTATTATGCTTAAACTTTCTTGACCAACATCTATCCAAAAACACAGAATGTGTTTTTGGATAGACGTTGGTCAAGAAAGTTGAGTGGTTGTGCAATCGTAGCGCATACGTTGGCGAGCGCCAAGCTATTGATATCAGTCCTACTTTAGAACAGTTTATTTGTGTTGTATTTTCAATGGGTGTGAAATAAGTGGAAAAGGTATCTTACCCATTCCTTCTTTCAAACTGGGATCTTCGGACACCTTCTCTAATTTGCCGAGAAAACCTTTTATAGTTCTAAAAGCTGCATCACGAACCTGTGAACAACAGTTTTAAGTTGTATTGCGGAAAACGATCTTTATCGGTTAGTAACTTATTCCATTCAAAACATACTTATTATTTTTTAACACTTAGGGGAGGCACAAACGATGCTTATTGTTAAAACATTTTTTATAGCATTTTCATTGCGCAACATGCAAATTAATTAACAATTTACGTCAGTCAAATATAAGCAATAATAAAAATTCACCGTACTTGTTTCTCCGGGTCATTTGTGAGAGGACATAACGCAGGCAGCACCCTATTCGCCACCTCAGCCAGTAAGAAGTACTGCTGCGTGGCAGCTAGTGCCAAAACTCCTGCTTGTCTAGCAGGCGGGAAGGTGTCCCGGGTAGAACGTACAAACGCTGATACAAGGACCTTCTGTCGGATTTGAGGGTGCAAGTGCTGGGCTATCTTGCCTAGGCAGACTGTTGTGTTGGTTCTGGAAAATCAAATATTGTGTTGGGTGAAGAATTGCAAGGATTTGCAAAGGTGGGATAGTTAGTCTGATCTAAAGAAGATAAAGATTAAAGAAAAAAAAATGCCGGAAATTAATTCGATCTTTTTCAGTCAGCTCTTTCACTTCTCTCTCTATCATTTTGTTGGGTGTTGTGAGTGACCAAAATTCAAAGAGTTTTTATTCTTATCCTGAATTCTTTGTCTTTAAATTATTTTTATCTGTGTTCGCCCACAGTAGACTGCTTTTTATTTTTGTTCAATAAAAAACCGGCTTAAAGAAATGGCATTTGCCCACAAAATCTCACAATGGTCACTTACCGTATACCACCCTGGTCATCTTTAGCCTGTAGTCGTGCAAAGTGTCTCAGAACCTCCACATTCAGGTTATTGTAGTTAAGTTTGGACGAGAGGTGCACAATCGACTTGACCGTTTGCTCCCTAATGACGGGGTTGGTGTCCATGAAACCGTGCACCACTTGAGGGAAAATCTGGTCATTTACCTGCAATAGTTGTGAATAATGAGAATGATATGTGTTATTTTATGCTGTTGGTGTTTATTCTTGTTTCCTTAATCTGTTGTCTGTACATACATAGTTAATAAATACATATTACTAAAGGAATAAAAGGTACAGTACCCCAGGGCCTAAGCTGAGCTTCGCATTTGTGTAAGTGATTACCAATCGCACCAATGAAGGGACGCTCAACGCCTCAGACCGATTGTATGAACCGATTTAAACCAATCGCTCTAGGGCGACGTCACACCTACACTATCTATATGTGCAATCACACAAATGCAAAGCTCAGCTTAGGCCTCGCGGAGTGTACCTATTTATTCAAGATGGATATCTAAAATTTGGATTGCGAAATTTATAAATGACGAGTGTGTGCGTGGTGCCTTTGAAAATGATAGCAGCAACATCGATGTTGATTATTGAAGCTTAGTTAAGATATGTTTGAAAACAGGAATATTTTCAACGAATTTCAATAATTAGGTTCGTTGGTATGTTAGGTAACAATGACGGAATTTCGTACACATCCGTAATAAGATATGGCGCGTGAAACACGCGTTTGTTTACTAAATTGAAACGACGAAAAATACACAGAAAGATGAATAAAATAAATTTGTCATTTTGTCGCTGCGCGTGCTAGAAGAGATCGCAAAATACGATAAGGCCGCCCACTGTATATTTAGCAGTGTTAAATGTATTTTTTTGTTATGTATTTTTCTGGTGTACAATAATTTCAAGTGTGCGAAGCTTCGCTGGCTAATTTAATTTTACCCTGTACAAAAATAAATAAATATATATTACGTACAGTGGAATTCTGCAAATGCATAATGAATTGGTCCAGTTGTTGCAGCAGTCGTGATCGCGTCGTTCTGTCATTGGAGGCAAATAGCTTTATTACGCAGGGCACTATTTGTTTCTGATAGTCCGCATCGTCTAGCAGTTTACCCAGCTGGAATAAGTACAAATAAATTAGATCACTTTTATGAATTATGCCCGACTAGCTGCTCCCCGCGGCTTCACCCGCATAAATCTTGATACCGTGGGAGTATCGGGATAAAAAGTACTCTATGTGTTAATCCAGGTTATAAACTATCTGTGTGCCAAATTTCATCCAAATCCGTTCAGTAGTTTTTGCGTGAAAGAGTAACAAGCATCTATCCATACTCACAAACTTTCGCGTTTATAATATTAGTAGGATTTACACAGTGCGATTTAATTGCCTGTGGGCTGGAATAACCATAAGTAAAAAAACAGTAAAAATTGCATCGTCTAAACAGTGTTTAGGTTATGCAAGCCATTTATTGCTTCATATTTATTGTATGTTACAAGCAGGAAACGTGCTTCGTGTATGGGACTTTAGAAACTGAAGGAATTAATTAACTTACATTACAAGGCAAAATAATTATCTACACAAGGATCTTGTTTCTTGAAACAATTATTATTTATTCAGCTAAAGCAATGTATTCATATCTACATACACAAGTATAAGTTATGAGAACACTTGCATTTTCTCTTAAATGGACTAATAAAAAAGCATTGCTCCACATTTATTAAGCAAGACACATTAACAAGTGGTCCAAATCTTTATTGATCAGTGTCCTACTTTCCTAGACATAAATAGGTATGGTATAAAACAATAAATAAGTTATGTAGGTCAGATAGGCTCCATGTAAAAAACTGGTATTTAGCTGGTGGTTAGATAGGACCGGAAGCTGACCCCAAGATAGTTGGGCAAAGAGCTGCAGATGATGATGGTATACAACAATAGACTTTATTATTATAAAGTAAATAAATGCTTTTTGTATTCATTATTACCTTAAACATTGGTGCCAAAACGAATGACCCAGCATCTCCATAATGAAATGATGTCAACAACTGCGGCAAGATCTTGTGGACACACACAGATTCTGGGAAGCTGTCCAGGTAAGAACTTAGCGTGGAGAAGAACTTGCCTTTCTCCACTTTGTCCTTGATTTGTATCTCTTCAAGAAATAGCATAGTATCTATCAGATCGTTTTTGAAGTAGCCTCCTAGTTTTCTACACCTGAAATAGTTTAAATTGTATTTTAAGGGTCTTTCTACATGACAAATTTAAAAAATAGTGCCCAAGTGCCAGTCAAATTCGCACCTGAAGGGTTCCGTACCACCATGCAATATTTAACATTATATATATTTTTAAACATTAGTAAAAACATGTTTCTGGTATGAGGACCTTTAATTTGTAACTTTTTTATATTTTTATTATTTGTTGCTATAGCAGCATAGTAGTGAAACACACTGTGAAAATGTCAACCTATGGTGATGAAAATCAAAAGATGCTCTGTGATGGATGCACAGAGGAGTCTTTGTAATAGGGTCTCGTTTGTAGGGTACAAGGCTGTGTGATGAACCCTGAACGCGAATTCGGTGACTTTATTTGGCCAAGTTAACCAAGACTACCAGAGGTGCTAAAATAGGCCATTATTGTACAAGGTGGAGACGACATTACAACAATCATTGAAATTTTATATATAATGATGTTCCCAGTCTGCATACGAAAACTCAATCAAATATATCCAATAGTTTAGTCACTATAGCTAGTCAAAGATTAGCAAATCCCAAAGTTGGTCCATCAGTACTATTTAGTTTGTTTGAAAATATCACTTTATTATTTGATATTTCCAAGATAATCCTATGTGTACCTATTGCCAGTGTTTTCATTTATTGTTGTATTGTTGTCTCCACATTGCATACCTTCTTTCATGACTTTCAGATATAACTTTAATAACATTCAAATTCTGTTTTGTTCCAAATATAGTTAAAATTAACAATTAAAGGGGAGACTATAATTATAAGTACAATTGGCAGACTGACAAATGATCATAGTTCGTTGTTTCAAACAGAAACATTTAGCAAACAGTGCTATATCTAAACATGTCATGCAAATATTTTTTTAGTCTACAGTCCTTTCAGTCCTGCTGAAAAAGACCTGTGTAAAGTTCTATATGGTACTTTTTCTTGCATTACGTCAAATCAACAAACATGGTATGCATCCAAGTTATTGCTTACCTCGTAATAATATCAGCAGGATTAGGTCTGGATGCAGGGTTAGCACTAACCAGTTCGCAATATAATGTGCATAGCTGCTTTGGTATGTTGTCTGTTGTTTTCAGAGCAGGCTGGTTCTTTAGGGGTCCATCATATGCCTCCCATATTAGGCATCCTAATCCCCACATGTCTGAGGAGCTGTATAAATATATTATGTACTTTAGTCATTACATAGACTTTTGTCACTGATTTTATCAGATTGTAGATAAGATAAGAATTATGAAGCACGAAGCATTTAATAGTGAAGGATGTATGTTTTCAAGTTGACATTAAGATATATTTTACTTTTTTTTCTATGATAAAATTTCGATTGAAAAATTGTTGAACAATCAGAGGTAAATAGCGAATTTTAAAGAGATAGCAACTTGAATACTTACCACTTGGTAACTGTTTTCAATTTAGCAGGATCCTTCTTCTCAGGAGGATCATATATTTCAAGTGCTGGCAGTATTTTGATAGGTATAGGGTTGGCTGTATCAGTTCCCTGGGCTGTGAGAAACTCAAAACCACCCAATTTCCATTCTCCTGCTAAAGTGACAAAAACGGAGTACAGGCACACATTATTGTGCCTCATATTGCCATCATTATTTAAAAATGATAGTGCTCTCTGCAACATGAAGAATGGCATATTATAATTGCTAGCAAAATGATTCATACATTGTCAGTGGCCAATCATAGCCAAGAATCAATTGATTACCAATATATTTTATGTTAACTCTTTATTATTGATGCAATCCTATAATTAAGCAAGGAGATCTTTTTACTTATAACTGTTTGTTATAAACTCTAGTATGGTTACTTACAGTGATTTGAAATATGCCCCATGAAAGAAATAACTCCTTCTGTGGACCTTCAAGTTTTGGTTCCTCTAAGTGCGTGGCTAGTGGCTCTACATACTCAGTAGCTACATATAAAAATTTCTCAGTTTCACAGCTATCTAAATAATGTAAAAGGCTAGGGTGTCTCATAGTCTTTAGTTTCTTTAGGGAGGCCTTAGCTATGTCAAAAAGTGTTTCAGAATGCTTCTGAACGTCGAATAAAAATATTGATACTTCATCTTGCGTGCCTCTCTTCTTGCCGTTGTGTAGTGTCCACACACTTCTATCTTCTAATCCAGGCACTGGATCTCCTATTTCGTAAGGAAAGTCCTTCGTAGGATCCCGAGAGAAAAACGACCACATTTTGAACTATTTATTATTTTTCACGACCTATATACATATCTTTCCATACCATCCACTACAAGTGGTGTGCAAAATACCATAATCTTTAGATAGAAATGTATAATTACTGATGATGTGGATAATAAAATTACGTGTTAATTTACAAAATAAAAATATAAATTATTTCACTATTCACAAAGTGGTGACAAATGCAAATCTGACAAGTGACAACCTGACAACACACGATGTACAGATTATAAAAGTAATGAGATTCGCCATCACAACGGTTAAAAAATATGCAAATTACAAAAAAAGACTAACCAAAATAAATAAAATAAGTAATATCAATACAAAGCCATTCAGGTAAAATTACATAATTGTGAGATGATGGTTCCTTTATAATAATAAAATAATGTGGGGATAGATTCCAATCGGAATTTTCAGAATGGTGTATCACTACATTGTCATTTTCAGCTGTAAAGCGTTTCAGGTAAAAAGAGATTTTACATGATTTAGCATCATTTATGTCAAAATTGACACAAATTATCAAATTGTTGATCTTCATCTCTCAAAGTCATTGTGCAGCCGGAGAATTAATTAAATGATTTGCTCGATTATGAATTATTAAATAAGAGAACTGAAAAAGAATAACTAAAGCAGAGTTTCAATAGTATCTTGATTTCCATAAATCGCAATGTCTAAGTCAGTTGCTCGATTAAAATCTATGAAGAAAGTTGCGGATAAAATTGACCATTCTTCTAAATTAAGAACCAATATCCCTGCTGGTATGGCTGCGGCAGGGCCACCTTTAGGTCCTATGCTTGGTCAAGTACGTATTTCTTCGTTATAAAGTTTAATTGAAAATTTAGCCAATGTTGTAATCATAACCTAAGTTTTTATTTACTTCAGCGTAATATCAATATAGCAGCGTTTTGCAAGGACTTTAATGAGCGCACGGCGAATATAAAGCCTGGTATACCTTTGCCTACGAGAGTAAGAGTGAATGCTGATCGTTCCTATCAACTTGTTATTCACCAACCTCCAGCTTCGTATTTCCTGAAGCAAGCTGCTGGTGTTAGTAGAGGTGCTATGGAACCTGGTAAGTGGTCCATGTTTTTTTTTTGTCCTGATGTGTTGTCCTTAGATTCAGTACTTCTTTTCTACAGATATCTTCTCTTTTGATCTAAAAGTATCTTTTTCTATCACTTTGGTCTCAGTCCTTCTATTTTTAAATTAAATATGTATTGTTCTACTCTCTTATAAATTCTTTTTTCAGTAAGGGAAACAAGTGGAAAAATAACATACAAACATCTATATGAAATAGCGAAAATAAAGTCTCAGGACCCACCACTTGAGTGGAAATCTTTGGAAGAGATCTGTGTCATGTTGATAGCTACGGCAAGAACTTGTGGAATAGAGATAGTCAAGGAATTGGACCCAAAGGTATGAATACATAGACATAACATCATCCTGTAATCCCTGCAGGGTTAGGCAGAAGTGTACCTAGAGTAGGTACACCCACATTGCCAGCAACCGGGCATGAATCCAGGTTTGAATACTTTTATGATCTATCTGTGTTCTTGGATACTTTTATCTAATTCAACTTAAACATAAAAAGGGCTAAAGGATATAAATTGATGAGACTATAATTTTATACAATAAAGAAGAGATAGCAACATACCCAATCATTCTAAGCATAATAGTAAAAAACTACAATTTATTGTAATTGTCATCAAGTAGGTCCACACTAAACACTATATTTATGGGCTGCAAGGATTTTATACTGCTAAGAGCTTAGGAAGGAAAAAGAGAAGGCCTTTTTCCTGCAGTGACACATAAAACTGGCTAGCAAAAAAAAAGGCCTTTCCCACAGAAAGTGGCCATGGTATTTGTTATTTTGTAGACTCTAAAGGTATATTAACTGTAGTTTGGAAAGTAAACATTACAATAAGGTCTGAAAACCTTTTACATTGTTGTTTTAAGTATGAACAGTATAAGCAGTCACAAGTATGATTTCTGATATTTCATTAAAATCATAACTATTTCCAGGAATATGGCGAGTTCCTTGAAGAGAGAAAAAAGGTTGTAGAAGAGCAAAAGAAGGAGTTACGAGAGAAACGAGAAGCTAAGATGTTGAGAACAGCTTAATTTTATAAGATAAATACTTACAATAGGTAGTGAATGTTACTAGGGTCTAGTTTGAGATATAAGAAATCAGTTTTATATATAGTGTTTTATTTTAAACTAGCCTCTGGCCGCTACTTCATTCTGAGTGGAAGTCGTAAGATAGACAATTATGCTAAAATAACTGTCACATTCTTATAATTCCCTCGGCCCGGACCAATCGCATCGCCTGCCCGTGCATTTACTTCGTTTTCGCTTAGCGTCCTTTTACTTCGTTTTCGCTTAGCCCGTGCTTTTACGTCGTAGCGTGATGTTAAATAACCTTCCTCAAGAATAGGGATGATGACAATTTTTTTTTTAAATGACAATAAATTGTTTGTTTCCAAATAGTGCAAACAAAATTACAAAAAGTGAAAAAGCTTAAAAAATTGCCATGTTATAAACGTTTTAAGATAAGTGTTGGACAAGGACAGCACTATCGTAGAAGTGACGATACGACTATGTAACTTCATACTAGCGCCGTACATTGTCCGCACCGTGCGACAAGGACGGGAATAGTCCCCTCCAAAAACTTTAAAAGCGTGTATCCTCTTCATATTTACACCGATATAACAGTTTTTTTCGATTATCTCATTTTTGCTATGCCTACTTTGAAATGACATTATTTTAATGAACATTTCTAATATCAGTCATCATCCCAATTGCGCTATTAAAGCATAAATATTTTTTCAAATCCGACCGATCTGGTAGTTCCAGAGATAAGCGCGTTCGAACAAATTATTTAACTTTATTAAATTAGTATGGTAGCTTCGGCCCGAGACTTACGACGGCGTGATTTTGTGCCTAAAACTCACGCAAGTGATAGCAATAAGTTGACGAAGCTTTATTGCAATCGGATTAACAGTATGGCAACGCATACAATAATATCAAACAAACATTGATTTTGATACTAAGTCATAATTAAGAAGAAGATAATTATATAAATGAAACGAAGGTGTTTACCCAAAATTCCTTTATTAACCAACTATATGATCATGCCTTTGTGTAGTTCACCTAACTTTTAGGAAATAGGGATACTTTGTAGATGCAAACTGTCAAAGAATATTGTTGAGTTCATAAGTTTAATTAACTAAAATAACCTTTATGTAAAGGTATAATGTAATCAAAACATGGCACTGATAGGCATTCAAAAATGATTAAGCATAGAAGAAGTTAGCTACCAAAGGTAGTTTGTCATAAAACTAACTTAATAACTAAGTTAGAGATTTACATAAGGAACAACTAAGATAATATGTACACCATATACATATCAGTCCACAGACATATAAGCTATCTCTAAACGACAATGTACATTAATAGATATACCCACAACACCTAGAACCATATCACTTTGTGAGCACCCATATGACATAGTCCCTTAGAATAATTTAATTCTCGATAATTGTAATCAGAACCACAAACCGAGCAAGACATCTTACAGGGAACATTTACAACTATCAGTATCACATATAAGACAGTCTCTTAAGAAGTTTCCTTAGAGTACAACCAACAAACTTAAAAAATAAAATTTGAAATCTCTTTATAAAAATATGCATTAAATATGCTTCTTTAAATCCTTAAAAGTAATCAGGCGTTTATACTCTTACCTACAAGACAGAAAAATAAATATTTTAAACATTATAACATAATACTTGGAAAAGTATAAGACGGATTATGCAAGCGATGTTTGGTAACTTGTGCATACGATTAATTCGTGTTAGAACCACTATGCTTTATAAATATGAGTGTCGTAACTAAAACCTATACATTTGTACTGTAAACAAAATTTTGTACTTTTGTTAGAATACTGTTCACAGATCAATAAGTGCGTGTACCAAAAAGTCATTGCCAAAGGTAGAATATTACAGCCATCGAAAAGTAAAGATATCAGCAAGGTATGTTAGATGTGTGCTCGGAGCGCTTCATTCTGGGTGAGTTCGGCAACACCTCTGGCAACTCTGTGACCTTGTCAATCGTGAAGTTCGGCAGATCGGAAGACTCCATGTCCTTTTGCAGCGGAATCCACACCGTGCCTCCTAGTTCAGCTTCTATTCCTCCCTGAAAAGGAAAAAAATAGTGATTTTGATATCATTTTCTGAGCCATCATACTTATTGATTTTACTAAAACTTTATGCAAAAGTAAAAATTCGCTCTCTTCTGAAGGCTAGGGAACATATTCGGTAAGACGATATAAAAAAAAACAGTTGTGTTTAAAGTCAAGAACAGCTTCAAACAGTCTGTCATCACTTTTCTGCTCGAACCGTGGAAGGCATAACTTTAAACAATGTTATGATTGTAGGCGTGGGTTCAACAGCGTAAAATCGATGCTCTCACAATGCTGCTATGAAAGGTATGTTGCTTATCGCCCTGCGACCCAAGGACGTTGTTATGAAAACGACCTTGTCAATTATTTTCCGAGTAGATTTCCAGTCTTGCGTGTAACCGCGTAATACTTTGAAATATACCGGGTGTAAACAGACACTTAACGAAGCCGAGAGTCAATTATTAAAAATAATCCCCGTCATTGTAATCCTAGTTTTTTGTAACTCAAAGTCAAAGCATTTATTTCAAATAGGCCCATAAAACGGCACTTTTGAACGTCAAAATTTACATTAAACCATACCGTACTAGACCATACCTTAGGTTAAAGAGAAAAAACGTCAGTAAAATTTTAGTGACGTTTTTTTGTTGTTGCGAAAACAAGTTTTTAATGTTTTAAGTTTTAATATAACACACCTTTAAATACCGCCACGACCCCTATACCGTTGCATGCAACCATAATTGCAATGTTTTGGTGTGTTATATTGCGCAATACCGTACATAGCGATTTTTCACACCAAAAATAAGTAGTTTTTCAGCAATTACCTTTGTGCAATAATACTACGTGTGTTGTATAGAAGACGTAGTTGACGACTATGTGATGGGTGTTTTTTACACCCTGTTGATTACTAGCGACTCGTCCTGTACTTCGTCTGCGTGTAGGTTGTATTTTTTTCAATACAAATATTCAGGATGAAAAGTTGCATGTGCAAAATATTCCTTTTTCCTCAATTTGTTTATGTAAGTGTTTAGGTCGGTTTCCACTAAGTCCTTCTCCAGGTCCCAGGCTACCTATTCGCCATAACGATCAGTTCAGTGGCTTATGCATAAAAAGGCACTCTCTGGGTCCGACTGATACAGTCGGATTCAGACCCAGAGAGTTCCTTTGCATTTATATTATTAGGATAGATGTGCTCTCGTTAATTACGTTGCTCATGTTCGTTCACATAGTCCTAATACCTCTATGAGCAAGTCAACAATATTAATTAGGTATGTACTTATTTTGCCCAGTCCAAAACAATAGAACAATGACTACTAACCTTGATATCAGTTTCCAACTTGTCTCCAACCATGATGCACATGCGAGGCTCGACGTTGAGCATCCTGCAGGCTTCCAGGAAGATGTGCTGGTCGGGCTTCTCCCACGGCAGGTCGCCGGACACCAGCAAGCAGTCGAAGTACTTGCGGACCCCTAGCAGTTCAATCTTCTGCCACTGGGCCCGAGACGGCCCGTTCGTGATCAGACCGAGTAAGTAATCCTCCCTGTCCACATTTATTCACCAGCCTTTTTTTATTCTAGCTGCCTCTCATGCTGAAACTCAGCACATGATACAACAAAGCCAAATGGTCTTGCATACTGCAATTGTTCCGGCAATGAACGGAACAAAAATTGTAGTTACGATGTCTCTGGCCGTACCAACGAGGTTACGACTTTCGTGTTTCAAACAAATGAAACGGAGATAAGTGCTATTGTTTCAAACATGGAAGCTAATTATTGCAGTATAACAAGAGAATTTAAGATAACACACACACACACACACATTATGGAAATTGGCACATTACTTCAAGTGCAATTCATACCATCAATATAAATTCCACAGGAAATAAAAAAAACTTAGGAACTAGGGATATGCTATGTTGAGAAAAGATTGAATAAATTAATGGTTATTTCGTAATTTATAAAGTTATCTCAAAATGGCATATTTATGTAGGTTTAAAATTAAAAAGACAATGGAGACACTTTTAATATAGGTATCTGAATCAATCTTGTAACTATGTCGGATTATGCAAGAGGGAAGTATTGATACATTACTAGTAAATTCCAAAACTATCTCCATTGTTTAACTGAATTTTCTGAGGTAATGTATTACCTTCGCCGTGATGTACTCCCTCATATATTTTACAAATACAATTCAAACCTAAGTGTTGCGCACGCGGCGCCTCGAGTTTACTCACTCGTTGAGCAAACACTGAACTGTTGAAAAACAAGTCATTTATTAGCAACATGCGCTCAAAGCCAGCCCAATACACTTGCAAAGGCATCTGTGAAATATCTATCATTACTTTTTGTGCACAATTGTGTTGATCTATTTCTCGTGATTTTTCATTTTAATTTTAAATACCACTGATTTCGGGCTATTACTTTTTACACGTGTCAAATTATGCCTCCACAATGTTTTGGTCCCGACTTTGTTATGATATTGACAAATCAGTATTGCGCTGATTATTCATAGTCTTATGTGGCATGCACGATCCAATGATAGTTACGAAATAATCTAAGAATACTCGTAACACTAGTGAAAATGCGAAGTGAGCAGGACGTGAGCGATGCTAAACATGAAACGTTTCTGAAAAATGACCAAAAGAATTTAGTACCACATAACACCATGCACAATTTAAATGGTAGCAGTTGATGTTGTTCTGAGATCAATCGTTATATAAATAAAAAAAGAAATAAAATAACAAAATATTTCATTTCAATACACAACTGCCATACCTGCAATCCCAACAGGGTTAGGTAGAGGTCGTGAAATTATGTCCATAACATGTTATCACAGTTTAAACTTTACTCCTCTTAATCTTAGAACAACATATATTTCCGCTATATTGCAGTAATTTCTTCGTTCTATATTGACTTGGCCACAGAAGTCAGGACAAAACACCAAAGAAATTGCCAGTTAAAATTATTTACAAATAATAAATAACATAAAATTACATCATGGAGAAATATTTGTTAGTACGGTGATATCCCTTGATCAATATTTCTTCATATCATGTAACAAATGTAAGTGAAATGTAACCAACGTACCGCAGTGTCTCCAACAGATGTATTACTTCGTGCGTTAGAGCCAAACACTGAAACCTTAATTTTACCCATTCGGTTGATATATTTTCTGTAAAAAAAAAAACATTACTTGAATAGCTATCATAATAGGTACAAACTAGAAACCTATGAAGTATGGGCCCAAGTATGTACCTACCAAAAGTTATTTTCTCAGAAGTTGGATACTTCCATAAGGACAGTGTGTACGTAATGGGCTAATGACGCAAGCGCGCACAGGATATCAACCTATTGGATTAGGAGAATCATCGCTGTAAATGTGGCACTATCTAAACTTACTCCTCGCACACAGCGTGCGACTTGGCATGAAATGTTTATAAATTGTGTACAAATGGGTGAAAAACTCGTTGGCACACGCCCGTCGAATTCTAGACAATATGATATCGTACAGCCTGATGGTCCACCATTTCTGACACAAAACTGTCAACTACCTTTCAGTAGGTACCTGTAACAGCATAAGCTGAACAAAATAATTGTACTAATTACTAGAATATACCAATATTCTCAGTTGTTTTCAGTGTTCCAATCGTCACGTCATTTCCATTCATTCTGCGGTGTCTTTTTACAATTATTTATAGCTGCGGCTACTGTTCGTTTATAAATCTCTTGTGTCGCACGCCCACGCTTAGCAACGAAATGGTAACATTTTACGTAGAAGATCAAAATATATCATCACGCTATACATTTGTTTGGTGTTTACATTAATAGGTGTAGTCAGTTGTGCTTAGTCATTGGAAGTACTTGTAGGTTTGTACTTTCGTTCGGACGTAGCAGACGTAGAAGTGCATTCACATTCTAGGCTCCTTGCCAAATCTAATCGTAAAAACTATTTCGCCGAAGTATACGGACATGTCGGTAATAGACGGCGCACTCTCTTTGTCACCGTTTGGCACATAAAACAATGTAATGTATTGTATGCTTATTTAAATTATTTGAAAATGATTCTGTGATACATCAAAGGTGATAATATATTAAATAAGTCTGTCTTGTCTACCTACATTGTGCACAAAGCATAATAAAATAATAAAGTCATGTTTCATGCTCAAATGATTTTAGCCTGAGTAAAAGGAACTGCACTATAGCGCTGCATTTTGAATTTAATTTCTGCAATTCACTAAATTATATTCTTATTTACGTATGGCTAATTAATGCGATGTTACCTTGAGTTCTGCTGACACTAAAAGGGAATAGAGCATGACGATGCACATAACTTTATTTGCACATAAACAAGTGGGCGTTATTTTGTGAAATTCTGTAATATGGATTTTACTTGTGCCAAACGACATAATGTACCTTCATAACATGTAGGTTTTGAGTTAAATATCTTTGTTGGAATAATTTCAGAAATCAAGGCAATTTCGTGTTACATGGATGATTTACTAACTGCGCCCAAGGCTCTTTTAGCGTGCAATGTTTTTAGTTTCCTCTAAATAACAGGTAACTGGAGTTTCCACCACAGTGATCTTTATTTTGGTTTTCATTGTAACTTCTTTTGGGTTGGAAGGTTTTTAAATGGTAAAACTATGGTACGTAATTAGCCAGTTAATTGGTTGGTGGCTTAGACACGGAATACACAATGACAAATTGTAGAATGATTTCAGCGGGGCGATGTCTAAATTCAAGAAAATAATGATAAATGTTGTTAAGAAAGTTTGTCTTCTCTTCGTAGAGAAGAGATAGAAGTGTTCTACGCATGCTGATCTCAGATCTCTTTAGTTAAAGTTGTGGAAATAACATCAATTGGAAACAAGGAGTTGATAAACTTTAGGTAAGCAGGAATCATACTAACTGGCGATATGTCTATAGTTCTTTGGCAGGCAGTTTCGCCATAGATGAGCCGGCCACTCATCAAGAGCGTACGTGTCATCATCAGGGCGGGCTCGGAAGGCACGGAGGAAGTTGGTTCCGCTCTCCACTGCAGCTTCCTGAGTCAGTCCATATTGCTGCTGCAAAATTTCTATAATCTGGACAATAATACAAAAAAGTTAAAAAATAACATACAAATTGGGTAATTCCTGAAAAAATTAACAACGTTAAAATATGATGGCAGCATCGTTCTGGCTGGGATAACTAATAATTTGTCTAGTGCTGTGATTATGTTAATGCTCCTTCATCATGAGGCCATAAATAGAACTGTCATAAGTGTATTTTCCTAAGGACATGTTTAGTAGTCCACTATTCAAAGATCTGTCAGAAAACGGACTGTACTCTTCTACGATGACGAATGTAAATGTTTGCATGCCGAAAAATAACATCACGCCTGTAATCCCAGAAGGGTTAGGCAGAGGTGTACCTATAGTACACCCACGTTTCGCCAGTTATGTATCATAACCCCTCCTAGGTATTAACTCTATTTGCAAAATAAATGTATATTCTATTCTATTACAAAGGCGTAGTTTAACTGCAGCCTACGTGAAAAGCTATGATAAGAAGCGAGAAGCAAATTCGTTAAAGAACCATGTGTTTTTGTGCACTTGACTTGGCTTGCTCTGGAGTGGCTTGTTTACTATGTGCTTTTTCCAGCCTAGAAACTTCTCTTAGAACAAGAATAAACAGATATCCGGCCTGACACTAAAGGTGACCTGTCTGCCTGCTCCGACATAGACCAGCGCCCCATTATAGCATGTTTTGGGGAGAATAAACAAAGATTCATCTAAAATATTAACGTTGTTATTTTGTCCGAACTATGTAACGTTTGACCTTATTCCAGAATAAACTTCCAGCTGTTCCACTCTATTCTCAAGGAAAGATGAGAAAAATAAATAAGTACCTACATTTCTAGATAAATAAGGATTGTGGCGCAAGTATGTGCAAGACGTGCACATGCACATACCTACCTAGTCATTAAGTTTCGTCATACAATAATCTATCACAAGAAGCCCACGTTAATTAAATGAGCACTTAATTAACACCTACAGAGTCTGTCAGTACCTAGTATGACGAAAAATATTAAAAGTATGTGGGAAGATGTGATGTGAGCTATTTTACTTGTTCCGTTGCTTTTAGTAGTTCAGCAATCTCACATTTCCTGTAATTCAGTAGAAAATCTCCACATGTTGTTGCATGACATTTGTATCTAAGGAAGTGTCTGTTCCAGGAATAGCTCCGGGTCAACGTTCCTAGCGTGGCGTGGTTCACTCACCTGCCGTTTGGCAGTTGGCACACTGCGCGTGAAAACTGATACCGCGCGGTTTAATGAGTTACGATCACCCTGTGTCATCTCATGCCTCATCTACGGTGATTAGATATTATCTACGACATGAGCGCTGTTCAAAGGAAAAGTGTTCTAAGTAAATTGTGAGTGTATCTATCTACAGTTCTAATTTTGACTGTAGCTGCTTGCCTGCTTAATTTAGGAGAAAAACGTATGTTAAGAACTTTAGAATATTGCGTTTAGTACTTGCCCTGCCTGGAGGTACTTTCTAAAAGATTAATTATATAAAAGATAGACTACAGTTCACATTAAAAACTTTATTGAGTACCAAACAATATTATTGTTATATAAAAACAGAAGTGGCCACTGGTCAAATAAAATTATGTTATAGACATGAAACTTGTTATAAAAATATAAAAAAGTATGTAGGTACAGTAAGTTCTATAATTATACAATCGCAGTAATTACAAAAACAATTTTAAGTACTTTGTTATAAAAATTTGTATTTATAATGTAATGTTTTTATTTTGTATGTATTATATAAAAACAAGTAGGTATCTAACCTACCTATTAATTTAAATAATAATTTAATCACCAAACAATTTTTTGCCTAATTCCATTAATCTGTGATTCCTGCACATCTTAAGTGCACCAGCTTTCTTCAAGACTGGGATAACAGTTTCATTGGAATCTACTAGCCTACAGAGGAAGTCCTCAAATGCTGACTTCACATTGGGTGGGAGAGTACCAACTTTGACTTTAGTCAGCATTTCCGCAATGCCCTGAGCCCAACCACTCTCTATGGCAAACTCTGATATCCATGGCACCATTTCAAGAACTCCACTCATAGTCTGCATGCCCAAGAACCACAGGTCAGCTATTTCATTCCAGTGTTCTTTATAACTCATTGACACAACTAGTGCAGTGGGGTCATTTGACTCATCAATGTTGTAAGCATCCCACAGGAATCTGATTGTTGACTGGATGTATCTACATATAGAGAAGTCATTCTTCTTCACTTTACTAGCTTGTTGTTTTAGTAAGAGTAAGCCCAGCACTGCCAGATGTCCATGGAGAACTAAGTTTTCAGGTATGTCCTTCAATTCCGGTAAGTCATTAAAGATGAACTTGAGTAGGGTGTTGAACAACATACTGGTCTCAACAACTTTGGGGGCCAGCACTGTGAGGTTCATGAAAATATTGCAAAGGCTGACCATGGCTGCTCTAGAATCCTTCATATCTTCTAATACTTGAGGGTCTAGTTCACGGGCAGGCAAATTTTTTACTTTTCCCCTCTCAGATTTAGGTACAAGTGGTTTCTTGTAATGTACAATTGACCAGTGGAAACACATAGCTTCGTACAGAATATCTTCTTGTTTAAGGTTTAATACTATAGCTCTGGCCTTGTCTTCAACTACCAAGTGGCATAGAGCTGGCAACATTAAGCGGAGTAGATCAATCTGCCCCATTAGATTGATGTCAGTTTCCATAGCTTCACCTTCAGACTTGTTCTTTTCAGCCATCTTCCTGGCTCTGTGGGCATGGAAAGAGTCATTTGCCAGGGAGAACATGAATGGCAGCAAGGTGTAAATTTGTTCCCTCATGGCTGTTGTTTCTTGAGCAATCCAAGCAACCAATACTCTGACCATGGCACAAACATAGACTTTTTCAGCATCTGGTAGTTTGTCTTTGTTCTTATCATTGAATACTTTAGTCAACATGGACACAATGGCATTGAAGGCACCCTTGAGACCCGTGTAAACAGATTGCTTCTCTTTCTGTTCCAAGTCCAGTTGATCTGTGGCCATGTAATTAATAGACAATTCTAATACAATAAAGCAAGCTGTTACTAATTCAGCATTGGCATATGCTTGTTTGAAACTCCTGTCATCCAGTTGCATTCTTACTTCTATGGCACAAAGTTGTTGCAGCAGCAGGAAAAACTTCTTTGGATTCTCTTCATCATTTAATGTCCACTCGATGCCAAGAAGATCAACAATGTTAGCGGCCAGTTTAAGAGACGGATCCCTTTGGTTTTTACCAATTTTGCTGGTGAGTATGTCATGAAGAGCTTTGTAGATACTCTGGGGCCATGTTTCTTCTGTGGAGCTAGGTACAACTGTGCATTTGTTGCAGCTGTAGAGAAGTGCACTCAACACAGTAGCTAATTCAAACTTTCTGTCCGATTGGTCTGTGGCAAAGTCTAATGCTATTTTATTTACGAGAGCATGGAAAGGTTTAGGATCATCACCCCAAGCAATAGGTCCATACCTGCTCACTAGCTTCACAAGAATGTTGAGGGCTTCATCGGTCTGGAAACTTTGATTAGAATAGATTTCAGACATTTTAGTGATGGCACCAACCTCAATGAGGGCCTTCTGGCCGGCCTCATGTTCTGCAATACATTGCAGGCATGTATATGCTTCACTAACAATGATGAGATCATCATCATAGTCATCACTTTCTGATTTTTGTACTATTTCCAGGAACACAGGTATGTTGGCAAGCATTTCAGGATGGGTTGCAAGTTCAGGATCATTGCAGAAGGTGGTAAGCACAGATAGAGCCACTGACTTGTATACAGACGGCGGGCAGTCATCCTGCACAGAGTTGCTTGTCAGCAGCTTCTTCAGGAACTTGAATCCAATGGCTTCGAAGAGTGCTTTCTTGGCTTGCGATTGGCAGTCCTTACTCTTCACAAGTTTGGTCACCATGAAAAGCGCCGCGAACTTCTCGGTATCGCTTTTGGCGGCTTTTAGTATAAGTACACATTTCTTTATCGGTTCCGATATCTCACCCATGATTACGAAACACACGACACGAACACAAAGCCCAGTAGTGAGCGCTCCACTGAACGAGCGCCAGCTCCGTAGTTGAATCGCTCCGACAGCGGCTCGATCTACATCACGTTTATAATTAGCGTGAGTTCTCTTCCAAAATATCTAAATCTGGACGTCGAGCTCGCGTTCACCAACTATGAAACACTATTTTTAAACACACGCTGGAACGTGAACGCTAAACACGCGGGGTGCAACAAGCAAACCAGCGGCTTCTACCACGCTGCTACCAAACAACGACGTAAAAACTTGCGATTGCGAGATAGGCACCACGATGACAGCGCGCGCACCGCGCACTTCGTTCCGAACATAATCCATGACCGTGGCAATGTCACAATATTTTTAGAAAAAATTACATACCTTATTGCAGGCTCTTGTGTCCCCCTTTCTTGTTTGTATTAGCGTATTGTCTAAATCAAAAAATATAGCTGCTACATCACTATTTTCACCATAATACGAATTATTTGCCATATTCACAGATTAGTGTAACGCAAGGAAAAAACAGCTGCTTTGTGATGACGTCACATTGACGATTTCCAACGTCAGAACAGTAATATTGCGTTTCGTTTCGTCGTTGTTCAATAAAAATATTTTTATTCACTTACTCTTATGATATTTAGCAAGGAATTGTGTTCCATCTCTTTCTGCAAAAACTTACAGGTTAGTATGACAGCGCCATCTGTTTTTCCTTATTTGAACCAATATAGTTAGAGGCACAGATAGAGAGGTGACGTAGCCAGTGGCTCAGTAGTATCCTGTTCGTTATTTACACTACTGATTAGCTAGATGGCATTATGGCACCTATTGTAGAGAGGTATTACATGGATATAACAACACCCTGCAGCTCTTACCTTTGTGAAATTCACACGTTTCACAATTAGAAATACGTTTTTTTTAAAAAAATAGCCGTGCTACTGCTATCAGATATGTGCTGCAAATAAACTGGACTACTACAGCTTGTTTCTACCATGTACGCTGTCGTTGATAAAGGACAATTTATTCGTTTGTAAACCGTCTCGTCCGTCATTTGCTTATGTAAATCTACACTGTATACCTATATTAAACGGAGTTAAGTAGGGTAAAACACCCAGTATGTAGTCAGTTTTATTGCAAACATTTTGACTTTAAACAGCTGTCAGTTCTTGATTTGCGATTATAGAAACAAAGTTGTGCAATCAACCTATTGATACTTAATTAATTAAACTCGTTGATAAATCTGTTAAAAACAGTAGGAAATCTGCAGGAAATATAAGTAATATAATCATCTTTGAACAAAAAACTGTGGTTTTCACCAGTAGTCACTCAGCCACTTTGAACCCGAGGTCAGCTTTCGCGGATTCAACGACCGATAGTAAAAGAAAGAAAGAAAAACCGTTAATTTGTGATAAACATGACGCAAAAAAGAACAAACACTCGAAAAAGAAGGGTTAGGGTCAGGTTATGGGAAACATGCGTCACATCCATGCAAAACGGCTATCGCTCAGCATAATGCTGCGACCCTATCCAAGACAGAGCCCCAGCACTGGTTTTCAGTGACAGCCGGCAGTCAGTTGCATAACGGCCTCTTTACAGTTCAATTTACCGTCGCAACCCGCCGTACGACCTGAAGTTGGCCGTGAAGGGCTGAATATTGAAAAACCTGGTAACCTGATTCCCCGGTAGTCGGCCTCCCGAAATAAATACTTAATAAAAATACATTAAAAAAACAAGATATTCGATACTACGATGGGTAGGTACCTACTATAGCTACTACCTACTCGTTAACAAAATTCCGTTACCTACTTAATGCTTTTTTTTAGGGTAGTATGTTTTATGATTTTGGATTTTCTAAAGGTACATCTACCTAGAAAGAAAGAAAGAAAAATATTTTATTTGGGACACGCACAGGGAATACAAATAGTAAAAAATAAAAAAATAACAAACAATGTATAAACAAACAGAATAACAACAAAAAACAGTAAAAAGACCTGTGCGAGGCCAAAAAGGCTCCTATCTCAGCATAATGCTGCGATATTTAAAAAATAAATAACGCAGCGCTGATATTCTGACAGGGCCCGATAATGATGCCACGGACACATATACGGACATCAATAAATCCTAATATGGGATTAAAAAATTAAAAAAATGATAAGTAAATAACCTACCTAGTACTTATGTACTCTCATGTGGTACAATTACCTACCATCATTTACTTTGAATCGATTTAAAAATATTGGGCCCCTGTACCTATTCATAAATACCTAAAGGGTCCCGAGCCAAAACCACATTTGCAATTAAATCAAGACTGCGATACTGCATAATAGTTGATAACTTAAGAGGAAGCTAATACAAGAAATTAATTTTGTTCAGATGTTACGGGATAGTTGTGCAACTTCTCCTCCTGATCTTCCTCCCCAACTAGAACGAAGGTTGGCAGACAGCTTTGGAAATTTCTTGCGGAGTTGTGATCCCTCGTGAGGCGAAACAGTTTGATTTTTCTCATTTTTTGTGTAACTTCTCATGCATGTATGTAGGTAGTTACTGTGCTTATTTCAGATTTAGTATCTAATAGTACCCGCATGTTAACTAAGGGTGATGACTTCATCCTTATTAGCCAATAGAGCTACAGCAGAGACATCTACGTAGGTATAATTGTACCTAGGTATATCTGTATGTGGAATTCTTTACACTCTCGCATCAGACTGTTTGAAAATTGATCTTGTTTTGAACTTTTTTGTTGCGGGTTTATAGTTTTTTTTATTTTGTTAGGTTAAGCTCTATTTGTCAGTTTTTAAAAAACGAGAAAGCTGACTCCACTGAGGAAGGGAGAGGTGACTGCTGATATTAGTTCTGTACCTAGTGGTCTCTGACTCTCACTCATTTCAAACAGGTATCATTTTCAGGAATGTATAATATATTTCCGCGCCGCTACCGTATGCCATCGAGAAAAGTTCCTTAAAAAACTAAGAATTTGAACGCGCCGGTCCCCGCGCCGCTGCCGCCGGGAATACGGCCTTACAGTCACTCCTTTGTGTCCAAGTCCAAACATTACCGTAAATCATTTGTAGGAAAGTGAAAATATAAAATATATTGTGTAAGTACAACAGGACAGTAAGCGTCAGTTTTCCTGATGACACATCGTTTACGGTTTTTGTGTTGAGTCCCGTACCTACTGACATGCAGAAGTTGCGTATATACCTTACAGCCGCTTATGAAAGTAATATGAGGAGGCCGGGATGAGTTACGATCAAGGGACACGTCATTCCGTAAGCAGAGACATTCTTTTATCAACATTGTTTCGCTGGGATAATATGCTCAGGATACAGGCCCGTGTTATTTTATAACTGTGCAGGTATACTTATGTGTTTAAGTAGATAGGTAATGTTTATAATATGAGGATGTCCTTTATGAAGCCCCATGTGCGGCAAGCAGAATTTTGGAAATGTCATAGCAAACATTTTTTTAACACACTTTTATTAGCTTCACTTGTTACAAACTAACTGAATAACTACAAACAATGTATAACAATCTTAGATTTCGATACGTCGATTAGAAGTAGGGTAAAATTGACTTCTAAGTCAATTTTACCCTACTTCTAATTGACGTATCGAAATGAAACTTTGTGTGTATATGTATGTAGTTCGGATGACAAAACTATGATTTTGTATTTTGGAGCTGATCTGATGATGGAGCCAGGAGGTGTATAGTGGACATCTTCAGTGGCTACTAATAATTACTTCGACTTTTACGACATACGATTTGTTATAATGAATCCAATAGATTGCACTTGGGTTTGACGGTCTGATGATGGAGCTAAGAGGTGATAGTGGAACTCTTCAGTGGCTCTTAGTGAACCGCTCAAGTTAGAACTTCGTTGACTTTAGACTTATTAACTACATGAAGAATACGCTAGACTAAAAAAATAAAATTTGAAGTTTAAAAAAAACAAAAAAAAACACGCTTTTTTTTACTTGCATTATTTCTTCTTTTATAACCAATGATTAAATCAAAAACCTTGGAGCGCGTTCTAGTTGTGTGTACTTTTAATTACATATTTTAAACAAATCGCACCAAGGATTTTGATTTAATCATTTGATTTATAAGAAGAACGAATACAAGTCAATCTAATTATTTCAATGTCAATAAAAAAAATTGTGCGTGATAAATGTTAACTGTAGGTGGCCAGGTACATATAAGTAATATTATTTCCCTTCCCTTCATTTATGTTTGTTAAATTTAAACCACTGATGTCTAAATAACAGGTAACTAAAAGTAGAAATTCTCAATTTTTCTTGCAAGCGCTACCATGGCCACTATAGAAACGGAAGACAAGACGGAAGAGAAATGACAGATTGTAGATTTCTACGGCGCGATGTAAAAATTCAAAAAAAGAATTACTTTTCGATTTGTGTTCTCTTAGTAGCGTAGAGATAGAAGTTGTCATGCAACATATGCTGTTGTCACAATTTCGATACCGAACGCTTTGATAAGCATTGCTATTCTGTAAGCAGCTCACCGTCAAAACATAGGTGAAGTGAGCTGTCAGTGCCACTGATGCCAGGGATTGACAAAGACGGGATGACACTGACAGCTCACTCCACGCATGTCTTCACGGCGAGATTTTACAGAATCGACATGCAGTAGTGCTATTTTGTAACCATATCACCGTAAAAACTTAGGTGAAGTGAGCATGGAGTGAGCTGTCAGTGCCACTGATGCTAACGATTGACAAAGACGGGATGACACTGACAGCTCACTTCACGTTAGTCTCAACGGTGAGATTTTTATAGAATCGACATGCTGGTAGGACCGTAGCATCGAAGCTTAGACAAACAAAATAATTTTATGTTTAGGTTGTCGGTGAGTATCGTGACGAATGTATTGACATACGCCGAGGCATGTATCGAGGAACAGTCCCGGGTCGCCACTCGCCTTTCTACTCATTTGTCTACATACACACCGCACGTATACCATAGACTAACTACTATGCTACACAGAGGAGCGTTGGTTTTACGGATTAATGTTTTCGGTTTGCTCTCATGCAAACGTTCCGGTACAAAAAACTGTAACGGTTGCTTTTCTTGACACCTAAGTAGTGCAAACTACGTGGATTTCAGCACAATGCTTTGTTAGCTCCGTAAAATGTGAGGACCGACGGTAACTAGACACAAACATTTGTTTAGTTACGTGCATTTGGGATCAGATTGTTACGAAGGTTGAACTAATATAAATACAAAAAAAACTTGTTCTAACAAAATGTGGAATGTGATCCATGTGTTTACCGTAAACCCCTGATGTGTAGGGTCCTCCGACAATATTACATGAGTACTTACGAAACTCCAAAAGGGACAAGCAAATAGCGATTGTGTAAGAAATTTATACGTGAATTTCGTTCGGGGGTTATTAGATTTCCTGTCACACGCAGGGCTCGCCGGCCGCAGCTCCTATTTGCCAAACATTGACAATTCAATGCCAATTTCTTGCGTAAACATTTTGTTCGGTTAATATCGTTTCTTGTCGTTTTGCACTGATTTCAACAAATTATAGTCGAGTTTCAAAGTTGGTGCCAATTTTGTTCAATTTGGAGATTGTAATTTGCGGGTGGCTGCCAGATCTCATTGGCGTCATTTTAAGCTTATTTTCCAGACTCGTAATTCCCGCAAAAGGGGTTTTGTCATTACGTACGTCGCGGGGAGCGGATGTTGGTGTAATTTAAGTGCTTTTGTGCGTAGTCGTGCAAGCCTCTTTGGCAAAACCAACGCTGGATATTAAGATCTAATTCAAATAGGTACAATATACGTTGGTTATCACATCTTTGTTCGACCAGTCTTTAAAACAAACGTGCCTCCCTATTCTTTTGACTGTTTCATTGTTCACATAAACATAAAAGAGGTTCATGTAAAAAAAAGGATAAGTGTCAAAAGTTTGATTTGTTTCTATTTTGTAGCATTAATTTTGTTCTCATCATCGTCCATACTTCAAAATAAAGAGCATGAAGAACGAACTTCATTATAAAAACGTTACTACTTTAAACAACACCGATTTAAAGTTGTAGGTCTTTCTGACTTCTTCATCGCACTAGATTCTGTCCGGGACTTCTTTCTCGTGGAAGTCGTTAGACACCACAATACATTTTTGTAAAACTTGCCTGAAGTGTATGGTGGTAAACAGTGGCTCGGTGGTACACAGTGAGCTGACGTACGCGTACGTCATAAACGCGAGATTGCCAGCTCGTGCTGTGTGCAAGAACGGACAGTCGATGTCTTTAAAACGTCAGACGCTACCGACAGTGTGCGGTGACGTCACGACCGATAACTGACACACCGCCGGACGCAAATTCATGGTCTGTCTCGTCATACGACTTTGCCAGCTTGCTATGTTTAGAATACACTGAGTGGACTGAGTTTAATTGATCTAAATAAAATAAAACGAAACTACTACTGTTCTTGTTGACAGAGGAGAAAGATGAAAAAACTATACGTAATAAAAACGTAAAGTTTTATTTTTCACTTTTTGGGCAAATTTAACCAACAATACTGAACGTGTTCAGCACATCTAAAACGCGTTCAAGAGCTGACAGTGTCAAAATTGTCATGGAATATTGACACTAGAGGTGGGTAACTCCGGAGGTACTGATCCAAAGGAGCCGGTTCCGAACGCGGATACGTAAACCTTATTTATTCCTCACTATCCTTACCCGCACCGTCACAGGCACTCGACGCTCGACTCTCGCCGCGGACGGACGTGTTTGTGCGCTCTCCCGCTCCAGTATTGTGTTTCGTATTTCTACTCGTCGCTACCACGTGACGTCATCGTAGTCGCCCCGACTACTCCGATATAAAATCAATATCAAGAAATTGATTTTGATTTTAATCAATTAAAAAGTGCCTTTTTCAAGGCAAATCTTATTTCTTCATCAGACTTTCGTGTGTAGCTTCACTAGGCCCCTTCTGGGTAAAACCACAGTTTCGTGGTCCTCGGTGGAAACCTTACGGTGCCAACGAAGCCGAGTGGGGTGGTGACCCAATCACACCCGCCGAACCCCTTCAGGGCGAGGCAATCCATTGGACGGGTCCCAGATAACCGGCCTTGGGGGATCTCCTAGTCGGCTCTGGTGACAGTTTTGCTTTCCAGCTACTCACCTAGTGTCTTTAGGGTGTGTCTACACCCTTCGCGCTAGACTGGTCAGGGCCCCGTTCGCACAATAAGACTGGCGACGGGTATACAAGCTTAGGGCTCACCATTAGGTACACACGGTGTCGGGTGCAGACAGGGAGGGAACTCATCCCCGGGCCAATCCACCCGGGGAGTTAGGAATAGGGTTAGTAGGCTAAGTGGAAACCTAATTTCCACCATTCCCTCCCTTAGGCCTTCCCCCCACTCCGACCTTGGAGGACGCCCTGATAGTGGCGTTCTTCAAGGAGGTCCTATTTAAGGACCCCGACTTCCTCGCCAAGTATGGAGCCAAATTCGCTGCTCTGCAGCAGTCCGTCCCCGGTCCCTCTGACCTAGTAGGCACCGACAGCTCGGACATCGCTACGTTTAGCGATGCCCTCGAGCCCTCTCCGTCGCAACTTCCAGGTTGCTCGCCGCCGGCTGTCCACATGGACACCAGCGAGCCTTCCCCTCGCCCGACCTCGCCGTACTTAATCTCGAGCGACGACCAGAGCTCCTCCCCCTCTTCCGACGAAGGCGTCTTTAAGACGGTCGGCTCCACAAAGAGGAGCCTCAAACCGAGTCCTGACACAAGGACAAAGAAGCCGGCTATCGAAGCCACCTCTGCTCCCGTGGCTCCATCCGCCACCGCCCCCTCTCAGGCCGCCTCGGCCTCAACCTCTTCCCTCAGCCACAGTGCTGCCAAGCCCGCTGCCCAGCCTTCTGCGGCAAAGAAAATCGCCCCCCCTCCCCCTGTGTACATCCAGGACAAGGGGAAGTGGACAGACGTGTCCAAATGGTGCACCGACCTGCGTATAGGCTAAACCAGCGCGAAGTCTACCCAACAGGGTATTAAGGTAACCGTCCCGACGTCAAACGACTACAGAGAGCTCACGAAGACTCTCCGTCTTAGAGGTGTGTCCTTCCACACCTACGCCCTCCCCGAAGACCGTCAAGTCCGAGTCGTGATCCGTAGGATCCCGAAGGAGATACCCGCGGAAGATATAAAAGCCGACCTTCTGTCGCAAAACGTCCCCGTTGCGGAAGTCCACCGCATGCACCGCGCCCGAGGCAGGGTACCGTTCGATATGGTCCTCGTTGTCTGCCCTCCTACTGAAGGTCACCACCCTATTTTCAACGTCCGTTCCGTCTGCAACCTCACCGGCTTGCAGATCGAGAAGCCGTTCAAGACCGGTGTCATAGGGCACTGTCACCTGACCGACCGCACCTTGTGCACAGAGCCGCCTAGCTGTGTGCTATGCGGCGACTCAGGCCACCCGGCCAATTATCGTGGGTGCCCCAAGGCCCCCAAAACATCATCTCCCAAACTGACGAAGCGTGCAGACGCCCGCCAGCAAAGGGAAAGCCCCCGCTACGCCCACGCGTGGCCTCCCACACAGCATCAGGAGCGACTCAGTCCTCAGAGGCCCTCGCCCTGGAACTACTTCCACCATCAGCAGGCTTTTCCAGCCTTAGCTCCTAGACCCGTTCCTGCGGCCATCCCTCCACTTATGGACCCCCGCATCCGCGTCAACGCGCCTCCAGGCATTCCTGTGCCTCCAAACAAAGCCGCTCCGCCCGCAGCCACCCGGGTGGTCGGTCAGAACCCGATGGACGCGTTTAATGTCATATCAAGTACATTCACGGCCTTCCTTACCCCTCGTGCCAGGAAAATGGCAAGTGAAATTGTTGCCGCCAGAAATGCCGGCAACATTTTCATGATTCAGAATATCTACAATGCGTACCCGGACATTACGCAAGCCCTGATGTCCTTTAACAATCAACCCAACCCTAATCATGGATAAAGGAATCCTCGCGCGAACCAAACCCCGATCCCTAAAGTTAGGTTATTTCAATGCCAATGGCATCCTGCGACAACGCGCTGAAATCAGCGAGTTCCTCCGCGACCACCACATCGACATCCTCCTTGTTCAGGAAACGTTCCTTAAACCGAGTTACCGAAATCCGTCAATTGCAAACTATCGTACAGTTCGCAATGACAGGACGCGTTGCCATAAGGGCGGTACCCTTATCTATTACAAAAAGGAGCTATACTGCATTCCCATAGACCCTCCCACACTCTTACGATTAGAAGTGTCTTGCTGTCGGCTTGGCATGACAGGTCATCAACCGATCACCATACTTTCGGCCTACCTCCCCCCCATTAATACTTCGGAGAACTTCAAACCTCTTACTGAAGATCTTTCTGTCCTTTTTAGCCTGAGTGACTCCGTTATCATAGCGGGTGATCTCAACGCTAAACATCCCTCCTGGAATAGCACCAGGACCTCTTCCAGAGGGAGACACTTGTTCAACCTCTCCTCCTCTCAGAATTTCGATGTCATCGCGCCGATGACTCCCACTCATTTTCCCCCCGATCCCAATCACACCGCCGATGTTCTCGACGTGGCGCTCCTACAGAACATCAACCCACGGTTGGACTCTATAGAAGTGGTACAAGAGCTCGCTTCCGATCACCGTCCAGTAGTCATGAAACTGGTCCCCCGCATAGGTCTGCCCGATTCCACCCAACCCCTTCCCAACAAAGTGGTAACGGACTGGAGGAGAGTAAGCGATCGCTTAAAATCCACCACGTCCCCCCCACTTGGACCCAATCCCCGATCATTTTGACTCTATCGCTGACACGACGGCCGCGATCGACTCATTCACAGCTCACGTACAATCAGTCCTGAACGATTGTTCAAGGGAAATTCCAGCGACGGATGACCGTCGCTGGAAGTTGCCGGACGATGTACGCGAACTGTTGAATGAGAAGAACGCGGCTGTCCGCGCCTACAGCAACTTCCCCTGCGACGCGAACAAAGCCCATATGCGTTACTTACAGCGTACTGTAAGAACACGCATAGAGGAGCTGCGTACCGCCGGCTGGGACAAGATGTTGAGCGAACTAGAGCCCACCCACCTAGCCTTCTGGCAACTCCAGAGGAAGCTCAGATCCGGAGAAATAGTCTCCATGCCCCCCCTGATCCGTCCCGACAAGACCATCGCCTTCGATGATGTCGACAAGGCTGAGCTTCTAGCCGACACTCTAGAAGTCCAATGCTCGCCTAGCTCTCAACCAGTAGACCAAGCTCACCTCACTGAGGTCGACGCTGAAGTCGAACATAGAGCCTCCCTCCCTCCCGTCGAAGACCCAGAGTATCCACTGCCCCCAGTCACGCCCGACGAAGTGCACGACCTCATCAAAGGTCTTAAGGCTCGTAAAGCCCCCGGCTCAGATGGAATCACCAATAGGGTATTCCAACTTTTCCCTGCCCACCTGATAATGCTACTGACCACCATCTTCAATGGTGCTCTGAGCAACAACATCTTCCCACAGGCATTCAAAGAAGCCACCGTCATCGGTATCCCGAAGCTCGGCAAGCCAAAGTCAGAGCCTAGTAGTTACCGCCCCATCAGTCTGCTCAATGTCCTCGGCAAAATCTATGAGAGGCTTATTTATAAGCGCCTCAGAGACTACGCCGAGACAAAGGGCCTCATCCCCAACGAACAGTTTGGTTTTAGAACCCAACACTCGTGCGTACAACAGGTCCACCGTATAGTCGAACACATCAACTTCGGTTTCCAACGAGGTTTGATGACCGGTGCTGTCTTCTTCGACATAGCGAAAGCATTCGACAAAGTCTGGCACAACGGCTTATTATATAAGCTGTACCAACTCGGTGTGCCAGATCGTCTCGTGCTCATCTTACGGGACTTTTTGTCGAATCGCACCTTCCGTTATCGCATCGAAGGAGCGCTATCCTCCCCCCACCCTATTCGCGCAGGAGTCCCTCAGGGCTCTGTGATCTCTCCCCTAGCATTCACGCTATTCACCAGCGATATGCCCAAGTGCAGCAAGGCACAGCTGGCTCTGTTCGCAGACGACACGGCCATTTACTACACCGGCCGCGATCCAGACTCGATATCTCGCATTCTCCAAACCCAAGTCAACAAGCTTGGCGCCTGGTTTAGGAAATGGAGAATTGAAGTAAATCCCGACAAAAGTCAAGCGGTTCTATTCTCGAAGCCGCGTTATACCCCCTGCCCCCCTCGACCGATCACCATGTTCGGCAAGCCGATCCCTTGGGAGAAGCGAGCCAAATATCTTGGTGTAGTTCTCGACGAACACCTTTCGTTTTCAGAGCACATTAAGGCGGCTCGTTCGCGCGCCGCCTTCGCTCTAGGTAGACTTCACTTTGTCCTAAATGCACGTAGCAAATTGTCACTAAAGTGCAAAATGCGTATCTACACAGCGTGCATCCGCCCGATCATGACATATGCCAGTGCAGTCTTTGCACACGCCAAGCCCCATCGCTTCAATAGAATGCAGACCCTCCAGAACAAGTTCCTCCGTAGGATTACAGGCTCCCCCTGGTACGTTCGCAACGAGATCCTTCACGTTGACCTCAAGATTCCCACTATCCGCCAGTTCATGAAACGCATTTCGAAGCGTTTCTTCGAGACCGCCGCGAATCACCGCAACCCTCTGGTTGTGAAAGCCGCTAGTTATATTCCCTCCTCCATTAGTCATGTCCGCCGTCCCAAGCATGTCCTCACCGATCCCGATGACCACATAACTCTCATTCAGGAGAGCAGTAGGGCCACCAGTACAGTGCACAAACACAGACCGACTTTCCGACCTCGCCGCCGAGGTTCCTCGCGAAGATCCCGACGTAATTGTCCCCCCCCGACCCTTGCTCGATGAAGTGCCAGCCCGCGCCGTAGCTGAGCCTGTAGCTTTAAATTCCCCGAATAATAATAATCAACAAAATCTGATCCAGCCTGTCCCATCTTGCTGTCCTCCCGTCAGCGACGCCCTAAGCCGAGGTCCGTACCCCACAGGGGGTGCCCTTAGCGAGCGTTCGCTTTGTAATGTAAGTAGTTTTACGCCCCTGGCTGGAGGCTTTGAGTCCGCTTAAGGCAGCCACAGGATAGTCCGGTTAAGTAGTCACGACCTCTCAAGGTCAACTACGAGATGCCATACCAAAAAAAAAAAAAAACCGGCACCGCGGTACCAAATGATTCCGGAGCGCGCGTTCACTGTTCACTCGCTCAAGTCACTCGGAAGTACTCGGAACACGTCGTATCGGTATAGTACCATGGCACTACGACATTAGTAGGGACACAATAACAGTACGGTGCGCTCTTATTTCAATTGACTTAGAGTTAAATATGGATTGACTGGCACGCATAAAACGTGATTGTTGTGTCATTGTAGAGTCGCTCAAAAGACAGACCACAGTTAAATAACAAAATTATGTATGTATTTTATTTATTTTTAGAGAATTTTTGTATTCTTCTGCAAACTTTAACAGACCATACTATCGCATTAAGTATGCACTTGTAATGATAGTTGTAAGGGAGATTTTAATAAATAAATTAATAACAGTTTTTAACTAAAAACTGTTGTTTATTTAAATAAAATACTTCGGGGAAGGAAGTAAAATAAAAATAATAAGCTGTATGAAATTTAAATCATAATATCAATAAAATAACCAACTGTTCGATTATTCAAAATGTGCCAAATGATCCAGTGAAGCAAATGAATAAAATGTTCTGCGAAACCGGGGAACCAAAATGAGCGAGTGAGTGCCGGTGCCAAATGGTGCCAAAGGAATAAATAAGGTGAACCGGTACCGGACCCGGAGTCGGAATAAGTGAATCAATTCACTTGCCGGAATAAAGATTACCCACCGCTAATTGACACTGATAGCCCTTGAACGCGTTTTAGATGTACTGAACGCGTTCATTAACATTGTTGAAATCGGCACTAAGGGTGGATTTCACCAATGAAACTGAACGCAATCAGCACATAAACTAGGTTTATGAGCTGTCAGTGTCATTATTTTCTATGGAATATTGACACTGACAGCTCTTGAACGCGTTTTAGATGTGCTGAACGCGTTTAGCAACTTTGGTGAAATCGGCACTTAGTTGTGTTACTAACCCCACACAAATTCGTATACCTTTACTTGCTAAGTAAATAACAGTGACAGGAAGTTTTATAACATCATCTACATACACTAATTAAGTAAAAATACGTATTATTGAAGCTAACTCAAAAACCGCTCATCAGAACGTGACCAAATTGATATGGGAGCACTCGGTAAGTATACCCATACGTGTCTAAGAAGTTCAAATCGGTTCATAAATGACGGAGTTCTGAGGTAAAAAACATGAAAAAAAACGAAATACAACCGAATTGAGAACTCCTTTTTTTGAAGTCGGTTAATAACGTTCTTGAAATCGCGTACTTCGTTCGCGTGCATGTCGGAAAACAATAATGTGTCGCAGAAAGTGTATGTACCACTTGTCTATTGAAAGGAAGGGTCTTCCGATTTTGCCTGGTGGGAAGCGCTACCTGTGGGCCTAGTGTGAGTTTATTTTAACCGTCTCGATTTTACGCATCGACCGCGTTCGGCGCTCCGATTGGCCCTTGAGAATCGGAGCGCAACGATCGAATGGTGAAGGGCCAATCGGAGCGCCGAATGTGGTCGATGCGTTAAGTCGAATAGTTAAAAGAAACTCACACTAGGGCCTCTGGGCTTCTACAGTCCTTTCGAATACAGTCACTGCGTCTTCAGGGTTTATAAAATCAATGCGACGAAGTCTCATTTTCATTTTTGGGATTAAATAAAAATCACGGCGCCGCCAGGCTGCACCTGTCGTACTCAATAAATTGACTGGAGAAGGATCACGTTTTAAGACCGCTGTTAAAAAATGTTAATCTACACATAACAGGCAAAAACACTTCTATGCCATTATTTATTTATTGTTTTTATTTATTTTATTTTTCACCACAATATTACAAACATACATAATAAATGGTATTAGAGTCAGACAACACTTTAATATTGTGAGAGACTGGTACCTAAACTAAGCCATAGGCCTGTATTTCAGGGCACCAGGTCTCCGCCCTTTTACAAAGCTAGACATTTAATTTTGATATGTACTTGTACACTGACAACCAACAAAAGATTTATAAATACATTGGTGGCTCAAAGATTAGTGGAAAGTTTAAACTTTACATATCAACAAATTTTGTTAATTAAGTTATTTATGTGTGGAAGTGTGGGTGTGTGTGTGTGTGGTGTGGTGATGGTCAGTGTGAGCGACGTGTGGGTGTGTATATGTGTGTTAGGCGCTTTTTGGGTAGGATTTTTATTTTGTAAGGTGATTGCTGCGATATTACACCAAAGAGGTAAATAAGTTTTCAGTATCCTCGTAATTTAGTTGTTGTAGTAGGGCAGTTACTTTCTTTTTGCACATAGTTTCAGTGAGGTTACCTATAGGTGACATCTGGTTTAGTTTGTTATATAGAAAACCATCTATGTGGCAGAAAACCCGCTTTGAAAACTGGGTAGTTGATTGGTGTAGTAGACGGCGTCTACGGGGTTGTACCGTCTTTTGCAATGTGAGGCCGTGGGATGATAGGTAAGTAATAAGTGTTGTTTTAAGATTATGCTTAGGATTAAAAGTTGACGCACTTTTAAAACATTAGCCTCTTTGTATAAAATCTCTGTGGGATAGCGGTGAGGCAGGAATGAGGACACTATTAAGATAGCTCTTTGGGCTCTCTCCAACTCAATAGTTGTAGTTTTCGGAGCACCTCCCCTGAAAGAGATACAGTAGGTTAAGAGTGACTGAGCCTAGGCAATTTATACTGTTTTCTTTAACTTTTAGCTACAGTCTTAAGGTTTTAATAGTAGATTATTGCATCGAGCACAAAGTAATTTATTATTGCACCGAGTGCCTGATTTAGAGCCCGAGCGTCAGCGAGGGCTCTAATCTAACAGGCACGAGGGCAATATAAATTACTTAAGGCGAGGTGCATAATCTGCTTTTCTTTCAACTATTACACCTATAGGAATAGTAGATAAAAGAAACTCATATCAAACAGTTATAATAGAAGTTTAATTATTGAAATTAAAAGTTATACTTGAGCAATTATTAAACGTAAGGTTAAGAGTTTTGTTGGGCAATTTTATATTTAAATTTGGAACAATAAGGATAGAAACGATTAATACGTACGTAAAAAAAAAAGTATTGATATCGGCTGGCTGAATAGAGCTAATCCATTGAGATTGGCACCTTTTGGTGCGATAAAAAAAAAAAAACTGGGCAATATTGAAATTTCATAAACTTTTATTGCTCTAGAGCATTAAAGACTCGCTTTGTACTGAGTTTTTAGTGTAATTGTGATGAAATTAAAGCATAGTTGGAAGAAAATATATATATTAGCTTGCGCAACCTGGTTTTAAGTGTATCAATGTGTAAAGGAATCTAATGGTACCGTCGATTATAACTCCCAGATACTTAACATGTCTAGTGCTGCAAAGGTGAGCGCAGGTGCACATATTGTTTTCGTGCGGTATTTTCAACATAATATTTTGTGATTTCTATTGTATCTGTGTATCCTTTATTGGAGATCCCAATAAATATATATCTTAATAACTTATAGAAATAATACAGTACTAATATTACAACTTTAAATAAAAGTTATTATAAAACCAATACGACCGACATCTATAAAAAAACACTACAAAGTGCAAAAAACTTTAATTTGGATATTTGGAAGTCAGTAAAAAGTTTTTGATTTTTGTATTGTGGGTCCTACCAAACAAAAAATCGTATTCTTCTTTATATTGATACTTTGCCACAACAAAAAAACATGCCGTACAATAACCCAGTCAGAATAGGTAGGTATACTGTTCGTCATTGAGGAGTTCCGTGACAGTAGGGTTTCTTCGCAGTCTATGATCAGGTGACCACTGTTAGGTACTTAAACAGCTACCTACTGTATTTCATCTTCCGTATGATTACCCATTCAAAAAACAATAATCCTCCGAATAAATTGGCTGTGTGACATACGGATGGACAGAAGGACAGGACGAAATGATAAGAGTTCCGTTTCTATGTGCCATTTGGCTACAGAACCCTTAAAACAGACGAATTGAGAACTTCTTCCTTTTTAAATTCGATTTTTAAGCAGCCTCAAAGAATCTTCAGTTTTTCAATTTAGTAAAAAATCTTATTTCAAATAAAAACGACTGAGTCTCACTCATCTGCGGAAAACACCGCGGTTCAGAAAATCACGACATTTACTCAGCGCCATCTATCGATTACTTAAAACACAGTAAGACTCGTTCTACATACAATTAACTTTTTAAATCAAACTGTGTGTTTTAAACTAATAAATAATTATCTAACATTGCATTCTATAACACTCAGAAGTTCAGAACACCACATCAATTCCTCTTAATCTTACATTATCACCACTTTCTATTTGAAATTCTTTTAGCGCCACTAATCAACCACCAATGTAAAGCGTTTTTTTAATCACTATAATCATAAACATTACTTTTTAAAATAATTAGTTACCTTTATGATGTGTTAAACGATTTTGTTATCATTTATTTGTTAAGACTATAAATGAGGTCCATTGTGTTAGATACACTCTTACTTAGACTATGTTAGTACTTAACTTAATAACTAAAGCAGATCTTGATCGATTGGCTAACGCCCACACAAGCGGACTATATGTCCGGGCGGCTATCGAGTGCAGAATGATGTTGGGACTGCCACGCAACCAGCGAAGTAACGAGGCAGATCTCTTGCGCCATACTGCGTCAAAGCTGTCAGTGCGCGCGTCGGCAAATATCGCCGGCGCACTACAGAATCGTGGCAGTCGCAACAGCACCCTGAACGCATTGTTATATTGGATCCGCAGAGCATTGCAAGCCCTTTGGGTAGTATCCCGATAGTATCTGAACGACAATGCCCCCGAGTACAGTGGTGTGCAATACGCCTTAGAAAGGGCTATTTTAACTGCGAATGTACATCGAGAGAACCTGCGTACTAACATGTTCGCCCGCACTGACAACGCTCTGCGTTTCCTCTCTGTTGTGTATCTTGGATTCAATTAAAACAACTGTATAAGATGGAACTGTATTATTATGACTATTTATAATCAACTCAATTGAACACCAAACGTAAGTCTCTTTAACCGCGGAGCCATTCGCTCCCGAACGCCCTCTCTGTGCATCCGCTAGAGGCGTTGACGTCGACTAGTGCTGTGCGTAACAATCTCTCCCTCGTTATAGATACGTTGTTACAGGTTCAGGCGATTTGGCGGTCTCCTGACTCTCTTGCTGCTGCGTGGTGCCATCTCTGTGTGTGCAGTTGCAACTTCTAAAGGTAATGTACTCACAGGTTCTGTTGGTTGCGGTTCCAGTTGAACTTCTGTAGGAATTTCTATTGTTTCAGGCATTTGCGACTTTCTTGCCTCCTGTGCATGTGATATCTCTTTCATCTTTCCAGGGCTAGGCTGCACAGCTGACTCTAAGTTGGGATCACTTTGGGTAGATATAACTTCTGGTTGCTTTGAATTGTACATGTAGGTCGTGTCCAGGTTTTTTCTCAAACATGATGTCTTTAAGATTTGATCCACATGTCTTTGGTGAATCCTGCCATCTACCTCTACCTCATAATGTAGTTTGCCTGTTCTGCTTCTTATATTCCCGAATTTCCATTTATTTCCGTCATACATTCTTACCTGTACTCTGTCTCCCGTTTTGAATTCTTTATTTTCTTTAATTTCTTCATTCTTGTACTCTTTTGCTTTTGGTCTTTTTACTAAATCAATCCTTGTTCTGTACAGTCTTTTGAACATCATCTCCGCTGGACTCAACCCCGTTGTACTATTGGGTGTTTTCCTGTACACCATCAGGAATTTCTGTAATTTGTCTTGTAGAGATCCTTCTTCACTTCCCATAGCTTTTATTTTATTTTTAAAAGTTTGCACATATCTCTCTGCTTGGCCATTCGTCGCTGGATGAAAAGGTGCCGTAAATTTAGCTTCGATTCCGTTTTCTTTTAGAAATCTTTTCATTTCCTCTGATCTGAATTGTTTTCCATTGTCAGAGACTTGTGTGATTGGCAAGCCAAATGTTGTATATACTTTTTTCAATATGTTAATAGTAGCTGTAGCTGTTGTAGATGTAGTGGGTATGACTTCTAACCACTTTGTATAAGCATCCACAACAATCAGGAAGTATTGGTTCATGAATGGTCCCGCATAGTCAATGTGAATGCGACTCCATGGTTCTTTTGGGTATTCCCAGATGTGTACTGGTACTTTTGTAGGATTCTTCTGCATTAAACAACACTCTTTGCATTTCTTTACCATCTGTTCAATGTCTGCATCAATATTTTTCCACCACACATAGCTTCTTGCTAGTGCTTTCATTTTAACAATTCCAGTATGAGCTGTGTGAAGTTCTTCTAAGATCTTAGATTGTAGTTTCTTAGGTATTACTATTCTTATGCCATAAAATATGCAGTTATCCTGTAAGGAAAATTCATGAAGTCTATTTGAATTTTCTTTTCCTGATTGGATGTCTATGTATATTTTTTGTAATTCTGTGTCTTTACTAGTGGCTTCTTTGACTTCTTGTAATGTTATTGGCATTTCAGCTATTTGATTTAAGTAGAATGCATCATCATCTGTAATTTTTACTTGACTAGTATTAGATGAATTTTGTAATCTTGAAAAGTAGTCTGCATTTGAATGTTCAGAAGTCTTGCGTAGCTTTATTTCATAGTTAAAACCTGCAAGAAAATTTGCATAGTGTACCAGCCTTATAGCTGTAGTAGCTGGTGTAGCTTTTTCTGGATGTAGTATTCTTGCCAATGGTTGGTTGTCAATAATTAGTGTAATTTTTCTTCCATAACAGTATTGAAAGAATTTCTTTAGTCCCCATATTAGTGCTGCTGCTTCCTTATCTAGTTGGCTATAGCCTTTTTCAGCTCTTGATAGGGATCTTGATGCAAATGCTATTGGTCTTTCCGTTTTGTCTGGCATAATGTGTGACAACACAGCTCCAAATCCGATAGGTGATGCATCTGTAGCTAAAGTAACAGGTAAGTTTTCATGAAATGGTATAAGTACTTTCTCACCACAGATTTCGTCTTTCAACTCTTGAAATGAGTTCTGACATTCTTTTGACCATATGAATTTTGTATCTTTCTGTAATAGCTTGTAGAGAGGATTAAGCTTTGATGCCAGGTTGGGTAGGAATTGTTGATAATAATTAATCATCCCAAGAAAAGTGCGAAGAGATGATACATCTGTTGGACATGGGCTGTTCTTTATGTCCATTACTTTATCATCTGTAGGATGTAATCCTTTTTCATTTATTGTGTGTCCCAGGTAATTTATCGATTTTTGGAAAAATTGACATTTCTTCTTATTTAGGCGTAATCCACATTGTTGTAATTTCTGAAATATGATTCTAATTCTTTGTAATAATTGTATATATGTTTTGCCTTGTACAGCAATGTCATCAAAGAAACACGCTGTACCCTCCATTCCCTGTAGGGTTTGGTCCATATATCTTTGCCAAACATTTGGTGCAATCTTCACTCCAAACATCAATCTTTTTACCCTGTAGGTCCCCTTGCATGTACTTATGGTTTGCATCTCTGCAGTATCTTCATTTGTCATCAAATGTAAATATGCTTGATTTATGTCTAGTGTGCAAAAGTATTTTCCACCACTTAGTTTTTGAAATATTTCTTCAATTCTTGGTATTGGGTAGTTATCATTCTCCAGATTTTTATTCAATGTTGCTCTATAGTCAGCACATAGACGTACCTTTCCATTTGGTTTTATTACAGGGACTATGGGTGTACCCCACTGTGAATATGTGACTTTCTCTAATATTCCAGCAGCTTCCAATCTGTCTATCTCATTTTCCACCTGGGTTCTGAGTGCAAATGGCACTGGACGTGGTTTCAAGAATATGGGTACTGCTCCCTCTTTTAATTTGAATGTAGCTTGATAATCATTTATTTTTCCAATCTCTTCTGAAAATAATTCTTTATATTCTTCAAGTAATTTCTGTAATTTTTCTTTGAATTCTTTTTCTTTAATATCATTTTCTTCTCTATTAATGGAATTTATATCAAATTGTAGATTTAGATTTCTTATCCATTCCCTTCCAACCACTGGGTCAACTTTTCTATCAATTACAAAAATTCTTCCTTGTATTTGTTTATTTTTGTATTTAATATTTAGTTCAGCAGTTCCAATGGGTTGTATGTTTTCACCAGTGTAAGTTCTCAATTTAACTAATGTCTTTCTTAGTTTCAGGTTACTGAAGTTATTTTTGAAATATTCTGTAGAACATGTAGTAACTGCAGCTCCTGTATCTAATTCTAAGGTAAGTGACTTCCCATTTAATTGTAGTGTAATATTAAATTTATCTGTGCTATTCTCCATTGGTATTTTATGTATTTCATATATTTCTTCATCATTTTCAGATTCTGAATATTCTTCTTCCAGCTGTAGCTGTTTCTGATCTTTGAAGCATACTGACTGTAAATGTCCTCTTATTTTGCATTTCTTGCAATATAATTTGTGTTTTAGCCGACACTGACTTGCTTTGTGGTTATCTTTTCCACATCTAAAACAATTTATTTTCATTTCCTTATTTGTATTTGCAGTTTTAGTATTTTTCTTGTATTTATTTACCGATATTTTATTTATTTGTATTTCTTGTCCCATTTCTTTAGTTTCAGATTTTGAAGTTTCTATCGCCATAGCGATTTTCATAATATCCTCGAATTTGGTTTTTGGTGATTCTTGTAATAACCTTTCTTTAATTTCCGTATTGCGCAGACCTCTAATGAACTGTACTCTAAGGTGCGTCTCCAAAGTTGAACTCTTACAATTGTTACAGGTAAAATTACATTTTCCCCCAATTTCTTTCAGTGCAGCCACATAATTGGCAATGCTTTCGCATTCCTGTTGCGATCTGAGGCAGAACTTGTGTTGCTGTGCTACTTCCCCGGGCTCAGGTGAAATATGATTGCTTAACTCTTTTACCAGTTCTTCAAATGATTTAGATTCAGGTGTTTCAGGTGCCGTGATGTTTTTCAAAACTTGATAGTACTTAGGCCCAATGCAATTTAGAAAAATCTGTAGTTTTGTTGGGGAATCCCTCACACCTTTTAATGTAATGTAGTTTTGTAATCTTTGTAAATAACTTGAAAATGACTCATTTATTTCATCATAAGGATGTAATGTAATGCCACTTATTTTATTTGTACCTTGGTTTTGTAACGCTTGTTGTAGATTTGCTTGCTGTACTTGCATGCCACGCATGGTTTCCATCATTTGTGCTAGTACTTGTGACAATTGCTCCATTTTTAGTATTCGGTAAGAAATAGGACTAAAAAGGTTATATCTGACCACGCGGTTTCTTATGAGTTCTTATTTTTATTTTTTTTCACCGACACATCCCATCCTCGTCGCCATTTTCTGTTGTGTATCTTGGATTCAATTAAAACAACTGTATAAGATGGAACTGTATTATTATGACTATTTATAATCAACTCAATTGAACACCAAACGTAAGTCTCTTTAACCGCGGAGCCATTCGCTCCCGAACGCCCTCTCTGTGCATCCGCTAGAGGCGTTGACGTCGACTAGTGCTGTGCGTAACACTCTCCAAATCTGAATCGTCTTTCAGGGAATCTGTTACCATGGCCCAGGTATTTAAATGTATACACTCTGTTTATTGGGTGAGCTTTAGGTAACAGAAGTGGGACCGTAGATGGACATCTGGCACCAGAATTTAAGACAATATACTCTGTCTTTTTGGTGTTGTATATCAACTCACTCACACACAACCAGTAACTTTCGGAGAGCATTGATTGAGGGAGCCAGCAGCACTATGTCGTCCGCGTAGCTCAGATTATTAAAACAAACACCACCCACATAACAGCCGACACGCATGCTGCTGAGTCACTCGACCAAGGCATTCATATAGAGACCGAAGAGCAAGGACGAGGACAGTCCCTCCTGTCTCACTCTACACTCCCTACCCATCTCACCCGAGTCTCTTGGTGTAGGTACAAGGAAAACCTAGACTGGCGTCTAACTAACTGTGTAATACTTAACAGCGTGCTTCAGACCAAGAATGGCCATTTCCGTTGACAATCCTACCCGAAAACCGAACTGGGCATCATGAATCTTGACATGTCTTTTTAGATGCGAATTGAGCACGCTGGCGAGTACCTTGGCTATGACGGTGGCTAGTGAGATTGGCCTGTAGTTTGACCCGTCAGATACGTCTCCAGTCTTATTCATGACCTTGTCTTATCATGTCTGAGGGCAAGTACGAATGATATAGACTAAAGTTTAATAGTGGTGCGAGTACTCGTGGCAAGTGCCCACCAGCATGAAGCACGTGCTCGATGCTTAGCCCATCGTGTCCTGGGGATTTCCCTCTAACCATAGTTTTAATATTGGCCCGGTCCTCTTTCGCCAAGACCATCGTTGGTACCTCATCATCTTTGGGATGAGCATCGAGTTCCCCGCTTGGTGGTCCAAGGGGCAACTGTTTGGTTAACTGGGTTTTGAACAACTCAGCAATATCTTTTGGGTTGGCAATTCCATCGACTACATCGAATACTTATTGGAATACCGGGCCTAGGATTTCGCTTACTAGTACCTTTCCAGAAACTATTGAAGTCTCAATTTGCATAGTGCTTTGCTAGCGAATCCATCCTCAACAGTTCCTGGTAGTTTTGGCACCACTTGGCTTTTTCTATGAAAATTTTACGCGATTTCACCATTGAGTACCAAACAGGACCCGATGAGGGCTTATACCCTTTTGCTCATAAGTGAAAACAGCAACAAGCGACCAAACACAGGGCTCCGCGTGCTACTGCTCCACCACGCCAACGCGCCTTCGCACACCGCGCTCAAACGAGGGACTTCCTGGACAGCACGCCGGTAAAATTCCTGGGTAACCCTCCCTGACCTAGCACCGTGTGACTTCTTTTTATTCCCGAAAATAAAAAAAATCTGCTCAAAGGGATACAATACATTTTTGTCGCTGGAAGATGATGAGGTGTCTACGGCAGACTCGAAAAACTTTGTATTGAGGAGAGTGGAGAGTACTTTGAAAAAAAAAACCTATAGAACATTTATTTTTATTTTTGTGTAACTTTTTGAGTGTTCCACGTACTTAGTGCAACTTGCGAACGATAAATGCGTTTAGTTTTTATTTGCCTCTAGCTTCCGCCCGCGATTTCTTTCGCGTCAAAGTTTTAAGACACCTCAATATCCTAACCCTAACTAATATTATAAGTTTGTTTGTTTGTATTGGCGAGTTTGAGGTGCAGTAGATGACGACGACTAACGGCACTTGGGCATAATATACTACTATTGTTATTACATTTATTAGTTTACAGGAAAAACGGACAAGACACAATATACGTTAGAGGCGATCACAGAAGAAGAGAGTGTTAACAGGGCTTAAACTGTGTAACATCATTTAATAATAATAAAAATATTGCCCGATAAATGAAGTGTACTACATAATTTCAACAGTGTGTAACGCCGTCACGCCAAAAAGGTCGAACAGATTTGGATGAAATTTAGCACACAGATAGACCATGACCTGGGTAAGGACATAGGCTATTTTCATTCTGGATCGCGGAAAAAGTCGACAGCAACAGCTAGTACTGAAATAACTGTTTTGTTTTAAACTTTCCTGTATTCTACGTTTGTAGTTTTGGTCTCAACAGCCAAAATATGAAGAGAGTCAAGACTGGAGACGCGGGAGCAAGCGTCGTCCGTGTGAGAAGCAGCTCGTCCTAAGGTCGACACCCTTAGCCTTCAGTAGTAATTGCCCATTGCTTGAAGCTTTTCCATTTTGCGTTCCTGCACATACTTACTAAATACCTAAAGGCACAACATTGAAACACTGACTGATGCATTCTTACAGATTATTCTTGACTTCAGTAGATTGTAAGCACGTGGGATTTCTCATTAACAGTCACCTAACCTAATTATTATTAAAAGCAAAGATGACAGAAGAGGTTCTTATGTGTACGTTCTACGAACTATCGTATAATAATTTGAAGCATAATATATCAATTGTTGGGAATCGAACGTAGGTTTGCAAGGCAGTCGTCGAACTTTTAAGCTAGGTGTTTGCTTTGTTGAAAGTTGATTAAAATAGCCGCTCTAATACAGAGTGGCAGGGACATCACACCATCGCACCAACCATGGATTTTGCACATGATTATAGCCTAAAAACTTATTTCGTCGGTTATAAAAAAAAAACCTACTGTTTCATAGAAAAGTGCTATTTAAAATCAAATTCAAAATCTTTAATTCAAGCAATGATTCTCATATGTTTAGTAACATTGTCCTTATAACTAAGTGTTAGTATACAACACGATACGATGACACATGTAACTGACAGCACTGAATTACATATGGACAGTCCACTCTGTCAGCAATCATTTTCAGAACCCTGAAAGGGCTGGCCATAAATCTAGCCACCATTGATGCTGCGCGCCTGCGCATTATTGTGTAAAAACAATCTACACGCGCCGCCGCAAACCAGCAATAATCAGTTATTTGAACGCCTTATTAAATTGGACACGAATTGACTGCCTCGTTGGTCTAGTGGTAGAAAGAGCTACTGCTGAGCATGTGGTCCTGGGTTCCATTCCCAGGTCGGGCAGTGTTATTGGGTTTTTACTCTATCTAGAATTTCTTTCAGTAGCAGCCCGGAGTCTGGATTTGTGCCCGGTTGATGGCAATAGGCTCGCCCCCTATAACATGGGACTTAAGCATAACTGGTGAAATGTGGGTGTACTATAGGGTATACCTCTACCTAACCCCTCTGGGATTGCAGGCGTGATGTTATGTTAAGTTGCATGTGTAGAAGGCAGTCAAAATGTTGTAAAGAGCGTCACCTTTATGTTAGCAGGACATCGTGCAATCTTGCAGGCTATTATAATCGCTCGCACGGAATGAGCCCTCCGTCCCTCTTTAAGGTCAGTGGTGACCAAATGTACTAGGAATTTAAATTGTTTCACTCACTCAAGAGGAACGCCGTTTAGCTGTATAGATGTCATATCAAGATGGTATATGGTCCGCTCCTCAAAAACAGTGTATTGTATTTTTTTAACGTAACCCAATAACCCATGTTCAGTTGCGTAACGTTCACATGTGGTCGGTAGTGACCTAATACCGCCGACTGAAATACATTCCGCGCTCAGAAGCACCATGTCATCCGCGTACCTTAAATGATTGAAACAGACACCGTCAATAGGACAACCGACATGATGACTGCTAAGCACCTCCATCATGGTAATCATATTCAAATTGAGCAGAGCAGGGGAAGCTCTCCACACTTCAATTGATATGGCTCCGACAGCAAACCTGTCCATAGAACATTATTGACCTGGCACAGTGCTTGCCTACAGTTATATTCATCTAGAAGATACTGTCTCTTTCTATCGCGTAACTCTTATCCGTTTATTTTTGCGATTTCTGACTTTTTTAGTACTCAAACCTAAGTGGTTTCATAGAGTTTTTTAATCCTAGAAACAGGATCGTGTGGCATCAAAAAGTTTTGGGGATTATTGCGTATTTTCTTGCTGACTTTCTTCAAAATCTGTGAATGCAGATCAAAATGTTTCAAAAAGTTAAGAACAGTCTCCTAAGACCTTTTCTTGTAGCGTTAATTCAAAAATCCATCTTGTATTATTATGTCGTGATTTAATGCTAAACTCCATAAAGGTGATGATAATCGTATTTTAAAAGGTTAAATCTGTAACTACTGTATAATCTGTAATATCTGCAATATTCTAACCTTTTGGCTCGTCTTTTTACAATTTGCGGTAAATTATAGAAGAATACGAATAAATTTCAATATTGCTCATCCTCCATGGCAAATTATTTTAACTATAACCAAAGATAACAGAAGAAGCCTATATTTTATGTTTTTCTGTGTACCTCTGTTCTACGACATAATCAGCCTATCAAGTTCCCACTGCTGGGACACAGGCCTCCTCTCTGTGAGAGGGAGTGGGCCGGTAGTGCGGGTTGGTAGATGTCACATGTCTTCGATTTTTTGGCTCTAAGACATGCCGGTTTCCTCACGATGTTTTCCTTCACCGTTTTGAGACCAGTGGTGATGTAATAATTTACACAAAGTAAAGTGCCTATCTGGGTTCGAACCTACGACCTACAACTCGTAAGTCGTGGCTGTTACCACTGGGCCACCACTGCTCTCGGGGTTCGCACGTTCTACGAACTATCACGCTCAAAGGGGTTCGCACGTTCTACGAACTATCATAGTATTTCTAGAAAAAAATAAAAAAATACAAGCACAAAAATATCAATTGTTGGAAATTGAACTTAAATTTGCAAAGTAGTCGTCGAACCTAGCTATTTGCTTTGTTGAAAGTTGACAGTCGTTCATATTATAGTCCTGATTGACTCCTTAGCTCCTTAGAGTATGATAATCATTTACAAGGTTAAATCTGTAAATATCTGCAATATTCTAACCTTTTGGCTCGTGTTTTTACAATTCCGGTAAACTATGGAACTTATCATAAGAAGATTACGAACTAATTGTAATATTGCTCATGCCACATCGCAAATATTGTGATCATTTGACAGGCTGACCAGACCTACAAGTATAGGGAATATCTATGCAAAATTTTAATAAAATCTATACAGTAGTCATTTTGTGATGTTTGAACATACATTCAAACAGATAAACAGACAAAAAAAAAAAAACTAACACTGTATTTTCGTCATTAGAATCGTTCCCGAACCTCGTAGCAATTACTTTATTTCAAAAATATACAGTTTTGACTTCGCTACGATTTTATTATAAGTAACATAGGTAGCACCAAACATTTCTCAATTTGGTAGTAGGTACTTACCTACGTTTGCGTTCACTATTGTGCTGCTATCAGCATTCAAGATGCTTAACTGAATAGTGCGCCCCCTCGCTGCAATTAACTAGCTATGCTCATTAGCAGCTCGTTTTCATTCGGCGGCCGTAATCCGATCCGGCCAACTTTCTTTGGAAACACCTCGTTTTACTGCGTCACGTGGGCGACGATTATATGCTGACGGACCTGTAACGCAGCTGCTATGTGATTCATATATATGTATATCACATAGCATATATATAATATATGTGTGCTTAGCATTAAATACTATATGGCCTCTTTTGACTGCGAGGCGTTTAGTTTTTTTTGTTTTAATCATGGCTATTAATTGGGCTGGACAGTGTTTTGTTTTTAATATATTTGTGACTTCTATTGTACTGCTGGTAGGAAGCTATTCGGAAGATATTCGCGTCATTACAATAGATACCTACGACTTTTATTATTTACCTTTATTATTTAACCCGGCAAAGATCTTATGGAACAGCAATTGCTGAATAGAAAGTTGCACTCGAAACGACAACCCTTATATAATCGTGAAAACCGTTGAGTGCTTACGACGAGACGGCTTATAAAAGGTTAAATAGAAGTAGAACCAAACATACCAAAAATTTACTTACCTAATACGCAAGCAAGCCCAATCCTCAGGCAAGTGGCTCTAGCTAAACAGCCCGAATCTGCATTAAGCCGTCTCGTCGCATCAGTCTGTTATTGACAGCAAGCGGGGTCGTCGTATACCCGGGCAACTGGTGATTTATACCGAGTAAACATCGCACACGTTATCACCGCCTTGCACCTGCCTTATCCTGCCTGGGATGCAACCGTGCAACCAACCTACCGTTTCTAGTAAGCCGATTTGCGATTTTGATGCATGCGAAATGACGTTTTGGGTAGTTACCTACTTGGGATTTCTTGGCAAAGGTAATCTGTGTTTTCAGCCTCTTCAGCCTTGTTGTTCGAGAATATGTTTGGTTAAAAGCCCGCCGGAAGCCGGCTAGCCAGGAAGGTTGGCAGCTGCTCTGGCTACTTAAGGAACCTATCCTTGTTAAGATCTACATATTTAGCCGAATAGCGGTAACACAACTTAAGAACAGCAATTTTATTGATGGACAGTCCACGATCATCATGATTGTTAAAAAGTATGCTTTTCCCTGCAGACAAGAATACAAAAGACATTCAGCTGTTTCTCAGTTTAGAATATCGTTAACTCCTCGGTATTCAACTTGATAATACTCACGCCATAAGACTACATCGCTGTTTTAATTAAAACTTTTACACTTTGTGCAAAGTGGTTAATTCAATAAACAGACAGATAACTAGAGGTATTGTCTGTTTATCTATATTTTCAGCCGTTAGTGTTGAAAGTGCGCCAGATTCGGAAGATTGCCACTTGAGGCTCCACAACTCATGTTTATTGGTTCACGATCGGGTCCAGAATGTCGATTCTGTAAAAATCTCACCGTGAAGACTTCCGTGGAGTGAGCTGTCCGTGTCATCACGTCTTGGTGAATCCCTAACATTACGGCGCTGACAGCTTACTCCACGCTCACTTCACCTAAGTTTTCACGGTGAGGTAGTTACAGAATAGCATTACAGTTCGAACTACTACTAAAAAGTTTTGTGCAGGTTACACTTGTTTCATTAAAAAAATCACTTCCCAAACAATTTTCCGGATAATTTAATTTGCCAAATTATTACATAGCAAATGAACTCTACACAAATAATTGTAACGCAAACCTAATGTTTGGCATGTGAAGTGCTTACCAATTTTACTGTAGTCAAATATTTCAGTTAAATTATTTCATCACCACTGCTCTCAAAATGGTGAAAGAAAACATCATGAGGAAACCGGCTGAGAACAAAAAATTCGAAGACATGCACCAACCCGTACTGGGCCCGCGTGGTGGATTACGGCCCACTCCCTCTCACATAGAGGAGGCCTGTGCCCAGCCGTGGGAACATAGTAGGTTTTTTGTCATAACAAATCATTTGACTAAATGTTTGTTTGTCTAAAGATTGTTTGCTGTAATAAATCATTTGATCAAAAACCAAATGCCTTAATGACATTTTCCTTGGTAATATACTGCCAAGTAAAAATTTTACCAAATGAAAATGTGCGTACTAAAATCATTCCAAATATTGTATTTGTATCAAAAGGTTGCAAAAATTTGTTTGGATATTAAACTTTGACAAAATATTTTAATGATCCCGTTTTTAGCACAAAGATTGTAACGCTTTAAATCGCGGAACGTTCTACTGAGTGCGTACGATAGTAAGATTCAGTATTTTATCAATTACGCGGCGTTTTACTGTCCAACTGGTTTGTTCCCAAACAAATTTCAACGCTCTCCAGCCATGTAATAACTTATCCCACGCATTTAATAGGTACAACTATTTGTGGGACGATTTGTCGACGCGGCGTGACGTCGCCTGACGTTACGAGTGTTCCTGGCATTTCATTAACTAACGGATTGTTGCCACAAGCCGCCGATGTGCGGCCCTGTCCAATTTGTTCTCGAAGCACTATTGGCCGACCGACCCCGATGCCTGACGATAATCATAAACGCCATCTGCCAAATTGGTAATACGCGTTAGTGAATATCTAAGCTAGGGATAGCACCTAATGGCAATTTAGTTTAAGTTATTATGCTGATGATAGTTATTCTCTACCTACAGCATATCTATTTATCCTTATTAATTTCTATTGTTATTTAGAGGGACAAAGAATACAGATGCAAAAATCTACTGATGGTTAGTTAGTAGATATCAGCTAACCTTCAATAGATTTTACCATCTCTTCTTTTCGTAGTTTGTCGTTTTTTTATCTACGGGGTTATATTAAACTGGCTAGCTAAATTCCGCAGATGCGATGGGTAAATAGGTTCTTTAGGATGAACTGAAATTATAAATTAGTAGGTGTTAGTGTTAGTTACCTTACCTAAATGATGTTAGGTTGATTATTTTTAATGTACCACAGATTGTACAATAAAAGTAATTCACTGTACGAATAGAACGTTCGTTACCGAAATAGGTTACTGTTTTATTGTTTCCGTTATAAAACATAGTATCAATTTCATCCTATAGGATAATTGAGCTTTTCATCGATTCATAGTCCATAATTGGTTATTCGTTAACGTTTTATTTTATTTTTTGTGAAAGCCAATTTACCAACTCAAAAATATGGCCTTAGCTACGTATGATTGACATCAATTTATTTAAAATTAAGGATGAATATATATGGTGAGTTTTTGTCAAAGCCCAATTTAAACTATGAGAGAAAGAGTCACCGTTTTAAAAACCTCAAGGTTATTGATCCATCTAGCAGCATTTTTAAGTTTTACCTTATAATCCTGTAATCGTAGTTTATGAATCTGTTGCATAATGAGCGTTTTAATACCTAGTTATGTGCATTTACATACACAATTTTATCAACTCTCATACATTGGGATTAAACCTACTAAATGAAAGAAAATTTTCTTCACATTCACTGAAATCAGACATTTTTTAAAGCATGAATTAAGAATTTCCCAAGAAATTCAGTACAACATAAAGTATTGATGGCTCCAAAACCCAGCACATTACTTCCACCATCACCAGGCGCTGGCACAGACAAGTAAAAAAAGGTTGGGATCAAAAAGTTTTTGTAATGCTATAAGAATTGGAAACTCATTGGTGATGTAAGGTCTTTATGCAATTCTATTTTCAAATTCAGTCATATGTTTATTGATTAGTGTTTTGTTATCCTTTATATATTTTTCATCAATATGGAAATTACCGAAATACGAGTAATTATGGAATACGAGTACAAACGAACGCACGACTCGTTATTGGTTAATTAATCGTCCCCGCTGCTCCTACACGACAACGCTTGACCTCGGCACAATAGACGGTCTCTAAGCTACAAGAGCTAGGGTTGGAAGTTTTGCGTCATCCAGCGTACTCACCAGACCTTGCGCCGACAGACTTCTAGTTTTCCCAAAATTGGGACAACTTCTCGGCAGGGAAAAAATTCAATACCTGAGGCAGTACAAAATGCCTTTGAAGAGTTTGTTGGCTCCCGTACGACTGAACTCTTCAAGAAGGGCATTGAAAAATTACCACTGCGCTGGGAGAGAGATGCATCGACAGCTTGGGTGCATGTGTTGATTAATAGAAATAAAAACCATTTATATAAAATGAATTAAAATTTCTGTATACTAAACGGCAATTCAATAGGTAAAAACCTTTTATTATAGCGATCACCAGTCTTTCCGCTTTGTATTCCCTACATAATCGTAGGTAAACATAAGAGAAGGTTGAAAAACTACCTTAAACTATGAAATATGTTTTAAAATAATGCCATAATACTGAATCCAGCAAAATAATATATACCAAAACGGAACCGCGTGGAATTTGGTTCACCCGGAATTTTTTTTTTTAAATCACTCTCGTTATATTGAAACGCTGATAATACTCACGACCGAGTGACACATTATCGGTAGGTACACCTTATTTATGAATCGTACGATATTAATACCTATAGTTAGGTATCTTTTTATATGCCTATGACAAAATCCAGAGGACACCAAAATTGTGATTCAATAAGTAGATACTAATTTCATTATTGTAGTAAAATTACGTACGCACTGTTGTCTGAACAAATACATTTGATTTGATTACCTAGACACTATGTTGCTATCTACCTACTTAAAATATTTCACAAAAACGTTTATTTGAACAAAACAGGACTGAAAGAAGTTTAAAAAGCACGAGTTTAAAAATTTGAGTGCGGCCTGCAAATTTGAGATAGGTTTTTCACGAGCGATTAAAAATTGAGCCTCAAACAAAGGACAGCGAATTCACCAGCATTGAATTAACGTGACGTCACATAGAAGAATGTAGTGTAAATGTGCGGTGCGAATAATGGACAAAAATCGGGAACGTTTGGATATTTTGGTCCTGCACGTTCTTGCATTCTTAATGCTTTTCGAACGATTTTTTTAATATTTTTTTATTGCCGAATGGGCCTTCTCTTTTAACCTCGATCACGCCTGATAGATGAGGTCCATGATGGAACGAGGGTGCCCAGAAGATGCCTGTTCACTCTTGTTTTGAAGGCAGACGGGTAATTGTGGAAGGGAACACAGAAGCTGGCAGTGTTTGACACTTTGGCTGTGCGCGTAATAAATGTATAGGAGAAGAGCTGAGTACGACTGGTCGGGATATGAACCAAGTGCGGATGGTACCCTGCATTACGTCTGGTAGTCCGGTAGTAAAAGGGTGATTGTGGGATCAGGTCTTGGAACTCCTGCGCACACTCTCCGAAGTACAGTGTGTAGAATAATGACAGTAACACAGAATCTTAATTTAATTTTTGGGGCTTACTAACGTGCAAGATATGTTCATCCATGGACTAAGAAAGAGTAGTACGTAGCTCTCACCACGTCGATCGTGTATCACTTACAGAATATGCCATAATGACCATATGCCATCACAAATAAACTTACTTATTTATTAATATAATGCGATTCAAAATCTGGTGCTAATTAGCGGTTACTTGAAAGTCATTCACTGCGCCGTTCTTTTAGCTACCGAAAGTTCGATTGCGAAGAAATGTAGAATAAAAACACTTGTCTTGACCAAGGTCTCATATCTCACAGAATCAGTGCACATAATGAACAGGTTGTTTCTCTTAATTTACACTCTTACAACATTTATCATTCAATACCTTTAAATCCGTATAAAAGGACCAATAATACTTGATCAGATTATCAATTTCCGTTCAAAATTGGAACAGTAAACAACAATTTAAGAAGAAAAATGTTTTCCAAAGTAAGTTTTTAATTCTTGATGGGTTCCCGATCGGTATTATATTAAATTATAATTAATTTATCCATCTTCATTATACAATTTCAATGGGTTTGTTTGTACTACTTTCCAAGTTACTTAAAGGAACTAACTTTGTTATGGTTGGTCAACTTGTTGTTGCAAGGACCACACATACAATTTGACAATAATGCTCACCTCTAATGTTAACGTCCTCATGTAGGCAGTCTTACCTGATATCTACAACTTACTTTATTTCCATTTACTTTCACAGATCTTCCTTCTTGCCGCCATCTTGGCCGCCGCAAGCGCACGGCTGCAAGAGGGTTATGGACACGACCACCACGGTCACGCAGTGTCATCGCAGAGCATAGTCCTGCACCAGACACATGAAACTAAGCACGAGCCTGCTCATCACGAGCACCATAGGCACGAGGAACACAAGCACGAGGAGCACAAGAAGGTGGAGCATAAGACACATCATGATAAACACCACCAGGTTGTGTACTATGTAAGTAAAGTTGTGGTCCTCGTAATCAGTAGTCCTTTGTGGAACTTAGGAATGCTACATACCCGCTATAATTTACGGTTGTGCGAAGATATAGCTATAAATTCAACCTTTTAATTTGATTGGTCCTATACGAATAAAAACAGTATATTTGCGCATGTGATTTCCAGCAAATATAGTGTCCTTTATCAGACGCGCCAGTCCGGTAAATCCCTTATCTACCGTCACAGTTGTTCCATTAGGTATAACAGTGGTTAGGAGAGTCAACGAAACGCAGTGTGTGAATGTGGAAAAAAAGGCAGGGCAAATGGGTAACAGTTGAATAACTAGGTTGTTCCTGAGTCTGATTCTGAGTCACTAATATACTCAATATTTATAAAAAAATTGCTATTGACGGAGGAGGAGGTATGAGTTGAACTTTTTAAGAGGAGCTCAAGATAGAAAAAGAGTGAAAGTGTAAAGAAAGTAAGGAAGGAAATCTTTTGCGCTGCAGTGGTCGCTACAGTCTTATAATATTCATTAATATGGTATATTCATTCCATGATATTGTATGTATTTTTAAAACCCATGAACTTTTTTAAGTAATTCGATGTTCTTCCACAGTCTCACCCTAAATACGAGTTTACATACAAAGTGGAGGATCCCCATACCGGCGACATGAAATCACAGCATGAGTCCCACGACGGAGATGTCGTGAAGGGCGTGTACAGCCTGCACCAACCTGACGGCACCATCAGGATCGTTGAGTACCACGCCGACAAGAAGACTGGGTAATTTTCAATAATTGTGTTAATGCAAAACTTGTTGTAGGACGTCATTTCAACGAAACTTTAAAAAATCACACTATTGTTTGGCGGAATCATCTTACATACACTGATCGCCTTTGACCACGATCTATGGCTATCTGAACCGAATTTTATCAAATTATATCTAAGAATTATTTTAAGTACTACTTGTAAAATAGTGGCAAGTACCTACTTGCCACTATTTTGCGCGTTTTTGTTATATATTGTGTTGTGACGACTCGAATCGATATTTGAAAGGTAAATGAGGATGAGCAATTGTAACGAATCTAGACTAATTAAATAATGCTGAACGTAACCTAATACAGGCATAATATTTTATAGAAACTTATAGAAGTGTTTCTAATGATTGTTTTCTCTTCACAGATTCAACGCCAACGTGAAATACCAGGGTCACGCCAAACACATTGTTCCTGAACATCACCACCAACACTGATTGGACACATCACTGTTCCGATAGCTAAATTGTTGTTATGATTGTTATTGAGTCTTTAGAATAAAAGTTATTGTTCTTATTTCATACTTTTTATGACTGTTGAACATGTATGTCTGAACGGATAACATGCACACCATATAAAAAAAAGCTGCAACAACTATACTTGCATTTCAGACAAATTCATAATGTCTAAAAATTAACTCTAAATGAGTTTTGCCAAAAGCTTCAGCATTAATTATAACTCTGTCCACCACACCAGGGATCATACATAAGCTTGGTTTTACGACTAAATATGGAATTCTATAATTCCCTCGCGGATGACACAATTAATTAAAATACCACACGAGTTCAAATTATGCTGCTTGAATACCCGTACTGCTCGTCATAATAATAATTATAGGCTTTTTGGTATTTATTGACCACAATTAATACCAAAAGGCCTAAAAGGTTTTACAAGGACGTAATCATGGATGTTCAATTCGATTCTCACTGCAAGTGAAGCGAATTCATTTGTTATTGCAGTAATCATCGCGAAATCACTTGTCGACATCATTCGAATTGTATTTATCTATTGAAAACCTTGACGCATACCTATTCCATGTAGTTTTCGATAAAGTAAATGTCCCATTCCAGCCACATCAGCCTTATTGGGAAAGTAAGCGATAACTTCAAAATGTATGCACATTGAAACAGACACACAAACACAAAGACTGTCAGTGAGTTATGAAAGACAGAATCTCTACAAAGCCGATGTTTTTCTAAAACTCGACAGTTAAGAACCAAACTCAAAACAAAGTTAAAGCATTTATTCTAATGGGCACATAAAAGGCACTTTTGAACGTCAACATTGACATAAAATAGAATTCATTCTAGTCACCCCTTCCAAAAGCTAGTTTCGAATGGAGAAGAATGTGCAAAAATTCCACAGTTACTCTTTTAAAATGTTTTACAATATTTTGAATACATTAATTTTAATATATTTAAATGCACCAATAATAAAATTACTATGCCACAATAGTTAAAAAGAATTAAAAAAGAAGCAAAGCCTGAATTCATAATGTGATAGATACACGGTGCTCACATATTTACAAACATTGTAAAAGTATACGATTTTCCTAAAATATGAACAAGGAATAAGTCAGTGTGTGAGTTAAGCAATCAAAGAATGTTAGATATTCAACGTCATAAAAATAACAAATAATAGATATAATTAAATTAGCAACCAGTTTGATTTGTCTAGAATAGATTGTCACAGGGAGCTGGACCAGCATGTTTTCAAGCATTCTTATCTTGGACATAATCATCTCATTTGTAATATGCTTATTTACGAAGTGTACTTATGAGTTTTAACTTTCATTTAATTGCAATACCTTCAAATCATCTGCCTAACTGAATCATCAAATTATGCATTTGTCTATATTTACCTACATCTCAACGAGATTATGGCAATTTCACATTCGACCGGTCATCCAATTAGAAGATCAATGTGTAGCCACGAACATTTGCATACTTTACAGAACGATCACACATCAATCACAGTAGTTACCTACATATTAAAAGAATGCAAGTTGCATGTTACCAACGACCTTCACCCACAACACGCAAACACGCATTATACTGTCACAAGTCACAACTTGTACGAAAATAATGTCACTGCGTAAATTAACGTAACAACTGTATCGCGAATAGTTTTATGGTCAAAATAATTTGAGTGAAATCAATCACCTTGGATGTATTATTTTAAGTTGTATATAAGACGTGAGGTTTAGTCAGCGAGTATCAGTTCCCTTGTGGTATTAGAATTGTAATACTGACAACAGTTCTATATAATATATATCAAATAAATAGAGAAAATGTTCACCAAGGTATTTAAAGATACGATTTAGTTCTAATAGTGTATTTGAAGTGTTAAAGTTCGACGTACACGTCTCTTGATGCCTCAATGTAGGATATATAAAAGCCACAAGTTCGCTTGCATTGGCTCGAATACAATGAGTTCGCCCAGGATTATTACATCATCATAAAAGTCCTTCAACAACGGATCACTATAAGGACCACGCTGCCATTACTCAAGCGTCAGTTAACTTAGCACCTTATTTTCAGGTGGTATGTTTGTTATCTGTGGCCATTGCCGTGGCGTCTGGGTACGGCCACTCCTCCCAGTACATCCACCGCCACGACGGTCACCACGAGCCTGTGTATCATGGACATGATCATCATGATTACTATGTAAGTATTAATTGCTTATACTTGCCTCGCCTTCTTAGACAATCCTGAAGGAGTAAACTGGTTTGACTTTTGTCCTTACCTGACTGACTGTTGAGAATAAGACTACGCACATTTTGTGAAGGAGACTTTCAAGCTAGATTTTTTTCCCATCTCGATGATGCACTTTTTAAAGTAAGGTTTTTTCAGACCTACCCTAAGTACGAGTTCGGGTACGAAGTAAAGGACTCTCACACTGGTGACCACAAGTTGCAGCACGAGCATCGCGATGGAGATGTCGTTAAAGGACATTACTCCCTGCAGGAACCTGACGGCTCCTTCAGACATGTTGATTACCACGGCGACGACCACACTGGGTGAGTTTAGTGACATACGGTATAAGAAGTCAAAGTCTGGGTACAGTACCCGACCGTTAGTATCAGTGATAAAGACGACACTACATATACAAAGCAAACTTTTTCTAAAACTTGACAGATTCTGCTTAAAGTTTGATGTGTTACATTAACGCCGGGGTACTGCATTGCCACTGTGGATATTTCTCCTTGCATGCTGCATGACGCCATGATCCTGTCTGCTATATTCACTATCACGTCGCAGGTGCTGATAACACTAATGTCTTAATAACTACTTATATTAAGCGTATACTCTGAACACGGGTCTGCCACGCAGGCGATCGACCCTATTCCATTACTGCCGATTTGTCAGCGTCGCATCGTTCTGTTGGTGAAATTTGGAAACCACTTGAATGTGTTGAATCAAGCACACAAACAGGCTCACAATAAACATAGTAGGTACTAAAATTCTGTTCTTATTCCAGTTTCCACGCGACGGTGAAGCACAGTACCCACCACATCGTGCCCCATCATCATCATTACTGAAGCTTCTTCCGGATGATCTTCTAAACATGACTGATGACTCTGTTGCTTAATGTTTATACTTACCTCTATTTATTGACTGTTTCTCAAGTTTTGGTTGCATTATCTGGTACTATGATTTCTTCAAATTATGTGGCAAATAGTGCAACTGGAAATTTTGAGACAGGTCCTTTATTAAATATTTGTTGTACAAATGTGAAAATAAATATCTTGCCAATTACGAGTAAAACGAATTTCTTTTATATGTGGGCGTACAAATCAATATCATGGGGTCTCAACTCGAACAAATTATGATAAGTCTTGGAAAAAAAACTTTGATGTCGGCATGGGTAATCATTATGAAATTAACAATTATTAGAAAGAAATAAACGGCAGAATATGAGGTGAAGCAAGATTAGTAAAAATCAAAACTTCCTTGTCCGCTGATTTATCTATTTACTTTATTGCAAGTATTTTCAACAAAAAAACATAAATGAAGCCTAACTAACTTAAATCACCTAACTTAACTGTTTATCATTTTGTTTGGAGCTCTTTGCAATACATTAAATTTTACTCAATTTGACCTGTCATCACAGTAACTAGTACTATCGTTACTAATTTAAATCAATCAACTTTTTTATTTATTTATTACTTTACATAGAAATATGAAATCTGTTCACATGTTTTTCTGAATCCGAAATTATAAAACTTTATATAAAAAGGATTGCACGAAACGTTTTCAAAGTGGGTCGACTCCTATATGGCGTTGCAAAATTACAGTCTCTGGCAATTAGTGAGTCGCTGATGCTGCCATCTGTTGAAACTTTTGACGAAGAAAAATAGCCAGCTCAATAGCCAGACTTACGAAGGTCTCATTTCTTTGTATGGGATTGGGTATCCGTACGTAGTATTATATTATCTGTATCTATAATATGATATTTTTCAGAGTAGGTACTATTGCACATAATGTATTGTAAAAAAATTAATGCGTCAAGCAGCCCATGATCTTCTCAGAATGTTAGTCTCTTCGCAAGCGAAGCAGTGGTTACTTATTCATTAAAACTTTATGCTCAAGTAAAATAAACACTGTATATGGATGGAATTAAGTTCCTATGTATGAAAATGTTTCGACCGTGATATATAAAACGGCTTTAATTATGCACCAACGTACTCATTTCGTGATGATTTCATAACAAAGCCGATCTGTACGACTACAAACATCTAAATTATTTATGTCTTGCCAACGTAATGAAACCAGGAACTGACTTTAAAAGCATATATATGAAGACGAGCAAACTTAACCCAGATACGACGAATAAAGTTAGCCTATTGTCCTTTAAGTAGGACTGTGTTTCTGTCTCCATATTAACCACTTAAACCATATATGAATATATTTACCCATGTGATTTGTAGAGGAACTTATGTGCTTTTACAGAAAAATAAATAAAAGGTCAGTTATTTTAACAGTTTTATACAACAACACAACATTCAGCGAAAAGTGTGAAATAAAAGTGAGTTGCCGACAAGTCAAACTGCAGGTGTAGGACTAGCCTGAGCAAAAGATAAATTAAAGCGTTCACTTTAATAAATGATTTATTTACTGGGTTCAAACTAGGTAAAAAAAGCACAAATATAAGGGCAATACATTTATGTTTGTGTTATTACAATTCTCAGTACCTGCTTACATGGGTATTACAAGATCCTTACACTTTGGCAGTTCAACCACCACTACCTTGCTAAAATGGCGCTACCACAAAACTTTTTAAATTCCCTCCACTTTATCAGACTCAAATAGTCAGTAGACATCTTAATATCCGGTGGCGCCATTTTAACAGTTTAAACACATCAAATAAGTTGTTACTTTTACCAACTAAAATACTGTTAGTATCATAAAAATACCAAACTATTTATATAAATAGCTAACACAGGTATGTATAAATAGCTGTCTTTTACAAGTTAAGTAGTTACATTTTTCTGTGTTGACACGTGGTTGATAACCCCAATCTTAGTACCTACCCAAATAACTCGTTATAAATACTGGTATACTACTTAAAGATAATCCAAGTAATTTTTTCTTTACCGGCCGTGAGCTGCGCATGAAATGTTTTCATTTGGAAAACATGCCTGATGATGTTGAAGATACATAGAAAAAGAGTGAAATGTATTCTACCTCCTTGTGTTGATCCCGACTGCCCCACTGATCAAGATTCGGGGGAAGAAGATAATGTGAAGCTGAAATAACTTGCCCCGAGACATACTACTTCAATAGGCAGAAGTATCGATACAAGGACAGTTTCCGGTGAGTGACAAAGAACTAAGAACCTTCTGATTCTACAGATCGAACAAAACGCAAGCGAACCTATGCGTGGAGAAAACGGGACTTGGGGAATGCTTTGAATTAGCCTGATGTTCTAGGAGCTTTTCAAGATAAGCGCCCAACTTTGACTTTGGCTTCCACTTTAATTGAGTGGTTTAAAAACTTCATAGATGAAAATGTTATTTCTTTGTTGGTGTCAGAGAGTAGGTAACAAATATGCCGTCAAAAAGAATTTGCCAGGATAGATCATAACCGCTAAGGATATGAAGAGTGGCACATTGCTGATTAGTGATTATTCATGGCTCCCGCGAAGAAGAATGTTTTTAGTCTCTTCTGATACAAAAAATATGTTGATCAGCTTTGCTATGACTGGGGATAGAAAAAAAAAGTGGACTTTTCTCCTCTCGAAGAGCTTTACAGCGTAGATGAGGCCATGATCAAAAGGAAAACCTATTAGGTACGGGTTTAAGTCTCGTATTGTAGATGGAGACAAATCAAGGTATTACAACTATGTGCAATCCAATATACGAAAAAGTAGGCCTGGGTGCTAGCGAAGTCGTGAGTACTTCGCTAGCACCCAGGCCTACTTTTTTTTGTGATGTGCTTGGTTTGACCTTCCTTACCTCATAGTATTTACCATTACATGCTATTTTCTCATTTATGAACTTTTATTTACCTTTATTATCCTAATGTTCAACATATATGAGTGCTGTTTCTTTTTTCAGCATTTTAATATTACACAAGGTCTAAAAATCCAAATAATAATTACTAATTCAAAGTTCTCAGAAAATAATGGTTTCAGGTTTATCTGGGTAAGGGCTGATTTGACCAAAGTTAGATATAATATCCGTGGAATCAAATTGACGCCTGTTCTATTATGGAAAAACGGTGAAAAATTCAAAATTTCTTCTCAGGTTAATTCTAGGTATAAAAGTTTAGTGAAATTCGCTCTTAATAAAGGAAAGGAAGTTCGCCGGAGACTTAGCCAATACTGTAAAATGTTAATATTACTCTCAAGCTAATGGAAAAATGTAATGAATTAGCAACACTCGTCGGTTCCTTGATTACGAGAAAAGGCAAAAATAATGTAAAAGGTATTGAAATTTGTATTCAGCTGTTGGTGAAAATATATTTTTCAGCTTTGCTATGTGCACTGTTAGGTATTGTAAAGGTAAATAATGAAGCTTCTTAGGCACATTACTGAAACATTAGGTAGGCATCAAAGTCGAAAGGTAACTTGATAAAAATGTATTAAAACGCGCTCATCCCTATTCTAATGTAGCATAGGGCCCGCGAGGGTGAGAACCTGCGGGCGGGTGCGGGAACGCCTTCAACGCCGACCGCGGTGCGTTCGCGCCAGTACCAGTACCCCGTCGTCATCGGAAGGGCTCGGGAGAATTCTGGAATCTGTTCATTAAGTGTACCGATCGCGTTTTCGCGACTATATTTAGTAGGATAAGCCTACTTGTGAGTACCTAATAAAACCAAGTGATATAGGTGGTGGTTTTCCTTAATAACGAGTCCTAACGATGAACGTTATAAGTGGCGCTTCCAACTAGTGGCCCCAAATCCAGTTTAAACCGGTTTGTGACCTTTGAATCGGAAGAAGCATTCGGTGAATACAGAAGATGCCGCCGCGCAAAGTACGTACGGCTACGTACGCTAACGTGAGTGACGCACATTCCAGCTCGGAAGATGAAGCCGCGAGACCTTCGCCAGTACTCATGTCTAGGGACCAGTTCACTCCTTACCGCCTTCACGAAGACTCAGGCGGAAGCGATTCGGCAGCTTGTCGAATCCTTCATGGTATCGTATGCAAGAGGTGGGCTATCAGCACCCCTCGTAGGCTCCGAGACTGCGACGGCATCATCCTCACCGACACCGTCTATGTTAACAAGTAAGTCTGGCAACATGTCATAGTGTACGTCACGCTTCGGTGGTCAGAGCCGAGACCCTTAAGTCGTAGAAGCGTTCATCGACTCAGTGGAGTTATTTCGCGTTCGTCGGCCAGAGATTACCTTGCACTACGTGGTCTACCCATGCTACTCCACGGTGAGGCTGCAGTATGGTGACGAGGGGTCCGGATCGAGGTGTCCTCGTGGTCAAAAGACTTCGATTAATGTATGCTGTTCCACGTCCTGCCTACAAAGTCTTCAGTAACATATTCACTGACGAGCAGAACGGAGAGCTCGTAGATACTTTTATTGTAAAACATGTGGCATGATGTCTAAATTGATATGCGGCTTATTAGATAAACGTAGTCACACGATTAACACGGGATGCCGTAGTCAGTATCGTATCCCTGATTGACATGGGGCGAGCAATAGATGAATCGCAAAATCGAAAAATTTTAGTACGAGCATAACTTCGTGGCAGGCGCGATCGGCGCGCCCCATGCCGCCCGCGCCTCCCGGCTCGCGAGCTCGCGTTGGATCGGAGAGCGCGACTTCGGCGGAAAACGCGGCGTCGGTCTCGCCATCTGCGCCTCTGCCGTTGAGTACTGCGTTCGCTCAGCGCTCGCAGGTTCATTCCCAGCATCGTTTGTCGTCGCCTTCGATTTGAATCAGTGCCGATAAAAGTCATTGTGCGAGTAAAGTGAAAAGTGATACTAGTGACAAAAAGCTATTTTGTGTATGTTGCAAGTCCCGTGGTCTGGTACTCGCAACTCGTGGCTGAAAAATGACTCTAAAGACTCAGAAAAGGATTATATTCGAGCTAATTGTCCTTCATGTAAAAATAACACTTGGACTTGCGATGTTGTACATCTCGTAAATACGACGCACTCTTTGTGAGTGCGTCGTATTTATAATGTATTTTACTCAATTAATACGATATGTAATGTAAACGAAACCGACATTATTGTAACTCAAGGCCGACTTATTTTAAATATTGAGATTTGTGGGTACAGTTGTACAGCGCTTAAAGATACCGCCGCCCGGCGCAGTATCGCAGGTTCAACGCTGTTAACAGTAATGTTTTGATAGCTTGTGTAAATATCAATTGTATGTCTACGTGCGTACCTGTGTGTGTATTTGTTATATTCCCCGATGCCTCAAATAACAAGACTCTTTCAGGAATAGATTTTATTACAAAGGTTAATTTTGTCTTGAATTTTTCGTCTATGACATGGTTCAGAGCTGATTATGAGCTGGCCTCAGGTCATTTACCCCTGCTAACAGAGAGTTCACGCGACGTGGTTGAGTGCGCTTCTGTCAACCAATTGAGGGAAGATGAGGGCACTTCGTTTACTCGCTGAGCGTTCCAGCTTAGAAAATCTACTCGGTGAGTATTCTGATATTTTGGACTTAGTTGGGGACACGGCGCCATTCGCCGAGCATCACTTAGATACGAGTGATCATCCCCATATTGCTGTCTCACCATAACGAGTCACGCCGACGAAGAAGGAAATTATTCGTGCGGAACTCGATCAGATGTTAAAAGAGGGAATCAATGAGGAGTGCGAGAATGCCTCGTCTGCACCAACTGTTCTGTTACCAAAGTCTAATGGTGGGCATAGGTTTTGTGTAGACTACTGGAGGCTCAATGCAGTGTCAAAAAGTGATGCGTATCCTATGCCACGCATTGACGAGTTGCTGCAGTCACCTAAGAAGGGTTGCGTGATGAATTCTTGTGACCTTCAAAGTGGGGACTGGCTGTGTAGCATCAGTGACCAGGATAAAACCGCCTTTGTCTCATCTTTGGGTACGTATCGCTTCAAGCTTATTCCGTTTGGCCTTAAGAATGCGCCGGCTAAGATCCAGAGGCTTATTGACAGGTTTCGCTGGGGATCCTCGATTAAGATTGTTACCGTACTAATATACCTCGATGATATACTGGTGATATCAGAGTCGAACACCCGTCACTTTTCTGATCCCCGCGCGGTATTCGACCGTCTTCGCTTGCTTAATCTCCGTGTGAATCGAGACAAGTGTGACTTCGCCAGGGAAAAGGTTAAGTACTTGGGTCACGTGATCTCTCTGGATGGTATATCACCGGACGAGGCTGTATACGTCATGTTTTGAATATGAAGGAGCCTACGTGTCTTCAGCAATTGCGCACTTTCCTTCAGACATGCTCTTGGTTTCGCAAATTTCTACCAGACTTTGTGAAAGTGGCTGAACCACTCACGCGCTTGACCATGAAATGAATGAAGAATGGAGTTTGGAGCAAGGTAAAGCTTTTGAAGCTCTTAAGAAGCTGCTGACTACGTCTCCTATTCTGGTCCAAGTGGATTTACACAAAACCATTTCTGCTGAGAACTGACTTGAGTAATTATGACTTGGGTGCAGCTTTACTCTAGGGGGAGTCAAACCATGATGAACATCCGATAGAGTACGCTAGCCAATACGCTAGACTACTAAAAGAGAAGCTCTCGCGGTAGTCGAGACTGTCGAGAGATTCCGCAGCAATTTTTTTGTTTTTTTAAATGATTTTTGAATAATGTTTTAAAATGTAATTTATAAGTGTAAAAATTAAATACAAGAGATAAAATTAAAACATACATTTCAGGCTACAATGGCCCATAGACCTTACTACTCAATAAAGTATAAAATAAAAGTTTTGTAAATATAGCTTAAAACTATGTTATTTGCACTTCCCTAGCTTGTTCTTGTGCTGTCATGTGGTACTTGTCCGCGGAAGCGACGGAACACATATGGGAGATGTACACCGGTGTGTTCGGCTTTGCGGCGCGCAAGCTAACTTCGTCAGCATCTTTGTAGCTTTGCCGCAGCGGTTCTTGTTCGTTCGCGATCGGCACTTCCTCCTTTGCACCGTCACGAAACCCGTCATAAGCCCTATTCGGGGCATTTTCTGGCATAGGCTTCATACTTGGTGCGCCTGGGGCAATTTCCCAGGTAACGCTATCGAAATCTTTTTGTAGGGGCTTCGCCAGGGCTGTAGACGCTGGCAGGGCTGTAGGGCTGTAGCCGCGGTGACGAGCTCGGGGCTGCGGGGCACGCGGGTGGGGCGCTCTGCAAGCTCAGCATACGACGGATGCGCTGGAGATGAAACTGCTAGCTATATCGATGGTCGTCCGGGTGATGACTGACCACCAACCCCTGAAGTGGCTGTTTTCCTTCAAGTCACCAAGATGCAGGTTAGTTCGCTGGGCTATGAAGCTGCAAGGTTTTGATCTTCTTATCGAATATACATCAGGTAGAGCTAATGTACTAGCCGATAGTCTTAGTCACCCCGTGACAGAGGATGGTGGAACACCGGGATGCGACATCTGCCCGGTTGTCGTGGACGTACCTACCACACTGGGATGCAACTTCGACCCGGTAGGCTCAGTTGGCTGATCCGGAAGTCGCCAAGATCATTCAGGACTTAGAAGGTAAGGATGAACTCGCTGTTCCCCGCTGTACTGAAAGAGGCTATCTCTTGAATCAAGCTGTTCTGTATAGGTGTGTGCCTGATACTGATTCCGAGGAGCCTCAACTCGTTATACCAGAAAGCCTTTTTTTTTTTGTTCCTGGGGTGGAAAACCCTCATGGATGTCCTCCGCCCTGGGGCGGGCGGGGGGGTCTGTCAGACTCTTACTGACAAAAAACCACCCCGGTGTTCCATCTCACACCTACGCCGGGATCGCGGGAACACATAATTCTTCCACAACCCCGGCTGGTGCCGGCCCGCTTACGCGGTCCCCGTCTCGGGCGGGTGGAGTGATGCGTATTCCCCCGCAACGTCTGTGAGCGGCGCGCGCGGAACTCTACGCGCGCCGCCTTCTCGGGTCCTGATGTTGGGGGGCGACGGATGTCCCCGAATCCGTCGCACCTGGACCCATTTAGGGGGCTGGAAGAGGGCGTTGTCCGCCCTCCTTCTGCGCCCGGTGCGCCTGCTGCGGATCGGGAGAGTGGACGAGATCTCTCTCTCCGCAGCCTCCTTCTGCGAGATCACTGTTTCGCAGAAGGAAACCACCGCGTCCCAGGACTCGACGCTGCCGACCATCGCACTCACTACGGCCGGCAGCGACAGGTGACTGCCTACTTCAGAGATGAGGGCACGGCGCGGCCCCTCCCAAGTGGCACACTCTGCCAGCGTATGCCACGCCGTGTCCTCCCGGCAGTCGACGCAGTGGTGACTACGGGCGTCCGGCTCCCTGTATACGCGACACAGGTACTTCCCGAAGCAACCATGCCCCGAGAGCACCTGCGTCGCCCGAAACGACAGGGAGCCGTGCCTCCTCCCGAGCCAGACGTCGAGCACTGGCCGGACCACCTCGATAGTGATGAGGCCGGCGGTAGGGCGTGAGAGCCTGTCCCGCCATTCCGCCATCAGAACCTCGCGAAGCTACGACCGACGCTGCTCCATATGGCGCTGCATCGGTCGCTCGCCCCGCGCCCTCGCTTCCTCGCGCCACCGATAAAGTGACGCGAGCACCTTCGCATCTAGGTCCCATGGCGGGGATCCGGCCAGTGCACAAGCCGCCTCGTAGGTTAGGTTTGTAGCTCAATATCTTAATACATGTGTCGAATGTCAGCGGTACAAGCCGTCAAACATTAAACCAGCTGGACTTCTACAGACTTCAGTCCTAGCTCAGAGGTTTGAAACCATCGCAACTGTCCTCTTTGGTCCGTTGCCTAGAGGACCGCAAGGTGAGAGATGTATCCTCATTGTGGAGGACACTGCCAGAGAGTGGGTGGAAGTCTTCGCTCTTACAGAATCTACAGCAGATATATGTTATAAGACGCTGGTCAGTGAGATATTTATGAGATTTGGTCTCCGTCGGCGCTCGATCTCTGATAACAGAGTCCAGTTTGTAGCAGCTATCATGCAGAAGGCAATGTTCGTTTTAGGTGTAAAAAAAGGCCTGGTGACTCTATCACCCGGAGTCAATTGCGGTTGAACGAAAGCATAGTGATCTCAAGGCTCAGCTCGCCATCTTGGTTGAAGGTCGTCACCAGAGCTGGCTACTTGGCCAGAAGTATTGCCGTTTGTACGGTTTGCTTTTAATAGTTCTCTCATTAGGTCTACAGAGGACCAGGAGGTGCAGGCGAGGTAAGAGCGGTCGTTGAGTCTGAATTTTTTTACCCCAGATTACACCGTACTTGCTCAAGCTCGCAGATACCGTCTCGACAGCCAAGGAGAACCTTGAGCGTCATCAGGATGCTCGCAAGGTTTATGCTGATAAGGATCGGTCGCCTCCTGAGGAATATATCGAAGGGGCCTTGAATCTAACGAAAACACATGTCCTCAGGAACGCCGCAAAGGGTTTCACTTCCAAACGAGATGGACCGTACGTCAACTCTAAAATGGTAAGTACTACTACTTTTCTATTAGCCCATAAATCTGGTGAAGTTTTTGGTAAGTATCACGTCTCGGACTTAAGGCACTACGATGCTAGAGAGGGTGAATGTCCTGAACCGGTCGTTCCGAAGCGTGGGAGAGGTCGTCCGCGCAAAGCTATGGCCTAAGTGTTAGACCGCGTTATTCGTTCTTGTTTGACCAGGTGGGAGACCCTCACCTGATAAAGAGGGGGAGTGTATAACGCGCTCATCCCTATTCTAATGTAGCGTGGGGCCCGCGAGAGTGGGAGCCTGCGGGCGGGGGCGACAACGGCTTCAACGCCGACCGCGGTGCGTTCGTGCCAGTACCAGTACCACGTCGTCATCTGAAGGGCTCGGGAGACTTCTGGAATCTGATCATTAAGCGTATCGATCGCGTCTTCGCGACCATAATGAGTAGGAAAGTAATTAGGATAAGTTGTTGTAAAACTTGTGAGTACCTAATAAGACCAAGTGATACAGGTGGTGGTTTTCCTTAATAAAACGATTATTATTAAGTAATAAAAAAAAAGGTGATTTATTTGTATGTAAATATATATTATTGTTAGCTGCAACTTCAAACGAGAGGGAGCTACGAGTGACCAGCTCTATATAAACCAACGGAAACCAGCGCGCATCCTCTGCCCTAAGCCGAGGTCCGTACCCCACAGGGGGTGCCCTTAGCGTTGTCGCTTAGTTTTTAGTTAGTATTTAAGTTTAAGTCCTGGCTGGAGGCCTTAATTTATTAGGGCAACCACAGGCAAGTCCGCTTAAGCAGATGATAACCGCATAGGTTGATCTGCGAGATGCCAAACAAACAAACAAACAAACAAAGCGCGCATCCTCTTTGGACGACAGACGTGCGCTCATAAACAACTGCTTAGGATTTCGTGTCAATGTATTTGTTAAAAAATTTTGTAATTTTTATTAAATTTTAGTTTGATCTTGTCAGTAATTTTTTTAAATGAAATTTTTTTTAAATCTCTAAAATTATATATATTTTAAATAAAAGAATTTTCTTTCTTTCTTTAAACTGTCGAAAAATACCTAACTAATTAGATAAATTAAGCTTCATTTATATTAAAACCATTCTCAATGTTTCTCCCGCTAAACAACCATTCATTAAGGTTATATAAAAAAACATCCCTCCGTCATCTTATTTTCTGTATAAAAGATTCTTTCTACCGGTTTTCTTATGAAATCATAGCGGTTTACTTTGGTGAGTTGTACCGCCTACATAAATATCCCAGTAGGCATTCCATATTAATACATATTTGGATAAAATGTCGTAGTAAGTAATACTGCGGGCTTACTTAACGTAATCCTGAGCTTGTGTATGTGCAAATTGAAATTAATATTAATATTATGGATAGCAGTGTGTACCATCATTGTGTTTACATTGCGTGTGTTTGGTATTTTAACATGTGTACACGGCCTAACTGAATATCTACTCGATTAAAACGATGTATGAACAACTACAGTATAATATTTTATATGTATGTCGTTGCTGTCAATTGTTTTGGATACGTATATAGCTCAATCAATGATATTGTAATTAATTCATTTACCTATGCTGTCATATTTTTTGCTACGATTCTGATAGCCAGTCTGTTTCTCCACCAATATGAAAAAAGTCGCTTAGCACTACGGATTGGTCAACATGCATGCCCTTGACTGTCAGAGAAAGTAGGTACTTAATGATTAATTGACATTGTATGACATGAAGCTATTATACTTTTTTTATTTATTATGGCAAATAAAGCCGATGTCAACTATTCTGCCAATGTCTAAAGTGAATTGGAAAGGTTGCATAAGTAAAAAAAACGTTCTATGTTCATTTATCGATATTGATTTCCTTTGTCAAGAATGAAGTGCACTCAAATTATTAAAAGCACAAATTAGGTGAAAAAAACATTTAGTATCAAAACATTTTTAAATGTTTTCGTTCAGAGAGACATTATATTGAATAATTCATAAAATATGCTATTGTCTAAGGCAAACGTGATGATCTGTTTTAGTTTTCACTTTAATACGTTAAAAGTAGTCTTGCATGCTGACAATTTGTGTTGTTTGTACTCATGTTTGAGCACATAAATTGTTATTTTATCAAAGTCAATCGCATTTGCTAAATTAGGGCTTTCTCAAGTTGTGACATGTGACAGCTAGTCTTTCAGACGCACAGAATCATAGATTCTTCGGGTCGTATTTTTTTCTGACTGGATGTCGTTCCACGTTACGTTGACCTACCTTTTAGGATGCAATTTTAAAACTTTAAGCGTGACCCCGTTTATATTTCGGGCTCCTTCGGATCGTATTGCAAGTGAACCTGAAAGCGACAGCCTGGCACAATAGCACGTTAAGCTACTTTGAATTCGCGGCTACTCGGTTAGCGTAACATTCAAGACTAATTTTATAAGCACGTAAATTTTATACGATTACTTAAAAACTAGTTAACATAATCTACAACTACTCCTCAAGGAATACAATTAACATATTACCTTCTGCAACCGTATAGAAATTCATCAATTTTCACAAAGTTTTATAAAAACGCGGCTGAGTGTATATTTAAATGCCTACGTTATGTCGTAAACATTTTAGTATCTGGGGACCAAGTCAGCTTTCATTACGACTGCCGCGTTAGGTAAGCACCTATATTTTATACCGACAAGTAAATAGGTTACGTTTTAGCGAGTTTTTAACTTCCTTATCAGGGAAAAAGACAACGAAGATATTTTCTTTATTATTTTAGATAAAAGAAGTGGCGTACAGTTTTGTACGCGCCACTGGACATTTGACAAAAAAATAACCTAACTATGTCATCTTTTAGCGACGAATAAGAGGCATAAGTCGGCAGACTGTTTGTGAATGCGGTCGCCCTGGATGGAAATGGTGGAGCACTGACAGTAGCGGCCCGTAAACAAAAGGCTCTCGTGGCACTTTTTTAATTTACTTAGGTACCTACTTCCTCTTTCCCTTTTGAATTTTGTTTTTAACATTTCCCTTTTTTGAAGAGCCGTTATCTCGGACGCGGCGCTATTGCCTCCATTTTGCGTTCCATTCAAATCTGTTTTGATGTAGGCCTTGGCTTCATATTTTCGACAGACGCAAATTCACCACTTTCAAGTTTTTAAGTAGTTATCTTTTCAAGGAGCGTTACGCTGCTTCAAGACGAAGCATTATCAGAAAATTGATGATTAGTCAGAGATTGTTTCGTTACTACTATTCACTGAATTGTCTGAACTGAATAGATCCGCCAGGAAGTAATGTTTGTTAACTATAATTGAGACGTATTTTTAAAGCCTAACTAATGAAAAATTTAACTAATAATAATTTCAGATTCCTAATAAGTGCATAATACTACAACCAACAGATTATTATTCTCAGAACCACATGAGTCTCTTCAGCTATTAATACTTATTTATGAAATACAAACGAAAACATATAGGTACTTACGATCCTTTAATAAAATATAATAAATATCACTGAAGCCATACCAGTTATGAGAAATGAGATTGGTTTTCTCCGAATTTGCTATCGGGAAGAGGCAAAAAAATTCAATTAGCTTATTACTTTCAAATTTTGTTTGGCCTAATCATTGAATAAGTCCCCATTTTTTGTAGATTTTAAATGGTCGTTCAGGGAGAACAGCTGTCGTCAAGTTTGAAAGTGCGAAGTCGACACTAAACCGTTTGCCCCGCCTAGCGAATTCATAAAATGGAGTTTCTGTCTATGTAAACTGGAATAACTGGAATATTGCACCCAAAAATAAGCTTACCTAAGTAGACCTCGAATATCGCTGAAAAAGTTGTTTTTAATGCTCGCGTCATTCAATGAATGTGCAGGTGTGGCGATTCTAAATGGCCGTATAGAATATTGGAATGTTTGAAAAATTTAGTAATGTATCCATTTGTAAAATAAATTCTCAATATTCATATTATTATAAAATTAAAACAAGTCAAGGCGAACACTACATTGCACAAGAACGAATTCAAGACTGTTACATAACGAATTTATTTTGCGTTATAATCAAAGTTCAGTAGAGCGAAGTTTAACCAGCGAGACACTTGGTAACGACCACACAGGCGGCGGCCAGCTTCCGCGAAAAAGATCTTATCTCGCAGACACTTGACATATTGAAATTGCCTTTATTTGTCGAATATCTGACCTAAATGTAACTTTAAAATTATTCATAGCAGCTTGAATTATATATTTGTAAATATATATATATTCATTTACTTCGAGGAACATGACTCATAGCGTTTGTAACAATATACTTACAAACTGTTTAAGCAATACACTTACAAAGACTAAAACAAAATCAAAGACAGAAACAGATTGTGACGTCATTGCTGCAAGGTGACAGGCCCAGTCGAAACCTTGCAGCAGTGGTTCACAAACGCACAACCAAGCCTGCTTGCTATTATAAAAACGTAGAAATCTGTGAGTATTTATGTGAGGTCTTTTTCAGTTGTCAATTTGAAGAGTTCACAAAAAAAGAGCCGTCTCTAAAGTTGATCAAAATTTCGCTACACGTGCCGTTTACGAGCCGGACGCGGGCGTGCTGGCGACTGGACGGGCACGTCATTGTCGGGAATAGATGAAACCGGCCTTTTGTTCCCTGCTACTATAACAGAAGCAATTCCTTTTTTTCTATTATTTTTTAAAAATTCCGCTTTTCTCTCTGGTGTAATTTTTCTCTTCACCAATTACTTTGTATCTGCGCCAGTGAGGTATTGCCCCGGACGCTGCTAGCACGCAGTTTTCCGTTTGTATTTTTCAATATTCGGTTTCCTTTTCGTATCTACCTGGCTTTGATAAGTTGGTGTGGATTTTTTGCAGACAATATCAGAACAGGGGTGGGAATTGTGAGTAGGGTTTATTCAAGTTAGGTTATTTCCCATTGACTATATAATTTGTTGTTGACGTTTGGCAACGGGCGCAGTTGCCCCCATCCCCCTCTCAACTCAGCAGACATCGACACGCTCAAAACTGTCTACTACTCTTTGTGCCAGTCACTACTAACATACTGTGTGACTGCCTGGGGAGGAGCAACGAAAACTTCAATGTTACCACTCGAGAGGGCTCAAAGAGCTGTTCTGAAGGTAATGTTATGCAAACCGTTTAGATACCCGACTGAACAATTGTATCAGGACTGCAAGTTGCTCACCGTCAGACAACTCTTTGTTTTCCGATCCACTCTTCGCAAACATGCCTCCGTCATACCAAGACAAGTACTCCATACTCGACGTAGGTGTGCTCGAGTCTGCCAAGTCGAGCGTTACAGGACCAAATTTGCTACTCGCCAATATTTCATCCTAAGTCCTAGAATATACAACAAGCTTCAAAACATATTAACAATAAAGAGTCTAAACCCTTTCGAATTAAAAACAAAATTGATAAATTTCCTCTTAAATTTAAGTTATTGCGATACAGAGGAACTCATAGGTTCTACGTATTAACGACTTTTCTAACTTTTCATTTCCTTGACAGATGTTTTCCTAAGTCTAACTCACCCCCACTCACACACACACAAACCCCAACGGACCGGCTTAACTCCACAGTAACACACACGCGCAAACACTCCTCACAATTAACATTTTAGCTCATTTAATAAATATGTAGAATTATTACGCAATTATAGAAATTTTGTAAAACGTGTCAATCCCAATAAAGTACACTGTCCTTCAAGATACAGGATTTCCTAGTTTGAAGGGCAGGGGACTTACTCATCTGTAATAGCCATAAGTACCCATCCTTTATTGAAAAAGTAGTGATGCTACCTAGGCTAAGTCTTTTGGTAAAAAAATAAATGATTTGATTTGATTTTGCTTCGATCAAACTGAGTCTAAAACTCTGAATCAGAATACAGATTATAAAACTATGTTAGTTTTTTAACCTGTATTTTTTCGTTGTATACAGTATACTTATAAATAAATGGTAGTCATCCTCGAAAAGGGGTTGTTGAGTTAAAGGAAAATAAGTGATTAAGGTTTTTTTAAAAGGCTTTCACGGCTAGAGAATTCCCTCCCCCTGTTTCTCAGAGGAAAATATTTGCTCCCATTGAGTGTAAACCTAGCCTGATTTTCGTAAAACATTGCAAAAAGCTGGTCACACTTTCAAGAACAATTGCTGCTTCTTAGGTGGAGCTTTATCTTCCTTCCATTTCACGTAGGTAAGTGTAGAAAATATTACCTTAAAGCACCGCGACACAGAAACACGCAAAGGGTTGACAGTATGCGGTGTGAGGTAGCTAATCAGTCAATTTTGCGGAGAACGTTATAGAAGAAGTGAATCTGCAAAATGACGGCCGCCCGGTATAATTAATTACCCAAACTTCAGTAGGTACGGACAACAAAAGACGATTGTTTGCCTTCTGCGCCGTTGAATCGATGTCGGCCCTAAAATCCAGATAATCTCGTCCTTTGTATCTGTTTTATGAAAGAAATAAACATTTTATTTCCTTTAGAATTAGCTGCTCAGCTGTAGGAAGCCTTATCTGGATTCTTTCTGGACTATCCTTATTTTTTATGTTTTGTTTAGATTTACTGTGGTGTCTCTCTTATCTCTCCGATTCTCCTTAAAACGTAGTATGGCGATTACCGAAAAAAAAGTTATGACTGTTATGAGCGTCGAAACGTCCTTATTTCAACGCATCTTGAGCGTAAATAAAAAACTACCGGAGTATGAAATTGGCAAAACTGTTACCGTGCCGTGCCGGGATATATAATTTACGCAGGATTTCATGTTACTTTATTTTGAAAATATACATCCATTAGCTTTTTCAAAATCTATACGCCCAAAGGGATGTTCATGAAATTTTACGCTAGTTTTCGTTATAAATGATCGTCTTTTTTACTAAATACATAACACAACATCACGCCTGAAGTCCCCGAAGGGTTAGGCAGAAGTGTACCTATAGTACACCCACATTTCGCCAGTTATGTTTAAGTCCCATGTAATAGGGGGCGAGCCTATTGCCATCAATCACCCAATAACACTTTGCCCGACCTGGGAAATAACCCAGGACCTCATGTTCAGCAGTAGCTCTTGCGACCACTAGACCAACGAGGCAGTTTCACAAAATGAATAAATAAAAACTAAATAAACAATACTAAATAAATAAAAACTAATTTAATTAATCATAATCAGCCTATTATGTTACCACTGCTGGGACACAGGCCTCCTCTCTGTGAGAGGGAGTGGGCCTTAATCCACCACGCGGGTCCAGTGCGGGTTGGTAGATGTCACATGTCTACGAACTTTTTGGTTCTAAGACATGCCGGTCTCCTCACGATGTTTTCCTTCACCGTTTTGAGAGCAGTGGTGATGAAATAATTTACACAAAGTAAAGCACCTGTCTGGGTTCGAACCTACGACCTACAACTCGTAAGTCGGAGCCCTTACCACTGGGCCACCACTGCAATTTAATGAATAAATAATCTTAATAGCGTGCATATTAACCACACCCGTTCGTAGTCCACGGCTCGAGCTCGTTGGTGCTCGAGCCATGGACTAGTGCAAGCATAAAATAGATTCTACTTCTATTGCAGTTGGAACAATGGTTTTTGTAGTTAGTATCCTTGTCACAAACATAATTGTCGCTTATCATCCATGTTTACGTCCTCTGTGGCCAATTATCTAATCGTTAGGCTGTCCTTATTAAATAAACAGTTTCAGACGCAAACCGGAGCAGCCACTTTGTTGTGCAAAGCCAAAAAGACTGGTCTGCAGATAACGAGCTGAGCACAATGGCGGCTCCATTCCCGCCCACCGCCAAATATGAACTCTCATTGTCTACTTAATTACAACGGGTGTCTTTGAGATATGGCTGGTACACATTCTACTACAAAGCCTGTCACACACAAGTAATATTTTATCGCTGGAGCAATGTTTTCTCGTTTCAAAAGGCAATTATTGCTCGCACTAGGTGCGCATTGTGCGTCTCGCAAGTTCAGCGTCAATCAAAGGAGCTATTGAGGCGCGCAGGAGCTTGTCGTAACGATGGCGAAGGGCTCCGAGATCTCGCGAGTTTCCCCGAGTCTGACGACAAGTGATAAAATACTAGCTAAAACACATACTTGGATCAGCTGTTCCTGTTTATTTTCTTACTTTTATATATAAATAGTTTTGATCCAGATTCATAGCTGCGACCCGATTTTGAAACCGTGTCGGAAATAAATATATTACTAGTGTGATTTACTACAAAAGCAAATAGGTTGGATTTAGGTGGCAGCGCGTTTTGCGCCTTACGCACATACTATAGGGATTCTCAATTATGGAACTAGGTACCCTAAAGTTTAGTTTTTTTTTTCTGCCATGATGTATGTATGTATCTTCAAATATTCAGCTTACAAACGAAATATTTAAAATAAACATTACAAGACCACCGACACACTCATAAATGTATCGCATTTGGATTACACATACAAGATTGTGTGAGAGGCCACTGATAAAATATTATGATCCTACCTAATAAAAATAAAAGGTTCGCGATAACAATAATTTTGAATTAGATCAATTTAGGACGATAACGGCTCCAGTTATTATTTCCATGGCGACGATAAACCTTGTAAATGGTTTTCCAAACGTCCCGGGTGCGCGGCGAGCCTTTTTATTAGGGTATTTGTCAAGATATTCCTCGGCTAAAGGGACTATAATCGAAAATTTTACGTTTGGTAACCATACGCCTTCTGTTCTGGCCGACTAGATAATTTATCGAAGACAATAACCGCATTTGGTACCGATATGTATAGTCCATCCCTCGCGGAGTGTGGCGTTTATCGTGTTTTTAATATCGCAGAAGTGTTCAGTTTGTGATGTGAACTTCCTCATAACCTCGCAGTATCTCTACTATAGGTTTTATGGTTTAGTATCCATTAAAACATGGAGAAGATATTAATATATTTCCATTTTTTTAAAACATTGCATACTGAACGAAGCTGCATCCTCAGTAAATCGTCACCACAAGACAGCACACCGGATTCTAGCGCGCCGCAAGAGGAACCTTTAATGGCAATAAACCCTTCGGGAGCCAGGTTGTGTTATCCTAACTAAAACTATAAATGCGAGAGTGAGTTTGTTTGTTTGCTACGCTTTCACGCTAAAACGGCTGAACGGATTTGGATGAAATTTGCCACACGGACATAGGCTACTTTTCATCCTGGATCTTAGACGAAGTCACGGGAAACAGATAGTTGTTAATAAACATTGACCAAAAACAAGCAGGCTCCGTATTACGATGCCAGACAATGCACCAGGCAAATTTGCATGTTTAATGAAATCATTGTATGTACACGATCGACGCTAATTGGACGAATGAACCCGTTCACTTGTTTATGCATTCGAAACTAATTATGGGTATCGAATCGACAGAAGATTTGACGATCACAAAATCAAATCAGTTACGTAATCATTTAGGTTGGCGCAGCCGTATGAAATGATTTGTTCATTTTACTATTAAATAAGAATAATTTGTCATTATTTTCAGAGTGCATAGGATCTTCGAAAAGTTTATCAGAAATTTAATATGGCAAAGGAAACAAAAAAGACGCAGACTGCAAGTTCAATTTAAAATTTAGAAAACCCCAGACACAGACAAAGACCTCTAAAAACGGCTGAACAGATTGTCTCTTTTTTTTGTAGCTAAGAACACTCTTGATCAAGATACCTTTCAAACAAAAGAATCAAACAGAAGAAAAATCTGTCGTTTAAAATCTACGACGTGTCTGTCTGCGGACAGACACACAGATTCAAATATTTTTTTTTTTGTGTATGGCATCTCGTAGTTGACCTTGAGAGGTCGTGACTACTTAACCGGACTATTAGCAGATTCACAGGTACACACGTTGAACTTATACCTAACACCCCTCTTTGTCCGTTGAGAGTTAAAAATAGAAAAGGATAATACATAAATATAAAAAAAAAACACCCGTGCGAAGACAGTAAGGCCTCCTATTTCAGTATACAGATGGCAGTTGAATCGCACGCTCCCATGTTACTTTTGATAGCCCCTTATAGCCTCTATTAAAGGCCTATCAAACCAAATAAGTTGAGTCACTACATCAGCCGCAGCTTCGATCAATCATTATCATTATTATCATTCAGCCGAAATATCACAAATTATTTTTTTTATTGCAGCAACATAAATAACTTATTCTAGTTACAATGGGGATTATCCTTTTATGCAAATAGTTTGCTTGTGTTAGAATTCTCCGCCCTTCCCCAGTTTATTTAAGTGTTATTAAATTATTGGGCCTGTTCAAGTTGTAAATAAACTTTAAAAAAAAAAAAGAATGATATATGATAATATGATAATGAAACTCAGTAGGTATTTTCATGAAAGGCAAAACGCGCTGTGTTGTGTGAGCTATGAGTGTAGGAGATGGTATGGAGGTGAGTGTGGGAGTGAGGGTTGTACCTTTACATTAAACATGTTGGAGATTATCTGCTGTAATTTGAGGAAAAGTGCTGTTTAGTTTTTACTAGCTAACCCTACGACTAGTCTTGGGTTCGGCGTTATCTTCCATTAGCGGCAGTCAAATTTATGTATTTATTATAGACTCATCGATTGCACCATATTTTCCACTGCGTCATAGGTCTTTGACTTAAGCCATTTAAACAAAGCTTTTTTGCATTCTCGGTAGGTTAGTGGGTATATGTCAAGTTCTTTATTAGGTAGATTGGATGATTGCCTAGGATATTGTCTTTTTGCAAATGTAGACTTTACGACAGTAGGAGCAACCGTGTATTTTCTTCTGTCTTTTGTGGGTTGAACGAAAGAGTTTTATGCTTAGTTAGAATTATACTATGTACGTAAAGCTTTCTAACGGTCAGAAGATCAAAAGTCTGGTAAAGGTTCTCAGTTGAAAATCTGAAGGGTTTAAAGAACATTACTTTCAATAGGGACCTCTGAGCCCTCTCAAGGTCTAGAGAATTCATTCTAGTGGCACCTCCCCAGATAGGTAGGCCGGTAGTATGCCATGACGGAAAGAGCAAGTAAGATGTATATCTGCAGCAAGAGTTTTTCCGAGGTAACATGACGTATAGTCTTGAAAATCCAGATTAATTTCCGTTTTTAATTCATTATTAATTCCGTGTGATTGTGCCAGGACAATCGTTGATCAACCATAATACCTAGGTATTTGATGGATTCCACTCTAGTAATATGCAAGATTCACAGGATAATGGCATTTATGAATCTCAATTTTGAATACTGGAGGGAGTTAAGAGGAGTTGTATTTTGTGAAGCAGATGAAGTTCGTTTTGGGAGTGTTTAAGGTTAAAAGGTTGAGGTCAAGCCAAGCTGCTATTCTTGCCAGTACACGCTCGGCAGTTATCCGGACAATGTCCCAGGTAGTGGCACTGAACACTGTCGCAGTGTCATCTGAGTATGAAAGAAAGTGTCCATTCGCTATTTTCATGCTACATAAGGTATTTATAAATATAATGTCCGAGCACACTACCTTGGCCAAATCCGAACTGAACTGTCTCTTCATCTATCTTAATCTTTTGTTTGCGTTCGCTTAGATAGTCTTTAAGCAAGGCGTGGGGAATACCCCTTACTCCTGTTGATTCAAGCCTATCCAGCAAAGTGGAGACAGATACTGTGTCGAAAGCCTTTTGAAGATCCAGGAAGACAGCAAGGCTCTTGCCAGAACGGTACGGTGCGCACCAGTGAATTATTTAAAACATATGTGTGACTTATAATCTACAATCAATAAGCCTCACAATTTGTGTGCTTTCGAAGCTACTAAGTAAACACCTCCCTTGTCAAATAAAATCACCTTTTACAATGTTTTCAAATTATAGTGTTAATAGGTATTGGAGGACAGTGTGGGCCTCCCAACAAGTACCATATGCGTAACAAATAGACAATGGTCTACAAATCTATAGTCTATGAGGCCAACAAAGTTCTCACATTCACAAAATATAAAAGAAAAATCAAAGCTTAGGTTGTGGTCAAGCCAAGCTGCTATCTGTTTGCCAGCCATGTTGAGTCACTGCCTAACTCAACATACCAATCATTATCATCATCATTTCGTTCAGCCGAAAGACTATCACTGCTGGACGTATGAGCGAGGCATATGTGCAGCATCGCCACAAGGACCAGTAAAATAATGTATTTACAAACACAAAGTGACTTATAATCTACAATCAATAAGTTTCACAATTTGTGTATTTTCGAAGCTACTAAGAAAGCAACTCCTCGTAAGTTGTCAAGGAAATGGGCTTGCTTAGTGCATGTCGGCGACGGTCTCGCAACTTGCCACTACTTATGTGATATTATAAACTTTAAACTTAATACACCATTCGCTCTTCGGGCGTCGCCTTCGGGAAGCTCTGGTGAGCTCGTAAATTTTGCCTGAACGATGGAACGATGGAATAACAAGTGACGTGTTGAAAATATAAAGTTAAAAGACCTGCTTGCTACTAGAACATGTATCTCATTTTAGATCATATACTATAGTATTTTCATATAGAGGGTGTCCAGTAAATAGCACGTCATGTTCAGCCAAATCTTACGGATTTTATAATCATCATCCGTCCAAAAGACGTAAACTACTGGACATGGATGGGCCTCTAAGACCCACGAGGCTTAATGCTTGCCGATGACAGCGCCCATATTCACCCACGCTGTTCTTCGCCACTGTTTGTCAAGCTGACGATGATGGAGAACTGTAGTAATGCTAAGTATTTGGAGCAGGTGATTTATTTCTTTAATAAATATTCTTCCCCACGTAGCCAAATGTGTGTTTAGCGAATCTCATGTACAAGTAATAAAACCTACAACAAGATTTACAAACAACATTAATACAGTGGATGCAATACAAGTATGCATAGCTGATATTGAATGCTGAAATGTGTATTTACCGAAACTGTAAGTTTAACTATCACAAACTCACTTCAACGGAGATGAACATCCATATCTCATGGAGCAGTTGCAAATTAAATCGTTTGATGCAAAATATGCAAGCAACAAGGCTAGTTGGATCATATGTCCTAGCCAGCGGATGAGTCGGGGCAGCCAATTTCCGGCCAGCATCGGTAGGAAGCGGGGCGCGATTAGCCCCGATATGGCCACGCCGGGAAGTACACTTGTGACTGTAACCCACCCGCTGATAAACTGTTGAATATTGCCGTTTTAGCGACCAGAAAACATGTTACAGATTATTAGAATTGGATTTCGAATGTGCTTTTAGGTGGAGACGAAGTTGGAAAATTGCAAACGAAAGTCTACTGAGTTTTTAAGGGACAATTCACGCCACCAGTTGGCGCCGCTTTGACAAGAGGTCTAACATTTCGATAAATAATGCAAAATATACCATGACGTTTATCATTCGTTTCATTCATTCCTTATTCATCGGGCGCTTTGACACTTTTAACAGGTGCTGCCACCTAGTGAACGTCATTTCAGAAAACCCTCATTGGGCTCCATACGAAACTACCTTTTGGAAGGGGCAACTAGAACCAATTAATTATCATTTTTGTTAATGTTGATGTTCAAAAGTGCCATACAGGTGGTTCCTATTTGAAATAAATGATTTGACTTTGACTTTGGTAATGAGTTAATCAAAGCAAGTGAAAAGTCCCTATTGTGACCGAGAAGGAAGAAGTCATTTAAGACTTAACCATAAGTTACAGTTTAATAATTAGAAATTTGTAATTACAAATACAACTCTACCAGCTTCACGGCGGCGCCCACCCGAATAATACTTAGCAACTATTTGAAAATTAATAAAATCCAAAACAATATTTGGAATCTGATCTAAAAATTATTGCTCGCAGTTTATACAGTAGAGTAATAGGCAAAATAATGAAACGTATTCAAAAAGCGGGCATTTTAAGTAATAAGCTTAAACTTTTAATTGGGCAATCTAGATCCTTTCGATGTTAAAAATATATTTAACTACGTCTCGAAATTAATTCGAGGAGCCAAAAGGGACTTTTAATAACCGAGTTAGTTTGGTTATAAGTGAAACCATTAAAATGTGCTGACGTGAAAATCTACAACGTTGATGCATAATGATGATAATTAAAGATTTGATGCTTGATAAGATTGATTCTGAGTATTATTCCCGTATTTTTTGGATTTTCAGAATGTCCACTTCTTCGTTGCTATTGGACCGAGACAGGGTTCCTATAAAATTTGGCTGACAGTAATTTAGGAAGTTTTCTTTATATTTCATTACAAAAGCCTACGTAACAGAAGAAGAAGAACGTTGACAATAGGCAGGAAAAAAAACTTACTAAATGAGTATTAAAAATACATTAACGAGCTATTTAAAATCATCCGCGATTCCCAAAATTTAACATCAATGGAAGAAGTTTTTTCCCCAGTACTGAATCTGAGAGACGACGAGCGTTTCTTTGAATTAAGAAGCAGACGGTAAATTTAAATTTAACGAAACAAGTTTCTAGCAGATAGCTGTTATACCTAGTTAGACGTATTTTGTTCATAACTGTGTCCAAAGCTTCTTCCTTCATTACTTCCTACATTGTGTTATGTAAATTATTTACAATTTATCACAAGCACCTTGTTGTCGAAGAAAATGTAAGTTACGTGTTTACAGCTGTAGTTGCTTAAAGCAGTACCGCACAAAAAATGCAGCTTTTTTATTGTGCAGTAAAATTCTTCAAATTTTCGGGAAAACATAAGATGAAAACTTTGTGAGCTATTTGATTCACCTCGCGTATTTTATAAAAGGCGGCTAATGATAATTGTATAGGTATCATGAGTGTTATTCACGCTAATAATAGCTATGATGACTAATATTTGAAATGTTCGAACAAATAATGTAATACCAAAAAAATTAGGGTTATGTTATTTAAAATTAAAAACTGGTTTTCGTAAAAAAACACCAGTATAAGTTAGAACTTTGACCTTCCCAGGTCCAGTACAAAAAATATATAAAAAAATGCATATTATTAATTATGACGGAGAGTAACAGTGACACGTCTTTTTACATCCGAATCGAGCGGTAGGAAACCCGCCTCTGAGGTTGGTCTACATACCTACATAAAGTGGCATCAACCCACTAGACGGATGAGCAGTATAAGATGGCAATGATGGTCGCATGGATCACACATGGTTTTGGCTTGGTGGTTTGGTTTGGTGGTGGCAGTGTCTTGAATAAACTCTTTCATAAGTAGCTACAGTCCGCGAGGCCTAAGCTGAGCTTTGCGTTTGTGTGAGTGCACATAGCGACGCCTCCTTTGTTTGGCAATCGGACAGTCGGCCTGTGGCGCTGGGCGATCGCGTGATTACATTGGTGCTATAGGTAATCTCTACTATATAATACTCACAAAAATGCTAAGCTAACTTAGTAGTAGATACTTCTGCACAAAAGCTCTCCAAAGCACGTCAAACCTTATTCCTATGTTTTTTATAACTAAGCAATTTAGGCCATTTCAACAAAACTTATTGACGTACGAGTAAGGTGTTTAAAAGACAACCTTTTTTCACTTACCTGTTTTCGGTAAAAGGCTTTGTTGGGAAATTACATTCACACGCGCTCAACTTGTGTTGGTGGGAAACTCGATTTTCTTTGTTTCGAACCTCCAACTTACTTACAACGGGGAAATTTATTTATTCGTAATTGTTTACAATAACTCCCTGGTTCGGGAGATAAGTGCTTGTGAAATGAGAAATTAATTCAATAAGTGGTAGAGGGGGAGCTACTGCTTGTCATCATCTGCCGAGCCTTTGCCGAAATATCTTTGGGTTTGCTTCCAGTGGAACCGGATGCAGCGTAATACCAGTTTTTTACATGGAGTGACTGCTTATCTGACCTTTGCGATACAGTTACTAGGTACAGTTCGCGCAAACCTGTATGAGACCTCTGAAAGTAGACCGGAGTACGAAACCGCGCATGGTACAGTTGAGTGCACGATCCCTTTCATAGATTTTATACATTTATAGTACCTATAACAACATTGATGTGTTCATCACAAAAATAATTAGCTTTTAGCTCGTGAAGTTTAATAATAAGAAATACGCGTTGGTCAGACTGGTTGTCAGACTAAAGAAAAGACTGTCAAAGATCCAGGACCGGGACCAAAGGTTTAGCGTGCTTTAGAGGCACGGAGGGGTCTTGGGATGTAAAGATGGTCACCCTTCCACCGACCAACTGCGGCAAGCGTAGCTTAACCTGATCGATCGACCCATGTGGCCGTTATTACTTAGAAACTTCTATTATCTTTCAAATATTGGCTGACTCCTTCACTCGAGATGATCGGGTGCTTTGAGCGCGGTTGCTTTGTTGATAACAATTGATGTATTACGTGCAATCGCGTGGCTGGCTTTCTAATTAAAGCTGTATTAATATTATGGTTCGGCAATCTGCTTAAGGGTTATGATAAGCTTTATTAGTATGCTTGGTTTTGTGATCCGTTTCTGCTTGGCGTTTTTGGGTTAGTTGTGAAGATGTTAAGAATTTGTTAAATTAGGTCATATACTTAATAAAAACTTAATTTCAATGACAGACAACGTACCGCCCATTAATGCTGGGTATAAAAACTTGAAAATTTGTACAAGAGATCCTTATTCAAAGAAGATGCATTTAAAAAAAAACTGTAAACTAGGGGATCTTTTTTTTTTAATAGTTCATTATATTTGCTGATAGGAAATCCCACCTGGTTAGTTATGTTAGTTTAATAAAATGCTAGTTCTGTTACCAGCCATTACGATACGACAAAAGTTACAGACGCAACATAATGCTATCAATAACTAATTAAGACAGCAAATGCATTTCTGAACAATCAATGGCGCTGTGCTGCGTGTACACTGAACGCAAACATTTTCAATCTGGGTCAGCGAATCGCGGCTGGTTCGGCACAGAATGCTCCACGGCACAAAATGATTCATGGAAATTGCACCGTAATTGAAAAAAATACGTTATTGCCGTTTGACGCATTGCCGGCGCGTTCCACCGCCAGAAATATTTGCGTCCGATGGAACCGTAATCTATTCGGTATTACGTACCTGTGTATGTGTGTTTAGATTTTGTAGATTTATGAGTTGCGAAATTAGAATTTTATGTGCTTCATTGTTGCTGATGGAATTGGAGAATTATATGTGATTCGTAAATTTGAAAATCTCATAATAAAATATATAGTAGCCACTTAGATTGCCTCAATAAGAGATATTTTCAGAGTCTATAGCTTCCTTCTTTTGTTGAGTTAAGGAAATTGTATGTTAAGCAAATGGACACCCTACGTCTGTTTGCCGTTTTATATGCCATTTCGTATAATTGTCAAAGAAAGACAGTTGTTTGTAATTTAAATGTTTAAGTATTAGTCAGTTTGCTTTACAATATTTTTTTTCTGTCTTTATATTTTTAATAAATATCAAGATACATAAGAGCAGAGAGTCGTAGGTTCAAACCCAGACGGGCTCTCTCAGTGAGAGGGCTGAGAGAAAACCTGTGTCCCAGCAGTGGACATATTAAAGGCGGCTTATGCTAAGTTACAGAAGCCTGTCAGGTTTAGGTATCGATATCGATATGCCCCACTAGTTATGTTGTACTGGTCAGATTGCACTCGTTCTGCGTTAAATATTCTGTCGTATCATAAGAAACCTACCCTAGGTTAAGCAGCAGCATACCTAACTGACGGTAGAATACTGAAATATTACTAAAACCATTATATCACAAATATTTAAGTTAGATCACTGAACGAGATAGGCTATCATGTAAAAGGCCCATAAAGTTAGGACTGTGGCGTTTATAGATGCCTTGTGACGTCATAAGACATGCTGTGAGCCTAAAATGTATGTTACTGGATATCAAAATAATTTTTGTTTATGTATATTGCAGCGAAAATATTAATAAACGCCATTTGCATTAATACCTGTTGCCGATAATATTTATGACACAGAAAAAAGGCGTTTAGTATCGACGCATTATTTATGGCGATACCATTTTATTTTGTGGCATCTCTATTTATATCACAGACTTACTGAAAAAAATAACAATTTATTTTATGCGGGATAACTGTGTAACATAATAAAAATTGCAATGTCTTTCGTTTTGACAATTCGACAATTTACATTGCGATATTTACGTTGTCGAGCAGAAGAATATTTCAAACGAACGAAGCAATGGATTTGGAATTTCCGTCAAAATCATTCGGATTGTAATAAAATACGCAATTGGGGTTCTGATCTCACTGTTGTTTAAACAGCGAAGGAAGAGTCGGCGAACGAAACTTATTACCCCCGAGAGGCTAAATAGAGGGTTATGTGTTATTATGAGTTATGATGCTTGTTTAATGAACTGGCAATTCAAAACAACACCTAACATTATACTACGGTACGTTTTCAAAGGTTCGTTTTGGCAAATTTCTAGGGTGTTGACCCTTTCAGTATGGGCATGCTCGCTCTGCACAATGTGATATTTCTTTTCTTACTGTTTCTCAGTAGCAGCCCGAAGTCTGGACTTGTGCCCGGTGGATGGCAATAGGCTCGCCCCCTATTACATGGGACTTAAAACATAACTGGCGAAATGTGGGTGTACTATAGGTACACCTCTGCCCAACCCTTCGGGGAAACAAGGCGTGACGTTATGTTGTTGTTAAGAAGTAAAGAAGAGAAAAGTCTGTAAAAAGGTGATTATAAAGAAAACTCGTCCAGCATCCCTGCTATGGGAAAGTAAATAATAAGAGATGTAGTAGGTACACCGTGTGTAAGAGTAGACTTTAGATGAAACATATAATATACTTACACAAGCACTTCGCCCGCGACTTATTCCGAGTGGAAAAAAAGAAGCCTATTTTCATCAGACATCATTTCGGCTTCTAATGGTAAAACCATTTTTCAAATCGGTCTAGTAGTTTCGGAGCCTATTCAATACAAACAAACAATCAAATCTTTCCCCTTCATAATATTAAATTAGTATAGATACACTCTTGTAAAATAAATATTACCTAAATATTAATCGTTTTAATGCAGGTAATTTAAAATAGCCTCGTTGGTCTAGTGGTCGCAAGAGCTACTGCTGAGCATGAGGCCCTGGGTTCGATTCCCAGGTCGGGGAACGTGTTATTGGGTTGTTCTGTCTAGAATTTCTCAGTAGCAGCCCGGAGTCTGGATTTGTGCCCGGTTGATGGCATTAGGCTCGCCCCCTATTACATGGGACTTAAACATAACTGGCAAAATGTGAGTGTACTATAGGCACACACCCACATTTCCACCACCCCTTCGGGGAAACAAGGCGTGATGTTATGTTTAAAATAGTACATACGCAATTATTTTGGATTGGAAAGGTATTGAGTTCACTCTTTGTTTTTTATTTTTTTATTCTAATTCTTTCATTGGCTGATCGTTATTATGAATATCTTGTTATCACTTCTCTTGTTCAAAAAGTCCGTCATTGTAGCGTACCAGAGCGGGGATAAAATAGCAATTTTCCTCCAGAGGAAAAGTTTTCTTTTTTAATTTTTGTCTGTTGTCAACCTACAAAACGAAAAAGTCTTTATTCATAAGTAGAATAATCATGCATAAAGACTCGACTTATTACTGATGCATAAAAAACGAAGAATTTATTTTTGAAAATGGAACTTAAAGCTGCGATCTCTTCGGTAGAATTGCATTGCGGCTACAGAAGAAAAAAAAGGCATTGGGTCGAAATCTTTAGAATTATTCTATAATTAAAAATTGAATTGGTGACCGTCATTTATTCTACAACAGTGAAAACGTCATCAACTAGTGAGAATGGAGACCCTAATTTGCAGATGGAAGAGAAAGGAAGAGAAATAATTTTCAATCTGTTGCCTTCAAAGTCGCAAAGCATATTTAAATACTTACGAATAGTTTATGAAGTGGAGGACAGAAAAATTAGTGGATTCGCTTACGGAAGGAGTTTTACTTACGTATTTTGATTAACTTTCCAAAAAAATATCAAAGTTCAACCCTTTAAAGCACATAAATACAAAGTTACGAACAATTTTACAGACAAGACATAATGTCAATATAAAGAAATCTGTAAATTTGACGTGTTTGTATGGATTGAGGAGCCATGTCTCATATTTAAACGCAAATACTAACAATATTTAGTAGCAAATCAATTAGTAATAATGATATTTTCTCTCAACTGAAATACACAAGGCACATAGAGCTCGTTCCTAATCGGAGGTTCTAGAGACAGAGCATTTTATATGAACCTATTCACACTTGTCGGAAACCGATTTTGTGTAGGCGCCGACAAGAAATGTCGGGTGTTTTGCCAGCCCTCTACGCCCGGAAAAAATCGTGTCGGATCTCGCTCGTATATGAGTAAGAATGGCGCTGAACATTTGTCGGATGTCGGTCTTGTATTTTGGTAGTTTATGCTCACTCTCACTGATATTTGAGCCGGTAGATCGTTGATTGTAGTTATTGACATCCTAAAATAATTGAAAAACTTTATTTCGTCACTTCGCAATTCTGTTATTAAGTTCTGAAATGTTCCCAAACTAAATCTTTCTCTTAGGATTGGGTGCAACCAATATTTTCTTTCCTTGGCTCCTCGTTTTATTTTTAAATAATGAAACATCACAAGAACTTCGTCGACCTCCATCGTGCACAGTCGCTTCGCAAAGTGTTAAAAATTGGCACCAGCTTCGACCGTGGCCGACAACCGATTATTAAACGAAAGTGTGAACAAAGGCGCAGACATCCGATTAATATACGGATCCGACACCCGACAAGTGAGTACGTGCTCTTAAACATGCATTTATTGGCAAAAATTGATAATTAATAATTAACCGGAACATCCGCATCTATAAGTAATTAAATGATCCTATGTTAATGATTTCAAGAAAAAAATACCTTAGAGCCACTCTGATGTAAATTTAACATCGCTAAAACGCCACGGTGGATGGAGATCCGATCAAGTGGTGGAAGGCTATACAGGATACATTTTTAACCAGTACGCAAACTGTAATTAAATATAAAAAAACTACCTCGTATGTAATAAGTAATTTTAACCCCTTGTATAACAATCTACTACTCTGTCAGATACTATTTCTTATTCGATATTTTCAAAAGCCGTTAAGTTCATACCGAGTAAAATGCAGAAAAATACAATCTTCCATCACTTTTATCGTAGAAATGTTGTTTACCAAATCCTTTTTACCTTCACGCATGAATCGTCCCCACTCGACTGAGTCTGTACGATAAAGTCCAAAAGTTTCGTTCAAAACAGTCAAAGCAGAACAATATTTTGTGTGCGCTACTGACTATGTATACTGACTTTGCCGACCTCCTGGATTTGAATTTGGAGCGCGGGTCTCGAAACAATGTCATGGTGTCATAATTTTAAAAAGTCGTGGTTTTATGACGAGTCTACTATCAATGGAAGGCAAATACATGAGCAAATTAGATGTAATTTAATAATTGATTTATGAACGAAACTCTTTTAGTCGAAGTCACTTATTTGAAATAACTGCCAACCATGGTTCGAAGAAAATCGACGTTTAAATCCAGCTTCCAGCGTGACCACTGGAACAATTTCTCTCTGGTCTTACAAGCAAGGAAGGTGCTTAAAGCTTCTAAAGGATGGTCCGATACGATTTGGTTAAAAAAATACAGTAGAAGAATTGGAGCAGTCTTTGACAAGCACTTGGCTGGGCGCGCTCGCGCCGCCGTGTTTGCTTAGAGCGAGTTCGCAAATGCTCCTGATTGCTTGTTTGTCGTACGAAATTTTTATTTTCTCGAGCAAAGTTCACCGTTAAAGAAGCCTCGCAATTTAGATCTCAAGCTATATACCGAGCGATTTGATTGAGCACATACAGTTTTAGGATCTTTGAAGTTTTAGGATTCTTGAAGTTTTAGGATCCTTGAAGTATTGGGATCCTTGAAGTTTCGTTTTCAGTGAAGTGTTAGGATCCTTGAAGTTTTCAGTTACTCTCCTTCAATCTGGCTAGCCTTTTCCCAACAAATTTAGGGTCGGCTTCCAGTCAAACCAGATGCAGCTGATTACCAGTGTTTTACATAAAGCGACTGTCTATCTGACCTCCACACCCAGTAACCGGGTAAAGGCTTGTACACACTGGCGCGACGCGACAGCGCTACACAAATACACCGCGTGTCGCGCGGCGAGTGATACCTTTGTGTCGCACTGTAGCCTTGCGCATGTCTTTGGGAGCCTTAACACGATACCCCTTGGTAAGACTGGTTGTTAGAGTTTTTTGGCTTCTGACTGCCCGTAACGAATGTCAAAGATCAACGAATGACAGCTGGCCAATGACCAATAGCTGAACGTGCTTTCGGAGGCACAAAGAAGTGTCTAAATGTAATGGATGGCTACCCATCCACGAACCTACCGAGGCAAGCGTAGCTTAACCTTCGATCGACATTATGTAGACACTATACTTTACTGAAACGAACTCCATCGAAAAGCTATGAAACATAAAAGCTCGCTATAACATTTAGGTGTGATACAACCGTCGCTCGTGCGTGTTGTTCTCTCTATTTGTTGGATGCCAGTTTTGGACCATTTAATCATACCAAACGAGTATGTTAATATTGGACTCGCATAGGTGTTCAATGCCTTTATTAAGAGTTTTCCGGAGAGCTGAGTTTTACATACTGCGATCACCCTTCTTTTCTTTTCAGTGATTAAGGTGTGTTTTATTGCTGATCCATTTGAGTTGTTTGTATCCTAAATATTTAATATAAATCCGCTGGTTCCATAATTGTGATTGTGTCTATTTTATTAACAAGATAGTCAACCGGTTTTATTTTGTCTGTTACTATATGAACTTTTATTATTCTTTATTATTTTCTCATAATCACAAACAAAGTCAAAGTAACACTTAATCAGAGACTGGTGTCTGGTGGTGTAGTAGGTAAAACCTGTATTACAGATCACCAGCGAACTGTTTTGCATTTATCTAATCTAAAGTGCATGTTTATGTCTTTACTGAATTCTGTCGTGGTATCTATTAATTCTTTCATCTCTTTTTCAGACTTTTCGATCGACATTATTTAGACACTATACTTTACTGAAACGAACTCCATCGAAAAGCTATGAAACATAAAAGCTCGCTATAACATTTAGGTGTGATACAACCGTCGCTCCAGCCATCTTTTATTCACCACTGTTTTATTTACAAATACTGTATACGTATTGTTATCTGGTAGTTTTTCCAACATTATTTTTGTTATCGTGGAATCCAGTTGGAATCGGAAGATATTCCGGAGCTAGTTCGTATCGACAAGCGGCTTAGTTTAAATTGAAACATATTGGCGGGGAAGGGAATCCTTACCTTACGTGCACACTTCCATCTGTTCAAATAAAGTACTCGTACAGACGTCGTGTCGTACCTATGTACGAACACCGACCGTACCAACCACAGCCTCCAAGCGACTTATACAATAGTTTTATTATATGTTACTTAATTGATTTTATTGTTTGCTCAACCTACTTCTGTATACGCTATTTATTGAATCGGGCATGTTCATGTTACGTAACGTGTGGAAATATAAAACGAATTCGACGGAATCCACTTAATATATTCGATCACGTTTCAAAACTGGGCGTACACGTAGGCATATAAAATACGGTCTATTAATATGAAGAGCTGTAAAGCAATAAAAATATCACAGTATTGTGAGGATGCCACGGTGTTGTGAATTTTACGGCTCATGCACTCTATTTCAGTTATAGCATTTCAGTCAGAAATATTTTATTACACTTCCTATTTTGCTGAACGGCGCTCACGATTGCACGTGTTATGAATTTCAAATTATGTACTACCATGAAGTTTCATGTCGCACAATATTTTATATTGCTTTATAGTTAGATGTAGGCCACCATGAATGACAATTTGAAACAATGAACCGTTTTATTGTGCCGTACAAATAAACGGCGACGCGCATCTCCGATTTCAGCAATTATCTTATGCGCCGGAGCGCGTGCGATGGAGCGGAAAACGCGTGTATAATTCAAGGGCAGATGTTAGATGTCGGCTCTTGTACGGTGTTCAATTTATTCGCCCCGTTACATCTCTAATCCCACACGATGCGAGGCGCGTGATTGGTAAAAATACGCACACTCGGTATCATCTATGTTTGGCTTCGCGAAGGGGCGTGTATTAGTTATGTAGATTCGCACGCTTCAGGAATCTGAACGCGGACAATAGCTACGAGATTGTCGTTTGTATTAAATGCGACGTACAACCCGAGGATTCTCATGAAAATACACGCAATCGGTAGATTTAGTGCGAAATACCAGCAATAAATAACTGACCCGGAAGGGACAAAGGTACAAGAGTATATCGTCCAAATGAATTGAAAAGGCCTCATACATAAAACAACGACTCCTTCTCCGTTACAACTTAGATATAAGCTCGACTGGTGTGAATCACGACGACGCATTTACATAGGCACACAAAACACTGGCTGGTTTGTCAAAACCAGATGAAAATTGTATATTACTCGCTATTTTACGACTTGCTATTTAATTAAAATCGAATTTCCAGTTCAAATATTCCATATAGCACAAACTTTTCTTAGCGGACTCGTTTGTGTCGGAAGCATAACCGATGGTTGCGTTTCGACTTGATCTATCTTGTACCATTGTATACAGACTGTGAATCCCAGGTAGTTGGAAATAGGAACAAGATTTCCAGAGTGAGTTAGTATTCGGTCTGCGTACCCGGTTGCGTTAGCGATGGTTTTATTGTTTTCAGTAGCTACTTGCTACTTTGTGATCAATTGATTCTGGTCAGGCAACACGGACGTCGCGACATCTTGATACATACTTTGTGACTTCCTGTACGTTTTCACACAGTGATATTTTTTACAAGACAACCCTGACGTTATCCCTACTGTATTGCGGTTTCAGAATATTCGGTATGAACGAGTAATAATAAAATTTCAAATTTTCGATAATCGTACCTACTGTTATTCGGAGGAACTTTTTTGTTATAACATTTAAGAATAATTGACTGAGCTTAATGTTAGTCCACGTACGCACAAACGTAAAAATATCGCGATGGGATTTTTCGTGCACTGGATCTTCAAAGAACTGCTCAGCGCCGAGATTGATAATCAAACGGGGTGTTTTTTCGACGCACTCTTTTGGATTCTCAAGAGTTGGCGAACGTGGTCAACGTTGGTCGTGGGTGTTGAGGTGGTCTTATTTAAGAAAATATATCTTTGCACAACAAAGTTTTCAAAAATGAAATGAAGACTACTCGTAGCGATATGGGTAACTGCTACGACAGCGCAGGTGGCGTAGTCGCGACTACGCAGCGTCAAATCGCAACTTCGACGGCGTAGTGCGGCGTAGGTATTCTACAACTTAATGAAACGAAGTTTAAAACCAGACCAAGCCAGCCCAGCATATTATAAGTTGGGAGATTATATCGCTGACAAAAATGCTCGGCTCAACGCTGGTCATGCTCCGCTAGGGCGCCTAAAATAATGGATTAGCATTCGAAAATATTGTTGGAGGTCCTAAAGATTGTAGAAACTGTCTTTGCACCGTATAAATTCAATCTCCTAGTATTGTTTAATTGCAAAGCAATGTGTGAGTACTATGTACCTACTATGGAGCTACCATTTACCGGGTAATGTCTTATATTGACTTGAACGTGCCCTGGCGGCTGATAGCATGTCATGCTCACTCAAATGTCTCGCTGGTGGTGGCATGTGTTGGATCATTTTAAGTTCCCTTCAAAATGGTGGAGCTGAATGGTGCTGATCCATACGTCATGTTTGATAACGGGCGCCGTCAGTTTGGACTGGTCATCTCTTAGGTGCTACGGCTTATTTTAATTTCTTATAACGCACGCGTTTCTACATAGTTCATGTTCATGTGTTCATCTAATTTCAACATGACTGATGTAACTAATTTTATGTAACAATTAATTATTTATTTAAAAGAGTGTCCGTGAACTTTGTTGACCGTTCTTCTCCATAGGTACCTACTACGCTTTGGAATGGACAACTAGCTTCATCTTTCTGACCGACCGACCCCTTGACAATACAAAAGTGACTTGTTTGGGTTATTTGAAATAAATGCTTGAGTTTGCGAGTTTGAATTGAGCTACCTTTACATTTTAAGTAGTTTATTGTAACAACGCATCCTCAATCCAGTATTACAAAACAAACAAACAATAAACCTAACAATGTTTTTCCCAGCTTTTCATTAAATATACGGCACAGTTCATGTTGTAAAGCAATTAATTAAATGGGTTGTATCTAAACTATTGTGATGTAGGTAAGTAAAGTTGAAGGGTGAGCAGCAATGCTTTTAGCGCGCGTTGTTATGCAGCGCGTCGCGACGTCGGCGGGGCGCGAGCGGGGCGGTGGCGGGGCGGTATGGGGCGCGGGCGCGACGCGGCGCCCACATAAATTCCGATTTATCGCTAACCTGCCGAACTTTCTGGACGTCTCACTATGTACTCACCTCCCCACGGAAACCTTATTTTATTTAACTTCTGTATACTCCGTCCCGTAGTTTCAGTTTACTCCGATAAACATAATTAAATGGCCATTTTCTGATTTATTTTTCTTTTGACATGTTTATGGTTTGTTATTTGACTTAGAATCTTTTTGCTTGTTTGTTTTAAACAGTTACTCTCAATAAGTGTCTTATATGAGAAAAGCTTGGGAAGATAGAACAAAGAATGACATTTTTTCACATACAAGTTTTTTTTTTTTTGAAATTGTTACCTTTTGACTTTATACAACTATGTAGTTGGTTTTCATTTCTTTCATATTTTGAATAATAAACTCAGTAAGTCAGAACCAATTGTCTTGTAACAAATAAAATACAAAAACACAACAAAGAAAGAGAGAAAGAAATTATTTTACGTCCGAATAACAAAACACAAAGGTGTAGTTTATTTGCATTTGCACAACGTTAAGTCATTTCCAGCGAAAGAACGAAGCGAGAAAATAATAGCCGAGGGAGGGGAGGAACGAAAAAAGGCAAATTTAATATCGCCAGTCGATAAATGTAGCACTCGCTTAACTATAATAACGCAGGTAGAATGCGGCGCCAACTTTCTTCGCAAACAAACCAATAAACGTCACCGCGGAGACAATTTTAGGGGAGTAAGGCAATTATTTATCTTTCATATTGATATATGCGAGCGATGTGTGCGGAACGGTAATCCGCTCACCTGGCTGTTATTGCTCAAGTTACATTATTGGAATGAATCCCATTCCCGTGATGTGGCATGATCGTTGCTGTCAATATGGTGGAGGGATGCATGATCGTTATTTTTCTTTTTGAATCGATGGAAAATTGTTTAATAAGTCGGGCGCTGTAGGTGGCCACGCTAATCGCAGCATAAGTGGCGTTTTTTAGGTTATCTGTAGTGCTATTTTGTAACCATCTCAACGTGAACACAGCAGTATGGCAGATAATTTAATATGAATTTTTGTGTTTCGGTTTTTCTTCTTTGATTACCTTATAATTGTATAGTTCAATGGTTTATTTATTTATTTAAGGAAAAACAAACAGTAGCACAATAAAAAATAGTCATAATATCCTACTAAATATTAAAACAATAATGCTACCCACTACGTTCTCCACAGATTAAAATTAAGTATTAAAAAAAAAACTAGCTAGTAACACAGATAATCTATGTAATCGATACAGAACTAATATCTGGATTTTAAACTAAATTAAAAAAAGAAAAACTAAACAAGAAAAATAAAAATTTGTGTGTATACATTATTAAACATTACTTTTTCTAACTAAACAGACAGCTGTGCTGCTGGGGAGTTTTTTGTGCCACTGCTTCTTCCCAGCTAAAGCACTAGGAAGTGGTGAAGGGCGGGCGTTTTGGGGGACTGTCTTATGTATGTTTGACGTTCGAAAAGTGCTGACTCTCAGCCTAGTTTGAATAAAAGACTTTTGATTTTGATTTTGATTTTGACTTAGGTGAAGTAAGCGTGGAGTGAGCTGTCAGTGCCACTGAAGTTAGGGATTTACCAAGACGCGATGAAACTGACAGCTCACTCCACGCAAGTCTTCACGTTGAGATTTTTACAGAATCGACATGCTGAAGTGCAGGTGTGTGTTGTGTTGTCCACACATTGGACACGCCAACATATGGGCATGATTTGTTCAGGGACACAGCATTCATTCTGGGTTGAGTCAATAATAACCCATTTAGTTGGATTGTGCTTGCAGCGGCCTACTTAGGTCCGCAGGCCTGGCTCCTGGAGCTGAACGTAGTCGGGTGGTGGCGGGTGCTGTTTTTTGCCCACAGGTCTCTTCTCATCTTTGGCTGTGGGTCATGTTTAGCCTGTGTGCAACGGAGGAAGCTCTTCCGGCTCTTAAGTTTACCCGGGGCTGTTTTGTTTTCGTGGAGGGTTGATGCCGGGAATCGGCTTCTTGCTTATGATCGTAATTATTTTGATACAATGTGGTGGAGGGATGCATGTTCGGGTGTCGTCAGCGTTCATTTTCCATGAACACTATTTGATTTACGATGTTATTGTGGTTTTACAGTCGACGTCGGTTTTTGATGTGAAGTCGATGTACCGTGCAGGTAATAATAAATTGTAACTAAAAAGTCACGATTTATTTCTACGACTTTATATTTTTATACGACTCTAAATTGAATAAATGAATTGTTATTAATAAAAGTTGTTCATTTATCGTAGTTTTGACTGTTGTTGTATTTATTTTGGATATTTAAAAATCTCTGATTGTGAATCCATCAGAATTTTTTTTCTGTGACATAACACAATTCACAATTCATTAAATTTCATGAAATATTTGATTGTTTATTTGCGTTGAATAGGTTCCGATACTATAGAACCGATTTGAAAAGTAGTTTTACCATTAGAAGCAGAAATTATTTCTGATTAACATAGGCTACTTTACTTTAATTTTTGGAAATCCACGCGGGCGAAGTCGCGGGCGAAGTGCTAGTTAATAATAAAAGTTGTATTTTTTTTGGTAAAAAAAATACAACTTTTATTATTTGAAAAATTTTAAAAATTAAAAATTATTTGAAAAATCTCTGATTCTGAATCCATCTGTTTTTTTTACTGTGACAAAACACTATTCAGGTTCATTCAACCTGAATAATGTTTTGTCACCGAATATAAAACTAAAAACCTCTTTAAAAAAACGTACAGTGTAAATAAAAATTTCTTTGGCGTTCTTTTGTCGCTTTATTTATAATTACCTAAAACCTTGACAATCAATTACAACAGTGGTTCCGAATAGCCGTCTAGCCAATTTGCGGTTATAGGACTTCCTTTTATTCCTAGTAAAAGCCAGCCAACATTTTAAAATCATTCACATAAGTATTGAAAGACAATGAACCGCTCTATTTAAAGCTCCTCCATTCTATTGGAATTTATGAAATATAAACCGAACTGAAGTAAGTATATAGTGACAGTGTAGAGCTTTGTTATCGTTTCTAAACACAAAAACCGGCGAGTGGAAGACGTTCCAAAAAATACTTTAAAAGTGCCGTATTATTTTCAAACTTTGAGTTTCGAATCAATATTTTTTTCTCAAATAGAATAGGGGTCTATTCTCTGCTCTCCACAAAAGATCTCCATGAAATGAATGGTAACCTGTTTTAAGTCTATCGCATCGCATCTCCAGGCTGCGCTATTACTTCGTGTTCGTTGAACGTTCTTTATGTCTTTTTTTCTTTTTGCTTGGCTTTCGGCCTTTCTCAAGAATTGGGCTATCAAAAGCACAAATAATTTTTCAAATCTGACCTGGAGTGCCAGTGACTCCTTACATACAAACTTACGAACGATCAAATTTTACCTTATACATAATATTAGTATAGAAGTATAGATTTCCTCTGGGCATCGCACTTAAGCTAAGTTTGGTTACTACTCGTAATAATGAGAATTATTTACGAAAACATTACGATAAGGAACATGTGCTTGTAATTTGCTGCATGCGTGTATTCATTACTCACCATACTGGTCCCTATGATACAGTTAACACTAGTTTAGGGGCCAGGGGATTCATATATTTTTGATGTACTACATTGAACTAAATTGCTGTAAAATTCCTTTTTTATACCTAGAAACTGGGATCACTTCTTTTTCTGTGCAATGGTATAGTGCACCGCTGTCACGCAGCACAGCCATGGAATCTACGCCCATTCGCCCACTTCTGAAGACGTCAATATATGTGCGAGGAGTTTTACTTCGCAATATTATGAACAAGTCTAGCGTGCCGTGAAGGTTGCTTCTCGAAGATGCAATACTGCTGGAATGGCACGTGGGTGAGAGTACCGCTCACTTAGGCAAATTGTTTTCTATACCACGCAGGTTGAGATGAAGTGTCCTCACAAAGTATGCTTCAAACTGGTTCGCAATTTTGCTGAAGTTTGAAATAGATCGGTATTTCATTTTGTTTATAAATATAGATGAACTCAAAGATGTATGTTAGTTTGTAAAGCAGAGTACATGAGAGTAAAGTGCTGCCTTTGTCCAGTGTTAACACTGTAGGATTATACGGTCAAAAAATACAATGAACTAAAAGCAGGATCTTCGAGAAGGTCAAACGGAAACACCTTTTTCCACTAACGTAACATCCGCGTAAAAGCGAACTTAACTGAACTAAGTAAGCACACCGCTAGTACGAACCGCATAACAGATGTAGAAGGTTTTAAGTCACGAACCTGTGTAAAAGGACACTTCTAGAAGTAACAAATGTTGTGACTTTATTTTTATGTGTTAACATTAGGTTGGGAGCACCGTAATGCGTCCGCGGAGAGACGGAACAGGACAACACCGCATGCGAGGCAAACTTTCTAATCTTTTAAAGTTAATCCAAGAGAGGCGGTATGGAACACACATCCGTCTTGCACACGTAGTAAATTTAGTTTTTGCTGAACCTGGCGTATAGAACTCAGTGGGCAGTAATCTCGCTGCTACGAAATATTGGCGTCGGATATTTTTCCAACTAGTCTTTTTAGGAAGTGCGATAGCTTTTTGGTTGCGGTCTGGCTTTAAAAATGCAACTCGTGGGCTTAGGTGTTCACAGAGAGTTTTTTCGAGAGCGTAGGTGTAGTACACAACAAACACTTGTAAGTTGTATCAAAGGGGTAGAACTTGTTTGAGAACATGGTGAGGAATTTTAAAACGTGTGTAGTTCTTGAACACGTTTATTCGAAAACTTTGTGTCGCTACTTTTGTGGGTTGATACATAGACGAATAAAAAAAAATCCGTTGCGCTGATCTTTTTTCTGCAAAAACTGGTTTTCATAGATCCTTCGACTTCAACTATTATTTTAGGTATTCGGAATGGGAATGTTATCTGAAGTAGGAATGGATTTTCAAGTGTACTCCAAGAATTGACCGGAATGAGTACCTACGATTTTGCTTTGTAGATAGTTCTATTAGTACCATCGATCACTAAAAAAGTTAGTGATCGATTATTAGTACGGATATTATGAGCTTCTTGCGTTTCGTATTTTACTTATCATCAAATCACAGTGGAATCCGTTTTTAATGAAATCGAAGGAAAATACCAAATACGTCATACTAAGCGGACAAATAAACAATCTCCTGTTTTTGTTACTATGTATTTATTTAAGTAGAGAGAAACTAGACAGAGATAAAAAAAAAACGTAATAAGTACATATTTATATGTATTTTTTCATAAGATATCAGTAACGCTTGTTTGCTTTTGTTTTTTCCTACATTTTAATACCAGTCTCTAATACTATTGTGTAAAGAAGATATCGCCATCGTCAAATTATCATTTTCAATTTTGCTATATTTCATATTTCACAAATCACTAACAAACAATGCGTGACCTTCAACTGTGTTCAATTACCTGAGCAAAGATTCAATTAATAATTGAGACTCAAAACAAAACAAAAAAGACATGCACGCGCCGAACGTCGTCGGGCATCACGTGACTCTCCCGAACACTGCCGAAGGTGTTAGGAATCCTAGTCACTATAACCGGACACAATGTAATAAAAATGGGTCACAATAAGCGCCATGTTACCATATCCGAAATCATTAATATCCGTCTTTGTTATAAAGAATATTTTATATGAAAACCAAACTTCGCCGTGCTGACTTTATAATAAGCGGTTGGTCAATATAGGCGGAATCAAATTATACGAATTCTACTGTACATATTTTATCTAATAATTGTTAGCAGCTTACCAATATCCGAGATCCGTAGTTTGTGGTGCAAATCCTTGGGAGAGGACTATGTCCAGCAGTGGGCATATCCCTCCCCCAAGGTTTGAAATGATGATGATGAATAATTTGTGGTTGGAAAAATACTTAGGCTAAGCGCGCACTACGAATTATAATCGTTGCGGATAATAATCACCAATCTAAAAACAATACCAATATACCAGAGTCCGCACTTTGCGGCAAAAAATCTCTTGAGAATTCGCTTGAAAAATAATTTGCTGTTTGCGATTTTTTTTCGCTTGAAATATTTAAAAAAATTGCATCGCAGCGAGCGCTTAGCCTAAAGAATGCTAAGCTATTGCCTTCCTTTTGGATATGAGTAAATGATGGACATTACTTTTCTAGACACTGACAGTTTGTGCTATTATTTTCCGAGCACTATACACCTTCCTTTATAAGTATAATAAAACGAATAAATAAAAACAATGAGTGCACGCACCATTCATAACCGTCAGCCGTTATGTTTTACTTCGTCCAGCTCAATATTGCCTCCATATTAACATCACTAATTGACTCGCACGGTTCATTCGAGGCACGTGTGGACTTGCATAAGTTCCAATTTAAATATGAACCTGCTTCAATAATATTGTGTGAGTATTGATTTTTGTATTGTAGCCGATCAAAGTGATCCTTTTGAAGACAAGTTGTTGATAGGTACCGATGGACTTATACTTGTGTCCTAAAAATAGTAGCAAAGTGATTTTTATGTAGGTTTAAAATTTTATCTTTTTATAAAGAAAATCAAATTTTGGCCTTTATGTTTATAGATTCTTCCTGCTTATGAACCTACTATTATACTTTTAAATCTACATTTTACACCGTTATCTTATATTACACCGTTCATGTATTTAGTTAGGTTCACTACGAACAAAGTGCGATGTAAAGGACTAGAAACAGTAGAACACTGTGTCATACTCGTATGGCACAGGTTTCCCCTTGTTTTGGAGGCAGGGTTTCCACCATTCCAGACAGCTTTTTACAACCAATTGTTCTAATTTTTTTTTTGAATGGCATCTCGCAGGTCAACCTATGAGGTTGTCGTCTGCTTAAGCGGACTTGACAGGACTTAAAAACTTAAAAACCAAGCGACTACACGCTAAGGGCCCTGTGGGGCACGGACCTCGGCTTAGGGTGTCGCTGGAAGAGGGCAGCAAGGGACTAGCTGGATCAGGATTTATGAGATTTTGGAACGAATTCAGCGGCGCGGGCTGGTTCGAGCAAGGGTCGAGAGGGACGTGGATTTGGGCGTCACGGCGAGCCTCGGCGGCGAGGGCGGTAGGACGTCGATCGTGTTTTGGGCTTACGTAGAATGCTGGTGGCCTTACTACTCTCCTGGAGGAGAGTAATGGCGTCGTCGGGGGCGATTAAGATATACCTTGGTAGGCGTATACTGCTAATGCGGGAGGGAGTGTAGCGGGCGGCCGCTGAAATCAAGCATTTGTTCTTGTAACCTACTACTACTTATTGTAACAAAGGTATTTAGTCTCAATAAAGTTATTATTATTAGTTTAGGTACGGTAAACACTGTTACATAGTATGAACTAACAGAATCACGTTAAACGCATAGCTACCGCAAACATCTTCATGTGTAAGGTACGGAGTCGTCGTCGCAAGACGCTGTAAATAAATAACACTTGAAATGCGAATTCTAGTGGTATATCCCCTTTTGTGACAGTAATCTTCCTCACTCCGTAGCTCCACAACTGACAGGTTTTATCTTTGATTCTTCCCAGATTCTTCGCCATTCCGTAGCACGATCCCAAGAGCCATGAATATAATAAAATTTGAATCAAATTTTTAAGACACAATCTTTGGTGATGAAGTGGAAATATTACGTTATTTTTTCACATAATATTGTGTCGATTGACAGTCTGTAATAGCTCAATTTTTCAATTAAAATAACAGCTGAACATCGTACCACCTCAGAATATAATTTAAAAAAAACAAGCTGACCCAGCAAACGCTGTTTTTTTTTTTTTTAAATAGATGTTGACCGATTCTCAGACCTACCCGATATGCATACAAAGTTTTGTCCAGCCGATTCGGAGGAGTTTGGTAAGAAACATTGCGACATGAGAACGAGAATTTAGAATTTTAGAAGATAGAATTTTTCCTTTGCTTGAAAACAAAAAAAAAGTGAGACGAATCCAACTGATCAAATCTCTTAAATATCGGTCCAGCCGTTCTTGATTTATAAATAGTTTAACTAACCCGACTTTGTTTTGGTTATATAGATAGTTCCTAGTTAGATTTCGGGAGCGGAACGATGGTTGAAATTAAAAACCATAGGACTCGTTTAACTAACATTTTATAAGAACAACGACACGATCTTACAGAGCTTGATGTAGAACTCGCTATTTTATCTAACCTAATTAATACATGGAACTTACAACTAAGCTGGTGGTCACTGGCGCCTTCACATCACGCCATGTCTGGCTGTTTTGGGGAAAAACGCAGCGTCCGAGCTTATGGCTCTACCACAGCGATAAAGTGGGTTCGGAGAATATAACTCCTTTGGACCGAAGCTTTTCTATATATATATTTTCTATATAATAGAGATTTTCCGAGAACTTCGCAAAATCATAAAAATAGAAAATAATAAAATTTAAGTTGTTTTAACGATAAGGTACTTCATTTTAAATGGTAATCATAAATAAAGAATCATAGACACTAATAACACAGGTCTCTAAATGACTCTTTTTTCTCCTGTTGAGTAGGATTGACTTCAACACCATTCGAACGACGATCCTGCCCTTTAAACATTTTCCTTATATTATACAGTTAAACATAACTAACAATTAAAAAACGATTTCGTACAGAGAGTAAAGAGTGACACTGACATTATCTTCGTTGTTTTCACTGATCTCACTAATCGCACTATTCTTCAGAAGATAATTTCAATCATCCAGGTTAGTTCCTTTCAGGTTTACAGGTTCCATCCTCGCGGCGTTAGAGGTGAGTTCTCGTAAATCAGGTAAACTTATCACAAGAACGGTCTTATACTCCGTCTGCAGGAAGTAAGAACGCTGTCCATGGAGTTGGACATTTTCTATAGAAACATCACAATGTGGTTACCATATTAAATGTTCCTCTCTGTCGTCATTGCCACAAGATTGCAATATAATTTGTTTGTGTTTCGTAAACACTATCCAACTATTTGTATCAGGAATTCAGACTTTATCTGACGAGGGAGGAATCGCGACAAATTATAGTGATATTTCATTAGTTGTTCGATACAGGTTTTTCCTCATAGTGAATGAGGTTAATTTCAGAGCAGAGGTATTCCTTGACTGTTATCTCTTGGCATGGTTGATCAATCGGACGAAATTTCGATCCTTCTGCCAAAAGGTAAGGAAATTCAGGAATAACGACAAAGGTTTGGTTCAAGGAATCCATAGGAAGGAAATATAATTTATAGGAATTTATAAGTAACATTCGAGATTATCGGAATTTCAATAATAAAGGTAGGTATTTCTTCGTTTTTAAGGTAAGCTTTTACAGACAAGGATTTTTCCATATTCATTGAATTTCTATCAATTACAGAATACATTAAGATATCGTGTTCCTTAATATGTTTTAGTAAATTTAACAATTCGTTAGGATTTATTACGGCTTTGTGTAAAACAGATGCTTTACTAAATGCAACAGCAGTTTTTAATTCGCTAAGTTTGAAATAGATAGTTCTAAATTAAATTAAATTAGTTTATTTGATTAGAAGCTATGTTAGTGTGTTACAATTTAGTACAAGCTCACAGAAAATAGTTATTTGTTTTACATATGGGAAAAAGTGTTTTTTGCCGTAAGTACTTGGATTGAAACCTGAGCCAGCGAAGGATCCTAGAATTAAACCACGAGCGAAGCGAGTGGTTTAAAAGGAGAACCCTGAGCGTCGCGAAGGTTGCAAATCACGAAACGCTAAAAACTTTTACCCATAAGTGAGACACAACAATTTTCAGCACACTACGAGGAACTTGCAAAACAGAAAGAAAACCAGTAAAATACGTATAGAATCTGTTTATTAAAATAAATTAAAAAGCGGATATTTTCGGTTCTGAATAACCAGGTATTTTCGGTTGACAGGTTTTGAACGTTTCTAACTTTTGTCTTAAAAACTTTTTTGGTCCTAACTCTTTGGTTTTATTTAAAACTTCGAGTAAATGTTGAATCGGAAGCCTTCGAATTTTAAAACACTTTTACACTCTAGATAACAAAAAAGTCTTTTACCCACGGAAATCGATGGGTGAAAATTGCAAATAATAGGTAGTGTGGTGAAATAGTTATTTGTTTTACATGTGGGTAAAAGTGTTTTTTGCCGTGAGTGCTTGGATTGAAACCTGAGCGTCGCGAAGGTTTCAAATCACGAAACGCTATAAACTTTTACCCATAAGTGAAACACAACAATTTTCACCACACTACGAGGAACTTGCAAAAAAGAAAGAAAACCAGTAAAAGAAAACCGTCTTTTCAACTAATTCTGACGGAGTCAAATTTTCATCGCATTTTGAGAAATTTGTAAAAACTTGTCGTTGTAAAAGTTTTTGAATGTTAGCGTGGGACACAGGCAGGCCACAACGGGATTCTTTCAAAGGCTTCTTTCAAGTGCCTGTTGTTTTTTAATTCGCTCATGCAGGCAAAGGAAGTGAGCCATACAGCCTTGTCTTTTTTGTCATTTCTTAGTGAGAAGGTACGTTCCAAACAAATGCTTCATACACTTTATTTATTTATTTCGATACACTAAGTATAGTTAACCATAACTTTTATTACCTTTTACTGTATATTACGATTATAACTATTCAAATTAACATTAAAAATTACATAATTTTATAGTGTTAGCAATAAAAATAAATTAAAAAGCGGATATTTTCGGTTCTGAATAACCAGGTATTTTCGGTTGACAGGTTTTGAACGTTTCTAACTTTTGTCTTAAAAACTTTTTTGTTCCTAACTCTTTGTGATTTAAAACTTCGAGTAAATGTTGAATCGGAAGCCTTCGAATTTTAAAACACTTTTACACTCTAGATAACAAAAAAGGCTTTTACCCACGGAAAACGATGGGTAAAAATTGCAAATAATAGGTAGTGTGGTGAAAACAAAATTTTTATGATACACTCACCGCATGAATTGATTCACTCCTGCATGACCAGCATATTGCTTCTCACAGCTCTGAGCTTCTCAAGAGCTCTGCGCTTGCGTTCGATGCCTTCATGCTCTTTAAGGTCCTCCGTCAAGTAATGCCCCTTCACCCTTTGTTAGAGGTGGCCATTGAGGTTGATAGTTCGCTCGTATGTCTGCTTCTTACCGGGGGGGCTTTAAGATCATGAAAAGGCTCTTCTTACAATTAAAAAATAAACAAAAAGTACTTAAAGTTCACAATAAATTGATTGAGTAATCCAAATACATAGGTTATATAAATTGAATGATTATCTTTTGTATTAAGGTTAGCTACAAGGCCTTCGAGTAATTTAATGCGCTCGTTAATTTTATTTGTACGAGTATTTTCATTTATTATTTCAGTAGAGTTCAGAAAGTGATCCAACATTTTAGAAATCACAGTGAATTTATTGGTTATTGCCCGTTCTTTAGTGTGAATATTGTAAATTTAATTATCGTATCTAACCGCATCTTCATGATCAAGGTATAATTTTGATAATAGAGCCTTTTTAAGGATTTACAATACCACGTCTATATATTTTCGATGGAATTAATTGCTGTAATTTCTCTACGGTCTGATTTTGAATACACTCCACTTGTGTTTTAAGTCCCATAAGTTTCAACTGCGTGGGATTTGTTTGGGTGTAATGTTTAACTGAATTCCGAATATTTTCGAATATTGAAAGAAAGTTCAGAGCTTATGCCCCGAAGATTGATTATTTTAACGAAATACCACTTAACGTATTGTATAAACGCTTGACCCATCTTCACAGTAAGAATACCAGGGTATTGACTAATCTTTACTACTTGAAGGGCCTGGCTTGGGATAGTCCAATTGGTGGTTGTCCATATCGCCAAGATCAAACTCCACCTGCGGAAGACGTTTTATGTTTTTGAGAGGTACTTTGGTATCCCTTTTAAGTTCATTTGGTATAACGTTGCGTTCTATCTGACCTGTGACAACGGCTTTTTGGTACCTAGGCTTATCTTTTACTTTTCTCATATGTTATTACGAAGCGATATACGATACGATACGAGGCTTTAGCGAATACCGGTTTTCCTATTTCTAAGCAGCTTCAGAGGGGATTAAATCTGTGGTGCAATGAATGGTGTCATTATAGGCCATAACTGCATATATCATTACAGAGGCTGCGTCCGTAACTTTCTTTTCATGTTTTGCCAATCTATGTATTTCTATAATTGTGGAATGAAAACGTTCTATGAGGCCCATATAGTTTGGATTTTTGGGGGTCCGTATTTTTATTTTGTGTTTATCTGCAAGTTCTCTTAGTAATTCATTGTTGAATTCAGTTCCAGGGTCAGAACTTATTTTCTGTGGTATGCCTTGAAAAAAAAATCTGCGGTCTAACCACTTCTGGTATTGAACTAGATGGAATTTCTATGACTTGACCTAACTTGCTAAATACATCAATTAATGTTAAATAGTATTTCGATTCTATGCTCAGGTCTATAAATATTTCTTGAAAGGTGCATGCTGAGTTTGTTTAAGTTGCAATAAGGGTTTATTGGGTTTTCTATCCTATTTAGAAGTTTTACAACGCCCACATGAATTAATAATGGCGGAAATGGTTTCAAACAAATTTGGCCAATAATAGTTACGACGAATACGTTTAACGGTTTCACTGTTGCCACGATGACATGTCTTGCCTTTGGGTAGTTTAATGACTATAGCTTTTTGTTCCTGCTCTTCTTCGATGCAAACAACACGCTCGGTACATTCATAGAAGTTAACCACATCTTTCTAAAACAGATAAATTATGATGTTACTGAAGTTTTTTCTATATATTCTTGATTTTCATAATAAATTAAATTCTTAATTTTTGGTGTTATGCAGTCTTTCAAAAATCCTGTGATGAGATTATAGTTATGAAGGGACAAAAATCCTTCTAACACCTTTGGTTTATCTCTAAATACTTTACTTGAGTCTCATTACGAAACCAGCTATTGACAAGTATTTGGTTAGGCTTGGTATCTATCGCCTCGTTTAAGATCGGTATTCCACTGGATTCGAGATCTTTGGCTGAATGAACTGTCTGATAGAAGAAGTCTCAGACGGTATGGAATAATGTGGAGGTGACTAGCTGTAGCGGTTCTTTCAGAGTCAGATATGGAAATAGTTGTAGAACCGTCCCTGTCTGGTCATGTCTTTATGTTCGTCTAAATAAACAATCATTGAACTGTTGTCTGAAACGTCGTCGGCTCCTTTTAGGGCATTTAGGCGAATGCGAGATAATGCATCTGCGTTCACGTTTTGTTTACCGTTTTTATATATACCGTTAAAATCGTATTCTTGTGAACGTAATTTATGCCAACGCGTTAACTTGCTATTTGGTTCCTTAAAGTTGATTTCGGGTGGGTAAGTACTGAATTTATTTGAATATTTTGGATCCGGATCACTGTTATTTTCAGTTGAATGCAATTTTTCAGCAGTTTCCTTAAATTCTGCGCTAGGCTTCTCATCAGCGCGACCACCTCAGTCTACATATTAGTACAGTGTGTTGTCATATTATGCGTATAATCTTCGTGAGTGGGGTAGTAGTAGTATTGTTCGTTATCCGTATAAAGTTCGTTCACAGGAAAACCTTTTTGTTGCTTAACCGGTGCTGGAGCAGTTCTCATTGTTACGTCATTATCGTAGAAATTATTGGTTGGGCGATAGGCCGAAGCTTGAACGGGTCTATAGCCAAATTGCGTGGTTGGGGGCCTGTAGCCAAATGGTCCTATTTGAGGTCGGAAGTCTACTAGCTAGGGGTTTCTTGTAGCAATGACTGGTGGTCCAAATGGAACCATTTGCGGTCGTGAACTAATTTGTTGATTCGGTATATTTGGGCGTACAACATTTTGATAAGGTATACCAGATTTGAATTGAGTTTGATTTGTGTAAAGGTCTGAAATTATGATTTTGTAAAGGGGACGATGCGATAAAAGCCTTCGGATTGGGTGAATTAAAAACAAATCCTTTATCGCGCGATGGTAACACAAGACCTTGCGGTCGGTGTTGCAACATTTTATTACATTAATTATATTGTTCCTGAAAGTTACCCTCTTCAAGGACATATTTTAAAGCTTCTTCCAACGTAGCAGGGTTTTGAATTCGAACAATCCGCACCATATGTTCTGGTAAATTATACATAAAGATATTAAGAGAAGTATTGTTGTAACTTTTTTAGCTTCTCTCAACGTTATAGATCTGTTCTGATTATCTTTTAAAATTAATATAGGACGGATGTTTTGAATACGACTGCAAAACAGTAAGTTTGACTCTGTTTGATTTTTAGGGTTTCTAGCTCAATAGCTAAGCATTCTTCGCTCTTGGGATCACCAAAATGTTGGATCAATAAAGATTTTAATTCGCTATAGGTTTCAAAATCACCTCTTTCACATAATAGTGCTGCCGCTTTACCCTTTAATTTATTTGTAATATTCTGCATAAAAAATAATTTCGATCGATAGTCACATAAGATTATACTTTTCAATAACATATTCGCACTTTCTTAAAAATGAACTGGGCAAGTTAGTTTCACCACTAAATTCAGGAATTAAATTAAATATATCCCGGGGTATTAACGATTCTACATGTTCAACATAGAAAATAATGTTTCGGTCCGAGCCGACGGCGCTGGACCGGTTGCCGCGGATACAGGAATCTGGCCTTGGTTCATTTTAAAAAGAATTGTTTAGATAAGACAAAAGATAATCAACAATTTATAATTTACAAAATCAAAAATTAAAATCAAATTAACAAACTAAATTAAAATTCTGAAGAAAATCTTATGAAAAATCATTTGAAAATGTCAATTTTTTTCACTATAATACTCGTAGCATGAAGAAAATATTAATTTATTTTATTAATCACTAATTAAATAGGTCATTAATTTCTACCACAACAAGTTTTTAATGAAAAAAGTTAAAGTTTTATAAACATAATTAGTGTGGGGAATCATGAAGGAAGTAGAAGGTTACTCACAGTCCAACCGCCTTATAACTTATCACCATCTCTGCTCAACCACGTTATAGTTTTATTTATTAATTTCTTACTTTTCATATGTTTATTTTCGTTTTTAATTGTTTGGTAGAAAAACTTGTTCCAGCCTGTTAATTTATGATGCCACTAAGTGGGGTCTGGTGACCTGTAATACAGGTTTTTCTAAAACCTACTTCAGGCACCAGCTCTCACAATGTGACCTAGAGAGCTCAAAACTGTTAACTACTACAAAACCATTGTGAGAGAAAATAAATAAAAACTTATTATTATTATATATTATTATTATAGTTACGCGTTATCTGAACGTATTTATTTGGTTCGAGGATTGCCAAGAACGTCTCACTGATTTTAAGTTATGACGCCGCTACGTAACCACTCGCGAATAAGTTCCTTAGTGTTCTTTTTCACTTTTCAGAGTCTTTCCGTGACGGCTACAGTTTATGGCAATCCTACCCACGCCGCGCCAGTTAGATTTCGGGAGCGGAGCGATGGTTGAAATTAAAAACCTTAGGACTCGTTAAACTAAGAGACCCGAGCTTACAGAGCTTGATGTAGACATTCTATCTAACCTAATTAATATATGGAACTTACAACTAAGCTGGTGGTCACTGGCGCCTTCACATCACGCCATGTCTGGCTGATAAGGGCAAAAACGCAGCGTCCGAGCTTATGGCTCTACCACAGCGATAAAGTGGGTTTGGAGAATATAAGACCAGACCTACTCACTGGTGAAAATATTGAAGTTTGTTTTAAAATTAATAGTAGATAACTTTGTTGTTCAAACGCAAACAATACGAAATAAAATATTGAGTTGAGCTGAGTTCCGGGAATATAAACTTCGCAGTCGGTACATAACATACCTACTTAATGTTGCCATGTGTAGTTTGTTCATGTTTGACTTTTGAAGGGATTTTCGGGCAAAACAATGGGACTAATTATAAATGATAAATGATTTTATTTCTGTAAGTAGGTTTGTACAAACACTTTTACACGTCAATCAAATTTTTTTAAACTAGATGAGGTCGGCGTTTCCTATCTGACTACTCTGAGAAGAAAGGTCGAAACAAATTCAGAGGTCACAGTCTCTTTTAAAGTCCAGATATAATCTTGGCATGCAGACATGATCTATGTGAAGACCATGTGGATTGATGTCTGAAATGGTCTTTTGAGGAAAGAACCACACAAATTGAGTGGATCTGTCCAGTCAATGCACGCATTTGTCAGTAATCGTGCAACTTAACTCAAAATTTAAGGAGCTCAGCGATTCGACGCATAATACCAAAGAAAGGACATTGGGCATAATTACTCAAACCACCAGACCAAGATTAAGAATAAACCAACATTTTTCATTATTCATTCAAGCCAATCATTGTATGGTTTTAAGTTCCTATTGCAGGCACCACTGGCAATGTTGATCTCACTTCCAATGTTGAGCTCACTCGCAAAGTTGAACTCACTTGCAATTTTGAACTCACTTCCAATGTTGAGCTCACTTGCAATGTTGAGCTCACATGCAATTTTGAACTCACTCGCAATGTCAAACTCACTTGTAATGTTGATCTCACTCGCAATGTTGAACTCACTTGCAATTTTGAACTCTTTTGCAACTTTTTTCATCGTTGACAGGTTAGGTGTTTGTTAAATTCAGATATTTGCGATTACTCAGATACAAATCAATTGTATAGTCTATTCACTTAGACACGATGCTGCTTTGTAATCTATTTGAAGACTCGGTGACAAAAATGTTTAGGTAATCGATTAGATGAATTGTTGAAAAGTTCTGCATTTGGGACTGAACACTGCAGTACGTCTAAAAACATATTGTTGTATACTGGTAGGCTGTAAGAGGATTTATGAGGCGCTTAATGAGTTCGAAAATCAAAATACAAATCGACCCTTCCGTTCAATTATGTACAAAAACAAACTGCGCAACCTTTAAATTTACTGTCAAAGGAAAAATAGAATGTGAATTGCTCTCGAAATTGCTCTAATCTTCGTTCATTTGTATGCGGGGCGACTTTGAAATAGTCACCTAATTAAAAAGAGTAGCCTTTGTGATGCAGATACGAAGCCAGCGCAATCAAAGCGCTGCTCATTCCACCAGAACCCTTCAAATAAATATCTGATCCTATCAGGTTTATCTGTTTTAAGCCAGGCTTTGTCGCTTGTACGATTCTATCAAGATATTTTAACATTTTAGGTCTATTACTTAGAGTCTGATACATACACATAAATACTATTAAGTCTTCCAAAGATGTATAACGAAGACATCGTAGATAGTATTTATTTTTCGGAAATATTAATATTTCTATTCGCTCTTTGAATAATTCATTTTTACAAAACTAGCCATAACCTAGTGTTATTTTTAATTTCGACTTTTTAATTCAATCGCATGTCACAGGAATTCATAATTATAATTTATTACAATAATTTCGAAACCTACTATTATGTATAATAGTAGGTTTCGAAACAAATGAATCATTAAAACGGTAATCGTTTCATGTTTTCGTACAAAACGTTGGAAATAGTTGATAATTGAAAAGAACTGATTTATTGTGTAATTCACAACAATTATTTTAAAATTTAATTTAAGTTACGTTCATTTTTATAATAGTGTTTTGTAACATTTCAATTATTAAAGTTATAATAATACTAACTGGCAACACTGTATCGACAGAACGTTACATTTTCTAATTTTTGTGATTTTAACTGTAAAAGTAATTTTGATCTAGTTTAGCAAAACTTTTTCATTTTAAAACAAACCTGAAACCTGCAAAACTACAGTTAATTAAAAAAGAGACCAAAAACAACATGTTATTTCAATCAAAAACTGCTGAATTGGAGGTGACATGACAGATGTCACCTCCAATAAAACGACAATAAACACAAATTATTTCAGCGAGCATGCCCACCACCTCCGGACTCTTCGCTCATCTCAACTTCACCGCCGCTGGTATCCAGCCCTAACGTAATCGCTGTGACGACACCGGCCGCGGTAGTTACGTCGAGCTCGAGCGACGAGTATTTTTCCCAGCCGACGTCACCAACACCTGTTCGTCGACAGGGGAGAGGCCGGCCACCGAGGAGCTTGGGACTTAGGTACCATCCGGCCCCGAGCCGGGTCCCCGCTGCCGGTGGTTGTGTGCAGCGCATGACATGGACTCATTCTATGCGCGAATATTACGTCCTAGCACGGTCATGGTATGGTACGGTGTAGTGGGCAGACTCCTCAAATTATAAAGCATTACTTTTTATCAGGAACGCATAATTTTCGTCATATAATAATATTTGGTATGTAATGTCATTGTTACATCAACATTCAAATACCGCGTTATTAAATTAGGTATAATATTAGTAACTTGATGAAAATTATAGGATGGTATGTACACAGCTCAAACGAACTGAAACAACAGGGTTCAGAGGTAAACAGACCTACATAAATAAGCTTACCAAGGTAAGTGTACGCAAAATGTAGTCCAAAACTTAGGTACTCGCAAACAGAGCAAGTTGTTACGATGACAGTTTCATGAGATGGCTGCCGAGGCCGCCGACGGTCATTTGCAAGCAGCCCGCCTCTCAAACTTACTGCCACAGACCACGTATACGCTGTTATTGCATTCTGCGATGCCTAACCGTCAGTTACCCACTAGGAATGGAGTTTGAGCAACTAGTTCACTCGTCTAAGCGTTCCAGAACATTCCGAAATCCTATGCCATTTTTTTTTGTTAGTGTAAGTTTTACAAAGGAAATCTGCGAAGGCGAAAACTGAAGGATGCCCGAATCTATACATACAGGGTGTAAAAAGACCCATCACATAGCCATCAACTACGCATTCTGTGAATCAAATTATGTAACATAGTACAAAAATAATTGCTAGGCAAAGAATTTTATTTTTGGTGTTTGACGGTAGTGAGCAAGGTAACGCACGCAAAACATTGCACTTATGGTTGCATGCGATGGTACAGGGGTCGTGGGGCATTTTAAGTTGTGTTACTTTTAAGATTAAAAACAAGTTTCGTAAAAAAAACGGGAGTTAAAATCTGAATTTTGTGATGTAAAACCTTCAATATCTCCTTAATCAGAAGGTGTCCAGGTTACAGGTTGTCTAGTACAGACGGGAGTACAAGTGATTCTCAGCTTCGTTAAGTGTCTGTTTACATATGTTTTTTTTTTAGGGTTCCGTACCTCAAAAGGAAAACACGGAACCTTTATAGGATGACTTCGTTGTCCGTCTGTCAGTCTGTCTGTCACTCTGTCAAAACCCTTTTTCTCAGGAATGCATGGAGGTATCAAGTTGGAATTAATATCAAATACATAGGTCAAGCTTCTAAGTCACCGCAATAAAACAATACGGTGATTTATGCGACATATTTTGACACTCGCAAATAAATCAAAACCTATAGACTTAGAACCATGAAATTTGGCAAGAAGTAAGGTGTCACAGCACAAGTAAAGGAAAGAGTCCGAAAATGGTTAATATGCAGTTTCATCAAATAAAAAAAATAAAAAAAAGCGTTTTTAAACTTATTTTTGACCTGTAACGATGTATGAGAGAACATGTTTTCAACTACAAGGTTAAGTTTGTTCTAGTCATAAATTCATCGTAACCATGGACTGTACATTGACATTGTGCGTGGTCGGACACGCACTTGTTCAGTTTATTGCAACTGTTTAAGATTTGGAGGTTATCAGCCGAGTTTGAATCTCTCTAAAATAGTTACTCGCCACAGCCGTCGATCGAAAGGTTTTCACACAGGTTTTCCTCCTTCACATAAACCTTCGAAAATAATAGTAGTTATGGAACTTCCTATATTCACCATGTTTAAAGTATTGATGAAATAATCTAACAAAGTTTTATCAACTAAGAGAATTGTTCCTCCATTCTCAGTAACGCCAGTGTGGCTTAGTCAAACAGAGAACGATGTACTTTTCCGACCATTTCCGAGCATAGAGGGCGTGCTCGTCGGCGAGCGCAACGCCCTCTGCTGGCTAATGAATAACATGCAAATGACGGTGTCTAATGAAAACCACACTCGCCTCTTTGCTGACTAAACTTTTCATATAGTTGGCGGTCACTGGCACGAAACTTATGATACAGCGAAAGATATGCTAGATATTCTTTTTTAAACGTTTTAAGGTATTTGCTTATATTGCTGAAGTTGGTTACAAAGTTAAATAAGAATTTAATTAAGAACTTGGTGAAACTCTGGTTATATCAATAAAAATTATGATAAGAATCTTACGTACGATCGTACTTATATGTAAGATCTACTGTAGTAATCAAGTTTTTCTTTTTTAATGACGAAGGACTAACATTTCATTTCATTTTTAGGGTGCTGTATCTCTTATAGGCTGACCAGCTTTATATGCGTTTATAACTATTTGAAATACTCATATCCAGAAAAAGGAAACATGAACCTGTACCTATAACTATTTTTAGAACAGCATTACTCTTATTATAACGTAATCTTAATAAAACGTTAACGTATTCGTACCGGCCATTTTAATTTTCAAACACGTTTTACCGTAAAACTCATCCATCATAGCACACATCGTAGCACTAGCATCAACTAGCATGCTCCGTTTACATACGCATACAGTCAAGTGTTAGCTGGCTCAGGATGCTTGCTAACAATCAAGACGGACCAGCAAGTGGGTTTGCGTGTAATCGGTTCAGGACATGCAGCATTAGCATATCCATTGCAATATGTAAGCGAGCGTCCGCCAACATTGGCCGGGATCCTGGTCAATTGAATACTGTATTCATTATTGATTATGGTTTCCACAGCTGTTTGTGGCGAGTACTGGATGTAGGTACTCAGAGCTAAGTGAAGAGGAAAACGTTTGTGATGCCTGATTTGTTGCAGATTTTGAATCAAACCCGACTTGGCTTGGAAACGTGCTGCCTCGCTGGAATAAATGTGAGACTATTCGGGAGTTCTAGAGAGATGAGGAAGATTTACGTCACAAACCTAGAAAGTGCTACGTAAAGTACGTATTTTTATTTAAAAAAATGTGCATCCGGCAAAAAAAAATTGTTGTGGAGGGTTTAGAGGTCCCTCTAGAACCCTCAAATAGTCTCACATTCTTTTTAGAGAGGCAGTGCGTTTCAAACCTTAACCTTAATAAAATATCGCCTTTCCGTAGATACGATGTGTAACTAGTAGGTAACTTGCAAATATAATATAAACACTAGCCGGACTTCGCCCGAGTAAAACATAAAATAAAATATCCTACGATACTCGGCGATACTGTCAGCAAATCACTAGTGTAAGAATTTTCGGACCGAATCGAAGATTACCCCCTCCCTACATACAAACTCAAAAAAAAATCATCTTCATAATATTATCTAGTACATTACATCATACATAACATCACGCCTGTAATCCCAGAAGGGTTAGGCAGAGGTGTACCTATAGTACACCAACATTTCGCCAGCTATGTTTAAGTCCCATGTAATAGGGGGCGAGCCTATTGCCATCAACCGGGCACAAATCCAGACTCCGGGCTTTTACTGAGAAATTCTAGATAGAAAAACCCAATAACACTTTGCCCGACCTGGGAATGAAACCCAGGACCTCATGCTCAGCAGTAGCACTTGCGACCACTAGACCAACGAGGCAGCCATCGCCTGAACAGCTCAGGGTAACCCTACAAAACACAAGCAGCAAATACCCAATCTGATCAAGGGTTGAAAGAAAATGAAACACCAACTAGGTGTATCTATGTAACCAATTTATATATTGGAAATATATTGGATTTGCTACTCGTACATACATAGGTATAGCAGATTTACGTGACGGAACTACCTCTGTTTTGTATCGAAGATAAAGTCCTTTAGATCCGATTGGAGGCGAGACGTCGAGACCCCGATTCAATTGTTGTTTGGAACTTCACAATATGGGAAATTGACAATATGCTCTCTTGGAAGGGACCTGTTGCGATCCAACTTTATCAAACGCTTTTATTCATCTCCGAGTACTTAACTACCTACGAGTATATTTATTGAGGAACTTTATTACGCTTTATGTAACATCAAATATCTTTTAAAGTTGTCCTTACCTTCCATATTTGTTGTATATAAGATTTTCTGAGCTATGAGCTAAGCTGAGCTGAGAAGAGATCACCAGCCGTTGTTTGCCTGAAGGTCCTTATAAATATAAACAAAAAAGTGGTCTAGAAAAAAAACGTATGTATATAGATAAAATGTTTATTACAACAAAAGACTCAAAAATCCTTACAAGTTAAAAGCAGAATAATTTCAAATTAGAATTAATATTAAGAAAAGAACGACCCTGGCGTCATATTTACAAATAAAAACATTTGAAAATGGAAATGAGTATTTGAGAGATCTGGAACTGGAAGCAATCAGTTTTGGAACGATCAAAGTGTGATGAAGTACGATGTGTGTTGTGTTGTGCTGCACATATTAAAAATAATCGTTGATTTACGAGATAAGTAAGTATTATTCAGTACAAAATCTAAGTTTTACGTTCCAATTTTAATTTTTATGACTTGTTTAGAAATCATCCTTATATTAAACGATGTACGTCATGATCTTATGAATATTTAATTATTAATGTGTATCAATCAAAACGTTTCAATTAATTAAAATGAGTTTTTGACTGGGCATCACAGTATTGCCATTGTTGATTGAATTGCCCACAACATTAGCCACAAGTGCTGAGGATTTTAACACAAAGGCATGTTCTACATTCACTCGCTTCAGCGTAACGTGTGGTGCGAACTTTTTTAAATCTTCTATATGATGCATCGGTACCCATGCGTCTTCCTCGCTGTATAATACATTGGTCATATACTTTACTTTGTTAATAGCAGCAGTATTTAGCTCGTGCATTCTGTCTATAACCTCATAAGCTAACAGCATTGATTTTTCCTGCAGCATCGGATTAAGATATATCGTTATCCGCTTAACATAATTCGAAGGTAACGAATTTAAATATAAATACAATTTAATGGCAAGCAATCTTATTGTTGGTACTAACTGAATAATAAACAAGAATATAAGTATAATTCTATGCAGGTATCTCACGACATTGTTCACGAGTTTCCCATTTTTGGTTGCTGAGAACTTTTGTAGCGTTGGAAACAATAAGTTTACTGAAGAGATTCTTTCTGTTAGGTACTCGTTCTTGTGCAGGAGTTCCGTCAGCATCCAGGCTCCGATTGAATGTCCAATCAGATGTAGTTTGGTACTCTTATCAAAATAATTATTTATAAGGTCCAGTTTGTGTTCTATTTGACCTTCAGTGTTATAAAGGGTCCATTTTCGTGGAAATTTTTCTTTTCCGTTTTCGATCTCGTCGTGGCCAGCATGACCTGAAAAATATGAACACATAAAAGTGAATTATTGTCTAGTGAAGTATAAGTCAAATTTCAACATTTTGTGAGACAGTTACTTTAGGACAGTCTTTATATTGTGGGGTGAAGGGGTATGTGAGATGGTATATATTTATACATTTGTATCTACTGGGGTTCTTTTGGGTTACATAACTTAACGCCTGTATTCCTGAAGAGTTAGGCAGAGGTCCACCTATATTACACCCTCATTTCGCCAGGTAAGTTTAAGTCCCATGTAATAAGGGACGAGCCTATTGCCATGGAGCAGTACTGGCCCAGTGGTCACAGTCGCGACTTAGAGTTGTAGGTCGTAAGTCCGAACCCAGACAGGCGCTTTACTTTTTGTAAATTATTTCATCGCCACTTCTCTCAAAAGGGTGCAGGAAAACATCGGAAGGAAACCGGCACGTCCAAAAACCAAAAATTTTAAGACATGTGACATCTAACAATCCGCATTGAGCCCGCGTGCTGGATTACGGCCCAGTCCCTGTCACCGAGAGGAGGTCTGTGCCCCAGCAGTGGGAACAGTATAGGCTGATTATGCTATTGCCATCAACCGGGTACAAATCCAACCTCCGGGTAACTACAACAACCCGGGAATCTAATTCAGGAACTCATGCTCAGCAGTAGCGCTTGCCACGAGGTCAATGAGGCAGTTTGTGACCACGTTCGCACGGACGATCTTTAACGCACTGCTCAGCGCCGAGAGTTGAAAATCCAACAGTGTGTTTTTTCGACGCGCTGTTGACGCGACACGATGCACTCTGTTGGATTCTTAACGCTCGGTTCTAACCAGAGAGTTGAAAATTCAGTGCGCAAAAAAATCCCGCTGAGATTTAATAACGTGCGAACTTGTGTAACTACAATTATAAGTATCATAACATAGTGTTATTTTACACATCACTTGACCTTATTACTCGTATGACGCGATTCGAATTTCGAATACTCGTCAACATTACTCGGGATAGCACTTTCCAGTTACACAAGTGGCAAGCATACGACCAAAACTTATCGGTTTCCGAACTATAAGAGGTAGCTAAAAAAATTATGTCTGGATCAACATCGCTTACCGACAACACAGACGGGTAGTTGAGTACAACGGTGCAATTGATCCGCAAACTCTCTGTAGAACTCAGGTATTCCCGGGCTTCCAGTTATAACAACAATCACCTCGGAACTGCACTTGAATGGATCACCGAACGTTATTAAACGAGTTTCTACTTCATTTAGAAGCTTAGTAATGTACATTTTCCTTTGTATTTTTGAGGACGTGTTGCTAAATTCGTGCAGGCCGTGTTCACTGTGTCAGTTCGCGACAGTCAACTGATCATAATGAAATTATTATTATTAAAATCTGCATGGTCACTAGACCGATGCTAGTGCGAGTTGCGAGTTTGGGAGAAGCACGCGGGTGAGTATGAAGGGCGATCTACTTGTTTTTTAGGGTTCCGTACCTAAAAGGAAAAAAATGAAACCCCTAAAGAATCACTTCGTTGTCCGGCCGTCAGTCTATCAAGCCCCTTATTCTCAGGAACGCGCGAAAGTATCAAGTTCAAATTAATGTCAAATAAGGTCGACAGCCTCTTGGAGCTTAAAAAAATTGCCTTTTATATCATTTATTCGAAATATTTTGTTACTTGCAAATAAATCAAAACTCCTTGAATCATGAAATTTGGTAAAAAGCAAATTCTCACAGCAAAAGTACAGAAAAAAGTCCTAATATCGTTATTTTGTAGTTTTATAACATTCTTTATTTTTTTTAATACAAACACGACACCATATTTTCAACTACAAAGTTTGTTCTTGGAATCATTTAGAATTTTGTAGTCGTGTCAATAAAAGTTTTTGATATAAGCAACGATTCAAAAATGTTCAAGGTTCATCGGAAGCCAAACATTCTTGTTTGCATTCATGAATTCCTTTAGGTACAGAACCAGTACTGACAGCTAATGAATTCATAATTAAGCATCGTACTTTAGGTATGTGGCAATCCCATTTGAATGAACGCAATGAACGAGTGAGGTGAAGTAAATTATAAATAACCACAGCTTAAACACAGACTATACTGTATGTTAACCAAAAGACGAAACTGCGGCCCAAAACAAAAATGAAATACATTACGAGCGAATACGGTCCGTTTATCATATAGTGAAATCCACTCAGGGAATATAAAACAGACTTTATTTTCATACAAATACGGTTTGTTTTATATTGTTGGTTTTTGTTAAGGTGAGTGACACCATTGCGTATACTCGTAGTAAGAGGGTAGGTATAATAGAGGGTTGTGTGATTTGCGCTCATGAGATTCAATTTCACGCACCTGTTTGATTGACGGGGACATTATGCAGGTGTTCAACCCTACACATAATTTACTATTTTATCATTTTTCGGGATGTCGTTTGTATCGCCAGGAGAATTATATTTAATGCGTAATATTACTGCCACGAAAAAGTTATGTTGTATTTTTATACGGAAAAAGCTAAGAGTGTGAAGCTTATCAGGCTTTGCAAATTGCTGGAGTCAACTTGGGGAGTAGGGGGTCGTTGTGACTTTATCACGTCCGACATTATTTTAGTCAATCGAGGAGTTTTCACCCGCGGGACGTTGTCGGGTTTTCTGTGAGTTTTCCTCGTAGGTACGCTTTGAGATAGGGATGTCATCGGCTTGGGACAGGCTGTGTGTACATAAACTATTGTGTTCCTTTTTTAATAAGTAAGAAAAAACATTAAAGACACGAGTTGTATTTTACCATTCCATAAACATGAAGACTTTTTTTCCATGGGAACGTACTACCCGGACAAAAATACATCATAAGTCCTAACCCAGGTCACGGTCTACTTGGGTGCCAAATTTCATCGAAATCTATTCAGATGTTACAGGCTAGTTACTTTCGCATCTATAATAATTACAATAAAAATGAAATGCTGTTCGTAAGTAAGCGCCCAAATGACCGAATGAATGAATGATGAGTAATTCAGAATGACCAAACAGATTCGACCAATTGTTTTAAAATGATTCTTGAATTAGGTTTTATGTTAAGAAAAATTTAAAAAGTTTCCGGGATTATTGTGTAATTCGGGAAAACTGAAAGTGCGTTTTTCTATGTGAATTTTGTACGTTTTATTGAATTTTTGTAAATAGATTATTGCTTCATGTTTTGCAATAAATTTCCTGCGTTGGGTCATCGCGCTGTTCTATCTTTTCTATGGAGTCCGACAGCGACAGTGACTGCGCTGTAGCTGTTGTAAGCCTCTTAAGTAAATTAAGAATGGAGTATTTTACTTAATAGGCTTACAACTTTAACTGGCTACCAACATTCATGAAAACACATAGGTTGGCTTATTGGCAGTACCATACTATAATAATTAAGTAAAAACTTAATGTAGTAGCAAAAAACCATCAGTCTATTTAAGGCATTAAAACATTCTGGTATACCTTTTAAAACAAAGTAAACGCCATTATTATTCACCGTTGTAGCCTATTTATCACGCACGATATTTAGCGTGGCTTACAGCGAATTAAAACTTAATTCAAAGTACATTTATGTACAGAATCCTACTTTTCACTACATAGCTATATTATTATAAAACAAAGTTCCCCGCTACGTCTGTCTGTCTGTCTGAATGCGATTAACTCAAAAACTACCGAACGGATTTTTAAACGGTTTTCACCAATGGACGAAGTAATTCATGAGGAAGGGTTAAGATGTAAAATTCGAGAAAGATTTGTCGAAATTCGCAGAAATATGACGCATCTTCATATTGTGGAAGATGTCGGAAAAAATCATGCCGACTGAGAGCTTTACTGGCGTGTGCCGCGTACCAATCCCAAGGTCCTTCCTACTAGCTTATAAAGAGTAATCGGGTGATATGGAAAGTCATATTGTTAACAGAAAATTATATTTACAATAACTTTGTATTTATAAAATTACGGCCATTTATATAAAATACCAGTTTTCAACCAGGCGAAAGTGAGTCTATCATCAAGTTGGTAGGTAATTAGCGTAACAAATAATTGACCTGATTTTACAACAATAGATAACCTTCAGATTCCTTTTACATAGTAACAATGATAACTATTCTATTTCTTGATTTCATGTTTTTAAAATTAATTAATACGTCTACGGAACCATTCATTCACAAGTTGCAGGCCTCTGAGGTTTTGTAAAACTACATTTTGCAGACGTCATAATTTTTCACATAATTCTCGTATTTCTCGTTTGTTAAGGTTAATTGTTTATCAAATAAACTCACTTCGCCAGTTTGAAGTTCAATCATCAAGTTGGTAGGTAATTAGCAAAACAATTAATCAACCTGATTTTACAACAATAGATAACTTTCAGATTCCTTTTACATAGATAACTATTCTATTTCATGATTTCGTGTTATTAAAATTAATTAATATGTCTACGGAACCATTCATTCACAAGTTGCAGGTCTCTGAGGTTTTGTAAACGCATTTTGCAGACGTGATAATTTTTCACATAATTCTCGTATTTCACAACAAAAGAAGTAATAACACACGATTCTGCTAAATACATACTTGTTTGTTAAAAATGACTTGTCAACAATTTTGTCTAATTTGCTTGACTGATCGGGGTTGCTGATTTTGCACCTAATAAGCAGGTGATTCATTGAATAAAATTGTGATTACGTTTGTTTTATTCCTGAAGGCAATACTTTTTTAAGAATCTTGCATAAATTACCAAACACATGAAACTAAACTCAAACTCAGAACTCAAACTTATTTCAATTAAACCATTTACAGGCACTTTTGAATTGTCAAACAGTCGGTTACTTATTCAGAAAGTTGAAGCTAGTTGCCCATTCCAAAACGTAGATCTCGATGGAGAAAAACGGGCTTGAAACTCCAATGGAAATCTTTTAAATCAAGATATCACAATATCCTAGGTACAGTCTACGAGGCCTAAGCTGAGTTTTGCATTTGTGCAGCAGTACTTCATTCTAGTTGCTTCTGCACATTTTGTTTTCAAATACTATTCCAACATGACGCAACATTACGCCGGTAATCCCCGAAGGGTAAGGCAGAGGTGTACTTAATAGTTCACCAACATTTCAGGGCCTTTTGCGATCAACCGGGTTCTACTGAGAAATTCCAGATGGAAAAAACTTTTAATAAAAAAAAAAACAGCGACTTAAAAAAAACACTAGAAAGTTATGAATCTTATATTATGGTATAAAATTATTTTTCACTTCCTAGTGTTCTTTTGGAAGTCGGTTGGGATTTTTTGTAAAAAAGTTTTTGTGCATCACTTTTTATTTGTGGGACCTACCCCACAGAAATTCGTATACCACTACTTTCTTTGTAACATTAACACGAAGTTATGATAACGTCATCAAGATGCAAGTAATACGTAAGTGGAAAGATACGTATTACTTATTTAAGCTAACTGAAAACCTACCCTAGCGAAGAAAATAAAATTTATATGGGACCCATGACGCATACCAAAAAAAAAAGACTGTCAAATCGATTCACAATTGTCGGAGATATCGTGTAACTAACATACAGAAGTTTTGAAAACCTCCTCCTTTTGGATGTCGGTTAAAAACCAAAGAAGACTTTGTCCGACCTGAAAATCTAATTCAGGACCTCATGCTCTGCACTAGCACTTTCTACTTCTAACGTAACGAGGCAGCAAATAATATTCCATTCATATAATATTTATGAACATGATTATCTATAACGGGCTCTGGTTTTACTTGACAATCTTTGTATTTGAAAATGCGTTAAGAATCAGTGTTTTCTAGTAAAAGAAGCTAGTCATGCATTAAGAACCATCCCCAAAATCTCTTGAAAAACAATAACAACATTATTTGAAACTGTATTTTTACAATAATTGTTACAAACGTCGTTCATTTCACGGCCATCAAAAAACGATTAATAACAAAAGTAGGTATGGTACAGTGGCGACCAAAAGTCCATAGGCATTCTCACAAAGCAATAGTGACGTTTAGTTTGACTTACGACTTTCTATTTCCAAGAGACACACTCATAATCATTGTCGTCAACAAGTGATTGTCGTTCATAATTTCAACTTATTAACATGAGTCAAGATGGCCTAGCGGTTAAGGAATGTGAGTTCAAATCTCACGCATAAATCTGTAGGCTTTTTGTAAGTTTTTGCTCGATTGGAAGTAATGGGACAGAAATATAATATTCTTTATCTTGTTCGCTTTGTCCACATATCGCAAAGTAAAAAAAGGTAGATCATAGAAAACTAAACAAGGAATTTAGATTTATGTTAGGTAGACTTGAGTTTTACGAATGTTTAACTTGATCGGAATGAACGTTTTCGATTGATTGTAGTTGTTGGTTAGTGACGTGTAGTTTAATAGATAACAGTATTGTATTTATTCTCAAAATGCAGGTAAATATTAATATTGAGGCGAGGGCGACTATAGTATAGCGCTGCATAAAAGTGGTCTTAATAGAACACAAATATCTGATAAAAGCGGACTGAATGTGAGTATTATATTTATGAATTGCCACTTAAACTTTTATTTGAAATGTATACCTAAGATTATTTGGTGACGTAAAGATAACAATAAATATATTTAATATTTATTATTTTTTTAATCCATCATGAGGCCTGAAAGATAAATAATTAGTGATTATTATTGGATTAATAAATGCAGAGTTTTAATACTATATTATTATATTAAATAAAGATTATTATATTATTAAAAAAATTGAGTCACTAAGTATTTTGTTATAGCTGCTTTATATATTATTATTTTTTGTTTTTGAGGAATACTGTAAGTCACTGGATTAAAAGACATGAGGAAGAGGGTAGCCTTGCTAGTAGAAAGCGAACTGGAAGGCCATCGCTTATTAGCGAGGCGCAGCGACGACATATGGTGGGCGAGTATGAAACAAATGGTTTCACACCAACTGGACACTTTGCGGAAGTATTCGACACCTCATTGCAAACTGTTCGCCGTGCCTTCCATGCTGAAGGCTTGCATCACAGAAAACCAGCTCAAAAGGCATTGAAAATAATGGGGGTTATAAAAAATATTAATACCTAGATGTTTTGTTTTAATTATTAGACGGTGTTTATTTAATGATCTATGTATTATTTAATGATCCTAAATTGAGGTTTAGTTTCAAACTTCTTTTCGTCAAGGAAATGAACACTTACGCTATAATCCGAATATTATGATTCATTGTGACGTTACATAAAAAGCATAAAGTCTTAATCATTATATTAGTTTTCAATAAACTCTGCTGAATACCTATAATAAGTGGGTATCAACAATTATATTTGTGTTATTAGAATATTCTTTCCTTGTTATGTTATTATGAATTGAATAAGTGGGTATGGAACAAAAAAACTTATGAACGGTTACAAGAAAACTTATTTTATCTAGGTAGGAATGTGACGTCACAATTGTCAAAAAACTTCGTTAATTTTAAAAATATATGAAACGAATGAATATTTTTATTATATATATTGGGGGTACACTCGCCGTGCATAACTGCGATCTTTGTGGTGTGTGGCGTTAGAACACATACCGTCGTACCGCGAGTTCACAGCAATATGACTCTTAACGTGCCTATGCACTTTTGAGCGCTTACTGTACAATGCAAAAAAAAAACCCTAAAAGAACACGTTGAATAACTTCTACCTTTATGTGTAACGGATATAGACGTTCATAAACGTCATTCGAGCAACAGATGTACGTATAAATTGGGCTTAGGGTAGAATTATTGTTATTGCTATCATATTGCATAGTCCTCTACTGGATAAAGTTGTAAGCGTGTTCTGTAACGAATCGTGAATAGCCAGCAATTGTCGTCGTGTATTTCTCGCAACAAAACTGTATGAGGAAATAATGTTTGAACGAAGTGCTATTGTTATGGCAGACTCTGACAAAGAAATTCCCTACTAAGTGCTTCGGGTGAACGTTTGTTGTAGCAGAATTACTTTTAGAACTTCATTCATCAGCTCGCCGTGGTGTCTGCTTTAAATTATTTATTAAATAGCTTAAGCGAGAACTTTGTAGTTCCTTCTGTACTTTAAAACAGAAGAAACCACAAAGTTCTGAGCCCAATAAACCTCATTTAAGAAATGGCTGCAGAACACGATGTGTCTTTATCTCTTATGTATGAGTTATGAACTTATGATCCATCAAGTAAATCAATGTAGTAAAAGATATTATGGCTGAGTTAATTTAAGATTTCTCACTACTTATTTTTTAACGGCAAAGTAAATAAAATCTTCGGGTATCGCCGCCTGTTAAAAATGTCAAGTGTCTCATACGCCAACTTTATTTTATAGCACACAAGTTCAGGGCGTTACGTTAATTGTGGCCTACATTCGTCGAGTTAATGCGTATTAATGTGAGTGGGAAAGTTATCTTATTTAAACAAAACTCAGCCGGGACCGCTTGTTTGTCGCTCAGCTTGTAAACACATCGCCGCTCGGCAGTACTATATCGGCTGCGTTACCATGAGGACATCACGAGACATGCTACCCTTACATAATACGATCATGTTACATCAAACCGTGTCCTAAATCATAATGTCAGAATCAATTTTTCTCAGAATTGTATTTCATTTTTAACATTTAACAAAACCACGGCGTCTCGGCCCAGTTTTTCTCTGAGAATTTGCGGAGGGTCCCAGCTGAATATCCGCATTTTTTCAAAACAATGAGGGTGTCCTCGTACTGCGTTATATTATGTGGAAATTTCCCAAGGAATTTCCGTGAGATTCCCTTGAATGGTTGAATGTGAGTGAAATTCGCTCGAGTTCAATACATTCGAATATCCTTTTGAGATTGGAGTGACACAAAGCGTATTGTTACAGACGAGAGGTTTCTATCTCGTGCCGTTTTGTCGACGACTCTCGTAGTTTTTGTCTTTATCTGCGCTGGCTGCATTAAGTGATAAGCTTTTATGTTAAATAAGTGTGAGACATGTGAGACGTGACCCTTTTTGTAACAAGTCATCTTGCATGCATGGAAATAAATAGCTTCATGCTTTCACAGCAGCTTATTTAAGGGTTGCTCGAAAATATTTTTTGACGCTGATGTAAATGCATAATGCATAAGAATTAGTTGTGACACTTGCAACACATTTTTAAGTCATTAGAATTTTGCAGTTTTTTATACTGCCGCTTCATTTATTATTACTAACGAAGCCAAGATCTACGAATGTTATTTAGTAGCTACTAATTAGTCAAATATTCTGTTCTAGAAAATTTTACTAATTTGTAGAAACTTCTTTGTTTCACAAAGCGAGTTCTGAATATACCAGGAGCTCATAGAAACACGAAGTTCCAAGAAAGGTTCACATGTCATGGTAATTATTATATGGGAAACCAAGTGCATTGGCTTGATATCAATAATAGTTCTAGGCATAGACGGTCTGACAATATATTCTTAGATACGTAACAAAGTATGGATTACTATGACAGGAAAAAGGTATTCATTAATCAAACTACTGTCAGTGCTTTCAGTACATTACAGGTAAATAACATGAAGATAATGAACTCCAAACTTATGCCTAAAGCTTTTAGCTCGCTACTATGATGTTGTGGTTGCAATTAGATAAACCTACATATTAGGGATGATAACTAATATTAAAAATGTTCGTAAAAACAATGCAATTTCAAAGAAGGTATAGTAACAATGAGATTATCGAAAAAATCTTTTATATCTATGTAAATATGAAGAAGAGAAACGCTTTAAAAGTTTTTGGATGGGACTTTTTCCGTCCTTGTCGAGCGGCGCGGACAATGTACGGCGCGCAACGCTATTATAAGTGACATAGTCGTGACGTCACTTCTACGGTAGTGCTGTCCTTGCCTAACACTTATTTTAAAATGTTTATAGCTTGGCCTTTTTTAACAAAAAAAATCATCATCTCTATTATACTTCAGACGTTTCGGAGCTTATAGGCTGAACTCATAGCTTAGGGCGTGAAGAAGGTAACCTTCACTCAAACTGCCTTTCCTTTTCTCAACAATGTTGCAGTTGGCTTTCAGTCTAACCGGCTGAATACCAGTATTCAACCTGGACAAGTAGTCCATCTATATTTGACCTCCACAACCCAGTTACTGGGTAACACGATACCACTGGGTAAGACTGGTTGTCATACCTTTGCGCTTTGACTACGAGTAGACTAAAGATCTACGAATTACAGCCGAGTCTTAACGTGCTTTCCGAGGCACGGAGGGGTAGCGTAGCGCCATGGCGAGAGGTTTTATTCGATTCGTCCGATTGTTAAAACATCTCGGACTCGCCCATCGCTACGGAGGGGTCATAATGTAATGAACTGTAGTAACCATCCACAAATCGACCGCGACATGCATAGCTCAGCCATCGATACACCCGTGAGGCCAAGAAAGCACAAAATCAGTCTAGTGCAAAGTAAAGTGAAAAGTTTTGTTGATGATAAAGATATGTATGTTTTGGTTAAGGTATTTAATTTATGGGCCTGTGTCGCCTGAAAATAAATGCATAATTAATATTATTAAAAACATCGTGGAACCCAGAATGCATTATACAGGGTGGCAGGAACATCGACCCGAATAAGAAGAGCGCAGACTGTTACCATGAACACAGTACATGATTCTAAAACCCCTGCGTTGAAATTTTTCGTCGGTTATTAATACACACAATGCACTACACAACACAATATACTGTATAGATCTCATTATTCTTACACAAAGCGGGGCAGTAAAGCATAAACATTGTAGCCGGGCGTCGCCGGTGAAAATTGTTTAATGGCTCACTAGCGATTGTCGTAAAACTATATTTCGTCGGGGAGGAGGGTTGAGCACGATGGAGGACAGAGGACACAGGCCCTCGTTAAAACTCTGACCGTTCACTAAATCTTACGGGTTTACGATTCTACAAAAATTGGGGCACCTCTAGCGCGGTGCTTCAGGTTTCTTCGCTTGTAACTGTTCAGAGTTCACCGCTATGTTGTAAAACAGTCCGGATTATAGTTAAGTTAGTTAATAGGGTGGGGTATCGAGAGCTTTTATGAGCTTTGAAATAATTGGAAAAAGTTGTTTACTGGTTAGGCTGGTTTGGCCGGTCACGCTGGTTAGTCATATGTTGGTATATTCGCGTTTGCTAGCTGACATATGGCAAATGTTTAATTTAGTGTTTTGTATTTCGAAATGTTAATTACTTACTATTTTAGAGAAATAGACAGCAGTGCTGCTGGGGAGTTTGTTGCTCTACTTCTTCTTCACAGCGAAAGCACTAGGAAGTGGTGAATTTTGACGTTAAATAAGTTCTCAGTCTAGTTTGAATTATTGACTTTTGATTTTGATTGATTTTGTTTCAATAAATATTATGGAAATGGATATTTGCATAATGAAACTTGCGTAATCAAGCACTATCACAATGGAACTCAATACCTTATAAGCTTATCAATAATTTGAAATGTCAATGCAATATACTGATCCGATATTGTGTCAATACGTTTGAATGTAGGTACAAGAGCCTTGTTCTATTACTGTTCTAAAAGCATGAATAATGCTTCAATGCTGAATACATTATAGTGGGACAAAATGTCGTTTACTGCGGGAAAGCTGTTCGAATGAAATGAAACGCTAACTAATGAATGTTGAACTGAATGTCGTTTATATTAATATATATATATATATGGAGCGTATTTAGTATTCAGGCGAAGCGTGCACCTGTCGGCAATCAGCCGCCACTCACATTATTTTGCCATTACTTTAGACAATACCGCATGATTTAAGGTAAATACGTGGAGCTCTCTGATTACGTCTGCGTCATAAACTCCGCCATACTTCTCTGAGATCCATGACGTAGCGAGCAATGACTTACACATAAAGTAGCATCTGAATTTAGTGAAACTTCTTCAGGGACGTGTATCATTCCGTCAAGCGAAACTGGCAGCAAAGTGTACACCGCTCGTAATAATACAATTACACGTAGGAATAATACGCGAGTAGCAAGTGCGCTAACAACGTGGCTTATATCACGAGAGATAAGAGACATTGCGAGTGATGTCGAGATACGTCCCTCAGCCGGGAGTCTTGCTTGCCAACCATGCAAGCGTTTTAGATGGGCGGAAAATGCGAGAACGTTCTACGCTATGCGAAAATGTGATAATATTACTTGGTGCGGTTTTACGTTGTCGCAGTTATACAACGCGAAGCGTTTATCCTACGTTTCAGTGGTTTCGCTAATTCAGAGACAAACGCTCAGTAGTAGATACAATGCGAATTTTATTTGATCTCAATATGTGTCTCCTGGGATCGTATTTGTCGCTCAGCTAAGACAAGGGTAAATTCTACACAGACACATTATTGTTTCGGTCAGCGTCCGAGCTAGATCACGTCCGTACAATCGTTTCACTAATCTTTGCTAAGTAATTATAAAGTTTTGGAGCGTGCATTCCGCTTAGAGTATTTGATATTCAAGAAGCTCGACAATACACGATCAACCCACATTCTTCCAAAACAATATTAGAAATTATTCGCTTGAATTAATAATGGGATCCCAACCCTTCTTGTAAGTACTTGAGCACTTGTAGATGATTACGAAAAGCTTGGTACAATTAGTAGTTAAAGCCGGGTACGGGGACGTAAAGCTGTCATTCTCCTTTGCCAGGTTAGTTAATGTACGTAACAAAATAATGGCTTGTTGGGATTAATGTTTAATCTATGTTTATGACGAACATAAGCGACATAGTAGAAGGATTGTTACGATATTGCGATGATTGGAACGAAGAGTTATTTAATTCTGTTACAGAGTTGTGTCTGCAGTTGCTTTGTAGCTTTTTATAGTCTCGTGTTTTTTTGGCGCAGTTGTTATATTGTTGCATTTTGTTTTATAGTTAGCTCGGAACAATGCACTGGTTTAGTGCTGTTTTTTTTGTGTTATTAGTCCTTGATGACCACTAGAATGAAAAAACTACTACTAAGACAATACAAATAGAATCTTGATAAAATTGCATTCTTTAAAATATTTATAGTTCGAAAAATAGAGTTGAACATTAACAAAATTGAATTAAAATAAGCTCTTCTTTTTAAAGTTAGTCGTTAGTCCCCGGCATTTCGCTCAAGTTCTGAAGTTTTACGCTGGATCGTGAATTCAGACTTCCGAGTTAGACAATGTCTGCACCATATTTTAGAGATATTTATCTTGCAAGTTTTATTATTTTCCAAATACATAAAGCCCGTTTCCCATGAATAGGAACTGTTTACGTCATTCCGCGTGTGTAATGGTTAATCAAACACCCGCGGTACATATTTTATCTGGAATCTTCGACGTGTTGTTAGTCCCGCAGTGAGTCAGCGTGAATGTTAATGCATTTCGGTTCGTATATCACATTTCGTCAAATGTAATCGAAGCCTCGATGACGGGACCATCCATCACAAGAATCTTCTTCTTTTAAATGGAATATCTTTCAATGCAAATTTACATTCGAGTTTCAACGGTTATTAGGGAAGATTTGGATCGACTAATCGATTATACCCCTCGACATCAGATGGTAACTTTATGTTATCGCGGTAAGCCGGCAGTCGACCGACTCTCCTAGAATAATTCATGTCAAAAACATTCGTTTTAAATGGAAACTGATTTATCGAGTACCAGTCGGCGCAGATTGTGCGTTGGAGTGGCTCTTAGTTCTTTTGCGGCACCATTTTATTTTTCAGTGTTATAAAGGAGCGCTTCCGTTATACGTTCGTGCATGTCGGCAATAATCCGGCTCGTTTTGATGAGCTCTGTTTACGAGCGACGAGAGCGTATCGCTTAAGCGACAAATAAATCGCTGACGATGCTAAATTTATAGGAGTTAATATATTTTTATGAGCGTCGGAACGCGGACGTTGTAAGAAATGTTTGAATTTGATTATGAATTTTTATGATTATATTGATTTTAAGTTTTGTGTTAATTTCCGGGATAGGCTGTGTCATGTTACGAGCTATATTTGCGTATATTTTTGCATCCTAATCTTTTATGCCCGCATGATGTTTGCGTTTGCGTTGCGTGAAAAGCGCCGGTATTCTTGGAGTGCGTTCAATTTAGGATAACCTTTCAATTCAATTCACACATCGATTTTGATTGCCTGTGAATACCGTTCAGGTTCCTAGTTAATTGGTAACTTAAGACGTAATCAAACAATTAATCCGCCATCTAAGATAGCATTTAATGATTACACTATCTTAATTAGTTTACATAGAACATCACAGCAACTAAGTCTCTGCTTGTCCTGGGTGATGGTAGGCACTATAATAACTCCTCGTTACTTAGTCGCGTCGTTCAAATAAAACGAGTACCTAATTATAATTTAATTTGGATAAATATTCTTATATTTTAGTTTACAATATTTTACATTTATAGCATGCATGACATAATTACGCTTATAAGTTCGTTCAGCAGGGCTAACAAGACAGGCGCGAGAACGCTCTCTATCTCGATTTGTCGAAATTTGTCTACGAATCTGACGTTAATATAATGTCTAACATGACCGTTATTCTCGACGCGATACCGATGTAGAAAGTTATTAATTAAAATATTTTTTTATCATTGCAACATCGGTCGATTTTACGCATGGAATTAGTATGTAGTTTATTGATTTTACGTGTACCTCTTTTAATTTTATTTATGTTGGTTTCTGTAATTTTTACTAAAATTTTAGTAATTGACTGCACGTGATGCTCACCTATGTAATAGTGCACCCCTCCGCCACAGTATTTCTCGCGGCCGCCGAAAGGAACTTAGTTCAAATGTAAATATTACGTAGTCTAAAACTAAGTATTTTTATTATTATCATGTTTTTTTAATAAAATGATGACTAAAATAAGTATAATTATGAATTTACCATGTTATTTTGGAGGTTTTTTATTTTTTTTATTGGGTCCTTATTTTGTCTAGGTACTCCTCTCGTCGTCAAAATAGAGGACGACTAAATTAGAGAAAATCGGTGCTTTTCTCATGCTGATTTTCAAAATGCGAGATAATTTAAGTGCCATGTTAGGGTTTAACGTTAAAACATCATGTTTGACAGAACGAGTCGAATATTTTGTATAGCAGCGCTGTCAGAAAACGAGTAAAGTGACGATAAAGACACGACGAGAAAACGCGAGAGTGAGTAATTGTCGGGTCTGTCATGTTAGCCCTTTTTTTTTTGGGTGGGAAATCATCAAATGACTTTCCCGCTCTGGGTGGAGCGGGAGGGCGTGTCAGACTTTTACTGACTAAAACCCAACGGTGTTCCTTCAGTTGCCTGTGCCAGGGCCACGGTGTTCTCTTTAGAATAACCCGCGACCCTGAGGCGTCGGCCCTATCGGACCCCGTCACTTTGTGCTGACATCTCTTTGAGGCGCGCGTGGAACACAACGCGCCGTCGACCCGGGCCTGGTCCTTACCGGTCGGCGAGCTACCCATTGCTCGCCGTCCGCAAGCCCGCGCCTACGGTGGCCGGGAATCTGCAGGCGACTCCCGACGCCCAGGGCGTCTCCTGCGGCGGCTAGTGGGGGCGTGAGGGCGCAAGGCTCTCTCCCTCACGCGCTCCGCCTCCTCCTTCGCGAGCATTACTGCTTCGCAGCGCAGCGGAGCGGAGGTGACGGCTTTCCATTCCCTCTCGCTCCGTACCATGGCCTGGACCAGGGCCGGACGCGAGAGATCGCCGCCGCCAATCGCCTCCGCGAGGAAACTGCGGTGCTCCGCCCAAGCTGGGCATACCTCCACCGTATACTCCACCGTGTCCTCCGGGCGATCCACACAATGGTGACACCCGGGCGTTTCCTCCCGCCTTATGCGAAACAGGAACCTCCCGAAACAACCGTGTCCGGTGAGGACCTGTGTCAGGCGGAAGGTGAGGACGCCGTGGCGCCTCTCCAACCACTCCTCAAAGAGGGGACTTACCGCCGCTATTGTGGCGTGCCCAGCACTGGGTTGCGACAATCGCACCCTCCATATCGCCATGAGATCCCGCCGGAGCTCTGTCCGCTGTACCGTGATTACTCGCGGCAGCGGAGTTACACCCCGGCGTTTTGCCTCCTCGCGCCACTCCCATACGTGCGCGAGGGCTTTTGCCTCCAGATCCCATGGCGGCAATCCGGCAAGGAGGCTCGACGCCTTGCAGGAGACCGTGTGGTATCCCCAGACCAGCCGGACGGCCATGACCCTTTGGGACGCGTTCAACCGTCGGGCCGGTCGGCGCCTCAAAGAACGCGCCCACACCGGTGCCCTGTATAGGGCCATGGACCACACGACTCCCGCGTAGAGCCTCCGGCAGGAGGCGTTTGGACCCCCTAGATTGGGCAGGAGCCGCCTCAAGGTAGCCCCAGCCCGCTCCAGTCTGGGAGAGAAACGTCGGAAATGCTCCACGAAGTTCCACCGGCTGTCGAGGACGAGTCCCAGGTACTTCATCGTCGACTCGACGCCGATGTGAACCTCTCTCACCGTTATCTGGAAACCCGACAGTGGCGCGTTCCGAGGACCATGAAAACACATGGCCTTGGACTTGTGCAGGGCCACTTCGAGTCCCAACTGCCGGATTCTCTCGACGATTGCCGCAACCCCGAGTGTCGCTTGTTCGGCCGCCTCCTGGTGCGACCTCCCCTGTGCCAGGACCAGCGTGTCGTCAGCGTAGTACACCACGCTGACGCCATTCGGGAGGTCGGCGCGCAGCACCCAGTCGTAACCGATATCCCACAGAAGCGGCCCCAGGACCGAGAGATGTCGTGCGGTGTCCCTGTGGGACACCGCACGACATCTCTCGCCGGTTCCACTCTCCCCGGTGACGGGGTAGATGACGGCCCTTTCCGTCAAATAGGCCTCGACCACAAGACAGAGGTAGGTCGGCTTCCGGTGATACCGCAATGCCTCCCTGATGCAACTCCAGGGCAGGGTGTTGAAGGCATTGGCGATGTCTAGAGACACCGCCAAGGCAACCCTACCCCGGGCAACAGCATCCCCCGTCGTGAGGGCCCGCACGCGCATGATGGCGTCCACCGTAGAGCGCCCCCTGCGGAAACCAAACTGGCTCTCCGCCAAATCCGGGCCCACCCGTACCAGCCGCCCGACGAGGCGGTTTGCAATAACTCTTTCAAAGAGCTTGCCCACCTCGTCGAGCAGCACGATGGGCCGGTAAGCGGACGGAGAGTCCGCAGGGCACCCCGGCTTCTTAATGAGGACCAGTTTCCCCGTCTTCCAACGAAGTGGGAACTGGCCCTCCTCCAAGCATGCGCTTAGGAGCCCCATTAGTCGAGGCCCGAGAGCCTCCAAGGTAAGCCGTCGGGTCCTGGGGCGGCAGTTTTGGCACTAAGCCTACGTACCGCCACTCTCAGCTCTACCTCGGTCACCTCCGAAGCATTGTCGTCGTCGTCGGCAGTGTGGTCCGCATGCGGCACCGCAGTAGGCGGACTCATGGGCGGGGGAGAGTGCTCCCCTCGCGAAGGGAACAAAGCACTCACCACGTCCTCCACTAGCTGGGGCCGGAGACTCTGCGTCAGCGGGGGAGCCCATTGGCGGAGTTTTTCTCGCACCATTTTGTAGGGGCGTCCCCATGGGTCCCTGTTCAGAGTCTCCAGCGACTCCTCGCGGGCCAGTGCCCTGGCCCGCATGATCTCCGCTAGGAGGGCGGTCTTCGCCACACTGTACCCCTCATACAACTCCGCCTGAATGGCTTCCGTATCCGGAGGGCGGATACGAAGCTTGCGGTGTCTAGTGTATCGTTGTCGCACAGCAACGCATGCATCACGCAGTGCGGTTAGCTCCGGCGACCACCAGCACACCTGGCGCCAGGCGCGTCCGGACTGGACCCGGGGCATTGCCACGTCTCATGTTTCGGAGATGGCCTCCCGGAAACACTCCGCCTCGTCGTTGATGTCAGCGGGCCTGTCCGGTGGTGACACCCAGGCCTGTACGATCGAGGCTTCCAGGAGGAGCTCCCGGTCCACTCGGGGCCTGTCGGACCGGCGCACTCGAGGTCTGGGCGGAGACGTCAAACCGGATGTACCGGTGGTCGGAATAGGTCTCCACCCCCTCCATGACACGCCAGTCAATGACGTGCGGCGACAGAGCGGGGCTCGCGAACGAAATGTCCACCACTGATTCACCCCGCATCCGCACACACGTTGGGACAGAACCCCGGTTTAGGACGACCAGGCCTGTCTCCAGAGCCCAGTTCTCCACCATCCTGCCCCGCGTGTCTGTGTACCGGGAACCCCAAGCCACGTTCTTGGCATTGAAGTCCCCGAGGACGAGCACGGGGAGGGAACGAAACCCGACGACGACGACTCTCAATTCCGCTAGGGAGATGTGGAACTCGGCGAGAGTTCGGTTCGGGGAGAAGTACACCCCTACCACGACTATCTCCCCGAACCGTGCCGCCACGCAACCCTGTCCTCTCTTGACAGCCTCGAGGGACAGGGTACCGGCGGCGGCGTCATGTTAGCCCTGAAGGTGACTCTTTATTACTTTTTTATTCATAATAACGTTTATCTCATAATCTTATGTGTGTATATGCCATTATATTATAATTATTCGAAGGTTTCATGATAGAACCATGCTGATTTAGAATCTCTTCAACCTTATAATATCGACAGTGGCTAGATTATTATGATTTTGCTTGATGTTCTTCCAAAACATAACTACTAATCCGTCTGCTAATTGGTCTATTTCTAATTAAAGCAAACTGTTTTAAGACGCTTCTAAAGACGTAGAAGCTTCTAAGAACGTAAGTTTGGTGGGAACATATGACAGGCTTTGAATATAACAATTTTAATACCAAAATAATCTGAATCATGAAACATGAACCTGAATCATATAGCAACTAACAGAGTAACGTTGTCACAGTATCACAAACGCTCCAAAATGGGTCACAACTCATGGCACCTCCACCATCATACAACAAACTATATTGTTACAGAAGGTCGGCTCCATACAACAAGCGAAAACGCACGCACAAACGCTATATGTACAGCAGTGCAAGTGCACTCGCGACTTGCATTCGTTGAGATAATTTAGGTCTCCATACGTAGGCACGTGTCTACAGTCTGTATCAGAAAGGATGGAGGAGGAAAACACTTCAGGGTACAGATACAGCAAATCAAACTGAACAACAGAAAGTGGTTTAGTTTGATTGTCTGTGTGGCCATGGGAACAACATCGTAATAGCCGTAATCTTTGAGTAGAATAAGTATTAAAGTTTTGTATGGGACACTTGATTGTTTTCGCGATTACGTCCCATCGTGAAAGTTATTCAGTCAAATCAAATCAAATCAAATCATTTATTTTAGCAAACATGGGTAATTGGTACAAGGATGTTTTCTTCAGGACCGTCTCATGGGCATGCAAATAATATTCAATTCTAAAATTAAACAGAGATTCTTTTGATGTCGAATAAATATGAATGTTAAATCATTAAAATTACAAAAAAAAAAGTTTGATGGTAGAACTTAGAACACAACTTTCTTGTACATGCGGTATATGTGCGTGCGCCTGTTTTCGTTCGTTGTGTAGAGCTGACCTTCCGTACTTATCTGTTTTGCTATACAATGACACAATACAAAGCTATAGTTATGTGGCGCAGACAAGGACATGTGGTGGAAGGCGATCTCGCCGGGGGAGCTCATTATAAAGCGCTAAGCCGGATCATTGCAGCACCTACTTAACACAAACGAGGGATAATAACTGCACTGTGAGTCTTGGCAAATGCCCGTCGATGCAGGTGAAATGTGATTCTTTTTGACGTAATGTTGGGTGGTTTGGTGATTGTTTAAGTGATAGATGAGTATCTAGGTGAAGTGTGCTATTTTCCAGAGAGCTATAAGAAGTTGAATAAATAGCGGGATATTTATTTACAAAAAATTTAAAGTAACACAGTGAAAATAACTTAGTATGTACGGATACACAAATAATTGAGAAACAATTTACCACAAATGCTTGCCTATGACTAGATGAAACCACCTAAAACGGCGTCCAAGACGCACAGTTAATTGAATACGCGTGGAAAACATAGTTAATGTGAGCGGAAGACGGGCATAATCCCAAAACAATTATGCCGAATAAGTACTTGGCAATGTCAACCCATGTGCTGACTGGCAGGGGGCGGCCTGGTGAGGCTGACAAAACACCGTTGACGCACTGACACATGCAAAATTACATTACGGAGTTGCAACCTGTCAACCCTGAGTTAAAATTGTTCTATGCCCCACATTATAAGGAATAACTCGATTACTTGGGGTGAGCGGCGAGGGTAATCTAATGGGGATATTAAAAACAAGTTACTAACAGAAGTTCTAGGACGTGCCGGTTTCCTCCCGATGTTTTCCTTCACCGTATAACGTTTGCATCAAGAATTCGAAGACATGTGACATCCGCTGCAAAACATTATATGCTGATTATGAAGTTTGGAAGTCCAGAAACGTTCTCTGGTCTACAGTGTGTAAATGAATGCAGTAATAGTAGTTCAGGGCATAGTTCTTCAGTAGCCCAGGTACCGTTCGTGAGATTGTCAGTAACAACTAGGCTTTGCTGACATTCTTGGTGGTGATGGGGTGGATCAAATAATCGATTTTCCCACCCGTACGCAAAATACGTGCCGACTTACAGTTGTGGACACCAGCCCGTATTACCTATTACCTAGCTGTAAAAACCGGTACCTTTATGAAAATAAATTTTGTCGTGGCTCTCTATGCGCACAAAGCTTTAAAGCTGAGCGTTTATTGTTAAGTTTTTATCGTTTCATCCGTTTCTTGGTAGGACAAGTCCGGTACTTTTTACTAAACCTTTTAGTGAAACTCTAGGGCTGTAATCGGTGTCCGGTAAATTACTACAAGCCATACCCCTTTTAAATGGAACCATTACCGATAAAGGCGAACTGGGGTAGATTAACAAAACATTAGCTACATACCTTTATATCATTAATGAATACGAACTGCTGTGCATTGGCCTCCTCATTATTATTGTAGGTAGTACCTGCTTAATTTACTTGATTAATCAGCCTATAACGTTCCCACTTCAGAGACACAGGCCTCATCTCTGTGAGAGGGAGTGGGTGCATAATCCACCACAGGGCCCAGTTCGGGTGCCAACCCGACATAACACCCGAAGCCGTACGTTTTCGCATTTTTGGTTCTAGGTCATGCCTGTTTCCTTCACCGTTATTGAAAGCAGTAGTGACGAAATTAAATACGTAAAGTGCCAGTCTGGGTTACAACTCGGAAGTCGGGGCCGATACCACTGGGCCACCACTGCTCTCAAAACTGGGCCTGTGGCCCAGCAGTAAGAACGTTATAGGCTGCTTAAGCAAGGTAAGCGGTAGTACCTATATGCTACCTTATATGTAAAATCACCATCCTTGGCATAAATATTGTTGGTTAATTGTCCAACTTTAAAAAAATACAGCAGTTCAGCAATGTCTATACGTATTTAATGTTGTACGTATACTCGATCGAAAATGTTGTTGCTTTTCGTGTCTGTTTGTATGCCCCCGATGTTATTTACTACTCAACAGATTTTGATGCAGTTTTCAACATAATTTAGAGAATTTTTCGAAAGGTTTATATGTTAAATACATGGGTATTTAACTTACCTATAATAAAAAAAATCCTTATGTTTTGTCAAGTCATAACAAACGTGCGAAGCAAGGACGGGTCGCTAGTTTGGTACATAAAAACTACTAACGAATTATACATCTATATTTGAACGTGACCATGCGTCATAAGTCACAAAGTATAACGCAAGCCTATGATTTTATACAGCAATATTAATTTAGCAAATTAAAAAAAGCTTTCATGTTATAGAATTAAAATTGTTACAATGTTTCATTCAATTATCTTATTAGGGTTGGTTAACGTTTTTAAAGGGATATTAGATGAAGATTAAACGCCCACTGTGTATGAGCATGGTTTCTCGTCAAGGCCCTAATAATAATAATAATATAACAGCCAATGGCTTAATAGCCAAGAGCTTCGACAAACACCTGAGGAGGCTTTCGTTGGGCAGCTGGATCAAGGGCTTGATTCAGAAAGCGGTACTTCTGGGCACGGCTCGCATTGTCAGGAGACCGCCGGTAGCTTGGACCCTGTTCCCGATACCGGTGGGATACTATTTTTTATATTTTGACATTTTTTTTCAGATTTTTTTAAAAATATTTAAAAATGTAATTTATAAGTTTGTTAAATGTAATAAAGGAGATAATAGTAACATAACATAACGTAACATCACGCCTAGTTTACCCGAAGGGTTGGGCAGAGGTGTACCTAAAGTACATATTTCGCCAGTTATGTTTAAGTCCCATGTAATAAGGGGCGAGCTTATTGCCATCTACCGGGCACAAATCCAGACTTTGGGCTGCTACTGAGAAATTCCAGATAGAAAAACTCAATAACACGTTGCCCGACCTGGGAATCGAACCCAGGACCTCATGCTCAGCAGTAGCGATTGCGACCAGTAGACCAACGCCTATTATTGTCCCACTGCAGGGCTAAGACCTCTTCTCATCCAGAGAAGGCATGAGCAATGATCATCAAGCTTGTTCAGGACGGATTGTGGATTTCAGCCTTTTAAATGTATATTTAACTCATTTACATTTATTTATTCGTTAGAGATATTGGGCATCGATACTAGTATCAAAAATTCGAAAGTGATGTCTCTATGTTACCCTTACACACCTAAACCATTGAATGGATTTCGATAAAATTTGGCAAGGAGATAGATGGCATTCCGGGGAAGAACGTAGGCTACTTTAAGTCCTGGTAGCACGTTCCTGTGGGATAATTTCCGATATCCACGCGGGCGGTAACATATTGCATTCGGTTGCGGAAGAACTTCGCTTAAAGGTAACTTTGTCGAATCTATCGCTATTGAGAGTTGATCTGACGACCCCAGGCATTAGTAATTGTACTGACTGTTGTAGTAAGCGCATACTAGATAATAGTTTAGGTAGGTAGGATATTGACACACAATAGGCACAAAATAGTAAGACTAGGTTTGGTCGGGCGTGTTTGTCCCGCGGCGAGTTTTTCCGCGCACTGTGGTTTCAACGCACTGCTTAGCGCCGAGAGTTGAAAATCCAAGAGTGTGTTTTTGACGCGCTGGGGTGCTCTTTGTTAGATTCTCAATCAGGTGTCAGCTTCCAGTCTAACCGAATGCAATTGAATACCAAGATTTTACCCGGAGCTACTGCCTTTCGTTCCACCCGCTGAAGAACTTCCACCTGGACATGAGTTGCCTTGAGAAACCTAAAAGTCTTTAAACAGACTCCGGACCCGTTGGCCGAAGCAAGGAAAACCTGTTCAGGTGGAGATTCATAAAAGATTCAGCTTTGCAGTGTAAATGTGGTGCTGTCCCATAAACGATGGGACACTTGATATCATGTCCTGCGTGTCCTGTGGAGCTGGTGGACGCTAGTGATGACGTCAAACACGTAGCCGAATTCTGGGCAGAGTCCATTTAGATTGCCACCGACACGCTAAGAAGAAGACAACCAAGTTACTGGGTAACATTAAACCCCTTGTTGAGACTAGTTTTCGATCTTTTGGGCTTCTGAAAACCAGTAACGACAGTCAAAGATCTACGAGACAGCCGGACTTAACGTGCTTTTCGAGAAGCGGGGTCTCTATATGTAATGGATCATCCATTATGGATGGTCACTCATCCAAGAACCGACCGCAGCTGTTATCATTTGGGTAAATACAGATTGAGCATCGAAAACAGTTAAAAGACAAATCACCGAAGTCAACCTGACTTGTACAAAATCAAACGGTTGATACGATCGCAACGTGTATTTTTCTTTAGCTCCAAGAAGTACGTGAAAGAAGTTTGGAATATAAATGTAGCTAACTGCGCTACACACCTTTGCTTGTAGTTGCTAGTTCCAAACTTACCTACTCCTCGGTAAGACTAAACTTACGAGTACAAAATGTGCGGAAAACATTTTTTGTTAAGTTCAAGAGTAATGTTTTAGTTTTTGTTTTGACTTCACATTGTAATAGAAAGTTAGTATGCACTACTTTATTTTTTATTGGCAACCCAAGAGACAATTATGTGCCTTAATATAGTGCGGAAACTTGGGAACATAGCACCGCTCAATTTTCCCATAGGCACCATAGCACAATCAGCCCTTAACGTTCCCACGGCTAGGACACAGGCCTCCTCTCACGGAGTGGGCCGTAATCCACCACGCGGGCCCAGTGCGGGTTGGTAGATGTCACATGTCTTCGAATTTTTGGTTCTAGGAAATGCCGGTTTCCTCACGATGTTTTCCTTCATCGTTTTGAGAGCAATGGTTACGAAAATATTTACACCGAGTAAAGCGCCTGCCAGGGATCGAACCCACGACCGACAACTCGTAATTCGGGGCAGTCAAGCCTGGGCCACCAATGCTTTCAAAACTGGGACGTTTTCTCGTTCTTCTCTCGTATTGGCAAGAAATATATGAGATTTAGTCAGTCAGTGTAGCGGCAGAATGGGCTGACTGACCAGAGACATAGGTCATTGAAATACTTGTCTATCGTGGAGGTAGTTTAATGTAAGAGAGTTTTCTGATAGTACGTTTATTTTAACACTAGCTTTTGCCCGCGACTTCGCCTTCGTTGAATTTCTCCCCCCAAGTCGCATCGCATCGCCTGCCTGCGCTAGTACTTCGTTTTCACTTAGCGTTCTTACTGACTTGTTTTCTTTTAGCTCAGTTTCTAAAGGTCCTACCTAGCGTGATGTCAAATAGCCTTTGTAGCATAAAGCCTATACAGGATAAGCTTTTAACGAGTGCGCAAAATGTAAACATGAATGCAGCAAATGATTCTAGACCCCCCAGCGTAGAAATGTTTCGTCTGGTATCAAAATAAAATCAGCTGTTTCATAGAAAAATGCAATACCTACACGGTAAAAATGTACTGAACAGCTTTATTTTTTGTTAAAAATGTTTTTTTTTGTCCAACTGGAAGTACAGAGATTAGTGCGTTCTAACAAACAAACAACCTTTCAGCTTTATTATTAGTATCGGGACAGGCAGAGGTGCACATATAGCAAGAACACTCATATTTCGCCAGCATACACTGATAGAATATACGTTTATTGTAGTATAAGTAGGTATAAGCTCCGATATTAAGATATTACTAAGATATGAGCTCATGGAAAGTTCTCGAGCAATATAGAAGCTGTGATGCTGGTCCAGATGGCGGGATATGAGGCGTTGACCCCTACTACTCACAAACTTCTTACTTTTACTTGATTGCCCACTTACAGTACATTGACATGCTTTGTGAGAAGTGATATTACTAAATGCAGTATGTTTCGAATGATTGGATGAGTAATTTGATAAGAACGCAGATGTTTTTGTGTTCTTCGTAGACGGATGTTCTTTTTTATTATTTACTACTTCTGCCTGCGTCTTCGTTCGCGTGGAATTGTAAGACCCCACAATAATCTAAAATAATACCACGTCATTATAAAACTTTCGTCTGTACTACGTTTATAGTTTTGGTCTCGGCAGCCAGAATATGAAGAGAGTCAGGACTGGTGACGCGGGAGCAAGCGACGTACTGTTGTTCGCATGAGAAACAGTTCGTCCAAAGGTCAACCCGCGCAGCCTTCAGCTCATTCATGAACGCATTTTTTTTTGGAGTGTAAGTAATGAAATGACTTCTGTCGACTTCAGGGCGTGTCAGACTTTTACTGACTAAAACCCGCCCTTGTTCCTTCATTTGCCTGTGCCACGGTATCTCTTTCGAACAATCCGCGATCCTGGCTTGCATCGGCCCTAACGGACTCCGTCACTTCGTGTTGATATCCCTTTGAGGCGCGCGTGGAAAAAAACACGTCGAATCGGGCCTCGTCCTTACCGGACGGCGAGCTAACCTTTGCTCGACCACGGTGGCCGGGATTCTGCAGGCGATTCCCTAAGTCCAGGGCGTCTCCTGCGGATTAATGAACGCCTGCATTCCTGCTTAAACAATGTAATAGCACACCTAATAGACTAACTGATGCATTCTTACAGTTCATTCCTGACGACCAGCTATCACTAAAATAAAATAATAGTAGATTGTAAACACATGGGATTTCTCATTAACAGTCACCTAAACATAGATATTTATTTCTGTTATAACCAAAGTTGACAGAGGAGATTTCTGTCTATGTTCTACGTACTATTTTAGTATAATAGTATGTTTAACAAAATTTAAAATAAGAAGCACAAAATTTTTCAGCTGTTGCGAATCGAACTTAGGTTTGCAAAGCAGTCGTCGAACCTTTAAGCTATTTGCTTAGTTAAAAGTTGAGTAAAATAGCCGTTCGTATTATTATTATGCCATTATTGACTTCTTGTCTCCTTAAAAGTATGATAATCATTTAAAAGGTTACACCTGTTACTATCTGCTATATATCGGTCTCTATTTAGCCCAGGGAAGAAATCAAATATTGTTATTACACTGGTATATTCACGGAATAGAAAAAAACAAGTGGAAGTGTATGCGGAAAATATAACAACCTTCGTCCGTTGTAATAAGACTTAACTATGTATGAACAACAAATGTAACTTTGACAAAAACCTTTTTGTTATTCATACAAAATTAAGACTTATTACAACTGACGAAAGTTGTTATTAATTTACATGTTTCCACATAATTGTTACACACGCGGGTTAACTGTCGGCACTTCCACTTGTTTTTTCTATTGCGTGGGTATATTGTGTTCTGTCATCTCAGTCTAATTTTTTTGCGATTTCTGACTTTTCTAGTAGGTACTCAACCCTCAGTTAGTCCAATAAAGTGTCGTGCCATAGACACGAATAAGAAGAAGTAAGTCAAATAGAGTTTTTTGATCCGTAGTCCTTAAAAGAAATAGGATAGATTGATATCAACAAATTCTTTTTTGTGAAAATGCCCATGCTGACTGTATTTTCATTTCAAAATCTGTCAATGCTCAAAATTTTGAAACGTTTTGACCCATAATGTTTCCAAATTTTGAGGAAGACTGTTTACTTGTAGCGATAACGGTTAACGCACCTGCCCCAAACGTCCATCTGAAAGATCCACCCTTTGTATGTCATGATTGACTTCTTAGCTCCACTGCTCGTGATGATAATCATTTAAAATGTTAAATCTGTAACAATCTGCTATATAATAATCATTTGGCTCTCCATTTTACAATTTGCGGTAAACTACCGAAGAATACGACCAAATTGCAATATTTCTCATCCTCCATAGCAAATAGCGTGATAATGTATAGCCTACAGACTGACCAGACTTATAGGGAATATTGATGCCACATTTTAACAAAATCTCTCGGGTAGTATTTGTGTGATGCTGGAACAAATTCAGACAAACATCCCAAAGTTCTAACAACTAAATATTCGGCATTATAATCGTTCCCAGACCTCCTCTTTTTTTTAAAATAATTTATGTATGCATACACTACAGTCTTTACTTCGCTACGATTTAATTTTTGTATATTATAGATAAAGATTAAATGAATAGGTTTTGTAAACTGATTACAAATAACACTTTTTTTAATTAAAACTAGATGTGTCTCCTTTAATTTCTCCTTCATAACATAACATCACGCCTTGTGTTCCCGAAAGTTTGGGCAGAGGTGTACCTATAGGACACCCACATTTCGCCAGTTATGTTCAAGTCGCGTGTAATAGGGGGCGAGCCTATAGCCATCAACCGGGCACAAATCCAGACTCCGGGCTGCTACTGAGACATTCCAGATAGAAAAACCCAACAACAGGTTGCCCGACCTGGGAATCGAACCCTAGACCTCATGCTCAGCAGTAGCGATTGCGACTACTAGACCAACGAGGCAGCCCACTCAATTTCTCCTTCAAGTACTTTAAAATACGGGTACATTGTAATTGGTCAGTTCATATGAGGACCATGTAGGTTAATGTCTTCATGAAACCGCCTCAGTCATCAACGGTAAGCAAGTGTTTGACACCAGAAATTCATATCATAAACCCACAACAATAGTTAGATTGTAATGAAAAACTTATTGGCCTCGAAGAAACTCACTGTCTTCTAAGCAAGGTCATAAGCAAAGAGTCACCGTAAGCATAACTTTTATCAATTTTTTTTGAGAAAATGAGAGGCATTATAATAATGTGCCACTATCATCAAAGAAGATTGTTTTTGTTTAAAATATGAGCATGTAATCTTGTGTGAGTTGAATCATTGTTTCTATTTGAAGGTCTTAAGAAAGCGCTCGTGTGGTGGAGATATTTTTTCACTTTATTTTAAGAGCTTTGATATCACTTGATGTGTATGTCACCCTTTTAGTGATTTGCATGCTAACTCTTTTGTATTTCTATAGTCTAGAGAAGTTAAGGTGCCTACTGTGTTTTAGCAACAGAAGACCAATTTTCGTTATTAAAAACGTGAAAAATGTAGTAGCAATCTCATCTCAGCGACAATCAATGTCAAAAGTTTAGGGAAATTTGAGGTATTTTTGACAGGATGAGACTGAGATCAGACAAGGAACGTTCTGAAAATTACGGAAATTACCCCGCTGGTTAATTCCTCTTAATAATTAATGGTTAATATTTTACTGATCGTTTAAAAACTTATTGACCTTCTTAAAGTGTACGCTTTTTTAAATGATTGACTTCTAAAATCTTGTTGGGCATCTAATGATGCTCACTTTTATTAATAAATGAGCCTGTACGCCGAGTCTCAGTAATTAAGCTTGGACACCTCGACTAAATGGGTTAGGTTAGTTCTAACCAAAGTTAGAATTGTGACCAACCGTGTTGGTGACAGTAACTTCGTATATATAAAAAAAATAGTTTTTTTTTAATATAATTAGATAAAAGTATAAAATTATTTAAAAAAATATAAATAAAATTAATAACTACAAGATATCATTTAATTAATTACTCCAAGGAGATAGTACCAGGAGTGGCAATGAACTCAAGTTATCGAGTAGCAGTGTTCAGTAATCTCAGTTCAGGACAACGCAGAGGCATCTAAGGACTCGTCATACATCAAAATTTTGTTAATATAGGTGAGGGCTAGGTACAATGGACTGGCTTTAAGGATCATGGTACTGGTTTGAGGTATTGAGAATAGAGGACGTTGACAAGGGCGAAGTGTGTGTCTAGTGGGGGGTGGGATGTTGAGGGAGATGTTCTGAAGTAACGAGGAATTAAAGTGGCTACCACGAATTAGGCGGGCGAAATATTTAACCAGACTAACATTTCACCTTCCTTCTAAACTTAAGTATATAAGCTCCACTCACATTGTGGAATTGCCTTGGCCCGAAAAAGCGGGGTAAGATCCGAGGAAGGGGCAGTGGGCACACCACACAGCAGGACAGGGAGCCGAGCCGAGGCAGCCCAGCGAGCCGACAGGCCCACAACCACCCAGATGTGGCCAGCCGCTGCGTGGCTCTTTCAGAGTCTTTTGGTGGTGAGCTGGATGCCGCTGGCGGCTCCAATTCGGAGTAAGCGGCCAGGTTTGCGGATATTGTGGTTGCCGCGATCAAGGGTTCGGCCTTGAAGAGGATTAAGTCCTCTAAAGACAAGGCAACATCCACAGCGAACCACCGTTGCAGTGTTTTTTTTTTTTCATAAAGCACCGATTCGAATATTTTGCCGAATATGGATACAACAGCTGTTGGACTGTAGTGTTCAATTGCACTTTTTGGGCCATTTTTGTGTACCAGCTCAGGATCTAATGATGGTAAGTTTGATAGGAAAACGCATCTGTCAGTTGTTACTTTTCACATAGGCCCAGTAGGTTTTGGGGTCACATTTGATATTTGACTGAATACGATTGGTGTAAGTAGCAAAATCTACACCCATACTTCTCTTAACTAAACGCCTATAATGGGTAAAGAATGCATAATGCAGCTGGTTATTATCATTCTGTTTGTAGAGCTTGTGATAATGGTTTTTGAGGTTATTTAGTTCAATAGTTACAGATGTAAACCATTTGGTTTTGCTCAGTCGTAATAATAATAATACTAAATCATTTAATTCAGGCAACAAAGATCCATAACATTAATATCTTATAGCCTAACATACATAATTATAAAAACCACAAAATCATAAAAACACTACACTTGGGAGCTTGGTGTTGGTCGTGCTTCCCTGTGACGTCTGTACACAACTCCTGCCGGCCAAAAATCTGAGCTTAGAAAGACAGCCTTCTGCATCGCTGGAACCTGGAGGAATGTTCTAATCTTTTTTAATGGAACAGTTTGACAGACAATATTGTTTATTAACTCATAAAAGGTTTTAACAGCCATGTTAACATCATCAGATGAATACACGGGCTCCCAGTCTACACCAGCCAGTTCAGAGTATAATACTAAAAAGTCTGCCTTACGGAAGTTACGCTCTAAAGATTTTCTATAAGTCAAGTCATCAGGGTAGTAGATATTATTTACGTTCAAGCTTGAGTACGGCGTGTTAATATTGATAGAGATATCTAACGGCTTATGGTGTATTTCAGGCGAGACAACGCCGGAACGTACTGACACAGAGATACCCGCCACACATGAGTTAAGCAAAATCAAGTCCAACATTCTGCCAAGATCATTTAAACGTATGTTTTCCTGTTTTAAATTACATTCAGAAAGAAACAAATCAAAGTTTTCACGCATGGTAATACTAGCGGAATAAAGGTTAAAATCCCATAATACAAACAGAGGTAGTTTGTTGATGTCATACATAATCCTTCTTAAACAATTAAAAATAGAATAATATCTAGCATCACGTACATTAGGTGCTAAGTAAACCACACAGTAAGCAAATTGTAATCGACCTTTGGTAACTATTGCACATACTATTTCGTCGCACTGTTCAGGCTTAGAGTCCAAACGCGTGAGTGAGTAAGGTTCGCACGCGGCCAGCAGCACGCCCCCGCCGCCGCGCCCCACACGATCACACCGCAACACGGGGTATTCTCGCGGGAACACCTCAGAGTCAAACACGCTGTTATCGAGCCTGCTCTCTGTTAGGGTAATCAATTACTTGGGAAGGTGTGTAGTAAGTTATTCGTTTCCGAACCCCTTGATTTTAATCCTCGGACATTCTGGTAGAAAATCATATCCAGCTTTTTAGTTTTTCTCACGATAAAATTAATTTTACTGGATTCATTGGGTTCGGTCTTCTTCTTCGCATTCCGGTAGGTGAACCATTCTTGGAGTGACGTATTTGTTGGCCAATTGTTGGGTGATATATAGAAGTCAAACAGGTGCAATGGGACTCCCAATATGAAACAGTTATGTCTGGAGTGTTCAGGATCAGGCTTTTTATAGAGAAGGTCACGATGTTTGGGTGTTTTTTGTGTATGTAAGAACGAATGCTCTCCACAGATACGTCTGGATGGATATCCCAAGCATGAATGTACTTGACAGGCTCCAGGGTTTTTAAATCCGTATCGGCGGCACCGGTCGCGCGTATGACAGATCGGCGAGGGCGCGATTGAGATTTACCCTTCGTAAATATTCTTGTGCTGTAAGTGTTCGCGGGGGAGGCTCGCTGCTTGTCTGTGGTCGTCATACTGTTATGTAGGCAGATGATGGTGGTGACAGAGAGTTCGGCATCTCCAGAGACGATGCTATGGGATCAGGTGCGTCCAAGGATACGTGGTGATTATTATTATGTATCTTCATTTGTATGTGTGAAGATTTTTCATTGCAAATTATTTTATTTTCTATAACATCAATACGTTGTCTCTGGAGCATCATTTCAAAGCCAAAATCTTTCATCTCTAGTTCAGCTATACGCTTCATATTTTCATCACACTGCAGTTGTAGTGTGGCTTGTGAGCTAGCAGCGGCATCTGTGTTCTCCAACAGTTTGTCAACGTCCGTCCGGAGCATTATATATTTACTATGAAGATTGTGGTTGAATATGGTACCTCGCCACACTTTCTTCGCGGAACGCACACAGCTCGATCAGAACAGTTTCAAGAGTGCATTCGTTTAGCTTTGAGACGTGTGCACTTGGGCAATTAGTGCTAGACTGAGTAGCAGGTAACGTGGGTTTATTCCGCCTAATTGTTACATTAGCTGAGTCATCAGTCATAAATGTGAACGATAGTCTGGCTATTCTTTCGAAATGGTTCGCAGGAATCGCAGGTGGTGTGGTGGTTGATGGTTGGTTCGCGTTAATGCGAACAAAACTAAACGTCTTAAATTCTCTTTACCAAATGTACCCCAAGTGTGTTTAAATTTAAAACTTGATGGCAAGAAAGTAGATGCGATTACGGAAACTGTATTTCTAGGAATTACTTTAGATTCGAAATTGCAACGGGTGCTCAAATTAGAGCTCTTTCACGTAAATGAAATTCAGCTGCATATGCAGTATGAAAAATAAGGCAGTTGACCGATATAGCCACAGCTAGGTTAGTATACATTGCTTATTTCTACAGTCTTATATCTTATGGCATTCTGCTGCGGGGATCAGTAGTTGACGTAGATTCAATTTTCATTTTACAAAAGAGGGCTATTCTCGCGATTTATGAAATGGGTCCTCGCGAGTCTCTTAGAATCAAATTCAAAGAAATTGATAAACCAACTCTGTCTTCTCTTTATATCTTAGAAAATATTTTGTATGTTCGCTAAAACTTAGGACTTTTTAAAATAAGAAGCGATTTCCATAATATAAATACAGGTAGTAAAAATTAAATTGTTTTACCCAAATTTGTATTAACTAAAACAAGCAAGTCATTTCTGATAAACAGTATCCGCTTTTATAACAAGTTGCCAAAGTCGGTTAACTTAGCGATGGAAAGTTCAAAACCCACATCAAACGTGTCCTTATCAAAAAAGCATTTTAAGATTAAAGACTACGTCGAAGACAAGGAAGTTTGGCAATAATTCCTTCTGCACATGTGGCTTCCCTGGTTATAAACGGCATCACTGTGTACATTTCTAATAACTGCTTCCAAATAACGGTGTTGATTTTTAATTTTTATTATTATATATTAGTTTTTAGGGTTCCGTAGCCAAATAGCAGAAAACGGAACCCTTTTGGATTCGTCATGTCTGTCTGTCTGCCTGTCCGTTCGTATGTCACAGCCACTTTTTTCCGAAACTATAAGAACTATACTGTTGAAACTTGGTAAGTGAAACTTGGTAAGATGTATTCTATGAACCGCATTAAGATTTTCACATAAAAATAAAAAAATGTGTTGGGGGTTCCCCATACTTAGAACTGAAACCATTTTTTTTAAATCAAACCCGTGTGAGGTATCTATGGATAGGTCTTCAAAAATTATATTGAGGTTTCTAATGTTATATATTTCTAAACTGAATAGTTTGCGCGAGAGACGCTTTACTTCCCAAAGTTGTAAAATGTGTGCCCCCCTCCTGTAACTTCTAAAATAAGAGAATGATAAAACTAAAAAAATAAAAAGATGTACATTACCATGCAAACTTCCACCGAAAATTGGTTGAACGAGATCTAGTATGTACTTTTTTTTTTTTTAAACGTCATAAATCGTAAACTGTTATTACCTTTCATTCAATCGAATCTTGCTACTACGGTACTCTTCATGGGCGAGTGCGACTCGCACTTGACCGTTTTTTTCGACATAACTCTTTGACATAATATTATCATTATTTGACATACTATACCTACAATTTTAAATTCAGCTCTTCATTAGTGGCTTTTAAGGACAGCACTTAATTCAGATTTGTGTTACAGTTGAAATGGCAATTATGTCATTTGGTTTAAATTGTTTTATTTTATTTTCCATATTAGATTCTTTTATATTTTGTAAATGCGACATCGTTGTAGGCCTTGTAGATTGTAAATTTATCTACCATTGTCTATTTCTTAAACATATGGCACCTTTTGACAGGCCTACACTGTCCTCCCATACCTATTAATACTGTAATTTGAAAACATTGTAAAAGTAAAATATTTTTAAAAGAGTAACCATTAGAAAAATCTCCATAGGAAAAGACCAATTGAAACCGTGCACCTAGATTCTGACGTTTCATAAGTGCCCATGTAGGTTTATGTGAAATAAAATATTTTGATTTTGTTGTGGTCAGCCCGGTCACAAGGCCGAATCGTGCAATATCGCGCCGCACTGCTTTGTATGTGCGGCAGCTGGCAAGCCGGCAAATCACTGGATCGGGAGAAAGGCCTGCGCTCTACCAGCCAAAGCCAGGGGCAGAGGCAAGCACACTACCACCGCCGTCAAGGCTACATAAGCCGCCGTCCACCGTCGTCGCCGCCGCAACCATCGCGGCACGGCCTTCACAGAGGGCTCGGGAAGGGGCTGATATGGAGTGTCAGTAATGGCCCCATTACGCCTCTTCCAGGTGAACATCAACCACTGCGCCTCTGACCAGGATGTGTTGCTCCATAGCATAGCGCAGTGGTCGATTTACATCGCAGTGGTCGCTGAGCCGTACTTTGGCCCGCACAGGGATGACTGGGTGGAGGACCTGAGTGGCTCAGTGACCCTAATTTTGTCGGCCGTCGCCGGTACCCAGTCCCTCGAGGCCGTCAAGAGAGGACAGGGTTGCGTGGCAGCAATGTTCTGGGAGATAGTCGTGATAAGGGTATCCCGAACCGAACTCCCACCGGGTTCCACAACTCCCTGGTGGAGTTGAGAGTCGTCGTCGTCGGGTTCCGTTCCCTTCCCGTGCTCGTCCTCGGGCACTTCAATGCCAAGAACGTGGCTTCTGGTTGCCGGTACACTGACACGCGGGGCAGGATGGTGGAGGACTGGGCTCTGGAGGCAGGCATTGTCGTCCTAAACCGAGGTTCTGTGGACATATCGTTCGCCAGCCCTGCTCTGTCGCTGCATGTCGTTGACTGGTGCGTCTGGGGGTGGAGACCTATTCCGACCACCGGTACATCCGGTTTGACGTCTCCGCCCACTCCTCGAGCGTGCCGGTCCGACAGGCCCCGAGTGTTCCGCGGTGGGCGCTGAAAGAGCTGGACCGGGTGCTCCTCCTGGAAGCCTCAACCGTGCAGGCCTGGGTGTCACCACCGGACAGGCCCGCTGACATCAACGACGAGGCGGAGTGTTTCCGGGAGGCCATCTCCGAAACATGAGACGTGGCAATGCCCCGGGTCCAGTCCGGACGCGCCTGGCGCCAGGTGTGCTGGTGGTCGCCGGAGCTAACCGCACTGCGTGATGCATGCGTTGATGCGCGACACCGGTACACCAGACACCGCAAGCTTCGTATCCGCCCTCCGGATACGGAGGCCATTCAGGCGGAGCTGTATGAGGGGTACAGTGTAGCGAAGACCGCCCTTCAAGCGACCCGTGGGGACGCCTCTACAAAATGGTGCGGGATAAACTGCGCACATGGGCTCCCCCACTGACACAGAGTCTCGGGCCCCAGCTCGTGGAGAACGTGGTGAGTGCGTTGTTCTCTTGGTGAGGGGAGCATACTCCCCCGCCCATGACTCCACCTACTGCGGTGCCGGATGCGAACTACACCGCCAACCACAACGACGATGCTTCGGAGATGACCGAGGTAGAGCTGAGAGTGGCGATACCATAGGCTGAGTACGAAAAATACCGCCCCAGGACCCAGGAGGAGGCTCTCGGGCCTCGACTAAGGGGCTCCAAAGCGCATGCTTGGAAGGGGCCAGTTCCCACTTCGTTGGGAGACGGGGAAACTGGTCCTCATTAAGAAGCCGGGGCGGCCTGCGGACTCTCCGTCCGCTTACCGGTCCATCGTGCTGCTCGACGAGGTGGGCAAGCTCTTTGAAAGAGTCATTGCAAACCGCCTCGTCGGGCGGCTGGTGCTCCCATCCGGCCCTGGTCCAGGCCATGATGGTACGGAGCGAGAGGGAATGGGAAGCCGTCACCTCCTTCTGCGAAGCAGTATTGCTCGCGAAGGAGGAAGCGGAGCGCGTGAGGGAGAGAGCCTTGCACCCTCACACCCCTAGTCGAAGCAGGAGCCACTCTGGGCGTCGGGAGTCGCCTGCAGATTCCTGGCCACCGTAGGCGCGGGCTTGCGGACGGAACAATGGGTAGCTCACCGTCCGGTAAGGACCAGACCCAGGTCGACAGCTCGTCCTGTTCCACGCACGCCTCAAAGATATCAACACTAAGCGACCGATAGGGCCGATGCCTGGCAAGGGTCGCGTGGTTGTTCGAAAGAGATACCGTGGCCTTGGCACAGGCAACTGAATGAACATGGGAGGGTTTTTGTCAATAAAAGCCTGACACTCCCTCCCGCTCCATCCGTAGCGGGAAAAGTCATTTGATAATTTACCAAACAAAAAAAAAATATAAGCTCAGCCCGAACATTGGTCAGTCAGCAAGCTTGCTCGCAGCGAGGCTGACGCCCAGCTCGTGGAGGCTAGTTTAAGGCAACACTATATAAAAAAAAGATTTTCTTTCTAAATCTTCCAAGAAACTTACTTCAAATCCTTGAACTCAAAAGTCAAAGTCAAAGCATTTATTTCAAATAGGCACTAAAAGGCACTTTTGAACGTCAACATTTACATTTAAATTGAATTAATTCTAGGCGCCCCTTCCAAAAGGTTACGAATGGAGAAGAAGGGGCAAGAAACTCCACCGTTAATCTTTTAAAATGTTTAACAATATTTTGTATACATTAAATTATATTTTGTTTTAATATATGTTTTTATATATGTGAAGACGCACCCAGAATAAATTAAAAATAGCATAACACAATAGGTAATTTAAAAAAAATTATAAGCAATGACAGATAAATCAATCACGTGAAAGGTACTTGGTGCTCACATAGTTACAAACATTGCGAAAGTATATGATTTTGCTACATTATTAACTAGGTATAAGTCAGTGTGTGAGTAAAGTAAAAATAACAAATTACACAATTCAATAAGCAACTAGTGTGATTTTGTCTAGCCTCTAGATTGTCCTATGGAGCAGGGCCAGCATGTTTCCAAGCATTCTTATATAAATAAATAAATAAATTCTTTATTTCACCAAAAGCCATCTTATTACTATACCAAGATCAAGGGCACATTAGGCTTATAACTAGGTCACAATAAATTTAATACTATATAGAAGGCATAGGTACCTCTGAGTCTACAAGTACATACACAGTACATAATGTTTGTTGGCTACCCTAAGTGGATCTATCCTTCCTCTCGACAGCCAAGGATTGAAGTACCTAGTTTCGTTTCCATATTTAGATCAAGTGGCGCTCTCTATGGCGTCGAACGGAGCTCTAATATTATTTGTACACGTAGCTGACATTTCGCATAGTTTGGAATTTTTGCAGGCATACAGAAGTATTGGGTAATCTGAGCGATAACGACGACAAATGGAAATGTACATTCAATATTTCCCTATTCGGATTGTGGAAAAAGGAATTCAGCTATCGGGTTCCCGTGATATTTGATACTACCTATGTTATGAAAGGAATAAGTGATGATTTTCTTATGTATTTTAAGCAGAGTGGCTGTCGTGAATTGGATACTATGAAAGTGGCCTACCTATTTTATGACGGGAATAAATGGTGATTTTCTTATCATCATAAACTTCCTCGCTTTTAGTAACACATAATCATGAACTGTCATTTAACGACTACTACAGATTTGTTAATCCCCAATGAAAAGCAATCCAATCAGTTCAACAATCGAAGATACATATTCGTCCAATAATTCAATTAAGCCATGGTAATTGCAACGTGTCAATAAATACAAAGTAAGCACAGAGCCCCGTTCACGTTTACATATGCCTACGTATTAATGCGCGGCGCAAACAGTTGTCCCACAATTGTCATGTTACATTGTTATTACATACATTTTTTTTTTCTTTAAGATTATTATTTATTAATTAATACGTAATATAACAACATATTTATAACTAAATTAAATTACTAAACAACTAACTAACTACCTATACAAATTAATATTACATACATTCATTTACTGGCACAGAATGCAAAGCGACAGTCAAATAATACGATTGATTACTAGCTATTTGTTTGTGTGAAACATCCGCAATACGGATTGCGCTGACATATTCAATCATCGATTTCACGTGCAATTTACCAAAACTTCGTTAATGGGGTATTATTTGAATGTAAGCGCACCTGTACATTGCTTGTTTTGTTGCCCATTATAGGCTCTGCGCACAACAGCTTAACATTTGGACAAGGGTAATTAATTGAAGTTGTGCGCCCAATAACAAGAACGGCTGCACAACGTTCCATTATATATAAACACATGCAAATTATGTAATGATCAGGTACGGCTTACGTAATTTAGTTAACAATGACATTATTGTGTTCGATAGATAGTTATTAATAGAAATTAGTGGCGTGTACTCCCAAAGAGGTTGTTCAGCTGGTAATGATATGTGCCGGAACTACACGGCAGTTACGACGTAATTACGTGCGATGTACTGAAGTATGTAGTTGTTATGTCAAATTGAATATGACATTACGTTAAACACAGGTATTATATGAACAGATTGTTCAGTATGAGAGTGTTCACACACATACCTACTAGATATCATTAACTAAATAAGCCGATAATTGTGTAGCTACATTCATTATAATTATTTATAAATGGTGGAATGGGGAAGGCAACTGTCAAAATGGCGCTGTCGTAGCTAGTTCCCAACACAAGCTAATAATACAAGGCGTGAAGTGGTTTTATTTTATTTTAGCGAAAATTGACGCGTTATTGTGTTCAAAGATACTCTGAAATTGGAGTGCACCATTTCCCGAAGAACCTAAAATTAGAAGATTGTGGTTTAAAGCTATTCATAGAGATTTTTTTGAGTTCGAGTTTGAGTTGGAAACATTTTTAAAGAAAGTGATTACGAGGAAGTATTCAAGGTTTAAAATTCTGACACTTTCCATGTCAAGTGCTTGATTTATAATACTGAAATCACCGAAAATAACGAAATAGTGAAATAAAATCAAACTCATGAATGAACACAAAATGGAACGAATGAACGAAATGTCAAATTTATGGAAGACCTTAGGGACCTAGCTATGGTCACGCCATCTACAATTAGCTTTGCCCGACCTTCCCCATTTCGACACGGGGAAGCAAAACTTGGTACCTAAATCGTTGTAGCTACGGGAAAACGGTCTAAGTAGACTTTTCAGAACTTTAAGAGAAATCAAGATCGGCATCCACAGATTTTGAATTGAAAAAGAAAATACAGTTAGCAAGAAACTTGGCAAATTTCACAAAAAAATTTTTTTTTGCATTTCCGTCTTGTTTCTTATAAGGATAAGAACTCTGAAGGACCAACTGAGGTTTGAGTACTAGAAAAGTAAAAAAATCGCAAAAAACTTTTCCCACACATTTCGTAGGAAATGAGACTCCCAACTTACTTTCTTTATGATTAGATCAACGCTACTAAAGTCAGACATCACAAAAAGCTTCTCCCATATAAGTCTAAACGTTCTAAATAATTTGAGGTAATTTTATGTTAGAATGTCACAAGCAACAAAAGAAAACAAACTGTTATATTCTGTTCTCAAAGCAATTAAAACAATACCGCGTATTCGTTCGAAAGTCGAAGTTCAATTCTTTTCGTTCATTTTCGGCTAGTCTTAATTGTGGCGGCCAGTCTCTTATAAAAAAACAAAAGTGGTAGTCTAATTTCTTACGAAATGTATGGGAAAAGTTTTTCGCGATTTCTGAAAATAAATATCGGCTTTCCTTATTTGTTTCTCTGGGTTCCAGCTACTGGTTCGATTCGAGCTATAAATAAATATCTTAGTTTTCAGGCACTATAACCAGCGGACGCTCGTTTTAGAAGTGTTTGAAACGATCTTGTAGAAGCATAGGTAGAGTGTATGTATATTCTATACCAAAAGTATCTGATGGTAATATAAACAAATGGATCAGAAAACGTACCTGTGGAAGCCAATTTGTAGTGCCACTTACAATTTGAGTGCTTCGATTTGATTATTTAACCTCCACATAATTGAGTTTCATCTATTACCTAAAGTTTCGTCTTTGATTTATTAAATACAATTTAATAACGTAATGAATAGGTCAATAATACTCATTGTTGGGTGTTTCTTAGGAATTTTACCAGAACAGGGATTGTTTACACATTTATCAGACATTTTGGAACAGACTATATATAAAATTATTAATGATTTTATGTCGGTAAATAGGGCGTTGTCTATGACATGGTCCTGGTTATCTGCAACCCCACGGAAGGTCACCACCCGATCTTCAAGGTGAAGTCGGTTTGCTCGCTCTCAGGCATTTCTATTGAGAAGCCCTACCGAGACAATTTGATTGGTCAGTGTCATCGCTGCCAATTGTACGGTCACTCGCAGTCCAACTGCTATGCGACCCCTAGATGCGTCAAGTGTCTAGGTGAGCATGGCACCGCCGACTGCTCTCGCCCTAAAAATAGGGAGCAATGTGCAGAGCCGCCGAGCTGCGTCCTCTGCGGCCAATCTGGTCACCCGGCAAATTACCGGGGCTGTCCGAAAGCCCTTAGGGGCTTAGGGGCAGTTTCGGAGAGGAGGACCTAAGTCCTCCTCTTCGAAACTCGCGAAACGCGCGAGTGACCGCCAGCACAGGGAAAGCCCCTGGGGGAAGCTTCCCTCCGCGCAGATGCCGGAGCGGCTTAGTCCTCAAAGGCCCTCTCCCTGGGCAATCCTTTCCCACCTCTAGCTCCCGCAGCTTCGGTGCCCTCCAAACCCGCTCAACCCGCCGAAGTTACAGCGCTGATGGCTACCGCCATCCCAGCGCCTTTTTTTTTTTTTTTGTTCCCGGGGTGGAAAATCCTCATGGATGTCCTCCGCCCTGGGGCGGGCGGAGGGGTCTGTCAGACTCTTACTGACTAAAAACCACCCCGGTGTTCCATCTCACACCTACGCCGGGGTCGCGGGAACACATAATTCGTCCGCATCCCCGGCTGGTGCCGGCCCGCTTGCGCGGGCCCCGTCTCGGGCGGGGGGAGTGAGGTGTACTCCCCCCGCAACGTCTGTGAGCGGCGCGCACTGAACACTATGCGCGCCGCCTACTCGGGTCCTGATGTTGGGGGGATGTCCCCGAATCCGTCGCCCCTGAACCCATTTAGGGGGGCTGGAAGAGGGCGTTGTCCGCCCTCCGCCTGCGCCCGGTGCGCCTGCTGCGGATCGGGAGAGTGGACGAGATCTCTCTCTCCCTTTCCGCAGCCTCCTTCTGCGAGATGACTGTTTCGCAGAAGGAAACCACCGCGTCCCAGGACTCGGCGCTGCCGACCATCGAACTCACTACGGTCGGCAGCGACAGGTCACTGCCTACTTCTGAAATGAGGGCACGGCGCGGCCCCTCCCAAGCGGCACACTCTGCCAGCGTATGCCACGCCGTGTCCTCCCGGCAGTCGACGCAGTGGTGACACCGAGCGTCCGGCTCCCTGTTTATGCGACACAGGTACTTCCCGAAGCAACCATGCCCCGAGAGCACCTGCGTCGCCCGAAACGACAGGGAGCCGTGCCTCCTCCCGAGCCAGAGGTCGAGCACTGGCCGGACCGCCTCGATGGTGACGAGGCCGGCGGTAGGGCGTGAAAGCCTGTCCCGCCATTCCGCCACCAGGACCTCGCGAAGCTGCGACCGACGCTGCTCCATATGGCGCTGCATCGGCCGCTCGCCCCGCGCCCTCGCTTCCTCGCGCCACCGATAAAGTGACGCGAGCACCTTCGCGTCTAGGTCCCAGTTGCCAGCGCCCCGGCCGCGCCCAACAACTTGGGCGCCAGCCGCCGGAAGTGGGGTCCGAAGTCCCACCGGCTGTCAAGCACCAATCCCAGATATTTCATGGTGGGCTCGACAGCGATCCGGACCCCCCCGACCACAATGTGTGATCCAGCCGGCGGCGCCCGCCGGGGGCCATGAAACACCATGGCCTCCGACTTGCTGAGGGCCACCTCCAGGCCGAGGCGCCGTATGCGGCTCACCGTCAGTGAGACCGCCGCCGTCACGAGCAACGCTGCCTCCCTGTGCGAACTCCCCCGGGCCGTCAGGTCTGCGCCCGGCGGGAGCTCGCCCCTCAGCACCCAGTCGTACCCGATGTTCCACAGGAGCGGTCCCACTACCGATCCCTGTGGAACACCGCACGACACTTGGCGCTGGTTTCCGCCATCACGTCCCATGTAGGTGACACACCTCCCCGCCCGATAAGCCCCAACGATGCGGCGGAGGTAGAGAGGCACCCGATGATAACGCAGTGCCTCTCGTATGCAGCTCCAGGGCAGGGTGTTGAAGGCGTTGGAGATGTCCAAGGACACTGCCACCACCACCCCGCCCCGGGACACTGTTTCCTCCGCCAGGACTCTCACCCTCGACACAGCGTGGATGGTAGAGCACCCATGCCGAAAGCCGAACTGGCTCTCATCCAGGTCCGGCCCCTCTCTGCACAAGTGGCCGACGAGGCGGGCTGCGAGTATGCGCTCGAACAGCTTGCCCACCTCGTCGAGCAGCACTATGGGCCGGTACGCAGACGGCGAGTCGGCAGGGCGCCCCGCCTTCCTGAGCAGGACCAAGCGACCTGTTTTCCACAAAGTGGGAAACTGGCCCCGCTCAAGGCACGCTGTGAAGAGTCCTCTTAGCTGGGGCTCAAGCTCTTTCAGAGCGAGGGCTAGCGCTAGGCCGTGAATCCCGTCGGGCCCCGGAGCCACGTTCTTGGCCCGGAGCCGAATCACGGCCGCTCCCATCTCTGCCTGTGTCACCTCTGGGATGCTGATGGCGTTCTCCTCTGTAGACCCTGCGGCTGTGGGCAAAGCCATCGGCGGCGGGGTATGCTCCGCTCTTGCCGGGAAGAGGGCTGCGACTACCTCCTCCAGCAGCTCGGGTTGGAGACTCTCCGTAAGTGGAGGCGCCGCGGCTCGAAGTTTCCCTCGAACCGCTTTATACGGGCGCCCCCACGGATCCCCGTCTAGAGTCTCCAACATCTCCTCCCTGGCTCGCGTCCTCGCCTCGCCGATGGCCAGCCACAGAGTCTCGTTTGCCGCGCGGTACACCTCGTACAGCGCGGCTTCTTCGTCAGGGACCCGACGACGTCTCCTCCGGTAACGGGTGTACTGGCGTCTAACCGCCACGCACGCGACGCGTAACTGCGCGATCTCGGCGGACCACCAGTACACCTGGCGCCTTGCGGACTGTGTGTGGACCCGGGGCATGGACGCGTCGCAAATTTGCGTCATCGCCCCGCGGAACCACAGCGCCTCCTGTTCGACGTCGACGTCGACGGGTCCGCTAGTTGCTGACTCCCGGCTCCAGGCCTGGACAATAGCGGCCTCCTCGAGGAGCTCCCTGTCGATGAGCTTGCGCGCCCAGCGCGGACCGTCCGTTCGCGGTACCGGTGAACTGCGGCCGCCAGTGGTCTGGGCGGAGACGTCGAAACGGATGTAACGATGATCCGACAACGTCTCCACCTCCACGGCGACACGCCAGTCGCGAACACGGCCTGCGACAGCAGGGCTAGCGAACGACACGTCCACTATTGAACCACCCCGCTGCCGCACGCACGTGTGAACCGATCCCCGGTTCAAGACGGCCAGGCCAGTCGTGACCAACCACTCCTCCAGTGCCTCACCCCTAGCATCGGTCGCCGGAGATCCCCACGCCGTAGACTTGGCGTTGAGATCTCCGAGCAACAGCACGGGGCGAGGATGAAGTCGGCCCACGACGGCACCCAACTCGACAAGGAAGCTCTCGAAGTCGGCGAGACTCTTGTTGGGCGAAAAATACGCCCCAACGACGCCAACGCCATCTGCGAGGGCGGCTACCCAGCCGTGCCCCCGCGACGGGCTGACGAGAGCCCCGCCAATGATGGCCACCAAACCGTCCAGGTCTCCCACCCAGTTATCCCTGGGCGGGACCCAGTACGGCTCGGCGACCACGGCCACGTGAATCGACCACTCTGCCATGCTCTGGAGCAAGAGATCCTGAGCTCTGGCAGAGTGGTTGATGTTGCCCTGGAGGAAATGGTAGAGCGCCGTTATGCGCAATCCATTCCCTCGGCACCATTCTTAGGCCGGGAGTCGGCCGGAGGGCAACCAGGCTGAGGGGGGGGTAAAGAGCCCCCGACAGCCTTGGCAGACCCTCTCTTCTTCTTGTTGGCGGGAGCGCCACAGGCCTTACCGCCCGCTCTGTGCCCAGCGGGCCTCCCTGCAGCTGTACAGAGGCTGCAGTTTGGCGCCGCGGAGCACTGGGCCGCCTTGTGGCCGGGCTGGCCGCAGCGATAGCACTGCTCGCTGCGGTCAATTGCGGCGGTGCACCGTGCCTTAACATGCCCCACGTCCAGGCATCGGTAGCACCGCAAGGCCCTGGGCTGCAGCAGCTTCACCCTCGCTGCAACCCATCCCACCAACAGACGCCCACCGTCAGCGACCTTATTCGCCGCCGCCACCGGGCACCGCACCCAAATCGTGCCAAGCCCAGAAGCGTCGGCGCGTATGTCGCCCGTCCGCACATCTCCTGGCGGACATCCGCCGACTCGGGCGACGGCCACCACGACTTCAGCCGGGGTCGTCGAGTCGTCCAGGCCATCGATGCGCAGCTCAGCGGTCTTCATCGGCCTGGAGACTCGGACGTCGTCCGGGTTGAGGACCTCCTTCAGCTTGGCGGCCAGGATGTCCGCCTTTTCCCCACTAGAGGCACCCGACACCTCAAGCAGCCGCGCCCCCGTAATCGCCGGCCTCATTCTGAAGCCGGACGGTGTGCCAAGGTCGGGGAACGCGACATTGGCTTTCGCCTGCGTCAGGACCGCCTTATATGCCCCTTTCAATGGCTCCGGGCTGCAGCGTAATCACTACAGCCGCGGAGCTTGGGGCTCTGACCTTAGGCGGTCCTTGGGCCTTCTTTGGTGCCAGTGCCGGTGCTTCAGCGGGTGCGGATGGCGACGTTTTCTTCCCGCAACGGCAGCCCTTCTTAACCACCGTCGCCCAGGTCTCTTTGGGAGGCACAAACGATGCCGCCGGTGGTGCAGTCGCCTTGGAAGTTGGCACGGACGTAGCCTCTAGGGGCTTTCTGGTCCCCATCCCAGACCCACTCGACTTAGCCGCCGCGGTTATTGGCCCCCGGTTAGTTGGCCCCTCCTTACGCTTGTCCGCAGCGAGCGGTGGGCGGAGATTCACCGCCGGAAGGAGCCTCTCCTCTATGGCCTCCATGCGGGCACCCACCATCTGTCCACACTGCATCATGCAGATGCGGGCAATCTTCTCCAACTCCGCATCCGCTAGTGCAGGTGTCGATGACGGGACCGGTGATGGGGCCGACGACAGAGCTGGGACGGAAGAGGAGCTGTTGGCAGCGGGTAATGCCCTCTGGGCGGCGAACTGCCGCTTGAGGTCCTCCAACTCAGATCGGAGACGGCTATTCTCCTCCCATAACTTCGCCGTCTCCTCCGTACTCGTGCGATTAAGGAGGACCTCAACCGCCTCCTTTATTCCCTCAGCCGCCTCCTTCAAAGCACGCGTGAATGTGCCCTTCAGGTTGCCAGATTTGGTGGCAACCTTCAGGACGACATCCACGCCGTCCAAAACCTGGCGACTGAGTGCCACCCCCGTTATGCTCCCCCCCGCTGCCATTCGAGCAGAGCGCCGTTCTCGGGCCTGTCGGGCCAACTCGCTGACTTCGTCAGCCGCGACAGTCTTCTGCTGCGCCCGCTTTGCCGCACTCGCGTCGGCCCTGTTGGTTCCCAACAGGGACGTGGTGGAGCCTTTTTTTTTTTTTTTTTTTTGTTCCCGGGGTGGAAAATCCTCATGGATGTCCTCCGCCCTGGGGCGGGCGGAGGGGTCTGTCAGACTCTTACTGACTAAAAACCACCCCGGTGTTCCTTCTCACACCTACGCCGGGGTCGCGGGAACACATTATTCTTCCACAACCCCGGCTGGTGCCGGCCCGCTTGCGCGGGCCCCGTCTCTGGCGGGGGGAGTGAGGTGTACTCCCCCCGCAACGTCTGTGGTCGGCGCGCGAGGAACACTACGCGCGCCGCCTTCTCGGGTCCTGAAGTTGGGGGGCGACGGATGTCCCCGAATCCGTCGCCCCTGGACCCATTTAGGGGGGCCGGAAGAGGGCGTTGTCCGCCCTCCTCCGACGCCCGGTGCGTCTGCTGCGGGCCGGGTCGAGAGTCGAGATCTCTCTCTCCCTTTCCGCAGCCTCCTTCCGCGAGATGACTGTTTCGCAGAAGGAAACCACCGCGTCCCAGGACTCGGCGCTGCCGACCATCGAACTCACTACGGTCGGCAGCGACAAGTCACTGCCTACTTCTGAGATGAGGGCACGGCGCGGCTCCTCCCAAGCGGCACACTCTGCCAGCGTATGCCACGCCGTGTCCTCCCGGCAGTCGACGCAGTGGTGACACCGGGCGTCCGGCTCCCTGTTTATGCGACACAGGTACTTCCCGAAGCAACCATGCCCCGAGAGCACCTGCGTCGCCCGAAACGTCAGGGAGCCGTGCCTTCTCCCGAGCCAGCGGTCGAGCACTGGCCGGATCGCCTCGATGGTGCTGAGGCCGGCGGTAGGGCGTGAAAGGACGTGGTGGAGCCTCCGCTAACCTCCACCACGGGCTCGGGGTCCATCTCCTCGCTCTCAACGCGCTCACAAGGGACCGGCGTGTCGGGGCGCTTGAGAAAGCGACCCCGAGAGTCGCGCGACGCCGTAGAAGCTGACGAGTTCTTGGCGCGACCTCGCCCTCTTGTGCCTGTTGGCCCCATGGGTGCCGACAGGTTCTCCTCGCTAGAGGAGAAACCTGACATCCAAAATTTGGCAGGACCACCATCCACCTCTTCTTCGCCCACTTGGCTCTTGCGCTTTGAGCTTACGCTCGCCACGCTCACCACACTCATCTCGGATGCAGATTCTGAATCTGACACCGCCCGTCCCATCTGCTTTTTCTTCTGCCGTTTCTTCGACTGTGGCATCAAACATTCAAACCCCCTGATTTCAGCGGCCGCTCGCTATACTCCCTCCCGCATTAGTAGTATTCGCCGACCAAGACATATCTTAATCGCCCCCGATGACGCCACTAACCTCCTCCAGGAGAGTAGTAAGGCCACCAGCACCCTAATTAAGCCCAAAACCCGATCGCCGTCCTACCGACCTCGCCACCGAGGCCCGTCGCGACACCCAAATCCACGCCCCTCCCGGCCCTTGCTCGAGCCAGCCCGCGTCGCTGAGCCTGTAGCTTTAAATTCACCCCAAAATAACACCAATCCTGATCCAGCTAGTCATTTGCTGCCCTCTTCCAGCGACGCTCTAAGCCGAGGTTCGTACCCCACAGGGGGTGCCCTTATCGTGTAGTCGCTTAGTTTTTAGTTAGTATTTAAGTTTAAGTCCTGGCTGGAGGCCTTAATTTATTAGGGCAACCACAGGCAAGTCCGCTTAAGCAGACGACAACCGGTCAACCATAGGTTGACCTGCGAGATGCCAAACAAACAAACAAACGAAATGTCGGTAAGTAGGTTTGTACAAACACTTTTACAAGTCAATAATATTTTTAAACTACATGATATCGGCGTTTCCTATCTGACTACTCTGAGAAGAAAGACCGATACCAACTTTGAGGGTAGTGGACCTGTCCAGTCCAATCGTGCCGCAGCTCAACTCGGAAAGGAGCTTTCCTAAGGAGCTCAACGATTCGACGAATAATACCAAGGAAAGGACATTTGGGTAGGCCGCATAAATTACAAAAACTGCCAGATCATGATCAAAACTAACTCAGAAAAAAAACAATTATGCAAAGACCCACATAGTCCTCATATTCATTTTATATATTATGATATATTGATATCATAATATTCACACCTCTGCCCAACCCTTCGGGGAAACAAGGCGTGATGTTATGTGTGATATTTCACAAAGTACATACTCATGTCATAGTAATAAATAGGTATTTTAATATACTTTCCTAAATATTACAAGCCTGTTCTCCCCGACTATTACTGAGAAACTTAACACCGTACCCACGAAGGCTCTACCGATTACTATCATCTTAAAGTTAAGAACATTTAACATCACTTGCCTCTATTAACGAACGTCGGGTATACCAACATGGCTACATAACACTCGAGCCGAAAATAAGGCACTCAAGGGTACACTGCCGGAGATAATAGCTGACGTCATGATTTTGTTTTACGATAAAAAATGTACTAGAAATATTGTGTTACGCTCTGTTTATTTTATGATGATTTGCGTGACACATCTAAAATAGGCTTTTTACGCAGTTTTTATTGAGCCTACACTGAAAAATATTAGTACTATTAATATTATAATTCAAACATGATGATATTATTGTGGACGCCCACGTCCACATCGAGGCATCACGATATGTGTTATCGCTGGTAAGTAAAATATATGGAAGTATATGAAAATGCCTTAATATTTCCGCCCACGTTAACGTTACTATGTGCACGTGTTTCCATACATTCGATAGACGTAGTCATATACGTCTAAATCATATCGTTACGTTAGACATTATATTATAAAAGCGCACAATTGCCTATCGCATTCTTAATTACATACCACACTAATTAATTTTTACAATTCAACAATATTTAATGCGTTATTTTTTGCTGTCGAGAAAACAATTCTGTTAAATTTAACACGCTATGGATTTGTTTTGCATGCAACGTAATTAAATAAAAATTAAGTCATTTATTCAAACTAGGCTGACAATCAGCACTTTTTGAACGTCAAAGTTACCAGGCCACTCAGAAAATAATGCGAAAAATAGTTTTTCTTCCAACTATGCTTTAATTTCATCACAATCACACTAAAAACTCAGTACAAAGCGAGTCTTTAATGCTCTAGAGCAATAAAAATTTATGAAATTTCATTATTGCACAGTTTTTTTTTTATCGCACCAAAAGGTGCCAATCTCAATGGATTAGCTCTATTCAGCCAGCTGATATCAATACTTTTTTTTTACGTACGTATTATTCGTTTCTATACTACTTGTTCCAAATTTAAATATAAATTTGCCAAACAAAACTCGACGACTAACGTTTGATATGAGTTTCTTTTATCTACTATTCCTATAGGTAATAGTTGAAAGAAAAGCAGATTATGCACCTCGCCTTAAGTAATTTATATTGCCCTCGTGCCTGTTAGATTAGAGCCCACGAGCGTTAGCGAGGGCTCTAATCTCTAAATCTATAAACTCGGTGCAATAATAAATTACTTTGTGCTCGGTGCAATAATCTACTATTATACTTGAGAGATTGGCCAGTTACTCTATTTTGAAAGTACAATTAAATGTAAGTAAAAATAGGTGCGTTCCAATTTCAAAATTATAAAAATACAAACAATGTGGAGGGAAATTTTCAAATTATCGTTTATCGTTAAATAATGGATCTGCGCCGGAAACATCATTTTTCGCGCTATGTTTTTTTTTTAATTTCACGTGTCGCCTGAAACCGGACGAATCGTACGATAGACTTAAAATGGCATTCAAGGATGAAGGCCCTTCTAAGGCAACCGTGTATCGTAAGTATAACGAATTCAAGCGCGGTCGACTAACTTTGGGGGATGAAGAAAGAAGTGGTCGCCCTTTGACGGCTATTTCTAAAGAAAACGTGCTGGCAGTGAAAATTTCAATCCAAGACAAGGCGAATTACGTATCAAGAGATTCAGATCATACTGCATTTTGGATCGGGAAGCCTTCACGAAATTCTACATGTGCTGCTTCGCGTGAGGAGGATAGATTCACGCTGGGTGCCGCACAACCTCACCGATGCTCAGAGGCAGGCCCGGGTGGAATGGTACCGTGATATGATAAACAAATTTGAAGCAAGCTCGTCTCGGCGTGTTTATGACATCATTACAGGTGATGATCAGACTGCCTCGTTGGTCTAGTGGTCGCAATCGCTACTGCTGAGCATGAGGTTCTGGGTTCAATTCCCAGGTAGGGCAACGTGTTATTGGGTTTTTCTATCTGGAATTTCTCAGTAGCAGCCCGAAGTCTGGATTTGTGGGCTAGCAATAGGCTCGCCCCCTATTACATGGGACTTAAACATAACTGGCGAAATGTGGGTGTACTAAAGGTACACCTCTGCCCAACCCTTCGGGGAAACAAGGCGTGATGTTATGTATGTTTTATGTTTTTACAGGTGATGAATCTTGGATATATTAATACGATCCAGAAACGAAGCGCCAGTCAACGGTTTGTATGTTTCAAAACGGATCAACGCCTACTAGGTAAAGTGAAGCGATCTAGAAGCGGGGGGAAGATTTTGATCGCGAGCTTTTTCAATTTGATTGGCTACTTGGTGTAAATTCCTTTACAGAACCAAAGAAGTATCAACGCTGAATGTTATACTACCAAATGCTTGCCAGAAATTTACTCTGTTGTGAGCAACAAGCGACCAAACACAGGGCTCCGCGGGCTACTGCTCCACCACGACAACGCGCCTTCGCACACCGCGCTCAAAACGAGGGACTTCCTGGAAAGCACGCCGGTTAAGCCCCAGGGTCACCCTCCTTACAGCCCTGACCTAGCACCGTGTGTCTTCATTTAATACCTGAAAATTAAAAATCTGCTCAAAGGGGAACAATTTTCGTCGCCGCAAGATGCGCTGTCAGCGTTCGAGCAGGCTGTAAACGAGGTGTCTACGGCGTACTGCCTGAAACTTTGTACAGAGGCTAATGGGTACTTTATAAATATTTAATAAGAAAAAAAATACATATAGAACATACATTTTTATTTTCCGAAAACTTTCTCGGTATCCCACGTACATAAGACCGTCCCACAAAACGCCCGCAAGTCGCCACTTCCTAGTGCTTTAGCTGGGAAGAAGAAGTGGCGCAACATATTCCCCAGCTGTCTGTGTCTGTGGGTTCCGTTAGAAGAACTTGATTCTGTACAATATTATGTAATTAATATTATATAATGAATATTTTTTGCCCCATGTCAGCTAGCACACGCTAATATACTAACAAAGTTATTGAATACTCAAGCAGAAATAAATAATACAAACTTAATACCTTAGTGAAAGCCTCCAGGCATGAAGGGCGTGCCAGCTTACATATTATGCAATGCTGCATTAGGTTCATGCTGTCACTCAAAGTCGCAAATGCTATACTAGGCCCTTCGAAGTCAAATAAAAAACAGTTAATTACTAATAACAATTTCAAAATGTCAAATGTCATGTTCGTGAACGGACGCCGTTCTTCTCCATAGAGATCTTCGTTTTGGAATGAGCAAGTAGCTTCAAGTTTCTGACTAACTGACCGACTCTTTGTCAGTTCAAAAGTGCCTGTAAATGGTTTAATTGATATAAATCCTTGAGTTTGAGTTTGAAAATCCATGATCAGCAAGACGACCTGTGATCACAAGTAGCACCAGCTCACGAGTATAACGCAAATATGTTGTTTGGTGTTCCATGTTTCATATTGACAGACAGATGACAGATGGGACAGACAAACACACCTTAACATAACATCACGCCTGTAATCCCCGAAGGGTAAGTCAGAGATGTTCTTACAGTCCATCCACATTTCGCCAGTTAATTTTAATTTCCATGTTATAGGGGGCAAGCCTATTCAACCGGGCATAAATACAGACTCCGGGCTGGCTACTCAGAAAATCCAGACGGAAAAAAGAATAACACAGACCGACTCGCGAATCGACCCCTAAAGTTCTATGGTCGCCCCAGTTAAACGGGTATACCTAGCCATTTCTAACTAGTTGTATTTACCAAGTCTTTTCGGCCAGTATGGTCAGAAATAATCGCTTTGCTGACGTAAGTGGTAAGACTAATTAGGCCGGAGTGAGGATAATTAGAGCTTATTAGGAAGGTCTTACTTGTAATCTGGAGTGCCTGATAAATGCTGATTGGTTGCTGATCAAATTAAGATCGAGATCCGATTCTTTTACTAAGTACTAAGTAGTTTCTACAGATATTTAAATCTTTTGTCAATTTTATTGTTGTTACATGTGAATTTAAAATTGGGTTACCAATTATGTCAGTTCACATGAGCTTGATAGATCTTTTCATCGTAGACTAACTCAGGCTTTCGGAAAACCGGGTATTAGGTTAGGTTATTCATGGGTACAACCCATAATATTTCAGCAATTTTAAGATATTGCAAGATAGGCGATCCCTACACTTATTGTGATTGTTACATAAATCCCATTCTGGAGGAGCTAGCGTAAGATCGAGCGAGCACCAATGCGTCACATGTCGCGAGTGTGTTTTCCAATAACAGTTAAACTCGTGTTTTTACGCCTCATAGACTACTGGTGCCCTGGTGGATGGCATACGATGTAACGTTAAGTTGCGTACAATTCAATCAGCCTCTTCCCACTCAAACTTCGCTCTTACTGCCAACTTTCTTTGACTGCTTTCTTAATCGAGTTGCCGTTAACTTTATAAAATGCGCCCGTGTGCCTGGTTTATGTTTTCCACGCTGGTTAAGAGCTTTTCAAGAGTTTTCGTATTCGTTAGCAAAGTTCCTTAGTTGATGACGTGATTGAAAGTACTTTTTTCTAGTTTAATGTAATAACGCCTGTGCATTACTTGTTTCAAGCGAGTCTTCAGTTTCATTGTCCTCATGTTTTACGATGAGGCTTTATCTTTTGTCCGAGCAGCCTATGCATACATTTCCATAAAGGTTCTGTGAACTTTCAAGTCCAACAACACATTTTTAATTACTGTTTGTTTTGGAATTTCAATACGTAATTTCTCTTGAAACTTTATTAAACTTTTGCCCATTTATACTTTTATTTGGTATTCATGTTTAATTTGTAAAGTGTTTACAATAAACAGTTTACGAAACTGTTTTGAGCAATAAACCATTACAGTTTAAATTAACCCACATAGTAAATTACAAACATTGAAAAATACGAACTAAACTGCGGTACTATTTAAAAGTAGGCAAATTAACTGGGCAACGATAATATTAAGTCTATTAGAGTCACGAAGTACATTGCTATAACCGCTCGCTCTCATTACAAGAACGAACGAACTGCAATTTGGTTGCAAATGGATTGAATGCAGCCGCACTACCTATAGTGTTCAACGATTTCTTCATTTCACGTTTCTATAAATAAAATAACTGTTTTGCTGAATTCTAGTATAGGTTTTCCAAATGCTAGGTCACAAAATAAACATGTCGTAAACCAAACTTACCTACTATTTGGTTGTTTTCTATCCATAATGACATATGGAGCCTAGCAGTAGTTTTCACTTTCAGACCTCTTGAAACTTTCTATTATGCGCTAAGGACGATCAAAGTTTAGTCAGTAAGGATCGTTTTTTGTGAGAAAATGAAAGGGTTCTCCATTTCCTTACAAAGAACGGTATCAGGCATTGTACCTTTGCCAGAGTAACTACTTCTTCAATTCTTATGACTCTCCCACACTTCAAAAAAAAAAAAAATATCCGAAAGAGATAGATAGATTAACGCGGATGGAGCTTACTAGCCAAAAATAATACATTATTTTAAAACTTGTTCGTCCAAACAAAAGGAATTGAAATCGAAGAGAGCCCATTGTAATGGAAACATTATTTTCAATGATCCTAGATTGATATTTATTTTTGTCGCCCTCATTGTGAGTTATAAGGTGTGGGGACACGTTGAAAGAACTGCATTGTATCTCCAATCTAAGTATTTTCCAGTCGAAAGAGAATTCTAGATGTGTCCTTTGTTCTTTCAGACTCCATAAAATGAAATAGCTATTTTTCGTTTTATCTAAAAAAAAAATACAAATAATGTAGACTGATTTGTTATTTTTAAATATTTTGTCAATTCAACCAATTTCAATACCTGACGTTAATTTACAGAAAGAAATACTGAGTATTTTGGTATATTTTTCTTTTGGTAGTATTTTGGTATATTAGTAGTATTTTTATTGGTAGTATTTTGGTATTATCTCCTGGTACTGGACAGGAACGAATATTGTTTTAAGAATGAATGTTAACGAAACGCGAAATAACGTTTTCTGAATTGTTCATTGTTGTAGAGAATATCTCAGTTCTTAGATTATTCCATTTGAAATTGAATTTCCAGGAATCAATACTGTTATCATGCTTGTATTATGGCTCGTATTCAATTCTCCTTTGTCTTCTGCTAATGAGCTTCCTTACAACCAGTACCTAAAAGCCTTTTAAAAAGCCATCGGCAACATAATGGTCTATTACAGAACCTCCACAAAACACATACATGGACATATAGTAACATCTCGCGCACAAATGTGTAAAGAATTGATTGTTACTTCTAATTTTATAGTTTTTACGGCGCACCTTTGATTCTCTATTTCAGTTTTATGAGTTAGAACTTTTTATTGGTCAGAGACGTTTAGCGGGGAAATATTAAACCGTTTTACGTAAATTCGTAAACTTCCAACCAATCATTTTGTTATTCCCCTTCGTAGCTGCAACCATGAAAACGCCGTCTCAGATTTTACGTCTATGGGTTTAACGGGAAGTAAGCGAATAAAACGTGGTATCTATCTACGACGCGCGACGCGACTCGCTAGTCGTATGAGACCACGAAACTGCTTTCGGGATACAACCGTATCTCAGGCTTCCGAGACAAAAACAAATGGAAGTATTACCGGAGACAATCTACATTTAAATGGATCTTTTTCCTCAATTCGTGCGGAGTTTGGTGATAGGTATCGCCGTCACCGATTTATTTCGCAGAATTTGCATTTGGGTGGCCGTCACCGTTGTCACCGCTGACATACTACTTTGAGTTGTGTCTCCGTTAGTGTCAGCGACTTGCATCACCGGCGTGGATTTATTGCTTGATCTGTACTCGCAAAAAGATGAATGCACCGCCATTTTTGTTGATTGCAGTTGTTGCTGTTAACAAATACTCGTAAATTCTTCTCTGAAGTTCATGTTCGTACAAGCCGACGCGGACGTGTTGAATAGCATCCAAATAAATACGTCACTAAGAACCACATTTTCATCAATAACTGCGACCACACAATTAACCGCAAACAATAGAATTAAAGAAACGTAAAAGAAATCAACATTATCGTAATCTAGGAGCTTCAGCCGCGAGGTGTTGAGGAGCAATCGCACGCCGTTATTAATTATTCCGATGTGAATAGAGCGCCGACAAAAGGCATTAACTGTGCAGATAATGGCATGGCGTCGCTTCCCCGAGCGGCTTCCGGCTCCGCTTCCTCGTGCGACGATCACTCATTGCACGCCACGAGACGGTGCAAATGAGCCGCGTACAGCACTACTTGGGTCACAACACTAGCGCCGAAGCCGCGCCATGACGTGTCAGCGTTAAATTATGACGTATTCACACACATTCTTCTACTTATAATGCCATTTACTTGGGAGAGGCTTTTCGTGTATATATTTTGTATTTGTATGACGGAGATTTTTCTGCAACTGTCTTATAACATGTCTAGAGATGTTGATACTCGTATGTTACTTTGATAGTCGTTTATGTGGAATGATGTTGGTAAATATATGTAGAAAAGTTTAAGTAAGAGCTACGATTGCAGATTATCAAAAATAATGTGAAAGGAAGAACAGCAATTTATTTTGTCACGAACAAGCGCAGAGTACGAGGCAATGTGCTCAAAGTCTTAGAAATAGTAAATAAAGAGCATGTAAGTATAAAGCGGGATTCGTTAGCTGTTTGGTCAGTTTATCGTCGCAAACTAGATCAGCGAGACGAATCGCAGCAGATTGCCGTTTATTTTGTCGAAATATTACCCTATTAGCTAACTGGGTAAGGAGGGTAATCCGGCCCGATGTCGAGTTTAGTAATAAATGTACCCTTTACTACGGACAATCTTTACTAACGTCGCCAGATTTTCACTAAATTCAATTATTTTAAGTCTCTTACTGGTTTGTTACAACCTGTGTGGTGCATTGTACATGGTAACGCTATGAATATTTCAAGATAATTGGCATCGTTAGTCAACTCGGGCGTCTATTCAAAATGAATACTGTACTTCGCCACATTTTCATTCAACTGTCATAAACCAACATGGCAGCTTTATTGATTTACACGCGGTTAAGATGTCTCCAGTAAAGTGCATTTAAACGTGAAGTCATTCATCGTCTTTAGTGTGCACTGTGCATAACCATTAAGTGCGCTGTAGTTTATAGCAGCGTACAACTTGACTGTGATTTGTGAATCGTTTGTCGGCGTCGCACTCTGTCTGCACTACACCTTACATTGTGCCACTGTGTAATTACAATATTCACTAAATAAACTCCCTCTTTGTACATCACGAGATAAAATACAGCTCCAACAGCGAAACGAATAACGTTTATCCTTACAAATGGGATGTTTTCACGTCTAACGAGAGACGGCCCAGCAAATGAAGAGCCGTGACAGTAAACAAATTTACGTGAATTTGTTGAATGAAAAGAAATTCGCAGGAATAAGATTATGTGAGATCTAATTTTATTCGCGAAACGTCCGAATAAAATTACGTGTCCAAATTGAATAAAGTCGATTTAACAAATCTTTACACTGGCCAGTATAAATACGAAATACAAAATTATGTGTCGACGAAATGTTTTCGAATCTCTACTGTAAATACTGTCCCCCATAATGATTATTTGAACGAACAATTAACATTGGAACCCGTCAGTCCTTCCGTAGTGATAATTCGATTTGCACGCGCGTCAGGGGCGGTAAACACGCGGCCGCTTACATACGCTTCTAGCCGTATCTACCCCTCATTAGCCCTATAGAAATTGAGGAATCGATACAAAAAAGTTTTACGTAAGCGTGTTGAATTGACGAATTGGGTAAAAAGATTTTCGCCTGATATATTGAATTAAAACGTGCCACCAATGCCACCTGCCCCGCAAAGAGCGTGATCTGATTGCCTAATGGGATTTACCTGGACTGTCTTTATGGTTTTAATTAGGATCGAAGATTTCCTACTGTGTGAGGACTGAGGACTCGGTGCCTTTATTTATTCCTTAGCTAACTGCATTGCTTTTTTCTATATATCTTGCAACTGTCTTGCATTTGTTTAGTCAGACTACAGGGGCATGCACCTTTGCTTTTCGAACGATTTTTTTTAAGACAATTAGGATTAATAATGAGAATTGGTTTAGATGGTAGGTTTAGACCTAATTAAAATAATTGTATTTAATAAAGGAATATGCAAAGTATTAAAAGGGGTAATACTAGTATGCATATCTGAATTCATTGAAAGGTTTTTCAAGACACTTATTAAAAAATGTAAATTGAAAAACGTATTCATCTTGGTATTAAGATTGTTTATGCATCTTTCTGTCAGTAGTGTTCATGAACTGCTCGTTTCTTGCTCGGCGCTCAGATCAGAGGTAGCGGAGCGCGCGCTGCGACTCGTCGCTAAGCATTCCTTTGTTCGGCTTCCCTTACGCTCTCGTGCTCACACGCTTAATGACTTAATTGCTCCTCGAAATAACGACTGAAAAATAGGCTTCTTGTCAATTTTGCTGCAGAGAAAAATCAGCTTTCTTTCTTTGTGAATATTTCTTTTGTTGTCTGTTTGTAGCAGAGACTCTGTCGACAGACGTGTCTCAGAACACCCTCAAATCAGTATTCATGAACGAATGAGTGTGAGTCGAAACGTCACAAATACGTCTAAATTCAATAAACTCTTCAAAATACATTATGTAAATAAGCGTATTTTGCTTAAAATGTCCTTCTTGACTACCTACTTGTTCATGACGAAGTACCATATATTTGACAGTTGGTCCCTCAACTCATCTGATACAGTTGCCTCAGATGAGGAGTATTCTAACTATGAAGTTCAAACCACCTATCACTTAGGTGCTTTGAACTTCATAGTTGCTTGAGTCAAGTCGAGGAAATAATGAGGCTTTGACGTAGAATAAATGTAAATGGTTTTACTTATTTTTCAGTTCGTTAAAGGAGAATTTCAATAAAAACGTCTCACTTTTCATTGCAATAATATTTAATAATTTATTAATGTCATTGCAAATAATATAGGAATTAAAAGATAAATCATATAATTACGATCACGTCCATAAGTTAATTTATGCGAAACTATATTGTGCATGTACAAACGTGCACATATATATTAAGTTGTAAATGAATAATAATTCTAACTTAAATTCCGAGTTCAATGCTATTGTTGAATGTTTTTCAAATTCATTGATACTTCGGCAATTTCTCTTAATACGAAACGGAATTGCTTTTCCTTGAATCTATTCACCTTTTAATGATTCAGGAAGGGATTCTGATAGAAAACCTAACCTACTATACTTACGAGGCGGGATGCTAAAATTATTATTAAATTAGGTAATAATTTATTTACCAAATGACTTAGCACATGTAACTTGGTAACATCAGTGTTGTTTCAATAAAGGATGGGTACTGATGTCTATTACAGATGAGTAAGAACCCTGCCTTGAAGGACTACTTTAGTGGGATTGACTACAAAATATCTATAATTACGTATAATTCTGATGGTTGAATGAGAATGTATGTATGATCAAAAGAACAACCCCCCCCCCCCCCCCCCCCGCCGCCAAAAATAATACATGGCACTAAAATGATGTAAAAATTGTATTTAAACTGCATTATCAGCCTATGATGTTCTTACAGGCTTATTTTTATGTCATTAGAAATTGGGTGTTTGTTTTTATAAGGTCTTTAAGGGCTAAAATATGGGCTTATAAAAATGGTTTTTAAGAAGGTATTTACTCTATCATTTTGCATCGCTAATACATAATATTAGCTTGCAAATTTGCAAGACGTTTGTGAATTATGTAGACCACAAAATAGATACATGTACAGTAATTTTTACAAAGAATTCAGTGACTCCATTTATATTCCATTGTATTGCTTAATCTAGTGAAAGTGATTAGAGGGCCAAAGTTTTCACGCACTGTTGAGTTATGGCGGTTTTCAAGTTATTAAAATGTGATATGAATGAATTAACGTTTAAAACACACAATTAAATTCATGTGCGTATGGTGACTAAACACACAATTAAATTCATGGTTATCTTTCATCCTCTCACACAATATTTTTACGACCTAAGTATCGTTATCGTGTCCGTATGGACTGAGGAGCCATGTCTCATATTAAACGCAGATACTACACATATTTAGTAGTAAATTAGCCGATTTTGTAGGTCCGATCATGGAAAATGTAGTAAACCCATGAAAAGTTACAGGACGTTTAAGGTGGCTCCTCAATCCTGACGCTCTCTAGAAGATATAATACGTAGCTACTAAAGCAATTGATCAAATCGGATAAGAATAGCATAGATATTTAGTAGAAATGTCTACTAAATATTGGTGTACTCCAACATCCTGCACTTTCAGTATTTCAAAAGATATCAATAGTTTAAACATTCATTAATTTATAAATTTTCATTTGGTTATAGTTTTATCCATAGTGTGTTTGTGCGTTTTACGTTATCGTTTTCATTGCGTATCATACTTTTAGTCCATAATGTTCTCACTGCTGGGACCTCCTTCTTATGTACGTAGTGGAAAGTACGCGGGCAACGCGGGTTGCTGGACACCATAAGTCTCCGAATATACGAAGGTTCTAGAACACTTGTCTCAAGATTTTTTCCTGTACAGTTCCTGCTCTAAAGCAGAGTTATAGATATCATACCTACGTGTCCGCATTGAGCCGAAAGTGTTTACTATACCTACATAGTAATTCTTTTATGATATGCCACATAGTCCACAACATGCATAATAAACTATCAGAACGTGGTGTGTTTTCCTCTTGTTATCGTTTCTAACTCGCCAAAAGAATTTGTTGGTTCATAAGGACATTTTATTTTCGTTCAAGAAGAAGAATGGTGTAACGTCGCCATTGTTTTCGTATCGAAGGAGTGAGTGCAGCTCGGTCCGGTTTGCTTGGAAGTTATTGCGAATATTTCACAATGCAACAACGACGCTTTATTTCTTGTTGCGCGGACAATGCGCCGTTGGCGTTACGCTAACAAATATATATTATAGACGTTAATGGTTATTTGTAAAGTGTATTTTTCTTACTTATCTAATTTGATAAACAAATATGCCACGAAAATTACTTCGGTTTTTATATTGTGGCGACCCTAATGCGATTGTTGAATCAGCATTTAGAATATTGTAACGAGGCGCCGCACTATGGGACCAAACGGTGCGTTCCATCTCAAAAATGTATAACTTTTTTGTTACTTGACATTTTGAATTGAAATTTTGTGTACGTATTTCTGAATACTTTTGCTATTTTATTATTAAAACACTGCTACTTTAAAAATTACCTTTATAAAGTAAAACAATTACAAATTTAAAATGTTTAAAAATTTCATACAAAAATTAAATTATTTTATTGTATGTATGAAGTTAAATTAAAATGATAAATAACTACGTAATTACAAAAAAAACATACTATTCATGAAAAAGAAACACATTATTTTATTCATCACTTGTCAATACTAAAAAGCTCTTAAGGCTTCGTCAAGTAGTTCTTTCTGTATCACAATACTTGTTCTATCTAAGCTAGATATATATGGATCAGAAGTATACAACAGGATGTGCAGAACGTCTTCCATTGTGGTTGATTTGGAACACTTTCGAGAGTGATTTAACCTGCATTTCTTATACCTTGTCTTTATTGCGAGCTTCTTGAGCATCTTCAGATAATTGGCCTATTGGCAAAACCGCTAAATGCTCGATTATTTTGGCACCATGTGTAAGAATTTTATGGACTGAAGATGATAGTAGCAGTTATATTTACTCACATATAACTGTGCAGTCCCCAGCGTATATTCACCAAACTTGACTGCGTTTACAGAAAATCCCGATGACTTGCTTTGCAGAATTGTGTATAATCTCTTGATCAACTCTTCATCAATACCCAAGATTTCTGCAGAACATTGATAGTTTTGGAAGAATCTCTTTACCGCATTGCTGTTTCCGGTACCTTGACGAGGTATATCAATGTGCAAACCAAGTAGTTCCCGGAAACGAGTTTGGACGTACTTTTTTTTTCTTCTTTAATCTTTTTGTTCTCTGGATTCGATGCAGTCCACTTTAAAGAAGAAATATGCTGAATCTTTTCCATACATCTTATCCACGCATGTAAGGTAGACAGTCCGTATTTAAACGCATCTTCATTCTCAATTCTTGCAGTTATTTTTGTTAGATCGTTCTTCTGTCTAGGAGTTGCTCCACAAAAAGTGCATGAAGCACTCGATGGTGTCTGCGTTAACACTTGAGCAACTTTCCCGTCGATCATAGTCATGAACAGCTCATGTTTTACTTCTATAATATTACCTTCTATTGCTGCAGGCGTCCGCGTTCAATTAATTAAATTTTGCTTCGAGTTCACTTACAACAGCTGTAGTTTTTTCTGGAGTTTCTTTTGCTAATTCCAGAGAAATAGCGCTACAATATGTTACTGAAGAGCATGTCGGATTTTGACATATAACTGCTTTACATTCGTCATCCACTAGTTTACAATGGTACAAGTGAAACTATAGAAATATTAGCGTCCGATATTTGTTAATTTTCTTCGGGTAAAACTTGTTTATATTCATTTTGTCCCGAGGATCCATCGCAACCCCATTTGCAAGACAGCTTGAGACGGCTGATTTTTTTGACACCGAGTCTATCTTCATAATACGATAGGCAGTATGATCTAACAGATGTTGAAGGTTTACTTTGGGACTTATATTCTTTACGGTTATGCTTGATGCAAGAGGATAGCAATCCTTCGTTGCTTAAGACAAAGTTTGGTATGATGGATATAATACAGAAGTTCTTCTCAACAAGTCTCAGCCTCAGGTAGGAATATTGAGATTTGTTTAGATCGGTTTCAATATATATATACATAATGCTTCTTCTTTGGTATAGAAAGGTACACCATCTGGACTTCGTAAAATGTTTCGAAGAATGAGTTTTTTCTCCTCCTTTTCTGTATTTCTAACAATACTCACAATCGAAGCTTCGTCATTTTCACCCATAGGTGGCAAACCTTGTACATAAGCGTAATTAACGCACATGCCCCATTCCATGTTCCTGGAGTAATTCCAAGTTTTTATTTTTGTTGTACTTCCGAACACGCGTCATATGGTTTTATTGGTCTACCACGATCTGCAGATGTATTCAAGTCATAATTTGCAGATGTTGAGGAACTGCACGCATTCAATGGTAATGTACCAATAACTCGCCATTTAACCAATTTGTGATCTTGTTTTCTTTGAGTTTTCACCCATTTTTGGTTACAAGTTGTTTTCAAATTTCTTTGTATACTTTGCATAACTGTATTATAGTCAGTCAGTCAGTTATAGTATTATAGTCCAAACCATTTTTGAGATGAAAAATAACGTGTGGTTCCATAGTGCACCGGTGGGCCGCTCGCCAGTCCCTTACGTACCACCGCCCTAACCCGACGCTACATATTTTCCTATGTCTATTTCCACATTGTATCAGACTGTATTAATTAACCGAATTGTGTAAGATTGGAGTAAAAACAATTATCACATTGCAAACAACTTTATTCCTCATCTCTTTTAGACAAAACCCTTTTTATATAACACGCACAACAATATCAATTACACTCTTAAGAAATAAGGAAAGTTTTGCTCTTTTAAGATAATGGATGGATTGTCAGTGTACCTATAGCACAGCATCATACTGAGTGGAAGCCTTCTTGTCACAGTCGCCGGGCGTGCAGCTGACGACTATATACATTCTGTGTACTAAGTATCGGGAATTTGTCAATAAATCAAAAAATACAAATTATTCATCTAAATTTATTTTATCGCCTTCAAAGTAGGCCCCATCGCTTGCAATACAACATCTCCACCGCTTCACCCAGTCTTCCATACATTTTTCATAGGCTATTTGCGGTATGGCCTTTAGCTCATTCAGCGAATTTTCTTTTATGGCTTCTATCGACTCAAAACGTTTTCCTCGAAGTGGTAATTTTAACTTGGGAAATAAAAAAAAGTCAGACGGAGCCATATCAGGTGAATACGGTGCTTGGTCGAGAACTTTTGTTGAATTTTTCGCTAAAAACTCTTTCACTATAATGGCTGTGTGTGATGGTGCATTATCATGGTGCAGCATCCATGAGTTGTGTTGCCACAAATCTGGACGTTTTCGGCGGATACTCTCACGCAAACGCTTCATGACGCCTAAATAATATTCTTTATTCACTGTTTCTCCCTCTGGAAGGAATTCGGAGTGAACCACACCACGGTAGTCAAAAAAAACTGTCAACATCACCTTGATTTTGGAGCGACTTTGCCGCGGTTTTTTGGGTTTCGGCTCGTTTTCGAGACGCCATTCTGAAGACTGTTGGCTTGTTTGCATGTCGTACTCATAAACCCATGTCTCGTCGCCAGTTATTATACGTTTCATAAAGGTCGGATCCGTAGAAGCTCGGGAAACCATGTCTTCAGCGACATGCTTTCGCTGTGCTTTTTGAACAAAATTGAGCTCTTTTGGAACTAGTCGAGCGGCGACGCGTTTCATGCCTAAAATGTCAATGAGAATGTTGTGGACGGACTTAAAAGATATTTTCACCTCACTAGCCAACTCTCTCAGACTCATACGTCGATTTTCGAGCACTAGCTTCTTGATTCTGTCGATGTTTTCTTTGGTCGTAGCGGTTGAAGGTCTACCAGAACGAGGTAAGTGTACTACTACTTCTCGGCCTTCTTTAAAAGCCTTATACCATTCATAAGCCCTTGTTTTCGATATACACGATTCGCCGTAGGTATTTCGCAACATTTGTAGTGATTCACCACATGAAATATCATTTGAAACACAAAATTTAAGGCACACTCTTTGTTCAACAATATTTTCCATTGTAAAAATCGCCGAGGACTCAAAACTATGACCAACAAAAAGTGTAGTTTAAAACAAATTAAATGACAGATCCCGCTCAAATTTTGCGCGCTAAATCAGTACAGTGCTACCAACCTGCAGTAAAAAAATTAGAACGACCTCTTTTACGCGGGTCTTTTTATTGACATATTCCCGATACTTTTTACACAGAGTAGTAAGTTCTGTGTTCGTATCAATAAATCTGCTTTGTTTTTTTGCTTTGTAATCGATTTATTTTGAATGCACATTGCACGTGTTTCTGTGACAAATGAATCTATTTTTCTTTCTTTCTTACTTACTTAAGACTGATTTCGCCAATGAAGCTGAGCGCGCTCGGAACAGATCTTAAACGTAGTATATGTACTGATCGCGTTCGGTTTCATTGGCGAAATTCGCCCTAAGATATTGTGACTTATAACATCACCTTGGATGAGTTGGATGAATCAGTGAAGGTGTTATAATTGTAATTTAAATAAATATAATATGATACTAAATAAATAAGAAACACCGACAGAGTGACGCATTACAGCGGAAACTGCTTTGGGTCAAGAATACTCTTGACCGAAGAATAAAAGCAAATTAATTCTCTCATAATCGGAATGTGGTTAGATGAGGTCGGAATTAGGAGCTCTCAGTAAGCAAAATATATGTTAAGCGAAAAATTCGTTTACTATGTGGATTGCTCGGGTGAGCGGGGTTTTTGCCAAGAGATTGGTCCTGGCTACCGGCACGGCTAGCAGTTGTGGGCGCCGCCGCCTCCACAAGTATCGGTCCGGAACGCACAGATTCAGGTGATGCAGCACTCCCGGGTTACGTGTCACACCACGCAGTAGCTTATCTAGATACGCGACGAGAGTAAATTCCCGACGCACCCTGAGCTCATTACACCCCACCATACCCATTACAAATAGTGTAGGGTACATCAATGGATAGAACGGGTATACCCCGTACAGTTTAAAATACAAGTGTCTTGTGAATTTATTTTGGATCCGCTCCAACATGACACTTTATTTCGCTTCATGTGGAGGCCAAATTACTGCACTATGTTCTAAATGACTCCCAACTCGAGCGTCAAACAGCACCTTGAGAATGTTAATATTGGTGAACCCCTGTGACAGCCTTAGTATCCTAAGTTTCTGTAGGCTTTCTTGCAGATCTTAACAACATGTTCACGAAAAGTCTGGATTGAGAATCACCCCTAGGTCCTGTACCTGCGTTACTCACTGCATCGGTGCTGCTTCTACCTTGTACTCGTAGCGTTCCGCGCGCGTCTGAACGATATCACTGAGCATTTAGATACATTGAAGCACCATGCACACCAGCATCTACTGCTGGTACTACCCGAGTCATAAAGTTGAGTAGATAGGTGGCGGTGCTGCGCTCCGGCCGAAACCCGTGCTGCGCATCCGAAAACTGCGCGCGCACCTGTCCCTGCACGCAGCGCTGGATAGCGGACTCGAACACTTTCGGTGGAGCCGACACAGCTACTGGTCTATAGCCACTGACATCCGGACCTGACTTACCTACCTTTAGGAACCGGAATGACTCGTGTGATCTTCCACCGAGCCGGAAACGTCGCTTGTTTTAAACAGATATTAAAGATATGATGCAGCGGTTCTGCTAGCACCCTGTCACAGTCTCTGAACAGAAACGCTGGTATACCGTCAGGGCCCGATTAACGTTTTGGCTTATGATTCCCGATCGCTTTCTTCACGTCTTGAAGACTAAGGGTATCAATATGCACACGTGCACTGGTCGCACCTACCTCCACCGCCGCCGCCCGTGCGTCTAACCTCGGTGTTTTGTCACTAACTTCGTTCGAACACCTCTCACGTTTTGGTAGAAAATATCGATGGTATTAGTTTGGTGTATTTTTGGTTGACTTGCGAAACCACATCCACTCATTGAATTCCGCATTCACGGGCCAGATTTGTGCTTGATTCAATAAATCGAAACATTTTTCACAACTAGACTACAACAAACAAAACTAAAAAATTAAGAAATATTGTAAAGTATAAATACAAGTTAAAAAAATAAATTTAAATAAAAAACAACTTGGCAAGGATAGCGTGATTTTTTTCTGAATTCTGGTAGCTTGTCACTGAATATATCTGAATCAGGTGTATTTAATACAGTAAAATTGTATTCGTTGCTCATCCGTATAATTGGAGACTGATGAGGATTGGGAACCCTAGATAGGTTTTTACAAACGGTGTACCAAATACCTTTTATTTTTTTGTCTCTTAGGTCAATTCTTGGAACTGCTAAGGAAACACTTTGCAAAAGGCAACTGCACCGTGTTTGTCCATTAATTAGTTTATGGAGGAAGCATAAATCTATCAGACGTTTGCGATCGCGAAGGGAAATCCGTTTAAATTCGCTTTTAGCAAATTATTTAAAAAAATTAAAAAAACGCTCCATATATGACTTTCTGTGGGAAAATCCTCTAGTATAGTAACCAAGATGTCTAGTGAAAGCTCGCTGTATGCTTTCCACACGTTGCGAGTGAACTTTACACTGTTTGCATACTCAAGATAACTACGCACTAAAGCATTGTGGAGAGAGAAATATTTTTAGATCGTCAGTAAATAGGGAAATTCTACAATGTCGTATGTGACCAGTTATGTCATTGATGAAGATAAGGAAGAGAAGCGGCCCTAAATGAAATCTCTGCGGAACACCGGAGTCCGCATAATATACTTTCTATCTGAAGCCACCAACCACTACAGATTATGGTCTTTTTAGCAGTACGCCACCAATACCAAACTATTTCAGTTTTTCTAATAGTAGGTGATGATTTACTTTATTAATGGCTCTGCTGAAGTCGGTATATATTGCGTCTATCTGCATTCCCTTATCAACCTCACATGATATTTCATAGACAAACGGTACCAAGTTTGTTACAGTTGAACGTCCACGTCTGAAGCCGTGCTGACAGTCAGAGATATTTACATCCACCATTTGTGACATAATCGGACACAACATTGATTCAAACAGTTTTGAAAAACATGAAAGTATCGATATCGGACGGTAATTAACTGCACAGGCTGGATCACCCTTTTTGAATATGGGAACAATACGAGCTTTCTTCCAATCTTCAGGGAATTTGCCTTCTACTAAGGAACAGTTATATATCACCATTAATGGAAGCGAAAGAGCAGAACCGCATCTTATAACGAATACTGGTGGAACAAGGTTAGGTCCCGCACCTTTTGATTGATCAATTTTGCTGATTGCCTTGGAAACGTCCGCTTCGACAAACTTAATGCTCGAGATGAAGTTCGAAGACTCATATTGTGATTGATGATCACGCGTTTTGTTAACAAATAAAAATTAAAATCTTAGATGTTACTACCATGCACTCCGCGTTTCACTGTGGTGCGACAGAGATGAATTATTTGTTTTTTGCAGCCGGAATCTTTCCCTCGAGGTGAGGAAGAGCCTACCTCGGCGTTCTCCAACAGCGTGATGTCGCGCTCGTGAATAAATTCACTTTATCAGTTCACTCCACTTTCGTACTTGTTACACTTATTGTCGACTAATCATGAGTCAATATTGCATACATTATTTGCACACCCAATTTTTTAATTGGGTAAAACAACAAAATACACGTCTGCACTGGGCGCGCGCGCCCCGGCGTTCAAGTTATGTAAGCAAGCAGAATATACGAATAGAATCACTTCAATATTTCCGTTCTCTCTCTCTTTAAACATCATCATTGCATATAGTTTCCTTGCTCTTGTTTCGTGTTTATTATGTAAATGGTACACCACTGATGGAGGATACACTGAGAAGTAGTACAAATTTATCTGTCCCTGTGAAAAAAATAGCTGTTAACACGTTATAGGGTCGCATACTTTGGCTTTATTGGGACGTTAAAACCAGAGATTGATAGGTTTTTTATCTCCAATACGTCAAACTTAGAGATAGATACGTCATTGGGTTTGGCCGTTAGGTTTTTGGGTATGGCCGTCGACTCCGCCAATCTGCTATAGTAGATATCCGAGGGTGGAAAAGAAAGACGGTCGGTAGAGGGAAAGTACCACTCTTGTATATTGATGATAGTAGTTACTTATAGTAAACCATTCCAAAATATTTTTTTTAAACCGCTGTCTTTTTTCGGGCTTTCAACCAAAAATATTTTACTTCAGCCACATAACGATAATCCTAAGGATCAAATCTATCTAGTAAACAAGATACAGGAAAGTTGTATTTTAGATATTGAGAATCAAATGTGTAAAAATACAACATTCTGAAAACTCTCCTTCAAAAATGTCCGTCGTTGAAAAGATCAGCCTGTATACCGTAGTTATTTCATACTGAAACGTATGTAAGGTAGTTAATTTCTTTATAGGCTGTAATTAAAGTAAGAAATAAAACCTAGAATCGTGTGTCGCTCTAATTAGTCACGAGTCACGAATGATTGCTATTCTCAACTATTTTAATACAACGATTATGTTTATACAAAGCGGTTTTTTTAAAGATTTGCATGTTTTGAAAATGTAATTTTTGCAAGTAATTTTTTCATTGTCGGTATCTACTGCGTACTGAACTTAATTTTTTCAGCCTGCAATGAGGTGGATAAGGGTTGGGTTGTATTGCTGTTAGAGGTTTTTTGTCATCCGCACCTTCTAACACAAATTTCACAAACACTGTTTACCAAAGCCATACCGACACAATCACTCAATACTCGCAGAGTACGTGCGCCAGAAGATGAGGTACACGCAAAGGATGCAGTCATTGGAGTCGCACCGAAACGTCAACTTCAAGGCGTTCGTGGTACGCGTCCGAAGTGTTATCTGCCCGTCGTCATGGAAGAAAACTTTTGGCCGCAGGACGTGGTGTTCCGTCGCTTCCGCGGACAAGTACCACAGGACAGTACAAGGGCAAACTCAAACTCAAAGCATTTATTTTGACAATGAAACCATTTACAGGCTCTTTTGAATTGTCAAGATGTCGGTAAATCTGAAATATAAAACTAGTTGCCCATTCCAAAGCGTAGTAGGTACCCATGGAAAAGAACGGGCAAGAAACTCCATGTACAGTCTTTATAAGAATATTGTTACAAAAATATTAGTTACATCATTAATGTTGATCCTAATAGTGAGAACGAAAGACGTACACGTTGAAAGCGACAAGCTAGTGAAGTGCTACTAAGAAAGAAGAAAGAAAGAAAAATATTTTATTTGGGTTATATTTTATTTTATTTATTTAAATATTTTATTAAACATAGTTTTAAGCTATATTCATTAACAAAAGGTTTTTTAATACTTTATATATGTTAGTTAGTAAGGTATATTTTAAAGGGTCATTGTTGCCTGAAAAAAAAATTATTACATGAATACATCCTATTGTTTTAATTAAAATTCCACCCTAACATTCATTGCATAACGCGCCATGTTAATTATTATAAGTAATCAGATAAATCAGTATGTTCTATGACAGCTGCGCGCACAGATTGTCGCAGGCCGGCGGCGCTAGAGACGTTGCCCGGAATGTTACCATTTAAAAAATATTGTATAGATAACTAGGTATTTATTGTGTAGTTATTTGATTTCATAAAGTGTTATTTTATCTTAGCGTCTGCTGCACCGGTTGACGTCATCACGTCAACGCCAGCTGTCGCTGAAAAGCACTGGGACCACAGGGATTCGTATCTCGCATAGGATTGTAGCACTATGCTGAGTGATGGCCGTTTTGAGTGTATGTGACACATATTTTTCCTCAATTTGTTCTTTTTTGGGTTAGTGTTCGTTCTCTAGGTCATGTTTACCGCATATAAACGTCTTTTCTTACTTTTCTGCTTCTTCTTTCAGGACACTTTCAGATAGGATGATTCATCATAACTAAAGTCAAAGTAAAAGAAATAAGATCGATTATTATGCATTTTTTGTTTGGTGTTCGTGTGTATCTGTGTACTATGTTAAACGTGTGTACCACAGGTCTAATCCAGTCGAAATTTATATATTTAAATAAACTTGTACTGATTTTGCAGGATTCACATCTTACAGAAGAAGTATCGTGTTTGGGCTCTTAAAATACATATTATTCCTTTACTTTTAGAGGTTTTTGTGTGTCGGGGGGTCTTTAAATTTTAAATAATACTTTTGTTTTAACTGTGTAATAATACTTTTAACGACATATGAGTAATAAATAGCCTGAACTTTGTATTACGAGTACGACAATTAGTAGGGCTTCAAAACGAACTTCAAACGCTACCTACCTACTTATAGGTAAGTTTTTTGTTTTCAGTTCGAAATTTATTATGTCGTGTCATCCCCGGTGTTTACAAACATTGAAAATACGTTACTTTTGCGATGGTGCACAGTTTATCAATGCTTAGATACAGTATCATTGTCCTTTTGTCTGGTCATGATACTTAAACGCATATAAATGTAAGCAGATTTATGTAGATTCCTCATTGTAAAGTGATTTGAATATCCGAGTTACAGCCACTGCATTTAAATTAAGTTTATTAAACTTGTTGCTTCTACATCTGCCGTAAATTAATAAAGTGTAACCAGTAGCTTGTTAGTTAGTCTCTTTACGACGATGTAAACTGTAATAAAACATAAAATAAGTAAAGATGTTGTAACTCTACCGACAGTTGTGTTGTGATTACGCTTGGCTATACACAATACTAGCTTTGGATAGGTATGATCCTATTTCAGCCAGGATTTATTTCCAATAAGCAGAATTCCGAGGAAATATTCCGCGATTCGGGGATAGAATTTGGGCCAATGGTATAAAGCGATGTCAACTTCACGTAATAGCAAAAGTTTGTAGCCATTTTGTTACAAATAATAAATTGGTTATGATGTCGTGGACAAAATGTTATTACGTCGTAAAATAAAGTGATACGAGCTCTCACACTTAGGGAGGGCCGAGCTTATGAATATTAACTTTCTGTTGTTCAACAGCTTTTGAAAATAACTGACCATTCATTTGTTATGAGCTCACATGAACTTGAAACATGCTACAATGTTTGTTGTTGGAAGTGGAAAAAGTGCACGTTTATATTTTTGCCTGGCTTAAATAGCTGCCGGCTACGTGGCCTGGCGATATGACCTACATGCGAAGGGCGCAGAACCGCGAAAGTGCTATCTGAGAGAGCTTGTTTTTATTTTGAGTAGATTTAGGCGTGTAACAAACATTTCGAAATGGAGACAGATATTTTCAGAAATGGAAACTGGGTTTTCATATTTTGTGGGACTCGTCCATTGTGCTAGTTTTTTTTTTGTTACAAGGCTTCTGCATTATTAGCACTGAATTAGTTCAATGTCGTGTATATATTTCATCCACGTATTTTTAGGTCCATCTCGTGAATTGGCCCAAATTACTTCTTTATTTAATTGTAGGTTCGTCTCCACAATACGGAATCCTCACTCCAGCAAGTTAATTTAACTTTGGCTGAGAGTCACACTCGGACATTTTTCCGGCTGCGAAAAGAGAATTAATAGTTCCAGTCGCTAGGCAAAGTATTATGAAGTTAGAGAACTCTATTAAAGATTACACCCAGGTGGAGTTGTGGAAAGAAACCAGCTTGGCTCAACTTGGCCTGTGTTGGCCTAACTTGCCCCCGCATCCCCGGAGCCGACCAATCAGGGGCCGGTTAAGTTTTTACAGCATTACGGGAACACAGCACAGTTGTATTTATGTTAATTGGTCGGTTGTATCGGAACGACATCGGCACTCTGTTTTATAGTGTCGTCGAACCGTTTTTTGCCTCGTAAAAGTGAATAGATTTTGATTGGGTAATTAAACGATGTTAACAGTGATTGTATCTTAGAAAGGTAAATCTTAGCTCCAAAAGTTAGGAAGTTTTTCATTTGTGACTTAGTAGTTTTCAATTCTTCGTAAAAATCCGCCATAGCACTTCCTAAAATTCAGGTTACACAAGTACATTTTACAGGGGCTTTCAACATTCGGCCTCCGGTTCATCCCAACGGTCGATTCTAACTCCAGGACACCGCTACTAATCTCAGTTTATCACAGTCGGCGGCATAATTAGTTCCACCTAAAATTTTACTCCCAAATTATATATTATAGATTTATTTTATAGATAATTATATATTGTTCCAGATTAATAAACATAGCAAAGGAAAAAAAGGCGACGGTAGAAAATGTACCTGTAATAAAATTAACGTTATACACTGTGGTAATAAAATCTCTCGCAGCTTTTAAATTGAAAATTGGCCTATAACATTCAATCTAATTTGGATGATTTCCTTTCTCGTTTCTTGTTACTTTAAGTTGCTTCAGACGACGAGATAATTTTGTAGCTGATGTTATTTTTTATAGAGGTGAAGTTAATTTGTATTTTTATTAAAATTCCGTTATTTCGCTTAAGACGCTAGACGTAAGTCCAATTTCGGAGGAAGTCATTTTTATATGATTTTGTAACATCAAAAGTAAGACAGGCATTTATGTTCCTGACTTGTGATATAATTGAAAAATGTTCTTGAGGATTTAGATGGTACTTAAATTAATAATCATTCATAAAACGTAACAATCATAACCATCACCCAGTAGAAAATGGCCCTATTAGATCTCACGCGATATAGGTGGATAGAGTTTATACCCGTTGAAGTGTGCCTCTAAAAATTAAAATGTGTGTGTTGTGCTTCTAGATTTACAAGATAAACAAATATCTTGAAGAAATAAGAGAATTAAACCCGTAAAACTTTCATGAAAATGTATACCTGAATTTGGCAAACGTAATCCTTCCAAAGAATTTCGGAATTCTGAGGGGATTTATACGGTCGCTTACAATGTAATGAGAGTCTTGCGGAAAATCGATCCCTTTGGCCCGACATTTTATTTTTCTCTACCTTAGCCCCACGTGTTAGAATTGGTGATCTGTTTAAGATAAAACCATTCATTATCCTGAGCACGAAATACGTTTTCGCGTCCAAGGTACGTACTTCAGTGAACGAATGATAAAACTGGGGTTTAACGTGTAGGGGAAGCTGGGGTTGTATGTTGCAGGTTTATGCCCATCTGTATGGGCGTTCTGCGCCGGCAATGAGCTGGCGATTTGTGGCACCACTAAACTTAACAGCACTCTTACATTGCCTCCGACTATGAAAAGCCAATCAAAGTTTAATGTACCCTCTTCAGTTCACGGTCTGAAAACACATAAATACATACCTACGCTCATTTCCTGTGGTGATTAGGTTCTGCTCTTAATGACAGTCTATAATGCTTTCTTAAATGTAACCGCGATGGTTTATTGCAGAAAACAGTTTTTATTTTTTAAATTTGGTAGGTCGGAAAAGTTCATTTTTGTTATTAAAGAAACTATTTTTGTTACCCTACTCTGTCAAGAAAAAACCGGGAACAGATAAAAAATACACAAAATGTTAGTTATTCATCCAAATTTATGTATCACCCTCAAAGTATGCTCCTTCAGAAACGATACACGCTAACTAATAATCCAATCATCAAAACATTTTTAAACGGTTTTTCCGGAATTGAGTTGAGTTCTCGCCGCGAATTCTCTTTTATGTCGGTTTCGGTTCAGTTGGAAGGCGCCAATCCGAAGCTTGTTGACTAGTTTGCATGTCAAACTCGTAAACCCACGTCTCGTCACCAGTTACAATGCGTTTCATGAATGTAAGGTCGTTACATGAATTGACTCGTTTTAGCATGACTCAGAGATTCTTATGCGATTGAGTTTTTGGAGAAAATTCTAGCCTTTTGGGACTAGCCGAGCGGCAACATGTTACATACCCAAGTGATTATTTAAAATGGTATGGATCGACTCGTGAGACACAGAAAGTTCAGCGGCTTTCTATCTCAAACTTGAAAGTGGATTTTCAGTCACTATTTCCTTCACTTTTGCGATGTCAACTTCAGTTGAAGAAGTTGATGGCCTACCAGTGCGAGGCAAGTCTTGCATCACATCTCGACCGCTTTTGAACGCTTTGTACCACTCATAAGTACGTGTTTTTGATAAAGTTGATTCACCGTAAGCCTTCTGTAACATTTTCAGTGACTCCGAACACGAAATTCCATTGGCGATGCAAAATTCAAGACAAACTTTGTTTGATGTTTTTGTCCATTTTGAAATTAGCAATACACACTAGATATGATCACTAGATATGAAACAGCACTGTATTTAATTTATATAACAGATGCAACTCCGCGCTGAAATGGAAAACAGTTGTGCCAATATACCAAACAACAAAAAAAAACATTAAAAAAATATTGAGCCATAAACAATTCATCTATTCCTGATGCTTTTTTGACAGAATGTATACGCCAAGGCAGTGTCGCATTCCTTTCAAATCATATCTTACGTGTTATTTCACAGAATCTTCTCTGCAAATTTGATCCATATTTTTTCCCACCAACGCGCAACGCGACGCTGCTGACCTTCCGCATAGTTGATATATCGGTCCAAAAATACTCCGGCATTTCTCTCGAACATCTGTGAAGGTGGCGCCGCCGTCGTAGGTACGAACTACTAATTGAATCCTATCGGAATTTATACTGCGCTTCGATAGTGAGTAATGAAATCTTAGAGGGACACTTATAAAGTGGCGAGGGCTTGTACGGCTGCCATAAAGTGTCTTGATTGATTAATTTAAGTTTATGGTACTTCGGGATGAGTTGGAGATGAAAGTGTTTGCAGGTGGTCGACATCTTGAATGACAGATGGTCAGATTAATTGGTTTTCGGTTTTATGGAGTGTGCTGGTGCTCTTTTAGCAACCAATTAGTCTAGTTAAAATTACTCTACTGTTGGGTTAAGTAGAAAGGAAAAAAGTATCGGAACTATCTTATATGTGGTTTGAAGAAAGTCTCACTGTTGCAGTATTGTGAAGTTTTATTTCATTTTCTGTAATACTGGTTTTGCCTGAATGTAATAAATTTTATTTGTTTACTGATACAATGAATAAGATGTGTAGATGTTATTAATTAAAACAAGTAAGTTAAAGAGACTGGACTTTTATAAAACTGTTATTAAATTGAGTTAGATAAAGAACTGGTAGCTTCAAAGTCGAGGAATGCTAAAACAAGATTCTTTCAGTTTTTTTTTCTCACCACAATATCACAACAATACATAATACATGGTATCAGAGTCGGTCATCACTTTAATATTATGAGAGACTGGTGCCTAAACTGAGCTCTAGGCCTGTATTTCAGGGCAGGTCTTTAAAAAGTTATACACTTAATTTTGCTAAACTAAAATTGCAAAGCTAATGCCTGACATATACCTGCAACAGATACTGGGAGACGAAAACATCGACAGGAAACATCGGACGATCTAAATTGTATGCAAATGGTACTAAATATCGATAAAAATGTAAACAAAACCATGGTCAGCAAGACGACCAGTCATCACAAGCAGCACCCGATCACGAGCATGACGCAAAGATCGGCCATTACCCCCCTCACCGTATTTGATTCAAGGAGGCAACCCGACCCCCGACGCTACCGCAAGCAGTGACATCTAAGGGAGCATGACGAACTTGCTGCCGGTAAGGCAACAATAATATGAACAATTGTTGAGGTGGCTAGCTAACCACATATTGCAACACAACGAATTAAAAAACATTGTGAATAGTAGATCATGTCAATAATAAATGAAAATAACTAAAAATATTTGGCATAATATATCGTCAAATAAAATATACATTTATGTCAACTCATATAGCCTTGTAGATTAGCTTATTTTGGAGAAAGAACACAAATATTGTCTTGAGTTAATTATGACAGCGACCAAATATTCTTATCGTTTAAGTAGTTGTCGATGGAATAGTATGTATTCGAACAAAGGTTGCATTTTACTTGAGATTTAAACACATTTTAAGGCAAATCTATCTAAAAAGAGGGGAGCTTGTTATAAAAGGTTATAACATGCACAAAAAAAGTGTTATGAATCTTGTGAAGCCGGTGAAAGTTGTGGAGAAACATTGTGAAAAACACTGTTTTAGTGTATACGTGTATATTATGCCTAATATATTATAAGATGTTTGTGAAGATGAATTGTGATGGCATCTAGAGACCAATATCTGTAAAAAAATCTCTCAGAGAAACTCTGGCACCTAGCTGGTAAATTGCTCGACCAACTCGGTTTTGAAGGACAAATAAATTTTGAATATCAGCCTCTTTGCCCACAGCAAAATGCCGTAGGACATAATGCTGTGGAAATAACTAAAATATACTTACCGAGTTGTGACATCGTCAGAGTATTGTCTTACTTTCCTGACGTCGTAGGTGGCTGAACTGAGCCTCCCCGATAGGCTTGATATAGGTGGGCCCCACTGAAGTTTGGCATCTACTGTTAAGAAAAACTGTCGAGTCTACAGTTTGAAGCAGTTTTTATTTAGGATGATGTTGGGTCCTAGATTTATAACATTCGATAAGACGATCTTTACACATTTCGTTGTCTTGGCATTGAGAACTAGGTTAATTGACGCAAACCAATTCTTAACATTTGAGAGTACACTGGTTACTCAAAATCTTGTCTATTTCTATCTACTTTTATTAGAGAGGTATCATCTGCAAACAGTATAACGTCACATAATTATGTCATGTAAATAGAATGGTAAGTCTTTAATTTACACAAGAATGGACCCCGTATTGCGCCATGAGGTACACCTAACTGAACGTGGAGTTGCGTGGAAGATTTCACACCATCAAAATCTACACATTGAAACCTATTATGTTAATAAGAATTTATTACGTTGAGTTCTTCGTTAAGCTCTACGTTAAGTTCTTCGTTAAGTTCTTCGTTTTGGATACCGTAATGACGTCGTTTACGCAAAAGCGTGTCATGGCGCACGCAATCAAAGGCTTTAGAGAAGTCACAGAAAACTGCAATAGCATTTTGCGAGTTCTACCATGCGTTAAATATGTGTTTCAGCAGAGCAACTCCCGCATCTGTAGTCAAACATTTTGTAAAGTCGTTGTTGATTATGAAGGAGGCTATTTAAATTAAAATGTCTTAGCAACTGCTTAAGTATTTTACCACCGTTACTTTTAAATATTTTCCTAAATGCTGGTAAGATAGAAATGGGCCTGAAATCGCCAATGTATTTTAATACCTGATTTAAATAATGGTATGACTTTACTACTCTTCACGAGGTCAGGAAAAGTTCCTAGATCAACATATTTACTAAAAGTAACAGCTATATAGGGGGCTACGATGTCTAATAAATTACTTAAAAGTTTAATGGACATGCCCCAGTAAGCTCCAGTGTTTTTAGACTTAAGTGTGTTAAAGGCGTTGTCTACATCACGAGGCGTTACATGTTCGAAGCTAAATAAGCGAGTACATTTAGGCACACTACTGATCAAAAGGTTCTCAGCTTTAGACGGGGACGAATTTTAAGGAGCAAGTCGTAGTTAAAGGTATGTTGGCAAAAAAGCAAAATATTTAACGTGAGGCAACGTCAGCTGCCTTATTAACTAATTTGGTAGCGACCATAATCTCAAGTTGTTTTTTTTTGTTTCACCGACTTACCCGTTTCATTGTTTGTAAGTGGTTTTTACTATATTATTAGAATTTGTATATATTATTAGAATTTGTAGAATATTTTGCAAAAACACAAACCTTTTTAAATAATTTTGAATAATTTTTGACATACTCTAGGAAAGGATTATCAAACCTTTATTTTTCAAACCATGTAACTCGTATAGTCTCGCTCTACTTCTATAAATACCTGGAGTAGCCTATTAGTTAAAGTCCAGTAGTTAAAGCCAACGGAGATGCAATTAATGTTACTGGTTTTGGTCTTGGAAATAGATTGGTACTCTTCTTGCACCAAAAAGGGCTCCGTAAATTTCAATAGGATTCTCGTGTTCTACTATAGATGGTGTAATTCTATGAGTTATATTATTTTTAAACTTGGTGCAACGAAAAGCTGTAAAAGGCCTGCATTCAAGTTTATGAGGCTTTTTATGTAATGTCATGGCGAAGCTAACAAATATACAAGTATTTGAAATAGTAAATTTGTATATATACATATTATATATATTTATTTTTTTCATTATATATTTTATATACAATATGTAACAAAAACCCTGTCCGATCCAAAAAATGCGTATTCCTGGTTTAACATACGTACTAGAAAAATAGTAAAAAAAAATTAACTCATAAAAAACAAACTTTTTTTATTATTTTTGTTTTTTGTTACCATGCGAAATGTAACACTAAATATGGTAAATTTTCATAAGTTGACAACACTCCACCGGCCGGTGAAATCTTTTACTTTTTAAAGGACACCGCCGTGCTTTAGCCGCACTGTAGGTACTCATAACGAGTCCTCGACCCTTTGATGTAGCCGACTGGTTGCCTACTGGCACGCTACTTGTTTGGCCACTTCGCCAGTCTCACGTGGAGATAGCTTGCGATCGGATGCTCGTACGTATCACGTGCCGCTATCAATATTTGAATATGTTAATTTTTAATCGTGAGTGAGTGTGATTCGGAAATCGAAGTAAGAGCTCGGATTGTGGAAGCTTTCGACTCATTCAAATCGTCCGCAAGTGCGCTGCGAAGAGTACGTGCAAATTTAATAAAAAGGTGTCGAATGTGTACTAATGTTCGAGATAGACATGTGGAACACAATCTCCGAGGTATGCAACAAGTAAATGTTTTAATAAACTGATACCTACAGTCGGTACATTGCCAAAAGCACATCACATTTACTCAATAATAATTGTTTCTTGATAAAAAGAAGGTCAGATATCGGGGTCATTATGCCTACAATAAAATATCTACTGATACCTACGCGTAGGCATAGCATAGGTTTCTTTAGTCATAGTTCGTTTGGCGGCATGCGACAAACCACCGCATCGCTCAGGAGGCTTCTTTGACACGAAACTGTAGGTGAACTTTGTCGAGCGATCAGTGTTGCCTTTGGTATGATTATTTTTAATTATTTATAATTATATTCATATGGAAAAATAATAATCTCGTATCCATTCAATGATTACGTATTTGTGTACGCAGTACGATACCAAATAATTACACTTCAGGATCGGACAGGGTTTTCGTTACATGCTGTATATAGTGGTCGGACGTTAAGTCACTTAAAACTAATTTATTTTTGGCATCACAATTACTTAATACATTATCAAGACAAGTTGACGAAGATGCCGTGATCCTAGTAGGTTCAAAAAAATATTAAATTAAATTATAAGGCCTAGAAATATTGAGAAGTCTAATACTTAATGGAGTAACATCTAAAATATTAATATTAAAATCTCCACATAAAATTATACTCTTAATACTTAACCTATTGAGAGAATCCTGCATTACCGATGCAAAACTAATAAAATCACCGGTTGGGGTCGATAAACGCTCGAGTTCAACACAAGACAATTCAATAGTGCACTGGATAGAAAGATTAACTAAATCCAAACGTTGTTTACATGTCAACTTGTTTGAAACAAGTACTAAAAATCCAGCAAGTACGGTAAAATTATCATCATTGATAAACACTACTTCATGTTCCTTCAACCAGTGTTCAGTCAAAACATAACACCTGAACATCATAGTTCTCCATAAATAAACTTAACTCTAGCTCTTTGCCGGACAGATCCTGCATATTTTGATGCAGCACATTCAACATGTGCGGCTCACCCGTTGTCGCACATAATAGTTTAAACTACAAGGCGTATCAAAAGTTGTGTTAGTACTACTACTAACACTGTAATCGATGGTACACTACATGAACCATTGTCACTGTGTATACTGTATGCTAAAACATTAGCAATTTGTCTCCTACAACTAGGTGGCAAATACATTGGTATAATAATTATTTGTCAGTTTGTAATCAGTGATAAATTGATTACAATCAAAATATAAAATAATGTCACTGTAACGGCAAGTTCATAGTCATAAATTAATATTATTAAATTATAAATGCTTTTAAAAGCTGCTATTTATAATTTAACGCTTTTATTTCAAATCGGTAATAATGAGTACAGTTAGTAATTTTGTTATGATCGACTTTTATGTTAGTATGACTGACTGTAATTGTTTTAGAAGTGAATTTTGTAAAACAGAGGTACAAAATAGAACGATGTAACATTGCGCAGAGGTTATTCCGGTCAACCGGATACGATCCACATAGCGTTCACAGCGAGCGCTTTATTTTTATTTTTTTTCTAAAATGTGTAGGTATAACTGAAATCGAACAGCACATTCAGTCTGAATGTTCTAGTCACCCGTTACTTTAATAAATAGCTCCTATTCTGTAGACAGCTTATTCCGTGGTGTTAGATGTTATCAATATAGTGTTAATGAAACCTGTCAAAGCATTTGAAATCAGAACCCTATAGGCAGCCAACGACGACGTAGGTATGTCCTGACGTAGCTGTGCTACAGCGGTGAGGTACTCTGCTACTTTATTCTGAATATCAAACACCACCAAATAATTAGTTGTCACTGACCGATAGCTTTATAACAGCTATTGTCTTGAAAAAATATATAAGATATTATCATTTTCACCATCCAACCATCTCATAAATAAACATTCAGTGTAGTGCACACAATGCCTACAACATTCCTACATGTGCGAAGTTATCTAGTGGACCATAATGGCTGACATTACGCGTGAGATTGTTCATAACCCATAACATAATATTCACTAGATCGTTTGTGTGATCGCGAAGATGATCGTTCCGAGTCGGCGCGTTCTCACGCCTCGGCTTTTGTCGGCAAATAATTAATAGCTGCACCCATTGTGGGCAGATGAGCACAGGCCCCTTTGTCCCGGGATTATGTCAAGAGCGCATTTAAACTTAAAGCAGAACAAACAAACCGTTGCACGGCGAGTTATTGCAACACTTTGGCTTTATTTAGCGCGCTTTGCGTCGCGCGTTGTCACCTAAAATATTTTAAATAGTTCGCACTTTTAACACGCTTTTTGCTCGTGTGATGTTGCACTAATTTGGTTCTGTTTCGTAAGAGTTATGGCTCGCTGCTTCTTGTGCGGTAACAACATGCATGCCTCCTTTGGGTCTTTTTATATACGCTTATTTACATTTTATACTACATATTATTGAGTCACTTATTTACAACCTCGCTTCTAGGTATAGCTTGGCCTCCAATGGCATGTACATTTATTAGCATAGTCTATGAATATAAACTTCTAATACATTTCACTCAGCGACGACGAAGGCTCTCTCAATTTCCCTGTAGACTAATGGAGAAAAATTTAATTTCGTCGACGTATTTATGTTTCTAAAGCTCTAGAAGTTATTTGCAGTGCAGAAAGCAAAAATGAGAAGGATTTTACAGCCATTTGTTTGAACCCGCAAGCATGACGTGGTATCATTTCAAAGGCTTTATCTTGTGAAATAAAGCGATTCGAGTGAAGATTGTGAGTTTTTATAAAGATAATCTGGCATAGAATTTGGACTTGAACTTGTACATCTAATTTATTTCACTTTTTTGGGTAATTTGATTCGGTAAAATATAATTTTAATTCTGTTAATTGTGTGGTTTTAAAGTGAGAAAGCTATAAAAATTATCGTTGATGAGAGACTAGGCGAGGGTATTTCAGCCTCATTTTGCACGCTGAACAAGTTTAACGCATGCAATATTCAGGAGGGTAGTGTTTTCAACACTATACTATACTTGAACGAGTGGTGAACGCGGTCAGCTGGAGTGAAAGTGTTTCAAAACACATTACAATCTCTACGTACTATTAATTTTATATATTTTCTAGAGGTGTAAGTTCGGTTTTTATACATGCCTATATTTTCGTTTCTATCTTTTTTTATAAATCTTGGAAATTCACGATTTTACCTTTTATCTTTTCTTATTTTTTGACAGAAACCCGCAGATTTCTGCTATATTTCTGTGTAAATATTATAATTTGTAACATTTGAAAGTAGAGGCAATAAATATAATGTGTTTTTGCGTAAAGAACAGCTATATTATATTTTAGAGCAATTTGTATTATATTACGCACATATTTTTTATGCTTTTGACGAAATGTAATAAACTCAACCCAGTAAAATCTTACATGACATAGAGAGTTTCGGCAACAAGCCAGCAGATTTGTTGAACAGAATCATAACAAGCCAGTCACAAACGAGATAAAAGCCGAAGATATCAGTCAGCACAATTTCTTTCCAATAATTCGCATCGAGGTGGTGGAGCGCACTAACGACCTTCGCACTGACTCGAGTGGCATGTGTAAACGCTGCTTGGGACGCGGCGGGTCGCGGCGGGTCGCGGCGCGGCGCGGCAAATGACGCGGAACTGATGTGAGCACCTAACGATTGCTGCGCCCTTTTACCGTGACACCGAAAGGAATTATTTATGCCCCGCTCTGCACTATGCGATGAAATTATTTTCAGCTTGAGTTGAGCCGCGGATTAGATGCTGCGGGCAAATGTGTTTACATTTATTCTGATATGCCACTTTGGGTAGTCGGAATGGTGGATAATTAATTTGTTTCATGATGTCGGTAAGTTTGATATTGCGGTTATTTTAGGCTATAGTGTTTTCTAGTTTAGTTCTGTTCATGTCTACATGTTTCAGTTTTGTGAAACCAATTAATTCATTTTGAAAGTATGATGAAACTGCAGTCTGGATCAGATGCGATCCCCGTATCCGATAAACCATCATAACCAAAAAAGACGACAAGATTGCTTAAATATGGATAATTAACCCAGTTCAGTTTTATGTGGGTGCGCTGATAAAAATATGAAAGGTAAACTTAATACACTGTGAAAATGCTGAATTAGGTAATAACCTGTCGATAAGAAAAAGCGTCGCCGGCATAAATTGGTGCTGAGTCTCCAGTGAGGCGAGAACGCATTAACGGTCCGCCACTGACATATATTAGGAGCGTTTCTTATCCACGAGTGTGAGCGTCTCAGTGGCGCACAGTGGGCTGAAACGGGCCGGTAAAGGGCCAGAAGGAAGAAAGAAGAAAAAAAGTTTGTTTTTCTAAAATTTTAAATATTGTGTTGGATTTATCTATCGATTCGATTATAAGTAATTATTTCTACGAGGATTGTTCAGATAACTTAGTATTTTCGGAGTTATTAATATCCAAAGTAATATTTTCATGAAGCAAAACAAAAAAAAGTGTAAATCTCGAAATTCTTAAATTTTCTCAAAGAATTGACTCTACGTATGAATAGTACGTATAGTTGTCCTATTTTAGCGCCTATTCTCGGGTTGCGATTTTCTGCGATTTGGTCGCAATTGTTAATAATATGGAAATATATTACTGTCTTTTTCGTTAACACTTTTTCTTAAAGTATTGTATGGCCACTTCATCGGCTTAAGTGATAAAAGTAACACAAAAGCTTCATCCGAAAGAAATCACAAGTTTCTTTAACAGATATGCTATACTTTTAACTTTTTTTTACATCTTGGGGATTCTTAAGTAAACGTGCTAGTATTTCAGCAACCTCCTCATTCCCATCCGATTTCAAATGCTCAAAATATGCATGTTTAATTTCGTCCGAAGATAAATGAAAGTTTTCTGCACGTCTTTTTTTCTGTTTAGGCGCTAATTCACAAAAAGGTTTTCTAGGTCTTTGTTCGGTGGAGACACCGACAGAAACTTTTGCTGGTGATACGTACTGAGTTGATGTACTCGGTGCTGGTTGTTCTGCATTACTGCCTATTAAACACTTAATAAAGTCTGGGCATAATATGTTTTCTTGTAACCTTTCACTATTTTTAGTTCTGAATATATTTTCTTTACGTTGAGCGTTTTCTCATCTTCTATTTAAATTATAACAAAAATTTGCACAAAACAAGTTTAAGGTAAGGTAAGGTACAAGGTAAGGAACACGAAAAGGTATTCATCACTTAATTCGACTAGAAATTTAGACCTTATCTCACTACACAAACTGTCATTATTTTTAATACTGCCACTGTTTTTTAAAACAACGAAAAGATCAAGATTTTTCACTAAATCTTCCAACATTTTCACAAATACAAAACAGGAAATAAATAAGTAATTAATGTGTGGGGTGTAACGGAACGTTTAGCCGACTGGCTAAACGTGGTTACAAGTTATATAATTTTTTTAAATATGAAATACAAAATTACATAGAAAAAGATATTACGGAATAGGAATCGATTAGTAGTAGCATAGGACGATCCTCTGGCCCGCAGTCTAACACGAGGGAGCTCACGGTCGTGCAGCAGCTCGAGGCGTCGGCCGCTCCTCCGGCCCGCAGACTGTCGAGTTGAAGCTCGCAGCAGTCTCTCCGTGCTCACAGTCACGAAGCAGCTCACGGTTGAATCGGGTCGCGTCGGCCGCTCCTCCGTCCCGCAGTCCGTCGAGTGGAAGCTCGCAGCAGCCTCTCCATCAGCCCGCAGCCCGTTGCGAGGGAGCTCGCGTCGGTTGGTGTTTCTTCAGGCGACGGTGTCTCACGCCACGTTTATTAGTTCTATGCAAACCGTCTCAAACTCCTCTCGTAGACGCAAGTGGGAGGGTCGGAGGTGATCGAGTGAGTCGAACACATTTACACACACAAGATGTTTGTAATAAATTCACTGAGAATAACTTTTAGGAAGGTTTATATTTAAATAGCTTTTAGAAAAACATAGAGTAAGAAAAAAGTACGAAAAGAAAGAAGCCGACAGAGCGAGCCAGAAGGGCGAGTCAAAAGAACGAGTCAAAAGACGGAATCAAAAAGAACCTGGTAAAAAGTAACGGTTGTCTTATATAGCCCCTGGCCGATCGTTCTAGAAGTGACTTTTTAGTTTTCAATCCAAATACTTCTTAATTGGTTATCGGCCAGGAACAATAAAGATGGCTTACAGTGAGAACCTGGCCTAACACTAGTTTTACGATACCTTTACAATAAAATAGACGACCTCTTAGCTCTATACCATAGAAAAAGAAAAACTGACAGATGAAAATGTTAGATACAAAATGTCACAACATTCAATAAAAGGAAAATAATATGAGATCACATGAAATGAGATAAATGGATGTGGAAAGTAGACAGAGGTAGCTAAAGGTTTGCTTTTCAGCAGTACAACAATTATCAGATAAACAAATGTAAGTTAAATGAGTGTCATACAATTTTCATAAAGACTTTAGTACTTACTGAATCATAGAAAGAATTGCTGCACAAGAGCTCCTCAGGTGTTAAATACATAAATAGATAATAAGATGTGTTTTAGGTGTAACAAAATATCACAGGGGGTAGTGCGTCTATTATGGTGGGTAATAGAACACTGAAGTACGTTTGAATGCAACCGTACATTCCGTACACTATCGTTGCACCAATCACGTTACGACACGTCATAAATTGTTGTTGCGCTCGCGCACTCTTATCCTTTGATTCCCGGAAATAAGTGTCAAAACGAATTACGTCATACCTATGGCGGTGGAAAATGTCGAACATTGTTTTTTTTTAAAGAACTAAGTAGGTATTGAGGTGTTTCAGGCCGTTTAGTATACATTATTTTCAATTTCAATTTAATTGGAATAAATTGCTTCACTTAAATAACATGATTCTTCATACAAATTTGAAATGGCTATATTTCCGAAAGTACTAGTTAAATTTAAAAAAATCAAAGAATAAAAACGTTTTTAATTTATGCCTAGATACCAAAAAAACATTTTATCTCTTAAGACCCAACCTTGTAATCCAAGCCCACTGTGCGGCGGAGCGTTAGCGGGACGGCGGCGGGGCGGGAGCGGCGCGTCGGCGTGCGACCCGCGCAAATGACGCGGAAAAGATGCGGGGAATGACGCCCTCTTGATCGCAGAATAGCACGCCTGTCCTATACTGTCATGTACATCGACGCGTTCAAGCCTCCGCTTTATTGCTTTATTTTGAAATCCTCAGTGTATTTTAATTCTTTGTATTTTTCCAGACGCTGAAGGATTTACGCCAGTGATTCCACGCGCTGTGCATGCTACTTCCAATAAAGTACAGCATGGACATTAGTCTTTCTCGTACGTAGCACTTTTGGTTTGTTTACATTATGGTAATAGTAACATTCCAATGCAAATAAATGTGAGACATTGGAGAGAAAAAGGATCTGAAGACGAATTTAACGAGAGCGACCGTATTGAATCTGCAAACTGAAATCTACTTACATTTCTGAATTTCCTCATACTTTGTGAAGACTCCGTTTGTGTAACAAGTAACATTGAATACAATTATCTGAAAGGAATGAATACACCGATTCATTCCGAGCCATATTTTCCCCCTCACATAAACGGTATCGTATTAAATTAATAAGTCGTTGGGCGACCCCAAAAGTGGCGATATCTGTGAGGAAACAGACTTCCCCTGGTCGGTGCACAGTTCCCGACTCTCCCCCGAGCCATCGTTACGCAGCACTAATGTTCTATTATAACACTCATTGTGTCTTGATAGGGGAGAATGTTCCTAGGGATGTTCCATAGATTATTGTTTACATTTAAATTATGGAAACATTATTTATGTTAAATGTTTTCTTTTGCGTTATAGTTAAATTCTAGGGTCCGTTTAAATTGTAGTAGTTGTCAACAGTTTAGGAATTGTAGTAATAATATTTTCTGTGTAAAAGGAATTTCCCTATTAAGTTTGGACCTTTACTCAAAGGTTAAACTTTTGCCTTCTATATATACGGTTGAATCTGCTTTTTTGAACCGTATCTTTGGATGCTAATGAGGCCTGATTTATGTTCTGGCCAGTTTCTGGCTTTACGCGGAATATGTTTCCGCCTGTGACTGGGGTCAATTCTTAAGCAAACGAGCCGGTAGATTGTTTCTCATCCTTAAGGTGGTTTAATGTGATTATGACTTTCTTTCTCCATAACCGTTCAATGCTGTAACTCCGTTGATGATAGACCTACATAATAAATTAAACGAATCACGATATATACACATTACGTGATTCGAATGTTGTGTTCTGATTTTAAATCTATGCATATTTAAAGAACTCGCTATAATAGGTACATACATTTTAATTTAAAAAAATTGTCGAATTAACGTCCCATTTCATTTCCAGACAAAAGAAAACGTTAATGTAATATTATTTCAGTGCAATATTCTGCGCAGTATCAAACGTCCGCACAGACAACATGACTTAGCTACAGTCGAGATGAAATATTAAATTGAATTTCATATTTATTTACCCATTAATAATATCAGATCCCCGTGCCATTGTCTCGCCGCTCGCTCTCACCGCGCCGTGTTCCGAACACGCTGACACGTCATTTTTTCTGTCGTGTCACGCAAAAGAATAATGAAACAAGTTCAGCAAGCAGTATTTAGAGATAATGTTGATAGGTGACGTCGAAGCCTCGAGGTCGAATCGGATATGGTTTTTATGGTGTTAATAAAACTTCTTGGGTTTTTTTACTTTTCTTGCTAACCTAACACCGTATTTGTCTTTCATCCGTCTTCTTTTCCCTTTCCTTAATGTTATCTGTTCTAACATCATTGATTGCATGTCATTGTTGTCAAACTTGTGTCAACTTGCATTGCATCTGAACCTTATTTGTATTCTATTTCTTCTATACTTATTACCTTTGTTGTCTTGTATTATGTATGATCTTTGACATTGTAATCTTTCTATTACATAAGCTTCAGGGCTAACAAGACAAGCGCAATAACGTTCTCTATCTCGATTTGGCGAAACATTAAGTGCGAGTAAACTATAAAAAGGCACTTTGACGCTTCTGTATCTCGCGATGAGATACCGATGTAGCTGTTATTATAAACAAATCATTTTTATAATTGCAACATCGGTGGATCTTACGCATGAAGTTAGTATATATAAAGATTTTACGTCCATCTCTTTTAATATTTGTTTAATTCCTTATAACGTAGTAGACTTTTTGACTGTTTTTATTTGGCATGGTAAAATTAAAATACAAAATTAGTGGTACTTATTATACTCATGCCTTTGATTCTGTCGAAACCTGGGCTGTTCTGGAATCCTTACAGCGATGCCAAGTAGACTGTCGCTATATCGAGGTACTGAGATGTCTTTACGACGCCGCCATCATGAGTGTCCAAGTACAGGACCAGCAGTCCAAACCCATCCAACTGCGCAGAGGAGTGAGACAGGGGGATGTTATATCCCCGAAACTGTTCACGAGCGCGTTGGAAGATATGTTTAAGACGCTGGACTGGAAAGGTAAGGGCATTAACATAAACGGCGATTACATCTCACACCTGCGATTTGCTGATGACATAGTCTTATTGGCAGAGTCGTTGGAGGAGCTGAACCAGATGCTGGGCGGCCTAGCTTCACCCTCGCGACGCATCGGTCTCGGCATGAATTTGGATAAAACCAAAGTCATGGTCAATGGTCTCATTGATCCGGGACCGGTCGTCGTACATGGCCACCCTCTCGAAATTGTTTCCGAGTACACTTACCTTGGGCAAATTCTGCAATTAGGTAAAAACAATTTTGAGAGGGAGGCCAAGAGGAGGATCCAGCTAGGTTGGGCAGCGTTTGGGAAACTACGCCGAGTCTTCTCGTCATCCATACCGCAATGCTTGAAAACTAAAGTTTTCAATCAGTGCGTCCTACCCGTCATGACCTACGGAGCTGAGACGTGAACACTCACGATAGGGCTGGTCCACCAGTTTAAAGTCGCTCAGCGAGCTATGGAAAGAGCTATGCTCGGAGTCTCTCTGAAGGATAGAATTCGCAACGAATACATCCGACAGAGAACCAAAGTTATCGACATAGCTCAAAGAATTAGCAAGCTGAAGTGGCAGTGGGCCGGCCATATCTCGCGAAGAACCGACAACCGCTGGGGTAAACGAGTTCTTGAGTGGAGACCGCGACTCGGCAAACGTAGTGTAGGACGTCCTCCGGCCAGGTGGGATGACGATCTGCGAAAGACTGCAGGCAGATGCTGGATGCGTCGAGCTGAAGACAGGGCGCTATGGTGCTCATTAGGGGAGGCCTATGTCCAGCAGTGGACTACTATAGGCTGATGATGATGATGATGATGATGATGATTATACTCACTATATAATCACCACAATTGATAAATCGGCCGACGGTCCCAATTGACAAAGCGAAGTTTGATATTTTAATAATCACCATAAAACCCTATTATTGCTATTACTCACCAACTTTGGGGAATTAACTGGCGGTTTTCGTAATTATTTAGCGTAGATTTGATATTGCCCTACAGCCATAACTCCCTACATTTCGATAATCACCATAATTAACAAAGAGACTGGTTATTACTGCACGTGATGCTAATCCAAGTAATAGTGCTCCTCTGCGCCACACTTTCTCTCTCGGCCGCCGATAGGAACTTCATGCCAATGTATACAGCATGTAACAAAACCCTGTCCGATCCTGAAGGGTATTATTTGGTATCGGACTGCGTACACAAATACGTAATCATTGAATGGATACAAGATTATTATTTTTCCCCAATGAATATAATTATAAATAATCATACCAAATGCAACACTGATCGTTCACCTACAGTTTCGTGTCAAAGAAGCCGCCTGAGCGAGGCGGTGCTTTGTCGCATGCCGCCAAACGAACTTATGACTAAAGAAACCTACGTTATGCCTACGCGTATGTATCAGCTGATATTGTATTGTAAGCATATACGCATAATGGCCCTGATTTATGACCTGATTCTGTTTATCAAGAAACAATTATTATTGAGTTAATACTCGTATTATGTGCGTTTGGCAATGTAGGTACCAGTGTGGGTATAAGTTTATTAAAAAATTTACTTGTTGCATACCTTGGCGATCGTGTTTCACATGTCTACCTCCAATATTAATACACATTCGACACCTTTTTATTAAATTTTCACGTACTATTCGCAGCGCACTTGTGTACGATTTGAGTGAGTCGAAAGCTTCCACAATCCGAGCTCTTACTTCGATTTCCGAATCACACTCACTTGTAAAAACCATTTGTTTAATATGACCCCATTAATAAAAATAAACGTATTAAAATATTCCTGATTGGAATACGTCATTGTATATAACGGCACGTGATACGTACGGACATCCGATCGAAAGCTGAGATCGAGAGCCACGTGAGACTGGCAACAAACAAGTAGCGTGCCAGTTGGCAACCAGTCGGCTACATCAAAGGGTCGATGACTCGATAAAAGAGTGCCTACAGCGCGGCTAGTGCAGGGCCGTGTCCTTTGAAATAAAAATAGGTAAAAATGAAAAGATATCACCGGCCGGTGGAGTGATGTCAACTTTTGAAAATTTACCATATTTAGTGTTAATCTTCGCATGGTTCATAACGAGTAAAGTGACAGATATGGACGCGACGAGAAAATGAGAGAGTGAGTAATTGTCGCGTGTGTCATATTAGCCCTGCTGAAAACCAAACGGTATCGGGTTTTTCCTTAAAGTTAACATGATCTCCAGGTTGTGAAATTGATAAAGACTTTTTATTACTATCATAATAGTATTTACTTTGAGCACGGCCTTATTTAACGCCAGTTTTATAATCATTGAAAGTAAAGTTTCAGTTCTAGTTCACCTGTGGTTTAAGTTTCTCACTACTAACCGGTATATGCATTCATAAATTTCTGGACATTAATAATTGAGCTGGCGACGGAAAGTTAGGCTTCGGTGTATTTCTGTATTGCAATAGTGCCTTAGACGGATCTGAGTTTAACTCTTGATATTTTTTTCATACATTCTTCATAATTTTGTAATATGCTCAATATCCCACTTCTGACACCACTTCCCACTTCTCAATTCTGATGAATTATAGACATTTAGTCTTGATACTGATTTGTATTTTCTAAAATATAACGTGAGCCGGACGGGACATCTTTACTCGAGACCTTGGGAAGGGAATAGTGATAGACAGACAGTAAACGGAAACTACTAGAGATATCCCCGACAAAATACAGATAATCAATATAGTAATTGGGTTGTACTAACAGTGTGTTTTTGCTGATTTTAAAGGACGAGGTTTAATAAGGAATTTCATGAAGGATAACAGCAGAAAAAGTTCAAAACTCCTCTTATCTCTTAAAACAATAGAAAATGATTGGTTCTTCGGCTGACACCTTACTTTACGGATCCGAATTACTTAGATAATGACTCTACTAAATTCCAGGCTGAACAGCAAGTCCCTAGTCTTATTATAGACATAATAGCCGTAATGGATTCGTTATCATTTGTTAATCACAACAAAGTTATCGCGTTAAGCTTGTCGTAACGACATCGCTTCCCCGACGCAAACAAATAGCTCTCACGCAAATTGAATACAAGATATAAATCTATCGTTCTCCTAATAACATGCGGTGGATTTCTCCGCGGGCCGTTTTATTTCAGCCCCACAAAGCCTCCGACCCAGTAAATCCGGCGATATCTCGGGGAATGCGACAGAGTGCCACTGGCTTTCGTTTCGCGGGACGCACTTTAAATTTTCCGACTGCGAAAGTACGGATATCGCAGTGAAATTTAAAATGCGGATTCCCTGTGGAAGCACAAATGCGCGAACGCCAGGCCGCGCCGCCGCCGCGCCGTCCCGCTCCCGCCCGCTCGCCGCGTCGCGTCGCAGGTCCTCGCACGCGCCTCCAACACCGCGCGCAGCTTTGCATAATATAGCCACTTAGCGTATTCTCCTCTCCGCTGCGGCAATAAAGCTATATGTGGAATTAATTATCAACAGATTTTCTAAATTAAAGTGCAAAAAACTTTTTGCATCTTGTCTTTCCTATGTTAATTTTACATGACGTTACCGTTTAAATTTCACCTAAAGGTGCTCGTTAGAAGCTTCATTTATTATTAAACCTGCAAGAAATATGCTGAAAGCGTTTAGTCGTCATCGCTGGTCTTTTTACAATAGGGTATTTTAATTAAATTTTCTTAGCGTCGGTGTGTGCTCACCTAGGCACTTTTATTAATTACATCAGGTTACATCTTGCTCCTCGGCGCGCTGATACTATATCACTATCTGATTTATATAGAACTGTTCCACCAGGTTACTCTTGAGACACATACGAGTAACACAACGTCACTTGAGATCATTTTGTGACTTAGTCGATTATTTTCTATTGGGAAGTGGAGGCGATTTCGGCTGGAATAACGATTTTAATTGGGCTAAAAGCTTTCAGATAGAAAAAACTTCGAAAAAAATCATTTATAAAACAGATAGAATTCCGAAAATATAGATATCTCTTCTGAAAGCTCCAAATTATTTGACATATTACAAACAAAACAACATACTACTGAAATCTGTAGAAACATATTACTGAAATCTGTAATAGATTTTCATTGGACTTTCAAATGAAAATCTATGATTTTATTATCCTGTACAAGAAGATACGAAATTGTAGATTCTATTATTACTTACTCGTGGAACGTAGAATTAAAAAAATATAAAGTTTCGAGACTAACAATGAAGGTGACCGGTACACGTTTCCGTATACTTAGAAATGAAATTGAAAAATATTATGATGTAGTTGAAGAAATAGTGACTGCAATTAGCTTATCGTCGGTCGACATTCCCGGTGGTAGTGTGAGTCAGTAATGTGCACTATATTTACTGAAGTCCAGTTAGCTCACGAGATGTACCGTGACACATATTATACTCCACCACTCATGTTTTAGTGTCCGCTCCTGTTGTTCCGTTCCAAGGAGTCCGCTTGCTCCCAGACGTAGAAATATGTGTTTTGCGTCCACGACCGAGGGCGAGGTACGGGCAGCGGGCAGCAGGGCGGCTCCGATGAGTTATGAGCGGTCGCTGCACCCACTCGGTACCGCACTCACATCTTGTGACAACCCTACATTACCAAGTTTTTCGTGTACATCTGTTTAATTATTCACCGCTTCAAATTTCACGTTCAAAGGTTCTGACTTTTCTCACTTTATTGCGTTAAGTAGCGACATTATTTCTTCTTCTCTTCTTCTTTGTCGGCTAATCTCCCATTAAATTTTAGACCAATACGTCGCACTCAAACGTCCCGGCCGACGTGTCGCGCTGGAAGCAAATAAGATAGTACATCCAGTTCGGTTCTAGTCTGTCTGTACTCTATGCGAGGATATGGAACAAAGCGTTACTTATTGTTCTGTCCGCGCTAAAGGAATTGCAAACGGATGTTCACTTCCATGTCGGACTTAAAGCAGTCACTGACGAATTGCTACATTATCGCTAACAGCGTTCGATTTAATTCCCTCCCGGCGAACTGATGCGATAAGGAGTGAAAAATACATGTTTCTTTTTAATTATACGGACGAGAATGAATATTCGCGAAAGGATTTCTAAAACATTGTGTGAGAGAGGACGGTCGGGAACGCAACCAGTGAGTGAGACGTACTCTGACCAACAGTATAATTCTTTGTGAGCGTTAATTAACTTTTTATTTTCCCGTTCATCGCTGCGTTATACTGTCCGACACACTGAATATCTACGGGGAAAAAATACAAAACAATTGTACCGCAGCAACAATCCTTAACGACCAGGCATTCGAGCAGCGGAATTACAAATGGCGCAAAATTATGAGGAGCTTCAAATAATCATTAAATATAAACGCGTAATGGTTTCCCATTCAAATGATAGCTCGTAGCAGTTAACTGCCTCTGTAATGTTTCAACACAATCTCTTGCAGAGAAAATTGTAACGTTTAAGCGGCGTATTAATGAGTTATTGCCTATTAAATATAACAAGAACACGTTTCTTTATAGGGTGGACGTAAAGTTGAGCGCGGCTTAGTCTGTGCTTCCTCGTGAGTGCGCATTGGCCGGTAATATTGTTGACTGAACCCTCGCGCTTTGTTTAATTATACTCATCTTAATAGCAGATTGAGTGGCGTTTTAAGCGGCATTACGAGCAGGTGGATGAGGAATTGCTCTGTTATTGTGATTAATAGGTACCATCTTTGATGATGTCTGATATGTATCCTGGCTCTGATATTGTAGGATTAACAGACGGTTCGGGAAAATGATTCTAGAAACCTATAGCGCTTCTTTTTAGCTACTTATAAGGTTGGCTATACATCATTTAAGTGATGTCCGAAATAAACAATTCCCTTTGGTTTCTTTTTACATCCCTAAACTTGCTCGTTATAACGTAATGGTTATAAATAAAATAAAATAAATCTACTCGTCCAGGAAGCCAGCGTATTCAGTTCACGTAAAAAAAGTCGTTTACTGTCATAGTGTGCACAAAATGAAGAAAAGAACTTATTCCGGGTTTTCGCTAAGTCGACAGCGAAGTGCGAAGAAACGTCAAGCCATTAGAACATTTCAGTGACACGTCTCGTTTTTTAAAAAAGAAATAAAAAGTATTTTTCTTGGAATGAAAATGCAGTTTTTTAAGTGGTGGTAGAGAACTAGAGATGGCTCATTTGAGTCGAGGCTGTCTTTTTTGCAGAATAACACTGGTTATTGAAAAAATATCGGCCAAGTGCGAGACGGACTCGCGCACCGAGGGTTCCGTACAAACCTGTAGGTATATAAGTAAAAATTCACACGCGTTCATGAGGAAAGGGGTAGTAAATTTAAAATGGTTAAATATATTTTATTATATGAGGTAACAAAAAAATTACTGTTTTCTCAATTTTTTATATGTGCTATATATAAGACGTTGCTTCGTACCAAATTTCAAGATTCTGAGTTCACGGGAAGTACCCTGTAGGTTTTGTCACAGCTCCAAGGGACAGTAGTCTTGAGTATTTGATATAAATTTCTGCTTGATCCCGCCACACATTCCTGAGAAAACGGGTCTTGATAGGCAGACAGATGGACAGACGGACGGACGGACAACACAGTGATCCAATAAGGGTTCCGTTTTTTCCTTTCGAGGTGCAGAACCCTAAAAACAGAATAATTGGATTGCAGATTATAGAAAGATTGATTTTTTATGAAAAGTTTTGATTGAGACTCGCACAGGAAGATAATTACACAAACTAAAAGTTAAATAAAAAAATGGCAAAGCAAGACTCATTTACACAGTCCTGGATGAATAAGTTAAAACAAAAACAAAAAAGTTATGGATTAAACAAAGTTTAGCTGGTGCATCTTTTAATTGCTTCAAATTTTATCGTTCAACATTCAACTGAATCCCTGTGGGGTATATTTTTCAAAGCTTATTGTATTTTTGCGTAGAGCCCTATACTTAAATACGGTAACGAGTGCTATCTATATGTAGTGCTACCAATATCATAAACACCCATTCGCGAGTAATTGAAAATTCTCGTAACAGCAGCCATTGCTTACGGACGAAATTAAATTATGTTTTTATCGAAACATTGATAGTAGGCAGTGATAATACGAGTAGTAGTAGTAACATTTCGATATGAAATGAAAATAGAAAAATTAGTCGTCTGTGAATTTCCAGATAGATAATGTAGGTCATAAATTTTTAGTAGGTGCCATCTTTGTTTATTGTAGGTACTGTAAATCCATACCATATTTTTATTTTATTTATTAATATTATAAATTCAAAAGTAACTCCGTCTGTCTTTCGGTCAGTATGTTGCTTTTTCACGCCTAAGCCACTGAACGGATTTCGATAAAATTGGGCACGGAGATATATGGCATCTTGGTAAAGGACAGGCTACTTTTTGCCTCAAACATAATCCTGGGCAGTATAGGGAATGAAAGTTTTTATGGGAAACTTTAAATTTCTTAAGTTAGGGATATAAACATTAACGTTTTTATAAAATAAAACCCCAACTCCTTTTATAATTATCCCCTACTATTCGGGGGTATAATAGGGAATAATTATAAAAATCACATGATTATATCTATTAAAGCCCGTAAAGCTCAATAAAGGCTTTTTATAAATTGGACGTATTGTCCTGTCAGGGACTTAACATTGGTAACAAGATGTTACAAATGCCAACAGTATGGCCATGCAGCAAAAACTTGCATAGAGAATCATTTCTCTGCAAGTTTTTGCTGCATGACTATATACTGCCTGTGGATATTGTGGTGACGTTGGCCATAAGATGTCTGAATGCGCGAAGAAAGCCGAAATTCCGAAATGCCCCTCTTGCTCACGCTTTAAAAAGCCCAATGATCACAAAACGTCATAATTTACATCATACTCAAGGCCAGACTTCCGTATCGCTTGTTGCTGACTTAACAATATACCTGACCACTGCGCTGTCCTACTTACCAACGATTTGCCGCTGTCTACACACATTAGCCGACTGCTTCAAAAATCTATTGTAGCCTTGAAGTTGATTTAATTATGCAATTATTTGTTTCAACCTAGTTAATAATACTGCAGACTCAATCATATCCGTGTAACTAAGTTCTAACAACTATTTTCCTTAAATAATACTATTATAAATTATCTACATGTTTAAAACATCAATTATTAATGCTGTAAATAATAAAACTGGAGGACTGCCTCGTTGGTGGTCGCAAGAGCTACTGCTGAGGATGAGGTCCTGGGTTCGATTCCCAGGTCGGGCAAAGTGTTATTGAGTTTTTCTATCTAGAATTTCTCAGCAGCAGCCCGGAGTCTGGAGTTGTAGCCAGTTGATGGCAATAGCCCCCTATTACATGGGACTTAAGCATAACTGGTGAAACGTGGGTGCACTATAGGTACCCCTCTGCCTAACCCTTCTGGGATTACAGGCGTGACGTTATGATAAAAATAAACACAAAAAAAATTGCTAATTATAGAATTTTAAAAATAAATGATAAATATTATTTAAAAAATTGTTGTCGTAATAGTAATTATAAGAACTCGTTCCGCCTGTGATACAGGTTTATCTAGAACATGCATCATACTTTGTAATACCTATATTATTTCTGAGTTTTATACTGTATAATACCGATTTTTTAATAAATTTATATTATTCATTTTCGTGTTACCTCTTTTTAAGAGTATATAATCCTTAACTAAAGTTAATACAGTTTAAAAATAACTAAACAATTTAAATACCAAGCTGCTATATGTAGTTAATGGCGGCGCTAGAGTATTTTGAATTAATGATGTTAATATTGAAAATTGTTTTTTTTTAAGTTTAAAACATAGGAATCTAATAAAAGTAAAAATAAATTATTTGCATTTATTATCTGTCTGCCTGTTTACCTTTTTCTAGCTTAATCGGCTGTATGGATTTGGATGATAGGATATTATTTATCCCTATTATTGTTATTATTAACGTAATATAATATTCCACCTTATTATGAAAGTTAAAGAAACCCATATAACGTAAACGTAACGTAACGTATTGTATGCATGGGGTGACTACCGAGATAACGTCTAATAAAGAAATATGGAAGAAAAAGTCATGTTGCGCCGACCTCAAATAAATTGGAATAAGGGCAGGAAAATGTTGATGATGATGAGAGATAGAAAAAACGACAGATCTAATAAACAAAATGTCAGATAGAACAGACAAAATGACAGATAATATAGACAAACTGAAAGATGTAATAGACAAAATAACAAAGAGAATAGACAAAATGACTAAGATAATAGACAAAATGAAAGGATGAATAGACAAAATGACAAATTTATTTGGGAATCTGTTCACGATCTGTCATTTTGTTTTTTCTTTTGTCGACAAAACCCGTTTATATGGTGGTCATGTAACGCGTGATGGTCACTGTTGTGATAAATTAAAGGTAGGCTAAGTTGGGTATATTTTGCGAAATGACATAACATGTAGGTACGTTATAGATATCAATTCAATTACCTATAATGTTAAGTGTGGAAGTAGATTCGTTCGCTACAAGCACGCGAATCGAACATTTGCAGTTAGGTACATGTCTTGTAGGAAATTACTTTGCGACCTGCTTTACTCTTTGCAATCTATTTATATTGGAAAGTGATTTTTATGTTTAGGTTTCGTGATAAAACTTCGAACGTACTAAGTGCCAATTTCATCAATGTTACTGAACGCGAACAGCACATCTAAAACGCGTTCAAGAGCTGTCAGTGTCAATATTCCACAGAAAATATAAACACTGACTGCCCTTGAACCAAGTTTGTGTGCTGATCGTGTTCAGTTTCATTGGAGAAGTCCACCCTTAGATGTTATTTCGTCATTACCAACCATCATAGAAACATGCCATTCAATCGAAATTGTTCTTGAAAGAACTACCAGCTTCAAACGAAATTGTTGGTAAGAAAATAAATAAGAACTTAAATAATGAAAATTTCTGAAGATTTACATCAAACAGCAATGTTTCGCACATATTCGAATACAAACGAACAAAAAAAAACATCTTAATTATTATAAGTACACAGCCTAAAATAATATACTCTACAGTGTGACTCTGTGACGTTACCTACACTCTGATTTTGAGTAAATGTGAAGCCCAGTTACAAAGATTAGATACAATATTTTTTGGTTAACGAACTGTAATAACCACTATTTTTATGTGACAAAACATAGTGGGTAGTCGAAGAAAACACTCGGACATTTATCACCGGCTTGGGGTAAACCTTTGCTTCGCCAGTCCAAATTTAAGTACTTACATAAAATAAAATGATACCGGCGAATGCGGGTACTGATATAAGTAGTTATTTTTTTCAGTTTTTAAGTTTCCGGAGTTTAAAGTTGTTGTGGTGGTGGAAGTTTCTTTGGCTTTTCTTCGACAGATGCTGGTTATGCTTCGCTAACGATGATCCTTCTTAGATAGCACTTGCAACAGGGACTATCATTATGTTTCCTTTGTTCATGAAGGAAAGTGCTTGATCTCAGATAGCTGGATACATACATTCAAGACCAGTAAGACAGAAAAGTTGCAAGACAACTGCATTTGATAAGTTGGTGAACCACGAGTTACACCAATGAAACAGAACGAGACCATCACATCTAAATCGTGTTTTTAATGATGAAACTGGCAGCTCTTGAATTTGGTTTAGGCTGATCGTGTTCAGTTACATTGGTGAAATTAACCCTAAGTTGCTAAGCGTAGTGATGTCAGCAATACCAATGTACATTAGAACGCATGTGGGCAGCAAGCAGTTGACATTCCCAGATTTACGTGGGCTTCATGGAAACCTCAAAAGGCTCAAAAATCTATAAATGAGTTAAATTCCTAAAGAATTAACAAAGCGACATCTGTGAAGATATTATACAATAATATAGTCTTAAATGCCAGTACCAAATTTATAAAGATAGTTATAGCAACCTAACAAAGATTTGGCCAGACTCCATCTTATGAAATTGTAAAATAATTAAAAGTTTCTCCGCGCCGAGCTTATGACCAACTTTTAAAGACTTTAAAAACATGTTGTGAAAATCAACTACTCATTTGTGGATACTAATTAGCAAGATGAAGTTATGTCTAAAGGGTTATGTTGATGACCTTGTTATTATAAACGAATTATCCCATGTTTCAATAATTAAGTTTTAGTCCACATCCAAAGATCTAAATCCAACCCAAAAATCAGAGTACCTAATTTAAGTTAACCAATGGAGATCAAAAGTTTCTCTTCACCACGGTAATTATCCTAAAATATCCAAATTAGTCCTAATCCAAACTAATATTAAAATGCGTGTAAGTTCGTTTGAATGTTTCGCTTTCACGCCAAAACGGCTGAACGGAGTCGCGGACAAAAGTAAGTATAGTAATAAGAAAGACGTTATTTGACGATTTCTTAATTTTATAGTGACTTAGCAGTTTAAGTTATATTTAACCCCCATTAGATAAGCGATCGAGAGAAAAATTAAAAAATATAAAATGCCCCGCTACTTATATGTGTGCAATATTTTTTCCTGCTTAGGGCAACATTTTTTCTTAAAGGTTCCCTTACAACTTTGACAGTGACAACTCAAACGCGCTAGCAGCCAGCCAGCTTGGAGTGAGCGCTTCCCTCAAAAAATCTGTTTTACATGGAAACTTACTTAAGGTTTATTACGTTAGGTAGATTTAAATATATTGCTGATTTTAAGAATATTGCCAGCTTATGGAAATAATTAATGATAGATTACAGTGGGTTTGATTAGAATAAAATCTTGTTATATTCGGATTTGATTATATTGATACATCAATACATGATTTACCGTATTTTGCGAGAAATTTACTGTTCAAGTAACATGAAATTATTATAACAAAAAATAGACAAATAATTAGAAGCCTAATTATTTCTAATAAATTTTCCAAACTATTAAAATGTTACTTCAACTATTGTGTACAAAATGTTCATATTTAGGTCTCAGTGTTCAACTATTGGGGTAAAACCCTAATACTATATTACAAATAACAACTTTATAAATAAGTTGTATTGTTGTAAGGTTCTTATTTTACTCCGTCAAATCCTGAGAATGATTAATAAAAAAATAAGCATGCATCAATGTTATGAAATAACTGAGTTATAGCTCTATTTTATGTTGATAAAGAACGCTGAATCGTTCATTTATTGGTGCCAGTACCTTAGTAAAAAAAAAACTGGATAATTTTAACATTTTGTTTCTTAGGTATATTTTTAGTACTCAGTATTAAAATTCTGATTGTGAACATACGAAATCACCAACAACATCCAGCACCGAATAAAACATAAAATATATGGGAAAACTTCACTCCAGCACTTTTAATTTAAAAGTTTAGCACTGAAATCAAATATAAAGTGGACAAGTTAAATTACTAAGGTATTCCTGTGGAGTCGAATAGTTGGGGAAAATGGGGAGCGGCCAGTGCTGGGCTTTGTGACCGGAGTGAGCGATGTCGAGTGTTTTAGCCACACTCAGGGTTGGAGGGCCCTCGCCCTCACGGCCAGCGCTCAACGACACTTCACTCCTGTTACTCGATTAATCCAAGTTATTAGTACTATCAGCTTTTGTTCCACCGTAAAGATTATCTCGTATCAATTATCGGGCATTACGAGGGATTATTACGTGCCGAATTGTATGGGAAACAGTTGTGTGGCGCGATAATTAATTTAATACGAGCACGGTTATAGTTATTAGCTTTAGATTAGGTTGGTTGTAGAATGTTGGTCGATAGTGTTTGCTATTGTAGTGTTTATGTAATAGGCTTAGTTTATTTTATAATACCATGATACGTTTATGTTTACGGAAAACGTAGTCGATTAGTAACATTACACCAACGACTTCAGTGCAATGTAGCCCTGAAAAGTCTGCAATTTGAGTTGCTGTTACAAAACATTGCTTATCAAAACAAAGAAAGAAACAAAGAAAGAAACAAATTATTAATAACATGTTTTTTGGCACCATTTCATCAAAGAAAAAATCCAAAAAAATATTTGAAATGCTTATAATCAACATATAACTGTTCATACGTTATGGGACACAACTTTACAACAACAAAAAAATCCCCATGAAATTGCACCAACCACGAACAGAAACAATAAGGCGAAAACGTCTAACATCTCGGCACTAAATACTCAACCTGCCCGCTTGAAACTCGGTCTTTTGGCAAATTATTCACCCGATGACCTGCGAAGAGGTCGGGTCACTCCGTCCTCACGGATGATTAGTCTAAAACTAATTGATTCCTCGGCCACGGAGACCGGTACCGGACATAGAATAGGAATGTTTAGAAGTGACACTCGACGACGGTTTTGAGGCGTTGAATGCAGTTAGGTTTGTTAAGTGTCGTCTCATGTGACGTAGTGTACTCGACCTCGTTATCTGAACAGACATACATACAAATAAATGAAAATTGAAGTGTGTGTATGTAATGTCAAAATAAAAGGTTTTATACTTAATGCTTATGAAAGTATATACGGTATACCTATTAGAGATTTTTTTTAAATGTTTTATCTGTCTGTACGGTTGTTCTGGCTAATCTCCGAATCCGCTGGACCGATTTTTACGGGACTTTCATTGGCAGATAGCTGATGTTATAAGCAGTAAGTAAGGCTTTTCGTCCCGGTAGCACGTTCTCGTAGGATAATTTCCGACATCCACGCGGGTGAAGCCGCGGGCAAAATCTAGTTATTTAATTGTTTAATAATAATTACAAGAAGTAGTACTAAGGAGCTGCTTCGCATTGGTATGACCATCAGCCAACATGTTCGTCGTTCCTGAAAGGATCTGTCGACATGTTGGATAGATCATAAGAAGGCCTATGACTCGGTGCCACATACATGGCTCATGAAGGTGCTGGAGTTGTATAAAGTAGATGCAACTCTACGCACCTTCCTGCCTCGACCAACACCGGAGGCTCTCGTTGGGCAGCTGGATTAAGGATTTGATTCAGAAAGCGGTACTTCTGGACACGGCTCACATTGCCAGGAGGTTCCTCTCTCTGGAGCTCCGACCGCTGGCTGGTAGCGTGGACCCGGTTCCTGATACCGGTGGACAACATTTTTTTTTACATATTTAAAGGTTGTTTTTTTATATTCTAATATTTAAAAATATAACTCATGAGGATACTTGAAAAAAAAAACCTGTATTCATCTGAAAGTAACAATACAATGAGACATGTTCGGTTAGCCACGAACTTAGCGTCGCTTTTATATTGTGACTGCCGCCCTTAGATTGAATATAACTCACACGTCATAAAACATTTAGGTCGATTTTTGTTTTAAGACTAACGTGACAATTAGATATTTTCGACCTCAGTGAGGTTTCAATTAACTGAGAGTTTTTGGTAAAGCTATATAGGATGTGGAACAGCGTATAAAGTTTACTCATTCTCTATAGAAAATTGAAGATCCTCGTGCCAGACGGGTGTCGTGTCTGGTGGTCAACTGCCCGATTATTGATGTCGGGACGTTTTATATATGCTAGTCACGCGGTATACTCTGCTTGCGCGATGCAGGATTTTGCGTGACGTCGCGTCGTGCTCGAATGTGGCGCTGTAGATGCCGCCATATCACTCCCCTCCGGTCACCTGAGGTCGACAGTGGGCTGAATCTTGTATCGTGCGATGCTTGCCTGGACCAGTTGTGGTTCCAGTGAGTCGGAACCGGGTGCTGTATAGTTCACGGTGAGTCGGAACTGTCCGTAGATTCCCCAGTGAGTAGGGGTGGCGCTGCGTTATGCTCCAGTGTGTCGGATGTGGTACAGCGCCGGGTTGTGGCTGACTGCTGGCGTCGACCAGGAGACGGCTCTGCTTATGGACCGGCCGAAAGTACAGTGTGCTGTGCCAAGGTTACTTATGAGGCTGAGGCTGATGACCAGGAATGGGCATCCGCTGCTCGCTAGTGGTCAGGGTATCCGTTGGAGCCGTGGGTGTTGGGTGGCTGTGTAATTCGCCGATCGAGAGCTTGAGGAAGTGATGTCGATGGCGTCACGCTGATCTAGCTGCTCTAAGGCTTCGCCAAGGTCCATGTTCGGGGAAACCACCGAATATAAGGTCAACCATACTTTAAGGTCCCGCTCTTGATTCACGAAAAATTTGATAACAGTGGCCGGTCATAAATGTGGCCCATCGAACTTTAGAAACAGACTATCAATCACACATGGCATACACATTAGTAACAGTTCTACAAAGCAGATTTTTTTAAATAACTTGATGACTGTACTTACGGACTTTAAGCAGTTTAGACTTGGGTGAAAGCGAGTCAAAGAAAGCAAGAAAGAATATACGTTTATTTGGGGTAAAACCTGGCACAAAGAAAAAACACAAACACAAAAAGGGGGGGGAAAGTATGCGTCACATCCACGCAAATCGGCCATCGCTCAGCATAATGCTGTGACTCTTTAAGAGACAGTGCCATAGCGCAGGGCATGCTCTAAGGAAAGACGGTACGGATTCGCTTCTAAAAGGGTTTCATATTCTATAGCATCGGTCCCGCTAATACCTCGTAAGTGCTTCTTCACGGACGGCTCAACTCGCGGTTTTGTCCTGTTTAATGTGTGGCCGTTGACGTGATTTGGGTCCTTTTGACTTTATCGTGATCGACATCGTTTGGCAAACTCTCGGCAGACAGTTGCGATTTTTCTTTTGTTTTATTTTATTTTCTAATGGTATTAGTGACGGCTCTTTCGAATAGTGAACGTGTCAATTAGGTAGGTATCCCAAGTTGGTTTTGTCTACAGATTCGGATACTTTACTAAATACCTAGGTACTTACTACTTACAATGTTTGCAACATTACTCTTTTATTGTTTATTTGTGCACAAATACACAAATTTTCTAACAGTTTGTAACTTTTAAATTTAACTTTTAATTTTTTGGTACTAACTATTAGTACTTCTGTCTACTTGCTGGAAATATTTACACAGTGGAAGTAGGATGCAGAATCAGACAACTTGTGCAAACAAGTTGATATTGTGTTAAAGTCATAGTTTTTTTTGCAACTTTTAGTAGTTATTTTTATGAATTCGGCTTGAATTTTAACGTTGTTTATTAACATTACTTTTATTATCTACATTTTATAACAATCAGTTTCTGAGTACCAATTTGAATCCATTATTTTTATATTTTAATTTTCTCAGCGATGTCGTACACTTAATTCCTGCTAATAGATATTGTCCTACATAACATAAAAATGTTGTAGCAGCAATCAAATACTCGTTACTGCCTTATAATAAAACGTAATTTAACTTTGAATTTCTAAATTCTCAAATAGCTTTACACTACTATATTCCGTTGGTTTAGGTAGTAAATAAAGGTAAACAAAAAAAAAGCACGTGAATCATGGGTGCTTAACCTTTTATTACAATGTTAAAAATCATTTTAATTTTTGAAAAGGGTGTACAAACATAATTAAAGCAAAATCTTAACGAAGCCTATTCACTCGCACTTTTAACTCAGTTATTTTTCAGCAGATTTTCGACTAGGTCTTTTTTGAACGGACACCCTTTGGGCCATGTTTCTTTTGCCTATTATTTATTTCTCAGAGGATGAAAGAGGTCCTCTTTTGGCTTTTGAAATGAAAGTAATGGTCTGGTTCACTCATTTTTCAACAATAGGAATAAAAAAAAAAATACAATAACGAGAAATAAAAATACTTGCAATAAATAAATAACATAAACAAAACAAAGAAACAGGCTATAATAATAACAGAATACAAAAAAAAACGAGCGCACGCTGAAATTCTAGGGAGTGGTCAAAGGCATCTGGTTAACCGACTAAACGTATTACCTATCACTTTAGTTTTCATACTACATCACAGTTATACTCTTCAATTAATCAACGTTCTAAGTTCAAAGTATACCATGGCAGTTGAGTGGTTTGATTGTATTTTTAAAGCTCTACACGCCAGTTCATTTATGAAAATATTCAATCTACGCAGCTACGTCGCCCCGAATCTCTTAGGAAACTATTTAAGAAGATTAAAATAATGCTGTTCATTGCGGGTCATACGCTATATACTCTCCTCCTACGGCAAGGTCAAACCCTCATCCAAGTTTGGTATTTTAGTAAAAGTGATAAGGTAAAATTCAACCTGTTCTTCGAACCTACCTCGCGTGACGTGTCCTACGCCGCTACAGATATACTTAGGGATGATGAAGGTATTCACCTTAAACCACCTGAGCGTGTGGGCAGCGCTACCTGGTGTCCTCACCAGGCAAGCACGCGTCTTTAGAGCAGGGGGAGGTCCAACACCGTAAGCGGAACACCGCATTGATACAAATGAGCATTCTCCTATTTCTGTTTCTCTTTACCGCCTAAACCCTACGAAGGAAGAGCAGATGAAAACTGAAATAGGTAAGATGTTACAGGATGACAAATAGAAGAGTGTGATGTGAAAGCTAGTATCCGCTTCTGCGTTGACTACAGGCGTTTAAATGCAATCACCAAAGCTGACACATTAACAATGCCACGTATCTAACCTGTCTTTTTAGGCTCTTAACTAAAATTGTGCTCAAGCAGTTACATGTACGAATAGTAGATAGAGAATAAATTGTAATGTTTAACATACATATGAGGAAACTATCGTCTAAAACAATAAAGAAGGATGGCGAGGTTGGACCCTCGTATTTTAAAAATAAACGGAGCACCGTTCACGGTCAAATTTATATTAATTATAATAACAAGTTTATAGGAGTTCGATACAAAAAATATTGAGTTACTAGAAGATGGGAATTAGATGTTATTAATTATATTAATTCATTTATGAATAAGTTATCGTGCAGTTTCCGAACGGAAGGTTTTTCGCGAATTACATTGAAACATCTACACTAATGATTTACCTTCTTACACCTAAGTACGTTTTTGCTTCTAGGTTTTCCTTCTTTTATTTCTTGTTAAATAAACTCAAAATATATAAAACGAAACATGAATAGTACCTACAATGTAAATATAACGGTGTTGAAAACATGAAACGGAAAATGGAACGTCGCTGTTAAATTGTCATGTCAAATATCATATTTGTCATTTGTCATTACAATGTTTGTGTTCAACGGCTAACGTGGGATTTATACGCAATTTTTGCAATTTTGTGGATTCTTGACGATTTGGCTTACCTTTGTACCGACTATTCTGCACATCAACATATACTACAGCAATTAGGTACTTCTGGATAAAGATTTGCAAGTTATAATATACCTTCATATTTAGGGGAGCACTTAAGAGCCTACGGAATGTATGCAATTGAAGTTTGCCGGGATGAGACTCCTATAAAAGGGATATTTGTTCAACCACCCATCTATTCTATGTGCCTGAATTCAATCTACGCAAATAGGTAGCAAGTCTTATTACACGTACATCGGAGTAGATAAAAGGCTGGAGGGTCGAAATGCCATATTATATTATTTTAATTGCCTCGTGGGAACACGGACAGTGGGCTATTGCTCTCATATTATGAACATATTTTGGTACATGGACGATGCAAGTAATATGATAAAATAAATAAAAGAGATTTTTTTATTCTTTTTATCAAACTCAAACTCAAATCATTTATTTCAATTAAACCATTTACAGGACATTGAATTGTCAAGGAATAGGTCAGTCAGAAATATGAAGCTAGTTGCCCATTCCAAAGCGCAGTAGATCACTGTGGAGAAGAACGGGCAAGAAACTCCATGGACACTCTTTTAAATAATATTGTTGTTACAAATATATTAGTTACATCGATAATTGTTGACACTATAAGTGAGAACGATGAACAAAAACCGTACACGTTAAAAGCGTCCAGAGTGCAGCAAAACATAATTAAAAACAATCCAGAAAATTAATTATTAAAATATGCCGTGGCAGCTAAGAGATGACTAGTCCCAACTGACGGCGCCCGTTCACGAACATGACGCATGGATCAGCACAATTCAGCTCAACCATTTTGAAGGGAGCTAAATGAACCGACACACGCACCACCGTCAGCGAGACATTTGAGTGAGCATGACATACTATCAGCCGCAAAGGCACATTCAAGTCAATCTATGACATTACCCAGTAAATGGTAGCTCTATAGTACAAAGTACTCACATCTGTGCAATGCATCTATATAATAAAAAGGAGATTGAGTTTATATAATGCAAATATATTCTTACAATCTTCAGCAGCTTCAAGTGTTTCAAATGTCAATTAATTAGTTGTGGTGTGGAGCAGGACCAGCATTAAGCCAGGCATTTTTATCAGTTAGTAATCCCCTAACCTATAATACGCCTGCCTGCATAGTGTGCGTTTGACAGAGGATTTGAATTTTGTCTCATTCAGTTGAAGTATGTGGGGAGGTATTTGATTATAACATTTTAGACAGTACCACATGAAAGATGAGTCTACTTTAGCCAGTCTGAAACCTGGTTGAACTAATAGGTCCCGATTTCTAGTACTATAATTATGTCTTTCACCTCTTTTACTGTAAAGATGTAATTTTTTTCTTACGTACATGATGTTTTCATAGATGTATTGACAAGGTACAGTCATGATGTTAATATCCTTAAACAATTCCCTTAGAGAATCGCGCCTGCGTAGATTATATATGGCTCTGATGGCTCTTTTCTGCAGAATAAAAATAGAATCTATGTCTGCAGCCCGTCCCCAAAGTAAAATACCGTAAGACATGATACTATGAAAGTAAGTAAAATAGACCAGCCTCGCGGTATCTACATCAGTAAATTGACGGATTTTTCTGACAGCGTAAGCTGCTGAACTTAGCCGTCCTGCTAGAGATGTTAAATGAGGACCCCATTGTAGCCTTGAGTCGAGCGTGATCCCCAAGAAAACCGTTTTATCGACGAATTCTAGTTTCTCTTGATTCAATACTATCTCACAATCACTACTCTTGACGGTAAAGAAAATCTTATACACTTAATTTTATTTCCATTTAGTACTAAATTATTAGCCATGAACCAATTTTGGACCAGCAGTAGGGCGTTATTTACGTCGTCAAAATTTGAAGCACGTCTATCTACCTTAAAAATTAAGGACGTATCGTCAGCAAATAACACCATTTGTGGTTGATTTATTAATAAATGGAGTAGGTCATTAAACTAACTATTTAACAGACCCCTAGTTTATATGAAAGGACGGCCAGGAGGATGGTGCTGTTAAAACTATCTGACACCTCCTTTTTTCAGCTTAATTTAATCCGACCACTGTAATTGGAGTACATAGAGCTTCCCAATCCCTGCAGACTTATATTAGCAGTTTTATGAATCATCAACAAGACGGCAACGTATATGTGTTAAGTATACGAGTTTGAATAAAGACGAAAATCAGCATTAAGTATACCTAGTTATAGCCGAAAATACCAGCGATGCAACTCTCCCACTACATAATGCAAAAGGAACCATAGTACTTCATCTACACCAGGTTTATCAGGCTAAACAGATGTAGAATTAACCTATAGATACCTACCTATTGATAGAGATTTTTATTCAGATTCAGCATTATTTTTATTGGCCAGGAGTAGACACCATGATGTTCTTAAAAAGCCAGCTTAGTAGTACTGCAACGCGCGTTTACGACTCGGATGTAAAAAACGTGGACGAAGCAAAAGGAGTAGGTATGTAAGAATCGTAGCAGGTGCTACCTTCCCCCACGGTATATGTATGTGAGTTTAAGTAAATATGTATAAATAAGAAATTCTGCTACTAATTAGTAAACAATAAGTCCATGCCCAAACTATTTTTAGATTATTTCGGGCTTATAATCTTCGTATAAATTGTAACCTTTCATATATTTTTTCACCCAACTTCTCTGACCTACTTACCACTTACTTTTTTTTTGTCGTATGTCATTCTTTAACCAGTCATAGGTTTACATAATATACGCAACCCCTATCAATGGGTCCCAAAATACATGCAAGCTCGCCATTCTCCTTTAATTTGGTAATAACGTATTTCTAAACAAGAAAGTGTCATCTATAAAAAAAACCTTTTGACGATTTGTTTACCTTTACTTAATTAACTAAACCAATGGATTAAAGTTACCTCCTGTAATAATAGTCATATGTGACATCCGGGCATCAGCGGGGTAAATGCGTAACATACTAGCAGTAGGCATAACTTTCATTTTGACAGATCAACAACATTTATTGCTTTATTTGCGTTGTTGAGCACACACATTTTTCGAACATATGAAGCAATGGATTAGCAATTTCTTCAAAATGATTTAGATACTGATTGATAGTTTATTAGGTACGCAATTAGGTCGCAAGTGGGTATGTCCCAGTCTCACATAGTTTTTTATATTTCATAAACAACCAACATTTTTCTTAGACATCGATACACTAAAACCGACAGTGTTTGAAATGAGAACGATGCAATGTAACAATAGGTAACAAATGTCAGTATGGCGTGCCAACGTAGCAATCTATCAGAGCTTATCGCTCGGATCTATCATACAGCTGAGTAGGACGAACTTCACCCGATTGTGGAGCCCTAATGCCCTGGATACTTAAATTAATCCATTCACGAGAATAAGTGCGAGGAAGTCTAGCAATATCTTCGCGTCCCACATACCGTAGTGTCCCAAGTCTTTTACGAGTGCGTGTTGCCGGTGATCGCCCACAAAGGGCCTCATTCGAAGGCTCAAAGTCACCCAAAGGGAAATGGAGATTGATATGCTTGGAGTTTCCCTACGTGATCGAATCAGAAATGAAGAGATCCGCAGGAAATCCAAGGTAACCGACATAGCCCTAAGAATTGCCAAACTTAAGGGCAGATGGGGCTGAAAGGTTCTGGAGTGACGACCGGAAGACGTAGCGTTGGAAGGCCTTCCACAAGGTGGACCGATGACCTTGTGAAGGCCGCAGGAATCCGTTGGATGCGGAAACCAAAGAACCGGTCGAAGAGGCGGTGCTTGGTGGAGACCTATGTCCAGCAGTGGACCTCTTTCTGCCGAAGTGATGATGATTATGACTCAAGGGGTTGTAGAATTCAAACTTATAGGTAATTTTAGTTTCTTATTACATGCAGCAGTTATTGCTACATAGCAATTTGGTATTTCTGAAGTTAATACTTTGATCACATACCTACGTAACTGTATGAATAACTGTAGCCCCGTTAAAGTCAGTAGATATCTACTTACATGGTCAGAGGTATACGTAAAGATGGCATCAAAAATCCTTTTTACAAAATATTTACCAAGTTCAAAATATATAAAGTTTAATAACTCTATTCTAAATATTAATGCTTTATAATTGAACAAGCAATCTGAATCCGCAACGCTAATTAGACATGGCCAATCACATTTCATTAACTGTCCCGGAACTTTGTTCGGGGTTCTCTAAATAAATGATGCGGCCGAGTAGCGTTACATTCGGGCGCTAAGAATTAGCCATTGATTTCCTTAGGAAGTATAAACCGGGCAGATCGGCGGTGAGCAGCCTAAGCAACATTCCCCGGTCTGTCCCATCCCTGCCCGGACGCTCTCAGCGTTTAAAGGTCCCTAACGAGCGATAAAATTCCCCCGAATTCCTTTTTAACTGCAAGAGAAGTTTACCTGCGGGTAGGTAAATACGAACCCACATTTGGTCGCTGAATTGTGATTCACAATCTGTAAATAACAAGAAGAAAATTCAGTTTATTCAAAGGCTGCTCACTGTTTCGTGTAATTGGAGGGAGGGGTGACGTTCTTATTAGAATCAGCCATAATTGAATACACATACAACGGCACTTTGAAACAGAATGCTCATTTTTTGGAAGTAAGCGCTTCGATGTCTTTGTTTGAATGAAGAATGTTTGAAAGAGGAATTTATTAGACTTGTGATCGTATTGTAACTGTGTTGTCCATATAAATAGTATCATCATTTAAATTGTTACAATTCAATTAATTATCGATGCACTCTAAATCATGTGGAGTTAAGTGCGATGTGCTGACAGAGCATGTGAACTAAAGTCGTGCGACAAGTGTAGCGACACGGTTGAACAAATTGATGTTCCTAATGGCAGCCATTACAGACATTGTGTGCGCTCGATCGAACATAAAGGTCGACGAGGCCTCCCCCCACCACTCCGCAAGGGATCAGCTCCCAAAGAAAAATGTATGAAAGCCGATATTCATAAATTTGTGAAAATATATGCGATTTTAAAAACCCATTTCGCAAAACCACTTAAACATTTCTAGTTATTCGTTGTCATAGGAGATAATTTCTGTATACGTGAGAGTTGATAAAAAGTCTATATATTCGTTTTTAACCAAGTTCCTTCGTTCAGGTATGATCATTTTCGCTCAACGTATTCAATGCTAAGCCGACTTTTGTGTTACAAATCAGACGAAGCAGCGAGCGGCGACGTCTACTTATCTAATATCCGTCAGAACGTGTATCATATAATAAGCCGGGCTTACTGTGTGATGTCACTGCTGGCGGTGACGGTTAATGTCGATGATACTTAATACAACTAATTTAAGTTTTGTGAAGTTTTGTGACAACATTGAACAGTGCCGCGTTCAGTAAAACGAAAGCCTTGTTTAGCTTCGAGCCAGCAGATAAAAGTTATCTTGAAAAGTCGGCAGCCGCAACAAACTTAGCAACTGTCTTCAGGTGGGATAAGGGAAACTCGATTAAGGAAGAGAAAAAGTAATTGGGTGCAGAAAGAAGAGTTCACAGAGCACAAGTTTAATTAAGCATCGAAAACGACAAACGAACGAGACACTTATTGACACAACAACTTTGAACATTCTTCTAATTAGAACATACACATCTACGGCACTATTCATTTAAATTCACTGACGTAGTTCTAAGTTCAGTCCAAATAAACCCATTTAATCCGAGATTCGCGTTATAACATTTGCATTCTATACATTCAACAGTTTTTAATACAAAAACTTTTGCCGAGCATCGCGGAAGGTCCTCGTCGAAATGGCCTGTAATATCGAGCGAAGTTTAACGCAGAACAATCTGCTAGTAAGCTCATAAAAATCATAGCAATTCTTCGAATAAAAAGGCAGTTGGAAACAAGAAAACCGACTGCATCCACAAGAACCTTTTTGTTTTCGGCGGTGGTTAGGGAAGTTATTTAAAGTGAATAAAAAACAAGTGGGCTTGAGACCTCTCGGCGTCGCAATAGTAGGACATCATTGTATTTGCAGGCTTCAGGCTTGTTAAGTAGCCCTCCACTGTTTGGTATGTCTGAAGTATATTCCTAGGTCTTGTGGTAGAAGTGGTCGTTAACATTTTGTTCTTTGTGTTCAGACGTATGTTTCGGTTGTGTTCTAAGCTTATATGGTAATGTCTGCTTTGACCATTACGCGTATAATTCTCGCAAAACTCGACATTCTACGTCACGAAAATTTTATGCCACGGTTGTGTACACGTAGAATAGTTGACCCATATTCCTTAGTAAATGTTGTATTTATAAAATAGATTTTAACTCCTACTTTTATCGCGAACACATAAATATGAGTTTTACTTCATCTGCATATTAAACGGTCCAATATTTGTGAATAAAATGATGAAATAATAAAATTTAACCACGTGGAAATTTCGCATCAGAAGTACGTGATAAAAACAAATAATAATAAAAACCGTATTACGGGGTCGTCTGTCCCCAATGGGGACACCATTGTGTTATATATACATTTTGTGACGCCAATGGGAAGGGTTATCAATTCGTTTCTTGCGTATTATTTATGTTTGTTTGGTCATATTCGAAGCCCATATTTTTAATATGCTTTTTATGTTATATTAACAGCAAAACGATGTGATGGTTGTTTGTTTTACGATAAGTACGCACAGAATTTAACTAACAATAGTGACGTTCATAACTATTATTGGTAAAGTTAATGAAAAATTGCATTTTGGGGGTCTCTTGATCAACGCGGTTGAATAACTGTCTCTCTTCTATTTAATTTAATTTAACACACAACTCAATGAGCCACAGCACCCAAAAATGAATTAAAATTTTCTCAATATCCCTTCCTCCCGCCATTGTCTCCCCAATAGTACTTGTACCAGTAATATCGTAGGTACCCTTGCGGCAAGTGGACCGCTTTAGGTAGTCCGTGGTACAGTTCGGCCTTATTTGTGAGTTCGGCTGACTTGCCCCAACTTGCCCCATTCGGGATAGGAAGCTTGTTAGCGCGACTTCTGCGGTTTTCGACCAGATTACATTGTGTTAAAGATTTAAACTATCTGCTGCAACGCGGATCTGCTTTTGTAAACTTTGCTTACATAAGTAAGATACATATTTTAGTTTGTTTTCAACGAAACAAAGAAGGGAAAAGTTGACAGACTAGTAGTTGTTTAATTAGTGGGCTGGGCTGCTGGGGACGAATATTTATCTAAGTTTTGAAAACGTTTTCAGAGACAAAACTAATAACTTAATGATGACTCAAATTCTCGTCGGAATAAAAGGAAAAAAAGTGCATAATTCCATAAATCTTTATCTTAATTTAAGGATGACGAAGTAAGTTAATGGATCTATTGGGGTATTTCATTAAAACTGTATATCCACGCTACGTAATCTGCACAACAAAAATAAAATCGTTTTCGAAGCGTTCACAATAAAACTGTAATTGAGATTTGAGTCCCCCGATTTGACGACACACTCAAACAAAATGGCGCCCGGAAACAAACATTAACGGCAGTAAGATGACTCTGTTAATATAAAGTGCGAGATTTCAACATTTTATGGGTAGACACGTTGGTACTCGTAGCAGAGCTGTGTTTTAATATGTCGCATCGAGTTCTAGAAAGAGATAAACATACAGACGTGACAGCGACTACGTTCTACAAACCCGAACTTTCTTTAAACCCCGATGTGTCATAATAACGCCCTGGTACTGTACACGAATTTGCAAATGGCCGTTTTACGATTCCAAAACTCGTTTCGAATACGTTTTAGAACTGAAATAAAAAATGCTGACGAAATAAATTTAGTTATACTGTGTTCGCTTGTTTACAGTTTTTATGGCGTTCTTTTTGCAACCATGTCGGATGAAGAATGTAGAATTTGTTGCGTTTGTTGTATAGAAATGGGTTTTGAACTGCCTTGTACTGTGTAACTGTTTAGGTTAAAGTCTCATCATATCAGGCAAATTAGCTGGACGTTCTGAATGTTACTAATATTAGGTATTTAAAACTTTAAAACAAATCCACTTTTACAGTTTTAGTTGTAAATACTGCTCGAGTTATTCTGACGCCCGTCGCGTCGGCCGGGTCGGTGGTGTCGATATCGCTACCGGTTACTATAACTGTAACCGTATTAAGTGTATTTAACACAGTTTTTAAAACTGTTTGAAGAGAAAAACGTTTATAAATGTAACAGATACAATAATGCTAATGTATCAAAGTGTAGTGCAGTGTAGTATCTTTTATATGTGTTAATATGTGTGACAGAAATAAGCAGTTTTAGGTATAATTGCACGGTACCGTAACAACGTGCGGCGTACATACAGACGCGGATATTTTAGCAACGTCGCGTTTAGTTGTTACACATATTAACACTGTTAACACTTTTATATTAGTTACAGAAATATTACTGTTACACTTTTGTAAGTGTTTTGGGTTAACACATTGAAAAAATTATTTTGTCACACATTTGATTTTGTAACCTTTATGAAGGTGTTTTTAAGACCCTGGTTGCTACGTTTTCGAGCTACGGCGTAGCTTGGCGCGTGTTGCTACGGCGTAGCTTGGTCTGTGCTACGACCGCGCAGTATAATTACGCCTGTACACATGTAATGTTTTGTAAAATATCTTCGAAAACTTTTCCAATTTATTTCATGTTTTCTTCGCATGCTGGTTTCTTAATATTTTTTTATTTGCTGTCCGTTGCTATTCATGACAGGAAATAATACATACACACATATTATTTACATTTAAATATGCAAAGTTATACATGATTTTTATTTACAATAATTACATAATAGGTCTTCGTGCCGGCGTCGCCCGGGTAAATTTCATGACACTATCACTAGTTTCGTTTCATGTAAACCTTGTCGGTCAGGACACATGCACTTAAGAAAGGCTCGACTCGGTAATTGTGAAAAAGTGATGATCTTTCATACATGCAGCAACGGATTTTTATTTAAATAGATATATATTAAACTTGTCATGGCAAATCACAATTCGTCACATTAATATGAAATCAGAGATAAAGCACGAATCTAGAAAACTTGTTTCGTTGTACACTGGACCGGAGGCGCGTGTGCATCACTCATTCTTGACTTCTCATTCATTTTCTTGCATTCCGCTAAGGTGTTTTCTGAATATCTGTGAACCATTATACTTTCGACTGTCGAAATCGAAATACATACTCACACCAATTTTACTTCCCGTGTTTAATTGTGTAACTTTGCTTTGGAACGTATTAAATGCCAAAGTCGATGGAATGATGGTCTTCAGTAAGTGTTGTACACTTACTGAAGACCATTCCAAGACCAAGACCAAGACGTTAGTCGCACGTGTAATGAAAATTATAACAGTCGAATTGTAACCAGAGGGCCCATACAAAGTTACATTCGTAACATTCGATTAGCGATGACGCTAGTAGAAAATTCAAAAAATGTATGGGGTTGACATAAGCTATCGAAATGTCACGTGATCGTAGGTCATAGCGTATTGTCATAGTGAAGCGACAGCGATTGTAGAAATGGAATCGCTCCGAAGCGAATGCCATTTGTCTAGGCTCTCTGATTAGTGAAATTTACTCGTCATTTTATAAGAAGACATAAAGAGACTGCGCTTCTTACATCCTGATAAACTTTTGCTATCAAACAACATAACATAACATCACGCCTTGTTTCCCCGAAGGGTTGGGCAGAGGTGTACCTATAGTACACCCACATTTCGCCAGTTATGTTTAAGTCCCATGTAATAGGGGGCGAGCCTATTGCCATCTACCGGGCACAAATCCAGTCTTCGGGCTGCTACTGAGTAATTCCAGATAGAAAAACCCAATAACACGTTGCCCGACCTGGGAATCGAACCCAGGACCTCATGCTCAGCAGTAGCGATTGCGACCACTAGACCAACGAGGCTATCGATGCTATCAAACTTGATGAAATAACTGTTCATAGTATTGGGTACAATACTATGAACAGTTATGGGTAGTATTGGGTTCATAGTATTGGGTCGAGCAACACACAGTATAAATATTAGCCTGGAAGAAATTAAAACAATTTTATTAGCACAAGTTGACAGAAAAGCTACAAAATTGGAATAAGTTACAATTAAAAACCTAATAAAGTACTGAGTTATGGATCTAAAATGTGCTGCACTTTGTATTTAAATTGTAACTTTACGAAAGTTCAATTTTTAATTGGTCGGCGCTTGTTCTTTGCCTTTATTAATTTGCTAGTGCAAACGGCGGAGATTGAAAAAATTGACTAGAAAAGCTTTTACAATAACACAACATCACGCCTTGTTTCCACGAAGGGTTGGGCAGAGGTGTACCTATAGTACACCCACATTTCGCCAGTTATGTTTAAGTCCCATGTAATAGGGGGCGAGCCTATTGCCATCTACCGGGCACAAATCCAGACTTCGGGCTGCTACTGAGAAATTCCAGATAGAAAAACCCAATAACACGTTGCCCGACCTGGGAATCGAACCCATGACCGCAGCAGTAGCGATTGCGACCACTAGACCAACGAGGCAGTTTTACTCTATGGTAATTGCATTACTAAACAAGTACTTTGTTAAAGTTCTTGTAGATTTTGTTAGAAGATAATTTATTATTCGCCTTGGTTGTTGTCTCGATAGTCTAGCTGTTACCACTGCGGCTGTCGAGTTCGAGTTCCCGGGATCGATTCTCAAGTCTAGAAAAGTGTTAGTGTTGTCAGTGCTAGTCTAAAAATGTGTACATATTAATAGTTCGGTTTCCTCGAAATACTTTAAGGATAAAAGAGAAAAGAAAGAAAAAAATGTTTATTCCACACAAACAAAACGCAAATTACAACAAATAAAATGACATAAGAATACACACATACAAAGTATTACGTGTTCGCGTCATCAAACGCACGTGTTAAAAAAACAGTAAACACAACAGTTCAAACCAACCTAACCCTCAGAGACCACGGGTGACGACACACTTTCTAGAATCTTCTCGTAAGAGGCACTTACATATAATATGTAGGTGTCAAATTGAGCGGATTAATTTTATTTATAAGCCTACTTAAGTAACAAGGGACGCCTTAAGGACGGCTTGCGGCCTACTAACGTATTTAGAAGGGGAATGGAGCGAGAGAGGCCACATCCCATGTTTTATTTACATAACCACTTTTATGTACATTTCGGGGCTCATGAGTAGCCTGGAGGTTCCTCGAGACATTGTCTTTGCGTCCTTGGAGCTGTTTCTTTGATGTCATACGACGTAACGACATGTCAAGACGAGCCATGTCAAATAATAGATAAAAGAACCACTAAAGCTGTCGTAAGCCTCTCTTCTACTGAAATGGTGTATGGTATGGGTTAGGGGTCCGGATTGATGTGAACTTTACCTTTTTCCCATTGGCTTATTGCTTGAAATAATTATTTCCGAGCTTTTTTTATACCTTTGTTGCGAGTAATAGTTCTGTCACTGTACCATTTTTTCTTCAATTTCCTGGTAATAATGATAGGAATTAGTGTTTTGGAACAAAATAGATGGTGTACTTAGTGAAAAATATCGTAGATACAAGTACAAAATTGCCATTACCAAATCCTTAACGGGGAATTATATTTAATCAACATATTAACATATTTTTAACAAATTTTACAAAACAACGAAATATTTTTTTGAACGAGGACATTCGTTATTACCTGTTTCTTTTTTTAAATCGGTTCAAACATTTGAAATACGTCTCGTTTGGATTGTACCAGTACCTAGTTGCTGAAATAATCCCGGTAGGTCACCAGCTATTTCGAATAGAATGCAGTAAAGTTATATGAATCTCCTGAAATTATTGTTCCGGGTCTGGGTCATTATGCTCATTGTATCAATAGTATTTATTTAAGTTCATTCCCATACGAAACACAAGTTTTTGTGTAAGTTAAACAAACTTAACAAACCCCATAATACCGTCTCTTTCTAATTAAATACAAACAGCGCTCACTCACCTGTCACTAAGTGACGTACCTGAATCAAGAATCCGTCTCTCATAAGATGTGTACAAGGTACGTGCCACAAACGGCTGCTAAGCGCTGTTTGCGCAGGGGAACGCTTAAAGCGACATAACATCACGTTAAATGTTGCAGAGGGCTAATTCGCGACACTGTGTACATAATTACTCATATGAGTTTACTTAAGTATTTTAATGAAGTTAGGAGTTGTTTTGTTTCAATTAAAAAGGAATTCGGGTGTGTTGGGGTGTTATGCCAAACAGTGAAAATGTTATGTACTTGCTAGGTGTGCTATGTTGTGTTATGTAAACGAGTAGACGAACAATTTCCTTGATGGATTTATTGCTACTGAATAAAATTACACAATTGTTTCACTGATATGCTATGTTAGAGAAATGCACATCTAAACAATATCGATATGCATTATTGAGAGTGACGTACGTACCAATTCCCACAAAGGTCGTACAGCGTAGCTCGTACAGTGTGGGATTGTTCTTTGATGGCGTTGGTTGTGAAATGTTATGCTTTATCTACATAAATAAAACAAAGTCAGGTTAGTTACACCATCGACCCCGATCACCAGGGAGAGTGGAACGGGCGAGAGATGTCGTTTTGTTTTTGTTTTTGCAGCCGCTTCTGAAGGGTATCGGTTACAAATGGGTGCTGCGCGCCGACCTTCCTAGTTTGCTACGCCGAAGACACGTTGGTCCTGGCACAGGGGATGTCGCACCGACGCGTCGGCGGCCGAACAAGCGACACGCGGGGTTGAGACAATCGTCGAGAGGATCCGGTCTTGTGCAGGTTGTGTGTTTAGTTTGAGTTATGAGAGACGGATTCTTGATTCGGGTATGTCACTTAGTGACAGGTGAGTGAGCGCTGTTTGGTTTTAAGTAGAAAGAGACGGGATTATGGGGTTTGTTAGTTTGTTTAACTTACACAAAAACTTGTGTTTCGTATGGGAATAAAATAAAATAAATACTATTGATACAATGAGCATAATGACCCGGACCCAGAACAATAATTTGAGGAGATTAATTTATCTTTTCTGTATTATATTCGAAATAGCTGGTGACCTACCGGGATTATATCAGCAACTAGGTACAAGCCAAACAAGACGTATTTCAACTGTTAGAACCGATTTAAAAAAATGAAGAGGTAATAACGAAGGTTTAGTCCACGTTCAACCACCAGAATCTTAACCCCCGTCCATGTTGAACCCCTTAATGTTTCCATGTTCAACCCCTGGGGGTTGAACATGGATTTCAATACATTGTTTATTTTTTCTTTGTCCATATTCAACCCATTGTTGCTAGATAACTTATAATGACATTAAAGTAATACTGAGAGCAGAAGTGTATTTATTTTCTTTACAATAATATTTTAAAGGTATTGTAGCTGTTGTTAATTGTAGTTGTTGGGTAAAAGAGATACTTGTTTTTTGGTAAACATTGATGATGATGAGCTACTTGGGATTAATCGTTTTTAACTCTAAAAACTATTTATGGGGCCACTTACCTGGGTTGTATGTGCTTCGGTGCACATGTGTGGGTCGATAGGGCCAGTATGGGGCCGGTACGACGTAAACTGCTTCAAAGTCAACGTTTAGCTTTGAACTCTATTTGTTTATTTATTATTATTTTAAGAATTACAGAGGGTTACAGAATATTAAGAAAATAATATTGACAAATAGCTAATTACAAGCCTCCACATATAACCATCAATCTATATAAGCTTATGCTTAGCTTACAGGACCTTTACTGCTGAAGCCCTACCGGTACTTTCAGGTGTACTTCCAGTCGATCTTGAAATGCAGCGACGTGCTGCAAAAGACTATTCCACACCAGCGACCATAGACGCAAACTTTTTAATACAACGTGACCGTGCTAAGATCTCTAAATTATTTAAACCGCAGACTGACGTCTGGGAGGAGCTTTTATCCGGATAGCATTGTAGGTGGGATACTTCCATCAAGGGCCAACACTACCATGAGTTCTTTCCTTAAAGGTGGACCAAAAGATCATGGCAAATTTAAGACTAAATTATTTTCATTAATGCTTATAGCTTCGAATTTGTATCAATGTTCTACATCTGACCGTGAATACGAACAATCTGCACATCATATCTTATGAGGGTGTAAACGTCCCTTTATGCCTATTGGCTTCGTTCTAGTAGAAGGGGAAATAATTATGTTTTTTCTTACTTCTCCGATGTTCTTTGCTGATTAATTTCGTTGTGGGATCCAAGATTCGATTTGTTTCTCCGGGACTCGTCGAGCTTCATTGTCTCGGTGTTTTTCTGGTGGTCGTCACTGTTGATTCTGGCTTTTAGGAGTTGCAGTGGTTGGGAATAGTGTGGCGGGCTTACATACCATAAAATCTTGCGTGTCAAAAGTTTAAAAAATAAATGGACTCAATTTCTCTAGACAAAGATCTACGGTTATTTCACCGTTTATAAAACGATTTACAATATAATGTATCCTCCTGTCAATTTCAACATGTTCTGATCTTCTTTCGTTCTGTTTTTGGTTTATATTTTTTTGGTAAATAGAATCCTCTTCTAAAGTTTTTAAAAAATTAATTAGATTAGGGGATTTACCTAACGTCCTATTTAAAATGGCGTGCCAAACTTCTAATTTATTTGTGGTGCGATGCCTTTCAGCAAAACAACACCATTTATCTTTCATGAGTTTATTCTCCAACCACTGTTTTACAAAATAATTATTAAATTTAGTTACAGCTTCGTCAGTAGGACTATCTTCCATAATATAGAGAAATCCGTCGCTTACAGCCTCCGGAGGTATGAGCCAATACTGTCAGTAAAGCAACGTGTTTACGGTTAATTTTGTTTTTACTTAGATCAAGTTCTTCTGCTTTCTTCCATATCGCTCTATTAAAATGATAATAACATCCTTTTATTGATACTTCAGGAAATTTATTTAGGATTGTTGACATAACAGCGGCTTCGAAATCAACTGTGAATTTCGTTGGATTCCAATTTGGGCAATTTATTTTAATTAAAGTAAAATGTAAATCATATGTACTTTGTTTTTTGTTTAATAACAAAGCGTACACCATCGGCATTATTTTGATTTCCTTTTCCGAACTTCCTACATCAGCATGTATTGTATAAAGATGTAAAAAAGGACGTGGACATGTTTTAAATGTCCCATCAGCAAAAAAATGTTTCACGCTGCTTATTATTTCCCTCGCCGCCTCAGATGCGAAAGCTATTATTCTATTATTTTTAAATTTGTAATCAAAGAGCAGAAACCTTTGAAAAATGGCAGGTACTTCTACATCAATCCCTCTCGAATAGCTAGTTTTTCTAACACCTACCGCCATATTCCTTTTATTGTATAGGTCAGATTTCACATTTTTATACGACGGAAATTCTTTGATAGTATCATCACTTGTGTCCTTCAAAGAAATTACAGCTTCACGATATACGGATGGAATAGTCTTCTTGAAATCATCGGTAACTTTTGTTTTACAAATCAAAATAACCCTTATTACTTCTTTGCATAGCAAGCATAACTTGCTGTGCAACTATGCACTGTTGATTTAATAATTTGACGTTGTTTTCCATATTAGTAACAGTTCCATGGCATTTAGGCCACTTAACACAACGCCAGTAAGTACAGCCATTCTTATATTCTTTTTTCTGGTAATACTGATGAACTGCTAAAAGTAGTACACGTCCTCCGCGATTAGAAGTCACAAAATCAAAATTAAATAATCCACTACTCGTAGACGGAATCTCAGCCATAATTAGAAATACAATATTTGTCACTGTCAAAGTCACTTCAATATATCCTTTTTTAAATAACGAATAAATAATGCACTTGTAACAACCGGCCAACTACTAATGAGATAGAATAAACTCACTTGTATTTCAAAGTAACTGCGGAAATATTGGACAAATAGAGGATAGGCAGACTTTAAAAATGTAGCTAAGTAATAGCAATAAATTTAGGATAGATGTGGAAAGCTTTTGTGTTTCACTGTCCATTGAGGGTTGAACGTGGATTAAAGACGTGGACAAAAATAAAAATCCATGTTTAACCCCCCAGGGGTTGAACGTGGACAATATTTAGGGGTTCAACATGACCGGGGGTAAAGATTGTGGGGGTTGAACATGGACTAAACCTATGTATTGAAATCCATGTTCAACCCCCAGGGGTTGAACATGGAAAAATTAAGGGGTTCAACATGGACGGGGGTTAAGATTCTGGTGGTTGAACGTGGACTAAACCGTTCAATACAATATTTCGTTGTTTTGTTAAATTTGTAAAAATGATGTTAATATGTTGATTAAATCTCATTCAACTTTGTACTTGTATCTACGATATTTTTCACAATGTGCACCATCTATTTTGTACATAAACAGTAATTCGGGTGAAATTAATTAATAATTTAGGAGAAGAGGCCTTTGCCCTGCTGTGGACCAACAAAAGGCTGGTATTTTATTATTAATAATTTCATAGAACTGTATAACTTTTAACGCAGCAACTCTCAATTTGATTTCATCTTATGAAGTCTCGCTTATCAGTGCAATACAAGTTGACAACTTAAGTAAAAAATAATTCTCTGCGTACAATTTCGATTATCCGAGAACATGAACTACCGACATTGCTATTCTACCAAATGACCGACAAACATGTTAGGATGAAGTTTAAAGCTGAAAGCGGTGTACCGCAGGGGCACACGCAGCGACCGAGCCTTTTCGTGTTTGCTTAGGACTCTTCCTTTTATGATATTTTCGTTTACAATGGTCCTACAGTAGCTCCGTAATAAAAATAAATCGTCGAGGAAAATCTTTCATTACTGGCACTGATATTTAGTGTTTATATTTCATTACTGCTGCTGATCGCGGCTTCGCCTGCATGTAGGTCGGGAATTTACCCTCGGGAACGTGCTATCAGGATAAATATCATAGTTTCCTATCATCCAATTCCATTCTGCTGTTAAAGCATGAGAAGGTAACAGACAGACAGATAATAATTTCCAATAATCTTTTTTTATTTTTATTTTACAGGTTTTATGATTCTAAATGCCTTTATTTATTATTCTAAATGCATCGAGATGTTCAGTTACTAACGAGGTAAGAGCGACAATTGCATCCTCAGTAGATACTCCATGCTTAAATCCAAATTGCGAAGATGATATAATTTTGAATCTGTTCAAATAGAACTGGTCTTGCATTTGTTAATTTTTCTATAAAGACTGAAATAGGTCCGTAATTATTGACATCGTGTCTGCTCCTCCTCTTGTGAACCGGAGTATTTTTTTTTCAGTAGATTTGGAAAAATATCAGAGTTGACCAAATGTTAGTCAGATGGGTAATCATGTGAACGAATTCCTTATGACCGTAAAGCTAGTTGAGATATTATCCCATTCAGGAGCACTGTTAGATTTCAATCCCATCAGGGTATTTAATATTATTACTTGAGGTCAGTGTCTAGAAGCACAAAATAATTATTTCGCACTGAATTGTAGGGTTGTATCGAGGGATTACTGTTTTGAATTTGTTGTGCTAATTCCTTTACTATATTTACAAAGAAGTCATTAACAAAGTTAACAGATTCATTTGGAGACTTTTTGTATTTATTTGTGAATTTTGATTTAATATTTTTTTCCATTGTAGCTTTGTGTTTTTAATAGATTTAGAAATAAGTTCCTGTTCATATTTTATTTTAAATTTTTTATGAGTTTATTACAATAGTTTCTGTATCGACAGTATGTTATTTTTAAGACCGTGAAATGGGTCGGCCCATAAGGATTTTTGCAATTTGCTTATATACAACTCAAAATTCCTCGAGTGATCTACGGCTCGAGTATAAGTTTACTGTTTGGGGTATGGAATTTGAAGTGCCTTGTTGGGCTAGTGGTCACAAGAGCTACTGCTGAGCATGAGGTCCTGGATTCGATTCCCAGGTCGGGCAATGTGTTATTGAGTTTTTCTATCTAAAATCTCTCAGTAGCAGCCCGGAGTCTGGATTTGTGCCCGGTTGATGGCAATAGACTCTTCCTATAAAGTGTAACTAACTTAAGCATACCTGGCAAAATGTGGGTGTACTATATGTACACTTCTGCCTAACCTTTCTGGGATTACAGGCATGATGTTATGCGTGTGTGTGTTTGGGATATTTGTTGCTTATGGTATTGTTAATGATGCAGTTAACCAAATATGGCGAAACTGATATGAAAAAAGCGTATATAATTTTAAAGCTTGTAATCAAAGCTTTAAAATGAAACTTCATACATGTTAGTTGGTAGTATAATTTTAATAAATATTGAGGTTCCAATGAAAATACAGGAAAACATGTTATCCACGGAACGCGCGGGTTGCGCGTTGTGAGCGCCTATAACCACCTGTAACTGAAAGTACCTTATCTCCAGCCCGATCACTATGTACGGTAAGCCAATCCCTTGGGAGAAGCAAGCCAAATACCGAGGCGTGATCCTAGATCAAAACCTAACCTTTAAGCAGCACATTAAGGCGGTTCGCGGGCGCGCCTCTTTCGCTTATGGTAGACTTCACTTTATTCTGACAGCCCGTTGCTAACTGTCACTTAAATGCAAGCTGCGCATCTATACCGCAGTCATCCGTCCCATCATGACATATGCCTGCGTTGTATTTGCGCACGCTAACCCACGTCATCATATCATCCATAAGATGCAGACCCTCCAAAACCGTTTCCTCAGAAAGGTCACAGGTGCCCCCTACTATATCCGTAATATAGATCTCCTCGTAGACCTTAAAATGCCCACCATAAAACAGTTCGACTGTGGCATCAAACACCCAAACCCCTTGATCTCAGCGGCCGCCCGCTACACTCCCTTCCGCATATGCAGTATTCGCAGACCAAGGCATACCTTAATCGCCTCTGACGACGCCACTACCCTCCTCCAGAAGAGCAGAAAGGCCACCAGAACTTTACACAAGAGCAACACCCGATCGGCGTCTTACCGTCCTGGCCGCCGAGGCCCGCCGCGACGCCCAAATCCACGCCCCTCCCGACCCTTGCTCGAGCCAGCCCGCGCCGCTGAGCCTGTAGCTTTAAATTCGTCCCAAAATCACTCAAATCCTGCCCTCTTCCAGCGACGCCCTAAGCCGAGGTTCGTACCCCACAGGGAGTGCCCTTAGCGTGTAGTCGCTTAGTTTTTAGTTAGTATTTAAGTTTAAGTCCTGGCTGGAGGCCTTAATTTTTTAGGGCAACCACAGGTCGTTTAAGTCCGCTTAAGCAGACGACAACATCATAGGTTGACCTGCGAGATGCCATTCCCAAAAATAATAATCCTTATCAGTCGCTTGTCTGAAGTTGAACTGATAACATCTCCTCTTGTGACGTTTACTGTTTACCCAAAATTATGGATACCACGCAAACTGAAGCCGCCTAAGTTGCTGCTCTATTGCAATAAGGCCTCAGTGAGCGAGCTGTGCTGCACTTGAGCCAGTCTGCTGTGTCGAGAGTGTACTTCTGTACACTCTAGACATAGCATGTTTTCTTGTATTTTCATTGGAACCTCAATATTAAAAAAAAAAAAATACTATTATTATGTTTGAGGTTTAATTTTAAAGCTTTGATTATAAGCTTTAAAATTATATACGCTTTTTTAATATCAGTTTCACCGTATTTGGTTTACAACATCATTAACAATACCATAAGCAACAAATATCCCAAACACACACACACACAGTTCCAGGAGACTGGTGCCTTCACTCGAAGACCACGATCTGACCGGCAAAGACGCACGTCTGAGAGGGACGATCGTTTTATCGTCTCGACTGCACTGCGGAATCGCCACCTTATCGGTGTTGATGACCAGCAGGATCTGAGGCAAGTGCGAGGGGTGGCTGTCAGTGAGAGGACAGTCAGAAGACGCTTGAAAGAAGCGAACCTGACCTCAAAACGGCCTATTTGCACGGGAACACCGTCTGTGGAGCATTGACCAATGGCAGCCTATCTTGTTCACTGACGAGTGCGAAATGTGTCTGCATTGCAGTGACAGGAGAGGCCGGGTCGACAGACGTCAATCTTCGTCGAATTAGATAACATTATCCTAAAGTTATCTTTGCAATAAATTCTCCTCATCATCAGGCTACAGCAGTCCACTGCTGGACATAGGCCTCTCCAATTGAACGCCATTTAGCTCAACTCTCGGCAACTCTCATCCAGCTGCTACCAGCCACCCTGCGAAGATCGTCGCTCCACCTAGCCTGAGGACGTCCTACCTTACGTTTGCCGATTCGCGATCTCCACTCGAGAACACGTCTACCGCAACGAACATCGGTTCTACGGCTAATATGGCCGGGCCATTGCCACTTCAGCTTGCTTATTCTGTGTGCTATGTCGACAACATTGGTTCTCTGCCGGATCACCTCATTCCGGCTTCTATCCCTCAAAGAGACTCCAAGCATAGCACGTTCCATAGCTCGCTGAGCGACCTTGAATTTATGGACCAGCCGTACCGTGAGTGTCCACGTTTCGGCTCTGTAAGTCATAACAGGCAGGACGCACTGATTGAAGACTTTAGTCTTTAGGCTCTGTGGAATAAGCGACGAGAAGACTCGACGAAGCTTCCCGAACGCTGCCCAGCCCAGCTGAATTCTTCTGTTAGCCTCCTTCTCAAAGTTGTTCTTACCAAACTGCAGAGTTTGCCCGAGGTAAATATATTCTCGAACAACTTCGAGAGCACCGCCTTTGACAGCAATCGGTCCCGGAGTAGCGTGGTCGTTGAACATAACTTGTGATTTGTTCAAGTACATCCGGAAACCAATGTGTGCAGAAGAATCAACTAGGTCGTCCAGCATATGCTGCAGGTCATGCTGCGATTCAGCCAGTATGACAATGTCATCTGCAAATATCAAGTGTGAGATGTACTCGCCGTTGATGTTAATGCCGCGTCCCTCCCAGTCCAACGTCTTAAACACATCCTCCAATGCGTTAGAGAACAGTTTCGGGGAAATTACGTCCCCTTGTCTCACCCCTGGGCGCAGGAGGATATGTTCCGTTCGCTGGTCCTGAGTTTGGACGGTCATAGTAGCTTTTTCATACAGACATCTCAGCACTTGGATGTATCGCCAGTCAACTTGGCATCACTGCAGACACTCCAAAACAGACCAGGTCTCGATAGGTAGAGTCAAACGCCTTCTCATAGTCCACAAACGCAAGACACAGGGGCCGATTATACTCTTCAGACTTATATATAATCTGCCGCACCGTGTGGATGTAGTCCTTGGTGCTATATCCTCGTCGAAACCCGGCCTGCTCCGGTGGCTGAAACTCGTCGAGTCTTCGCGCCAGACGATTCGTAATGACTCTTGAAAACAACTTATATACGTGGCTTTGGAGCGAAATGGGCCTGTAATTCTTCAAAAAGTCTTATCACCCTTTTTAAAAGAAGAGCACGACAACGCTACTTCGCCACACCTCTGGAGTTCTCCCAGAGAACAGGACAGAGTTAAAGAGCTCCCGAAGCTCTTTCAGTACAGGGGTTCCTCCCGCTTTCAGGAGCTCGGTCGTAATCCCGTCCTCACCAGAGGCTTTTCCATTTTTTAGCTGTTTAAGAGCCGCCTCGATTTCGTCTTGAGTGACATCTGGCAGGTCTTCCGTTAAATGGCGGGTTAAGGTGGCTCTGGAATCCTCATTTTCAGAATCAGGTCGAAATGCATGCGATACGTACAATTGGCAGTAGAAGTTTTCGACTTCCGAAAGAATCTCCGGCTTCGAAACGACGATATCCCCACTTGATTTGGTCAACTTCGTCAGGTGACTACTCCCAAGTGATTGGACGAACACTTTCGACCCCCGATTTTGCTCAATCGCTTTCTCTATAGAGCGTGTATTGGAGTGTCGAAGGTCGTGTCATCCCAATGTCCTAATCTTCTTGTTGAATGCCCGTTGTTCGTATGAAGTGTGTTTTCACGTCGTTCCGCCTTAAGCTCCAGAGTCTCTTCCGAAAGTTTGGACTTCCTGCCCGTACGCCGCATTTTGCAAAATCGAGTACTTTCCTCCATGAGGATTTCCACCATTTGTTCGAGCGCCTGGTCGACGTCATTTGTGGTTTCCACGGCAGCAAATTGGTTTTCCAGGTCTGACTGGAACGCTTCAGATCCTAGCACAGTTTGGAGCATTTTTGGTCTGAGGCTAGACTTCATCAAACGAGTTCGCTCGAGCTTGAAGTTGATATTCAGAGAGCCTCGAACCAGTCTGTGATCACTGCCGGTATTTAACCTGATTATCACCGAGACATCGCTGAATACATGCTTTTTATCCGTTGTGATAAAGTCTATCTCATTTTTCGTCATAGTGTCGGGACTTCGCCACGTCCACTTCTTTTGGGAAATGCTCCTCATGCTTTGTGAAACGATAGTTAAGTCATTTTGTTTAACAAAAATATGCTCCGAAAGGTTCAAACAATCACACTCAATAGAGGAAGTAATTTCAATGTTATCTATCTGATTAACTGTCTGTAGTGAGTCATCCATTAGAAGTTATGATTATTTCAATAAATGTCACTACTAAACTTTTGTAAGTGTCACGATTAATGTAATATCCTATCGGTGTCATTTTATATTCTGCTTGCTCGATAGTTGGTGGTAATAAAATAGTAATGTTTTTTTAAAGAACGAATGCGTTTTTTTGAGTTACTGGGGTGTAAAATGTAGTGATGATAAAAAAAAATGTTTTTGTGTTGTAAATAGCTCCCGTGTATAACTAAGGAGTTATCTTCGTTATAATCACACATGCCGTTTTCGCGCGAGACCACCCAGAAGTAGCGCGACGAATGCGCATGAGTGGCAAAAATTGCCGCTACGAATCCGCTCGAATGAGCGGAAGACTATACGCGTAAACCGAACACACGTGCACTCTCGAGTAGGGTAACGGGCGAAGAGGAAAGTTTGAAACACTAGCGTCGCCATTGACCACGTATTACCTACTTTAGGACTAATCCGCTGTAGTTAAACCTTTTTAAGGTTTGAGATAGGTTGTGTACCAAAATAATTTGCGTATTAATCAGTTTACTACTAAGATTAACTCGGTTGAAATCTCATTAAAATTACAGCTCAATGCTGCAATTTTCGTGTGTATTTTTTTATTATTATTATTGTTCACTTTTTCTCCATTTTATATTTCCTTATATGTGTTTTTATTAAATAAGTATATGTACGTGTTATGTGGTGAACATTCCTTTTTATTTCGCTACACTACATTTATTGGACCAATTTATATAAAATAAAAACTAAAATAAACAATACCTCAATATACAATATTACTGACTATATTTCTAATTGCTTATACTTTTAGGATTATTTTTTAAACAATAAGTACCTAGCCTATGTCCTTCCTCAGGATGCATTCCATCTCCTTGCTAAATCTTATCGAAATCCGTTGAGTGTTTTGGGAGTGAAAATGTAACATACAGACAGACACACGAAAGCTGATTCTGATTTTTTAAATATGTATGGATGGATTACATTTAGAATGCCTTGTTGGTGTAGCGGTGTAAAGGTTTTTATTTTTTAAATAGCCTAGCACCTATTGACAAATTCTGAATGTAAGAAGAGTGTCTTGAACCGTTTGAGGCCGAAACGCTAGCGTCATTTGGCCCGAGTGTTCTTTTTTGGACATTTCGCGACCCTACGTCTACGACAAGAAGGCTGGCTCGTTCTTTGACCAAATAATTAGCATTGCCATTCAACGTGGCAATGCTGTCAGTCTTCTGGGCACGTTTCCGGATGACAGCGATGTTGAAGAGTACTTCGACAACTAAGTACTTTTGTTTTTAATTTACTTACTAGCTCCTCCCCGCGGTTTCGCCCGCATAAATCTTGATCCCGTGGGAGTATCGGGATAAAAAGTACTCTGTGTTAATCCAGGTTATAAACTATCTGTGTGCCCAATTTAATTCTATTTTGTTCAGTAGTTATTGCGTGAAAGAGTAACAAACATCCATCCATACTCACAAACTTTCCCCTTTATAATATTAGTAGGATTTATTTATTTATTTATTTATTTATTCACTCTAAACATACAAATATCCTTACAGGCTAGACCAAATACGATATTGTAGTACACTGAAAATTTAAACAGTTCCACTGTTTTAACCATAGTTAATTCTAAAGGTAGCTGTTCTTGTAAATTCACCCAATGTGCAACATAATATGTCCAAGTCAACAGCAATAAGGTTGAGAGTGCGGAGTGCACTCGTGAGCGGTGCCTCGCACAGTAAGTTAGTTCGCGCGCGCGGTTCGGCTAGCAACCGCGGCTGACGACGACGACTCACATACCCGTCCGGCACTACTAGCTCCACCCTTCGCAATATATCCGCATTGTGTATCTTCCCTCTAATTACTTTAAAGATATAAGTCACTAGTGTGAGTTGCCTCCTGACCCTCAGTTCATTATATCCGACCATACCCAAGACAAATAGAGTTGGATACATCAATGGATAAAATAGGATATGCTTAGTTAGTTCGTTAGTCACTTTATTTAATACCTAGTGTAAATTATAATCATGAAATGTAAAAGAAATGCCAAATTAATAAATACTTTGTTAAAAATACTTTCTGATATTTGGAGGTGTTAATTGCTGAATGGATCTTCAGTAAGTGTATATAGCTACTGCTATTCTATTCATGGATAAAATATAGTTCGTGCCAATAGGAGAGAAGCAAGTGAAAAAGGAACCTTCTGTCATTTGTAAGGCGAATTAACACATTTCTTTCCGGACAAGCTTTGATATTAAACAAAGATATCAATTTGTAGCCGTTTTCAACAGGATTAAGATATAACAAGAACAATTTAAGTATTATCAAGGGTGATGGTCGTACAAAACCTTTTGTGCCCGAGGATAATCCGTCAAGCATTTCGTTTTATATGTACTGAATATGAATGCCTTCGAACCAAATTAATTACCTTTTATTCGAGAGTATACTTTGAAAATTATGCCGTAATTTTAAGCAGCTTTGTTTATTGCTGTAAAGGTTTGTTGTTTGGGATATTGTTCTTTGTTGTTATATGTTTGCCGACAATGTTGATAATTGTATTTCTGTATTTCAGAGGCTGTAATAGTAAACCTAAATCTTTTCGTTATTTTTCTTTGATTTATGAAGAAAGGAGGTAAATTCAAAACAACACACATACATTGACAACAATAATAAATTAATAAGTAATATAATAAAAACAATATTGAGCCATTACAGTGGGTCAGCTGTTTTGGGTAGAAAAAAAAACGTATGGAGTCTTTCCTGATGGGGGAGGAACGAAGTTCCTGACACTTTTCCTATAATTTACTCCGAATGTTTGTCTGACTTCACTGTCGGCTATAGCACTTTCAAAAACCAGTTTTTTTTTAGCCACCGTCTTGTTTAGTTATTTTGACCTCACTACTGGCTTTAGCACCCTCGAAAAAAACTATGAAAACTATCTCTCTCTCATTCTGTCTCTTTCTAATTCTTTCAATATATATTTTAGTTTCACATCCAAACTAATATTTTACATGTGAAAGTAAGTTTGTTCCACCACCGTCCACCAAGACCGTGCAGACACTTTGATTGTACGTAAACCCTATTGTATAGGCTTATCGTACAATGAGATCAGCTTACACTGGAAATTTCTTCATCCTCATCAGCCTATATTGGTCCACTGCTGGACATAGGCCTCCCCTAATGAGCGCCATAGCGCCCTGTCTTCAGCTTGACGCATCCAGCATCTGCCTGCAGTCTTTCGCAAATCGTCATCCCACCTGGCCGGAGGGCGTCCTACACTACGTTTGCCGAGTTGCGGTCTCCACTCAAGAACTCGTTAACCCAGCGGTTGTCTGTTCTTCGCGAGATATGGCCGGCCCACTGCCACTTCAGCATGCTAATTCTTTGAGCTATGTCGATAACTTTGATCTCTGTATTCGTTGCGAATCCTATCCTTTAGAGAGACTCCGAGCATAGCTCTTTCCATAGCTCGCTGAGCGACTTTGAACTGGTGGACCAGCCCTATCGCGAGTGTCCACGTCTTAGCTCCGTAGGTCATGACGGGTAGGACGCACTTATTGTAAACTTTAGTTTTCAAGCATTTTGGTATGGATGATGAGAAGACTCGACGTAGTTTCCCAAACGCTGCCCACTTGAAATGTAAAGCTTGAAAATTATGTCATCACGTGTACGAGTGTATTTGACTTACCGTCTCCTTGACAATCTTAAAGTGCCTGTAAATGGTTTATTTGAAATAAATGCTTTGATTTTGATTCATTTATTTTTGTAAGAGTTAGCTTGCCGAGATGTGCTTTTAGACTGATTTGCGTTTCCAGACTAGTCGCGACTAGTCTAAGTGTGCAAATGTTGGCGGTAATCGAATGCGTCCACAACGACCACTTTGCAGACGGGTTTCATATTCGCAACATAGTTAAATTGTGATATCTCATATTCAAAACCTTTTAGGCCATGCAAAGTCATTCAAAACAGCTAATGAACTATAGTTCTATGAAAACAATGATGACGTGCAAACTCGCAACAAATTCTCAAATTCAAAGCCAAAATTGGCAAATCTGGTGAAACTTGATGTGTAGATTGAGTCAAAACAAGCTTCATACACAAAATTGCAAACTCATAAGTAGTTAAATACGAACCCATTTTTATGCATGCCATTTAAAAAGAATTGTAATCAACCTATGAATAACATTTGATTAATAACAAATTGTACACTCGGTCCCAAAAATAACGGGTCAGTCACAAAAGTCCGAATATCATCCGAACTACGTATGCTATCATAATGAAACGAATACTGTTCGATTGGGCATTTAATGATACAAAAAATGAATAAATTGAAATTTAAGTGTACCTTCATTCTTATTGTCAAAATAAAAATAAACTAAATTTAGAAAAAAAAATCTGAAGCTCAAAAATTTTGTAATTTTTAATTTTGTAATGGCTTCCCATTCCTCCACCAGTGCTTGTCTGACCTCGGGTAGCGTGATTGGTGGGGAGTTACGACGTTTTACGCAACGCTCAAGCTCGTCCCATGCATGCTCAATGGGGTTTAAATCAGGGCTTCGCGCTGGCACTGCATCAGTTCGATACCGACCTCTCCGAGGTATTCATTTACAATTCCGGCGGTATGGGGACACGCATTATCATGCATTAATATGCTATCCCGGTCCATCCTCGCCATGAAAGGTCCCACATAGTTGTTGCGTAGAATAAACAATTTTTCTTTCTTTCTTTTCTTTCACATGCTCATTCAGGATCTCCTCCACGTACCTCTTTGCATTCAGACTGCCATTTTAAATTGTGCGGGCCTCGGCAGAAATTCCAGCCCAAACATGTCTGAGCCTCCGCGTGTGCCACTTTTTCCTCCACACAGTCTTGATGGAAGCGTTCCCCTGGTCTTCTGTACACCAACTGCCTACCATCATGCTTGTAAAGCATGAATTTCGATTCGTCCGAAAACATTACCCTAGACCAATAGTCCAGTGTCCAGTGTTGGTGCTCGCGCACGTATCTCTTTCTTGCAATTCGATGTTGCCGTTCCAGTTTGGAGCCATTTGCGGGCCTTAATGGTTTCAAGTTTGCCGCACCAAGACGTCTCCTCACTGTTTGTGCGCTTAAATTGCTACCACCAAATCGAATAAAGTGGTTTTTTAGACCAACTGCAGTTTGAAAACGATTTCGGAGCATTGTAGCCACCAGGTATCTGTCATCCCTAGCCATTGTGCATCTTGGCCTGCCATTTCCTAGTCTCCGAAGGTGCGATACGGTCTCTCGGTACCGCTGGACTACCCGCTGAACAGTCGACAAAGATACACCAATGTTTCTTGCTGTTTCACGCTGGCTCCGCCCAAGTTCCAAGAAAGTCAGGATTCTGGTACATTCATCCAACGTGACTGCCATGCTCCACCTCACAGAATACTGAATATGCACGTGGAAGTCGTTGACAATTTTTTTGTGACAGAATAAAATGGAAAGAAACCATATTGACATAAAGCAAACATTTTGTTTTAAAATAAAACCATTTTTCAATTACTATTTTTTTGTAAATAAGCTTCATTCATCAGCCAGTATAAAAAGTATGTAATAAGAAGCGCAACTAAATAGTCTTTATTCTGTTTTTTATTTCATTGATCTAACTCTTACAGTTTTGTAGATATTCGAACTTATGTTACTGACCTGTTATTTTTGGAACCGAGTGTATCATGATGTTGGTGATGCTGATGATACGTTGTGTTTTATAAGATAAATTCTATATAAATCTGCATACATCCTGACAAATAAACAAATTCTGATTCAAATTCTGAATCTGAACATTATTGAACAAACCCAATTTGACAAAAATCAAATGCCTACTACGAAATTTCTCGACATTGCTGATGCTTTTGTGTATATATGTTTACCCTTAGATATATAAATATATATAGGCGTGATTAAATAGAACATACATTATAACTAAACCAAGGATAGAGCATCATCTTAGCTGGCGTAGCTTTTGCTCGAAGTAGGTGTAAATTGTTAATATGATCAGTGGGAACTCAGTAACTAACTGAAACACGAACAACTTCGGGGCATTAGCTGATGCACTTACTGCCCCCTATCTAGGTTAGTGAATCCATCAATATGCACTTAGAACCTAAGTACTAATACTATATGGTTCATTTAAGCTTAAATCGACCTCGTCGTATACTGAAAGCTCAGGATAGAACCTCTGCTCTGATCGGGTAAGTCAAGTCTTATGTTGACTGGTGCTTGATTTTAGTATGCAGGGGTTACCTCGAAGAACACATAACATCGTCCATTATTCACCGAAGGGTAAAGCATAAGTCTACCTAGAGTACACCTCTTTTTGCTTCCTTATGTAGGCTTCCGGTCTGAACTCGAAGTGACTCGCATTTGGCTTACGGCACCCATTTATTGGACAAAACGGCTTTCAGTTGGCTGTTGTTTTGGGCTTGTGGTTGTGACCTTCCTTGACGACTGTCTGTGAATATTTGTATGAAAACAGGGCGACATTTTCATGAATAGCTTTTCGTGACACGTTTTGAGCATGCATAGGTACATACCTGCTTAATGAAACCTATTGCACATATACCTGAAAATTATCTCAAAACTAGGATCTGTTGGAGCTCCAAAGACGTTGACATGGGGGCGCTGTCGTTAAAACATTTTTGTGATACTGTTTTGAGAAAATGTCAATACATTTTCTCAATCGGGACTAACGACGCCATTTTGTTTTTCAATAAAAACAAGATGGCGTCGTTAGTTCCGATGTTGGCCAAGCGCCACATGATACTTGTACAGCTATATTTAATAACACACGCAATTCAAAAACGTCCAAACAAATAAATCCATCTTTACCTCTCATGCCATAAAGTGGTTTTTATCATATTTCCATCTAATATTTCGAGATCATCCTAGTATTCCGTGTGAGTACTATATTAGCCGATGTTCGTATGATTGTAACGGATTCTACATAGTCTCTCTTGCAGCTTTGTCCCGTGTCGATCGATTTTCATCGTGTGATAGCGTTTAAGACTGCTATAGATCGGTAAACCTTGTGGCTGTATTCGATGTGTGCATGAAGGAAACCAATGATATTTTTGAACTTAAAATCGATCTACCCCACCTCTAATCTAACATTTCAATATGAAAAGATCTTCTCATAGTCGACCGGACTATAGACCGGAAACATAGAGTGCACCTGTGTTTTCGCACACACTTGTGTATAATATCTCCTGCGTACTTGGACAAATCAACGTTGTGATTGGCCACCGTGGCCGAAATTCTAAAGTGGAAAACAACTCTTAGATACGTACGCAACATAATGCAACAGTTTCACTTATAAAGTATAGAGTTCGACTGGCTAGAGCAATAAACGATTTGTTTATTTTCTACTACCAGGCATGCGGTAGCAGTTAAACGTTTGCATTGCCATTAATGTAAGTAAACATAAAATGTACGAGCGAGGTCTTCCCATTATTTTAAATGTAAGTTTTAAAACGCTTGCAAGCGTCTACCAGGGCAATATAGAGTGAAGTAGGTAATGCTCGTGAGGTGTGGTTATTGGCTCGCCGGCGCAAGTTTCAAGTTTCATCGAACTCACGTAATATTGTCGCGGAGAGGCCGGAATACATTTACTACTGAAATTCCTCTCAGCTTAATAGCCAGCCGGAGGTTTCTATAATACGTAAATAATCGTCAAGAACACTCCATAACTTTGTAATTGCTTTTTACCTCGGTGGGCGCGTGCTTTTAGCCAGATTGCTTATTTTGTTAATGAACTTCGGTGCCCAAAACTTTTTGCTTTCGTTTCTTTAATAGCTTAAAATTATCTCTTAAATATAATAAAATGATTACACAAATCAGCGCACAATGGAAAAGTTTGTGTTGTTAATGTTTTGATCATGTTCATTTGAGAATGTAAAGCCTTTATGTTTAACTTTTATAAATGTTTTACGCATCACTCGAGGTGGAAGAAAGCTCACAATCTCGGAGTTCGATAGCTGACTGTACCTACGTTTAAGTATAAATGTTAAAAAGTTTGCGCGTTTGATATCACTTATACGGTATTGCTCAGCAAAAGTGTGTTTTCCGAAGTTTGATCGAAAAATGTTGTAGCGCTATGATTCAAAGAGTCAGGTAACATTTCGGACATGTAAAGGCGCGGTGTACAAAAGAATTTCAATTTGGTACCGTATTGCGCAACCCTTTTCAACTTTTCAAAGTAATTTCCTGACGCGAAATTGATTTGTTGGCTTCCTGGTTTTTGTTTGGTGTGGCGACTGCGGTTTAATTAAAACGAAAAAATCTTACCGTGAAGTAATTTTTGTTCCTAATAGGTGTCCCGTAGGTAACACGATTCACTGCCCAATTATTTTATGCCCAAACTCTCCAATGAGTGATTTTGTTTATCCTTACTTTCCTATTCTAATTGCGTCCCGCTTTACATAAACATCGGAAAACTCTGAAGTCTGATGACAAAGCGTTTGAAATACAAACATGGATTTGTCAAACAGTATCGATATTGAATTACTTCTTCAAAATGCCGCCGAGTATTATTTAATATATTAACATCTTGACGTGGAAACTCGAGCCGAGTGACGTTAATATGACAAATAATTTCCTTCAAGCCTACCTCCGGCGTGGGAGGAAATGCGTTGAATATGGTAATCATTTCCCATGTGCCTTGCTCGTACCAGACTTGCCTACCGCCACTTTAAACTTAGAAATATTTCAGCATTTCAATAACGTGAACGTCTCGGAATGTTGTCAGCGGCGACGGTTAGCTGGAGCTGTTAAAACATGTATGTACTCGCTAATGATAGCATAGAGGTTGTTTAGAAATCTACTTCGTTCATTTTGTTTAGTTAGGTACTAGGTGGATATTTTGAACTTTTGCAAGCACTGCTTGGCGACACAAACATTGCTAATTTCTATGTGGTAGGAGACTTTAACCTACCAGACTAATCGACTGGACCGCTTGTACGGATAGTACTTCACTATCTGCTCATATTTGCAGAGGTAACTCCCCCGTTTGTGATCGCATGAGTGAGCTTATGTCGTTCCTCAACGCTCATCAATTTAATATAATACGGAATCTAAGTGGGAGATTATTGGACTTGGTTATTAGTAACGGTGATTGCAATGTTTCTAGAGCCACAGACTATTTACTACAGCTCGATAGCCACCATCCTTCACTTAATGTTTTTATTTCTCTAAGTGTAGCCTACAATTCGATGGCTCGCAAGATGATTGGAAAATATAATTATTACAAGGCAAATTATGATGACATGAATGGAGATTTAAAAGAGATAAATTGGGAGGAAGTTTTAGTGACCCAAACCATTGACGATACCTTAAGCACGTTTTATAACATTGTTTTCTGCATTATTAAAATACATGTTCCATTGATTAGCTGTTGATCTGGAAAATGTATCAAAACACTTCAGACTACGAGCAGTTTTCCATTTACCGCTCTAGATTCCAAGTTGAGTACAAAAACTGTTACAGAAAGCACATTGCCACTGTAGAAGATGGCATCCGGACTAATGTTAAGCATTTTTGGTCCTTCATTTCTTCCGCAAATCCTCTACAAGCTTACCTTCTATCATGCATTACAGTAACTATTCAGCAAATAACCCTGAAGACATCTGTAATCTGTTCTCAAACTTCTTTAATTCGGTACACGAGCCATCCAACTCAATTGATAGTATTTCATCGCAGTGCGGAAGTTATTCTGTTACCTGTTCTCTCGTTAGTAACATTCAGTTTACTGCCAATGAAATATTAAGTGCGCTAAGAGCATTAGATCCATCTAAAGGCCCGGGTCCAGACGGTCTACCGGTTGTGTTCATTAAACAGACCGCCGTTAATTTGTGGGTGCCACTACATTTTTTTTAAATTTATCTATTTCACAAGGAGTCTTTCCACAAGCTTGGAGAGCAGTTGTGGCCCAGTGGTAACGACCCCGACTTACGAATTGTAGGTCGAGAGTTCGAACCCGGACAGGCACTTTACTTTGAGTAAATAATTTCATCACTATTGCTTTCAAAACGGTGAAGGAAAACATCGTGAGGAAACCGGCATGTCCTAGAACCAAAAATTCTAAGATATGTGACAGCTACTAATCCGCACTGAGCCCGCTTGCTGATTACGGCTAACTCCCTCTCATAGAGAGGAGGCCTGTGCCCCAGCAGTGGGATCGTTATAGCCTGATTATGCTATACTTCCCACAAGCATGGACAAACATAACTCCTGTTCACAAGTCGGGATCAAAACAAGATATCAAGAATTATCGTCCCATATCGATATTGTTTGTCTTGTTAAAGCATTTTGAGAGACTTGTTCATGACAAAGTTTATCCTCTACTACACAATAACATAATTCAAGTTGATACCATGTACACGGACTTCCAAAAAGCTTTTGGCAAAGTGGTCCATCAATAGAAGTTAAGCAAAATTGCCTTTAATGGTATACGTGGCAACCAATTGAGGTGGTTTTATTCTTACGTTCTTAACAGATCTCAGAAACTTGTGATAAACGGTTTTAATTCTGCGACCTTAAATGTTACTTCCGGTGTTTCTCAGGGCTCTATACTGGGTCCTCTTTGTTTATTATTTTTATTAATGATATAGGTACGTGTTTTCAAAATTCTAAAGTATTGCTATACGAAGACGATAAAAAAAAATTGGCCGATTATTAATTGACGTGATTGTTTACTTTTGAAGGAAGATTTAAATAGATTCTCTGCATATTTTGTAAAAAATAAACTTAAATTGAGCATTTCCAAATGCCATTGCATTAGTTTTGCCATGGGGTCTCAACTCGAACAAACTATAATTAGTCTTGAAAAAAAAACATAGATGGCAGCATAGGTAACCATTAAGAAATTAACAATTAATAAAAAGCGTTAAACGGCAGAATTTTGGCTGAAGGAAGATTGGTAAAAATTTATACTTTCTTTTTAAATGCTGATTTTTCTATTAACACTCATAGTGCACGTGTTTTCAAGAAAAACTTGAATGAAGCCTCGACTTCAATTCGAGCCCATAAAATGATGATCTGTTAATCATTTCGTTTAGAGTTCTTTGCAATAGATGGCGCTTTACTAAATTTAAACAAATCATAGTAGCCTCTATTGTTACCAATTCAATCAAACAACTTAATTTTTATCTATTACTTTACATAGAAATGTAAAAGAAAACAACATGTTTTTCTGAACCCGGAACTATTGAACTTTATATAAAAAGGATTGCACGAAAGGTTTTAAATATAGGTCGACTCCCAGATGGCGTGATAAAACTACAGTCTCTGGCAATTAGTGAGTCGCTGATGCTGCCATCTGTTGAAAAATTGGACGAAGTAAAATTGCCAGCTCAATAGCCAGACTTAGGGCGGTTTCATTTCCTTGTATGGGATTGGGTATCTGTACGTAGTATTAGATTATCTGTGGTTTTACTAAAAATATAATCGTAATTAAATATGTATATTCATTGAACAATATAGATCTGTCAAGAGAATTAGTGGTTCGTGATCTTGGTGTTTTATTATATGATAAACTCCTTCTTGATGCTCATATTGCTAAAATTGTGAACAATGCTTTTCGTATGTACGGTTTTGTGATGAGATCGTCTCAGGAATTTAAACGCCCAGATACTTTTTTGTACCTATATAAAACTCTGGTCAGGTCTCAGTTGGAGAACCAGGTCCCGGTGTGGATTAACTTCTATGAAAAATATTCTCATGTGATAGAAAAAGTACAACGCCAATTTTTAAAGACTGTTCATTTCCGTTGTTTTCGTACGTTTGCATCATACAGCGAGGTTTTGAAGCGTATTCTTACTGAATAACTATAAGCTTCAAAACCTTAAATCTAGACGTATAATGATTAAATCGATGTTTTTGTTTGATTTATGTAACAGTTCATTGTATAGACATAAGAAATAGATTAAGTTATGTAGTACCCAGAACTACTTACTACATGTCGAGGTGTGCGCGCGCGGCCGCTGTTTGCTGTAACCTCCTGTCGATGAAACGCAGGATCGCGAGCACCCCTACGACGTCTTACTACTCAATTCAATAAGATTTTCGGGATATAGAATTCTTTGCTGTTTCCGCCGGAAAATGTTGAAGTATTATGTATATGTTATGTATTATGAACTTAACTCTACAAATTAAAAGCCTCTAAAAATTTTCCCACATAAAGTATAATAAAAATAAAATACTTGAAGATTCCGAAAATTCATGAAAAAAGCCATGTAAGTTTTTTTAAAAAACCTATGAATTCGTAACAAGTTTAAGGGTTGTTAAGAGTATTTCGACAGTTTCGCTTTTCCTGCTCGCATGAAATATGTAGAGTTATCTGCGTACATCAGTGCACGCTTATAAATTGTTATCGTCACGCCTGCGTCTAGGGAGCCACATGAACCTGCGTTGTCTTTTGATCGCGCGATGTCGTGCGATTTCGATTCGATTTCCTCGCGGAATTTCGCTGACGTGCAGTATTCCTATGGATACTGTTGTGGTTATAAAAAATCTTTGAGGCATTGGATTTTTAAAGGAAATGGTCTCATTATTTTGTAGGTGGGGCTGAAGAATTATAATATGTACACGTTCCAAGCCGTATAATTTCTTGAATTTGAGTATAAACACTAGTAGTATATTACAAACATTCCTACAACATGATATATATTTATCTACAACCTATACACGGGAACATGAGTTCTTTATACGGCTGACTTTATACGCAGTCTGTGGACCCCGCGGTTTCAGAGTTAGTACACATTCTGACGTTTGCCAACGATTGTGCGTATTCTTACGTTTTACTAGAGGAAACGGTCCTAAGTGCGTCTGAACTGAAGGAGACAATGCGTATCCCCGTTTTATTTACCTCTAAAGCGGAAATCCGTCCGTACCATTCGATTTCCGTTACAAATAATACACAAAAATTCATTATTTACACATGTCGGATTCAAACAGGAATAAAAATAGCGAATATCTCTTTAGGCGGGCTTGTGTTTTTGTTTTCCCTCGAGAGAAATTGAAGGCAAACGTGAAACAGACGCATTTTATTGTATCTGCTTATACAAAGTTAGTGCGACAATACATTTCTATCGGTGTGGGAATATGCCCCTTTATTCTGATGGCCAAGTAAAGTTTACGCTTTCACGGGTTCTGGTCTTGTTGAAAAGCGAATTCCTGTGGGGGACCATAACTAAAGATTAGACCAATTTGGGGTAATATGGGACTCGTGTGTGACCCATTTAAGGGTGGGACGTGGTAAATGGTTTTCTGAACATCGTCCCTGTATCTTGGGAGTTAAGACTGTGTTTTTTGTAATGCTTGTCTTCGGCACTTACAGTTTAATGCAATTTTATGTCTGTGCTCACTTGCTCAATTATAATTTATCGTAACTGGGTTCGTTGGAATTTTCGACATCTTATCCCGTGGTGATCGCGGTTTAAACATTTTCATTTAATTCGCGAAATACTTATTATTATCAACCATGCATAGCTGATAGACGTAGGTTCCGTACTTTTCGTAATAAACTTCTTCATAGCTGAACGACAAGTGAAGTGATCCTGGTTTGGACAATATAATTATTTCTGACCACAACATTGAACCCTGCCCTGCCTGCTTGTTCTTCTTTTTGGTTGCGTAATATTCTACCGCAAATAAACGTATTTTCTTCATCATAATTCCTACCTAATCATTTCAGACGATTGCTTATCGATATATGTAGGTATTTAATTGTGACTTACATAAATCACTGCTGTCGCGCTGTAGGTAGCCTCTCGCGAACCGACGCAGAAGTCTTTATAGAAAATTATTATCGCAACAATCTACATTCCAAATCTGTGCCAAATACCATTGCTAATCGAACTAAAGTTCTAATTACACTCTTAAACAATACTTTATAAAACCATCACTGGCACAAGGATAAATATTTCTTAAAACCATTTTTGAACACGCTCCAGTACAAGATGCGAAAAGTCAGCTCCAGTGAAACCACAATAGCTCATTTACCAGCATAAAAATCTCCTGGGAATATTAGTGAACGCACCTCAAAGCTGAGTATGTACCATGTTGTAGCATTACGTCCCAGATATCTAAGTTGCATGAAAAGAAAATGTGCAGTTTTGAGTTTCGAAACATTTTCCAGCTCAATAATATACTCGTTCGCCGCTGATTGCGTTTGTTGCACGCGATTTTGGACTGTGATGATTGAAGCTAGAGTTTAAAATGTGTATTTGCTTGTAGGATATAAGACAAAAGGGTAATGACTGCCGGCAGTGAGACCATCTGTTGGCCTCCATAGACATTAGGGCGCGTTCTTGCAAGGCTCTCAGCGGCGGGCGCCACACTGGAAAGCCAGAAATGGACGTCTTTTGAATTTGTTTGATCGTTATAGAAGAATTTTACTTTTAATAACTTACCTTCCGAGTTGTTACGTGATCTTCGTACGTTTGATGTATTGTTGTATTTTCGTGTTCTTGAAGATTAGATTAAGAAGAAGTTTCTGATCGAATGTGGCAGTCATGTATTCATGTTACGTAAAACCCTTTTGCTGTTGGAACCTAATTAAAATTTGTAATAAGTATGCTTACGGGCACGGTAAACATCTATACAATATTTTCCTAAAACAATAGTTTTCAGCTACCATCTTTGTTTCTTATAAAACTACGTTACAAAAAGATGTTCAGCGACCGAGATAAGATATCCGCATCTCTAGTGTGTCATCAAATTCAGTGCCACGTTAAAATAAACGCGAGCCTACAGAAAACCCAGTGTGGCGTGCAAGCAAATATCCTGGGAGGCAATTGAACAAATTCTCCGGGTGTACCGGGACCCTATCGGACCGCAAAGTCAGTTATTATATCTGTTATCTCCCCTAGTCCATTACGACGGCCGGCGACGCGATGCGATGCGACTTCGACCTCGGACGAATATTACGCATCGCGACGGCAAAAGACGTTCATTGTTGAAGATGTTTCATGATGAGAATTTTTAAGGTGTCTTTGTGAGCTGGAGATTTTAAAAAGATGTTGTTAAAGAATGTCATAATTAAAAAAAAAATAACGGACACACATTTATATACTAGCGGTAGATACGGTGTGGCGTAGTGGTTTTGGTGGAGAGAAAGGAAAGAACAAGTTACCACTTTGACACGCATTTAGTACAGAGCACAGATTCTTACGGTGTAGGTTCTTAGAGTCTCTAAGATCTTTCACTGTTCCGTAGGTGAGAAAGGAATTACTGCCCTGGGCTTTGTCCGTTAGGGGACCGCGGTGGATGGCACACGCAGTCGCAAGCGCACGGTAGCGGTGCGGTAGGCAGTAGATGGTAGCGGCCATGTGCCCCAGGGCTTCCGGTTGTTGAGGTGCGCAGGTTGGCAGACGCACGGTAGTGGTTCGGTAGGCAGCGTAGATGAAGTAGCGCTCTAGGTCTGACACCTATAGTGTGTACGACGTTGGTTGTTCCCAGCAGCTGCCGGGTGGAGGGAAGAACCCTGAAAATAGCGCAAGGGAGCTCCCGTGAGTTCAGGTAGAAGGACTGTAAGCCCTTAAGATGCGTGCAGCATGTCCCAGCCATGTAGATGATGCGGTAGCCCAAGGTGAGCATGGAAGATGGGAGGCGAAGGAAGCTCACACATCGCAGCGGTTTACAGTAAAATGGCATGAAAAGAACAAGAGGCATTGCCATGTGCTGTAGCCTTGAACCGCAGGGGTTATCATACACGTGGCAAGGCAATTAGAGCAGCAAGCAGCTTAGCAGGTAGCGTGGCAAGCATGCCAGCGTGATAGATAATTAATAGGCAGGTGTAATAGAATGCACATGCGTGAACATAATAATAAGATAGATGGTTCTCGCTAACAATTTAGGTTACCGAGAACTTACATTGCCAGCAGCCACATAAACGGTTATACGATACACAAGAGAGAATGTGGCTACTGGGACATAAATTAACCATGAAGGCACAATAGAGTATTCACCCTAACACGAGGGGTTTGATGCGTAGGTTCTGGTGACAGGCCGGTTAGAAGGAAAGGAACGCTAATTACTCCACAACGCCTTAGGTACCGTTCGCTCGCTGACACTGGCAAGTGACAGCTATTACGCCATAGACAATTAATAGATAATGCCCATAGATTAGTGACTTTTAGGTAATCGACTAATTACGCTACAACGGTACGCTATAACATAGCAATCACTTAACCTAGGCTCTGTGCCAAACTACATAAAACGAAACTCACACATCTGTGTTCACAATTGGGATGTTGACTAATATTAAAAAAAATCGTAAAAATATTGTAATATCAAAGAACGCACAGTAAAAATGACCGATAGACGAGGACAGAGATAGGCGGCTAACGCATTTGCGCTCGCACGACTGTCCGAGTCGTGCGAGTTCAAATGCGCTAGCCGCTGAATGTTTACTATTATGAATAATAATGTTGTAGCGTTAACGAGAGCCGCGTTATGCGTCGCATCGTGTCTCTCACGCTTTTGCACTATCTATCTCGCTCTCACAAAAATGGTGAAGCAAACTACAAATTAAGTTATAATTTTCTACAAATTAACATTCTTGGCTGTACTTACGCGTGAAAAGTCACCCCGTGTGTCTTATTCTCGAGTGATAGTGAGAGAACACTTATTTAATGCACTTGATTCGTATTAAACAACAAAAAAAGAAATGATTGATTTTGTAACAATAATCTGATTTAGAAGAATGTCCGTGGAGTTTCTTGCCCGTTCTTCTCCATAGGTACCTACTACGCTTTGGACTGGGGAACCAGCTTCATCTTTCTGACTGACCGACCTTGACCATTCAAAAGTGCCTGTAATTGGTTTATTTGAAATTAATGCTTTATGTTTGAGTTTTGTATCGACATGCGCTGTAGACGATGGTCCGCGTGTGACTGAGTGCAACTGTGTCAATGGACTTAGTTCAGAAGGATGGCGCGCTGTATTCGAGTGCCGCATCTACCGCTTTAAGTTTATCTAAGCGGACACAAGATTTTTTCATATTTTTTTATTATGTGTGAGTTTTATATACAATATTCATACAAGTAGGTAATTTTATGCATTTTTTGCATTTTCAAGGTCGTAATAATTACCTATCTACATTTTAATGTAGGTAGATAATTTATAGATTTGTTGATAGATACGAATAACAGTGCAATCAAATTCTGAACTAAATGTATAAAATTGCATTCACATTTTATGATCCACTAGCTCTAGCTAGCAATATAGATTAAACTATTCAAGAAACGAGCCGTATCTCTATAATTAATCTAAAAGAATAGCCAATCGATACCGATAAATCGTGGGAACAACCGCTCGATGGTTAATAACAACAGGGATTTGGCATTCGGCCTGTAAGTGATCGGCTGAAAGCTTCGAGAGTGGGAGAGCTCGAGCAAAGCCTTCAAATCAAACAAGTGTTCGGTAGGTCGGTACACCCGGCCGGTTATCTGATTCCCTGATTCTCGCATCCAACCCGAATCCCCTCAGCGATGGGATCGTTCTCAATTAGAGATAAGGCCCTGAATATCTTGAGCGATCATTGCAGATGACAATTTGTTAATTTATTGTTTGTAGGTATTTTGTAGCTTCTTGTGCTAATACTTTCATTAAGAATTGGATTGTAAGCGCTGTCAAAGCTGGTGAGGCTGCTTTCTTTTAAATAAGGCGCGATGGTTTAAAAGATAAAGCAACGCAGAAAGGTAAACGTATAACGTCATACGATACAGACACCTTTCTAAATCTATAATATTTTTTGTCTATAGATTTTTTCTGTTGAAAAACATCCCCACCGATCCTTATCAGTATTAAAAAAGATAATATTTCTACATATAAGCCTCTAAATAAATAATTGCATAAAAATTACGATCAGAATTTCTGCCTATAGCAACGAGTTTCAGCAGTGAAATTATAAGACTTCCAAAATATTATTGTGCTGAGGGTAAATATTTATCTCTTCAGCCAAGCGTGTATTTTGACGTTATCATGATACTCACTTGTCGGGTTATTGTATATCCTCCACAATAGTGTGACTTCCACTGGAATATTCAAATATGTTAATACGCTTTCTGAGTGTTGATATTCTTTGTGTGCCTGAGAGATGGTACTGTAAAAGATAATATTTTTAGCGCAAATAACTGCGTCAAAAACGACGTGAAAATTCCGTGTGAAATTGCAAAATTTAAACGTCACCGGTTTCTTTTTTACTAGGATTTTTGTAGTTGAATTCATGTTAACCTGACAGCTTATTTCAATTTATAAGTTGGATGAAAACAGTGTCAACAAATTACCATTATGCCCATGGATGTAGAACGTGGAAACAAATTAATTGCTAGATAAATGATCGCATTAAAGCAATTTCAAACAATCTGCCCGAAAAACAAGTGTTAACTTTAATTGAATATTAGTTGTTTGACATTACAGCTACATTACAGCTGACAGACGAACAATAGAAACATTGTAATCATATTTACAGGATAATTATTATGTATAAAATATATATAAATTGACGTACTATGTTATGGTCAGTTTAATAAACTATATCTAAAATTCCTATGTTTTGCAGGATCCAAATGTTGCTGTTTCAACATTTGGCATGCAGAATATTAGGCTGCTTTGAGTTGCTGTTTGGTGATGCGGCATTGACATGATCTGTGGTTGAGCACACTGCCTGCCCCACACGCTACCGGGGTATTTTTACCCGAGCTTCGAGTAAAGGTATGTTAAACACTATATTATTATTATTGTAACACCCAAAAAAAGCCGCAGTTACTCAAGACGAAAGTCTTTGCCCAGTGAGCGTTGCCGGTGATGACATATGGCACTTAAACGTGATCACAATGGGCCTTTTTAGAACGCTAAAAGTCACCCAAAGGGCAATGGAGAGGGCTATGCTAGGAGTTTCTGAAGAGAATGAAGAGATCCGGTGAACCCAGGTCACCGATTTACCGGTTCTGGAGTGACGACCGCGTTCAGGAAGACGTAGCGTTGGAAGGCCTCCCACAGGGTGGACCGATGACCTTGTTAAGGCCACAGAAATCCACTGGTTGCTTGGGGGAAGCATATGTTCAGCAGTGGACGTCTTTCGGCTGAAATTATTATGAAATGACCCATGAAAAGTTAATCAAGATTTTCCCAATATTTTGTTATAATTCACTGTTATAACCTGTAAGTACTTGCATTCTTACCATCACCAACAATTATTGCATGCACGGCGCGGCGGTACCCTGTTATAAATTCAAGGAAAATATATAGCACCAAGGGACAAGGCATAGCAGCAGTCACCTAAAAAGCGAATTAATGCGGCGTCAGTACAACGGAGGCACATTAAATGACCCCTGTAATACATCTTGAATATTCACTCGGGTCAGGAAGCAAAGGTCTCCACACATTAATTAATATGGCCGACACCTGCACCCCGAGTTTTCGCAATGAATGCGGTTACAAATATGATACCTTATTATAATGTTATGTCATTTGTAACCGATGTGGTACCTAATATACTCTCCCTTATCGCTGTTCGTGCTGTAATCGGAACATAATATTGATTTTAGGGTTCTGTACCCAAAGCGCTCTTTTACTAAGATCCGCCATTCTTCTGTCACAGGGCTAAGTTTTCACACCTTCAAAGGCTAAGTTTACAGAAATTAATTGTTGGTCTCGTTGGTGGTGGTTTTGTAAATGTGAGAACGTCGTAGGCCTTGTGGATTGTAAATTTATATACCATTGTCTATTTGTTGAACATATGGTACTTTTTGACAGGACTACACTGTCCTCCCATACTTATTAACACTAACTAAAAATATTGTAAAAGACAAATATTTTTAAAAGAGTAACCATGGAGTTTCTTGCCGGCTCTTCTCCATAGGAAACGACCAATTGGAACCGTGCACCTAGAATCTGACGTTTCATAAGTGCCCATGTAGGTTTAGGTGAAATATAATATTTTTGATTTTGATTTTGATTTTGGTGTTCTGGTCTCAGGCGCAACTGATGAACATGAGGTCCTGGGTGCGATTCCCAGGTCGGGCAAAGTGTTATTCGGTTATTTCATCAGGAATTCCTCAGTAAAAGCACAGTCTGGATTAATGCCCAAGATGACGATCCATAATTGGCGAAATATTGATGAACTACAGTTTCACCTCTATCTAACCCTTTAGGTGAAGTCATGTTGTGTGTTATTAACTGTAAAATTAAGTAGGTCTTTCAGCTTTTTACCTTTGGCTATTTTAAACAATTTGTTCTAGTGAGCTTGTGAGAGCCGCAACGATGCAACTCGGTACTGTATTCGGCATTAAACCCGGAATGTTACTGCAGCAAGCGGTTTTAAACGGTACCAACAGGTATTACTGCCCGGTTGAACTGGCTCCACTGCATTTATGTATGTTTTAAAAATATACTGTGATGGTGAATTTATTTACCCGTTTCTGGCTTTGTTGTTGTGACCTAAATGGTATTTTGTGAAAAACTTTCCATTTTTTACAGACCATGATATCAGCAGTACTTCATGCACAAAAAATTTAAGCTGTTAAATCAAAGAAAATTGTCCACAAATCAGAATCACAAACGTAACTCCTAACATTAAAATTAAACTCTATCACAACTGCACAACAGTCAGCACTAAGTACTATAAGTACATCTATAAATAAGTATTAAAATGTCTGTACTAATGCGGCCTGCACCGAATAGGTAGGTAAAGCCTCGTGCACTGGCGCCTGCAAGTCATAGTTCACCTGCACTCAGGCTTAAGTGACGTCACAGCGATGGCTGGCCATTCTCTTTGTCTGAGCCGAACTCTCGTCTAAGCGATTTACTTGCTCTCAAAACGAGCCCTCAGGAAACAATATTGACCTAGGGCTTTGTTAATGCCTCTGAGGTGCAGTTTGATGGGGCTTATTGCTTTTTGTTGGTATTGCAGGTCAGTCTAGCTGGGTAATAATCCATTTATAACTAATATTACAAATGCGAAAGTAAGTTTGTTGGTGTGTTTGCTACTTACACTTTCACGCTGAAACGACTGAACGGATTTGGATGTAATTTGACACATGGGTAGACCATGACATAGATTCATAGAATACTTTTTATATCGATATTTCCATGAGGTCGAGACATATGTATTATGTATACTAGTCGTTACTAAAATTATACATGCGGAAGTGAGTTTGTTTGTTTATTACGTTTTCACTTTGAAACGACAGAACGGATTTAGTTGAAATTTGGCACATGGATAGACCATGACCAGTACCCTAACTGCGTAATACACAACCAATCTGAATCGTTTTGAAACAGATTGCTAATCCATTACTTCATAAGTTCGATGAAAAATCTGCTCTACAATGTAAATAAAGCAAAGAATGTTGTTGAACTGTCAAAATCAAACAGAATAGTCGTTATCGTTTACAAAAATGTGTTACGCAATTATGATGCTGGATACGGACATATAATACTTGGACATACGTACTCATTTCGTTGAATAATTCGACCTCTACGCTGGTGAAGTCACAAGTAAAAGATAGTAATAATTCTATCCTGTTTTTGTCCCACTGTGGGGCAAAGATCTCTTCTCATACAGAAATTGCAGTTTGAAGTTTTTTCTTGACTGGCTTGTTGTTTTTGTTGGTATTGCAGGTCTGTTTGTTTTTTTTTAATAATAATATACCAAGCCTTTTTTTGTCCCACTGCATGGCAAAGGCAAGAAGCCTCATACAGAGAAGATGTTTTTTTGTGAGGATGCGATTTCAGACTTTTTAAAGTCCGGATTTTCACGTGATGTTTCATTTACCGTCCGAAACCGATGTGGTTTCTCAGAATATTTGGTAATTTCATAATAATAATAATAAAAACTGTCACGTTTCTTGCGTCAATTGAATTTCAAGTTTCGCATTCTGAATTGAGTGTTGTTGTGCATTTTATTTTTTTTGGTACATGCGGGTACATTATGTATTATACCTACCTTAATTTTTTTAAACGTAGTAATTATTATGTAAATAGTAATGATAGAGTTTCAAACAAACTGTTGAACAAATATAAAAAAACAAGCTTCGTTATACATTTGGATTACTTTAAAAGATAGCTTTAAAACAGCGCAGAAGAACTTATGTAGCACTTTTCAATATGCAATAATAATAATACTGCTCATAATATTGGCAAGCCGAAGCAGGCTGTGGGATTAAGACTCTTGAGTACTGACCTACATTCCCGGCAAACTTTAGTTTTATCAATAAAAAGTAACAGTAATTTTGGAATATGATGAAATAGCTGCTTCTGTCATAGGTGGTTTGTAAAATAAAAAGCTTTTGTTTCATGCAGATTTATTGTAGCTAGACTACTCGATTCGTGTCACTCAAGCGGGGCTGCACGGAAAAATGCAAAAATGAACGGAAAAATGCAAAACCGTGACCAAGGATGTGTGGGTTACACATCCTTGGTCACGGTTTTGCATTTTTCCGTTTGGAAAATTGGAGTGGTCTAAGGTTTTGATTAATGCATAAAAAGAATAAACTTATCTCTTGCTATACTGGGCTCGCATTGAATTAGGTAGAGAAATTACACAGAAGAGACTTGTATGTATCATGAAAAAAACTTATAATTTCAAGTAACTTCAGTTGATTACGGGGTCAACGGCCGCTGGTATTATACCTGAAAATTATGAGTTGGGAAAACATTTACTCGTGTTTAATCGTCGTTAGAAATCAATAAACATCACGTTTGTGAAATTTCACCAGCTAATTTGACCCCGTAGATATATTCTCTCTGTAGAGTAGCATAATTAGTAACAGTGTCAAAACAGTACTGTCAGTGTAAAAATTGTTATGAAACATGACTGACAGCTCTTGAACACGGTTTAGAAACGCTGGACGCGTTTAGTTTCTATGGTGAAATCTGAACTTAATAAACAATCGTACGCATACATATTAAACAGTACATTTTAGTTCCACAGTGAACCGCAGTCATTTATTTATTTGATAGTGAATGGAAACAACTTCGCGAGCATATTCGAACAGCATCCGTTACGGATTACCACCACAATGTGCTATTACACAATGGTCCCCTGTCATGTAACATTCATTAGGAAACTCTACGCTCATTATTTTGAAACATTCCATACTGGTGTTTGTTTAGATTTTTTGTTTGTTTTATGTGTTAATTGTGACCTCTGTTTTGAAATTCATTTTTCAATCGTCTTTATTTTTAGGTATTTTAGCGCCACTAGTCAACAACCAATGGAAAGTGATTTTTATAAGATTATTATCATTATCTTTACTTTTAGGAATACCACAGTTCCCTTATGATGTGTTATATAATAAGGATAGCATATTAATTCGTTAGTACCGTTTGGCGTCAATAGATGTCAATAAGTGTTTATACAGTAATAAAAGGTTCTTCTTGAACACTTTAAATTGATTATAATCTTTTGATAGACCGAAGCGATTGCGATCAAACTAAAACTTATAATTACTCCGAATTAATACTATATGTATTTGAGTATTAAAGTTAACCATTTTGTTCTAATTAATCTCTCACATCCGAACAGACCTACCGACAAACAGACAAAAGTTCTCCCCTTGCCTCCCCCGGAAACGGTCGCTAGCACAAGGCGACCGTTTCCGGGGGCCCATTATTGTGTGTGTGCAGTCGCAGTGTGCAAGTCACCCCCTGCCATTTTATCAGTGTACTTTAAATATAAAATATTGGTCAGGCAGGGCCAGTAGCCATATCCTGCTAACCACCAACCGTGGGTTGTCCTTGGGTGCACTTGCCCCCCTCCCGGTGGGTTTCTGCATTGACGAGGCGGGGGGCTCAGTAACCGTGGTTTGAGCCCCACGGTGAAGTTAAGAGGAACCCGAGGAGGGGTCGCTCGTCAAGGCTTTTGCCGAAAAGCTGACGACGTAGCGGCCAAGGTTGCGGTGCCGCTTGGGCGACATCGTAACTTAGCTCCCTACTTTCTGCGGCCTTAACGGGGTCGCCATCGTTTGATGGCGGACGCGGTGGGGCCGCAGGGGAAGAGGTGTGTCGGTATGTTGTTGGCCGCTCTCCCTATCCTTTGCGGCCGAAAAATGGTAGGCGACGGGGCCATTTAACTGACTCGTCGCAAGGGGTTAGTCGTTGGCGGAGGGCGGGCAACACCCTCTTCCAGCCCCTCTTACTGGCTCCAGGGACGGCGGACTTGGGGACGTCACCCGCCCCCAATACATCAGGACCCGAGGTGGCGGCGCGTAGTGTTCCACGAGCGCCCCTCTTAGACATTGTGGGGGGAGTCGAACACCTCACTCCCCCTCCCAACCCGAGGAAGCCCGCCGAGGCCGGCCGTTACCAGTCGGGGTTGCGGAAGAATCACATGTTCCCGTGACCCCGACCTAGGTGTGAGATGAAACACCGGGGTGGTTTTTTGTCAGTAAGAGTCTGTCAGACCGGAGGGGTCTGACAGACTCTTACTGACAAAAAACCTTATAATACGAATTAATATGCTATCCTTATTATATAACACATCCTAAAGATAACTTTGGTATACCTAAAAGTAATGATAATGATAATAATCTTATGAAAATCACTTTCGATTGGTGGTTGACTAGTGGCGCTAAAATAATTTTAAATTAAAATAGTTATAATTTAAGATAATAATAATTGATTTGGTGATCTGAGTGATAAGTAACGCAATTTTAGATAACTATTTATTAGTTTAAATGATATAACAAGTATTTTTTAATTAAATTGGGTTCAGTTTCATTTAAATAAAATTATTGTATGCAGAGCGAGTTACGTGTTAACCAATGTAAGTAATCGATAGATGGCGTTGAGTAAATGTCGTAATTTTCTGAATCACGATGTTATGAATTTTAGCAGAAGAGTGAGACTCATTCGTATATCCATAAGAAGTTTTTACGGCGCAGGCGTCATCACACACCACCGGCGCTGCTGATAGCGCCGGCATGCAAAAGGGCTAACAGTAATTGAAACCCCGCCCAGAAGCCATAAGCGCCACCCTAGCGCCAAACCAAGCCGCGATGAGCTCCAACGACGGCAACAACCAGCAGCGTCACCGCAAACTACCACAGACTGGCGCTATAAGGCAAGATCGCCAGGAGTTAACCGCCACCTGCGCCATTCAACTGCTGATGGACCTAATCAGGGCCATCAGACGGGGGCAAGACGCGGAGTTAGTTATCCTCGACGGCGTGGTCGCTCTGCTCACGCTCTACCATGGCTAGACTGCTGAGGATCCTACACTGGAACGCCCGTGGCCTCCGGAGTAAGGTCTTCCCCCTACGTCTGCTCCTGAAGGACCAGAAGATAGACGTGACGCTCATCAGTGAAACTCTCCTGGGACCGTTTGACCAAATCAGATTTCTAGATTACCTGTTTACAGGAAGGATGAGAAGTCGGCACTAAGCAACATCTACCACGATCTGGCGGTACCGATGAAGCAAAGAGTCATACATCAAACTCTCTCTCTGATGTCATTGACCACCTTTTACGCGCTGGATGTCCCGCTGCACTTGGGTGGCGAGGACGTCGATATCTATGCGTGCTACAGCCCGCCCGCAGCAATGCTCGACTAAGCGGAGCTGCAGACGCTCCTGCATCAATCGCCGCGTCCGACGGTCCTCGCCGGCGCCATGAACCGCAAGCACAGAGGTCTGAGATGACAGATCACCCCACAGGTGATAGACGAAGAAATGCAGTCGGATCACCAACCTGTTCTCTTCGTGTTATCGGAAATACCGACTAGACTCTCTCCTTCAGCGCCACGTCGAAAAACGGACTGGACGAAGTTTAGGGAAGAGATGGAGACTTCCACACCGACTTGGCCCATTGCACTCGATTGGTTACCGCCGCGGACGTTGACGGACTCTCAGAAAAAAATCACCGTTTGAATCTAACGCGCCAACGAAGTGGCGACATCAACAGTGACGCAGCCGCAGGTATCCCTATTTAAATCCCTGTCCACCCACCTTAACGAGTTGGTTGCCAAGAAGAGGCGCCTACTCAAACGGTGGCAAAGTACTGGATGCCAGACCATTAAGTTAGAACTCAACCGTTTCGCTGAGAAGGTTAGGGCCAAGCTTTTTAATTTTTTAATTTAACGCCGAGAGCTGGGAGTCACACATCGGCGCTGTCAAAGGAGACTGGCCGTCGATTCACAAACTGTGCAGGCAGCTCTCTAATACCTCAGCTCCGGTGCGCCCGCTACTACACAGTAATGGGGCCCCAAGATATATCGCAGCAGACCGTGCGGAGATCTTTGCCGAGCATTCGGAGCGTCAATTACAGCCCAGCCCGACCGACGACCACGAGCAAGTCGCAGCAGTCGAAAGGCACCTTGTAGAATACTTCGCCTCGTCGGTAGCCCCAGAGGAAGACCATATCTTCTTCACGCCTTGCGCAGTCAGACGCGCCATACTGAAGACCAAAGCAAATTAAGGCCCCTGGAGCGGACTGTAAAACCAACACAGCGCTGCGCCACTTTCCCTACCATACGGTGGCGGCACTGGCGCGCCTGTACACGGGGATACTGCGCACGGGGGTCTTCCCGACCAGCTGTAAGGAATGGAGCGTTATAATGCTGCCCAAAGCGAACTAAGATGTGCTGAAGCCTGGAAATTATCGGACCATCACTTTGCTGCCAACCATATCCATGCTGTGACACTTGGCTTCTCACGTCACACTTCACCCGGAACAGTTTGGGTTCCGCTTGAAACACATCACAACGCTCCAGCTGTAGAGGGTACTGCACATGCTTACGGCGTCACTGAACAAGAAAGAACACGCAGTTGCAGTTTTCCTCAACATGGAAAAAGCTTTTGATCGTCTGCTTTTTAAAATGTCGAAGTCAGACGCGGCCAATGGTGATCCCATTACGACGCGACGGGCCTCCCCTCCTCCCCTCCTCCTTCCTTTCCTACAGGACCTTCAGCGCTGTCGAGTGCGCGGCAGATACGAGTAACATCAGGGGTACCGCAGGGCAGCTGTGTTGCGCCGCTGTGTTTCGCCGCTGTGCTAGTCATGTAATACCGACGACATGCCCACGACGCAGGACCCCACGCTCGCTCTGAACGCCATCTCATCCTGTATCGGTGTGCCCTTAATTTGCTTCCCGACTGGCTGTCAAAATGATTGTTGTCAGTTAACTTGAGTAAGACACAGGCGCTGCTCGCTGGAGGCGCCCACCTTTACAGCATTACAGCTGCAACGAAAACGCATGGTTGCCACAGGTCAAGTACCTAGGGGTCACCATCGATCATCGCTCCCCATGGGAAGTGACGTCCGGAAGGTCGCCGCGAAGTGCAGAACAGCCGCGCACTGCTCCATCCGGTGCTGTCATCCCGCTGCCCGCTGCGTAACAAGCTGAGTGTATACAAAACGTATTTGGAAGCTTAATGGGGCGTGTACAAAGAAAGAGGCGCGAACAGGAATTACAATGGTATAATTCTGGAGTAAACAAAAATGCGTTACAGTAAACAGTTAAACGAAGTTAATTCTAGAAACAAAGTATGATTCTACTACCAGAAGGGTCACGATGTGATACTAGGAAGTTAACGTTATAAAACAATTGAAATGAACTTATTACGCGGACGAAATATAATAGCGCGGTGCGGATCAATGTAGCGTGGACGCACTTTGAAGGCTTCAAGTTAACTGCTCGAGGGACGGTCTCGACTGCCGCAGCCGACGACCGCGGGACGGCGGCGGGGCGGCGGCGGCGCGGGGCGAGGTAAATGTCTGCACATGTGTGGCGGCAAACTCGTACGCACACCAGCGTAGGACGTACTCCGGCGCGCGACAATCGCGCTTCGACTAAACCCAAAAGGGTAAGCAGAAACTCTGTGGACACAAAAATACAACGTTAGTGTGGTCTTATTAACATGACGCCACAGGACCCCCTTACGAATAAAAGGGCCGCCCTAATTGTATCGTTCAGGGAACCTAACAGTCCGCCCTGAACGAGTAGTACGCAATGGGCGTGTAATTTGTGTCTCACGACTATGTGTCTCACTCTCAACGCTATCACGGTGTGCATAGGCTGGTTTTACCCTGTCAATCGATACCTTGACAGTTTTGTTATTGAGCACAATGTCGACCGTCTTGGGACTCCTTGTAATGACCTTGTGTGGGCCACTGTAAGGTGGTTCTAGCGATCCACGAAGCAGGTCTTGACGCAAGAACACATGCGACGTGGTATGCAAGTCCTTGTGCTCAAACACCTTATGCCGTGAATGGTCCGATGCTGGACACGGGCGTAGGTCGGACATTCTTTGTCGTAATGTGCTGACAAAATCTGGGTAGTCTACCTTGTTGGTTGTTGCGGTGAAAAACTCACCGGGGACGCGTAACTGCTCTCCATACACCAACTCAGCTGGTGAACATTGGAGATCCTCTTTGTACGCTGTCCATAACCCTAATAGTACCACAGGTAGAGAACTCACCCAATCCTTTGTGCCGTGCGACATCAAAGCGGCTTTGAGCGTGCGATGGAAACGCTCAATCATACCGTTGCAGGCTGGGTGGTACGCTGTTGTCCTTGCCAACTCGATTCCATACGTCTTTGCAAAATTTTGGAATAAATGTGACTGGAATTGTCTACCTTGATCCGTTATTACCTTCTTCGGGCAACCATACCGGGCAATCCATTCCGATACGAACGCTTTCGTCACCGTCTCCGCTGTCATGTCAGGGAATGGAATCACCTCCGGCCATCTGGTATACCTGTCAATGATAGTAAGGCAGTATTTGAAATTAGAAGATACTGGTAGTGGTCCTATTAGGTCGACATTAAGCTCCGCAAAACGTACATCTGGTACGTCAAATTTACCTAGAGGAGATGTGGTATGCCTTGTTACCTTCGACTTTTGACACGGAACGCACTCTCTTACCCAAGCGCGGACGTCTTTCCTAAGAGACGGCCAAACAAAACGTTCACTGACCATCTTGATGGACGCCTTCGCACCAGGGTGGCTAAGGCTGTGCAACGACTCGAACACACGGCGTCTGTAAGTCCGTGTCACGAAAGGTCTGTGTTTAGACAAGGAAACATCACAATAAATATTCACGTCTGAACCTGGTACTGTCGCTAACTCGAGTGTTAACGAATGGTTACCCCTCAGAAGCTGTTGTAGCTCTGGATCATCACGCTGCGCAAGGGCAAGCTCCATGAGATCCAATGGCGCAGTGACAGCCTCAATCCGAGACAATGTATCGGCCACGTGGTTGTCCTGCCCGGACACGTGCTGGATATCAGTCGTGAATTCTAAAATGAAACTCAGTTGATTAGTCTGTCTTGGTGAACCTTGTTGGTCCTTTTTCTTGAATGCGCTAATCAGCGGCTTATGATCGGTGTATACCGTGAAGCATCGTGCTTCCACCATGTGGCGAAAATGCTTGATGGCCTCGTAAATTGCGAGGAGTTCACGGTCATAAGCGCTGTATTTCTGCTGCGTCGGGCTCAACTTCTTTGAATAAAAAGCTAAGGGTTGCCAAACGTCATCCACTCTCTGCTGTAATACGGCTCCCAGGGAAACATTCGATGCATCTACTACGAGTGCCAGCTGCGCCTCGGCAACTGGGTGAACCAAAAGTACTGCATCTGAAAGGCTACGCTTGCAACGCTCAAAAACCTCTAACAACTGGGAAGTACAATTAACTGGTTTTGATCCTTTCATGTTTGTGCCTGCCAATAAATCGTTGAGTGGCGCTTGTAATTCAGCGGCATTCTTCAAAAAACGTCTGTAAAAATTGAGCATCCCTAAAAATCGTCTCAAGCATTTAACGGTCTGAGGCGGTGGGTATTTCTGAATAGCCTCCACCTTTTCCTCTAACGGGTGCACTCCTCTTTCTGTAACCGAATAACCAAGAAAAGTTACCTGCGGTTGTCCAAAGTTGCACTTAGCTACGTTAACGACGACTCCATATTCCTCGAGGCGAGCAAATAGCCTCCGCAGATGTTCTTCATGCTCCTGCGTACTTCTAGAAGCGATTAATACGTCGTCGATGTATGGATAACAGAAGTCCAAGTCGCGCACCAATCCATCGATGAAACGTTGGAATGTCTGCGCTGCGTTCCTCAAACCAAACGACATGAATGGAAATTCGAAAAGTCCGAACGGTGTCGTGATGGCTGTCTTCTCGATATCAGCTGGATTTACTGGAATTTGTTGGTATGCTTTCACCAAATCAACAACTGAGAAGATGGTACACCCATGTAGATGCTGAGAGAAATCCTCAATGTGCCGGACCGGGTACCTATCTGGCACGGTCCTGGCATTCAGAGCGCGGTAATCACCGCAGGGCCTCCAAGTGTCGTCGTGTTTAGGCACCAAGCAAGAAACACGAGCTGTCCCTTCCTTAACCATTGCTTGGAACTCTGACTTAGCTATCGTTAATCTATCGAGTGCTAAACGGCGTGGCCGGCAGAAAACCGGTGGTCCGGGCGTAGTATTAATAAAATGTACGGTTGAATGACGTACCTGTCTTGGTGCACCGGACGGCCGTGAGATGGTCGGAAATTCTCGCAGCAGCTCATGGTACCGAGAAGTACCAGTTACAGCCTTGACGCTGGGAATCTCCATTTTTGCGAATGCTCCGCTAACCGAAAGGTTAGTTAATCCGTCGATCAACCTGCTGTTGTGGCAATCCACCAAAAGTTTGTAGTGTGAAAGAAAATCATACCCAATAATTGGTTTGGTCACATCGGCGACGACGAAATTCCAGCTAAACTCCCTGCGTAGACCTAAATTCAGCTGCAAATTAATATATCCGTACGTGGATATAACAGAATTATTAGCTGCGCTAAGGTCGTAGTTTACACGTGTCCGCTTTTCATTTAAATAGCTACGGGGGTAGACGCACAGATCGGAACCAGTATCTACTAGAAAAGGTTTTCTAGAACACAGATCTGTGACGAATAAACGGCTGGAAATACTGCAGCAATCGCTCGCCGTAATTAGCGATTGGTTCTGGCGTTTTCCAAAGCGTAATCACACGGTTTTATGCAGTGATGAGCTTTCCCGCCAAACTTATGGTGAAACCAACACTCGCTGCGCTTGTCCGCCATTTTGTGTGAACGGTCCCTGGAACGGCTGCGTGAGTGTGAAATCAACATGACGCCACACGTACATTCGTCCGCTTTTCAAGTAATCCGCCCCAGCCTGGCTCGCCCTCACTGGAAAAACCAACAAGAAGCTCCTCCGCGCGCAGCAGAACCTGATGCTGCGGAAAATCACCGTTGCCCCACGCTACGTGAGGAACAGCGTAATCCAGCTGGATCTCAGGATCGAGAGCCTGGATGAGTGTCGTCTATGCGCGCCTCGATGTGAGTGTGCCGTAATTTCCAAACGTTTGTTCGCAATTTCCGTACTGTCCATATTTATTTTTAGGAACTCCTCCGCGGAACTGGAGGTCACACCTGGCGAAGACAGACCGCCGAGGTGGCGTGAATAGCGGTACTGTCGAACAGCGCCGTGGTGCTACTGCTGAATACCAGTTGCATCCACACACATCGGCAAGTTGCGCTACAGCCGCACTTTCCCCACGCCAGGCCTACATGGCTCTCCAACGAACGTATCCGTCAATACGGGCACCATATCACACCGCGTGGCTTTAAGGGTCATGCCCGTAACCCGCCTGCCGCGCCTGACGGGGACGTAGCAACTACCCGTGTGTACGAAGTTTTTGCATTGACATTATAGGAAATGGAGTAGTTTCGTAGGTAGATGCTGTATTGAAGTTCTGTAGTCTGGACTTGGGTCTTGAAATATTTAATATTTGGTTCGGGATTTCTCTCTAGAGGTCACATCTCAGTTCTCTTCAACCGAATCTTTTGAAGAAAAGCTGAAGATTCTTTGTGGCGTCTTTAAAACCGACTTTTCAAAGGAAGAAGTTCTCAGTTCGTTGGTTCCGTAGCCAAATGGCACATAGAAACGGAACTCTTATCGTTTCGTCCTGTCCGTCTCCTCGTCCCTATGTGATACAGCCAATTTACTCGAAGGATTACTTTTTGTGAATGGGTAATTGTACGGAAGATGAAACAGCAGCTGGTTTAGTACCTAATGGTGGTCAACTGATCATGAACTGCGAAGAAACCCTACTCTGAAGGAACTCCTCAATGACGAACAGTGTACCTACCTATTCTGACTGAGTTATCGTAAGGTATGTGTTTTTTTATGCTAAGTGTCAATATAAAGAAACACTCACATGGACACGAATTTGTGTTTGGTCGGATCCACAATAAAAATTTAAAAAAAATCTTATCGACTTCAAAAATAAAACACTTGAAAGGGAAAATACTTTTAGTTTCGGTATTTTATTGCTAACGAATTCCCAAATTAAAGTTATTTGCACTTTGTACTGTATTTTTTTAAGTCGGTTAAATTGTAATTATGATTAGTTTTTCTTAACGGTGGACACATAAATACAATATTAATTCTAAAGTGGGGGTGTTATTTTTATGTTTTTCGGAAGAAAAAAGAAGCAATATTTTCGTTATGGGTGTCATCTTCATAGCTTCTGAGGGCGCCGCGCTGGTGCCAAAAGTCAGAACTTAAAATCCAAAATGGTAGCCATAACCAGTAAACGGGTAGCATTTTACAAGGGCAACTGTTTGTAGGTCTTTCGAGGGGCAAGCAGATCTTAGAGAGGTTGTAACTTACTTAACAGAGAAGTAACTAAAACATTTTTTTTTAGATATTTATTTGTTTGGGGTCTCCAACAAAGCAGACATAGATAGGTACAATAGAAATCACAATTATATAAAATTTATAATTTCATTTAAGTATTTTTTTGCCAGTTCAACAGCGCTCTTATAGCGTGATCCTTCTTTACCATAATAACGGCTCAACACGGAGTGTGTTGTTCAGATGGGCAGTCAATTTACTAAGTAAGGCAGGTGCAGCCTGGTGCATTGATTTTAATTTATTTTCAAAAAGGCAGGTAGCGCTTCATACCAAGCAAAATCGGAAGCTCCTTCCTTTTCAACGGAGAAGTGATACCTACACCTTCTCTGAGCGACACATTATTGTTTTCGGACATGCACGCGAAGTTGTGTGTTAGTGTTAAAACTTATATACACAAAATAATGAATGTCCATCTCCAAAGGAAGTCATCAACAGGTAAGGCATCTTTTCAAACTTTTGATTGGCCAGGTTTTAAGTAAAATTTCTGTTAAAACTTACTCCTGCTTCATTGAGGTGTAAATTGAAGGCCAACTTCGAAACTAATTCCGTGCGGAAAAAGTTGTGAAGAATGTACTACAAGGAATTCTTCTATTTACAGCGGTGCTCTCGTTGCAATATGAGTAGGTGCAGTCAACGGCACATCGGTGATAACAATTTGTCAATTTAAAGCGCCTTTATGTTGCACAGGCTAGGACGATTTTTAACAATTTCGAAAAAGGAGACGGTTCTCAATTCGTCGGAATCTTAATCTTTTATTTCGTATTGCAAGTTTTACCACTAATGAGCAGTTGACTATACCAAAATTATTAGAGTCAAGAGATTATGGAGGTTCTTGAAATGTGTTTTTTTTTTTAATATTTTAGAAATATTAAATACTGATAATGTACTGAAGTCTTAAAATAGTTTAAATAGGTAAGTGTTTAAAGTTTTGAAGAAAACAAGAATTTGATTTCAGTGAAATAAAAAGTAACTCTCCGTCTGTCTTCGTAATAAGGAAAATCCAGATAACTTTTAAATGTGATCACCAATTAATTTGCCGAGGATGGGGATTTTAGCGGAGTTCACTACTACAGTATCTGGAGATCTTGTTTTAAAAATGTCAATGTAATAACAACTTCATTACGATAGTTAAATAAATAAACAAGATTTACGTACCTAAGTATTTATTTAAAACTCAGCTTTAAACTTTTCAAAAAAACATCCTAATCTCCGATCAATCTGCTGAGCACGAACTCGACAGACTCAATTAATTCATTAACGCAGAGTTCTGTCGAGAGAATAAGGCGTCTAAAATCATTAATAATGTTACATTCATTGTCACTTTATTTTAATTCCAGTCCTCGAAAGCAGGCGAAGAGGCGTAATCACGAGGAAAAAGCTTGTCCGCCGTGACTGACATAACTGTAAGTTGTATTTGGTTAATTTTGAGATATTGTATGAATTAATAGAATTACAAATTCTCTTCCCCATTTCCCGCGTCCCTAGTTTCTTTGATTTCTTTGATATCGGAAATATCCGACGGAGTACGTACTACCGTGATTTATAGTAGCTAATCTAGGTCATAAACTATCTGTGTACCAAATTGCATCCAATGTTTAACTACGCAGCGCATGCCAGTAAAGTTCCCAGTTAGCATGATTTTTTCCGACATCTCATCTCATCATCGTCTTATTTCAGCCAATTCACCCAAAACTTTAATTAATCATACACCTAAACCTTCCTCATGAATCTCTCCGTCCATTGGTGAAACCGTATGAAAATCCGATGAGTGTTTTTTGAGTTTGTCGCGCTCAGACTCTCGTCTGTCCGTCTGTTTTCTTTGTTTTATAATATGTAGTGATAAGTAGCGTTTTTGTGTCTGTTTGTGTGACCGCGCATCAAAATCCGTTGCATAATTTAGAAGATTGTTCTTCTAAATTAAGCAACGGATTTTGATGCAGTTTGCACAATCTTCTATTTCGGTAATGTTATTAGACTATTAAACTTAAATATTATTAAGAAATCACATTGTTTTGTTAAGTCCTAAAAACCGTACGAAGCAAGTCGCTAGTTTATCATAAATCGTACAATAAAGTATTTTACAACAAATCTTTCTTTCACATCATTGTACGGTTTATTTACTAGATATAAGTTAATTTGGTAAGTTAGAACCAACCAATAAAACTGTTAAAAGCCTTGTACAAAACAACAAGTTCAATTCAACAACAAGTTTTCTTCTCATAACTAAAAAGTAACTTTTGCAACTTATCAGCCTTTTAGTTTCTGTCTGACAGTTGGGGGAATAAGCCTATTTCTTACTCTAATTTCATTCAAGTTTCCGCCAGTTTACACATCTACCTTGAAACGGCACACTTAACTTCTACATAAATAAACGTGAGTATTAAGATGTAACACATGGCGTTGCTTTAGTGCGTGCGGCGATCATATTTCAAATAAGAGGATGTAGGAGAATTTATTAATGTAGAGATAAGACGGGAGGTTGGTTTACGACATGGGTGCAATGAAACTTATATTTTTCCTTAAGGTGTACTTACTTCGTTGTGTTTAACAAACAACAATTGACTGGTTTTTCCCTCATAAAAATATCTGCGCAACTATTAAATTGTAACAGACAGTTTCTTTAACTTTTTTCAGAATTTTACTTAGAATACAAGCAAATTGCAAACATTCGCAAGTCTTTCGTTATGAACCATAAACAAAGATAGAGAGTTTCAGAGAATTTCCGACGGTTCTCAACAACAGGGCTTCCACTACACAGTTGTCAGTTACTGCGAGCTCCTGGTTAACAAAGGCTGGCAGTACTGCATCAAAATATTTATTTTCGGGCTAACTTGAATTCTGTGTGGCTTCGAAACCAACTGACACAGTTATAAATAATTTTTGCTTGTTTTCGTTTTACACTATGAACATTTTTTTATAATCAATATTAAAATTACTTTGCTTGAATAGTCCTTCAAATACAATTTTCATTTGGGCTATTACTTACTGATATTGACGACGATGTTTGTCTGCATATTGTAATACAATCCAGATTTCATTATAATTTCCGCGGGCAGCGAGTTTTTTGTGAACAATTCAGAGCTCTATAATTAGCCATTGTTTACGGCAAACATTACTTAGGCAGTCGATTTGTTAGGCTTGTGTCAACATTTGAGGGCTTGCGGCTTGCTTTTAAGAGTTTCAGCCGCTCGGCTCTCGCTAACGGAAACGTTGTTTTTGAACGAAGCGACGTTTGTTATTCTGCTGAATTGAGTTCTGTGCCGCAATGAGTTGATATTTACTGCGTTACTCACTTTGTAAAGTGAAATGTACGTCTAATGAAAGCAGGATGCTAAATAGAGTGGTCGTGTTTTTGCAGCTGTTTGAGCCTGATACTAGATACAGGGAATTTATTCAAAGAGAAAACTTTGTAATTTATATTATTTTGTTGTATAGCGGATTAATGTAGGTTGATAACTCTTACAGGCTTGTATGGTAGAAACAGACGAATCAACACCGTACAGCAAATATCATATCCCAGAAGAAATCAAAACATTCCTCTACAAACTATCACCCGGTGCCTGTCCAAAGTCTTACGGTTATAACGAAACCCGTCTCTTCGGAATTCCCACAGAAATAACCCTTGTACAGATATTTGGAGAAGGAAGCCACGTGTGTCTTTTAGGATCTTATCCAACAGGATAGTCTTAACAATGCCAAGGAAATGTTAGCAGCCCTGAGTATTTAGTATTATCAGTCCTATGAATGTCTGCTTTATATGCTCCAGTTTTTTCAATATAAAAGTTATGTTTAAGTGTAATTTTGAAGTTATTGTTGTTCGTGCGATCAAGAATAAAACTTTTTTGTTTTAAGACACAAGGAATTTACATGTGTAATGTTATTGAGTCGAATTGATATCGCTTGTAAGTTCGTAGTGATTAATTCGTGATTAAAATTTTACCAGTTATAAATACTCGTCTTGTACTGAATCTGTAAAGGCTCGTACACATAGGCGCGACGCCACAGTGCGAGACAAAGGCACCGCGTGTGGCGAGACGAGCGAGGCCTTTGTGTCGCGCTGTGGCGTCGCGTCTGTTTGCGGGAGCCTTAATTAAACTACTTAGTTTTTGCATACATACTTCGTTTTATTATAAGTCCCACACTCACAATAGAACGTAAATAGAACTCAAACGGGATATTTTCTATAGTTTTTTATTTGGGCTCCCAAAACAGCACTTGGAGACACCACGCTCATTAGTAAACTGAAGAAATTGCGGGTATTTGTGAATGAGCAGATGACATCTTTAATAAATTGTATCAATTTAGTTTTAAAAATAATTAGTGAGCCACATTTTTTTTTAATAAGGTTTCGCGAATCGGCTCACGTAATTCAGGGCCAAAACATAATAATTTAATTTTGTTATATTATTAGACCTTAAGTACGAAAATATTTGTTAACATGAAACTGTGTACTGTAATATGTGAATGTTATTATTTAAACCAGGTGTAGACGTTGAACGTCTAAGCTTGCAGCGGTGGAATTAACCTGTTAATCCGATGTATAGGGATCTAAGTAACTGAACTTGGATAGAATACAGGTATGGGGTATGAGAGAAGGGAGTAGGGAACTTTATTAGATTCTGAATTCTGATTATTTTAAAACTTGTAATATTCTATAGAATAGAAATTAAATGCTGTTGGTGGGTCCGCTAAAAATAGCCTAATCGATCCGGCTTTTCTCAAGTGTAACCGCAACAATAAATTGAGAACAGCTGGACCGATTTGGCTACTTCTGTTTTATAATGTTTGTAATAGTCCGAATTTGGTTTTTATTGAAAGGCAATTTGGTAAAGTTTCCCGGAATATTATCAAATTCGGGACACACTGAACGTACTTTTTTCCATCGGATTTTTGTATGAATTATTGCAATTTGGACAGGTCAACGTCTGTCGTGTCAGCCAGTTTATTGTAAAGCGGAAGAAGTAACTGGGTTTCAGTTGCATGAAAATATGCCTTTCATGTTTTTCTTCCGTATTTTTTAATTGTGCAGCCTTTATTTTGCGGACGTTTAGGATATTGTATTTCAGTAGCACCTAGAATCAATTCTATTCTAATGTAAATGTTGACGGTCAAAAGTGCCTTTTATGTGCCTATTATAAATAAATACTTTAATTGCCTTTTACTTTGCAAGCTAATAGTAACCTTATTTTAACGACGATAAAGATCACTGTGATTTTGATAGTGGTGCAAATTCAGTGGTGAAAATGACATGAAAGGATTCTTGTTGGCATTTATAGAGACAAGAAATAAAATCGACTGCCTCGTTGGTGTAGTGCTCGCAATCGCTACTGCTGAGTATGATGTCCTGGGTTCGATTTCCATGTCGGGTAAAGTGTTATTGGGTTTTTCTATCTGGAATTTCTCAGTAGCAGCCAGGACTCTGGATTTGTGTCCGGTTGATGGCAATAGGCTCGCCCCCTATTACATGGGACCTAAACATAACTGGCGAAATGCGGGTTTACTATAGGTACACCTCTGCCCAACCCTTTGGCGAAACAAGGCGTGATGTTATGTGTTTTAATAAATTAAAATGCGTAATTTTAGAAACCATTATTTATTTATTAAATATAAAATTGCCATATCAGATTGGTAGGACCACATAAAATGTTGACTGACATCTACAAACAGTTCGATTGACGTATATTACACATGAACCTCACAGTTTCAATGTTAAACTCTATATAATAGAATCAACACAAAATGGAAACATTTACAATTGCTATCGTTATAAAATGGCACTACTGAGTTGCTCTATGCGTACGGCACAAGAATATCATCGAATAAACAGAGTGTCACTCCAACGTCGACATTATCCGTCAATTGTAAAAATAAAACAGTTTTCTACAAAAATGAAAATTCACGGTAAAAAAAAAATACCAACGATTAATTTCTACGCTAGGGGGTTTAGAATCATTTGCTGAATTCGTGGCAAACAGTTTGTGCGTCGATGACACACAACATTTAAGAAAAAACAAATTAATCTTCTCCTATTTTATCTTAAAACATTTTGCCACCTGCAAACCGCACCATACGGAAAACCCGATGAGGTACGCTACCGAAATGTGACTGTGATTTATTACACGACCATTTTGTACATATTTTATTTTACATTTCATGCGGGTTGCTTGTCAATGTAACAAAATGATCAAAGTTTCTACAAAGCAGGTTTGTTTACTCTTACATTTTGAAGGTCCTCCTATGCCGTATGCTAGAGCAATTCAACTATATCATCACGGTCTATGCAATATTTACAATTTCTCTAAGTACCCTCCCATAAATAAATTGACAAAAAAAGCTCCTTATTCCATTTAAATATTTGTGTCTATAAATACAAGTCAACAACTAACAGTATTTACATTCACACAACCGATTTTATTAAATCAAGTAGGAGTTCCTATAATCACTCTTGTAATAAACACGTCAACAATTGTCCAAACAAATTGACCAACATGTTACCCACAATGTGGACGAGGATTTTAGCATTTAGGCAACACTGACGGTTGGAAACTGTCATACTTTTGTTCAAATGCCTACCTATAACCAAGTTGCCATGCCAAGGCAGCATTAACAGAGCCAAATTACTTTTTTGGGAGCGCTTATTTTCGCGAGGTTCGCTAAGTAAAATGCTAAATTCCGACCGGTATGCGTAACTGTTAGTCACTTTGATGGGAGAATTTTTGTTTAGAGCTGTCGCGTTAATTAAGAGCTGTCAGTGTCAAATATTCCACAACAATGATACCTCTTGGACTCGCCCTAGATGTGCTGACCGCGTTTAGTTTCATTGCTGAAATTCACCCTTGTTCGTCTTTTAATCTTAATTAATTAATTTCCTCATACGACAAATGGAGCACAAGGCCATAAAACATTTCTCGTATATTCTGGGACCAAAATAGAAGCACGGAACACTAAGTTTCAAGCTGTTCCGCTACTTATTATAATTATGAGGAACCTTGAAATACAATTTAAAACTTCGTGCTTCGCACTTCCCAAGTTCCCAATTTTTGAGCAAATTAGTAACACAAAATGTAGGCCGTAATTTATTGAGAGCGCTACGTAGCTCAATTTATTATTCATTACAACAGCACTGTACAAGATATATCGGGCGTTCCCCTTTGTAGGACACGTTAGCGAAATATATTAAAACTATAACAACTATTTACACGTGAAATTAATATTGTCACGGCGCTGAACAGTAAAATTAAATCAAATCAGTTTGATTTTGGCAAAGTAACATTAAATTAAACAGTCTAAAATATAAGACTGAAAATGAACAAGCATTTACTTTCTTAGTTTTGTAAAAAAATCTACACAAAGAGGCTACAATTACGTTAAATACAATGGGGAAGGCAACTGTCAAAATGGCGCTGTCGTAGCTAGTTCCCAACATAAGCTAATAATACAAGGCGTGATGTGGTTTTATTTTATTTTAGCGAAAATTGTTGCGTTATAATGTTCCTAGATACTCCGAAATTGGAGTGCACCATTTCCCGAAAGATCCTAAAATTAGAAGATTGTGGTATAAAGCTATTCGTGGAGATTTCTTTGAGTTCGAGTTTGTGTCGGAAATATTTTGAAGAAAATGATTACGAGGAAATATTCAAGGTTTAAAATTCTGACACTTTCCATATCAAGTACTTGATATGCTCGTAAAATATTGAAATCACCAAAATAACGAAATAGTGAAATAAAATCAAGCTCATGAATGAACACAAAATGGAATGAATGAACGAAATGACAAATTTATTAAAGGCCGTAGGGACCTAGCTATGATCGCGCCATCTACAATTAGCTTTGCCCGACCTTCCCCATTCAATGGCGAAATGACAGTTCAAAATTCAAATCCGTTAAGCACATTGTAGTCATCACTTTACACACAACTTTCTGGTCCGGGCAGGTTTTCTGCCAGCACGTGTTCCCTTCTCCGCACATTACCCTTCACTTTGCTCCTGTGTAGGGTGGAGGTAGCGAGGCTCCCTGAGCTTAGGGTTGGCCCACTGAGAGTCTGGCTACCGAAAGGGGAGCTTAAGTTCCCGTTGGGGCACACAAAGTTAGGGCTGCCCAAAGTGGGACTATTTGTAACTACGTAGCTAGGCCTAAAGTTACTTCCTATCACTGGTTGAAGGTTCTGGTTGAGAACGTCGTCTTGTCTACTGGGCACTAATTCGCTGTTTGGAGTCAACTGTTGGAGGAAAAGTGTCATTAGAATTCTGCACAGGACTTAATGCTATGGGTATAAAATACACTACACGATACAAATATTGCGTGACGAGTTAGATGTTGGTTTTGCTATTTATCAAGAAACTACTACGTAAAATGAGAGTAGAAAAAAGGATATCTCAAAGAAAATGTTTTTTTAAACAGCACTGTATCATTTGTGATATTTTATATTTTCTAAATATTCCACTATGTGTAAAATGTGGCAAAGATCAAATAATTCATATTTACCCAAGGTTCAATATTTTGTTGTCTTTGTTAATTTGAAAAAGACTTACCTGTTGTGGTCGCCCAGTCGAGTCCAGCAGCGCCAAATCTTCTGCTGAGAAGACTGCACCAGCTTTACTCCAATCTCCTGAAAAAACTTTTTTTTTAAATTCAAATGGACACTTAAAATTTTTAAATTCTTCGTGTCGTCTTTGTCAAACTTACCTCTCACTTCTTTTATACTAGGCCATTCATCTGTTTCATCTATTATAGGTGCTGAAGGTTGATTGTCAGAATCTGAAAAAATATTGTTCATTAGTTTCTGTACTGTTTACTTTCAGCTAGAATAGTTTTCGATCTGAATTTCACTGGCACTCACGGGACTTCAAAATGATGTATTTGGGGCATTCATGTTCCTATCTGATTGTGTCATATTGAGCTTTGAAATTGATTTATGATTTTATAATGTTAATGGAAGGTTAATGGCGATTTCGTTTTAGACAGCCTTTGTTGAAAATGTTAGAATAGGCAGAAAGGTAAAAAGGTGACTAGAATCCTAATTATACTAAACTATATAATGTAGTATATTTATATAATATAGTAATGTATATACTATATTATATAGTATAATTATGTAATATAGTACTGTATATTTAGTATTATAAATGCGGAAGTTAGTTTTTTTGTTTGCTTACGGCGATTTCACGCCAAAACGTCTGAACGGATTTAGATATTTTTTTCACACAGATAGACCATGATCTGGTAAGGACATAGGTTGCTTTTGATTCTGAATCGCAGATAAAGTCGCCGACAACAGTCAATAAAAACAAACGACTTCCAAAAAAAAAGCACCACAAAGATAAAATTCGGAATTCTCGGAAGTCAGTGGCAAAAACAAAAACACGAAACCAAAGACTCCAATTTCCCAACATTACAGTAATTTTTCATTTGTTAAATAAAACTGGTTGTTTTTTTTTTTGTAACAAGGTTTTTATTTTTTCATTTTTAAAGTTGTGTTACTTACCCCACACAAATTTGTATACCTTCACTTGCTAAGTAAATAACAGTGACGGGAAGTTATTATAACATCATCAACATATGGAAAGTTGATGATAAGCAGATAAAATACGTATTATCGAAACTAACTCAAAAACCACGCACCAGAACTTGACCAAATATCGGACCACTTGATAATCCTTTCAAACAAAAGAAAATTTTCAAATCAGTTTGTAAATGTTCTGACGAAAAAAACATAAAAAAAAACATTCAAATAGAGAACTTCCTTCATTTTTTAAATCAGTTAAAAATAGACCTACGCAGAACCAATTCAGCGCAGCGTTGCATTAAGCTGATTAAAATGTTTAAGGTCATGTTCAGATTTCAGTTATTGTAGAAAATACGGCGTTAACGTAATTTCACTTCTCCTCCATCTTATCGTATCTCCTCTTCTACTCTTCATAACAAAAATTTCAAGACCTTGTTTTAAAAAAAATGTAACGAACATAATTTGAAGAACAAATTACCCGGTGCATTAAGTATATCAGGCTGTGGATCTGGTGTCTTGAGATCCGGCGAAGGTTTGATGGTGTATGCCACAACGTAACGTCTTCCACCGTCGCTAAGTTCTAGCATGTCTCCTGGGGGGTGCTTGTGTGGTGGGCTGGCTCGTCGTCTTCGTGCACAGAGGGCTGCTACCGCGACTCCGCCGGCTGCTAACGTTGCGCCAAGAGCTGCTGCGACTGCTACGCCAACGCTTACTCCGCCCATCCCGCCTTTGCCATCTGTTTTGTAATAATTTAACACGTTACAAATTAAGTTTATTTTATTCTAATTTGATTCTTTGCCTGTTTTTTTGCTTCTTACTAAGTAGTTAAGTAGGTGTATTCTTTCTAAAACACATTATCTAATTTGGAGCTTTAATAGTCATCCAACAAATTATTACGCAAAATATTCATCAATTTTTTTATCCTGTACTTCATCCAATAGAAGCAAAATAATTAAAAGTGTTCCGAACAAAATAATTATAATAATAATAATATATAATAAGTTTTATTTATTTTCTCTCACAATGGTTTTGTAGTAGTTAACAGTTTTGAGCTCTCTAGGTCACATTGTGAGAGCTGGTGCCTGAAGTAGGTTTTAGAAAAACCTGTATTACAGGTCACCAGACCCCACTTAGTGGCATCATAAATTAACAGGTTGGAACAAGTTTTTCTACCAAACAATTAAAAACGAAAATAAACATATGAAAAGTAAGAAATTAATAAAATAACGTAACTATCAGTCACAATTAAAAGTAGAACACGGCTTTATGAGCTGTATAATGAAAGGACTTATGTTAACACTGCTGAATTTAATTTATATGTTAGAAATTATTCAAAACTGTTTAAAAAAGTTTGTGTTATGGCCAAGTCACGTTATTTGGGTTCGAAGATTAAAAGCAGTAGTAACGTAATTAAAACGACTTGGAAAATTATTAATAGTGAAACGGGAAGGTCTAGTAACAGAAGTACTGACTACAGCCTGTCTATTAATTATAACATAATAAAATCAGACTCACAAGTCGCCGCGGCCTTTGAAAAATTCTTTTCAGATATTCCCGTTTCAACTACTAAATCCCTTAACTCATCGCCTTCTGTTGCTGAGTCTTTGCTAAAGGAAAATGTAAAATTTTGCGATTCGGAATTTAATTTTGAACATATTACATGTAGGGATATATTTAAAGTTTTTCACACTTTAAATGTAAAACAGACTGCAGATCTGTGGGGTAATTCTGTAGAAGTTGCTAAGTCTATTATAGACATTGTACCACCTACTCTAGTTCTTATATTTAATAATTGTATTGACTGTGGGGAGTTTCCTGACCTTATGAAAAAAAGTAAAATAATACCTTTGTTTAAATCAGGTAGTACATCAGACCCCACAAATTATAGACCTATTTCAGTACTACCTACATTTAGTAAAATTTTTGAGAAATTAATTTTAGACCAACTGCAAAGATTTTTTAACAGACATAAATTATTACATAGCAAACAATTCGGTTTTACAAGGGGTCGTTCAACTACTGATGCCAGTGTTGAACTTTTAGGACATATTTATAATGCTTGGGAAGATAAATGCGATGCCATGGGCATCTTTTGTGATTTGTCCAAGGCATTCGATTGCGTTCTTCATGAAACGTTAATCAGGAAACTCCGTCACTACGGGATCCGAAACACCGCTCTGGATCTTCTTACTTCATACTTGAGTAAAAGGATTTAGAGCGTTGACGTTAATGGAGAAAGATCTCCCGGATCTATCTTAACAATGGGAGTTCCACAGGGCTCAATTCTTGGTCCTTTCTTGTTTCTTATTTATACTCGTATTAATGACTTGCCTTACCTCATAAAGGATAATCATGATATAGTGTTGTTTGCGGATGATACTTCACTTTTGTTTAAAATTAAACGTCAGCAGCTGGTTACTGACGATGTAAATAACGCGGTCTCAAAAATAGTTCACTGGTTCAATGTTAATAATTCACTTCTTAATGAAAAGAAGTCTAAATGCATTAAGTTTACGCTACCTCACGTTAGGCAGGTGAAAACGAATGTGTTGATAAAGGGCGAAGAATTGAAACTTGAAGACAGCACAGTATTCTTGGGCTTAACTTTGGATGCTAAGCTTCAGTGGGGCCCACATATTGATAAATTGTCAAAAAAGCTAAGCTCCGCAGCATACGCTGTTAGAAAAATTCGAAATTTAACTGATTTAGAGACAGCCCGTTTAGTATACTTTAGTTATTTTCATAGTGTGATGTCGTACGGTATTCTTTTGTGGGGAAATGCCGCCGACATGCAGACTATATTTGTTTTGCAGAAAAGAGCTGTTAGATCAATTTATAAATTAAGTCCGAGACACTCTCTCAGAGAGAAATTTAAGGAAATTAATGTAATGACTGTGCCTTCTCAGTATATTTATGAAAATCTTTTATATGCCCACAAAAACATAAAATTGTTTAAAAATTACAGTGATATCCATAATATAAATACTAGGAACAAACACAAATTTGTTGTACCTACAACAAGGCTCAAGAAAATAGGTGGCTCGTTCAGATGTCAATGTATACGCTTTTATAATAAACTTCCAAGCCATGTTAAAGATCTAAGCCTTAATAAATTCAAATCATTTATTAAATGTAAGTTGTGCCAGAAAGCTTTTTATACAGTCAAAGACTATATTGAGGACAAAAAGGCTTGGGACTGACCTGCTCCAATTTTTGCATACTGAGTGTGTTTTTTATTTTTGTTTGGTATGTAACTTTTGTTTTATTTTATATACACTTTGAAATTTCATGATTTGACATGAATATTTACTTTGTATAATATTATTATTATTTTAATTTCGTGTGAGGACTTAGTGGGTATTATTTCTATATATTTTGTTTATCTCAGTTATTTCATATATTTTTTATATCTGGCAGTTTGAGTACTTAAAGCGGCCTACCCAAATGTCCTTTCTTTGGTATTGTTCGTCGAATCGTTGAGCTCCTTACGTTTTGAGTTGAGCTGCACGATTAATGACAAATGCGTGCACTGACTGGACAGGCCCACTCAAATCTGTATGGTTCTTTCCTCAAAAGACCATTTCAGACACCTACCTACATGGTCCTCATATGATCTGACCAAGATTATGTCTGGACTTTAAAAGAGACTGTGACCTCTGAGTTTGTTTCGGCTTTTCTTCTCAGAGTAGTCAGATAGGAAACGCCGACCTCATCTAGTTTAAAAAAAAAATGTTTGACGTGTAAAAGTGTTTGTACAAACCCACTTACAGGAAATAAAAATCATTTATCATTTATCATTTATAACCAAACAACATCAGCAAATAAAGCCTCAAATCTTATTTGTTTATTAATAAGATTAATCAAAACGAAACGTCAATTTGAATGAAAATGGAAAATTGTTGAGAGCGAAAGTCAATAATCCTGACCGGAGCCGATGTTAACGGAAACAGAGTATAAATTTACTCACGAAGAAAATCACAAAATACTGGCTTCAATTTCAATGTTTTTATAAGTTATGTACCCGAAAGGGAAACTTACCTAAGAAAACCCTTTTATATTCGTAATAGATGATTATTTGAATGGGATGAATATGGACCTGATTCGATTTACTTTTTTTGTTCGTTTAGAAAGTTGTGGAGTTAGGAAATTATAAATAGAATAATATACTTGTATATTAAAACTCATCTAATATAAGATAAAGAGTTAATAAACATACTTCAGTAGCGCTATTTTGTAACTATTTCACCGTGAAATCTTAGGTGAAGTCAGCGTGGAGTGAGCTGTCAGTGCCACTGATGCCAGGGATTGTCCAAGACGGAATGACACTGACAGCTTGCTCCACGCAAGGTTTCACGATGAGATTTTTGCAGAATCGACCTGCTGATAGTACAAAGCTGATGGAATATATTTACATCGAAAAATCATTTAAATGTTATGCTAACAAAGCCAAAGGTAATGAATAAAACACCGGCTTCGAACAACTGTTATTTTAAACCGATTCCCAATAGCCAGTGTTATTACACACATTTTGAATTAATTATTAAGAAGGTAACTAGGTAGGTACTAACAGTTTCACTAGATAACTTATCTTCTAACTTTTGCTTTCAAAGATTGGATCTCGGTAACTTCTTGATTTCAGTTATTTTATAGATGTTTATCGAATAAATGAAAACCATTTTTTTCATAATTTTTATTATTATCTACCTACTTAAATCATATCGAAAAAAAAAATGAGCTAACCAAAATGTCGTTGTATGTATGAATACATTTTGATTCTAGGGAAACAATGGCATTCAAAGGTCCTAATTTTAGTTTAATTCAGTTACAAAGTTTTTTAAACACGCTTCAATAAATTGTACGTTAAACTGTAAGACCTCGGCTTGGGGTTTATGTCTCATTAAGCAGGAACAAACGCAGTACGGAGACAACTTTTTATTTCACACAAAGCTAAACCATTGGACAATGTAATTATAATTCATTTCTCGATACAACGAACGATGTTGTTAACGACAGTTTGCAATTATTAATTTTAAAGTTTGTTTTGAAAACACTTTTCATACAGACTGACGAATTTCCCGAACACTAACCCAGGTTGTCCCACTGCTTCGCTCAGCATTGGGACAACCCGGGCTAGTCTTACCAAATACCACCCACCCACCGCCTACCCACTGTCTTCACCTCTCTCTGTCCAGAGCTGCCAGCCAAGGACCAATCTTTGTTAAAGGAGTAAAGCTCATCCCGTCATTTCCGTCTGTGCCTGCCGCGATGTGGGACTGGACTGGGTCGTAAAATTTGGCTCAGTGATGCTCTGGTATGCAAGAGATGTGCCCAGCAAAAACAAAATGGTTATGACAACAATAAACGTTTTGCCTAGCGTAGGTAGGTACAACCAGGTGCAGTTTACTTACCTATAAGTTCAAATTGACATATCGACATACATCTTGAATTATTCAAATATTTTGGATACAAGACATATCATTTGCATTTTAGCCCATTTCTTGTCATATTTTGAACCTCTTGAATACTAGTTCCGCGTGAGAGCATAAAAATAATTCAAGGTTAAGTTTTCCGCACCCACAAGAGGGTGCGGATTTTTCCTCACTACAACAGGAAAACATGTTCAAGATTACATTATACTTCGTATACATCAGTATACACTAACATAAAACATAAGACATCGTATTGTAGAAAAAGAAAACTCATTTTCTTTGCCATATCAAAATATAATTTATTACTTAATTCTACTACAACAAAAATTAACCAAAAACATGAGGACAAATGAACCAAAAATATGAGATATGTCCTAAACGGTCAGTTAACTAAGAATTTATGTTGCAGGAACAAAATGGTGATCTAAAAATTACAACAATTAAAACATATTTTTCGACTCTAAGGGCTCTGGACGAACCAATAAAATATGCGAACGATTATTGTCGGACATCAAATTAACCGGGTTATGCTTTGGCAGACCGCAATATGAAAATTTAATCGAAAATGTTTTTAGTTTTCCAACATGGCTGCCGGCCATATCCTAGTTGAAATTAATATTATTGTTTTTAAGTGTTTTGAATACAAGGTTACATATAAATGAATATGAATATTAAATTAGTTGGCAAAACTTCACTCCAGTCCAGTCTAACCGGATGCAGCTGAATACCAGTATTTTACATGAGGTCAGATAGGGTCACCTATCTGACCTCAACGCCCAGTTACTGGGTAACACGATACCTCTTGTTAAAAATGGTTGACTGGACCCGTAAAGTCGTTACGGGTCCAGTCAACCAGTCTTAACAAGAGGCATCGTGCCAAAGAATGACAGCCGGGGTTAACGGCCAAACCTAATAACGTATCTATCTAATTTGTTTGACAGGGACAGATAGAATTGTACTGTCTACCATCAGTAGCGATCTGTCTTAAGTTATTGGGTTTGGCTGTTAACGTGCTTTCCGAGGGTCAGAGTGGTCTCGGTATGTAAAGATGGTCACCCATCCACGGACTGACCGCGGCATGTAGCTTTACCTGATTAATCAACCCGTGCGGCTGTATAACTTAGCCACGAGCATTTTAAATAACCACAGCCATTATAATGTACCTACATTTCATGGTATTGTACCTGTTCTCCTGGCAGCGTCATTGAAGGCAATATTCTCCAGTAGGGTCTTCTCCGACTCGCCCTTGAGGTTCCTCGCGTAGATGAGCAGGTTGAAGGTGGCTCCTGCAGCTTCACCGACCGATGTCAGCTGGGATAGGTCCAGCTTGAATACAGCTAGGCCATCTATAAGGTGTAACATGTTTTTTTTGTCATTTTGTTTGTCTATCAGTGTACGATGAAAACAGATCCATGATCCAGCTATAAAAGCATGTTATGAAATGATAGAATAGCAAAAATGTGAAAATGAACCTTCCTACAGATATAAATTCTATAAAACCTTCACAAACCAGTCTCATTAACACTGCCATTGAACCGGGTCCTGCCGGTGACGGGGTCCAACGCTTCCAGCATGAAGTACTGCGGTAGTCCTCCGTCGTAGCCAGCCACGCAGCGCACGCGCAGCCAGGAGCTGCCTTCTGCGCTAGTGTTACCGGCTTGTAGTGAGCAGTTGCGAGGCGCCGTGGGACGGGCTAGTCGGAGAAGATCCATAATTTTAAGATAAAATTGGTATGATCTACAAATGAGTGTCATTGGTATGGGAAGTTACACGAAGAGAGTTGCATGCCCTTTATTATAAACGTTGCGAGACATTTAAATGGCAAAAAATATATGGTTACCGTACATCAGACGTTAATCATAACGTAACTTTTACAAATCAATCCTGTCTTCAACAACAACGTTTATAAATCTAAACTAATTTTATAAAGAGACAAGATTTGATTTTATGGATGTTTGTATGTTACGCACATTTGCAACATTCAATGACACTTTCCCCTAAAACCCTCAAAAAAGCCCTTGTTCATCCAAGGTAGGCCGCTGAAAGGTCCTTGACCCAAGTTATAATCTGGTTGCCCAACGTCAGCAAAATGAACTTTATAACCCTTGGTTCCAGACCCTCTACCCTTCCATCTGACCTCACACTACATATCATGTTTGTGTGTGTCCATGTTTGTGACGAGCTTAACCGCAACAATCTCTGTTCACACCAGACTGTGACTAGAGCCTCCTTCGTCAACTATCTCAGCCTTTATCTTGATTCCAGTCTCAGCTGGAAGACCCATATTGAATCTCTGTCTGCACTCACCAGAAATCCCTATATTCCTACGGGATCAAGACTTATGAAGTTGAAACCGCGGGGCACAGCTGGTAAACCATAAGAAGATAAAAAATACTTGTGTAAACAGTAGGTAGGTATGTCTCAATACGGCATGAATCTAGTAAGTTAGTGCAGTTTGGTTACAACTATTTCAACAATTTAAGTTTCTCATTGAATTTCGTAACTAGAAATTAACTGAATTCGAAATAGTTATCTTCCTGCCGGCATTGGAATTATCGTAGTAGTAATATCTTTATGCCAACTTAGTCTTACTGCGAATGGCACTTGAGTTAACAATCTTAAAACCGCAATTAGAAGTAGGTACCTAGTTTACTATCAAGTTACTTGATGAAAAGGCCTTCGTTTGCCCTTTTCACCCTTTGTGTAATATGAACTACTAACTTTTAATTCAGTTTGACTGCTGGCAAAAGATAATGATCGCTGTTAAATTTGAAATGTAGAACCTAAGCGGTCAGTATTTAAATATATAAAACAATTTTAATGAGTTGTTCCAGACCTTTCAATCTAGACAGACAGAATTAATTTAATTTATGAGTTCTGTTCTCCTAGAAATAATTCTCTTTTTCAATATACGAACTGAAACAAAATAACAAAAACATTCGAGAATCGGAAAGTTTTGAGACAACTTTGTACACATATTTTAAGAATGTGGCTGAACATGAGCGAACTTAAACAATTTTCAAAGCCATTTTAACTTTTCAAAATTATTTTCTTCGAAGCTAACTTGTAATAGAAATCAAAGTTTACGCCCCTTACTCGACATTATTATTGTATGTCAAGTGAGCGAGTGGGGACTTGCAAGAATGTTCGCTGTTGGTATAACTGGAGCGGTGCGTGCGTGGAAATGAAAATTAAGTGCAGAGAGCGCTAAACTCACTAATTTCGCCTTGACTTATGGCAGGTGGGTGACAATTTAACTCGTGTATGTTATAACAAACAGCCGGGATATTAAACTGTGCGGATTTCGGGTTATTTCACTGCACTCCGCACAGCTATGTCATATTTCCTGTTACAGTCGTGCGCATCAAAATTACAAGAGCACGTTACTATGAAATAACGATATTTGAGAATAAAAATATAATGCACGACGTGGTACGTTCGTGTAGCGCCCATAATTTAACAAAGTTTCAATTTAGCCGTTGGTATTTTTCTTCTCTAATTGAAACGTGCTGTTACATTAATTTTGTTTCGCGTTTTGTTATGTACTAGGGTGGTTGAGAATTGAGGTTGGTTATAACTTTTCTTAACAAAATAGTGCGGTGATTCGGTTAAAAAGTTAATTGAGTTCATAAATCGCATTTATCATTTCAGTACCAATGGTAGTTTCAGGGAAATTGTACGTCATCAGCGAGGAGTTATGAGATTTGGCAAACGGGCATGAAAAGCCGAAATCTGAAAGCTGGAATTATAAAACGTAGAGCAAGTTCGGCCTCGTTGTTGGTTCAAATTGTGTGCACGCGGTTTTATTAATGCTTTTATTGAAGTGTTCATTTTGGTGCCGACATTTTGGGCTTTTTATACTCGAGTTATTGCATTGTATTTTCAATATACTTATACACGTGAAGATATATGTGGGGTTTTAAACCAAATATATATGTATTGACACAGATTGTGTGTTTTCTACGAATTTACGGCTTAATTGACGCATGTTCAAATTCGGGGATTATGCATTTATACCCTCATATTTTTACCCCTTTTTATTATTTATTGTGAATATTATGTACCTATTCGAAAGTAACTCTGTCGGTCTGTCTGTTTGTCTGTCTATATGTGACCTTTTTAAGCTAAAGCCACTGAACGCATTTCGATAAAATTTGGCAAGGAGATATAAATGGCATCCTGGCAAAGTACATAGAGGCTACTTCAGATCTCAAAAATAATCCTAAAAGGGATGAAGGTTTGTATGGGAGGCTTAGCATTTCTTTAGTTAGGGATAAGCAATATTAAATTTATGCTTGTGGTAAGAAAAAAAAAACATTTGTTTCAGAGTTATTGAAAATTCATACCCTAAAATACGGGATGATTTTAAAATTCACATGTTTATTGAGATTTAAGGCATTGGCAATATAGTCCAATACCTGTATGTTACGGTAATATTTATTATACTTTTATTTCATTTAAATCGGTCCACCCCCGAAGAATTGCCCTAAGTGGCAGTGGGCAGGGCTGAACGTAGCGTTGTCGCGCTCACTCTGAGGCTTGTAGTTTAGCATAGTGGTAGTGCCATTAGCTGTACCTAAAGAACATGATACTCTGACATCACTCACCAGCAGGCACGATCTGGAACACGCAGGGGTCCAGCTGTCGGCCCACGGTATTCATGCCACGACAGCTCAACGTGCCGTAGTCACGTTCGCTCTGAGGCTTGTAGTTTAGCTCACTGGTGCTGCCATTCGCTGTACCTAATTAACATGAGGTTTAGGGATCAAATTATGAAACGTTTACAAAGCTGTAAAAGTGTTAATGTAATTTTTGTATTTGAATTGCATGCATGCCGTGATAAAATGATTAACCAGCCAGCAAGGTGGTTATTCTGGCCAGGACTGACTGCCCAAATTGCGCCGGACGTATAATCAATTAAGTATCTCCATTGCGCCACTCGTGGAGGCTTTTTTGGCGTGGAGTCTACATGTAATTTTAAATTCATACATTTGGTGTTATGTATAGAGATAATAAAAGAAATTTATATAAGCTTACTAGTGGTGCTAATTAATAAAATAATTCGTCTTTTAGCTTATTTTTTTTTTAATGCTGTGTAGGCTTCTCCTTGACCTCGATCACGCCTGATGGAAAGCGATGGATGAGTTCTATGATGGAACGAGCAAACCCAGAAGATATTATGTCAGTTTAGTCTTGTCTCAAGATGCCACACCAAACGCTTATTGTGACTGCAGATAAGCATGAAGTCTAAGCGTCGGCGTCGGTAGCAGTTTTGTTAAACGGAACTCAATGACAATCCAGCTGAACGTTGTTCAGTTTTTCTACATAACGGATATGTTTTGTAAAACCACTAGCGGTTTTGTAAAACAGCGGATTCAATCATCTGCGATACCTATGTATATCCTACTAATAATATTATGAACGTGAATGTTTGAATGTTTGTTACTCAATCACGCAAAAACGGCTTAACAGATTTGGATGAAATTTGGAACACAGATAGTTTATAACCTAGATTAACATAATATATACTTTTTATCCCGATTGTACGTTCCTATGGTATAATTTTCCACGTCAATGCAGGCAAAAGCTAAAAGTCAATAATAAAAACATTTTCCAAGACCGATTAACCTGGCAATCCTAATTATGGCAACATTTCCTGTGACAATAAGACACGAACTTACGAGTCGCTTTTTGAAGTAGCCTTACCAAATTTCAGCGGCGACACGTCGAGACTCTCGCCGCTGTTGTTGAACTGCCAAAAGAAGGTGACGTCAGGCGGGTTGGCCGTCACGGAGCAGCGCACGCGCAGTGCCTCGTCAAGCTGCGCGCCTAGCACTTGAGGGGATGGGTGACCGCATACTGGTGCATCTGTGTAGTAATGTTTATTAGGATAGTGCCTTGTTTCGCTATCTCTTAGCGCCATCGCACCTAAATTAATGCCAAAACCAAAATACACTGTTGCGAGCTATGCTCGGCTCAGCGCCGAGGGTTGAAATCTAACATTGCAATAATATTTAGGCGTTCATTTAGGTGCCGTCTCGTTATAGTGAAATGGGACACAAGGCTTTTTGGCTGTCAGTAGTTAGTAACGGCCTATGGGATGTGAATAGGCAAAATGATTTTGGAACTTTGAGGTTACCGATAGTTGGTTTACGTTATTTTGAGGTTATAATAAATGTCATTTTGATTTTATGATTTTGGTGAAATAAAGTAATAAAAGCTACCTTTTTTTTGTGGCCTTGGACTTTGGAGAAATGACCTTATTGGCATACCAATAATACCTATGCTAATTTGTAATCTGTAGAGATGCTTTTGGTTATTAATTACCAAAATAAGTAAGCAATTAGTGAACTTCCAATTAACAATACGCGAGTAGCCAAGTGATAAGTAGGTGAAGATTAATTTAATCCCTCGAGGAAGGAGTAAGTTAACTAGTTAACCTATTAATGGGGATGATGTTAATTTTTTTATTTTTGTCTCAAAAAAAAAAAAAATGATTCATTTTATTTTTATTTTAGTTTATTAAGGGATAATAAACAACTACAACATACATAATACAATAGTTAACAAACTTTTTAAGGAGCAATGTTGCAGTCCACTACATAATCCGCAAATAATTCATATTTAAAGATCAGTGGTTGCCACTAGACGAGCATTACCAAAATTAACAAATAGTTTAGTTCCAAATAGTGCAAATAGTATTACAAAAAGTGTAAAAGTTAAAAAAAACTGCCAAGTTATAAACGTTTTAAAGTAAGTGTTAGACTAGGACAGCACTATCTTAGAAGTGACTACGTAACTTCATACTAGCGCCGTACATTGTCCGTACCGCGCGACAAGGACAGGAATAATCCCCTCCAAAAACTATTAAAGCGTGTATCTTCATCATTTTTACATTGATTTAACAGATTTTTTCGATTATATCATTTTTACTATGCCTTCTTTGAAATAACATTATTTATACGATCATTTTTAATAGTATTCATCCCAATTAATACGTAGCCAATCAACACTAGCACTGCCAACATTACTTACATGTTCGTTTCAAACCACTTTGCAATGCAGTGATAAATGAATGGTTTGTACAAACACTTTTACACGTCAATAATATTTTAAAAGCTAGGTGAGATCGGCGTTTCCTATCTGACTACTCTGAGAAGAAAGGCCCAAACTCAGAGATCACAGTCTCTTTTAAAGTCCAGACATAATCTTGGTCAGGTCTTGGTTTTTGTCTTTTGAGTAAAGAACCACACAGAATGAGTGAACCCGTCCAGTCAGTGCACGCATTTGTCAGTAATCATGCAGCTCAACACAGAAATTAAGGAGCTCAACGATTCGACGAACATTACCAAAGAAAGGACATTTGGGTAGGCCGCATAAATTACTCAAACAGCCAAATCATAATTAAAACTAACTGAAAGAAAATAAAAATATACTGAGATTTAATAAAAAACAACAAATCCACACTGCCTTCAAATTCACAATAATTAAAATATTATAATACTTTACAAAGTAAATTTACATGTCATTGTATACATATATTAAGTCCATTAATGTCAAAGTGTTTACAAATCCGAGAATAAACTTGGTCAGGTCATAACTATGAGGACCCTGTACACTGTTGTCTGAAATTGTCTTTTGAGGAAAGTGCAAGAATTTGTCAATCATGGTGCAGCTCAACTCAGAACTAAGGAGCTCAACGATTGGACGAACAATACAAAAGAAAGGACATTTGGTTAGGCCGCATAAAGTATTCAAACAGCCAGATCATAATTAAAACTAACTGAAAGAAAAAAAATAAAAATACAATGACCCACGTAGTTCTCACATTCACAAAATTAAAATAATATGATTCTTTATACAGCAGAATTTTCCTAAGAATTTTCGCATAAGTATAACGAAATGTTTACGCGAAAAGTTTTTCTAATTCTTTCAAATTGTAATTCAGCACTAAACGAACAACTTCAAGCGTTATATTTAACAAAAGATTCCGTCTCTAAGCAAGAATGCCACAATTAACAAAGAGCTAAAAGAGACCCGAATACAGTTCGTTAAATCATAACAGAAGTTAGACGATATATAAATTTTATCGCCCAACTGTTCCCCTCTGGAGCAGGCGCAGTCAGCGGTTGTGATTCATTTAGATATCTACTTGCAAAACTGCGCTCCCGAGCTGCCTTAGATTTTCATTAAACTCTCAAATATTTGCTCGCATTAAGCAGCCCTACCTCGGTAGGATTACTGTAGCGGGAATATGAAAATATGTATATGGATTAATGTAACACCGGCGCCAGCGATCGTGTACCGCGTGCGAATAACAACGTACATTTTCTTCGCCTTAGATTTGTGACGGTAAGGATCAATAAAATGGAAACAAACTGTCGGCAGCGAGCGGTGCAAAAGTAAAACAGCGGTGCGGTAACAAATAGCAGGGGAGGGCTGGATACATTTGTCGCAGATCGGCCGCTCGCCGCATGCCGCCCGCGGTGACGGAGACGACGTAAATCTTCGCCAGCAGCTTCCGAGATGATTGATGGCCGCGCGGTGACTCTGAGGACTGCTTGTCGAAATACACCCTCACCACTACTCACTTATACAACTTAGGTTGTTTGTAGACGCATTGATCAGTGTTGCGGGCAAATTAATCCCTCCGGGTAATAGTTAGCACTTGCTTATTGATCGATGGTGCTCATACTTTTAGACAGTAAACTAGACTTTATCATTTAGGGCATAGTTGGCAATAGTGAGAGTAATAGTCGGAATATTAGCCTTCTTCTGTATCCTAGTGTGTTCTGGCTCATTGCCAGAATGTTTTGGTGAAGCAGCTGATTGCACGCTCATTAGCAGGCGCTTGAACGATTCTTTCATCCATAAAATGGGGTGTTTCTGGTTTTATGTGGAGGTAGAATTTTCCAACACCGATGTACGTGTATAAATACCTAAATGAATGAAAATAACAGCTCGACTGAATGCTGGTAATTTGCGATCGTGTGCGTCTGTGAATATACCACGTATGAATGTTGTTACGGTTTGTAGGGTCTCATAATGTAATTAGCGCCCTTTCATGAATATTACACAATTTTATTTTGCTTGAAACGGCCCGTGTTCGCATAACATATTGTGTAAATATAAGAAGAACTCATTATCCTGGCATTATTCCGGCTCGCGGGTACATTACATACATCATGGCGGGCAAAAAGACAGATGTAGTGTTCCTAAGCTCCTTTATTGTAATTTATTGCTTGTGTTTATCAGTAAATGAAATTATTATATATTCAATACATTCTACGGTGGCACTCCGTTGACTGTAACAAATCTTTGTTAAGATCTTTCTGAGAATGATTGATACAGCAGTCAGCAGACGACGAAAAGTCTCCGGCGAAATGAAACGTAATTTATTAGCACTCAGTTTATAATAGGGCACAAAGGACTCGTCGATTCCAGCTGGAAGTTATCTACGTAACAATTTACTTATTGGTGAGCTTTACTTTTAAAGCTGGTCTATTTTTTCGTCGTTTGTCGACCTTATTTTAGAGAGATATTTATGAACTGAGAGTTACATTTTTATGGTCGATGCCTAAGTTGGGAAGAATATTTGAGACATTATGTTAAGAGTTGATATTAACCTAAAGTATAATTCCTCTAGTAGATGTTCTTCTTACCATAGATCTAATATTACATGAAATAATTAAACTAAGTAGTAATGTGACTTACTATCGAGTGCATTGATTACCTACATGAAACAATCGTTCGGATTGTGTTGACGAATCATCTTGATGATGATGGTGATGGTGATGATGATGGTGATGATGATGATGGTGATTGAATAATAAACGTTGGCTTAGTCTTAACGTCATACAAGTCAGCAAAGTTACTTATTGCGATCGTAGCGTCATGTAGGTATAATTTTCTACGTTTGTGTATGTATGTGTAGGTTTGTGGTAAGTTGATTGGCTAGAGGACCACGCCGGTCCTCTAGCCAATCAAGGACCACGTCGGTATCTAGAACTATGAGCGGAGAAACGTAATCCATAAATAATTGGCGCTGTGGTTCAGCGCTTAGTTTTCTGAGTCTTCGAATTTTCTATAGATACATTTTATTGATCCGATGCTATTATGCGCTTTGCTAATAAAGTTTAGTTCTGACACACAAAAATCTTTTTAGGTAAGAATGTGAACGGGCAAGAAAACAGGCAGACCAAAAAGTGTGAAGGATGATTTGGCCATAAAGGAAGTCAAGACCGTGACTATTAATAGAGATTAGAGAACATTTAACAGTGTAACTGTAGAAGTGTCTGAAAGGGTCATGAAACTAGTACCCGAATAAGTTTTACATAATCAGCCTATTAGTACCTAATGTTCCCACTGCTTGGGCACAGGCCTCCGCTCGGTGAGAGGGAGTGGACCGTAATTCACAACACGGGCCCAGTGCGTGCAGATGGTGGATGTCACATGTCTTCGAATTTTTGGTTCTAGGACATGCCGGTTTCCTAACGATATTTTCCTTTAGCGTTTTGAGAGCAATGGCGATGAAATAATTTACACAAAAAACAGTGGTGGTAACGGCCGCGACTTACTAGTTGTAGGTCGTACGTTCGAACCCCGACAGGCTCTTTACTTTGAATAAGTATTATATAGCTTAAATAGACTGTATTTTACTCACATTGTATGCTAAGATGTGTGGACTGACTGGCCGTCTCTCCGAGCGCGTTGGTTGCTCGGCACGAGTAGTCACCTCCGTGGTCCCTCGTCACCTTCTGTAACACCAGCGACTTGGTGCTGACGATGATGCCGGACACCACATTGTGGAGCACCGGCTTATCCTAAACATAAAAACAAAAATAAAATATTTTGTACAGAGAATAGGAAAATTATAGTTATGTCATACAAATTGTGAAGAGAAACAGTTGAAACCACATCTTATCAAAAATTGTCCACCAATTTATGGCTAAATGGTCAAGATGATCTACCTACCAAAAGCTCTCTTACAGGACCAATTTTTTCAACTTGTTTGTTATTAATATTTCGTTTTTGGGAATTTTCCTGTGCGAGTCCCACAAAAATATGTTTTTCTATTACTCGTATTTTTCTTTCGTGAGAGAAGATGGTTTTCTTTAAGGAATCAGTAGGAAGCTTTGATAAACCATCTCATAACGTAAGCTCTTAGTGAATCACACTACATCTGGTTGGAGAGAATCGCGTAAAACGAATTAATCATTATTAAGTGCTATGAATGGATGCGTCAAGCTGAAGACAGGGCGCTATGGCGCTCATTAGGGGAGGCCTATGTCCAGCAGTGGACTAATATAGGCTGATGATGATGATGATGATGGAGTGCTATGAAAATAGTGAAAAATTGAGTACCGCAACAGTGTAAACTTGGTCTTTTTTTGTACACAGTCAATAAAAACAAAACCTGAAATATTTGCCTGAACTAAATGTAGAGAATTCAAATGCAGCAAAAGCTCATTCAAATAGTATACCCGACCAATATAAACAGCAGGGCTATAAATGTCAATAGAATTTATACAAACCAAGATTGCAACACTATTTTCTAATAAGTACTACCTAGGCGAGCTAAACGTTGCTTGAGGCGGGCAGGACCAGGACTTATTTTGTATAAATGTGAGTATGTTTTTGCGTATGAGTCCAGAGTGAACGTAAAATAATTTTAGCACAAACAGAATTGACCAGTTTTTGGACACCAAACAGATTGTTGGAAGGCCTCCGACAAGGTTGACCGATGCCGATGACCTAGTGAAGGCCGTAGGAATCTGCTAGATGCGAAAAGCACAGAACTGATCGAAGTAGCGGTGCTTTGGAAAAAGAAAAATAAAGGAATAAATGAAATAAATTTATTTAGCCCACGTTAAGGCACACAATATTCACACAAAACAAAAAAAACTGAAGCAAATAGTATTGCGTGCCTCATGGCTGCGCCAAATAGGCCCAGTTCAGGAGAGGCCTATGTCTAGCAGTGGAGGTCTTTCGGCTGAAGTGATGATGGTGATTGAATGATAAGTGTCTCTACGAGTGGCAATACTTAAATCTATGGCTCACCTTGCACAGGCTGCCTCAATACACTGACTGGTTAATACAGGGTTAGTTTTCAAAGACCTGTCAAACTTAAGGGTGTGGTTCAGACCATCAAACAACTTTCTCCATGGAACCAATATCGTGATCGCGGATATTTATCAACTGTCCCATACAAAACTTGAATAACAAACATACTCGATCTAAAGCTGAAATGTTTTTCGTGATAACGATATTGGTCCCTTGGTCATTTTAAATTAGTCTGTACCACACCCTTGCATTTGGCAGGTCTTTGAAAACTAACTCTGTACTGTATTTATACCGTGGTATGAGCTAGTCTTAAACACAAATAGTCTTGTTGGTCCACAAATTCAAGGTCTGCGCGCTATGTAGCGAGTTATGCTCGGAGTTTCTTTGAAGGAGGATGATGAAATTATTCCGAAAAGAACTGGAGTCATAGTACGCTGGCTATGTTTGTCGAAGGACTGATAGAGGGTGGAGCAAACGAGTCCTGGAGTGGAGACCACGTATCGGTAAGAGTAGAGTGTGGCTGTCCCCAGCTGGATGGACCGCCGACCTCAAAAAGGTAGCTGGGACAGACTGGATGCGAATGGCAGAGGACAGGGTGGCGCAGCTTGGGAGGAGCCTATATCTAGCAGTGGTCTGTAATAGGTTGAGTTGAAAACCGTTTTAGTAACTATTGGAAATAATTGGTTTGATGTGGTGTTAGGTCGTGCAGTAGAATTCTCCTGCTTGTCTGGATTGATCGCATATAACTCCAAAATTTCACTGTTTTTGCCGTTACAATAAAGGAAAAGTTCTATTGACCTACTTGTACACAAAGTTTCTATTTTAACTCCCTATTATAATAACATGACATATCGATCTCTGACGCACACAAATCCACTACTGAAAGAGCTCGTAAGGAGTTTTTCATGTAGTTTGAAAAAGGTCACGAACCCATGTTGTGATTACAGCTAACTTATTCAAATGTAATTGAGATTATACGCTGACGTCGTCCATTTTGTTTTAACACGTACTTCATCAATGTTTCATGATTATTCTTTTGTATTAACATGTTAGTACTTAGGGAACGATAAATTGTTTCGGGCACGTCTCAGTTTAAATACAAATAAACTTTGATGATAATTTTGTTCCTATTGCTCACTTAAAGGTTTCAAATTTATTGATGTTATTTCCTGTTATACGAATATATTGGTATACTACATTCGTTATCGTTATTGTTATAAGTACTCAATCAATCAAACTACATAGCCTTTTCCCAACTATTTTGGGAACGGCTTACACACTAACCGTGCACCTGAATACCATGTGTTTAACATGGAGAGGTGATTTCAGAAGTACTACTAGATACTATTGAAAAAGTCAAAAAATGATTGAAGTTGCAGCGCAAACTGCACTTTTTTATCATAAACACATATCCTACTAATATTATAAACGCGAAAGTTTGTTAGCAATGATGGATGTTTGTTACTCTTTCACGTAAAAACTACTAAACAGATTTGGATGAAATTTGGCACACAGATAGTTTATAACCAGGATTAACACTTATAGTACTTTTTATCCCGATACTCCCACGGGATCAAGATTTATGCGGGTGAAACCGCGGGGAGCGGCTAGCGTGTATATACTTTTGGAAACTGAATTACAAACGCAGTATACCTACCTTTTAATCATCAGGTTTTGGATACCTACTTGTTCCCTAAAGTTAAGCTTCAATAGCCCCATGGATAAGTTTTTGGATTGCATAGTGAGTTTAACCCTTGCTCGTTGCATTATGGACGACGAAAACACTAGAACGTAGAACTTTCATAAGCATGTTTTTGAAGTTCAATCTATAATCCATGTTTTAAACTTATACTTGAGCTGCTATTTCAAATCGGAATTATATTGAAGCCGCATTATTAAGTTGCTGTTTTGCTTGGTTCTTGGTTGATATAGATCGGTAGGTAGGTATAGGTTTAAATTGTTCGTTAGCGCAGACTTTTTGCTTTTTGTGTATACACGTTGCAAATAAGTAAGAGAAAAACAAACTATCAACATTTTTCATGTTATCATGGATTTACATACCCTATCATCCAGCATTAAACAGCCATTTAATAAAAAACTCATTAAAATCAAAATCAAAAATCAAAATATTTTATTTCACATAAACCTACATGGGCACTTATGAAACGTCAGATTCTAGGTGCACGGTTCCAATTGGTCGTTTCCTATGGAGAAGAGCCGGCAAGAAACTCCATGGTTACTCTTTTAAAAATATTTGTCTTTTACAATATTTTTTAGTTACAGTGTTAATAGGTATGGGAGGACAGTGTAGGCCTGTCAAAAAGTACCATATGTTAAACAAATAGACAATGGTATATAAATTTACAATCCACAAGGCCTACGACGTTCTCACATTTGCAAAATATAGAAATAATCTAATAGAATAAAATCAAAACTAATTAAAAATTACCAATATCCATAAGTTTAAATTAGTAATCAGTGTGGAAGGCATTACATAAGTAATCTATTAGAGTCCCAGGTAAGTCTGTAGTTCATTAACGCTGACTTATTGCTTACATATTTAGACGGTGCAAAAAACAATAAACAAAAAACTTAAACTTAACTATACCCCAGTCGCTTTAGCATGGCAATAGCGGTCATTGCCTTACCCCATATGTTTCTCCGTGGGAACCCAATCAATAAAGTATGTATGGCTTTTCGTTATTGGAACATGTTGAAGATTAAGAATAATTAAGTACGTTAACAGACTTTATTTCAGTTTTTGAAATAAAAATTTCTTGAAGATGTAGGTGACCTACCTACATCTTCAAGAAATTTTAAATGACCGCTATTACCAAGCTAAAGCATCACGGGTATAATAAAGTTTGACCGGGATTAAATCGAACAGCCATTTAATAACTATTTCTTAATCAATATTCCTATGCATAGTTAATCATAATCAGTGTGGAAGGCACTCATTCGTAATCTATTGGCAATTTTTAAAATTTTCCGACATTTAAACGAAAAGCCATTTCTTAACGATATCATTTCCAGTACCTACCCTTATGCATCTTCAACATTAATCAGTGTGGAAAGCATTAGGTACGTCAATATCGAGAAGGGTGATGGCGTAATCTATTGGGGTCCGATAATGAACAGATCTCCAAGTTGGGCTAGTAATTCATCAGCGGTGTCGCCTGTTCCGTCTGATCAGGGCCTTCTTTATTGTGTTAACAAGTATCTATAGCGGATCAATCAATTGTAAGTTTATTATTAAGTTGGGTTTCCAAAATAATTTTATTAAACCACTTGACGACTTTTTTATGTTTTCACGTTTTAAATGAACTGGGACTGGGATAATTAACATTCATCACCTTCGTGTATGATGATAATATCGTGACCAACGGACAAACTCTATTATTAAAAATATAAAATATGAAGATAATAAAATTTGAGAAAATAGACAACACCCTTGTAGGTTTTTAGTTCGATTAGTACATGATATGAAAAACACGCATTGATATTATAGTAAAAAAACGGAATCAATATTGCTATGAACAATTTAAGCAATATCGCCAATAGTCAATACTCAATCATTTATTTGCATTCCACAATGTGGTAACTTAAAATTATATGTTATCATAATGTACCTTGTCGCAATCGCAGCACCGTTTTTACCGCATACCACACCACGCATACGTCTCCACCACACTGCGGTACGGCGTAATATACTACGGATAGGAAATTGGCTTAGGAAATTGGGTCAGTTGGGAAAAAAAGGTCTTCGTGCATTAAGCATGATCGAAAATACTAACATTTGCAAACCCTTTTTATTAATTTAAAATTATTACTACACCTCCGTCCTTAGATACTTTTGAAATTGCCTTGTTTATAAAAAAAAAACGATATGCAATTTTATGCCCTATCCAATAAACGCCATTTAAGTGCTCTTTAGAGCAGTGGTGGCCCAGTGGTAACCGCCGCGACTTACGAGTTCTAGGTCGTAGGTTCAAACCTAGACAGGTGCTTTACTTTGTGTAAATTATTTTATCACCACTGCTCTCAAAACGGTGAAGGAAAACATCGTGAGGAAACCGGCATGTCTTGGAACCAAAAATTTTAAGACATGTGACATCTACAACCCGCAAAGGACCCGCGTGGTGGATTACGGCCCACTCCCTCTCACAGAGAGGAGGCCTGTGTCCCAGCAGTGGGAACATAATAGGCTGATTATGCTTATGCTAAGTGCTCTTTAGTCACAAACGACAGCCTAGTAATGGCTCCATCAACTATCATAACCATACAACTACCCAAATCGATAAAAGGTTTAACTGGAATTAATGCTTTCAGTTTGAGTTTAATATCTTTAACCTAAAGTAGTGTGTCGCAAAGGGTTATTAAGAGTTTATGTAAAGAGGATAGATCGTCCTGCTGGGTGCTATTAGCAACATACCGTGATTACGAATCCATTTGCTAACGTATGACGGTAGTTGGAATCTTATGTGTCTTTTTCACACGTTTCGTCTACCTAATAATCAGAGGTGGGTGCTCTGACATCAGTGGTGGCGACTAGTGGATAAAATTAACTTAATTATAAAAATATCCAAGAAATTTATATCTAACATTTGCCGTCTCAGTTTATGACCAGTGTTCTCCGGTTTTCCTTCACAAAATCCGGGTCAGACACACATCGCTCTGCGAACGTGGGTAGGACGAGTTTACTTTGGAGCACATCTTTTTTAACTGCTCTGTTATTGGAGCAGTCCCAGCCCGTGACTTGTATAGTCATACATATATACATAAACTAACTAGCCTAGAATCAGTTCTATTTTTAATGTAAATTTTGACGTTCAAAAGTGTCTTTTTATGGGCCTATTTGAAATAAATGCTTTGACTTTGACTTTGACTTTAACGCCATCTTCTCGTGGGGGGTAGGCAAATGCAGAACGCCACCTGCTACGATTCTTACATACTCCTTTTGCACCGTTTACGTTCATACATCTTGTGATATACGCACGCCGGTTGCAAATACTACGCACCTGACCCTTCTGAATAACATTACCAAAAAAGTATTGTATAGTCATCTCCCTAAATTAAAGATCCCTGTCCCATCTAACTTCCCATCGCTACTGTACACATTCTTCCCCAAGCTCTTTGAGGCTTTGATGTTTTTTATTTTTCATCAAAGTATGAAGATGTTTGTGTGGTTTGTGATCATTTATGTAGTTTATGCTTATATATTTATAAGATTATATAATTATAGTGATTTGGACGACACAGTCAATCTAAACACAATTGTTTCTCTGTAAGAAAAGAAATTTATTTAGGTACAATATTTTTACATGTTATATTGAAATTTATAAAAGCATCTAGTAAAATAACTTTACCCGTAAGAAAAGAAACGACATTTAATGTTATTAAATCACTATGTCGATTCCTGAATCACAATACGTTCTAATTCTTTAATCTTGTTTTCTCACTACAGTCGACAGATAGATACTGCATAGGTTATATTATTCGACCACAGATTACTAAATAAAAAGTATGGGTTAGGGAGTTACCACGATAGCGCTTGATGCGCGGGAAAATTGAAATTAAGAAAAATATATTTTTCTTTACATATATTTAATAATCTATCGAACAATATTATTTATCTGTTTGTTTTTGTGTCCTCATTCTCGTCAACAAGGTTCTCAACCAATTCAATTATTTATTAATCAACTAGTAATGGATTTATAATAGGTATTTAGAATCTTTTTTTCGTTTCGCAAGTTTTCTCTTAACACATCTTACCTAAGCAGAATTGTTGACATCGGCGCCATTGCCATAGAGAAAAATAGAACAAGCGAAACTCCAAAGTTGTAACGCGTATCTGTTTTTCAGTTTCGTAAAATAATTTAATTAGATCGTGTATATGAATGCGTAAATTGTGCTAGTGTGTGTGAAGCTTGCCCGGTGACAGGATTCGGATCGTGTGAAAAGAACTTAGGTTCAGTAGTGAACTTTGATCGGCTGATACGATGAGATTGACAGAATTACGAGTCCATAACTTAATAAAAGAAGATTTAAATAAACACTTACGTTATGATACCATGATATTCTATGTTCTCTAGGGTTGGCACGCACTGTGCACTCGAAGTACACGTCGTCACCTTCCTTGATGTCGTGAGGGTTGAGCGTTGAGCCCAATGATAATGATACCACTGGTGGATCTACAACGAAAAGTTAATTGTTAGTAACGTTAGTATCTACTCAAAAAAAGTTAAAGACGTCTTCTCAAGAAACTGAAGTCACATCCCTTGCAGGGTTTTTGAGACGTAGTGGCAACTTTTTAGCTAGTTTCTGGTAGCCAACTGATTTTGGGTCAATCATTCAAAATAACAAAGACACGGTCAATTATATTTTTTTTTTCGAAAGGTCTATTATTATCACTGACATATTTATTAAAATTATTGATATTTAAGGTGAATTGCCTACGCTGTAGTAACTGCTACCCAGTCGTTGTGGCGTGAAAGCGTAACAAACAAACAAATTTTCGCATTTATGATATAAACAAGCGAAAGTATTTATTAAAATAATTCACCCCCGACGACGCCACTACCCTCCTCCAGGAGAGTAGTAAGGCCACCAGCACACTACATAAGCCCATAACCCGATCGCCGTCCTACCGTCCTCGCCGCCGAGGCCCGCCGCGACGCCCAAATCCACGCCCCTCCCTAAATTAAATTCGACCCTAAATCACTCAAATCCTGATCCAGCTAGTCCCTTGCTGCCCTCTCCCAGCGACGCCCTAAGCCGAGGTTCGTACCCCGAAGGGGGTGCCCTTAGCGTTGTCGCTTAGTTTTTAAGTTAGTACATAAGTTTAAGTCCTGGCTGGAGGCTTTAATTTATTAGGGCAACCACAGGCAAGTCCGTCTAAGCAGACGACAACCTCATAGGTTGACCTGCGAGATGCCATTTATAAAAAAAAAAATATTAAAATAATAATATTTAGGATTAATTATTAGCACTGAAACGTAATTCAAAAAAATATCTCGGTTAAACAAAACATCCTCCCTCCTTATATACAATTTAAGGAGAGCTCTATTTTAGATGTGGGTATTAAAAATAGGTTAAAAATATAATCTAAATGGACATAATAACGAATAACAATAGACAGATGAGTAGATTGAAAACAATAATCACGGATGGGGGCGGCTAAGTATTAAATCGTGTTGTGATTGTTGCGGGAACGATCTGCGGTTTGCTCTGTAATCGCGGCTTAGGCCACGTACCTGGGCGAACTCAAAACATTCCTGTCAAGGCACGAACTAATATTAAACGGAAACCCCATTTATTAACACCATTAGTTAGTTTGAATAAAATAAAGTTTCTGATTTGAATCTATGTGAGATGATGGGAAAATGAAGACGGGAAACGAAATATCTTACTTTGCAATTCAAGCGATTAATTTGCATTTGATGTGTTTGTGAGTAACTTGTCTCGATTAACGGAGTCAAAATATGAAAATATGGCTTTATTTACTAAAGTTACACTAAAAATAATAACATCAGATATTTGAGTTCGTCTGTTGAACGACATTGTTTAACCAACAATTTATTTTTATTTTTATATTGTTCAGAACAAAGGTTTGACATTATTGTCGGTCTATTTCCTAGTTGTCCAAGGTTGGAAACCGTTTTTACTCCAGGTGAACACTTATCTGTGGAAAGGAGCGGGCGTTGACACTTTATTGGCCATTAAAGACCTATAACGACGTCGCCCCGCGGCCGGAGGAAACGCCCGTCCTCCAAGTAAACATTTACGATTCCTCCGTTTAAATTGTTGCCAAAATGATTCGCGCCGTGAGCGGCGAAATTCTCCCCGCTCTAAATGCGTTACAGTTCGCCAAGCAGAAGTAAATATAAATTATTTATATTTGGAAATTAATTTCCTCTGTCGTAATAGAGTCAGCACGTTTCCTGACTTTTCAGAATTGACCGGCCCGTCGGGGAATTAGTGCCTTTATTGAGTGATCATTCTGTCGGGTGGTGGTTAAAAAAAGTTGCGGGCGTGAGAATACGCAGGTGGAAATAATCGCGCACAATAGTCGTGGTGTAGATGACTCGTTTACGCATAAATAAATTGGCAAGCTATGTTCTGCTATTAGAATGTAAACGCACTGGCTACGTTAAGCCGGCTTAATCCCTTAGAGCGTTTGGCGATCCGGATCCTGTGTTGGTCGGGGTTTGTCGCTCCCGCTAGTCCGAATTAGTTTTTGGCGAGTCCTCAGCGGATGTTAAGTGTTGATGTTGTGTGCTCGCTGGCGCTAACAAGGTTTTAACTACGTTTTACTGAGTTTCTCATGTTGGCGCATACAAGCTTTTAATATTGTTAGATAGGTTGTTTGTTGCGAAATGTTGCCAGGGCCAGTTACGCGTTAAAGGAGTTGACTAAATTACGCGCTCGGAACCGTTTAAGTAGATTTATTTCTAATTAGATTGCTAATTAGGGTTGTTAATTAAATAACATTTATGATTTAGGCAACAGCTGAGCTTTGGGAATAGGAGCTTTCATAAGAAGGTGAAACAGACATAGTTAATTATTAAGTGTTGTATTTCCAACCCTCGTCACTTCATAATCCATTACGGTGAAGCATCTTGTGTAATACCACAAGGACAAGGACAAGTCCAGCGCTGTAACATCAATGTAACGGCTAAACATGGCATGTCAAACTGTAGCAGAACCACGGCAGACAAAGCCAAATTAATCCTTCAGACAGGAAGGTGTCACCGTGGAGCCGACGGCGTCGGGTAAGCCATGCATCTGTGAGTCGCCTTCCGCAGTCTAAATTAGACGGAATTAGTTCCCAACAAGTTTGTAGCGCCGGATAAAATGTCAGTGAGCAAAGTTCCATCGGGGACGAATCGCAGGTCCCCGAGAGAGCCGCGCCGTGGGCTTTGTTGTCTCACGCTGGCGTACGGTAACCGACACGTCTGATAAGTACCAAGATAAGCACATTACATAAAGCATGTACAAGAATACGTTTTAGTGTCGCGTCGTTCGCCATTATAAATCTTTTTGACTTACATTAGTTAATTGGGTTAGTTTTTTTAAATGACGTCGCTTTTTTCTAAAGATTTTCACGCCGGATTTGTGCGTCGAGTTTTCTTTTCATTGCTTTGATTTAAGGCTCCATTATAAAAATTGACATTACGGGGCGACCGTTAGATTTTAAAAGATAACGATATAAGTCCGATCATTAAAGTGTTATTTCTGAAAACGATGTTAGTAATTACTTTATTTAAATGAAGTGCCTATGTTTACTTAAGACGTTTTGAGGAGTCTTTCAGTAGAGTAGATCTATCATTCAGATTTAAAAAAAACATTAAAAGAAAACGTGGATCTGGAACACTTGCGCGAAAGGCATTTCCGCGAAAGAAACTTGCGCGAACCGACTTGAACAAAAAGGTACTTCTGCGAATGGATTTTAGCACGAACGGTTTTCCAATTTTTCATCATGGGTGTAGTGTCGTCTTCATGGTTTTTGAGAATGCTAAAGGCGATAGTGAGGTTAATATGTAAATCCAAGATGGTGGCTGCCAAAACTTCAAATTTTGCGAAATGCGTGTCATTTTCATGATTTTCGATGGTGCTGACACCAAAAATAGAATAAATCAAAACCAGTGCCCTCGAAAACCATGAAAATGACACGCATTTTGCAAAATTTGAAGTTTTGCCAGCCACCATCTTGGATTTTGTAAGTAAACAGAATGCCACAACTGCAACTTGAACATAACTGGCGAAATATGAGTGTACTATACATCCCTGCCCAACCCTTTGAAAGAATGCAGGCATGATCATATGAAGAAATGTCTTTCGTGCAAGTGTCCTGCTACCAGAAAACGTGACTTCGTTAAGATAAATAAATAAAATAAAAAAATGTTTTTCACTGAAACATGTCTCGTAAATTTATGTGAGACATGTTTCAATTATAAACACATATTTAAATTATTCCTGAAAAAAAAATATCGGTGAAACGGCACCCACGGGAGGACTACGAAAATTCATACCTTTTTGGCTGACTCATTCGATTCCATTGTTACAAATATAGACACGTTCTTCGAAAAGAAGGTTAAATAATCCTATTTCAATTAATAATCTTCTTAATAAAATCGTAGAACTAACAAACCAATTTAAATTTACAAACTTGATCCTAATTACAAAGCGTTCAACTTTGTAAGTAAACTTTCGGAGTCAAACAATACCCAAACGATTTCTCTTTGACGTCAGACGTACTATTAAATTTTAGGAAAATGATTAATATTATGGATATTGCTCAATTTCAGGAGAAATTTGTTTTATCACCTCCAGTTTTGATGGCAGTGTGTCATACATGCTGAGCTGTGCTTAAGTAGCAATGATAATTAAGCGTAACGATGTCGGAGATGTGCAAACTGGTTGAGTCGAGCTCCTTTATTGTTTATTTAGCTATATTCGTTTAGGGAACGGGTCTTTACGAATTAAGAAGTTCCGCTAATTGTCATCGTGCGAGTTGGAAATGTTGATTTGTACAAACAATTACGACTCATTTTCGTCTTATGACGTAATCTCTCTGTGTGTTTTAATACTTTCGTCTTCCGCTGTACGTAAGACCAAAACAGTAAAATTGACAAAGTTCGCGTAGGTGAACTTCTCAACGTTGGACGTTGAAATAAAAGGCATCTAGAAACAAATAAAAACTTGGCTCAAAACTCGCAAATAAAAGCAAGGCACTATCACAAAACTCCAAGTCGGCAAAGAATTTTCAGATAAACGACGTTTTTTAATTCATAGAGATCGGATTTTTTTTCAACATTTGAGGGGAAAAGTAGATAAAGTTTTTCGCCAGATTTGGTTTTATAAGTAGATGAGATTCGCGAAATGTGTGAGTAGGAATTCTCCGAAGAAAATATTACAGTTTGATCAGAATTGGTTTGAGATTTAGATCTGTTTTTAACTAGACCTTTTTTCTTTTCGGTTCCATACCTCGAAAAGAAAAAACGGAATCCTTATAGGATCACTTTGTTGCCCGTCCGTCTGTCTGTCTGTCAAGACCCTTTTTCTCAGGAATGCGTGGAGGTATCAAGCTGGAATTTACATGTAATACTTAAGTCTACTGTCCCTTGGAGCTGTGAAAAATCTAACTTCTAAGCCTACGCAATCAGAAGATACAGCCGTTTATGCTGCAAAATTTCGACACTCGCAAGGGAATCAAAACCTACAGGGTACTTCCCGTGTACTCAGAATCTTAAAATTTGGTACGAAGCAACGTCTTATACCACAGGTAAAGGAAAAATTGCGAAAATCGAAATTTTTTAGTTACATCATATTTTTTTTTAATAATTTTAAACTTACTACCCCTTTCCTCATGTTTTTGTTATAGGCGCAGTAGGGAAATGCATCTAAATAGATAGAAGTGTGCATGCGTGCGCAGGCGACGCGAAGGTGATAGTGGGAGCGAGACAAAACACAGAACATTACTGTGCAGGTATTATGTTTTTGGGCGGGTATCCTGCATTAAATTATTTTCCATGGTGATTTTTTATGTTATTTTATATCTAGCTTGTATTAATTTTGAGAACCTACCTGTTATAATTTTCATCTAATATGTTGAATCCCTAAACCGGACTTGGTTTCCATACGTAATTTTTTGGTGACCACTGAAAATCTGAGCTGTGCTGTGGGTGTGTGATCATGCTGAGTGGAAGCCTTCTTGTCACAGCCACGGCGTGCAGCTGCCGACTATTTATGTTCTGTGTTCGTTAGAATAAATCTGGCTGTATTTTTTGTTGTTGTTTGTAATCGAGTTATTTTGCATGCTCGTGTTTCTGTGACAAACAAATCTATTTCTTTCTCTTTCTTTGTTTCTAACTGACTATAAAATTATTATTCTTGGTTTAAGAAAACACCGTACGAAAATATTTTATTATGCGCATCACACAGGACAGAGGCGGATTAAAGGATTGCTGCGGAAAAACGCGCGCGGAACGAGAATGGACAGGAAAATGTGTCATTCGCTATGAAATCCCTCCATCAGCCTAGTGTATTAAGGGCGCTATATGATGAGACAATAAAAGAGAATACATTTCTCACGCGGAACACCACAATCATTCGCCTCGTTGGGTTTGGATTATTTCTAAAGCATGGAGGTTTTAAATGCCGCCGCATGCACACTTTTTTTTAAACAATTTGGTGACTAACAGGAACACATAACTAAATTAGTACTCAATGCAACACAACCGTCGCTAAAAATATTTAAACATCACCCCGCGTTTATGAACGTGTTGCGATACCTATTTACCTACTAACTTGTTTTCGGCAAGTCTGTTTCAAAATAGCCAAAATACATGTTTTAATAACTATTTTTAACACCTTTTTGACAAGTTTTGTATTAAACTAGTCTTTAACGTTGTTTAAGTGTAAATGATGAACGAAAACAGTACGATGGCACTACAAGTGGAACACATGTGTTCAATTATACCTTGCAGTAAACGCAGGGTCAGATGTTGGAGTGTTTAAAGCGTCCATTCACCTGCACTTTTGAGGACCTAAAACGCCACTGATGCCGCGATTGGCGTGGACACTTACTGACATATTAAAAATCTCTTTCCGTCAATTTGAAAACAAGAAGAAGAACGCAGGACCAAAGTTAAAGAAAATTAAACAGAGTTGGGCTATATGACTGTGTTACTTACAAATAACATCTAGCTTGAAGGAGTCTTCAAGGCTCTGCCCGGGCAGTGCGTTGTTGTCAGCTTGACACTTGAGCTGTACTCCATCGTCTTCTGGTAGAGGCATGAACTGGACTTGACTGCTCACCCACGTCTCGTTCATGGCTTCCACTATCTATGTATAATTGGACACCTATTAGTCAATAATATTCATTAAAAAAAGTGTAACACCTCTGTAGATTAAGAGCAAGTTTCACCAATGAAACTAAACGCGGTCAGCAAACTAAACTGAGTTCGAGAGCTGTCAGTGTCATCATTGTTGGGGAATATTGACACTGACAGCTCTTGAACGCCGTTTAGATGTACTGATTGAGTTCAGTTTCATTGGTGAAATCAACCCTAAATCACGATCGTGTTTGAGTTACCTACACACAATGATACGTGACACCATTCAACATAATAATCTGTATAGTCTGTCATAGTTGTAGAACTGCCCAAAATAAGCTGTGACATACGTGCGATTAACATTTTGATACAACCACCAAAATCAAGTTCGTTTTAGAACTACATAATTTCGTAGTGAAAATCTGTTGATTCTCAATGCTCGTTTTAGGTACCTATATTAATCAGTGTTGGGGTGACAAAAAAGTAAACATCACGTCACCAAAAAATTTACAAGCCACCCAACGATGCTTACCTTTCCTCTCTTAAATTTTCTGTTATCCTTGTACCACGTGAGCTGCGCCGGCGGCCGGCTTCCCTCCGACACGCACGTCAGAGTGACGTAACGTTCCGACGATAACGTCACCGGTTTGTTCAATATCTCCACCAGCGTCGGACGCACTGTGAAAATTATTCACAGTTACAAATAAAAATAAAAAAGTTTCGGCCTGTGTTTTGGACCAGGGTTTGGAAATTCAGGGACATTTTTCTAGCGTGTTTTTAATTTAGGTCACATAATGTAACAATTTATTTATTTAACAGTTTACCGGTTTAAAAAAACGGTTATAATTACTACCTGACGCCGATTTTCAGGAAAACTGTTTTAAATTGATCTTATTTGTAAGGTTGTAAAATTCAAGTGATTTTAACAACAATATTAAATGAGGTATTATTACTTGAAAACAACTTGAAAGTTAAGTCTCTTGTTTAAATTGCTACTTATCTATCTCTTCAAGTTTGAAGCTAAAAAGTACGATAATTTTTTTGCACACCAATTGATTTTTTTCTGTCACCATATAGATACTACTGAACATAATACCTATTACAGTGCCTGGCTAAGAAACCGTTGTTTTCATTTTATAACGTTTTAGATACAAAACTTAGGCACCAGAAACCTATCTGTTCTTTTCGCGGGTGATGCGTTAAATCAAATGGACCGGCCGGGCCCTCAAAAACAGCGACGCGGCAGCGGGGCGGGAGCAGGCGACGAGGGTGCACTCCAGTCAAGCCCGCGCCGCTGCCGCGCCGCTGCCGCGCCGCCATTGCCCCGCTGCCCGCTAAATTCGAGGCACAGGCCTAGCTCTCGCTACATAAAACTGAGCCATGTAAAATTTTAATGCTCTGTGGTCGATGTGTTGACCACGGTACGTCATAACTTTATAAATTGTGGTCGCCGTTGATACTGGCTGCAAGTAGGTTCGTGTTCACTATTTTGTAAGGCCGTTATATTCATATCAACCTACATGCAAGTTTGTGGCAACGAGGCTATATTAAAGTTGTCAAAGTATGGTCGAGCTTGATATTAATATTCTTTGAAAGATATCGCCGCTTTGAATGCTTGCGTGATTAGGAAATGATTATACTTTTGGTTACTTAGTTTGATCATGTCCGTATTGAATTATTGAGATAGTCTTTAATGAGTTTAAGTATGAGTGTCTTCCATTATAAGATTATTTACTGCTTGTTATTATGTTCAGTCAAATTTGGAATGAGTTTAATTTATACTATAGAGTTGATTTTAAATTACAGCTGCTATGATACAAACAGACTTTTTTGTGGTGTGGTTTTTATATCACAACGGCACGATAAATAATATTCAGAGAATCACAGAAAATGTGTAAAGAAAGAACAGCGGTTTTATAAGTTTCTTTTATCTTCCTTATTCTTGAAACGTCGGGAACTAGAACTCTGTGCAGAATTTGGTCTGAACAAGTTAAATCAACGTTGGCACGAATAACAGCCTTGTGGTCCAAAATACCGCTCTGTTATCCCTCATACTTCGGAAACATAGTCTGTACTATAAAGATAATAGCACTAGGGTTAAACGAGAAATACAGGGTTGTATGGGACCTCGACAATGTTTTCAAAAAAGATCGTCTCTTTTTCTTTTATACTCTACGATACATTTCAACGCTGGTGGGTCATTTACTTAGTTCATGGTGACAGTTGGCGCGACGATATTCTTAACACCCTTACCCCATCAGGTAGATACTCACAGTTCATCTCTAATCTTACAGTCTTCTCCTGCGGGCTGACGAGGTTGGTATTAGAGGCTCGACACCTGAACGTGGTGTTGAGGTGCGTCCGCTTGACGTGGGGCAGTTCTAACCGGTTCACCACCACGTGCGTGTCAGTCTTCTCCCCGATGTACTGCGGCGCTGGTGTGCCGTCTATCAACCACATCACTGTGGGCGCTGGACGACCTGGTGGAATAAAATATACTTTGTAAAATCAGGATAAACGTATAGAGGCATGAGGAACTGGGTGTATAGTTCACTCAACCTCAATACAAAAGGGAAGATTCTCCGACCAGATGGGTGTTGTGTCTGGTGGGCAACTGCCCGACGATTGATATCGGGACGTTGTATATATGGTAAACCCTGCTTGCTCTATGCAGGGTTTTGCGTGACGTCAGTGTGATGCGTAGTTCGAATGTGGCGGTGTAGATGCCGGCGGCACAAACGTGTTGTGGGACAATGCGTACATGAAGTGTTATTCATTAAAACCTTGAATTCGCTTGGAGACAAATGTCCCAGGGCACAAGCCTCAAGAGACATAGTGCGTAGTCAAGCGACGTCACGGGACATGGCCGCTCTGTAAATTCTCGGTTTAATTGAGCCTTAGTATTTAGAATTGGTGCCGAACTCATTTACAGACTTAGGTAGCCTGGATCTTTAATGAACACACGCGTTATTCCTGTAAGCTAATTTACTATAAAACTTTAAAAGTTTTTGTACCAGTCTGTTTATTTTGAATGTATTTGGTACTTCACGGCTAAGCTTCCAGATGTTAAACCTAACTCAAAATTTGGCAGCGAGGAAGTTCAGAACATACGATGCTTTTCAACGCGGAACCCTGAAAACTTTACACGCGACTGGAACTGCAGCCAGTAGATGCTATGCACTTAATCATATAGTGCGAAGGCAAGTTGTGTCGCAAACTTTGGAGGTCTGCCAGTGCGCCGGAGAATGGCTTGAGGACATATTTCTTGATCGTCCTATTAGTTTTCATGACCAGTTATTAATAACTGGAGCTCGCTCTACAACTGCACTGCGAAGTTAACTGTGTCTGCTTTCTTAGAAACGTTGTATTTTGTTTGAAACAATATTTTGTTTTGAAGTTACTGTAGGTAGGTATGTAGCGCCCATTTTTTACATTTATATCGGTAATTTTATGGTGAACATAATAAATAGCAATTTCGTTGCGTGTTTTGACCTGAATGTGGGTAAGCCCACATTTATCGAACCTAAATCTAATAATGCTTATGGAGTGCCGATGTCGGAATGCATGCTACCATCGTATATTAATGATTCACCTATGTAATAAGTGCGAAGAACTGCTAAAGTTTAAAAAAAGATACTTTCTAGATTGCAGTGCAATCTGTAAAAATGTACCTAAGTACCTAATTTTTATGTATTATTAATACCTATTTAGTGGCACCGAGTTGCGGTGTCTGGCCATACCGCTGTTAAACCCGCGATGGTTTGTGTGGTATGTTTGTACGATAAACACTGGAAACTGTTTTTTATTTTTACAAAAAAAAAAAAAACAGTTTTTACCATGCCCTTGTGAAGACTTTAGTTTTTGACTTTATGAACGTGACTGTCCACTGTAGAATTGGGATCTTTTTGTAGAAGTTCAGAACCGTACCTAATCATCACGCTGGACAAACAATTGACCACCTAGTGGTGGGTACGATGACATAGGTGACTGACAACATCAACAGGGCAACGCTCTAGCTGCGGAGTCACTTTCTAACACTAGTCAACGCACGTGGGATCTGACTTAGTTTAACAAATACATAGCTGTGAACTCCTAGTCGTAAATAAATGTTGTGTGCATGCATGCAGTGCAGCTATAAAGGTTAAAAATGCGTCATAATGCAGCTTGAAAAGCAAGTCTCGAAGCTGTTGAGAGCTATCTCTTAGAATAGAAGTATTTTCTTTACGAGCGCAGTAACTATGCGCTTTTGACTTTGAATGAAGAATATTTTACGGAACTTTTATGGAAATAAAGAGTTGAGGAATAATATTTTTCTTAAAACATTTGTGTCTTTGACGACTGATTTGAGAGTATTAAAGCCTTAGAGATTTAATATTTAGTTAACTGTATATTAAATTGAAATCAATCGTTCATTTAATGACGTACAGTTTGCCTTTTAGAGAAAAAAAACTTCACAAACACATCCTAAAACTATCGAACTTTCTACCGGAAAGCTATACACACAAACAACTTCTTTACATCCTTAGAAACTCACCCTACAAAGAAAGATAACCAGTAAAAAGCCCTATGGATTATGGGCCAGAAACAATGTAAACGCGTCTGTCGTGGGCGAGGCTGGCAGGCTCTGGCAGTAATTACGTTATCGCGGCGGCCGGTCGACCCTCGCCCTATTGATCATTCTACGTCACTGATTCTCAAACTAACTTGTTCCTCAACTTCTTGCCCAGATCTTCTCTAAAGGCAGCAGTATCCGTGAGTACCAAGGTATTGTGGTCATACGGGTTAGAAACAAAACATCACAAAGAAATTCTTTAGAGTAATTTTGAGGAAAGCTAAATTCAGTGTCGGTACTGATTTTGGTTCGAAATTTAGTGGAATAAATGCACTTGTCAATGCCGAATATAGAACATTAGTCTAATATACCGAATTTGAGATTTTTGGCCCGTATTTAATATGGTTTTCGTTGAAACAAGTTATTTTGGGTGTCTTAATGGATTTCAATAGAAATTCAAATACCAGTGCATGTTTGTACTCTAAATTCCGCATGATAAAATCCGACCAAAATGGACAGAAATAAACTAGTTTTAGATTAACTCTGGTTTACAGGCCTTTATTTTTTTAGGTGTCGAGAGCGTTTCGTCCAAACTTTTTACGTACGAGGCAATTTCGACTGTAAGCATTTTCCTGAAATCCTATCACATTTCTTTCGAATGTAGAACTTTATACAGGCACATGCCTTCACGTTTTGAATAGATACTGAGATTTTTTTATTTACTCGTAGCCTATTTATTATACTGGAGTATAATGCTTGTGTATACTCTGAAAGTGCAAATTCCGTACATATCCACAAAAAGGCAAAGGAACATTAACCAAAGTCCATTAAGACAGCCATTTTGTGTGGGTATCTATTTGTCTGCACATTGGACCATGAAAATGATCTAGCCGAGTCGTTTTGGGCAGACACGGGATGACAACCCGCTAATCCCTAGGGCTATGCATAATTCCGACTCGAAACATTGAGCGCTTCAGAGGATTAACCGCGATTTGCTTATACCTACAAGAAGGTTTTCCACTCCAATCTATTTATAAGTACATATAATAAAATAGTTACAAGGTGAAAAATTTACATTGAAGATTTATAAAAACAAAGTAATTGCTACGAGGTGTTCCCGGAACGAGTCTGATGCCAAAAATATAGGACGTCTGAATGCATGTTTCGGATTATCGCAAAAACAGCTGAACGAATTTGGATTAGATTTGGCACACGCGTAGTTAAACATTGCATGTAATTTGGTACACAGATAGTTTTTAAACTGGATTAATACTTAGGGCATTTTAATTCCAGTACTACGCTCGCGGGCGTAGCCGCGGGAAAAAGCTAGTAATAGTACGAGTATAAGTTTGTTACAGAAACTGTTGATACAACTCACTACTAAACCACTTGTTTGAATCTTGTTCATGGTTATATTCCAAACTTTAATCATCAAAGTGCGTAAGTTTTGTTAACTATCGCAATAACAATATCTGTGTACACAAGAGAAATCGAATGTAAACAGTCATTTAAGATTTATGTCAGAACATTAATCTCTATATTTTTCTAACTAGAATTAATGTTGAAATGATTATGATTGAAAATCTAATAACAATTTCGTATAAAAGTAATAAAGTACTGAGTCCAAATATTAAAAAGCCATCAGTCAACTACCTTATTCCTTGGCTTTATTTTTGGTAAGCCCAGTTTTTAAACGCAATGAAGTAATTCAAGTAATAAAATTACGGCGGTTTTCTACTCGGTTCATCTGTTTTTAGGAAACTTGGGCAATAAAACACGCGCGATTTTTATCGTTAATCTCATCCAGGGTATCTTATGTCTACACATGCGCGGTCCCAGGGTGGAGAGATCACAGGGGCTGTGACTCCCTCCCCTCCTTCATAATCATTCAAGCTGTCGAGAGCCTGAATGATTTACTAACTTATAACTTTACTAGCACCACGGTGACTCCGATGGGCATACACAAAAACATTAAGAAAATAAGCTTATAAACCAGGCTTAGATAATCTATGCCAATAGAGAATCTAGGATGCAAGGAGCGAGCGAAGCCAACTCGAGAATTTGGGTACCCCGAGCTCGCTTTGCTTGCTCTTGCATTCGACAATCTCATATTTGGTTGCTTGGGGTTTCCTTCATAAGTCGACAATGTAACATAACCAAACTATTCCGAGGCGGTTTGTAAAAAATTTCGAGCTAGCTTCGCTCGCTCTTCTCACCTACATGATCCACCGTTACCTGAAAAAGCTGAGTACCTAAAAAGCATAAGTAATGTGGAGCTGGAGATGCCTCTGCTGGAGAACCTCTCTAAAATTGTTCATCGGAAAACATGGGTCCCCAAAGATTTGAGCTGCGACCGCGATCTAAAAGCACCCGTGATTTGAATTTCGCACGACATAAAAATCTCTGTTTTTATGAAGATTTGACGCGTTACGATGCGAATATTATGCGGATTATGAGGTTGTATTTAACTCCTCGCATTGCAAAATAAAATTTGCGCTGACGGGAGGGGGCGAGCGCTCACCGCTCAGTCATACACTACACGTAGTAAATTGTCGAATGATTCTTTAGCCATACTATTAATCTGAAAATCTTTTCACTGTATTTTACGCAGGTGTTGATATTTTTTGACGAAAGTCTTCGACTAGTGCGTGTTGCCAATGATGACCTATGTCATGGTCGTTTACAATGGGCCTCATTAGAAAGCTAAAAGTCACCCAAAGGGCAATGGAGAGATCTATGCTCGGAGTTTCCCTACAATGTCAAATCCGAAATCATAGCCCTAAGAATTAACAAACTTAAGTGGCAGAGGGCAGGGCGCATTGCTCGCAGAACAGATGGCCGATGGGGCCGAAAGGTTCTGGAGTGATGACCGGAAGACGTAGCTTTGGAAGGCCTTCCACAAGGTGGACCGATGACCTTGTGAAGGCCGAAGGAATCTGTTGGATGCGGGAACCAAAGAACCGGTCGAAGAGGCGGTGCTTGGGGGAGGCCTATGTCCAGCAGTGGGCGTCTTTTGTATGAAATAATGATGAATGATGGTATTTTTATTTTATGTAGGAAAATCATGTGTGCATGGCATTTTTCGATTCGTAGCGTAACAGGTGAGTAAATAAAATTTTAGGTCTGGTCTCCATTGTAGACATGCGGATCAGCTGTGATCAGCATAGAACTGACAACAATCGCGAGGAATTTTATTCGCAATGCGTGTTTTAATGAAATATCGTACACTGGTTATAAACAGTGCAAAAAAAAGAGATCGGTGATATTTCGATGAGCGCGCTTAGCCTTAGCTCCGATTTCGAAACTACGTAACTGTGAGATGAAATGCGCACCTTAAATTCAACGTACCTATTTTCCCGGCCGTAATGTTCCCGTATTTTTAAGAACTCTAATCTCAGCCTCAATCTGTCAAAATTACAATCAAATTACATAAAATTTTTGTAATTTTTTCGACATTGATTGTCGCTGAGATAAGATTGCGACTTGAATTTGAACGTTTTTTTGGTACGAGAATTGGCTTTCTGGTATCGTAGAATGTAGGCCCGTCAAAATGGGGACGCGATTAAACGAACCTCATCCATAAGTATGACATGACTCCGTAATCAATCAAACGTATAAGTGTGGATTGACATGTGTCTCTTTACTGCTTCTGATCATAATAAAGTAAACGAGGCATCTACTTTCAATTCGTTTAGCTCCCTTTGTTTGTGTTATTTACTTAGTCAAGTACTTTTACGTCCTTTTCGTCTCTTTTTATACGAATAATAAAATGAACCTAAGTGTATGTTGGCTGGTCTTTGACAAAGGAATGTTTCTTTATGTTGGTGATATTGGTCTTTTTCATGAGGTCATTTGCCACAAAACATACTTATTATTATATTATTTATGTATGCCAACAGCGTAACATAAAGTTAATGTGCCATACTTTCTGGTATTATCCATAATTTAATTTGTTAATGGAAAAATCTAATTCAACGCTAGTTAATCCATTACAATAAGCCTAATATAATAAAAGCTCGTAAATTGGTACAAAGATAATTGATATAAAGTTTGCAAAATGTTTTGCCGCCATTTCCCGCCGTCTCCCCCTACCCTAGCCCTGGCGTATCTTCGGGCGATGGGTAACTTTACACCGGGTGCCATTTGGAGCCGATCTCTCAGAGAGTGACTTATCGGTAAGTTTAAGGCCGATATATCAAAGTAATCGCTTTAATTTCTCATCTACCACTTGGGGTAGAACTTATGCTTATTCCTTGACTGATACCGTCGTGATTTGTGAACATGAATTTACGTTGATAGTTTTATGTTTGTAATACGGTAAGTGAGGTGATTTTGCTTCGATGTTTTTTAGGGATATTTATAGTCATGACTGCCTTCCTATCTATCATCAGTCTTGTTTCCGTAGGGGAACACGAGAAACTCGTTATATACATAGGCTTATAATTTAAATTAGAAACCAATACGGGGGATCTCGTTGAAAACATGTAGATGCCATGATTAGCCGCGACAACCCATTTTTCAGCTGATTAAAATTGTAAAACGATAAAAGATCTGAAACACGCTGTATACGCGTCGTGTTTTGAAGTCAAGGTCTTACGGTGTTTGAGATAGTTTTTAATGCCAAAAGCAAGGTCTCATCCTGACCAAACTGGATTTAGGAATGAGAGCGGTTCTAACGGCTGTATAGCGTGTACGAAAGTGTACATAGGGTGAACCCTGGTTTACTTTCAGGTTAACAAAGGAACTGCCTCGTTAGTCTAGTGGTCGCAAGAGCTACTGCTGAGCATGTGGTCCTGGGGTCGATTCCCAAATCAGGGAAAGTGTTATTGGGCTTATCTATCTAGAATTTCTCAGTAGCAGCCCGGAGTCTGGATTTGTGCTCGGTTGATGGCTATAGGCTCACCCCCTACTACTACTAAAGGTACCTCTGCCTAACCTTTCTGGGATTACAGGCGTGATGTTATGTTTTGAGAACTCAAAGGACGCTAAAAAAGCAAATGCATTCACTAAGGAAAGTATCAAAAGCCTGCTAACATACTACGTAAACTGCTTGATAACAAGCGTTAAGCGATTAATTAAATGGGTCGAATGGTCACCATTAGTTTTTCGAGACAACGACGAGCAGTTGGTCGACTGTTCACGTGCGTGACCGGCTGGCCTAATTTTTGGCCAAAGAATCAGCTTTGCTAGATAACGTGGCAATGCTGCTGGCAGCATTGCGTTTCCCCTTCTTTTATAGGGCTCCGTAACTCAAAAGAGAAAAACCCTTACAGTATCAATTATAAGGTCAAGACTCCTTTTCAAAGGAACGCTTGGAGGTATCACGTTGAAATTAATATTAAAGACGTAAGTCTACTGGTCTCTTGGAAGTAAAAAAAAAATCAGGCTTCTAATTCAACGCAATAAAATTACGGCGATTTATGCGACATATTTTAAATCAAAACCTATAGGGTATCTCCCGTTGACGTAGAATCATGAAACTTGGTAAAAAGCAAGTTCTCACAGCAGTAGTAGGAACAAGTCCAGAAGTAGTTAATTTATAGTACTATTGCATAAAAAATCTTATTGCGATTAGAAACTTACATTTGCAGTTTGGGAATTGTTGGAATTGGAAGTCGATTTTCCTTATAACCTGTTTTATAACGATTCTTTTAAGTGTGTTCCATCCTATACTAATATATACTTAGTTATATGTTTCGCCGCGCCTTGCAATATGCCGCCGTAATGACCAGACATATCCATTCAAAGAACATGCTTGCACTATAATTAGAAAAACATTAAGGTGGTGGCCCATTTGTCATTATTATTCAACCTATTAAAATAACAGACGATTAATTTGATTTTGTATAAATAACACCATTACAATATTACGGTTGTTGCCTGACCTTTTTTTATTGTTCGAAATGTCCACCATTCTTGTGATCCATTATAATTTATAAATAATTAAAATTAGAAAGTCGACACTTTTTCAGGATGCTCCCGAGAGGAACATCAATAACAGATTAATGTTTAATTCGCATACTTATTTATTCGACGAGACTCAAATATTTAAAAAAAAATATTTCTGGACTTCGAAATATTAGATTTAGATACTTATTGAAAACCGGTAGGTAACCAGAAGTGAAATCTATATACATAGGTGTGTGAAATCTATATCTATATACATAATGTTCGAGCTGACATTTCTTTTTTTTTTTTTTTTGGGTGGGAAATCATCAAATGACTTCTCCCGGAGAGCGGGAGGGCGTGTCAGACTTTTACTGACTAAAACCCACCCATGTTCCTTCAGTTGCCTGTGCCAGGGACACGGTTTTCTCTGTAGAATAACCCGCGACCCTGAGGCGTCGGCCCTATCGGACCCCGTCACTTTGTGCTGACATCTCTTTGAGGCGCGCGTGGAACACAACGCGCCGTCGACCCGGGCCCGGGGTACTGCTCGACGTCCGCAAGCCTGCGCCTACGGTGGCCGGGAATCTGCAGGTGACTCCCGACGCCCAGGGCGTCTCCTGCGGCGGCTAGTGGGGGCGTGAGGGCGCAAGGCTCTCTCCCTCACCCGCTCCGCCTCCTCCTTCGCGAGCATTACTGCTTCGCAGAAGGAGGTGACGGCTTTCCATTCCCTCTCGCTCCGTACCATGGCTTGGACCAGGGCCGGACGCGAGAGATCGCCGCCGCCAATCGCCTTCCTGAGGACACTGCGGTGCTCCGCCCAAGCTGGGCATACCTCCACCGTATGGTTCACCGTGTCCTCCGGGCGATCCACACAATGGTGACACCCGGACGTTTCCTCCCGCCTTATGCGAAACAGGAACCACCCGAAACAACCGTGTCCGGTGTGGACCTGTGTCAGGCGGAAGGTGAGGACGCCGTGGCGCCTCTCCAACCACTCCTCAAAGAGGGGACTTACCGCCGCTATTGTGGCGTGCCCAGCACTGGGTTGCGACAATCGCACCCTCCATGTCGCCATGAGATCCCGCCGGAGCTCTGTCCGCTGTACCGTGATTTCTCGCGGCAGCGGAGTTACACCCCGGCGTTTTGCAAAAGCCCTCGCGCCACTCCCATACGTGCGCGAGGGCTTTTGCCTCCAGATCCCATGGCGGCAATCCTGCAAGGTATATAGTATTTATTGTCAGTGGTAATGAAAACCGTACACGATTTTGTCTAATACGTTGTGGGGTAGGTACTTTTTACTTTTATTTATTTATAGATTTATTATTTTATTGTATGTAGGAAATACGCAGAAACTGGGGATTTATTTTAGTATTTCATTGGTCTTACACAAGCTCTATATACAAACAAAAATGTATGTCATTAAAACGGACGCACACTTCTCTGTGTTTTAGTATTCTGGCGTATGGCACTCGTGGGTTGCAGCTGAAAACCAGCGTCAGATGTCACCTTGTGTTGTCATCCGACATTATGATGAGCGGAGGCCCTTTTGGCATTACTAGTTTTTATCTACTTTTTTAGTTTTAAGGTGTATTTTTTTGTGTTGTAATGCTAATAAACGCATTTTTCTTTCTTTCTTTCTTTACCTATTACCGTTTTTTGTGTATGTGACGCATATTTTCCCCAAAATTTTGTTCGTTCTCTGCGTCATGTAAACCGCAAATAAACGTTCTTCTTTCTCTCTAGTATTTTGTATTTCTGTTCTAGTTCCCATATGTAAAGGTTGATCCTTTGCATATGGGTAAGAACCTACACGCAATTGATGCATATTGGGCATGATTGGAATAGTGGCTAAATAATAACAGCCGCATGGGTCGATTGAAGGTTAAGTTACGCTTGTCGCGGTGCGTTCGTGGATGGGGGACCATTCATTACATATCGGGAACCCTCCATGGCTCGTAAAGAAAGAAAAGAGAGAAAGAAAGAAAAAATAAAAAAAAACGTAATTGCGGTAATTATGACGCACATGTACTCAAAAAAGAAAAGGTTGTGGGAAACATACGTCACATCCACGCAAAACGGCCATCGCTCAGCATAATGCTGCAAGACAGAGCCGCAGCGCTGGTTTACAGCGACAGCCGGCGCAAAGCACGGAAAGCACTTTAAGCCGTTGGTCCCGGCTGCATTCGTAGTCAGAAGTCTGACAACCAGTCTTATATCAAAGGGTGTCGTGTTAACCTGTCACTGGGTTGTGTAGGTCAGATAGGCAGTCGCTCCATGTAAAACACTGGCATTCAGCTGCATCTGGTTGGACTGGAAGCCAACCCCAACGTAGTAAAAAAAAGGCGGGGAAGATTGATTGTGGTATATTTTTGGCCGTTTAACAAGCTACGTGGCGAATACAATTGGTAAGAATACTGAATACTAGGTATTCTGTCAAGAAAGTACCGGGAGACGATCAATAATACACCAAATGTTAGTTTTTCATTCAAATTTATTACATCGCCTTCAAAGTATGCTCCTTCAGAAACGATACAATTACGCCAACGTATAATTTTTTAACGCTTTTTCCGGAATTGGGTTCAGTTTATTTATTTATTTTATACTTTACGCACACGAATGTACAGAGGCGGACTTAATGTCAGAGGCATTTTCTACCAATCATATAGAGAGATAGTCTGAACGAAGAAGGAAGAATGAATGAAGTATGTGTGGTGAGTGGGACATTGAAGAAGACGATTGTGTGATGAACGAAGATTTCTATTTTCTATTTCAGTTCTCGGCGCGAATTCTCTTTTATGTCTTCTACCGAATGAAAACGGGTGCCACGAAGTGTTAATTTGAGTTTAGGAAAAAGAAAGAAGTCGACTCGAGACATATCTGGTGAATAAGGTGCTTGCTCTATGGTATTTGTTGAGTTTTTGGTCAAAAAATCGTTTAAAATAATGGCCTTGTTCGAAGGCGCATTATCGTGATACAAATGTGGCCTGTTTCATCGAATTTGCTCTCTTAAACGCCGCATAACGCTCAAATAATATGGTTTATTTACCATTTGACCTTCCGGCAAGAATTCCGAGTGCAGAACACCGCGACAGTCAACACGACTTTGACTTTTAGTCGACTTTGGCGTGGTTTTTTCGGGTCGGTTCAGTTGGAAGGTGCCACTTAGAAACTTGTTGACTAGTTTGCATGTCAAACTCATAAACCCACGTCTTGTCACCAGTAATAATGCGTTTCATGAATTTTGATAAACGATAAATGATTTTATTTCTGTAAGTAGGTTTTTTAAAAACACTTTTACACGTCAAACATATTTTAAAAACTAGACGAGATCGGCGTTTCCTACCTGACTACTCTGAGAAGAAAGGCCGAAACAAACTCAGAGGTCACAGTCTCTTTTAAAGTCCAGACATAATCTTGGTCAGGTCATGAGAAGACCATGTATATTGATGTCTGAAATGGTCTTTTGAGGAAAGAACCACACAGAATGAGTGGACCTGTCCAGTCAGTGCACGCATTTGTCAGTAATCATGCAGCTCAACACAAAACTTATGGAGCTCAACGATTCGACGAACATTACCAAAGAAAGGACATTTGGGTAGGCCGCATAAATTACTCAAACTGCCAGACCATGATTAAAACTAATTAAAAAAAAAAAAGAAACTGAGATATAAAAAAAATACAAAAAATCCACACTGCCTTCACATTCACAATAATTTAAATATTATAATATTTTACAAAGTAAATTTTCATGTCATTGTATAGTATGTCAAAGTGAATTGACTCGTTCTAGCATGTCCTCAGCGACTCTTATGCGATTGAGTTTTAGGAGAAAATTTCGGTCTTTTGGAACTAGCCAGCTAGCTAGATTATTTAAAATGGTACGGATCGACTCGTGAGACACAGAATGTTCAGCGGCAATCTCTATCAAACTTGAATGAGGATTTTAGTCACTATTTCATATTTTATTATGTTAACTTCAGTTGAAGACATTGATGGCCTACAAGAGCGAGGCAAATCTTCCATCACATCTCGACCGCTTTTGAACGCTTTAGGTAGGTATATAAGTACGTGTTTTTGTATAAAGTCGTTTCAACGTAAGCCTTCTGTAACATTTTCAGTGAATTCGTTCACGAAATTCCATTGCCGATGCAAAATTTATGACAATTTCTTTGTTCGATGTTCTTGTCCAATAAGAAATTCGTAATACACACTAGATATGATCTACAAATAAACAGTACTGTATTAATTCATAATAACAGATGCAACTCAAACTCCGAGCCAAAATGGACAGGTCATCTATCAACAACAAAAAAAAACAAAATAAAATTAATTTGTAACCACAAACAAATCATCCATTCCCGATACTTTTTTGACAGAATGTACGTACTATTTTAGGATTGTTCGTAAAAACATACGCAGAACAGAATCTGAATAACAGATGCAACTCACACTCCGCGCCAAAATGGAACACAGTTGTGCCAATCTAACAACAACAAAAAAAAAGTATTTGGAACCATAAACAAATCATCCATTCCCGATACCTTTTTGACAGAATGTATATATGTAACTATGTATTGCTATTTTTTCGAATAATCTATTTTTGAAAGAAAGAACGAGAAAGAAAAGTTGTTTATTCTGCACAAACAAAAAACACAAAAACAAAATAAAATGACATAAATACACGCAGGTACAAAGGAGCCACAAGCCACTTATTCAATAAAATAAAATACAATTATTATTTTGCTCAGTGTCACCTCTAATAATGCTCATGACCGCCATCTTCAATGGCGCCTTGAGCAACAACATCTTCCCACAAGCGTGGAAAGAAGCAACAGTCATCGGTATCCCAAAGCCAGGCAAGCCAAAGTCTGAGCCCTCCAGCTACCGTCCCATTAGCTTACTCAACGTTCTCGGCAAAATCTACGAGAGGCTTATTTATAAGCGTCTCAAAGACTACGCCGAAGCAAAGAGCTCATTCCCAATGAGCAGTTTGGTTTCCGTCCACAACACTCGAGTATCCACCAGGTCCACCGTATCGTAGAGCACTTGTGCGCCGGTATGCAGCGTAACGCGACGACGGGTGTGCTATTCTTCGACATAGCGAAAGCCTTCGACAAAGTCTGGCACAACGGCTTGTTATACAAGCTTTACCAACTAGGAGTGCCAGATCGTCTCGTACTCATCTTACGAGACTTTTTGTCGAATCGCACCTTCCGCTATCGCATCGAGGGTGCACTCTCGTCCCCTCACCCTATTCGCGCCGGTGTCCCTCAGGGTTCCGTCATATCTCCTCTAGTTTTCACGCTGTTCACCAGCGATATCCCACAGAGTAAAAAGGCTCAGTTGGCTCTCTTCGCCGACGACACTGCCGTTTACTATACCGGTCATTGTCCCAATGCTATAGCTCGTACTCTCCAAACCTCCGCAAACGTCTTAGGTGCTTGGTTCCGGAAATGGAGAATCGAGGTCAACCCCGATAAGAGTCAGGCGGTTCTCTTCTCGAGACGTCGTCGAGTCCCACCCCCCCTTCCCAGCCCGATCACTATGTACGGCAAGCCAATCCCTTGGGAGAAGCAAGCCAAATACCTAGGCGTGATCCTTGATCAAAACTTAACGTTTAAACAGCACATTAAGGCTGTTCGCGCGCTTTCGCTCTTGGTAGACTCCACTTTATTCTGACAGCCCGTTGCAAACTGTCACTTAAATGCAAGCTGCGCATCTACACCGCAGTCATCCGTCCCATCATGACCTATGCCTGCGTTGTATTTGCGCACGCTCACCCACGTCATCTCCATAAGATGCAGACCCTCCAGAACCGTTTCCTCAGAAAGGTCACGGGTGCCCCCTTCTATGTCCGTAATATAAATCTCCACATCGATCTTAAAATGCCTACCATAAACCAGTTCATGAAACGCTTATCGAAGCGTTTCTTTGACTGTGGCATAAAACACCCCAACCCCTTGATCTCAGCGGCCGCCCGCTACACTCCTTCCCGTATTAGTAGTATTCGCCGACCAAGGCATACCTTAATCGCCCCCGACGACGCCACTACCCTCCTCCAGGAGAGTAGTAAGGCAACCAGCACGCTTCATAAGCCCAAAACCCGATCGCTGTCCTACCGTCCTCGCCGCCGAGGCCCGCCGCGACGCCCAAATCTACGCCCCTCCCGACCCTTGCTCGAGCCAGCCCGCGCCGCTGAGCCTGTAGCTTTAAATTCGTCCCTAAATAATATCATTCCTGATCCAGCTAGTCATTTGCTGCCCTCTTCCAGCGACGCCCTAAGCCGAGGTTCGTACCCCACAGGGGGTGCCCTTAGCGTGTAGTCGCTTAGTTTTTAGTTAGTATTTAAGTTTAAGTCCTGGCTGGAGGCCTTAATTTATTAGGGAATCCACAGGCAAGTCCGTCTAAGCAGACGACAACCTCATAGGTTGACCTGCGAGATGCCATTTATAAAAAAAAAAAAAATGCTCAGTGTCACTGCACTGTTTTGTTGCACCTACCATGTTTTGTCTCTTGATGGTAAAATGTAACGTTGCCATCTGCGGGGGTCTCTCAGACTTACAACGATAGTTTTTTACTTACCAGAGACGAACACACGCACTTCCGACCTCCACGAGCAGTTGCGTGGCACTAAGGGACGCGGGGGAAAAGGTACAGGAACTCAGACGTTTATACGAAATTCTGACCCAAAAATATTCACGATTTTATATACGTGGGGATCTGTCAGTCGTGTGGTAGGCGGTTAAGGGTTAAGTCCGCCTTTGCACAGTATTTTTAGTAAGTGTGCGTAAAGTTTTGATTATGTACAAATACCCAACAAGCTTTTTAAATCCGGAAGCACAGAGTTTATTTTGTTCAGTGAGCGTACTGGCGCGAATTTTTAAGCAAATTAAAATGTTTACTTCATACTTTTTATTGGCTTAAAGTAACCGTTCCTTTGAGAAACTCTGGGGGAACGCTGGAGATATTCTATATTTCCTTAGTACTTTAGCTTAAGTATACATCGGCCTTTGACTCGGACCAGTAAAAAGATAGGTCGAAACGATAAACTTTTAAAACGCTTTTTAATGGTAAACTGTGAGGACATAGTAGGGATATCATTGGTAGGTACTCATATCATTTGAATTTATTTCTAATTGGAGATGTCGTGTTGTCTATAAAATTATAATTAATTGCGACGGGATAATACGATATACTTAAATACCGAACTATTTCTTCACGAAAATGATTACCTACGGATTCTGTTTCATTTCGAAAAGTTCTGAAATAGTTTTATCAACTTCACACGTATAAAGAAAAGCACAGAACAAAAAAACACGCACCGTTGCACTTTCTCGGAAAAGAAATTTAAGTTGAGTTTAACTTAAAAGGGGAAGATACGTTGTTGATCACAGCACGCGGTCACAAAACTAAGTCCACTCTAGGTCCAGTGACACTCACTCAAACGTGGAAATAATAACATTATATAACAAAATTGGTTTAGCCGTTTGAGAGCTACGATGCCGAAGACAGACACACGAATATACACGTAAAACTTATAACCTGTCAGTGCCACTGATGCTAGGTATTGACCAAGACGGGATGACACTGACAGCTCACTCCACGCAAAAATACACGGTGAGATTTTTACAGAATCGACATGCAGGTTTAGTCATTGCGATGTTAGAACGGAACGTATTTTTAAGATTTAAGAAAGCTATTTAATTTACCATCAATGTTCCAATATTGTGGTCGGTGTTTTAATGATTGTCAGAATTTGAAGCTAATTGCTACTTTTCTTTACTAAATTGAAACAGACTAAAAAAATACTTAGCTAAAAATTAACGGCAACGCGATAACAATAGCTACATAACGAGTGAAAGAGGGTAACAAAATGACAACTGAAGTTTATACGCCAGATATATTCCTTTTATGTACGAAGGTATGATCAAATATGATAATATCCTTACCTCCTCTGACCTCACATACGAGCACTAGTTCATTGCCCTCCTCCAGAGGCCCGACTACTCCGGACACGTCCCGACCCGACTTGTCGTACAGTATCAGCTGATGAGGGGGCACTGCAACAAACAATCATGTTAATAGACTGTATTTGAATAATAGAGACGGTAGTTTACACTTTTGCTAAGATTTTTTTTTAAATTTTATTATGTTGAAAAACAAAAGAATAAATATGCGCCATTTTTGTGCCCATGTTGAATGAAAAAGCGAATGCCGAACACGCGTTTTGTCGATTGTTTTTTAACACTACTGCAAAAATCCGAGACGACAACTTTAGTGCAAAGGAAATCATAACATTCTGCCATTCTGAAAATGACATTTGTAATTATTGTTTCAGATTTAAAACTAACGTTTTGAATTCGTTCATAAATATGAATGAAATGTATTTCTAGTTAATGCCAGCGGTACATTATTAAAACATTCAGTCATATTTTGGGAAAATCAATGAAAAGAAAATAAGCATCAGGAAAACATGCGGGAAGACTTAAAAATGTATATTAAAACCCAATCGTATTTTGGAGGAAGTACTCGAATACTCGAATTAATTTTTGATTTACTTCGAGTCCTACTTAAAATTATTGGAATACATAGGTATGAGTAGCCAAACAAAAAGTTAATTTGGGAATTTTAACACGTGACGTGTCCAATATGTTTACTTTGCCGGCAAATAGATCCTTTCACCCAATTTTTCGTAGTGAATATAGGAATAAGTACATTACCTACTTCAACTGTGAAAAAGCTAATGTCAACTCACTCTGACTTCTAAACTAAAAAAAAAAAACAAATAGATTTTCCATTTCCAAATTGAAAAGTCTCCAAGTCACTGGCTCAAATATTGGGCAGGCGGAGATTGGATGGAAGATGGCAGTTAACGTGGTTACAAACATTGTTGCACCTACCAATATATAGTGATACACTGAATATCCCTGCAGTATAACCTGCGGCACCTAACAATACTGCTTCTTTGAGAGACGTTAAAGTATCTTAGTTTATTCATAAGCAGAAGGCGCTCACAGATTTCCTTTCAACATTATTGTTAATGTTATCGTATCGTTCGCGTAACTGTTCAGCGTCCAAAAACAGATAAAGTGTTCTCCGCTTATTAAGATCTCCTATTGGTACTCCATACGAAGATCACATGCATAACAGTATACAATAATGCACGACGAGTATAAACCGTCAAACATAAGATACTGCAACAAGACACTGAAAGTAACGGCGCGGTAAACAATAAAGGGACAATACTCATTATGTAGATGCCGGTAGAACATTGTTCGTACAAAGACGAGAGGGGGAATGGACTGCCAAGGTTGTTATGTATCGAGAGAGATGTGCCGGGGATAAAATATCTTGTTATTGGCTGTCTTATGCTTGTTTCTAACGTAAGTAGGTGTGACTGAAACGATTTAAACAAAAGTCACTTAATACTTTAGTATTTTAAGCATTAAGTGACTTGTTTATATCGTTCGATTATGTTTCGATTCGATTTGGAAAAAGAACGCGATCCTCTTTCGTTTTTTTTTGTTCTCAGTTCATCAGTCTTGACAATAGAGTATTGAAGCCAACATATATCATTTACACGTTAAAATTATCCCGCGGAAACGTACTACCGGAATAGAAAAAATCCTTTGTCCTAACCTAGCTCATGGTCTATCCGTATGCCAAACATCAATGGTAACAGACTGAAAGAGTCACTTTCGCATTTGTAATATAAGGTTGTATGATAACGGTCTTAAAGTCACATCTAGCACTAAATAATGTTAAAGAATACTGCTGTTGCCGCAATCAACGTGCACCCACTGCGCTCAAACGGTTAATTAATAATCCAGTACCATCAACAAGAAAAGAAGAAGAAAAACACAAAGGAGAGGCACACTAGTAAATGGCCAATGTCATAGAAAAAATTAAACTCCTCTTCAAACGAACATTGCATAATGAGCCTATTGTCCCTATTCTCCCACTGCTGGGACACAGGCCTCTTCTCTGTGAGAGGGAGTAGGCCGTAATCCACAACGCGGGCCCATCGCGGGTTGGTAGATGTCACATTTCATCGAATCTTCGGTTCTAAGACATGCTGGTTTCCTTACGATGTTTTCCTTCACCGTTTTGAGAGCTGTGCTGATGAAATAATTTACACAAAGTAAAGCGCCTGTTTGGGTTCGAACCTACGACCCGTAAGTCGTGGCCGTTACCACTGGGCCACCATTGTTCTCCGAACGAACATTGTTTACCATGAAATAAAATAGAACCAGAAACAATCACAGTAGGTAGTGACATCTCCTACCAGAGCTTGAAATACCGGTACTTTTAGGAACAGGTACTAGATGTAGTACCTGTACTGTTGGTAATTCTAATCAGTATCGGTACTATACAAGTATGAGATTGGTGGTACACGCAGGGTACTTGAATTTGGTACCGGTACTTTTTCGGTGGAGTACCGGTACCCATCTGGAACCGGTACCTAGGTACCGAAATGGCACGAACCGCTAAGTACCGATACAGAACCTGTACTTACTTTTGGTACAGGTAAGCCCTGTCTCCTACTCGTACCCATTATGTAACACGCCACGTAGACGCCTTCGCTTAGCGATACAAGGAGCGCTTACTGCGGACCCCTATCACTTGTAAACGCTTTGTAGTACATACCAACCTCTCTCCTAATATATACTATCAGGCAATTGAATAATGCAGCGATGTCAACAATAGGAGCCGCCCTAACGTCAGCACTTTGAGTAAGGTTCACAGCAGCACAAAAACATGGGACCAAGAATTTTGGGGCATGTTTTCCATTGATAAACATTAGCGTACAAATGGATGTTAGTGGTGGCTTTACATTAACGCTGGTCTCTGGTAGTTGATTTTTGCATTTGAAGCGACTTCTATTTTGGTAATGGGTTTTCTGATACCGAGATCTATAAACGATACATTATCACGTACTTTAACTAAGCCTTATTATTCCTGTCACTTTCACACATCTGTCAAACTACAACTGACATTTCTAAGTCAAAGCATTGAGATATGTAACGTTAAAGTTCTCAGTCTCAATGTATTATTTTATTCACCGAGTCGGAATTAAAGTAATTTCTTGTCAGGTTATAGTAGATCAACTCAGGACAAATTGTCGCCATTCGCGGTAAGTCAGTTTACTTGTAAATATTGCTGTGTCATTGCCCTATATAAGTCGTAATACAGTTCACGTGGACATGTACTATTTCAAGGAAGAAACACGTAATGTTATGTAAGAACATAAAGGCTGTAGAAATATGGTAAGATCACTATGTAAATGGAGAAAACCCGAGTCTTCCCTAGGGTAAAGATCCTAGCCGTAAATCGTAGCGTTAGCCCAGTCTAGGCCACGCTGGCTCTAAGCTAGAATCACCACAGCTATGCATAAAAATGTATCTTCTCAGTTCAATATAAAACATTTACAAACAGGACTCGACCCTCGTAATATCGAAAACGATTCACCACGTGTTAACATTCAACTCAACAAAATTTATGATCAGTAGCGCGTCTAAATAAACACTTCTAAAGCCGCCAGCGTTACATGACAAACATCACTAATTACGGTCGTATAAACAAAACAATAGTTCTGAAGCACGTACTGAGAGGGACCACCGCAAAACCGAATTACGGCCCTTCAACTATTGGCAACGAAAGTGTGTCGTCTCCCCCGAAGGCCCGAATTCGGACGGCCGACCGGCTGGCTAGTTAGTAGTCATTACAGAGGCAGCCATTCGGCAAGTTGGTCTTCGATAGCGGAATCGGTGGCCGACAAACAACATCCAATTTAAACGGAATTTCATAGGCAACGGCGTCTATTAAACACGACTGTCGGCGTCGACATGACGTTTTGTTTTGCCGTCTATTGCCAGCCAATTTGCTTTTGATTCATTGTCCTAATTAATTGCAGCAAACTTTTCTATGATGCCTTTTTCGTCGGTAAAGGATAGTTTCGAACAACCTGTAACTACTGTTTTTGTTGGCAATCGAGGAAAAACGAAAAGCTTCAAAACTTTACCTTGGCCAATAACGAGCACCGCTCGGTAATTATTAAAAGCTCTTCAAACAATAAATAAAGTGTAACTATCACTACAAGCTATAAATATGTTTTACAATCGCACCGTACCGTATACTGTCCACTTCCACTCATATATCATAAAGGAGCATTGGATACGATCAATTCGCGTGGTCTCCGTTGTGCGATAACGCGCTTGATACGACGATAAATCGCATAGCTGAGACTACAGCTGAAATTATAGCTGTTGAATTATGCATTAGCCGCAACACGCTAGATGTTGTAAAAGTGCCTGTCGATGGGTCGAGCCGGCCGGCCAGCAGAACACTATTTGTACACAAATAGCTAGCTTTATAGCAGGGTTACCAGCCGAACATACCGTATACGGCCGACGATATGTCTCGTTTATCATTTTTCGGTCTGTATTCAAATTTTATGTAGTAGTCTATTGACTGGTGAGGAAAATGGAGTTGAAATTGGGGAAACCTGTCACATAAGGGTTGATTATGTGAGTAACGGAGGTGTGAAACTAAAGTACCTTCAATCAATTAACACAAGTAAAGGAACTATTTGTAGGTTGAATATTCCGATTATCATACAAATACCACGATCCGGTTATTTTTCAGAATTATTCAGTTAACAAATCCAGGGTATGTCTATTATCCCCGTTTTATAGCGGGCCGCATTATACGACTAGGTATACCTACTATATATTTTACGAGTTTTCGACACTCCTTAAAATAAGTAGAGAATTTGTCCATACGCTACGAACCATAACTTAAAACCGAGACTAGTTTTACGACATGCGATTTTCTACCATTTTATACACTCGTTTGACTCGACTGTTTGTTTCCTCTCTAAGAGAGTTGCACTATATGGTAGTGCTACTTAGTAACGGGACTTAGACAAGGGGTTTTGTATACACCTATTTATTTGAATGTAATTTGCCAAGACGATTTCAACTAGTCACGAAATATAGACTAACTACACAGCAATTACTTACTCGTTTTTGGGACTGCAGTAGGTACGGTACAGTAAAATTGCATAGCTAATTCGCAAACGTGAAAAAAAATAAGTGTTCAAAAATATAGTGTAGTTATATACATAAGTGGGTGTGTATTTATATTTAAACCATGTTTGCATTTTAAAGTTTTCCCAGTTAATTTCTTTTCTTTTACGTTCTGGTAATCGGTACGGTTTCTGTAGGTAATTGGTGAATTTAATACTTACGGAAATGTAGTTGGGTCGTAGTTAGGTAATGATCTAGGTTGTGTTTATATTTTCCGACATAAATTTCGTTCTATTTTTGGCCTCAAACATTATTATCGTAAGTCTAATTTACGACTGAAGTGCTATAATTATGTAGATTTCGTAGACTGACATTTATTACTGAGAGATGTGACGCAAGTGTGTTTGAGGGTACGTTTGTTTGATTGATTGATGAGCCACTATTTAAGAACGATCACTGGAGCATATTCGCACGCCTCAAATTATATTCAAAGCCATTAAAAAGAGCATAACACTTTTAAAGGCAGGTATCCACTTCCGCATTAGCATAAATTTGAACGACATTTCAGAAGGCCCGCGATGGCGGCGTGAATCGTCGCACGTCGGTACATTTCTTGTAGGATCGATACACGCTCAGCTGCTTGCTGCTAACTTGTTTCATTAAATTCAAATTTCGTGTTGTACTTATTAATTCAGGCAAGCGTTTTCTCCGCACGTCGGGCCACGACTAGGCGGCTGCTTTTTATATTCTTGTCGTCTCCACATTGGCCCGACAAAGTTTTCGAGAAATTCGAAGGCTCTCCAAAAGGGTTCGCTATATCGTATCGCGATAATTGCCAAGTTCTGTTCTGTTTCTCTTTGGTAATCCGAAGTTATCTACAATATGGCTTTAATTGTATTACAATATTATCCTTCGTTATCATCCATTGTTAATAAAATAAGCGTTATTACAGATTTTAATGTTAATGTTCTGGATTACTTTTCGTTGTAATGAAAAATACGCAAAGTTGTCTTGGAGTATCACAGTCAGATTGTGCGAAAGCAAAGTTAACAGCTAAGCCGTTTATATTAGAACAATTTAGTTTCACAAGTTCATGTAAAGCAATTCACTTAAAGTTCGCTACATAATCACATTTCTCAAAGTTGAAACTTGGGCGTGTTTCTGTGAGCGCTCGGCAACTGCCACGAAATATGATGGATCCAGATACTTGAGTCGCAAACAAATTTTTGGAAGATTCCTTTTAAGTGGATGCTCATTAGCGTCGTCATAACAATGCCAAAGGAACAATAAAGCGCCTCACGCACTCCTAATGAGTTCCTACGGCTCTATTGACATGGTAGACAGCGAGCAACAAATGTATTAAAACCAACTGGCGTAAACAATGCACATAGGTGTTCAGAACTCCTTCAGGAATGTCGTCTCTTTTGTCTGCTACCTTTTTATATAACCTTCAAAAGCCCTTTGTCCGGAACTTTGATCTAGAAGCCGAAACTTCGGAACACTATTAGGCACATTTCTACTTCCATCAGGCCGTGTTCTGTGAGCGAATTTATTTTCTGTTCTCTTAAGAATGTAAGTAACTGTTGCCAACTTTGTTAATCTTTGACTAGAGAATATTACCCAGGAGAGCTTGACAGTGATCTCTCTTTATTATGATTGTCAGTCATGCCTGCCGAGTCTCCGAAACATAGCCGGTAGCCCTGTGGGTTAACTTCAACAATGAACGATCGGGAGATTACTAACTGAGACAACACAATCATCATTTTAATCTAGAAATCTATACTAACATAATGAAAGCTTGTCCTCGTAACCTTATTATCAGACCATTAATTCGCACACTACATAATCAACCTTACATGCATGTGTTCAAGTAGTTATCTGAACTCGTAAACAGCCTTTGTTTAAACACTGTGAAATATTGGTTTGCTGTGCAATACCTTGGCGTGGCACAGCGGTCGTAGAGGCGATGACTTACGATTACAGCACCGCTGCAACCCTCACTTAACTGTTACATATTGCTTCACTTAACTCAAAACCCGGCCCGGGAAAGAATTACGTACGGAAGTGGATCGCAGGCCGCGGACGTACGCTACACAGACAAAAACACATTACATTGCCGACCTTATAAATTGCACCGCTCGCTAAACTTTAACTAATGAAGCCGAGGTGCATACTGACCAATTGCTCTGGCGACCGATTTAGTACCTGCAGTAAATTTTTGAATGCGTTCCAAACAGACACTGTGATTTCACCAGAGTTTGATGCAACAACACTATTACAACGTTGATTGAACAACATTCAAAACGTTCATTAGTATATCATGTGTGGTCTGTGTACCTACACTTGATATTAAATCGAATAATCGAATGAATCATGGCCATTATAATTTGATGCAAAATATACGGTGCACCAAACAAAATGTAGCGTAAATTCATGCGGAAACTGAACTGGTATTTTCAAGTGGAGCTCGTTTACAATTTAAAATTCAACGATAAACATATGTAGATAAGGGAGGTATAATAAATTCTCGGGTCGGGCAACGCCAGTCGACGTACTAGGCCACTGGAGTAAATAAAATAACTTTGTTAGTCAATTCCGCGTTTTGCACGCCTGTAGCCCTGGTACACACACAGGCCAGTTAATCATTTTACTTTTTGCACGGATTTAACAACCTGCAAAATAAATGTGATATTCCGAATGAATACTCTCACAAAAATGAATAACACGATTAATAGGCTAAAACAACATCTCTTTTCAAAGGTAATGAACATAGCGCATCATTAATCAACTCAGTAAAATGTGAAAGTATTGAATTCTTTTTGAATAGCTCTTTCGATTAGAGGCTTTACATTTCTATTGGAGTCTTGAACAAAGCAAAAAGTTTGAATGGGAGGTCTGAGCCTGCAGTGTAGTGGTTAGGTTATTTAGTGAGCCATAAGTAAGGTTCGGGAACAGTCTCCAGTGAGATAGCGCGGCGGGCGTCGGGCCGCGTCGGCTGAGCACACCGCGCCACTCCAAACGTGATATCGCAGTACATTATTGTAATAACAGCACTCGCAACTTCTTTGACTAGGTAGGGGTCGTGTGTAACCTCTCATTTTCCTTACCAAAATTCAAAGGAGCTCTAACAAAGCTTTGTTTTGCATCGCTCGCTCGGCGAAAGCCGCTGAAAGGCTGGCTTTTTAGATAAGGTTCTCTTATAAATTTTCAGCATAGAGCAGACATTTTGCGCTAAAGTTTTTCAGTGTGGGAATGCGAACATCTGCTGCGATTCCCATTCTAGTTTGGAGGGTCGACGTTTTGCGGCCGAGTTATTTGCGAAACCGCTTCACTCGTTAGGGGGGCAATTATATCCAGACGGAAATTGAAAATGTTAGTTGTACGAGTACTAGCTTAAGTAGTTTTTAACACGGGTAATTGTTGTTTTTGCTCGTAAAACTTAAACACGTTTCTGATAGAAATGTTTATTACTAACATTTTAATTTAATTGTGTGGGATGTTTATTACATTGCTAGTAAAATTTAGATGCAGATATTTAAGGGACGTCTGTTGCTGAGAACTTTATTTAAATTCCAAAGTGTTTAATTTATTTTTCGTCGGTTCCAGACAAGTTTGTAAAAGACTTAAATTTCAAAAGCCCGGTCTTGGCGAAATGTTTGAAATTGTAAAAATTAAGTCGAAACGAACTGATTTCAACATTTATTTTAAGTGTTTGAATATGAGAATTTGTAAATTAATAATGGCATTATTATCTCCATGTTGCTTAATTCACTTTGTAAAACGAAAATTGCTTTTTAAATGGTGATGACGTTTTCATTAAAAACATTGTGAATTCACTTTTTAATTCGATGTTACTTTTTGCAGGGCTTATTGACATTTTCATTTTAATTTATCTAAAAAGGTCTGAAAGTAATTTTATGTTTCTATTTCTGATTTACAGGTTTTAAAATACTCGTAGTAAGAAACAAATTGAAAAAATTAAAATTCAACATAGCATTAGCATTATCAGTCAAAAAGGTTCCCATGGTAGATTACGGCCTACACCCTCTCATCATACCGGCCCAGTGTGGGTCGGTGGATGTCGCACGAGTGCGTTCCTCGTTTTGGTTCTAACCCATGCTGGTTTCCTCACGATGTTTTCCTGCACCGTTTTAAAAGCAGTGCATGTGATAAAACAAAGTAAAGTGCCTGCCCGTGTTCGTACCTACCGACTCGTAAGTCGCGGTCTTTTTTGCTGGGCCATCACTGCTCTACTCTTATCCATAAACAGCACCTTTGAAAAAAAAAAGTCAAATCCAAATTCTCACTCACCAATAACCGAGAGGCGTATCTGAAAATTTCTCGTCGGCGAGTTCTTGAAGTCGACCCGACACCGGTACACGCCCTCGTCGTCCAACTGGACGGTGTCAAGCGTGAGTGCGGCTGGTCGGGCGATCGTCGCGAAGTAGGCTCGAGGACCGAACGCGTTAGGGTCCGACCACTGTAGCGCCTTGTTGAACGACCGGCCACGGACGTCGAAACTGGAAAAGGAATTATTTCTTAGCCACGACGGTTGATTCTTTTCAAAAAGGTATTTTGTTTATGTTGGGCGTTTATAGGTAATACCTGAATTACACACACACCACACCACACACACCACACACCACACCACACAGTATTCAATAACGTTCATGGCAGCTGCGGTTATAAAACGTGAGAAGATGATGACTTAGGACTCAGTAGGAATAGTTTTTATTTATGACTCGGCTCCACCAGATATTAGAGCCGAGCTGTACTTAAATAGAAAATAAAAATTATATTGTTACGATATTTTTTTTTGTTGAGATTCCAAATTCAAATCACATTATGCACCAGCGGGTCTTAATGAAATTCAGTACAATATTATTGCCGGCTAAAGCCTGGCCGCCATATTTATGAAAAAACAATCGGCTTTATAAACCTATTTTAGTTATCAAACTGTTTTGTCCCTTTCTGTCCAGTTAAAATGAAGTTTGACAGAAAGGGACAAAACAATTTGATAGCTAAAATGGGGATATAGAGCCGATTGTTTTTCTTAATGATTATGGCGGTAAGGCTCTAAAAATTAAGGTTAGGTTTACATGACACATAATCTGACAAGAGTGAGTAGGTGTGAAATTGTAGATTGTTTGCCTACAGAGCAAACAACTGTTTTAAAGGCGAGAGAGTTTCTTTGAATCCAGATTCCGCTCTGGATTAAAAGAAACTCCAGACGCGAAGGCGAAGGATTCTAAACTAGAATGTTGAGCGAGGGATTCAAAGTACGTCACTCGAGCTTAAAATAGTTTCGCTCCCGAGGTGGACACTCTACTTTTTATCACCCTCTAGGAGAAAATAAGTAAGGGCAAACTTATGATTAAGAATAGTACCTAAGTTTGTTTTTCATTCTTATTATTTGAAGAAGACACACTATTTTTTATAAAACTAAGTAAAATCCGAATTTTAGTAAACAATTACGAAATTTCATTCCACATTTTTTCTTTTTTGCTGCGCGCGGTTTCTTTATCATACAGCCTGTTACTTGATCATATTCGATCAATGTTCGTGTTTTATCGCTTTGGTGATTGAAATTTTGCTAACAATATCCTCATTCCAAATTCAAATCACTTTTGGTCCGTAGGTAGTAAAGAGCTATTTTAGTCCTGGTTTACGAAGAAAACACTAGCTCTTTTTGAATAGATATTTAAAAAGAAGTTCCAGTTCTGCGTATGCATAGTGTTTATTCATAAGTAAGTACCTACAGTTTTTTGCTTAGTATAGGTAATTCACGGTGATTTGCGAGGTCGTGATGCAGTATTTTAAGAACGTGGCTGAGTACAATGAACTTTTTCTTAATGTAGATTGGTAATGGCCTTCAAACCCTATCGCTTCCCTACCAGCGATCTGTACACGCTATGGAAGCTACCTACAGTAAGGCACTCTTTTGTGCTAAGTACAGTGTTGCGGAAGCATTCAAGTTTGTCTTTTGACCCTGAGTTTAGAAGACATAAACGTAGGACTGACAGAGTTTGTTCGACATCAGGTGTTAAATTGGAAATTTTCCGCAGTAATGCTCGCAAAGGAGGAGGCGGAGCGCGTGAGGGAGAGAGCCTTGCGCCCTCACGCCCCTAGTCGCCGCAGGAGACGCCCTGGGCGTCGGGAATCGCAAGCAGATTCCCGGCCACCGTAGGCGCGGGCTTGCGGACGGCGAGCCATGGGTAGCTCGCCGTCCGGTAAGGACCAGGCCCGGGTCGACGGCGCGTTGTGTTCCACGCGCGCCTCAAAGAGATGTCAGCCCAAAATGAGGGGGTCCGATAGGGCCGACGCCTCAGGGTCACGGGTTATTCTAAAGAGAAAACCGTGGCCCTGGCACAGGCAACTGAAGGAACACGGGTGGGTTTAGTCAGTAAAAGTCTGACACGCCCTTCCGCTCCACCCTGAGCGATTAGATGATATCCCAACCAAAAAAAAAAAAAAGGCAGTTCACTTTCTGCAGTCCCGTAATTTATAACAAAATTAATAAAGTTCTTACTATTTATCCATGTACTCTCCGGGATTGCAAAAGAATTTGTGATAAATGGCTTCATACTCTCACATACGAAGAAATTGAGAATTTAGTGAAACCCTAAAGATCTTTTCATCCGTAAACATGCACACCAAACACACGTAGCGTAGAGTGTGCTCGTGGGGTTCCACAAGCGCACTCAACACTTACACCCTACAGACACGCACTACACTCACATACAACACCCCCACATGCACAACGTTAAACACTTAAAATTTTATTTTGAATTCTTTGTAACTGTTCTTTTTTAAACCCTTTGTATTTTTATCCCTGGAATTTGGAATGCCGTAGTCTCCTTCTTGGAGGTGGGCGTTAATAGCTGCGCCACAGTTTGTAACTAATGTAGCTATTTACGTACGCAATCAATTTTGTAAAATGTGTGTTTGTGTTCCAAATAAAGATTATTATTATTATCTACTAGTAGCTCAGATATAAATTGGTCAGATGTTTTCAGTAAGGTCAATTAACTTTGTATTTATTTTATTTTATTGTATTTAAAAGTCCGGAACAGAAAGGTATAAAGTGCGTCTTATGGTCTGTGCTACTGTTACTGTAAGACTTTTGTTTCAGACTTAAAGATTCGTTATCCTTCCCCAACTGAAAAGAATGTCTGACACTAGGTTTGGCCATATTTTCTATTGATTACGGTCACAACAAACAACATTTTCATCAGTTTAATAATACTTCATGTAAAATAACATACTATACTCTATGAAATGGCTTTGCTAATTGTAATTTTATAGTTTCTCATTACTAGGCGGAAGATGGATTGCACACATTATGGCTGACTTATAAAATATGATTTGATTTCTGGTGAGATAAAGACTTGAAGGCATATTTTAATGTTATGCATTTTAGGGTTCCGTACCTCGAAAGGAAAAAACGGAACCCTTTTAGGATCACTTTGTTGTCCGTCCGTCTGTCTGTCTGTCAAGACCCTTTTTCGCAGTAACGCGGCGAGGTATCAAGCTGGAATTTATTTCAAATACTCGAGTCTACTGTCCCTTGGAGCTGTGAAAAAACTTCTAAGCCAACGCAATCAAAAGATACAGCCGTTCATACCGTAAATTTCCGGAAAATTTCGACACTCGCAAGGGAATCAAAACCTACAGGGTACTTCCCGTGAACTCGGAATCTTGAAATTTGGTATGAAGCAACGTCTTATAGCACAGATAAAGGAAAAAATGCGAAAACCTTAATTTTTTTGTTACATCGTATAATAAAAATATTTTTAATCATTTTAAACTTACTACGCTTTCCTCATGAACGCGTAGAGGTATTTAATTGAAATTGATATCAAATACTACAGGTTTGTACGAAACCCTCGGTGCGCGAGTCGGACTCGCACTTGGCCGGTTATTTTTATTACTGACCTCAATGGTTTTAAATGGGGACGATTTAGTTTCGTGCTTTATTGCAGCAAATAAATGGTACAATAATCCTTTTGAGCAGCCGGGTTAAACATCCATACTCCATTCTAACGTACTAACATTACGAATGCGAAAGTAACTCAGTCTGTCCGTCTGTGACATTTGCGCGCCTTGAAAGGATTTCGATGAAATTTGGGCTGTTATATATTCTCCTGGGCGAAGCCGCGGCCTGCAGCTAGTAAATCATAAAAGTAGGTACTGTTCCACAATATGGATAATGACAAATCTGTGGCAGCATCTACACCGCCACATGAGAACAACGCATCACACTAACGTCACACAAATCCTGCATCGCGCAATCAAAGTTTACCGCGCAGCTAGCATTTATACAACTTCCCGACAACAATCATCGGGCAGGCCCTCCCGACCCTCGCTCGAGCCAGCCCGCGCCGCTGAGCCTGTAGCTTTAAATTCGTCCCTAATTAATATCAATCCTGATCCAGCTAGTCCCTTGCTGCCCTCTTCCAGCGACGCCCTAAGCCGAGGTCCGTACCCCACAGGGGGTGCCCTTAGCGTTGTCGCTTAGTTTTAGTTAGTATTTAAGTTTAAGTCCTGGCTGGAGGCCTTAATTTATTAGGGCAACCACAGGCAAGTCCGCTTAAGCAGACGACAACCTCATAGGTTGACCTGCGAGATGCCATTAAAAAAAAAAAAAAAACATCGGGCAGTTGCCCACCAGATACGACATCCATCTCGGTCGGAGGATCCTCCCTTTTCTAAAAGAGTATGAGTGAACGTTACACCCTGTTCCTCATATCTCTTCAATTCTTAGATATGTTCGAACAAATAACGTTATTTCAAAGGTGGCATAGTAGAAAGAGATAGTCGAAAAAAAAATGTAAAATCGATGGAAACATGAAGGAGCTACACGCTTTAAAGCTCGTCTTTGGAGCGGATTATTCCTGTCCTTGTCGGACGGTACGGACAATGTATGGCACTAAAGTTACATAGTCGTGACATCACTTCTACGGTAGTACGCCTCTGTCTAACAGATATTTTAAAACGTTTTTAATTTGGCAATTTTTTCAGCTTTTACACTTTTATGATGCTGTTTTTTTTTAGCAACAACATTTTGTTTTAAAAAAATCGTCCTTCACACTACTTCGATCGCTTTTCAAGACATCTAGGTACCAAACCGCACTGCGCCCGCGTGGTGGATAACGGTCCACTTCCTCTCACAGAGAGGCGGCCTGTGTCCCAGCAGTGAGAAAATTATAGGCTGATAATGCATAGTTTGCTTCGTATCATCTTGTGTTACACCAGCCTTGACGAGGTGCAACGATATTGTTCAGAGCTTCGTATCAATATCGAGTTCCATTCCTCTTTTCTGTATAGCTCTTTACTCTGACATTTACATGTGTCAGGTTTTGTGTGCCTTAAGATAATTGACAGTATAGAACCAGCTCCCATATCAAGTCTAAACTCACGCCTACTTGCCATGGGGAAAGGCAGAAACTGAGCCACCAGCTACGGCACTGACAAAAAGTGTTATATGTGGTAATCCTAGATATGGTCTACTTGTGTGCCATATTTTCTCAAAATCTGTTCATTTATGTGTGACAAGCTTCTGCCAGCGACTGCGTCCGCGTGTAATGTCTTGTTCCCCGACCCACCCTGTCACATCGCATAGTCTGCCCGCGCTATTCCTTAGTTTTCGCTCAACGTTCTTTTTGACTTTTTTCTTTCCACTTGGCTCCTAAGGGCCTTGCGTGGTGTTAAATGCATATAGCCGTTCTCAAGAACCGGGCTATTAAATGCATAAAGAACTTTTCCCCCCAACATACAAACTTACAAACAAACAAACAATAAAATTTTACATCGTTTTATTATTCGTATAGATTGATATGCAAACATGTTCTACGACAGTGCCGAATTCACTAAAGAAATTGAACGCGATCATCACTTTTAAACCCAGTTCAAGAGCCGTCAGAGTTTATATTTCATAACAGTTTGGACACTGACAGCGCTTGTAAGTGTTTTAGATGTGCTGATCGCGTTCAGTAACATTGGCAAAATCGGCAATTAATTATTAATTATTTCACGTAATTACTTGTTAGTGGAAAGGGGAATGCCCACCGTCCATAGACACTTTGGCTTCGAGTGTACACATTTTAAAGTATATGGATAGGATAATATGCAATTTAAATAACTAACTAGTCAAGAAATTGGTTTTGAAAAACTTTTGGGTTTTAAGATAAAATAGTTTTTAATCTTGACAAACGTAATTGTTTTACAATCATTGGATATACAAGACAGGGTTAAAACAATCGTCAGAATTCATTAAATAAACTTATTCGTTGGTTAAAATAACAAATCCGCAAGAAAATAAACTCCGTAAGGCAAATGCAAATAACGAAAGTAGATTCTGTAGATTTTTGTGACTTGACTCTTGACTGTGTCTTGATTTGACAGCCAGCCGACGTAACTCAATGTTGCCGCACACACAAAAAAAGATGTCGATTTTTTCGAATCATAATTTTTTACAAAATTATAATCACCACTGAAACTCCACTGAAGTTAAGTACGTTTTTGTAAAATATTTTCTTTAACTTTTCGTTTTTGCTGTAATCATAAGCATTCATTATTATATCAACTATACATTCGTTTGTTCATTCAATATCAAAAGTATTAACCTAACACCGTATGTATTATAATAGATTGTATAACAAGCGTTGCGGATGTGACATTATTAATTAAAAAAACCAATGAAAACATAATCGATTATTTCGTGACTGAAATTGATAATTTATTGGCAACACTGCTGCTTTATCCACAACCGTGAATTTCATTTATCTTTTCAGTATTTTTTATTAATGCAAAAATGTTGCAAATTTGTTCGGATAAATAAAAAACTTGTTAGATAAATAGAAATTACGATGTTTTTTTTTACATAAACGTAAGTTAATGTGCCTTTAGGGCCAAAAACCTATCCCCCTTTCGAGAACTACAATAGCTGCAAATATCTAAATTCTCTCTAATTTTTAAGAGTGATTGATGTGAGTGATAATAACCTGGCAAGCCTACAATTAATTACAAAATGTAACTGGTTTATGTGTTTAATCGTTGAACCTGAAACTAACACATTTAAATAATTTGTTCAAAATTATTTAAATGTGTTAGTTTCAAGTTAACGGTAAGCTTGTAACATATTTAATATAATTTGTACGAAACCTTTTTAAACTCAAGGTCTGTTTCTAACTTGTAACGTGTAAGTTAGTTTGTAACTCGTGCTTTGTAAATCTTCAAAATAATCTTTTAATCTCTAAGCTATTGAAGATTTGTCTCTTCTTGTACTTTGACCTCAAGAGCTGTTAGAATTATAAATTGTTTGATCAACTAAATCCTAACTAATGTTATAAATGCGAAAGTAAGTTTGTTTGTTTATTACGCTTTCATACTAAAACGGCTGGACCTAGGTAAGAACTTGGGCTTCCTTTCATCTTAGTTATTAATATTATGTCTATTTTGAATTACTGCAATAATTTAGTTCTGATTGAACATTGACACATATGACCTGAAGGCTATTTGTATATGACACGGTTTCTTTACGATACGGCAAATAAACTGTGCCTTAGAAAAAACGTGTCTGTCAACAAGCTTCAAAAGTGACCCATACAACACTAATACAACACTATACCCGACGACCGTAATACAAACGTCAAATAAACCGTAGTTTTTCATGGCAAGAATAACGCGTGTGTACAAAAGGCCTAATTTTATCACATATGTGGAAAAGTTTGAAAATAGTTGTTCTATTTGTAGTCATATTACGGCTTGGCTATAAAATTCTCATTTGCCAAAAAAAAAAAACTAAACCTCAATATTTCTACCAAACCTACCTAGAATATATCTAGGAAACCGTAGCGTAATAACGGTTTCCTAGAAGAGCGGTTACGTCATATATTACAATGGCCGTCATGAAAATCTGTCGTTTTCACCAGTACTTGACATAAAGATGTCAAAAAACCGTGAGTCCGTGCATGTGTGACCGTTCACCACTTTAAAAAACCAAAGCTATAAGCAAATAGCACACGTATCATGGGATTTTCACCGTATCATCTCTGGCCACTCACTATTCTTTGTATCGAACTCTCCACTCGCCTCGCCTCGAAACAAGCTCACGAACTGCAGTGCGGTGCGTGGTAAACTTGCAGTTTCCGCGCTTTCGGTGCGTCGTCCTCGTGCTTACCTCTCTCTGTACAGTCCGCGAGGCCTTAGCTAAACTTTGCATTTGTGTGAGTGCACATATAGAAAGTATAGGTGTGACGTCGGCCTTGAGCGCGATTGCTTTAAACCTATTTATACAATCGGCCTGAGGCACTTTGCGTCCCTCCATTGGTGCGATTGGCAATCACTCACACAAATGCAAAGCTTAGCTTGAGCCCCGTGGACTGTACCCGAGCTTACGTCGCTTCATCCACCCTTGTCCCTCTCACCCGTCCAGCGGCCTGCCTGCAGCACAATACTGTTGCCACACATAGTGTCATTCACAAGGCAACTTTCAATAGTGTCACGCGCGCTTTATTGAACTTGTCGGTTAGATTTCAAACAAAAAATACAGGTGAAAAGGGAGAAAGTAAGAAAAAATCCATATTTAAATGATTTAAGTGACTCTAAATACAACAATAACTTACAAATGGACGAGGCATGCAAACAAATTAGTATCCATGTGGGCATCTAAACAAGTACTAGACCAAGGTATGTATGTATGTGTGTGAGTATGAATGTAGGTAAGTATGCGCCGACCGTGGAATCTGGATGTAACTTTGTTTTCTTAATTCTTATTTTAGTCTTCATAAAAATGGAAACTGGTTACTTTTGTAGCTTTGTGTAGTATTATATATACAGGATTATAATTTGTGTAATTAGATTTATACCAAATGAGTTTATAATTAATCTCGGAAACGGTGCGTCCATTTGAAACAAAATAATTACTGAAATTAATTTTACTGTTAAAATAATTAATGTTTACATTTCTATATCTAATACTGATTTCAATCATATGCAAGGTTTAGTATTAGTATATTAATAAGAATTAATTCATTTAAATTTATTATTAAGAGCCACGATTCTACCACGGAACTCGTCCAGTAGAAGTTTGGAAATATGTTTTGAACATTTCACGTACGTTGAAAGCAGTAGCCTTATAGATACCACCAATAGTTGGTAATAGATTTTATAATATAGGTCTCCGCCGACTTTAAGTGAAATTACCTGTTCCTGGAAATTCATCCTCATCATGTTGTGTAAAATGCAAGTCGTTAATACCACTTTATCTACAATACTTTGTATGCATACTAATATTCTTGTTGTAAACCGCAAAATTCCAAGGGCGTTTTGCACAACCCTTCATGATAAACGTTTATTATGTTGCCGTTAAGGATCAGAAAGTGATTGTGTAGTTGAGAGAGGATATGGTCTTAATAAATATGTTATTAATCGTAACGCCTCATCTGTCACAAAAACATACGGCATTCGTACCTGGTAATGGTTTTTCATATGGAATATTTAATGTGTTTCTTTCAAGTGCGTTTCCAAATGTAGATGATGAAAACATTCCGCCATCGCTGTTTTTGCCGTAAGCTCCTACATCAACCACTACAAATTTATATTCAGCGTCAACTGCGGCTAACAAAACAAAAGTATTTTACTTAAAAAAATAGTGATCCACTGTGTCGTTATATTTACATGTTTGCCAATAATAGCGCCTATGCAATTTGAAAAGTTAAATTTAGTTCTAAATCCCTCTTCAACTCTTCGCCATGTGTCTATAGTTGGTTGAGGTATATGAATTGGCATCAATATATATAATATTGCATTGCAAACCTCTATTACTAACAAAAAAATGTACCTCATTACAGAGAAAGAAATACGATCTCGTCGGTTATAGATGCAAGTGAAGGTGATGACGGTTAAGATGTTAGCAGATTCCTAAATTCACAGAACTCAACACACGTAACTGTGTATCCAGAAAATGTACAACCGAAATCTTCTGCACTTACGTCACGTCCAAAGTCATTCCAATATTAAAAAAAACCTTAGAGAAGTTGTGAAGTTGAAAACAATACAGCGTCAATGAAAACAAGAACAAAGAAGAAGATGAGATAGTTACAGTTTTTAAGAGCATTGCGGCAACTGTAAAAAGTTTTCTGAATATAACAAAGCAGTTATTAAGAGTAAAATATATGACGTAGATAGTTTCAGAAATGGAGCTATATGAATAACATATAAACAAAACTATTATGGTTATGGCAACTTTTACATTTATATACAGTTATAAAAATAGCCACGAGAATCAATCAGTACTGACAACAAGCCGTTTGCAAACACAAAGGGATTCTTCAAACACTGATGATTTTAATATTTCTTAACAAGAAGAAAACAATCAATATTTCTTGCGAAGTGATCCCAGGTATGTCACATATTTAAAAAATACTTTGTTACTGAATATGTCTTTAAATACTGTAGCATTATTTTTGTTTCATTGTATTCCTGAAACAAAACCTTTTCGCTAATCATATTTAATTACTACAAAAAAAAACAGTTACTTAACTTAATGTTACACTCAATCTTTCCTCGGGTGAAATCGGTACAAATTCAAATTCATTTATTTGCCAGAAATTAGGTTTACATGGATTTGGATGATCTTAAAACTGTGATGGTCCCTTTACATTCTACCATAACACACGGTGTGCAAATGTTTTATTCTAAAAATTAAACAAAACAGACCAAAATGGCAGCAACAACAAAGACGTGCTCATGCATTAGGTTTATTAATATCAGATTGAGAATTTAATAAATAATTGTAAATTGTGATTAATGGTTCTCTGAATGCTGTATTCTTCTTCCATATATATATTACTCTATAGACTCAAGTATGCTATAAAAGAGATATTTTGGCATATGAAAATAAATATAACATTTCTCTTCATCATCTATCAACTGTTTTTAATAGTCCTTAATTCCGCTTGTTTTATTCATATTGTGTACTCAATTTCTATTTCTGCGTTTGTTTCGATTTTCTTTTTCCGCTTTATTTCGCGTATTGTGAATCGGGATGTAACCGTTCGCTACACTTTTCGTTCGGATTCAAACTGATCTGGTGTCTGGTGCCAGCGGTCAGCGAGCCGAGTCACCGAATCGGAGCAGCTGATACGCTTTGGTTACGTGCTTACATTAGGTTGACGCCTGTTTTACGGCGAGGCGAAAGGCGATACGGTGATGATCCCTTTCCGAGTTGATATAATAAATATTTGCTATGAACTTTAGCGTGATTTCCATATATAGTTGTTGTTATAGATACCTAGTTTTGCAACACTCCAAAAATAGTAATGGCTACTTTGCTCTACTCAACGATATATAAATGAATCGCGTATGGCACATAGTTTCTTAAAATCTAGATCTTGCTTGCCTTGCCTGAGATTGCATTGTCATCTTTACATCTAGCAATAACTACGAATTTATAAATTAGCGGGGTCGAAACAGTTCATATATAGCGTAGCTGTACCCGGCTACCGAAGATGCGCAAGACTGCGCAAAGTTTAGGAAACTCACATCCATGTTACGAAGATGTCTAAAAATAGGGTTTATTTTATGCCTTCGATTCCCGCGAGCGTTTTACGAGGTAATTTAATCACATCCAATCGGCTGTATGAGTTGTTTCTGAACGAACGCGGCGTGTTAGGAAGTCTGCTAGGTGTATTAACATAAAACCTTGAGTGAATAAATAAGGGTTTTGTATTGAATCTATGTCTTCTACACATGTTATAAATGAAAGTCTTTGATTGACTTGAAAAAGATTTTGATGCGGTTTCCACCAAAATAAATAAAAATAAATAACCGGAAAGTAAAAACATTCCGGAAAACATTATGTGCGTATTAATAAATAAGTCAGAAAAAAAACATGATGTTGAGCAAACATATAACATAAATCATGTTTTGTCAAGTCGTACAAACAGAGCAATCGTTGGTGACTAGTTTATTTATAAAACCTAAATGTGTGACCTCAAGAAGGTGATGATAACATATATATATATATAGTTTGTGTTTTGAATCCCTGATTGAAATCTGACATTTCAAGCGTAGGTGTTTTTTTTTAGTAGACCTTGATCTGGGTTTAAAAAACAAACTTCACGATTTTTCTTACAGTTTGCTGCAGTCCACTACAGCTCATACTATGCGTCTCCATGCACGTCACTAACCGCTATATATTATCAGCCTTTAATGCTCCCACTGCTGGGACACAGGCCTACACTTTGTTAGAGTAACCGTAATCCACCACGCGAGCCAGTGCGGGTTGCTGGACGTAACACATTCCGATTTTCATACGATGTTTTCCTTCAACGTTTTAAAAGCGTTGGTGATGAAATAATATACACAAAGCAAAATTGCCTGCCTAGGATTCGAAACTACGACCTACATATAACTCGTAAGTCGCGGCCGTTTCTACTAGGCCACCACTGCTCCAGTGGGCCATCACTGCACCAGCCCATGCGATTGGTCAAAAAGTTGGCAAACAACAACCACCAATCATTTAAGTTATAATGACACTTGACATTCCGGACCCCGCTAATCTACTTTTAATAAGGCAAATAAATTAAGGTAGTAAGTACTTTAAGCGTCTGCAAACACTGCAGGAATTGTCATGGCGACCAAGTTTGAAAAGTCAAGCGAGGGAAATGCATAATTAAACATTTGTAAGTTCAAGTAATGAATAATTAAAACTTATAACTTGGCTCGTTATTACATTTTCCCTATTATTGTTTTGCATGTTTGTGGTTACTGTTTTACGTGGTGTGTGGGTAGTGCATCGTTAGGTGGGCCATAAAATCACAGTTAATGGTCAAACGTTTTATAAACAAAGTACCCATCTACTGGCGTAGGTAGGTAGGTAGGTAATACGGGCTGGTGTCCGCAACTCCACGTCAATGCGCTGATTTTGAGTACGGTAGGAAAATCGATCATTGGATCCACCCCAGCTCGTCGAGGAATGCCAGCCAACGGCTTGGTGTAACTGACAGCCTCACGTAGGGTACCTGGGTTACCGAAGTACTTTGCCTTGAATGTGGCGACCAACGGACAGTTTAGCGTGTCGTCCTCTTCCATGCAGGCCCTGTACAGCGGACTGTCTGTGACACCTATGACAAAGAAGTGTTTAATAAATGACCCGTTGCCAGTTAAAGCTGCCGTGACTGTACGCAGCTGCTGTTTGGTAAGTCGGAGAACCTGTTTCGTGAGGCGGCCATAAATTTAAGGGAGTGCTTCCTTAGCCTGCCTGCACTCACCTTGTTCCAACCATATTTTATGATATTGGTCCTTGGTGCGTTTCCTTACCAGAGTGTGTAAGCACCCGAAAGGGATGCAAGATGAATTCAGGTCCCACTAACTGCTGGGGTATTGAATGATATTGAATTTTGCTCAAATCGTTATTGAACGGTAACACATAATATGTGTGTTTTAAGATGGCTATGTATAAACATATATTCTTAAACACACGTTACTGTCTTATGTATGCAGCTTCTCTACGTTAAAAAAATATAAACAGAGGCTCGACCATCTGTTGACGTTAACGCTATCATCTATGTTTCACCAGTTTTTCTAAAAAGCCAATCAACGCCTCCAATCCGCCAAACTTGAGGCCCTCAGTGATTATGCCAATCACCTGCCGTTACACAGATAACTAGAGCAGCGCCCTTCGGCAAACGGCTTCAGGATGTTACTTAACTTGCAACTTACCCGCTCGCCACAACCGTCGTTAAGTTAAAAGGTTAACCCGGTCACTGGTCGAGCGGTCGCGGGCTAGACAGGGAAAAAAAGTGTTTATGTTTGCTGAGGTCAAGATAAAATATTACACTATTTGTTTTGTTGCAGAAGTTGCTGCGCCCGCAGCTTCATTTAGTTTGCTTGGCATAGCTACATATTTCGTAAGCCTAGATTTTTTTTTTATGAAAAAAAAAAATCCACGCGGAATATTTGATACTTTGGGCGAATTTCTCTAACGAAACTGAATGCGATCAAAACATCTAAATTGCGTTCAAGCTGTTGTTGTCAGTGCTATTATTGTTGAGGAATATTGACACTGACAGCTGTTGAACTTGGTTATGACATGTTCATTACGTTTAGTGTAATTGGTGAAATCGACGTTGGTGGTTCTCGAGTTATATGAACACTAATGGACAGTCAGACGCAGAAACGTTGCTTTTTGGAAGGAAATACTTTTGAATTTGAAGTGAATGTGACGAAAGTGACCAGTGTAGGTTCTCACCTACACACTTACCTACACTGGTCACTTTCGTCACATGTTTTAATTACTATCCCTCGTCTATATTAATCGGTTAGGAATATTTTTTTCTAAGGTGGGTTTGTCAGTTCAGTTCAGAAATATCACTCTTATACTTCTGCAGATGGGAATTTCCCATATTACAGCAGGTGCTTTCTTTAATAATTTACGAAATAAGAATTTAATTCGCAGTTTCTAAAGTAAAACTTAAATCAGGTACTACGGCGAAGTTTTCAAATTATTAATAAGAGACTGCCAACAGATCCTGATTTAAAATTCGTCTGGTAAGAAAGTGGGATCCGATGCTACTTAATAGAAGATTAGCTTCATGGGTAATACTTTTGTGAAGTAGTAAAGTTATTTATTAAATACTTGATACGTTTGAGTTTGGCCAAGATCTCAGCTGAAAATGATAATAAAAATGCCAGTAACTTACGTGTCTTTGTGACAAACCCATGTTTTCACCAATCAGAAGGTTGTAAGGAAACGCCGGGACCCGGACGCCCTAAGATGACATATAGTGACCTTATTGCATTGGTGATGTTCATCAGAAAGGTCATGTGCGTAGTACTCGCAACCGGCGCGGCGTGCGTGTATGACCTGAATATGTAGGAACGTAAACGAAGCCAAAGGAGTATATTATGATCGAGCAGGTGGCGTTCTGTATCTATGTGTTCATTTATGTAGAGAGTTGTAATGGCATTATGACTTGCTAGCTACTTGCGTACTTTTGTGCGAGGAACTTGCACACATACGTTCTTGTGAACGTGTGTGGCTTTAAGAAAAACTGCAGTCTCTATTGCACATTACATTTCAGACCATTATTATAAAATTGATGACGAAGATACATATTTTATTATAAGCTGTATTGTATACCAAAATTTTAACATTAGAATATCATGACAACTTAGAAAACCATTCAATATCTGTCATTAAATATTTGTCACAAATTTGTCAAAAAAACAGAGTTTCTATCCTTCTATCTACCAGCTTTAAAACTTCAGCAACTTTATTCCCACATCGCTATCTAGCTTAACTAAGCTTACATCGCGCTGCTCATTCACTTTACGGCGTGTGGCAGCTAGCGTTAGTTGTAAGAACTTGTTCACCCTAAGCAGGCAGTAAATACTAGATGCAAATAAACACTGAGGCACGTTAACTTATCAGCTACGTCCAGCCAACTTGATGCGTTAACTGTTTGTTGAAAATGTTAGAAGGTACTAGGTTTGCGGAAAATTGTAGGAGGTTTAGAAGAGAGCTTTTGCGTCTGCTAGGAGTATTGGTTTTTTGGGTAATGTTAATCAAGTTGTTTTGAAAATGAAGCAGTATAAAGTAGATGCAAATAAACACTAAGTACGTTGTTTATGTATTACTGAGTAGTGCGTTGATAATGTACTAGGGTTTTATTAAATTATGGGAGGTTTTGGATGAAAGTTGGTTTTGGAGATAAAATGCTAGGAACATTGGTTTTTTGGGTGATGCTACTCAATTCGATGTGAGAATGAATCTTGCTTTTACTTGCTGGTTTTAAACATACTTGCATGTATTAATTGAATGAGCATCCCGATATGCTTCAGAAAATTGATTATTTGGACAAGTCAAACCCAGTCAAGTTCAAAAAAATTATTTCAATAAGACCATTAGGATGAATTTTAAATGTCAGAATTTACATGAAAAAAGACTGTTATTCTATTGACCCCTTTCAAACTTAATTTCTTAATAACTCTTCAAATACGGCAGGCGGGTGTTGCGTTGACTGAAAAAAGATATTATAAAACATTCGTAAGAGGTAAGTTAAATTTTTGGTGCAATCATTATCTTAATAACTCATTTTGTATAATAATGGGATAGCGGACAATTATTATGCACACTCACACCAATTTATTTCGCATACAAACAGTACTTTAGCAACCACTCACGATTATAAATTAAAGCTGATAAAGAAGCCTGCTCGCTGTATATTGACTTGTGGAAGGAACTCCTTGACCTGATGTTGAGTTCTCAAAGTCTAATATTTACATATAGTGATGAATGCGACGCCTTAATCGATGCTGCTTCACGCTTAAATAGTGCTGAGTAGATGTGGGGGGGTTCCTTGTTTAAAAAATTTGAAATATTTTGAGATTCTGGTAGGAATTAATTGATATACCATCACGGCTCCACTCTACATTTTTTTACAGGTTGTCACTTTACTTCTTTTCTGTTTGAATTTTCTCGCTCTTTAGATTTGCGTGTAGTCGCTTAGTTCGTAAGGACTCCAGCCAGGGCAAAAAGCCTTAATTTATTAAGGCATCCACAGGATAGCCCAGCTGACAAACTTGTACTGGAAAAAAAAACCAGTGCGCAAACTATAACCGAGAATTCAGTTGTTCCGTAGAAGGTTTTCGTCCGTTATACTATAAAAAAACTCTATTCCTTGAAAATTTATTAAAGACAGATAATACTATCTTTGACAAAGTGAAATGAAAAAAAGGCATGAATTTATGTTCCTAAATATGGATTTAATTATTAAATTTCACACAACACAGCATTCCCTAATTACGTTTGCATACTACCTATTCAGGTACACCTACTAAAGAGGGTGAACTATTATATTGCTCCTTACTACAGTGGATACTCTTCGGGAGGATTAAAATCATCGTCCCATCACTAACCACTTTGATGAACCTCTTGTGGACAAATGGAGCGAGGAAAGTAATTCTCTAGACGCTAGCTTGGTTCATTCAATGCGCTGGGTTGGCAACAATGTATAAGGTTCAAAGAAGCATTTTTTTATCACCACACCACTTATGATATTGTATTGGTAGTAACGCTCTATTGAGAACTATTTTGAACTGCAAGTGTGATAAATGATAAATGATTTTTATTTCTGTAAGTGGGTTTGTACAAACACTTTTACACGTCAAACATTTTTTTTTAAAGTAGATGAGGTCGGCGTTTCCTATCTGACTACTCTGAGAAGAAAGGCCAAAACAAACTCAGAGGTCACAGTCTCTTTTAAAGTCCAGACATAATCTTGGTCAGATCACGTTAAGACCATGTGGATTGATGTCTGAAATGGTCTTTTGAGGAAGAACCACACAGATTGAGTGGACCTGTCAAGTCAGTGCACGCATTTGTCAGTAATCGTACAGCTCAACTCAAAAAATAAGGAGCTCAACGATTCGACGAACAATACCAAAGGAAGGACATTGGGTAGGCCGCATAAATACTCAAACCGCCAGATCAATATTACGATTAAAACTAACTGAGAAAATAAAATAAACAAACCAAAAATTAAAAAATGACCCACACAGTTTTAACATTCACAATAAAATAATACCTCGGTAAGTAAATATTCATATCATTGTTTATTTTACAGATCATATGAGGACAATGTAGGTAGGTGTCTGAAATGGTCTTTTGAGGAAAGAACCATACAGATTTGAGTGGGCCTGTCCAGTCAGTGCACGCATTTGTCATTAATCGTGCAGCTCAACTCAAAACAAAAGGAGCTCAACGATTCGACGAATAATACCAAAGAAAGGACATTTGAGTAGGCCGCTTTAAGTACTCAAACCACCAGATATAAAAAATTAAAGAAATAACTGAGATAGACAAAATATATAAAAATATTACCCACTAAGTCCTCAGCAAAATTAAAATAATAATAATATTAAACAAAGTAAATATTCATGTCATTGTGTATATAATAATCATGAAATGTCAAAGTGTAAATAAAATAAAACAAAAGTTAGGTACCAAACAAAAAAACCATACTCAGTATGCAAAAATTGGAGCAGGTCAGTCCCAAGCCTTTTTGTCCTCGGTATAGCCTTTGACTGTATAAAAAGCTTTCTGGCACAACTTGCGTTAAATGATTTGAATTTATTAAGGCTTAGATCTTGAACGTGGCTTGGAAGTTTATTATAAAAGCGTATACATTGACATCTGAACGAGCCACCAATTTTCTTGAGCCTTGTTGTAAGTACAACAAATTTGTGTTTGTTCCTAGTATTCATATTATGGATATCACTGTATTTTTTAAACAATTTTATGTTTTTGTGGGCATATAAAAGATTTTCATAAGTATACTGAGAAGGCACATTCATTACAATCATTTCCTTAAATTTCTCTCTGAGAGAGTGTCTCGGACTTAATTTATAAAATTGATCTAACAGCTCTTTTCTGCAAAACAAATATAGTCTGAATGTCGCATTTCCCCACAAAAGAATACCGTACGACATCACACTATGAAAATAACTAAAGTATGCTAAACGGGCTGTCTCTAAATCAGTTAAATTACGATTTTTTCTAACAGCGTATGCTGCGGAGCTTAGCTTTTTTGATAATTTATCAAGATGTGGGCTCCACTGAAGCCAAGCATCCAAAGTTAAGCCCAGGAATACTGTGCTGTCTTCCAGTTTCAATTCTTCGCCCTTTATCAACACATTCGTTTTCACCTGCCTAATGTGAGGTGGCGTAAACTTAATGCATTTAGTCATCTTTTCATTAAGAAGTAAATTATTAACATTGAACCAGTGAACTATTTTTGAGACCGCGTTGTTTACATCGTCAGTAACCTGCTGCTGACGTTTAAGTTTAAACAAAAGTGAAGTATCATCCGCAAACAACACTATATCATGATTATCCTTTATGAGGTAAGGCAAGTCATTAATACGAGTATAAATAAGAAACAAGAAAGGACCAAGAATTGAGCCCTGTGGAACTCCCATTGTTAAGATAGATCTGGGAGATCTTTCTCCATTAACGTCAACGCTCTGAATCCTTTGACTCAAGTATGAAGTAAGAAGATCTAGAGCGGTGTTTCGGACCCCGTAGTGGCGGAGTTTCCTGATTAACGTTTCATGAAGAACGCAATCGAATGCCTTGGACAAATCACAAAAGATGCCCAAGGCATCGCATTTATCTTCCCAAGCATTATAAATATGTCCTAAAAGTTCAACACCGGCCATCAGTAGTTGAACGACCCCTTGTAATTCCGAATTGTTTGCTATGTAATAATTTATGTCTGTTTAAAAATCTTTGCAGTTGGTCTAATTTGGTCAAATTAATTTCTCAAAAATTTCACACACTGTCTCAAAAGTAGGTAGTACTGAAATAGGTCTATAATTTGTGGGGTCTGATGTACTACCTGATTTAAAATAAGGTATTATTTACATTTTTTCATAAGGTCAGGAAACTCCCCACAGTCAATACAATTATTAAAGATAAGAACTAGAGTAGGTGCTACAATGTCTATAATAGACTTAGCAACTTCTACATAATTACCCCACAGATCTGTAGTATTTTTTACATTTAATGTGTGAAAAACTTTAATTATATCCCTACATGTAATATGTCCAAAATGAAATTCCGAATCGCAAAAATTTACATTTTCCTTTAGCAAAGACTCCGCAACAGAAGGTGATGAGTTAAGGGATTTAGAAGTTGAAACGGGAACATCTGAAAATAATTTTTCAAAGGCCGCGGCAACTTGTGAGTCTGATTTTATTATGTTGTCATGAATAGACAGGCTGTAGTCAGTACTTATGTTACTAGACCTTTCCGTTTCATAATTAATAATTTTCCAAGTCGTTTTAATTACGTTACTACTGCTTTTAATCTTCGAACCCAAATAACGCGACTTGGCCATAACACAAACTTTTTTAAACAGTTTTGAATAATTTCTAACATATAAATTAAATTCAGCAGTGTTAACATAAGTCCTTTCATTATACAGCTCATAAAGCCGTGTTCTACTTTTATGAATACCAATCACTGAAAGATGCATTACTATTAACCGAGATAGTCTTGGGAATAAAGATAGAATTAAATTGTTTACAGTAAATATTAAAGAACTCATCATACAGATGATTAGGATCAGCATGAACAGGAGAATACAAAACTGGTACTTTATTAATTAGTTTAAATTTAAAAGCCTCTAAGCGGCTTGTAGTTTTGGGGTTGACAGTGATATCCTTTCTAGTTTTTTTGCTGTTTTGGTTTTGAATAGTAATCCTTTGTCCGCAATGATCAGAATCTAGTAAATTAATCATTTCTTTGTGGGTTGGTACAATAACTGTATAAATATTATCTAGGCATGTGGCACTAGTAGGGGTAATTCTTGTTGGCTCCAAAAATAGATTTACAAGATTGTAGGACTGTAACAAACTTATTATTTTGCAACAAGAACCTGAGTTTTCCAACAAATTAACATTAAAATCACCGCAAATGATAATGGATTTGTTTGAGTTACAAATCTTGTGTAATACTTCATCCATTACCTTTTCGAAGCAGTCATACAATTCTGAAGGGGGCCTGTACACACTCAATACAATAAACTGCTCCAATTCTATACAAGCTATTTCAACAGTCCGCTCAACAGATAGGCTCACAATATCCTTACGGTCTTTAAATTTAAGCTGGTTACTGACTAAAATTAATGAGCCCCCATGTATAGCGTTTACTCTGCTGAACGAACTACCAACCTGATGATTATTAAAATTTAACAATAACTGGTGGTTTTTAAGCCAATGTTCTGTTATACACAGAACATCAATACTATTATAATTCATAAATAATTCTACTTCTAAATCTTTGTTCATAAATCCTTGAATATTTTGATGCACCAGGTTTATAACATTAACTGATTTTAAACTTGTATTATATAGAGTATTGCAATTCTGTACATTATTGCCAGAGGTTGCCTCTATTGTATGAATTTCTAATTTAAATTATTATGTTGAATGTCAACATTTGATACCAAATTATTGGCTGAATTATTTGAAATGTCATAGCATTGCTCAATAGAAGCAATTTGTTTAGCCAAATTCTTGGCTGTAATAGAAAAATATTATGATAGCGACACAGCTATCTGTCTTTCTGTGAAAAATCTATCTTTTGTCAAATATAAACTTATCTGTGAAAAATCTATCTTTTGTCAAATATAAATGGTTACCAATATAATTGTTAGTGTTAATTAAATGGAATGAATTATTATTAGAAATCAAATTATGCAATGCATTTTAGATCTATAGATGTTTTCTTCCTGTGGCAAACTTTGGCTGAAGGGGAATGTGAACATTACAATTTTTTAAAACTAAGGTTGCACAAGGATCTATAATAATGGAGTAATTCTCCTTTCTTCACATTCCCCTATTACCAACAAATATTAATAATATAGTGTCCTGGTTAAAATTGCATTTAATCATTTTTTTCAATATATCATATACTGAACAACCAGGCATACAGTAGTTCATTATTGAGTGTCCCGGATATTGACTTGTCAACAATTGGCCTAGATCCTTTCCAATTTCATCACAAAATAACACTATTTCTTTATTTACACTATGCTTAGGGAAACAATTAAAATCGACTGCCTCGTTGGTCTAGTGGTCGCAATCGCTACTGCTGAGCATGAGGTCCTGGGTTCGATTCCCAGGTCGGGCAACATGTTTTTGGGTTTTTCTATCTGGAATTTCTCAGTAGCAGCCCAAAGTCTGGATTTGTGCCCGGTAGATGGCAATAGGCTCGCCCCCTATTACATGGGACTTAAACATAACTGGCGAAATGTGGGTGTACTATAGGTACACCTCTGCCTAACCCTTCGGGGAAACAAGGCGTGATGTTATGTTATGTTATATGCTTAGGGAAACAGTTAGTAATTGAAAATGGCAAACTGGCACAAGTCTGCGGTATGTTGGTATCACATATTGTCAATGAATGGTCCGGTGTGGGTTTAATAGATGGTGGTTGACAATACTTACATTTGTTTGTTTGTGAGCTCACCAGCTCATTCATTGCCAATACATATATTAAAGTCATTGTAACATAACATAAGAAGTCGGTACAGCAGTTTTTTTATGCCTAGCCATGTGATAAGAGGCGGGCCTGTTGGTATTAGTCAAGCACAGCTCTAAAGTATATAATCGGATAGTGGTATCCGATTAATTTCAAGCCTTTTTTTGTGGCTTTCATGGACAGGCTATTTATTTTGATTTGTAACAGTTGTACTGCCAATATGGTACTTGGTTTAAAATAGTTTGTATTTTTTTTTGATATTCTTTTACATTTTGTGAATGTGTGAACGAGGTTTTCCACTCAGAGCTCTGCTTTCAACAGCACTTGACCAAACCGCACCTGAGCACTTCCACTAACAGCACTGAAACGAAATTTTGTAACGTGTAGTTCGGTGGAACAGTTCTTTATATTATTTTCAGTCGCCGAGCGGCACTGTTGTAGGCCTTGTGGATTTGTAGAACATTTTCTATTTTGTTAAGTACACTGTCCTCCAATACCTATTAACACTGTAATTTGCAATCATTCTAAAATACAAATATTTTTAAAAGAGTAACCGTGAAATTAATATCAATAGGAAACGACCAATTGGAACTGAACCTAGCTTCTGAGGTTTCATAAGTGCTCATGTTTAGGTGAAAGAAAATAGTTTGATTTTGTGTAAAATCTAAACGGAAAAACCCAACACCACCCAGAAACGTTCAGCGGTCGCGTGCACTTTAATTAATATTTTTACATCTATTGACTACCAAGGCTAACGCGACCTTGACAACAAGAACTGTTCAAATTACTCTCTTTTTATAAATGAAGCCAGCGCCTTCAAAATCAAAGTAACGACGGAATTGAAAGCGTCCTCGCGAAATTAACAATCGTAGCATGATTGTACCGTTTGTTCAATTTATCTAAAACTAGCGACCCGCCCCTGCTATGCGCGGTTTTACGACTTTATAAAACATCTAGTTTTCTTTATCTAAAATGTAAAAATTCTGGAAACAGTTGGACCGATTTGTATAAAATTTTGTGTGCATATCGGATAGGTCTGAGAATCCGCCAACATCTTTTATTTTTTCAAAAAAAAAAGAAGCTGATCAACGTTTGCGGGGTCAGCTAGTTATATTATGTTAATGAGAAGTTTTGAGAAAACATGGTTAAAGAGTGATTAAAGTCACAATAAAAAGCGATCTTTAGTGCTATTCTGTAACCATTTCACAGTGAAAAATGAGGTGAAGTGAGCGTGGAGTGAGCTGTTAGTCCACTGATGCTAGGGATTGACCAAGACGGGATGACACTGACACCCACTCCTCGTAAGTTTTCACGATGAGATTCTCAAAGAATCGACATGCAGACCTGTTCCTTATGGAGTTATAGTTTGAAAACTTCATGAATACTACAGAAAGTTATAACTACAGAACATTCGCAACTATCTCTTAATTAATTAATGTCGCGTTGCCACGCCCAATAGGAACTACTTCTGATCTCGTTCGAGAGCAATTTCGCGAATCTCAATGCGCTACGCTCCGTTGTAAGTAAGTTTAATATGAATGTTTTATACTAATAAACCTTTCGGAATAATTTCTCAAAGTGATGGTGAAAATCGCATCATATTTATTTATTTATATACTTTATTGTATATCAGAAAAACACATAACAAAGAAGAAAAAAATAAACTCCACAAAATACAATGGGCGACCATAAAGCTTTCTAATATCTCTTCCAGGCAAACTTGGAATGGACATTGATTTGCCTGGAATAAAATGGGTTATCATTAGTGCAAATAATGAGTATACTAAATAATATAATTTAATAAAATGTAATATAATATAATATAATATAATATAATATAATATAATATAATATAATATAATATAATATAATATAATATAATATAATATAATATAATATAATATAATATAATATAATATAATATAATATAATATAATATAATATAATATAATATAATATAATATAATATAATATAATATAATATAATATAATATAATATAATATAATATAATATAATATAATATAATATAATATAATATAATATAATATAATATAATATAATATAATATAATATAATATAATATAATATAATATAATATAATATAATATAATATAATACAATATAATATAATATATTATACTAAATTAGATACACAGGTAACCTAAATAACTGATCATTATCCGTTGCGTAGTTTAGAATAACAACGCAGTCAATAACACAGACATACACGAAAAACTACTTTAATTTATAGAAGCTATGTGTATGTCGAAACGGTTCAATTCCCAGCCAGTAATCGCCATGACACGGATGGTTTATAGTATCGCTAGGTGGATATTTAAAAGCCGTTGGCAGTTACCCTAATAATAGGGCTAAACGAAGCGACGTGATTAACGACCGGAGCGGGCCGGGCCGGGTGTGTTGCCTAGTTTGACGAGTGTAGCTCCTGTATCAAAACTACTCTGTGGTAATTAGTTCTGTTAAAGTTGTGTGATGAGTTTGAGATGCGCTTGTGTGTAATTATTGTTTAAAGATGTTTGAAACTATAATAGAAAGAAAGAAGACAGAAAAACGTTTATTTTCGGTAAACATGACGCAGAGAACGAACAAAAACACAAAAAAATACAGGATGGGGGAAAATATGCGACACATCCACGCAAAACGGCCATCGTTCAGCATAATGCTACGACCCTATGAAAGACTAAGCCCCAGCGCTGGTTTTTGAGCGACAGCCGGCGTTGACAGCAAACGGTAAGATATATGAACACATTATGATACAAAATAAAGACGCAATGAACACCTGGTTCAAATAGTTGTAATCTTCATTAAGAATTTTTGACGGGACTTTGACCAGACCAAGTCAACTTTTTATTTTATTTGACGCACTTATAGGAAAACAATCGGGCACTTTTGCCCAAAAAAAAAAATGTCTTGACTTTATTAAGATATTATGCTGTATTTATAAAATACAGCATAATATCTTAATAAAGGCCGCTGAAGAAAACCGCTGAAACGAAAAGCTAATTTCCTGTTTCACAAAGCATTTCAATACTTCAAAGTTTTACTCTCATATCCAAACGGAAAGCGATTCCCTGAAATACATTCTGTCAAAAAAGTATCGGGTAATGGATGATTTCTTTGTAGTTTAATATTTTTTTGTTGTTATTAGATTGGCACAACTGTTTTCCATTTTGACGTGGAGTTTGAGCATCTGGTATTAAGGTTAAATACAGTGCTGTTTTCAGTTAGATCATATCTTGTGTGTTTTGCGAATTTCATAATGGACAAAAACATCGAACAAAGAGTTTGTCTTAAACTTTGCATTGCCAATGGAATTTTTTGTTCAGTCCCTGAAAATTTTATAGACGGCTTACGGTAAATCGACTTTATCAATAACACCTACCTAATACGTCGTTGGGTAGTCTTTACTTTTTATTTATTTATACGTGGGAGGGACACTCAGAGAGTTTTTCGAAAATTAAAATAAATGTTCGATAGGTAAAAAATTTATTAAATTTTTTCAAAGAGTTCTTCACTAGCCTCTATACAAACTAGTTTTCGAAAAACTTTTTCCAGTCCGCCGTAGACACCTCGTTTACAGCCTGCTCGAACGCTGACAGCGCATCTTAAGGTGACGAAAATTGTATCTCTTTGAGCAGATTTTTTTATTTTCGGGAACAAAAAGAAGTCATACGGTCAGGAGGTCAGGAGTTTGACCGGCGTACTGTCCAGGAAGACCCTCGTTTTGAGCGCGGTGTGCTAAGGCGCGTTGTCATGGTGGAGCAGTAGCCCGCGGAGCCCTGTGTCTGGTCGCTTTTTGCTCACAACAGAGAAAACTTCTGCCAAACATTTGGTAGCCATTCAGCGTTTTTTTTTGTGTTGTAATGTCAATAAACGTCCATAAAATTTTTCTTTCTTTATTTTGGTACAAAGCGTTCAAAAACGGTCGAGATGTGATGGAAGATTTGCCTCGCTCTGGTAGGCCATCAACATCTTCAATTGAAGTTAACATAGGTAGCAAAAGTGAAGGAAGTAGGGACTGAAAATCCTCATTCAAGTTTGAGAGAGATAGCCGCTGAACTTTCTGTATCTCACGAGTCGACCCGTACCATTTTAAATAATCACTTGGGTATAAAACATGTTGCCGCTCGGCTAGTCCCAAAAGACATGAATTTTCTCCAACAACTCAAGCGCTTATAAGTCGCTGAGAACATGCTAGAATGAGTCAATTCCGACCCAACATTCATGAAACGCATTGTTACTGGTAACGAGGCGTGGGTTTACGAGTTTGACATGCGAACTAGTCAACAAGCTTTGGAGTGGCCCCTTCCAATTGAACCGAAACCGAAAAAACCACTCCTAAGTCGATCAAAAGTCAGTCACATGTTGACTGTTTTCTTTGACTATCGTGGTGTTGTGCACTCGGAACTCTTGCCAGAAGATCAAACGATAAATAAAGAATATTATTTGAGGGTTGCGCCGTTTATGAGAGGAAGTTCGACGAAAAAGGCCAGATTTGTGGAAAGAAAATTCTTGGATTTTGCATCAGGATTTGCGCCTTTGCACAAGGCCATCATTGTGAACGAATTTTTGACATAAAACTCAACAAATACTATCGAGCAAGCACCTTATTCACCAGATATGTCTCCAACTGACTTTTTTGATTTACCTAAACTCAAATTACCACTTCGTGGCACCCGTTTTCATTCGGTAGAAGACACAAGATGAATAACTAACATTATATGTATTATTGAAATTTTCCCGGTACTTTCTTGAGTACGAGTAGTATAGTAAAGAAACTAAATCATGAACAACTCTGAATTATGTATTAGTGTTTAATGTGTTGAAATGATTGGATTTTTTAAATAAATTATCTGCTCCCCGCGGTTTCACCCGCATAAATCGCGATCTCGTGGGAATATCGACATAAAAAGTATCCTTAGGACAGAGGTCCAGGTCATGGTCTACCCATGATACAAATTTCATCCAAATTCGTTCAGTTGTTTTAGCCTGAAAGCGTACCAAACAAACATACATAAAATATATTTTTTTCTCTTTATAATTTTAGTTTAGATAATCCACGTTTTAGAAAGGATTAATCTATCATATAACTAAGATCATGTACAAATAAAGCTTTAATATTTTAAAACAACAAATTATAGTTCGTCGTAAGGTGAATATTATTATTTCCAAAAATATATTTTCGCAAAACGTTAAGTGAGTGTGGTATAAGCCCTTTAGGTAAATAAGGTATTTCTATTTAATATTTAATCTCTGGTCTATCAGAAGGCCAATTCTCGTACTTAGGAAACGTTAAAATTCAAGTCGCAATCTCTTCTCAGCGAGAATCAATGTCATAAACTTGTCAAAAATGTATGAAAGATGATAGTATTTTTGACAGATTGAGACAGATTAGAATGCGAAGTTTCTGTAAAATACGAGAATTGCCTCTCAGCACGCGTAGCATTCCCGAGTTCTGTTGACGGATGAATAGACAAAATAACAGATAGAATAGACAAAATAGCAGATTTCTTTTATTCATCTGTTTTTGTCTATTCTACTCGATTCTGATCTATTCTGTCGAAAAAATATCTATATTGGAGTCAGTGTTCAGTCTGTCTGTTCTGTACAAAGCTGAGCTTAAAGTGAGCTGCTATTCCGCGTGATGGTAATTATTTGAAACTATTGGCAGCACCAAACTTTTCTCAGTTAGTTTGTCACAGAATATAGCTTGGCTGTTATTTCCTCAACGTATTTACAACTAGTAGGTGCCGCAATAAGTAATTTTGAAGTTGATAGATATCGCACTAAAAACCGATTTAATAACAACATTGGTTACTTAAATCTATTATTATTTATTCAAATAAAACTGAGTCAAAAGACACTATACTTTCACATTGTGAGGCAAAGATTTGACCCAGAGAGCCATGACCTCTTTCCTGAGCCCGGAACTATAGAGATATGAAGAACAGGGTGTAAAGTTCACTTATACTCTATGGGAAAGGGAGGAACCTCCGACCGGACAGGTGTCTGGGACGTTGTATATATGCTAGTTGCGCGGTAAACTCTGCTTGCGCGATTCAGGATTTTGCGTGACGTCAGTGTGATGCGTTGTTCGCATGTGGCGGTGTAGATGCCGCCACACAACAATAGACACTGATTTCACCGATCATGTATATTTTTGCTTGATATCGATGATTCTGGTTTAGTGGTTGCAAGTCTACTGCTGAGCGTGAGGTTCTGGGTTCAATTCCCGGGTCGGGAAAAGTACCTATAATTGGGTTTTTCAATGGATCGAAGTACATTTTTTCAGACGCATCCTGGACTCTGGTTTTGTGCCCGTTTGATGGCAATGGATTCGCCCCCTATTCAATGGGATTTAAACATAACTGACGAAATGTGGGTGTACTATTGGGACAACTCTACCTAACAGTTCGGGTAATAAAGGCGTGATGTTTTGTTCTGTATAAAAACTGTAAAACGAAAAAAAGTGACTAACACGATGTCAGCATTTACACATAGGTAGCGCCGTGTAGGCCCTGAAACTGCGTTTGACATATATTTCAGAACACACCGCCATCGCCACATAAAAAAGAAAGTCAACAACAACACGGACAAACCGAGGGGCTTCCTTCACTTGTTTTACATTTTCCTGTTTGCATTTTATTTAGACCCATTACGCTTTAACAAAAGTGGAACACATACGATGTTTTAGTATATTGTGGTATACCAACAATCCAGTTATCAGTCTATGATTCGATTGACTATTTCATGGAATACCATATTGCGGAATAATAGAAAATCTACAAAACCTCTACCGAATCAAACAAATAAAATCGGTATTCGTGTTCCATTTAAATTTCGGGTAACTAAAGAATTGATAGCGTGGGAACAGCCAGAACAATTAATTTTATTGAACAGTTTTTTTTTAGAATGTACTAACATTAGAATAAGCCTATTGATTTTATCAAATTAAACATTCACGAAAATTATGAACTGACGTACAATTTTAAGAGTATTTACCATAACTTCATGAATTTGTATCCATTTACGTGTTATGTAAAAGTATGCCCACATTGCATTGGTCAGCATTTTTTTTTATCTGCTAATTGTACTATCTTGATATTAGAAGTGGACATTTGTCAATGTTTGTCATTGAAATGTCATGCTTAGCAGGTAACGTTACTGCCCATTTTTTTATACTCCAGTCTTTTTCCTGTGGTTACGTGTGGGCACGTTATCCTACCATTGTACCTGTGAAAGTGTGTTCGTTTATTTGTGCTTACACGCAGCAACCCATCATCGTGATGTTTTTCATGAAAATAGTTTACACGCCGAAGAGTTTAACGACTTCTTTTTAACCCGAAAAATGCTCCAAAAATGAGCGAAGCGTGGATAAAAGTTAGTGATCAATAAAAACAAAAGCCACGTCAAAAAACATTTGGCAAGACTTTACTTTGGAAGGTAGGATAATCCTTAATGATATGGTTGCTAAAAGACTAGAGGGAAAAGTGTTGGCAGAACCAGGTCAGCGAGTGACCCACTAAGAGTCACGGATAAGACCTGGGTCGGTCCAAGCCAAACCGTTCGACGCCAATTTTCGGTGTTATGATTCAGTATGGCTGAGAACGAAGTTTTTTGTTCAGCATTGCATTAATAAAATGTAGCTGATGTTAAAAAATCATAATAGGCTTACGGGAAAAAGTAATGTATTTTTTTATGTTACACTCACATTAGTTCTGATTTTCAGTGAAAACATTTTCCAATGGTGTGCCATTAGCTTATATTGAAGATACGAGTACATCATATGAATATTTCTTTTAAAATCTTTATCACTCTCAAAGAACAAAGTTGAAGTGAGGTCAGGATACTGTTTCCTTTTATATCTACACCAGAACTATCTTATTAAACAATAAAACGTGGAAATCTATTTAAGACACACATATAACTTCGTGAAATATGAAAACTACCTGGTCCGTTTAGGACGTGATCCCGATCTGATTTTTCAATTCACTTCAACTTGTACTCGTTGGATAATGAACTCAAATTCAAATAAAATACGGACGAAATTGGATTGATTCAAATTCCAATCGTATCAAGCGCTCATTCGTGTAAGTCGTAGGGGTGCCCCTTTGAAGTTCTGAGATGTTTTCATTTTGTATTTCAAGGAGATTTATTTATATTAAATTGTTTTGTTATAAGATGAAGATAGTATCAATGAGAATACTAATGTCTACTCAACATGATTCTAATACGTAAAACATAAAAATTAAAATCAAGATGAAAACTGAAACCTGTTTTTGAAACATGAATGAATGTATCATTTTGTCATCATTATGTTCTAATAAATTATTTCTAACTTCTACACATAAATCATGAGAAAGTATGTATGAGGCCTTTGTAGTTAGAAACAACTTAGAGTTTAAATTTAAACTAATCTGTCAACATTTGGTCTCCCTATTATTCAACATAAACAAAAAATGTTGAATCTGTTCGGGCCCGTTTTGTTAGGTATTTTTGTTTGAATAATGGGATTCGAAAAGCTATACCTGATTAAAATGACAGGTTAAGGCACTTTAAAATGATTAGTTTAAAAGAGAGACGTAACCATTCTGACTTACTACATAACATCACGCCTTGTTTCCCCGAAGGGTTGGGCAGAGGCGTACCTATAGTACACCCACATTTCGCCAGTTATGTTTAAGTCCCATGTAATAGGGGGCGAGCCTATTGCCATCTACCGGGCACAAATCCAGACTTCGGGCTGCTACTGAGAAATTCCAGATAGAAAAACCCAATAACACGTTGCCCGACCTGGGAATCGAACCCAGGACCTCATGCTCAGCAGTAGCGATTGCGACCACTAGACCAACGAGGCAGTAGTATATAAAGTTATAAATGGCTCCATAGATGCTCAACTGGTAAACTATTTTAACTTTAGGTCCAGCCAACGTTGTAAACGTCCTCATCGTATTTTTTTATTGCCCACATGCACCTAAAATACCACATTTAAAAGTTCCTTAACACCTATAGCAAGGCAATAAAATGAAAGATCCAAATTTACAGATAACCCTATTGATATTTTCTGCATGAGTTTCGCATCATACAGACGCTCCCGATTTAAACAGTGCGAACAGTGCACGTCTATAATCGTAGCTCAAATTGGTTTGTTTTCGTAGGGTTCTAGATTTAGGTCTTCTAGGCACACTTTATTTTTACTTTTGTCTCTAATATTCATAATGTCAATGTCGTGCATACCTGTTATTTGCATGGTTACTGAAATGCTAATTTTAAGTGTTATTTAATAAGAATTGCAAATGACTGTGATGCTGGTGTGTTATTCTAAATAAATGAATAAATATGCCATTATCTCTAACCATTTAATAAACCATCATAAGTCCGTCACAGCCCTGACATGTAACGTATATCTGTAGTACGGAAGTCCCTATCTCCCTGAGATCCGGCTACCAAACGGCTACGGTAAATCAATCCGCCATTTTTGTCTTCTATCTCATATTTCATATTTACCTCGACATTAGTGTAAATGTGTATTTGCCACAGGAAGCTGTAACACAATCTTGGGAACACTACTTTGTTTTCTCGAACATGTTTTGTTTTCATTCTTTGCTTTTATTTATTCATGACTGAATTGTTTGTGGTTCGTTTTTTGCAATTGATTTTGTCATGGGTTAACTTATTGAGACCGTTTGTGGGTTTATGTGTTACTTTGAGTTTCTAAATTGTGTTTTTTTTTGTCTCTTCGAGTAGAAATCCAAAACTATCAATTAACCAATCAACTCAGCCGATTGCAGTCCACTGAAGGGCATAGGCCTCTCCCAGGCTGCAGCATATTCAGCAGGCAGGCAGAATATTTTTTATCTGTGTAATAAAATGGACGCCTGACAGTTCTAATAGGCAAAAACTGTCATAAATTCAAAAATTATTCTCAGGATATGACTTATTTTAGGTATCTAGATATGACATACTCGTATTGAGTTTTTTTCTTTATTTCTAAGTATATTTGTCTTGTTCAATTCTTGTCCTTAAATTAAATGTTTACTATTAAAAATAATTTCAAGTAATAATGCCATCACTTTTTGCTGCATGTACTTGCTTAATTGTAAACAAAATGGAGGATATCAATGGCTCTTGAAATACAGGTCCTCCAACCAAGCTTCTGAGCTATGGTCTCAGATATTTCTGTAGCCTATTTATGGCAATAAAGAATTTATTATTTTAAAAATGTGTACGAAATAATCTCAAGACCCTGGGGCCCCAGATCTTTGGAAGGCGAACGAGGGGTCGAAGCCAATTCGTATCAATTCGAAAATCTAATCAATTTTAAATGATGAGGAGGCTAACTGACGATTATCCCTGTATGTACTAAGCGAATGCACTCCAGGAGAACAGACTTTGGTGAAATCAGCCCTAAATCAAAATCAAATAGAATAAATTGTAGATTTTATCAAAAAAATATTAAAAACTTAAAACTTAATTTTCTTTCTAAATCTTTGACAGGCAACAAGTACGGACAAATTATAAAAATCATTACATTTAAAAAGCGGTCAAGGAGATCATTTTCCACTTTAATTACAGCTTTGGTAAATCCCAATACTTCACAGAATTTGTACATCGAAATTTTGAACGATTTCTAACGATTGGATACTGATATATCTAGTACCTATTTTAGCAAATAAATAATGAAAAAGCTAATGAGAACCCGTGACATGGCATACAAGGGAGTCCACTGTAAACTCTTTTTCACACCAGAAAGAACAAAACGCAAAAAGGGGCACCTTCCCAATTGTTTAATTTTTTTATATATTATTTTAAATTGTCTTCTCTTCGACGAGTTTTATTTTCTGCATCTTTATACGTACCTATAATTATTAAAAGCTTGTTAATCAAACAACATTCACGCAAGGTAGTGCGAAATATTATAGTAAAGCATACCTACTTTAGGTGAGGATACTAAAATGAGATTGTGTGCTATCTCACAGAGGAAATGTAAACATGATACTCTTGAACAGCAGATTAAGTTTATATGTGAGACAAAGGCACAGAATAAATAAGAACAGAAGGTCGACTCCATACAATGTGCGAACGCACAAAAAGAAAAGAAAGAAATACAATAGGTTTATTTGTCTCAGAAACGTTTGAGTATAAAAAGATAATTAACGAGAAAAATGAAACACAAGTAAAATTTTAAAATTACAAAAAAAACCCCGCACGAACTAAAACCTCTAAAAACGGCTGAACAGATTTACCTCTTATTTTTTTTTGCTAAGAACTCTCTCCATCAAGTCACCTTACAAAAAAAAACCAGTTTTGCGGTCTGGGAGCTACGATGCCGCAGGCTGACACACAGATACACACATACGTTAAACTGTAACAATTGCCCCCAGTCTTTTTCCGTCGGCACGGGAAACAGGAATAGTCGGCAGACGTCGGTACCAGGGTCGCGGGTTGTTCGAAAGAGATACCGTGGCCCTGGCACAGATAACTGAAGGAACACGGGTGGGAATTAGTCAGTAAAAGTCTGGCCCTCCCGCTCCGCCCAGAATGGGAGAAGTCATTTGATGATTTCCCTCAAAAAATAAATGACGTCGGTAGCATTGACGTGTACGTACGTCCATCTCAGTCTCATCAGCATCATCAACCACAGCTCGACTTTTACCCATTACAGGGCATAGGCCTGGCTCTCGTTTATTGTGACAATTCTCACGCTCCTGTGCTGGCCTGATCCAGGTTCTACCCGCGATGGCAACAATGTGGTCAATTTAGGCTTACTTATACCACAAATCGCTAAACACATTTATCGCTACACGATTATGAAATATTATTGTGTTTCTGAATATCGTTTGAAAATCACAAAGACAGAAAGATGTTTTAAATATATTTAGCGTGTTTAATAATTGGTGGTGTAAGTGAGTATTTTTTAATTATTTTTGTTTCTTCGTATATGTAAATAATGTACAATTAGCACTTACAGTTGCCATTTACAAGCTTCCACAAATAAAAAAATAATGCAAAAAGTTTACAAAAAATACATAAAATCTTCTTAAACAAATAAATAAAACAAATTCTACTTTCTATAAACAAAACTCAGTCTGTCTCGATATCTTGCCGAATGCCAGTCCCGAGTGCGCTTACTGGTCTCTGTACCTACGTAACTCATGTCTATTTGAGCATGGATTTTGTTAGGAGCCGTTCTACTGTATGTTATATATTCTGTGACAAGTGGTGTTAACATACCGCTTATGTTTTCATTTGCAGATTTATGGTATCGTATGAATAAATTATAATTGACTTTCTCTCTGAACAGCTCGACCTGCTCATGGCTAATTCTCCCCTCAAAATCCGTCAAATATTTGGGTGTGATGATCGATGATGTGCTGAAATTGAACAAACAGAGTTTACTGCCGGTAAATTCAGGAAGAAAATTCACCTCTTCAAGTCACTAAGGCATTCTGCGGACTTAGATACACTTAAAATTGTTTATAATGCTCTTTGCCAGTCCATCATCGGCTATTGTATTGTAGCTTGGGGTGGATCGGCCAAAAAGAAATTTCTTGAGTTGGAGCGTACGCAAAGGGCAGTACTTAAGTTTATGTTGCAGAAGTCTTTTCGCTATCCGACTTATCAGCTTTACACCGAGCTCAAGTTCTATCTGGAAGCATAACGAAGTACTGCCCCCAGACTCAAATAAACGTGGTCAAAGAATAGTTTGCCCAACTCCTAGTCATAGAACTTCGTTCGCCAGAAGACAGCTGTAAGTGTTGAGCTCTCTTGTTAACAAAAATATAAACAAAATCACACAAATAGCTAGGTTAAACAAACACGATGTAAAGGTAGGCTGAAAAACATGCTGTACCTCCTAGACTACGCTCAAACTGAGGAACTACCTACCACTCTGACGTAACTCACAACATTCCATACAAAAAAACGTAATTCAGTCACCGACTTCATTAATTTAACAGAAGACACCGGGCTCTTACTAACTCACACAGTCTTTTGACACTACTACATTCACATTCTTAAGCTCTTCATATCATACACACATGCACACTCACACAACGCAAACAAAACACACGACTCCCAGACACACATGCAGAATCAACAACACAGTCATTTTAATTTTTAATTTAAATTTTTCTTTTATTTTAACTCTCAAATTTGTTTTTAAATCACTACATAATAATACGTTTTTTTGCCAGCTCTTATTTTCCTTAAGGGTTTATAGTGTCCAAGTGGCAATAGAACATTGACTCCTATGTCACAGGTATTCCTAGTTTAGGAGTCAGGGTTTCAACTCTTGTGTGTCTTTAATTATTGTGAACTTTAGCTAAACATAAAGCATATTGTAAGGATTTGTATCAATAAAGTACTATTATTATTATTACTTTTATGCAATGTTGATGTAGTACTTATTGACAGCCTCGTTGGTTACTTGTGTGACTGTGGAGCGTAGACTATTGAGTTGGCTCCCTATTTGTGTATTTTGAATGAGAAATTCTCAGTAGCAGTCTTATGACCGGACTTATGAATAGACCTATCAGCATTCATGCTTATATTAGGATGCGGAAACCTATGTTTCTGTTAATCTTCACATTGAAACACATCTTCAATATCCCCTGAAAAGCCGATTAAACAAATGAAACTGAACGCGATTAGCACTTTTAAACCCAGTTCCAGAGCTGTGTCATTATTCCATAACAATTTAGACACTAATAGCTCTTGAACGCGTTTTAGAGACGCGTTAAGAAGCAAATTTTTAGGTAATTGGCGAAAGCGCATCGCGTCAACAAATAAGGTTCAAAACAGAGATGCGTTTGGTGTTAGTTGAATCGAAGGACCACCAATATAAAAGTAACTTTGCAGTTTTGATTATACTTTATAATAAATGCACGGCTCAGTCGAATTAAAATATGATAATTAAGACTCAAAATTCAAAATTTTCAAAATTCAAAAACTCAAAATTTTGAGAATTTTGCGACAATAAATATTTATTTGAGCTCTGTTTTAATATTATGATTGTTTTCATGATGGTATTTTATTTTATGAAATACGTCTTTTCTTGGAACATTTGACAATACATCAATAAAAATCTTGCTCGTAATATGTACCAATACGTTTTTTTTTTTTGGAGTGAAAAAAAAATCTCCCGCACTGGCCGGAGCGGGAGGGCGTGTCAGACTTTTATTGACTAAAACCCACCCGTGCTGCTTCAGTTGCCTGTGCCAGGGGCCACGGTATCTCTTTCGAACAACCCACGACTCTGGCAGATGTACCAATACGCCTAACTATGCGACAAAAAACTGAGCATCCGGTGTCCTACGTAGCAGCGCCTTAAAATTACAGTGGATTGCGCTATACTTATTATGTATTGTAGAAGAAAACATGCTTCGCCAACCCCAAATAAATTGGGATTCCGGCAAGAGAATCATGATGGAGGACTATGCTAATCATTATCATTAGCATTGTCCTGACAATAATCGATCCTTATTTGTCGTACAAATCATTATCAAAATGTTATTATTTAATATAAAAAAAACTCTTCACTGAATACCAAGCATTTTCAAGCACCAACAATACAGATGTAGTGGCCAGTGCATGTACAAGATCTGGTGTCGGAATCACATAAATTTGTCAAAGGATGATTGATGTCTTGGTCTGGCGGCTTATCTCGCGCCGCAGGCTTCCCCGGCCGCTACTCCAATGTAGGCGATTAATTGAACCAAACCAACGACATAAAACTATGTATGTTTGGGGTTATAGAATTTGGTGTAGATTAGTTTGTTTATATGTTATGGCGACGCGATGGTTCAAGTTCATTAGTTAAGGTCACGCTTAAGCTCATGTCTTCGGCAAAAATAAAAGTAAACTAGAAAGTGATTTTTGCAGTATTTGTAAAACAACTGATTAAGTTAAACTCTGAATTACGTGGATAGATAATGATGAGAAGAATAACCATAAAACTAGCAACGTTCTCGTGTAGATGGACATCAAACGATTCTGTTTTTCCTTGCATCCAGAAAACTAAAAAATGTAATGAAATATTACTTAGTCCAAAACAGATCACTATAGTTCATCGTTGTTCCAAAATTAAATCAGTACAAAGCAAACACAAACGAAATATAAATTTATTGGAATAATATTTAATTCCTATTCGACTAGCTAATCAAACGTTAACAATTCGTTAGAATTGCTAATACTATAGTTAACAATAATAATTCCATATTTGCATATAATTTATTAGACGATTAATCAATATTAAGCAGGGATAACACGTAGCGATGAAGCTACGAACTACGTAGCATTTCGTAGCCAGCCGCGTAGCAGCGTAGCGCTACGAGTTTATATAGTAGCGTAGCGATATGAGTTTTTGAATCATCATGATACTCTTGCCCATATCCTATTCACAATCGTTTTTATTAAATATCTGACTGCGAACAGGTAGTTTCTTTTCATACTTTTTTAGTCTCGTTACACTTCACATGGCTTCGAGAAAAAAAAAATATCCATGAAGCCGTTTTATTTTACAAAATAATCAATGTTAGTAATCAAATATCGAGTACGCAATCATTATTCATACTGTTTGTATTTAAATACGAATGTGTGTATAATAAGTAGGTGTGTTGACTACCGCATTGGTCAACCGCTGAGTGCTCCTGGGTTCAATCATAAGTTGGAGTAAAATACTATTAAATTCTTTTAGGAAATTCTCAGAAGTTGTCCTGAATCGGGATTTTTGCACGGGCATCTAATGGCCCTTTGACTTGATTTTATGTTTAGAGCTCTCTCACAGAGAAGAGGCGTGTGTTATGTTTATATTATGAAAGTACCTGTAAATAGGTTTTCCGCCAGTAGCCTTCCCCGCTCGGAACCAAAGCACCATATAGACCCTGTCTTCATTAGTGTCAGGCGTGACGTCACACGGCAGTGACGCCGTGCGGCCCAGTACCGCGTCCACGTCCACCGTCGACACTGCAACAACAGATATAAATGATTACAGAATAAAAAATAAAAAAAAAATAAAAAAAATTGTAGATTATTGCATCGAGCACAAAGTAATTTATTATAACTCCGAGCGCCTGATTTAACAGGCACTCGGTGCTCGGTGCTTTGCCTCTAATCTAACAGGCACGAGGGCAATATAAATTACTTAAGGCGAGGTGCATAATCTGATTTTCTTTCAACTATTACCTATAGGAATAGTAGATAAAAGAAACTCATATCAAACAGTTAAAATATAAGTTTAATTATTGATATTAAAAGTTATACTTGAGCAATTATTAAACGTAGGGTTAAGAGTTTTGTTGGGCAAATTTATATTTAAATTTGGAACAAGTACCTAGGATAGAAACGAATAATACGTACGTAAAAAAAAGTATTGATATCGGCTGGCTGAATAGAGCTAATCCATTGAGATTGGCACCTTTTGGTGCGATAACAAAAAAACTGTCCAATAATGAAATTTCATACATTTTTATTGCTCTAGCGCATTAAAGACTGATTGTGATGAAATTAAAGCATAGTTGGAAGAAAAAATAATTATAGGTTAAAAAAAGTCACGATTCGAATGTCAAAGAGATCTATCACAATAGGTAACCCAAAACACTACCTTCATACAGACCACACGCATGTTTACTGTTTTTGTCTCCTGTTAAAACCAAATTGTTTACTTAAACAGTAAACAAATTGGTTTAGTAATTTAATTTTAAAGATTAAGAAATAGAAATACATCTAATATATAAAATTCTCGTGTCACAGTTTTCGTTGCCATACTCCTCCGAAACGGCTTGACCGATTTTGATGAAATTTTGTGTGCATATCGGGTAGGTCTGAGAATCGGCCAACATCTATTTTTCAAAAAAAAAAAATTCAAAAAAAAAAAAATTTGCAAAACAACGTTTGCGGGGTCAGCTAGTGATTTATAAAATCTTTCTAATATTGACATATTGAATGGCGAATTAACTACACTCAATTAATCCAAAGGGAGACATCAACACTACGAGGACATAAAAGGATATATGTAATTAAAAGTAGTAACCCAGTGGTTACAGCCGCGACTAACGAGTTGTAGGTCGTAGTTTCAATCCCAAGTAGGCACCACTTTGTGTACATTTTTTCATCATATTGCTCTCAAAACAGTGAAGGAAAACATCTTGAGGAAACCAGCATGTCCTAGAACCAATTCGAAGACATTTGGCATCTACCAAACTGTGCTCCCATTCTCTAAGTCACTATCAGTATTGCTTGTTAAGTATATTTTAAATTATTATTTGAAAGCAACGAACACTTCGAATATGTGGTAAATGGTAAATGTCTTTTGCTGCGTTTGGAGAGGGCGCAGAGGGCTGTCCTTAAGGTAATGGCCTTCAAACCCTATCGCTTCCCTACCAGCGAACTATACACGCTATGGAAGCTACCTACAGTAAGGCACTCTTTTGTGCTAAGTACAGTGTTGCGGAAGCATTCAAGTTTGTCTTTTGACCCTGAGTTTAGAAGACATAAACGTAGGACTGACAGAGTTTGTTCGACATCAGGTGTTAAATTGGAAATTGTCCGCTTGCAGTTCACTTTCTGCAGTCCCGTGATTTATAACAAAATTAATAAAGTTCTTACTATTTATCCATGTACTCTCCGGGATTGCAAAAGAATTAGTGATAAATGGCTTCATACTCTCACATACGAAGAAATTGAGAATTTAGTGAAACCCTAAAGATCTTTCATCCGTAAACATGCACACCAAATACACGTAGCGTAGAGTGTGCTCGTGGGGTTCCACAAGCGCACTCAACACTTACACCCTACAGACACGCACTACACTCACATACAACACCCCCACATGCACAACGTTAAACACTTAAAATTTTATTTTTAATTCTTTGTAACTGTTCTTTTTTAAACTCTTGTATTTTATCCCTGGAATTTGGAATGCCGTAGTCTCCTTCTTGGAGGTTGGCGTTAATAGCTGCGCCACAGTTCGTAACTAATGTAGCTATTTACGTACGCAATCAATTTTGTAAAATGTGTTTTTGTTCCAAATAAAGATTATTATTATTATTATTATGTCAATCTTTTTGATACAGCAACTTTAAAACCAGTTGTTTTCCGTTTCAAACTGAGACACTCTCTGACATTTGTAAAGTTATAAATAGAACATTGTTAAAAATATAGTCCCTGAAGCCAGACAATTTTATCCCTTATGGCTATTTTTACCCTTTCGACTAATTTCAATTAAAAAGACTTGGTTATGTTCTCAAGGAAGGCTCCCAACGACCAATCAGCTCAGCTCATTGACTTCATCCTCACCCACACCCTAGACTTCTTAGTTAAACTTTAATTAATTTTAAGTCTGGCTGTTGTGAAGGGTCGCATATTACGCCTTTTAGGTTCTACTCCTCATTATTTCCTTCATTATCCCTGCACCCTCCATACCCTCTGTAGTGCTACCCACGAGCACATAGTGCGCACGTTATTACACGTTATAATATAGTCTTAAGCCTCTCTGTACCCCTCAATAGTCACCCTCCTGTGCCATAATTATACAATAAGCGCCGTAAATTACACCAAGAATTTTCTCATACATACTACCTCTTCCGTTTGGTTAATATAATACAAGTTACGAGTTTACGACCCCGCCGCATGAGTAAGTCGACGAAAACTTATCACGAAAATCCCTTTTATGAAACACATAATTTTATTCACATTTTTGTTTTCTTTACTGTTGCAAGGACGCGAGTGAGAATACACGTCGTTTGTTAGGTGATATCAACGAAATTGTGCTCGTACAAGCTTGCTTCTATCCAGCCATGATAGTCGTTGGATTAAAATGCATGCATACCTCCGTATCGCGCAGTAGACGAAAGTTAATTTCGCTACCCCAAATCGTCGACGCAAAACATTCATGGCCCGCGCTCCCGATTCTGGGAACAAGCCCCGCCTTCCTATAACTCCAAGAAAAAGAATGCCTAAATGAATATCACTGTTTTTCTGTACTTACATCGTTACGATTCCTGGCTTCCCTTTCTCAAGGCGATAAAGAGCCCATGAATATAAATTGACGTAATATTAAAACGCTCCGTTTTCGCACCGCATGATATAATCTTCTTTTCTTTAAGGAAAAACTGTCACCGTGTTGGGGGCAAGTAATGTACACCATCAGTCATACTTAGAAGGAATTTTCAATTTACTCAGTGTGAAGACTACCCTAATAAAGACGGATTACTTGGTTTCGCGGTGCCAGTCGGGTATCAATTTGCTTGAAGACCCAAGAGGTATTGTGCCCCCGATATATATGTTGCGTAACTTTTTATGTCCTAGACCAATTATGTACAATAGCCCTTACCGGGGAAAATAACCTTGGAACCTTGTCGCTATTTATAATACGTCTGTGCCAAAACCGTAATATGTTTTTTATCAAACAATCTTTACTACGTACCTGCTCTATTTTAGCTGATCGTGTTACCTAAGTGAATTTCGTGGTAAAGTGGACTATAAAACGTGAGAATTTGCGTAGTTTCCTATTAAGTTTACTGACCCTTAACATATTGAAATTAAGAAGTTACGTAAATGTTAATATAGAAATATAAATCATGAAATGTATCGACTGGTTTACTTAAGAAACAACCGTTGACAATGATCCGACAATGAATATTACAATACACAATTTATTTTTATTGACAGTGATTTAAACTTTTTATCTCGAAATGAGTAAAGAAAGGTACACAAAGTTTTGATGTAAATAAAACGAAAGAAAAAGAGCAATCCCAGCTAGTCAAGGCGAGACACGACGCCTCGCATTAAGATAAGAGCAAAGAAATGAAATTCCGAATCGGTCCCTCCCCTTTATTTTGATGTCACCGCCGCGTTTCAGTTAGAATAATTCCACAATAAAGCTGTTCTGACAAAGCCTCAAGTTTCGACGTTGAATGTCACGCATAATGTATCGGAAATATAAATTATATTAGATTGGTGGCTCGCGGTTGTAATGGTTAGCTATAAATCGGCCGCATGGATGTGTCGTGTTGGAGGGCACTAAAGAATTGCGCCACTCATTACTGCGGTGCCGAATGTGGCCGGATGACTGGTGGAGGCATGTCACGACACGCCACCACGTATGGGCCTCGCCAATCTGTGCACGTTTAATGTTCAACGCGATCTGAATATTTTGGCTCAGGGAGCTAACTGCGTTTTGAAGTCTGTACGGGGAAATAACTTTGGATTCTAGATTTAGGTTCACTTGTATGTCGAGTCACTGAATGTCATTGGCGGGAAAGAGAGTTATTATGTAATCAAAATACAATTTAGATTGCCATCGACATGCTACGAAGAAGAAGAAGAATACAATAATATCTCAAATAATTATGTTTAGTGCGATTTTATAAATACCCCAAAATACCTATACATTTTTCATAGTGTCAGGCCATTACTTGTGGACACGCCACAATAGCGGCGGTAAGTCTCCTCTTTGAAGAGTGGTTGGAAAGGCGCCACGGCGTTCTCACCTTCCGCCTGACACAGGTCCTCACCGGTCACGGTTGTTTCGGGAGGTTCCTGTTTCGCATAAGGCGGGAGGAAACGCCCGGGTGTCACCATTATGTGGATCGCCCGGAGGATACGGTGGAGGTCTGCCCAGCTTGGGCGGAGCACCGCCGTGTTCTTGCGGAGGCGATCGGCGGCGGCGATCTCTCGCGTCCGGCCTTGGTCCAGGCCATGATACGGAGCGAGAGGGAATGGAAAGCCTTCACCTCCTTCTGCGAAACAGTAATGCTCGCGAAGGAGGAGGCGGAGCGCGTGAGGAAGAGAACCTTGCGCTCTCACGCCGCCCCTAGTCGCCGCAGGAGACGCCTTGAACGTCGGGAGTCGCCCACAGATTCCCGGCCACCGTAGGTACGGGCTTGCAGACGGCGAGCAATGGATAGCTCGCCGTCCGGTCGTGTTCCACGCGCGCCATATAGAGATGTCATCACTAAATTACGGGGTCCGATAGGGCCGACGCCTCAGGGTCGCAGGGAATCCGAAAGAGAAACCTGCCGTGGCACAGGTAACTGAAGGAACACGGGTGGGTTTTAGTCAGTAAAAGTCTGACACGCCCTCCCGCTCCACCCAGAGAAGGGAGAAGTCATTTGATGATTTCCCACCAAAAAAAAGGCCATTACTTGTATTGAATTCCTTAGCAACAACAAAAACATAAACCTTTTTGAGACATAAATGTGCCTAAAAATATTTATTGTTTGAGTGGAAGCTCGCTACAAGTAGGTATTTTTCACGTGCAGCAATATTGGGTCTTTGATCTTGTCGTGCCGGCGATTTTCGTAATTTCCTTGACAACATTTCAGCATGTCGTAGCGATTTTTAAAAATGAAAAACGAAGTAAGCTCACCCAAGGCTAACTCGCTTTATAAACTAACTAAGGAAAAGTATGAAAAAACGAGATAGAAAAGTTATTAATTTTATTTCAACATACTAACTCCCCATTGCGAGGTGTAGTAAAACCTAACAACGTACTCAAGTACACTAAAAAGACGCTAAACTCCGCGAAGGGAAGCTAAGGAAAGCTCTTACGTCTCTCGTTTTCTCAATATATCATATTTTTTCGCAGACTGAAGATATACGAGCGGTTGTTTCGCGCGTGACAGGCTTCCGGGGGTAATATTAATAAAATTATTGTGGAGACACGTCGCAAGCCCCGGGCCTGACCTACTCGACTCACGCGCGAACTAGTTTACTAGTCCGCTGTTGTCAACTGTACACAGCACACTTGTGCACGTTATTGCTCAGCTGAATGGTATGTACATCGTGACAAGTTTAACTATAATTATACAGTCACAGTACATCATATTGCCGAATAGTCTCGCAAATTGCTGTTTTCTTGTATTTTTTAAAAACCTTCCCGCTTTACTTTGACATAAAACTTCAACTTTAATTAGTCAATTTTAACGTGAAATAAAATCCGTCGTGACTTGCGAGTACTTTGTGTATTTCCATGAAATTTTACCCAGTTTTATATGAAGCTACGGGCTAAGCAAAGGTCAACACGGACATTATGGGTTCTAGGAATCACTCGTTAGTAAGTTTACAATAGCACCACGACGTATCAGGTAATGCCAGCGAGTGTACGCGAGTGTACCGTAGTCTGAACTCGCGGGCACGACGCTAACAAATAATTTGCACTTTCACTAACGAGCAAGTGCTGTGTTTTCTTGTACTTCAACTCAATGTAGTAATGATTTATTACCTAATAAGGTTTTGTACTCATACAAATTACCTTAGTTATACAACTAATGTGTTGTAGCCGCGGAACCGCGAATAACTAGCAATAAATATGCTCATTTTTAGGCCTCAATTGCCCTCAGAATCAAAATCGAGGCTCCATAAAATGAGCAAAAAATATATAATAAACCGCCGCAGGCAAGGCAATATATCTAGTGGCGGATATTCATTATTGTAGCACGTAGCGGCATCGCGCGCGCTCGATCATCGCCAATATCCAATTACATTAAAATTTCAATTCATTCATCACGGCCACAATGAGGGCTCCGAGCACTTTTTTCGGTCGTGTGCCCTTTGATTAGATTCGGTACTGAACAAACCCATCCATTGCGCGACCACAAAAAGGTCGCAGAAGCCACTTCGGCAGACTCTCGTTTTCCAATCGTTTCGCTGTCCAGAAATTTTCGCAATAAAATTAATCGTTCCAATAAAATTGGAGCCGAATAGAGCCAGCCATGCATGAACAGTTTTTAATTGGGTCGCTCTTTTTGCTCCTTTCGCAGGCAACCAAACGAGAAATCGAACTTGAGTGTCTCTCTTGTACATTTAGACACACTTCGTCGCTGCTACGCCTCAGTATACGAGCATTGTTTGTTCCAAAACTTCTTCCAGACTTGTGTAGAGTTCTCAAACAATTAGCGAAGTCAAAGTCGTGGTCTCAAAACTATGTATTTATTAACTTACAAGTTAACTTTGACTAACGAATAATAATCTGTCGAATGTATTCACTTAAAAGTTGCCTTTGTAGCCTTATCGCACGCTTGCTACACAGTACGTTCAACGCTCTCAATCAAATATCAAAGTGAGCAATTTGTTGTGTGTAAACGCAGCTCCCGACGGATTGCATAAAAATCAGACAAAAAACATGAAACAACGATCCGTCGAACAAACGAAAATATATTTCCCCATTTTCATTTTCGACAAGCAATCGCGTTTAATGGGTTGAGCTCGATTCCCACTTGAGTTTGTTCGATTTTGTTTCATTTGATCGCTTCAGCGATTCACGGTGAGGTGTGGCATGGACAGGCGATAAAATAGTCATTTCGTTATTCGTTAATTTCCATGAGTTAATAATATTCGTGACTAAAACGATGAGTTCGCAGTTACACATTTCCTGCTGTTGTTATTGGGCGAAATAGCGGTTTGATACCAATTAGTTGTAATTTTTAATGGACTGCTACACACAGTAAGTGGATGTGATTGTAGTTCGGAGATTGTTTGTATTGTGTTGTGGTTGTTCGTTTAATTAATTTGATGGTTGACCGTCATTCAAATTCGTTTGTAAAATGAATCACTGAATTGAACTGTGTAGATTTCATGATAAAACAGGAATACTGAAACCAAGCTTTTGAACACTGTTAATCCATTTTAAGTCATATTATAGGAATTTTGATTCGGGGGTAATAGTTTTTCATATCTCATTATCATACTTATTAGAACCAAAATAGATTCATGAGTTAGTCCTCGCCATTTCCGAACCATACGGTTTTATAGACTGAGTTAGTAAACAAACAACCGGACATTAAGTGTAAAAAAAAGAACGATCTATTATCGGACAAACTGACTCTTTAGTTTGATTTGGTCCACCGCTTTTTAAGTACATAAATAGCCTATATGATGGGCCTACTGATGTCTATTCATGAAAATGATGAAGATATAATTAGCAAATACTGAAAGATTTTTTCAAACAAATATACTCGAACAGGACTTCCAGAAAGTATAGTTTGGGATCTAAGAAGCGGTCTACATCATGATTTCTAACAGTTCTTTACTGTCCTGAATTATACAACCACACTTGGCAATTTAGGAACATTAAGAGGCCATAGATATTTCCACAGATATACTGATCGCAACGTGCAAGTGTAAAAATCCTATGTATGAAGTTAACTTTTACAGGTTGCCGTCAGCCAAGAACTCTGACATTTCTCACTGCGATAAACATATGAAAAATATATTTCCACTAATATCTGTGACACACATACCTTAGTAGGTATGTGGGTACAGTCCATTAAGAGTTTTTTTCCTCTGACAGCAGTAACCTTATATTAACCTTATTGTAACGTACATCAAGATCATTATGTATTTGACAGACTTGTAAATGTCAGCAACCCAACAGCAACCTTACTGCAAAGCTGATAAACATCTCTGTGATTTTGACAGTGACGCAAACTCGTTGGTAAAATACTTGGTGTTTTTTTTTGGCTGGTATCACTGTTATTGTTAACAGCCAGTAGTTTTGTATGCACGTTATCAGTGTAGTCTGGCGATATTGACTAATTCAGTAAAAAATGCTGTCTTTGATTAATATCAATTATAAATAGAATTTAAAGTACAAAGTAATTTTAATTTGGAAGTGTTTCTTACCTAGGTCTTCGGCGTCCTCACTCCATTCTCCCTCCTGGGCCCAGCAAGCCGCGAGCATCACCAGCAGCCGCAGCCACATCACTGAACACATGGTCACTAAACTCCTTTACATCACGACCATCACAAACACGACCACAGACACAATTCTTTTTTTAAATTACACTATTTTTGACACCATCCCTGGTATTATGCCACTGTTTTGACTCTTTTGATAAAGTCCTTTTTAGAGGCGTCAACATTTTATTTTTTAATTACTAGGATTCGGTAGTTAGGATTCACTTGTTCATTTGTTTATCTGATAGAAGAGAAAATATGTGTTTTATTAATAAAATAAAATTAAGTAATGACAATAATAAATAACGTACGAAAATAAGATTCTCAATTTGCATTGGTTATTTATTCCAACTGAGTTCAATGATACTGTCTTAGACTGATATTCTAACCTAAATAACTATACACTGGTAATCAAATAACCAATACAAATATACTGGTAAGTAAGTAAACCGGCAATTATGAATGATGTCACTTAAAGGTCAAACGATAACGTGACGATGAACGTTAATAATAAATGATGTACGGTCAATAACAGACTTGAATTACGAAAACCACCCTTACTGCTACGGAATAGAAACTGTCGAAGCCAAATTGCCACCATGAACGAGCAGTTAACCGTTGAGTGTTGATAATTTGATCCACGATGAGGCAGTAAGTTGTAGCATTGACTTTTTAGTTTTGACATAATACCCTACATAATAACCTACGGTATTATTATTTCCGTCAATCAATGCCTTGAGATTAATGCAATTTTCTGTTTCTTTCTTTAAAAAACCACACAATTCTATTGAGCTGTGCTCGTTTGATGTTTTTAAGTTCTTGCAGACAGGCGCGACGCGAGTAGAACTAGAATCGCGTGGCACCGTCGCATCGCGCCAGATTACGGGAGCCTTTAATTGGGCATAAAGACATGACCATTTCTTATTCAACTTGTATTCATTGGTTGTACTTTTGTGAATGTATGTTGTAGACCCCGCAAAAGAGAGAGCCCAACTTTGCCTGAATACGGGGCGCTAATAAAGAGTAAATCATCCTGATTTGATTTAAACTGTAGATTAATTCAGCGGGAAGTTTAAAACAGACATAAACATCCTATTTCTAAATTAAAGTAGGATATAGAGTAGTGAATTAGTCTACAAAGAACTAACTACATATAATTTATGCAAAATCAAAAGTTCCTTCACTTAGGCGTCGAAGTGCTCCTCTGTATAAAACAATTAAGTATTTCTAATATTAAACCGCAAGCTGCTCTAGATTCTAATGAACTATTTTGGGAAAACGATCTTTGGCGCAACCACAGTGCTGCCTTTGCACGTTCGCTACGAGCCATCCGCCACCTGTCTCAAACCAAAACACCTGTCATTCCTCTCGTGCCTCTCATATTAAGGCCCGGAACAAAACGTCGGACATAATTTCGAACAGGAAATGAAATGACTTTCATTAGATTTTTTGGTTGATCTAAAAACATTTCGCACCACATTGTAATCTTTTGTTTTGATGCGTCGAAAGCTTTCGGACGAGAATAAACCGTTTTGTTAGCAAACGCTTTCAATTATTTGTAAACGATGCCTTTTTGTGGAATGATAAAATAATTTAAAGAGAAAAGGACTCATGAGTTCATGACTGAGTATAATTCTACTAATCATTTGGTCTGAGTCCAAGGATGGTGTCCACTTTGTGAAGACCATTTCTTGCTCGGAGAGCTTGTTATAACTTCGGTTTCGCTTGTTATACGAGTACCTACTACTTGACTCGTACTCAAAAGTCTGTGTTAAACCAGTTTTCCTAGTACCCAAAATTAAACTAGAGTCAAAGGGCACCCGTCTCGAGGAAAACACTGATATTCAAGAGATAATAAAGTACTGTAAACCAATTACAGCTTCGTTAGGGAAGACTTGAGTAAGTTGACAAAAGATAGTTACCGAGAACTACTTTTTATTTAGAATTTCTTGTAGTTCCAACAAAGTACAGAAGAAAATAATTCGATGAATGCCGTAAGAGGAAATTGACCATTATATTATCGAAAGCTGGTTCTCGGAACATCACTCGGAATGAAATTGTAATATTCCAGTCAATTGGCTTCCAGTAGTTTGCGCGGACGCTCCGTAATCCTTAACCTGTTTTTAACACTTCAATATTGAACGAAATTGAGGGTATTTGGACAATTAAAGAGTGTTTCATCGTGTGCTACATTGCAATTGCTGATATTGTTGAGAGATAGACAATGTATGTTTTGTGTTCGGATTTCGAATCCTTGTCTTTTTGGCACCTTTTTTTTGGAAAGCATTGAAAAAAGGAAATATTCCTGTTTTCTTTTTGGTTATAAACAAGAGTCCATAAACTACCACCTATTGTTTTTAGGCCCCATACCGGCCACAGTAAACAACCTTCTTTAATATCTGCAGATAAGCATGTAGTGCTACCATAAAAGTTATTTATGAAAAGGTTGCCCAAGGTCCCCTTCCGACATTGTGACATTATACATTCGTCAGTTTTCAAATTCTTTCCTTGCTATGGCACTGAGCACTGAGACTATTGGCTATAAAACTACATTTATTGAATTACTTGATTCAAATTAAAATATACACACTGTTATCTCATACACCTTTGACCAATGTGGAATTGTGTTAAACCTAAAACTTTTTTAATGGCCTGAACATTTTATGAAACAAATAAATACATTTGCTATTTAATTGTCGGAGTCTGTCAGTGTCACATTCTTAATTCGGTCTGACATGTAAAAAAGATGATGATGAAGATTTTGTGGTATGACACTATGACGCAATATTCATTGAACTGTTCTGTGAAGCAGACAAAAATAGACCTTAAGGAGACAAACGTATTTTGGTTGTAACGTACAGACCATAGAAAAGTTCACCAAAATATGATTCGTGACCGTAACAAGTATGTATATACAGAAATATATTAACTTTACAACCCATTCATGTAACTACATTGAATGAAATAGTTATTAAACCTACGATAATATCAATTTCGCGGCTACCCTGGCACTTTCCCCGTAAAGAAAATGCTTTAATTAATTAGAGTAGGTACCTGCATTGGTCGCCGTCAAAGAAAATCGTTACGGTCATAACCATTAAAACGCTTAGTAGAACATGTACGTACAAAGGTTCCTTTTTTGTCCCCTGTCAGAAATATAAAACTTTGACGCTTGGTTTCGCATATATATGGGTAAATAATGTCTTTTAATCTGTACAGAAGCCTCTGACCCTTGTCCTGGGGAATAAAAACTTTCCAGGAAGGTTGGAACAGTGACGTCACCTTTATTTTTCGATTATATTTTGTGGTACTCGGTTGAATGAGAGGCGGGGAGTTATGGGGATTGAATATGAATTATGTAGAGCTTGGAAGCGAGGTGCATTGAACTGGCTTTCTTGTTTGATCTTTGTTGAAGCCTGCAGTAGATGATCAATAACTTATATTAATGAGTCTGGCGAGGATTCTCGATGGGTTTAGTATTCATTCTAGATAGGATCAGCCCCCGCCCCCCTCCCCCACGACGAACAGTACGACAACCAGTGCCTTTGGAAAATTCGTGTTGAAGAAGGATACTCAATATTGTAACACACACCCACACTTCCTACACATTATTGTAATAGGTTTTCAACATAAGCGTTTGAGACTTTTAGTGGGGCAGTAGAAGACCTGAAAAAGTTACGGGGCATTAAGATGGGATCATACATTTAATATAACAAGATTAAATCGTGGCAAAAGCTGATTCAGATTCGCGACAGATGATAAGTAAAAAAATTTGGGGGCTCTTAAACACGAAAATAAAGTTGGGAACCTCTGCAAGCCTTCAAATACCAGACCACTCAGAAAGTATTGCGAAAAAAAGTTTTTATGCATGTTTTGAAAATATGATTACACAGGGCTCCGCGGGCTACTGCTCTACCACCACAACGCGCTTTCGCACAACGCGTTCAAAACGAGGGACTTCCTGGACAGCACGCCGGTCAAACTCCTGGGTCACCCTTCTTATAGCCCTGACCTAGCACCGTGTTACTTCTTTTAATTCCCGAAAATTAAAAATCTGCTCAAAGGGATACAATTTTCGTCGCCGGAATATGCGGTGGTCGTTCGAGCAGGCTGTAAACGAGGTGTCTACGCCGTACTGGAAAAAGTGTTTCAAAAGATCGTTCAGACTCATGAAACAGTATAGAAGGGCTAGTGGATAGTACTTTGAAATGATTTACATAACATAACATAACATCACGCCTTGTATCCCCGAAGGGTTGGGCAGAGGTGTACCTATAGTACACCCACATTTCGCCAGTTATGTTTTAAGTCCCATGTAATAGGGGGCGAGCCTATTGCCATCCAGCACAAATCCAGACTCCGGGCTGCTACTGAGAAATTCCAGATAGAAAAACCCAATAACAAGTTGCCGGACCTGGGAATCGAACCCAGGACCTCATGCTCAGCAGTAGCGATTGCGACCACTAGACCAACGAGGCAGTTACTAGACCAACGAGGCCAATGATTTCATTTAAAAAAATTACCTATAGAACATTTGTTTTTATTGTCGCAAAACTGTCTGAGTGTCCCAAGAAGCAAGGCGATGGGAATAGCTATATAAAACTCGAAGATTTCAGGCTTTTGGCGAATACCGTTATTTTGGCACACTGCGTGCGAAACCCTGAACCAATGTGTTGCGTGTGTTGTCTTCGAGAAGTTTTCTTCTTATCTTATCTTGAATAAATAGTAAATTTATCAAAACAATCGATCAGTGGAATAAAGTCATTGGTTTAGTAAAAGTTCTTGCTGACACACAATATAACATCACGCCTGTAATTTTCGAAGGGTAGAGTTATGTTTAGGGGCCTAATGCCATCAATCGGGCACAAATCCAGACTCCGGGCTGATACTGAACGAACCCAGGTGGATAAACCAATAAAACTTTGCCCGACCCAGGTATCGAACTCAGAACCTCATCAGTCAGTCATGAAATTCAAAATAACAGAAAAGCTTGTACCTAACCTTACTTCGACTAAAAAAAAAAAAAACTAGCTCTTACCTGCGACTTAAAGTAAGTGCGATGAAAAGTAGACTAGTTACCCAGGTCTTGATCTATCTATGTGCCTAATGTCATCCAAATCCGTTGGGCCGTTTTGGCGTGGAAGCGTAACAAACAAACAAACTTACTTTCCCATTTAGAATATTAATGTTTTAACAGGTGTACAAATAATTATACCTTGTTATAAGTTTACTTAGTTGATTTACTTACATGTGTGTAAATAAATTGTATCATTATTATAAATACTGGTTCTCATTATTTCCTTATCGTTTCTTTTGTGTTTTTCCTTGAAGCTTTTTTATACGCGTCTATTTCCTATATCCTTGTTAGGCTTGATAGCATAAATTTTCATGGTTTTGTATGAGCTATCTGACTGTTGAACTATTAATTTATTGTGTATTTCTCTTCCTCTGAAAATTTTGCATTTTCATCATCATTATCATAACAACCATAAAAAGTACTACCTACATTGAAAAATACTTATTTACAACGTTTTTCCTCTATTACTTATTACAATCACAATTCTCTTTTCAGACACTTCTGTCACACATGCAGAAGGTCTACATAGTGGACTTTGCATCGCCCATAAAAACTCTGAAATTTTCTGATAAAAGTGTAGTAAACGATAAATGATTTTATTTCTATAAGTTACTTTGTACAAACACTCTTACACGTCGATCATATTTTTTTTAATTAGATGAGGTCGGCGTTTCCTATCTACTCTGAGAAGAAAGGCTGAAACAAACTCAGAGGTCACAGTCTCTTTTAAAGTCCAAACATAATCTGAGATTCTTGGTCAGTTCATGTGAAGTCCATGTAGATCGTTGTCTGATATGATATTTTGAGGAAAGAACCATACAGATTGAGTGGATCTTTTCATCAGTTTGTTGATAAAAACACGACAGCCTTCAATATCGTCTATAAACGTGTGTATTCCACAAGTGTCTGACCCCATACTAAAAGGGACATACTCTGATAACTTTTTAATAAACATGAATAATATTGTTCCGTCCCCATAAATCTTGTGACCGACTGTATCGCAAGACAATTTAGTTTATCTCATTTTTTATTGAATATAAAATGGCTGAGTACGTACCTTCTCTTATCCGATCTGGTTATTTATGGCAGAAGTTTGTTTTTGACCGCGTCACGTACTTTATAGGGCGAACCTTTCTATCCCGAATTGCCAATTGCTATTTGATATATACTTTATGCTGTAACTTTCCGATCCCATATTTCTTGCTATTTTTTTCGATGTTTTACATGATTGCATTTTGTTTTACAATTGTTTCGCGGAATTGTTCCAACAAGATGAATTTAGGTCACTCGACTTTTTTTTTTTTACTCTTTTTTGTGACATATCTTGTTTTTATAAACATAGGCTGTTAACAACCCTATAGTAATAACAACGGCAGTATGGATAATTACAAAAAGGAACATTAACATCCACTTGTCGGGTTATTCCTAAAACACTCGGCAAATAAACACAATCTCTGCTTTAATAACATTACAAAGGTGAGAACATATTCAGCGCATTTCAAAGCAGCTTCGAATCTCTATTCACTTGATGGAGATACAAGACAATATACAGGGCAATTCTCATTCGCACCTAATATGACAAAAACCTCCAATACAAAAAGGGCACTCAAAAAAAAGGAATAACGCGAGAGATTACTGCCGTGTTCATTCTAAACCATAACCAGTGATAATGTCGGCCTAAGGTCCGGTATGAGCCGTACGCACCGCTCGGAATGGGCGCCAATGCTTTGGAAGGACCCTCTTTCGGGCAAACGACAATGCTGAATCTTTTATTAGTTTCGTGAATGGACGGCCAGTTGACATAACCGTCGACGACATCTGTTGTGATATTACGCCATCTTTTCCAGGGCGTAGTTCCATCGATCCCGGCCGGGAGCCGAATCGACTATTTTTGTGCACGTGGAATATCTGAGAGACCAGAATTGAATTCGGCTGAATACGTGAAGGCACCGTATAGGACAGAAAATTGCTGGAATCGGCATATAACCCGTACGTACGCACACTGCGTCATCAGTTTTTAATAGATGGTTTGTTGGGACAACTTTTTATGCGATAGTTTTTCGGTGTTGCATGTGACGTGGGATGTTGTTTTATTAGTTTTCCCGCATGGATATACCCAGACTAAGTTTTATATTTAAGGAAATGTTTAACAGGACTGCATTGAAAATAGAGTTATGAGTTTTAAAAGCTGTTGTGAATGAAACAGTTTTATTGCGAATGCTTGTAGCTTTATTACTTGGTGTGTCTATTAAACAGTTTATAAAGGATGGTCTAGATATCATAACTCTGTGAATAAAACAAGTGTCCCTCGAGAGTGGATAGCCAACGTTTCCTATCCTGAGCTTCGAGTGCGGACCCTCTGAGTTTGTCCCCTAAGGACTAATTAGAATAAAAGAGTGTTAAACTTGTTGTAACTGATGACCGTTTTTGGGCAGTGCTTTGGCTACACTCAATTCTCAAGGGTCCTTCTCGAGTATTCCTGTGACGATGTGAATATTTTGTTATTAACAGCGTGATTTATTGTACTTTTGAACACAAAGATAAACAGTTCAAAAACTACTATTGGATATAACATGCAATTCCAAATTTTTTGTTGGTGTATAAGGTGACACTGTGTGTTCCTAAAATAAATAAAATGACAGTAGGGTAAAATTGAGGCTACTGCATCACTTCCTTTCGCTTCGCTCGGTTCGTGATGCAGAGGCCCAATTTTATACACACAGCGTCTAACCGATGCGGAGTAAAATGCCGGGCGGATTCCATTAGAATATTGTCGTACTGTTCGTGAAGCAGGCGCCCCAATTTTATACACGCAGCGTCTAACCAATGAGGAGTAAAATACCGTTCGGATTTCGTTCGATTTTGTCGTACGGTCCGTGATGCAGACGCTCCAATTTTATACACGGAACATCTAACCGATTATGCATCGTGAGGAAACCGACTTTAAACCCGAGTATCCTAGAACCAAAAATTCGAAGACATGTGACATCCACCAACCCGCAATGTGCCCGCGTGGTGGATTATGGTCCACTCCCTTTCGAAGAGACTAGTCTGTGTCCCAGCATCAGTGGGAACAGTATAGGCTGAATATGAATGACCCAACGTACCCTGTTAAAATATAGCGCGATAATAGAACTTAAAACTTTCATTATTATAACATTGTTTGAAACGTTACTTGTGAGCGTTCATCGCGCATTTGCAAGGTATTGAAGTTTGTATAGGCAAATTCTTAGCGAGAACATACGATTTCTTTATAAAATTTCATCTCAGATTGCCGCGACAGCACAACTTCGCTGTAGTAATTATACACCCAATTAAATATTACTAATAATTTAAATTAATATTAAACTGCTACTTAGCCCTCTTCCTCTCTCCAAATTTTTGCTGTGCCCGACAGGGTCCATATTGATATTTTATTTAGCTTTTACCATCTATGTAATACATATGGATTGCAATAAAGTATTGAGTATTGTGTTCAAAAATTTTTTTAAAGGAGATGTTTACACTTGAGTAACTAATTTATTATTTAAACAAACAATTATTATTCTTATGATCAATGACTACCTACAGTAACCTACATTAAATATGCGAATTAATTGAGTTTAAATTGAAACGTCAGTGAAAACTTAAATACGTTACGATGATCGTTCCCTTTAAATATTGGGGTATACTCGTAAATATAGCCAACGAGGTGTTTTTTACCACACATCGGTTTCGTATCATTCTTTCACTCGACGCTCGACTCTCGCCGCGGACGGACGTGTTTGTGCGCTCTCCCGCTCCAGTGTTGTGTTTCGAATTTCTACTCGTCGCTACCACGTGACGTCATCGTAGTCGCCCCGACTACTCCGATTAAAATAAAATCAAGCAATTGATTTCATTTTTAATCAATTAAAAAGTGCCTTTTTCAAGGCAAATCTTATTTCTTCATCAGATTTTCGTGTGTAGCTTCACTAAGCCCCTTCTGGGTAAAACCACAGTTTCGTGGTCCTCGGTTGAAACCTTACGGTGTCAACGAAGCCGAGTGGGGTGTTGACCCAATTCGCACCCGCCGAACCCCTTCAGGGCGAGGCAGTTAGTTGGACGGGTCCCAGATAACCGGCCTTGGGGGATCTCCTAGTCGGCTCTGGTGACAGTTTTGCTTTTCAGCTACTCACCTAGTGTCTTTAGGGTGTGTCTACACCCTTCGCGCTAGACTGGTCAGGGCCCCGTTCGCACAATAAGACTGGCGACGGGTTACAAGCTTAGGGCTCACCAATAGGTACACACCTCCCTGTCTACACCCGACAGGGAGGGAACTCATCCCCGGGCCAATCCACCCGGGGAGTTAGGTATAGGGTTTAGGCTACGTAGGGAATTTTCTCTTTCCACCATTCCTTCCCTAATATAGTTCCCGCTCCGATCATGGAGGACGCCGTCCTCTTGGCGTTCCTCAAAGAGGTCCTATTAAAGGACCCCGAGTTTTTGGCGAAATATGGCGCCAAAATAAGCCAAGTTTCTAGTCCCGCTCCGTCTCAAGGCGCACTCGCTAACTTCAGCGACGCGCTTGAGAGCCCGCTATCGCCACCTGCATACGAACAAGGCATTCCGCCCTTTGTTCCGCACAACAATGTTCCGGCTAATATCTCTGCCCCCATTGTCTCACCCTCTATTGTACCGGCAGATAATACTCCGGCCGCTAATCCGGCCCCTATTGTCTCGCCCGCCTTTGTTCCGGCCGCCATTGTCACGGCCGCCATTGTTCCGGCCGCCATTGTCTCAGAGACAACGCAGCTGCGCGCCGCAGCAATAAACACGACTCGCCCGGAGAGCATGGACACGTCAGTCCCACTCTCCGAGGAAGAAGCCCGCACCTCCTCCTCCAGCGATGACGACTTCCAAGTCGTGGTCAAAGGAGGCAAGAGGAAGGCGGCTAAATCCTCCGCCCCCGCTGGCCCGGTCACCAAGGCCCAGAAAAAACAGGACGACATACCGTCCAGCTCCACTTCCGCCCCTAGTCCGCGGGCCAGTCGCCCCGCCAGCCCTATGGCTTGCCCACCCGCTCCTACCGCGAGGAAGCAGAAGCCCCCTCCCCCGATATATGTCCAGGAAAAGTCCAAATGGACTGAAATTTCCAAGATGTGTGTTGATCGCAAGATCAACTACACCAACGCCCGATCCACCCTCCAGGGGATCAAAGTTACCGTCCCCACGTCTACGGACTTTAGGGATCTCTCCCGCGCCCTACGTGAAAGGAACTACTCCTTTCACACTTACTCCCTTCCGGAGGAAACGCCTACTCGCGTCGTAATAAGGCGCGTCCCTCAAGAAATCTCCACCGAGGAGATTAAGAGCGACCTCATCGCTCAAGGAATCCCAGTTTCCGCCGTCCATCGCTTACATAAAGCGAGACAGGGCCTAGTCTACGACATGGTCCTGGTCATCTGTGACCCCACAGACGGTCACCACCCGATTTTTAAAGTTAAGTCGGTGTGTTCGCTCTCAGGCATCTCAATAGAGAAGCCTTACAGAGCTCAACTAATTGGACAGTGTCATCGCTGCCAATTATATGGTCACTCGCAGTCCAACTGCTATGCCACCCCTAGATGCGTCAAGTGTCTAGGAGAGCATGGCACCGCCGACTGTACCCGCCCTAAAGATAGGGAATTATGTTTAGAGCCTCCCAGCTGTGTACTCTGCGGCCAATCGGGACACCCGGCAAATTACCGGGGCTGTCCTAAGGCCCCGAAGTCCTCCTCTCCTAAACTCGCGAAACGCGCGAGCGACCGCCAGCACAGGGAAAGCCCCTGGGGAAAGCCTCCTTCCGCGCTGATGCCGGAGCGGCTCAGTCCGCAGAGGCCGTCTCCCTGGGCTAACCTAAATCACCTGAAGGCTCCCGCAGCCTCGGTGCCCTCTATCCCCGCGCAATCAGCGCAACCCGCTCAACTTCCAGCGCTGATGGCTTCCGCCATCCCAGCGCCTTTGGTAGCCCCCGCGGCCCCTACGGCCGCTCCAGCGGCACCTCAGGGAACCCAGGGCCGAAACAGCGCCCAAATCATATTAAGTACATACGCGGCTCTCTTCACCACCGCCGCGGATAAAATGGCGGAAGAAATCGTTGCTGCAAACGGCAACGCAATCCGCCTCATGGAAATTCTCAGCGCGTATCCCGAGATCGCGCAAGTTCTACACTCACTCAAATATTAATTCTCAATGGATAATACGAGAGTAAATAGTAACAAACCCCGATCCCTTAAATTAGGCTTTTTCAACGCAAATGGCGTTTCAGGTCAACGCGATGAGATCGCCACTTTCCTCCGCGACCATCAGCTTGACATCCTCCTCATACAGGAAACCTTTTTAAAACCACATCACCGAAACCCGAATATTGCCAACTTTAAACTAGTTCGCAATGACAGGTCTCGATGTCACAAGGGTGGCACACTCATATACTTTAGGAAATCTTTGTATTGTATCCCTATAGACCCACCTCCTCTCTTCTCCCATCTGGAGACCTCTATCTGTCGGCTCGGCATGACCGGCCACCAACCGATCACCATCATCTCCGCTTATATCCCACCCGACAATGGTCCGGAGGATCCCATCTCGCTCCAAAAGGACTTCACTGCCCTCTTCGGTATGAGTGACTCCGTCATCTTGGCGGGGGATCTTAATGCCAAGCACCCGGCGTGGAATAGTAGCACAACCTCAACCAGAGGCAGGTTAGTTTTCAAGTTAGGCGAATCCCTTAACTTTGACGTCATCGCTCCAATGAGCCCGACTCACTTCCCAGGTAATCCAAATCACCTTCCCGATGTTCTCGATGTAGCGCTGCTCAAGAATGTGAACCTCCGTTTGCAATCGATTGAGACGTTCCACGAGCTAAACTCTGACCACCGCCCTGTAGTCATGCATCTTGCACCCTACTCGGGCCCGATCGACCCCAACCGCCCCCCTCAGACCCAGACGATAACCGACTGGAGGAAAGTAAGCGAAAGACTGAAATCCACCACGTCGCCTCACTTAGACACCATCCCCGATCACTTAGTGTCAGTCGCTGACACGACGGCCGCAATCGACTCGTTTACAGAGCACGTACAATCCGTATTGACGGATTGTTCACGGGAAGTTCCGGTGATGGAAGACCATCGCTGGAAACTACCTGCTGACGTACGTGACCTGATAACCGAGAAGAACGCGGCCATCCGTGCCTACGACTCCTTCCCTTGTGACGCGAACAAAGCCCACATGCGCCATTTACAGCGTGCTGTAAAGAAACGCATAGGGGAGGTTCGCTCTGAGGGCTGGAACAAGATGCTCAGCGAACTCGAGCCCACTCATCAAGCCTTCTGGCAATTACAGAGGAAATTGCGTTCCTCAGAAGAGGTCTCTATGCCTCCTCTCATCCGCCCCGACAATAGTGTCGCTTTCGACAGTCCCGATAAGGCTGAATGTCTTGCCGACAGCCTAGAGTCCCAATGTTCTCCCAGCTCCCAACCAGTAGACCAAGCTCACCTGAACAAGGTCGACGCTGAAGTCGAACGAAGAGCCTCCCTCCCTCCCGTCGAAGACCCTGATGATCCTCTGCCTCCCGTCACTCCAGACGAAGTGCACGACATCATTAAAGGGCTCCACGCTCGTAAGGCCCCCGGTTCGGATGGTATTACCAATAAGGTATACAAACTCCTTCCTGCCCCGCTAATAATGCTTATGACCGCCATCTTCAATGGCGCCATGAGCAACAACATCTTCCCACAAGCGTGGAAAGAAGCAACAGTCATCGGTATCCCAAAGCCAGGCAAGCCAAAGTCTGAGCCCTCCAGCTACCGTCCCATTAGCTTACTCAACGTTCTCGGCAAAATCTACGAGAGGCTTATTTATAAGCGTCTCAAAGACTACGCCGAAGCAAAGAGCCTCATTCCCAACGAGCAGTTTGGTTTCCGTCCACAACACTCGAGTATCCACCAGGTCCACCGTATCGTAGAGCACTTGTGCGCCGGTATGCAGCGTAACGCGACGACGGGTGTGCTATTCTTCGACATAGCGAAAGCCTTCGACAAAGTCTGGCACAACGGCTTGTTATACAAGCTTTACCAACTAGGAGTGCCAGATCGTCTCGTACTCATCTTACGAGACTTTTTGTCGAATCGCACCTTCCGCTATCGCATCGAGGGTGCACTCTCGTCCCCTCATCCTATTCGCGCCGGTGTCCCTCAGGGTTCCGTCATATCTCCTCTAGTTTTCACGCTGTTCACCAGCGATATCCCACAGAGTAAAAAGGCTCAGTTGGCTCTCTTCGCCGACGACACTGCCGTTTACTATACCGGTCATTGTCCCAATGCTATAGCTCGTACTCTCCAAACCTCCGCAAACGTCTTAGGCGCTTGGTTCCGGAAATGGAGAATCGAGGTCAACCCCGATAAGAGTCAGGCGGTTCTCTTCTCGAGACGTCGTCGAGTCCCACCCCCCCTTCCCAGCCCGATCACTATGTACGGCAAGCCAATCCCTTGGGAGAAGCAAGCCAAATACCTAGGCGTGATCCTTGATCAAAACTTAACGTTCAAAGAGCACATTAAGGCTGTTCGCGCGCGCGCCGCTTTCGCTCTTGGTAGACTCCACTTTATTCTGACAGCCCGTTGCAAACTGTCACTTAAATGCAAGCTGCGCATCTACACCGCAGTCATCCGTCCCATCATGACCTATGCCTGCGTTGTATTCGCGCACGCTCACCCACGTCATCTCCATAAGATGCAGACCCTACAGAACCGTTTCCTCAGAAAGGTCACGGGTGCCCCCTTCTATGTCCGTAATATAAATCTCCACATCGATCTTAAAATGCCTACCATAAACCAGTTCATGAAACGCTTATCGAAGCGTTTCTTTGACTGTGGCATAAAACACCCCAACCCCTTGATCTCAGCGGCCGCCCGCTACACTCCTTCCCGTATTAGTAGTATTCGCCGACCAAGGCATACCTTAATCGCCCCCGACGACGCCACTACCCTCCTCCAGGAGAGTAGTAAGGCAACCAGCACGCTTCATAAGCCCAAAACCCGATCGCCGTCCTACCGTCCTCGCCGCCGAGGCCCGCCGCGACGCCCAAATCTACGCCCCTCCCGACCCTTGCTCGAGCCAGCCCGCGCCGCTGAGCCTGTAGCTTTAAATTCGTCCCTAAATAATATCATTCCTGATCCAGCTAGTCATTTGCTGCCCTCTTCCAGCGACGCCCTAAGCCGAGGTTCGTACCCCACAGGGGGTGCCCTTAGCGTGTAGTCGCTTAGTTTTTAGTTAGTATTTAAGTTTAAGTCCTGGCTGGAGGCCTTAATTTATTAGGGAATCCACAGGCAAGTCCGTCTAAGCAGACGACAACCTCATAGGTTGACCTGCGAGATGCCATTTATAAAAAAAAAAAAAAAAAACGTATCATTCTTTCATTGGTGGTTACGGATATCTTCCTAAGGCTCCAAGAATTTAAGTACGTAACTCTTAGGCCCTACGCACATAAGCAACTCAGTTGCAATAATACAGTTGTTTTGCTCAGCGTGCTGATGGGCTAATATTTTGTGACAACTGCTGTTATCGTTTCATAAATACTTACTTTATCTTTATCTATGCTTTAGGTCTTTAAATTCCTTCGATTCGGACTCTGAAGTGTCTTCAAGATTGACTAAGAAAAATACCATCAAGCCGGCGAAATCCAAGAAGCATCGGGGAAAGACACTGACACAGACAATCATTTAGGTAGTGATTCGGAATCCGAGATTGACCCAACACCAACAAACGTGAACAAAAAACGTAAAATCAATCTCTTTCCCGATTCTGAAGTGAGTTCATTTATCATATTCATAATATTTTACCTTTTGTGTTTTACAAAAATTTGTCTGAACAGAAACATTATTAATTTCGATGCCTGCTCACGTCTTCTTCTTGTAAACGACACCGGTGGTGCAATGGTCGCAAGTGTGGTCGCCTTCCTATGTGTTCTATCTCAGTCTGAGTTCGATTTCCAGTCCGGACATAGTGTTTCCCCCTTTTGTTTTTTTTTCAATATTTGTTATCCATAAATAAAAGACATGCTATGTTATTTTATTATCATAAGAACATGATGTAATGTTTAATACGTTAGATATATAATAACGTGTAGGTAGTTAAATCGTATATTATTATGATGTTTTAATGATAAGCATAACGCTTGTCAAGCATAATCTTTCGGGGTGTGATCTTTAACCAGTATTGAGCGTCTTTTGTTTAATTTAACTAAAAAGCCCTAAGTAACATTAGGTTGAAAGCGAAGTATATTTATCCATAATGCTGTAAGTACGCTTAACATGATTAATTCGTAGTCTGGTTTTTGTCAACAGGATGATGAACCTGAACCTGTCCATGCAGCAAAATTAAGAAATTATCTTTCACGGCGTGTAGCTTCTGGCAATATACCCATCAAAGCTATCCTACAAGGTGAGGCGAGTATTACATCGAAGTTCGCATCTCGGACAGCCGCGAACCGGAAGCAATTACCAGCAACCGATGGCAACATTCTCTGATCAGTTTTAAAACTGCGGTAAATAATAAAACGCCAACGTGGAAATCAGTTACTCAAATCAAACCAAGAAACAAGAAAAAAAAAACATTTTTGCACAGAATATACAAACACAAATATTGAATAGAATTTCAAGAAACAAGAAAAAGAAAAAAACTTTGTTTAGAATTAAAATAAACACGAAATAAATAGGTTTGTTGTTGACTAAAATGTTTTTCTGCAAATCCTGTAATGAATAAGTACGTTAAAATTATTCTTCTCACAAGAAATCTAAGATTCATAAATCTAACTGTTTGCTACAAACCGAATTTGACAATGTCCAAATGATCGCTTGTGCCTTTAAAAACAAAATCGTTAGTTATAAAATAGATGCTCCAAAACTTTTATAGTTCACCTGAATTATTTTTAAATGATATTTCACGCCTATGTTGTAATCTTGTTAAAGAGAAACTGGAAGTACATACCTACATCATTAGAGGTCAATTTTGAAACAGTTTCATACATTGAATCATCTCTCAAATCGTTTAACACTAAATACGAAATAATATCGCAAAATACCGATTTACTATCCATTTTTACGCATGTACTGAAAAAAATATTTACAAATGTTCAGAGTTTGAGTTTTGTGAATCAGGTTGGACAATCGAGAGATTAAGTCATTTAGTTTTATTTTTATTTTATACAATCCTTTAAAAGCCAGTTCTTACATTCCATTACAGGAAAATATTCACAAAGCAAAATGTTGTCTAAATTTAGTTAACCAAGAGGAACATTGTTTTCTATGGAGTGTTGTAGCTCATTTGTATCCAGCTACAAATAATCAAAATAGAGTGACTTCATACCCTCATTATTTGAAAGTTTTAAAACAACTAATATGTTATTTCGTCCAAGTTTTACTGATATTAAATTATTTGAAAATGTTAATCCGAATTTGAGCGCAAACATTAAAATGGTTTAAATTTAAAAAAAAAGTGACAGGACCATTGTAAAAAACTTTAAAAAGAAAAATAATGCACATAAACTTACTGTGCATTCATAATAAAGAAGGTAATCATCATTACTTGTACATAAATAATTAATTAAACATAAGTCCAAGATACATTTATCAAGATACAAACCAGAAAAACGCCAAGTTAGTGGTATTGAATGTAAAAGTAAGATACTCGTATACTGGAATGAAGGATGTGTGCCTTACTCAAATCATGACAATTTGACTGTAAATATTTTAAGAGATAAACGTGTTTACAACAAAGGTTTAGAAAAAGCGTTATGTTTTTTTTTTTTTTTTTGAATAATCAGAACAATGTAAATAATTTAGAACACACAGCCTATATCAGGCTGTCCTAGTTTGTTATGCCTGTACCCGAAATACGAAAAGTCTCATGGTTTGTATAGTTGTATTTATCATTATTCAATATGTGCTTTGAAATATGTTATGATTTAGATAATACATTTTTGAAATAAATATTTTCTTGTTTACTTTCAAAATTATGTAATACCAATCTTAGAGTTTCCTGACGACTGATTTGAGGCGAAGATTGGTGATTGAAATGGTTGAACTGGAGGTGTAATAGAAGATTGGGACATTTGCGATAATCCTAGTACCGGTATGCAACATGCTATACATTTTCCTCAATGTTTTTATTTGAACGCTGTGAAAGGAAAATTTTATATTTTTAAGTGTCTGAAACAGTTACTCTATTAGAATATACCACACTTCAATCGATCGGTTCATCAGGACTAAAAGTGCACTGTATCGGTTCGACGTTATGTGTTTAAAATTGGGGCGACTGCATCACGAACCGTACGATCATATCGCAATGAAATCCGGACGGTATTTTACTCCGCATCGGTAAGACGCTGCGTGTATAAAATTGTGGCGTCTGCATCACGAACCGAGCGAAGCGAAGGGAAGTGATGCAAAAGCCATAATTTTACCCTACTAATGACTACAATAGGCTCCGATTATTTAGTTTGCTGTGCTAAAAACTGTCTAAATATCTAATATCTTCTAGCCCTCAGAATATACGTCTTGCCCTTTCTATCACTTGAAAGACAACAAAAGCAATTCAATCTATTGTATGCTTCTTTGAAATGGGTAATGAGTCGTTCTCGACTTTAATTCAAAAGTTTTTACAGCTCTCCTTTATCCGACCTTTTCGCGGTAGATTGGCAGGGTCTGTTTTATTTAAAGGCGCGGGTCATTTATTCAATGTTGAATCATGAAAAGAGGTTACACGTAATGGGTGGCGCCTGGTTTCGCAAAAAAAAAACTTTTTTTCGAAGTAGTATTCATTGGTAGCAGTATTTTATAACTCATGTACTATGCTCCTATTGGTATCTAGAGCTACCAACGAAGATTTAAACTTTAAAGTTCAAACTTTATCCGGAAACTACGCTCGCTTAAAAACTATCGTCCCAATGAAAACTTCATTAGGTTGTTAGAAAAGTTTCCAAACAAAAGTTAAGAAAGATCAACGTTATCTTGAACGGAAACCTTTAGGCGTTTCCGGATTCCAATAAAATATTTACTGTGTGAACTGTTCGACATCATATCTCCGACCGGAACGTTTTATTTTCTGCTGAAGGGAAATTCGACAGTCGTAAAATAAGCCGCTACGCAAATCTGTCATGACGTCATTAAACGGCTGCCCACGAGGATTATTTTTATTTCTTGCCCAAGATTTATTTTCCTTAGATTAGCATTCCTCTTATTTATGCTAATGTAATTTTAATGGCGCCGCCTTTTTCGGCTAATTTCATTTTACGAAAAACTCCCTGGATTTGTTTTAAACCTTGGCTTATTAAGATGGTTTTGGTGACGATTCTACTTTCATAAAATTTGAATTATCGGTTTAATTAAGCTTGAGATATCTAATTTTCCTCATCTTTCTTGATTATTTAGGGGTGAATGGGTCATTAAGTCCAGAAATTTGTATTGTAATGACTCTGTATAACTATATAGCTAATTCTTTTAACTGGATAAGGAGTTTCAATTATCTACATAGCCTATTTGTTCGACACTAGAGAAGTGGAAAGTAGCAAAAAGTCAACATGGCAGCATCGAGTGCGTCACGAACGTTTGTATCGGGAAATTCGGATTGAAAGAAACTCTGTGTAGAAGCGTGTATGGGGCCGGCACGAACAAACTGTGGCGTGCGGCCGCGGACCAACCGTAACCGTCAACTTCTACCACTAGCATTTGTTTACAACTCGAAACGTTAAGTGACGGAGCCAAACGCCGGGGACGCACGACACGTCACTCACTGACAACAGACCCGTCAGTTGTATATTACGACGACATTCGGCAATATGCCGAGGGTAACATTTATGTGCCCTGATTTTGAAAGATCAAAGTTATAGCCTAGAATCAGTTCTATTTTTAATGTAAATTTTGACGTTCAAAAGTGCCTTTTTATGGGCCTATTTGAAATAAATGCTTTGACTTTGACTTTGACTATAGTACGTAAATTGTCAACTTAAACTTTTACACTTGTAAGGTTTATTCTAAATCATTGAGCTACAGGCTCATTTTTTTATAAGTATCAATTTGCTACTAAAATAAAACTGTCACGTAGTCTTTCAATATCTAAGAAATAACGAAAATTCACTTTGTTAAAGCATTCCATTTTTAGTATTTTATACGCATGCATTCCTCACAGTTCGCGCGATACGGCATTGCATGACAGATGTCATTCTTTACTTCGTTTCCGCAGTCATAAAACTATACCGTTCACTTACCTATTAACTTTTACGCAGTACGTATTAATACTACGTTAAAGTTAGTCGAGACGTAAACGTACAGCGAACACGAGTTTCATCGGCTACCTTGACGGTTGACTTGACGGATCAAGCCGAATTTTTCCGAGTGAAAAGTGATTGCAAATAATTGATTAAGAAACAAAAATGATTTTATTTCTTTATACTAAGGCGTATAATTTCTTGGTCGATTGGTTTCTACACCGCTGTTGGAATCTCTGGCCCGTGTCGTACTGTTAACAAAAGTGATTAAAATTTGCTTACGATTGTAGGGTGCCACAAACAAACGCCGGCCAGACGTAAACAGATTATTTGAGTGAAAAATAACGCCATGGCCTCGAGCTACACGTTCGGCCAAGGCGAAGATGGTGGGACGTGCTTTATTCTTACCGAAAGGACTGGAAAAGGACTAGCAAAAGACAGAATTGTGTGGGAAAGGGAGAGGGAGGTCATTGCCCTGCAATGGGAAAATACAGGCTAGTTAGTTACGATTAGAAATGACATGCGTCTTGCGACAGTGACCATGGAGAAAAAAAATTAAATTGCTAAGAGCAAGTCACGAGTCACTACGACTTGCAGTGTCGGACGGAAACAATTGCCTAACGTAAATCAACTGGAGAGTGTTGACAACCAGGAATATTATATTCAGTGACCAATTTCAATTAATTGAAAGTTAGTAAAATGTGGAATGATTATACTAAAACCAAAGCTCACCGTCTATTTCCTTAAACTACATATTTTATGATCAGAGTAACTTTCAACAAGTACCAAGATATCGTGGTATTATTTATTAAATCAGAAATATTGTTTACAAAGAAACATTACGTGTTAACAAAATGTGTGATACTCGAGCGTTATTAGAAGTCTGTTACACAATAATACTTTATTTAAGAGCGTGATAAAATTGCTTCTTTTATTGTTAGTCCATTATATTTTCTCTTTATTACTATCTAATCGTATTTTTGTATTAATGACAGTACATTACACGATATGATTTTTCGAAGTGTAATATTTCATATTGTGTGGTAGTTTTAAAGGTACGTGTAGGTGGAATTATGGAACACCTATTGTAAATAAATTATCATAGATATCACACATGCATGGACACACACACGCACATACCTACACAATCACACACACACATGAGCCTTAACATATCTGGCGAATTGTGTGGACATGCTATATGAACACGTCTTGGCGCGACGCCACAGCGCGACACAAAGGCACCGCTCGTCAAGCGACACTCGGTGCCTTTGTGTCATGCTGTGGCATCGCACCAGTGTGAACGAGCGTTAACCCTTTGAGGATTACGGCCGTGGGATTACGGCCGTGATGTTATGTTGTTATCATATATTATAGATTATCATCAGCGTTATGTATTAGACTGCCTCGTTGGTCTAAAGGTTGATCGCAAGAGCTACTGCTGAGCATGAGGTCCTGTGTCCGATTCTCGAGGTTGGGCAACGTCTTATTGGGTTTTTCTATCTGGAATTTCTCAGTAGCAGCCCGGAGTCTGGATTTCTGCAATGTTGATGGCAATAGGCTCGCCCCCTATTACATGGGACTGAAGCATAACTGGCGAATTTGGTACACCTACATTTCGCCCGTTATGCTTAAGTCCCATCAAGTACCATTTGTATAGGTACACCTCTACCCAACCCTTCGGGGAAGCAAGCCGTGATTTTATGTTATGTATTAGAGACCTGCAACTTCAAGGGGTTTGTCGATGCATTACCAACCTCAAACAAATAGTTGAAAAGCCAAATGCCAGTCATTTCACTAGAACTATGGGTTCTTCAAATTGGAACACAGAATCGGTAAATGTGGTGGTAGTACTTCTCCGGACGATTGCTATCATTGCTACTGAACCTCTTTATATTCTTATATGGTGCGTATTCACTGAAGCGGAGCGGAGCCATTATAGTAGTTACCTGGTACCCACATGGTATACGGGTATGACCATTTTTGAACCTGTCTTGATTTCTGTCTGAAATAATTCTTGTTTCGTACTTTTTAGAGCGTGATTTTTCAGTAGTCGGGTTTTAGTTTTTTTAACTTACTTTTTATTTTAATTATTTTGGGGTTATATAACAATTTAATATAATTATATTTATATCTTTGAGATGTGCTAATTAAACCCTTTCATTTGATACCCATTACGGCATCATTAAACGATTATTATATGTATATTTTTAGTTCATGATATTACGTCCTCTTGAGGCCGCCAGATTCAATATAATGTGACGTCATATAGCATAAAACAGTGGACGATCAAGAAGCTTCCAACAATACCTCATTTGTCAAATTATGATAAGAAAGAACAAAGGCGACGAAATTGATAATGGAATTAGTAAGCATCTACTTATGGAACCGTCATAGATACTGACGAAATAATATACTAAGTTTTATGAAATCAAGACTAAGGCCTATCGAGGCCGGGCAAAAAAAATCGTCATTAATGATAATTCAATTGACTATTTTATTGATGACATAAAATACTCATGGCTATTTTTCTTTTTCTGGCTTGACTGGACGTTTAATGTTGCCATGTATTTTAATAATCTTGGGCAAGTAACTTAAAAAGCTTTGCTTTTCGTATTGCAATAATATACTTAGGAAATACATTTCTGCGTCAGAATTTAAAACGTGAAAATATAAATAATTCTTTGTGGTAAGAATATAGCGGTCATCATTTTGAATACATAAATGAAATCGCAGTACAATTCCAGTATGGCAACTACGTTACCCAAAAAAAAAACATGACATTCATCAGTCAACCTACCTACCTACTGACAACATAAAACAACTTGTCGTTCGTTGTTTGCGCGTTTATCTCGTATGTTGTGTTACATTCCATCGATTATCCTTGAGTTTCTACTTAATCAACTGCTTCTGTTTATGGACTCTGAGATTAACTGTTTTCTGTGTGACTAGTGCTTGCCTAAGGATTCAGTTTTTTTTTCACGGCGAATTTTTTTCTGACAGTCAGGGTTACGATTCTGCCTGATACCTTGGATTTTGTTGTGTGTAAATCAATTTGTTAAAACGATGGGAAGCCGTGTAAGGCCTACACGCATCATGTGTGTCAACTGCAACACATGTGTCAATACATTGCGCCGATACCCAGCATTGGCACTTGACACGGGAGCCACTGCTTTAATCTGCAGCTGGGTATTATCCACAAATTGTAAGTATTTCTGCCGACTAGTCAAGTTACAAGATAGTGATTATCTTCATTGCTTATAACTATATAGCAAGCATAGAACAAAAAAATTACCCTATTTGAAAACATTGTGTCTGATTTCTGTTAGTTGCAATCTATGTTGTAAAAAATCATGATTTTAAAATAATTTAATATGTATCCATCTAAAGTTTTGTACTAAATAGGTTACGAACAACATATTGCGCTTCTACCATAAATATCATGAAGAACAATTTGCAAGTTTCAATGAATAAATCGTTATATTTTATTAAGAGTATTCTACTTTTTGTTTCTAGATTTTGGAGGATGACTATGTCTGCGAGGCATGCAGAGATCTTGCAATGGCTGCAGTTAACTTGCAAAGGAAGTTTTGGGCAGTGATGAAGCTGGACCAAGTACAATGGGGCATTCAAATGTGTGCCTTTTATGTGGCTGTTCAAGTTTTAATGTGTTTAGTTGGACGACGGTCATACAATGACTGTAGTACCTATGGTATCTAGGATTGGCCAGATATCAACCAAATATTTTAGCACCCGCAGGTTTTCTTGATGACATTGTGATTAGGGATGATGAGGAATAAATATTAAAAAATATATTTTGTATTTTTTTAATCTAACCTATGTATGACATACCCCTACCATATAATTAATCAAATATACATATGTATAACTGTCCTAAGAAAGTTAGCTAAGATTATTAAATAACCCTTATTACTTTTAAATACCTTTGAACATTTATTTACGTGGGTACCTTATTTATTTATTTAATTTTTTGCGTTCAGAAATGCTCATGCATACTGCACTATCAAGGAGAGATAGTGCAGATATGTGGGACTAAAACCCACTAAAACTCCACGGTGTCCTCCTCTCCGCTTTAGGCGCGAACACGGGCACGCGTTATCACTCATCCGCTAACCCGCCGCGGCTGTTCGTCACCGGACCCTCTTCTGGGGAATACCACCCATCACCGGCGCACCAGAACACATGGCACGCTGTGACCACCCCAGGGACCAACACAGCCCTGGGCACCAGACAACAAGAAAACAGACAAGGTAAGTGTAAACTAGTTTAGAAATCCACATCTCTTAACTCGTCTGCGAGTGGTCGTTCTTTACGTCTCCGCTCCGGTCCGCTTCAGTAGAAACGCAACCTTATAGGTGTAATAGAATAAGTGCTTTTAAATAATATTTTGCAATACACAGATGTATGCGTTTCATTTTTTCACTGGAAATTCGTGCTGTTCCAAAACGGGCTTTGGACGCCTAAATTGGTTTAGGTAACAAAATGTTCGATACTGGCTTAGTCGTGAGAGCAATGATAGTTTTTACTCTTGTTAGGCATAGAAATAGAGTAACATGTCGATACTTTGAATGAGTGGTGGTGAAACTGGCATAGCTAAAGTTGAATAGCCTACTGCGACTTTAATTTTAAGAAGTCATAATTTGCTATAATTTTCCGGTAGCCATTTATTTATTTGTTTTGTAATTTATGCACACACAGTAAAATACTTAAGGATACAACACAATTATAATTTGAGTACAAAAGAACGTCTACAATAGTGTGTGAGAGCCAGAAGAGAAGAATATGATTAAGTGAAATCTAAAATTAAAATATTAAATATGGGTAAAACAATAAATAAACATATTTTTTTGTATTAAAATATTTAATACAAAAAAAATATATGTTCATTTATTGCATTGATTTTCATTACCTTTGCGACGTTACCATGAATTTTACTACGCTTCAAAGTTTTTTTTTTTGTTAAAATGCAAACCAAATTGTCAAGGATCGTTTTACCTCCAACACCTTGATTGCAAGCCATAGTCCCCCCCTTGTTTTAACCTGTCCCCTCTTCAACCCTCCCTATAATTTCCCTAACGGGTGCTTAGTGTTTAACTCCAATCAAAATGATTATAGGCGATTTAGGGTGATGGGATTTTTAATACTGATTTCTTTAGCTTTTCGTAGGATATTTTCATAGGCCGTTGATAAGAAATGGACATGTAGTATCTTATGTATTCTTTAATTTCTTGAGATGCCTAACTTTTTATCAAATTAGTAAATGTATTTGCCCCAAAAAATAATATGCATTGAGTTTTACGAAATCAGAACTTTTTACATTATGTACCTAACAAATTAAAAAGTGGTTTTCTAAACCGTTCGTATAAATGACTAGCCGTTTCTGCCCTAAAATGCCTAAGTCTACCTTAGTTACCTAAATCTTAATTCAAACATTCGGATAGTATGGGGTAGGTACCTAAGATCGTAGTATAATCGATGGTCTAGACTTTTGAAACTAATTACTTACTTACCTACTTGGTCTTATTCACACAATGTTTTTAAGTAATTAAGAAGGGTTTTAAGAATGATGTTTGTGTATCTTTGAAAAGATAAAAGCAAATCCGAATATCATTTGTTTTTAAATGCAAAAACGTACGTTCGTTCGTATCATGTGGTTTTCTTAACTGACACCTTTATTTTAATTTTCTTGTGTACGGTAAAAGTCGTAGAAACTTGATAAAAATAAAGTTTCTGTGTTTTATTTCTTAGTTGATTTTTTTTAGTCTTATTTGATTTTCTAAGAAGAAGTTGGTTTTATTTATGTTTTTTTTTAAATCAAAACTTTGGTTTTGGCATAATTCCTTGGTTCACATTACTCTTAACATTTACTACGAAATTCAAAAAAAAAAAACAATTACATTTATCACTAAAATATCAATTATTTTTATAGATATCGCTATATGTGCGATAATAATGTGTAATTTACGTAGTAGAACTCCATTAGCTCTAGCATTAATTAATTTCAAATGCCAAATTCAGTGTTAGTGAGGTCCATTTAGCCTTTAATAATTATTATCTGCTGATAATTTAACGCCTAGTTGTGTTAATGATAGCTAATAGTATAGTGAATTACACACACGAGGTTCTATTCAATACGTAGTCAATTGTTTATTGTAAATTAAATATATATTATATAGCAGAGTAAGTTGTGTGTGTGTGGGATTCGAGGTTAGGACCTCGCGTATCCGCCATCTGTCATCCACCCAACATTATTATGTTTTTCTACTTTATTAACTACAATAATTACTAGCGACTCACCCATGCTTCACACGGATTTACGACTAGGCAAAACATCTAGATTGTTTTTAAAGTTTAAGTTCGCAGCGGGTGCTTGTATGACCAGGTGGATGAACGTAAACGAGGCAAAAGGAGTAGGTATGTAAGGATCGTAGCAGGTGGCGTTCTGTGTTTTCTGCCTACCCCCCATGGGAAGAAGGCGTGACTGTATGTATGTGTGTATTATAAAACAAATTCTTTAAATGATGGTGATAACTTCATCAAAATCCCTAGCATCATTAAGAAGAACAACGAGGTCAGCCAGACACACGAAGAGGGACTTTAATATATAATATGTATAGATTAGCTTAATCTATTTTAAAAACCTGCTGACCGGCGCATGAAAAAAAAGGAACCGCGCCTTCTACGCTTGAAAGTCAACTATAGATAATACGGAACATAGTCTATGGCACCTACTTGCAGAAATTACCTCTTACAAACAAACAATTTCTTTAGTAAACCTGCAAGGTTTACTGCTATATTTGTCGCATTGCAATATTAAATAATTAACTTTGTTCTCAAGTAAGAAACATAGTTAAGAGTTTCAGAAACTCTTTGAACTCTCGAACACATTTAAAATTGTATGCTACCTTGCGCTTTGATCCGATTCAATCGCTACAAACTTTACTTAAGTATATAAATACATAGATACTTGTTTAATAAACTTTGCTATAAACACTAAGAAACAAGTTACAGTACCTAACGTTCTCAAAATGGCGTCATGTGAATAGCGGGAAAAGATTATATAGCGCACAGAATATTCAACTCTCGGTGCTAAGCAGAGCGTTGAAAATCCATTGCGCGAAAAAAGAATCTCATGCGCGCTTTTGCTGTGCATTGAATGCGATATGTTACTTCAGTCTCAAGTTTTTATAGGTACAGTTTAGACGTTGAATATATAGGCTAAGAAATAGTATAGAGTGGCGATTTAGTAGGTCATTCTACCCGTCATTTTAAACAACTTTAACCACGAAACTCTTATCCGATCCGTGAAAAAATAGAAGAAATTACAACACTAGACAGACTATTTCGATGCATGTATTTTTAAATATAGTTAAAATTCGGGAAGTACTGACTATACCGCCACCCTTTTTTTTTTTTGGGTGGGATATCATCAAATGACTTCTCCCGCTCTGTGTGGAGCGGGAGGGCGTGTCAGACTTTTACTGACTAAAACCCACCCGTATTCCTTCAGTTGCCTGTGCCAGGGCCACGGTTATCTCTTTCGAATTACCCGCGACCCTGAGGCGTCGGCCTTATCGGACCCCGTCATTTTGTACTGACATCTCTTTGAGGCGCGCGTGGAACACGACGCGCCGTCGACCCGGGCCTGGTCCTTACAGGAGGGCGAGCTACCCATTGCTCGCCGTCCGCAAGCCCGCGCCAACGGTGGCCGGGAATCTGCAGGCGACTCCCGACGTCCAGGGCGTCTCCTGCGGCGACTAGTGGGGGCGTGAGGGCAGAAGGAGGTGACGGCTTTCAATTCTCTCTCGCTCCGTACCATGGCCTGGACCAGGGCCGGACTCGAGAGATCGCCGCCGCCGATCGCCTCCATGAGAACACTGCGGTGCTCCGCACAAGCTGGGCAGACCTCCACCGTTTGCTCCACCGTGTCATCTGGGCGATCCATACAATGGTGACACCCGGGCGTTTCCTCCCGCCTTATGCGAAACAGGAACTCTCAAATAACCGTGTACGGTGAGGACCTGTGTCAGGCGGAAGGTGAGGACGCCACGGCGCCTCTCCAACTACTCCTCAAAGAGGGGACTTACCGCCACTATTGTGGCGTGCCAAGCACTGGGTTGCGACAATCGCACCCTCCATGTCGCCATGAGATACCGCCGGAGCTCTGCCCGCTGTACCTTCTCTTCTCTTCTACGAGTGATTTCTCGCGGCAGCGGAGTTACACCCGGCGTTTTGCCTCCTTGCGCCACACCCATACGTGCGCGAGGGTTTTTGCCTCCAGATCCCATGGCGGAAACCGCCACCCTGCACGCGTATCATCACCACTATAGAAACGAGTTTTTTCGAAGGAAGAATAGACAAAAACAGTTGAATAAAAGAAATCTTTCATTCCGTCTATTCTATCGTCGACAAAAGTTGGCCATGCTCCGATTGCTGTGTAGAGTTTTAGAAGAATTGAATAAAATCAACTTAGAACTTTTATGTGTATCGAAATGTTTTGCTCTTTTTTCTGCTATTTTTGGTCGTATTTACTTTGTATTCTTTGTTGTAGAGCGCTAAACGCACACTGGGCAATCACGATTGCGCCCTTACTCGCAGTGATTAGATGTTATTAAAACTGTGGTCGCTATGACCATAGGTGCAACAGACCGCTCAGATGGAGCAGAACAAATTATAATTTTTAGTTTCTACTGATTTTGTTGTGTTTTAATAATAATTTTGAATAAATACTGAAGAGAATCAAAACTGATCACCTATGTAGGTACAAGGCTATAATAATTCCTTACACGTGTCTCCAATATTCCTCACTATGTTATTGTTTCCTTAATGAACTATTCTGCGTTCGCAATTAAGTCGAAATGTGTTTTTGGAAAAGAGACGTTAACACCCATACTTTGAGTTGAGTATGCGCTACAACTGTTTGTTATTAAGTAACACTACTGTAAACTTGATACTTGTAGAAATAACATAAATTGGGAACAAGAATTTAAATTTGGAACAGACTCCTACGTGTCTTATGTGTTACATCAAGGTTTTAGAAACCATTAGAAATCGGGGAAGGCACGCTGTTTCCATAGCAACATCAGTGCAATTAAAAGGTTTGGATCAGTCGATATTAAAAAAAAATAACAAATCTCTTGTTCTAAACTAAATCTTCACATTTGTTTGTAAGAATAAATCTTACTCGTTCCATCTAAACTATACCCAAACCTTTTTCCCAAAGCCACGTAAAAATAACTAGAATAAAATTTATCTCTCTAATAGTAACAAAGAGTGATGAACAAAGCCACAGATTCAACAGAACATCTTATGGCAGATAAGCCAGCTGTATTACCTACAGGGAAAACTCCGTAGGTACAATGCTTAAGCCAATAATAGGTAAATCTCGTCTACCAGCTAGGGCAAAATGGGATGAATCGGCTTTCAGGCTCGGGAAAGTGTCGATTTTAGGAAAAATACATTTACGAAGAAAAATAGCCTAGTGAAGTACGGACAATGTTCAATGAGCAGTGAAGTTTCGGAGCCTATAAGGCCAGATAAATGGACTTAAAATAATTGCTTTTAAATTACTCATAGAAACAATTAGCTTCTTCTTCGTTTCGTGTTGATGGTACAATTCTTCGTTGTTTTTGTAATCATCGTTCCAAGTAGGTAGCCAGGTTGATTGCGACATCAGTATGGCATTCTTTAGGTCATTCGAGAAGCAGATTAACGGTCACTTGTGACTGTGTACACTTGACACAGTGACTTAACAGGTGGGGCATGGTCTATTATTATACTTAACTATAACATAACATAACATCACACTTGTAATCCCAGAAGGGTTAGGCAGAGGTGTAACTATAGTACACCCACATTTCGCCAGTTGTGTTTAAGTCCCATGTAATAGGGGGCGAGCCTATTGCCATCAAACGGGCACAAATCCAGACTCCTGGCTGCTATTGAGAAATTCTAGATATAAAAACCTAATAACACTTTGCCCGACCTAGGAATCGAACCCAGGACCTCATGCTCAGCAGTAGCTCTTGCGACCACTAGACCAACGAGGCAATCACCCACTACTACCACCAGCAACTCCAGTCACCTGGAAATTCTTGCTACAATTTCTCGAATATTTAGTACCTAGCTGTTGCGTCTTCTTCTGTTTTCCAAGATGAAAAGTAGTCTATAACCTTACACAGGTCATGGTCTATCTCTGTGCCAAATTTCATCCAATTCCCGTTCAGCCGCTTTGGCGTGAAAGCGTGACAAACAAGCAAACAAACATCACATTTTTGCATTTAAAATATTAAGTTATTAATTGAGTTATTTTACTCGTAGTAATATCATTCATTATTATGTGGGGTGAATTTGTTTAAAATAGACCCTGTGCCTCAATAGAAGACGATAAAATATTGAAAACTTTAACTTGCCAACATGTTCAGGTGCATCCACACCGAAGTTAGTTTTTGTACAGCAACATTTTGCAACATTACACTAAGTAACTTTCTGTCACTTTTTCGGCTTTTGTCGTTGTGTGTTTATTTGTAAACGTTGCTCCACAAAAAGTACCTCCGGTGTGGATGCACCGCCTTAAGGGATTTCTTTATGGTTCTCGAATGAAATTGATGTAGCAGCACAGTAACAACCACAACACTGTCATAATTATGTACAGCCATTAACACGTTATTAATGATACCTGCCTTACTTCGTTATGAGTTTACCTAACTAGTTATACCATTCAATAAGCAAATAAAACTGAACTGATGCGACACTCAAGAGGGTTACATAATATAAGAACGTGCCACCTTATTATAATGTGAGCTCAAACAACTATCCGGTAAAACAACGGATAAAGGTTTTTTCCTATATTATTTACTAATAACTGGTTGCTATTAACCACTTTCTGTTCACCGTACAACAAATCATAACAATATGTTCCACAAGTAACATATAATGGACACGGACGGTATCGGTCACAATCAATGAAACATTACATAACATTAGTTTTAAATGTATTTTTAAATAAGTTATAAATGCGGAAGTAACTCTGTCTGTCCGTCCGTATGTTAACTTTTCACGCCTAAACCACAGAACGGATTTGGATAAAATTTGGCAATGCGATAGGTGGCATCCTTCAAAATAATTGGTGATGATAACAAAATGAAATAATAATTATTAAAAAAAAAACGAATCATTCATCTCGGTTTTTTTATTTAAAAAAAACGCACAGTGTGAGTAGGACTCGAGCCCCGAGAATTCCGTCTCAAAGCTGTGCTCGCTTGGCTGCCCGTATTTCCAATTCCGGATTGAAGGGCAAACTTAACTTTTCAGTTGAAGAAACAACTTTTAATAGAGTGGGAGTGGACCGATTTGAATGAAATATAAAATAAATGTTGAGGAACTGACTTAACTTTGCAGTTGTTTTATTTATAACTATAAAGTCCAAATTTTCGAATTTTTCTCTTTGTTTGAACTGTCGGTCAACGGGAAATACTGTGGTCCTTTCTGTGGTTTATTTGCGAGTGTCAACATATGGGCATAAATGGCCGTATATTTTTTACTGCGTTGACTTGGAAGTTAAAATACTGGTATTTAGCTCCGGTAAGACTTGAAGCTGACTTGATTTTTGACTTTGAAGTACATTTTTCTTTAAAGCTTCATGGGACCGAAGATCTAAGTTTTTCAACTTGATATCTAGATATTTCAACTGGATACCTCCACGCGCTCCTGAGAAAAAGGGTCTTGAAAGACAAAGAAGTCACCCAACAAGGGTTCCATTTTTTTTTGTGACGGCACCCTAAAAAAGATTATGTGAATTTATTATCTGACTGTCTGTATGTTACCTTTTCATGCCGTAACGGCTGAACAGATTTAAGGAAAAGTATGCCTTTTTTCTATTTAGGTATACCCACATGACATGTATATTTGAATTCCTAGGCTATTCCTAGACTATAAAAAGTTTTGCCAAGGACTAAGGGTCCGTCCCGCCCATTATGTCACCCAATGTGAAATTTCTACATCTATGTCTGTAATTTATAAGGTGCATATTACAGAGTATTATATTTCTCTATCTAAAGCTGGATTTCACCAATGCAACAGAACTCGATAATAATACATTAACCACGTTTAAGAGCTGTCAGTGTAATTAATTTCTATGAAATATTGACACCGACAGCGCTTGAATGTGTTTTAGATTAGCATAATATGTTCAGTTTCATTGGTGGTGGAAGACAGAACCTATACATACGTTGAAAAAAAAGTAGTATTTAAGAGAGCAACACCCTTTTAGGCTAACAGGATGCAGCTACCTGATGCAGGATGCCATTATTTTACAAAGAGCGACTGCTTATTTGACCCCCACAACCCAGTTACTGAGTAACACGATACCCTTTGGTATTAAGACTGGTTGTCAGACTTCAGAGCTTCTGACTTTCCGTAACGACTGCCATATTTCTACGAATGCCAGCCGAACTGATTCCGAAGAAGAGACAGGGCCAGGGTTTCGAACACCCCGCGACCCTGGCAGGATTATCATTTAGCCTAAATCACCAAACTGTGATTGCTTATAACAAATTCCAGTATCTTATCTTGTAGGGTACGTCCACAGACGCGTCCATCGTTCAAAGGAATTATTTAAACATTTAACAGTTAAGTAGGTACCCTCCTTAGAGCAGTGGAGGCCCGGTGGTACGGCCGCGACTTACGACTTGTAGGTCAGAGGTTCGAACCCAGACAGGCGCTTTACTTTGTGTAAATTATTTAATCACTACTGCTCTCAAAATGGTGAAGGAAAACGTCGTGAGGAAACCGGCAGGTCCTAGAACTACAAATTCGGAGACATGTGACATGTCCGATTGTCATGATTACGGCCCACTCCCTCTCATAGAGAGGAGGCCTGTGTCCCAGCAGTGGGAACATTATAGGCTGATTATGCTATGCTATGCTAGGTACCCTCCGTGAATACCAATAACAGCTGTAGGTAACCAAATTTGAAAAAGGCAATGTTGCAAGGTAGAAATAGGAATGGCGGCAACAAGTTCCCGGAAAACCTCCTTCAAGACTAAACCAGCAACTATGATAATTTCCAACAAAAACAAAACTGACGCTCATTTTCCTAAAATATGAACAGTGAAAATTTCCTTATTGCTTTTTTTTAATACTGTTCGTAATAGCTCCAAGATAAGTTTTAGTCAAAAAGTTACTAATATTTATTTTTAATCTATCACTGTGAGTGATAATTTCCAGGAAGCTCCTTTAAAGAAGTTCAATCTGCAACTATGATTTTTTCCATGAAAACAATCCGGCGCAACAGCCTGACGCTCATTTTAAAAACATCAAACTCTTATTAGTACTATTGGGTACTGCCATATCTTTCGTTATCCACCTCCAAAGTGCGTTATTAACAGCTTCGTCTTTCTATCGTTCAAATATTTCAATAAAATTGCAAAAATTGCCGATGTTCAACGGACCATGACGCACTATTTTTAATACTGTCCGTGATAGCTCGAAGACAATCCGTAGTCAAGAACAGACAATAACTAATAAGTTTTCTTGAGTCGACGATATTGGATGAACACTGGTACGATCGTATTACCTTTTCTATTTACCGACTGTGAAAACAGAAAATTGTATTTGAGATAATCTCCGAAACTGTTTAGCTGGTTGAATGGGCAAGACACCTATTATTTGTTAAGCTGCTTTTGTTTTTCGAAAAAGTTGAGAGTAAAAGAAAACGCTTGTGTTTATTTGGTCGCTTTAATCTTTATTTGTATTGACTGTCGTTATTTGGGCGTAGATTTTGCAATTAACTGATTGATCGGGTTCTTTTGGTTGACTTGTTAAAATAAATCTAGCTTATTATTTTAAATCTTCTTTGAAAATTAAAGCACCGGAAGTAATCTCGAGGACCGGTACAACTAAAAGATGTATAAACAAAATTAATAAACAATTCGTGGGTACTGAGTTAAAAAAAAAACAGTTGCTGTTAAATTGAATACTGAAAAATAAATAGGCGCTGTTTTGGCATAGAAACGACGTGGTACGCACGTGATAGATTCTTATGAAAGTAGTTCATATGCAAAAACAAACGCAAATAACGCGTAGTACCAAATAATAACACCACAAATAATGGTCCAGAGCTTTTGATTAAATACTTTTTAAGAATTCTAGACTTAGTTTCACGTACATTTTAGGGTTAATTATACCGTTTTCGGTTAATACAACGTCTGCGATTACTAACTCTATGTACTAATTTAACGTTTATGAACTTAAGTGTCAAATAAATAAATAAATAAACTACTTTGGGTTAGGTTAAATCAAGATTATTATATTGATTTATCATAGGATTAACCTGTCTCTAAATTTATAATTTTTATTTTTCAGACATCAAAACGGGTTAATCGCAGTTTTACACGTCTAAATGAATAAATACGTACCAATTACTAGGAGTGTTCCATTCCTTGTAAATTAAGACAATTTTTTAAATATATTACAAATAAAAAAAATGTCTAACAGGTTTGTATTAAAAATACAGGAAGTAAATTAAATTTCTTATTCTTTTTAATATACTTCAGAATCACACTATTAATATAAAAAAAACGAATTAAAAAGAAAATAGTAGACTTCGTTCAACAGGTGAAGAATATTTACGTCACAGAGCACAAATTAAATAGTCGATTATTTTATTGAGTGTCAAAACGCGCGCGCTACGGGCGGGCTGGCGAGCCCACAGCCATTCGCGACGAACTGCGAACGAGCACTGATTCGGCATTGGACGATGTTTTCCAAAGGTGAGGATATCGCGCACCCTCGGCCACTTTCGGCTGCCTTCGGGGAACTCATCTCGATTCGATTGTGTTAAAAGAAACATATTTCGAATTAAAATCATTTGAATTAAGGAAAAGTTTTGACTTTGAAATGCCGCGCCAGCCAGTCAGCAGAGCTTTGTGAAAAAGCTAGAGCGAAAAATCTAACAATGCAAAAGTGCTTGCCCTTTTTTTTTACAGGGAAGTCTCATATTTACTTGAATACGGAATGACAGCATGTTTAGTTAACTGACTGTTAGACATCGTTTTAAAAGTAAGCACGATTATAAGTATTGTTGATTCTTGGCAAGTTGTCATGGTAGTGCCTAGTTATAAGTAAAATGAAAAATAATGGTGTCGAAATGACACCCACGGTGTGTTACGAAGAAAATTCTGTGTTCTATATAATTCTAGTACGCATATTCAATGAACTATTTCAGGCTATAAATAGTGGTGTACCCTGATATCTAATTCAGGTATTGCATATTTTTCATGCCTTTTTTTTGTTTTTTTTTTATGGGTGGGAAATCATCAAATGACTTCTCCCGACTCAGGGCGTGTCAGACTTTTACTGACTAAAACCCACCCGTGTTCCTTCAGTTGCCTGTGCCAGGGCCACGGTTTTCTCTGTAGAATAACCCGCGACCCTGAATATTTTTCATGCCTGGAGGCTTTAATGAGTATAGCTTTCAATTTTTTTGTTTGGAATATTGGCGTGTGCTGGCTGACATATGGGAAATAATTTGATAAAATGTTTTGTGTTTCGTAATGTTATTTACCTACTTACTAATGTATAGATTTAAGTTCTTCTAACTGAACGGACAGTTGTGCTGCTGGGGAGTCTGTGGCGACACTTCTTCCCAGCTGAAGTACTGAGAAATGGTGAAGGGCGTTTTCGGGGACTGTCTTATTCTCAGCCTAGTTTGATTAAATTGACTTTTGATTGCTGTTTATCTTTATTTTTGTTAGATAATTAATGTAGAAATGCCAGATGAATTTCACGAGGTAGGTGGGACTGTAAAGAAAAAAAGAGAAAAGAAAAATAGATGTATTTGTCACAGAAACACGTGCACATAAAAACATAGGTGCTTTTATTGAAACAATAAAACCATTCCGATCTGTTACCGCACAACAAAAATAGTCGGCATGATGCTGTGCTATCTGGTCCCACAGCCCAGCGGTGATTTTCAGTGGTCACCCGACAACGGCTATTGTATTAACAGTACTAATCGTATAATGTATACACCCAATATGATTAATAACTGCTTGAAAAAAATCCTTTGCGTCCCGCAGTCAGGTTAAAAACACATCATCGTCATCATCAGCCTATATTAGTCCACTGCTGGACATAGGCCTCCCCTAATGAGCGCCATAGCACCCTGTCTTCAGCTTGACGCATCCAGCATCGCATGCCTGCAGTCTTTCGCAGAAAAACACATAAAAAGTTTAAATCAGCAGTCCTCTTCGTGCATCAGTATGTATGCCATTGCTTGCCAGCTTTAACACTAGTAAGTGGGGAAGGGTGTGCGTTTTATGAAGTTTTTGTTACCGCTAATATTCCCTATTAGCTGATTTTCAGCCTCATGCGAATCAATGAGGTTGATGCTCTTTCTGACAGTCTTCTTGAAAAAAGAGGAGGTTCTCAACTCGACATTGTGATTTTTTTTCTACGTTTAAAACATAACATAACTTCACGCCTTGTTTCCCCGAAGGGTTGGGCAGAGGTGTACCTATAGTACACCCACATTTCGCCAGTTATGGTTTAAGTCCCATGTAATAGGGGGCGAGCCTATTGCCATCAACCGGGCAAAAATCCGTACTCCGGGCTGCTACTAAGAAATTCCAGACAGAAAAACCCAAGAACACGTTGCCCGACCTGGGAATCGAACCCAGGACCTCATGCTCAGCAGTAGCGATTGCAACCATTTTCTACGTTTGTTACGTCATATTTCCAGAAATTGTAGATCGATTATAAAAACCTTTTTTTAATGGATAGGGTTTGCCTCAGGGGTGGTCCCATATAAATTTTGTTTACTTAGTTGGGTAGTTTTTCAGTTAGCTTCAATAATACGTATTTTTACACTTAGTGTAATTATAGATGATGTTATAAACCTATCAGTGTTTTTTACATAGCAAGTAGTGGTAAACAAATTTGTGTTGGGTAGATACCACTAGGTACTAAAAAGTGATAAATTAAAACTTTTTACAAACAAAAAAAAATACCGACTTAAAGTTATTTTTTAACTTTGGAGTGTTTTTTTAAATACTTGTCAAAATAGCAAGACGTGAAACGACAGTCGTTTAATAAAATATAAAACATGAAGTAAGAAAAAAGAAAGAAAGAAAAGAACGTTTATTTACGGTAAACATGTATCGAACACAAACACCAAAGAGAACAAATCGGGGGAAAATATGCGTCACATCCACGCAAAACGGCCATCGCTCAGCTTAATGCTACGACCCTATGCGAGACAGAGCCCCAGCGCTGGTTTTCAGCGACAGCCGGCGTTGAATGACGTCGGCCAGTGTAGCAAACGCTACACAGCTGCTGCTCCTGCTGCTGCTGTACTTACACAGTAAAAAAAAATGCAGATTGCATTAAGATTTTTTTTTGTAGATGCTTATAGAATGAGCCTGTCCAGATATTGTAAAACAAAACATCGTGTCGATCAAAACTTTTTTCCCAAAGCAGAATAAACGTACTGGACTACATTGGTGTTTGAAAAGAGGAATTAGGAATCTTGCAGGAAAAAAACACAAGTATGCATCAAATTCAGTCTATTCCATCGATTACGTATTCTGGTAATCTAATATTGACTGAAATATGATACATCGCGATTCTAAATTAATAAACTTCTCTATTTAGAATTCGTTGTTTTGATGTAGTCTTTAGTTTTAACACAATCATGTATTAATCAACTATTAGTGGGCAACACTTTATATTTCTACATTCATTGTGCGCGTTTACAATTTCTAACGATACGATATTATCTTTGACGTCCGTAAGTTTAAATCCTATAAAGCTGGATAACAGCTTTTTGTTTTCTTACAAAAACATTTAACCTATGAAAAGTATGCAAGCAACGATACAGAAGAATATATTGGTATTCTCTGTCTTATTAGATCGATAGATTTAAGTTCGCTTCTAGCGCATATAATTAGAGGTTTAATTAAAGTTGTTTTTTAAGGCAAAAACCAACTAGTAAATAAAGTGAACCCGTTTAACTAAATGCCAACTTAATTTAATCCTGCGTACAACTATCTTTGTTCTTGGAATTAGTAATTACATTAATTAAATAACTATAAGAGAGTCGTGGTCGCCAACTTGACTAATGTTAATTATTGCTTGCCCTCAAATTATAACAATCTTCAATTAGCCACAGACCGAATGATAAAGTGGAACGGAGAGGGTTTTCTGAAATGACGTTCACTAGGTGCCAGCACTGAGACGGCAGGTCCGGGCACCTGTCAAAAGTGTCAAAGCGCCTATAATTTCTTTAGTCGACTGAATGATGAACGAATGAATAAAACGAATAATGAACGTCATCAACTAGTGGGCGTGAATTTTCGTGAAAACCCTAGTAAGTCAAAACTGTCTATATTGAATGGCGACGTTGGACGATGCGTTTTTAGGGTAATCGTAAAAGTTCAATGGTATTGTAGTTTGATATTTTAATAACTTGAGAGGTCCTCGCATAACGAAGCTGTGTGTACATGAATAAACAAACAAATATTTTGTTGTATTCGCAGTTGTACGGTATTTTTTATTATTGTTCTGTTATTAATTTATGCTCTGTGTTGAACCCCCTATTGGGGTCCAAAGTTCCGGTTAACGTACATCCAAAGTTTCGGCTTAACATCGTCAAAGTTCAGTTTAACTTAGTTGTTTGGTAGCCCCGATACCAAATATCTCCAAGGTTCCGGCTTACTGCATCCGCCGAACTCAATCCAAGGTTATCTACGTGCTCCGAGGTTGGTACCTATTTTAACCGCGTGGCCGCTTCGAGCTTGCTACCACGGGTCTGGCGTGCAGTCTGACGATACCATCCGCCGACTGTTAACTTCCTGGCGTCTGCACGTGGCACACCCGGTGCGGTCATCGCCACACCAGGCTGACCCAGGAGAGTACTGTGCAACTCCCAAAGGGAAATTAAGGAACTTTTGTGACCAGAAACCTACTTACCCTCTTTACTTACTTCTTTATAAAATATATTTTTGTATGTTGAAAAGGTTTCGTGGTCTTATTTATCACCCCAAGAAAACCCTTTCCGTCACAGCTGTCAGTGTCAATATTCCATAGAATATTATGACACTGACAGCCCTTTAACCTAGTTTATGTGCTGAAATCGTTCAGATTCTTTGGTGAAATCCACCTAGTTCCACTTAGTTACTATCAAAAACCCATGACAGTCTATCCCATTACTAAAGGCGCTCGCAATTCACTTCAAAAAGCCCTATTTGCGCCACTAAATTCATACCTACACGAACATTTTGAGAGACCTGTTATGAAGCAATGTCTTAGAGGAGTGCGCTTAACTTCAACCATTTATTATGACTATTCCGGAAGTGCGCTAATATTTCAGAAAGGTGATGTAAGTATTCCCCCTCTAGGTGTCACGGCTCATTTCATATGCTATCAGAACATAGAATCGACCTACAACCCGTTTGAAATAAGACAGCCGACGCTAAATAATTAAATAAGCAATTTGTCACGACATAGATTATATCAGAAATTCTCTTTCGGATTAACGATTCCACCGGTGAATCGCTCATCGTTTTGCGCACTAAGTAATTTTTGGACGCTTAATTGAAAATTGAAATGTTCAGTTATATTACTGTCATGCGGGTCACAATATTGTTTGTTACAAATTTCAATACCAGGCGGCTACCTCAGCGTGTAATTAAATTTGTTTGTTTGCGCGTACGCGCCGCTGCGGCTGGCTTACGGCGGGGCTTGTGATTTTTGCACACCCCTGTATACAGAAAATATTACAGGACGAAGTTTGATGAAATTTTAATCAAAATGTGTTCAAACCCGCTTGGCAACATCGAAAAAACCTTTTTGACTTATGTATATTTTGGAATTGGTTGTTAAATTTTATGTAAACACGTTCGTTAGAGAAAACACGACTAACAAAATTAAACATAATATTATTTTCTCCATTTGGTTTTTTGAATTTATTTTTCACTTCATCACAGGAACCTGTGACGTCCTGTTAGCTAGTAGCTAGAAAGGGTATGTAAATATTGAATCCCTGTATTTAATCACGGTAATAGTATTTAATCCTTGCCCTTTGAAGTGTAGTTTGCTTAAGAACCTTCGTAACATCGTAGATAGGTCTGTCAAATATAAAATTCTAATTTGATCGCATCAAATATTTTGACTCTCGCGAGTAAGTTAAGGTTGGACTTGAACCGAGAAGTATGATTTAGTTTCCAAACGTTTACACCAATGTTTTTCTATAAACACAACTTTTACCACACATAGTTCAGTTTGCGCAACAACTTCAAAACTTTTTATGACTTTTTATGTCTTTCTGAAATCACCATTTATTTACACTGCCCTATTGTTGATATTCGTTTAAGTGGAAAAAGCGTCAATTTGAAACATGGACTTGAATTTAAATCATAATCAAAATTAAAATCACAATCAAAATTTATTGTTTCAAAATAGGCTGAGAATCAGCACTTTTCGATCGTCAAAATTACATAAGACTGTCCCCTTCACCACTTCCTAGCTGGGAAGAAGAAGTGGCGCAACAAACTCCCCAGCAGCACAGCTGTCTGTTCGGTTAGAAGAACTGGATTATATAATTCTAAGCAATTACCAAAACATTAAATTAAATTAATTGCCATACGTCAGCGAAACACACCAATACCAAAAAAAATTGGTGTAAACAAAACTTAATACATAAATAAAAGCCTCTAGGCCTAAAGGGCATGACAGCTTACATATGCAATACTGGATAATGTACAAACAAATAAAATAAATAAATTATAAACTAGGACCATCAAAGTAAAATAAATTAACAGAACAATACTGTAACAATAATAAAACCATAGACAGCAAGACGAGCAGTCACCACAAGCAGCACCCGTTCACGAGCATATCGCAAAGATCAGGCATTACCCCCCTCGTCATAATTTGAGGGAAGGAGGAAACCCTATATAATTTAAGTCACAACGAATGGTATGCGTTAGAAGTATCTAGGCATGTCGTAGAACCGCCAGCTTAGTGATCCTGACAGCGGCGACTATTCTACAGTTAAGTAAGGCAATATCCACCCTTCTGAGCTGAGCCCCACAGTAGGCTATCACATCTCTTCCAAGTAAAGGCTATCGTAAAGAGCAACTTAGAGATTTAACGTATAATGTAGAAAGATAATACGTATCTAAAAGATTAAGGTTTTTGAGCTCGTTGAAAGATTAATACTTATTAGCTCATTACTAACTATCCGGGTCTGGGTTCTTGTGCAGATGCAGTTTGTAGATATTATTCAGGTTACATTTACACATAATCGATTGAGAGCGTTCGGTCAGCACCAAATGCAAAGGGCAACTTATAGAAATCCGATGACTGACAAAACACGTTTGCCGAGAGACATTCAGAAAATAGTTGTACTGTACCTATAATTCTTTTTTTATTTAACCTATGACTAATAAGCATAGATCTCCCCCATACGTTTCCAATTTTCTTTATGTTGTCCCTTCTCCAGTGTATCGGTCAGGTACAAAGCGTCACGCCAGCGTTTCTTAGGCCTGCCTCGGTGACGACGCCCGTCTTCAGGCACCCATTGTGTGACGTTCCTGGCTCATCCATCTTGATGAAGCCTATAGGTGTGACCATTTCTGTTTCATGAAAGGTCGTGGAAAGGTCTAGAAAATATCTGTGAAGAGGATCTTTCCCAAGTAACAGCTTGGCTAGAAGATAGTCTGCTATCACTAAATACTTCTAAAACCAAATACCTTTGTTTTAGTAAGACTAGAGCAGGAAGCCCCAAAAACATTAAAATTAGCAGCCACACTTTTCCTTGCAATATTAGGAATGGCAGTAACTTTGCCTCTTGCACTTGCCCCAAGCTAGACAGATTGAACTCTATTAAATATCTGGAAGTAATCGTTGACGACAACCTTAAATGGACAACATATCCCGGTTACCGCCAAAAGAGTGCGCAAGTTGATCCACATCTTTAAAACACTAAGACATGTTGCTAGTCTAAAACTTTTGCTGCAAACTTATAAAGCCTTATGCCATTGTGTCTTGGGATACGCTATTTGTGCTTGGGGTGGGACAGGCAAGTCCCACATGCTCGAGCTGGAGCGGGCTCAGCGTGCGGTGCTTAAAGCCCCTTTGTCACTGAGATACCGGACGCCTACGACTGAGGTATATGAAAAAGCTAAAGTACTTAGCGTCCGCAAAATCTTTGTTTACGAAAGTCTGCGACTATACCACCGATGCACCATTCCGAGTCTCCCTACTTCATCCAACAGGATTGACAGGTGTCCAGTTGAAGGTACCAAGAGCGTCTTCGCTAGCAAACACTACCGCTATGTTGCCCCATGTGGATCACACATCTTAAAAACTTAAACAACTATCAATTCAAAAATACTATTATACACTGGCTGGAAAATTATAATTATGAGGAAACAGAAAATCTATTCGGCAGCGTTACATGATACCTATTCACAGTCACATTCACCATCTCACCACACACACACACCCCCCACACACACACACATACACCTCACTCACACTCACCCTCGCTCCACAGAACGCAGTGGTTACTAAATATTTCGTCATTTCCTTTTTTTTCCTCTTGTGTATTTGTAAACCTACCTTATAATGCATGTCATAATATCAGATTTTCTGTCTATCGCGCTTTTACATATTCGTTTTAAATTGAGAGGCCTGGCTCTTGTAATACAGGTAATCCTAGTACAAGAGCCAGGGCTACACTGATGTTTGTGTCTTGAAGTGAAAAATAAATATATTATTAATATTTCAGCCATATAGAAGTGTCCCATTTCAGACTCGTAGACTTATCGCCAACATCGGCGAATCCTGTTTTGGAGCGTATTGGGGTTTTGAATTTGGACGGTTACGAGTAGTTTGGTTTTTAGAATGCTACGCTCCGTCGCTTTGGAAAACCTTGTTCGCTTGTTCAAAGATCAATTCTGAGCGGCATAAGTTAGGTGTAGGATACACATGTCGAAATACAGTTAAAAATCCTGTGTCCCAAATGCATTAATTACTTTTGTATAAAATATATGTCTTGCCTCTTGATTGTTACGATTTCTCCTTTCTTTCCGAAATGAAGGAGCAAGTACAGATACGATTGCAATAATGATTTCAAATAAATATCGATCGTTATCATCATTTGATAATCCTTTCAACTGCTGTCGCTTTACCTTTCATGCTGAAATGTTTAATTCTATGATAGGATAAATTAATTACCTAGGATTTATAATAATAGGCGAAATATTAACTTTGTGCCCGTGTTTAGCGATAAGGCACGAACCTCAGTGAGCCAGTCGCTTTAACCTTCGAACAATGTTGGTACCTAAAGTACCTTAATAGTCTAGCCTTTCTTGATGTAGACATAAATGTAAACAACGCTATCAGCTATTTTGAATTAATGTAGTACAGTCTGATAAATTAACTTTGTTTAATTAACAATTATTTTTGTATATTTGTCCAAATTGCCGTTTTGTAGCTATTTGATAAAACTGATTAAGAATTATAGTTATGATTTGAATATACGGACAATTTAACTTGGTAGTCACTTTGCTTAACATTTAATTTATGTGTTTTGGTCCGTTTGCGTGATAAAGCCATTTCATACAACTGTCAAAAACGTTCAGTTTTTGTGATTTGATAAAACGGACAATTTAAGTTAGTAGTAAATTTGCTTAACAATTAATTTCCCAGATTTTTCAAAGTATCTAGCTTTTGATTGGATTAATAATATTAATTCAAATAATTCGACGGGGACATTTTCGGACGCGAGGTATTTTTCCTATTTTAATTTCACATTTAAACAAGAAATCTAGTTTAAAGTTGACAGTCACCCTAAAGACCTAACCTGGGAATTAAATTGAAAATTACTGTCAATTTGTACCGACCTAAACATATGAGATTTTCAAACAAATAGCGATGATGATTATTGTGTGGCCTTGAAGCTCGTGTCTATGCTACTTCATCGAAATCGAAACCTTACCGAATATTCTACTCCAAATCAGTCACCAGCACTAAGCATCGAGACTGAATCGTAGATATTACACATCCATAACACTCACAACAAGAATTTCCAATTAAAATCCCCCGATAGATACCTGCCCCCTTTCGACCACTTCAATCCGCCGTCAGTTCCCGGAATAGATGAACAGTATTATAATTAACGACTATAATGAACATCGGGCAAGTTAAGCCGTGTCTACACATGTGTAATACGCCCCGCGTGGCCGTGGCGTCGCGTTACTCGAGTGAGAAATGGCTCCCCCACGCCACACTGACAGGGCCCCCGATTTTTCTCGGGGGATAGGCCCGCGTATATCTTGGGAGAGAGATAACGTCGGGGGATGCTGAGACAGCTGTTTGGCATACAGATAACAGCGTTATGCACGTAATTACGTTGTGTATTGTGTCGGTGAGTGAAGTTCAGAGGAAAGTTACAAAAAAGTAAATGTAAATTCGTGAGTCCTTACGTTCAAAATCCTTAAGTTATGAACAAGAAACGTTGGTACGAAGTGGGCAACCTATAAACATATAAATCATTAATGATTTTTCCATAAGTAAAACATAGAAAAACATGTCTTATTCATGATTCTCTGAAATACAAAATGATACAAGTTTAGAAGTGGAACGAGGACTGTAAAGTTCCATTCAACAACACATTTGATTGTTATTACTATCAGCCATCGACAATAAGTAGATTCACGAGGAGAAAACCTCTTTATCTGAACTGCACAACATTTTAAATAAATCTCGCTATCACATTTTTAGTCACATCATATTACCAAAATCAAAATTCAGGTCAATCAAAATAATTCAGATCAATCATACATTATTAAAATTCGAGGCTTCACTTTGTTAATATGCGTTTAAATTTAGATAGGTTTGCACAGATATATTACTACAGAGACATTTCCACAATCTGTCTTGTAAGCTTTCATAGGTACAGTAAGCTTTCATAAGTGGAGTGGCACGTTAAGAGTCGTATTGCTGTGAACTCGCAGTATGACAGAATGTGTTCCAACGACACACACCATAGAGATCGCACACACTGATGCATCGTCGCGTACTCCCATCGCACTACACGAAACAAAAATATACTTCCGTCGCTTTTGTCAGTCACGGTCGCATGCTCCCGAATCATGCGAGTGACCTGGCCAGTTTATGGCATTGCTTAAATTCGAGCTAATCTAATAAGTGCCGCAGCCGGTTCAGATTTGGTTTGCAATAATATTCAAAAACTTGTTGCTTTTTTTATTTGTGTTGTTATTGCAATAAAGGATTTAGAATAAAAAATGCGTTACAGGTGATTACAAAAGTAACATATTTATTAATTATAAAATTTTAGATAAAGATAACAAACCGCTACGATTATTTATAACTTCTTCATAATCATTAGCCGGAATAAGATGTAAAATACTATGTTAAGAAGCAATTTGTATTATTTTGAAAAAGAGTTTAATGTTAAAAAAACTTTTATTTTAGACTATCAAAATGTTCCATATTTTGTTAGTATTTATCTTAAAACTATGTTAGTCATGAGGAGATCACTTAGTATTAATAAGTAGATTTATTTCACCATAAACATTAAATTTCGGTTATGAATTTCCAAAATAAGTGATTTTAAGGATACGTAATTGCAGTTTGTTTGCATTAAGTATTTTATTTGGCTTTAGTGAAAATTGGTTACTTATTGAGTTACAGTTTAAGTATTTCTTAAAGTTTTTTTTTTTAAAGAAACACTTAAACTGTAACTCAGTAATCTTTTGATTGAAACTACACCTCAAATTTTTATCCTTAAATAATCACAATTATAGTGCAATATACCTACAAGGATAAACTATTCTCGTGCGAAACTTCAACGTTTATGCCTTTCGGTCAAAATTGTTTTTTAGCTGTTCTTCGTTGATGCAACCCTTTAGTGTGGAGTGCACGGCGAACGGTTTATAATGACGTGTTGAATAATTCAGCAAAATGTCTCCTTGGTATGAAAAAAAGAATGTAATACTATTAGAAATCTCTAAGCGAAATAGTTACTACAATAATTAAGAAAAAATATAACAACTAACATTATAAATAGGGTGACTGGTAATTAGTGTTTGATTTCATCAAGTTTGATAGCATCGACTGCCTCGTTGGTCTAATGGTCGCAATCGCTACTGCTGAGCATGAGGTCCTGGATTCCATTCCCAGGTCGGACAACGTGTTATTGGGTTTTTCTATCTGGAATTTCTCAGTAGCAGCCCGAAGTCTGGATTTGTGCCCGGTAGATGGCAATAGGCTCGCCCCCTATTACATGGGACTTAAACATAACTGGCGAAATGTGGGTGTACTATACACCTCTGACCAACCCTTCGGCGAAACAAGGCGTGATGTTATGTTATGTTGTAACAAACATTTTCCCAAAGAAACAATTTATTTTAAATTACTTACCGGATGACCCCAACCACCCCAAAAGAATACTGAGTAAAACCTTTAAGAAAAGAATAATACACAATTAGCTGTGATTTTATTAAGTGACTAATCTCTATTTACAAACACAATTAATCAATCCACTTTTACCATGCATTTTTCTCTTTATTTAATTTATCGACCGCACGAAACGCGCGCGCGCAATCAGCTGTGCGGCGCTTGACACCGTCCGGTCACATGTTCATGTAGGTCATGTAGGTACTACCTATATAAAACACTATAATCGTGATTCACTAATGTAAACAAATAATTTTTAAAACCATTTCATTTCTCAGTTCTTTTATTTAAACGTCAAACTAATACGGGATCTTCTGAGCTAAAGTATAATATATACATATATTCAAATGATACATTCTGTCAAAAAAGTATCGGGAATGGATGATTTCTTTATTTCCAAGTTCAACTGTTTTCCATTTTGAGTTGCTTCTGTTATTTAGGTTAAATATCGTGCTGTTTTGAGTTGGATCACATCTAGTGTGTATTGCGAACTTCATAATGAATAAAAAACATCGAACAAAAAGTTTATCTTACATTTTGCACCGCCAATGGAGTTTTGTGTTCAGAGTCACTGGAAATGTTACGGCTTACGGTGAATCGACTTTACCAAAAACACGTAATTATGTGTGGTACAACGCGTTCATAAGCGGTTGAGATGTGATGGAAGATTTGCCTCGCTCTAGTAGGCCATCAACGTCCTCAACTGAAGCTAACATCGCAAAAGTGAAGGAAATAGTGACTGAAAATCAATTCGGACCTAAGATTCATGAAACACATTGTCACTGGTGACGAGACGTGGGTTTACGAGTTTGACATGCAAACTAGTCAACAAGCTTCGGAGTGACGGCTTCCAACTGAACCGAAACCGAAAAAACCACGCCAAATTCGATCAAAAGTCAAAGTCTTGTCGACTGTTTTCTATGACTATCGCGGTGTTGTGAACTCGGAATTCTTGCTGAAACGTCGTTTAAATTAATTTCTGAAAAATTAAAGAAATGAAATGTATAAATTAAAGAAAATTCGACGAAAAAGGCCAGATTTGTGGAAATAAAATTCTTGGATTTTGCATCATGATAATGCGTCTTTGCACAAGGTCATCATTGTGAAAGAATTTTTGACCAAAAACTCAACAAATACCATCGATCTTATTCACCAGTTATGTCTCCAGCCGACTTTTTTCTTTTTCTTAAACTCAAATTACCGCTTCGTGGCACCCGTTTTCACTCGGTAGAAGACATAAAGGAGAATTTGCGGCGAGAACTGAACTCAATTCCGGACGAAGCGTTTTAAAATGTTTTGATGATTGGATTATTCGTTGTAGTAAGTGTATCGTTTGTGATTTATCATACTTTGAAGGCGATAAAATAAATTCGCATGAATAACTAACATTTTGTGAATTATTGATCTTTTCCCGGTACTTTCTTGACAGAGTAGTAACACTCACACTTAGTCCCAACGCTTGATATTTGACTGTATTTTGAAAATTATAACTACAACACCGCTACAACATTTCGCCGCTAATCAACGACGTTCAATCAGGTGAATAGTAGTAACGAACTGCATCTCCCGCCTGACTCACAGCAATTGAAATAATTTATCTACTTAGTTTTCTGTGGTTTACCTACTCACTTTTAATAATTATGTAAACAAGATGAACGGGACAAACAACGAATGATTATCGACCATAATGAATTTTATTAAAATTAACAAAAACTATTCAATTCAGGCATAACATCAAAAACTATAAATAGATAGGTACCACTTATTTAAAAATAACATCAAGTAAACCGCAGGTGAGATTCAAACCCACCACGGCTCGCCGTAATCACTCCTACCCGAGCACGGTAACGACTAAGCTAGCATGCCAAATGTTACTTAGTTGAAATTATGAACTGCCATCAATTACAGGTAAAGTGAGTGTGTGTCTGTCTAAAGTATAAATGGTAAATGATTTTATTTCTGTAAGTAGGCCAGCCCGATCACTATGTACGGCAAGCCGATCCCTTGGGAGAAGCAAGCTAAGTACCTAGGCGTGATCCTAGACCAAAACCTCACCTTTAAGCAGCATATTAAGACGGTTCGCGCGCGCGCCTTCTTCGCTCTTGGTAGACACCATTTCATACTGACAGCCCGTTGTAAACTGTCACTTAAATGCAAGCTGCGCATCTATACCGCAGTCATCCGTCCCATCATGACCTATGCCTGCGTTGTATTTGCGCACGCTCACCCACGTCACTTCCATATGATGCAGACCCTCCAGAACCGTTTCCTCAGAAAGGTCACGGGTGCCCCCTATACTATATCCGCAATATAGATCTCCACGTCGAACTTAAAATGCCAATCATAAACCAGTTTATGAAACGCTTATCTAAGCGTTTCTTTGACTGTGGCATAAAACACCCAAATCCCCTGATTACAGCGGCCGCCCGCTATACTCCCTTCCGCATAAGCAGTATTCGCCGACCAAGGCATACCCTTATCGCCCCAGACGACGCCACTACCCTGCACCAGGAGAGCAGTAAGGCCACCAGCACTTTACACAAACACAAAACCCGATCGCCGTCCTACCGTCCTCGCCGCAGAGGCCCGCCGCGACGCCCAAATCCACGCCCCTCCCGACCCTTGCTCGAGCCAGCCCGCGCCGCTGAGCCTGTAGCTTTAAATTTGTCCCATAATCACTCAAATCCTGATCCATCTAGTCCCTTGCTGCCCTCTTCCAGCGACGCCCTAAGCCGAAGTTCGTACCCCACAGGGGGTGCCCTTAGCGTGTAGTCGCTTAGTTTTTAGTTAGTATTAAAGTTTAAATCCTGGCTGGAGGCCTTATTTTATTAGGGCAACCACAGGCAAGTCCGCTTAAGCAGACGACAACCTCATAGGTTGACCTGCGAGATGCCATTCCCAAAAAAAAAAAACTGTAAGTAGGTTTGTACGAACACTTTTACACGTCAACATTTTTTTTTTAAACTAGATGAGGTCGGCGTTTCCTATCCGAATACTCCAAGAAGAAAGGCCGAAACAAACTCAGAGGTCACAGTCTCTTTTAAAGTCCAGACATAATCTTGGTCAGACCATGTGGATTGATGACTGAAATGGTATTTTGAGGAAAGAACCACACAGATTGAATGGACCTGTCCAGTCAGTGCACGCAGTTGTCAGTAATCGTGCAGCTCAACTCATAACATAAGGAGCTCAACGATACGACGAACATTAGCAAAGAAAAGACATTGGGTAGGCCGCATAATTACTCAAACCGCCAGACCAAGATTAAGATTAAAACCAACTGAGATAATAAAAAAACACAAAAGTAAAAAACAATGACTCAGTATTAACATTCACAATAATAACAATTAAATAATACTTAAGTAAGTAAATATTCATGTCATTGCATATTTTACAGATCATAATTATATGAGGGCCATGTAGGTAAGTGTCTGAAATTGTATTTTGAGGAAAGAACCATACAGATTTGAGTGGACCTGTCTAGTCAGTGCATGCATTTGTCATTAATCGTGTAGCTCAGAACTTATAGAAAAAGCGTATAGAAGAAGGCTTTGTGAGATTGCTACTGGACTTATGAGCGCTACTGTACCTGCAATTCGTATACACCAAATGAAAATAAAGAAAATGTATCAATTATTTAAGTTTGCCTACTACGAGAACAAGAAAAATATTCGGATTTTTTCATTTTATAAAAAACATCGTAATCTTTGTACCTTTTGAATGATGTACACTTTATTGGCTCAGACTATAAAATTATGAAAAATTAAATGTAATATGCAACTTGACAAGTGATATAGTTTTATCTAAGACGGGTTCAGATTTATTCTTAGAATTGTAAGATTGTAGACACGATATTTACTTAGAACTCTAGAGTTCTAAGTAAATATCGTGGACATTGAGGGCTTATAATAAAATTGTTCTGTCGCCCGAGACGAACAAAATAAATGTAATAAAGGCAGAATGAAAGTATGTAAGTAATAACTTTATCTTATGCTTTTTAAAAAACCTATCAAAGTATATAAATACAAGTAAATACAAGCTAGGTACAAAGGTAAAGATAATCGGGATAAGCGCTCTCACTCAGCGTCCTTTAGTCATAAATAAATAGATTAAAATTTAAACTTTGCTCTATTCGTAATTTCGAAAGATAATTGTTCGCAGTACTCACACTTGACCATTTTATGCTCCACCAGTGGGATTGCATTTCTGCTGTTTTTGCAAGTCTGGACAATGAACGAATTTTAAATTTAACTGCGGTCTAAAAGAGGCGTCCGTTCGAAGTAATTGCCTAACGAATTATCTTTCGAACAAATGTTAGATTAACTTTTTTTACACGTGACAGTCTGTTATCGGGTTTTTTGCCGTCGGATTTGAGTTCGAAAACTTGGCGAAGCTTATCAAGTAATGGACATCTATAAGTTAATTATCTTTGGCCGAAACTTGCTAATTCGAAAACGCATTAAAGCTAAATTATCAATGTATTACGTGAATTGCTCGAAAAAGCTATTTTTCGCGTAAAGTTGGTTTTAACCTGAACGCCTACCGGAAAAGAAGTTGTTTATCACCTTACACTGGACCGCAAAGAAAACGGGTCGGTTATAAAAAATGCGATAACTTTTAAAATATTTGAGCAATCCTTTTAAAATAAAAATTTAATTAAAGTTTATTTTAGTAAAACATTAGAAGTAAAACCTTTTTTTATCTTTTTGGTAATTGTATTAAAAACCACAAATAAAAAAGAAAGACGATTTTAAAAATTTTAACAACTTTGAAATCATTTATTTCACTTTTGTTTCTGTTTATAAATATGGCATTCTTGTGCAGAAATTCATTATTTGATAAATTCAATTAAATGCTTGAAGACGGGAGTAGTCAGCGTTATACAGCGAGAACTTTTAGTAGGTCACTATCAACCGTTCAAAGAGTGCTCCAGCGATCTGAAGAGATTGGATCCAATATTCGCAGACCCTAGAACAGGCCGAATAAGGTCCACGGTGAGTAAGGAGCAGTGGTGGCCCAGTGGTAACGGTCCCGACTTACGATTTGTAGGTCGTGAGTTCGAACCCAAGCAGGCGCTTTACTTTGTGTAAATAATTTAATCACCACTGCTCTCAAAACGGCGAAGGAAAACATCGTGAAGAAACCGGCATGTCCTAGAACCAAAAATTCGAAGACATGTGACATCTACCAACCCGCACTGAGCCCGCGTGGTGGATTACGGCTCACTACCTCTCATAGAGAGGAGGCCTGTGTCCCAGCAGTGGGAACGTTATAGGCTGATTATGCTAAGGTGCACGACAGCGTGCAGCGCGGGAAAATCGATATATTGTGTCAACAATGTTGACAAATCGATTTACAGTCACCTACGTTCTGGAGAGAGCAATCCGAGCACGGTGACACAACCAATGTGTTGGTGTGATTCGCGTACAGTGAAGCGGCGTCTTGCTGAACTTGAAGCCATTTAAACCTTCAAATGGTTGGACCATTTACACTCGAAAGGCAGCATCGGAATTCAAGGCTGTGTCACACTAGAGAACACATGAATTCCACTCTGGATGACTGGTCAAGAGTAATGTTTTCGGACGAGTCGAGGTTGATGCTATTCACGCTCGACGGGAGGCAACGAGTATACAGAAAACCAGGAGACAGCTATAACCAAGCTTGCATTGAAGAGAAAGTGCCACAGGTACTGCGGAGGCTTCATACACGTGAAGACTGGAATTCCTTCCGAAAGCCGCACCGTGCTAGTGGTGATGGAAAATGGCACTTTAACTGCAGACAGATACCTGAATGAAATCTTAAATTAGTATGTTGGCCCATTTTTTTTTGTAAACGTGGTAAACATGGGCAAGACCGCCATCTTTACGAAAGATAACGCTCGGATCGTTTTGCCTACCTTGAAGAGGTCGCTCATCAGGGAGCGTATCATACGCATGGAGTAGTCAACTCGCAACCCAGACTTGAACCCCATCAAGCATGCCTGGGACGAACTGGGACGACTTGTACGCCAGCGAAATCACGCTTCGTGAACTTCGTAACGCATGTCAAACCGTATAACAGCTGTGTGTGTGGTTGCAATACAAGATACAAAAATGTGTAAAATTGCATATTTGATGCCGTTGCACATTTTTCGAAATCTTGTGAAAATGGTTAGGTACTTTTTTTACTTAGGGTTCTTTTATTCAAAATAAACTTCACAATCTTGAACTTTTATGACAGTGATTTACGCACGATAAAATTATAATAATAATAAAATAATTATTTTATAAAGCTAGCGCCAATATTTTGAAAGTTATTGAGGTTTTTGTTACAGACCCGCTTTCTTTGCGACCTAGTGTGTATGTATGTTTGTGCCGATTTTGATGATTCTTACGTTAATCGATTTGTCATAATCTTGTGAGTGTGTGTCACTAATAAAATCAAATATGGCGACAACCAGACGCAATTTTGTGAAAAATAAAAAAAAATAACTTGACTAACTTTGTCAAGTAGGGTATCATTGAATAAATCTTTGAAATAAATTTTTAGGTTTAAGTAGGATATAAGTATAATGATATAAAGTTGGTTGGCAACAATTCTCAATAAAATATTCAAAAGTTATAATAAAACAGTGATAAAGTTCTTATTATATTGAATAGGTCTTATTAACGTGAAAATAATTATAATATAATGCAATTTAATTAAATATATTAATTTTTTTATATTAATTTATTTATTTTAATATGTATAAAATTTTAACATTGCCATCCTTGTATATCCTTGAAACCGTTATTTTTGTCAGGAACAATCCTAAACTATTCCCGCGCAGAGCAGATCGGTTTCCTACGAACAGGCGTGACCAAACCCAACTATGTGGACCTCCCTGTAGGACTGCACATATGCGTAAAAGTATTTTTCGTATGGCACCAATTGTTTACAATAAGTTGCCTAAAAGTTGGAAGGAGCTTAACTCTGTTCACTTGAAAAGCAAACTTCAAACTGAAGACATATTTAGTAAATAAAGCATACTATAGCATTAACGAGTTCCTAGAGGAAAGATTTGTATTGACATAGTAGCTTATTTGAGTTGATTATTAATTGTTTGTGTTTGTTAATTTACAATGGAATAGTTTAATAATTTTTTGGATCTTTTTATTCCTTTTTTTTTACATGATTTTTGATATTTTAAATTTATTACTATTACTCTTTAATTACCTAATTCATTGTAACTCTTAGTATTTTTTGTTGGCATGATTATTGTTATTTAAAATTTATTGCAATATGTAATTACTCTATAATTACTTCTTTTTTTTTTATTACTTGAAAGAGAATGTTTTAAATTTGTAATAGTTTCTTGACATTTGCACGTCACATCATGTGGCAAACATGTCTGTACCCAATAATGTTGTTACCATCTTGCATGCATGAATTTTCTTGTATGTATGACACATGTTTAAGCTAATAAATATTATCTATCTATCTATAATCCAGTGACAAACACAGATTTTACTGAGTAGAATGATTATTTTAACAAGCGTTACTTAGATACAGTGAGATAAATAAATAATAATAACCACTTAACGAGTTAAAAAAAAACTTAATTAAAAAATATAAAAAAAACGTGACTGCGTATAAAAAGTGAAATTTGAAAAAGATGGAAGCAAGATGACCTATTTCTGTCTAAAATCCTACACTCCGTAAGTAAAATATCATGCAGTTTGAGGTAAAATAGATCTTTAATGTTAAATTTAAGAATTTGATTTTTGCGAATCACGTAACATAACTATTCCTGTTCATAAATAACATAGCTTTTTTTTGGGTGGGAAATCATCAAATGACTTCTCCCGCTCTGATTTTTTGTCTCTGTGTGCGTTGAAACGTAAATATCAGCTTGAAATATTAATTACGACGATATTTCGTAACTCACACAAACATTAGAAAAGAAAAACAAAAGCCTTTGATTACAGAACCAAGTCCATAAAAAAACTCGCCATTGTGCTCCGAGATAAAAAAATAAGTGAACCAATCCTTACAACGGCATGATGGAACAAAGCGAGCCAGCAAAATGTGCACTGAATCTCCCGTTTACTACACAAACATTCTTGAATTTAAATTGGTCACCAGGCCGAAGCTCTCAACCTATTTTTCCACGCTTCTGAACGATTTATTTAGGGATTAAACTTCACCAGATTCCATCAAACAAACCGTACAGCCAACTATTTTGTTAAGGAAAAATAGCCTCAATTTGTTCACAGGTAAGTAGTACCTTAAAATATAATGGATATGATGCTATCGTAAATTCAAAATTATTAGATTAAATAGGCAATACAATTCACCACTTACATTTTGACAAGCAACAAATGCGTCTAAATATTTTAGCTATTTTGTAAACGGATTGCAATCTCAAACATTATTTTATAGAATTTAAAACGATGTAATTATACGACAAAATTTGGGGAGGCATTTGCGAAATCTCGTCATAAAATGTATAATTGTTAACAGATTTCGGTCCTTCGGATCCAACCCGGCGGTTAAGCTTTAAGCGGCGAGGCTTTGTCGCGAGCATAACTTTGAAGCCAAACTCAAATATTTGGAAAAACATCTGTGAGAACGATAAATTATCATCGTGTGTCATGTCAAGCAAACTCAGCGAAGATGCAGAGCAATGTTTAGCTTACGCTGCCAATTTGTTATGTAGCCAATTAGTGAAAGTTTCTCGACTCTTGCTTGAAACAGACAAAATTTATTTACAGTACAGGAAGTGGGAGGGACTCTCGTTTTAAATTTTTAATACGGTTCTGCGTTAATTAAATAACAAGAAAGGTGAAGATGAGAAGATCGAAATTGTTTTATTGTGTGAGTTTGTCCCTCAATTTGGTAGGCAATTTGATCAGGGATCAGGTAGTTTACGTAAAGTGAGCTGTCTGATGCGCACATTGTTCTTGTCTTTAACAAATCAAGGAGTCTCGCTATAAATTAGAGTTTTCGAATGTTTAGGTGCACTCGTGGCGTCCTCTGTGTATTTTAATATCGTTTCTCAACAAGTTACTAATCTAGAACTTAAAACGAAACTAAACCTGCACTTCTAATCACTTGACACCTGTACAGAATTATACTCAGTGCAGTGATATTCGTCAGAAACATCCATCTTCCTTAACGGAGTGTCATAGTGCAGGCGCGGCCCAAGTCGTGCCGTATCGCTTGCCCATCTGACCCGGTTCGAGTGGCTACCACATCCAAACTGGACGAGTGACTAAGGGCCCGCCACGATTGTGCGGAATCAACTGCAATGGGGCGTGTTAACGGTTGTTGTGATGTGCCAATATATGCTGGCAAACGGCGGATGTCTATAAGGAATTTGTATAGCCGCAGTTATTGGTAGGGTTAAGTGTGCGATGGGCGGATCATTCGAGCGAACTCATCGATAAATATTTATGTTTTCTTTTTGTACATTCATTGAGTACTCGGTATGTAAATTGCGAAATAACAAGCAAACTTTCTGCGTAGGTTTAGACCAACATATGTACAGTATAATCCTATAAATTCAGCTCATGTCCCGTCATTAATACAATCCCGTTGACTTTCCAACGAATACTTCAGATTTGTCGAAATAACTCTGAAACTTTAGATAAAGGGCGGCTGTAGTTGTGTATCAGCCCTGTGAGCTCGTAATTTAATTAGAATTTCTGAAATAGAATCTCAGGAATGACTTTTGTTTCTGATGTATTTACTCGTTATGTAAAGTAAGCAACACAATTGTTGAGTTTGGCTGCTTTGTGGAAAGTTGTAGAACAATTTATTGAACGGTTCGCTCCCTTTACTCTACATATGCGCTGACCCTGTACTTTATTATTTGTTCGACTATTGAGGGAAATTAAATAAACGTCAGCGAAATGCTTCAACTTTTAATTACTTCTCCGTTTATGTCGGTTCGTTTCACTGGGGCTTCATTTTAATTTTTTTGATTAATTTTTGAACGGGCATCGGACGACTTTAAATGTGGATGTCGCATCGACTTCAAACAGAGTTGTCTGTAATTTTAATTAGTTAATAATGGTATTGGTTTGGGGGTATGTTGTTGGGTTAAATTAAATTAAAAAGAACACAAATGATTACACACGTGATTGATTACGCTACCATACGTTAACTAAAATGAGATCATTTAGAGTGAGAGCAAACCAAGGACATGGTGTGGTAACAGCATAATCATCGAATTAAATAATTATAGCAAAGCTATGCTTGCAAACTGCCATCAAAAGACTAAAAAAAATTAATAAAACTTCCAAACATACCTAAAACATGTAACTCACAATATTGAGGATCGTATTTTGTTGAGTTTAAACGAATAACTTGCTTCTCAGACGAGCACGTAAAGCGAAGTCGTAAAAATAGTGAATAGTCCAGGAGTCTGCGCGTGCTTCAGTGAATTCATACTTTACGTGATTCTGAGCTAAGAGCTCGCTGCTAAAGAAAAGTTACTCGCTGCGGCTGGTACACACTGGCGGACATATGTATCGCGGATACAATAATAGGCTTGAGGCTTGAGCATGCAACTTCGCTTGTTACATAAGGTGGAGCATCATGTGTACTTTTGTGTTGCAAGAAAAAATTGGTTGGTTGAGATTTTCTTAACATTTTTTAAGATCATTAGCTTGTACATTGTATGTTAGTAAAATATTGATCTAAGAAAAAAGAGCATCGTTTCATGAATTAAGACACTGCGTCGGTGAAGTCCGTGTTTATTTCATAAAATCTTGTAACTGATAAAAGTCGCTAAACGTTCGATGGTGAAAAAATTAGTTAGGTTATAAGTACATCTCTGTATTATGGTTTTCAGGTCTCAGAGAAGACATAGACCATGGACCTAGATATTTAGCGCATACTCGTTCAGTATTCACCTTGCACAAATACACACTAACGTCCACAATGCTTAAGACATTGTTCAAAGTGCTCTGTATTTCTTGAAGTGACCGCAACGCAAGTGAGGCGATGCCGAGATCCCACAAACGCAATCATGGCTATATTTGTATGTACATATGTCCCATGTCTATTATATGTGTACAGTATATCGAAACCTTTATAACGTCCTAAGACAATGATCAATTATATTGTCTCAAGTTAGTTAAATTAAAAAAGTAGGGGTTTCGGTGCAAGATGTCGTGCCATAATTTCTGTGCTGGGTTGCAATATTCTTGCCGTTTTTATTGTTAGCTGAATATTCCGTTGCATTTTTACTTTATTTGATTTTTTTTTTGGGTTTGATACTGTCATTTATTGGCAATCCAAATTTTTTAATATTTATTGTTTAAAAAAAAAACGGAATTAATTGGTATAACATAACATCACGCCTTGTTTCCCCGAAGGGTCGGGCAGAGGTGTACCTATAGTACACCCACATTTCGCCAGTTATGTTTAAGTCCCATGAGGGGGCGAGCCTATTGCCATCTACCGGGCACAAATCCTGACTTCGGGCTGCTACTGAGAAATTCCAGATAGAAAAACCAAATAACACGTTGCCCGACCTGGGAATCGAACCCAGGACCTCATGCTCAGCAGTAGCGATTGCGACCACTAGACCAACGAGGTAATTGGTATAACGAATACCTAATTGCTACTTTATTACAGATACCTATATTAGGCCCATCCTTATGGTATTATTGTGTGGATAAATTTTTACTTTCTTAGAATAAAGACTCTTCAGACACCAAAAAGTTTGCATTCAAAACCCGAAGCTATCGACCATAAAAATACATATTACGTGCGTGAATAGAAATCACGATTCTTAGAAAGCCAATCACTCAACTCAGTCTTTCCACCAACAGAGCCTTCAAAATTCTGTTCAATTTTTGTACTAAGAAAAGATTTTCCAAATCCCGTCAGACATAATAACTTACATTTGATAAAGCCAAATAAAACAATTCCAAGAATTCGGAAGCTTAGAAAATTGACCGGAGAAAACATGACGTAAGAAATAAGCCGAAGTCTGGCAGTCGACATTACACGGTAAAAAGTGCCTATTGTCATAATACATCTTAACATCCCGAGCTGAATAAAACCAACCGCTCCGTTGCCACTTTCATGAGACACTTCCACCATAAGAAATCCAATTTAACTTTGTCGCCGAACAAAATGTTCCAATAGAAATAATTTCGTCAAGGACTTCCAACAGCTGTACAATTCAATCAGTGCGGAGTCTTCTGTTTTTTTATATTTCAAGTATTTTTCTTTTGAGTCCTAAAGTTAGTTAATTTGGGCTCTTCACACTTGTAAGATTTTATTCTGGCGGAGCTATTTAAGGGCATTGACATGAATGTAGGTAAGTAGATAATTCATTTTCAAAATTGTATTAATTGATTAATCGTAGGTGTTACACAACTCTTTAAAACAGTAAGGACAAAGCCGGAAACTCTATAGAACTTTGTCCCACTCGATAAAAGTAATTACAAGCATGCAATATGCAGTATCATAAAGCTTATCTATTACTGTTAACTAAACATTTATCCTAATGCCTGTAGAACTTACGGTTTCTGTTAAAATCTTAAAACAATAATGACATTGATTATAGATCAGGTGCAGTTTATATAATTTATAAAGATTGTGTGATTTGTACATATTATAATGATAGGTATAAAGTAAGTCGGAAAAAATCCAGCCCTCTGAGAGCTATCTTGTCGTGCGCTGCCTAAGGAGTATCGTGTTCGCGTAGACGTAGTACATGATGATAATGTATCGTGGGATTGTTTGTCATAAACAATTCTAAATAAAAGTCCGCGACAGCATACTCGTAATTGTTAAAAAGCGATTTAAACAACTTATACGTTACGAAGTATCATAATTATTATAAACGTAATATGAGTTTTTGTTTTAAAGGTAATTAAAAGTTTTTTTGTAGTGCGCAATAAGTTACGCAATAGGAAATTCAGCGGTTGAATGCCTTTTATCTTTGATTTGAAATGCGCAAGTTCTACTAGAAAACAAAGTATTATGAAAAGGTCTTTTGATAATTACAATTATTTTCATAAATTGACATTTCCTGTATAGCAGGGGCAGGATCTGGCATTGTCCTTTGATAGATTACTTTTGAATTGATTGACTTATTTGATTTTGTTGATTTTTCAATTTATTTGGTCCACACCAAATACAATGTGCAAACCACTATTGTATTGGGGTCATCCTGTAGAGATAGTATATGTAAGTTTAAATAAATAAATTACAGTAGATCAATAAATCCGATGTTTGTCAAAAATTCCACTAAGAGATTTTCCTGCGACGTGCTAAAAGTATTGTGCCTGCTTTATAAGGCAGAGGCTGGGTCGCCAACACATACCTCCAGCTACCGTCCCATTAGCTTACTCAACGTTCTCGGCAAAATCTACGAGAGGCTTATTTATAAGCGTCTCAAAGACTACGCCGAAGCAAAGAGCCTCATTCCCAACGAGCAGTTTGGTTTCCGTCCCCTACACTCGAGTATCCACCAGGTCCACCGTATCGTAGAGCACTTGTGCGCCGGTATGCAGCGTAACGCGACGACGGGTGTGCTATTCTTCGACATGCGAAAGCCTTCGACAAAGTCTGGCACAACGGCTTGTTATACAAGCTTTACCAACTAGGAGTGCCAGATCGTCTCGTGCTCATCTTATGAGACTTTTTGTAGAATCGCACCTTCCGCTATCGCATCGAGGGTGCACTCTCGTCCCCTCACCCTATTCGCGCCGGTGTCCCTCAGGGTTCCGTCATATCTCCTCTAGTTTTCACGCTGTTCACCAGCGATATCCCACAGAGTAAAAAGGCTCAGTTGGCTCTCTTCGCCGACGACACTGCCGTTTACTATACCGCTCATTGTCCCAATGCTATAGCTCGTACTCTCCAAACCTCCGCAAACGTCATAGGCGCTTGGTTCCGGAAATGGAGAATCGAGGTCAACCCCGATAAGAGTCAGGCGGTTCTCTTCTCGAGACGTCGTCGACTCCCTCCCCCACTTCCCAGCCCGATCTCTATGTACGGTAAGCCGATCCCCTGGGAGAAGCAAGCCAAATACCTAGGCGTGATCCTCGATGAAAACCTAACCTTTAAGGCTCATATTAAGGCGGTTCGCGCGCGCGCCTCCTTCGCTCTTAGCAGGCTCCACTTTGTACTGACAGCCCGTAGTAAACTGTCACTTAAATGCAAGCTGCGCATCTACACCGCAGTCATCCGTCCCATCATGAACTATGCCTGCGTTGTATTTGTGCACGCTCACCCACGTCATCTCCATAAGATGCCGACCCTCCAGAACCGTTTCCTCAGAAAGGTCACGGGTGCCCCCTTCTATGTCCGTAATATAAATCTCCACATCGATCTTAAAATGCCTACCATAAACCAGTTCATGAAACGCTTATCGAAGCGCTTCTTTGACTGTGGCATTAAACACTCCAACCCCTTGATCTCAGCGGCCGCCCGCTACACTCCCTCCCGCATTAGCAGTTTTCGCCGACCAAGGCATACTTTAAACGCCCCCGACGACGCCACTACCCTCCTCTAGGAGAGTAGTAAGGCCACCAGCACACTACATAAGCCCAAAACCCGATCGCCGTCCTACCGTCCTCGCCGCCGAGGCCTGCCGCGACGCCCAAATCCACGCCCCTCCCGACCCTTGCTCGAGCCAGCCCGCGCCGCTGAGCCTGTAGCTTTAAATTCGTCCCTAAATCACTCAAATCCTGATCCAGCTAGTCCCTTGCTGCCCTATTCCAGCGACGCCCTAAGCCGAGGTTCGTACCCCACAGGGGGTGCCCTTACTTAGTTTTTAAGTTAGTACATAAGTTTAAGTCCTGGCTGGAGGCCTTAATTTATTAGGGCAACCACAGGCAAGTCCGTCTAAGCAGACGACAGCCTCATAGGTTGACCTGCGAGATGCCATTCCCAAAAAAAAAAAACGCCAACACATATAACATCTGGTTTTCCTTGAAATCTTAATCATATGCAATATTTTTTTTATCAAACATTAGCTGACAAGGCGAACTACATACCGCCTCAGAATATTAGATTCACAAAAAAAAATTCGATTATTTTTCCCATGTTTATTTAGTTATTTTGCCATTCGGAGCGGAGACAAATCTAACAATTCAAAGATCATAAAAAATCTGTTCATCCGTTCTTGAGTTATAAATGGTGTAACTAAACCGGCTTTGCTTTATTTATTTAGATTTATGGAAAGGTGGAACAGATTTCGTTGAGTAAGCACCACTTTTCTATGAATTTTCCTGTTTTTTTATTTTGTTGTGTACATAAATATTTCAATAAAATACATAGATTACCTAAAGTAACGATATTTTTTTCGAAATAATAGGCATAAAAAAATTCAGGTAGGGAACATCTAGTTTATGTATACAACGTAACAAATCACACAGTTTGGACATAACAAAACCTTAGCGTGAAAGTGACAGAAGTCATGTCCGTCGTCACAAACTTAGGTGTACCCATTGCGTTGTGTAACTTGTCTAGTATTTTATTCATGAAACGGCAAAGCACGTTAGCCCCTGTTGTCGGTAGGATTTGTGAGATTCTCAAACAGATAATGTTTTTATCATCAGTTATAAAGCAATTTTATGTTTTGCACACATAAAGAAACAACTATTTTTCTGAGTCTTGAAAAAGCGATTCCAGAATCAGCCTATAATGTTCCCACTGCTGGGACACAGGTTTCCTCTCGGTTAGATGGAGTGGGCCATAATCAGCCACGCGGGCCCAGTTCGGGTTGGTAGATGTCACATGTCTTCGATTTTAGGATCCGTACCTCGAAAGGAAAACGGAACCCATGCAGGGTCACTTTGTTGTCCGTCTGTCTGTCTGTCTGTCAATACCCTTTTTCTCAGGAACACGTGGAGGTATCAAGCTGGAATTTATATCAGATACTCAGGTCTACTGTCCCTTGGAGCTGTACAAAAATCAAACTTATAAGCCAACGCAATCAAAAGATACAGCCATTTACGCCGCAAATTTTCGACACTCGCAAGGGAATCAAAACCTACAGGGTACTTCCCGTGAACTCAGAATCTTGAAATTTGGTACGAAACAACGTCTTATAGCACAGATAAAGGAAAAATTGCAAAAACCATACATTTTGAGTTACTTCATTTAATAAAAATATTTTTAATAATTTTAAACTTACTACCCCTTTCCTCATAAACACGTGTGAATTTTACTTATATACCTACAGGGTTGTACGGAACCCTGGTGAGCGAGTCCGACTCGCACTTGGCCGGTTTTTGGTTCTAAATCATGTCGGTTATCTCGCAATGTTTTTATTCACCGTTTTGAGAGCAGTGGTGATGAAATAATTTACACACAGTACAGTTACAACTCGTAAGTCGCGGCCGTTATCACTGGGCCACCAATGCAAAAGCGATTGCCTGTTTGTTTCCAAATTGATTGACAATGGAAGGTGTGCTCTAAAATAGCCTCCGCGGACCTCGCTCTGGCAAGTCATTCACGCTCGCCTTACATTCAACATCATACAAACTTTTACATCATCTGTCTGGCTAGCAATCAATACTTGGAGTAATCTGAGGAGACGTAATAGATATAAAATGTATTTATTATTAATTTGTTGTTGCAAGTCTAGTTTTGTTTAAATGCTATAGTTATTGTACTGTTGTTCCTTAACAAATCTAAATAAAAGAACATGTTTGCAGGCACTACGAAACCCCAATTTCGCATCCATCAACCTCCCACGGAACATTTTCTAAGTTAAAGTAAATTGTTTCTGCATTTTATACCGGGAATCGTTATCGCGGTCTGTACTGTGTGACGTGACTCCAAAGCGCATTTCACTTGCAGGTGTAGGTACCTCCACCAGCCGGTGTATGCCGTACATTCCGGGACACGTTCGACAAAATCATATTTTACGTGATTCCATTTTACTGTTACGGAAGACTTTGTAACTTTTATCTTTAATGTCATTTTTTATGGAATTGAGTGAATGCATTGGATACGGCAATCTGTAACTGGTTTGGTGATGGAAATTGTGTAAGCTGGCTCTAAATACGGCATGTCAGTGAAATAGAACAACGACACGGGATTTGCATATATCCGAAACGGGGATGCGAGGATGTCAAAGTTAATATTGCAGAATTTTAACATACGGTCCAATTAACTCGAAACTCAGTAGGTACTTATACTTATGACAAAACTTAAAGAATAACGTATATCAGGGTTTCTCGAAAATCGACCCTTGCAGGATGGTTAAATTTTTAAGTGGCGCATTTTACTGCGCGGCTAGGTTAACTGAAAAATGTATATGAATAATTTTTAGTTTAAGTTATGGAAGCATCCCAAAAGATTTTTCAAAATTCCGCCACCTTAATATAAAGCCCTGAAAAAGAGATGGGATGAGGGGATACAGTTTAAATGGAAACTCTTATTCCTTTGATTAACAAACTTGGCAATATTTTCCTCAGTAAATAATAAAGACTTAAAGTATTTATTAAACAGCACCTCACAAAGGGTGTCAAAGTTAGTAAGTAAAGGCGCTGTCAGATTAACTCGAAACTCGGCATTAATAATTATAGTAAAAAATAAACAGTATTTAATTTAAAAATCCACTCCTAATGGGTTGGAAAAGTGTTATTTAATAAAGTTTTGTTATTACTTCTTGCTTTAACTAACTCGAAAATGGGAAAAAACTACTCGAAATTTATATAATTTTATTTTATTTTATTTATTTAGAAAACTTACAGCTAGGATACAGATAATTGACAGATAATGAAAGAAGGCCAATTAAAATTTTTCACAGACAATAAGAGGGTAGAATAGCACCAAAAACAGTAGACAGGCAAGATAAAGTAAGAATAAGTAAGCACTCGGAGAGAATTAAGAAAAGACTGAACATGTTTTAGTGATTTTCAAAGAAGTTTTACATAGTTTATTTTTTTGTTGAGGAAACCTGGTGGAGAATAAATCTAGATCATCAACACTCTGACACATCTCTAGTCTTCACGCTGTTCACCAGCGATATCCCACAGAGTAAAAAGGCTCAGTTGGCTCTCTTCGCCGACGACACTGCCGTTTACTATACCGGTAATTGTCCCAATGCTATAGCTCGTACTCTCCAAACCTCCGCAAACGTCTTAGAGAATCGAGGTCAACCCCGATAAGAGTCAGGTGGTTCTCTTCTCGAGACGTCGTCGACTCCCTCCCCCACTTCCCAGCCCGATCACTATGTACGGTAAGCCGATCCCCTGGGAGAAGCAAGCCAAATACCTAGGCGTGATCCTCGATGAAAACCTTACCTTTAAGGCTCATATTAAGGCGGTTCGAACAAGCGCCTCCTTCGCTCTTAGCAGGCTCCACTTTGTACTGACAGCCCGTAGTAAACTGTCACTTAAATGCAAGCTGCGCATCTACACCGCAGTCATCCGTCCCATCATGACCTATGCCTGCGTTGTATTTGCGCACGCTCACCCACGTCATCTCCATAAGATGCAGACCCTCCAGAACCGTTTTCTCAGAAAGGTCACGGGTGCCCCCTTCTATGTCCGTAATATAAATCTCCACATCGATCTTAAAATGCCTACCATAAACCAGTTCATGAAACGCTTATCGAAGCGCTTCTTTGACTGTGGCATTAAACACTCCAACCCCTTGATCTCAGCGGCCGCCCGCTACACTCCCTCCCGCATTAGCAGTATTCGCCGACCAAGGCATACTTTAATCGCCCCCGACGACGCCACTACCCTCCTCCAGGAGAGTAGTAACAGCACACTACATAAGCCCAAAACCCGATCGCCGTCCTACCGTCCTCGCCGCCGAGGCCCGCCGCGACGCCCAAATCCACGCCCCTACCGACCCTTGCTCGAGCCAGCCCGCGCCGCTGAGCCTGTAGCTTTAAATTCGTCCCTAAATCACTCAAATCCTGATCCAGCTAGTCCCTTGCTGCCCTCTTCCAGCGACGCCCTAAGCCGAGGTTCGTACCCCACAGGGGGTGCCCTTAGCGTTGTCGCTTAGTTTTTAAGTTAGTACATAAGTTTAAGTCCTGGCTGGGTCTTAATTTATTAGGGCAACCACAGGCAAGTCCGTTTAAGCAGACGACAACCTCATAGGTTGACCTGCAAGACGCCATTTATAAAAAAAAAAAAGAAATCTTGAATCATTCGGTCCCTCTTAAAAACGTAATTTCAAAGCGGTTCACACGGAAAACTGCATTAGACCTGCATGTACCTATTTGGTATATAACAGGATGTATGGATGTTTTTTTTTGTTGTAATTTATGTTGACTTTCAAGAGTTGTCGATATGGCCACCGCACAGAGGGAACGTACAGAGGTTGATGATTCCTTAAGGTAAAGGAATCATCAACCTCTGTACTCATAAATTCAGAACAGTCGGTTGAACCATTTGCCAAATTGAATAAGAATACCATGTGACATGGACTGCAGCGGCAGTAATAATTAGGCAAATATTTATGGGATCCTGGTGTCCTGAAACACAGGCCAGGAGCCTAGCTTAGGCACCAGTCTCCCACAATATATATACTTACCAGAATTATGTATCTTTCTCGAATCTGACCAATGTAAAATATTTTATGTATATTGTGGTGATAAAAATTAAATTTCATTGAAATAGGTTTTGGATCTAAAGTTCAGATTTGGTGCTGAAACTTCTTAGAGGCACGCGTGGAACACGACGTGCCGTGGTCCCGGGCCTGGTCCTTACCGGACGGCGAGCTACCCATTGGTCACCGTCCGCAATCCCGCGCCTACTGTGGCCGGGAATCTGCGTTTCCCGACGCCCAGGGCGATTCGGCGGCGACTAGGGGCGTTAGGGCTCAAGGCTCTCTCCCTAACGCACTCCGCCGCCTCCTTCGCAAGCATTACTGCTTCGCAGAAGGTGACAGCTTTCCATTCCCTTTCGCTCCGTACCATGGCATGGACCAGGGCCGGACGCGAGAGACCGCCGCAGCCGATCGGCTCCGCGAGGACATTGTGGTGCTCAGCCTAAGCTTGGCAGACCTCTACCGTATGCTCCACCACCGTGTCTTCCGGGCGATCCACGCAATGGCGACACCCGGGCTTTTCCGCCCACCTCATGCGAAACAGGAATCATCCCAAACTCCTATGTCCGGTGAGGCCGGGGCGCCTCTCCAACCACTCCTTAAAGAGAAGACTTATCGCCGCTATTGTGGCGTGCCCATCACTGGGTTGCGACAATCGCACCCTCCATGTCGCCATGAAATCCCGCCGGAGCTATGTCCACAGGAGTTACACCCGGGCGTTTTGCCTCCTCGCGCCACTCCCAAACGTGCGCGAGGGCTCTTGCTTCTAGATCCCAAGGCGGCAATCCGGCAAGGAGGCTCGCCGCCTCGCAGGAGACCGTGCGGTATTCTCGGACCAGCCGGATGGCCATAACCCTTTGGGACGCGTTCAACCAGCGGGCTGGTCAGCGCCTCAAAAAGCGCGCCCACACCGGTGCCCCGTAAAGGGCCATGGACCGCACAACCCCACCGCACAACCCCAACGCAGGAGGCGTATCGACCCCCTAGATTGGGCAGAAGCCGCTTTAAGGCAGCCTCCGACCGCTCCAGTCCGGGAACCAAACGTCGGAAATGCTCCACGAAGTTCCACAGGCTGTCGAGGACTCGTCCGAGGTACTTCATCGTTGACTCAACGCCGATGTGAACCCCTCCTGCCGTTATCTGGGAACCCGATTGTGGCGCATCCGAGGACCATGAACACACATAGCCTCTGACTTATGCAGGGCCACTTCGAGTCCCACCTGCCGGATCCTCTTGACGATTATCGCAACCCCTAGTGTCGCTTGTTGGGCCGCCGCCTGTTACGACCTCCCGTGTGCCAGAACCAGCGTGTCGTCAGCGTAGCAAACCAGTCGCACGTAGGGTACCTAGGTTACCGAAGTACTTTGCCCTGTATGTGTCAACCACCGGGCAGTTTAGAAGCACATGAGCTGCTGTCTCGTCCTCCTGCACAGCAGACTGTCTGTGACTCCTATGACAAAAAGGTGTTTATTAAATATTAATACTCATCTAATAAAACTTAAGATTTTTTATGTTTGAACGCATAATCTGAAACTACCAGTCCGATTTAAAAACACTTTTTGCTTTTCCAAACCCAATGTTCGAGGAAGGTTAAAGACGATTTAATATTATGATACGACCCTTAGAGGAGCCGAAAGGGAGAAAGAATGCTAAGCGAAAACGAAGTAACAGCGCGGGTGGGCGGCGATACGATGCGACGAATGGATCGCGGGTCACGCGGACGAAGTCGCGGGCAGAAGCTGGTATTTAATAAACGATGAATAGATTGAGTGAACTATGATAAGGCTAGAAAAGGGGGGTGAATATCGAGGATGGCTGGTGGAGATGTTTAGAAGAAGACGTCTTCAACCGGGGTGAATAGTGATGAAAGCACCTACATTGCGCCAGTTTTTCGTTTAAGAATGTTTCTATCCCTGCCAATATCTTAATATGATAAGTGATGATGAGTAATGATTTTAATTTCTGTAAATTGGTTCACAAAAGCATGTGTCGTAATTAAATTTTGTTTTAAAATCAGATGACCTTAAAAACAAAGACCGAAATAAAATCAGAGTTGACCTCTGAGTATGTTTGGGTCTTTTTATAACCTCTTTTAAAGTCCAGAAACAAATTTGTTCGGGCCATAGGAGGACCACGCTAATCAGTGTTTGTGATTGTCTTTTGTGGATAGAACCACACAGGTTTGGGTGGACCTGTCCAGCTATAGAAAGGACATTTGGGTAGGACGCATAAAGTACTCAAACTCCCAGACATAAAAAAAGAACGAAAAAGTTATTTATGATAAAGTTATTTAATAAGGATTACATAACATTGAAATAATTATTGTCATTATTATTGAAGACTAGCATCTGCTTGCGACTTCACCCGCGAGCATTTCTTGTTCAGGAAACAAGAAAAACCCATCCGTCGCATTGCAACACCTTTTTTTTTCGGTGGGAAATCATCAAATTACTTTTCCCGCTTTGGGTGCAGCGGGAACGCGTGTCAGACTTTTACTGACTAAAACCCACCCGTGTTCCTTCAGTTGCTCTTTCGAACATCCCGCGACCCAGATCATCGCATCACCTGCCCGCGATATCACATCGTTTTCGGTTAGCGTTCTTTTTGACTTCTTTCATTATGATGAACTCCTAAGGGTCATAGCAAAAGCTTTCCTAAAGAATTGGGCTATCAAATGCAAACATATTTTTTATTCCGACCGGTCGTTCCAGACATTACCCTCTATATACAAACTTACAAACATACATCAACCAAATGTTACCACTAATATTACAATAGATAATATTTTAACGCAATTCTTGATTCCAGAAAAAATTGCGTTGTTAACACAGACGTCGGAATAAATAATCCCTCGTCCTCTTAAATAATCTCACGGCTAAAGAAGCTGACGTAATCTATGTCGGAAACTACTGGTTTTACTTTATTGCAAATGTAATTCTCCAGGGACATCGCAGCCCGGTTCTCCTTATAATCCATTTCAAGATTTCAAGTTAAATATGCACGAGATTAATATTTCGTTCATAATACAAACTTATTTTCGTAGCTTTGCAACATCAAATTAAATTCTATGTCCTCCACGCACGGAGGTACCTACCTGCTCAAAAAGCTCACACGATGTCGAGGTTAGTTAAGCCCGACATATTCCAAATTTGATATCAATCCAAAATATATTATTAAGACAGAATTACGAGGACTATGTAAAGCAATATTAAACTTAACTTGCTCTTCATTTAGGCACCTCTTTAGTCAGGTAACTTTGCAATATTAGAGCTTCCCAATAGACGAACATTTCGCTTGGATATAGTTTAAATTACAGCAAATTTGATTTATTCAAATTAAGCTCACGGTTCGTCGACGGCAAATGTTATCAAAGCGTCTCTTTGACTGGGTCAACCGCTCGGCTCCGCCCGAGATTTGATGAGAACTTCCTAAACTGTTCCAGTTCGGTGACTTTTACAGTGACCTTGCTATTTCTATGGCCCTTACTATGGGTTACACTATTAACTAAAGCAAATTTGGAAGTGACATCTTCTCTGTGATATCTCTTCCAAATTACCGGATGGATTGGCCGGATGGCCCCTAAGTCCCAACCTTCTCGGTGTCTGGCCTCTCCCCTGCCGACGTACAGGTGTTGGCGACATCGGCGGGGAAAAATACTCGTCGCTCTAGCTCGAGTAAGTTAAAGTAAAAGGGGGTTTCGTGATTAACATTTTATATTTTCTCACTACTCTATCTTCTGACCAAGTAATAACAGTAGCACGGGGTCGATCGATCAGGTTGAGCTACGCTAGCCGCGGTTGGTCCGTGATTGGGTGACCATCTCTACAAACCAATACCCCTCCGAGCTTCAGAAAGCACTTTAAGTCGTTGGTCGCGGCTGTCATTCGTGGATCTTTGACAGTCGGTACGGGTCGTCAGAAGCCCGAAATTCTGACAACCAGTCATACCATGGGGTATCGTATTACCTAGTAACTGGGTTATGGTGGTGGTCAGACAGACAGTCGCTCCATGTAAAATAGTATTCAGCTTCCGGTTAGACTGGAAGCTGACCACAACATAGTTGTGACAAGGCTGCGCAGATTATGACATCTATATACTAATATAAAAACGCTGAAGAGTTTGTTTGTTTGAACGCGCTTATCTCTAGAACTTCTGGTCGAATTTAAACAAATCTTGTTTCACTTGACAGCCCAATTCTTGAGGAAGGTTATAGGTTATGTAATATCACGCTGCAACCATAGGAGCCGAGCAAAAAGATAAAAAAAGTCAGGAAGAAAGCTATGCGAAAACAAAGTTACAGCGCGGGTGGGCGATGCGACGTGATGCGGTGCGTCGGGGGAACATAAAATTTCATTAGGACAAGGACGCAGGCAGAAGCTACTTAAAAATAAACAATAATTCACGGTAGGTACATTTCAGAGGTTAGTGAGTGTAACTACAGTCCGGAAAAAAACACTTTAATAACAAAACAAAACGCTAAATACACGGGACACTCAGAAACTTTTTGCGAAAATAAAATTAATGTTCTACAGGTAAATATTTTTCAATTAAATCATTTCAAAGTACAAACTAGTACTAGCCTTTCAAAGTTTCATGCGGATCAACCTGTTTTCGAAACATATTTTCAAAATAGACTGTAACTGGACAGTCTCTCAAACATGAATACTTTTTTCGCAATACTTTCTTCGCAATACTTTCTGAGTGGCTTGGTATATAGAGTATTGAAGTCGAGAGAATGCGTTCCTGAAACAATTCTAGTTACTAATAAAGATCAAATTCGCAAAACACGTATAGGTTTGTATGAAACTGACGGGTGTCAAGTACGCATTCTCTCTTTCTCAAATGATAGCTCGAGCCCGCCCCCGCTAGACGACGAGCGTAATGCCATTTCAGTAGGTACTAACATTCAACTTAGATTAATTACTCCCAAAAGATACTAAAACATGAATAAACATAAAATTACTTTACCTAAACCATCTCATAATGCCTTCTAAGTTATGTTTCTGAAGTATTTCTAGTCCAAACAATATTATAACAAAATGAGAAGTGAGAACTTCGTGGGTTTTTACGACTTAACTACTGAACGGATTTTCATGAAATTCTTGCAAGGAAGTTGTTATGGTATTGCAGAAATAATAGGCATAATTTTTTTTTGAAATGCTCAAGGTACCAGTTAGATAATTATTGCATATTTCAAAGGGTTGATTAATGATTTTTAACTTGCTGTAGCCCGCGACAACGGCAGCGATACAGAAATAAAGGGAGCCTATTTCCTTACACAGGGCATGGTCTATCTGTGTGGTAAATTTCATCCAAATTCGTTGAGCCGTTTTGGCGTGAAAGCGTGACAAACAAACTTACTTTCGCATTTATGATATATTTTTATCTTCAAAAAAATTCATGGGAACACGCTTCCGAGACCAAAAGCCTATGTAAATCCTCAGGATGCCATCGATCTCCGTGTCAAAATTTATCTAAACCCGTTCAGTGGTTTAGGCGTAAAAAGGGAACATACAGATAAAGTTACTTACAATCTTGTAATATTGGTATGGATCATTACACGCCTGTTACTAACTTACGGCTGAATTCTAGTATTTGACATGAAGCGTCTGCCTGCCTGATCTCCGCCCACAACCTAGTTACAGGGTAATAGGACACTTAATTAGGCCGGCTGTCAGACATTTCGCCTTCTGAATACCCGTAACTATTATATCTTAACATGCTGTTCAACTAAAATTAATTATTGAAACGACAACATCATCTTGAATGTTTCATTCTATATCAAGTATTGTGGTTCTCTGTTACTTAAGACTCGAGCAAATAATACTTGACAAGGCTTCATTGGTTCAATTTCCATGAATTATTATAATATTATATATAAATTATGTTTGTCTACCATTATCGTGTTAGTTATGTTACTGTTTAATATGTCAAAGGACAACGTGGTTAAGAATCCGAAGTGTAAGTCGCTGTGTAGCTTAATTGTAACATTGTTTTTTCGTTACGAAATCGTTACGTTTTCATTTTAAACCACTTGGTTTTCCTAATGATCGGCAATTTACATACTCTTTTTGCTGCGTTTACCTTCATAATTCTGGGCTTACGCGCACGCCGATTGCGATTATTACGCAAAAGCAGAGCGCTGCCACTTACGAGTCGTAGGTCGCGGGTTCGAACCCAGGCAGGAGCTTACGAAAAACGGTGAAGGAAGATATCGTGAGGAAACTGGCATGTCCCAGAACAAAAAATTCGAAGACATGTGATATCTACCAAGCCGATCTAGGCCTGCGTGGTAGATTACAGCCCACTCCCTCTCACAGAGAGGAGGCCTGTGTCCCAGCAGTGGGAACACTTTCGGCTGATTATACTTGTGGATCGTCGATCGTCATTAAAGACAACATTACTCTCAACAAACTCTATCAACATCTACACTAAGAATCTTACTCCTTAAACGTAAAATGGTCGCCGATACACCGACAGTCTTTACAATTGAGAAGCTATCGACAAAGGGTTTAATCCTCAGACACAGCGGTGGTGATAACTATGTTTCTGCTTGTAGATCAGAGAGCAGTGGTGGCCGAGTGGTAACGGCTGCCACTTACGAATCGTAGATCGCGGGTTCGAACCCAGGCAGGCGCTTTACTTCCAACACCACTGCTCTCAAAACGGTTAAAGAAAACATCGTCAGGCATGTCCCGGATCCAAAAATTCAAAGACATGTGACAACTACCAAGCCGCACTGGGCCCGCGTGGTAGATTACAGCCCACTCCCTCTCACAGAGAGGAGGCCTGTGTCCCAGCAGTAGGTACATTATAGGCTAATTATGATGAACATATGATTACCTTTCTGAAGAACATCGACAATTAGGTATTTATATACGTATACCCTATAGATTTATTCACACTTATTTTGTAATGTCTGTTAGTTGTTCACGTCTTAACGGCTGAACGGACTTCGATGAATTTTGGCTCAAAAGTAGACTATGACCTAGGTCAGGTCATAAATTGAATCCTGTTAAAACCTGGTAGTACGTTTCCGTTGGATAATTTTCGACTACAACAAGGGCCTTCTTTGGCCGTGTTGTAGTCGAAAATTAGCCAAGAAAAATGCTACTTTATAAAATACCTATCCATTATTTAGTTTGGCAATGAAAGCCACAAATGTTTTGTATCTAGTGTGCGCAGTGTCCCTTCAAGACCAATGAAACCGTATTTTGACCTAATTTGTAATTACAGCTTGTTGGTTTGGAAATTAATTAAAGCATTTTGGCTTGCCCAGAGATAGTTAATTAAAGATAGATGGATAACAAAGAGCCTTTCTAACAGTAATGGTTGAGGTCAGAGATGGAAAACGATTGGGACACGACATGAAATTGTCGCACCGCGTTAATATAAATACCTACTTAGTATTTCTGTACAATTTATTTAACATATTTTTATTATTTAAGTACCTACTTAGTATTTCTACACAATTCATTTAACATATTTATTACTATGTTTTTTACAAAATTATAATTTAAAAATATAACTAACTGTCCTACCCTATTTAAAGAATTAATAGAACTAAAATATTACGTTGAAAAATAATAACTATTGCGGTTTTGTATTTTGTCAAAAAATTTCGAATAATAATGAATGTGTTTAAAAAACATGTAAAGATAATATATGTCTTATTTAATCGCGTTCCGCCTAGATATTAAGACTTTTTGCTCATTAGCACCACTGTGTTATTTATGATAGACAATACAGATATCAACTAGAAAAAGGTGGAGTTGTCAAGATGACATGAAACATGTAAAAATATATTTTAGTTCTATATTTTTTATTTTAATCATTATATTAAAAGGAGATCGACATAGGTGTAATAAGTTACTTAAAATGTCGTTTCTTTAATTTCAGGTAAGTTGAAGTATTCAATGTTTATGTAGTATATAATTTTAGTTAACATTTTATTTATGCAATTATCTTAGATGTTAAATAAATTTCTTTAATTTCAGCAACACATTTGGGTTTCAATATTACACCTAATACGATCATAATTATCTTATAAACATAGTTATATTTGTAAAACTCTAGAAATATGTATACTTTTATCTATGTTATGGGACAAAGTTCATTGAAAAAGGGTTCATCGTTAATGAACAAAGCATTTATTTCAAATAGGCCATAAAATGGCACTTTTGAACGTCAAAAATTACATTAAAAATATAACTGATTCTAGGCGCCACTTCCGCCATCCCAGCGCCTTTGGTAGCCCCCGCGGCCCCTACGGCCTCTCCAGCGAAACCTCAGGGAACCCAGGGCCGAAACAGCGCCCAAATTATACTTAGTACATACGCGGCTCTCTTCACCACCGCCGCGGACAAAATGGCGGAAGAAATCGTTGCTGCAAACGGCAACGCACTCCGCCTTATGGAAATCCTCAGCGCATATCCCGAGATCGCGCAAGTTCTACACTCACTCAAATATTAATTCTCAATGGATAATACGAGAGTAAATAGTAACAAACCCCGATCCCTTAAATTAGGCTTATTCAACGCAAATGGCGTTTCAGGTCAACGCGATGAGATCGCCACGTTCCTCCGCGACCATCAGGTTGACATCCTCCTCATACAGGAAACCTTTTTAAAACCACATCACCGAAACCCGAATATTGCCAACTTTAAACTAGTTCGCAATGACAGGTCTCGATGTCACAAGGGTGGCACACTCATATACTTTAGGAAATCTTTGTATTGTATCCCTATAGACCCACCTCCTCTCTTCTCCCATCTGGAGACCTCTATCTGTCGGCTCGGCATGACCGGCCACCAACCGATCACCATCATCTCCGCTTATATCCCACCCGACAATGGTCCGGAGGATCCCATCTCGCTCCAAAAGGACTTCACTGCCCTCTTCGGTATGAGTGACTCCGTCATCTTGGCGGGGGATCTTAATGCCAAGCACCCGGCGTGGAATAGTAGCACCACCTTAACCAGAGGTAGGTTAGTTTTCAAGTTAGGCGAATCCCTTAACTTTGACGTCATCGCTCCAATGAGCCCGACTCACTTCCCAGGTAATCCTAATCACCTTCCCGATGTTCTCGATGTAGCGCTGCTCAAGAATGTGAACCTCCGTTTGCAATCGATTGAGACGTTCCACGAGCTAAATTCTGACCACCGCCCTGTAGTCATGCATCTTGCACCCTACTCGGGCCCGATCGACCCCAACCGCCCCCCTCAGACCCAGACGATAACCGACTGGAGGAAAGTAAGCGAAAGACTGAAATCCACCACGTCGCCTCACTTAGACATCATCCCCGATCACTTAGTGTCAGTCGCCGACACGACGGCGGCAACCGACTCGTTTACAGAGCACGTACAATCCGTATTGACGGATTGTTCACGGGAAGTTCCGGTGATGGAAGACCATCGCTGGAAACTACCTACTGACGTACGTGACCTGATAACCGAGAAGAACGCGGCCATCCGTGCCTACGACTCCTTCCCTTGTGACGCGAACAAAGCCCACATGCGCCATTTACAGCGTGCTGTAAAGAAACGCATAGGGGAGGTTCGCTCTGAGGGCTGGAACAAGATGCTCAGCGAACTCGAGCCCACTCATCAAGCCTTCTGGCAATTACAGAGGAAATTGCGTTCCTCAGAAGACGTGTCTATTCCTCCTCTCATCCGCCCCGACAATAGTGTCGCTTTCGACAGTCCCGATAAGGCTGAATGTCTTGCCGACAGCCTAGAGTCCCAATGTTCTCCCAGCTCCCAACCAGTAGACCAAGCTCACCTGAACAAGGTCGACGCTGAAGTCGAACGAAGAGCCTCCCTCCCTCCCGTCGAAGACCCTGATGATCCTCTGCCTCCCGTCACTCCAGACGAAGTGCACGACATCATCCAAGGGCTCCACGCTCGTAAGGCCCCCGGTTCGGATGGTATTACCAATTAGGTATACAAACTCCTTCCTGCCCCGCTAATAATGCTTATGACCGCCATCTTCAATGGCGCCTTGAGCAACAACATCTTCCCACAAGCATGGAAAGAAGCCACCGTCATCGGTATCCCAAAGCCAGGCAAGCCAAAGTCTGAGCCCTCCAGCTACCGCCCTATTAGCTTACTCAATGTCCTCGGCAAAATCTACGAGAGGCTTATTTATAAGCGTCTCAAAGAATACGCCGAAGCAAAGAGCCTCATACCCAACGAGCAGTTTGGATTCCGTAGCCAACACTCGGGCACCCAACAGGTCCACCGTATCGTAGAGCACTTATGCGCTGGTCTGCAGCGTAACGCGACGACGGGTGTGCTATTCTTCGACATAGCGAAGGCCTTCGACAAAGTCTGGCACAACGGCTTGATATACAAGCTCTACCAACTAGGAGTGCCAGATCGTCTCGTGCTCATCTTACGAGACTTTTTGTCGAACCGGACCTTTCGCTATCGCGTCGAGGGAGCACTTTCGTCCCCTCATCCTATTCGCGCCGGTGTCCCTCAGGGTTCCGTACTATCTCCTCTCGCCTTCACGCTGTTCACTAGCGATATCCCAAAAAGTAAAAAGGCTCAGTTGGCTCTCTTCGCCGACGACACTGCCGTTTACTATACCGGTCACTGTCCCAACGCTATAGCTCGTACTCTCCAAACCTCCGCAAACGTCTTAGGCGCTTGGTTCCGGAAATGGAGAATCGAGGTCAACCCCGATAAGAGTCAGGCGGTTCTCTTCTCGAGACGTCGTCGACTCCCTCCCCCACTTCCCAGCCCGATCACTATGTACGGCAAGCCAATCCCTTGGGAGAAGCAAGCCAAATACCTAGGCGTGATCCTCGATGAGAACCTTACCTTTAAGGCTCATATTAAGGCGGTTCGCGCGCGCGCCTCCTTCGCTCTTAGCAGGCTGCAATTCGTACTGACAGCCCGTAGTAAACTGTCCCTCAAATGCAAGCTCCGCATGTATACCGCAGTCATCCGTCCCATCATGACCTATGCCTGCGTTGTATTTGCGCACGCTCACCCACGTCATCTCCATAAGATGCAGACCCTCCAAAACCGTTTCCTCAGAAGGGTCACGGGTGCCCCCTTCTATGTCCGTAATATCGATCTTCACGTCGACCTCAAAATGCCAACCATAAAACAGTTCATGAAACGCTTATCAAAGCGTTTCTTCGACTGCGGCATCAAACATTCTAACCCCCTGATTACAGCGGCCGCCCGCTACACTCCCTCTCGCATTAGCAGTATTCGCCGACCAAGGCATACTTTAATCGACCCCGACGACGCCACTACCCTTCTCCAGGAGAGTAGTAAGGCCACTAGCACGCTACATAAGCCCAAAACCCGATCGCCGTCCTACCGCCCTCGCCGCCGAGGCCCGCCGCGACGCCCAAATCGACGCCCCTCCCGACCCTCGCTCGAGCCAGCTCGCGCCGCTGAGCCTGTAGCTTTAAATTCGTCCCTAATTAATACCAATCCTGATCCAGCTAGTCATTTGCTGCCCTCTTCCAGCGACGCCCTAAGCCGAGGTTCGTACCCCACAGGGGGTGCCCTTAGCGTTGTCGCTTAGTTTTAGTTAGTATATAAGTTTAAGTCCTGGCTGGAGGCCTTAATTTATTAGGGAATCCACAGGCAAGTCCGCTTAAGCAGACGACAACCGCATAGGTTGACCTGCGAGAGGCTGTAAAAAAAAAAAAAAAAGGCGCCACTTCCAAAAAGTAGTTTCGTATGGAGAAGAAGTGCCAAGAAACTCCACCGTTACTCTTTTAAAATATTTTACAATATTTTTATACATTAATTATATTTTTATATGTGAAGACGATGCATCAAGAATAAAAATACTATACCACAATTGGTAAGAAGAATTAAAAATAAAGCAAAGGCAGATAAATGAATCACGCGATAGGTACATTGTGCTCACATATTTACAAACATTGTAAAAATATATGACTTTCCTAAAATATTAACTAGGAATAAGTCAGTGTGTGAGTGAGTAAAAAAATAAATAAATAAAAAATTAAATTAGCAACCAATGTGATTTTGTCTAGAACCAACACAACCACCACTTTAACTTATAATACGCATGTTGCTTATGTGTGTATGATATGGTCTACGGTAATTATTATTTAACAGGTTTAACCCGTTAGAAATAAGTGCGGGATTGATATTTACGGGTTTACACATTTTTGAGATGTTTGCACGTGCCGCAGTGGATAATTTAAGTTTATTTAGTTTTTGAATACTTACTTTATTATTTCCTGTTCATATTCTTAAAACAAATAAACTGCAACGGTCATATTAGTCTACAGTGCGCCTGACGAGAGAATGCGTTCTTGACACCTGTCAGTTTCATACAACCAAACACGTGTTTTTCGAGTTTGATCTTTAGCTACTACAATTGCACTGTCGGGTGTCAGGAACGCATTCTCTCTGACTGCATAGTGATCATCAAACAGACTAGCTAGATTTACAAAGATTTGCTATCCCTGGTCTAAACTACCGCGTTGACCAGTCAGGCGGTATGTCTCGTCCATACAAACTTATTCTACGCTTCTATGTTAATTATATGCGCTCGTTCTATTTTATGTTTTTTTTTCTTTTATCTTTGACACCGAGACGTTCTGACCGAGATGTTTAGGGAGGTAATTAAATAAAAATGACTTGAGTTTTTTTTATCTTTTTGTGTATTCTCGTTTATGGAGTGGTCGGAGGTCAAGGGGAAAATAAAGTAACTTTTCGGTGGGATTTAACGTTTCAATTTAGAATTCCAAATTGAAATGTTTTTATGTTTTCAATTTTTTTCCAGTACCTATTAAAATATGATACCTACTTTTTTTGCTGTCAAAAATAGGTAGTTGCGAATTCGCCATGCTTTACTGATTTAAATCGAAGCTTGCCTAATTGCTGGCTGCAGGCTTGTTTACATATAAATATATAATATTTATTATCTCCTTTATTTCAATATATGTCGGTACATTTTTTAACTCTATTTGAATTAGTTATTTTGTTTCTAATCTGAATTTACCAAATATACAACCATATTAATAAATAACACAGTCTGGCCAGCGAGTCGTGTGACAAGAAAATGACGGCAAATATAAAAAAATCTTCAGGTGGCAACATCAAATATAGTTTGAAAAAAAAACGATTTGATAATTTTGTATTGTTTATGTTTATTTAGCTTGTAATAGTCCTCCCATACCTAGTCTTTTCAGGTTAAGGAAATTCGAATGAGTGTGAGTACATGACGGTCAATAAACAATAAACTCATCAAAAGATTAGGAAAATCTGATAAAATACTCTTGTTTTAGTCGAAACTTCCTTGTTCATTAAGGAAGCCTTCAATTTGACAGTTGGTTCCTCAACTCAAACTCATCTCGACTGAGGAAACTGAGATAAAGAGTAAAAATGCAACTATGAATATCAAACGGTTGAGTCAAGTCGAGGAAATCATGAGGTTTTGATTAAGAATATGGGTGTTATTCTAGAAACAGTCAATTATAAAAATAAGACTTTCTTTGTACACACCAGGTTAAACATAACTAGTAAGCATTATTTTATTCGGAATTATAATCAAAATCAGAATCAAGGAATTCAATGCCTGACTATGAATCATCACTTTCATCATCACAGACCTGGATAATAAATGGTTCCAGTTCTGTGTCAGAAATCGTGTTTCAGGTTTTACATTTATTTTCAACATGAATTATTTGGTCAGTACACTTTATCTAATCTTCTGCTGTTACACTACCAAAACATTATTTGATGAGATGTTGTGTCTGAACCATGCACTCCCAAATTTTTGCTGGCCTTTTTTCTTTTAACCAAGCACGGTGGTATGAGGTAATTTTATAACTTCGTGCCCATATAGTTTCAACAGCTTCTGCTTCATATAGAGGAGTATGTTTTTTTTTTCCTTAACAGGACACATCAGCTCGGCCTTTGTAAAGTATTTCTCGAATGGTATATAATTTTCAGTGAGCCATTTTCTGATTTCAGCTTTTGAGTTCTGCATTGTAGTTTTTTTTTAAATTCATATCCATTTTTATGTAATATTTGTCTCAAAGTTTCACGGCACCATGAGAATTCAATGGATCCTCTAAGTTCATGATTACTTCATTTCATATTGTTTGTACTTGTTTTTTAACACAACAAAATTCATTAATTTAATTGTGTTATTCATCGTAATTTATGGAACCTTCCTTTTTAATTCTTCTAAATGTTCTAACAGTCACTTCCAAAAAATTGAAAAAAATAAGTTAACCATGCACAATAAATTCTTAAACACTTCTTATTTTATTTTACACTGTAAAAAATAATACCTGTCATAGTCGAAAGTTTCGTCAGATATTTGGATTCCGAGTTGATGTTATTTATTGCATTGTTTTTGAGCTTTTTTACTAACTTTTTGATTACAGATTTAAAAATTTCGACATCCAAGCCATCTAGAAACAAGTAAAAGTTATGTAAGACTGAAATTAATCTCTCTTATAATTTCCTACTCAGTTCGTTAAATTATTGTTATTTAACGAACTAAGTAGGAAAAGAGAAGAGAGATTAAGAGTATTCTATTCTATTTTAAGTAGGTCCGTATGTATAGTGTTTTTTGCATTGTCTATTAAGTGAAGCCAAATAAAACATATGAACGAAATTCCCTATTGCTGACTTAGAAACTTTTTAATAAAGTTCAAAGTAAAGTAAAGTTTTTAAGAAACGATTTCGTCTAAAAGTCGTTGTTTTTCCTTTATTATTGCATCTGTGTCACTTTTTAAGTTATTGTAGTTTGTAATAATTGTGAATAACTTACTTCTAACACTAATGTGAAAACTTCCAAAAACAATGCTTAGCAGAGGTTAAATAAATACATTGTGACTGTTCAGTTGTCATATAAAGAATTTGAATTAACAACTTGTGCCACGACTCACTGGTCAGACTCTAAACATGCTTATAATAAAAAAAGGTAAAGAATCATAGGGCAACGTTAATTTTTTTCTATATTAGAATAGAAAATATATTCCTAAAACAAAAAAAAAGCAAGCCGTGTCCAGAAGTACCGGTTTCTGAATCAAGCCCTTGATCCAGCTACGCAACGAGAGCCTTTTCAGGTGTTGGTCGAGGCTCTTGGTTATTAAGCCAATGCAATGATCGCTGAGTCCACCTCACACATGTCGACTACTTGATTTGTTTATTTTTCTCGGCTTTCAAGAGGTTCCTGTCAAGTGGGACCGTTATTTCAATAATCGATCCACCAATACTAAATCAGACTTATTGGCAACAATAGTCTTGTCTGTGATGGTGGATCGATCCCGGTAAAATGTAATATTTCCTGTTTCATGAACTGGGACGGGCACATACCTTTAGTACGGCACTTCTGATTCCACAAAGCTGTGTTTCAAAGCAAATTGTCGATAAATCATCCTGGCAACAGGGTTTTATCTATGCAAGTACTCTTCGTTAGCTAGACGAGAGCACCCAAAGATAATGTGTCTGATTGATTCTCCCGGACGGAACGGTGGCACGCCCGACAAATGTCGACCGTGCCGTCTTTTTTAATAAATCTCCTGTAATTGTCCGTCAACATAACTTCGTCCATAATTGCACAGACAAAACCTTCGGATTGTCCAAAGAGGTCACCGAAACGCAGCCAGGCTAATGATACCTGTTGATCTACATCGGGTTTATGTAAAGTCTGGAAAAAGCATCCGTGAAGATCGTTACTCTGCCATACCTCCATGCGTTCATTAGTATCAAGCACGACTTGCGCCAGTTCTCTTTAGCCAAATAGAGCTAGTATTTAAAAAGCCAAGCGGTGGGCTTCGAAGTTCTACATCCTCCAGCGGCCGGAGTCCTCCCCGTCGACGAGCAGGTGGTAGCGAGAAATACTCGTCCGAGCTCACAGCAGTGACAGCGCTCACAGTAGGGCTGGGTACGGACCGCGGCGGCGAGGCGGAGCTGAACGAAGAGTACGGAGGTGGTGGGCGTTCTCGACGTGCGGCTGATCTTGTCAACATTTCACTTGAAATAACATTCATTATTTCTGATTAATAGGAGGTGTCATGACAGATGTCACCTCGTATTCGGCAGTTTTTGACTCATGTTTGCCCTTTTTTAGAATCAATGGTGTTTCAGACTTATTTGGGGTTTCTTAACAACATCTAAAAACTATAGAACTGCGTCCTTATTAATACTTTTTTGTTAAAAAAAAAAACTCACGTTAGTAGGTACCTGAAGGCCAATTCTCGTACTTCATCAATCTCATCTCAGCGACCATTAATGTCAAAAATGTATGTGAATTGATTGTATTTTTGACAGATTGAGACTGAGATTAGAATGCGAACGTGCCTAAGAATAAGGGAATTGCCCCTCTGGTATTTTAAAGAACCGGGTGTGAACCAAACTGAGATTCTTGTTATTATTCTGAGAAGGTAAATTGCTCCGAACTGCAATGTAATTATTATCCAAGTCTAGTTGTAGAAAAATCTTACTGTGCGGCAGCTCTTTGTAGTTATGGTAATATTAGATATGTGTATTTGGATACATTGAGTGCATTAAAACTATTGAATATTTGTTTCCAAATAGCACTTGTAACACTATAGTGACGCTATTAATTTTTCAAACTCTGGTAATTTGATATTATTATTATTAATATTTATAATTAAAATACGGTATAAATCAAAACAAAACACAAACCAATGAATGAAAATTTACTCATCAAGATACAAAAACAGTATCAACCCTCCAATTTAGAATCGAGATGATGTCGAGAGTAATTAGTAAATTTTAAATTGTGGTATCAAATTGAATTAACGAACTTGCCTAATTAAATTAAAAAGATTTTTGGTGTTTGACATGTCAAATGGCTGGTTGGTTCAAAGAATGGGTAATCCATCCTTTTCTTCTTCTATCTTATCTAATCTTATTTATTTTTATTGTTTGTTCACTCTAAAAATACAAATATCCTTACAGATATTGTAGCGCACTTAAACTTTAATAGTTCCACTGAATGGATTCAAATAGTTCACTGTTTTATTGTAACATCACACCTTTTATCGCCGAAGGGTTACGCAGAGGTTTACCTGACCCACCGCCAGCGATTAATGAGAAGCGAGTCAAGAGGCCTAGCCGCATTGATGCAAGCGCAAGGCTACAATGGGGTCCTCATTTAACATCTCTAGCAGGACGGCTAAGTTCAGCAGCTTACGCTGTCAGAAAAATCCGTCAATTTACTGATGTAGATACCGCGAGGCTGGTCTATTTTAGTTACTTTCATAGTATCATGTCTTACGGTATTTTGCTTTGGGGACGGGCTGCAGACATCGAGTCTATTTTTATTCTGCAGAAAAGAGCCATCAGAGCCATATATAATCTCCGCAGGCGCGATTCTCTAAGGGAATTGTTTAAGGATATTAACATCATGACTGTACCTTGTCAATACATCTATGAAAACATCATGTACGTAAGAAAAAATTTACATCTTTACAGTAAAAGAGGTGAAAGACATAATTATAGTACTAGAAATCGGGACCTATTAGTTCAACCAGGTTTCAGACTGGCTAAAGTAGACTCATCTTTCATGGGGTACTGTCTAAAATGTTATAATAAAATACCTCCCCACATACTTCAACTGAATGAGACAAAATTCAAATCCTTTGTCAAACGCACACTATTCAGGCAGGCATATTATAGGTTGGAGGACTACATAACTGATAAAAATGCCTGGCTTAATGCCGGTCCTGCTCCACACCACAACTAATTAATTGACATTCGAATCACTGTTGAAGCTGCTGAAGATAGTAAGAATTTATTTGCATTATATAAACTCAATCTCCTTTTTATTATATAGATGCATTGCACAGATGTGAGTACTTTGTACTATAGAGCTACCATTTACCGGGTAATGTCATAGATTGACTTGAATGTGCCTTGGCGGCTGATAGTATGTCATGCTCACTCAAATGTCTCGCTGACGGTGGCGCGTGTGTCGGATCATTTAGCTCCCTTCAAAATGGTTGAGCTGAATGGTGCTGATCCATGCGTCATGTTCGTGAACGGGCGCCGTCAGTTGGGACTGGTCATCTCTTAGCTGCCAGGGCTTATTTTAATAATTAATTAGCTGGATTGTTTTTAATTATGTTTTGATGCACTCTGGACGCTTTTAACGTGTACGGTTTTTTGTACATCGTTCTCACTTATAGTGAACAACATTAATCGATGTAACTAAGATATATGTAAAAACATTATTATTTAAAAGAGTGTCCATGGAGTTTCTTGCCCGTTCTTCTCCATAGGTACCTACTACGCTTTGGAATGGGCAACTAGCTTCATATTTCTGACTGACCGACTCCTTGACAATTCAAAAGTGCCTGTAAATGGTTTAATTGAAATAAACGATTTGAGTTTGAGTTTGAGTTTGACATTTAGACAGTGTGAGGATATAGACGCCTGTGTAAAGCCCGCATTATGTACACGGGACCTACAGTCATTTGTTTCTTGAGCGAATTTTTTTTTAAAAAAGAAAGTGATTTCCTCGTCGGCCGGCGGTGGGCAAGGTGCCTGATGATGTGTGGGTGTGTGAAATAACATCAGAGACGTTTGTGTTTTATTTTTTTAATTTATTGAGCATAGTTCTGTTATAGTGAAACAAAATCATACAATATTTAATTTTAAGTTCAGCGAAATTAACTTAAAATAATTATTGCTTATAATATGAATCCGAAGCCAAAGAGAAACGCATATTTGCATTTTCAGCAGTATTTTGTGTTTTCAGCAAACGTAAGAGAATACTGATATAGGCTACACATTATCATAAAACACATTATCATAAAGGCTACACATTATCATAATTATTATCTTTCGGAAAAATAAACATGAAAAACTATACGCCTTGTACGTTTGAATGGAATGAGACCCAATTCAATCTAATGCGGGTATGATGGGTGGGCAGATAGGCCGGAAAAATACGGAATTAATAGCAAGAAACAGGATCTGAATGTTTGTAAGATAGTACAGTTCGCAACACAAGTATACAGCGTGTGCCAGTAAGCTGTGGTAGAATTTAAGAGTGAGTGCGAAAAAAATTCAATACCTACACGATCCAAATGCATGGGATAGTTGATAATTTCTTCGTGATAACGATGTTCGTTCCATGGAGAAAGTTGTTTTTTTTTTTTTTTTTTGTATGGCATCTCGCAGGTCAACCTATGAGGTTGTCGTCTGCTTAGACGGACTTGCCTGTGGTTGCCCTAATAAATTAAGGCCTCCAGCCAGGACTTAAACTTAAATACTAACTAAAACTAAGCGACAACGCTAAGGGCACCCCTTGTGGGGTACGGACCTCGGCTTAGGGCGTCACTGGAAGAGGGCAGCAAGGAACTAGCTGGATCAGGATTGATATTAATTAGGGACGAATTTAAAGCTACAGGCTCAGCGTCGCGGGCTGGCTCGAGCAAGGGTCGGGAGGGGGAGAAAGTTGTTTAGTTTGGTGGCCTTTATACTTTGACCCACAAATATAACGACACCTTACTGATACAAAGTCTAAAGTCAAATCATTTATTTCAAAAAGGCACTTAGATGGCACTTTTGAACGTCAACATAAATTACAACAAAAAAAAACATTTTTTTATTTTTATTTTTATAAATGGCATCTCGCAGGTCAACCTATGAGGTTGTCGTCTGCTTAGACGGACTTGCCTGTGGTTGCCCTAATAAATTAAGGCCTCCAGCCAGGACTTAAACTTAAATACTAACTAAAACTAAGCGACAACGCTAAGGGCACCCCTTGTGGGGTACGGACCTCGGCTTAGGGCGTCACTGGAAGAGGGCAGCAAGGAACTAGCTGGATCAGGATTGATATTAATTAGGGACGAATTTAAAGCTACAGGCTCAGCGGCGCGGGCTGGCTCGAGCAAGGGTCGGGAGGGGGAGAAAGTTGTTTAGTTTGGTGGTCTTTATACTTTGACCCACAAATATAACGACACCTTACTGATACAAAGTCTAAAGTCAAATCATTTATTTCAAAAAGGCACTTTTGAACGTCAACATAAATTACAACAAAAAAAAAAACATCCATACATCCTGTTATATACCAAATAGGTACATGCAGGTCTAATGCAGTTTTCCGTGTGACCCGCTTTGGTAATTACCTTTTTAAGTGGGACCGAATGTTTCAAGATTTCTTAATCTCTCGACATCCTTTATAGGACATAACTTCAGGTATTATATTTGTACTAGCTGTTGCCCGCGACTTCGTCTGCAATCGAGGATGAAATCTAACCTATGTCTGCCCAGGTCATGGTCTATATGTGTGCCGAATTTCATACAAATCCGTTCAGCCGTTTAAGCGTGAATGCGTAACAAACAAACTTACTTTCGCATTTATGATATTCGTTCGGATTGGGATGTTCAGTAGGTTGAGCTGTGCTTTGTCTGTCTGTCAGTTAGTCACGGTACCAACCAACTTACCACAGGTTTATGTAAAAAGAAAGATTAAAAAAGAATGACGACGTTGACATATTACAATAAAATTGTTCTCGATGTATTACTTATTGTTGTAAGAAAAAGAAAGAAAGAAAAAGAAAGAAAAAAACGTTTATTTGCGGTAAGCATGACGCAGTGATTGAACACAAACACCAAAAATAACAAGTTGGGGGAAAATATGCGTCACATCCACGCAAAACGGCCATCGCTCAGCTTAATGCTACGACCCTATCCGAGACAGAGCCCCAGCGCTGGTTTTCAGCGACAGCCGGCGTTGAATGACGTCGCCCGGTGCAGCAATCGCTAAGATTAAAACTAAAATACATACACATAAAAACTAGATAAGTGTTCAACAAAATAAGTACAACAAACAATTTTTGTAAAATGGTAACATTCCGGGCATCGAATGCTCACGCGCCGTTAGCCTTTGATAATCTGTGCGCGCAGCTGTCTTATAAACAGGTTTGACGTTTTGTCACACTGTTATTGTTGTACCTGGTAATAGTTATGTAATAATTAAATGGCGCATTATGTAATGAATGTTATGATGAAATTTTAACAACAAAAAGGTGTATTCGGTGACTGTGTTGGTACGGCTATTGTAAAATAGTGTTTGTGAAATTTGTGCTAGGAAATGCAGATGACAAACTAAGTGACATAACGGAGAACCTAGGTCTCCGTTATGTCACTTAGTTTGTCTCTTTTTGTCTCTTTTTCTCGTTGTCTCTTTTTAGAGGCGTATATAGTATTCTCTCTCCTTCTTCCTTTTAAATCTTTGCAAAGTTTGTCTCTAAAAGATCGCGTTTGGCGATAAGACCTCCCATTGTGTCACCCTGTGTAAAATTTCTTCATTTAACGAGTATAAAAATACACTTAACGAAGCTGAGACTCACATATACTTCCCATCATAGTAATCAATTTATTGTAATGGGCCATACCTTCTTGTTACGGAGATATTAGAAAGAAAGAAACAAAGAAAAAACGTTTATTTGCGGTAAACATGACGCAAAACAGAACACACTAAAAAAAGAAAAGGTTATGGGAAACTTGCGTCACATTCACGCAAAACGGCTATCGCTCAGCATATAGCTGCGACCCTATGCAAGACAGAGCCCCAGCGCTGGTTTTCAGCGACAGCCGGCGCTGACGTTATGACGTCCACCGATGCAGCAAACAAAATATTCAGACGCTGTACCAGTACAGCGTACTTAAAAAAAAATATATAATAATTAATTTTAATGTGATAAAATATACTTAGCAGATTTAAAAATTAAAGTGAAATGAAAAATAAATAGACAAACATGTAAGCTACGAGAATATCATCCTCAATTATCTTTTTCGTTTTATGCAGTGGTAACATTTCAAAACGTCATTATTGTGGTATACCCATTTTAAAGAGCCTGCTACGGCTGCATTCCGAATTGCACCGTAATCGATTTGAGCGCGCCAACTCGGAACGGCCAAGTTAGCGTGAGCGCGAAAACTATGTCCCGTGAATCGTCATAGATGACGTCATGACATGAACCATCTAGCGAAAACGCCGACAAATTAAATAATACAAATATTCATGGTCAAAATTCCGACCTTATCTAACCGAAACATCTATTATGACAACTACAATGTCCAATAAACGTCATGGCTGACACCATTATACTTAAATAAATAAAATAACATCACGCCTTGTTTCCCCGAAGGGTTGGGCAGAGGTGTACCTATAGTACACCCACATTTCGCCAGTTATGTTTCTGTCACATGTAATAGGGGGCGAGCCTATTGCCATCTACCGGGCACAAATCCAGACTCCGGGCTGCTACTGAGAAATTCCGAATAGAAAAACCCAATAACACGTTGCCTGACCTGGGAATCGAAACCAGGACCTCATGCTCAGCAGTAGCGATTGCGACCACTAGACCAACGAGGCAGTTTACACCATTATACGTCATCGTATAAGTTAATAATGACAACGTTTACACAGACATAATTGATGTGTAATTTGCTATTTTTACTTTTTTTCTTTTTCTTTTACCTTTTATCTAAACAATGACATGTATATATTTACTGTATAAAGTATAATATTGTTTTGATTTTTGTGAATGTGCGGACTGTGTGGGTCTTTCCGTTTTTTTTTTATCTCTCTTCTTTTAGTGATGATGGTCTGGCTGTTTGAGTACTTTACGCGGCCTCCCCAAGTGTCCTTTCTTTTGTATTGTTCGTCGAGTCGTTGAGCTCCTTAGTTCTGAGTTGAGCTGCACGATGATTGACAAATGCGTGCACTGACTGGACAGGTCCACTCAAATCCGTGTGGTTCTTTCCTCAAAAGACCATTTCAGACACCAGTCTACATAGTCCTCATATGATATGACCAAGATTATTTTAATATTTTATTTACACTTTGACATTGATGCACTTTATATATGCAATGCCATTTACTTTGTAAAGGATTATACTATTTTAATTATTGTGAATGTGAAGACATTGTGGATTTGTTGTTTTTTTAATGCATTTTTTTTTAATTATTAGTTTTAATCATGGTCTGGCAGTTTGAGTAATTTATGCGGCCTACCCAAATGTCCTTTCTTTGGTAATGTTCGTCGAATCGTTTAGCTCCTTTAGTTCTGTGTTGAGCTGCATGACAACTGACAAATGCGTACACTGACTGGACAGGTCCACTCATTCTGTGTGGTTCTTTCCTCGAAAGACCATTTCAGATATCAATCCACATGGTCTTCACATGACCTGACCAAGATTATGTCTGGACTTTAAAAGAGACTGTGACCTCTGAGTTTGTTTCGGCGTTTCTTCTCAGAGTAGTCAGATAGGAAATGCCGATCTCACCTAGTTTTTAAAATATGATTGACGTGTAAAAGTGTTTGTACAAACCTATTTACAGAAATAAAATCATTTATCATTTATCATTTAATTATAATAAGACATTACAGTCATGCGACTGAAGCGTCGTAAGATAAACGTCTAAATAACGTTTTAGATTTCTAAGTACCGTTATAGAACCGTTTTAGAACATGAAGTCTTGTTAGACAGGAATTATACGACGTTTTTGTTAGTTGGGCAGCGGATTCCCAATTGTAGCCGTTTTTTTTTTTACACTTTTTTATGTTTACTTACTTTTGCTGCTGACTATACCATGATACATAGAAATTGGTTTGGACTTCATACGCAGTAAACAGTTGCACCCTGACCTTTACTTAAGACAACGAGATGTTACAGGTATCTTGTTTATATAGCTACTCAAGTTATAATATTTTTTTTGAATTTACAGGTGAGTAGGTATCTACATGTCTTATAATAATGTAACGGAGCTTGTAGTTATAGCATATCTGATGCCCATTCGTAACGCTTCGTTAAAATTGTCAAAAATATTTAGGTAAATTTTGTTAAAAAAATTGTGAATAAGTAATAATTAAAGAAAAACAAAACTGTGTACTGAACAAAAAATATATTTTTCACGTTAATAAGACCACTTAAGAACTTTATCACAACTTTATTGAAACTTTAAAAAAAGTTAGAATGGTTGCCAAACAACTCTAAAAATCGGTGTAGATCCTATATAGTAGTCCAAAATTAAAAACAACAAGAAATACCAAAAAATATTTTGAAAGACCTATTCAATGATACCCCATTTAACATAGTTCCTCGTCTTTATTTTTTCCTGTTTCACAATATGGCGTCTGGTTGTCGCAATTTTGAATTTTGATTACTATCAAGTCTTTAGTGATACTCGCAAGACAAAGACTGTCTTAAACAAAGAGATTGCTGTTAGAATCATCAAAATCGACCCATGCGTTTGGTATCTAGAGTGACACAAAGAAACAAACAGACATACATACATACCTACAAAGGCTGATACTCACATTACCCTCCCTTTGCGTCGTGCAGTCGGGTAAAATAATTTGTGTGTGACGTAATAAATTCGCGGCGGAATGAAAACGTGCATCGCGATTTTTTCCCGCATTCAACAGTGTTCGAACGAGTGTTTAAAATCACTTAAAGTTGATACGATGTGTTCCTCAAAATTATTAGCGGTAGCCATTTGTGAGGCCAGGACTTACGAGTTGTAAGTCCAGACAGCCGCTTATACTTCTTTGGTTGTCACCAAAGAAGCCAAAAAGTTTTGGATGCATCCCTTGAATAATGAAATAAACTATGAATGGCAAAGCGACAAGCCGCTGAAGCGCTGTAATCAATATTTACGTTACTAAACAGCCAAATTTTTGACGCCGTAAAATGATCTGAAGAGCAGTGGTGGCCCAGTGGTAACAGCCGCGACTTACGAGTTGTAAGTCCAGACGGGCGCTTTACTTTGTGTAAATAATTTCATCACCACTGCTCTCAAAACGGTGTAGGATAACATCGTGAGGAAACCGGCATGTCTTAAAACTAAAAATTTTAAGACATGTGACATCTACCATCCCGCACAGCAGTGGAAACATAATAGGCTGATTATGCTAAAATGATTTAAGGACAGAACAAAAAAAAAAAATATATTATCCATTATTAAATAGCATTTTCCTAATACATATTGTATTTTCTCTAATTAAAACCGTTTAATGTTTATTTATTATATGTTTTTGCTTTCTTTAACCATATACCTACTTAGGCCCAGAACTGTTTTACGATTCCATATTATTTAATTGAAAACATTAAAATCAAAATATTTTATTTCACATGGGCACTTATGAAACGTCAGATTATATATGCACGGTTCCGATTGGTAGTTTCCTATGGAGAAGAGCCGGCAAGAAACTCCATGGTTACTCTTTTAAAAATATTTGTGTTTTACAATGTTTTCAAATAACAGTGTTAATAGGAATGGGAGGAAAGTGTAGGCCTGTCAACAAGTACCATATGTTAAACAAATAGACTATGGTCTATAAATTCACAATCTACAATATATCGGAGGTGTTTTAGAATAAAACAACGCGCAAATGTCCGAAATTATTAAGAGTAAATAAAACTATGATTTTATTGCTTAAATTTTATTACCTTGTTTCGTATTCGAATCTTTGGGCACAAAAGAGTGGCGTGTGAACAGATGTACCGCTTTCTATTTGTTCGACGCGATTTTTTACGTCCGGCGAACGTTGGCTTACTACCTAAACCCGTTAAAAGTGAGTAAAATTCCAAAGAATGTAAATTGCAACACTGTTATTTAAGTCAATTGAATTTTATTTATCCATCAAAAACAATCCATCAAATAAAAAGAACTGCACCAGGTAACTAGAATAATATTTATTGAATCAATGTTGCAATTATTAACTTATAATTAACTTAACTTAATGTCGGTCGGTTACTGTAAGCGATCTTCCTTTTGATCTTTACGGCGGACCCCAAACTGGACGGCGCCTGTATCTTGGGGACCAGAGTTGTGATACATAATGCTGTTTTTACCACTAGAGTTTTGTGAGAGTAGGTAATTGCATACGTTTATACAAAACTAAATTAATATTGAGATCATTATGAAAGTGAAAACTTAAACATAAAAAATAAAGCTTTATTTGCACTGCACAAAGCACAAGACTAAAAATGTTAAACCAAGAATAAACAATTTTTCAATCTTAAATAAAATTAAGTAAGAAATTAAGTAAGGTGTGGGTGTGTTAGTGTGTGCGTGAGTGGTGTGTAGTTTTTAATGTCTGTGGTGGGAGTAGGTTTCCGAGAGTGAGTTGAGTGTTTTGAGCATGATTTCCGATTCATCGTACGAAAGACCTAACAGCCATTCTTTGACAACATTTTTGCATGTGGAGAGGGAGAGTTCTTTTGGGTCACAAGGCAAACTTCTGGTGACATTGTTAAATATAAAAGTGTGTGGATTGGCGGAACAGCGTCTTGTTAGGAGAGATGTGGTTCGTTAAAGCGGGATGTGAAAGACACGTTTGGAAGTCAATGAGTGATAGTAAGGTCGGATTTTTAAGGTTTTGTGTATGCGTAGGTTTGCATTGAGAATAAATAGTTGCCGGACACGTAGAACTTGAAACTCTTTGTATCGGGAGTCAGTAGGGTAGTTTTTTTTTTAAGAGAACTTTAATAACAACTCTCGGGGGCTTTTCAAGCTCAATCATTATCGTTTTTCCAGCTCCACCCCAAATAGTTACGCCATATTGTATAATGGACTGGCATTTTGCGAAAAAAACCATTCGCAGTATGTCATTTGGAGTGCAGTCTCTTAGTTTCTTTATGATGTGTATAAGTTTCCTTACCCGGTCAGAAATAAATTGAATGAGGGCTTTAAATGATAGATTTTTGTTAATTAGTAGACTTAAATAATGAATAGATTGTGTCCGGTTAATACAATCGCATGAGCAGACTACGTGTGATGTATTCAGGTGGTTTTAACATGTGTGAAATTTTAAAATTGGCTTGGGAGGAGGGCTACATAAATGTGTTTTGGAAAATGTAATAAATTTGGTTTTCTTTAGATTAAGTGTAAGTAAGTTATGGTCGAGTGTTTGCGCTACTGTTTCTAAGCCTTGTTCAGCAAGGCAGTAGACCTGTTCCCAGCTAGATGCGTGGAATGTGATAACCGTGTCATCTACGTAAGATATTATTTCCGCGTTTGGAAGAGTGAGGTTCAGTATATCGTTTATTTAGATTATAAGGAGTGTTGGGCCTAGTAAGCTGCCCTGCGGAACTCCAAAATTGATAGGGATTTGTCCACTTGAGTGTTCACCATTTCTCACATACTGTCGGCGATTGGCGAGGTAGTTGTGAAACCACTTAAGTGGTTTTGCATTTATCGTAGTCTTGAGTAGCTCTGTTAAAATTGTGTCGAACGCTTTAGCTAGGTCTAAGAAGATCGCCATGCAGCGTTCACCCTTTTCTATAGTTGAAGATATGGAGTTTGTCAGCAGCGAAGCTGCGTCTTCAGTTGATTTCCCATTTCTAAAACCAAATTGTCGCTCTGAAATTAGATTATGCATTTCTAGAAAATTTACTACGCGGGTGTTAACCACATTTTCCAGGATTTAAGATAATATACTAAGAAGTGCTATTGGTCTATAATTTTCAGGTTTATCCTTAGGGCCACTTTTATTTATTTGGCTTACTGCTGCAACATTCCACTGTTAGGGAAATGCTCCTGTTTCCAGGCTCAGATTAATCAGGTGGGTTAGAGGTGTTCTAATTAGGTTTCTCTAATTCTTATCAGTATGGCAGCAGCCAGGTTTTTGCCTACGGATGTGAAGTAAGAGTTGCATTTGTTAAGGGACTCGACAGGGTCGGAAGAGCTTTTCGGGATCATTTGACCTCTAGGGTCGTACATTGATTTGAGAACTTTTTATAACAGTGGTAGATTAGTTTTTTTTTCATACTCGGGGTCAGATCTTAATATTACATGTAGCTTGTCGCGATGACATACATCTCATGAGTCCGGGTGTGATTCAAGACTGAATGTTACGCTTGCTTCAGGGAATGATAACTTTTAGTGTGTGTGTTTATATTATTCGGCATGGATTCTGGTAAAAAAGGCAGCGTCAGAGGCTACACATTGTTGGTTAGGGTGTCAGTCCAATCAATTTTAATATGTGGCTAAATTGTCCTAGTTTGATTTAAGTACCCAGCGAGTTTTATTAAGTCGAGTGTTAGTATGGTTGAGAGGTATGTGAGTCATTACTATGTCGTGATATGTGATAGAGCTTTTGCATACTACGCCGGGGTCTTGTATTGCTTTTGACAAATATATGATCAAGTCAAGGTTTTTGTCTAGTGGGTTTGGTTATAACAGTTAAAAGACCATGCGGTGTTTGTTACTTGTGGTGCGACATATGTTTATGTCTCCGGTGATAATGACAGTTGAATGCAATTTGGTCGTTTTAAGGAAATTGTCTAATGCAGCGATAAAGTTTGTGAGAGTGGTAAAAGATGGTGACCGATATAGTAAAAGTAAAGTAAAAAAGTAACAAGTTTATTTTCACAAGAAGCATTGTCAAGAATTTGGTACATATATGTATACAGTTTTTATTTAATTTTACCTGAGGTACTGAAACTGATACCCAAACTAAGCCAGGGCTTGTATTTTGGGAGTCAGCCATCAAGCGTGGAGCATTGTCGTGACGTATTTTTTTTTTTCCAGCATTGTGTAAGTACAATAGCGTCTATGTCTACACCAAGCTTGTTTAATGCAACTTCGTCTAAATTTCGTTGATTGCTTCTGATGTTAAAAGTAAGTAGTTTAAAACCAGACTCGGGATAACTGTTTATGTGTTTCCTGCATTCAAATAACAGTTTAAAGGGAATTATCACTATCACCAAGTAATTGGTAAAAGACATGGGTAACAAAGATTACTAATTAACTACAAATAAAAAAAAAGCCTTAATTAAAATACGAACTCAAGAATACCTAGAAAATACAAAGTAGGTTTTATACGTTGTCAAAGGTATATCAGATAGTTTGTATAAGTTAATTCGTTCCCTATAACTTAGTTTAATTTGAACTAGTCAAACGCAGTTTCCTCACTTTGGCTGCGAGCGTTTAATTATTGCTGCAAGACTTCGCTAATTTGATACTATGAGGCATCTCTATATTCTGCTCAGCGAGCTGTGAATGGCTGCTGAAATTCAACTTAAGAGTATTGAGATTAAAAGTGTTTTATTAGAGGATTGTATTAATTAATGTTCTTTGTGGAACGATACTTGAAGTAGATATAATTATTATTACAGTTCTAAGAAGTTTTAATGTAATGATGACTGTACGTTTTTAAAAGTTACAAAAAACACTTAATATCCATTACTCGTTTATTTTTGTAAATTGTGCTACTCGTACATTCATCAACTTAATTGAAACAAGTATTTTTCATTTTTTTTTCTGTGGTAACTTTTGCGAACTATATTTCTCTATTGAAACACAATATATAATTACTACAAAACATACATGCAAAATATTTATTTCCATGTTCATTTGGTAAATGTATATTTTTGCAGATTTGTTTTATGTGTAACAGTAACAAGCCGCCGTAGTAAGCGCTACGAGATTCGTAGCAAGAGCTACGGAATTCGTAACTAGCTCGTAGCAGTTACGCCGTAGCCAAAGTATAGTTCGCGTATTTCAATATTGCATTGGAAAATCTTTGACTGTCGAGAACATCTAATAATACGTACTTTTCCGTTATGAATGAAGTAATGTAGCTATGTGTATTACATGGAGATGTCACAAAATAAGTTTCCAGATAGTACAAAGGGATGCTAGTTACGGACGAAGACATACAGAGTCAACAATAATAAATAAATTTACCTTGCCTTTTCTCAAAAATTTTGTAATAATAAATAACACATATTTATGTCAAAAAGACACTGCCTTGAATGTATACGGTACGGCCATTAAATATGCGGAAAAAAAGGGGGTTTAGGGCCATGGTAGGATTATGTGATTATTGAAATAATATTAATTTAAAGCCAGTGTAAATTCTTTATTTTGTTATAGTATAAACAAACAGTTTAACAGAAATTTATGCAACGTCCAGACTACGGTTGCATAGGTTTACATATATATTAAATGTTTAAGATAAATAATACATGTTTTGTGTATTAAAAAATATTACAAAGAAATGGAAGGGACTGTGTGAAAGACGATTTGGCTTAAAAGGGAGTAACTACTGAGATGGCGTTTAATAGAGAAGTTTAGAAGGAGACGACCAGGTTGCTCCGACCCTAAATAAACTGGTATTAGGGCAAGTAATAATTATTCAAATGTTTTATTTTTTATTCAGTTGCCTAACTTACTTACACAATTATTTTTTTTTGTACCTTAAGTAGCTAGGCTTTTTTTTTTTTTTTTATGTATGGCATCTCGTAGTTGACCTTGACAGGTCGTGACTACTTAACCGGACTATCCTGTGGCTGCAATAAGCGGACTCAAAGCCTCCAGCCAGGGGCGTAAAACTACTTACATTACTAAGCGAACGCTCGCTAAGGGCACCCCCTGTGGGGTACGGACCTCGGCTTAGATCGACGCTGACGGGAGGACAGCAAGATGGGACAGGCTGGATCTGGATAATATTATTATTATCATGGGAATTTAAAGCTACAGGCTCAGCTACGGCGCGGGCTGGCACTTCGTCGAGCAAGGGTCGGGGGGGAGTAGCTAGGCACCTTTATCATTATTTATAATGTTCCCACTACTGGGACACAGGCCTCCTCTCTATGAGAGGGGAGTGGGCGTTATACACCACGCGGACCGAGCTGGATTGGTAGATGTCACGTCTTCGAATTTTTGGTTCTAAGTCACGCCTCACAATGATTTCCTTCCCTGTTTTTGAGAGCAGCGGGGATGAAATAATTTACACAAACTATAGCGCCTGTCTAGCTTCGAACCAAGGCTAGGGCCCTTATCGTGACACATTTAGCCTTGTAGGTGGCACGTACTTAAATTAGGCACACACATATTATATTTATGAAAACCTTTAAATGTTACATTTTATCACGTCTGTGTTTGAGAAATTGTGTTAGTTCTATCATGGGTTGTCAGATTTCCCTTTTACTGTGACATTAAAATAGGAAGGTAGGCTGAAATTGATTTACTTTTTATTTTTTTTATTTTTTTTAATCCCCTATTAGGATTTATTGATCCTGTGTCCGTATGTGTCCGTGGCATCATAACGGGCCCTGTCAGAATATCAGAGCTGCGTTATTTTTTTTTTTAAATATCGCAGCATTATGCTGAGATAGGAGCCTTTTTGGCCTCGCACAGGCCTTTTTACTGTTTTTTGTTGTTTTTCTGTAAGTTTATACATTTTTTATTTTATTTATACCTTCATTTTATTTATTTTACTATTTGTATTCCCTGTGTGTGTCCCAAATAAAATATTTTTCTTTCTTTCTTTAAATGTATTTTATGGTTGTAAAGGTTGTCTACAAAAGTCGATCTTATGTTGTTCAGGCTAGTAGTAAAATAACTCTGGCATATTCGAACAGTCATGCGAGTTTAGAATGAGCTTTCAAACTATTTGAATTTGTTATTTTTTGTTTGGAAGAACGAGTGTAAATATAGGTGAATTGATGTAAACACGAACGCTTAAAATAAACGTAATAATTAAATGAAACGCATTTCCTTTCATCGTTCCAGTAGATATTATTACAGTAAGAAGGCTTATATGAATTGTATACAGAAAATAAGTAAAAATAAGTTCCTGTTTTTTTTTTTTTGCTGTCACCACTGACAGCCCCATTTTATGTCCAGACAAACCTCTGTCCATTCTAAGGTTGCCTGGAAGAGATCGCAGAAAGCGATAAGGCCGCCCATTGTATGTTTTTTAGTATGATACTTTTTTTTGTTATGACATTTTGTGGTGTACAATTAAGAACTTCCCGTCAAACAATCGTCTACTAGAAGAAAAGAAGCGGTTTCCATGTAAGCGCTCTATGGTTTTCATGATTATATTTGTAATCGTTCCGAGTGTATGTTTCTTTTGAACAATTGCTCTGGGTCATAAGACATTTGTTTGGAATAAAAACCCTTTTTTGGTGGTGCACATGTTAACTCATTGATATGAAATAATAAAATGTTGCTGTTGCTTTTTTAGGCGCCTACGGGAAGAGAACGAATAGCAAATTCTTTGATGTTCACAGCACGAGTTTATGTAATTCGAATCAAATCAAATAAGTTTATTACTTTGCAAACTTGGAATTAAGTCCTTCATGTTTAGAGTATCCCGTATATAGTTACTTATCAGTAAGTAAGCAATTACAAGAATAAAACAGCACATCTACACCCAAAAAAGCCTGAGAGAATAAAATTAAAATAAAAGTACCCAACAAGATCCGACCTAACTTATCCCAAACCCGTTTATTTCCTAGCCCCAGGTTACGATGATGTTTGGATGACATTACCTCGCGACAGACCCGGTGATAGCAGGCCGGCACTCTCATCATTTCCTTCGGGCCATATTCATCTGATCGAATAGGCGAGCGAGAGGAGTGTGCGAGGGGCGGGAGGGGCTTCAATAACCTCTGAGTGCGTGCTTGCTTGAGAGGTATTGCATTTGTTGCTCTCGATACAAACATTATACGAGGAGTATCTGTTTCGCGCAAATAAGATTTAAGTACGATGAGTTATTTATGTTTTTAGGTCATGGTGTTTGTGGCAATGCATGGCTCGTTAAAAGGAAACTTTGAGGGGTTAGGTATCACTGAGGGGATTTTGTTGTAATAATACCTGAGGAGCAAATTCCCGTATGTTTAAGAATGTTCGCATTCTAATCTGTCAAAAATGACTCTAATTGCTCTAATTAAGGTACCTACATTTTTGACTAATTGTTAAAATAAGACTGCGACTAGATTTTTACGTTTTTAATTACAGGAATTGGCAACATTGACCTTCAGCACAGTTCTGGTCGTGAACAGGTTAATCTAGGCCGCAATAAACATCGCTTCGAAAGGTGGCGTGGTTATCGATGTTGACTTGATGATGTGGAAATAGTATAGAATAGAGTACTGTTTAATCAACCTCATTTCGTGGACGACGACTTTTCGAATTTTATACTGTTTTACAACAACCAATTCAAAACCCACTTATCATCCATAAAACAAACGTTCAACATTTAACCTATCACCACAAATGACCTAAGTGTTCCCAAATAAAGTGCCACGTCATAATAAATCATTTCAGAACGACAAGAAAATTACGTCTGCTGCGCTGTATATTACGCTACTCGTATAATTAAATAGGCGTTAATAATTTCAATGTCACTACACTTGTTATACGAAGCGTACAGGAGAATAAATCACGCGCGCCTGTTGGGAGAAAAGAACAAAAAAAAATACCAAAAAAACGCCGCCACCGACTACCGACGTGTCGAAATTATTAACATGAACATTTGAATTCTTTATGATCAGTAAAAAGAAAGATTTGAATCGCAAATGTGTTCGCATTTTAATCAAACAAGCGGTGAAATGGTGGCAGATTTAGTCTTATTATATATAAATATTTAACAATGTTTCATGGTTCGCTCACTCTGGAAAGGAGGTTCAAAACGATGATAATATTTAAACACGGTTTTAGAAATTCAGTGCGTGTATTTACTCAATAATTTTACTTGGCAAAATGAATGAAAAAACGTTTACTCCGCAACTTCAAACAGAACATTCTAAATCGACTTAGAAAAATATGTTCAAAGTATTTATTTAGTATTACAGGGGCTTATGTTAAATTCCACAGATACAAACAAACCAAACCAACGAGGTTCTTGTAAGAAATACAATTTAACTTCCTTGTGAACACAAAATGTTTCATTTGAAAGCATTTCCTGAAGGATTGTAACAAATTGAATCTCACGCCGGCTCAATCCTTTATTTCATCTCCTCCCTTTAATGCGAAGAAAAGATTATTAATCGAAAATTTTCCATCTTAGTAGAAGTGTTTAGAACCATCTGTTTGGATTTGTCAAAGGCGAGGATTTTGTTTTTAAATCGCTTTGTTTTGTTTGTTGTTCTGTCTTGTGATTGACACACCATGAGCTAAAAGTGCCAATAATTAGGGATGGTAACTTATAGCGGTTTAAATATAGCCTCAATAGCGATGATGACTACTTTTTTTTTTGTTATTCGAAAAAAAAGTTGTTTCCTAATAGTGCAAACAATATTACAAAAAAGTGTAAAGGCTTAAAAAATTGCCAAGTCATAAACGTTTTAAAATAATTGTTAGACGAGGACAGTACTATCGTAGAAGTGACGTCACGACTATGTTACTTCATACTAGCACCGTACATTTTCCGTACCGCGCGACAAGGACGGGAATAATCACCTCCAAAAACTTTCAAAGCTTGTATCTTCTTAATATTTACATCGGTTTAACTGTTTCTGTCGATTATCTCATTTTTACTGTCTTCTTTGAAATTGCATTACTTTTTTTTATATTATTCATCATTCCTATTATTGGCTATGCTTAATTTTTACGTGAAGTGGACCCTGGGTAGTTAGGTAGTCGTCTTGCTGACGGCCAAGTGTTTTAATTTTACAATAAAAACACATTTTTAGATGCAGGCTGTATAATTTTCATTCTCATTTCTAACTTTTTCACATTCTGGGAAATGCGTCATACATTTTTATGTTTGTAACATAATACTGTTGTGTCATAAATTCATCTGCGAAATTAAAATCCATTAATTTCCATTGACCGTGTAAAGCATATCAATTAAATAAATAAACACAATCATATTAATGACAAACAACAATATTTTATAATTAACCCTGCCTGTTTGTTTGTCCAACGCAATAATTTGCTGTGTTTCAATAACACAACCACTTCAATTTTATAAAATTTGTATAAAGCATTTTATAAATATTCATTAATCATGATGCTACTCTGTCAAGAAAGTATCGGGAAAACATCAATATTACACAAATTCGTTCATCAAAATTTATTTTATTGCCTTCAAAGTATGCTCCTTCAGAAACGATACACTTACGCCAAAAAATAATCCATTCATCAATACAGTTTTAAACGCTTTTTCCGGAATTCGATTCCGTTCGATTCTCGTGAGGAAAAAGTTTTTAGAAGATAAAAATATGATATTCTAGGTAACGCCAAAAAGGTTTAAAATTGTATGAAGTACTTATATCGACTACAACGACATAGTATTCAGTCAACGCAGATTACAGTAAACAAATCGATACAAATGAAGCTAATACAAATGCGCAAACAAAACTCCAAGGGCCCTATTCAGTTACAAACACGTACAATCAAATACGATAATTTAGATGAACGAGTTATTTTGACAGTGGGCCGGTTTTACAAAGAGTTATGAACGTACAACGCTGCTTATGCCCGCTTCTGGGTATACCCTGAGGATTCGCCGTGAAGATTTTAGGTATTGTTTAATTTCTGCTTTCTGATGTAGTTTTGGAAACAATGTTGGGGATTCTAAGTTGGTAATTAAGTAGCGTTTCTAGGAAATGTAGTTAATAACGAGAATCGACTTTACGGCTTTTGCAAATAATCCCGTAAAGTAATGCTCATAAATCTATACGCATAACAAAAATCTCATTCACATTCACAACCCAAACCACTCAAACTATTCGTGGAACGTTTTCAGTCCCAAATTCGCACAAATTAAACTAATCATGCATTACCCAAATCCCAGTAATAACTAAAAACTATCCTTTCGCAGGTAAACAGCGCCACTATCGTTCCGCGGGATACGCAAGAGGAATTCCTCAACTTAAATAACTGAATACCAGGGGCATGTTATATTTCGCAATTCCCCACAACGGCCAAACTACGTAATAATATTGTGCTCGGGCCGCATTCGGGGTAGAATCATCGATAGTCATTATCGGAAAAGCGGGTTTAAGAGCCGTCCCAGCCCCGGCGGGACCTTTACGAAGGTCTCATCCCGGCGCGTTCGATAACTATGCTAATGTTATTTGCGCCAGTGGGTTTGAAAACGACGGCATCCACTAACTTGGCATTCCCAAGAACACAGGGCTCCCTAAAGGTAAGGTTTCAGAATGAAACATCTTACTTTATGGCCCGTAATACCATATTGTGAAAAGATTTGCTATTTACCCAACGTACCGTTGCGCCTTGCGGCCATATTAGCAATAGTTACCGATCGCCACGACTAATCCACGGACGTAAGTTCTGATAGCATCGCTTAGTGTCCCAAGGCGACTAACATAATGGCTCATTTACATTATACGTTGTCCCGCATGTGTTAGATTTCGTTAACGACTTTCATGAGTGTGGGAATCGCTTGCAATATTCAGAGAAGTGCTGTAGCATTATAATTTTAAATATTCTAGCGCCACTATTGGCGAACTATGAGTCGATATTTGGGTGTCCCTGGAGTGTTAACAAGGTAAGGTGGATGTGTCTGTATCATCTCTATTAAGTCGGTATTGGGGTTTGGGTAAATGCAGAAATCTGTTTGGGATTGGTTAAACGAGCGGTCGTTTACATGAGTCATTTGTACGTATACGAAGGTGTAATCGTGGTGGGCGTATAAGCGCATAATGTAAATGAGCCATTACACTGGCGTGCACATGTAATTGAAGGCATCGACACAAATGAAGCCCGCTTAATGATATGCACGTGGCGGGGACACCTGACGCTGTGGCCGACACATCGCTTATGTAATACATTACGTGTTGCATGCCAATGTCCTTAAGTTATTCCAACTTATACATTATATAAGTATGATACATTAATTGTGGTCACTGAAACCGCCTAGAGTACAATTATTTGTGTGATATCGTCAAAATGTAAAAAAAACTATGGTATTAAAAAACTATAAAGGGTCAGAATTTCTAACATTTCCGCACTTTTAAACAACTTTCAAATCTCTGTAACTCCCATAAAATGAATCCTGGGAAGCAATAAAACACGAACATTAACCGTATCAGGAACAATAGTAATCAATTTAAATGTATCAAAGCGAAACAATAAAACAGTTCAGCTTGCCTAAGCATTGTGTGTGGAATAATAAAAGAGAGCCCATCTGTACCGTTTATGTCCCACGTACGGAGCACTATTCAGTAGATCGAAAAAGTTTTCCAATAGCTGAGTCTGATGATAGAAAATAGTTGGCTACGGGAACCTGGGATGTTAGTTTTATTGTAGTCACCACTCTTGGACCATAGAGTGTGCGCCGGGCTGATATTGCAGTAATTATTTTATCTGTGGTAGCTGTTAAGGTTGTGTGTTCTTGAAGTTAGTTAATGAAAGTTATAACTTGCCTGTGTACGTGTTGCTTTAGTTTTACCGATGACAATGTGTTTTATTTTATGTATTTGTTTAATATAAAGCAGTAGAGACTAATGGCTAAGTAATACCAGCCGTACGGGTCGATCGATCAGGGTCACCATCTTTACAATCCAAGAACCGTCCGTGCTTCAGAACGCGCGTTAAGCCGTTGGCCCCACTGTCATTCGTGGATCTTTGACAGTCGTAACGGGTCGTCAGAAGCCCGAACGACAGACAACCAATCTTACCGTAACGAGGTTGTGCAGTTAAGATAAGCATTCGCTCCATGTAAAATACTAGTATTTAGCTGCATGAGGTTGGACTGGAAGCTTGGGGTTAGCTTCCAGTCCAACCTCATGCAGCTAACAACAAAGTTGGGAAAAAGGCTCAGCATATGAAAATTTAATTTATAATAGAAAATTGTATCCCGAAAGAATAATGTTTCCTTAATCAATACGTGTACGATCTTTGGTAGAATCGTGATTATCTTTGAATCTATAATTGATGATTGTAATCTGTATTATGTAGCTAATTAGTGCATAAAAATAAATAGGTAGGTATTTCCTTTTACAACACCCAGGAGTGCTATTTTACCACTAGTTTCGGTCATAGACTTATTCGTGGAAAACTCATACGTAGGTAATGAATTTGATAATAGGTAGGTACCTATATGTAGTTAAAACCACAGGTTGAATTTGGCTATGTGAATAACAACTTAATATCTTATCAATATAACTCAAGTTCCCATAAATGTTTAATGCCAAAAGACTACAAGTCACGTGCGCAAAGCCGCGGGCACAGCTAGCAACAAATAAAAAGTCAGAATATTACTATTGAAGAAGAAGGTCATGTTTATTCAGAAGCTTTCATTATTTCGGTGCATATTCAAAGAACTTTTTATAACATTAGGCTAAACATTTGAAACGGATAGTTACAGGATGTTCCAGGTTAAATAATGTAAACAGTTTTAGGATTATTAACAAGGTTCTGTTGGCACAAGGCATCCTTTGTTAAACGAACCCTTTTTGGGAAATCATCAAATGACTTCTCCAGCTCTAGGTGGAGCGGGAGGGCGTGTCAGACTTTTACTGACAAAAACCCACCCGTGTTCCTTCAGTTACCTGTGCCGGGGCTAAGGTATCTCTTTCGAACTACCCGCGACCCTGGCAGGCATCGGCCCTATCGGAATCCGTCATTTGGTGCTGAAATCTCTTTGAGGCGCGTGGAACACGGCGCGCAGTCGACCCGGGCCTGGTCATATCTAAAGTCTCGACGATTCCCATGAGCAACAGATTTTTAATTTCATGGAAACCAAGCCTTCATCTTTTTACTCGACTGCGCCACAGACAGATTCTTATATATTTTTATAATGTTAACGCGCCGTGCTTCAAATCAACTCAATATGGTTAATTTTGATCACTATTTGTTAAATTTAAAATAATTATAATCAAAGAGTACTTACATAATCCAAATTATACCAAAACATTTTTTTTTATTTTTTTACTGTTAAATTTTTGACAAAACAATTTATTTGAATGTTGACGAATAAAGTGTATTTTTTTGTTGGTATGTAGTTAGTTATTTTAATATTATTTAGTATGTAATGTAAATAGTTAGCTATATCCTAATTTATGTAGTTAACATGAAGTATATTATTTTTCTTATGTTTAATAAATATTAAATACAAACATGCAAATGATTCAAATGCATTTAAATACAGGATTAATAGATCACCGTATGAACAAAAAAATTGCTTGTTTTACATGACTCCGCTCTTACACTAAGCATTTACCATTCATTTGCAATTGAATGTGTTGATAAAGAAAAAAAAACGTTTCAAAAGTGCAAAACTGTGCCTTTTATCATCATTAAACAGGTTTTAAAACTTTGATGAAAGTGTATATGCGAGTTAATGAGGCGATGTACTACTTTGAAATACTTTGCTTGGTGTCTGTTACTCGTTAAACGGAGTTGAGAGAACCAAGAAGCGCTGCGGTGACAACCATATTGGATTACGTTTACGTTTTTGGAGGAGCATGAAGTGTGGGTGTTGAGGAGAGGAAAGTTGCATGGTTGTTACATTTTGTGTTTTTTTTTTGCTGCTCTCTGAAAGCTTTTAACGTGTACGTCATTTTTACATTGTTCTCACATATAAGATCAACATTAATTAACTAATATTTGAAAATAATATTTTTGTAACAATATTATTCATGAAGAGTGTCCATGAAGTTTCTTGCCCGTTCTTCTCCATAGGTACCTACTAAGCTTTGGAATGGGAAAATAGCTTAATATTTCTGACTGACCGACTCCTTGACAATTCAAAAGTGCCTGTTAATGGTTCAATTAAAATAAATGCTTTGAGTTTGAGTTTGATCTTTATACAAATTTTGTTTACAACCTCTGGTTTAACACCTACCTATGTCTTACAAATAAATATTTCAACTTTGAAAAACATTTTTAACTTATTTCAGAGCACAGGTGTCAGTAGTCACATGTATATGTCACTGCATATTTATGAACATCGTCACAAAAATGGACACCATTTATTTGAATTTAATAATATTATAAAATTATTTTTTTACAGGCACTTTTGAATTACAGTTTTATTTTATTAAACTTAAATTGACAGTTTCGAAAAAATACTAATATAATCAACATGACAAAAATAATATCTGCATGGCGGCAGGAAAAATCTCCATATGACTACCTGAAGCATTTCTCATCATAAATCTTGGTTTATTCTTCCTTTCTCTCTAAAACAATGACTCGATCTTAACCTTTACCATATCACCCCAAAATTAAAACGTTGAATCAGTAAGACAGCTTCCACACGTACGTCATGATACACTCAAACTCGTTCCAGAGAGAATACACTGCTTCCTACCAATATAATGTGCATATGAATGGAATATTTATCAATGGGCAATATCGATGTCAAAGATTCAACAAGATTATGGGGGAATTAGGTAATGGGAAAAGCTTTTTGAATTTAGAAGGAAAAGATCGAAAAGTTAATTTTAAAAGTTATGTTTTCGTCTCCTTCGCCTACATAACATGTTCTAAATAATTCTATGCCATAAAATAATGTGATACACGTAGGCAGAAGCCTCTTTAAGAAAAGGCACGAGCTTTGATCATCGCGCCTTGTGTGTTGTTGATTTCAGACGGATAAAATCTTTACCATTTTTTTTTAAAACACCTAAAATCTTCTCTTTTCGTGATTAATTTTCGTAAATAAGAAAGTTTCTAACATATAGACTGCTTACATCTTGGGTCCATTAACAACTGGGTCTCTACAAGAACCTTACTGAGAGATAATTACAGTAATTAAATGTATTCATTCCACGGCTATGCAATAAAAAACTCATTAATTGTCTACAATTGGGTGAATAAAATCCCTCAATCCATTTTCCCTCATCTTGATGAGCACACAAAAAATAAACAGACCCCGCACTTGATTAGCAAAAATAACTACATTGGTCGAGAAAACATTAGGAGTGTACACCACGTTACCATTTAGATCGGCTTACCCGAATCCGGCTTGTTCGGCATGATGTGCTATGAATACAAAGGATCCTAAGGTTGTGAGGTGGTGCCACACATGCCCAGCCTCCCCGGACCTTATGGTTCCGCACTATCGAACCATTTACCTTAACGTAGGTACTCTTTTGAAGGAAAAGTCAGACCTGTCAAAAAACGTGCTTTCCAAAACGATATATTTATTATATATTGTGTGTACAGTTGTGTACAGCGTGTATCATTCGAATTCGCCTATCAGGAGAGGCGTTCGGCAGTGCACTATGAATACAAAAGGGGTCTGAGGTTTATTTGTCTGACGTTTATTTGTCACTGAAAGAAATACATAAAACATAATTATGACAGATATTCAAAGTCACAATCTTGCAATTTAAATGTATCGCAAGAAATTTATCCTAACTCCCAACCTAGGCCTAGGACTGTACTTTGGGGATCAGTGTTCAGCCATGGGATCCGTTAAAACAATACAAAATTTGTTTTAAAGGAGCGACGCCACACAATTTACACGCTATTTATAAAGGCATAGTGGTAATTAGTGAGATGTGTAGTGGTACGATAAGATCTTGCAGTAACTAAAATATTTAAAAGAGAATGAAAAAGGTAAAAAGAATTAATAAGCTAAAATATAGTTTCACGGTATGTTGAGATTGGAGGCTCAGTGTGTGTTTGAATATTGAAATAATATTTGTTTGTGAAGTGGTTAGATTGTTGAAGTGCTTTTGTATGTAGGGCAGGGAAGGTAGGTGGATAGTATAATTGAAACCTATGTGATAAACTTGAGTAATTCCTTGGTCTGCTGGTAATCGAGGCTTTGAAGCCATTCCGCAAACTTTACTTTTTTGTTTCGTGTCGGCTCGATGTAGCAATGTTTAACTTTTTGTTCAAGGTGTTAAACAATTTGCTGCTCAAGCTGCTGTACTGGCGTTTAGCAAATGCAGTCTGGCAGGATACAGTAGCCCCATATTAACGATTAGCTACTCTTATTTGGGTCTGGTATAGGAAGCGTCGGTTGCCTTTTTATTATGAATTTGAGCACGTAGAGCTGGCGCATAGTAAGGACCTTTACATTTAGCGAAAAGTTGCGACGTGGGAAATCTATATTGTAGTTTTTTTGTTATGACCTTAAGCACAGCTCTCTGTGCTCTCTCCGACCTGAGAAGATGAGTCTTAGCTGCACCTTCCCACACAGTTATGCAGTACTGGATAACGGACTGGCATAGAGCCATGTAAACTAGTTTATTTTTTCAACCGTTGCAGAACCTCTAAGCCTTTTAAAAAACAGAAATTAGCCGCCTAGTTCTGGAAATAATTGTATCGATCTGCTTTTTCCATCTCAATCCTTCATCCATCCACACGCCCAAGAACCTAACACTATCTACGACTAAATTACCTGGCAATTACATCCATTATGGGAATTGGAAATATGTGATTTTATAGAGAAGTCAGGAAGGGGAATTGGCGCTGGGTCTCAAAGCGAATGGTAGAAAATTGGTTTTGTTAAGGTTTAGAGTAAGGAAATTCTGTATTAGCCAGGTCATTATTTTGGAAAGGGATAATTCTACACACTCCTTGACCACTTGCCAGTTTGTTCACCATACAAGGACAGCGGTATCATCTGCATAATTATATGAACATCGCAGTGTTTGGGAGGGTCTGAAATAAAGGAGGGCCCAAAATGCTACCTTGTCGGACTCTAAAGAAGATTGAGCGTTCATCACTGAGATACTCACCTATTCTGATACGTTGTTATCTCTGGAAAATATCGTCTTTTAATGTGTTATGCGTTATACCTCGAACGCCTACCCTTTCCAGCTTGGATAGACGCTTTAGAAAGGTCCAAAAATATACAAAGGCATCTATTTTTGTCATCCAAAATTTTTACTAACAGATTCGTCAGGTCCAACATGGCGTCCTCTGTTGGGACACCTGACCTGAATCCATATTGATTATCGGCTATGATTTTAAAGCGATTTAGGAAAAATTTTAGAGTATCTTTTCCAGGATCTTTGACAACTCTGATAAAACTGATAGGGGTCTGTAATTGTTGACGCAATCTCTGTCCCCACTCTTGTATATATGTATATAGTACCATACAATCGTGTACGATAGCCTTTTTAAAGCATCTGGAACACACCAGTGATAAAATCACGATTACAGATGTGAGTCGGTCGGTCTCTGAGAAGGGAGGACGGGATTTAGTTCCATGCTGTGGCACTATCCGGGCGCAGTTGTAAGATGAATGCCTCAATGTCAGCTTCATCCACTTCCATCCTGGAAGTGCAAGCAACATGCGAGTTGGATAGATAGTTTATATAACAGTTGGGGGCAGACGGTTGTAAGGGAGGTGAGTTGACGATAGATGAAGTTTGAGAAAGAAGGATCCTATCCGCTAGGTCTTTGCCAACTTCTGCGAAAAAGTCACAGACGTGGTTGGCTGACTCTTGGGGGTTGTTTGATTTTTTGAGTAGTTCCAAGAGGCTGTCGTTGACTTTATGAGTGTTGGTTATTTCATTGATGACTTTCCTTATAGGCTTTAGGGTCTCTTTTTCCAGTTGATATTTTACATGCTCTATTTTTAGCTTTCGGAGCAGCTGATTTATAAAGTTTCTGTAGCGTGAGTAAGTAACCCTGATCGTCATGTTGTCTGGGGATTTTTTAGCCTTAATATGTAACTTATCACGGTTCCTAATGCAATGCACCGGTGTAACCTATGGCTTCAACATTTTATGTTCTTTAGGTACGGATATCATTTGCGATTGATGAGATTGTTGATGTTAAGGAGTTAGTCGCGGTGTTTGCGTTTTCCGTTTTGTATTGTTTATGCTCGGCTGGCAATGGACGCCGAAACCTCAAGGTATTCCGCACTATTGGACCGCCTATGTTGTGGTCTCAAATGTTACTGCTGAGGACAACTGTGTTTGAGTTTCGTATATTAATGTAGTACCTACTATAGTAATTTATTTATTGAAAAGGCAATTAGTTAAACAAAAATGTTTCAGCTAACAATTTTTCTTCTTGAAAAATTCCAATAAATTATCATCCAATATTGTAAATAATGTAAAACGTAAATCATAACAAAATTATTTTGATTCCATACAAAGATAGTCTCTGACAAGATAGCTAGCATACCTAGCCAGTCCTAAAATAATAAACAATATTCAGAGCCTACATACTGAATACTATATATTATAACTTCGATTTCAGGCGATCCGAATGGCCTGTCAACAAAGCCTCATACGGCCGGCTAAACTCAGATATTTCATAGTACAGCCTAGGATTACCAAACACGGTCTGAAACCTACTTTGTAGTGCGTCCTCAGATACAAACGATTACACACCAGTCGCTGATATTGAAGCATTGAAAATACATAGCTTGCAATCCTCTAAATCCAGTGATGGAAGCGTAGAAAGGAGATATATTCCTGTAAAGTAATACAAACTTAATTAAAGCAATTTATGGAATGACAGACATTTCTCAATTAAGTAACAGAGCAATGATTGTTTCTGCTCGATATGACAAATTCGTAATGGAAAAGTTCAACAGACTTGTAAAAAACCAAGTCTAACGCTCGGGTGAAATCAACAAGTGCTTCAATTTTATAAAGCTCAACTAAGAAAAAACAGGTGCCAATGGATGAAACAAGTTGTCATTTTGTTAAAGTTGTCAAGTTGATATTTATTTTGTACACCGTCAACGCCAAAACAGTGATGTTTATTTAAAAACATATTTACCACCCCTTTTTTACACCGACGTAAAAACAAATAAATTGTAACCTATTTCACCTTGGGTACAGTCATAGCCAAATGGATATGTCACAGTTTAATTATGAACATCGTTAGAAAAATTGTTAACTGCAACAAACCATTTACAATTAAACGCAATACTTTTCGATAGTTTTAAGTCTTTCCATGGCAAAAACTTGCATGCAACGGATCGCACCTTGCACTCCTACTGTATAGTCAAGTAACTGCGACCAACTTGGAAGTAGCACTCACCTCATTTCGCTCGCTCGGCTCGCGCGCGTTTGGTGATAGTTCTAACCCAACCTAAACCCTTGCCCTTTCTTAGTTACTGCGACCAATTCGGCTATCGCCAAGATCGACGAATCAGGGACGGTTCACAATTTTTCGGGTGATAAAATCGGACAGATTTCGTTCACAATTTGACGGTTTGACATGGATCTATAGAAAAGTAATCCCAACTACTGTAAGCAGTTACAGGAGGAGCAGTGTGGTCCAGTTCACAATTTATAATATATTTTCCGAAGCCAATTTATAATCCCGCAAAATAGATTATAAACTAACGGTGTTCACAATCATACGGAAACAGATACAATAAATTGGCTTCGGCAGAGCGTGTTGGAAGCATGTCACCTGTCTTTTCTGTCACAAAGCGTGTCCGTTTGCGTAACTTAATCCATGCTAGGGACACAAACGTTATCAGAATTTGTGCAAATATCGAGCAGTGCGACTGCGGCCCTGAAGGCCAACTCCTGTATTAAAAACATTCAAAACCTAGTCGCTATCTAATATAAAAAAATATAGTAAACAAGAGGAGTTATTAACAGATTGAGATTGATATTGGAATGCCACCGTCAAAATACGGGAATGCCCCTCTGATGTGAACAAGGCTTTATGTAGGTAATATTTTACCTTTCGACTGCTGAAATGGAGCTGTGGTGACCCAGTGGTCGTTACCACCGCCGCGACTTACGAGTTGTAGGTCGTAGGTTCGAACCCAGACAGGCGCTTTACTTTGTGTACATTATTTCATCACCACTGCTCTCAAAAAATAAAACTATAAAATAGGATCTCTATTTCAATAGCCGTATCCAAGCGTCATCACAACGACCGGTTCTTTGGTTCCCGCATCGCCAGCGACCTTCACCAGATCGGCGGTCTACCTTGTAGGGACATATCATCAAACAAATTAATTTAAATCCATTATACCGCACAAATAGATTATACACATTATACACAATGTACACTTGAGTATAAAGAGTTGTCGGGGGAAAGTAGACATTATATGCTTAACCAGGTTTAATTGCAGGTAATAAAGCCTTTATTTAATGGACAATATGAACATTGGACCAATCGGACAAAGGTCAGCGAGTAACATTATAATGGAGTAATTATACATTCTGTCAAAAAAGTATTGGGAATGGATGGATGATTTGTTTACGGTTCCAAATAAAAAAATATTGTTTTATTATGTTATTAGATTGGCTCAACTGTTCACCATTTTAGCGCGGAGTTTGAGTTGCATCTGATAATTGTTTGTTTCCAAATAGCGCAAACTATATTACAAAAAGTGTAAAAGCTTAAAAAATGGCCAAGTTATAAACGTTTTAAGATGATTGTTAGGCAAGAACAGAGGCCCTAGTGTGAGTTTCTTTTAACCATTTCGACTTTACGCGTCGACTGCGTTCGGAGCTCCGATTGGCCCTTCACCATTCGATCGTTGCGCTCCGATTGCCGAGGGCCAATCGGAGCGCCGAACACGGTCGATGCGTAAAATCGAGACGATTAAAATTAACTCACACTAGGCCCACAGCACTATCGTAGAAGTGACGTCACGACTGTGTAACTTCATACAAGCGCCGAACGTTGTCAGTACCGCGCGACAAGGATGGCAAGGGGGATTATTGCCATCCTTTTCGCGCCAAGAACTTTTAAAGCGTGTATCTTCTTCAAATTTACACCGATTAAACAGATTTTTTCGATTATCTCATTTATACTAAGCCTTCTTTGAAATTACATTATTTTTATGAACGTTTTTAATATCAGTCATCATCCCAATTAGATTAAATACAGTGCTGTTTTTAGTTAGATCCTAACTAGTGCGTATTGCATTTTCATCATGGACTAAAACATCGAACAAAGAGTTTGTCTTAAATTTTGCATCGCTAATGGAATTTCGGATTCGGAGTCACTGAAATTGTACAGAAGAGTTACGGTGAATCGACTTAATCAAAAACACGTACTTATGAGTGGTACAAAGCGTTCAAATGCAGTCGAGCTGTGATGGAAGATTTGCCTCGCTCTGGTGGGCCATCAACGTCTTCTACTGAAGTTAGCATCGCAAAAGTGAAGGAAATAGTTTGAGAGAGATAACCTCTGAACTTTCTGTGCCTCATGAGCCGATCCGTACCATTTTAAATAATCACTTGGGCATGAAACATGTTGCCGCTCGGCTCAAAAGACATGAATTTTCTCCAAAAACTCAATCGCATAAGAGTCGGTGAGGACATACTAGAACGAGTCAATTCCGACCCACCATTCATGAAACGCATTGTTACTGGTGACGAAACGTAGGTTTACGAGTTTGATATACAAACTAGTCAACAAGCTTCGGAGTGGCGCCATCCAACTGAACCGAAACGGAAAAAACCCACGCCAAAGACGATCAAAAGTCAAAGTCATGTTGACAATCGCAGTGTTTTGCACTCGGAATTCTTAGGTCAAACGGTAAAAAAGAATATTATTTGAGCGTTATGCGGCATTTAAGACAGCAAATTCGACGAAAAAGGCCTAGACAAGTGGAAACAAAATTCTTGGATTTTGCATCACGAAAATGCGCCTTTGCACAAGGCCATCATTGTGAACGAATTTTTGACCAAAAACCCAACAAATACCATCAAGCAAGCACCTTATTCACTTGATATTTCTCCAGCCGACTTCTTAATTTATCCTAATCTCAAATTACCACTTCGTGGCAGCCGTTTTCGTTGGGTAGAAGACATAATAAAGGAGAATTCGCGGCGAGAACTGAACTCAATTCCGGAAAAAGTGTTTTAATGATCGGATTATTCGTTGGCGAAGGTGTACCGTTTTGGAAGGAGAATACTTTGAAAGCGATAAAATAAAGGACATCGTCGTAAATGGCCCCAACACCAACAACATCTGACGAAATTAATAATTGTAAATATATTTATTATACTATTTCCGAATATGAAAAGAACATTCCGCGTTCCATTTTGAACAATTAAAAGAGCTGTTACGATTTACGACATCACATCAAAAATGCTGCCATCTTTGACAATTAGATTTGACATGACAGTTAGTGATACCCAGTCTTATATTTCACACATTGATATCTAGATAACTTGAGTTGACCACCTGCTCACGGATGTCAACGCATCCGTACCTACGTACTTTCCTTTTGAATCTTTGTCGCTTTAAGCTAAGACGTTTCTGTAGTTCAAAATATTTCAACAACAACAACGATTTTCATAACCTAATTCATATTTCATTTTAAAAACACGAATACAAATCGAATACGAGAGTCCACGCGCACTGATCCGAGATTCGTGAATTCACTAAAAACATTTTGAAGGCAGAGATCGTGTTCATAATGTGTGCAGCACTTTCGCGGTCACTCATATTCGATTCGTAATCGTGTTTTTCACGAACACGAATCGCATATGGGTGAGTGCAACAAAACGCCCGCAAGTAATATTTCAAATAGAAATAACAGGCTGAATACTGTACGGTATTTTGATTAAAGTAAATCGATACGGATCTAATGTATGGGCATCCCTAATCCTTCTCATATCATGTCAATGAACTCAACTGTCAAGCGATGTTTACAAAATGCCATGCCATCTACGTAATATGAATGCCTACATGTACATATGACATTTAAAAAATACATTGGGACAAAGTCGTTTGAATTCAAGTTAAATACATATGTACTTAATTAGCTACCTACCTATTTTAAAATAAAAGCTAGAAGATTTACCAAATAGTAGAGTAAAATGCTACTTATACTTTATTTAACACCAAACGAAATGGGTAAGTAAGTACAGAAGTAGTTAAATGTTTTACCCTTATCTTAACTAGCCACATAAAGGCAATAGAAATAGTATTACTAGACAGGCATTAACTAGCACGTGCAAGAATTGAAAGTATTGTTTCCTACTAATTTAACCTGAAAATCGTAGTTTTCTTTATAAATAATTTTTTTTTGCAAATTGTCCGTCATTAAACTTTGTCTTCATATGCTTGTAATTTAGAACACGCTAAGTAATTTTCCTTCGCTATTGGTTCTGTGGCGAACGATGTATGGGTGCAGAACAATCTCCTTTGGATGAATAACTAACATTTTATGTTTTATTGATCTTTTCACGGTACTTTCTTGACAGAATGATAGTGAATTTAGTGGCGCTAAAAGTATATTTAATTAATCCAACAAAGAAAACGAATGAAATTATTTGGACTGAAATAAATGCAAGAGCGCGAGAATGCATTTACCTGGAATTACAACAGTGCTTCTCTTCCAACCAGAATACAGTAACGCTGCTTTGAGGTACAAATAAGTTTGTCAGTATGGTGGTAACACACACATACTCCTTTTGTTTATATCTTTATTCGTATAATATAAGTTAATTGTTGTTTTTGTTCAGAATTTATTCAAAAGCATATTGTGTAAAGGACTACCTTGACAATTAAGGAGTGCCTGTAAATGGTTAAATTGAAATAAGTGCTTTGAGTTTGAGTTTATCCTTGTTCCGGAGGAAGGTAATGGCATACGTCATACAAGATCATCTTAGTACGAGTGCCAAAGCACTCCTTTGACACCTAAGTACACATTACATAAGACCAAACTTTTTTTGAAGGAGATTTACTGTACCCGTATTTAAATTTAACATCCTCGACCGAACTCATTCTCAATGAGCTATAATAATACGAAATCAAACATTTGATCGCATTTTGCCGTATGAGTTTTTACCTGGGTTGTACAGGGTGAAGGATTAAGTACATGATTCTGAACCCCACGCGTTGAAATATGTCATCGCTGCCACCCTGTTTACAGTCAGGAACCCCGCTTAGTATGTCACCTATACATGAGTATCCATTTTGAGAGCCATATTTCCGACAGGGTTCTGCTAAAGGCTGAGTTGATTAGGTTCATAAAGGCGACTAATTTTGTACATAGTAGCGAAAGGACTCGAAGGACCATGTGACCTAGAAAGCTCGATTTTAGAGCTTGATTCAAGCTTCGGTATGCACTGTCGGCATTTTGTGGAGCCGTGAAATAGTACCGAGGTGAATCTTGCCTATTGGAAGTTGCCAGTTTTATAGACCTTTTTTTTAAGTACCTTATCATCATCTGCCTAGACTTTTCTTAACTACTATTTGACCTCCACAGCTCATTGGTAATACGATACCCTTTGGTAAGAATGGTTATCAGACTGTCGGGCTTCGGACCCCCTGACTGTCAAAGATCCACGAATGACAGCCAAGACCAACGGCTTAACTTGCTTTCCGAGCCATGGAGGGGTCTTGGCATGTAAAGATGCGTCACCCATCTACGGATCAACCGCGGCAAGCGTAGCTTAACCTGATCCATAGGCCCGCGCTTCTGTTATTACTTAGCCACGAGCCCCTCTTCCTTCGAAAATAAATATTATAGGTATTATTCTCGAATATTCTTGGTATTATTCTTGATTTTGAATTTGGTGTAAGAAACGACTGATTTTACCAAAGTCTGATATATATTATCTGTGGAATAAAATTGACGTCTGACAGTTCTAGTGAAAAAACTGTCAAAAATTTATTCTCAATACTTATTCAAGGTATAAAAGTTTGGTGGAATTCGCCATAAGTATAAAAGTTAGTTGAAATTCGCCCTAAAAGACTTATCGACAATTTCCTTTTGCCTTGTTTTCATTTTACACATTTTTTTTTATTTTACTGGCAGAAAGTATCCCTCCGTATCAAAAAGTCCTAAAAGTAAATAATAATTTTCAAAGAGGTACCCTACGTAATTCTTACCATATTTTTTCAGTTTATTGCTCAACTCGGCCTGTACTTTGACCCACCATTCTCAAACAACATAGCTAACCCTAATAACTTTGTTCTACTCATAAGGAAAAAAAAATAAACGTAACTTCGAACTGACCTCATCAGGAAACTTCCACCATAACACTATTCACAATCTGCAGGTACAAAACGCAAAAGTACGTAAACCTTTCACGGCTCGTACATTACTACGTTACGTAGTAGCTGTACTGTGGTACTATACGTAGTCTACGTATAGTACCACAGTACAGCTACTGACAGTGGTTCATCGCCCACGCATTCGACGATCACACAGCACGAAATCACCGCGCCCGGCCGGCAGTGTCTGGAGACTTTCGGCGATACTAATAAAATTCATGGTGCCGAAAGTGTATTGAACGCACAACTTCTGCGACCCGGCCACTGTGCTTTTATAGGACCTGATAAATGTATTTTTTTTTACATTTGTCATACCAACCAGCTCAGAACATAAGCTCCACTTAAAAAACGCTTCCGTTGAACCACTGTAAGTAGCTGTTACGCTGTGACTTTATACGTAACATGTACGTCCCACGTGGGGCGGCGATAAACGGCCTCCTTTCTTGCACATTCAAAACATCCAGCCGTAAAAACGAAAAAAAAAACAACAATATTCAACCCCTTCGCAAGTTTTTCGTCTTTACGTGCTTGTGATAAGGTTGATTTTTGCATGTTTTGTGGGTGTAGTCGCAAGACTGTTTTGCTGTGTCATAGCTTGGTGGAGGCTCACTAGCGGACAATTGTTAAGCTAAAGTAGGTTTGTGATTTATTTGAAATTTTGTTAGTTTTCATCTTATTCCATTATAGGTGTTCAGTAGCAACCGAGTCGATTTGAAGTGAATCATCATTTTAGTAGGTACCCAGTAGTGTTACGAATTTCCAATTAAGTAATTAACCTAACTTGAATCTAAACTAAACATTTAATTAAAAAAAACCTGTATATTTTCACTATATTGTCATTTCAATAATGAGAGACAATTAGAGGTAACATCGTGATGTTTTTCTCGTAAATATCATGTGGCAACTTATATTATTTTTCATTAAATATTTTTAATTTCACCAAAAATCTTAACGATTGGCTATTTTGGTTTCTGCCCTCGCTTAATCTATGTTACAATGATCGCTACGATCCATTCGCTTATCTCATAATTTTATTTTATAATGTAAGTAATTCCCTGGATCCTGCGCTAGTATTAACTGTATTACAGGAGCCAGTTTTTCCCTTAAAATAAGTGGTAGATTGCTAGTAGTTGATTGATTGGTAGTTGCTGAAAATCATGACTGTTGACGATAGGTTCGTCCGCAGTCACAGCATTTTGCCGAGCAACGACCTGTTCTTACACAGATGCGACGCACGGCTTAATTTTACGTCGTCACAATCTGTCAAAAAATCCACAAATTTACATACATTTTTGACATTTGATTGTAGCCGATGTGAGACTGCGATTAGATTTGAAACGTTTTTAATTACGGGAATTGGCCTTCAGAGTGATCATTGTCTGTGGGCCTGACATTGAGCAATGGGCAAAATTGTATGACTTTTAGTTCTTGAATACGAGGCTTTAGGCTACTTTGTCTGTGTGTATTTTATGTCGCTTTTTTAATGTTCTTTTTGTTTGTGCAGAATAAATAATTTTTCTTTTTTTTACAAATACGTTATTTTGAAAAATACAGGATAAAAGTGAAAAAAAGAAACATGCAGTATTATCACACACACACACTTGGTATTTCAGTATAGGTATTATTTTCAAGTCCGATATAAATAGCACATTAAATAACATAATCACATGGTTAGCTATCAATGCTTTAAAAGTTAATATTGAAAAAACTAAAATATTACATTTCAAAACGCAAAAGAGTAAACTCATCCGACTTAAAATATCTCATAAAAACCAATTATTCAAACAACTACACAATGCAAAATTTCTGGGGATAACACTTGATGAACACAAACATTACCTGGAAAGAACATAGTTGACGATTTCGTCATATGTTTGAAAACAAATAAATTTGTATGTATATGCTTTGAAAAAAGTTTAAGATAAAACAAAAAAAAACTGCGATGATATTGTATCACGGCTATATCTGTTCCATTATTCGATATGGTATAATTGTTTGCGGGAATTCCACGAAAATATCTGGAATACAAAAATGCGTGAATTGCTATAGCACAAAAAAATGCATACGTGCAATTTTAACATGGACTGGTATGAATCATGTAGACCAGTCCATGTTAAAAAATCACACAAGCTTCTTACCGTATCTTGCATTTTCATTTACGAACTTGCAAAATTTGTTAAAATTATTTCTAAACTGTTCGATGCTAAAAATAATTTTAACGAACGGAAAGTCACACAGTACTTATTGAAAATCCCTGTACGATAGAACTATTCAGACGCAGTTGCGTGTATATGGCGCCACATATATATCGCATTACCTATCTGGACAACAGAACTACATTACAAAAAAAATTGCTTGGTTTTTGAAAAATATTGAAAAAAATTGAAAGTATGTGATATAAAAAAAATGTTAATATCACATACTTTCTAATCAGTCGGCGAATTTCTGGAAACAAAATCATGTCAGTCCTACGCGCAACCCAAGACATGCACAGTGGTCGCGAGCGGCTGCATGCAGTTCCGTTCGCTTTGATACTGTATATCTCAGTTGTAAATTCACATCAGAAATTCATTCTAGTTTTTTTTTTCATGTTATTTTGTATAGTTAACTACTTACGTTACTATTTATTTAATGTGTATGTAGCATTTAAATATGATTGCTACGAGTATAAAGGCTTCTTAATCCTAAAACCTGATAATTAATTTATACCATAAATTGTTATTAATTTGTCTAATGTTACAACATACCTACTCTATTAAATATTTGCATGCTATCATTACATGGCAGAATGTGTCTTTGCACTGAAATTTTACAACATTTTTTCTTGATTTCTTAACTTGTCAGTCTTCGGTGCCCCACAAATCTATCATTTATTTTTTGGTATAAGTAACTACCGAAACGAGTCGCTGGCGGGACCAGCTATTAACGGTACAAGGACCCCGACAAGATTCATTTTTCTTTTTTTACCTTCACTAATTATGTGATGAAAATTTATTGTAGTGACTGGACCAAACTTCTATTGGTGACGACTGTTGAAAATTTATGATTAAGTTCCTTAAACCCCACGACTGGATTCAAATTTACCTGGATTCGTGTTTTAGAACTCAATTAAAACTTTCATATTCAGTTGCAAAATCAATGTAGGCGAAATTTAATAGAAAATCATTCGCCATCCAAAATTACTTGATAATTAAAATTCATTCGTAGAAGGTGAATAAGTGAAATCAAAGTATTTTGGAAAGAGTTTGCGTTTGATGTTTTAATTAAGAAAACCATTACGTGAAAATATTTATATTTTAACACAAACAGAACTTTTTTTGCCTGAAGCTACCAACTAGAGTGAAAAATGTTGTGTTCAAAATGTTTTTTTGAAAATTTCTTTACGGATTCAACGGAATGTGAAGTGTGTTTGTCATAGCTCTGAGCTTTTTGAAATCTAGTCAGTGAATTAGAGCGCAATTTTTTTTATAAGATATTTTTTTATTTAGATTTCAATCTTTTTTGCGCAATTGTTCAAGTCGCTCTTTAAAAAGAACAAAAAGTATCAAGTCAAGGCGCAGGCCCATAATTAGATTTATTAAAGTAAACCAATTTAAACCCATTAAAAGCTATTAATAAATTGTCTATAAGCGGCTTTCTGGGAAAACTGTCAACTAAGTCGACATGTTTGCCCGGATAAGGATGAATTTGGTTAATAAAAAGCAAACAAAAGCGCTGGTGGCAGTGTTATGTATCTGTTTGCTGATGCTCTCCTCGTCGCTAACAATTAGCTCTTTTGTGTACTTGCCCACACTTGCCACTCTTGCCCAACAACGAGGCTGCTACAAAGATACGTTGTTACTAGACGGGAACTTTGCATCATACCTTTAAGATTTTTTGTGCCTTGGTGAATTCATTGAAGTAATCGATAAAACATTGTAATGTAACCCTTTAGGTAACCCTAATTTAAATAAAACTTTTGATTCATGTTAGCTTCATGTTTGTGACCACGGCTTATCTTAGGCTTGCATGGTGGGTCAGTCGAATGGGAAATTGTATTAACTGCGCCAGATGGTTTGGTGACAACAACTTGTATTTATTAGCAGACAAGAGGGCGCTTTAAGTCAACCTCTTGACACGATTCCTCTCCTCTGAACGGAAATCATTAGTCGTCTTTAACGACAAACTACGTAAAAAAGTAACATGTACCTGCTATTATGACAGCATATCATTTCCTCGCCTCGTTGATCTAGCTTTGTGTGCTACATGTACCTGCTAACATGACAGCATTTCATTCCCTGGCCTCGTTGGTCTAGCTTTGCCTATAATATGTACCTGCTATCATGACAGCGTTTCATTCCCTCGCCTCGTTGGTCTAGCTTTGTGTGTAACATTTACCTGCTAACATGACAGCATTTCATTCCCTGGCCTCGTTGGTCTAGCTTTGCCTGTAATATGTACCTGCTATCATGACAGCGTTCCATTCCCTCGCCTCGTTGGTCTAGCTCTGTGTGTAACATTTACCTGCTATCATGACAGCATATCATTTCCTCGCCTCGTTGATCTACCTTTGTGTGCTACATGTACCTGCTATCATGACAGCATTTCATTCCCTGGCCTCGTTGGTCTAGCTTTGCCTGTAATATGTACCTGCTATCATGACAGCGTTCCATTCCCTCGCCTCGTTGGTCTAGCTCTGTGTGTAACATTTACCTGCTATCATGACAGCATATCATTTCCTCGCCTCGTTGATCTACCTTTGTGTGCTACATGTACCTGCTATCATGACAGCATTTCATTCCCTGGCCTCGTTGGTCTAGCTTTGCCTGTAATATGTACCTGCTATCATGACAGCGTTCCATTCCCTCGCCTCGTTGGTCTAGCTCTGTGTGTAACATTTACCTGCTATCATGACAGCATATCATTTCCTCGCCTCGTTGATCTAGCTTTGTGTGCTACATGTACCTGCTATGATGACAGCTATTCATTCCCTAGCCTCGTTGGTCTAGCTTTGCCTGTGCATGACATTCTAGGTTCAAATGCTAGGTCGGGCATTGGATTTTCCCATCTAGACTTTCTCAGTAGCAGCCCGGAGTCAAGATTTGTGCCCGGTTGATAGCAATAGGCTTGCCCTCTGTTACATATGACTTAAACGTAACTGGACATCTTCCTAAGCCTTTGGAGAACACAAGCGTGCTGTTATGTTCATTCTATGACTGTCATTATCTGTCTTAACGGAAATCCGTATCTAGAATTATTCTAGATATTAATCTAGACGATCACTTAACACTCAATGCGAACACATTACGTCCGTAATGAAAGGACAATAGAATAGGCTGTATTTAGCTTAACTCGGAAGCATGACACTTAGCTATAGGATTAATTAGACGTGTTTGAATGTGTGTGGGATACTAGAGAAGTGTTTTATGTGTTTACTTATTAATTTCAAGAGTTGTTGAATTATGAAACAGAAGTAGTCTTTATCGGAACAGAACTGTCAATTAAACAAAACCAAATGAGATAACGTCTACTTTCCTATGACAGTGATAAATAAAATATTAATTCCTGGATGTTTTTGAGTTCATGCAACTTCATAAAGACCTTTTTAAATCTGAAAATTTACTGTTACCGCTGCTATAACCTATAATGAAAACGTATTTCAGATTTACGCGATCATGTACTTTATCACGCCTCTTTTGAGTTTGTTTAAATATACAACCTTTTGAGACTTAAGTAATCTCGAGGTAATAAACCCAATAAGCTAAGGTTTATGATTAAAGTTTAAACAAGTTCAATATCAGACAGAAGTTCTCGGAGTTACGGCACTTCCAGTTGATCAACATCTTTGTAATAAGATAACATACTGTATAATACGCAATTAATATTTTTGTTTATTTAGGTCACCATCATTTTAAGCTAGAAACACTGGAGGCAGGCGGGACACGGCTATAATTGCTAGTTTAAATTGCAATTAACTGAATTATGAAACTAAGTGAAGTTTACTTATTGTTATAACAAAAGTCAAAGAAGATAAGAACATAAATTTGGGTTAGAATCTCTTTGTCTGCTCGTGACATTTGCAAGAATAAAGATGAACCATGTTATGATTTTATTAAAATTATTAATTATTTAGGAATATAAGGGTCATTAAATAAATATTAATTTTGTTTATACTTAAGTGGACTGTTATCACAAAGGCTATGTGCCCTGTTATTTATCTAACGCTAAATGGCGTCCCAAAATATTGGTTTAATTGCTAGAATAATTGGGTAACATAATTTTCAATTAACTTAACCATACAAGTTATATTTTGTTATATATTCATTTTAGAATATTTAACAAAGGTAAGAACAACTTTCGTAATTAAAGTTAACATAAAGAACGTGTGTATGCAAAGTTCATAATCCCATAAGCTTGTAACGAGCTGACGTATGATTTGGCGCAAAAGTTCCTTATACATACAAGGTGACAGGGAAATTCGATCTTGTGCTTGAAAGCCGTAATTTCTGAGGTAACAAATTAAGTCAGCTAACTAATGGTCAAAACTGGATGAAAAAATTCAATAAAATCATATTTTTTACTGACTTGTTACCAAAAACAATTTATTTAGAAGAAACGTTTCTGAAAGCTGAGCTTAAGTGCCGATTTCACCAATGTTACTGAACGCGTTCAGCACATTTAAAACGCGTTCAAGAGCTGTCAGTGTCAATATTCCATAGAAAATAATGTCACTGATAGCTCTTAAACGGAGTTTATGTATTGATCGCGTTCAGCTTCATTGGTGAAATCAGACCTTAATCAAAATGTTTGACCAAAACATACATAACCTCAGAAAAAAAAGTAAAAGACCGAAGAACCGTCACAGCTCGGTAACCATCCAGTTTTGATCCCTAGTTAACTGGAACAAATTTGTTGCTAGTGTCCTCTAGTATAACTTTTACTACTTACTTGTACTATATATACTTACTGTATACTATACAATTTCAAGGAATAGGTAACTAGTAACTATGGGGATGAAAAATTTATTGGAAGTTCGTAATTTATCCGGATAGGAAATCCCATTGATCACTCGGCACGTAACGTGATAAAACACCTAATAAGCCATGGATGTAACCAAAAGGCTTAAATTCAGACACATTGTTGGCTACTAAACCAATATAATCAGCTATTGTAATGCAAATTTTATAACTTGAACCACTAGGAACCTACAAAGAGACTACAAACTATATACCGTGACTGTTTCGTCAGTCAAACGCGAGTTTATGTGCTCATGTCATAGCAGAATTAATTAAATTTATGTGTACACTAAAGATTACTTGGCCAGCCCGTGTTTGCGTGGAGGTTAATCCTAAAGAATAAATAGGTAAAGAAGGCGAGCGAAAACGCACACGTAGTCACTTGTTTGCTTACTGTGACTTGCGACTGGAATTCATTTGACCCCAGCTTCACGCATTGGTCCCAACGTTGGCCCAAACGCCACTCGTCCGACGTGTTGGATCAAGAAAGCAGTATTGGACAACGTTGGGGCCATACATAGGTTTTCGCTCATGGTATTGAGTCGGCCTTCTACACTAATCTATTCAGTGACCAAGGTTTCTCTATTATTAAAAAGCAGCTGCATCCACGATCGTATTAACCCGCCATTGTTAATGGCGGGTTAATACGATCGTGGATGCAGCTCGTATTAACCCGCCATTGTTAAGTTAAAATGTTTTGTGTTATATTTGGCAACCATTTTAATTTGAAGCGTTATGCAACGCTTCTCTGCTGGCTTGACGTTTTTGGGGATGGGATTTTGTTGACGGGTATTGTAAACACGGTTTAAAATAGTTTGTTCTTTTTCAATATTATTTTAACTTGGACACTTTGTATTATAAGCGTAGGTAGCATAGCGTATATTATTTTAAATTCCGAGCGCTAAAACGAACACAAAAAATCCGCCAAGTACGTGTCGGACCACTCACAGTGAAGGATTCCGAAGTTGGATGAATAATTTATCAAAAGAACAAACTTATTATTGTAGTTGAAAAACTAGTTATCCCATACATTCCAACTGAAAATTAAAGTTGTTAGACTATTACTCGTTAACTTGTAAAGCCTGCTTAGCTGTGATAGTTAACTTTTTAACTTCGTTAAATATACTATTTCCGTGTGTTTTTTTACGTATCCAAAAACAACCACTTAGCTGGCAGCTAGGTAGCACCTGACTCTAAGGGCGTGTCCACATTTGGCGAAAACGCCGCAAATGCGCCACGAATGCGCGAAAATCCCAGTGAGCGAGAGCGGCGCGCGCGGGTGGCGGGCGAACTTGAAATTCACGCGTGCAGCGCACGAGCAGCTTGCGAGCGGCGCATTCGTGAAGCCTATTTTGAATAAATTACTTTTGATTTTGATAAAATTTAAAACAATAGTCGCTAGGTTTACAAACACCTTTTTTTACTGACTTGTTCATATATTTACTTTCGTATTAAAGCATAAGCATAAGCATAATCGGCCTATAACGTTCCCACTGCTAGGACAAAGGCCTACTCTCTATGAGTGGAAGTGAGCCGTAATCTACCACGCGGGCTCAGTGCGGTATTCATTTTTTTTTTTTGGTTCTAGGTTATGCTGGTTTCCCCACGATGTTTTCCTTCACCGTTTTGAGAGCAGTGGTGGTGAAATTATTTACACTAAGTAAAGCGCCTGCCTTTTTTTTTTTTTTTGGGTGGGAAATCATCAAATGACTTCTCCCGCTCTGGGTGGAGCGGGAGGGCGTGTCAGACTTTTACTGACTAAAACCCACTCGTGTTCCTTCAGTTGCCTGTGCCAGCCAGCAGCCCGAAGTCTGGATTTGTGCCCGGTAGATGGCAATAGGCTCGCCCCCATTACATGGGACTTAAACATAACTGGCGAAATGTGGGTGTACTATAGGTACACCTCTGCCCAACCCTTCGGGGAAACAAGGCGTGATGTTATGTCTAGTTGCCCCTTCCAAAATGTAGTTTCGTATGGAGCAGAATGGGCAAGAAACTCCACCGTAACTCTTTTGTATACATTTAATGGGTACATAATTATATTTATTTATTTATATTTCCACAATCACTGCTATCATTACAGGAAAATTACTAATGCGGTAGCGTGGTCCTTATTAAACTATCTTAAATAACATATAACATACAATATTATTATTGTGAATTCATTCAGAGAGCAGGAAAATAAATCGATCCTGTCAGCAGTGTCATTGAGTGCGTGAAAGGCGCGCGTTAGTGGCGCTTTGCTGAGTAAACTGGTTCGTGCGTGTGGCACTGCTAGTAACCGTGGCTTCCTTCGTCACAATGCGTAATTGTCAGGTACATTCAGACAAATCTCCTTCAAAACACCGGGATTATAAGTCTTACCGCGTAAAAGTTGAAATACATACGTGGTTATAGCAAAGTCCCTCCTTGTCTCGAGTTCGTTGTATTCAACCATACCAATAGCGAATAAGTTTGGGTACATCAACGGATAAAAGGGATACACACCGTAAAGTTTAATGTACAAAAATCTGGTGAATATTTTTTGTATACACTCCAACATGAGGCTATATTTAGTCTCATGCGGGGCCGATATGACAGCATTAACATTACATCACGCCTTGTTTCCCCGAAGGGTTGGGCAGAGGTGTACCTATAGTACACCCACATTTCGCCAGTTATGTTTAAGTCCCATGTAATAGGGGGCGAGCCTATTGCCATCTACCGGGCACAAATCCAGACTTCGGGCTGCTACTGAGAAATTCCAGATAGAAAAACCCAATAACACGTTGCCCGACCTAGGAATCGAACCCAGGACCTCATGCTCAGCAGTAACGATTGCGACCACTAGACCAACGAACTTCTAACTAAGTTCTTATGAGCGCAATATACAATGCATGAGGCTATATTTAGTCTCATGCGGGGCCAATATGACAGCATTAAATTCTAACTAAGTTCTTATGAGCGCAATATACAATGCATGAGGCTATATTTAGTCTCATGCGGGGCCGATATGACAGCATTAAATTCTAACTAAGTTCTTATGAGCGCAATATACAATGCATGAGGCTATATTTAGTCTCATGCGGGGCCGATATGACAGCATTAAATTCTAACTAAGTTCTTATGAGCGCAATATACAATGCATGAGGCTATATTTAGTCTCATGCGGTGCCGATATGACAGCATTAAATTCTAACTAAGTTCTTATGAGCGCAATATACAATGCATGAGGCTATATTTAGTCTCATGCGGGGCCAATATGACAGCATTAAATTCTAACTAAGTTCTTATGAGCGCAAAATACATTGCATGAGGCTATATTTAGTCTCATGCGGGGCCGATATGACAGCATTAAATTCTAACTAAGTTCTTATGAGCGCAATATACAATGCATGAGGCTATATTTAGTCTCATGCGGGGCCGATATGACAGCATTAAATTCTAACTAAGTTCTTATGAGCGCAATATACAATGCTACAACTGCTTTTATATTTATATAACTCGATGCCCGTCGAAGAACAAAACCCAGACTTCTGTACGACTTTTTACAAACTTTTACAATATGGCCACGAAAAGTTAACTCAGTGTTCAGGCGTACACCCAGGTCACGCACCTCTTCCACCCGCTCAAATGATGTGCCCTCAAGCTTGTAATCGTGATGATGTGGTTGGTTTTCTCATCCTGCCAAAAGTTGTTACTGAGCATTTGCTTACATTAAACTGTAGTTTATTTTTCCTACTCCACTCAGCTACATTGTCTATATCTTGCTGCAATAGTGCACAATCACTTTTATCTTTAATGGCCATGATCAACTTAAGATCATCCGCGAATAACAGACAAGTGGCAACCCTGACAGCCTCAGGCAGCTCATTTATCATAATAATAAAACTCAGCAGAGCCACATTACTACCCTGACTTACTCCTGATCTTATATAATATAATATGTGAAGACGAACCTAGAATTGTAACTAAATAATACATTTAAATAATTAAATATTTAGCAATGTCGGGTAAATTGATTCTGTTTTAGACACATTTTAAAAATTTAAGTCATAATGAGTGTGTGAGTTATTAAATGCAAACTAGAATGTAAAATCAGTGTCATAAAAATTAAAAATTATACAGTTAAAGAAGCAACCAGTTTGATTTTTTCTAGACTCAAGACTGTCGTATGGAGCAGAATGTTTCCAAGCATTCTTATCTAGGACATAATCCTCTAATATGTAATATGCTTGTTTACAAAGTGTAGTTTTAATGTAAGTTTTAAATTATCTTTCATCTAATTGCAATTTAACACATGGTATTTTAGATAATCCGAAAAATGCTTGTTATATGTTAATTTTATCTATGTTTCTTGTGATGTGAAAAGTGATTGCTTTTTTATTACTTACTTACTTATTTATTTTTATAAATGAATGGGCAAGATACCGTCACAATATTAATCTTTTTAAATAGTTAATTATGAGATTTCCCCTCCCGACCCTTGCTCGAGCCAGCCCGCGTCGCTGAGCCTGTAGCTTTAAATTCGTCCCAAAATAACACCAATCCTGATCCAGCTAGTCATTTGCTGCCCTCTTCCAGTGACGCCCTAAGCCGAGGTTCGAACCCCACAGGGGGTGCCCTTAGCGTGTAGTCGCTTAGTTTTTAGTTAGCGTTTAAGTTTAAGTCCTGGCTGGAGGCCTTAATTTATTAGGGCGACCACAGGCAAGTCCGCTTAAGCAGACGACAACCCAATAGGTTGACCTGCGAGATGCCAAACAAACAAAAAAAAACCTTATGAGATTTGCGGCGACGTAGATTGGAAATGGCTCTGACAGCTCTCTTTTGCAAAATAAAAATTTGTTTGGATGGATGGCCAGCCGCCTGACCCCACAACAAAATGTAAAATGCCATATAACATAATGCTGTGGAAATAGATAAAATTGACCAAACGTGCGTTCATCAAATTAGTTCTTTCAAAACCCGAAAATCTGTTTATATCTATATCGCTTGAAATGGAATAAGACGCTAAAACAAAATATAAAAGGAGGTTAACATACATTTTGAACACCGAACAATCCAAAGCTCTTTGATACAGTATCGAAGCCCTAGACACCAACTTAGACTGGCTACAAACACCACTTGAAGGTACAACAAACAACACACCTTTATAACAGGCATTACGTCGCCGTCTGTGGCCTACGAACGAGTACATGACTTATTTATTTTGTTCTCGAAAAAGGCTAACCTGTATTTTCTAAATTAAACAGGCCGGATTAAAATATATTCTCGTGAAGATACCAAGAAACCTTTGGTGTGTCTAAAGGCACGTTTACAAGTACTGCAACCACACCACATCGCAGCGACGAAAAGTGCAAGCAAGCAGTGGTTACGTATAAATAGTTTCGCTGCAACTTCTTGCAGCAGATTGTGGTTGCTCTCTTACTAGTAGTTGCGATGTGGTTATGTTGTAGCTAATGTTAGCAGAGAGATCGACTCTCAGATCTCAGCTGTGACAGTGCCGTCGCATCGATGCAAGGTCGTGGTTGGGTCGTGCCGCGAAGTCGCCTTGATGTGGTGGGTATCACCCTCACGGTTGATTTTGTCGGGCAATCGCGGTCCGTGTGAATAGACTATTAATTTTCATACAAATTAGGGCCCTTCCACGTGGTGTCATTGTGGTGAGATTTTGGTTGTGGTGTGGTTGCAGTCCGTATGATTGGGCCCAATTGAGTACCAATTGAGGTTTTTGACTCCCCCCCCCCGCAACGTCTAAGAGGGGCGCGCGTGGAACACTACAAGCCGCCACTTCGGGTCCTGATGTATGGGGGGCGGCGGAAACTCGACTCCGCCGTCCTTGGACCCATTTAGGGGGGCTGGAAGAGGGCGTTGTCCGCCCTCCGCCTACGCCCGGTGCGCCTGCTGCGCATCAGGAGAGTGGACGAGATTTCACTCTCCCTTTTAGCAGCCTCCTTCTGCGAGATTACTCCTCGCTGCCGACCATCACTGCGATCGACAGGTCACTGCCTACTTCTGAGATGAGGGCACGGCGCGGTTCCTCCCAAGCAGCATACTCTGCCAGCGTATGTCACGCCGTGTCCTCCCAGCAGTCGACGCAGTGGTGACACCGGGCGTCCGGCTAAATGTTTATGCGTACTTACCTAACCTAACAATTTTAAAAGATAACTTATTTCGAAAAATATATTGAGAAACAACCAAATAACATTTTAGTTTTCCATCTTGAAATCTGACCGCGATTTTTCGGGGCTTTGTAGATATACGAAATGAGACGTTTTAATAGAAATATTCGCTCTCATTATAAAAAAGTAGTTAATTAAAATCCTTGCAGTTGTAACGAAGCAGTAAGTTTTATTGTCCTCTCATTTTGTTGCCATGAAAATTACTAGTTTTTTAACAGGTTATTAACAATGCGAGGGCTAGATTATGGAATGGCAAACCCTCCAGCACACTTATTTTATAGAGTTTACAGATTACGAAAAAGAAAAAATCACACGTGTATTGGCAAAAAAAGTTACTGATTGCAATGCCTCACATACGAAAAAAGTGTTTGATAAAACATCAATGTTTAGTAGGCTAGTTGTAAGCCAATATCTAGCTGGCGACTTGGTAGAGAGCTTCGGTATTAGATGTCTTCATGTATCTGAAAATTACTGCTTTAAGCTTGAACAGTTAACCTACGAATTTTTATAGAAGACCTTACAAAAACTAACGATATTTCCTTAAAATATATTTAATTCATTATTTTAACGCTATACAAAGTAATCATCTGTACACTGTCATCTTGTTGAACGATTGCCCCACATGGCACCACAGCACAACATGTCAGGTTGAGCAATAACTATCACCACTCTCATAAACTGTCGCCAACGAACTGCAACTAACTTTCATACTAAACAATATTTTGACAACGGACAACAACAAAGTTGTCTCTTCATACGATTGCGCTATTCAACTGACTTTCGGAGCTCATAAAGCTATTGCAACTATTTGTGTGTACGTGTATATTATTGTTCCCATATGGGTAGTTTGTGGAACTTCTTGATCGTGTGTAGTGTACTTACTGTACTCTTCATCGAGTTCTCTAATGACTGCTGCTTGCCCCCAAGTTTTAATAGCACCGTCGCACTTTAGTTAAAGGCCAGAATGAGGTCAGAAACGAGCCAATAGTAGGAGTGTTAGTTCTGAATCTATGGACCGGAATTAGAACCGGCAAAATAAAGAGGACAGGAACCGCTGGACGGTGATAACGAATGAATTGAGAAACTAATGAAGCCAGTGTGACAACAAGCATGTTAAAAACGAATTATTACAAAAATGATTCCATAGCCAACGTAAATAAACAAAAGTAAACAAGTCATCCCCAGTCCTCGAAAGTATAAGCTCAATATTATTATTAAATATGAAATTATAGGGACGTCAATACATTATTGAATGTTGTACAATATTTACGACAACCTACCATTTTGTCTGCAAATATTGACCTACGTTTTACGAACAACGTTTTATGTATTTATACGTCATGTTGTTCTGTATACTTTACGTTAACATTCTTTTAAACCGAAACACAATTTGTAATGCAAATGATCGCCGACTGAATTCAAAAACCACGCACGTATCAATTACAAATGCAATTCCGCTTGCAATGGCGGCGAAGGAAAAACTGCAAAACTGGAAAGAGTTAAACTCCATAATTAGCCGTCGGAGCCAAATAAAAACATAAAACTTAACAAGCGAATCATTTAAACAAGAAGCTTGTTGGGCTATGTTGGCTTGAAACCAAAAACGTGGCAGCATCGAGTGGGCCGATGTAACCGCTACATCTGATCCCGGTTTAATTAGAGACACGGCTTCGTGACTTGTGCCAAATTCACGAAACACGTTGAGTTACTTGTAACTAGCGTGAGAGTAGACGCTATCGGTGTCTGTCGCACGACTGTCGTGCACTCCAGCAGCCTAATTGCATAACACATTTTCGGAAACGATTACGACTAATCAGATTTCAGAATCATTTTGACAGTTGAATAACATTCATTGCGTTATTTACATTGTTGAGCAGATTTTTTATCGTACTTATGAAGCAATGGATTAGCAATCTGTTTCAAAACGATTCAGATTCCGATTGATTGTGTATTACGCAATTAGGGTGCAGGATAATGTCAGAGGCGAACCGAAAACAATATTTTTGTATCACTGGAATGGGAGATGGAAGCCGATGGGGTCGATTAGAAACATTGACACAATTGTTTTTTGATACGGTTCATCGAAAAACGTATGGAGTCTGTCAAAGAGTTTATATCAACTTCGTAAAGTGGTAAGCACGAGTTTTCGTTTAAGATTCTCGCAGGTTATTCTTAAACATCTTCTAAACGGATACTCACAATCTGATTATGCAGTGATGCTACAAACTTTTATAATTTACTACGGACCTCTGAGACATGATTTAGCTACAAGGAAAACTCTAAAATATTAATGATCACCATCGAGCGTGTAACGTGCATACTCAAAGGAAGCAGAAGTCGCGATGTATCATACGTCCGAGAACTGAGCCGCCGCCGCAAACATAGGTGTATACGAGTACTTAGGTACCTACCTATATAGTATGCTCATTCAACGCGCCGTTTGCCCTGCACTTAAACTCTAAATAGCTACAAAATTAGATTTAAATGTCTCAATACTGCGACTAAATTGTCTTTCACCGCATAATTGAAGGCGCTTCGACAAAACGCGGTACTTTTGTTGTTCAGCATTACTTTCGTGCCCACAAGTAATGGTACGAGGCAGCTATGTAAACAAATCTATCTGTCAACTTGTTAACACTTCGCCCGTGCTAGTTTTACATAAATTCGTCTCGATCTATATGTTGTTTGTTTACACGGTGGAAACTTTAATGCAAGTCGCTGATACGTGTAGTCGCGTTGAGATTGCATTCTGTATGTTTATGAAGAGTTCTTTGCGAGTAAACACGAAATATATCCATGGAATGTCTACTTGTAGTGGTGTAGAACTTTAGAGGTCCTTTCATGTTGAGTCGATAATTTGTAACTTTTCCTTGCATTAATTTGTATTTAAACAACTTTTTGACATGTCTGTTTTGTACATTTTGGTCTTAGAAGGTGACTACTGTCAAGAAAGTCGTGGGCACCAACTTAAACTAGAACTGTCATTCTTTGACACCTGTATGTAACGGTTTTATATCACGGCAAGTTAACGTACGTCACTTTGATGTTCATTTGATTTCCCTTAGCGTACAATATGATTGTTGATAAATCGGCTAATCTTCCTCGTTGGTCTAGTGCTCGCAATCGCTACTGCTGAGCATGATGTCCTGGGTTCGATTCCCAGGTCGGGCAACGTGTTATTGGGTTTTTCTATCTGGAATTTCTCAGTAGCAGCCCGAAGTCTGGATTTGTGCCCGGTATAAGGCAATAGGCCGCCCCCTATTACATGGGACTTAAACATAATTGGCGAAATGTGGGTGTGCTATAGGTACACCTCTGCCCAACCCTTCGGGGAAACAAGGCGTGATGTTATGTTATGTTCTTCCTAGGAATGTTATTTAACTAGCTTCGGCACCCGACTTCGTCGGCGTGAAATTTCGACCCTCTGCCCACCGCGTCGCAACGCATAGACCAGCCCGCGCTAGTACTTCATTTTGGTGTTCTTTCCGACATTTTTCTTTTTTCTTGGCTCGTAATGGCTCTAGCGTGATGTAAAATATTCTATAACCTACATCAACAATTGGGCTATCACATGTTTTTTATTAAAATCCTACTGTTAGTTCCAGAGATTGGCGCGTTGAAATAAACAAACAAACAAACTCGAAGCTTTATTATTATATTGTAGATTGTATAGTATAGATTAATGTGTATGTCTTTCTTATATATCGCATACAAGTATTAAGCGTGGCTTAGTCACATTTAAAACTGTATTTTTTTTTAAGTCTGTACTGTGTGTTCTAAATGAAAAGTTATTAGGTTATTATAAAAGGACAGTTATTTATGAAAATTGATCATTCCCATAACTGCGAAACTATTAAGCATATTTTTTTAACAAATTCAGAAAATTGTTCTATTAATATAAATTACTAAAAAAACTATAAAAAGTCTGTGGTCTTAAAGCGCAATGGTAAGTCGCTAAAAATTGTGCGTAAAAACTAACATTTGCAGTTGGTATGTTTGGAAGAACATATTTTTCAACGACAATGTTCGAAACCGTTCATTGTGTGTGGTCCGAAACGCATTTGGCCGGTTTTTCTTTCTCTAAACTTAGAAAAGCTTATTTTTCTAAATTTACAGTAAGGAAAAATCATTGTTAAGCCAATTGACACCCAACTTCAATTTTTCGTGTTATAATTAGTCATTTCATACAACTGTGAAAGAAAAAAAGTTATGATTTGAAAATACGGATAGGTTAATTAATTTCCATAACTATACCAAAAAACACAGTAAAATAATGAATCCCTTAAATATCACCAGTATTCCGATATTTAAATTTCAAACTCAAAGCATTTATTTCAAATAAACCAATTACAGGCACTTTTGAATTGTCAAGGTCGGTCGGTCAGAAAAATGAAGCCAGTTGAAAAAGAAATATAAACTAAAACCAAACCGCAAAATAAGACATCATATATCACAAGCCTAAGTACCCTTGATTAATCCTAAGATAAACACACAAGTCAACATCTCACTTGAGGCAGCCAAACTTAACCGAGCCCAAAGTTGACGACTTAATATTGATGCGTGGTCCTGACATTTCCAAACGAAGTGACCCCTTTGAACTGTTCCGAGGGCCTGACTCCTGCAGTGTTCCCTTTTACTTGAAACTAAGCAACAAAGGTGGTAAATGGCATAGATAAATAATACGTATAGAAACGAAACTCATGTCAATACTAATGGTAACCTACTCGCCACGGATTTTGTGTGAAGTTACCTGTGAATTGAAAAACTGCATTAGCTGAATAACAGCTAACTAACTAATTAGCTGACATTGCGTCGTGGGGCTGTAAGCTGATGCTGCCAATCACCACCAAAACCGCTATCAGATAACATAACCTAAAAATTATAATCCAGTATTAACTTAATTTGACCAGCACAATTATCAGCATACTAGCTTCTGCCCGCCTGGATGTCGGAAATTATCCAACGGGAACGTGCTACCTGGACAAAAACCTTATGTCCTTGAAAATAAATCAAAATCTGTCATAATTTAGACTGACAGCGTTACATAATATCATTGTCAATTAAAGTTTACAATTGCTTCATTTTAAGTAACTACTCTGGGTACCAATCTTAATAGCGCTGTAGCTTCGCAACCCAACGTGCAACGGCGTGTATTGCAAGGTACGATATTATGGTACGTAAAGACCAGTGCGGGGCATGCAATGCAAATACATATATTTTCTTAAATGTCAGATGCCTCACCTTGAGGCATCAGTTACATGCGTGGATTTACATTCATTGATGCACATACCGCACCCTGTCTGTATGCACCATTACAAACTTGACTGAGTTGGACACTCCGAAATGCCCTGAAAGAAGGGAGAGTAGACTTTCAAAATACGTTTGCAGCGAGTTTCGCTTCTGCATCTTTTTACTCTATGTAGCATGAGTTATACTCGTATAACTTACTTAATACGTGCCATTAATAATTGTTGTAAGGAATCACTCGTGCATCTAAATTGGGAATAAACTTTTTGGCTAGTCATGAAGTTGACCCCAAGGATATTTTGAGCCTTCGATTCGGGTTTGTGAGGGTTTTGTGACCCAAAGTGATTTAATTACGTAATGTTGGTTAGCTTAAAGACGTACTTGCCGTTAGCGAATAAGTTGGTTAAGTAAATGTAAATTAACCAATATGCGTCTGTTATGTTCTTAGATTTAACAGAATAAACATTTGGACAATTTTTTTAATTACCGAGGAAAAAAGACAAAAAAAAACCGCAAATCGTTACATTTCGATTTTATCGTAAGTGTGGTCGAAAGGATCCTAGAACTTAGAATGCGAGAGCGTCCGAATCGAGCTCTGGACTTGGGGCACCCCGACTCGGACAGATTAGGTTCGAAAAAATAACCACGATGGGGATGGTGGCATCACTAGACCCCACCATCCACTTCGTGGTTATTTTTTAAACCTTCAGAAGTAGGAGCATCGCGAAGTGGGCCTCCGTCGAAACCACGCGTACGTACTTCGTAGGGCCTTGCTACTCAGAACCTAAATGGTTTGTAATTCTAGAAGGGTTAGGCAGAGGTGTACTTATAGTACTCCCACATTTCGCCAGTTATGTTTAAGTCTCATATAATAGGGGGCGAGCCTATTGCCATCACCCGGGCACAAATCCAGACTCCGGGCTGCTACTGAGAAATTCTGGATTGAAAAACTGCTCATAATGTCCGTTTTTTTTTGGGTGGGAAATCAGCAAATGTCTTCTCCCGCTCTGGGTGGAGCGGGATGGCGTTTCAGACTTTTACTGACTAAAACCCACCCCTGTTCCTTCAGTTGCCTGTGCCTGGGCCGCGGTATCTCTTTCGAACATCCCGCGGCCGTTAGGCATCGGCCCTATCGGACCCCGTCACTGTGTGCTGACATCTCTTTGAGGTGCGCGTGGAACACGACGCGCCGTCGACCCGGTCCTGGTCCTTACCGGACGGCGAGCTACCCATTGCCTTTGCATTGACAAGGGCCGGACGCGAGAGATCGCCGCCGCCGATTGCCTCCGCGAGGACACGGCGGTGCTCCGCCCAAGCTGGGCAGACCTCCACCATATGCTCCACCGTGTCCTCCGGGCGGTCCATACAATGACACCCAGGCATTTCCTCCTGCCTTGTGTGAAACAGGAACCTCCCGAAACAAACATGTCCGGCGAGGACCTGAGGCAGGCAGAAGGTGAGGACGCCGTGGCGCCTCTCCAGCCACTCCTCAAAGTGGGGACTTTTCGCCGCTATTGTGGCGTGCTCAGCGCTGGGTTGCGACAATCGCACCTTCCATGTCGCCATGAGATCCCGCCGCAGCTGTGTACGCTATACCGTGACTTCTCGCGGCAGCGCAGTTACACCCCAGCGTTTAGCTTCCTCGCGCCACTCCCATACGTGCGCGAGGGCTTTTGACTCCAGATCTCATTGGGGCCATTTAGTTAATACTGTAACTCTTACTACTGCGCCTATATGACGATCCACTGACTACATAAAAAGAGAGAGAAGACTTTATGGCAGACAGTGAATTAAGGAAAAAAAACCTGCGAGTTCTATATGAATGCAATAGTCTAGATTCATAAAATTATGGGCATTACATCCGAGCATTTATAGATTGAATGAAATATTCGTCTGCTAACTGAAAGAGTATTATTATAGCGATTCATCGATAAAATATTTTCAAACAGCAGCGCCCCGAGCTGTCAAATGTTATGATATTTTTATTGCAAGCCTATAAAACGAGCTCAAAATAACATTATGGAGGCCCCAGCTTATTGATACGTCAGTACTATTTACAAATAAATACCCATCTGTAGTAAAATTTGTTAACAGAGAAATATGAAAATACCTAAAGATATTTTTCTTTGACGACATGAAAGCGAGAATACAGGTTTTCTGTATATTATAATAGTGTAAATTCAAACTGAAACATTATTATAGTGAATAATAGTCAATAAATGTTATTATAATGGAGTCATGGGCCAAATCTACCATAATGTGGGTCCAGCGACATCGAGGCAAACCCAGGAGAAGATGGCGGGACGAGCCTACAGACAGGGTTGGTTCACTAGCTCAAGATAGAGCGAAGTTGAAAAGAGAAAGGGAGGCCTTTGCCCCGCAGTGGGACTACACTATTGTAGCATTAACTGCATTATTCAAACCTTATTTATTTTTATTGCAACCTGTTTGCAATAAAAATAAATAAGGGAGGAGTGCGCCCGTTAGAAGTGAAGTTGAAGGCTATTCAGAATTACCCACCTCCTGCCTCAGACCATAAGATGCTTGAGAAATTTTTTGGGATGCACATTTTTATAGGCGTCTCTTGAAAAATGCTGCAGAGTTACAAGCCCCACTAAATGATTTATTGGCAAGCCCATGCATTAAAGGATCGAAAACAGTGAAGTGGACTTCCCAGTTATTTTAAATTTTGGAGCGTTGTAAGCATAGCCTTTCAGATGCAGCATTGTTGGTTCACCCAGTTTCCGATGCGCAGCTGGCACTGGTAATGGATGCATCTAACGTTTCCCTAGGAGCTGTATTACAGCAGAGAGGGGATTACGTCTGGCAACACTTAGCTTTCTACTTGAAGGAGATTAGGCCCACGCAGCAGAAATACAGCGCTTATGACCGCGAACTCCACGCAATTTACGAGGCCATCTAACATTTCTGGCATACGGTAGGAGCACTACATTTCATTGTTTACATTGTATTGTTCTAAAGAAGCAAAAAACTCTTCCTTTTGACCCGAGCATAACCTTGAAACTAAAACCAAGTTCGCCCCTATACAATACAAAAAACGTTAACTTACGTTAAACGTTGACTTAACAAAGAGATTTACGTATATATTATGAAACAAAATGAAGTTATTTTTTTTTTAAACTAATTGGAAAGAACCACTTCCCTTTGATGACACGGAGGCGTTGCTGGAATAAAATGTAATCCTTCACGTAATGCCTGTATCAGTCCTAACCTCGTGCATACAGTCTGATTGATTCTTTCTCACATACACATTCACACACTCTCAATCCCACTCACACACTCGCATGCCTGCGCAGTGCAGCATGCTGCATGTTCCGTGCTGCATGTTTAGTTTTAATTCTTAATATTTCTGATTCATTCCTGCTCACATTCACACACGTTCACACACCCTCACATTCACCGTGACTCCCCACTCTCACTCACACTCTCGCATCCCTGCGTGCGTGCTGCATGTTTATTTTGAATACTTTTTTCTTTTTTTTATAAACAAGTAGAACAAATTTGTCAAAGTTATGGAAGAGCGGAGTCTTCTAACACAGGCTTGTCTGCTTAATAGGAGGCTCCAATCACAAGTTGTTATAATGTCAACTTGTTTGATTAATAAACCATTTATTTATATATTTATTAACAAGCCACTGATAAGTGCATTTAAAAAGAAGGACCAACAAGGCTAACCAAGACAGATTAACCAACTGTGTTTTATTTTTCAGTTCACGACTGACATCCAGCACGTTTCCGGGCAGGACAACAAGGTGGCCGATTTATTGTCTCGAATTGAGGCAGTCACTGCACCAGTGGACTCTTTTTAGCTTGCCCTAGCGCAGTGTGATGATCCAGAGCTACAACAGCTACTGAAAGGTAACCATTCGTTGACATTGGAGTTAGCGCAAGTACCAAATTCAAACGTACAGTAAGCGCTCAAAAGTGCATTTTTGTTTGTTTGTTTGGCATCTCGCAGGTCAACCTATGAGGTTGTCGTCTGCTTAAGCGGACTTGCCTGTGGTTGCCCTAATAAATTAAGGCCTCCAGCCAGGACTTAAACTTAATGCTAACTAAAACTAAGCGACAACGCTAAGGGCACCCCCTGTGGGGTACGAACCTCGGCTTAGGGCGTCGCTGGAAGAGGGCAGTAAATGACTAGCTGGCTCAGGATTGATATTATTTAGGGACGAATTTAAAGCTACAGGCTCAGCAGCGCGGGCTGGCTCGAGCTAGGGTCGGGAGGGGCGTGGATTATGGGCATAGCGGCGGGCCTCGGCGGCGAGGACGGTAGGACGTCGATCGGGTTTTGGGCTTATGTAGCGTGCTGGTGGCCTTACTACTCTCCTGGAGGAGGGTAGTGGCGTCGTCGGGGGCGATTAAGATATGCCTTGGTCGGCGAATACTACTTATGCTGGAGGGAGTATAGCGAGCGGCCGCTGAAATCAGGGGGTTTGAATGTTTGGTGCCACAGTCGAAGAAACGCTTAGATAAGCGTTTCATGAACTGGTTTATGGTTGGCATTTTTAGGTCGACGTGAAGATCGTGTGACGTCGTGTAGGGGGCACCCGTAACCCTTCTGAGGAAACGGTTCTGGAGGGTCTGCATCTTATGGTGATGTCGTGGGTGAGCGTGCGCAAATACAACGCAGGCATAGGTCATGATGGGACGGATGACTGCGGTATAGATGCGCAGTTTACATTTTAACGACAGTTTTCTTCGGGCTGTCAGTATAAACTGGAGTATACTAAGAGCGAAGGAGGCGCGCGCGCGAACCGCCTTGATATGTTCCTTAAAGGTAAGGTTCTGATCTAGGATCACGCCTAGGTACTTGGCTTGCTTTTCCCAAGCGATCGGCTTGCCGTACATAGTGATCGGGCTGGGAAGGGGGAGGGGGAATCGACGACGTCGCGAGAAGAGAACCGCCTGACTCTTATCGGGGTTGACCTCGATTCTCCATTTCCGGAACCAAGCGCCTAAGACGTTTGCGGAGGTTTGGAGAGTACGAGCTATAGCGTTGGGACAGTGACCGGAATAGTAAACGGCAGTGTCTTCGGCGAAGAGAGCAAACTGAGCCTTTTTACTTTTTGGGATATCGCTGGTGAACAGCGTGAAGACGAGAGGAGATAGTACGGAACCCTGAGGGACACCGGCGCGAATAGGATGAGGGGACGAGAGTACTCCCTCGATGCGATAGCGAAAGGTGCGATTCGACAAAAAGTCTCGTAAGATGAGCGCTCAAAAGTGCATAGGCACGTTAAGAGTAATATTGCTGTAAACTCGCGGTACGACTGTATGTGTTCTAACGCCACACACCAAAAAGATCGCAGTTTTGCACGGCACACACTGATCGTCGCGTACTCGCATCGCACTGCACGAAACAAAAATACATTTGCGTCGCTTTTGTTGGACACGCATCATGCGCGTGATCTGGCCAGTTTATGGCATTGCTAAAATTCGCGTAAGTTTAACTTGTGCTGGTAGCCGTTCGGCCTAATAATGAATTCACGTTCAATGAGATCTGAGTTCGTATCAATGTGTGGCTGTTTTTGTTTCTTTGAAACCATAAAATTTTGAATTTTATTAAACAATTTGTTGGGTATTTATGTTTATTTATGCTTGTTTCATGCTTATTATTTATTTTTTATAAGAAGTTAAATATTACACAGTGTGTTATTATTTAAGTATTTATGTGACTTTTTATTTATCTCTTCGGTGTTGGAAGGTGGAATAAAAAAAAATCGTGTTGCATATGATAATACAATATTTATTCGTTTTATATATTTATAAAATTAACAAACTTTTATGATAATTGTGACGTCACATTCCTACCTAGATAAAATAAGTTTTCTTGTAACCGTTCATAAGTTTTTTTGTGGCATACCCACTACTACACATAATAACATAACAAGGAAAGAATATTCTAATAACACTAATATAATTGTTGATACCCACTTATTATAGGTATTCAGCAGAGTTGATTGAAAACTAATATTATGATTAAGACTTTATGCTTTTTATGTAACGTCACAATGAATTATAATATTGGGGTTATAGCTTAAGTGTTCATTTTCTTGACGAAAAGAAGTTTGAAACTAAACCTCAATTTAGGATCATTAAATAATTACGAATATGTTAAATTGACTAATTATTTAGTTACACCGTCTAATAATTAAAACTAAACATCTAGGTATTAATATTTTGAATAACGCCCATTATTTTCAATGCAGTCAAGTAGACGTTTGCACATGGACGCTACAATATTACCACATATTTCGGTTCCTCTTAAACTTTCCCACACCTCCATGCAATGGGTTTTTAGTTGCTGTATACACCTCTCATCCCGTGACTCCCACCTTTGCACCATCAAACCCCATGGATTTTCTATGTAGTTTAGGACGGGTGATCGCGCTAGCCATGGAACAACAAATATCTCCGGGTGATTGTGAAACCACTCACGCACAGTGCTCGCCCGCTGAATAGGACAATTGTCCTGGACATAAGTTAATTGTGTCAACTCATCAGCTGGGTAAATGTTACGCACCATAGGTAGCATGACATCATTTAAAACATCTACGTTAGAACTGTTGGCGCGTGGAGGAATAAAAGCAAGTTCTCCTGGCCCTGCTGCACTCATCCATCCCCACATATTAATCGCAATGCGACCTGATTCTGTATTAGGGATTACGTTTTTATCACACCAGCGAGTGTTATCCTTGCGCCATAAATGAAGCCTACCATTTTGACAAGATTTAAATGTTTTTTCATCTGAAAACATAGTTGTATTCCAGTCGAAATGTAAATAATCCCGAGCGAAACGTATTCGTTCTTGTCTATGTCTTTCTGTCAAGAAGGGCTTTTTAGCTGGTTTTCTGTGATGCAAGCCTTCAGCATGGAGGGCACGGCGAACAGTTTGCAATGAGGTGTCGAATAATTCCGCAAAGTGTCCAGTTGGTGTGAAACCATTTGTTTCATACTCGCCAACCATATGTCGTCGCTGCGCCTCGCTAATAAACGATGGTCTTCCACTTCAGTGTCTACTAGCAAGGCTACCCTCTTCCTCATGTCTTTTAATCCAGAGAGTTACAGTATTCCTCTAAAACAAAAAAGAAATATATTAAGCAGCTATAACAAATTAAAGTGACTCCATTTTTATATAATATATAATATTATTTAATATAACAATATAGTATCAAAACTCTGCATTTATTAATCCAATAATAATCACACTTTTTTTATCTTTCTATGGATTAAAGAAGAATAAACATAATTAATCTTTACGTCACCAAATAATCTTAGGTATACATTGCAAATAAAAGTTTAAGTGGCAATTCATAAATATGTCAATGTCAGAATGTATGTATGTATGTTATATAATAGTAATGATATTTTATAAACAAAATAAAAAAGAAGCATCTTGCTATTTCATGTTGTTTTATGTATATATCTGTGCCAGGCGTTTAATATAGAAAGCAATTTTTATACAATCTGAGTAAAACTATAGTTTATTACTATTTTGTATAGCACAAAAAGTAAAATATTCACAGTAGCATATTATGTAAGGGCAAATAACAAAACAAATAACATAACATAACATAACATCACGCCTTGTTTCCCCGAAGGGTTGGGCAGAGGTGTACCTATAGTACACCCACATTTCGCCAGTTATGTTTAAGTCCCATGTAATAGGGGGCGAGCCTATTGTCATCATTCACCGGGCACAAATCCAGACTTCGGGCTGCTACTGAGAAATTCCAGACAGAAAAACCCAAAACACGTTGCCCGACCTAGGAATCGAACCCAGGACCTCATGCTGAGCAGTAGCGATTGCGACCACTAGTAGTAAAAATATTTTTTTTAAATCATTTATTGTTATCAAAACTAAGGCGAGAGGGCACGGATCACTAAGTGATCTTCCACAGACATAACAAAAATTTATATGATCAAGTTGTCTTTCCCTTTAATTGGTTGCAAGGCATCTTGTTATATTATCATAGCAGGCAATATTTTAGTAGGAGGTACTTATTGAAACTAGAAATTGCCTCCAAAGTTAACCACTCCGATAAAAGAACAGTCTCATCAGGGGGTTAACACAATTCGAAAGAGAAAACCGGTTCAAACTTCGAAGAGGGATTATGTTATTTACAATTGACATTTGTCGGCGGTATTTCCGATAATAACGTGAAATTATCCTATCCGTAACTGCACTAATATATACAAAGTGTAGTTTTGCATCCTCGTCAATTTTCAGGAAGCTGTTATGAAAGACATAAATAATCCAAAAAAAAAAATACGAAACTTGCTCAATAATTAATACAAACTTACTTTTTTTTTTGTTGTTTAAGTTTGACAGTTTTTCAGAATAAACCACTTCCAAAGAACAGAATCGCCCCGCTGCGTATGCGGTAGGCAATGTCGCACGGTTATGTCGCATAAAAGGGCAGTTATATTGCGGTATCACACGGGCCGCGTTTTAACATGGCGCGTTCCACACATGTCGATTTTCAAAAATGAGAAAAACAAAATAAAATACTTATTTTATTTTCGACACGGATTAACCTCCTTGAATTTGACGAGGATGCAAAACGACACCTTGTATAAATTCAATCATAAATGGTTCAATTTATAGACAAGAAAAAATACAAAAATGATGTTTTATTACCTTAAGATTACGAATAATTCACAAGTATGTTTCAGGCCCGCTAAGCGTTTATTTTACATTTAAATACCTTTAGTTGTTATTAGTATATTTGTGGATCTTTGTTACATTATATGACAACATTAAAAGGTATTTTAAAGCAAATCAAACAGAAAAAGCTTTTAATTATGATTATTTCTTCGCTTCTGCTATGAGGCATGAAACGTTATTCAAATTTATTTATTTATTCATTCCAATTATCTGCAATAAATGTATTTTTGTACTCCGTGGGGTACATTTTGTCCATCTCCTTTGACGTACCAGATGTACGTTTCGTAGAGGACCTAATAGGACCGCTACCAATATCTTCCAATCTTAAATACTGTTCTAAATATTATTGAAAGGTATACCAGATGGACTGAGGTGATTCCACTTCCCGACAAGACAGCAGATACCATGACAAAGGCGCTTGTTTCGGAGGGGATTGCTCGGTATGGTTGCCCGAAGAAGGTTATAACGGACCAAGGTAGACAATTTCAATCTCACTTATTCCAAAATTTGCAATGACGTATATAATCCAGTTGGCAAGGCCAACAGCGTATCATCCAGCCTGCAACGGCATGATTGAACGTCTACATCGCACGCCTAAAGCTGCTTTGATGTCACATGGTACGAAGGATTGGGTTAGTTATCTTTCCATAGTACTTTTAGGATTACGGACAGCGTGCAAAGAGAATTTGCGAGTCCCCAACGAGTTTTTCACCGCAACGGATGACTACCTTAGATTACCCAGATTTGGTCAGTACCTACTCTACGACAAAGAATGTCCGACCTACGCCCAAGTCCAGCGTCGGACCATTCACAGCATTGGGTGTTTGATATCAAGGTTTTACACACCACTTCGCACGTATTCTTGCGCCAAGATCTGCTTCGTTGATTGCTAGAACTACCTTACAGTGGCCCTATTAAGGTCATAACAAGAAGTCCCAAGAGTTTCGACATAATGCTAAATACCAAAACCATCAAGGTGTCAATTGACATATTAAAACCAGCATATGCATAGCGTAACGTTGAGAAGTATAGCCATGAGGCACAAGATGCACGACCAATGCGTACTACGGACGCAAAGTAAAGGCCCCGGATCGATATAATGAAAGCGGCCCTTTCATTCGTATTGCGGCATTCCTGTGGCGGCAAATTAATGGACCCACATTAAATTGCATTTTGTTGACAGTATGCCTACCTATCCTCTTACTTTCTGCTGGCGTGAAGGTGCGCACGTTCACGCCAGCAGGAAGTAAGAGCATGCCGCGCGCCGCCCATCGACGCAAGCGCTGCTTGCCGTGGAAACCGGTTGTCCTACCTCACCCCGGACTCCACGCACCGCGCCGCCTCCGCAGCCCGCTCAAAACGCAGACGGCATCGACAGTCAGCCAGGAGCTCTCGACGCGCACCTTTTTTGTTTTGGCTCGCTACCATATATTAATACATATTAAATCGCGTACTTTCTAATTTACTATCTCATATTTTCCTTAATTAGTTTTGCAATACCTCATGTTTAAAATCGTTTCCTTTTCTCTTTAACTTCTGGCTAGCGCTGGTATGCTGTATAGTATATTTGCTCTATGCTGTGAATCTTATTAACACGCTCCCGCACGCTTCCAAAAATCAATGTTCCACTAAGTTTTACTCGGTTAAACCTTTTCTTTAAAAAATGGTTTAATACTGCAATATTTCTGAGGTTTTTTTTCTTGTAACTTTTTATTATCTGCTGGCGTGCGAGAAAGACCTTTTTATCCGACATTACTACAAGCATGTGTTATAATTTTTGCATGTATGTGATTTATCAGTACAATATCACCGCTAAAATAAAAAGAAATAGAGCACCCTACAAAAATATATGAAATCCCACAAAAAACATTTAATGTAAAGGAGGTTGACAAGACGTACAATAACGCTTTCACTGTTAAAAGTTATTAGATTTAATGTAATAAAAATAAAAAATAAAGGCCCTAAATACACAAGGTCTAATTCAAAAACTTTACATGCATGGCTTGGCCGTTCTATTGACCTATCGCATGACACGACATTTTAGACCAGTTACTTAATTTCTTACCATAAGCATAGAGGAGTGTTTGTGCGACGGCCGCGAAACGGACTTTGCTTGGATAGTCTTGGATATGTAAAGGAGGTTGACATGAAAACAGTTTAGTGCAAAGGCAAAGCAGAAACCTCATTTACGTAGGCTCTTATTGATACTTAAATATGGGTTCTTCTTCACCTTCAATTATCGAAGGAGAAAATAGTATAATAGTTTTTTTTTTTTATACTTTATTAAAAAGAACCAGGTTCTTAATAATTGATTACAATCTAGCCTATACGACTAATAAGCAATTTTAATCTAACTTAATTTGTTACGTGCATGTGAGTAATAGTTAATGTGTTGTAAAATAGAAGTGTTATTGGGTTTTTCTATGTAGAATTTCTCAGTAGCAGCCCGGAGTCTGGATTTGTGCAATAGGCTCGCCCCCTAGCACATTGGACTTAAGCATAACTTGCAAAATGTTGGTGTATTATAGGTGAGCCCCAGCTCATGGAGGAGGTGGTGAGCACTTTGTTCCCTTCGCGGGGGGAGCATACTCCTCCGCCCATGACTCCGCCTACTGCGGTGCCGGATGCGGACCACACTGCCGACGACGACGACGATGCTTCGGAGGTGACCGGGGTAGAGCTGAGAGTGGCGGTAAATAGGCTTAGTGCCAAAAATACCGCCCCAGGACCTGACGGCTTACCTGGAAGAGCCTGGGTTCTGGCCATGGAGGCTCTCGGGCCTCGACTTATGGGGCTCCTAAGCGCATGCTTGGATGAGGGCCAGTTCCCACTTCGCTGGAAGACGGGGAAACTGGTCCTCATTAAGAAGCCGGGGCGCCCTGCGGACTCTCCGTCCGCTTACCGGCCCATCGTGCTGCTCGACGAGGTGGGCAAGCTCTTTGAAAGAGTTATTGCAAACCGCCTCGTCGGGCGGCTGGTGCGGGTGGGGCCGGATTTGGCGGAGAGCCAGTTTGGTTTCCGCAGGGGGCGCTCTACGGTGGACGCCATCATGCGCGTGCGAGCCCTCACGACGGGGGATGCTGTTGCCCGGGGTGGGGTCGTCTTGGCGGTGTCTCTAGACATCGCCAATGCCTTCAACACCCTGCCCTGGAGTTGCATCAGGGAGGCATTGCGGTATCACCGGATGCCGACCTACCTCTGTCGTGTGGTCGAGGCCTATTTGACGGACAGGGCCGTCATCTACCCCGGTCACCGGGGAGAGTGGAACCGGCGAGAGATGTCGTGCGGTGTCCCACAGGGATCGGTCCTGGGGCCGCTTCTGTGGGATATCGGTTACGACTGGGTGCTGCGCGCGGACCTCCCGAATGGCGTCAGCGTGGTGTGCTACGCTGACGACACGCTGGTCCTGGCACAGAGGAGGTCGCACCAGGAGGCGGCCGAACAAGCGACACTCGGGGTTGCGACAATCGTCGATAGGATCCGGCAGTTGGGACTCGAAGTGGCCCTGCACAAGTCCGAGGCCATGTGTTTTCATGGTCCTCGGAACGCGCCACTGTCGGGTTCCCAGATAACGGCGGGAGGGGTTCACATCGGTGTCGAGTGGACGATGAAGTACCTGGGACTCGTCCTCGACAGCCGGTGGAACTTCGTGGAGCACTTCCGACGTTTGGCTCCCAGACTGGAGCGGGCTGGGGCTGCCTTGAGGCGGCTCCTGCCCAATCTAGGGGGTCCAAACGCCTCCTGCCGGAGGCTCTACGCGGGAGTCGTGCGGTCCATGGCCCTTTACGGGGCACCGGTGTGGGCGCGTTCTTTGAGGCGCCGACCGGCCCGCCGGTTGAACGCGTCCCAAAGGGTCATGGCCATCCAGCTGGTCCGGGGATACCGCACGGTCTCATGCGAGGCGGCGAGCCTCCTTGCCGGATTGCCGCCATGGGATCTGGAGGCAAAAGACCTCGCGCACGTATGGGAGTGGCGCGAGGAAGCAAAACGCCGGGGTGTAACTCCGCTGCCGCGACAAATCACGGTACAGCGGACAGAGCTCCGGCGGGATCTCATGGCGACATGGAGGGTGCGATTGTGGCAACCCAGTGCTGGGCACGCCACAATAGCGGCGGTAAGTCCCCTCTTTGAGGAGTGGTTGGAGAGGCGCCACGGCGTCCTCACCTTCCGCCTGACACAGGTCCTCACCGGACACGGTTGTTTCGGGAGGTTCCTGTTTCGCATAAGGCGGGAGGAAACGCCCGGGTGTCACCATTGTGTGGATCGCCCGGAGGACACGGTGGAGCATACGGTGGAGGTATGCCCAGCTTGGGCGGAGCACCGCAGTGTCCTCGCGGAGGCGATTGGCGGCGGCGATCTCTCGCGTCCGGCCCTGGTCCAGGCCATGGTACGGAGCGAGAGGGAATGGAAAGCCGTCACCTCCTTCTGCGAAGCAGTAATGCTCGCAAAGGAGGAGGCGGAGCGCGTGAGGGAGAGAGCCTTGCGCCCTCACGCCCCTAGTCGCCGCAGGAGACGCCCTGGGCGTCGGGAATCGCAAGCAGATTCCCGGCCACCGTAGGCGCGGGCTTGCGGACGGCGAGCCATGGGTAGCTCGCCGTCCGGTAAGGACCAGGCCCGGGTCGACGGCGCGTTGTGTTCCACGCGCGCCTCTAAGAGATGTCAGCACAAAATGACGGGGTCCGATAGGGCCGACGCCTCAGGGTCGCGGGTTATTCCACAGAGAAAACCGTGGCCCTGGCACAGGCAACTGAAGGAACACGGGTGGGTTTTAGTCAGTAAAAGTCTGACACGCCCTCCCGCTCCACCCAGAGCGGGAGAAGTCATTTGATGATTTCCCACCCAAAAAAAAAAAAAAAAAGGGGTGTGTTATGTTATGTTGTCTTTAGTACAATAGTTAATAGTTGAAACCTAACAGAAAATGGAAAAGTTGGCATAATATTAAATCCATTTTGTTCAGAAAAACATGATACTTGATTGTCTAACAGAAATTGAAACCAAGGTTTATAACCAAAGATAATTGAACGTACAAACGAAATGCTACAAATACAATAATTTCTCCCATAACACGCCACGTCTAAAGTAACAGCAGTACACGGATTTAAATTTATGTCTCCGGAAACTCGATATTCCCGATTGAGGTAATTGAAAGCTTAAAGGAATTTATTTCCAATTTCCTATCATATGAGGTTTTTCCGTCTATGAAATACACTGCGAGCGTCGGTATGAAATTTATGACATGTCTGTTTTTAATTCTGTTTTAACTTAATTGGAACATTGTTTAGCTGACAGGGGAGAATGTTTGTAACAAGCTGCTTTTTTAATAAATTATTTTGGTTGAATGAGATTAGTTTAGCATAGAAAACGGTGAGAAAGAGTAAACATCTTTAAAGGTATGAGGAACGGTGTGGAAAGTTCCTCATTCTCCATTGAAAAGGAATTGACGGGTATTGTTATGACTGTTGGGTTTCTACGTTAATCGCGTGGACAACTCTAATATCGCGGTTCAGGATGCGTCAGTTTGTATGTGTGTTGCGTGTTATAAATGTCGCCACTGATCTTTATCCAGCAGTGGGAGAGTACTGAGATAGAAAAAAGGTATAAAATAAATTATGTTGTAAAAAGAACAGCATGAATAAAATGTTGGATTGGACGTCGCGCCGGTTACAAAATAATATAAATATTGCTTCAAACATGTATTATCTCCTAGCTTAGTATTGTTTGAATCAAATGTGCAAAATCAAAGAGACTGATATACACTATGACTAGAAGGATTCTTTAAATAATGGAGGTACATTTTTGTATCTTGTTGCCCTGCTCACGATATTCAGTGCCGAATATAGACAACTCTCAAGCTGCGCTGCCTGAACACCGTCCGTCTCAATTTGCTTAATATTTCTACCTAATTGTCAGTTTTCTGCAGGTGTCTCGGTTTATATTATCTACACTTTGTAACTTGCCTTCCAATTAACTGTTACCTATTTATTGGCTTTACTATTAATTGTTTCACGATATTTGAAAAAGCATCCTAATTATTATAAGCCCAACGCATTAGTACAAAACGAACGAAACTAGATTTTATATAATAATATTATTAACTTTAAATATATAGGTGCACCTAACTAAATAGCTTTTATTACGTCTAGACTTTGGTCTATTTAATTAACTAAGGGCCTCAAAATTGAATAAGCTGAATGCAGCGCTTTCAAGTCACACTCTTTATTAAGAAAAACGTGATATTCTTGCTGTTGTTTATTTTTCATAAAGATGAGGACCGTTGCACCGTCTCAACCAAAGTGTTTTTATTAGGTTATTTAAATAACAACATTAAATTAAAATTATAACAGTATATTATGTTCTGAGCCACTTCTGTCATTGCTTCAGTAAAATTAAAATGAGACACATAGAGTGGCAATAGCTTTAAAGCGTTTTTGTTTCTACAACGACGTTAAACAGGATTACGAAGTTTTTCGGTAGCTTATGTCAAATTTAAATCAACACTAGGAATCCTCAAATCTATCAATTTCTCTTCTTCCGCGTTTGCCTGGTTAAGTTCTTTAATGACTTTTCCATCATCTTTATCGCTTTTGGAATGTCACTTTGTCTAGGCCCTAAGGATTCAGCAGCATCCACTTGTGTGATAGCAAACCTATGGCAATCACTCATATTTACCCCAGGTTTGGCGGTTATGGAAGTGACCGTAATAAGTTTTATTTAACACTGTTTTAAAACAAACATATTTATAAATGTAATAGATAAAATAATGTTACAGAATCAAAGTGGTTAATAATTATGTGTAACAGAAATAATCAGTTTTGGGTTTAATTGTACGGTACCGCAACCAATAACGCGCGGTGGACAGACAGACGCGGCGTTGCCGAAATAGCCGCAATCCAGTCGATAATGCGGATATCTTGGCAATGCTGCTTTTACCGGCTACAATTATGAACCCTGTTAACACTTTGATATTGGTTACAGATATATATTGCTTACTTTTGTAAGTGCTTCGGGTTGATTTATTTGATTTTGTTATCAATTCAAAATGTACATTATAATCTTGTAACATATATGCAGATGTTTAAAAGCCCATGACTGTATGACACGTTTTTTTTCTCTTTATTTTTTTTAGGGACTTTTATACAGGTGTACATGCCAGTCCCATCAGACCTTATCATGTGAAACGTAACAAAACAAACTTAATTAAATTATAAGCAGCTCCGGAGCCAGGTGTTGACAAAATATGATGGAACATAGAAACATCGTACATGTTTATATCCAGCTCTCTAACTAGATCCTCTCTTGCAGACTGAAATCTGACACACTCCGTCAATAAATGCATAACATCTTCCAGTGTGCCGCACACTTCACAATTTGGTGAATCAATTTTTTTAATTAAAAATCCAAAATTATTGAGCGGCATGTGTCCAGATCTCAGTCTGTGAGCTGTAACTATTATTTTTCTGCTAAACCTAGTATTACAAAACCACGGTATATGAGGAGGCTCCGAGACTATAGACCTATACCATATTCCTTTTTCTCTAGATCTTTGATTAAAATATTATTTCCAAACTTCATGACATTTAATTTTATACCTAGGCAATATTTCTATGTAATTAGTATGACACTTATAGGAAGCATTTGATAATCAGTAATTTAGCTATACGGAACAGCCCATTCCGAGGTCAAAATGTTAGTAAGTCTAAATTCTCGGTGACTGTGTGTACCGGATTTAGGTAAGTCTATCATGAAAACAAAATAACAGTAAAAATCTTTTTAAAACCTGCTTTTAATTAAAGAACTAAAAAGTACTAAATAAAACTTACGTAATCATAGAACTTTAACATTTTGAGTGAAAGTGTAAGAAGAACGGTCACACCTCAAGCTTTTTAGAAATTATTTTCTTTTTAGGTTTGCCTAAGTTTTATTTTGTAGTTTTTTAGTTTAGGAATATGTTTTTAAAAGATTTTACTGATATTTAATTTGGTACTCTACAGCATTACAATTTGTTTAAGTATTTGTTCTATCACCTCCGCTTGTAAGTTACTTGTCAAGGCAAATCTAAAGAGCCCAATACATCAGGGCTATCTTGTTTAGCTAAGGAGTTCTTGTAGACACTTTTTCGCTCACATACTGTAGACTTCAACTAGTAATTGTTTAGATAAATCAAACGGACCCAAATAAAAGTATACCCTTCTTGGCAAAACAAACGAAGTTAGTTCGTTTGTTCTTGTTTAGTTCTAGTTGGGGGGTTCCTATGGTGAGCTTTCATCTCCATCATCAGATCTTGGAAAACACCTTGGGCTAATGTACCTCCTTGTCAAAACAAATCCAAACGGCCGAACCACAACGGGGCTAAATTGTCTAGTTGAGGTCTTAGGCAACCTTTCGGATACATCATGAGGCCCTGGACTGTGGCCTTGGGCTATAGAACTCGGTAAGACAATATCAACGACCCCAAACACGATGGTGCGATCTTGTTTAGTTGAGGAAATCCTATTGCCACCTTACGGCTCCATCATCAGACCCTGGATAGGTTAAAGTACTTGTCAAGACAAAGCCAACAACTGTTTAGTTAAGGAGTTTCTATGGCTACCTTCCAGCTCCATTATCAGACCCTGAACACCACCAAATGCAATAGGTCTTGTCAATGCATATCCAATGAGTCAAAACACGATTGTGATCTTGATTCACTGAGAAGTTCCTATGGCCACCTTCGGGCTTCATAATCAGACCATCTCCATAGTATTATATTTTGGCGTTGTCACTGAAGTTACATAAATATGTCAAGTTATTGCTCAATCGCATGCCAGAAACTGCATATACAATGACAGTAACCAAAAACACACAAACAAAGCATGTTAATAAAAGCTTTTATGAGGGAAAAGCCCTTTTTCAGAGGCATTGTGCAGCCACAACGTGAAACAAATCGGCACGTGCTACTTTCGATTCTCAGTAGGACGAAGAAAGCTTATATGAGTCAAATTCCCATGAATTTGTCAATTAGTATCACATACGTTTCGCATAACGGCTCCGATTTAAAAACACAAACTTTTTGTATAAATCAAATTCAAAATCCTTTTCTTTTTATGACGTCTACTTTCTTCAGACACTCAACGTGTATAAACGCTGACTCATGACAAACTTTCGTATAGACCGTACGTCAGGGTACGCCACTGAGAACGTGGTTTCACAGAGATCATCGTGACTTGCTCTAATGAGCCCGTTCATCTTTCCGAGACAATAGGCAGGGGCTGACAACCTCTATTTTTTGCTTTTCGATCAGGGTTGTATGTTATAAATAAAGTAAACAGAGAGCCTTATAGCAACAAAAAATAATATTAATTGTCAGGCCAGTATCAGCCTTAAAGCTGTAAAGACATGCGGAGGAGATGCCTAGTGTAGTAACAATTTCGTTCAAAGTTAAATACATAAAAAGTGGGCGTTTTTGGAGCCGTTGGCTTTTGTTCAATGGCCATAAAACGCCTACTTGTGATTAAAATACCCTCTAAATGACCAGAGAACGGCAAACGCCATAATTACTACTCTTGGCAGGCGAGTTAGTAATCATAAATAGATGTTCTTAGCAGACAGGAATACGCAGCTACCTATATCTTGACGAAACATTTATGTGGAAAGAGCCACTCGACGCTCGACTCTCGCCGCGGACGGACGTGTTTGTGCGCTCTCCCGCTCCAGTGTTGTGTTTCGAATTTCTACTCGTCGCTACCACGTGACGTCATCGTAGTCGCCCCGACTACTCCGATTAAAATAAAATCAAGCAATTGATTTTATTTCGAATCAATTAAAAAGTGCCTTTTTCAAGGCAAATCTTATTTCTTCATCAGATTTTCGTGTGTAGCTTCACTAGGCCCCTTCTGGGTAAAACCACAGTTTCGTGGTCCTCGGTTGAAACCTTACGGTGTCAACGAAGCCGAGTGGGGTGTTGACCCAATTCGCACCCGCCGAACCCCTTCAGGGCGAGGCAGTTAGTTGGACGGGTCCCAGATAACCGGCCTTGGGGGATCTCCTAGTCGGCTCTGGTGACAGTTTTGCTTTTCAGCTACTCACCTAGTGTCTCTAGGGTGTGTCTACACCCTTCGCGCTAGACTGGTCAGGGCCCCGTTCGCACAATAAGACTGGCGACGGGTATACAAGCTTAGGGCTCACCATTAGGTACACACCTCCCTGTCTGCACCCGACAGGGAGGGAACTCATCCCCGGGCCAATCCACCCGGGGAGTTAGGTATAGGGTTGATAGGCTCTAAGTGGAAACTTAATTTCCACCATTCCCTCCCTTAGGCCTTCCCCCCACTCCGACCATGGAGGACGCCCTTATAGTGGCGTTCTTCAAGGAGGTCCTATTTAAGGACCCCGACTTCCTCGCCAAGTATGGCGCTAAATTCGCTGCACTGCAGCAGTCCGTCCCCGGTCCCTCTGACCTAGTAGGCACCGACGACAGCTCTGATATCGCTACGTTTAGCGATGCCCTCGAGCCCTCTCAGTCGCAACTTCTAAGTTGCCCGCCGCCGGCTGTCCACATGGACACCAGCAAGCCTTCCCCTCGCCCGACCTCGCCGTACGTAATATCGAGCGACGACCAGAGCTCCTCCCCCTCTTCCGACGAAGGCGTCTTTAAGACGGTCGGCACCAAAAAAAGGAGCCTCAAACAGAGTCCTGACACAAGGACGAAGAAGCCGAATATAGAAGCCACCTCCGCTCCCGTGGCTCCATCCGCCGCCGCCACCGCCCCCTCTCAGGCCGCCTCGGCCTCAACCTCTTCCCTCAGCCACAGTGCTGCCAAGCCCGCTGCCCAGCCTTCTGCGGCAAAGAAAATCGCCCCCCCTCCCCCTGTGTACATCCAGGACAAGGGGAAGTGGACAGACGTGTCCAAATGGTGCACCGACCTGCGCATTGGCTACACCAGCGCGAAATCTACCCAACAGGGTATTAAGGTAACAGTCCCGACATCTAACGATTATAGAGAGCTCACAAAGACTCTCCGCCTTAGAGGTGTGTCCTTCCACACCTACGCCCTCCCCGAAGACCGTCAAGTCCGCGTCGTGATCCGTAGGATCCCGAAGGAGATACCCGCGGAAGAGATAAAAGCCGACCTTCTGTCGCAAAACGTCCCCGTTGCGGAAGTCCACCGCATGCACCGCGCCCGAGGCAGGGTACCATTCGACATGGTCCTCGTGGTCTGCCCTCCTACTGAGGGTCACCACCCTATCTTTAACGTCCGTTCCGTCTGCAACCTCACCGGCTTGCAGATTGAGAAGCCTTTTAAGACCGGTGTCATAGGGCAGTGTCACCGCTGCCAACTCTACGGGCATTCGCAGATGCACTGCCACGCGAAACCCAGGTGCGTCAAGTGCCTGGGCGATCACGGCACTGCTGACTGCAGTCGTCCAAAGGACCGCACCTTATGCACAGAGCCGCCTAGCTGTGTGCTATGCGGCGACTCTGGCCACCCGGCCAATTATCGTGGGTGCCCCAAGGCCCCTAAGACATCATCTCCCAAGCTGACGAAGCGTGCAGACGCCCGTCAGCAAAGGGAAAGCCCCCGCTACGCCCACGCGTGGCCTACCACTCAACATCAGGAGCGACTCAGTCCTCAGAGGCCCTCGCCCTGGAACTACCTCCACCATCAGCAGGCTTTTCCAGCCTTAGCACCTAGACCCGTTCCTGCGGCCATCCCTCCACTTATGGACCCCCGCATCCGCGTCAACGCGCCCCCAGGCATTCCTGTGCCTCTAAATAAAGCCGCTCCCGCCGCTTCAGCTCCACCCGCAGCCACCCGTATGGTCGGCCAGAATCCAATGGACGCCTTCAACGTGATCTCGAGCACGTTCACGGCCTTCCTTACCCCTCGCGCCAGGAAAATGGCAAGTGAAATTGTTGCCGCCAGAAATGCCGGCAACATTTATATGATCCAAAATATATACAATGCGTACCCGGACATTACGCAAGCCCTGATGTCCTTCAACAACCAACCCAACCCCAATCATGGATAAAGGAATCCTCGCGCGAACCAAACCCCGATCCCTAAAGTTAGGTTATTTCAATGCCAATGGCATCCTGCGACAACGCGCTGAAATCAGCGAGTTCCTCCGCGACCATCACATCGACATCCTCCTTGTTCAGGAAACTTTCCTTAAACCGAGTTACCGAAATCCGTCAATTGCAAACTATCGTACAGTTCGCAATGACAGGATGCGTTGCCATAAGGGCGGTACCCTTATCTATTACAAAAAGGAGCTATACTGCATTCCCATAGACCCTCCCACACTCTCACGATTAGAAGTGTCTTGCTGCCGGCTTGGCATGACAGGTCATCAACCGATCACCATAGTTTCGGCCTACCTCCCCCCCATTAATACTTCGGAGAACTTCCAACTCCTTACTGAAGATCTTTCTGTCCTTTTTAGCCTGAGTGACTCCGTTATCATAGCGGGTGATCTCAACGCAAAACATCCCTCCTGGAATAGCACCAGGACCTCTTCCAGAGGGAGACACTTGTTCAACCTCTCCTCCTCTCAGAATTTCGATGTCATCGCGCCGATGACTCCCACTCATTTTCCCCCCGATCCCAATCACACCGCCGATGTACTCGACGTGGCGCTCCTACAGAACGTCAACCTACGGTTGGACTCTATAGAAGTGGTACAAGAGCTCGCTTCCGATCACCGTCCAGTAGTCATGAAACTGGTCCCCCGCATAGGTCTGCCCGATTCCACCCAACCCCTTCCCAACAAAGTGGTAACGGACTGGAGGAGAGTAAGCGATCGCTTAAAATCCACCACGTCCCCCCACTTGGACCCAATCCCCGATCATTTTGAGTCTATCGCTGACACGACGGCCGCGATCGACTCATTCACAGCTCACGTACAATCAGTCCTGAACGATTGTTCAAGGGAAATGTTGTTAGGTAAAAGTTGCCGGACGATGTACGCGAACTGTTGAATGAGAAGAACGCGGCTGTCCGTGCCTACAGCAACTTCCCCTGCGACGCGAACAAAGCCCATATGCGTTACTTACAGCGTACTGTAAGAACACGCATAGAGGAGCTGCGTACCGCCGGCTGGGACAAGATGTTGAGCGAACTAGAGCCCACCCACCTAGCCTTCTGGCAACTCCAGAGGAAGCTCAGATCCGGAGAAATAGTCTCCATGCCCCCCCTGATCCGTCCCGACAAGACCATCGCCTTCGATGATGTCGACAAGGCTGAGCTTCTAGCCGACACTCTAGAAGTCCAATGCTCGCCTAGCTCTCAACCAGTAGACCAAGCTCACCTCTCTGAGGTCGACGCTGAAGTCGAACATAGAGCCTCCCTCCCTCCCGTCGAAGACCCAGAGTATCCACTGCCCCCAGTCACGCCCGACGAAGTGCACGACCTCATCAAAGGTCTTAAGGCTCGTAAAGCCCCCGGCTCAGATGGAATCACCAATAGGGTATTCCAACTTCTCCCTGCCCACCTGATAATGCTACTGACCACCATCTTCAATGGTGCTCTGAGCAACAACATCTTCCCACAGGCATTCAAAGAAGCCACCGTCATCGGTATCCCGAAGCTCGGCAAGCCAAAGTCAGAGCCTAGTAGTTACCGCCCCATCAGTCTGCTCAATGTCCTCGGCAAAATCTATGAGAGGCTTATTTATAAGCGCCTCAGAGACTACGCCGAGACAAAGGGCCTCATCCCCAACGAACAGTTTGGTTTTAGAACCCAACACTCGTGCGTACAACAGGTCCACCGTATAGTCGAACACATCAACTTCGGTTTCCAACGAGGTTTGATGACCGGTGCTGTTTTCTTCGACATAGCGAAAGCGTTCGACAAAGTCTGGCACAACGGCTTATTATATAAGCTGTACCAACTCGGTGTGCCAGATCGTCTCGTGCTCATCTTACGGGACTTTTTGTCGAACCGCACCTTCCGTTATCGCATCGAAGGAGCGCTATCCTCCTCCCACCCTATTCGCGCAGGAGTCCCGCAGGGCTCTGTGATCTCTCCTCTAGCTTTCACGCTATTCACCAGCGACATGCCAAAGTGCAGCAAGGCGCAGTTGGCCCTGTTCGCAGACGACACGGCCATCTACTACACCGGCCGCGATCCAGACTCGATATCTCGCATTCTCCAAACCCAAGTCAACAAGCTTGGCGCCTGGTTTAGGAAATGGAGAATTGAAGTAAATCCCGACAAAAGTCAAGCGGTTCTATTCTCGAAGCCGCGTCATACCCCCTGCCCCCCTCGACCGATCACCATGTTCGGCAAGCCGATCCCTTGGGAGAAGCGAGCCAAATACCTGGGTGTAGTTCTAGATGAACACCTTTCGTTTTCAGAGCACATTAAGGCGGCTCGTTCGCGCGCCGCCTTCGCTCTAGGTAGACTTCACTTTGTCCTCAATGCTCGTAGCAAATTGTCACTTAAGTGCAAAATGCGTATCTACACAGCGTGCATCCGCCCGATCATGACATATGCCAGTGCAGTCTTTGCACACGCCAAGCCCGTTCGCTTCAATAGAATGCAGACCCTCCAGAACAAGTTCCTCCGTAGGATAACAGGCTCCCCCTGGTACGTTCGCAACGAGATCCTTCACGTTGACCTAAAGATTCCCACTATCCGCCAGTTCATGAAACGTATTTCAAAACGTTTCTTCGAGACCGCCGCGAATCACCGCAACCCTCTGGTTGTGAAAGCCGCTAGTTATATACCCTCCTCCATTAGTCAGGTCCGCCGTCCCAAGCATGTCCTCACCGATCCCGATGACCACATAACTCTCATTCAGGAGAGCAGTAGGGCCACCAGTACAGTGCACAAACACAGACCGACATTCCGACCTCGCCGCCGAGGTTCCTCGCGAAGATCCCGACGTAATTGTCCCCCCCGACCCTTGCTCGACGAAGTGCCAGCCCGCGCCGTAGCTGAGCCTGTAGCTTTAAATTCCCCGATTAATAATAATCAACTAAACTTGATCCAGCCTGTCCCATCTTGCTGTCCTCCCGTCAGCGACGCCCTAAGCCGAGGTCCGTACCCCACAGGGGGTGCCCTTAGCGAGCGTTCGCTTAATAATTTAAGTAGTAGTTTTACGCCCCTGGCTGGAGGCTTTGAGTCCGCTTAAGGCAGCCACAGGATAGTCCGGTTAAGTAGTCACGACCTCTCAAGGTCAACTACGAGATGCCATTTAAAAAAAAAAAAAAAAAAAAATGTGGAAAGAGAATAGCTGGCTATTTTTAGGGGCGTTAGGCACTCGTGATTTAGATTATGACTTAATAAAGGATGCTGCCTCGTTGGTCTAGTGGTGCAAATGCTACTGTGAAGCATGAGATCCTTGGTTCAATTCCCGGGTCGGCTAAAGTGTTGTTGGGATTTACCATCTTTAATTTCTTAGTCTGGATATGTGCCCAGTTAAAAGCAATGTGCTTGCACCCCTTTTACAAGGGATTCGAAAATAACTAGCAAAATGTGGGTATGCTATGTCGATAGTATACCCACATTTTGCTACCTACATGGCACCTCTGCCTTACCCGTCGAAGAACACAAGCGTCATCTATGTATGTTACAATAAAGAAATAGCTACATCCTGTAGAATAACAAGATACTAATTAATTACTTTCACAAAACATAACTAGAAATATCAATTACATCTAGAAGTAATATTTCAGACTATCAACGTTTGCTGGCTAGCTGTCAAATAATATCAGTGTTTAGTCAGATAACAGAAAGATCGTCTAATTGTTTCTGTTGCTAAGTTATTCGAGATGTTAAACGATATCCGGATTATTACCTCTACTATTTATATTTTTAAGATTCTATAGTTACAATGAAATTCATTTACAGAGCCACAAAGATCTTTTGGTGCCTGAATAACATTGACAGGGGGGAACTATTGGTAAACATTTGTGAAATCGTCACAAATTGTATCGTAAAAACAAGATATCGATTTTGACCATATGCCAAAAGGGCCTTGAAAAACTACTTATAATGGACTGTTAAATATATTGGCCTGTTGGTCACACACTATTTGCGAATTTAAAAAAATCAAAGTCTCTTCTTTTTTTTAATGATCAGCTTGAAATAGTGTCAGACTTCTTTGGTAAAAAGCTATGAAAATATAAGGCCACTGCACTTAAATTCATAGTTAGTTCTTATTTAAATCTATTTAAGTAAATAAAAATCAATTGCCACAAATGTTTGTTTGCGCAATTCAAAGCGGTTGCACCTTCGCAAATTTGCCCATTTTTTTTTGTTGTGTTTGTAATTTCCAGGACGTCCAAGAAAAAACTTTCAAACTTACCTTAGTTTGAAAGTTTTTTCTTGTTGCTAAAACCACTTTCAGGAACGTCGTTTGTCGGCCAATTCTGTACGAAAATAACCCGGGCGATGCCAGGCACGAACACTAGTATTTTTATAAACTTTTTCAGACTGTAGCTGCCGTTTCTCCATTTATATTATCAGAACCATCACGTATAATTAATATGATTCATCTATATAATTAGGCATAACTGCTGATCCCAATTTTTGTTACTACAAGGAAACCATGATCATACGTACATGTCTGGTGTTCTGTGAGAGAAAGTGTGCATGGAAGTCCACAGTTCCATGTTAGTTTTAAATTAAATTATATGCCACATAATAATTATTGCCTACGTTATCATTTTTCCTATGTTAATTAATGTAATGCTGTTGTACCGTTTTAATTATAACTACAAACAAATAAATGAACATGTATGCGAAAAATGCCTTTTTCTTTTGTGGCTATTCGCGAATCTTGGTCACAACACGGCTCTCTTCGCTTGTAACCTTTGAATAAAGAGAGTAAATGTATTGCCACTTATCTTCCCGAATGTGTACGAGACAACGGAAGAAAATAAATTACTAGGGTGTCCGTAACCAAGGGTTACAACGCAACAATTTTCTCAACCGACGTTTACAACTTTTGAGACAAAACACATTGCCTACACAGTTTTGCCCCAGAAAACATAACTCAGAGAGTAAAGATTTTTGGATTTTTATGGAACCAATTTTTTACCATTAAAAGCATTTGGACCGTCAAATGGTAAGAGCCATTGCAAAAGTGTTGCCATCCCAGAGGCAAAGCTGATGTGTCATGCGCGTGTTATTTCACTGGCAATTTTTAAACTGTAAAACTGTTTGAAGGGTATGAAACTGAAACTCAGCAAAGCTACTAGGCGGCGGTAGTAGGTATGGTTCATGTTAATAGTTTGGCAAACAGGCTGATAGTGGACAGTTAGTGGTTACCGGGTTACCGTTACATTTACTTCAAACTCCAAGGTGTTTGGCCATTGCGTTGCCAACCTCAGAGATAAGGTTGCAAAGCCTCAATGTGTAATTAGTCAAGACAAAGTATCGTCTATTTTACGTAAAATAACAGACAAAACAAAATAAAAGGTAGCAAGTTCGAATCCGAGGTGGGTAATGCTGCCAGCAGTAACTCGGAAAAGTTTCGTGAAAGCGGAAACGAGTCAACTTGCTACGTTATTGTTGAACCTAAAGTAGCTGTGTTTACTGACTCTACCGCAACCATATGCCACCAGTAAGACAGAAGTTTCACTTGAGAATCAAAAACATTAGTATATTTTTCTAATTAGGCTGAAAACCAGCACTCTTTGAACGTCAAAATTACATAAGACAGGCCCCCAAAACGCCCGCCCTTCACAAGTTGGTAGTGCTTTAGCTGGTAGGAAATTCTAGATATAAAAACCCAATAACACTTTGCCCGACCTAGAAATCGAACCCAATACCTCATGCCCAGCAGTAGCTCTTGTGACCACTAGACCAGCTAGGCAGTTATGATAAGTAGTTTAGAAGTTATGAGGGAACAGATGAACACACATACCCACATACATACCGGTCAAAATCATAACCCTCCTTTTTGCTTCACCGTAGTTGGGTAGAAAAATAAACTGAGAGTGTTTCTATAATTTTACGAAGAATGTTCTTAATTAGACTACTTTTTTCCATCGGTACTGTGGCCCAAAGTCGTCACGCGAGTACATTGACCTACAAAAGAACTTATCTGGTTAGATGTATCTCCTTTTTGTGGGTTTTTGTCCTCACCCAGAATATTTTGCTGAAGGGAAAAGAAACCATGATGAAAACAGCTGGGAAGAGATGCATTTAGTGACAAAGGTTATTTCGCAAACTTTTTCGCGCAATGTTCGCCATTTTCATTACATTTTTCATGAAAAAAGTATGGATCGCGGCCTTATCTTGTTACAATGGAATCCTATTTTATGCTAGAGGTAGGACTAAAAGGTTTTTTTTTATGTACTAAGCTTGGGCAGGGTGTTTTAAATATGTGGATTTTACGAAATGTATTTATCTAAATAAGCTTATACCAGTGCTAAGCGTGGGTTCAGGTCTAGAGAGCAAAGGATTAGGCTACTGACGCTTTTATCATCAGCCTACAGCAGTCCACTGCTGGACATAGGCCTCTCCAATTGCAAGTCATTCAGCTCGACTATCGGCAACTCTCATCCAGCTGCCTAACCCCTGCCTCGCTGTCGCTCCACCTGGCCTGAGCGCGTCCTACCTTACGTTTGCCGATTTGCGGTTTCCACTCAAGAACACGTCTACCTCAACGGTCATCGGTTCTACGGCTTGTTTATTGTGTGAGCTATATCGACCACTTTGGTTCTCTGCCGGATCATCCATTCCGGATTCTATCCCACAAAGAGAATCTAAGCATAGCTCGTTCCATAGCTTGCTGAGCGACCTTGAATTTATGGACCTGCTGCCGCTTTAAATTGATGAGATTAAAAGCCATGCTGTCTCATACATACATACATTAAACTGACGCTGCTTCCTGTGAGGCCAAGAACTCCACCACAAACTTTACAAGATCTTTTTGCGTCGTTAACGTTCATAGTTCTGGTCATACACGCACGCCGATTGCAATTACTACGCACTTGACCTTCTCTCGTTCGTTCGTCTTTTATTTTAATATTTTTTGTACATATTGTCTAATTGGCGTTTAAATGTGTAATTGTAGGTTGAAATATCTCACGCACGTGTTTCGCATAGGTAGGGAAGTAGTCAATTTTATAATTTTATAAATGTGTGACTAGTATAGTGAGTCGAAATGAGAAATTGGACCTGCGTCTATTTGAAAATACTTTCAGGACTAAATGAGGTCGAGAGTCGCGTCTTTTTGGCTAAGTTTGAGGCGCTCTACAAACAGCATTTTGAGGGTTGTATCTTGCAAACTAGCAAACAAAGGCTTTGTGCACTGGAACTCTGTTTACCTAAGCGGGAACAAAAAATGACGAAATTATTTATGATTTTGGAAGACCACGGGTACGTACGACGCACGGATAAGTTAAGTTAGTAAGTAAGTCCTCTAAGTTTTAATTTTACGTTGTTATTTCTTTACGGATTTTTGTTTGTATATGGGTATTTTGCCTCCAATAAAACACTTTTTTTATTTTTAAGACAGGTACCTTTTCATCACGAAAAAGGCCTTCAACGCGACAGAAGTCACGGACACCTAGTTGATTTAAAAGAGTGTCCGTGGAGTTTCTTGCCCGTTCTTCTCCATAGGTACCTACTACGCTTTGGAATGGGCAACTAGCTTCATTTTTCTGACTGATCTACCTTGACAATTCAAAAGTACCAGTGGTTTATTTGAAATAATTTGAGTTTGAGTTTTTGAATTTTCAAGAAAAATCCACTACATAACACATACGTTTACTAACACATGTGCTATACAGTACTAAGTATATTGGCAACACGGAACCAAATACGGGTAATATGGAGTAATAAGATTGGCTGTATTTCTTGGGGGACGTGTGAACCACAGCTGGCTGGCAGTCGTAACCTGCCAGTCTTAACTACTGAATGTGGCAGTTCCGATTCTATATTGTAATTGCTATGAAGAAAAAATAGGATTGTAAAGTCTAGACTGCAAGAAAGTTAGGAGAAGTGTTTTTTTTTTATTGGAAGTTATGTTGAGTGTTAAGCCTTATTGTTTTTATAAATCATACGAAGTTTTTTTTCCGTCTCAAAAAGGTTTTGGTGACTTGGTAGATAGTCTCACAATGACATGAGAAATTGATAATTAAGCAATTACCTTCTTATAAATGAAGTACTAATAAAATCTACACATTTATTAAATCTGTAGACGAAGTGTTTCTGTACATTGAAAATATTAAACAAAAATTATAGGGGTTTTAAAGGATAATCAACAGATGTGAATTTGGTTCTGTATTTCTTTCTTCTCTCTACTCTAGAGGTCGAATCTCATTTTAAACTCTCTTCAACCGAATCTTTTTAAGCAAAACTGAAGATTCATTGAGGCATTTTTTTAACCCAGTTCAATAGGAATAAGTTCTAAATTTGTTTGTTGGATCCGTAGCCCAATGGCATTTAGAAACGGAAGTCTTATCATTTCGTCCTGTCCGTCTGTCCATCCGTATGTCACACATACACAGCCAATTTATGGAGCAGTGCAGAAAATGAGGAAATCAAAATCTAAATGGCAGCTATTACCAGAGCTGGATCTCAGTAAATGGGTAGCTCTTCACACGGGCAACTGTACGTAGGAGTTCTTTCTTGGGGCATGCAGATATTAGACGTTCTAATATCTTTTAGAGTTTTAGAGATATTGTTTATCTATTTATTTATTTGGGATTTCTATTAAAGGGTACACAGATACAGTACAAATCACAATAATATTATATTGATGATTTCGTAAGTAGTTTTTTTGCCCGTTTTGATTAAAATTTTTCAACTGCGGGCTTGAAGCGTGATCCTTCTTCACTGTGATAACGCTTCAGCACACTCCACCAGGCGAGCAATCGATTTATTGAGTACGGAAGTTGCAGCCAGACGCCCTGATTTTTATTTATTCTCAAAAAACAAAGTGACACTTCATCGCATTGACATTAAAAACCCTGAAGACGCAGACGCATCGGAAGTCTCTTCTTTTTCAATGGAGGAGTGGTACCTACACCTTCTCTAAGCAACACATTATTATTTTCCGACATGCACGCGAACGTAGTTGCGGTCACAGCTAGTTGTAGTATAAGTTGGTGTAATGTCACAAAGTAGTTACTTAGTTCGTTTTTCTGATGACATATCTAGAAGATGTGTTGTACTAGAGATGTCGGAGCTTCTACGCTTGTTCTTTAGACAGCCAAAGAGTACTCCTTCCAAGATGTAAACACTTTTCAAAGTCTTCCTCGCGAACAAAAATTCATAAGTATGTAGGTATTTAAACGATGTATGATGTCAACCATCGAGGGGATGGTTGACATCATACATCGTCTAGCAATATATCTGGTGAAATACGAATACATAGATACGGTTCCCTCACACATTGTGACGTAACTAATACACGAGCCCTTCAACATAGTGGGTAGTATGGTATCTGCCGCAGCTTTAATGACAGATGCATGACGGTGCGTCTTTAATTCGTGTCCTTCGGAAAAGATCGTAGTTCGTGCTCATCTCTTTGTCTACAGTACAATAATCGTAGATATATCTGGCAAACCTTGTGTAGGTATGTAGATACAGTTATGCTTTAGAACAATTAAAACTAAGGGAGCTTTCAAATGAGAATGGACTGTCTTTAATGAAGTCTGTAATTTCTTATTTTTGTTATTTATCGTGGAAGATACAGGTATTAGTTTGAATACTTGTAATTTTAGGTCAATGAAAAAGGTCAGTCCATCCGTCCCATTGAATTGGAATAAAAGTTGAAACAACACTTAAAATGGTTTTATCATAAAATATATGGGATTGAAAACTTTTCAAAATGATAAAATTATTCCCGAAGTATTATTGGTCTAGATTTTGACACAGAGAGATTTCATTATCAATTGATTGGACTTTTGAAGATCTCAATCATTTACCGATGTTAGAAAAATAGAATGACGGGAGAGATAATTTTAATTGGAACACTAGTGGCTGGTAAAGATTGAATAACTTTAGAATAACTCATTGAAAACCTTATTATGTTAGTAGATAGCTAGTTTAGATTGTTTTTATATACTTAGATGAACTTAAAGTGCACAGTTTTTTTTTAAGTTTCGGAAAGCTTTCGTTTAATACATGTTGTAAAATTGGAATAAGTGCAAGTCTCGATTAGACAAGAATGTTTATTATATACGACCCACATGCTTCGATTGCTACATGTTTTTTTTATAACTAAAACTTTCTTTAGACATCATTCATATTTAGTAATGACTTATAGGATTACACACCACACATGTACCACAAAAGATCCACGCACGACACAAACATTCGCCATTCGAACTTCAAACCGCACAACAGCCAGTAACAGTGCGGTTCCAACAAAGTAACAGTTCATAACAAAACGTTCCGCGGTTAGCACTGTTACAAGGAACGGCGAGTAAGGTAGTATTTTTGTACGTCAATTGCAAAACTCAAGTCGACGGCTTTGTCGTAAAGGCGACGGTGAACTGTTACCAAGTTTATTAGTGTTAATAAATGCACTAGTTATTTACTTAGGAATTTATGGCTATACCACACCTGCGGCGTCCGTATACTTTGTTATTTCAGGTTGTGTGAGCTTATTAGAGTTGTGCTTTCGGAGCAGTGGTTTATTACCTAGCAAAATAATTATAAATATTGTAAGTGGAATTTATTTGGATATGTGGACGTGATTTATTTTCAGATAATTAGTGAAAAATATTTGTCTATGAGCCTGTTTCAGTTTTTTACAGAACATTATGTTTTCATTGACTACTACTGTAATGAATGGTTTCAGAGAGAGAGAAAAGGTCAGACACGAGATTTTTGAAATTAGAAAATTTAAAGAAACATTGTTACATTTGGAATCGTGTGTTTTAACCACCAAGTCCCGACAGTCAGAAGTTAAAGCATCCTAACATTTTAGACAAATGAGATCGAGCTAGGTTCTTCTAGAGAACTTGTCCAATCCGGCCAGACCACGGTTACGTGTGGACTTATTTCGCAGCAATTAAAACTTCGGGCTTAGGTTGTTAACGAATTTCGGACCTTTTTGTATTGTTCCACTCACAATTGTAAAGTAAACAAAAGAGTCCCAAGACAAAGGAACTTTACTTGAAAACAGTATTTAGTGCAGATTTTCAGTGGAGTCCGATTCTTTGGAGAGCTGCAAAATACATCCGTTGCGCTAAATAAAAACTAACTTTCGCCGGAATAGTTTTATTTTGTTCGGTTCATAGCTCTGTTCGGATTGTTTGACTCTGCTATCTTTGTTCGCCAACATTGTAAACAAATTCATTTATACATTTTGGGTTCGTTCTTATTAAGAGTTGCGCCCGTACTTCGTGGCAACAGACGCTGACATTTAAATAAATGTTAAACGAAACTTAGTTGCAGAGCTGCACGTTATTTATGATGTATTAAAATATGAATATCTGCACCAAAAAGCTGTTTACCTTTGTTATAATTGCTGAAATAGAATCGTGCTTACATCAAGATGATTAATGTGTTAATAAATAAACATAATTATATTTAATATGATAATCACCTAAAGAAGCAGGCATAAATGCATTTTATAATGTAAACATTTTGACTAAACCATTCTAAAAATACTTTTCTTTTTCTTCTTTCCAAGACTTGTTTGTTTGATGATATTTCTTTTGTCTCCTCATAACCACAACAAGGTGGAATTCTTCATCAGGTGCCACTACCGCTTAAGTCTTTCTGGAGACCAGCCGTAAGACCCTGAGCTCGTCAGTCACATCAGTTTCCTTGAGTGCATGAAAGAAAGAGGAAACGGATAACTTAATAAATAAGTTATCCGTTCAATGGAACAGCTTTAAATGGGCAACTAAAGTGACAACAATTATTGGTGCCGTGATCCGTCCAATTAGCCGCACGGCTAGTGCGTCCACACATTGGTTAACAGCACAATTATTTTATTTAAGGCCGGTGCATTACATTAGGCTTGTGTTCGTTCAATATTCAGTAACCGACGTGAGATGAACTCTCGCTCGGGAGTTTATCATCGCCCTGTCACTCCACAGTTATTTATGGACCAGTAAACTTGGAAATATATTTTCCTCGGCGGCGGCCGCGCGTCCATTTCAGGTTAAGCCCCTTGGGCCAGGGCACTAGACGAGTCGAGTGTCATAAATTTGAAAACTGTTTCGTGAAAACGAAAAAATGAAACAAATATTTGACGTTCACTTTAGACCGATCTCCGATATGACGCGCGTACAGCCGCCATGAATTTACGACTATTTACAAGAGAATCGAGTTAAACTCGAACATAAACCCAACGAAATTGCCTATGAATATGAACAATGAACTGTACCTATAGTGAGAATGTATACGTAAGGGAATGGGCTATGAATATATACAGGCACAACTTAATTTATGAAATTAAGTTCCTGCTTAAAGTATACACAGACATTTCTTTTTTAATGAGGCTGACACAAAAATTCTAATAAAGTTCCCATTTGAACATTTCAACGTGACAAATAAAACGGGTGTGACCCAACTCAGCCAAGTGATTGGTGAATTAAATATGGTTAGAACCGGCACCAGGCCTGGGCCCAGCTATTAAGGGTAGCTTGTGACTATCTTATGAAACCAACCCTTTGGTTGACCTGAACTTTGTCTTTTGTTGATGATGATGTTCAATGTTAACTCGACCGAAGCAACCAACTTTTGGCAGAAACTTCAGGGCTTGTTACCAAAATTAACTCAATCAAATTAAACTAAATTGTTTGGTTGTGAATATTTGTAGCGAAGTAAAATAACAGTTACATCGAGTGTTAGTTGAGCGGCGTGAGTCAAAAGATTTAAGTCGAGTTACACTTACATCTAGTGTTCGTTCAGCGGCGTGAGACAAAAGCGTTGAGTCGAATTACACTTGCGTCGAGTGTTATCTCGGAGGCTTGAAACAAAAGAGTAAAGTCGAATTACATTTGCGTCGAGTGTTATCTCAGCGGCTTGAGACAAAAGAGTTAAGTCGAATTACACTTGCGTCGAGTGTTATGTCAGCGGCTTGAGACAATAAAGTATAGTGTGAGTTCAGTGGCGCGAGTTGTGAAAAGTTAGAATATCTAGATTTTAATTTCGAACTCTATTTTAAAGCTAAACTAACTATTGACTGCCTTGTTGGTCTAGTGGTCGCAAGTGCTACTGCTGAGCATTTGGTCCTGGGTTCGATTCCCGGGTCGGATAAAGTCTTATTGGGTTTTTCCATCTGGAATTTCTCAGTAGCATCCCTAGTCTGGATTTGTGTCCTGTTAATGGCAATAGGCTCGCTCCATATTTATTACATGGGACTTAAACATAACTGGCGAAATATCAAATGCGGGTGTACTATAGGCGCCCAGCTTGGGCGGAGCACCGCAGTGTCCTCGAGGAGGCGATCTCTCGCGTCCAGCCCTGGTCCAGGCCATGGTACGGAGCGAGAGGGAATGGAAAGCCGTCACCTCGTTCTGCGAAGCAGTAATGCTCGCGAAGGAGGAGGCAGAGCGTGTGAGGGAGAGAGCCTTGCGCCCTCACGCCCCTAGTCGCCGCAGGAGACGCCCTGGGCGTCAGGAGTCGCCTGCAGATTCCCGGCCACCGTAGGCGCAGGCTTGCGGATGGCGAGTAATGGGTAACTCGCTGTCCGGTAGGGACCAGGCCCGGGTCGACGGCGCGTCGTGTTCCACGAGCGCCTCAAAGAGATGTCAGCACAAAATGACGGGGTCCGTTAGGGCCGACGCCTCAGGGTCGCGGGTAATTCGATAGAGATAACCGTGGCCCTGGCACAGGCAACTGAAGGAACACGGGTGGGTTTTAGTCAGTAAAAGTCTGACACGCCCTCCCGCTCCACCCGGAGCGGGAGAAGTCATTTGATGATTTCCCACCCAAAAAAAAAAAAGGGTGTACTATAGGCAGACCTCTGCCCAACCCTTCGGAAAATACAGGCATGATGTTATATTACATTTAAAAAGTTAAAATAAAAATCCCAAAACTGCAAATACGCTGAATAACATTTTACTGCGCCCAGGTAATAACAATGTTTTACCGCAGTTATTTTTATAACTCCATTCATAAACCGAAACTCTATACTAATGAACAATATAATTTCTGGGAAAGCCGTCAAATAAAACATATATGTACTTTCAATAACAGTATCATCGCTTTAAAAAAAACGGATTACTTAAAGTGAACGGATGTGAGAATTCACAAAATATTTTTATCATACGAATTCGTCGGATTATTTCTGTTTTGCTATCCTGTAAATGTACAATTAGGTAAAAAAAAAAACTTTTTATGTCACATTTAAAACCTACATGGGGCACTTATGAAATTTCAGAAGCTAGGTGACACGGTTTCAATTGGTCGATTCCTATGGAGAAGAACCAGCAACAAACTTCACTGTTAGGTACTCTTTTAATAGTTTATCATGGTAAACTAACTTTTGTCTGCGTCTTCGCCCGCATGGATGATACGCGGGAACGTACTACCAGGATTAAACGTACCTATGTGTAAATTCAGGTTACCTATCCAGGAACTATCTGTGTGCCAAATTTCAGCCAAATCCGTTGAGCCGTTTTTCCGCCAACCCGGATCATAATACTTCCATTACCTACGTATAGATCATAATAATAATAACAAATCATTTAATTCACGCAACAAAGACCGATAGCATAAATACCCTATAGACTAACATACATAATTATTTAAAAACAAACACAAAATCATAAAAACACTACATTTGGGAGCTTGGTGTTGGTCGTGCTTCCCTGTAACGTCTGTACACAACTCCTGCCGGCCAAAAATCTGAGCTAAGGAAGACAGCCTTCTGCATCGCAGGAACCTGGAAGACGTAGAACTTAAAATGTATAGTCCTGGTTGACTACAACCGCGACAGCTTCAGCAACTTCCGTTCCTCGGCACCAATTTGACCGATGATGACATAACATATAATGATAGACCCATCTTCTTTTTTTTTATAATTGAGGGTAATTATACAAGTTACTAGGTACATAACCTATTGAACGGAGCCAAGTAAATATAGTTTATCTTGACTCATCAGCCGATTGAGTATGGGGATTGTTCCCAAATGATGGCGTACTAAAATAATTTTAACGACACTTTGATTACTTTTATCGCAAGCTCTCGCTTGAGTTGTCACGTTTTCAAACCATTAGTTTTATGCGAATTATTGCAAAGGAATTGCTTATTTATTATCAGTGGTGCGAAGGGTACGGGGTTATTTATCGCGACCTACTTTGGGTAACGGAGGAGAAAATTTGTCTCTTATCAGCTTCTGGACATCTTCGGTCAACGTTATTTGTGTTGTGGAAGTGTCGAATCCATCATTTTGCGGGGAAGGTTTGTTGGGTGATGGTAATAGAGTTGTTATAGTTATTCAATGTAAATGTCAAGTGATGTTATACATATTTGAAGAGGACTGGGATGTCACAAGTCAGTTGTTTCAGGAAGTCTTATCGTGTCTTTTACTTTTCTTCTCTTTCAAGCCATAAAAATAACGAAGTATTCAAACCTCAATAACATAGATAGGTACCTAGCAAGCATTTGTAACATGGGTTTTAAGATGTTTCATGTAAGTTTCTATACAATTTCTTCAAAGGTACACAGTTCCTATTCAATCTATCAAAAAGTATCGACCCAAATCAACAAAATGGAACCGCGAATAAAAACCACGTTCGGAAATGGAATTGACAAGACACCTCTATAGCATGTGTCACAAACATTCCGAATTCCAAAGCTAAGGAATAACCTTTCAAGAAGACTAACTAGGTATGATGTCCTACAGAAAGTACAAAACAAGAACGTGATCAGCCTTCCTACAGTCCCGTAGACACAGAATAGATTGGTACAGAAGGCTAATTCCATAAAACGAACGAAAGCGCACACACACATAGACACGCTACACGTAGCGAGTGTTGTTACCCCCACCTTTACATTTGTGTAAAGGTGGGGGTAACAAATGACTTGCACTCGACTTGACATATAAACATTTATTCTAAACTAGCTTTTGCCCGCGGCTACTCCAGATTTTGCAAAATATCCCACGGGAACGTACTATCGGAATGAAATTACCCTATGTGTTAATCCAGGCTATAAAGAATCTGTGTGACCAATTAATCCAAATCCGTTCTGCCGGTTTTGCGCCAATCCGGAATATACATCCAAACAAACAGACAAACAGGCAAATATTCTAAAAACGATATTTTCGGCATCGGACTGGTTCACACACCTCGTTGCAATTACCTTTTTTTTATTTATAGTGCACTGTTTTGACTTCGTTGCTATTTTACTATAGTATGTATTGATGTATAAATGTTGTATCTACCGTTTTCGATTACCGTTTACGCCTAAAACAAATTGTAAAGACTTTGGATTTAAAAATACTTGCCTAAAAATTAAAAAGGTGTACAAAAGTAACCGAACATGTCTGAAACAACGTCAATACATACATGTAATCATGTTTTATAGACGAAAAGTTCTATATAGGACTTGTTGAAAACAAAGGCCCTAGTGTGAGTTTCTTTTAACCATTTCGACTTTACGCATCGACCGCGTTCGGCGCTCCGATTGGCCCTTCACCATTCGATCGTTGCGCGAACGCGGTCGATGCGTAAAATATGAGACGGTTAAAATAAACTCACACTAGGCCCAAAGGGAGACAGCTTGAAATGTGTGTAAGTAAGCGACTATTGTGCGCGCGTTTTCGTTCGTTTTATGAAGTCGACCTTCTGCACTTATCTATTGTGTCCCATAGTTACTAAAGCGAACCATGTCCGAAAGGAAATGTCCTCTTTCTTACCGTTTATTAGTTTTTGTCGGGAAATAAACTCATTGTCATTGGACGGACGGTAAATGAGGTTTTTCCCTTTAATGTAGTTTTTGGGATGCTTTTAGGAAATTATTAGTTTGAAGATCCGGGAAGTAATGATAGATTTGGTTTGAGTATTTCCTTTTGGACTTAAAGAATTTTTGGAATGATGTAAAAAACAAAAAGTTTTGATAATACATTGCCTCTTTGCGAGCTCTCATTCGTGAGTTGTATGTTTATGAACCCAGGAAAGGGTACCTTTCAACCAAAGGAGTCGAATCACCATCACTTTATACACATCATTAGAATGCGAAAGCCGATAAGACTTCAACCTCCCCCCCCCCAACACAAATGTCGTAATATAATGTAATGTAAAATTACATAACATGACATCACGCCTGTAATCCCAGAAGGGTTAGGCAAAGGTGTACCGTATCTATAGTACACCCACATTACATACCTAACTGGCGAAAGTTATGCTTAAGTCCCATGTTATAGGGGGCGAGCCCATTGCCATCAACCGGGCACAACTCCAGACTGGGCTGCTACTGAGAAACCCTAGACAGAAATCTCAATATCAATTTGCCCGACCTGGGAATCGAACCCAGGAGCTCAAGCTCAGCAGCAGCTCTTGCGACCACTAGACCAAGTAATGGCCAAGATGACCGAGGCAGTAATGTATAAAATATAATATAAAGTATCCCAATTTCTATCAAGATCCAAAGATTGTTTAAGTAAATTCATAATCCATCGCTGTATAGAAGCGGTTATAACTGGTTAAAAAACCAGTGCGCAAAACTGTAATCATGAATTCAGCACATAATTCTAGACACCCTAGCATGCACCTTATTCGTCGGTTATCAAATAAAAATATAGATGCTCAGTGCATTTGGACCGCGTAGGTATTGCATTTTTCTATGAAACAGCTGTTTTCTTTTTTTAATAACCGACGACAAATGTCTATGCTCGGGGTTTCTACTTATCCTGTATAGTAAAACTTATCCTGTATACAAGCAATGGACATTTTTGGATTGTGGTAGAAATTGAGCTACATTATATTAAATATGTAGTGTTTGGGATCTCCAGGAACACTTCAGTGTAGCACAGAATAATAATTTATTACCTAAATTACACTTTTCTAATATTAACACGTCTTTCTCCTCACTATCGAATCGCCATCTTCCTTTTTTTCCCTTCCTTTCAGTCGTTCCATCACTCATTCAATCACTCGTTCAAAAACATACTTTTTAATAGTTTAGAAACGCTTAGGTATACAGCCTATTGAGTACGAGTACACATCTTAAATTAATTCTACAGGTTCGGCCATTCTACACATATTTCTGGCCTCAGAAATGATAAGTTTAATTTTAGGTAGGCTACAATTGAAACTTATTCATAGTATATAACTTGGGCTGTGGAAGCTATGTTTGAAAAAAAAATCTGCTCGACACGTGAATAACGCAATGAATATTGTTGGATTGTCATATTGAATGGCGTTGGGATAGTGAGTGTTATACGCAATTACTCCGAGGGTCTACAACCTTCAATTTTCTTCACAATTTGCTCCAATTGAACGCATGTGTCACTAACACGTGTATGTACATGCATTGGGTTCAGGTGTCTGTTACGTCAATAGCCACGCATTTATGATACACAGCGTGGGTAGTGGAAAATATCCTTTATATGGACATAATTTAGCTGATATCGTTTATAATAATGTGTCGTATAACGTGTTGCTTTATTCACGAAGGTATATTACATTCTAAAATTAATTCAGTGTTGTAGAGTCTAAAAAAAAAAAAAATTAAGCTGTTGAACAATGTTCCATATTTACATTTGACTTTTCACTCGTTATGAAAGCTGGCCTATTTACGGCCAAAGAAGCCATTTAACGTGGCAATGCTGCCAGCCTTTTGGGCACTTTTCCCATTGGCAGTCATAATATGCGGACATTTATTTTTAATATCCAATGACTTATACCCTTTTTGATACCCCTTTTGAATACACGACATTCATACCTACAGTTGTTAGCTTCTGTAAAATTAAGATTCCACCGTGCTGTCTCACACGTAAGCAAAAAAAAGCAAATTGTCGATGTGACTAAACCCTTAACATACGAGGAAGCTGAGCAAGTTTTAGCTAGACTTGTTAAAACAATTTCGTTTTACTTTCTTTCTTATTAAATATGTAGTACTCACCGTTTTAATTCTATAAATTGCGCTTCGAACACATCGGCACTTTATAGAAGACATACACATTCACACACACACACATACACACAAACACAACACACCCTGTAAAATAGACGCACGTACAGCTTCACATATGCATACAACTACAGTTACAAAAAAGCTGCAAATTAGTTTATAAGTAAAAGGACAATGCCAGAAACTCTATAGAACTTTGCCCTACTCAAATCAAATAGTCATTTACAAGCCTGCAATATGCAGCATCTTATAGCTTATTTATTACTGTTAACTAAACATTTGTCCTAATGCCTGTAGAACTTGCGGTTTCTTTCAAAATCTTAGAACAATTATGACGTTGATAATAGGTTAGGTTCAGTTTATAGTTGGTTATAAAGCGGTTTAAACAACATATACGTTACGCATTATCATAATTATTGTAATCGTAATATGAGTTTTTGTTTTACAGGTATTTAAAACTTTTTTTGTTGTGTATCATGAGCAATAAGTAACGCAATAGGAAATTCAGGGGTTGAATTTCTTTTATCATTGATTTGTAATCGGTAAGTTCTACTGAAAAACAATGTATTATGAAAAGGTCCTTTAATCATTACAATTATTTTCAACAATTGACATTTCCTGTAAATAGCTGGGGCAGGATCTGGCATTGTATTTTTAATTTTTAGTCACCTATTGTAAGCAATCATCTCAATATCCTACTAATATTATGAACGCGAAAGTTTGCAAGTATGGATGGATGTTTGTTACTCTTTCACGCAAAAACTACTGAACGGATTTGGATGAAATTTGGCGCACAAATAGTATATAACCTGGATTAACACATATTGTACTTTTTATCCCGATACTCTCACGGGATCAATATTTATGCGGGTGAAACCGCGGGGAGCAGCTAGTTGTTAATAATTAAGGGAAAGTGCGAGATAGCCCCAACACAAGTATTTTCAATTACTTACTGGGGATGTCTCATTTATAATCCATGTAACTGTTTTGGGACAAATAAACATTTTACATTTTCGTTTTCATTTTGAGCTTCTAGTGTATTTATTATATTTTACTGTTAATAAAAATACCACAGCAATAAGTTTTTACGAAAAAAAGTTTTGCGTTATTAACATTGTTATCTACCCGCTTTTTGCCGAACGCAAACCTATACTGTAAACCACAAAGAGTTTTTAACCACGAATTCTATGTGAGGTCCAATGCAGCCGTCAGACAATGCGGGTGGTTGAGTGAGATAACTATGATAAATGACGGTTTTGACACACCCAGCCCGTCTATACCGATCGATTGTTTCGATAAAAATGCTCACTTCATAAATCACATCCTAGTTTAACCTTCCAGATATGTAGTTTGATTAATATTCAACGGAGAAACCAAGAGCACTTTAATTTCTATTTAGCCAGTCGAAACTTTGACTGATAGCCGACGCCAAGTTTTTATCCGTCGTCAAAGTTCGATTCGACTTTTACAGTTTTGAGGCAAAATTGGAGAAACTTAGTATTTCCACTTTAGGTACATACAAAAGTAATAACTTTGCATCCCACTCGCTGCGGTTCTTTTTTACGATTTGACGTTAACGTCAATTTTAAAAAATATTTTTCAAGTTAGAGATGTAAAGTAAAGAAATGCGAGTTTCAATTTTTTATGGTCTGTTCTTCAATATTACTTTTGGTTACAAAAAAATATTTTACATAAAAAAACTTTGCAGAGTGCCTCCTTCATAAGTGCAGAACAAACTTCACAAAATAACTACATTTACCAAGAAAACATCTTACAAAGAATTAAATTTGCTTAAGTAAATAACAGTGTCGCAGGTATTATGTATAATATTCACTTGTATTCCCAAAATTACATGACAAGTGTTATTACGTTCGGACTTGATATAATTAAATATACCACAAGTATCTTTTTTTTTTTTTGAGTGGGAAATCATTAAATGAGTTCTCTCGCTCTGGGTGGAGCGGGAGGGCGTGTCAGACTTTTACTGACTAAAAACCACCCGTGTTCCTTCAGTTGCCTGTGCCGGATTCACGGTATACCTTTCGAATTTCCCGCGACCCTGAGGCGTCGGCCCAATCGGATTTAGTGCTGACATCTCTTTGAGGCGAGCGTGGAACACGACGCGCCGTCGACCCGAGCCTGGTCCTAGCCGGACGGCGAGGTACCCATTGCTCGCCGTCCGCAAGCCCGCACCTACGGTGTCCGGGAATATGCAGGCGACTCCCGACGCCCAGGGCGTCTCCTGCGGCGACTACGGGAGGTGTGAGGGCTCAAGGCTCTCTTTCACGCGCTCCGCCTCCTCCTTCGCGAGCATAACTGCATCGCAGAAGTACGTGAAGGCTTTCCATTCCCTCTTGCTCCGTGCCATGGCCTGGACCGGGCCGGACGCTCAGCACTGGGTTGTGACAATCGCACCCTCCTTGTCGCCATGAGATCCCGCCGGTGCTCTGTCTGCTATACCGTGATTTCTCGCGGCAGCGGAGTTACACCCACCGCGTATTGCCTCCTCGCGCCAAACCTATAAGTGCGCGAGGGCTTTTGCCTCCAGATCCCATGGCGGCACACCACAAGTATCTGTAGTAATAACGATGCAAGAACAATAATGTTTAATAAACACCGACTCCGCAAAATATTCAATCATGCAATTTCTTAATAAATCCACTACAACAATATTTTCACAGCGACAAAGAGCCCACGTTCTGGCAAGTGCAATTCTGTCTCAAAAACTTACAGTTTCATATGCCAAGTACTTCTATTTAATAAAACAAAATAGGAAAAGGACAATGATATATATCTAAGTAGGTACTTTAATATTATTACTGTCACAACACCAAAAGGAAGCAGTGTTGGCCCAGTGGTAATGGGCGCAACTTACGATTTGTAGGTCGCAGTTTCAAACCCAGTCAGGCTTTTTGCTATGTGTAAATTATTTCATCACCACTGCTCTCAGAAAGGGTGTAACACCGTGATGTAAACGGAATGTCCAAGAACCAAAAATTCGAAGACATGTGACATTTGCCAACTCTCACTGGGCCCACGTGGTACACGCACTCCCTCTCGCTGAGAGGAGGCCTGTGTCCCAGCAGTGAAAACATTATAGGTTGATGATGCTATCCTCAAAAATTCACAAAATTCTACCACTTAAAATAAAATAATAACCCACTCACACACTTAAGCTTCTACGTGAGACATAGAAAGGTAATTGAGTACTCCCAAATCAACCGAAGCAGTTAGATGCTGCAGGTCGGCTATAAACGTCGAATCAGGGTGATATAAGGCCGACAAACGACTCCAGTACTCGATTTACTAAGAACAAAGAAACGATTTTCGCCTACTTTTCTTTTGTGGGGGAGTCGACGACAGTCTCGGTCTATTACCGAGCCATTCATTCGCTCAAATGAGCCGCTTAATTTATCGCTTCTTTATAACAAATAATCTATTTTAAAGTTACAAAGGCTTTTGTAATGTAGCGGAGATTCGTAAAAGGTTTTTAGATTTTGTGATGTGTATATCCTTACTTCCTAACTATTATCATAAATGCGGATGTAAGTTTGTTTGTTTGTTAGGCTTTTACACCAAAACAGCTGGACGGATTTGGATTTTATTTAACCATTTATGAACACATTTAAACAGACAAGAAGAAAGGAACAGAAAAATACGTCCGAAGGTGATACTTATTTCTAAAGAATTTCTTCCAGCATACCTACTAGGAGAGTATATAATAGATGTAGACAACATGTCGCTGCTTAAATTCAAAGGGGCCATAAATCGAAAAGTCCTTTTTTTACAAGAGAGCCCGTCAAAGTTTTTAGGGCGGTTTTTTGTTTATATTTTTATCAATCTAATTTTGTATATTTATGTGTTATATATCATCGGATGTATATTTTAAGCCTCTATTTGCCTATATTTTGATATCTACTATAAGTTTTACCCAGTTAAGTAAAACATCGCATAAGTCCCTTTTGCTTATAAAAAAATACCATAACGTTCATGAATTTTATACATAAAATTCACGACTCACACTGAAAATAAGTTTTATTAGGTCTTTTCGTATAATTTTTTTGTTTAATGTGCAAAAAATAAGTAATTAGAACTAAATGGTAGCAATACCTTGCAATCAAATTACAAAAATTCAACCATAAAAAATACAAATCAAATAGAAAACGTAGGTAATAATGAAACAAAAAAATAACATAAAAATTGAAATGTGCTTTAAGAGCTAATATCAAGTTATCCAGTTTTTGAGTGGATTAACCTAACCTCACCATGTCTTGTAAAAACTAAAAATTAAATAAACTCAATAGAAATAAATGTACCTAAGTAAGTTTACAAAATTCAAATTGTTTATAAATCTCTAGCCCACCACCATGTTATCAAATTATTAAAATGCTTATTTTCGTATCTAAATAAAATCTTCTCCTTTAATAAATGACAAATTAAAAGCCGACGTAAATCTTTGACTTACATTTCAATGAGAATAATAATGATTAATATTAATTAAATCATCACAGTAACTTCTCTTAAAAAACTTATTACTAACATTTCAAATGATTACTCTACTGAAATCAGTCTATAGGTTTAAATCAGTCTTTTGCCTTCTTTTCAATGTTGTAACTTGGGCAAACTCCGCGCGTTCGTAGGAAGTCTTATAAAAAAACATGTTTTTAACATCTTGGTCAGTTTTTCACCATGTCGCCATCTTCATTGGTAGTGTAGTTGCCAACAGCCAGAGATTTTAAATTCATAAAACACTCATGTGTAAGTTCCTTTACTGTAAACGGTGTTCCTTTTTTCTTGGCTGTTTTAATCAAGGTGATGTACTGATCAGGTACATAAATTGGCGAAGATTTTAGTGCACTATTGATATTCCTCTGAATGATGGAGTGAACAGCATCGCCCTCATTTTGAGTGGTGAGGTTCCACTTGAACGTCATCAGACATTACTAGCTGCTGCGGTAAACATTCATCGGGCTCAACTAATTTGAGAATTGAGCTAAATTGCGTGTCAAACGTTTGGAAGTTGTTTGACATTTCCCGTTTTTGGATTCAATAATATTTAAAATCCGGGGAGCTCTGCTATTCATTCTATAAATAAATAAATAAAGTTATGAGTTAAAATGACAGACACAATTCATGCGTACTACAATATGATGATCAAACGACAAAACAATTATAGACAATTTGGAAACTAATTTAATAATCATTTTGCTTCATCTGTCAGTGACCTTGCAAATATTTAGTAACTTCTAGCAAATATACTATTTTCACAAAATATTTTATTTAAAACTTAGAACATAATGACAACCTAAACAAATATTGCACATTCGTATAAAAATACTACCATAATCACTATAATTTCATATGCAAAACAGAAGCATTTCAAATACTGCACTTATCTTTAATACAAAAATAATTAAAACACATTTTATTTTAATTCAAAAGGGACACATCACAAAATACGGCACTTTTTCTTAAAATATAAAGTTATACTTACATGTGATTTTAATTCAATAAGGTCGTATTTCAAAATGTGGCACTTTTTACTATAAATTTCTAACAAAGTTGAGGTCTTTTTTGGAATGTGGCCCTTTACCACAAAAAATACTTGCACTCACGCTGAAAGCTGGGTCGCAACTGAGAAGATGGCAGCTATGCTCTGAAGTTAGACACCAAAGCGTAAAAATGCAAAAGGGGCAGTTGTGTGATTAACCCATTTTTAATGCGAAATTACTGGGAGTCTTTTTCGAATATAAAAATATAAACAGATTATTACGATTTTTGCTTTAAAAAGAATTTTTATTTTAAGCAGCGATGTGTAGTAGAAGAGAAAACAAAATACTTAAAAACAAAACAATAATCTAATTTAAATATAAACATACAATATGAAAATATACTTACATACAACACACGTCTAAAATAAATATCACCAAATTTATATATAAGTGTAAAGTAATAAAAAATACATGCAACTGTGACACAGTGGACAGATAATGTTCTTGAACTCTCCATTTAAATACTGCAACAATTTGACAGTTCCTAATGTCAGACGGAAGTGAATTCCACAACCGAACCGCGTGCACAGAGAAATAGTAGGAGCAGAAGTCGGTTGAGTGGGGAGGGGATAAGAGGAGATTTCTAAGGTGCGACATGCAAGGCGCATTGTGTTAAATGTTACAACAAAATACCTTGTGATATATTAACCCCCTGATTACAGCGGCCGCCCGCTACACTCCCTCTCGCATTAGCAGTATTCGCCGACCAAGGCATACTTTAATCGACCCCGACGACGACACTACCCTCCTCCAGGAGAGTAGTAAGGCCACTAGCACGCTACATAAGCCCAAAACCCGATCGCCGTCCTACCGTCCTCGCCGCCGAGGCCCGCCGCGACGCCCAAATCGACGCCCCTCCCGACCCTTGCTCGAGCCAGCCCGCGCCGCTGAGCCTGTAGCTTTAAATTCGTCCCTAAATAATACCAATCCTGATCCAGCTAGTCATTTGCTGCCCTCTTCCAGCGACGCCCTAAGCCGAGGTTCGTACCCCACAGGGGGTGCCCTTAGCGTTGTCGCTTAGTTTTTAGTTAGTATTTAAGTTTAAGTCCTGGCTGGAGGCCTTCATTTATTAGGGCAACCACAGGCAAGTCCGCTTAAGCAGACGACAACCGCATAGGTTGACCTGCGAGATGCCAAACAAACAAACAAAAAAAAAACCTTGTGATATATTGCAATTAAATGAAAGAAAGTTTGAAACTCAGGTTAAAAGTACAGTAAACAAGCATAATACAAATTAGAGGATTATATCCTAGATAAGAATGCTTGGAAACATCCTGGTCCTGCTCCATAGGATAATCAAGAGACTAGACAAAATCATATGAGTTGTATAAATTGTTACTTTTACTTAACTCACTCACTGGTGCCGAAATGGTGCTCTTGTCACAAATGCAGGCCTAAACTAGACTAAAAATCACTAAAATTTGGTTTAATCCTGTCAAATGACGATTTTCCATTGTGAAATTGACTAAAGTGACACAACTTAACTATATTTTAGTTTGACAGCACTAAGATGGCACTGAATTATTAATTTATTGAAAATGGCAATTTTACGTTTTTCACCTAAAAACTTGATTGTCTAACTAAATCTGAATAAGAATATGAATATTATTAGATTAAATTTACACCAACAATCGACTTCAGACGTGCAGAAACGGAACTTTAACTTTTTCTTTTCCGTTTTTGCTCATATCTCGAAAACGGTGTGTCCTATCACAAAAATAATAAAAATTTCGACCCCCTTTGTGACCCCCCAGAAACCTCCAAAACTCTACATGTAGATATTTTTATTATATATTTTCCATACAAATAGTAAATCTTCCATTATAAAACACGTCGAAGCTGCCCCCCAGGCTGATTCCGAATCTATCAAAGACGTCGCGAAACCAAAAGAAAAAAATAACACGTGGACACGCGATTGTCAAATTCGATTATAGTTGTGTCAATATTTTTTTTTAATTTAGAGTTTTTTTTCGCAGAATGCGCTGCAAGATTCTCATAGTAAAATGTAAGGATTTTTTGTGAGAGTTTAGTTAGTTTAGTTCGGTGTACAAGAGAATCGGCACCACTGAATTATTCCTAGTTTAAATTTTAGGAAAATCAAATGTTTTTGCAAACACATCACGTGATTTGATTTATCTATCTTTGATTTATTTTAACATTATTTTACCTATTGTAATTTAGTATTTTTTTCTTATATTCTTGGTGCATCATCTTCACATATAAAAATATAATTAATGTTGTATACATTAATTACATTTTTAAACATTGTTAAACATTTTAAAAGAGTAACGGTGGAGTTTCTTGCCCCTTCTTCTTCATACGAAACTACCTATTGGAAGGGGCGAATCAATTCTATTTAAATGTAAATATTGACGTTCAAAAGTGTCTCCCAGCCCGATCACTATGTACGGTAAGCCGATCCCTTGGAAGAAGCGAGCCAAATACCTAGGCGTGATCCTCGATCAAAACCTTACCTTTAAGGCTCATATTAAGGCGGTTCACGCGCGCGCCTCCTTCGCTATTAGCACGCTCCACTTTGTACTGACAGCCCGTAGTATACTGTCATTTAAATGCAAGCTGCGCATCTATACCGCAGTCATCCGTCCCATCATGACCTATGCCTGCGTTGTATTTGCACACGCTCACCCACGTCATCTCCATAAGATGCAGACCCTCCAGAACCGTTTCCTCAGAAAGGTCACGGGTGCCCCCTTCTATGTCCGTAATATAAATCTCCACGTCGACCTTAAAATGCCTACCATAACCTTATCGAAGCGTTTCTTTGACTGTGGCATCAAACACCCAAACCCCTTGATCTCAGCGGCCGCCCGCTACACTCCCTCCCACATTAGCCGTATTCGCCGACCAAGGCATACCTTAATCGCCCCCGACGACGCCACTACCCTCCTCCAGGAGAGTAGTAAGGCCACCAGTACGCTACGTAAGCCCAAAACTCGATCGCCGTCCTACCGTCCTCGCCGCCGAGGCCCGCCGTGACGCCCAAATCCACGCCCCTTCCGACCCTTTCTCGAGCCAGCCCGCGCCGCTGAGCCTGTAGCTTTAAATTCGTCCCAAAATCAAATAAATCCTGATCCAGCTAGTCCCTTGCTGCCCTCTTCCAGCGACGGCCTGAGCCGAGGTCCGTACCCCACAGGGGGTGCCCTTAGCGTTGTCGCTTAGTTTTAGAAGTCCTGGCTGGAGGCCTTAATTTATTAGGGCACCACAGGCAAGTCCGCTAAAGCAGACGACAACCTTACAGGTTGACCTGCGAGATGCCATACATAAAAAAAAAAGTTCAAAAGTGCCTTTTAGGCCCGACTTTGACATCAAAAGGACGGGCGTAGGAGAAGCGTTCCTGCAGATAGGATGGCGTTATAGGGTGGTGAAGTATGATAAATAGCAGACACATTTTCCGAGAGTTTTTTCGAAGTCGAATAGAAGATTAGTGTTCTATCCTTGATAGGTTCGCGTTTGGCAACTATATCCCAGGTGCTGTTGGTAGGTGATGAACGATGATGCGGTAACAATGGTCTTTTTATCTAAATGTATCCCATATGAAATACTAACATAACCTCGTGTTTACACCAAGGTATCAAAGCATTGCATTGTACTTTTTAACCTACTTCTTAAAAAGGATAATCGATTTCAAAAAAAGTTTTTTAAATGGATGCCTCAGATGCCTCAAGGGTGGTGCCATGGAAACTTTATTATCTTTGCTTTGGTAATTTTTCGGTTGGCTACGTATTTATTGATGATGTTATAATAACTTCCTATCAGTGTTATTTAAATTACAAGCAGTGGTATACGAATTTGTGTGGGGTAAGTACCACGATAGAAAAGTGAAAAATCAATATCTTTTAACAAAAAAATAAACTGACTTCCAAAAAAAAATACTTTATAGTCGGTGGCAACAATCGAAAATACAAAACCAAGAGTACTTTGTAGTGTTTTTTGGAAGTCGGTGGTTTTTTTTGTGTTCTACTGTTGTCGATTAACGCCTGTACCTACGAGTAAAACAATTTGTAAAGACTTTGTTGAACTCAAAACTTGTACAAAACTTAAAAAAAAAAAAACAAAAGTATCAAAATAGTATACAGAAAATGTCTAAAACAGTGTCAATACAAAGGTATACATGTTTTATAAACGAGATGTTTTTGACTAGTATTTAAAAGAGGCTAGTCGAGTCGAAAGCCAGTATCTCAACAGTTCTATATGGGCGTAAATTCTGGGTTATAATTTTATGCATTTTTCTAAATATTTAGTTTCAATTAATACTCTTCATAAAACTGCCGCAATTGCTACAAGGAAACTTTTTGATGACGACACGAAAGCGGTCAATAAACTATAGGTACCATTTGTTTCCGTGTTGCAATCCTTAAAGACACTCTCATTCTGGGGATAGTAGAGGGTCCGTAATATAAATCTCCACATCGATCTTAAAATGCCTACCATAAACCAGTTCATGAAACGCTTATCGAAGCGCTCCTTTGACTGTGGCATTAAACACTCCAACCCCTTGATCTCAGCGGCCGCCCGCTACACTACCTCCCGCATTAGTATTCGCCGACCAAGGCATACTTTAATCGCCCCCGACGACGCCACTACCCTCCTCCAGGAGAGTAGTAAGGCCACCAGCACACTACATAAGCCCAAAACCCGATCGCCGTCCTACCGTCCTCGCCGCCGAGGCCCGCCGCGACGCCCAAATCCACGCCCCTCCCGACCCTTGCTCGAGCCAGCCCGCGCCGCTGAGCCTGTAGCTTTAAATTCGTCCCTAAATCACTCAAATCCTGATCCAGCTAGTCCCTTGCTGCCCTGTTCCAGCGACGCCCTAAGCCGAGGTTCGTACCCCACAGGGGGTGCCCTTAGCGTTGTCGCTTAGTTTTTAAGTTAGTACATAAGTTTAAGTCCTGGCTGGAGGCCTTTATTTATTAGGGCAACCACAGGCAAGTCCGTCTAAGCAGACGACAACCTCATAGGTTGACCTGCGAGATGCCATTTATAAAAAAAAAAAGAAGGATAGTAGAGGGTAAACTAAAACCAAAAAAGCAGTTCTAAGCGCATTTATTTGCGCATAGGAGTTTGCGATCTCCAGTGCGACGCACACCACTGTCCCTCTTAAGCCTTTGAGACGTTGCAGAGTAGCAAAACTTAATTCATTTTTTAATAAAATTTAATTTTTATCACGTTTTCATATAATTTCATAGGTTCTCAAGCTAGATTTACTTTAAGCCCAAAACGTTCAGATTAAAATGATTCTCTGAAACGCAACTCCTAAGGAGATAATTACGTATATTTGAAGCATTTCTACGAAGACGTATGCGAAGACTTTAGCACGGTTCGCGTCTCGCCTGTAATCAGATTTGCAGTATTTAATGTTCCTAACGACTATGTATTAAAACATCGCTTGAACAAAATTAACTTAATTTGGAAGACTTGATTCCTTTGTCGGGCAGTTTATTCATCAGTATGTATGTTTATATTGAAGAATTTAAGGTAGAAATGTTGAAGTGATTTATTTTTAACCGAACTTTATTTAAATTTAAAGTTAGTTAAACACCTAAATAGCTCCTAGTTTGTCATCTATTGAAGAACTCCAAAGATAGAGAATGCGAGTTGCATTCTCTATCTTAAGTAATTTCCTAGGTCATACAACAAAAAGTTGCAGTCCTAAAAGTTATGTATAGAAATTACTTAAGATAGAGAATGCGAAATTACTTAAGATAGAGAATGCGAGTTGCATTCTCTATCATAAGTAATTTCGCATTCTCTAGCTTAAGTAATTTCCTAGATCATACAACAAAAAGTTGCAGTCCTAAAAGTTATATATAGAAATTACTTAAGATAGAGAATGCAACTCGCATTCTCTATCTTAAGTAATTTCGCATTCTCTATCTTAAGTAATTTTCTAGGTCATACAACAAAAAGTTGCAGTCCTAAAAGTTATATATAGAAATTACTTAAGATAGAGAATGCAACTCGCATTCTCTATCTTAAGTAATTTCCTAGGTCATACAACAAAAAGTTGCAGTCCTAAAAGTTAATTAAATGAATTGATTGATGCCCTATTAGTCCTTCCCCCTTCTTTTTATATACTTGTACATATTATTATTATTATTTCTTTACATATCTCGGAACTCGGACCATGGGATTCCGGTGCTTTGGAGCCTGCGTACGAAGGCCCGACGCCAACTCGCAGAGGCCCCTAATACAATTTTAATAAAATGTAGCACCAACCGACGATTACTCCTGTATTCACTATGCAAGTGCACCCATATTTTTTTTTGTTCTGGGGTGTAAAATCCTCATGGATGCCCACCAAAAAACCACCCCGGTGTTCCATATCACAATATGGGTCGCAGGAACATACGATTCTTCCGCAACCCCGACTCCTCGAACCTCGGCGGGCCTCCTCGGGTTGGGGGGGGGAGTGAGGTGTTTGACTCCCCCCGCAACGTCTAAGAAGGGCGCGCGCGGAACGTTACGCGCCGATGCAAGTGCACCCAAGGGTAACCCTATTGACTATTGCAGGGTGTGGAAAAAAAATTAACATAAACATCACGCCTTGTTTCCCCGAAGGGTTGGGCAGAGGTGTACCTATAGTACACCCACATTTCGCCAGTTATGTTTAAGTCCCATGTAATAGGGGGCGAGCCTATTGCCATCTACCGGGCACATATCCAGACTTCGGGCTGCTACTGAGAAATTCCAGATAGAAAAACCCAATAACACGTTGCCCGACCTAGGAATCGAACCCAGGACCTGCTCAGCAGTAGCGATTGCGACCACTAGACCAACGAAAAAATGAAGATATTGGAATATGTGGTTTGGGTGGCTAAAGTGTACAGTTAACCAGGAATGTTACATAAACAGACCTAGAGTTTGAAGCGCGCATGCCACTCCACGACCTTGAGGTAAAGATACGCATAGCAATATAGGTTGGTTATGCTATAACCAACATATGATGTTCCCACTGCTGGGACACAAGCCTCCTTTCAGTGAGAGGGAGTGGGCCGTAATCCACCACACGGGCCCAGTGCGGGTTAGTAGATGTCGTATGTCTTTGAATTTTTCTAGGACATGCTGGTTTCGTCACGATGTTTTCCTAGCAGCGGGATACGGCGGTGGGGTTATTATTACTATGTCGTCCATTCATTAAGTCCCTTACGTAATACATTTTTTAATATTTCTTAAAATAGATTCAATGTCAATAGATAGACAGAAGTCAACTGTCTCGTCTTTCATAATAAATCTCCAGTAATTGTTTGTCATCATAACTTTGTTCATAATTGCGCAGACAAAACCTTCGGTTTTCCCAAAGAGGTCGCCGAAAAGAAGCCAGGCTACGGATGCTAGAAGATCTACATCGGGTCCATGAAGGCCCGGAAAAGGCATACATGAAGCTTGCTCTGCCATACCTCCTTGCGATCATTAATTTCAATTACTACAGGCTTTCACCAGGTCTCTTTAGCTAAGGAGGGCGGTGTGAGGCCCTTGTCCACCGCGACCACATCTCGATGCATCCCGACGTCGGATTCTAGGAAATATTCCCTAAGCCTGCACGTCTCGCAATTGTAGAGGTCTTAGCGTTGAAAAAGCCTCGACCTCCATCCTTACGTGGGATAAACAGTCTCAGTACCGGAGACCGTGGGTGATGCATTCAATATGCAGTCAGCAGCTTACGGACCTTCCTATCTAGGGCGTCAAGTTCGGTTTGAGTTCATTTGAGTATGCCGAAAGAGTACATCATGACCCAACCGTTGAATGTGCGCACTTTGTACCCGCCTGATAGAATACTATTTAATACTTTCTTCAGGCGGCTAAAGAAGCACTTCTTCGATGATTGTCCGACATATCCAAATACTTATTGGTATTTGTCCACACCAAATTCCATGCTGATGGCGCTACTGAATGTGTCAGTTGCTTTAAGTAGCTTTATTAGTTGCAAATTGTTGTGGGCAAAGAGTTTTAGGTCCTCCATGTTAAAAGGTGAGATATAACCTGACTACCTCTTCTCAGCCGATAGATAGCCTAGACCTGAATCCTCAAGCAGTGTGTTTAGAGGACTCAAGGCAAAGCAGAACCATAGCGGGCTCAAACTATCACCCTGAAATATGCCTCTCTCGATCCCTATCGGCTCTCTGTTCCACTGGATATTTCGACATCCTGGATGGCAAAGGACCGTCCTCCATTGCTCCTTATACGACATCAGGAAGTTGCTTAGAGAAGCATCTACTTTATACAACTCCAGCACCCTCATGAGCCATGTAAGTGGCACTGAGTCATAGGCCTTCATATAATCTATCGAACATGTCGACAGATCCTTACGCGAACGACGAACACGTTGGCCAAAATGACCAATCAAAGAGGAGCAGCTCCTTAGTACCACGGGACCCGTTCTTACATCTATTTTGAGAGGCAGACATGATTAAGTAAGTTTCTATATATATGTTAATTTTATCTCTCAAATTGGGTGTAAGAACTTTAAAGACCGTCGGTATTTTTTTATATATTGTTGTATAATTTACCCACCAAAAACATTGTGTAAAAAACTAGCCAAGTCTCGATGGAGCTACTTGTTTATCTCTAAAAAGTAATGAAATCTAGACAAAGTCGTGCCAGGCCTAAGGTTCCTTACTGCGATTTCTTTATTATTATAGTTAATGTTGTTGGTCGTTGAACATTCTATGATTAGAAGTCCGTCTGTACTGGAAATAATTTTTAATACTGTTTGTTTCAGGCTCGCATATACATAAGTATTATTGAAATACGCAGCTTTATCAATCCTACAATTGACTGGTTATTGAATCGACGTTTTCCAAATGGCAATTTTCCATCGTCAATGGGTAGCGGTTCTGGCGACAGATTGGTGCAATGGTGTTATGGAGCACCTGGTTTTGTACCCTTGTGTACCCTTCAACGGCCAAGTCACACAACATTAACTATTATAATAAAGAAATAGCAGTAAGGAACCTTAGACTTGGCACGACTTTGTCTAGATTTCATTACTTTTTAGAGATAAACAAGCACCTCCATCGAGACTTGGCTAGTTTTTTACAGAATGTTTTTGGTGGGATTTCACTTCTTTTTGTAGAAACGTGGGCAAAGCAGAAGGGGAGGCATTTGCCCAGCAGTGGGACGCTATAGGCTAGATTAAATTAGAAGATGTGTCCCACTACGCTGTGTTTTTGCAATGACAGTCGATTTTTTATGTACCAATAGTAGAAGGGGGCATTACCATATCTCTGATACAGCTGAGGCCAGCTGAGGGTTCTTCATCAGATACTTCAGACCTTAGATTTTTGACATCAAGTTGAATATTTTTTGTAAAGGCGGTATGTCGATCTCTAAAAGTTTGGTTGGGCTCTTGTGTTTTCTAATCAGGGTCACCAGGTACTCCAGATCTTCGATTATCCTAGTTTTTTATAGTTTTCCTTTATGTGGCCATCAAACCCTAACTCTGTACCAAATTTCAGCTGTCTGAGTTTATGGGAAGTACTAGTTCTATTCTGATGAGTGAGTGGGTGTCATAAATGCGAAACTTTGCTTTCGCTTAACTTCGGACCTTAATGACCTACAGACTTGAAATTTACGATTTTAAGTATGTGATTATAGCTTACTGGATGACGAAAATTTCTGCGTTCTGGTCTTATCCAGAGGTTCTCAAATAGGGGCCTGAAAATGCGGCGAAATGGTTCCAGTAAAGGATGGTACGGCAGTGTTTGCTTCGTGCTCGACTTGGCGGGGGCACTGCCGTGCCCCCGATGTTTAAAAATACTATAAAATAATACGACGATTGGCAAAAAATTTTAGACAGGCAATTTGACAGTCGGGCCACAGATTATTATTATTTATTGTGTGTTTGTCGTAGGTAGAAATCAGTCTAGCATTATAACCTAACCTTTTAGGTCAGCCGTGTTTGTTGACTACGGGTCTACGAAGTATGCGATATCATGAAAAAAACATATTTTTCCCAAGCAACGAAGTGCTAGTAAAATTGACGAGCTGAATAGGACGATTAGTAAGGTTGGTACCTAATCCTACGAGAATTTCCAAATAAGTTAATTCTCATCTTCGGGTTTTCTTAGTTGGCTGAGTTTAGTTTGCTGTATTCAAAAACACTCTTGCAAGCCTGAAGTTATAAAAGAACCGGCTAAGTGCGTGTCAGACCACGCACAATGAAGAGTTCCGTAGTAGGGTTGAATTTATCCCAAGGACAAACTTAACATTGAATTCGAAAAACATGTTCTCTTAAATAACAATACACGTCACGGTAAAATCTCAAACTGCAAAGAACAATGCCCACACCCCATACAGGCCTGAAGGCTTTATTTATGTATTTGTGTTATTTACATGCAATTTTTTTTCTTTTTTTTTGTCATTGGCGTTTCGGTAATTACTTGCAATTGTTTAGAATCAAGTTCTTCTAACTGAACAGACAGCTGTGCTGCTGGGGAGTTTGTTGCGCCACTTCTTCTTCCCAGCTAAAGCACTAGGAAGTGGTGAAGGGCGGGCTTTTTGGGGGACTGTCTTATGTAATTTTGACGTTCGAAAAGTGCTGATTCTCAGCCTAATTTGAATAAATGACTTTTGATTTTGATTTTTTGATTTTGATACATTTAAAAACCTGATAATTAAAGTTTATGTATAAGGTATAGTAGAAAGAGTACCTGTATGTATAGAAAATAATTTCTAATAGACATTTTTACGTTTTAAACGCTACGAAGTTCAAAAAATTTTAATATTACTTTTTAGGTTAGGATTCGCCATAACCAAATATAAATAAATAAATATGCTAGAACTAATTATTTAACGCAACAAGTTTAGTCTAAAATAGGAATACCTACCTAGCTATGGTCTAAAACGTATTTTTTACTTTGTGAATTCGTTGAAACCTTATTTTATATTCGGACTTTTATTTACTTGTGTTACTAGTAAGTAGCACAAGTAAATAGAAGTCCGAATATAACCTTGCCAAATTTCATGGTTCTAGGTCAAAGTTCCAAGGTTTTCCCTTGCGAGTGTCAAAATATACGGCATTAACAGCATTATCTTTTGATTGCATTAACATAGATGTTAATTTTTTTGTACAGTTTCAAAAGTCAAAGTCAAAGCATTTATTTCAAAAAGGCACATAAAAAGGCATTTTTGAACGTCAACATTTACATAAAAAAAGATTTCTTGGTTATAATACTAGGTAGGTTTTCAGGTGTTCATAAATATTCATGAAGACCTGAAAAAGTTTTATTTTTTCCTATCGGTACCAAACATTAAAAAAAAACATTTTTAAAAACTAAAACCATTCACCAGACTAACTCACACTTAAAAACCAGAAACCGAGACTCCAACGTTACCTCCGCTGAAGTAAGACAATAACAAACTTTGCAATGATTTATCGACCTGCAACTGTAAGTACTTCAACAATACTATTGAATTGGACACATTCAACTAATATTATTTATTGCAAGAGTTGCTCAAGTGGCAACAAGCAACTACTGACTATAGAGACTTATGTATGAGAACTGAGTATTGCAAAGCTTTGTTGGTTGTTGAATATATTTCAGACATTTTGGTTGGCATGCTTTGATTTGCTCTATAGTATTAGGCTACTTTAAGATCTTCAATATCTTAATAGCAACTTTAAGAAATTTGTGTAGACCAAAAAAAGTATGTTTAGATATAGGTGTAAATATATATACAGAGTGTACAAAGACCCATCGCATAGCAGTCAACTTCGTATTCTGCACTACATCAAACTAAGTAACATATTACAAAAATAATAAATAGCTGGAAAACTAAATTTTAATTTTTGGTGTGAAAAATCGCTGCTTAAGGCAGTGCGCAACGTTACGCAAGCAAAACATTGTGCTTATAGGTGCATGCAACGGTGCAGACGTCGTGGGAGTATTAAAGGTTGTGTTATAACATTTAAAACTTGTTTTGGTAAAAAAAAAGGTCAGTAAAATATTTAAATTTTGACCTACAATATTCAAAGTCAAAGCATTTATTTCAAATAGGCCATTAAAAAGGCACTTTTGAACGTCAAAAATTACATTAAAAATATAACTGATTCTAGGCGCCCCTTCCAAAAGGTAGTTTCGTATGGAGAATAATGGGCAAGAAACTCCACCGTTACTCATTTAAAATGTATGTAAATATTTATATGAAAAAAAACGCGCAATAATCACGTCATGTCTTTATATATCCCAACGCTTTGTAAATTTTGAAATACGCCATTCGATTCGGCTTTACCTACATATGTTTTATTAATTTAACAGACATAGTACAAGTTTGCGACCTGTAGTTATCTGCACTAGCTCCGAATAGGTTTTGCTTATCACAAACGGCAGATTATTTTGATGCATCAATTTCGGTTTGACATCCCAAAAACGATTAATTGACAATCGATACAATTATTACGAGGGCTGCACTAAAAGTATCGGGAATGGAATATTTCCACTGTTCCTGTCATATTTAAATCTTTTTAATTGAAAACTCCTTGGTTTTAAAAATCGAATATCATTTTTTTTTTTTTAAAAAGATTCTCGGTCTTGTCACAAGGTTTTGTCAAACTTGTTTAGTCGTTGAGAAAATGGAATTAACTCGAGAAAATTTAAGAGCGATGATTTATTATGACTTTCGAAGTGGTTTACCACAAAAGCAGTGTGTTGACCGGATGATTTCTCCATTTGGTGATGAAGCCCCATCCAAAACCACAATTTATCGCTGGTTTGCTGAATTTCGTGGACGTGTCAAGCTCAGTGATGATCCCCGTCAAGGTCGTCCAAAAACTGCAGTCACCCAAGAAAACGTTGATGCTGTGCGTAAACTGATTGAGGAAGATCGACATGTGACATACCGCGAAATTCAGGCAACTTTAGACATTGGCATGAGTCAAATACAAATAATCTTGCATGAACAATTAGGTGTAAAAAATACCGCATTCGCTCTATGAAGAGCAAAAAGCGGCTCGCGTTACTTGGTGCATCAGAACTCTCGAAAGATTCCACGCAGGATCCTCAAATGCTGTATACAACATCGTATCAGGTGACGAATCCTGAATATACGCGTACGAACCCGAAACAAAAAACCAGTCACGAGTTTGGGTGTTCGAAAATGAGTTAAGCCAACAAAAATTGTTCGTTCACGGAGTGTTGCAAAAAAAATGGTGGCCACGTTTGTCACCAAAACCGGCCATGTTACGATTATTCCTCTTGAGGGACAAAGAACGGTTAATGCAGAATGATATACTAGCATTTGTTTGCCACATGTCGCTTCTGAACTCCGTAAAGAGAACTGCAACCGCCGCATCATCCTCCATCACGACAATGCGAGTTCTCACACCGCACACAGAACAAAAGAGTTTTTAGAGCAAGAAAACATAGAATTATTAGACCATCCGTCGTACAGCCCCGACCTAAGCCCTAATGATTTCTATGCTTTCCCTAAAATAAAGAATAAATTGCGTGGACAGAGATTTTCATCACCTGAAGATGCTGTGGACACCTACAAAACGGCCATTTTGGAGACCCCAACTTCCGAATGGAATGGTTGCTTCAATGATTGGTACCATCGTATGGAAAAATGTGTCACATTTCGCAGAGAATACTTCGAAAAGCAATAAATACATTTTTAAATAGTAATGTTGTGTCACTATCTTGATTCCCGAAATGTTCAGTGCCGCCCTCGTACTAAGGAATGTTAATTAGAATTTTTGCAAGCGTGGTGATCCTTGCTCGCACCTTCTCTGTATGAATAAAGGGCCTTTGCCCTGCAATGCAACAGTAGTAGGCTGGTACTATTGTCATTGTATTAGTTGTCATCATTACTATTGTTGTTGCTGGTCATGTTGTGAGATCACGCTTTGGGTGATAATCAGGTAGAAACCTATAACGTGAACCTAGTGATATATTGTGATTATCACCTGTTGTAGTTAGCATAATAAGCCTAATCAGCCTATTATGTTCCCACTGCTGGGACACAGGCCTCCTCTCTGTGAGAGGAAGAGGGCCGTGATCCACCACGCGGGCCCAGTGCGGGTTGGTAGATGTCACATGTCTTCGATTTTTTTGGGTTCTAAGACATGCCGGTTTCCTCACGATGTTTTCCTTCACCGTTTTGAGAGCAGTGGTGATGAAATAATTTACACAAAGTAAAGCGCCTTTCTGGGTTCGAACCTACGACCTACAACTCGTAAGTCGCGGCCGTTACCACTGGGCCACCACTGCTCCCTGTTGCTGCCTGTTGTAATTGCCTTGTGAATAAATAAATAAATAAATAATTATTATTATTAATAATCACAATGTGCACAAGTGAATTGAACGAGAATAAGTTATCGTCAAATTCTATATATTAGATGTAAAAAAGTCAGCTATCAACAAGTTAACCTCGTCAAACGAAGCACAACCTTGCAGTTCAATAACGACTCGAGCTTTCATAATTTAACCCCTCGTTAAACACTTTGATGACCACGTTGACGACATAACGCAAGATTAGATAGCATCGGAAAATATTTTCTTTTACGAACTGCGAAAAAAATCATAAATAAACCCAAAACAGAAGATCAAAGTTAGGCTTTGGCAAAAATGAAACGATCAAAATAATTTGGCTTTGATGTCTCAGAGTTTACTCATTTGTTTTGATAAATAAAATGATAAACGGCGTGTCTTCTAAGAGTTGACTTTCAATGAAGTAGCTGGAAGCTAATAAATTTTAGATCATCTTTATTTTACTATAATCATAAGATCATCCTGTGAATTTGGATATATTGCTGTTTTTTTAAATATTTTGTGATCTTTAAAGGTAACAGACACGTCTTCTATTACGTGAGACTGGCATGTGGGCTTAGGTGATGTAGTGGTTGCAACCTGATATAGTTTTAACATACAACCTCCGCGGGTCCGTGATGGCTAAATTAATACGAGACAAACCTGAATTTGAATAGAGAATAGAAGAAAACAACAGTAGATATCAGATCTTGGCTGAAAAGGCAAGGGAAGAGGGGAAAATTATATAAATGTAAAAACCTTAGAATCTTCTGGAAATAATTATTGAACTTACAGGATTGTCGCAACCCAGTGTTGGGCACGCAACAATAGCGGCGGTAAGTCCCCTCTTTGAATATTAAAGTACCTACTTAGATATATATCATTGTCTTATTCCTATTTTTTATATTAAATAGAAGTACTTGGCATATGAAACTGTAAGTTTTTGAGACAGAATTGCACTTGCCAGAACGTGGGCTCTTTGTCGCTGTGAAAATATAGTTGTAGTGGATTTATTAAGAAATTGCACGAGTGAATATTTTGAGGAGTCGGTGTTTATTAAACATTAATGTTCTTGCATCGTTATTACTACAGATACTTGTGGTGTGCCGCCATGGGATCTGGAGGCAAAAGCCCTCGCGTACTTATGGGTTTGGCGCGAGGAGGCAATAATAGGCCGGGGTGTAACTCCGCTCCGCGCTAGAAATCACGGTTTAGCGGATAGAGCACCGGCGGGATCTCATGGCGACATGGAGGGTGCGATTGTCACAACCCAGTGCTGTGCACGCAACAATAGCGGCGATAAGTCCCCTCTTAGAGGAGTGGTTGGAGAGGCGCCACGGCGTCCTCACCTTCCGCCTGACACAGGTCCTCACCAGACACGGTTGTTTCGGGAGGTTCCTGTTTCGCATAAGGCGGGAGGAAACGCCCGGGTGTCACCATTGCGTGGATCGCCCGGAGGACACGGTGGAGCATACGGTGGAGGCCTGCCCAGCTTGGGCGGAGCACCGCAGTGTCCTCGGGGAGGCGATCGGCGGCGGCGATCTCTCGCGTCCGGCCCTGGTCCAGGCCATGGTACGGAGCGAGAGAGAATGGAAAGCCGTCACGTCCTTCTGTGAAGCAGTAATGCTCGCGAAGGAGGAGGCGGAGCGCGTGAGGAAGAGAGCCTTGCGCCCTCACGCCCCAACTAGCCGCCGCAGGAGACGCCCTGGTAGTAGGCGCAGGCTTGCGTACGGCCAGCAACGGTCGTAGCTCGCCGTCCGGTAAGGACCAAGCCCGGGTCGACGGCGCGTCGGGTTCCATGCGCGCCTCAATGAGATGTCAGCACAAAGTCACAGGTCCCGACAGGGCCGACGCCTCAGGGTCGCGGGTAATTCGAAAGAGATAACCGTGGCTCTGGTACAGGCAACTGAAGGAACACGGGTGGGGCGCCCTCCCGCTCCACCCAGAGCGGGAGAAGTCATTTGATGATTTCACACCCAAAAAAAAAAAGGACAAACGTGTTTAATTTACCCTCCCTGTACACAGAGCCCGTGAGGCTCTCACAGTACTTTACACATCTGTCATTTTCGATTATCTCATGCTTACTATGCCTTCTTTGAAATAACATTATTTTTAAGAACATTTTTAATATTAGTCATCATTCCTATTGTGAATTCAAACTGGTAATAAACGTTTTCTAAAAAATTTGACCAAACAGCATCATTATTATTAGCATAGTTCTGAGTATTAATAATCCACATTGTGTTATTGGATTATGAACAGGTGGTTGGCTTAACGCGACAGTTGTAATAATCAAATATGTCCATAACCTACACTAATTCGTGAATTATTTCCTTTTGAAATATATTTTGGAATAGTATCTATGTTTTATAAACTTAGAAAAGTTCTACTACCCTATTGCAAAAGCTTAGGCAATCAACAGACAATTCTAATATGTTAAAGTTACTTTTTGTATCTCTCTGCGGACTGCGTTATTCTTCTAAACGACCTAATGGATTCGTTGCGGTTTTCATTAAGAGATTTTTTTCCGGAAGGTTCATGTTTATAATACATTATGGTTACATTTACATTCATTAAAATCTGATATTTTGTCAAGTCGTAAAAACCGTGCGAAGCAGGGGCGGGTCGCTAGTAAATTGCAAAACTAAATTCCATTTAAACATAAGTGTAGCAATTAGCTGCTACGACAGCGTAGCACTTATCTGCTACACCTAAGTAGCAGCGGAGTAACGAAGGCGACGACTACTACGCCGTAGCAACTCTATATCCTTGGCTCAAGTATAAAATTGTGGTCTTTTATTTAATCACAGACCCAAATAAATGCTGACTCAATGTAAATTGATATTCGTTTTTTCTGGGTATTTTATACAATCCGGTTGCTGGACTTAGTAGGCTTGGAGCACAACTACGCTAGAAGCAATTGTGCGAAATCAAAGTACGGTTATTCATCATAATGGAAACAGTCCTTGTAGATTCTATAAAACATACGTTCACATAAACTCAGGCCTTTTCCTTATAAACTACAGAATGCCACATTTTTTTTTTTTTTTGGGTGGGAAATCATCAAATGACTTCTCCCGCTCTGGGTGGAGCGGGAGGGCGTGTCAGACTTTTACTGACTAAAACCCACCCGTGTTCCTTCAGTTGCCTGTGCCAGGGCCACGGTTTTCTCTGTAGAATAACCCGCGACCCTGAGGCGTCGGCCCTATCGGACCTCGTCACTTTGTGATGACATCTCTTTGAGGCGCGCGTGGAACACAACGCGCCGTCGACCCGGGCCTGGTCCTTACCGGACGGCGAGCTACCCATTGCTCGCCGTCCGCAAGCCCGCGCCTACGGTGGCCGGGAATCTGCAGGCGACTCCCGACGCCCAGGGCGTCTCCTGCGGCGGCTAGTGGGGGCGTGAGGGCACAAGGCTCTCTCCCTCACCCGCTCCGCCTCCTCCTTCGCGAGCATTACTGTTTCGCAGAAGGAGGTGACGGCTTTCCATTCCCTCTCGCTCCGTACCATGGCCTGGACCAGGGCCGGACGCGAGAGATCGCCGCCGCCAATCGCCTCCCTGAGGACACTGCAGTGCTCCGCCCAAGCTGGGCATACCTCCACCGTATGGTCCACCGTGTCCTCCGGGCGATCCACACAATGGTGACACCCGGGCGTTTCCTCCCGCCTTATGCGAAACAGGATTCTCCTGAAACAACCGTGTCCTGTGAGGACCTGTGTCAGGCGGAAGGTGAGGACGCCGTGGCGCCTCTCCAACCACTCCTCAAAGAGGGGACTTACCGCCGCTATTGTGGCGTGCCCAGCACTGGGTTGCGACAATCGCACCCTCCATGTCGCCATGAGATCCCGCCGGAGCTCTGTCCGCTGTACCGTGATTTCTCGCGGCAGCGGAGTTACACCCCGGCGTTTTGCCTCCTCGCGCCACTCCCATACGTGCGCGAGGGCTTTTGCCTCCAGATCTCATGGCGGCAATCCGGCAAGGAGGCTCGGACGGTTCAACCGGCGGGCTGGTCTACGCCTCAAAGAACGCGCCCACACCGGTGCCCCGTAAAGGGCCATGGACCGCACGACTCCCGCGTAGAGCCTCCGGCAGGAGGCGTTTGGACCCCCTAGATTGGGCAGGAGCCGCTTCAAGGCAGCGCCAGCCCGCTCCAGTCTGGGGGCCAAACGTCGGAAATGCTCCACGAAGTTCCACCGGCTGTCGAGGACAAGTCCCAGGTACTTCATCGTCGACTCGACGCCGATGTGAACCCCTCCCGCCGTTATCTGGGAACCCGACAGTGGCGCGTTCCGAGGACCATGAAAACACATGGCCTCGGACTTGTGCAAGGCCACTTCGAGTCCCAACTGCCGGATTCTCTCGACGACAGAATGCCACCTGCTACAATCCTTACACACTCCTTTAGCTTCGTTTACGTTAATACATTTACAAATTTGACTGATTAAAACCCCCTCAAACACACTAACTAGGGAATTCACTCTATCTCAATTTGACTTGTTTACGTACAAGTTAACATAGCCAAACGATAATTATGATTTTAAAAGTTCAATTCGCGAACCGCTGCGACTGCGAACTCCGCACTGAATTTTAAAACGAAAAAGTTTTAAAACTACCAACTTTGATCGTCAGGAATTCTGTTAATTACTTCATAGCAAATAAAATAGCAAAGGGAATCTGCGCAAAATATGATTTTAAATTAAAATCTACCATGTTTTATTAGAACCTTTCGTTTTAAAATAAATAGTGTAGTTTAAAACTGAGACTTTTCTAAATATCCAACACAATTTTCTTGCATAAAATATGAAGCCAAATAAACAAAATTACAAAGTAAATTCGTTTTAAAATAAAATGGGAAATATTTTTGTTAATAAATATCAGGTTATACATAGATTTGGACACAAGCAATGATGTCACATATCCTGAATTATACTAAACCGCGAAACTTGGCGACTGGTTCCTTTCTAGTGAGGTAACCTGGGAAAGGTCACGGCTACTGATTATGAGGACCGGGTCTACACGTTTTCGTTTTCAAGGGTCTCGTATTTCTACAAGGACTTTTAATCAGATTGACATATGCTTTTCGGTAGCTTGCGTAGTCAGTCTATAGTGTTCCTACTGCTGAACACAGACATCTCGGGGAGAGAGAGTGGGCCGTAATCCACCACGAGGGCCCAGTGCGGGTTGGCCGAGGTCTATGACTTCGAATTTTTAACCGACTTCCAGAAAAGGCAATTCGTCTGTATGTTTAAAAAAAAAATATTTGTAAGTTTGTTTTCGATATCTCCGGAAATTGTGGATCATTTAGTTTAAAAAAAAAAAACATCAGACTTTAAAAAAAACACTACAAAGTGAAAAATAAGTTTAATTTCGGAAGTCGATGTCAAAAAACTAAAATACAAAACGAAAGCCACAAACTTCATTTTTTTTTAAACATCGGTTGTGTTTTTTTTTTGTTTCTGAAACATGCCAATTTCTTCACGATGTTTAACTACACCACACGGGACACCAGAAGGGACTGTGCTAGCCCCGATATTGTTTTCAGCATATATAAACGAATTGCCAGAATCAACTGATCAGTACATTCTATTATTCGCAGATGATACCACTGTTTTAACTAAAGAAGCTACTATTGATCGGGCGATAAACGTCACCAACATAGCTCTGCAGGGTATACATGACTGGTTAGTCTCACATAACTTAGAAATAAATACCGATAAAACTAAATTCATGAGATACCTCCCATATAATAGCAAAAGAAATGATAAAGACACAATTGTAACGGACGCCGAGCATCATGTAAAAGTAGATTAATAGTGTTTCATATTTGTTAAAAAAAGTTAGGATAGATACCCTATCAGCGCTCTAGGGCGCAAGTAGTGCGCGAACCGCTATGAACGCGATCTCTTTTTAAGTTAATATTAAGAGTTTGAATTGATCCTAAATTAGCTTAGTGTTTGTATATTCCTAATTAACCTAATCAGTTTACTTTAGTTCTAATATGAATCCTAAAAGAATAAGGGAGTAACGTTTTTAAAGCATTTCTATGAATATGTAAAACTTCCAGTATAATTACGTAAGTTGAAAATGACAATTTTAGTTTATGTATATATTGCGATAATTTTAGCTTGAAAGGTTAGAATTCAGTATAAAACCGATATTACCGTTTGAATTATGTAAATCGGACCAGGCATTCCAAAGTTATTTAGCAATTTAGAAAACATAAAATGTACCGATCCATAATTTTTGCAGTTATTGTTCTACGAAATTTTTATTGTATAAAGATAGGTCAAATATTGTAATTTAATATGATGTAGGAGCACATATGACACATTATGTACCAAAATGGTTAAGATATAAGCAGAAATAGTATTGAAAACACCGCCTCAAATGTATTAGTCAAAGTGAAATTCATGTGTAAAAATGGACTTAAAAACCATGTGTCTCACGGCGGTAAGGAAGGCCCGTATTTAAGTTGTGCCGTTTGTAGATACGGTACCCTCATCCGCCCCGACAATAGTGTCGCTTTCGACAGTCCCGATAAGGCTGAATGTCTTGCTGACAGCCTAGAGTCCAAATGTTCTCCCAGCTCTCAACCAGTAGACCAAGCTCACCTGAACAAGGTCGACGCTGAAGTCGAACGGAGAGCCTCCCTCCCTCCCGTTGAAGACCCTGATGATCCTCTGCCTCCCGTCACTCCAGACGAAGTGTAGTAGTATTACCAATAAGTTATACAAACTCCTTCCTGCCCCGCTAATAATGCTTATGACCGCCATCTTCAATGGCGCCTTGAGCAACAACATCTTCCCACAAGCATGGAAAGAAACCACCGTCATCGGTATCCCAAAGCCAGGCAAGCCAAAGTCTGAGCCCTCCAGCTACCGCCCTATTAGCTGTCTCAAAGACTACGACGAAGCAAAAAGCCTCATACCCAACGAGCAGTTTGGTTTCCGAAGCCAACACTCGGGCACCCAACAGGTCCACCGTATCGTAGAACACTTATGCACTGGTCTGCAGCGTAACGCGACGACGGGTGTGCTATTCTTCGACATAGCGAAAGCCTTCGACAAAGTCTGGCACAACGGCTTGATATACAAGCTTTACCAACTAGGAGTGCCAGATCGTCTCGTGCTCATCTTACGAGACTTTTTGTCGAATCGCACCTTTCGCGATTGGATACGATAGCATCGAGGGAGCACTCTCGTCCCCTCATCCTATTCGCGCCGGTGTCCCTCAGGGTTCCGTACTATCTCCTCTCGTCTTCACGCAGTTCACCAGCGATATCCCAAAAAGTAAAAAGGCTCAGTTGGCTCTCTTCGCCTACGACACTGCCGTTTACTATACCGGTCACTGTCTCAACGCTATAGCTCGTACTCTCCAAACCTCCGCAAACGTTTTAGGCGCTTAATTCCGGAAATGGAGAATCGAGTTCAACCCCGATAAGAGTCAGGCGGTTCTCTTCTCGAGACGTCGTCGATTCCCCCTCCCCCTTCCCAGCCCGATCACTATGTAGGGCAAGCCGATCCCTTGGGAAAAGCAAGCCAAGTACCTAGGCGTGATCCTAGATCAGAACCTTACCTTTAAGGAACATATCAAGGCGGTTCGCGCGCGCGCCTCCTTCGCTCTTAGTAGACTCCAGTTTATACTGACAGCCCGAAGCAAACTGTCGTTAAAATGTAAACTGCGCATCTATACCGCAGTCCCATCAAACAAAATTCATCAAAACCTGGGAAGAAATCTTTCATTTCAACACAACCTACATACAGTCCACTAGAACAATAGACTTGCCAATTAAATATAATAATAACATCATTGAAGAAGTAAATGAAATAAAAAATTTAGGAGTAAAAATTGATAATTATTGCAACTGGAAATCTCACGTAGATCTTGTTTGTAAAAAGATTCACAAATTCGTTTACGCACTTCGTAAAATTATAAAAATTACGTATAATTATAATTCGTAAAATTATAAGAGAAACAGCATTAATGGTACACCACAGTCATGTATGTTCAATATTGAAGTATTGGATTATCATATGGGGAAACTCTACAGACGCCCATAGAGCTTTTATAGCCCAGAACAAATGCATAAGGTCAATTTATAGTCTGAAGTGGACTGATTCGTGCCGACCAATATTCACTGATAAACGTTTACTTACACTGCCATCCCTATACGTTTTTGAAATGTGTAAATTCGTTAGAAACCACCTATCACTTTTTGAGCAAGATGATAAGGTCCAATTTAAAAGGAAGATAGTGCAAAAACCTTTGGTAGTACCTCGAAGCAGATTAAAGTTATGTGACAGAAACTGCTACACCATGGCGGTGAATTTTTTTAATAAACTTCCGGAAAGAATAAGAAAACGTAATAATTTCGAATTTAATAGAACTTTAAAAAATTGGCTTTGTGACAGATGTTTCTATTCAATTGATGATTATTTAAATTTAAAACAGATATAATGTATAACGAACACTTGCTTAAATTATAACTATTATTACTAACTAACTATTAAATTGACATTATTCATAAATCTAATCAATCATTTGATCGACTCTCTTAACTGCGAGATAGTATAATCTAACAGACTAATTTAATATATTGTATAACGTAATGTGCCTATTTAACAATAACAAAGCAAGACTGTAATTTTTTTATGATTATGATGTGTATGACTAACGACTACTGTCTTTGATGTAATTTTATGATGTATTTACTTCAAACATTTGCACGACTGTTAAGTCGAATATAGTGAGACTAAAATTATTCTACCATGTTGTTATGTAAGTACTTTTCTGTTACCTATTCTGGCATTTCATTTCATTTCACCGTTTTGAGAGCAGTGGCGATTTAATAATTTACAAAAAAGGAAGCGCCTGTATGAGTTCGAACCTACTATTAACAACTCGTAAGTCGCGGCCGTCACTACTGGGCCAACACTGCTATATTGGTAGCTTATGTCTATCCAACTAATTTATCACTTTCTCATCATGGTCATCGTTGACAGAATGTCACTTTTTTAGGCCTTCAAGATTCGAAGCCACTGTCAAAAAAAGGATTATTTGGATATTTTGTAAAAAATTCACAACGTTCGTTCGTTTGTAACCAAACGACAAACATAAATTGCATGAGACTTAATACTTTTTTTTTTTTTAAATGAGCTGGGCTCCTTTAAAATACAAGCGTAAGTCTGTTGGTACGGTATATGCTACTCTAACACTATTGAAGCTCAAAAGTTACCACTGACCTTCGAGTTGCGGCCTACTGTACTATCAAAACAAACAACTGTGTATTGCCATGAGATTATTGAACGCTTCGAAATTCAATATGCCATAAGCAAATCTAAATTCAAATGCCTAATCTAGATAGTAGCGTCGATTTAAACGGATACCTTTCTATCCATCTTTGTGACATAGGCTGAAATTACCGAGCTCAATATTGGCAATGCGATATACCAGATATACGCTTGTCGATTGTGCTAAAGCCGATTTTGTGCTTTGCCGAATTTCCGTGCCTGTCGATACGAATTTGGGTGCACTTCAGTTCAAATTAGGCTCAATAAGGCATTCTTTTAAAAAAGCTATTTAGGTGGCTTAGCTAATAATGAGGTGTAAAAATGAATGTGATGACGTTAGTCAAGCAGAACAATTTCATATAATGAGAATATAATAAGTAGGTATGGTGTTGTTAGTGCTACCAAACTTTTTTACTTTAAGGGTATGTAAATCATGCCAACATAAAATTTCCTTCTCGTTTTTTTTTAAATAATACTTTGTGCTTTGTGTTAATATTGTGAATGTGATGTATTGACACAGTATTGAAGACTCGTGATTACCTTGTATATATGTCGTTGGTGTGTGCCTTACTTACTATGTAAATAAATACCTTTCGGCGCCCGATACTAAACATATTTTCAATCTTTACACAACAAAATCAAAGTAGATAACGCTAAACATATTAACGTGCAAATGCTACGTGACGTATGTCAACCTCTATTTAATAATAGCAAACACAAAATCATGGTGGATTCGACGCCTCACTCGGATTTATCACTAGCTTTACAAGATTACCCAATACGACAGTGACGGATTGACTCTTCGATGTTCCTCCTTTTCTAACACTCCAACGTGTATGTCACCATCTCCTTCTCCCACGTTGATAATGAGGCGGCACCTGCATTTGTTCAGGTCACCAGGGCTAGTGCTGGTAAGACTATCTAGACACCATGTTAATGCTTCAAGATTGATGAAAATCACGGTTAAAAGATCACCTTTATTAATCGGCGGATTGTTGATGAATTCTACGTTGAGTCGGGTGTCTGCACCGTACATTAACTGTCACATATTCTCTGGGTTTTAAGGGATTTGGTTTCAATCAAGCTTTTATTATCCGGTGGGCTGTGTTGTGAGGCAAAGATTAGGAAATTTGTTTCGCTGGTTTGCGGTTTTGTTTAGTTTCGGGCTCGTTTAGTTTATGCTATCGTAGAATAACTATGCGATTTGTTGGAGCTGTCAGATGTAGAAGTTAATTTGTAATTAAAGAACGGTATTTTCTTATAAAAAGTGACTAATATGTTTATATTACACGTACCAGATTCTTGTTGCATATGTAATACAATCATGGGAGTGCGTAGCGTTTTTTCGTGAAAATGATTCAGGATTTTTGTTTTCAAGTTATTGGTGGCTACCATTTGTAGATCTTCAAATTATTTCAACAACGCCATTCAAATCAAAATAACATGCCAAAAACTTGACTTTAACATTTCAAAGAATTTAAAAACAGATCTCTGATATTAATTAAAACATAACAACATATATATAACTAAATTAAATTACTAAATAACTAACTACCTGTACAAATTAATATAAAACACTCAGGCGTCGAAGTACTCGTCCGCATCGCTTTCATCTGGAAACGTGCCCAGAAGACTGGCAGCATTGCCACGCTGAATGGCAATGCTAATTCTTTGGCCAAAGAACAATCCAGCCCTCTGGTACAGATGCAGATCTCTTAATAATAACCCAATTTGATTTCGTCATTCACGTTTTGGCTTCTACGAATTGCTGTACAAACTGGACTAAAAGGAACGTTCTTAGTACATGCCTATATTTGTACAGGGTCGAGAGGCCTTTAACATTCGCAAAGGGTCTGTGATCGGTTAGGGCTGGCACATTGTTTGCTGTGTATCTCGAGCAATTGACCGGTTCTCAATAATTTGATTACATCCGCAGATACTAGGCGAGCTTCGTTTGTTTTGCTTTGTTACTTGAATTTAATTTGACTATTGTTTTAGGGATTGTTTGAAGGACACCGTCATACTTTGTGGATTGATTTAGTATGATAACGTTAATCAAAGGTATTATAAGAGTATTTGAGTCGAAATCTGAAACTTTTTCAATAGCACTCACATAAATCATTCACTTCAGTCATTAAAAGAACAATAGCTCACCAATTAAGGTGCCTGTCCCTCCGCCGACAAGAAAGCGACTAGCTATCAACGATTTTCTCGCAAAAGAAACGTACAAAAGATTGTAAGTCCCGTGTAAGTAAAAGAGATACATAATTATATTAATAGTTGATCGTTAACTGTTCACACCACACTGGTGAGTTCTCGTTTGTCGTAGCGACAAGAGGAATCAAAGAGTGTCCTGGCTCAGCGACGCTCTACTGTGCGGGCATAACACTCGCACGCATGGTACAAACTGTAGTGAAATAAAATAGAAAATTCCACCACTTTAACACGTACAATTTATTTGTACGAGAAAACTTAAGTTATATGGTTTCTATGGTAAATTTTTGTTACGCATTTGGTTTCCGAACTAGATAATCGATTGCAATTGTTCGTGGCCCCTGAATTACGTAAACTTTCGAATTAATATTATCTTTTAAAGATACCAAAGTTATCCGACAGAAACAGTCATGGCTCAAGGTCAACTATCATGAAAAAAATCAAACTATAAATATTGATGACTAAAAGATTTTGGAGATAGTTTTCTGAATGGTTTCCTGGATCCTGGCGAACCGCTGGCTACGAAGCACACGGAAAGACACGGCGATCATGTGTCGCGGCTCAAAACGTGCTTGAGGGCCTCGAACTCCAAGAATTCTGTGCGGTAGTATAGTTCGATACCCGGAACAGGGCCGCAAACAGTCCTTTCAACTGGTTCTACACCTTCGACAACTAAAATAGGGTATTATGGCTGATAATTAGGGAAATTTGTGTAGAGATAAATAATATAACTGCCTGTAAACCATATACAGCGGTATTAAGCTCAATTGAAACTGCTTGACTCCAATTAGGATTAAAAAGACAAAAAATCATGAAAATCTTTAGGCTCAATTTCTATTTTTCCGCAACTAACGTTTTGGTTTTCAACAATCAAATGAAAGCCTTGTTAATGTCAAAATTTGAAAAAAATAACAGAATGATAATCGGTGACCTGTAGACTATTTCGGATGAAAGTTTTCTATCCCAACAAAACCTTTTTCTAAGGTTATGCTATGAGTGCTGTTTCCGAATTATTAAGTCAGAGAGAGGGTAGTTAAGATTATTTTATTATTATTATGACCTCATCTACAAAATAAACACACCTGCTGAACTAACTATTTGTACATATCCGGCGCCATCGCAGCTGCGGTGCAATTGAAATAAATATACGTGTATATGCTTTGTGAGGAACGGGTTCGATTTCCGGCCGGTCTAGTGCAGATAACAGATTATCAATATTGTCTTGGGTCTTGATTGTTGTGGTTCCGTCGGTTGTTTCTAATATGTATTCGTGATGTATATACGAATGGGTGTTTAGAGATACGCGTCGGGATAATCTTTGCCTTAAGTCAAGGTGTAATTGTACCCAAAAAGGTGTAACTTAACGGGAACACAGCGTTCTGTTGAGTTAAAGTTTTGTTCTTCTTTTCTCGTCGTGCGACACGCGGTGCCTTTGTGTCACGCTGTGGCATCGCGCCAGTGTGCACGAGCCTTTACAGTGTTAATTTATGAAAGAAAAACGTGGCATTGACTTACAGTGTATTTTGTCGGGATATTTTTTCCAATAAGTAACAGTGTAACACAACATGCTGTAACTCAACGGGAACGAAGGATACGAATTAGAGAAAAATAGGTTGTAACCGCAGAGTTCACGCTGCAATACGTACACCAGCGAGTTATCTCTCGTCGCCGCCGCTCACTCGCTGCTCGTTGTTCGCCAACTCGTTTTAAGTTGCTAGCTCTACTCGATTTTCGTTAATTTCATGAAGGTCAGGTGCCTTAAGTGTCCGATACACGATCTTAAAAATTTGAATTCCAACAGTTGCATTATAAATGTTCAAAAGTTGAAAAAAAAAAACAACGCGACGACAATCATACTCAGTTTACACAAAAATAAATAAAACAAACTATTCTGATAGCACACTATTTCGAGAATCGATTCGGTAACATTAAGTGTGGTTCGACAAAGGAAGGCTGGTATCCGTAATACTATTTTATCGAACGTTGCAAGAATCCATAATGAGCTAGTATTGACTTTTTGAAGACAGAATTATGAAGAGCTCGCGGCCTTCTGTTAATCTTCACGATCATCTTTACGAGATGTAGGACTATTTTACAGACACTATTATGATAATTGCGTTTGAATTTCTAAGAAAAACACTAGCTAGGACTATACCGCTTTTTTAACGTTTCGTATACAGATACATTTTTATACTAATAAGAAATAACGGTACTATATTCTATTTAAAAAAAGGGAAATTAACGAAAAAAATATTCTTGTGCCAATTTACGATTTTTTTCAATATTTTCACATCATTTTCATAACAAAAAGTGTGTGTCCCTCAATTTAACGTAAAGAAAGAACATTGAAAACGTTATCGCAAATGGCCGAACAGTTTCAGAAAAAATATTGGACGACAGAATCGTTTAGGTCCGCGGACAATACCGATAATTGTCCGCATTATAACAATCGTACCCGGCCCAAGTTACCGACAAATTATTTTTAATACCGCCATACGTCACGGGACAACTGCCGGAAAAAAGGGAAAAGAGGAAAATCTAAAAAAGGCAATCAATGGAAAAAGTAAGTGTCCGAGATAACAGGCGTTGAGAATTGAAGTCACGTCCGCGTTGCGTCCCCACTGCGTCCGCGGCACGGCACACAAATAAATAACCCTAATGATATCCGATTCTGTTCAGTTTGCGATGCGACAAAAAATCGTACGAAAAACTCATACAGTACGATATTGCTAAATATTACGTTGTTGTAAATAAAATATTATTGTGGTGTACACGAATTTGTGCTCCCCCCGGATTTGTAAGCGTCGATGCTTACTCGTTAATATTTATAGGGTACTCTATACGTTTGCGGATTGAATAAAAAGTGTATGATTTTTTTTGATAAATTTTGTGTCGTCAGTAGCAATGTCGAGTTATGTAATTTTCAAGTTGGACTTAGTTAGAATTAATCTACATGGGTGTGGGCTTTATTTGAAGTCACGCTCTAACACTGAGGCAGGTTTTCATTTCGTCATGAAAAACTATCATTCATGATGGCCATCTTCGAACATTTTAAACATTGCTGGAGCGTTCAAAATGCTAGAACTCCTATCTACCTACCAGTCTACCTGATTGCTAAAATTTGTAAAAAACACCGACTGCCTCGAAATTCTCGATATTACATAATTTCTGAAAGAAAAGATCTTGATCTTTGAAGAATATTTTATTTGTGATCGAGTAGTATGAGCGTCAGAAAACGCGGCTGCATCAACTATCTGTCAGCTGTGAAATGGCGGCACGGCTGCAAAATTGTTTTGATGCCAATATTCCTGCCACGTACCAACAAGCCCGACTGATCGGCATAAATACCCTAATATCGGCCGTCTCGCAGCTTTAGCGGTAATTCGTTTTAATACCTACTCTTCAGTGGGGTGACACTATGAGTTTGGTTGTTTAATTGTATTTTGTGCGCAGTGGCAATGTTTATAAAGACTTCTTTACAAGGAGAGAGACTGTCGGCAGTAAGTACATAAGCGATACTATTCAGGCAATTATCGCACTCAAGTCATGAGTTTAGTAAGGCGCTTTCCCAATTTAAGCAATTGTAGTACAAATACACGATCGTATCGTTTATTTGTTCGGGTTCACCTGAGGTTCGAAAAAAATTTTGCGACTGGGACCGCGCCTAAAACTTCATCATTATTGAGGCGATAAACTCCTATTGTAAATGAGTCTTACAAACTCGTGTAAACATGAATGTCATTCATCTATACTACTAATATTATAAAGAGGAAAGATTTGATCGTTTGCGTGTATTGAATAGGCTCCGAAACTACTGTACCGATTTGAAAAATTGTTTTACCATTAGAAACCGAAATTATGTCTGATGAACATTTGCAACTTTTTTGTTTTTAGTAATCCAAGCGGACGAAGTCGCGGGCGAAGTGCTAGTAATACATTTAGTCACGTTATGAAAAATAGTTTCACTGCAGCCGCGTCGTCATGAAACATTGTTTCCGTTTTATTTCAACGTAATTTACAAGCCCAAAGGAGACTTTGTATTTCTCAAAACAACAATAAAAATAGAAATGGCTTACTATCCTCAAAACACAAAAACTCACCTGGTGCTGACATTTTATAATTTTAGATTTGTATTTCTTTTTGTGGACTTGAGGCAGTGTTCCTTCCTGAAGTTGTTTGTGACACTATAAATTCATGGAGATTCCTGCTATTCATTAGTCGGAGGACGGTGGAATTTCTGCTTAAAGCCCAGTTCACAGCCACGAGCGATGTGATTTGCGACGCGTTTCGCATCAAGCAACACAAGCAACTGTTTTTCGTCCTTCTGACTTTCGTGACTCCAAGCATGCTCTAAACAACTCCTTTCATTTGTTTTCTCCGCAAACGCTGTCTCAAGACGCGTGTCGCTTGAGGATGTCGCTTGTGGCCACGGGGTATAACCGTGGCCACTTCGCTAGCTAAGACGAGATTCGTAATAAACTTTTTCTTCACTTTATTTTATTGCTTGGCCCGGTTACTTCTTTGTAAATTTCAGTTCTGAAATGAATGCCCTGCAAGTAGGCACTGATTAGCAAAAAGTGGCCAATTACGTTATTCAGAGAAATTATTCGTTTTGTACGTTTATGCTAACAGATTTTAAGAGGATTAAAAAAAATATTTCAGCAGCACATATTTATGTTATATTAATGTAAGGAGAATTTGATACTATTTTTCAGTTTATAATGGATTTTCACTGTGCAGTATAATATAATAGCATTTTTTTTTGTAACGCCTCTTTACCTCTTTCGTTTAGAACATTTTCAACCATTTTTTAACACTTATTGACCGGCAATGAATTTGATTCTTGATTTTTTTTAAATTTAGAACTCTTGGTTTGACAGGCTATCTCTTGCAATGGATGTCATTGAAGTTTTTTTTAAACTGATTGGGTAGACTTAATTAGAAAAATGAGTGATCTTGAATTCCGTTGTAAACTGGGTACGTTTTCTTTCTTATTCGTTCGAACTATCGAAAGTTCAGCATTTTTTACGCTTGCTCATATCTCCAACAAAACTGTATGTAAATTCTCTAATCGTTCTTATTATTATAAAGTCTGCTTGTGTCACGGTCCTCATCTCCTAATAGTTGTCTTAGCCTCACCACCACGGGCCATTGATTTTGTAAAGGAGTACCTTTACAAAATCGCTGCTATTTCATTTTCAAGTCTATTCTAGTCAAGAGCCATCTATTAACACTATTGGCACAACAGTTCACTCGCCCGCAATAGTCGATATGGGTAAAATATCAATCCGGCCACTAGATGGCGCACAAAGTATTGATTGATGTCTAACTGTACATTGTTTACGATGTTGATAAATTTATAATAACTCACAAATTCTAAATGCGAACAGCCATAACTCTTTATTTTTCGCTTTTTTACCACACACAGATTAAAAGCATCAAAACACACGGAAGGAATAGTGTTAGTAGATAGATTTACAGATACATATCACCAAAGACATTGGTACTATCGAGGACACCCACGCATGAAACTTTTAAAAAAAAAATCGGCTGCACGTTGAAATCGTAGGTTATCCCGGCCTTTTTCTGTTTGACCAATGAATGAAGGGTGACCGAATGTTAATTGTTGTAGTTTGACCAATGATGAATAATGTCTCTTAGGAAGGACCCTTTTTTATGGTGATTGTTTTTGTTTGATTTAAGAATAAAAGATGTATTTTTTTTCTTTAACGTTAAATGCTATATTACTTCAGTTACAACTTGCGCTTCTCACGATTGTGTCGCGTCGTGTGTTGTTAACAATTTGAGATTTAACATGAGTTCGAGAAGAAATTTATCAATGGTCGATAGAGCTCGCATCATCACTTTACATGATGAGAGCCTCAATATTGCCCAAATAACCAAGATGGCGTCGCAGGTGGCTCCGGCGTTGCTGGTGGCAGCGTCGGTGAACGTCCTATGCTTTGAAACAAACAAGTCTTAGAAAATACCGTATTAACAAATAACATTACAGAGTGGCGATTACGTTACTGAGAGAAAAAAACCTCTTTTATGAGAGGGGTTTGATAATTTTACACATGGGACGCCAATGAATTTTGGAGAAGAGTTCCCTTTAAAAAGATACAATATACCATACTTTCATTGACTGAGGGTAAAATTAAACACGAAAAAGAAAGGTTTTTAAAAAACGTCAATGGCTTAAATTTTTTGGTAAAACCAATTGGTAGGCACCCCATCTTTATTTTGTTTATTGTTCCAGGAATAGTTGTATAATTATTGTGTTTCGTGCCGACAATGCAACATCCAGATGTTCCATTGTCATTACTCACCCTGAGATTCTATGCAACGGGCACTTTTTAATTTTTTTTTACAGCCTTTCTTTATTTTGCCGGCCGGGTCTTTCACCAGGTTAATTGTGTATGTTTAAAATACGTAATATAGAATACGTGGTTTCAATTAATGTGATAACCTAAGCGCCACGCTGTTGAATTGACTTGACACAGTTGACACTTACCCGAAACAGCTCACGAGCCACACTCTCCGACACCAAGCCGTTAATCTTCGCCTAAAAAAAAACTGTCGTAACGTTAATAATAATAACAACAAGCAATTTGACAATTTTATTTTGTCAATTTCCTACCGTTTCTTTTTGTAATCAAGTTTGTTTAATTGTATGTAATACTAGCTTCTGCCTGCGTGAAATTTCTTGTTCCTCCGGCCCATCCCGTCACATCGCATCACCTACCCGCATTATCACTTTCTTTTCGCTTAACTTTTTTTATTTTTGCCTATTTAACCTATAGCACTCCTCAAAAATTGGGCTATCAAATGCAATAATACATTTTTATTACCCATTACATACAAACATACCTACCTCTTACTAATATTTGTATATATTAATATATATCAAAAAACAGGTTCTATAAGTAAACACAAGAGACATTACTGCATTACTGACTGAAATTTTGATCAACATGGAAATAAGCCCATTTGGAAAATTACTTTGCAATTATTTACTTTTAATTAAAATTAAAAATAGATTTAATAACTTACAAGTTGGTGGGTCTCCCAGTGTCTTCACTAGTTGGAGACATTTTTCGAACTGTTTGGAACTTTGGAATTTGAAACACACACAAAGAACAGTATAAAGTGTTTAATTTAGTTGTGTGTGTAATTGGCTTGTGTTATAATTACAACTTACTAGCTCCTGCCCGCGACTTCACCCGCGTGGAGTCGAAAATTATCCCACGAGAACGTGCTACCGGGACAAAAAGTAGCCTATGCCTTCAGGTCATGGTCTACTCATACGCCAAATTTCGTCTAAATCCGTTCAGCCGATTCAGCGTGCAAGCCTAACAAACAAACAATCTTACTTTTGCATTTATAATATTAGTTATGATAATGTAAAGCAAGTAATCCAAAAAATATATATTATAAAATACTTACATATGGGGCACTCGTCCGGTATATAATGGTCGTAGCGGCAAAGGACGCACACGCACCACAATTCGTCGGTTTCGTATAACGCTAAAACGTGTATACTAAAACTAAAATCTATATAAAATAGTCTTAATGCTAAATTAAAATTTTCACCACACTCTATGTCTATACACGAGTCCCGAGCGACAAAATGCGTCTCGGTCCACGGCCCCAACAGGTAATTTTGTAATATCGGTATTCGATCATGGCGATGGATGAAGGTGTCTACGTCGCACAAAAGTTCCATCGCACAAGGTATCCCGGCAAAACACAAGTTGAAATTAAAATATATTTTGGTTTCACCTAGTCCTAGCCCCATAACTTTTTACATTTCGAGTGTCACTTTGTTAAGTGACACTCGAATTCCTGGTGCGCGATAATCTTGCCACCATCATGAACTAACTCAAAATATTTGGTTTAAGTGCCACTAAACGTAAAACCCAAATGTCAACAGAAACTTATGGTAAGTACCGTACTTACTAAAGGCTCCCACAAACAGGCGCGAAGCCACAGCGCGACACTAAGTCACCGAGTGTCGCGCGACGAGCGGTGCCTTTGTGTCGCGCTGTGGCGTCGCGCCTATTTGTGGGAGCCTTTACTTACTAACTACAACAAACCTACTACGTAAGAACACATTAAACAATCTACACATTGAATTAGATTATTTTTACATAAATCCAAAGCGGTATTGTATTAAATACGAAGGAAGGTGATACCGTGAAAATATTTGTTTATTTTATTATCCGCTATGTTAGCGTTCTCTGATTTGTTTCTCTTTCATTCTTTGTATTACTGCAATAGGAAGAGTTATAGCTGTTCTGTGAGCGTGACTTATTATTTTAAAATACTTTTTACTCAGATAGATAGCAGTAAGAGGCTATATCCAGTGCGTCAGTCTAAATTATTATTTTTGAATACGTTAAATGTAGACAGTTGGAACCTATAACGTAAAACTTGTTTTAAACCTTAAAAAAATATTTTTTAGAGACTCTGGATGGATAACAAGGCGTTTTATGGAGGAGTGGTGAGGAAAGTCGGAATCTGGACAAAATTTTGATTAAACTCAAACTCTCTTGTTCTTTTAATTCAAAGAACAGAAAATAATGTCTAAAGTTAAAATCATTTGGGCTCATTACAATATTTGTTCGTGCAACTTGGCTTAATGTCTGAAATATTACATAATGGTTGTTACCACAAGGAGAAATTCTGAACGTGTCATGGAATTTTTAAATGAGTTAAGTGGAACAAAAAAACAATCATAAAAGCCCTTCATAGTTATGGTAACCCACTTGTCCGAGAATGCGATAGCGCTTGAACTTAGTAAGATTTTGAAATTAAGTATTTGTTCACATTCAATATTATGAAAACTTCTACTTCTAGTATAGTTTCAGCACAGTCTAAAATATTTATTTCCAAGCTTAGGGTTTCCTACACATTTCAGTTACGCCCTTACAACACAACAACACAACATGACTAGTCATCTCAATCAAATCAAAATCTACGGCGCGTCCTTCTTCCGTCGAAAACTTGGGAAGGCAAAATAACAAAATATCTTATGAGCTTAATGTTAACAGTTTTTTGTTAACTTGTTCACAATCTTTTTTTTATAATGTGCGCTGAAGCGCTATTGGTGGACGAAAACAATGCATGGGAGAAATCGCAAAATGCTATTGGAGTTTTCTGTGATCTCTCTAAAGCCTTTGATTGCGTGCACCATGACACGCTTTTGCGTAATATAAACTACGTCATTACGGTTTCCAAAACGAAGCTCTCAACGTAATAAATTCTTATTTACACAATAGGTTCCAATGTGTAGATGTCGATGGTGTGAAATCATCCGGGCTTCCAGTTCAGTTAGGTGTTCCTCAAGGCTCAATACTAGGTCCATTCTTGTTCTTAGTATATCAATGACTTACCATTCTATTTAAATGATATCTGTGACGTTGTACTGTTTGCAGATGATACCTCTCTTATTTTTAAAGTAGACAGGAATAGACAAGAGTTTGACGACGTAAACAGTGCACTCTCAATGGTTACGGATTGGTTTACGTCAAATAACCTAGTTCTCAATGCTAAGAAAACTAAATGTGTAAAGTTCGTCTTACCGAATGTTAGAAATCTAGGACCCAACATCGTCTTAGATAAAGAGCTGCTTGAAACAGTAGACTCGGCAGTTTTTCTGGGCATAACAGTAGATGCCAAACTTCAGTGGGGCCCACATATATCAAGCCTAGCGGGGAGGCTCAGTTCAGCCGCCTACGCTGTCAGGAAAGTAAGACAATACACTGACGTTGATACAGCACGGTTAGTCTATTTTAGTTATTTCCACAGCGTTATGTCCTACGGTATTCTGCTGTGGGGCAAAGCTGCTGATATTAAAAATATATTCGTCCTTCAAAAACGAGCTGTCCGAGCAATTTATCAACTAGGAGCCAGAGTTTCTCTTAGAGATTTTTTTAAAGATATTGGTATTCTTACGGTAGCATCACAATTCATCTTCGCCAACATCTTATACATTAGGCAAAATATACACTTATACACTAAAAACAGTGATTTTCACAATGTTAATACTAGAAATAAGAACAAACTACGTGCTCCCTTCATAAGGTCCATAACTCATTTGTTGGGCTAGGCATAACCTTTTATAACAAGCTACCCTCTTCTTTGCTAGATTTGCCTTTTAATGCGTTTAAAGCTCAAGTAAAATCCAACCTTTGTTCAAAGGCATATTATTCAATTAACGACTGACTTAAACGATAAGAATAGCTGGTCGCTGTAATTAACTCAAGACAATGTTTGTGTTCTTTCTCCAGAATCAGCTTACCTACTGACAGGGTATACGAGTTCGTATTTTTATTTTAATTTTATTTGACTAGTAAGTCAATTAGTTTTAGTTACCTTCATTTATTATTGACATGGTCCGCTCATTACAATGTTTTTCAATGAGTTGTATTGCAATAAGTGGTTAGCTAGCGACCTCGACAATTGATCTTAAATTATTCTTGCCTGAGCAACCGGCAGCGAGTTCGTCATGCTCCCGTAGATGTCACTGCTTGCGGTAGCGTCTGGGATTGGGGCTGCCTCCTTCCCTCAAATATGGCGAGGGGGGCAATGGCTGATCTTTGCGTTATGCTCGTGAACGGGTGCTGCTTGTGGTGACTGGTCGTCTTGCTGTCTATGGTTTTGATATTGTTAAAGTAATTGTTCTGTTAACTTATTTTACTTCGATGGACCTAGTTTATCATTTGTGTTTACTTAAAAAATAATCCAATAATGCATATGTAAGATGTCACGCCCCTTATGCCTGGAGGCTTTTATTTGTGTATTAAGTTATGTTGTTTTTTTCATTGATTTTTTATTGGTTTCTGTTTTGGGTATATTGGCGTGGCTAGCTTAAATATGGCAAATAATTTAATGTTTTTTTTTTGTGTTTCGGTTTTTATTCTTTGATTACCTTATAATTATATAATTCAATGGTTTTATAACTAAACAGACAGCTGTGCTGCTGGGGAGTTTGTTGCGCCACTTCTTCTTCCCAGCTAAAGCACTAGGAAGTGGTGAAGGGCGGGCGTTTTGGGGGACTGTCTTATGTAATTTTGACGTTCGAAAAGTGCTGACTCTCAGCCTACTTTAAATAAATGACTTTTGATTTTGATTTTGATTTTGAATGCAGGCGGGGGTAGTCACTGGCCCCGTGCACGCCAAAATCGCCCTTAGGGGGGTCATGCGAAAAAGTCGTCGATAGTACCTTGTCGAGTTACGATTGCACACTATAATCTTTCACAAGGAACAATTGCATTTTTTTCGAAATCATTTTATGTTATGAAACCTTCAAAACAAAGGAACAACACAACAAAAACGAATCACAACACTTAACTTCACAGAAAATTACAAGAAAAAGCAAAGCATTGCGACAGTACCACCACTAAAAAAAAGTTTGAATTCTATTACATTCTATAGAAATTCACGATTTTCGCAAATTTGCTCTTACTGTGTACACGCTTCATTATTCGTTCCATTCATAAAAAGTCAAAAGCCGGGCTTAAAGATCCGATTTTTTTATAAATAAGTACATATCCATGTTGTCAACAACTTATAGACAATTTCTTTGCAAAAAATGAGATATCCCGAAACCCCGTTTAAGCCAGCTAGTGTGAACGAGAAAGGACGTTTTCATTCATAGACGCGATCTTGCATCCTGCTTAACGTTATGGGGTTAGCGAGATCGCAACTGTGGCATCGGTGATATTTGCAACGCTACTTAATAAAGCAGCGCTAAATTTTAAATTATAATATTTGAATATGTAAACCTGACAACCTTGCATCGAAAGTAAGCGCAGCGAGCGACGCGCGGTGTTTAACGTTATTATTCATAACAATTCTTGCAACAAGTTTACATGACTGTGTCGTTTTATTATACTCACTTTTTTGACTCATCTAAGATTGAAAGCCGGGCGGGAAAGGAACGCCACTGCCTCGGGCTAATTGTCTAGCCCGTAAGTCGTAATAAAAATTGACCTCTCGACGGCCACGACGATCGGAGGATTTTCCAGCTATTTATATTTTCTGTAATTAGCGCCATTATCATTGAATTTTAACATCTATTTACTATCTAGTTCTTAAAATGTTGAACACGTCACCACTTTAAAAGTCATTAGGATTTGATAAATTTATTTCTGATTTATTGCATTTATTATATTATGGAAAACTGTCTTTCCGTGTGACCGTATTTATCAAGCCAAATTTCAGCCCCCCCCCCCCCCCCCCCCGGGCTAAATATCTAGCAAGCTAGAAGTGTAATAAAATGACGGCCACGAGGATCGCACGATTTTCCAGCTATATATATTTTGATTATTCTGAACTCTAACTTGTTTTCTTCTTAATTGAACTCCGTACCTTTACCACGGTTTAACTTAGCGCCATCTCTTAAACAATAGAAACCTTATATTTAACGTGCGCATCCTTAGAATACCGATTACAATCAGGCTCTAGGGAAAACAAGAATTGAAAGGTGTTATAATACCTTGTAAGTCTAAGTTTTTCTCGTGTAGTTATTTTTTATAGAAGAATAAAATGTCGCCAAAAAAAAAGAACATTTGAAAGTAAAGTATTTTTTTAGTTTTTATGTATTCGTGATTTTGTTGTTTTTTTCATAACAATGATTATACATGTGGTGTTTTTTTTTAATTATTTCGCTACAATTGGTTTTGTTTATTTTTTTATCCTCTTCTCTCTCTCCTATATTTTCCATAAAAAATAACTCTTCCACCTACAGGCAAATGAACGACGATCTCTTGATGTCACAAAGAACTTGTCAAATTAAAAATAGGTTTATTAAACGGCTTTTTGTTTTGTGTAGATTACACTAATAACTTTAGTACTGTAATAGGATTACGCCAACAAGTTTATTAAAATTATGCGTATGAATATAACCGTTTTGGTTATATTCATACGCATAATTTTAATAGCTGTTTAGCTAAAAGGCATTAAATAATTCGATGCTGAAAATTCACCCAGTCTAAAATGACACTAATTATGTGTCTATCGTTATTTGATATAATCGAACAACTAACCATTGTTACAGATAAAATTCAGTCCACGATTATATTTTGTTTTATAATGATTGTTTGTAATTTATATTTTGTAACAATATATGTAGTTAAAGAATTAGTTATCTGCCTGAACAAATACACTTGGGAGCAAATAAATCGAGCCACTTCCTTTTTCACGCATTATGGTTATTATTTTTGGTATTATGGAACGCATCGATTCGAAACATATATCGCCTAAAAGGGTATATAATAACCTTTACAATGAGGGTAGTTAGTTGTCAAAATTTCATTTTAATTAAAGTTTAAAGGGTAGAATAAAATTATCGCATTTAATTTGCTTATGACATTTTTATTTTACTCTGTTAAGAAAAGATTAAATTTGAGGTTTTTGTTAATCATACCCATATTACTTGTTATTGTTGTCTTTATCTGTGTCTGTGTAATCAAAATAACCTGATAAAATGGATACTACACCGACGGAAGCTGCCCAAGTTGTAGCTTTACTTGAGGTTGGACACGGACAACGTGAAGTGGCACGCAGACTTCATTTGAGTCGTTCAAAGGTACAGCGGGTATACCGCAGGTATCTGGAGACTGGTGCTTTTGTTCGGCGACCTGGAACTGGCCGACCACGGGCAACAACAGAACGTGACGACCGCTTTATTGCAACCAATTCGTTGCGCGACCGTGGACTTAATGCTGTTCAGCTACAGCAAGCGTTACGTGACGTTCGAGGTGTCGCAATCAGTAGGTGGACAGTGAGACGAAGACCAAAGGAACGAAATTTAACATCACACAAACCAGCAACTGGCCCAAAATTGACTGTAGCTCATCGCCGATCTCGCTTGGAGTTTGCTCGAGAACACATTAATTGGACGTTAGAAGACTGGAGGTCAGTTTTGTTTTCTGACGAGTCAAGAATCTGTCTTTTTAGCAATGACGGGAGAAACCGAGTGTATAGACGTCCTGGTGAAAGATTTGCCCAATGTTGCATTCGAGAAACTGTGAGTTTTGGTGGTGGTTCTTGTATGGTGTGGGGAGGAATTTCTCTAGACGGAAAAACGGAACTTGTCTTCGTCGACCCCGCCAACGATGGCAGTGGTAGACGTGGATTAACAGCTGACCGATACATAACTGACATTCTTGAAGACCACGTAATGCCGTATGCTGGTTTTGTCGGAGAAAATTTCTTGTTTATGCATGACAATTCGAGACCTCATACCGCGCAGATCGTTACGGAATACTTGTCTGCGATCGGGATTCAACAAATGGTATGGCCAGCACGAAGTCCCGATTTGAACCCGATCGAACACCTATGGGACGAGCTAAAACGGAGAGTCCGAGCCAGGGTTCCCGCTGTTTCATCCATTCCCGAGCTTAAAGTCGCTGTGCTTGAAGAGTGGGAGAACATACCACAATATGTCATCGTAACTCTGATCAGATCGATGACTAATAGGCTACAAGAATGCATCAGGGCACGGGGGGGTAATACCAGTTATTAAGAATATTTTTTTTGCAATAATTTTGTTTTTTATTGTTTTTATGGACTGTTTTAGCCCTACTAAATTTTCTATCAAAATTACCATTTTTCTTGCAGAGCCAATAATTTATCATTCAATAAGGTTATTATTCAATAATTTACCCTCATTGTTAAGGTTATTAACTTAACTTTTAGGCGATATATAGTTCGAATTGATACGTTCCATATTCCCAAAAATATTTACCATTTTACGTGAAAAAAGGTAGTGGCTCGATTTATTTGCTCCCAAGTGTAATAACAACGGTATGTTACAGGTATGTAAACACCTTCTCATGGCGACATGGAGGGTGCGATTGTCACAACCCAGCCAGCAACGCCACGGCGTCCTCACCGGACACGGTTGTTTCGGGAGGTTCCTGTTTCGCAAGGTGGGAGGAAACGCTTGTGTAGATCGCCCGGAGGACACGGTGGAGCTTACGGTGGCGGACTGCCCGGCTTGGGCGTAACACCGCCGTGTCCTCACGAAGGCGATTGGCGGCGGCGATCTCTTCCGTCTGGCCCTGGTCCAAGCCACGGTACGGAGCGAGAGCGAATGGGAAGCCGTCACCTACTTCTGCGAAGCAGTAATGCTCGCGAAGGAGGAGGTAGACCGCGTAATACACCCTTCCGCTCCATCCAAAGCGGGAGAAGGAAAAGTCAATAATTGATGCTTTCACACCCAAAAAAAATATGTAAACACCTAATTTCAATTTAAAATGGTTAAAATGAGCTTTATTTATAAATAACTTTTAAAACCTAATTGGAGTGATGATAATACCACACTTTTAATAACGTATTTAGTTAATTTTATAGAGATTTGTACAGCACCTACTTACTCATATTTGAGCAAGTAATCAAATATTAATGGGTGATACAGGAGACGAAAGTTTGTGTTGAAAACTTAGTAGTTCCAAAGTTTAGGGTTTAGGGATATGAAAATTTAAAAGAGATTGCCCACCAACAGTACTCTTGCGAACTGTCTCATGTCTTAAAAATTCGAACAGCATAAAATATATAAAATAAAAATATGTTTTTTGTTTTTATGTTTTTTTGTTGACTAAATTGTTGTTTACAATAATATTAATTTTATATTTCCGACTATAGAATACGCCATCTTTTACTATCGCCTGTCAATACTAGGGATGTCCATTTTTCTATTGCGTATAATTAGGCACATAATAATATAATGATATCGATTCTGTATTGATTGTTCGATTTATTGTTACATGCCAAGTTAAATAACTGTTTATTTAATAAAAAAGGTGTTTACAAAATGTTTTCTAAATATCGATAGATAGCACGCAAGGTGAACTATCCAAAAATGTTTCCCCACAAAACATTCTCTTTCTTATTTTCATTGAAAATGTGACGAGACGATAGTGTGCGGTGCGTGTCGGTGCCTATATTTGGTTGGTTTTGTTATTATATTTATTTTTATTCATTATTTAAATTGACATCGGAATATTTCAAACGTATAATACTACTACACCCACGTTGATTAAAAACCAAAAAGATTAAACATCTAAAACGCGTGATCTTTTTTTTTTATGTTGCCAACAGATATTTTTATATTTCTTCATATAAGACAAAGAGAGAGATGGTTACACACAACTTTTTAGCTCATATGGAAAGTATTAATTAACAGAGTTGTAAATCACATGTACTTGGCGGTTTTTGTAAATGCCAATAGTTGTCAACGGCATGGGCGCCAAATGGTATTCGTGAAACACCATTAGCTGGTTTGCGAAAATCTATCAAAAATCGAATGTATTAGAATCTTTTAACAGCACGGGTACAGCCTTGTTTGACATAATATATTACGCGTCTGTCATATTTTTGCAATATGTCAACCAGTATGTTTTCTGCTCGTTGTGCTTCGAGTTTGAGCCTTTTAGTTCCTCCATTACTGCTGCTAAACCATTGAAAATAAACATACTTCCAACGTTGCTGCACCGTGTGTGTTATATATTATTACTAAAGACAAGACTTTTTGTGTTGTGATGTATTGAACTTGGCGAGTGCACCAGTGGATCGATGTCTCAACTGCTCTTTGAGATTAACGCCACTTATGCGCAGACTCATGTTGTCGGAGATTCCGAATAATATCAGGAAAATTTTACGAGTCTGGATCTCAACAGCGCCGGTAAGAATGAACATGTCTTTTTATCGTTGTATGATCTTTTGTACTTAGGTAATACGGGCTGGTGTCCGCAACTCCACGACAATGCGCGTATTTTGCGTACTGACCACTTAGGAATATAGCTCCGCCTCGGATTTTACACAAACGTACCTCAAAGACCACTCGTAAACCTATTCAGATCCAATCAAATAGCTTTTTCAATTCATTTTGTGGTGGAACATAACCTCAAAATAGTTATTACCTTTTTATAAATATCTCGGAAATGCCATTGTAGTTTTGTTTTATTTTTTTGAGGAATTATTTAGACATGTCATCGAGTATTTTAAAGATAATAATAATAATAATAATTTATTTCCATAAGCCTAATACATAAGGAGATAAAGAGTTAACAAAGAGTTAGTTGAATTACTTAGATCCTTATAGTAATAGACGAATACATGCTCAAATTAGTGAAAAACTCCTGACACCCGAACTAGGTTTAGTCCTGTATCTCAGGTGTCAGCGTTCCTCTCTGCAAGGCATATTGTGATAACAAACTTACTTTAAATTTAAGTGAGCGCAGAACACAATAAAAAGTAGAAAAATTAAAAATAACAATCTCGAATGATATATAATAAAATACAAATAAATACTCAATCTAAATTTATACTAAATCCAATCTTAATCTTAATCACCAATTTTACCAATTAATATCTTCTTTAATATGTGTGTGTGGGGAAGTGAAAGTAGTGTAAGGGTGAATATAGTGTAAGGGTGAATGAAGTGTAAGGGTGAGTGAGTGTGAGTGTGTGAGTTGTTTGATTGCGGAATGTGTGCATTTAGGTGCGTGCAGTTTACCGTAGATTAGCAAACTCTCAAACCAACAAATTCTCAGTTTCATAATAGCTTAGAGAAGTGAGCCAGTCCCTCACCTTCATTTTACAGTTAATCCTATTTAGGTGAAAAATATCTAGTTGTTTATTTGTTTTGTTATACAATCTGACGCTAAGGATAAAGTAGTGTTTAGTTGCAAAAGATTTTCTTGTCCGATCAGGCTTAAAGATTGTATGTTTAATTCTACCACGAGGCTCCAGCAAAGGTCGCGACTTGTGTTTACGGGCTATGGTCTGTTGGACATACAGTTGCCTCACCGTGAGAACTTTACATTCAGCGTAAAGTTGAGCCGTAGGGTACCTGTAGGGTCTTTTTGTCATAACCTTAAGTACAGCCCGCTGGGCAATCTCAAGCTGTAGGATTGTTGATTTCGGTGCTCCTCCCCATACCGTCAAACAGTAGGACATTAGCGACTGGCATAGAGCCAAGTAGATCATTCGCAAGGTTATTGCGTCAGCTGTCTGGCGGAGTCTTTTAAATATACATATGAGTCTTCGAGCTCGATTTGTAACGGTTTCTATTTGCTTATGCCAACGGAAGCTGTGATCTATATGTACTCCCAAATATTTCACGAAAGGAGATCTGGCTATGTACAAACAAGTGCAGTCAGGGGCTGGCAGCAAACACGAATGTGCTTTAACTTTGAAGTTCGGCGGGGGAAGATGGTCAGCTCGCATTGCAAAGGGGATAAACAGGGTTTTATCAACATTTAGCGTCAGAAGATTAGTAGACAGCCATTCCATTACAATTTTAAGGGCATTTTCTGCATTTTTCTTTGTTTGGCACCAGTCTTTTCCATTCACAATAAGAGCTGTATCGTCCGCGTATGTAAAGATTTTACAGTTTATTAGAGGCATGTCGCATAGATCATTTATAAATATGAGAAATAATGTGGGGCCCAAGATGCTTCCCTGTGGGACGCCACATTTGATACCCTCTTCATCACTTATATGTTCCCCTATTTTCACCACTTGTACACGATCTCGTAGATAGTCAGCAAAGATTTTTAAGGCAATACCTCTAACTCCTGCGTGTTCCAGCTTATTTAAAAGGATAGGGGCAGAGACAGTGTCAAAAGCTTTCGCCAGGTCCAGAAACAATCCTAAGCATTTTTGCTTTTTATCTAGGTTCTGAATGGCATGTTCAGTCAGGGCCAATACTGCATCCTCCGTGGAAATACCATTACGGAAACCATATTGGTTCCCAGATATTGTTTTATTTAAGTCAAGGTACCGCGTTAGTCGGTTATTCAGTATACGCTCCAATACCTTGGAAAGAGCTGTGAGGACTGATATTGGTCTATAGTTATTGACACTGCCTCTGTCACCCGTCTTATAAATCGGATGCACAATTGCCTTTTTGAAGACCCTTGGAAAAATACCCGTCGTGATGGACAGGTTACAAATGTGAGTAATAAGAGGGACCAGAGTTTGGCGAGATGATTTTAAAATACAGGCTGAGATACCATCCCAGCCCAGCGCGCAATCAGATTTTAGGTTAATTATTATTCTCTCAACCTCCTCTGTGTCAGTTTCAGGAATGGCTATGGAGTTTAAGTTACTTCGATTATTATGAGGAGTAGGACTGGGAGCGGGAGGGTTTCTCGATAATTTGCTGGCCATTTCACTACCAATGCCAGCAAAGAAGTTGTTAACTTTATTAATAGAGGTTTTAGGGTCAATTAGATTTATAAGTTCGGTGGGAGGAACTGGTTTAGGCTTTAGATTCGCTACCTTATTGATTACATCCCAAGTTGACTTTGGATTGTTCTTCGCTCTCATGAATTCTTCCCTCTTAGAATTCTGTTTTAACCGCCGTAGTAGGTCATTGCAATAGTTGCGGTACCTTTTATATGTAATCAGTAACATGCTGTTTTTTGGCGAAGCGTTGACTTGAGCATGGAGATTATCACGGTGGGATATACACCTAAGAAGCCCAGGGGTGATCCAGGGTTTTACATGTCTATTTTTCCGCGCGATTGTGGAGACTAAAGTGTGTTTTTTAATAATAGATGATAGGGTGGTAACCAATATATCAGCCGCCACGTTTGCGTCAGAAGCATTGAGGACTATTGCCCATTCCGATGCATCTATTTCAGTTTGTAAAGCTGCATAGTCCACTTTTCAGATGATTTTATGAAGACGCGACAATGTTGAATTGAGTACATCTGTACATAGTGCCGTGGGCTTTTGGTAAGAAATAAAAATATTTGTTTCAGTCTTTTTGTAAAATCATCTCCCAAGGTGTAATGAATAAGGAATGATTTTAAAATTAACAAGATTATTGAAATTTTTTGTAACTCTCTTTAAGAGATTTACGGAATTGGAAATATGGTCAGAACCCGTATCTTAAATTTGAATCGGGCTGTACCTTTTCACGCTATATCATATGCAACAAAACTGGACTCATTCAGGTCGCTTGACAGACGAGGAATTTGATGTAAATCCGCGATGATCTAAATGTGTGGATAAGGCTTCTCTACATTTCACACATTTTTTATTTTTATTTACCCACTTTAAAATAAGAAGGTTTATGCATATAACATTTTATTTATACGTGCAAACACCGCTTTTGTTCCGGTTTCATGGAGTCAGGGCCTGAGAGATGATGAACTAGCTGTATATCCTCAACTACGGTAAATACCTGCTGATTTTTGTTTGGTCTGGGGCCATTGCCAAACTTCTGGTGTCCAACAGATTTGAAACCAATCTATCATTTATTAAAATCCTCCTAGTTTAAGCCCAGTTGTCTTGTATCTTGCCACTAAGTTAAAGTGTAATTTAAGTTGAAATAATTGTAAATAGGTTTAAGTCTTAAACAAATAAATATTGTTTATTATTATTGTTATAGGAAGCGACTCAGGCTCTGACGAGGAAGAAGTATTGTATCCTCCCAATCTAAGGGTGTTCTGGACCACCACGCTGCTACCGGGTGACGCTGCGCCCGCCGATTTTTTTCAAAAAGATCCTCGAAATGTTAATTTTTCCTTAATATTTACAAAATATATACTTGAATAAATACATAAAATAATAGCAATAATGTTTAGAAGTCCATACAATGTATTTTTTTTTTAGTTCAGATGTGATAATATTTGCCGTATCCACATTTCGTATCCATTTTCTGTCGTTGTTAGTACTTGTGCATTTCGTAATGCAATTGTTTATTTTGGTTAATGATTTTTGTAATGTAAGGCAGCATGCCTTTTTAATATGCATAACGATTTGAAAACATTTTCAAAATGTGGAATGTTAATTTATATTTAATATAAATACAACACAATTTAATATTTCATGCAATGTTTGAGTGGATGTGTTTTTTGGTTAGTCGATACTGTTAAACCAAACACTTCTAATTTAGATTAACTGCTGGGACTCTGTCTGTAATAAGTATGTGGACCATATGTTATTGTAAGATAACAACCCAAGCGACTTAGCCTTTAGTGTTCTGGGAATCGAACAATGAACAGACCCTTTTTTTCCGGCGCTCCAGTCATCCAATTGACCTCATGTTGTTGTTAGGCTAGTAGCTTGTGAAAATGTATGGGGAGGTTTGTACTATGGACGACTTTTTCACATGACCCCCATAAGGGCGATTTAGGCGTGCACGGGCCAGTGGCTACCCCCGCCTTCATTGTTTTCGTCCACCAATAGAGCTTCAACGCACATTATAAAAAAAAAGGTTCTGAACAAGTTAACAAAAAACTGTAAACATTAAGCTATTAAGATAGTTTTTTTGCCTTCCCAAGTTTTCGACGGAAGTAGGATTTACGCGCCTTAGATTTTTATTTGATTGAGATGACTAGTCATGTTGTATCGTTGTGTTGTAAGGGCGTAACTGAAATGTTTAGGTAACCCTACGCTTGGAAATAAATGTTTTAGACTGTGCTGAAACTATACTAGAAGCAGAAGGAGAAGTTTTCATAATATTGAATATGAATAAATACTTACCTCAAAATCTTACTAAGTTCAAGCGCTATCGCATTCCCGGACAAGTGGGTTACCATAAATATGAAGGGCTTTTATGATTGTTTTTTGTTCCACTTAACTCATTTAAAAATTCCATGACACGTTTAGAATTTCTTCTTGTGGTAACAACCATTATGTAATATTTCAGAAATTATACCAAGGTGCACGAAACAATATTGTAATGAGCCCAAACGATTTTAACTTTAGACATTATTTTCTGTTCTTTGAATTAAAAGAAAAAGACAGTTTGATTTTAATCAAAACTTTGTCCAGAATCCGACCTTCCTCACCACTCCTCCAAAAACGCCTTTATATCCACCCAGAGCTTGTCAAAATTAAATTTTTAAGGTTTAGAACAAGTTTTAAGTAAAAGGTTCCAACTGTCTGCAGTCAACCGTGTCAAGTCAATTCAATAGCGTGGCGCTCAGGTTATCACATTAATTGAAACCACGTATTCTTTATTACGTATTTTAAACATACACAATTAACCAGGTGAAAGACCCGGCCGGCAAAACAAAAAAAGGCCGTAAAAATTAGAAAAAAGGCCCGTTGCATAGAATCTCAGGGTGAGTAATGACAATGGAACATCTGGATGTTGCATTCTCGGCACACAACACAATAATTATACAACTATTCCTGGAACAATAAACAAAATAAAGATGGGGTGCCTACCAATTGGTTTTACCAAAAAATGTAAGCCATTGACGTTTTTTAAAAACCTCTCTTTTTCGTATTTAATTTTACCCTCAGTCAATGAAAGTATGGTATGTATATTGTATCTTTTTAAAGGGAACTCTTCTCCAAAATTCATTGGCGTCCCATGTGTAAAATTATCAAGCCCCTCACTTAAAAGAGGTTTTTGTCTCTCAGATCTCTCTTGTTTTTTTTTCGGCCCTGTGATAACCTAATCGCCACTCTGTAATGTTATTTGTTACTACGGTATTTTCTAAGACTTGTTTGTTTCAAAGCATAGGACGGTCACCAACGCTGCCACCAGCAACGCCGTAGCCACCTGCGACGCCATCGCGGTTATTTGGGCAATGTTGAGGCTCTCATCGTGTAAAGCGAAGATGCGAGCTCTGTCGACCATGATAAATTTCTTCTCGAACTCATGTTAAATCTCAAATTGTTAACAAGATGCGACACAATCGTGAGAAGCGCAAGTTGTTACTGAAGTAAAATAGCATTTAACATTTAAGAAAAAAATTTATCTTTTATTCTTAAATCAAACAAAAACAATCACCATAAAAAAGGGTCCTTCCTAAGAGACATTCTTCATCATTGGTCAAACTACAACAATTAAAATAAAAAAAACAGCCACGCTTCATTCATTGGTCAAACAGAAAAAGGGCGGGATAACCTACGATTTCAAGGTGCAGCCGAAAATGTTTTGAACAGGGTCATGCGTGGGTGTCCTCGATAGTACTTAAAATGGATTATTGTGAAATAGTGTATATTTATGTAAATTAAACAAAAACCTTTATAAAATAATGTGTTTTATTTTATTTTTATTATAATGACCTTTACAAAAGAAACTGGAAAAAATCCCTCACCCTGATTACAAATTAGAATTACTAATAGATTACAAGGCAAAACTGGACTAATCTATACACAATTTGTTAGTTAATTTCATAATGAATCCAACGACGTAACTTATAAACAGCTCTTGTGTATTACGCACACGGGCCGTTTTACGCGCGAGTGGCCAAAATGCCGCCAACAGGCGAAAGGCAGTTATTTAGACAAAAAGTAGCCTATGTTCTTCCCCAGGATGCCATATATCGTCCTGCCAAATTTAAGAAAGAACAAACAGAAAGACAGACTGACAGACAGAATAACTTTCGATTGTATAATATTAGTATGGATTATTCAAAATCAAAATGACTTTATTCAAATTAGGCTGAGAATCAGTACTTTTCGAACGTCAAAATAACATGAGACAGTCCCCCAAAACGCCCGCCCTTCACAACTTCCTAGTGCTTTAGCTGGGAAGAAGAAGTGGCGTAACAAACTCCCCAGTAGCACAGCTGTCTGTTTGGTTAGAAGAACTGGATTTTATACAATTGAAATTGACTAGTTAGTCGCTTACTTTATTATCTTCGTCGTCTTTCGTTCTTTTTTTTTTAAAGTCAGTACTAATGGAACAAACACTCATGTAAAAAAAAAAAAATTGTTGAATTGTTTGTTGAAATGTGGGTGTGTGCCTAACTCTTTGGGAATACAGGCGTGAAGTTATGTAATGTTAATTAAAAAATTCGTCAGACTGTAACGTCACTCAGGGCAAGATTCATGCTTTTATGCAAGTTAACCCTATTCTTGTGTAAAACTAAGTTCATATTCGTAGCGAATGTGAGCAAGTGTTTTATACGAATATGAACATAACGTTTTACGAATAATGTTCACATTTCTATGAGACGCTTACTTTAAATAAGTCCAAGTACAAAGTGTGTATTTTGGTCCGCCCGATCATGACATATGCCAGTGCAGTCTTTGCACATGCCAAGCCCCATCGCTTCAATAGAATGCAGACCCTCCAGAACAAGTTCCTCCGTAGGATTATTTACTTTATTTTTTACTTTATACTTTATTTTTACTTTATTATTTATTATTTACAGGCTCCCCCTGGTACGTTCGCAACGAGATCCTTCACGTTGACCTCAAGATTTCCACTATCCGCCAGTTCATGAAACGCATTTCAAAGCGTTTCTTCGAGACCGCCGCGAATCACCGCAACCCTCTGGTTGTCAAGGCCGCTAGCTACATTCCCTCCTCCATTAGTCATGTCCGCCGTCCCAAGCATGTCCTCACCGATCCCGATGACCACATAACTCTCATTCAGGAGAGCAGTAGGGCCACCAGTACAGTGCACAAACACAGACCGACATTCCGACCTCGCCGCCGAGGTTCCTCGCGAAGATCCCGACGTAATTGTCCCCCCTTGCTCGACGAAGTGCCAGCCCGCGCCGTAGCTGAGCCTGTAGCTTTAAATTCCCCGAATAATAATAATCAACAAAATCTGATCCAGCCTGTCCCATCTTGCTGTCCTCCCGTCAGCGACGCCCTAAGCCGAGGTCCGTTCCCCACAGGGGGTGCCCTTAGCGAGCGTTCGCTTAGTAATGTAAGTAGTTTTACGCCCCTGGCTGGAGGCTTTGAGTCCACTTAAGGCAGCCACAGGATAGTCCGGTTAAGTAGTCACGACCTCTTAAGGTCAACTACGAGATGCCATACCCAAAAAAAAAAAAAAGTGTGTATTTTGGCTTGAGCACAGATTTATTATCGTCAATAAAAGAATTACCGAAGCACTTCATATCGCCTATTAAAGCTTAGCTTGAGGAGTCGCAATACCCCGCGGGGTAATTGCCTTACACACTATCAGTAGTATCCGCTTTCATTGTGAAAGTAACATTCATTACGTTATTAACGTTGTTGAACAGACAAATTTTTCGAACATACAAAGCAATGGATTAGCAATATCCGTTTTCGGAGCTCTTCTGTGCTCTTTTGTAAACCGTGTGTTCACAATGGGATTTTAACAGAATAGACCGGCAGAATCATGATCTTTAAAAATATCCGTCAGTTATGGTACAATATCAGTGGTCATCGATCGAGGGCAGCCGGCGTGTCTGCCGTACAATTATCTCCGACACGTAAATCATTTGTATTCGGAACTGGTTACCACGTCCATCATTACTGGGCTGAATTCAACCGTTTCATGACATACACGGTTAAATTTAGGTCGTTCTGGAACCGAAAGCCATGAACTCGATCATCGAACTCGAAACGATTAGTTATTTAAAAAAATAACAAAAATGTAAAATAAATTGATTGTTTTTTATTGTGAATTATTGTCAAATTTGGATACCGTTCACTTGTGATGCCATTCGTCGATAGGTTTTAACACTTACGTATTGATCTCAAGATAGCGTTACTTCGAGTTCTCATTATTTCACAAAAAAAAAACACAAAAAAAAAAAGTTTTTTTTTTAATGAAAACTTTTTTTTGTATTGGGTACAAAATGTTAAACTCGCGTCAGGACACGTGACCTGATCGAAAATTCGTAAGACGAAAACTTCTTTAGCGGCGTTGTACATTTTTTTTGTAATTTTGGGCGATTCATGAACAAATACTGTGGTTTTTTTTCTTAACGTTTGCAAAACACGAAAATATATAAGAAAAATAATAAACAGCACAAAGCTAACGATTCACCTGCAACCCAAAAAACAAACCACAGCAACCATCGATCAACCCTCACCTCGCTGCAGGTACACCACATAATTCAAAATAAAATTCGGATTAAAAATCGCCAAGGAAGAGTGCTTGAATTTATTTTTAACACGGCAAAATTGCCGCCGGTCGCTCTTCCTTCCTTCTAGAGATATAAATAGCATGAAAGTCGGAAAGCTACCTCGATTTCATGAATTTTTGTGGCTTCATATTTTGTGACAAATAGTTAGCGGGATGCGGCGCGCGGAGGGTTGAAATTGCCTCCATATAAAGCACGCACGAAGCCACACTGCATCGAATTTGTCCATGTATGCATTTTTAAATGAAATATTGACGCGAGTTTTGAAGAAATAAATTAAAATGATACGTTGTTCGTGTTAGGCGCAATTTTGACGCGAATTTTTATTGCATTGTTTTTTTTTTGGTGGGAATTGGGTTCCGGAGGTTATAAAACAGCAGTTACTGCTATCGGAATAAGTAAAAATTTAACAAAAAGAATTAGAAAATAAAAGTTTTAGTAGCTAGGATAGCGTTCTGTTGCTCACAATTTTATTAATGTCTACAAAACGACAGTATATTTTGGACACCATTAATAGAAAAAGAAAACATATAGTTTTTTTTACTTGGGATGGGTTTTCTCTTGACTCTAGTCTATGTCAGAGGTAACAGAGACTAAGTCTACGATGGAGTGAACTTACCCAGAAGAAGCCTGTTCACTCTATCTTTGAAGAGATTCGGGTTGAATTCGTTCGGGAACACAGACGCAGGTTGTGAGTTCCACTCTTTTGCCGTTGGTGGAATGGCAACTTGTATGGATGGTAATTAGCAGTACGTCTGGATGTCCGATGGTAGAAGGGGGCAGATGGGATGAGGTCGTGGAGTTCTTGCGCACACTCACCGAAGTACAATTTATAGAAGACCGACAAGCAGGCAACAATTATGTTAATACTATGATTTGTTACCTACACAGTATTTAATCAAACAGCTTAGTGTTGCAACTGGAACCTTGTGTTATTCTGTTGTTCTAAAGCTCAGGAAGACTTTCCATTCGTGACGTAATTTTATACTATCTAGGGCGAATCAGTCCAAAGACAAACGAAGCATTTTTACATTTGACATTCTCCAACTGTTCACCTGCCAAAATTGTTTTGGCAAAATAACTTTAAAAGATTTTTGTCTATCCTGGGCCTTATTACTAAGTCACTCTGTATATTTTTCTCCTATTCATGAATATATAAATTATGTAATAATACGTAGATATAATCAAATACGTTGGAAAGTTTAACTGGGTTTTTCTATCAGGAATTTCTCAGTAGCAGCCCGTAGTCTGGTTCCGTGCCCAGTTGATGCCAATAGGCTCGTCCCCTATTACATGGGACTTAAACATAACTGGAGAAATGCGGGTTTACCTACTCTAGCCACACGTCTGCACAACCCTCCGAGGAAAACAGGGGATATGTTACGTCACGTGTTATTCTTGCAATTTGCAACAAAATCAACCTAGTAATTAAACAGTTACCGTAACAAAAAAATCCATTAACACAACATTACCGTCAACACTCAAAACCGATAAAAGAAAGTCTCACATTCATTCTGCAACACAAACAAAAGAACGTCACAAACTCCGCTCAATCACCGTGTGAATTATAAACGAAGCTTCGTTCCTTGCAAAATACTTCGTTCCCTCACTCGTTACCGTTCTGTGACGTCATGTGACATTTTTTTCGACACGTAAAAGCATTTATCATGCTTTATCTTTGGGGTGTGTTCACAAACATCCGGCTACAGAGTACGGAGTCGGATAAGAATGATTACGGGTGTTTAATGAGTAGTGACGATAGAACTACTTGGCTATCAGCGAGTAGTTTTTTTAATTCTTCTGTCTTTTTTTTGATAACTTGTTTTGTTTCAAGTCAAAAATAATTTGCGAAACTTAATGTACGTCAATAAAGGATTCGTGGTGAAGAATTCAATTCGCGCCGAGATGAAAATAATAGTAATGGAATCTTCAGCATCATCAGAAGGGGTTCATTACAAGTATTTTTTTGCCGATTTCCAAAAGGAGTAGGTTCTCAATTTGTCTGCATGTATTTTTTTTGTTACGTGGATTCTCCTGCAATTGTGAATTGATTTCAAAAACTCTTTTTTTAATTAATAGGGTATGCTTCAGGTATGGTCCCACATATATTCTATTAACTTTGCTTTGTGTAGTTTTTCAGTGAGCTTCAATAATGCGTATTTTTCCACTTAGTGTTATCAGTGATGTTATTATTATAACATCATCAATATACATTAAGTGGAAATTTTAAATAACATTGACAGAAAGTTTTTACTTTCTAGTTACAATTTTGCATAGCCAATTGTGGCATACGATTTTTGTGAGATAGGTACCACAACCAAATGATAAATAATAACTTTTTTACAAAAAAAAACAACCGCATTCCAAAAAAAAAAATCGTTTTTTTGGGTTCAAAAAAATGTTGTTGTTTCAGTCAGTTGTGTTTTTTTAATTTGTCGTGCGTGCTGCATATTTCTTGCGTGCTTGTTAAGAATTTTAAACAAACAACAACAAACCTATGTTTTACAAAATAAATGATTGATTCGGGTCGGGCAAATTGTTTTTGGGTTCTTCCATCGACGACTCCGCACTGCTACTAAGAATTTCCAGATGGATGTCTGGAAATTCTTAGTAGCAGTCCGGAGTCTGGATTTGTGCCCAGTTGTTGGCAATAGGTTCGCCCCCTATTACTTGGGAATTAACATAACTAGCGAAATGTGTGTATAGGTATAGGTACACTTCTGCCCAACCCTTTGAGGGTTACAGGCGTAATGTTGTTATGTTTTAGTAGTAACGAAATAAAATATGGGCTTTTCTTTCATTCTGTCATTAGCGCCATTTTCATATGTTATACACGTTACCACTTTAAAAATGATGAGGATTTATTTTATTAATTATATTATTTATCTTACCGTTTGACCGTATTTATCAAGGCAAATCACCACCCCGAGCTATTTATCTAGCAAGCTAGAACTGCAATAAATTTACGGCCACGACGATCGGACGATTTTCCTATGACCTATATATATTTTGATTATATATTTTTTTTTTTTTTTAAGTTTATTTATTTTATTTTAAGTTATTTTAATTTTATTTTTTTTCACCATGTTATTTTCTTCTTAATTTAACTCCGTACCATTACCACGGTTTAACTTAGCGCCATCTCTTAAACAATAGAAACCTTATATTTAACGTGCGCGTCCATAGAATACCGATTGCAATCAGGCTCTATAGGACGTAGAGCGAAAACATGAAGTAAAACGATCTTGTGCTTCTATGTTTTTCTCGTGTAAAAAATATTGCCAACCCTATCTGCAATTCAACATATTTCCTTTTAAAAACTGATTATTTTTTAATTTTAATGTATTTGTGATTGCGGTTTTTTTTTCATAACAGTTATAAATAATGTGGTGAATTCAATTGAATTCACCACATTATTAAAAAAATAAAACAAAACCAATTGAATTCAATCGGTTTTATTTAATATTTTTTATGACACTCATTATGTGTCTATCGTTATTTGATGTAATCGTACAACTCACCATTGTTACAGATAAAATTCAGTCTACGAAAATTAAGATATGTTATAATGAAGTCAATTAATTTATATTTTGTAACAAAATATACAAAATATGTAAAAGAATTAATTACTGCCTGAACAAATGATAACAACGGAATGTAACACAGGTATGTAAACACCTACCGGTGTGGGCGCGTTCCTTGAGGCGCCGACCAGCCCGCCTGTTGAACGCTTCCCAAAGCGTCATGATCCGGCTGGTCCGGGGATACCACACGGTCTCAGGTGATGCGGCGAGCCTTCTTGCCGGATTGCCGCCATGGGATCTGGAGGGAAAAGCCCTCACGCACTTGTGGGAGTGGGGCGAGGAGGCATAACTCCGTTGTGCGCGTTGCTCGCGGCAAAACGGACAGAGCATTGAGCCTACGCCACAATAGCGGCAATAAATCAAAGGGGATTTGAGGAGTGGTTGGAGAGGCGCCACGGCGACCTCACCTTCTGCCTGACATAGGTCCGCACCGGACATGGTTGTTTCGGGAGGTTCCTGTTCCGTTCCGGGTGTCACCATTGTGAGGATCGCCCTGAGGACACGGTGGAGAGGTCTGCCCAGCTTGTGCGGAGGACTACCGTGTCCTCGCGGAAGCGATCGGCGGCGGTGATCTCTCGCTTCCGGCCCTGGTCCAGGCCATGATTCAGAGCGAAAGCGAATGGGAAGCCGTCATCTCTTTCTGAGAAGCAGTAACGCTTGCGGAGGAGGAGGCGAAGCGCGTGAGGTAGAGAGCCTTGCGCCCTCACGCCCCTACTGGCCACAGAAGACGCCCCGTGCGTGCAAATGTACGCCTATTGCATAAACTAGTCGTTTATGCAATAGGCGTACATTTGTGATGCCTCATTGCAGAACAAATATAAAACAACATGCTCCATTTTATAGAATGTTTTTCAGCTACAACGGTATGAGGCAGCATTTTGATATTTTCTCCGGGACCTTATTGTTTGCCAAACGTCAGATTAAGATGTGCCTGTGTAACCATTCGACTAATAATAATTAGTGCAATGGAAACTTTTCATATTTAATTTGTGATATTTTAAACCAATTGTTCTAGATCACACATTGTGCATGCTGTGTTCACTATTTTAGGGCATGCAATGTTTATGTGTTATTTTTATTTATTCCTAGTGTGTAAGATTAATTGTATTGCCCGATTTGTGAACCAATTATAAGAAAAAAAAAAAAAAAAAAAAAACAATAGGTAGCTTGCCGTCCGGTAAGGACCAGGCCTGGGTCGACGCATCGTGTTCCGCGTGCTCCTCAAAAAGATGTCAGCACTCAATGACGGGGTCCGATATGGCCGATGCCTGCCAGGGTCGCGGGTTGTTCGAAAGAGATACCTTGGCCCTGGCACAGGCAACTGAAGGGACATGGGTGGGTTTTAGTCAGTTAAAGTCTGACACGCCCTCCCGCACCACCCAGAGCGGGAGAAGTCATTTGATGACATCCCACAAAAAAAAAAGTGTGTCAACACCTAATATCAATTATAAATTATTAAAATGAAATTAAATTGTAAATAAAATGTAAACATTGCTACCCTTTAAAACTCAATTGGAATAATACTAATTACCACATAATATACATACCACACAATTGAACATTTCGTACTTACACATATTTGAGCAATCAAAAATTATTAGGTATCCATACTTGTTCAGAATTCATATTTTCAACGTAAACCTGTTGACTGTCCTAAGATCAGACTACGTCGACCGCCACATAGCGTCCGCAATTTACCGTTGAATGACGAATGAATTACGTCCCGTAACTGAAAAGTTATTTACGAAAGTAAAGCTACAGTTTCCTAGAAGAGCGTTCATATTTATAAAGAACGTCATGAATATCTGGGGGTCAATTCCCGTATTTTGACGAACGTTCGAATTCTAATCTCTTTGTCGATCCGTCAAAAATACAAATAATTTACATTTTTTGACAACAATTGTCTCTGTGACGAGTTAGCGACTTGAATTTGTACGTTTTTTAGTGCGAACGTAAATAATATAATTTAAAAAATACGGGATTTGCCGCTCTGATCTTTGGCACTAAGGTGGTCAAACTGGCGCTTATGACTATAAGCGCCGGTTTGCGTGACTTCATAATCATAAAAAAATAGACGCGCACTGTCGCGTCCTGCATCCTGCGCTGCATTCACCTCAGTTCTCTTAGCCTTATTCTAAAGCAGTCCTTGTCAAGTTGAACCTTCAATTTATTGATATTGTAAGACATGTCTCTTGTTCGTACGATCCCCTCGAAGATTGTGTCGTGGCGATTATGTTTATTATTTATTTTAGTGCCTTCATGATACAATAGAATAATTAATGTGTTATTTGCTGTCAATTTTTGTTTCTACTACTTAAGATATGTAATAAATTAATTGTTTTGCCATTGACAGTTTGTTGATTAATGAGTAGGTCTAGAAGTCGGTACTAGTGGAACAAACACTCATGTAAAAAAACTGATTTGTTGTTTTTTTATTGATTTATTTGAATTGTTTTTTGAAATGTGTGTGTGGCCTAAACCTTTGCAAATACTTGTGTGATAATGTTATGTAACAAATTACAGGCAGGCAAATGATGGAAATGGCAGGCAGTCAGGGCAAGATTCATGATTTCACGCATGTTAACCTTATTCGTGTGTAAAAATAATGTTCATTTTCGTTTTAGCGAAAATGAGCAAGTGTTTCATACGAAAATGTTCACATTTGTATGAGATGCTTACTACACGTTTTACGAATAATGTTACATTTTTATGAGACGCTTACAATTACTGAAAGTAATGTCAAAGTGTAGAGTGCGTATTTTGGCCTGCGCACAGATTTTTGTCTAAAAAACAATTGCCGAAGCACCTCATATGGTGTGTTAATCGTAATACATAAGAAAAAATCGGCAGGTGGAAAGAGAGCTCACTTCAGCCAAGTTTTCACAGTAAGATTTTTACAGAATCGACCGGCATTATTAAGAATCTTTAAAAATCCATCAGTTATGACACGATATCAGTGTTCATCGAGTGAGGACAGCCGGCGCGTCTGTCGTACAATTACCTCCGGCACATATATCATTTGTATTCGGAACCTGTTATCACGGCCATCATTACTGGGCTAAATTGGACCGTTTCAAGAGATACTATATATAATATATAAAATTTCATATTACATCGATTATGTTATTTGTGAGTATGGTCAGTGCTGATGACCGCTAGGTATTAGTAATTGGTAATTTATTTATTTATTTAGATGCGATTATTTTTACAAAAAGTCTCATGTTTATAACAAAAATTGGGACAATATTGACGACCAGTGGTAGCGGCAATCTGCTACGCTGTGTCTACGGCAGCGTAGCAAGGAACGATTGCGTGCTACGTCGTAGCACCTCTACCACAAATGTAACTTTACAATTTTATCGAGAACATATTGTACTGGATGACAAATTATAATGTATTCCAAAAGAATTCTTCATGTTGACATTGTAAGCATCTTTTAAGCTTTTCATAGAATGAGCTGTTTTATATACCGTTTTGATTTTATACCGTTCTGATTTTATACAATTTCAAGAATATGACGATATGTTTACAGCTTCAAATGGGTAAGTACCAATTTCTAAATACGTTTAGGGCGATAAATTAACAAAAACTGTTTTATTTTTTGGATTTTTTTTAACTAATGCAAAACACGTTTTAACTATAAGAAAAATAATAAACAGCTAAAAACTGCGACTGATAGAGTCCTGAGGATGAGTGGCGAGAGAAACGGTACTGTTCTGCTCAGTAGGTTCACAATGAGCATACTGTGCAGGAGTAGACGGTGTGTCTAGTTTCTTTTTACTATTTAATTACGAACATTAGATATAAGCAAAATTCTTGTTACTAGTTACCTTACCATGCCTATGGACATGAAAAAAAATGATTTTATTTTATTTGTTTAACTAACGATTCACCTGAAACACACAATTCAAACCACAGCAACAATCGATACACCCTCGCTGCAGGTACACCAAATAATTCAGAATAAAGTTTGGATAAAAAATCACCGAGGCTTGAATTTATTTTTCACACGGAAAATTGCCGCCGGTCGCTATTTCTTCCTTGTAGAGATATAAATAGCATGAAAGTCGGCTTCATATCATGTGACAAATAGTTAGCGGAATGCGTCGCGCGGAGGGTTGAAATTGCCTCCTCATAAAGCACGCAAGAAGCCACACTGCTTTGTCCGTGTATGCATTTTTACATGAAATATTAAATAGAAAAATGATGCTTTGTTCGTGTTAGGCGCAATTCTGATGCGAATTGTTTATGTGTAGATGCCGCCACATCACTCCCCACCGGAGACGGAGATCGATAGTGGACTAAGTCTTGTATCTTGCGATGCATGTCAATGCCAGTTGGGTTCCAGTGGGTTGGAACCGGGTGTCGCATAGTTCGCCGTGAGTCGGGACTGTCTGCGAAGGTGCCCCAGTGCGTCGGGATGGCTGACTGCTGGTGTCGACCAGGAGAGGGATTAAGCGATCTGCTTGTGGACCGACCGAATGTGCAGTGTGCTGTGCCAAGGATGCTGATGAGTCTGAAGGTTTTGACTAGGTATGCGCTTGCGCTGCATGCTGATGGTCAGGACAACCGTTCAAGCCGTGGTTGCTGGCTGGCTGTGTGACTTGCGGGATTGATGATGATGACGTCACGCTGAAGTAGTTGCACGAAGGCTGCGCTGACGTTCATACTCAGGTTCACTAGTGAAGAGATATGAGGAACAGGGTGTAAAGTTCACTCATACTCTTGGAAAAGGGAGGATCCTCCGACCAGATGGATTTCGTATCTGGTGGGCAACTGCCCAACGTTTTGATGTCGGGAAGTTTTATATATGCTATACTATCTGCGTGGTAAACTCTGCTTGCGCGATGCAGGATTTGTCTGACGTAAGTGTGATGCGTTGTTCGCATGTGGCGGTGTAGATGCCGCCATAGCTTTGAATTTTTTGGTAGGTATTGGGTTACATTCGAACAAAAATAATTGAAAATTAATGTATAAGTAATAAACGCAGTAGTAACGGCCGAGACTAACGAATTGTAGGTCATAGGTTCGAAACCAGACAAGCGCTTTATTTTGTGTTAATTAATCCATCGCCACTGCTCTCAAAATGGTTAAGGAAACCATCGTCAGGAAACCGGCACATCTTAGATCCAAAATTCGAAGACAAATGACATCTACCAACCCGCACAAGCGTGGTGGATTAACGCCCACTCCCTCTCTCCGAGAGGAGCGTGTCCCAACAGTGGGAACATTACAGGCTGATTAAATAGTCTTCTGTTTCTCAATATTATTCTTACTATTTTATTAAAGTCTACAAAACTACAGCATATTCTTGGCACCATTTATGAAATAAAAAACAAAAAATGTTCAAAACCGTCGGGCAAAGTGTTAGTGGGTTTTTCTATCAGGAATTTCTCAGTAGCAGTCTGTTTCTGTGCCCGATTGAAGGCAATTGGCTCGCCCCCTATGACATGGAATTAAACAGAACTGGCGAAATGTAGATGTACTAACCCTAGGTCACAGATAATATAATACTACGTACAGATACCCAATCCCATACAAAGAAATGACACCAACCTAAGTCTGGCTATTGAGATGGCTATTTTATTTCGTCCAATTTTCAACAGATGGCAGCATCAGCGACTCACTAATTGCCAGAGACTTGTTTTACAACGCCTTCTAGGAGTTGACCTACTTCTAAAACGTTTCGTGCAATCATATATAATATAATTATTTATAGTTCCGGGTTCAGCAAAACATGTTAATAGATTTCTTTTCCAATTCTATGTAAAGTATTACATAAAAAAAGTTGCTTGATTTAAATTAGTAACGATAGTGGTTACTGTGATGGCAGGAGAAATTGGGTAAAACGCCATCAATTGCAAAGAGCTCTGAACAAAATGATTAACAGATGGCTACTTTTATCAGTAGATGGGTGCGAATTGAAGTTAAAGGCTTAATTAATGTGTTTTGTTGAAATACGTGCATTATGAATGTAAATAGATAAATCAGCATTAAACAAGGACGTTTTCATTTTTATTAATCTTATTTCAGTCAAAATTCTACCGTTTAACGCTTTCTAATGATGGTTAATTTCATAACGGTTACTTGCTGCCATCTATGGTTTTATTTTTCAAGACCAATTATAATTTATTCGAGTTGAGATCCATCTCAGCCCAACACTCCGAGTAAAACAGGCGGTATGTTACGTTATGTGTTATTCAAGCAATATGCAACAAAATCAACCCCGTAATTAAAAAGTTAATAATCCTTTAACACAATATTTCCGTCAACACTCAAAACTGATTGAAAGAAAGTCTTGCATTCATTCTGCAACACATACATAAAGAAGAACGTAACAATCTCAGCTCACTCACCGTGTAAATTATAAACAAAGCTTCGTTCCTCACTCGCTCGCTCGCTCATTACCGTTCTGTGTCATTTTTTTTGACACTTATAAACATTTATCATGCGTTATCTTTGGGGTGTGTTCATAAACATCCTGCTACAGATTATGGAGTCGGATATGAATGATTACTGTTGTGTAATGAGTAGTGAAGATAAAATTACTTGGCTGTCAGCGGGTACTTAGGGTCGTGTGTTTCTTTGTTGTTAATTAGCAGTTTTGTTTATGTTAAGAATAAATACACATAATATGCCAAACTTAATGCTTGTCAGTGAAAAACTGGCTTAAAAACTACGTAAGCCATCATAATTTATCATATCCGTAATAATTAAAACAATTCGTGCCGAGCAGAATGTAATGTAATGCAGATAGTAATGGAAACTTTGGCATCATCAGAAGTTGGTTACAAGTATTTTATAACCGACTTCCAAAACGAGGAGAATGATTCTCAATTCAACAACAAAAACCTTACAAACAGGTTTTTTATTTGTATGTATGTTACGCGATATTTCCGGCAATAATTGTAAATCGATTAAAAAACGTTTTTTTATGGATAGGGTAATTGCTTCAGGGATCCCAAATAAAGTTTATTAACTTTGCTGGGGTAGTTTTTCAGTTAGCTTGAATAATATGTATTTTTCCACTTAGTGTATATTGATTAAACTAAAATAACATCCTGTCAGTGTTATTCAATTTTACATATCAAGTAGTGGTATTTACACATCAAAAAAGTCTAAGCAACACATGCAAAGGACGAGGAGAGTTTCTATAATAATGATTCATGATAATAAAAAACAGTAAGAATTATACAATATAAATAAAATCTGTAGAAGCCCACCGTTGAAAACTCATTTTAAATAGTTATTTAATATACCAACACATTTCATAATCTACAATACCTACAATTTCATTTAGAAATGTTGCCAATACCAAAATATTTATATCGATACGAAACTGCTCTTGCAAATCGATTACAAAAATATCAATATGTGACTATGTAAGTGAATTAATTACTTACTAATGTCACTTAACATTTTATTATATCAATAAATAGCATTTAGTTACATTTTTTAACATATATTTTACAATAATGTAATAATTAAAAATAGGTCAATTCGATTATCGATACCGTTTCGCATAGTTTATTCGTATAATGCTGGCAACACCAGATGTCAAACTTCAACTTGCATCTGTCACTGTCAAAAAGTTATATTTTCTTCTCCCGCGTGATATCACCAGCGACGAAGTGTTTCCGTGTTTTTTTGAGTTTTGTATTGTTTATTGCTGTGTTTCCGGACTCCGATTTTCTACCAAATACGTAGTCGTATTTGGCTTTTAATACGGAACCCGAACCTGTATTATTCATTGCTAAAATCAGAAGTATTAAGTGGTCAAGTTTACAGATCTTCAACTTTTTTTGGTGTACTTCTAATAGAAAACTAGTTATACCATCTTATTCTATAATTATTTTCCTTTTTTTGACATATAGTTCATCTTTGTCGGTTCTGGCCGCCAATAAAAATACTACAAAGTGAAAAATAAACGCAAATACAAAAGCAAAGACACCGACTTCCTAAATTAAAGTATTTTTTCACTTTTTACAGTTCTTTTTGGAAGACGGTTGTTTTTTTTGTTGTTGTTGAGCGTGCTGCTAACTCTTGTCCTTGTGTGCTAAAGGTTATGATTTTTCTGCGATTTTCGGGTCTAGCAAAGTGTTTTTGGGTTCTTCCATCATCCATCTGGAAATTCTTAGTAGCAGTCCGGGGTCTGGATTTGTGCCCAGTTGTGTGCTATTACTTGGGACTTTACATAACTAGCGAAATGTGTGTATAGTTACACTTCAGCCTAACCCTCAAAGGGTCATTAGGGGATTAGAGGCATTAATAATATGTGATATTTCAGTTGTATCGAAATAAAATAGGGTTTTTCTTTCTTTCTGTCATTAGCGCGATTTTCATTTAATTTTTACATCTATTTACCATGTAGTTCCTAAAATGTTGGACACGTCACCACTTTACGTCACCCACGGGATGTTTTGTTAGAATGATGGTACCACATAATGTCCATTACAATAACGTATTGTTAAGTTTGTAATGTAATTCACAGTAAAGTGGTCATAATGTATGTCAGAGCTAATGTTATTTTATTTATTGTGAACGTTCTAATCGGTTTGTATGGTCATTTAATTTATTTGTGTACCATGAATAGTGTTTAATCGTTTTGGATTGTCATTATGTCATGGAAAACTAGGAAGTCAGAGGTAATGTTGTGACGCAATTTAAAATCTATAGAAGTTTTTAATTATTCCTTGTGATTGGATTATATTTTAGAAGCTTTTCGTATATGCCACTAGCTTCTGTCTTGTGTCTTGTGAAATTTCTTGTTCCCCCGACCCACTCGGTCGCATCGCATCGCCCACACGCTCTTTTAAGATGTTTTAGCTTAGAGTTATTTCTGACTTTTTTTTCTTTTTGTTTGGCTCCTGAGGACCGTAACGTAATGTTAAATAGCCTAGAACCTTAGTTAAGAATTGGGCTATTTAATGAAAATAATTAAGAATTCTTCAAATCTAGTTGGTAGTTTCAGAGATTAGCGCGTTCAAGCAAACAAACTAAGTCTTCAGCTTTAATATTATAATTTTATTATTAGTACAAAAAAATACGGCAATAGTGGTTGTGTTGTTAATATTTAGTAGCTGCATATATTGATCATCTTATAGAGTACAAATTTAGAATTTGTTTTCTTAAATATCGTTGGTTAGGTTACCAATTTATGTAGGTATTTGAACCTAAAACCTAAGGTCACCAAAATAATCACACTCTGATTCCTCCTTCTTTTTTTTTCTTCTGATTGTCTTCAACATAGCACAACACATAACACACTAAATGTTACTAAATCTTCAATCAACCCCGATAAGAGTCAGGCGGTTCTCTTCTCGAGACGTCGTCGATTCCCTCCCCCACTTCCCAGCCCGATCACTATGTACAGTAAGGTACGGTAAGCCGATCCCTTGGGAGAAGCAAGCCAAATACCTAGGCGTGATCCTCGATGAAAACCTTACCTTTAAGGCTCATATTAAGGCGGTACGCGCGCGCGCCTCCTTCGCTATTAGCAGGCTCCACTTTGTACTGATAGCCCGTAGTAAACTGTCACTTAAATGCAAGCTGCGCATCTATACCGCAGTCAGCCGTCCCATCATGACCTATGCCTGCGTTGTATTTGCGCACGCTCACCCACGTCATCTCCATAAGATGCATACCCTCCAGAACCGTTTCCTCAGAAAGGTCACGGGTGCCCCCTTCTATGTCCGTAATATAAATCTCCACGTCAACCTTAAAATGCCTACTATAAACCAGTTCATGAAACGCTTATCGAAGCGTTTCTTTGACTGTGACATAAAACAGCCAAATCCCCTGATTTCAGCGGCCGCCCGCTATACTCCCTCCCGCATAAGCAGTATTCGCCGATCAAGGCATACCCTTATCGCCCCCGACGACGCTACTACCCTCCTCCAGGAGAGCAGTAAGGCCACCAGCACTTTACACAAGCGCAAAACCCGATCGCCGTCCTACCGTCCTCGCCGCCGAGGCCCGCCGCGACGCCCAAATCCACGCCCCTCCCGACCCTTGCTCGAGCCAGCCCGGGCCGCTAAGCCTGTAGCTTTAAATTTGTCCCTAAATCACTCAAATCCTGATCCAGCTTGTCTCTTGCTGCCCTCTTTCAGCGACGCCCTAAGCCGAGGTTCGTACCCCACAGGAGGTGCCCTTAGCGTGTAGTCGCTTAGTTTTTAGTTTGTATTTAAGTTTAAGTCCTGGCTGGAGGCCTTAATTTATTAGGGCAACCACAGGCAAGTCCGTTTTAGCAGACGACAACCTTATAGGTTGACCTGCGAGATGCCATTCCCAAAAAAAAAAAAAAGTAAATCTTCAACTTCACGAAAATATATTAAATCCTAGACAAAAGCAAACATCATTATATCTACCCACCGTACTAAATCATCGAGAAACATTTACATAACATACTAACGTCACCTGTCTATGGTACAGTCGGCCCCGCATCTTCGGGAGGTAATAAGGCAACACGTGTCAAAAAGTACCCCTGCCTTGTCTTCAGGCATACCGTTTTTCTGCAGGTGTACCCGGCTAAGGTATGTTGAGTAGGTATACAAATGTGGTTATGTGTGCGAATATGATTTTTTTTGATGAAAATAATGAGGTTTTGGTCTAGATACATCTGGTTCATTTTATTTTGTAGACCTGTGAATAGTTTTCAAATAACTATGTAGATTTAAATTATGAATACTGTAAATTGAATATGGTCTATTTATAAAGATTACACCTACATATGTGCACATCGTTTATTAGTAATTTGTTTTATGATAAAACTATTTGCACTGAAATAAACACAGAAATTATTATTTAAAATATAGAGTTAACAAACGTTTATTGGTGATTACGGTTCAATAATTTAAACTATGACATTGGGATGGGCCATTAACACCTCATCTGGCATACTATTGCAATGCATTTATTTTAGTGTTTCAACCACCTCGCTTCTGATTATCCTGATTCAGCAACCGCGTTTACTTGCTCACTTTTCCAATAAAATAAATTAATGGTATGGTACAGCATGCACTGGTGGTTCATATACTTTCTCTGAATAACCACTTTTATACCGTTTCAGGACTCGTGCCAGAAAATTTCAAACTTTGTTTCGAGGAGTTAGAGTTGGAAATTGCATGTGGTGTACCGTCAAATAGTTTTAAGCTGAGTATAATAGCTAGTATTGCTGTGTGTATAGAAATATGGATCGGGTCTCTCTGATGGCGATAGTAATTATGTTAAACTTGCTTTGAAATTCCACTTTGTGTTGCTGAGGACGACTTCCTGAATTTTTTTTACAGTTTTGGTTAAATGGAAGGGACATTACAGCAAATCTGATTGTATGTTATTATTTTGTTTGCGGTGGTACTCATGGCACGTAGTCCGGGTTTTTTTGTTCTGTTAACTATTTAGACCCGATTCCGGTTTGACGTCGACTTCTGGTACATCCTGTATTGTACACCATTGAAGTAGGTAATATTTATATTTTGGGCACAAAAATCATTTGGTTCCTCTCTCGCCTTAGCTAAAGTGTATTATGCTATCCTGTTCCCTAACTGCATGACACGCTTTCAATCACATTTTGAGATTAAATACATGTGGCGGTATTCTTTAAACGTCTTAAGGTCAACAACGTAAATCATACAGTGAACGTGGCTGAACTGTCAATTTGAAGGCATTGCGATCAATTGTCTTTTTATGTGTGTTACGCAATTACCCCCGCAGCTTTTTCAATCGTTCAATTCAATTAGTCTTAATATTATAAAAGTAACTTACTAAAACCATTAAAAATGCTGTGGTATTTTTAACTTTTTAGACCTATTTGTTAGAAAACTGGCCACTGTTTAAGAAAGTTTTTCTTTTCTTAAATGTTAATTTAACACACAAAAAAATGTTTTCGATGTATGTTCTAATATCGTGATCGATATCAGGACATCAGATCGACTAGGATGTAGTATCATATTGTGAGATTTCCCTGTTGACGTGCAATGGGACAATATGGTAATAACAATATCATACAGTACACTGTATGATATTGTTATTTATAAAACCGCCTCATACATAACATAAGTAACTATGTAGAAACTAAATCCACAAGTTAATTTTGTTTGGTTCCAGAGAACAGTAGAACCACACCCTAAAACAAGCGCTTAAGTAGTGTTTCTTAGAATTAGCTTTTGTTAAGTTGCATACCAAAAAGTTGTTTTGAAAAGTTTATCATAGCATTTTCTGTTTTACATTTTAATGATTTTAGTTCCAAACAAATCTGTGTGAAGAAACACGTCCTATCTATAATCTGATACAAAATGTTTGATCTTTGAAAACGATTTCATGCAAACTCAAAAGGAGTTTAAGATAAAATTGGTACAATTTGACTTTATCCATGTTGAAATTGGACGCGTAATTTCATATTTCACTTACAAATGTAGGGAGAAAATAGCTAGTGTCAGTAAAAAGTGAAAGGTAGGTACAATTTTTTCAACGTATTTTAAGGACAGGCTGGCCTCACAAAGTCATTTCCTTCAACGAATATTGTTAGCTAAAGAAAAAATTATACATTTCGCTGTGTCTGCGAAAAACCTTTTAACAAAAGCTCTATAGTCCGTTCCACTATGAAACCGATAGATAAGAACCGTACAGAGTTCGGGATTAACACCCGTAAGATAAAGTATTGGCGATCCCAACCAGCCATCACTTACAGTGAAACATATTTAGGATTGAATAAAGCCTTCGCCTTTGAAAAAAAATACCTATTGAAGTAACGAACCATTGATCCGTTATTTGAATAGCGATGGACTTGTTAACCCAAAAAATATGCTTATATTTATTCAGGCATACTGCTTACAAAATCTTGCGGTATAATCTTTGGGTACAAAGGTAAGCCGAGAGGTTATTTAGAATATACATATCCTAAGGAAGTCCAGTTTCAATCTGCTAAATTTGGTCCTTAAAGTTCGGTGTTCCTTTGCCTCAGTGAGGGTGTAAATTTACATGAGACAATTTCATTACAGTTGTAAGTCTCCGCTTTAATTTACCAGTTGGACGCTTCGATCGACCGTTTTCGCCTTCAAAAGTAAAAGCGGACATATTTCTTGACTGCGTTTATAATCCCGCCGGCAACACTAGTCCGCTAACGAAGTTAGTTCTAAGGTAAAGTTTTAATTGCTCTCTGGCAAATCTCAGTTTATCTTTTCGCGGTCTCTAGGAAACAGCTTTGTTGACTATAAATTCAATTTGAGCGAGGCGGAAAAGATTACCGCTTTATTTATAGGAGAGAATTGTTTCTTAATTCCTGTGCATTTAAGAAACAATTCTTAAAATAGTTGAAAGAGGAGGTTACTGTCGTTTGTCACGCCACCGTCATAAGTAAAGTACTTAAACAGTGTGTAAGCTGGAGAGGCAATAGGCACCTAACTTGTCGAGTGGAAACAGTCACAAGTACCTTACTTTCAATCTCATGAAAAGCAGGATGGAAAATTTCGTTTAATAATTTAAGGCCACGACAGCTCCTTAAACGTCGTCTGCCGGTTTTATCACCTGAGAGTCACGTAGGCGACCCGCGCCGTTACTTTAGCGCGGCTAATGAATTCTTACCGTGTTTACAATAAACCAGAAAGCTTTTATGAAGCTCATTCATTAAAGGAATCTGTGGATTATGCGTGAAGCCGCGCTAAGAACGTGACTTTTGAGATTTTCAACAAATTGATTCTGGTGTGCATCGATATAACCTTACAAGCTAAAGGTTAGAACGGTTTTACGCGTGCTGTAAAATTATAGGGCAACCTTTACACGCTTTCTTAAAGCTCCGCGATATATGGCGTGTTGTAAACGTATGCAAATTGATATTTAATGCCTATACATTTTTCATTTTTTAGCAGCCTTCTATGTTCACGCTTTCATGCTTACAGGTAGTAAACAATTAGGGAACATTTTCAAATTGACTAATTTAATCTATTATAAAATTGATAAACAGTTGGATTTTAAACGAGACCTGTGGGCAAGCGCAGTGGAAGTCGCCACTAAGGAGTGTTGACTTCTCCGTGTTGTCCTCTCACATATTTTTTTGGTGTTTGGCTCTTCCAAAGACCTAAAAGTGTCAATATTGGACTAGATGTGGAAGGCCAAACGACCACTTTGTGACGCAGCACGTGAGGAAGTCCCCTTACTACAATTGATTGGATGCAACGAGACAATAACAAAGAACATTATACCTACACGTAAATAAGCTAATGTAATGCACCTTTTGATGCTGTAGTGACCTACACAATCACAAGAGCGCATCATACGATCGGCCGCCGCCACACTGCCACAGCGCGCAGCGCACTATCTGCACTAAGCGTCCGACAGGGCGCGCGGAGCGCGCACCGTACCACCTCGCCGAACGAATGCGACACCTTTTCGGCCTGCGCCTGCGCTGGCGTATCGTAACGAGTGGCGACAACATCCCTGGGCCGGAGACCATCGGGCACTGGCTGTTAATTTTTTAATTTTTTATTGTTATGGCATCTCGTAGGTCAACCTATGAGGTTGTCGTCTGCTTAGACGGACTTGCCTGTGGTTGCCCTAATAAATTAGGGCCTCCAGCCAGGACTTAAACTTATGTACTAACTTAAAAACTAAGCGACTACACGCTTAGGGCACTCCCTGTTGGGTACGAACCTCGGCTTAGGGCGTCGCTAGAAGAGGGTAGCAAGGGACTAGCTGGATCAGGATTGATATTATTTAGGGACGAATTTAAAGCTACAGGATCAGCGGCGCGGGCTGGCTCGAGCAAGGGTCGGGAGGGGCGTGGGTTTGGGCGTCGCGGCGGGCCTCGGCGGCGAGGACGGTATGACGGTTGGGACAGTGACCGGTATAGTAAACGGCAGTGTCGTCGGCGAAGAGAGCCAACTGAGCCTTTTTAATTTTTGGGATATCGCTAGTGAACAGCGTGAAGGCGAGAGGGGATAGTACGGAACCCTGAGGGACACCGGCGCGAATAGGATGAGGGGTCGAGAGTGCTCCCTCGTTGCGATAGCGAAAGGTGCAATTCGACAAAAAGTCTCGTAAGATGAGCACGAGACGATCTGGCACTCCTAGTTGGTAAAGCTTGTATATCAAGCCGTTGTGCCAGACTTTGTCGAAGGCTTTCGCTATGATGTCGTGCACTTCGTCTGGAGTGACGGGAGGCAGAGGATCATCAGGGTCTTCGACGGGAGGGAGGGAGTCTCTCCGTTCGACTTCAGCGTCGACCTTGTTCAGGTGAGCTTGGTCTACTGGTTGATAGCTAGGAGAACATTGGGACTCTAGGCTGTCAGCAAGACATTCAGCCTTATCGGGACTGTCGAAAGCGACACTATTGTCGGGGCGGATGAGAGGAGGCATAGAGACCTCTTATGAGGAACGCAATTTCCTCTGTGATTGCCAGAAGGCTTGATGAGTGGGCTCGAGTTCACTGAGCATCTTGTTCCAGCCCTCAGAACGAACCTCCCCTATGTGGGCTTTGTTCGCGTCACAAGGGAAGGAGTCGTAGGCACGAATGGCCGCGTTCTTCTCGGTTATCAGGTCACGTACGTCAGTAGGTAGTTTCCAGCGATGGTCTTCCATCACCGGAACTTCCCGTGAACAATCCGTCAATACGGATTGTACGTGCTCTGTAAACGATTCGATAGCGGCCGTCGTGTCGGCGACTGACACTAAGTGATCGGGAATGGTGTCCAAGAAAGGGGGCCTGGTAGATTTCAGTCTTTCGCTTACTTTCCTCCAGTCGGTTATCATCTGGGTCTGAGGGGGGCGGTTGGGGTCGGTAGGGCCCGAGTAGGGTGCAAGATGCATGACTACTGGGCGGTGGTCAGAGTTAAGCTCGTGGAACGTCTCTATCGAATGCAAACGAAGGTTCACATTCTTGAGCAGCGCTACATCGAGAACATCGGGAAGGTGATAAGGATTTCCTGGGAAATGAGTCGGGCTCATTGGAGCGATGACGTCAAAATTAAGGGATTCGCCTAACTTGAAAACTATCCTACCTCTGGTTGAAGTTGTGCTACTATTCCACGCCGGGTGTTTGGCATTAAGATCCCCCGCCAAGATGATGGAGTCACTCATTTCAAAAAGGGCAGTGAAGTCCTTTTGGAGAGAGATGGGATCCTCCTGACCATTGTCTGGTGGAATATAAGCAGAGATGATGGTGATCGGTTGGTGACCGGTCATGCCGCGCCGACAGATAGAGGTCTCCAGATGGGAGAAGAGAGGAGGTGGGTCTATAGGGATGCAATACATAGATTTCCTAAAGTATATTAGTGTGCCACCCTTGTGGCATCGAGACCTGTCATTGCGAACTAGTTTATAGTTGGCAATATTCGGGTTTCGGTGGTGAGGTTTTAAAAAGGTTTCCTGTATGAGGAGGATGTCAAGCTGATGGTCGCGGAGGAAAGAGGCGATCTCATCGCGTTGACCTGAACCGCCATTTGCGTTGAAAAAGCCTAATTTAAGGGATCGGGGTTTGTTACTATTTACTCTCGTATTATCCATTGAGAATTAATATTTGAGTGAGTGTAGAACTTGCGCGATCTCGGGATACGCGCTGAGGATTTCCATGAGGCGAATTGCGTTGCCGTTTGCAGCAACGATTTCTTCCGCCTTTCTATCCGCGGCGGTGGTGAAGAGAGCCGCGTATGTACTTAATATAATTTGGGCGCTGTTTCGGCCCTGGGTTCCCTGAGGTGCCGCTGGAGAGGCCGTAGGGGCCGCGGGGGCTACCAAAGGCGCTGGGATGGCGGAAGCCATCAGCGCTGGAAGTTGAGCGGGTTGCGCTGGTTTCGCGGGTTTTGATGGCACCAAAGCTGCGGGAGCCTTCAGGTGCTTAAGGTTAGCCCAGGGAGACGGCCTCTTCCGGGAAGGGGAATAAAAAGCCCGCGGAGGGTACGTCCGTGCCCACTTCCCGGGCGACAGCGTCACCGGCGGCCTCGCTCGCACCTCCCACAGAGACGTGGGCGACGGTCGTCAAGAACGGCCGGCGTCGCGGGAAGAAGACGGCGCCACTAGCACCCGCTGGAGCACCGGCACCAGCATCGGCTCCTAAGAAGGCCCAGGGACCGCCTAAGGTCAGAACCCCACGCTACGCAGCTGTAGTTATTACACTGCAGCCCGGAGCCGTCGAACGGGGCCTTACCTACAAGGCGGTCCTAGCGCAGGCGAAAGCCAAAGTCGCGTTCCCCGACCTTGGCACACCGTCCGGCTTCAGATTGAGGCCGGCGATTACGGGGGCGCGGCTGCTCGAGGTGTCGGGTGCCTCTAGCGGGGAAAAGGCTGACATCCTGGCCACCAAGCTGAGGGAGGTCCTCAACCCGGAGGACGTCCGGGTGTCCAGGCCCATGAAGACCGCTGAGCTGCGCGTCGATGGCCTGGACGACTCGACGACCCCGGCTGAGGTCGTGGTGGCCGTCGCCCGAGGCGGATGTCCGCCAGGAGACGTGCGGACGGGCGACATACGCGCCGACGCTTCCGGACTCGGCACGATTTGGGTGCGGTGCCCGGTGGCGGCGGCGAGTAAGGTCGCTGACGGTGGGCGTCTGTTGGTGGGGTGGGTTGCGGCGAGGGTGAAGATGCTGCAGCCCAGGGCCTTGCGGTGCTACCGGTGCCTGGACATGGGGCATGTTAGGGCGCGGTGCACCGCCGCAATTGACCGCAGCGAGCAGTGCTATCGCTGCGGCCAGCCCGGACATAAGGCGGCCCAGTGCTCCGCGGCGCCAAACTGCAGCCTCTGTACAGCTGCAGGGAGGCCTGCTGGGCACAGAGCGGGCGGTAAGGCCTGTGGCGCGCCCACCAAAAAGAAGAAGAGAGGGTCTGCCAGGGCTGCCGGGGGCCCTCAGCCTGGCTGCCCTCCGGCCGACTCCCGGCCTGAGAATGGTGCAGAGGGGGGGATGGACTGCGCATAAATGGCGCTGTTCCGTCTCCTCCAGGGCAATATCAACCACTCTGCCAGAGCTCAGGATCTCTTGCTCCAGAGCATGGCAGAGTGGTCGATTCACGTGGCCGTGGTCGCCGAGCCGTACTGGGTCCCGCCCAGGGATAACTGGGTGGGAGATCTGGACGGTTTGGTGGCCATCATTGGCGGGGCTCTCGTCAGCCCGTCTCGGGGGCACGGCTGGGTAGCCGCCCTCGCAGATGGCGTTGGCGTCGTTGGGGCGTATTTTTCGCCCAACAAGAGTCTCGCCGACTTCGAGAGGTTCCTTGTCGAGTTGGGTGCCGTCGTGGGCCAGCTCCATCCTCGCCCGGTGCTGTTGCTCGGGGATCTCAACGCCAAGTCTGTGGCGTGGGGATCCCCGGTGACCGATGCTAAGGGTGAGGCATTGGAGGAGTGGGCGATCACAACTGGCCTGGTCGTCCTGAACCGGGGCTCGGTCTACACGTGCGTGCGGCAGCGGGGCGGGTCCATAGTGGACGTGTCGTTCGCAAGCCCTGCTGTCGCGAGCCGTGTCCGCGACTGGCGTGTCGCCGCGGAGGTGGAGACGTTGTCGGATCACCGATATATCCGATTCGACGTCTCCGCCCAGACCGCTGGCGGCCGCAGAACATCAGTCCCGCGTTCGGACGGCCCGCGCTGGGCGCGTAAGCGCATCGATAGGGAGCTTCTCGAGGAGGCAGCCATTGCTCAGGCCTGGTTCCGGGGGTCGGCAACGACCGGACCCGATGACGTCGAGCTGGAGGCGCTGTGGTTCCGCGGGGCAATGACGCAGATATGCGACGCGTCCATGCCCCGCGCCCACGCACAGGGTGCAAGGCGCCAGGTGTACTGGTGGTCCGCCGAGATCGCGCAGCTGCGCGTCGCATGCGTGGTGGTGAGACGCCGGTACACCCGTTACCGGAGGAGACGTCGTCGGGTACCCGAGGAGGAGGCCGCGCTGTACGAGGTGTACCGCGCGGCAAAGCAGACTCTGTGGCTGGCCATCGACGAGGCGAGGACGCGATCCCGGGAGAGGATGTTGGAGACTCTGGACGGGGATCCGTGGGGGCGCCCGTATAAAGCGGTTCGAGGGCAACTTCGAGCCGCGGCGCCCCCACTTACGGAGAGTCTCCAACCCGAGCTGCTGGAGGAGGTGGTAGCAGCCCTCTTCCCAGTGAGAGCGGAGCATATTCCGCCGCCGATGGCTTTGCCCGCAGCCGCAGAGTCTGCAGAAGAGGAGGAGAACGCCATCAGCGTCCCAGAGGTGACACAGGCAGAGATGAGGGTGGCCGTGATGCGGCTCCGGGCCAAGAACGTGGCTCCGGGGCCCGACGGCATTCACGGCCTGGCTTTGGCCCTCTCTCTGAAGGAGTTGGAGCCCCAACTGAGAGGACTCTACACAGCGTGCCTTGAGCGGGGCCAGTTTCCCAGTCTGTGGAAGATTGGACGTCTGGTCCTGCTCAGGAAGGCGGGGCGCCCTGCCGACTCGCCGTCTGCGTACCGGCCCATAGTGCTGCTCGACGAGGTGGGCAAGCCCGCCTCGTCGGCCACTTGTGCAGACGACTTGGAAGTCGTCGTCGCTGGAGGAGGAGGTGCGGGCTTCGTCCGCGGAGAGTGGGACTGACGTGTCCATACTCTCTGGGCGAGTCGAGTCAGTTTCGGTGCGCAGCTGCGTCGGGTTTATTGTCTCCGAGACAATGGCGGCCGGGACAATGGCGGGCGCGACAAAAGGAGCCGGATTTGCGGCCGACTTAATTACTGCCGGGCCAGTAGCGGGCGAGACAATAGGGGCCGGGGCCGAATATCATCCGGAACAAAAGGCGGAATGCCTTGTTCGCATGCAGGTGGCGATAGCGGGCTTTCAAGCGCGTCGCTGAAATCGCCGAGTGTGCCTTGGGACGGAGTAGAGTGTTGGCGTAGACCAACAATTTCCTTGCCATATTTGGCGAGGATGTCGGGGTCCTTTAGGAGGACATTCCTGACGAATGCTAGCAGGATGCTAGCGTCCGTCATGGTAACGGGAATCTATTTAAATGAGAAATTGACTCATTTGTGCCTAATTTCCTACACCTAACAACCTATCTCCCCGGGTGGATGGGCCCGGGGATGTGTGACCCTCTCTGTCGGGTGTAGACAGAGAGGTGAGTACCTATTGGTGAGCCCTAAGCTTGTAACCCGTCGCCAGTCTTAATGTGCGAACGGGGCCCTGACCAGTCTAGCGCGAAGGGTGTAGTAGACACACCCTAAAGACACTAGGTGAGTACACTAGGTGAGTAGCTGAAAAGCAAAACTGTCACCAGAGCCGACTAGGAGATCCCCCAAGGCCGGTTATCTGGGACCCGTCCAACTAACTGCCTCGCCCTGAAGGGGTTCGGCGGGTGTGATTGGGTCAACACCCCACTCGGCTTCGTTGGCACCGTAAGGTTTCAACCGAGGACCACGAAACTGTGGTTTTACCCAGAAGGGGCCTAGTGAAGCTACTCACGAAAGTCTGTTTAAGAAAAGAGATTTGCCTTGAAAAAGGCACTTTTTGATTGATTAAAATCAAATCAATTACTTGATTTGATTTTAAGTCGGAGTAGTCGGGGCGACTACGATGACGTCACGTGGTAGCGACGAGTATAAACACGAAACACAACACTGGGCCGGGAGCGGGAGAGCGCACAGACACGTCCGTCCGCGGCGAGAGTCGAGCGTCGAGTGGGGCACTGGCTGTTGGAGTTTTTTTTTTTTTTTGGGTATGGCATCTCGTAGTTGACCTTGAGAGGTCGTGACTACTTAACCGGACTATCCTGTGGCTGCCTTAAGCGGACTCAAAGCCTCCAGCCAGGGGCGTAAAACTACTTACATTACTAAGCGAACGCTCGCTAAGGGCACCCCCTGTGGGGTACGGACCTCGGCTTAGGGCGTCGCTGACGGGAGGACAGCAAGATGGGACAGGCTGGATCAGATTTTGTTGATCATTATTATTCGGGGAATTTAAAGCTACAGGCTCAGCTACGGCGCGGGCTGGCACTTCGTCGAGCAAGGGTCGGGGGGGACAATTACGTCGGGATCTTCGCGAGGAACCTCGGCGGCGAGGTCGGAATGTCGGTCTGTGTTTGTGCACTGTACTGGTGGCCCTACTGCTCTCCTGAATGAGAGTTATGTGGTCATCGGGATCGGTGAGGACATGCTTGGGACGGCGGACATGACTAAAGGTGGAGGGAATGTAGCTAGCGGCCTTGACAACCAGAGGGTTGCGGTGATTCGCGGCGGTCTCGAAGAAACGCTTTGAAATGCGTTTCATGAACTGGCGGATAGTGGGAATCTTGAGGTCAACGTAAAGGATCTCGTTGCGAACGTACCAAGGGGAGCCTGTAATCCTACGGAGGAACTTGTTCTGGAGGGTCTGCATTCTATTGAAGCGATGGGGCTTGGCGTGTGCAAAGACTGCACTGGCATGTGTCATGATCGGGCGGATGCACGCTGTGTAGATACGCATTTTGCACTTTAGTGACAATTTGCTACATGCATTGAGGACAAAGTGAAGTCTACCTAGAACGAAGGCGGCGCGCGAACGAGCCGCCTTAATGTGCTCTGAAAAAGAGAGGTGTTCATCTAGTACGACACCCAGGTATTTGGCTCGCTTCTCCCAAGGGATCGGCTTGCCGAACATGGTGATCGGTCGAGGGCTGTTGGAGCCCGTTCCACATGTATTTACGTGTCGTGCCGTGCGCGCGCGCAACCTGATCGCCTATTAGTCTACCGCCTCAAGGGTATATTCCCCGGTACCGCCACCACATTTTAAGCTACCCTTCGGTAATATAAGGCGATGTTTTAAATGAATAAACTTCATTCCATTTGATTGGTAAACGCATTTGTCTTTCATTAATAAGTGACCTCTAAAATGCCTTACCTGTGCTCAACATTGGCAAGATAAACGCAAGGCAATTGCCCGACTTGAAACTGTCTTGCTGCTGCATATTCATTGCGCTGATGAACATGCAGCAGCTAGTGACATAACTAATCATGTATACTCATCTCTTTCTAACTACAGGTATCGGTATGGGTCTTTTCTTTTCTTATGATTGTGTGTATTAATAGTACGTAGCTACATTCTTGCCGTACGCTGTTTTTGAGTGCACTAATCTTCGTGTATGACGGCGTCTATTTATAATACGTCATTGAGCTTATGAGCATTTCAAATCTTGACAAAACGAGCTTGAAGATGATGTAGAACCTAAAGCCGGCATGTTGGCCAAGCCTCAGTCAACGTGAGCGTAGGCAAATTGATTCAAGGCAAGTGCTACTGTCTACATGTTGGCCAAGCCTCAGCCAACGCTAGCGTAGGCAAATTGATACCGACACTGATCCGAAGTGAGACGACTCGCAGCGAGCGATCCCGAGTGGTGGCGAGGCACGCCAAGCTAACCGTATACATGTTGGCGCTCGCCTGCACTCGGCCAGCTAGGCAAGCGTTGACGAGCAATGGCGAGGTTCAACAAATGGGCTGTCTATATGTTGGTACTCGCCTTCGCTCGGCCAACTATGACCAACATGTATTGCCGGCTTTAGACAAAAAAAAGATTAGACTGTGGGTAGCTCCATTTCTTTCCCACAAGAAATGGATATAGTATTAAGTTATTATACGTAACGGAAAAGAACAAAGCTATACAATTTCCGTCTCTCAATGCGTGCCAGCTTTTTCAAGATCAGCAACATAAGTAGCCAAACAAAATTTAAAACCAAATTTATTTTGGCACTTTTATGCATAAAATATTAATACATATGCTGATATTGTTTTGTTTTAAAACCGAGATAAACCTGTATTACAATGCGGTGTAGTGTACTTAACTGAAAAAGCGAGTGAGCGGGAAATACCAGGATTGTCCTTTCGTACGTAAGTTTAAGTTTTTCTTAAATATTTTGATTATCATTTCAATGTATTGTGTGTTAAAAAATAAAAAATAATGTATACACGATATTGTTAAACATTTTAAAAGAGTAACGCCCCTCCTACCTTTTGGAATAGGCGCGGGCGCCTAGAATCAATTCTATTATAAAGTAACAGTCTTATTCATAAACGTGTCTTAAATTTTAATCAATTGCTAAGCAAATGTTTAGCCAAATTCTTATTCATAAACGTTGTTTAGCGCTAAGAGTTCGCTAACCAATTGATTAGTAGCTGTCAAATTTAAACACCATCGGTAGCTTGTTAAGAGGATGCTAAGAGGCAATATGGCGGTTTTTATTTGAGTCAGCTGATCGATTCAATAGGATTATTGTTTGCCTCGAGGTTATTTTGTTCCTAATATCGAGCTGTGCCTTAGTAAATATGGAATTCGATAATCTTTTACGACCTTTCAGGACGACGCAGAAAAAAATTTAATAATTTTTAAACGCCAGCGGGAAGTAGACCAAGGAAGACCTACAAAGCTCGTTAACATCCGTTACGAGAATGATTATCTACATTACATTTTCTTCATTCGAAGTACACATGATGAAAGGATTTGGAAAACTCTAAACAGGAGTAGGCTCAGTAGGTACCTACTCATGAGGGTTGAAGAGTATGAGTTTGTGAGGAAGCTCATAGGAGATAGTTATTATGCAATGTGTTATCCCATGTGCCCTTAATCTTATGACGCCAGTTCTAAGGCCATAAACTATAAGAATAGCCACGCGGCACAAAAATTACAACAGACATTTTGTAAAAACAATTTATTTTGATATTTAATAAAGTAACATTTTTGTTATAAATTCCCCATTTTTTTTTTCCAATATTCTTCTTACAAAGACATGGACTGTGCCATTCTTTTCTCATGCCACTCTCATTTCTCATCAATTCCACGTAGCCTCAGCCCTAATGGTCTCCTCCCTCCCCGTCTTTGCGGTTGAATAGGTAGTATTGGTGCTAGGTGCTAATAGTGGCTTTCATAGCAGCAGTCAAACTTGTACCTGTAAACAAGTATAATAATTGTTATTAAAAGACACTGAAACCCTGTTGCAACAGCGATAGGAATTAGGAAGTAATATATAACAGACACAAGTACCTACATACATTTCCAAAAGAGTATATTCAAGCTAGGGCATGAAAAAAACATAGCTATAATCGGCTACTGATGTTACATCAGTTTTACAATCATTTGGTCAGTTTATAATAGTAAGTGTATATAAATTCAGGGATATTTATTACCTTTTCCAGTTAACTCTAATTATTGGAGCTAATTATTTTCATTGCTACCATATCAAATACAATGAAATAACGTAATAAATACCTAAATATATTCAAATTAAAATTTTCCGATGTAATTTTTGACATACGTCTGTTAAAGTCACGGCAGATACAAAAATCGTGGGTTTGACAACTTTATTCTTGAAATTCTGTTATGTAGTCGACTATTTTGATTTTAATCTGTGCTGAATACATAATTTCACCTCTATTCCGTTTCTCTAATAATCACCCGCTAACAAGCATTTATAAATAAAGAAAAGTTAAGAATTGATTTAGAGCTAACCAATTGGTTAGCTAAGCAGTGGCTAACTAATGGTTAGCGAGATTTTTATGAATAAGGCTGTAAATGTTTAGGTTCAACAGTGCCTTTTATGTGCCTATTTGAAATAAAAGTTTACAGTCTTATTCATAAACGTGTCTTAAATTTTAATCAATTGCTAAGCAAATGTTTAGCCAAATTCTTATTCATAAACGTTGTTTAGCGCTAAGAGTTCGCTAACCAATTGATTAGTCGCTGTCAAATTTAAACACCATCGGTAGCTTGTTATGAGGATGCTTAGAGGCAATATGGCGGTTTTTATTTGAGTCAGCTGATCAATTCAATAGGATTATTGTTTGCCTCGAGGTTATTTTGTTCCTAATATCGAGCTGTGCCTTAGTAAATAAGGAATTCGACAATCTTTTACGACCTTTCAGAACGACGCAGAAAAAAATTGAATCATTTTTAAACGCCAGCGGGAAGTAGACCAAGAAAGACATACAAAGCTCGTTAAAATCCGGTACGAGAATGATTATCTACATTACATTTTCTTCATTCGAAGTACACATGATGAAAGGATTTATAGGGACAACTCAAACAGGAGTAGGCTCAGTAGGTACCTACTCATGAGGTTTGAACAGTATGAGTTTGTAAGGAAGCTCATAGGTGATAGTTATTATCCAATGTGTTATCCCATGTGCCCTTAATCTTATGACGCCTGTTCGAAGGCCATAAACTATAAGAATAGCCACGTAGCACACAAATAACAAGAGGCATTTTGTAGAAACCATTTATTTTGATATAAGTAACATTTTTGTTATAAATTCCCTATTTTTGATTTCCAATATCCTTCTTACAAAGACATGGACTGTGCCATTCTTTTCTCATGCCACTCTCATTTCTCATCAATTCCACGTAGCCTCAGCCCTAATGGTCTCCTCCCTCCCCGTCTTTGCGGTTGAATAGTATTGGTGCTAGGTGCTAATAGTGGCTTTCATAGCAGCCAACTTGTACCTGTAAACAAGTATAATAATTGTTATTAAAAGACACTGAAACCCTGTTGCAACAGCGATAGGAATTAGGAAGTAATATATAATAGACACAAGTACCTACATACATTTCCAAAAGAGTATATTCAAGCTGGGACATGAAAAAAACATAGCTATAATCGGCTACTGATGTTACATCAGTTTTACATTCATTTGATCAGTTTACGAGTATATTAGTAAGTGTATATAAATTCAGGGATAAATACCTTTTCCAGTTTACTCCAATTATTGGAGCTAATTATTTTCAATGCTACCATGTCAAATACAATGAAATAACGTAATAAATAATTATATTCAAATTAAAAATTTTCGATGTAATTTTTGACATACGTCTGTTAAAGTCACGACAGATACAAAAATCGTGGGTTTGACAACTTTATTCTTGAAATACTGTTTTGTAGTCGACTATTTTGTTTATAATCTGTGCTGAATACATAATTTCACCTCTATTCCGTTTCTCTACTAATCACCTGCTAACTAGCGTTTATAAATAAAGAAAAGTTAAGCATTGATTTAGAGCTAACTAATTGGTTAGCTAAGCAGATTTTTATAAATAAGGCTGTTAGACTTTGACTTTGTTTAATTTAAGTGACATACTGTCAGTTTTTGTCCTTCATGGTTGGTTAAAATACTTAAAATCGTGATTCAAATTAATGTTTTTATCATAAAGTTCAGTGTTGCTAGCTTCGAGTCGTGCAATTTCCCATTTGTCCGCCACAAATCTTAATCTTTATCAGCCTTATTTATAAAAATCTCCTTAATCACTGAGTAGCCAAGGAATGAGTTAGCTCTTAATCAATTATTCAAACGTTGTCAAAACGACGATTTTTGTATCTGTCGTGACTTTGATAGACAAACTAAATAAGATAAGATAAGTCAAAAATGTCATCGGAAACCATATGCGGCCATTTAACCAGTACGCCGGCGGTGTCTAGTCTAGCGCTGCGATACCAATCATTTATCTAAGAATGTAGCGTAATTATGTATCAAAGTAAATTGTTTCTACAAAATATCTCTTCCTATTTGTGTGAGCCACAACATGGATTTTCTGTAGTTTTTTTACCTTAGAACTGGGGTCATGAGATGAGGGGCACATGGGATAACACATTGGATAACCACTACCTCCAATGAGCTTCATCATGAACTGATTCTCTTCAAACCTCCTACAAATTGCTGCATCAAGATTGAAGACAATATAGGTAATCATTCTCGCAGCGGATTTAAACGAGCTTTGTAGGTCTTCCTCTGCCTTCGTTTCAAATTCGTATTTAACTCCATATTTAGTATGGCGCAACTTGATATTAAGAACAAAATAATCTCGAGGCACACAATAATACTATTAAACCGATCAGATAAGTGAAATAAAATATTTAAAAAAAAATAAGAATGTCGCTAATCATTTGCTTAGCAATTGATTAGATTTTAAGATACGTTTATGAATGAAAGAGGTGGATATCAGTAAATGGGTAGCATTTCACACGGGCAAATGTATGTAGGACGTCTTTTGAGTGGGCAAGCAGATTTTAGAGAGGTTCTAACATTGTTTACAGAGAAGCATTTTCTTAATTACAACATATTTTTAAGATATTCATTAATTTGGCATCTCACAGAGATACAATAGAAATCACAATAATATAAGATTGATAATTTCATAAGTCTTTTTTTTGCTTGTTCCACAGTGCCCGTATAGCGTGATTCTTCTTCACCATGATAACGCTACACACGGGCAGTCGATTTATGGAGTACGGCAGATGCAAGCTGGCGATGGCTGCTTGATTTTTATTTATTCTCAAAAATGAAACTGACTCTTCGTTGCAAAGACATTGTTTAACCCTGAAGACGCAGTGACTGCATGCGAAAGGACTGTGGAAGATAACCCCTAGGTAGCGCTTCCCAGAAGGCAAAATTGAAGAGTTTCCTTTTCAATAAAGGAGTGGTACCTAGACACCTTCCAATCGACACATAATTATTTTCCGATGTGCACGCGAACGAAGTAGCGGCCAGTTAGTTTCATAAGAAAATGAGATAAATTCATCCGGCGTAGGTACGGCATCGGGCCAGGTGGTAGCGGGGTGGTCGCCGGATGGCTGCCGGGTAGTTTGCCGGAGGAATACCTGGCGGGTGCTGGAAGGCTACCGTCGGCCACTGTAAAGAGAGACCTTATCGAAACTCCAGCCGTGTAACACCGAGCTAAGCATGGCTGTAGTGGAGTGGGTATGACACGTCGTTTGTTAGGTTTTAAATGGTTAAAATTTCCACCATCAACGATACCAATCAATAGGGATGATGAATAATATTATTATTTTTTCGAAAAAATGATGTTTTTTCAATGAAGGCATAGTAAAAATGAGATGCTTTAAAAGCTTTTGGAGGGGACTAGTCCTGTCCTTGTCGCGCGATACGGACAATGTATGGCGCTAGTATGAAGTCACATAGTCGTGACGTCACTTCTACAATAGTACAGTCCTTGTCTACCCTTATTTTAGAACGTTTATAACTTGGCGATTTTTTAAGATTTTACACTTTTTATAATAACGTTTACACTATTTATTTTTAGATATATAAAAAAGGTGTCATCATCCACATGGAGTATATTTTTTAAAAAGATACATACACATTTAAACTGACAGCAAAAAGTTAGAGTTTTATGAAAATTGTTATTTAAACAATTACAACAAACAAACATAACATCACGCCTGTAATCCCTATAAGGGTTAGGCAGAGGTGTACCTATAGTACACCCACATTTCGCCAAACAATAATTTAAGGAAAAATAGCTGAATGTATTTAAAAATGAGATCATTTGATTCGTCTTGTCACCACGAGCGACGCTGTATAACAATATTTTTATAGTTCCGTACATTCGAACGAAGAAAGGAACCCTTATCACTCGTGTGTCTGCCTGACTGTCCGTCCGTCACAGCCAATTTGCTCCGAATATTAGATTCGGAGCAAATGGGCTGTGACAGACGGACCGATCGAGTTGAAAATTGGTTCATATATGAATTTCTGTGACGCAAACACGGACTAGTAACGTAAATAAATTAATTTTGAATATGGGGGTCAGTTTTGGTAGGCAAATAAGAAAATAAAAATACACGTTTTGTAAGCGTGTGAAGTATGAAACGAAAGAAAGGGTTTAGTGTAAGTTACTTTAAGGGTCTACATTTTTTAAAATAATTTTAATATAAAGAGTTAGAAATTTGTTAAAGAAATTAGATGAAAATTTAACAATCAACCTATTATTTCCTAAACTAAACTAAAATAAAAAAATGAATGTTCTGTAGGTTATTTTTTTTTTAAATGTTTTCATAGCACTCTCCACTAGCCTGCATAAAAAGTTTCATGCGTCTGAACGAGTTTTCGAAACACTTTTTTCAGTTCGCCGTAGACACCTCGTCTACAGCCTGCTCGAACGCTGACAGCGCACCTTCCAGCGACGAAAATTGTATCACTTTGAGCAGATTTTTATTTCAGGAATAAAAAGAAGTCACACGGTGCTAGGTCAGGGCTGTTAGGAGGGTGTCCCAGGAGTTTGACCGACGTGCTGTCCAGAAAGTCCCTCGTTTTGAGCGCGGTGTGCGAAAGCGCGTTGTCATGTTGGAGCAGTAGCCCGCGGAGCGCTGTGTTTGGTCGCTTGTTGCTCACAACATAGAAAATCTTCTGCCAAGCATTTGGTAGTATATCATTCAGCGTTGATGCTTCTTTGGTTCCGTAAAGGAATTGACACCAAGTAGTCAGTCAAATTCAATTCGTTGATTCGTTTTAAAACACCCAAACCGTCGACTGGCGCTTCGTTTGTGGATCGTATTGATAAATTCTAGACTCATCACCTTTAATGATCTCGTAAACACGGCGCGACGAGCCTGTTTCAAAATTGTTTATCATATCACGGCGCCATTCTACCCGAGCCTGTTTCTGAGCATCGGTGAGGTTGTGCGGCATCCATCGTGAAACTATCCTCCTCACGCGAAGATGCACGTGTAGTATGTGCTGAATCTCTTGATACGTAACTCGACTATTGTCTTGGATTACGTTTTGCACTTCTAGCACGTTTTCATACGTAACAGCCGTCAAAGGACGACTACTTCTTTCTTCATCACCCAAAGTTAGTCGACCGCGCTTGAATTCGTTATACCAACGATACACGATTGCCTGAGAAGGGCCTTCATCCATGAATGCCATTTGAAATCTATCGTTCGATTCGTCCGGTTTCTGGTGACACACGAAATCGTAAAAATCATAGCGCTAAAATGAGACACGATAATTGAAAGAACATTGGCAAGCGCCCGAACAAATTTTTGTTGACACTTTTTTTTAGCGTCTACCGATGAAAAAAATATAAAAAACACAGTTTTGTCTTCTGTTATACTTCAATAGGAGGTCAGGAATTAAAGGTGTTCAAGTTCGAAGTTCAAGAGGTTATGTTTTGTCAACAACAGACCCTAACCGAAAAATGAATACACAATTACCTATCTAACACTTATAAAATCATTGATAGAAAATGTCTTTGTAGAGTAAAATAAACTACGGACAACGTATTAAGAAGTATAAGCCTAGCTGACCGCGACGTGCGTAGGTCTGCGTCCCAAATGCGACGTAGGTACCTTCGTAAATCACCCCGGTGGGTTCCCGCATTGACGAATCGGCTCCCCCGCCTTAGTAACCGTGGCTTGACCCCCACGGTGAAGCTAAGAGGAACCCGAGGAGGGGCCGCTCGTCAGGTCTTTTGCCGCAGCGAAAGAGGAGTGTTGGTATGTTGTTGGCCGCTCTCCCTATCCTTTGCGGCCGAAAAATGGTAGGCGACGAGGCCATTTATTTGGCTCGTCGCAAGGGGTTGGTCCCCTTGGGTGCCCAGATGCGGGGTTGTCTGGCGCCTAGGTGCTGTGTTGGTCCCTGGGGTGGTCACGGCGTGCCATGTGTTCTGATGTGCCGGTGATGGGTGCTATTCCCAAGAGGAGGGTCCAGTGACGGACAGCCGCGGCGGGTTCGCGGATGAGTGCTAACGCGTTCCCGTGTTCCCGCCTAAAGCGGAGAGAAGGACACCGTGGAGTTTTAGTGGGTTGGAGTCCCACATAACTGCACTATCACCCCTTGATAGTGCAGTATGCATGAGCATTTTTAAATGCAAAAAATTATATAAATAAAAAGGGACCTAACTACGTAAATAAGTGTTCAAAAGAATATTTATTTAATAATCTTAGACAAGTATCTTTGGGACAGTTATACATATATTTGATTAATTTTATGGTAGGGGTAGGTCATAGGTAGGTTAGATTTAAATCCAACAGTTCGTCTTCCAACTAAACAACTACAATAGTACTCTACTATTCCTGCTCGACCGAGCACATTATTTTCTATTATTATGTATCCATAATATTGTCTTCTAGAGACATGGCGTGATTTTATTTTACCTCTTATTAAGGTAGTGCCACCACTGCCTCTAAGGTTTTACTCAGCCGAATTAAGTCGCTGACTGTATACTTCAATCCTGCACCCACCGTGGAAACGTACATGCTCGCCGTAATATGAACGGGCCTGTCTTATTTTGTACGTAGCCAAGGCAAATAAAATTAGATCACTATATTCTAAGACAGGAAAGTAAATATTATTTCTGGCTGCAGTCATAATTTGGAAATTGGAGGTTCTCCTATTCATATTAACAGACTCAACCATACTAGCCAGATTGTTTTCTAAATTCATCTTTTCTCTAAAAATGCTTAATATTTCATTTGCATTGACATTGTCTTGCAGGCGAGCACCAAACTTGTTTATTCAAGCTGCTGCAATTCGGATCTAAGGAAGTAATCTTTGGAAATAATCTTGCCTACGTAATTTAAAATCTCTTTTGAAGTAGCCATTGATAACTTCCACCACCCATCTGCAAATGGTAATGCAGCGGCTTCTATTTGCTTGAGCTGTAGCTAACTGGTGTTCGCCTTCTAACAAAGATTCTGGCCTAAATGGTTTGTGGCCACAACCTTCCAACAAAACAAAGCAATGCTATCTCTAAAACCTCTATCTAAAATGAAAGCTTCATTATTTCTGAAATACAACCATAGAGCAGAATTCTTACTGAATAAATTATTCATGATTACAGAGTCTGATGTAGCTGCTTTGTATGTGCCAAAACTCTGTCACTGGCAACTATCAAAAATGGTTTCAGGAGATTTCTATACTTGTGCAAAGAATATGTATTTTTTTAAACATATAACTGGAGCTTTTGTTGATATAAATAACCGTCACAAATGATAACGGCATTGTTATTATTTCCGAACATCCCACTGGGAATGGTTAAATTGTGTAGAATCAATTCATCTCGAGTAATATGACCAATCCCCAGATTGCACTAATGTGCCAATTCTCTCATCTGACTCCCCTGTTCTCATCTTCAGCAGAAGTGCTGCTATTCAGTTCAGAGACACGTGGTTTTTTTTCAATTTAAATGTTGAATTTTTCTTTTGAAAATCCTATCCAGTATTCTAACACTCTCTCACCCATATCCTGAAAATATGAACGTAAATATCAAAGTCAAAGTCATCACTGCCAGAACCTTCCCTTTGCAAGTTAACTGCAGCCATTGCAAGATCTCTGCATGCCTCGCAGACATAGTCATCTTCCAAAATCTAGAAACAAAAAGTATAATACCCTTAATGAAATATAATGATTAATCATTGAAACTTGCCAATTGTAATTCATGTTATTTATGGTAGAAGCGCAATATATTGTTCGTATAAAAATAATATTCCTCTAACCTATTTAGTACAAAGCTTTAGATGGCTACATAACTATTCAATTATTTTAAAATCATGTTTTTTAACAACACTTTTCTGTTAGTTGCAAGCTGCAACTAACAGAAATCAAACTGAAAAAATGTTTTCAACTAGGGTAAATTATTTTGTTCTATGATTATTATATAAGTATAGTGATAAGCAATGAAGATAATCAATATCTTGTAACTTGACTAGTCGCTAGAAATACTTACAGTTTGTGGGTATACCCAGCTGCAGATTAAAGCAGTGGCTCTCGTGTCAAGTGCCAATGCTGGGTATAGGCGCAATGTATTCATACACATATGTTGCAGTTGACACACATGATGCGTGTAGGCCTTACACGGCTTCCCATCGTTTTAACAAATGGATGCACACACAACAAAATCCAAGGTCCAGGTATCAGGCAGAATCGTAATGCAGAGTGTCAGAAAAAATGTCGCCGTAAAAGCAAATAAGCAGAATCCTTAGGCAAGCACTCCTTACACAAGTCACACAGAACATTAAATATCAGAGTCCATAAGCAGAAGCAGTTGATAAAGTAGAAAATCAAGGATAATCGATGGAATGGAACACAAAATACGAGATAAACTAGCAAGCAACAAACGACAAGTTGTGATATGTTTTCTGTAGGCAGGTAGGTTGACTGATGAAATGTCACGGTTTTTTTTTTTGGTAACGATGTTGCCATACTTGAATTGTACTGCGATTTCATTTATGAATTCAAAATGATGACCGCTATATTCTTAGCACAAACTATTATTTTTATTTTCACATTTTTATTCTGATGCAGAAATGTATTTCCCAAGTAAATTATTGCACTATGAAAAGCAAAGCTTTTTATGTTACTTGACCAAGATTTTTATTACATGGCAACATTAAGCGTCCAGTCAAGCCAGAAAAAGAAAAATAGACATGAGTATTTTATATCATCAATAAAATAATCATTTGAATTTTCATTAATGACGTGTTCTTTGCTCGGCCTCGATAGGCCATAATCTTGATTTCATAAAACTTAGTCAATTATTTCGTCAGTATCAATCACGGTGCCATAAGTAGACGCCTTCTAATTCCATTAACAATTTCCTCGCCTTTGTCCTTTGCTCGCAAAGAATGTGGAAGGAAATTTCGAAATTGGAACGTACCTATTTTTACTTTCAAATAATCATATTTTCAAAACAGACCATAACTCGCCATTCTCTCATACATAAAAACTTTTTTTCGCAATACTTTCAGAGTGGCCTGGTAGTTCTATACATATCAGAAAAATCAAGCAAAGAAAAATCAAGCTCAGTGTCCTTTGGGTTTTAACAATAAAAAAAGCATTGGAAAGAATCGTCTTTTGAGCACACCTTGACGAACGACTTGAGGGGTCTCCCTCGTCAGAGTTGTGAGTCGAGTAGCTTTTGAAGTTACGACTTAGAATGTGGTTGTAATTCACGCCAGTTTTTTCGTTTATATACTAGTGTAGTGTGAATGATTCAGATTAACAGTGGGTTAGTTTTCAGAATTCAGAGTAACCATTGGTTGGTTATAGTGAACTCTTGAATTCTATTTATTTACTGTGGTTATTTTAACTCAGTTAATAGGAAAAACCATAGGAGTCACACAAAGCCATGAAATTTGTATGGACTATATTAAACTCTTAATAAGTCTGTCTTTAAATACTTGGCTCCTCACTACTTCACCTTGATGACCATTTACCACTACAGGTTAGGAATATTAATGAAGTATACAAATGATCGGTATTGTAGTCAAAACATTACTTAATCAGAATATCTAAATAGCTAGTCAAGATTTAGACTGCAGAATTATCAAACACAACTGAATGTTATTTAAATAACCGTTAATTCTCATGCTATCTTGTCACTTCAAAGAGTATGGTGATGACTATAAGAAGTTAAACACGTTTAAACACACATAACACATTAAATAACATCATACCTGTAATCCCAGAAAGGTTAGGCAGAGTTACACCCATCCTTACCAAACGTCCAAACCAACGTTTTAAAGTTCTGTGTTATTTGAGACACAAATTATGTGGTAAGTTCGGCGGTGGGATAAGATCGTACGAATCAAATTGCGTACGTAAAAAATGCGCGCAATGTTGCGTGCGTTAACAATCTAGATATAAACTACAAGAATAATAACATTGACGAAGTTGATACAACACAATTTCTACGACTTATTACTGACAAGAAATTCAATTGGCAGGCACACGCTGAGACTATCAGTAAGAAAAGAAGTACCTCAGCATAATGTTCTGTACAAACTGGCAGCAGTAGTTAGTGTAGATGCTTTGCTCACCGCATAATACGGCTTGGTGGAGTCCAATTTAGGTATGGCGTTATTTTATGGGGTAACTCGACTGACCAGGAACTTGTATTTAAAACTCAAAAGCGTTGCAATAGGTCTATGTTCGAACTTGAAACCACTCAGAGTTGAAACCTTACTATTAAAAATACAAATATAAACATTAACTTCACTATATATTAGAAAATGCAATGTTCATAAGATCCAACCTATCCTCTTTTCTCGCAAGGCAGATCGATTTCCTCGATCACTATGCCGATATTGCTGCACACTTTTGCGAAAAGTATCTTTTGCATGGTTAAAATGTATGCTAACTACATAAAAGCTACAAGCAGTTAAGTTATGTAGCATTCAAAAAGAAAGTTCTTAACTCTTTATCACATAAAGTCTATTGTAATTTGAATGAGTTTTTAGGTGAGAGATTTTTATTACAATTAACTTATTGATTGTTTTTAATGTTCTTTTAATTTCATGAAAGTTTTAAAATAACATTTTTATCCGTATGATAAGATATTCCGAGTCAAATTATTTAAAAATTTAATGATATTAAAAGAACATTAAAACAATCTATAATTTTTAAATAACTTGACTCGGAGTGACATTGTAAATTATTGTAAAAATATAAAACACTTGAAAACACAAACGTGCTGATCTGTTTTCATTTGTACTTTTAACATCTCTTGCGTGCTGACAAATTTGTGTTGTGAGTATTGTATTAATGTTTTAGCAAATAAATGATTTTTTTATCTTATCACACGGGTAGAAATGTTGCCAGTACTTGTAACATTAGCCGGGTATTTAATTCGTATGGTCTTATCCCACCTCCGAACGTACCCCAACATACTAATGTTAGCGTTTCAAGAGAATTGAATATGAATGTCAAAAAATCTGGTTCAAAATGTATGTAAGTGAAGTAATGTAAAACATATATTAAATTGTCCCGAAGCACCCAAAAGCCCTTTGTTCTACACGAATAAATAAATCCGGAATACATTAAAATTGTGTCGTGCGCTCTACATTATTCATGGATCTGAGGCTGACTCGAAACGGCTAAGAGGTTGCTGAATAAAACGTTAAGTACAATTAACTGGTCAAGTATCCATACTAGTTTACACTGAGTGACTACTCAGCAGACTGAATGATTTTATTAATTTAGTACAAATTGAGTCAGACAGTAAAATTCTTTATGTAATTGTTTATGCATATAACTTCGGTACGGTACATGTTATCTTAAAAACTATGTTTTGCTTTTTTTAAGCTCAGTTATATTATTATAGTGCACTCCAATAATGTTTAAACAAATTTTGTCAAATTAAAATATTTTACGTTGCTTTCACTTAGGATTTGTAGTAAAAGTTTTAAAAGTCAAAACTTTCACCAAAATAGACTGTGTTTATCAACTGGGACAAAATTGATGAGAAATATTAGCAAATTATTTCTACGAAAACCTTAATGTATTTTGAACCATAAGTTTTCTTTAATATCTTAATTGCAATCTTGGTTTCCGACTCGCTTAATATCGTCCTGCCGAGGTTTTCGCAAAAATCAAATTTAATTACCGTTTCACCTTCAACCAGCTTTTACTTCAATTTATCCACATCGAATGGAAAAAGAGGTTTTTCACTTCGTTTTAGCTGTAATTGCACGATTCTTTTAAAGTGCTCCATCTAACTGGAGTGCCTGTTTTCATAGGAAACTGTTAACAGTGTTATAGGAACTAGTTATAAAAATTACGTAACATTTTTTTTTATACTAACAACGAAACACATTCAATTTAAACCAGAAACTTAATTACTCCGAGAAATTAATTGCATTGTTTTCGCAAATAAATCTCATACCCGAAACAGTTAATCTCAAAAAACTCATCGATTTTCCCAATAAAATAGTGATGGGACTCGCGACCGCAACGCGTGACAGAACCCACTTAATTTAGTGACATTGCACGGTGTAAACACGGACATACTATGTAATTTTGTTTTACTCTCGACCGCTGATAAATTGGGTGCGGAGGAAGAGCAGCCGCAGCGTACAGGCGACCAATATTTTTCATTACTATGCTAATTTCATTGTCCCAATAAACGCGTCGCCCCCGCTCACCCGCAAAGAGGTTAGCTGTTTCACGAGCATTTTTACTGTGTCCACTGAAAAATTTGAATTCTCTTTCCAAAAGGTCGGGCTGGGTTAATTTGAAATGCAACTGGGCATTTTTAGTTTTTCGCCGCGCCGACGCCGCTTGCTTTTAAATGGCAGGCAATAAAATTGTGTATTAATGCCTTTTTTAAGCTTTTCACGATTCGATAGTTTGAATAATAAAGTTTTCAAATTATATTTTTGTTTGAAAGTTTTACAGTCGTTGAGCTCTCGTTAGCATAGTTTTCATGGTTATATTTGGTCTAGGTTTATTTTGGTATCGCTTAATAAATTTTACGAAGCGTCGTGCTATTCAATGATATCAACTGGTAACAAAGCTGTTTGCAGCAACTTGAAATGCAAGTTACATCTACAAATTCATGAAGTTATGTTGGACAATCAGTTTAAACGAGGGTTAATACCAGTAGTGCGGTATTATCGCGCACACAATCGCTTGAAATGATTCAATAGATCAGTGTCGGAGGTGTAGAGCGGCGCATTCCGCAGTGGGGTCACGTAGCCCCCGAGAGGTCTGGACCTCGAGGTATGCGCCCTGAAACACGTGTCATATTGCCCTTCCTTTGACGACAATACATAATTCAATAGCCATTGAAATTTTCCGTCATGGACCGTTGTGTGTTTGTCCCGCAATCGTATCAGCTTATTGGGGTATACCGGTCCTTTTATTTGTGTAGGAAAAAAATACAAGTTACGTTACAAATTACGATACATTTTCAAGGTTTATCGAGTAAATAATAAAGCATCTTAGGTATTCTTTCAGCTCTGTCTTTGAAGATTCTGTACCCTTCTGCCAACAAAATCTATCATTAAAAAACAAATATGAATCTCTAAAACGTAAACGCTTAAGCATAAACCATAATAATTAAGGCTACACTAAAATAAAACTCGTTCGGTTCGCTTTTTACGGGAAAATATATTTTCAATTCAACAGTACAATTTTGTTTGGAAAAAAAAAAACAGTGGAGTTAACATAGCTGAACGGCCACTAGTGTATTTGCCAGCGTCCATTTTAGTTTTTAGTGTTCACTTGAGTGTTTCTAATACTCGTATATCTACAAAAAACTAAATTCTGTTTTGTTTGGTGTTTCTGTAGATGCAATAATTTTTGTGGTGTAGTTTGTTTTATTGTATAGAAGGGTCTTTTTCCGTCCTGTTTGTAGGTGTATACGAGTGTAAAAAGACACTTATCGAAGCCGAGAGTTACAAGTACTTTGGCGAGTACTAAAAAAAATACAATGAGGGGGCTCATTGTAATTTTTTTAGTACTCGCCATAGTAGTCGCCGGCACGTAACGTGGCAAGAGTCGTTAGATGTTATTTTCCTTTGTTTAACTCTCTTCTAAACAGATGTGTAAAACTATTTGGTAAGAACCATGAAATAATGACAAGCAATAAAAGTGAAAAAAAAAGTGACATGCGTGAACTTACTCCGTCTACGCCAAAACCTTGCCAAGTTGGCTACTATACCTGGGAACTTTCTGTCAAAATTCCAACTTTAACGGACGTTTTTTTTTTTCTATAACCAGTTTTTAATGTTAGAATACCAAACTTTAAATACTTCTTCTTCTTCTCTTCTCAATGTTACTTATTTTTATGTACAGAATGACTAGTTGACGGCTATGTGATGGGTCTCTTTACACCCTGTCTGTTTATCCTAAATTGACTACTGATTTGTGTCAAATTGCATGTTACGATTCACCAATCTATAACTTTAGATGTTGGTTTAACGAATCCCACGCTCTATATTTAACACCAGTTATTTTTTAAAGTACGTAGGAAGACTGGTGTTAGCCCATTCTTCTGATGACCTATCTTCGTTTACGTTTCAATCTATACTAATCTAATAAAGCTGAAGAGTTGTTTGTTTGAACGCGCTAATTTTGGAACTGCTAGTCAGCCACGCAAAAAGAAAAAAAAATAGAATGAACGCTAAGCGTAAACGAAGTAGATAATGGAACATATTAATAATTAATCTGTGAGAACCTGTAATTGGATCTATGTCTTATACACATTTGTAATATTTGGTAATAACTGTTGCTTCTCCTACATATAAATAAATAAATTAATAAATGCGACGCGACGCGGTATGTCGGGGAAACAAGAAAAATCATGCGGACGAAATCGCGGGCAGCTGGTAGTATCGGAATAGCATAGTCACCCCATCGCCATTTTGATTTTCAAGTGAAACAGTAATGTATAGTAGAGGACACTTAAAACAAACAAAAATAGGGGTATAGAAATATGTAGATGCATAGATTTCATTGGCGATCTTTAATCTTTATCCGAAAATGGCGGATTACTATGCCAGCTTCGATAGAAAACAAATTCTTTTAATTTTAGGCTACAGTTTTTCATACAGCGAATATCAAACCTCAGATACGATTTGATAGCAAGATTTATTGATCAGTTAAATGTAATAAAGTCAATCGGCATTTGTATAGACTACCCTAACAATGGTGGGGTCGGCTTCCAACTTAGCGGGGTGTATTTTAATGGTGAAAATTACTATCTACCTGAAGGGAGAGCATGGCCTACTGTGACATGTCATGAGTCACGCTATTTATCACATTTTGGGCGATAAAAACGTTATGTCTTAAATGCTAGTACGGTGGTGTGAGATAATTCTCTCCACATGTGACATAACTTTTTGATATTTAATTTGGTTTGTAAATATGTGAGCACAATGTACCTATCACGTGATTAATTTATATACCTTTGCTTTATTTTTAATGTTTTTGTACCAATAGTGGTATAGTATTTTTATTCTTGGTGCATCGTCTTCACATATAGAAATATAATTAATGTATACAAAATATTGTCAAACATTTTAAAAGAGTAACGGTGGAGTTTCTTGCCACTTCTTCTCCATACGAAATTACTTTTTGGAAGTGGCGCCTAGAATCAGTTCTATTTTTAATGTACATTTCGACGTTCAAAAGTGCCTTTTTATGGGCCTATTTGAAATAAATGCTTTGACTTTGACTTTGACTTTGACTATACGTCTTATTTGATAATAAGGGAGCAGCCATTTTGTCACAAAGGTCACACTTTGACAGATGGTTATGAAAAAAGTGTCACATTAGGTCAGAGGTGGTGGTATAAATTTATATTAATGAAAATAATATTTTCCTGCTAATTACTGCACCAAATGGCAGTAAATTATTATAATTATGTTCTCGCCAGAAGACAAGAGGCCCAAAGCAGGAAAATCTTCAGTTTTTTTTTAATAACAATTCAGCATTCGTGCTTCTGGTTCTTTGAAGAGAATAATTACAAAATTAAATGTAAATTGACAAGACAACGGATTCGTCAATAGCGTCGTATATAAGTAAGTACCGCAAAGATTTCTCGAAAGCTATTGTGGTTGCGATGCCTACTGCTTTTTTCCGTCCATTGTTAATATTGCAACCGGCACTGAATTATCAAACAAGAACAACAGAACAACAAAGTTTGTTTGTTTGTTTGTTTGGCATCTCGCAGGACAACCTATTGGGTTGTCGTCTGCTTAAACGGACTAGCCTGTGGTTGCCCTAATAAATTAAGGCCTGCAGCCAGGACTTAAACTTGCTGGAGGAAATGCTAACTAAAAACTAAGCGACTACACGCTAAGGGCACCCCCTGTGGGGTACGAACCTCGGCTTAGGGCGTCGCTGGAAGAGGGCAGCAAATGACTAGCTGGATTAGGATTGGTGTTATTTAGGGACGAATTTAAAGCTACAGGCTCAGCGACGCGGGCTGGCTCGAGCAAGGGTCGGGAGGGGCGTGGCTTTGGGCGTCGCGGCGGGCCTCGGCGGCGAGGTCGGTAGGACGGCGATCGGGTTTTGGGCTTAATTAGGGTGCTGGTGGCCTTACTACTCTGCTGGAGGAGGGTAGTGGCGTCATCGGGGGCGATTAAGATATGCCTTGGTCGGCGAATACTACTAATGCGGGAGGGAGTATAGCGAGCGGCCGCTGAAATCAGGGGGTTTGAATGTTTGATGCCACAGTCGAAGAAACGCTTAGATAAGCGTTTCATGAACTGGTTTATGGTTGGCATTTTAAGGTCGACGTGAAGATCAATGTTTCGGACATAGTAAGGGGCACCCGTAACCCTTCTGAGGAAACGGTTCTGGAGGGTCTGCATCTTATGGAGATGTCGTGGGTGAGCGTGGGCAAATACAACGCAGGCATAGGTCATGATGGAACGGATGACTGCGGTATAGATGCGCAGTTTGCGCCAACGACAGTTTGCTTCGGGCTGTCAGTATAAACTTCTCGAGTCTACTAAGAGCGAAGGAGGCGCGCGCGCGAACCGCCTTGATATTTTCCCTTAAGGTAAGGTTCTGTTCTAGGATCACGCCTAGGTACTTGGCTTGCTTTTCCCAAGGGATCGGCTTGCCGTACATAGTGATAGGGCTGGGAAGGGGGAGAGGGAATCGACGACGTCTCGAGAAGAGAACCGCCTGACTTATCGGGGTTGACCTCGATTCTCCATTTCCGGAACCAAGCGCCTAAAATGTTTGCGGAGGTTTGGAGAGTACGAGCTATAGCGTTGGGACAGTGACCGGTATAGTAATCGGCAGTGTCGTCGGCGAAGAGAGCCAACTGAGCCTTTTAACTTTTTGGGATATCGCTGGTGAACAGTGTGAAGACGAGAGGAGATAGTACGAAACCCTGAGGGACACCGGTGCGAATAGGATGAGGGGACGAGAGTGCTCCCTCGATATCGCATCGAAGTAAGGTGCGATTCGACAAAAAGTCTCGTAAGATGAGCACGAGACGATCTGGCACTCCTAGTTGGTAAAGCTTGTATATCAAGCCGTTGTGCCAGACTTTGTCGAAGGCTTTCGCTATGTCGAAGAATAGCACACTCGTCGTCGCGTTACGCTGCAGACCAGCGCATAAGTGCTCTACGATACGGTGGACCTGTTGGGTGCCCGAGTGTTGGCTTCGGAAACCAAACTGCTAGTTGGGTATGAGGCTCTTTGCTTCGGCATATTCTTTGAGACGCTTATAAATAAGCCTCTCGTAGATTTTGCCGAGAACATTGAGTAAGCTTATAGGGCGGTAGCTAGAGGGCTCCGACTTTGGCTTGCCTGGCTTTGGGATACCGATGACGGTTGCTTCTTTCCAAGCTTGTGGGAAGATGTTGTTGCTCAAGGCGCCATTAAAGATGGCGGTCATAAGCATTATTAGCGGGGCAGGAAGGAGTTTGTATACCTTATTGGTAATACCATCCGAACCGGGGGCCTTACGAGCGTGGAGCCCTTTAATGATGTCGTGCACTTCGTCTGGAGTGACGGGAGGCAGAGGATCATCAGGGTCTTCGACGGGAGGGAGGGAGACTCTCCGTTCGACTTCAGCGTCGTCCTTGTACAGGTGAGCTTGGTCTACTGGTTTAGAGCTGGGAGAACATTGGGACTCTAGGCTGTCAGCAAGACATTCGGCCTTATCGGGACTGTCGAAAGCGACACTCTTGTCGGGGCGGATGAGAGGAGGCATAGAGACCTCTACTGAGGAACGCAATTTCCTCTGTAATTGCCAGAAGGCTTGATGAGTGGGCTCGAGTTCACTGAGCATCTTGTTCCAGCCCTCGGAGAACCTCCCCTTTGCGTTTCTTTACAGCACGCTGTAAATGGCGCATGTAGGCTTTGTTCGCGTCACAAGGGAAGGAGTCGTAGGCACGAATGGCCGCGTTCTTTTCGGTTATCAGGTCATGTACGTCAGTAGGTAGTTTCCAGCGATGGTCTTCCATCACCGGAACTTTCCGTGAACAATCCGTCAATACGGATTGAACGTGCTCTGTAAACGAGTCGATTGCGGCCGTCGTGTCGGCGACTGACACTATGTGATCGGGGATGGTGTCCAGGTGAGGCGACGTGGTGGATATCAGTCATTCGCTTACTTTCCTCCAGTCGGTTATCATCTGGGTCTGAGGGGGGCGGTTGGGGTCGATTGGGCCCGAATACTGGGCATGACTATTGGGCGGTGGTCAGAGTTAAGCTCGTGGAACGTCTCTATCGATTGCAAACGGAGGTTCACATTCTTGAGCAGCGCTACATCGAGAACATCGGGAAGGTGAGGAACAACAAAGACGGTTTGAAAAATACTACTTTTTGGGATATCGCTAGTGAACAGCGTGAAGGCGAGAGGAGATAGTACGGAACCCTGAGGGACACCGGCGCGAATAGGATGAGGGGACGAGAGTGCTCCCTCGACGCGATAGCGAAAGGTCCGGTTCGACAAAAAGTCTCGTAAGATGAGCACGAGACGATCTGGCACTCCTAGTTGGTAGAGCTTGTATATCAAGCTGTTGTGCCAGACTTTGTCGAAGGCTTTCCCTATGTCGAAGAATAGCACACCCGTCGTCGCGTTACGCTGCAGACCAGCGCATAAGTGCTCTACTATACGGTGGACCTGTTGGGTGCCCGAGTGTTGGCTACGGAAACCAAACTGCTCGTTTGGTATGAGGCTCTTTGCTTCGGCGTAGTCTTTGAGACGCTTATAAATAAGCCTCTCGTAGATTTTGCCGAGAACATTGAGTAAACTAATAGGGTAACATCAGCCCCTACACAAGAAACTACATCAAGACCACGACCGCTCTAACAAGAGTGTTAAGAAGAAGAAGAAGACAGACATACGATCGGTTTTTGTTTAACTTTTTGATTTTCGTTTACAACCAGCGCCACCAATAATTGCACAGATAAATTGGTTGTATATGTTTATTAATTAGTTTTGACAATTGATTTAATCTTAATAGCACTATAAACAGGTAGAACGAAAAAAGTATAGCAGTCCATTGAATAAAACCTGCTAATATAAATTTGTTCTATAATGTTCAATATCTGGGTATTGTTATAATCAACTTCTCCAAATAAATCTATTTGTTAATACTTCAATTCCACAACAACAATAAACTCGAAAAGGCAGATAAACTATGAAAGAACAAAATTGACATGACAATCTATCGGTCTAGACCACACTTGGGTTACAGATCCAATTACTGCTTGGGTTCGATTCACGAACGGACTGACGATCTAGAACTAAGCATAACTCAGCTAAACTATGATAATGAATATATGCTAGAGGAACGTTTTTTCATTATAACTTGATCCAAAACTAGTTTTAAACAGAGATCAATGTTTGAGTTTCCTTTTGTAATACGAACCTAAGAATAGTTTCTGACTATGTAGCTGAGTGCATAATGCAGGTGGTAATGACGTTATTTTTTGTCATGTTTACCAATACAATGCCCTCTCATTATTTAACAAAGTAAACAAGTAAGTTTGCCAGAATACTCAATTAGACAACGAATAATAGGTTATTGAGATGATTTATTATGAAAAATTAAAACTCCGGTCGATATGAGTCATTGGTTATTACGAAGTCAACCAAGTAGGTAAGGTAAGTAGGTGTTATCATTCGACTGGGTAAGCACGTTAAGTCCTTGGTCCCGGTTGTCATTCGTAGATTTATACAGTCCTTACGGGTAGTCAGAAACCCAAAAGTCTTGCAACCAGTCTTACCAGTAAGGGATATCGTGTTACCCGTGTGTGTGGAGGTCAGCGGGGCTAGCATGGGCGCACCCAAGATGTTTGTGACAAGATGAGATAAATTATGTTATGTCTTACAATTTGTCTTAAATGCTTGCACGGGTCAACCATGTGATATAATAATATGGCGTGATATGCCTTTCTTGTTGCTGACTTCATAATGTGACACAGTAAATTAAAAAAGTTAAAATGTCAATGGCCATCTGAATATGCGACCAAACAAAATAATATGTATGTATGATTGCAGTTCATAACGTTAAACAACTTTTTTAATTTGGATGGGATATCTTTCATTTTTGACACACGCACGGCACGTCTTTCCAAAGAATATAAATATTTTTCAAACCGTCTTTGTTGTTCCTCACCTTCCCGATGTTCTCGATGTAGCGCTGCTCAAGAATGTGAACCTCCGTTTGCAATCGATAGAGACGTTCCACGAGCTTAACTCTGACCACCGCCCAGTAGTCATGCCCAGTATTCGGGCCCAATCGACCCCAACCGCCCCCCTCAGACCCAGATGATAACCGACTGGAGGAAAGTAAGCGAATGACTGATATCCACCACGTCGCCTCACCTGGACACCATCCCCGATCACATAGTGTCAGTCGCCGACACGACGGCCGCAATCGACTCGTTTACAGAGCACGTTCAATCCGTATTGACGGATTGTTCACGGAAAGTTCCGGTGATGGAAGACCATCGCTGGAAACTACCTACTGATGTACATGACCTGATAACCGAAAAGAACGCGGCCATTCGTGCCTACGACTCCTTCCCTTGTGACGCGAACAAAGCCCACATGCGCCATTTACAGCGTGCTGTAAAGAAACGCAAAGGGGAGGTTCTCCGAGGGCTGGAACAAGATGCTCAGTGAACTCGAGCCCACTCATCAAGCCTTCTGGCAATTACAGAGGAAATTGCGTTCCTCAGTAGAGGTCTCTATGCCTCCTCTCATCCGCCCCGACAAGAGTGTCGCTTTCGACAGTCCCGATAAGGCCGAATGTCTTGCTGACAGCCTAGAGTCCCAATGTTCTCCCAGCTCTAAACCAGTAGACCAAGCTCACCTGTACAAGGACGACGCTGAAGTCGAACGGAGAGCCTCCCTCCCTCCCGTCGAAGACCCTGATGATCCTCTGCCTCCCGTCACTCCAGACGAAGTGCACGACATCATTAAAGGGCTCCACGCTCGTAAGGCCCCCGGTTCGGATGGTATTACCAATAAGGTATACAAACTCCTTCCTGCCCCGCTAATAATGCTTATGACCGCCATCTTTAATGGCGCCTTGAGCAACAACATCTTCCCACAAGCTTGGAAAGAAGCAACCGTCATCGGTATCCCAAAGCCAGGCAAGCCAAAGTCGGAGCCCTCTAGCTACCGCCCTATAAGCTTACTCAATGTTCTCGGCAAAATCTACGAGAGGCTTATTTATAAGCGTCTCAAAGACTACGCCGAAGCAAAGAGCCTCATACCAAACGAGCAGTTTGGTTTCCGTAGCCAACACTCGGGCACCCAACAGGTCCACCGTATAGTAGAGCACTTATGCGCTGGTCTGCAGCGTAACGCGACGACGGGTGTGCTATTCTTCGACATAGGGAAAGCCTTCGACAAAGTCTGGCACAACAGCTTGATATACAAGCTCTACCAACTAGGAGTGCCAGATCGTCTCGTGCTCATCTTACGAGACTTTTTGTCGAACCGGACCTTTCGCTATCGCGTCGAGGGAGCACTCTCGTCCCCTCATCCTATTCGCGCCGGTGTCCCTCAGGGTTCCGTACTATCTCCTCTCGCCTTCACGCTGTTCACTAGCGATATCCCAAAAAGTAAAAAGGCTCAGTTGGCTCTCTTCGCCGACGACACTGCCGTTTACTATACCGGTCACTGTCCGAACGCTATAGCTCGTACTCTCCAAACCTCCACAAACGTCTTAGGCGCTTGGTTCCGGAAATGGAGAATCGAGGTCAACCCCGATAAGAGTCAGGCGGTTCTCTTCTCGAGACGTCGTCGACTCCCTCCCCCACTTCCCAGCCCGATCACTATGTACGGCAAGCCAATCCCTTGGGAGAAGCAAGCCAAATACCTAGGCGTGATCCTCGATGAGAACCTTACCTTTAAGGCTCATATTAAGGCGGTTCGCGCGCGCGCCTCCTTCGCTCTTAGCAGGCTCCAATTCGTACTGACAGCCCGTAGTAAACTGTCCCTCAAATGCAAGCTCCGCATCTATACCGCAGTCATCCGTCCCATCATGACCTATGCCTGCGTTGTATTTACGCACGCTCACCCACGTCATCTCCATAAGATGCAGACCCTCCAAAACCGTTTCCTCAGAAGGGTCACAGGTGCCCCCTTCTATGTCCGTAATATAGATCTTCACGTCGACCTCAAAATGCCAACCATAAAACAGTTCATGAAACGCTTATCAAAGCGTTTCTTCGACTGTGGCATCAAACATTCTAACCCCCTGATTACAGCGGCCGCCCGCTACACTCCCTCTCGCATTAGCAGTATTCGCCGACCAAGGCATACTTTAATCGACCCCGACGACGCCACTACCCTCCTCCAGGAGAGTAGTAAGGCCACTAGCACGCTACATAAGACCAAAACCCGATCGCCGTCCTACCGCCCTCGCCGCCGAGGCCCGCCGCGACGCCCAAATCGACGCCCCTCCCGACCCTTGCTCGAGCCAGCCCGCGCCGCTGAGCCTGTAGCTTTAAATTCGTCCGTAAATAATACCAATCCTGATCCAGCTAGTCATTTGCTGCCCTCTTCCAGCGACGCCCTAAGCCGAGGTTCGTACCCCACAGGGGGTGCCCTTAGCGTTGTCGCTTACTTTTAGTTAGTATATAAGTTTAAGTCCTGGCTGGAGGCCTTAATTTATTAGGGAATCCACAGGCAAGTCCGCTTAAGCAGACGACAACCGCATAGGTTGACCTGCGAGATGCCAAACAAACAAACAAAAAAAAGGGCTGATGTTATTCGCCTCACGAATTCTCGCCATCTACGCTCGAAATGTACATACAAATAAATTGATATTTTGACATATATGACATACTGTCATTTATTATTGCATTTTTTTTTTTACTTAAAGGACATGGCCAAAAATTGTATGGCCTTGTACCCCAGAAGGTACAGCTATTAAATCGTTGTTATTGAATAGTACTGATCTTTTATAAACAAAATTAAATTGAGGCATATTGCTCAGCAGTAGCGGACAAGTTATAAAAGTTAGAAAAAGTTGATTTTTGCACTACGGCTAAGGTATTCCATGTAGATTTATGTATATGTCTGTGCCAGGCGTTTAATAAATGTAGTATTTAGTTTTTTTTATAATCTTTAGAGAAAATCTATAGTTTCTTACTATTTTGTAAAGTACAAAAATATTCACAGTAGCATATTCTGTACAGGGAAAATAACAAAACAAATAATTTTTTTTTTATAATTTATTGTTATCAAAATTAAGGCGAGAGGACTCGATTCCGAAATGTCGTGTCTTCTTGCACGGATAAGTGATCTTCCACAGCCATAACAAAAGCTCTGTACTGATACTAAGCGATTGCGATTTCGGTACCTGCGTACGGTTCCAGACGGGTACGGGTACCAAATTCATTTACTCGGCGTGTACCACAAATGTCGTACATTTATACTTACTAGGAACCTCGTAAGGTTGGGCTACCTTGAAGCTATTTTTGTAAAGCATAATAAGTACCCTTTTTTTTACCTACGAAATCCGTTTTCTCAATTTAACTTACGGAAATATTTGTTTGATACCGGTTTTGGTACAGGTACAGTACCGATACTGATTAGAAATACCAATAGTACGTACGGGTCTTACGTCTGGTACTGGTAATAGTAGTACAGGTCTAAACTGGTGCCGATATCAAAGCCAGGCCAATGGTACCGGTTCCATTATTTTAGACTTATTATCATCATAACATTGGTCAAAGAGTTAACAGGTCAACCGTGATTTTGTGGGCTTCAAGGTCATCACGCACATTTCAGTCCAGGATTAGCACCGCCTAACCACGCCGGCAACTACGCATTACGAATAATGTATGAAGTTTCATGGAGATGCCGAGTCTATGCCAAGCTGAAATGCTGCAAGCTTTATTTGACACACTGCTTATCGATAAAAAAACAAGGTTTACCGTTGCAAGGAAGGGGGGGGAGGAGAATTAACCCATGATCGGTTACTGGACAGCCATTCCTAATGATGCTCAAAAGGAAATGTTTTTTTAAAATGTATTGCTAAAACTGACATGTTTGGTACAGTGCAACACTGAGCTGACAAAGATTTGGAATATGGCGCCATTATGACATCTATTCAGTTTTAAATGTGCTATATGTTCAGTGTATTACACATGACTATTGAAAGGGGGGTAATAAAATAAGCATCATCCTTTCGACGAGACAAAACGGATATCAGTCATTTGACGTTTTCTAAGAATATAAAAAATCGTGGCATATTGTCGCTATTATTGATGAATTTAAAGTGTATCTTATAGTTTTCTGGTGATCCACAGGGTGAAAAGTATTATACGCGTTATTAATCAGTGACGCGCAGATTTCACGTTCTATTCCTAGACAAGTTCAATGTTATCGCTTTTGGTTCCTGGGCACCACCTCTTGTACATATATCTTGTATACCTAACATTTACATATCTATTTGTGTCGTGGTCTAGTTAAAAAATTGGTTGTCAGCGGTGACGACCTGACACTGACGTCATTAAATTGTATTTTACATTGTTGTCCGCTTTTTCACAACTGCCTTTTTTAACCAGTTTGATGCAACATTTTGTTGTTCATACTATTTTGCTTTTAAAGCTATCCCATTACAGTCGCTTTAAATTCCTATTAGACTCCCTAAGGAGTCACTCACTCAATCATTATATAGCTCTACACATAAATTTTTGATAACGTGATTCTTTATCGAGTCAATTATATTTCTGTAATTAGAGATTATCCTTTTTCTTTCCTACCTATTCATGAGAAAAGGGACAGAACGAAATATAAAATACCTGCTCACATTATCTCAAAAACATACATAAAGCATCTGAGAAGTAGGTATCTATGACTTATATCGAATAGTTATTGTGCCAGTTAAGGCGTCATCGTAACATAACTGGACGCTAAATACTAATTTGCTCTCTTGAAAGACAAAAATCTAGATAATCTACATACTTAAAACACTAAACCAAAATACTTGTCTTGCAATTTCTTAACATCCTCCACGATATGTGTCCACTTGTCGTACCCATTTAACTTGTTACGTTTAGTTCTGCAGACCTAACCTAACTAATTGAATTAACTGGGTTTGACAAATTATAAGAGGCACCTAAAAACAGTTGTGTAATAAACAAGATTACATTTCTATTCAACTCAATTATTTTCAGATTGAATGGGCGCTAAGTGAAAACCACATTATATAAGTGTAGTATTATTTTCTAAGTGTTTTTCGATTATTAAATAAAAAAGAAAGACTAAAGACATTTTCAATTAAATTATCGCAGGCCTTTTTTCTAAAGGACCTATGTTACTATTTATCCAAACCCGATTATCCGTTTTAGTATCCTTCGAGTGGAGTTTTGCGTGGAAAAGCAACTTTAGATCTGTAGTGCTATTTTGTAACTATCTCACCGTGATAACTTAAGTGAAGTGAGCTGTCAGTGCCACCGATGCCAGCATGTCACTCCACGTTCACTTCACCAAAGTTTTCACGGTGAGATGGTTACAGAATAGCACTACAGGGATTGACGCAAGACGGGATGACACTGACTGCTCACTCCACGCATGTCTTCACGGTGAGATTCTTACAGAATCGACATGCTAATCAACTAACTATACCACTGGTATTGGTAAATCACATACGTGTTTATTTTTATTTTATGATTATTAATCCATGCTACCCATACTTATTGATATAATATTTCACGCCTAGACTGAACTGAACTGAACCGATCATTACGAAATTTGACAACTAAGTAGCCTGGTTCGTAGAAATGGACAATAGGCTACTTACTTACTAACAATAATTAATTAACTTTAGTGATCCAAATACACAAACAAGTTGACATACTTACGTCTATTTATTAGTTTTCATTCTCAACTTTGAGAGAATATTCACCAAAGTACAGTCTCTGGGTTGTTTTTCAACGTTTGAAACGGGTCATAGATTTAAATTTAAAAGTATAAATTTAAATTGTGTGCTGGTTGAAAAACACATCAGTTATATGCTGAAGTTGCAAACTAAGGAGCAACGTGTTTTTTCCAATTCATAGTCATACGCGAGTTGAAAACTTTATGGTATTAGTAGTTTTTTGGTTGTGAACGGAAAAATATCATGAATAAGTATGAGTTAAGAGATATTTTACACGAAATAATCAACTACTAGAACCATCGACATATTTAGCTTGGTCTCAGGCGGAGACTCACTTAGAAACACCACAATAAAAATTGAATTCGGAAGTCGGTGTCTTTAGTTCTGTATTTTCATTTTTTGCTTCCGATATCCGAAATTTGAGTTTTTGCGCTTTGTAGTGTTTATTTTTTTGAAAGTCGGTAGTTTTTTTTTGTGTAAAAAAGATTTTTTTCGTCACTTTTTTGTTGTGGTACTTACCTTCCCGACACAAATTCGTATACCACTACTTGCTATGTAAATAACACTGACAGTAAGTTATTATAACATCATGTAAATACACTAACTTGACAAAATACATATTTTTGAAGCTAAATGAAATACTACCCAAGCAAAGTTAAGAAAATAATGTTTGAAATCGATTTACAATTGCCGGAGATATTGTCTAACAAACATACAAAAAGGAACACACACACGAATTGAGAACCTCTCCTTTTTAAAAAGTCGGTTAGTATAATTACGTCAGGGGGACGGCTAGCAACACTAGCTTTTTTCCTAGTGCCTAAGTAGGTACTAATTAGTGCTGATATTAGGTATAGCCTCTATTACCTACCTGGTACAATAAGGTTTCAAATACCCATGTTAAGCTCTGAACTTTTGGTGAATGGCGTAGCAATCAACAGTTTATTCAGTTAAAAATGGATTTGCAAGTATTTAAAATACACTAAACCTAAATACAGAAGATAAAAAGGCAGAAAATAAGTTTTTACATAACATTAATCGCATTAAAATCAAAAGACGAACACATTTTTACTACCTCAACCACACACACGCGTTCACACGTTGATCAGCCTTCAAATCCCCCGCAAATGTATTCGTCTCTAAGCAGAATATTAGAAAAGTTTTTCGATCCCCTGAATAGTGCCTAGTACGTGAGACACAAATATTGCAGTGGAGCCACGGATAATCTGCTGGAAGCGAGCCAGTTCACAATATGTAAGCGCAGTTTTCAATAGAGCCGTTTAGATATCTGCTGGTGGAGGCACCCAGGCGACAATTAAGTGAGAACCCATGCTATGATTACCAGTATTATCGCGGTATCACTAGTGTAGGAGTTTGAATGCGAATGAAACTGTTTATCTGATTAGGTGTTTATTGTTGTGATATAATTGAAACGATGTTTTGTGTGAATACGATAACTTGACCACATATTAAGTATTTTAGTTAAAACCAACTGGATCAAATTTTTTGTGCCATAAAACAGTAATGCCTACTATGCTTACATGCAAAAATTGTCTCCTTTTCGATTAAAAAAGGCGTCATAAGCTTTGCATCATATCATAAATGAATGATTACCAAAAAATAAATGAATTTTTAAAGCTTAAAAAACAAATAAAACACGTATTTTTTATTAATGATAGCCAATTAATAGTCTTGGAGAAATAATACGCAATTTTATTCCTGTAACAAACGATGACGAAGGCTTACGACACCAGCTCCGCGACTGTACCGAATAGTTCGGTTCCCGTGGCCCGTTTGCGCGTTTATTCATACCTCATTGATCCGATTTCCTTTATGACAGGAATTAGTTTCGGAATGTATGGCTTTGCATTATCACCAGAGTAGATTTTAGTTGCAAATCGAACTGTGAAAGTGGCGCCAACTAACAAATTAATGTTTTATAATAAAGTTTTTAGTCAGTCTCCTAATATTGGTCGTATTAGCGTATATATAAACGTTGATAAAACGCGAATTAGGCCCAAATTACAGGATACTATTATCGTTTAGTAGATAGTTACTTAGAAGTAAGTCCAATGACCGCTGAACGTTATAAACAAGTTGAATAGCAGTACAAAGACCGATTTTACGGTCCAATTCTGGCTGTGATGAGACCCTTTAGGTGACCGCTCATGTCACAAGGAGTTATAATGACGTAATCAAACGACTGAAACAATTTACTGGTGTCAAACAACGATTTAACGACAACCGTTTTGATTCGCAGGTTAAATATTCGCCTCGGCGGCGAGGGCGGTAGGACGGCGATCGGGTTTTGGGCTTATGTAGCGTGCTAGTGGCCTTACTACTCTCCTGGAGGAGGGTAGTGGCGTCGTCGGGGTCGATTAAAGTATGCCTTGGTCGGCGAATACTGCTAATGCGAGAGGGAGTGTAGCGGGCGGCCGCTGTAATCAGGGGGTTAGAATGTTTGATGCCGCAGTCGAAGAAACGCTTTGATAAGCGTTTCATGAACTGTTTTATGGTTGGCATTTTGAGGTCGACGTGAAGATCGATATTACGGACATAGAAGGGGGCACCCGTGACCCTTCTGAGGAAACGGTTTTGGAGGGTCTGCATCTTATGGAGATGACGTGGGTGAGCGTGCGCAAATACAACGCAGGCATAGGTCATGATGGGACGGATGACTGCGGTATAGATGCGGAGCTTGCATTTAAGGGACAGTTTACTACGGGCTGTCAGTACGAATTGCAGCCTGCTAAGAGCGAAGGAGGCGCGCGCGCGAACCGCCTTAATATGAGCCTTAAAGGTAAGGTTCTCATCGAGGATCACGCCTAGGTATTTGGCTTGCTTCTCCCAAGGGATTGGCTTGCCGTACATAGTGATCGGGCTGGGAAGTGGGGGAGGGAGTCGACGACGTCTCGAGAAGAGAATCGCCTGACTCTTATCGGGGTTGACCTCGATTCTCCATTTCCGGAACCAAGCGCCTAAGACGTTTGCGGAGGTTTGGAGAGTACGAGCTATAGCGTTGGGACAGTGACCGGTATAGTAAACGGCAGTGTCGTCGGCGAAGAGAGCCAACTGAGCCTTTTTACTTTTTGGGATGTCGCTAGTGAACAGCGTGAAGGCGAGAGGAGATAGTACGGAACCCTGAGGGACACCTGCGCGAATAGGATGAGGGGACGAGAGTGCTCCCTCGACGCGATAGCGAAAGGTACGGTTCGACAAAAAGTCTCGTAAGATGAGCACGAGACGATCTGGCACTCCTAGTTGGTAGAGCTTGTATATCAAGCCATTGTGCCAGACTTTGTCGAAGGCTTTCGCTATGTCGAAGAATAGCACACCCGTCGTCGCGTTACGCTGCAGACCAGCGCATAAGTGCTCTACGATACGGTGGACCTGTTGGGTGCCCGAGTGTTGGCTACGGAATCCAAACTGCTCGTTGGGTATGAGGCTCTTTGCTTCGGCGTAGTCTTTGAGACGCTTATAAATAAGCCTCTCGTAGATTTTGCCGAGGACATTGAGTAAGCTAATAGGGCGGTAGCTGGAGGGCTCAGACTTTGGCTTGCCTGGCTTTGGGATACCGATGACGGTGGCTTCTTTCCATGATTGTGGGAAGATGTTGTTGCTCAAGGCGCCATTGAAGATGGCGGTCATAAGCATTATTAGCGGGGCAGGAAGGAGTTTGTATACCTTATTGGTAATACCATCCGAACCGGGGGCCTTACGAGCGTGGAGCCCTTTAATGATGTCCTGCACTTCGTCTGGAGTGACGGGAGGCAGAGGATCATCAGGGTCTTCGACGGGAGGGAGGGAGGCTCTTCGTTCGACTTCAGCGTCGACCTTGTTCAGGTGAGCTTGGTCTACTGGTTGGGAGCTGGGAGAACATTGGGACTCTAGGCTGTCGGCAAGACATTCAGCCTTATCGGGACTGTCGAAAGCGACACTATTGTCGGGGCGGATGATAAAAATATTTCCAAATACCAAAGTCGTTTAATAGGAGTACAGAAATATTTGCCAAAAATTGTGTTTATGTAAATATTTTTTTAAGTCAAAACCATCTTAAACCACATGCATAAGCTAGTATATAGGTGCTAAAGTAGGTTATAAGATATAATTGTTACTAACATCTTTGTGGATCTTTTGTGGTCTGTTTTATAAATAAATAAAACTACTAGTCATACGAAAAAATCTTGATAAAATAATGAAGTAAGTACATGAATCTATACCAAAGATATTTTTTTCAAATCTTCTAAGCAAGCCGTTAATGAGCACTAGGCTTTATAATGTGACAGTTTTGCGTCAAAAACAGGACTAAGGCCGTTAGGGAGATGTCAGGAAGGTCAACAAGGGTTTGTTATTAATTGTTTGTTACAACCTTTTAAGCAAGTTTCAAATGTTATAACTTAACATTAAATACCACTGCAATGCCTTTGCCGCTGCATGAACCCGTAAGCACAATGTTTTGCCTGTCATACCTACATTGCGCACTACCGTGAACAGCGAATTTTACACCAATAAAAAATCGTTTCCCAGCAAATATTTTTGCACAAATTTACTTAAATTTGATGTACAAAATGCGTTGATAACAGTTTCGTGCAGGGTCTTGTTACACCCGGTACAAATGTATTATAGTTACTTCTTTTTTTGTTTGCTTTATTGTGTATTTTCTGAGGTTCAAATTAAACAGGTATAATAATTTAGGTATAAAATATGTATCTTAATGTGATACTTATTTCATTTAAATACGCAATAATCTAGTTATCTAGAAATAAATAAAGAAAATATTATCTTTTTAGAATCTAATTGACTTTGACACACTACTAAATTAAAATAGGGATACTGAATTTTTTTTTATCCCAAAAAATTTTTTGTTTCCAATTAGTGCAAACAGTGTTAAAGCTTAAAAAATTACCAAGTTATAAACGTTTTAAAATAAGTGTTGGACAAGGACGGTACTTTCGTAGAAGTGACGTCATAAGTATGTAACTTCATACTAGCGCCGTACATTGTCCGTACCGCGCGACAAGGACAAGAATAATCCCCTCTAAAACTTTTAAAGGGTGTATCTTCTTCAAATTTACATTGATTTTAACAGTTTTTTTTTTTTTGATTATCTAATTTTTACTATGCCTTCTTTGAAACTACATTATTTTTACGAACATTTTTAATATTAGTCAACATCCCTATTACCAACACAAAACACATCACACCTCTAATTTATGCAACACTGACAACAATAAAGTGTGGTCACACAGACCACTGAAGGAAATAATATGCATCATTGACAAACACACAAGTTGTTGGGGAGGAAGCCCGCGCAAAGTGTTCCATCACCCGGGCAGGGCTTTCCGCACCCGGATATGAACCCTGTAACGTCGCGACTGCCCTCGTCACTTTAACGATGTCCCCTCACCAAGGTATCGAGTATATAAATATACTATATATACCTTATTGCTGGATGTTTTCGATACATCAAACGTTGTTTTGAAAATGGTTGTCATTGTTTTTGCTGGTATTAGCAGGATGAGATTGCGTTATTTATAATTAAAAGACTGTTTTTTTTATGATTGTAAATCACAAGAATAGTAGTTAATACCTTTTTCCGTTTTTGTGTGTTTTTTTTCCTGTTCTTTTTTTTTGCTTCATTAAAATTTCGATTAACGTCAGTATTTAAAAAACATGAAGGTTCAAATAACGACCTGTCACTAGGCAGAGTAAAATCGGTTTAAAATTAAAACAGGTTCAGAATCAATATTGTAATATTGTCACATTTAAGTTACCTTCCATCATTTAGTTATAGCTTACCATGTTCCGTCATTCTTTTATTGTAATAAAAAACTGTAGACACGCCCAGTAACCAAGGTTGGTACCTTGGTTACTGGGTAAACCATATGAAACAAGCCATTTTCCTCGAAGTCATCTTGAAGTGCGGTGTCTTGTAGTGCGTCTCGTCGGGCCCTGACCGACCTGTGCAAACGTTTGAACTGCTAGATTTTGTACAGATTTTAAAAATAATAACGAAACTATAAAATGTGAAACTATAAATTATATATGTACATTTGCAGTTGGCCGTGACTTATATCGATGTAAGGGAGAACATTTTTTCAACTACAAAGTTAAGTTGGTCCTTCAATGCAACATTTTTTATATTTGATTACGGCCGACACGAGGAGACAAGTGAAAAGCGGCCTTTACGTATTTGGGATCTGTTCGATAAAAGTACAGGAATAGCTACAAGAAATGAGGAAAAATAAAATATACATTAGAGACCCGATTCCCGTAATGGACGAACTATCTACGAGTACCGTATGGACTCGCGCACCGAAAGTTCCGTACAAACTCGTATAGTTTGTACGGAACTTTCGGTGCGCGAGTCAAACTTGCACTTGTCCGGTTTTTTTTTTATCGACCTAATTATATTCACGTTTCTGTCTTCTCAAAGCGCTTGACCGCACGTTTAAATTTCCATTTTTTTCCGCATCATTTAGATTTAAAAAAAAGTTAAAAAGTACTGAAACCTCGCCCTAGGCATGTGCATTTATTAGCACAGCCCAGTGATCCGTTAGTAAATAAAATTGTGTTAACCCGTTGATGGTTGTCGCATGCAAATTATATAGGACACGATAAAATGGCTGCCATACAACGTTGTATATTATAATAAGTAATTAGTCAAGGGGCCGGAGAGGGTCATTGTTTGGTATATGACTACACTCTAAAGTCGTTAAGTTACTGGGTAAACTAGGTTAGCTACGTAGAACTACATTTTCTAAATATTATTTGGGGTGTACCAAAATAACCTGGGCTCTATATCACAAATCTTAACAATTAAAATATAATCATTTATAAGTCCGTGTACCACAGAACTCTAAGCCACACAATTGTAAAAGAAAAAACCTACAAATATATAAATTTTAGACACAAGTCTACTATTTATACAAAGCCATCATGATTTAAAAAAAACAAAGGAATAGTAGATTGTTTCTCATACATATTTGTAATTTCTGTTTTACGAAAAAAAAACCACAAATAATGCATTTTGTAGAATTGTAGACTTGTAAAGTTTTGTGGTATAGGGCCTTGCACATAATTATGGCAAACTAAAATATAGGTCCGGCACACCATGAACTGTCAACTTAGCTATCACCTTGCTGGCTGGCTATTTTTTACCACATCATGAGCTCTTAGAGAATAGAGATCGTACATAAGTCTACATACGGCCAAACCCAATAACCTAAGACAGATCGCTACTGATGATAAAAGCTATCTGAGGTCATCGGAAAAACTTAAGACTAGAGATGCCGATGCATTTCACCACTTTTTATGACAAGTCTTTTATAGTTCAAGCAGTACGGTTATGGAATATCTTGCCCATGTCGATAAGGGGTGCTCAATAACTATCCACTTTTAAAATTCTGGTAAAAAAACACTTCCTCTCTTTTTTTTCTGGAATGGCATGTCGCAGGTCAACCTATGAGGTTGTCGTCTCCTTAAGCGGACTTACTCACTTCCTCTCTCCTTAAACATTATTACACATAGTTTAATTGGTCTTGTTTCGTGTCTATTAATATATATGTGTAGAGAAATATATTTTATGAATGTATGCATTTAATGAATATGTAAATGGGACATCACTGACTACCTGCAGTATTGTCTCTCCTTCTCCCTTTAATCCATCCAAAGTTTGTCACTAAAAGATCGCTTTTAACGATATGACCGCCCATTGGTGTCACCCAATGTAAAATGTCTACATCTATGTCTGTAATTTTAAGGTGTACATAATAAAGAGTATTCTATCTATCTATCTGGACGTACGTCAATTAGTTTTTATTTTGCCATTCCATACTTCTTGACCGCGTAGGTATATCACTCTATGAATCAGTTTCTTTTTTTAATTGATGATAAAGTTATACGCGGGTCTAGAATCATGAGCTGATTCATGGTTCATTCATGGTTACAGTTTGCTAGTCTATGTCCCTCCCTGCCACCTCGTATTATCCGGACAAATAAAAGACAATAATTAATCTTTGTGAGTCTAACATAATACACATTGTCAGAATAACACAAGTTTGTTCATCTGCGAAACTTTCCGTCTATTGTGAAGTCATAACATGCATGTTACGTAACTGCTTAAACCTTTCAGCAGAGCAGCAGCGGCCTTATAATTATGCAATTACTCTCCATTTAGACTAGACTTAAATCAAATGGACAACACAAAATATATGGTGGACTAGTACCTACATAATATAAATTTTTAAGGTACCTAATTCAAACTTTTATAAATTACAGAAATAAACTAATAAGATCGATAGAATACCAGTAAATCAGACGGTGAAAAAAATTAAAGAGTTTAAAACTTTTGAAGTTTTCAAAAAGTATCATTCAATTCATCAAGTATTACATAATCAGCCTATAACGTTCCCACTGCTGGGACACAGGCCTCCTCTCTATGAGAGGTAGTGAGCCGTAATCCACCACGCGGGCTCAGTGCGGGTTGGTAGATGTCACATGTCTTCGAATTTTTTTGGTTCTAGGACATGCCGGTTTCCTCACGATGTTTTCCTTCACCGTTTTGAGAGCAGTGGTGATTAAATTATTTACACAAAGTAAAGCGCCTGCTTGGGTTCGAACTCACGACCTACAACTCGTAAGTCGGGACCGTTACCACTGGGCCACCACTGCTCATCAAGTATTGTTCTAAATTAAAACTTTCAGAATTTTTATATTTAATAAGCAATTTATTAATTATAAAGCAGGCACACTCATTAAGCTTTGAAATTTATTGAACTTTCTGCCCAAGGTATCAAAGAGATACATTTTACGTTTAATAGAACATAAGAGTAGAGAAATCAAACTATATTGAATACGAGTTATTAATGGTTTCAATAACAGCGAGTCTTATAATACAAGCCTATAGTTTCTATAAAACCACTTCAGGTAAAAAGACCTTGCACAAAAAGTCTCGTAGATAAATCTTGCTAAGTTTTAACCTGTAACTTTGTACTTAAATGATCAAGTCCTTATACCTCCACCAACACCAAATGTTGACAAGTTGTTGCTATTAAAAAAATGTTCTTAAAGCAAGACATCCATGTGTACCCAAACCACGTACAAAACCAATCACGTAGTCCATCCCGTCTTAATAATGTTGCCATCTACAATAAACGGAGTGGGCCGCGTAGTTTTCAACGTCATCGTATTTATATACCTAGCTAAATCGGTCAGGGCATAATATCCGGTCGGATGCTCTGTCTTGAGCGATGAAGATGACTGTCCTTTGTCCCCTGCCGTCGCCGTGTCGTCGCCATGTCGTCCACCCGTAGCCTGTCGTCACGTGCTTTTCTCGTATGTCTTGTCTTGTCCCGACCTTATTCTTCACACCTCCTTGCATCGTGATTAATGTTGTGATCCATTAACGTCAGCACGTCAAGATGTTAAAATGAATCGTTTGTGAGATTTGAACAGGATTTTGTGATTTATTGTTAGTTTCTGATTTAATAGTGAAATATTTGAGATCTGCTAGCTTTAGTTCCCACTTCAGGCAGTGGGCTCTCAAAACGCTTTTGGCTGTTGTCAAGACTGGACAGAAATTCAACTAGTAAATACTTTGTTTCCACCAACTTTTCTCGTAATATTACATTTCCTTTACAAGTATAACAGACAGTCGAGACCTTTATAACTTATGAAAGCAAATTCATGGAACGTTCTGTTTCAAAGGACCTATCTTTGAAAATAGTTCAAAAAGCACATATCTTTTGAATTCAAATTTACACAGATATTTTATATGAATATGACGACAGGTATCCGCCAGTGTGATGGGAAAAAATATTAAAATATTTCATTATGTTTGTAAAGCGAGAAATTCATCTTAGAAAGTGTTTACCCCGACGTGAAATAAAACTGCGAGCATGTTCAAACGTGTTTACTCGACGTGACTTTGAATATGTCTCGACAAATATGGTTTTTCTGTCGGCAAATTCAAAAATCACCTACAAAAGAGCGTAAGGAATGGGGCGAAGCCGTGTTGCCAGCGGCAAAAAAAAATTGCCACTCGAGTATTATTCGCATTCTACGCCCATACGTGTCTTGCTAAGCCGATTTTTATTACTTTTCAAAGCAGATGCTTAGAAAAGTACAGATTAATGTACACAAAAGGCCAAAGCAATGACTGTCGGAATTCTCCGCATATTCTATACATTTACTTATGATCGACTTACGGGATGTGTGAAAACACGACTGACATTCGTTTCTTTTTTCGTAATTCAAAAGTCCTATTGATATCTTGAAATTGGAGATATTAGGTTTGGGGAACTAGTAATATTTGTATGTCTGTTGAAATCCGGTAACATCAAAAGAATCGTATTTTAAAAACTAGGCTTCTTTTGTTGAATTCCGATATTATTATTTTAGAAGTTCGGTCTGAGATATGCCTTGCCTTACTGAAGAATCTCCCTCTAAAAGTTATTGTGTATTTGACTAAAGTGTTTAATGATTGCTTACGCCTTGCAAACTTCCCAAAGACACTTAAACACGCTAAAATCATAGCTGTTAAAAAACCTGGGAAAGTCCATTCCATCTAGTCATCGACCAATCAGTTTATTAACAAGCAAAAGAAAACTACTAGAATCTATTATCTTATCCCGCGTCTCAAAAACAACTACGCATATTTTGTTTCCTGAACGGTTTGGATTTCGAAACTCACACTCAACCACGCAACAGCCTGCCTAGCTGTTGCGTAGTTGAGTTGAACACATCTAGCCCATGGGCTAAACCGCGATCTTTCTATAGGCATGATTTTATTAGACATTAAAAAAGCTTTTGATTCTCTCTTGCACGATGGAGTATTCCACCACATAAAGTAACATGAAGTACCTCTATGTCTAGTAAAACTCATACAAAATTACTTACTTGACCAATACTTCTCTGTTTATGTTAGCAATGAGCATTCTGTCCCTAAAAACATCCCAGCCGGTGTCTCAGGGTTCAAATGTGGGTCCATACTACGACTTGCACATACCTGGTAGATGTGTATTATAAGTTAATTCATAACATAACATCACGCCTTGTTTCCCAGAAGGGTTGGGCAGAGGTGTACCTATAGCACACCCACATTTCGCCAGTTATGTTTAAGTCCCATGAAATAGGGGGCGAGCCTATTGCCATATATCGGGCACAAATCCAGACTTCGGGCTGCTACTGAGAAATTCCAGATAGAAAAACCCAATAACACGTTGCCCGACCTGGGAATCGAACCCAGGACCTCATGCTCAGCAGTAGCGATTGCGACCACTAGAACAACGAGGCAGTTAATTCATGTCAAAACAAAATAAAGCATGTATCGGGATAGGCCCTCATCAGCGATATTACACTTGCACTTTGTAAGTAGGCGTGGATTGTCGGGCGAAGAAAATAGAGATACTAGTTACAGCACAATCACTTTATTTCACTCACAATTTCTTATAAAATAATCACCATGAAATAACCTGAAGGCAGAGGTCCGACATATTAAATGAAAGTATGAGATATAGCAGTAACCAACTCTTTTATTCCGACAGCTTGTTAATTACTTAAATAGATCGCGATAATAGCTCTAGGCGCTACGGCAGGCGCACCGGGCCGAGCCTGCCACAAGAATGCCCCTCCTTTTCGCTGCGCACTAGCTTACATTAAGTTGCTCGAGAAGTGGGGAGAGTGAGGAGGCGAACGTCCGCTTTGCACAGCGTAACTCGGCCCGCTGTACCTACCGCTAACGGTGACGCCGACACGGCCATACTGACGTGCGGACGTCCTCGTACGCGTAGACTCATCAAGCATTGTCTAAAAGACATAACGTTATTATTGATGTTCGTTCATCCTGACTAGCAATCTCGATGAGCAAAAAAGATCCAGGTCATCCCTACTGACTGTGCAACCAACTCTGGACCGCTCAATATTGAGCCTTCAGGACTTATACTAGTAATCTGGTCCGGTTCAGCCCTGCAGAGTTTACTACTAATTCGGGACCGCTCGTTATTGAGCCTTCAGAACTTTAGCAATCTGGTCCGGTTTACCCCTTCAGAGTTATAATCTTCTGGCCCGGTCCAGCGACCCTTCAGAATTATAACCGCCTGGTCCGGTCAAATGACCCTTCAGAATTATAACCTCCTGGTCCAGTCTTACGACCCTACAGAGTTATAATCTCCTGGTCCGGTTATAACAAACCCTTCAGGATTGTCACTGCTTGGTCCGGTCATGAATGACCCTACAAGATCACTCCAGTTTATACAGTTTTTTTTTTCTCTCTTTTTTTTTGCTCTTTTTTTTTCTCTTTTTGTCTCTCTTTTGTCTCTCTTTTGTCTCCTTTTTAGTCTCTTTTTAATCTCTTTTTTTCTTTTTTTTGTCTCTTTTTTTTTCTCTTTTTTTTGTCTCTTTTTTTAGTCCGGACTAAAATGCTCCCTGTAGATTATATAATCAAATGTATTAAAGTACTTGTCTCAACAATCCACACATGCTATGTTCATTGGTAGTTTCACTACCACCAAAGTCATTTATTTTAGAGCCTATAACAGAAACAAACTATTTTAATCTTAAGAATAGACTTGACTTAGACACTCCACCGAATGCGTAGCACGCCTGTGCGATGCCGACCGAGTCTCATGTCATACAGCCAGCAAAATGTCACTGAGTGTCATGTCATTGAATGTGGACACATAATTCATGTTCACACACACATAACACTCTAAACTAACAAACGACATCTATGAAAACTAAATAACACTAATTTAAGTATTGAAGCGCCGTCACGGCCAGACTGACATTCACACGTCCTTGTGCGTCTCCATCCCCTTAAAGTCACCGCGGGCCCATTTTTCTGTAAAAAGAATAAAACTGGTAGATACATTACTTTGTACGCTCGTCCATCGGTGAAATACATTACAACGTTTTATAACCCACAAAATCAAGCTTTAGGAGCTGAGCCGGACAACTTAAATAGGCCTCCCTTGAGCTATTTATCTCTCCAGATAACATGGACCAGGAAGCCAATCAGCGTCTCTCCGATCACTCACTAGTACCACACATATCTCCATTGATCTCATAGCCTCTCAGACTAGACGATCACTTTATAATATGACCCAGAACATCGGCCTGCATAAGCCAGTTCTTTAGACTACCCAATAACACACACCATAGGACGTCAACCCGCATGAGTCGGACCCTTACTTTATCTCACAGATTAGTACAAATTTTACGTTTAATTACGTTTCTTCACTCTCAGAGGCCGAGACGTTTTCAGAGCTGGCGGATAACGTACGTGAACTACAAATAGACAAAGCATCACTAAAACCACCCGATGACGCCCACTCCATTCGTCAATCGCGGACTGCCGCCACCTCGGCCTCCTTCAAGCTACCCGTCAAAGTGGTAGCTAAATGCACCAAGCCCTCACTTCCCCCGGGCATTGCACGAAAATGCTTACGACCATATTTGCATTCTCTATTAGACACACAACAAAGGGAAGTCTTGACTCCCTGCGAAGCCCAAATGAACCCAGAGGGGGATCACATACAATGAAGTAGGAATCACCACCATAGAACGGTGTCTTTTCTCCTACTGTGACGCAGCAACTCTCCCAATATTCTCCGATGCTAACTTACGAATTTCACCCAAATCTAACCGAAACCCAGACTCAGAATTTGAAGCCACACTTAAAAACCGCGCCCGAGTCCCAAACACAAGTTCTGTTTGTGTTACCCTAGACCTTGCACCATCCGTCGCTAGCTGCACTTCGAGAAGCTCGCCGCGCCAGGTCCCACCAGATTCACTTTCGATTATAACAAGTAAGCACCTCAATGTCCTCATGACTCTCTCTACCCGAACACATGCCCTGCCAGAACCGTTAGCAACAAGGTGCAACTCTACACCATGTTCACCATAAAATTGCTCTGTCTGCGCCAATACAATACCCACCCCGATCCGAAATGATCCGCGAAGTCGCACCGAAAAGACAGAGCCTCCTTTAGTGCTTCATCTGCACCTGCTGCATCCAACTAAGAAGTGCACTCGAGAAGGACTCATTTAGTGAAAGAGTCAAGAATGACAAGAATACTCCCTACCATCGATTTCTCCACACAACTTCTCCGCGATGTCTAAATGAAACGTGCAGAAACCCTAAGCATAGGATGGAGTGAGCCCCGAACAATCCCTTGAGGCCCAGCACACAAGTGTGAAGTTCAATCAGTGCGTTCCAGTCAAATCATTTTAGTCAGAACCCGTTCTGATGTTAGTATTTCGATCACTTTCTTGTAAATATCTTGTCTGTCCATTTGATAGGCCCTTTTAATTTGATTCAAGATTCTTAACTTAAAACACGTGAAATATGGGGCAAACCGCCAAAAACTAATCTAAAGGACCTACACATCGCTCAAAATAAAATTATTACACTATTATTTCACTATGATTACCTTACACCTACAGTTAAAATTTACAGGGAAACGAAACTCATGAATATTAAACAACTTCCTGCATATTGCACCAGAATACTTAAAAATTCTAAGTAAGTTCATTCACACAAAAATACATCAGGTACACAATCGCAGCAATAGTAGGAAGGATCACATTTTACTACCGCGAGTGCGGACAGTCAATGGCGAGAGAACAATTATTTTTGCGGGAGTGCAACAACTACCTATAGAAGTAAAGAATGCGAACTAAACGTTTGGTATTTTCAATATTAAATTTAAAAAAAAATCTCTTTCTAAATGATCAAACACATCCATTAAACAGACTTGCCCTACTACTGTATTGCTTTATTGTGGCACCGGGATCGCATTCCTTAGCTACGGAAATTATTTCTTTTGAGGGTGTATCGAAAAGTTTTAATTTGTGTTAGTTAATAATGTTATTTGCGTACGAAAAGAAATGATATTACAACTTAGATGATTTAATGTAAATTAAAACAATAGCTGCTTAGTTTGTGTGTCCAAGTTATATTTTAAGTTTTAAAACGTTCTCAAGTAAGTGAAATCTTTGTAATTTATTTTCGAGAAATAAATTTCTTTAACCATAAACACCACACCACCAATAAAGAATCAATTATCCTTTCGCACTGAACTAATGCGAGTTTATCTTCACCATGTAGGTCAGTTTTGATGTTGTGGTATATGATAATGAAACTCTTTAGTAACGTTAACTTTCTTACCCCAAATAGAATGTAATTTTGCAATATCGGTACGTACATGGATCTACTATCTAATAGATCCCTACCTATAATAACTGGTTCTGTAATTGAGTTAACAGGCACAACATGAAACAAAAAGGACACTGACGTGTTGAATTTCACCACGGCTCAGTTATTCTGCGATTCATATTTAACGTTTTCTTTACACAGGTATACCTGTAAGGTAAACTAAATCACAGCGCATAGTACCCTGGATTTTTTGACAAAGCTAAAAGCTACAAACGAACTACCAGATTATCTATTAAAAAGAAAAGGAACGAGCTCACCGGATGATGTGGTTGTCCATACACGTAGCAGGTGAGACGGTTCGTATCACGACTCTTCGGTGCTGGTGCTCGATTCGAATTCTTCACTTCGGTCAAAGGTTCGTACTGCCACTTGCTTCAATCACTTGATTTTTGGACTGTTGTGCTTTAACGATGGCATGTGCCATTGAAGCGATTGTCATTATCAGGATCAAACCGTATCAGTCGCGCAGTTGCGGTGAAATTTGACGTTTGCGGTTAAGTGGTTGCCGGAAGTCGTGATAGCAAAAACTCCATATTTTGAATAGATTAGACGTTAGCCCACACTTCACTGTCGTCATTCTTTTCTTCAGGTTTTTGCCCTTCGAATCCCAATTCTGATATCGGGATAGGCCCTCATCAGCGATATTACACTTGCACTTTGTAAGTAGGCGTGGATTGTCGGGCGAAGAAAATAGAGATACTAGTTACAGCACAATCACTTTATTTCACTCACAATTTCTTATAAAATAATCACCATGAAATAACCTGAAGGCAGAGGTCCGACATATTAAATGAAAGTATGAGATATAGCAGTAACCAACTCTTTTATTCCGACAGCTTGTTAATTACTTAAATAGATCGCGATAATAGCTCTAGGCGCTACGGCAGGCGCACCGGGCCGAGCCTGCCACAAGAATGCCCCTCCTTTTCGCTGCGCACTAGCTTACATTAAGTTGCTCGAGAAGTGGGGAGAGTGAGGAGGCGAACGTCCGCTTTGCACAGCGTAACTCGGCCCGCTGTACCTACCGCTAACGGTGACGCCGACACATGTTTAAATGTTTTTAATCACGATTTGTGTAAGTACCTACAAATAGAATACGATCAAGTAAACACATTTGTAGTAATAAAGGCAATGAAAAATTAATCAACTCGTGCTCTATAATAGGGTCCCATATTTTTTATTTCCATCACCGCTAAAATAATGTGTTATCAAATAAAAATATTACACTATAATTATTTATATCGACAAAGAGAATTAATGAGTATCAAGAAGGTTACCAAACAGTCTGTTATCACTAAACACACATTGTCAAAATTTACATTCTGACTAACAATATTTTATCCTGTTTCAACCCTTTCCAATCATAAATCGTGAGTGCGGTCCACTAAAGAAAACAATATAGCAATAATAGGAATCAGAAATCAATTCATGAAGGACGCGTACCCGACTCTAGATCGGCAGCGCTCATTGACCAAATTCCATTAGCAAAGAAATGGGAAAGATTGGTCATTGGCGATCGTTATTCCTTCGCGAATTACTTTCGTGTATGGCCAAAGGGGCAGAACTACATTACTGATCTTTCCTACTTGTTAAAAATCTTCAAATGGATTAAAGTGGAGACTTAGGAATACACTACACATATATAGTATATAACATTTTCGGTTAACCTTCAAAATATAATATTATGTAAGGTCTTAAATCTACTTTGTCGGGTCTTTTAGAATTAACTCATCAGTAATAATGTGCTAATTATGGACTTGTTATTTAATAATTTGGTTTCATCCTCGTTGGTCTAGTCAGAAGCGCTACTGATAAGCATGAGTTTCTGGGTTCGATTCCCGGATAGGGCAAAGTGTTATTTGGTTTTTCCATCTGGAATTTCTTAGTAGCAGCCCGAAACCTGGAATTGGATCTCCCTCATTATATATATGGGGCTTCAACATAACTGGCGGTATATAGAGGTACACAAATACACCTCTGCCTAACTTTTTGGGGATCACAGGCGTAATGTTACGTTAATTCATGTAACTAAATTCAATGCAACACAAACTTAAAATCACCCTTTAAAATACCATGTAAGCCACGAGACCCAGTCAAAAATCCCTCACAGATAAGCGTGGTCCAGAGCCGAAGGACTTGTCAGATAATAAATCTTCATTTGCCGTGTTCTCACATCCGACCCGCCTCCCCCAATTAGTTAGCTCGCCCACGGTAACACGCCCGGATTTCCGATGTGGTCACCTTTTCTTGTACCGCGGTACGATTCGACCACGGTTTGTGTACCTGTTATACAAGGTACCTAATAAAGAGTAGGTTTTATATTGTTGTGTGGAAATTATCATTTAGTAATTGATTAGGATCTGTGTGAAATTATTAATCCATTATTTTGGGTACTGATTGGGATTTTATTCTCTGAAATTTTGAAAATATGGAATGGTTTTAGTTTTTGGTTGTGGAAATTTATGGTGGTTAAAAAAGGTTTCTTTAGCTGATTGAGAAAGACAAAGAGGAGGTTTTGTATTGTTGTGTGGAAATTATCATTTGGTAATTGATTAGGATCAGTGTGAAATTATTAATCCATTATTTTGGGTACTGATTGGGATTTTATTCTCAAAAATTTTGAAAATATGGAACGATTTTAGTTTTTGGTTGTGGAAATGTATGGTGGGTATAAAATGGTTTTTTTAACTGATTGAATTTGGACTTTATGAGGATGTATCTGTTGCTCGGTTTTTGCGCTTGCTAATAAAATAATTTGTTTGCCTAAATAGGAAACAGAAGGCTGGTTAAAAGTACAAGATCGTTCTCTTATTCTACATTTAATTTCGCGTGCAATAAAAAACATCACAATAAATCATTAAACAGATAATCCATTAAAATTGTATTATTTAATTAAATAAATGTCAATATAACAATCCTATACCAACCATAAATGTCAATTATAATCATGTCAATAACGGGAGAGATTCGCCACACAATAATAATTACAATAACACTATAAAAGCATTTTCCAATTAAAAACCTCGTCAAATAACTTTTATGGAATTTGGTGTTTTGTTACACAAATTTATGCAGCAGTTGTTACCTGTAAATGTGAGATTCGTCCTCGGTTGAATTAACTTATTAGTATACATAGATCATGGACCATAGTAGCTTGACGCTTGCTGAAAACGTATCTGATGTTTGAAAACAAATATACAAGATTCTTGTATATAAATACATGACAGAGTTAGTATTTTATGTTTCCTGAAGAATGGACGACATGGCTCTATTTGCTGCAACCCAAATGTAGCTCTTAAACACTTTTTTTTGCATTACTAATGCTTGGTCAATCTCCACACAACGACCCCACAGGAAAATACCATATTTAAGAGTGGTTATACAGCCATGGAAAGCCGTAATTGCGGCATTTCTATATACCTCGCAGCTAATACGCCTCAAAGGGTTTTTTAATTATTTTATAGGTTCATGAAAGGACTTTTCTGATCTCCAAGGTTGAACTACAATGGGAAACCCGTTTTGGTGTTTTCAATTACTTCAAATTACAATTAATTCTTTAAAAAATTAAGTACTTGTATTCTCAATTTAGTTTCCAAATATGTAAACAAATATTTGTAAATAAGTACCTACACGTGTTTGCCACCGTTTTTCTTTTGATATTATAATTATTTACGCTTAATTACTTCATCCAGAATCAAATCGTTTAACTAACCGTGATATTATTTTCCGTCTACAGAAATAATTAATCAATTATCTAGATGGAAGAAATTAACAAGTTTGTATAAAGCTTCAACCTAAAATCTAATTACTAGACCCAGTAAATTGAATGGTAGGGTAAACGAATTGGTTTCTAGAATTTGATTACTACCTGTATTATTATAAGTTTATTTAAATACCTAGTATTTTATTATTGGTCAACAAATCTGATTATAGAAATTATTTGGAAGTTGGGTATTGAAATAGGTAAAGGTACCTAATAACAGAATTGAGGATGTCATAAATCCCTGTTTCAATTATGAAAATGCTTGTTTATTTCATAATCAGCCTATTATGTTCCCACTGCTGGGACACAGATCGCCTCTCTGTGAGAGGGAGTGGGGCATAATCCACCACGCGGGCCCAGTGCGGGTTGGTAGATGTCACATGTTCAGATTAGCTTTTTTTTTCTAAGACATGCCGGTTTCAACTACCCATTGCTCGACGTCTGGGAATCTGGCGGCGACTAGGGGCGTGAGGGCGCAAGGCTCTCTCCCTCACGCGCTCCAGCCCCTCGTTCGCGAGCATTACTGCTTCGCAGAAGGAGGTGACGGCTTTCCATTCCCTCTCGCTCCGTGCCAAGGCTTGGACCAGGGCTGGACGCGAGGCCGAGGCGAGCCGCCGCCGATCGCCTCCGCGAGGACGCTGCGGTGCTCAGCCCAAGCTGGGCAGACCTCCACCGTATGCTCCACCGTGTCCTCAGGTCGAACCACACAATGGTGACACCCGGGCTTTTCCTTCCGCATTATTCGAAACAGGAACCTCCCGAAACAACCGTGTCCGGTGAGGACCTGTTTCAGGCGGAAGGTGAGGACGCCGTGGTGCCTCTCCAACCACTCCTCAAAGAGGGGACTTATCGCCGCTATTGTGGCGTGCCCAGCACTGGGTTGCGACAATCGCACCCTCCATGTCGCCATGAGATCCCGCCAGAGCTCTGTCCGCTGTACCGTGATTTCTCGCGGCAGCGGAGTTACACCCCGGCGTTTTGCCTCCTCGCGCCACTCCCATACGTGCGCGAGGGCTTTTGACTCCAGATCCCATGGCGGCAATACGGCAAGGAAGCTCGCAGCCTCGCAGGAGACCGTGCGGTATCCCCAGACCAGCCGGATGGCCATGACCCTTTGGGACGCGTTCAACCGGCGGGCTGGTCGGCGCCTCAAAGAACGCGCCCACACCGGTGCCCCATAAAGGGTCATGGACCGCATGACTCCCTCGTAGAGCCTCCGGCAGGAGGCGTTTGGACCCCCTAGATTGGGCAGGAGCCGCTTCAAGGAAGCCCCAGCCCGCTCCAATCTGGGAGCCAAACGTCGGAAATGCTCCACGAAGTTCCACCGGCTGTCGAGGACAGGTCCCAAGTACTTCATCGTCGCCTCGACGCCGATGTGAACCCCTCCCGCCGTTATCTGGGAACCCGACTGTGGCGTGTTCCGAGGACCGTGAAAACACATGGCCTCGGACTTGTGCAGGGCCACTTCGAGTCCCAACTGCCGGATCCTCTCGACGATTGTCGCAACCCCGAGTGTCGCTAGCTCGGCCTCCGCCTGGTGCGACTTCCCCTTTGCCAGGACCAGCGTGTCGTCAGCATAGCAAACCACGCTGACGCCGCTGAACCACGCGGAGGTCGGCTCGTAGCACCCAGTCGTAACCGATATCCCACAGAAGCGGCCCCAGGACCGATCCCTGTGGGACACGACATCTCTCGCCGGTTCCACTCTCTTCGGTGACCGGGGTAGATGACGGCCCTGTCCGTCAAGTAGTCCTCGACCACACGACAGAGGTAGGTCGGCATCCGGTGATACCGCAATGCCTCCCTTTTTTTTTTGGTTTTGGCTTGGAAAATCCTGTCCGGGGGGTCTGTCGGACTCTTACCGACTAACAACCTACCCGGTGTTCCATCACTCAACTAGGACGGGGTCGCGGGAACACATGATTCTTCCGTAACCCCGGCTGGTGCCGGCCCGTTTGCGCGGGCCCCATTTCGAGCCGGGTCGAGAGACGAAATCTCTCTCTCCCTTTCCACAGCCTCTTTCTGCGAGATGACCGTTTCGCAAAAGGAGACCACTGCGTCTCAGGACTGTGCGCCGCCGACCATCGCGTTCACGACGGCCGGCAGCGACAGGTCGTTTCCTTCGGTTATGAGGGCACGGCGCGGCTCCTCCCAAGCGGCACACTCTGCTAGCGTGTGCCACGCCGTGTCCTCCCGGCATTCGACGCAGTGGTGACACCGGGCGTCCGGCTCCCTGTTTATGCGACACAGGTACTTCCCGAAGCAACCATGCCCTGAGAGAACCAGCGTCGCCCGAAACGTCAGGGCGCCGTGCCTTCTCCCGAGCCAGCGGTTGAGCACTGGCCGGATCGCCTCGATGGTGCTGAGGCCGGCGGTAGGGCGTGACAGCCTCACCCGCCATTCCGCCACCAGGACCTCGCGGAGCTGCAACCGAGGCTGCTCAATATGTTGCTGCATCGGTCGCCCGCCCCGCTCCCGCGCTGTCTCACGCCACCGGTACAGTGACGCGAGCACCTTCGCCTCCAGGGCGGGGATCCGGCCGGTGCACAACCCGCCTCGAAGGAGATCGTGCGATAACCTCGAATGACTCTGACGGCCATCGCCCGCTGCGGCTTGCGTAGGACAGCTATGCTGCCGGCCGTCAGGTCAGACGCCCAGATCGGCGCTCCGTAGAGCGCCATGGATCGCACGATCCCCATATAGAGCCGCCTACAGGCGCCGCTCGGGCCCCCCAGATTGGGAAGCAGCGTCACCAGTGCCCCGGCCGCAACCGCACTGCCTCCCTGATGCAACTCCAGGGCAGGGTATTGAAGGCATTGGCGATGTCGAGAGACACCGCCAAGACGACCCCACCCCGGGCAACAGCATCCCCCGTCGTGAGGGCTCGCACGTGCATGATGGCGTCCACCGTAGAGCGTCCCCTGCGGAAACCAAACTGGCTCTCCGCCAAATCCGGCCCCACCCGCACCAGCCACGCGACGAGGCGGTTTGCAATGACTCTTTCAAAGAGCTTGCCCACCTCGTCAAGCAGCACAATGGGTCGGTTAGCAGACGGAGAGGCTTCTTAATGAGGACCAGTTTCTCCGTCTTCCAACGAAGTGGGAACTGGCCCTCCTCAAAGCATGCGCTTAGGAGCCCCATAAGTCGAGGCCCGAGAGCCTCCAAGGCCAGAACCCAGGCTTTTCAAGGTAAGCCGTCGGGTCCTGGGGCGGTATTTTTGGCACTAAGCCTATGTACCGCCACTCTCAGCTCTACCTCGGTCACCTCCGAAGCATCGTCGTCGCCGGTGTGGTCCGCATATGGCACCGCAGTAGGCGGAGTCATCACTGGGCGGGACAAAGTACGGCTCAGCGACCACGGCGATGTTAAAAGACCACTGCGCCATGCTCTGGAGGAACAGATCCTGAGCAGAGGCGCAGTGGTTGATATTCGCCTGGAGGAGGCGTAATGGGGCCATTACTTAAATTAAAACGACATGGAATATCATTAATAGCGAAACGGGAAGGTCATGCAACCGAAGTAGTGACTTCAGCCTTGATATTGATGGCAACATAATTAAATCAGATTCTCAAGTCGCCGCGGATTTGTTTTATTTTATTTTATTTATTAGAAAAAACAAATAGTGACACATTACATTTTTTAGGAAGAACTACAAAAAGATACTTTTAAATGTGTAACCAATAACATTTTCCACAGAATACAAAATAAAATTGTTTACAAACTATGCCATTTTAGTTAAGACCTACTAACTACAATAATAAGATAACTCATCAGGGCTACAAATCTTATATAATATTACTGGTAACAAGTGTTGTGAACAGAATATTTTATTTTAGTTTATTAAGGGATAAGAAACAACTACAACATATACATAATACAATAGTTTACAAACTTTTTAAGGAGTAATGTTGGAGTAATGTTGTTGTTGTACAAGCAGAAAGAGCAAACATATCGATATTGACGAATTGCTTGTTGTAATTATTAGTAAGTCGACGCAGAGGTGCGCATACCTGCGTTACTGCGTAACTTACAAGAGGTAACTGCAAACAACGGCCGTGCGCGCACCCCGCGGCATACTATAGTTCTAGGAACTATGTAACTTATTTTATTACGGATATCAATACAGTCATATACATTGCTACACAAATCAAACAAAAATACCGTCTCAAGGAGAGTACGTCTTGATTTTAAACCAAGTAATTTATACTTCTTTAGCAAATCATCATATGATAAAACTGTGTGAAAGCAACGGTAATGCATGGTTTTTAAGAATTTTCTTTGAACCATTTCAATACGTTCTGAATACTTATTGTCTAAGGGATTCCACACTGGCACTGCGTATTCGAGCTGTGATCTGATCAGACACTTATACAATTATAAATAGGTAGAGGGGCGCACAAACTCCTTCGCAGATCTCATCACAAAACCGTACATCCGATAGGCATTATTAACAACTTTGTTAATATGGGCATCAAGGTGAAGCTTTTCGTCTAGTAGAATACCAAGATCACGTATAAGGGACAACCTTGAAAGTGTAGTATTATCCATTAAGGGCACCTTAGAACATTATTATTCTTCGTGAAACTGAAACAACAGCATTTAGACAGACTCAGTTGCAATTTATTGTACCTGCAATATTCACTGAAGCGATCCAGATCTTCCTGTAATAATCTGCTGTCGTGTACATTTTTAATGGTCCTAAAAATTTTGAGAACGTCAGCATAGAGCAGGACTTTATAATTTAGAAAACATGAGTCAATGTCGTTTATAAATAAGATAAATAGAAGGGGTCCCAGAATCGATCTGAAACCGTTAAATACGACCCTTTGAGTTCTGTTCGTAACATATGAAGAGAACCATCGAAGTAAATCACCACGTATACCGTTATATGCAATTTTATTTAGTAGCCACTCATGATCAACCTTGTCGAATGCTTTTCGAAAGTCTGTGTAAATGGCATCCACTTGAACACGAGAATCCATATTGTTAAACAAATAATCCGTAAATGCCACCAAATTCGTGGTTGTTGATCTTTTCTTCACAAAACCGTGTTGTTGTTGAAATATACTGTGATGAAGAACAGGGTATACCTTATTGTGGACTAGTCTCTCAAAAAGCTTCGGCAGGGCTGACATAATGGATATAGGACTGGCTGTTCTGGCTGTTTGAGTACTTTACGCGGCCTCCCCAAATGTCAATTCCCTTTCTTTTGTATTGTTCGTGGAATCGTTGAGATCCTTAGTTCTGAGTTGAGCTGCGCGATGATTGACAAATGCGTGCACTGACTGGGCAGGTCCACTCAAATCCGTGTGGTTTTTTCCTCAAAAGACCATTTCAGACACCAGTCTACATGGTCCTCATATGATATGAACAAGATTATTTTCATATTTTTATTTACACTTTGACATTGATGGACTTTATGTATGCAATGACATTTACTTTGTTAAGGATTATGCTCTTTTGTATTGTTCGTCGAATTGTTGAGCTCCTTAGTTCTGTGTTGAGCTGCATGACAACTGACAAATGCGTGCATTGACTGGACAGGTCCACTCATTCTGTGTGGTTCTTTCCTCAAAAGACCATTTCAGACATCAATCCACATGGTCTTCACATGACCTGACCAAGATTATATCTGGACTTTAAAAGAGACTGTGACCTCTGAGTTTGTATCGGCGTTTCTTCTCAGAGTAGTCAGAGGAAACGCCGATTTCACCTAGTTTTTTAAAATATGATTGACGTATAAAAGTGTTTGTACAAACCTATTTACGGAAAATAAAATAATTTATCATTTACTGACATTCCATTTCAGCCCCCTCCCGAGCCCCCTGTGAAGGCCCTGCCACGATAGTTGCGGCGGCGACACCGGTGCTGGAGGCGGCAGCGGGCGGTGGCAGTGGCAGTGGATGCGGCCTTGACGGCGGTGGGCTTGCTCCAGCCCCTGGCTTTGGCTGGTGGAGCGCAGGCCTTGCTCCCAAACCGGTGATCGGCCGGCTTGCCAGCTGCCGCACATATGAAGCAGTGCGGCGCGTCATTGCGCGAGCCGGCCTTGTGACCGGGCCGACCACAACGGAAGCAGTGAACGCTGCGGTCCACGTCCGAGGTGCATTGCACCCCCACGTGGTTGCCCACCTGGCAGCGGAAGCACCTCAGAGGGCTGAGCTCCAGCAACCACATCCAGAACACCAGAAGCCTTCGGCCCTCCCTGGCAGTTATTTGAGCCGACGTCACGGGTTAGCTCACCGACGAATGGTGCCTGCCCTTACCTGCTGGGCAGCACCCCCCAGTCCTAACAACGGCAGCCACGACCTCTTCCTCCGTCACGGAGTCGTCCAGGCCCACGATACGCATGTCAGCGCACTTGGTGGGCCTGGATACTCGGACCTCGTCCGCATTCAGGCGTCCGCCTTGCCGAGCACCTCGCGGTAGGTCATGCCGTTCTTTTCCGCTTCCGGCTGTAGTGTGATAACTACAGCTTCGGACTTCGGGGCACGGAACATAGCCGCTGCCGCCTCTGCCTTCTTCTGACCGCCCTTGCCGACTTACCCACCTTCCCCTTCTTCCCAACTATTTGCCATTCGGCGTCGGTCGGAGGAGATTTTGAAGGCGGGGGCGGCCATCTCTCCGTCAGGGCTGGGGCCTCGCCAGTTTTCGCCAGGGGCTGGTTTGGCCGCGGTGGCGGCATACGACGCCGCCTTTCGCTGGCTCGAGGCCAAATGGCTCGCCGCCAGCGGAGGGCGCAGGACAATGGCCTCCAGAGCGGAAAACCGACTCATGCCGCACTAGGGTCAAAACCCGGTCCTCAGACACGGGCTGGCCTTGCCCATGCTGCGTCCTTCCTGTTTGCGCCTCCCGGTGGCCGGCTCCTTGGACCTTTGCCATGTCTGCTCGGAGCTCCACATTCTCTTTTCGGAGACGCTCCATGGCGGCTGTCAAGCGGGCGACCTCCGCCCGCATCTCGGAGATGTCGACCGGCAGAGGCCCGAAATGAATGGCCTCCGCTGCCTCTATAATGGAGGCCGTGGCTGCAGATATGGCCTTGTCTTTAGAGGACTGAGTCCTCTTCAAGGCCACACCCTTTATCGCGGCAACCACAACCTCCGCAAAACTGGCCGCTTGCTCAGGCTTTGAGCCGCCAGCGGCAGCCGGTCCACCACCTGACGACTCCGACAGGGCGACCCTACGGCCGTCCACTTCAGTGCCCCTCCGTGGTGAGCCTCTCGGCTCGCTGGGCTGGCTCGGCCAGACTGGCCGCCCTGTCCTCCTGGGTGGTGAGCCCTCCGCCTCTTTCTCGGATATGTGTATAAGCTTACGCTTTGTGTTTGTATTATTCATTGAGTCTCTAATGTCTCCAGGTATTTGGTTTAGTAAATTGGGTACTGTGAAAGTAGCGGTACGCCTGCCATAAAAGTTATTTTTGCGTGGCACTTGAAATAGTTTCAAAATGTTGAATTTGAATATCACTGTTTTCAAAATGTTCTATCAGGAACAGACACTCAGTGCGCGCTAGAACAGGTAATACTTTGCAATGTTGAAATAACCCTATGTAATAAAACAACTGATCTTCATTTTGATGAAATGAGAATAATTTCAAACCGTATAATTTACCTAATGTTATTATCGAAATTAATAATTATAAGCCCAACGGTGAAATGGACTGACGAGTGAAAGGTTGAAAGGTCGTGAGTTCCGTACCCACATGTTTGCAATATTGAGAATGAAGTCCTTTTGGGGCTCAACAGCAAGGGGTTGTGAGTTTCATTCCCAAGATACCCGTTGTTTATAGACGAGCCGCTTCTAGCACAAGCGTCAAACTCAAACTTAAAGCATTCATTTTAATTAAACCATTTACAGGCACTTTTGAATTGGCAAGGCGTCGGTCAGTCAGAAAGATGAAGCTAGTATCCCATTCCAAAGCGTAGTATGTACATATAGACAAGAACAGGTAAGAAACTCCACGGACACTTTTTTTTTTACAAAATATTGATCCATGTTAAAATTATAGGTACATATAGATAGGTATGTGAGGACGATGTAGAAGAACGTTTTTTAACGCGTAATTAACAGAATTTCTAAATAAAATTTTAAAAATTAAATAGACCACAGCAGCAGCTGAGGACCTTTAAAAGCGTACCGTGGGAACAATAGTGACGTAATTGCGAAATAATTGCGTTCGTTTGATCCCCTGCTTGTTATTTTTAACCTTTAGCTATGCAATTAATATGTAAGATATTTAAGGATTCTCTCTATAAACCATACCATTTAGAAACACTGTTACTTGTAGTTTCCTCGATAGATAATAAAATATACAAAACCTTAGTACGGCGTAAATACTTCACTGAGGGTCGTCAGTTATTTTATGAAAACATAACTAGATGATTTCTATACTTTTTACATTTTCAATAGGTGTATTTGTTTTAATCATACGAAGGAAATTTGCGCGCGAACCGCCCATTCTATAATAGCTTCTATTTTGTGTTTCCAATTAGCGTTAGAAGCTCGGTGCGCCCTTATGGCGCTATGATCCAACAAAGACCGCGCCTACTAGCTTTTTGAATCCATGTGAAACATATGTGTAAGCAGTGTTATAATTTTCCCTAAAATAGACTCCACCATATTAAAATATTTGACGGGCATGCACTAGCTTTTAATGTTATTAAAAGCGATTAGATTAATTTTACTGGATAGAAAAAAAAAACAAAGTAACCCCTTTTCGTAAAGTTTAATCAATCTCAAATCGATCAAAATATTTTATTTCACATAAACCTACATGGGCACTTATGAAACGTCAGATTCTAGGTGCACGGTTCCAATTGGTCGTTTCCTATGGAGAAGAGCCGGCAAGAAACTCCATCGTTGCTCTTTTAAAAATATTTGTCTTTTACAATGTTTTTTAATTACAGTGTTAATAGGTATGGGAGGACAGTGTAGGCCTGTCAACAAGTACTCTCATAGCTACAACACACTTATTTTTATATGAATGAAACGGTAGTCAGATTGTTTTTAGCACAGTTCGCTGAGTTTGTGTTGATGAAATGATTAAAACTATTACTATGTTTAAATACCTACCAAAATGTACGAGCGCAACCACTCGCAAGCCTACTTTGGTAGGCTTTGGCTCGAGCGCCGGATCATAGGGCCTTAAGTGAAGACGCAAAACTTAGCATACTTGTACCTATAGTTTATCCGATAACTTACCTGCGCAAGTTGACAAGCAACTAATACCCTCTACGTTTGTATTTTACCTATCAAGATGTAAACATACACGGTACCCTTGCAAAACCCTCTACGACCCAAGCTCCCATCTTTTTAACCGACTTCCAAAATAAGGATATTCTCTTTTTTTAATGTTTTTACTCGATGTCTCGTTCTATCGATTGGCAATTGTGGATTTAAATCGACAGGGTGTGCTTCAGGGGTGGTCCCCAAATCGTGTTATACGAATTTGTGCGAAGTAGGTACCACAACTAAAAAGTCAAAAATAAAAAGTTTTCAACTGACTTTAAAAAAAAAAAATAACTACGTGAAAATAACTTTAATTTCGGAAGTCGGTGAACAAAATCAAATTAAAATTATATTACCTATTGATTATGATTTGCATGCCCATGTGACGGCAGAACATGGAGAACTAATTTTATGACAACACCTATGTACAAATTTACCTATGTTTGCAAAGAAATAAATGATTTGATATGATTTGATTTGACATAAAAAGACACCAACTTCCAATATTAAAGTAATTTTTCACTTTGTACTGTTTTTTTAGCTACTAACGTTTTGAATGTGAGGAAAAATGTTCGTACCTATAATTACATCATAATCAGCTTATAAAGCTCCCACTGCTGGAACACCAGCCCCCTCTCTTAGAGAGGGAGAGGGCCGTAAAAGTGTACACTTACAACTCGTAAGTCGTGGCTGTTACCACTGTTTCACCGCCGCTTTTACATACATACCAACTTAATGTTATTTTTCGGAAAACCTATGCAAAGTATTCTGCTAAGAATTCGGACCACTCAACATAAAATAGACGTTTTCAGACCGTCGTCATGTCTTCGGTTTTTGTCCGTCTATCGTGAACGTCATAGGTAATAAATCTTTTTCTTCTGCCTAAATAGAGCTATCCCGAACAAAGACTAAATCTAGCCCCTCACCGAAGTGTGTAGCAACCTATCAAGATGTCCTTGCGCTAAATCTTCAATAGGTTCTCTATTGTGCTGTGCGTCACTTTAATTTTATGCGAAATTAGACTAAAGGATAAAAGAATATATTTTATGGGACTGTTTTATTTTTCACATGTGTGTAAACTTACACATTTACTTGAGTCAAGTATTTCACCCGGGGGCGATAGTCCTGCTACCCATTCCTATCGTGATCCGTCAACCCGTGCCCGCGGCAGTACGCGCCCGTCCTGTTACATCACGTACGAGAAAACAAACAATAAACACATAAAACAAACTATTATCTTAACGAACGGGATTAAGAACCGTATTAATATTATGGGCCCATTACATAGCACAATGCAGTTAATTATCGGCCTGAAAAACGGACCGTAAAAAGCAGGATGCTGTATAAATAGCAGCTGATTTCATAGCAATTAAAGTGAGGGATTATTAGTCGGCAGCAGTGATGATCGACGACCGGCGCTGGCCCGTCGGCCGTCCGCCTCGGCGTTGACCTCGCTGTGAATTAACTTAATCACTGTTTACGCCGCCCGGGGGTATGTTGCCCACGAATTACTGAGCTTCATGTAAATGTTATGAGAACACCTTGCTTGTTTATATTTTGGACGTGACGTGACTTACCTGTGATCTGAAAGGTTTGGGGTAACAGTATCTTATGGGATTGTTATTAACTATGTGATATTAATTTTGCCTAAATCTTTATGTTAAAACGTAGGTAGATACCAAATATTTTTCTCGTAGAAAGAAAAATAGGAGGGTTTTTTTTTCTCAAAAATCAGCAGGGATTTGACACTAAATAATTATTGTATAGACCTAATTACAAGATAAACCTTAGCTTTTGAAAGTATCTATTGATTGATTACAACACTTATTCATTTAAAGAGAGTTAAATTCAACTTAGTGTTGTAGGGGAAAAAACTAGGCTCAAAATGAAGTCTTCCAGAAGTTAAGTCCAGTAAGTGCTTCAAAGTTCACTACTTAACTTGATTAATTAGTGCAGGACTAATGAGACCAAGTAGGTACTTAGTTAGATAGAATAACTACGTCACCATCACCAAATATTATAAAAGCCTTTCTTTCATTACGTTATGAAAGTAACAAATAAAAAACGAAAGCATTAAACAAATAATAATTTTCATAGAACCAAGATAACGTAGATGCTAGGAACCTCGGCCTTCCCGACGTAAGAATAGAACTATGGAGAAAGGTGAAAGAAAACAAAAAAAAAACTGGAAAAAAACTTGGCTTGTGCCAACTTCAGAACTTTCATAATAATTTACTTCATACTTAATAAGGCTGTCTGCTCTACATTGATCTGCAGTCACGGTATAATTTCCGTACTCCAATCGATACTCGAACAAACAGAATTTTGGAACCCCTTGTATACTAGTTCTAATTACAGCCCTCACATTTACCTATTTTTATTCGTGAAGTTGACTCGTTTTGAAGTCATGTCACTACACCGTTAAGGTGGGTGCTTACTTAAAGTTCAATGTCACTTATAATCCGAGTTTCAAGTAGCTAGAAGTTTAAACTGAAGTATGTATTACTTGGGGTCGAAGAGGGTACAATTACTTTGAGAGAGAAATTTGATACACGCGTGGGCAGCTCCTTTGATACTGTAGCGTAAAATGAAGTGAAGATGTGAACGATTAATGGCATCTAACCGAAGAATGTCAAGTGTCTCCTGAGAGAAACGTTCAGTAAGAAAATGATTGCGGAAAAGCATTTCACGGGCCACAAATTTCCCCGTGAAAACAATCGTAAAACGCTTTTATTACTCAAACATTCGCCATTGATTCACGGGCCAAAACAATAAAAATACTGACTCAATCAACCTACCAAATTTTACGAGCATTGTAGGTGAGCGGATTTATTGTCAGAACGCCAAAAATCGTTCATTTACACACACCTACATCTAAGAATGAAATTAGTGGAACCTAACGTTTTATGAGCCCTTGTGTACATATATGGAAAGAAATAAGCGCTCAGGCGGACGAAAGAAATTCATTTAGCTAAGCAATATTTTTTTAATTACTTTCATTTTAATCAACGTAAGTGTTGGTGTTTATTCTAAGCGGGAAAACACCGCTGTGGGCTCTCATAAATTTATATTTTAACCAAGCTATTAAACAGACACCTTTCGTCCATAATTACAGCAACGTAAGAAGAAATGAAAAGAAACATATAACTGCATTGCAAGCATTTGATTTGTAGCAAAAAGTAAAAAGAAACATTGCCAGGGCAAACGGAAAAGTCGTCGCAATGAAAAATAATGTCTTTATGACGGCGCTTTTTGAATGTAAACTACGATATCAAGCTACTTTAAAGCTGCAATACAAGAAATATAATATAGTAAAACAAAAACGCGCTCGTGCGGCCGAGAAAGGTCATTTACCATCGTAGGGCGCCGGCGGCGTACGGCGGCGGGTCGGCGACTGTCCCTTGCCTCTGTTGTTCATTTTTCTTCCCCGTTTTCCGGGGCCAAACGGTAAAGAGAAACTTAATTGGAGGCTTTCCCGCCGACTTTCAGGCTCAATGAAAAATTACGAGCTAAACGAGCACACGCTTGGGAATTTTTCGCTCATTCTCGACGGCACACCAGCGGAAAGAAACGCGTCTTTACGCAAGCCCCTTAAACTTAGATAAATGTAAGCTGACGAACGTAATTTCAATGAAATATACTGTTCATTACAAGAATTAATTTAATTTCGCTCTTTTAGCGAATTGCCTGCCGGCGGCGCGGCTCGTATAGGTGTCTTTATGAGCCTCTTTACGTCTTTAGGCATTTTGTTTTGCTTCTTTTTGCATTATTGTCTCTGTTTATGTGAATTATCACTAATTTATACATGTACTGTAATGTGGGTGTACTACAGGTTCACCTCTGCCTAACCCTTCGGGGAATAAAGGTGTGATGTAATGTGTTATCACTTTATGGAATTTAATAAATAAATACAAGTTACCAAAACTTACATTCTTAGTTTAACAAAAAAAAATTGCTTGAAATCTATTCAAAAAGAGCTACTTAATTCTTCGTAAACAGGGACTAATACTCGTATAGCTATAATATCTAGAGACTAAAAGTGATTTGAATTTGGAATGTGGATGTTGTTATTAAAAGCTCTTATCACCAAAGAGATCAATCACGAACATTGCATGAACAAGTAAGGTCCGCGAGGCCTAAGCTGAGCTTTGCATTTGTGTGAGTGATTACCAATCGCACCAATGGAGGGACGCACAGCGCCTCAGGCCGATTGTCTAGGCCTACGTCACACCTACACCATCTATATGTGCCACAAATGTAAAGCTCAGCTTAGGCCTCGCGGAATGTAACAGGTTGCATGATAAAGCAAGCCGCGCGCGAGCCAAACAAACAAAAATAGATTGTGAAAGAAAAGAAACGCGTGAAATTCATTCCGCCTTCGTTCGTAATTGTTTACTCAAATTGGGATTTTACATAGTATTATAAAAAAATGAGTGTGTCTTCTTCAAGTAGTGAGAATGAAAAAGAGGTTTTCTCAAGGATGATAAAAAGGAGAGTGTCCACCTCGGGAGCAACACTATTTTAAGCTCGAGTGACGCACTTTGTATCCCTCGCTGCGCACTCGCGCGCAATAGTTGTTTGCTCCCTTGACAAACAATCGACTATTAGAATTTCAAAATTCTGACAAACACTACCTACTCGTACATTTTCCCCGATTCAGAATCAATTTAATCTACCACTGTAGTCACAACAGGCAGATTCACAATCGCCGAACAGAGCCACAGACCTAACTAAGCACACATGTAAGTTACAAAACACTCCTAATTGGTTTACCAGCCCGATGGTGGATTACGTTGGATGTTCATTATTGCGCTTTCGGGATTTCCCTTGGAAGCAGCTGCATAATTCCCGTTGCTACGATTAAGCTAAATGCAATAAATGCATATGCTAGACCAGCTTTTATGTCTTGTAGGTATTTGGTATAATCGTAGGATTTCATATGTCTTCTATTTGGTATAAAGGTCTGATTTCATACATTTAGGTTGAATTTCACCAATGAAACTGAACACGAGCAGCACATGAACTGGGCTTAAGGGCTGTCAGTGTCATTATTTTCTGTGGAATATTGACACTGACAGCGCTTGAACGCGTTTTAGATGTGCTGATCGCGTTCAGTTTCTTGGGTGAAATTGTCAGTTAGTGTTGACGTTATAGTGCGCGCGGAACTAGTTGGCCGCGCCTACGGTAAGTGAGCGGTGAGACGGGGGAGGGCGCGATGACGTGATTGGCAGACTGAGTTGGCTTAGCGCGGCCAACTAGTTCCGCGCGCACTATAGTGGTCCTATTGCATCCGTAAGCCGTTATACAGCGAAAACCAATCACTACGCAAAAATCAGTTTTGAAATAAATACGCAACTAAAACTTTAACAATAAATATTTCTTACATGAACCATGACTATTTAAATATTTAAGGTTTTAAATAACCTTAATTATTTAAATAATGATGGTTCATCATCATCATTATAATCATTATTAGTAATTTACCTATAAATTATGCAAACGTAAACGATTGCGTAATTAATGGTTTAAACACTGTAATGTAAATCATTGTAATTTACTGAATGGATAAAACCAAAAACTATAGTAACGTTCATAGGGTACTCTATTTAAATGGTTTGCCCTGAATATGTAGTTTATTTATTTATGGTAATTTACCAAGAAACAAGTTAGATAACACTTTCGTTAATGTTATCAAAAAATTGTATTTTGGTTGTTTGTACGTTACGAGTACGAGTAAAATACGAGTTCAAATTTGTATGTGTCCATAGAATTCAAAATAAAAACCAAAAATGCAAACATTTACTTGGTTTTACCTGTACCCAAATCTGTTTTGAATGAATTTATTCCCAATGAAATTGAAAAAACTAGTTTTTATTACTTCGTTTATTTATTAAGTATAAACGAAAAAAATTAACAGTTTTGGTGGTTTAAGTATATAAATAATGACTAAATTAAAACCATCTTGTCAATCAAAATGAAATTTTAATGCTGAAAAAAGGAAATAAAATAATAAAAATGGTTTAGGTACCTCATCAGAAGATGTTGCAGGATCTTCGTCTGATGCAGTGCATTCAGGTAGGTAACATGTATTGCCATGCAACATTACTATTCAGAAGAAGGAGAGGCGTGAGATGATCCTGCAGTCTTCAGACGATGCTCTAAAAGCTTAATAACCGGTTCTCTAAGTCCTTGAAAAGTGACTTTCGCCGCTTCAATATAGACCGGACATGATAGAGCAGAATAAAGACACCAAGGTTTTTGCTAGAGATATGTCTATTGGGCAGAGCCAGCTGACGAAATTGAAGACCGATGTTGGCAGGATCCTATCCGCCAAACCAGAGCTGTTGAGAGAGATCGAAAGGTTCTATGGACAGTTTAACACGTCAACAAGCAACGCCGTTACGCATCTAGCTAACAACCCAAGAGCTACAAAGGTCTTGTCAAAAGCCCATGAAAATCGCAGACGCTGCACTCGAGGTTGTGGACGAGTATTTTACCTAGGACAAACTGTTGTTTGTTAGTAACGTTCAACTTCGAGAAAGAGGTTAATTGTCGAATCAGACTCGGCTGGGCAGCATTCGGGAAGCTAAGCAATAGCCCCAGTTTCTCAAATTTTCGAACATTGCGTGTGGCTTATAACGTAGTGATGACCTATGGCACTGAAAAGTTGGCGCTCACATTGAGCCTTATTAAAAGTCTTATAGTCAAACAAAGAGCAATTAAAAGAGCTATGCTTGGAGTGTCCCTACGTGATCAATTAAGAAATGAAGAGATCCGCAAAGGACGAAGGTGACCGACTTAGCCCGAAGAATTGCCGAACTTCAGTGGCAGTGGTAAGGGCACATTGCCCGCAGAACAGATGGCCGAAAGGTTCTGGTGTGGCGACCGCGTAACGGAAGACCTAGCATTGGAAGCCGATGACCTTTCATCGGTCCACCTGGTGGGAGGGATTCCAGCAGATTCCAGCGGCCTTCAACCTTGGAAGGCCGCAGGAATCCACTCGAAACACATTAAAGCTAAGTCGCATGCGGAAAGCACAGGACCGGTCGAAGTGGCCGTGCTTGGGTGGAAGGCCTATATTCAGCAGTGCTGGGGAGTTTGATGCACCACTTCTTCTTAGCTAAAGCACTGTCTTATGTAATTTTAACGTTCTAAAAGTGCTGATTCGCAGCCTAATTTGGATAATTGACTTTTGATTTTGATTTTGAGTGGACGTCTTTCGGTTGAAATGGTGAAGCAAAAAGCATTGTTAGGTTTGGTGCTTTAGGTGCACTATATTTTTTTTTGTATAATATAAAATACCAATGTCAAGAAACCACAAGGAACCTGCACAATTGCTTGTAAATCTAATGATACTGACACAAACTCCCTTTCTTTTTCTTTTGCTATTCCATTATAATAGCAAAATAATCTATTTAGATCTGCGCCTTTTTCGTAGATGGTGGAATTTGCTTGACACGATGACAGTCCGTCGGTTTAAAAAAAGTAAATTATTGTAATAGTTTGTATCTGTAGTGTGCATATAACCTAACTAAATTAAGTCTTCATAAATATAGTGACAATAACAAAACCTAATATGTAATAATCAAAACACAACATTTTTCATTATCTGTCGCTCTTTTCTTTTCTACAAAAAATGGAAATGTTGATTATTTAATGTATCATTAATTTTTTTTAAAGAGTTATTATTTTTAAATATTAAGTGTAATTTATGATTATTTCTATTTTTAGTTTGACTTTACCAATTTAATTTGAAAGTAATAATGATTTTTTCAACACACTTGCCCATAAAGTGGCTCTATGGTCACCGCAATTAGGCACAGAATGACACCCATAATCAAACTGTGTTTTTTTCATTGCTGTAACTCACTAGTGAGTTTTAGATTTTTTTTTTAATTTATTGGTGGAGTGGCGTTGTTCTTAAATCATTTTCTTCGTAACTAGTACTTGTAGACATTTTAATTAATAAATAACTATAAATTCAATAGTGAAAACGAGTTGTGAAAAATGTTTCGCTATGGAGGGAAAAATTATAATCAGTTTTCCTGTGCGCGCATTGCGATCGGCCACAGTCTAAAGGGATGAGGTTTTTTTTTTATTTTCCGCGCATAGGGTTTGCACCTATTCTGCCACGTACAAAATGGGGAATTAAAAGTTTTCTTCTATTACAGAGAAAACAAAAGTTAAATTTGAGTGAAAGTTTTATTTATTAAACACGTACGAGTTAAAATTATCTATTTAAATAAGAAGTTGCATGAAATGAGCAAGCAATAGGAACATTAATTTATTTGTTCTATTCAACACGATCTTTTTTTGAATAAAATGAGTTTTTATTGATATTTTATTCACAAGAGTGTTGAAAAACGTCGTATGATACACGTGTGTATTGATAATCACCAATGTTACACACTAGTACCATAATGTACTATTGTGTGTTGTGTTTTGTCTTATTTTTATTTATTAATACTATTAATTATGACCCAATTATTGGTTGAAATAAACGAATTGAATTGATTTGAAATGGTTGTTTCTAAGAGAAAAATAAAACTAAATTGTGAAAGTGTTCTTGAGGTAAAGCCATCTACACCGCCACATGCGAACAAACGCATCAATCCTGCATCGCGCAAGCAGAGTTTACTGCGCAGATAGCATAAATACAACTTCCCGACAACAATCATCGGGCAGTTGCCCACCAGATACGACATCCATCTGGTCGGAGGATCCTCCCTTTTCCAAGAGTATGAGTGAACTTTACACCCTGCTCCTCATACCCCTAAAGGTCTAAGAAGACGGTAATTAACTTTTTGAGACACTTTGATCTGCATTCACACATTTTGAAAAAAAGTCCAGAAGGCAAGAAATGTGGCAACTAATAAAAAAAAATATGCCCATCGATCCTGGTTATTACAAGGATCAAAACACTATATGGGACCAACTGAAGTTTGAGCACTAGGAAAGTCAGAAATCGAAAAAAACTTGTCTCTTATTTGTTATTAAAAAGGGTTATGTAGTTACGTAGTTATTTTTGTTTTATTATTAATTTTAAGAAAACTTACAGCTAACAAATCATGTATTAAGAAGCAATACGTAGAAAAACGCCAATTACAAGTTTCCACTTATATTGAAATTAATAATAAATCAGCTAAATAAATAAGACACATTGAACGAACATTACAATCCCTAGCAAAAATCCACGTCATCAAATCACATTTACTGCAAAAAAATGGGTCGCCACCAAAATGTGTAAAATTCCTTTCCAAATTCAGCTGCGCTCCAGCCAATATCCTAGCTAAAAGAATCCATTTTAACCGTGGACACGTAGATAGCAAAATTCTGATGGTTTTATATCTGCGGTCAAGTTCCGGATGAGGCACGGATGACAAGCCGCAGACATTTTATTTAAAGGCACCGGCATGGCAGCTGGATTCTCGGTGAATGAGAACGACTTGATTATAATAACGCTCGGTTCGATACCAGACGAGATTCATAAAAATGTGGAATATGACATTCGTGTGATATTAAAGGAGGTAGGTATACGTACATAATGTGTTTATTGTAAGCATCCATATATCTTATGTTTATGATATACTAGCTGTTGCCCGTGACTTCGTCTGAGATCCACGATGAAAAGTAGCCTATTTTCATCCAAATCCGTTGAGCCGTTTTGGCGTGAAAGCGTAACAAAGAAACAAACTTACTTTCGCATTTATAATATTAGGATAGATGAGGGGAAGAAAGTTATTTGACCGTTTTCAAACAAAATGATAATAAAACCAACAAAGGCACATGCACGCATCAGAAATAAATCTTCCTCCCGGCATGAGCAACCTCCTTTAGCACGAACTTGACGATGATGAAGAGGCGCCGCTCGTCGCACGACACGTGGCGCGCTGTCATGTCGCCCCAGTGTGTACGAGCAGCAGCGTATAAAAGATACAAGCGCACTTCGATCGCGCGCACCCACATACTTTATAGAGATACTACGTTGGCGCACTGTCCATTTTATATATGATTCGTTGAACTAACTTTAATTAGTTGCGCAGTGTAGGTACCCACAGATTGGTGATTTTATAATTGGGTGAACATCGTTGTAAAAAAGCTGCTTCAATGTTGGGACAACTAAACCTAACCGTTTATTCCGTTTATCGACCCTAAAACAGCCACCCTAGTGTGGATACACGGAAAGGCGTATTCATCTTTGGCGTAACGGCGTGGATAATTAGAATCCACTTCTGATTTTTCTTCGGACTTTCTACTACAGTCTGACTTACTAAGTACAGTCATCATCAACAGTACAACAGTAAATATACTTAGGATGGATTTCACCAATGAAACTGAACGCGATCACCACATTAACTAGTTGTAAGTGCTGTCAGCGTCATTATTTTTTGTGGAATGTTGACACTGACAGCTTTTGAACGCGTTATAAATGTGCTGGTCGCGTTCAGTTTCATTGGTCAAATTGGCACTTAGTCGTTTTAAATAATAGGTACTAATAATTATGTAATTTATAAATTCTGTAATTTATAAAATCTCCAGGAAATGACCAACACTAATTTAATTATTAAGTAGACGTAATTGCGTATCCTGGATAAATTCGTGTCTTGTATACTTTTGCAATCCTTTTCAAAATGTCTTTGTTAAAACAGACGGATTAGCGAAAAACGTACGGTTTGCAAATGTCTAATAAATACAACCTCGTGGGAGAAAATTGGAAGAAAAATTAATTTACGGATTCCGTGGATTGATGAACACGCGTTACCGAATATTCACCCTGGGGTGGCTGTTTTAGGGTGTCTAGACGGAGGAACCGACATTAACAGTTTTTTTTTATTATTACAGAAAAAAAACAATAAATAAAAATGAGATTAGTTTGTTTACCTCCGGCGTAAACTACTTCAAAACAGTCTATCCCATGATTTCCTACGGGTTAACTGTGTAACACACTATCAGTAGCAATGGCTTACATTGTGACAGTTAAACCCATGTCTTTTTTTCGTGTCATAAAACTAATTAGGTCGGTGTAGGTATTGTCCGCCGCGCTCGACGGCCTGTAGCGTTTTGTGAGTGCATCGTTCACGCACAGATGAATCTAGCTTAGAACTAAGAACAGCTTTTACTGAGATAGATTTTGTTGTTTTCGTTTTTTAATGTTGCTAGTTTATTTATTAGTATAAACACTAAATATTAGCTATGTTGAAACTGTTTGACTTACCGTCACTTGTCCCTCACCGGCATCTGTCTGGAATTAATGCTGAAATTAACCTTTTTGGCGCAGCCGTGAGGAACACACTATTGTTGTTGTTATTTTGTCATTTATATTTTGTGTTTCAGGAACTATGTCCAAATATATAAGTATATTTCTTTCTTTCTCTCTTTTCCTAACAACATTCATTGCGATATTTATGTTGTTACACAGTTTTTTTTTTAACATCTGAAACAATGGATTAGCAATGTCCTTCAAAGTGATTCAGATTGATAGTGTGTTATTAGGCTATTAGGCTGCCTAATTGGTCTAGTGGTCGCAAGAACTACTGCTGAGTATGAGGTCCTGGGTTCGATTCCCAGGTCAGGCAAAGAGTAATTGGGTTTTTCTATCTAGAATTTCTCAGTAGCAGCCCGGAGTCTGGATTTGTGCCCGGTTGATGGCAATAGGCTCGCCCCCTATTACATGGGACTTGAGCATAACTGGCGAAATGTGGGTGTACTATAGGTACACCTCTGCCTAACCCTTCTGGAATTACAGGCGTGATGTTATGTTATGTTATGTAGGTTGCTGGAGCAAGGAATACAATCATTCGCTGTTGTTTTTAAAGCTCGTAGAATGTGAGTAATACTCGTATGAGTAGTTCTGTTTTATTGGCTATTCACATAATTTAAATTCAAATTTACAATTGTTTTGTTAAAACTGTAGTTTGCAGTTAAGCAGGAAGGAACACCAGGCTGATAGAAAATTATAAATAAATCTGCTGTTATATGTAGTGCTTATAACCAAATACAGAATTGTACGAGCTCTCTGCTTACACAGATTATACGACCATTCACATGCAGTTGGAAGGCCCGTCCGCCAGTAAAGCCAGGCTTTGAGGGTGCACGGAGCAAAAATATGTATTTTATATCTATCTGGTTGGCGATATGAATATAGCTGCTAATAAAAGGAAAATTCTATGGAAATAGAACTCAACTCTTGTCTTAAATGGCGTTTAATTAACATAACATTTGGTTTTATTTTGTTGCCAAAAGGTTAAACACTCGCATTGCCCAAGCAAGTATACGATATAATTTATGCTTGCGTAAAAATGTACAGTAAAGTATTTCCCTTAAACAGCACAGTTTGTGTTAAATATAAAATCCGTTTAACAATGTTCCAAATTACTGTTTGCACACATTTGCTCACCTTTACGTGTACATATAACGTGAACATTTTACCAGCGTTTGAACTCTCCAGCGTGGGATTTAAAGTATAGGTATTCCAAAACAAAGTAGATCCCAAAATAAAACAACTACACACTTAACAGACTTTATTTCCTTATATTTAAACTGTTTCAATTTATATTATTTACATATTATTTATCACAAGTTCACAGTCAATACATACAAAGTTATTTACAACATTTTATTTTACAAACATTTACAACTAGTGGGTGCGCGTGCCTCAACTGTTCCATACAGGAATATGCAAGACTAACGCTGGGGAACGTGCGCCGCTTCGTCGCCTTGTTGATTCTTACAACACACATTTTATAGAATTAGATATATTTTGTCTATCTAAACAATTATTTAAGAAAATGGCTTTGGATATTTTGTCTAGCGAGTAGTTTAATTTAACTCAGCAATATTGTGACAGCGACTACTGTATTCTTGTTTTATTTTTATTTTATTTTTTTATATCACTTGTCTTCAGCACGGCTTTTAACCTTTTGCTAAATCGTGGACAATGGTGTGGGTTACGTGTTTGTTAAAACTTAGTTTAAGTAGTTCTCTGTATTTTGTAGCATGTAACTGTTTTTTGTCCCTAATAAATAAATAAATAAATAAATAAACTAGGTGTACACTGCAGGACAAGTTCAGGGTATCGATTTTAACAAGACATAAATATATTTACAAACAATCACGCCTTCCCCGTATTTTAAGAGAGTTTTAAAAGCAGGTTGACAAAGTTAATTTAAAAGTAAATAAATACTATACGACACAAGTCCATGGTTTATTTCCTTCTAATAGCAGCGTTAACGAGATGAACCGTTCCGCCAAGCGATTAGTATTCTACAGGTTACACAGTCATCTTAGGCCAAGTCGTATCCAAGTCTGGTGTCGATGTCTGCAGGATTAAGCCTTCGAGGTTAATGTTCTATAACAAAGTAATTCTAAATTCTTGAAAATTATTTGCTGTAATTTTGTTTTGGTGCTATTTCTATGCCAGAATTTTTTGGCATGTAGTTGGGGTTAATGCAGAACAACGTAATGTTCTAAATGTTTTTTTGGTATTCCACTAAATGTATCCGGCAGTTTAAAGATAAAAAAATGGCAACGGTTTGTAGAAAGTCTACTCGCCGTTAAACTACTCGCCAAAAACATTTTTGCCAAAAAAGATTTAAACTGTACGGTGAATGTTAATAACCTTGATACACCGTATCAAGGTTATTAACGTTTGAATAAAACGTTGGACAATAAGTGTGTTCCAAATGGTTTATTAACTTTAAATGAAAACGAAAAGCCCACGAATATGTTACAACAGAATTAAAACTTGTTTTTAATAAAAACTTGCAGATTAACCGTTACCTTGGTTTTAACAATGAACAAGATTTCAAAAAACCGTTAGCTAAGACGAGACCACCACAAGCTCAAGTCATTTCTCATTTAGCTGTGTTCGGCTTCAGTTGTAAGCGCAATAAATTTGTAAGCTGCAGGCAGACGCAACAAACGAGCTGAAGAATCAGTAGTCTCATAGAATACTGATCAATAAATTTGAACCTGACAACAGAATGTTGCAAATTTTTAAGGTTTTTTTTTTATTTTTTTTTATTACATAGGATAGGCCATTTGATGGGATTTCTCATCAACAAAATGCGGATGATTTTTCAAAAATCCTTTCTTAGTGCTCGTTTTCGTTGTTTATGGAAGTCTTGTGCCACATTACATGCTTCTAAACCCAGCAGTTTTACGCTGTGTTTGATATTCGACGAATGAACGAATTTAAGATTGTTATTAAGTAGATACAAGTTTTCTCACAGTGTTCTTTATAGTGTTTTTGTCAATACTTATTCGAGATTTACTCGTTTTCAACTTTTGAAAAACCTCGTCTATAAAGTTTGTTATATTTACATAAACAACTTTTTATACACATTTATACACAACTCTCTGGTCCTGGTATTTCTTCAGCTATAAGATGTTCTCTCCTACTTAACGTCATAGTGCCTAATGCAATTGGTGGTTTACTTAACACTCCCTTGGGTGGTGACAGTACCTGTGGAAAGAAACAAAAGTTATGTTATAAATCTAAATAACTCGATGTGCCAAATAAGCGTCAAATTATACGACGGCTCTGAAGTGCGCTACTCGTTGCGCAGTACCACACCCCTCATCACCACTGACTCGTTATTTTTTTACTGCGCAGCGACTCGCCTCATGTTCCGAGCCGCCATAAAGTTTGCATCGGGCTGTACTGTACACCAAGGTTAGGAATGGTTCTGATTTGTAGAGCAACATCTCTGTCACTCATACCAGTGTGACAGTCTCTTTCTAAAGCTCAACGTGTCATTTAACATCCGGGTAATGTACTTTTAACCGAGTGGCCACTTTGTTTTTCGGGACATCGCGAAGCGGTTGGTCGACTCTTCACGTGAACAGAGTGGCAATGCTGCCACCCTTTTGGGCACTTTTCCTGTTGACAGCACTGAGAAATTTTTTTTTGATGCCATATGATTATTTTCCCCTCTTTTTTTATATACTAGTCCTTAGTATTGTTTTTGGTCTGTTAGCTTATTTATGTAAATATTATCATGTTTGAAAATAAAAAATGCTTAGTCAGCTCTTGCATGAACGAACTAAAATGCTGTATCATGAAAATGTTTTTAAACTTTTAATGGACGATTTCATAAAATTGTATTTTTAATTTACAGCCACTCGTAATGCTTCAAAACTGCTTAAAATTTTCCACTGTCCATATTTCCACTTACCAAAGTATCTACTATAATTATGTGTCGAGTGTTTAGTCCAAGGGTTCCCAAACTTTTTTATACTGCGACTCCCTTGTAAAATAAGATATCTGCGTGTAGGTCTAGAAGCTAAACTAGTCTATGACATAATGAAAACTACGTTTTAATGAGTTGCATTTTTCACATCGGGTTAGAGCACGCTTTTAATTCATAACATGCCTAGGTGTACAAATACGCGGTATATGGGTCATGTTCTCACTGAAAAGCTTTGTGTTAAGATATAAAACTGCTTTTGTATTTTTAGAAGGATAATATCATCGGATTGGCGAATAAAGAATTTTGTTACTATTTCGTTAGAATATTGTTTTGGGAACGTTCAGTACTGTACCGAAATGTTAATAAAAATATTTAGGCAGTCATTCAACCAGTACCTAGTCTTTGAAAAAAAAACCACTAAATACTTGGATTACTGTCTGATAATTTCAGTGTATACTTTATTATATATGAAACGCCTGTAATAAATGATAAATGATAAATGATTTTATTTCTGTAAATAGGTTTGTACAAACACTTTTACACGTCAATCATATTTTAAAAACTAGGTGAGATCGGCATTTCCTATCTGACTACTCTGAGAAGAAACGCCGAAACAAACTCAGAGGTCACAGTCTCTTTTAAAGTCCAGACATAATCTTGGTCAGGTCATGTGAAGACCATGTGGATTGATATCTGAAATGGTCTTTCGAGGAAAGAACCACACAGAATGAGTGGACCTGTCCAGTCAGTGCACGCATTTGTCAGTTGTCATGCATCTCAACACAGAACTAAAGGAGCTAAACGATTCGACGAACATTACCAAAGAAAGGACATTTGGGTAGGCCGCATAAATTACTCAAACTGCCAGACCATGATTAAAACTAATAATTAAAAAAAAATGCATTAAAAAAAACAACAAATCCACAATGTCTTCACATTCACAATAATTAAAATAGTATAATCCTTTACAAAGTAAATGTCATTGCATATATAAAGTGCATCAATGTCAAAGTGTAAATAAAATATGAAAATAATCTTGGTCATATCATATGAGGACTATGTAGACTGGTGTCTGAAATGGTCTTTTGAGGAAAGAACCACACGGATTTGAGTGGACCTGTCCAGTCAGTGCACGCATTTGTCAATCATCGTGCAGCTCAACTCAGAACTAAGGAGCTCAACGATCCGACGAACAATACAAAAGAAAGGACATTTGGGGAGGCCGCGTAAAGTACTCAAACAGCCAGACCATTATCATTAAAAGAAGAAAAAAAAATGCAATGACCCACATAGTCCTCACATTCACAAAAATTAAAACAATATTATACTTTATACAGTAAATATATACATGTCATTGTTTAGATAAAAAGGTACTTATATAGAAAAAAAAATTAAAAGAAAAAAAAAGTAAAAATAGCAAATTACACATCAATTATGTCTGTATAAACTTATTGGAGCAGCTCAATCCCAAGCCTTCTTGTCCTCAATATAGTCCTTGACAGTATAATAGGCTTTCTGGCATAATTTCCGCTTTATAAAAGTTTTTAATTTATTAAGGCTTAGTTCTTGAATGTGGCTAGGAAGTTTATTATAAAAACGTATACATTGACATTTAAACGAGCCACCTATTTTCTTGAGCCTGGTAGTGGGAACAACAAATTTGTGTTTATTCCTAGTATTTTTGTTATGGATATCACTGTATTTTTTAAACAGATTAATATTTTTATGTGCATATAAAAGATTTTCATAAATGTACTGAGAAGGCACAGTCATAATATTAATCTCTTTAAATTTGTCTCTGAGGGAGTGTCTGGGGCTTAATTTATAAATTGAACGAATTGCCCTTTTTTGTAAAACAAAAACTGTTTGAATGTCGGCGGCATTTCCCCACAAAAGAACACCGTACGACATCACACTATGAAAATAACTAAAGTAAACTAATCGCGCTGTCTCTAAATCAGTTAAATTACGAATTTTTCTAACGGCGTATGCTGCATAGCTTAGTTTTTTTGACAATTTATCTATATGGGGTCCCCATTGAAGCTTGGCATCCAAAGTTATGCCTAAGAATACTGTGGAGTTTTCGGGTTTCAACTCTTCACCCTTTAAAAGAGCACTAGTTTCTACTTGTCTAACATGAGGTATCGTAAACTTAATACATTTAGTTTTTTTCTCGTTAAGAAGTAGGTTATTAACATTAAACCAATTAACTACCTTAGCGAGGGCGCTATTTACATTGTCAGTACCAAGCTGCTGACGTTTCAGTTTAAATAAAAGTGAAGTGTCGTCTGCAAACAACACTATATCATGATTATCCTTTATGAGGTATGGCAAGTCATTAATATAAATAAGAAACAAAAATGGGCCAAGAATTGAGCCCTGGGGGACCCCCATTCTAACTACAGATCCAGGTGATCTTTTTCCGTTAACATCTACTCTTTTAATTCTATCACTTAAGTAAGAAGTAAGAAGATCCAGAGAGGCGTTCCGTATTCCGTAGTGGTGCAGTTTCCTGATTAATGTTTCATGAAGAACACAATCAAATGCCTTGGACAGATCGCAAAAGATGCCCAAAGCATCGCACTTGTCCTCCCATGCATTATAAACATGTCCTAAAAGTTCAACTCAGGCTCAAATGCATCAGTAGTCGAACGACCCTTTGTAAAACCAAACTGTTTGTTATGCAGTAATTTGTGTTTATTAAAAAATCTTTGCATTTGATCTAAAATAAGTTTTTCAAAAATTTTACTAAAGGTAGGTAGCACTGAAATAGGTCTATAATTAGTAGGGTCAGATGTACTACCCGATTTAAACAATGGTATTATTTAACTGTTTTTCATAAGATCAGGAAACTCACCACGGTCAATACAATTATTAAAAATAACAGCTAAAGTAGGTGCTACAATATCTATAATTGACTTAGCAACGTCCACAGAATTACCCCATAGATCTGCGGTCTTTTTAACATTTAATGTGTGAAAGGTTTTAATTATATCTCTACAGGTGACATATTGGAAATTAAATTCAGAATCACAAACTGGAACGTTTTCTTTAAGCAAATACTCTGCAGTAGTGGGCGATGAGTTCAGAGATTTAGTAGTCGATACGGGAATCTCTGCAAAGAAATTTTCAAAGGCCGCGGCGACTTGAGAATCTGATTTAATTATGTTGCCATCAATATCAAGGCTGAAGTCACTACTTCGGTTGCATGACCTTCCCGTTTCGCTATTAATGATATTCCATGTCGTTTTAATTACATTACTACTATTTGAAATTTTTGAACTCAAGTAACGTGACTTGGCTATACAACAAACTTTTTTAAATAATTTTGAATAATTCCTAATATATAAATTAAATTCAGCAGTGTTTATACAAGTCCGTTCATCATACAACTCATAAAGTCGTTTTCTACTTTTATGTATACCAATGGTAGCCCAGTCACTGAAGGAAGCATTACTATTAACCGAAAATGTCTTCGGAATGAAAGTATTATCAAATTGTGTCCAATACATTTTGAAAAAAGCATTATGTTGTTGATTAGAGTCATCATTAGTTGAAAAAAGTGGTAAATTACTTGGAAGTTTAGTTTTAAATGTTTCCAAACGATTATTAGTTTTTGGATTAACAGTGATATCTTTTTTTTTAGTTTTTTTGTTAATATTTGAAATAGTGACCAACTGTCCGCAATGATCTGAGTCTATTAAATTAATAATTTCCTTGTGGGTTGGTATAACATCTGTATAAACATTATCTAGGCATGTGGCACTAGTGGGAGTTATTCTAGTGGGCTCCAAAAATTGGTTTGCAAGATTGTATGACTGAAACAAACTTATAATTCTAGTACTTAACCCAGAATTTTCTAACAAATTAACATTAAAATCACCACAAGTGATAACACAGTTTTATTGTACAACTGCAACACCTTTAAATAAAAATAAAACCTCACTATTTGATACTCACATGTCGGTGCTCGTCGAGCGCTGCGCTGACGCGCTCGCTCCCCCACTCCTCGGTGGGGTGGAGAGCGCCATTTTTCGCGGCCGCCTCTGTAACGCACTTTGTGCTCGGCGGGGCCCCGTCTGTGTGCATACCGTTTGATACTGCTTGATAATTTTACTCAGAAACAGTTTGTGGTGAGAAAGAAAAGAAACGCTTGTGGTTATTGAGGAAAGTTTTCTCAATGCAATATTAACTATCGACTAATTGCACCACTGTAACGTACCGTTTTAAATTATGAAGTTGAACTAGTTGCAAAAATTACCATGACTAAAATATGAAATGATAATGCCATTTTATGGACGAAAATGACGTAAAAATCACATCATTACTTTTAAGATGACTATAACAAAAACAAAGAAAAGATTATCTACTTCGAAAACTTCAGGTGTAAAACCAGTTTTAATATTCATAAAAATGTGTTAAAACCATATTATAGCTTTAAAACTCAATATTAATTCTGAACTTTCCTCATAAATCTTCACTGTTCTATCAAAAAATTGATATAATTTTTACGACGACGACGTGAAAAGTGTCTCGTTCAATGAAATTTTTAACGCAATTTTTAGACTTTCATCAAAAGATTAACCGGAATAAATGCATACATTTATACCTATCCATAAACTGAAGCAAAAGGCTTCGTGCAATACTTTGCTTGAAACAGAATTAAAAACCAGAGATAATTAATTCATTAGTTTTCGTTTTAAAATGCTCAATGCTCTTATAGAAACCGCAGTTCTGTTGTTGATAGAATATTATAAACAAGGTAAGCTATTCCTTTTGCAGCGTTTTTTTTTTCTTTTGAGAATGAAGCAGCAGACCTATTAATTATCTAGGTGCGTGAACGAGTCTCTTTTGAAGTAAAATAAGTGTTAAATAAAGACTTGCATGAAAAAGCATGAAAAATATTGAGATGTCACAGTTGCAGAGCGTCTCTGGTGCCAAAGGTATGATGTGATATATCTCATACGGTCTTATTACAAAACAATGATTTTTACATGATTTAAATCATCGAGTCAGTTTTATTGTAATAAGAACGTAACTGTGATTGAAATACATTTCTTGATGCAAAAATAAAATGCATTATCAGCCTATTATGTTCCCACTGCTGGGACACAGGCCTCCTCTCTGTGAGAGGGAGTTGGCCGTAATCCAACACGCGGGCCCATTGCGGGTTGGTAGATGTCACATGTCTTCGAATTTTTGGTTCTAAGGTCACCGTTTTGAGAGGAGTGGTGATGAAATAATTTACACAAAGTTAAGCGCCTGTCTGGGTTCATAAAATAAAATGGTTAGTCATTAATGCACTTAGTTCAGCCCAGTTCATGAGCTGTCAGTGTCATTATTCCATAACAATTTTAACACTACTTGCTCTTGAACGCGTTTAAAATGTGATGAAACGCATTCAGTTTCACTGGTGAAATCGGCACTAAGCCCGGTACCTACTAACTAGTAATTATTGTATAAAGAAGTAAAGTCCTTCCGTAGTCGGAATAAAGTCCGAAATTCAAAAAATGCCCCATAGTTTAAACCTGTGCCTGAAGATACACCTTGTTTTCTAAATAATAAGACGAATAGAGTTTGGTACATTAGCCCTGTGTATATTCTGAATTAGTGGCATAATGTTAAAACTTTTTTGATGCGAACTAGATTTCTAGAAGGTCATTATGTGCATTATTTACAAAGGCGGAGAACTCAAATTCAATTATTAATGGGGTACAACAGTCTGTAAATCTATTTAGCTATTAGGACATTGTGACTACACCGATAAAATAAGCCATCGACCATGTAGCGCTTAGCATCAGAATAGTCAGAACACAACCGCAAATGGCGATCGAACGGTCGCTCAGTAGTTGGCTATCTTCACTGAGACCGTTTTATACTCCTCTTGATACCGGAATCTCACTCAATTAAATCGCTTTGACGTATGCCGGTTGCGGGATAAGTACCGATTGTACTTATTCCGTGAGATGAGGACTTCATACACACATAGGGCATTGTGTCGATAGAAGATTTTAAGTCTTGTTTAAAATTGCAAATATTAAGGATTTCGGTGACCATATTTCGTATGCATTATTATGTAAGCCAACATGCATATTTCCAAACAAAAAAAAAACTGACTCGCCGCGGTATTGTTACAAGAACCACCTAATCCGAAATTTCCCCTACCCATTTCTTCTTACTGAATAAAGCCAGGAATTATAAAATGAACAGCATTTAAGTATCTATTGTTTTCTAAATTGTATCAAAATCTGTTGAATAACGAAACAAGACCATTATTATAACATAAAATGACGTAAATCTGAAAAAAGCTTTTTAACAACCATTCCAAGACCTAACTTTATTCCACAAAGCTAGAGATTTACATGATTGATGATGATTTCAAGACTATCTTTTAAATATGGAAGAATCAGTCTAGGACGGAATCTGAGGGGCTTACCTGGCGGTGGATTCAATATGTCCGGCTGCGCTTGCTTGGGCGGCTTTAGCGTGTAGGCTACGACGTACTGACCGTCGCCCGCGTTGAGCTGGAGCTCTGACGACTGCTGCTTTGTCGGCGGATTACTCCTGGTACAAAATATTTAAGTTGAAAATAGAAGATGGCGAAAATCTTAAGGAAAAGGTGGCTTAAGCTTTGCAGTGAATTTTATGGCTTGAAGAGAAGTTAGGTAGTACCTAAGTGTTAGATTTTTCATAAATTATTATGATCTGAGGCGCATTAGTTTACCCAAAAAAATAGTTGGCTTACGCTGGAATTGTATCATCATACTCCATGAAAGAATAATAATACATACATTTAAAAAATCGCAATCGTTCATGTATAAAAAGAATCGCATTCCGTGACGTTATCGTATGTAAACAGCATCATAAATCAATGTCATACATGGACTGTAGCTCAGTATATTATTGTCATAATTACTATAACAATAGGATAATTTACCTAATTATAATTAGCTCTAATTGCAAGCAATGGACACAATTGTCAAAGTTTGAACATTATTTGCCAGAAGCCTCGCTAATAAATTAGTGTGTATTTTGTCTCTTTTAGAGTTCCGTACCCATATACATATGGGTACGGAACTCTAAAAGAGTTCCGTACCCATATGTACCCGTCCGTCCGTCTATCTGTCAGCGGGCTGTATCTCAAGAACCGTAATAGAAAGAAAGAAAACTATTTATTAGGACTCGCACAGGAATACACATAATGCAGTACGTTGTGTGATCCGCAGTATCACAAACTGAACTGAACACACTGAACCAAACATAAAAATGAATAGTACAAAAATAAAACATAAGTAAATGGTTACTAAAAACAAATTCCTGTACGAGTTTAAAAGACCCCTATCTCAGCATAATGCTGCGCCACTTAAAAATAAGTGTCACAGCGCTGGTATTCTGATAGTATCGAATATATAATCGATCAAATAATATAAATGTAAATTTATTAGTGTTTAAAACAAAATATTTATAACTTTCTCTTAATCCGCTTGTCAGCACCCGACGTAACATCAATCACTTGTCTATGCCACAGGTGTGTGGTACTCTATGGCTAGAGTGCTCCTTGACTCTATGGCATCGCATGTCGCTGTGACAAGCAAGTAGACCAGAGACGCAGGCGCCGAAACTCCGGCAAACAAAATTTAAAATATTACGGCTGTTCAAACACAATGCTAAATAGAGTTACAATAATTATAGTGATTAATACAAACAAAATTGTTCTATGGCAGTCAACTACATTTGGAGAAACAAACATAAAAGTAATGTTATGAGTGGCAGAATTACAATTTTCACAAGTGACAAAGAAAAATATAAAACAAAAACAAAATGCGAAACAATACAATAGGTAGAAAGTTGAACCACTCTAACAAAGAATAACAAAAATAAAAATTAATAACCCCGTTTAATTTTACCATACAAGAAACGTGTTTTTTTTCGGCATTTTTTGCCGTGAGGGACGGAACCATTCGTGTGCGCATTAAAAAAAATTATTTCAACTTTATTTTTGAAAGAACAGGTAACGAGAATTATTTCCATCTTTCCATATACGCTCACAAAATCAATTCCAAATGTAACAAAAGGATCCTTCATAACAGTGACATACCACGCAATAATTGTGAAGTAGGCACCGTAGACTGCACTCATACAATTTTAATGGAAATCGAAATCGATTCCCTTTGATTTAATCATGCCTCAAATGTTAAATTGAGTCATGGCTATACACGTAATACGTAATACGTACTTACAGCGGAGGGTTTTGATTAAGTGACATTTGATTTGTAACCTGCGAATGCGTGTATCTGTGTCTTTTATTTATCATGACTTCTGGATTTATTGACATGTTGACAGAAATGTTACTGAGGAGTTCGTAGGTTCAGGTGTTTTGAAAACACCTACACGCAATTTCTTGACTTTCATATAGCACAAAGTTTAACCCATTTGTAAAAATAAGATTTAAGTTTTAGTGCTTTTGAGTGTTCAAATTTTTCATGTTACTTTTAAATCTGCTCAGAGCACAAAGCGATTTGTCCTATCGTTCTATTTCTGATAACTGTTTGAAGAAGACAGAGATATGATTTAAATATATGTTTTAGCACTTAGCGACTTTTAAGGGTGAAGTGCCAAATTACGTTTTTTTGCAATTTGCTGGTTAGTGTCAGGTTGTATGTTGAACAAAATATGATTCGCGAACGTAACAAGTATGTATTTAAAGAATTATTATTATTAAGTTTATCAATACAACCTTCTAAGTTCATGTAATTCTATTGATTGATATTTTATGATATTGTGATCCAACCTGGCACTGTCCTGCAAATAAGTATTTATTTATAAACCATACATTTTTGTTTCCAAATAATGCAAACAATATTATGAAAAGTGAAAAGCTTAAAAAAATTGCCAAGTTATAGACGTTTTAAGATAAGTGTTAGACAAGGACGTCACGACTATTTGACTTCATATTAGCGCGATACATTGTCCGTTCCGCGCTACAAGGACGGGAATAATCCCCTACAAAAACTTTTAAAGCTCGTAGATTCTTCATATTTACATCGATTTAGCCGATTTTTTCACTTATTTTTACGATACCTTCTTTGAAGTTACATGATTTTTTCGAACTTTTTTAATATTAGTCATCATCCCTATTACAAAAAACGTGAGAAAATTTTAATTGAAACTCTTAATATAACCAACTACCACCGCATTGAACTTGTTTACAAGCAGTGTTTGATACTGGTTTAATGCTGCGAGTGTATCTATCTATTCCCCCCCGACCCTTGCTCGACGAAGTGCCAGCCCGCGCCGTAGCTGAGCCTTTAGCTTTAAATTCCCCAGATAATAATAATATAATCCAGATCCAGCCTGTCCCCATCTTGCTGTCCTCCCGTCAGCGACGCCCTAAGCCGAGGTCCGTACCCCACAGGGGGTGCCCTTAGCAAGCGTTCGCTTAGTAATGTAAGTAGTTTTACGCCCCTGGCTGGAGGCTTTGACTCCGCTTAAGGCAGCCACAGGATAGTCCAGTTAAGTAGTCACGACCTCTCAAGGTCAACTACGAGATGCCATACATAAAAAAAAAAAAAAAAAAAGTGTATCTATAAAAATACTAGCCTATTATTGTCCCACTGCAGGGCAAAGGCCTCTTCTCATACAGAGAAGGCAAGAGCAAGAAAAACCGGTTAATCACCACGCATGATCAAGACAGATTGGTGATTCCAGACTTATATTAACTATATATGTCTAAGATAAACTCGGAAAGTACACATTGGTGATTGCCCGGATTTGAGCTCACAACCGATATACAGGGTGACTGAATCTGGACCCGCCATAGCTAATTCGCATAAACGTCGTCAGTTACTAATTATTGAACCTTACTTTCCCTAGATACAGTTTAATTATTATTAAAATTATTGTAAAAAATAAATATTGTAACACCGTAGTTTTTAATTTTAGCTTAATATGATCGTAAAGTTATGTTATATTTTTAACCCTATTTTGAGGGAATTTCCGACGTATTTTAATCGCACATGTTTATGACTAACAACAAATAATAAAAGAATACTAAAATAACAAAAAAAGTTATGAATCATGAATTGTGGAAAAAATATCAATAAAATATACATATTGTGAATATTCCACATGTTAGGCGCTAGATGGCGCGACAGAACGCGTAGAAACACGAACGTAGTCGTCGCCGCCAACGCATAAGGTGATGTTTGCGGTACTAACGTCGGGAGTCGACCAATGAGGTGACGAGATAAACGCGCCACCACCGCGAACCAATCAGGCTGGAGATTTGATTGTGAAGAAAGAATAACGAGGTGTTGAGTTTTTACCGGGAAAATTGGTAGTCAGTCTAATTTTTGTAAACAAATTGTGTATATCTCTGAATATAACAAGAAGCTAAGTATTTCCCTTAATTAATATGTATGTGTTCACTTTACTGATTTGAATGTAATATTTGCTGTTATGGGTGAATTGTGTTTTAAATTCTGAGGGATAACGTTGCGCCTATATCTTACTGGGGTTTTATTTTAATTCGTAAGTGATTAACTGTTTAAATTCTATTGTTTTATGAGGTTCCAATAACTTTAAATTCATTATACCTATATACATGTTTGAAGGACGTAATTAAATACACATTTTAAACTGCTATCGTTGTTTGTTTAATATATTTGTTTAATGGGTGTAACAATATACATACTCGTACCTTACTATCCCTAGCTAAAGTTTTATAGTTTGGGACTATAAAACTTTAGCTAGTGAAAGTAAGGTCTAATAATTAGCAAATGACGTCCTCTATATGCGAATTTACTATGGCAGGTCCAGATCCAGTCACCCTGTATAATGCCCGTGAGGCCTTATCCACTGGGCCGCACCTACATTTTAATGTATGGACATAGATCCTAGCCTGCATAACTTGACTAGGTATAATAAATACCCAAAAAACAGATCACACATATTAAAAAGTATGAAACAAGTACCTACGAGTTTACTTACAATAGTTAGGTATAGAGTTTAGACTTCTGTACAGTTGCAGTGGCTATAGTGTTGCAGCCATGTTCGCGACTCGAAACATGAGCAAACATGTATGTTGACGTTATTCAGATTGCCAGGACATGTGGAACTTGGAACTTGCGACACAAGTTGGAAAGTTTAATGACATGCCAAAACTAGGAAAATGTAGGTTGGAGCGACGAAAGGAACAATACATTTTGGTAAATTTGTAACATTATTCACGATTTTCAGGATCATTTTAAAATAACTTTGCAGTACAATGTATCTATGCTTAGTCTAGTAGACATTGATATGTTAGTAGGTACCTTATTTATTGAGTCATAATTTTTGATGTAATTTATTAAAAGAATTTTATTGATATAGGTACCTACTTGGTTTAATGTACTTGTGATGACCAATTAGACCACTTCATTTTACATTTTAACTGTAAATTATTTTTTTGTTTACAAATTGTTAACAGTATATTAATTTTTCATTTTCACCTCTCTTAGGCGCGAATTACACAGAAACGGCTCGCGGAGCAGGCATCTTGCAGCTTCAAAACGTTTCAATACAAAATGTAGGTAGGCGACGCGATGTGAATTATACTCAAGCGGCGTGGCGCAGGCACGTCGCACTGTGGGCTGGATTCCGGCTTTCATAGACTTATAATCTTAATGTTTCAAGTGTCGACTTTTATGCTTAATCTGATGATGTCTACATCTGATTCTTAGTTTGTATTTGTTGATCGTGTACTATTTTTAGTTTGTATTTCCTGATTTATGTTATAAGTATTTTGTACCTATTTCAACTTCTCTTATATGTATCCTAGTGTTTACCAGTGGAAACTTGTAAATGGCCTTCAATTTTGTATCGTTTAAGGACACTGTTTATGTTAGCTGTAAGTTTTCCGAATAAAATAAAGTAAAATAAACAGCACTATACAATTTTTTTTGAAAAATTTGTATGGAGTTGTTAAGAAAAATCATCATATCTCCGCTCTCGCACAATTGGCCGTTATTCTTTTTCAGGGGATTAATCCATACATTATTTGGAATTTTATGACATACGCCATGGCACGGCCAAGGGTGCGAGTATTTTTTTTTAAATTGACAAAAATTATTTTAATTTTTTAAATTAATTTTGTATTAACAATGTAAACTTTACGTCTATACGCATTGCCTAAATGATTTATCAGACCACAAATTTCAATTACCGCGTCAAGAAATGGTAATTAACTTAAAAATATTACTTATAAATTAAACCATAATAACTAACTTTTCTAATAGCTCCGTAACTATTACTACAATTACTGATAATCACGACGAAAGAGGTAAGAAATAAAATAATTGTTAAGTATGTCATTAATAATTACTGTGAAATTTCCAATACACTATTTAATTAGACTAATTAGGTAAAGGTCCTTTTTTCTCATAATTTTGTCCTCGTTATGTTATTGATTTCAATGGGTGCGTATTTACGTATTCCGTCTATTAGTTTTTGACATAATGAGGATAATTAGAAAAAAAATTGTTTTCATGCAATAAATAGGAGTGTGAGTTTAAAGAATGACAATTCAGTTATCTTTGAGTAGTTACATTACCAACAGTGATCATAGTAAACATGGAAAGTATCGTATCAAATCGTGATTTGTTCGTTATTCTGAAAAGCAAATATCAGAAATCAGACAAAAGTAATGATTATCAATTTTTGTTTGAGGCTGTGTTATCTCGATGTAACTATTGTTTATCCGAGGAAGATCGTGTAACTTTCAAAGAATTTTGCCGAAAATTCACTAGAGCAGTTGACAAACGTTGGCGTTTAGCAAGACGGAATATGGAGATGTTTCGAAAGGAGTACGGAAGCTTGAAGGATACGTTGACTGGCCTAGCTGTATCAAAGAAAATTTTCATGAAGCTTCGACAACGTCTGTTGATGTTGAAGAACTGCCATCTACATCAACATCATCTGTTAGCACTATGACCAAACGAAGGCTTACTCGAAAACCTTTTGAAGAATTACAAGTAAAGCAAAAAAACGAAGAAGTACTGATCATTTGGATTGTGAATCCAGTGAGCTTGTTTACACAGCCATTTCCAAATTGAAGGAAGAAGGTCGTGGGGATATTGCTTCTGTCATTGAATTTATGATGAAATACCCAGATGCTGTTAAAAAAATCCAGGATGTCATAAAACATCCAGCCAAAAAAATATTTTTACACCCATAAAGGCCCTTGGATTGCTACTATCTCTTAAACTTTCAAAATACTTTAACGAGAGTCCGCTGTTCGAGAAGGTTTGTGTGACTTATACCCTTCTTACTACCGAGTGCAAAATGAAAAGAAGGAGTGTTATCCACCTCAACAAGGTAACAGATTCATCTGCCAGAATTACTTTGCAAGCTTTACTTGATATCACAGCAAATAGAATACTAAAATCCCTACACGATGACTTAAAAGGGAAAGAAATGGTTTTAATATCCAAATGGGGTTTTGACGGAGCATCCAGCCAAAGCAGGTAAAAGCAAAAATTGGATTCTGCCCAAGATGACTTCACTAGCACCATTGAAAATCACATGTGAGGGAAAGACCGTTTGGGAAAATCCGAAACCTTGTTCAGCAGCATTTTGTCGTCCGTTGCAGTTTACATTTGTAAAAGAAAGTGAGGCAGTCGTGTCTTCGACCAACAAAGTGCAACAGCAATACGATCAATCATAATCTTCATATGACCATGATTGATGCCAAGATATGCACTTACCTTTCAGAAGCTAGATCGAACGCAGCTTGTTACAATTGTTTAGCTAAACCGTCTGAGCTAAACAATTTGGGAGCTATGAGAAGAAAGACGACATCAGCAGACATGATGAAGTTCGGAATCTCGTCACTGCATGCTCGTATAAATATGATGGAATGCCTCTGACACATTTCGTGCCGGCTAGATATCAAGAAATGGGCAATAAAAGAAAAAGCTGACAAAGATGCAAGGGACGCAAGGAAGAAAATTATTCAAAGTTGCTTTAAAACCGAACTCGGCCTACTTATTGATGTTGTGGCTATGGTACTACCAACGACGGAAATACCGCAAGAAGATTATTTAAAGATCCAGAGAAAACTGCTGCCATCACAGGTTTGGATGCAAAGCTGATCCGTAGATTTGCTGTCATCTTACAGGCAATAACTTCTGGAGAGCAAGTAAATGTTGAGAAATTCAAAGATTATGCTTACAAAACTGCTGAAAGATACGTGGCATTATATAATTGGTTCTATATGTCGGCAACAGTGCATAAAGTGCTTCTTCATGGAGCTGATATTATTGCTTGTAACTTAATCGTACCAATCGGGAGTCTTTCTGAAGAGGCATTGGAAGCCCGGAACAAGAACTTCCGTAGATTCAGGGAACACAATTCCCGTAAGAAGAGCAGAGTGAGTTCCAATGTGGATATTTTTAATTTCCTTCTTCTTTCGTCGGATCCACTTATATCATCAACAAGACCCACTTTGGACTTTAAGCAAAAGAAAACTTTCATTGAGGATACAAAAACTTTATTTGAATGAAGTTTTACTTCAAGAAACTGAGTTCGATTTTGTAGATGTTTCCCAGCTAAACTCAGACTCTGAATCGGACTCTGATTCTGAGTCGGAGTCGGACTCCGATAACAATGATGCAGAATAGATACCTTTCTATAATATTATGGAACTCCTTTCTTTTTTCTGTTGGTTTCGGTCAATTATTACCATTTTTGTTTTGTATGTACTACTTTTATTTTATTTATTACGTGTACAATAAAATAGAACTAATTTATTAAATACTTTTTTATCTATGCAAACCTATTAATGACATACTTAACAATTATTTTATTTCTAACGTTTTTCGTCGTGATTATCAGTCATTGTATTAATAGTTACGGAGTTATTAGAAAAGTTAGTCTTATTTTATATCTTAATCCATTTTTTAAAAAAAACTCGCACCTTTGGCCGTATCATGGCGTATGTCAAAAAAATCCAAATAATATATGGATTAATCCCCTGAAAAAGAATAACGGCCAATTGTGCGAGAGCGGAGATATGATGATTTTTCTTAGCAACTCCATACAAATTTTTCAAAAAAAAAAAAAAACATAGTGCTGTTTCCTATATTATTCCATAATCATGATATATTTAGGCATATAGTTGGTCTTTCAAATCATAATCAAGCATAAAAGTCGTCACCTGAAACATTAATATTATAGGTCTATGAAAGCCGGAATCCAGCCCACAGTGCGTCGTTTCGTTGCCTGTTCCGCGTCGCTAGCAGTCGCGACTGGAGATGCGCGCAAGCAGCACGACTTTTGTTTATACAGAAAAATGCGTGACGATTAGTGAGTTTAATGTAGAGTTCTGCGAGATAATTGAACAATATCCAGCTCTTTACGACTGTACTAGGCTGGAGTAGGTACAGTCATAAAAACGCTTCTTCTGAAGACCGTGTTTTACTTTCGACAATAGAATGTGAAAACATTCCAGTGACATTTTAAACACTGTAGGAAAACGATCAGGATATTCGCATAATTTTTCCATTATTTTAAATATCTATGCTCTTGTGGTATTTTCCACACAGGGTGCACCCAATATCTTCGGTGTCTCTGCACATTAATGAGTCTTCGAAGACATGCTATCACTATAAAGTCAGCCTGCGTAATGACTAGTTGCGGCGTCTCTTCGCTTCTTTGATATAATTTAAATCGCGTCCGTGAATTATCTGTTTGACGCCTGCTCTGCGCCTGCGCTGCGTCTTCACCGTACGCCGTTTCTGTGTAATTCGCGCCTTAAGTGAACGAACATTACAAATTAAAATTGTGGTGATTTCATGAACCAAGTCATTCAACGTAAAGGTAACATTACACTTTAAACATTAACGTAATCATTAAAATAAGAAGATGAGTTACAGTAAACATCATAACGTCACGCCTTGTTTCCCCGAAGGGTTGGGCAGAGGTGTACCTGTACACCCACATTTCGCCAGTTATGTTTAAGTCCCATGTAATATAGGGGGCGAGCCTATTGCCATCAACCGGGCACAAATCCAGACTCCGGGCTGCTATTGAGAAATTCCAGATAGAAAAACCCAATAACACTTTACCCGACCTGGGAATCGAACCCAGGACCTCATGCTCAGCAGTAGCGATTGCGACCACTAGACCAACGAGGCAACAGTAAAGTTAATGGAATTGTGGCATAGAAGGGATACTTTACTTTATTGCGAATGGTCTTACCTCTTTCGGCGCAGATAGAAACCGGTGAAAATGGCCGCGCAACCGCAGATTACGACAGTGAAGATGATTGACCAGAAGGCAGCTTTCGAGACTCCGGCCATCAGACTGCTGCCACCATCTAGCATGTTACAAAATAATAGTTTAACTACCTGATATTTTGAATACTTGGTCTGCTTCTATTCAAAACAATATGATAATCCATAATGTCACCAGTGCACAGTGTATGAAAAGGTACTCGCTACAATGTGTATACTGCATGGTGTAGCATAGAAGATTATCGGTTTTCATTCTCACAACAAGATCCCCTCAAGTGACATCATGTCCCAATAACAGCTGAATGAATAGTTCTCAAAATCGATTACATTTCACAGTTCAAATATGAAGTAAAATATTTATTTCATTTTAGTAGTTTTTTTGTCACTTTAAACATTTTCATTTATTTTGGATAGTAGGAACACTGGTTCCCACCAAAGTAAAACACAATTTTCGAAATTCATTCTCTAAATAACTATGCATTTAAATTCACCCCTTCGTCCTTCAAAGGATTTTTAAAAGCGTGTTCTAAGCGTTTGCATCATTATGTTCATGTTACGTAAAAATACATCCGCAGTGTTTTTTATCAAAGCCTTCTAATAATGACTTAACAAATATAACATATACATAATTTTCTATGTGAATAAAAAAAATGGGTTTATTTGTCAGAAAAACAACACGATAAGATGAATTTAAAAAAGAAACCCACGACAAATCAAAACCTCAAATAACATCCGAAATTTTAAAACTTTTTTTCCTGCAGCCAGGACTTAAACTTATATACTAACTTAAAAACTAAGCGACAACGCTAAGGGCACCCCCTGTGGGGTACGAACCTCGGCTTAGGGCGTCGCTGGAAGAGGGCAGCAAGGGACTAGCTGGAACAGGATTTGAGTGATTTAGGGACGAATTTAAAGCTACAGGCTCAGCGGCGCGGGCTGGCTCGAGCAAGGGTCGGGAGGGGCGTGGATTTGGGCGTCGCGGCGGGCCTCAGCGGCGAGGACGGTAGGACGGCGATCGGGTTTTGGGCTTATGTAGTGTGCTGGTGGCCTTACTACTCTCCTGGAGGAGGGTAGTGGCGTCATCGGGGGCGATTAAAGTATGTCTTGGTCGGCGAATACTGCTAATGCGGGAGGGAGTGTAGCGGGCGGCCGCTGAGATCAAGGGGTTGGAGTGTTTAATGCCACAGTCAAAGAAGCGCTTCGATAAGCGTTTCATGAACTGGTTTATGGTAGGCATTTTAAGGTCGATGTGGAGATTTATATTACGGACATAGAAGGGGGCACCCGTGACCTTTCTGAGGAAACGGTTCTGGAGGGTCTGCATCTTATGGAGATGACGTGGGTGAGCGTGCGCAAATACAACGCAGGCATAGGTCATGATGGGACGGATGACTGCGGTTTAGATGCGCAGCTTGCTTTTAAGTGACAGTTTACTACGGGCTGTCAGTACAAATTGGAGCCTGCTAAGAGCGAAGGAGGCGCGCGCGCGAACCGCCTTAATATGAGCCTCAAAGGTAAGGTTTTCATCGAGGATCACGCCTAGGTATTTGGCTTGCTTCTCCCAGGGGATCGGCTTACCGTACATAGTGATCGGGCTGGGAAGTGGGGGAGGGAGTCGACGACGTCTCGAGAAGATAACCGACTAACTCTTATCGGGGTTGACCTCGATTCTCCATTTCCTACTAACATAGTTTTAAGCTACTTATATTTATACAATTTTGTTTTATACTATAAATATGTTAGTTGGTAAGGTATATGTCTATGGGCCATTTAACCTGAAATAAATGGTTTTTAATTATTTTTATAACTTTCATGTATTGTACCTTAGGGCATTAAAGTAATATTGAGTTCGGATATAACACACAATTAGACAAATATTGAAGGAACATAAACATTGTTAAAGTTTTAGTACAATAGTGCCAAAGCAGTTCTTCAGTACATTTGAACTGCACAAATCACATGAAAGTAAATGATTAATTATCAATGTTGTATGCGATTGTTGAATTGGTTATTCATATTTAATTTTTATAATTATGATTTTACTTCTAAATAACTTTGATAGATTTAAAAGGTTGTACAATTCAAAGATTAATTACGTAACATAACTGAACACAATCTTGAATTCCTAGTTTTTTTTACCTATGAAAAACAATGATAATTATGCAATTTGTCTAAATACTTGATAACTAACGCATTAAACTCCTCACACACACTACTACACACCCACCCACACTCCACACCTAGGTATGTTTAGATGGTGCTAGCCTGTCATCCTGTTTGTTTCTGTGCATATAATAGGTAAGTGTAGCTACTAAATTGTAAATCCGTAATTGGCTGTAAGATTAATTTATCAATTGGGGCTGTGGATTTTGTGAATAAATAAATAAAATAAAGTAAAACTAGCTCCACGCAAAAACGATTTGTGTCTTTCAATCCGGAAACACAACAGGCCACCCGATTAGCTATAGATAATAATCTATAGAGGCAATGTTGTAATAAGGTAACCATATTATTATTCTAAATGTTCCACATGTGTCAAGTAACAGAACAGTAGTGGCTCATTGGTAACGGCCCCGACTTACGGGTGGTGGGCTCGAACCCAGGAGGGCACTTTACTTTGTGTAAAGAATTACATCACCACTGCTCTCAAAACGGTAGAAGAAAACACCCAAGAACCAAAAATTCGAAAACAAGTGACATCTGGCAGCCCGCACTGGGCCCGTGTGGTGGATTTAAGCTCACTCCCTCGAAGATAGGAGAACTGTGTCCCAGCAGTGAGAACATTATAGACTGATTTTGTTTCATTATGGCTACAGACAGACGATTAATAAATCGAAAATAACATTTAAAATCGTTCAGAAGGTCGTTCTATCAAAATGGAGACATTTGGTAAATCTGGACAAAGGAAAATAAAAAGATACTGAGCCACAATCGGCTTTAGAATTTCCCTCCTAGTTCTAATTAATACCAATGTATATAATGTAATGTAATAGTAATATTGATAAACCCTACCGAAAGTTCGATTCCAAAATAATTGAGCTGACGTACAGTTATATTACGAAAATATATCTGCAGGTATATATTTGAAAATAAACCACAGCAGACGCCCGTTACCTTATTATTAGTAGAGAATATTACGATATTGGATGTCAGACGGTGAATTAGCGTAATTACACTCTTCTCTCTCACTCCAGCAGCCTTGAACATACTGAGTGTGAGCGAAAAGGAATGTTTGTGTAACGCTATTTAGTAGGTTCAAATTTACGCCTAGCTATCTAGCAGATTGCTTGCTTATTGTCATCCTATCAATGGCAAATTGCGCTGGCCGTAATACGCCATGAAATTTGTTTGTTGGCCATCAAAAAGGGTTTTTCAAAATTAATAACGTTAAATTCTGTGAAGTTTAATATAAAGTAAAGCGGTCCTTGTTTAACATGCTTACATTTTGTGACTTGCCTTCAGTGCTAGAGAAAACAGGGACAGTTTCACCTCACAATTCACCTAACAATTAGAAACCACGTTGGCGCTTGAGTAGGATTGGTTTAAAACGTACTTATTCGCTTGGTTAAATCAAAAAGTCTGTTCCTCAAAACTGTCAAAAACAGTCAGGTCTGGGGGCCTATTTAATTTATCTGACAATTCGACATAAAACTTTGTTTTTTTTTCGAGTTGTTAATTTGTCGCTTGTCGGTTTTATTAAATAGATCCCTGAATAGTAATCCAGTCAAATTAAGCTGACTCAGGTGAACAATAAAACAAACGAAACATTGCATTCACTTAGGTACTATCATTAAGCTGCAGGCTGAAAAAATAAAACAAATAAGCATCACATATCAAATCCCATACCTGTTCTCCTTTCAGGGTCCTGATACGCGAGAGCATGCAGCATGATGCGATCCGAAGCTCCCTTATCATTCCTCGAATGGACCGTCAGTCTGAGCGCACTGCCGCTCGACCATAGCACGCCGGCCGGCACAAGGAATATGGCAACACCGTCTAGGATTGCAATATAATTGGGGAGGTTAATTTTCTGGAAGATTGCAACTACTAGGGATCTGAAACGAAACTGGATAAATGTTTGTCAATGGGATTGTGTTTAGTGGTTTTTGTGGTGGTGGTATGCAGGATTTGCATTTAGTAAATCTATAGTATTAGACAAGGTTGAAAAGAACTACAAAATATAACCTTTTTGGTGAAATATGGATGCCACGGTCCGCTGTTTGTCTCACAAAGTTCAAAAACCCGCATGCAAAAATTCAAAAAGTATAAGTGAAATTCTTATATTTTTCAATTACTCGACTCCAGGATTGATATTTACATCAAAACTTCAGTTTAAAAAAAAAAACAAGAGGAAGACAAAACCATGGACAGATTGTGTGAAAGAAGATAATTATGGATAGAACGGTACTAATACTGAATTTGAAGTTGATAGGTATGTCGCAGGCAGATTGCAAAATTCGTTATTAATTAAACATACGGCGCCGTCCGTTTGCATACTGTCGGCGTCATGTAAAATGCCTAAGACAAAAGGTAAAACGCCTAAGCTGTATGTAAAAGTCCTTGAAACCCAATTGATGATTCGAATGCCGTATATAATGCCTAGGCAAATTGATACAACTAGTTTTATTTTCCACCACCTGTGGCGCTGTAAAACAAAACAACAAAAATGGTGTCAAGTGGTTCCGAAAACAAAGATGAAAACGCCGCAAGAAATAATTGATTTTAAAGTCGTTTACTATAAATAATATTGACCAATTATTACGAATCTCAAAAGGGATCATTAAAAAGGTCGTGGACTTGAGAAAAACTTGGAGGCTATCCGGCTTGTAAAACACGCTCAAGTGTCCATGGAAACTGGCGTTTGGCGGACTCCTGCTGATAATTAAAGGGTAATTATGTTTACAACTGGTATTCAAACATTACAGAGGTTATTTCATCCTACAATGTCAAGAACAAAAATGCAAGTAGTGTAATAAACGAATCGACAGTAAAAAATTTGGAATGGGCAGTAAGGTAAATAGTTCTGAACTGTGACCAATCACGCATGAGGCTAATTGTTTGCAGGAACTAAGCAAGTGCACCCGGACAAAACGGGTTAGGTTAGGTTAGAGCTGTGACAAACCGTTACTTCCAAGTTAGATTTTTAGCGACTTATTCCTATTCGTTAACTGCCTACATGACCACAGGTTACTGTCCGTGAAACCATTTTACTACTGAATATTAATTGAATTACCTACCCGTTTAAATATTTTTATGACTTATTTATATATGTATATATGAGGTTTAGTGTTCATTTTTAACGGCCGAACTTGTTAATAGTCATGGTTACCCTAATCTAAGACTCTTAATGAAATGGATGCGATCAGAAGCGTCATCAATCCGCCTTCCAAAATAAAGCAGTAAAAATATCATATAAAACGAAATTTAAAACCAATCTTACGAAATTACATAATCAAATTAAACTCCCTTTATTATTTCATCACGTAATTAAAATATCATCAAAGTTTTATTGCAAATACAAATTAATACTAACCCTTTAATTTCAAATCTGTGTTCATTAACTTTAGACAAACTACCATATATCGATAGATACGGCAGTTACCGTCTACCGCATCACTACCTTTTGTTCCCTCCAACTGAGACGCGAGCGACCCGCGGCTTGACCCCCGAGAGGCACTCTGTTGCCCCGGCTCCGGCCGCTTATACATACGAGCGCGGGCGGCAGAGAGGCTCCGTTCTCTGATCATTGACTGGTCGCACGGTTGCTAGTATTCACATACGTACACCGTGCGATTAGCAAGAAATTTTGTTATACCTTGCAATCAGTAAATTATAACTAAATAATTTGCATAATTGTCATCTTGTTCCCGATTGTGTGTTTAAGTTTATGTTGTAAACAGTCAAAACGATATACTAATCTGTTATAAGCTTTGAAAGGCGAATCACTAGCCTCATAAAGTGCTTGATTTATCATTAGTTAGCATGTAACTTAGGATAAGTGCATTTTGTATATTATTCCGGTGGTAAATAAAGATATTTGAAAATGAAATGAATTGGCCTTAGACTATACATTATACATAACGACGACATTATGCAATCGGACGGCGCCTTGTGTAAAATGACGAATCATGCAAACTGCCTGCGAAAGACACATATGGAACAAAAGTCATGCTGCACCGACCTCATATAAATTGGAGAAAAACATGAAGATTATGATAGCACAACACCCAATAAAAGCCTTTCATTTTGCTCTAAGAACACTTACCAGTCTCATTGGCAGTAACATTAAACCGAATCTTCCCACTGTCAGAGTCCAGGGCTTCCAACACGACCAGTTGAGGCAGTCCTCCATCATACCCGGTGACACAGCGCACCACCAGAGGTTCACCAAAGTCCTCCCGGCTTGAGTCTTCAATCCAGTTGGAACCGTTGCCTGATGATACCGTGCAGTTACGCGGTGGTGAGGGACGAGCTATGAAAAGGACAAATATGTGACGTCTGCATTTTGTGAACTAATATGACGGGAAGAAACATTGAAGGAGTGGATAGCAAGCCAGTTCATCATTTTATCCTGCCATCTTAGTCAGCCTATAGGAGGGTGGACATGATCCTTTATTGTACTGTTCCAAGATTATGACTGTTTTGGGACCGAACAATAAGAGTCCTCTTTGTAAATGTAAGAAAACGTTTCTATACAGTTGTAGTCTGATTCAAATGAATTTTAAAGTATCCAGTTATCAGGACTACTCCCACGCGCAATAAACTGTTTACATACCAAATCTCTTTACCGTCATTCAAACAGTACAACTCAACTCCAACTCAAAGTCAACATCGAAATGTTCGTTAATTGCCAAATATTAGCCATTCCAACTCCGTCTGCAAATCTATCAAATGTTTTAAATATAATTCGTCCAACTTCGTCAATTGGGAACAGGGCTGAACTTCAAACTAGTTAAGGATTTAGGCTAAAGATAATTTTGTCTCTGAACAAAAATAGTTCGGAAACTTGGACACACGTTACTCGCCTCATTGACTATGTTTGACTTTCGTCTTTGAGGGCGACTGGGATTATTTGCTTGGAATTGTTCTTTATTAGTTCAGATCTAGAGTCGCGCATAATTTAGGCATTAAAATGTTGAAGACTTTAGAGATATTTAGGGCATTGTTGACAGTTACTAACGAGGGTCCGTGTAGCTCAAATATGCGATGTAATGTTCAAGCTCATAGTCGTGAATCTATATAAACTCTTTAAAGAGATTTATGAAAGTAAAAACAGCTGGCTGTGTAAATTAGAAAAAAATTGGATCTGCATGTCGATTCCATAAAAATCTCACCGTGAAGACATGCGTGGAGTGAGCTGTCAGTGTCACCTCATCTTGGTCAATCCCTAACATCAGTGGCACTGACAGCTCACTTCACCTAAGTTTTCACTGTGAGATGATTACAGAATAGCGCTACTGGGCACTTAAATGCAGATATTCATAAATATATGTGTATGGTCTGGTCTGTGTTTTTTTAAATAAGAAACATAATATTTTGAATGTTTCAAGATCTGTTTGTTTTAATGTATTGTCAAGGTTTGCTTTATCCTTGGACACGCAAATAATAGGTCTTTACCTATGAAATTGCCGTTTAGTATACTTATAGTTATAGTCACTGTCATATAAATAATTTTAAATTTTATCAATCAAAATATATGCACCCACGCTATCGATGCATCTCTGCCAGCGCAGTGGTAATTTTTAAATGCCCTTCTTGAAGAAGTCAGGTGTACGGGAGCCAATAAACTCTTCAAAGGTATTTGTACTGTCTCTCGGGTATTGAATTTTTCCCTGCCAAAAAGTTGTCACACACATGTATGTCATTAAAACGGACACACACTTTTCTGTGTTTTAGTATTCAGGCTTATGGCACTCGTGGGTTGCAGCTGAAAACCAGCGTCAGATGTCACCTTGTGTTGTCATCTGACATTATGCTGAGCTGAGGCCCTTTTGGCATAACTTTATTTGTTTTCTGTTTTCATAGTTTTAAGGTGTCGTTTTTTTGTGTCATAATGCCAATAAACGCATTTTTCTTTCCTTTTTTTTTGTCTAATTTTGGAAAAAGTTAAAGTCTGTCGCACATCGGCGCAAAACTTCCAACCCTAGCTCTTCTCGAATAGAGACCATCTGTTGTGCCGTATGAGGTAGAGCGTTGTCGTTTAAGAGCAGCGGGGACGAGCGATTAACCAATAACGAGTCGTGCGTTCGTTTGTAGTGTTCACTTCGTATACGTCATTACTGTTGCGAGGCGTTTCTGTGCTATCGCGACGGAACTCGTTTATTAATCGTATTTTAATCGTGTCCATATTGATGAAAAAGAAACCAATATTGTAAAAACAACAACACTAATAAATAAATAAAATGAGTGAATTTGAATTTTTTTTTTTAAATAAAATTCATTTGAATTTATAATTTATTGCCACAACACACGCACATAAATTACGTTTTCAAATATGAAAAGGGAAATTTATAAGTTAAAACCTAATATAATTACTTAAGCATTTGATATGAAAACGACAAAAGTTTCATATGTCTTTTTGAACGGATAACACTCTTTGGGCCATGTTTCAGAGGATTCAGGATGTCCTCTTTTGGAGCGTTTTTCTTAGGTGATAGAAATGAGAGTACTGAGCTGGCCGGCTAGTAACAGGCTCGAGTTTACTAATTTTTCAATAATTTGAATTTAAAAACAAATAACGATAAATAACAAAAACTTATAGTAACTAAATAACGAAATAAATACCGGCCAAGTGCGTGTCGGACTACGCATATTGAAGGGTTCCGTAAAATAAAAATATAAAACTACGGAAAATAAAGCAACAAGCCACAATTAATAAGTATCACAATAGGGATGATGACAATTTTTTATTTATATCTCAAAAAAATGTTTGTTTCTAAATAGTGCAAACAATATTATAAAAAGTGTAAAAGCTTAAAAATTGCCAAGTTATAAACGTTTTAAAATAAGTGTTAGACAAGGACAGCACTATACTAGAAGACGTCACGACTATGTAACTTCATACCAGCGCCATACATTGCCCGTACCGCGCGACAAGGACAGGAATAATCCCCTCCAAAAACTTTTAAAGCGTGTATCTTCTTCATAGTTATTCGATTACATCATTTGTACTATGCCTGCTAAAAATAACATTATTATTCGAACATTTTTATATTAGTCATCATCCCTATTCAACCAAATCGAATCGCACGCGCCAATGACGACAGAACTGTCAAAGGCGTAGACGGTTAACCGACTAAACGTTATTATACCTGTCACTTCAGTTGTCTTGTTACGTCACAGTTGTACTCTTCAATTTATATTATTCGTTGTTTTTTTAAAGGTTTAGAATACCCTGCCTTTTTGGGTTCTTTGCAATAGACATATTACAAGATATTATATTATTATTATTAAATCTTAACCTGTACCCTAATTGCGTAATACACAATCAATCGGAATCTGAATCGTTTTGAAACAGATTGCTAATCCATTGCTTCATAAGTTCTATAAAAATCTGCTCAACAATGTACAAAACGCAATGAATGTTGTTGAACTGTAAAAATCAAACAGATTAATCGTAATCGTTTACGAAAATGTGTTACGCAATTAGGGTACTGTTGTGCTCAAGCAGGTAACATCTACGAATAGTAGTGTAATAATAAATTATAAAGTTTAACATCCATTAATATAAGAGAAAACTATCGTAAAAATCGGAAATACATTTAGTTTTGTTTTTATGTATTTTTAATTAAACAAGAAAGTGTCTTATATATACAAAAACCCTTTTAAGATTGGTTTTCCGTTAGTTAATTACCTAAACCAATGTGAAAGTCGTGGTCAAACCTTCTAATACGGCACTCACCAGCAGGAACAATTTGGAAGACACAGGGCTGCGCCTGTCTGCCGACGGTGTTGGTACCGCGACAGGTCAACGCGCCGTAGTCGCGCTCACTCGCGGGGGTGTAGCGAAGCTCGCTGATACTGCCGTTTACTGTGCCTGGGTAGCAAAGATTAAGAAATGTAGTCAATCATATTAATTTCAGAACAGGTTCTCATAATATTATGATACCTAAAATTTCGAACCTTTTAACGTCAGAAAAATATTGAACAAACAACCCAGTTTTCAATCCATTTGTAAGAAGATGTCATTGTGGATGTCAGTGGAAAGTTATCAATGCTTCATAATAATATGACTGAAGTCGATTGTTTTTATTATCGATGAGAAAATTACAAGAGGTGATATTTTTAAAAATCAAAAATCTAACCAACGGAACTCACGTCCGCTACGTTCATTTTGTTCTGCGAACCCGAAAGTGTTTCCGAACTAACTTTGGTTTAACGCGGAGTATTTTATTAATTTTGAGGGGAAGTTAGTCAACCGTTTCTCCAAATAAAGCAAACAATTAACAGAAAAATCTAATCAATCAAATTATCATTTGACTTCGAACTATCAACACCCGGTACAAAAGAGACAACATCAGAAAGAACATCGACTACTTAGCACTCAAAAGTAATTAGGTTCATTTACACACAGTAGAGTGATCCAACTGTCCCGAGCTAGTCGAGTGTTTGCAGCAAGTACTCGAGACAGTTCAATCAGCACCTTATGTTCGTTCCACCGCCCGCCCTGAATATGTAACGAACCGCGCTACGTAAATGGAATTTCTTTTAAAGACTACAAACAAGTTCTGCTTTCTTGACTTGTTTCTATGTAATATTTCATAAAAGATAATTTGAAATAAGATCTTTGTGATTTTTGTAAATGTTTCTTTAATTTAAGGTTATTTTCTTTAGTATTACGTTTTGATTTCCAATAGTTTTAGGGACAATGTTGTTCTTGTATGCTTTATGATGACAATATTGAAAGATGTTTTCTTACACTTCTTAATTAATATCCGCCAAGAGAGACAAGAACAGCAATTTATTTTGTGGTGTGCTCACACTAAGATTCTAAAGTAACTAGTAGGCAGTTACTAAAACCCTTATGTTTAAATATACTCTGATTTGATTGATCGATTGTAATTTCTTGAAAAACTGTTTGAATGATTCTGCTACTTTATTTTCTCAAACAATAAAACAAGAAAATCAACTTGAGATTATGGTCGATAGTAAATGAGTTAATAGGGCAGCTGGCGTAGCTGAGGCATTTAATATGTTATAGTTTTTTTGCCAACATACCTATAACTACAACTTGCTCCTTAAATTTCCTCGTCTAAAGCTGAGCACCTATTGAATAGTACTCGTAGTGTGCCTAAATGTACTCGCTTATTAAGCTTCGAACATGTACGCCTAGTGATATAGTTAACACCTTTAACACACCTAAGCCTAAAACACTGGTTATTAGTGGAGTATCTCCATTAAACTTTTATGTAATATAATTAAAATAGTCTCCTTCACACTCAACAAAATGATTCGAAAAGGTCGTACGACTACAAAAGCGGGTGTTGCTCTGCTGAAACACATATTTAACGCATGGGAGAACTAGCAAAATGCTATTGGAGTTTTCTGTTATCTCTCTGAAGCTTTTGATTGCGTGCACCATAACACGTTTTTGCGTAAACTACGTCATTACGGTGTCCAAAACGAAACACTCAACGTAATCAATTCCTATTTACATAATAGGTTCCAATGTGTAGATATTGATGGTGTGAAATATTTTGGGCTACCAGTTTCGTTAGGTGTACCTCAAGACTCAATACTGGGTTCATGTTTGTTCTTAGTGTATATCAATGACTTACCACTCTATTTAAATTATCTCTGTGACGTTGTACTGGTCCGTCAGGAAAGTAAGACACACTGACGTAGATACAGCTCGGTTAGTCTATTTTAGTTATTTTCACAGCGTTATGTCCTACGGTTTTCTGTTGTGGGACAAAACCGCTGATATTCAAAAAAACGACCTGTTCGAGCAATTTGCCAGGTAGGTGCCATGGTTTATATTTTTAAAGAAATTGGTATTCTCATGGAGGCATCACAATTCATCCTCGCCAAGATCTTATATATTAGGTCAATTATTAACACTTATACACTAAAACAGTGACTTTCACATGTTGACACTAGAAATAAGAACAAACTACCTGCCCCCTTTCACCAGTTTCATACCTCATTTATTGGGCTTTTATAATAAGTTAAGTTATCCTTTTCTTCGCTAGATGTGCCTTTTAATGAGTTTAAAGCTCAAGTAAAATCCAAACTTTGTTCAATGGTATACTATTCCATTAACGACTACTTAAACGATAAGAATAGTTGGTCGCTGTGATTAACTCAAAAAATGTTTGTTCTTTCTCCAGGATAAGCTTACCTAATGACAGGTATTATGAGTTCATAAAATTGTTTTTTTTTTGACTATGTGAGTCAATTCCATTTAATTGTTTTCATTTATTATTGACATAATCTACTCATTATTATGTTTTTTTAATGAGTTGTATTGCAATATGTGGTTATCTAGCGACCTCGACAGTTGGTCATATAATTCTTGCCTGAGCAACTGGCAGCAAGTTCGTCATGCTCCTTAGTTGGGGGTCGGTTTGCCACCTTCCCTCAAATATGGCGAGGCGGTAATGGCCGATTTTTGCGTTATGCTAGTGAACGGGTGCTGCTTGTGGTGACTGGTCGTCTTGCTGTCCATGGTTTTGTTATTGTTATAGTAATTGTTCTGTTTATTCATTTAACTTCGATGGTCCTAGTTTATCATTCGTGTGTACATAATCCAGCATCGCATATGCAAGCAGTCACGCCTGGAGGCTTTTATTTATGTATGATGTGTTGTTTACATTTTTATTTTTGTTTGCTTGAGTTTATTGTCATTGTATTTGTTAGTATATTGGAGTGGCTAGCTGACATATGGCAAATAGTTTAATTTAATTTGATGTCCTGTGTCTCCTAATGTTTATTACTTTGCATACCCACTGTTGTATATAATTTTTTTTCTAACTAAACAGACAGCTGTGCTGCTGGGGAGTTTGTTGCACCACTTTTTCTTCCTACCTAAAGCACTAGGAAGTGGTGAAGGGCGGGCGTTTTGGGGGACTGTCTCATGTAACTTTGACGTTCGAAAAGTGCTGAGTCTCAGCTTAATTTGAATTAATTACTTTTTTTTTTGGTTTTTTAAATGCCTCAGTAGCATTTCTAGTTCCCGAAACCAAAAATTTTAATTACAAGTGCACTGTGTCGATACACTTTTATACTTAAAATTTACAAGATTATTATTTTAATTTACGGGAAGAGGCATACTCTGTAAACTAACAAAATGAAAATAATTAATAATTCTGTCCATATTACATAATTATTATACGAACCGTATCTAGCAGGTGATACATTGAAGCTCTCGCCGCTGTTGTTGAACTGCCACAGGAACGTGACGTCGGCAGGGTCGGCGTGTACTGAGCAGCGCACGCGCAACGCTTCGTCCAGCGCCGCGCCGACCACTTGAGGTGACGTCTCACCACATACAGGGGCATCTTATATGTACAACAGTTAAGATAAATAAAACTTTTAAGTTTAGATATATGTTCAATCATATGTCCAATGAGAAATAATGTAGGTTGTCTACGTCGAAGCTGGCGTAGGGCTGTCATCTACGGTGTAGCCACCACCCTATATTCTATAATGTAACTCTAAAGAAAAGAAACACACTGAATATTATGAAATATCAACGTTCTATTCAGATACCTACTAATATTATATTGATTACTAGCTAACGCCGTGCGTTGCAATGCTATTTCCATTTTTTTTATCTGTCCGGCGCACGTTAAAACTTTATTACCAATTTTTTTTCGAAACTAACTCACGGCACCTGATTTTTAAATGTATACATAGATAGATAACTATCGTCGTCGTTTTGATTTCTACCAGATATTATGATGTCACGACAAATCTATACAGTTGTCTTTCCTGCCTTTTTACACACAAATAAAACATTAATAATATTTCTGGTACCTAATTCACATAATGGTATGTAGATCTTTACCCTAGTAAAGGCAGACTCATATCAGGGTCATACTGACTGTGACTCCTCCTCTTCCATTATGTGCTAAGTGTATCATCTTCACTCCGGTGACCGATGTAATAACGGAGTCTTTGAAAACATGAGAACAAAAGAAGTCGCTGACAAAATATTGCCAAACATATTTTTTATCAACTCACTATAATAAAATTAGGTATCAGATTGTTAGTCTAGTCTGCGTCTTTTGTATCAGTTGCTCTCTGATGATAACAAAACGAAACAAACGTTCATGTGTTTCTCTCCTTATTTCGTTTTGCATTTATTAAGAAGATCGGAATAACGATAAACAGAACATCGGGCGAATATTCGCCAACAAAATATCGTCGACTGGAAAAGGTCCAGGCCGGACGTGATGGGTATACTACAATTTGGAAACATTTACATACTAGGCAAATACCCGGTACATCGTTAACTTCGCTACCGCACAACAGTCTCCTAAATAACAAGCATAAAATATCCATAAATTTAAAAACTCCAACGACCAGTTTTCCTGTCATAAAGCGATAAATATAAATCAAGTGAACAATTATTTCGGCAGTTACGAATTATTTCGTCTTCTCACGTCGGCAATTAATGGTCGGCCAGTGGGGCTCGGAAGGAAGCTCCTTGATGCGCCAATATAGAATTGTATAATAAATCACGCTGCGGACGTTGTTGTTGATTTACGTTCGACCATGTATAATCAACTTATACGCTCTAATTATAATGGCATCGTGTGTTTTCCCAGTACGATGGATCCGTTTGCAAAGTTTTGAATTAATTACATTAGCCAAACCGCTTCCAAATCCATCCACTGCTGCTCTTTACAAAATTGAATCCTCACAATGTAAAAATTATTTCGTTATTGAATAATGAATACGGCGAACCTCTAAAATTCGGAACAACGTTTTTGTTATTTAGAGTTTATTTAACTTTGGTAATTAGTAAAATTGATTTGAATTCCTCCACAAAACGAAATTTTAATAATCGTCTTCGCTGATTCGTGAAACAAGTCAAAATATCCATTAATATTTCGGATTTGAAAGTAAATCAAATAAGTAGGTACTCAACCATTAAAAGTAATGAACAAAATTGTCCTTTTACTCTGCTAACTTGAAGTCACCTTTTAAAACGTAGACGTAGTAACGAGATTTCATTATTCAATAAACTGTTACTGGGAAATGGAAATACCATCTCGATTTGTTTCAAGAAAATTATTTCAACACAACTGAACAGATATTACGGACTGTTGAAATAAATGTATGCTTATGATTTGAATAATATTTATTCAAACGAAACAAAGCTACGAAATAAAGTGAAGCCACAACAGCAGATTGAGTAGGTATGGTGAGAATCGTAGTATTATTAGACAATAATTTTGATGATTTACTGCCGGTGCCGCCTTCCCACGTGCCAATTACTATGCGGACGGTCGGCCACGGAAGGAAGTTGGTACGTTGATCCCGACCGCAATCATTTGAATACTATTCGCAGACACGTCGGTATTTATAGGCCAGTAATTCATACTGTGCTCGGCGACATTTTATGGGATGCCTGTGTGTCCGATGTATATTACCGGGGATTAGAAATATGCAAATGAAGTGTCTAGTGTGTGTTATAATTTGATGTTGCTACCTTCCCTCGCTGTAAGCACTGTTTGTTGGGGGATGAAATTATAATGTAAATAGCGTTACGCGTCTGACGGGAAAGAATGTTGCTTAGTAAGATTCACAACTCTAATAGCTCATTAAAAGTTAATGCTGTATGCAAACAAACCGGAAAGAAATATAAACAGTAATTTAATTTTAACAGCAAGTCAAAGCCTTTGCTTCCGATCTGTTGTTAAAATGAATTAAAAGCCGGAAAAGTGCTCGAAAAGTTTGACAAAAAAGGAAATTAAGGGATGTTTCCTTATACCCTACTAGCTTAAAGGGGTGTATGCCCTCAGGCTTAACAAAAAGTACAAAGAGTGTCTGGGAGCGTAAATTCGTATTTGTCGGCCAAAGTTACGGCTCAAACGGAACAAAAAGAATATAAAGTTGAAGATTCTCGCTTGGTGAACTTTGCAATATTAACTGCAATTTCTCTTGTTCCCAAATACATTATTTTACAGAATAACAGCACTGAATATAATGAATAATAAGTTACATCGTAAATGCTTTCATGCCTCGGACGACCCTATGAAGGTTGTGTAAATCTGCTGGACGCGAAACGACAAAAGCTATTTGTTGTGGAAGTTTAAAGAAGACATAAATACATTTTGTATTACCTGTTTTACAGCTGAGAAGATAACATATCAAATCAACAATGGTGAAAACTTTACCTTGTGTTGGCAGTTCATAATTGACTAATAATAAAATTGACTTTGACTTGAATTCTGGACTAAAAGAATCTACAATAGTTTTTAATTTACTCACATTGGACCCTCAAAGTGACGACATTGCTCGAGGTCTCGCCCCTCGCATTAGCCGCCTTGCAGGAGTAACTGCCAGCTTCTCTTCTCGTCACCTTCTGTAGCACGAGCGACCGAGTGCTCACGATGATGCCCGATGTCATGTTTTGACTCACTGTCCTGTCCTGCAGGGTCACCCACTTATGTTTTAAACAGTTTATTATCAAAATATTGCCTTTCTGCATTATAAGAGTTAGATTTGATAACCTATCACTGAACAGATTTATTAATTAAAATTTATAGCCGATTTTGAAAGCTCTGCGTTGAATATATTGTAAATGTTAGGTATTTCATTTGCAATATCTTCAATACACGCAGAGTTTTAATATTCTGCTTTTAAAATTGCCTGTACCATACTAAAGATGCCATAAAGTTTACGAGATTCTCAAAAAAAGTATCACACATTTTTTAGATGCAGAGAATAAAAGTCACGGCTCAGTACAGGGCTGGAAGATGTTCTGCATTGCACCATTTAGATATTTTTAATCTGAGGTCTTGCTTTAAACAATCAACCATAACTTGATTTTATTTTTGTAAAATTATTGTGGATATTAAAGCGTATATGTTATGAAAAGCGATGAATAGAAAATTCCATAAAAGTTGTGGTAGATTCTGTTTACGAGCTTCGAATTTAACCAATGAGATCATAAACCGAGTAAGCATCAAAATGTTATTAAAATAGCAAATCTTAATATGCAATACTCTAGAAATATTTACACGATTTTCAGTGTCCGTATGGACTAGTTTCATGTTTAAAAGCAGGTACTACCAATATTTATTAGTAGTAGTAAAGTTACAGGACGTTTAAGGTGGCTCCTCAATTCATAAGTCTGAACTGAGGAGCCACCTTATAACTCGAAAAATGGGTGACTGATATTATTGAAAGTTTGATGGGATTTAATAGTGCTATGCTTAATCTGTACAAAAAAAATGTGTTTTGTACGGTTACATTCGAGATAGCTACAATGATTTGATTTTTCATAAAATCCGCATATTTCACTTAAACACTAATAAATTCAAACAATGAACTACAATATAATTCAAAAATAAATCTAGTCTTCGTAAGTCTACTGGTAGAAATTATGTTTCTACTATAGCTTCTGGAAATACGTAGCAGTAATCAAAGAACATAAATAAAAAGATTCAAAGCTTTTTACTCAAAAGAGCGACACACTTTTTGAAAAATTCTTCTGTTAAAAAGTATTTCGATAACCTTCCACATGGATGTGTTGACTTTTTTGGTCATCGTTACGTTTAGCCGGAGGGCCCATTTTAATTCACATGTAAAAAAAAAGGTACCTTAAGTAATACAAGGGATAAAAAGTGTGAGGGTATAGAAGCTTCAGGCCGACTTCATCTTCGCGTAGTTTGGGACACGCGTCTACACGTGCATCTTCACGTGAGGAGGATAGTTTCACGCACAATAGACTAGCTACTTGGTGTCATTTCCTTTACGGAACCAAAGAAGCATCAACGCTGAATGGTTTACTACGAAATACTTGGCAGAAGTTTTCTCAGTTGTGAATAACAAGTGACCAAACACAGGGCTCCGCGGGCTACTGCTCCACCACGACAACTCGCATTCGCACACTGCGCTCAAAACGAGGGACTTCCTGGACAACACGCCGGTCAAACTCCTGGGTTACCCTCCTTACGGGTAAATAGGATAAACGGGTAAGTGCTCAGTGTGATTGCCAATATTCTTATTTGTGTCCTGTCAGATCGCATTCTTTATGTATCTCTGTCTGCGCGGTCTGGCAGGTATTGTAATTGTTCTCGGCAGCCTCACTATGACTGTCGAGAAAGCTCTGTACCTATCACCTGTCACCATTACTGCACCTCTCTGTGAATGCGCGTGCGCATGCTTCTCGCATCATACGCTATGCTTGTCTCGCCGCGCTGCACCTAACTGTTCACTTAAATGGCCGGGCCACGCGGCGAGGGACCTCGGAAAATGCCCGCAGGTGAACGGCATAACCTATAATTGTAAGCCGCCACGATGGGTGAGTCTTCCTCCATCCACATTGCTTGGGCTTACTGGGAGACGCAAACATCGACGGAGGCTTGCAGTGGTCTAGCACAACGCTTACGGGAGCACCCGCCTCGCGCTGATTTCAGGGTTCCAGTCTTGGGAAACAATTCCTGCCTACCGCTGTCAGACATCATCGCTGCCTCCGCCCTACCGCTGGAGAGACGCCCGTCACGCGGACTATCCACGCGGCCGCTACCGCCGCCTGAACCTGCCATCCACGTGGCTCGTGGGTGCCCGAAACCCCACGCCCGCCATGTTAAATATGCAAATAGAACAAAAGATGTGTGCTTTTGTGTAGCAAAATACCACAACTTACTAAGTGCTGTGAGAAATCTCCTACGCAATAGTACGAGAAAACTTATTACATACTGGCCTCTTCGAATTCATGGATAGAAAAACACAACACACTCATAACCATCCACACATCACACAGACATCCTTGTGCGTTAAGTATTAAATAATTAAATAATAATAAATAAATAATCCCTCTCACAGAGAGGAAGCCTGTGTCCCAGCAGTGGGAACATAATATGCTGATTATGTAATTATTTAAACAAAAGTTTAAAAAAAAATACATTCCATCATCTGAGATTACATTAGAATACTTTTATTTTCATGTTGACTTAATAGTTGTTTTTACCTTTGGGTATGGTTTTTTTACTAAAAGTGCTTACGGCAGACGTTGACTTGTAAATAAAGGTATCGTGCTAGGATCATCATTAGGGCGTAATTTAGGAGATCCCATAGACAAACGGCCAGAACAATGGGTGTGACTCATTCGACGGTCCAACAAGTGCTTCGGAGGTTTAGGGAGACTGGACTGGACAAGAAGACCAAGCAATGGCAAGCAAAAGTGCACAAACAGCCCGAGTATCGATTCATTGTTTCAGCGATGTTAAGAAACCGACATCAGACGGGAGTTGCGATACAGCAACAACTGTTGCAGACCCAAAGGGTAAGTAGTGAGTGTACAGGCAAGAGACGTCTTGCATAAGCCAATTTAAAGGCTTACCGGCCAGCAAATGGCCCAAACCTCGAACGGCATCGCAAAGTTGCAAGATGACACATCGAATGGGGTGAGGGCGAATGGGGCAGAGTACTTTTCTCTGATGAATCAAGATGCGTGTTGTACGTCCAGTGTACCGACGGCCAGGAGAACGTTTTATACAAGCACGTTTCGAGGAAAAGTCCCTTAAGGGGGAGGTTCTGTACCTGTGGGTCGGTATTTCATCAGGTGGTCACACTGGTGCTTCTGCTGATAGAAAATGGCAATCTGCCAATACGTTAACGAGATTATCAATAAATACACATTATTAATTGAGTTGGTCCATATGGTCCGTCCGTATGTGGTAAATATGGGTGGCAATGTATATGTATAATGCCCAGTTCCACATATCCTATGTGGTAAACAAGTACCTTCAATACATGGTAATGTATCAAATGGAGTGGCCAGCGAGCCCTGACCTAAACCCTTTCGAATATGCTTGGCAGATGTATTAGAGGCCGAAATCTACCTCCAGTCATACTTTTATGCCCTGAAAAATTCACTTTTTGAACCTTTCTCGGCCCCGGAAACGGCGTACGTAATCTGGCAAAACGCTCGCGAAATTTCGCGATATCGCGGAAATTCGCCGTTTACGCGGTTTTGATAAAAAAAAAACTTTTTCATAAATTTTTGGTAGATTCCACCCACTATAAGTAAATTATTTTGGGTTCTTGAATAAACATACCATATTACAAAATAAAAACAGTATTCGTAATACGAGAGTTGAATATTGTAAATAAATGACGAAATATAAACTAACAATTTTCAAAAACGGTTTGTTTACGTAAAACATTTTTGCACACAAAAACTTTTTTTTATGATTTTTCGCTCAAATAACTATCCACAACAATGAAATAACTATTCACAAGTAAATATCAATCCACTCACAGTCAATTTAAACACAAAAACACTTGAGTTCACTAAAAAACGAACATGCGTCATTGATAGACCACCCACGGCGACAAACTACGCGACTTTAACATTTTTTTTTTAAATATTCCGACAAATTTATGGTTTCAAACGACTGATTTGAATAGAGTAACTATCTGGCTCGACCCTGACACAAACCACAGACTAATATAACCTTTATTTATTTTACTGTTAGAGATAAAACCGCGCGAAACGGTTGGATCCCAAATGGGACCAGCGGGGCCTGAGAGAATTTTCGATTACCTAACCCAAATGGGACCAGCGGGACTTGAGCGGTGAAGAATGGGTGAATATTTCTGAGGGATCTGGTACACAGCATGCCAAATGTATAAGCCATTTTGAGAGCACGCCAAGGCAATACGAAATATTGAAATGTAAATAAAAAAAGTTTCTATTTTGTAAACCCACTTTAACAATTGATTGTAACATAACATCACGCCTTGTTTCCCCGAAGGGTTGGGCAGAGGTGTACCTTTAGTTGATTGTTTTTTGCCTCTATTTTGTTTACATTCTTTAAAACATTTTTTTTTTGTTTTTTTATGTGTTTTAAAATCCATTTCAATGTTGCTTTCACTTCAAGAATCTTGCGTGGTTTCAGAAATATTTAATGTTAAATTATTAGCATAATAAATTGCTGTAAATTCAGGGTAATCACTTGTTATGTATAAAGGAGAACGGCGAGCTTGCATGTAATTTGGGAACCATTGATAGGGGTTGCGGATATTAAGGAAACCTATGAATAGTTAAAGAACGACATAAGACTAAGAAAAAAAGCAAATGATAAGTAGTTTAGAGAAGTTGGGAGAGAAAAGATGAAAGGTAGAAGATTATAACCTATAAGTAGTTTGGGGATGGACTTATTGTTTATTATTTAGTAACAGAATGGCGTACTTAAAGCACTTAAACTCACACAAATAAGCCGGAGGGGGGGGGGGGGGGGGGAGTTAGCTCCTGCTACGACTCTTACATTTTTGTTGTTGTTGCAGTTGCAGTACTACTTACTTGACTTTTTAAGGAAATCAGGGGTCCTCTCCAATAAAAATAATGCTGAATCTGAATAAAAATCTTTCTCAATAGGTAGGTATCTAGGTTCCTTCTAAATCTGTTTAGTCAGATAAACCTGGTGTATATAAAGTTCTAAGGTTCCCTTTGCATAATGTAGTGCAAGAGTTGCGTCGCTGGTATTTGCGGCGATAGCAAAGTATACTTAACGCTGATTTTCGCCTTAATTCAAACTCGAATAACTAAACACAGATACGTTGCCGTCTAATTGATGATTCATAAAACTGCTAACATGCGTCTGGAACTCTATGAACTCTAATTACGGTAGTCGGATTACACCAAGCTGAAAAAAATAGGCACCAGATAGTTTTAACAGCATCATCCTCCTGTCCGTGCTTTCATATTAACTAGGGGTTTGTTAATTAAAAATAATAAAAAACTCTTTTGTTTACTTTATTATATTATTATTAAATATATATTTTACTGATAAAATATTCAAGACATGCAATCATTGTACATAATTATTTTCCTTTTATTTTCTTATTAAATCCTAAAAATATTATGTAATTAAAAGAAAAAATCTGGTGCAGAGACAAAGCACTGGTTTCTTGCATCGCCCATTTACCACAATATGTACATAATATAATAGCAATATCCCACTGTCCGTGTTCCCACGGGCAATTAAAAATATTCTAATATAGCAGTTCGACCCTCCAGCCTCTTATCTACTGCGATGTATGTGTAATAAGACTTGCTACCTATTTGCATAGGTTGAGTTCAGGCACATATAATAGATGGTTAGTTGCCAACAAATATCCCTTCTAGAGGAGTCTCATCCCGGCAAACTTCTATTGCATACATTCCGTAGGCTCTTATTCTCCTACATATGCATATTATCACTAGCAAATCGTTATCCAGAAGTAAATACCGTAGTCTAGGTTGGTGTGCAGAATAGTACGTACAAAGCTAAGCAAAGTCGTCAGGAACCCACAAAATCGCAAAAATAGCTTGTAAATCCCACGTTAGCCGTTGAACACAAACAATGGAATAACAAATGACAAATATGATATTTGACATGACAAGTTGACACTGACGTTCCATTTTCCGTTTCATTTTTTCAATACCGTTAGCACACAAAATAGTTTATATATTTTTATGTACGGCACGTTTACTTTGTAGGTACTTTTCTTGTTTCGTTACATATATTTTTAGTTTATTTAGATAAAAATAGAGAACAACTAGATATATAAGAAGGAAAACCGCCAAGCTAAAACATAAGGTGTAAGAAAGTAAATCATTAGTGTAGATTGGAATGTATCAATGTAATTCGCGAAAAACGTTCCGTTCGGAAACTGCATGATAACTCGTTTTTATATAAATTAAAATAATTTATAACTTTAAATTCCCATCACCTAGTAACTCAATATTTTATAAATAAAACTCCTATAAACTTGTAATTAAGCACACTTGGACAACGAAGTAGAAGAAATGTACGAGGACATTTCCAAGGCCCTGCATTCCACCACTAAGGCCCTCTACAACGTTCTCATGGGGGATTTTAACGATAAAGTGGGAGTACAGAATTGCAGCGAATCGGAAGCAGGATCCTACGGGTTTGGCAGCAAAAATCATAGGGGACAAATGCTGGTCAACTTCCTTGCGGAAGAGGGGCTTCTCTTGATGAATTCCTTCTATAAGTAACAGCCCCAAAGGAAGTGGACGTGGCGAAGTTCCGACACTGTGACGAAAAATGAGATAGACTTCATTATAACGGATAAAAAGCATGTATTCAGGGATATCTCGGTGTTCAACAGGTTCAATACCAGCAGTGATCACAGACTGTTTCGAGGCTCTCTGAATTTCAACTTCAATCTCGAGCGAACTCGTTTGATGAAGTCTAGGTTCCGACCAAATATGCTCCAAACTGTGCTGGGATCTGAAGCGTTCCAGACAGACCTGGTAAACGGATTCGATGCCGTGGGAACCACAAATGACGTCGACCAGGCGCTCGAACAAATGGTGGAAATCCTCAGGCAGGAAGGTACGCGATTTTGCAAAATGCGGCGTACGGGCAAGAAATCCAAACTTTCCGAAGAGACTCTGGAGCTTAAGGCGGAACGACGTGAATACTCACATATCACTTCGTCAGCACAAAGGGCACTCAAAAAGAAGGTTAGGACATTGGGACAAAGCGACCTCAGACGCTGCATTACACGCTCTATAGAGGAAGCGAATGAGCAAAATCGGGGGTCGAAAGCGTTCGTCCAATCACTTGGAAGAAACCACATGACGAAGTTGACCAAATCAGGTGGGGACATCGTTGTTTCGAAGCTGGAAATCCTATCGGAAGTCAACTTCTACGGCCAATTGTTCGCATCGCATGCATCTCGAACTGACCCTGAAAATGAATATTAGCCAGAGCCACCTTAACCCGCCATTTCAAGGAAGACTTGTCAGAAGTCAGCCAAGACGAAATCGAGACGGCTCTCAAACAGCTTAAAAATGGAAAACCCCTCGTGAGGACGGGATTACGACCGAGCTCCTGAAAGCGGGAAGAAGTCCTGTACTGAAAGAGCTTCGGGAGCTCTTTAAATCCTGTTATCTGGGAGAACTCCACAGGCGTGGCGAAGGAGCGTTGTCGTGCTCATCTTTAAAAAGGGTGATAAGACCCTTTTGAAGAATTACAGACCCATTTCACTCCTAAGCCACGTATTTAAGTTGTTTTCAAGAGTCGTTACGAATCATCTAGCGCGAAGACTCGACGAGTTTCCGCCACCGGAGCAAGCCGGGTTTTGAGGAGGATATAGCACCATAGACCACATCCACACGGTGTGGCAGACTATACAGAAGTCCGAAGAGTATAATTGTCCCCTGTGTCTTGCGTTTGTGGACTATGAGAAGGCGTTTGACTCTACCGAGACCTGGTCTGGTTTGGAGTATCTGCAGCGATGCCAAGTTGACTGGGATGGGCTGAGATGTCTGTATGACCGTCCAAACTCAGGATCAGCGAACTTTACTCCTGGGTCGAGGGGTGAGAAAAGGGGACGTGATTTCCCCGAAACTGTTCTCTAACGCATTGGAGGATGTGTTTAAGACGCTGGACTAGGAAGGACGCGGCATTAACATCAACGGCGAGTACATCTCACACTTGACATTTTCAGATGACATCGTCATACTGGCAGAATCGCTGCATGACCTGTAGCATATGGTGGACGACCTAGTTGATTCTTCTGCATGCATTGGACTCCGGATGAATTTTAACATAACAAAAAGTTATGTTCAACGACCACGCTACTCCGGGAGCGATTGCTGTCAATGGCGGTGCTCTCGAAGTTGTTCGAGAATATGTTTACCTCGGGCAAACTCTGCAGTTTGGTAAGAACAACTTTGAGAAGGAGGCTTACAGAAGAATTCAGCTGGGCTGGGCAGCGTTCGGCCAGCTTCGTCGAGTCTTATCGTCGCGTATTCCACAGAGCCTAAAGTCTTCAATCAGTGCGTCCTGCCTGCTATGACCTACGAAGTCGAAACGTGGACAGTCACAGTACGGCTGGTCCATTCACCCTGCCAGGGTCGCGAAGTGATAGAAAGAGATACCGTGGTCCTGGCACAGGCAACTGAAGGAACACGGGGAAGTTGTAGTCAGTAAATACACCCAGAGCGGCAGGAGTGATTTTGATGACTCCCCCCCCCCCCCATAAAAAAGCAGGGTCCTTACAATTTCTCCTCAGAAACCATGAGTAAGTAGAGTAGTAATAGGGATGCGAAATTTCGGAGTGATTTTGCATCCCTACTACAGTACAGAATCAACAATTAATAACTTACGTTATGGAACCAGGAGACGCGATGTCACCGCGATAAAAAAATAACAAAAATATACCATAGCTTTCCACGTCTCTAGTTGTGTTGGCTTTGTAGGCCATTCTTTTGATAATCTAAGTTGTGTTAAATTATTTTAAAGATAAATGGTAAGATGTAGAAGATCCTGCCAAGCTCTCTACATAATTTCCCCATTACACGCTACAGTGGGGATGAAGAATTTTTTTTTAAATTTTATTCTGTAAAAAACATTGTTTGCAAATAGTGTAAACACTATTATCAAAAACCGGCCAAGGGCAAGTCGGACTCCCAATCGAAGGGTTCCGAACTAAAAGTCAACAAATTACAACAAAAACACGTTTCTTTTATGGATACCCTTTAATTTTTAACCATATTTTCAGTTTTATTATTGGTTGTTATAGCGACAGTTGCAATACACACTGTGAAAATTTCAACTGTCTACTTATTACGGTTCATGAGATACAGCCCGCTAAAAGACAGACGGATGGACGGATGCCCGAGAAGCGGAAGCTAAGTAATAGGGTTCTGTTGGCACCCTTTGGAAACGGAACCCTAAAAAGTATAAAAGATTGAATTGCGTGTTAATTAAAATAACTGCTAGATAGAGACAAACTCAAACTCAAAGTTTCAAATAAACCAATTACAGGCAGTTTTTAATTCTCAGTCAGAAATATGAAGCTAGTTGCCCATTCCAAAGCGTAGTAGGAACCTATGGAGGAGAAATGTGAAGAGCCTCTAAATAAAAAATATTGTTTCATAAAATTTGTTACCTCAGTCATGTTGAAATTATACATGTGAGAACGATATAGAAAGACGTGCACGTTAAAGGCGAGCAAGGCGGCAAGGCGTAATGAAAAAATACAAAACAAAAAAACACAGAACAGATCACAGAAGTGACGACACGACTATGTAACTTCATACTCACTTTATTGTCCGTACCGCGCGACAAGGACTGGAATAATCCCTTCCAAAAACATTTAATGCATGTTGCTGTTTCATATTTCCATTTAACAGATTTTTTTCCATTTTCCATTTTACCAAGCCTCAAAAATAACATTATTTGTTCGTACATTTCTAATATTAGTCATAATCCGTATTCACTCCGAAGCACTATTATATAAGAATCAACAATCAATAACTTACGTTATGGAACCATGAGATGCGATGTTCTCTAGGGTTTGCCTTCACGTTGCACTCGAAGTACACGTCGTCGCCTTCCTTGATGTCGTGCGGGTTGAGCGTGCTGCCGAGCGTCAGCGACACTAGGGGACTGTCTGGATTCAACATTCATTATATATTAGTTACGTTACGTTATTACGTACATACATCATGGGTAGTTTTGAGATTTATGACGCTGTGTTTTCTGGTTAGACTAAAGTTTGGTGGTATACCACGTGGGTATACCACGTGGGTATACGGTGGGCTACCACGACGTTAGCTAGATTAGTTGTCAAAAAAACACTCTCGAATCTCAAAGACAATTTTGAGCATCAGGCTTGGCTTCACCTTGCTACGCTGGAATTACGGTTCTTAAGTATCGACTACAACATTGTTGTTACTTAGTAAAGTAACGTAAGTTGTGTTTAAATTCCTATTTTAACTTACATTCTGAATGAGCGCAAAAAATTGTACGAAAGAAACATGCGACTTTTTCTACAATGTTATTAATTAAAACTACTTTCGCATTTCCAATTAAACACACCGTCAAAACGGATAAAAAATATTATCACTAATTATATCTCACAATTCCCCACATTCCTTTGAAAAAATAATTTGATATCCAATAAGCGCAGATATTCGTAATTAGCCATCATCCCAGACTGTCCTATGGGATTTTTATCAAAGAGAAGTTCTTGGAACTGTATTATTAAATTATCTTGAGACCGTGCCAAAGGATTATGAGAAATTGAATCAATATTGAACACAAGTAACTACTTTATTATTAGGTACACGCTAAATACCTAAAGTTTGCTTTTAAACCTTGTTATAGTTGATGAAATTAAATTGTTCGTTGCGATATAATTTCATAAAGCGTCCAGTGTTATGGTTTACAATTTTTAGTAGTTAAGCAAATAGCGTGTTTAAAAGCATTACATAAATACCTATCCTGTAAATAGTAACCAAGATGCTATGACCTTACTTTTAGAGACGGATTGGTCACAATACTGACAGTCAGTTTAGTTTTCTGTCATTAATTTTGGGTCAGTTAGCAGCCTCATCATATGCAGTTACACATGTGTAAGTAAAGTCAGGTAAATTAACCCCCCTAATAATAAACGTTGCTTAAAGTAAAGAACGTTTAAACTTTAAAAAATTATGGTTCAGCAGACGATAATCATTTTCAACGTTTCTAAATAAAGGGGTTAAAGTTAATAATAATAATAATATTGGTTGTCGACATGTGGGACGTAGACTCAGCAATCATTGTGCCGATAGTCGTGACAGCCAATGGCTTAATAGCCAAGAGCCTCGACAAACACCTGAGGAGGCTCTCGTTGGGCAGCTGGATCAAGGGCTTGATTCAGAAAGCGGTACTTCTGGACACGGCTCGCATTGTCAGGAGGATCCTCTCTCTGGAGCCCTGACCGCCGGTAGCTTGGACCCTGTTCCCGATATCGGTGGGATACTATTTTTTATATTTTAAATGTATTTTTTAATTTCTTCTCAGAATTTCTAAAAAAAAATTTAAAATGTATTTATTAAGTTTGTTAAATGTAGTATAGGAGATAATAATAAATAATAATAAAGTTTAGCAACTTAAATAATAATAATGGTATATTCAAATGCCAACTGTCATTCTTTGATCGCTGTAACACGGCAAATTTACGTAGGGTGTTTTTCCTAACAATTAATTCCCCTGGCTGCATTTAATTACACGCTTAGTAACCCTCACAACCTATCAATTTGTCAAACTTTTCACAGCTATTTCTTCCGGTTTTCCTCTTTCGTTTTTTGGACATTTAAACATATTGTTCAAAATTAAACGCTGTTTTCTGAATATATACAGTCAAAAATTTAAAGACAAAAAGCTGTGGAAAAAACAAGTTTGGCCCTACTAGCAATGTAATACTTACATACAACATTGAGCTGCAGTTGATCGTCAATGGACTTGGTGGGAAGACTGGGGTTGGCAGCAACACACTTGATCATGGCACCGTTGTCTACCGGGCTCGGACTGAACACCAGCGTACTGATCGACCACGTTTCGTTGGAGTGGTCTGTTACCTACGGAAAGATCTATATTAAAACATACTGTATTTTTGGGATTGGCAAATATGTTTTTATTTATTATACTTTATGCAACATAGAAGGTACAAACGTAGACAAAACGCCATAGGCATCCTCTACCTGTCAACCCAGGTTGGTGGAAAGATAACATAGTAGCTGCATTGTTCGGGTGTGGTTTTAATTATATCTCTATGAAAAGAAATTAAATGCTGAACATCGTCTCTTCAAGCATTTTGTGATTGATACGTGATAATCCCATTCTATCTTAGTCGTACTAGCAATTATAATAAATTGGGATCTTATTTTCCTTATATATTAAAAGTAATTCACATTTTAACTACTAATTCCGATCGATATTTTGAAGTGAATTAAAAAAAATCTTTGACCTTATAGCTGAATTTGACTACGACAGTCAAATTTTATCTGTGAACACATGATAGGTACAACTGACAGGTTTCGAATACTTCTGATTTTACAGCAATATTGTACACACGAAATTGTACACGTGGCAGTGAGCCCGCCGCACTCCTCTCGATTTAATCAAAAATATTCCAAACCATAACCTTGCTTGAATGAAGAAATCAACGCGTATGTTATTAAACCCGAACATACCGATTCGAGACACGAATGAAGCTGCAATTAACCCGAATATTGCACTTTAATGAAACTTTATTGGATTTTCAACAATAAACGAAAAACTCATTTGTCATCGACTCTTTACACATTCCTGTAAATCAGACGCTTGCATGCAACGTGCACAATATTTCTGGTGAACTCAATAAAAAAGTTACAAACGGTCTATTTGAAGCAGTGGCATTTCTGTAAGCGATTGTATAGGCTGGAACGGTCGCTGCGCAATTAGGCGGGCGCTAAATCAAAGTCCATCAATGACCGAATGCGACTATAAAACGCGACAATCGATTTAACAGCCACAGTGCGTGCTTAGCTTTAGAATGGAAGTTAATTGAGGGATTACCTGCCGCGCTCCGCTCAAATAAGACCACTGGACGTTGAACAAATTACAAGTAACTTCACATTTTGTGGGAAGCGATTTTTTGCCACATTCACTGTGTGAGATTAACGTTTTAAAACTTTTTAGACTAAAGAATAATGCGAATAAATGGCGCAGATTATTGTTAGTTTCGTTCAATCTCTTTATTTAAGCTAAACGTGTGTTTTATGTTGTAAATATAATATGAATGTATTCTTTACTATGTACAAAATAGCTTAGAACCTCTATTTATCATTAATAATAGGAGAATGTTCCTTGAATCCAGTCAGTGTGACCACGACGGGTCTTAGAAAAGGGGATCACGTACAATCGGCCCGAGGACGGCATCTTCCGGACAAACGGATTGACCAACTCAACTAGTTACAAAGCCCGGCTTGTGAATAGAACCAAATTAATATAAAGTAACCTTTGTATTATCTTCTTGTATTGAAATGTTTGTGGAGGTACTGAATTTCAGAAGGTTTTCAAAATAACTGTATTTTATTATCAAATCCCGCAAACATCACGCCTGTTATCCCAGAAGTGTTTGTTAGGCAGAGGTGTACCTATGGTACACCCACATTTCGCCAGTTATGTTTAAGTCCCATGTAACAGGGGGCGAGCCTATTTTCATCAACCGGGCACAAATCCAGACTCCAGGCTGCTACTGAGAAATTCAAGATAGAGAAACCCAATAACACTCCAGCTGAAGAAATGTGAAAAGCTTGGTCAGTTGTATAAAAGCATGAAAGTCAGACAAGTAGATTTACCAAGAGTATCGGTTTATCTGCTCAGTTGCATTCAGTTAGACAGAAAGCCGGGCCCAACATAGTTGAGAGAAGTGGATGATTATGATTAAAATTTATTTTTGGAATATGCTGCAGTTATCTTACAGAGGCTTCCAAAGCAACTGTCTGGGGCAAACTGAGACGAACCCCGGCTATAGCTAAATCTCAACGCTATTTTAAGCGGAGCATTTTGACAATGCTCGTATACTCGGTTAGAAATAGTGCTGTGTGCTAACAGGGTCAAGCTGTTATTCAATTTAACAGGCTCTTCGTTAGAGACAGTCAATTTGGGCAAAAGCTTAGACGCTAGAACTCTAATTATAAAGGTTTCTAGTTTGACGACAGTTTAGTGTGTTGAATAGTAATAACTCACAATAATAATACCTATGTTTATGATTTTAATATTATGGGTATGCATTGTCAAGAAAATGACACCCAAAGTGCTTAGCTGGTAGAATATGATGGAAACTCACTTTTTATCGGGTGTAAAAATACACTTAACGATGCCAAGAGTTTCTTGCACCCCCCGTCATAGTAATATTTTTTGTACTGGACCGTTTCTGGAAACCTTCTGGTTACGGAGATATAGAAGGTGAAAATTCCAACTTTTACTAAAGTTTTTTAAGGAAACCGGTTTTTAATGTTATAACTCAACTTTAAATACCCCCACAACCCTTTTACCGTTGCAAGCACCTATAAGCACAATGTTTTGCGTGTTTTACATTACGCACTACTGCAAACAGCAATTTCACACTAAAAATTAAGTCGTTTTCCAACAATGATTGTGCAATGTTACATAGTTTTATTTACAGAATACGTAGTGGACGGTTATGTGATGGGTCTTTTTACACCCTGTATATTTGTCAACTTATTTAACTGAAATGATGATAATTTCGGTAAATAGATCTTCTACAACACTATTTAACTTTATTTGGTCACTATTTAAACCGAAACAAACTAAAAGGCCTAGACAAATGGCTTTCGCAACGGAGCGATTCTTTTTCTACAATCGCTATCGCTTCACTATGATTCCTGTGATGCCCTCTGGTCTCTTCTTTAGTCCAAACAATAAAGTAATAAGATTGTATGTGTCTGTCAATGACATTTGCGTAGGTCTCGTAAAAATACTCAAATAATGTAGTCGTATTCATGCAAATACATTATGTTCAACTTTTCATTTCTGAACATCGCTAAATAATTGTTAACAACTTACCATTTTTTTATCGAAGCCCCTATTGTCCTTGTACCAGGCTATGTGTGCTGGTGGTCGGCTTCCTTCGGAGACGCATCGAAGTGTTGCTGCGGCAGCCGACAGTAGCTGTTGTGGTCGGTTCAGCAGCGACACCGATAGTGGCACCACTGGTAAAATAAACACAGCACTTAAATAAAATTTAATGGCTTATTTATTTATTTATTTAAACTTTTCGAACCCAAAGAGGTACAAAGGCGGACTTAATGCCTTAGGCATTCTCTACCAGTCAACCAAGGGTGGTGAAGAGATGAGATGGCAGGTGCTTTAATTGAAGGGAACAATGATGGAAGAAAAATAACTTAAAAAAAATAAAATAACTTGTGATGTGTGATGTAAAATAGCTTATCTACTTGGGGATTGCCACTCCTATTGGCAGCAGTGGATGACAAACGGCAGACGTTAAAAAACAGTCGTAAATGGTGATGGCATACCACTTAATAGTTTTATAATACAATTTTAATCTAGGAATTGTTACACAAAGCGGCAAACGTCAGAATTATCTGCTATTTGCCTGCTACACAGCTCTCAGCTGATGAAAAAACTCAAACTCAAAGTATTTATTTCAAATAAACCCATTACAGGCACTTTTGAATTGTCAAGGGGTCGGTCAGTCAGAAATATGAAGCTAGTTGCCCATTCCAAAGCGAAGTAGGTACCTATGGAGAAGAACGGGCAAGAAACTCCATGGACACTCTTTTAAATAATATGGTTACAGAAAATTTGTTACATCAGTCTTGTTGAAATTAAACATGTGAGAACGATGTAGAAAGACCCGTAATAAAAAACATAAAAATCGGAAAAGAAAAATTAAAAAAAGCAGTGGCATCCAAGAGATGACCAGTCCCCACTGACGGCGCCCGTTCACGAACATGACGTATGGATCAGCACCATTCAGCTCAACCATTTTGAAGGGAACTTAATGATCCAACACACACGCCACCACCAGCGAGACATTTGAGTGAGCGTGACATACTCTCAGCCACCAGGGCACATTCAAGTCAATGACAGACGTGCCCAGTATAGGGTAGCTTTATAGTAGGTACTACATAGTGCTCACACGTGTGCTTTGCAATTATACAATACTAAAAGATTGAATTTATACAGTGCAAAGATAGTTTTTACAATCTTCAAAAAAATTCTTCTAAAAAATACACGTTGGCAGGGATGTCGACGCGCAACGCCTGTTACCATGGAATCAGAACATGATTATGATTGATTTTGACTGTTCAACGCAGGGTGCTGAAATTTTGAGTCGAAGCGTCGGTAAAAAAAAAATTGCTCTTCAACCTTTTTGACCGCGTAAGTATTATTTCACTTTTCAATTAAACAGCTGATCTTTTTTTCGTAAAACCGACGAAAGGACAATACCAGAAACTCTATACAACTTTGCCCCCCTCAAATCAAAACGTCATTTACAAGCCTGCATTATACAGCATCTTAAAGCTTATTTATTACTGTTAACTAAGCATTTGTTCTAATGCCCGTAGAACTTGCGGTTTCTGTTAAAATCTTAAAACAATAATGACATTGATTATAGGTTAGGTGCAGTTTATAATGGTTATAAAGCGATTTAAACAACATATACGTTACGCATTATCATATTTATTGTAATAGTAATATGAGTTTTTGTTTTACAGGTATTATAATTTTCTTTGTTGTGTATCATGAGCAATAAGTAACGCAATAGGAAATTTTGGGGTTGAATTCCTTTTATCATAGATTTGTAATCGGCAAGTTCTACTGAAATACAATGTATTGTGAAAAGGTCCTTTAATCATTACAATTATTTTCATTAATTGACATTTCCTGTAAATAGCTGGGGCAGGATCTGGCATTGTCATTTGTACACTAGGTGGGCCTAGATTGTACCTCGCTGTCAGGTAAGAACCAGGCCCGTGTCGACGTCGCGTTGTGTTCCACGCGCGCAAAGAGATGTCAGCACTAACTGACGGGGTCGTTAGAGCCGATGCCTGCCAGGGTCGCGGGTTGTTTGAAAGAGATACCGTGGCCCCTGGCAAAGGCAACTGGAGGAACACGGGCGGGTTTTAGTCAGTAAAAGCCTGACACACCCTCCTGCTCCACCCAGAGCGGGAAAACCCATTTGCAGACCCAAAAAAAAAGCAAAAAAAAAGGGGTGTCTAGAATCGTGTGCTGAATTCATGGTTACAGTTCGCGCATCGATGTGCCTGCCACCCTGTATCGCAGTCTCATCTTTGATCTATACCTTAATAAATTAAAGTGATTTGCATTATTAAAAAAGGTTCCAGCCTTTTAGCTGTTTGAAAAAGGTTCCAAGAATCATCTATTTAACACACCACATTATTAGTCTACAAAGTATGTCTGGACAAAGACAAATTAATATAAATTACATTCTGGAATGGAAAGGACTAATCAAATATTTTTCAGCTCTATTAAGCTTCAGTATATACGGCCACGTGTTAATGGTATCACTTTGACCTTGAACTGGCCTAGCGCTTTAGTGTAGTACGGAGTTTAAATAGAATAGGAGGCCAGCATATGGTTTAGTTACTACTAACCTGCGGCCTACCGTACCAATAATGTAAAGTTTTAAAATTATTACATTGTGTAAGAACATATCTACTTGTACACGTCTACTTACAAAAGGAGATACATATTTTCAACGGCAGACAAGACTTTTATTAGGTTTCGCAAATAGAAGTTTCACAAAAACATAAATTTGTTTTTTAACGCAGCATTTTATGCTGCGTTAAAAGAGAGCTGAGCACTAAAACTACAATTCAAGGAACTCAGTCTCAAGAAAAGTTACTGAATCGCATTTGGCTTAGGATTTATAGCTTTTTAGAAAATGTTCTAAACAAAGGGACCGATTGTGTACAAAAGTAACGTCTTATCTTATATTTTAATCTCCGTTCGTCCACGTTCGTTTCCTAGTTCGGATTGAGCGGAAATTCAGTAAACTACAAGTCACTGTGGATTTATTAGTCACTTCGGTTTCTCAGAAGAAAACAATAAAAAAAGGTACCCTAAATACGTTAGGGTTGACTGACATCCCAACGTACCTGTTTTAGTTTGAGCAAGAATTTTGAATAAATTATTTCTAATTGAACTAATCTCATCTCAAAGTTAGACATGAAGTGATGTGCTATATAGACTTAAAGGTATAAAAATCTTTTTACACAAAGATGTGTGACACACTAACACGTACCCGAATTCACTATTCATAGAAATTAGACTTGTGAAATTAGATATTTGGATGTGAAAATAGACAAAAGTAACAAAAGGTTTGCTTTTCAGCAGTACAACAAATAAATGTGAGTTAAATGAGTGTCACACTATTCCATAAAGATTTTGGTACTGAATCATAGAAAGTATTACACAGTGCACAACAGCTCCCTAAATGGTAAATAGAATAAAAGATGTGACTGTGGTGTAATTAATAACCTTTTGTAGCTTTTATACGTAGGTACTAAGAAGACAGAAATAACCTTGGGAATATGAAAAAATGCTAAATCTTAAATGCCAGTAAATGTTCTTCTTGTTCAAGCATGATGTTTGGTAAAATGGTTATCTGAAGATGGTCGACGTTTGGATGATTTGAAAGATGATGGTATATTCATGTTTTGGCATAAATTGAGAGGTGTCCATGGACATAATAATACAATAAATTATAATAAAATAACCTCAAGGAAAAGCTGATACCAAAGACTAACCAAAAAGTTGAGTTTGGCATACCTACGACTAAATTAGGAGTACAGGGCTGGACGCGAGCCACTGGGAGATACCACCAGGAAGGGCGCAGCATGGGCTAGGCCAGCACGTGTCTACCGAGGACCGGGTTCTGACTCTGGTGCGGCAGCTGTCTTTCAGAGTCGGTTTACCGCTCTGGAGGCCATTGTCCTACGGCCCCCACTTGCGGCGAACCAGCCGCCAGCCAGCCGCATCGTATCCACAAAACCAAACCAAACCAGGAACCTCGGGGCAGACCCAAAGCGGGGCGGTGCCGGAACCTGCGAGGCCGACCCCGGCGAAATCTGTGCCGTCCAAAATCAAGAAGGGTGGTGTGGCTGCGCAGACGGTGAGGACCCCAACCCTGACGGCGCGGCGGCCGCCCCCGCCTCCAAAATCTCCTCCGGCCGACGCCGAATGGCAAGTAGTCGGGGAGAAGGTTAAGAAGGCTAAGGCAGCAAGGGCCGCCAGAAAAAGAGGCTGCAGAGGCGAAAGGAGCGAAGCGTCGCTGCTTCGTCGGTTCCGTGCCCCGAAGTCCGCAGCCGTGGTCATCACACTACAGCCGGAACTGCTTCCGTTGTGGTCAGCCCGGTCACAAGGCCGGCTCGTGCAATGCCGCGCAGCACTGATTTATATGTGCGGCAGCTGGCAATCCGGCCGATCACCGGGTTGGGAGAAAGGTCTGCGCTCCACCAGCCAAAGCCAGGGGCAGGGACAAGCCCACTGCCACCGCCGTCAAGGCCGCATCCGCCGCCACTGCCGCCCCCAACGGTGTCGCCGCCGCAACCGTCGCGTGAGTGCCTTTACGGTCGCCCGGAGGATACGGTGGAGCATATGGTGGAGCATACGGTGGAGATCTGCCCAGCTTAGGCGGAGCACCGCCGTGTCCTCGCGGAGGCGATCGGCTGCGGTGATTTCTCGCGTCCGCCCCTAGTCACGGTCATGGTTCGGAGCGAGAGCGAATGGGAAGCCGTCACCTCCTTCTGCGAAGCAGTAATGCTCGTGAAGGAGGAGGCGGAGCGCATGAGGGAGAGAGTCTTGCGCCGACACGCCCCTAGTCGCTGCAGGAGACTCCTGAGAGGTTTGCGGATGGCGAGCAATGGGTAGCTTGCCGGGTCGAACGTGCGTCGTGTTGCGCGCCTCAAAGAGATGTCAGCAGTAATTGTCGGGGTCCGATAGGGTCGATGCCTGCTTGCCTACCGTGGCCCTGGCACAGGCAACTGAAGAAACAAGGGTGGGTTTTAGCAAGTAAAAGTCTGACACGCCCTTCCCCTCCACCCAGAGCGAGAGAAGTCATTTGAATGATTTTTTTACTGGGAAGTCAAGCGACTATTGAACACCTCCGTTCAAGTTACGAGTATTTGACATGGCGTCCCGCACGGGATTCGCATCTAACTAAGGGTGTTCAAGGGTGAACTTTTTATAAGTTTATAGGCATAAACGTAGAGGGTATAATAAACTAAGGTACTGAAATCTTACAGTTCAGCTCAAGCCTGATGACTTTCTCCTGCGGTGGTACCAGGTTAGTGTTCGATGCTCTGCACTTAAATGTGGTGTTCAGGTCTTCTCTCTTCAAATGCTGCAACTCCAAGCGGTTGACGATCACGTGGGTGTCCGTCTTGACACCGATATACTGAGAGGCTGGAGTCCCGTCTATCCACCAGGACACTGTTGGCTCGGGACGACCTGGTAAATGAAACTGGAGCTAAATAAATTTTACCAAAAAGTCGGAAAAAGAAGGATGGGTCACCAAACAGATTTGTATAACAATATGAGCACGTTTCAAAATGCCTGTTTATCGTTCATTCTTATCGAATTATGTTGGCGATTCAACACGTGTTTTAAAATAAATAACTTTGAAATAACTTTATAACTTTAAATAACTTTTTCTAAATAACTTTATTTAAATATATGTTTCAAAAAAAATCATAGGGAGTTTTATCGTTGTGATTTTTAAATAGGTAAAGTAGAAATGACCTGTTAAATAAAACACAAATCGTTTTCTTTTGTACTGCAGTAGAAAAGGTAAAATTATGTTTAACGAATAATAATTGATAAGCTATAAAGTAAAACCCGATGATCATGCCATGTTAGATTCTGTACAAAATTGTCGTGTGTGACGTGTCGTGTGTCGTGATAATGACGTGTTTTCTTGTTTATAAAACTGAACAAAATCAATTAAGAATAGATAAATGCCGGATATTACAAAAGTTTAAAATAACAAATTATTGCTATCTTGTTATTCATAGGAAATCAGCCTCGATGTTATGATGATGACGTTAAAAAATTGCGGGGTTAAAAATAATAAGTTATTACAGTATAAATAAATAAGTTATTACAATATTCTGTGTACCTACTTTTTTTTTTGCATACAGTACAGTCGTATGTATTTACAAATTTAATAATGACTATTCCATTTCGATCTTAAAAAAAAATAGCTTGTTTACGGAACACGCAGCATTGAGATACTTCATAACTAGTATTTTCAAATGCATTTAATTAGTCTGAAATTATTGTAAAACATTCAGAAACCGGTTACGAAATTGCAATTTTTTCAGACGCATAATTAAGTATGATGGGTACGTGATAACAGGGTCAAAGCCTAAACTCCCCCTGTCCGGCCCGCTGCATCATCACAATTGGTGGGCGCACGACTGAAGATAATCCGCTGCGAGCACTGGCTCGAAGCCAGGCGGCCATACTGCGGACTTTTCAATGAACTCATTCGAATGGAATATCTCTTCCAATGTTTCCATAAAAGAAATCAAGCAATAGAAAAAATTGAGCTCCCCCACTGTTCAATATTTTTGCGACGCTATAAGTTAAGCTGCAAAGAAAATAACGAGTAACTTGTTTTTTTTTTAATTCGTGATTCTAAATTGTCTGTGATTTATTTAAATTATTATTAGTTCTGCGTATGTGATTGCTTTCAGATACTGACACTCGAAAGTGTATTAATAACCGTTAAGTTAGTAGTAATGTATTGAAAAATTCATCAAAACTCCTACGCGTCTAATTGCAGCGGGTAAACCACTAAGGTCGTACGTTAAGGCAGAAGTACCTCAAATCATGAAGGTAGAGCATTTTTCCAGGTATTTTTCCCGGTGATATTTGAAGAGCAGTCGATAAAATAACCAATAAGTTTAAAAACGGAATAATCAGCCTATTATGTTCCCACTGCTGGGACACAGGTCTCCTCTCTGTGAGAGGGAGTGGCCGTAATCCACCATGCGGGCCCAGTGCGGGTTGGTAGATGTCACATGTATTCGAACTTTTGGTTCTAAGACATGCCGGTTTCCTCACGATATGCTTTCCTTCACCGTTTTGAGAGCAGTGGTGATGGAATAATTTACACAAAGTAAAGCGCCTGTCTGGGTTCGAACCTACGACCTACAAGTCGTAAGTCGCGGCCTTTACCACTGAGCCACCACTGCTCTCCTCCCAATATATTTATACACGCGTACCAGTTGCGATATTAAACTTTTGAGCGGTGAACCAAGGTTTGGAGATTGTAGTAAATTAATGTGTTTCATAACACTGTTCAGATTTGCGTAAAGCGTACAAATTTGTACCTACTTACTGCATAAATATTTGCTTTGTGGCCTACCACATTTCATGACCAAATATTGTTAATATTTAAAAAGAGTACGTATTCCAGAATCAGCTTATAAATTAGTATACAAATTATGATGAATTCAAGATGATATTCACAATAAGTATGTATTAAGCCAGATTTTGGTTAAACTTGGAGTTGGCTTTAACTTCAACTTATTTAAGAAATGTAATACTCACCACCCCGAACTTCGCAGACCAGCACCAAAGCTGCTCCTTCCTCCAAAGGTCCCACCACGCCTGACACATCCGCGCCAGACTTGTCATACATTAACATCTGATGAGGAGGCACTACGACAAAAACCCACACGAATATAATAAGATTTTACGTATATACCATAACCCTATCTCAAAATTTTCATCATTATATCAATATAGGAATGAAAGCTGAGGGCGTGATCGTTCACAATATTACGCGCGCGCCAGGTTTGATTATTATTTGACGCCATTAATGAACGGAGGGTGTTCTCAATGGTAATTGGATATTTTATGATGTTATGAATATGCTTGATTATGTAAGTAAGAGAGTTCTTTGTGTGAGCAGTCCCTTTGCTAACAAAAGGCTCCTTGCAAATTACCTCTCGGCGCGAGCAGACTAATGGATTTCAATGGAGTTGCATATTTGCGATGTAGGTTTTCTTTTAAATGCCTTGTTCTGCACAAAAGAAATTTACTTCCCTCATCTCCTTTGGCTACATCTTTCGTCGCCTTGAATAGGGTAATTTCTTTGAAAAGCTCAACGGTAGTTTGCTCGGCAAAATAAAGGCAATGTTTGTATTTTAATGCTCTTCGCCGGGAATATTTCTTATGAATACGGTTACGCTGCGATTCAATAAGCCTATTAGAGTAATTATAGAGGAACTGTCGCAATACTCTGCAAGGTTATTAATGGTGAATATATTGATGTGGAAATGTAGAAGTAGTGGTAACATATGAAATGCCAATAGTTCACATCGATACGGATTGTGGAACTGGTAAATAAGGTTGTGAAAACACGGCACTGCGCAATATTAATTATAAAAGCATTCACTAAATAATGAATACAAAGTGCTCGTAACTCATTTTATAATTTTGTGAACCATTTTCCGTCTAAGGTTTTAATAAGCAAATAAAGGGGATCAGTACGGCGGGCTGATAACGTTCAGACAATTTGATCTATTCAAATCTAATTTCCTTTTAAATTTAACCTGTCTCCTGCAGATTTTATCTATGTCATCGTCGACGGGCATCGTTTTTATCAGCGAGGCAGCTGAGCAACCTCGCCGATCCCGAGGCGACAGTTGATAATTAAAATGTCGGCGCGATGACATCACGCGCCGACCGCGCGGCTCCCGCGATTCATAGTACCTAATGACTAAATTGATTCCCAGTTGTCCCCTCATAAAATTTTCATTGTAAACTTAGTTGATCTTTGTTTTAACGAGATTGTCTAGTCCCGCGTCACTATACATGACTGCTCAGACCATAATAGCATTTTATAAATTAACTATTTTATAAATTCGAGTTTATTTCTTAAAATAATAGCTAAAACAACTAAAGGTTTACCCAGAATTAGTAGCCGAAGGGTAACCAAATGATGGTCTACGATAAAAAACCAAAGTCCGCTCTAGACTGATTCAATTTTGTTTTTCAAAACTTGAACCTGAAATTAGACAGTTTCTTTGATCTATTATTTTTGTTTGGCGTTAATTCTATTTGCTTGGTTTCATTTATCTTTGTTTGCTTTAATTTGGTTCTTTTTATCTGCATGTGTCTTAAATGTTATCCACTAACTTACCTATTACTGTGAGTCTGATTTGGAAGTTTCTTGTTGGTGAATTTTTGAAGTCTACTCTACATCTATAGACGCCTTCGTCGTCTAATTGTACTGAGCTGAGTGTGAGCGCTGCCGGTCGGGCGACTGTTGCGAAGTATGCGCGGGGTCCAAACGCACCCGGGTCCGACCATTGTAGCGCCTTGTTGAACGATCGGCCACGGACGTCAAAACTGAAACAATAAAACATGTTTAATTTGGGAAGCTACACACCTTGAAATGTTTAAATTAACACTTTACTTTGGCTTCAAGTTACTTTCCTAATAAAAATTGATTTCCATTTTATAAAAGAGCTAGTTTTGATAAATCAATGATAAGTAAACCTTATCAGACCCAATCAAACATAAAATTGTCGTAAAAAAACCAGGTACAATCAGCTCTAATACAATCACGTACCCCGCCGAATCTAATGAAAGCGCGTAAATTGCCACATGGTCCGCATCTGAATTTATTTTCTCAAAAAAAAAAAAAAAACTGTCAAACTCTAGAATAAAAGAACGGTCCGACACGGTGAAGTTTTTCAATTTCCGGACAGGCTAAATTTTCTCAATCTACCGACCTCCATCCTAATTTATAAAGCAAGAAGCTTTGAGAGAGATGATTTGATCGCACACCCTGATGTTCGCAGGTAAATTTAACAATTTGGGCACGCACTTTATGAAGGTATTATCTCTGCCAAGCATTCGTTTCGCCCGGTTGCTGATATAAAATAGCAATTATAAACAATTGTAAGGATATAATGGGAATTTTATCTACATAACTGTTTTGGTTACCTAAGCAGATGTTTGCTGTTGAGAGTTTATTATCACGTTATTCCCGTTTTGAGTAAAGGATGAACAAAATTAATTAATACTAAAAATAGATGTTTACTTTAAATATTGATTAGAGTTCTTGTTTGAGTTGGGACAGGAAATCAATAAAGTCGTTAGTATTTGACTCGTAACTCTGTCTCGCTCGTCGTGTCTGAAGTCAAACCATCACAAAACACTACACAAAAAAATCATAATGCAAAACCAAGTCTGAGTTAAGCCACGTGTATCCAAATCAGGTTACGTATGAGTGACAAGAGCTACCTCACAGCATAGGGACATTGGTGGAAAGTCCTCGGACCTTCTTCGTCAAGTGTGATTTCCTTAACGAGCGCCATGACATCTTAAGTGTGTTTCGTTGTAGGCTGTAGGTGTGTTCCTAACGTTAATTGGATTGGTCGCGCTCGGCTTCCGCTCATCCGTTTAAGGTAGCGAACGGTTCATTAGGCACGACTTTATGCTATTAATTAAATACGTATTCACAAAGTTTTTACAAGGCACTGCCCAACTGGAATAACGGCGACATTCTATTTCTTAAGTTGGGTTGTCTTTTATTAACTTGGTTGCTAATAACAAGTGCAGAGGACGTACTCGTATACGTTGAAGTTTTGATGCAATGCAATAAGTGTTAGATTGTGCCATGTGAGTCAAGTGTTATTTTGGTAGTAGAACACTTTAGAAAAAGAGTGAAAATAGGCTAAAGATTAGAAGTAAATAGTTGTAGATTTATAACACCTATCAAACTACGATTGTGAATTTTCTAGGAGCTTGGCTATACTATAGGTAGTCAAATCAGGGAATTATTTGCTAAGACAAATTAAATTCCAACTTAAATATCGTCCGTCCACTTAAATCTCAACTGTAATTTATCAGTTGTATGAAATAACTATAACCCGACGAATTGAAGGAAGGTGTCCATTTGCTTAACAATTTACCACCATAACTGTTTCTGCAAAACCTGTATATCAGTTTAATTTAAACGAAAGCTTGTTCTAGGCAGCAAAATTTTGAAGTAATTATTAGTTTAACCTCAATAAGCAATCGCATGGTGAATACCGATAATGTCAGCGAGCGAGGTTAGTCGAGAATCGAGCTTAGAGGCGAGCAATTAGTGATCCCTTTGTCAAACGACCTTTGAACTGTAACGCTACAGACTGATGATGATGATTTATACATTCATGTCATCGGTATGATGTAGACATGTAACAGGTATTGTATGACCATTGATAACTCTTGTGTTTGAGCTGTTTTGCAAGAATACATGCATCACTCATGTTAAAATTACTGGTTCATTGCGTGTGTTAAATAAATCTGGAAGCTTTATTGACACACAATATTGCCAAAAAAAAATGTGTGTAAGTAACACAAATGTAATCTCTACTCGTTTTTCTATTGAATAAAATGTTTTTTTGATGACATGTCCTATCGAGCCTTAATCATACCAGTGGTACGAATATAAATGGGTGCAGTCCGCGAGCCCTAAGATGAGCTTTGCATTTGTGTAAGTGATTACCAATCCCACCAATGTGATCGCGCGAGGGACGCACAGCGCCTCAAAAACCTATTATGAAAAGGAAGAAAGAAAATACGTTTATGAAAATACAAAGCAATATTAAATAGTAGGTATATTATCAGTTTATTAGTGTCAATTGAAATGTAAAAGCTCGTTTCATGATATAAAACAACATATCGTTCATTTGTCGGAAAGGTATTCATAATTAATTTTACATGAAAGCATTCATAATTATTTTTAAAGAACATTGCACACAATGCTCAATTTTTCAGTGATCCACTAATTAATTACTTAACAAAAGCATTCATTTATACCGGTTGCATTATTTGCACTGGAGATTGTAATAGGTAATTATGTTTGTTTATCACTATTAAAATGGTTTGGATTCAACTGATTTTTTTTACGTCTTTATTTAAACAATATGATTGCAGTATAGCAGCTATAAAATGACAAACCTGTATAGTTAATAATTGATTTTCGTAATAAACCCTTTAGACGTTCTCATTAAAAAAACAGTCGATTTCTTCTCTTTCCCCGCGTGTCGTCTAACAACTATAGAGAACACTGAGCTCCTTTACTAAGCCTGGTGATAATGATCGTATTTCAAACTACATAATAAATAACATCACGCCCATTTTCCCATAACAGTTGGACAGAGTTGTACCCAATAGTACACCCGCCAGTTATGTGTATTATGAGTACTATGTAATAGCGGCGAGTCTAATCCCAGGATCTCAGCAGTATTGCTAGCAACCACTAGACTATATATACAAAAACACCAATTTGTAAGAAATAACAAAATGTGTTTTCAACAATGGCTGTGTTTCAAGTTAATCAGGTAAAAGTTAAAATTTCGATTCCTTCCAGAAAAATTTCAGAGTGAAAAGTTTTGCATGGACTATTAAGTTCATTCGCTACCCTATTTACTGCGACGAAGTTGTCCTTAGCGTCCATTATCTTATACTCGTACTCCTTATCCTCCCATTATTTAGCAGGATTATATATTACAACGCTTACGTAAAAAAGGTATGAACGCTTATTTTCAGGTTTTAGCTGTAATTCGACATGTCGATATGTGTATCCTTACCTATCTATGGCGCTCAGACTTTGTCTTTGACCGAGGCTCAGAAGGCCAGACAAAGGGTTTGTCAAAGAGCGATGGAGCGTAGCATCTTATAAATCAAACTTACCGACCAAATTCACACAATACGCTAAAAGACAGGCATCGCCGATGTAGGCGATAAGTCTGCAAAGCTGAAGAGGCACGATCGTCACATAGTTGGTGCGATAAGACGGGCATCGTCACCAAGCAGCACGATCGTCACATTGTAGGTGCTTTAAGTCGGGCGTCGTCACCAAGCAGGCAACGGCCTGACGATTTGGACTTATTCCTAACTAATAGGACGGAGAAGGCACAACATAAAGAAAAGTAAAAAAATATGGAGGAGACAGCAGTGGGACAACATAGGTTAAATGAAAAAAAAAATCGTTTCTTGTTAAACGGATATCTATGCAACAGTAATCATACTCCTAGAGATTGTTCATATTAGGGACATAGTTTTAAAAAAAAATGTATCGTAGTGTTCCCAAATGTTGCAGTGAAGTTTAACCTGGCTAAATGTCTACTTACCATTTTTTTGGGAGAAAGATGGTTTAGGTTTTGCGCCTGTTAAGTATTTGCTTCTAATAAGTGCTCCAATAGTGGTCAACAAACCCTAATTACTTCTTAGTTTAACTAATGTATCTTCACTGGACAGGTAAAAATCTTGAAGGGTAAATTACGTATTTTAATATCGTTCGCATGCTAATTTCTCTCAATCTGTCAAAAATGTCTACATTTTAAATGTATTTTTGACAAGTTTTTGACAGTGATCGTCGCTGAGATAAGGTAGCGACCAGAGGGGTAATTCTCGCAATTTTAAGAACAATCACATTCTGATCTCTCTCAATCTGTCAAAAACACATCTAACTTCCCTCCATTTTTGACAAGTTTTCGACATTGATGATTTTCGCTGAGGTAAGTTTGCGATTACATTTTAAACGTTTTCAATTACGGGAATTGGTCTTCAAATTTTAAACGATTTTAATTAAAGTAATTGGCCTTTTTACTATCGTTAAAACCTCACTTACCTATAAATAGGTTTCCCCCCGCTCTTCCTGAACCACAGCACCATATAGACCCTGTCTTCATTAGTGTCGGGCGTGACGTCACACGGCAGCGACGCCGTGCGTCCCAGCACCGCGTCCACGTCCACCGTCGACACTGCAACAATGGACACGTGCCGTTAGTTTAACAGTAACAGTATCTAGTTGCAAAGACTATAAATAATACAAGTGTACTTAGATAGTACGTAGTAGTAGTTTTTACTGTTTAGGGAATAATAGCTATATCTAAACAGATAAATAAATCATGCAACCGCGCAACCGTGCCACTGGCATAAAATGTCATACAACGTCCCGACACTAACCGTTGGGCAGTTGCCCACCAGAGACGGGGGCGTCTGGTCGGAGTATCCACCTTTTTCTATGGCTGTTGTGTGAACTTTACACCCTGTTCGTCATACCTCTATAAGTCTCTCCCAAAAGTACAAGTAACACATTCATCTGTATTTAGGAGGTTTCAACATTGTTAAAATAGTTGTATTAAGATCAGAATTTTGGGTTCAAATATTCAAATAATCAATTATTGTAAGTACAAATCCTGTCGCTGAAACTGGGCGAACCGTACGATAGACTTCAAATGGCCTTCATGGATGAAGGCCCTTCTAAAGCAACTGTGTATCGTTGGTATAACGAATTCAAGCGCGGTCGACTAACTTGATGACTTGCGGGGATGAAGAAAGAAGTGGTCGCCCTTTGACGGCTGTTATGGAAGAAAACATGCTAGCAGTGAAAAAATTAATCCAAAAGACATTAGGCGAGTTACGTATCAAGAGATTCAGCACATACTGCATGTTGGATCGGGAAGCCTTCACAAAATTCTACATGTGCATCTCTTCGCGTGAGGAGGATAGTTTCACGCTGGATGCCGCACAACCTCACCGATGCTCAGAAGCAGACCCAGGTGGAATGGTGCCGTGATATGATAAACAAATTTGAAGCAGGCTCGTCTGGGCCTGTTTACGACATCATTAAAGTTGATGAGTCTTGGATTTATCAGTACGATCCAGAAACGAAGCGTCAGTCGACAATTTGGGTGTTTCAAAACGCATTAACGCCTACCAAAGTGATAGAAGCGGAGGGAAGATTTTGATCGTGAGCTATTTCAATTTGACTGGCTACTTGGTGTCAAGTCTTTTCCGGAACCAAAGAAGCATCAACGCTGAATGGTATACTACCAAATTCGTGGCAGTAGTTTTCTCTGTTGTGAGCAACAAGCGACCAAACACGGGCTTCGCGGGCTCTACCAGGACAACGCGCCTTGGCACACCGCGCTCCAAACGACGGACTTCCTGGACAGCACGCCGGTCAGTCAATCTCCTGGGTCATCCTTCTACAGCCCTGACCTAGCACCGTGTGACTTCTTTTTATACCCGAAAATAAAATATCAGCCCAAAGGGATATAGTTTTCGTCACCGGAAGATGCGCTGTCAGCGTTCGAGCAGGCTGTAAACGAGTTGTCTACGGCGAACTGGAAAAAGTGTTTCGAAAACTGGTTCAGACGCATGGAACTTTATATAGATGCTAGTGGAGATCATTTACTTTGTAAGATTTAATGAAAAAGATTTATATTTTTTATTAAATCTTTTCAAAGTACTCTCCACTAGCCTATATACAAAGTAAATGTAAAAAAAATTGAAACTAAATGTTCTGTAGGAAAACCTGTAGAACATTAATTATTTAATTTTTGCAAAACTTTCTGAGTCAGGTATGATTTCACAATAAGAAAGGGTTATGATGTTGAATTCAGAAAATCCTAGTATTTATTCACAGTCTCCTAAACGAGGAGTGATTGGTGTAAAGCCCCTGCAACCCTCAGGGATTTATTTGCAGTTAAATTTGCACCCTTAATCTTTAGTCACCCTTACGTTAACCTACCTACAATTACTTCGTAAATTCCGAGATATTTTGCTTTTATTTAATTATCTTGGGGTTAACAGTACCAGCCAGTTATGGTTATGATAATGATTATGTGCCTCACTCCAAAATCATTATTACATATAGTTTCCTGAGTCTTGTTTCGTGTTTATTATTGTATATAAATGTGTAGATAAATGTATGTATGTATTTAATGAATATGTATATGGTACACCACTGTGTGTATGGTACACCTGCAGTATTTTCTCTCCTTCTCCCTGTAATCAATCCAAAGGTTGTCTGTAAAAGATCGCTTTTAGCGATAAGACCGCCCATTGTGTCACCCAATGTAATATTTCTACATCAATGTCTGTAATTTTTAAGGTGTACATAATAAAGAGTATTCTATTCTATTCTATTCTATGTGGCTCTGGAATTACTGTGCAATAAAAAACGAAATGGAAAGCTTTAACCTAAAATGGTAAAAAGTAAAAACATCGTATTTTAAATCTTCAAGAGCAGCTTAAATTATTGCACAGAAATACAGCAACGAAAAAACACAAATAGAATTCTAATAAGTGTAATTTCGGAAATGCTTAGCAATCAGAACGAAACCCGATGGAGAAGAAACATTAAAGGGCAGTGTAGTATTTTTTTTATTTACCAACAGCTTAAATATTCCTTCATTGTAATTTCATCCAGTTCATTTTACGAATTACAAAGGGATGACAGCGGCTAGGATAGCCCATTTGCATTTAGAAATAATCCAAAAAGAGCGTTGAAATAAAACTTGTTACACCCTGATAAAAAATAACTCGGAGCATAAGACACTTTCAACGGTTTATAATAAAATAAGGAAGCAAAAACTGAAGACGGGAATCTCGGGTGTAATAACATTTATTAATTACGAAAGTAATTTAATGAAAAGTCAGTTTGAGAGTTAACTGTCACATTTTTGTCGCGTTCCGTACAATTAGAGATTAAGAAGAGTGTGACAAAAAATTTTTTGTACATTATCTAAAAACAGAATTCCAGTTTAGTTAAACTTTCAGGTTAACTTATACAAGTGCCTGACTGACGCGTATTTTTGCAAGACAGTTACGCAAACTTTATAACGACCTGGACTTGTCCGTAAGGTGTTTGTGAAGCGTACTTGAGCTAAAAATAACTTTGTGTCATAAATCAGTAGATATGCTTAACTATACCAAACAGATATCTTATTTCCATAGCATTAATACAATTTGAAAAGAACTACGCACTCTTAAACTTAACATAAAAACGTAATCATAGTATTGCTGAATACTTTAGCAGAAATAAGCATTTCGACAATTTATTTAAGAAAATATCTACTGATTGTACCTGCGTTATAGTTTTTGTTAGCCTCTGCTATGATATTTTGTGTGAGTCTGATTAATAACGCTACCATTACCAATTGTTACCAGTTTGGCAGTAATAATGGTTTCCTTAGGAAACATAACAAGGACCAAACATTCGGCCTATTGACTTACATTTAATCAAATATGTTTACTGAACTGGAAAAGGCACGCATTGTCAGGTGTATAATAAAAAGAAAATGTTATGTAGGTACGTAGCAGGGGTATTAAAATAAGAGGGATTGACTTTTGATTGGTGGACTGGACTCCAGGTCAGGTAGTGTTGTGTTTTTCTGTTGTGTTTTTCTCAGCGGCAGAACGCATTATGGATAAGTGCTTGTTTAGCAGCAAAAGCAAGGCTTGTATGTTGTTGTATCTATCACTCCCACCTTTGTTTATCACTTCGAGGAACACACGCATTACGTTTTATTATGTAAGTATAGTGACAACTCGAAAATTAACAAAAAACAAAAGACGCACTACAATTTATGACGAAAGTATCTAACCCATAAGTATTCCGTTTTCTCATTGTAGCACGGGTCACTAAAAACGTTACCATGAGGTCAGATGTCCCGAACTATGTTTTGGCTCAACTGCCTACTGTCACAAAATGAATAGTTACAGAAGGTTGCCTTCATACAACCAGTGAACATAACGCTCGCACACATAGACGCGTGTGTTTGAAGATCTCAAACAAATGACAATCGCGAGTGCGATTCACATGTGTACTACCGCAAGACGAGGCAGCACAACGATGTGAAGCTTTGCCTCTTACTATGCGGCGCGATGTTCGTGCCAATGCGGAATCACCAAGATAACCGAAGCGTATACCTTTTCTGGTTTACGTGTACGTGAAGCATGTCTATGTGTGCGTGCGGTTTCGCTAGTTGTGTGAACCTTCTGTACCTATCTTTTTTGCTAGGTACACAAGGTTCATAGCTACTGTTTAGGGCCAACATTTATCTCGACAAACTTAATTGGGGCTCCATGTTTTTCCTTTTGTACATTTATACATGTCTACCCTCTGTTAGGTGTACGAAATTCCTTTTGGCAATTTAGTTACGCGTAAACATACGTGTTGGGTTCGAGAATCAATCTAATAAGAGAAGACAAAACTCGATTGTTGGTTACAAAGGGCTTCTCTATTACATCATCGCTTGCGGGAGTAGTATTGGGTAGGGAATTTCTTGGGATTGGACCTGCTAATTTGTGCAGTTGTATTCACATTTCCGAACGTAACAGCATAAGTTGTTATTTGAGAGCTAATGGATAACACCATCGTTTTAAAATAATTCAATGTAACTTGAACCTAAAAAAGCAGAACAGGTTGCACTCTCAGTGGATTGCCAAAATATGAATTTCTAATCTTAAAAAAAGTCGCTGTCGAACGAGAAAGACATAGGACCTACTATGCATCATCCAGTAATTTTCTAGACGTATTACAATTACAACTTGGACAAATTACAAACAAACAAGTCAAAACATCCCACATCACACTCCAAAAACACAGTACAATAGTATTCGTAAGTTTAAACAATAAAAACGTTCATATATATTTTATGTAACCAGTACCTAGTTTATTTCATAATATTAACGTAACAATTTATGTTATTGTTAACTCCTTGAACTAAGCCTAATATACTTGACGAGGATGTAACAAGTATAATAAGTTACCAAGTTAAAGTTGGAGCTCACGACCCGTGTTGTGAACTCCATATATGTACATTGTGGTATCTTCACTTTTAATTGTTATGTAGAACACTTGTATTGCCTCGTTGGTCTAGTGGTCGCAATCGCTACTGCTGAGCATGAGGTCCTGGGTTCGATTCCCAGGTCGGGCAACGTGTTATTGGGTTTTTCTATCTGGAATTTCTCAGTAGCAGCCCGAAGTCTGGATTTGTGCCCGGTAGATGGCAATAGGCTCGCCCCATATTACATGGGACTTAAACATAACTGGCGAAATGTGGGTGTGCTATAGGTGCACCTCTGCCCAACCCTTCGGGGAAACAAGGCGTGATGTTATGTTATGTTATAAAAATATTATCCGAAATTATTTTTTTACTTTAGTACTTTCTGTTACAAGATGAGTACTTCCACTTATAAGTTTTTATTTAGTCTTGACTTTTAATAATTAATTACTTAATATTTTTATTTTGCACAGTAATGATCTACGAATAATAGCGTAGCATATCTGCTACGGCGTAGCAGCGTAGCTTTTCATCTACGCATCAGCTACATGCATTGTAGCAGTCAAAATAGCAAAAGATCTTGGGAAGGTGGATTATTGAGAAAGATAAAGGTGGTATACGCGCGCTTAACATTTCAAACCTTAAAACATTTCACGCTTATCGCTAAATCAAAGTATAAAAAAATGCTCCCAAATTATAACAAAGAGTCACGTCATTCCGCCAACATGTCTTAATCACAAATCGCGTTTTTCAGGTATCCATTATTGCTTGAAGCTCAAACCGTTGAGACGAGGCATGCATTATGATAATTCGCGCCGTTTCCGTCGGAAGAGGCGGCGCCACGAAACGCTTAGCGGCACGTGATGAAACGCACACAAATAATTTTATAATATACTTGTGTTCTTTATATCTTTGTTCTCGTGAGAGTACAACAGGAACGTGAATGGATATAAGCTCTTGTTCTTTTTTTAGTTTGAGTACTTTATGCGGCCTACTCAAATATCCTTTCTATTTAAGGTATTGTTCGTCGAATCGTTGAGCTCCTTTATTACCGAGTTGAGCTGCACAATAATTGACAAATGCGTGCACTGACTGGACAGGATATCGATTCTGTAAAAATCTCTTCGTGAAGACTTGCGTGGAGTGAGCTATCAGTGTCATCCCGTCTTGGTCAATCCCTAGCATCAGTAGCACTGACAGCTACAGCACTGCACCAAAGTTTTCACGGTGAGATGGTTACAGAATAGCATGGCAGGTCCACTCATCTGTGTTGTTCTTTCCTCAAGAGACCATTTTAGACATTGACATGATCTACTCATTACAATGTTTTTTTTAACGAGTTGTATTGCAATAAGTGGTTAGCTTGCGACCTCGACAATTGATCATAAATTATTCTTGCCGGCAACCGGCAGCGAGTTCGTCATGCTCCCGTAGATGTCACTGCTTGCGGTAGCGTCGGGGATCGGGTTGCCTCCTTCCCTCAAATATGGCGAGGGGGGCAATGGCTGATCTTTGCGTTATGCTCGTGAACGGGTGCTGCTTGTGGTGACTGGTCGTCTTGCTGTCTATGGTTTTGTTATTGTTAAAGTAATTGTTCTGTTAATTTATTTTACTTCGATGGTCCTTGTTTATCATTTGTGTGTACTTAAAAATAATCTAATAATGCATATGTAAGGTGTCACGCCCCTTATGCCTGGAGGCTTTTATTTGTGTAGTTGTTTTTTTCATTGATTTTTATTGGTTTATGTTTTGGGTATATTGGCGTGGCTAGCTTACATATGGCAGATAATTTAATATGATTTTTTGTGTTTCAGTTTTTCTTCTTTGATTACCTTATAATTGTATAGTATAATGGTTTTTCTAACTAAACAGACAGCTGTGCTGCGGGGGAGTTTGTTGCGCCACTTCTTCTTCCCAGCTAAAGCACTAGGAAGTGGTGAAGGGCGGGCGTTTTGGGGGACTGTCTCATGTTATTTTGACGTTCGAAAAGTGCTGACTCTCAGCCTAGTTTGAATAATTGACTTTTGATTTTGATTTTGAGACACCAATCAACATGAAATTGAACATGACTCTACAAGAAATTGTCCCTTTTTTTGTCTCTTAGTTTATTTTGGCCTATCTTCTCCGAGTATCCAGACAGGAAACGCCGACCTAGATCTAGTTTTAAAATATGATTGACATGTAAAAGTGTTTGCACTATCCTACTTACAGAAATAAAATCCTTTATTATTTAATAGCAAACATTCAAGGACGGTTGACGGTCAAGGATGTTGTGAAAATATTTTTTTTCCTTTTAATTTTTCGTTTCATAATAAGCCAATCCAATCAAAATAATCACAAGTGGTTTGCGTAGACTATTATTATAATTATAGTTTAAAAAAAACAAGTATCTTGACTTAGCTGGAGCGTGGACTCTGCAATCATAGTCGTGACAGCCAATGGTTTAATAGCCAAGAGCCTCGACCAACATCTGAGGAGGCTCTCGTTTGGCAGCTGGATCAAGGGTTTGATTCAGAAAGCGGTACTTCTGGACACGTTTAAATGTTTTTTTTAAATGTTGTTTTATTAAAATCTTCTCAGGTCGGGCAAAGTGTTATTGGGTTTTTCTATGTAGAATTTCTCAGCAGCAGCCCGGAGTCTGGATTTGTTCCCGGTTGATGGCAATAGGGTCGCCCCCTATTACGTGGGACTTAAGCATAACTGGCGAAATGTGGGTGCACTATAGTTACACCTCTGCCTAACCCTTCTGGGATTACAGGCGTGATGTTATTTATGTTAAAGTTTATTTTTTTAAAAAAATTGTTTTAAAAATCTTTAAAAAATTATTTAATATGTTTAAAAAAAATGGTTATGACAAAATATTTTCCCCCCTAAACAGTGCTCAGACTATAAAATTAATAGTTATTCATTTAGTTTAAAAAATACATAATTTTTGTACCATATAATTATTCACATTGTCATGTATATTTACTTCATATGTGGACTAACTCTCGTTTAATACCGACGTTTACAGCTCTCCGAGGGTAAAACACCAACAAAATCTTTGTAATATACCTCTAACATGTTTTATATCCATGGAATTAAATTGCAAAATTTCTTATAAGCCGCCCTTCGTGTAATATGTTAAATTATAAACCAGAAAAACTTACTTTTAAAGCGCTTTTTTATGACAAAATGGAATAAGTAAGTAAACAATCGGAGACGGATGAGATACAAGGACGTATTTGTAAGTTTCTAATATTACGTTAAAAAAAAAAAATTGAAATATAAATTTAATTAAAATGACACAGCTCACTTCTGAACATTTGATAAAAATTATGCGAAAGAAAACATATTTTTTATAAATGCAAAATAGGTACTATTCTTAACCTTTAAATTGGCTTCTGACAATATTGTTATTGTACAAAGTAAAAAACCTTAAAACTGTAGCTGACACGAACAACTCTCAACAAGAAACATTCCGCATGCAACCCCTAGTCAACCGACAGATATTCAAAACACCTAGCATTTCAGGACGCCGAACTATTGACCTAAGCGAAACAAAACAAAGGTACTTATTACACAGTGCCTATATTAGCCGGGTCGGCACATGTATCGGGGTGCCGAATGAAACGGCTTCGATCACGCGATCCCACTGAAAACCTCAAAGAATAACCCAATACCTGTCAACCTGCAAATATTTTGTTTACGAAAATAAAATATCCGATTCCATCTCACAGTTTATTATTCTTTAACGGCATCACATAAAATAATATTATTTTAAATCCAGTGCGATGTGAAGTTAAAGCCATATTTAAAACCTTGGATACGTACTGCCCATAAACATTCGTTTTAAACTAAAAGTTTACGGTTTTAAACAATAAAGCGTATATTCTCTTTGTATAAAACGCGCATTTTATCTACGCGAAATGAGCATCGTTACTTTATATTTTAGGTGGCAGTAAAAGATATTCAAAGATGTTCAACTCTCAAACAGCTTTGCTTTTACGCTAAATCTTGTTAAGTGTCGTTAAAATTGAATAGAAGCGTCTCCCTATTGCTCACCTAATTACTGACTGAATTGTTGCACACTTATTGTTTGAAGATGAAAAATAATGAAGAGATTACTCCCACCGGTAGAAGTGAAGAACCTGTTTATAATTTATTTACAGTTTCGCTTTAGAACAATGTTGAAAATACAATGTTTGCGCAAACGAGATCGATTTGAAACTGATTCGAAATACCACGTTTGGAACGGTGCGGTGTCTTGAATCGATTATTCAATTCGAGCGAGTCTCGCGTGAGGAGTGGAAATCGGTCAGAGGCGCCACAAGGGACCTCCGCCGCACTCCCTGAGGTGAGGGTCCACGTGACTGGACTTTATTCAGCCTGTCACCTTTGTTCTGCGTCGCGTTACAACCGACGATCTGGATAGATGATGTGATTTAGTGGCTACGTCTGTTTTGGGTAGATTGGGTTTATTGCACTGAGTGTCTTACTGTTCAAGCTAATTGAACAGTTTTTACTGCGATGAGGTTACATTGAAGACTAACGTAGCACTTAAAAAGCTGGCCATTTCCAATAGTCAAAAATCGTACATTGCCATAAATTATCATCCTACCAATTTTTACTTTTTCGGCTAGCTACATAATCATTTATCAACATTCATTTTATTTATAAACGTCTCTTAAATTTTTAGTAACTTATTATCAAAATTCATATTTATAAGCGCTAAGAGGTCGCTAAGCAATTGATTAGTAGCTGTCAAAATTAAACACCACCGGTGCACTGTTACAAGGATGCTAATGCAAGGTGCCAAATTTACACACACAGTAGGATTAAAGTGTGCTTCAAGGTTATTTTGTTCCCAATATCGAGTTGCGCCTCAGTAAATATGGATTTCGACAATCTTTTACTGGATTTGAGACGCAGAAGAATTAAACAACTTTGAAACGCCCGCCGGCAGGAATTAAATGGGGAAGACCTACAACTCGTTTAAATCTCGAAGCTCGTTTAAATCTGCTAGGAGAATACATATTATAACATATTCATCATAATCAATCTGTAATGTTCCCACTTCTGGGACTCAGGCCTCCTCTCTGTGAGAGGGAGTGTGCCGTAATCCACCATGCGGGCCCTGTGCGGGTATTCACCAACCCGCACAGGGCTCGCATGGTGGATTACGGCACCACGTCGTTGAATTTGTTGGTTCTAGGACATGCGGGTTTCCTCACGATATTTTCCTTTTCCATTTTAGAGCAGTGGTGATGAAATTAAATACATAAAGGAAAGTGCCTGTCTGGGTTCGATCTCACGACTTACAACTCGGTAGGTCGGGGACTTCGAATAAGAAACAGTGGTGGCCCAGTGGTATCAGCACTGTTCCTCATTCGAAGTACACATGATTAATGGATTTATAGGGAAAGCTCAATTTGGAGGAGGCTCAGTAAGTGCTAAAGTGCAAGCTAATCGGAGAGTGATTATCCAATGTGTTATCCCATTTGCCCCTCATCTTATGACGCCAGTTCTAAGGCCCAGAACTTAAGAAAAGTCACCTTGTGGCGGTCACACACAAATAACAAGTGACATTCTAAAGAAAACATTTTATTTTGATCCACAATAAAGCTATGTTTTTGTTATTAACTAATATTGTTGATTTCCAATATTCTTCCTCCAAAGACATGGGTGCCATTATTTTCTCATAAAACGCCGCTCTCATTCCTCATATTGTTCACGTTGCATTGTCTCCTGCATCACCATATTTGCGAATAGTTGAACAGTATTCGCGCTTGGTGCTATAGTGCCTTCCATAGCAGCGGTCAAACTTGTACCTGTAAACAATTATTATAATTGTTATTACTGATATACTGAAACGCCATAAATAGTATAGCATACAGGACATGCAAATATTTGCATGTTTTTCCAGCAGACACAACACCCATCTCGTAGGGGGATCCTCCATTTTCTATGGAGGATGAGTGAATATTATACCCTGTTCATCATACCTCAATAGACACAAGTATCAGCATACATTACTAAAAGAGTATATTCATGTGAACAAGCTTAGAAGACATGCAGATGCATGGCTACTATCGGCTATTAACATTAATTTGGTCAGTTTACATTATTAGTTAGATATATATTCAAAGATAAATACCTTTTCCTGGTTACTTCAATTATTTGAGCGTATTATGTTCATTGCTTCCATCGCAAACTGATTGAAAATTGAAATAAACATAATATTTATTTTTATTGCACTTCAGCATCTCAAACAAGCAGATTTTGCTCTGGCAGTGAGCAAAATTCGATTTTACCTACTCACAAAATTCGAAAGATTTGAACTTCACTGTGTTCTGTCACTTTCACTTCGATAAGAAAAAAGTGAAAGATAGAAACAAGTCGATTCGAAGCCGTAACTAGTAGGCCCAAAAAAGAAACAAACAATATAACGTTCGGATACACATATCACCGTAAAATTGCAAATCATAGGTTAAGGTTTTAAATGTAATTACTTTTTTGATATTGTTTGTTTTACAAAAATACATGGGGTCAAATTTAACCATTTTTTTACGTTTAGGTTATACTTTCTCGTTGCTGAGATGACAAGTTGTATGTGTTACATGAGACCAAAGTTATTTGCATCTACTGCCATTGAGCGCAATGAATCAACACTCACAGCAAAAAGCAACTTTGCTCTCTTGTTGCACAAATAACCATATTCTAATTCCAGGTTCCGATGAAACTTTTAACTTTTGTCTGTCAAAGTCACAAAGAAATTTATTTTTAAAATTCTGTTTTTTTTTCGAAAACATAATTCCACCTCTGTTTCGGTGTTCTACTAATCACCTGCTAACTATCTTTTACAAATAAAGAAAAGTTAATCATTGATTAGGAGCTAACTATTGGTATGCTAAACAGTGGCTTAGGGATTAGCGAGATTTTTATAAATAAGGCTGATTATTGTGATTTCGTTACAATAAAACAGTACCCCGCAATAAATTACAATAAGTCACAAACACAAAATAAAATCAATCAACTTAGTAGGATACAGAAAGTAAACCCGTTCATTGACTCGAAACGAAATAACACATGTAGTTCCCTGACCACCGAACCTCATTTAATAAATATTATATTCGTTGAAGAATAAATAATTACGAATAGTTCACTGCAAATTAAAATGCGGAAAATGTGAAACAGCAATATTAAAGCCAATCCCAGTTGGGGAAGTTTTCGCGTGACTCCATTTTATGTTGTAAGCGTAACATTATAGCTTTCGTCCTAATTGCACTAATGATTCAAATTAATAACGTGGAAAGATAATGAGATGTGTTACACGCGTAATGTAATTAATTATGCTCACTTTTTTATCATGGAATTCGTTTCGAATGTACATTTATTAAAAATGAGTTTTATTTTTTATTTTTAGAATACCTTCGCTGTGTTTTCTTTATTTGAAAGATCTTTTATGTTCCTAAACGTAACAAAAAACCTTCATGTAATCAACTTACTGTCTGCTCCGGGGCCACGGACCTTTTTGACAAGCGTTCAACTTTAACTGATGAGTTGCTGGTACTTCTAATGTTAAACATTAATTTCGTTTAAAGCAAATAGAAAATGATAATATTTTATCATCTAGATAGAGATAATAATACTGGCAAGGCCTGCTGTGATAATCAGGAATCCGAAAACAATGGAATAATGTGGTCTAACTACATGAACTTATGTATCATTTTTGCGTTTCGGTTGAATAGTAATCGCCGTATTTGGGTGTAACATGTTGGTGTTATTTCAATCAATTTAAATCACTACTTTGACATAAACATCGTTCTTGGCATCCCTTATCTATCTAAGAATACAGATTCCTTTAAAGTGCTTTGAAACACATCTTTTTTGTAAGTAAAAGAAAGTAAAAATAATAAGGTTAAGTAAATGTTCCATAATGAATGGAGTTAAATACAAGGACATTATTTGTTAACAAACGTTATTAATAGTTAGTAAACAATTTGTAAATTCCTTTAATAGGCAACAAGCGGTACCCTGTATTTAGACTATGTTGCTATAACGAACAAGAATTAATCACGCCAGGTAAGTTCTCACTTGACCGTTTTATTTTAGTTTATAATAGATTCTGGCTGAAGTGTAACACAGTCTCTTTTGACGAAGCACATGCGCATGCTCGAAGTACCTATTTATATCTATCTTAATTACAATTTATTGAGGACTTCACAATCATACAATGAACTCAGCTTGTTCACTATTTTTACTCAGTAAAGGGACGATAATGAACTCACTCTTCTTGAAAAATACTTTTATTTATTTTCAATACCATGCAAGCTAAACTTTGAAAACTAATTTTTATCAAGTCTTCGCGACAGTCTTGACTTGATAGCTTACAAAACGACTTTGCAAAACCCTCATTTAACTTGAGACAATACGGAACAATATTATGAACAATGTTTGTCACATTCAAACTTGGCAGCTTCTAGCAAGTATTTTAATAAAAACTCTCTTCTCAAAAGCAACTCGCGAGGAGTTCCTAGTAAAGGTGTATATTTGCATGATTTTAATTAAATTCTACTCTTGGTATAGCAGTAAACGTTAACAGAAAAAAGGCGATTTTACAATGGACTAGGTTGAGAGGAAATAATAAAGTCTCTCAAGATAGTTTATAAAAACTGATAAGCAATTTATTCAGCCATTGTTTGTATACTTTTGAAAGAAAACAATAGCTTTTGATTTTGTCTTTACTGTTTTCAGTGGCAAAGAATCTTGTTTGAGAGAAATATGTAAATGTATAGGTAGAAAAAGTAAGCTGAGAGGGGCGAAGACCGGGCAGTCATTAACTCAATGGGCATTTGATATAGTGGAAGAAGGGAAACTGAACTGGATTAGCCGAGGTCCCAAAAAGTGGCATGTTTGAGGGGCCGACGCTTTATTGATACGAAAAACAAGTTTCTGTCCGTAAAGGAATACTTTTAATTGTGCGCGGATATCGGATCGTTTGTCAAGTTTTTCCAGAAGCTCGTTATCATTTGACAGTGAGGTATACGAGGCAGTGCGGCATACAGTGTTTGGTGGCTCGTTAAGAGCTGACAAGCGTAGGTAAGTCCACGGTTCGTTAGTGATGTGACTCGAGTCGTCTCGCTGGCACATCGATCCTATTGATGAAGTGACTGACAATAATATTGAGTACTAAAACAGCGAGCGAGTACAGCGATACTTCATGTGTAGGTAACATGAAGTATCTACGTTGTTAATCAATTTACCAACGTTTTGGTGAGAAAAAGCTGTTATGTCACGTTATGTATCTACATTGTATGAAAGAATAAGGTTGTATGTAGTAAAATGCGCAAAATACGCGTTTTTACTTGGCGTTGCGGATACCAGCCCGTCTTAGCATTATTAATACCAATGTAGCAAACGACTGTTTAGGTACTGTGTCTTTCTTTAGTATAATATTGTCTACTTCGTCATATTTGAACTTATCACAAACAGCTTCATAACAACAACAAACCAAAACACAACCTTAATTGTAAATAAGAACCCAATTTAACATTAACAAAGCTACATTTCATTTAGTTGCCTGAAAGGAGCCTGTCAAGTTGCGCAACGTGGCGCACGCCTTGTCATCTGTCCGTAAACAAATTGTGCCGTAGTGTCCCAACCCATTGTGGACTGCTCACATCCGCCCAATGCGATCAAACAGCCGGCAGCGGTACCGTTAGCGGAAAAAGTACGTGGTCATAGAAGAAAGAATAAAAAAAATGGAAATGACTGTTCTATCCAACTTTGACTCAGTTGAAATTATTGTTTAAAATAAAAGTGTTTAAACAAACATCCTGTTCGAGTAATTAATCTCAAAACGTCAAAATGATAATGAATATGCTGACCGTACACCCGAAATAGTATAAAACATTACCAAAGCAAGTCAACGACGACCACTCGTCTGTACGTAATAGGCTTTAATCCCTCATGCGTGTTTAACAGTTGGATTACTCGATTACCCACCCTCAAAATTTCTAACGACGGAATTCAAAATTCAGCGCTCTTTTAATTGACCGAAAAGGCCTGTAACAGAGAGTACCCAAAAAGTTTTTAGCGATTATTTTTATTCACATTCGTTTTTGTTCCCGACCGGGAAGCTGTACAGATTTATTTTATGGACGCATTTAAAATACATTGATTTATTTAATTTACGTTCCTTATAAATGAATAATTATGTTGATGTACACAAAGTTGGTTTAAATAAATGATTAATAAATAATATTCAATTCGAATAACTATAACGTTACTTTGGTTATTATTTTTCAATGTTTATGTTATTAATGTCGGGAACAGACTGAAAGATATTTCCATGAAAGACTAGGAAAACCGGAAAAGATAGCAGCTGTGCTGTTCAAGGGAAGGTTTAATATAAATATTAAGTCAAATTGACTTGCTCAGTGAACCTTAAAGAGAGAATAGGCATGGATCGTGCTGTCTAAATACCAAGAGAACTTATATAACAAGATAGAGTTTTTCCAGAGATGAGCAACCAACAAAAACAGAGTCATCGAACGCAAGAGAGCATCAAATGAGTGATAAATTCATAACGAAATCGTATTTGAGGAAAGGGCGTCACAAAGTTTCGTACCAAAAAAGCACAAATGCCGTATTCTTTATTCAAAACCTTTGTGAAACTTGACGCCGAGTCCACGTCGCAAAGTGGGGCGGCCTCCACTGCGAGTGTGAAAATGGAAAGCGATCTTGTTTAGCCCTAAATGAAGACTTGAGACGAAAAGTCAGAATTAACTTTGTAAACTTCAAACAACAATTTCAAGACATAAAATTGTCTATTCTAGTTTCAACGTGGAACAAAACTCTCTGTCTTTCAAAGTGAGTCTTCTTTTCAGAATTTGTACAAAAACATCTGTGAATGAATTGATCGTAATTAAGTCTTTTAGGAAGAAAGACTTGAAATTTTTTAATTTGCAATTTATATAATTTAAAAATACAAAACTTATCATGATACCTTCAAAGCACAAAGAGATTCAAAGCCATGGATTTAAAAATGGTTATCCGATATGTATTAGATTATTAGAAGTGACGACGATAACCCGCGTGTGTCACAATTATGCGGAAGAATATGGAAATGAATAAAAACTTTCGTCAGTTGTAATAAGTCTTAATTTTGTATGAACAACAAATAAGCTTTTCGTCAAAGTTGAATTTGTTTTTCATACAAAATTCCACTTTTTTTTCTATTCCATGGTTACATATCTTAGAATTCAACTGAAAATCGATTTACTGACATTTTAAAATCGTCAAAGATTTTTTGGAAAAAAACATTTATCATTCTAAGTAGTACAGTTAGTAAATTGGCTCTCTGTGGCTGAAGTTGACTAGTTAACTCTTGCAAGTTACACCTGATTAAAGTGTTTTTAGAGGAGCGACCGCATGCGGCTTCAAAGTTCGACTACGTGAAGCAATTAAGTTGCGCTCAGAGGACGAGCTACACTTTAATTGTAATCAAAACATCACAGAATAGTTACAACAACCCTCAGACTCGTTGCGTAACTCTAAATTAAATTACGACTTCGCTTAGACCCAGAATTTGCTAACACTTATATAGAAGGTTAAAATAAAATAATAGTGTTGAGGATCTATGCTGTGAAATATTTTTCATTTCTTTCCGACGATCCAATAGTGTTAGTGTTACATTAACAAATTGAATTAGGTACCTAATAGATAACATATACTCGTAAAGGCACTTAGATACCTAAAATCAAATTATATATATTCTTGAAGCACTTTATTCCGAAATAGCTTTATTCCTACATAGGATACGTATATATCCCTCAGCTATATAATATAATTACAATAGATTGGCTGCACTGGCTACGTATGATTGCCTTGATACCGAATATCTATATTAAATAATAAGCTATAATGGCATTATATAATGCTTTAGTAAGAAGCAAACTAGAATGTAATGCAGGTATCTGGGCCCCACAGGAAACTAAGTATAGTCTCATGTTGGAGCGAGTACAAAATAAATTTATTAGGTGCAAATACTTGAAGGAATACGGGGTTTATCCATTTTATCCATTGATGTATCCAACTCTATTTGTCTTGGGTATGGTCGGATATAATGAACTGAGTGAGGGTCAGGAGGCAACTCGCACTAGTGACTTATATCTTTAAAGTAATTAGAGGGAAGATAGATACACAATGCGGATATATTGCGAAGGGTGGAGCTAGTAGTGCCGGACGGGTATGTGGGTCGTCGTCGTCAGCCGCGGTTGCTGGCCGAACCGCGCGCGAGAACTAACTTGCTGCGCGAGGCGCCACTCACGAGTGCACTCCGCACTCTCAACCTCATTGCTGATGACTTGGACATATTCTGTTGCACATTGGGTGAATTTACAAGAACTATTTAAATTTTTTGTGTGCTACAATATCGTATTGGGTCTAGCCTGTAAGGATATTTGTATGTTTAGAGTGAATAAATAAATAAATAAATCAACAGACCGAAACTGCACCTACCTAATTTAGGTTATAAAGTATGTAACATAGAATCAATTCGAGTTAATGTTACATAATATCATATTGCAGTATAAAGGTACAGTAATTGGGCCAACTGGGACCCACCTGCTTACAAAATACGTTCGGGTAGGCAGATCCAGAAAACCACATATGGCTTGTGAAGTTTCCCGGCGTGAACCAATTAACCTCTAGAGAGAAACCCCCTCAGGTATTAAACAAAATTGACTCCAATATAATTTTACATTCGCTAGGTAGCCGAAAATGAGATTTAACCCAGGTTAGGGCAGCCATAAACGTAAAGCCCACGACCGGCCGTTTGTGATACACGAATAAAAAATTAAATTAGCAACTAAGTAGAATCTTGCTATGAAGTTGGTCTTTGTAAAACTTAAATTTAAATTATGTCCTAGATTGTGCTGAAATATAATTAGGTTATGTTAACTTGCTCACCTAATTATAGTAATGGTCCATAGTCAATTCAAAGCAAAACTTATAGTTCGGTCTGGTAAGTTTAAATATTACTAACACTACTAAGATAGTGCGGTAGACCTTGAGGTTTGTGTGTGTTTCTCCGCCTCCGAAGACAATAGAGGAGCCCTTGCACTATAAGATATAATCAAAAAGTCTATCCCTATCTAGGAAAAACAGGTTGGAAAATGTTTTGGTTCGTTTATGTATTTTTCTTCAACATCAATATATACCTCGGACAATATTTTTTAAGAAAACCAACATAACGTTTATATTCCCATTAACATAACTTCATATTAATAAATACCTTTGTTCTTAACAAAGTTTTATATTGCAACAGTGCCAAAGAATGTAATAAATTAAAGTTAACAAACAGTTCATTCCTAAATCCGGGATTACTTCTGTCAGAAGTCACTCGCTGATGACACGAACTGTTTGCGGCACTATATTTTGTTCACGAAACGACAGTTTAATTGAGGCGTACGTGTACAGCACTATTGAAGCTTGAACATTTTAAACTGTCAACCAAACTATTGTTCGACTAACAATAGATTCTGGTCTTTTCAGCTTGACAACAGCAACTATTAAACAGCTTTTATGACAGACTTCGCTTAAAATAAAAGCAAATCTTAATGATTGAAATTGAAATGGAACAAAAAAGAAAATTGAGGACAGTCTACTCTATAGAGAAAATGTAGATTTATATTTCATACACAATAGCGATGCCTACGACTTCGATACTTATGTACACTTAATCATAGAATACAGCATACATAATGTAGTTAAGCTCTTAAGTTCAGCAGCAAGTCACTGAAGCTCCTTCATTTACAATAGAGTTATTGGAATTGAAATAGTTATCGAAACTATTGCCAAGAAGATAAATAATGTGCTTAGTTGGAGCCACAATGCTAGTGGATTCTTGTTAAGTAAAAGTTAAAGATAACGATATAATAAGTTGATAGTTGTGCCCGTGACTTCGTTCGCGTGCATGTCAGAAAACAATAATGTGTCGCTAAGAGAAGATGTATGTACCACTCCTTAATTGAAAAGTCTTCCGATTTTCCTGGTGGGAAGCGCTTCCTGGGGTTCTCTCCCACAGTCCTTTCTAATGCAGTCACTGCGTCTTCAGGGTTTAAAACTTCAACCGCTTTCAGTTTCATTGGTGAAATCCACCCTAAGTGTCACTTTGATTTTTGAGAATAAATTCAAATCAAGGCGCGAGACTGCACCTGTGTGCTGAAGCGTTATCATGGTGAAGTAGGATCACGCTTTAAGAGCGCTGTCGAAAAATGTTAGGTAATCAAAAACAGGAAAAAAAACGACATAAGACATTATCAACATAATATTATTGTGATTTCTATTGTAGGTACCTATCTGTGTATCCATTTTGGGGTTCCCAAATAAATAAATATCTTAAAAAACTTGTTTTAATTATGAAAATGCTTCTCTGTAAACGATGTTAGAACCTCTCTCACTTGCCCCTCGAAGGACCTCCTACGTATTGCCCGTGTGAAAGCCATTTATTAAGATCCAACTCTGGATATAGCTGCTTTTTTGGATTTTCATTTCTGATTTTAGGCACCGGCGCCCTCAAAAACGATGAAAATGACCGCCATAACGATAATGTTGCCTCTTTTAAACTGCCGAAAAACACAAAAATTACTCCCTATTTTAGAATTATTACAGTATTAATGTGTCCACCTTTACCTAAATAAAACTTATTTTATAGACAATACAAACGACTTCTATAAAAAAAAACAACTACAAAGTGCAAATAACTTTAATTTGGAAAGTCGTTATCAAGTAAATATATGTGTATATTTAGAAGACAGTAGAAAAGTTTTTAATTTTTTTTTGTTGTGAAACCAGCCGAAAAAAATTTACACTTTTCAGATTAACACTAATAAATAAATAACTGGCATTGCATTATCTAGCACTAAGAAGTTCAGAACACCAATAACTATTATCTTACATTAGGTATCATCACTTATTATTTGAAAATCTTTTAGCGCCACTAATCATCCACCAATCTAAAGCGATTTTTATAACATTACAATAATTACCATTACTTTTTTTTTATCACACAGTTACATAGTGTGTGTTGTTATTTATTATTCTTTTTATTAGATTCGTTTGTACAATTTGTCAATAGGTGTCATTACGTGTATGTGTATGAAAAGTTCTTCTTGAACACTTTCAATTTATTATTGATTTTGTAGACAGAAGCGATTGCGTTGAAACAAAAAATAATAATTACTCCGAGTTATACACAATATTTGAGTATAAAAGTAATGCATATTGGTTTCGTACTTTTTACGTGAAACTTAATCTCACATCCAAACAGAAAAACTGACAAAAATTCCAAAAATGATTAAAATGGCATCCGTTGGTTATCCTATAGCACTCCCACCATTTTTAAATGTTTTTAATGTACAGAAACGCCTCTTCTCCAGAAACGCCTAGTCTTCAGATTTATTATATGTATATATAAATACTATTATAAATAATTAGAGTTTATTCAAAAATTAAAATTGGGTAAAATACAGTTTAAATCTTAGAAATAAAAATACATTATATTAAATGTATAGATATTGATCAATATTCATTTAGTTATATGAGAACGTTGCTTGAAGACCGAAGTGGCGCATTGCATATTGCATAGGAACAGAACAAATATATTTTTCTCAAACATGAATGGAAATAAAAGCATTTTTTTGACAACCTTCTTCGAGATAAATCGAAAATACTGTACTCGACAAATACATGCGAACAGCGCCCGACAATGTAAGTATAAAAATCCATAACTGTCGTGTTGTTTAAAAATTTAACGAACTTTTTACTTCAACCCATGGCAACCATCGCGGTAAATGTTCAAAGATTTTCTTTAAATCTCGAACTGGCTTAGCAAATAGAGCTGTCTTGTGAAAAAGAAACCTAATGAATATAAGTTAGCGTTGTTCGTCATTGATCTTGGAGTTTATAACTTAGTTTGAATTTCCTGCCATTATTTGAGAGAACTACTATACAAGGCATAGCCACAACCAGGCATTGACGAACTTTCAATAAGCATATATGTTTGTTTTAAGTCTGGAAAATGTGTGAATGTCAAGTGTCTGCGAAATAATTTAGTGCATAATTAGCATCTTGTATTTGGTGTTCATGCATAGTTTAGGCTTAGAGACAGACATTCTTTGACGTATTTAATTATAAAAATACGTTGAAATTGGCAGAAACAAATTATATATGAATCTAGTAGGCCAAGTGCAAATTAATCACTGTCTGTACATAAATTAATTGTAGCTGTTACCTCATAAGCGTATTTATGGTCGCGTTGAATATCCTCTATCAGTTCCACAAATACACGTTGCTGTAAACTAATATAATATTGAGATGCCCTAAAGAAGACAAAAACATATTCAATGCAAGACGAAAAGTAACAGATCGCGTTATATAATTTAGTTATATTTTTGGATTGAGTTCAGTCGGTCGTTCAGGCACGCACGGTCTGCAATCACCCGGAAATCTATGTATTTGCCCTATTACCCTGACTGCGATTTCCGACTTTGTACGTTTGCACGAAATTACAGGCTACAAAACATCCAGATACCATTTATTGACAACGTGATAACACTTTTGATACATACAAATTCTTTTTTTGTTTGTTACTGGCAACATTTTATATGGACGATTTTTAGTGGCATCGTAAATAGTCTGATGCAGTTTCTACAAATATGAGAACAATGCGATTTTGTCATTACGAATATGTTACAAATATCGACATAGTTATCGAAGTAACTAAATGTATTTGATCAATGTTAACGCTTCTAATTATGTAGATACCTAATTTAGTTAGGGGTTGGTATTAGATATTAGAGCAAGTTCAAATTGAATTTAGTAACTAGCAATTGCATGCCAGTAACTGTTATTAGGTAACTATGTACATTATCATAATAATTTTAAATTAACCAAATACTTACAATTATTATCAATCAGGATTTACCTATAGAAACCCTGTTTATGTGTTGTGTTATTAATAATTATGTATTTTTTGAGTAGTATTTAGAATTACTACTATAATAAAAAAAAACCGGCCAGGTGCGTGTCGGACCACGCACAATGAAGGGTTCCGTAATTGGGATGAATTTGTCCAAAGAACAAAATTAAAATTTTAGTTGAAAAACATTTCCTCCATAAATCAATATACGTCACGGTCAATTCTCCAACTGGAAATGTAAGTTTGTAATTTTTTTTTTGTGATTAAACTACAAATGAACGATTCCAACTTTTCTCTTTACTTGTGCTGTGAGACCTTGCTTTTTCCCAAACATGATTCTAGGTCAACGGGATGTACCCTATGGGTTTTGATTTATTTGCGAGTATCATAATATTTCGCATAAATCACAGTATTGTTTATTGCGTTAACTTAGAAGCTTGATTATTTTAGAGCTCCGAGGGAAAGTAGACCTACGTATTTGATATTAAGTTCACTTTGATACCTTCACGCGTTTCTAAGAAAAAGGGTCTTGATAGACTGACAGCCAGAAAGACAGACAGATGGACAACGAAGTAATCCTATAAGGGTTCTGTTTTTGCCTTTTGAGGTACGGAACCCTAAAAAGACAAATGGGATAGCCGATACTGTAACTATTAAAATGTAAGTTTTCTTTACAGAGGTTAAGTAGTGGTCATTGTTAATGTTACGCTATCTACAGATTAATTTTAATTAAAGGTAATTCTATCTACACTTAAGAGCCGCTTCTGTTTGGTCGTGGCCTCTCAACATTCCATGATATTAACCATATTTTCAAGCACATTTATTCGATGTTACACAAGTACAATATTTTATTTGACCTTATAAAATATAATGGAATTCTGCGACTACTGCTCGTTCGTTTATTTTCGCTCTCTTGATCCCTCAAGATCCTTGACCTACAAGAGAAATATATTTTATATTACGACACGCTGTTCACGTTATTGATTTATTTGAGCAAAATATTTTGTTATTGGTAACATGTTCGGTATGTACTAGATCATTTTTTTTTCTCATGTAAATGAAGTTTAGGAAAATATTATGACTCAAACTACGTATTTATTTGTCTCTTAGCTCATTTAATAATTCGTAGTCTATTAAGTAATTTGAGGTTTTGTTTGCTTCCAAACTTATTACGGTATAAGAAAAAATGGTTTGGTTAGGTTATATTGGGTTGGTGCTCGACAGCCGGTGGGATTTCGGCCCCTACTTTCGGCGGCTGGCGCCGAAATTGTTGGGCGCGGCTGGGGCGCTGTCAACGCTGCTTCCCAATCTGGGGAGCCCGAGCGCCGCTTGTAGGCGGCTCTACGTGGGATCGTGCGATCGATGGCCCTTAACGGGGCCCCGATCTGGGTGGCTGACCTGACGGCCGCTAGCATCCCTGTTCTGCGAAAGCCACAAAGACCAATGGCTGTCAGAGTCATAAGAGGGTACCGCACGATCTCCTACGAGGCGGCTTGTGCGCTGGCCGGATCTGGGGCCAGCCTGGGACCTAGCGGTGAAGGTGCACGCGTCACTGTATCGGTGGCGCGAGGATGTGAAGGTGCGGGGCGAGCAGCCGATGCAGCGCCATATGGAGCAGCGTCGGTCGCAGCTTCGCGAGGTCCTGGTGGCGGAATGGCTGGACAGGCTCCGCCGACCACGTCACCATTGAGGCGGTCCGGCCAGTGCTCGACCTTTGGCTCGAGAGGAGGCACGACTCCCTGTCGTTTTGAGTGACGCAGGTACTTTCGGGGCATGGGTGCTTCGGAAAGTATCTGTGTCGCATAAACAGGGAGCCGGACGCCCGGTGTCACCACTGCGTCGACTGCCGGGAGGACACGGCGTGGCATACGCTGGCAGAGTGTGCCGCTTGGGAGGAGCCACGCCGTGCCCTCATCTCAGATGTAGGCAGTGACCTGTTGCTGCTGACCGTAGTGAATTCGATGGTCGGCAGAGTCGAGTCCTGGGACGCGGTGGTTTCCTTCTGCGAAACAGAAATCTCGCAGAAGGAGGCTGCGGAAAGGGAAAAAAAGATCTCGTTCACTCTCCCGATCCGAAGCAGGCGCAACGGGCGCAGGCGGAGGTCGGACAACGCCCTCTTTCAGCCCCCCTAAATTGGTCCAACGACGGCGGACTCGGGTACGTCCGCCGCCCCCCATACATTAGGACCCGAGGTCCCGGCGCCTGGTGTTCCATCCGCGCCACTCTTAGTCAAACACCTCACTCCCCCCTCCCCCCAACCCGAGGAGGCCCTCAGAGGCGGGCCGGCAACAGTCGGAGTTGCGGAAGAATCGTATGTTCCCGCGACCCCGATTTAGGTGTCCGCCCACCCCAGGGCGGTGAGCATCATATACTTTAGCTGAATCTCTTCTTAAATAAAACTTTCAATTCATGCCCATTTCTATTGTCACATTTAAATAAACATTCGAAGTCTTAACATAAAAAACACTGAAGACTTTAATGCGAACAAAACTAAATGTCTGAAGTTCCCATTACCAAATGTACCCCAAGTGGGTCTTTGATTTAAAACTTGATGGCAAGGAACCAGATGCTATTACGGAAACTGTATTTCAAGGAATTACTTTAGATGCGAAATTGCAATGGGGCGTCCACATTAGAGCTCTTTCAGGTAGATTAAGTTCAGCTGCACATGCAGTAAGAAAAACAAGGCAGTTGACCGATATAGCCACAGCTAGGTAAGTAAACTTTGCTTATTTCCACAGTATTATGTCGTAAGGCGTTCTGCTGTGGGGATCGGCAGTTGATGTAGATTCAATTTTCATTTTAGATGCGAGTCCCTCAGAAAAAATCTACGAAATTGAAAAACTAACTCTGCCTTCTTTAAATCTTAGAAAATCCTTTTTTTGTTCGAAAAAACTTTTTTCAAAATAAGAAGCGAATTCCACAATGAAAATACACGTTGTAAAAATTAAATTGTGATACCTAGATTAATTAAAGCAAGTCATTTCATATAAACAGTAAAGGTACACTTTTATAACGATTTGCCAAAGTCGGTTACAGAACTTAGCGATGGAAAGTTTAAAACCCACATTAAACGTGTTCATAACAAAAAAAGCATATTATAAGATTATGTGTGTGTATTAATGACTACGTTGAAGGCAAGGCAGTTTAGCAAAAATCCTTCTGCACATATGGCTTCCTGATACTTCATTAAAGGCATCACTATGTAAATGTCTGTTTAAAGCTCCCAAATTTAAGTTGTTTTTTACATATTTCTTTGACATAATATTTATACCTATTATTTTGTATTTTTATTATTTTTTTATTTTTGTTTTGTGAATTGGACATAAATTGATTTGATCTGACATTTATATATTGTTTATCTGTTATTTATTTACATCATTTCATTCACTTTTATCGTGTCATCTCATCAGTCACCTAATTTTAACGTTACATTATTGTCAAAATTGAATTGTGTTGTTTTTTTATATCTTATATGAGTCAAGGACCTGAAGTAAATGAATTTTAATTTTAATTTTTAATTATTGCAATTATTTCAACACTTTATTAATGACTTTTGTGGACAGGATATGAATTCAGATTTATTACAATCTATAAGTATATCTAATCATGTCATTTGGCTTAAAACGTTTTTAATTTTATAATTTAATCTTTCTTATATCAGATTATATAATATTTTGTGAATGTGAGAACGTTGGAGGCCCTGTAGATTGTAGATTTGTAGACTGTTTTCTATTTTGTTATGTACCTGGTACTTGTTGACATGCCTACACTGTCCTCTCGTACTTATAATTTGAAAACATTGTATAAGCAAATTATTTTTAAAGAATCACCGTTGACTTTCTTGCCGGCTCTTCTCCATAGGAAACGACCAATTGGAACCGTGCACCTAACTTCAGACGTTTCAAAAGTGCATGTTGGTTTTTTTTTTTTAGGTTTGTTTTTTTAGTAAAACTTTACATACAATTCGACGACACAGTAGAAGTTCCAAATTCGAATCAGATTATGCACCAGCCAGCGGGTCGTATGGAAATTCAGTACAATATTACTGCTTGGCTAGAGCCTAGGGCTTTAATTACCTGCTTTATGTAAGCTTTGCATGACATAATTTGCCATAAACGAGCAGGTGGTGCGAAAATAAAAACCGAAGTGTTTATTATTTTTTACATTAAGACGTTTTAATTTTACACTCAATAAATTATCTTCAGGACTGTTTCTTATCTGACATGGAACGCGTTAGTAAAATGATACGAGCACGATTTGACTCATAATCATAATATAATCTTGATTATGATTTATTTAAAGCTTCTGTCAACTTTAAATCTACTTTGTTTGTTACCTACTCAATGAATTAGCCCTCTTTATAGTCTTAAGTTTAGGGTTTTTAAAAGAAGTTTCCACACTCACTTTCACTTTTAATACCCAGCTCAAAGTTAAAAGTTGTAAAACAAAACATTAGATTTCATACGATAACTTATTAATGTCTTTGTAAAATTTATATTAATAAAACAAATGCAGTCTAGTAAATATGCGGCGTAAAACCGCTTTGATGATAAAACTTGGAGATTGTGAGTAACTTTTAGTTAACGATGAACACAAAAGTTTTCGGTATGAACTAGGCTCTAAATCCCACAGTTTACGAGAGAATAAGTCGCTCTCTACATAAAATACCACACAATGTTACGCCACCTGAGCCTCTAAAATTATGATTGTAGGTACCACGCTATATTATATTTTCATATTGTGCCTATTTTATTGAAACCTCTTTGAATAAGCGTCGTTTTATGTGAATAGATGTACGGCAATAATAAACATAACATCACGCCTTGTTTCCCCGAAGGGTTGGGCAGAGGTGTACCTGTAGTACACCCACATTTCGCCAGTTATGTTTTGGTCCCATGTAATAGGGGGCGAGCCTATTGCCATCAATCGGTCACATATCCAGACTCCGGGCTGCTAAAAACCCAATAACACGTTGCCCGACCTGGGAATCGAACCCAGGACCTCATGCTCAGCAGTAGCGATAGCCACCACTAGACCAACGAGGCAATAATTAAATGTTGTGGCTTTTGAGTTGATTGGTTTACATAAAATCAGGGATAGATATCGTTGTACATTTAGAAATGTTTGGATCGTCCGTTTGTTATTGTCAGCTATATTTTACTCAATTCGCTGGATGACATCATTTAAGACGATACTCGATACCTATGTAAATGATGTACTTATAATTTACATTATTTATTTATTTTTACACCACCTGCTCGATAAGATAAGCTTTAAAATAGCACATAAACCAGATGTGCCCGTTAAATTATTTAGAATAGAATAGTCCTGAACAGCGGATTCAGAAAGTTGTGCGTCAGATTACCAAAATGTAAGTGCCGTAAATGTTCGTTTACGTCATGATTGATAAAGTTAACGCTGTATAAACAAACAAGTACAATGATTTATGTTGCGCTCAGTCAAAAACGCTCGTTGTGAAATTACAAAGTTTTCCGTGCAAAATTTCTAAAATTCTAAAGTGTCGCGTTTTCCGTCCCCCGTTTTGCCTACCGTTGTCTCTAAAACTGAGGAGTTTGCGAGCCGGGTTTAACTTAGTAGCGCCTTAAATATGAATTTCGCAAGTTCGCTTCACGAATGAAGTTACGCTGTTATGTCGTAGCTCAACAAGTTAGCACTGAAATTTTAACTTTCGTATACTCATAATAATGGCTCTTGCAAGTGGATATGAGGGAAGCATCGTCTAATACCTAATTTAACATGTACACCCTTCTGAGTGAGTATGTAACTCGAAATGTTTTATGTCAAAACTCTAAAATGTATAATATATTTCAGATAACCAATAATTTTACAAAGAAAGACATAGACCCATTAAAATAAAACAATCGGGCATTCAAAGCAACGACCACTTCGAAGTTGTAGCTTCTCACAAACAATTAGTTGTGCGGCTGTGTGTGTGTCTAGCGGTACTAGCGGTGACGGCTTGAACCGGCTGCCGACGCACTAACCCATGTTCGGCATTAGACGGTACAAGGGATGCTTTGTTCCTAAGTTCGGCATTACACCCGGGAAATATAGGAGGAATGTTCGACGAATTCGCTACGAGTTCGTCGAGACGCCGGGGAGACCTCTGCAAACATCATGATAATACATTTATGTCGTAAACTATTTCGCACATAACCGTGTTTCCTAAAACAGTATGCAACGGAGTATAGATTAAAATATTCATTTGTTTGTCAATCGTGAAAACGTGATAGTATTTAAAAAAAATTCAACATCCGATTAAGCGCTGTGTGAAGACAGAAACGTAAATTACAATAAATGGCTCCAAAAAAAAAAAACGAAAAGATGACACTAAATCGCAATTTAAAACGTGTACCTTTAAAAGATTCCATCATGAAACCATGTAAAATTTATATCAAAAGATAATGCTTGTTGTTTTTAGGGAATATTGAGAACACATTTTATAACATAACATGAAACATCACGCCTGCAATCCCAGAAGGGATAGGCAGAGGTGTGCCTATACACCCACATACACAACCATGTTTAATTTATATCAAAAGATAATGCATAATGTTTTTAGGGCATGTGGAGAACACATTTTATAACATAACATAAAACATCACGCCTGCAATCCCAGAATGGATAGGCAGAGGTGTGCCTATCCATTCTGGGATTGCACCCACACACAAATGTTATAATTTTGTTATAATTTTTAAAATAAATACAAAATCTATTAGTTCAAGCGCTCACACCGCCCGGCCAGTGCCCGCCAAGATGCACAAAAAGACACATCACAATACAAGGGGGCCTTAAAATAATGTTGAACGAAATAAAACAGAACACAAATTGCTATTCAAAATGACGTTGGTACTTACTGATATATATTTATTTTATACATAAGCAACACTTACATAAAAAGTAATTAATTTTAGACAGCTATTTATTATTATCTAGCTATTGGTATATTATATATATATATTCTATTTCGGGACATCGCCAAGCGGTTGGTCCACTCTTTTCGTGACCAGAGGGCTGGCCAATTTTTTGCTCAAAGAATCAGCTTTGCCATCCAACGTGGCATTGCTGCCAGCCTTTTGGGCACTTGTCCCGTTGACAGCGATGCGGACGTATTTTTTGATGCCCTATGAGCTCTTTCCCCCTTTTTTATTTTATATTTGTACATTTAAATATATATTTAAATGTTAGCTTGTATATTGAATTTTAACATTTAAGAAAATTGTTAATAATTAAAAGGTATTGATTAACCTAATACAATTCCTCCAAACACTATCTACAGATACAGTTACACGCCTCCATTGTCACCAACGCGAGTTTCTGTAACACTAATCGGTTCCAGTCCATTGTTGCATAGTTTTGCTGTATCTTAAGTTGCTATTGGCAGCGTTGTTACAGACTTCCACAATGTAAAGTCGATACAGCGGGGGAAATTTCATAACTGCGTTAAGTGAAATGCTTCCGTACCTTCGATATTATTAGCGGTTGCTGGAATTTGTAGATGTTACTGAGCTTTGTTCTTGGTGTTGTGGTATCGAATATTCTGTTGGAAATTTCAAAGTAAATACTATTAATTACTGTAGTGTTTTATACACAAAAGGTTAAACCATCAATATCAGTATCGGTCACAGTAGAGACAACAATACAATTAAGAAAAAAAAAAAAACCTTTTATGCATTTTGGCATTAATGATCATGCGCAGACACCTTTTTTGAACATAAATGAAATTATTATAACCATATTACGCAATGTGCTACTCGTTTTACACATTTTACATTTCTATATCGCAGGTATTGAGAGAACACAAAACAAACCAAAATTCCAAACACACAAATGCTTTGAAAAAGAATCGAGAGCCAAGAAAAGTCCAGTCGATTGGACCATTTCCAAAGGCTTTAGGCGGCAACGTTCGGAACCACCTGTAATATTAGTAGCGTATTGGACTTGACAAATCTGGGATCAATGTGTCTTGCCACCATGACTTATGGTGCCGAAACAGGGGCGCTCACTACGGACACTGCACGGAATGGGATTTGCACGAAGGACCATCGAAAGCTGTGTCTGTCTTTCTCTTCGGGAGATTTGCTTTATTTTGGTATAAAACTTGTGCTATCTTCATAGGATTTGTTTGGGTTAAAGGGAGATAGGGTCCCGCTGACATAAGATATTATATTGACATCGATGCACATAAGGTACCGATCATAACGATGGTGTAGTAATAAATAAAATGAATTATGTTTCCAGCATTAAGGAACATTGCTTAAACAAAGTCAAAGTCAAAGCATTTATTTCAAATAGGCACTAAAAGGCACTTTTGAACGTCAACATTTACATTTAAATTGAATTAATTCTAGGCGCTCCTTCCAAAAGGTATTTTCGTATGGAGAAGAAGGGGCAAGAAACTCAACCGTTTCTCTTTTAAAATGTTTAACCATATTTTGTATACATTAGTTATATGTTTATATGTGAAGATGATGCATCAAGAATAAATAATACTATACCACAATAGGTACAAAAATTATTTTAAAACGAGCAAAGACAGGTGACGGTAGAGCAGTGGTGGCCCAGTGGTAACGGCCGCGACTTACGAGTTGTAGGTCGTAGGTTCGAACCCAGCCAGGCGCTTTACTTTGTGTAAATTATTTCATCACTACTGCTCTCAAAACGGTGAAGGAAAACATCGTGAGGAAACCGGCATGTCTTAGAACCAAAATTCGAGGACATGTGACATCTACCAACTCGCACTGGGCCCGCGTGGTGGATTACAGCCCACTCCCTCTCACAGAGAGGAGGCCTGTGTCCCAGCATTGGGAACATAATAGGCTGATTATGCATGCATTATGCAAAGACAGATAAAATAATCACGTGATACGTACATGGTGCTCACATATTTACAAACATTGCAAAAGTATATAGCATAGTAGTTAGGATTCTCCTAAAATATTAATTAGGAATATGTAAATGTGTGAGTAAAGTAAAGTAAAGCTTACAAAGAAAACTTCCGGGAATCATTTTCTTTCGTCGTCAATAGGTCACACCAAATCCATTATTCGATTTTCCTTGGCTAAGCTACGCTCTAGAGGTCAAGCTTAACAAAATTACCCAAAACACACGTCACAGTTTCAACCAATAACAGCCCGTAACTAGAAACCGGACCCTACTCTCCGCGCAAATTCGATACGTTAAGTTAACGAATCGAAGCCGAACCGGCGCCGTCGAGTTAAAACCAGCTCCCGACACTTGTCCATTAGTGCGTTCCTATACGACGGAGACAAACCGCATTCCTGTTCATGTCCAAGTTAACACCTAATAGACGGTGCCGATGCGGCCACACGGAATGGACTTGCCTGCCGGACGGAACTGGACTTCATTGCATTACGCACCTCTCCCGGCGAGCCTGCCGGTGAGATCCGGCCAGATATGTTAGAAATGTAGCCGACATTAACTAGTCTGTATGCCTTTGTAAAATAGGGAACCGTGATAAATTGTTGAGTGTTACGGAAAATCTGTTGGTGAAGTTATTTATTTATACACAAACTATTTTGCGACATGTTGTACACACGAATAACAATTTAATAAAATAAGGTGTCATAATTATGATTCCTACGTCATTTAAGTTATTTAAATTTTTTTAAAACGACGATTGAAAAAACGACGAAAAAGACACAAAAAAATACCAATTAAAAAATCTTGTGGCGCAACGCACGAAAACACAGTTGTTAAAACAGCGCTGAAAACAGCGAAAAGGCTTATCCTTAACAGATGACGTCGGCTAAAAACGCCCGACACTATTACGGTAGCAGGTAAGTGTTGTTCTAACCTGAAACTAGGCTTTACTGCAATAACACGGCACGCTTTAGGGAAAAGGGAAATCGTTTAAGCCTCTACCCCAGTGTTGTGCCACCTGAGTCTCACGGGTATTAGTTACTCGGGGCGGTAATTTTCGGCGTTGCTGACTATTACCCTGGCCACGACAGCATTGTTCGCTAATTTCGACCTTTTTACTCCGGACGGCGTATTGTGATTAGGTAAACTTGAGTTTGTAGATAATAATATACTGTATACATATGTAAGTGGGTGTCCGTTTTCGTTGAGGAAGCTGTTGGATTACATGGGATCTCTTAATTGTTATGGATTATGGTTGAGGCATGTTGCTGTATTAAAGATTATTGTTCTTCAATACCTACATGAAAATCTCTGATATAGAATTTGATGTTCTAATCATTTGATTGAATTAGGTATCATAACTTTTTGTTAATATTTATTTGATTGATTATAAAATTATAACATCAAAACAAAACACAAATTAATTAAGGTCAGGTCATAAGTTTTACTGTAATTTCGTGCTGCTGGATAAATAGGGGAAGGCGAGCAAAAACTGCCTTGGAAAGAATTAAGGCATTAGGTAAAAACCTCTATTAGACCAAGTGATAAACGACCAGAGGCTCTCCTGTTTCATGGCGATTACTTATGGACCCTACAAATACCCTGGAGGGCCTAACTAAGGTTACAACGTGCTTCGAACCTCTCAGGTAAAGGTGTTCACGCTTTTTATAGCCCCCACCGACAATTTATTGCCGTCTGACCTAATTACGATGAGAGAAAATAAGGAACTCAAGATTGATTTTAAGCTTATAAAAATCTTAGATATAAATTACCACCTTCGATATTCTTTGAGAACAATGAAAGTTAGCAAAGTGCAAACTGATGTAGAAACCATTAGTTTCTTCTAAACAATCCCCAACTATCATTCTTCATTTCTTTGTTGTAGTTTTACTTACTAAAGACGTTGGGAAACACGTCTGACATAAGTGAGCAAACTCGAAGATGATAGAAACGTGTAATCTTTGCGGTCCCCACTCCGAAACTGTCGTTAATAAAACTCCCCTGTGAACTTATCTTCCCCTGGGCGAGATAAAATATTTCTTGCCAAAAAAAACAAACGCCTAGTGAGGGTAGAATTTCTGCACAATCACGCGCAAATCCTGGAGACGATCCTGTACTGCAGAATCTGATCACGATGCAGGCCCGATAAGAAGTATTTTAAGCGAAAACTCTTTTAGGTTCCGGGTAGTTTTCTAGCGGTATTAAGGGATTTGTTGGCTATATCGGGAGATATTTTCGAAGTTAATGAGCCGATAAAACACTGTAATTATCTTTAAGTGTATTTTTGTTTCGGTGCCGATAACCTCGGCTGATAACTTATTCGCGTATACGTTTTCAAAAATAGCACCACGTCAAATTAGATAGACATTTGACGTCGTACCTACTTTTTAAGGCTGCGTACCCAATGGGTGCCAACGGGACCCTATTACTAGCCTACACTGTCCGTCCGTCTATCCATCTGTGTGTCGGGAGGCAAATGAACGTAATTAAGGTCAAACTTATGACTTGACCTTAATTAATTAATTAATTCTTCTCATGAACCGTAATAGAAATGTACACAGAGTTTGTATTTCCATTGACGCTATAACAATAAATAGGTCCAAAAAAAAAATTAAACTTATAAGGAAAACAAGAAACGTTTTTTTTCGGCGTTTTGTCGTGAGCTACGGAACCCTTTGTGTGCGAGTCCGACTCACACTTGATCACTGTTTTTAAAAAAAAATAATTTACAGGATTTCAGTGCGCTTTAAATCGTAAAATCACACTTAAATATCCATTGATACTTACTAACAGTAAAACATACCCCCGGTTTAGTTTAACGGTACCTTTTATTGCCGCTATGAACCAATCTTACAAAGGGTTATCCTGCCCTAATGTGTGTCAGTCTATTATACGCTGAAATTATGCAGGACTTATCTAAATTAATGTTATTATCGCGGATCGTATTAAGAATATATAAGTACCACAAATGTAGCGGAAGGTAGATAACGAGCGGTGCCGCTCGTAGCGTGCTCTGAGGCCCAAGTGTGAGTTTCTTTTAACCATTTCGACTTTACGCATCTACCGCGTCCGATTGGCCCTTCACCATTCGAAAGTTGCGCTCCGATTGTCAAGGGCCAATCGGAGCGCCGAACGCGGTCGATGCGTAAAGTCGAGGTGGTTAAAATAAACTCACAATAGGGCCACAGAACTTATCTCGCTTGATCTTTACGTCTCGAATAGCTCAAAAATACATTTTAGTGCTAACCCTATCCCACACAATCCGAATTTCTATTGTGTCTGCTTCGTGAATAGTAAACCTGTTAAAATAAGATACTTAGTACCTACTTCCAAAAGATGTTTTTGTGTAACATCACTTAGTAAAATTCTTCTAAATAGGAACCTACTGTGCTTTGGTATGTGCAACAAGCTTAATTTTTCTAATTGTCCGACTCCTCGACAATTCAAAAGTGCCTGTAATTTGTTTAATAATAAATAGGTACTTTGAGTTCAAGTCTCTTTGCCTACATACTTAATTATGAACTTTAAATTTGTGACAAATTCGAATTTCTAACATAGATTTTCACGATTTTGCGATTCCTACCTTCATCAATATCCGTGGTAGGCACCAAATTTTATTAGAGAGAGAGAGCAACCATTGCCGTGTAACTTTCCCATACACAGTCTTATCGTTACCCATATTCCAGCTAAAATAGTCACTAATTAAGTGCCGTGTCAGTCGTTATTAAGGTCTTATCTCAAGCTCATATGTCCCATGAATCAATTAGACCGTCGGATACCGGGCAGGCCGGCCATTTTGACAATGACTTACGATATATTGTAGACCCGGACATTGTTCGGGCTGATACAGAAAAAGGCGGTGTACCGAAAAACCTGCTTGAGGGGATGTGGTGGCGTAAAAGTGAGAATGGGTGTATGTACCACTTTATAATTTGTGTTTATTTGTTTGTGCTAATGTCTGTATCTGATGTCTCTTTTGCTGTAGGTACACAAAGAGGCTGAATTAGGAACTAAATTTAATTAGAAAATAAATAAACGATTGTGCGAGCAATAATTTGGTGTAGAAACCTAATAACAGTAACTATAACTCAAGAGTAGATATCTAATTATAGGCGTAAAATTTGACATCACAAACCTTTAAAAAAAATGTTATTAAAAAACCCAAAACTCAGGTTTTTACGTCATTTTAAGAAAACATTGTCAAAACATACGTAGTTTCTGCCTACACGAGCCCTAAACAATTATATGTATTTTGTTGATTTTTACAATAGCACTCACATTGTGTGACTAACAGCAAAGCCCCATCAAAATATCCATTTATGTATGAATTAAGAAGAAGAAGAATATGATATACACTGACAGTATAAGACGTACTCGCATGTATGAACACGTGTATTGAACATTAACTACACTGGCAAATTGTTAAATTATGAAACCTTTGTCAACAATGTAGGGTTTTATTTGGTAACACAGTGGAATTGTGTTTACGCTTACATCGCAAAAATAAACAGGAAAACGTAGTCTGTGGAATTACCGCCAGTTAACTTAATGTCTCCGATTGAATTGTTTGTTCGTTCATTGACTAAGGAAATCGAAATTTAACTGATCGTGAATACAATTATGGATGAAATAATGATACGGTTTGCTGCATTTCAGCTTGTTTCATTGCACTATTTTAAACAGTTTGTTTGCGTGATTTGATGTCCGTTTTAGTTTTTTTTTGGAATATTATGTTCTTTACAATTTTGTGTTGTCTAATTTTGAGCTTTGACATGCGGAAATTATTGTTATTTTTAACTTCGAAGAGTTTTTTCTCCTGTATCTACTAAGAAAGTTATTCAAATTCCATTTTCTTTATCTTAACTGGCCGGCTGAATTGACTTATTCTTGTCTTATTATGTTTTTTATTTCGATAAAATTTGGCAGAATTCTTTTTTTTGTGACATTAAAAACGTATATCATACGAAAGATTACATTAGATTTTTTTCAATAAACGTCTTTTCTTTCGTAACAAAGATATAATGTCAAAGTGTTGTAGTTTAAGTAGACCCGATCATCCTACTTAAAACCCTATTGTTCCAAGTGTCTGCATCACTTGTGATGTGTATTCGAAAGTCTAGGTACTTTGTAAGTACGACAATAAAAAAGTTGCCCTACAAACAAGTGAAACTTAATATACTGACAGCCATTGTATGCCGAGCTTTCACAATCGCTTCCGACTCTGAAGCCGAAAAAGAGTAAAATAACCGACGCAAGTCTTTAACTTAAGGAACAGTTATTTCAAATTATTTAACTCATCTTTTAGTTGCATCTTTTAGTTCAATCTGCCTATCATTGCGTAATGTATTCATATTATATATATATATATATCAAAGTCACCTTATAAACAACGCATTTCTTGTCTGTGTAGTCACACAGACAGACACAAAATGCAACGAATGAATGAATGATGACGTTCTTTCCAAAATTTCGATTTATTTTTTCAGAAGTTTTATGCACATTACATAATAAAATTAAACTTAAAATGTCATGAAGAAACCTCGATGTTTTGTCAAGTTGTAAAACCGTGCGAAGCAGAGACAGATCGCTAGTATAAAATCCTGATAGTAGAAGGAAGGTACTCATAATCGGAATGCAAGGTCTGTTTGTTAGTCATTTTAATTATTTGTATTATGCAGAGTTAAGTTACGAGCATTTTTGGAAGGTTCCGTCTAGGCTTAACACAGTACAATACAAGTTGGTTTAACCGACAGTACCTAAATGTTACAAAAGGTTGGAAAACATATTGCTCAATGCGTTGTTTGAGAGCGGTTATTTATATTACACAAAATGAAAAATGTATTTTGACGTAGACTGTGCATGCGGGTCTAACGATTCTAAAATGAAATTAAGAACTTGAAATGTTCATTGACGGTAAGTATGTACAGTAAGCGTTCAAAAGTGGATAGGCACGTTAAGAGTCGTATTGCTGTGAACTCGGGGTACGACTGTGTTTTTAAACGACACACACTAGAGAGATCGCAGTTTTGCACGCCACACACTGACGTATCGTCGCGTACTCTCATCGCACTACACGAAACATGGTTAAATTCGAGTTGATCTAATATGAGCTGGTATCAGTAGGCACCAAGCGTTGGACTGAGAAGCAGCCGGCTCATAGGATGCAGAGCAGTTTTATTGGCAACTTTTATTTTGGTTTGCAATAATAATAAAATTAAAAAAAAACTGCTTTGTTATTTTATTGTTATTGCAATAAAGGGTTAAGAGTTAAAAATGCGTTACAAGTGATAAAAAAATTATAAAAGCAAATTTATTTGTTATATCATTTTACATAAAGATAACAAACCGCTACAATTACATACTATGTCAAGGAACTTAAAAGCAGTTTATTTTGATATGTGAAATGTTCAAAAAATTTGATAAGTAGATTTATTTCACTGTATGGACTTATGAGTGCTACTGTACCTACTGCGGTACATTACATAGTTAATTCAAATCTATAATAATATCCATAGAAATGCAACATTTCTTGTACAGGCCAAACCTATTTTTTTCAGAGCAGATCAAATAACCCAAAATTTCCATCTACCTAGTTGGTTTTGTTATATCCAATTCGCAGAATCTGTACTGAATAATTTGCATACCACTATTAGACACATAGATTTTTTGTCTATAATAGAATTTGTTGTTTCTTTATTATAAATAACCCGACCCTGTGTCGTATTTTTTTGTAAATTGAGGACCGGCCTGAAATTAATTTAGGAAAAATAGAAGAAAAAATTGTGATGGAATTTTTACATTACCCGCCTACCTGCTCACATACAATAACAGGAATATTTTAAATTTCATCTGAATACGAAGCCGAAGATGTTTGAATGAGATCGGAGTGAAGGTACAAAAAAAGGAGGTTGTATAATCTTTTCAGAAGTTTACTTATATGAAAATTATTATATTTTCAGGGGTTTCCGGGTATTTTTGGGTTCATCATATTTCCAGATATATAAACTGCCTTAAGTTCAATAAAGTCGCTAAGATGCCATAGACTAATGGGTCTGATAACAATCTACATTTAAGGCTAAGATTCTAGACTATGATTAATAGTCCCAAATCGATTGAATCAACAAATAAAGTTTTAAATAATAATATTGTAGGTATAGCCTTTTTAAAAAGAAAACACCCACTCTGGTTAGGATGAAAACGAGAATAAAATTCCGTTACGTAACTTCCGCGAGCCGACAGCTGACTTGTCAAGTTTTATTCTACTCAGAGTAGACGAAAAAGTTACCAAGTGTTATATAAGATTTATAAACTGCCAGCTAGATTCTTTCAGTAAATTGTGAATAATTCTGTAAAAGTCATGTGAGTGTACTGTATGGCGAGGTATTTATTTAGGGAGTGCGAACACGTGTAAGAAGTTAAAAGGACTATATTTCAACTACAATGATGAGTTTGTGGCGGCATCCTTGGCAAAGCACACTGCACATTCGGCCGGTCCACAAGCAGAGCCCTTAATCCCTCTCCTGGTCGAACAGCAGCAGCCAGCCACAACCCGGCGCTGTACCACATCCGACTCACTGGAGCACAAGCAGCGCCACCCCGACGCACTGGGGGCATCTTCGCAGACAGTTCCGACTCACCGCGAACTACGCGACACCCGGTTCCGATCCACTGGAACCTCAGCTGGTACTGGCAAAAAGCATCGCAAGATACAAGACTTAGCCCACTATCGACCTCCGGTCTCCGGAGGGGAGTGATGTGGCGGCATCTACACCGCCACATGCGAAGAAACGCATCACACTGACGTCAGACAAATCCTGCATCGCGTAAGCAGAGTTTACCGCGCAGATAGCATATATACAACTTCCCGACATAAAACGTTGGGCAGTTGCCCACCAGATACGACATCCATCTGGTCGGAGGATCCTCCCTTTTCCAAGAGTGCGAGTGAACTTAACACCCTGTTCCTCATATCTCTTCAAGTTGATCAATATTTTAACCTAAACCTTTCTTGTTTGGGCGCGGTTTATAACTGAGTTTGTTTAGTAAAGCTAGTTAGAATATAGATAAGTCTATATTCGTGATGTTATCAAGAAATTGACGTCAAAAGATTTTATTAAAATAACGGTCTTTTGTAGGTCCGCTTTTAATTCTCGAGTTAATTAATTCTAAAAACATCTAGGTATTAGGATTCAGAGAACATAATCATAACCTTTCAATAAAGAACGAAAGTCAAAAACATCTCCCAGTTTACGCTTTTCATAATTTCCAAATTAACGTATCTACATTAACACTGTCTAGTCATTACATATGCCATGTATTATGTAGTAAAAGTAGAGTCGTTAAGTGGTCGTCACCTGCGTCGACGGTAACTTAAGCGGGTCGTGAGAGCCCTTATAAAGGGCGAAGCGATGACAGCCCGACTCAATATAATGCCTACACCTGCGCCGATTACATGTCGCGATGGAAATCACGTTTTAGCGATGTGAAGAGTGAGAGTGATAAGGGATAACTTATAACGTGACGGTGTAAGGGTTATTAGTAGTTGAAGATGTGTTATGAAACAACTTCTTTTTGTGCTGACTGAAAAGGTTTGCGTAGGAGGTGCGCGCGTCTGTCTACTAAGTATTTTGATAAAGTTAGAGATAAATAATTTCGGTGAAAAGTGTTTAAGAAAAGCAGAATTTTTAAGAATGATTTATTAACGAAAAAAACTGTTACGTAACAACTACTCGATGGGTAAACAAATATAATGAAAAGATACCTATTGCTCAAGGTGACTGACGCTAAGAACAATAAGGTTGTTTGAACCACAATAGGTATATTAAAAAAAAAACTTTAACACGACGCAATTCTGCTCCAAATAACGAAGAAACGATAGTGAAAACATAATCATGTCGTCGTGTTTGATTTAATATCTACCAGCGCATACAAAAATTAATAAATGTTGAGTGTTGGACCTCTTTCCTGGTAATACTTAACAAGCTTACCGTTTCATATTATTATCTACCGACAGTCTTGGTTTCAGCCGCGACGAGCGAACGCGGTTGAGAGGTTTCGCGAAGGAACAACCTTATTAAGAGGCTACATACGGCGACTGCGATCGTAAACATTTAATCAAGAATATGATGCAGTACACAATACGTTCGCAAGATAAGAATACACATCTTGGGATGAGTATGTCTTCTAAATGACGTCTTAAAATACGGCTTAGGAATTATGATTGCTTAGAAACAGTATACTTTAAACGCATTACGTGTTTATGATCGTAATCTAGAATTCCAGAGAAGCTGACTGTTAGTTTATAAATCAGAACACACGAAAGCAATGTCTTGAGTGGAGGATATTTTATAAAACTATTTAAAGATGGCGTCTCAATGCATAATCCCTTGAGGTGTCGTCAAGTTTCAAAGTCAGTGTAGACCTTTTTAACAAACTTTTCTGAAACAGAATCCCAGTAGACTTCAAATCGACACTTAGATAAGAAATCTCAAACGAAGTTTTGTAATATAGACCTAGGCATCATGAAGACTAAAAAAGGGGCAACGTCGCAAACTGTTGACAATATACTATATCAACGTACTAAAAATGTACGTATTTTTCTGTTCCTTTTTTTTCTTGTCTGTTTATATGTGTACTTATACATAAATCGTTAAATAATTTAATAAATTATAATGAATAAATTCGAGCATCCGTGGACTATATAAGTATTTAAAGCTCCCGCAGACATGCGCGACGCGACGGTGGGACATCTCTCTGGTAGAACAATTTCCATGAAGTTTTCATAGCAATTGTTCTACTAGAGTCGTGTCGAGCTGTCGCATCACGCTGGTCTGTGGAAGCCTTAATGTCAAACGCCTTGCTGAATAATTGCTTATAAGTACACTGTAGATCTCTATAAAATATGCGTATTATACAAACCATACACAAGAATTATGTAGTGTGTATGCATAAAAGGAAAATGATGACAACTTAGAAATAATTTTGAATGAGAAGCCATAAAACGTATGTAAACGAGCAGGAAGGCAATACAATTAAGACAGATTATACAGGCTAACGGACGACAAGTGGTTTGAGACCTTACTTAACACAGGCAGAGCTCTGGAAGACCCACTTAATTAAAAACATACCGCCTTGACTGAAGTTAAACATTTGGAAAGCCAAATGAAATACGAAAACAATAAATATTGTAATTTTTGAGCAGCACTGTAATCGGGTTCAATGTTCACCGTCCGTAAAGAAGTCCAATAAATTGATGAAATATAAAAAAATACAGCGACATTGCCGTCGATCCGATAGTAGGCACCCGTAAAACTTTGACCGCGCCAGTAGAATAAGTAAATATTTTTCAAAAGTAAATCCTCTGAGGAGTCTAGAGAAATAGTTTTATTGATGTCTTCGTGAACGGGGCCGGGAAGAATTTACTTTTCATTACGATAGAAGTTTGTTCGCAAACAGTTTAACACTCGTGGCCGTCAGCGAACGCAAAAAATACTCAGCTACTTATGTGAGTACTCGTGTAATGCTTCAGTTGATAAACATAAAGTGAGTGGAGCAGCTCGCGTGCACTGTTCGAGAAGATGAAGGAATGTATTGAACGGGCTGAACTAAAAATTTACTGTCTTAATTTGCAATAGGAATGTAAAGTTATCGAGCTCAGTACGCATAGCATGACCGGATTTTGTCAAGAATAGACCAAATTATAGATTTATTTTATTCATAAGGCATTTTATCTATTCTTTGTCGACAAAACTTGTTTTTATGGTGGTCACGTTTACTTTAAATCACATTTTTGTGCAAGCAATTAAAACAAACTATTTCAAATATAAATATATTTTGAAGACGATTACATTTACGAAAATATCTCTTCGCAAATGGCCTTATGGCTAATAGCGACGCTATATCACAAGTCCTGAAGGCAAAATAAAATTATACAGGTTTTTATAGCGTTCGGAGGCACAGTGTCCCCGGCGGTGTTAAAAAGGCGCTTTACTGCGGACCCCTCACGCCGACGCGACGCACGCACTAAGTCCTCACACAAATCTTGGTCCACTACACATAAATTGATTTGCGATGCGAACCTGCGATATCTTTCGAAGATAATAAACTTTAGATCTTGAGATTAACTACGGTGGGGACGCTTCGGACCCATATAAGTTTAGAATTACTGATTGATTATATGCTGAAATTGACACTGTTTGCCAACATTTCAAAATCAAAATCAATACTGTTATTTGATCTTTATTGTTAGCTTTAAGATAAGCGTCACGTTCAGTAACCAATTATTAGAATCCCATGGCAAATACAACAGGATTTATATTTTATTTTGTTGTTAAAACCGGTGTTGATACACTTAAAAACACAATCCCTTGGTGTAAACAAATGAATAAGCAAAATATTTTACATGGACTGAACTCTGAAAGTGTACAAACTTACCGTATAGGTAGGGTAAACTTATAGTACAACTTTTAAAATAAATCATTTTTATTAGCCCCTTACGGCAGCTTACGATAAAATGGCTGGGCCTCAAGATGGTAAGTGTATTATCCCAATGCGGTGCAGGGGCTTTTTTCATTAAAGTTGCCAGTAACCAAGCTACAAAGGGATAATTACTTTAATTACCATACCCGTAACTGTGCCTGGATAAAGGTTTTTCTACCCATACAAAACGGGACCAGGCTATAATAAAGACGATTACAAAAAAAACCGGCCAAGTGCGAGTCGGACTCGCGCACCGAGGGTTCCATACAAACCTGTACGTATAAGACCTGAGTATTTGATATCAATTTCAATTTAATACCCCTACGCGGTAATGAGGAAAGGGGTAGTAAGTTTAAAATTATTAAAAAAATATATATTAAATGATGTAACAAAAAAATTACGGTTTTCGCAACTTTTCCTTTATCTGTGCTATAATACGAATCTTGAAATTTACCAAATTTCAAGATTCTGAGTTCACGGGAAGTACCCTGTAGGTTTTGTTTCCCTTGAAAATTTGCGGCATAAAAGGCTGTATCTTTTGATTGCCTTAGCTTATAAGTTTGTTTTTTTTTCCCAGCTCCAAGGGACAGTAGACCTGAGTATTTGATACAAGTTCTAGCTTAATACCTCCACACGTTCCTGACTTGACAGACAGACAGACGGACGGACGGACAACAAAGTAATCCTATAAGCGTTCCGTTTTTTATTTCGAGTTACGGAACCCTAAAAAAAATCAAACGTTAAAGAAGTACTGAGCTCGAGGCACTCGAGACACTGACATTATTTTTAAAATAAAAAATATCTGCCACAATAAAGGACAATGGTAGGAAATCACCACAAATTCTCGTCACAGACTTGAGTGGATACAGTGTGGTTATAATAAAAAAAAAACCCTTAGACAATTTTCCATTATCTGGGCGTCCATTGTTAGGATCCAGTGGTCAGCATTTTATGGGAGTACGTAGTGTCGTCGTAACTTCTTATTAAACCGCCGGGGACGCACCGACTTGCCTCTAATTGATTTAGAGACCTCCACGACCGTAACACTACAGTTTTCATTGTTAACTTTATACTACCAAAAAAATTACTTTTACTTGATGTAATGTAAATGGACGCCGACTTCGGCTGTAGCAGTTTAGACATTCACAAAAGTTATTGAAGTGTTTATCCAACTGTTAGGTAAGCATTCTTGTTATTGGAACGAGGGCTTTGGATTGATTTAATTTCATTAGTTTTATATTGGTTTAGACATATTTAGTTTCTTTAAAAGTTAAATATTACCAGCTCGTTAACTTGTTTACTTTGAATCTTACTGATTAATATTATTAGAAAACGTCGGAGTTTTGATTAATATGGCTGGATTAAATATTAGCTAAATGCATGAAACAAAAATAAAAGAGACGAGTAAGAAGTAATTAAAGCTGACAACATTTGAAATAGTATTTTTCTAATAAATAACATTCACATATTTCATTCGCCTGTCAAATATAATCCAGTTGACAGGTAGCCGTAAAATAATTTTACGAAATAACCCACAAATACCTACGTACAGAAATAGTCGAACACAATGAAAATGAAGCAATTAAAATTTCATGGCGACCGACACGCCATAATACTATGAGTTTTAATATTTTGCATTTACAGAAGCGAATTTTTTAACAAAAAAAGCTGCTACAATATCTACGTCAGAACTTAAGTCAACGTTCAGAAACTAGTTTTATTAAAGCTTTTAAGACGTCCCCAGGCTCGCTAACGACATGAAGAATTTCAGGTCCGACACAAACGACTTAAACACGCGACTCTCGTCATTAAGTCACAAAAATTAGTGACGCGAACACCCGCCCTCTGCGTACATGCATAAAGCATAAAGGTTTTGAGTCCAATAAATAAACAGCAAAAAACTTAAGGGGAGTTAATTTGATAAAAAGAGTTTACCGCGCGAGCAACAAAAGGCATTTAAACGCAAAGGAAGCAGAAAACGACGGAAGAAAAATGAATGATTACAGCAAAAAGGGCCATCAAAACGAATGATAAACGAGCTTAATCCGAGTCCCATCCTTGTTTTATTACCGCTGGACGATTGTAAAAACGTATTAGTGGGAGGCGCCACAGAACTGTGGGTCCCGACGACGATCTATGACACTTTACTTGACCTTTTTATGTCCAATAGACGACACTGGCGGTAATTTATTGAACCTTTATTACCCTAAAATACAATCTAATCAATGGTAATAAAAGTTGTTTTCTATTATTCTATACCTAATGATGATGATGATGAGTACAGGATAACAGTCATAATTTATTTTGAGTGAAATAAATGAACTACTACTATTTAAACCACCATGTTGCATTGCAGATTCAGAAAAAAACGACTTACCTATCGCTTATTATAAAAAACTAACTAAACATAACAAATCGTTACAGCAACAAAAACATGGATATTATCTACTTGTTTGATCTTTTAAAATAATAGGTTCTAATACTAATAATTCACCCATATAAATAAAACTCGAAAAAAATGCCATCAACACCAAAACACCTAAACTGAACGTCGTCATCTGATCAAAACAGTAAATTTCACAGATTAGCTACACATTGACCCAACGCGCTAGTTAACACCAGTATGTAGGTAAAAGATAAAGCTCATTAAGTCTTAAAGGGTTTCTTGTGGATCCGTTATTAGAGCAGGTAGTCTCCCTGATACAAACCAAGTCGGAATGATGTAGGTAACTACATTTTATAATGTTGGTTTTAGATAGGCAAAAGTACGTACCTGGTAGGATCGTGAACCAATGTTATTTTTACGATTTTGACTATTCACAAAATGGTAAATTCACTCTATCTAATATATAAAATTCTCGTGTCACAGTTTTCGTTGCCATAGTCCTCCGAAACGGCTTGACCGATTTTGATGAAATTTTGTGTGCATACGGGTAGGTCTGAGAATCGGCCAACATCTATTTTTCAAAAAAAAAGAAGCAAAACAACGTTTGCGGGTTCAGCTAGTTATCTATATAAGTCTTAATGCAATTATTATGTTGACACAAACCAAAACCAATCAAATTGGCGCCAGAGACACAAGCCATCACATTTTCTTCATAATCGTAAAACAGTGCCAATGTCGAGTTTCGTTTTTATGGAACTTTTTCAATAATAATATGGCAATTATTAAAGTTTTACTAGCTGGATGACATTTCAACTGTAATTTCTACTCCACGCTATTTTATGTTTTCTTTCTTTTATTTTTCATTGTTCTGCATTTAATTAAGCACCAGTGGGTACTTGTTCATCAAAATAAATTATTACTGCGTGCATTTCGAAAGACCAAAGCACAAATTTGTACATAAATATTGTTCTTTTAGAAGGCCGAAGTTTCAAACTGGCTGATTTTGTCAAATCATTTTTTTCTCAGTGGCCATTTACAATTTTTTTCTTTATAGCTTTTATTGTTTTATAACTCGTGTTATGCCAGCATTTGTGTTTGTATTTTATTACAAATATATTGTTGAAACCTTTTTACTCAATATTGTTATTTTTATGCAGTAGTAAGTGACGGTGAAAAGATTTTTGGTTTAAATTTTATGTCGATACTTTACATCAATCTGAGAAGTTACTATAGGTATACATATGAATTACGTTAAAAATATAACGTAACGTTGGAATAAGAAATCTTAATGAAATACGCCTATGAAATACGCCTAAATGTAGGCAGAACGATAAAATCGTCTGGCTTAAAATATTATTTTCGGAAGCCATAAAGAAAATTTTATTTAATGAAGATAAGAATTAAGACAGAGTTTCTTAGTTATTGAAATAAGCCCTGTTGTAAACCTGTTATACAGTGTTATTATTAACTATTTAAATTAGATTCAGGTAAGTAAAACCCAAGTAGGTACCTATCTAGTCTTCTCCCAGTTTTTGTCAGGTTATTTAACTTTGAGTAGGTAAATAAGCATTAATAATATGGCCAGCAATTTCAAATGTCGAAAACGAAAACTACTTCTTCTAATAAAACTTATTGAACACGAGTATATACACACATAAAAAAGTTAACAATACGGTGCATAATACAGGGCTTTTTTACAACTATGCTTCGGTATTTTAAAATCATAACAACCGTCACTGGAATAAGCAACATTTAAAATTGTTCTATCAATATAGTCCTACAAAAAGTTTATATAAAACTTGTTATCCTCTTTCCAGCCCGATCAATCTTATCAAACCTATAGGAAAGGAAAATAAAGGAAAATAAAATGGCGGCGAAAGATAAAAAATGGCGGCGAAAGATAACAGCCGTTCAGTCCTGTGTAGTTGCTTCGAAGTTGTCATCAAAGGTATTTTTGAATCAAGGAAAAGTTTTAGGATGAATAAAAATAGGGGGAACAAAATATAAGAGAAAAAAAGTTTAGAGTTTTGATTAACTTATGTTGTCCCATTGTTGGGTAACGAAGTCCCTCATGTACAGTCATATTTCTCATTTCCGGCCAGTACTCAATTATTTTAGACCAAACAGTTTGGCTCATTTATAGGGAAATTAAGTATTCTTTTTCATACGTTTTTAACTATAAATTATTGCACTTTTGGAGCCCTTTAAATTAACTTTCTTAAATAACGTCATCACGCTTGTAATCCCCAAAGGGTTAGGCAGAAGAAGAAGAACACCCACATTTCGTTAGTTATGTTTTAGTCACATGTAGGTAACCTATTGCAATCAACCGGGCACAAATTCAGACTCCGGGCTGCTACTAACAAATTCCTGATGGATAAACCCCATAACACTTAGCCTGACCTGGGAGGGAATCGAACCGAGGACCTCATGCTCAGCAGTAGCGCTTCCGACCACAAGGCCAAAAAGTGGGACTCAAACATAACAGGCGAAATTTGGGTGTACATAAGTACAACTCTGCTCAACCCTTAATGTAATGCAGGCGTAATGTTATACATGTATGTATTGGTCAACTGATTGAATCGATTTACCTTTCAGAAACAGCCTTCATTGAAGTTCAACAAACTTAAAATAGCAAACCCCAAAAAGACATAAAATTCATATAATACTTTCATAAAAATATTCTCAAACAATGAAATCACAAAGTTAGGGGGCCGATATATTATCCGGACAATATTCCGGCCCGTCCGGGCCGGCCGTCGGATTGGTCCGGAATGTTTTATGATCCGAGCAACACGCAGTAACGCGTCTGGACGCTGTGGCATGTGGACAGAACTGCGACCCATGATTTAGGTGCTTTCATTTCACGACGGTTTATTTTAAAATGTTATGTGTTCTCCAATGTTATTTGTTGTGTTTGGGGAAAAATGGGAGTTGATAACATTTTATAGTAGTTAGGTCCATGTTTTTGTGTATGGAGTTATATTTTAATGATTGACAAAAAAATCTGTGTTGTCTTTTAATAATTTATATATGTAACACCGTGACTTTTAAATAGTGAAAGAGTAAACAAAGTTTTTTGAAAAAAAAAAACGGAAAATATTAGAAAGTGCACCGTGCTCTATTATTCTACTCTTAAACTACGAGAAGATGAAAGATTATTGATAATATATTATAAGATTATAAAAAAAAACGATGTTGAGGTTTAAGTAGAACCTGTCTACATTGAAAATCGATAGGGTAACCCTCAGCTATCCTTGATAGTCAGCATCTATTGCAACAACCTTGCTGCTAGAGAACCTTTTCTAAGAACCCGCAGTAAATCACTGAGCACACATCGTTTTTTTCGGTTCAATCCAATTTAATTGAGTCTTTTTCGAGGAAAGCGCTGGGGAACTCTTTTGCTTAAGCCTCCTTTTAAAAACGCCTTAGAAGATTTTAAGTCTTGAAGAATCTATTTAAAAAACCTTATCCTAGCTCTTTCGTGAAGCCGTTTTTATGTATCAAATTAGGCTAAGTAAAGTCAAGAAAGTTAAATGTTTGTCAAGTTGATTACCAACTTAAATTATCGACATATATTTAACACGGTCAAATTGACGTAGTGTGTCAATTGGGTAAACAATTCATTATCCCTGACTGTACCTACAATAAATCGTGTCGTAAAGGCATTTTCATGCAGTAATGTATGTATTACTGTATTACAAACATTCTTCAATACGAAAAGGCGCGAAATTGTGCATTTTTATGTGCAATAGTTAAAAAATATTGTTTTTCGCGTTCCATTGCGGGACGAAATACGCAATAACAATGTACCTTACGTTAATGAGCCACGATTTATGGCAGCCGTTTTTAAACTCATAAATATGTTCGCAAACATAACTCTTTCCCCCTAATTTATGTCACCTTATAAACAATACATAATAATTTTTGAAAACAAAATTGTTGCACGTATTGTTTTTTAAATGCGAAACACGTTTAATTTAAATGAACTTTACAACATTCTAGAATAAGCCTGGCATACTATGCATTCATTTCAGGTATTTAAAATTTGTATTTCGTAGGCCATCCTAACCAATCTGAAATATTGTATGTATGGTATTAAGACATACAACTCTGTCAAGATAGTACCGGGAAAAGATCAAAAAAACGCAAAATGTTAGTTATCCATCCAAATTTATTTTACCGCCTTCAAAGTATGCTCCTGCATAAACGATACACTTAAAAACGAAAAAAAAAGATACAAAAAAAAAGATTTTTCCAAAATTGGGTGCAGTTCTCACCGCGAATTCTCCTTTATGTCTTCTACCGAATGAAAAATTAAAAATACAGAAGTCGGCTGGAGACATATCTGGTGAAAAAGGTGCTTGCTCGATGGTATTTGTTGAGTTTTTGGTCAAAAATTCGTTCACAATGATGACCTTGCGCGAAGGCGCAATATCGTGATGCAAAATGCAAGAATTTTCTTTCCACAAATCGGGCCGTTTTCGCTGAATTTGCTCTCTGAAACGCCACACTTGACCTTCCGACAGGACTTCCGAGTGCATAACACCGCGGTGGTCAAAGAAAACAGACTTTGGCGTTTTTTCCGGTTTCGGTTCAGTTGGAAGGCGCCACTCCGAAGCTTGTTGACTAGTTTACATGTCAAACTCGTAAACCCACGTCTCGTCACCAGTACAGTAACAATGCGTTTCATGAATGTTAGGTCGGGATTGACTCGTTCTAGCATAATCCACAGCTACTCTTATGCAATTGAGTTTTTGGAGAAAATTCAGGTCTTTTGGGACAAGCCGAGCGGCAACATGTTTTAATCCCAAGTGATTATTGAAAATAGTACGGATCGACTCGTAAAGTTCTGCGGCTATCTCGCTCAAACTTGACTGAGGATTTTCACTCACTATTTCCTTAATTTTTGTGATGTTAACTTCAGTTGAAGACGTTGATGGCCTACCAAAGTGAGAAGATCTTCCATCACATCTCGACCACTTTTGAACGCTTTGCACCACTAACAAGTACGTGTTTTTGATAAAGTCGATTCACCGTCAAGCCTTCTGTAACATTTTCAGTGACTCCGAACACGAAATTCCATTGGCGAAGCTAAATTGAAGACAAACTCTTTGTTAGATGTTTTTGTCCAGTATGAAATTCGCAAAACACATTAAATATGATCCAACTAAAAACAGCACTGTATTTAATTTAAATAACACGTGCAACTCTAACTTCCGCGCCAAAATGGAAAACAGTTGTGCCCATCTAACAAAACAAAAAAAATTGAACCATAAACAAATAATCCATTCCCGATACTATTTTGCAACTCAATAGATTGAATAATAAGTTCTAAACACGCCTTTATAATCCAAAACTGACATACATTTACGGCGGTCTTATATGAACCTCCCCTACATCTCGCGTTCTTTTTTGTGTTTGTGTTCGTTCTCCGCGTCATGTTTACAGCAAATAAACGTTTTTTTTTTGTCTTTATTTCAACATTAGAAATAAAAATGTACTAACGTTATATTAATCAATAACGTTTAGTGACTTACAGAAATCGGTTGACTGCTACTCGATATTTTCCACAGTGAACATTGCCTAAATGCTGGAATCCGTGCCCCTAATTCTCTATTACCAATTGAAAACCCAGGCATGCGAATAAGTAGCAAAAGATAAGCCACCCGTATTGGCCACTGACCAATTAATCAATGGTATCTGGTCATAGTAATCAATCATTAGGAATCGCATGCATGCATGCAGGGCATTTGATTAGCTATAGCACATTAGTAACATAGGTGCGGGCTCATCTATCATCACCATATGACGACAGCCTAGGTCTTAAAGTTCCATTTAAGAGTATATAAAAAATGACAGGCATTAAAATAATTTGTCACATTACGAGGCTTACAAGAGTTAGTCACTGTCAGACTGCTTAAAAAGTAAGAGAAGCCCGATGACATAACGCTGGTAATTTATTGCAAAAAGGAAGCAATTATTTATTTACAAAAAAAAACTATTGATTGAACTAAAATATAACACTGATAAATTTTTGACGTGTAAAAGTGTTTGTACAAACCCACTTACAGAAATAAAAATCATTTATCATTTAAAATGTTGCTTGTAGAATAATTTGACAAAAAGAGAATGATTGCTTGTATATTCATTGTATGGTTTTCAATAGGTCAAATATTCTATATAAGGTTTTTTCGTGTTTTTTTTCTATCGTATCAAATTAGTTGTATTATGTTTTCAACGCACTATCTAATTAGCGTAATTATATCCTGAAGAATATCATATCTTTTTCTGATTTTGTTTACTGCACTGGATAATATTCATTTAGACATTTTAAAACTTGCGGTTAGGTTATGTAGTCTCCATAAGCTTATCTCCCGTAAACATACATGCATAACATAACATGACGCCTTGATTCCCGAAAGGGTTGGCCAGAGATGTAGGTACCCATTGTACCCGTAAACGTCCACAGCCTTAAGCAAGGGCCTGATTACCAGCCAAAATGAAGCAAAAAAGACGAAAACCCAACAATGACCAAGCTTTCTCCATGCATATTCGCATGACCTACACAATTTTCCTTAATTTTACATAATATTCGAAGCTTCTTAACCAATCCTTTGATACAAAACCCACGTGCAGAGAAGCTATGGTCACCAATTTCTATCGGAAAACACGCAGCCATACTATAATCATAACACCAATCTTCCACCTGACCTAAATATGAAACAAAACAAAAGAACACTTCAACACAAAAATAAACGAGCCAACCAACGCTAAAACAACCTCCCGTACAATAAGAAAACGATTGTAAACATGTTATTTAACGTTGTAAATCGGGTTCGTTATCTGCCTTTCTTGAATCATCGCCACGCTATCACTGTAATAAATAACGCAGCCCGTATTATCTGTGAATATAATCGCTGATGTTTCGCCCGCGTTATTTCCTTCTGTGGTTAAATACACTTCCCTGAAAAAATATTTATTCTCTTGCCGTGCAAACAGTGTGGACTTCTTTCGGCTTGTTGATTTTTCGGTGTACTTTGTGATTGGGGAGTGAATCGTGGCTGATCCAGTTCGTAGAAATTTGATAGAGCTTTTTTAATTTTACATAATTTATTTCTGAGATTATCTTATGTCAGTATTAATTAATAAAGATTATGAAGCTCGCACCCTAATTACGTAATACAGTAACAATCATAATCTGAATCATTTTGAAGGTTATTGCTAATCAATACTACTCTGTCAAGAAAGTACCAGGAAAAGATCAATAATACACAAAATTTTAGTTATTCATCCAAAGGACATGGCCAAAAATTTTATGGGCTTGTACCCCAGAATGTACAGATACAAAATATTTGTCTTTTAGTAGTACTGATCTTCTACAAACAAAATTAAAAAGAGGCATATTGCTGAGCAGTTGTGGACAAAAGTTATGACGTTTGAAAAGGTTGATTTTTGCACTATGGCTAAGGTATTTCATGTAAATTAATGTGTATATATCTGTGCCAGGCGTTTAATATAAATAGTATTATAGTTTTAAAAAAATAGTCCCATTTTTTTATAATCTGTTAAAATCTATAGTTTGTAACTATTGTTTATATCACTTAAAGTAAAATATATACAGTAGCATTTTCTGTATATCGCAAATAATAAAACAAAGAACATTATTTTAATCATTTAATGTTATCAAAACATTATTTCAATTCCAAAATGTCGTGTCTTCTTGCACGTATAACTGATCTCCAACAGCCATAACAAACATTCGTATGACCAAGTTGTATTTCCCTTGAATTGGTTACAAGGCGTCTTGGTTTATTGTCATAATAGGCACCACAGACACAGCTATGAGGTGATAACTGTGAAGGTAAAATAGGAACCTATTAGTCTTAGATTTGACTACGACGTTAGAATATGGAGTAAATACCTGTCGTATATAATTTAGTAGGAGGTACTTATTGAAACTAGAACTTATCTCGAAAGTTAACCACTCCTATAGAAGAACTCATCACATCAGGGGGTAATGATGATATTACATGCCGCCTGCGCGCGTTCTCTTATTGGGAAAACTACAGTCAACACACGCTTGTAAATGGTCCATTTTCGTTGTTTGTAATTATACAGTTTACAGTCATTATTAGTTAGAGCACTCGTGTGGCGCTATGACACTATAAAATATAAACGTATAAGCGAAAACAATGAAATAAAAACACGATTCGAACGAGAAAACCGGCGCAAACGTCAAAGAAGGGATATGTGTTGGGGAATTTTAGGTGACTGTTCAAAGAAACTCCAAAAATGCTGAATATTAGTCAAACGTGTATTGCCTCGATGACGAACAAAAATGGAAGCCTAATGACAAGCAAGTACATAGGATCCTTACATCTAATTAGTACGTTGGTCGTTGAATTGCTGATGCCAAACGAGCAGGCGTTTGCTCGAACATGCCCCCGGACGTTGGAAGCAGCAGAGGCGCTTTCAACCAAACGCAGAATCAACGGGCAGTGGGCAAATCCTATTAAAGGCTCTTCTGATGACTCCAGCGGTTGTTTTGACGTCTGCCACACGAACAATTCCGTCTGATCCTGGATGCACGGCGATGACTCTTCCCAATCTCCATTTAAGAGGAGGAAGATGGTCCTCCTTTATGACGACCAAAGAACCCAACTTTAGCGTGTCTTTGCAGGTATGCCACTTGGTCCTTTGCTGCAGCTCGGACACAAACTCCTTACTCCAACGAGCCCAAAAGTGCTGGCGTAGCTGCTCAATCCTTTGGAAACGAGACAACGAAGCAGTGGAGTGGCTCTGTAGATCTCGCTGAGGGAGTGAAGTCAGTGGCCGGCCAACCAGAAAATGACCCGGAGTCAGTGGGTTGCAGTCCGCTGGATCTGATGACAACGGCGTCAGTGGACGTGAATTCAGTATCGCCTCAATCTGGGATAAAGTGGTGTTAAGCTCTTCAAATGTTAAATTACAATTTCCCAACACTCGCCTGAGATGATATTTAGTTGACTTAACACCCGCTTCCCAGAGTCCGCCAAAGTGAGGAGTATACGCGGGTATAAAATGGAATTTAATTCCGTCATTAGCCAATTGCTCGCCCAAGGAATTGCAATTAGATTTAAGGAACTTCGAAAGTTCATTGCAGGCACCGACGAAAGAGGTACCGTTGTCGGAGTAGATGTCATTGGGTTTTCCCCGTCGCGAGATAAATCTAAATAAAGCTAGCATGTATTTATTGCTGGTTAAGTCACTTACCAGCTCTAAGTGAATAGCCTTGGTGGTGAAGCACACAAAGATGGCTATGTACACTTTTACCAGCCTACATCCCCGACCTTGTCTACTAGCAGCCATGATGGGACCAGCATAATCCACACCAGTGCTTTCAAAAGGATAACCGCCTGGAAGCAGACGCTGCTGTGGCAAATTACCCATTAAAGGAGTAACTGTTCTACCCGACATGCGACAACAACGCACGCAATTACGATAACAAGTCTTTGCAAGGCTTCGTCCACCTATGGGCCAGTATGAATCCCTAATAGAAGCCAGCAGTAACTGAGGGCCTGCATGCATTAGCTTTTCATGTTCAAATTTGAATAGTAACTTTGTAAATTTGTGAGTGGACTGTAAAAGAATGGGGTGCTTTTTATCAAAAGAAAAAAATGAATTTGCTAAGCGTCCTCTGATACGCATAATTTTATTACTATCTAAAAATACGTTAAATTTTATAAGGGCGCTTTTATAAGGCAACTTCTGATTATGAATGAGTAATTGATACTCAGGAAAAGACTCAATTTGGCTTCTAATAATAATAATATTTAATGCATCCTGCAACTCGACTTGTGAGAGAAACTTAATACAAGGAGTTACCCTACACAATTTTATAAACCTTAAAACTGTTGCTACACAACGGATCAGCCTTAAATAACTAGAAAAACGATTAAAGTCGACGAATGTATGATATTGACTATTACTACTAATACTAGCGCTCAATAAAACATGAGGTCGAGTTTCAGGCAGCTTGTCTGACTCTAACGATTTATGTTTGGACGGCCAATGAGACTGGACTTGCTTCAAAAAACTGGGACCACTCCACCATAAGTCCAAAGATTGCAGAACACTAATATCCACGCCACGAGATATTAGGTCTGCAGGGTTTTTGGAGGTTGGGATGTGTCGCCAAGTACAGTGCCCCGCCTTATCTAAAACTTCAGCAACGCGATTGCGCACAAATGGCTGAAGCTTAGAAGGTAACATCTGCAACCATCCCAACACGACTGTGGAGTCAGTCCAGCAATAAACATGACTAAACTTTAGTCGCAGTGAACTCGTAACCTTCTCGCACAAACGAGCTCCGACTACGGCGCCACACAATTCAAGCCTTGGAATGGTGGTCGGCTTAATCGGCGCCACTCGACTTTTAGCGGCTAACAGACGAACCATATACTCACCCTGATCATTGGCACTGCGGACATAGACGCACGCACCATACGCACGCTCAGATGCGTCTGTGAATATATGTAGTTCTAATGTAGTATATGCATCACATACAACGAGTCTTGGAACACGATATTTATTAATAAGCGGTAATGCTTTGAAAATAGTATTCCAACGAGCAATAAGTGGTGGGTTTAGTGGCTCATCCCACGAGAGCTTGTCTAACCACATCCGTTGTAAAAACATTTTCATTGTGACTACGCAAGGAGATAAGAGTCCTAGGGGGTCAAAAATACGTGCTATGGCAGAAAGTATATCACGCTTTGTAACAGAATCCTTAGAAGGTAACGTTGAACTTGAAAACCCAAATTCGTCGGAACTAGAAAACCAGTCAAGCCCTAATAACTTATTAGGTTCATTAGATCCCATATCTAAATCTAATGACGAGTGAGAAGCTCCGGAGACTAAGTTAGGGACGTTAGACCTCCACTTTCTAAGCGGCATGCCAGCAGATGCTAGTGCGTTGGTGACCTCTTTGCGGATATATGTAACTTCAGTTATATCATCCCCTCCTGTCAAAAGGTCGTCGACGTAAAAATCATGCATGATGACGTCAGCAATCCTATCTCTGCTACCTGAGGATGACTCACCCTCAGAACGCGAAGTGATTTTACTGTCATTGGTTAGATAATCCATCCCTATTTGATTGAGGCAACGCGTAGCAAGAAATGGTGCACTAGCCGTACCATAAGTAACAGTATTTAATTTGTAAACCTTGACAGGTTCGCATGCATTATCACGCCACAGAACCTGTTGCAGGTACCTATCGGATGGGTGGACGTATATACATCTATACATCTTCGCAACATCAGCTGTTAAGACGAACTTGTGTTGTCGAAACCGAAGAAGTATAGATAATAGATCGTCCTGCACTGTAGGACCCACCATCTGCACGTCATTGAAGGATACCCCTGAAGAAGTAGCACAGCTTGCATTAAAAACTACACGAAGCTTGGTAGTCGTACTACATTCACGCAGTACCCCGTGGTGTGGTATGAAATATCCACTGGGACTGACATTATCCTTGTTTTCGGTCATATGTCCTAAAGTCTCATATTCAGACATGAAGTCACGATATAACTTACCGAACTCAGGCTTGGACTTCAGCCTGCGTTCTAGGGAATATAGACACTTAGAAGCCCTTTGGACCGATTCTCCTAAAATAGAAGGATTTTGCTTAACAGGAATACGAACACAAAAATGACCATTCTCTAAACGTGTCGTATTCTTGACAAAATGCTCCTCACACAACTTCTCCTCGGGTAAATAATGTGAGGATTGTGTGTTAATCTCTTCCAGATTCCAGAATTTTTCCAAATCAGTACGAATTTTACTTAAATCACCGTAACTAGGGGAATCCGTTTGAGTTAAATTGCATGAAATATTATTCAACATCAATTTACCATTATTATAGGTAACAGGGCCAGAAACAATCCAGCCTAACAACGTTTCACACAACACTGGCTTACCTACTCCTAGCCTAATTCTCTGTGAACCAATCAAGTCCCAGAAGAGATCCGCTCCTATTAGGACATCTACTTCTGAAGGCTTGTAAAAAGTGGGGTCAGCTAAACAGACATTATCTGGAATGTTCAAGTCAGAAATGTCGACTTCACGACAGGGCACAACAGTCGTTAATGATGGCAAAACAAAACAATAAAACTTAGTTACATAACTATTGTCTAATGACGTCATTTTTACATGACATGTTTTGCCTACGCGAGAACTTACGTTATTAATGCCATAGACCGAACCATCTATCTGACTAGTATTTAAGTTAAGCCGTGTACATAATCGTTCCGTCATAAAACACGATGTGCTACCACTATCAAGTATGGCTCGCACTACGTGCTCACGATCATACTGATCACATAACTTGATAAGAGCGGTGGACAATAACACAGCGCGTTGTTTACGATCACAACTTAACGAACTGAGATCCGCAGACAAAGTTAAATTATTTGCACTCACATTAGTGCTAGCCACGGCGTCAGTGGGTGATGACGTTGATACGGAATGCGACGAGCCACTGTGTGATTTGTTGTCGTTAGTGAATGAATTCGTCGTACTTTTATTCTCCGACGAATGAATTAAAGCGTTATGTCGGCGCTTACATATCTTGCATCCCGGCTTTTTGCACCGGTTAGCGAAGTGACCTGCACCAAAACAGTTATAGCACACTTTATAGTTAGGTATTAATTTGAGTCGGGCGTCTATACTAAGTGCAAGGAATTGTGAACAACTACTTAAAACGTGATCAGCTTTACAGTGCGGGCACAACTTTCTTAGTTCATTGCTGGAATTATTAGCATTTTGTGATACAACCATAGATTTCAACTTACTAGTATTTGAACTAGGCTTAGCGGGAGTGGGATTACTACTATTTCGTGCTGTTTCTAACGTTTCCAACAAGTCAGCGCGAAAGCGAATGAATTGGATAAATGCAGCAAAAGTTATCGTGCTATCTTTGTCTATACGACCTTTGTGCTCCTCCCACTCACGATAAGTTAACTGATCCAGTTTTCGAGTAACTACGAATATTAATAAAGTGTCCCAATACTTGATGGGCTCACCTAATGATTCCAACGCACGGAGGTTTTTATTAATATGGTCAATCAATCCTTTCAACGCAACAGAGGACTCCTTTGCAATAGCATTCAAGTTAAATAAGGATGACACATGATTGTGAACTAACAACCTTTTGTTATCAAAACGATCACAAATTAGCTTCCAAGCTGTATCGTAATTACTTGCGGAAAACTCAATCGCGTGGATTACAACAGCAGCAGATCCTTCCAGGGACGCTCGCAAATAATGAAATTTGTTAACTTGATCGATTTCATCGTTGCAGTGAATGAGGCTAGTATAAGTGTCACGGAACTCCAACCAATTGCTAAAACACCCATTAAATTTAGGTAACTGTATCGTGGGCAACTTTACAGGCTTACGTTGACTGATACGGGTGCATTTTTCACTATTCATCGACTCATTATCGTTGTTATATTTACATAACAACTCCTGTGACCTAGACAGTGCCTTGTAATACTGTGACTCAAATTCAGTACGCTCAGAGAATTGAGCTTTAACATCTTCTACCAGACATTCTAATCGTAACTGTACCTCATCGTAATGCTCATACAAAGATTCGATTTTTCCAATCCGTAACTGCAATTCCTTGACCTCACAACTAGTCAACTCCTTGTCACTGGATGCATCAAGGTAATTGATGAACGCAGTTAAACGTCCCTTGAAGCTTCCTCGTTTTTTAACTAGTTCTCTTTCTTCGGACATACTGGGAATCGAATGTAGTCAACCTGGAATTTGTACAATAACAACTTAGGTTTATTTTTATTCAAAACAACTTTAATTCAAGGTACCTACGTTTAGCTACTATGGTATAACAATTTATCAAAAGATGTTAATACTGTAAATAGTGTATTCTACGTGTTGTAAATATTACACTTATGAATACAAGATGAGATTCTTTATTTAGACTTTTATTTAAGCTACTTATATTCCTCAAAACTTGAACACTTAATTACCTAACGTCGAACTTTAAAGCAATACACTAACAAATAATTAATAAAACTTGACTAATACGGTTTCATTAACTGAATAAAGACTAATTGTGACTTCCCAACCTAAACACTAATTACTATTTAATATGAATAGTTAACTAAATTACTGCTGTACAATTATAAATGTAGCAAATAACTACTGGACTTTTCACTTTAATAGAACGAACGTATAATTGTATTAGCAAAATAAGTATATATCATTAAATAAATGATAAGTACTAGAAACTATTCACAATGAAAATAGGTAAAATTATGTTAATTTGAACAATATTCAGGAAGATAAACACTAACCTTTTAACATCCTTAAATGGTTAAATAGATACTACCTGAGCGAGTGTTGGGTGACAATTTTTAACTTTAATATTCTTAACACCGTAAATTAACATGTCCTTTGTTCAGTCACGTTGCCGGCTTAACCTCCTTGGCAAAAACTCCACGGTAATAATGTCCAAAATCCACAGATTTTTAGCAAATCTTCATGTGATAATGAATCCGGCTCGGTAAGGACCAAAATGTTGGGGAATTTTAGGTGACTGTTCAAAGAAACTCCAAAAATGCTGAATATTAGTCAAACGTGTATTGCCTCGATGACGAACAAAAATGGAAGCCTAATGACAAGCAAGTACATAGGATCCTTACATCTAATTAGTACGTTGGTCGTTGAATTGCTGATGCCAAACGAGCAGGCGTTTGCTCGAACATATGGTATTGACAATTGACATTTGTCAGCGGTGTTGCCAGTAATAACATCATATTATCCTATCCGTAACTGCACTAACATCTATAAATTCAGTCATAGATGGTTCGATTTATAGACAAGAACACATACAAAAAATACGTTTGATTACATTATGGTTACGAATAATTTACGTGTATATTTAAGGCCTGTTAAGCGTTTATTTATTATTCTAAAAACCTTCATATAATATTTTTTCCCTGTTCTGAACTTATCTAATATTATATGGCAACATTAAAAGATATTTAAAACGCAAATCAAACAGAAAAACTTTTAATTACGATTATTTCTCCACTTCTGCTATGATGCATAAAAAGTTATTCAAAATTCTTTATTTATTTTATTTTAATTATCTGCATTAAATGTACGTTTGTACTCCGTGGGGCACATTTTGTCCATCTCCTTTAATTTATCACCTTCAAAGTTTGCCCCTTCAGAAACGATACACTTACGCAAACGAATAATCCAAAGGTCAAAACATTTTTAAACGCTTTTTCCAGAATTGAGTTCAGTCCTCGCGCTGACTTCTCCTTTATGTCTTCTCTGTCTACCGAATGAAAACGGGTGCCACGAAGTGGTAATTTGAGTTTAGGAAAAATACAGAAGTCGGCTGGAGACATTTCTGGTGAATAAAGTGCTTGCTCGATGGTATTTGTTGAGTTTTTTGTCAAAAATTCGTTCACAATGATGGCCTTGTGCAAAGGTGCATTATCGTGATGCAAAATCCATGAATGTTCTTTCCAAAAATCTGGCCTTTTCGTCGAATTAGCTCTCCCAAACGCCGCATAACGCTCAAATAACGTTCTTTACAGTTTGACCTTCCGGCAAGAATTCCGAGTGCATAACACAGCGGTATTCAAAGAAAACAGTTAACATGACTTTGACTTTTGATCGACTTTGGCGTGTTTTTATCGGTTTCGGTTCAGTTGGAAGGCCACTCTGAAGCTTGTTGACTAGTTTGCATGTCAAACTCGTAAACCCAAGTCTCGTCACCGTCGTCACAGTAATGTGTTTCATGAATGTTAGGTCGGAATCGACTCGTTCTAGCATGTCCTAAGCGACTCTATGCGATTGAGTTTTTGGAGAAATTTCAGGTATTTTGGGACTAGCCGAGCGGCAACATGTTTTATACCCAAGTTTTTATTTAAAATAGTACGGATCGACTCGTGAGACACAGAAAGTTCAGCAGCTATCTCTCTCAAACTTGAATGAGGATTTTCAGTCACTATTTCCTTCCCTTTTGCGATGTTAGCTTCAGTTGAAGACGTTGATGGCCTACCAGAGCGCGGCAAATCTTCCATCATATGTCGAACGCTTTTGAACGCTTTGTACCACTCACTCATAAGTACGTGTTATTGGTAAAGTCGAAACACCGTAAGCCTATAACATTTTCAGTGAATCCAAACACGAAATTCCATTGGCGATGCAAAATTGAAGACAAACTCTTTGTCGATGTTTTTGTCCAGTATGAAATTCGCAATACACACTAGACATGATCCAACTAAAAACTGCACTGTATTTAATTTAATTAACAGATGCAACTTAATGCCGCGCCAAAATGGAAAATAGTTGTGCCAATCTAACAACAACAAAAAAAAAATGGACCATAAACAAACAAATCATCCATAAACAAATCATCCATTCCCGATACTTTTTTGACAGAATGTATGTAAAACCAAATCTGGTGCATGTGGTGCCCTGTAAGTAATTGTTGCACTTATAATTTAATATTAAGTAATTTTTTGTATTTTATTTTGTGTAAACAGTTGTTGGCTTACATAAACAAATACATATTGGTACCGGTTAAATTGTGATTATCCCTTATAACCCAAAGATTAAAAGGACCACGAAGTCACGTGTGTTAGTATGCTTGTGTCGTATAACCAACCAAAATCAAAATGTAATGTAAGGTTTCCTGGGCAGTGTAAATTCAGACAATGTGCACTACGGGAATCCAAGTATGTAACAATTAAACTCAATTTTCAGAACCAGTAATCAGAAACATCCATTCAATTAATTACTCCGGTGTAATTGAAACTCAGTGATATCAATAGACATATAATTGAAAGAAAGAAAGAAAAATATTTTATTTGGGACACGCACAGGGAATACAAATAGTAAAAAATAAAAAAATAACAAACAATGTATAAACAAACAGAATAACAACAAAAAACAGTAAAAAGACCTGTGCGAGGCCAAAAAGGCTCCTATCTCAGCATAATGCTGCGATATTTAAAAAAATAAATAACGCAGCGCTGATATTCTGACAGGGTAATTAGCAATGATTCGATGTCATTTTATAATACAAGGTGTAAAAAGGACCATCCCATAGCCGTCAACTACGATTTTGCACATAAAACGAAGTAACATAACACCAAATATAATTGCTGTGAAACGAAGTTTATTTTTGGAGTGAAAAATCGCTGTTTACGGTAGTTCGTAACGACGTATCGCATGCAAAACATTGTGCTTATTGTTGTGTTATAACATTAAAAACTTGTTTACGTAAAAACCCGTACATAAAGTTGGAATTTCGACCTTCAAAATCTCCGTAACCAGAAGATTTCCAGGTACGGTCCAGCACAAAATATAAAATAAAAACTGAGAGTACAAGTGACTTTCGGCTTTTTTTTATGTCTTCTAGCTCCCGTTATGTACATATAATGTAGTCTACATTTACGAGTATGATGTTAATTGCCTATTTTTAAATAAACTAGTCACAAAATGTAGGCTTACATGATATTGTAAAAATGTTATTTTTGTAAACTTAAACTTTTTAGCATAAAACACAATTCTTTTTTGAACATGTCTATGGTGCTCAACATAGCAGAAAAATATAAACGTACAATCTAGACCATCGCTCACCAACGCGAGTGGCGGATAAGTGACTTGTATTTTTTGTTTGGCTTTCATCTAATTCAAGAGAATGTCAAAGAATATGCATTCATTGTTCATTTTCTCTCACGTTTGTCGCCGCGAAACGTTGAAAAGTTTTATGTACCGCGTCAGACATGTTTGTCGCTTAAAATATTCCGGTGACCTCATTACGACGTGAATATACTATGAAGAATAAGTTGTAAGTAATAAAAATAATAAGATTTTGACATTGTGTGACGTGGGGGCCATTACGCCTACAAGTCAGCATACATTTATACTCCTCGTACTCTATTTGACTTTGTCGCTGTTGTCAAAACACAACCCAAATAGCTTACTGCTAGTAATAATAACCACTTGTCGTGTTGGATTTCATTTTCAACTGTTTGGTGAAATTAAATATGTAATAATAGCACTCCATTATTGTGACCAAGAAAATCCATGTTAGCTCTTACATGTGTTCAAAGAAATGTACAGCCATGTAAACCTTGTTATGCTTAAACATAACATAACATCACGCCTTGTTTCCCCGAAGGGTTGGGCAGAGGTGTACCTGTACACCCACATTTCGCCAGTTATGTTTAAGTCCCATGTAATAGGCAGATTAGAATCGCGTCCAACCCAGTATTGCGACGTTGGCTCCATGTCAAAGCTGACAATAAAATATTATCTAGGGAGTTCTTAGAAATGAAGACTAAATTATATTAATTCAGACATAACAATCAATTGAAATAAAAAAAGAATAGCGCGCTCCAGACAATTACGCCTGTGTATAATTTTCTGGGAATTGAAAGTTCAACGACTTTTACTTACGCTACAAGCTAACTAGGGTTTAAATAATTTAGCTTCGTATTAGTATTACTTAAAATCACAAGGTTTGTCCAATTACTGTGAGAGCTAGCGCCCACTCGATATAAGAAAAGAGACGATTAAGGTACGTAGCTATTGCTATTCCGAATGATGTCATATATTATGTTTTTGTGGGCGTACAGACGGCATTAAACTGAATAATAATTCTTTACTCTCTATGATATTATTTAATATTTATCATAAGTATGGTTAGATTTGCGTAAAACTTTTCTGCAGTCCAAATGATGAAGCACAACATCTTATTGTTCAACGTCGTACGTTTTGTTTTTAGTAACTTGTTTATGGGTAAGTCTCAATATAAACGATAGTGTACATGAGCAGAGCCGGAGGCATAGCTCGTAAGCATGATACGATCCGCGTGTTATTCATATTTACTCAATAAAAGTAAATGCATGTCTTTACCTCTAGCCAAAGACTGTAACAACTTCGTTCAAGCGCAAGTAAATTTACTTGTATAGTTATAATAACGGGATTTAAGGTGCAGTTGTACTAACAGCGAAAGGCTACATAATTGTTGACACCTAGTAGAAATGGTCTGTAAACTTCGCTGCATTTTGTGGGTATAACAATTGTCTTGAAACTATCTTTAAACGCCATTATGTATACGAATTAAAGAGGGCTCTAGAGAATGAACCTTTTTTTTAAACATCATAGCATTTACTTGCCCATATCTGTAAAGTTTGAAAAAGTATCACGTTGAGCACGATAAGCCTATGATATGTGGAAACTAAGTAAATACAGACCATATTATTATAAACTGTTAAAGTGAACAGTTTAATGCCGTCTGTACGCCCACAAAAACATAATATAGTTTTACGAAAATCTAACCATACTTATGATAAATATTTAATAATATCATAGAGAGTAAAAAATATCAGGCAGCCTGCTTTTAAGACTAGTCTTAAAAGCAGGCTGCCTGATATTATTCAGTTTAATGCCGTCTGTACGCCCACAAAAACATAATATATGACATCATGCGGAATCGCAATAGCTACGTACCTTAATCGTCTCTTTTCTTATATCGAGTGGGCGCTAGCTCTCACAGTAATTCGACAAATCTTGTGATTTTAAGTAATACTAATACGAAGCTAAATTATTTAAACCCTAGTTAGCTTGTAGCGTAAGTAAAAGTCGTTGAACTGGCAATTCCCAGAAAATTCTACACAGGCGTAACTGTCTGGAGCGCGCTATTCTTTGTTTATTTCAATTGATTGTAATGTCTGAATTAATATAATTTAGTCTTCATTTCTAAGAACTCCCTGGATAATATTTTATACATTCACTAGCTTCTGCCCGCGATTACATCCGCGTGAAATTGCAGGTTTTTTTTTTGGACGGGAAATCATCAAATGACTTCTCCCACTCTGGGTGGAGCGGGAGGGCGTGTCAAACTTTTACTGACTAGAAACCCACCCGTGTTCCTTCAGTTGCCTGTGCTAGGGCCACGGTTATCTCTTTCGAATTTTCCGCGACCCTGAGGCGTCGGCCCTATCGGACCCCGTCGTATTGTGCTGACATCTCTTTGAAGCGGACGTGGAACACGACGTGCCGTCGACCCGGGCCTGGTCTTTACCGGACGGCGAACTACCCATTGCTCGCCGTCCGCAAGCCCGCGCCTACGGTGGCCGGCAATCTGCAGGCAACTCCTGACGCTCAGAGCGTCTCCTGTATAGCATCGTTTGCCCGCGTTATTTATTCGTTCTTTCAAACTTTTTTTTGCTCGGCCCCTAAGGGTTTTAGCGTAATTTAAAATAACTTATAGCCATCCTCAATATTTGGGCTATCAAATGCAAAAACAATTTTACAAAGTTCCAGAGATTACCCCCTACATATAAACTTACAGACAAACAAACAACTCACTATTTACCTATAGACTGTACCAAAAGTATCAGATGGAAATGTAAACAAATAGACCAGCACCCGAACACACAATTAATCACAATCTGAATCATTTTGAAGGAAATTGCTCATCCACTGCTTCATATGTTCGAAAAATTTGTCTGCTCAACAAGGTCAACAACGCAATGAATGTTGTTGAACTGTCAAAATCAAATAGATTTCTACTGATAGTATGTTACGCAATCACCCCGGAGAAAGCGTACCTATGGAAAAAGTTCTGAGATGTAAAGTTCAACATTCAGATGAATGCACTTAAGCGATTGCGTAAGAGTTTAACGTGTCTATGGAAAATATTGTTTCGGTAATAAAACAGCACAGACAGTCAGACAGACTGGGCAGAGAAGTCTCGCTGTTTAAACTATTGAGTGAATGATTGCTGAAGACCGTTTTAACTAAATAACTAAATCGGTTATCCAATCAGCTACCTGTGGGCGCCCTAAGTTGTACAGTAGCGCTCATAAGTCCCTATGCAATTTTACAATGCAATAGATTGACGCTTCGGTTTCACTAACGACCTTCTTCTCTATGTGGTTTCTATACTATAGACAGGACTCACTTTCTCTGTAATTGATAGTAGTTCATAATTTATGCTAGCTTACGGCCAAAGCCAATAACCGAAGCCAGATCGCTACTGATGATAGACAGTACAATTCTATCTGTCCCTGTCAAACAAAAAGCTGTCAACACGTTATAGGGTCGCATACTTTGGCTTTATTAGGACGTTAAAACCAGAGATTGATAGGTTTTTCACTCTCCAGTACGCCAAAATTGGAGATAGATACGTTATTGGGTTCGGCCATTAGTCATTACAGTGCTCGGGTAGAAGCGATTGTAGCGAGCCGTGGGTTCGAATCTCACCTGCCCCTGCAGTTTAAACTCGATGTTATTTTCAAATCATATCTATTTAGAGTTTTTGATTAATTAAAAGTATCTAAATTTATAAATTTTTGTTTGTTTTAATAAAATTACTTTTAGTTGTTCGATAATCATTCGATACATGTCTCGTTCATCTTGTTTACGTAAATAACAAAAGTTAGTAGGTAGACCACAGAAAACTGAGTAAATTATTCGATTTGCCTGAGGTAGATGCAGTTCGTTACGACTATTCACCTAATTGAACGTTGTTGAGTAGTGACGAATGTTTAAATCAGTTAGCGATGTTGTGGATATAATTTTCAATATGCAGTCAAATATTTTTATTTTAAAAGTTGGCAAATATTATTGCGCTGCGTAAAAGTGGATGTAAATGATGTGATAACGAAAACATCCAATGAAACCGGACTAAATGTGAGTGTTGTCATTTAAATATTTTACTGAATAAAAACATAAATCAAAGGCATTGTTAATCATTTAACTCGGAAGATGAGAACGCGACGATACGTCAACTGCGATCTCTGTGGTGTGTTTCGTTTAAACACAAACAGTCGTACCGCGAGTTCACAGCAATACGACTCTTAAAGTGCATATCCACTTTTGAACGCTTACTGTACGTAGTTATCTACACAGGCAGCGATCAGAAAATTAAAAGAAAACAGAATGCAGCGGCGTCTCATGTCAAGCTGTCTGGGTATGTAGCTCCCTAGGTATGCACGACATATGTATTCGGTCGTAAAGGTTTTTTCGGCTCGGGTCTAGTATCGTTTGGCAGGAGTTTTGGGGTAAAAAGGGTTGAAGATGGTAGGGGTGGGTTCCCTGATTATAACGCTACCACTCTTATTACAAGGTAATGCGTATTTTTCGAGAAATTATTAATAAATGTGTCTAACCTCAAATTAGATTACAGCGTAACGAAACGTTAAAATCGGTGATTGACAACCAATTCTGTACTAGTGTATTGTCAGTGGTGTAAAATGTCGTGCAAAATCGATGAAACGGAACGTAAAAAAAAGAAAACGCTATTTGCGTCATGTGTCAGTGTCATTTGTTTACGTTCATTCCGTTTCTCCCAGAGTTGTGAGAAGTTAGTGTACCCCCACTTCATGGTTAAAATAGGTCGACATTGTTCCAAAACCAAATCGGGGCACCCCGACTCCACGTAGTCTTTTGGCTCCTACCCCTAGTGTTTATAAAATCCGGAGGCGACCAGTAAGCCGAAGCTGCGGAGGTGAGCATGGGTGCCTATCCTTTGTTACGCAAGGGCGAAGGGGTTGCACTTCCCGCAGCGCCGGAGACGTTAGAAAAGCGACATTTAAGTGTTTTGAGGTTAGGTTACAATAATTAGTTTTTCTCATGAACGGTGCGTTACCTTTTCATGGGAGTGGTACCAGGGGGGACAGAGCACCCCCCTCCATCCCCCCCACCCCCTCCTCCATCTCTGAAACGATTCTAAACTTTAACTGCTTTTCTTTTAAAGAAACTCAACACATTAACTGCAATCATATTGCAGTTAATGTGTTGAGTTTCTTTTTGAAACTTCAAAATTTGTTGAAGTTTTGTATGGAACAGCTGATTTTTTTCTTGTTTGTTACGGAAATTTGTGATTACCACAAGCCCCAAAAACTGAAATATGACCACTACGACATTTTTGATACACGCTTCTATTATTATGTTAATATTAGTTTCTTCGAAAATGAAAATATAGTGCCAAACTTTCACTTTTTTGGTAGGTTAGGTTACAATAATTAGTTTATCTCAAGAACGGTGCCTTACCTTTTCATGGGAGTGGTACCAGGGGGGACAGAGCACCCCCCTGGTACCTGCTACGGAGGTTTTATTAAAGTTTAATATAAAATCCAACAAAAATATATTACGATTCAGCTTCAAATAATGTTCACTATTTTGTAGACACATGTCAATCATGTCGGGTTCGGCATGATTTGGCACATCCGGGTGTAAAATAATATATTATTTAGATATATGACTCAAACTCAAACTCAAATCATGTATTTCAATTAAACCATTTACAGGCACTTTTGAATTATCAAGGAGTCGGTCAGTCAGAAATATGAAGCTAGTTGCCCATTCCAAAGCGCAGTAGGTACCTATGGAGAAGAACGGGTAAGAAACTCCATGGACACTCTTTTAAATAATTTTGTTGTAACAAATACATTAGTTACATCGATTAATGTTGACACTAAATGTGAGAACGATGGACAAAAACCGTACACGTTAAAAGCGTCCAGAGTGCAGCAAAACATAATTAAAACAATCCAATAAATTAATTAATAAAATAAGCCGTGGCAGCCAATACATGACCAGTCCCAACTGACGGCGCTCGTTCACGAACATGACGCATGGATCAGCACCATTCAGCTCAACCATTTTGAAGGGAGCTAAATGATCCGACACACGCGCCACCGTCAGCGAGACATTTGAGTGAGCATGACACACTATCAGCCGCCAGGGCACATTCAAGTCAATCTATGGTACACGGTAAATGGTAGCTCTATAGTACAAAGTACTCACATCTGTGCAATGCATCTATATGTCGGAGATGGTTAACAATTACAAGTGATTTTTGTTAATAACTATTGTCTAATAAATCGACACATAATTTATTAAGTGCTCTGTGTAAGCACCAATTGATTCTTCTTAACTTATTTCAATCATTGTAACCGATGGTTCTGTTCAAAACAATTCATGACAATGTTATTTCAATTTTATAGTGGTTTACTATGTAAATTTACCATTGTTTGTTTACGACAATTATTCTTGTATTATTTGATTACTTCATCATGTAAGTCTTATAAGATTTAGCACATTTTAGTATTTTGTATCAATTAAACACGTGACGTACTTCCGTGCGTCATCGGACAGAGTTGTCGTGGAGGGATTGCATGGTGGGGGCATCGTCTTATAAAAGAGCGTGCCCTCTGTGTGCGAGTCATTATAGTCCGGTTAAGTAGTCACGACCTCTCAAGGTCAATTACGAGATGCCATACATAAAAATAAAAAAAATGTGTCCGAGTCATTAGTCCGGTTAAGTAGTCACGACCTCTCAAGGTCAACTACGAGATGATACACACAAAAAAATAAAAAAATGTGCGAGTCAGTCGATCTTCGGATTCGACTTAACAAAGAGCTCGCCACAAAACTGTCGGTTTACCTGGTACAGCGCTGCTGCATATTGAAATAGCTGTATTGGCTTGCTGGTAGCGAGCGATACACTTTGTCGTTGCGTGGCTTGGCCACTATACGAACTGAGACCTGAAAAAGTCTGTTCGATTAATTGTATTGTTTTAATTTGTAATAGTGTAATTAATAAAAGCCCTGTAATTGTTTATACAATATTGTTTATCCCAATAATATGGGAACTCCATACCCTGACGAAATACCTCTCGGAACTCCTGATCCTACAAATATAATAAAAAGGAGATTGAGTTTATATAATACAAATATATTCATACAATCTTCAGCAGCTTCAACAGTATTTCAAATGTCAATATTAATTAGTTGTGGTGTGGAGCAGGACCAGCATTAAGCCAGGCATTTTTATCAGTTATGTAATCCCCTATCCTATAATATGCCTGCCTGCATAGTGTGCGTTTGACAAAGGATTTGAATTTCGTCTCATTCAGTAGAAGAATGTGGGGAGGTATTTTATTATAACATTTTAGACAGTACCCCATGAAAGATGAGTCTACTTTAGCCAGTCTGAAACCTGGTTGAACTAATAGGTCCCGATTTCTAGTACTATAATTATGTCTTTCACCTCTTTTACTGTAAAGATGTAAAAAAAATCTTACGTACATGATGTTTTCATAGATGTATTGACAAGGTACCGTCATGATGTTAATATCCTTAAACAATTCCCTTAGAGAATCGCGCCTGCGGAGATTATATATGGCTCTGATGGCTCTTTTCTGCAGAATAAAAATGGACTCGATGTCTGCAGCCCGTCCCCAAAGTAAAATACCGTAAGACATGATACTATGAAAGTAACCAAAATAGACCAGCCTCGCGGTATCTACATCAGTAAATTGACGGATTTTTCTGACAGCGTAAGCTGCTGAACTTCGCCGTCCTGCAAGAGATGTTAAATGAGGACCCCATTGTAGCCTTGAGTCAAGCGTGATCCTCAAGAAAACCGTTTTATCTAGTTTCTCTTAATGAAATAAATTACTATGTGAGATAGTGTCATCACTCACTACTCTTGACGTTTGGTAAAGAAAAACTTATACACTTAGTTGATTTATTTCCATTTAGTACTAAATTATTAGCAGTGAACCAATTTTGGACCACGAGTAGGGCGTTATTTACGTCGTCAAAATTTGAAGCACGTCTATCTACCTTAAAAATTAAGGAAGTGTCGTCAGAAAATAACACCATTTGTGGTTGATTTACTAATAAATGGAGTAGGTCATTAATATATACTAAAAAGAGGAAAGGACCCAATATCGAGCCATGTGGAACACCGATTTATACTTTTAAACCAAGTGAATTGACACCATTTATTAGACCTTGCTGTTGTCTATCATTTAAATAAGATTTTACTAAGCTGAGCGCAAGTTTTCCAAGACCGTAATGCTCAAGTTTCAAAAGCAGGGTTTCGTGATCGACGCAATCAAATGTCTTGGAGAGGTCACAAAAGATTCCTATGGCGTCTTGAGCCTCTTCCCACGCGTTAAAAATATGTTTTAAGAAGGTAACACCAGCGTCGGTCGTACAACGCCCTTTGGTGAAACCATACTGTTGCTCGTGAAGGATTTTATTAGTATTGAAACGATTGAGCATCTGATTAAGCATTATCTTTTCAAAAACCTTGCTGAAAACCGGCAACACGTCTAAAATTATTAGTGTCTTTACCGTCCCCGGATTTGAAAAGTGATATTACCTTACTGTATTTCATTATATCCGGGCCATCCAATCGAGCAGGCTGAAACATTCGCCCTCATTAAATCAAAAGCAAGCAAGGGCGAAGAATTTAAGATTTTAGTGGTTTTTAGTGGGACACTGGTATAGAAATTCACAAATTCCTGAGCAACTTTTTTGTCATCGCAAATGAGACCACATGACGTCCCCAGTGTGTAAACAAAATTTACTTTTTGATCCTGTTCGTTTCATTATTGATAATTTTCCAAACCGTCTTTATTTTATTGTCTACTGATTTTACCTTGTTGCTAATGTATAAGGCTTTAGCTGCCTTACAAGTGTTCTTCTTAAAAGTATTTATAAACTCGGTTTGAACTTCCGAAAAGAATTCTTTATATAAAATATTAACATTATACATTGTAAGGTCCTGATTACTTAACTTATAAATTAAAGTGCTATTAAATGTATTTAATTTAATAGATGTTATTGGTCTGGATTGAATCTGCACTTTTTGTTTCGCTATGTTGAACTCAAAAGTTACGGTTTGACCGCTGTGATCTGAAGGGAGATAATTAACGATAGCTTTATCTAAATAGTCGCAGCAACAAAATACATTATCAATACATGAAACAGTAGTTGTAGTTGTTCGGGTTGGTTCTAAAAACACATTTGCCAAATTGAATGATTTAAACAAATTCAATAATCTACTGGTATTTGAATTATTTTCTAAAATATTAATGTTAAAGTCTCCACAGATAATAACTGATTTATTACCAGTTGCAAGTTTAGCCAAAAGATCTTCCATTACTGACTCAAATATAGAGAAGTTTTGATAATTTGTGGGTCTGTAAACGCACACTATAACATGCTTATCTAGCTCAACACAAGACAGTTCAATGCTATGTTCAACCGATAGTTCAACTATGTATTTACGAGATTTTGATTAAATACTACTTTTAATTAGGAGTAGTGAACCACCACGCAGCATTGATTTTCGGTTAAAACAACTGGCTACATTATAATTCTCGTAACTAATTAACATTTCAGAATCATTTAACCAATGCTCAGCTATGCAAATAATATCAAACATATTTTTTTTTTTTAAATTACAATTTCCAATTGTTTGGAGTTAAAACCTTGAATATTTTGATGAAATAATTTCAAGGATTTCTGCTTAGCCTCTTTTCTACAGTTAACTATTGTAGTGCTAGAAAATATCTTTTTGTTTTTAAGTGGAACTTTATTATTAGTGGTACCTTCTGTTGTCTTACAAACTAGTTCCCTAACTAGTAACCTCAACATTAGTACTATTACTAATTGTGGTGCTAACTAAAGGTGACTTCGACATACTACTTATGTCTGGGTTAAAAATAAAAGCTAATAGTCTAGCTATTTGACGTCTAAAACTAATCGGCAGATACACAGTATCCCTAGTCGACCTTAGCTTATCAACAAAAATGTTGGTGTCAAAAAATAGAAACTTGTCACTATGGTGACCAACTAAGAAATGCATGTAATTATTTAACATGTGAATGTAGTTGTTTTGCCTATTTGACAAGTGCTCAAAGTATGGGATACCACACAAAATTATTTTCTTGCAATTTAACTATAGTAGTTTGGTGACACTATCAGTGATGTCATCTTTTGTTACATTATAACTATTACCTATGAGTACTGTAATAATGCCATTTGGATCATATTCATTCCTAGTTATTGAAGACATTATTTGTGTGTAGGAAGTCTGTGGCATACAGAAGTTTTGAGAAGAATGACTCAGGTTGTTGCTAAGTAATTTTCCTAACCCTTGTGGCGTCATGTTAATAAGACCACACTAACGTTGTATTCGTTGTAGTCCACAGAGTTTCTGCTTACCCTTTTGGGTTTAGTCGAAGCGCGATAGTCACGCGCCGGAGTACGTCCTACGATGGTGTGCGTACGAGTTTGCCGCCACACCTGTGCAGACATTTACCTCGCCCCGCGCCGCCGCCGTCCCGCGGTCGTCGGCTGCGGCAGTCGAGACCGTCCCTCAAGCAGTGAACTTGAAGCCTTCAAAGCGCGTCCACGCTACATTGATCCGCACCGCGCTATTATATTCCGTCCGCGTAATTAGTTAATTTCAATTGTTTTATAACGTTAACTTCCTAATATCACATCGTGACCCTTCTGGTAGTAGAATCATACTTTGTTTCTAGAATTAACTTCGTTTTAACTGTTTACTGTAACGCATTTTGTTTACTCCAGAATTATACCATTGTAATTCCTGTTCGCGCCTCTTTCATTGTACACGCCCCATTAAGCTTCCAAAAGTCCGCGGTGGTGATGTGGCGGCATCTACACCGCCACATGCGAACAAACGCATCAATCCTGCATCGCGCAAGCAGAGTTTACCGCGCAGATAGCATATATACAACTTCCCGACAACAATCATCGGGCAGTTGCTTACCAGATACGACATCCATCTGGTCGGAGGATCCTCCCTTTTCTGAGAGTATGAGTGAACTTTACACCCTGTTCCTCATACTCCTAAAACTGGTGACCCCGACGTGATCTGCATATCTCTAAACCCTTTTCCAAAACTATCAGAAAACATAATGGAGCAGTAACAAACTTTACTAGTACAAGGGAGAGAGCTAGCTTCCGTCTGTACTACTTACATTGGACCTTGTTCAATATCTGGTGTATGATCTATATTAGGAATGGAGACCTGAGCAAATCCTGACTGGGACGGGTTCTCCATTCCCTCAGGTTGGAGCTTGCCAAGTTCGGATTTCCTTTGCAATGAACATTGAGGTCCGCTGAGGGTCAGCAGGTCCACTTTGACTGCTTTAGAATTGCACATGTCCACTAACTTATTTGCAGCAAGGATGTGCTCCTGAATTTGTGTTTCAGACCTTACATACTTAGTATACAGTGAATGAATTGACTCTTCCAGTACCTGAATTTCAGACTGCAAGCGTTGAGTATCAATCTCATAAATGTTTTTACTGTCTTCCAATTTAATTTGATAGTTATTTAATTTACTTTTATGAAAACCACGTTCTTTTCTTAGTTTAATATTATTGGAACTGTGTTTTTCTTGATTCCTAAATTTATTGCAATTTATGATTTTATTTAGTTTTGCAGATTTTTAAATTTTATTTTGACTTACTTTATAACTACTATTATTATGTTTTAGTATAGAATCTTCAGTAAGGTCTATTGTTATTAAGGACTGAGGGTTGCAATTACAATGAAATAATTCCTTGTATAAGTTATTTGTTTCCTTAGCTTCGGACAAAGGCCGCTCTGCTTAGCTCCAAATTTGCCGAGCCGACACAAACATGATTATGCGAGAGTTGATGCCGAACGTAATTTGTCGATTGGCACGAGCTGAATGAAAGTAAGTATAAGTACAATAAGTAAGTAGAGCCAAATAGTAGTAATTACTTCGGGTAGGATTTGTTGTTCAACAAATACTGCTGAATCGAATGTGCCAACCAAACATGTGAAACCCTGACGCATAACGTAAGCCACACTGACATAGCTCGAGCTGGCAAGACAAGTTGTTTATGGGAGCTAATACAGCCATTGTGTAAGCACGTGATGAATATAAGTAAATGAAAAACTTTAAAATTAAGGTCCAGGTTCGAGATTTTCTCGCAAGCCAAGGAGCGCAGAATTCTGGGGGTTCAAATTTTGGACCATTTAAGGAACACAACACTGACGTTACCCGGACATTACCCTGCAGAAAGCCGCTAAGCTTAATTGGGACTGGGCCGGACATGTCTGCAGCATGTCAGAAGATAAATGTGAGAATAATCAGCCTTTTATGTTCCCACTTCTGGGACACAGGTCTCTGTGAGAGGGAGTGGGCCGTAATCCACCACGCGGGCCCAGTGCGGGTTGGTAGATGTCACATGTCTTCGATTTTTTGGTTCTAAGACATGCCGGTTTCCTCACGATGTTTTCCTTCACCGTTTTGAGAGCATAAATGTGAAAAGAGAACCACCAATTGGGTCCCACTAAATGCACGACGACATCGCGGCAGATATCTAGCTTGACTCCTACTGAAGGGACTGGCACAAGCAAATGCCAGAAGTGTGTGGAAAATGGAGAGGGACCCCTTTGCTCTGTACTGGGACATTGCAGGCTAGCTGCTTATATGTTTTGGGTGGTAAATCATAATAGTATACTAGCGCATTGATCACACCCCAGATGTAACGACGTTAAAACGTCGAGATTGACCACATCAAAACTCATTGTGTAGTGTGGAAGAAACAGACACACAAAACCGACTTAAAAAAATACGTTTTATTGATATTTTGGCATGTAAGTTATTACAGACATCATTCCGTTCTATACTCGTAGTCCTCTTTTTAAAGCACCCAGAATTTCAAAACCTCCCTCATAATACAACGTTAATGTACAAGAAATCAATCATACTGACACTAGATGCGGGGTGTTCTTATTCCGTGATGATGTACAGACCCGGCTGCGAGTTCCCAGGAAGATAACCGGGCCGGGTATAACATCCCGCCATTCTGTTCTCATTTGTAACACCGCCTTAATGGAACTTTTTTCCACGCCCTTCACTTTTTTGCTTCAGTTTTTCTACACCTTCATTTTAATTGTCTTCTCTACGCTGGAAGCTACAGTAATGGATGTTTAGATGTAAAATAGTTATGTCTATGCAAATAAAACAAATGAAATAAATACAAATAAATACAAATGAAATGAAAATATCGTGTTGTGTGTGTTATAAAATGTGTTATAACATATTGTGGGTCCTCAACTCTATAATCAAGAAACATGCATGACTGACTCGTCATGCAACCGAAAGCTTTCCTGTGTATCAAATATTCTGTTTATGCAAATACACACGTCAACAGAATCTACGGATACCTTAATCCTAAATTATTTACGAATCTATAGTTTAAAATCTGTTTAGTTTCTATAAAAAGTTTATTTAAAGATTGAAACCTCATTTATTATATTCTCTAAATTTAAAAATGGAAATAAAAAAACAAAAGAAAACACAAATTACGGCGGCAAAATTGTAAGTTTTATTAATATTAATGTATGAAAAGGGATTAGATTGATTTTATTTTTTAATTTAACGTGTCGTGTGAGCTTTAAGAGTCACGTCGTCTTTTGAGTCGAGATGAAATGTTACGAGCCGTGGGCATATTAGAAAATGGTGCTATTCAACGCATCGTAAGGCCCTATACACCAGCCAAAACGTGATATCAAGGTTGTGGTCACGTTATTGCAGTTCTGGGGATGTGGCTGAACGGCACACTCGATCGATATCTCCAAATGACCGCCAGAAGACAACCCAATATCACAGCGATGCAAGTAGTACAAAGGCTCCAGGAGGACCATCAGCTGCTGGTAAGCGACCAAACCGTGCGAAGGAGGTTGCATGAAGTTGGTCTTCATGCTCGAAGACCGCTCCGTGTTCCAGCATTGCGACGTAGCAATCGCGGTCGGTGGCTTTCGTGGGCTCGGGAGCATTTACCATGGAGTGACGAACAATGGTCTTTGGTGCTGTTCACCGATGAGATCTCCAGGGAGAGTTAGCCGTCTACGGCACCCTCAGGAGGTCCACTCATACCAAGGCGGGACAATCATGGTGTGGGCAGGAATTCGTCTTGGCAGACGAACCCAGCTCGTTTGGATCCAAGGCAACATGACTGCAAAAAATACCATGAGGAGGTAGTAGAGCCTGTTATTGTCCCACACAGAATCCAAATGGACCAGGAATTTCTACTCATGCACTATAATGCTCCTTCCCATACGGCGCGTCTCGTGTCGGCCGCTCTCCGAGACCACAATATTCAAGTTTTGCATTGGCCTGCACACTCGCCCGACTTAAATCCTATCGAGCATGCCTGGGACATGTTACAACGAGAAGCTTTGAGAGATTTCCCGCCAGATTTGACGACGGAACAACAACTTTACGAACACTTACAAAGAACATGGGACCTCATAACGCAGCAAGACATTGACAATTTAATTTTAAGTATTAACAATCGATGTCGATGTGTAACAAATGTAAGAGGTGGCAACACTGATTATTAGTAATTAGATTTTATAAGAGCTTTTCAATTGTAATTTTAATTGATAGTTTTATAAGAAGATAAGAAGTTTTTTATCATACTAATTTTCTACGGCGATTTTAAAAATATATATTTTAATTTAAAACAAAAGAATCACGAAATGGTTTTTTTATTATTATTAAAGACCTTAAAATAACCTATCATTCTTCCATTTACTATATCAGAAATTTCTTCATAGATTCATAGATATTTGATTAAATATAAAATACTCGTATCCCTAGATTTTGTTGATGTGTGTAGATTGCTGTTACTGAAACCCAACATTTCAGTCTCAATATACCGATTCATCACTATGAAATAGATAAAATAGACTGTACCTTCAGAGCAATAATTACACATAGGTGTTTAGGTCAGGCTGTCCTCAGGTAAAATTTTCATAGAAAACTTTGTCATTTTAATTGAAAGGCTAAAGTTATGTGCTGAAGTTATGCAGAAGAGTAAAAACTGGTTAAAAACAATGTAAACGATTCTCTTGAAAGTTTCGCCACCAGCTTACAATAAGTTTCCATCGTAAACCAGTCCTTAAAATTCCTCATTAAGCGCGGCGAACGCAGAGTTTTACACAAAAACTGACACATCAACTTTTTTTTATTTTTCGTGCGCGATATAAAAGGTCGTTTGAATTTTTTATTGTCACTGAATGATGCACGTTCAGGAGCACGTACAAGGACTATAAAAACGAATGACTGAATCATAAAAAGGGTTGAATTTATTGATTCGCATTGGCGATGACTATACGGGGTGTTCAAAACAGTGTGATGGAAATAGCGGACGGCGTCTCGGCAATCCCGCACCGCGCCGCCGCCGCAGACGTGCGCCTAAACAATTTACATAATAAGATATTATCATCCACTGCCATGATATTTGATTCGACGCTATTTTCAGTCACTACGAATATCTTCTAAGAAATTTATTGCCACCGAGGGAAGAAACGAGCCAATTTCTTGTATCGTATGTATTGAATTTTTTTTATTTTTTTCACAGAAACTGTATAAATTTGTCATTTTATCGTTATCGGCGATCTTTGTGAACCATAACACATTGAATTTATAACTCGTTTGCCTTGGTGTAAATATTTTGGTACGTGTGAGCATAACATTACGATCATGACCAAATTATTCGTATACATCCTATTATTATTTGGGAACTTTATTTATTACAATAATATGTAAATATACAAAGCCCAGAGTCTAGAAGTACGCAACAACTAGTATCCCAGCAACCTTATCACAAAATGTTAATATACCGCGTTGTTTTCAAGTAAATCTTAGTAACTAAGACATTCTATTGTCTTTCAAACCGTATCAGGTGAACGTAGCGTAGGTGAAATAGGTTACGTATGAACACTGGTTTATAGTATTTCTCACACTGTGGGATGCATGTGTGCAGTAGGAGAACGAAAATATTCAACACTTTTAAGTTAACAACTTCCTTGCGACCTAGTAAAAAAAATAACATAACATCTGCCATAAAATGCTGTTCGTTGGTAAGCGCATTACCCGAACCGACCGAAGTGCTTTATTTTATTCCAAATAGTCCGAATTAGGTTTATATCGAAAGAAATGAGGTCCTGGGTTCGATTCCTAGGTCGGGCAACGTGTTATTGGGTTTTTCTATCTGGAATTTCTCAGTAGCAGCCCGGAGTATGGATTTGTGCCCGGTAGATGGCAATAGGCTCGCCCCCTATTACATGAGACTTAAACATAACTGGCGAAATGTGGGTGTACTATAGGTACACCTCTGCCCAACCCTTCGGGGAAACAAGGCGTGATGTAATGTTATGTTATTAGAAAATATAAGCCATCGAAACGAGAAAAAAAGAACTCGTTACTGATCTTGTACCTCTTAAACCCTTACACAATAACCAAGTTTCGTATCCGTAGCACCATTCCTATAATGGTTATACATTTTGTTAGATAAATCACTAACTTAAGATTAATTCGGCTCAATCAAATTCAAAAGATAAACTTTACAATGTAAGAAAATGTTCTCCCTTATCGATATTAACGATCGATGCCCTGCAGATGTAAATTTGTAATCGTTAAAAAACTGTATTCATACGTGATGTAACTACAAATTACCAATTTTCGGATTCTTTCTTTTACTAGTACTGTGAGACCTAGCTTTTTGAAAAGATTCATGACGCTAGGTCAACCGAAAATATCCTATAGGTTATCCGGGTATCATTATAATCTTTTAAAACAAATAATAATTAATCATAAATTAAATCACTTTATAATGTTAAGGTATATTTTGTTTGTTTGTATGTAGGGGGTTATTTCTGATAATAATACATTTTACAGAAATTCTTTTTGCATTTTATCCTAATTCTAACATCACGCTAGGATCCTAAGGAGCCGCGCAGCCAGAAAACGAAGTAATACCGCGGGCAGATGTGACATAAATTACATTTTTTTTTATTGCGCTGATTTTGTAACCTATTTTTTCACTCATCTTAGGGACCGCAGATCTTAGTATTTCTCTACTGTAAAACTGTATAACCGACTGATGTTTATTGTTATCTAAAACTTTAAAACCAATTACATTAATTAACATAAAAATTGAGACAGGTATGGTAAACGAAAATATTTCAAATACTAACATACAATAGAGGACAACCAAGCATACTAATTTTATTTAATTTTATTTGGGAAACTAAACGGTAACACATTAAAATGTATGGTATAGAACTTAAAACTAAAATGAGAGCATAAATGTATAACCAACAACATTTTCCACATAATACAAAAAAGTTAAATAAACACGAACGTCGTACGATATGAATACCTACATTGAATGCACAGCATGGTTAAATAAAATAAAATAAAAAAACTAAACTAATACAGGTAAAAATAATAAAATGAGTAAGAAGTTATAATAGAATATTGAAAATAGAAATTATGATTTAGGATTTCATGTACTTAATTCTGCTATAATTTTAAGCGCAAGACTTCTAAATTTACTCACTCTCGCAAAACATCAGACATACACGAATAATTCTGATCCATTGAGATGTCTGCAACACTGCGTCCAAGCACGTTGTTGTAGTAAAAATAATACTAAAAGCTAAGACCCGTAGTGACCCGTGCATGAGAAAATGGGTCTTGCCAGACACAGACGGACAAAAAAAACCTATTAGGGTTCTTTTTTTTCCTTTTGAAGTACTGAGCTCTAAAAAGTGTAAATGAATGGTACTAGGTCGATGGCGGGTACTCCTAAGTTGTTGGAACTGACGGGTAATGCGACGCCAGACATTAAAAGCGGAATAACGAAACACCTGCGGTTTGACGTCTCTCAATGTATGCTGCTGAGACTGGATGTGACGGGAAAGACGGTATTTAAATCAGTAGTAAAGTGTCTTGAATGTTTTTGATAGATTTTCCCTAGAATTCTTAACGCTAAAGCTCGAATTTAATACCTTAAGTTATTTGTTATTCATTTGTATTTCTATTTTGTTTGTTTGTTTGGCATCTCGCAGGTCAACCTATGCGGTTGTCGTCTGCTTAAGCGGACTTGCCTGTGGATTCCCTAATAAATTAAGGCCTCCAGCCAGGACTTAAACTTATATACTAACTAAAACTAAGCGACAACGCTAAGGGCACCCCCTGTGGGGTACGAACCTCGGCTTAGGGCGTCGCTGGAAGAGGGCAGCAAATGACTAGCTGGATCAGGATTGGTATTATTAACGGACGAACATTTGTATTTCTATACCAACATATACTTTTTCTACTAAATATTTTCATGTCATCATTAAATGGCGGAATGTGTCTTTGTACTGAACTTTATATTTACTACTTGTACCTACAACATTTTATTCAGATAAATGATTTTGATTTGATTGAGTAAGGGAAAATGTGAAACTGTAAAGAAAGGCACATCACTTAATTTGGTCAAAGCTTTTGCAAAATTACGGCTTTTTTTCGGGATGGAAAAATTAAACATCAGATCATTAAGATAATTGCAAGGTTTTTAATGAAACTTCATCCACGCTAACCCGGAGAAACAATACGCAAAAAATAAAAAAATAAATCATAGTAAATATTCTTTTCGCCATTTTTTCCAAGGCAGTTGCAAGCGGGCAGGTTATAAATGAGAATTAGACCGGAATTACTTAGAACGATAACGTACCGTAGCTTTTTATCGGAATGCCTTCAATAATTCCACTAACTTACTTACCTGGCTATTATACAAATAAAACTTAAGTTTCTTATTTCCAAGAAAACGCTTTACCTTTATTTACTTCAGTGAACTTTCCTGGGATTTATTCAAAACAAAAATCCTGTCTTTTCTAGAAACTCGACCTCTGAGCATCAAGTGAGGTTTCCTCGAGTCTCGCCTCCGCTTTGTTCTCAGGTGTCCGCACAAAGCAGGCGCAGCACAAATAATTATGTACATACAATTATTTCCTACACATTCGTTCATAGTTACTCTCCTTTCAACTTCGTAGCGTGTGCTACGCCGTAGAGGCTACGCCGTAGACCATGCTACGGCATAGTGATATATGCAAATTTTATTGATTTAACCAACATTTAGTCGACTTTATTCATATTCAGAACAATAATAGGCCTCGCGGGACTTATTATTGCGTCACTGTGTTATGACATAGCCAATCTGATGGATTAGAAACACTGATAAGGCGAATGTTAAAACGAAATGTATAAAACTCCGCACCGCACTTGCAATAGTAACATTAATTTTATGACCAGTAAAGCTATAATCAAGGCCACTACTACGTGGGCATGACTGTGGGTTTACAACCATCAACCACTCACTGAAATAGTTAATATACGGCGTGGCTGTCATTCATCACTTCCGCGTCGACAAACAATAAAATAGTACGTATTCTCTATGTACTCGTATTTAAATAAAACCTATTTTGTATGAACGCGGTCAGGGACCGAGATCACACCTCAAACCGGAAGAGCTTTCCTGTTCGCTGAAAGAGCACATAATTTGCTTTGTGCTAACAAAGCAACCAGAATTTTCTAAATTAAAATAAGTTTAATTACAATGGAAAAATTAAGCATCAGATGTAACGTAACGCCTAAGCGTAATGGTCTATAAAATTGCTTTCGTTTTATTTTTACTAGGAAGTCTTTTGTCTTGACACAATGAACCGACAAAAATCTACAAAAATAAGCGGACCACAGTATAATATAAAAAATTATTTTTTAAAGCAGCAGCAGTTTCATTTTGTAAATCTGACACATAACTCTTTTTTTTTTCCTTTGTTCCTACACCGTATGTGAAAAATCATTTGACCAGCAGTGGGATGGACAATTATCGACATAATTACTAGAAAAGGGGGGGGGGGGCTGTGTGAGTATGATTTGTTCGCCGACTGTACCCGCAACGGTAGTGACATTGACATAGACCACAATTAACTACACCCCCACACTTCGCCTCTTTGGGTTGTAAGTGCTGTGGCCGCTGTCACACCGTGCACCCTACTGTATACTATGAAGGACACAATGCAATGACAAAACCGATTTCGAAAAAGTGTTTGTTAAAATTATTTACAGCAAATTTAGAGCAATGGCAGCAAAGAATTTCTAAATAACAAAAAAAGTACAAGTTTTATTAAATAATTACTTTAATAAATACAGTTTCCAATTAAATATGCTAGCGAAACTTCGCAAACGTGGTGTATACTATAAATCATGCAGCGGATTCCTGCAGCCCTCACGAGGTCATTGGTCTACCTTGTGGGAGGCCTTCCAACGCTACGTCTTCCGGTACGCGGTCGCCACTCAAGAAGCATAGAACCGGTCGAAGTGGCGGTGCTTGGTCCCCCAAATGGCCTATTGGCCTATGTCTAGCAGTGGACGTCTTTCGGCTCAAATGATGATGATGATAGTGAAACATCTAAGTAGTCAAATTAAAGCCCCCTTCCTCTCTCCTAGTTTGCTGTGCCCGACAGGATCCACAACGATCATGTCTTTGTAAAACCTACCACCTAAGTTCACATCGTGGGAAGTAATAAATAAATTTAATGAGTTTTGAAAAAAAAAAACTTAATAAAAATCTGGTAGTCAAAAATTATTAATAAGTTTTTAATAATAATAATAAGAATTTCCAATTTTAACTAATGATATTAGTGAAAATAATTTTGACCAAGTCTTACAATAGTTTTTCAATAGAAACGAAACGTGAAAATTGAAAATTACTTTAAAACCAAAAAAGAGACCTTAACACATCAAAATGTAACAAATTTAATCAAAAACTACAGAATCGGAGGTGACATCTGTCATGTAATATACAGATAAAAATAACATGAACAAGAACTGACGAAATTGAAATGAGGAAGCTTTGTTGACAAGATCAGCCGCACGTCAAGCACGCCCACCACCTCCGGACTCATCGCTCAGCTCCGTCTCGCCGCCGCCAGTACCCAGCACTACTGTGAGCGCTGTGACGATATCAGCCGCGGTTGCGTCGAGCTCGAGCGACGAGTATTTCTCCCCGCCCACGACGCCACCACCTGCTCGTCGACGAGGAGGACGCCGGCCGCCGGACGGCTTAGGACCTCGAGGCCCACCGGCCTCTGATAGGGTCTCAGCTCCCGGCGGAAGTGTGCAGTGCATGAGATGGACACGATCCATCAATGAAAACGTCATGCGCTCATACTATGGGGCTACAGAGGGGGGAAACAATCTGACCGCGTACCGTGTTCGGATGCTCTCTCTTTTTCAGGTGCTTGAGCCAGCTGTCAACGTTTCGGCACAACGACTGTCGGATCAGGTGCGGGTCATCCAACGTAATCATATGTTGGATGACACTGTCCTTGATCACCTGCGAGGTGAAATGCAGAGTAGCCATGTCATCGCCCCCTCGTCGCAGACTGTTGTGGTACTACCACAGTCCAACACTGATCAAGCTGACGAGGGAAGTGATGATAGGGCCAGCTTGGCAGTGCAGAATTAAGCACCGTATTGGTGGGGCCAGAGCGCTCATCCGCAAACTAATCTGCTTCAGAGACGGCAATACTCGTCCAAGAGTGATGCGCTTTGTAAGGCGGGCGTTCTCAGGGACAGATATTAGCTCTCAGAACTATCTGTCCTGCGTCACAGAGCGCATCGACTTCCTGAAGCAGAAAGTGTATGCATGGGCTAACCGTATTCATAGGTATAAGCGGCGAGTAGAGCGATACACTCAGAATCGCATCTTCCAGAGCGATGAAAGGTGGGTTTATAGGGGTTGGGAGCGACCGAACCAAGGTGTGGCTGACACGTGCCTGCCAGATGATGACGCCATGTGTTCTTTCTGGCGCAGCCTGTCAGTCACACCGAAGGTGACTGGATTCGGGAAGTCGAGCGAGCCTGCAATCCAATACGAGAAATGGGGGCTATTACCATCTGCCCCCAAGATGTCGCACGTGCAGTCCGTCCGTTGCCTAACTGGAAGTCTCCAGGGTCGGACGGACTGCAGAACTTTTGGATTAAATGGTTCACAAGATCGCACGCTCGCTTGGCGGCTCAGTACCAGACGGCTTTGGACTTTGGTTCGCTACCCCAGTTCCTAACAACAGGAGTTACCCACCTGCTCCATAAATCAGGTAGCACCGCGGAACCCAAAAATTATAGGCCGATCACGTGTTTACCGACGGTCTATAAAGTGCTTACATCCATTTTGAGAGCTAAAATTAACAAACATATAGACACCAACTCCATTATGTCTGCCTCTCAAAATGGATGTGTGAACGGGTCCCGCGGAACTAAGGAGCTACTCCTCATTGATATGGCCATTAGCCAACAGGTTCGTCGTTCCCGAAAAGATCTGTCGACATGTTGGATAGATTACAAGAAGGCCTATGACTCGGTGCCACATACGTGGCTCATGAGGGTGCTGGAGTTGTATAAAGTAGATGCAACTCTGCGCACCTTCTTGATGTTATGTATGGGGCGATGGAGGACGGTCCTTCGCTATCCAGGATACCGGAATATCCTGAGGAATAGCGAGCCGATAAGGATCGAGCGAGGCATATTTCAGGGCGATAGTTTGAGCCCGCTTTGGTTCTGCTTAGCCTTGAATCCTCTAAGCACACTGCTGGAGGATTCAGGTCTAGGCTATCGGCTGAGGAGAGGTGGTCAGGTTATATGTCACCTACTGTACATGGATGATCTAAAATTCTTTGCCCCCAACAATTTGCAACTAATGGAGCTACTGAAAGTAACTGAAACTTTCAGTAGCGCCATCAGGATGGAATTTGGTGTGGACAAATGTGCGGTCATGCATGTAAAGCGAGGGGAGATTGTGGAATCCGTGGGAACAAAACTCTCGGATTCCATAAACGTCAGAGCCCTCTCCGCATCCGAAACCTATAAGTATTTGGGTATGTCCGAAGCGTTGGGCATCAATGGTACAATGAAGCAATCGTTGAAGGAGCGCTTCTTTGGCCGCCTGAAGAAAGTGTTAAATAGTCTTCTGTCAGGCGGAAACAAGGTGCGCGCCTTTAACGGTTGGGTCACGCCAGTTTTGATGTACTCTATCGGCATACTCAAATGGACTCAGACCGAACTCGACGCCCTGGTTAGGAGGGTCCGTACCCGTACACTGCTGACTGCAAACCGAATGTATCACCCGCGGTTATCGGTAATGAGACTGTATATCCCACGAAAGTGTGGTGGTCGAGGCTTTTTAAACGCTAAGACCCTACACAATCGCGAGATATGCAGTCTCAGGGAATATTTCCTAGAAGCCGACGTGGCGATGCATCGTGATGTGGTCGCGGTGGACAAGGGCCTCACCCCGCTCTCCTTGGCTAAAGAGAACTGGCGCAAACCTGTAGTGCTTGACACTAATGATCGCATAGAAGTATGGCAGAGTAAGGAGCTTCACGGACGCTTTTTCCGGGCCCTACATGGACCCGATGTAGATCTTCTAGCGTCCGTAGCCTGGCTGCGTTTCGGTGACTTCTTTGGAGAAACCGAAGGTTTTGTCTGTGCAATTATGGACGAAGTTATGATGACGAACAATTACCGGAGATTTATTGTGAAAGACGGCACGGTTGACATCTGTCGGGCATGTCACCGTCCGGGGGAATCAATAAGACACATTATCTCCGGTTGTTCTCGTCTAGCTAACGAAGAGTACTTGCATAGACACAACCTTGTAGCCAGGATTATCAATCAGCAACTTGCTCTGAAATACAGCCTAGTGGAATCGGAAGTGCCGTACTACAGGTACGTGCCCGACCCAGTTCTCGAAAATGGAAATATCACATTGTACTGGGATCGATCCATCATCACTGACAGGACTATTGTTGCCAATAAGCCTGATATAGTGGTGGTGGATCGAGTAGAGCGGCGCACAATGATTGTTGACATAACGGTCCCGCATGACGGTAACCTCGTGAAAGCCGAGAAAGATAAAGAAATCAAGTATCTTGATTTGGCTCGCGAGGTTGTCGACATGTGGGATGTGGACTCAGCAATCATTGTGCCGATGGTCGTGACAGCCAATGGCTTAATAGCCAAGAGCCTGGACAAGCACCTGAGGAGGCTCTAGTTGGGCAGCTGAATCAAGGGCTTGATTCAGAAAGCGGTACTTCTGGACACGGCTCGCATTGTCAGGAGGTTCCTCTCTCTGGAGCCCTGACCGCCGGTAGCTTGGACCCTGTTCCCGATGCCGGTGGGATACTATTTTTATATTTTTAAATGTTTTTTTAATTTTTTTTCAGATTTTTAAAAAAATAATTAAAAATGTAATTTAACATAAACAACATAACATAACATCACGCCTTGTATCCCCGAATGTAATTTATAAGTTTGTTAAATGTAATAAAGGAAATAATAATAATCCATTTGTACATAAGCAAAGTTTATAACTTAACGAGTGAGTAAACTTGTTTTTATTTGTAGACTTACAGTTCATCTTCATATAAATACAAGTTTTACTGCTATTCAGCAACTTAGTCCGTACAAGGCTCAAGTATCAAATGCCAGTAAACTTTTATAATCACCAGATTAAAGCTGTGCAAATAAGATTTTCATAAGACACGCTTTACGAATTGTCAAAATTCTATAAATTTATGAAATACCTACCTAAGGCAACAAATGTTCAATTTTGAAAGCAAAAGACATTAATAACTATTTATATTGAGCTTGAAGACTCTCGGCGTTAAAACGAATGAATAAAAACATTGTTTATTCTAAAAACAGGCTAAATAAATAATACTATTTGACAACAAATCATGTCAATACGGCCTTCACCGCAATATAATGTGTTTAAGTCTTGTTTTTTTATCTATTCAAATAGTTTAGTAGCTATAGTAATAAAATAACGGCGTTAAATTAAACACCCTTAACTACGTGTATTATTTTATTAACTTAGGGCCGATTTTACAATCCTCAGTTAAGTCGTCGAATAGCTATCTAGAGTATAAAAATATTATCTGGCTGTTTATAAGTCGAATAAATAATTTCAACTTTTCAATCGTTTATTAACTAGATAATAGCTATCTGTGGTCTATGCTAGCGAACTTCAGACTGTCTATGTGCAAGCGAGATGCACAGATACGGTATTCAACGTGTTAGACTAGAATAGCAACAAAACGTGTAAATCTCCAATTGTTACCTTGAAAAATGCCGCCAGATGTTTAGAATCGCAGGGTGAGTAGTAGTTTTTACATCGGTGGCACACACTACCTATACACATATTCCTGGAACTATACAAATAATAAAGATGTATGTTATGCTAATTTCATTATTGTAGGTAAAGATGGGGTGCCTCTAAATAATTCTTAACAAAAATTACTAATCTTTCTGTTTCCTATTTAGTTTTTTTCTCAAACAATTAAAGTAAGTAGGCTATAGTATCTTTTTTATAGCAAAATCTTCTCCAAAATTCATTTTCGTCCCATGTGTTGAAACTCGGTTTTTCTCTCTCAGGTGGATTCAAATAATTAACGATTGTATGTTCTTTTTCGATTGCTAAGTCGTCAATGGTTTCAAACACATCAATCTTAACAAATTACTGGACTAATGTCGCTTTACCATAAACACAAAACCAATGAAACAGTCAAATATAACCTAAAACGTCATACAGAACGTAGGAATAAAACCTGGCTCTCAAAGAAGCAGATAACTTTATTCCTCCGTTAGAGACTATATTCGACCGTTAATTACTATCTGACCATTGAAAAACTGAGAATCTTGCTATCTATGGAATAAAAGCCATCTGGTTGTTTATCTGAGGAAAGAAAAATCGGCCCTTAGAGGTGTTATAAAACGTCTTGTGTTTTGTCTTCTACGTATTGCTAAACTAAGACTTTGACGTAGACAATAATCTGGAGTGAACTATTTTGTTTGTGCATCTCTCATGTATTTGTTACCACTAACAATAAAATCGCATTCAAACGTAACGTACGTTACGTTACGTGACGAGTTCATTGTTTTGATAAACCTGTAGGCTTTCGGCGTCGGTGTGACAGGCGGATTTCTTAAGTCGGGCGTAACTCCAGAGAGCTGTCGGGGGCGCATTGTGCTCGCGTATTAACGACGAACGCACAAAAGACCACGCTCGTATATCAAACTAACGTCACTCCAATGTCTTCCTTCCTCACAGTTACAGTTCCCGGGCCACAAGAAATGGCCCTCCTTTTTTATTGAGCATTTAGTAGACAAAAATTATGGCACGTAAAATTCATGCCGTGCGGGAATCGACTCAACCGAACGTAGGCCCCAATTTCGTCTGCTGCCTGAATAAAAGCTTTTGGTTACAAGCGATATATTTCTTACGCAATTGTTCTGAATAGGTATTATTCGATAATCGAGCCAAATGTTCCAATTGTTTGCTCCCATATTTCATGAAGCGGCTTATTGATTACGTATAATCAGTTTTGATCGTCTTACGCAATTTTTTCGACTAGACAGATAAAAGGATTTTGATGAATGATCAGTAAGATGAGCGCTACAATAAATCACATTAGTGTCACCGTAGATGTCTAAAAGTTAAACAATTTTGACAAAAAACAACAAAAGCGCAATTGTTATCCGTCGACTCTGGAAATATTTATTTTCCCCCGGGCAAGAAAGTTCGCTTTAACTTCGCTAATGACTTCTTTCTGAAGTTCCAACTTTCCTGGTAGCTGCTTGAAAGGTTTTTGCTATCTATTTAAACAATAGTCGGGGTCCTTTATTATCGCCAAATTTTCCGGTGGGCTTATAATTGTTGTAATCAGTATTTTTGTTCAAAAAATTTCGGCTTTTCAATTCAAACATTTATCGGATCAAAATATTTATTTTAACAAGCGAGTTAGATGTAATCTTTATTGACGTTTCTGTTCAGTCGAGTTCTCTTCCTTTTAATTAGTCAGAAATAATATCAATAAGCCTGATTAGGCCAGTTTGTGAGATACCAAACTGTTGTGCGTAAATAAACCTAAACTAGCAAGATTAATATTTTATTTAATCAACGTAATAATTTGTAAAGATTTTCTTGTAACACTAACTTGTAGTATTTGTTATGTTAACTGTAGAATCGAAAAGGGGCGGGTGGAATACGGGCCCCGCGTCGGGCGACATTGTGCGCAGGATTATCGGCATAACTCACGAAGGGGCACAAAAGGTGGTTTATCAAGCCACGTCTCACTAGATATCTCTGTGTACACTTGGCAAACTACAAACTTGGCCTACTGGCTCGGCTCGTATGTTATTAACAGTAGTTAGGCTACCACCTGTATTTCTATGAATTAACTTTAGTGTTGAACCTAAGTTTTACACAAGTTACAAGAGAGAGATTGTAAATCTTTGAAGATAAGCACTAACTGAACTATAATTAATTTTAGGCGTCTATGGTGGTTGATCGTGGGTATTCTAAATTAAATTACAGTTGAACAAGATCCAACTTACCGTGTTTCACTTTAGTTGAAGTTTCCAACTGTTCCCCTTCACAGCCTTGAATAATACAAGTACTTCAAAAACGGTGCGGGTAACTGGCATACTATAATAATAATATATTTTATTGGAATTCGAAATCAGAAATGTAAACAAAGGTGATGTCAATTTAAAATAATAACCTTAATTGTGTAATTAGCCGAAAAGTACTATAATATAGTGCTAGCATTGTACTATATCTTAAACAGGTAAAATAAAATCTTGCTCGCAGTATTCAGCTAAAAAAATAATAAAACTGTTTGAAATAAAATCGTGCAAATTATTATATGATACGGCAATAAGGCAGAAGCTGTAAACATTTGGACGTTCATTTATTATGTAATTTTTTTTTTCAATACATGAGATCCGTTAAAAAAATCTTGAAAAATATTGTGTTATCCTAATAACCGATTTAAGTGAGCGTCCCTTCTGGACGCCATTTTATTATTAGGGCAACCACAGGCAAGTCCGTTTAAGCAGACGACAACCTCATAGGTTGACCTACGAGATGCCATACACAAAAAAAAAAAAAGTGGACGCCATTTTGTTTTGGTAATTCGGAGTAATACTATCATTCGGTTTTCTTGCGTTAATCGTGATAGAATGTGTCCCTCGCGAGTTTTTATTCGTTGTTAGGTATTTTTTCTTGTATTTTACGTTTTTGTTTATTTTGTTGTCGCGTAAAATCGTGATAAAAGAATAAGTTACTAGAATGACTAGGGAAATGTAGACTTACCCCTTTTTTTTTTTTTTTTTTTTTTTTTTTGGGTGGGAAATCATCAAATGACTTCTCCCGCTCTGGGTGGAGCGGGAGGGCGTGTCAGACTTTTACTGACTAAAACCCACCCGTGTTCCTTCAGTTGCCTGTGCCAGGGCCACGGTTTTCTCTGTGGAATAACCCGCGACCCTGAGGCGTCGGCCCTATCGGACCCCGTCATTTTGTGCTGACATCTCTTTGAGGCGCGCGTGGAACACAACGCGCCGTCGACCCGGGCCTGGTCCTTACCGGACGGCGAGCTACCCATGGCTCGCCGTCCGCAAGCCCGCGCCTACGGTGGCCGGGAATCTGCTTGCGATTCCCGACGCCCAGGGCGTCTCCTGCGGCGACTAGGGGCGTGAGGGCGCAAGGCTCTCTCCCTCACGCGCTCCGCCTCCTCCTTTGCGAGCATTACTGCTTCGCAGAAGGAGGTGACGGCTTTCCATTCCCTCTCGCTCCGTACCATGGCCTGGACCAGGGCCGGACGCGAGAGATCGCCGCCGCCAATCGCCTCCGCGAGGACACTGCGGTGCTCCGCCCAAGCTGGGCATACCTCCACCGTATGCTCCACCGTGTCCTCCGGGCGATCCACACAATGGTGACACCCGGGCGTTTCCTCCCGCCTTATGCGAAACGGGAACCTCCCGAAACAACCGTGTCCGGTGAGGACCTGTGTCAGGCGGAAGGTGAGGACGCCGTGGCGCCTCTCCAACCACTCCTCAAAGAGGGGACTTACCGCCGCTATTGTGGCGTGCCCAGCACTGGGTTGCGACAATCGCACCCTCCATGTCGCCATGAGATCCCGCCGGAGCTCTGTCCGCTGTACCGTGATTTGTCGCGGCAGCGGAGTTACACCCCGGCGTTTTGCTTCCTCGCGCCACTCCCATACGTGCGCGAGGGCTTTTGCCTCCAGATCCCATGGCGGCAATCTGGCAAGGAGGCTCGCCGCCTCGCATGAGACCGTGCGGTATCCCCGGACCAGCCGGATGGCCATGACCCTTTGGGACGCGTTCAACCGGCGGGCCGGTCGGCGCCTCAAAGAACGCGCCCACACCGGTGCCCCGTAAAGGGCCATGGACCGCACGACTCCCGCGTAGAGCCTCCGGCAGGAGGCGTTTGGACCCCCTAGATTGGGCAGGAGCCGCCTCAAGGCAGCCCCAGCCCGCTCCAGTCTGGGAGCCAAACGTCGGAAGTGCTCCACGAAGTTCCACCGGCTGTCGAGGACGAGTCCCAGGTACTTCATCGTCGACTCGACACCGATGTGAACCCCTCCCGCCGTTATCTGGGAACCCGACAGTGGCGCGTTCCGAGGACCATGAAAACACATGGCCTCGGACTTGTGCAGGGCCACTTCGAGTCCCAACTGCCGGATCCTATCGACGATTGTCGCAACCCCGAGTGTCGCTTGTTCGGCCGCCTCCTGGTGCGACCTCCCCTGTGCCAGGACCAGCGTGTCGTCAGCGTAGCACACCACGCTGACGCCATTCGGGAGGTCCGCGCGCAGCACCCAGTCGTAACCGATATCCCACAGAAGCGGCCCCAGGACCGATCCCTGTGGGACACCGCACGACATCTCTCGCCGGTTCCACTCTCCCCGGTGACCGGGGTAGATGACGGCCCTGTCCGTCAAATAGGCCTCGACCACACGACAGAGGTAGGTCGGCATCCGGTGATACCGCAATGCCTCCCTGATGCAACTCCAGGGCAGGGTGTTGAAGGCATTGGCGATGTCTAGAGACACCGCCAAGACGACCCCACCCCGGGCAACAGCATCCCCCGTCGTGAGGGCTCGCACGCGCATGATGGCGTCCACCGTAGAGCGTCCCCTGCGGAAACCAAACTGGCTCTCCGCCAAATCCGGCCCCACCCGCACCAGCCGCCCGACGAGGCGGTTTGCAATAACTCTTTCAAAGAGCTTGCCCACCTCGTCGAGCAGCACGATGGGCCGGTAAGCGGACGGAGAGTCCGCAGGGCGCCCCGGCTTCTTAATGAGGACCAGTTTCCCCGTCTTCCAGCGAAGTGGGAACTGGCCCTCCTCCAAGCATGCGCTTAGGAGCCCCATAAGTCGAGGCCCGAGAGCCTCCATGGCCAGAACCCAGGCTCTTCCAGGTAAGCCGTCGGGTCCTGGGGCGGTATTTTTGGCACTAAGCCTATTTACCGCCACTCTCAGCTCTACCCCGGTCACCTCCGAAGCATCGTCGTCGTCGTCGGCAGTGTGGTCCGCATCCGGCACCGCAGTAGGCGGAGTCATGGGCGGGGGAGTATGCTCCCCCCGCGAAGGGAACAAAGTGCTCACCACCTCCTCCATGAGCTGGGGCCGGAGACTCTGCGTCAGTGGGGGAGCCCATGGGCGGAGTTTATCCCGCACCATTTTGTAGGGGCGTCCCCACGGGTCCCTGTTCAGAGTCTCCAGCGACTCCTCGCGGGCCAGGGCCCTGGCCCGCAGGATCTCCGCTTGGAGGGCGGTCTTCGCCGCTCTGTACCCCTCGTACAGCTCCGCCTGAATGGCTTCCGTATTCGGAGGGCGAATACGTAGCCTGCGGTGCCTGGTGTACAGGTGTCGCGCAGCCACGCACGCCTTGCGCAAAGCCGTCAGCTCCGGCGACCACCAGCACACCTGGCGCCAAGCACGTCCGGGCTGGACCCGGGGCATTGCCACGTCACATATTTCGGACATGGCCTCCCGGAACCACCCCGCCTCGTCGTTGATGTCAGCAGGCCTGTCCGGTGGTGACACCCAGGCCTGCACGATCGAGGCTTCCAGGAGGAGCTCCCGGTCCAGCTGCTTCAGCGCCCACCGCGGACCACTCGGGGCCTGTCGGACCGGCGCGCTCGAGGTCTGGGCGGAGACATCGAACCGGATGTACCGGTGGTCGGAATAGGTCTCCACCCCCTCCATGACGCGTAGACTTACCCCTGAAACGTCACTTTGACGATGAATGTTTTTTGTTTACATTGTTGATCTAGAGTTCCATTTTCGTGTTTAAATATTTGATGCCCGTTTTCACTAACGTCGAGCAAAGTGACGTCTACATGGATATAAGGATTTTTTGACACTCGAATGGCGTTGACGGGGGACGCTGTAGATAAACATTTGTGCAATTGTTTTGTAAAACATAAGGAAGAAGCAAAATTGCAACGTTAGTTCCGATTTTAGCCACGCGACAAAATAACCTTGTAGCTTGTAGCTATAGTCAGTTATTTAATGCCCAACATGAGCAGTTTCCTAAGCAACTTTTAGCAACTCCTGTTTATTTTCTACTTCACTCAGACCACTTTTCTAATAAAACTTGCATAGTACCTACAGTTTCATAAATTCTTTGTCGGCAACATTTATTCATCGCTTCAACTCGATTTAACGCTTGATTGGTTACCTTGGTACCGACTCGTGGAACTTTGTGTACCAAATAGTTTCAAATTTATCCAAATCAATACAGTTTTTTTTAATGAAAAATTTTCTACTATTAGTAGTATATTAATTTGGTGCTAGTTTAAAACACAGAAATTTATTATGAAAGTTATATAATGATAATATTTTAATAAACATATATCTATTCACGTATGTACAACACTAAGGTATTACCATAAAATAGTGAAACCAAAACTTCATGGATATAAATAGTACATACCTTTATGAAAACACAAAATATTTGCGTTTATAAAATATTATTCAGACGAACGATGAAACGGATTCCCCTTACGCATATTTGTGTATAACTTTGATAACTGACATCATGTCAATACCGGTAGCTCTTTGAAACTCGAACCTTCCGATATTTAATTGAAATTTCCATTAAAATTCATTCCAAATACGTTTGAAAACGACAGCGTCTGTAACATCAGAATTCTATAAAATTCTCTTATTAGTAGCACAGTCTATATCGGGCTTTTTAATTGGTTTGCAAGTTTGATGCTGAAGTCTAATTGTATTGCATAATTAAGATGCAAAACTGAGTTGCGAAGGCGACGAAATCGCTCTGTGAATACTTCAACAGAGCTTAATTAGGGTTTCAAGAAGAAGTTAATGAGCTGAATCGAAGAATCACACCGCGAGCGTCCCTATTCCAAATTCGAACTGTATTCTTTTAAAATAAATCGAATACTTTCGTGACGCTGTGGAAAGTTTTGTTTTTTATTGGAATATATTACAACACGGCTGTCATTTTGTTTAGCGATAGTATTTCATTTGACATTCCTTTTTTTAGAATGCCTGTTTTGGTTTTGGAGTTTTATCTGTGTGCATTCTTTCCTAGTTTTGGGTTGGTGATACTTTATTCACATAACAATCTTTAGCTGTGCATAGCTGTTTCTTTTTATATCATTTTGAAATAGCGCATATCTTATAAGTCTATAAAGTGGAACAAAAATACGTTGTATTATTCTCTACATATATTGGAGTGTGTCCTTATATCGTGAAGTAGAAACCTACGGGATAGGACACTTGAACTCGATGACGGTTTGAACACCCAAATGCACTCCTACGGCTCGGGATAATGAGCGAGAGGTGTTTTGCTTTCCTGTTCTTTCATGTTAAGAGACTTCTGTTTTAAACGACAAAATTGTTGATACCGTAGATACCCATCTACTTATGATCATTCCACTGTCATAGGCGGCGTGTATGACAGTGGAATGCTCATAGTAACTTTATGAGCATTCCACTGTCATAGGCGGCGTGTATGACAGTGGAATGCTCATAGTAACTTTATGAGCATTCCACTGTAATTACTTTCGCTATTTTTTTGGAGCATAATTAAAGTACGGTTTTGCCCGACTTACCCATTAAGGTCTTTATTTATTTTAATATTGTTTCAACCAGTTGTTTAGACATAAACCGGGAATCTGCTGGCTCGTCTCCTGCGGTGTCTAGGGGCGTGAGTGCGCAAGGTTTGCCTCTCACTCACGCGCTCCGCCTCCTCCTTCGCGAGCTTTACTGCTTCGCAGAAGCAGGTGACGGCTTCCCATTTCCATCACTCTCATTCCGTACCATGGCCTGGGCCAGAGCAGGGCGTGAGAGATCGCCGCCGATGATGCTCCGCGGACACGGTGGTGTTCCGCCTAAGCTCGGCAGACCTCCACCGTGTCTTTCGGGCGATCCACACAAAGGTGACACCCGGGACCGAAACAACCGTATCCGGTTAGGACCTGTGTCAGTTGGAAGGTGAGGACGCCGTGGCGCCTCTGCAACCACTCCTCAAAGAGGGGACTTATCGTCGCTATTGTGGCGTGCCCAGCCGAAGCTACCCTAAGGGCATGTTATGAATTCTGACAACTTACAAAAACTCGTATTTATAAACAAGTCCTCCCAAACAATATAGGTACAATAAAAAACCTTGACACAGAAGAACATTATAAATGTACGCTTCATTCACAAGATATTTTGATAGGATTGATGACGGAAAGAAAATGTACAGAAGACTAGCTTTTGCTGGAGGCTGGAAGTTGTCCCACAGGAACGTACTACTAGGATAAAAATTCCGATGTCCTAAACCCATGTCATCTCCTACCTGTGTAACAATTTTCATCTAAATCCGTTCAGCGGCCAAGATATGAAAAGGACTAACAGAGTTACTGGGGTTACCTGTAAAAATTCGAGGAAATAAATCATTTTTGGTCAGTAAACCATGTGTTCAAAGCTTTAATTATATAAGTTACCTAAAATAGTTCTACACCGAGTGCTTCACTATCAAACAAGCAATTAAATTATACTTTTCTACTTAAGACTAGATTTAGCAGTTTTTACAAAAAGTACTTATTTAGTGATTCGGCGACTGTAGGTATTCGCAAAAGCAGGGAAATCTTTTAAAAATTGTGGCTAACGAACTTATGAGCAACATAATAATAATACAAGCTTTCAACAGTATGTTGCAAATATTCTCAAACAAATAAAAGTGTGTGCAAAACTTAATACATTTTTTTTGCAATAACATTTAAAGTACACAAAAATATTAAAAAAAAAAAAAAAAACAAAAAGAATATTTTGGGACCTCTCGCATAAGTTTCTAAAAACTATAAACAAAAAAAAACTTCTGCTGAAACCGGAGCACTATGGAATTAAGAATACATCAAAGTCAAAGCATTTATTTCAAATAGGCATATAAAAAGGTACTTTTGAACATAAACATTTACATTAAAAATAGAACTGATTCTAGGCGCCACTTCCAAAAGGCAGTTTTGGAATGGAGAAGAAGGGGCAAGAAACTCCACCGTTTCTCTTTTAAAATGTTTTACAATATTTTGTATACATTAATTATATTTTGATATGTGAAGAAGATGCAGCAAGAATGAAAATGCTATGCAAAGAAAGACAAATCAATCACGTGATATGTACATGGTGCTCACATATTAACAAACATCGTAAAAATATATGATTTTCCTAAAATATTAACTAGGAATAAGTCGTTGTGTGAGTTGAGTAAAAATAACCAATTATACAATTAAATTAGCAACTAGTATGATTTTGTCTAGACTGAATTGTCTTAAGGAGCTGGACGGTTATGTTTCCAGGCATTCCACATATAACATCTCTTTCGTGGCAAGAGATGTTATATGTGGTCCCCATTGTAATTTCTCGTCCAGCGTGATTTACTGATTAGGGTCTGAAAAGGGAATGGGTTTTCGTCAAGGTTCAATATTGGGTTTATTCTTCTTTATTTTACATTAGAGATTCACTCGAATACTTACAATCAACTGAAGATGGTGTTATTAGCAGATGATACATCATTGATCCTCAAAATAGAACGGACGTTCACAAACTCTTGACGATGTGAATATCTCTATTCTCTAGGTCCAAGATTGGTTTACGGTTAATAACTTGATAAATGAAAAAAAATATGCATTAAATAGAATTAGCGGATGTGACATCATATTGAATGGAGAAAACTGGAATTTATTAATCAACGGTTTTCCTAGGAATCACGCTAGACGAGAAATTACAATGGGGACCTCAGACATCATCTCTTGCGGGGCAACTTTGGCCGCTTATGCTGTTAGAAAGATATGACAGTTAATAGATGTAGAAATCGCGCGTTTGGTCTATTTTAGCGACTTCCACAGCATTATATCGTTTGGCATTTAATTGTGGGGTCGGGCTGCTGACATTGAATCCATTTTAATATTGCAAAAGGGAGCTGTCAGTGCCATTTATAATCTACGTCGCCGCGAATCTCTCAGGGAACTATTTAAAATGATTAATATTATGACGGTATCTTGACAATTCATTTATGAAAATATTGAAAACAAAAAAGTGATAGACATAACTTTAATACTAGAATTAAAGAAAAAAAATAGATTTATAATTTTTCAGTTTAGCATACATCATATGTACAAAATACCTTGTGAAATATTATGCCAAGGATAAGAATACTTGGATACATGCTGGTCCAGCTCCATAGGACAATCTAGAGTCCAGACAAATTCTAACTGGTTGCTAATTTTATTGTATAATTTATGCATTTAATGGCATTAATTAACATTCTGTGATTACTTAACTCACACGCTGACTTATTACTTGATAAAATTTTAGGAAAATCGTATACTTTTTCAACTTTTGTAACCATGTGAGCACCATGTATCTATCACATAATTAATTGATCTATCATTGTCTCGCATTTAATTATTTTCACCAATTTTAGTAAGTATAGTAATTTTATTCTTGGTGCATCGTCTTCACATATAATTATATTATTAATGTATACAACATATTGTAAAACTTTATAAAAGATTGACGGTGGATTATCTTGCCCATTTTTCTCCACACGAAACTACGTATTGGAAGGGACGACTAGAATCAATTATATTTTAATGTACTCAGAAATATTGACGTTCAAAAGTGCCTTTCATATTCTATTGGAAATAAAAGCTTTGACTTTTACTTTGGCGTTATTATTATGAGCACAGAGTTTATTTATAATATTACCATGTACGCTAAGACCGACAAAGGATTCGAAGGAATGATATAGAAAAGAAACTGCATTGAATAAAATTAACGTTGTGAAATGACTACCACTAGACATTGCGTGTTAATGAAAGGCACCAACTGAATAAAAGTATGTATTATATAAATTGTATAGTTTAGTAAACACCACATGACCAAAGCTCTTCAAGTTTCTATTTTTGTTACGCTAAATATGAATAAATTACACGTTTCAAAAGAACTGACGTTCATTAACTAATAATTTTGTGAAATTAACCATAATTATAGAAATCATTAGGCACGACTACTCATAAATCACGTTTAACGTTAATATGAGTTAATTCCTGCGATACCGACACTCGATCCATCATCTACCTACCGAAACCGATTTTAAATCTCGATCTAGCTTCAATTTGATTAAGCCAAACTATTAATTACCTGAGAATCTACTGTTTGTGCAGTAAGACTTGATTTGACGGATTTGAATGTTATTTTGACTCAAACTCAGGTAATACTCATTTATACACATTCATAAACTAATCACCAATCAGTTTTCATCAACTAAATAGTTTACAAACGATGGCATTTGGCAGAGAACTTTATATTTGATCTGTTTTCTGGTACAACTGAATAACTTCGGGACCCCGCCCTTATTAGCATTAAAATTGATATTCAGTATTCTCGTCACGTGACAATAAAATTCATAGTTATCAGAGAAAGACCGTCCTCATTATCAAACTCTTGTTAAATTAGAAATACCTATAATAAGGATCAGGAAAAGATTTGTAAGCCTGTACCGTTAACGTTCAAAAAGCCAAACAAAATACATAACTACCTAAGCACTACTGTCGCCCATACATACATCCCATATTCAGACACGATACTGTCAACGCTTCCCGGAGATTCAAACAAAGCATACGCAAAGCTGAGCTCAATAGAACACACACAGAATTCATAAAACCCTATCAAAAAAACACTGTTTGTACAGACAAACAAAGAGATAAGTAGACAGGCAGCTAACTATAGCAACCACTCTTTATCGATTTGGTCATCGTGCTGAGAAGTTGAGTCTTACATAAATATTCTCCTGTCCTTATGCCAATTTATTTGGTGTCGGCACAGCATGTCTTCTCCATCCTTACATCTCTATTAGCCAGCATCTCAGTATTCACCCCTTTTCCAGTCATACTAAAGTCAAGTCTCTTAAATCACTCTTTTGTGTCATAAGCATAAAATAAATCCGCACAGAATATTTTTACCTGTATAGTTAAGTAACTCTTTCGCTGACTGTACTACAGGCAGGCAGAAATACCAGGGAGCCATAAACGAGTGCTGAATAAAAATTAATTCCCTAAGGTCGGACATACAAATAGCCCTGATAAAATTTATAACTGTGGACGTGACGGCTCTCGACTCCGTGCACAGTATAATTTTGTACGCCTAGCCCGGAATGTGCTCGCCAATAGATAATTATGGTAAATGGTCCATTAAGTCATAGGCTTTGTGGGTAAACAGCTAGATGTTTGGGTGGCACTACTACATAGGTTCATTTTATTTATTCATAATATTTTTTTATTAAATCATATTTGGAATTACTAATAATTGGTCACGAGCTAGCAAGTGTTTGAAAACGTTAGTAAAACTGCAAATGTCAAATTATATAACTGTAGTTTTTCACTAGAGATACTTTGATATTGAATATTAGGTATTTTTATAAAACAAAATAAATGTTCACCCAAATAACGTATGAAATTAATTTCATCCTATGTTTATTACACTTTCATGCCAAAACGGCTGAACGGATTTGGATGACATTTGTGACACAGATAGACCGTGACCAGAGTAAGGACATAGGTTACTTTTTATCCCACGATTTACCACTTCCCAAATAAGCCGAACAACGCGCAGGAAGGACATCGTGTGTGAATTACAGTCGTATAAAACAATTCTCGTCAGTTGAAAATTTATATAAATGTATCGCATCTCTACAACCATTTTAATAACGTAGCATTCTTAAATAAACTAACTAAAAACAAAAATTGTGAAATAGAATATTACAAAGCCTAATACTAAAGTTAAATTACCAGGGGACTGAAGAGCTTCCCAAAACAATCAAATAGAGGTATTTTAATACACAGACTCAAGCTTTCACACATACCCAATCACTCACTCGTGCACGCACACACACAAATATTTCGATGTAATCTAATAAGTAGCTTAATAATTGGAGTTTGTAGAAATAATTTTTATTATTATTAAATTGAAGTCATTTTTTTGTATTTTAATTTACAAACTCAAGCATTCACACATACACAATCACTCACCCGTCCACGCACACACAAATATTTCGATGTAATCTAATAAGTAGCTTAATAATTGAAGTTTTTAGAAATCATTTTTATTATTATTAAATTACTTCTACTGTTTATTTCATATAGTTTCTACAAGTTCACCATGTAGCCCAATCGAAAAAAAAATTATAGTGATTTTTCATTAGTACAGACACCAACGATACAATTCCTTCTGAAATGTTATTTTTTATTTGGAAAGTAGTTTCTAGTGAACCGTAATTGTGTTTCATTTCTGAAATAAATTGTATTTATTATTCATTGTCAAGCTACGGGGAAAATATGAAAACAAATTGAAATGTTTATTTGTGGTGAATAACGACGAAAAGACAATATTTGAAATCGGAATAATGCCACATACATTACATTTATTACACATACATTACATTTATTTATATCATAAAACATGTTAATACGAGTACTGTTAATGTACTAATAACATGTTTTCCCAAACCAAAAGTTGGTTTTGGAAAACATTCACATTACGAAAATAAATGTTTCAATGTTGAATCTTGATTACCAACAAACATGTATTGGTTAAAACTTAAAAAAATACAGTTTCATGTAATTGATACTGTAACAATCACTTTTAGAATTAAACTTTGTTAATTTATTAATAAACTGTTGTCACTGTGATAATTACAATTTTTCTATTAAAAATGACTGCCTTGTTGGTCTAGTGGTCGCAAGAGCTACGGCTGAGCATGAGGTCCCGGGTTCGATTCCCAGGTCGGGCAAAGTGTTATTGGGTTTTTGTACCTAGAATTTCTCAGTAGCAGCCCGGAGTTTGGATATGTGCCCGGTTGATGGCAATAGGCCCGCCCCCTATTACATGGGACTAAAGCATAACGGGCGAAATGTGGGTGTACTATAGGTACACCTCTGCCTAACCCTTCTGGGATTACAGGCGTGATGTTATGTTATGTCAATTAAAAACGTTGTGAAACAATAGTCAGCCTATGATGTGCACACTGCTGGGATACTGCTGGGCCTCCTTTCTGGTAGAGGAAACGGTTTGTAATCCCACCACGCGGGACCAGTGGGGATTGGTGGATCACACATCTCTCTCAAAATTTATGTATGTAAGACATGCTAATTTCCACAAAATGGGACACCATTCACCGATTTGAAAGCACTGATCATGAAGTAAGTTATAAAAAAGGAATGCGTCTGTCTGGCTTCGAACCTACGACCTACAACTATAATATATATAACTACAACTATTATTATAAACCGGGGCGTCGGAATGGGAGGGGGGGAGGATTATCGGGGGGTCGGGTCAATACGGCTCAAAACAAATGGCTTTGTTTATTTTAATAATTGATGACAATAGGCTGGACAAAAATAGAAATATCGTTTATTCGAAATAAAGAAAAAATAACGCCACAAATATTTGTGATTCGGCGATCATAAGAACCGGTGTGGACGCTGCAACGATTCCACAATTCTCCATCAGATACTTGACTGGCACATACTTGAATTTTATTTACTACTCTCATGAAAGTACCGAGAAAACATCAATAATACAGAAAGTGTTAGTTATTCATCCAAATTTAATTTATCGCCTTCATAGTATGATCTTTCATAAACGATTCACTTACGCCAACGAATATTCCAATCATCAAAACATTTTAGACGCTTTTTCCGGAATTGAGTTCAGTTCTCGCCGCGAATTCTCGTTTGGCGTGTTTTTTTAGGTTCAGTTCAGTTGCTCCGTAGCTTGTTGACTAGTTTGCATGTCAAACTCGTAAACCCACGTCTCGTCACCAGTAACAATGCTTTTCATTAATGTTGGGTCAGAATTGACTCGTTCTAGCATGTCCTCAGCGACTCTGTGATTGAGTTTTTGGAGAAAATTCATGTATTTTAGGACTAGCCGAGCGGCAACATGTTTCATACCCAAGGGATTATTTAAAATGCTACGGATCGACTCGTGAGACACAGAAAATTTAGCGACTATTTCTCTCTAACATGAATGAGGATTATCAGTCACTATTTACTTCACTTTTGCGATGTTAACTTCAGTTGAAAATGTTGATGGCCTACCAGAGCGAGGCAAATATTCCATCACATCTCGACCGCTTTTAAACGCTTAATACCACTCATAAGTACGTGTTTTTGATAAACTCGATTCACCGTAAGCAAACTGTAAAATTTTCAGTGACTCCGAACACGAAATTCCATTGGCGATGCAAAATTTAGGACAAACTCTTTGTTCGATGTTTTGTCCATTATAGAATTGGCAGTACACACTAGATATGATCTTACTAAAATCTACACTGTATTTAATCTAAATTGATCAAAATGGAAAACAGTTGTGCCAATCTAACTACAACAAAAAAAACAAATTTGGAACCGTTAACAAATCATCCATTCCCGATTATTTTTTGACAGAAGATACAATATTAGAAATACCAAGGCTTTGAACCATAGCGTAATTTTTTGTAATATTAACCTAACTGTGATCCAAGTAGGTACAGAATACTGACAACGTAGCCCGGTAATTGAACTTTACACAAGTGGAAATAAAGTTCAAAATACAAAAACTGGCTCAGGCTAAATTTAGATCTCGTTTTGAATTATGACATTTCGTCTTGTTTAACATTTTCAAATTCTCCGCAACCTTTTATTTTCTTAACTGCGTAAGCCCACGTTTGCTCATCAACTCCTGCGCAGTATAGCTAACACAAATTTGCAATACTCTCACTGAGCACAGTGAAGTCGATAACACAACGCTTGGATAGGTTCACTCAACCTGTGTAGTTCTTTCCTGAAAATACTATTTCAGACACCAATCAACATGGTCCTCAAGATTATGTCCGAATGTTTATATACACATTGACATTGATGATATTTTTATACAGGATTACTTATGATTTGACGTATTTCTTCTAAGACCTGAAAGTGTGACCCATTTGCAACAATTTAGCACCCCGTAATGCCCAGGCAAAAACTCATGAGGTTCGAGAAAACCAAAATTATAATGTATTTTTGAAAATTGCCCAGAATTCGTCACAAAATATCCCTTTTCTCCAAACCATCAAATTGAATGGCCTTCATTACTATTCCATTGTAACCTTATACTTAAGCAAACTTTTCGATTTAACTAAATTCTCTAATACTATAAGCCGCTCCACGACTTCTGATTTGGTCATGACGACCTGCACCCTAATTGCGTAACACATTTTCGTAAACGATTACGACTAATCTGTTTGATTTTGACGGTTCAAGAACATTCATTGCGTTCTATATATTGTTGAGCAGAATTTATATCGAACTTAAGAAGCAATGGATTAGGAATCTGTTTCAAAACGATTCAGATTCCGATTGATTGTGTATTACGCAATTAGGGTGCTGGCTGGATTTGCTTAACTTGTGATGGGTTACTGAGAGGCAAGATTCCATTTCATTCCATTCTATTTCAGAGTTAAGAGAAAAATTATATTTATTGCCAAACTGCGGAGATTTAAAAAATACCAAAAAATTCGGTTTTCTCGAATCCTATGAATTTTCGCCTGGGCAGTATGGGGTGCTTAATTGTTCCAAATTGGTAACACTTTCAGGTCCTGAAGAAAGACGTCAAATTACAAGACACCCTGTATAAAACGACATGAGTATTTATTTTGTCAAGTTTTTTCATTATTTTTGTGAATGTGCGGTGCGGACTATGTGTTTTTTTTTCAGTTTGTTTTAATCATGGTCTGGCAGTTTTGATTTATGCGGCCGGCCCTTGGTGTTCTTTTTTTGGTATTGTTTGGTGACAAATGCGTGCACTGACTGGACAAGTCCACTCAATTTGTGTATTTTTTTCTCAAAAGACTTAAAAGAGACTATAAGACCTTTGAGTTTTTTGAGACGTTTCTTCTTAGAGTAGTCAGATAGGGAACGCCGACATTATCTATTTTTAAAAATATTGATGTGTAAAAGTGTTTGTACAAATCTACTTACAGAAATAAAATTATTAATCATTTTATTAGAAAGATTTAAGTTGATTTGGGCTAATTGTAGCCTCCCCCGGTGGGTTCCCGCATTGACGAGGCGGGGGGGGCCTCAGTAACCGTGGCTTGGACCCCCACGGTGAAACTAAGAGGAACCCGAGGAGGGGCCGAAAAGCCGACGACGTAACGGCGAAGGTTACGGTGCCGCTTGGACACCTCACTTGCGACATCGCAACTGAGGCCGCAGCGGGAGAGTTTTGCCGGTATTGCGGTGCGCCGCTATCCCTACCTTCTGCGGCCTTAACGGGATCGACACCGTTTGATTGCGGACGCGGTGGGGCCGCAGGGGAAGAGGTATGTTGTTGGCCGCTCTCCCTGTCCTCTGCGGCCGAAAAATGGTAGGCGACGGGGCCAGTTAGCTGGCTCGTCGCAGGGGTTGGTCGTAGACGGAGGGCGGACAACGCCCTCTTCCAGCCCCCCTAAATGAGTCCAGGGACGGCAGACTCGGGGACGTCCACCGCCCCCCACACATCAGGACCAGAGGTGGGGGCGCGTAGTGTTCCACGCGCGCCCCTCTTAGCCGTTGCGGGGAGTCAAACACCTCACTCCCCCTCCCAATACGAGGAGGGCCGCCGAGGCAGGCCAGCACCATTCGGGGTTGCGGAAGAATCATATGTTCCAGCGACCCCGACTTAGGTGTGAGATGGTACACCGGGGTGGTTTTTAGTCAGTAAGAGTCTGACAGACCCCTCCGCCCACCCCTTGTCGGAGGACATCCATGAGAATTTTCCACCCCGGAACAAAAAAAATAGTGTAGCCTAACTTGACTTAAATATTTCTAATTAATACATACATATCTTGAAATGAATTCCACCTCAACCTTTAAGATACTTCATTAAAATGTACTTAACAGCAGATTAATGTTTAACTTAATATACTTTTGAACACCGAAACACCACCTTTTTGAGGTCGATCAAGTACGGTTACATATACAACTCATTTCGACATACACATTTAATTAGGTCGTCACTGAAACGCTTGTTTATGGTGCTTTAATTGCTTGCCAGGGAAATAAAGACGCGGTACGCATAGTTAATTAAATATACGCACCTGCTAACTGATCGGATTTTGAGTAAATAATCCTTACATAATTGTGAAGCTGCGTATTACTCCATCATATTGCTATTTATGTTTTACCAGATTTGTCCATGAAAGATTTCGTCAAACGAGTCAGCTCATTGTACCTACATTTTCATATAAAAACTGATTTTGTGCTCATGTATCAACTTGTCTATTCGGTAGTTACCTACCTCTCAGAAAATCTCAAACGAAATTCAATGTATACCACGTTATGCCCCATGAGGTTTATTATAGTAAGAAAAGGACATACCTAGACAAAGTAACTTCCTTTTAAAGTCAATTGAATTATAAGGTCAGCTCTTGAAAGAACAAATTCTATCAAATCAGACATGTTCTAGTACCTACGTGAATCAAGTACCTTGTAATAGATTATTAGAAAATCTCTTGACCCAGACGTCCTCAAAGTAATACCTGGCTGATGTCCTAAAGGTTGATATGAAATCCAATAACTTGTCTTTAGACTTTTTGGACCAACTGACGCGAGATAAAAGTAGGTAATATTTGGAGTAGACGCTGAGAGTGCTTGTTTCAGAAAAGTTATTTAACTAGCGATACTATTGACGTGTTTTAATATAAAAAATACGACCTCTTGATGAGCTGCAAATCATATTATTACGAATACGAATCTTATTTTTTTATTTTTATTAAGCATTTATATGCAACACATCCCGAAACTAACACACCACCAAATTCGAGGGAAACATTTTCGCGCTATGATTTGTAACGATTTCAAGTGTCGTCTGAAACCGCACGATTCGTACGTAGACTTCAAATGGCATTCATGGATGAAGGCCCTTCTAAGGCAACCGTTTATCGTTTACATAACGACTTCAAGCGCAGTCGACTAACTTTGGGGGATGAAGAAAGAAGTGGTCGCCCTTTGACGGCTGTTACGGGAAAAAAACGTGCTAGCAGTGAATTTTTTTATCCAAGACAATAGGCGAGTTACGTATCAAGAGGTTAAGCACATACTGCAGGTTGGATCGGGAAGCCTTCACGAATTCTATAAGTGCATCTTCGCGTGAAGAGCACAACCTTACCAATGCTCAGAAGCAGGCCCGGGTGGAATTGTGTCGTGATATGATAAACAAATTTGAAGCAGGCTCGTCTCGGCGTGTTTACGACATCATTAAAGGTGATGAGTCAGGTGAGTTCAGAAACGAAGCGCCAGTCGACGGTTTGGGTGCTTCAAAACGAATCAACGCCTTCCAAAGTGAAGCGATATTGAAGCGGGGGCAAGATTTTGATAGCGAGCTGTTTGAATTTGACTGGCAACTTGGTGTCAAGTCCTTTCCGGAACTAAAGAAGCATCAACGCTAAATGATATACTACCAAATGCGTGGGAGAAGTTTTCTCTGTTGTTAGTAACAAGCGACCAAACACGGGTTCCGCGGGCTTCTGCTCTACCACGACAATGCGCCTTGGCACACCGCGCTCAAAACGAGGGACTTTCTGGACAGCACGCCGGCAAACTCCGGGGTCACCCTCCTTACAGCCCTGACCTAGCACCGTGTGAGTTCTTTTTACTTCCGAAATTTAAAAAAAACTTTTCACAGAGGGATACAATTTTTGTCGCCGGAAGATGCGCTATCAGCGTTCGAGCAGGCTGTAAACAAGGTGTCTACAACGGACTGGAGAAAGTATTTCGAAAACTGGTTCAGACGCATGAAACTTTGTATAGAGGCTAGTGGAGAGTAGGTACCTTGAAAACATTTAATAAAAAAATATTCACTTGTAGAACATTTATTTTTAATTTCGCAAAAGTTTCTGAGTGTCCCACGTACATTTGGTGATTACTACATACACGATGACTTGAATATTTACTGTGTGACGTATAATATTTTGTAAATATTGTGTATGTGGTTATTATTTGTTTCTTACTTATTTTTAATGATGATCTGGCAGTTTGAGTAATTAATGGGGCTTATAACCAAATGCCCATTCTTTGGTTCGTCGAGTCGTTGAGCTCCTTAAATTCTGAGTTGAGCCACACGATAACTGACAAATGCTTACACTGACTGAATGGGTCCACTTAAATATGTGTGGTTCTTTCCTCAAAAGACCATCTCAGACATTAACCTGCGTGGTCCTCATATGACCTGACCAAGATTATGTCTGGACTTTAAAAGAGACTGTGACCTATGAGTTTGTTTCAGTCTCTTTTCATGATAGTCAGTTGGGAAACACCGAAGCCATCTAGTTTTAAAAAAACATGATATAATTTTAACGTGTAAGAGTGTTTATTTTTATCTTTATTCACCAATTTACAGAAATAATCATTTATCATATTATATTCATCATACAGTATCTGTTAATGTTTTGTATAAAGCATTTATTTTACTTGAAAAATGTGGTCACATTGCAAATCTACGTACTCACACAGTTGCACACATACATTAATAAGGGTCTAGCGTATTTTGTACTTCGTTAATTTTGGTTTGTTTTGACTGTACAGCGGAAATGTTACTGTAATTTAGGTAGTTTTAATTATTTTTTGAGTAAAAAAATATCGTATTATTCAGTAAACGATTCTGAACCAACTACTTTCACAGTGTGTATAAATTCAGTTACGATCTTTTTTTCTTTTCCAGTGTGACCTGCTTTCCAGCGACTGAATATCAAGTCATTCACTCTTAGTAAAATAACAATGAGCGACTATCACAACCTAACTACGGGGTAATTCCTACCTACTGACCATCGATCACAAAGATCGATGCTACTGACAGACCATTAATCCATTTGACAGGCAGAAGTAAGAATACTTCTGACTACCCGTAACTAATAGTCATCAAAAATTGCATGAACGTTGAACCCGTAGGTATGTCTATGAAATAAAATCACTAATTCGTTATCGGGTTTGGCGGCAGGCAACGGGTTACAAAGCGCGGGTAACTGTAAACATTGCCACAACGTTTTTCAGATATCAAACTTCCCGCCTCACACCATCCTAGTACGCTGTATGTATTATTTAATTAAAGTTACTCATTGGTTTCAATAAATATGTACCTTGTACTAAGTTTATTACTGCATGAGCAACTAAACAAACATAAACAAAATAGATTTGATTGAAACTAAAATTTATTGATATTTTACACTACGCAGAAATTTTATTTTCCACAGATAACTCTCGTTAATGAAAGAAAGAAGAAAAGAAAGACAAAACGTTTATTTGCGGTAAACATGACGCTGTGATCGAGTGCAAACACCGAAAAGAACAAGTTGGGGGAAAACATGCGTCACATCCACGCAAAACGGCCATCATTACACGCATGACGTCATTCAACGCCCGCTGTCGCAGGTTTTCAGTGACAGCCGGCGTTGAATGACGTCAACCGGTGCAGCAAACGCTAAGATTAAAATAACATACATACACATAATAACTAGATAAGTGTTCAACAAAATAGATACAATGAACAATATTTATAAAATGGTAATATTCCGGGCATCGAATGCTCACGCGCCGTTAGCCTTTGATAATCTGTGCGCACAGCTGTCATTTAAATATAGTCATATATATATTTTTATGTTACGTGTTAAATGATCCCCATGAAGAAATGCATGAAGTTATGATAAAGTAATGAAAAACTTATTTACAAAGCCTTTGCAACGTCAAAATAATCAATCAAGCAAGCAGCACGTCAATATTGGTGGTTATTCAGCACGTTAATTCTCGGCGGTAGGCTCACCGCTCACAGCGCAAAAATTGGACACATTGAGTTGCATCAGTACGCGCACTACATAATTACCTAACTTTAATTACATAACTGCTGCAAAAACGACAAACAAATATGTGGTAACGGCCACACCAACAGTCCAACACCAGCACTATAATTTCCAATTTTAGTATCCAATCTTAAAAGCTCACAATGAAACCAAAATAATTATTTCGGGTACACGGGCCCTGCGACAAAAAGTTATGAAGGATTAATTAGGGTCCACGTTAATAAATGTCTGTTGATTTAGTTAAATGAACCCCAGTTTCGGGGTGAATTGGTTCCGTACCTTTTAAGCACTCGTGGAGGTATTCGGTCGTGTCATACACGATTAGTTTGGTCAGCTAAAATTTCCTGACCGTAAAAACGTATGCACACCCACTTGTAGTCATTTATAACTCTGTCCCTTTCACACTTTATCATTCGTGGTGTATTTTTCCTGCTGCTTTTGAAAATATCGTACGGTGTTTGATAATTAAGCACATAATTTTGATCGATGAATTTAAGAGTTTGTGTTTTATTTCGGGTAAAAAAAAATTGATTTCATAATAAAAACAATTAGTTTGTTGCTGACATAAAAGCAATTTCAGCGTGAACTGTCAAAGCTTCACCCGCACACTTTTGACAACTCGTCCTGCCCCCTGCGGCACAATCAACCGACGTACTATTTTACGTACCAACTTAATGTGCTTTGATCGAAACATGCCTTTCACCAGCACCATAATACCTAGTTCAGGAAGAGACGCTGGTGCAAAGGCGGGCAATGAGTTTGATATTACGTCAGAGAGTACAATTACCGTCAAACTGTCCGCTACCGCCACCGTTTCTGTCTGAACAATGGCTTATTATATGCACAACCCCCAGCCTGATTTTTATTGCCTTCAGCCGCCAAATGGCTACCGGTGCTTACTGCCTTCAGCCGCCAGCTTAAGTCTGCCACTATTTCTCGAAGTGAGCGTACAGAAAGAGTTCCAAAGTGTCACATTCAGATTTCCATAAGCGGTGTTACGCCACAGTACGTTAGTGGGGACGCTGGCTTTCCGCCAAACAATTACTTTGTCTCGTCAGGAGCATTTCTTCGGCTGATGGCTCTAAAGTGTCTACGGCTTTATACATAAGTTTAACGTTTAACGTGAAAAAAGTGGGTTAGTGGTGAAAACTTTAAGATTTATTGTAATAATCATTGTATGTAACCGACGAAAGACTTCTGCTTGGTACGTCTAACTCTAAAACTCAGACGCGTACTATAAATCAACAGATAAATAATTACAAGAAAACTCCTGACCGTTTGTAGCGACATCTATGTCACCACATATGGTACTACCATGAAAATCACACCTCGTTTTTAGCAAATATCTAATGACTCTGATCTCGTCAGTCGATAACAAGATTCTTTTCTGTCTACTACAGCCTTAGTGGATTAGCTTACAAAAATGCAAAATAAACTTCAGTAACTTTTAAATCCCATCAAAGGTGCACGTCTTTCTTGGCTCCTTCAATACAAAAAGTTTTGGTACCCTCTTTAAGTATATTTTTTCTAACTTACTTAATATATCTTTTTCAAAGAAAGGACTCTCCTTTTTTAATAATCAATCTATTAATTATCTCTTCTCATTGATAAAGAACAAGGTATTTGCTATGTAGAAACGATTTTAGACTGTTACTAATGGCTGGCTTTCCATATTTTTCTAAGTAGGTAACTGACAACAAGATAATCAATACAAAAAAAAGACAAATGACTAATGAAACTGAAGGAAAAATATCAAACTATACCCACATAAATAATTTGATTAACCGAGCACAGGTACTGGTAATGGCAAAGTGAATTAAAAAGAAATGAGCATCTGCAGTGGGGAACATGAGTGGTGACATTAATTATTAATGTACCTGTACGTTGTGCTGGCTTGAAATAAAATGTCCTTTCGATGTAACAAATCCAGCTACATTCATAGGTAAGAGATAGCATATTGGATGTGGATTTATAATGTTACGTTGGTATCAAAGGAACTTTGAGTGGGAGATTATTTATTTATCGGCTTTTACTTATACGCCCATTTTTGAACATCATAGTCCTCCTTTATATTGACATTTTGCTTAACTATTCTAATATGTTCTACATTTGTTTCTGTAACTTATATTTTTTGCTTAATAAACAGTATTCTTTCTAACTATGTATGTTTCAGTTATATTTATTTCTTTTAGCCGAAAGCGCCATCGATACAACTCACTAAAGCTACGGTTTCCTAGAACTCTTCTAGCGGTGGCCGACATATTACCGACACATAATGGCCGTCATGACAATCTGTTTTTTCAGAAGTGTTTGACAGTGAGGTTTCAAAAACGCCCTGTATTTGGGCAGCCGTCATTATCGGAGTCAGATCGGCGTATCGTGTTAGGAACACAATGCTGCGCTCCAAAACACAAAATGCCGACGTCACAAAAAAAGCAACCAAGCTTAAGTGGGACCGGGCCGGACACGTTTGCCGCAAGTCGAACGAGTCATGGGCCAAATCTACCACCATGTGGGTCCCCGAAAACGTCCGGCGACATCGAGGCAGACCCAGGACAAGATGGCGGAACGAGCTTGACGCCTACTGACAGGATTGTTCCACACTAGCTCAAGACAGAGAAGAGTCGGAAAGAGAAAGGGAGGCCATTGCCCTGCAGTGGGACAACACGGGCTAAAAATAAATAAGTAAAATGTTATGTGACCATTATTCATTCATTAAGATTTAGACTTATTTTGATGCTAAAAGCTGGATGACAGACCCGTTGATAACTTAAAACGTGTCGGTGAGCCTTAGATGTTTGCAATCCCGGTTTTAAGCAACCAAATTCATTGTTTACTTGTTCAAATATAATTATTACTGCATACACCTAGGGTAATCTTAGACCGACTGACTTACTGTAGTGTCACTGTAATGGACTGTAACTATTAATACCAGCATAATCTGACGATCTCACGACAGCGATTTTTTATGAACACGAGTACGCCAGTCAATGATAATGCCGCCAACATTACAGTGTTTGTTTTTATTGCTTCACTCATGTTTTTGTTTTACTTAATAGCTTGTAAAAATCTTGTTTTAATTTGTTTCCGACTTTTTGTTTTTGTTTTGCTCGTCTCCTAAGGATTGTTGCATGATGTTAAATAACTTTATTTTTTCCAACTATTACTATTATTTCCTGTTTGTTTTCTTTCAAACAAACAAACACACAATCTCTTCAAAAATTGTATTTAAAAAATTAAAATAAAACTGAATACTTAAATGTAGATATAGATTTGTGACTGTCTTGCGCTGTCACGTTCACAAAGTCAAACTCGTTTCTTTCATTTCAGCGTTTTTAATGACACTTTGGAGAGATATATCTGTCATAGCCTTTTTAAAGACTTTTTACTACATTATTAGTACCTTAAACCACTGAATACTATAAACCTTCTGAAGGTAAATTCAGTGAAAATAGGCAAGATTGAAATTTATTGTGATTGCGTAAATGTGGGTTTTAAAATAATGTAATCTGGAACCGGATGAATGAATTATGTTAATTTATTACTTTGTAAGTAGTATTTTTTTGTACATAATATGCGTAACTTTTATTTGTAATGAAACCTTTAAACAAATGGAGAGATAGCAGTTAAATAACAAACAAAATCTAGACTAAAGTCTACCTAAAGACTTCAAACAACTTAAAACCGCGTCAAATCCTACAAACCCTTGCGAACTAACTTTGGCTTAGGGTCGTAATTCCCCTCGTGCCAGCCCCTGCAATTAGTGATATTGTTATAATAAAAACGCCAGCAGCCCACTTGAGGGTTACGTCACCTCAGATATTATCTGCGGCATCTCTTTGATCTCCTGTCTCCTTTTCCCTTTTGTCAATCGTTCGGATGTCTCTACTGCAAACAGCACTTGTTGGTAGGAGCAATTTGGGTTCTGTTTCAAAGGCCGAGATAACGGGTACCAATCAAACGTTGCTGACGTCACTGCCAACAAAGTAACCATTAGCTGATTTCCTCTCTCGCCATGAAGACCGTTAAGAGTTTCGATTGCATACCTGAATTATTATTCCGTAACCATATCACCGTGAAAACTTAGGTGAAGTGAGCATGGAGTGAGCTGTCATTGCCACTGATGATAGGGATTGACCAAGACGGGATATCACTGACAGCTCACTCCACGCAAGTCTTGACGGTGAGATTTTTGCAGAATAGGCATGGTCATTTGTTACTTGTCAAATTTTAAAACACTAATTAGGCTATTACAAGAATAGCTTTAGTAGTACATTTTCCCTGAAATGTAATCGACTATTTTAGTGATGCCATATATTATTGCTCTCAAAACAGTGAAGGAAAACATTGTGAGGAAATCGGCATGTCTTAGAACCAAAAATCCGAAGACAAGTGACATCTACCAACCCGCACTGAGCCAGCGTGGTAGATAACGGCCCACTCCGTCTCACAGAGATGAGACCTGTGTCCCAGCAGTGGGAACATAATAGGCTGATTATGCATTACGGAGATTTTAAACCGCTATCATGTTTCTTTTTATCACTCACTTCTATAAATAAATCTTTTAAGTATTAATGCCATGCCTACATTCATTGCCTTTTAATACTTCATTATTAAAAAAATATCAAATAACTGTTCAGCATAATGAAAGCCGCAGTCTCACAATACAACAGAACTAGTCATTTTATCAAAAAAATATGAACAAATAAAAAACTGCGAAAAGAAACGGAAAAACTGCATCAGTCCTTCAATAAAAGAAATATCTGCATCGATAATACTTGAAGAGGCCTTGACAAAGACAAAGAAATTGTTTGGCGGGGAGCCAGTTCCCCAGAGCCAGTTCCAGGTACGGAGATGGAAGGAGGCGAGCCGATCAAAGATTGCTCTGTTTTAAAACGAGGAAAATGCAAAGTTTTGTTGTTCGAAACGATAGCAGCTTCCGAAATAAAAATGTAAATTTGTTCAGCTTTCCTGCGGTTTTCTGTTCGGTGAGATTTGTGCTTTTCCAATTCCAGACAAGTATTTGAACAATCAGACAATTCCAATAGCGCTCCAGTCTGGTTAGCCATGGTAATTTGTTGCGTTGCGTTTTTCGTTTTAGAACAGTTTAACCGTTTTCTACGATCTATATAACGCATTTAAATCAGTTATCGTTGCCACTAGCGAAACTGTTTTTTTTTTTGGGTATGGTATCTCGCAGGTCAACCTATGAGGTTGTCGTCTGCTTAAACGGACTTGCCTGTGGTTGCCCTAATAAATTAAGGCCAGGAATTAAACTTATGTACTAACTTAAAAACTAAGCGACTACACGCTAAGGGCACCCCCTGTGGGTACGAACCTCGGCTTAGGGCGTCGCTGGAAGAGGGCAGCAAAGGACTAGCTGGATCAGGATTTGAGTGATGTAGGGAAGAATTTAAAGCTACAGGCTCAGCGGCGAGGGCTGGCTCGAGCAAGGGTCGTGAGGGGTGTGGAATTGGACGTCGCGGCGGGCCTCGGCGGCGAGGACGGTAGGACGGCGATCGGGTTTTGGGCTTACGTAGAGTGCTGGTGGCCTTACTACTCTCCTGGAGGAGAGTAGTGGCGTCGTCGGGGGCGAACTAGCGAAACTGTTAAAACGATAGTTATAAATAGTGCTGCGTGCTACGTACAGTAGCGCTCATAAGTCCATAAGCAATCTCACAAAGCAATAGATTGACGCTTCGGTTTCACTTGTGCCATTCTTCTATAAGTTGTTTCTATACTATAAACACGCACACACACTCACTTTGTCTGTAATTGATAGTAGTACATAATTTCAACTATTTTAACATATGGCATGCTAGCTTAGTCGTTACCGTGCTTGGGTAGGAGCGATTATGGCAAGCCCTGAGTTCGAATCTCACCTGCGCCTGCGGATTAAGCTTGATGTTATTTTCAAATAATATCTATTTACAGTTTTTGATATGTTATTAATATTACCTAAAATTAACAATGTTTGTTTGTTTTCATAAAATTACTTGAAGTGGTTCTATAATCATTCGATACTTGTCTCGTTCATCTTGTTTCCTTAGAAAATAAAAGTTTGTAGGTAGACCACAGAAAACTGAGTAAATTATTTCAATTTCCGTGAGCTAGATGCAATTCGTTATGACTATTCACCTAATTGAACTTTGTTGGTTAGTGACGAATGTTTAAATCTGTTAATTTGCGGTATTGTGGTTGTAATTTTCAAAATGCAGTGAAATATAAACATTGAAGAGTTGGCAATATTATTGCGCTGCGTAAAAGTGGACGTAAATGATGTGATAACACGAATGGGCTAAGTGTGACTGTTATGATTTAAATATTTCATATTTTACTTCTTTTTCTTTAAATGAGGTTTTGTTTCAATCTTTTCTTAGAGAAAATGAATAATTAAGCTATCCTTGAAATGTAATCTATATTCCCAAAGCCAAATACCATGTGAAATACTTAATGTAAACAAACTGCCCTACATAACCACTTGTTAATATCACTTATTTTGGAAATTAAAGATCGAAGCTTAATTAATGTTTATGTTGAAATAGATCTACTAATTTTTTTTTTACATTTCTCATGTCAAAATTTATCTAAAAATAGATCTTTGTGGTGTGTGTCGTTTAAACACATACGTCGTACCGCGTGTTCACAGTTATACGACTCTTAACGTGCCTATGCACTTTTGAACACTTACTGTACTTGTTCGGGCATATTCGGTTCAGCGGTATTTGTTGAACAACGAAGCCAACCCAGAGTAATTACTAACTTTCGGCTTTTATTCGGCTCGTGCCGATCGGCAAACTCCATTTGGCATCTACCTTCGCTGGATTGGCATGTTGCAGTTGATTTTTCCGCCCCACTCGGCTTAACCGCATGCCGTGTACATGCAGCTAAGACTCAAAGCCTTCTTCACGATTATACAAATAAATTCGATTTTACCGCTCGGCTGTGCCGATGATTAATATCGACTCGAATAAGTTTGTACCATGCCTTATGCGTCTACAGTATATTGTTACCTACAGCCCAAACACAGGTCAACCCAATATTTTCGGGAGTAATTACAAAGCAATCACACGCTCATTCTGTCAACCTGTTTATCCAAAGGAAAAACAATCAATCAGTTGCCGCGTAGTTAGGCAGAGAAACCAAGAACATGTGAAATATTTAATTGTAGGCCATATACATTCCTACACCGAAAAATTAATTAAAAACACATAAAAGTAAGTGGTTCACTGCTTCTCCACGGCAATTTACTAAACGTCACATTGGTTGCCTTTTGGAAAAATTATGAAAAAACACACCGTGACGTTGACACCAAAACGTGGTACCTATAGTCGGTGGTAAGGAATAAAACAAAAGACGAGTTTCACTTCTACATGCCAATTTACATTAAACCACGTAACATTGGTAGATATTTAAAAAACAAATGAAAAATGTTGAAGAACTCACCCAAGTCCTCGGCGTCTTCGCTCCACTCACCGGTGCCGCGCACCAGTACCGCCGACATTCCAGCCAGCACCGCACACACCCACACCGACTCCATCGTACACACACCCCGCCCCCACATCATAACACACCCTACTCTACACCTAACCTTACTTTGGCAACATTTTACACCTATAGTAATGTTTCATTACCCAACAATCATCTATTAGTTAAGCTCCACAAAGTTAATTAATTTAATTTATCACTATACATTCGCTACGCCATTCCATTACTTGATAGGAACCGTCTATTGTCAACTTTACAATTGATCAACTCTATAGAACCACTTTCTAGAGTCTAGAATACTGCATACATTTTCTTAATTAAAAATTTGCTCTATTTTGGTTTAGGTCGATCTCCAAATCGTAGGCCGATCGGGTTGAATTGAGTTCCATGGCTCCGATTTGTTAGTGCATGTTACTCTTGTGTATGAACGATCCGAGTAATCTTTTCGACATTATGAGTGGAGTCGTGTGTAGTGTGCTGTCACGCATGGCCGGTTTTCGGGACGCGGTTAAATATCCCGATGAATAATTCAGGAGTCTTTAAGCGGCGCTGCGCGCTCGAGGACAGAAAGACCACCTGCAAAAAAGTACATAGTCCCTCATTTATGTCAAAACACAAAAAGTTATATTAAGACAAGTCATTCTGCAAATTGGAAGGTTATTTAAAATCAGTGATGACAGACTGGCACTAGAAAAAGATAATACCATGAATACTTTAAACATACCCCATGAATGCAAAAACGTGTTAACTTCATAGCATTTACTTAGAAATTGTCAAAAATGTATCAAAAATATTCAGCAAGAATAACTCGCTGCATTTCGCCGTGCTACCAGAGACATTCCTCTGTTTATTTTAAAAGAGATTTCTTGGAGAAAAATTTAACAAAAGCTTTCAAGGAGCAAAATCCGTCATCAAAGGCGGCTAAACGACCCGTAGCGCAGTGCTGAAGCGCTAATCTAGTTTAGGAAACAACGTGCCCCTATTTCCTTGACGTTAGGGCGAACTTGCCGTGTAGAAATTTTCTACTATCTACTTGATATTATAGAGAAACGTCAACATAAATATGAGATGCATACATATGTACACAAAAACAAGTCTAGCCGTAGTAAACGCTAATAAAATGTGTGCTTGCTTTCAAATGTTATTTTTATGGTAATGTGTCTACAGTAAAATAAAGTTAACGTCTTATTTCTCAGAAACGTGAGTCAACTTTTGATAAAAGCAACCGCATTTTGTTAAATATGTGGCTGCGTTTCGAGTCTAATTAGAACTTTACTTGAGTCGTATACGACATAATTGTGTATTAGCAATGTGAAATAACCTAACCACTAAGTATCTATACGACAGAAGCGTAACAGATACTTATTATAATAAACTTTATTATGGATCTAGTGCGTCCGCCCTTATCGAGGTATCCAAGTTTCAGCGACATAATAGCCTGAAAGTTTCCTGTTAACCATTCGAGAAAACCACGCTTAGTTGACCTACATTCTGCTTCTCTATTTATAAAAAGTAGGTACGCGTACCCACTCATAACCATGTTATATTGGCTTCTACCAGCAACCTTCCCCTTATATTTCTTTATATTTCCCATTCGTGAGCTTTGATTTCGACATTGCTCTTAAAGGAAATTGTTTGATCTTTACGAAGGAAATTACCTAAAAGCCTTGTTTACATCATATTTTCGCCATACGAACGTTTATTTGGGATACTAAGTAGATAGTCTGGGTAAAATTAATGAAATATGGCCTGATTACATTCCTAAAACTTTGTGTAACAAATAACCTCTGGAGCCGTAGTTCATTTATTCCATGCTTGAGTAGCCCACTATAAATATTATAATAAATTATCCAGTCTTAATGCCAACAGAAAATACGGCGAAGCATTATTAATTTTGATTACTAGGCTAAGCTGAGCTAATTTCAAACCCACAGGCTTACTCTAATGCCCGAGGGCACCAAGCATAGTCATCACCTAAAGCTTAAGTAACTGAAAATTAAAAGGTAGTAAATACAAAGTTCGTCGTTATCCAATACCACACCTTGCTTTTTTAACATATTATGATTCATTATAACTAGTAGCCCAAGGGGCAAGCCGCAAAGTTTTTTTAAATTTTATTTAGGATCTCCAACAAAAGATATACACAATACATTACACATAAATATAAAAATTTCATAAAATATTTTTTACATTTTAATAAAAAATTTAATACATTCTCAGAATAACGCAGTCACACAGACAGACATGAAAGAAAGAAAGAAAAATATTTTATTTGGGACACGCACAGGGAATACAAATAGTATAAGATATAAAATGTAGGAAAAAAAAAAAAAAAAAAAAAAAACAAAATTAACATCCAAAATATAAACAACAAAAAACAGTAAAAAGACCGAGTGTTGGCGAGGCCAAAAAAGGCTCCTATCTCAGCATAATGCTGCGATATTTAAAAAATAAATAACGCAGCGCTGATATTCTGACAGGGCCCGTTATGATGTCACGGACACACATACGAACATCAATAAATCCTACTAGGGGCTTAAAAAAAATAAAAAATAATGATAAGTAAATAAATAAATAAGTTATTTTATACGGCAACAAAATTAAATATATACCGTATTTGTGTACAATTTAAAAAATATGTATACGCATAGACCCACGCCCGACGCTCCAACATCACTTATCTGTGGTATGCACTATTCAAATAAACAATATTTAGTGGTAGATGCTTGAAAACTAAAGTTTTCAATCAGTGCGTCCTACCCGTCATGACCTACGGAGCTGAGACGTGGACACTCACGATAAGGCTGGTCCACCAGTTCAAAGTCGCTCAGCGAGCTATGGAAAGAGCTATGCGCGGAGTCTCTCTGAAGGATAGAATTCGCAACGAATACATCCGACAGAGAACCAAAGTTATCGACATAGCTCAAAGAATTAGCAAGCTGAAGTGGCAGTGGGCCGGCCATATCTCGCGAAGAACCGTCAGCCGTTGGGGTAAACGAGTTCTTGAGTGGAGACCGCGACTCGGCAAACGTAGTGTAGTACGCCCTCCGGCCAGGTGGGATGACGATCTGCGAAAGACTGCAGGCAGATGCTGGATACGTCAAGCTGAAGACAGGGCGCTATGGCGTCCAGCAGTGGACTAATATAGGCTGATGATGACGATGATGATGAGTATTTAGTCTATGTCAAACGATGAGACGCGGGCGCAGCCGCGCACTCAGGCGTCCGGCAAGTTTTTCAAAAAACTTAAACTACACCATTACATTTTAAAAAGAAAAGAAATGAGTGGTAATCAAACAATGAGTGAATAATAGTTGTGACAAAAAAGTGTTGCAGATAAATTATAAAGTATTGTGGTGTGTATGACTGACTGGGATGAGTTGTGTTGTGCCAATCGGATGAAAACAACAAAAAAATCGGTTGATGACTTTATTTTATAATACGTATACTACGAATATATATAAAAGTATCTTAGCTAGACTGATGTTAGTGCGACGTTTATTTCAAATAAGTGGTATACACATTTAATAGCTCCATTTTTTATTTCTCATTAGCAGCCCGGAGTCTGGATTTGTGCCCGGTTGATGGCAATAGGCTCGCCCCCTATTACATGGGACTTAAACGTAACTGGCGAAATGTGGGTGTACTATTGGGTACACCTCTGCCTAACCCTTCTGGGATTACAGGCGTGATATTATGTGTTATGTAGCTCCATTTAAAAACAAATTGTTTTTATAATGTAATCAATATAAACTCTACGTGGGACCCGGTCACAACCAGAAAGCGTCGCGGCAGAACCCAGAAAATGGCGGTCAGCCTCGGCGGGCCTCCTCTGGGGGGTAGAGTGAGGTGTTTGACTCTTCTCACAACGTCACGCCACCTCGGGTCAAGAAAAAAAGAAAAGGTACCGTCAGGTGGTCTACCTCCAGACCACCTGACGGTACCTTTTCTTTTTTTTTGTTCTTTGTTAATTCCTCATGGATACTACAGATAGTCTGAGGAGAACGACGGACCGAAAGTCCTATATAACGGACTCTTACCGACTAAAACTGTTCTTTCTACTACCATAAATCGGGGGCCCGGGAGATACATGTACATTCGGCCCTGTCACCAAGTGCGGTCGATCCCACGAACGCACGTTCTTCCATAAAGGCGCGCCAGCAACACTGCGTGCCACTTCTGGTTAACACTGCCAATGGACATCAGCCGATCTCATAGATAGCTCACTTCACCGAAGTTTCCACGATGAGATTTTGCACCGGCTAATAAACCGGCTGTAATACCAGAGGCAGGAAGGTTGTCATCACATAGACAAAGCTGAAATGTCTCATGAGCCTGCAATTATACCGGCAACCATGTTGCAACGGTGCTTGGCGGCAGAACTAGATATTACTAGCCTTCCGCGGCTTCGCCAGCGTGGATGTCTGTAAAATATCCCGCGGGAACTACTGGGATTTAAAGTACCTGATGTCTTAATCCAGGTTGTAAACTTTCTGCGTTCCAAATTTTATCCAATGTTTACGCGGCGCACGCCAGTAAAGCGCTCCCACTCTGTCGGCATATTCTTTCCGACATTTTCAAAAATCATCGTCACATTTCAGCCAATTTACACAAAACGTTAATAAATTTTACACTTAAATCTTCCTCGTAAACCTATCCATCCATGGGTGAAAACCGTATAAAAATCCGTTTGGGTGTTTTTGAGTTTATCGCGTTCAGACATACAGTCAGACGCGTCGGGGCGACTTTGTTCTACAATATGTAGAGATAGTGATGGAAGGCCCCTAGATTTGCTTTTTCAGGAAAAGCTTTACTGCCACTACAACTTTTGTAGAATTACAACTAATATCCATTGAATTCCTAATTTCTACAACCTTTTTCAGATGCTATCAAATTATTTACTACGGGGCAAATACCAGGCCACTCAGAAAGTATTGCGATTTTTTTAATGTATGAAAGACTGGCCAGTTATAGTCTATTTTGGACATAATGACTATTTGCTAGTAAAATTAGGTACGTTCCAATTTCAAAATTTCCCTCCACATTGTTTGCGAGCTAATTTAAATTATCGTGTCTCATTAAAAATGGATCCGCATCTGGAATATTTTCGCACTATGATTTTTTACAATTTCAAGTGTCGTATAAAACCGGACGAATCGTACGATAGACTTCAAATGGCATTCATGGATAAAGGCCCTTCTAAAGCAACCGTGTATCGTTGGAATAACGAATTCAAGCGCGGTCGATTAACTTTGGGAGATGAAGAAAGAAGTGGTTGCCCTTTGACGACTGTAACCGAAGAAAACGTGCTAGCAGTGAAAAATTTAATCCAAGACAACAGGCGAGTTACGTATCAAGAGATTTGAATTTACATATTTTTTAAGTTACTTTATTCCGTTCGGTCGAGAAGCGACAATGTTAAGCAATTTTCAACCACATTTCTTTCCCACACAGCGGGCGCATGTTACTTTTTCGATTTGTCATTACAGTCAAAATGTCGTTGCGTTTGCTGTGACAGAACGTAGTCGGGAAAATAACAAAGCAAAATCAAAACTAACCTGTTCATAGCATATTTATTCCTTGACAGTATTATAAACATTATAATCTCTGTGACTGGCTTTGTATTGCGTTAACTTGGCCTAATTCCGCAAAAAATAGCCCTGCTCCATTGGCTGGCATTATTATAAGCATACTATGAATAGCCTACAGATGTGGTGGTGTGGTGTGGAAATTGCTAGGTAGCAATTTCTGGAGAAGACGACGGCTTCGATGATAAGTTAACCTTTGACGTTATACTTTCAAAATTGATTATACAGAGTGGGTTTTTGTAATATCACCTGAAGGGAAAGTACTCTTAACACTGCAGATAGAAAATTTCACTCAAAGAAAACATCCCTTAATTTTAGAATAGAAAGAAAACTGCATTTCAAGATTTTCGAAAATTCGCTTGCCACACCCGGGAACCAAACCGACTAAAGTCTGTAAAAATTACACCCTGTACTTTTATTGCATCGATCGTTAGGATCAATATTATAAGGAATAAATCTCTCTAACAAACTTGATAAATTAAATGAAAGGAAAACCATGAAATCTGGACTTAAAATTCAATGAGTCAAGTTAAAGCTCTTCAACTCAACATCCATCTGTTTATTTATGATAGTAATTATTAATTGAAAATGACGAATTACTATTTACATAAGATGATTCCAATTTGCAAACACGTGCAAATTGGAATCATCTTATGTAAATAGTAATTCGTCATTTTCAATTAATAATTCAGACTGCTTTCTTACATGCGACAAACTGCGTGTATGAGGTAGTTTTAATAAGGGATGTTACATTTGAAAATTAGATTGTCATATTTGTTTTTCACATTTGATTGTTTTTACAAATCATATTAATTAATTATTTTTATTCATATTTGTCTCGCGGTAAAATCGCTTACCAAAAACAATTTGATTTAATGGAAGCTTATTTTTTAAATAACAAAAACGTGAATCTAGTTCTGCGGTGGTATGGAGAGAGATATCGAGATCGACAGGCACCTCGGTTCGTATTTAAAATAATGGTAAGAATACGGGTAGTTTCAAAAAGCGACGGCAAACTCTTCAGCAGAACTATTTCGATTTTGATCTAAATGTCTTAACATACTTTTAATCATTTCCAAAGGCTTCAAGCAGAGATGCTGCCGAAGAATTAGGAACAACCCACACTCGCGTATTTAAAGTGCTGAAAAAGTATGAGTATAAATGTTGTCGTGAAGGTCGGTTGGTGCAAAAATTGCATCCTGGGGATTGTGAGAGACGATTATAAAATTGTCAAAACATGAGACATTTTTTGAGTAGGTAACATTGTATTGTCTGGCGAAACCAACTTCAGCAATAACAGCATGTACAATCGCCGCAATAACCACTGTTGGTCTCGAGTGAATCCTGTTCGTGTTCATGAAACTAACAGTCAATTAAGATTTTCTTTCAACGTTTGGTGCGGAAATAATTATGAGAAATATTGTAGTGTTAGTCTATGTGTACGAAGGTAAGCTTGTAACGTAACGTAAGCTTGAAATACTGGATCTCTAAAGAAATGAGTTTAATGGTTTCCCCGAGGAAGAGCGAAACCAAATTCTACAGCAAGTTGGTGCTCCAGCCCATAACAGCAGAATCACTACTGCCTACATTAATAATCATTTTAGAACCTGAATTGGTACAAACGGCACAATCAGAAGGCCTGCGAGATCACCAGATCTCACCACCTTAGTTTTTTCTTTTTTTGTGGGGATATGTGAAATAATCAAATTTACATTAAATCTTATGCGAATGTAAACGAGTTGAGAGTTGAAGTTCAGAAAACGATTTATAATATTCACCACAACACGTTATTAAAGGCTACTAGAAATGAATTCGTTAGAAGAATAAATTTGTTTATCCAAGAAAATGGAGCCCATTTCGAGCAACTTGTTAGTTATTTTACAATTTTTTCTAAATAATTAAAATAATTTAAGATTTCATGGTTTCCCATTCATTTAATTTTGTCAAGTTTGTTAGAGAGATTTCTTCCTTATAATATTGATCCTAACGATCGATGCAATAAAAGTACAGGGTGTAATTTTTACAGTTATGAGTCGGTTCGGTTCCCGGGTGTGGCAAACGAATTTTCGAAAATCTTTGAATGCAGTTTTCTTTCTATTCAAAACTAAAGGAATGTTTTCTTTGTGTAAAATTTTCTATCTGCAGTATTATGAGTACTTTCCCTTCAGGTGGCATTACAAAATTCCACTCTGTATATATCGATTTGATTATTAATTATGTTAAATAAATCTTATGTATCTATCTTATGTCATTTGCTTCAAGTAACACGAAAAGAAAATGTTAATAAGAATTGCTTCAGTGTTATTTGAAAGTTGCGGACATACAATCATACATTCTTACCAGAGGGGTTGATTATAGAATCAAATTTTCGTAAATCGAATAAAAAAAATTGTGTTTAATACACATAATCAAACATACTTCTTACTTAAAGACGAAGTGTAATTTATTGTGGCTATTAATTAATGCGGAATTTCAACTTACCCCTTACTGGTTTACGCTGGCTTTAGATATGTACACACCTTTTATAAGTAACAGGCAACAACCCACCCCATATGTGAGAATGAATTTATAGCCTCCTTCCTACAATAATGAGCTTTTAAATTTTAAAGATGCCTGGGTTCCAGGAAGAATTTACACATAGATCTATGTGGCATAGTATATTAGAACATATTTAAGTTTTTAAAGCAAATACATGTGTAAAATAGGTGTGTTTCTAAATTCAGTGTGTACAGGCCTCCTTCAGTATTGTATCCATAAGCTTTTGGATGAAGTGTTGGACAAAATCTGTAATTCGAACAAGTCTACGAGTATCATCATTTTAATGTTAATTACTGTTACTGTAGCTGTTATTTTAATAATTGAATGTGAGTTTCCCGATCAAAGGAAACACAATAAAATAAACCGTTGTTTAAATCGGTTCATCAGACCCTACTAATTATAGACCTAGTTTTTTACAGGGCTACATAGTTTTAGTAAAATTAAATTAAAAACCTATTTTAGATCAAATGCAAGGATTTTGTAATAAAATAAAATACTGCTTAACAAACAGTTCGGTGTAACAACCGAACTTTTAGGACATGTTTATAATGCATGGGAGGATAAATGCGATGCTTTGGGCATCTTTTGCGACTTGTTCAAGGCATTCCATTGCGTTCTTCATAAAACATTCATCAGAAAACTGCACCACTACGGAATCCGGAACGCTTCTCTGGATCTTCTTACTTCATACTCAAGTGATAGGATTCAGAGAGTTCAAGTTGACGGAAAAAGAACACCCGGATCTGTAGTAACAATGGGAGTCCCCCAGAGCTCAATTCTTGTCCCATTTTTGTATCATAATTTTTGTAATGACTTGCCTTACCTCATAAGGATAATCATGTTACAGTAGTGTTTGCAGATGACATTTCACTTTTATTTAAACTCAAACGTCAGCAGCTGGTTTCTGCCAATATAAATAGCGCCCTCGCTAAGTAGTTAACAGTTTGTTATGTTAGTAGGGTTGAATCCCGAAAACAGCACAGTGTTCTTAGGCATAACTTTGGAAGCCAAGCTTCAATGGGGCCCCGACAGAGTTAAACTGTCAAAAAGCTTAGTTCAGCACGCCTTGAGAAAAATCGTAGCATAATCAGCCTATAATATATCCCACTGCTGGGACACAGGCCTCCTCTCAGTAAGAGGGAGTGGGCCGTAATCCACCACGCGGGCCCGGGTGATGAAATAATGTACACAAAGTAAAGCGCCTGTTTGGGTTTTTACGACTGACTAACTGACTCGTAAGCCCCAGTCGTTACAAGAATAAAACGTGATTTACACTTAATACTTTAGTTATTTTCAGAGTGTGATATCGTACGGTGTTCTGTCGAGGAGAAATGCCGCCAAAATTCAGAAAATTAAAAAAAGGGCAAAGCGTTCTATTTCAAAATTAAGTCCCAGACACTCCCACAGAGACAAATTTAAAGAGACTAATGTAATGACTGCGCTTTCTCAGTATTTTTAATTAAATTATTCGGAACAGACCCAAATTTGTTGTTCCTACATTCAGGCTCAAGAAAATAGGTGGCTCGTTTAGATGACAATGTATACGTTTTATAATAAAACTTCCTATTTTATTAATATTCAAGAGTTAAGAGCTAATCAATTCAAATCTTTTCCAAAGCGGAAACTATGTCAGAAGGCTTTTTATACAAGACTGACGACTGAAGACTATTAAGGAAAAAAAGGCTTGGATTGAGCTGCTCCAATAAATTTACACTGTGAATTCAATTGTTTCTTTTTTTCAATGTTATTTTTTCTACATATTTATACAATGACATGAATTTACGTTGTTAAGTATAATATTATTTAAATTTTTGTGGGTTACTGTTTTTATTTATCTTTAACTTAGTTTTAATGTTAGTCTGGCAGTTTGAGTGATAAATGCGGCCTACCCAAATCATCTTTCCTTGGTATTGTTCGTCAAATGCGTGCACTGACTGGACAGGTCCACTCAATCTGTGAGGTTCATTACCCAAAATACCATTTCAGACACTAATCTACATGGTCTTTACATGATCTGACCAAGACTATGTTTTGACTTTAAAAGGGACCTCTGAGTTACTTTCGGCCTTTCTTCTCAGAATAGTCAGATAGGAAACGCCGATCTCATCTAGTTTTTAAAATAATTATATGATATACTTGTAAAAGTATTTATACAAACCTACTTACAGAAATAAAATCATGTATAATTTATCATTTCAAGTAATAAATGCACAGAAATATCGCCTATATTATTCAACTGTTTACTGGTGCGTGCTTACATAATAAGAAAAATATCGGTGCAATTATTTAACCTATTTCCATTATTCAGTAGTGTCAATTATCATGAGCAAATCTTATACCTACTTGCAACATTCCTCAATATTCCTTCAGATTTATAAGCAAGTAATAAAGACTTGCCTCTTTGAAGAATTTTCTTTGACTGAATTAAACAAATAAATACAACAACAATTTGTATAATTGATTGTGACCTGGCTAGAGGCCTTAATTTATTAAGGCAACCACATGCAACTCCGGTTAAACAACAGACAACCTCCGCTAGATGCCATTTAATGAGAAAAGCATTCTTTATTTCTGAAGGTGTATTCTCTTTTTCTATAGTTGGCCTATTGCCAGAGTCTTTGAAGGTCTCGTTGTGCGCCATTAGAAATTGCATGAACAGTTTCTTTCTGCACGGTATTGCAAAAATCCTTGGACTTACTAGCCGGTTCATCGCCTTTAGAGAGATTCATACAGTGAATCGATGGATGATTCGCTCCCTACATTGATGGTGGATGCCTTGATGCTATTAATTGTTTCAGCAATATCATAATTCATTATTATATGTTTCAGCAATATCAAACCCAAAGAGAAGAAAACCCATAATACCTATGATTTATTAATTCCCAGAATAATTTTATGCGAAAATGATAAATAATTTTATTTCTGTAAGTAGGATTGTACAAACAATTTTAAACGTCGTTTTTGTTTTAAACTAGATGAGGTCGGCGTTTCCTATCTGACTACTCTGAGAAGAAAGGCCGAAACAAACTCGGAAATGACAGTCTCTTTTAAAGTCCAGACATAATATTGGTCAGATCATGTGAAGACCATGTGGATTGACGTCTGATGTTTTGAGGAAAGAAAATTGAGGTGACCTGTCCAGTCAGTGAACACATTTGTCAGTTATCGTGCAGCTCAACTCAAAACATAAGGAGCTCAGCGATTCGACGAACAATACCAAAGAAAGGACACATAATTACTCATACCGCCAGACCAAGATTAAGATTAAAACTAACTGAGATAAAAAAACACACAAAAATAAAAAAGCAATGACCACATAGTCTTACATTCACAATAATAAATAATACTTAAGTAAGTAAATATTCATGTCATTGTTTATTTTACAGATCATATGATAAGTTCTGGAGGGTAGCAACGCTGATGCCTTAACCCGATCTTTATCACATTATCAGTTATACTAGGAAATTGCACATAAATTAATTAGCCAAATAACATCCTTACGATATATTAACACATTCAATTGAACAATGTTTACATCTATTGTTACGGTGTTACTTGGTACTCAGCAATGAATAAGGTAGCTCGTATTTATACTTGTCCGTCCTAATCCTAACTTAATTTCGCATTTATAATTTAAGACTAAAATTATAAATGCGAAATTAAGTTTGTTACGCTTCACGCCAAAACGGTTGAACGGATTTGGATAAAATTTGGCACACAGGTAGACTATGGCCTGGGTAAAGACGCTTGTACTATAATACTTCATTAATATTATAAATTCCAAAGTAAGTCTGTCTGTATGTAACATTTCACGCCTAAGCCACTGAACGGATTTCTATTCAATTCAGCAAGGAGATATATGGCATCCTTGGAAAGTGCATAGGTTACTTTTTTCCTGGTAGCATGTTCCCTTAGGATAATTTCCGATATCCACGACGGTAAAGCCGCGGGCAGAAACATTTATTTTCTCTAAATCATACGTAATTCAAGCTATTTCATCAACTCAACTAAAGAACCGGGGGTCAGATACCATAACCCGAATTTACTCAAATACATTTGTGATTTCGTTCAGGCGATTCCGAGATATGCAAATGTTTGTACACACTACATTATTTATTCATCGTTACATCAGCCAGTCTGTCCCTAAACGGGGCCAATACAACCCTATTTATGTATCTTCACGAATAGTGCGATAATGAAATTATAGACACTACACTAGCAGAATGCCAAATCTTAATTATGATTAAATAATTTATTTATCAAGCGCTGTTCAAATTACTGATTCCAATTCAACACAATTTTGTCATAAACATCAAATAATTAAGTTATAGGACTATCCAACAAATTCAGCACAAACAGTTCATGAAATTAACAATAATTATTTCTAGACGGATGATAGAATATCTAGGTAATAAACCAACATAGATTTCATTCAGTAATTAACAAAATATGTATATACAACAGCAGAAATACCTACCGCCGATCAGCTGATAACTGTCAACAACATTCATTGTTTACTCGTTCACTCTGTGACGATGCAATCAAAACTACTGACAGTTTTGAATTAGACTCACAAAGTTGCTATAACAGCGACCCTTACTTGTCAAGTTCATTATACATCGTGCTAATAGGTTTCGCCCCAAAGTCCTAGAGGGATAATCTTTGTACCGCAATCCTAGTTTTTTTTTCACTTCTGTCATTCACATTCACGTTTCAAGTTTATTTGAATTTAATGTCATTATTAATTCAGCACGTTTGTGTTTTCGTTAAAGTTTGGTTATGAAGATTACGTGAGGTGTCATGCGAAAGTGTATCGGTGTGTGGACACGTGTATCGGGTCGCGCGTCGCGCGGACTACTGGCTCGGCGTGGACCGGCGTTGTGTCGCGTCGACGCGCGGCGCCCACCTTGCCTTACTCCACCGAGGGTGCTCGGCTCGCCTCGGCAACCCTCGCCCGCCTCCGCCAGGTAAGCTTTCCCGACATGAAACTCTGATTGAATGGATGAGTTTCCAAATGCTTTTTTGTCGGAGCCGAGCGACAAATCACGATGTCGGACGGAACATTTGTGTTAACTTTCCGTGGTTTATTTGAGGGACATAAATTTAAATTACGGCTTCTTAAATTGTATTTTGAGTGTTTGAATTTATGTTTAATAATGCAGTATGGTAAATTATGATTAGTTTATTGAAATAATAATCAGTTAATTAGGATGGGAATAAAGTAAAATGAGAGCACTTGAAAACATCATAGGTGAATTAATTAAACCCACGCCACATAGAGACCTTATGTCTCCCTGTCACACTATCCATAGAATAACATTCACTCTAAAACGTGAGGATCATTAATCATTCTCAACTAAAGCTTCAATCACTATCAGACTAATTAGTCTTCCGACATATCTTTTGCCACATCGCCACCACCCTTTCACTTCCCAGCTGCATGTAGACCGGATTCAAATGCACGCTACGTAGGTACATATTAATTACTGGGATCCAAATTAGCGCACTGACCGTACAAAAGTTCTCGTTAAAACCTTGTCAAAACGCTTTGAGGACTCAATCGTAATTTAGTGTAACATTCGTACCTAAATATTTCCAACTTGTTTCGGCAATTATTAATATTAACATGTAATTTTTTCGTAATTTTGTTCTTTTTAAACCTTGGTTTCATACTCGTGATTTGGATGTGAAGTAGTCATCTTTAACTATTTTTCGGGTGTCGAGGCCGATAAAGGTTGAAGGAACCAAAAAAAAACATCTTGGCCCTGTGTATTAAAGCTGACAATTCGACATATATGTCAAAAAAATACATTATTGTAGAATTCTCGCACGTAAGCTGTTTAATAAAAGTGACAAATCTGTCAAAAATAGACAGGTAAACTTTTGATATATTTGTCAATTAAACACGCGATTATTTAAACTCGACATATGTCATAAAACCACTGTCTAATTATTTCTGACAATTGTCGGTGACAATTTTCGGGTTGTCGTGACAATTGTGTCGACTTTTGACATATTTGCAAATAATTTTGTTTTATGAACCTAAATGATGGTAAAATAGAAAAAAAAATTAACAAAGATATCAATCATGTATTTATTCAATGAAATCATTCAATTGTTAATTCGTTGTATTATTGACTGTAGAACTGCAATCGCTTCCTCATCAAATTCTTCGTCCACATTGAAATGACATGACATGGAGTTTCTTGCCGGCTCTTCTCCATAGGAAACGACCAATTGGAACCGTGCACCTAGAATCTGACGTTTCATAAGTGCCCATGTAGGTTTATGTGAAAAAAATATTTTGATTTTGATTTGATTTTTATAATCTACAACTACATCTTTGTCATTTCCGCTAATATCTTGTTTTAAATAGGGTGCATAGCTATCTGAGCCTAACTGTTTTCAATATTATGCAAAACAATGCAAGATAATATAACTCTTAGGTGATTAAAACATGGTACTTTTTCTTTTATGATTCCCAAAGAATTTTCCATGATTCTTCTCGTTGACTTAAAAGCATACAAGAATTGTCTAGTGATGCTGTACTTGGTATTTGTATTTTAGGCGCCTTAAGCCTTTTTTTAAATCATATCCACTGTCTTCTAAGATGCGTTCTACGTTTGGGAATGGTTGTCATCCACTTTCCCATGGCTGTGATAAAGAAGAGCATCTCATCACTCTGGCATCGTAAACAGAGCCAGGCCATCTTGCAGATGCTTAGAAAATTTCTAAGTTTGGCCCGCATACCACCATGGTATAATTGAATAGTTTCAGTTTCTGTCTACAAACTGAGATTCATTTTGATGAGGAGCATCTAGAGGAATTAACGAACCGTCCACAATACCAGATATTCTAGGTATCCCATTATGCCTCATGAAAAGTGTTGGTAGAATTCTGTAATTAAGAAGTAGAAATTTATTCTGTTTTTAAATGATCGTCGTTGCCTCCTCGTTTAAATTTGTTCCAAGTATTCATCATAACTACTCTCATTGCTTTGGATTGTCGCGACAATCCGACATATTTGTGAATTTTCAAGCATGACATTGTCGCCTGTAGGTTTTATTAAACAGAAAAATGGTCGAATTGTCAGTTTTTGACATATGTCGGACTTGTCGAATTGTCAGCTTTATTAATCAGGGCCCTGATGTTGGGTACTGTGTAAAGATCGGTGAAAGGCAATATAAAATTTAACATACGTTGCAATAAATTCTAGTTGTTTTACATTTCTCCATGTTACATTGCATTGCATTTTATTAGTCAACTATGATAGTCTTGTAATGATAATGAAAATCGCATCAAAATCCGATTCCTAGTTTAGAAGAACAACGCAGTCACACGATTTTTCATGGAGTACTTGTATTTAAAGATTGGTTATTTTCGTAAATCACTACTGAAAGCTATAGCTGAGGATGTACGGAATCCTGTGTTGAGGCATTTTAAATTTGAATTGACAACACAACAAAAAAAAAACTATATTTTTTTCGCATAAGTTTTAAATTGATATAACTTTTTTTTTTCTGCATATATGTGGTCTGTACCGTATATATGCAAAAAAAAGTTACATCAATTTAAAATATATGCAAAAAAAAATGTTTAAAAAGTAGAAAATTGTTCTTTTATTCTGCCTTTAATTTAGGCGTGCAAATTCAAACAAAGTTACAAATTTTATTTAATTATTTATTGATCACAATCATGCAGTCATTAAACAGATAATCCACCAAAATTGTTTGCTTGAATTAAATAAATGTCAATATAAGAGTGCACAAAACCTTACAATTTATCATGTACTTTATTACGAAATTGTATGCACATAAAACAGCTGTTACCTGGATATGTGAGATTCGACCTCGAGCATAGTAGCTAGACGCTTGCTGACAAAGTCTCTTATGTTTAAAAACAAATATATAGGATTCTAATATACCTATAAATACATGGTGGAGTTTGTATTTTATATTTACATACACATATTCGTGTAAATTATGTTTTTTTTTTATTTGATTTTGTGTGAGCTTTTAATATATCAATCATCATCAGCCAATTGCCGTCCACTGCTGAACGTAAGCCTTCCCCAAAGAGCGCCAACCATCCCAGTCCTGAGAAGTCCGCATCCATTCGCTGCCAGCCACCTTCTTTAAATCATCGATACATCGTGCCGCAGGACTTCCCACACTACGTTTGCCCAAACGCGGTCTCCACTCTAGCACATGTCTGCTCCTTCGACCGTCTGTCCGTCTACAGACATGGCCGGCCCACTTCCACTTCAGCATGCTGATTGTACGCGCAATATCCGCCAGAAAAACCCTAAGCGTTGCACTCTCCATTGCACGCTGAGCAACCTTAAATTTGTGGATCAGGCCTATGGTGAGTGTCCGTGTTTCGGCTCCGTACGTCATTACGGAAAGGACGCACTGGTTATAGACCCTGATCTTAAGGGATTGTGGGATCGATGACTCAAAGATATCGTGCAGCTTCCCGAATGCCGCCCAGCCCAAGCGTATTCTTCTGGTCGCCTCCTTCTCAAAGTTGAGCCGCCCCAGTTGTATAATTTGGCCTAGATATATGTATTCTTGCACAACCTCAAGGTTAGCGTCATTAGTAAGCAGCTACTAGTATATTAATATATTCTCTTAATTTATTAAAACGGACACACAGTTCTCTATGTGTTAAGTATTCTAGCGTATGGCACTGGTGGGTTGCAGCTGAAAATCAGGGTTAGATGACCACCTTGTGTTGTCACCTGACAACATGCTGAGTTGAGGCCCTTTGGGCATTATGATCACTGTTTTCTGTTTTGATAGTTTCAAGGAGTATTTTTTTAAACTGTAAAGCCAATAAACGCACTTTCTTTATTTCTTTTATTAATATTGCTCATTTGTGTCACATTTCATGATATGCATCTACAATCTGTGCCCGGCATTAAACTATCGCCTTTCGTTATTTCTGCCCTCAAATCCAACATTTTCACCACGAAACCACGGAAGGAAATACGCAAAGAAATCCATACATTATCATCAAAAAATTCTAAAGCGTACATAATGCCCTGGGGGCAGTGATAGGCAGGATTGTCACGTTGAGCATGAATTATCGACTCAACGTGGATCCCGCGTTGAGCGTCGAGGCTTCGACGTCGGTATCTTAAACAAAAGCGTCCTCAGCCAAAAACGCCGACGCCATGGCGGTTATCGGATTACGATTGTTTAATCTGTTAATCTGACTTAAGGTCTTCTGACACTTGGTTAAACTGTTTTCGTAAGGTGAAGGTAAGTAAATAAAATGAATAGTTTTGTGTCACAGTGAATAAAGTGATGTTCGAGTGTACAAAACTTTTTAAATCCTTGGTATTAAACCGACTAACGGTCACGTAATTTTCCAGTACATGAGTGGATAGTTGGGTATGAATGTAATGTTAAGTCATGTTTGACTTTGCATTATAAACTAACGAGTATTTTTTAGGTAATTAGTTTTCTTAAATTCAGAAAATAATAACACTTGGCCCGCGACTTCGACCGCTTGGATTTCGAAAAAAAAAAAAAAAAAGTTTCTTATGTTCATCAGACATAATTTCGGCTTCTAATGGTAAAACAATTTTTCTAATCGGTCTAATAGTTTCGGAGCCTATTCAATACAACAATAAAATCTTTATAATATTTATATTAGTGTAGATAAAATGAACTTGTAAACTTACGGGGTCTATCAGCCATTGAGTAAACATCTATTCTAAAACATCCAGGTCAGCAAAATAAACACATCACTACCTAGCTACATAAAGAACTTAATATTCATTGAAAAATAAACTCATATAAACAGTCTCCTCAAAATTATGATATTTATTTGTTAGAAGTAACAGCAGAATTGGAATGATTACGTAGTATTATGAGATTATGGAGCTCGCCAGGCGTTTTTTGGAGCAGCTAAACTAATTTAAAATGAAAGAACATTTTACGCTTCGGAGGCGACCTTTATAAAATGAGTTGGAAAAATTGCGAAATATACAATTCTCACGATGAAAAGGAATCCTCTATTTTTATGAACAATTATTTTCTCTGAACTTCATTTTTATCAAGAACTAGGTTCACAAGGCTGAATTCAGTGCTTGACTTGCTTCCTAAAGGAAAAGTGCTGTTGAAACGCACAACTGAACCTTAATAAAAATCTATTCCGACTTTTTACAGTAAAATCCTCTAATGGGTTACGTTTTTCCCTTTACTAAGCTAAGAAGCTCTACTTCGATAATGAGTAAGGTAATAGATTTTTATTAAAAAAAAAAATAACGAAACAAAAAAGTATTGCGTTTCACTACCGTCTCACCTCAATTAATGCGTAATTGTTTAACCTCAATCCCATAGGAATATCGGAAACCAGGTCATAGGCTAACCATGTGCCAAAAATCACCCATATCCGTTCACCCGTTTTAGCGTGAAATCGTACAAACCAACATACAAAAAATCAAATCTCTTCTATTGAAAATATTAGTTTGGATACACAAGGCACAACTTCGTATAGATCTAATGACGGATCTCATTCCAGGTGAGAATCAGAAGTCTTCCAAAATTTAATATTATGTAATGAAATGTCAGACTTATCCGCGTGTAATAAATTATTTACATTATTTGTTAACATAGTACCTGAACCGTACTTAGTTTGTATTTAAATCATCTGTTTAGGAGTTCAAACTGAGGCCAAGTCTTTAAAGCAAGTTCTGACACAATCACAATAATTATGGCTGTTAACTTTATTCGGGAAGGTTTTAGTGTAATAATATTAAAATCTAAACTTTCCACTGTATACTAACTAGGTCACAACTGTGGTTGTAGCTGGTTTTTACACTTTTACAACCTGAATTTCCATTGTGAATATTGCCAAAATAAATTATTATTTGGTTGGGATCGAAAGTCAGTCTGTGATGAACGAGTAGGTATAAAAAGAAAGAAAAACATTATATTTGGACATGCCCAGAAAATAAAAAAACAATATGAAATACGTAGGTCTATGGTCCCTCTGAGCTCTAAAAATCAATCGTCAACGCAATATAAAAATACGTCGATGTATGCGACATAGTTTGATACTCGCAAATAAATCCAAACCGGGGTCAAATTCATATAGAGTATTTCCCGTTGATCTAGAATCGTGGAATTTGGCAAGAAGCAAGGTCTCACAGCACAAGTAAAGGAAAATGATCGAAAATCGTTAATTTGTAGTCTAACCACATAAAAAAAAATTGCGATTACAAACTTACATCTGCAATCTTTAGAGAATTGACCGTGACATATATTTTACTGACATTTATATTGTTCTTTGCATAAATTCATCCCAACCACGGAACCCTTCATTGTGCGTGGTCCGACACGCACTTGGCCAGTTCTTCATTTAGTGACTCTCAAGCGTTGTTAATTTATTTCACTGTGCTTGTTATTTCATGCTTAATATATAGCGAAAGCGACTTCGTTACAAACGGGTACCCTTAAATTCGTATTCATGTAATACTCGTATCTTATCAAATCTAGTCTAATATATAAAATTCTCGTGTCACAGTTTTCGTTGCCATACTCCTCCGAAACGGCTTGACCGATTTTGATGAAATTTTTTGTGCTTATCCGGTATCTATGAGAATCGGCCAACATCTATTTTTCAAAAAAAAAAAAAATTAGTTAAACAACGTTTGCGGGGTCAGCTAGTTTAAATAATAATAATAATCAGCCTGTGTTGTCCCACTACGGGGCAATTATTATTTAATTTTAAATTTTGTAATTAAATTATCATCAGCCCCACATGAATAGTTCTCTTTACAGAAACCGTGAAAGGTCGTTCAAAACTCAATCCAACTTCATTAAATTAACAATCCCAAACAAATAACGAGCTAGCAAATAGTTTATTGGGTTTTCACCTAAGCAACAGACTGTTTCAATAAGCAATACATTTAACTGATGATTAATCTTTAGTTAGTTATTAATCGTCGCGACGGCCCTAGTTTTTCTCAATCACAATCACGTTATTTAGCGAAATCAGAATAATATTCATTAGCGTTGGTATTCCCGGCGGGTAGTTGCCTCGAGCACGTTTCAGTGGCGGCCATGATTAGCCGCTGCCGTACCAGTAACTAGTGATAATGACGATCTATGATGATACAATTATCTTTAATAAATCATAGCTGCGTACGTGCATGCTTGATTAAGTTGCCGCAAGGCGAAGTTTTGCAGAGCCGTTCAATAAAGCTGAAAAGTTTCGTTTTTTTTTCACTTCATATTTTATTAGACTATAAATAAAGTACCTACTTAGAATCTTTTTTGTTTTTTAATGTTTTAAAGCCGATTACTTAGTTTCGTACTGTGCGCTAAAAGAAAAATATACGGCGACTAGAAAATACCGTGTAGGATTTTTGCAAAGAGCTTAAGTTTTTTTGAACATCGTGATTTTGACCGTAGTAATCATTGATAAAACATGCGTAGAACTTAATATTAATCTACAGATTCGCTCTTACTGAAAACAGATTTTCCCCGTTCGGTTAAAATTTTCCCAGAGACAAATGCACCATTTCCTCATCTGTAAAATCGTTGTCACATCCTAAAACACCTTAAGAAAATGAATGGGGTTTTAAATAACCGTGCCGAATGTTGAAATCGTTTCTTGTGCGCTCCCCCAGAGTAGCGGGCGTAACCGGCATAATACGTATTAAACATAATATTCATTCGATTCCATACCTCAACTCGATGAGTGTAATGGCGCGGATACGCCGTGCCTAATGCTATGATTACATTACTGACATTATCAAATGATTTTACGTGTCTGTATTTAATAACCGTTTACGTGAGTACCTAATACCGTGTAGGACTTCGGCAATAAAGCTTTGAAACAACCACAATTTTATTTCCCTGATGCTGGAATTGTGATTTTTTATGATGCAGATTGTCATACTGGAGTTTTTAGGTAAATTAAGACACAAATTATTATTATACCTTTATGCCAACAGCTATTTGAATACTTCGAAAACAAGTATTGTAAAAAAAAAATTAATAACGTGATATTTTGTTGATTATGTATTAAAACGCGTCCATTTTTCGATAAAAATGATCAATGCCTCTCGAGAGACCAATGAACACAGCATCAAACAATCAATTGTTTGGTTTTTCAATGTTCTGGGGACGGCAACACTGACCATAAATCCAGGCATATTTTAAATTAACAAAACTTTGCAAGAATCTGTGTAAATTGAATTTCAGTTTCGATCGCAGGTAGGTACTAATGACCTTCAAATTAGTATGTGAGTTGCAGGAAAATTCTTCAAAAATTATTTGTACTGTAATAAATTGCGGACCAATACCTACCACATTTAAATGACAAAAGATTTTTGGAAAATTATTTAGTTTGCTAAATGAGTCTGTCATTAGATATTCATGGCTTTCTGTTGCGGTGGTTTGAGAATTACTAAATTAAGCGTTCTCAAATAGTTGCCTTAGCGGGTTATGAATCTGTACCTTTATCTCCTGGCTCTAGGGTCCCACAGGGCTCTAAGTTGGGACCTTTGTTTTTTAGTATTTTTTATGATTTTATAGATTTAATAAATTGCGATTGTTTAGCCTACGCTGATATTATATAAATATATACTGTAGGATATCGGACCTAAGTGATTGTATGAAGCTTCAGAGAGATCTTGATGTCCTTCAACAATGGTGCTTGAACAACAGAATGACGTTCAATGTTAAAAATGCCAGACTATTACATTCACGAATAAATTTAACTACATTTTGATTATCAAATTGGGTTCGGTACTGAGCAGAGTATCGGTCTTTCGTTCCCTATTTAAACTCAAATTGGTTTGTTTTGGTGGAGTTCTAGATTTAGGTCTTCTAGACACACTGTATTTATCTTTTTGTCTCTAATATTCATAATGTCAATGTCATGCATACCTGGTATTTGCCTGGTTACTGAAATGCTAGTTATAATAGTGACTGTGCTGTGATTATTCTAAATAAATAAATATTTAAAGAGTAATCTTAAAATTTTCATTGCAAGTTATGCTTTTCTACTCAATGGTTATTGTAAAGTCAACCCGACTAATACCCCGTTAACAAAAATACAGTAGGTATTTTAATGTACTCGCTATTATGTCAGCGGGACGTTAATCAGTAAAAGACTATTTACTTTTATAACGTAATTATTTGGATCTTCAAATTCATGTTAACATTATGTATTTTATATTATCACCTGCGCTTGTCAGCTAATCTGTGAGGCAATCCCCGTATTTTTAAGAACCGCATTCGTAGTCTTAATCTGTCATAAAGACAATCAATTTACATGTATTTTTGCCCAGTTTTCGAAATTGATTGTCACTGAGATGAGATTGCGGCTTGAATTTGAACATTTTTCAAGTACGAGTTGGTCTTCTGACTCCTACTGGTTTTGCGTCTATTTCAAATATTTGTCTCATAAGTGTGCCATCTACTTGTAACAGACTCGCGGGGGTTGCATGCTACAAGCATGTCAGGTTACAGCCTCTACAGAACGATACATCAATAAATTTAAAAATTAATTTAACAAACCACGTATTATTTATACGTAGTTTATTGAAAATTTCTTTATTTTAATTCCCGTCGACCCTTTTTCTTTGGTTATTTCTAGCCAAAGAAAAAGTTAGTTAATCTCTATTCTACTATTTTTAACCGACTTCCAAAAGGGAGGAGGTTATTTATTCGGCTATTTTTTTTATTTATATTTTGTATGTTCACTGATTTCTCCGTCAATAGGATATTATAATCTTTATTAGCCGGGCATTTGAACTAAACCATTATTTTGGTAATTAATGTTTTTAAAGTACTTAAAATTTGTAAATAAAAGTGCAAATTAAGCGAGGGAAATGCAAATTTGTAAAACGCAACACCATTGGTTAAAACGAAACGTGACCTCAAAAACTATATCAACAAGTACATATTACAAAAAATTGTATGGCATTGCAGGCTTTTTATTAGAAAACATAGAAATAACGTGTGTGTTGTGAATTTATGTATTGTTTAATTGAAGTTTTGCATCTTCCATCCATACTAGTGAAATTAGAAATAATTTAAGACAATGACTGAAGTGGTTTCGTAAAATCACAATCGTATAATCAGCTGAGATGAAATCCATTCATGAGGTCGTCTTATTTTCTATAAAAATCCAAATACATCTGCTGAAGTAAAAGGAGTGAAAGCTATAAGGCAAGCGTATAACAGATTATGAAGTTATTTTGGACATAAATACAATGCTAAATATGATGAGTAAACATAACCTATACAATTTTTGATTATTGTAAAACTAACAAATTTTAAACGAAGCTGCAAAACTAATAATAATACTGAAACGAATCTGAAACTATTCAACACATAACAGGCGCATCCACAGCAATAGTTCAGACTGACTATAAACACAGGCACGATCAGATATAACGCATTAAATATATATTATGTTAAATATATATTAATTACTACACCTCCAGTACCTTACTACAAATATACTCCGGAAACCGTTCTTGAAAACACAACACTCAAGCTATACTTTTATCGAGCCATCCTCACAGACAGAACAACACATTATAATAGACCAGAAATACCTTTACTAGATAAAAATTAATGACACCGCGCAAATGATTGACGTAGCAGTACCAAACACACAACCTACAAAACACAAAAGCAGTAAAGCTGTCAAAATATACAGACTTATAAAAATAAATAAGTCGAATGTGACAATTAGGTAGCGTTACCATTATCCCTGTAGTACTCTCAACCACGAGTGTCATTCCCAAACAACTGCATCACTCTTTAAAAATGCTGGACGTAGCTCCTTTCACCTACCAAAACCTACAGAAAGCTGCTATCCTAAACACTTGCAGAATTGTCCGGAATTTTCTGCTGAACGTCACTCACACAAACATCATTCACCACTGCAACACAAAGTCAAAACATAATATCATTACACCATATATTATCATCAACTAACTTAGGTTGGTAGGTACTCATAAGACTGGCACTTGACTTTGGCCCGAGTTACCCTAAAAAAACCGGCAGATCGGTGCCGAGATACAAAAATATAAACTGACATAAAAAAATAAAACTAATCACATGTAATCACAGCTTTTGAAATAACATAATACATAGTTAAATTGTTTTAGTCGACCATTGGGATATAATTATTTATTATACTGGCAACACTTGTATGGCACGAATTACAGTTCCGTTCCGAGATGACGGTTGACTCGTTGCACTCGGCCTATTTGCTCGGGGCCAGCATCGAATGCGGTCGGATTACGTGTGGTCATCAATATAATGTTTTATTATACTATCTAGTTAATTGTAACTAATTATTGTAGTAGATTGTTCGGTTGGAGGAATTAAATAATATTGTTATCTACCCAAGGAGTTTTATTACATATGTAGGTAATGTTATTCACGGCCTGTCAAATTTATTATGATACTTTCTATGTATTGTGGCAGAAATCTCTTCTGATAACTTTACGTATTTTTTTACCGGTATCTTTTAAAATCGGTACTGGAAAAAAAACACTTATTCAGGTGCACTTCTGATAGTGTTTTTGCATTCAGGCACAATGCAAACCTTGTAAACAGATTTTTGAGGTTTTTTCATTGTGAAATAAGTTACGAACGAGAACCCCTGTAGTAAACAATGGACTGGACTGTCACTGAACCTAGTACTTGACGTCATCAACAGATCGTGCAAAAATGGCGGCGTTTAGACAGTTCAAAATTATTCTCAATTTTTTTTAAACATTTTACAGCATTTTTTATGTAAAATATAGCATAAATACATGCATAACCCTATTGTGTACCGATTTTGAATAATATTTATAGTTTGAAAGGTGTCTCGAGGTAGTCCCATGTAAATGTTATTATCTTTATTTGGGTCGATTTGAGTTAGCTTCAATAATGTGTATTTTTCAACTTAGTTATATGTGGATGATGTTCTTATAAGTTCCTGTCACTGTAATTTACATAGCAGGTAGATATTCGTATTTGTGTGGGCTAGGTCACAACTAAAAATGAAAAATAAAAATAATTTAGCAAAAAGAAAGCAACCGTCTTCCAAAGAAACCTATTGAAGGGATATGAGGAACAGGGTGTAAAGTTCACTCATACTCTTGGAAAAGGGAGGATCCTCCGACCAGATGGATGTCGTATCTGGTGGGCAACTGCCCGATGATTGCTGTCGGGAAGTTGTATATATGCTAGCTGCGCGGTAAACTTTGATTGCGCAATGCAGGATTTGTGTGATGCGTTGTTCGCATGTAGCGGTGTAGATGATACACTATTATGATAAAAATAACTTTGATTTCGGAATATTGTGGCAAAAAACGAAAATACAAAACTTAAGACAACGACTTTCCAAATTAAAGTTATTTTTCTTTTTGTCGTGTTTTTTTAGAAAGTCGGTTGTTTTAATCGATAATCTCGATTTCTTGTTTGCCTGGTAACAGTAAACTAAAAAGTTATGTGAGTTCATTATCCTGCTTTTCTTTACCGTGTATTTTATATTTTTTGTATGACTATGAACCGGCCAGCAGAGGACACAGATATTCTACGATACGACATGATATTCAGCGATAACGATGTTAGATAAGTCAAAAATTAATTGAATATAATTTATGGCACATGCCGAAAAGCCTATGTCAATCTTGTTGAAATTCGTTGTAGATATACGAATAGTTTTTTTTTTAAATTGCTAAATGGGCCTGCTTTTGTCCACGCGCAAAGCGATTGTCACTTATCTAGGCCTATAACTATAATATAAATAATAGATCAGGTCTATTAATTATATCATAGTTCAACTATAATTGCAACATTCTCCTGCAGTCAATGTATAAACAGATTATAAGAAGAAATAAAACTCGCATAGTCAGCACATAGCATTGAAAACGTCGACTGAAAGACCTGACAGGGATTAAGCAGCTGGAAATGTGACACACGGTTCGTTTACCTCAACTTTACTCTAGTATTTTTGCAACAACACCTGCACCGCTGCACTACAACTGATAAAGAAACATGAATGGTATAATAATGAGCAAATAAGTACAATTATTCTGTAGAATCGCACTGACTGGCCGAGACTTCACATTATGTTTCCATCTCTATTTAGCACTTGTAGTTTGACAGTGACAGGAGTAGCGGGACTTCAACAACCCAAAGTAATAATTAACGTTTATAATTCTTGACCAAAGACAGATACTTCAAGATTAACTTTAATAAAGACACCATGTGAGCTAATACAAAAGCCATTATGACCTCTATTATTATACTTCAGTTTGGTTCGACATTCGTGCTAGTTAATGATGATCGGTTCCCGCCTACAGCATTCCCCAAATGCCTACCTTATTTTACTCACGTTTCTTAGAATGCCTGCTGATATTTCTAAAGAGCGGGACGTTGATCCTCTCAATTATTTTCAGATACGTAACACTTACAAATTAACACTTAAATATAACATAACATCACGCCTATAATCCCAGAAAGGTTAGGCAGAATAGGGATGATGAGTAGTAAAAATGTTCGAAAAAATAATGTTTTTAAAGAAGGCAGAGTAAAAATGAGATAAAACGAAAACATCTGTTTGTTTGGCATCTCGCAGGTCAACCTATTGGGTTGTCGTCTGCTTAAGCGGACTTGCCTTTGGTTGCCCTAATAAATTAAGGCCTCCAGCCAGGACTTAAACTTAAATACTAACTAAAAACTAAGCGACAACGCTAAGGGCACCCCCTGTGGGGTACGAACCTCGGCTTAGGGCGTCGCTGGAAGAGGGTAGCAAATGACTAGCTGGATCAGGATTGATATTATTTAGGGACGAATTTAAAGCTACAGGCTCAGCGGCGCGGGCTGGCTCGAGCAAGGGTCGGGAGGGGCACGAAAACATCTGTTAGATCGATGTAAATATGAAGAAGATACACGCTTTCAAAGTTTTTGGAGGGGATTATTCCCGTCCTTGTCGCGCGGTACGGACAATGTACGGCGCAGTATGAATGCACTATCGTTTAAGTGATGTCTAGGCATGCGCAAAATGTGTCAGTGAAAAGAAATGAATGTAGTATATCTTTTCGCTCAAGGAAGTAGTCCACTCATTTAGTCCAGTACTTCATTTAGTTCAGCAAATCAGAACTAGTCCCATCCCGAGTAGTCCATACCCTGATTGCTGTTACGACGAATGATACACTTGACTTGATTAGATTATCTCTATTTTCCTTCATACTTTATACAGGCTTTAGGTTTGTCAACCAAGAAATTTGAAAACTATTTTAATTTAGTAGTGTTTTATTATTGATGTAAGCGCTGTGAGAGATTATTATTACCACCCTTAGATAGACGCCGTCGCTCGTCAGACCGAACGTCATCCGACCAGCTGGCGAAGTGACACGAACGTGTACGAGTGTTACGTGTGAGGATATCGTCGCCTCCTGACGCGGTGCACAGTTGATGCGAACGAAAAGAAAGACTGAACTAAATGAAGTAGAGACACATTTGAATGACTACTGAATGAGTGATGAGTTTATTTTGCGAAATGAAGTAGTTCATTTCCTTCAATAGTTCGCAAACTACCCATGTCTAGATGTCACAACTATGTAAATAGTTGTGACGTCACTTAAACGATAGTGCTGTGCTTGTCTAACACTTATTTTAAAACGTTTATAACTTGGCAAGTGTTTAAGATTTTACACGTCTTGTAATATTGTTGGCACTATTTGGACACAAACAATTGTTGAAGTAAAGTTAAAAAAATTGCCGTTATCCCTATTATTAAGTCCCATGTAATAAGGGGCGAGCCTATTGCCGTCGACCGGGCACAAATCCAGACTCCGGGCTTCTACTAAGAAATTCTAGACAGAAAAACCTAATAACACTTTGCCCTAACTGGGAATCGAACCCAGGACCTCATGCTCAGCAGTAGCTCTTGCGACCACTAGATCAACGAGGCAGTCACAAAAATGTCCATTGAAAAGGGTTTCATGGAATTCTTTGAATTTTGTATAAAGCGTTGCTTTTGGTAAATGTAAAAGTAAGTAAGGTAAGGTTTTGGTAAAGGTACTTCCTTTCATTCTTGGTGCAGTTAGAACCTTAAATAGTAAACTATGATGTCGAATTAGCCCTTCGTTTGCTCGTTATTTTTATCTGGTAGATAATACACATGAAATTTAAAAAAAACCCTCATACAGTTCCTCGACCGTTGATCTAAAATCCAACACATTTCATTTATATTAGCATTAGCATTTCGCCATGTTTCGCTTTAATTTCATTCGAACACTTCGCAGCATGAAATTTTAGTTTATCGATACCGGAAGCAACCAGATTAACTTCGGCACGAATTCCTCATAAACGTTTTAGGGCACCGATAAGAGGGTAAAGTCGGCATATAACACAGAGAAGTACGCAAATGGAGTGATTAAATGCGGGCGAACGATGTGAAAGGCATCAGAGCAAACATTACTACCCACGGTGACAGCCGCTAATCGGAAATAAGGGTGTACGTTTACGTGTTTAGCCTAGTTCCATTTCATGTGAATTACAGTACCAAAAGAAAGATATAAAAGTGTGTGTGGGCTGTAAGCATTGTAATGTTTACCTACTAGTAGCTTCATCAGTTCAAAGTTGGTAAATATGTAACGTAGCAGACTGTAGCGCAGTCTATGTTGGCACTTGTGGTTGTTCATGTAGTTTACCAGTCATGTAATACTCGCAACAAAAAATATGTTTACTAAAGTAATAAAAAAAAGCTTTATGATATTGAGTTGAGGACTCCATTTACAAAATTTTCCGTGACCGTCACTACATTTGCGCCGCTATTTGTTTTAATAAACGCGTTGAAGCTAGGCCACACTTCTAGTGTTAGATATAAACAGTATGTATTATTATCTAGACTTAGTAAGACGAATCTAGGTCACAACCAAACACCTGCATTAACAAAGGTGTGTTTTAGAAAAAGCAACTTTTCGCTAACTATAAGCTTTTTCTAAAAGTTACTTTTGTTATTGTGTTCGTGTTTAACAGAAGAAGTTTTAGTAAATTCTCATTGTCGCTTAAAGTTACATTTTATTTTTTGAAGTCTGGATTGGGATCATACTCGGAAGTAAAAAAAAACTGGATTTCCTTGATTTTAAGGCACACAATACTATTTACTCTTGTTTTTTTTGTTTTTTTTTTTATATTGCGTGCCTTAAACCGGGTCAAATAATATTTTTTTATATAATCGGCGGTTGGTGTGAGATTTTTCTTTTCTTTGGCAGATGACAACATAAGGTGTACCATCTGACGCTGGTTTTCAGCTGCAACACACACGAATTGCTATTGACGTGAATACCTCTTCAAATTTGCTGTCATACGAGTAGTGGGATGCAGTTCAAAAAAACGTATGATAACAAAATCGGGGGATACAGTTTGGTGTTGCAGCTACATATCTATCATTTACATCCAAACTATAATTACACCACTCGATAACTAAAGAATTGGTTACGCTGAGTCAGGACTGTGACGGACTGCGCCACTGAGGGGGATGCGCCGCCATTTTGAGGTAATTTCGCTGTGTTACCTAGTTTGCGTTTAAAATTAATAGAGGATCTGATTAGAAACGACCTTCAACCATCTGTTTAATGGACGAAAAATATTTTATATAAAATTTGAGTATGTTAAAAAATATCGCGAGTGGGTTGGCTAAAAAATTACCGGCCAGACTATGATTTAAAAGTTACGCCGCGCGCACGCTTGCGAACGGTTGGATATTGTGCGTGACGGTGTGTATAAGGGAATAAAAAATGTCCTCCGTGCAAATTGCAATGCAGTGATTAAAGAAGTTTTGCCTTCGTCCATAATAGAATTTCTGTTATTGACGATGGAAATATAAGCAGAATCTGTACAACAACGCAAGATAACGCGGAGAATGGCGCACAAAAATTCTCGAGACATAGACGACATCATCCGTCTGATCCGCAATACCGACTCCGAGGATATCACAGTCTTCGTGGCCCGCGACCTCCGGTCCCTGGCCCTGATAGACGACGACTTTGCCTGCGCGGGTACCTCTGCAGTGGTTATCGTGGCAGGGGTCTTACGCGGTAGGCCCTACGGCGGAGAAAGGTTGCATTTCCGACGATTCCGATAAAACTCGAGCTCAGTGATCGTTCCATTTTGATATTTTCTGTGTATATGCCTACCGAATCCAATGAAAACTCAGTGGACTTCACAGAGTGTCTCAGTGAAATGGCAGCCATAATTGACAGTCATAATGTGGAGTCGGTTTTTATGTTAGGGGACTGCAATGCGCACCCCGGTGAGTCAAATGACTCACCGGGGTGCGCATTGCAGTTCCCTGCTAGCAGGCTACTGAACTTTTAAATTTTTGTGCGGAACAATGTCCTGTGTAGACTTGGAACTGATGCCGCCGGACAGTCATACGTTTGTCAGTGATGTGCACGGCTGTCGACGCTGGCTCGACCACTGTCTTGTGACTAGTGCCGCGCGGCACTCTGTGTCTGCGGCCTCTGTGTTATATTATACCTACTGGTGTTATCATAACCCTGTGTCTATACTACGTAATTTTAATTTAGTTAAGTTAGCAGAAAACCTCCTCGTGTGCCTGATAGCTGCTAATCCCTTACGGATACGTTCGAGGGGAATAGCAGTTTTCGGGCCGTTGCACCCTGGGCATGGACAATGTATTGTCTGTGGCGAATTTCATTGGGGCAGTGTGCTCAGCGATGTTCTTCGACGTGTCCCTCTGATTAGGGATAGAGGGCACAGTGGAGAAACTAGGGAGATGGGTCGCTCCTGATCGATTGACGATCGTCGATTGACACTGGACGCGACCCTGCCACAATGGTGCAGGCGTACCAGCGTGGCTGGCGTTTCTCCCTCAAGAGCAATCTTGAGGAGAGAACTTACGGCGGGTTCGCTGAGCCGGTTTGGCCAGACAGCGAACGGAGGCATGTCTAATGCCGCCGTCGGAAAGGAAGGACACCTCTAAGTATAAAAAACCACCTAATCCTAAGCTTTGAGCGTGGCGATAGTATGAGTGGCTGGTGGGGGACCACTAGCGCTCCAGGGACCGCACCCTTAAAAAGCGGACAAAAACAATAAAAATGGACAACACAGGTGAAAAATTTTTACCCCAGGGCGGTACCAGCTGCTCAGCAGCTGGAGAATCCGCCACGCTACCTTCGGTAGCGTCATGCCCCACGTATTCTGGGGGGGGGGGCATCAACTGTATCCCAATTGCCAATGGCAACAAGAGCCGAGGAGGCTCCTGTCCCTCAGGGGACGAACAAAAGGAACTAGATGAACAACTGTTCACAAAATTGCCGATCGTGTTGGTTGAGCAGATGGGACAGGCAGTGTCAGATCCCCCCCAATGGGTTCCTGCATTGACGAGGCGGGGGAGCTCAGTAGCCGTGGTTTGGACCCCACGGTGAAGCTTAGAGGAACCCGAGGAGGGGCCGCTCGTCAGGGCTTTAGTAGACAAGCCGACGACGTAGCGGCCAAGGTTGCGGTGTTGTTGGGCGACATCGCAAATGTGGTGGGGCCGCGGCGGGAGAGGAGTGCCGGTATTGCGGTGCGCCGCTCTCCCTACCTTCCACGGGCTTAACGGGGTCGCCACCGTACGATGGCTGACGCGGTGGGGCCGCAGGGGAAGAGGAGTGACGGTATGTCGTTGGCCGCTCTCCCTATCCTCTGCGGCCGAAAAATGGTAGGCGACGGGGCCATTCATCAGACCCGTCGCAAGGGGCAAGGGGTTGGTCGTAGGCTGAGGGCGAACAACGCCCTCTTCCAGCCCCTCTAAATGGGTCCAGAGGGACGGCGGACTCGGGGACGTCCACCGCCCCCCATACATCAGGACCCGAGGTGGCGGCGCGAAGTGTTCCACACGCGCCCCTATAAGTCGTAGCGGGGGGAGTCTAACACCTCACTCCCCCCGCCCGAGACGGGGCCCGCGTAAGCGGGCCGGCACCAGCCGGGGTGGCGGAAGAATTATGTGTTCCCACGACCCCGTCGTAGGTGTGAGATGGAACACCGGGGTGGTTTTTATTCAGTAAGAGTCTGACACCCCTCCGCCCGCCCCAGGGCGGAGGACATCCATGAGGATTTTCCACCCCGGGAACAAAAAAAAAACAAAAAAAAGGCAGTGTCAGATTCTGACACTGCTTCTGACAGAATGAGTGTGGTGAGCGTTTCGAGCGTAAGCTCAAAGCGCAAGAGCCAAGTGGCCGAAGAAGAGGTGGATGGTGGTGCTGCCAAATTTCGGATGACAGGTTTCTCCTCTAGCGAGGAGAACCTATCGGCCCCTATGGGGCCAACGGGCACAAGAGGGCGAGGTCGCGCCAAGAACGGTTAGGTTAGCGGAGGCTCCACTACGTCCCTGTTGGGAACCAACAGGGCGGAGACGAGTGCTGCAAAGCGGGCGCAGCAAAAGACTGTCGCGGCTGACGAGGTCAGCGAGCTGGCCTGACAGGCTCAAGAGCGGCGCTGTGCTCGGATGGCAGCCGGGGGGAGCGTAACGGGGGTGGCGCTCAGTCGCCAGGTGTTGGACGGCGTGGATGTCGTCCTGAAGGTGGCCACGAAATCTGGCAACCTAAAGGGCACATTCACGCGTGCTCTGATGGAGACGGCTGAGGGCATTAAGGAGGCGATTGAGGTCCTCCTTAATCGCACAAGTACAGAGGAGACGGCGAAGCTTTGGGAGGAGAATGACCTCAAGCAGCAGTTCGCCGCGTTCGTAGCAATACCCGCTGCCACTGGCTCCTCTTCGGTCGCGGCTCTGTCGTCGGCTCCATCACCGGTCGGTTCGAGCCGCGGCGCCTCCACTTACGGAGAGTCTCCAACCCGAGCTGCTGGAGGAGGTAGTTGCAGCCCTCTTCGTTTGTCTCATGACATTCATGAGACACACGTAATTTTTTTTTTCTCAGACCCCTCCACCCTGGGGTAGGTGGAGGGGTCTGAGAGGTATGGTCCGGTCCTGTGGAACATCGGGTACGACTGGGTGCTGAGGGGCGAATTCCCACCGGGCGTAGACCTGACTTGTTACGCTGACGACACGCTAGTCACGGCCCGGGGAGATTCGTACAGGGAGGCAGCGTTGCTGGCGATGGCTGCGGTTTCACAGGTGGTGAACCACATACGGCGCCTAGGCCTGGAGGTGGCCCTCTACAAGGCGATGGCCCTTTACGGGGCCCCGATCTGGGCATTTGACCTGACGGCCGCTAGCATCTCTGTTCTGCGAAAGCCGCAGAGAGCAATGGCCGTCAGAGTCATAAGGGGGTATCGCACGATCTCCTACGAGGCGGCTTGTGCACTGGCCGGATCCCCGCCATGAGACCTAGATGCGAAGGTGCTCACGTCACTTTATCGGTAGCGCGAGGAAGCGAGGGCGCGGGGCGAGCGGCTGATGCAGCACCATATGGAGCAGCGTCGGTCGCAGCTTCGCGAGGTCCTGGTGGCGGAATGGCGGGACAGGCTCTCACGCCCTACCGCCGGCCTCGTCACCATCGAGGCGGTCCGGCCAGTGCTGGACCTCTGGCTCGGGAGGAGGCACGGCCCCCTGTCGTTTCGGGCGACGCTGGTGCTCTCGGGGCATGGTTGCTTCGGGAAGTACCTGTGTCGCACAAACAGGGAGCCGGACGCACGGTGTCACCACTGCGTCGACTGCCGGGAGGACACGGCGTGGCATACGCTGGCAGAGTGTGCCGCTTGGGAGGAGCCGCGCCGTGCCCTCATCTCTGAAGTAGGCAGTTACCTGTCGCTGCCGGCCGTAGTGAGTGCAATGGTCGGCAGCGTCGAGTCCTGGGACGCGGTGGTTTCCTTCTGCGAAACAGTGATCTCGCAGAAGGAGGCTGCGGAAAGGGAGAGAGAGATCTCGTCCACTCTCCTGATCCGCAGCAGGCGCACCGGGCGCAGGCGGAGGGTGGACAACGCCCTCTTCCAGCCCCCCTAAATGGGTCCAGGGACGGCGGACTCGGGGACGTCCGCCGCCCCCCATACATCAGGACCCAAGGTGGCGGCGCGTAGTGTTCCACGCACGCCCCTCTTAGACGTTGCGGGGGGAGTCAAACACCTGGGGGCCGGCATCAGTCGGGGTCGCGGAAGAATCATGTTCCCGCAACCCCGACGTAGGTGTGAGATGGAACACCGGGGTGGTTTTTAGTCAGTAAGAGTCTGACAGACCCCTCCGCCCGCCCCAGGGCGGAGGACATCCATGAGGATTGTCCAGCCAGGGAAAAAAAAAAAAAAGGCAGTATACCTACTGTTTGTGTAATTAAAATAGTCTGGGGTGAACGTGACTCGACTCAGATTGTGAATGGAGAATGGCGAGCTTGCATGTAATTTGGGACCCATTGATAGGGGTTGCATATATTATGGAAACCTATGAGTAGTTTAAGAACGGCATTAGTCTTACAAAAAAGGAAATGGTAATTAGGTTAGAGAAGTTGGGAGAGAAAATAAATGAAAGGTAGAAGATTATAACCCAAAATAATCTAAAAGTAGTTTGGGCATGGACTTATTGTTTATAATTTAGCAGCAGAATGGCTTATTTATACATATTTAGTTAAACTTACACATATATCCCGTGGGGGAAGGTAGCACCTGCTATGATTCTTACATACCTACTCCTTTTGCTTCGTCCACGTTTAGACATCCAAGTCATAGACGCGCCTTGCGGTACTACTTACCTGACTTTTTAAGGACATCAGGGTGTCTTCTCCTGGCTAATAAAAATAATGCTGAAATCGAATAAAAATCTTTATTAATCTATAGGTTCCTTCTACATCTGTTTAACCAGATAAACCTGGTGTGTATGAAGTACTAAGGTTCCCTTTGCATAATGTAGTGAAAGTTGCATCGCTATTTTCGGCGATAACTAGGTATACTTAATGCTGACTTTCGTCTTTTTTCAAACTCGTATACGTTGCCATCTAATTGATGATTCATAAAACTGCTAACATACGTCTGCCGGGATTAGGGAACTCTATGTACTCTAATTACGGTGGTCGGATTAAACCATGCTGGAAAAAACAGGTATCAGAAAGTTTAAACAGCATCCTCCTGCTGTCCGTCCTTTCATATAAACTAGGGGTTTAGTAAATAAAAAAATATATAAAAAAACTCTTTTATTTACTTTATAATATTACATAGAATATATATATTTTACTTATAAAACATTTAAGTCATACAATCATTGTACATAATTATTTTCCCTTTATTTTTTACTCAATCCTAGATAATCTTTTATTAAAATATAATTTATTTAACTAATTAAAAGAAAGAAGCCGGTGCAGAGACAGAGCACTGGTTTCTTACATCGCCCATGTACCACAATATGCTCATAATACGAGAGCAATAGCCTACTGTCCGTGTTCCCATGGGTCAATTAAAATAATATTTTTATAGCTTTTCGACCCTCCAGCCTCTTACCCATTGCGATGTAAGAAAGAAAAATAGATTTATTTGTCACAGAAACACGAGCATACAAAATAAATCAAACACAACACTTAAAAAAAAACAAAGCTGATTTATTATTACGAACACAGAACATAAATACTCGGCAGCTGCACGCCGTGACTGTGGCAAGAAGGCTTCCACTCAGCATGATGCTGTGCTATAGGGACCCACAGCACAGCGCTGATTTTCAGTGGTCACCCAAAAATGACGTACGGAAACCAAGTCAGGTTTTGGGACTCAACATATTAAATGAAAATAAGTACATAATAAATTAAAACAAATAATACAGTAAGTAAGTAGGTTCTCAAAAATTTAAAAAAAGCTAGATATAAAATAACATATATAATAAAAACAAAAAAAAGTACGTGTAATAAGACTTGATACCTATTTGTATAGATTGAATTCAGGCACATAGAATAGATGGGTGGTTGCCAACAAATATGTCTTCTAGCGGAGTCTCATCCCGGCAAACTTCCATTGCATGCAATCGGTAGATTCTTAGGTGCTCCCCTACTTATGCATATTATCGCTTGCAAATCGTTATCCAGAAGTCAATGCCGTAATGACCATAACACCTTGTCAGCCCCAATTAACAACCTCACCTGCACACGCCCGCTCTATGGCGGAGGCCTGCAGCCGTGGCACTCCCTGCTAGATAACAGATCGAACTCTGGCGACCGAGTCTCTCGTGGTATAACCAATCATCGCCCACTCGGGGCCTCGGGCTCGGGTGGAAGAGGTCACAGCAGCAACCTTGGGGGCTAAATCCCTTCTAAAATAACTGGCGCAGAAAGCAAGGGCTACATTCCCATGTCCCGATTAGCGTCCAGCGCCGACCTGCGTCCGGGGCAGACGGTGTGAAATTGGCTACCGGCCATGGGCTGGCAGGAAACCAGGCCCCCCATGGAAACTCTGCTACTGGAATGAGTTTGAGGCTGCGCCATACCCAGATGATAGGGACTTGGAATTTGCGAGGCCTTCTAATGCCTGGTATGCTTAACATCCTTGAAGGAGTGCTAACCAGATGTGGGTTAGACATTTGTAGGGCTTTGTGGGACTCATTTGAAAAATAGCGGACATTTCCTTACCAAAGCTCACATCTTATATACATCGGGAAACCCAGACAGCAGCAGAAACGGAGTTGCTTTAGCGCTACCAATTAGCCAGAAGAACTGTGTGGGAGTGTCAGACTGAGAGCGTCACCAGTCAATCTGAACATCGTACAAGTCTACGCCCCTACAAGCTCGGCAAGTGATGAGGTTATAGTAGATTTCTACAACACCCTAGAAGCCACTATAACTAACACTCCCGACAGAGAGTCATTATTAGTACTCGGAGATTTTAATGCCAAAATTGGGAAGGACGCACACTAGCTCAGTAGCTCTGCAGGTAGATTCGGCCTAGGGGTGAGGAATGAAAAAGGAGAGCGACTTATGAAGTTTGCAGCAGGCAACGACTAAGTCATAGAAAGTCCATTTCAACACCATCCGCGGAGACTATGGACCTGGATTACACCAGATGGTAGACACCGGAACCAGATTGACTGTATTCTAATCAAGTCACGGTGGAAGACTTCCACCCAGAATGCGCATACTTTACCTTGAGCAGACTGTGGATCAGAACATCAACTCTTAATAGCAAAGATGAAACTAAACCTGAACAGTGCTAGAAATCCCAAGAAACAAAGGAGGATCGAAGTAACAGACAAGTCCAAGTTTTACGCTGTCGCAAAGCAAAGTTGGAAATTTCGGGTTGAAGCAGGAAGCTCGATAAAAACGTCGGACAGCCTCTGGAACCAAGCCAAGAGCTTGATAGTAAACTCCGCTAGGGCATCCAACTCGCTTAACAGGGTACGCGCTCGCCAGCGATGGATGAGTGATGACACTCTGAGACTTGTCGAAGAGAGACGCAAGTTAAAAGTATCAAGAGCATAAGTTCTCTTGAACTTTTGCTCTTGAACTTTTTTTAGCTTCAAGTTAAGCTCTGATTTATACTGCGTGCCATACAAAACAGAGCTAGTCCAAAGAGTCAAGCTTGACGTGCTCTTGACTGTACTAATAATTACATTTAGTCGTCTATGAAAATATTATCAAGCATTTGTGCTGGTTCATTAAAGTCAAAGTCAAAGTCAAAGCATTTATTTCAAATGGGCCCATAAAAAAGGCACTTTTGAACGTCAAAAATTACATTAAAAATATAACTGAGTCAACATGACGCCCTAACCCCATAAACCATACAATGGATATTAAGTGCGCACAACTTCCCACAGTATGATTGCCAATCAGGCAAGTGCAGTACCGACAAGCAATAGCATATCTGCCAGCCAAATACCGGTCATTTAATTTATAACTATAATAAATACGTGAACGGACATGGCGCGACTGAAACGAAAAAAAAAATCGAGCGGTATCTTTAAAAACCTTTGTCTTATATGAAAACTTTATTTAGAGCGCCATATTCTAATCGTTTTTATTGCACAATAAGAGTAAATATGTTACAAAAAAAAAAACGTGTGTCTCATGAATGTCCTCCACCCTGGGGTAGGTGGAGGGGTCTGGGAGGTATGGTCTGGTCCTGTGGAACATCGGGTATCTGGGTGCTGAGGGGCGAATTCCCACCGGGCGTAGACCTGACTTGTTACGCTGACGACACGCTAGTCACGGCCCGAGGGGATTCGTACAGGGAGGCAGCGTTGCTGGCGATGGCTGCGGTTTCACAGCTGGTGAACCGCATACGGCGCCTAGGCCTGGAGGTGGCCCTCAACAAGGCGATGGCCCTTTACGGGGCCCCGATCTGGGCATTTGACCTGACGGCCGCTAGCATCTCTGTTCTGCGAAAGCCACAGAGAGCAATGGCCGTCAGAGTCATAAGAGGGTAACGCACCCGCCCTGGGACCTAGAGGCGAAGGTGCTCGCGTCACTGTATCGGTGCCGCGAGGAAGCGATGGCGCGGGGCGAGCGGCCGATGCAGCGCCATGTGGAGCAGCGTTGATCGCAGCTTCGCGAGGTCCTAGTGGCGGAATGGCGTGACAGGCTCTCACGCCCTACCGCCGGCCTCGTCACCATCGAGGCGGTCCGGCCAGTGCTCGACCTCTGGCTCTGGAGGAGGCACGGCTCCCTGTCGTTTCGGGTGACGCAGGTACTTTCGGGGCATGGGTGCTTCGGAAAGTATCTGTGTCGCATAAACAGGGAGCCGGACGCACGGTGTCACCACTGCGTCGACTGCCGGGAGGACACGGCGTGGCATACGCTGGCAGAGTGTGCTGCTTGGGAGAAGCCGCGCCGTACCCTCATCTCAGAAGTAGGCACTGACCTGTCGCTGCTGACCGTAGTGAGTTCGATGGTAGGCAGCGCCGAGTCCTGGGACGCGGTGGTTTCCTTCTGCGAAACAGTAATCTCGCTGAAGGAGGCTGCGAATTGGGAGAGATAGATCTCGTCCACTCTCCCGATCCGCAGCAGGCGCACCGGGCGCTGGCGGAGGGCGGACAACGCCCTCTTCCAGCCCCCCTAAATGGGTCCAGGGACGGCAGACTCGGGGACGTCCGCCGCCCTTCACACATCAGGACCCGAGGTGGCGGCGACGGTGGAGGATGTCTTCCACGCGCGCCCCTCTTAGACGTTGCGGGGGGAGTCAAACACCTCACTCCCAGAGGAGACCCTCAGAGGCGGACCGGCACCAGTCGGGGTTGCGGAAGAATCGTATGTTCCCGCGACCCCGAAGTAGGTGTGAGATGGAACACCTGGGTGGTTTTTAGTCAGTAAGAGTCTGACAGACTTCTCCGGCCGCCCCAGGGCGGAGGACATCTATGAGAATTTACCACACAGGATAAAAAAAAAAGGTGGAGGGGTCTGTCAGACTCTTACTGACTAAAACCTCACGGTGTTCTGCTGTTACCTTTAGCCCCGGTGCTGGAGTGCTTGCTTGATTCCTCTAATTATAAAACCTAATCCCCACGTATTTGAAGGACGTGGGCTTAGTAAAAAAATGTCTATCCTACTACTCGTAGATGCATCAAATGACACTTATTTCAAATCTGTTTGATGGTGGGGACGTTTCTTTCCACCGTCCTTTACATTAAAATATATTCTATAATTGTTAGTTTCGTATGGAGAAGAATGGGCAAAAAACTTAACCGTTACTCTTTTAAAATGTTGTACAATACTATGTATACATTAATTATATAATTGTGTGAAGACGATGCACTTCTAACAAAATTGCCATACCACGATAGGTAAAAAGATTCAAAAAATTATGACAGATAAATTAATTATGTGATAGACGGTGCTCACAGATTTTAAACATAGAATGTAAATCAATGTCAAAAAAAACACAATTTAAACAATTCAATTAGCAACAAGTTTGATTTTGCCTACACTCTACATTCTCAACAATTCATTCGGACATAAGTGCGATGTGTGTGACCGTATATGGTTTCTGCTCTCATTGAAGCCACTAAAGGATAAACACTTACCGCTGCTTAGTAATACTTTCCCAGAAGAGGCAGAGTCTGACATTAAACGGAGCGGTATATGTAGAAAATCTCTGGACTCGGACAAAGTGCCCACGTTGTGACGTTCGAATGGATTTCAGTATCCACCTAAGCAACACACGTTGCACTCACTGCACATCTGGTATCGCCACGTCTACCATTTATGCAGATACGTCTGTTGCATTACGAAGGTAGCTATGGCATCAACGGACAAGTTATCAACGTACCCGTCGATGATACAAAAACTACCCCGTCATTTGGACGATGATCAGGCGCTCAATGTCAACATTAAAAAGAACATAAAACATAAGTCTAATTATCTGAGCGGCGTTGTCAAAAATTCAGTGGTAAAAACTTGGTTCCATTCTTACTTGATCAACCATTGTATAAGCATTATAAGATCACAGTAAACTGGGATTCATTTAATACCAGATGAGTGGCTGTGAACGCCGCCGGTGACGATCCAAGAATGTATATATACGGCTACAGCGGTGCACCGTAGTCATAGGAACTACATGCAAGGCAGCACACTATGCTGTGGAGTGAGGAAAATTGTGTCGACATTGCTCCGATGAACATTATTTCTGACGTGAATGTCGATGAAATATCGTTCACTGCAATACACTACGGTACCGGAAGGGAGTAAAACTAGAATGTGCGCGTTACCCTTACCTCCTTGATAATCATAGAAATCACGAAAAAGCTAGCATGACCTCTACCCACCTCAAAAAATATTAGTCGTTACATTCACGTATTCACGTAACTCACTTTGTTTTTTTTGCTTAAGTACAAATTAGGGCGAATGGACATGGCACCTGGCTCAAATGACGTTTCATATGATACCATACTTTGACTTATCAAGTTCCTAATTAGCTACTATTATTATGGCTCAAATGACGTTTCATATGACACCATACATTGACATAACAAGTTCCTAAATATTAGCTACTATTATTATTTTCAAACTATATAAAAATATATCTAATAGTTCCGAGCCAGGTGCCATGTTGATTCGTCCGACTTTAAACAATACGATACAACGGTTGCCATTAATCAATAGCAATGGCTGGCACGCCTGACAATTTTTGCCGGAATACAGCAGTTGGTTGTGAACGTGGTACGACAGTGGCTCCCCTGACATCACCTCTGTCATCGTCATCAGAAGACAGCCGCCACCGGCCGCCACGCAACCATCGATGCGACGCTCTGATAAAGTGACAGTAATCTGCCAGTGTCATTCTTATAGTCTTATCTGACCTTCTCGGTGGTACCCAGTTTATTCGTAACTAGGCGGAGATGCAGCTTTAACAATAACAAAATCTCTAAGAAAAGGAGAATAAAAACATACCGAGGAGCCTGGACTTTTAGTTAATATAAGTTTGAAATCGCCAACCTGTCTTAACAAACGTGCGAAGATCGTGCCTTCTCTGTACGAGGAGCCCTGCAGTGGGTGGGACAGTAATAGGCTGATATAATTTATTAATAACTTCTAATCATTTTTAACTACACCTTGAAAAAACGTTTAGAAAAAAATTTCGTTATCCTACAGATCACCTATTAAACATCCTTAAATTGGTACTAAAATAACACAAAATAACAATCCAATACACAGAATATCAAAAACTACTTAAACAAGGTACCTAAAAATGTAGTAAGTGGATTACTGTAGCAAAAACCGCCTTTGCACAACATATGCAAGAATTTACGCTCAGTTTCGTTTATAATGAAATTGGAAAATCTGTGACAAAATTTTAAAACCAACCAAGTTTAATAAATGATTAAACAATAGCTGTTAGCTTAATCCTACTCAGAAACCGAAGCCTCAGTTAGAGTACTGTCATAACTCTTTATTTTAATCACTCTCACACTACCTCCGAACCCTCACATTCGTATACATTCCTGCGACACACCCTATTTCAAACAATTATTTTTTATTTATTTTATTTTTCATGTCTTTATTTTTAATTTTATCTTACTTAAAAGTAATAAATACATTCACAATACAGCATCGACCCTGAAATATCGAATTGTTTAAAACTCTCAAGAACTCCACGTAACAGGCTCGACCTTGTAAGAGTCAACAAGTGTAAATATTAAATTATGTTTCCCATAAAACAATCATGTTAGGAGTAATTTATTTTGTACTTTAGTTAAGGAAATGTAAGAACAGTCTTGGTTAATAAACGTGTTACAAATATTATCTCCTTTATTTCATTTAAAACTTTTAAATTACTTTTTTTTATTTTTTTTTAATCATAAAAAAAAATTGTATCCCACCGGTATCGGGAACGGGGTCCAAACTGGGCTGGCTGGGTGGTCAGGGCTCCAGAGACAGGAACCTCCTGAAAATGCGAGCCGTGTCCAGAAGTACCGCTTTCTGAATTAAGCCCTTGATCCAGCTGCCCAACGAGAGCCTCCTCAGGTATTGGTCGAAGCTCCTGGCTATTAAGCCATCGGCTGTCACGACTATCGGCACTCTTATTGCTGAGTCCACGTCCTACATGTCGACAACTTCGCGAGCCAAGTCAAGATACTTAAATTCTTGTCATGCGGGACCGTTATGTCAATAATCATTACGCGCCGATCAAATCGATCCACCACCACTATGTCAGGCTTATTGGCAACAATAGTCCTGTCAGTGATGATGGATCGATCCCAGTACAATGTGATATCTCCATTCTCGAGAACTGGGTCGGGCACATACCTGTAGTAGGCACGTCCGATTACACAAGGCTGTATTTCAGAGAAAGTTGCTGATGGATAATCCTGGCTACAAGGTTGTGTCTATGCAAGTACTCTTCGTTAGCTAGACGAGAACACCCGGAAATTATGTGTCAGATTAATTCCTCCGCACGGTGGCATGCCCGACATATATCTTTCACAATAATTCTCCGGTAATTGTTCGCTTCGTCCATAATTGCACAGACAAAACCTTCGAGTTCTATTAAGAGGTCACCGAAACGCAGCCAGGCTACGGACGCCAGTAGATCTACATCGGGTCCATGTAGGGCCCGGAAAAGGCGTCCGTAAAACTCCTTACTCTGCCATACCTCCATGTGATTATTTGTGTCAAGCTCTACTGGGCCACAATTCATCCATGACATTTCTTACTTTCAGATAAATAATATCCACAACACTAATTATAATTACTCATCTAACCATATCCAAAGCTCGTTGCAACAATAAATACTCAATCTAAAATGATAATAGCTGAATAATGAAGAATGACGTCAGGAGGTCTTCAGTGCCCGCTGAGCGGAAAAATGCTCATTAAGCTTACATAAAAAAATCCCGACTTGTTCGCCGGATTATCACTGATACCGTACCGGGGCTTACCTATTACCGTTATTGACCCTGCTATATAATAAGAATATGCGTCGATAATAAGAGGAAATAGGTAGGAAGGTCCAAGATTTTTTCTTTTATTATTGACGCCCGTAAAGCTCCGTCTTGAGCTCAAGATAGATAATACACAAACAATGTACTAGGTTAGCATAACTAACAAAAGCTAGGGGGCGACCCAGATTTTTTCCTACTATTAATGTTTTAGAGGTTGTAGCAAATTGGTTTGACTGTGTCTACGAGGTCTACGGCGTAGCAGCGTAGGCGTAGGTGCTACGAAGTATTTATTTTTAACTTTTGCATAATGGTGTCTTATTTGCCTATGGAGTTCATATGAACTAATAACAATTTTTTGTTGGTAAAAAAAATAGCAAAAGTTTCCTAATATGATATTAGTAGAATTAGGCATGATTTCCAAATTTGAAATTTCTAATAGAAAAATCAAACAGTTCAGTCTGGTCCACGAATTGCAGCGGAGCTTATTACTACTTATTGATCCAGTAATGCGACACGCACTTGAATATGGATGCCTTTGTAGTTGGTTTTCAATCGTGATACTGACTTTTAAGGTGGTCGCGCTCTTAGACGCACCGCAGGAGCCGTACGCGTCGCAGTCAAAGCATTTTATCAATCTTTAATGGAACAGTATGCAACACCGCCCAACTATCCGCACCAAACGATCCGCACTTCAATGAAATGCTGTAGTATATTAATGACTGCGGCACATAAAGTTCCTGCGGCGCGACTCCACCTTTGAGGAGGTGGTCCCACAGGTACCCATTTATTATTATTTACAACCACCAACCAATCATACCAACCAAACAATATTTCGTTCGATTGTTTGTGCTACTCAAGCAGATTGTACTGATATAAATTAAATATTGTAAAATCTTTATTACTTTGTATTTTAACCTAAACGTCCTCAATTACTTAATTTTTATTGATTTCTAACCGTTGCCCGATTTTGAGAAGTTATTCTAGTAATTGTTTCGCCATAATAAGGCTCGATGCACACTAAAGCGCTCTCCCTACGCTTTCAATTCCACGAGACGTCGGAAATAAATATGAATTGCATTGGAACCGTAAAGGCATCGGTCGTGCGAGTACTCACTTTGTTTCTTTGATGAATATTTTATCGAAGCGATAACAAAGGGGCACGAAGGCGACACTGTGGAGATGCTTTCAAACGAATGTAGATAAAGAACAGAGCTATAGATTTTTTTATATAAATGAAAGTAGGTAAAAAAGTAAGCTTATTATAAAGGCATACACAATAATTTGAGGGTTACACTGGTCCTTGTTATAAGTTTAATACACAAATAACAGCGAATAATTCTATAACAGTAAATAGGTAAGTTATTTGGCAAAAACTATACCTTCTTCCTTCAATTCATGTTAATAGTTGGTACACTACACTCCTGCTCAAATTAATTATAGAGATTTTTTATAAATGACTGTAAAGGCTCATTATAAAGGCATACACAATAATTTGCGGGTTACACTGGTCGTGGTTATAAGTCTAATACATAAATAACAGCGAATAATTCTATAACAGTAAATAAGTATGTTAATTGGCAAAAAAATTACGTTCTTCCTTTAGTTCATGTTAATAGTTGGTACACTACACTCCTGCCAAATTTACCTTAATTAATATTTTTCTAATTAATACATCAATCGTATTCGAATGCCTGTTCTTGCAGTCAAGTAACAAAAGCATTTTTACAAAAACTCCTGCAGGTTTTTGTTCCAAATTACTTTAGAGTATACGCACCTTTACATAATTCAGTCTTATTATCCTCGTTGAGTCGTCACAAAACAGTTGGTGATTTCAGAATCTCTCATTTCGGAAAATAATGGGCTTATGATATTGATCCCCGACAATATTATTTTATCTCATAATTGAATTATTTGATCGCAAAGATAGTATGACTGTAACATTGCTTAAAAAAAGCAGTTTTCCATTACGTTTTTTCATAACTTGGAGTGGTTTAAAATTTTCTTGGTTATTAAATTAAAAAATAAAACCAATTTCAATTCCATGGCAATAATGATTACATTTTCCGGAGGCACATATCTAAAATGATTTGTATCTCAAATTATAATGGATAAAATTATATTTGAACGTATACAAAATGTTTTCTTTCTCAGATTTTTTACAAAGGGTTCTCTGAAAAGGTTCTCTAAGAAATGTTGATATTCAGTTACGCAAAAAAAGGTTATATTTTCTGCAGTTATTTAACTGTTAATAAGTAAGACAAGTTCTTTGTGCGATTGTATTATATTCCTTTAGTAACACTGCCTCTAAAATACTGAGGCATAATCTATCAAGCACTGACATGACTGAGTTATGTATGACCCGTTGTATAATATTTATTTCATTCCCACCTACATAGTTATTATACGTCCGATTCAAATCTAATGGTTACTGTGAAGTGCGCTACTCGTGCAGTACCTCAACCCTCACTCCCTCTGACACGTGAATTGGTTACTGCGCAGCGACTCGCCTCATGTTCTGAGCCGCCATTCAGTTTGAATCGGAATTAACAATGGGTATGTATTCTATTTTCCGATACCATATTTTTGTAAAGGTATCAGAATCGGAATCAGAACTTCATTTGCTATGAATTTTGGTACAGGTATAAGATGAATGAGATCGGCTACAGTCTTCCTTACGGCTTGTAAATTGTACATAAATAAAAATATTTATACAAATAAAATAAAGCCAACAAAACAAAACAGCAACTTTAGTCAAGTTAATTTGTTACCGCCATATACATACAGCGCTAATATCCAAATCTAAATACATTGAACTATAATTATCTTCTCTAGAACGAGACGGTAGTAGGTACGTTTCTCATCAGTCCCTTTCTTTCACTTTGAGTAACACAACGTGCGAGACGATTGAGAAGATTTACCGTAACTGATTGACCGGACGGACTAATCCGTTGCCGCGAATCATATATATCACCACTTGCACCTCCAAACAAGCCGGCGTAATAAGGTAAATCTCCTAAAATTACAGATTAAACTAAGTAAAAAGGTTTTAAGATATTTAATCCAGTTATTAGTAATTCCGTTGTTTAGCAAGATGATTTCGCTGGCGGCTCTGCCCGGGCCTCGCCACATTGTTTTCCAACTAAGGGTTAGCGGGTTTTAACGTCAGGAGACAAATTTAAATATTGGTTACAATTTGAATAAATATTGTAGCCACAGCTAATTTATTGTGAGGAGGGCACATTTGTTTGTTGTTTTGTTTATCATTTTATTTTATAAATAAGAATGGTAAAGTTTAATGTTGGGTTTTCGGGGCCTCTTTTACACAAATAACTACCTGAAATATGTATCTACCCATATAACATTTGCATAGGCATAAAAGTAAAGAATTGAGAATACAGTCCAAAGTATCTTCAAAATAGTATGAAGGAAACACTGAAAACCGCAATATATACGAAACGCGATCCGATTAAAACTTGATTTCTAAAACCCTGTTTATTTTGGGTATTGCAAACTGTCTAGAATAACTAATTCCTACGGTTCCTAGTTTTCGACGCTTCAAACACTAAAATACCTAGTTCCTACAGTTCCTAGTTTTCACAGCTTCAATAAAAAGTTATGAGTATTTAAACACGCGTTCGTACAAAAGGTAAGTACTAACAGCTAATCGAAGCCATCCGCAGGTCGCAGGCAACTCGACTGGAAGCGAGATAAACTTTCAGCCGCCGTTTGCGGGTTAATTTACGACGGAACATCCAACATGGCCGCAATGCGATTTTACACATTGTGCGATTTTAAAAACTAACTTCTTGAAAGTCGAAGTTAGTTTTTTTTAAAGTTTTGTTGTCTCCGCTGCTGGGTTTAGAGGAAGGAAACAAGACAGTAGTGCATATTACTCGACATTTTGGGAAGAATTTTCGTTTAAGTTTCGAATGTGGTGAAACTTGTATCGATTAGTGAACTTCGTAAATAAGGTCATATTAATAATGCATTCAATAGGTAAGATTAATTTCTTATTGCAACTTATTTTTCTGATCGTCACATTTATTATTTATCACCTCATGCATATCCAATCCTCAATCTATTGAAAACAATTGCTTTGAAAGTCAACTTTAGGTGTCTCAATTTTTTTAGCTTTTCTCTTAACAAAGCATTTTTGTTAAATTTTCAGTCAATCTGTGCTTAATAAGTCCGAAAATGAACCTCCAGGGGCCTTTTTACTCAATAACCAGCGTAAAATTACGCCACAACCCAAGAATTGTAGTATTTACAACAAAACCAATGTTGGAGAGAACAAAAAAAACTCGTTCAAGACTGGAAATGTCGTTATTAAGCCGACTGTGATCACTTCGGAGGCGTTTTTTCCTACAAAAAGATGTTTGCAAGTTGGAAAATACTCGCTCTGTCTTCTTTGAATTTGTTAGAATCTTTTTTCTGGCGTGGGCACAAAGTTTTGCCGCACTAAGATAAACAGGTAGGTAGAGGTTTCGTGTCGGGTTTCAGTGATACTTTTTTATTTTTGTGCTACTTAAGAGAACTGTAACAACCTACGTAGCGGTTATCTTCTGAGTTTTCGACAAAAATATTGGTAAACTTTACAAAACTGATAAATAATAAAATACCACCTGCCCTTTTCAAAACTTTAAAAGAAAATCTCTATAAAGCCTGTACCTTAACAAATTCTCATTAGTGAGTACCATAACAGCATGCAAGCTACTTGCATACTTTTGTGCAAGTTACAGGCATGTTTATTCCGAGCTTAAGAGTTGCGCTAAGTAAAGGATGCCTGTCTTATAACACGTGTTCGACCTTCTTAACCACTTAACCAACCCTTTTTCGCGATTCGAAGTAAGTATACAACACATTTTTATCTATTCTACATAAATAATTGATCAACAATCCTAAATATTCACTTAGCGGTACCTTATGTGCGCACCTGTGTAATATAGACACCTCAAAACTTAATTCAACACCCACCCCAACATAATTACTTTCAATCTTGCTCTTTCATTACTTTATCTTGAATTAAGCCACTTATCTCTTTACTTAATCGGTAGTTAAGGGTCTAGGTGACCCTTAACGACAGTCACCTCAAAATGTACTTAATTTTACAGCTAATTTCTACATTTTCTATCCCAGTAATCGGTTTTCAAGAAAAAGAATCCTCGAAATACTTTTAGTTGATTAATACCTAAAGTACTTGTTAAGAAATTGCAATAGGTATCAATAAAACTTAATAGAAAATAATTCTAGAATATTAGAAAATATACTATGATAGGAGCAGATAATCCGGGCCCTTAGTGGTAAAAAATGCCAGTCAGTTGAGCGGCTACAGCGTCTTAGGCCATTCAATTTGTCGCAGCCAAGAGAGACCCTTCTCAATACGTAATTGACACAAGCTTATCCCCAAACTTAGAACCACAATTTGTTCACATTTCTGTAAATAGTGATTCGCTATTTTCACTCGCAATGTCTTCGATATTTACTGAAAATGTATTGGGATACAAAATCTTGTTCTAGAAACGAGCGATTTTCACTTACCTTCAGGAAATGATAAAACCCACGCGCAAGGTGAAAGCTTCTCTAAATTTTCGTGAAATTAACTTGCCCGTAATTTAGGTAGATACGTCCAAAGTTACTTGTGTAAAAAAGGTCTTAGTTAGAATTTGTAACGTTAATAACATCCGTTTCATTTTTGTAAGTTGAGATAACGAAAATAAGTTTATTAGGTAAAACAATTAATAAATGATGATTATGAATTTGTGTTAGACTTTTGTAATAAATTTAAATATATTTATTCAATAATATGTACAGAAGCAAAAAGAAACAAAACGTTCTAACTCGGCTAATCACAAAAACAAAATTCTAAGATAATAATTCACACCCTTGAAAGCTTTTAAAGTTTCTCAGCGTTCAGTGTAACTTTGTTTTAAAAAGCCATTACTCATTCTTTTGTTAGCGATTGTGACGGGAAATTTTTCACGATGAGACAAATTTTGAGAATAAATTAACCAGTGTTATAATTTTGTGCAATAAAAACCAAAAATAAGTTTTTGGAGTTTGTTGTCAAGTTTACCTGTGGCTGCCAGTGTGTGGCGATTTAATTAATTTTGATAATTTTCTAAAAGGATGCACTGTTTAAGACAGTTACATAACTTCTTCACCCTCTTGTGGGTGAACTTTGATGTGATCTACTCGCACCCATAAATTTCTACGACCAGTGAACTCAAAATGTGTTTTGTATTAAACATTTTTCATGGAACACGTACCAGTCTTTTTAGGCGGAAAACGAGATCGAGCACAAGGCTAAGGCCCTAATTCTTATTTAATATTATTTCAACTTCGACCCACATCACCTTCCCTTTCACTAGAAACCAAGATCGATGACCATGCAAGAAAACTGACAAAATAAACAATTAATGGGGTATCAATCTGAATCCTATTATTACTGCAAGACCCTAGATCATTGACTTTCATCTTAGAATGACCTGAAAAAATCACTAAGGTGAAGGTCAAAAACTCCTACGTACCTAATCCAATATAAAATATTCTCCCTACACAACACGCATAAGATTTGATAAATTAGGTGTCCACTTAAACTTCCTTTGTTTGGAGTCTTCTAAAAGTATAATAAGGCTTTTAGGAGAGTCTCTTCTTGTTAATCTACCTTCATTAGTCACGGCTTTGTTGTTCAAGGACAACAAACATATCTATAGCTAGCTATATTACTTTAATTGGCCCTTGTTCAGTTAAAACGTGCCTTTAGGAAATTTAAGACGGTTTACTATGGATACATGTGTTCTATTCTAATTCTAGATTAAGCAATACTTGGGTACCTACTGTTCCTTGTCATCCTCACAGACGGTATTATGCGTGATATAATTTGCTCATGTTTTCCATCAAATATTAACTTACTTACTTAAAACTAAACTTTAAGTTACTTATACAAAATAAAAACTCTACCACTATTCTAGAATTTCCGGAACCTACACATTTCAAATGTATTCTCGCTGCCCCAACTTGCAAAAAAAAAATTGTGTAGGCAATGATGATGCTGCTTCACAAAATTTCAACTAATAGGATTAGGCCGCGGCTGAGCATGTTTTCACGGGCCCCTTGAAACTCACACATGCAAAACCGCGTTGATACTTGGTAGGATTATCCCTACCTAATAAAATAACACTAATTATCCAGTCCCAAGAAACCAGCAACGAGGGAACGGAAAGCAAAAACACAAATCACAAGATAACAGTGCCTCTTGTAGTGGCACGGAAGTTTCCCGAAAATTTTCAACTTTGTTTCATAAACTCATTATTCATTCTTTTGTTGCTGTCTCGGCTTCACTGCAAAATTTTATGACACGAATAGAAATTACTTGGACAAATTAAAACGCTTTGTAATCTCGGCTGGTGTTGCTGATAAAGATTTTAAATAAATACTGTTTAAGCAGGTGCCTGCATTCACCTGGGAAACGAAGAAAAAGTTTGTTATGAGGGAAACTTCTTCATCGGCAAATATTTCTTCTTTAAGTTTCGTTTCTGCGTCGTAAGTTTAATTGAAGTATAATTTTTTAATATACGAAGCCTTCATTTCCGTATCTCTAGTTAATTAAATAGAAATAAAACATTGCATTCTTCATTTTAAAAGTAATAGTTAGGGCGTGCCACAAGGCAGTATTTTAGGTCCACCGTTGTTCATGCTCAACATAAATGGCTTCCCAAATATTTTCAGTCATAAATGAGTACTTTACGGACTACTGTTATATTAAAAGGCAACGATGAAAACACAGCACAGCAGGAAATAAACACAACTCTCCAAACTCTCTATATATTGGCATAAAGCTAACAATTTGAAGGTCAATAAGACCAAATTAACAAAACAAAATTTATGCAGTTTTATACATACCGAACAAAATCTTTGAACCTAAATTTAGCATATAAAGAGGTCGTCCTGACAGAAATTTACTCTTTATTGATTTATTTGGCATATCTTTAGATGCATACGCTCAATATGGTGTCACAGCAGATTAACTGCTTCAATTGTACTCTGAGTGAATTCACACGGGCCGCAAATTGTAAAATTAGGTTCGTTTAGATGTTCAAAATAATGTAATTATTGTCTCATCTTTGTTAACTTGCATATATACCTACAACTACACTATTTTATTAAAAACGGCTTCGAAGTGGGTTACGAGCTGTCTGACGTCTCAGCCCGTCGGGTGAGCTGAAATTCGCCTCGTTTTAATAAATCGTCGTTAATCTATAAATAAAACACCACCAGCAGACCAAAGATACAAGCAGAATCATTAATAGAGCGAGCAAGAATAAATAATGGGATTAGACAAAACAATAATGAGGAAATACGAGTACGTACAATCTTTGAAAACAATTTAAATATTCACTGTATTACAGCAAAAATAGAGGACAGAAGTGATTTAAATATACACGGTGAAATTTCATTGTTTTAGTTCAAAAATTAACTAACATCCATAGTTGATGGACGAAAATTCTGAAATGAAACATCAGTCAGAGAAAAAAAAAGACATAATTATGTTTTCGACAAAACCGAACTTTAAAATGCAGAATAAAATAATGACAGCCAATCTGCCCAAACAGGTTGCAACATAAATAAATAAGATTTAAACGTAGCGGATTAACGCTGCAATATGTTCACACAGGGTGTAAAAACACCCATTCATGTGTTTTTCTGTACATCAAATTAAGTAACTTTGGAAGCTTATGTGGGAGCGTGTTCAATGAAAGAGGCGCGAACAGGATTACAATGGTATAATTATTAAAATAAAACAAATGCGTTACTGCAAACAATTAAAAAACGAAGTTAATACTAGAAACAAAGAAATGATTCTACTACTAGAAGGGTCACGATGTGATACTAGGAAGTTAACGTTATAAAACAATTGAAATTAATTAATTACGCGGACGAAATATATTAGCGCGGTGCGGATCAAGGTAGCGTGAACGCGCTGTGAAGGCTTCTAGTTTACTGGCTTGAGGGACGCTCTCGACTGCCGCTGCCGACGACCGCGGGGCGGCGGCGGCGCGGGGCGAGGTAACGGTCGAACAGGTGCGGCGGGAAGCTCGTACGCACACCAGCGCAGAACGCCCCCGGCGCACAACTATCGCGCTCCGACTAAACCCAAAGGGTAAGCAGAAACTCTGTGGACACAAACATACAACGTTATTGTGGTCTTATTAACATGACGACACAGGACCCCCTTACGAATAAAAGGGCCGCCCTAATTGTATCGTTCAGGTAACCTAACAGTCCGCCCTGAACGAGTAGTAGGCAATGGGCGCGTAATTTGTGTCTCACGACTATATGTCTCACTCTCAATGCTATCACGGTATGCATAGACTGGTTTTACCCTGTCAATCGATACCTTGACAGTTTTGTTATTGAGCACAATGTCGAACGTCTTGGGACTCCTTGTAATGACCTTGTGTGGGCCACTGTAAGGTGGTTCTAGCGATCCACGAAGCAGGTCTTGACGCAAGAACACATGTGACGTGACATGCAAGTCCTTGTGCTCAAACACCTTATGCTGTGAATGGTCCGATGCTGGACACGGGCGTAGGTCGGACATTCTTTGTCGTAGGGTGCTGACAAAATCTGCATAATCTACCTTCTTGGTTCTTGCGGTCAAAAACTCACCGGGGACGCGTAACTGCTCTCATACACCAACTCTGCTGGTGAACATTGGAGATCCTCTTTGCACGCTGTCCGTAACCCTAATAGTACCACAGGTAGAGAACTCACCCAATCCTTTGTGCCGTGCGACATCAAAGCGGCTTTGAGCATGCGATGGAAACGCTCAATCATACCGTTGCAGGCTGGGTGGTACGCTGTTGTCCTTGCCAACTCGATTCCATACGTCTTTGCTAAATTTTGGAATAAATGTGACTGGAATTGTCTAAATTGGTCCGTTATTACCTTCTTAGGGCAACCATACCGGGCAATCCACTCCGATACGAACGCTTTCGTAACCGTCTCCGCTGTCATGTCAGGGAGTGGAATCACCTCCGGCCATTTGGTATACCTGTCAATGTAAGGCAGTATTTGAAATAGAATATACTGGAAGTGGTCCTATTAGGTCGACATTAAGCTCCGCGTAACGTACATCTGCTACGTCAAATTTACTTAGAGGAGATGTGGTATGCCTTGTTACCTTCGACTTTTGACCCGGAATACACTCTCTAACCCAAGCGCGGACGTCTTTCCTAAGGGACGGCCAAACCAAACGTGCACTGACCATCTTGATGGACACCTTCGCGCTTCGGGTGGCTAAGTCTGTGCAACGACACGAACACACGGCGTCTGTGGGGCCGTGTCACGAAAGGTCTGTGTTTTGACAAGGAAACATCACAATTAATATTCACGTCCGAACCTGGTACTTTCGCTTACTCGAGTGTTAACGAATGGTTACCCTTCAGTAGCTGTAGTAGCTCTGTATCATCACGCTGCGCAAGGGCAAGCTCCATGAGATCCAGTGGCGCAGTGACTGCCTCAATCCGAGACAATGCATCGGCCACGTGGTTGTCCTGCCCGGACACGTGCTGGATATCAGTCGTGAACTCTGAAATGAACTGCAGTTGATTTATTTGTCTTGGTGAACCATGTTGGTCCTTTTTTTTTATGCGCTAATCAGCGGCTTATGATCGGTGTAAACCGTGACACATCGTGCTTCTACCATGTGGCGAAAATGTTTGATGGCCTCGTAAATTGCGAGAAGTTCACGATCATAAGCGCTGCATTGCTGCTGCGTCGGGCTCATCTTCTTTGAATAAAAAGCTAAGTGTTGCCAAACGTCATCCACTCTCTGCTGCCACATACGGCTCCCAGGGAAACATTTGATGCATCTACTACGAGTGCCAGCTGCGCTTCGGCAACTGGGTGAACCAAAAGTACTGCACATAGCCTTTCAGATGCAGTATTTTGCTTGCAACGTTCGAAAACCTCTAACAACTGGGAAGTCCAATTAACTGGTTTTGATCCTTTCATGTCTGTGCCTGTCAATAAATCGTTGAGTGGCGCTTGTAATTCAGCGGCATTTTTCAAGAAATGCCTATAAAAATTGTCAAAAGTTGCACTTAATAACTTTAATGACCACTCCATATTCCTCGAGGCGTGTAAATAGCTTTCGCAGATGTTCTTCATGCTCCTGCGTACTTCTAGAAGCTATCAATAAATCATCGATGTATGGAAAACAGAAGTCTAAATCGCGTACCAATCCGTCGATGCAACGTTGAAATGTCTGCGCTGCGTTCCTCAAACCAAATGACATGAATGGAAATTCGAAAAGTCTGATCGGTGTCGTGATGGCTGTCTTCTCGATATCAGCTGGATTTACTGCATTTGTTGGTATGCTTTCACCAAATCAACAACTAAGAAGATAGTACTCCCATGTAGATGCTGAGAGAAATCCTCAATGTGCCGGAGATGGTACCTATCTGGCACGGTCCTGGCATTCAGAGCGCGGTAATCACCGCAGGGCCTCCAAGTGTCGTCGTGTTTAGGCACCAGGTGTAGGGCAGACGCCCAAGGTCCACTAGAAACACGAGCTGTCCGTTCCTTAACCATTGCTTGGAACTCTGACTTAGCTATCGTTAATCGATCAGGCGCTAAACGGCGTGGCCGGCAGAAAACAGGTGGTCCGGGCGTAATGATAATGAAATGTACGGTTGAATGACGTACCTGTCTTGGTGCACCGGACGGCCGTGAGATGGTCAGAAATTCTCGCAGCAGCTCATGGTACCGAGAAATTCCAGTAACAGCCTTGACGCTGGGGATCGCCATCTTCGCAAAAGCTCCGCTAACCGAAAGGTTAGTTAATCCATCGATCAACCTGCTGTTGTGGCAATCCACCAAAAGTTTGTAGTGTGAAAGAAAATCATACCTAATAATTGGATTGGTCACATCGGCGACGACGAAATTCCAGCTAAACTCCCTGCGTAGACCTAAATTCAGCTGCAAATTAATATATCCGTACGTGCATATAACAGAATTATTAGCTGCGCTGAGGTCGTAATTTACACGTGTCCGCTTTTCATTTAAATAGCTGCAGGGGTAGACGCACAGATCGGAACCAGTATCAACTAGAAAAGGTTTTCTAGAATATAGATCTGTGACGAATAAACGGCTGGAAATACTGCAGCAATCGCTCGCCGTAATTAGCGACTGGCTTTGGCGTTTTCCGAAGCGTAATCACACGGCTTAATGCAGCGATGAGCTTTCTCGCCAAACTTATGGTGGTACCAGCACGTGCTGCGATTGTCCGCCGTTTTGTATGATCGGCCCCTGGAACGGCTGCGTGAATGTGAAAATCGCCGGTTGCGACTCCCATTTGACCTACCTTCTGTGCGTAGTCGTCGATCCACGGCAGTGGATAACTCGTCCAGCTTCCGCGTGAGACTGGCTATCTCCGTACGCATTACCTCTAATAAGCTCCCTGAAGAGGATGAATGAAACGCTCGCCACCTGGGCCACTGGGTTCACCGGAGCGATCTCTAAAACCCGGTGTGCCAGCTCTGCGACAGCTTCCGAGGTCGTACTGGCCTGAGACGCCACAATCGCCTGCAGACCGGTTGGCAGACGGCTTTGAGTTGACGCACTTTTTGTTCCTGCGAAACTGACATACGCTTAATCGCGCTCTGACTAAACCCAAAGGGTAAGCAGAAACTCGTTGGACACAAAAATACAACGTTAGTGTGATCTTATTAACATGACGCCACATAACATACCACAAAAATACTTGCTGTAACACGAATTTAATTTTTGGTGTTAAAAATCGCTGTTTACGGCAGTGCGCCACTTAACGCACTTTTTTTTTATGGCATCTCGCAGGTCAACCTATGAGGTTGTCGTCTGCTTAAGCGGACTTGCCTGTGGTTGCCCTAATAAATTAAGGCCTCCAGCCAAGACTTAAACTTAAATACATACTAACTAAAAACTAAGCGACTACACGCTAAGGGCACCCCCTGTGGGGTACGAACCTCGGCTTAGGGCGTCGCTGGAAGAGGGCAGCAAGGGACTAGCTGGATCAGGATTTGAGTGATTATGGGACGAATTTAAAGCTACGGGCTCAGCGTCGCGAGCTGTCTCGAGCAAGGGTCGGGAGGGGCGTGGATTTTGGCGTCGCAGCGGGCCACGTCGGCGAGGACGGTAGGACGGCGATCGGGTTTTGCGCTTGCCTAAAGTGCTGGTGGCCTTACTGCTCTCCTGGAGGAGGGAAGTAGCGTCGTCGGGGGCGATTAGTGTATGCCTTGGTCAGCGAATACTGCTTATGCGGGAGGGAGTATAGCGGGTGCCGCTGAAATCAGGAGATTTGGGTGTTTATGCCACAGTCGAAGAAACGCTTGGATATGCGTTTCATGAACTGGCGTATGGTAGGCATTTTTAGGTCGATGTGGAGATTTATATTACGGACATAGAAGGGGGCACCCGTGACCTTTCTGAGGAAACGGTTCTAGCGTAACGCACGCTAACCATTGCGCATATGGGTGCATGCAACGGTACAGGGGTCGTGGAGGTATTTACAGTTGTGTTTTATCATTAAAAACTGGTTTTCGTAAAAAAGCGTCAGTAAAAATTGGAACTTTGACCTTGAATAACTCCGTATCCGTAAAAAGGTTTCCAGGTATCGTCCAGTACAAAAAAAAAGTATTACAATGACCGGGACTACAATGGATTTTCGACTTCATTAGTGTATTTTCTTAGATATATGTTGTAATGACAACTGCATACAACATACACAGCATACAATAGATAGTAATGACTATTGTGCTAATTACCTAATTAATAATCTTAACAAACAGTTACAAAAAGTGTTTACCTCAACACACATTCGAATCACTAACCCCAAGCAAAATCCAAGAGGAACGCCACCACAAGTTTGCCAAACACAAGCACCGCTTAGAAGCAATCCCATGATCAATCCTAAAACAACACGGCACAATATAACCAGATACCCACATATTCTACAAACCAGTTCATTATATCAGTACTTTAATTACAAACTTGTCCGAAGTGTTGTCGTGACAATCAGCGTTGAATCTCAAATATTTATTCAGAACTAAAGCGGGAATGAAAACAAACCGTATGACGCCAGAGCATACAGTTGAGCGTGGAGTTGCAAGGTAAATGAGATGCGATGTGCTGAGCGAGGACATTGTTTTAAGTCATACCTAGTCTCTTGTTCGCGCTAAAGTTCACTTTTAATTTCGGTGCGAGGTTGTTTAGGTCTAGTTCATACTGAAGCGTGAAGGTGAAAAAGAGAAAATGCAGCGCTTTTGTTTATTAAGGGAACGGAATTAGTGAACAGTATTTTAGTATAGGCTATTTGAAATGGTACGTGCTATTTATGTGAGCGTTTATCACAATCCACCCTCTTTTTCAACAGGCGCTTCGTCTTACTCATAAATCCTAGAGGATCTTCGGGTCTTTTCAAAAAACATACACAATTTCGCGATCGCCCTATTTTAATAGAAGATATCTACCAAAAGACGTATGCCATATTTTCAAGCTGAACGTGGCATAGCTTGAAAAACTAGCAAGCTACGTCTTTTAAAGTTTTGTTAGTCTACCGTGGTTTACTGACCCAACAACAAAACAAATTTACTTTTATTCAAGTTTCTTCCCGTGGCCACTACACAATGAGCTCGCATGGCACTAATTAGACGGGTAAACAAATTAATGACGTGTAGTCAGAGCTTTTTGTCGCCATGTGAACCGGGTGCTAGGTTACACAGTGTGGCGGAAATGGTTCAGCATTCGTTACTAATGCAGAGTATTTAAAAGATGGATTGTTTAGTCTTAATGAATTTCGTTCGCAATTTGTCGCATTTTTACATCCACTGTAACAAAATATACTGCAAAAAACATTTATTATTAATAAGAGATAAATAAATAATCTAATAATAATTACTACCGCAATGCATTATCATGGATTAAGAACGAAGCATAACAAAACCTTTACGACATATTGCATGTTAGAGTTTAACTCTATTCATTGCCTAGACACAGCATTTTGTAAAGCTTACGGGTAAAGTGAAAAGGGGCCAATCGCCAGATACTACTGCTAAGCAGCGCTATACTGTTCATTCAGTGATTTAAAATTAATTACGCTGATTAAGATTACTTATGTAAGCAGATCTTCTACAAGTAGACACTTTTACAAGTATATTTGGAAACAAAATTAACACTAGATGACGATCGTATTTCCTAGCTGAATGATCCTTGAGACCAGATCACTCCATTAGCCAGTCTACTCAGTGTTTCCGACGTGGATGCATTGTCCATTCGCACCTCTGTGGATTGTTGCGCGCGGATATTTCGCGTCTCGCAGAGAGTTTGAATTGTCACAAGCGTCTGTATTGTTCCGTGGCTGGTTTCACACCGTTGGCATTTATCTTAATTTGTATTTTAATTAAAGTTTTTCGTTCAAATTATAATTTTGCTTAGGCATATTTTTACTGAGGCATGAGGTCATCTTTGAAGGGATTCAGCGGCAAATTTTGATTCCTTCTTTTTGTTTTATAGGCGCTTAAACCACGCACTACGTCTTTTCTACGCCAGGGATAGTAATCTAACAACATCACAATAAAAGCAAACACGACACCCCCACTAGACAGGGTGACATTAATGAAAGTGAAAGAAATATTACCTTCTGTCCGTCCACTACGCCAAGTGGAAGCACTCACACAATGGCCACGCATTCGTGTGACTTGGCAACTTGGCAGCCTGGCTTCACGTCGCAGCTCAGAAGCCTGGCTTGACTTGGCACTCTTTTGATTAAGATAACACCTCGCCCTTTGCAAGCAAATGCTCCTTCGTCAAATGCGCGGCTTCAAAGAGATGTGTTGACTTTTGAAATGTTAGACGCGTACGTGTGTTCCACGTGAGTGATCTTATAGCCAACTTTCAGTGGGCACAATCGTGAGTTAAGAAGGGTGTATATTGAGCAGCTAGTGGCGCGAGAGTTTAGTATATAAGCTGCTAATATATAATCAATTGAATGAGTACCTAGGTATAGCTGTCCCAAAGCTAGTGCTCTGTCAATGATAAACGTACCTAGGTTAGACTTTTATTACTACTACACATCAGCATGTCGATTCTGTAAAAATCTCTCGTCTGTGAAGACTTGCGTGGAGTGTGCTGTCCGTGTCATTCTGTCTTGGTCAATCCCTGGCATCAGTGGCACTGACAGCTCACTTCACCAAAGTTTTCACGGTGAGATGGTTACAGAATAACACTAAAGTAAGGTGAAGTGAGCGTGGAGTGAGCTGTCAGTGCCACTGATGCTAGAGATTGACCAAGACTGGATGACACTAACAGCTCACTCCACGCAAGTCTTCTTGGTGTGATTTTTACAAAATCGACATGCTGATAATGTAACATAACATCACGCCTTGTTTCCCCAAAGGGTTGGGCAGAGGTGTACCTATAGTACACCCACATTTCGCCAGTTATTTTGGTTCTGTACAGCCTTTAAATACGCAGTCAAACTGTGTATATGTTTTGAAGGCTATCTTCGTTATGAAAAACCTGCTTTACGCACAATCGTAAACAAATGCTTGTGTATTAGACGAATCTTCGTCCCTATGCTTCCTTATTATCCCTTTAAAAATACTTACAAATATTAAAGTGATTTCTTTTCCTGACAATTTCAAAATATCTCAAAGTAAATATAGCTGTATGCAGTCTCTAATAGTATTACACAGTCTCATTACTTTACTGTATATGGCTTTATTACGTTAAAAAAACGGTTACGGTTCGGTTTTCCGAACGTTCTGTTTCGAATCAATGACCGACCGACCTCCATTAAAATCGGAGATTTTTATCTAATTTAATTACAGCGGCTTTATTCGTGAAAGTGATATTTTTATCACGAAAAGTATCATTACATTTTACGAGGCTCGGAAAACGCGTATGGTCCTGTCCTTGGTATTATTAAGCGTACCAAAAAAAAAACAAAGACGAATATTATGTGTAAGTATTGAAGTATATTCATCTCTAAACATAATGTTTGTTCATTGTAAATATTAAGCTGAATAACTGTACATTTTGGTTAACAGCTGTTGATCGAAGTGTGTATCCCACCCAAAAAACGTCACATCCACAAAAAATGCACGATTTACGTATAAAGCATGAACATAAGTGGCCGGCTAATAGGACATACAGCTAGTACCAAATACCGGCCAGTATGCAAAGCACCATAACGGGCTTTTGCAAGCTCTTGGTGTAGTCAAAGCCCTAGCTCAAAGCTTTGTGATTCACTAAGGGGTTCCGTTTGCTTATGATATTTTAGACTTCATGGTCCAACTTTTGTGCACTGTGACTTACGAGGATATAGCGCTGCAGCGCTGTGTTGATCAAATTAATCTGTACACTCGACGAACAAGGACCCGTTAGCTAATTACTACACGTTTTTGCCACGAGACTTAGTTCTGTATTTATTCTCAAATGTAAATGAAAGAGATATCTCACTTTACGCTGGCATTTTAACTTTTTTATTTCAACAAGCTAAGTAAATATTTATGAGATATAGTGACAGTAACTCGCTAAGTTACATAAAAATCGACTTTCGTCGGTACTCGCAAAGTAATTTCTCTTAAAAATTCGGTTCTCCCGTTGAAGCACCGAAACATTATAAGGTTATAAGGTCACAGGCGAGAAGGACAATTTGTTTAACTTTTCAGCTTACATTAGACAAGATGAGTTTCGTCGGTTCTCTTATGAAAGTCGGCCGGCCACTTAGCGCTACCATAAAAGTTAAATGCTTCATAAATCATAGGCGGCGAGGCAGCAGGACTCAGGAGCCGCTGTAATGAACTGGCGTCTTATTAATAATAACTTGTTGACGGTGAGATCCCTAAAAGCTGGATATTAACTCGACAGGGAACACGGTAACAGCTTGATACAAGGAACACAGTCACATGCTTTGATTTTAAAATCAAACAGTATTAAAATACGAAACAAAAGACAAAGACGTCCGATGTGTTGAACGCAGCAATAAAACATAATGCACGTGTCCTTGTTATAGCAAGTTATGTTGCACAAATTGACGTTCACAAGCGACTTGCATTCTCTGCAAGTCAACGTGCAGCAAGTTGTTATTTCATTTTTATTAAAAACCAAATAAGCTCGAACCCAGGAAATGAAGTCTACGAATCGAACGCTACAAAATTATTAAAGTACGATAGTGGGTGACTTTTATCGATCCGCGTTTGATTGTAAGTGAGCAAAATTTCAATTAATGCCTTTCTACGCGGCAAGTATTCTGCAAACAGTGGATGAAGGCTTCCAATCAGTCAGAAACTGTTTGCTCACAAACTCTAGTGGCTCGGCTCGACCAGCAATTGGTCTTGTGCGTAGCTAAGTACCTAACTTCCTTACCGTCACTTATACTTGAACTAACCATTGAAATAGGGTTCAATTAGTCTAGAGAACTACTCGACGGACCTCTGACCTATTTGAAAAGTACATTATGTTATAAATTGAGCAGGGAAAGATTCTTCGAAGGAGTTGTACAAGTGTTCTACTTTCATGAAGTTACTGCGTTATATTTATTTAAAAGTAACCCAGTTTTGAAGGTAATCTTTGAGTGCGAGCGTCGAGGTCTCTCGAACTTAAAGGTTGTATTAATAAACCACTCTCATTTGAAAGTACCCTTCTTAGTGTCAATTTTAAACCTTCGGAGAAACTATTTCTTATGAACCCTTTTTCTAGTACCCAGAACCTATTTCTCTTTTGTCGATCTTAGATCAGAAAGACCTGAAAAAGCAAGAAAATGAACCATAAAGAACTATCATATTACAAACAAGTAGCATAATCAGCCTATAGTGCTCCCACTGCTGGGACACTGCACACAGCTCTCCCGTAACCACACGGGTCCAGTGCGGGTTAGTAGATGTCACACGTCTTTGGATTTTGGTTCTATTAAGCAGTTTTCCACACGATGTTTCCCTACACCGTTTTGACAGCAGAGGTAGTGAAATAAATAAACAAAGTAAAGCGCCTGTCTGGGTTTGAACCTACGTCCTAGAACTCGTAAGTCGCGACCGTTACCACTGGGCCACCACTGCTCATCACAAACAAGTCCTTTTTCGTACAAATCAGCCTTATCTGAATCTCACGCAGAATCATGACGCCTAGGTCATAACCAATAAACCCTGTACCAAAGTCAACCTTAAGCAAGAAAATTAACATCATTTAAGATTACAAGCTTATTTTCCACAGGTAAAACCACGGAGTATAAAATATTCTTAAACTCCGCGCAAGTAGAAAATGATGAGCAAACAACATGAATTATGGGCGGTGGGAACGCGTTGTTGCAACAAGCTACCGCAACGCGCTACTACAACTTGATACACTATTAGCATCTTTAGCCTGTAGGAATTTCGCTAAACGACTTCATGAAGTATTTAGTTTTGGTGAAGAAAAAAACCTCGTGAGGTTACTTCGATTTCGTGATAACATTAGTTTCACGAAATCACAAACAGATACACTTAGAAGTGTGCTAATCACTGTTCAACCTATATCTGTGCATAATCACGTTTTTTTCCCAGCTATAGTAAAAGTGCAGGCCTAGAGCTTAGTTTAGGCACCAGTCTCTCACAATATTACAGTGTTGTCTGACTCTGATACCATGTAAAATGTGTTTTGTTATATTGTGGTGAGAAAACAAATTAATAAATAAATAAATACCATACAAATTCTCCCCCCACATAACTTTTAACTCGTATGTTTAGGAAAATGAGTTTTTAAAATAGGTAAAATCTGAAGACCGTAGTAGTGGAGGCGTTCATCGAACGTATGTATATGCTGCACAAACGTGACGCTAACGCCGCGTCCATTTCGATGCAATACCGCACCAGCACCCAATGCAAAGACACCCTTAATTTCACTATAAATTGCGATACCAGAAACTTTGATGTTCGTCTACCTTCAATTTCAAATATTTATCGCTCTCAAGTGGTAAAAACCTTATTACAGTTATAAGGTGACCTGACATGAACCCTGTAAGGGCTAGGGGCGGTACTTTCATATAAGCCCGGCTTGCCCTAATACAATGATAATTGATAATAACAAACGTAAGCCTATCAAAACAAACAAAAACTACACCAGTCAATGAACTCGAATTCAAACATTCATGTCATAGGAATAATAAAATTTCGAAATTCCCACATATTATGCTGCGCGCACTACGTTACCAGATTTACGCACCCTTTTAACTCAAATCATTCACATTTAAATTCCGCGCTATCTCGTTCTGGCGCTACTCAATGCGTTCAAATGCGCCGTCTCGCTCACACTGGTCGGCTTGTAATCTGGCTTGCCTCACGTATCTTTGTCTCCCAGTTTTCGCCTACAAATTGCTATAGAAACGTTTACATTAGTTGATGTATTGGTAAGTACATAGAAGCAGATTTCTACGAAATCAGAAGCCCGGCATTTCACGGGCATTACGTTCGCGCAAGTGCAATAACCGCGTTTACCGCGTGAAGTGAGTTGCGAGCTTAGGAACGCTAACGTACACAATGACGCGACGTGACTCATTTTATTATTATTTTGAAGGAGTATTTTCTAGGTTATTAACTAATTTTATAATTTAAAATGATGTGATAGTTATTGCGGCGATGTCGTTCCCTATGGTTTTGTAAGTGAATATAGTGTTCTCTTTTTATCAAAATGTGAATTCGGAAACTGGCGGTTATGACAATTACGTTCTTGAAATATGTAGCTTCTTAAAATAAAAGTTTTCTAATCAAAATTACTCGTATAATAATGGTGTTAGTAGTACTAACAACCATGACACCATTATTTTAGATAATCAGCCAATCCCTCAGTCGGCTCCTTTTTTTCGTAAAATATCTGTCGGCTTGCCCTAATTTTGACCCCTTTTTTTTTTTTTTTTTTTGGGTGGGAAATCATCAAATGACTTCTCCCGCTCTGGGTGGAGCGGGAGGGCGTGTCAGACTTTTACTGACTAAAACCCACCCGTGTTCCTTCAGTTGCCTGTGCCAGGGCCACGGTTTTCTCTGTGGAATAACCCGCGACCCTGAGGCGTCGGCCCTATCGGACCCCGTCATTTTGTGCTGACATCTCTTTGAGGCGCGCGTGGAACACAACGCGCCGTCGACCCGGGCCTGGTCCTTACCGGACGGCGAGCTACCCATTGCTCGCCATCCGCAAGCCCGCGCCTACGGTGGCCGGGAATCTGCAGGCGACTCCCGACGCCCAGGGCGTCTCCTGCGGCGGCTAGTGGGGGCGTGAGGGCGCAATGCTCTCTCCCTCACCCGCTCCGCCTCCTCCTTCGCGAGCATTACTGCTTCGCAGAAGGAGGTGACGGCTTTCCATTCCCTCTCGCTCCGTACCATGGCCTGGACCAGGGCCGGACGCGAGAGATCGCCGCCGCCAATCGCCCTCGCGAGGACACTGCGGTGCTCCGCCCAAGCTGGGCATACCTCCACCGTGTCCTCCGGGCGATCCACGCAATGGTGACACCCGGGCGTTTCCTCCCGCCTTATGCGAAACAGGAACCTCCCGAAACAACCGTGTCCGGTGAGGACCTGTGTCAGGCGGAAGGTGAGGACGCCGTGGCGCCTCTCTAACCACTCCTCTAATTTTGACCCCTAGGCACGCCACTGGTAAGGGCACAGCATTTTTTTTTCATGTAAATTTATATTCGTTTTAAATAAATCTGTAACATAATATAACATCACGCCTATAATCACAGAACAGTTGGGACACATTTCGTCAGTTATGCTTAAGTCCCATATAATAGGGGGCGAGCCTATTGCCATCAACCGGGCACAAATCCAGACTCCGGGCTGCTTCTGAGAAATTCTAGATAGCAAAATCCAATAACACTTTGTCCGACCTGGAAATCGAACCCAGGACCTCATGCTCAGCAGTAGCTCTTGCCACCACTAGACCAACGAGGCAGTCAAAAAAACACCTAAATATATTTGTAATCTTTTAATTAATTACATACGTAGATATGTATTTTTATTTCATAACATATGTAGGTAGTTACGAGTATATAGTATATACTATATTTCATGAGGTTCGTTTGCACATTAAATGTATTTAATTTTCCTTTGAAGTACAATACTGTTGGACCTACACACCTTCATTCTAAAAAGGTGGTTATTATTTTGGAAGCTGTAAGCAGTTTCAATACGGCTATCACTTCCAGTTGAGTCCTCGAATTCGACCACTAATGTGTGGCCTACTGTAATATAGAGATTCTATTATATTCAGGCACTATTCACAAAAGAAAAACATTGTTGTCAATTTGTTATCTAATTGTGAGAAAGCTTGAATTATTGAAACATTTTATCTGTGTGGCTATAAAAATACAGTCAGTCACTGTTTTTAGTTTCATCACTTTTGCGCTCCGGAAAATATGGTTTGTTTTGTTTTTGATTTTCTTGAATGAATATATTGTGTTGTCATAAAATAAAATTTTAATTTCAATTTGAAAAAACCGATGAACATTAAACTGTGATTTTCAAATTCCTTGAAACGGGTTGCTTAGTGTTAGGTAAAAAATACATTACTGACTGTTTTTTTTTTACAAAGATTTTTTAAAAATTATTTTACTGGTGTAGGTACTTTGTATTAAAGTTGTAAAAAGTGGTTCAGCCTCGTGCAAGTAGACCATATATTGATGTTGACGATATTTTGTTATGTTCAAAATCAAAAGCGGTGTAGGGTAAAAAGTATCAAACGTCAGTCTCGCGTCACTTTTTGGAAAACTTGTTTGCGAATATTTGTGATTTTCCATTAATACTGCATTTATTTGAAAAATCCCTTTCACCGCATTCAAAACAATAACAAATCCGTTTGTTTAAATTATTTTTCCCTTTCTCGCAAAAATTGCACAAAATTATTTACGTTGCATAAAAGATAAGTGAATATGTTACTATTATAACGTTTTATCACAAATCTAACACTTAAACATACCCCAGTCTTTGCTGTCACGCAGTCTGGTAACGAACAAACACCATTTTGAACGCCATGAATAACCATAATAGTTCCAAACCCTTTATTCAAGCAGACAGATGAGTTCATAACTCTCAGTTGGCAAGGAGTCGCGTCGCCACCAAGATACCGCGTAGTTAAGCTCCGTTGCAGATAAACATAGCATCCAGCCATCCGAGAGACCTGATATATCGTCTATAACTACCAAGTACACTCAACTAAGAGATAAGGTATACAAGCTTCTCACGAAAGCTCTTTCTAGGGAAGACATATCATTGTTTAAATTATAAATACTTCATTCTAATTTAAACTTTACTAGAATTAGGTAAACATTACATTGCAGATAATGGCTTTACGTAAAATAAAAATATCTTGCCATGGCAACACTTACGACGCGAAAATAATTTCGCATTACTACTCGTACATCATGTCGCGATTCGTATCGCTCTAAACGTATCTCTATAGCCTGTTGAATTGTAGCCATTAGAGCAGTTTCGTCGCTTTTGGCTTAGCAAATACAGTGTAGGTCTACTTCGGACCTCTTAGATTAGTTTTTCCTTAAAATCAACATCAACATCGAAAAGTAAAATCAACACGTGCGAAACAAACCGCAACAAAATAGCTGGCTAATCGAAGGAGATAGAAATATAATCAAATCTGTGAGTCAAAACACGACAGTTTCGCTTGTCGAAAAACGGACAAGTGATGGCGGAACTGCTGCGGTTTCGCTGGTATGGTTTTGCGCGGAGTTGTGATACCCGCCTATACACATGTTGTATGTGTGGTAAGATGTAAAGTCAACCTATTACAGCGTTGGTCTTTTGTTCAAAAGTTAAAATCACGGCTGTATTACCCAAAGGCGGATCTAAATAAACCCAGTGCCATCAATCGAGCTCAAATCCATCCCCGGGTTGCTACTGATGAAGTAAACCAATAACACTGCTCGGAAATCAAACCCAGAAAACAAAGACATAAAAATTCGTTTAATGGCATAACCACGAACCCCTCGACGAAGGCGGTGAAAAGCTATTGATCGTAATAGCAACGAATATTGCCTGCGTACTACAATGACGTACACACGACTACATTTCAAGCTATTCATTTTCAGTATAAGCTGATCTCGCATTGTATATATGATTTCCGTACAATAAGAGGTCAGCTTATACTGGAAATGGATAGCTTGATGTGTAGGCTTGTGTATCAGAAAAGGTGTGGTCAGATTAAAGAGTGTAGTACAGACCATTAAACTGATCCACTTGCACCTTGGGGCAAACATCGAAATAGCGAAAAAATTATATACCGTCCCATACAAAACTTCAATAGACCTACTCGACCCAAATGTATGTATGGGATCCTGGCTGATTTATTTTTCGCAATTACGTCTGTTCCATACTGTAAATCTTGCCTGCATACAAATTTATTTTGTCAAGTTTACGTTTACATACCCAAAACTGAACGTACGATACATAACACGTTACTAATACGTATCAGATATAGACGTCTAGATCTTGACTGGAAATAGAACTCTAATTTTGTTCGATATATTTCCGAACGATTTCCTGTTGCATTTATTATTACCGAGGGCGAATGTGAGTGTTACAATCGATACTAGTTGAGTAGTTGACCGATGATTTCATTACGTATTTATTTAAAGGTATCACATTAAAATGTGGCATTCGATACGTGATATATTCGAACCCAGCTTTCGATGACAATAACCAAAGAATGAGGATTGAGGGACAGAAAGTATAAAGCTACGATTTTCTAGAAGAGCGGCGAGCTATCTTTTAATGGGCGTCATGAAAATCTGCCATTCTTACCAGTATTAGACAAATAAAGGTGTCAAAAAAATGGTTTGGGCAGCCGTCAGTGTGTGACCGTTCACAGCTTTTCTATGAAACCAAAACTTATTCGTCTTTACGTAGTTCATTAAAGCAGCCCTTTTTTATGTCCAGGCAAATCATTCCATTCCAAGATTGCCTGGAAGAGATCGCAGAAAGCGATAAGGCCTCCCTTTATATATTTTGTAGTAGATTTTTTTTTCATGTATTTTTGTGGTGTACAATACAGTATACATAAATAAATAAATAAGGCACCAGTGTAACCCGTCAAACTCAAGTTTTGTTACTTTTTTTGCAATTTGCTCGTCAGTATGTGTTGTATGTTCATAAAAATACAACTCGTGACCGTATTTACAGAATTATAAATAATATAGTAATCAATTTTCCCCTATAAGACCAAGTAATTCCAATAAATGCCTATTTCATGAAATCCTGACATTTGAGAATATGAGATACCAACTTAAGAAATTGTATAATTGATTCTAATGGTTATAATCCTGCTCCACACCACAACTAATTAATTAACATTTGATATACTGTTGGAGCTGCTGCAGATTGCACGAATATATTTGCACATATAAACTCAATCTCCTTTATTATATAAATGCATAGCACAGATGTGAATACTTTTTACTATGAAGCTACCATTTACCGGGTAATGTTGTATTGACTTGAATGTGCCCTGGCGGCTGATAGTATGTCATGCACACTCAAATGTCTCGCTGACGGTGGCGCGTATGTTATATCATTTAGCTCCCTTCAAAATGGTTCAGCTGAATGGTGATGATCCATGCGTCATGTTCGTGGACGGGCGCCGTCAGTTGGGACTTGTCGTCTCTTAGCTGCCACAGGTTTTTTTTTAAATTGGATTGGTTATATTTATTATATGCTGCACTCTGGACGCTCTTAACGTGTAAGGTTTTTGTACATCGTTCTCACCTATAGGATCAACATTTATGATGTATCTATTATATTTGTAAGAACAATTTTTTTTTAAAGGGTGTCCATGGAGTTTCTTGCCCGTTCTTCTCAATAGATACAGTCGAGTTCACAAATATATTGGCAGTGACAATGTGACGTGACGGCTTTATTGAAAGATATTTTTCGTTTAAAGTCAGCTGTTAGTGAAATAAAAGAGACGTATGTAACTACGAAGCAAATTGAAGATTTAGAAAATAAATGGTCAAATTGTCGGTATAGTTCCGACTACCGAATAAATATGAGGCGTGGAGGGTACTTAGCCGAAAGCGTACCGATTGCAATTCAAACGCCGAGAGACGGGTCAACGACCGAGCGAACGGTAGACACCTGTCATAGTCGAGACTTTCTGTCACATTCACCTGTCGGCGGCAATGATATGTCATACCCAATGGATAAGCGTAAGGTGGTGGCGGCGGCGCCGGGGGCACCCGACAGCGATGGTGCGCGCGTCTCGCTGTCTCGTTCCCTCGAGCCAACTGAGATAACGGTGCATGAAAGTGAGCAGCTCCCCACTATGTTAATAACGCGCGCGCAGGTTGGTACTAGTGCGACTGCGACGGAGTGTTTTGTGAGCGAGACGGAGCGTCCTTCGGACAATATGTGTGAGATCGAGATACCAGTCAGTCGAGATAACGGTTCGTCGCCAGCTGATTTATGTAAACAAAGCGCGGAGATCGGCAATACGGCGGCTAATACGGCGCTGCTGGTGCGAAAGTTATCCTTTGCAGATACTGTCAGGAATGGTGAGAATTGGAAAAAGCCAATAGAGGATGAGAACTGGTTAGAATCGCAGAGAAAGCGATTTAGAAATAGGTTTATAGGGAGCAAGGGTAAGGCCGACTCAAGCTGCAGTAATTTTAAGGCGAGAAAAAGACACCGATATATGCCTGATTCCTCGATTTGTCAAAAGCTTTTGACACAGTTGCTTACGACATACTTTGGCGAAAGCTAGAGGGAACTGGTATGCCAACGGAATATACCAGTATTCTTAAATTCTGGTATAAAAACCAAACTAAACAGGTGAGATGGGTGGATACACTATCTGACGAATATAAGTTGGAATGCGGTGTAAGGCAGGGTGGCCTCACATCTACCGGCCTCTTTAGCTTATATGTAAACCAGTTGATCGAGGAGCTCAGCAGGACTCATGCCGGATGCTACATTGACGGAACATGTGTCAACAACATAAGCTATGCTGATGATATGGTTCTGCTGGCCCCCTCGGTCAATGCCCTGAGGACATTGGTTCAAATTTGTGAACGCTACGCGTCCGAGCATGGTCTCAGGTACAACTCGCAGAAAAGTGAGGTACTGATTTTTAGGGCTGGAAACCAGAGACCTAGTACAGTGCTTCCGATCATGGTCGATGGGACTGCGTTGAAAGTGGTGCAGAAATTTAAATATCTGGGTCATCTGGTCACGGAGGACTTAAAAGATGACACAGATATCGAGAGGGAACGCAGGGCGTTGGCGGTAAGGAGCAATATGCTGGCCCGTGGGTTCGCTCGATGTACAAAGGAAGTGAAAATGGCACTTTTTAGGGCATATTGCCAATCTTTTTACTCGAACAGCCTGTGGGTTCGGTATACGCAACGAGCTTACAACGTCCTGCGTATCCAGTATAATTATGCTTTCAGAATGCTGTTGGGGTTGCCACGGCATTGTAGTGCGTCGCAAATGTTCGCAAATGCGCGAGTTGATGGTTTCCACGCTATAGTACGTAAGAAACTGGCATCGTTATTCCTGAGACTGCGCGGTAACACCAACAGCATTTTGGAAATGATTGCATCCCGACATGACTGTCCTATACAGGCACACTGGGTGGGTATAGTTACAGGGAAATTGTAAATATAATTGTTTTCTTTCTTGGAGACACCAATCCTACTGAGAGGAACTCCTCTCAGTAGGATTGGTGTCTCTGTGATACTGGAGTGGTGTGTGGTGGGATGTAACTACATACCCATGCAAAAATCATCTAAAAGGTTAGCGAATATAGTTAGTTATATTGACATAGTTATTTTACCAGAACAAGTTACCAGAGATACAGAATTCAATAATCTTCAGACCATGATATACTGCGCTGCGTGGACAGCTGCTAAGGCCAACGGTAGTAAAATTTCACTGACACATTCTGAACATAGAAGTAGACTCCAAAAAGATCGCAAGCCTAAATGGCAAAAAAGGTTAGACCACAAAATAGAAGTTATCAGAACCAAAATCGGAAGATTAACATACTACATGCAAGGCCATAGGAGCAGAAAACTAAAGAAAAAAGTGAACAGAATATTAAGAGCATACATCGCATGAAGATCCTAACACACACCTTTCACACTTTCTAGACATTCTTAAACAAAAACTAACAGTTGTTAAAAGCAGACTAGATAGATACACTAAATGCACACTCCGTAAAACACAAAATAACCAATTCAGAAATAACGAAAAATAATTTTAGCGAAAACTAAAGGCATCAATAATGAACCACACTACACCGAACCATAACACACATACAACGTGGCCGGCCACAGACGAGTTGCAGCAATTCTGGGCAGGAATATGGGAAAATCCAGTCTGTCACAATACTGAAGCAGAATGGATCAAAGAAGAGGAGGCCCATCAGATAAACGTTGAAGCGATGAGTTTTGAACAGGTTGAGGTAGAAACTTTCCATGATGTCCTTAAAAAGGTACACAATTGGAAAGCACCAGGCTCTGATCACATACACAACTATTGGTACAAAAAATTCACACACGTACACCCGCACCTCTATAACTATATTAACGATTTTATAAAAAAAAACATCTATTATTCCATCATACATTACAGAAGGCAAGACATACATGCTTCCGAAAGACCCTAATGACACATCTAATCCAGCAAAATATAGGCCAATCACGTGTCTGCAAACTATTTATAAGATATTGACATCGTGCATTACTAACATTGTATATAAACACCTTGAAACACAACAGATATTAACAGAGGAACAGAAAGGGTGCAGGAAGTTCAGCCAAGGTTGTAAAGAACAGTTAAAAATAGATGCAGTAATACTTAAACATGTCCAACGTACTAAGAAAGATTTATGTTCTATGTATATTGATTATAGGAAAGCATACGATTCAGTACCACACTCGTGGTTACTTAAAGTTTTGAATGTATATAAGATACACCCACAACTCATCAACTTTTTAGGTAATTTAATAGAGAAATGGCAGACGCGATTATTCCTGAACACATCTACAGGAATAGTTAAGACAGAACACATGAAGATCCAGCGAGGGATATTCCAAGGAGACTCACTCAGCCCACTGTGGTTCTGTCTCGCATTAAATCCGCTTTCAAATAAACGCAATGCCTTAAAGCCCGGGTATCAACTTCAATATAGTGATACGACGACTGACATACTGACTGACCAGCAAAATTGTAAAATAAACCACCTGCTCTATATGGACGATATCAAATTGTACGCATCATCACCAGACGACTTATATGAACTAGCAAATGCTACTGAAAATTTTTCAAATGATATTGCTATGGAGTTTGGGATTGACAAATGTAAAATTAGTTCAATCAGAGCGGGCAAAACTTATTCACACTCATACCACATGCAGACTGGTGACGCCATAGAATCATTAGACGAAAACGGGACTATTTTTTTCTATTCTATTCTACTTACTAAACAATTTAAACACAGGTTAAAAACAATATGTCATACACAAATAGACGATCGAAACACCATAAAAGCCATAAACACTTATGTCATCCCCGTTCTTACCTATTCTTTTGGTATCATAAATTGGAACAAGACCGAACTCAAACATTTGAAACGGATAATAAATACCACTCTGACTAAACACAGAAGGCACCATCCTAGGTCATGTGTTTAGAGACTCACTCTGCCAAGGAACGATGGTGGCAGGGGAATAATAGATATCACAAACCTACATAACAAGCAAATAACTATTTTAAGAACATACTTTAATGCTAAAAGTACTACTGTAACTCTACATAAAGCAATAGTGTTTAATGATAAAAAACTTACCCCTTTTAACATGTTTGAGAAGAAACCCCAGAGTAATGAACAACAGACTGACGGACAGACTAAAATCTCAGATTGGACCCAAAAGTCATTGCATGGGAGATATCGACATGATCTTAATCAACCTAGCGTCGACAAGTTAGCGTCGAACGAATGATTAAGGCGTGGAGAACTGTTCCCTGAGACAGAAGGGTTTATGATAGCTATTCAGGACCAAGTGATAGAAACTCGCAATTACCAGAAACACATAATGCGAGTTCATCAAACCATAGACAGATGTAGGCGATGCAATAGTACCCCCGAAACCATTCAACACATCACGGGTGCGTGCAAAGCAATAGTCCAGACTGATTACAAACACAGACATGACCAGATAGCGAATATAATCCACCAAAAATTTGCAATAATATATAAATTAGTTCCCTCACCACCTGTAGCTTATTATAAATATCAACCTGAAACTGTTCTCGAAAACTCCACTCATAAGATGTACTTAGACCGAGCTATACTCACCGACAAAACAACACACTACAATAGACCAGACATCACGTTATTAGATAAAGTTAACAAAACTGCACAAATCATAGACATTGCTGTTCCTAATACACACAATCTACAGAATCCTATAGCAGAAAAACTCTCAAAATATACAGACCTGAAAATAGAAATCAGCCGAATGTGGCGGCTTAGCAATGTCACCATAGTTCCTATAGTATTGTTAACGACAGGTGTAATACCTAAACAGCTCCACCAGTCATTAAACACACTCGATTTGCCACCCTACACATACCAGACTCTTCAAAAAGCTACAATCTTGAACACCTGCAGGATAGTCAGAAAATTTCTGCAAAATGACAATGAAACATTAATTGTCACCTCACACACGAGTGCAGCAACCATTTTTGTTTGTATGTTTGGCATCTCGCAGGTCAACCTATGCGGTTGTCGTCTGCTTAAGCGGACTTGCCTGTGGATTCCCTAATAAATTAAGGCCTCCAGCCAGGACTTAAACTTATATACTAACTAAAACTAAGCGACAACGCTAAGGGCACCCCCTGTGGGGTACGAACCTCGGCTTAGGGCGTCGCTGGAAGAGGGCAGCAAATGACTAGCTGGATCAGGATTGGTATTAATTAGGGACGAATTTAAAGCTACAGGCTCAGCGGCGCGGGCTGGCTCGAGCAAGGGTCGGGAGGGGCGTCGATTTGGGCGTCGCGGCGGGCCTCGGCGGCGAGGGCGGTAGGACGGCGATCGGGTTTTGGGCTTCTGTAGCGTGCTAGTGGCCTTACTACTCTCCTGGAGGAGGGTAGTGGCGTCGTCGGGGTCGATTAAAGTATGCCTTGGTCGGCGAATACTGCTAATGCGAGAGGGAGTGTAGCGGGCGGCCGCTGTAATCAGGGGGTTAGAATGTTTAATGCCGCAGTCGAAGAAACGCTTTGATAAGCGTTTCATGAACTGTTTTATGGTTGGCATTTTGAGGTCGACGTGAAGATCTATATTACGGACATAGAAGGGGGCACCCGTGACCCTTCTGAGGAAACGGTTTTGGAGGGTCTGCATCTTATGGAGATGACGTGGGTGAGCGTGCGCAAATACAACGCAGGCATAGGTCATGATGGGACGGATGACTGCGGTATAGATGCGGAGCTTGCATTTGAGGGACAGTTTGCTACGGGCTGTCAGTACGAATTGGAGCCTGCTAAGAGCGAAGGAGGCGCGCGCGCGAACCGCCTTAATATGAGCCTTAAAGGTAAGGTTCTCATCGAGGATCACGCCTAGGTATTTGGCTTGCTTCTCCCAAGGGATTGGCTTGCCGTACATAGTGATCGGGCTGGGAAGTGGGGGAGGGAGTCGACGACGTCTCGAGAAGAGAACCGCCTGACTCTTATCGGGGTTGACCTCGATTCTCCATTTCCGGAACCAAGCGCCTAAGACATTTGCGGAGGTTTGGAGAGTACGAGCTATAGCGTTGGGACAGTGACCAGTATAGTAAACGGCAGTGTCGTCGGCGAAGAGAGCCAACTGAGCCTTTTTACTTTTTGGGATATCGCTAGTGAACAGCGTGAAGGCGAGAGGAGATAGTACGGAACCCTGAGGGACACCGGCGCGAATAGGATGAGGGGACGAGAGTGCTCCCTCGACGCGATAGCGAAAGGTCCGGTTCGACAAAAAGTCTCGTAAGATGAGCACGAGACGATCTGGCACTCCTAGTTGGTAGAGCTTGTATATCAAGCCGTTGTGCCAGACTTTGTCGAAGGCTTTCGCTATGTCGAAGAATAGCACACCCGTCGTCGCGTTACGCTGCAGACCAGCGCATAAGTGCTCTACGATACGGTGGACCTGTTGGGTGCCCGAGTGTTGGCTACGGAATCCAAACTGCTCGTTGGGTATGAGGCTCTTTGCTTCGGCGTAGTCTTTGAGACGCTTATAAATAAGCCTCTCGTAGATTTTGCCGAGGACATTGAGTAAGCTAATAGGGCGGTAGCTGGAGGGCTCAGACTTTGGCTTGCCTGGCTTTGGGATACCGATGACGGTGGCTTCTTTCCATGCTTGTGGGAAGATGTTGTTGCTCAAGGCGCCATTGAAGATGGCGGTCATAAGCATTATTAGCGGGGCAGGAAGGAGTTTGTATACCTTATTGGTAATACCATCCGAACCGGGGGCCTTACGAGCGTGGAGCCCTTTAATGATGTCGTGCACTTCGTCTGGAGTGACGGGAGGCAGAGGATCATCAGGGTCTTCGACGGGAGGGAGGAAGTCTCTTCGTTCGACTTCAGCGTCGACCTTGTTCAGGTGAGCTTGGTCTACTGGTTGGGAGCTGGGAGAACATTGGGACTCTAGGCTGTCGGCAAGACATTCAGCCTTATCGGGACTGTCGAAAGCGACACTATTGTCGGGGCGGATGAGAGGAGGCATAGAGACCTCTTCTGAGGAACGCAATTTCCTCTGTAATTGCCAGAAGGCTTGATGAGTGGGCTCGAGTTCGCTGAGCATCTTGTTCCAGCCCTCAGAGCGAACCTCCCCTATGCGTTTTTTTACAGCACGCTGTAAATGGCGCATGTGGGCTTTGTTCGCGTCACAAGGGAAGGAGTCGTAGGCACGGATGGCCGCGTTCTTCTCGGTTATCAGGTCACGTACGTCAGTAGGTAGTTTCCAGCGATGGTCTTCCATCACCGGAACTTCCCGTGAACAATCCGTCAATACGGATTGTACGTGCTCTGTAAACGAGTCGATTGCGGCCGTCGTGTCAGCGACTGACACTAAGTGATCGGGGATGGTGTCTAAGTGAGGCGACGTGGTGGATTTCAGTCTTTCGCTTACTTTCCTCCAGTCGGTTATCGTCTGGGTCTGAGGGGGGCGGTTGGGGTCGATCGGGCCCGAGTAGGGTGCAAGATGCATGACTACAGGGCGGTGGTCAGAATTTAGCTCGTGGAACGTCTCAATCGATTGCAAACGGAGGTTCACATTCTTGAGCAGCGCTACATCGAGAACATCGGGAAGGTGATTAGGATTACCTGGGAAGTGAGTCGGGCTCATTGGAGCGATGACGTCAAAGTTAAGGGATTCGCCTAACTTGAAAACTAACCTACCTCTGGTTGAAGTTGTGCTACTATTCCACGCCGGGTGCTTGGCATTAAGATCCCCCGCCAAGATGACGGAGTCACTCATACCGAAGAGGGCAGTGAAGTCCTTTTGGAGCGAGATGGGATCCTCCGGACCATTGTCGGGTGGGATATAAGCGGAGATGATGGTGATCGGTTGGTGGCCGGTCATGCCGAGCCGACAGATAGAGGTCTCCAGATGGGAGAAGAGAGGAGGTGGGTCTATAGGGATACAATACAAAGATTTCCTAAAGTATATGAGTGTGCCACCCTTGTGACATCGAGACCTGTCATTGCGAACTAGTTTAAAGTTGGCAATATTCGGGTTTCGGTGATGTGGTTTTAAAAAGGTTTCCTGTATGAGGAGGATGTCAAGCTGATGGTCGCGGAGGAAAGTGGCGATCTCATCGCGTTGACCTGAAACGCCATTTGCGTTGAAAAAGCCTAATTTAAGGGATCGGGGTTTGTTACTATTTACTCTCGTATTATCCATTGAGAATTAATATTTGAGTGAGTGTAGAACTTGCGCGATCTCGGGATACGCGCTGAGAATTTCCATGAGGCGGATTGCGTTGCCGTTTGCAGCAACGATTTCTTCCGCCATTTTATCCGCGGCGGTGGTGAAGAGAGCCGCGTATGTACTTAATATGATTTGGGCGCTGTTTCGGCCCTGGGTTCCCTGAGGTGCCGCTGGAGCGGCCGTAGGGGCCGCGGGGGCTACCAAAGGCGCTGGGATGGCGGAAGCCATCAGCGCTGGAAGTTGAGCGGGTTGCGCTGGTTGCGCGGGGATAGAGGGCACCGAGGCTGCGGGAGCCTTCAGGTGATTTAGGTTAGCCCAGGGAGACGGCCTCTGATGGTCGGCAGCGCCGAGTCCTGGGACGCGGTGGTTTCCTTCTGCGAAACAGTCATCTCGCAGAAGGAGGCTGCGGAAAGGGAGAGAGAGATCTCGTCCACTCTCCCGATCCGCAGCAGGCGCACCGGGCGCAGGCGGAGGGCGGACAACGCCCTCTTCCAGCCCCCCTAAATGGGTCCAGGGGCGACGGATTTGGGGACATCCGTCGCCCCCCAACATCAGGACCCGAGAAGGCGGCGCGCGTAGTGTTCCTCGCGCGCCGACCACAGACGTTGCGGGGGGAGTACACCTCACTCCCCCCGCCCGAGACGTGGCCCGCGCAAGCGGGCCGGCACCAGCCGGGGTTGTGGAAGAATAATGTGTTCCCGCGACCCCGGCGTAGGTGTGAGATGGAACACCGGGGTGGTTTTTAGTCAGTAAGAGTCTGACAGACCCCTCCGCCCGCCCCAGGGCGGAGGACATCCATGAGGATTTTCCACCCCGGGAACAAAAAAAAAAAAAAAAAGGGAGACGGCCTCTGCGGACTGAGCCGCTCCGGCATCAGCGCGGAAGGAGGCTTTCCCCAGGGGCTTTCCCTGTGCTGGCGGTCGCTCGCGCGTTTCGCGAGTTTAGGAGAGGAGGACTTCGGGGCCTTAGGACAGCCCCGGTAATTTGCCGGGTGTCCCGATTGGCCGCAGAGTACACAGCTGGGAGGCTCTAAACATAATTCCCTATCTTTAGGGCGGGTACAGTCGGCGGTGCCATGCTCTCCTAGACACTTGACGCATCTAGGGGTGGCATAGCAGTTGGACTGCGAGTGACCATATAATTGGCAGCGATGACACTGTCCAATTAGTTGAGCTCTGTAAGGCTTCTCTATTGAGATGCCTGAGAGCGAACACACCGACTTAACTTTAAAAATCGGGTGGTGACCGTCTGTGGGGTCACAGATGACCAGGACCATGTCGTAGACTAGGCCCTGTCTCGCTTTATGTAAGCGATGGACGGCGGAAACGGGGATTCCTTGAGCGATGAGGTCGCTCTTAATCTCCTCGGTGGAGATTTCTTGAGGGACGCGCCTTATTACGACGCGAGTAGGGGTTTCCTCCGGAAGGGAGTAAGTGTGAAAGGAGTAGTTCCTTTCACGTAGGGCGCGGGAGAGATCCCTAAAGTCCGTAGACGTGGGGACGGTAACTTTGATCCCCTGGAGGGTGGATCGGGCGTTGGTGTAGTTGATCTTGCGATCAACACACATCTTGGAAATTTCAGTCCATTTGGACTTTTCCTGGACATATATCGGGGGAGGGGGCTTCTGCTTCCTCGCGGTAGGAGCGGGTGGGCAAGCCATAGGGCTGGCGGGGCGACTGGCCCGCGGACTAGGGGCGGAAGTCGAGCTGGACGATGTAGTCGTGACCTGTTTCTTTGAGGCCGGACCGGCGGGGGCGGAGGATTTAGCCGCCTTCCTCTTGCCTCCTTTAACAACGACTTGGAAGTCGTCGTCGCTGGAGGAGGAGGTGCGGGCTTCGTCCTCTGAGAGTGGGACTGACGTGTCCATGCTCTCCGGTTGAGTCGAGTTTGATACTGCGGTGCGCAGCTGCGTTGTCTCTGAAACAATGGCAGCCGGAACAATAGACGGCGTAACAATGGCGGCAGGTACAAAAGCGGGCGAGACAATAGGGGCCGCGGTATTTACTGCCGGGATAATGACGGGCGAGACAATAGGGGCCGGATCAGCGGCCGGGGTATTATCTACCGGAACAAAGGCGGGTGACACAATGGGGGCCGAGATAGTTGCCGGAACATTGTGGTGCGGAACAAAGGGCGGAATGCCTTGTTCACTTGCAGGTGGCGATAGCGGGCTCTCCAGTGCGTCACTGAATTCCACAAGTGACCCGTGGAACGGAGTGGGGGTGGACCGTTGGCGTATTTTGGCGCCATATTTCGCCAAGAACTCGGGGTCCTTAAAAAGGACCTCTCTGAAGAACGCCAAAATAAAGGCGTCCTCCATGGTCGGAGGAGGAGCTATTTTAGGGAGGGAATGGTGGAAATTTTTTTTCCTACGTGGCCTAAACCCTATACCTATCTCCCCGGGTGGATGGGCCCGGGGATGTGTGACCCTCTCTGTCGGGTGTAGACAGAGAGGTGAGTACCTATTGGTGAGCCCTAAGCTTGTAACCCGTCGCCAGTCTTATTGTGCGAACGGGGCCCTGACCAGTCTAGCGCGAAGGGTGTAGACACACCCTAAAGACACTAGGTGAGTAGCTGAAAAGCAAAACTGTCACCAGAGCCGACTAGGAGATCCCCCAAGGCCGGTTATCTGGGACCCGTCCAACTAACTGCCTCGCCCTGAAGGGGTTCGGCGGGTGTGAATTGGGTCAACACCCCACTCGGCTTCGTTGACACCGTAAGGTTTCAACCGAGGACCACGAAACTGTGGTTTTACCCAGAAGGGGCCTAGTGAAGCTACTCACAAACGTCTATTAATGAAACAGGGATGCCTTGAAAAAGGCAGTTTTTTTTGAGTTATTAAAATCAAATCAATTTCTTGATTTGATTTTAAATCGGAGTAGTCGGGGCGACTACGATGACGTCACGTGGTAGCGACGAGTAGAAAACACGAAACACAACACTGGAGCGGGAGAGCGCACAAACACGTCCGTCCGCGGCGAGAGTCGAGCGTCGAGTCCCGAGTGCAGCAACCACCGCACGAACACAGTCTTATGGACAAACACACTCATCATCACAACAGCCGAACACATCATCATCTCATCATAATTCAACTAATTTCCAGGGGTAGCACTTGGATTCGGCCCGTACTACCCCATAAATCCGGCACAACGCCGAGATGCTAAAAAGTAAAAAAAAAAAAAAAAAAATGTTTGTTGTGATTTTAAAAATATAGTATACAGGTAAACAAAAAGAACGGATGTCTATAATAATAAAATTAACGCTTTGTCTTGCCGCCAACGGCGCACAAATATTCTAATTATAATTTCTAAGAGAGAGCTGTATTATTTGATTAATTAAGTTTTGGGAAATCTTAGGGTCACCGAAGACGAGGCGCCGACCAGCCCAACGGTTGAACGAGTCCCAAAGGGTTATGGCAATTCGGCTGGTCCGGGGATACCGCACGGTCTCCTGTGAGGAGCCTCCTTGCCGGATTGCCACCATGGGATCTGGAGGCAAAAGTCCTCGAGCACGTGTGGGAGTGGCGCGAGTAACGCCGGGGCGTAACTCCGCTGCCGCGAAAAATCACGGTACAGCGGACAGAGCTCCAGCGGTATCTTATGGCGACATGAAGGGTTCGATTGTCGCAGCCCAGTGCTGGGCACGCCACAATAGTGGCGGTAAGTCCCCTCTTTGAGGAGTGGTTGGAGAGGAGCCACGGCGTCCTCACCTTCCGCCTGACACAGGTCCTCACCGAACACGGTTGTGTCACCATTGTGTGGATGAAATCGCGGCATAGCGGACAGAGCTCCGGCGGGATCTCATGGCGGCATGACGGGGCGATTGTCACAACCCAGTGCTGGGCACGCCACAATAGCGGCGAAAAGTCCCCTCTTTGAGGATGGTTGGAGAGGCCCCACGGTGTCCCACGGCGCGTCGTGTTCAACGCACGCCTCAAAGAGATGTCAGCACTCAATGACGTCACTTCGACGACACTAAGTCACGGGTTGTTCGAAAGAGATACCGTGGCCCAGGGACACACAACTGAAGGTACACGGGTGGGTTATAGTCTCTAAAAGTCTGTCACGCCCTCCCGCTCCACTCAGAGCGGGAGAAGTCATTTGATTATTTTCACCCAATAAAGGGTCCCCGAAGACGATACCTACTTATTTGTTTAAAACTACGAGACATTTCAAATTTTAAGATATTTTTCATAGAAAAATTGCATAGATATTTATGAACCTAACTGTGTGCAAAATAATATGAACAAGGGATTGCGCACAATTTTTGAGTCTTTGTCTGTAGCAATATTATTGATATAATGTAGTCACATATTTATGATGTCACAGATTGTTTACAATTTATTGTAAGGCAAAGCTGTTTAGAGTTTTATGAAACTTACCATTGCCTATATACACTTGGGAGCAAATAAATCGAGCCACTACCTTTTTTCACGTAAAATGGTAAATATTTTTGGGAATATGGAACGTATCAATTCGAACTATATATCGCCTAAAAGTTAAGCTAATAACCTTAACAATGAGGGTAAATTATTGAATAATAACCTTATTGAATGATAAATTATTGGCTCTGCAAGATAAATGGTAATTTTGATAGAAAATGTAGTAGGGCTAAAACAGTCCATAAAAACAATAAAAAAGGTACAGCGGGTATACCGCAGGTATCTGGAGACTGGTGCTTTTGTTCGGCGACCTGGAACTGCCCGACCACGGGCAACAACAGAACGTGACGACCGCTTTATTGCAACCAATTCGTTGCGCGACCGTGGACTTAATGCTGTTCAGCTACAGCAAGCGTTACGTGACGTTCGAGGTGTCGCAATCAGTAGGTGGACAGTGAGACGAAGACTAAAGGAACGAAATTTAACATCACACAAACCAGCAACTGGCCCAAAATTGACTGTAGCTCATCGCCGATCTCGCTTGGAGTTTGCTCGAGAACACATTAATTGGACGTTAGAAGACTGGAGGTCAGTTTTGTTTTCTGACGAGTCAAGAATCTATCTTTTTAGCAATGACGGGAGAAACCGAGTGTATAGACGTCCTGGTGAAAGATTTGCCCAATGTTGCATTCGAGAAACTGTGAGTTTTGGTGGTGGTTCTTGTATGGTGTGGGGAGGAATTTCTCTAGACGGAAAAACGGAACTTGTCTTCGTCGACCCCGCCAACGATGGCAGTGGTAGACGTGGATTAACAGCTGACCGATACATAACTGACATTCTTGAAGACCACGTAATGCCGTATGCTGGTTTTGTCGGAGAAAATTTCTTGTTTATGCATGACAATGCGAGACCTCATACCGCGCAGATCGTTACGGAATACTTGTCTGCGATCGGGATTCAACAAATGGTATGGCCAGCACGAAGTCCCGATTTGAACCCGATCGAACACCTATGGGACGAGCTAAAACGGAGAGTCCGAGCCAGGGTTCCCGCTGTTTCATCCATTCCCGAGCTTAAAGTCGCTGTGCTTGAAGAGTGGGAGAACATACCACAATATGTCATCGTAACTCTGATCAGATCGATGACTAATATGCTACAAGAATGCATCAGGGCACGGGGGGGTAATACCAGTTATTAAGAATTTTTTTTTGCAATAATTTTGTTTTTTATTGTTTTTATGGACTGTTTTAGCCCTACTAAATTTTCTATCAAAATTACCATTTTTCTTGCAGAGCCAATAATTTATCATTCAATAAGGTTATTATTCAATAATTTACCCTCATTGTTAAGGTTATTAACTTAACTTTTAGGTGATATATAGTTCGAATTGATACGTTCCATATTCCCAAAAATATTTACCATTTTACGTGAAAAAAGGTAGTGGCTCGATTTATTTGCTCCCAAGTGTATTTTTGATTCATGAACATGCTCAGTTATTAAAGAACTCGACTGTACCTACTACACTTTGGAATGGGCAACTAGCTTCATATTTCTCACTGACCGACTCCTTGACAATTCAAAAGTGCCTGTAAATCATGCTTTTATCACCATACAACCTAATACTAAGTTGCAACTCGCAAAAAAACTTAAGAAAATTTTAATTTCGCGGACTACTCTGGCGCTTTCCCATTAACAAAAAATAAAGCAATCACGTACCTCACTAAAGTTGCTAACGTCTTAGGTTTTAAACTTGAGTGACGAAGAAACGTTAGCTATCAAGCAAGCGCTTTCACGTAGGAAGCTCTAAAAAGTGCTTAAAACCAAGATAAAGGCTCCTAAAACAAGGAACGGCTGCGACAGTGGTTGTTTCAACCGTTTACAACCTTGCCAGGGGATAATTGAGCCCCTTTACACCTTTCTCGTGGTTTACAAGGGGTAAATGTATTGTGTTCACACTTAGCTTACATGTGTAAAGTACTTATAGTAAATTTTTTATTAGTTGTGCCAGTGGTGGTTTTTGTGGCTGCAAAGGTACCTAAATGCTAATTAATAAATACTAATAAATAATTATTTATTGACACAAAATACAGGTGTAACAAACAATTTGTAACCCTAATTATTTTTGTTATGAACAAAACAATGTTTTAGGTAAACATAATCGGTACTATGAAAATGTTTAACAATAATGATTGTGCACTCAACTGTACCATGCTGCGTTTCGTACTCGCGCCTACGTTCAGAGGGCTCATACAGTTTTGCGCGAACTTTAGGAAGGTATCACAACAAAGACAATTTGTTTTAAAATTGAATTACTTCATTTTTTTACAACAGAATCGTAGGACCTAAAATAATCTTGAACAGAATGCCAAATATTAAAAATACTGCATTCAAATTCGTGGCGAAATAGGTACCTACGTCACGTTCGATTTTTAAAACTTCAATATTCTGGCCAGCATGAAGTTGTTTTGAGACAAAAATTGTACCAAAACCCATATTGGGTAAAGTTTTGAAACGTACTGCCTCGCTAGAAAGAATGTGACAATATGTGGAAGTTTTAAAGGGTCTTCTGAACCCTCTACATGTTTCTGTTGCCGGAGACGGCATTTTTTGTTTTATATAAATAAAATGCAATGTTTTTAGGTTAGAAATATAAATATTTATGAACGGCCATATTTATCTAACAGCCATTTATTTAATTTTACACTACTTGAGTATATTCGGAATTAGTCGGTTAGAAATCTAACTTAGAAGTAGCGTAGTACTAACCTAAGTTAACCCATTACTTTAAATTGTATTATTAGATACGTAATTATTTACGTTCCTAACCTAAAAAATACTACTTTTTTATTAAACGCGTCTCCGGCAAAAACTAAATATTGTGGAGGGAGGGTTTAGAAGACCTTCTAGAACCCCTTAATAGTCTAACATTCTTTCTAGCGAGGCAGCACGTTTCTAAACACAACCCCCCGTTATTTCTTATTATTTTGTTTCCTTTTTTCTCAAATTTTAAATAGATAAGTAGATCAAGTAAATACTATATAACGAGCAATTCTCAAAAACCAAATTTAACAGAAACTGTCTTCAAAGTTTCAGACATATTCTTGAAAATTGTTCTGTTTTAATACCGAGGTTAATCGATAAACTGAGCCGAAGTATATGAGAACAGAAACTAATTACAAATTGAACAGTTATTGTTATAACATAATTGCCCAGCTCCGGAAATTAAATCACGTCCTTATATTAATTTCAAAGAACTCTGTTTGAACGTCGTTTTAGTTGTAGTTAGTAATAACTTTGTGCTTAGTTATTATTATAATATCTAATTCCCTAGCTTCCACGAGTACTTTCGATATAAGAGGAAAAGGTCAGTCTAGACTTTTTCGTATTTGGAACCCAAGCCAACTACCCAATCTAAGACTAAACAAGTTTGTTAAAGTTTCTGGCAAACTGCTTCCAGCTTATAGCGATTCCATGCTTTTGGTGAATCATGGAATCGCAATAAGCTGCTAGCCTTCAGGCATTAAGGTGAGGTAGGTGTATGGGTGATGTATTGTGACCCTCAAATTCACTAAATTTCACAACCATTCTATTTCTTCTTTTCAAGGCAAGCTAATTCATGGATGTTTTGTTGTTAATTATTCCCGAACATTCGCCCCATACAAACTAGTCCACTTTGGAACCTAAATAAATCGTCATAAATGTTCCCGGCTGACACCAAGTCGAATACTTGAATCTGTTTAACACGCGACACGATACTAAAATCCTGTTGTTTACCTCTATTTCTTTTAAAAACGTCGTATATTTGAGGATCAAGACCAATGAAATTCAACTTTGTAAAGTACCGCGCAGAGTTGACATTAAAACGGAAATATTTTGAAACGACACAAGATTAAAAGTAACTCTAAGGATATAAAAAAAACAATAAACATGTGCCAGATGTGCTTTCAATTAAAAATCGATATGAAGATATATTTTTCATGATTATACTTCCTTTGAAAAAAAACCTTCAAAGAATTGGCTTTATCCTTGTACTTTATAACTTATTAAGTATTATTAATGCTGTATAAAAGAAAAACTGTCTCGAGTTTCAGTCTAAATAGTGAACTGTTAATAACTGTGAAAGTAAAATAAGAAAAATAAATACTTATAGGTGCATACTCGTAAAAGACACAATCAACCTATCCTGCCAGCGACTAAAACCTAAATCCATATCCTAAAACTGGTTAAAATGCCGTAAATTTTGATGACCACTTGGTTTTCGTTGCTAAAACGCGCAGACTGCACTCTGCTTCATTTTCATTACTTAACTACTGGCTACGTCTCGTGGCTCTATTCATGAAGGATTTCAAAAGTATTTAGTTAATCCTTCATAATTTTACAACATTGAGTTTTTGTAAAATTATTTTTTTATTTTCAGATCTTTTGTAGGTAGATATTTCTTTTTGGTTGCAGAAAGTTCGTCGGTAGATAATGTGGCAAGCCACTAATTGGCATTAAATCCGCTTTATGGGAAGCAAATTGATACCCTACGTCAGTTTGTCGTGAAACGGCCACTTCAGACAACTGTCCAAAAATTACAGTTGTGGTTTGAACCGATGGACATGACATTATATAGCTACAATTTTTAATTAGTTTTTGATTTTACTTTATTAGATTATTTTATATTTTGTAAATGTGAGAACGTCGTAGGCCTTGTGGATTGTAAATTTATAGACCATTGTCTATTTGTTTAACATATGGTACTTGTTGACAGGCCTATACTGTCCTCCCATACCTAGAAACACTGTAATTAAAAAACATTGTAAAACATAAATATTTTTAAAAGAGTAACCATGGAGTTCCTTGCCGGCTCTTCTCCATAGGAAACGACCAATTGGAACCGTGCACCTAGAATCTGACGTTTCATAAGTGCCCATGTAGGTTTATGTGAAATAAAATATTTTGATTTAGATTTTGACACTTAAATTTAGCGGTCAATTTGCTAAACAATTAATTTCCCTAACCTCACCAACTGCCATTATGAATACTTAATTACATCATACTTTTATTTCTAGCCGTTCATTTCCAAAGGCAAACTATCACGGTCCTTTTCCAATAACATTTTCTTAATGACTGTAATTGTTCCATATACCTAGTGGAAATTGGTCATGGCCTACTTACACTTGCACCACAAACCACCACTGATGCGTTGCCGTGCAATGTGAGTCAAAGAGGAATATGTCATGTGCTTGTTATATCGCCGGTATCTGTATCAGGGAAACAGAACGGGAATAAACCATTTTACAGAAATATCTTCAACCCAAATCAAAAATATTTATTTTCTAGAATATTGTACATATTAATTTTTCAGCGTATCCATCCATGATATGGCGTGAAAATACATTTCATGTCAGTGACAAAGACATTATGATTATTATTAAATGATTTTTCCACATTTACTTTAGGTATCTCCATCGCCATCGCCATCTTCAAGGTCGCTCAGCGAGCTATGGAACGTGCTATGCTTGGAGTCCCTGAGGGATAGAATCCGGAATGAGGTGATACGGCAGAGAACCAAAATTGTCGACATACCACACAGAATAAGCAAGCTGAAGTGGCAATGGGCCGGCCATTTTAGCCGTAGAACCGGTGACCGTTGGGGTAGACGTGTTCTTGAGTGGAGACCGCGAATCGGCAAACGTAAGGTAGGACATCCTCAGGCTAGGTGGAGCGACGATCTTCCCAGGGTGGCTGGTAGCACTTCCCAGGGTAGCTGGTAGCAGCTGGATGAGAGTTGCCGAGTGTCGAGCTGAATGGAGTGCAGTTGGAGAGGCCTATGTCCAGCTGCGGACTGCTGTTGGCTGATGATGATCTCAATCGACTTTTCCTCTAAATTTTCCTTAATAGTGGAATATTTTTAATACAGTAAAAGATAAACAATATTTTTTTGAACAATGTCAATGGTAAATCTTGAAGGGAACTTGGTAAATGGATGTTTATTATAATAGACATGCAGTAATTTTGATTTTATTAATGGCAACCGTAGCCTGTAATAATGTCGTGTCCGGCTATTGAACTTGTCACCTCCAAATAAAACTTGTATTTCAACAATCCAACTTGTATTTACTGTCTAAAAAGTGAGCTACACCTTAAGGTTCGGACACATTTTATTTGCTTTTCCTCTACTAATGATTCCTCCTCCAAATTGAGTTTTAAACAATTCCTACAGTTAAATTTAGATAAGTACCTATACTTAACTCTTTTCGGAAGACAAAAAATATGCTTTTAACGATTACATATTTAAAAAAATACACCTACAAAATATTTTGCGAGGCGCCTAAAGAAGACTAAGCCTCTGCACAAAGAACATACATGTATCTATCCAGACATCCAGCGTTGTACATCTTTGTAGCGCAACTATTGCATATTTTGTATTGCAGCCACATGACGCTCACTGTTGTATGGATTCACACGAGCGAGGAATGTAAGTAAGAAGGTTTACAAACAGGATGGAAGCGGATCCGCAAATGGCTGTCGGAGCTAAAGTCAACGCCGTTCTTTGTTTTGTGAAACTAACAAATTATATCCCAGGAAACGTAGTTACGTTTGTTATATTAAATCTGGTTGAATTAGAGGGTGTGGTGTTTTTTTTTTTTTTTGTATAAATATGAATCAAATTTACCAGTGATCTTGGTTTTCGTATAAAACTCGTGCCGAAAGTTTGGATGAAAATAAAATCAAACACGAAATCTAATAGGCACCTATTAGATTTCGTGTTTGATTGCAGTCCAAAACTTGTTTGATCGAGTAGAAAGAAAATTTTAGATGCAAAAGATCATTTGAGTGAAAAAAAATGTCAGGAACAACTTGAACTTCAACAAGACACATTGGAAAAACCCATTCAAGCAAGTGACAAAGTAAACGAGAAAAATAATCAAAAGGGTACCTTCCATTGTTTCGAGAATAAACACGACAAAGTAAACATTTTGTCACCCAATAAACCCCATCATAACCAATTCTACAAACGTCTCTACAAGTTTACACTCATCTTTTTTCCGGCCGGGTGTACAACGTAAAGCACTCACAGCATCACTGTATAATATGCTGCATCCGTCGTTATGGATTGACGTCTTTATTGCATACTTCTACTATGGTACTTACCAACTACCTTTCAACGACAACCTGGCCCAATGGAATACCAACCTTAGCTGTGTAATTCTAGAGTTGATTTTTCAGGTCTAAGGTTTCAAAGTTATCGTGGGCGCGCTATCTTCGCGTAGGGTTTGCAGTTGCTTAGGATCTCGATACGGGCTGAAATATGAATATCGTTGCGATGCCATTTGTGCAGTCCGGTCACGATTACCCTTATGTTCTGCTGAGGACTGAACGACTGTCTACGTTTGATGGCAAGCTAGTGTAATGGCGGCGTTAAGGCGATATGTGGATGTAATGGCGGTGACCTGGTTAGTTAAAAGGTGTTTAAAAGTAAGATGGTAGTTGACATTTCTTCGAAGAGGTTGTGGCCGGGATTAAGTACAGAATGATCTGGGAAATAGGCAAAAAGTAAAAAAAACAAAAACTTTTTACCACCTGACATCAAAAAAGGAGGAGGTTCTCTATTCGTCTGTGTACCTACATACAACGTGCCGCTATAATTGCGACATTAATTTAACACACGGGAAGGGCCAGTAATTATTAAAATATATTAAGATAAAGTTATTATTAGACTTTCGTATATTGAATACTACCATCTGCGCCGCTCGCCGGCCGGACTTTATAGATCTCTCTTTCCTTCAATTCGCCTACTCTTTGCACGTTTTAAATCCGTGACCCCGGCGAATGTCCTCTACGCTCCAGTTCTTTATATACATGTTGCTCGAAGATGTGAATGTGATGTGAATCAATAAATAATAACACAGTAAGTTAGATTAATGTTGCCATTAAAGCGCTTTGTTGTTATATGTAGTCGGACATAACTTCATATTAATTATGAATCGATTTTGATCATTCTTACACCTGTTAACACTGTAATTTGAAAAAAAATAAAAGATAAATCTTTTTAAAAGAGTAACCGTGGAGTTTCTTGCTGGCTCTTCTCCATAGGAAACGACCAATTGGAACCGTTCACCTATATTCTGATGTTTCATACGTGCCCATGTAGGTTTATGTGAAATAAAATATTTTGGTATACTCCTGAGGTGGTCCCATATAAATTTGGTAATGTTCCAATGAGTGGTTTTTGAGTTAGCTTCGATATGTATTTTTTCCACTTAGTGTATGTTGATGATGTCAATGTCAAAATCAAACCATTTATAGTAATTCCTCTTGACATAAAACTTTAAGGCATAACATAATACAGCATAACGCATAGTTTATTACAAATAGGGTCATAAAAAAACTTTTGAACGTCAAAATTTACAACAAAAAAATGGAATTGATTCTAGTCGCCACTTCCAAAAGGTAGTTTCGTATGGAGAAGAATAGGCAAGAAACTCTCAATCACAATATTTTGTACCTATACACAAATTATTTAATCATAATTATGTGATGACTATGCACCTAAAATAAAATTACTAAATCACAATAGGCAAGCAGAATTAAATATAAAGCAATGACAGATAAATTAATTATGTGATAGATACATGGTCCTCACATTTACGAATATTGTAAAAGAAGACTATTTTTATTTTTCTAAAGTTTTTACAAGTACTCTTAAATAACAATTTATTGTGTGAGTTAAAGGTTTTACACAATGCAAAATCAATGTCATAAAAATGTCTAATTATACAGTTAAATAAGCGACCAGTTCGATTTTGCCTAGACTCTAGATTGTGCAATGGAGCAGCATGTTTCCAAGCATTCTTATCTAGGTACATCCCAGATAAGAATGCTTGGAAACAGGCCTAAATTTGTTTACAGGGTGCGCCTTTTTTCTGTAATTTAAATGCAATATATCACAAGATATTTTGTTGTAACATTCAACACAATATCCCATAAAAGATGTGTGTACTTTAGATAGTCTGAAAAATGGTTGATCTTTTAATCTTTATTTCAAGTATTAAAATTATGTCTATCATTATTGATTTATTAACACGCTGAGATTTTTCTTAAACACACAATATTGTCATAAATGAATTGGCAAGGTACCGTAATAATATTATGCTTATCAAATAGTTCCCTCAGAGATTCGCGGCGACGTAGATCCATTCTGAAGGGTTCCGAGTTTTCCTTTTGAGGTAACCTAGGAGGAACCCTAAAAATAACTTTGATTTGGGAAGTCGGTGGCAGAACCCTACAACACAAAACCAAAGGCAGTCTGTGTCTCTGGTTTTGTATTTTCCGAAATTAAAGTTATTTTGGACTATGCAGTGTTTTATTTTTGGAAGTTGGTCGTTCTGTAAAAATGTTTCAGTATACCTTCGGCTATCTTATTGATGTGTAAGTAACCATAGTTTTTAAATCTGAATTTTATCTTGGCGACGCCAGAAAACGCAAAAAGAAAAGTTAAAAAATAAAATCTCTAAGTAACGATGACAAAACCCACATAAACTAAACTTAGCCTTAATAAGTTAACACTTAAACTAAAACCAAAACCTGCGTTTACTTAATTGGCTAAAATCGCAGTACTAAATTAAAAAACGCAACTTTAAAAATAGGCTTAGTAAATCAGATTACCTCTGTGCACAGAATTGAAATTTAAAGTTAGGTAGGTGGTCAAAGCCAGAGGTAAGAGTCTTATGTTGGTGGCTGGGTACTTAGCTTCCCGACGAATTTGAAAAGCTTACCGCCTGGGTCTCTGCGATGCTCCTAAGTCTATACAAACTAATGTTAACGTAGAAATTATAATATTTCAATCTTTCTATGCAGGTTGATAAGTTTTGTGCTTTCCTGTGAATAGTTAAATGTAAAAAAAAATAACATGATTTTGTACATTCGAACTTTTTGAGTATTTTCTTTATGTTCCTGTAAGTACTTAATTTGTAATCATTTAATTGAGTTTTTGCGTTTAAGTTGTGTTATAATTTATGTGTGCACCAAATACACGATATATCTATCTATGTACTCGTCAAACTCAAACTCAAAGCATTCATTGAAAATCAACCTATTACTGTCACTTTTGAATCGTCAAGGGGTCGGTCAGTAAGATACAGCTAGTTGCCCAGTCCAAAGCATAGCAGGTACCTATGGAGAAGTACGGGCAAGAAACTCCTCTAACACTCTTTTAAATAAATAAAAATTGGTTATATCAGTCATGTTGAAATTATACATGTGTGAGAACGAAGTAGAAAGACGTGCTCGCTATAAGCGTCCGCAATAAAAAATATACAAAACAAAAAAAAAACAATGCAGAAATTAAAACGAACATTAATTAATTTTTTTTTTTTTTTTACGAACATGACGCATGGATCAGCACCATTCAGCTCAACCATTTTGAAGGGAACTCAATGATCCAACACACACGACGCCACCAGTGAGACATTTGAGTGAACATGACATAATATACTCTCAGCCGCTAGGGCTCATTCAAGTCAATACATGATAAATAAATTATACTTAAATGATTTTATTTCCGTAAGCAGGTTTGTACAAACTCTTTTACATATCAATCATATTTTTTAAACTAGATGAGTTCTAAAAAACACCTGGAATCATAAAAGTTGACGGGGAGACAATAAATACAACCTATCCAGGAATACCTTTACCTGGGCCAAGTTGTTTCTTTCCAGGTGAGACCAGATAATGAAATCAGAAGAGGAACGTAAAAGTCCTGGAAGAGCTACTGATCCATGAAGGAACTATTCAAGGGTCTGTTGTCTATGACACTAAAACGCAGGCTCATGAACATGTGTATTCTTCCCATCTTAACCTATGGTGTACAGACTTCGTCTTTGAATAACAAACAGAAGTTCAAACTCAAGGTCTGCCAAAGAGCAATGGAGCGCAGTATACTATGCGCTAAATTAACGGACCGTGTTCGAAACAAAATACTGCGCTCCAAAACAAACATAGCTGACGTGGCTCAAAAGGCTGCTCAACTTAAATGGAATTGGGCAGTTAATGGTTACCGCATGCCGACCAAAATGTGGGCCCAAATAACACAGAACTCGTGTCCTGTGACAGTGAGGCGGGGTCGCGGCAGACCACGTAGGAGTTGGCGGGACAAGCTGGACAGGTTCCGTAAAAACTGGAAAGAGGAGTTTGCCCAGGAGTGGGACAGTGTAGGTTGGTAAAAAAAAAATGGTCGGCGTTTCCTATCTGACTACTCTGAGAAGAAAGGCTGAAACAAACTCAGAGATCACGGTCTCTTTTAAAGTCCAGATATAATCCTGGGATCAGATCAGATCATGTGAAGACCATGTAGATCGGTGTCTGAAATGGCCTTTAGAGGAAAGAACCACACGGATTGAGTGGACCTGTCCAGTCAGTGCACGCATTTGTCAGTAATCGTGCAGTTCAACCCCAGAACCCCAGAACTTAAGGAGCTCAACGATTCGACGAACAATACGAAAGAAAGGATATTTGGGTATGCATTTTAAACTTCTCATGCTGCCAGACCATGATTAAAACTGAAAAAATTACTTTCATAGTCCCTACATTCACAATTATTTAAAAAAAAAAACATTCTTTAAACAGTAAATATTCATGTCATTGTTATGTAAGTAGGTATATGTATACAGGCGTAACAGATTACGTAGTGGTGCAGTTTCCTGATTTATGTTTCATGAAGAACACAATCGAATGCCTTGGATAAATCGCAAAAGGTGCCCAAAGAATTGCATTCGTCCTCCCATGCATTATACACATGTCCTTAAAGTTCAACGCCGCTCGGTTTCACAAGGGGTTCGATTACTGATACCGATCAGTAGTCGAACCCCTTGTGAAACCGAACTGTTTGCTAAAGCAGTAATTTATGTTTATTTAGAATCTTTGCATTTGATTTAAAATAAGTTTTACGAAAAAGTTACTAAAGGTGGTAGCACTGAAATAGGTCTATAATTAGTAGGGTCAGATGTACTACCCGATTTAAACAATGGTATTGTTTTACTGTTTTTCATAAGATCAGGAAACTCAAATCAGTCATCAAATGACTTTTGGTACTTAGTGCTACTAAGTACCAAAAGTCATTTGATGACTGATGACAGATCAAATGACTTTTGCTTTCTTAGTGCTGATGCCAGATGACCCAAAAAAATTAAATAAAAAAAAGTCTGAATATAAAATTACCAGCTAAGTGCGTATTATTTTTGTGAACAAATGACGTTTCAAATAAACCTAGGCTTGAATGCCGTAGCCGTTTACCTAAACGCTCGAAATTTCGACGTAATCTCATGGACTTTTAAATTTTTGGTAGGACTTCGGAAAAACGGAGAATACATCAATACACAGCCATTAACATGGTATAAATTATACCTTCCTGTCTTCGTTATGAGTTTACTTAAGTAGTATGTAGATCAGAAAACTATTTTATTTTACAATGTCTTCATAGGTATATTTGACCTAAGAAGATTACCTTGTCTAGGTATTTAGGTAGGTAGGTACATGCGTATCTTCTGCTGCTTATCAAAAATAACGAAGCTGCATTTCAAAAATACGTAGTTAAGACTGGTTATATTTTATTGGACCGACCTACCTACAGAATACATAATCAGCTTTTTGTGTTCCCACTGCTGGGACACAGGCTTCCTCTCTGTGAGAGGGAGTGGGCCGTAACCCAACACGAAGGCCCAGTGCGGTTTGGTGGTCACTTCTTTGAATTTTTGGTTTTAAGATATGCCACTTTCCACACGATGTTTTCCTTCACCGTTTTGAGAGCAGCGGCGTTGAAATAATTTACACGAAGTAAAGCGCCTGTCTGGGTCCGAATCTATGACCTACAACTCGTGAGTCGTGGCCGTTACCACTTGGCCACCACTGCGCTCCAAATAATAATGAATACCTACACAATATCTGAACACCTACAGAATAACAATGAAATAAAGGTGCCTACATATAAAAAATTAAAATAAGTCTATATGGCTTTACAACCTATACTTTTCTAAGCTAAACCTTTTTTTTTGGGTGGGAAATCATCAAATGACTTCTCCCGCTCTGGGTGGAGCGAGAGGGCGTGTCAGACTTTTACTGATCCTTCAGTTGCCTGTGCCAGGGCCCCGGTTACTCTTTCGAATTACCCGCGACCCTGAGGCGTCGGCCCTATCGGACCCCGTCATTTTGTGCTGACATCTCTTTGAGGCGCGCGTGGAACACGACACGCCGTCGACCCGGGCCTGGTCCCTATCGTACGGCGAGCTACCCATTGCTCGCCGTCCGCAAATCGGGAATCTGCAGGCGACTCCCGACGCCCAGGGCATCTCCTGCGGCGACTAGGGGCGTGAGGCCGTAAGGCTCTCTCCCTCACGCGCTCCGCCTCCTCCTTCGCGAGCGTTACTGCTTCGCAGAAGGAGGTGACGGCTTTCCATTCCCTCTCGCTCCGTACCATGGCCTGGCCCGACGCGAGATATCGCCGCCGCCGATCGCCTCCGCCGATCGCCTCCGCGAGGACACTACGGTGCTCCGCCCAAGCTGGGCAGACCTCCACCGTGTCCTCCGGGCGATCCACACAATGGTGACACCCGGGCGTTTCCTCCCGCCTTATGCGAAACAGGAACCTCCCGAAACAACCGTGTCCTGTGAGGACTTGTGTCAGACGGAAGGTGAGGACGCCGTGGCGCCTCTCCAACCACTCCTCAAAGAGGGGACTTACCGCCGCTATTGTGGCGTACCCATTCAAAGCTTAACCTGACCTTATAAACAGAACTTGTAAGTAAATACGGGTGACATAAATAAAAATAACAAAAGTAAACTTTTGGTAGGTGGGTACCTACCCAATTACAATTCACTTATAGGTAGACGTGTATTTCTTTACCTGTCGATGTCCTTTGGGAGTGTGTAAAACGTGAGGTTCTGTTCGGGTTGGGGTTCCTTCGGTTATTATTTAAGCAGCAGAATGCGATGAAATATGGTTTTGCCTTCACTTTATTTAATACATAAAGGCACCGCGTGTCGCGCGACTAGCGGTGCCTTTGTGTCGCGCTGTCGCGTCGGCCCAGTGTGCACGAGCCTTTAGCGACAAACGGTTGACGCGACGCGGCACGTGAGTTAGTAACGAAAAAACGTGCGACCCGGCCGGCGAGTGGCGTGCGGCAACTCCACTGAATTGGTCCGACAAGTCGATGCCACCACGTACTTGTAGCTTCATAGCTAAAATGCGGAGCGCGCCTGGCCTGCAAGTTATAGGTGTAAAAAAACATTTAGAAAGTTTTCAAATGCTTTTTACACCGATTTACATTGTAACAAGTACAATATATTATAGGCCTCCAGCCAGGACCTGGCTGTGCTTTATTAATAATGTAGCGCATCCAAGTCCAGGCTGGAGGCCTTAATTTATTAGGGCAACCAGATTCAAGTCCGCTTAAGCAGACGACAACCTCATAGGTTGACCTGCGAGATCCCATTCCCAAAAAAAAAACAACCTATCTTTTCCCAACTATTTTGGATTCGGCTTCAAATCTATACAATACGGGTGAATCTGACAGCTGACCTCGGCCACCCAATTGCCGCAGATCCTAAAGTTGGTTGTTATTCCTAGGCCTTTTTATGTTTGTTACGACTGACACAAAGAACTGATACAATCCGTCAAACAAGGAACTGAATTCTTGGAATTCTTATTTCTCGACAACTGTACACAAAACATAAAAAAATTATCCATTCTAAAATTGAAGCCAGGGCATTCCAGTCAAAAATTCAATAATCCCAATTTTTACTACGCAAATAGTAAAAAATATATATTTAAAGTTGAAGAAAATACCTCAAGAAATTTCAATATTATAAAAGAAAGATTAAGTCAATATAACGATCAAATATGGCCGGACCTTTAATATTTACAAGTCCCCAAGCCACGTTGTTGACGTCACAAAACTGTTAGAGAATTAAACTCTCGCTGTGCTCTAGCTTTTTAAACACTTTCCCTTGGCTCCACTTGCTTACACGTCGAGTCCGATTCTTCACGCTGTAAACATCTTTATAACTTGTACGTTTCTGTAAGCCGATTTTCTAGAAAAATCCAGTTAGCCCCCTTTATATTTTGATGTCAATATTTTTAGGAAGGTAACCAACCACCACTGTACCTTCGTGGTAGACTGAGTCCCATCCCAGGAGTGAGAACATTCTAGGGTGATTATATACGTAAGAAAGATACGAATGCGTGAAGAGTTCCTACAACTTTATCTTTTATTTGCTCAGAATTTAATCCAGCCGCGAATGACGTAATAACTGGAACGGCTCATATAATAATATACCCTAACTCCCTACCTGATTAGTTTGTACTGCTTGGAGGGACTCAACGCGATAAGTAGACGACATGTTCCAGCAGGGCGAACATGACAAGCGCGAGAACAGTTTCTATCTCGATTTCTCGAAATTTGTCTACGATTTTACGTCATCCCAATGCCTTACAAGACCGTTAAGCTCGAGTAAACTCGAAAAAGGCACTTTGGCACTTCTGTATCTCGCGACGAGATACCGATGTCGCAAGTTTTCAAAAACAAATCATTTTAATAATTGCAATTTTTAATTGCAATGCGTAAAACCGATGCAATTAAAAATTGCATCGGTTTTACGCATGGAATTGGTATGTACCTACATTGTTCCCTAAAACTGACTTCTGTGACTGTTTTTCTTTGGCATGCTTAAATTAAAATATAAAATTAGTGGCACTTACTCTTTATATAATCGACGATAAATCGGCCGACGGCGACGGTCACAATTCGACAATGCGAAGGTTAATATTGTAACAATCACCTTAAAACACATGATATTGCTACTACTTTACTTTACTTTACTCACCAACTTTGGGGAATTAACTGGCGATTTTCGTCATTATGTTGCGTAGGTTTGATATTGCCATACAGCCATAAGTCCCTAGATTTCGGTAATCACCATAATTGGCAGAGAGACTGGTTATACTGTACTTGATGGTCATCTTGTAATACTTTCTCTAATGTAATACACCCCTGCGCCACACTTTCTCTTGCGGCCGCCGAAAAGAACTTCATTCCAATGTATGCAGTAGGTAGTTTAAAACTAAGTATTTTCGTTATTATTATGTTGTATAATAAATTAGGTCAAAAATAAGTATATTTATGAATTTTATTTGCCATGTCATTTTTGAAATTTTTTATTTTTTCATATTTTTGTCTACTCTTCTCGTCGTCAAAATCGAGGACGACTAAATTAGAGAAAATCAAGATTTTCTCATGCTGAATTATCAAAATGCGAGATAAATTAGGTGGTCATGTTTGACAGATCAATTCGAGTATCAAAAAACGAGAAAAATGAGAGAGAAAACGAGAGAGTGAGTAACTGTCGCGTGTGTCATGTTAGTCCTGCAGACGGTAGAAAGGAGTCTAGGTACCTAACGTATGTCTCATAAAAACAATGGCGAATCAGGGCAAGAAGAAGTGTCGATTTAAATTTAACTGTACCGCATCTTTTCTCTAGGTTGAATAAATCTGCACATGACCTCATTTCCACAAGAAAATTTTAAATTTACAAACGAAAATACATACCCGCTAAATCGCTGAGATTTTAAATTCATATCTCAGTCTCCAATTTAAAATCGTCTAAGCTCGGTATCTGAATTATAAAATTTGCAGACCCATTAATATTCATCTCGACTAAAAAGTGCCGGTGAGGGTTGTGCAGAGTTGCACAGAGTTGCGCTAGGGATGCACCGTCGCAAATGCTGCACAGAATTGCATTAAGCGCGCGTTCCCCAGCCTCGGTTAATTTGTTGGTCACCGCTCGTTACCATTTAATTCGCATCCCTCTAGCCCAGATCGCGGCTCTCTTTACAAGATTATCAACCAATTTAGTCCACCCGCTCGGATAAACGAAGTCACTCGGTATGAAAAATGTTGGAATAAAAAATCTGGTCACCCTTGCGGCTCTCCTGCTTCCAATTTGTAATAGACTTTTGGATTGCGGCTAACGAAATTTGTTATCAATCATTATCCCATTTACATAGACGGAGAGGATGTTATTAAGGTAAGTGGTTTAGAGAAAAAGGTTTTTGATTTTATTTTTTTATTAAATGATTATATCTACCTACTTGGTTTTGATAGTCTTATAATGAGATTGAGCAGGTATCTTAGATGGTGGTAAACCGAATTCTTTGGAGCACTAGTTACGAGAGCTATAAATCTCGCTGCATTTTGCAGGCTACCACAAAAGTAACGATTTCCTGCCACCTGCACGGCTGCACGCCATCATTCACCACGCGGGGCCCATTCACCGCACATCTGCTTACGACTGTCTAGATAATTCAACAAAGCATGCGCCCCAATTTTCTTACAGCTCGGAGTCAAAGTTGTGCGGTGTAGCATACAATGGGGCCATCCCGTTCGTAGGCAATGCCACACCGCACCGTTCGAGGGATTTCCCGACCGTACCGCTCGTTCCCACGCGACAAAGCAGCCACTTACCCCGCGTACCGTTTCGCCGTCTCTGAATGCGCCAAGAAATCTTCCCGCTGAAGATCCGCGCTCCGACATGCATGTTTGTGTATCCATTTGCTTGCACCGAATGCCGCGGTAATGGATTTTTTAAGGTACGATATGTAGATTGAATGGATGTTTACTTGGAAATGAAATCATGCGACTTCGGTTCATAGGTTCGTGTTGGAGGTTCAATTTTCATATTTCATTGTGAGCTTAGATAGGTTTCAATGTTGTTAAAGCGTTGTAAAAAAGAATCGACCAGCTTCTCTAAAGTTGAATTAAAAACCCACTCAAAAAGAAACTTAGATACCAAGTCTTAAATCTTCATCGTTGCAAGTTGTTAAAGTCAACTCTCCAGTTAGGACACAAATGTGGAATACGGATCCGAAAACTACACATTTTCTAAAACATCACGAGAATTTTGTATATTCTGTTTCAATTTAAAACAATTCACTACAATAAATTATGTAGAAAGCCGTCCCAGTCTATATTCAAAACGTTTCAGGTGTCTGCAATACAAATTGTTCCTGCAAAGACATTAAAATGTAAATCCGTTTATACTTAGATATGCAATGTGCCCATGTGCACTGTCTATGCAAAATGCAAATAACTGAATTATTATACTATGTATTTCTTCAGCTACATTGTCTCATATTTTACGGCACGGTTGCCGCAGTGGTTGAGCGATCGGCTGCTGCGCTGCGTGTCGCGGTTTCGATTCCCGCACGGAACAAATATTTGTATGACCTACAAATAGTTGTTCCGAGTCTGGGTGTCTTGTGTATGTGAGTTTTCATGTTTGTGAACGCACCCACGATTCAGGAGTAATTCCTAGTGTGGGGCAACGTTTAAAAAAAATAAAAAGTATGTTTGTTTACACACACAACACCAGTCACAACACCAGTCACAACACCAGTCACTATATTATTATGGTTTGTTGATTATGTTTTGGCCTACGTTTTCCTGGATCTGATTTGTAAATAAAAAGCAGATCACCTTCGTTTTATTCAGTAATGGTAATTAGGTATTTCAACAATAATTATTAGTTTTCTGGACTTCATCATGGTAATCATCCGTAGCCAGTAACACACTGCTGGGCTGACATGCCTCTCTTTGCTTGTGCCAATTCCCACGCTCATGTGCCCGTCTCTTAGTGTTTTCTATATTTACTCATTACTATTTCTGATGTCTTATATTATTCTTACTATGAAGGACTACAAAACACAAGAAGTTTTTTTCTTTGGCCAACCAGTCAATCTCATCAGCAATATCACCTACAAAATCTTCACGTCTTTTAAAACAACCATTAACGCAGTACCATTTCGGACGTAGAATCTGAATTCAACAGTGAGTTTCACCCTCACCGAATCAGGTTGTCTGCTGTATTTGTCTAATCCTAATGCAATCCCACTGAGCTATACAAGCTTGGAGCGAAATAAATTGCCGTAAAATAAAATGCAAATTGCTTCCAGGAGCATATCGGAGCTTTGTATGGTTATCCATGACGCCGAGACTAACCGCATTTTGTTCAATTTACTTGCATGTTAACGAGCTGAGAAATCATAAATGAGGGATAGTATTGGAGATGTGATATTTAAATGGGTAAAACAATTTTGGTGCTCAATCCGAATACCTATGTTTAGGCGAACGGTATTGCACCCCCCTTGAATTGAGGGGGGTGCGTAAGGCCTAAGGAGCTACCCGACGAAATCTATATAATACCGTTCGCATAAACTTATTCGGGTTGTGCACCAAAATAATCTTTCAAAATATTGGCGGATATCACGACATTTAATTTTTCAGAAAATTTATATTCATGCAGAATTGTAATTTAAAAATTACTATTAGTAAAAAGTACAATGGAAATGGGTAAATTTAACCCATTTCTTTGATAATTGTTTCCAAATGTTGCCTAATTCTTTTTAAGTACAAACATATTTCAACACAACTAAAAAACTGACCGACCGAGGGTTACACCTACTCATGTTTACAATTAATTATTTTGTACCGAATCCAAGATAAGTATTGCTTGAATACAGCAAACCTGAAGCCCAAAAAGCCAGCAGGTGACCACAAACTCGAGAGAGGACATCGAGTTGCAAGACTGCGCTACGCCTGTGAACACATACAGGGGAGTGAAGAAGAATGAGCAAGAGTTTTTATCACTGATAAGTCTCGATGCTCACTATTTACTTCTGATGGAAGGCAAAGAGTATACAGGTGAGCCATTCAAGCCTGTATCACACAAAGAGCCCAATACGGTGGAGGCTCTGTACACGTATGTACTGGCATCTCTTCAGAAGGTCGCACAGAGCAAGTGACCATAGAAAATGGCACCCGGACTGGGAAAGATATGCTTAAGTGAACCTTAATGAGTATGCTGGGCAATGGCTAATGTAACCACATATTAGTAAATATGGGTGAAGGATCGATTCTGATCCAGGATAACGCCTAGCCACACACCACTCGGTCGTACAAGAGTACATTCAAGAAGTTGGTATTAAGCTGATGGCTTGGCCATCAAAAAGTCCTGATCTCAACCCGATCAGCACGCCTGGGTTGGAGCTCGGGAGGCTGGTCAAAAGCCGCATACCACCTCCTATTACCATAGGGCCTTGACACATGCCCTGATCGAAAAATTTGAGCATATTCCCCAATGTCGCCTCCGAATAGGGCCACCGGGAGGCAATAACAATTAATAAAATGTAAGTTAAAAATGGCTATTTTTATTTATCTTTTTTAAGTTTTAAACGATACATAACATAACATCACGCCTTGTTTCCCCGAAGGGTTGGGCAGAAATGTACCTATAGTACACCCACATTTCGCCAGTTATGTTTCAGTCCCATGTAATAGGGGGCGAACCTATTGCCATCTACCGGGCACAAATTCAGACTCCGGGCTGCTGCTGAGAAATTCCGAAAAGAAAAATCCAATAACACGTTGCCCGACCTGGGAATTGAACCCAGGACCTCATGCTCAGCAGTAGCGATTGCGACCACTAGACCAACGAGAACGTTAATGTATGACTTCTATAGTTTTCAATTTTAAAAGCGTGATATTAAGTTTTGAAGGTCAGTCTCGTTGCCCGTGATAGTGCACCTATAGACGTACAAAATTATGTTTTCAACGAGATTTATAGAGCTATTTTCATCAGCCAGGCAATTCGTGTTCATCGGCAGTTTTATTAGAAAAGTTTATACTAAAAGAGTGTATCCTCGCGTGGCGGGGTGCACTTTATTGTTCCACGTGGTTGCAGGCACAAATACACCGACAAGCACATATACACAGTCCGACACAAATACACAGACAGGAACAAATACACTGCCATGCACCATGCAAAGCTCCTCATAAAACTTACGGATTCTAATTTTGTACTTTGTCTGCTTTAAGTATGGAGTGAATATATTGCATTTTTTAAGGTAATTCACTACAATTTTCAAATACTGTACATTATTATTACAGAAGATTTATAAAAGAAAGCCGCCGTTTTTGAAAAACCTAATCTTTTTTCAAATCTCTCAGACAGACTTATACTTACCGGTAAACCATGATATTTCCAACCTTTAATATTGACATTTGTAGTAACATCTTTTTCAAGTAAACTCATCAAGATTGCATTCCATTATCTAAAGTGTTAGTAGCAGTGGTCAAGTCGCCTTTGTATTCAGTAAACTATTTTATGACTGAAGGATATTGGGAACGGAGCGCTTTGCAAACACTTTTTGAACTGAATTTAAAACGTTGATCGAAAAAGTAGTAGAGTAGAATAACATAGTAAGTAAGGAAGTTTCGCTAATCGACATTCTGCCAAAAATAAATTCTGTCAAAAAAAAATAGGGAATGAATGATTTGTTTATGGTTGTATGGTCTGTAAGACAACAGAAGGTATCAATAATAGTATAGAACTTAAAAACAAAAAGGTATTTTCTAGCACTACAAGCTAAGCAGAAATCGTTGAAATTATTTCATCAAAATATTCACGGTTTTAACTCCAAACAATTGGAAACTTAATTATTTTCATAACTGAGCATTGGTTAAAATATTCTGAAATGTAAATTAATTACGAAAATTATAGTGTGGCCGGTTGTTTTAACCGAAAATCAATACTGGGTCGTGGTTCACTAATCCTAATCAAAAGTTGTTTAAAATCAAAAGCTCGTAAAGACAAAGTTGAACTATCGGTTGAAAATAGCGTTGAACTATCTTGTGTTGAATATTATAGTTTGCGTTTACAAACCCCTAAATTATTAAAATTACTCTAAATTTGAGTCAGTAATGGAAGATGTTTTGGCAAAACTTGCAACTGGTAATAAATCAGTTATTGGTGGTGACATTAACATTAATATTTTGGAAAATAATTCAAATACAAGCAGATTATTAAAATTGTTTAACTAAATCATTCAATTTGTCAAATGTGTTTGTAGAACCAACCCGAACAACTACAACTAATACTTCGTGTATTGATAATGTATTTTGTTGCTGCTATAGTTAATTATCTCCCTTCTGATCACAGTGGTCAAACCGTAACTTTTGAGTCGAACATAGCGGTACAAAAAGTGCAGATAAAATCCAGACCAATAACATCTATAAATTTGAATAAAAATTGCACTTAATTTGTAAGTTAAGTAATCAGGACCTTACAATAAATAATGTTAATTATTGTATAGAGAATTCTTTTCGGTAGTTCAAACCGAGTTCATTAATTATATTAAGAAGAACTTTAAAAGTATCAACCCTAAGTTTTTATTTAGTGACTGGGCAACTAAAGGACTTATGAAAAGTAGGGAAGGACTTTTCAAGCTGTATGGCCATATGTTAACACGGAAACTTTTAATAAGTATGTTGCTCCTTACTCAAAAAAAAATAAGAACACTTATAAGGCAGCTAAACCGTTATACATTAGCAACAAGGTAAAATCAGCAGACAATACCTTACCGTACATTAGTGACCGGAAATAACAAAATTGCGTCAAGACTAAACGTGAAAAGAAATATTTGTCTGAATATAAAGTTATCAGATATGGTGTACCACAGGGCATTGTACTAGGTCCACCATTATTCTTGCTCTATATAAATGACTTGCCTCGTTACATTCAGCAGCCAATGGTCTTATTTGCTGATGATAGTACCGCAATAATAAAATACACTGCCGCCAAAAAACATGAATATGATATAAATAATACACTTAGGGACATAGTAAATTGGCTTGAAATCAAAACATCGAAAACGACAATAATGCATTTCTATCAACGCTCACCAGTACAACAAATTACTATAGAATATGACCGATGGAAAATTGACAAAGTAACAGTAGCAAAATGCTTAGGAATGTTTATAGACAGTCAGTTAACATGGAAACCCCAAGCCGAAGAGGTATGTAAAAAGCTAAGCATAGGTGTTATTCAACTAGACAAAAAAAATGAGTACAACTACAACATTATTAGCTTACCATGGTTTGGTGGCATCAATTCTGCAATTTCGAATTGTATTCTGGGGAAATCTGTATAAGGGAAATGTGTGGCCTGAAAATGACAGGCAGTTGTGTACCTATGTTTAAATCCCTGAAAGTGTTAACATTTCCGGCATTGTACATTTTGGAAATGGCAATTTTCGTGAGTTTTTTTTAACGATATCAGAAAATAGAACTAGAGAAGGGTCTGTCTGAAGCCAATTAAGGAACCTAATACGAAGTGGAAGCTTTAATATAGCTTTGCTAAAGAAAAGTGTTTTCGGAACGGGTCCTCCCATAAACATATAGTAAAATACCAGATTTTGTAATAAAATATCCAGTACAAAACTTTAAAAAGAAACTGACAGCCCTATTACTTGTAATATTAAGGTTATGTATAAATGTATAAGTGTTATTATTCAATTAAATATTTTATAAATGACACTCCACTTTAGATTTCATATTTGACATCGTAGATAAATTATAGGTCTCGCGGCGTTCTCTAGATACCGCTGGCGTACTTGTCAAATGCGGCAACAAATACCGCGCCTAAGTTGGCGTATCCGAGCCAGTCACATGCAAGCAGTCTGTCACGTGCACGTGCTGAATGTTTTTTTTTTTAATTTTGGGCATAATCCGAAGTAAAGTTCCAGTTTGCGTAGTAAAACTGTGTAATATAAGACGACAAGGAATATGAAGGACACTGGGATCACATACCATCAGTAAGTATCATATAATTTCGAAATTTCAACAAAAAAAACATGAACCCTAAACGCCATTCAGTGTTGCCGCGTTAACAAGAGTCAAGTTCCCCGTGGTGGAGATTATATATCCTATTTAATGTTTCTAACCTAGTTCTATAAATTATTTAATGCATATCTTTAATCTATACACATAAGGTGTAAAATGTTAGCTGACACTATTTCAAGGGGTGATTCTACCCATGAAACTGAACAACTTTCCCCAAGGATCTATAAATGACGAAAAAGTCGACATATTTAAATAATAATAAAAAAGTATTATAAATGAGGCCTCATCATTGATATACATACCTTCCTTTTTTTCTAAAGAAGAAACCTACGCCTAACCTATACGCAAATATATTTATACATTCGCTTTTAATTTATTATAAATTTTGAAGTATTCTGAGCTATATTTATAACTTAACTAATAGACCACAGCATAAAATATTTGTCCATTAACTCGGGTAATAGTTGAGCAGCTGGTTACACAATTCTTCACTCACACTTGTTCTCAATGTCAACTGACAAATGTCAAATGACGATGTCTTACACACACTAAAATATTGAGTGGCCGCATTCACGGAGCTATTGTTTGAACAGAGCGCGGTATCTAGTCTAGCGCAGCGAGACCAATCAATTATCTAAGTATGACATTATGTTTGTTGACATTATAATGCCTGGTTTCAATGATATTATTTACTGTAAATTTGTCCCTTTTTATATAAATAAACGATTTTAGTATTTTATTTATGTCATTTTTTTAATTATTAATTTTCCACAATTTTAATTTCGTCTCGATGTTTGCATGACTAATTTAAGGTAGATTGTACAGGGATCACAAAGTTTGTAAACACCTTATTTATGTACCTACTTTCTAAGCAAATAAAATATTAGGATTATGAAAAAAAACACTAGCACAATTATGATTACAGACTGGAGATGTCATGTGGTCTCATTTGCGATAACAAAGAAATTGCTCAAGAATTTGTACATTTCTTTACCAGTGTCTAAGTCTGTACCTCCATAATTTAGACTATAGCGCCTTAATTAACTTTAATATTTCATTTGTGTGTGGACCAATCACCAATCATTATAGACAAGTGTCCGTGTTGCCGGTTTTCAGCAAGGTGTTTGAAAAGATAATGCTTAATCAAATCATTTCAATACTAATAAAATCCTTCACGAGCAACAGTATGGTTTCACCAAATGACATTGTACGACCGACGCCGGTGTTACCTTATTGAAACATTGTTAATGCGTGGGAGGCCCAAGACGCCATAGGATTTTTTTCTGATCTCTCCAAGGCATTTGATTGCGTCGATCACAAAACCTTGCTTTTGAAACGTGAGTATTACGACCTTCGAAAACTTTAGTGCTCAAGTTAGTAAAATCTTATTTAAATGATAGAAAATAGCAAGTTCAAATAAATGATGTCAATTATCTTTGTTTAAAAGTAAAAATGGGTGTTCTACAAGGCTCGATATTGGGTCCTTTCCTCTTTTTAGTGTATATGAATGACCTACTCCATTTATTAAGAAATGAACCACAACTGGTGTAATTTGCTGACGATATTTCCTTAATTTTAAGGTAGATAGACGTGCTTCAAATTTTGACTACATAAATAACGCCCTACTGCTGGTCCTAAATTGGTTCTCTGCCAATAATTTTGTATTAAATGGAAATAAAACTAAGTGTATAACATTTTCTTTGCCAAATGTCAAGTGTAGTGATTGTGAGATAATATTGAATCAAGAGAAACTAGAATTCGTCGATAAAACTGTTTTCCTGGGGATCACGTTCGACTCAAGGCTACAATGGGGTCGTCATTTAACATCTCTTGCAGGACGGCTAAATTAAACCGCTTACGCTGTCAGAAAAATTCATCAATTTACTGATTTAGATACCGCGAGGCTGGTCTATTTTATTAACTTTAAAACATTTACAAGTATTTTACTTTGGTGACGGGCTGCAGACATCGAGCCTATTTTTATTCTGCAGAAAAGAGCCATCAGAGCCATACATAATCTCCGCAGGGGCGATTCTCTAAGGGAACTGTTTACGGAAATTTAATTGAAATACTATTGCAGCTGCTGGAGATTGTACGAATATATTTATTAGAAAAGCCTATACTTGCCGATGCAAATTGTATTGTTTTAAAATTTAAAAATGAGGTAGCGCTTATCGCTGTTTATAAGTCACCTTCAAATCGAAATATTCAGCACTTTATTACCAGTCTAGATGTCTAAACTCACTAAATACTTTTAGAACTGTCATTTTGGTTGGTGATATTAACATTAACATAGCCCCAAATTGGGTTGATTCGAACACAGACATGTACCTAAATGTTGTTGCGTCACATGCCATGTTGCCGGCTCATGTTTTCCCGACACGAAACGATAGTTGCATTGATCACGTTATGCTTAAATCAAATAAACCAGCAATTATCTTAGTTCTGAACCCTCTAATTACTGACCATGCTCCTGTTATAGTTTTTTGTGATCTTAAATTAGATATCCCTAAATCACCTTCCCGTAAGCATCACGTAGACATTAATGCTTGCGCGGTGGCTCTTGAGAATGTTGATTTTACTCCTGTTATGAGCTGTCAAGATGCTGAAACTGCTGCTTCCATCATTGTCAAAATTGTTTCCTCCGTTGTTGATAAAAATAGTCGTGTTTCTGTTGTCCCGAACCGGAAACGCATTTTTAAGCCGTGGATCACGCCTGGGATCCTTAGATGTTTTCGAAACCGAGACAACATGTATCGCAAAATGAGGAGGGACGCTGATAATAATACTCTTAAAATCACCTATAATCGATATAAAAAAAATTGCAACAATTTATTAAAGAAATTAAAACGAGAGTATGAAAGACATGAATTTGAAAAACATCGCAAGAACCCTAAAGCTACCTGGAATCTCATTAGAACTGTCTCCAATCTTCAAAAGAATAAACCCTCGGCCAGTGAGTTGTTATCTATAACTCCTGACCCAACTCAGTCACTCGATTCTGTCAACGACTTTTTTTCAAACGTGGGAACAAAACTGGCATCTAAAATTGTGAACTCCCCAAACTATAACTCTACGAACAATTCTTACTCTGGCACTTTGGATGTCCACCCAAACACGATGGCTATTTTTGGCACGGACAATGAAGAGATAGATTATCTTATCCGTGGCCTACGACTAACTAGTGCTGCGGGTTGGGATGGTATCCCCGCAACTGTAATCTACAGTGCTAGAAACACTCTTGTCCCAGTTATCTGCCATGTTTTCAACCTTGCCCTTACATCTGGATTATTCCCTAAAGTGTTTAAAAAGGCTGTTGTGCACCCTATTCACAAGAATGGAGACAGAGACAGTGTCAACAACTACAGACCCATATCGGTATTATCAATTATGTCTAAGCTCCTCGAAAAAGTAATAAACAAACGTCTGCTGGATTACCTTGGCTCACAAAATATTCTCGCAGATAACCAATATGGATTCAGATCAGGCAAAAAACAGAGGATGCCATATTAGAATTAATAGGTTCGGTAGCGCAAAATCTAAACAACAAGGATAAATCTATAGCTATCTTCCTTGATCTTTCTAAAGCTTTTGGCACTGTCTCTGTCCCCCTTCTACTCAATAAACTAGAAAGGATTGGTGTACGAGGCCTACCGCTTAGTTTGTTTAAGATTTACCTTAGTGATCGCTCGCAAATCATCAAGATAAACCACCACACTAGTAAGGAAGCATTCCTCACCTATGGAGTACCACAAGGTAGTGTCTTAGGACCTACCCTTTTCCTGGTTTACATAAACGAGCTCTGTAAACTTGATCTTACAAACACCAAAATAATTTGTTACGCTGATGATACTGTTGTTCTGGTTAGTGGCTGTGACTGGAACGAGGCTCGGCTTCAGGCAGAGTCAGCGTTGCAAGTTATAATGAGATGGCTCACACATAATTTGCTCACCCTCAACGTGGATAAAACCAGATTTATAACTTTTAGTCCAAGGAAAGCGTCACAACCAGCCCCACCCTTCCGTCTGACAGCTCATGCATGCCATACAATGAGGACTGCCACCTGTGGCTGTCCTGAAGTTATGCGCACGGACTCAATCAAATATCTTGGAGTCTGGGTCGATGACACGTTGACATGGAGTGGGCAAATAAATTCACTGGTCTCGAGGGTGAGAAAATTGATTTTTGTTTTTAAAAATCTAAGGACCTCTGCCAATTTCGCTACCCTGAGAACTGTATACTTTGCTCCTGCCCATTCTGTTTTAACGTACTGTATTTCGGCCTGGGGTGGTGCTGGTAAATGTCTTTTGCTGCGTTTGGAGAGGGCGCAGAGGGCTGTCCTTAAGGTAATGGCCTTCAAACCCTATCGCTTCCCTACCAGCGAACTGTACACGCTATGGAAGCTACCTACAGTAAGGCACTCTTTTGTGCTAAGTACAGTGTTGCGAAAGCATTCAAGTTTGTTTTTTGACCCTGAGTTTAGAAGACATAAACGTAGGACTGACAGAGTTTGTTCGACATCAGGTGTTAAATTGGAAATTGTCCGCTTGCAGTTCACTTTCTGCAGTCCCGTGATTTATAACAAAATTAATAAAGTTCTTACTATTTATCCATGTACTCTCCGGGATTGCAAAAGAATTAGTGATAAATGGCTTCATACTCTCACATACGAAGAAATTGAGAATTTAGTGAAACCCTAAAGATCTTTCATTCGTAAACATGCACACCAAATACACGTATCGTAGAGTGTGCTCGTGGGGTTCCACAAGCGCACTCAACACTTACACCCTACAGACACGCAGTACACTCACATACAACACCCCCACATGCACAACGTTAAACACTTAAAATTTTATTTTTAATTCTTTGTAACTGTTCTTTTTTAAACCCTTGTATTTTTATCCCTGGAATTTGGAATGCCGTAGTCTCCTTCTTGGAGGTTGGCGTTAATAGCTGCGCCACAGTTTGTAACTAATGTAGCTATTTACGTACGCAATAAATTTTGTAAAATGTGTTATTGTTCCAAATAAAGATTACTATTATTATCTCCTTTATTACATATAAAACCTTATAAATTACATTTTTAAATATACTTTCAAAAATCTGAAGAAAAAAAAAAACATTTAAAAATATAAAAAATAGTATGCCACCGGTATCGGGAACAGGGTCCAAGCTACCGGCGGTCAGGGCTCCAGAGAGAGGAAGATTATTATTATTTTTTGCGTTGTATATACTCAATCTCCTTTATTAGGTATTATATATAAGTGCATCACACAGGTGTGAGTACATTGTACTATGGAGCTACCATTTACCGGGTAATGTCTTGTATTGACTTGAATGTGCCCCGGCGGCTGATAGTATATCATACTCACTCAAATGACTCACTGACGGTGGCGCGTGTGTTGGATCATTTAGCTCCCTTCAAAATGGTTGAGCTGTGTGGTGCTAATCCATGCGACATGTTCGTGAACTGGCGCTGTCAGTTGGAACTACTGATCTCGGGAGTCGCTGAGGACATGCTAGAACGAGTCAAATCAGAGCCATCATTCATGAACGCATTGTTACTGGTGACGAGACGTGGGTTTACGAGTTTGACATGCAAACTAGTCAACAAGCTTCGAAGTGGCGCCTTCGTACTTAACCAAAACCGAAAAGACACACCAAATTAAATCAAAAGTTATAGTCATGTTGACTATTTCCTTGACTATCGCGGTGTTGTGCACTCGGAATTCTTGCCTTAAGGTGAAACGGTTAATAAAGTATATTATTTGAGAGAGCGAATTCGACGAGAAAGGCCAGATTTGTGAAAAGATAATTCTTGGTTTTTGCATCACGATAATGCGCCTTCGCACAAGGCCATCAATGAGAACGAATTTTTGACCAAAAACTCAACGAATACCGTCGAGCGAGAACAAGCAAAAAAAAAGAGGCGGCTGGAGACATATCTGGTGAATAATCACGAGATATGTCTCCAGCCGCCTCCTTTTTTTTGCTTAACTCAAATTACCACTTAGTGAAAAGCCAAAAGAGATTAAGGAGAATTCGCTTCGAGAACTGAACTCAATTCCGGAAAAAGCGTTTAAAAATTTTTGATCATTGGATTATTCGTTCACGTAAGTATATCGTTTCTAAAGGAGCATGCTTTGGAGGCGATAAAATAAATTTGGATGAATAACTAACATTTTGTGTATTATTGATCTTTTCCCGGTACTTTCTTAACAGCACAGTACTATACATGCGAATGTTTGGATGTTTTATACTTATACCCAATATTTCAAAACCGGCCGAACGGATTTTGGAATCAATTTGGCACTCAGATAGTTTATATTCTAGATTAACACAAACGATTTTTTTATCCCGGTAGTACGGTCACCGCTCTGCATTATCTGACCCCTCTAACAAAGAAGAAGAGGGTTCAAGTAATGTAATGCACTGACTGTACGTTCCCGTGGGATATTTTTCGACATCCATTCGGGCAAAGCCACAGGCTTTTGCCTGTGCTGTGCTTTTGCTAGAAGTTCATAAAATATCTAGCAGTTATAGTACAGGCGACAATGATGCTCTTGCCTACAGAAATATCCTTCTTACTAGTGACTAGCAGAATTCCTCTTCCTGGCTTCAAAACTAAGTCATGAAAATAAATTTTAATCAAATTTACTACCAACTTAAATTGTCCGTATCTATGTGCAAATCACAAGTTACATTCTTTGACACTGAGCCCGAGTGGTGGATTACGGCTCACTACCTCTCATAGAGAGGAGGCCTGTGTCCCAGCAGTGGGAACTTTTTTGTCTGATTATGATTCTTTGACAGTTGTATGAAATGGCTCTAACACGCCAATTTAACTTATTGTGTAAATTTTATTAGCAAATTATTTCCCTGGTCGCACATTCATTGAAAATTTAAATATATCTGATGGACTAACGGCCGCTATTGATTATAGACATTATAACTATATCTGTCCTTGTCAAGCAAACAAAAAGTTGTCAACATTTTATAGGCCTCTTATTTTGGCTTAATTGGAACGTTAAAACCAGAAGTCTGGATTTGTGCCCGGTAGATGGCAATAGGCTCGCCCCCTATTACATGGGACTTAAACATAACTGGCGAAATGTGGGTGTACTATAGGTACACCTCTGCCCAAGCCTTCGGGGAAACAAGGCGTGATGTTATGTTATGTTATGTAAAACCAGATATTGTTAGGTTTTTTTTTATTGTTGACCAGATATTGATAGTTATGTGTAGATTAATATATGTTTTATGTAAATATGCATTTATTGTAAATGTAAATGGTACGCCACTATTGTCTCTCCTTCTCCATTTAATCCATCCAAAGGTTGTCTGTAAAAGATCGCTTTTAGCAATAAGACCGCCAATTAAGTCACCCAATGGAAAATGTCTACATTTATATCTGTAATTTATAAGGTTTACATAATAAAGAGTATTCCATCTATCTATAGATACAAATGAAAGCAAAAAGATTCAAAGACGCTGATCCATTTTTTTATAGTTACATTTGCAAGTGGAGTCATACATTTTTGTTCAGCGTTCTTTTATAGTAAGTCAGTGTATTGGAAATAGTTGCGGTAGCTGCCAAGCATTAACCCTTGTTAAACATGGACCCTTCTCAGTTTCCGAATGGCATGATCTTACAGGCGCCATGCAAATATACCATTGTGAGTTTCTTATACGAAGCTTATGGAGAATTTCTTCCGGATAGCGTGATTTTTCCCCGTTTACTTACAGATATCAGTGGGTATTTTATTTGAATAGATTTCGAGTACTCTTGTTCTGTATTCAATCTGTGAATATTGGTATTCACAGATATTGGTAAGGTATTTGTTGATAAGTTTTCTAATATATATTTAAGAAGAGCGAAGTATGTACTCGTATCATGTAAATACATTCTGATTTCAACATAGTTGTAGCCATTTGACTTTCAGTTTCTCGAATATGAACAAGAATATCTCCCTTCATCGTCGTCTTAACTTCGCGGCATCAAAAAGACATTTTGAATTTAACACAAACCTAAAAAGTGGGTTGGTTATATGTTGCCGATATTTAAAAAAAATGTGAACAGTTCAGCAGTTCGCAAATATTGAAATACTTTGACATGACTCAAAAGGGTCCAACGTGGCCTACTTTGGTGAATTAAAAAGGAAGTCAATTTGGGCAAAAGGTCAACAATGTTCAAGTATGACGAAAATGTACAATTTCGTTCGTATTCAGGGAATTTTGCTTCTCATGGCATTAAATTGCCTGAAAGCAATGATACAATTTTACTGTATTTTTTATCTTTGGTTCATTCTTTCAACGGATAATGAAATAAAACATTTTACCCCTGCAGAAACATGAACCGTAAATACAATATAGTACGGTCAGCGACAAAAGTCGTTCAACGTTACACATTAGCTAAATTGTAACAAAATTATATGAAATTGATGAGATAATCGAAAAAAAAACAGTTAAATCGATGTACTTAAATATGAAGAAGCTACATGCTTTAAAAGTTTTTGGAGGGGATTATTCCCATCCTTGTCGCGCGGTACGGACAATATATCGCGTATGAAGTTACATAGTCGTGACGTCACTTCTACGATAGAGCTGTCCTTGTCTAACACTTTTTTTAAACGTTTATAACTTTGTATTTTTTTAAACTTTTACACTGTTTATAATATTGTTTGCACTATTTGGAAACAAATATTATTTTGAGTTAAAAAATAAAAATATAGTGAAAAAATATCATCATCCCTATTCGTATTTTAATTTGACTCCTGTTCCAATTTCAAAATGTTGATTTCTGTTTGCTGGCTTCTGTAGTTTGCTGTACCTATTCTCTTATAAATTCTTGTTGACTTATTTCTTAACAATTGACATCTAACGAGAATAGCTGTGTAATGTCGTTCCCTCTCTACAGTAACATGGCATACACAACGAAGTTCTGCAACTGTATGACTTTCCTACGATAAATTTTATGTGATATTGAAACGATATCGGTAACTAGAAGTTTGTGCTCATCGGACCGATCTGGTTCGGTTAACATTCAGTGATGCTCACTTGTTACATTCTGTGTTTCCATTTTGCTTATACCACATTGTCAGCCAATCAAAACGTTCACCGCTATGCCAGTGTGCGCAAAAATAAGCAACCCAATCACAATGGGAGCTATGAAGCTATCATCTCCTGGCCTTATCAGAAAAATAGCTTAAAATAGAATGTATAAACATATAGTCAGTAAACCATAACTCTAAATCTTCATGCAAGGTCTGACCGTTTTCACGACACAATCGACACGTAAATTCTTAAGAAAATATCAAGTCGAAACTCCGACGAACACGATTCAAAGCGGGGCTGGACTTGTGTAGCGTTACACGGCTCCTACACACAGGGGGTTGTATATTACAGTGAGGTCGCGACTTTATCTCAGTTTCCGCCCGAGCTGCGTTCACTGGCGATAGAGTGAAAATACTGGCACAATAAAACAGGGCTCGCCAACTATCGGGCCGGGACGCCGGAGAGAGCCCACTCCTTATCGGAAAACGGTTACCGTGATTCATTGCGCCTCTATTTACTTACAGATCTCTTAGTTCGCTGCAACCTGCAACTTTTGTGTTTCATTCTAATCAAGTGGGGGGATTAGTGAGTTGTTGCTGATGCCTTCAAAAAAATTACATTGTTTTGTTTGTTTGTGGTCGGAGGTGGGACTGTTAGAAGGTCTTCTATGGTTACATCCTATTCAAATATTTGCATGATATTTGTTTTTGAAGAGAGACATCAAATCATTGCGATCTTGTTATGTCAACGCCATATTTATTTACTTGCAGCAGAACCATCGGCCATTAATTATTTATTAAATTTTCCAATTTATAACACAAATAAACTGTCATCTTTCATACAATTTGCAAACAAAACCGACGAGGCGGTATGCTAATTTCTAAATGTAAAGTGAGTAATCAATACATCAAGAGCGACAGAAGCCAAATGAAAATGGAAATGGATTCAGGCCAGGAAATGAAAATAGATTTTGAATTGAACGTGCCGAAATCAAGCAGTGCTCAATTCCAGCCCGCTTGGAGTTTCGCAAGCGGCCGGAGTAGCTAGAAAATACTTGTGAACAAATCAAATGCAACGTAAAACGGTGTAGCCCACTGCGGTTATAAACTATTTCCTATAAAGCGAAAGTAGCTCAATTGGGAGATAAGACTGGAGTTAAAACCCGCCAACAACCCGATACACGAGAGCAGGACGAACGGAATACGTAACATTGCATTATGCGCTTTGATACACCGACCGTTGCACCGAGCACGCTGCATGCTTTTATTATGTTCGCAAGACTTGGGTCGTCCTAGTAAGTACAATGATTTGATGGATAAGCTTGCGACTAACTGGCGTTAGTCAGACTACCATACCCATCCAAATTTTAAGAGCACTTCTACCAAAAAATCCATTAAACATTGTTCAGGTGTAACCTGAGCAAGCGTTGATTGTCATTTCAGCCCATCTCTAGAGAGTTTGGATATTCATAAACACCTTATTATGTGGCTAATATTATAGATACTTCCGTCGGAATTCGGTTGAACGAGAAACAAGTCCAGGTCCCGAGTGTCCCCACAATTGTAGCCGGTTATTTGAGTCCGGACTCAATGAAGCAAGCTCATCTAGTTTGTGAACTGGAGTAAACGAACCCAACGAAATATTCAATTTCGCGTCCCGAGCGGCGATGCTTTTTACATTTTATTAAAATGTTGTAATGCAAAGCACACCCGCCTTCATAACGCGGTGTGGTGATGTCAACTATACGCTTTTGTCTACCAACGTCAACGGTTCCGGGAGTCGGGGTGTTACTCGTATTCCTGTCATATTGTGTCGGTTCTAAAGCATTGCGCTGTTTCAATATCTGCTTGCTGTTCGTTATTTGAATAGTATACGTAATAACGTTTCTGCTTAATATTGTACCCAGTTTGTGCACGTTTATTAAAACGAAATAGGTCCTCACTTTGGTCGCTCAACCGATCAGTACTTTACAATTTCGCTATAATCCGACCACATAAACGGTTTTTGGTTCATCAATCATAAACTATGGAACAGTATAAAATAATCAATTCAAATTAGATTATTTCGATTTAGGGAAGCCCGCATATGCGTGCGCTAGACCACAAACCGCAGCCCATTTGCAAATAGCACGCCGATCCTGCCAAACACTTGATTTAAATCATTGTGTACTCGGCAATCATCGATTATGCTATATAAACTTGTTTATGTGACATTAAATAATTCGTGTAATAAAAAATCATTACTTACACCAATCAACTAATTCATTAACACCAAACGTTTGTAATACCAAAAGGCGACTCTAGCCAATGCCATTTCGACTTAATTACCTACGTATATTTGAGCAGGTTTATTGATTTTATTACGCTGTCTGACTTTTAATGTAAGAAATTATCTATTAATATTATAATTTTACTATCTTTTGTCACGGATGGTGAGGTCCTTGGACCACGTCCCTTCCGCTATCAGGTGTGAACTTTTCTGGAGCATTAGTACAGTTAGCTCAGGTACTGCTCCAGCGCTTTAAATCATTCAAGCCTCTATTTCGAAATGTACAGTTTGTAACACAACCGACTTCAAAAGAAAGCACTATAACACGAAATATCATTTTGATCTCGGAAGTGTGTCTTCGGTTTTCTATTTTCGTTTTCGCCACCGACTACCGAATGTTTTTTTTTAAGTTTTTTTTTTTGAAAAAAATATTTTGCTTTTCACTTTTAACTGTACACAAATTCGAATACCACTCTCTGCTATGTAAATTACAGTGACAGGAACTTGAAAAAAAACGCGTAATTGAAGCTAAGTCAAACCCTACCCGAGAAAAGTTAATAAAAACCACCTACCCTTTCAATATTTTTTTAAAAGGTTTCCACAATTGACGGAGAAATCAGTACCTACGTACTTTATTAGTGATCGATGACAAACATAAAAAAACACATACAGCCGAACATAATTATAACCTGCTCCTTTTTGGAGGTCGGTTAAAAAGAGACAATTTTCTGATGACATTTTGTTGCATACAAAGTTATGTCCTGTTTCAAATAGCGTATCTACGCGCAGTCACTAAAACAGAAACACATAAAGCCGGTTTGCACTTGCGAATTACAAAAAATCTGAGTACATTGTTGTGTAAGGTCTCAGTTGGAATTCCGCGAAGCCTTTGTTACGCCGTGCAATAAAATATTTCATTACTGTGTGAAACATCCCGCCGTACCGCGTCGCACCGTGTCGTATCGCATCGCGCCGCATCCTACCGCACCGCCTGCCGCCGGCGACTGCGGAATTTCTTTTTTTTTAGTGACGCCCTTGCATTCCGATGTGAGCGGGATATTAATATAAAAAGTTCACTAGTTTAGCTGTGGAGTGTAGACCACGGTTTAATGTCGGTTTTCATGGTGTAGAAACCACTGAAATGTTAGTCTATCTTCAATGTATTAAACTCCCCGTTATTTCATTTTAACAAGTTAGCATAACTTAATTTACCTAGTACATAATTATGCCCAAGATTTAGTTACGAACCCTGGGTTCTTACGGTATAATTTCCGAGGAAACCGTAAAAATTTACTACAAATAATAATGATTTATGTATCAGAATTTATGAAAGTGTGAAAATTAATTACAGGAGAAAACAAACTCAAAAAATCCAGGTCGACCTTTCTCATATAAAACTATTCCATTGCAATTAATTTATTGATAGATAGAATTTAAATACATGCTGCAGTTTGAACACAAAATGTAAATCAGAATATTTCCAAATCAAAAAACAGAGTTTCCGTGACGCGTCAACCCAAAAAATCACGTTTAACATTCAGAAAGCGCCACCATAGCCAAGCATAATAGAAATAATTAATTACACACTCACCAAACTTATTTTCACTTGCAAACGCTTCCCAAAGCAAAGTTAAACTCAATCTGACGGTCACTAAGGACGTAGAAGCCCTAAATTGCAGAAGTGCACGCTAAACATCCTGTCAGACCCTATTCATTCATACTTTGCCACTAAAACGCTTACCTACTGAGACACAAAGGAAATTTCTATACGAGTGTACCGTCAGATGTGTGTATAACTGTACATGTCAGACATTTTGACAGCTGTGTGCGATTGTACGATCGCTATACAATGGTGGTTGTCTTAGAAGTGTACTCGTACTTGCGAACTCACAAGTGCTTAATTGTGAGATCGCGTCTTCCCTCGCGCGTCTCGGATTCACTGCACATTGGAAACTTAGTAACGACCCGACGAACATGTGTTGCACTAAAATAAAATGCTTTAAGCATGGAGCGCCGAGTTTTCGGGTTATGAGTACTTTGCAAGCTAGGGGTTGTATGTCTAAATAGTTCTTCTTTGTATTAAGGCTTGTATGCATGGATTTGTACTCCGACGTTCTGCTAGGAAGGCAACGTGTGAAAGAAATTTGAGGCCTATACGTACCTACCTAGCAATATTACGCTGGGTTAGTAGATGATTAACATTATTATTATATTATCTGTGAAATTGTTTTTAAAAAAATGCAGGCGCTGCGGAAGTATTTTTACTTCTGGGCAGGGGTACGTAAGTAGCCAATTTTACTGAAAAAGCAAGTGACATATCAATTATTTAAAAACAGATCATTTCTTCTCAGCAGTACATAGAAATACAGAAACTTGAATTGATTTTCCTGGCAAGTTACATTGCATAAACAACATGCAACAAATATTAATTAGTAAGAAGTAACATTGATGAATTTAATAGTACTTACTTTTTTATTTATTTTCTACAGCTTCTCTTGAATTACGAATAGCTGATTTGTTCCATATTTTCCATGACATTCTTAAATGTAAGTTTTAGTAACTTTCTGTTCTAGAGCACATTCTCTTGCAAGTAAATTCTTTGACAGTTTAAATTCGTGCAGCTCGCAGTATGTAGATTTTATATAAAAGTTTCAGGGGGAAAACAAAAACTGAGGTGTAGTACATCCATATTTGGCCAGTTATGATATAAGTTCCACGTATTAGGGACGAGCCTATTGCCACTCACCGGACACAAAAATCCAATTAGGGCTGCTACTGAGAATCTAAACTAATACTAAAAAGAGAAGAGTATTTTTTTGTTACGTATCACGCTACACCGGTTAAACAGATTTGGATGAAATTTGGCACATAGGTAGACCAAGAGCTGGATTAGGACACATCATACTTTTTATCCCTATATTCCCACGGGATCGAGATTTATGCGGGTGAAACCGCAGGGCGCAGCAAGATTCTTTTAAAACAACAAACGACAGTCAGCAGACCAACGAGGCAGATGAATGTTTCTACACTGCCAGTACTTATGTTTCGAATTTCAGTTTTGATATAAGAATGCGTGCGATTGGTACTCGTCTAATCAAGCTTAGTCAAAACTGAAACAACGCATGTATTTGCCTTGCTCCCATAAATAAAACAAGCCACGTTATAACCTCCATAATTATTAGCCGAAAAAATCATATTTATAAGTAAATTTTGAGGATATTCTGTAAATAAAGGAGTAAATTAGTGATGAATTTCTTATCGACTCATTTCAATAGCAAGTGCGGAGCGGAGCGCATCAATCAATCCTGTATGACGGCCGTATATTGAAACACTGAGCTATTGCGGCTCATTTTACAGAGTAATTCAAAATTATTTTGTGGTAAGGTATCTGCTGCTACAGTATGTTTAAATTAAAAAGCTCATGAATTGATCTTTTAGCTCCTAGGCAGAACATGAAATCGGCTAAAACGGTTGCAGTCTAGGCTTTAGAAATGTTTAAGGCGACGACGTTCAGAAGGTAACTTAGCCAACAGCAACAATTGAACGAGACAAAATAAACACATCGTGCATCGTGTATAAGAGTCATGATGACGATTTCAAAAACATTTAGAATCACGACAAATCCATCAACACCTGATTTGAAGAAAATTGTTTTTTAGTTAGAAAGTTATAACCTGTAAATGTGAGTATAACAAATGTCCCACATAAATGTAAGATTTATGTTAAAACTCTTCTAGATTTGCAACAGTTGCAGTGGGGTAAAATCTCATCCACTAGATAATGCGAGCTTAACTTGAATAGACTGTAAAATGTCCACAATTTTAAAACTCCAGACCTAGCTAAGTATAAGGCATGATATAGCTAATTTAATAATAGCACGGCCACCCCTCGTAAAATGGGGGAACGGAGTAGATGACAACCGATGTGAAGAAGATAGGACACGCCGCTGAATTCCGTCTATGCTGTATTCTATACTAGCTGTGTCCATTTACAATTATTCTAAATTATCTAATCGTATAGCAGTCTATGATAATTGCTTTGCTAAATTTATTTATTTTATGTTTTTGGCGGAAACTAAATCCATACAAACGTTTCATATAGCCTTCTTAGAAGGTTTTTAAATATCGCAGCATAATGCTGAGATAGGAGCCTTTTTGGCCTCGCACAGGTCTTTCGTTTTTTTGTATGTTCATTCTGTTAGTATAGATATTTTTTGTTAATTTTTTTTTGTATTCCCTGTGCGTGTCCTGAATAAATTATTTTATTTTCTTTCTTTCTTAGCAAATACCCGTTAAGAACAACGTTTCTATCGAGTTCAGTATCAAATCAGTCAGTTTGAAATCGGATTAATTTCTACGGTTTAAGACATTTATTTTCTCAAAAGATTACAATAATCACTTACAGAGAAAATACAATAATAAGTAAACATAAATAACCGATTAGCGTTTTTAGTAGGGTAGATATTAAAAATGTTTTTGTTTTAAATTTCTATTAAAAAAACATACCGCATAATGCTATTTTTTTTTTTGATTCAAATATTGCCGAGACATATCGTATCCTTTGTTGCAGAAAGCACCATAGATCCTCAACACGCACCAACAAAATCAAGTAAAAATAACCTAATGAAACCGAAAATAAATAAACAAACATCTAATAACGCTGTCAAGCTCTAGAGGGTCATTTCCACCCTCATAAAACAAGACAATAGAAACGATGATCTGCATCTGCATAATTAAATAGAACGAGAGGCGCAAGAACGAAAGACGCCCCAATTGGTGGAGCGAGGCGACGCTAATATATAAATTATGCACGTGCAGAAATCGAGGATGACGTTGCCCGATTCGAGAAACTTGAAAACTTGAAACCTGTTGAAGACTTGCTAACTACGGATAACAGTTTAAAAATTAATTAGTTGCCTCATGAAGAGTTTTTGTAAGAAGATTGGAAGAAACAAAAGATTCTAAGTTATCTGGCTGTTTATAACTGGTTATTCTTCCTGTGGCTGATCACACCATCACATTGTACTGGAAGGAAATGCTACTATACCACGCCATTCAGAAAGTATTGCGAAAAAAGTTTTTATTTTTTATTTATTTTATTTTTCAGATAACATGATCCGTTAAGGTTAGTAACAACAGGAGCTTGTAAACTATGTTAGTAGGTAACGAATTTAAATATATTTATTTATTTTATGAATGAGAGACTGGCCACATTTAGAATATTTTATAAATATGAATATTTGTTAGTAAAAATAGGTTCGTTCCAATGGGGATGGCAAGTTAAAGCTGATCTCAGATGGCGCTGCGTACAGTTGTTCCCAATGGCGTCAGTATGACATTTCTTGAATCGTGTAAACAAACGAAAAAAACGAACATTGTGGGCGGATAGTGTAGTTTATTTGATAACATGGACGCGAAAATGTATTCTACTTGGAGCTTGCTTGAATTAAAGCCGAGTTAAGGAGAAGAGGGGCGTCTGTTAAACGTAGAAAAGCTGATTATGTGGAAAGGTAGGACTCTTGAAAAAAACTTTTTAGGAGCTGTTTGCCTAGACCTAGTTCAACGTAGACCTTTGAAATCAATACGCTTACAATGTTTGAACGAATAATTTTATAATTAAATAACTTGTTAGTCGTTATTATGCATATTTATAATAAATTTTAAAATTTTATATTGTTGGTGAATACTGTCATGTTTTGTAAGTATATAAGTAAAAATTATTGAATCAAAATTTAGGATTATATTTACAACAGCTTAACTAATGCATAACTTTACTTAAGTAATAGTTCCTTTTACTTTTGGAGTTAAATATGTAATTGGTTTTGGAGTTAAATAATTGGTTATATTTTTCCAGGTAAGAGCTGTATAACAAAAACTTTAACTTTAGTACACCACAACTCTCTCCAAAAGGCAATGTCTTTCAAGCAAGATAGATGACCAGGGTGGCATGGCATGGCATGGCGTAGCATGGCATGGCATGTAAGCAGAAACGGACTTATTAGCCCTGAATCTGTACCTTATATACAGAGTCAAAATGGGGAAATACTATTTAAAAAACCTGCCTATATGATTTTCAAGTACAAGGACAAATGTACTGCAGTGGCAGAAAATTCTGTAATTTATTTATATTGAAAAAGATGAGTTGTTCATAGAAAACATATTATAAAGTTAGATTATTTTACAATAACAAAGGCTGAAATTATGAATAAATATCTGTATAAAGCATTATTATAACATAATAAAGACACCTAAAAGTTATTTATGAGTTTTATTTGTGATACACTCTCGAGAAATAGAAGGATGTGGGTTTTGATTGCTTGAAAGATGTTGGAAAAGATTCTTTTGAATGTTTCTCTTAACATGTCTTTCGTCTCTCACACTAGCACTGGCTGATATCCTTTTCTGGTTCCATGAAAAGAGACTTGGTACTGCTTCTTTCTTTAAAAGTTTGTGTACACAGGGCAAACCTTAAAACAAGATGAACAATGATAAGTATTTAAAGATATTATGTAATGTTAACAATTTAAGTATATAGATACTAGCTTACACAGAAGAACTATCGTTTAAAACACCCATCTGTACTCACACTAAATGTTTGGTAATAATTTTCATGAAACTGATCTCGACATAACCTCGTCGTCCTAGTAGGCTCAGTTTTTAATCCTTACGGCAGCTATCCACTTTCTTCTTTTAATACGATTTATTGGAAATTTGTGTTGGCCTTCGTTTTAACACCCAATTACACAACACTTTGTAATTTCTATGTTATTTGTGAACATATTTTATAAGATGCTATACAATTTGACATATATAATTTGGAACAATCGTATACAGCGCCACTTTGACAGTTGCCTTCCCCATTTCAAAATTGTACTTAATAATAAAATACTTACTTAAAGAACATTTATTTTTATATTCGCAAAACTTTCTGAGTGTCCCACGTACTATACCTGCAGACGGTCCCCGGGAAAAAGTAGGATTGCCCTATTCTTTGTCGATATAAAAGTGCTACACAATCGTGTGAGACACTCATATGTTTGTACAAACAAACATTTGGTATCTCAAGTTTTTCCAAATCGTCCATTCGAAGACCAAATATTGTCGAACTATGTCCGAGGTCCGAGCGAAGTCATCTCCCTCGACAAATAGTGTAAAGAAACTGGAAAAAGACAGAAATAGAGAAACTGGATAGACCATTGAATTCGTAGAATGGATAACTGAAAGAAACTGAAAGAAAGTTTCAGATTTATACAAAAAAATATTATATTTATTTAATTAAGGTAATATTAGTATTGTAACGTTATTTATTCTTATTCTAATCAATTTACACAGGAATAGACATTTAGCTAAATCAAGGTACACCAATAAAGGTACATATCGTACTGAATGTCAATTTCTTCTAAAAGTCTGTTAGTTAAGATCATTATAAATTAACTTTAATTTAAGATGTGAGACACACTTTTTCAGGTAAAGTCGGCAAAGTGGAGCGGCAAAATCAAAACTAAATGTAGACATATAAATCCGATCCGAACATAAGCCGGCGGGGATTGCCAATCTGCACGAGCCGAATGCCGAGTATTTGTAGTAATTACTTCGGATCGGCTTTGTTATTCAAGAATTACTGCCGAATCGAATGTGCCGACCCGAACATACTTTACTGTACATGTAGCACACCTAAAAGATATCAGATTTTTAAAACATAATATTAAAAAGTAAAACGGGGAAAATGTTTCACAAATAGGACGGCCGTCCCTTCTGGCTGGTCTGTATATCTCTGAAAACTCTATTGGCTATCTGGACATCTGCTGGCGTTCTACAGTGTTTACATTTCATTTCTCGGAGCAACAAACGCCGGTAAGAAGAGGGATGCGCGCGCAGAGATCGCAATCGCGATAGCTTTGAGCAGTCGTTATCGTGATCTACACTGCGAGCACTTTCCTGTGGTATAGTTGCTTCAAGACCTGCGTATTCTTCGACTGTACTTTTAGAATTTTATGTTATGAACACGGGGCGTTGGTCAACTGCCCAAACAGCTTTATTTCATGAAATAACGCGCATACTAAATCACGTATTAAGATAGAAATGATATGTTTAAATCGCAAAAAAATAAAAATCGTCTTAATTTAAAAGCTGAACTAGTGAAATGAAGTGTGGTTGGTTTTATTAGGCGGTCTGATGACACCATCGTCTTGTTTGATCATATTTGAATCGTCAGATAACACTTCCTCGTAGTTCATCACTTCAGAGGATTTAGGTAGACTGGCATTGCGGTCTGATTCTTCTCGTAATGATCTATCTTTTGTAACAAATGGATCTACATGTTTCACACTTGGGGTCTTTCCACATTGACAATCAGGCTTAATGAGGAGGCCGCTGTTTTTTGAATGCTTTTTACGAGGTTCTAAAACGCAATCTTGAACACAATCATGCTGCAAAACATTGGTACGCACTTTTTCATGCACATTTATCAATGGCACCTCTTCCAATGTGTCCTTTAAGTATTTGTCCAATAATTTATCTTCTTCTTGGTTATTTTCAAAACTTCTGCGAGAATCATCATCATTAATAAAGCCATCTTCAAAGATAGCATCCTCAACTCCATTTGGTAATTCTTTGGGTTGATAAGCAGGACGTCGGATGAACGCACCGTCGAAACCGTAATTACTCCATATTTCATTTTGTGGCACCAATTCTGCTTTCTTCACCTGAGATACGTACTGGTTTTTCAAACTATACTTTTTAACATTATTTTCCATGTAAGGTATTCTAGAAGGTGGAGGAGAAGGCAAACCTATTTTATGAATATTGCCATAGTTTACTTTACGATTCACAGGTCTTAATATAGGTGGTTTCAAAAGCTCAAAGTAATCCCGGCGCTCATCCACTATATGAGATGCTGGCACCTGCATCTTTACTTTCGAAATGTCATTATTTTTAGACTCATCGTCAAATTTAAATCTAAACATGTTAGGGGCTGAAAAATATGATGAGATATCTTGCTGTTGTCTGTTGTCCGCCAAATGTAATCCTTGAAATTTAGAATTATAATTAGGTGCAGAATCAAAAGCGCTCGGATATGGAGTTTGCACGTCACTCGTTACAGCCGTGGCGGCCGTGACGGCCGTATCATAGTCGTAGGGGAAGTCAAGCCTGTCTTTCGGTAAAATATTAACGAGTTTGCTCCGAAAAGGATTCTTATTATATTTCTGATTGATATAGACAAAAGCTCTTTCACTTTGGTTATTATTTTTCTCTGTGGCATGCTCGTATAGATCTTTTTCGTCGATATTACTTCTACTTTTAGGCAGTACTGCGTATATCGTGCTCGTCGTTGATTTTACTTTCACTTCCCCACTCGTGGCAATATTCGAGATACTGTTTTTTACTGTACTGTGCTGTAATAATAGAAAACAAGAAAGTCAATTATTGAGTTTTTTTTTATGTTAATTTGCAACATTCTAAATTATTTGGAGTTAGAAGGAAGTAAGAAATAAATTTTGCGTTCAAAGTAGACACACTGTACCAAAACTACTTGCACTTTACGTGTAAGTACAAGTTATTTGTGTTAAATAATATTTTACAACATAACTACGTTGACGTTTTATTACTCACCTCTGGAGCACTCGAGAGTACAATATATCCGGAAACAAGTCCAATACTTAAGGAAACTAAAACAACAAATGCATTTCTCATTTTCCACGCCCGTGATGTAATAGAACTTAATAAAAATAAGATGGTGCGGGACTGCCGGACGGGTGTATATAAAATAACATTTATTTTTCACTAATATCAATACGACCGTTCGCAACAAACGAGAATGTAGGTCTAACAGAATGTTGACAAGTGCAATGTCAACGTTTGTAAACAAAGACACGGATCAATGGATAAATAGATGAAGATCTGTAAACAACTGACTGTCTACAAATTAGTCAAACAGTTGCTATTTCTTATTTTGTTTATCTTGTGTACATATTTATGAGATTCATTGTTAACGATTACCTCAAAGCATTTGATATTTATTAGTCGGAAGTAGTAAAACTCCAGAAGGTCAATTCCCATAATTAAAAACGTTCAAAATCTAGTCGAAGTCTCACCTCGGCGACAATCAAATGTCAAAAACTTGTTTTTTGTTTGTTAATTATAGGTATTATTAGAGATTGAGACTGAGAACGTTCTTATAAATACGAGAATTGCCCCTCTGGTGTTAGTGCTCCTTAATAACAGTACTAGGGATCATACATATACAATATGTAACAAAAACCCTGTCCGATCCAAAAAAGGCGTATTCCTGGTTTAACATAAGTCCTTGAAAAAATAGTTTAAAAAATCTAACTCATAAAAACCAAAAGCTATTGTTTTTTTTTATTTTTAGTTACCATGCGAAATGTAACACTAAATATGGTAAATTTTTATAAGTTGACAACACTCCACCGGCCGGCGAAATCTTTTATTTTTTGCCTATTTTATTTCAAAGGACACCACCCTGCACTAGCTGCGCTGTAGGTACTCATAACGAGTCCTCGATCCTTTGATGTAGCCGACTGGTCGCTACTTGTTTACGTGCCGCTATCGTATCGCGAACAATGTCGTATACCAATCAGGAATATTTGAATATGTTAATTTTTATTTGTGAGTAAATGTGTGATTCGGAAATCGAAATAACAGCTCGGATTGTGGAAGCTTTCGAGTCACTCAAATCGTACATATGTGCGCTGCGAAGAGTACGTGCAAATTTAATAAAGTGTCGAATGTGTACTAATGTTCTAGATAGATAGAGGTATGTATCAAGTAAATGTTTTAATAAACTGATACCTACAGTGGGTACATTGCCAAAAGCACAGCACATTAACTCAATAATAATTGTTTCTTGATAAACAGAAGGTCAGAAATCGTGGTCATTGTGCGTAAGCACACACCACGATTTCTGATATTTTATTGTAGGCTTCCGCCTACAATAAAATATCAGCTGATACCTACGCGTAGGTAAAACGTAGATTTCTTTAGTACTACGTTTCTTTGGCGGCATGCGACAAAGGACCGCCGCGCTCAGGCGGCTTCTATGACACGAAACTGTAGGTGAACTCTGGTGAACCCTGTCGAGCGATCAGTGTTGCCTTTGGTATTTTTAATTTTTTAAATTAATTGTTTTCATTGGGGAAAAATAATTATCTCGTATCCATTAAATGATTACGTATTTGTGTACGCACGATACCAAATAATACCCTTCAGGATCGGACAGGGTTTTCGTTACATGCTGTATAACTATTTAAATAATTATGTAATCAAATTCACAATGAATACCTACATCACTAAACAAGAACGTTTTCCAATGCAAAACTGTACTCGATGTATTCGACATTAAGTCACACTTAATGTCGAATACATAATTTCAATTGTGGTGCTTACATAATTTCACTCCGCAATTAACACTTCTTCACAACACAAATAATTCGCATTATAATCTCGTCTGCTCGACGTTCGTATGGCACTGCAGGGATCCAGCAAAATGTCAGCACCAATGTATATTTGCCTGAAACATGTTGGAGTTGGACTCCCATTTGGTGCAACCTTGAGACGCACACGGCACTCTTTATGTTCGTTATTTCATTTGAAGTGTGCCATAGTCATAGTGTCACTTTATTTCATAAAATATATTTGTTTTATATAGGACCACTAATCAATCGAATGAAACCAAATAATAAACCTACCTAATATTTTTATGCAGCAGTATCTATCGAGAAACATAGTCATGAATTCTTGATTTTTGAATGTGAAGATAGTATCTTTTAACAAGTGGTGACATTGGTATAACATTCAGTCAAGATATTAGTATGTATTGATTTCGGCTAAAATATTCTAGGATCGCGAAAGAAATAGTGTAAAAACGAGCGTTGGTGAAATTAATAACATTAGATTCACTACCTATGACGTACCTTGATGGCAAAATAACAAAAGTTGCTTGACTGCAACTAATTTAATAACGCAAAAAAACCCTTATAAATAGAACCCTTTACAAAGTTACCGCGTTCCACAGCTTAACGATCAAACTCAAACTCAAACTCAAATCATTTATTTCAATTAAACCATTTACAGGCACTTTTGAATTGTCAAGGAGTCGGTCAGTCAGAAATATGAAGCTAGTTGCCCATTCCAAAGCGTAGTAGGTACCTATTGAGAAGAACGGGCAAGAAACTCCATGGACACTCTTTTAAATAATAATGTTTTTACATATATCTTAGTTACATCGATTAATGTTGTTCACTATAAGTGAGAACGATGTACAAAAAACCGTACACGTTAAAAGCGTCCAGAGTGCATCAAAACATAATTAAAAACAATCCAGCTAATAATTTATTAAAATAAGCCCTGGCAGCTAAGAGATGACCAGTCCCAACTGACGGCGCCCGTTCACGAACATGACGCATGGATCAGCACCATTCAGCTCAACCATTTTGAAGGGAGCTAAATGATCCGACACACGCGCCACCGTCAGCGAGACATTTGAGTGAGCATGACATACTATCAGCCGCCAAGGCACATTCAAGTCAATCTATGACATTACCCGGTAAATGGTAGCTCTATAGTACAAAGTACTCACATCTGTGCAATGCATCTATATAATAAAAAGGAGATTGAGTTTATATAATGCAAATAAATTCTTACTATCTTCAGCAGCTTCAACAGTGATTCGAATGTCAATTAATTAGTTGTGGTGTGGAGCAGGACCGGCATTAAGCCAGGCATTTTTATCAGTTATGTAGTCCTCCAACCTATAATATGCCTGCCTGAATAGTGTGCGTTTGACAAAGGATTTGAATTTTGTCTCATTCAGTTGAAGTATGTGGGGAGGTATTTTATTATAACATTTTAGACAGTACCCCATGAAAGATGAGTCTACTTTAGCCAGTCTGAAACCTGGTTGAACTAATAGGTCCCGATTTCTAGTACTATAATTATGTCTTTCACCTCTTTTACTGTAAAGATGTAAATTTTTTCTTACGTACATGATGTTTTCATAGATGTATTGACAAGGTACAGTCATGATGTTAATATCCTTAAACAATTCCCTTAGAGAATCGCGCCTGCGGAGATTATATATGGCTCTGATGGCTCTTTTCTGCAGAATAAAAATAGACTCGATGTCTGCAGCCCGTCCCCAAAGCAAAATACCGTAAGACATGATACTATGAAAGTAACTAAAATAGACCAGCCTCGCGGTATCTACATCAGTAAATTGACGGATTTTTCTGACAGCGTAAGCTGCTGAACTTAGCCGTCCTGCTAGAGATGTTAAATGAGGACCCCATTGTAGCCTTGAGTCGAGCGTGATCCCCAAGAAAACCGTTTTATCGACGAATTCTAGCTTCTCTTGATTCAATACTATCTCACAATCACTACTCTTGACGTTTGGTAAAGAAAATCTTATACACTTAGTTTTATTTCCATTTAGTACTAAATTATTAGCCGTGAACCAATTTTGGACCAGCAGTAGGGCGTTATTTACGTCGTCAAAATTTGAAGCACGTCTATCTACCTTAAAAATTAAGGAAGTATCGTCAGCAAATAACACCATTTGTGGTTGATTTATTAATAAATGGAGTAGGTCATTAATATATACTAAAAAGAGGAAAGGACCCAATATCGAGCCTTGTGGAACACCCATTTTTACCTTTAAACCAAGTGAATTGACACCATTTATTTGAACTTGCTGTTGTCTATCATTTAAATAAGATTTTATTAAACTAAGCGCAAGTTTTCCAAGTCCGTAATGCTCAAGTTTCAAAAGCAGGGTTTCGTGATCGACGCAATCAAATGCCTTGGAGAGGTCACAAAAGATTCCTATGGCGTCTTGAGCATCTTCCCACGCGTTAAAAATATGTTTTAATAAGGTAACACCAGCGTCGGTCGTACAACGCCCTTTGGTGAAACCATACTGTTGCTCGTGAAGGATTTTATTAGTATTAAAATGATTGAGCATCTGACTAAGCATTATCTTTTCAAAAACCTTGCTGAAAACCGGCAACACGGACACAGGTCTATAATTATTAGTGTCTTTACTGTCCCCGGATTTGAAAATTGGTATTACCTTACTGTATTTCATTAGATCCGGGAAGACTCCTTGATCCACACACAAATTAAATATTAAGGCTAAGTAAGGTGCTATAGTTTCAATTATGGAGGTACAGACTTTAATAGACATTCCCCAAAGATCTTCGGTCAATTTGATCTTGATTTGCTTAAAAGATTTTATTACTGTTAAGGGGTTAATATGCTTAAAGTTAAATTCAATCGGGCAAGCAGAAATATTCGCCCTCATTAAATCAAAAGCACGCGAGGGCGAAGAATTTAAGATTTCAGTGGTTTTTAGTGGGACACTGGTAAAGAAATTCACAAATTCCTGAGCAACTTTTTTGTTATCGCAAATGAGACCACGTGACGTCTCCAGTGTGTAATCAGAATTTTGCTTTTTGATCCTGTTCGTTTCATTATTGATAATTTTCCAAACCGTCTTTATTTTATTGTCTGCTGATTTTACCTTGTTGCTAATGTATAAGGCTTTAGCTGCCTTACAAGTGTTCTTAAAAATTTTTGAGTAAGAAGCAACATACTTATTAAAAGTTTCCGTGTTAATATAAGGCTTAAGGCCATACAGCTCGAAAAGTTTTTCCCTACTTTTCCTAAGTCCTTTAGTTGCCCAGTCACTAAATAAAAACTTAGGGCTGATACTTTTAGACTTCTTCTTAAAAATATTATTAAACTCGGTTTGAACTACCGAAAAGAATTCTTTATACAAACTATTAACATTATTCATTGTAAGGTCCTGATTACTTAACTTACAAATTAAAGTGCTTTTAAATTTAAAACCACTTTGTTTGGTCACAATTAGAATAATAAAAAAATCTTGTTGAAAGTGATTTAATCATAATATTATATAACTTTATAACAGTTCGTAAAATGTGCAATATTTACGTTGCTCTTGTCGAAAACTGAAACACTATTTAGTGGTTTAGTTTTGTCCGAAAACGGCGGCGATTTCGTCCAGTAACACGCCGATTTCAATGCCGTTTTCGGCGAGGATCTTAACCTCGGCTTGGAAGATTTCGTTTTCCCAGAGAGCACTGAAGGTTTTGTCCCACTCTTCGCTTTGCAAGTTCTGAATGGCAGAACTGAACTCTGCATCTTCTGACATCTTCTGGTCAAAGAGGGCCTTCAGCTTGTCCTTGGGGAATTCGGTGATGCTGTCCTTGATGAAGGAGGAGAGGTCTTTGCCGCTGAGGGTATGACGTGCGGTCCTCTGACTGTTGACATCTTCTGTAAATGTAATCAGATATTCTATTTAGTAAATTCTTCAAATAATTTACAGTTGTTTAGTGATTCAAGATAATAATAAATGTAATTGTCATAATTTTGTCATTAATCACTCACCGATCATGACGTTGAGCAAGTCAATGAAGTAGTGGATGTCAATGTTGTCATTTTCTAAGAATTCCACCACCTGTGAACAGAGAACAACATTTAAATACGGTAATGTGGTTAAAATAAAATAAAACAGCTGTTAAAAAATTAAAAGTACTAAAAACATTGCATATTGGTATGAACTACCGGTCACTTTAGACGGTTCAACTATGTAAGCTATGAACGCATCGGCAAACTCGAAAAAACAATATTGTCACATTTGTCAATAGTCATTGTTAACGTGTTGGCGTGTCAACCTTAAACATAATAAATAATACTCACAGCTACGAATTCAGGCAACGATTCCATTTCATTAACGAGGTCCTTAAAGTTGTTGGTCTTCATGTAATCAATGGCTTGCCAGAACTCATCGAACTCGACATAATGATCCAACAGGTGCCCGATGTCATGAGCAGCTTCCTCGCCGATGATGTCAATGAAATCCTCGACATGCTCGTGGAACAACTTCCTGGGCTGAGGAGCCGAGACGGTGAGACCCACCAGAGCGAGAACGACTAATGCTTGCTTCATCATTGTGGTATCGTTTCCTGAATTCTGTGGTGCAGATCGATTCGCAGCGAGACCTTTTATATGAAACGATAAGATAAAATATTCCGATGATCTTCAAGTTGTCATGTCAGATAATATATCTTACGTACTTGACATGTAGTTTTTCCGTGTTACTACCAGTTATCGAGATGCTTAGTTTGGCAAAGACTGATTATTTTAAAAACATTGACAAACGTATGACTAAGAATTTACAGCGTCGACGACGACGTGGCTAAATTTACCTATAGGTAGTGATATGCCCTAAGTTCTGACTGCTACACGTTTAATAACAAATGCGTGCACTGACTGGGCAGGTCCACTCAAATCTACGTAACTACGGTTTTTCCTCAAAATACCATTTCAGACATCAATCCACATGGTCTTCACATGATCTGACCAAGACTATGTCTGGACTTAAAAAGAGACAGTCAGATAGTAAGAGTCAATTTCATCTAGTTTTTAAAATATGATTGACGTGTAAAAGTGTTTGTAAAACCTACATACAGAAATAAAATCATTTATCATTATGCATTCATATTATGGTCTTGAATTCATATTAACGTCTTTATGAAATATCTGCTGTCCGTCGCCCTTGTGAAGTCGTCGGTCTACGAGTATCTAGCTGGGGGGTGTACCGAGTAACGTTTGCAGATGTGCGGTCTTCACAACTTAAGGAATGGACTTCTCCAACGGCCATATGTGTTTTTACTGGTCAACCCACTGCCACTTCAGCTTGGCAACTTTTTATTACATGGCAGTGACTCCGGTTCTTTTCTGTATGTTTCCATCAATGAAACTCTGAGCCTGGGGACCCACAGCTCACAAAGCGACCTTAATTTGGTAGAACAATTCGACCACCAGTACACATGTGTCACCATTTGTCACAGAGGGCATGACGTATGGGTTGAATACCAATTTTCAAACATTGCGGTATTGGCGACGAGATGACTTGGCATAGTTTACGAAATTCAGTCAACCCAGCTGCATTCTTCAGTCAGATTCTTTCAGGTGTATGTACCACTCCTCCATTGAAAAGGAAGACTCTTCCAATCTTACCTGGTGGGAAGCGCTACCTGGGGTTCTGTACTACAGTCCTTTCGAATGAAGTTACTGCGTCTTCAGGGTTTCAGCGACCTTTACGGGGTGTGGGCGCGTTCTTTGAGGCGCCGACCAGCCCGCCTGTTGAACGCGTCCCAAAGGGTCATGGCCACCCGGCTGGTCCGGGGATACCGCACGGTCTCCTGCGAGGCGGCAAGCCTCCTTGCCGGATTGACACTATGGGATCTGGAGGCAAAAGCCCTCGCGCACACATGGGAGTGGTGCGAGGAGGCTTAACGCCGGGGTGTAACTCCGCTGCCGCGAAAAATCACGGTACAGTGGACAGAGTTCCAGCGGGATCTCATGGCGACATGGAGGGTGCGATTGTCGCAACCCAGTGCTGGGCACACCAGAATAGCGGCGGTAAGTTTCCTCTTTGAGAAGTGGTTGGAGAGGAGCCACGGCGTGCTCACCTTCCGCCTGACACAGGTCCTCACCGGACACGGTTGTTTCAACCGAGTCCGTGTCCGAAGTATCGCATAAGGCGGGAGGAAACGCCCGGGTGTCACCATTGTGTGGATCACACGGAGGACACGGTGGAGCATACGGTAGAGGTCTGTCCAGCTTAGGTGGAGCACCGCAGTATCCTCGCGGAGGCGATCGGCGGCAGCGATCTCTCGCGTCCGGCCCGGGCCATGGTACGGAGCGAGAGCGAATGGAAAGCCATCACCTCCTTCTGCGAAGCAGTAATGCTTGCGAAGGAGGAGGCAGAGCGTGTGAGGGAGAGAGCCTTGCGCCCTCACGCCCCCACTAGTCGCCGCAGGAGACGCCCTGGGCATCGTGAGTCACCTGCAGATTCTCGGACACCGTAGGCGCGTGCTTGCGGGCGGCGTACCGGTCGACGGCGCGTCGTGTTCCACGCGCGCCTCAAAGAGATGTCAGCACAAAATGACGGGGTCCGATAGGGCCGACGCCTCAGGGTCGCGGGAAATTTGAAAGAGATAACCGTGGCCCTGGCACAGGCAACTGAAGGAACACGGGTGTGTTTTAGACAGTAAAAGTCTGACTCGCCCTCCCGCTCCACCCAGAGCGGGAGAAGTCATTTGATGATTTCCAACCCAAAAAAACGGTTTCTGCGACGAAGTGTCACTTTGATTTTTGAGAATAAATAAAAATCAAGGCGCCATTGCAGGGTGCACCTGACTGGAGGAGTGTGATGAAGCGTTATCAGGGTGAAGAATGATCGCACTTTAAGAGCGCTGTTGAAAAATGTTAATCATAAAAACGCTAAAAACGACATAGGACATTATCAACAAAATGTTATTGTCATATCTATTGTATCTGAGTATTCTTTGCTGGACTCGTTTTAATTAAGAAAATGCATCTCTCTAAACGATGTTAGAACCTGTCTAACACCTGCTTGCCACTCGAACGACCGCCTATACAACGTGTAACAAAATGAACGCAAGAGCTCATACACCCCAATTAGAATACTAAAATTATAAGACTAAAATGACATATGTAATTTAATTAAGATAAATCACACCTAGCATTTTTTTATAAAACAGTTGTCCTGACTAAACATAAAACGTTTGAGCGCACTACTCGATCTGCACCCACACTAATAGCGCACGCACCGCACACTCATGTGCCTGCCAGCCGGCTAAGTAGGTAAGTACTGCAAGAGTACAGTAAGAACTTTTTTTTATAATAAAAACACTTACCGATCAGGTTGTCGATCCAATCAATGAGGTAGTGGATGTCAATATTGTCATTTTCCAAAAACTCGACCACCTGCTAACAAAAACATCTATTACATAATATACGGAAAACAAACAATGTTCTCAATAGCACAACAGGGGAAGGCCACCAGCAGTGGGTGGAACAAGGATGCCAATTATGATGAAGTTCACTCACACAAACTGGGCACAAGAGAAAGTTCAACTTAGGGCTCCCAAAATACTAAATAGAATTGACAAACTCAAAAAAATATGGTTATGTAACTGCCGGAAAGCAGTGATAACGGTAACCACTATTAACTTATGTTGCGGTTTCCTAGAAGAGCGGGGGCCGCCACATGCGTCTGTAATGTACAAATACAGAGCATTTTTTGACACCCTAATGTCACATACTGGTGAAAATTACAGATTTTTAAGTTACTTTTATTAGTCATCTGATCTGCATAATCTTTTCACGTTGCGGCCTGCACTTCTGCAACTAGGCAACTCGAGGTTACTAAGGTTGTCAAAACCTTCAAGTACGAGAAACCTATGTGGGGCAAACATATGCGCAGGCCCATAGCAAGCCGAAACGATGTGACGCCCAGGCCGGCCAGCTGACGGACGAGAACGCTTGACAATATTGATGAACTTTTAAGTTTGTCACACGAATTTGAAATTCTTTGTCTTACGAAAATTTTGACAATACAAGAGACATGCAACTTACAAAGAATTCAATACAAATATCTTACCTAGTCAAGGCGATAGCTCAAAGTATAAAAAAACATTTAACCAATTCTAGAATGAGATACAGACAGAACAGGATTTAGTATAATATTATCTGTGGTAAAATGTGCCACCCTCGCTAGTCGTCTTTGAAAATATATTAATAACTTTATCCGTAATGTTAATGTCTATATTAATCCGTTTCAATTTCTTTGAAAATATCAATACATTCGCCTCCCACGCACGGGTGCAGTGACATGAAAATGCTCCGCTCACCTATTTCGTATTTTAAATCTATATTTCAGAATTTAATTTCAGAGACCTATTTACTCTCGAATACTTCGCATTCCTACTCGCATTGGATTACGTCACGAATGAATGACATAATGTATTAATGTGGGTCGCTGTCATTTTGTGCACTACTCTTAATTCATTCAGCTACCTTCCATTTTACGTTAGTTTGAATTCGAAATGTCAATACCATTATAATCACAATCGTTCCACGTATAATAAGATATCAAGCTAAAACGCTTCAGTAGATTCTTCTGTGTGCAAATCCTTGATCACCAGTAAAATGAGTGCTTAGAAAAAAGGAATTTCTCAATCTACTTTGAGATCAGAGCAATGCAACGAGAGCTCTTTTGGCTACATCGAAGATTATTCTCAGCTACGTCTGTCATATTATCAACACCGTGGTGCTATCTCCGACATGTCCTGTGGAACATCGGGAGATACGTCCACTGAAGAGACATTCGATACGGTGGTGACAAATTTTAGTGAGACCTCCACTGTCGACGAGCGACAGCAACTGCTAGATTATTACGTTTCTCAAATCCCGGATCTGCCACATCCGTCATACGTCGCAGCGTCTGTAATCTCGTCAGCATCCCATATGATGGGCACCATTCGCTTCAGATATAATGATAGAATCGAACAAGGTAGCAAAGTTCCTGATTCACGGAATGATTTAGAATTCGATCCTCAACGTAGATCGACGCTGAAACCCAATCAGTTTCCGTTAACTAAACGATTTCCGTGATATTTTTATAAATGATGTTGATATTGAACGTCGAATGTGATCTAACTTAAACTTAGTTTGATGCATGTGAAATTTTAGTAATATTGTGTGAATAACAAGCAGTGGTAATTTGAATAACGATTAAATACAACTTGATAAAATAACGGTTGTCTTTGTTTTTTCATTGTTCCAGTCAAATACACCAATATTACAGTTCCATACATATACATACATAAACTCACGCCTTCTTCTCATGGGGGTAGGCAGAAACCACAGAACGCCACCTGCTACATTCCTTACATACTCCTTTTGCCTCGTTTACGTTCATACATCTGGTCATACACGAGCGCCGGTCGAGAGTACTTCGCACCTGACCTTTCTGAAGAACATCACCAATAAGGTCACTATATGTCTTCCTAGGGCGTCCCCTCCCGGCGTTTCCACTCACATCTGCCTTGTAAATACCTTTTGTTAGTCTCCTTTCATTCATCCGCTCAACATGACCAAACCATCTAAGCATACTCTTTTCAATTTTTGTCACTACATCTTCTTTTAAACCACACCGTTGCCTTATCACATCATTCCTCAGCCTATCATTCAAAGTCACACTACACATGCTCCGCAAGGAACGCATTTCCACAGCATTTATTCTGCTTTCATGCTTCTTTTGCCACACCCAACATTCACTTCCGTACATAAGCGTAGGCACCAGCACACTATTGTGAACAGCCAGTCGTGCCTTCTTGGGCATCAACTGGTTGGTCACAATTGCATGTGCACCATTCGCTTTATTTCCCGCATTCACTCTCCTTTCGACATCTCCATCAATCTTTCCATCCCTTGTAAACAGACCCCCCAAATATACGAACTCACTTACTTGCTCCACACTCTTACCATTTATTTTCACATCACACACGGATACATGCTCTTCTCTTTCAAACACCATGACTTTCGTCTTATTCACATTTATATTCATTCCTTTCCTCTTATATGCTTCATCCATCACAGTCACCATGTATTGCAACTGTTCTGCTAACGATGCAAGTAGCACTTGATCGTCTGCATAGAGCAGGCATTTAACAGGCAACTCATTCATCGTCAATCCACATTCACCCTCTTTCAAATCCTTCAGACAGTTATCCATGTACAGGTTGAACAGCCACGGTGACGCTACACACCCTGTCTAACACCCCTCGAGATGGAGAACCAGTTCGTGTATGCCCCATTTATCCTAACACAAGCACTGGAATCCTTGTATAAGGATTTCAGTGCACGTACCAAGCGCCAGTCCACCCCGTACAAGGATAGTGTCGACCACAGTTCTTCCCTCCACACACTGTCATAGGCCTTCTCCAAGTCCACGAAAGCACAGTAGACTTTCTTATGCTTTGCCAGATGTTTTTCGGCTATGCATCTTAAGGAGAAGATTTGGTCCATACAGCCCATTCCCTCTCTAAATCCTGCCTGCGCATCCCATATTTTCTCATTTCAAAAATAATCTCAAGTTTATAGTGTCGTAATCGATACATCACAAGTATACAGATACTCATGGTGCCCATAAAACCTTGCAAATACAAGTACTGATGCGGCATCAAATGCTGCAGAAAAAACATAAAACATATAATTACTGTCGCCTCTGATTTCCCCCGGGCTGCCTCGAAGCAGGGCTGCCTATAATGGACTTCCTGCATAACTATTACGACTTCGATTTTATATACGCAAGTATTTATTAGAAAGGAACTGTTGTTTTCTGCTTTGTGATAGGTTACTTGTGATATTCCTTTTTTAATATTGTGGAATGAAAGATGAAGGTGTCAGTCTCTTTTATTTACCAATATATTTGTTTTGGATAATTTTTGATTATTATAATATACTAGCTATGTAGTACATTATGAAGCAAGGAGGTGGGTGAATAAAATAAAGAATAGTTTATCCATTACACAGTAATTCGAACAAAGAAACTGTTTTCTAGCTCATCAGTTTAATCAGATATTACAGGTCTCCGCCGCACACTTAACAGCTTAAGAAAAAAAATACTACTTTTGCCTACCCACATCCATATAATAATTTCGTAAACAGGTCTAAAACAAATCACAGCTCCCCAACCAGTCCAACATCACCCCATGGAGACCGCTTACGATCATGAGAAAGTCTGCAAAAATAATGGAATCCTAAAATTCCGTCCACCGGGGGACACTATTTATAAGGTTTTTAAGTTAAAACAAACTGTCAAGCAAGTAACCCGGGGGACGCTAAGTTTCGAATGGTGTTAAACTTTCTGAATGTTGTCTTTATACCTTATTTTTATTTTTATCTACTATGGAACGGCATTTGGTGTCCACCATTTACTATCGAGTAAGATTTTTGAACCCCTGGATTTTGATTTTAGCTTTTCTCAATATTGTCAAATCTCATATTACTTAATTATGTCCAAAGCTTGAATTTGACTTTTGTGGATATTTCATATCGACATTATAGACTAAGTGTTGAAACAGGCTGTTGGTTCTACGAGTACTGATGTTATCACTAAACCCAGATAATTAAACAACTGTCAAGCATGAAATTATCCGAAAATATTTGACGGATTTGAACGGTACTAAGACGAACGCCAAAACTGCGGTGCTGTGCATAGCGGTGCATGCTGGTTGATGGCTGCATTCTGCCCAATGGTCTTATTGTCTTGTTCGGTTAATAAGCTGTACATCCTCTGTTAACCATTACATCAACAGCTTAACGTATGCAATGGAAAAACTTTATTTCATGGTTTTTCCTAAAGGATGATGCATCAGATTTAGTCATCATACCTTATAGACGTGACTATATTGATGTGATAACATCCTCTTAATCTTGAGTTTGCGTTGGACCACTGATAACGATAACATTTTAAATCATCTGATGTCGATTGCTTTAGTAACTATGAGTGAAATCCTTGCATTTAAATGGATATGCAAGTTAATGTTTAAAATAAGGTCCTACTTTATACTAGAGTCATAACATCAACAGCTTAACGTATGCAATGGAAAAACTTTATTTCATGGTTTTTCCTAAAGGATGATGCATCAGATTTAGTCATCATACATTATAGACGTGACTATATTGATGTGATAACATCCTCTTAATCTTGAGTTTGCGTTGGACCACTGATAACGATAACATTTTAAATCATCTGATGTCGATTGCTTTAGTAACTATGAGTGAAATCCTTGCATTTAAATGGATATGCAAGTTCATGTTTAAAATAAGGTCCTACTTTATACTAGTAGTCATAAAATACGAGAAAAGTACTAACGGTTTGATAGGTGTTCTGATGCCCAGAAAATGATTTGGACTTCTAACAAAAACGACGAAGTTCTTTAAAATATTATTTATTTATTTGCCAAACTTCTGGATATTTCATAGTATCATCGTATCATTGCATATATACTCCGTTGGTTTAGGTAGGTAAGTAAAGATAAAAAGAAAACTCTTCTTTCATGAGGTGCTAAACCTTTTACTGCAATTTTTAAAATCATTATATTCACAGATTGAATTGAATGTGCCCTGGCGGCTGATAGTATATCATGCTCACTCAAATGTCTCGCTGACGGTGGCGCGTGTGTTGGATAATTTAGCTCCCTTCAAAATGGTTGAGCTGAATGGTGCTGATCCATGCGTCATGTTCGTGAACGGGCGCCGTCAGTTGGGACTGGTCATCTTTTAGCTGCCACGGCTTATTTTAATCATTTATTTTTTGGATTGTTTTAATTATGTTTTGCTGGAAATTACTCTGGACGCTTTTAACGTGTACGGTTTTTGTACATCGTTCTCACCTGTAGTGTCAACATTAACGATGGAACTAATATATTTGTACACAATATTATTTAAAAGAGTATCTATGGAGTTTCTTGTCCGTTCTTCTCCATAGGTACCTACTACGCTTTGGAATGGGCAACTAGCTTCATATTTCAGACTGACCAACTCCTTGACAATTTAAAAGTGCCTGTAAATGGTTTAATTGAAATAAATGCTTTGAGTTTATTACATGGGACTTAAACATCTGGCGAAATGAGGGTGTACTATAGGTACACCTCTGCCTAACCCTTCTGGGATTACAGGCGTGATGTTATGATTTGTTCTTCAAAACTATTGTTAGTAAACAAAACCAAAAAACAACAACAGAAAGAAAATTATAAGGTTAGCTGTGGGGTCTTGTGACCAGCACCTCCAGAGCGTGCGACAATCAAGGTGCCTCGTACTTATCAACCAACATACTTAGAATGTCATTAGAACTAGACCGGGCTCTTAACAAGATGGAATTTTATGTTTTTGGCAATTTTGGCGTAAAAATCATCGGTATTCGCAGAAGTGAACATACCTGACGCACTACTATAACGCGGCAGTCCCAACAGCATTAGCATAGCAAAAAAGAGATAATCGAAAAAATCTGATAAATCGACGTAAATATGAAGAAGCTACACGCCTTAAAGTTTCTGGAGGGGATTATTCCCGTCCTTGCGCGCGCGTACGGACAATGAGCGCTATTATGAAGCAACATTGTCGTGACGTCACTTCTACGATAGTGCTGTCCTTGTCTAACATTTATTTTAAAACGTTTATAACATGGCAATGTTTTTAGCTTTTACACTTTTTAGAATATTGTTTTGCACTATTTCGAAACAAAAAAATAACATTGATTAGTAGCTGTCAAAACTAAACACCATCAGTGCACTGCTAGGAGGATTATATTAATTTAAAATAGTTGATCGATTCAATAGGATTATTGGGTGCTTCGAGGCTATTATGTTCATAATATCATGTTGTGCCTTAGTAAATATGGAAGTCGACAATCTTATACGAGCTTTTAGAAACACGCAGAAGAATTAAATAATTTTGAAACGTCCATCGGCGGGAAGTAGACGGAGGAAGAAATAAAAAACCCGTTTAAATTCACTAAGAGGATGCTTATATTACCTATTAAATAATGTTCTGCATTCGAAGTACACATGATGCAAATATTTGTAGGGAAAGCTTAATCAGTAGATGGTTCAATAGGTGCTTAGGAGGATTGAGGAATATGAGTTTTTGAGGAAGCTCATCGGAGATGGTGATTGTCCAAAGTAGAACACTTGACCCATATAACCCTAATATTATTACGCCAGTTCTAAGGCCAAGAACGAAACAAAGACCACGTTGCGGTGGTCGCACACAAGTAATAAGATAAATTTTGTAAAAACAGTTTATTAATAAAGCTAAATTTTTGTTATAAATTCATTATTGTTGATTTTCAACATGCTTCCTCCAAAGACATGGACCCTGCCATAAATTGTTTCATGCCACTCTCATTCCTCATCTTGTTCACGTGACATGGTATTCTCCCTCACTGTCTTTGCGAGGTTGCCTTTCATAGCAGCAGTCAAACTTGTACCCGTAAACAAATATAATAATTAGAGATCGGATATTGAGGCGCATTTTTACCTAAAGTTAATTTTTCGCTATGAAAGTAAAAATGCGCCCAAATATCCGATCTCTAATAATAATTGTTATTAAATACACTGAAACCCCGTTGAAAAAGAAATGTACCTACATACATTTCTAAAAGAGTATATTAGTCTATTAAGTAGATATACATTTAGAGAAACACCTTTTCCCGTCAGCATACAAGGTTTCCACTGATGGGACACAGGCCTAGCTCCTCTCGGTGAGACGGAATGGGCCGTAATCCTCTAAGTGCGAGTGGGTAGATGTCACATGTCTTCGAATTTCTGGTTCTAGGTCATGCCGGTTTCCCCACGATGTTTTCCTTCAACGTTTTGAGAGCAGTGTTGATGAAATAATTCACTGAAAGTAATGCGCCTGTCGGAGTTCCGACCTACGACCTACAACCGTTACGACTGGGCTACCACTGCTGATGCCATGATCTGGGCTAGGCAAAGTTCGACCGACAACCTGCTAAGATGTACCCTTGGAGAAGAAAAATATCACTACAGCAACTCGACGTTCTGCCACGGATCAAGCACATTAACTGTTGATATTTACATAAGTGCAAAGTTTAGGGAACTGTAGGGTACAGTCAGAAAAACAGCCAAGAAAACTGGCAAAAAACAAAACATCGTCGTTTGAAACTTGAGATACACAACATGAAAAGTATTTGCAATTGAGGAGCCTGTCTGTATTCATATCTTTGTTGCTGTTTGAACGTACTACAACATTATTAGCATTTAGATGGTGGGCGTTTCGACGACGCAATCAATCAACACCCTCAGATTTAGCAATGCTAATTGAAGGATCGCTTCTTATTTTATGCTGATGGGGGAAGTGAATGTAATGAGGAAGGTGAAAGGTAAGTAAGAGACATGGAAATGTAGGTTACTAAGGAGATTCGAAGATCTGAATAATACGAGACGTTTTAAGAGGGAAACTGACACATAGGGATAAGCCTAGACAAGAGCGAGTCTAAAAAAGACATCATGAAAAGAAACGTGTACAACCTCGCTTGTGATTAAAATTGATCTTTATCCCTGACTAGCTGTTCGTGCCCGGCGTCGCCCGTAATGAATTTCATACAAAAATAGTATCAAAATTTTCGACATTCCCAAAAAAAAACCTTTCATACAGACCTTGTCCAGACAATAAAACAGAATGAAGAAAGAATTCGCCAGTAGGAGACGCGCGAACAAACAATTTTTTGTTATAAACTAGCTACTGAAGTAGCAATGCCTTATTTTCAAACCTCTCCTGTATTTGGGAGAAAAAAACAAAAAAAAACTCAAATCGGTTAAGCTGTTTGAGTTTTCGCGAGACTAACAAATAGCAATTAATTTAAATAAGAAGGAAGATAGATAGATTAATTATTATCCTGAAATTATATTTAAATCTTCCTAATTTTTGTAGGTATCCAGACATTTCCACTTTCCAAAATAGCTACCAATTTACCGACTCCGATATAACCGAGGTGAGTAAATATTTCATAAACAGCGCGTAGATTGAAAACGGCAGATGTGAAAAATTTATAATCGCCGCTATGTCTGTGGTAAAATTTAATATTCTCCCATTCTAGACGGATACCATATGCATCGGGATCCAATATCGCGAGTCGATAGCTAATGCGGCTCAGCTGTAAGCAGATTACAGGGTGGGACTCTAAAGTACGCCAAGTATCCGATATCAAGCACAACTTGAGCCAACAAGTACTCGAAACCTCGCTTTTGATCTTCTTTTTGTGTTAAAAAGTTGAAGTACTTAGGTACTTTGGCGACCGTATCAAGTTCACGATGGACCTTTGTTGTTGTTTACCTATCATTTTGAGAAAGCTTACATGTTGTGCCCATCCGCATCGTATGTCTTCACTTATTAATTTGGCTGACGAATTAAAGAAACGTAAAACAGTTGATAAAAAATTATTAATCCACTAAATTTGTTCTTTTATAGTGATTATTTTATTGAAAGAGATCTCTGCAAAGAATAAAAACCTGGTGCCTTACCCGAAGCGTTAAATTTCTATTTAACCGCCGCACAAAGACAAAGAGTGAATTAACCTCCACCGTTCGGCAGTCATTAGGAGCGCCTTTCACTGTAGACAATAGAATTACCTTATGATCGCGAAAATAGCAGCGGTTCATCAAATTAGATCACAGGTAGACACTCGGAGTCGTCGACTCGTCGAAGTACCTCCTACATCTAATTATGTAATTGAAATCATTGGGCGATGCGCTGTGAGCGCAACCCGGCAACAGCGCACGCTGCATGACCAATTAGCTCACTCAGAGATCCATCGCTGAATGCGTCGTTTGCTCGTAAGCCCCTATTTACGAGTGACGCAACGCTCAACATGTGAGTTGAGTCAATCGTCTAATTTAGCCAAATGCGCAGAGGCGCGTCGTATTCTGTAACTTCACGGGATGTGGTGTTAGTGAGGTAGTCTATTAGCTATTCATCTCATATCGAAAGGTACACGTGCAGTATGCTCTGGATAGCAAAGTCACAAACATACATACATAAACTCACGCCACAGAACGCCACCTGTTACGATCCTTACATACTGCTTTTGCCTCCTTTACTTTCATACATCTGGTCAACACGCACGCCGGTTGCGAGTACTACGCACCTGACCTTTCTGAATAAAATCACCATTAAGGTCACTATATGTCCTCCTACGTCGTCCCCTGCCGGCGGCGTTTCGATTCACATCTGCCTTGAATACCTTTGTTTGCAAAGACGTATTGTGATAAATTCAAAATGTTAATTGGCAGTTCTATAATTTCACTGTTCTTCTTCGGAACTGGCTTGCTGCCTCAAACTAAGAAAATAATCAAGATTCCGTAATCAGGTGATTTATCTGGACAATTTTAAGTCATCGTTGCAACCTTTAGAGCCACCTAGTAGAGCATAAAGGGACCCACAACTTATGAATCATGCAAAACAATTTAAATAATCTATCGATTGATTGATTGATTGTCTGGTGGCCTAGGACAGACCTGAGCACAGCCCAAAGAGATCTCGAAAAACTGCAGCGGTTTGCCTGCGTAGCAATCACTAGCTGCATGAGAACCACACCCACTGCTGCCCTACAGGCGATGCTTGGGCTACCACCCCTACACCTCATCGTGAGGGAGGAAGCGACCCTAGCTGCCTTCAGGCTCCACATATCGGGAACCATAAGCAAAGACTCTAGGGTCAAGCACATACGCATAAAGGAAGATGCGGTCAACCGACAACCAATGATGGCATCACCCTGCGACAAAATCCCGAAACGACATTACTTTCAAAAGCACTACAATATCAAACTCTCAGAAGAACAGTGTGACTACTCAGGCACGAATGAACTGAGAGTATACACCGACGGCTCAAAGACCGGATCCGGTACAGGAGCCGGAGTTTTCTCAAATGACCTCAAAATAACCATATCAAGTCCGCTGGGAATGTTCAACACCGTCTATCAAGCGGAGTGTGTGGGCATCATACAAGCGGTGTATGCCATAGAAGACAGAAGAGTTACACCCACATATTTATACTTTCCGACAGCGCCTCAGTCCTCAAATCATTAGGGAAAGAAAATATTACCTCGAGTCTAACACTAGAATGTCACAATGCCCTAGAACGAGTTACGGTATCTTACCGCAACAAGGTGACACTTCAATGGATAAAAGGACACAGCGGATCACTAGGCAACGACGCAGCTTACGAATTAGCCAGGAGAGCATCCAGCACATCGGCTTGCGGGCCTGAACCCGTCATACCCATCCCCTTCAACCAGATACGTAGGCGGCTGCGGGAATCCACCCACACACAAGCCGAGAGGTGGTGGACCTCGACACCAGGCTGCAGGCAGTCGAAGGAAGCTTTGCCATCCTTAAATGGCAGGCTAACCAGACGGTTATTACGCCTAGACAGAAATGGCCTGCACCTGGTGACGGGGACCATTACAGGACACTGCTCGCTAAACAAACACCTTAACACAATAGGCATCACGGATAGTCCACCGTGCAGAGCTTGCATGGAGTCGGACGAAACCGTTGCGCATGTGCTCTTTGAGTGCACAGGCGTTACCCAGATAAGAACAGAAACCCTCGGGACACCCGGATCTTTCACAGATGTTCTCGACAGACCAGAAGCTTTGATCGGCTTCTGGAGGGAGGTGGGCTGGTTGGAATATTAACCACCGACGGCCGCCATGGCCCACGCACAATGGTCCACATGAAGGACTAAGTGCGGAAACCAAACCCTCTAACATAGAACATAGAACCAGTTCGCCTGAACATAACAATGGCCCTAATATATTCAACTTAAATGAGCAAATCAAACGTTTATTAGTATTACAAATTGGTTTAAGTAATCAAATATGCAAGTGGATTGAATTCCGTTAATTAGAGTGTAATGTCGTATTTGGCTGGTATCTATAGATTTGTAATGGGACATGGGAACTAGCTGATGATCATCATTTCTCACTGTAAATTCCCACTAATTAACATTGGACCACAGGTGCCGTGCTTTAGGCATATTAACAAGAATAGTTATGAAATATTATCCGCTACTGCCTTATTTACCTTGCTGTAGGATTCCAACCTATAGTGTGGCAAGTGGGTTTCTTGGTAGAGATAAGGAATGAAACCAAATGTCACTTTACACATTTATTTAACGAGACACAGAATTCAGGGAAGTGGGTTTTAAGGTATCTAGAGTAATGGTTCACTGGTCACTGTAGTTAGTAGAAGAGAACGTTACTGCTCTGGGCTTGGCTACGCCGCAGCACGAGGTCCGGTGTGAGATTACAATGCAGGCAGCAGAGTTGGGGAGCGACCCCAGAGGTCACGCGACGTGGGCAGCACCACGCAGAGATGCACGACCGCGTGTAGGCACGTGGTCCGCTCAGGCAGGGCCTCAACACGTGGCGGGCGTGGGGCCTCGGCACCCACGAGCCACGTGGATGGCAGGTCAGGCGACGGTAGCGGCCGCGTGAGTAGTCCGCGTGTCTGGCGTCTCTCCACTGGTAGGGCGGAGGCAGCGATGACGTCAGTCAGCGGTAGGCAGAATAATAGCAGGTAGCCTAATACTGGAACCCTGGAATCAGCGCAAGGCGGGTGCTTCCGTAAGCGGTGTGCCAGAACTGCAAACCTCCGTCAATGTGTGGGTCTCCCAGCCGTTAGCCCAAAGCAAGGTGGATGGAGGAAGACTCACCCATCGTGGCGGCTTACAATTTTAGGTTATGCCGTGCACATGCCACGGGCATTCTCGGAGGCCACGTGGCCGCGTGGCCAGGCGATTTAAGCGAACAGCAAAGCGCAGCGAATGCGAGAAGCATGCGCACGCATTCACAGAGATGTGCAGTAATGGTGACAGGTGATGTGGCACAAGCCACTATCGGTAAATGGCTTTCTCGACAGTCATAGGGGGGCTGCCGAGAACAATTACATTAGCTGCCAGACCGCGCAGACAGAAATACATAGAGAATGCGATCTGACAGGACACAATTAAGAGTAAAGGCAATCACACTGAGCACTTACTCGTTTATCTCGGGGTTATTTAAACTTAGTGCTTGATCTGCTTTATGCGAAGGAAAGGGAACGTTAGGCGTTTTTTTTTTTTTTTGGTATGGCATCTTGTAGTTGACCTTGAGAGGTCGTGACTACATAACCGGACTATCCTGTGGCTGCCTGAAGCGGACTCAAAGCCTCCAGCCAGGGGCGTAAAACTACTTACATTACTAAGCGAACGCTCGCTAAGGGCACCCCCTGTGGGGTACGGACCTCGGTTTAGGGCGTCGCTGACGGGAAGACAGCAAGATGGGACAGGCTGGATCAGATTTTGTTGATTATTATTATTCGGGGAATTTAAAGCTACAGGCTCAGCTACGGCGCGGGCTGGCACTTCATCGAGCAAGGGTCGGGGGGGACATTTACGTCGGGATCTTCGCGAGGAACCTCGGCGGCGACGTCGGAAAGTCGGTCTGTGTTTGTGCACTGTACTGGTGGCCCTACTGCTCTCCTGAATGAGAGTTATGTGGTCATCGGGATCGGTGAGGACATGCTTGGGACGGCGGACATGACTAATGGAGGAGGGAATATAGCTAGCGGCTTTCACAACCAGAGGGTTGCGGTGATTCGCGGCGGTCTCGAAGAAACGCTTTGAAATGAATTTCATGAACTGACGGATAGTGGGAATCCTGAGGTCTACGTGGAGGATTTCGTTGCGAACGCAGGGGGAGCCTGTTATCCTACGGAGGAACTTGTTCTGGAGGGTCTGCATTCTATTGAAGCGAACGGGCTTGGCGTGTGCGAAGACTGCACTGACATAGGTCATGATCGGGCGAATGCAACGTTAGGCGTCCAGCAGGGATATTTATATACCACGCCACCGAGTGACGAGGTGGGAATTTGAAAGATTTAGGGATGGCACTCTCGTGAACCGTAACTAGTGATGTGCGTTTTAGTTGATCTGTAGGAAATCGAATACAACGCTACAATAGCTACATTGCGGAAGAATCATGTGTTCCCGCGACCCCGGCGTAGGAGAGTGATGGAACACCGGGTTGGTTTTTAGTCGGTAAGAGTTCGACAGACCCCCCCGCCCTCCCCGGGGCGGGGGACATCCATGAGGATTTTCCAACCCGAAACCAAAAAAAAAAAAGGATTCCAACCTATAAGTAAATAAGACTTGAGCAATAATAATAAGGCTTGAACTGGCAGAAGGATTTATGGTCACAATGTCAAATGATTTTATTTCTGTAAGTAGGTTTGTACAAACACTTTTACACGTAAATTATATTTTTTTAAACTAGATGAGGTCGGCGTTTCCTATCTGACTACTCTGGGAAGAAAGGCCGAAACAAACTCAGAGGCCACAGTCTTTTTTAAAGTCCTGACATAATTTTGGTCAGATGTGAAGACCATGTGGATTGATGTCTGAAATGGTCTTTTGAGGAAAGAACCACAAAGATTGAGTGGACCTGTCCAATCAGTGCACGCATTTGTCATTAACCATGCATGCATTAACTATTCGACGAACAATACCAAAGAACGGACATTTGGGTAGACCGCATTAAGTACTCAAACTGCCAGATTATCATTAAAAAAACTGAGATAGACAAAATATATGAAAATATAACCCACTAAGTCCTCACACAACCATTAGAAATTCATGTCAGATATTGTTATTCAGATTCTACATTCCAGATGGCCAGTTGTCTGCTGCTCAGAGACGATAAAACTAAGTGAGCTTCGTGGCAGGCCTTGAAAAATTTAGGAGAGAAAGTGGATATGCTCTAATAAAAACTACAAAGGAATTTGGCAGGTGGTGAAAAATGAAAGAAGTCAGCCCTTCCAAATTCCTGGCAAGTTATGTTTTTATGAATAAAATAATTTCAAGTAGGTTATAACTTTCCACACCAAAATATTTGCCGCAAGATACAAGAAATATTCCGAAAGCCATGGGAAGAGTTCTGTAGCAGGAGCGAGCGGTCCCGTCTAAAGAGTCGCAGAAATTTCGCAGCGCCCCAAACAATCCCGACGCAAAACTTCCCTTATTTAAGAAGCAGAAACACGAGCAAAAAAAAATGCACACAACAGAATGAGAACAAACGAGAACAGTGATCGTCCAATTCCGTAATGTAACGAACCAAAATAACAAATCACAGTGATCATTCGGTTTCGGAGCTAATTGTTCTGATTCAGGTGAGTAATGGTCGGCTTGCTCCTAGCACGATAATGGTATTAAACCTTGATGGAGGCGTTTACAATTAAACAGGTGATAACTCGCAGGCGTTGCCGAAGTACATACTACGAGGTGTCACTGAGGCACCGTGACGTAGGTGTTTAGCAACATTTCGAATGAATTAAACGATTAATTCATGTATGGGTAGGTGTGTAACTACACATCTGTAAGCCGGCGAAGTGTTAATTCGTGCAGTCGGGATCAGGCGTGGCAGCCGGGGCGGATCGTTACCGAAAAGCAATGGAGCGGCTCGTGTTTTTGACTTGTGTGATGTGAACTGCAAATTGCAAACAAATTGGGGAACTGGAGCAGATGTTTCACGATGTGTATAAGTTGTGTAGGTAGTTACAGCTAACAACCGGATTTCTACGGTGCGCTTCACGCTCGTTCACGTGTTGCACGTTTATTAAATATCTACAAAAAAATTAAATGGGCAGCTGACAATACAGGTTTCCGCAGATTGTTTTATGACTCCCAAGCGAACTAGGGACGGAGCTAATTGCTGTACCTATACAAATCAGTAGGTACCTACCCACCTAAATACTCAGTAGGCAATTGGGCTGATGATAACTCAATCGCACAATATTTGTGACAACTACCAAAAAGTAACTAGTAGGTTGGTAAACCTACCTATATTCCGTTTGAGCACCAAAGGTATTCCCGATTTGCATGCTCAATGCATAGGTGCCCCAAAGGTATTCCCATTTTGCATGCTCAATGCATAGGTGCCCCAAAAATAGGTGCTCAAACGGTTTATACTTTTTTAAGGTGAACATCGGACAGTTCGTGTATGAAAAAACTGTAAACAAAATAAAAATTTATTCCCAGGATATGACTTATTCTAGGTATTAAAGTTTATTGAAAATCGCCCTTAGTTACCCTAATACCAAATACCTAATATCATTTACGCTTAGGTAAAACTTGTGTTAAAAGACACTTAACGAAGCCGGGAGTCGCAGGTATTCCCCGTGATTGTAATCATCAACCTTCTAGTTACGGAGATATCGAAGGTCAACATCCAAAGGGGGATGCCTGTTTTCGGCCCTAAAGACACAATAACTTACGTATAAGTAAAAACAACGCCGTAATTTCTATTTATTTAACAAGTTATTTATTTATCCGAAAAAGTTTGCAATATTTTTGCAATAATAAAAAGCACTGAAACGATAAATGACATTCACGGATGTGGATAAAGCAGCAGTGTTGCCAATACTTATCAATTTCGTTCACTTGTTAATCGGTCATGTTTTCATGGATTAAAAAAAAACATCCGTAATGCTTGTTATACGATCTGTTATAACATATACGGTGTTATGTTTTTACCTTTGATATTAAATGTACAAACAATTTAAAATAGTTGATATTATAATAATGAATACATAGGATTATAACAAAAACGCTAACACACATTTTAATAATAATTCAATTCATGTTTAGCACAATAAAGATCAAAAATGACAAAAACGTACTTATCTTCAGTGGGGTTTTAGTAGTGATTATAATTTTGTATTAAATTATGATTCGAATAAAAGTCGATATAGATTTTTTTGTTTTACTAATGTGGCAACATTGAGTTACGGTGGCCGGCTGTCAAGTCAAGACACAGTCAATTGTCAAATCACAAAAATCTACAGAATCTACTTTCATTGTTTGCAGTTGCCTTACTGAGTTTAATTCTTGCGGATTTGTTAGTTTATCCATGAAATAAGCATATTTAATGGATTCCGACAATGATTTTAACCCTAACTTAAATATCCAATGATAGTAAAGCAATTAAAAATAGCAGTTAGTCAAGATTAAAAACTATTTTATCTTAAAAACCCTAACATTTTTGTAAACCAATTCCTTGTCCAGTTAATTTTTTAAATTGCATATTATCCTATCCATAAACTTTAAAATGTGTGCACTCGAGGCCGAACTGTCTATGGACGGTGGGCATATCCTTTTACTGACGTTTTTATTGTATGCGGGAGTGTAAGCAAAAGCATATTCATGGTCACACACCATTATATCAAAGCCATTGGCGTTAGATTTAAGCTGGTGAAAGTATCGCATAATTTTATCAGCAGTTACTGGTTGTAACGCGAATGCGAAGCTGTCATCGCCATAACGATGAGACCCAAAGAATTTTGATGTATTGCAGATTAGCAGGAACACACAAAAAGTTTTTATTTATTTAGTTTGGACCTCTGAAGTAAGTAGGGAGGTCATCAATTTGTTGCTTAGGTAATAAGGTGTTTTCTTCATTTTTCTACAATGTTTTAGGATTATGATATTTATATTACGAGTAAATTTGAAGAATGAAACTTTTTCTCTAAATATGGAAATTGTCACCAGAGATTTCAGCTGCTTTTAGTATGCTTTTTTGGACTCTAATTTTATTTTTTACGGTACTTGGTCAGATTGTCATATTGGTACACACCTAATAGTTTGAATGTATAACTTAGGATACCTCAAAAAGTTAATTGCATTGCACTCATAAAACAAAGTCATAAAAAACCAGTAAAGAAAACCATTACGAAAAACTAGGGTATACCAATCATGTGCAAACAACTGCGACGCTTTGTTGGACCCAAAGGTTTCGTCAAAACATCTGCAGGTAACTTGTGTTGGGCATATACCTAAGTTCAACGGTGTTATGGTTCATTTTCTCTGACAAAATGGAACTTAACATCTAAAAGTTCTGTTCTATTTTGGTGAACCGGTTTCAAGACAATTTTTTGTGCACTCTGGCAATCCGTATACAAAAATATATTAAGCAACTTACCTATTATATCGAACTAGTACTTTTCCCGCAACTTCGTCTGCGTGGACTTCGTATTATCTCCTACAAAATGTAGCACTCCACCCCTTTTAACCGGTAGTTTAGAAAATTTAATGATTACGATATTTTACTTCCTGTGTTCTTTATTTTTTAGGATTAAGTATCTAGATACGCAGTGAAATCCTCGCTCAAACACTTAATTACCCCCTTTTGCTAATCCATTTTCGAAAAACCCAGAAACTTGTAACCCTTTATTTTCTGTCAAAAGTTTTAATAAATTAAATTCCATGCAACCGAAGAGCTCGCTCGGGGTGTCCGTATGGACTGAGGAGCCATGCCTCATATTTAAACGCTGGTAATACCAATATTTTGTAGTACTTTATCCAATTTTGTAGGCCCTATCCTGGAATTCGTAGTAAAACCCTTAAACTTTTTAAGTGTTTACTACAAATTACAGAACGTTTAAGGTGGCTCCTCAATTCAGACGTCTGAACTTCACATTGCTGTCGACTGATAAAGAACCATAGAAATCTCTTTGGTACATTATCAGGCGGCTTATCGAATATGTATGTACAGGAAGCTTAGTTGGTGATTATTCACCACAGTAGCAATTCAACTCACTAAGTTAGAATTGGCCTCAAATGTCATGATTTCATGAAGTAATCATTCAATCGGGCAAATTGAACTGTGTCGTAAAAACAAGTTTATTACCATAAAAATTGATGCCACAAAACGTAAGATAATTTAGATCGGTCTACCTAGGGCGGATCACACATAACAATGCACCAAGCGACACGCGACGGGGCGCGGGAAACGGAGCCAAATTCCAAGATGTAGTTACAGTTTGTCTTGGTAACTATGACGACGACATTAATTAAGTAAATAATTCTTGTCAAACAACCTAAAACCGACTCAACAACCGCCTAAAACACATATAAATCAGTACACCATCATCATCAGAAAACGACGTAGACGACAATCAAGATGAACCATACAACCTTAGTAAAGACTTTATGAATTGATTTCATTAATTTTGACAATATATCTGACGCATGTGGAGTTTCAAATAACCGGGATTAGATACCATCATCTTACGCATCTTCGTTTGATGACGAATATGACTTTATAATGGAAAATTATTGTTTGGATAAATCACATAAGGTTAGTACAACATAAATATGCACACACAGCTGCAACACACAATCTGAAGCACACAACTTTCTTGTTTTGTGCTTCAGATTGTGTATTCTTTGTTGAGGAAGTATTTTCGTACGTCATCTTACAGTGGACAATAACTTATTGATAAAAGTCTTTCCTCGTATGAAGCCCGACTAAATATCATTAGTAGCCAAAAAAGATAAATTGATTTGAATGTTCGGAGCCCAGTATTTGAAAACATATCGTGAAGATCATTTCGCAACTGTCGTTTCACGTATAATGAGGGAGTTAGCAAAATTGCTAATAGAAGTAATTAAAAGTAATCCAAATATTTATAGCATAGAACAAGTACTAATACCGCAATACTATGATACTTTAGTGCACGCGACCAAAATCGTAGCTCGGTTTAATGAAGAAAGAAAACAATTTGACGCACCGACCTACGCGATGAACATTGCAACATCAATAAAACAATGCTGCAGTATAGCTTTATTACAGAGTTGTAAAACGGAAGCCATGATAAGCACAGCTAGTATTCAAGGCGATTTTCTTCAATTAATTTTGACAGTGTTTTTAACATTGTCAAAATTAATTGCAGAAAATTGGAAGTTTGATATTTCCAGTCAGGCTGCTGATGACCTTACTGTCAAGAAATGGTATAAAACGACTATCGTTCCACTTGCTGCTGATTTAAAGTTGTTCAAGGCAAATCTTTGTGGAGTATCCAAACAGTCATCTGATAATTTAACACAGGCTAAAGAAAAAACTCACATTGTAGCTTTTTAAAATTTGGTAGAGTCTACATATTGGTGCATACTTCTCCTTAATAGACGCCGACTCGGTGAATTACAATGATTAAAATTGAATGATTATAATGAACACGGGAACGATAATAATAAATATAAAGAATCTGAAAAAGTTCTTTCTTCAACCGAAAAGATATTTGTAGATAAATTGAAAAGAATTGTGTCCGCGGTAAAAGAGGAAGAGGAGTACCAGTTTTATTTAGTACTGAAGTTCAAGATGACTTTAAAAAATATTATCAGTGAGACATATGTATGACGGCGCGTGATGATTTAGTCGATTTATTGTGATACTTTTTGAAACTTGTAATCGATTAATTTTACTCTGTAGTTTAGAAATTATTTCTTTAGTGGTGTTTTTAATTTAGAGCGGGTAACACCGAATGGGGTTGTGAGTGTCATGGCGGCGGTGGCGATCACTTTTCATGAGATCGTCAGGCGGTGCACACGCACAAATCCATTGGCTCTAAAATCAAGTTGAATAATTATTCTGTTTTAATTTAATCAGTGATTATCATCATAATCCTTATTTCTTATGATTTCGTTTTGTTGCTGTATTTTAAAGTAAATTAAGAGCGTTACTTTACGCATATTATTTGTTAAATGATGGATGACCAACAGATGACGGATCCGCAGCGACACGTGGTGTCCCAGCCGCTCGATCTTCCGTCATCAGAAGTGGGATATGAAGGAACGGCGCAGGAACAGCCTACAGTTTTCAGGAAATAATGGATCGCAATCAGCCAAAGACAGCGTTTCAAAGAAAGCATCGACGTCTTCTGTGGTGTGCCGGGCCACATAGCACACACGCTGTCCAAAGAGGGAGACTGACTCAGGCAACAGCCGAGTTGAGAAGCGAGTGGAAATCTGCAACATTAAGCCAACAGATCTACTTTCTACCGAATCTGGTGAGTCGTTTTCATTTTGTTTTGACTCTGGTGCTGAGTGCTCCCTGATCCGAGAAAGTTTAGCTGGTGGGTTCCCTGGTAAACGACAGCAGAATACGGTTACATTGTTAGGTATAGCCAAATCTAGATTACAGTGCAATTTTCAAATACTATCCAAGGTTATGATACAGGGATACTCGTTGCAGTTATTATTGCATGTCGTCCCTGACTATTGTATTTCTACTGCAATGGTGATTGGGCGAGACATACTTTCATTGGGATTCTCAATTGAAATTTCTGAAACATCTTTTTTATTGAATAAGATTAAAATTGTCTCTGCTTGTGATTTAGGCTCTAAAGTAAATAATTTCGGTGATATTGATAGTGATATTCCCAATGAACATAGAGAACAATTACAATCTTTACTTGAACATTACGGTAATTACTTCGTAGAAGGCACTCCATCGGGTAGAGCCAGTACAGGAAAATTAGAGATTAGATTAGTTGATCCCAACCGTACTGTACAACGCCGATCATATCGGCTTGGTTGTGATGAAAGACAAGTAGTGCGCTCTAAGATCAAGATGAAGGTATTGGTCGCTCGGGTCAGGGTTTGAAAGCATTAACCGACGCCAGTTTCGCTTTCAACTAAAAAAAAAGTGCTTTTCTCAAGACTGAAGTAGGTTAGGGTATCACGTAGCGGCTGGCGAAATACGACCGAATCCGCGAAAAATTAAAGCTTTGACGGAACTTGAAACTCCTCAAACGGTTACTCAACTACGACAATTTATAGGCTTAGCTTCGTACTTTAGACAATTTGTACCATGTTTCTCTCAAAAGACCACTCCTCTTTATAGATTAACTTCAGGTAAAGGCAAAAAAAACAGTGGACACCAGCTTTTGAAACCATTAGAAAATAAATTATTGATGCACTTACCAGCAAATCCATTCTATTTTTGACCCCCGAAGCCTGTGTGGCACCCTAGCCTGTGTGGCACCCTAGCCTGTGTGGCACCCTGAGCCTGTGTGGCACCCTGAGCCTGTGTGGCACCCTGAGCCTGTGTGGCACCCTGAGCCTGTGTGGCACCCGCAGCCTGTGTGGCACCCGGAGCCTGTGTGGCACCCTAGCCTGTGTGGCACCCTAGCCTGTGTGGCACCCTGAGCCTGTGCAACCGGAACTGAATTATCAAACAAGGAACGGAACAACAAAGACGGTTATAAAAATATTTATATTCTTTGGAAAAACGTGACGTGCTTGTGTCAAAAATGAATTAGATCCCAACCAAATTAAAAAGTTGTCTAACTTTTTGAACTGCACTCATAAATACATATTATTTTGTTTGGTCGCATATTCAGATGGCCATAGACATTGTAACGTTTTTAATTTACTGTGTCACATCCGCCCCGACAATAGTGTCGCTTTCGACAGTCCCGATAAGGCTGAATGTCTTGCCGACAGCCTAGAGTCCCAATGTTCTCCCAGCTCCCAACCAGTAGACCAAGCTCACCTGAACAAGGTCGACGCTGAAGTCGAACGAAGAGCCTCCCTCCCTCCCGTCGAAGACCCTGATGATCCTCTGCCTCCCGTCACTCCAGACGAAGTGCACGACATCATTAAAGGGCTCCACGCTCGTAAGGCCCCCGGTTCGGATGGTATTACCAATAAGGTATACAAACTCCTTCCTGCCCCGCTAATAATGCTTATGACCGCCATCTTCAATGGCGCCTTGAGCAACAACATCTTCCCACAAGCATGGAAAGAAGCCACCGTCATCGGTATCCCAAAGCCAGGCAAGCCAAAGCCTGAGCCCTCCAGCTACCGCTATTAGCTTACTCAATGTCCTCGGCAAAATCTACGAGAGGCTTATTTATAAGCGTCTCAAAGACTACGCCGAAGCAAAGAGCCTCATACCCAACGAGCAGTTTGGATTCCGTAGCCAACACTCGGGCACCCAACAGGTCCACCGTATCGTAGAGCACTTATGCGCTGGTCTGCAGCGTAACGCGACGACGGGTGTGCTATTCTTCGACATAGCGAAAGCCTTCGACAAAGTCTGGCACAACGGCTTGATATACAAGCTCTACCAACTAGGAGTGCCAGATCGTCTCGTGCTCATCTTACGAGACTTTTTGTCGAACCGGACCTTTCGCTATCGCGTCGAGGGAGCACTCTCGTCCCCTCATCCTATTCGCGCCGGTGTCCCTCAGGGTTCCGTACTATCTCCTCTCGCCTTCACGCTGTTCACTAGCGATATCCCAAAAAGTAAAAAGGCTCAGTTGGCTCTCTTCGCCGACGACACTGCCGTTTACTATACCGGTCACTGTCCCAACGCTATAGCTCGTACTCTCCAAACCTCCGCAAACGTCTTAGGCGCTTGGTTCCGGAAATGGAGAATCGAGGTCAACCCCGATAAGAGTCAGGCGGTTCTCTTCTCGAGACGTCGTCAACTCCCTCCCCCACTTCCCAGCCCGATCACTATGTACGGCAAGCCAATCCCTTGGGAGAAGCAAGCCAAATACCTAGGCGTGATCCTCGATGAGAACCTTACCTTTAAGGCTCATATTAAAGCGGTTCGCGCGCGCGCCTCCTTCGCTCTTAGCAGGCTCCAATTCGTACTGACAGCCCGTAGCAAACTGTCCCTCAAATGCAAGCTCCGCATCTATACCGCAGTCATCCGTCCCATCATGACCTATGCCTGCGTTGTATTTGCGCACGCTCACCCACGTCATCTCCATAAGATGCAGACCCTCCAAAACCGTTTCCTCAGAAGGGTCACGGGTGCCCCCTTCTATGTCCGTAATATAGATCTTCACGTCGACCTCAAAATGCCAACCATAAAACAGTTCATGAAACGCTTATCAAAGCGTTTCTTCGACTGCGGCATCAAACATTCTAACCCCCTGATTACAGCGGCCGCCCGCTACACTCCCTCTCGCATTAGCAGTATTCGCCGACCAAGGCATACTTTAATCGACCCCGACGACGCCACTACCCTCCTCCAGGAGAGTAGTAAGGCCACTAGCACGCTACATAAGCCCAAAACCCGATCGCCGTCCTACCGCCCTCGCCGCCGAGGCCCGCCGCGACGCCCAAATCGACGCCCCTCCCGACCCTTGCTCGAGCCAGCCCGCGCCGCTGAGCCTGTAGCTTTAAATTCGTCCATAAATAATACCAATCCTGATCCAGCTAGTCATTTGCTGCCCTCTTCCAGCGACGCCCTAAGCCGAGGTTCGTACCCCACAGGGGGTGCCCTTAGCGTTGTCGCTTAGTTTTAGTTAGTATATAAGTTTAAGTCCTGGCTGGAGGCCTTAATTTATTAAGGAATCCACAGGCAAGTCCGCTTAAGCAGACGACAACCGCATAGGTTGACCCTGCGAGATGCCAAACAAACAAACAAAAATTTACTGTATCACATTATGAAGTCAGCAACAAGAAAGGCATATCACGCCTTATTATTATGTCACATGGTTGACCCGTGCTAGCATTTAAGACAGATTGTAAGACATGACATAATTTATCTCATCTTGTCACAAACATCTTGGGTACGCCCATGCTCGCCCCGCAGGTGGAGCCACTGTTTATGGCTACAATTTTTTTGAAAAGTATGCATAGGCTTGTGGTGCTTAAAATTATAGGGCTCTTACATCTACGCGGTTTCGAAAACATTTAGCCTCAATGACCCAATTATTCACTATGACTGAGCTAGAACAACTAGCAACCTTCATGGGTCAGACATTAAGTGTACATAAATACAATTATCGGTTGCCTAGCAATGTTTATCAGACTGCAAAGATTTCCAAACTTTTACTTTTGATGGAAGATGGAAAAGCTGATAAATATAAAGGAAAAGCTTTAGATGAAATAAGACTTAAGGATAAGAAATAGAAAATGAAGAAGTCATTGAGTTTGAATTAGAAAAAGCGAATCCACAAACATTGGACAACTGAACAAAAAATTAACGTTACCAAATGTTTTAAGCAACATATCAAAAACAAAAAATCTCCAAAACGTACAGAATGTGAAGAATTAAAAAATAAATACCCTACACTTCTTCACAACAAAGAGTGGCTAAAAATTAAGGTTTTATTCTAAGTAATTATACAAAAAGGTATATTTTATGTTCAACGGCTGCTTTTTCAATCGTCAGATTTAAATTTTTATCTGATGAATACTTGCAATCAGACTATTGAGTAATGTAACTATGTAATTGATTAGCATATAGTTACATAAGTATAATAAAGCTGTTCTATCTCACGAAGTGCGTTTATCTATGAATTTTGTTAGTCATTAGCAAAAGCATAAAGTTCCGGCTACGCACACTAAAACAATCTGTATGTTCACGGCTAACAGCATTAATAGCTGAACACTTTTTATTATTAGTTGACGTTAGCATGGACGTAATAAAATCGCGGCGGGTTTTTTTTGCGCATTGGATTTTCAACTTTCGGTGTTGAACCGAGCATTGAGAATCCAACAGAGTTTATTGCATCGCATCAACAGCGCGTCGAAAAACACACTGTTGGATTTTCAACGCGCTAAGCAGTGCGCGAAAAGATCCCACCGCGATATTATTATGTCCGTGGGAACGTGGACTTAATAATCTTTAAGTTGCGACGCGATTCTGGTGGAACCATTTCTATGATGTTTTCATACAAATTGTTCTACTAGAGTCGCGTCGCACTGTCGCGTCGCGCCTGTCTATGCTTTTATAAAATACAAACAACCCGCTCTGCTATCATATTATTTAAACTTTGTTTTTTTACTAAACAACTTTCATAGACGTAGGTAATTAACTAATGTAATAAAATAGAGATTTTTTATATGTTTAATAGTCCTCCATTTTTTTAGCAACCTCTCGAGTGCAGATTGGATTTCTAGTACCCAGTTTCTTTTGTGCCGTTGAGAGCAAATGGGCACTCTGGTTTCCAGGCGAAAAAGGTTTTTATGTTAGTTCAATTTAATCGTTGTTACTTCAGTTAAAAAGTACTGTACTAAAACGATGCATTGAGTTTTATTCCTTATTAAATTCCGTGTTTTTGAAGTATGACAACATTTTATTCGAGTTCTTTATGGTTTTAATTTTTTAAATTTTATTTGAAGTTTTCGAAAATATATTAAATACATACTTTTTTCTTTAAATAGTTATAATACTCAAAACCATAAATCTTTCTAAGCGTTACTCACGATCTGTCTGTATGTGAGCCAGACTAAATACCTACAAAAAAATCCAAAGTTTGTAACAAAAGTGTAACCGTCTTATTCATATTAAAGGCATTTGCATAATAAACCTATTCAATCTATCAAACTGTTTTGTTCATTTCTGTCAAACCTCATTTTAACTTGACAGAAAGGTACAAAATAGTTCCATATTTACAATAGGTAGGTAGTAGGCGAATGACGTTGTTCACAATAGGACGTGTTTAATGAATTAGTTGTTTATTGATTCATAAAATTTTAGACTCCACATTTTTTGAGGTTATATTTTATTTACTAGTTTTAATTATTGTTTTATTTTGTACTTAATCATAGTCTTTATTTGCTTTAACATGGTCGTTCTGCCCTTGTTTACACCTTTTGTGCTAGGGCCATAAGCCAAGGAAATCAACATTTGATTTAAAAGCGCTAAACAGACTGTAAACATTATAAATATTTGATCTTATATAGTCCAGCAGATTTTTTTTTTTTAGTTATGTATGTGTCATTTAAGACAGTGAGACGGTAATTTAATTACATAACATTGCCGTCAGTACATTAATCGTCATTTTTCTTAGAACACCTTAAAATCAATTGTTATAGAGTAACAGCTTTTGTTGCGCTCTTAGTTAAAGTTTCGTTGTCGATTATTCTCTGCTCGTAGGTGTTTCATTTGAAATTTAATTAAAACTGGTTTTTCTTAGTATTGATTTTTTTCGTTAATTTATCAGTGTTTGATTGATGGGCAACAATTTTATAATTATTAATTTTGTACCAAAACTTTCTATTTCCTCGTCAACATACACGCATTTCATGTTACACATGTCATGTAAAACAAAACAACAATTACGTATTAATAAATATGTCAAACTTATTTGTTTCTTGCATCTTTTTACTTACCTACCTTTTAATAGACTGCAATAATAGACGACGGACAGTAAAATTCCGCAAGATTTCGGTAACAAAATAAAATTGATCGATAGCAATAATATGGACGTCTGTTATCATACATATATGGACGCCCAATAATATTATTAGCAATAATTATATAATAATATTACGCCCAATAATAGTATTATTAGTAGCAATAGTAGCAGTAGTAGTAGTAGTAGTAGTAGTAGTAGCAGTAGTAGCAGAAGTAGAAATAGTAGCAGCAGTAGTACTAAACGGGTATCCTAACCACTAGCATGCAGCGGACGCGCTATTTTGGTCATCACCCTCAGCCTCATTCAGCAAAGCAACCATGGCACAGCACACTGCACTTTCGAATGGTCCACAAGCAGAAGCCGGGTTCATGGGTCGGAATCATGATCGACGCCAGCAGTCAGCCACAACCCGGCCGCTGTACCGCATCCGACGCACTGGATCAGAACGCAGTGCCACCCCGACTCCTTTGGCATCTTCGCAGACAATTCTGGCTCACCGATAACTATGTGATACCCGGTTGCGCCTCACTAGAACCTCCACCAGCACTGGCAAACATCGCAAAATACAAAACTCAGCCCACTATCGACCTCCGGTCTCCGGAGGGCAGTGATGTGATCTATACCGCCACATGCGAACTACGCATCAACGCCTCTTAAATTTGTATCAAGTGATAGGCAACTAATGACCAAAATTCTTATTCATAAACGCATTTTGGCGCTAAGAGCTACCTAATCGGGGTTTAAATATGAAATTGCCGTTTAGTATACAGAAAGTTAGTTATTTTTAAATAAATATTATTTAATTATTATCAATCAAAATATGGGCCCATGCTATCGATGCATCTCTGCCAGTGCAGTGGTAATTTATCAATGCATTTCTTGAAGAAGTCAGGTGTACAGGAGCCAACAAACTCTTCAAAGGCATTTTGTACTGCCTCTCGGGTATTGAATTTTATCCCTGCCAAGACGTTGTCCAAATTTAAAAAAGGAGTAATCTGTCGGCGCAAGGTCCGGTGGATCAAAGCAGATTATAGGTTTCTTCTTTTTGCTTATTGAACCGATTGAACGTAGCACAGCCACCTCGTTCTGGTGAGGGTCCTAAAGAAGTTTGTTTAATAGCTTTGCCTTAACCTTAACCCACTGGTTACATCAACATCGAATTCTCTAAGCTATGATCAGCGGTTCGTACCGTGATATCAATCCTCCGAGAATAATACATGTTCAAAATCTTGCGCGGTGCTCATAATGGCGTTAATTTAAGTTTTTATTACAAAACTGTCAATAAAGAAAGTTCGTAGAAAAATATATGAAGGTACATTATTTCTGTGATCCTTTTATTTTCCAAGTAAATCGTTGTACTTAATATAGTAATTCCCGACACAATCTGCAATATCTGGCGACCGTGACAGGACGTTGGCGTTATATTAAAAAAATATGTGGTGATCTGAAACAGCGTTGTTGCAGCAAATACTTACTCAGATCAACGGCTAATATTAATCCAGTTGAAATCTGGGTCATGGTTTTGATAGGATTTGATGATGTAAAGAGGGTGAATGGCCATTAGGTATGGTTGTTGAGCCGTTGCAAGGGGTCATTATTAGGTGGGTAGCGCGGGTCGAAACCGCAAGAGCCGAATTAATTAGACCTCTACAGCGCCTCTTCCCTTTAGAGGTACGTCATAGGTGGAGCAACGAAAAGCGTCAAAACAATATAAGTTGATTGGTGAAAGAGCTCACGCAGTTACGTCCAATGATGGCAAGTTTGAGGCGGCGGATGTAAAAACACCTCTGTTTATATCTAATGTTAGTGTTGAAACTAGTGCGCTCAATATTACAAGTTATGTTAAGGAAAAACTAATGAAATTGTGTTGTTCAAAATGATAAATATGAAAACGTCTAGAACATACAATGTCTTTAAGTTATTTGTTTCCAAGAATAAATTAGAATTGTTTTTAAATGACGGGTTGTGGCGAGACGGCATAACATTTAGGTGTTTTGTGCGGTTTATGTACCGAAATAAACAGGAATAACTGATAAAACCTTTCTATAAGAACCAAAATATATGCCGATTGTGCCATTGTGTTTACATGCTGACTAATTCGCTCGATAACTTGCCTATGTTTACAGAAGTATTCGGTGAGATCAGTGCAGTGGTTGCAAGCGGTGGGGTCGAGATTTTGTTTATACTGGGTGACAATGCACTTCCAAGCGAATTATTTTTTAGGGATTTTACTTTACTGCTTCGCAGATCAATCGTTTATTTGTGCCAATATTGAAAAACTGGAAATAAATTCCAGTACCTTTACTTTTATAAGTGAGGCACATGGATAGGAGGTGTCTTGATCACTGTATTGTCTCTCTATCAGCCCTGGGCTGCGGTGGTCAAGGTTACTATAAAAGATGATGTATATACTTTAGATCATCTACCACTTTGCATTGAGTGCGACTTAAATATAATAATACCTAAGCGGGTAACAATACCCACTCCTTGCAATAAAGTTATTTGGGGGTAACGAAACCTCTCGCAAGTTTAAAGATACCGTGAGCTATGTAACAGTAACTTCGTGAAATTGATTTCCCTACAGAGTTTCAAGAGTGTAGTCATGGTTTTTGTAAGGTAGGAGAGCACAAAGCTATTTAATGTGAAGTATATTGTAAGATATCTAATGCATTATGTGATGCTGCCGAGCAAACATATGAAAAGGTAGGGAATGTAGTTAGAAGTAGGAACCACAAGACATTGTGCGAGTGGAATAATCATGTAAGATATGCACACCTGGAGGCCAGGCTAAAAGTCGAAATATGGGTTTTACACAATCGGCCAACCTGTGGAGTTCGTTTTGAACAAATGCGAAAACCCTACGAGCCCCTCGTAACATCTTCAAGGCTCGGCTAAAATGGTGTAAAAAACAGGAGCAAATAAAGATGGATATGATAGCAGAAGCAAGAGAAACAAATCATTTCGCTAAGTTTTGGAAGTTCATGAGTAAGCTTGATATTAAGCCTGGCCTCTCTGTGAATGTCGGTACTGTTTAAAATGTTATAATAAAATACCTCCCCACATACTCCAACTGAACGAAACGAAGTATAAAACTTGTATCAAACGCACACTATGCAGCCAAGCATATTAGCTTGGCTAAACGTTGGTTCTGTTCCATACTGGGCACGTATGTCATTGACTTGAATATGCCCTGGCGGCTGAGAGTATGTCACGCTCACTCAAATGTCTCGCTGGTGGTGGCGTGTGTGTTGGATTATTAAGTTCCCTTCAAAATGGTTGAGCTGAATGGTGCTGATACATACGTCATGTTCGTGAACGGGCGCCGTCAGTGAGAACTGGTCATCTCTTGGCTGCCACGGTTTTTTTTTTTCCGATTTTTTGTATTTTTTTAGTTTTTCATTATGGACGCCTGTAGTTAATGTGCACGTATTTCTAAATCGTTCTCACATGTATAATTTCAACAAGACTGATGTAACAAATTTTCTGTAACCATATTATTTAAAAGAGTGTCCATGGAGTTTCTTGCCCGTTCTTCTCCATAGGTGCCTACTTTGCTTTGGAATAGGCAACACGCTTCATATTTCTGACTAACCGACCCCTTGACAATTCAAAAGTGCCTGTAATTGATTTATTTGAAATAAATGCTTTCGAGTTCGGTGGGAGGAGTGATCGGGGGAGGTGGCAAATTTGTTCAAGGAACATTTTACAGTATAATTTACTCTGAGTCCCTCAGTTGATGTGATCAATGCTGGGCCTGAAATTCAGGAAGTCATTAATGTTCTTTTCGGCCAGGCAAGTTGCAACTGTAATAAAAATATGAGCACAGGCAAATCTCCCGGACATGGCGGGCTCAGTAATGAGCATTTCAAATGACTTAGTCACATGGTTTTATACCATGTGACTAAGTCATTCTGACTTGCTGGCAGAACTATTGAAAACACTGGTGGTTCCCATAATTAAGAATAGGATGGGCGACATATCAGATGCTATGGAAGTCAAACTATCGACCTATATCTCTCGCGACCACAATGGGAAAGGTGCTGGGCCGTATGATTGATTCTACCTTGAAGGAATGTCTATCCGTGCATGATTCACAGTTCGGGTTTCAACCTGGACTGTTAACAGCTTTCGATCTGGTAAATTATGATGTACTCTGGAGGGAGCTTGAGGATACGGGGGTACCGACAGGAGTCCTCAGGATCCTCAAAATCTATAGTATTGGTATAGGAACCAAGAAAATGTTGTAAGGTGGTCTAATACACTCTCTGAGACAAATAGGTTAGAATGCAGTGTGAGACAGGGTGGTCTCACATCGTCTAGGCTATTTAGCACATATATTGATGACCTAATCGTGGACCTCAGCATTATGCGGGTTGGATGTAGCATCCATGGTGTAAAAATTAATATTATCAGCTACGCTGATGACATGGCGTTGCTGGCGCCGACGGCAGGTGCCGTGAATGAAATGCTGAGGGTCTGTCAGGCATATGCTGCTATGGGCAATGTTAGAAAGTGCGAATACATTGTCATTAGGCCAGCGGCGAAACTATATCTGGCATTACCTTAAACGGCTTGAACGTCAAAAGAGTGACCAAATTCAAATATTTGAGAGTCATTTTCTCACTGACGACCTTATGGGCAATGTTGATGTTGAATGGCAGCGTAGGGCATTGGCGGTCCGAGGTAGCATGTTGGCCCGAAGATTCGCTCGGTGTAGCAATCTAGTGAAAGTTACACTATTTAAGGCATATTGTCAGTGCTTTTACACAGGGAATCTGTGGGTCAACTATACCAAAAGAACGCTGGATGACCTACGCGTACAATATAATAATATTATAATAATATTTTTAGGATGCTGTTGGGACTGCCACGATGGTGCAGCGCGTCTACTATGTTTGTGCAAAATTGGTTGCCACGCCCGTTATTCTTAAGTGAACCGCGTCGCTATTGTCAAGGTTGCGAGAGGCAACAGTACCTATTATAAAAACTGTGGCAGAGAGTATCGACTCTCCGATCATTAAAAGTTTTTTGAGAAGGACAATCAGTAAACATGGATTTGGGGGTGTTCTTTTCACAATACTCTCACTCTGTGTTTTTTCTGTTGAATTGTAGGTAACGACTAACCCTAGTAAAAAGTTATATTATTGTTTACTAACACGCTGGACCATTGTTGTCCGAAAATAAAGAATATAATAATAATAATAGGGATGTGCCAACCACTGCACCTGCACAGCAGCTTCTCACTAAAATGCATGTCACTCGTTCCGGTCGGCTGGTGAAACCGCCCACTAAGTATCATAAGATTTTGTTTTATTTTGTTATTCCCGAACAGTGTTTACATTGATTTCTTCATCTTTCCTTTTATATTCCAAGTATATCGCCGTACCTAATAGAGTAATTCTTGACCCCATCTGTAATAAACGTGTTGAAATAATAATCACAAGAATAACGTTGGATGCCAAGTATTGAATTTTATTTATTAGAACCGAACAGCTTTTCATAAAAAGTAAAGAGCTGACAACAATAGAGTAAAGAGTACAAACCACGGAATAGAATAAATAAGTGGAAGTGCCCACGCAGCTATCACGCGAGTGTCACAACTATGCGGAAAATATGTAAAATAATAACAACCTTCGTCCGTTGTAATAAGACTTATTTTTGTATGAACAACAAATTCAACTTTGACGAAAATCTTATTTGTTGTTCATACAAAATTAAGACTTATTACAACTGACACACTCGGGTTAACCGACGGACACTTCCACATGTTTTTTTTATTCCGTGGTACAAACCATAACATGTATATATACACACCTAGTATTCATACGAAAATACAATCGAAACAGAACGCCGTTATCACTATCATGCGCGTCGTGTATCTATCTTGTCGTTAATCTAACGTTATCAAATTCCGACTTGTAACGGATTTGAAGTACCTACCCAGGTAGGTATTCGTAAAATAGGTCGATATCTACTTTAGTCAAAACTCAGGACGTATATTCTGTTTCTTTGAATTAGTTTAAAGTGAAGTTTCAGGAAAGATTTACGATTTAAAAGTATTTTTTTTTCAATTTGATGAGTAATTGATGTCGAAAGGTTAATAAATAAATAAATAATTGGTTTTTCAGAACAAAGAATCCATAGAGTGTTAGTAACATAATATTAAAACAACTTATTATTTAGTGTGAGTCCCTACCAATCTCTCTCTTCACAAAATGCTTTACACTAGAAGCTGAAACTCTCCGCTATAGTTCTTGGGATACGGTTGCGACTGTCTCTCACTCTCCTCAGTAGCGAAAAGCGTATTTTTTTTCTAGATTAGTAACGGTGATCGTTTTTAACCAACTTCAAAAAAAGTTGAGGATAATACCCTAAATAACTTTAATAACCCGAAGACCGTTTAACCGATATGGAGAGAAAGGGTAACAGACAAACAAGAAGAATATTATGTAATTATGGATTACTAGATGATGATAACAAAAGAGAAGTATTTTCACATAGGCCTTAGCGTTTCTGATACTAAATACGTGCTATCAATCGAGTACAGATGGTTGATAAAGCCTTATCACTTGATTTTTTGTTTAGAAATAGATTTTGAAGTTATGTACGTTTAGATAAAATAACAGCTGCTGGATTTATTGAATGAAGCGATATTTGCTTGCGAACAATTAAATACAAGTAAAAAGTACGGTATATTTTATATTCAACAAAAAAAAAATCATAAGTATTACAATGAAACGATGATAGCTACAAAAGTTAAAATCTGTGTCGCAGCTATCAAGGCCCGTCAAGACATAAGTTGAGTGTGAGTGTGGGTGTTTGTAAATGAGGGTGTCTGTCGGGAGTGTTTGTGAGTGAGGTGACTCATATGACAGAGATTTCAACCAGCACGCGTAGCATGGCCACCATAGAAATGGGTATTGTCGACGAAAAAATTGACAAAAGCTGGTGAACCTGAAGTGTCTTCTCGCCCTTCTGCTCTACAGGGAACAATTTTGCAGACTCTGTCGGAGAGGCGTATCACAGTACCATAGATTGGATCGAATAATACGAGCTTGTGTTATTTGAGTACAAAAGTCTGTAGTACGAAGAGCTGCCTAACCGTGAAAACTTTGCAGAGTGAATAAAAGTCAAATGTTGAATAGAGGATTGTTTTTAGAAAGGACCTTTAGTATGGCCCACTGCACCCTTTGTTGTTTTGAGGGCACCACTCCATATTATGGTCACGTAATACCCAAGGACTGATAGAGCAAAGCAAAGTAGACAGTTATCAGGCATTTGAAGTTAGCAACCGCCCTAAGTAACACGATATAATTTGTAAATTTATCTTCGCACTTGTGTCAGCGTAGCAAGATCTGCTTTTCCCATTGAATAAACGTCGTCTTGCTGATGTTGAGCGTGAGGTTTGTATTTATCAATTTCATGACCATACTTAGAGCCATCTGCGCTTTACAGAAAGTATCAGATCTTTGCCGTGAATTATAAGAGCTGTGGCATCTGCGTATGTGAAGATATAAAGTTAGGAGAAGATAATTGGCACAGTTCGTTCACGTTAATGAGGATGAGAGTTGTTCCTAGAACACTTCCCTGAGGAACATCAAAAGAATTTTCTCTTCTTTTCCAGTGTAGCTTTATATTTTAACTACATGGTGGCGATATTTCAGGTAGCTACGGAAGATGTCATGCGTAATACCGCGAATTCCAATGCTTTCCAGCTTGGACAGCAACTTGGGGATAGAGACGGTGTCGAAGGTTTTGGATAAGTCTAGGAAGATGCCAAAAGATTTTTTGTTTATTATCTGTGAGATTGTCTGTGAGTTTCTAAGCTGCGTCGTTTAATAATTTTCTAATTCTGAAGCAAAACTGATTTGAAGACAAAAAATTGTTTTTCGTAAGAAAATTTACAAGTCTAACACGTTTTCAAAACTTTGGACAATGTTGTAAGTACAGATATGGGACTATAGTTAGAAACACTGCACCTGTCCCGAGATTTGAATATTGGGTGACCTATAGCGGTTTCAAACGTATTCGGAAATACACAGGTTAAAATGAGTGGACAGGACCGGAAATGACAGGGTGCCCACCATAATATAGCACCAACCACAGTAGAGTGTAGACGTGTTCACTGGATAATTTCCTACTACCCTAAAAGTACCGAAAGCGTTTTTACCGACGGGTTCTGATTTCGACTCACCGCGCTGTGGAACACTTTGCCGCCAAACTAACATACCGGAGCAAATTAGAACCAAATAATTACTGGGCGCTACGGGAACATCGTTTCGAGACATCGAGCAACGCGGCATAGCTACTTCGCCCCATCTTGCGACCAGCCAGCGGTGACCAAACTTGCGGTATGAATTTCACTTGTAAAAATGTGCTGATGCGGTATCGGACGGCGCCCACTGTTCAAGCTGTCGTCTGACTTTCCATTTCCCTTGTGTAAGCCTCTCTGAGGTCGGCTGGAGGAGATTAGGATCAGACAGACTGGGAACTTGGATCTGCCCGGAGTGCAAAAACACCCCACAACTCAACTCCCCGAGAACTCAAATACCGGTGAAACCGAGTACCCAAGAAGATGACTCACCTTTAAAAATTTCATCTCTTCAGAAGATCGAGTCAATATTGCAGACTCTAATCAAGTTACCCGAAGAGTTTGAGCAGTTGCGCTCTGATCTAAACAACCTGACATCTGGCCTTAAAACACAAATAATTAACGAGTTAAATCTAAGATTTGAGCAATTTTAAACAAAATTGGTAATTGTTGAGACCTTGAAGCAGGAACGCAATGCTTTGACGAACAAATTTAATAAACGTGGCCAACAGCAAAATCGATTTCTCAACATCGAAATAGTAGGGATACCGGAAAAATCTGATGAAGATCTGCCACAGTTGTTACTGAAACTAGCTACCTCAATCAACGCCAACATAACCAGGGAAGATATTGAATTTATAACGCGAGTTCAGCCACGCAATCCCAAACAGGTAAACCTAATCGAATTGTTGCTAAATTGAGGAACAGAAACGCTAAAGACTGATCATTGAAAATTTTCGGAAAATCAACAAATCCAAAGGCATAACTTCAAACGATCGAGGCTTCGAGGGTATTTAATCGAAAGTCTTTATAAACGAGCACCTCACGATAGCTAACAAAATCCTGCTTAATAATTGCCCTAAACGCGCGAAGGAACTAGACATCAAATTTGTGTAGGTGGCCACGAAAAATCAACACCGGCTGCAATGAGGGTTTTCTGAAATGATCTCCGATAGATTCGATAGATTCTAGATACTTACAAACTACTTACACACATTCATCTATCACACACACTCATACCCAGATACAAAACAATTCTAGTAAAAAACTGACACTCTTAGCGACCCACGCGTTAAGAACCACTGGCTCGCATATTACTCACTACTTATCGTTGGTCCGTTATAGTTCGCGACACATATAGTCTGGCAAATTATTCCCTAAGTACCCGCGCTCATTCATTTTTTTCTCTTTTCTTCAAACATTATTCCGGTTAACTACCTGCCACATTTTAATAACAGCATATTCATGCTGTTATTAAAATGTGGCAGGTAAAGTAAGCGCGGACATAGGACTAAACTACCTGTGTTTTACCGTAATATTGAATCGCATGACTTCGATATTATAATCATTACGGAAAGTTGGCTGTACGACGGAATATTGAACACAGAAATATGTGATGGTCGTTATGATGCATTTAGATACGATCGCCCTAGCGGTAAGAAGGGTGGCGGGGTTATGATATGTATTAAACTTTGTTACTGTGCCACAGCAAGGTCAGACATTCACATTGGATTCGCGGAATGTATTTGGGTAACAGTTAAGAATAATGTTTTTTTCTAAGTCATCACAGAAAGGCGACACCTACACTTAGCCGCAGTTTATATACCCCCCAACCATAATTCACCAAAAATGTTAAAAGACTTTATGGACTCTCTTCTTCATTCCTACAATTTAAGCCCCGATGATATGTACGAACCTAGTGGTAGGCGATTTTAACTTACCATTTATAACTTGGTCTTCAGACATGGGACAAGGATACGGTGTGAAAAGTAAAACTAACTCGGATTTATTTGAAGCCGCAACTGAATTTGTTAATTCTTTAGATTTTATGAATATGTCTCAATACAATTTGAAACCAAATTGCTGTAGCAATGTTCTCGACCTTGTTTTCGCTAATGTAACTTTGGAGTGTTCCTCGAGAGAGGTATCGCTGGTGGATATAGACAAGTATCACGTCCCACTGGAACTTTGCATTGAGGATTGCTGTTACAAACCTATTCGCTCCCAACCTAGAGTTATAAAAAAGTTTTTTTAAAGCAAATTTGAGAAAATTAATTCGGAGCTTACTATCGTAGACTGGAATAACCGTTTCGAACAGTGTAATGTGGATGAGTGTGTCGACATTATTTACGTTACTTTACGCTCACTTATAGAAGCACACGTTCCAATAGTAAAAGTATCAGGGCGCTTCCGTTACCCTAAATGGTACCCTCCAGCACTAATAAACGCTATAAAAGAAAAAATTTATGTACACAAACGGTGGAAAAAAATCAAATCCCAAACGGACTACGCCGAATTCGCCTTGTTAAGAACTCGAGTAAAAATTCTTCAACAGGAGTCCTACGCTTAATATACTGCCAGATGCGAGAATCAGTTAAAAAAGTCGCCTAGAGAATTTTGGAAGTACGTAAATAATAAAATAAAATCTTCTGGATACCCTCGCCGTTCGAATATGTTACCGCAAGGGGTAACATATTCGAACGGTGAGGATGAATTACATTTAATGATTTTTTTCAAAGCATCTTTAGTCCTACCAGCAGTAGCAGTGTCAAGAGCTGTGATGACTGCCCTATGTCAAACTTTGCCCATTCCATTGTCATCACTCCCGAATCCCTAAGAACAGTTTTAAGCACTTAGACATTAAGAAAGGATTCGGTACTGATGGGATCCCAGCAATTCTTATAAAAAAATGCGAATTAGGTTTAACTCCTCCCGTTGAGATCATTTACCAGCGGTCTCTCGACGAGGGAACGTTCCCGCGACAATGGCGCGAAGTCAATTTGTCCCAATTCATAAAAAGGGCTCCAAGCTGGATGTATCTAATTACCGAGGCGTATCACTACTAAATAACTTTGGGAAAATGCTTGAGAAAATTGTAAACGACCATATTTACGCTGCAACTAAGCTTTGTATACCTGCTTCCCAGCACGGCTTCGTTAAATCACGTTCAGTCAATACTAACCTTCTCGAACTTACGAACTATGTTGTTACTGGTATGAACGACGGTGCCCAAGTGGATGTTTTATACACAGACTTCGAAAAAGCGTTTGATCGGGTGGATTTCTGCATTCTGATCGAAAAACTAAAAGCCGTAGGTATTAAAGGGAACTTGCTAAGGTAGATAGACTCTTACCTTAGGAACCGGCGTCAAGCTGTAGTTATCGGTAGCTACCGATCTGATTACGTGGACGTTACTTCTGGAGTGCCTCAGGGCTCACTGGTATCCCCCCTACTTTATAATATTCACTTATTTGACATAACACAGTGTTTCCTTCACGCTGAATATCTTCTGTATGCTGACGACAAAAAAAAATATTTATGAAAATAAAAAACCTTAGTGACTGTCATTTGATCCAATCAGACTTAGATAGGCTTAGTGACTATACTGTATATTTTAAACAATATAAATGTTAATATTAAGAAATGCCAAATTATAACTTTCTCTAATAAACGCAGCAATATTAACTTTAATTACCGTCTCAGTAAGGATATTATACCGCGAGCATCACAGGTTAGGGATTACGGTGTGAATCTGGACGAAAAGTTCGCGTTCGAGGCAAACATTGTTCAAATTACTAGTAAAGCATTTAAGGCCCTCGGATTCGTAATGCGTAACAGCCAACTGTTCAATAACCCACTTTGCTTAAAAACTTTATATTACTGTTATGTAAGGAGTTTACTGGAATCCGCAAGTGTTATATGGCGACCTTCATAAAAAAAAAAAAAATTGATTAAAATTTAATCAATCCAACGCATATTTATCAAGTACCTAAATTACAAAACTAAAGCTGATATTCCAAATTATCCGGACTCCTGTCGACACCACGAATTTAATACTCTGGAAGATCGACGACAGTTGAATGATATGATGTTATAGTACGACATACTTAACAATAAAATTGACTGTCCACAACTGCTCAGCAGAATACACTTTAACGTTCCACTCAGACGTACCAGACATACCTCTATGCTATCTGTACCATCGGCCTCTACAAATTTTCTAAAGATGTCACCATTTTTGCGTCTACCTCAATTATATAATGATAAATTCTCACATTTGGACCCCTTTTCCACCATACGTAACTGACTTAAAAAGGAGATTATCCAAATCCTACATCGAACGCCGGATATATTCAGCTTACCAAGTAGTGCCAGTTTAGTCATACATCCATAGATGCCCACACAAATACATGATTATATGCCCACAAAAACTAAAATTGTTAAAAAAATACAGTGATATCCATAATACAAATACTAGGAACAAACACAAATTTGTTGTACCTACAACAAGGCTCAAGAAAATAGGTGGCTCGTTCAGATGTCAATGTATACGCTTTTATAATAAACTTCCAAGCCACGTTCAAGATCTAAGCCTTAATAAATTCAAATCATTTATTAAACGTAAGTTGTGCCAGAAAGTTTTTTATACAGTCAAAGACTATATTGAGGACAAAAAGGCTTGGGACTGACCTGCTCCAATTTTAGCATACTGAGGATGGTTTTTTTTTTCTTTGGTACCCAACTTTTGTTTTATTTTTATACACTTTGACATTTCATGATTATTATATACACAATGACATGAATATTTACTTTGTATAATATTTTATTATTTTAATTTCGTGTGAGGACTTAGTGGGTAATATTTTCAAATATTTTGTCTATCTCAGTTATTTCTTTATTTTTTTATATCTGGCAGTTTGAGTACTTAAAGCGGCATACCCAATGTCCTTTCTTTGGTATTGTTCGTCGAATCGTTGAGCTCCTTATGTTTTGAGTTGGGCTGTACGATTACTGACAAATGCGTGCATTGACTGGACAGGTCCACTCAATCTGTGTGGTTCTTTCCTCAAAAGACCATTTCAGACATCAATCCACATGGTCTTAACATGATCTGGCCAAGATTATGTCTGGACTTTAAAAGAGACTGTGACCTCTGAGTTTAGTCAGATAGGAAACGCCGACCTCATCTAGTTTAAAAAAAATGTTTGACGTGTAAAAGTGTTTTTACAAACCCACTTAGAGAAATAAAAATCATTTATCATTTATCATAGACATACACATATCACCACACTCATTTACAGCACCTACACCGCACAGATACACGCACTCACATATTATAAATAGTCACTCTCTATATTTCTTATTTATCTGTGTAATTCGTAATTGGCGTAATGTTTTAAAATAATAAATATTTTATATATACTGTCAGCTGTCAAGTTACCTTATAAAAATAAAATAAATAAAAATAATAGGAAAACCGACTGGTTGCTGCCCTGATATTCAGCAAGAACTCATACCAAAGAAAGACCGCCTCTGGACAAAAAAGAAGAATGAAAGACGCCAGAACGGTGAGAAGGACATCGTCGTAGAAGACGATTGTTGGTGAAACGAAGATTTTTAGGCAGAGCATAAATAATTTGGGAAGTCAGCGTCTAAATTAGTGATTGGTAATGTGTAATCGCTTGGCATCTGGCCATATATAGTATGAAGCTCACGTTTAAGTTGCGTTGGTGGCAGTAAATGTATGCTAATTTGACCGTGGTATCTACCACGGTCAAATTAGCATACATTTTTTCATTGGTAGATGTCTGTTAAGTCATCGAGCAACGTGTCTTGAAGTCGTCTTAATCCTTGCTGCATGCTGTTTGCAGACATGGCTGACAATATCATGGCGTGGACATCAAAACGCTGTGTTAGCAAAAGTTCATTGTAGTATTCGAGTTCCTGGTAATCGTGCCGGGCTTGCTGCACGTTCGTATTACAATGGCTTAGTGTTTCAATGGTGGCGCACAATTGTTCTTGATAGTTTGCTATTTTATTATAGGTGTTTATGCCTGTCCAATAGGGTGCCATGACGTAGTACATGACCAACGTCCATTTATCCCTGATTAATTGTACTTTTGAAATAGGATCAAAATAGAGTTTCTGGTAGCTTGGTAATGGTTTGACGTCGTCCAAACCGTAACATGGAAAAGTCAGCATAAAAAAACTCAGTAAAACAGTAACTGCAGTTGCGAATTTTGATCTTGGTTTTCTTTTCCTTTCTTTAAATTTGGTTGTGGGTTCTGGTTCACAATAGTGCGTTTCATGACCCCATTTTTGGTTTTTAGTGAAATCGCTCTCGTTAGACCATCGTTTCCTGGATGTGTGTCGACCACACGTCCAAGAGCCCATTTTCCTGGAGGTAAATTATCATCGTGAATCACTACAAGATCTCCAATTCCGATGTTTTTCTGTGGTTCCATCCATTTACTTCGAGATGATAGATGTACCAAGTATTCGGTCTTCCATCTTTTCCAAAGATCTTGGAATAATTTGTTGGTTAGATGCCATTTGGTTCGAGCATCTTGCTCCGTTTCTATTACACTGGTCTCCCTGACAGTAAAATGTGCTGATGTAAGGAAGTTTACATCATCAGGATCCTCGGGTATTGCGCAATGAGGTCGAGAGTTGAGGCACGCTTCCAGTCTAGCTAACAATGTGGTGCACTCTTCGAAGGTAAGTCTTTGTTGACTGATGACCCTCTTGAGATGATGTTTCAGACTGCGTACAGCTCGCTCCCATAGAGCGCGACGTTCATCTATGGTTGGATTCGAACTCAAAATCTTGCTTTTCGAGTGCACTCTTCCGTGTTTGTTTATCGAGTCTAGGTCATTTGAAAATTCTGTCTGCTGTACGTTTTTTTATTATCAGCTGTTCAGCGCGACGACGCTCGTGTATTTTGAGATAGGGTTGGCGAACTTGTTTCTTCAAGGAACGCAATCGCAGTATCCATGCAAAAACACGTATGATTTTTGTAATGGAGCTGTATTTGGTTATCAAATACTTAATCATTTCGGTAGTCAGCGATTCTCTTGGTTGTCCAATGACTACCGCGTTGGTTTGTTCTAAAATAGACGCCTTTAATTCTAAATTCGTCTCATAAATGGTTAGGTGGTTTTCTTGGTTTGTGTATGATGGTAGCCATGACGGCCTTTGCAACCATAACTTGTGGTCATTGAGTTTCCTGACAGTCACACCACGAGATGTCGATGTGTCTATTATTGCTGCGTCAGGAAATTTCTGCCTTTCGTCGGACGCCAATTGTTTCAAGCACATAATCGCTAAGAATCCCGCTGGTTTGGTTCCGTATGTAAGCGTGACGAGTTCAAATGATTCTATAGGTTGGTTATTTGATTCTCGCCATAGTACTTTTTGGTAAGCTTGATCTTCTTGGTGTACTCGAATCATTCTGTACATCTTCTCGATGTCGGAAGTATATACAAATTGAAATTGTCTCCATTTCAGGATAAGCTCTTGAAGATCCTTCTGCTTATTTGGACCCCTGTACATTACGTCATTTAGACTGTATCCTGATGATGACTTTGCTGAGGCATTAAAAACTACTCACAGTTTGGTAGTGGTAGATTGGGCCCGAATGACTGCATGTTGTGGTAAGTAGCATTCGGGGGGCTGGTTAATGTTGCATGGTATCATGTGGTTTAATGCAAAATATTCGTCCATGATTGTTTTGTAATCTGTTCTCAATTCGCTGTCTCTCTCAAATTTCTTCTCTAAGTTTCTACCCGTAGTTGTGTGTTCAGAATTGCATAATTCACAGGTTATCGAGCGCGCCACACGTAACGCACTCATATTAGATTTTGAATTATCTGATGACTATTCCTGTGGTAACTTTCCTTCTGGTTTTGGTTGTAGTTGCCGTTTTTGTATTGCTGATGCGGCGTGGTTTTTTGGTTGACTGGTTCATGCTTGCGCCGAGACGCTTCTAGCGCTGTAAATTTTGTCTCCATAAATTGCAGGAACTCCTGCAGATTGGGTAGCTCTCTAGAATTCTTGACCGATCCTATGTATTCGGTGAAGGTATCGTTATCAAGTTTTTGCGCTAGTAGATGTACTAAAAGTGGATCCCAAGTTGTTATATCTACTCCAAGATTCTGAATAGAGTGTAACGTCTCCTTGGTTACGTCATGCAGCTTCTTTATCATGGCCAGAGTTTGCTGTTGTATGTTGGGGAGTCCAAGTAAAATGTTGATATGGGACGTGAAAATCAATTTCTTGTTACCATGCCTGTGGTTTAAAATCTCCCAACATCCTTGATAATTGTTAGAGCTAATCTGTAAATGGTGTATCAGACGCTCTGCTTCTCCAGTAACCTTACTCTTCAAAAACTGCATTTTTTACGCATCAGACATCGACGGGTTTTCATCCAAAGATTTTGGAATAATTTGTTGGTTAGATGCCACTGGTTCGAGTATTTTGCTCCGTTTCTATTTCAGTTGTCCCTGGTCTCCCTGATAATAAAATGCTCGAAGGACCATGTAGAAAGTTGTGCTCGGCGCTATGGTGACTTGGCACACCTTTCTCGTATTGGTTGAAGTGGTTTGGTTTGGTAAAAGTTAAAGTTTTGAATTATAAGGGAAATAATAATATTTAATCACTATAACACTTAGTTACAAGAAATGGTAAAATGGTAAACTATATCACTAACTTATTGGTAATATATATGGTAAAATGGTAATGGTTATAGTTATGAGTACGAGGTGTCTCTGATGAGATCTAAACGCGCACTCGCCCACATTTTGGTGGACGAGCGAATGTGCATACTTGCGTTCGCAGCACTTATGCATTTTCGCTGAGTGTTCGATTTAAACTCGAACACAATTTTTATTTTTTAAAGGACCAATAATCAATGTAATGAAACCAAATAATAAACCTACCTAACATTTTTATGGCAGCAGAACCTACTGAGAAACATAGTCATGAATTCTTGATTTTTTTATTTGAAGATAGCATTTTTTAACAAGTGGTGACATTGGTATAACATTTAGACAAGATATTAGTATGTATTGATCTCGGCGAAAATATACTAGGATCGAGAAAGAAACAGTGTAAAAACGAGCGTTGGTGAAATTAATAACATTATATTCACTACCTATGACGAACCTTGATAGCAAAATAACAAAAGTTGCTTGACTGCAACTAATTTAATAACGCAAAAAAACCCTTAAAAGAACCCTTTACAAAGTTACCTCGTTCCACAGCTTAACGATCAATTAAACAACTTTGTTTGGTCACAATTATAATAATAAAAAAATCTTGTTGAAAGTGATTTAATCATAATGTAATATAACTTTATAACAGTTCGTAAAATGTGCAATATTTACGATGCTCTTGTCCAAAGTTGAAACACTATTCACTGGTTTAGTTTTGTCCGAAAACGGCGATGATTTCGTCCAGTAACACGCTGATTTCAATGCCGTTTTCGGCGAGGATCTTAACCTCGGCTTGGAAGACTTCGTTTTCCCAGAGAGCACTGAAGGTTTTGTCCCACTCTTCGCTTTGCAGGTTCAGGATGGCAGAACTGAACTCTGCATCTTCTGACATCTTCTGGTCGAAGAGGGCTTTCAGCTTGTCCTTGGGGAATTCGGTGATGCAGTCCTTGATGAAGGAGGAGAGGTCTTTGCCGCTGAGGGTATGACGAGCGGTCCTCTGACTGTTGACGTCTTCTGTAAATGTAATCAGATATTCTATTTAGTAAATTCTTCTAATAATTTACCGTTGTTTTGTGATTCAAGATAATAATAAATTTCATAATTATGTCATCAATCACTCACCAATTATGACGTTGAGCAAGTCAATGAAGTAGTGGATGTCAATGTTGTCATTTTCTAAGAATTCCACCACCTGTGAGCAGAGAACAACATTTTAATACGGTAATGTGGTTAAAATAAAATAAAACAGCTATTAAAAAATTAAATGTACTAAAAACATAGCACATTGGTATGAATAACCGGGCACTTTAGATGGTTCAACTATGTAAGCTATGAACGCATCGGCAAACTCGACAAAAACAATGTTTCCACATTTGTCAATAGTCATTGTTAACCTGTTGGCGTCTCTGCCAACCTTAAACATAATAAATAATACTCACAGCTACGAATTCAGGCAACGATTCCATTTCATTAACGAGGTCCTTAAAGTTGTTGGTCTTCATGTATTCAATAGCTTGCCAGAACTCATCGAACTCGACATAATGATCCAACAGGTGCCCGATGTCATGAGCAGCTTCCTCGTTGATGATGTCAACGAATTCCTCGACATGCTCGTGGAACAACTTCCTGGGCTGAGGAGCCGAGAAGGCGAGCCCCACCAGAGCGAGAACGACTAATGCTTGCTTCATCATTCTGGTATCGTTTCCTGAATTCTGTGGTGCATATCGATTCGCAGCGAGACCTTTTATATGAAACGATAAGATAAAATATTCCGATGATCTTCAAATTGCCATGTCAGATAATATATTTATCTTACGTACTTGAGATGTAGTTTTTCCGTGTTACTACCGGTTATCGAGATGCTTAGTTTGGAAAAGATTGATTATTTTAAAAGCATTGACAAACGTATGACTAAGAATTTACAGCGTCGACGACGACGTGGCTAAATTTACATAAAGTGATATGCCCTAAGTTCTGAGCTACACGATTAATGACAAATGCGTGCACTGACTGGGCAGGTCCACTCAAATCTGTACCTACGGTTTTTCCTCAAAATACCATTTCAGACATCAATGGTCTTCACATGATCTGACCAATATTATGTCTGGACTTTAAAAGAGACAGTCAGATAGGAAGAGTCAACTTCATATAGTTTTTAAAATATGGTTGACATGTAAAAGTGTTTGTTAAAACCTACATACAGAAATAAAATCATTATGCATTCATATTATGGTCTTAAATTCATATTCAGGTCTTTTTAAAATATCTGCTGTCCGTCGCCCTTGTGAAGTCGTCTGTCTATCTAGCTGGGGGGTGTACCGAGTAACGTTTGCAGATGTGCGGTCTTCACAACTTAAGGATTGGACTTCTCCAACGGCCATATGTGTTTTTACTGGTCAACCCACTGCCACTTCAGCTTGGCAACTTTTTATTACATGGCAGTGACTCCGGTTCTTTTCTGTATTTTTCCATCAATGAAACTCTGAGCATGGGGACCCACAGCTCACAAAGCAACCTTAATTTGGTAGAACAATTCGACCGCCAGTACACATGTGTCACCATTCGTCACAGAGGGCATGACGTATAGGTTGAATACCAATTTTCAAACATTGCGGTATTGGCGACGAGATGACTTGGCATTGTTTACGAAATTCTGTCAACTCAGCTGTATTCTTCAGTCAGTTTCTTTCAGGTGTATGTACCACTCCTCCATTGAAAAGGAAGAGTCTTCCAATCTAACCTGGTGGGAAGCGCTACCTTCCGAATGAAGTTACTGCGTCTTCAGGGTTTCAGCGACCTTTACGGGGCACTGGTGTGGGCGCGTTCTTTGAGGCACCGACCATCCCGCCTGTTGAACGCGTCCCAAAGGGTCATGGCCACCCGGCTGGTCCGGGGATACCGCACGGTCTCCTGCTGCAGGCAAAAGCCCTCGTATGGGAGTGGTGCGAGGAGGCTAAACGCCGGGGTGTAACTCCGCTGCCGCGAAAAATGCAGAGGGTGCGAAGTAGTAATGCTTGCGAAGGAGGAGGCGAAGCGCGTGAGGGAGAGAGCCTTGCGCCCTCACGCGCTTCGCCTCCTCCTTCCTCCTCACGCGCTTCGCCCCCCTAGTCGCCGCAGGACACGCCCTGGGCGTCGGGAGTCACCTGCAGATTCCCGGCCACCGTAGGCGCGGGCTTGCGGACGGCGCCGCGGTCGACGGCGCGTCTTGTTCCACGCGCGCCTCAAAGAGATGTCAGCACAAAATGACCGGGTCAGATAGGGCCGACGCCTCAGGGTCGCGGGAAATTCGAAAGAGATAAACGTGGCCCTGGCACAGGCAACTGAAGGAACACGGGTGGGTTTTAGACAGTAAAAGTCTGACATGAGAGAGCGGGAGAAGTCATTTGATGATTTCCAACCCAAAAAAAAACAATTTTTTTTATAAAATAGTTGTCCTGACTAAACATAAAACGTTTGAGCGCCCTACTCGATCTGTACTCACACTAATATAGCACGCACCGCAAACTCATGTGACTGCCAGCTGGCTAGGTAGGTAAGCACTGCAAGAGTAGGAGTACGCACTAGGTACCTATGTGTGTACGTTAGTTCAATGACCGAACATTACGTACAGATCACACGTAAAGTCTCGTTCACACTGGCGCGACGCCGCAGTGCGACGAGCGGTGCCTCTGTGTCGCGCCTGTTTGTAGGAGCCTTAATAAATAAGCTTTGGATTATTTTGTTCTAAGTTATTAGGTTTAGTAAAGGGGAAGCATTTTCAAATCGAGCAACTTTTCGCCCGTCTGCGATAGGGTGTTACCTCCGGCGTGCGCCCGCGCCCCGTCGCCGCACGGTCGCCCCGGAGACGGGCTCATTTAAAGTTAGTTCACACGGTCCCGTCGTGCCTGTTTGCTGTTTGTGCGAGCCTTTATCTCTGATGCGTACCTAACTGTCGCAATATCATATTCTGAGTCAGCGTGTATGAAAGATTGGAATCGTAAATATTTACACTAATTAAATTCGGTAAAGATAAAAGTAATTACTTACAGGTTTGAAATACTTACACTACACTATTTCTTCGTCTCCTTTTAAGTAAACTTTCAAAATGTCCACCGCCTCGCTCGATGCACTTTATTGCACACTTTCTTATGTTAAATTTGAGTTTATTTAGTACTTCAGTGTCACTTTTCACAATACCAAAGGCGTGTTCAATTTTTTGTCTGAGGTCTTCTACACTCGTTGCCTCGTTGATTCGAGCGATTTTATTCAACCCCACAAATAAAAGTCTAAAGGCGTTAGATCAGCCGATCTGGGAGGCCACTGCACTGGTCCTCCACGACCAACCCAACGGGGCCCATATTCCGCATCAAGATGCTGCCGAACGTTCCATGAGAAATGCGCGGGAGCACCGTCGTGTTGGTAAAACAAGTCTCTTAAAAAGAAGAGCGGGACGTCCTCCAATAACTCGGGCAATGTTTCCCGCAAGAACTGTAGGTAGGTATCTCCAGTTAACCTCGGCAGAAAAACAGGGCCGAGTACGCGTGTACCTATGACGCCCGCCCACACGTTCACGGAGAACCTGTGCTGAAACGAATCAACACGGCATGCATGTGGATTCTCATGTCTCCACAAATGCTGGTTATGCTGGTTGTAAATGCCAACTCGCACGAAGGTGCTGTCGTCCGTCCAGATGATGTTTCCTTGCCAGTTCTCTAACAACCATCTACTAAATTCCAGACCTGGCAAGTAGTCGTTCGGCGTCAGCTGCTGACAACGTCGCAGGTGATACGGGAGTTCACCATCAGCGCGTAACGTTCGCCACACGTACATGTGGCTGCAGTCGAATAATGGCGCTGCTTCTCTTGTACTCTTCTCTGGGTTTTCGTCAAAATAGTTTAATATTGTTTCTTGTAAGCGAGTAGTGCGCACATTCGCCCCTCTATCTATTGCCGTGTTAGGACGAAAGATACCGGAGTCCCTCAGACGCTGAGTTGCATTTAACATTGTCCTGGCGCTCACTCTAGTATCATATTATCGTTCGTTGAACTCTCGACACGCTAACTCGACATTATCGTTGCAACGAGCCAGTGTCCTCACCATCTCCGTGTACTGAATATTGGTGTACTGGAATGTCATCGCGCGCGTAAACAAATGAATGTGACAGGAACAAAAATTAAATTCGGGAACACGGTGAGGCGGGCTCAGGCGTGCGTCGGCATGTCAAACGTCAAAGGTGTAAGTCGGCAAATTAATACATCTCGCTCTTTCACATTAATCATTAATTTGCAGAAAAAGTACTTCAAATGCGCAATTAAAAAAGCTTTATTGCTTTGAGATAAGATCTAATGAAGATCTAGACAAGATCTAAACGCCTTAAATTAACTACTTTTTTTAACAGGACAAGCTTAAATGTAATAAAAAGCAATGTTTATGTGTGTAAGAAAGCTATGATCGAACAACAAATTCGGTTTTGCATTTAAATAAGACGTACTGCTTTGGAATACGGTTAAGTTTCCTCAAATTGACTATTTTATTAAACGCGCTTAACACATAGGATAACTATGAGTGAATTGCAAATTCAGTCGTGCATTTGAAAAGGCTTTATTCCTTTGTGATAAGGCTTAAATTTCCTTAAAACAAATATTGTATTACCTTGTTAAGACGCGGTGGTAATAATATCAGGTAAATTAAATATTTTTCCGGGAAAAAATAACATAAATAATGACGGAAATGGATTCAGAAGCTGATTCTGAGCAAACTACTTTCAGGTCTTGCGCTTATTCTGTTACACGTTGTATACAGTTGCCCGTGTGAAAAGATACGCATTTACTAAGATCCACCTCTGGTTATAGCTGCCATTTTGGATTTGAATTTCTGATTTTTGGCACCGGCCTCAAAAACGATGAAGATGCCTCTTTTAACTCCCTAAAAACACAAAAATTACACGTCCAGTATCAATGTGTCCACCGTTAAATAAAACGTATTATAACAAAACTTCTACTTAAAAAAACACTACGGACTATTGATTCGGAAAGTCGTTAGCAAGGATTTATAGTATATATTTTGAAGTCGGAAAAAAAGCTTTTATTTTTTGATTGTGTAACCTACAAAACAAACTTCGTGTAAATTCGTGTGTTTTTGCACATACCGCACAATTACCTAGTCAGAATAGGTAGGTATACTGTTTGTTATTGAGTAGTTCCGTGACAGTTTTGTTTCTTCGCAGTCCACGATCAGGTGACCACTGTTAGGTACTTAAGCTACTGTGTTTCATCTTCCGTACGATTACCCATTCACAAAACAACAATCCTGCTGTGTGACATACGGACGGACAGACAGGATGAATGCGGAAGAGTGCCATTTGGCTACGGAATCCTTAAAACAGACGAAATTAGAGTTTAAAATTTTTTAAGTCGGTTATAAAGATGACTCAAAGAATCTTCAGTTTTTCTTCAAAAGATTCGGGAGAGAACTGAGTGAGAGCTTAAATGAGAGACCTCTAAAGAGAAATCCAGAGAATAATATTCCAAGACCCAACTCCAGACTACTTAACTCAAGAACAGCCTGCGAAAATGTTTTTACAAAAAAATTCAAGTTAGTTCACACTAAGTAATAATAAACGAATGATTCACTCTTCTGAACACTCTTCTGCGGAAAATATTAACACCGCAATTCAAAAAATGACGACATTTGCTCAACGCTATGTAATGATTACTAACACAAATATAAGACTCTCTTTGCATACAATTAACTTTTTAAATCGAACTGAACCCAATTTGTTCAACATCAATTATTATTATCTTACATTATCACCACTTTATTTAAATTCTTTTAGCGCCACTAATCAACCACCAATGTAAAGCATTTTTCATCACAAACATTACTTTTTTTAAATAACACAGTTACCTTTATGACGTGTTATACAATACTGTTTTCACATATAATCGTTAGTACTATTTGGTGTCAATAGATGTCATTAGGTGTATGTGTAATGAAAACTTCTTCTTGAACACGTAACATTGATTATATCTTTTGATAGACCGACGTGATTGCGATGAAACAAAATCTAATAATTACTCCGTGTTATACATAATATTTGAGTACAAAATTTAACCGTATTTGTTTCATACTTTTTACGTGATACTTGATCTAATAAATCTCTCACATCTAAACAGACAAGCAGACAAAAATTCCAAAAATCTTTGAAATGCCATCTGTTGGTTATCTTTTAACACCCCAACTCTTTTTTTTCAATGTACAGGATTGCCTCGTCTACAGATATATTATATGTATATAGAAGATATAGATATAGATTCGGTTCGTAGTGGCTTCGGTAAAACACATGCATTGATCTTTATATTTTTCCGACACGTCGAAAGGGCTCCATTTACGCTGTGTAGCAGTGTAATTGATCCAACGACTGTGTCATTACGACGAAAACACCGGTGAAAAGAATTTATGACGGATTAAGTTATATTCATTTTGTAGGTATATTGGCATAAATAACGCTTTTATATTTCAACTTTTTTCGAACCGCCTACCACTGAGAAGAAAAAGGTCGCTTTAAAAGTCCACACTATCACTATAATGGACAGAACGCAGCATATTTAATGCATTCTTTTGAAGTCTCTTGAAGAAATAACTATACTTATTTGAGTTCACTCAAAGCTCAAAACTGACGAGTCAGATAGCGTGTCGCTCAACTCAAACTTTCATAAGTAGTAAGCTACTACTGAGTGCTGAAGGAGGAATACCGGCTATAGTGGCGCATTTAGGAATGGCTTATGAGTTGATTGATTAATCAAAACAACAAAAGTTCTTTGACTGTAACTAATAATGCAACAAAACCCCTTCAAGGAGTGATTGCGTTCCACAGCTTAACCTACTAAGTATAAAAACTTAGTTCCGTGACAATTATAAATAAAATTTATTTCTTGCTGAAACTTTCATCTACGAGTGACTATGTCAAGCTCGTAAAAGGAACAATATTTACGACGCTGCTACATACAAAATAGATTCAGTATTCAGAAGCTTAGTTTTGTCCAAAAATGGCAACGATTTGCTCCAGGAACACGTCGATTTCAATGCCGTTATCAGCAAGGGTCTGGACCTCGGCTTTAAAGACTTCAACTTTCCCAAATGGCACCGAAAACTGCATCCCACTCTTCGCTTTTTAGGTCCTCAACGGCGTTCTTGAACTCCTCATCTTCTGAAATCTTCTGGTCGAATAGGGCCTGCAGCTTGTCTTTGGGGAAGACGGCGATGCAGTCCCTGACGAATGAGGCAAGGTCCTTGCCGCTGGTGGAGTGACGCTCGATCCTCTTTCTTTCTACGTTATCTGTAAATATAAACAGTTTCTTAGTGAAACATAGAAGGCAGGTGCAGCGAACAAACCAAGCACAGAACTCGTTCATAAGTTACAGCAAGAACATTTTTGTAATAAAAACACTTACCGATCAGGTTGTTGATCCAATCAATGAGGTAGTGGATGTCAATATTGTCATTTTCCAAAAACTCGACCACCTGTTAACAAAAACATATCAATTACATAATATACGGAATACAAACAATGTTCTCAATAGCACAAAAGGGGGAGGCCACCAGCAGTGGGTGGAACAAGGATGCCAATTATGATGAAGCTCACTCACACAAACTGGGCACAAGAGAAAGTTCAACTCAACGCTCAAAAAAAATTGGTTATGTATCTGCCGGACAGCAGTGATACCGGTAACCATACACTATGTAAGTCCATAGTGGTTACCGTTATCACTAATTCTTAGTTATTTCTGCGGTTTCCTAGAAGAGCGGTGGCCGCCACATGCGTCTGTAATGTCCAAATACAGAGCATTTACTGGTGAAAATGACAGACTGTCATGACGTCCGCTATAAACATGACGAAAACGCTCTTCTAGGAAAATGTAGCTTTAGCGAAATTCTAATAAACTAACAGGTATATTTCTCAACATAGAAAATCTATGAACAAAAGTAATAGTTACTCACAGCCACGAATTCAGGCAGCGATTCCATATCGTATACGAGGTCCTTGAAGTTGTTGGTCCTCAAGTGCTCCAGAGCTTGCCAGAACTCGTCGTACTCGATGTAATGTTCCATCAGGTGCTCCATCCCATGGCCAGCATCCTCCATGATAACGTCCAGGAAATCCTTGACGTGCTCGTATAACAACTTCCTGGGCTGAGGAACCGAGAAGGCGCGCCCCACCATAGCGAGAACAAGTAACGCTTGCTTCATCATTCTGGTATCGTTTCCTGAAATCTGTGGTACTGATCCATCGGTAGCCAGACTTTATATAGTCAATGATACGATAAAAAATTCCCTAGATGCTTGTAAAGTTGTCATAAGAGATAATGCATTTAAATATTAGTCATCTGATATGCATAATGATTTTATAACACATTTGCTCGTAAAGGGTCTCTTATTTCACCAATTTCAAAATCGTAATGTATTACGTACTAGTGCTTTAGTTTAATGTAAAACGCACGGTTTATCAAGATGCTCCGTCTACTAAACGAACGGCACTTCTTTAAATCTTAGCACAGTGTTTTATGTCAGAAAAGTGGTCAACATTTCATGAATAAAATTAATTTTCAGAGATAAAATATAATAAATAAACATTAATTTTTTTATATAAATAAAGTTGATAATAAACAACAACACAAAAGTATTAATTTTCTTTAATAGTAATACTAGCTGTTTTTGTGCCTTTGCCTTAAAAAAATGCGCTGATACGCAAAAGTTATTCCGCGCGCTTTTTCTTTTCGCTGTATTGTTTTTATAATTCCACGTGTAAAAATATTTAGGTTTTATACAAACAGTTAATTAAAAAAAGTGAAAGTTAAGACTGAGAGGAGGGGCAATTCCCACTTCGTTGAAAGACGAAGAAGGAAAATGTCGTCAAGTAATGATGAATTTATTAATTCAACACCGCCAGAAGTCTCTGAGGCAGCGAAAAGGGCAACTCTAAGCCTCTTGCCCGAAAAATCGACCGGTAGATACTCGTACTTACAAGCGTATCAAAATTTCATCCTATGGAGAACAAGCAAAGATGCATATTCATTTTCAGATAGTGTGTTTTTTGCATATTTCTAAGAACTTTCTCAAAAATAGAAGTCAAGCTCATTGTGGTGCTACTATTCAATGCTAAAAAGCACTGTGAAAACTAAACATGGTATTGATATCAAGTCATAATCCAACTTGCTGGCATTTCTAAACAGACGCTCAAGTGACCATGTCAGTAAAAAGTCGAAAGTATTTTCGGCTGACAATATCAAGAAGTTCCTAAAAGAAGCTCCGGATTGCCGATAGTTGGCAACAAAGGTCAGTTGAAACTAAATTATTGTTATTCACTTCTTTCACTTTCGTATATCTTTACAATATAGGTGTTTTTAACTCTTTTCAGGTTGTATTAATATTTGGCGTTAATGGTGCATGTAGACAAGAGTTGGCAAACTTCACAACTAATGATGTCGAGAACTATGGGAGGGTTCTTCTTGTCCAGTACCCTAATTGCGTAATACACAATCAATCGAAATCTGAATCGTTTTGAAACAGATTGCTAATCCATTGCTTCATAAGTTCATTAAAAATTCTGCTCAACAATGTAAATAACGCAATGAATGTTGTTGAACTGTCAAATTCAAACAGATTAGTCGTAATCGTTTACGAAAATGTGTTACGCAATTAGGCTGCTGGTCAAAAACACAAAAAATAAAATTCCAAGATCGTTCACAATCCAGGGGCCTTTTCACGACATAGTGAAGAAATACGAAGCGCTTCATTCAACAAAAGCGATGTCTAACAGATTTTTATAAAATTACCTAAATGGAAAATGTACTAGCCAACCCATTGGCATTAAAAGACTCGTGAAGGATCATTACTTGTCGTTGTGAACTTGCTTTCGTAAACTGTAATTATCATTTATTTACTATTCTTATAGATTTCGTATGTATGTATTTATGTATCTATTCCTTAGGATATGTTAATATGTATATATCTGTGTATCTATTTTAGTTTAATGTATATGTATTTCTTGCACCACTGACAGCCCCATTTTATGTCCAGACAAATCACTGTCGATTCTAAGGTTGCCTGAAAGAGATCGCAGAAAGCGATAAGGCCGCCCATTGTATGTTTTTCAGTATGATATTTTTTTTTGTTACGTCATTTTGTGGTGTACAACAAAGTATATATAAATAAATAATATCAATAAATAAATAAAATTGGAGCAATGCCGGAACAAATTGCCACTTTCTTAAATTTGGATGATCCACATGAATACACAGGGCACAGTTTCAGAAGGTCCTCGGCTTCATTGCTCGCCGATTCAGGTGCAAACTTATTGACACTAAAACGCCACGTAGGGTGGCGGTCGAACAGTGTAGCCGAGGGCTACATAAATTACTCGATGAGAAATAAAGAAGAAATTAGCTACCGGTTTGCAAAGAATATAACTTTGGAGCCAAGTGTTGACTCTCGACCACCTATGAGCACAGACGCGTACATTCCACCATCGTCGTCGCCGCCGCAGCCATCTCCATCGCCGCCACCGACTGCAGAACTCTGTGGTCTCGTTTCTCCTACTATCACTCAAGAGAGTGAGAGAGAGTGTGGTGAATTTGTAACTAATAATAATAACTTGACAACAACAAAAATACAAACTGGCAACGTAGTAATCAATTCTACAAATTTTTCAAATACTTCTAACTACTTTAACAAGTGCTTAAGAATTTATTCGTTTAAGTTTGTAGACAAACTTAAACGAATAAATCTTTAATCACGATTTTGAAAATCTTTGTCTTACGAAGATTTTGACTAAAACAGACATGCAATTACAAAGAATTCAAAACAAGTATCTTACCTAGGCAAGGCGATAGCTCAAAGTTTAAAAACATTTTAGTATAATACTTTTCAACAGGATTTAGTATAATACTATCTGTGGTATAATGTGCCACCCTCGCTAGTCGTCTTTGAAAATATGTTATAACTTTATCCGTAATGTTCATGTCTATATTTATCCGTTTCAATTTCTTTGAAAATATCAATACATTCGCCTCCCACGCACGGGTGCAGTGACATGAAAATGCTCCGCTCACCTATTTCGTATTTTTAATCCATATTTCAGAATTTCATTTCAGAGACCTATTTACTCTCGAATACTTCGCATTCCTAGTCGCACTGGATTACGTCACGAATGAATGATATAATGTATTAATGTGGGTCGCTGTCATTTTGTGCACTACTCTTAATTCATTCAGCTACCTTCCATTTTACCTTAATTTGAATTCGAAATGTCAATACCATCATAATAACAATCGTTCCACGTTTAATAATATATCAAGCTAAAACGATTCATTAGATTCTTCTGTGTGCAAATCCTTGATCACCAATAAAATGAGTGCAAAGAAAAAAGGAATTTCTCAATCGACTTTGAGATCAGATCAAGCCAACGAGAGCTCATTTGGCTACATCGAAGATTATTCTCAGCTACGTCTGTCATATTATCAACACCGAGGTGCTATCTCCGACATGTCCTGTGGAACATCTGGAGATACGTCCACTGAAGAGACATTCGATACGGCGGTGACAAATTTGAGTGAGACCTCCACTGTCGACGAGCGACAGAAACTGCTAGATTATTACGTTTCTCAAATCCCGGATCTGCCACACCCGTCATACGTCGCAGCGTCCGTAATCTCGTCAGCATCCCATAAGATGGGCTCCATTCGCTTCAGATATAATGATAGAATCGAACAAGGTAGCAAAGTTCCTGATTCACGGAATGATTTGGAATTTGATCCTCAACGTAGATCGACGCTGAAACCCAATCAGTTTCCGATAACTAAACGATTTCCGTGATATTTTTATAAATGATGTTGATGTTGAACGTCGAATGTGATCTAACTTAAACTTAGTTTGATGCATGTGAAATTTTAGTGATATTGTGTGAATAACAAGCAATGTGTAAGTGGTAATTTGAATAACGATTAAATACAACTTGATAAAATAACGGTTGTCTTTTTTTTTCATTGTTCCAGTCAATTACACCAATATTACAGTTCCTTTTCAGCAAAAATAATCTCAAGTTTATAGTGTCGTAAATCGATTCATCACAAGTATACAGATACTCATGGTGCCCATAAAACCGGGCAAATACAAGTACTGATGCGGCATCAAATGCTGCGGAAAAAACATAAAACATATAATTACTGTCGCCTCTGATTTCCCCCGGGCTGCCTCGAAGCAGGGCTGCCTATAATGGACTTCCTGCATAACTATTGCGACTTAGATTTTATATACGCAGGTATTTATTTTAAAGGAACTGTGGTTTTCTGCTTTGTGATAGATTACTTATGATGTTCCTTTTTTAATATTGTGGAATGAAAGACGAAGGTGTCAGTCTCTTTTATTTACCAACATATTTCTTTTGGATAATTTTTGATTATTATAATATACTAGCTATGTAGTATTATGAAGCAGGAGGTGGGTTAATAAAATAAAGAATAGTTTATCCATAACACAGTAATTCGAACAAAGGAACTGATTTCTAGCTCATCAGTTTATTCAGATATTACAGGTCTCCGCCACTAAACAGCTTAAGAAAAAAAAAACTACTTTTGCCTACCCACACCCATATAATAATTTCTTAAACAGATCTAAAACAAATCACAGCTCCCCAACCAGTCCAACATCACCCCATGGAGACCGCTTACGATCATGAGAAAGTCTGCAAAAATAATGGAATCCTAAAATTCCGTCCACCGGGGGACACTATTTATAAGGTTTTTAAGTTAAAACAAACTGTCAAGCAAGTAACCCGGGGGACGCTAAGTTTCGAATGGTGTTAAACTTTCTGAACGTTGTCTTTATACCTTATTTTTATTTTTATCTACTATGGAACGGCATTTGGTGTCCACCGTTTACTATCCAATAAGATTTTTGAACCCCTGGAATTTGATTTTGGCTTTTCTCAATATTGTCAAATCTCATGTTACTTAATTATGTCCAAAGCTTGAATTTGACTTTTGTGGATATTTCATATCGACATTATAGACTAAGTGTTGAAACAGGCTGTTGGTTCTACGAGTACTGATGTTATCACTAAACCCAGATAATTAAACAACTGTCAAGCATGAAATTATCCGAAAATATTTGACGGATTTGAACGGTGCTAAGACGAACGCCAAAACTGCGGCGCTGTGCATAGCGGTGCCTGCTGGTGGATGGCTGCATTCTGCCCAATGGTCTTATTGTCTTGTTCGGTTAATAAGCTGTACATCCTCTGTTAACCATAACATCAACAGCTTAACGTATGCAATGGAAAAACTTTATTTCATGGTTTTTCCTAAAGGATGATGCATCAGATTTAGTCATCATACCTTATAGACGTGACTATATTGATGTGATAACATCCTCTTAATCTTGAGTTTGCGTTGGACCACTGATAACGATAACATTTTAAATCATCTGATGTCGATTGCTTTAGTAACTATGAGTGAAATCCTTGCATTTAAATGGATATGCAAGTTCATGTTTAAAATAAGGTCCTACTTTAGACTAGTAGTCATAAAATACAAGAAAAGTACTAACTGATGCCCAAAAAATGATTTTGACTTCTAACAAAAACGACGAAGTTCTTTAAAAGATTATTTATTATTATTTATTTATCTGCCAAACATCTGGATATTTCATAGTATCATCGTATCATTGCATCTATACTCCGTTTGTTTAGGTAGTTAAAAGTAAAGATAAAAAAAGAAAACTCTTTTTTCATGAGGTGCTAAACCTTTTACTGCAATTTTTTATAAATTATATTTATTGTACACACGGTGACACGGCTACACATCAAGCTATACATTACCAGTTTATGCTGATCTCGCATTGTGTAGGATTTCTGTAGAAAGAGAGATCAGCTTATACCGGAAATATATAGCTTGGTGTGTTGCCATATGTACTAGGCTACAAACTTAAAAACTGAAATCTCACCAAAGCCCACTTATAAAAATGCCTGGCTTAATGCTGGTCCTGCTCCACACCGCAACTAATTAATTGACATTTGAAATACTGTTGGAGCTGCTGAAGATTGTAAGAATATATTTGCATTATTTAACTCAATCTCCTTATTATTATATAGATGCATTGAATAGAATAGAACAGAATACTCTTTATTATGTACACCTTATAAATTACAGACATTGATGTATACATTTTACATTGGGCGACACAATGGGCGGTCTTCTCGCTAAAAGCGATCTTTTACAGACAACCTTTGGATGGATTACAGGGAGAAAGAAGGAGAGACAATACTACAGGCAGTCAGTGGTGTACCATATACATATTCAATTACTGTCCACTTTTAAAATTGTTTACTAGAATTTTAAAAGTGGACAGTAATTGAGCACGCCTTATCGACATGGGCAAGGCCTGCTTGAACTGTAAAAGACTTTTCATAAAAACTGGTGGAATGCATCGGCATCTCTAGTCTTAAGTTTTCCGATGACTTCAGATATCTGTTATGTGTGTCATGAAGGAACTTGAAACGTTTTTTAAGATAAGAGGGGGTTGTAGGGTTGAAAAGAATACAGTAGAGCTGAGATAAGATATGAGAATTCCGGCGACGACGTATGGGAAGCCAATTGAGCTTTGTACGAACTTCAGAAATGTGATTATATTTGCGCGGGCCAAATACACAATCTTATATTTGGCCTGCGCAATTTTTTTTTGTAAAGTTTTGAAGTCGCTCAAGTTTATCTAGTTGTGCCTCAGTGAGATCGAGATAACTGACATCAGCGTAGTCAAGGATGGGAAGTAGAAGGGATTGTGCAAGCCCAGTTTTAGTGGCAGTTGGAAGAAAGTTCCGCAATCGTCTCAGGGACTTACCAAATGAAAAAAAATTGCGACTTACTTCCTGTAACTGGGGACCCCAAGAAAGATGTTTGTCGATCCAAACCCCATGGTTCTTACCCTTTTCGCTAACTGGAATAGCAGTTCCGTTAAATTGAACTTGGGGAAGCTGCGACCAGTTTATCTTGGGGGTCATCCTTGAGCTGCCAACAACAATGACCCGAGTCTTCGATGGATTAACCTGCCCATGTGCCTCACTCCACTCGCAAATTGAATCTAAATCCTTATTTATGATATTAATGGCATCAGCCAAATCCAAAATGGTTGCTTGTGTATATATTTGTAAATCATCTGCATAAAGGTGGTAGGAAGAAAGAAGTTTTTTGGAAATAATGTTTATAAATATTGAGAAGAGTAGAGAAGATAAAACGCCACCCTGAGGTACACCGGCAGAAGTATAACACCAAGAAGAGCAAGACTCTTCTATGCCAAACGTTGCCGGTGGCCATACAGGTAACTACGAAACCAGTCAATCACCGTTGAAGATATGTTAAGTGAGCAAAGCATGCCAAGCAGTATATCGAAATCGACAGTATTAAACGCGTTACTAAAATCCAGTAAGCTAAGAACCGTCAATTTTCCTGATGTTGCACGGGTGTGAGTACTTTGTACTATGGAGCTACCATTTACCGGGTAATGTCACAGATTGAATTGAATGTGCCCTGGCGGCTGATAATATGTCATGCTCACTCAAATGTCTCGCTGACGGTGGCGCGTGTGTTGGATCATTTAGCTCCCTTCAAAATGGTTGAGCTGAATGGTGCTGATCCATGCGTCATGTTCGTGAACGGACGCCGTCAGTTGGGACTGGTCATCTCTTAGCTGCCACGGCTTATTTTAATCATTATTTTTTGGATTCTTTTTAATTATGTTTTGCTGCACTCTGGACGCTTTTAACGTGTACGGTTTTTGTACATCGTTCTCACCTATACTGTCAACATTAATGATGGAACTAATATATTTGTAACAACAATATTATTTAAAAGAGTGTCCATGGAGTTTCTTGCCCGTTCTTCGCCATAGGTGGGTACTACGCTTTGGAATGGGCAACTAGCTTTATATTTCTGACTGAGCGACTCCTTGACAATTTAAAAGTGCCTGTAAATGGTTTAACTGAAATAAATGCTTTGAGTTTGAGATTATTACATGGGACTAAAACATAACTGGTGAAATGAGGGTGTTCTATAGGTACACCTCTGCCTAACCCTTCTGGGATTACGGGATCCAACATCACAAACGAACATAAGACAACAAACAAACACAAACCTTAAAAACTATTGTTAGTAAACAAACACAGAAACAACAACAAAAAGAAAATTGTAAGGCTAGCTGTGGGGTCTTCTGACCAGCACCTTCACAGCGTGTGACAACCTAGGTGCGTCGTAATAGTTAACCAACATACTTAGAATGTCATTAGGCTCATAACAAGATGGTTTTTTTTGCGCATTATGGACTAAAAATCATCGGTATTCGCAGAAGTGAACATACCGGATGCACTACTATAGCGCGGCAGTCTCAACAGTCGGCAGTCCCGGCAGTCCTCATCTGGAAGTAGGTAGTAATAGGGATGATGACTTATCTCAAAATGTTTGTTAAAATAATGTAATATCAAAGAAGGCATAGTAAAAAAGAGATAATCGAAAAAATCTGATAAATCGACGTAAATATGATGAAGCTACACGCCTTAAAGTTTCTGGAGGGGATTATTCCCGTCCTTGTCGCGCGGTACGGACAATGAGCGCTATTATGAAGTAACACTGTCGTGACGTCATTTCTACGATAGTGCTGTCCTTGTCTAACATTTATTATAAAACGTTTATAACTTGGCAATTGTTTAAGCTTTACACTTTTTAGAATATTGTTTTCAGTATTTCGAATTTAAAAAATTACATTGATTAGAAGCTGTCAAAACTAAACACCATCAGTGCACTGCTAGGAGGATGCTAAGAGGCAAGATGGCGGATTATATTTAAAACAGTTGATGGATTCAATAGGAGTTTTTTTTATTTCTGTAAAACAGGTTTTTCTCCAAAAACCTTTATCAGGCACCAGTCTCTCACAAAGGTGGAATACGGCTGAAACATTTGTTGTACGCATTAACTTTAAGTCAGCTTTGTGAAGAGATAATAAATGAAAAATGATTATTGGGTGCTTCGAGGCTATTTTGTTCATTATATCATGTTGTGCCTTAGTAAATATGGAATTCGACAATCTTATACGGATTTCAGAAAGACACAGAAGAATTAAATAATTTTGAGGAAGAAATACAAAGCTCGTTTAAATCCACTAAGAGGATGCTTATATTACCTATTAAATACATACATAAAATAACATCACGCCTGTAATCCCAGAAGGGTTAGGTAGACGTGTATCTATAGTACACCCACATTTCGCCAGTTATGCTTAGGTCCCATGTAATAGGGGGCGAGCCTATTGCCATCAACCAGGCACAATTCCAGACTCCGGGCTGCTACTGAGAAATTCTAGATAGAAAAGCGAAATAACACTTTGTCCAACCTGGGAATCGAACCCAGGACCTCATGCTCAGCAGTAGCTCTTGCGACCACTAGACCAACGAGGCAGTCACCTATTAAATAATGTTCTGCATTCGAAGTACACATGATGCAAAGATTTATAGGGAAAGCTCAATCAGTAGATGGTTCAATAGGTGCTCAGGAGGATTGAGGAATATAAGTTTGTGAGGAAGCTCATCGGAGATGGTGATTGTCCAAAGTAGAACACTTTACCCATATAACCAGTTCTAAGGTCAAGAACGAAACAAAAGCCACGTTGTGGTGGTCGCGCACAAATAATAAGAGACATTTTGTAAAAACAGCATTTTAATAAAGCTGCATTTTTGTTATAAATTCATTATTTTTGATTTTCAACATGCTTCCTCCACAGACATGGACCCTGCCATAAATTGTTTCATGCCACTCTCATTCCTCATCTTGACCATGGTCTTCTCCCTCGCTGTCTTTGCGAGGTTGGCTTTCATAGCAGCAGTCAAACTTGTACCCGTAAACAAATATAATAATTAGAGATCGGATATTGAGGCGCATTTTTACCTAAAGTTAATTTTTCGCTATGAAAGTAAAAATGCGCCCGAATAACCGATCTCAAATAATAATTGTTATTAAAAGACACTGAAACCCCGTTGAAAAAGAAATGTTCCTACATACATTTCTAAAAGAGTATATTAGTCTATTAAGTAGATATAAATTTAGAAAAACACCTTTTCCTGTCCATAGTCAGCGTATAAGGTATCCACTGATGGGACACAGGCCTAGCTCCTCTCGGTGAGACGGAGTGGGCCGTAATCCACCAAAAGCGAGTGGGTAGATGTCACATGTCTTTGAATTTTTGGTTCTAGGCCATGCCGGTTTCCCCACAATGTTTTCCATCACCGTTTTGAGAGCAGTGTTGATGAAATAATTCACTGAAAGTAATGCGCCTGCCGGAGTTCCGACCTACGACATACAACCGTTACGACTGGGCTACCACTGCTGATGTCATGATCTGGGCTAGGCAAAGTTCGACCGACAACCTTCTAAGATGTACCCTTGGAGAAGAAAATATCACTACGGCAACCCGACGTTCTGCCGCGGATCAAGCACATTAACTGTTGATATTTACCTATGTGCATCAAGAAAACTGGCAAAAAACAAAACATCGTCGTTTGAAACTTGAGATACACCGAAAAATGATGTCAAAGACTTGGCTACTCAGCATACGCACAACATGAAAAGTATTTGAAATTGAGGAGCCTGTCTGTATTCATATCTTTGTAGCTGATTGAACGTACTACAACATTATTAGCATTTAGATGGTGGGCGTTTCGACGACGCAATCAATCAACACCCTCAGATTTAGCATTGCTAATTGAAGGATCGCTTCTTATTTTATGCTGATAGGGGAAGTGAATGTAATGAGGAAGTTGAAACGTAAGTAAGAGACATGGAAATGTAGGTTACTAAGGAGAATCGAAGATCTGAATAATACGAGACGTTTTAAGAGGGGAACTGACACATAGGGATAAGCCTAGACAAGAGAGAGTCTAAAAAAGACATCATGAAAAGAAACGTGTACAACCTCGCTTGTGATTAAAATTGATCTTTATCCCTGACTAGCTGCTCGTGCCGCCCGTAATGAATTTCATACAAAAATAGCATCCAAATTTTCTAAATTCCCAAAAAAAACCTTTCATACAGACCTTGTCCAGACAATAAAACAGAATGAAGAAAGAATTAGCCAGTAGGAGATGCGCGAACAACCAATTTTGGCATTTGATTTTTATTTATAAATTAGCTACTGAAGTAGCAATGCCTTATTTTCAAACCTCTCCTGTATTTAGGAGAAAAAAACAAAAAAAAACCCAAATCGGTTAAGCCGTTTGAGTTTTCGCGAGAGTAACGAACAGAAATTATTTTGTGTTATGATAGAAGTTAGATAGATTAATTACTATCTTGATTAGATACGTATTTAAATCTTCCTAATATTTGTAGGTATCCAGACATTTCCACTTTCCAAAATAGCTACCAATTTACCGACTCCGATATAACCGAGGTGAGTAAATATTTCATAAACAGCGCGTATATTGAAAACGGCAGATGTGAAAAATGAAAAATTTATAATCGCCGCTATGTCTGTGGTAAAATTTAATATTCTCCCATTCTAGACGGATCCCATATGCATCGGGATCCAATATCGCGAGTCGGTAGCTAATGCGGCTCAGCTGTAAACAGATTACAGGGTGGGACTCTAAAGTACGCCAAGTATCCGATATCAAGCACAACTTGAGCCGACAAGTACTCGAAACCTCGCTTTTGATCTTCATTTTGTGTTAAAAAGTTGAAGTACTTAGGTACCTCGGCGACCGTATCAAGTTCACGATGGACCTCTGTTGTTGTTTACCTATCATTTTGAGAAAGCTTACATGTTGTGCCCATCCGCATCGTATGTCTTCACTTATTATTTTGGCTGACAAATTTAAGAAACGTAAAACAGTTTATAAAAAAATAGTAATCCACTAAATTTGTTCTTTTATAGTGATTATTTTATTGAAAGTGATCTCTGCAAAGAATAAAAACCTGGTCCCTTACCAGAAGCGTTAAATTTCTATTTAACCGCCGCACAAAGACAAAGAGTGAATTAATCTCCACCGTTCGGCAGTCATTAGGCGCTCGCCTTTCACTGTAGACAATAGAATTACCATAAGAGCGCGAAAATAGCAGCGGTTCATCCAATTAGTTCACAGGTAGACACTCGGAGTCGTCGACTCGTCGAACTACCTCCTACATCTAATTCTGTAATTGAAATCATTGGGCGGTGCGCTGTGAGCGCAGATCGGCAACAGCGCACGCTGCATGACCAATTAGCTCTCTCAGAGATCCCTCGCTGAATGCGACGTTTGCACGTAAGCCACTATTTCCGAGTGACGCAATGCACAACATGTGAGTGGAGTCGATCGTCTAATTAAGCCAAATGTTACTCTGCGCGTCGTATTCTGTAACTTCACGGGATGTGGTGTTAGTGAGGTATTCTATTAGCTATTCATCTCATATCGAAAGGTACACGTGCAGTATGCTCTGGATAGCAAAGTCACATACATACATACATAAACTCACACCACAGAACGCCACCTGTTACGATCCTTACATACTCCTTTTGCCTCCTTTACTTTCATACATCTGGTCAACACGCACGCCGGTTGCGAGTACTATGCATCTGACCTTTCTGAAGAAAATCACCAATAAGGTCACATATGTCCTCCTACGGTGTCCCCTGCCGGCGGCGTTTCTATTCACATCTGCCTTGAATACCTTTGTTTGCAAAGACGTATTGTGATAAATTCAAAATATTAATTGGCAGTTCTATAATTTCACTGTTCTTCTTCGGAACTTGCTTGCTGCCTCAAACTAAGAAAATAATCAAGATTCCGTAATCAGGTGATTTATCTGGACAATTTTAAGTCATCGTTGCAACCTGTAGAGCCACCTAGTAGAGCATAAAGGGACTTATGAATCATGCAAAACAATTTAAATAATCTATCGATTGATTGATTGAGGGACATCTGTAGGATAAAGACCTGTCTGTAAATCTACCTAGTAGCTTAATATCTTATCCATTATGATTCACAAACGTCAGTGGTCCATTATCAGATGACAATGTTACCATAAACTTACTAATAAACCTGAATTAGGAAAAACCGGTGAATATTAAATTGTCTTATCGAGAAAGTGCGCACGTCTGCAACGTTTCTCATCTTTGAAAATCCCCTTATACATCCTAAGAACAGCTACAATAATCGACCACACAATTCGGCTAACTAATTGGTAATAATTTACAAACACAAAATACGAAAAATTCATATTTACAAGACTTAGGTATTCTAAATAGCCAGCTAGACATTTCTGGAAGTACCTATACATCCTCTTCGAGTATTCCATTCGTTTAATATGTCTGTCACCCACAGGCTGGTCTATTCTTTTCCGCAGGGGGTGCTCTACGGTGGACGCCATCATGCGCGTGCGAGCCCTCACGACGGGGGATGCTGTTGCCCGGGGTGGGGTCGTCTTGGCGGTGTCTCTAGACATCGCCAATGCCTTCAACACCCTGCCCTGGAGTTGCATCAGGGAGGCATTGCGGTATCACCGGATGCCGACCTACCTCTATCGCGTAGTTGAGGCCTATTTGACGGACAGTGCCGTCATCTACACCGGTCACTGGGGAGAGTGGAACCGGCGAGAGATGTCGTGCGGTGTCCCACAGGGATCGGTCCTGGGGCCGCTTCTGTGGGATATCGGTCACGACTGGGCGCTGCGCGCCGACCTCCCGAATGGCGTCAGCGTGGTGTGCTACGCTGACGACACGATGCAGTATAAAACTGATTTACATCCGTCACCTTACACTTCAGGTCCAGTTGAAAACCAGCGTCAGGCACTAGTTTTCTGGCATTTTTGCTGAACTGGACTTTTATTACGTCGCACCTTACGTACGCTTATTAATTTATTTTACTATTTTTCCTGCTTTAAGTATAAAATATTGTGTGCCGCCTTCTTTCTTTCTTTCTCATCCCATTGACTACCTACTACTAAATACCAAAGTATCTTCCATGCAATGAAGATCAGTAAGGTCCATGCACTAAATCATTTCACCAATTCCCAGTTCAACTGAAACCGGTGTACAATATATGAATGTATTGCAGGAGTATTTTAACAGGCTCCAGTAAATTAAGGAACACAATACTGAGACTTGCGTTGAACGGTTTATTTCAGGGCGACCGCGACGGTAACGTTACTGCCGATACGACGAACTGACTAACGAACAGTTACGTTCTATTGCCGACGGATGAACGAAACTGTCGTTAATACATCCCTACATATATACAGTATGACTGGATAAACTAGGGAGTATACTATATATAATCAAGGACATGTTAGTTATGTAAAGTGAGTGAGTGCAAATCACAAAAAAAAAACAATGGAAGAGGTATCTTACGCTGCGTATACACCGGCCCAACGAACGCCAACGAATGGGTTTCGCTGGGCCGGTGTGTACGCTTCATTACAGGAATCTCCAAGAATCGAAGTGATGCCCACAGTCCCATGACGTCTGTACCAGACTCGTAACTTTAGATAATGCAAAAAGGTTTTCCAATCGATGCCTGTTCCCTTTTGACTTCACAAAAAAGTCCACTTAAAATGAGTATTTAAACTTTAAAGATTCACACTAAGATATATTATGTGATATCTACAAATAGGTACTTGACATTAATTTTAACGTTGAATTTTTTCTATGAATTTACGATTTTTTATTAGATTAATTTAATAATTAATGTACCTAACAATAATTTTGAATGCTAGTTTTGAATTTGAAAATTGTTAAAAACCTGTCCATCTTTTATGTACTACAATTCCTGCAAATAAATTTCATTTCGACAATCATGTACTACTTGCATGTTCCCTCTGTTGCTCACAGATGACTTTTCCCTTAGTTTTTGCATCCCCTTATTTGTACTTCACTTACTCGTACTGTGCTCTTCCTCCCTTACTCGTATAAACCAGAATGAAGGTGTTGTTTGTACTAAATATTGATTACATTGCTCTGTAGATTTTTTTTGATGATGCAAACTGCCTAGTGCTTAAATTTGCTGACAAGGTTGCACTCATCGCCCCTTACAGATCTCCCTCGTACCTATAGGGGTTCCATTACTAGTTTGGATGATATAATAAGCCAGCTTGCAGTGTCTAAAACAATTGCTCATAATTGAGACATAAACAATAACATTGTAGTCGGTACAATGTTATTGACTCGACTCGCCTCAATGTTAATCTTGCTGATGAATATTTAAATACTACCGCGTCACTTGCAATGCTTCCATGACCATGTTTTGCTGAGATCGCCCTCCACCGCCACAACATTGATAGGTACTGGACTGTCTTATTACAGATAATTTATGCAACCAATATATGACAACAGCTAATGCAACCAAAAACACTTTAAAAGATTAACATTCCTGAGAAATACAGATTTTTCTGCCATTCTTCAGTCTTATAACCCAAACCTAGCTGCTGAATGCCTTCTCTCTCAAATCATGACATCTGAGGCCAATTCTGTAATGAGTTAGACTTTCAACACTAATTGAAAGTCTACTTCATTACCTTTCTAATGATATCAAATACAGTGTCAAAAAATACCCATTAGAGGTTTTACGGCACAAAACCCAACAAACGGGTAAAATTACCCAATTTCGCTTAAGAAATAATAAAAAACAAACTCAAAATTCTTGATCAAATTGTTTATTAATAAGGTGTAATCCCTCCCCGAGCCTTAATTACAGCGCTTAATAGGTTTTTCTGGGGCCATATTCCACTCCTCTTCAATGGCAAGTTGAAGCTTTCGGAGGCGAGCAGGGCTTCTTGCTCGAACTCTTCTTTTTAGCTCATCCCAGACATGCTCAATCGGGTTGAGATCAGGACAACGAGCTGGCCACTCCATCGCGGTGATTCCAACGTCTTCCATGTAGTCGCAAACTGTTCTAGCGACATGCAGTCTGGCGTTATCGTGCATTAGGAAAAAATCTTCTCTCATAAGCCACGCAAGCGGCCTCACATGTCCTTCGAGCACTTCTTCGACGTATCGTGCAGCCGTCAAACCTCTTGATCTCGGGCCGGTATTCGCCCCAGTGATGAATACAATGTCAGTTTTTGTGTCCAACATTATGCCACCCCAAAACATACACGAACCACCGCCAAAAGCCACACGTTCGCCTATGCAGCATTGTGAAAATCGCTCTGATGACCTTCTGTAGACCCTAGAGCGTCCATCATGACCATGTAGTGTCATTCGTGCAGAATATGTTGTGCGGCCTGTTATGTTCTCTGATGAGTGCATCATCAGAGAACATAACAGGCCGCCATTGGTCATACGTCCAATTTAAATGTTCCTTGGCAAATTGTAGTCGGGCTTGTCGGTGAGCTGTGGTCAATTTGGGACCATTTGCTGGGCGATGTGAAGTCAGTCCTGCTTCTTCTGACTGTCCACCGACTTATACTGACATTGCGATCTTCTCGAAGCTCTTGTCCCGGTTGAACCGCATTCAGTTGCCGATTTCTTAAAGACCTCGACACAAGAAAGCGGTCATCACGCTCTGATGTTCTGCGTCGCCGGCCAGATCCTGGTCGCCGAATGTAGCCACCGATCTCTTTAAACCTCTGGTACACACGACGAACAGAGTAGCGGCTCAAATTTAGTCGTCGAGCAACTTCACTTTGATTATGGCCTGCTTCGAGCAAGGCAATAACTTGAGCGGCTTCTGCGGGCGTGGTAACCATATTTTTCCGTATGCTTTCAGTAGAGATGTTATCACGTTGACCTTTTTTACAGTTTTTTCATACACGAACTGTCAGATATCAATTCCACGGATAAAATATTTTGACTTTGATTTAGGTAAAATCAGTCTTTAGTCATAAACACTTCTTCAATAATTAGTGCCCAAAATGAGTGGAAGCGTTATCGCAACAACCAAACAATTTTTTCTATACCATTAGGCCTTGTTCACCTTAAAAAAGTATTACCGTTTGAGCACCTATTTTTGGGGCACCTATGCATTTACATGCAAAATGGGAATACCTTTGGGGCACCTATGCATTGAGCACGCAAAATGGGAATACTTTTGGTGCTCAATGCATAGGTGCCCCATAAATAGGTGCTCAAACGGCAATTCTTCACATTAAAGTTTTAATCTCTGTATTCTGAAATAATCTAGGTAGGTTGGTTTACCTACCTACTAGTTACTTTTTGGTAATAGGTAGGTTGTTACCTTTGCCATAAGTTGTCACAAATATTGTACGATTGAGTTATCATCAGCCTAATTGCGTACTGAGTATCTAGGTGGGTAGGTACCTACTGAGTTGTATAGGTACAGCCGTTAGCTCAGTACCTAGTTCACTTGGGAGTCATTAAAAAATCAGCGGAAACCTGTATTGTCAACTGCCCGTTTAGTTTTTATAGTAGATATTTTATAAACGTGCAACACGTGAACGAGCGTTTAGCGCGCCGTAAAAATCCGGCTGTTAGCTGTAACTACCTACAATTATACACATCGAGAAACATCTGCTCCAGTTCCCCAATTTGTTTGCAATTTGCAGTTCACCTCTCACAAGTCAAAAAAACGAGCAATACGTTGAACCGCTCCATTGCTTTTCGGTAACGATCCGCCCCGGCTGCCACGCCTGATCTCGACTGCACAAATTAACACTTCGCCGGCTTAAATATGTGTAGTTACTCACCTACCCATACATGAATTAATCGTTTAATTCATTCGCAATGTTGCTAAACACCTACGTCACGGTGCCTTAGTGACACCTAGTAGGTACTTCGGCAACGCCTGCGAGTTATCACCTGTTTAATTGTAGACGCCGTCATCAAGGTTAAATACCATTATCGTGCTAGGAGCAAGCCGAACATTACTCACCTGAATCAGAACAATTAGCTCCGAAACCAATGATCACTGTGATTTGTTATTTTGTTTCGTTACATTACGGAATTGGACGATCACTGTTCTCGTTTGTTCTCATTCTGTTGTGTGCATTCTATTTTCTGTTCGTGTTCCTGCTTCTTAAATAAGGGTTTAGCGGAGTTTTGCGTCGGGATTGTTTGGGGCGCTGTGAAATTTCTGCGACATTTTAGACGGGACTGCTCGCTCCTGCTATAGAACTCTTCCCATGGCTTTCGAATTATTTCTTGTATCTTGCGGCAAATATTTTGGTTCCACTTAAATACACTAAATGCGGTCGACGACAGAGAAAAAGATCAAGTTAATATTTTTTTTCTTTTCTCAGGTTATACAATATGTAACAAAAACCCTGTCCGATCCAAAAAAGGCGTATTCCTGGTTTAACATACGTACTAGAAAAAATAGTAAAAAAAATCTAACTCATAAAAACCAAAAGCTATTGATTTTTTTATTTTTAGTTACCATGCGAAATGTAACACTAAATATGGTAAATTGTCATAAGTTGACAACACTCCACCGGCCGGCGAAATCTTTTATTTTTTGCCTATTTTATTTCAAAGGGCACCGCCCTGCATTAGCCGCGCTGTAGGTACTCATAATGAGTCCTCGATCCTTTGATGTAGCCGACTGGTCGCTACTTGTTTGGAGTCCAAGTGGCGAAGTGTCCAAACTTTGGACACTTCGCCAGTCTCACGTGGAGATAGCTTGCGATCGGATGTCCGTACGTATCACGTGCCGCTATCGTATCGCGAACAATGTCGTATACCAATCAGGAATATTTGAATATGTTAATTTTTATTTGTGAGTGAATGTGTGATTCGGAAATCGAAGTAACAGCTCGGATTGTGGAAGCTTTCGAGTCACTCAAATCGTACACATGTGCGCTGCGAAGAGTACGTGCAAATTTAATAAAAAGGTGTCGAATGTGTACTAATGTTCTAGATAGATAGAGGTATGTAACAAGTAAATGTTTTAATAAACTGATACCTACAGTGGGTACATTGCCAAAAGCACATCACATTAACTCAATAATAATTGTTTCTTGATAAACAGAAGGTCAGAAATCGGGGTCATTGTGCGTAAGCCTACAATAAAATATCAGCTGATACCTACGCGTAGGCAAAACGTAGATTTCTTTAGTCCTACGTTTCTTTGGCGGCTTGCGACAAAGGATCGCCGCGCTCAGGCGGCTTCTTTGACACGAAACTGTAGGTGAACTCTGGTGAACCCTGTCGAGCGATCAGTGTTGCCTTTGGTATGATTATTTTTAATTTTTTAAATTAATTGTTATCATTGGGGAAAAATAATTATCTCGTATCCATTAAATGATTACGTATTTGTGTACGCACTACGATACCAAATAATACCCTTCAGGATCGGACAGGGTTTTCGTTACACCCTGTATAATATACATGTCACTAGATTCTATTATGAGTTATGATCTTGACAGCTATGGATTAACATTCAATATTAACTTGTAAAAATTAGAAGCTCTTCAAATTCGATTCTTGAAACTACTGTTTACTCAAAAAACGAAAAAAAGTTGTAAAGGGGATTTTAGTAAACTATTTAAAATATGTAAAATTCTACCGATAACTTACAAGCATAAGTATCTTTTAGCAGTTAACCACCATGGTACCCAAGAGCATAGCTTAACTCACTTATTCAACAACCATAACACAAGATATATGGCTGCTGGCAGATTCAATGTACCCAGAGTCACTAATTACTTTGGTGATAGAACCCTGAAAATACGAATACCATATTTATTGAACAGTCTGCCGGCAGACATAAGGAATGAAACGAGTATAAATCATTTTAAAAATAAATTAAAAAGGTATTACTTAGAAACGTGTTAGAGTGCTACCCATAAATAATTATTAGTTAAAATATTATTTTTAATATTATAAAATTTAAGAATAAGTGTGTAGACTCACCGACCCCACAGTCAAACCATTACTACGGGTTTGTAGGGCTTGGTTTATAAGTTATTTACTTACTATTTAATATAAATAAATTAATAATAATAGGGAATATCCCAGAGCCCAGAAGTTGGTCAAGATCCCTATCAGCCCTTACTGGAATACTTCCTTCCCTCGAGCACGTTTGCTCTCGTGTTAAAGGGATAATCGTCGGTTGGTGCTGCATTTCGTAAAAGTTGTCTAACGGGCCTCTGCGAGTTGGCTTCGGCCCCTCGTACGGCTTCCAAAGTAACAGGCCCCATGCTCCCGAAATATATATTTTAAAAAAACTCTCTACTTCCACAATCGTTAGAGCCCTCTCCACATCCGAAACTTAGAAGTATTTGGGTACCTATGTCGAAAGCGTTGGACATCAGTCTTACTGATATGAAGCAATCGTTGAAGGGGCGCTTCTTTAAAAAAGAAAAAAGCCTGAAGAAAGTATTTAATAGTCTTCTATCAGGCGCAAATAAGGTCCTTCAAGGGGGTTGGGTCAGGCTGGTTTTTATGTACTCTTTCGGCATAATGAAATGGACTCAAACATAACTTGACGGATAGGAGGGTTCGTGCGCTGCTAACTGCATGATCCTCCACAATCGCGAGTTTCGAGACTCTTTGGCTAAAGAGAACTGGCGCCAGCCAGTAGTAAGGTAGTGCTTGACACTAATGATCGCAGGGAGGTATGGCAACGCCTCAGGGTCGCGGGTTATTCCACAGAGAAAACCGTGGCCCTGGCACAGGCAACTGAAGGAACACGGGTGGGTTTTAGTCAGTAAAAGTCTGATGACACGCCCTCCCGCTCCACCCAGAGCGGGAGAAGTCATTTGATGATTTCCCAACCAAAAAAAAAAAAAAAAAAAGGGAGGTATGGCAGAGTAAGGAGCTTCACGGACGCTTTTTCCGGGCCCTACATGGACCCGATGTAGATCAACTTGCGTCCGTAACCAGACTGCGTTTCGGTGATCTCTATGGGGAAACCGATGGTTTTGTTTGTGGAATTATGGACTAAGAAGTCATTATGACGAACAATTACCGGAGATATTATGTGAAAGTCAGGGGGTCGCTATCGGGGTCGCATGTTGAAGAGCCTCCACGCGGCGCACCCTGGGCAACGTCAGCTCCAACTGTCCACCTGCTTTTGGTGGACAGTTGGGGTTGGCGGCCAATCTTCAACAAATGGGGAAGGGTCATGGTTCCAATCATCGATCATTTATTATGGTCGATGAGGGGAACCGGGCTAGGGTTGGGGCGGCCAGTCCGTCTTCGGGACAGGTCTGGTGGCTATCTCCGTCCACACCCCCTCTGTTTGCAGAGGGTGAGTTTTGTGGGCGTCGAGTGGGAAGGGGAGAGGAAGACAACCTCTATAAAAATATTACCCCAATCCCAAGGTCGAGCGTGCCGAGGGGATGAATGGCCGGAGGGAATCCGGTCACTAGCGCGGGGGGGGAGGGAAACAAGGGACCACACCCTTCAAAGGAAACAAAAATAATGAAAAAGACAAACGAAGAAAAACTACCCCAGGGCGGTACCGGCTGCTCAGCAGCCGGAGAATCCGCCACGTTCCCTTCGGGAACGTCAAGCCCCCAATCGTATTCTGGGGGGGGCAACGTATGTCTGACGAGCCAAGGAGGTTCGCAATCTCACTCGCGGGAAAAAACTCGCGAAGTGGAGGGGATAGATGAGCGGTCAGAGTCTGACGCTGCATCTGGCGCGGAGGGCTCATTTAAGAGCCCGGAGCACGTAGTAATGGGGGCTGCTGCGAAGAACAAACGGTTCTTCCGGAAGCGGCCCAATCCGGGGGATGGCCAGGGGTCACTCTCGGATGGCGGAATGACCTCGGCCCGGAAAATCAGTCGGCGGGGTGGTGTCCGAGGAAGGGGCGGAGGGCTCAACACCAAGGAGGACAAGGAGCCGAGCAGAGTCAGCCCAGCCGAGCAAGCCCAGCGAGCCGGAAGGCTAACCACGAAGGGGCGCCGCCCTGAAATTGCCAGTGGCAGTGGTCTTTCGGAGTCGTCAGGTGGTGAGCCGGATGCCGCTGGCGGCTCCAAATCGGAGGGATCGGCCAGATTTGCGGAGGTCGTGGTTGCTGCGATCAAGGGTGTGGCCTTGAAGAGGGTTCAATCCTCTAAAGACAAGGCCATATCCGCAGCCACGGCCTCCATTATGCAGGCAGCGGAGTCCATCAATTTCGGGCCTCCACCGGACGGCATGTCCGAGATGCGGGCGGAGGTTGCCCGCCTAACTGCCGCCATGGAGCTTCTCCGAAAGGAGAACGAGGAGCTGCGAGCAGATCTCGCTAAGAGCCGAGGAGCGGGCTTCAGGGAGGTGCCACCAGTAAGGGCGCAGCAGGAGCAAGGCCAGCCCGTGTCTGCCGAGGACCGGGTTCTGACCCTGGTGCGGCAGGAGCTGGCTTCCTTTCGGAGTCGGTTTTCTGCTCTGGAGGCCATTGTCCTGCGCCCCCCTCTAGCGGCGAGCCAGCCGGTTTCGGGCCAGCGAAAGGCTGCCTCTTATGCAGCCACCGCGGCCAAACTAGGGTCCTTGGGGCAGACCCAAAGTGGGGCCGTGGCGGAACCCACAGGCCCGCCCCTGGCAAAATCGGCGTCTGCGCAGACGCCAAGGGCCCAAGCCCTGACGGCAAGACGACCGCCCCCGCCCTCCAAACCGCCTTCTAAATCTCCTCCGACCGACGCCGAATGGCAAATAGTCGGGGAGAAGGGGAAGGCGGGTAAGGCAGCAAGGGCGGCCAGAAGAAGGCAGAGGCGGCAGCGGCGCAAAGAGCGAAGCGTCGCGGCTAGGCTCCGTGCCCCAAAGTCCGCAGCTGTAGTGATCACTCTACAGCCGGAAGCGGAGAAGAAGGGCACGACCTACCGCGAGGTGCTCGCCAAGGCGAAGGCGGCGGTAAACCTCGGGGAGCTCGGTGTCACCAATGGCCTCCGGCTAAGGGTCACTGCGACTGGGGCCCGGATGCTGGAGGTTCCCGGTGCGGCCAGCGGCCCGACCGCGGACGCTTTGGCTGAAAAGCTAAAGGAGTGCCTGAATGCGGACGAGGCCCGAGTGTCCAGGCCAACGAAGTGCGCTGACATGCGCATTCTGGGCCTGGACGACTCCGTGACGGAAGAAGAGGTGGTGGCTGCCGTCGTTAGGACTGGTGGGTGCTTTGCCGAGCAAGTTAGGGCAGGCACCATTCGCCCTGACTTCACGGGGATGCGAGCTATAACGGTGAGCTGCCCCGTGACGGCGGCCCTAAAAATTACCGGGGAGGGCCGAAGGCTCCTGGTGGGCTGGGTCTCCGCGCAGGTCAAACTGCTGGAACCCAGACCTCTGAGGTGCTTCCGCTGCCAAGTGGGCAACCACGTGGGAGTGCAATGCGCCTCGGAGGTGGACCGCAGCGGTCACTGCTTCCGCTGTGGTCAGCCCGGTCACAAGGCCGGCTCGTGCAATGCCGCGCCGCACTGCTTTATATGTGCGGCAGCTGGCAAGCCGGCCGATCACCGGGTTGGGAGTAAGGTCTGCGCTCCACCCGCCAAAGCCAGGGGCAGGGGCAGGGGAAAGCCCACTGCCACCGCCGTTAAGGCTGCATCCGCCGCTACTGCCGCCGCCGTTGCCGCCTCCACCGTCGTCGCCGCCGCAACCATCGTGGCAGGGCCTCTACAGGAGGCTCGGGAGGGGGCTGATATGGAGTGTCAGTAATGGCTCCATTACGCCTCCTCCAGGCGAACATCAACCACTGCGCCTCTGCTCAGGATCTGTTGCTCCAGAGCATGGCGCAGTGGTCGATTAACATCGCCGTGGTCGCTGAGCCGTACTTTGTCCCGCCCAGGGATGACTGGGTGGAGGACCTGAGCGGCTCAGTGGCCCTAATTTCGTCGGCCGCCGCCGGTACCCTGTCCCTCGAGGCCGTCAAGAGGGGACGGGGTTGCGTGGCAGCACGGTTCGGGGAGATAGTCGTGGTAGGGGTGTACTTCTCTCCGAACCGAACTCTCGCCGAGTTCCACAACTCCCTAGCGGAGTTGAGAGTCGTCGTCGTCGGGTTTCGTTCCCTCCCCGTGCTCGTCCTCGGGGACTTCAATGCCAAGAACTTGGCTTGGGGTTCCCGGCTCACGGACACGCGGGGCAGGATGGTGGAGGACTGGGCTCTGGAGACAGGCCTGGTCGTCCTAAACCGGGGTTCTGTCCCAACGTGTGTGCGTATGCGGGGTGAATCAGTGGTGGACATTTCGTTCGCCAGCCCCGCTCTGTCGCCGCACGTCATTGACTGGCGCGTCATGGAGGGGGTGGAGACCTATTCCGACCACCGGTACATCCGGTTCGACGTCTCCGCCCAGACCTCGAGCGCGCCGGTCCGACAGGCCCCGAGTGGTCCGCGGTGGGCGCTGAAGCAGCTGGACCGGGAGCTCCTCCTGGAAGCCTCGATCGTGCAGGCCTGGGTGTCACCACCGGACAGGCCTGCTGACATCAACGACGAGGCGGAGTGGTTCCGGGAGGCCATGTCCGAAATATGTGACGTGGCAATGCCCCGGGTCCAGCCCGGACGTGCTTGGCGCCAGGTGTGCTGGTGGTCGCCGGAGCTGACGGCTTTGCGCAAGGCGTGCGTGGCTGCGCGACACCTGTACACCAGGCACCGCAGGCTACGTATTCGCCCTCCGAATACGGAAGCCATTCAGGCGGAGCTGTACGAGGGGTACAGAGCGGCGAAGACCGCCCTCCAAGCGGAGATCCTGCGGGCCAGGGCCCTGGCCCGCGAGGAGTCGCTGGAGACTCTAAACAGGGACCCGTGGGGACGCCCATACAAAATGGTGCGAGATAAACTCCGCCCATGGGCTCCCCCACTGACGCAGAGTCTCCGGCCCCAGCTCATGGAGGAGGTGGTGAGCACTTTGTTCCCTTCGCGGGGGGAGCATACTCCCCCGCCCATGACTCCGCCTACTGCGGTGCCGGATGCGGACCACACTGCCGACGACGACGACGATGCTTCGGAGGTGACCGGGGTAGAGCTGAGAGTGGCGGTACATAGGCTTAGTGCCAAAAATACCGCCCCAGGACCCGACGGCTTACCTGGAAGAGCCTGGGTTCTGGCCATGGAGGCTCTCGGGCATCGACTTATGGGGCTCCTAAGCGCATGCATGGAGGAGGGCCAGTTCCCACTTCGCTGGAAGACGGGGAAACTGGTCCTCATTAAGAAGCCGGGGCGCCCTGCGGACTCTCCGTCCGCTTACCGGCCCATCGTGCTGCTCGACGAGGTGGGCAAGCTCTTTGAAAGAGTTATTGCAAACCGCCTCGTCGGGCGGCTGGTGCGGGTGGGGCCGGATTTGGCGGAGAGCCAGTTTGGCTTCCGCAGGGGGCGCTCTACGGTGGACGCCATCATGCGCGTGCGAGCCCTCACGACGGGGGATGCTGTTGCCCGGGGTGGGGTCGTCTTGGCGGTGTCTCTAGACATCGCCAATGCCTTCAACACCCTGCCCTGGAGTTGCATCAGGGAGGCATTGCGGTATCACCGGATGCCGACCTACCTCTGTCGCGTGGTCGAGGCCTATTTGACGGACAGGGCCGTCATCTACCCCGGTCACCGGGGAGAGTGGAACCGGCGAGAGATGTCGTGCGGTGTCCCACAGGGATCGGTCCTAGGGCCGCTTCTGTGGGATATCGGTTACGACTGGGTGCTGCGCGCCGACCTCCCGAATGGCGTCAGCGTGGTGTGCTACGCTGACGACACGCTGGTCCTGGCACAGGGGAGGTCGCACCAGGAGGCGGCCGAACAAGCGACACTCGGGGTTGCGACAATCGTCGAGAGGATCCGGCAGTTGGGACTCGAAGTGGCCCTGCACAAGTCCGAGGCCATGTGTTTTCATGGTCCTCGGAACGCGCCACTGTCGGGTTCCCAGATAACGGCGGGAGGGGTTCACATCGGCGTTGAGTCGACGATGAAGTACCTGGGACTCGTCCTCGACAGCCGGTGGAATTTCGTGGAGCATTTCCGACGTTTGGCTCCCAGACTGGAGCGGGCTGGGGCTGCCTTGAGGCGGCTCCTGCCCAATCTAGGGGGTCCAAACGCCTCCTGCCGGAGGCTCTACGCGGGAGTCGTGCGGTCCATGGCCCTTTACGGGGCACCGGTGTGGGCGCGTTCTTTGAGGCTCCGACCGGCCCGCAGGTTGAACGCGTCCCAAAGGGTCATGGCCATCCGCCTGGTCCGGGGATACCGCACGGTCTCATGCGAGGCGGCGAGCCTCCTTGCCGGATTGCCGCCATGGGATCTGGAGGCAAAAGCCCTCGCGCACGTATGGGAGTGGCGCGAGGAGGCAAAACGCCGGGGTGTAACTCCGCTGCCGCGAGAAATCACGGTACAGCGGACAGAGCTCCGGCGGGATCTCATGGCGACATGGAGGGTGCGATTGTCGCAACCCAGTGCTGGGCACGCCACAATAGCGGCGGTAAGTCCCCTCTTTGAGGAGTGGTTGGAGAGGCGCCACGGCGTCCTCACCTTCCGCCTGACACAGGTCCTCACCGGACACGGTTGTTTCGGGAGGTTCCTGTTTCGCATAAGGCGGGAGGAAACGCCCGGGTGTCACCATTGTGTGGATCGCCCGGAGGACACGGTGGAGCATACGGTGGAGGTATGCCCAGCTTGGGCGGAGCACCGCAGTGTCCTCGCGGAGGCGATTGGCGGCGGCGATCTCTCGCGTCCGGCCCTGGTCCAGGCCATGGTACGGAGCGAGAGGGAATGGCAAGCCGTCACCTCCTTCTGCGAAGCAGTAATGCTCGCGAAGGAGGAGGCGGAGCGGGTGAGGGAGAGAGCATTGCGCCCTCACGCCCCCACTAGCCGCCGCAGGAGACGCCCTGGGCGTCGGGAGTCGCCTGCAGATTCCCGGCCACCGTAGGCGCGGGCTTGCGGATGGCGAGCAATGGGTAGCTCGCTGTCCGGTAAGGACCAGGCCCGGGTCGACGGCGCGTTGTGTTCCACGCGCGCCTCAAAGAGATGTCAGCACAAAGTGACGGGGTCCGATAGGGCCGACGCCTCAGGGTCGCGGGTTATTCCACAGAGAAAACCGTGGCCCTGGCACAGGCAACTGAAGGAACACGGGTGGGTTTTAGTCAGTAAAAGTCTGACACGCCCTCCCGCTCCACCCAGAGCGGGAGAAGTCATTTGATGATTTCCCACCCAAAAAAAAAAAAAAAAAAAAAAAAAAAATAAAAAAAAAAAAAAAAAAAAAAAAAAAAAAGGGGGTCGCTATCGCTGGGTGTTCTTTTCTAGCTAACGAAGAGTACTTGCTTATAGACAACCTTGTAATGTAGCTAGGAAAATTCATCAGCAACTTGCTCTGAAATACTCAGTCACCGACAGCAAGACTACTGTTGCCAATAAGCCAAATATTATACAAATGGTGCAAATAGCATACTATTTGTACCATATTTTCATGATGTGCAGTGTATAGTATCGCAATGCCAGGATGGTACGCGGAAATGCCATAATTTTATCTCCAAATAACATATGCAAAGTTTTAAGTCTTACCCTCATGGAAGCAGTTTATTTACGTTAGTAACGTCGAATCAGACCAAAAACGATAAAGCTCAATGACTGGGCCTAACTTCAATCTGTGGAATATTTTTTTGCCGTGCAAAACTTGAATGTTGTTGTTGTTGTTGTTGTTGCTGTCGTAAGCGAAAACATGGCGAAAACTATCAAAAACTATCGCGTTTTGCAGCAGAACCTCAGCGGTGAGCGTCAGTGTAAAAGCAGATTTAATAACATCGATAAACAGTATAATTTTGTGCAAATAGGCAAAAAGTATCTTTACATGTTCCATAGACAATAATTTTCTGACACTGCTCGTCATTTTTAGAAATACACACACAAATCTTGGATGTCTGTTAATTATGCTCCATGATAAGCTCTGTGGGCCATACGTACAGTTGGCTGCATGTCAGTGGTAACAAAACCAGTATAAGCTGGCTTCTTATTCTTTTAAAACTCGCAAATTATATTAAGGCAGCTCAGGATCAGTGTTACCTTGTGTGTCCTACTGTACAGGAAGTGCAATAATTACTTTAAGATGACTAGTGTTCTTCACAATATATTTTCTAAAGTAGTATTATTATAATACAATACTACAATAACGATTAATAGTTAAACCTTAAAGCGAAACAATTTTCAATAACTTTATTCCATAAATTATTCCTTGTCGCCGGACGCCATTGCAGTTTCTTTTTGTGCATCCATCAGGAATGTTTGGATTTCAAAGTAGATTTTCTGAAGCATAAATAGTCTTGGCTTTGTGTACTGAAACAAACAATAATAACAATGTAAAATGAAGGTTTGGAAGTAGAATCCTGGTAAGACTGGTTGTCAGACTTTCAGGCTTCTGACCATGCATAATAACTGTAAAAGATTTATGAATATAATCCGCCACCAACAGCTTAACATGCTTTGATGCTTTCCAAGGCATGGAGGAGTCACAGTATGAAATGGATGGTCACATATCCATGGACTCACCTCGGCAAGCATAGCTTGACCTTCGATCGACCCCTGACAGCCGCATGCTCCTCACTTTTTCTTATGTTAGTATCTTAGGCTGCTTTCCGAATTGGGATGTAATTGATTTGAGCGAGCTTACACCCGTTCCGAGTTAGCGTGAGCGCGATAACGATGTCCCGTGAATCGTCATAGATGTCGTCATAACATGCGCCATTACGCCGAACATGCTCTTTAATAATATCACTGTGAGCGAATCGTTGACAGCTCAGCTGTCATAATCATGATATCTAAATCGGAACGCAAATTATGGATGTGAGCGCTGTCAGCGATTATTGTATAACTCAGAATGCGGCCTTGTTACCAGTATATTCTTGTTGAATCAACAAGATATTTAATTAAATTCATTCATTCATATTTGATTAAAGACTAACCAATTAGCAGTGGAATATAAACTTTACAAGGTTTTAAAAATAACTGCATTTTCAGGAAAACTAGCTTCTAAGTACATGCTTTATACCACACCGGCTTGCCATCACAACACAAATATGTGTATGATCACAAAATCAATCATAATATCAGCTGTACTTCACCTCATATGTCATAAGAAGTCAGGCTGGTAGCAGACCATCTAAAACTTATTTATTTGTAGCCCAAAATAGTCATGGTTACCTTAAAGAGTGGAACCAAATTGACAGAATCTGGAATATCCTCCTTTTTTAACACCGTGAGGTAGTACAAAACACGATTCTGAAAATAAATAAGGCACACACATATAATAAAATAATGCAACACAAGAAAAGACTGACCAGTGAGATTACACATTGGGACACTACTTTTCTAAAACATTGTCTAGAAACATTGAATACTAGTAAATGTTAAGGGCTGTACTGCTCTCAAACATCTGTCCAGGCGAGTTTAACACCAGTTTGTCATCCAATCCCATGTTATGTTGTCAACTCAAGTACAAAAAAGCTTTTTCTTTGTTGCTTACCATTTTAATAACTTCATTTATAATGACATCATCAATATTAGACCAGTCCACAAATGTATCTTCTCTGCCCCACACATACTTTGTTGTACTTTGAATACACACTGTGGGAATTATCAGAAGACTTTCTGAAATTTGAAATAATAAGGTGATCCTTCAGTAAATTGCTGATTTGCAAATCTATAACAAAGGGATTATCAGATTTTAAAGTAATGTGGAAGACATGATAGATAATAATACAAACCTGACTGAACACTGTGTGTGAACCAAAAGAAAACTAGGAATGATAACGAAATAATTATAACTAATATTGCTGTTAGACTTATACGAACATAGAAGAATGCTATCAAGTTAAATATAATAGCAAGGAATACTGATGCTTTAGCTCCTACTCTTGAACTACTGCTGTTCACATTTTTGTATGTAATTGTAAATTGTCTTGATTTCGGCGAGGTTTGCCTTTTATAAACATTTAGCGTCAGCTTTATTCCATTCACATTTTCATATTCTAAAGATGTGTAAGGATTTGGCTCAGCCATTTTTCAGATAATGAACTGTGGCAGGTATTATTTTTTCACTAATATTTGTAAATATAAACTCTATCACTGGTTGTTTATTTATTAAAAGAAGTAAACATATTTTCTACTTCACCAGCGTTAGCGTCATTGTCAAATGAAAATTGATCATTGTGCTTCTTTCTTTCTTATTTTGAGAATGCAAAAGAGACACAGCATAAATTAGGCTCAAAAAGGTAAGATTTTGCCACCAAAGGTCTGCAACACTTTACACATTACACAAGCAAGTGTCAACTGTGTCAAGTCATGAAGTCACTTACAGATGAAGGCCGCTTTCCGAATTGGGATGTAATCGATTTGAGCGCGCTTACACCCGTTCCGAGTTAGCGTGAGCGTTGTATTTTTTTTGTTAACTTAGCAACAACCTGAACATGAGTACACTAACTAGGTACCTACGTACACGCATTTGGGGTGCCGCGGCGGACGTTGGCGCGGTGCGGTTGCAAGTTGCGTGGCCGCTCTGCCCTTCACGTTGTACGGTAATACCTACATGAAAATGTGACAGCTGACAGGGTCAAGCGACTCACAACTGATTGCCGATTGATTGATAAATGAATGAAAAGAGATAAATGCATGGTAAAAGTAGATTGATTAATTTTGTTTGTAAAAAGGGATTAGTCACTAAATAAAATCACAGCTGATGGTGTATTTTTCTTGTTACGTTCTTACTGAATATTCTAATGGAATGATTAGGGACATGCGCCAAGTCATAAAAAAATCTTTGGGAAAGTGTTTGTTATGATGAGTACAATCATGTGTTTAAGTATAGGTCACTAATTACCAGTCACCCTATAGAAATATAACTAGGGATTGATGATTGGTCTGCTACTCTTTATAAGTTTGTGGGCAGCTATATTCACAACTGTAATTTTTGAAGGCGCTCCCAGTGATAATAAGTTAGGGCATTGTCGGCGTAATTTATGACGATCACGGGCCGTCGTTATCGCGATCATGATAATTCGGAACGGATGTAAGCCCGCTCAAATCGATAAAAGCGCAATTCGGAGTGCAGCAACTGTCGCCACTGTTGGTCGTAAAACTGTTTTGGTTTTGGCTGCCAGGCCTGGCAGGTTGACAGTTGTAGAATTTTATTGATGCGTTCCGACACGCGTTCATGGTTATAATAATTTATCAGCTGTGGACTGTGGCATTTATGGACGTACAAATGTCTCAAAACCAAAACCCACTTTCGGAAATCTATAACAAAACCACCAGACAAAAACTGCATAACAACAAAAATAGCACATCCAAGCATTGCTCATTGGCTGCAGCCAGCCTGTTGACCAAACACATCACGAACGTCGTATGTCGTATTCATTATCATTGGCTAATGAATACTGATACCATCTTATTTTAAGGCCTTGAGAATCCGAAAAATCATAACTTCGTGTTCCATTGCCTATTAGACATATAGGAAACAATAAAAATGTTATTGTTCGTCAATCGTCTGTAACCTTAGCAACATCAAGTACAAATAAACGTCATAGGTCTCCCGCAATAATAATATACTCTTTGTCTTACGTGCACCATACGTGTAATAATAATTTCAGCTGAGTAGTATATAATTACTTGCAAAAGATAAGACTTGTATGTATTACTTGTATTACCAATGGCACACTTAGACGGAAACGCATGGGTGTTTGACTCCCTTGTAGGATTTCTACACGGTCCTGTGTGGAATGTACCACTGCAGACTTTTATAGAAGAAAAATCTTTGCGTAAGTATGCAGTAGTTTGGGATCATCATTAGCCACTTGCAAACCATAATAATTACAATCATTACGGTGTGCCCAGTATAATCATGCAAAGTGGCAAAGCCAAGAACTAGCTTTAGGTACGTGTACCCACCGCTGTTTATTCAACATCATAGTGCGTCAAATTTAAATGTTTTTTACAGCCTTTGAACCGACTGATAATGGAGAAGTGCTCGATAGACCGGAGTACAAGCAGATTCATGATGATTACCGAAACTTAGTAAGTACCTAATGCAATGTAATGTAATGGTCTCAACTCGAACAAATAATAATTGGTCTTGAAAAAATATCATAGATGGCAGCATAAGTGACCATTATGAAATTAACAAAAATTTAAAAAGCGTTATACGGCAGAATTTTGGCTGAATTATGATAAAAGTCAAAACATGCCTGATTAGTGCTGATTTATCTATTTCCACTCATAATGCACGTATTTTAAAAAAATAATAAAAATGAAGGCTTTTTTATTGATAAAAGTAGCCATCTGTTAATCATTTTGTTTAGATATTTATGCAATAGATGGCGTTTTACTCAATTGGTTCTGTCTTCACAGTTTCCAATATTGTTACTTATTTAATTCTAACTTTATTTTTTTAAATTGTTTTTTACATAGAAATATAAAAGAAATGTAATAACATGTTTTTCTGAACCTGGAACTATAAAACTTTGTATAAAAGAATTGCACCAAACATTTTGAAAGTAGTTCGACTCCTAGATGGCGTTGTAAAACTAGTCTCTGGCTATTAGTGATTCGCTGATGCTGCCATCTGTTGAAAAATTGGACGAACAAAAATTGCCAGCTCAACAGCCAGACTTAGGGAGTTTTTATTTCTTTATATGGGATTGGGTATCTGTACGTAGTATTATATTATCGGTGCCTAATGTAAGAAATTGACTACCTACTTAGGGACGTAAAGCAGCATGCAACAGCTCAGTGGGTATTCCAAAACATTGAAGTGGAAGGCATGTTGCAGTTGCCAGCAGGACGATCAGACTGGCCTAACCTGGGCAGTACCTAATTTCTGCCATTAGATATTCATAAAAAGCTAACTTGGGGCATTTGATCCAGGGGTTTATAATATAATGTGGGTAGGTATAATGTCTTTCTCATGAATACAGGTGGACGTGATGTTAGGCTCCTTTATGGACGACATCGGCATCTCGGCCGATCAGTTTGAAGCTGCATGCAAGCTGTCGGCGCGTGATCTAGCCGGATTGCCAGCTCAATTCCATCGGCGCCTTTTTGAACAGATATGGGCCGCCAACGACTACGAAATGTTTGTCAAGATGATGACGCACAAGAATGTAGAGCTGCAATTACAGGTACATTTGTCGCATGGCTTCCTCTTTGAGTGAGTGCAAGGGACAAGTAGACCCAAGAAGGAAGTAATCAATCTACTGATTCATTTTCAGGCTTTAGAATTGATTGAAAGGCGGTATGGAACAATGGCCCACTTATTTTCTTCAGATTCAGAAGAATTGCATACTTCACGGAGCGATGAAAGTCAGGACTGGCCCGATAATGACGATGTCATGACTGAAATAAAAAAGTAAGTCGACGCTGGTACCAACCCTCAGAGGACTGCATTTGTAGCCAACAATCAGACCATGATGAGTTTAACTTTCGTTATTTTAGATTGCAACTAGAAGACTTCGGAGGCAAAGATGAGGTTGTCAACGTTCCACCTGAAGAAATGGTGGCTGAAAAGCACACTTTGCTATCAAAACTGCACAGCTTTGAAAAGAAAGAAGAAAATCACACCTTTGAAAAGAAAGAAGAAAATATTGACAATGTAGATCATATAGTGACCGAGGCAAAGAAAATTCAAGTTATGGAACCATCAAAACCACCACCCAAGAAAGTAGAGGTCTGGCCTATCCAAATACTTACCACTTCGTGTTCCTTACCAAACCTATACTTGTGTCATACTAAGCACTTATCTTTATCACAGGTGAGTGAGGAAGAGATGCTTGCCCGTCAGGAGTATTTAAAGCGGCAGCGGGACAAGTTGTTGGCGCTGAAGAAGCAAGTTCGCGAGCGACGACTTGGTGCGGCAGACGACGCAGAATCTGGAGGTACTACCGGATTATATTGATTTTGAAATAGCTCCGACATTGAGATTAATTTTCAGTTCGTGGTTTTCAAATCAGCAAAAACAAATGCTTAGCCTATGCTTTTTGGAAAGAAATGGAATCAATAAGGCCGGCTTGCATGTTGTATTTTTTTTGTGCCTCTGTCTGCAGGAGGGGAAGGATCTCAGGGCAGTGTGGCCAGACCACGTTCGGCCCGAGCTGCACAAGCAGCCTTGGCGGGCGTCACTCCAACCCCGCCCCCCGACGCCATGCAGCTGCGCCGCGCTCTCGCCTCTAAGCTTAAGACTGAAGTCGTCGATATAGCTAATTGATACCCCAGGGTCTAGCATACATAATTGATTCGACAAGCAATGCTTAACTCATTATCTCAAATTAAAATATATTTATTGAATCTGTATGCATGATTTTATTTATCTTTTGCCTGTTAGTTGTGGAATGTATGAAAGAAAAAACATGAATTCGTAATTATTACCTTATATTTATATTGCTTACTTAACTAGTGACATCATAATAATAGCATTATCGTAAGCTTATTTATTTTACACAACTTGCCGATAGGTAAATCTATTTTAAATCTGTGTATAAATTAATTTATGATGGTCATCCACCTAGACAGATAAAAAATAGTCATTATTACAGTCTACTTTCGCCTAGAACTTCGTATTTTAATTAACAGGGGAAGCTATTTCAAGGAATATAAGAATCGTATAAATCTAATTGACAGCTCGATGCTTTTAGCCTATTAAACACGTGGATGTTAGCAGATTTGAAAATAAAAATTATTACATAAAACGTTATATATTTACAATATATTCTGACAAATTCATTCCACGTATGCTAAAATTGAATTCGCCTCGCGTTCACTGTGCAATCTGAATAATAAGCTGTAGTCTTTTTGCACTGATATAGAAAGAAGTCTGACCATCATACTCATTAATTACAACAGTGGCGGTAGCGGACTTCTTTGTAAGATGTTAAATCGTAAGACAGAGATCAATAATTTATTTTTCAGATACATATTAAAATTGATATGTATTTTAGAGACGTTAAAACTTAGGAAACAAGAGCCGAAAAAATAATTACGAGAATATTAAGAAAGTATAGACTCTATACTGTTTTATTTGTGCTCAATTCTATTACTTTGGTTAATGATCGGCATATCGCAGGCACTGCACGTGCTGCAGAGTGCAGACAGCAGTGTCTACGCTAGTCACAAACTATCGTGCAGCTAGCGAGCCGGTGGAGGCACTCGATGTTCAGAGCGTACCGCTAGCCACAGCTTTATCATCACAGTGGCAAGTACAGCTGTCTTTGCAACCATTAATCAAATAATCGTGCCGCCAGGAGTTTATTATCGGGAGACAATACAGCTACATATAATATTACGAACAATGTCTATGACAACTGTTGCACAAATTTTATATTTAAAATACACTCCACGAGCATTCAATTTTACTAAAAAATATTAATGTATTATATCAAGCTATGCTTTTAAAATAATATTCAATATGTTTTGATAATATGGCTCCATCGCATCATGTGTCACACTAGATCAGAAATATTTACATCTCTGAAATATATCTTAAGTTAAACTCGCAACTACAAAAAACTAGGTCTTACGAAAGTCTCTATAGTTAGAATATTTTTGATACATATGGAAGAGCATTCTGTAAATGCAAAATGATATACTAATGCGTAAGGTAATTAAAAACCCTTGACCAGATATAAAATTTGAGCACTGCTGCTATACAATGTATGAGGTTTGTTATTATGAAGTTTTTGGAAGCCAGTTAAAAATTTCTTGAACTGAGATCAGTACTGATTATTGTTTATTGTGTAAAATAATGTTTGGACCACTCCGTCTAACTCGTTTCTGGCGACATGTGATTATGCAAAATATTTACTTTATTATAGATAGATGGTTTATAATCATCACCAGATTAAGTGTATTTTACAAAATCTATTATTATTTACAAAATACGAATGATAGAACTAGAGGTTTAATAGTAATAAAATAAAATGGATCTTAATCAGATAATTTTATCACATACACATTACTTCCGCAGTGTAAAAAAGCTACAAACAATCGTATATAAGCAAAGATAGGAAACATTTGTTGAAAGTAAAGAAAGATTTAATACTGATTTTATAATTCATTTTCAAAGTTGGCAACATAAATATAGGGAATTGCGAGTGGGATCCATTTCATGACATTACATCAAAATATTAATCTTACAGAGTACAACGCGTAAGAAAAATAAAACATGTTTTTTGAAAATGCAATGCATTAATAAATAAATTTAAACTTTCGTGCCTTCTTCTGCAGTGATGAAATGGATCCGTCACCACCTTCCCAGTATAATCAGGGATTTACAAGAAGATACATAACTACATTACAATAATATAGGGAATTCGTATAAATCACTGATGGTTCAAAATCACGTGTTAACAAGTTGGCGGCGGAAGGTACGACTCGTAACCAGTCGACCGAACGTGGCGTGATAAAACATGCCCATACCACAAAATATGTGGTTACATGGATCTTAAAAACGCCAACAATCCTGCAGCCAACGTGTTATAAGATGGTTGGTTGCCTTCTAAATCGAAACAACATGATAAATCTGGATCCCAAAAAAAGTCTACCAAAAAACAAACAAATAGAATGCAGGTACAGTCCGCGAGGCCCAAGCTGAGCTTTGTATTTGTGTGAGTGACAAATCACGCGATCACAATGGTGGTGCAGACACAGCGCCTCAGGCCGATTGTCCGATTGCCAAGCAAAGGTCGCGTCGCCTCGTTAGGCCTCGCGGACTGTAATCATTTACGCCTTTATTTATAAACGTTGCTTAAAGTTAAGACACGCTTAAACGTTAAAAAATGTATGGTTACCCTCAACGTTTGATCATTGCTTGACTTTAAGCAATGTTTGTAAAAGCCCCTTTGGGTTATAGTCAAGCAAAATCAGCACTATGAAATTAATCAATGATTGTTTATTATTTTAAATCAACTAATAGAAAATCTGAGCTGCCAGGGTACAACCATTAATGAGAAAAAAAATAAGGACCTCTAAAGACTGCAGGAATGTGAACTCACGTCTATGTTAAATTTTAATGTACTAAAATCGTATACATTTTGACATACCGCGGATGTCAAAAACCCAGCACGTCTGCATATACTTTTATCGAGTATACATAGTGCCTGAAGACGCGGAAATGTTGAAATAGTCAGGATCCAGATAAAACATGCATCCATGTTGACTGTCCTATTTTAACCTTGTTTTAGTTTTAAAATGCAGCCTGTTCACTCATTTACACGACAGCGGAGCCGCTTACTGGGGAAATAACGTTACTGAATCTGGGAGAATGTCTAATCATAGGTACTGGATACTACCATAAAGTGCCGTGAACAGTTAATTCATATTTTTGTTTAGTTTAGCGGAACTATTACCTAAAGAATTGCTTGTCTAACGGTTCTACTAACCACCTTTATCTTGTTCACCTAGCAAGGTTTTTAATCATACGACTTTTAGGAACTAAGCAGCTTGTTATCCCACCTCACTCAATTTTCCTTTGCACTATCATTCCTGTTGAGTATTTTGGCGTCTCCTGAACCTTCAAACACTGACAACACGCAACTTAGTTTCCAAACGTCGTACTAGAGGATCTTAGAACTTGGCTACTCCGCAAAAATAAAGATGATAATAATTTTACATAGCTACTATTTATTGCAATAATAATAAATAAATGGGCAGTCAACATGTCGCTTAACACCACTCCTTACAATAATAGTTTTAATTTAGTCTAATTTTGGCTAATTTTCATAGGCGACAGCACTTTAGGAATTCAGTTCAAATAAAATATCTTACCCTTGAAAATTAATAACATTTTAACTACTCACAGTATGCCATAAATGCCCATGTTTTACGCGAAGGCACACAGAACATTTTATAAATAGGAAGTGCTACTTTATAGTAGTTAGAATGTTAATATAGTTCATTAATGCGGGTCATGCAAATTTAACAAAAAATAATAAGTCATACAAAACCATTCTCTACTCTCAACAAAGTCGGAGCATTTAGGAGATATTTTGTTACAATAAAAACAAATAAGATCACTATCGCAAATATACTACGTGCTTAAAACAAGAACTGTAATGATTACTGCAAAATAATAATTGGAAAAGTACAAACTGTAATCTCCAAGAAGCTCAACAGAAGGAATGCAAAATATTGAGAATAAATAACTCGAATATCTGACACCACGAATATTATTTCCACAGCTGACTGTCTTTGATGCGCAGTAGACAAACATTTTTGTAAGTTCTGGCAACAGATTATTCGATGCCAATCTGCTTGTGATACCATAGAGCACTAGTGAGTAACAATTCCACAGCACAGATTATGATTTTAATAGTCTCTAAAAAAAGATTGGTCATGTGATCCTTCATAAACTAAGATTTTTATAAATACGTACATTTTTACATTTTCATATCGCATTCAGGGTGTTTTTCATTTTTCTATTATTATTTATTATTAGACGTTAATTCCCACTCATATTTTCTTTGTACTTTTTGTGATTACAATCCTTGACAAAAGTAACCTAATCATTAAAATTAGTTCACATTAAATACACCTTGTAACCAATATTTGTTCTACTTTCTGATGCCATCTGAAGTATATTATTACACTACAAAGTATGAAGATCTTCATACACTAACTAAAGTCGAACACTCAAGTGTCGGCACTTCATATTTACAAATAATGGACATAACCCAGCTGCAAGAGGTACTTTACTGTCTAGCGGTTGACTAACGAAAGCAAGTATAAACGACCGATTGTGCCGAATTTACATGCAATCAGCTGGAAGTCGTGTCGAGGGCGAGGTATTGGGATGCAGGGGAGATAAATGAGCTAGGATGGCAGTGATAGTGAGAACTTAAGAATCTAGTAATCTCAACATCGCATATCCTGAACACAAGCATCCAGGTTCCGCCACGTACCAGCCTCAGGTAGTAGCGCGGTAGCCTCGGGCTCGAGCCCTCGCACCCGACACAGCGACCAACTATCAAGTCAAACTACTCTATTACAATCAAGAGACGCGAGCGCGGTGTCGGCCGCGCGCACGCTTCTGTGACGCAACAGGTTGGCACCGTGGTCATATACAAATACCACAGCGTACAGTAAAGTTAATCTTACGACATGTTCCATGGTTCACTGGGACACGTGCACAGCGCAGCGAGGCGGGCGGCTCTCTGGTTATATTCCTTGAAACACGCGGCGTGCGGCGCGACGCACTACGCCAGACGCGGCCGCTTGGCGTCGCGCTCGTCGCCGCCCCCTCCGGCGCCGCCGCCCTCCTCCTCTTCGTCCGAGTCGCCGTCGTAGTCCACCAGCCCCTGTCACATACACACTCATGTACTACAAGACTCGCACCAATATAACATGAAACAAGCTCTGGATTTTGCAAAGCAAGATCGAAATAGATTCGAAAATTTGCAGATTGAATTTTAACACAACAACAAATGTTAACTATTCTGTACCTATGTTCAGCGATTACACAAAGATAAAGTCAATACAGAAAATGTCCAAATAGCCTAGAGTATATTTATAGAACCCAGACCCAGTATTAACTTTATAGTCACGTCAACCCACCCAGCCTTTTGTAGCAAATATGCCTGGAATGTTGCCAGACTGGGTTCAGGAAAAATGTTAAGCAATAGATAACGGGTGGTTATATTTACATAATAATATTCAAGGTATTTTGTAAGGAAATACTGCAGATACACAAAACCAACTCAAATACTAGAACACTGTTGCCATTGTAAACCCCTGAGGAAAACGCACACACGGAGTAGTACAAATGGAGTTGTAGTATGCAAGCGAATCGAGAAATCTCGAAGCCTGATACGTCGTGTCTCGCTAACTCCTCGAATAAGGGAGATAGCTGGGAGAAAGTATTCAGTGCGATTTTAGGTAAGAACACGCGTATCCCCGCTCCATTTACGTACTCAGTGTGCACATATTTTTGTAAGTTAAACAACACACCACACAAGTAGTTGAACCAACACCATGCAAGTCCTTGATTTTAGATAACTGACATGATTCCCAGCGAAGCGAGCAGAGAGGAGGCGTGAGGGAACTAAAAGTTTACCTTATTGAGTAATCTGGGCGAGGATACCTGAACGTCAGTGTGCGGCGGCTTGCTTGGAGACGTGGTGCTTAGAAGAACTCTGCTTGGGCCGTTCACTGATTCCGTATTCGAGCACACTTTTTTTTCAACTATTTTTCCTGAAACAAAATACCAATATTGTAGACCACTACCCTTTCTAAGCAAATACAATTTGGTTTAGATTTCGGGATTAACAAAATTAGCAGCTATTTGACAATATTGGTTGCTAGAAAGTGTTTGAACAATGATGTTAAGTCTTCCATTACCAGTTAAGTCTAGTTTCATTGAAAGGGTCAAGGTTTACAGATAATAAACAATAATATAAACACACCGATAGCATCGAGGGCGTGATGCGCGTGCGGATGTGCATGCGTGGTCTGCGCGTCGAGCGGCGCATCGTCCTCTAACTCGTCGTCGTCGTTGAACCACATCTCTTCCTCGTCGTCCGGCGCGCGCGCTTCGCGCCTGTACCTAGTGCGAAGTAGTGATGGTACCACGGCCTCTGCTACGCCCACACTGCCGCTTACTGTGATGAGAATATTGGGATAAAGCGATGATCAAACTCTAGTAGATATTTCGTAGAGTGACAAGATTTTTTTGACACTGACTGTAAAACATTTCCATGTTATATGTTTAATGGTTAAAACCCCTGGGCCACGTCAATTCAGGTTGCGACCCTTTGATAATGCAACTTTTTAAGGCTTAATGCTAACACCAGTATTCACAATCGCCCAGTCAAGTGTGGCACCAGAATAGAAACCAAGTTTGCCCTACACATTGACATTCATACATACACACATAGACATATATCATATAAAAATTATACTTTGTAAACAAGCATATTACAAATTAGAGGATTATATACAAGATAGGAATGCTTGGAAACATGATGGTCCAGCTCCATAGGACACTAGTCTACACCTAATCATACTGGTTGCTAATTTAATTGTATAATTTTACTTAACTCACACACTGAGTTATTCCTAGTTAATATTTTAGGAAAATCATATATTTTTACAATGTTTGTTAATATGTGAGCACCCATGTACCTGCCACAAGATTAATTTATCTGTCTTAGATTTATTTTAAATTATTACTTAATGTGGTATTTTTATTATTGGTGCGTCGATAAAAACATAATGTAATGTATACAAAATATTGTAAAACATTTTCAAAGAGTAACGGTGGAGTTTCTTGCCCCTTTTTTTCCATACGAAACTACCTTTTGGAAGGGGCGCCTAGAATCAATTCTATTTTTAATGTAAATGTTGACGTTCAAAAGTGCCTTTTATGTACCTATTTCAAATAAATGCTTTGACTTTCAAGAGTGGCAGGATTGGCAGGAGGTGGCGGCATTCTACTAAGTTTAACAATAATTGATAGACGGTCATGTGCCGCAAACTGTCGTCAGACGGTGAGCTTCGCTCGGGTTCAAAGCACTGCACTGAGTGCGGGTAAGTCTAACTTTATCTATACTAATATTATAAAGAGGAAAGATTTGATTGTTTGTTTGTATTGGATAGTCTCCGAAATTACTGAACCGATTTGTAAAATTGTTTTACCATTAGAAGCCGAAATTAGAACATGGGCTACTTTTTTTTACCACGCGGACGAAGTCGCGGGCGAAGTGCTAGTAACTAATAAATATTGAAAAAGGTGTAATTACTTGTAGTCTCACCTCGATCCCTTTCTTTCAACTTGTCCTGGTGTTGATCGTACCGTGTTTTTAAAGCCTTGAATGTCTGTACATATTCAACATCCTCTAAGATCTTGCCATAGTTTTCAACAACATGTGAACAGAGTGACTTGATGTCTTCCAGCTTTATGAACTCAAATAATTCTAGTATTGCAGAGTCTAGTAAGTTGTACCTGGAAATAATTTGAGATAAGCGTTAGTAAACTTCAAAATTGCTTTTAATTGTTTTATGAAAATTTTTAACTTTAGAAATGTCTGAAATATGTCTTTTAGAGCCAAAAGTTTTATCAAATAGTTGTTAGAAAGGTTTCGCATCATATAAATTGAAAACACGAAATACTTTGTGCATGCATTTTTTTACATACCTGCCATTATTTCTAAGGAAAGCATCTATAACAGGTGCAAAGAGGTTCCCCTTTATTATGTATCTGTTATAGTATTCATCCTTGAGTGCGATTATCTTTCTCATGAACCTGAGCGCGCCCAGCACCAGAAACGTATGTGTCGACCTCATCAGCACCAGTATGCGACGAAGAAGGTCCTGAAAATATACAACCTAAAATTTAGTGACATCATTTTTATAGTCTGTGACATTATTTACATTTTTGTGAATGCTTATTATTCAGCCGAAAGATGTTGCTTGCTGCACCTAGGCCCTCATCAAAGCATTGCCACTATGTCTGGTCAAAGGGTGCTTGCATAGTAAAGTATGTGATCTTCCGGTCCCGATTTGTCGGTACAGTTCCGTTACTGATAGGTACATTTGGGTAAATAAACCCACGAGTGCCCGGTATAAAAAAAACGTAGTCGGTACCAACAAGTTTCAACCTGTTTCTATCTATGTGAAACACACACACACGTCGTATCTGTCATTTTTTGACAGAAATTATGGGACCATTTTACCCGCACAGATCGGTACCGATTTGTCCGTACGGGGAACCTGCGTCTTTATTCAAGCACCCATACTCATGATTATTTATTTTGCCAGTTTTTGTTCAATGACATGTTAGTAAACCTAAATAATACTCTTATGACAGAGATGATTAATTTATAACGTTCAAAGAGGACTATACTCACAAAACTATTAGTAGCTGGCAATCGGCCTGAAAACCTCAGCACCAACGAATCTTATTACATAATTTCCTATCGGAAATAATACAACAATGCTTGAAGCTATATAACGCCAAAAAGAAAAGCGAAAACGTGGCAAAAAAGTAAGGAAAACCTCAGGGAAATGTCAAACTTGGCGGGATTCGTACGGAAATCATAAAGAAAGGAGCCATTAAACAAGAGGTGAACTTGTGACGTAAATCAACGTGTAAATAAAAATGGCTCATTTAACAGGCAGTTTTATTTACTGGTACCTCCATTGTTCATTCAGAGAAATGACATTGTTGATTAAAAGCTCATTTTGTCCTGTTCACATGATGCTTATGGGAAAACCATAACACCATATAATTCAAAGCATTAACCAACTTATTTGACTTTACAATATTTGTAGAATAACTTGAGCAACTAATCATACTTAGTTGTATTCTGATTCTCCAATTTAAAGATTGAAGCAAAGGTATCATTTAAATTCTTACATAACTACCTGAATAAAAATAAACAGTTAGATAATCTTATTTACGTCACAAACAAACATAGAATATTTTAATCTGTAGTAGGTATAATTATGAGTTTTTGTTTACATTATCTTACTTAGTTCAATGATTATTGAATGTCTGTGATAAATGATAATGAAATGGAAAGGAAATTTAATAGCTAGTGGTTATTGCGAAAATAAACTATGCTACTGTGTTTGATGCAGTACACCAGAGGAGCAGTTTTTATTTTTGTTCCCATAACAACAAGTGAATTATTTAACATTTGTAAGACAAGGATTATCCTCTATGCACAAGCCTATGATCATTCAATGGTGAATTAATAGTTGTGAGGAAATATTGTAAGAGACAGCAAAACTATGCAAGTAGATTAATGATCAAACATTGGCCGAAACTACTAAGGGCTGATTTCACCAAAGAAATTGAATGATCAGCACTACTTTATTTAAGAGCTGTCAGTGTCATTATTTTCTATGGAATATTGATACTGACAGCTCTTGAACGCGTTTTAGATGTTTTGAAGTTTCATTTTTTGAAATCGGCACTAAATTTCGTGGTAAAATTCCTGTAGTCTTTCAAAAATCATCTATACATTAAAAATGTATGTCAGTTTTCTTCGTTCAATGTTTTTACGTCTGTCTGACCACATTGATGTACTAAACTACGCCACGATTTTTATTGGGGCTACGCCATAGTTTTCAGAGAATTTATGCCGAATTTTTATATGAGTGCTACGTAAGAAGTGGGCAGCTTAATGTTTGTAGGTTAACATGGTTATTGCTGAATGCTCTTACCTTATTCAATATGCAGGTCTTTATGTGGTATGTGTGATGCTCAACACAGAAGGCCAGTAGTTCCAGTACCAGTCCCAGTAGCTGCACCGTGTGGTAGTCTTCCTTTAGAGGCTTCTCTCCAGTTGTGTTCTCTAAGAGGGGGGCTGCAAATGCGTTAAACATTAGTGTATGAGTTACCTATGAAGTTTTTTTGTTGATTGACTTATTTAAATAGAGTTTTGTTTTTTAGTCAACTGATCAGGAGGCCATTAAACTGGAGTTTACTCTTAATATTTATTAGCAATATTGACATTAGTATGTACTTATAAAGGGTGAAACCAGCTTTATACGTACTAATGTAAAAACTGCTAATATATATTTTTCAAAGCTTTGTTACATCTAAGTCCCTTCTAAAGGAAAAAACATTCATGTTAATCATCTCAATCAAACAACTCCTATTCTAGCTTGACGGCAATTTATTGACAAGGCATATTGAAAGTACTTGTAAAACAAATTAACAAACCAATTTGCACTCATAAAATGTTTTAATTGAAATGTCTTAAAATCTAGAATTAAAATCCTGTGCACACTTTAATTGACAATTTTTGAATTGCTAATTGCATCTTGTTGTCCTAGTCTTATTAATGTTTTTACTAAACTAAACTGCACATGTATTTGTAGATTGTATCTCCATTGTACACATTTCTAGGAAGGTGTTTAAATAGTCATTTGCACATAATGAGTCATAGAAAGGGTACTTTACCTATTAATGTTTGTATACTGTGTTTGTAGAAAAAATTTAAGAAATCTGCCTTTTCGCTCTTGTTGACTGATGCAAGCATGCTCTCAGGGTCCAGGAGTATGCGGAGGACTCCCATGAGCTGCACTGCACCACCCAATTCTGGGTCTCTGTCTCGGAGCATCTGCTCTATCACTATATTTAGTAGCATTTGTTCCTAGAAATAAACAAAGTTTGTTTTTGCAACAGAGTAACATGCAACACACAAAGTAAAAATTTGAATACAACTCAACATACCTCTTCAGTGTTGTTCGCTTGCTGTAGTGTATGGTCCCTCACTACAGAAGGAGAAAACTCTACAATGTAAGTTAAAATGTCTATAGATGCAGTCTTAGTCTTCTGATCATCTATACTTAGCGTGATTTCTAACGCTGGCAGGATCCCCAGAGACACTAAAGTTTTATAAAAAGCATCCTTGTCTTGAGGTTGCAAGTTTTGTGAAAAATTACAAAATTCCTTTAAAAACAGAACCAAGTCCCGTCTTTTAGGATCCGGTGTCTTATCATCCATAAGAAGTTTAAACAAATCTGTCAAAAATTTCTCATCTTCCTCTATAAGTTTCACTATTTCTACTTTGTTGAAAAATATAAAACTGGACAATGTGCTAAGCAGATTGTCCTCAAAAACTGTAGGTGTAGGTAAAACAATATCCTGAATATATTGTACTCTATATGTTTGATGTATTTTAGCCAGCAAATCTTTGTTCTTTATAGGAACAGCTTCACGGAACTTGGCTAGCTCCTGCAAATATTCTCGGTGCTTTTTAGGAGTAGGCAAACTTGGATCATACTCTAGACAGCCCACAACATCAAATATAGTGTCGTCAGCAAACATTGTGTCAAACAGTGTGTTTTTGTTGAGAAGAAATATACTTTTAAATATTTCATATAGATGATGCAATCCTTCAATATTTTCAATGTCTTCACACATGTGAAACAGGTTGAGTAGTTTCTTTATGTAATGTTGTGTCTCTAGAGCTGCTGCTAGCTTGTCTTTGCGTGCTGGTGATACCAGACAACTGTTGACAAGTTCACTAATGTCTTCCAAACGGCCCATTTCGCATGCCGGCAGCTCCACAGGCTGTACACTGTCAGACATCTCATCAAATCGCTCATCTTCTGATTCTTCAACTATATCTTGTGTTATTTCAACTGATGGATCTTTTCCTTGTACCTGAAAGTAAATAAATATGTAACACATGCACTTGTTTCACATCATAACACAATCAGCCACACATCAATTTCAATGTCAATACACAGATCTATGATGATTATAAGTAACATTGTTACATTGTTCAACTGCATATATGCAGTGATTTTGACATTGTGAGTCAAAGTCAACTCTAAAAATCTTGGGACACATTTCTATCGCATGTGTTTCCTATAAGAATTTTAAGTTTCTGAGAGGGATATACAAAATAATATCAAACTTGCAAATGGAAAAAGTTTATAAACAATATCTTTTTACCTGACAAATCTTCTCCCATATTTCATCGCAGCCAGCTTTTTCTTGAAAACTTAATGCTAAATCAAAGTTGTCACCTTCCGACCAGACTATCAACGTGTCCTGTTGCTTCTGATACGCGGTGTCGGGTTGTATCTTACTCTCTAGGAGAAGGGACCCGTCGGACTCTGCGCGCACCAGTAACGAGGTGCCTTTCAGCCTCTCCACGTAACACGACGACACATGTCCTGTTCCTCTGTCATCCCACTGTCGGTCTGCGTTCAGAGCGTAAAGCTTTACTCTTCGTCTCGTGTCCGTCATGATAGTCAGCGCTCTAAACACTATGTACTCAAGTAATGAATCAATTATTATGGCGCTAATCTAATGCACCTCAACACTAAATTACTTAACTCCCATTTGTATAAAAACATGTGCACTTCTGTAACAAAAATAACACAATTTGTAAAGAAATCGGGTTCGTAATTTTCGCGATTGTAATTACCGTAATTACATTCCATCTTGTTCTTCAATTTATGTGAAACACACCTAACTACGACAGGCTTATACATAAACCGTGTTTTCGTAAACTGATTCGATACATAGTTACGGCATCATCATGAAATCGCTTTTTATAATTTTGTAAAACAATGGAATAATCATTAAAAATATCGGAAATCACAAACAAAACAATACAAACTGTAAGCTTTCCCTTACACTTTAAAAACACAAGTATTCAATCAATTAATGATAAAACTCTTCATAGGGTGTCGAAAACTCTTTAACAATAATATATTTACCGGAATTAACATTATAGAATCGTCAATTTGACGTACCTTCAAAATAGTACAACATCAAATATCGCCATATTGGATTCACAACAACGCTTCAAAAACGGGGTTCTCAAATCGAAATGCAAAAGGCGCGTTAATCAAAAAACTCGATATTAACTTACATAATACTCTTGTTTTGGAACTGTAATAACTTAAAATAAGTACAAAAGACCATTACTTTTACACAACACAAGCATTTATCCCATTAAAATCTTGGTAACTATGTTATAATGCTTTGTTAAACTTTGTTTTAGCAATACGTAGATAGAAATATTCATTAAAACAGAGAAATCTTTTTTTTAACCGTGTATAGCCAAGACAATAAATTAAACAGCCAAAAATTAAAACAACACGAATTTAACTTAAAATAATTACAAAAGACCATTACTTTTACACAACACAAGCATTTATCCCATTAAAATCTTGGTAACTATTATAAAATGCTTTTTTTTAGTAATACGTAGATAGAAATATTCATTAAATTGAGAAATCTTTTTTTTTAACTTTGTGTAGCCAAGACAATAAATTAAACAGCCAAAAATTTTAACAACACGAGAAAATTATTTTTTGAAGAAGTTGAAAGAAGTGCAGTGTCGCAGTATACCGGTGTCCCGGTCAGGTGTATAGAGGTACAAACATTTGTGCCGATTCTCTTGTGCAAAAAACTACTATTTGGGTTTCAACAAACACTAGAGAAAGAACTATATGGAATTAATCGTATGACAGAGTAGGTAGACTTGGGTCAACCTTAATGCCACAATATTTGACTAGGATGGCTCTGAAGCAGCTCTAAAACAATTAAGCACCGGGTGATGACGGAATTACGGCCGAACTCCTAAAAGCCGGTGGAAAACCTGTTCTTAAGACCCCCCAGAAGCTGTTTAATTCCGTCATACTCGAGGGCAAATCGCCGCCAGCATGGAACAGAGGTGTGGTGATACTTTTCTTTAAGAAGGGCGACAATGCCCTTCTTAAGAATTATCGGCCCATCTCACTTCTAAGCCATGTCTCCAAGCTGTTTTCAAGAGTCATCACGAATCGTCAAGCGCGGAGGTTTGACGACTTCCAGCCTCCCGAACCAGCCGGATTCCGTAAAGGCTTTAGCAGCGTAGACCACACATACGCTGCGGCAGGTTGTACAGAAGACCGAGGAGTATAACCTGCCTCTCTGCTTAGCGTTTGTGGACTACGAGAAAGCCTTCGATTCGATCGAGACATGATCTGTCTCTTCAACGGTGCCAGATTGACTATCGGTACATCGAGGTGCTGAAGTGTCTGTACGAAAACGCCACTATGTCAGTCCAACTCCAGGACCATAACTCGAAACCTATCCTTCTGCAGCGCGGTGTGAAACAGGGAGACGTTATCTCTCCGAAACTGTTCTCCGCTGCACTGGAGGATGTCTTAAAGGTTCTGGACTGGAAAGGGGTTGGCATCAACATTAATGGTTAGTACATCCTCACCTTCGGTTTGCTGACGACATAGTAGTCATGGCTGAGACCATGGAGGACCTCAGTGCAATGCTCGATGACTTCAGTAGAGCTTCCGAATGAGTGGGTCTTAAAATGAACATGGACAAAACAAAGGTCAAATGCGCATGTAACACCCACTCTCACAAAGATCGGAGACGCTACACTCGAAGTCGTGGACGACTATGTTTTCCTAGGACAAACTGTCCAGTTAGGTAGGTCCAACTTCGAGAAAGAGGTCAATAATCGAATTTGATTCGGCTGGGCAGCGTTCGGGAAGCTACGCAATATCTTCTCGTCGCACATATGATTGATGACCTTGATGACCTATGGCACTGAAACGTAGTCGCTCACAATGGGCCTTATCAGAAAGCTAAAAGTCACCCAAAGGGCAATGGAGAAGGCTATGCTTGGAGTTTCCATAAGTGATCGAATCAGAAATGAAGACATCCGCAGAAGAACCAAAGTAACTAACATAGCCAGAAGAATTGCCAAATTTAAGTGGCAGTGGGTAGGGCACATTGCTCGCAGAACTGATAGCCGATGGGGCCAAAAGCTTCTGGAGTGGCGACCGCGTTCCGGAAGACGTAGCGTTGGAAGGCCTCCCAAAAGGTGGAACGATGACCTTGTGAAGGCCACAGGAATACGATGGGTGCGGGAAGCGCTTAACCGTTCAGAGTGGCTATGCTTGGGGGAGGCCTATGTCCAGCAGTGGACGTCTTTCGGCTGAAATGAAGATGATGATGTGCGAACCGTTGCGCTTCATTGGTACTTCAATTAGGAATTGGAAATTCTTAGGCCGTGCGTGTCACATGAGTGGAGCCGTGGGCAATCGGGACAGCTTTGATACGGGACCCTCTTGGCGCGAGTCCTACTCACACTTGTCCAGCTTTTTGTAAACTCTCGCTCGTATCGGTGCACCTCTAAACCTTAATTTGTTATCTGCTGTGGCCTTTTGGCTGCCATTTGCTGTGTTCTGTCAGTCATTCTTGATGTTATTGAATAAAGATTTGAGTTTTATTTATTTTAAAGCCACAAACTGTTATTTTACCATTAAATAAGTTACAGAAGTGAATGTTTTTTCATTAATCCAGTTTAATATAATTTCAAGAAAAAGATGAGCCGGGTTTTTAACAAGCTATCGTGTGAGATTTGCTTTTCATAATCTTCGTTTACCAATATTTATTACTGTAGTAGTCTTGGCTAAAAATATAGAAATACTTTCACTTAATAATCTAGGCTTGGAATAATCAAGAGAACTAAGGAAATTAACTGAGAAAATTTGGTTAATTATGAACTTGACATATGTCATTTTGATGTCAATTCAAAGAGTCTTTACAATAATAAAGATAGTATTTATTTGTGTTTTTTTATATGAATAACATTAAACTAATTGCGTATGTGGATGCACTCGACATGATACAATATCTTTTCTATTGCAGTATGAAGCAGAGGGACCAAACTTACTTTTGCACATTTAATAGCAATAAAATTGTTTGAATCATTTAGTTGTAAAATGAACACAGTATGTCTTATTTGAGTGCTTCGGAAAATGTGGGGTAAGTTCTAATCAATATAATAAAGCTGTGTATTCGCAAATTGTAGCTGTACAGTGACCCAGTAGGTGTCAATTCTCCTCCCTAAACAGTGTAATGTGTGTAACCCAGTATAATGTCTCTCCTTAGAATGTTGAATGTTACACACCTACAGCGCTAACATACATTGAATGTTTTGAGTGCCTAAAGTTGTGTTTGAACTACTTTATCTTGACTGCACTAATGTTAAATGAAACATTTTAAATGTTGTTTGTGGATTGGTAGGGTTGTTCTATGAGAAAGTTGCTTTAGGTACAACATTCATAGAGTAGGTACTTAAATCCTTAGCATTGATGCTAGCCGTCCCAATTGTATATTATTATAAGATTTGAATAAATAATAAAGATTTAACCTCTAAAAAAAATGCAAATCTTTCTGTAATTTCCTGAATTCCTGGATTGATACAATAGAGATAATAATAATAAACAAAAATGCATAAAACATTTGGTATTCAAATGATGCAGAACTATGTTGATAGTTGTGGTCTACTAATGCAGAATTATTAGCAGTATGATGAGTGTCACATGCTGTGTGTAGTTTTATATAATGCATATACTTACAGCGTACAATAGTTTCCGGTCTACTGATATATTATAAGTCTTAAATAAATGTTATCATTTTCATGCTTTCAGCTTCAGTGGTATTCCACAAAACATATCAGAGGCGAGCTGCGCCACACAGTATAAAATGGCCGTTGAGGGTGTGTCCTCAGGGAGCTGTGGTGAAGTTAACATGTTCCTACATGACAACTCAGGGGATGAGCAGGCGTACATTCATCTTAATGACAATTTCTACTCCAAATTTAAAATTGATCCCAACGAATTATACACCTTTCATGACTCCGATGTAATTGCTGGAGAAATAACTGTTAGCCACACAGAAGATAATTTTATGTTTTCTGATAATGTTGATATTAAGAGTAAGCTGTTAGCAGAGAGTCCGAGTAAAGAGCTTGATCTCATAGGAGCATTCACAAATGGCGATATTAAGGAGGATATCAAGAAGGAGGTGATATCTAATGGGCACTATCCACCAGTCGCTCAACCAATTGTAAACTATAAAGACAGTAAGACTACTCATACCAAAGTTTTGAAAGTTAAAAATCAAACTCAGGTGAAGGAGCCTACAAGGTCAGAATCGTTTAGTGAAGCTCGAAGACTGAGTGTTCACAGCCCTAAGGCGCAAAGCACTGCCACCGCCCCCTCCCTAAGTGCGAAAAACAGTATTAATAGTGGTAGTACTACAAATAATGCAAAGCAATCTTCCAAGCAAACAGGAGGTGTGGAGACGTTTCTAGATGTGTTTAAGAGAGAGCAAGGTTTGGTTGAAAATGCATCTGTACTTGTTAAAACTGAGTTGCCAGCACCTCTACCAGCTAAAGTACCAGTGTCTCCTCCGAAAAAAGCTTCTTCTGGTAACTCATTGCCTTTTATTGCAATTTATATTTGAAATTTACATACTTATTTCAACAGTTAAGTTCAATATTGCGAATTTATAGTCCTTTCTTCCTCTTATGATGTCACACATTTTATTTTCATATTGGTAAAACTATGTTTTATGGTATAGAAATAATGCAAGTTACAATAGTCAAATAGAATAAGAAAAAAAAATTTGCTTTACAAAAAGTTTAATCAAACTTCCCTAACAAATGATGTCGGGATTCACAAATGAACTCTATACAGGGAAGACTTCTCAAGCGAAGCCCCGTCGTGGCCGTGGGCCGGCCGTGCACGAGGCATTACAGCGGATACCGGCGGCGAAACGCGCCATACCGATGCCCAATGACACGTGGCACGCGCCAGGCGAAGCGCTGTTCCAATGTGGGCCACTCGGGGACAGGCCGCTGGCGTTCCGGCAGATCGAGAGCAGCAGCAGTGATGATGATAATATGCCAGATTTTGGTAAGACATTGTTACAGTACCCAGGCGGTGGAAATCGGTTATAATGGCATTTGATGTGGAGGAATGAGGAAAATGTCGTAAAGGAAAGTTTTAAACTTGAATGTGCAAGGTTGTTGGATGTTTGAAGTTGGGATATTTTTTAACTCAATTGTTGCAGCTTTTAAGTTTCTTTCCAGATAGACTCTACCTTAAGTTCAAGTGCTTTTATAACTTTTTGGTTGTCTTTGCACTGCATCTGAAGTTTATTTATTTCTAGCATGGCATCATCGTATTTATCAGATAAAAATTGAACAGAGTTTTGAATTTGAGTATTCTGAGTTTGAATTTCTATGTTTTGGCTACGTATTAATCTGTTTTGAGACCTTATCTCCTCAAGGGCTGAGTGTAGAAGGCAATCATGTTGCACCAACCCCCAATTAAATTGGTATAAGGGCAAGAGAATGATGCTTATAACAGTACCTAGGCTTTAATATGGCACATTGAGGTAAGAAAGAGGCCACCGGTATGAATTAGAGAGACGACGCTCGTGACTCCTAACCGAAAGCGACTGCCGCGCGAACTTGCGATCGTTTATATGAATACTAGCTTCCTCCCGCGTGGTGTTTGATGAAAAGTAGCCTATGCCCTTCCCGATGCACACAGCTCACCGGATTAGCAGTGAAACATCACAGCCCCGCTCTGCGCGTCGCCCGCGCTGCCGTTCTTACTGTGGTAACTTTTGAACCATCCGTCCAAATTACTGAGCGTAAAAGACAGTTTATGTAAATTAAACACTAAAAGCGATAAAGGTATTAATTTTGATAAGAATTGACTAAATACTCTTAAATGTGCATTGCAAAAAAAGTATCCAATGTAAAGGCTCAATATTTATTTAAGCTGTTGCGGACTTCTATTTTGAACTGTTTAAAACAAACAATCCCACCATCTTCGTGTAAGTCTAACGGTTTAGGCAGCGCACGCCAAGATAGCTCTCAGTGGATAGGATTTTTTTCGAGTTAATTTATACTTATCGAAAAACAAGAAATTTAACGCTGACGCAGTCGGGGGTAGATGAATATTCAAATAAACGAGCGCGACGATTGCGTACTTGAGCAACCATCGAAATCGGTTAGGACACGGCCTAACTTTTTCTAAAACACGCACTTAACGTACTAAGTTTTTAGGATTTCGGTTTGGGTGACACCTATTGTGAACTTGTAAAATACCTCACATTCAACTTGTTTCACAATTCATAACAAAAGAGTAAAATTGTTGTTGAAGTGAATACTTTAAATATCATTATGCTTAAAGAGTGTAAAGGTCAAAATACGATATTCTTGATGGAGTGTTATTTGTACTTTTTATCTTTATTTGAAATCAACTTATTTTGCATGCCTTGTTCTTTTATTGTGTAAATATTTGCATCACAATATAATCAGTAGAGACTTACCATTCCATTATTGGTGACTGAACTTTTTTGTGACACAAAAGATTAAGAGTTGTTGACTGAAAATTTCTTTGTTCATTGATGACGCGAGATGCTGTAGCTTGGTAGTTATTATGGCGCAGACTAGCACCGAGGTAAAATAAAAAATTGTGCCAGCTGCCAGGCTTGGGTATTTAGTGATTTTAATTTTATTGTAATTTGCATGACTTTACCTTTTTTTCTTTTGCTGACTGCAACTCTGCATCATCAACATTTCAAAGAAAACAGTTGTATTGTATTACAGTATGATAAACAACCACATTATCAGTCATTTCATTATCAAAATCTTATAAAATCGTATTAAAATAACACCTCCAGCTGAAGCAGGCGGCGTCTCAGCATGCGTAGAAGAAAGCGCAGCGGAATCCCGCGGTGCGCGCCTTGCCCTGCGCCGCGCAGCCCTCCGGCGCCACGTCGCACGCGCACACGACGCGCTCGCCCTCGCCGCGCACCACGGCAACCATCGCGCGCTCGCTTCGCTACTCAAGGTAGCGTCTCCTTACTGCTACGCAATGGATGTTCCCAACGAAATGATTGAATCAACATGCTAAGTGTCGCTGGTACGTGCCTTGCATTCTGGTTGGAAAGAAATGATGGTATTTGCGAGTTACCAGGGTGTAAATTGCTGGAAACAATTTCTTTTTTTTAAAAGAGACATCTAGCAGTTACGTGACGTTGCGGTTAATTTATTCAGATCAGTGTTGACGATTATTTATGTTTAGTGTTGTTGCTTTAAAATAATCGGGCAGTAATATGTGCAGTTGAAATGAGGAAGGATGTGGCAGAGTGCTATTTCCTTCTTTTTTCGGTACTTTGTACCTTGCATCCATGAAACTGAAACATTAATTGTTTTTTTTTTCATGTATTTTCACAGAAACAGCTGAATAGATCAGGGTCGTCAGGTCGTCTTCCAACGCAGACAGTGAACCATCTGCTGGCGCTACGTGGCATGCCTTCCGTGTTGACTTCTCAGGAACGCAGGAGACTAAGGTAATCACGGTGATCAGATGGATCAAATCGGGTAACTACACTACCTGCAGCCCCTCAGTTGTAGTTGCTTGAATTATGAGTTGAGAAAATCATTTTACCCATGATGTCTGTGAAGTTTTGCCAGTTAATTTTATTTGACTCTGTAGTGCGACACGAATTGTAGTAACCGTGCCAAAATGGAGAACTTGACATGTTTTTGATATCTTCCTTCCAAAGATGTGTGTCGGACGATAGATTTGAATATAATTACTTAAACGAAACAATAGGAGTATGTAAGGATCGTAGCAAGTCGCGTTCTGTAGATTCTGCCTACCCCCATGGGAAAGAGTTGAGTTTACATATTTATATTTTATTCACAGAGAAAACGGCTGGTCAGGGGGAGGGAGCGGTTCCACCGAGTTCAGCGGCGGAAGTACAACCGGCGAGTGCGGCACCGAACGTTGCGGGCGCGGCTCTTTGCCGTGTTCACGCTACTGCCTGGCGCACGTGACGCGCGCGCCCGAGCAGCGCCTGTACGCCGCGTGCGCCGCCGTGTTCGCGGGCGGCGCGCGCTGCAACCAGCCGCTGCTGCCGCTCGCAGACCAGACGCCGCTGTGCGCCGAGCACGCATGGAAGAGGGTACGGGTCTATACATTACTGTAGCCACTCCGACGACGCGTTATGCGAACTAAATAGTCAGTTTTCTGGAATTTTTATTTTCCTTCACTATCTGTAGTAACCGAGCCCCATCAGCTTAAATTCTGGGTTATTAAAGGAAGAAGAAAATAAGTTTCATTTGCGCATTAGACCCATAAAATTTGTAAATTTTACCATGGGGTCTCAACTAGAACATTTTATAATTAGTCTTCAAAAAAACTCAAAGATGGCACCATAGGTAACCATTATGAAATTAACAATCATTAGAAAGCGATAATCGGCAGAATTTTGGCTAAAGTAAGATTAGTAAAAATCAAGACTTCCTTTTTAAATGCTGATGTATCTATTCACACTCGTTTTTCAACAAACAAACATAAAATAAGCTTTTACCTTCATTCGAACCCATAAAATGATAAAAGTAGCCATCTGTTAATCATTTTGTTTAGAGATCTTTGCAATAGATGGTGTTTTACTCAATTTGTCCTGTCTTCAAAATAACCTTTATAGTCACAAATTTAAATCAAACAACTTATTTTAAATCTATTTCTTTACAAAGAAACATAAAATGAATCTATTAACATGTTTTTTCTGTAACCGGAAGTATAAAACTTTATTTTAAAAGGATGGCACGAACCTTTATAAAAGTAGGTCGACTCCTAGATGGCGTTGTAAAATTACTGTCTCTTGCAATTTGTGAATCGCTGATGATGCCATCTATTGAACATTTTGATGACGAAAAATTGCCAGCTCAATTGCCAGACTTAAGGAGGTGTCATTTCTTTGTATGAGATTGGGTATCTGTACGTAGTATTATAATATTTTACTAATACCACAGAAACTAATCTTAAACTAAATAACCTACACCCGCTTACTCCCTACGAAAACCTTAAAAGCTAAATTTAACTTAATATTTGTATTATGCTCTGTAAGTGATTATTGTAATCATTTGAAAAATAAATGTCTTAATACCTCTAAAATACACCTCAAATAAATAAAAATAAAAAAATGGAAAATAACAGCAGCAGCTCCAGCTATTCATAAATTATCTCAATAAATTGTAAAGAAAATGGTAAGACGATTTTCCATTGCCTACTAATAAATTCAAAGTCAAAGCATTTATTTCAAATAGGCACTAAGAGGCACTTTTGAACGTCAACATTTACATTTAAATAGAATTGATTCTAGGCGCCCCTTCCAAAAAGTAGTTTCGTATGGAGAAGAAGGGGCAAGAAACTCCATCGATACTCTTTTAAATGTTTAACAATATTTTGTATACATAATTATATTTTTATATGTGATGACGATGCGATGCACCCAGAATAAAAATACTATACCACAATAGGTAAAAATAATTTAAAATAAACAAAGACGGATAAATCAATCACGTGATAGGTACATGGTGTTCACTTATTTCCAAACATTGCAAAAGTATTTGATTTTCCTAAAATATTAACTAGGAATAAGTCAGTGTGTGAGTAAAGTAAAAACAAAAAAAATAACCCAATTCAATAAGCAACTAGTATGATTTCTTTGTCTAGATTGTCCTATGGAGCAGAACCAGCATGTTTCCAAGCATTCTTATCTAGGATATAATCCTCATATTATTTAAATAACAAGCTAAACACTCACCGCCTTATTTATAAACGTTGCTTAAAGTGAAGTAATGATTAGCGACTGTTTTACCGTAGATTTTGTCATTTAAACGTCTCTTAACTGACTGACCCTCTTCATTTTATTTTACATTTAAAGTAAAATGTTTTAACCAGGATAACTACGACAAGCTGTCACGTGACTGTCGCCCTAAGAAGGTGGTTCGCAAGCGGCCGTGCCCGACGGTGCCGCGCGGGCCGCGTCGCGCCAAGCGCCGGCGCCGCCCGCCCGCGCGCCTGCGCCCGCCGTCCGCCGAGAACACGCACGGCGCCGACCAATCACTGTCCGGTATGTTTGCTGATCGGTGAAAGGTGTGGGCTAAGAATACTAGTGGTTCTACTGTCTTAGCTACAACGTTCACCAATTAATATAATGGACCAAATAAATGGTTTCGTATTTTCCCGTGCGGGTACAGTCCGCGAGGCCTAAGCTGAGCTTTGCATTTGTTGAGTGATTACCAATTGTAGAAGTGTAATTGCGCGAGGGACGCACAGCGCCTGATGCCGATTGTCCGATTGGCTGATTGCCAAGCAAAGGACGCGTCGCTATGTGCACTCACACGAATGCAAAGCTCAGCTTAGGCCTCGCTGACTGTACTGGTGTTGTGCACCTTAGAGTATAATATAACACTGGAGAGCCTCATAAGCGCAATATTCCGAAGAAACAATTTTGTCACTAATGGCGGGACCGGTTGCTCGCCCGGAAAAAGAAGTCAATACCATCGATTTTTTTATCGATATCGATAATCATTCGGATCTTTGACTGAATCCATGAAAAAAGGTATGATTAAAATTGTTAAATTTTAATTTTAATATAACTAATTTGAAATAAAAGTATAGTAATCTCAATAATAAAATACTTATACTGGTTTTCAAATTATGTAACCAAAAATTTTGATTCTAATACTAATATTATAAATTCGAAAGCAACTGTCTGCGTCCTTTTTACGCCTAAACCACTGAACGGATTTCGAATTCGTATCAAAAAACTGATTATCTTAGCTATCGTTCGGAGCTGTCTCAAATGTAGTCGCCGGACAGCGATATTCGTCCACTTGACTTTCGAAATATCAAAGAAAATTATGGGCACTCACAAAAAACTCACGGTTTTGATTCGAGCACTAAATGTTTGAAGCACTTTTGAACATAAAAACATTTTGGAACACTGTTTCACGGCCGAACAGCGGGATGCTCGGACCCGAGACAGCTAATTTTTACTGGGGATCGACATATAAGCCTGACCTTTTTTTTTCACGCTCGAGTTGCCTGCCTGCTGCGCATCATTGTAAAGCTAGTTGCTTTGAACAAAATACAAACTTTCGGATATAACGCTTTCATTTGATTGATATGACGAAAAAGCTCTTCAATAAAAAGCCGGGAAACAGTCGCTCAGACCACTCTCAGACCTGTATTGAACCCTATGGGGTTCGGTTTTGGCTTTCGGTATTGAAGTTATGACGAACTTATGAAGTCGGCTATCTGATTGCATACAATCAGAAAGCCGACTTCACAATTCAAAAATCCCGCGAATTCGGTCAGACAACGGTTGAGGGGCAGTGCGTATTAGCTCACATACCGGATTCAGCTTCGAAGGAAAATGCCCGAAATGTAAGGAACAATATCACCAGGTTAGCTAGCTCGGGGTCTCCGCGACCCTCGACCGCAGGCCGGAGATCAGGAACACACGTATTTCACTTTTGCACCGTTGCAACCTATTTTAATTTGCGAAACAGAGGCACAGACACTCATTAAACAAACCGAGGTGTAACGCGACTCGGTCTCGTCACAAAAGCAATGCGTCTAAAATACTCGATTCATGCCATGTTTTATTGTGAATCATGCTTGAATCGAATGGAAAATTTAAATGTATTGCAGGTTACGATTTTGAATTTCGATATTACGATAAAAACATGACTAAATATGATAAACAAATAATTACTTATGTATGGCTATTCCGTGTTTATTTAAGTTTGACGTATTTGAACGCTTTTTACAGGATCCAACAGCACAGCCAGGCATTTTCACGGAGTTCCGCGCGCCTTGAAAACGATTTACGAAGTGGTTTAGAATAAATTTTAAAGTAGTTTTTTTATGAACGTACTAGAGCATTTGTTCCTGTACTATAAAGGGCTTCTCTAGTGTAATATGGACGGGCACCAATCACACTGTCAAAATCACTTTATTAAGCCAAAATGTTGGTCTTCGAAAAATTGTGACTTGACAAAACATTGTCCAATTTCTGTAATTAAACAAACAGAAAACTTACTGCTGCGAACACAAAACAGTAGCACTGTTCACCACTTCGGCTATTACAGTATTCTGTGACGTCGTGAAAATATATTTAACGATATCTCGATGTTTGTCTACACAGAACTGAACGTGTGTTCGAACTCGTCTACGTACGACAGTTCGGAGGAGGCGGCCATGGGCGCGCTCAGCGAGAGCGAGTACGTTACAGTCGCCACCGATTCGCATGAGCTGGGTAAGATAATGTATCATGAAAAATATAACGTTAAAAATATTGGATAGTTTGATTTAAATCGCCTCGTCCACGGGAGCTTTCTTTCGTTAGAATGGAACCCTAGAAGTGGGACCACACTTTGTCACACACGTCTACATTACAGTGGTTACGTACGTAACGTGCACGAGGCCAAATTAAATTAGTTAGAGAAACTCCGCAGACGTGATGGGCATCGATATCTGAACGATAGAAAAAACAGAAAAGAATTTGATTTTGTATAAATGATCATTGTTTGGTCTGCCTTTTTTGTTCTCCTAGCGTGGGCACGTTATTTTTGGCTGTGATCTTAATTTATAAATTCAATTTCATTTATTTGAAAATATGAGTAAATAATATGCAGATGTTTTACATTCATGAAATATTTGTATATCACAGTCTTGGTATCACCATATTTTATCTTTGGCATGCAAAGTATGTAATAGAAAACACATAAAAAATAAAACGAAACAAAATAAAACGAAACAAAATAAAATTACGAATGATATCAATTGCCGTCCACTGCTGAACGTAAGCCTGCGACCAAAGAGCGCCAACCATCGATCCTGAGCAGTCCGCATCCATCCGCTGCCAGCCAGCTTCTTCAAATCATCGACCCATCGTGCCGATACATTCAGATACTCTGCAATGTGCTTTATTTATCAAAAAACTTTTAGTTTTCTTTTGTACATGTTCGGCGATGATGCCTCCATCTGTCGCGAAAAGTTGAATTGTCATGTCATAATTCTTTTCAGAAGTAGAAGTTGGACATGTTCCACCGGACGACATTTTAGATCCTGCTGTGCTCAGTCAAATACCAGATGAAGCATTCACGGAGTTTTTTAATCAAGGTATGATCATCTCTTCATTTTATCCTTTGTGTCCCCCGGCTTCCCTCACAATCAGTGGGATTATTTACAAACCGATAAAGGATGTGACTGGGTTTTTTGGTTACTTATTTGTCCTATTACTAGAGTGGCTAACAATAATAATAATTCCATAAACAGCTGAAGGAGGCGCGGCATTTGCGGAGAGCTCAGAATTGGCGGCGGCATTAGAAGCAGTGTTAGACGAACGTGGGCTGGACGAGAGAGTCCTAGACGAGCGAGCACTCGACTCTATCGCTGACTGCGTGTTCACTCACTCGCCGCACCTGGCTAAGAACAAGGTATGTACTTAGCAACAATAATCAGCATATTATATTCCCACTGCTGGGACACCTGCCTCCTGTCTGAGAGAGGAAAAGAGCTGTAATCCACCACTCGCGCCCAGGGTTTGCAAGTTATCTTGTCTATTTTGGGAGATTTTGCTGGTTTTTATCTAACTACGGGTAAAACGGGGTGAATCGAAACGAAACTTTAAAAAGGATTTTAACATTGAAATAATATAGTTTGTTGCCAACAGGGGCACTTAATCGTTAATTATAATGCAGTCAATACATTAGAGACATTTTTGGCAACAAACATAATTATTTCAATGTTAAAATCCCTTAAAGTTTCGTTCCGATTCACCCCGTTTTACGTACCTTCCCCAACATTTTTTTTCACAATTGTCATTTCTGTTGCTACCATGTACTATCAATATTTCAGTCAACTAATCTAGTCAGTCAAATAAACATTTGACAGCGATCTGCTAGCATATTGAAAACTACACACTTTCGTTTGCTGAATAGTTAAATAGAAAAATTTCTCAAACTCCTTTGTTTTTCATAAGGAAAAGGACTAATGCTCGCGAATTTCGTTCGTCTCTCTTCCAGATGCAGGTCTCCACGTCCCTCCCGATGGAGATAACGTCGCGCGTGCCCTCATAACACAGTAACTTTACACGTCTTATTAATATAAGCTATAATATACTATGTACTATAAAACTTAGGAACAAATTCGATATTCATAGTCTCAAGAGGTGAAAATATTTTTCTTCATGCTTTAATTTTTGTATGTGTGCCTGTGTAGCGATGTGTATGCGGAAATGTGTGGGTTGTGATTCGGATTGGTATTTGTTCTTTGGGATGTGGCCTTGGAATCAATATTATGGCTTTGTAGCTAAAAGGGTTCTTGTGATAACGTTTAAAACATACGGATCAGTTGTGCCCGCAAGTCGTACGGTGTTAAAAAATGTAAACTACTAATAGTAATAAACGCATAGAATACGGTTACCGCATGCGGATACAAAAATAAAATAACTGTGAGATGATTTTCACCAAATTTTCAACAGTCTTTGATGTATTGGTAATACTTTCGCAGTTAGAATTTAAAGCAATATACAACAACATTTTTTTTTAATTTCAATATTAGCTGTTTAGTCATGAAATTGATTCAAAGGTTTACAATTATTAATATACGAAGAACAATTTTGTGTTCAAACAAATGGCTAGTTAATAGACAAAACTCTTGCATAGATACATACTTAATAACTTTCTTTCCTTACCTCAAATTCAGATCTTCCAAATTGCAATTTTTGCCGTTTATCACAATCACAAAAAGAAATACTCTTCACAATTTTGCGGTTTTCAGTCTAACTAGAATTATTTTATAAAATCGTTTATTGATTAAACCATAGATATAAGTTCTTCCTCTCTTCTTCCAGTCAAATAACCATCCTTTAACATTCAAGTCTTTAGACTGACGATGACGTCCCTATTTCGTGTATTTATACATCTTTACATATACTATACTTATTTGTAGAAATGTATGATTTCTTACGCGCTGCTTTGCCGCGTGCAGTCGAATTACGCCAATAGTTAACGAACTATTCACATTTGATGGAGTTGTGAATAGGGTCAGGTCAAAAGTTAAATAAATAGAGGAGAAGTGACCTTACCGTGAAGATTGATTCTCATGGTAAGGTATGGAAGATAAAATAAGAAATAAAAACAAATTAAAAATGCGCGTGACGTTCTGTTTTCGAATTTTTTACGCTTAAGTATTATTAAAGTTTGAGAAACGAAACTAATCAAAAGTACACATTATTGTTGATCTATTATCGGTTGGTGCGAATGCATCTTTATGTTCACCTCTTCGACGAATATCATCGTTGGGCAAACGCTAAAGAGACAGCGCCTCTCAAATAAAAACGTGTGCGATACTAAATAACAGCGTGAATAATTATTTTAAAAATATTTAAAAACGTGTACTACCGTAACATTTGTTTGAACATTGGTCACCAGAAGCATTTGTGTCATGCCTTCATTAAAGTTGTCATACATTAGTTAAGGTACATTGTTATGACGTAGGAGAATGGTTTTTAAGCAAGTATTAAGAATGGCATTATGTTTAAGATCGTGTTTGTAGGCGTGGCCAGGTTTTGCGGGCTGTTTGTGCTTTACTCTCAGATGCATAACTAAAATTGAGTTAGTGATAAAATAGATAAACAAGGCAATAAACGTTCCCCTTGTTTACTAACAAAACACCCTATGAGCTAGAAAGAGTAAGCTATAGTTTTTCTTTTTTTCTTTTTGTCGACACAATTGTTTTCAGACACAGTGGCCACGAGAGGGTCAGTGGGTCGTCTAAGTGCGGAGTAGTAGAAGGCTGCAAAGAAAACAGTAGCAGCCCGCAGTCTGGATTTGTGCCCGGTTGATGGCAATAGGCTCGCCCCCTATCACATTAGACTTAAGCATAACTGGTAAAATGTGGGTGTACTATAGTTACACCTCTGCCTAACCCTTCTGGGATTACAGGCGTGATGTTATGTTATGAAAACAAAAAATAATAATTGGGAGAGTATTTTTTTCCCGGAATTCTACCATTTACGTTCTGAGAAGCTGGCCCTCGGTGTCGCCAGAGCACCGCTTGGCGGAGCTCCTAATTTTGAATGGTTTACAAGAACAAACTCCTTCGATCATAACCTGTCCGAGTCCTAAGTTCTAAAAGGATCCCACCTGGAGAATTTTTACGACAAACGGCTGGTCATAGACAAAACTCACCAATATGATTTTAGCCTTATATTTAGATACTCTTTACGATAATCGAGAAACAAAGGATTTACATAACATTTTTTTTTGTTGTCTTTTACCTCAGTAACCATTCGAAAGGCATATTTCTCAGAAACAGTGCTTCGTAGTACCAAGCTTCTCAGAAGCTAAATAGTTTCCATAGACTAGGTTAACCAGATACTGCAATAAAATTGGTAAATTTCCGAAAAAAATAAAACGGGACATTTTCTTAGTTCTGCGCCCCTAACTGCCACATCCAAACCCACGAGATAGAAGATCCTACTCGTCTTAGATTTTACGGTGTCACTGCTTTGAGTTGGTGGTCAATGTAGCTACTTTGACATAATCAGTCATATGGTAATTATGATAGTGAAATCCCTCTTCCTGGCTACGCCTATTCTCGTGTATATGATTCAGAACTTATGGCTCGTTTACATTATACTCAAATCAGTTTCAAAAAACCGCATGCGTTAGTAAGAGAGCTCTCTTATAATCAGACGAGAATAGTGTGAGTTGAGAGAATGATTTATTATATTTCCTTTATTATTATTATCAACCATAATTTGTAATACATGCAGTTGCATATTATATTTATAGATATGTTATCTCTTATGCATAAGACAACCCATTCATATGAAGTGATATAATCGTCTATTTATTCTGTAGTTTAGCATTCTGAATAATTTACCAGATTTATTGATAATAACCGGAAAGCTTTTGGCTGTGTACTTTATTATTAAAACTGTCTACGTCAGTCTTCATATCTTACATTTAAAACAAGTTTGTGTCCTCGCGGGTATGTATAAACGGCTATGTTAATAAGTTATACCTCGCGCTTTAAATTACCTTTGGGGGTAACTTATGAATGCAGACCTCTTTGCCTACCCTAGGTATTGTTAATGGGTATAACTAGTAGCTATTAGTTAATGGCGTAACGCGTGTGGTGTGTTACTCGAGCACAGAGTAATGAAAATAATCAGATACTTCATTGTGAAACTGCAAATCTTTCATACAATACCAAAATAAAGGTCAGTTTTAAATATAAAACAGCTAGGAACCTTCGGTTATTTTCAATTTTAACCAAGATTAATAATAGAAATAATTAACTGATGTGAGAGGGCAATCAGCATTTATAATTAATACTTTTTATAAAACGCCGCCTTTGACTTCGCTTAGTACAAATTTAATTACTCATAGTAATAATTCTATAGTAAATTGTTAAGCATGCGGGCCAGTGTATAATGTAAACTGAGCATTTTCTGTAGTGGAGTTAGAAAAGAATTACCGGGCACGTATAGGAAAGTTTTATAGTCATCATTGTTCCTGAGCGAGAAAGAGATGAAGCTATGCAGGAAGAATAACTCCATCCCTTTTTCGCGCTGTAACAATGATGACACTTCCCTGATACGGCCCTTGATGGTGTTAAGCTAAATGGATAGTTGTTGTAACGTGTGGTGTGAGTTGATGAACGTCAGAGGATTCCTGGGTGTCGCAACCTTGGTCTCGTAGAGAAACATACGTGATGCATACATTAGAGTGGATTTAGTGCTCGACCGACAGACAGCGCTGACATCAGTTGAACGCCAATAGCTATAGCAATGAAAACTTATGAACAACTACAGTGCATTTCATCAGTATCGCTACGCGGGTACAGCTACGTTGCGCTGACGAGGACCGGCGGTCCAGCTCGTCGGTTGAGCTCGTCGGTCGAGCGTACGTCGGTTGTCGATCGGTATATGCGGGTATTTAGTGCGACACTGACCGAGCGACCGACCGTACGGGTGTACGAAATACCGTGAACAAAAATGAACATCGATACCTAGAGTGTAATATCGGAGGTGCGGACTTCTCTTGTGAGTCAGCTAAACACCTAACGCTCGGTCACGACCGACAATAAGCGCGCACGGACAGCGCGTAAGGTACACGCTGTCCATCGGTCGGGCACTAAATCCAGCCTAAACGTAGTTCATGTCATAGTCTTGTAACGCTAGTTGACATATTATTACTGCGATAAAAACCGTAAAGTGCCCACTGTGCAATTAAATCAATTTCTGCCGTATTTAACTATTTAATGTTACGTTAAGTTGATAATAAAAGTGCCGATTAATTGTTGTAGTTTGTATCGCAAGTCCTACAGCGGGTTCTTGTTATTAATGTAATGTAAATAAATAAATGAAAGCAATAGACTACATAGACTGGAACAATAAACATGGTCGAATGTTAATGCTAGATGTGACAATAATAGTGACCGAGCAATCCCTACTGTTGTCATGTCAAGTTAGAACCTTTATTTAACACTATGTGTTGTACTGTCAAAAGTAATAAATAGTGCTAGAAACAGAACCAAATAAAAAACTATTTTTGTAAATTTGTTATGTTCCTAAATAAATCTTATGTGATTGTATATGGCTGAGAAGCGATTCAGTTTAAATTATATTTTGCTAGTATTGAAATCAATTGGTGTAATTTAAGTTTTAATTTTTATTTATCTCGATGATTGATTAATTTGGGATGTGCGATTATTTTAAACTCGTGTCGATGATTCTGTTTTTCAGTAAAATGTTTCAAAGCTAATTTGAGCTTCTTTAAGTGTTATTTACCATAATAATATAACACTGTTGTATACAAACATAAAAATTAATATTCCAAGCAATTTAATAGACAGTGCCCGTAAGATTGTATCTTTTTAAAATTAGATTCAATATCAGTTTACCGTTCGCTAGTGTTGTGTTTGTGTGACCGCGGCCACAGCTCGTTTGTATGCATTGATTTCGTAGATTTATCCCAAAGACGAGGAGAGCAATATATTGTTGTCGAACCTGTGTTAACCAATGGGAGTACTAACAGGTACATAATTTTGATGAATACTTCGTAATTTGTTAGAGTCAAGTACTCATAAGACCTAAAGATTAGGCTTAGTGCGCGACGAAATACTCGGCAGACTTTTATCGCTTTTTAGTGTATATTCGATATACAAGCACGTTCGAGCGATTGTCGATAGGTCATATTAAATCTGAGTTAGTAACTTGGTTACTATTTCTATGCTTCGACGATTTTAACGTAGTAATCGTAGACTGAATATAAACATCGAAACATTCATACTCGCTCGCTTTCTAAGATATCACACAGATCTTCCAACGCTGATGTGATTCGCGCGTACTGAGCATATGGGACCGAACACACGTGCCCCAACCTCACCACATCGTAGCGACAAAATGTTGGTAGTAGTTACGTGTGAATAGTGTCGCTGCAGTTTCTTGCAGTTGCGTTATGGTAACTACAAAATCAAATTAAATGGTCGATGCAACGCTGTGGTTGCCTTGTGGCTTCAACGTGGCCTCGATGTGGTCTGTATCGCTCGCACGGTGGATTTGTTGACGGCCAAGTGTGGTCCGTGTGAATAAAGTATTCATCTTCATACAAATTGGCGCCCGACCACGGGTTGTCGTTGAGGTGTGGTTGAGGTACGTGTGATCGGGCCCTAAGTTCGATTTTCATTCGATTTTCATTTAAAGCATTAAGTATGTTTTAAAGAGAGCCGATGGCCGCGGCCTACATGCGAATAGTAGTTTAAGGTTTCGGATACGCTTAATTCTCCATATGCAGTACCTGCAATTTCGTTTTATAACAATATACAAATTACAATAGATTTAGGAACTTGTACTAAATGTATCTATGTATTTTTACGTGCTAGTTTTATTTATTGTTTGTACTTTTTGTAGATCAATTCGAATTGACTGCTCTTAGGGAGATTAACGTAATGTAAGTAAATATTTTGCACCTTTAGTTTAAGGGTTATTATGTAGATACTGAACGGAAGGTTTTTTTAACATGTTCACATGGCAATCGCCTACCATGTGATAATGTAAGTAGGTTTCATTAGTATCGTTTATAAGTTTAACATCGTCAGTTCGTCATTGGCAGTATACATTGAATCCTGTTTCGGCCCGTTTCGTCATAGTTCGTTGATGTTCGTGTTTGCTAGCTTCGAGTTGAGCAATAATAGTGGAAATAATTGGAAATTGTAAACGAGCGATGTTATAAACAGTCGATCTTTTGAGTAGAATATTTCAAACTAGCTTCAGTCTTCTTATCCCAGTTCAAAAGTTGACGTTCATCCCCCGCGGGCGGGCAACGTTGCAGTTCTAGTGGTTTTTTAATTTATTATTTTATTAAGTTTAAATCAAAGTACTATTCATATTTCAGCCAAGCATTACATCTTTGGTAGGTATTTATAAGTTTGTATGCTATTTTATACAGGTACTGGCATCCACTCGTAAAGTTGACAATTTGTCAATTATTTTATTTTTGCAGTACCTTCCTATTACGATTAAATATTAAAAAACTACTTTGATTTAAACTTAATAAAATAATCACGAAAAACCACTTGAAATGCGACGTTGCCGGCCCGCGCGGCATGAATGGTCATAATATTATATTTAATGATAAACTAAAAGTATTTTTCTTACTTAAAATTAATGGCACAAATATAAATTTATCACAAGATTTAATCATGTAAGACGAATAGCGCAGATTTGAAGGGATCGCCACTGTGAATGACATCGCTCGACAGAATAGATATGGCGACTAGGAATGATTGTATGAATATTTGGAATGGTTCTGAATGTATTAGCGTGTAGAGATGGCTAAAGTTATTAGTATCGGTGTTAGCAGTTCGCAAGATGTGGTAAATAGTAGTGTTAGTGCTACAGAGCAGAAGTTAATCCGGACAATTCAAATAATTGCAAATTGTGGAGGCAATTCTCAACTTAGCATTTATTAATCATAAATAATGTTTGGTGTGTTAGATCAGTTGGGGAGTTAAGTATTTGAAATGTCCGAATAAGCCCAATTTCTGTAACGCAACAATTAATTTAGATAACCGCTACCTCTTTGAATGCCTGAAATTGTTCACAGTTTATTGTCCAATGTGTGTAACATGATGATGATTAAGAAAATGAAATAAAAATGAAGAAATTTCGACTCTTAATGTATCTTTACTAGCCCCTTTCGTAACGTACAGATTCCTCTAGTATTTAATTTAGTAACAAAAGAGTAGGCCAAGAACAGACCCCTGTGGAACCCCTACCTTCCTTATTTCTGGGCATTATTCACTATAGGTTTATCATGTTTTCTCCGAAATATTTCTTGAATACCAGCCCCTAATCGTCTAATCGGCATATTGCGAGTGACCCCACTCAAATGCATAAGCACAACGCATCAGTCATGACTTCTTGAGACATGGAATAGGTACAATCGCTACTACAGAATCGTATTCTTGTGCAAAAAAGCATTTTGCTGGTATTTCGTCCCATTCTGACCATAATAGCTTTCAAATATTGAAATATCGTCCATATTTTCTTCTAGCTGAAAGTCTGCCAGCCTCCTGCGACGCAAACTTTTCCGCTACAAGACATGTGTGGAAAAATTTCAGAATTCATTTATTTCAGTACATCATTTTTAAATCGACTTGTTGTGCGATGAACCGCAGTAGGTACTTACCCACTGATCCAATTTTACTGAATCAGTATCCTGCTGTATTATTGCAGTGCGTAAACCATATTGACTACATTAAAATACGAGTTATACAATATGCATTGTGTTTTTAATCGAGTATTTTTGATACAACAAAAGCCTTACAGTGGCTGTTTGGTCCTTCACAATGATCCGAAAGGCATGTCCATTCCCGACCTGAAAATGTGCTTATTATTCATTAAATGCCCTGTTCAAGTCCAATAAGAGGTTACGGCCCCAATTCTAAGGGAATCCGGTGCTAGGGTTGACTGCTATCTGCTACCTTTCGCGGTTCAGGAACATTGTTTTGGCTAGTTCAGACGTTTAGCCTGATTTAGTACCAATTTACCCAATGAAAAAACTGAACGCGATCAGCACATCTAAAACGCATTCAAGACCTGTCAGTGTCAATATTCCATAAAAAATAATGACACTGAAAGCCCTTAAACCTGGTTTATGTGCTGATCGCGTTCGGTTTCATTGGTGAATTCCACTCTTACACGGTTGCGACTTAAAATTGTCTGTGGTGGTCAAATAGGTTGAAGCAACAGATAACAGTGTTTAGACGACAAAAGTCTTTTGCTGCTTCAATTTTAGTGTATGCGACAAGAAAGAAACTTGCATCATCTAAATGGGGCCATAAGAATTGAGCTGTTGTAGACCGATGTTTTGAGGATAAAATAAAATGTTTTTTTGCTAATCGATGGTATAGGTACCATCGAGGACACCCACGCATGACCCTTTTCAAAACATTTTCGGCTGCACGTTGAAATCGTAGGTTATCCCGCCCTTTTTCTGTTTGACCAATGAATGAAGGGTGACCGTTTTTTTTAAACGTTAATTGTTTTAGTTTGACCAATGATGAAGATTGTCTCTTTTTTTATAATGTTGGAGTTAGCGCTGGAGCGCTATTGGTGGACGAAAACAATGCAGGCGGGGGTAGCCACTGGCTTCTGCACACCAAAATCGCCCTAATGGGGGTCATGCGAAAATGTCGTCGATAGTACCAGTGCCTAACAACACCAACACAACTAATCGTATAGGTAGGTTAGTAGAGCTGCGTCGAGTAGATACCTACAAGTTTTACAGAGTAGGTACCGAGTATTGCTCGGTATTATGTTTACCGAACCGGGTACTCTGCCGAGTAACTCGTTTAGTTCACGCAGGTATTAGGAACGTATGAAACACTTTAAATATTATAGTAGAATGCCATGTAAGTTATTGGCACTGCTGCGAGGAGTAAGCATCTTCAGCGCCGCAACAGCGTGAAGATCCGATAAGTGCATGGCTATAGAGTTAGACCAATATCTAACAAAAAAATTGTTACCACTGACGACTGACGACTTCACAATGGCCGCATTCCGAACTGCGCTGTAATCGATATCAGCGCTCTTCGACTTCGAGAACACCCCAGAACACCCGTTCCGAGTTAGCGTGAGCGCGATAACGATGTCCCGTGAATCGTCATAGATGACGTCATGACAGGTCAGGTTAAAAGTTTACTAGTTCTTTTCCGAGTACCTCGGCAGTCATATCGAGTTATTCGGCCTTTAACGAGAATTACCAAAATGGCGGAGTAGGTATGCCGAGTACCTACCGAGTAATAAACGAGTACTCGGCGCAATTCTAGTAGGTAGTGTACGTCGAACGCGTCCTGAACACTCAGCTCCGCAACTGGCTTGGCTGGTTGACTGGCTTATATTTTAACCACGAACTAAGCTAAGTATTGTCATTGTGGTTCTAGACTCTCCGTGCATCGATGAATCAGTTCTGTCGAGAAATCTTAAGATTATATGTAGAATGCAGTCTTCAGTGCAATAGCGGTGTTGAAAGCGTAGTCGCGTCGTGCTAATTTCAATTTCACACCGTCTGATATTGTAACCTGTTGATCTTGCTAACCAGATTGTTTCAAGCATTGTTAAATATATCTCGATACCTAAAGGTTTGGTCTTAGCAAATAGGTATTGAAAGTGTATGACAACATCATACAGGTACCCACCCATGCCTGTGATGCCATTGTAAGCTGTTGTGACTTAAACCTTTCAGGTTTGCCGGCCTATTCAACCTCACCTAACCTAACCGAACCACCATGTTCATCAGGGTGTTGTACAAAGTGCTTATGCGATCATGCGATGTCCTAATTAATACATTCTTGGATCACTTTACAATCTGTCAAGCATGGTGACTGTGTGACAATATGAGGTACCTATGTCTTATGAAGGTAGTCCAAATCCATGGTGTAGCCGTAGCGTTTAAAGTCTTGTAAGTACAGTACAATTATTTTGAAAATGTCACTCGGAAAACTTCGTATTTCGTCAGTCGTCGGTCGAGAGCGTCCGGTCTGCAAGAAGTGCAAAGGGTAACTGATGATAGAAATCCGACGACTGACGAAACACGAAGTTTGCCGAGGGACATTAAGATAATAGTTGTACTGTACACTTATTGTACCTACCCCACAACTAATAAGATTATTTTAAAAAGGAAAGCGTTATAAACGAAGAAAGTGGTCAAACTTACGGTACCTTATACAGCAAAGGATTTGATCACTTTCTTCTTTCTTTTACTTTTTGTATGTCATTAGCGTTGTTTCGCATGTATATCACGGCGCAGGTGTATTATCTATCAGCAGTACATTCGAGTGTTTGATTACTAATGATAAGTTACAACATGCCTTCTTCATATTTATTCAGATTGCGTTGTATGCCTTTATGCACCTACTGTTTCTTAAGTCGACAACTATGCCGATAGTTGAGACTTCTTGAGGCTTAGGCCTCGACCTGTTATAAATCACATCGCTAACGTTATTTAATTAATACCAATTTAAATTGAATACACAAGTTAATGACAGCAAATTTGGTGCATTTTCACGGCAAAACTACCAAAAAGATTTTGGCGAAAGGTTTAATGAAGCTGGGACTGCAGTAGGTCATACCTCCGCAAGATTGACCGAATGCCAGGTAGTGATTGGTAAAATTTAACATAAAAGGTAACACACGTTGATCGCCTAGTTGTTATGTTATAAGTTATGTTGCATTGCATAGGGTAAATAGGACGGCTTATGTGTGCTTTTAATTTTGTAACTTTGCTATAAGCCGTACGACTACAATTGGTTGTAAAGTAGGCAAGTACTTACCTAGTTTTAAACCTATATGAAGGCACCCGCAATTTTTTAAACATGAAGCAGTTGTCTTTCACAAACGGTAACTGTCGATCACGTAGCTAGTGCTAGTGTTTTTTTTACAGTAAATTGCGGTCATTGGTCAATATGAAGTTAGAAGCTTAGCTCCATTAGGTACCAACTTTTAATATCCTTGCCTGTCTAGACGAAAAGTTGCAACTGCAGACTGCATTGTCATTCTATCATTGTCAGATATTTTCGGAATATCAAACTATCTAAGTACATATCTGCACGACGTCGGTTAGCAAGTTTTATTGCACAAATTGAAGATTGCGACAAACCTGCACTGTGTTAACACTCACAGCAAGTTGGTTGGCTTGGCTTGCGGCGAGTTTGACCAATTACCTAAGTTAAGTACAGCCCTTCAGCAGACTCAAACTCAAAGCATTTATTTCAAAAAAACCAATTACAGGTACTTTTGAATTGTCAAGGGGTCGGTCAGTCAGAAATTTGAAGCTAGTTGCCCATTCCAAAGCGAAAGTAGGTACCTATGGAGAAGAACGGGCAAGAAACTCCATAGACACACTTTTAAATAATATGGATACAGAAAAATATGTTACATCAGTCTTGTTGAAATTGTACATGTGAGAACGATGTAGAAAGACCCGTACTAAAAACATAAAAAATCGGAAATAAAAATAAGCCGTGGCTGCCAAGAGGTTACCAGTCCCCACTGACAGCGCCCGTTCACGAACATGACGTATGGATCAGCACCATTCAGCTCAACCATTTTGAAGGGAACTTAATGATCCAACACACACGCCACCACCAGCGAGACATTTGAGTGAGCGTGACATACTCTCAGCCGCCAGGGCACATTCAAGTCAATGACAGACGTGCCCAGTATAGGGTAGCTTTATAGTAGGTACCACATAGTGCTCACACGTGTGCTTTGCAAATATACAATACTAAAAGATTGAATTTTTACAGTGCAAAGATAGTTTTTACAATCTTCAGCAGCTCCAACAATATTTCCGAATGCTAATCAATTGTTTAGGCGCCCTTGTGGAGCAGAACCAGCGTTGAGCCAAGCATTTTTGTCAGAGATGTAATCCTCCAACTTATAATATGCTTGGCTGCATAGTGTGCGTTTGATACAAGTTTTGAATTTCTTTTCATTCAGTTGGAGTATGTGGGGAGGTATTTTATTATAACATTTTAAACAGTACCCCATGAAGGATTATTTATTTATTTATAACAACTTAACTATCCTTACAGGGTTACCCTAATGCGACAGTTAAGAACTTTAAACTATTAATCAAAACTATGTACTTAAAACATGAACATTATAAATATTAAAACTAACACCATCATTAAACTGTTACACAAATACAAAAAACACAAAACAGCATAACATACATACAGCATAATATACTAGCCTAATTATTTTGCTTGTAGCATAGTATAAATAGTAATACCTTTGCGAATTCACTCAAACAACAAGTAAACACATCAATCTGGGTTTGAAGGTCGTTGATGGTACGGATAGCTCTGGTAAGGGGTGCCTTGGCAAGCAGGTTAGTTCTGGCTGTAGGCACCCATAGCAGTGGCGGGCTACGCCGCCTCCACACGTAGCGGTCCGGTACACACAGGTTCAAGCGCTGCAATGCTCCCGGGTTACTTTGCACTCCACGAAGCACCCTCACCAAGTAGGCGACCAGCGTAAACTCCCGTTGGACCTGCAGTTGATAATAGCCAAATGAATCTACTTTAGCCAGCCTGAAACCCGGTTGAACCAATTGGTCCCTATTTCTAGTCCCATAGTTGTGTCTTTCACCTCTTTTACTGAAAAGATTTAAGTTTTTCCTTACGTACATGATGTTTTCATATATATATTGACAAGGTACGGTCATGATGTTAATATCTTTAAACAGTTCCCTTAAAGAATCGCGCCTGCGGAGGCCATATATTGCTCTAATGACTCTTGTTTGCAGAATAAAAATAGACTCGATGTCTGCAGCGCGTCCCCATAATAAGATACCGTAAGACATGAAACTATGAAAGTAACTGAAATAGACTAGCCTCGCGGTATCTACATTAGTAAACTGACGGATTTTTCTTACAGCATATGCTGCTGAACTTAGCCGTCCTGCAAGAGATGTTAAATCGGGACCCCATTGCAGCCTTGAGTCGAGCGTGATCCCCAAGAAAACCGTTTTATCAACGAATTCTAGTTTCTCTTGATTCAATACTATGTCACAATCAGTACTTTTAACATTCGGCAAAGCAAACCTTATGCATTTTGTTTTTTTCCCATTTAATACTAAATTATTAGCAGTAAACCAATTTTGTACCTGCAGCAGCGCGTTATTTACGTCGTCAAGATTTGATGAACGTCTACTTATCTTAAAAATTAAAAAAGTATCATCAGCAAATAACACCATTTGTGGTTGATTTTTTAATAAATGATAGAATAGATCATTTAATATATACTAAAAAGAGGAAAGGACCTAATATCGAGCCTTGTGGAACACTCATTTTTACTTTTAATCCAAGTGAATTGACACCATTAATTTGAACTTTTTGCCGTTTATCTTCTAAATAAGATCTAACTAAACTTAGCGCAAGTTTACCTAGTCCGTAATGCTCCAGTTTTAGGAACAAGGTTTCGTGATTAACGCAATCAAATGCCTTTGAGAGGTCACAGAAAATTCCTATGGCATCTTGGGACTCCTCCCACGCTGTAAATATGTGTTTTAGTAAAGTGACTCCAGCGTCAGTCGTGCAACGACCTTTGGTGAAACCATATTGCTGTTCGTGTAAGATTTTGTTGATGTTAAAATGATTAAGCATTTGATTGAGCCTTTTCGAACACCTTGCTGAATACCGGCAACACGGATACTTACTTAAAAAGTGGTATAACCCTACTGTATTTAATTAAATCCGGGAAGACTCCTTGATCTACACACAAATTAAATATTAAAGCCAAGTATGGGGTGCTATGGTCTCGATTATGGATGTACAAACTTTGATAGACATTCCCCAAAGATCTTCGGTCAACTTGATTTTTATTTGACGAAAAGTTTTTATACCTATCATAGGGTTTATATGTTTAAATTGAAATTCAACCGGGCAGCCTGGAACGTTCGCTCTTAGTAAATCAATTGAGACTTTGGGTGAGGAATTTAAAGCCTCCGTTGTTTTAGATGGTATATTAGTAAAATAATTTACAAATTCTTGAGCTACTTCTAAGTTAGAGCTTAAGGCACCACGTGAAGTCTCCAATGTATATTCAGTGTTTCGTATTTTTTTCCTACTAGTTTCGTTATTTATAACTTTCGAAACTGTTTTTATTTTATCTTCGGCTGATTTGATCTTGTTGCTAATGTACAGGGATTTAGCTATTTTGCAGGTATTTCTAAAAAATTTGGAATATGTAGCAACATATTTGTTGAAAGTTTCAGTGTTAATGTAAGGCTGAAGGCCATACAACTCGAACAGTCTTTCCCTACTAATCCTAATACCTCTAGTTGCCCAGTCACTAAATATATATTTGGTGCAAATATTTTTTGTTTTCTTTTCAAAAGTTTTATTGAATTCAGTGTTGACTAATGAAAAGAAATACTCATAAAATTTACTTGCATCGTCCATATTACTTACAACAACATTTAACTTATTATTTAGGGCACTATTGAACCTATTTAATTTGCCAGTAGTTATTGGTCTAAATTGTATTTGCAATTTTTGTACAGGTGTTTTAAACCTAAAAGTTACCGTTTGTCCACTACGATCTGACGGCAGATAATTTACGATGGCTTTCTCTAAATAATCAAAATCGCAGAAGACATCATCAATACAAGTAGCAGAAGTTGGAGTTCCTCTTGTCAGTTCGGTAAAAACATTAAATAAATTGAACGATATATAATATACTGCTATTTGAATTATTTTCCAAAATATTAATATTAAAATCACCACAAATAATTGCGGCTTTGTTACTGGATGCAAGTTTTGCTAGGACATCTTCCATTATTGACTCAAATAAAAAAAAGGTCTGATAATTAGGGGGTCTGTACAAGCACACTACAACATGCTTTTCTAGCTCAACACAGGACAGTTCGATGCAATGTTCAACTGATAAACTAACTATGTCATTGCATTGCTTGGATTTTAAACAATTTTTATCAAGATTAGAGACCCTCCACGCAGCATAGATTTACGGGTAAAACAACTGCCCACACTATAGTTCTCATAATTAATTAGCATTTGGTAATCCCTTAACCAATGTTCAGTAAATCAAACAATGTCAAACTTTGTTTTCTCTAAAAACATTTCAATTTCTAATAATTTGGAAGAAATACCTTGAATATTTTGATGAAATAACTTCAAGGCATTCTGCTGAGCTTCTTTTCGATAATGACCTCTTTTTGAGCAAGAAGATACCTTTTTGTTGTTAGTTATAAGAATATTCTTCCTGGTACCTTCTGTTGTCTTACAAACTAGTTTAAATGATTATCCGGAGTTAAGCTCAAGACTTCAATGTCACCACCAGACGGTGAGCTCGTAGTGAGTGAGGGACATGGAACCTCTTTCGTACAGTTTGTAGAAATACTTATAGCTACATTTGAGCTACATTTATTCAGGCTCGCCATGTGATTTTTAGTATTATTACTAACTATTGTGGTGTTCATAACACAAGACTTCGACATATTACTTATGTCTGAGTTTATATAAAAAGCTAATAGCCTTGCTATTATGTGTCTAAAATTAACAGGCAGATAAACAGTATCCCTAGTCAATTTTAAAGTTTCAACAAAACTGTTGGTGTCAAAAAACAAGCTTGTCACTGTGATGATTAGCTAAAAAGTGCATATGCTTATTAAGCTTATGAATATAATGGTTTTGTCTATTTGTCAGTCTTTCAAAATATGGGAAAGCACACAATATTATTTTACTACAATCTATCTGTAACAGCGTTGTTACACAGTCAGTGATTTCATGTTTTTTGACCTTTGAACTATTACCTACAAATACAGTAATGTTGGTTTCAGGATTATATTCATTTCCTGTTACTGATGCCATTATTCGTTTGTAGGTTGACCCTTTTTTTTTTTTTTTTTTTAGGTGGGAAATCATCAAATGACTTCTCCCGCTCTGGGTGGAGCGGGAGGGCGTGTCAGACTTTTACTGACTAAAACCCACCGTGTTCCTTCAGTTGCCTGTGCCAGGGCCACGGTTTTCTCTGTGGAATAACCCGCGACCCTGAGGCGTCGGCCCTATCGGACCCCGTCATTTTGTGCTGACATCTCTTTGAGGCGCGCGTGGAACACAACGCGCCGTCGACCCGGGCCTGGTCCTTACCGGACGGCGAGCTACCCATGGCTCGCCGTCCGCAAGCCCGCGCCTACGGTGGCCGGGAATCTGCTTGCGATTCCCGACGCCCAGGGCGTCTCCTGCGGCGACTAGGGGCGTGAGGGCGCAAGGCTCTCTCCCTCACGCGCTCCACCTCCTCCTTTGCGAGCATTACTGCTTCGCAGAAGGAGGTGATGGCTTTCCATTCCCTCTCGCTCCGTACCATGGCCTGGACCAGGGCCGGACGCGAGAGAACGCCGCCGCCAATCGCCTCCACATATTTAATGTAAAGGGAACTAAGTCTGCCCTCAAGTACCTGTATATCAGACTGTAAGCGCTGTGTATCAATTTCATAGATTTTTTTGCTGTCTTCTAATTTGATCTTATAATTGTTTAACTTATTGATAAGATCTGCAAGGAGATCCAAAGTCTGCATTTCGCAGCGAGCGTCCAATAGCTTTTTCATTGGTTGATTCTTCAGGTGGCCACAACATCAAAAAAGGGAACAATAATAAAACGAATACAAATTAAATATGCATGATCTAATAATGATAGCTGTGTAATTAACTGACAACCAATAAACACGTTTTTATGAAAGGTATCAATCAATCAATTTTTATTTGTAATCACAGGTATACATAAAAGGTATTATATATACATATTATTGTAGTCGAGCTCTATGTTCTACAAATGAAATTGGTGTACAGATAAATGAAATTCGTGTAATAATGAGTACTAGTTTTATAACAAAAAAAAATAGTTAATTAAATGTCAATTAAATAAAGAAATGTCCATAATTATCACATAGTTTACTAGGGCAGTAAAACGAGTTAATCAAACAATACGATATAATTATGATTACCTACGCTATGGTTGGACATGGTTGTGGTTGTTATGGCACACACAAAATTAATAACAGTTTATTTTTTACCTTTTTTCATTGAATCATTAAGAAAACATAGCTTTCAAATAATAAACTCGATGAAAACTTAGTAACAATATGTATATGTTACTTTTTATCAATAAATATGTCACACTATAAAAACAATTACCAGTAAGTCATATAATAGGTCTTAACATTTGAAATTGCCGTTAAGTATACAGAAAGTTAAAAGTCATTTTTGTATAAATATTTTTAACTTCTATCAACCAAAAAATGCGCCATGCCATCGATGCATCTCTGCCAGCGCAGTGGATAATTGTCAATACCCTCCTTGAAGAAGTCGTTAGAGTACGGGAGCCAACAAACTCTTCAAAGGCATTTTGTACTGCCTCTCGGGTATTTAATTTTTTCCCTGCCAAGAAGTTGTCAAAATTTGGAAAAAAGTAGAAGTATGTCGGCGCAAGATCTAGTGAGTACAGTGGATGACGAAAAACTTACAACCCTTGCTCTTGTAGCTTAAAGACCGTATGTTGTGCCTATGAAGTCGAGCATTATCGTGTAGGAGCAGCGGGGACGAGCAAATAACCAATGACGAGTCGTGCGTTCGTTTGTAGTGTTCACTCCGTATACGTAATTAATGTTGCGAGCCGTTTGTGCGGCATTGCTACCGCGATGGAACTCGAATTCCATAATTACTCGTATTATTATCGTGTCCATATTGAAAAACGATACAAATGAAGTGAAAGCAAAATAAAAATCAATAAACAAATGACTGAATTTGAAAATAGAACAGATATGGTCTGTTTAACTAAACTGCAAACCACACCTTTGGCAATGCAGTACAAGGCCAAATGTAATAATGTCGGCCAACCTATTTACACATGGAACGACAACCTAAAACAGGACATAAAATACTTCTACAAGGGAATCAATTTTTGGATCGACATAGCGGAAAATAGAAATAAGATCAAGAACGCTGCTAGCGAGATATACAAACAACCGGAAACGGATAGCAGCGACAGCGACAGTGAAAACAGCTACACGAACAAAACAGAGCAATGACATTGAAAAGAGCCGAGAAAGCAGTTGAACCCTGCCAAAACGTTTCAAATGGCCAGTATTGTAAAATGGCAACTTCATTGGTATTTAGTGTATAATTGTTGAAAATTTGAATTGCTGCTCATATAACCTACGTCTATGAGAAAACTGCAAGGCTCCTGCGATATGGGCAGAGCACCGCAGTCTCCTCGCGGAGGCGATCGGCGGCGGCAATCTCTCGCGTCCGCCCTGGTCCAGGCCATGGTACGGAGCGAGAGAGAATGGAAAGCCGTCATCTCCTTCTGCGAAGCAGTAATGCTTGCGAAGGAGGAGGCAGAGCACGTGAGGGAGAGAGCTTTGCGCCCTCACTAGTCGCCGCAGGAGACGCCCTGGGCGTCGGAAGTCGACTGCAGATTCCCGGCCACCGTAGGCGTGGGCTTGCGGACGGCGAGCAATGGGTAGCTCGCCGTCCGGTAAGCACCAGGCCGGGGTTGACGACGCGTCGTGTTCCACGCGCGCCTCAAAGAGATGTCAGCACAAAATGACGGGGTCCGATAGGGCCGACGCCTCAGGGTCGTGGGAAAGTCGAAAGAGATAACCGTGGCCCTGGCAAAGGCAACTGAAGAAACACGGGTGGGTTTTAGTCAGTAAAAGTCTGACACGCCCTCCCGCTCCACCCAGAGCAGGAGAAGTCATTTGATGATTTCCCAACCAAAAAAAAAAAGGCTTCTGCGATTTATATCATCTAGCCATCTATTCATATATCTGATACTTTGGTATGACATCAGCTTCTACATAAGTGGAAATGCATGCATATACATACTCGTAACATACAATATGACGATGTTAAACGCGTTCTGAATTGGCTCGCCTCCCGTAAATGCACCTGATGGAGCTATGGAGGTGCGAATTTATTTCAGTCACGCTATTATTGGTGACACCTAGGATACACTAACAAAATAATTACACAATTAACAAAACCTATTTATTTAAAACATTACAGGTACAGGTATTTATTCAGCAGAATATTCAACGAAATCTGAACACACACATTCATAAAAGATATCAGAAACTTCTACTGGGTTAAGGGACGCATCAGTAGGCATGAATTAATTCATATGGATGTTACCAAAACTTACAAGCACAAACTGCAACCAATAAGTATGTGGATGATGTGGTGAACCAACTTATTAAGTGTGTGGTGTGTATGGGGACTATTTCCCAAGAAACTTAAAAAAAAACAAAGGCACATCCACACATATTTATCAGTTGCTGTTTTTAATGACGCAAGCTAACAGCAGGCTGTAAAACTTGTATGCAAGCTACTTGCAAAACAGAAAAAAAGTTACAAAAAATCTTCATTCTTCATTCGAAGTTGTTGCTTTAGGATGAACGCAGAGGCAGTGTTGATAGTGGCTGTTGTAGTTATGTAAACAACCAGCTAACCACACTGCCATCGCGGTCTACCATTTATATTTCTTGCGTTATTGCTTCTTGCGTTGTTGTGGTCCGTCCCATTTCGTCGGAGAGTCGTGATGGAAGAGATGAGATGTGCCTGTGTCTTATGTTTAAAAGTTTTTGAAACGATAAACAGAAAAGGTAGGCAACATCTATTGCTTGAATTTCTTCATTTTTCGAGTTCATTTGATAAGACAAAAGTGCTTTTCTTAATTGGTTCTCAAGAAACGCATCTCTTAGAGTATTATAATATGTATAGATAGATATTAACCTTTGTTTATTTTATCATTATTTGTCCCGTCCAGAATAATTTACACTCAGCAAAATTGTCACGTTCAGGTTTTGTCGCCTCTACTTGTGGAAGCGCTCACCTGTAAAACAATAAGATTATGAACAATTTGTTTGGCTAATAAAATCAACACTAAATATATTGTTGCCTCTGGGAATCGAACCCTCACGAATTTCTATTCTCTGTCACTGCGCTCGTTTGTACCTATTTCCCGAATTGATACAAAGCTGCGTATATCCAATATTATGCTGCCTTTGGCAGCATTCTGTCTCATTGTTATGTAAGGGTACGACCATTTTATCCTTTACAGGGCGAATCAGGCTAATAAATCGATCTCGAATAATCGTCTCGACCCGGGAATTGAACCCGGATCTAAAGCGCATCTTCAGTTATGAGTGTTGGGACTCTAGACCATTGCACCAATGGTAAAGTTTACAAAGCGTACTGACTTGGTTGCATAACTGTCCAAGATTTTTCTGAAGGAACCTAATTCATTAAAGAAAAAGTGATATTTATAATACAGCTTTCCTGTTTCGTTTCAAGGTATGGTTAATTCATCAGGACTTGGATATCCTTGTTATCTCTGCAACTGCGTTTGGGACTCGAACCCAAATAGTTAATAATAGAAATCTGTTAGTAAATTGTAGTACGTATTTTTTATCATAAAGAATAATTTCAAATTGTTGTGTTGTTGTTATTGAAGAATAATTTCTCTGCGCTCGCGCCGTCTCTAGCCGACGATTCTCGCGCTGATTTAGTTTACAGCACGTTCGCTCTTTCTTCGTGACACCCTGCAAACAAAAAAATAAAGATATTTCGTGTCTCTTTCTGCCATTTAATGTTTCAGGACTTTTCAGTATATACTATGTGTTACTAGATTTCCTCAGGTACAGGAGGGACTTGAAATCTTTTCTTTTTCTTTTTTTTGTTCTTTGCCTAACTTTAGGTGGGTAGGTACTATGTTAGGAAACACTTCCCTTTCTTTCGGATTCCCAAGATAAATTATAAAAGGTATGATAACTCAAAGCTCTTTAAATTTATTTGGGAAAACCAACCCTATTCCCTAGTATTACTACAATTGTGAACATGAAAGGCCCAGAAGACGAGGTTATCGTTAACGTTCTTTCCTAACAGTATAAATTTTCCCTTACGGAGTTGCACGTTTCAATGTAGCCGCGTTGGCGTGTAGACATGAGTTCACTTTCGGCATACCCGTGACAAGGGTTTGATATTTGAGTTTGAAACAAAATTGCTCTCAACGTGCTTTCAAGTAAAGTTCGTTTAATCCTTTTAAACGAATCTCTAAAGACCCGCTCATAACGGATGCTGCAATGAGAGTGCCTAAATGTACGTCCATCGTACATTGATATTTTCGCCCGACTGGACTGGCTACCATACTATTTCCTGATATATTTTTAATTGTACCAACATAATTCTAGTTTGTGTTCATACTACAGACGAAGAAGCGGATGCCTACATTGTTTCAATGAGCCTACATGCCAAATCCCAAGTTCGTATGTCCAGAGATGTCGTGATGAGTGTGTATTATTTCGAATACAGATAAAAGCGCCATGCAGCCTCCGGGGGATTACCGAATAACATTTCGTATTCGACACTTTCCTTTTCTCGTTTTCGCCTTTCGGTATCCTCATGTAGTTATGTAATATATGTATGAGCAAGTTTTCACAGAATTGAACCAGATCTCTGTTTTTTTTATTCAGAACATTGACTGTCATGGTGGCTATATATGTGCTCATCTCATTATATAACTATTGGTAAAATCGCCAAACTCGCCACGTTCTGGCATAGTTTCGACCTTTATGCCTTCATTTAACATAGCCAACATGCGTGCTAGCGCAATGCATCTATCTAATTAAATGAAATCAAGGAAAACTGGTCGCAAATTTTACGATTCATCAGTTAAAACCTTAGCAGCTGTAATATACACTTAATTGTAGAATTAATATTAAAATATTCAAGTTTCACTTGCCAGCCGTCGAGGGCGACTGGCAAGTGATTCGTCACTTCATGTATACTGCAATTTGTAACAATCAAGTTATTGTTCGTGATTCGAGAGGGACCATAATTTGTATCTATTACTTACATAAATAATTGTATTTTGCCAGGATAAAGGTGAACTAGATCTATGCTTACTGATGTTACATTACTAGGTACACTTCACTGTTTCTAAGAAGCACGCACTATCGTGTACAAGCTAACATGAAATGGTCGCATTAAATTGTCGCCTATTCACTTGTCTCAAGATACTGCACTTTATATTAGTCTACAGTCTGCACGTGTCGATTTCAATGACAACTCTGGGTAAAGCATACCTACTCTATTAATTTTATAAACAATTTAATGACCAACTATTAAAGTGACTTGGTACTTGTCATGATAGTACTAGTGCATCTCTTTATCTGTAATTAGATATTAATAACCATTAGTTTATCAGTGGCACAACCTTTGGAATCACATCACTACGTAAATACCTACTTCAGTAAAGTATATATTTACTTAAGTATTCGTTTTTTTAATGGTTTACTCTGTGGTACTGAGTCTGTGCTAAATATCAGTTCTAAAATTTTTATAAACGAAGAACATGAGAAATGCTAGATTTTCCCGCGGCCTCGCCCGCGTGATGGTCGGAATTTGTCCCACGGGAACTGACTGTCGGGATAAAAATGTCTACCTGTGTGTCAAAATCCGTAAAAAATAAGGCGAAAAGGTAACAGACAGACAGAGTTTCATTTGATATATATTTAGTATGGATATGGTGTTTGTATCGTTGTCTATCTTCACTGCTGAAGTAAAGATCCAGTTAGACAGCCTTAAAGGCCTTTGAGGCCGCGGGCAAAGTTGGTAGCGCAGCTCAGCAATCTCTTTTATAGTAATGAAACAGTCAGCGCACATTACAAAAAAATACTTTTTTAGTAATGTGCGCTGTCTGTTCAGTCTACGGCCTTTTGATTTCTCTTAGTTATAAACCTGATTGGATGGGCCTCCTAAAATTGGAGCATTCATTATACCGAAAGACTTTTAAAAATGAGTTTTCATATGTTATTTGACCCAAAATCTGCTACTCTTCTCATTAGAATTATTTTGTGAAAAATAAATGCAGTTTTGAATATAATTCACTATTACGTGGTCTTGGCAGTGCATGGAATTTTGTAGAGGTTATACTATACCTAGTGCTTTAATATTGATATTATCCCTAGTATACGACAAGATGATTCCTTTTGATTCAGTCTTTAAAAAGTTTGGGTTTATTTTGTGGAATGATAATGACAGATAATGAAGATTATGTATTTTCAGCGTTTAAAACGTTGACGATACTTTTATAACTATGTTGTAGAGTAGGTAAACATTCATGGGGTTGAGATAAAAAATAAAAAAAAACACAGACCAAAAATAAAATAATTTATTCATAAATATAAAAAAAAACGCTGAAACCTTTTGCCTAAAAGATGATGATGATGCGCTGTTGTAGACCTTAGACATCAGCTGAGATATTGGTAAAACGAAAGACTAATGCGAAAAATAAAAATGAAACACTAGACCTATTTTAAATTAGATAATGTTTGCCAGTACCGTCTCAGTGCTGTCGTCAAGTGATTGCATTACGTGGACTTAAGGTTTGAATACAATAGCGAAATGAGATTATAGACAATGCAAGACTAGCCGTAGGGCTTCCCTGGACGCCCGCGCATACCCACCCCGCCACACTTGACCTACTGACATCGTTCCACTGATTCCACACAATACAATTACAATGCCACGTACTATAAGTACCTATAATACTTGTAAGACATTGTCATAGTGATAGAAACTCATGTGCGTGTGATTTTTCCGCCCTGAACAAGGGGAGTGAAATCGTAGCGCCGCTGTATGGGAAGTAGGTATTTTTCGTGATCATGCTTTAAACTCTCTACTAATAAAGGTTTAATTTTATGGCGAATCCACAGCTGTAGCCCGCCAAATTCAAAGTTTATTTGTTTTTTTTTTTTGCAAATTGCGGCTCTGTTTTACCTCGTATAATGATCAAAATGCGATAATAAATTTCTTTTGTTATAAAATTTACAAAAGATAAAAGAACAAATTGCCAGTCTGCCTTTTAAGGCATCCATTTTGAAATTAGGGCTTTTAAATGGGAAGTACCTACTGTCGGCATAATCTGTAAAAATCTCACAAACTTATGTGAGTGAGCTGTCATTTGACATATGCTAAGGGCTTGACACTCTTGACAGCTCACTTCACCAGAGTTTTAACGGTGAGATCGGCTATTACGATACCTTAAAATCTTGATGGAGAACAAATAATAAGTATATGGAACAACATCGTACTTCGTCTGGCAATAACCACAACTGCTGCCACTAATTTATTAGCTAATGAAAGCCGTGTCGCATATGCATGGTCAATATATAGAGCCTTTGTTTTAGTGTATGCATACCTAGTACTGTTTGTATTTCTTTTTTGCAGCATTAATACTGAAACCGTCATCTTATATATATTTACTATGTCTTCTGTTTCCATTTTTACTCTTATTTCTTTGTTACCATCTCTTTTTTTCTAATCATGCAGCATGCCTTTGGCACTTTCTTCCTATCTCTATCTGACCTAATTTAATTTGTAGTTAAGTTTAAGGTACCTACTAATTATATAAATTGACTTGTAGGTAAGTATATAACATCTAATCAATTTCAGCAAAGATGATCACGATAGATGTTCTGATAAAATATCTTGTAGGTATAGTCTACGGTATGGTATTAAACGAAGTCAATACTATTATTTCTTAATAAATTCCATTTGTCAATCGTCAATAGATTAATAATATCATTTAGTTTTCAGAAACCCTCTGTAAATTGTAACAGATAACCATGGAGCTAACTGCACTTGCAATAGTACTAGTAACTCGGTAAGATTACCAAGGCCGCATAAGTATAGTGCAGAACTATGAATATGAGAGCGGAGCATTGTTTGTAGCTATTTCAACGTGGCTCTAATTTTACCGTGGCCAATAGTTCGCTATAACCGTGTAGGCAACAGCTGACAGCTTTCAAATGCTCCGCTCGCTCATATTTGTGCCAGTTGGGCCTGATTTATGTCGGCCTTCTCCGCTTCGATAACAATATATATGTATATATTAACTGCCCGATCGAACAGGTGGATTGATGATGGTTACGTAGTGATGTAACCAGCGTTCTTGATGCATAGTTATGTTTTTAAATTCTATTTTGTCAGCAGTGATTAAAAAGTCATTTTTATACACGTGTGCTGTTTGTGATTAACTTTATTTGTCTATGGTGTTCAGTTGGTTAGAAATTTAGTATAAAACTCACAAGTTACGCTTACGACACAGCAACATGGCGGAAAAAAAATGTGTAAATCCCCACAAACAAGCGACTGCAATAGTGCGGTGAGCGACGATAATTACTGTCGAAGGCTACACGAGGGAACCATCGCCACAATGGCTTCCTACCATTGTCTTGATCAATGTACTAAACTATATGTACCAGTTTGTAACTAGAAATTAGCAATTTCTAGTTACAAACGGGTACATATACAGTCTACTGACTCAACAAAAGATCATGCGACTAAGAAAATAACACTAATCTACTGTGTTCATTATATGCTCAGGGGTTGGGTTCTATAAATAAAACATAATAAAGAAATAAAACAATAAAAATCTCGAAGAAAGCTGTAATAAAAACCCACAAAAATATTCAAATACAACCAAATCAACAATTGTAACCGTAATATGGAAATACAATCAAATGAACATAAGTGCTTACATAAAATATTATTTAATATATAAAAATATATACTGAAAAGGTATAAGCCAAATTAGACACAATGACTAAAAATTAAATAAAATAGATAAAGCGAACAATGAGCCCAAGAGGTTTTCTAAAACATAATTTACTAAAAATTGTAAAGCGTAAGAGATGTAAAACTAAACACAATAAATTGTAAAAATATAAATAAGTAATTAGCTGCAGCATGTTCGAAAATAGTAAAAAAAACGGTTCACTAAAGTTCATAACAGTTCATAGAACTGGTGGTTGGTGTTGTCTCGTCAGGAGCGATGCTACACGCTCCGGGGTGTCGTACCAGATAGTGCATTTACAGTGTCAACTTTGCCTTAACGCAAACTTGTAACGTGCTTTGCAAACGCACTCCTGGCACGAACTCCGGAGCGTAAAAAACTTCGATATCGATATCTGACGAACGAAGGGCAGCACTACACAGTCTATGCACTACGTACGGAACGTCTTTGCCGTTTGTCACTTAGTGTCCACAAATTATACTATTTGGCACAGGACTTAATTATTTGCAGGTATTAAAAGCGTTTGTTAGTGCAAAGCCATGATAGGGTTAGTATTATGCTTGGAAAAAAATGCTGTGATTTTGCATGCTTTTTTTCAGTGTACATTATGTTTAATATGCCTTAATATGTTCCTGTGTGCGCACCGTGTGGAATAGTATGATATAGTGACCTATTGAAACCCCTAGTCTAACACATATAAACGTATAATAATAAATCCTCGTGTTAAAATTATCATGCATCTGATTTGCACTTATGGCAAGTGATTGTTATTCTGCGTACAGAGGTGTCGTTTCATCACACGATTGACATCGACGGATAAGGATGCGATGATTGACAAGGCCGTTAATAGATAACACACTGGGGAAACCGTGGATCGTGGTATCGAAGGTATCGATATTCAAGACGTGATTTTTTTACATTATCGATAATGAATAGAAACACTACAGTGAAATGTATGTGTGTATCTTTTTTTAGGAAGAGCGGTCTTTAACTGCATTTTTTTCCTTTTTACGAGTATTTAACTATTTATAATGAATGAATGTAAATAAAACAACTGACTCGCGCATACTCAGATTTTTTACGTGTGGCGGCTATTAGTTTTCGCAGAACGAGGAAAATTACATTTGTCGAGGTTATGATCTCACTTTCCGCTGATGTTATTACGTTTGTATGACAAAACTCGAATGTAGCGAGAGCTCCCACGGATTTCGAAAGCTTTGTGTATTTTTAAAATATTCAAAACGAAAGTGCCGAGTGAAAGCGTGACATTTTAATAACGAGTGCTGATAAAGCAGACGCGTCTCAGAGCTTGTGGGTATATTGAGAAAGAATTTTGTATTATTGTAATAATTACTTCTGCTGGTACTTAGTGACTGTAATTTAATTAAGAGTGCTATAATTAACTCACTTTCAGCGTGCAAAGCGAGGGAAGAGTGTAGATATTGCTGATGCAAAACATTCTCTGTTTTTCACATTTCTTGTGCAAATGAGAAATATGTTAATCATGTCAATGTAACTTGAAATTGAATAAGTTAATATGCTCGCTCCAACTGTTTATTACAGAGACTCTAATTTCCATTTTTTTATTCTTTGGTCGCTGAGTAATTCATATTTTTAAGATAATAATCCAATACACAAATGATCTCGTTTAGCTTTGCTTCCACTATCTACACTTCTACAGGAAAATACAGATTTCTGCAAATACACAAATAGATAGGTAGGGAATGAAGTATCGAGATCAATTTTATTTTTATCACGACCTTAATGCAAAAAAGCTTAAGTTACATTTGTATCAGCAAAAAAATAATTTAATGTTGTGTGAGATTACTTGCGTTCGTGTGCCTCTACCCATTGTTAAAAAAATCAAATTCTAGTTTTTTGTCTTTATTGATTGGACATTACAAAAAGATATGAAGGTATAAGCTTCGCTTTAGCTTAATCAGCCTATAACGTTTCCACTGCTGGGACACAGGCCTCCTCTCTGTGAGAGAGAATGGGCCGTAATACACCACGCGGGCCCAGTGCGGGTTGATAGATGTCGAATGTCTTCGATTTCTTTGTTCTAGGACATGCCGCGTGCCGGTTTACTCACGATGTTTTCCTTCACCGTTTTTGACAGCAGTGGTGTTGAAATAATTTACACAAAGTAAAGCGCTTGCCTGGGTTTAGTACCCACGACGTACAACTCGTAAGTCGGGGCCGTTACTACTGGGCCACCAATGATCTCAATGTAGGTATGCTATTCAATAATAATGTACACTGGAAAATTATTAAATTAAACAGAGAAAATTTAATTTATCGAAAAGTTAACAGTAAGTAAGCATTAAAGAAAGATAAACTTTAACTTGCCTAGGAAGTTTGAACATCTGATCTTTATAAATATTTAATTGGTTAGGAACACAAGTAATGTGCAATACTTTTCACATTAATCAATAGCTACATTAACAAAGCCATTTACAGATGTGTCAGCGAGTATAGTGGACTGGTAGGTACATACACATACAACTCGCTTCATCAACGCGGCACGGATCAAGGCAATAATTTGTGTTGTGCCTTTATGCACTCAAGTTGTTTATGAAGTTCGTTTCCATTGACGAATACGGATGAACTTTTAATTGTGTATATCTTAAGTATCAGTCGATGCACTTTTGTTTTTCTTTTTAACTTTACTTTTGGAAAAACAACCTGCTTTTTGCTGGCTTTTGGTGTTCAGACAATTTTAGGCAACATTTTATGCGACTTTTTTGTTAATGGGAAATTATGTGTGAAATATGGACAACAAACGTTGAAGAAATCTCAGTGCAGCAATGCAAGATAAGTATGTTTTTTGCAATGACCGTTTTCCGTAATGACGTAATGTTGCAATGGAGATGAGGCCTTGTGTTACTTGACACGTGTGCCATCTATAATAGCTAAGTCTATTTGTATACGTAATACCGTGAAGTGCGCTGCAAGTGCACTGCAACTGCATATTTGTGCTAATTTATGAATGTGACGTGTGTGAAACATAGCAAAGAATGACTGGGTGCAGGTGAATAGTTTTTACATTCTGCGGTTTCTAAGAGAAAAATGTACAGAAAAAGAAAATTGTTTAAAGTTGCTTTTGAAATTAAATGAAATAGGTAGGTTTACCAAAATTTTTTGAGGAATTGAAGCGTCTACACACGGCTTTTTTTTGCTTGTTTCCGGTCATTATAGCTTGTTACTCATGTCTCAATCACGCTGATTGAGGATGATTTCATCGGCTATGGGCTAAAGACATTCTCAAATAAATTTGTGTACAATATTGCACCAATACCACCGCGTTTGATGAATGCAAACGATTATCCAATAGCCATTAAAGCTAGAATCTTAGCCAGGTATGTAATTATATTGAAGTTTTTACTGCGATTCTTGTTATAATGACTGCGATGTCGTTAGGGTGCTGTTTAGCTTGGCACAATGTGAAACAAAGGTGAGCCGGCAAGTGGGTCACAGCGATGGCCTTGCGCGCGAGAGACCGACCCAGTCCACCATCCGAGGGAGCGAACATTCACGCTTTAATTGTATTAGGTACACGACAGATACACTAATGCACCATTTTATAACGTGTCTTGAGTAATAGTAAACTATTTTTAGTAAACGCGCTCGTTTGTTTACGCGAAAGCATATAATTTGCATGCATAATGAACTAACATGTTACAATAGATGTCAGCGTATAAAAATGATAGGTAGGTTTTACTGTTTCCATGCAAAACTTCATGCATGTGCATTATTTCTTAGGTACTTTACCTATTTCTGGCTTAGAATTGAATACAGTAACATATGCATTTACACGTAATAAAACCCTGATGAATGGCACAATGGACATAAATCCCCATGGGTGGCGGGCTCAGTGGGCGGCGAGTGGCTACGACTTTAGTACTAAACGCCTCCGCGCATGCTCCCGCGCAACACTGCGCTCTGACGTAATAACATGCAACCGTCCTGCACTTTGTAACTCACGGACTGATCATACCGTCATCCCCTTATTTTAAACGCTAATTTTATAAGTGCGAAAGAGATGAATGGATGCACTGTGACTGCACTATCGATCACTTCAAACTATTCACACCTAGGGCTCGCTACAATCTTTTTCCATTGCAACTATTTAATGAATAAAACATTTGTTAAAATTGTTAGTCTTGCGAGTGAATGTAACATGAATATAAACTCGTTTGCGGCTGGCATTATGTCACGACAATCAATCCGCTTGAAAGTGTACAGATGTAACCGTACGATCGGCTGAACATGAACGCTCTCGGAAACTAGGACAAATAATTGCTAGGTCTTATGCGCTAGATAAGCTGCATTGTGCGATTGTGGCGCGCATGGGACTACATACATGTTAGATGTGTCCGCTCATTGGCGGCACTATTAATATGTCCTTGTACGCATCGCTAGTAAGGCATCCCATCATATGGCATTTGTAACGCGACTGATTATTTTTATTACATGTTTTGAATTGCAAATGAGTGTGGACGTGTGAGAATGCGTATGTATCGGCTGGTTACTTTTACTGAAGCCGGTGGTGCGCGAGGTATGCGCCCGCGCGCGAGGAAGCCGCCTCGCTCCACGCTCCACCGACCACTTTCCCTCTCGGCCCGACATTGCATCCGACAGTAATTGCAATTACAAACATTTTATAATTAATTGCTATCCATACTCGAAGGTTTTCGCAACAAGAAACTGGCATTATGACGTGTCAGTGGCAAGCATTTGGTTTCTAAATGAAAGCACTTTACAAGCGGGTTGATCGCGAGGCGAACAACCTGGCGCTCACCAATACTGTCGATTCGGAAGTTATCGACTAGATATGACAGAACGTTTTGCTCAACGGGACTCTAATCAACACGATGCAAATCTTTCTGAGACAGAACAGCTCTTTTTGTTGAGTTGGTAAAGATTTGTGATAGAATGTACCAACGGAAAGAGTAATGTTTTCATGCACAGGATAAGCAAAGCGTTCTAGTAGATAAATAAGATATGAAAGTGCACAAACATAGAAATACATACATTCCGACCATATGTATATGTATGTATAGGGTTAGCATGCACAGCGATATGAGTTATTGGATTATGTATGTTGAGCACGTGATGTGCACCGTGATGTAGCACGTGCCTAGCGACACATGTATGTACAGCGACCGGGGGTTGCACTCCACTCCCGAGCCGAGGACCGAGGTCGTGGCCCCTGTAATTATCTAGTTTAAAATAATCCCGCAGTAGGCGTAGGACTTGCGCAACACAATTCCAACGTTCTAGAAACGACACTGACACGACACTGGGAGCACTTCACTGGAGTCGCGGGCGTGTAGCAGCGGCGCGCGCGCCCGCACCACTGCGCCGCGTTCCACTTTTCCTTCCGGCGGTACACGAGCAGCCGCGAGTTGGCAGCGGCACGCCTTGCATAACCGATGGTTTCGCAAAGCGGTCGGTGCAGCGCGCGGCCCGGCTTGAAATACGCGGCCGAGCTGCCAACGGGGCCGCGCCAACAGTTGACGCAACGCTGCCGCCGGCGAGCCCGATCTCCCACCGCCGACGCCACCGGCCGGCGAGCGCGCCCCCACCACATGTCCCTCCATCTGGTTTCACAGACTCCACTTTCGCCTGTATCTGTACTCGCTTTAATCGTCAGCGCATCCACGCTCCACTTTGTCTGCTTCATTGAAGACAGTGGAGAACTTATCGCTCGCGATCAGGACTGGCACGGCGAGGAGCGAGGAGCGCGTATCGCACGAGCGGTGCAGATAAGAGCGCGCGCGCGCCAGATGCATCGGTAACTAGGCCACCACGCACTCTGCCATCTGTTTGCATGATTGCACTCCATTTAGATTGTGGGATAGACGATTGGGAATATGAATTTATTTTAACTAAAAACTGAAGTATTGTAACGCTAAAGAGCTGTTATGTGTCGTGCGTAAGGCTCGTATGTCGGCTACAATATTGTCGCGAGCGGGCCTCGCGCTCCACAAATAGACGTTCCATTTCGACGGCCAACTCACGGCGACAGGCGAAAACATTGCACACATTTTTTTATTTTATAGCCAGGTTTAAATTGAAAACAACACTAATATACCCCCCGTGGACGAGACAACTTAAAATAAAGACGGTCTCGGGTCAAACTACTTCGTGGCTAAATAGTTATGTCTGGCAAAGCTGCGTTTCCCTACAAATGAACGATGTCGGACGGACGCGTCTCGTTGGTGGCTACCGGCTTTCGCAATATCAAATCAGTATAACGATAGTCAGCCCAGTCAGATAGTCAGTGCTCTGTCATCGCAGCGGCCTCGGTCTGCTCTCACTGCTCGCTGGTACCGGTGGACTAATAAATAATATTTCAGCGTTTAGCGGGTTTACGCTTATAGTACCTATGCGCGCCAAGGCCGCGTGACTCACGCGCCGGTCTAAACCGCGAGCTACGAATCTGACTCATTGCCACGTGTGCACAGATCAAAATCGCCGTATGCAATCACTGCATCTACTGCCCGCGCGTATTTATTGAGAGTTACCGGTCTTGATCTACAGTAGGGACGCGACACACTTATGCATTGTAAATCTTAATCTAAATATTTATTGGAATGTTGTTTAGTTGTTTACGCTATTGACCTTATGATATCCTATGGAATGATAAATTGTATTAGAAATAAAAGCCTATTTTTTGCCAAACAATGGCGTTTGTTCTCGTCACGGCTAGTTCTCATAATCGGAAAAGCCCTAGAACACGTAGTTTTCTTAGATTTTCTTTGTTACTACGTTAATAGACCTGTCTATTATTTTGAACAGAAGAACATTGAGAAGTGTTATAAGAAAATAAACCAAGTTTCGTTTCTAAAATAAACTGTTCCCTCCATTTCTCAAGATGAGAATGACATCTCACACACTGCCAGAAGACACTCTAACTAAACAGTGAGTAATTATTATTAATATTATTTCGTAAACGAGAAACATAATACTATTGTCTATTCGATTACTACATCAAAACTACGGAATACTTTGATTAAAGTACACATGTAAATAAATAAATAAAAGTATTTAAAACTGCAGTATAATCTACGTGACGAACGCGAATGCTTTCACTTATACAATGTTGTGGTTTGCTCTCTACATTTTATGCATTTGGCTCTGCATCAGAACAAACGTGTTAATTAATCAGGCTGTAATGCATCGACCTACAAACCTTAGGTGCTATCATTTATTTGGGGGGGGGGGGGGCAGGCCTCGCGGGGGGAGACATAGGTGTATTTTCGGACACCTGGGCCAGAAGCAAAATTTACTTGTGTCATTCTCACGTTCAGTTCACGATCGGTTTTCTTTAGCGCGCTCAACGAGAGAAACTATTTACATTTTACTCGAGAAATAAACGACTTTGACGTTTCTATTGGATACTTAACAAGACTTAACAAACTCTTGAGTATTTCTGTAGTTATAAATAAATAAATCTGTAACTGTTACAGCACATCCGATAGAAAATATAGGATAGCAGTATAATTCAATTTATTATTATCAGTGTACAACTATTCCGATCGTTTGGCAAAAATTTTATTTTTAATTATTAGTCACACATGACTGTAAGGTTTTAGTTACGAAACGACTAAAAGCAACTATTAAAGAATATTGCAGGAAAATAAACTACCGATGCAAATGAAAGACTCGAACTGTAGAAGTGCACACTAACGAGAATCGTATTAGTCGATAATTGAGTGTGTATTGGCAATATCGATTATTTCCTGTTCATGCGCGCACGTCCCGCGCAGGGGGACGAAGAGGGGGGCAGGGGGGGGGGTGGCGCGCTGGCATAGCGCCCAAGGACGTATTCTAGGCTCCCTAGGACCGGTCAGGGTCAGGTCACATTAACCAGGGCCAAATTTTTCAAGGGCAAAAAACGACATTAATTAGTAATATCTAGTCTAAACACGACGACGATCAATATCGCGTTTTTGTTATTGATGTTTGAATTTTCCGTGAAGTACAGAAATATTTTTTTTATAAACAAGTTAAGTAGTCTAGTAACATTAGCAATTGATTTTCTATACTCCTCACAACGTAATGATTACAACAGAAATACATTCTACAAAATTAATTCGAACTCATAGAACAGATTTAAAAAAAATAACAAATTGAACGTTCTAGCAGCTGTATGGACCTACGAGTATAAAAAGCGTTTGTCCTCTATGAAACATGATTGCGATATTAACAGCTATTAGGAATCATTAGCGGTACCCTTTGATGCATCGGTTTTTAAACGTCCTTGATTCGTTTTTGTAGAGGGCGCGTAGGCTCTACGACGGCTACGGCGTAGCAAGGAAGCGGCCGCGTAGCAAGGAAGCGGCCGCGTAGCCTTTAACTTTTCTTAGACTTTGTGTAGCTTGACCGTGTTCGATCTTCTTTGGAATTCTAAAACATTGTTATTTTATTGTTTTATTTCTGTTACTTGGATAATTTAAATATACAATGCAAAAAAAAAAAAGTTTTCAACATGACAAAAAAAAGTTAACAGCTCCGTATGTACCGCAATATACTGCAGATGTAATCAACAACATAAACAATTACAACTTACGACTCCTTTCGCGCTCACTTTCTACGTATTTGCGAAAACATCACAAAAAATAGGTACTAATGACATTGCGTGTAGCGTCGAGGCGTATCGTGAATTACAATGGCCGGGCGATCACCGACGTTACGACATGGTTTAGAAAGTCGAGCCACGGTCAACGGTCCCGCGAGCGAAAGTTACCGCGCGCGTGTGTGCCTGCCTTAACATGCGTACCGGGTACGTTTCGCAATCGCGGAGACGGAGACTGCTACGAAAACGCAAAACTTTTGAGAGACCGGTTGATCATTTCACATCAGTTTTAGTACCAGTTGTCGAAACTGCCTTTCTATTGCATTAGTGAAGCAGTGAAAGATGTGACGTTTTTGCGTGGGAGTTCAGCGATGGATCGTGCGAGTGTTAGCGATGAAAGTGATAGTAGAGCTGTCAGTTAAACTTGAACTTTTTTTGTCTTAAACTTTTCTTTTCATGCTATTACGTATGTAGTATGCAGAAAAATGAAGATGCACGAATGCAATAAATAAGTTGAAAACTAACATAATATAAATGAACGAACGCAATAAATTTTCATGAGATGTTTTAGAACTCCAATAACTGAAATGAATTTATGAAATAGGTCAAATTATATATGAAATTAGCGAAAACATGCTACAAACACTACATCACTAAACACGCATCACTTATAAGTTTGATTGCTAACAATGTTTCATGCAATTTGAAACAAAAACAAATCAAGTACCGATTCCCTTGGAAATAGTTTCACACAACACAAATCGATAGAACAGACATAGATAACGTTTATATAATAAACTAGTATCTACTTAATGAAGGAAGATCAGCTTGCGGTATCACTGATAACACCATGTCACTCGGTATCGGTACCGACGCGCCAAAGGTTCGGGAGCAACTGGGCACCTAACTGATTTGATAGATATCGAGGTGGCTCCGAGGTCCCGGATGCACCTGCGCTGTAGTGCTGTGAATTATTGCATTACCCCCTGCTCCCCGCACACGCTCCCGACCTCGCTTTTTCCCCACGCCCCCCCCCCCTTCCGCCCCGCCCCCTCAGCCCGCCACTTTCCGCCCAGAGCGACCTTCGCGGCTGCATCCCTGGCCAAACGCCAGGCGCTGCATATCTCGACTTGACTGTCATCCCCGACATCCTAGTTATGTTAGAAACCATGATACGAACACATTATCAGCTTAGTCACAGGACACTGCCATGATCTTTGATCGAATGCTTTAATTATAGATAAAGCAGTGATTAATTTCAATTGAATAAGTAAGAACTGTTCGCTCACGAGAACTTGTACATGATCTTTATGAATATCTAAACAGAATATTGATTGGTTAAAGAAGTAATTCTAAACAAATGCCACAAAATATGTGGTGGGAGCGGTTGAGCTAACATAAACAAATTTAGGTATCTAAATAGAGCCCGTTTGATCAGATCCTCACTAACTGACCTACATTCCTACAACACAGCTAGAACGTCTAACATAATACATTACCACATTTTATAACAATTCTTATCAGTTATCTGTTATCGCACACTAGTTAAACCCAAATTTGACACCGTGACTAACATCAAAAGTTATTACGAAGACTGGTTTAGTGCAATAGCCTGGTGTAGCGGAATGTGAACGGTGAAAGTAGACGCGTCCGCTACCGAGAAAAAGAGTTTTCCACACGGTTTCACCTTGCGAGAGCGCGGCCAATGCAACGTGTGTATGGCAGAGACACGAGCCCACTACTTCGGAGTACATATTGAACGCACAATGTAAATGAAGTCGATTTATTTAATGACGGAGCACACTGATGTATGCCGATGCAAGTGGAAACGAGGCGCGCGCGCTAGCGGAGGCGCGGCGAGCGACTGCGGCCCACCAGCTGCACCGAAATAACTGCTCGGTGCAGCCGGGCGGCTGAATGCAAGCCTCCTCCGCCCCTCCTCCCGCCCGTACACCGCGCGCCCCGTGACCCGCGCCCCCACGCGCCCGCCCGCGTCCGCACCCTCCAGGTCACGGCTGCAGGTCGCCATGACAATGCCAGAGTGGAGCTGCAGCCCCCGATCGATCCAGCTGTTGCTCCTAGGCACCAAGCGGCCCTGAACTTGAAACTGGTGCAGGAGGGTGGTGTTTTTGATATATATAATTTAATATATATAGGTAAAAAGGAAAACCGCTGACGGCTTCGTAATTATATATCAAAGAATCTTCCAGAGCAACACATCTTAAATTGACATAATTAAAAATGTTTAAAGCGGTACTACCCATAATTTCCTGTGAAGATTCAGCATGGAGGACGAAGCCAGATACGAGTACCTACTTCAAGGTTCAACAATACATCTGGCGCATTCTGATGTCAAGGCTGGGCCAGTCCAGGTCTATGCAGCGCTCTTTGGCTCCCTGCCAAGGTCTTTCCTGCTATTTTATTCTCCAGTTGTAGTTTCATATTATTTTGCTCATTATTGTCTTAAAGATGCTTTTACGTGTTCTTGTGTGCTACATGTTAGTCACAATTTCGACATGAATGAAATTTTAAATAATCGGAAGTTTATGAGTCGTGAAAAGTTTGGAAACACTTCTTGGTGTTCTTACTCCATGCTTCTTTTTTTATTTTCAAGTATATTTGTATATATTAAGATAACTTAGCTGGCAACCCAAAGAAAGTCCAAAGGGACAGTCCCCGTCATCACCTCACGGCATTGCAGAACTTCACTCCACACTGTTTAATAATATAAAGTTCTGCGTGAGATTACAGAAAGTCATAGATCAATGATAGCATTATTACGACACTATCAGTCCGCCCTTGCCCGCTATACGCGTGTTTGTGCAATGTAGGGATGTGCCAGAGGCAGTTGGCATGCTTCTTGGCTTTGATCAGCGACTCCTCAGCCAACGATATTTAGACACGAAGACGCCAAGATGTTATCTTATTATGGTAATGTGATGTGTGCTAAATAATTATAATTTATAAGATTACACACGACAATTTACTGTTGACGGGTGTTATTAATGTGCCTGGGTCATCTTAAGATGGTTCGTTTTCATTACAAAGAGTTACAGGAACAGATATAAGACCTATTTCTAATGTAAAACTGATCTAAATATCTGTTAATGTTATCTAAAAACTTCAAAGTCGTCGAGAGTCTATACTATCCAATATTATCGGTTTATTGCAAGCTGTCTACATCTGTAATATTAAAGCTTTCACGGACGCCAGGGCGAGAGCTGTAGCTCAATATAGACCTACGTGCTAGATACAGACCTCCACAGATTCCGGTAAAACCTAGCCTCCTCCCGATCCCCTGTGTATCGATCGGCCGTGATGACCGCGCATACATAAACGAAATTTATGTAACTGTGAGTGTGCATTTTGATGGATGTATATAAAGTCATGTTCGAGAGTTTTCAAAACTAGAATATGTGAGCTTTTAGGAGTTTTGACGACGGATGCGACGACGAAAATTACTATATTCAATAGGCGCAAATCCCAATTCTTAGAAGAACTTTCATACAATGTCATTATGGTTCCAAAAATCGACAGTTGTTTATCCATTAGTGAACTGAGAGAGCTCTTTGTAAAGGATGCATAAGATGCACTTTACGACGTGAATAACCTGTTAAGAAAGCACTGTGGTCTCGACATTTAAACATTGCGTGCGAATCGGTGTGTTGTGGTCAGTTTTCCTTTCAGCAAGTGTTTGTGTCTTTCATATAAACAAAAGTTATAAAATATTGTTTTCGCCCAAGAAACCATGAACTAATTTGGAGACGTTTTTATGTTTATAAGATATGTTTTTTTTTCTTAAAGTTTGTTTTTCATGGCATACATAGTAGGTAAAAACGTCTGATGAAGTGCATTTTGATGGATGCAGGTAAAAACGTCTCGGCTTTTAAAGTCTAGATTTCCAAAACTGTATCTCATGTGTTTACACTCTACTGTATTTAGGAAAATCATTTATTTTTACAATGTTTGTAAATATGTGAGCACAATGTACCTATCGCGTGATTCATTTATCTGCCTTTTTCTTTTACCAATTGTGGTATAGTATTTTTATTCTTGGTGCATCGTCTTCACATATAAAAATATAATTAATGTATACAAAATATTGTAAAATATTTTAAAAGAGTAACGGTGGAGTTTCTTGCCACTTCTTCTCCATACGAAACTACTTTTTGGAAGTGGCGCCTAGAATCAGTTATATTTTTAATGTAATTTTTGACGTTCAAAAGTGCCATTTTATGGGCCTATTTGAAATAAATGCTTTGACTTTGACTTTACAAAATAAAGCCGGTATGTATAATATTTTATTGGACGAATAAAGGACATTATTTTCGTGGCTTAGTCATCCTAATATAATATCATCATCAAGTCATCCTAGTATAATAAGAACGGCGCATACGCTACAATAATTATTTGAGAATAAATATTAAGAGTCCACGACAAAGGTGCACAAAGGTGCATCCACGAATGGCAAAAATTTAAAGAACAGATTCACCGGAAAATAAAATAACCAATTAGTATCGAATATTACGTTAACGCACCACCTACGTATAATTCCTCGCTGCGGTACAACACCCACAGCTCGGAGCTCGGGCGAGTCCCAGCTGCACCCACTCATTACCCCCTTTGCACCCACTGCACCCCCCTGACGCAGCACACGTCCTTCGCAGAGCGCCACCAATTCCCGGAAAGCCTAGCCTCCCTCTGTACCTATATCGATCGCTAGTGCCGAAGCATTTATGTATTGAGATAAATAAATGTGAGCGCTAAATGTCAAGGCTGTGGGAAAAGTGTCAAAAAAAATCCTAAAATGTGAGTCGCGTTGTGTCCTGTCCTTTGTAAGACCTTATTTTATAAGCACTTATTAAAGAACAGTATTTCAAGTTTAGAATAATATAAAGATTATGTCAGGAAGATTGGCAGCAAGATTTGTCGTGATCAACAGTGTCTCGTTCGTGAGTGAGAGAATATATGTTTGAAATAGCGGCTCTCTTAGTATATCCTACTAATATTATAAACGCGAAAATTTGTGAGTATGGATGGATGTTTGTTACTCTTTCACGCAAAACAGATTTGGATTTGGATGAAATTTGGCACACAGATAGTTTATAACCTGGATTAACACATGGAGTACTTTTTATCCCGATGCTCCAACGGGATCAAGATTTATGCGGGTGAAACCGCGGGGAGCAGCTTGTAATAGAATATATGTATTTGCTTTACAACATTAATAGAGTTATGACCTCACATGTTGCACCATGGACTGGCGCACAAATATTTAAACATATTAAATGTAATAATTCAATACAACACATTGATTTGTTAAAATTATAATTATACTATGTCTAATAACACTGGTTATTAGGGTTTTGTAGTGACTCGAGGCAGATTTCTGCATTTGAATGTATTTGCTAAGGCAGTCTTTAGTTGCTCTACCTTTACGGTAGACGGTCTTTGACTATTGAGACGAAATCTAAGAAAAGAATGCTTACCCTTACCGAAAGCCGCTTTAAAGAACTTCGTTTCAAAAAGCGAAGTTCTTTAGAGCGGCATGCGGTTGGGGTAAACTGGTAGAAATCGTCACGTAACGAAAAAGCGTTATGCCCCATCTATGCGACTTTCTCTCACTCTCTGTCTCTTTCTTTTATATATTATAGAAGGATACAGAGAGAGATAGTTTTCTTGGTATTCGAGGGTAAGCAACCTCAAGCCAATGGTGAGGACAAAATGAAAATCCAAGATGGCGGCTGCGATTTTTTTGTGTCATTTATATATGTTTTACTGCTGCAACTTGATTGACAGTAAAAAGTAAGCAAGTTCTTGTGTCAGTAAGACAATCAAAAGAATTCATGTAGTTTATGACCATTGTTTGTTTTGGCAACTATCAGGAAGCGTGCAAATTGATTAAAAGCGTGAATATTTTTTTTTTTATGTACAGCATCCGCCAGAGATACGAAATTACAAAATTCGGAAGCAAGCACGGGCGAGGCCTGGCCGGTCGGTGTTTAGGAGGGGGGAGGGGAGATGCAATGGGTGCACCACCCCTGCTTGCTGGGCCCAACATTCGCAAAGGGCGAGGCCGCTGGGCGATGTCAGGGGTGATGTATTAAGTGCAACACCCCTGCCACCCCGGGCTGCGTCCTTCAAACGAATCTGCACCAACATTTCCTAGAAAAGGGAAATGTTACGCGAAATTGTACTTTATGCAACGTTACATTGTACATTGGTGAAGAGAAAATAAATATACTTATACCTACGCCTTCTTTTCATTGGGAGTAGGCAGACACACAGAACGCCACGATATTTACCTTTTGCGTTTTGCTTCGTTTACGTTCATATGTCTGGTCATACATAATCCTTTATCTGATTTTCTTTTAAAAGTAACTACGGTTCAACTAAAGAGAAACTTGACAAAATTAACTATAGAAAGTAGTTTATATTACGACAACCAAAATATAGGAGTCCCAGAACACAGTTTAAAAAAATTAAAATAAAACCTATTTCAGGAAAATCTATTGGTCTAATGTTAAAAAAAAACGAAGGCTTGTAAAATGTAAAATGGGTATGCTTGAGCAGTCTTTGACCTTTCTTGTTAATTTATTGTAAAGCAGTAGTTATGTTTAGGTCCCATGTGATAGGGGTTGATACTTTATTATCTTCTACATAACAGCCTTTGATTGTCAGCCAGATTCTCAAGCCACCATACACTGCGGCCACCGAAACGGTACCCTGTCACTACATTGCCAAATCTTTGACAAGTCGAGACGCAATGCACCACTATCCTCCCATACCTATTAACACTGTAATTTGAAAACATTGTGAAACCCAATTATTTTTAAAGAGTAACCATGGAGTTTCTTGCCGGCTCTTCTCCTTAGGATCCGTGTCCTATTGGAACCGTGCACCTAGGTTCTGACGTTTCATAAGTGCCCATGTAGGCTTATAAAATAGAATTTAAAAAAAACCGAATGTGCTTTGATTTTAAAGGTGACAATTGAAAATGAATGGTACTCAGGTTCTGACCGCTTAATGATAAGCTGCTAACATGACGGGTTTATTATTTATTGCTGAGTTCGCTTCTATTTAATTTTTTCCCCTACAGTTGTTTTTTTCTATTCGTTCCCATATTGTTGCTGTTTCTGATAAAATATGTTTCGTACATGTAAGTAATAATTATGTATCTACACAGTCAATCATTATTTCAGGTTAGCAAAAACCTGGCTTGTTCCAAACAGTAACACTATCCATAGACAAAATTTACTTGAATATTCTCCAAGTTAAAGGTAAGGGTGACACTTTGACATTTGAAATAATCAAAAGCGTTGGATAACTAGGCTGTTCACACGGTTCTATGAGAAACAGGTTTTAGTTGTTAAGGTATTAGAGATTTTAGAACTTATACAGGGTTGCGATTTAGTCACCTACATCCGTCAAGAGGGTGATTCTACACGTCATTCTCGATATGAAACTCATACAAAGCGAAAGTTGTTGAAAATTACGGGTAGAATTACCCCTTTGACGGATGGTGAGTAAATCCCCAACCTAAAGAGTGATACTTTTGTTACTCCAGTCCAAATTAAAGACCTGCTGCCATGTTGTAGGGATCATTTACGAATTGCATTGTATCAATGTGAGGGTACAGAATAAGTTTTTTTGTTGTTGTTAAATAGGCACAACCATTTTCCACTTTGCGCGGAATTGCATTTGTCATTAAGATTAATTAAAGTGCTGTTTTTAGCTAGATCTTATCTATGTTTGTATTGCGATTTTCATAAAGGAACAAAGAGTTTGTCTTAAATTTTGCATCGCCAGTGGAATTTCGTGTTCGGAGTCACTGAAAATGTTACAGAAGGCTTACAGTGAATAGACTTCAAAAACACGTTCTTATAAGCGTTCAAAAGCGGTTGAGATGTGATGGAAGATAAGCCTCGTTCTGATAGGCCATTAACATCTTCCTGAAGTCAACATCGCAAAAGTGAAGGAAATAGTTACTGAGAATCCTCATTCAAGTTTGAGAGAGATAGCCACTGAATTTTCTGTGTCTCACGAGTCGATCCGTACCATTATTAATTAAATAATCACTTGGGTATGAAACATGTCGCAGCTCGGCTAGTTACAAAAGCCCTGAATTTTCTCCAAAAACTCAATCGCATAAGAGTCGCTGAGGATATGCTAGAACGAGTCATTTCCGACCCATTATTCATGAAACGCATTTTTACTGGTGACGAGACGTGGGTTTACGAGTGTGACATGCAAACTAGTCAATAAGCTTCGGAGTGGCGCCTTTTAACTGAACTTTTAACTGGAAAAACCACGCCAAAGTCGATCGTGTTGACTGTTTTCTTTGACTATCGCGGTGTTGTGCTCTCGGAATTCTCGCTTGAAGTTCAAACGGTAATTAAGAATATTAATTGAGTTTTATGCGGCGTTTAAGAGAGCAAGTTCGGCGAAAAAGGCCAGATTTGTGGAAAGAAAATTCTTGGATTTCGCATCACGATAATGCGCCTTCGCACAAGACCATCATTGTGAACAATTTTTTGACCAAAACTCAACAAATACTTTCGAGCAAGCACCTTATTCACCAGACATGTCTCCAGACTTCGTTCTTTTTCCTAAACTCAAATTACCACTTCTTGGCACCTGTTTCCATTCGGTAGACGACATAAAGGAGAAATCGTGGCGAGAACTGAACTCTATTCCAGAAAAAGCGTTAGAAAATGTTTTGATGATTGGATTATTCGTTGGCGTAAGTGTATCGTTTCTGAAGGATCATACTTTGATGGCAATAAAATAAATGTGGATACATAACGTTACATCACACCTGTATTACCAGAAGGGTTAGGCAGAGGTGTACCTCTATTACTCCCAGTTATGCTTGCCATATTTCGCCAGTCATGCTTAATTACCATGTAATAGGGGGCAGTGGCGGACTAACAGGGGGGCGGAAGGGGCGGCCCGCCCCGGGCCTCCGGTCTTGGGGGGCGCCCAAATGCCTCCGCGTTCCCCTGATCATATCCTAACCAAGACTTTAAAAATGTGCTTACTACCTACATAATTTCATCAAGATCAAAACCCTACAGCCATCTAGACTTTTTACGCGGTACTAACATTCTTTTAACTTTGCCGAGCGCGTCCAATAAGTTGGGGGAATTCCCATCTTTGTAGCGGGTACTTCCCCAGGAATGCGAACGTATAAGCATTGTTTTTCAAATTGTAAAGTAATAAACGCGATCTTATCCGTTCTAAGTAATTTAATTAAAAAGTGTAATAGTGTTTTTGATTTTTATTGCGGTATAAAAATAAATGAGTTCAGAGTTGAGTTAGTGCATTTTCGAGTATGGGATGATGATTAATATTAGAAATGTGCGTATAATTAATGTAATTTCAAAGAAGGCATAGTAAAAATGAGGTTATCGAAAAAATATTTTAAAACAGTGTAAATTTGAAGAAGATACAAGCTTTATAAGTTTTTGGAGGGGATTGTTCCCGTCCTTGTCGCGCGGTACGTACAATGTTCGGCGTTAGTATGACGTTACATAGTTGTGACGTTACTTCTACGATAGTGCTGTTCTTGTCTAGCACTTATTTTAAAACGTTAATAACTTGGCATTTTTTTAAGCTTTTACAGTTCTTGTAATAATTTTTGCTCTATTTGGACACAATTTTTTTTTTTTTAAATTGTCATCATCCCCATTCTTCGTATAATTTAGCCTAGAAATTATAATCCGTCAATATGCACCTACGAGTACATTGCTTCAGTTCTACAAATCATTGATATTGAAACAGCAAACATAGGTGAAAAGTCTACTAAATGTGATATTAATAAAAACTCCGACGTGACTGACAGCGAAATACATGAGACTATAAAACTAATAAGTTAAAGAAAAATACTAAGGAAGCCGATGAATACGTCGCTTCTAACTTGGAGTTCTTATCATCCAATGATGCTGCACATTGGCCGATACCTGTGCCAGAGTATATCAGAATTTCGATTATCAAAAAGGGCAGTGAAATATTTCAATACTAGGACGGTCCTTTTGAATCTTTAAAAAAGACCAGGTGAAAGCACTAAGGGAACATATCGTTGTTTAACTTTACCATTGTTTTACTCACATTTAAACGAGACTAAATTTTTAAGGGTGACAATCACACCAATAAATTTGTCTCTGACTTTTGTCAGTGGTGGAAATTAAATCCAAGAATATCACTGCATGAAGCGTCTCATGAACATCTATCAAACTTAGAAAAATATAAACGTTGACAATGGGCTTGAAACTTAATAAAACTATTGGTACAGACAACTTGAAGATTATTAACGATGAAACTAAGAAATGGAGAAACATTTTACATCGCCTTTTAGATGTAACGCTATTCTTAGCCCAACAAAATCTTGCCTTCCGAGGCCACCGTGAAGATATTTCTTCGGAAAACAGGGGAAATTTTCTAGAATTAGTACAACTGTAAGCGAAATATGATCCGGTGTAAGAGCATTGCTTAAAACTAGAAGAGGCTGCTGGTGGGTCGAAAGAGTACCACCTTATTTATCGAAAGGAATACAAAATGAATTTATTCAATGTTTGGGTGATGGTAGGGCAAAAAATTATTGCAGCTATTAAAAAGGCTAAGTATTACGGAATCATTTTTGACAGCACTCCTGACGAAAGTAAAATAGACCAAATGAGTCAAATCATTAGATTCGTTCATAAAGAGAATGACATTGTGGAAGTACGAGAATCTTTCTTGATTTTTTTATGTCTGGATAAACTGCTGAGGCACTGCAACAGCTGGAAAAAAGAAACGAGGAAGAAGGAAGGTAAAAAGAAAGATGCCGGGTGAATCAGCTCATGATGCTGGATTATCAATTCAAGAAGAAATACGTGGGTCAATGTATAAATGCATAGACCGATTTATACAAGAATTGTCGACACGATACTGGGCCATGAAACAAATCAATAATATATTTCCAAATGATTGAAACAAAGTTTATGCTAGAAACTTCAGATGACGTTCTGGCTGTAGCAGTTGACAATCTGCTACAAATTTATCATGATTTTGACAAGGACCTAGTTGGGGAAGCAAGGGACTTCAATGAGTCGTTACCCTGTATTTCACTTATACTTCAATCATTCTTGGCCATTTGCGTATCGGTTGCATCATGCGAGAGGAGTTTTTCGAAACTCAAACTAATTAAAAATTATCTTCAATCTACAATAGGTCAAGAGCGACTGATTAATATAACCGTGCTTTCAATAGAAAGAAAAATTTCCAAAGAAATCGATTTCACAGAAGTTATTTAGGAGTTCAGTAAATTGAAGGCACGAAAACACATATAACACGCTACAAAAAATAAAATAAACTATCTTTGATTTATTTTACCTTTTTTGTCGTTCGATTCTTATTTAATTTTCCTCACCCATATTTATTCCATATTGTAGATAATTATGTACCTACGTTTATTTAGCCTAAATAATTTAATTCGAATTTAAATTTCACTTTCCAGATTTTAACGAAATAAACATAAACACTTATTTATACATACAAATGTGAACTGAATGAAAAGCTTGTAAAACTACATTTTTTTTCAACCTCAGGGGGGCCTCATTCAGCTTTGCCGCCCCGGGCCTCTGTTGGGCTTAGTCCGTCACTAGGGGGCAAGCCTATTGCCATCAACCGGCAATAACGCTTAATATTTAAAGATAAGTTAAAACAATGAGAGTGATTGAATATAAACTTAAACTAATTAACTATAAATACTGTTTAGACGGTGCATGGTGCTTCCGCGGAGGTTGCATGATGCTTCCATGCAACCTCAGCGAAAATTTATAATTTAGTGCCATATTAAATTAATAAGCGCTAAACACTATTTTGTATTTTGAAGTAATAGAGACTCAGTTTGGAGAGCTGACAGAGCCCATCATCATGTAAAAAATGTAGATCCAACTCTTGGAATACAAGACTTATATACCATAAAATACGTCTTTCATTTCATTGATAATAGCTATTACATTACCTACCAGGGTAGGTAATGTAAGGTCGCGGGGCCCTGTAGTACCTAGAGCGACAACGAGCTAAGGTACTAAAATCTAGGTGAAACTTCACTTACAGGTAATGCGTAGGTGACCTACAAGAGAGCTGACCTGACCTATATTAAACAATAAACAGATTTCCATGTGCCAATCATGTAAATCAGGTCAGATCAGGCCTTTCCGGGAATCCGTGCCGCAGTGAGGTCAGGTGGAATCGGGACACTAGGACCTCGGTGTTATTAGGTCAGCACCTAAGGTAACTGGCCTTCATAAGGTCAATAGGATAAACCTATGTACATGTCGCAGCGACGGCGACGCGGCCTTCCCCGGGAGAGATCATATAACTGAGTATCTAACATGAATCATGACAAAATTCATGTCGTATTTGTTTGGTAGCCAAAGTAATTTTTTTGTGTTCTTTTGTATTTTGGGGAGCTATTTTTCGGCAGTTTTTGTGTAAATACTGTCTTTCTAGATTATCCAGCTTATATTTTGTTTGTATTTTAATTTTTAGTAAATTAAATAAGGTATTGATCATTTAACACACTTTATTTTTATTTTCTTAAAGCCTGTTATTAAGGAAGTTAAATCTGTTTACTTTGTCCATTAAATTTGTTTCCGGCAATAACTCTGCAATAAATATAAAACGTTTTCCCTTTTAATTGTTTTAGTAACGCGAGTGATGTACCGTAAATGTTTCCTAGGCTATTCATTATAAAATATTTATGGCTGGCAATACCCACGTCGTCGGGGCGTGAAAAATCTAGTTTATATTCAAGAAGTTTTTGCAGGAACAATAAGATATCGTTCAGCGAACACATTATTATGATAGCTCATTTTTCTTTCTTTTAAAAACGTCTTCGTACAAAAACAGTTATTTACTTAAGAAAATTGACGGAAATGTTCATGACATTTTCCGATCGAAACGGTGACTATTTTTGGTACATTAATAACATTCCTATTACCTATTTTAAGAAATATCAACCTGCTTATCATTTGTAAAATGTTTATCAAATAGGTACTTATTTTAATTTCACAATATGAATTAATGATATTAATTAATATACTAGAAAAGATGCTATCTGTAATGGGAACTGAATATCTTGTAATTAAAGAGTTAGGTTAGGTACAATACAAACACACAATAATGAATTAAATATACATAAGAACAATCCACAATGAAGACACAGATTTATGATTTTTACAATGACACAATGATAGTTGTAAAAAGTCACCTTTCATAATGAAAATTCATCGAAGTTAGCCATAAACATGAACATTTAAGTCGGTTCGCAATTATCATAAACACGTAAATAAATACTACCCGTTCGCGCTAAGTTTGTTTTACTCAAGGAGTAGAGAGAAAAAAAACTAACAAATACCGTAAAAATTTTAACGTAAGCCACGTCATGGGAGGGCGTGTGATTATTACTTATTCGGCACCATAATATTCTTTAGTTTTCTACAGCTTGAGTGACGTCACATCGTCACCGGCAAACTTAGAACGAACGGGTAGTACTTAATGGTCTGTACGTATAGTTGGCCGCACGTCGATGGTAACACTTTGACCTTTTGCCTAGCTTAGCATGGAGTTTCAATGGAATAAAAACCAAGCTTATACTGGTTTTGTTACCTCTGATGTGCAACAATCTCATCCAAATTAAACAGGTCCACAGCGAAAAGTTTCACGTCAAGTGAAGTCATCAATAAAAGTCGTCGTTTTCGTAAAAAGCCAGTGACCTGCGCGTGAGCCGATGCATAAACTTGTTTATGTAATGAGAAAGGAACATGAATTGCCATGTAGATGATGTGAGAATAAATGATCTTATACGGACCTACTTCACTGAAAGACATATTACTGACTTTATCATTTTCAGATCTTTAAGTAAGTAGGTAGGTGAGTAATTTATACATAGTTGTAAAAAACGATACAAAATACAAGCAAAAATATATAACTTTCCACAAAACACATTTATTTACATACTTCATTTGTCGTTAGTCATTGCAAACTTATGTATAATGTATGTAAAAGTGATTATATAATTAATTCAATAAATAACTACCTCAATAATAAAGCGCTAAAACATCAAAAATGCATACTGAACATTACCTATAATTTGTATAAAAACATTTCGAAGTCGGAATCGGCAAACATTGTATCACTCAACTTTCCCTCACGCTATACGAACGACACGCAACGTAACGTCACGCGTCACACCGCCGACCTGCGCGAACGCACATCTGTTAAACATCATCAACATTCCCGCTAATCGTGGATAATTATAAGCCAATCGAGTGAATTTAACATAAATGTTACATATATACTGTGTGACCGCATAGTGACCGCAAGGTAAACGCCACATGTGCTCTCTTTTGACAGTTTAAAAATAACCAGACGAATATTTAGGTTACGCACTATCCGCTGTAGGTATAATTTGTCATGTACCTATAGCTGGAACACTTCCTACTAAATAGACGACGTTGGGATATTTTTGGTGTTTTGATGATGGATGTTATTGTACTATGTTCAAACTATTTCTGGTATTCAGGTAACTACTAGTTCATGCTAGGGTACACTTTAAGATATTATATTTTAGTTTAACCTAATGATGTTGTAACGCCTTATATCTAAGAAGAATCTTCGAAGAAATTATGATATTGTGAGCCATTTAGAAAAAAAAAGAGAAAGTAGTGTGTGTAAAATAAATACAAAAACAAAATGTGCATCCTCGAAATCTTGATGCCTTCTTCCAAATATTCTTCACAGTCAGGTTTCCTCTGCTTCGTCAAGCTTCCTCCTTTTCTCCATCTTTGGCCGCCGATCGAAGAGTGGGAGAACTAGGGAACAACTGAGATACCACCAGCTGTGTTCACTCCGCACTAATTCCCGAGAGAGCACAGCGTGGCACCCGGTCGTTCGATAGCCCGTTGCTCTATCATTTTCTATAATTTTCTTCAAATATAATTTCAGTTTCACAATACATTCTTCACTTCTCCAGGAATCTTTTCTTCAACTTCATTTCTCAGCAACCCTAAAAATTATTTCAACCAAAACGTTTATCAGCGCCATCTGTGTTGAAACGCGGGAACAAAGCAGCGTCAAGTAATCGGTTCGTCAGTGTGCATCAATCTTGTGGACGGAACTTGCGTTTCTTCCGCGCGTTGAACGTAGATGGCTCTGATACTGTTTACATTCAGTTCTTGAGATAAAATTAAACACTTGGGACTTGTGAGTACCTACTGAAGGAAATTTTCAAGAAAAATAGGTACTGTATGAAAAATAGGCACTGTAAAAATACTTTACAGTGTTTGGTACCGCTATGGTATAACCTTTGTATTAGGTATTTTATATAAATGCATACAGTATAGATAGATGTACCTACTGTCATGGCTGCATTTTTTTTTTCTTTTAAAAAATATTACTTAAATGATTGAAGCATTCATGGATGAATATGAAATTCATATAAGACTGAAATTCAGTAACAGCAGTGTCTATGGGCGAGAAACATAATTAGTTCCAGGGGCAGTTTATAGATGGGGTTGTATTGGGCAATTTTGACCTTTTCTACTACTTGTGTACGTGTTATATTTTATTAACATATTGTATTGCTAGTGCATTTACAAATGATGCAGTCCCCAGCCTTTTTTAAGATAGTTGTTTACTCACATTAATGTACCATGTGAATAAAAATGTTTAAAATGATTGTGTAGAAACTAGAAGAGCGATTTAATAACATAATTAGTAACAATAAAATGTAGACGTGTTGGTATAATGGCTGAAAAGAAGTTAGTAAAACTAAAAAGATACTTAATAACGTTTTTCAGCACTCAACTATTAATTATAAAGTCAAATTATCTTCTGCGACATCTAATAATTTTTTGAAGTATTGTATCTTCTTCATAAATCTTTAACTGAATTAACACTTATCCACTTAAAGGAAAACAGATAATTTTCCTGAACAAACAAATAACAAGGAAAACGATAATTAATTAAAGGTGATAAAATTTTGTATTTCAGTGTTTTTTTAGGTATTACCAAAGGCGACTAACGACATAGGCACGATCCTAACATACAACACAGCTCGACCTAGCCCTTGAAAATTAATTTAAACCTTCAAATTTACTCTCACTTACAGAATATTACATCGATCTTTGAAAGGGTTAGTTGATTGTGACTAATAATTCGCTGAGGAAGTCGCCGTCGCCCCAAAGGGGTCCCTCCGACCCTCGCCTTCTCTCCGGTCCAACAGGCCCGCCACGTGCCGATCTTGACCTTGAAACGCGCACACAACACACAAGTGCACTTGTTGCGCACACACTCACAATTGTGAGTAGATTTATGTTTGGCCGCATCACCCTCGAAAACTTTGAACTTGACTGAATTTTGCCTTTGGAAAAATGTTGACTAGGAAAATGCTTAGCGTTTTTGATCGCATATATAGAAATTTATGTACTTATTAAAAAATAATTTTATCTACCCACCTAAAGATTTTCCTATGTTCCATTTTCCCTAATAGTTTTTCATATATTTAATACCTATGAAAATTATTTTTGTTAGCTTCAGTAATAGGCGGTAGTGGTTTAATAAAACGTTACTAAAACAATTATGTAAACATACATGGAGTCCTTTTATTTTCGTAGTAGACTGTGTAAGGACTTGGTAACATCTTCAATTACCTACTTTAAAACATTGGACAGATGACCTAGCTGTTTTCCTATGTAGGAACCTATTATGTATACGTCCCTGATTTGTGTAAAATATTTAAACAACTGTAGCCATAATATTAGCTACGGCAATGAGAACACTTAGATATATTTTTTGCGTTCGATTGTTTTTTGTGATCATATCAAGTTTGTCATCCGGTTTGGACGTTATATGTACCTATGTATTTGTTTCGGTATTCCGCCAAACTGGCAGTGATTCATACAAGTAACTAAACTATTATATTAAATGAATACAACCTTAAAACATGTCTCACCTGGCCCCTAATCCTAATAATTTGGTTAATCATAAAGTTGTTTAGTTTATTTATTTGTGTGATATTCAATATGAGGTTGAGTCGTTGTCCAAAGGAAGTCGATATTAATGACGATAATTTCATTGATTATTTGGCAATTACGTATCGATTTTTGGTTTTTGTTTCATGGATACAATAAAAACATAGATAAAACTAAATAAAGTACATGACTCATTAATTCAAAACAACTAGGTCAGTTGTTTTTAATTAATGAGTCATGTACTTTATTTAGTTTCATCAGATTTATTGATTGGAACAGGACTAATGATCATTTTCGATCCGTTATTGCTAAGAAACTCCAGTAGTGCTATTTTGTAGTCATCGCTCTCACCGTGAAAACTTAGGTGAAATGAGCGCGAAGTGAACTGTCAGTGCCACTGATGCTAGGGATTGACCCAAACGGGATGACACTGACAGCTCACTCCACGCAAGTCTTCACGGTGAGATTTTTACAGAATCGACATACTGAAGTTCAAATTCTACGTGGTGGCACATCACCGACGATTTATTTCGCGCATGCGCCGTCTTTATTATCACCGTAGACGAAGTACATTATTGCATATTCTAAACTGTACATTGCTTATATCTATTATCTACACGTGTGGGTGTAAATATAATTATCGTTATCGCAACATGAAAAGGCGACGCTTTAACCCATGAATGGATCGTACATAATAATGTTCTTTAAAAACTGCATAGTTGTACTCTTACATAGTTTGTGTATTGTTGGTTATCGAGATATGGGTTATTTCTTCTTTATAAACGATGCAAGTAGGAACAGGACTTGACTGCATTGTATTTTGTGTTACGGAGAAAAACAGCACTGAACTTAGTTTATTTTATTTTATATTTTATACAAGGTTGTATTCTTATTAGGGATATCCCAAACAAATTGAATTTGTTCCCCGACTAGTACACCGAAAAAAATGGATCAATATCCACGCGGTTTTTGACAAAAAATCTTGCCCATAGTTTTTACGCATGACTTTTGTACAGACATATTATGTGGGGTTTCTATTATTTCTTACTTCTTTTGCAAGGAAAACATCGTGATTAATCGGCATGTCCTAGAATCAAAAATTCAAAGACAAGTGCCATCTACTAACCCGTACTGGGCCCGCGTGGAGAGGACGCCTGTGCCCCGGCAGTGAAAACATTATAGGCTGATCATGAATATGATATTTTATAATATTATCTGTGCTTCTAAATCTGACAGGTGAAATACAGGATATCATGAATGCACAAAAACTATATGACAAAATACGTAGAGCGAATAAAAACATACAATGTGATACTTTTTGGTTTTTTTATTTTATCGATTTAATTATTTTGCACCAGTTATCACTTTTTATGATAGTGACACGCTTTCTAGAGAAAATATACGTAAAGTATTCATTCGCCATATTTGGGAATACCGATGTAGTAGTTATGTTTTTATGTTGTTGTTATCTATGTAAAAAAAAAAGATTGTATGCAAATTGCCAGTGGCTTGGTATTAGAAATATAAATCTACGCTTCGTATGTCACCATCTAGGTCTTAAATACATAGGTGCTCTATTAATCTACTCCTAATTGGAATTAAACCACAACACTCATCCTCGTTGCTCCACAATATCCGATTCTTACTCACAAAGTCAAAATATGGCGTCTTGATGTCTATAAAGTACTCTATGTATGTAAATAATATCCCCTTTGATACTAGTTAATATTGTCTTTATAGATATATGTATACGTATATAAATTGTAGATACGTGTGAAGGCTCCCACAAACAGGAGCGACGCCACAGCGCGACACAAAGGCACCGCGTGTAGCGCGACGAACGGTGCCTCTGTGTCGCGCTGTGGTATCTCGACTGTTTGCGGGAAGCCTTGATATCGATCGTACCACTGACTCACTGTTTCACATCATATCTAATCTGTAGGTGTCGTTATAATCAACAGGTTTTAATACTGTCCTATTATAATGCATACTTTATGCACATATTGTTTATAAATATTAAAACATTTATGATTTGCATAAGGAAGAATGATTATGATACCTACCAAGGTTTATCGCCTATTAAAATCATAAATGACCATATTTTATAGAGATTCACGTAAGAGCTAATTCAGAACTAACCAGAGGAAACAAAAATGAGTACTTAAGTATATCTTACCTGCCCTCCTGCGGCATCTAGTTCTTCAACAGCAGATTTAATCAGCCTGCAGATCGCCAAAGTCTTGCTTCATCTGTAAATAAAAGAAAGGTCCTTTAATTTTCCGACTAATAGAGGTTATTTTCATATCCAGTGATACAAATCCTATCGTATGATTAAAAAAGAGTGTAATTAATTCATTATTTTAGAAGGCTTCGTCGTTCATTAGACGCTACGTGGTGCGATAGGTCAAATTGTTTACAGACAAGCAATATTGCTCCAATAATGTAATTAAATAGATAAACGCTAGTTAATTAATCCATATTATGTATTTAAATGTCAACGTTAGTTGCAGGCTTTATATTAAAACTGAAGGACAGTTCGCCTTGTCATTAATTTTCCAATTAACAAAATTACGAATGTAATAAACAATAGTCAAACTTGCATGGGCACTTAGAGCTTTGGAAGTAAACTGTCTTTGTCGAACATGGTTTTTGAGTCCGTCTCTAAAACTTACCATAATTATACGTATAGAGTTATGTGGAACAGGGTGTAAAGTTCACCCATACGCTATGGAAAAGGGAGGATCCTCCGATGGGTGTTGTATATTATTATATGCTAGTTGCGCGGTAAACTCTGCTTGCGCGATGCAGGATTTTGCGTGGCGTCAGCGTGATGTGTAGTTCGCATGTGGCGGTGTAGATGCCGCCACAACTGCTCTCAACTCTTTGCTTTTGTCTCATGACTTAACTACCATTTGCTTTTGTGAACCATGACGGTTCACAAAAGCAAATGGTTTATATTTTTTGTGCACTGACGATGCAAGGGAATACTCACGGACTTTTTTAAGTAGGTATCAGTATAATCAAGTACTGAGAAGATAACTAGCACTTTATTGTCACAAACTTATTTGTTTAGCTGTAACCATGACTGCTATTCTAGGAACGACTGGCCTTCTAAAGAGAGACTTTTCTATACCTACCTAATATCTAGGCATGAAACATCCGTTTCCTGCAGTGCTATTGTCTAAACATCGCTTCGAAAAGTGAATCCCCGTATATAAAAAAACAAGTGAGTTCTTCGAATTTATGTTGACACTTGAATCGCTTGAAAAGCAGAGTAGGTAACACTGTAGTGCGTTCATAATATGGCACAGTTAAACTGATGATTTAAGACTTCACAAAAGTTACCCGCATAAATTTAACTTTATAAATATGGCGCTAAGAAAAAAAAAACATCTCTTTATACGAGTATACACTACATGTCATGCACCCTTTGTCATGTCATGCAAATATACTAAACTATATCATAAGAATAAACTTTTTAACAGTCGCGGTCACAACAATAGACCGTCAAGTGGAAAAGCTGGTACGGTACAGTCACCACTTTTTGCAGAATTTTGACGAAATATATAGAAATCACTCAGTGCAGGATAATGATTATCCTGCATTGAGTGATTTCCATGTAAAGAGGAAAGGTAGCATGTGCTTATATCAGATGAAAACAACAATTACCAGTCACAAATGCGGTGCGTTCTTTGTTGCTCATTGGGAAACCCATCCTTGCCCAGCGGTAAACATTGATGAGCTGACATAAGGATGAATTTATGGTTCAATGAAAGGAACGCTGTAGCATTTATAATAGCATTCACGCTTTTAGTCGCCGAAGGGTTGAGTAGAGGTGTATAGTAGCTACGGCCCGCATTTCGAAGTTTATGTTTAAGTGCCATGTACCTAATAGCATTTATAAAAACGTTGATAATCGTACAAGTTCAGTGAGGGTGCATACTCGGTAAGCTCAATATCCTTCCTATTCAAGGGTACGTATTCCTTATCATTAAAGCACACCCGTTCTACTCCTTAATATGCAATGGTCTTGGTAGAACCATGAAGCATGAGGCTTCAGGGTCTGGGTACTCGTATAAGTTCAGTGATGCCTACTCCTGTCCGAAATATTCCATCAACCATTTTAACGAAGCCTGAAATAGTACTCAATATAAGTTCTACAGTAAAATTATATAAATCACTTTACCATTACTAACACGAATCACCTTGCAGGAAATCTGCGTTTGTCTTTTTTCAACTAACAGGCGTACAATTAGGTACACACGACCATAGCATCCACTTCGTAAACCAATTACATAAAACTAGTTAGGGACTTAAGGAGGCGTTATAACACATGTTTAGTTACCTTATTAGAAATAAGAATACAGTGCATAGTCTGTTTCAAAAGTATTATTTACCATAATGATGTTTTTAATTTAACAATGGGGATGATGACAATTTTTTAATTGTTATCTTAAAAAATGTTTATTTCCAAATAGTGCAAATAGTATTACAAAAAAAGTAAAAGTTTAAAAAACTGCCAATTTATAAACGTTTTAAAGTAAGTGTTAGACTAGGACAGCACTATCGTAGAAGTGACGTCACGACTAAGTAACTTCATACTACATAATAGCGCCGTACATTGTCCTCACCGCGCGACAAGGACAGGAATAATCCCCTCCAAAAACTTTTAAAGCGTGTAACAATGAAGAATCATTGTTACATCGGTTTAACAGATATTTTCGATTATCTCATTTTTACTATGCCTTCTTTGAAATTACATTATTTTTAAGAAAACTTTTAATAGTAGTCATCATCCCAATTGAGGTTAATTCTATAACCTCAATTTTATTTTTCAATTCCGCTTCCGTCCGCTTTCGTTTTTTCTTCTTCCGCTGGCTTAGCTATTACTTGACCTCAGGGTTCTTTGTGCCCGAACCTAGGGGTTCTACTTCCCGGCTGAGGGCAGGGTATCTAATAATAACGCTAACTTATTGGATCAGCACGCTGCTCCGGACACGGTGTACAGCATGCGGAGCTGTACTGCGTGCTACCGGCGTCCTACGGCGCTTGCTACTCCAACTGCGGCCCATTCGCAGGCCTTACCGGCTGCGTGCTAAGCATGTGCTGCCACTGCGGCAGTCTCTCCGTCGCCCAAGTGAACCAAGGGAAGGAAGGGTACCGTCCCTAGCTAACTATAGTGTGTTAGTACTCAGAACAGAAACAGTGTCCTTAACAACGACCTAAACTTCTACATAGTTGAATATATTTGTAAGCATTCTTTACTAAGCGTTTCCTTATAACCTATCTACCTAAAAATAATGGTCTGCGCAGCCTAACTGGAGAGCCCTTTGAAACAATGAAAGTTAAAAATAAAATACGAAATTAAAACCTTCTTTAATCACAATCACAAATGATTGTGTTACTCATTTCGTTTACACTTTTGGAACCAGTTTCTAACAGACCCTAATAACACAAAAATCAACAACTGTTGTTTAAAAACGAAGCACGATCATGGTTGTATAGTCAACTGTTTGTAATCCTTGAGGTGATCTGTAGCCTGGAAAACAAGGGCTGAGTCATGTAGTGACTTTGACAACCACGTTAAATATTTATTAATACGCTATTTTACCCACGAAATAGTGTTGTGTTGTGACGCTCATGGAGATAATGTTATGTTATTAATTATACGCGTGTCTAGCTGCAGTGATGCTGTCATAAGCAAATCGTATTCTGTAATTGGTTATCTTACTTTCCATAAAATAATTTGAAACGGTTAATCGTTGCCACGGCAACAAATATACGAGATCTAAATGTGAAAGCAATCTGGAGTCTTAAGCCTTGACTCAGCAATTATTCAAATTTAAATTGTTACTTTGCCCAACCAAACAATAAAAAGATTGTGATGAGACAGTACCTACTGCTTCTTCCTATTATATTTCGTAGAATGTGAGAAGGAACTGATCAAGGTCACATGTTATAAGCAAAAACAAAGTTTGGCAAAGTTGTTGTTGATGATGGTGTTTTGTCTTCTAAGTATTTCGTGAGTAGGTGATTAGATAAACGCGTTTGAATTAAAAGTTCCCCCTAAACTCGAGGAAATCAATCAAGGGAACCATTATAAGTAATAAATGGTAGTGTTCATAATTTGTAAGGAAGTAGAAATTATTCTGAAAGGATTTTCATCTCCGCTACACGCGGTCGCTTGCTCGTGTAAACGATTTATTAATTCAGATCAGAGCAAGTTCATAATTGTGTAAATAATTCAACTTGAATTCTGCGTTAACATTGAAGAGATAATCTGTAGACTCGAGGTCCGGAAGATCCAAAAGGGCATTTATTATTTCCAACTGTAAGCAAATTCTCATGCTAAATATAGACCTCGTGATCGGCACGGGCTCTAGGTTTTGCGTCATCAGTATCAGCCCACACTGGGGGAGGCTTGCCGCAGGCGGCGCAGGGGGGGGCTGGTGGCTGGGGTGAGGTGGGGGACGCTTGGCTTCTAACTAGGACGAGCGCATGCGCGGAAACAGCGCCTACCCTAAATAATGTCAAAGGGCACCCCGGGAAGCCTGGATACCTAGGGCGTCATATAGGCTTTATAAATTAAACACACAATCTGGGTCAGTTTATTTTTATCTGAGGGTATTGCGATATGTAAGTAGTCACATACGACTACCTACCGGCTAGTATGTTTTATTTCTTCATAAATGTGTATAAACTAATGCGAACGAAACACCTGTAGCCTAGAATCTGAATACACACAATAACAATGTATAAATTAAATGTAAATCATTTCCTGAAAGTCGTAGACAACAGATATGGGAATACCGTTACAGAATTGTGTACATAAGAAGAAGACGTTGAAACATAACTTGAATAAACTAACAATGAATTGGAACATGACCATGTGAATGAAATAACCTAGCAGTAAACTGTAGCAAATATACAAGAACATTTACAACTAAAGGAAGCGGTAGACTAACATAACGCAGATGCTACAAAACACAGTCTAAACATTCAAATCTTCAAACACAATCAACCGTGTCGTTCACTATAAGAATATTAATCGATTACGATTAATATTCTTATAGTGAACGACAAAAACGAGAATTTAAATAAAATATGGAAACTGTAACTGGTTTTCTTAATAGAAGAAATAAAATAAAACAGCAGTATTGAAATGCTAGAGCTAACAACAACAAAAACTTAAAATAGCAATGAACAATAATTTCTTTAACGCTCTTTAGTATTCATGTTTGTCATGATAATATGAGGACACAAAGTACAAAAAGCGAGTCAGCGTGTATAATTGTCGAGAACGAGTCAATTGTGGTAATTAATAATATGAGACACATACCGACCCTGAATTAACATCCGATACTCTTAGGAGCTGCGGTCTTAATCATAAGGACGACGAATCGAAAATGAACTTCCAGATATGTTTATTGTCTGCATTTTCATTGGACACAATATAATGTCCAATGAAATTGGCGAAAACTATTTCAGTAACACGAAATATTTCGTTATGATCATCATTTTGGAAAATTACGTCTTTAGGGTTTAAATTGTTACAATACCAATTGGCTTAATGAGGTTTAATCTAATTTTAAATGCTAACTTGTTGCGAACTATTATGAAGCTTATAAGTTTCACAAGACTTGATACAATTAAGAACTGCATCCTCAGATACAGAAAGTGCCGGCAGATACTACCTTGAGGTTCGCCAGAAACAATTAGTCCCGGAATCGGCATCAATGAAATCTTAATTTAGATTATAATAAATAAACAAAGGAATCTGTATATGCTAACTGACGAATACTTGAAAACAATGCTGTGAATTCGAGGCTATTTTAAGTGTGTACAACAAAAACAAATTATGTCTACCTCAAAAACTATTTTTTACTCAAGTTATAACAATGTCGCTCGTCTCTACACGTCATTATTCTCATCAAGGTTTGAATAAAGTCACAGAGACCTTTTAACGTATTGAAGGGCAAACACATTGTGACTGACTATGTGTTTAATACGATCAAAAGAAGGATTGGTCAAACGAACGGGTTTATTGGTCTTGTTATGATATTTAGGACGTTTTCATCTTCGGCCTCACCTGCGTTCATAACGTGTATTTCTTCATTATGTTAGTAGCTTTCTTGAATTTATAAGTATGCTGGAATAGAGTCGGCATTTTTCTATTTTGATCAACAATTTAGTGCATAACTCTACCAATATAAATATCATCACGTGCACGGATATTTATAACTATTAAATGCTACGTGATTCAAGAAAGTACTGCTAGTAGATACATTATCGCACCTCAGCTGTTCAAACATTAAAATGTACTCGGTTAAGAATTTTAAAGCGCAGACTTGTTTCCCATTAGCAAAATCTCCACCTTGGTATAAACAAACACGTAGGTGTACATGTTGATCTGGCGTGATCGTGAAACCGATGTCAATCTTAATTGTACAATCCCTCTTAATCTCATGAAACTGCTCCCCAGAATGCTGTGCCATGCAATGAATTTTGATGTTCTATTACATATTTATATCTTCATAAAATTACATACATCATGTAGCAGTATGCGGCTCTGCTAGTACATCAAAAATTGCACTGCCAACTAAAATAACCAGAATGAACATTCCATATACAGGCAAAAATCTCAGTCACAAAGATAAACAGGAATGATAAAACAAATTAGCATTCTCATGCTATGATACGTATGTACAGCACCTAGGGGAACATCTGACAAATGCACACAAAGGTCGCATTCCCCTTGGTTGCCATTACGACTCCATAAAACGTTCTGTTTTAAATTGCAAGCAAACGTGCAGACGAGTAAAACAGAAATAAATAAGCAAGTCTGCGCTGGCAGCGCTGTTGCTAGGCGCTCTCAAGGTCTGCGCGGCCCTGGCCGTGCCCCCCTCATACCCTCTGCCCTTCCCCCGCGCATATGCACCGCTCAAGCTGCATTCGCCAGCCGCACACACGCCAATCCCGCAGACACGCCAATCCCCACACACAAGCAGCACCACTACACACACAATCTGTATCGATATGCTGCACGTGTAAGCTTAGAAAGGGTTCGCGTTAGTGAGCGTGTCGTACACATACGATGTCTGATTAATGATGGTGGATATTCTTAGTTTTGTATATAGCACACATGTATAACACGGTTTTCTTGTGTTCATGTACATAGTGTACGCTCCATTTGAACTAAATGTGGAAACTGCCTGCTTACGTGACTTCCTTGGAATGTATCTTCCGTCAAAGTGATTTTTCGCGTGTTGCGTATACTTATTTGAAAGATTTCTAGGTCAAGATTCCAAAATTCTTCGAGATTTCGTGTTGGCAATTAGAAATAACACTTTATTATATTTATTACTAAATCGTATTGCAACAGATATTTTGATTTATTATAGAATACCCAACTCAAATAGTTCAGAAAAACAATCTTGAGACCACGTCAAGTCATTTCACAGCAATAATGTATAAACATTGATTTCTCTTTTCTATTGGCAAGTGATATTAATGCTGTTATAAATCACTACAGACTACATATATTCTTTCGTATGTACGAATTTATTTTCGACCGTCCGTGTTATTAAAAGTTTTGATTTTTCCCACGGAAGCCCGGAAGTTGTATTGGTTCCAAGTGTTTCATCATTGTAAAGAAGCGATGACGAGGTAACATTGTGAATTATGTCGTATCCAATGGACCACTGCCAGAATTAAGTGACGGAATGAGTTTTACGTAATAAAATGTATACGTTAGTTACGATGATAATGACTTACTACTTGACCTTGGTACGAATTTTTAATGATCCAAAATTAATTTTCAATTTATCCAAGCTTACTTTTTGCTTTACGACAACTAGCTGTGCCTTGAAAGTATGTTCTAACACTTTTACATTACTTACATTAAGTGACACAAAACTGACTGCTTTTCAGATCAAAAGATATTTGCAATTTGCTAATAATTAGCTCTGGGTATGTAGCAAGACTTGTGGATCTGTACCGTCATCACATGTTGCATGTCGTACCGACTTTTTCTATTCAAGAACATTCTGTCAGAATCAATGGAATCGATTTGATGGTAATCTAGTGATTGATATCCGCAATAAGGATCATCAACAGCAGCAACGTTTTTATCCGAGGTAGGGATCATACAGCTAAGGCTGTTGCAGACCTAAGTCAAGATTGCCTATACGCAGACGGCAGACCATCGCTCTATAAAAATTTAGGCGTGCATCCTCAGGATAAATCCGTTTGGCTTTGGCTGACAAAAGTGTTGTATCAACAACAGCCAAATCTGTTTTGACATTAGTGTGCGCACTATCTAAAGGAATATTACCGATGTTATTTAGTCTAGCATATTTAATGAAAGAAGCTATATTATATATTATTACCTAGTGAAATTATCTCGTAAGGCAGTTGCATGTCCGCTCCATACAAGCGCTTTGGCAAACCTCAATGTTTATTTATCGATGATGACGGTGTGATACACACCGCTCCCACGTGTACTGCACTTTATGTGACTCTCAGTACGTCTTACGTGTCCACTTTTATTGATTTATTTCCTTTCAACATTCAGTAGGTATCTATCTTTGTGTTGCCTTTCTTCTTCTATGTAGGTATCTATAGTTTTTTTTTATCTTTACCTTGTATATATGGCATTCCGCACAAGTAGAAAGTTCCCATTGAAGTTACAGACATTCAGTTTTCTATTTCTAAGAACCCAAAATATTCTAAATGCAATGTAAAATCACTGCACTTCAAATATTTGCACCGAACACAAAACGAGTCTGATAATGTGAATACATCAATGTTATCGATGAGTATGATAAACTCGTGTTTGCTGTTATCTAAATATATCTGCATTTATTGTAGATATTTTAGATATAATATATACCTGTCTCGTTAAGCATGGAGCTACCTATTAACTACTTGTGTTGTTGTAAATAAACAAATGGTCGGCCATCTTGGCCGCCATGTTGTCGATGAGACGTCGACGTGACGCTCGCGTTCGTCAGCTGATAGCGATACGTGGTTCTCGACGCTAAACTCTTGCTAATGCAAATAAATGTATGACCATTGCGACCTAGTGCTGCTCAGCGAAGTAACCGGAGGCAAAACGAGACACATGGGCAATACGGGTTCGATGGACATAATCAATATAAAAACCTCATCCATCACTGGATTTGCATTATGATCGATAGCTGCAGCTCGATCCGGTTTTAGATCCACAATTCTGAACAATAAATAGGATTTGTATTGAATAGCACGTTTGTTTTGGAATTCAAATTCCACAGCCAACCCGAACGTTTCCTTGAATAATACCAAGAGTGCTGATTAGTCATTCCTCGTGTTGCTTACTTTTGTTTGAGAAATCTTTGAATCGACTGTGATTTCTTTTATAAAATCCTTGACTGTACAATAGAATCTGTTGTAAATGATGATGCCGAATGAGGAGACATGTGTAGTATTATTATTTGGTAGATTATTGTTATGCAGGTTTCGCGAGCGCGGGTTCAAGGTAAAGCCGCCATCAGCATGTGGGAGGCCCCTGAGTATCGTATTATTTAATTTTATCCAGTTCATTCAAGGAACCAAAAATCACACTCAATTGTTAGTTCAAGCTCGGCGTAAGTAGCGGGTTGAAACCCTCTCGTGGTCTCTTCAACGAAATTTCGACGGCTGGTTGACACTTCCCGTAATACAAGGGCTGACTTTAACCTGGGCCAGAGGCAAAGCATTGCCATACTCTTGGGTACTTACATTACCAGTCGACAGCGATGCGGATGAATTTTTGACGCTATATTTTTGATTGTTATATTAGGTATATTCGTATATTATAGACGCTATATTAGGTATATTGTATTTTATTAATTAATTAGGTATTAGTTGTTATTTACGTGCGTATATTTTAATTTTAAATAAATAAAACGCATTGTTAAAATGTTTGAAGTAATTTCGAATTAATTGGAAGGACTAAAATTATATGAAAGTATTTGTAATTTCATAGATTCGTTCTATGAGTAGTTTTGTAGTACGTGTCACGCGCTGTTTAATTTACATGTATTCTCTTATTAGATACATAGTTTTTTTTACTGTAACTTGAATTCCTTCTAAACTTCTTATAAACAAAATTGTTAATGATATTGTCAAGTCGGTGTTCGATGACGTCATTAATTAACTTTTTATATGTCCTGTTCTCTTCGCTTTTATGTTTTTTGATGCATCAACGACCATAAATGGATTCCCAAAAATTAATTAGAAACAAAGAAAAACGAATTCTGATTTAGTCGTTCCAATTTATGTAAATTCTTGGAATTATTAATTTAATTTTAATAACAGAGTAAGAAGCATACTCTGGTAGTTAGTGATAATTGTTATTAAGGTGATGTTACCTAACCATTGAGCTACTTCAGTTTAACCAACATGATCTTCCAAAAGAGGAGTGAAATATAAAACAAGAACATACAAATAATTAACAGAAAACACTTTTCAATTCTAACTCAATTATTCCAATCTATCAATACTCATATCAGTAGGTAAGTACTACTACTTACCTGTACGAACTCATTGAGGAAAACGTTGTCCATAACTTTAAACAATTGGACATTCATTTTAAACAGTTGGTCATAAATGCCGCTCTTAGCACTTTTCTTAATTTTGCCTTCGAGTCTTTTGCTTAACTACTTCAAATGCCAATTTGGCTTTAAACTGCAAATATTTACTAAGTAAACAGACTATAATTTTTGAAGAGTCTATCATTGACTTTAAGTTGTTGACCAACTATTTTTTGCAAATAGGATTTAATACCTGAATAAGAAGTCTTACAACAAGTAAACAAAATGAAGAGGTGGTTTTACTTAGTGAAGCGGATGCTGTAAAATAATTGACACAAGACCAATATGAAGTAGAACACGATTTTAACGTAGACAGGATATTACAGAAGTTGTCAAGAGTTCAGCCAAATTATTTATTTCAGCCACGCGAATTGGGTTTGCCATTATTTAAATGAGTTTGACAAAAAATAAATAAATAAAACAAATAAATCTTGATTGTACTTTTAGACAGGTTTAGAGCAAGAAATACTTATGTGTAAAAAATCACGTACAGTCCAATCAAAGTTTCAATCAAACTATTTTTCTTATACCCTGGCCTTTTTCACGCCTTTGATCATCCACGATCGAAATATAATAAGGTAAACATTGGTTCCTTAAGTCGATATTAGTATCTGAATAATGGGCTATACTTAAGTTACGTCTTTTTGTGTGACTGCCTACCAAAGCCAGCGTCGGCTGGGATCACCCGATCGCCTTGAACTCATGTTCGACATTTTTTGCGAACTAACGCTACAACAGGATACATAGCGCGCCGCTGTGCTCGGCCCTTTAGTGGTTTAGTTGATGTCCTTGATGAATCTTAGAGATCTTTTTGGGCCGTTTCATGGCCTGGAATTCGGGCGGGTTGATCTTTACAATTCTTTTTCTCTTTTGTTCGGGCGATGTTACTTACATAACTACCTCAGTTTCAAATTTCGCTTGATCCGTGCGAATTTCCTGCACTTTAAGATGCACGCAAACATTTGATGGTAACGTCAACAATTTTTAAGCGGCGCTTTGCTCGCGGAAATTAGCTGTTTCATTAGATACTAGTAATAATAACTTCATGATCATGACGCGGTGATACAGCTCGAGTCAAATTCAGTCATTTAGAGGACACACGAGTTAGTAGTATAGGTAATATTGACTGTCTAATGTCTAAGTTAAACATGGCTGCTAGTATAAGGAACGCGCAGGCCCTAGATGAGTTCGGATCAAATTATTTATTCATAAAAGTGCTAGCGTAACCGGAGCTTTGTATGGTTCTTAAAAAAAAAACAGGGACTACGATAACAATAAAGATGCTAATGTAAAGTTAATTAGAACTAGAAAATACGATAGTGAAGATACGTGTGACATTTTCCTTACACTTCCAGCTCCTATTAGAGCCAGCATCAGTCATTATTAAAACATTGTTAGTTAAGAATATTGCTATGGGAAACTTACTGGAACGTAGGTTTTGTTTGAAGAAATGTTGCATAATGTTATACGGCGTGGCATCAACAGCGGAGGCGGTGGAATAGCACATGAGGCGGAACTGTAACATCGCCATACAATCTGCTCACCGCTGATATGCACTCGGTTTAACAACGGTTCACCTGAAATTGCTGTCAGGTAATAAGCTAACTGCGGTAGTTTGGTGCGCCCATGATCGTGTGGCGCAAGACTCGCGGAAGGCCTCAACGTGACAATTTTTACGGAACTGTAATTGTTAGTCAGGTGACCCGCTGGGACGCGACAGTGTGGAAATGGCGATGCGGTGTGTAGCGCGATCGTCGGTGAGGCACTGACGGCTCGCCGGCTGCCTGCCGCCGGCCGCTCCTGCATTGCGGCGCGCAGCCGCACTCGCGCGCGCATGACCTTGGCATTGAACTTGGCAATGGGCCGGCGCGGCGAGGGGCCGCGGGTCGCGGGGGGCATGTCGCCGGGGGATGGTGATGCACTGGCAGCTGCACCGCCCCTCTCCCGCCATCCTTCCGTCATCGCCACTGCCCGAGCCCAACTTACAGAATACAAAGTACTGATTCCAGTCTTCAACTGTTTAATGCGGAGATATTCCATATGCCAAGCTTCTATATACGCGATGGTGACGCGCCGTTTCCGTTGTCTTATTTACTTTTTATGACACACAGAAGCGAAGTGTAATAGGTGGAACACACGATTCTATAATTGATAGCGCTGTGAAACCAACAAATTGCAGTAGACAAATATTTACGTTTTTGAATAATATGTCATACTTTTTGTTTGGATAAATGCCCGAAGTGATTAGTTTTTGTAATGGTTCAGGTTGTGGTGTGTCAAAACATTTAAAATCAGAAACGTTATATTTTGAGGAATTTTAATTAACGACTATATTTTGTAATTGAAAAGTACCTATGCCAAATCCGCTTTTTTTACAAGACAATAGTTGTACATAAGTACTATAATTTTGGCGGTGTAACAGAGAGCGATCATTTTATTTGCTCGTGCGCCGCTTGCTCGAGGCACATCTGATGTAATATCGGTGGAGCATAAAAACTGGTCGCACTTGAGACTTTAGTTACCAACCGGCGATTTATTAAGCCCGCAATAATTTCTTCGATAATCACACGTTTATGATATCAAGCAGAATTCATTCTTTTATTAAACTAGCTCCGATCAAGTGCAGTATTCATTTCATTCATTTGTTATATTGTAAATTGAGTTAAGGAATGAGCAGGTTGATCTTGATATCGTAGTTATACAACACAATCAGACGTGGGTGATGAGCTATCTTCCTACACGTGTCGGGGTGCGAAGGCTGCGGGGTACGGGGGTGGTGGAGGGGTGTATAGCGGGGGATGTTGCGAGATCGATCTGAGTGCGCGCGCACCTCGCTCCTCGCTACCCACTCTAAAGGCCACACAGATCCCGGGCTGCCTAGGTACTTAGGTACCAATGCCAAGCACTAACTCGATACATCTATGCTATAACGAATATACCAATGTAGCTACTTACTTTGTGGTAGCGGTTTTAATAGTCGTTTTTCCTTTACTTAATGTTATCGGCAAATACATTTAAAACATTTTATCACTCTCCTCTTCTTTCAGTTTACTAAAAACATCACATACAGAAATAAATAGAAAACTCAACCTTCTGCTATTTTGTCTTTAACGTTTGTGATTTCTGGGAGAGTACGCTTATCGTTAGTAACATATATAACGTATGAGATCCAATTATAACTACCCACAAGTTTATGAAATATTATTACGGAGTACCCCACGAAGCCCACGAACATTAATTTCACTTGAATAGCTTTGATAACAGTGCACTGAACTTTGCGTGAACAATATTGATTGTATCTTGTTTTTATGAGCTTCTACTGCACCATTAGATCCATAATGTTACGTTATTTTCCTTTATAATTTTAAAGGTTATTTATAAGCTTATTATTTCACACAGAATCTAGTGGTTGTATCTAGAACTTACTTGTTTTTTGTTCACTGTTTTGTTCAATTAAGTTACATGGAGAGACAAGCAACTTTATGTTTATGCAGAAACATTAATAATGTTTGCTGTACATCGACTTTTTGTGAAACAATTAGTAATGATAATGTGTGGAGTGGTAAATGATTTTTGTCAGGTTAGGATCAACCAGAATAATTATCATTTATGCTTTTTGAACTTTTTGAGCCCAGAATTCACGCAGTTAAGTGGCATTTTCGTCGGAGAACATGATCGGAGTTAAGATACTACCTTGAGGTACACCAATCTTGTCTACGCTTGATAACAGGGCAAACCAGACGGTTTTTCTGTAATAGAATTGTGGCAACCCCTTTCCGTTTCCTTAACCAATGCAGAAGTAAAAAACCCAAGTGAATTCCTTATTGCAAGGACACTGGACATTAGGTACCTAAATCGAAAGGATTACAAAGGTAGAGAAATTTGAACGAAACTGAAATGATAAACCATTAAGTACACGTTTATGATGTATTATGGTATGATCGGTAAAATGTAAGAAAAAAAAACACGAATATCCTAATATGGCACATTGTCATAACGTAGGAGTCACCCGAGGAAAATGGATAACTTAGTTGTGGTCAGCTTGTCACCTCGTCATTGTTCGCGCACTTTGATCTTTTTTATATCCAATGAAAACTATTATTTTTTCCACTTCTTCTATTACAAAAGACACGAAGACTTGGTATGGGGCGTTTCAAATTGTGAATTTGTTTTGAGATTTATTTATTTTATTTTATTTGAAAGGTAAATTGACTCCTTACAGTCTGATTGGTTGCCCATTGACAAGATAGAACAGTAGCTCAGGAATGCTCCTCGGCGTCAGCTGTCCCTCTACTATTCAGGGTGGCAGGGACATTGACGTGCAGCCTTTTACGACCTATTCACTAGAAACATGAAAACAATAAAAAAACTACATAAGCATTGAGGTATGGTGAATTAGTCACTTACAGGCGTATACAGCACTTACATAGAAAAATAATTGGAATCAAATAACAAAACATTAAGTAAAACACAACAAACTAAGATTTCTTCAGTGCATAGGTAAGCAAAATGCCGCAAGAATGTACGTCAATTCGGGATTCTTCAAAAGGGTAGGGGGAGATGCTATTTTTGTACGTTCACATTTCGCTGGAGACGATATTGAGTCCCAGGGTCAGGACTGGTGTTATCCACTGGCATTATTTAATCTACTAAATATTTAACACAATAGTTGTAAAAGAAAATCCATACTTGTACTGATTCCAGGTCCCTAGCTCGGTAGAAAAAATGCTTTATTACTGATGCAGTTTGAAATTTATCAGCAGTCAAAATTACTAAACCTATTTTATAAAGTGAAAGCACAGTGAAACTGGTTAATTAATTTTAAAAGGAGCAATTCTGAGTAAACTACCACAATCGAGTTCCCTTTCCTCGAATTCGATTTGCACAAATATATATATCTAATCTAACCAGCCTGTACGAGTACTGTCCTCCAGCAAGGCAAATGCCTCCCTCTCCCTATTCCACACAATTCTGTCTTTTGTTAGAGCCAGCCCACACTTGTACTTGTTCATATATTTATAGGTGCTTTTACTGCCTTAAATTTGATTTTACCTGTTTTTTTTTTGCTTAGCTTATACTGTCCCACTTTTGGGCAAAAGCCCCCAAGGCGCTCTGTTTTACTTTGTAAAATGAAATAAACAGAAGGTACGATCTACGTTTATTAATAAATTAAGTTAAGTATATCATCCAGCCTTTCAGAAGACGTTTAACCTTTACCGCGCTCTTTTAAGGTTAAAGGTTGAAGGGACCCAGAGCACAGTTAAATAACTTATGTGCACGTTACAGATCTTGCTTTAATTCGGAGTTTCTTTTTCAATTTTCACACTTACCTATTCTAAGTTTTTTGTTGTCGACTCTTTGTTTTTCCTTGAAATGAAATCGTCGATTCGTTTTGGATTTTGTTTAAATTCATCCTTCCTTATCAACGTTCAAAAGTAAAATTTGTTAACAAATGCTCCACAAAAAGTCTTGAAAAACAATCACGCTTATACCTGACATATGCAAAATGCGTGGTATATGAATATTATCCCATTTCCTTTTAACAACCCTCAATTTAATGGGCTTGAAAATAAGAGAAACAAAACTTCTGTTCAGGATAAATTAATGGACTCTGCCACTGTGTGTATAATTTTCTCTATACTTTCCTTTAACGTCAGCGCAGTTAAGTCTGCACATAAATAATTCCCTATGTGATCGACAGATAATAAATAATGCATTGTGTGTAGCAGAAGCTATAATTATGGTTTTATTACCGGCACGTGTCTGTTATATACTCAAGTGCAAAATGATTGAAATTGTACACCTGAACTATAAGAAATTGATCATTTGTGAATGCTTAGTCACCAAGTGTGTAAACATCTCCTGTTTATTAACTTTATCGAAGTAAATTCACCGTCTTTAAACCAACTTTTCCTGTTTTTAATACTTTTCGTGTTATGTTTACACTGACTTTTGACCTTCATATTAATCGTTGCGTCATTTAAAATTATTATTGACTTCATGACATACACAGGTATGCTCACTTTCTTGTGTTATTTCTTCTATACAAGTAGATATAATTACAGACTTCAACAAAAATAAAACATCGAAACTCTCTTTCTTTACTTTCAGTTAATACTCGTAGATATGTATTAAAACCTGCATTTCCAATACCCTTACATCTTCAACTAAGGCCTCAAAGGGCGAAGATACACTATCGAACACGGATCACATCCAGAGCTCTACAGTTCTACTGCGTATAAAATTACGGCATTCGCCGGCGTCACAGCACAGCCGCCCGGGAGGAGTTGGCCTTGCCCTTCACAAGGCGCACGAAGCGCGAATCGATCGGCGCGGCGCGAACCAGCTGACCCGCCCTGCCTCTTGTAAACACTGCTTTACCATCAATGGACGTCTATACTTTGTTTGGGAAATGTTTATGTACTTTTATTACTATAGAGTAAGTTTATATAGGAAATATATTAGAAATCATATTTTAGGAAAGAAGTTTTTTTTTTTTTGCTGGGATTCCAGTTTCAAAAAACCAATGTTTTAGTATTGGATTAAAATGTATGAAACGAAGGTGACTACACATTTGAGTATATAGGAAAAGGGGTTTTCAGATGAAATTCAAGTTCAAGAGATCAATGTTTTAGAAATGGCTAAAAATGTACGAAACAAATGTGACTACGCTAAACAAAGGATGAAGGTTTGTTTGTTGGCTAGGGACTTATATGGAAACGGCTTATCTGCCTGATATGCGATCCTTTGGTTGCATTGCTGCTTACTAAATAGTTACTAACCTAAGCTAACAGTTATCGAGCCCGCTTTGACATGGGATGCCGCTACACAACGAGAACAATATGTAAAATATTGATTTTTTTAATAAATTTACGGGATATTTCCGAGCGACAAAAATGACGAACTTCCATAAAAACTTTCATACCCTATTTAGCCCCCTCAGGAGATTAATTTACAAAAAATAAAAATAAAGTAGAAAATCTTCGTCGGTTTTCAACAAAAAAAAAATTTTTCATGCACGAAGCATGGAACAGCATTTTTTTAATTTCAACGCAGGGCGTTCAGTATCATACTGAATCCAAAGTAGCAGGTTGGGCGTCGATGTAAGCCACCCTGTATAATTCAAAGTAAACCTAGTAAACACATAGAGGTCCAAGTAGTGCTATTCTGTAACCATCTCACCGTGAAAACGTAGGTGAAGTGAGCGTGGAGTGAGCTGTCAGACTGTTCGTGCCACTGATGCTAGGAATTGACAGGGAATGTCAGCTCACTTCACGTAAGTCTTCACGGGGAGATTTTTACAGAATCGACATGCAGATATAATCACAGGATTATAACCTTTGTTATATTCCATAAGCTAGAATTATTGACAGTACACAAGCTCCTGCTAACGATGGTCTGACTACCTAATAGGGCTTGATCAATTATTTTCTCGATCAACTTCAGAGTGACAATAAGCCGTAATTCTTCAGATTGCTTATTCCTGATATAAACATTCACTGTAAATACCGGAAAAGTGCAAGTAAGGCTCGCGCGCAGAGGGTTCTTTCTCAAAGCTGTGTCCGGCTGCCCGCGGTTTCACTCTTGTGGCATGGGATATAAATTTTAAATTCCGAATTGAAAGTCAACGGAAAGTACCCTGTAGGTTTTAAAAGTTCTAAGTAACATAACATAACATCACGCCTTGTTTCCCCGAAGGGTTGGGCAGAGGTATACCTATAGTACACCCACATTTCAAAGTTCTAAGTATTTTTTCATATTAATTTCAACTTAGTACCTCCTACCCTTAGTACCGTTACTAGGTATAATGTCTTGACAGACACACAGACGTAAAACGAAGTGATCCTATAAGTTCATATGTTGTATATAAATACCTACTAAGAAAAAATCTAAGGCTTCAGTAGTGCTATTCTGTAACCATCACACCGTGAACACATAGGTGAAGTGAGCGTGGAGTGAGCTGTCAGTGCCACTGATGTTGGATTGACTAAGACGGGATGACACTGACAGCTCACTCCACGCAAGTCTTCACTGTGATATTTTTACAGAATAGATCGGCTGATCAAGCAGTGAAAAATTTATTTCAGTCTCAGAGTCATAGCTTATTTTCTTGTTACACTGTGAAGGGTGACAAATTCAAATATATTTCGAAGTAATATCATAGTTATACCTACCCCATACATTGTAGGTACATAAATAACATGAAAATACAATCTGCTCATTGCGAACGGATTTTTTGTTCGGGGTTGAAGATGGCGCTTCTTGGAAAGGTAATTTCTTCCTTTTTCTTCGTTTTATTTTGTTTCAAATAATATAATAAAATAAACTTTGATGTAACTCCCAGTAAAATTACAATGTTAAATAATATTCACTTACAACCATACGAAATGTCAAACAGATGCCCTTCAGTTAAACCAAATGTAAATAAGGATGTAAATCAAGCAATTGTTATTTTCCATAAAACGATTATATGGAAAATAACAATTTAACAATAACAAAAAAAAAATACAACAGTCTAGCACATAGTCACAAAGACTACTAATGAACGGGAGGCACAGGAAACATCATTGTGGGCCTATTGACTATTTTGCGAAGGTAGTAAGTCAATAAACAATTTTTTTTTTATATGTGGGCGGGCAGGGTCGGTCCATAGAGGGGAGATGAGCCGCCCACTACCTCTAAGCACCCCAAAGCTCCCCTGACCCAAATAGAGGGGATGAGACACGCACATACACACACAAACAAACAAGGGGACATAAACATATGTCAATATTAATGGGTAAATGGTATGTTGTTATTTATGGAGAGGGTAATAAATAACAAGCAATTTGATATGTTGGACTTGTGAAAAGAAAATTCTCAATTTCCTTTTATGTAATGGTTACAAAGCGGCCGTTCCTGTATCTTTATTTTGTTCAAGAATACATTCATTTAACATTTAATATGACAAAATAAAAACAATGAAAACCACTAGGTTTACGTTTAAAAGATTCCAAATTAAATTAGCGTTCAACACTTGGCAATCAAGTCGATATTTGTACTTATAGTATTTAATTTATTATGAAAATGAAAATAATTAATATAATAATAATAATAGGCTCGGCCCAATTGGGATGATGACTACTATTAAAGTAATTTTTGATGTTATTTCAAAGTAGGCATAGTAAAAATGAGATTATCAAAAAAAAATTGTTACATCGATGTAGAAATGAAGAAGATACACGCTTTAAAAGTTTTTGGAGGGGATTATTCCTGTCCTTGTCGCGCGGTACGGACAATGTACTTACGGCGCTAGTATGAAGTTACGTAGTCGTGACGTCATTTCTACGATAGTGCTGTCCTAGTCTAACACTTACTTTAAAACGTTTATAACTTAGCAGTTTTTTAAGCTTTTACACTTTTGTAATACTATTTGCACTATACGGAAATCAACATTTTTTTTAGATAAAAAAAAAAAATTGTCACCATCCCCATTACATGAGACTTAAACATAATTGGCGAAATGTGGGTGTACAGGCACACCTCTGCCCGGGTTGGGCAGATAATCAAACAATATTGTTTTCCCATCTAAATTCCAAAGTATGGTTCTTATTGAATGATCTGAATATACCTGCTGATAATGTATGCTTACCTAAGTTTATAATTTTCAAATCATAAACCTATACACCCACCGCGGGGCTAGTTTCAGTTACCTATATCGTCAAACTTATCTGCACTACCAATTCTAAGTAAAGTGAATGAAAAACGGATAAAGGCAGTGCCTACCTTTGTGCCGACGTAGATGTATGACGCAAACCGTAACTCTGTAAGCAAAGACAAACAAGGGATTACCTCAACAGCGACCTTAAATATTGATAGTTAAATTATGGGGAGTTCCACGGCCACTGGGGATTCAGAACTTGTGCAAACCAGCTCTACTGGTGCTGTAAATATCTTAGACACCATAAGCTTTTGAATAATGTGGCGGCATGGCAAAATGCCGGCAGTGGATACAACTTCGTCAATTTGACAAAGTGGAATCGATTAATAAAACAATGAGTTTCCAATACATAACACATACATGGAAATAAATATCATATAAGAACAGGTATTTGTTACAAGTACTTTGACTCCAGCACTTTTTAACGATACTTAGCAGGCGGCACAAAAAGCTGCACAAAAAGTGGGTATTCTGTTTATTATATGGAAGCAAACATCGGCGTCTAACCAGCCTTGCGGGCTTAAGATTCATTTTAAATTTGATCATAATGAATTTAGTTTCCAAAACAACGTCAAAACTGTTTGCTCCGGCGATTAGCGTGTTACGTGAGACGCTGCGCAAGGTGAGCTGACCAATTTCGCGCAATGAACAAATCATTTGTTCGCACTACCTACGTCGTTTAGTTCCTGTTAGTATTTATGAGCATCGAATGACATCGCTCATCTAATTTATTCGTAGCGTGCAAAACCACGCAAGCCAAGAGCTGCGTTATGTATACGTAGTACATAGAAAAGCGTGATTACAAACATTACACAACTGATCGATTTTTGCATCAAACGGAACGAGGTCTCGAATTGCTTTAGGAAATTGTGGTATTACCTTTGTCGGTGAGTCCATGGCTGTGCTGGGGTTCAGGGTACATGGCACTCGCGGCGGTTTATGCGCATTTGTCCCACAGAAGTTGTTTCCAGAAAGAGGGCGCCGCGCGAGAAGAACCTACCAACGCGGCGGTGCGCGGCAGAGTCGCTCGGCCTCGACCTTGGCCGTCAAACCCGCGCATGCGTCGCGCGTCGGTCCCCCCCTCGCCGCCGCGCGCCTGCGCTCCCCCCTGCCAATTATGTCATTATGATGTGCCGCTGCCGCCGAGTTTGCTGCTGTTGTGTTGTGTTGCCAAACACAGTCGCGCTCTGCTGGAGCTGGATACAGATATTTAATAAGGTCAAATGATGTTGGTAACCACATTCTCGGAATCAAACATGTAGTCATGTACGAAGACGCAGCCCGCTGCTCCGGCACGAAAGGAGAAAAAAAAAATACATATATTCATATACAAACTAAGCAGATGTTGACATTGGCCGGCTATTGTAGATATTACTAATCATGTAGGTAAAATGCCATTCTCAGTTTTATCAATCGTTTGTAAACATGGAAATTAATTCTAACTGTTGCATGTTGTGGCAAGAGGAAATGGGCCGATACGCAATGAAAACAAACACCGATGTTTTTTATTTACGTTGCTAATGAACATTTTTATGAAAAAATAATCCAATTAGTTGAATTTTGTTGATATTTAATCAATTTCCACGTAATTATAGACACATCAATTTAAGTCAACAGACAAATCAATCGTAATTTTGTGAAAAGCAATACATATACTATCAACTTATCTATGATATTTATGATAAAAATTGTATATTAGAGTGTAATAAAAACATTAAAAAAATTTGGGATAGGATAAATACTATGATGGGAAACCATAAACAATCGGTAGATGAATTAATTCTATCAAATATGGTCGGACAAGGAAGTATAATAGACATAAGTAATAAATTTGCGTCTACCTTCAGTAAAGAAATAGAAGATATAAAACATAAGTGTCATGAGATTTTGTTGGACAGGCATACCTATGTAAAAGCTACGGACTTGTCCATGAGGTGGCATCCAGTAAGCTCGAAATATGTCAAAAACATAATAAAAAACATGAATACAAATAAATCACCGGGTAGCGATCTTGTGCGAATGTCCGACCTTAGAATAGTTATGGATAAAGTGAGCCCCGTTTTAGCTAAACTAATAAACCTAACTGTCAAGAGCTACAAATTTCCGAACAAGCTGAAAGAGGCAATAATCCGCCCAATTCACAAAAAAGGTGATCGCAAAAATGTTTCAAACTTCAGACCTATATCAATTTTATCTAGTATAGATAAAATTATAGAAAAGTGTATCGTCAACCAATTAAGTAACTATCTGCAAAAAAACAACATCATTAACGAGTGTCAACACGGTTTTTTAAAAGGAAAAAGTACAAATACATTGCTAACAAAATTCACAGACGAAATTAACAGTTACCTTAATGATAAAAAAATTGTTATTACTATCTTTTTTGACTATAAAAAAGCATTCGACACTTTGCAGTCAGATACCCTCCTCAATGCAATGGAGGAGTGTGGGGTGAGAGAACCACTGAACCCATGGTTCCGTGATTACCTCACCACGCGCTCGTACCGTGTGAGGGTGGAGGACGTGCTTAGTGACAGAGTTGAGGTACGGAGTGGGGTGGCGCAGGGCTCAGGATGTGGGCCAATTTGTTATCTCATGCATGTTAACAGCTTGTGCCGAGTGCTAAAGCATTGTTCAGCGTATATGTTTGCAGATGACTTGTGCATACTTCGCTCCGGAACTAATTTGTACGATACCTACCAGCTAGTTCAACAAGATATAGACGCTGTTGTTAAATGGTCTCACGACAATGGCATTGTGTTAAACGCTGATAAAACTCAATTATTGCTAATTCATTCACCATATTTACGACCACATGATGTGACTCCACCTTTATTTACACACGATTATATGTGCCACCATAATAACTTACTGGACTGTAAATGTAAACCTATTAAGAGAGTTGACTGTGTAACCTACCTTGGCATGAAAATAGATGAGAACTTTTCTTGGTCCCAACACGTAGACTACATTTGTAGTAAATTAAGAATATTATTAAGTAAAATGTACCACCTAAGCTTTAAGGTTCCTATTTGCATATTAAGATGTATATACATGTCATTAGTAGATTCAATTATGAGTTATGCTCTTGACAGCTATGGATTAACATTCAAAACTAACTTGGAAAAATTAGAAGCTCTTCAAATTCGATTCTTGAAACTACTTGTTACTCAAAAAACTAAAAAAAGTTGTAAAGGAGATTATAGTAAACTATTTAAAATATGTAAAATTCTACCGATCAGTTACAAGCATAAGTATCTTTTAGCAGTTAGCCACCATGGTACCCAAGAGCATAGCTTAACACACATATTCAACAACCATAACACGCGATCTATGGCTGCTGGCAGATTCAATGTACCCAGAGTCACTAATTACTTTGGTGACAGAACCCTAAACAAACGAATACCATATTTATTGAACAGTCTGCCGGCAGACATAAGGAATGAAGCGAGTATAAATATTTTTAAAAATAAATTAAAAAGGTATTATTTAGAAACGTGTTAAAGTGCTACCTCGAAATAATTATTAGTATTAAGTACAAAATTTAAGAATGAGTGTGTAGACTCACCGACCCCACAGTCAAACCATTACTAAGGTTTTGTGGGGCTTAGTTTATAAGTTATTTAATTACCATTTAAAATAAATAAATAATAATAATAAACTACGTATAAACATTTACACATTAATCAAAATGATGATCGATCATCAACGACATCTAGTTACAAACGAATTATTATCTAGTACACTAACAATAATTAATTGGCACCGATAGCACTTGAGAAGAAAAATTGACACTTCTGTTGCTAAAATTTACCCATCTTCCTAAAAAAACTAAAGTTAGATTAGGGGCAGTGTAAGTACCTTATCCGCTGGGATTACTCAAAGCCAAGGGTCTTCTGCCTACATTAATTCGTCGTATCTTTTTCGGGTTATCCCCCTATACCAGATAGGAAGACATCAATTACGGATGGGGAACACCGATTACGGATCAGATTAGGTATAATCTAGTTCCCAAAAATTGTAATGATCTTCCTATAAATCTAATTTGGAGTATGTATATGTACAGTAAGCGTTCAAAAGTGCATAGGCACGTTAAGAGTCGTATTGCTGTGAACTCGCGGTAAGACTGTATTTGTTTAAACGACACACACCACAAAGATCGCAGTTTTGCACGGCACACACTGACGTAAAGTCGCGCATTCGCTTCGCACTACACGAAACAAAAATATGTATTCGTCGGTTTCGTTAGACACGCATCATGCTCGTGACCTGGCCGGTTTATGGCATTGCTAAAATTCGAGTTAATCTAATATGAGCTGGTAGCAGTGGGCGCCAAGCGTTGGACTGAGAAGCAGTCGGCTAGGTTCTGATCTCATAAGATGGAGCGCAGTTTTATTGGCATTTTTTAATTTTGGTTTGCAATAAACACAATATTAAAAAAAAAGCTGCTTTTTATTATTTTTGTTATTGAAATAAAGGTTTTAGAATAAAAAAAGGCGTTACAAGTGATAACAAAAATAAAACATATTAATTTGTTATAATATTTTACATGATACATAGGATAACAAACCGATACGTTTATTTATAATAACTTCTTCAGCCAAATAGGATGTGCAATACTATAATAACAAGGAACTTAGAAGCAATTTGTTTTATTTTGACATGTGAAATGTTCAAAATTAGATTTATTTCACCATAAACTTCGATCATTAATTTCCAAAATAAGTGATTTAAATAAGTGGTTATGTAGCTTAGTTTGTTTACATTAAGTATTTCACATTTTATTTGGCTTTGAAGAATATAGATTACATGTTAAGGATAGCTTAAGTATTCGTTTTCTTTAAGAAAAGATGATTGAAAATAACCTCAATTTTTTGTAATTAATTATACAGGATAAACTATTCCGGAACTTAAACGTTCTTGTTTATTACATTATTGTTTGCTGGGATTCGGTGATGCAACCTTTATAGCGTGGAGGAGGTACACGCCGAACAGTTTGACGTGTTGAATAATTCAGCAAAATGTCCGGTTGGTATGAAACCATTTGTTTCATATTCATTCACCATGTGAAGCCTTGTTTAAATAAGTTTTCCACTTCATAAACAAGCGCTCTGACTAGCAAGGATTTCCTCTTCCTCACATCTCTCAACCCACATACTCACAGTATTTCTCTAGAACAAAGAATGTAATACTATAAACTATAATAATTAAGAGAAAAAGTTATAAATAACATTATATTTATAACACTTTAATCATCATTCACTGATTTAAACAAATAATAATTTATATTTAGTAAAATATAAAATATTTCATATTTCAATCATAACACTCACACTTAGTACATTTGTGTTATCACATCATTTATGTCCACTTTTACGCAGCGCAATATTATTGCCAACGCTTCAATATTTATATTTCATTGCATTTTGAAAATTATAACCACAATACTGCTAATTAACAAATTAAAACATTTGTCACTAACCAACAACGTTCAATTAGGTGAATAGTCGGAACGAATTGCATCTACCTCACAGAAATCGAAATAATTAACTCAGTTTTCTGTGGTCTTCCTACAAACTTTTATTTTCTAAGTAAACAAGATGAACGAGACAAGTTTCGAATGATTATCGAGCCACTACAAGTAATTTTATTAAAACAAACAAAATTGATCATTTTAGGTATTATTAATAACATACCAAAAACTATAATTATATAGGTATTTTAATTACAAATAACCTGCGCCGCAGGCGCGATTAGAACTCAGAGCTCGCCATAATCGCTACTACCCAAGCACGGTAACGACTAAGCTAGCCCGCCATAAGTTAAGTTAGTTGAAATTATGAACTGCACACAAAATGAGTGTGTGTGCGTGTCTATAGTATAGAAACAACTTATAGAAGAAGGTCGTAAGTGAAACCAAAGCGTCAATCTATTGCTTTGTGAGATTGCCTAAGGACTTATGAGCGCTACTGTACGATGTAAAAATTTGGCCTTGAAATCTTCTGAAGAGATAAATGAGGATATAATGTAAAATTCACTCATACTCTTTAGAAAAGGGATGATCACCCCACCAGATGGATGTCGTATCTGGAGGGCAATTGCCCGATGATTGATGTCGGGAAGTTGTATATATGCTAGCTACGCGGTAAACTCTGATTGCGCGATGCAGGATTTGTGTGACGTCAGTGTGATGCATTGTTCGCATGTAGCGGTGTAGATGCCGCCACACTTCTATTAGGGAAAATTGAATGTAAATATTTAAATAATTTGACTCTTTTCAGTCACTCTTAAGAAAGCCAGACTTATTCATTTCCAAAAGTTGCGTTGCCCACCAATTTCAAACAGATAAAGTAACCAAACCTAGCATAATCCAGCTTAGCAACATGAAACAACACTTAATTATAAATCGACCGAGTAAATTCATACGTCGGAAGGTAATGAAATCTATAAATAATGCTAACATCACAGTGACGTAATCACCCATTGTTGATTTACCTGCACTTATGTTTATACGGCGTACATAGACGGCCGGCTGCATAGGTAAACGATAATGAATACTTCAGTATGTAGAGAATCACAAATTAAATTAGAATAATTAAATTAGAGGAGCTTTGCTCACTGCGTGGCGGTGATTTCAGACCGTTAAGTCTATGTTTCCTGTAAGTGAAGTAGTACCGTAAAACGGGGTGAATAGGGATGCAGGGGTGAATCGAAACGAAACTTTAAAAGGGATGTTAACATTGAAATACTTATGTCTGTTGCCAAAAATGTCTCATAAGTATTGAATGTATTATAATTAACGATTAAGTGCCCCTGTTGGCAACAAACTATATTATTTCAATGTTAAAATCCTTTTTAAAGTTTCGTTTCGATTTACCCCTGCATCCCTATTCACCCCGTTTTACCCGGTACTTTAAAATATTTTCAATAGTCACACAACTACATTCCAGGTTTTGAAAATGCAACTTGTAGGTTTTAGGATTGTACGCAACAACATAATACTACCTAACGGTCCCGTTTCTTCTATATTTGAAAAAAAAAACAAACACTATAAAAATTACAAAAACATGTTTTTTTTTACCAGTGCGCAAAATGTAACCATGTATTTAGCATTTGATTCAAAACGTGGGCTACGTCTAGTATCAAGCCAAAGTAGGAATTATTTGTCGGTTATTTAAAAAAACTGACCGCGTAGGTATTGTAGTTTTCTATGAAACAGCATTTTTTTATTTGATAACCGAGAATTTCTAGAATCAAAAGTTGAATTTATGGTTACAGGTTGCGCACTGGTATTTTTTTTTCTATAAGTATAGCATTTTGTAGTCTCATTTAGGTTTTTCTTATGAGTCTAACACATGAACAATAGTTATTTGTTTTACATATGGGTAAAAGTGTTTTTTGCCGTGAGTGCTTGGATTGAAACCTGAGCTAGCGAAGGGTTCTAGAATTAAACCACGAGCGAAGCGAGTAGTTTAAAAGAAGAACCCTGAGTGTCGCGAAGGTTTCAAATCACGAAACGCTAAAAACTTTTACCCGTAAGTGAAACACAACCATTTTCACCACACTACGAGGATACGTATAGAATCTGTTTATTAAAATAAATTAAAAAGCGTATATTTTCGGTTCTGAATAACCAGGTATTTTCGGTTGACAGGTTTTGAACGTAACCTAACTTTTGTCTTAAAAACGTTTTTGTTCCTAACTCTTTGGTTTTATTTAAAACTTCGAGTAAATGTTGAATCGGAAGCCTTCGTATTTTAAAACACTTTAACACTCTAGATAAAAAAAGGCTTTTACCCTCGGAAATCGATGGGTAAAAATTGCAAATAATAGGTAGTGTGGTGAAAACAAATGTAAGTGTTATATTCTCAAAACAGGAAATCTAATAAGATGAAGGCAGGCATAAACGTCACCAAAGTTGTATTAAGTCTGAGAATTTGCTAAAGCCTTCAAAATAAACTAAATGAAACTGAAATAGATATTTAAATTCAACAATTTAAAAAAAACATAATTTTTTACAAAACAGCCGAACCAAGCCCCTTATAATGGTCGTACTTAGGGGAGCAGGTTTTAAGTGATTTAACGAAGTAAAGGATGCACTGCCCTTCATCAAAATATTCTTCTGGAGCAATATATACAACACTAGTGGGAAATTGTTTATTTAACGGACACCACCACAATAACTTGACCAGACTGCCTCGTTGGTCTAGTGGTCGCAATCGCTACTGCTGAGCATGAGGTCCTGGGTTCGATTCCCAGGTCGGGCAACGTGTTATTGGGTTTTTCTATCTGGAATTTCTCAGTGGCAGCCCGAAGTCTGGATTTGTGCCCGGTAGATGGCAATAGGCTCGCCCCCTATTACATGGGACTTAAACATAACTGGCGAAATGTGGGTGTACTATAGGTACACCTCTGCCCAACCCTTCGGGAAACAAGGCGTGATGTTATGTTATTTATATTACCACCACAATAATTAATTTACGCAGAGATAGTTTGCTAGTCCAATAACATGTTTTGTAGCTGCCACGACATGTTTTGATTTTTTAAATTGACTTCTTACCAAAAAATTATAATAGCGTAATACATTATAGAAGCAATTCACAATCACAAAGGACTTATTTCTAAGAAAAGGTTTTAGAAATAAAATAAAAAAACGAGACTGAAACCAAATATATTTAATGGTCATTAAGAACTAGTAACGCCATCTATAGCTCAGATTGCACACCATTTTCACGGCCAGAAGCGGATTCAATCAGGAAACAGATGCTCAACACGTAGCAGTAACGCAATTTACACATAGATGGCATTAAATACATACCTTGAGACAAAAAACTGTGGTATTAATAAGAGAATAGTGTAGTAAATTTATACGACAATAATTATTATTTCTCAATTTATAAATTGGGCCGCGATAGGCCGAGTACATGCAGTCGGCACGAAGTTATTTCTTTGACTAGGGCTAGGCTTAGTCTGTTTGCAGTCAGTTTTACCATAGATCCTATCTGCTATAGTATGCATACAACCAAACTTACTGTACGGGAAATAAAATTATTAAAATCTTAGCGCGTTGTAGGCCCACGCTAGCGCTGTAGACCAGTCTACGGCGTAGGCCTACGGCGTAGACCTACGTAAGGGCTGCACTAGTTTACCTAGCTAGAATGTGCAGTATCCACTGACCTACTTAACCGTTAGTAACTAGGTACAGCAATCTGGACGTATTCTGTTGTAGGTTTAAATAATTGAACATGCTTTAGTGCTCACCTAATAGTTAAGCAAGTTGTATGATTGCGGGTTTCCTGAGAACAAAACAACATTTAAAAAATATCTTATAAATAATTTTATATACTTACAACGGGTTCAATATAAACATTTACATTTATTATCCTAGATGAATAAAAGCACCTTTTTAACGCAAAATTCGTTCTGAACTTATTATATCAATCCGGTGATTACATAAAATTATGAGTTCCTTGACCTGCAGGGCTAACATGACACGCCACAATTACTCACTCTCGCGTTTTCTCGTCGCGTCTATATCTGTCACTTTTCCCGTTTTCTGACGGCGCGACAAAATTCTCTAATCGTTCTGTCGATTTTGATGTTTTCTCGTTAAACCTTAAGATGGCACCTAGGTTATCTCGAATTTTGACAATTCAGTGACGAGAAGAGTACACAAAAATATTACACAATAAAAAATATACTCCAATAAAACATGGCAAATTCATTTATACTTAATTTAGTCATCATTTTATTATCCAAGATAATAATAATGAAAATACTTAGACGTTAAACTACTATTTTCATTCGAACATTCGTTCCCTTCGGCGGCCGCGAGATAAACTGTGGCGGAGGGGAGCACTATTACATATCTGAGCATCACGTGCAGTAATAACCAGTCTCTTTGCCAACTACGGTGATTACCCGAAATCTAGGGAGTTATAACTGTATGGCAATATCAAACTTTTGCAACATAATTATTGTAATCGTCAGTAAATTTCCCAAAGTTGATGACGATCAATATCATGGGTTTAATGGTGATTATACAATGTCAACCTTCGCTTTGTCGAATTGGGATGATGACAATATAAAATGTTGGAAAAACTAAAATAATTTAAAAAAAGGCATAGTAATAATGAGATAATCGAAATCTGTTAAATCGATGTAAATACGAAGAAGCTACACGCTTTAAAACTTTTGGAGGGGAATATTCCCGTCCTTGTCTTGACGCGCGGTACGGACAATGTATGGCGCTAGTATGAAGTTACATAGTCGTGACGTCACTTCTACGATAGTGCTATCCTTGTCTAACACTTATTTTAAAACGTTTATAACTTGGCAATTTTTTTAGATTTCACACTTTTTGTGATATAGTTGGCACTATTTGGAAACAAATATTTATTTGAGTTGAAAATAAAAAAAATTGTCACCATCCCCATTGTGACCGTCGGCCCATTTGTTAATTGTTAAAGTATTTACATAATAATTCCATGCGTAAAATCGACCGATGTTGCAATGATAAAAATTATTTGTTTTAATAACTCGGTGTCTCGTATTAAAGAAATGTCAAAGTGCCTTTTTCGAGTTTACTCAAGCTTATCGGTCGTGATAAGCATTATAAATGACGTCAGAATCGTAGACAAATCTATATAGTTTTAACATGTTTTTCTATGCTTAGGCTCCACTTTCCACACCTACTTATCATTTACATAACAATTTTGCGCAAATTCTTATCTCCTTACTACATTCGTAAAAAAAAACAAACTCCTGTTTTGGATATAAATGGAGAATCAGTTTCCTATATAGAACATTTAACCCCAAGCTTGCTACAAAGTATGTAGAAAAGTGTAAAACAGATCATATTTTAGAAGAGAAATACATTTTGTTGATTGTGTCTGGTAAGTTATCGTTCAGATGTCCACTGCCCGTAGGCACAGTGCTCATACTTTCGTTGGGGCTGACTGTCACCGGGTTCGCTTCTTGATTCAGTATCTTCTTGATCCTGGGAAATAGATAAGATCTGTTTGTAGTTCCAAAAAAAATATAAAAAATTGTATCGAGGTGCAAATAATTGCGTAATCATGTCAAATAATAAAATTTATCATTGATAACACAAACAATGAACAGGTTAGCTCACCTTTAAAAAGGAATAGTAGATTTAGAAGATTGGATTATTATATGTTACGAGTATACTCATAAATATTAGGAAACAAATAAATACCTCCTTTTCATGCACAGGGCAAGTAGTTTGTTAGCAGGCGCCTCTGCTAATAGCCAAAGTAGAAGAGAGGCCACACAGCCCCAGAATACTACTCCTGCTGTTGAGTTCAGCTGAAAAAAATATGTTTCGTTTTATATCCTCTGTTTATGGCTTGACTTCTTATTATGAGCCACCTAGGTACTATATTTTGAAAGTGGTGTTATTATAGTAAGATTATTTTAAAACGACTAAAATGGATGGATTACTTACACCCTGACCATTTTTGTACCTATATCTTCTGTTTGAAATCATTTTGGGGTTAAATAATTATATAATATTATGTGTAATAGAAATGCGCTAATTATGCCTTTCATTTGATACCCAGCACGGCATCCTTAATTTTTATACATACATAAATACCAGTCATAATCATTACCCTCCTTTTTGCTTCGCCGTAATCGGGTAAAAAACTCAGTCATTTGTAAATAGGTTAGGTTGGGTTAGGTTACCTCTCCGCGGGGTGCGTGCAGAAAACCTCCTCGTGTGCCTGACAGCTGCTAATCCCTTACGGATACGTTCGAGGGGAAGAGCAGTTGTCGGGCCGGTGCACCCTGGGCATGGACAATATTCTCTTTCGGAAATAGGGTTTGGGGGGTTTTTTCGGAGAGTGTATTGTCTGTGGCTAATTTCTGCGGGGGGGGGGGGGAGCATTGTGCTCAGTGATGTTCTTCCACGTGTCCCTCTGATTAGCAGAGGGCACAGTGGAGAAACAAGGGAGATGGGTCGCTCCTGATCGATCGACGACCGTCGATTGACACTGGACGCGGCCCTGCCACAATGGTGAAGGCGTACCAGCGTGGCTGGCGTTTCTCCCTCAACTCTAAGGGACGCTTCCTCAAGCGCCCCGACACGCCGGTCCCTGGTGAGCGCGTTGAGAGCGAGGAGATGGACCCCGAGCCCGTGGTGGAGGTTAGCGGAGGCTCCACTACGTCCCTGTTGGGAACCAACACCCTGAAGGGCACATTCACGCGTGCTTTGAAGGAGGCGGCTGAGGGAATTAAGGAGGCGGTTGAGGTCCTCCTTAATCGCACTACTACGGAGGAGACGGCGAAGCTATGGGAGGAGAATAGCCGTCTCCGATCCGAGTTGGAGGACCTCAAGCGGCAGTTCGCCGCCCAGAGTATATTACCCGCTGCCAACAGCTCCTCTTCGGTCGCGGCTCTGTCGTCGGCTCCATCACCGGTCCCGTCGTCGACACCTGCTCTTGCGGATGCGGATATCGAGAAGATCGCGCGCATCTGCATGATGCAGTGTGGGCAGATGGTAGGTGCCCGGATGGAGGCCATCGAGGAGGGGCTCCTCCCAGCGGTGAATATCCGCCCACCGCTCGCTGCGGACAAGCGGAAGGAGGGGCCCAAAAAGCTGGGGCCAATAACCGCGGCGGCTGAGTCGAGCGGGTCCGGGAAGGGGACCAAAAAACCCGCGAAGGGTACGTCCGTGCTCACTTCCCAGGCGACTGCGCCACCAGCGGCCTCGCTCGCGCCTCCCACGGAGACATGGGCGACGGTCGTTAAGAAGGGCCGCCGTCGCGGGAAGAAGACGGCGCCACCGGCACCCGCTGGAGCACCGGCACCGAAGAAGGCACAAGGACCGCCTAAGGTCAGAGCCCCCCGCTCCGCGGCTGTAGTGATAACGCTGCAGCCCGGAGCCGTCGAAAGGGGCGTTACTTATAAGGCGGTCCTGACGCAGGCGAAAGCCAATGTCGCGTTCCCCGACCTTGGCACACCGTCCGGCTTCAGAATGAGGCCGGCGATTACGGGGGCGCGGCTGCTTGAGGTGTCGGGTGCCTCTAGCGGGGAAAATACGGCGGACATCCTGGCCACCAAGCTGAGGGATATACTGGTTCCTCCTTGATAGACATTGCCTCCAAACTGCTGCCTAACAAGGCATTTGCCTCCTTGGCACACGCTGCCTGCTCCGACAATTCAATAGCCCGCGACAGCGTGAGCGTCGACGGGTTCTGCTCGAACAGCTTGTCGCGTTCTGGACCTGCAGTCAGGCCGAGGACGAAACGATCTCTTAAATTCGTTTCTAGAGCGGTGCCGAAGTCGCAATAAGTTGCCAAACCTCTTAATCGCGCCGCCCATTCTCCAACGGTTTCGCCTGTTGTTCTGCTGGCACCAAAAAATTTCGCCTTATCCACAAACGAGCACTTTTTGCGCCAATGATATGTATGTAGATGTGGGAACAGAAAAGAAACAACCGTCTTGTTTGCACACTAGTTTATTACTGCCCGCACGCGCAGCGCTGGCTTCATATATATCAGGTCCTCAACCCGGAGGACGTCCGTGTGTCCAGGCCCATGAAGACCGCTGAGCTGCGCGTCGATGGCCTGGACGACTCGACAACGCCAGCTGAGGTCGTGGTGGCCGTCGCCCGAGTCGGTGGATGTCTGCCAGGAGACGTGCGGACGGACGGGCGACATACGCGCCGACGCTTCCGGGCTCGGTACGATTTGGGTGCGTTGCCCGGTGGCTGCGGCGAATAAGGTCGCTGACGGTGGGCGTCTGTTGGTGGGCAGGGTTGCGGCGAGGGTGAAGCTGCTGCGGCCCAGGGCCTTGCGGTGCTACCGATGCCTGGACGTGGGGCATGTTAAGGCACGGTGCACCGCCGCAATTGACCGCAGCGAGCAATGCTATCGCTGCGGCCAGCCCGGCCACAAGGCGGCCCAGTGCTCCGCGGCGCCAAACTGCAGACTCTGTACAGCTGCAGGGAGGCCCGCTGGGCACAGAGCGGGCGGTAAGGCCTGTGGCGCGCCCGCCAACAAGAAGAAGAGAGGGTCTGCCAAGGCTGTCGGGGCTCTTTACCCTCCCGCAGCCTGGTTGCCCTCCGGCCGACTCCCGGCCTAAGAACGGTGCAGAGGGGGGGATGGACTGCGCATAAATGGTGCTGTTCCGTCTCCTCCAGGGCAATATCAACCACTCTGCCAGAGCTCAGGATCTCTTGCTCCAGAGCATGGCAGAGTGGTCGATTCACGTGGCCGTGGTCGCCGAGCCGTACTGGGTCCCGCCCAGGGATAACTGGGTGGGAGATCTGGATGGTTTGGTGGCCATCATTGGCGGGGCTCTCGTCAGCCCGTCTCGGGGGCACGGCTGGGTAGCCGCCCTCGCAGATGGCGTTGGCGTTGTTGGGGCGTATTTTTCGCCCAACAAGAGTCTCGCCGACTTCGAGAGGTTCCTTGTCGAGTTGGGTGCCGTCGTCGGCCAGCTCCATCCTCGCCCGGTGCTGTTGTTCGGGGATCTCAACGCCAAGTCTGCGGCGTGGGGATCCCCGGTGACCGATGCTAAGGGTGAGGCATTGGAGGAGTGGGCGATCACGACTGGCCTGGTCGTCCTGAACCGGGGCTCGGTCTACACGTGCGTGCGGCAGCGGGGCGGGTCCATAGTGGACGTGTCGTTCGCAAGCCCTGCTGTCGCGAGCCGTGTCCGCGACTGGCGTGTCGCCGCGGAGGTGGAGACGTTGTCGGATCACCGATATATCCGATTCGACGTCTCCGCCCAGACCGCTGGCGGCCACAGAACATCAGTCCCGCGTTCGGACGGCCCGCGCTGGGCGCGTAAGCGCATCGACAGGGAGCTTCTCGAAGAGGCAGCCATTGCTCAGGCCTGGTTCCGGGAGGCGCTGTGGTTCCGCAGGGCAATGACGCAGATATGCGACGCGTCCATGCCCCGCGCCCACGCACTGGGTGCAAGGCGCCAGGTGTACTGATGGTCCGCCGACATCGCGCAGCTGCGCGTCGCATGCGTGGTGGTGAGACGCCAGTACACCCGTTACCGGAGGAGACGTCGTCGGGTACCCGAGGAGGAGGCCGCGCTGTACGAGGTGTACCGCGCGGCAAAGCAGACTCTGTGGCTGGCCATCGACGCGGCGAGGACGCGATCCCGGGAGAGGATGTTGGAGACTCTGGACGGGGTATAAAGCGGTTCGAGGGCAACTTCGAGCCGCGGCGCCCCCACTTACGGAGAGTCTCCAACCCGAGCTGCTGGAGGAAGTGGTAGCAGCCCTCTTCCCGGTGAGAGCGGAGCATGTTCCGCCGCCGATGGCTTTGCCCGCAGCCGCAGAGTCTGCAGAGGAGGAGATGGAGAACGCCATCAGCGTCCCAGAGGTGACACAGGCAGAGATGAGGGCGGCCGTGAATTGGCTCCGGGCCAAGAACGTGGCTCCGGGGCCCGACGGAATTCTCGGCCTGGCTTTGGCCCTCGCTCTGAAGGAGTTGGAGCCCCAACTGAGAGGACTCTACACAGCGTGCCTTGAGCGGGGCCAGTTTCCCAGTCTGTGGAACATTGGACGTCTGGTCCTGCTCAGGAAGGCGGGGCGCCCTGCCGACTCGCCGTCTGCGTACCGGCCCATAGTGCTGCTCGACGAGGTGGGCAAGCTGTTCGAGCGCATACTCGAAGCCCGCCTCGTCGGCCACTTGTGCAGAGAGGGGCCGGACCTGGACGAGAGCCAGTTCGGCTTTCGGCATGGGCGCTCTACCATCCACGCTGTGTCGAGGGTGAGAGTCCTGGCGGAGGAAACAGTGTCCCGGGGCGGGGTGGTGGTGGCGGTGTCCTTGGACATCTCCAACGCCTTCAACACCCTGCCCTGGAGCTGCATACGGGAGGCACTGCGTTATCATCGGGTGCCTCTCTACCTCCGCCGCATCGTTGGGGCTTATCTGGCGGGGAGGTGTGTCACCTACATGGGACGTGATGGCGGAAACCAGCGCCAAGTGTCATGCGGTGTTCCACAGGGATCGGTCGTGGGACCGCTCCTGTGGAACATCGGGTACGACTGGGTGCTGGGGGGCGAGCTCCCGCCGGGCGCTGACCTGACGTGTTACGCGGACGACACGCTGGTCACGGCCCGGGGGAGTTCGCACAGGGAAGCAGCGTTGCTCGCGACGGCGGCGGTCTCACTCACGGTGACCGCATACGGCGCCTCGGCCTGGAGGTGGCCCTCAACAAATCGGAGGGCATGGTGTTTCATGGCCCCCGGCGGGCGCCGCCGGCCGGATCACACATTGTGGTCGGGGGGGTCCGGATCGCTGTCGAGCCCACCATGAAATATCTGGGATTGGTGCTCGACAGCCGGTGGGACTTCGGACCCCACTTCCGGCGGCTGGCGCCCAAGTTGATGGGCGCGGCCGGGGCGCTGGCAAAGCTGCTTCCCAATCTGGGGGGCCCGAGCGCCGCCTGTAGGCGGCTCTATGTGGGGATCGTGCGATCCATGGCCCTCTCCGGAGCGCCGATCTGGGCGTCTGACCTGACGGCCGGCAGCATAGCTGTCCTGCGCAAGCCGCAGCGGGCGATGGCCGTCAGAGTCATTCGGCGGTATCGCACGATCTCCTTCGAGGCGGGTTGTGCACTGGCCGGATCACCGCCCTGGGACCTGGAGGCGAGGGTGCTCGCGTCACTGTACCGGTGGCGCGAGGCAGCGCGGGAGCGGGGCGAGCGACCGATGCAGCAACATATCGAGCAGCATCGGTTACAGCTCCGCGAGGTCCTGGTGGCGGAATGGCGGGTGAGGCTGTCACGCCCTACCGCCGGCCTCAGCACCATCGAGGCGATCCGGCCAGTGCTCGACCGCTGGCTCGGGAGAAGGCACGGCTCCCTGACGTTTCGGGCGACGCAGGTGCTCTCGGGGCATGGTTGCTTCGGGAAGTACCTGTGTCGCATAAACAGGGAGCCGGACGCCCGGTGTCACCACTGCGTCGACTGCCGGGAGGACACGGCGCGGCACACGCTGGCAGAGTGGGCCGCTTGGGAGGAGCCTCGCCGTGCCCTCATTTCAGAAGTAGGCAGTGACCTGTCGCTGCCGACCGTAGTGAGTTCGATGGTCGGCAGCGTCGAGTCCTGGGACGCGGTGGTTTCCTTCTGCGAGACGGTCATCTCGCAGAAGGAGGCTGCGGAAAGGGAGAGAGAGATCTCGACTCTCGACCCGCCCGCAGCAGACGCACCGGGCGTCGGAGGAGGGCGGACAACGCCCTCTTCCGGCCCCACTAAATGGGTCCAGGGGTGACGGATTCGGGGACATCCGTCGCCCCTCAACATCAGAACCCGAGAAGGCGGCGCGCGTAGTGTTCCGCGCGCGCCGCTCACAGACGTTGCGGGGGGAGAACACCTCACTCCCCCCGCCCGAGACGGGGCCCGCGCAAGCGGGCCGGCACCAGCCGGGGTTGTGGAAGAATAATGTGTTCCCGCGACCCCGGCGTAGGTGTGAGATAAAACACCGAACACCGGGGTGGTTTTTAGTCGGTAAGAGTCCGACAGACCTCCCCGGGACTGGGGTCATCCAAACCAAAAAAAAAAAAAAGAATTAGGTTACCTCCCCCCCAATGGGTTTTCGCATTGACGAGGCGGGGGGGGCTCAGTAACCGTGGTTTGGGCCTCACGGTGAAGCTAAGAGGAACCCGAGGAGGGCCCGCTCGTCAGGGCTTTTGCTGACAAGCCGACGATGTAGCTGCCAAGGTTGCGGTGTTGTTGGGTGACATCGCAACTGTGGTGTGGCCGCGGCGGGAGAGGAGTGCCGGTATTGCGGTGCGCCGCTCTCCCTACCGTCCGCGGCTTTAACGGGGTCGCCAACGTATGATGGCGGACGTGATGGGGCCGCAGGGGAAGAGGAGTGTCGGGATGTCGTTGGCCGCTCTCCCTATCCTCTGCTGCCGAAAAATGGTAGGCAACGGGGCCATTCATCAGACCCGTCGCAAGGGGCAAGGGGTTGGTCGTAGGCGGAGGGCGGACAGCGCCCTCTTCCAGCCCTTCTAAATGGGTCCAGGGACGGCGGACTCGGAGATGCCCACCACCCCCCAAACATCAGGACCGGAGGTGGCGGCGCGTAGTGTTCCACGCGCGCCTCACTTAGACGTTGCGGGGGGAGTCTAACACCTCACTCCCCCTCCCAACACGAGGAGGCCCGCCGAGGCAGGCCAGCACCAGTCGGGGTTGCGGAAGAATGTTCCCGCGACCCCGACGTAGGTGTGAGAACCAACAGAGCGGAGGCAAGTGCTGCGAAGGGCACATTCACGCGTGCTTTAAAGGAGGCGGCCGAGGGAATTAAGGAGGCGGTTGAGGTCCTCCTCAACCGTACTAGCACGGAGGAGACGGCGAAGCCGGGAGGAGAATGGCCGTCTCAGATCTAAGTTGGAGGACCTCAAGCGGCAGTTTACCGCCCAGAGGGTAGCACCAGCGACCACCGGCACCTGTTTCATCGCGGCACTATCGTCGGCTCCATCACCGGTCCCAACGTCGACACCTGCGGATGCGAAGATCGAAAAGACGCGCGCATCTGCATGATGCAGTGTGGACAGATGGTGGGAGCCCCCATGGAAGCCATCGAGGAGAGGCTCCTCCCAGCGGTGAATCTCCACCCACCGCTGTGGAAAATCGGAAGGAGGGGCCCAAAAAAGCATGGGCCAATAACCACGGCGGTTGAGTCGAGTGGGTCCGGGAACGGGACCAAAAAGCCCGCGTAGGGTACATCCGTGCCCACTTCCCAGGCGACTGCACCACCGACGGCCTCGCTTGCGCCTCCCACGAAGACCTGGGCGACGGTCGTCAAGAAGGGCCGCCGGCGAGGGAAGAAGACGGCGCCATCCGCACCCGCTGAAGCACCCGCACCGGCACTGAAGAAGGCCCAAGGATCGCCTAAGGAGAGCCCCACGCTCCGCGGCTGTAGCGATTACGCTGCAGCCCGGAGCCGTCGAAAGGGGCGTTACCTAAAAGGCGGTCCCGAAAGCCAATGTCGCGTTCCCCGACCTTGGCACACCGTCCGGCTTCAGAATGAGGCCGGCGAGTACGGGGGTGCGGCTGCTCGAGGTGTCGGGTGCCTCCAGCGGGGAAAAAGCAGACATACTGGCCACCAAACTGAGGTGAAACTTGCGGTGCTACCGGTGCCTAAATATTGGACATGTTAGGGCACGGTGCACCGCTGCAATTGACCGCAGCGAGCAGTGCTAACGCTGCGGCCAGCCCGGCCATAAGGCGGCCCAGTGCTCCGCGGCGCCAAACTGTAGCCTGCACAGAGCGGGCGGTAAGGTCTGTGGCGCGCCCGCCAACATGAAAAAGAGAAGGGTTGCCAAGGCTGCCGGGGGCTCTTGTCGGAGACGTTGTCGGATCAACGTTACATCCGTTTCGACGTCTCCGCCCGGACCACTGGCGGCCGCAGTTCATCGGTCCCGCGAACGGTGGTCAGCCGAAACACCCCATAGTGCTGCTAGACGAGGTGGGTAAGCTTTTCGAGCGGATAATGGCAGCCCGCCTCGTCGGCCACTTATGCAGAGAGGGGCCGGACCTGGACGAGAGCCAGTTTCGCTTTCGGCATGGGCGCTCCACCATCCACGCTATAACGCAGGTGAGAGTCCTGGCGGAGGAAACGGTGTCCCGGGGTGGTGGTGGCGGTGTCCTTGGACATCTCCAACGCCTTCAACGCCCTTGAGTTGTATTCGGGAGGCACTGCGGTATCATCGGGTGCCTCTCTAACCTCCGCCGCTTCGTTCGGGCTTATCTGGCGGGTGTGTCACCTACATGGGACGTAATGGTGGAAACCAGCGCCAAGTGTTTCGCAGGGTTCGGTCGTAGGGCCGCTCCTGTGGAACATCGGGTACGAATGGGTGCTGAAGGGCGAATCCCCACCGGGTGTAGTCGTGTTACGCGGACGACACGCTGGTCACAGCCCGGGGGGTAAGTAGTGGACGCAAATCGGTACTTACCTGCGACACTCTGGAATTGATGAAGAAACGACGAGAACTCCCATATGCCACACCGTCTGAGAGCGCAATTACACTAGCCATTGAGCAAGCCATAGCGCGGAACAAAGGCTAGACGAATCTCAGAACGTCACAGGCCACCACAGTCACCTCGAAGCTAGAGATACTCGCTGAAGTCGAAAAGTTCCACGGAAATTTTATATGCTCAAAAAATATGCCCACCTCAGTCCCTAGGCGTGGATGATCCACAGGCCAGGCTTACACGACATTTCACAGACGAGCTTCCCGACACTGACATGGGTGAGATTAGAATAGCTCTCGGACAACTTCATAACAACAAAGCTCCGGGCAATGACGGGATAACCACAGAGCTGCTTAATGCAGAACGAACACCTGTCTTGTCAGAGCTTGTAAAGCTTTTCAATTCCGTCATCCACATTGGCATAAGAGCAGTGGTAGCCCAGTGGTAACGGCTGCGACTTACGAGTTGTTGGTTGTAGGTTCGAACCCAGACAGGCGCTTTACTTTGTGTAAATTATTTCATCACCACTGGTCTCAAAAAATTCGAAGACATGTGACATCTACCAACCCGCACTGGGCCCGCGTGGTGGATTACGGCCCACTCCCTCTCACAGAGAGGAGGCCTGTGTCCCAGCAGTGGGAACATGATAGGCTGATTATGCATGCATGTTATGCATTGGCATAACACCGGAGGCATGGCACAGGAGCGTGGTGGTATTATTTTTCAAAAAGGCTATATCACCGTGGACCATATACGGTGTGTATATGGTCCAAAGTGATATAGCCTTAGGCAAATAATCCAAAATACCGAGGAATATAATCAGCCTCTGTGCCTAGCGTATGTGGACTACGAGAAAGCCATCGACACCGTCGAGACCTGGGCTGTCCTGGAGTCCATGCAGCGATGTCTCATCGACTGCCGCTACGTCGAGGTGATGAGATGTCTGTATAAGACCGCAACAATGACCGTCCAAGTACAAGAACAGAGCACAAAACCAACCCAACTGCGTCGAGGTGTAAGACAGGGAGACGTCATCTCTCCGAAACTGTTTACGAACGCGTTGGAGGACCTTTTCAAGACGCATGATTGGAAAGGACGGGGCATAAATATCAAGGGTCAGTGCATCTCGCACCTTCGATTTTTAGATGTCATAATGGCGGAACCTGTGTAGGAGCTGAACGTGATGCTGAACAGCCTGAGGGATTCTTCAAGGCGGGTAGGTCTTGGGATGGACCTTGACAAAACCAAAGTCATCCACAAAGGTCATGACACTCCGAGACCTGTAATCGTAAATGGCGGTGCCCTCGAGGTTGTGCAAGAATAGTTACATGTAGGCCAAATGATAAAACTGGGGCAGCACAACTTTGAGAAGGAAGCGACCAGAAGAATACGCTTCGGCTGGGCGGCATTCCGGAAGCTGCGCGATATCTTCGAGTCATCGATCCCACAATCCCTTAAGACCAGGGTCTATGACCAGTGAGTCCTTCCCGTTATGACGTACGGAGCCGAAACGTGGACACTCACCATAGGCCTGATCCACAAATTCAAGGTAGCTCAGCGTGCAATGGAGAGAGCAATCCTCGGGGTTTCTCTGATGGATAGAATTCGCAACGAAGATATTCGCCAGAGAACTAAAGTCACCGACATTGCACGTAGAATCAGCATGCTGAAGTGGAAGTGGGCCGGTCATGTATGTAGACGGACAGACGGTCGATGGAGCAGACATGTGCTCGAGTGGAGAGCGCGTTTGGTCAAACGTAGTGTGGGACGCCCTGCAGCACGATGGGTCGATGATTTGAAGAAGGTGGCTGGCAGCAGATGGATGCGGACTGGTCAGGCCCGGGATGGTTGGCGCTCTTTGGGGGATGCTTACGTTCAGCAGTGGACGGCAATTGGCTGATGATGATGTGGTGACCAAAGTTTGAGATGGGCTAAATCATTATCCGTCAAAGTGAGACACTTACAATTTCAAAGTAATCATTGTGCTGCGGGTTTCTGGTGATGAAGACGCCCCGTGTAATGAGTATGGTGTGTGTCAGGTACAGACCGTAGGAGAGCCGGCTCAGAGGCACCCATGGGTACCAGCTCAGGAACGATTTCACTAGCGCTGGAAAAAGAGATTTTTGGGGCTGCAGTAGTAAAGATTAAATCGACATTTTATACCCCTGCTTGTCACGGGTGCTATGGCGAAATGTCAAAAAATCAAAACATCAAGATATGAATGATGAAAATGTTACATCTAAATATTTATGTATGTATAATTTAATTATGTAACAACCTTCCGGAATAAATGTTCTAAATGATTGTGGAGACAGCATTAAAAATCATTGTGTAGTTAAGATCTAAGTGATCACATAGACAATAAAGCGGGTTTGCTCATATTATGCAGATGAAAAGAAAAAAATTGTTTCAGAGTTGGATTGTAGAAGAAATAATTTCGGATGCTTGTGCCAGACTTGTACCCGTATATTATAGGCGTTATAGAAGTTCTTATAGAATTGTCAATAACTCACGAACTTGTCCAAACGAGCAACACAGCACTAGCAGGGCGACGCCACACGCCCAAGCTGGTCTGTTGAGTGCGGCGTACACCGCGCCCTCTAGCGGATGGTAGCTGCGCCAGAGGAACGTACTGCCCAGTACCATGACCACCAACATCAGTGTGAGGGCAACACATGTACCGAGAACTGACCATTTCTGGAAAGATAGTGGTTATTTTGACAGACATCAGACAGTACCTGAACAAAAATTCACAAAAGTGCAGGTAGTAGCTGGACGAAAGTAATCAAAGATCGAACTATATCCAGCAAGGGACAGCTGTAGGCTGATCATAATAAATAAAGGTGCAACTTCGACGACCTCCAGCCATACAATTTTAATGGCAACTTTTTCTGCAGAAATAAGCTGACTTAGGAAAAAATGGTCAAAAGTTAAGCCAAAGTACTTTTAGTAGTACGTAGTAGAAGTGGATAAGGGTGAGCCAAAGTTTTATATTTCCAAGAAAGAAAATAAATTATAAACAAAATTAGCGTTTATGTTTTGGGCTCTCGATTGTGGTATTCGCAAGCTGTCGCAGCGGACCGAGTCTCGGGGAGGAGTTAACAATAAGCTTTGATATCTTTCTTCTATCCTGTCTTAAACTCACCTGTTTAATCCTGTTCAGATTGCCTTTACTGCTATATGTGACGAACAGGTATCCACTGTAAAAACCAACCAGGTAGGCGGCGTACCGAGTGTGACTCTTTATGTAGGCCACGTGGAATTCTCTGCTGGCACGCGGGTTCATTATGAATCTGACGGGAGGAGTATAACTAGAAGTTATTACTGAAAGACAAACACATAAGAGATGCAAAGAGCTCTTCATGTGGACTTCCGATGAAACACTCACTCTCACATTTCTCTTCCTTTTGATTTGGATTTTGACTGGAAATAAGTCTTCGTGTAGATTCTTATGGGGTATTAGTTTTTCATTTCTGTGTGTATGTTTATCTAATAACCGAAATTCATAATTCTTTCGAAGATTTTCGTGGTTAAATATCACTATGTAATGGTATTGATAATGGTTTCGAATTGGTTAATGGTTAAATTACGATATCCTGAAAAATAATAGAGTGACCTAAGGAAATGAAACCATAAACTGTAACGACATAATGAGACATCGTTTCCAGTGCCCGTTCGATGCGTGTTGTTCACACCAAGAAGGTTTCCAGATAATGGCAATGGAGCAAATTGATTAATACTAGATAACGATACATTCAATAGAACAATGGCAGAGGAAATACTCCGTGATGAAACTACTCATGCGTCACATTCAGTTGGAAATGGACCTACCATGGTCCTTTTTTTTTTTTTTTTTTCTCATATAACTAACTAACTTGGACAATAATCTCAAAGTTGATTAATAAAATTTATTTGCTTAGACAACAAATGTTAGGTAGAACAAACTTAAAGGCAAAGTTAGTGTGTTGATTAAAAATAAATACTAAGCTCACAGAAAAACAATATTTACATTCACCGGATGAAATGAATCATTATCGGCGAGTTAAATTTATCCACTAACATCTTCAAAATGCTATAAGGACTTGACCGCTCTTCTCTCCAATAGCGAAACCGTTTTTCTCCTCACCTTATTTTTATTTGATTTTCTTTAGCTAATTAGTATGCCATAAAAACTACATATATTCATTTCGTTCAGGCACTTATCATACGTCTTATCTACAGACGGTCCGGTTTACCTGTAGATTATTGCTACTGAACTAACTACGAGAATTAGGGTACCTAGTTACGTTAGCGTAGCACTCTTCCCCTCTATTCGTATTTTCTCTGTAAGCGTGTACCTACTTTTATTTAAAGAACCCGCAAGAATTTTGACATGAACTATTAGCTTACGAGCACTGCACAATTACATTGCAAAGAAGTGTCTGACATTCCACAATAACAAAATAGTACAATAATTGCATCGTACTACTAATGAAGCGCAATAATAAGAGATAAACATCTAATTGTTTTTAAATAGCACAGTGTAATGGCGGTAGACACGCTAAGCAAGTTATGGGGAAAATCTCTTGAGATTTTTCCATGGGGTGTTGAACTATGCTTCATTGTGATTGCAGTTTTACAATCTACGCAAGTAAAACCTGTACATGAACAATCTTCAGAAAATATGCAATCGGAAACGCAATAATTATAAGCAGGAAATCTGCACGACCTCGACTACACTGTAGTAATCGATCGACTGTTTCTCACAATTACCTAAAGCCCATATCTATTTCTCTTTCTCTTACTCCCTCTAACTGAGAGGAGGCCTGTGTCCCAGCAGTGGGAACATAATAGGCTGATTATGCTTATGCATATCTATTTATTTTATATTTTAAAATAAATAAGTGCTCGTTGGTAGACGCATCTCTTAAGAACGGCTGGACTGATTTGACTATTTTTTGTTTTCTAAATGTTCGGAATCGTTGCACAGAAAATAGGGAAATTCGGTAAAACAGAAAGGGTTTTACTTCTATGGGACTTAGGGACAACGTCTATCCAGGCTGTTGTATTGGAATAAATTCAAAGTTTGGAGAATAATGCCTGTTTTCACTCACACTTCGTGACACCAATTTTTTATGTAAGTAATGCTTAACTAAATTGCACTGTTTTATTTTCACCTGTGACCTAAAAATCCAACTTTACTCTCCTTCATCGCACACTGCAACATGGCTCATTAATTTGTCATTCAGTTTTGTGTGTCTGAATAGCATAATTAGGCAAGTTCAACTCTAAGGATAATCAATAAGGATAATCATCTTGACCATACACCGTGTTTGAAAAATTGTATATGATTGATAGATATATATAATCTTATACACAGACAGCTTAATGCTAGATTCGCAATTGTGTTTCCATTCGACCGTCACACAATTCATACCTGTGCAGCGGTGCTGGTCTGTAAATATCTCACCTTGAAAACTTTGTTGGAGTGTAATTCATCCTGAGGCTAGCGGCAGCTTACTTCACCTAAGTCTTCACAGTTAGATTAATACAGAATAGCACCGCAGAAAACAGCCATGTTGCTTGGCGGCTAACATAGGTAAGTTGGTACTTAGTACTTACCCGGCCGTGCTCCTCCACAAAAACCAAGTACTATGGTCTGTTACAAAAGTATCTGATGAAAATGTTCAAAAACGGATCAGAAAATGTACCTTTGGTTGAAAAGTACAAATTGAGTGCTTTGATTTGATCATTTGAATACTTAAACCCGAAATTCTAATGTTAAATAAACTTAAAGGTGTTAATTCCTTTGATAATTGTGGTTAATTTTATAACTTTAGGTAATTTTCGTCGATGACTTTTCAATTTGCTCTTAATGGTTACTGGTTACTTGGTTGGTCTCAACTTTATATCTCACCACTACACTTTCTCCAAAAATGATTACGTAATCTTAACCTCCCGACTCCAAAAGAATACGTTACAAATTTCCTTTTGGTAAGTGATTGCGTAATAATTCAACATAAAAAGGGTTTGTTTACAATTTCATCTTATACTTTTAGAACAGACATTACTTACACCGTCAAAGTTTGCGTATAAACTGTAAAAAAATAACTTACTCAAAAGTAAACAGCTGAACAGCAGAAAGTTTATAGATATAGTTTACGACGCCTGGTGTCACAAGAGCTCCTGCAGTCAGTACGGCTGCGATGACAAGACCCAGTTTAGGCAGACGTCTGAAGATGCAGTATACCAGTACAGTCACCACGAAGAAGTGGAAGTCACACGGGATGTACCACGACGGGACTATGCACTGAGAAAAAGTTGATTATTTTTAAAAGTAGGGAATTGTTCATTCAGATGTCCCGCCCGATTGAAAGAGGATACTGGCCATATAGACTTTTCAATACGAAAGAGCTTGTAAATGCATTGTCAATTTTTAATCTAGGAGATAAATCAACCTTTTTTATTTGCACTTCTTCAGAACTCAATTTGTTATAAGAAAGTAAATACGGAATTATTAGCTACCTGTAGAAGTATAGAGGTGAGATAATAAATTTTTTATTCTAACCCAAAATAATTACGTTACAAAACGGGCGGACGGTAAAAAATGAGATCATTGCACCAATCATGACCAGAGTGTTTGCCCTTTGATCACGGGGTTTTTAGGGGCTCACACAATTTACAAAAGTTAGAGGCATTATGGTACAAGTACTTACAATGTTTTCCGTATCGATATAATTGTTGAGCATGACGAGGTTGACCCACCAGTTCTTGCGACATGGTTCCGTGTCGTGGGAGACGGCCCTGTTCCACAGTGGGCCAGTGCCCGTGTAAGGGTACACGGCACACACGTAGAATAACACCACGGCGAATGCTACCACCAATCTATTCGAATGTAGAAATAATAATGACGTGGCTAGATATTTATAAATAGTTATAATTTCAATTCAAATATATATACTTACTTCGAAATAAATTACTGTCACATAATAAATCACTAATTAGGCCATACTTAGATAGTGACATTTCTTTGTCAACACATTGTCCAAGTGTTTTGATTTTTACAAAATATTACGGCTTTTCTATTTTTTCACATCGTACCGGCATCGTAGAAATAAATAAAAAAACTAATTTTTGTTTTTGGTGTCAGTGCTGGACATTGTTCGCCAAAAATTATGGGATGCCATTAAAGTTTTTTATTTATTTTCAATTTGTACAGAACTCGTTTGTGGCGCGCGATTTTCTTTTTTGACAATCGGTCTTTTTATAAATATTACTAGTGCGACCTTTTTGAACTATAGAAATATTTTTGAGTTTTTGTAGTTTTTACATGAAGCTTACCTTACGTATCTCTTCAGGATGATGAACAGGGGATTTGGCAGTCTCTTGAATTTAGCAATATTCGTGATCGTGAGGAAGCCAGATAGTAAAAAAAATGTGTCCACGAAGAGATCGTTGTGAAGTATAAGCAGGCCGAGTGGTGTTTGAACTTCCTGTTACAATAGTATAAATGCGCAAATTAACAAAAAAGATTACTGTAAAAGATATCGGGCTTATTGATAACAACAACCAATACATATTCGTTGGAGCAGTAAGCTTCTTACTAATAATAATAGGTAACCCCTAGGTATAACAATTTGAAACCAGTATCGTCAATTTAACTTGTAGGTACTGGTTTCGTGTATTATGAGACAATTGGACTAGACGGGCTTTCATTAGGAAAAAAAATCCAAGAAACATGATAAAAATGAAATACTAGCACAAACCTGATCAGACGTCAGCCCGTCACTAATAGGGCCCGAGTTGGAGATTCCAATCTGATGGTCCAACACTATGAGACATATCGTAAAGAATCGAATGCCGTAGAACACCTCTATACCCTCCTTCTTCATTCGCAGGAGATCGAGAGCATTCTCTTTCAGACAAAATGACTTGATGAATTCTGCTTCTAAAAGAAAAACACACGAAACAACTCATCAATTCAGTTTGTACGTAAAAAAAGTATGACAATTAAATTAAATGTTGGCCTTACTTCTGGAATCTGGTTCCAATTCATTTTTTTGACAATTCAAATATGTGCAGATAAGAGTTATCAGTGTTATCGTCCCCATCACACTGCTGTAAAAAAGTAAATAATTTGGTTAGTGACTCAGCCAAATCTTTAATCAAATTGTGTTCCTGAAGGTCAATCATTCGAAGATTCGACAACAAAAAGTACGAATCACAGATCGTAACTATAGGTACGAATCTTGTACGTAACAGGATAATTACAAACAATTCGTATGAGTAAAAAACAAATCTGTGCAGCACCCTGACACATTGACACATTGATCATGATATTATATTATAATAAAAGAAAAACAAAAATATTTATTTGCTTAAAAACATGGTATAAAAAGATGGTAAATACAAAATAACAAGAGCATACATGTTTCTGCTTAACAGTTATAAGAGCACATGCTTCTCAATAGTATACCGTGTTTACTTACAAGAAGGCGTAGAACAGCGCATCATAATTCCTCTCATCGTCGCCGCTCTGGCAGGGCTCAGTGACGCTGATGTCAGCCCTCATCCCGGCCGCACCGAGGTGACTGCGCGCGAGCATGACGCCGAGCAGCTGCTCCACGGTGTGCGGCGCACACGCTGCTGGCACGCATGCGCCCCACGTCAGCTCGTTTAGAGGACGAGTGTGGGGAGGACGGTGCTAGATAAGAAAATAAGACAATGCAAGCTTTTGTGTTGACCATGTTTGAATTTGTACTTTGTTCTATGCATGAGGGGGTCTCCTACTACACACTATACTGAGGTAAGGTAAAACATCTTAGGATCTTACCTTATAAATCATTAATACAGGCAGTATATCAGACCTATGATTATCGAGAGCAGGAAGAAGTGAAGAAAACTTCAGAAGTCTGAAGTTCTTTGGCGGAGATAAAAAGGTGCTGTTATTTCGCTAGGAGGTTTGTCCAAAAATAGATAATAAACTGCATGTATGTATGAGTTTTAGGCATGAAAAGGCAAGAGAAGAAACCATAAAAATATTGCCAACACAACACAAAAAAGAATGCTGTCTAAATAATTTTTATGTGCTACGCTTTCGTAGCATTTTCGTAGCACAGTGCTACGCAGGTCGAAAAATCTTTTATAAATGAATCATATTCTTACTTACCACTAGTTTTTTTTTTTGTTTTTTTATTTATTATTATTAGTCATTAATATTCACATTGTTCATTGCGTGTCATCTTAGCAGACTGCATTATTGTTCATATTGTTCACTTATATCAATTAAACGCAGAACATGCGATATTAACATATCCAGTCGATAAAAATGTGTTGCTGTGTAAATTGTTATTACAACGTCGTTGTGATCTTGAACTGTTTATTTACTGACATAAAATAGGTGACTCAAGTGCAAAGAATGGCAAAAAGAAGTGCAGTAGTATTCTTTTGTCGTTAATTATCAACGCAATGCGAACATACTATATACACAAGCATCTTTGACAAAAGATACACAGTCTATTATTGTTAATTAACTGTATCGAACTATTAGCAAGTCCATGTGTTTATCAGATCCGTTAAATAAATAGATCTGTAAACAAGGACCAATGCCTATTACATAAAGGAATTGGTCGTGGTTGATTCCTGCAGGTAAGAAACACACAAATGTATAGCCCACTAAGGTACCTGTTTCTCAAACTCAAACTCAAATCATTTATTTCAATTAAACCATTTACAGGCACTTTTGAATTGTCAAGGAATCGGTCAGTCAGAAATATGAAGCCAGTTGCCCATTCCAAAGCGCAGTAGGTCACTATGGAGAAGAACGGGCAAGAAACTCCATGGACACTCTTTTAAATAATATTGTTGTTACAAATATATTAGTTACATCGATTATTGTTGACACTATAAGTGAGAACGATGTACAAAAACCGTACACGTTAAAAGCGTCCAGAGTGCAGCAAAACATAATTAAAAACAATCCAGCTAATGAATTATTAAAATATGCCGTGGCAGCTAAGAGATGACCAGTCCCAACTGACGGCACCCGTTCACGAACATGACGCATGGATCAGCACCATTCAGCTCAACCATTTTGAAGGGAGCTAAATGATCCGACACACGCGCCACCGTCAGCGAGACATTTGAGTGAGCATGACATACTATCAGCCGCCAAGGCACATTCAAGCCAATCTATGACATTACCCGGTAAATGGTAGCTCAATAGTACAAAGTACTCACATCTGTGCAATGCATCTATATAATAAAAAGGAGATTGAGTTTATATAATGCAAATATATTCTTACAATCTTCAGCAGCTTCAACAGTATTTCAAATGTCAATTAATTAGTTGTGGTGTGGAGCAGGACCAGCATTAAGCCAGGCATTTTTATCAGTTATGTAATCCCCTAACCTATAATACGCCTGCCTGCATAGTGTGCGTTTGACAAAGGATTTGAATTTTGTCTCATTCAGTTGAAGTATGTGGGGAGGTATTTTATTATAACATAACATTTCGGCTACATATCCTACAATACATTCAGGGTGTTTGTGTAAAGATGATTTTTGTTAATTCAGAAGAAATTCTAGCGCGGTCAAGAAAGTAAGATATGTATGTGGACAATCTTAACATAACATAACATAACATCACGCCTTGTTTCCCGGAAGGGTTGGGCAGAGGTGTACCTATAGTACACCCACATTTCGCCAGTTATGCTCAAGTCCCATGTAATAGGGGGCGAGCCTATTGCCATCTACCGGGCACAAATCCAGACTCCGGGCTGCTACTGTGAAATTGTGGACAATCTTACCTCAATAAAATCCAACGCAGATTGATAAGGATAGTACGGCTTTTCAACTCTTCGTCTCACATTCTTGTCAGTTCTTTCTAGAACGATCTCAGCTAGACAGTACTTAGTCTTCAGTTCTGGTTGCTTCTTAGCCCAGGGCGCGTTCATACACTGGTCGAAGTTTCCTAGCTGGTACCGGTTCCCGAATAGAAGGCCTTGTGGTTCTGACGCTTGGGCATCCCATTCTGTGTATTGGAATGAATTTGTGAAAAAACCTGGCTATCCTAATGACTTCCGTGAGGCTCTCTACAATCTCTAAAATGTGCCAATTTTCGTACTTTCGTAAATAATGGGGATGATGACAATTTTTTTATTTTTTTATCTCAATAAAATGTTTATTTCCAAATAGTGCAAATATTATTACAAAAAGTGTAAAAGCTTAAAAAACTGCCAAGTTATAAACGTTTTAAAGTAAGTGTTAGACTAGGACAGCACTATCGTAGAAGTGACGTCACGACTATGTAACTCTATACTAGCGCCGTACATAGTCCGTATCGCGCGACAAGGACAGGAATAATCCCCTCCAAAAACTTTTAAAGCGTGTATCTTCTTTATTGTTACAGCGATTTAACAGATTTTTTCGATTATCTCATTTTACTATACCTTCTTTGAAATAACATTATTTTTACGAACATTTTAATAGTAGGCATCATCCCAATTGCTTCAATTAAAAAGTGCCAACTAATGTGCGCCTTTAAATAATTTACATGACTTAGTAGTGTGTGATATACTTTAAAAAAATGCGGCTAATAAATAAAAATATTTCCACTTACCCCAAACAGCCCAAAGAGTAAAATTCTGCAAACTATAAAGCAGACGGTAGATATGGTGCAGGCACGGCTCCTCTTCAGCAGTCCAGTTCAGATTTTTCATAGCAAACAACACGTCATCCAAGTACACACTACTTTCACTGTCCTTCAGTTTTTTAGGAGACTCATACTTTTTCTCACTTGTTTCGATAGACATTACATTTCGAGTATAATTTTCTGCAGGCAACTGCGTGCTCAACGTTACACTCATTCCTACATTTTTTGCTCGATCAGTCACATGACATTTAATTTTATTGACTGCTATAATACCGAGGAGTATCAAGTAAATGTACTTCATTGTTTACTGCCAGCTGGTTAATGGACTGAGGCTGGGATGAGTCTGACTTTACTTATAAAATAATAACATTGCATAATCAAACGCGATTGTTACTCAGCTTGCAATTAGCTTCTATTGTATGCTGAATTTACATAATGTACCTATGATTCCTGTGTCCTTATTATTTTGGATAAAAAGGTAAGTAGCTCTATTCAAATTCCAGACAGGACAGTCACCTTTTTTACATTTGAAAATGGCATTGTACGGAATCATGTCTGATGGTCCCTTAGACAAATATTTTGATAGATAGAGCACAAGTATTTTGTTTTTTCAACTCTTAAACGATGAATTATTAAATAAGAACTAGCCGACCTCGTGTAAGCTTTTGGTTTTAAAGTAACTAAATCTTGTTGATTGGGTGCAGATCTCCATTTAAAGTAATTATTTATTTCCGGAAGTTGCTCAACACGCCACCATTGTGGAGTTTGTATTACAAACTTCACAATAATGTGGTCATAGGTTATTCAAACTGAAAATTGTGTTACATCGTTATAAAAATCGACAGAAGTTTATTTCTTAATATAATACGGTTGACTTGAAAGAATAAAAACAAAAATTAATAATGAAAGGAAATTTTATGAATAAGTTTTTGCTTGAAAGTGAAGAGGTTTTAAGAATTAAATACGATGTTGTTTTATTATTATACATGTTAGTCTGCGATTAGGAATATAACAGATAAATGTAATGATTTATACGAAATTTAAAGTAGATTTAAAATGAAAATATATAATAAAGAGGTTTGGGAGACGGAAGTCGTGGGGTGGTTGGTTTGATCGATAAGTGATGATGAAGCTCACGTTGAGTTGTCAACCGCTGAAAATTAATAATAAAAACTATCAATGACCTAATGAAAATGAGAAATTAACAAAATGTGATTCTGTAATATATTACCTTTTAAGCGGTCACTGTGTTTTTGTAGTAAAGTGTCACTGATTAATTATTTCAGCGTTTCTGTGAATATTAATAGGGTTTTTTTCCGGCTAAACAAGTACACTCTTGGCTCCTTCTATTTTCCGGAGAAAGGTATTGCCGTTGGTAGTCCAGCAGAGTTTATATTACTTGGCCTTTGCGAATTCCCTTGCAGTGTATAGGAGCTTCCTGGAACTGACGGGGAGAAATTTTGCGACGTAGATTGGTCGACGGTCGCCCGGTATCCCAATGGTATTGCTGAATAGGCGCTCTTGATTAGAGTTCCTTTTATTGAAATTTCGCACCGACGACGTGATAAGTTGATTTTATATTTGCACATTACAGATTTCCGTGAAAATCAGGTTAATTGAGCCCGGTTTTCTTGGGAGCCGATATACATCGCGTATAGTAGAATCGCTAATAGTCAGATCAGCTGCTGTCCCCAGTTTTGAAACAGTTTTAGATAGGTCTGATGAGGTCTAGTTGTCTGTGGGCGCTACATTACGGATCTCAATGCTAGAAGGACGGACAGTTATTGCAGATCTTGCCTTTTTGTTTCAAAGTAGATTATACTTTCTCTATATGCTTGCTTTTACTTTTTCAATATGTCTTTTTGTTAAAACATATCATAATATTGTTTGCTTACAAAGGTGACACTCTTCTCAATCTCCACATTTGATTTTTGGATTTCGATGTTTTTTAATAATTTCAGCCGAAAGACGTCCACTGCTGGACATAGGCCTAAGATTTCGATGTATTGGAGTTTAATTTCAGGTAATTCTTTGGCTAATTTGGCTATGGGCGAGCTCTGTTCATTTGCGAATAAAGTTTATTTCAAGTAATTCTTGTATGAAAGAAGCAACTTCGTTCTCCAAAATATTCGATCCATTGTAATGGTTTTTGGCGATACCAGCCAAGAGTTCCGTAGTGGGTATGCATTTTTCCTAAGAACAAACTTAACTTTGTAATTGCAAAACTGTTCTCCCAAACATCGATATACGTCACGGTCATTTTTCCAACTATGATGGTAATCGCAAAAAAGAAGTTGTGATTGATAAAACTAGGAACATATTAGCAATTTTCGAACTTTTTTCTTTATTTGTGCTGTGAGATCTTGCTTCTTGCTAAATTTCATATTTCTAGGTAAGGTTGGCGAGTATATAAAAACTATGTCTCGCTTAAATGGCTGTACAGGTGGACGGTCGGACGGACTACGAAGTGATCCTCTCATAGTATCACTTCCGTTTTATCCTTTTGAGGTAAGGAAACTAAGAAAAAAACACATTTTAAAGAAAGAAGGTGACACTATCACTTAATATACTTAAATTCAAACATAAAGATAACACTCAAAGTGCGATGTGCCTGGAATGACAACTCGCACTTTGGTTGTTTGATTTGTTGCACCAAGTGGGAGTCCAGAGATTCTGGTAGTGTGCTAAGTAAACCTCTAGGCCTCCACATAAAATAGATCTTTAAGTAAGAAGTTTGTAATACAAACTTCACAATAATGTGGTCATAGGTTATTCAAACTGAAAATTGTGTTACATCGTTATAAAAATCGACAGAAGTTTATTTCTTAATATAATACGGTTGACTTGAAAGAATAAAAACAAAAATTAATAATGAAAGGAAATTTTATGAATAAGTTTTTGCTTGAAAGTGAAGAGGTTTTAAGAATTAAATACGATGTTGTTTTATTATTATACATGTTAGTCTGCGATTAGGAATATAACAGATAAATGTAATGATTTATACGAAATTTAAAGTAGATTTAAAATGAAAATATATAATAAAGAGGTTTGGGAGACGGAAGTCGTGGGGTGGTTGGTTTGATCGATAAGTGATGATGAAGCTCACGTTGAGTTGTCAACCGCTGAAAATTAATAATAAAAACTATCAATGACCTAATGAAAATGAGAAATTAACAAAATGTGATTCTGTAATATATTACCTTTTAAGCGGTCACTGTGTTTTTGTAGTAAAGTGTCACTGATTAATTATTTCAGCGTTTCTGTGAATATTAATACCTGATTTTAAGATACTGTAATAATTATTAAAGCTAAATATTCAGTCTTCTACGATATTGATTGAACAAGCATGCAATTGTTTGTTGTGTAATTTATAGTTTGAGGACAAATTTAATGTCAGGAAGGCCGAATGTTAGCTTTTGGTTTTAAAGTAAGTACCGTAAAACGGGGTGAATAGAGATGCAGGGTGAATCGAAACGAAACTTTAAAGGGGATTTTAACATTGAAATAATTATGTTTATTGCCAAAAATGTCGCTTATGGATTGACTGTATTATGATTAACGATTAAGTGCCCTTGTTGGCAACAAACTCTATTATTTCAATGTTAAAATCCTTTTTAAAGTTTCGTTTCTATTCACAGTTGCATCCCTATTCACCCCGTTTTACCGTAACTAAATCTTGTTGATTGGGTGCAGATTATTTTGTACATGTTTTATTTAATTATTTGAGATTTTCTGCAACCGACATCCGGTGCGTAAAAAACCATTTCCAGACAGTAAACGGAAGTTAATTGCAAACTGGACTAAAGTAAGATTTATATTTAATTTTCGGAAGTTGCTTAGCACGCCATCTATTAACCGTTTTGTAAAAAGGTTTAAAAGCACATGTCTGTGCATTTTAGAGATAGTTCCGTGTAGAATAAAGGGCTATAACGTTACGCTGCTATTTTTCTTGTCCCAATCCGTTCTGGTTTCTTATACTCGGAACTTCATATCGCCTTTTCGTGATGATATATAGACTTTGTTTTATTAACAATATAGTTTAAAGTAAACTGTACATAAGCAAGTAACAACTTATACCTCATTAATTAATCAAATAATAAGTATTTATCCTTATTTTATTAGCATACAGAAAAAGGTGGGTTTTTTTAAAGCACGCCATCTGCCTTTGAAAACCAGAGTTACTTACCCTCGCGTGGTTAATAGGGGTGTGTTGCGCATTGGTTCAGCGTCAGGCAGCGAACATTCAATTCAATGGACAAGAGGGGTGTGGAATTGTGGAAGCAACTTTTATTAAGGAGCACAGATGACGCTACCGCCCAGCTGATTGAAAGGTTTAAGTTGTTTGTAAAGATCTATTTTATGTGGAGGCCTAGAGGTTTACTTAGCACACTACCAGAATCTCTGGACTCCCACTTGGTGCAACAAATCAAACAACCAAAGTGCGAGTTGTCATTCCAGGCACATCGCACTTTGAGTGTTATCTTTATGTTTGAATTTAAGTATATTAAGTGATAGTGTCACCTTCTTTCTTTAAAATGTGTTGTTTCTTAATTACCTTACCTCAAAAGGATAAAACGGAAGTGGTACTATGAGAGGATCACTTCGTAGTCCGTCTGTCCATCCACCTGTACAGCCATTTAAGCGAGACACAGTTTTTATATACTCACCAACTCGCCGTTGACCTAGAAATACGAAATTTAGCAAGAAGCAAGATCTCACAGCACAAATACAGAAAAAGTTCGAAAATTGTTATCATGTTCCTAGTTTTATCAATCACAACTTCTTTTTTGCGATTACCATCATAGTTGGAAAATTGACCGTGACGTATATCGATGTTTTGGAGAACAGTTTTGCAATTACAAAGTTAAGTTTGTTCTTAGGAAAAATGCATACCCACTACGGAACTCTTGGCTGGTATCGCCAATAACCATTACAATGGATCGAATATTTTGGAGAACGAAGTTGCTTCTTTCTTACAAAAATTACATGAAATTAATCTGCAATACATCGAAAACCTAGGCCTATGTCCAGCAGTGGACGTCTTTCGGCTGAAATTATTAAAAAAACATCGAAATCCAAAAATCAAATGTGGAGATTGAGAAGAGTGTCACCTTTGTAAGCAAACAATACGATTATATGCTTTAATAAAAAGACATATTGAAAAAGTAAAAGCAAGCATATAGAGAAAGTATAATCTACTTTGAAACAAAAAGGCAAGATCTGCAATAACTGTCCGTCCTTCTAGCATTGAGATCCGTAATGTAGCGCCCACAGACAACTAGACCTCATCAGACCTATCTAAAACTGTTTCAAAACTGGGGACAGCAGCTGATCTGACTATTAGCGATTCTACTATACGCGATGTATATCGGCTCCCAAGAAAACCGGGCTCAATTAACCTGATTTTCACGGAAATCTGTAATGTGCAAATATAAAATCAACTTATCACGTCGGTGCGAAATTTCAATAAAAGGAACTCTAATCAAGAGCGCCTATTCAGCAATACCATTGGGATACCGGGCGACCGTCGACCATTCTACGTCGCAAAATTTCTCCCCGTCAGTTCCAGGAAGCTCCTATACACTGCAAGGGAATTCGCAAAGGCCAAGTAATATAAACTCTGCTGGACTACCAACGGCAATATCTTTCTCCGGAAAATAGAAGGAGCCAAGAGTGTACTTGTTTAGCCGGAAAAAAAACCCTCTTTGATCTACAAGTAAATCAATGACTGTTTTCTGTTTTGGGAATAAGTTATAAATTCGCAAACTTATAAAAACTTAAGAGCAGGGCGTCGCATGAATTGTCCCTACAAACCTAATACCTAAACCATTTGTAATTTAAGCATATTTTCATAATATAATGGTTAATGTAATCTTATGTTCGGATTAAGATAGTGTTTATCTAGGTTCCTACATCTTTTTTCCCAAAATACTTACCTACAATGAAGTTTAAGCCAATTGCATTTCACACTTTTTTACAGCGTAAACGACATGTTTTCTTATCGTTTTTTCTGTACTATAGGCAACAATATCTGTAATGTTGTTGTATTATAAACATAGCTTATATTATCTAGTTGCAAATAGTCGAAACAAGAAGAAAAATAGATTGAGTTTTCATTCATAATTTTTGGTATTACGGAACACATTAAAATTATCACAAAGAATAATGCCCACTTTCCATACATTCATTGACCTGTCACATGATTCGTTTTACAGGTCGCGTCTACCTACAACTAGTGTTGTCTATTAACAATTATTATTTATATTAACACAATATCATATCATCTTTTCATTTAGAGGCCAGGGAAAAATACTATTAAGTAAAGAGGTTTTTGAGGTTATACAGCTGTCAGATAAGGTTTGACAGCTGTTTAGCCTCAAAAACTATAATTTTTGAGGCTAAACTTAAAATTATGATGTTTAACATCAAATTGTTTCATAGTTAGTCGCTGAGATAGTTTCGATTACTCTGAAATAAATCCGTCTTCAATGTAATTAATATCAATAACAAATCGGCATGAGGCCGCAAACAGCAGTTATATTCTCGTAATATCCCACCGATACTGAGACTTCACATGTGATGATAGGCCATCCTTGTTTTCTACACTACATTTTGTGCAAGTTAGAGCAATCTATGATACCAGCCTATTACTATCCCACTGCTGGGCAAAGGATACAACTCATACAGAGAAGGCACGAGCATTAATCACCAGGCTTGGTCAAGTCGGGGTGGCGATGTCTGACTTTTATTGAGATTGGTACGTGCCCGGATTTGAACTCACAGCCTCGTGCATAAAAGGCGAAGTGTCAAACAAATGACAGCCTGTGATAGAGTTCGTAGTATAAATTGTAGTCTATGGTTTTATGCGTAACCTGTCAGCTGTACACTTATTTTTCTTTCCACACTTTGTGTGGGACATATAAAACATAAAAAAATCATAGCTGTTCATAAAATAATACGTAAATTAAAAAATAAATATCAATTGGTTATTAGAAAAATTCAATAACCACATGACGTACGAACAAGTTTTTCGTATTATGTGAAACGGAACGTGTGTAAAACACGCTCCGTTTCCGAAAGTCTATTTTGAATGATATACATAGTAACATTGCTTTTTTTCTTGGCTTTATTTGAAAATTCAAATAAGTGATACGCAATAAGCAAAAAAAAAGCAATTTTTTTAGATATTTTACATCACTAGACGCATTCGAAAATTTTCAGGTCAAGACTGAACATGATTCTTTTCAATAGTCAGTAGTGCTATCGCGTCAAGCAAATATCAATGTGTGCGTGGTCGTACTGCTCACACACACATTACCGCAACGTTGCGGCCGCCCGGAGTGTTCCGTGCTTGTTGTCAGTGTGAGACGATTACTTTATAGTCCTGGGCGTGCGTATTTATTTGAATTCTATAATGTATTGTTATATTTCTGACACTATTGACTTATAAATGCTATGGACCTGGATTTAGATATGCCTTATATTTGGTATCGTGTAACCTAACCATTCTTACGAACGAAAGCTTTGCTTGCGGACTTATTATAAGTCCGTAAGACTTATTATTTACGATATTTTATTTACGATTTGGTTTGGTTTGGTTGTATTACCCAATGACATATTATAAGTTACCTACCTACTACCATCTTAGTTACTAAGTGTTTTGCATAGACACCCCGAAGCAACAAGTCGGTAATCGTAAAACTCAAATTTTGCAGTTTTTTAGTTTTTTTGTTTTTATTGAATATGTATGTTTTCGAAGTATTGCGTTCATTGACACATACACTGAAAGCATTATTAGCAATATTAATGTATCTGTGAATACTTTGCAATTTAAGAAAATAATTATTACAAAAATAAAACAAGTAAATTGTTTCAGAAATAAACACAAAATGCAGTAAATTTCATAAAATGTTGATACGTAACATTACAATACGGACTTTACCCGACGTGGACCCGAGGTTTTGGACCCGAGGTGTACTGTTCCACGCGCGCCCCTCTTAGACGTTGCGAGGGGAGTCTAACACCTCGTTCCCTCCAAAACGAGGAGGCCCGCAGAAGCGGCCGGCACCAGTCGGGGTTGCGGAAGAACTCTATTAATGATGCTTGAGCTTGATTCTCTACTCTCGTAACTTATAATATTAGATTAGTAATTCTTGAATGTTTTATTCGTTGCCTCTGGCCGATACTAGGACTTTAAACTCAATTTAATAATGATCCTGGAGTTTTGATTTCTCAACTCTAGTTATCTACTAATTCAAAGAATATTATATTCTTTATCTCAGACTAATAACTCGGTCAGATTGACATGGGCACGTGTCTTGCAAATATGCTTGTTGTGCAAAGAGTGAACTTCCAGGGGCTTGGGTGACCACATCTATCTCATATCCAGTCTAAGGACAGATAGGGACCATGTCTCCTTAAGAGCATGATGCAGACGCAATGCCGCTAGAACTAGCCGCTCCGTTGCTAAACAAGGACAGTCGCACGGTTGCCGCAGGAAAAGCCGCTTCGTCACGTTTATCAGTTCGAGAAAACTGCTAGGGACCATGACTCCAATAGAGCATGATGTCGACATAATGCCGCAGACAAGCCGCTTGCGTTACTTTATGGAAGTGTATCTTTGAGTACTCCGAGTGTAGATGTGACGGATCGTGTGAGTAACGACTGATCAAATACCTGTTACGCTAGAGTTTGGGTAACTCACAAGTCTTTATAATAATTTACTCTGTATCCCTCTATTATTTGGCTTTTTAAAATCACATCCAAAATATTTTCATAAAACTATGAATTCCTAAGTCTCATTTAACATTTGTTACAATTATTTCCTTGCCTTATTAATAATATCAAGGCATTTGACTTCCATAAATTTGAGAATTAATTTCTATTATCGGTGGGAGAGTGATCAAGTCTGGTGACGAGCTCTGCAGGGCCGTACGGGGTGGAGTGCGGCCTTTTCCCCTTAAGGGGAACCGACCTTAACACTAATATTAACATAATTAGGAAAAACGAAAAAAAAAACAGTCTAGGGTAATTTAGGTACCGTCACAATACGAAGTATTACAGAACAAGGGGTGTGGCTGTGTCGTGGACACGGCTGTGTGTTTTACGTAACGAGTAATATTTTCTGGTGGGTATAGGTCGTGCTACCATAGTTTAAGTGTTTACTGTTCATTCGGTGGCTTCAATTACGCCACCGCAACGCTTAAAGGAGGTTACAATAGTGGCTATTAATCGATCTCTTTCTTTTAAAAACATAATCAACTTTATTGATGGCCTCGATAACTTACGCAAAACAACTACTCCTTCCGTGGTCTTGATCGGTGATATCAACAAACACTCAGATGAGTTTCTAACCTGTGCTGCTTCAAACGGACTTTTTCCAGCTCACTTGTTTCCGACACGGCTCAAAAATTGTTTTGACCACATTTTACGAAAAACAAACAAATCCGCTAATACATTTCTTATCGAATCGTCCATAACAGATCACCAACCGCTGCTATTATTTCTACAAACAGTGCCAATTTGGATGTTACACGTACTAAGTCGAAAATAGACTACGAGTCCGCGAGAGAGAATATTAAAACCCTTAGGTACCTGGTCTCCAATATTGTCACTCTTGGATCCTAATGAAACTGCAGATGCGTTAATAGGAAATCTCTCCTCAATTGTAATGAGGCACACACGGAAACATTCAGTTCCAAGGAGAGAACGTAATATGAAGCCCTGGATTACACCGGGGCTACTCCGCTGTATAGGTACGTCACCGTGACCGCATGCATACCAAACTCAAAAAGTCGGTAGACAACCAATTAAGAATCCAATATCGCAATTTCTGTAATTCTCTGCTGAGAAAATTTAAGCGCTCGTTTGAAAAAGAACCATTTAGGAATGCAAAACAATGTTAAGACCTGTCAGTAAGAAGGTATCAGATCTTCAAACTCGTTGTTTTCCCTCTTTTGACCCGTAAAGCATTATATTTTTATATGTGAAGACGATGCACCAAGAATAAAAATACGATACCACAATTGGTAAAAAGAATTGAAAATAAAGCAAAGGCAGATAAATTAATCACGTGATAGGTACATTGTGCTCACATATTTACAAAGATTGTAAAAATATATGATTTTCCTAAAATATTAACTAGTAATATTAATTATTGCAAAAATAAATCAGGGCTGGAAGTAACAGGAAATAATCACCACGAGAATTTTTAACGTAAAATACAAGAACTTCTAAGGTAATTAAAAAAACAACCTTTACATTAATCCGTACTGTAGTGTAGATTCTGATCTACACCAGCTACGGGGGAAGGGAAACACGTAATATTTTATGATATTATATTGTTACGTGTTTATGTCTAAATAATGAAAGGCCTATCTATCTTTACAATTGTTTTCCAAACCTAATTCATATGAGATTTTAAATATGCTTGACTTGTTCGAATATAAGTAAAGTTATGTTGCTACCATCCTGCACTACATAAGGTTGGCTATTGTAGTCAACCTTAACATGGGCTACGCCCAAACTCGTTGTCGTAGTTCTGTTTTCAAACAAAACTGTTAATCACAATATTCGAAGATTCAGGCTCTTTCTGCCTATGCCTATAAATATAATTACCTAACGCCAGAAAGTTAACGTACAATATGAAGCATTGAATAACCCAATATCCTCGCTTAATCAGGTCAATTTTTTTTTTATAATGTTGGCATCGGAATTTAAATCACCCTCAATGGAGTACAACATTTTGTGCGAATTCAAAGGACAATGCCAGAAACTCTATAGAACTTTGCCCCACTTAAATCAAAAAGTCATTTACTAGCCTGGAAAATGCAGCATCTTAAAGCTTATTTATTACTGTTAACTAAGCATTTGTCTTAATGCCTGTAGAACTTGCGGTTTCTGTTAAAATCTTAAAACAATATTGACATTGATTATAGGTTAGGTGAAGTTTATAAATGTTAAAAAGCGATTTAAACAACATACACGTTACGCAATAACATAATTATTGTAATCGTATTATGAGTTTTTGTTTAACAGGGATTTAAAACATTTTTTTTTTGTATAACATGCGCAATAAATAACGCAATAGGAAATTCAGGGGTTGAAGTCTTTTCATCATTGTTTTGTAATCGGCAAGTTCTACTGAAAAACAATGTATTATGAAAAGGTCCTTTAATCATTACAATTATTTTCATTCATTGACATTTCCTGTAAATAGCTGGGGCAGGATCTGGCATTGTCATTTGTGTAGCTCAATGGCCCTACTTGAGGTAACTGAAGAGGATATTGATTCTATCATTTTGGGTATCAGGTCTAATTGTGCTACCTGAAGTGGACTGTATACCCTTAAAAATCATATAGGCCGCGAGGTGCGTATTAGTTCCGATAATTACACATGTCTGTAATGTGTCTATAAGAGCTGCTGTCTTTTTTTATAACTCCTCAACGCAGTGTAGCTGCCTCTTCCTCACTAAATCCTCTTTTGTCAGATATCTAGGAGTACTCATTGATCAACATCTCAACTGGCACCCATAAATAGATAAAGTCACGTCTCGATTAAGTAAGCAAATCTATGTTTTTATGATGCTACGATCCTCTGCTGATCTAACGAACTGCTTGCCCGTGTAGGGTAGTGCCACTCAAAATGCCTTATCCTGCCCCGAGAGAGTCCAGAGGGTTGTCCTAAAGGTGTTAGTTAGGCTCTTTCGCCCGCGAAGGTATCCGAGTGTGCAGCTTAATGCTGATTGCAGGGTACTCAAAGTTATACAGTTTTATGTGCTCCTATCGACGCTACGCACACACTCTGTGCGTGTGTGCCCCTAAGTAACCGACTGGTAGACTTAAGAATAAAGTTTTTCCTCTGGAACGCCATAGGAATGCCTTTGCCAAACGCCAATTCTATGTTTCTAGGATTTTTTTTTTAATTGCACAATAAAAGGTAAAAATATATTCTTACTCAAGATTCCATTGTAAAAGTTACACAAAGATTATCTCCAAACATTTACTTGTTTATTTATAGTACATGGAGGATTTACAGCTAATAAAAACAGACAAAAAAGAAGACCATAGTCACCAAAAAGTCAATTACAAATCCTCTCGTATCGACTCATTGTTAATAATAATATAATTTACTTTTATTCTGTGGATAACGTTGTGAGTAGTGTATTTGTTACCTCTATTATTAAGTTCTAATCTATGTTTACTTATTGATACAGTGCTGTTTGTTGTCCATAAGTAAATAAATAAATAATAGAAATATATAGTGTGAGCACAAAAACAAAAAACCCATTGCCTTCGTTGAAGTAAGAAGCTATATAAATACTAGGTTTACAATTATATGACTGAAATAAAAGAGGAAAGTAATAAATAATAAAAGCAAAACAATGTAACCAACGTATACTTTAAAAATTTGACGAATTCACACTAATTGTGAATGGATCACAATCAAATTCCTTGCATATAATCATTGAAATTTCTGATTGCGCGCACAATACAGCATGTAACAAAAACCCTGTCCGATCCAATAAAGGCGTAGGTACTCCTGGATTAACATACGTACTAGAAAAATTGTAAAAATAATAATTTTTTTTTTTTTTTTTATGAACCATGCACGTATTTGTGTACGCAGTACGATACCAAATAATACCCTTCAGGATCGGACAGGGTTTTCGTTACATGCTGTATAGCTGTTTAAAACTATTAATGTAATGTAACTGTTCTGTGTTGTGAAGATGTATAGGTGGATTAAAACGAAGTGCTTTACTTGGCAAATTTTTTTTTACAATAGTATTTTGTTGGTTTTCAATATTAATTGTTATTGAGGACTTTTAACAAGAATAAACAGTCTACAATTTATGATTTACTTGTTTTATTTATGATAGTACTGAGGATCTTCTGCTGGGTAATTTACAGTGATATTTAATAATAAATAAATACGAACACACTCTCACCCTACACTAAGTTACTTGCTTTATAATACAAATTATAATTCTGTTCTCACCACTAATTGTTTTATTATAATTTTGAATTGAATTGATAGGTGTGATTTTTGTGTCGTGCTATTTCGAAAGGAATAGACACACAATTGTGTGAACTAAATAAATGATTTAAATATTTATCTGTGTTCGTATCCATCTGACATGTTTCCTATATTCTTAGCTTTATAAACTCACGTGTTTAATTGAAATCTGGCTGAATTCAATCAATCAATTTTTAATGCGATTTGACTGTATGTGTGGAACGGTTTAATGTTCTATAAGATACTAGATTATTTACATTACTCACTGTATATATTACTATCACCAAGCCAGTTAGATAGGTCCTTCGAGAATGAGGTCAATCGTCGAATCCGACTCGGCTGGGCATCGTTCGGGAAGCTACTAAATGCAATATATTCTCGTCCTACATACCGCAGTGTCTCAAGACGAAAGTCTTTGACCGGTGCGTGTTGCCAGTTATAACCTATAGCACTGAAGCATGGTCGCTCACAATGTGCCTTATTAGAAGGCTTAAGGTCACCCAAAGGGCAACGGAGACTATGCTTGGAGTTTCCCTACGTGGTCGAATCAGAAATGAAGAGATCTGCAGGAAAACCAAGGTAGCCGACATAACCTGAAGAATTGCTAAATTTACGTGGGGGCAGGAAACATTGCTCGCAGACCAGATGGCCGATGGGGCCGAAAGGTTCTGGAGTGGGGACCGCGTAGGTAGGTACCGGAAGACGTAGCATTGGAAGGCCTTCCACAAGGTGGACCGATGAACTTGTGAAGGCTGCAGGAATCCGCTGGATGCGGGAAGCACAGAACCGGTTGAAGTGGTGGTGCTTGGGGGATGCCGAAAGACGTCCTTCGGCTGAAATTATGTTGATTATGACGAAGCCAGCGGCTCAACTCCACTACTCCCATCATCGTAGACATGGACATGGACGGACATGGACAAGTTAGTTTATTTTCCAGCTCCCAATTATTTTCGCCGCTGTGCCTAGACTAACTTCAGCATGATACCTAATTTGGCTTCGGCTTGGATCATGATCGAATAAATAGAAATAGGTTTGTCCATTTTCTAAAATGAATTTTTAGCTTTGTGGGAATTACAATACTTGGCCACACCTTGAAAAACAGATGGATGTGTGCAGACCTCGAAACGAAACAATTTTAATTTTTTACTTTTGTTTTTTGTTGAGAGTCTTTACCTCGGGTCCTATAAACAAAAACGAATCGTTTTCCTTACCAATGGTAGCATATATTTTTTTGCCAAACTAAGCATTTAAAGAGGTTCGTAAGCTTATTTTACCTGTGGTGTTCCATATGTGAGGGTCTACTATGCGAAGCTATGAGTCCTTCGCTTCATTATTGGAAAAGATACAATAAGAGTTAATTTTAATCAACAACGGTCCGTAAATTGTAGGAATCGGACATAAACGGTTTTGTTGTGTTTTCATAGGCTTGACTCCTGAACCCTAATTGCGTAACACACATACCATTACAATCTAAAAGATTTTAAAAAAGATATTACTAATTCATAGCTCATATGATTGACCAATTCGTATGCTCAAGAACGTAAATAAAAAGAACATTGATATTCTATCAAAATAAAAGGCATGACGTGGATATGTGGTGTTACGCAGCTACCCCGCTGGTCTGCGCCAACGTGCCAATTTTTTCAGGATCCTTTTTTTTGTATGACTACTATCTAAGCCCATTCGTCCGCACAAGCAAAACCCTGATTTGGCAGCAGTACTGGGTGTACCTTTATTTCAGTAGGTCTTCAGGAGAGAATAAAGTTATTCAAGGTATGTCATTAAATAATTTCATTTTCATTTTAGGGATATCTTTGTAGAAGATAACTTTTACAAATGGTTTTCATTGACGAAACAAGGTGAAAATAAAATGCAACATGATTTTCATAATTTATTAATTTCAATGTCTAATATAATAAATATCTACATACATAACTACACATTTTCTACAATTTCTTAATAACATTTATACAATCTAAGTATTAAGTACGTTTATAAGTGCAAACTACATCTAATATAAGGTACGGGAGTGCAAACTATTCCTAATTGTCAGTTTATTTTAAACTATATCGATATCGTAACTTAAAATGTTTATGAAATCGTTAAACAATGGGCCTTCGAGCTAGATTACTGAAACTTTAATGGGCCCTAATGGTATTTGAGCAAGCATAGAATTATCGCCCATACCAGTATGTTTCTATGTCGATATCGTATATAAATGTAAGTAATATTTAAACGATGTACGTAGGAAGTTACGATGCGTAGTGTCCTAGTATATACACAATAATCCTTAAAATTATTCTGACGTCTACTTATAATTAAGTAAATAATTAGAGTTCAGAACTGACAGGCAGTCACTGTTAAATGCATGAAAGGGATATTAATAATTTTATCTTTACAAATGTAGGTACCTACGTCTCGAACCTCGTTGACTGAAATGCCTAATTGTCTTTCGAAAAAAAAATATCCTACTTACAAATAAAAATAAAAATATAATAATTTATATCGTGACTAAATTAAAATAATAAACACACAAGCTTAAAAAATATAGCTATCTAAAATTAAATATAACTTTGATTGTATTATTTCAAAAACTCATTACAAAAATATAAATAAATAGGTTAGGGGGTAGGCACCTATTAAAAATAGTATTTTAATAATATATTGAAACCTTATAAAATAAATAGCGTTTTTTATTATTATTTACATCTTTGGAACGCGTTACATAGACACACTGACTAGACTTGACTCATTGAGATAAATCTTTATAATAATAAATTATCATTTATCTTGTATTATATTTATTCTTAAACTAGGTAAATACATTATTTGACATATAATTCCATTTTATGAAATTTTAACAAATAATAACGTATACATAATATAATTTGAAACTACAATGAAGTTTCACTCAATTTATAAAGTAGGTATTTATTTAAGTAATAGAGGATGTAATAGGACGTACAGTCACGAGCATAAATTAATTACCTTACACTTAAGCAAGATAATAAAAGCAAGATCTGAAAAGTTTTGGTAGATATTTTATGGTATTACGAACATTGTTTTATCGAAACCATACTTCATATTATGATATACGAGTAAGTATTTTCCCAAAGTTGCAATTTTGTTTACACAAGAAAAACACAGACTAAGTAAAACATAATTTCTGTTTTAATAGTAGATTACGCACCAAGGGTTTAAAGCAGTATCTTATGTCGCGGGCGCCGCCACCGTATTGAATCCCAAGCGTAACGAAGGATTCTAGTGTTTTGAGTTATTTCCCTAGCAGAATGAGGGAGTTAAGACAAGAATCCTGAGTGCAGCGAGGGATTTAAGCTCGCCCAAGACGAAGGAATGTTTATCCCCGAGGATGACACTCTACTTTTCGCACCTATTGCAAGGTTATAGAAATCAATTCGAATGTCGAAATAGTAGTTTATGAAACTGTTAAGCGGGGCATACCTAGTTATGTGCAGTTTTATGCACTATATAACCGACAACGTGATAGCAAAGACAGTGTTATGTTTTTCATTGGTACGTATCTATGTATCTTTGTATGTGGATTTTTTTATACCCTCGAAGCATCCTAACGACCCGACTTACTTGCTTTATAATAGAAATTATAATTCTGTTTTCACCACTAATTGTAATATTATAATTTTGAATTGAATTGATAGGTGTGATTTTTGTGTCGTGCTATTTCGAAAGAAATAGACACACAATTGTGTGCACTAAATAAATGATTTAAAAATTTATCTGTGGTCGTATCCATCTGACATGTTTCCTATATTCTTAGCTTTATAAACTAACGTGTTTAATTGAAATCTGGCTGAATTCAATCAATCAATTTTTAATGCGATTTGACTGTATGTGTGGAACGGTTTAATGTTCTATAAGATACTAGATTATTTACATTACTCACTGTATATATTACTATCACCAAGCCAGTTAGATAGGTCCTTCGAGAATGAGGTCAATCGTCGAATCCGACTCGGCTGGGCATCGTTCGGGAAGCTACTAAATGCAATTTATTCTCGTCCTACATACCGCAGTGTCTCAAGACGAAAGTCTTTGACCGGTGCGTGTTGCCAGTTATAACCTATAGCACTGAAGCATGGTCGCTCACAATGTGCCTTATTAGAAGGCTTAAGGTCACCCAAAGGGCAACGGAGACTATGCTTGGAGTTTCCCTACGTGGTCGAATCAGAAATGAAGAGATCTGCAGGAAAACCAAGGTAGCCGACATAACCTGAAGAATTGCTAAATTTACGTGGGGGCAGGAAACATTGCTCGCAGACCAGATGGCCGATGGGGCCGAAAGGTTCTGGAGTGGGGACCGCGTAGGTAGGTACCGGAAGACGTAGCATTGGAAGGCCTTCCACAAGGTGGACCGATGAACTTGTGAAGGCCGCAGGAATCCGCTGGATGCGGGAAGCACAGAACCGGTTGAAGTGGTGGTGCTTGGGGGATGCCGAAAGACGTCCACTGCTGGGCATAGGCCGTGCCCAGCAGTGGACGTCTTTCGGCTGAAATTATGTTGATTATGACGAAGCCAGCGGCTCAACTCCACTACTTCCATCATCGTAGACATGGACATGGACGGACATGGACAAGTTAGTTTATTTTCCAGCTCCCAATTTTTTTTCGCCGCTGTGCCTAGACTAACTTCAGCATGATACTTAATTTGGCTTCGGCTTGGATCATGATCGAATAAATAGAAATAGGTTTGTCCATTTTCTAAAATGAATTTTTAGCTTTGTGGGAATTACAATACTTGGCCACACCTTGAAAAACAGATGGATGTGTGCAGACCTCGAAACGAAACAATTTTAATGTTTTACTTTTGTTTTTTGTTGAGAGTCTTTAGCTCGGGTCCTATAAACAAAAACGAATCGTTTTCCTTACCAATGGTAGCATATATTTTTTTGCCAAACTAAGCATTTAAAGAGGTTCGTAAGCTTATTTTACCTGTGGTGTTCCATATGTGAGAGTCTACTATGCTAAGCTATGAGTCCTTCGCTTCATTATTGGAAAAGATACAATAAGAGTTAATTTTAATCAACAACGGTCCGTAAATTGTAGGAATCGGACATAAACGGTTTTGTTGTGTTTTCATAGGCTTGACTCCTGAACCCTAATTGCGTAACACATACCATCACAATCTAAAAGATTTAAAAAAAGATATTGCTAATTCATAGCTCATATGATTGACCAATTCGTATGCTCAAAAACGTAAATAAAAAGAATATTGATATTCTATCAAAATAAAAGGCATGACGTGGATATGTGGAGTTACGCAGCTACCCCGCTGGTCTGCGCCAACGTGCCAATTTTTTCGGGATCCTTTTTTTTGTATGACTTCTATCTAAGCCCATTCGTCCGCACAAGCAAAACCCTGATTTTGCAGCAGTACTGGGTGTACCTTTATTTCAGTAAAGTTATTCAAGGTATGTCATCAAATAATTTCATTTTCATTATATGGATATCTTTGTAGCAGATAACTTTTACAAATTGTTTTCATTGACGAAACAAGGTGAAAATAAAATGCAACATGATTTTCATAATTTATTACTTTCAATGTCTAATATAATAAATATCTACATACATAACTACACATTTTCTACAATTTCTTAATAACATTTATACAATCTAAGTATTAAGTACGTTTATAAGTGCAAACTACATCTAATATAAGGTACGGGAGTGCAAACTATTCCTAATTGTCAGTTTATTTTAAACTATATCGATATCGTAACTTTAAATGTTTATGAAATCGTTAAACAATGGGCCTTCGAGCTAGATTACTGAAACTTTAATGGGCCCTAATGGTATTTTAGCAAGCATAGAATTATCGCCCATACCAGTATTTTTCTATGTCGATATAGTATATAAATGTAAGTAATATTTAAACGATGTACCTAGGAAGTTACGATGCGTAGTGTCCTAGTATATACACAATAATCCTTAAAATTATTCTGACGTCTACTTATAATTAAGTAAATAAGTAGAGTTCGGAACTGACAGGCAGTCACTGTTAAATGCATGAAAGGGATATTAATAATTTTATCTTTACAAATGTAGGTACCTACGTCTCGAACCTCGTTGACTGAAATGCATAATTGTCTTTCGAAAAAAAAATACCCTACTTACAAATAAAAATAAAAATATAATAATTTATATCGTGACTAAATTAAAATAATAAACACACGAGCTTAAAAAATAAAGCTATGTAAAATTAAATATAACTTTGATTGTATTATTTCAAAAACTCATTACAAAAATATAAATAAATAGGTTAGGGGGTAGGCACCTATTAAAAATAGTATTTTAATAATATATTGAAACCTTATAAAATAAATAGCGTTTTTTATTATTATTTACATCTTTGGAACGCGTTACATAGACACACTGACTAGACTTGACTCATTGAGATAAATCTTTATAATAATAAATTATCATTTATCTTGTATTATATTTATTCTTAAACTAGGTAAATACATTATTTGACATATAATTCCATTTAATGAAATTTTAACAAATAATAACGTATACATAATATAATTTGAAACTACAATGAAGTTTCACTCAATTTATAAAGTAGGTATTTATTTAAGTAATAGAGGATGTAATAGGACGTACAGTCACGAGCATAAATTAATTACCTTACACTTAAGCAAGATAATAAAAGCAAGATCTGAAAAGTTTTGGTAGATATTTTATGGTGTTACGAACATTGTTTTATCGAAACCATAATTCATATTATGATATAAGTATTTTCCCAAAGTTGCAATTTTGTTTACACAAGAAAAACACAGACTAAGTAAAACATAATTTCTGTTTTAATAGTAGATTACGCACCAAGGGTTTAAAGCAGTATCTTATGTCGCGGGCGCCGCCACCGTATTGAATCCCAAGCGTAACGAAGGATTCTAGTGTTTTGAGTTATTTCCCTAGCAGAATGAGGCAGTTAAGACAAGAATCCTGAGTGCAGCGAGGGATTTAAGCTCGCCCAAGACGAAGGAATGTTTATCCCCGAGGATGACACTCTACTTTTCGCACCTATTGCGAGGTTATACAAATCAATTCGAATATCGAAATAGTAGTTTATGAAACTGTTAAGCGGGGCATACCTAGTTATGTGCAGTTTTATACACTATATAACCGACAACGTGATAGCAAAGACAGGGTTATGGCATTGGTTTTGATTTTTCTCTTTTAGTATTCGACGTTTTTCATTTTTTTTTGTATTAATTCATCACCATAATGTCTAGTCCACCCTAAAAGCTGTGATTCACCTGGGCTTTATGGAACATAGCTGAAATGGAGTAGAGAGTTGAAAACTAATGCACAAGCTTAATAGTCACAAAAGTTTAACTTATGAAAAAAAACATAAATTAGTATTTCAAAAAACTGCTATGCACCTTCAATAACAAAAAGCATTAAAAAAAAACAGACCTCTGTCAGGATTAATTTTCTGTAACTTGCCTTAAAAGTAAACATTTTGTAATACTAGAAATAAATATAATTAAAAAAGTTGGTTTTATTTGATTTAATCATAATTATTTTTTTGTTGTGGTACTTGACATTATGGTGATGAATTATCACAAAAAAAAAACATCCACAAACGTCCAATAGAAAGAGAGAAAAAACCGATGTCAGGGAAAAATTATGATAAAAATCATTAAAATAATCTATTTCCTAAACTAGGTACTAATAATCGCGGAACATACCTAGGGGTGATACGGATGCCGGATTAAAATTCTACCTTAAGACGTCACTTCTCCGGCCACTTCTCCATATAATAAGGGTATATATAGGCCAGAAGTTTTCGTACGATTTCCTCCCCTCCCGACCCTTGCTCGAGCCAGCCCGCGCCGCTGAGCCTGTAGCTTTAAATTCGTCCCAAAATAATATCAATCCTGATCCAGCTAGTCATTTGCTACCCTCTTCCAGCGACGCCCTAAGCCGAGGTTCGTACCCCACAGGGGGTGCCCTTAGCGTTGTCGCTTAGTTTTAGTTAGTATTTAAGTTTAAGTCCTGGCTGGAGGCCTTAATTTATTAGGGCAACCACAGGCAAGTCTGCTTAAGCAGACGACAACCCAATAGGTTGACCTGCGAGATGACAAACAAACTAACAAACAACGTACGATTTCCTCAGTTGAGGTTCCAAATTCAAATCACATTAAAGTTCAGCGGGTCATCATGAAATTCAGTACAATATTACTCGTAATGTCCGGCTGAGCCTAGGACTTAAATGACATGCTTTATTTGACATGGTGATGGACTGATGGACATGGTGGGAAAAGTTATAAAATATTTCAAGGTTGATCAAACATAAATAATATAGACTGGCCATTCGCCAATTATTTAGTTATATTCCTAGCATCCAACCAAACTGATTCTCAACTCGAACACGTAACTTTATCGTTAGAGGGTCCCCGGCTCATCGAAGTAAGTCTTTTAATGATATGTTTATTTTTTGCATTTACTGTTTTTTTTCTTCAAATAGACTAGGAATTTGAAAATTAAAAACTTGATTTCTTATTTTCTATATGTATCTATAGATTTATCTAAGATATTGACTAGATTTTAAATAATTCCCGACTAGATTGACTCATAATGACTAGGATAAAAAAGTTTTTTTTGTTTATTTTATATTTTAATTATAAATTACTATGTATTTAATATAGACTATATTAATTATTTGACTAGAAAACTGTTACACAAAGACTAGATAATTACGATTTTAATTTTATTGACACTGTTCTCAATAACAAATTATTAAATATAAAATAAATTATAACGTTTATATTAAACTGACTAGAAATAAATGACTATAATATGGTTTTTTTAAAACTTATACAGGGTGTAATAAGACCCATCTCATAGCCGTCAACTTCGCATTTTGTACCTCCATCAAATTAACATTGCACAAAATTTATTGCTGGGCTACGAATTTTAATTTTGGTGTAAAAATTTGCACACGCAAAACATTGTGCTTATGGCGCATGCAACGGTACAGGGGTCGCGGGGGTATTTAGAGTTGTATTATAACATTAAAAACTTGTTTTCGTAAATAAACCTCAGTAAATGTTGGAATTTTGACGTTCAATTTTTTTTTTTTACTTTCATTATCTTATAATTGTATAGTTCAATGGTTTTTCTAACTGAACAGATAGCTGTGCTGCTGGGGAGTTTGTCGCGCCACTTCTTCCCAGCTAAAGCACTAGGAAGTGGTGAAGGGCGGGTGTTTTGGGGGACTGTCTTATTTAATTTTGACGTTCGAAAAGTGCTGACTCTCAGTCTAATTTGAATAAATTACTTTTGATTTTGATATTCCCGTAACCAGAAAGTTCCCAGGTATGGTTCAGTTAAAAAAAAAAGATGAAGGGGGGTAAAAGTAACTCTCGGCTTAGTTAGGTGTCTTTTTAAACCCTTTATAAAAGACTAGATTAACTACAAATGACTAGAACCAAACATAAGATTAAAAATTAACTAAAATGCAATAGGTACGAATAGTATAATTAAAAGAGACTAGACTCTATATGACTAGATCATGTCTTAAATAAAGTTGTAAATATAGTATTTCAGTTCCTAATCCTATTTTTAAAATACCTATAATTTTGTATACTTGTGAGATCAACGTGAATGACCTAATAATAAATGATTAATGACTAGTTTTAGATTTTTTTGTTTGTAGGTTTACGTTTTTATTTCTTTGGAACGATTATTTGATTTATTAAGTTTATTTATTAGGTTGAAATTTTATCGACGTAGATTATTTCATGAAAAACTGAAACATTTCGTAAATTACATCGTAGCTAAAGGCGGTACAGTTCTCGCTGGACTCAATTCCGATAAATTGACTGTTGAAATAGTAATGAGTGAAGTGGCACGGTAGCCGGGTGGTGCTGCCACCACACCGTCACGGAAAACACGGTTGCATCTAAAAATATGCTCATGCTCCGATCGATGGCGGTGACCCCTCGAGCCTTATTAAAGGCCTGCCGATCGAACATAATGCCAATACAGTGTTACTATTGTTTGGTCGTTTACTGCTAGGGTTGAGAAAAAGTTTGTTTTGAATGGTTGAACAAAATATTATGAAAATAGTTGTAAATTAACGAACCTCGAAATAGTATAACTTTGCGGAATGAAATAACTAAACACCTACCTATAAGTACTACAACTCTATTAGTTGCACTAATAAGTTACTAAAACTATTGAATATTCTTACAAACTAATAAATTCCTATTGAACTACTAGAACAACTAGAATACTCTGATTATAATTTATATTAATTTTAAATACGTACATTGTTGATAAACAGTGAATTACGCTATACAATCTATAAATAAATATCACGCTAAATGTTTCACATTTGCGTGAGTTGATAATTTTGGAATGTGCTGCAGGAGATCATAAATATTTACATATTATTTTAATGATTTAAACTACTATTTAATAAATATCTAAACACACATCAAGCCTATTTACAAAGTGACTACATACAATACTCATACATCTATTAATTCAAAACTATTTTGATGATATGATGAAGATCCTACCTAGAAAACTGTTATAATGTAAAGACGTTAATTTTTTTGTTGAAAAATTTGATGACATTTAAAATGGCGGCAATCTTGAAACTTATGCGTTACATTTCTGACTGGCCAGTAACACTTACCAGTCTAAGAGAAGTACATATGTGCGTCGTGCGCATACGGTGCAGAGTACGGGTAAAGTGCTGTCGCGACGGGTGCGTACGGCGGAAGCCGCGGCACGGGCCGCAGTACCCTCCGTCACCCATCCACTACCCCCCCGCCCCCGCCTTCATCCTCCGAACCCGTCACGTCCAAACTCCGGGAATCCTCCGAAGAACAAGAGGACCCACATCTGGGACGCACACCTTCCCAGGATAACTCCTGCTGCGGAGGCGGGATCTTGTTCCAGAAGGTGTTGAAGCCCATCTCTCGGATTGCATCCTGTTGAAGAAGTTGCTGGTGTTAGGAAAGAATACCATAATTTGGAAAATCAACAGCTCAGAAATCGTAATGCTTCGTACTATGTCAGTTTGAAAGTAATCAAGAAGTTGGTAAATCACTTACCGGTTGATAAGCAGGGTACTCAGCATGGACCTGGCGGAACGCTGAAGGTTCCTTCTCAGGCTCGTTCTCCGGCTGCTCATGGGCTAGCATGTGCTTCCTAAGGTAAGCCTGTCTTCGGAACATCTTGCCACATTTCTGGCAGGGGAAGCGTCCGGAGTCACCGGCGGGAGGGTCGCGTCGCTTAACTGCGCCGGCCACCCGCGGCTTGTGCCAGCGACGATGGGATGCCAAGTTAGCGGGGCAGTTGAACACCTAGGCAAAGACCAAGATAATGATTAACTAGATTTAGCATGACTTAAAAAATACATACAAAACTGGAACACATATTGACCAATTCGATGAGTAATCTAAGATATGAAAGTAACTAAATATATTATATGTATCGTATCTTTGCGATCTAGTCCTATTCCTTTTATGACAGAGTAAGTAGTTTAATAACACCGAAATACGTTTTTAATGTAATCTGTACAATATGAAAATACAATAATATAAAACTGAATTTCCAAACATTGGTTCCTATTCAACTCACAAATCGAAAACGATTATTTCAATTTGTCGATACCCTTGTACGGTAGCATCACGCAGATAAGTGCTAATGTTCTCTCAACACGCTGGTCACGCATCACCAAACGGCTCAATTAGCGGACGCCCTTGTACAAACATTTCACGTCACCACTCGCGGCGGCTTCCCATGGAAATGTGCCAAGTGTACGAGCACCCTCGCAAACACATTCCCACGGACAAAAAATAGACAGAATTATGGACCAAGCTATCTAATAAGAGTGATAAATGCAATTTAATTAATAGATGATGTGTGTACTGGGATGCTATAAAGTTAAAGGGGTGTTTCGTTATCAGTTTTAGTTCAATAAAAGTTCACGTGGGAATATTGGTTGATAAAACCGATCGGCTGATAAGGTACTTTATCCTTAACCGATTAAGTAAGTACCTATCAATTGTATTCAAAAATGAGTTCTTATAAATGTACCTTATCACATTCAGGACATCGATATTCAATGTGAACGATCCTAGAGCATCGATGCTGCGCCAGCGCAAACGCGTCGTTGTACAGTCGTCGGCACAGCCTGCAGATGTACCGGCCAAGCCTGTTCTCTATCGCCGCTATCAAAGCCTTAGCCTCGTCGGTCACCTCCACCACGTTAAATGCCGGATCAATGTCTCCCTAGAAAAAGTACAATTATGAGCATGCAAGCGAACATTCACAACTAAAACGATTCCTTACCATACCAACAATTACGACTATTGAGTAATTCCATACCATTAAAACATTTTTATTACGTCTAAATTGAACGTTACAGTTCTCTATCTCAATTCAAAGAAATACAGTGGTATTGAAACGGCGATTTATTTCGTATTTAATGTCCTGGGACACACCCCCGCGGTAAGCGTTGCGGTGCGCCCTTAGACCTGTTATTAGCGCAAAATACAGCACAACAACCGATTTTCTACCTGTTTAATTGCTAAAGCGATAAGGAAAGTCGCCGTGCGCTGTAATGGTATGGTAAGAACTTCTTATTAATAGTTCCTGTGCAACTTTTCCATTTATTTTAGATACCTATGTTTGATATGAATTTGTTTGCTGTATGCGCGGTTTACGTGAAGGAATTTTATTATAAATTTTCCCTACCTTTCGAACGACTAAAGTTTCATCCTCATCCAGATCTCGTATGATGGTGCCAGAGACGGGTGATGTTTTATCTTCGTCGAACATAAGCCTTCGAACAGCTTTACTCTTCTTGGACGGTTGCGACAGTGGTTTTGGTGACTTTTTAGGTCGTTCCTCTAAATCTTTTATTTCTACAACATCTGGGGAACTTCTTCCACTTTTCGACGGCGTTTCCTCTTCTTGTGGTAAACATGTTTTCAGTTCTTCGAAAAACTGTTGGGTGAACTTAAGTTTCTTAGCTTCTGGACTGTCACTGTCGTTAGAGTTTTCGTCATCTAGTTTTCTTTTTTCTGTTTTGTCTTGCGACTCCTCTTTAGTGTCTTGCGAATCTTCAAAATGTCGAAATATTTTCGGTGATTTGTCTGGTTTGTTGTCCTCGGTGGCTTTTCTTTTTTGTGAGGGTGGCGGCGTACACGGAGGGGTAATCGGTGTAGTGGATTTAAGGGACAAGTCGAGAGGCACTTGAGGCTCGTTGTAGTAGGCCAGATATTGCTGAAGGAGTGTAGGATGTTGTTGTGGGATAAGGTCATGGAGATAGTTGCTTGATATGCGCACTGGTGGAGCCGCATACTGCTGGTAAAACCGCGACGATGTCAGACGATGGAAATGCGGTAAAGCTGCCTCCATCTTCGTTAATAGATCTTCTGCTCAGTGATTTCGGTACTCATTTTGTTGTAGATTGTATTCTTTTTTGGGATTCACCAACATTTTTCTTTAATCTGCAAAGAAGAAACATTATATATATTTATCTGTGGATAAAATGAACATTAATAAAGTAAAGTGCACCGCGGAGGTTGTTCAAGGGTCCGGTAAAAAGGTATAAAAGGCGAGGCGTTGATTCAATAGCGGTCGAGTGGTCCATTGATTGTAACTATGGCGAGACAACGCGACGCGGCGACGACGTGTATTGAGAAATTGGTGCTCAAGTACTTTCATGATTGTACCCTCAAGAATAAAATTGTTTTCATTTATAAAAACCCAAACAATATCTACGCCTCAGCCTTGAATAGACTTGCATCGAAATAAAATGTAATTCAAGTTTTCATCGCCTATAATCTGAACAAACGTAATCCTATAATTACTCAAAAAAAATTAATTTTACTGCCGTCCATTTTGTTGGAAGGCATTCTCAAGTATTTCGAATGCGACTTTGAAGTGAACATTGCAGTACAACATGTAAGTTCCGTCAGCTTTCACACGCAGACCATGCGGAATGTTTATTGGTTATAATTTTTACTATTCGCTTTCATGCAATTGCTCTACTAAATTAAAAGTCTATGGACTAAGTACAATTTCCTAGTTTTCTGTTTACTTTTTTTACAATAATATGATGTAGTTTACTTTTCAAAATGAATGTATAGTTCATTCATTTTGAAAAGTAAACTACATAGTAGTCAAATTTTATTTAGCTGCTGTGTTTGGTTGATCAAAACATAAAAATTTTACCTTGGATCCAGAATATTCTATTTCACAGATCACAATATTGAATAGACTGTTACAACGCTTGTGAAAACCTAAATATATTTTCGTACCTTACAATGTAAACAAAGTGTGACTTTCTCACCGACAGATTTGAACAAGATTACTCGTAACAAGCGTACGTCAGTAATCCGCGCCTAGTTCGCAAACGCAATCAAGGGGTGTCGCGAGCGCAAACTTACCTAATTACTGTCAACGGGGCGCTCCCACGCTCCTGCGAGCAGTGCCAGCCCTAGCGAGGGTGAACTACCCTCTCCTTTTAATACGTTTTATTGTTTGGTTAGAGCAAATAGTGAATATGTTGTGGTAAACGGATGTTTATACTGCGTGAATTTAAATGCAGTAAAGTGCAGTTGCAATTGGGGTTGTTAAATTTATTCGAGCCTAATTTGAAAAACCCTAGCATCTGAACAATAAAAAAGAAGTGTTTTTAAGTTGTTCTTAATCTTCTTATGCTCTGACTTTTGGCCGGCTCAAGTCATGTTTCATGAATGAAGATAAACGAAACCTAAATATAATTATCTAACTTAGTTTTAAGGATTTTCAACACAGCCCAGACCATTGGGCCTTTATTACCTCAAAATAATCTACTTTAAATAGGTGTTTTTACTCTTCCATCATTATAATTAAAACTGTAACAAAAAGAATATTTAAAATGATAGTCTGTAAAGTGAATATAATACTGCATAATAATATATTTGTGGTAAAACCTCCATCAGATTTGGGCGGCTTTAATAATTTGGGAGGCCGACCAACGAGAGAAGGCGGGGCTCCACGGTATTATATTATCAGTGGCTAGACGTACATAAATGTAGCTACGTTTATAAATATTAAATGGACTATGCATGCTATTTGTTTAATATTCATTGAGGCAGAAGAAAAAACATTTTCATAAAAGTTTAGAAAATCTAGGTACATGTAGATAGATAACTTTAAGCGTAAAGAAAAACACGCATATTAATCTTACCAAAAATGTTGAATACTATCAAGTTTAAAAAGTCAAACCACAAAGTACCTGTGTACAATTAAGTTTATGTTGCATTTAAAAACCGATTACTCCTGCACCCTAATTGTGTAATACACAATCAATCGGAATCTGAATCGTTTTGAAACAGATTGCTAATCCATTGCTTCTTAAGTTCGATAAAAATTCTGCTCAACAATATATAGAACGCAATGAATGTTCTTGAACCGTCAAAATCAAACAGATTAGTCGTAATCGTTTACGAAAATTTGTTACGCAATTAGGGTGCTGAAATACTTCAAACAACATCACACGGTCAAAAATCAAACTGAAAAGCCAAATATAATTACAAATTAAACTTGTAGGAAATTGACTTCAATATAAACCCTTTATTTCAAATAAGGCGGTATATTACTTTTCGACAAAATAATCCTCCAATCATTCGAAAGCCATAATAACTCGAATGTTAGCGTTGATTGGGGATCAAGTGGTCGCGTGTTCTAATCTAACCCCGTTAACTATTGGAGTGAACCCATTCATTAAATAAACATTGCTCTTGTTTATTTAAAGGGTTCAATTCGGTAAAAGACACCGCGAGATAAAAAAAATATTGGGTATTTTCTTCATGCTAATATAATTGTATTATAACGGCATTGTTTTTTTCACAATCATAGAGACAGATTATCATTTTACTCAACGCATATGTTTGAAATCACTAAAGGGTGAATTTCGTAGCTTAGCACAAACAGTACCGAATGTTAAATGAATAGAACGGGTCCAAGACCCTCAATGAAGAAATGAGTGATTCCTCCCGTAATTGTGATTATCAAATCTAACAAGCAAAACGTACATTTTCACACCTTTGCATCTATATATAGTATAGATGCAAAGTCGCTTTTCCTGTCTGATATGTCTGTCTATATATGACCGCTTAGTTCTCCATAACTGCACAATGGATTTTGATGCGATTTTCACCATAATTTAGAGAATTTATTGATAAATTAATATTTAACCTAGTTAAAGCACAAGAAACTCGATGTTTTGGCATATCGCCATTGCACCCTTGCGAAACAGGGACGCGTCGCCAGTCGATAATTATCAAAACGATACCAAAATCAAATTGAATAAACTCATTAAAACAAAAGAGGTCTTTTATAATCAAATCCCCTACAAATGACCGTATATATATTATGTAGTTTATTAATTATATCCCTCGTAAGACTACGAGTGCTATTAATTGTCGCGTTACGTTTAGTTATGAATACTTAAGCGTGTGTCGTCCTCCCAGTCATTAGGGCGTGGACACAATCGCAGCCAGTCCGAGGTGTAAAACTAATTACACTTAATTAACACCTTTCGACTATCACTGTGATGGTAACACCGATTTTATGGACGTGAAAATTGTTAGGAACTAGATTTATTAATTAACTATAAAGCTTCTATTCTTGTATATTAAGGTTTAACTGTTGTTTCTAGATTAACAATATTCTAAAAGGGCTTCTTTTGTAATCCAAGCAAAAGTTATTATTATGCTTTTAATTTTATTATCCATGCTTTCTGTAAGGTTGATCACAACTAACTAATACGCTGTTAAATCTTGTACAAATTGCTGTGATTGTCTGACCGAAATAATAACAGTCAATCAAACACTGACATAATAACGATGTACCTAAATTCAGTTAGATGTTAGAAACCGAAAAATAGCCTTTTATCACTTCAAGCAAACGCTCTCTGTTCAAGATGCTATATAGTCGACTCTGGAATTGCCATAAACAGTCATGTGATTATCGTAGAATAGCGCTCATCTAATCAATTCAATCATTACGTCACATATTCAGGCAATTATTTAATAAACCATTCGACACATGGTTAACCATTATAAAATCTCACGACATGTTTGATAGAACTTCAATGATTTCATAAGATCACTAATAACGATATTTATTACTTCAATAAACACAACAAATATAAAGTTAACAAACCAAAAACTTCCTTTTTTTAGTTGGCGTTTTATTTTAAAACAAAAAGTTTTTACAAAAAAAATACCCGTCTTTGTAAACGCAGTGCCTGTCTTTTTCAACCACAAAAAGAATATAGAGCTAAATAGAAATTCTTATTATTATAAACCGTTTCAACATGATTTTCCTTGTGTCTACGAAAACTCGTAACACGGATAAAACCTAATCACGGCTAGAGATATAACATGATGGAGGCTGTGTCCGGCTTCAGCTAACTTCGGCGGTCTTGGTCGAAACCTAGACGCATGTGATAACCGATACTCCACGTATACTCCCAACAAGTTTGTGGAAAGTTTGCTACGAAGAAATGGATATTGCCACAGAACAAAGCAAAACAATGTAAGATTCGTAGCACTTGATTGTCAATATTATATTTGGTCATTCACTTAATATTTCGAAGGAAAAAAAAAACAGAATATAAGAACTTAGAATTCCTAATTTCACACACGGAATTATATAGAAAGATAAAGTTCATCGTAGAAGTGAAAATAATTTAATACGGAAATATTGGTTATAACTGCGCAAAGAGGACCACAATCACATCTGATGGGAAAGCATATACGTAGCTAGACTAAGTTTGAAGATCATAACATTTCCCAATCGAAATTCTAACTAGAAACAATATATAATTATTTTAAACTTCAGTAAAGAGTTTTAATTTTACCAAAACTACCGTGGAGTTCAAAGCAAGATGACAATCGCCCACGTGCGAGGCGAAACGCAGGTGCGTGCCGAGGGCGTTACTATGGCGAAAACTAATGTAAGTGACTCATACCTTAGCCTGGTCCTCTTCTGAATCACCCAGCGACACCCCTGCACACGAAAACTTCAAAAAAATATTTAAAAAACCGAACTGTCAACTATAGACAACAATATTTTTAGTGAATATTTTTTTACTTTTTTTGAATTTTGAACTTTTTACTTTTCTATTTGACTGGAATAAAGGAGCTCGTAGGTTAAAGTTTGTATAGTTCGGTGGTGTAGTTAGGGGTGCGCGGTCCGCTCGGCGGGGCGGTCGGGACAGGACTGGCGGGCTGCAGCCAGGGTGTGCACCTCGACGCGTGCGGCCGCAGTAACCCCCGTACAGGGTGCTGTCAATGTATTGTACACTTACTTTTACTTTATACCTGATTTGGACGCGGAATAATAATAGTAATGTGGTGGGAGTTGGGTTAAGTTAGAGCGAGCTTTCAAACAGGGAGTCGCACTTAATGAAAAAAAAAAAAATATCAACATTCTGTTAACAAAATATATTTTTAAAGAAAGCATTTTTTTTTAAATTACGTTGGTAAGTTAGTTTCAAGAAAATATTATGTGTTTTGTAAAAACTTACCTGTAAATTCAAAAACACTCTATATACGAGCACGGAGGCATATCTACGGGATCCGGAACAGTGTGCGGGCCCCCATGCACGCGCCACAAGTGTCTACTTGGGGTTTTTTAAACCTTTACCTTGTACCGATAACTGATAAGACCCCCATCTCTGCGGTACCTTGTTACTACTCACTTGGAACTCGAAACAATATAATTATTCCTTTTTGTTGAGGAGATTATAATATTTTGTTTTTAATTTTAGGGCAAAGAGCAAAACAAGTTTTGTTTTTAAATCCAGGTTAAAGCAACACAACATACACAAAAAAAACATAAAAGACTTAAGTAATCAAATGTCTGATGATGTAGCTCAAATGACTAATCGCAATATGATAAGGAGATGCATTAGATAGTCCACTGGACTATCTACTAGTACATTATGTTATTTGCATGAATTTTAGTAAAGACGTAACTCCATTAATCGGTTGATATCCAGTATTGATTGTTGACTTATAAATAGACCATAACAATGACAAAGTTCTCTATCTACGTCGGGTCCCATAGGTAATGTATATCAGTGTGTTCAGGATTATTTTTTTATTTGCTTAAGGGCTGAATTTTCAATTGTCACTTATCTTTTATCCGAGGAATTAATATTTCTGTTTGTTGTGTAGAAAATATATCCAACCATCAGATTTATTCTTCAACCTAAAGTTATCTGGCTATTGAAAAATCAGCCCGAAGTCTTAAATAAAGGTCATACCATAATGCCATCTTTTGAATATCTTTGTTTGTGGCTCTGCTTATTTAACTTCGAGATCGTTTCATTAGTAGCTATTTTAATGTTTATCATGAACTTGACAAAATTCAAGGTGCCACATTTTGTTACATAGTTAGCTATTAGTTAGGTAATCGTCGTTTTTTATTTATAAAAAGCACATTCAAATTCTAATGTTTAAGATACATGCCATGAGATGTTGACTACGAAAAATAGGTAGGTTTGTAAGTAGATACTTAAGATACTATTTTAAGAACAAAATGTTTTTCAAAACGAATTCTTTGAAAAATAATCACAATTTGTATTTCGACAAATAAAATAAAGATGATCAGTAAAATATGATTCCTTGGTAGAATTGATAAATTCATAATCATTTGGTAGCAGCTTTTTCATCCCCTAGTTACAGCTATAATAAACTTTAATAAACACATGCAAAATCAAAGCTTAAGCGTAAAACGAGACACAGAGATAAGTTTTACAGGGCGGTTCTGCACGCCGCCCGCCCAGACGCACCGCCCAATCCGCTGGTGCCCCGCCCACCACGCCGCCCAGAGCTGAGAGAAAATAATTGAACGTAATTGAATCATGAGAGTGGAGAATTCAATTAACGCGGCACAGTGGCCGTGTTGTCGGTAATCAGTGCAATTGTCGCGAGCCATGAACGCGATGCGACTGAGTCGCAAGTCTGACTGTAGCCTTTTGTTCATGAACAAACATGTTAACTAGATTCTAGTTAGACTGGAATGGTGTATGCTGTAATCTGCTTCGGTGTGGGTTTCATGAAGAGGATATTGGAGCTTGTATGTTCAAGATACAGATTTAAATTAAGATTGAGTTAGAGCTTCCAAGAGTCCCGAAGTTATGTTTTTGGATTTTCAGATTTTTGTTTGCCGATACAACTCGTTCTGACCCAGTCTACTTAGTGCACTGCAAATAAGTGGATATTGCGAAACTGCTGATATTTCAAGCCAAGCTACAAATCAGAACATTGCTGTAATTCTCTGATTCTATAAAGCTATTGGCCTAGCGTTAGGCGGGCCCTAAACGATCAATAACATTTTTTGATCAGAATTTTGCAATGTGTTTGACCGTGTAGGGTTAATATGGAAGATTACGCAATGAATACACCGTAAAAGTTTGACCGAGTATAATTTTTATTGCACATATATTCCGCAGGTCTTGCTCACTCGAAAACATTGAAGATTATCGTCGTCAATGTTATTGCGTGAACATCATAAATTGTTCGAGTGCAAGGGCTGATTTAATCATATTGCGCAATATAAATATTGCTCAAACTTATCGTAGGTCGAGATCGTTTCATTAGTAGCCATTTTAATGTTTGACTAAGTTCAAGGTGCCACATTTTGTTACATAGCTATTAAATGATAAATGATTTTATTTCTGTAAGCAGGTTTTTACAAACACTTTTACACGTCAATACTATTTTAAAAGTAGATGAGATCGGCGTTTCCTATCTGACTACTCTGAGAAGAAACGCCAAAACAAACTCAGAGGTCACAGTCTCTTTTAAAGTCCAGACATAATCTTGGTCAGGTCATGTGAAGACCATGTGGATTGATGTCTGAAATGGTCTATTGAGGAAAGAACCACACAGAATGAGTGGACCTGTCCAGTCAGTGCACGCATTTGTCAGTAATCATGGTGCAGCTCAACACAACACATATGGAGCTCAACGATTCGACGAACATTACCAAAGAAAGGACATTTAGGTAGGCCGCATAAATTGCTCAAACTGCCAGACCATGATTAAAACTAATTTTAAAAAATAAAAATAGATTGAGATAAAAAAAAAAAAACAACAAATCCACACTGCCTTCACATTCACAATAATTAAAATATTATAATACTTTACAAAGTAAATTTATCAAAAATAAAAGTTTAACAGCAAATTAAACATCGACAATATCTGTGTAAACTTATTGGAGCAGCTCAATCCCAAGCCTTCTTGTCCTCAATATAGCCTTTGACAGTATAATAGGCATTCTGGCATAATTTCCGCTTTATAAAAGATTTGAATTTATTAAGGCTTAGTTCTTGAATGTGGCTAGGAAGTTTATTATAAAAACGAATACTTTGACATTTAAACGAGCTACCTATTTTCTTGAGTCTGGTAGTGGGAACAACAAATTTGTGTTTGTTCCTAGTATTTATGTTATGGATATCACTGTATTTTTTAAACAGATTAATATTTTTATGTGCATACAAAAGATTTTCATAAATATACTGAGAAGGCACAGTCATTATATTAATCTCTTTAAATTTGTCTCTGAGGGAGTGTCTGGGAGTTAGTTTATAAATTGAACGAATTGCCCTTTTTTGTAAAACAAAAATTGTCTGAATATCGGCGGCATTTCCCCACAAAAGAATACCGTACGACATCACACTATGAAAATAACTAAAGTATACTAAACGGGCTGTCTCTAAATCAGTTAAATTACGAATTTTTCTAACGGCGTATGCTGCAGAGCTTAGTTTTTTTGACAATTTATCTTTATCTAATCCCCATTGAAGCTTGGCATCCAAAGTTATGCCTAAGAATACTGTGGTGTTTTCGGGTTTCAACTCTTCGCCCTTAATAAGAACACTAGTTTCTACTTGTCTAACATGAGGTATCGTAAACTTAATGCATTTAGTTTTTCTCTCGTTTAGAAGTAAGTTATTAACATTAAACCAGTTAACTACTTTAGCAAGGGCGCTATTTACATTGTCAGTAACCAGCTGCTGACGTTTGAGTTTAAATAAAAGTGAAGTGTCGTCTGCAAACAACACTATATCATGATTATCCTTTATGAGGTAAGGCAAGTCATTAATATAAATAAGAAACAAAATGGGCCAAGAATTGAACCCTGGGGGACCCCCATTCTTACTACAGATCCAGGTGATCTTTTTCCGTTAACATCAACTGTCTGAATCCTATCACTTAAGTAAGAAGTAAGAAGATCCAGAGAGGCATTCCGGATTCCGTAGTGGTGCAGTTTCCTGATCAATGTTTCATGAAGAACACAATCGAATGCCTTGGACAAATCGCAAAAGATTCCCAAAGCATCGCATTTGTCCTCCCATGCCTTGTAAACATGTCCTAAAAGTTCAACTCCGGCATCAGTAGTTGAACGACCCCTTGTAAAACCGAACTGTTTGTTATGCAGTAACTATTAGTTAGGTAACCTTCGTTTTTTTTATTGATAAAAACCACATTAAAATTCTAATGTTTTTAAGATACATGCCATCACATGTTAACTTCGAATATAGGTAGGTTTGTAAGTAGATACATAAGAGACAATTTTTAGGGCCGAAAGGGATGGATGAGGTCTAAGATGGAACGAGCGTGTCCAAAAGATGCCTGTTCTCTCTGGCTTTGAAGGTTATAAGTGGAAGGAACACAGACACCGGCAGAGATTCCCACACTTTGGCGGTGCGCATAATAAACGTGGAGGACAAGCGCTGAGTACGACTAGTCGGTAAATCGACCAAATGTGGATGATACCCTGCTGTACGTCTGGTAGTCCGGTAGTGAAAGGGTGGGATCAAGTCGTGGAGCTCCTACGCACTCTATCCGAAGTACAGTCTGTAGATGACCGACACGCAAGCAACATAACACCGATGAGCCAGCCTAGCGTCTCGTCGCCTATGAGCCTTTTTCTCAAGTGCAGCTAGCTAGTAATTTGCTAAGCCATCCCATAAGTAGGTCCCACTCCATACAGGAACGGACAAGAGCGTTGTAACCCAGAAGCTGTCCGGATGTGAAATACCACCTCACCTTATTTAGGATAGTCTGTGCTTTTGACTTGGTGGTTAGCCCAAAAGCTCCAGACGATCGGTAGCTGGTAAAGATGTACCTCGGAAAGAAGGACATAGACAGAACCGGCTCCTTTTGACAGTGAAAAGACAGGCATGTGTTTACTGAATGTTGAACTTGACCAGATAATCTTCGCCCCACAGGGAAAGGAAATTTAGGATCAAGCTCATTCGCTCCACCAAAGCCTCTCTAAGTGTAGTTGTATCCTCTCTGCTGGCTCTTGCATTTGACAGGTATCTTTTTGTAACGGTGATGTTATCTGCGTACCCAATAGCACCCAGCTGTCGTTAATATGCAGCAGAGTCGCAGAAAGAACAGACTCCTGAGGAACACCGGCATCAATAGCCATATGATCGGATCAGCAGACATCTATGACCACTCTTATCGATCGCTCACTCGCGCACACACAATAGTTGGCAGGGATTCCTTATGCGGGAAGCTTCCCCAACAGACTTCCATTACTTTTATTTTCAACAGACTTTTATACTTAAAATATCACAAACAGTTCCCTAAATAAGGCATGTAAATAACAATCATGCAGTTGTAAGGTAACTTATTGACTCCGTGAGTCGATAAAAGAAAACATAATATTTGAAAGTAGACTTCTAAAGGTTTAAAGTTCCAACAAAAGGCCAAAATGTTTATCATACACTGGCAAATTATACAACCTGTTTTTTTATATATATCCCATAACTCTAGGGTATGATTGAGACCCTATCAAAGAATCAACTGGCATATGAATTATGTTTCAATCATCATTTTTTTGATGAAAAAACAAAAAAAAAATTACTCGTATTTATCAATGAAACTTAGATACCTACACACAAATTATCATTGATGATATCTCCGAAACTATACATTTTTGGACCACCTATTCTAGGAGTTTTAGTATTATTTTTGCCAACAGAATATAACCCTAGAGTTATAGGATATAAAAAAACAGGTTGTATAACTAATATAATATTGTAGGTACTGCTGCCATCAACCCCTTAGCCAATCGTGGATAGATCTATTCTGATATACATATACTAATAATAATATTATTATGAAGAGGTGAAAGAACAATGCCCACTTCCCATACATTTCAAAACCTGATAATGAAAGTTTATATATAGTTATAAGGTATAGTAGAAACACTACCTGTAAGTTTAGAAAATAATGTCATATGGTAATTTTTACAATTGAAACGCTACGAATTCCAAAAAATATGAATGTTACTTTTTAGGTTAGGATTTGCCGTTATAAAGAAATAAATGTGCTAAAACTAATTACTTAACACTCGAAGTTTAGTCTAAAATAGTAATACTTACTTATTAATACATATCTATTTTCTAAAACGTCTTTCATACTTTGTGAATTCCTTATAACCAGCTGTTCGTATGTCACTGCTTAGACTCTCGATGATTGTCACTATAAATTGAGTGTCCGGCATTAAATGTCAAACGTCAAAAAATCCGTTTCAATCGTCCTAACTCAATTACTTATTGCGTGATTCTTTAATTTAATTATTCATTTATTTTTAATTAATCTGTATTTTACATTGACTAAATACAGAAATACTTTCTGAGTAAATAAAACGTAAAATAATGTATGAAACTCAGAAACAGAGTTGAATAAAGTCAAGTAGCAGTATGTAAAATGGAACGTTGTAAAAAAGGGTAGTTGAGGTGCGTTCAAAACATGCTAATATGTTTACCTTTGACATAGAATAAGCATAAAGAAAAATTTAAAAAAATCCTGCGTTTCTCTTAACATTGTGATAATCGTAATTAATATTCAATTTAATTTTCTGTATTTTAAGATTTGTTTCATTTCTATACACAGTCTGGTGAAAAATGGGCATTCTTCGTACGGAGAATCTATGGAACTGTCTGTCGGATTTGAAAAATTTGAAAAAATATTTTTGCATTTTATAGCCCAATTCTCGAGAAAGGCAATTTAATATCGTGCTAGGACCATTAGGAGCCGAGCAAAATGAAAAAAAAACGCTTAGCGAAAACGAAGTAATAGCGCAGGCAGGCGATGACAAAACTATGAAAGGGGAACAAAAAATTTATCGCTGACGAAGTCGCGAGTAGAAGTTAATGGGAATATTTTAGGAGTGTCAGAAACCTTTTTAGACTTGCCGTAGGTATGTAGTCATACATAGGTACATACATACATAACGTCACGCCTGTTATCCCAGAAGGGTTAGGCAGAAGTGTTCCTATAGTACACCCACTTTTCGCGAGTTATGCTTAAGTCCCATGTATGTAGTCATAATAAAGGAAAACTTTGTAACGCCTCTTAACACTAGACGTACCACGACATTGTACGAACATATGACGTAGGTACTAGATAGTACTTAAATCCCCTTTAAGTGTCCGGCTTAGCGCCTGCGCGGCAACGACCTAATTAGACCAGAGTACCAAGTCTTAAATTACACTTAATGTTACTGTTTAGAAGAAAGGAATAGGAGTGGTTTTTGTGTGTTTTAGGTGGAGGGTAAGTTGGTAATAATAGCGGAACTGTGAAGCCGTACTCACGCACGCGCCGGAAGCCTGCGCCCGCGCATCCTCTGCTACCGGTGTCACTTACTGCCGGCTGGACGTGTAATTGAATAGTGTACTTGCGGATATCGATGACATTATAAGTACTTGCTGTTTTATTGATTGGTGTAGATCAATTTAGTGGTCGACATTTTTTGTAGTTATTCAAGAAAAAACGATCAAAGTATTAAGACACAATACAGCCTATGTATTGAATTGGAGAATTACTGCTTAAAAATTAATTGGAGTGCAGTAATAAGCGGAAATGAGTCCCCTGGTGGATTTCGTCAGTGGTTAGGTTAGGTTAAAGCAATTACGTACTCCGCCATGTTTCCTGTACCTACTAGCGCAAACGGGTCCAAAAATGAGTGAGCATAACATTACAATGTTAAAGTAGAGGCATGAGAACTCATCACCAAAATTAAATTGCATCCCGTTACGGGAAAACACAAGTAATCCGTTACGCCAATTGATTAATATACACGCCCTCTAAACATCGCATGTATACCACCCTGACAAGCATGGTGTTCTCCCATGGTGTAACAACATGCATAGTTTCACACAGACATCGGCGTGGGAGTACCTGCTTACCTATAAATGGGTGGCACATCTATGATTAATAGTTAGAAAAATACTGAAACTTGATGTGGGAGAAGAACTGTGTCAGAACAGTTCTTACTGAAAGCATAACGAACGTGACTGTACCCTACCTTAACTACTGTTTTGTTAGTGAAGTCTTCAATCAGAAAAAGTGATTTATATCTAATGCTGTTTGATTGGTCGACAGAAATAACAACAGCAAATCGAAGCACTTGAATTGAGTTTTCAAAAACAGAATGTAATGACATAATTGAATTCTTAATTTAAAGGTTGATTCCTTAGGGTTCCAATTCCAATTCCCGTAATTTAAGATGTTAGAACGTTCGCATTCTAATCTCAGTCTCGATATGTCAAAAACAACGCTTATACTCCTAGATAGTGCATGACATTGATTGTTCACATTTGACATTGGCAGAATTGTCGACACCGGAACCATTACGATAGAAAATAATTGAATAGAATAGACGTGGATTGTCGCTGAGATGAGATTGCGACTAGATTTACCTAACTGCAAACTAGAGTAAATTGTCCCACACCTCTTCGACCTGTAAACACTACAACACAAAAAGTCCACTCAAGGGTCCTAGTCAACTAGACCATCAAGCAGCGAGTTCCCACCACAAAACCTCATTACATCCCCATTTAGAAAAAACGGAAACAATTACAAAAGGTGTGTTGTGACGTGGACTTGGCACTCGAACGGTGTACACATCCTTCCGACGTCAGTGTGTTCCCACGAGAGTCGCGCTTTGTTTACACCTCGGCTCGTGAGGACCATTGATACACCTTTTAGGTCTCTGTTAGGCTTTCCAGGTTATGGAAATATTGAAGTGAAGTGTGGGTTCTTTTGTTACAATGTTGTGTTCAAGTCTATGATACAATTACCTACGGGTTTAGCTCATGAAAATGTGTGAAGAAAAGGATTTGAAACCGAATACTGAAGCGTTTTCTTTAACTGCAATCGTTTTTATATTCAATTCTAAAACCACAATGATTCGCGATGACAAAACTATGAAAGGATTAATGCCAAAGCACGTTTTATCTCAAAACATTGCGATAAAGCCGTACGTTAACCGTTATATCGAATTTCGGTATTGATTTGGACAACAGCGTGGAAATCAGTGCGTAGGGTGCGCGTACGCCGCCCTCGAGCGACCAATCAGAGTCGAGCCTGTGACAGATGCGCACGCCACTATTGTAGTCCTAACTATTGTGCGTTGGACAAAGTTGGGGTGGCATGCGTGTGAGAGCAAACATATGAACCATACATTACTTCACTGCAATAAAATAACGGTGGAATGATGATACACATTGTTTGCGAACGACGCCAACTCGGCCGCTTTCTGATGACTGAAATATTCACGAAGGTCCCATCTCTTTTCTCGAAGCATAACCTAGATATTGTCAGTCCAATGTTTTTAGAGTATGAAGATGAGTACTGAAAATACGTAGTACTTACTTAGTGTGTTATTTATTTACTTTCAGTATTTTCAGTAGTCAACCAACCTATGAGGTCAATGCGTCGAATTATAACGCTTTAGTTAGCCACAAGTAGATCTCACAGAACCTCAAACTGATCCAGTTTATTTTGAAATAACATATACGTCTACAATCGTAGATTCAACTATCTGGGAACTTGGCTTGGTAAAAACTAACTTCATCTTTCTGACAGACTGACTCCATGAAGACGCTCTAAGCCGAGGTCCGTACCCCACAGGGGGTGCCCTTAACGTGTAGTCGCTTAGTTTTAAGTTTTTTAAGTCCTGGCTGGAGGCCTTAATTTATTAGGGCAACCACAGGCAAGACCGCTTAAGCAGACGCCAACCTCATAGGTTGACCCGCGAGATGCCATTCCCAAAAAAAAAAAACATGCATACAGATGCAGTCTGGATACGGAAAGTTGCACACCCCAGATTAGCATAATCTCCATGGCAGAATCTGATGAATACCCTGATTAACCCTTTGGACATGTTCGTTAAATTCAAACTTGTTTATCAAAAAGCTGGTTGTCGGGGCAACGCACCGCCTGCTGCCCCGTGCGTGCCCGTACCATCCCGCAGGTGTGCGCAGGATTTAATCAACTGATTGTTACTGACATAGACACACATAGCTACGTACATACTTACTGTAATGTGGGGAACTACCGTTACTGAGGGTAAACAAAAGCTATAAAAATATTGAAAATAAAACAATCGATTGACGCGTGTTTTAAAAAGCGTCGGTTTAGATTGGGAGATACTTAGCTTTTGGTGATCGATTAATTCTACTTTCCTATTGAATTCTACGTTAATCTTCTATGTGGTGTATGTTTTAAAATAACGGTCACACACTGAATACCGCTTGTCTGAATTTGAAATTACATGAATGTTTCAATGCAATGCAGACAAAAATATGTATTATTACTTAGAATTAAAAAATGCACGATAAGGAATTACCATAAAAATAAAGCTCATTAAGCAAATCCGTAGTCAGGCATGATCATAAAAATATTTCATGTAAACATGAATGGATGCATTCTTCTTCCCCTCGTCTATAATCTGGCATAATAGTAGAGTAATTTACGGATTCATAGTCCATTGGCGAAAAAAAAGAGAAAATAAAAAAGCTGTGTAAGCATCGGCCATGACAGTGCAGGAGCGTGGAGCTGGGCGCTGCGCCAGCGCACGTGCCCGGCACTCGCCGCACGCGCCCGACCACGCGCACCTTGCTACCGTCTGCAGAAATGGCGCAAGTTTATTTCAATTATATATTTTTGTACCCAAGTATATGTTTTTACAGCTGTGAGTGTATACGAGTAGAGATGTTCCGTGAAAAAATCGTCAGTAAACACCATTATTGTTAACCGTTTAGTGTTTTTAATTAATAAGTTCGTACGGTTTGGCTCCGTATTAATTAGTAATTGAAAACAAACAAAGTTTTAGACTTTTATCTAACTGAAGCTTGCACTAACCGTCATTACCTTAGAGAAAATATTTATTATATAAAAATAATAATTGTCACCTACAGTTTTGCTTCTAACCGTACAAATGTTAAGTACAAAGAACCGGATTATTTTATTGTATTTTTCGGTGAACGGTTTCTCCTAAAAGGGGAGTGCAGAACACCTATCTGCTTCCACCGTTGAGCACGGGGATTTTTTTATAATAAACGCCATTACTTGTTCCATTTTTTTTTCGTCTAACATAGATTGTTGAATTTTGGCAGGAAATAAATATGTCACAGACGTTGGCTATAAATTTTCTCTTTTGTGTGTAAGGTGATGAAAACAGATGTATGAAATTGAGGGATACTGCAGCTTTCATACCCGTGCATGTGCACGTATTTTGAGCACGCTGCTGTTTGACTTAGAACTTTTTGAAGTTTGCCCAATTTCGTACACTTGGCTTTGTAAAAACAGTTGTTTTAAGAAGATAAAGTAATTTAACCGCCAATTTGTAAACACTTTTTGAATGACCACTATATCATTATCATTAAATTTGCAAGCCTGCAAATAGCTCACCTCGTATCTATGCTAAACGATACTGCAGTCACCTCGGTCCTCAAAACTTCAAACAATGCAAAATACCAAAAGGATTACAATCTCCCTTTGGTCACAATACAAAAAGAACTGGTGAATTTCAAGTTGAATAGTCTCGGAGCTACAGTTGAAAGGTCGCATGCGCATGTTTGAGCAGCTGCGAGCCTCGCGCATGCGCCGTGATACGGGCAGGTGTACTGGCGACAATAGAAACGAGTATGCTCTGCTTTATTATTTTTGATTTTGCTTTGAAAGGTGAAAAGGACTGTGCAAGTTGACTGTCTGCTGCGACTGGTGGTCTCGGGAATTAATATTTATTTTAAGTTCTCAAAATTAGGGTGTTAAATAGTCATGAGGTATTTGACCATTTGAGCTTTACACTATTAACAAAACAAAAATAGTAGGTACATAATTAGTCATTTCAACAATTTCTATTCAGCATTTTACTGGCTGGAAGTACCTGATGATATTTTTGTTAGCAAAAAAACCTCAATTAGGAGTACTTTTTATCAGACTGTAACAATTGCCAATCATTAGGGATGGAAACTATAGCTAAATATATCGCAACGAAAGCTATTTATTAGCTTCCAATAAAAACTAATATTATAAATGCGAAAATAATTTTGTTTGTCACGTTGTTTACGCATTCACGTTAAAACGACTGAACGGATTTGGACGAAATTTGGCACATGGATGGAGAAGGACGGAGGATATTTTTCATCATGGATTGCAGACGAAGTAGCGGGCAACGGTTAGTGTTAAGTGCTAATTATAATAGAGCATTTCACCACGCATAACAGAGTAGTTTGAGGCACAAGAGTGCTATCGGCATTGTAGTACCACTATAGTTATCTGAAGCCAGCCGAGCGAGTGAAATGCGGGCTCTCCAACCACTATAGCTTGTACCATTCAAATATTACGATACCATGTATTCGTACTCTTGAATAATAAAATTGCAATGATGTTCACTTATACCATGTATTAGTATGTTGATAGGGATCGTTGAGTTTTAATCACGTTTTATGATGTCCTCTCGCTGAAGAACTCCTTTGTTTTTTTTTTTTTGGGTTCAGTACCTCATAACGAAAATACGGAACTCTTTGATAATTTCGTTGTCCATCTCTCTGTCTGTCAAGACAGTTTTTCTCGGGAAGTCGTAGAGGTATCAAATTGAAATTAATATCAAATACGTATGTCTACGGTCCCCTTGAAGCTCTAAAAAAATCGAGCTTCAGTAAAAATACGGCGATTTATGCGGTATATGTATTTTGATACTCGCAGATACATCAAAGCCTATGGCGTACTTCCTGTTTACCTAAAATCATGAAATTAGTTTAGCAAGAAGCGAGGTCTAACAGCAGAAGTAAAAGGAAAAGTACGAAAGTCATTAATATGTAGATTCATCACATAAAAAAAAGCGATTACAAACTTACATTTACAGTTGGAGAATTGACCGTGTTGTATTTCGGTCTATGGGAGAAGATGTTTTTGAACTACAATGTTAAGTTTGTTCTTGGCATAAACAGATTCCAACTACGGAATCCTTCATTGTACGTGGTCTGGTACGTTTGAATTATGGCAGTTTATTCTGCAGCTTCTCTACACCCATCTTTGATACCCATCTAGACTTTGAAACGAGATTCTAACATTCAGACTCGTTGATCAACTCCTTGACAGTTGAAAGGTGTCATCATCATCACTACAAAAGACAAAAGACGTTCATTCATAAAGACATAAAAATGCTAAATGCTCCCACTTCATTTGAATCGTTGACGATTTGACCATAGACATACATGATAAGGAAAAAAAAGAAAAAAAAACGGAAAAGGATAAGATAGAAAAGATCGTACTAATAACAAAAACATAACATCACTCCTGTAACCCCCGAAGGGTAAAGCGGCATAGGTGAGCCACCTATGTACACCCACATACGTGCATACATGCTAATGATAAGCATAAGCATAATCAGCATCTAACGTTCCCACAGCTGGGACACAGGCTCCTGTAAGTGAGAAGGAGTGGGCTTACCAGTTGTAGGTCGTGAGTTCGAACCCAGACAGACACTTTACTTTGTGTATTTAATTTCATCACCACTGCTCTCAAAACGGTGAAGGAAGACATCGTAAGGAAACCGGCATGTCTTAGAACCAAAAATTTGAAGACATGTGACATCTACCAAGCCTTATTACATGCTAATATTATTGTTATATTGCAAATTCTAAGACAATAGCTGTGAAAACAAAGGTAATAAATGCACACTTGAATGTCTCGTCATAAATAAAAAAACTGCTTATTCTTGAGCCTACAATCTTAGATCCGACAAGTTATGAACTTGTAAAGTTTTATCAAAAGCTCATAAATCAGGTGGAAGGCGGGTGCTCCCCTAATTTCATCGCTAATGGCTTGCCGAAGGGTGCAACAGGTTGAGCTGCCTTGACCTGCTTCTTGAGGGGAGCCCTATCAATGCCACTTGCTTGAGACTGCACGTGCATAAGTTTACTGGATGGTGCAACGGAGAAAAAGTGTTGGATAAGCGCGTTCATAATGGAACTGTAGAACTCAAATTTCTTAAGATTAAGCAGTTCGATTGTTTTTTTTAAGTGAAAACTTTTTTAGCGGCGTTGTAAAAAATGTTAAACTCGCGTCAGGACACGTGACCTGCACCCTAATTGCGTAACACATTTTCGTAAACGATTACGACTAATCTGTTTGATTTTGACGGTTCAAGAACATTCATTGCGTTCTATATATTGTTGAGCAGAATTTTATCGAACTCAAGAAACAATGGATTAGCAATCTGTTTCAAAACGATTCAGATTCCGATTTATTGTGTATTACGCAATTAGGGTGCTGATCGAAAATTCGTAAGACGGATGATTGTTGATTTTTGATTTTTAGTGATTGATTTTTCTGAGAGATAAACTTTTTTATGTAATATAAATTGTCGTGTTTGTGTACGATAGCGCAATAAATAAATATTGTATTCTACCACATAAATGACGTTACTTTTATACTGATACATAATTAAAGCAATTCGTGCAAAATTATTTCCTAACCATTCCAAAATATCAAAAATGCACAACGTTAACATTCAAGTTTTCACTTCTGCCGGCACTCCCGGAGTGCAAACCGTCGTTTTTTTTCTTGTTGTTACATTTTACTTTGATAAGCTTTTAAACGAATCACTTCATCATATTTAAAGACAGCTTTTCTATATTTCTTAGATTAGATTCCATGCAACCAATTGACCAATGGACACTCTTTGTTGTTTTAATTTACGTAAATTTACGTAAATATGTGTTTCCAATAATAATTATTGAACCATCGCTAGCAATGTAATGCTTTTCTTAAAACGGTGTATTTCTTCTTGTCTTCCTTCCAGAATGTCTTACATCCTAGTTCGGTGGCAAGTTATTCACGGGCCACCTGTTTTGTTCTGACACATGGTGACGGGGTGTTGAGGTTTTCACACTTCATAAACACGCAGATATGAGGATATAAACAATTAATCAATTAGATAACTTTTTTGTTTGTATTAATTAACTAGATGTTCAATCATTACACATTTTTTCTTTAGATGTGTGATCTTGCATAGGTTCGTACAGAATCATTGAAAATCGCCTGAAGATAAAAGTTTCTAAGCATTAGATTTATTATCCTACCTATTTCCCGGTGTTTGCCGAAAACCCAAGTGACTTTTCAACACACATGTCTTTAAGGGTGTTTTTGCCTAATTACGTATCCAAATATTAATTTCAATAGGCCACGCGTATCATAACGAGTACTCGTATATGTTTACCATATCTGGCAATATTTACGAAAAACACGAGAGATCTATTACCGATTCATATGATTTGGGCAACATTGGCCGCACATCGTACCACGCAGTCCGGAAGCATTGGAAATTAGTTCATTATCATAATTAGACATGCAGCTGGCTTGTGCGGCTTGTGCCGCACACACCAATACCAATGTTACCCTGAGTTCACACGTGAGGTGAATGTATGTAGGAAGTAGCCTTTTCCACTATTTGTTTTCACGTATTTTGTTAACGTCTGTATGATTCTCAATGAATAGATATTCCATTGTAAATCAATACCTTTATTAAAATTGAAATAAAACGAAGACAATTTGATTAATTTAGTAAGAACTTCATACCCTAAAAACTTGCCATGATTTCAATTATAATAAAATAGCATGTTTGAAAGAATAATTGTATTTTTTGTAAAAAAGTTTTATGTATCATGTTGTGTTGTGGTACCTACCCCACACAAATCGTCATCGTATACCACTACTTGCTATATAAAATATCAAATAACAGTGACAGGAAGATATGAAAAAATACGTATTATTGAAGCTAACTGAAAAACAACTCAAGCGCAGTTAATAAAATTGATAGCAACTAGCTTCATATTTCTGACTGACCGATTCCTTGACAATTCAAAAGTGCCTGTAAATGGTTTAATTGAAATAAATGATTTGAGTATTTGATATGGGACTCTACCCCTGAAACATACCCTATCCATTAAATTTGCGAAATCGATTCACGATTGCCAGATATCATTTAACAAACATACAAAAAGTAAAACATCCAGGCGAATTGAAAACCTCCTCCTTTTCAAATAAAAACTAGCATATTCATAAGCTAGCACTACGACTCACTTTAGGCGGTTACACGAGCTTAAACAAAACGCTCTCTCAACACAATTTTTCTTCTAAAATAAGTCGTTAGGCTAAATAAACTAATGTGTTTATTACCAGACTCAGCTCGTAACACACTGTTTTAAAATATTTTATTAAAACTATATTTTATTGACCGTGTCTAGTGCAGTCGAGTGTCGGTCGAGCCACAGCCGCCTGCCGCGCCGGCGGATCTTTGCAGAGTTTGAAGGACTTCCCTCTTGGACCAACTCTGCCCTCCGTTATAAACTTCGTGGCTTCTATGTAATTAAGATGCGCTGTTGTAGACCAAGCTTAATTACATGATATTGAAAAGAGGTATTTTATTTAAGGATTTTTGTTACTTAGACTTAACGCTTTAAATGTTAGGAAAACCAAAGCATCCATTCAGGTATTATTGAGCTAGTGTACCTAAACCCATGGTTACTTTCACTGTCAAATATATGAGTATATTATATTTATTGGAAAACTTTTCCTTAGTCAAAATTGTTTGATTATAACGCTCAAAGCATATAAATCAGACATAGGTACGGACCGAGTCATTTAAAGAAGGAGTATCGTACTAATAAAAATACTGTATCTAATCGAACAGTTGCACTCAACACTAAATCAAATTACATATAACAAAAAAATCAAACTTTCTCTGCAAAAAACCACTACTTCCTGCCCCATAGTCACCCCATTGAACATCTGACGAGGTGAATGAATCCTTAACATTAGGGTTCTCGGGTGCTTGCCGAATGATATAAAATGTACACCGTTTGTAAAGTTACGAGCAAACAATTACATTCCGGCACACATCTGTCGGCGTTTAGACAATCACGATACGTCACGCGAGTTTAAAGAGAAGTTTTTTAGTTTTGATACTTGTTCTTTTCGCTTTCTGTGAAATAATGTTCACAATCATCACATGTCTTAAGAAGTGTTTCGTCTTTTTTTAACGTTGTACCAATGACACCAGTGTGTCAACACGTTTGTTATTTTAGTCAATATAAATCATAACGATTTTGAAATTCAGTAAAACGTAAACTGTTTTCATTCCTGTTGCCATTTTATTTTACTTTAAAATACATCTTACGTATACGAATCATGGTCATTCATCGTGCAGCAGACCAAAGATGCATAAATTCCTAACTTGTTATTGCACAGATACTTTTTTTACCAAAATCTTTTCATACCAAGTATCAACTCCACAAACTTGAACTACATACGCTCCGACAGCTGCGACTCGCGGCACGCACCCGCCGCATTAATTCGGTAATGCGCCGCCTTTTAATTACGACGCTGATAAATCTGCGCGCGCGCGTGCCGTGTCGCTCGCGTGGACACCGCCTTATGCCGTAATAATACTAATAATTTGTACGGACCCTTAAATATGGCCTACTTTAGTTAACAATGGGTTGTAAAGGTTGACGTTTTGGTAATAGTAATAGTTGTCCTTAAATCTAGTTTAGAAGTATAATTAATAGTATATTTCTAAACTAGATTTAACAGTAATTTAATATCGGCAAGACTTTAAATTACTGAAGAACAATTCGTGGTGTTTTCAACTCTAGAGAGTTCCGCTGTTGAGCTCTCTAGACTTGAAAACGCCACAAATATAAATGGACATACCTTATGCCGATTAATATCAACTTGTTTGATAACTTTAGTTTTCCTTCTTACTGGTATCAGTAAAAATCTCACCGTGAAGACTTGCGTGGAGTGAGTCAGTGTCATCGCGGCTTGGTAAATCCCTAGCATCAGCATAGCATGTGGCACTGACAGCTCACACCACGCTCACTTCACCTACGTTTTCACTGTGAGATGGTTACAGAATAGCGATACTGGTACTTTAAAACAATATTTTCATAATACATAAAGTGGTAATGTTCCAAAACATTATAACTCAAGCCACTTTACCACCTCCTCCCGAGATTTATAATAAGGGATTACAGTACCTACCTATGAGCGACAAAGTCGTTATTAGCTGATCACAAAATGTGTCAAACAATGTCATGCAAATATAAACGTTATAAGTAAATCCTGTTGGTCGTTTACTTTTTCGCTGAATTATAAACGGCGGATCTATTTTTCTCAACATAATGGAGCATTGGGTGAAAACCGCTCTAATCTTTGTCACATGGCACTGTAACTCTACAACATATTACTTAATAACACAAATTAAAACTTCCAATCTGCCACCAAAACGTACATAATAACATATCCGCTAGCTGCTACAACAAACTGATAATTACGTCATATCATTTCGAAGCGAGCAAAATTGTTGGACATAATTTTTGGCGCCCAAATGGGACTTGGTATTTGTAGGGTAGTCCCCATTTTCCATGTTCCCCAGCACACGTGTACTAATAACCTGTGACATTCCACGTATTATTACCAGAATATGTGCATGCAATGCCGGGATTTTGTGTCCATTTAATTCCGATATAATTGGCTATTTGTTGCATGAGCAGTAATTTTCGTGCTATTAAATTGTTGCTTGAAATGCGGAGTTAATATGGTGTCTGTTTAGAATCACAGTATTACCATCACTTTTTACGCAATGTCTATTACCTAAAAGTTAATCATCGAATACAAAATGCACAAAAGTGGGTGCGGAGCTTGCATAATTAGCCAGCGAAAATTATTGTTAGAATTGTTTGATACAAAGGAGAAACTCCTACTAGAGTTCGACAAAGATAAAACTGCAAGCATTTTCATTCTATAAATAAAGATAACGGTAGACTTATGGAGTACTTATATCTATGCAATGACATCACTTACTACACCCCCAAACACAAATATTTAGCCTGCTTTATATTGATATCGAAATATTTTTTCTCTAACGCAACTAATGACTATTATTTATCTCACCACATAAAAAGTTCTATAGATTAATTTACCGATTAATGGAAGCCGAACATCTGTTTCTAATGGAACTATCAAAAATGTTTGATAGCAATCAGTGGGGCGTTTGTATCGAGAGTCATTGATGTCGATTTTTTAATAATTGTATTTTATGGGCATAGAAATATTAAAGAGCAACATAACGTTCAAAACAAAATGCAGAATAAAGACACATCAAGAAATAGTCATCGCTCTTCAAAATGTCTTCAATGTTTTTCTTTACCAAGAAGTAAAGAAAGTAACTATCCATTCTAACTTCTACGATGCCTAACGTGGACAGCAATTAGGTAAGTACTTTAAAAATACTCCAAATTCTCCATTTAATCCACCCTTTTGGAGGCTCGCAAATCACCATATCACCAAAATTAACACCTCTAATTAGACGGTAAGACGAATTAGGAAGAAAAAATAATAACTGAGTAAATTCTTAAAAGATAAATTACAGCAAATCCACAAAGATAGTGCCCGGACATGCATTTTCCATTTCCTGCAACATAAGACTTGATCAAAGAAACTTTTAAATAAATATGCGTACAGCTATCAAAGATAAAACGACATGTCAAAAGCAACAAATGGACGGTGGAGATCGGTAGTTCTACCTTCTCACAATAAAGTTGCGAACGTTGAAAAACTGCCCCTCTATAAATCTGTTGAGAGGACAGGCCAGAGAAGCTATTAGCCACAAATCCCCTATGACTTGTGATTGGGGTAAACATGAAATGCTTCCATTGGAAATATTCCTGTTTTAGTGAAGAACATAAAAAACAACTAAATCTGATTCCAAAACAAACATATTTATATTAGCACTTCGCCCGCGACTTCGTCCGCGTGGATTTCGAAAAAAAAAAGTTGCCTTTGTTCATCAGACATAATTTCGGCTTCTAATGGTAAAACAATGTTTCAAATCAGTCAAGTAGTTTCGGACCCTATTCAATACAAACAAACAATAAAATCTTTCCTCTATAAAAACACATTTAATTTTTCTACAAAATGTGAAAAACTAGTTTAGCTTCCATAGGTAAACAAACATATTAATAACACATACAACAAATCCATAGAAGAAACCTGTTCAAATTGTCGAAACGAATTGTGTCTTGAAACAAGAAACTTCTAAACTCCTAAGAATAATGTATTTCTCATTATTGTGTGTCTTCTTAGTTCTAAGAATAATTTATTTACAAAATATCCTTCTACTTAAATAACACGTTCAATGCGTGTAGGTCTGATCTGCTGACTTTGCTTTGGTGCTTTAAAGCATCTAAAAGACCCATCGCTAGACTTGGTAGACATGCACTATCAGATCGAATAGGCCTGGTTGACAGCTCTGTGTTTAGGTGGTATTTACTCGATCATTTTGAAATGTAATGTTTATTTCTCTATTGCAACTTGTTTTTAATTCATGTGGTAACTAAATCTAAGTCTGAAGTATAAAAATCATGGATTCCATTTGTAAGGTCGAAAAACCCTGGATTAATTCGATTAATATTAAGGGCTGGATAAAGACACCGAAATTAGTATTACAATAATTGCAATGTATGGCCAGTAATTGTAGTTGGACTCACCTTTTTGCCGATGCGTTGCAATTTTTTCCGGAGAATGAAAGCTGAAGCATATGTGGGTCAGGGGTCTATGATATCATCACATGACATTAACAATACCTTTTATTTGATCGATTATGACGTAACTCAAGCACTGCAAAAGACTGAATAATAAAAAAGTAATGATCTACGATTTGTAAGCACACCAACATTAAAGTACCCGATACCGACCACTTTCGGGTCGAAGGTTCCTGTCTAAACACAATATTTTTAATGAATAAGTTATGAATGAAAAATAGTAAACTTTCTAACTTTAAATAATATGCGATTTATGCATCCTGCTCCAGGGGAAAGTTAACGATTTTCGCTCAAGCGCAATGAGACAGTTACCAACTCATGAGGTCGTATAGACCTGATAACGCAGCCAAAGTTTAAATGAGAAAATGTTTCTCAAAAGTTCCTTGGCCTTATTTTTACTACATCATAGTCACCATACAAGTAGTGGTCAGATAAAAGTAAGATAGTGTACACTGCCCGGAAGTAGTGTCCGCCGCGTTGTCGGCGCCCTTCGATGTGTACCGGGCTTTATGCACACACTTGCACGCTTCCCACTGCTATAGGTAGCCTTCCATTTGCAACAGACCCGCACTTGGGCATGTTTCAATTCAAATATTGCATATCACATGTGTTCTAAATGATATTAATAATAATTGGAATTCCTACACAAACCCACGCCTTCTTTCTTTGGTTGTAGGCAGAAAGTACAGAACGTCACCTAATTGTAATTAATTGTTCTAAAATGTATAATTACTATGTTTATCCAAATGAATAACTGAATATTTGATGAATAAACTTGATAGAGACTATTATAATATCTTCACCTCACTACCTCGGAATGATTCTGTTTTTCATTCGAAATCGGAGTGCAAAATTGCAAAAATCAAGCACAGTTTGGAGCATTCTCAAAATCACCAAACTTAAAAAATATTCCGAACTAGAAAAAGTCAAGCGGCCACAAACCGAAAAAATCTAAGAGTTTCAGCACTAATAATACTGAGCAGTTTCTCAACCAAGCGCCCGACTCTCAATTTCTTACTACAAAAGTATTCAGCATTTTAAATATAATATATTTGTTCAAAGTAGGTAGGTACTTAAGTAAAAGTATGATAAATGATAAATAAATGATAAATGATTTTATTTCTGTAAATAGGTTTGTACAAACACTTTTACACGTCAATCATATTTTAAAAACTAGGTGAGATCGGCATTTCCTATCTGACTACTCTGAGAAGAAACGCCGAAACAAACTCAGAGGTCACAGTCTCTTTTAAAGTCCAGACATAATCTTGGTCAGGTCATGTGAAGACCATGTGGATTGATATCTGAAATGGTCTTTCGAGGAAAGAACCACACAGAATGAGTGGACCTGTCCAGTCAGTGCACGCATTTGTCAGTTGTCATGCAGCTCAATACAGAACTAAAGGAGCTAAACGATTCGACGAACATTACCAAAGAAAGGACATTTGGGTAGGCCGCATAAATTACTCAAACTGCCAGACCATGATTAAAACTAATAATTAAAAAAAAAAATGCATTAAAAAAAAACAACAAATCCACAATGTCTTCACATTCACAATAATTAAAATAGTATAATCCTTTACAAAGTAAATGGCATTGCATATATAAAGTGCATCAATGTCAAAGTGTAAATAAAATATTAAAATAATCTTGGTCATATCATATGAGGACTATGTAGACTGGTGTCTGAAATGGTCTTTTGAGGAAAGAACCTCACGGATTTGAGTGGACCTGTCCAGTCAGTGCACGCATTTGTCAGTGCAGCTCAACTCAGAACTAAGGAGCTCAACGACTCGACGAACAATACAAAAGAAACGACACTTGGGGAGGCCGCGTAAAGTACTCAAACAGCCAGACCATCATCACTAAAAGAAGAGAAAAAAAAAAACGCAAAGACCCACACAGTCCGCACATTCACAAAAATCAAAACAATATTATACTTTATACAGTAAATATATACATGTCATTGTTTAGATAGAAGGTAAAAGAAAAAGAAAAAAAAGTAAAAATAGCAAATTACACATCAATTATATCTGTGTAAACTTATTGGAGCAGCTCAATCCCAATATGTACTTGCTGTCTTAGTTTCTACCGTCCTCGCCGCCGAGGCCCGCCGCGACGTCCAATTCCACCCCCCTCTCGACCCTTGCTCGAGCCAGCCGGCGCCGCTGAGCCTGTAGCTTTAAATTCGTCCCTAAATCACTCAAATCCTGATCCAGCTAATCCCTTGCTGCCCTCTTCCAGCGACGCCCTAAGCCGAGGTCCGTACCCCACAGGGGTAGCCCTTAGCGTTGTCGCTTAGATTTAGTTAGTATTTAAGTTTAAGTCCTGGCTGGAGGCCTTAATTTATTAGGGCACCACAGGCAAGTCCGCTTAAGTAGACGACAACCGAACAGGTTGAACTGCGAGATGCCATTAAAAAAAAAAAAAATTGCTGTCTTAGTATCTGCTGAAAAACTAATTTTCTTCCTTTGCGTTGCAGGTTGTTCTTATTTTTGGAATTAGTGGGGCGTGCCGGACTAATAACCACACGTCTTATACAACGAAAAACATTGAGAAGTATTCAGAAAAGTTGCTGTTAACGTATCAAACACGTAGACCAATATTGATAGGAACTTCGTGATTCGTGACGAATGTGTTAAAACTGTAGATAAATATCAAGCCTTGCGCCCCCCTAATAAACTAATCACTAATAAAGTGCAAAATATATTAAAAATTTGTAAAATACTTCCGATTAGCTTAAAACGTAAATACCTACTGCTTGTTAATAGTCATGGCAGCTGGAAGCGTTACTCGCTAGTTACCCATAACCACGCAACTAGGATGGTATCAGCAGGTAAATTTGATGTACCTAGAATAACAAATTATTTTGGCGACCGAACGCTTGATAAAACAGTACCATACCTTCTCAACCAATTGCCTGCTGATATAACGAGACAGGAAATAAAAGTAAATTTGCCAAATTACTTAAGCAGTTCTTTTACAGGAGTCCGTAAGCGATGATCTTGGGAAAGTGGTATATTGTTGAGAGATAACAAGTCGTTAATGTAGTTTTGTTAGATAATAAGTCATTTGATATGAGTAAAAAAAAATGTTTTTCAGTATTTACTATTCATACTTACATATAAGTTAACATATTACTGTTTTTTAAACTTTTAAGTGGTAATTAAGTGTCCGCACTAATAAACCTTTTGTTCCGTTCCCGCAGACAAAGCGTTAAAACGGTTTTGCGGGGCATTTTTCTTAAGTTAAGACTGTTATAAACTTTGTTAATGATCAATAAATAAATAAATAAGCATTCTTCTTTGCCAAATAATTTATTTTCTTTCATAATTTCAACTGACGAAACATTTTCATCTGATTTTCCATCAGAAACTGCGACTAACAACATATAAGCGATCATCGTTAAAAACGATCTTAAAATGCCTTGAGGGTTGGCACGGATTCGCCTTTTTCATGCTCTATCATGCTCTCATGATTCCGTGCTGGCAGATGTGTTTCCACCTAAATCTTACAACAACATAAAATACTAAGTCCCACTCTGCACAAACCCCCTTGCTTCTGACATGAATGCAATATGATATGATTACTTCTTATTGTCTCTGCTAGTGACATTTACCCTGCACTTCAGTACTATAGCCACCATTACAGTCGGGCGGCATTGATTCAAGGAATTTCTAAATTGCCTGCTATTTGTGGCAGACCTAGTTCTTCAAATGTCTTACTGCATGTAAATGTCAAGTTATCGGAAAATACCTTCGTGATTTGTTGTGTTCAGTGTTTAGTAGGGTAATAGCCTAATAGGGTTCCGCTTTTTCATAAATTATAGGAATCGGAATTTGGTTTCCTTTTTTACTGAAATATAAGTAATCAAAAGTTGTAGACCAAGCATATCTACTACTAGTTTAATTTTCTTAGAAATAACGTTCTCTTGACATGAGAAAAGACTCTTCTCTGAATTTTGAGAGTAATGCTAGAACATAAAAGAAGGTTTTACAACAATCCGTATGTAAGGTATGTATGTCTTGTGATAGAATGTAATTAAACCGTTTGATTAGTTACTTGATGCCTCTGAACCCCCTACTCTATTGATTTGTACACCCTCAAGCAGATGTACAGAACATAATTACATAAAATCGTTAAAAAACGTATCCATAAAGTTCGTTGATCACCATAGTAACTAGTCAAGGTGACAGTATTCACACACTCCCGGAAACAGCAAGCTGCACTCTGCCCTCCGGCCCATTACAGAGAAAATACTAACCAACTTTTGGACACTCCCACACACTGGACTAGCGACTTTATACTCTCAAAAATAGGGTTGATCTTGATTCTTTTGACAGTAAAAAGTATCTTGCCTAAACAGGGTGGTGTGCCGTCAGCAAGTTGAGTAAAGTTTCGTCGGCGTTCGGTTACGTGTGGTTAGTGGTTGCTGGTTAGTTTGTATGCATGATTGCTTCCTGAAGGCTGTCGGACTATGATGGTTAGACTTTTTTGTTTCGTCTAGTTGATGTGTTTCTATTGGGTTAGATAAAAGCGGTATTTTTATGTGTTTGCGAAACACTGTAGTAAGTTTTTGGTGTAGAAAAGTTCCATAGATAAAATGTTTATAAGTCCATTGATTCTTACGTTATATTTCAAAATACATACCTATCTATTTAGTTAATACAGCTTCAAACGTTCAACGATAGCAATGATACTTATTATATTGAGTTCATTATCTCGAATGTCATGATTTATTTCAAATGACACCATTTTTTGACATCACTAGGAAGAAAGAAAAGCAAAAGTCAAAGCATTTATTTCAACTTGTCATAGAAGGCACTTTTGAACGTCAACATTTACATTTAAATAGAATTGATTCTAGTCACCATAATAGGTTAAAAGAATTAAAACTAGATAAATTTATCATGTGAGAGATACATGGTGCTCACATATTTACAAACATTTTAGAATAATACGATTTTCCTAAAATATTACCAATGAATAAGTCAGTGTGAAAAATAATACAATTAAATGAGTAACCAGTTTGATTTTGTCTAGATGCGAAAGATGAGTAGGTACTTACCCTATGCAGTAAATAAAGACATATCATCAAATATGAAATGATACCTGAACGCAATAGGGCAGGGGTGCCGCATTCGAGGCTCGGGGCAAGCATTATAGTGTTATGTTACATTATTAGTTGCATACTGCACTACTCCTGCAGCGATCGCATGATATCCTACACCTCTGTAAATTAAAATATGTTGTGTTTTATTATGGGGAAAATATTTAATTAAAGTTGTTAGTTAGGGTAGTCTCTATCTGTTTTCTGCAACTTAACAAAATTGCAGGCCACCTACTAGATCAAAGAGGTCACCGTTGATTACGCACATCTGCAATGCCAGAGGCATCCTAGATGAGTTGTGATCCCGGAGACATAGCTGAAATTTCTCATGTGTCTACAATAATACTGGGTCAGTAATACGAGAACGGTACCGCATCACATGAACACTACGCCTGGCGCTAGAAACTGGGAATGATGGTAGACTCCGTTTTACTAACAGAACAGACAGCTGTGCTGTTGGGGAGTTTGTTGCACCACTTTAATAGTATGGTAGCTTTTATTTAGGTGCTAAGTTCTGTATACGTTTTTATTATTTATTTCTGCTTGAATATAGTTTCTAATATTTTTGTTGATATATTGGCATGTGCTAGCTGACAAATGACAAATAATGTAATTTAACGTAATGTTACATAACATCATAACATCACGCCTTGTTTCCCCGAAGGGTTGGGCAGAGGTGTACCTATAGTACACCCACATTTCGCCAGTTATGTTTTAAGTCCCATGTAATAGGGGGCGAGCCTATTGCCATCTGCCGGGCACAAATCAAGACTTCGGGCTGCTACTAAGAAATTCCAGATAGAAAAACTGTTATGTTAATTACTTTATATTGTATATAATGAAGTTCATATCACTGAACAGACTACTGTGCTGCTGGGGAGTTAGTTACGCTTCGTCTTCTTCCCAGCTTAAGCACTAGGAACTCGTGGAGGGCGGGCGTTTTGGGGGGATGTCCTATGGGATTTCGAAAAGTGCTGAGAATCAGCCCAATTTGTATAAATGACTTTCTATTTTGATTTTTGATTTTTAGAATTAGCATTGTAGTATATACCTACTTCTTTAGACAAGTCCCTCCACATGAGGTTCGTCTACCTACGGATACCTACTTTCGGAACTTTTGTTTCCCTACAAACTGTCATCCTCAATACGGGCCAAATTGCCATGAAAACGCCCCTAAAAATTAGACAAAAACAATCCAGAATCAACTCAGAAAAGTTGAATCAACTTCAGAAGTTCACAACAATCACTTATCATGAATATTTTATAATAAAGCGCACGAAAGATTTCTAAGTAACTAATTGTTATTTAGCCCTCGAAGCACAGTTTATTAAATGGTAAAGATAATTAAATTAAGCGGGCGTCTTTGACGCCGGCCCGGCTAATATTTTTATTAAGGGTTCCATACTACTGAATAGGAAACGGTAGGGAGGGTCTTTTTGAGCTAGTAAAAGAGTTGTCGATTAAATGTTTATTAAGATATATTGTTTTTTGTATCCTGTACCTAAGTGTTTGGTTTTAATTGATATCACAATACAACAATAAATATAATAAGTGAGTTTTTTGGATGTCACGAAACCATTCTAAGTATAACAACAATACTTATTTGGAAAAAAGGCAGAAAGCGAATAGGCATTATGATACAGGTGTGCTATATTGGTCATTACACACTCGGCCCCTTTATCGAGATAGCATATCAAAGGAAATTGTTTAATAAATTAAGGGGAATAGGCCCACCACAAATCGTGGCGTTTAGTAATGAAACACATGTTGGTTTATTCCTTATAATCTCTAGATACTACAGTGGTAATATTAGCAATATTTTATGTAACTGGAATACCCATGGAAAATAATTTAATACCCGCGGATTCCATTCGCACGCCGCGCCGTGTCTCTGCAGGATGAAAGAGAGGCAAAGGCACGAGGCCGTCAAAAAGTCTAATAGGTAACTTACTACAAAATTAAATATAATAATTGAATATTTATGTACAACAAGAAAGAATGTTAATTTATAGGATGAAATAGTTATAAAAGATTGTCATAATTTTCCAAACCATTTCTTTGATGAGATTTAAAAAGCGCACATCTCCGCAATAGTAAGTAAGTATAGTTAACTGTAGTGCATATTACAGCACTAGTGCGGAAAAATAATGTACAAAGTATACATGTTTTATACACTGCATTAAGAACCTAAAAGACAGCCACTTTACGAGAATATGTGTTAATAAGTATTTAATACCCTGATTAACAAAAATGTTGGACGAATTAGCAGAAAAAAGGTGAAGGCATTTAACCCAAGACGAAAAATGAAAAAAATAAAAACTTTAATGGCACCTCATGTTTATTTTGACTAATAAAAGCCACTCATCCACTAATAAAAAAATACTACAAAATTGCATACTAAAACTTTGATAGATTATTAAAACTTAAAATATAGTGTTTTACAAGTTTACCTGAGGGTTAATTGAGTAACACTCTAACAGTAGCAATGGCTTTAATTTTGATAGTTCAACAACATTCTTTGCGTTATTAATGTTGTTGAGCAGACAAATTTTCCGAACTTATGCCGCAATGGATTAGAAGTATCCTTCGAAATAATTCAGATTGTGATTGATAAACGTATTTAAGGTGCTGCTTATCTATTGCAAACAAAAGCAATTCAACTTCTGTCCATATTTTCTCTGTACTACATTACAAAACTTTATCGACATCGATTACTTCCCATCCCGCCGCATTTTTCCCCAGCGAGGTGATAATGTCGGAGTTTGAAGTCGGCCGTAATTACAGACACGAGCCTCCTCCGGACGGAGCAGGGCACGGCTCATAATCGAGCCAATTATACGAAACTAATAAACAACACACAATTAACCCAAGCATTTTTATTATTTACTACATAGTTTTATTGAAATTGAAAAGACAACGTTTTATAGTAAAATATCATGAAACATAACTGAAAAACGACATAATAATAATACCAGCCTATTATTGTCCCACACCAGGGCAAAGGCCCCTTCTCATACAGAGACGGCATGAGTGTTGATCACCACACCAGTAAAAAAAATTTCGAAACCGATCTAAACTTGTTACAGTCCACGAGACCTAAGCTGAGCTTTGCATTAGTGTGTGAGCACATCGAGATTGTTGGTGTGACGTTGGCCTAGAGCGCAATTGGTTTAAACCGGTTTATACAATCGGCCTGAGGTGCTATGCGTCCCTCGCGCGTTCACATTGGTGCGATTAGTAATCACTCACACAAATGCAAAGCTCAGCTTAGGCCTCGCGAACTGTACCTACCTAAACAAAGTTGTTACCTATCTAAACAAAGAGCAGCAATCTTGGGTTATTAGGCATGTGTACCTATTAGCAGTTTACGTAGAACCTCACTCGAATAATGCAAGTGTTAATAATGTAACAAGGGCCCATGTTTTCTAAATGATGGCACTCACGCCATCTCGCATTGCTTCCATAGCACATACTAATTCCATGCTTCCATGTGAGTAAGTTTGATATTGGAACTTTTAGAATATTTGTTTGCAACAGTGGCTTCACCCCAAATACCAATGCAACTATGAAATAATGAGTTCATTGTTTTTCTCTGCCTTGCTTTATTCTTCCCACATTTGGTTTACAAAATTGGGGCTTTTAATATTGTGAATGTGACGTTCCAAAATCTGTAGAAAAGAAATGTACTAGTAAAAGGTAAATACACATTCTTACATTAATACAAGTAGGTAGTTTTAATCACTTAATACTGTCTGTTCGAAAAATTGCATAAAAGTCACGACACGACTTAATAGAGGGCCGCGACTCGGTGAGTTTCTGCACGAATGACTTCGCTCATATTCTATGTTAATCGCCACTCCACCGTCATAATTTATGTTATTAACTTTTAAATTACAACCTTATGGGTTACAAAACATAATGTAAATAAAATTATGTAAATGTAAGTGTTAGAAAATATTTTAATGCAATATTTGGGATTGTCTTTCTTAATCAGTTACGTAACCAAAGAAGCGCGTTACTGTCTTCTTCCGTAACGTAACTAACGTTTTATTAGGATAGCCTACTGCGTAGGGTGGTGAAAATATCTTAATATCGTATATGTTCGTCGCAGTGGTACGCGCTAAGTACGAAAAATCGTATATAATCGTTAAAATCTTTGTCAGTTCGTACGTTTTTCAAACATTTTGTTATTCATTCAATTATATAGTTAGAACAAGAACAATACAAAATAATGTTATAATGCGGCGTACTAATTGTTTATTGAGTTGTTATTCAACAAATTAATTTAAATGTTTTTTTGTTTTTTGTTTTAGGTTTCCTTAAAAACTAACTAAAATACTTGTGTATATTTACGTAGGTAGGCTTCATTTAAATGTGTAGAAACAAGTGCGTAAAAATTAACGCAAGGATTGGAGACAGGCATGGAACCAACTATAACAGTTTACTAACCATCAAAAAGGCTAGGTAAATGAGTTCACAAAATTGTTCCAAAATCCTGAATATTAGGTTTGCATAAAATTAATTTGTAGCGAAAACGTCGGCTAGCATAAGGCGGACTTCAAACCCGACGGGGCGGCGTGATTTCTTCCTGGAGCCAAACACTCCACTCACTCCAGTCAAATTGGAAGCTAAATGCTGAATAAAGTTATTTGCTATAAATGCCTCCGGGCACAAATTTCAATTATTATCACATCCGAATAGTTTCGTAGGGGGCCCACCGTGCATATGGTACATTCATTCTCAGAACTGTTTAACGAAATAAACTAATAACTAATTGAAAAAGTGCACATGAAATGTGCAAAATATGAATTAAAAATCAATTTTGCTAAAAGGCGACTTGCTTTTAATAGTTTTAAAAAGAAGCCTTGTGTCTACACAAGGCTTCTTTTTAAAACTATTAAAAGCACTTGGCCTAAGTTAGTTCTAGAAACCTAACCCACCCTCAACCCGGTTTATCACGAAACAAGGTTTATCCTCAGACCCAGGTTTGAACCACAAAGTCATTTTTCCATTTCGAACTTTATTCCAACTACAATAAATGTTTCATAGAACTGTATTTCAATAACAGTTAAGTTCATTAAAATAAGCGTTTTCACTACCCTAACGAGCGAACATTTTGTTTTAAGAAAATGTTTGCTGTTCTGGCGATGTTCGCTCAAAACAGAAAACCTTCTGAAATAAAGGTACTCCCTAGCTCTGGAGCCAGGGTCTCAAATTTTTCTGTAACCTGTTTTTATGGCAATAAAGAATTTATTTATCTGTTTTCACTACAATGAGCAAACGAACACTAGTTCTAACCAGAAGCTCGTACTGAACAGTTCACAGGCGCAGCTGCGATATCACTTTCACTGTGTGAATATGGGCGATCATGAAGCTGATTTGCTTTTGGCTAGTGCAGTGTTTGTAGGTTATAATTGGAACTTTACAAAAAAAACTGAAACGAAAAATCGAATAACGCAGTATTGGGTGTCCAATTTTAATCGACATAACATAACATCACGACTTGTTTCCCCGAAGGGTTGGGCAGAGGTGTACCTATAGTACACCCATATTTCGCCAGTTATGTTTAAATCGACTATGTATTTTAAAGCATCGTTTTTTATTGCGTTATTTTTGTAATATTTGGTTTGCAGGTCCCATAAGGCCATACCCATGGGATGTTTAATTTCAATTATTTGCAAAGATTTTCTGGATTAAATTCCATGTTCGCATAGCATATTTAAAAAAAAACAATCGGACACCAACCGAACACGTCCAACGTCGAGCGAATGCACAGAGCAACTGCTCGCTCGCCAGTGACGTCGTTTTCACTGAGTGAATGGGCAATCGTTCGCACAGTCCAATCGATCAGCACTGAACAAACATATTCGTTCGCTCAAGTGTTTTCATTTACCGCGTGAACAGTCGCTTGGTCGCTCAGAATTGTTCGGATCGCTAGGTGAAAAAGCAGCTTAACAAAAGCTGTCTCGGTGGTTTGAAACATGTTGAAAGAAAAACCTTGTTTTGTAATAAAACCGAACATGGCAATGCTTGATGATTTTAATTGTTTAGACTTGATAATTTCATACGTCACATAATTATGTGCATATAGGGACACATTAGTGCCTACTAGCAAAAACCAATTTCATATTCAAATTCTTGTTAGAAGAGGCAAGAAAAACAAACTGCTCTTAGCTCACCTAGAGCAGTTTGTTCTTTCAATATTTTCACAACAAAAACTTGTCACATCGACTGTACCGCACATTGGGCGTATTCATCTCATAAAAGGGGTCAAAATATTTTATTAGCCTTGCGATTTTAACGTCGTCGCGGGGGCGCCAACTAGATTAGAGGCCCGAGGCGCTGGAGGCGCGTGCGACAAATCGACACTCCGACAAATCGTCACTACCCTTTTATACAAACTAATTCTATTTCTCGACTCCCGAAATCGTCGAACTCCTTAATACAGCGACATAAAGTTCATATTAAAGTGGTAAATCTTTTCCCGGTGACGAATGAAACGCCTTTTTCAATTTGTCCCACAGTGGTCAAGGATGAATGCAGCGCAGATTGGGCGAGTCATATGCATGTAATATTTATGATGAATAAGTTTTTACTTGAATACTAGTCTGGCAGAAGTTCAGAGAGGCTAATCTTAATAATTCTGATTCAAAGTTGTGAATTTCCAATGAAAGTAAAGTCATCTAGATACGTAATTTATTTAAAAAATCTGCTTTCATTGAATGATAAGGCTAACAAATTATGTTATTCTAATGGATTTATATTCCTTTAAAGGTAGTTCTAGCATCCACATCGTGTATTGAATTTCCTACAAGCTGCTTAATAGACCATCGCAAACAATCTCTTAATAATTTCAGTCTGTCATACAAAAACGAATCATGAAATATTCATGAAATTCTCCCCTGCGTCTTAGGAGGTCCCCTGACTGTGTAACTATCGATACTTACATTTTGCGATGTGTTAGCGAGGTATGTAATTAGTGTACTTTCATATGTGTTAAAAATTCATGATTAAATTTGTACCTACGTATCATTTAGGGAATCGAAGTAGAAACATTTGAAGGTTTTTTTTATGAATGCTGATTAAAACTAAAAAACGTTAATCGTCAAAAAGAAAATAGTTGAACGGACGGCTGCAGACCTACAGCTTTTTGTTTAAATAGGTAATTTAAAACATGTTTCACTTAGACCTTGCATAACCCCAGACGCAGACTATATAATTGTCTCCATTATCTAATAATTTTTCATACGATGTTGTTTTATTTATAAGATATCAATTGGACTTTTTATAATCCACTGCATGATTCAATAAAATCATCACGTTTTTCCTGCAGCGGGGCTAATATGCGTAATATCGCAACTCGGTTTTATTAAATTACAATAAATCTGCATAATGAACAATAGCTTCCATCGTAATTATTTAACTAGTTGCATAGCTACCTGAGCCAAGACCTAGGTTGTAATTTCGCACCAATTAAAGTTGCGTTTTAAAAAGTACAAGTGCAAATTAATTTTGCAAGAATTGGGCGTATTAACTTTGTATAATAAAGCCGCTAAGGGCTAAATCGCGTGGTTTTTGTTATTTGTTAGCTCATACCGGTGGAAAAACTGCATCACAAATCATAGTTGTTACCAAACGTCATGACTGTAGAAAACAAACATTTTAAAAAGTTTATTTTTTATATGGAACGGGAAAATTTATATTGTTGGTTGAGGCGCGATGTCATTCGCAAGGCGATAATTACAGGGCCGGCTGACGAGCTCAACAATGGCGATGCAATGCTGAGTCGTGTGCGTCACCGGCACTCACCGAGCCACGCTAATGATTGTACTCGTTACGATTCCCACAAATTATATTCTAAGCTTGACGCCTATCAGACACAGATTTTTTAGCGAAACAACTTTTAAACTGTCTATTAAATATGCAAACACTACTATTAGGTATTGGCGTAGAATGAAATAAATTACTGGATTTTTGTATAAATCATAACTGTAGATATAATAACATTGTTTTGCACATCTCAGATATTCCTATGCGCCACCTTAATAAACCAAAAACCATCTCAATAGAGTAGATTCACACTTCTATTTCTACAAAATAACGATAATGTTGTAGTAAACAGTAGTTTCAATGCTTCCACACCATCTCCATCGCGTAGGGTGGATTCAATCAGTGTGACCGAACGTGTCTCGCGCTGAGAGGCTTAGCCTCCGCAGGTGTTCGCGAAGCGCTCCGACGCATCCTCTGGGATTCCATCCGTCCTCGCGTTCCGCTTACTTGAAAAATTCAATGCGCGACAAACGCCCCACGTTGAAATGAAAAGCTCTGATATAAAGAGAAAATGCTGCCAAAAAGCTCATTACTTCCATACCAGTGTTTGGAGAAATGTAATAGGTTTTACATTGCAGTGTGTGACGGAAGTCGTGGAGCACTCTACGTGTGGAATCACTGTCGTCACAAATAAATCAATGTAATCGCTGTCTGAGATGTTCGATGTTGCCATGTCCATTAAAAAATCATGAATAAAAAATCTGCTCGCGTCACACAAATAGGCCATCTCAACCCTAAGCGAAATGTTTTGATGTAAACGGGGAAAGAATGCTCGTCGGATCTCCCCTGATAGTTATTTGATATGATTTATTCATACGCTTGGCGTTCGGCGTTGTGCACCACGTCAAATGGAAGTTTATTTAATAGAAAATACTTTCCGAAATCTATTTATAAAGCCATTATGGTCGCTTTTTTATTTTAAAGCTGTTCCTGACGCGCGCTTGTTATGCAAATAGCGCGGGGGCTGCGGCCTACTACGCGATGTTTATCCATCTAACTATAATGTTTACTCGTACTTTTATTGGTCGATTAAGTTTCAAAGTTTTATAATTGCGTTCACTTATACAGGCTGACAGAGAAATTCGCCATATTCCTTGAAAGGGGTTATACCAGACTAGTGGTCATCAGCAACATATTAAGTCCATTTAACTAGTTCGGAGACGGTTCTTCAATTGTTTACTAAAGACCTTTTATTTCTGACATTATGTAAGTTTTGGGCGAACTTTTTTTTATGATCACTCATTTTTCAATTATCAGAAAAGTATCAGTTAAATGTTTAGAGTGGACCAGTTATTTTTTCATAATTAATTGTTTTTGGTAACAAGTCAGAAAAGTCGGAGAACGGACTTAACTGGACTTAATTTGTTGCTAAAGACTTTTAGTACAACACTTTTAAAGGAATAGGTCGAATTTCCCTGTCACCCTGGAAATTGCACCTATGCACACTCAGTTTACATGCAGTGTTTAGGTACTGAGCGCGCTCTTATTGTTATTAACTCATAATAACTAATTGCTACTTACATTTTACATAAAATAGTAACTGTACCACAGACGACACACATAACTCTTGTTAAAAACACAACCATACTTACATTTTAATCCCCCTCACTTTAAGCAATAAGTCCAAGATCTCCTTTTTCCGTCCAGTCAATTTAATATTCCAACCTTTGGCTCTCACAAAGTAGCAGTAAAGGACAAAGGACAGATCCGGCGGCTGATAAAGTATGCACAAACCGCCCCGCCATCTGACTGGAGGATCGTGGCGATCCGCCCCGCCCATTACCGCAAGCGGCTTACTCAGATATACTACATACCTACATTATGTACCCACCATGTGTACCGAAATTAAAGCCTCATTAAATATGTATTACGAGGCTTTAGTTAGCTCTTTCCGAGAATTTGTAGGCAAATTGTGAAGGCACCTCTTCGGTACCTCTTTGGTTGTGTGTGACAGACACCATTATTACCTCTGCTGTGGTTTTTCATAAACAGTAGGCTATTTGAAATCATACATTACTGCTCCCCAAGGCAGGTTCTGTACACCTCTGACAAAAGAGTTTCCTCATCTTTTCAGTCTAAAAACGTCATTTCCGAAAACACGTAGTTGAGACTTGCAATTACGTTTTAAGTCTATCTACTTGGCAAGTCGCAACAACATTCGTCAAACACAACTCCCAAAAACCTCCTTTAACCGCAACGCAAACCCAAACACATCCACAGTTATCTCTCACAAGCATTTCTTCAGCACTAATACCGGCTGAGTGCGTGCGGAGTGGGCCATGCATATTTGATGCGGCTCTAATGCGCGCCGTGCTAAGCGGATTGCGGCCGCCGCTAAATGGTGCCACTCCCTTTGTCGCTTGTTTGCCGCAGCCGACAGACGTTGCGGCTCGCCAATGTTACGGACTTTCATGTTACATAGCTTCGTCTATTTACTGTTGGATTCCTGACATTACATAGGTGGTTAGTTAGCAAGTTTTTAGATGTAAGCAAAAGTGAGGTCTTTAAATGAATAACACCTTCTTTTAACGCCATCAGAATAACTATCTAACTTGAGCATACCTCTTATCAATACTTACCGCATCATATCAAGGTCACAGACTTAATAACCTCACAGTTTATATAGCTAAACTAGTACCCAAGCTTTCGCAATTCCATTCAAAATTGTTGCGTAGTTTTGAGGGTATACATAATTACGTAACGTTCCAACCGAATGGTCAAATTGAAAACTTCAATACCGGGATTATCAAAGCATTCGCTCTAAGCTCTGTTTACTGGATACATCTAACCTACAACGGACTTACGTTTATATATAAATGAACAATGACTAGAGTTAGTCTCATATATAACTCAACAAAATATATTCCAGCAAATATTGAACCTACAAGTTTAAGATGCTACATTGCTCTATCAACATTCGCAGAAACGAGTTCCAACTACGTACATTCAAAGATCAGTGAGCTCTTATAAGAGAAATTAGCCGAGTCGTGAGCTCAGTGAAGAATGTCCCGCTTTATTAGATTCCATAAGCTCTATTCATCTTTTTTTCGCCCTATCGCAGGGAACCTTTGAGGCATGGCGTATTAGTGAATAATGCGATCGAATCATTCGATCTCGCGTATTAGACGCGGTCGGGGTCGTCTGTAATGTGCCCAATGATAATAGACTGCCAGTATTAGGCGATTATACTAGCTTGTGATTGCCAAACTTTTGTGTTTCTCGTACTATAAAAATTATGGATGTCGCCCGCTTTCGGGGTACCGTTTCTGTGCCAATAGCTGCGAACTGTTTCGAAAATACGTTCAAAAACTAACAAACTAAAATAGTAGTTGCTAATTCAGAAAACGCTTGAACACGAAAATTTTCTGAAACAACTGAAATTCTAGCAACAAGTAAAGTTACGTTGCTACGACGTAGCTAGTTGCCTACGCCGTAGCAATGCCATCCATAGTCATATCGTCATTACGTAAGACTTAGCGAAAAGGTAGGAAAACCTACACTATTTTTTTTTTTTTAATGAAGGCAAATAATTAAAAATCAACTCATGCCCTTTATTATTCTATCACTTCTTCGCCTGTCCGTAGTACAGTAGCAATGAGTTACATATCTGCGGCAAAGTAAGCTTGAGAATCATTGCTCATAACAAAAATATCAAAAATGTTTGTTCTCGATCACCTGTATGATTCCATTTAGAATTACAGAGGATTAGTGTTGTGCCCTACGTACAATATGATCACAGAATGTAACCGTATTTACTTACTTGCGGTGGTGGATCTATTTGTACTTATTACAAGGGTAAAATCTCAAAGCAAACCTGTGACTAGAGCAAGCAATAGTAAAAAAAAACCGGCCAAGTGCGTGTCGGATCACGCATAATGAGGGGTTCCGTAGTTGGATCAATTTCTCAGGAACAAACTTAATATTGTAGTTGTACAGCTGTTTATGTAATATTGTTGTATTGTACATGTTCTCCCATATCAATCAATTTATCAGTCGATTCTCCAACTGCAAATGTAAGTTTGCATAAAAATATGGTTTTTATGTGACAAAAGTACAAATTAACGATTTTCAGACTATTTCCTTTACTTGTGCTGTGAGACATCGCTTCTTAGCCATTTTCTTCATTCTAGATAAAAATGTCGCATAAATGGCCGTTTTGTTTGTTTTATTTAGAGCTCCAAGGGTCCGTATTTGATATAATGTCAACTTGATACCTCCATGCGTTCTTGAGAAAAAGGGTCTTGACAGACTGAGAAACAGACAGAAAGAAGGACAACGAAGTGATCCTACAAGGGTTCCGTTTTCCTTTTGAGGTACGGAAACCTAAAAACTTAAATAACAGTGAAGATACGAGAATAATATTAAAATAATGCATCCTCTTGTTGCAGTTTTATTTATCATTTATCCTACTTTTAAACTTTAATATATGCATCTCTTCTTATGATAATAGCGATGACTGATAGGCACCAGCATTTAGTTGGTTACTGGTCACTTCCAAATTAATAAATTACAAATGGTAGGCGTTGCATTCGTTGTTTTGTTTTGATTATCTTTTCCTACAAATCAAAACAAACCATAATAAAGTACCCAATCAATCAAGCATTTGTTTTGTTAAACGTAGGTATGGTTACAGATAATAAGATGGTAAAAATATGTGCACTATGTTTTGCCAATGTATGGCGTACAAAAATAACATAAACAATGAATTATAATTAAGGTGGCATGTCAATAGATTACATTAAAAATTATTCAATTTAAAATATGTCAGTTAGGCGAACAGGTCATTACAAATATATATATAAATAAACACATTCAAACTTAATCAATAAAATTTAATCATATGTGACTAATTCGCAAGTCGTAATCGTCATACCTCCGTCAGTATTAAACTCAGTGATGGAGTAAAATCAACATCAAAATATTTTATTTCACATACCTAAACCTACATGGGCACTTATGAAACGTCAGATTCTAGGTGCACGGTTCCAATTTGTCGTTTCCTATGGAGAAGAGCCGGCAAGAATCTCCATGGTATTAGTAACATGGTAGTAGTAACATCTGTCTATAAGGAATTTAATCCAGGACCTCTTAAATACCGTCTTTATTCTAATAGCTGCTGGTATACTATTATATATTTTTGGGGCCATCCCTAGCACACTTTTGCAGAAAAAAGCAGTTTTTACGTCGTTCTAAAAAAAAAAACTTGATAAATCTAATGATAGATGGACATTGAAATTAGCATTCGTATGTATTCGGAAATGCAATGATCGCCGAGGGACCATTAAGAAAATAGCTGTAATGTACATAACATGAAACGAATTCTCTCTTATTGCTTACAATCATGGTATTTTTTACCTTCACTTCTACTTAAAAAATGAAAAACGACACACCTTAGAAGGATAATTTTATACCGCAACGTCCTAATAAATTCACAAGAAGATTCCTCAATAAGCCTCGTTTCAAATCATCTTTGTCCTTCGTCGTCCAGCTAACAGCTAACATTGACTACAAAAGTTAAGCCTTAAATATCGTAGTTCTACCACAATAAGCCTTCCTTTGTGTAAGGTAATCTCTTAAGGCTCGGACTCATTCTGTCGGTCAACGCCGAGCCCCAGGCATTGCGGAGGCTTTGTATTGGTATCTGTAATTCTCACATTGTCGTGAAAAGACTCGGAATAGGATTTTCTAATCGATAGAATGGGACAATGTTACACCCAATTGTTTCCGTAATATTTTTTTTGTGTAAGTGGTTTTAGCAAGAAATGATAACTATGTACGAGTATTACTGCGTAATTAATGAGTAATAACGTCCCTATTTATTGAATTACTTTTCAGATTATTTTTGGGGCGCTCGAAAGTAATTCTATTGAATTACTTTCGAGCGCCCCAAAAATAATCTAAATATGAAAGGAAAGAAAAGTTTGGAAAAAACGTAGGTAGGTAGTGTAGGTGCCACAATATTCAAGCACTGAGCAGTAAATTAATCTCTTCACCTACCCCAATAAAACATTGTATTCTGATACACTGCCAACGTATGGACAAAGTGCTGATAGCAGTCACGTCTAAAATGAGTCAACAATACTTCCCTGAAACAATCTTTTATCATCATCAGGCAACAGCAGTTCACTGCTGGACATAGGCCTCTCCAACTGCACGCCATTCAGCTCGACTCTCGGCAACTCTCATTCAGCTGCTACCAGCCACCCTGCGAAGATCGTCGCTCCACCTAGCCTGAGGGCGTCCTACCTTACGTTTGCCGATTCGCGGTCTCCACTCAAGAATACGTCTACCCCAACGGTCATCGGTTCTCCGGTTAATATGGCCGGCCCATTGCCACTTCAGCTTGTTTGTTCTGAGAGCTATGTCGGCAACTTTGGCTCTCTGCCTGATCACTTCATTTCGGATTCTATCCCTCAGAGAAACTCCAAGCACGTTCTCTAGCTCGCTGAGCGACCTTGAATTTATGGACCAGCCGTACCGTGAGTGTCCACGTTTCGGCTCCGTAGGTCATAACAGGCAGAACGCACTGATTTCTTTTCCTAGTGAAGATTTTAGTCTTTAGGCTCTGCGGAATACGCGACGAGAAGAAACCATCTTTAAGACAACAAAACTAAATACCTGATATGGAATTTTATTATATACTTTTATAAAAACCCAATTCTCGGCAGGAGCGAGGCGCGGCGAGACAAAATCGCCTGTTCGCCAACCGATTTTCATGGAATTTTTCTATTACGGGGATAAATTGCACACCCGCCGCCTCCGGAATATTGTAAACCAGACTTGAACGGTTTATTATTTTGTAATGAACGTGAAGATGGTTTTGAACTACTCAGTGAATGTGTTCAACCATTACGATAGTAAGTTAATGTTCACTTAATAACGACAAAAACAAATACAGTGACTGCCGAGGACTAATTTATCTAAAGCCGAGGAAATTAAAAAGCGAGTACCTATTAAAAATTACGAGCTATTATCACAAATATTCGTTTGTGCATTATTTTTGTACCTAGTAATCACTTCAATTTTGGTAACAACATAAATTCAACACGTATGGAGTAATTGCATCATACATGTTCTTATCTAAAACTTTCTTTTATCATCTTTGGTGCGTGTAAAATATGTAATGTGCCAAATATTTATCAGTATTTGTAACTAACCAAATCAAAGGCAAGATTCAAACACTGAAAAAATATTCTTTATTTTGTATGATTTTTAAATATATTAAAATTGTCGGTAATAGAGACAGGAATATCGCTGATGATGGCATTGCATCCTTTTAATCATCACCTAATGATGGACAATAACAAGACATAATTTAGTACCAATAAGATTGAATTCCCCATTTTCAGTAAGCTTGCTAAACGATACTTAATACCGCCATCAAACTCTGTTTATTCAGAAAGACTGTTTTATGAGGCAGGTTGATTTATGAAGAAAAGCGCCAACCGAGTGATCCCAATCGTGCAGAAAAACTAGTTTTTTGCACCACAATCTGCCCCTTTTAGAATTTAAATATTTATTAAAAAGCCTAACTAGTTAACTTCAACATGACATGACTGATTTTATAGTGAATTAATAGTTATGTTTAAAAAAAAAAAGATTATTTTTAAGTCTACAGTTTTTTCTTGTTTGTTTAAAGTTTGTTTTAGACAATTATTCGCCCAATGTCGAATAATACTAGCTATCATTCTGTATTCGGCGAATAACAAAAAAATGCGGAGTAATGCTGAATACCGAATAATAGCGAGTATTTGCGGCATCTCTAGTAATTTAATTGGAGTTGTTATTCCCCCATCTATACTGGCAAAAAAACAAGCAGCTGCACAATTTTAACTAAGACGTTACCACCAAAAGGTCCTCAAAGACAGTGGGGAATATATTTCACAGGTGTTTGAGTAATGTTTTCACCCGTCCGGTCCGTCTTTCCGGTCAACTTGTCCTTTGTGTCCGCCGGACAAAGAGCTAACAATGTGGTGTCCCACCTCCACTTGCACGCATCACTGTTATTGTTTTAATGGTTAGATTTATGCCTTCGACAATATTATAGAGTTGGTTTTCTCTCTCTCAAATGGCACTCGTGTGTGAAAAGCCTTTCCATTTTTGCCAGCTGTAACGTAACGTTTAGCCGACTGGCTAAACGTGGTCACAAGTTTAAAATGAAATAATTTTTAAATATAAAATACAGAAGTATGTAGAAAAAGATGTTAATAATTAGTAGAAGCTCGGGTAGGCCGCTCCTCTGGCCCGCAGTCTGACACGAGGGAGCTCATGGTCGCGAAGCAGCTCGAGGTTGAAGCAGCACGCGTCTGTTGCTCCTCCGGCCCGCAGTATGTCGAGTGGAAGCTCGCAGCAGCCGCTACACCAGCCCGCAGCCCGTTGTGAGGGCTAACAACAACCAACGTGGGCTACGTTGGTTGTTGTTAGACAGTGAGGCAAACCGTGTGGTGTTCAATCTTCAGGCGGCGGCGTCTTATGCCACGTTTTCAGATTTCTACAATACGTGTCGAACTCCTCTCCTCTCGAAGACGCAAGTGGGAGGGTCGGAGGTGATTGAATGAGTCAAACAATTTCACGCACACAAGATGTTAATATTAAATAAATTCACTGAGTTTCAAAACGTTTATATTAAGGAGCTTTAGAAATACATTGACTGGTGAGTATCAAGCAAAGGAACAGAAAAGAAAGAACCGGTGTCAAAAGACAGAGTCAAAAGACGGAATCAAATGAACCTGGTGAAAAGTAACGGTTGCCTTTTATAGGCCCTGGCAGACCTTCTAGAAGTGACTTTTTTTTGTTTTAAATCCAAATACTTCTTAATTGGTTATCGGCCAGGAACAATAAAGATGGCTTACATTGAGAACCTGGCTTAACACTAGTTTTACGATACCTTTACAATAAAATAGACGACCTCTTAGCTCTATATACCATAGAAAAAGAAAAACTGACAGATGTCAATGTTAGATACAAAATGTCACAACATTCAATAAAAGGAAAATAATAAGAGATCACATGAAATGAGATAAATGAATGTGGAAAATAGACAAAGGTAGCTAAAGGTTTGCTTTTCAGCAGTACATTAATTATTAGATAAACAAATGTAAGTTAAAAGAGTGTCATACAATTTTCATAAAGACTTTAGTAAGTACTGAATCATAGAAAGAATTGATGTGCACAACAGCTCCTCAGGTGTTAAATAGATAAATAGATATTAAGATGATGATTTTGGTGTAACAAAATACCACACAGCACAGAATTCAACTACGATATTTTAGCGACATTGCCCTGCCTGATAGACTAATATGACAAGCAAAATCATTAATAGAACAAAACAGAAGGCAAAAGACCCAGAGGAAGTAATCTAAAAAAGGGGACAAATGAACATGAGACTCCATCGAACCACATAATTATCGCAACAAATGAAAATCTACTTATACGTGACTAGTAGTAGATTTTTAACGTTAAATCAAACAAAACAAAGTCTTATGACCCAGTGTGGGCTGGACCCGCCACAATAGCGGAGATAAATCCCCTCTTTGAGGAGTGATTGGAAAAGCGCCACGGCGTCCTCACCTTCCGCCTGACACAGGTCCTCACCGGACTTGGTTGTTTCGGGAGGTTCCTGTTCCGTATAAGGCGGGAGGAAACGCCTGGGTGTCACCATTGTATGGATCATCCGGAGGTCACGGTAGAGCCTACGGTGGAGGTTTACCCAGCTTGGGCGGATCACCGCCGTGTCGTCGTGGGTTGTTCGAAAGAGATACCGGAACAGGCACAGTCAACTGAAGGAACACAGGTTGGTTTTAGTCAGCAAAACTCTGACACGCCCTCCCACGGCTCCCACCCCACACAGAGCGGGAGAATTCGTTTGAAGATTTCCACCCAAAAAAAAAAATTGTCAGGCTGGGCATCATTTTTAAATTAATTGTGTTAACAAGTTTATACAAGTAACCGACGACGTCATAGATTACAATAGCCACCTGTGCCATTGCAGGCAAGAAGTCTTCTCTATTCACGAGTCACCACAGTGAACTAATAATCTTATTAATGAGTATTTATTAGTAACTGTTATCTAATACAGTCAACAACATAAAAATACATTGTATAAAATATCAAAATAGATAAAGGTGCACGTAATAATATACATAACGTGCCAAGATAAGCACGAGACATGAGACACTGCACGATATTTTAACAGATAAAATATTGTTTGGTGAGGTAGTTTCTGCCTACCCCCAGAGGAAGAAGGCGTGAGTTTATGGAAAAGTGTAATGTGTGTATGTGTGTAAAATATTTTATAGCAACATAGAAATGTATCAATTCTTGCAAAAGTTGCTGCTATATAACCCAGCAAATCTTTATTTTTATTAATAGATCTGGAAAATTTTATTAACACCTTGCTAAAGAACAAAGGCGTTATGGGCAGAATTTAGCTAACTATGTAGGTACCTCGAATACTCATAAAAAAACAAAGACACTCGTTCCGGTACTAAATAATCCTAATCAAATAGTTAACTTGATTATTTTATTCACAGTTCCATATTAAACTTTTACGCAACGCTGAAACAAAATTATTTCGACAGTCTCTGTTAACACTACCCTGACAGTGGCCACCGATTGATTCACAAAGTAACAACTCCCAATCACAATACAAAACCGACTATATCGCTATAGCTACAAGGTTGAGTTTAATACAGACAGTTAAACGTGTATGAACATTCGATTACACACGTCAGTGGTCAAGTATTTATCAATTAAAAGCAAATTTAGTTGAGCAGGCATCCCTGTCGTCGTGTTAAGGGCACATTCCAGACTAATAAGCCACATGTACGGCTGTGCTGATATTAAATGCCTACGATTCCATCCTGTGGAGACCGGCTTAATTGAAGGCTGTAAAGTTACTCCAGTTTTAATGAAGATAACGTGTAAGGGATGATATTTGGGTTCATTGTTTCAGCTACAAACAAAGTAGGTTTTTGATTTATGGAAATCGGTATGTAAGGTCTGTTCAAAAACTATCAGATGAAAATGTAAACAAATGGAGCAGAAAACACACACTTACAAATTGAGTGATTATTTCATATTTACTCTTTATTAAAGCTTAAACTCGAAATTCAAATTTTAGACACGTATTTCAATTGAAAATAATTGAGAAATCCTAATTTTCGTTGATGATTTTTCAATTACGTTAATAATGTTATTCAAACAATAAATACTGTTGAAAGAAGTGAAAAGACATAAAGTTGAAACCTTGTGTTAACCATTTCCTCAGATACTTTTGATACGGACTATAGTTACCTAGAGCAGACAAAGTGCTATTTTTTAGAAACAACGAAATACCTAATTTTCACATTGATTAAAGCTCACACCATGCATCCATCCTGCTCTGCTTTCATGTCTTCTATTTGCAGACATAGAAGTAGGTGAAAGTATGAACAAAAAAAAAAACGGTTGGATTGAGGAGAAGAAAAGAAGAACTCATTCGTTTTGGAAAACAAGAAGGTGCAAAACTTTACTGCGACTTAAAAAGATGATGATGATCTGTCATGATGACTATTAATTAATTAAATAATGGTTTTATTGGTTCATCGCGGATATCCTTTATAAGTAATAAACAATAAGAAAATTCTCAAGGAGGTCATCATACAGAGAATTTAAGTAAAAATATTCTCACCAACGATAAGTATTTTTCAAATTTAGAAACTAAGAGTTATGCTACTGAACTTAATTAATTTGTCTATTGACAACTTTTTGATTATATTACATTAATATTATTATCCCAGTTGCCTCTTTATTTTTTTCTATACATCTAGTTGGAGACGTTCCACTTTTCACTTGTCGATTCTGCTTGCATGCTTTAAACGGCCATTGCTTCTTCGATAGACATGATCGGTCCAGTACCACTTCAGCTTGCTAACTCTGCAAACAATGTTTGTCAGTAACTATTTAGTTACTGACGGACATAGTTTGCAGAGTTAGCAAATTCCATCCCGGATTCCGAGCTATGCTCGGAACATAGCTAGCTCCTTACCAGTGAACCACCAAATAACCACCCAAGTCATCGATCCATTGTCTTGGGTAGTACCTCGTCGGTGTCTTAAACGGCAACCAATAGATTTCGTTCATTAGTAGATAACATTAAACGCTGATGAGTTAGGCACGTAGACCTATTAAAAATAATTGCTCAAGATCATTAAGGGACTTGTATGAATGAAACAAAGTTCAGGATCACGACTTCTTATCGACTAATGTCGGTATCTATTGTAATAACATGCAATAGGTACACAAATAACACTAAATCATAATAATAGTGATAAGTTTATGTTAGTAGGTATTCACATAAAGTCATCATTAATATGATGAATTTGTGGTGTTCAGTAACGTGTGAAGCAAAATATGATGATACTAGCTTCGACCCACGGCTTCGAGCGCGTGCATGGCGAAAATTTTCACTCGGTAACGTGCTACCGGGACAATAAGTATCCCATGTCCTTAACCAGGATGCCATCTGTCTCCTTGCAAAATTTTATCGAAATCCGTTCAGTGGTTTAGGCGTGAAAAGGTAACATACAGACAGAGTTGCTTTCGATTTATAATATTATGGTTAGAATAGTTAGGATATTATAACTCATACATTATACATAAATTATAATTTATACCAGTATGGAAATATGGATTTAGATTTTTATTTCATATCAGAAGTAACAAAAGTTCAATACAATGAAAATACACACATCAAAAAAGTCTAAGCAACACATACAAATTTTAATTTTACAATGTGTTTTCGCATTAAATCCTTAGTATTTCTTATTTATATTATTTTTTAATGTTTTTTTTTTTAATTAAACAACAATTGTTTTTGTAATATCTTTTTTAATAATCTTAAATAACAGTAAATACGAGTAAGTACTGTAAGTACGTAGTACAAAGTAAGGTGCCTAATCCTAGGATTTGAGTTTGACAAAGGTGAATGCGAACGCGCATTGTCATGCATCAACGTGAAATCGGAGCCAAGCGTTTGTGCGAATGGACGGACATAAGGCCTTAGAACATCCTTAACGTAATTTACAGCGTTCATGTTACCATTTACAAAAACGAGCTCAATTCGTCTGTTCTTCATAATACCCGCCCATAACATAAATGTCGAGCCGTTGTATGGATGCACTTCCTGAACGCACCTCAGTCTTTCAGTATTTCCAGGACGACGGTACACTCTTACCCTTCTAGTATCAGGCTTGAACCCAAATCGAGACTCATCGCAAAATAAAATTTTATCCCATTGTTCCCGGGTCCATGTAATGTGTTCCCTAGACCATTCATTTCGACGAGCGCGATTCCCGTGACGTATTGGTGGGCACCTAATTGGCCGTCGTGCTCGTAGGCCGTAATGCAGCCGATTTCACACAGTTTGGCAGCTAACAACACCACTTGAATTTTGTAGCCTTAAACCTGTCTTGCAGTCAGTTGTACGAGTATGTATCGATCTTGCCGTGTGGTTGTACACCTTCCTCGACCTGGGTGTTGCTCAGCAGGATTTCCCGTGTTAGTGTAACGCTGTCTCAAAATCCAAATTTGTTCAAAACTTTTTTCAAATTATTGTTTAATTCATAAAATTGATGCATAATACTAAATATTAATATGCAAAAAAACGCTATAAAATTCGAACAAATGCATTCGCTTTTGAATTTCAAATGAGAAAATGGGAAGAATAATGTAATTAAATATGGGGTGGAAGAAATATAAAAATCGACACTGATATTCATAAATAATATCAAGAGGTTTTCTTTATAAATTATAAATTGATTAAATATTGATTTTTCAGAAGCGACGTATGCATTGGTAATGAAGAAAATGGAATAAACAACATTAGCATACCGATGAGGGAATAGAAATAGAGAAGGTAGTGAACCGCGGCCAGTACTCTGTTTTTTCGTAAACGAATGGAAAAATAATACGAATGTGTAATAAAAAATAAAGATCAATCAATTAATAGGTACTTATATAACATTAGCTTTTTCGAGTCGATGGGTCGTTTTAGATTCGTTAGTGTTGGTGTCCACGTTAATAACAGCGTCAGTGGCGTTCTTAACATCTTAAAGTGCAGTCGTGTTACCCCATAATAACAGAAATATTCCACGTTGCCATACAAATTGATATGAAAACTAATATTATTCACGTTAGGATTGAAAGCAGCGCCTGGGCGTGATTCGGGCGACCCTCTAAATTCGTCTGGCTAATCTAGCGGAGGGTCCGAACATAGCATATGCCAGATAAACAGATCAAATACTGCACGAATTTATTTCCAACTGTTATTATTAGTACAGTAATGGAAATTTTCGACGTAATTTTTAAGGACTTGTCGTAATAGTTACTTGTATATACTGCCATGTTTGCATATTATATAGATATTAATACATACGTTACGCCTTCTTCCCATATGGGTAAGCAGAAACTTACAATATTTTAAATCACTTTCAGTGACTTTTGTGACCATACTATAACGATGTCCGTGATTGTTCCATTGCAGGGAATCCGCTTATCCTGAACTAATCACAGAGTAAAACATCACAGTCTCACAAAATCATTCCTAGGTTATGAAATAATGGTGACCGCATTGAACATAATAAACAATAATTTAATACCTCATTCTCAACTCATTTAACAATGAGAATAATTTAAGTACCTTTTGTTTAAATATGAACATGTTTACATAAACAAATAGTATTGTGACTTTATGTCTCGGAAAATTCATGTGGTTTTCAGGCACGTACACACCTCACATGGATAATCTCTTACCTAATAAGTTGAGGGGAAAAGTAAAAATATTTCTTGGGGAAATACAAAACAAAATTTCGCTTCTACGAGTAGTAATTTTGCAGATACTGGAGCAGAAAGTTCCGCTCAAATTCTTTTTCATGGTCAATTTAAAATATAATACGGTTTTCGGCATCGAATAGGCCCTTGCAAATCTAATTTGCACCTCTTTGGGTCCGTGTTAGAGGGCAGGCACTAGACTACACTACTTATGAGATTTTACTTTTTTAGAGTTGGATGTTTGACCTCTAGGGATGGCCTTTAATAATACCAGCTATTATTGTCCCATTGCAGGGCAAATGCCTCCTCTCATACAGAGAAGGCACGAGCATTGATCGCCACGATTGCTCAAGACGGGTTGGCGATGTAGGACTTATATTAACTATGTATAAGTCGGTTTCCTCACGATGTTTTCCTTCACCGATGTCAGTAATTTTCAAGATGAACCAATTAACCAATTCATAATGATATAAAAAATGATTTCTGAGTCCACAAACATTGGCGTTTGTGGACTCCCAGTTACAATTAGTACCACGCGGTAGGGTCAGAAAACATCTTATGGGATTGGTCATTTATGATGTTTTCAACTCGACGACTTTTATTCTTACTGTTTACTAATATGCTTTGTTAGTCGTGTGTAAAATTGTTTTTATTACAAGTGTTGGCTTTGGACAACTCGGCAACGAAGTTTAACAAGAGTCTAACCTCAGAGATCAGAAGATGACTTGTCTTTTGGACAGAAGAGACACTGAATTGCTGAATAGTATTGTATCCTATGCCATATGCACATATGATTTCTTCTGTACCTACAGGAGTAAATATTAAGAGTCACTAAACTTAAAACTTGAACAACATAAACCAGTAAACAGTTGTACGTATTAGAGTAATCACATGTGCTTAGGGGCAACTGGTTCGTGTATAAGTTTAAGTTTCATAAGTACCTGTAAGATATGGAATTCAATAAGGTGAATAAAAGGTGTTTTAAGTTCTTGTTTCAGCACTTCCTTATCATCGGTAAAAATCGCACGTAATTGGACATTATTTTTTGATAAATACGGGTTTTCAGCCGTGAAATTCTTGTGTTTTATGAGACAACTTTTGGGCGGCGTTTTCTTTTGCACTGCAGTGAATAAATGTAGTTGTAAATCTACAATAAATTCATAAAAAAAAAAAGGAACGAGTGTGTAATTTTTACAAAAACGATTTTCGAAAATATTATTTATTTGTATTTTATTCATTGATATTTGAGGCACGGCACATTTATTGTAGGCAAATGAGATAATAAGTGATTTTTTTCGTAGGTTCAGGCAAATAAACATTAATTTATGTGTTTTCGTTGGAATATTGACGTTCGGGATTCCCTATGATGTGACTTTTAACTTTCCAACTTACCTACAGCTCTCTGGTATACAGGCTGCTGTTTAAACGTTATTTATTTAGAAACTCTATGTACACCAGACATAAAGCTCACTGCATAATCACGAAATAAACCTAATATCAATAACTTGAGCTTTGGCATTTTAGTAATACAAATATAATGTTATTTTATTCAAATATGTCTCTATTTCTATCGTTATTTGTTTAAACTATGCAAAAATCGTGACTGTTACCTACGATTTTTTTTAACTGTATTGTCTGTACTTCTGTTGTCATAAGAATAACATAATTTATTTTTTCTAATCGCGGATACTGGTACATCCTAGAAGTTTGTAATAAAGGTTTTATACCTACTCATATTTGTACCGTATTCTTTTGCTCCTACGAGAGGCCGCGAACCCAAAATTTTGAAATTCCATTACTTCGCTTAGGTTCTGACACCACGAAAGTAAATTTTTGCCATTTTTTAAATGTGGAGGAAGTCTAGCCAGCTAGCAACTTGAACGCAAGACCAAAAAGTTTTAATATTCTAAAAAACAACAACATAACGAATAATAAATGTATTTTGTATGTTCGCAAAATTTCCATAATATAAATACACGTAGTAAAAATGAAGTTGTTATACCCAAATTTAAATGAACTGAAACAAGCAAATAATCATTTCTGATAAACAGTATCCGCTTTTATAACAAGTTGCCAAAGTCGGTTACAGAACTTAGCGATGGAAAGTTCAAAACCCACTTCAAACGTGTCCTTATAAAAAAAGCGTAGGTACTATAAGATTAAAGACTACGTCAAAGACAAGAAAGTTTGGTTATAATTCCCTCTGCACATGTGGCTTCCCTGGTAACTCATAAACGGCATCACTATGTAAATTTCTAATAACTGCTCCCAAATAATGGTGTTTATTTTTATTTTTTTATTATTAGATATGACTTTTACATAACTCTGATATAATATTTTCATTATTTGACATTATATACCTACAATTTTTTATTAGATTTTGATTTTACTTTATTAGATTATTTTATATTTTGTAAATGTGAGAACGTCGTAGGCCTTGTGGATTGTAAATTTATAGACCATTGTCTATTTGTTTAACATATGGTACTTGTTGACAGGCCTACACTGTCCTCCCATACCTATTAACACTGTAACTAAAAAACATTGTAAAATACAGATATTTTTAAAAGAGTAACCATGGAGTTTCTTGCCGGCTCTTCTCCATAGGAAACGACCAATTGGAACCGTGCACCTAGAAGCTGACGTTTCATAAGTGCCCATGTAGGTTTACGTGAAATAAAATATTTTGATTTTTTTGATTATGAATACTTATGCATCAGAAATCACCGAGCAACATCACAAATCAGTTCCATTATAAAACTCTAAAAAAAGATCTTGTGTAACAAAATAGTTCGTCCACATCTGGAGTTAACGTTAATTGCAACAATTAATTAACTATTGAGTATTACAATCATGCTATAGATAAAATTATTGGTAGTTCAAACACGCATGTTTGTCCTCGTCAAGTACATTATATAATAAGGTTAATGTCGGTAAACGATACGCATTGAACTTGTGTCGGTGCGTCCGACAGTATTAAAATAATTAGCGCTGGACGCCAAACTATTGTGTTTTAATTAATTAATTCATATAGAAATGGATCGGATATACTGTTTAGTTTTTGTTGTACTGTTACAAATATGTTTGAGTTACAGTGCTTATGTAAAGGTGAGTACAGAATCTTGACTTTTACATGGTTTAAAAAAAAAATTGTTTTTTGCTCAAAATATGAATGAATGAGAATTATATCAAATTAGGAAAGGTGGGAATAGCACGTGGGATAAAAAACTCCGTAATTATTCAATCGTATCACGTAATGTTTCACGGTGGTCAAGGTTTTTGGTTTTTATTATTTTTTTAATTTTGTTAAACCTAGCTTCACATATTATCCCGAACCTATTTATTTAAATAATTCGGTGAATCCGTTTCTTATTTGATACGGAGTTTACATCAGGTTTTAATGTCTGTAAGTCAGATGGAAGGCTGTGTAAATAATAATATTTAGCCCGTAGCCGCAACTATTATAATTTTTTTGCATGCAAGACTGTAACTCAAGCAGTACATGATCTATTTCAAGCTTTTTGTTATTTGATATCAAGAAGTTGAGGGATTTTCTTTTTTTAAATATGTTTGGCTGGGTAGGTAAAGTGTTTGTGGGTAGCAACTTGTACATATTCAAACATTCCTTGCCGAATCCTCTCGATAAACAATGATTGTAGATAATGTCAACAAAAAAGTAGCGTGGCGTTTGTGCCGTTTGGTAATCAGTGAGATAGCCGCCGTAGACTCGTGTCGCCGCCGCACAACACACTCATGTCAATTGTTTTGATAAAAACACGCGTGACGTTGCTGTTTATCTTGTATATAAGTTTTATGTAAATAAAATGACAAATTAATAAAAACGTTGCGACAGTGTTCACTGATCTGCCAATTTTTGAGATGAACATGGTAAGATCATGAACTTTTTTTTTCTTTTTCAAATTTTGGTATTTTTTTCATTGCATAACTAACTACATAACACGTTTTTGTGTAAATTGTTTTCACTGGAATGATCTAATAATATACGTACTAAGTATTCTAGTTCCTAATCAAAGAAATAAGAAAACAACACAGCAACGGGTGACACTAAAGCGTTCGTTTACGAAGTGTGTTAATATTAGGTATATTGTCTAAATTTAAATGTGAAGTGATATGTATATCTTAGAATCAGTGTGTTTTCAAAGTACTGAAACGAAAAAAAAAACAGGAATTAGCTACCTGTTATAGTAGAAATAGTATTGACATTAGGCATTATTATTAACTATTATTAGAAAGGACACTGGGCATAACCAGTGTCCTAAATATAGTTACTTTCTTAACTTTCTCCAGTTAGTAAAATGAACCTGATTGAACATAAACTAGTTAGCCCTATTAAAGTGAATGCAAGTCAATGTTAGCCACAACCGCAATTTCTTCCTATTTTGTGGCATTAGTGCCATCACAAATATGTAGTAGGTACATTCTTTTCCAATATTGTTTTAGACAAAACGCGTTTGCGTGATCGGTGCCGGGATAGCTGGCCTAAGTTCGGCTAGATACTTAAAAGAAGAAGGGATTAACTTCACAGTTTTGGAAGCCACACAATATGTCGGTGGTACCTGGAGGTACGACCCTCGAGTCGGTACTGACGAGAATGGTCTCCCTCTACACACCAGTATGTACAAACGTTTGAGGTATGTAAATGTGTATTTGAATCATCAAGTCGTTTATGTGTGATTTTTTGAGAATTTGGAATATTTCTTCTAGTGCATTTACAAAGAACGTCATTGAAACGATAATTACAATTGTATAATTTATTTAACTTATTCAACTTGAACCATATATTCATTACAATTAATATTGGTGATGACTTCATAGTGTTTACCCTTTTTTATCAAATACTTGTAGGTGCTTGTAGAGCATTGTTTACTTACCTCTAAACTGAACCAACAGATGGCGCGATCTAAAGTTATTTAAAGATAACACCCGGTTCTTGAATATTTCAAACAATAGGAAAAATAAAATTTGCTATAGTCCATGTGACTTGGGTATGGCGTGAAAACTTTTTATTTATTTCTGCTACAGACTGCACTCTATTTAGACCTACTATTATAATTTAAAACACAAACTTTTTTTGTAACATCCTGTATTCTTTGTTTTAGAACAAATCTACCGAAACCTACAATGGAACTTCGAGGGTTCCCCTTGCCAAACTACCTACCTGCGTTCCCCAGTTGGCGTGATTATTATCGCTATCTACAAGCTTATGCGAAACACTTCGACGTACTGAAATATATTAAGGTAACACTTTACTGAACCATCCTTTTGCGGTTAGTTGAAACACTAATATTTTAAAATAATAGGCTCCGAAACTACTTGACCGATTTGAAAAATTGTTTTACCATTAGAAGCCGAAATTATGTCTGATGAACATAAGCACCTTTTTTATTTCGAAATTCACGCGGACGAAGTGCTAGTAATTGATAAAGCGCGTTATGCTAAAACATCAGACGGCTTCCAAAAGAGGAATGAAAGCTTATGCCGGGGAGGTTTTAGTGAAAAGCCTAAAGGGTTTTACCCAGAAAAAAGGTATTTCTAGGTTTCTTCTTATTTGCGAATACAAAAAAAATATATATTATTAACTAACTTTATAATTATTCTTCGCAGTTTTTACACAACGTGGTCCAAGTGCGATGGGTAGGCGACGTGTGGAGGGTCAAACATGAGTCCGTGTTAACGAACGAGACGTTTGAAGAGGACTATGAATACGTCATCCTTGGGAACGGACACTTCAGTAAACCTAACATGCCAAATTTTCCTGGTGAAGATCTTTTCAAAGGTAATCTTAGTTTTATTCTTATTTGTTTACATGGCTGCAGTTTCTGCGACTCTTGCTTACAACTAAACGATAATGACGACGTTGATGATGTAAAGTGAATGAATTTAAATTATCAGTTTGGTTAACTGTGAAATTAAAACACAAACACCAGGAGAGACCATAATAAAATAGACACTTTAAACAACAACTTTAAATACAAAACAAAATTTCTTTAAAGTTTGTGATTGTTTCGTTTTTCCAAATGACAATGCCAGATCCTGCCCCAGCTATTTACAGGAAATATCAATTGGTGAAAATAGTTGTAATGATATAGGACCTTTTCATAATACATTGTTTTTGAGTAGAACTTGCCGATTACAAATCAACAATAAAAGGAATTCAACCCTTGAATTTCCTTTTGCGTTACTTATTGTGCATTATACACAACAAAAAAAAGTTTTCAATACCTGTAAAATAAAAGCTCATATTACAATTATATTAATTATGAAAATGCGTAACGTATATGTTGTTCAAATCGCTTTTTAACAATTATAAACTGTACCTAACCCAAAATCAATGTCATTATTGTTTTAAGATTTTAACAGAAACCGCAAGTTCTACAGGCATTAGGGCAAATGCTTAGATAATAGTAATTCATATGCTAGGAGATGCTGAATATTGCAGGCTTGTAAATGAATTTTTAATTTGAGTGGGGCGAAGTTCTATAGAGTTTCTGGCATTGTCCTTTGCTCTTCAATTGTAAATCATAGGACATCATGAGGAGTCAGATAAAACAAATGAATTTCGTTTTATATTATCGCAATTTTACCGGATAGCACTCTCTTAACTTTCCAGGCACAATCATTCACAGTCACGACTACAGAGAGCCGGACCCCTTTAAAAACCGTCGAGTCCTGGTAGTGGGAGCCGGTCCCTCCGGCATGGATATCGGACTGGATGTGGCTGATGTGGCTAGTCGCCTCATCCACAGCCACCACTCCAGGATCAACTTCACCACGCCCTTCCCCCCGCAGTATCACAGAAAACATGACATTCAGGAGTTTAATGAGACTGGTGTTATATTCAAAGATGGCAGCTTCGAAGAGATTGATGATGTTATTTATTGCACAGGTTGGTTAACATTTCATAAAGATTTAATACAGAACTCCAAAAGAAAGGATAGCAATCGGCCAACGAAACGTTTGACAAACGATAGTTTGGAATTTTCGTGGAAGAGTCCTTGATCCAAACATTAGGTACGCCTAAACATTTTAATTGGAAAAAAGCAAAGATTCAGTCAATTTTCGTTGTGTTCTTGGGAAGGTTCTCGGTGACGGCTGATTGAATATTTAAAGTTTGCAAAAATTTGAGAAAGAAGCGTGAGTATAGGTATGTTTGTAATAAGTTTACATAAAAGTTCACTGCCCAGTCCTTGACCGCCTCCTAGAAATCTTCAACACCTTTTGCATATAAATGATGGAAAAAAGAACAACTTGTCTTTTTATATCTCTTCCCCAGGTTTCCTGTACGACTATCCCTTCCTGGACGAGTCGAGCGGCCTAACCCTGCATCCCAAGAGCGTGGTGCCTCTGTATCGATACATGGTGAACATCAACCAGCCATCCATGATTGTAATGGGGCTTGTCGTCAGAGCGTGTTTAGTGGTCGCTTTGGATGCTCAGGTAAGATTTGTTTGTTTTCTCTTTATGGGAGTTACTGCGTTCGCATCCGATCGACTTGGATGTTACGCGGTTAAAGCACTGAATACATATTGCCTTGGAACTTTTCAAAGTTTCAAACAGTCGAGCAGCATTAAAATAAATAATCTTGATTTTCAGGCACGATACGCAACGGCCATTATCGCAGGCAACTTCACCCTGCCGCCTCGTGACGAGATGATGCTGGAGTGGCAGAAGAGAGTCGACACCATCCGCTCCAGGGGACAACCCATGTCCTTTATCCATATACTTGCTGAAAAGGAGGTGAGTTGTATTTTTTATATTTTTAATACGCTTGAATCTTAACGGAAACAGAAGTTATCAAACGATAAAAGACAAAGAAGGTACAAAACGTAAAGAAAGAAAAATAGGTACTAGACCAAAGCTATAGCTCGTACTCTCCAAACCTCCGCAAACGTCTTAGGCGCTTGGTTCCGGAAATGGCGAATCGAGGTCAACCCCGATAAGAGTCAGGCGGTTCTCTTCTCGAGACGTCGTCGATTCCCTCCCCCCCTTCCAAGCCCGATCACTATGTACGGCAAGCTGATCCCTTGGGAGAAGCAAGCCAAATACCTAGGCGTGATCCTCGATCAAAACCTTCCCTTTAAGGCTCATATTAAGGCGGTTCGCGCGCGCGCCTCCTTCGCTCATAGTAGGCTCCACTTTGTACTGACAGCCCGTAGTAAAATGTCACTTAAATGCAAGCTGCGCATCTATACCGCAGTCATCCGTCCCATCATGACCTATGCCTGCGTTGTATTTGCACACGCTCACCCACGTCATCTCCATAAGATGCAGACCCTCAAGAACCGTTTCCTCAGAAAGGTCACGGGTGCCCCCTTCTATGTCCGTATTATTCCACTCCACGTCGACCTTAAAATGCCTACCATAAACCTGTTCATGAAACGCTTATCCAAGCGTTTCTTCGACTGTGGCATTAAACACCCAAACCCCCTGATTTCAGCGGCCGCCCGCTATAATCCCTCCTGCACAAGCAGTATTCGCCGACCAAGGCATACCTTAATCGCCCCCGACGACGCCACTACCCTCCTCCAGGAAAGCAGTAACGCCACCAGCACTTTACACAAGCGCAAAACCCGCCCTACCGCCCTACCGTCCACCCCGCCGAGGCCCGCCGCGACGCCCAAATCCACGCCCCTCCCGACCCTTGCTTGAGCCAGCCCGCGCCGCTGAGCCTGTAGCTTTAAATTCGTCCCAAAATCACTCAAATCCTGATCCAGCTAGTCCCTTGCTGCCCTTTTCCAGCGACGCCCTACGCTGAGGTCCGTATCCCACAGGGGGTGCCCTTAGCGTGTAGTCGCTTAGTTTTTAGTTAGTATTTAAGTTTAATTCCTGGCTGGGGCATTAACTTTTTAGGGCAACCACAGGCAAGTCCGCTTAAGCAGATGACAACCTCATAGGTTGACGTGCGAGATGCAATTCCCAAAAAAAAAACAAATTGGTACCAGAGAACAAGTTTAAGCCCTTAGAAGAAATTTTAATGATTTTGTCTGGGCAGTTATAGTTAGGCTAAATTTTAAAAGTAGTTATAATCATGACAGCTTAGTAATTTTTATGCGGAATAGAGTATGAACCTGAAAGCATTAAACTATAAAAATAGGGCAGCGGCCCGGCTATCATATGTCCGGGTCGAATGGAACAATTTATAGGGAAGCGGAGCGGAATGTTTATAGGATTATGGGTTATTTTATAAGATGTTTGTTTACATCAACACCAATCTCAATTAGCAGTCTAATTAGGCCAGCACTCACCTGGGTTTATCTTCCTGTTATTTTTTGAATTTGGCATCGAACCTCTTGATGAAGTCCGCATAATACTGAGTTTCCCGTAAGTCGACATCAAGCCGGAATTGTTTGATAGGTCGGTCAAGTCATAAAAAAATCTTTGCTATGTATTTTAAAAGTTACGGGCATATATAAAAAAAAACGAGAAAATCTACTGGCTGTGACGGTCTTAACTCCTGTTGCAAAATCTTTTTTTCTTTTTTTTCTGTTATCTATTATGACGACCCGACTCCGGCTTGACGTCGACTTACGGGACAACCTGTATGTTGAACCCGGTTTTACGCGATGGTATTTATTTACACAAATCGCAGCGATTATTTGCAATATTTTAAGAGGGTTGGAATATTGCCTTTTGTTTAAGTCTTCACGGGGAGATATAAAAGTAGGTCTGAAGGTCAGCGACCATCCAAGGGGTCCCGCGTTGACACGACACTTCCATCTCAGTCCATCGAACACTGGAAGCAGTATCCATGATGCAAAATCTCTCTGATCTCCAAATCTCAATACCTACTAAACAAGAATGTTATAATTTCAGGACCAATACTACGCCGAGCTCTCAGAAGAGTCAGGCATTGAGCGAGTCCCTCCCGTGATGTTCAAGATCCGCGCCCTGGACACAGAGGCCAAGCTCGAGAACTTGTACACCTACAGAAACTACGAGTACACCGTCATTGATGACCAGACCTTCACCAGGAAACTTGAGGACCCTGCTGTTAGGAGACGCTTTAATCTATAACGACACGCTAATTTAAGAGCATACCAAAAATTATCAGTTCTACCCTCGGAATAAATGTTTTCCTCATCAAAATCCGTACCATTTGTGGTTGTCACGGCCTGATGTTTCATGTACAGTTGACCTCTTAATTACTTTACCAGGTTAAGGTCGAATTTCACTTGCACGTCACAAAACGACCAATGCAACTGAACGTGATCAGAACATAAACTACGTTTAAGAAATGTCAGTGTCATTATTTTCCATGGAATATTGACACTGACAGCTCTTGAACGCGTTTTAGATGTGCTGAACGCGTTCAATAACATTGATTAAATCGAGTGACAGTTAAATATTCTCAGCCAAACTAATAAAGCAAAAGTGATTGAGTGAGCGAGGTTTACTATACATGCGTATCTATGTGCACAAATCAGCAGTCTCATAGCGTAAACGCACCATCAATCACAATCCAAGAGTTTTGAATGAAATTGCTTATCCATTGTTTCATAGGTTTGAACAATTCGTCTGCTCAACAACGTAAATAACGCAATGAACGTGGGTGAAACGTAACCTTTTGTGATCAATTGTCATTTAATGTGTGTTACGATCATACAGCCGGCCCGAATTTTGATCCATCCATAATCTATTAGTATGGTGGTAGGCTTAACCTAATTTGTCTAAATTCTTAAGGCGACTATACGTGAAGAGATCGTTCTAAGCCGATTGTGTATCACAGCATAATCAGCCTATAATGTTCTCGAGTGGGCCGTAATCAACCAAGCAGGCAAAGTGCGGGCTGGTGGATGCCACAAATGTCTTCGAATTTTTTTCACAGTTTTTGCCTTCACCGTTTTGAGAGCAGTGGCGATGTAATAATTTACACAAAGTAAAGCGCCTGCCTGGGTTCGAACCTACGACCTACAATTCGAGGCCGTTGGTTGCCACTGGGCCACCACTGCTTTTAAATCATTGTTCATGTTAATTATTAAGGACACATGTTAACAAAAAATGTTATTTATCTTTAGCAACTCACACGATTTCGTTTGTACAAGTGCCATAAAGTTGAATATACAAAAAACCTACAAAATCCGGGCGTTAATATGACACATCGAGATTAAAAAAATAGACGCCGAACTTTTAACTCAATGAGCCATATTCAACGGCCGCTTATATGTATATCATAATTTTGATATTTAAAGGGATGAGGATTCAAAGATAAATGGCATTTCCAACTGTTTATTATTTTAAAATAATAACATCAAAATGTACCTTATAGTTGGTAAGGAATTTTTCAATAAAGATCATTTTATTTAGAATTATTTAAGTAATAATTATTAGTAAAATGCACTTCATTTACAAACAAAAAATTACAAAAACCAACAAAAGTGGAATCGGTTATTTATTTGTACTTACTTATAAATTAATTATAATTCTTACCTAATTGTTATTGTTGGTAACAGTCAAGTTAACGAATATAAACAAAAATAGTACATTAATTACTCGTTTTATTTAAATTAAATTTCTACCCAATATTGATATTACAGGCAAGATCAATTTTTATTCGTCAACAAAATTCACTCTCATCATTCCTCTCATTGGTGTACGAATGGGGATGATGACAATTTTTTTTTTCTCAATAAAATGTTTATTTCCAAATAGTGCAAACAGTATTACAAAAAGTGTAAAAGCTTAAAAAACTGTCAAGTTATAAACGTTTTAAAGTAAGTGTTAGACTAGGACAGCACTATCGTAAAAGTGACGTCACGACTACGTAACTTCATACTAGCGCCGTACATAAGTCCTTACCGCGCGACAAGGACAGGAATAATCCCCTCCAAAAACTATTAAAGCGTGTATCTTCTTTATTTTTACATCTATTTAATAGATGTAAAACGATTTCCGATTAACTCATTTTTACAATGACTTCTTTGAAATTACATTAATTTTACGAACATTTTTAATAGTTGTCATCATCCCAATTAGCGTTTTAATAATCTCATTATGATCTTATAATAAGATCAACACATATCTCACTTCCCTCGTAAGACTTCAAGTTAGATTTACTCGCTAATTTTATCCAATATGAATATTAATGTAGGTTAAAGGCAAACGCATATTACTACCGCGTCGGGACACAGCACATCACATTCAAATCCAAAAGGCGGCCACCTTGGAGTCTGCGATGGTATATATACAAAATGTGCAAAAGCGATGTAGGAGGACTTTTGTACGTTGCGATGCGGCTGCCCAAATGCGCGTCAACCTTAACACATTTTTCCAGAATGTTCACTCAATTTATATTTCAATAGGACAAGGCTGTTCTTTCCTAGGAGCATACTTTCTCTCGTAGTTCTCCGCGTCAATGATTTTGTAGTCATAATCACGGTAGTTCAGCAAGTCTTCTAGACGGTTCCTTCCGTTAAAACGAGCGATTTTTGTCAAAACTGGCGGCGCCGGTGTGACATCAGCTTCTGCTGTCAGGTTACCAAAATAGTCATCCTGAAAAAAGAACATACATTTTAGAAACTGGAAGATTTTATGTGAGGAACTTATCGCTATTATGAAGCGTATATGTATATGGGCATTTCACGTCTTTGAACTTCGTGCTTGTCTATGAAGAAAATAAGGTGTTGTGTTTGTAAAAACGGATTGTTGATTGTAAAGTCAGTCCTCTTGCACCTACCTTCGACATTTAAAAGCTGAATATCTCTGAAACACGGTATATATCCGGTACATAATTCTACTTGCACTTGGTGCAAACAATCAATATCTACTATTGAATATAGCCCTCTAAAAACCGCCTCATGTAAGGCAACATGAGGCGGTTTTAGAGATGGATCCTCTTCTGTGTGCAGCTTTTGAATGTTGGTTACCGAAGCATGAATCAGTGTAAATATTTACCATATCGATAACAACATTGACGTCCACGATCCTCATGCCCAGGTTCTGCTGCGCATACACGTGTTCCAACCAATGCCTCAGCATTTCTTCCTTGGACGGTAGCTCGAACTTGCCTGAGGCTAGAGCTGCAGCATACTGGCCCTGTTTGATAAATTTAATATTTCAGATCTAGCTCGAGAACGGTTGAAACGAGAAATTATTTCAGGTTTTAGGATTTTTCTGCTCAAAAACCATAGCCGTTAATTAAATAGTTAACAGTACTAAAAAAGTTAACTTCGTTATACGTTAAACGTAACATTTCGAAAGATTAAATGCAAGTTAATGTTAATCATGACTCGACATAAATATAGTATCTTTTTTTTGCTTTTGGCTTAGAAAATTGCAATTTTTATGTCGTTGCGTTGTAATTGACTTATACTTTTTTATGGGCTACAGAAGTTTACGCAGAGCATAGTAGGAAGGTTGTATCAATAAAGTTTGTAATAGTATATAATGTAGAGGTTGTCAGAACGTGTTTTCCGCGCGGTGTTTTATGGCAAATACCTAGTAGATACTTAATTAACGATTAACGGACTTATGATTCGAGCCCATTACCAATTTTTCATGTTAACATAAAAAAAAACTGTTACTCTAAATGTTAAATTCGTATATGAACGATTAACGGATTAACGGTCTTTGCCCAGCTTTGTAAAAAAAAAAACGTTGCCATTATGCAATGTAGATTTTTTAGAATTCATTATTCTGTTTTTCTTTGAAGTGTTTATTATTATGAGCACCATAATAATAATGAAAAAAACTCCAGCTTATATTGATAAATAGTTATTTGTTTTACATGTGGGTAAAAGTGTTTTTTGCCGTGAGTGCTTCGATTGAAACCTGAGCTAGCGAAGGGTTCTAGAATTAAACCACAAGCGAAGCGAGTGGTTTAAAAGAAGAACCCTGAGCGTCGCGAAGGTTTCAAATCACGAAACGCTAAAAACTTTTACCCATAAGTGAAACAAAACAATTTTCACCACACTACGAGGAACTTGCACAAAAGAAAGAAAACCAGTTAAATACGTATAGAATAGGAAGGTAACAAAATTCTTCATTTTCCGTCGCTTCAACTAACTCTGACGGAGTCAAATTTTCATCGCTTTCACTCATTTTGAGAAATTTGTAAAAACTTGTTGTTGTAAATATTTTGAATGTTAGCGCGGGACACAGGCAGGCCACAACGGGATTCTTTCAAAGGATTCTTTCAAGTGCCTGTTGTTTTTTAATTCGCTCATATAAGCAGGCAAAGGAAGTGAGCCATACAGCCTTGTCTTTTTTGTCATTTCTTAGTGAGAAGGTACGTTCAAAACAAATGCTTCATACACTTTATTCATTTATTTCGATACACTAAGTATAGTTAACCATTACTTTTATTACCTTTTACTGTATATTACCTTTTACTGTATATTAGTTCTACTATTCAAATTAACATTAAAAATTACATAATTTTATAGTGTTAGCAATAAAAATAAATTAAAAAGCGGATATTTTCGGTTCTGAATAACCAGGTATTTTCTGTTGACAGGTTTTGAACGTTTCTAACTTTTGTCTTAAAAACTTTTTTGTTCCTAACTCTTTGGTTTTATTTAAAACTTCGAGTAAATGTTGAATCGCAAGCCTTCGAATTTTAAAACACTTTTACACTCTAGATAACAAAAAAGGCTTTTACCCACGGAAATCGATGGGTAAAAATTGCAAATAATAGGTAGTGTGGTGAAAACAAAATTATACCTAAGCTATTGAAAGATACATATATAAGATAATAAGTAAGAATAACCACCACACTTTGTTTAAAATCAATCAATATTCAAGTTCAAGCTGAAAATGCAATATTTCTGGACCAAAACTCGTAATGTTGATGTTCATGATAGATACATGCGCACCGAGAAAATACGTCAAATAAACTGACCTGAGCATCCATAACCCTGTTGATAACTTTCTTGGAGACTCCCACAAACAACATGCTGGGATGTTTGATGTTCACTGTCTGCTGATACAGGGGAAGCACGAACTTCTGTGATGCTGTCACTCCTGAACTGCTGTCAAGGAATGGATGAGCATAGTTGTAACCTGGAATGAATATAATTGTAGGTAAAACACAGATTTCAATTGGTAATTTCGACGGCGCGTGGTTATACTGATTTTGAAATACGTGTGGTGCAAAAGAAATCTAGGCGACAATCGACATTATCATTAGCTGCAATCTGATTACCTCAGAATAATCCTTAAAATATTTCGTCGTAGTGATTATGTTTAAGAATTACCTGTACAGAATAGAACATCATCAAACTCTTCAGTGGATCCATCCACAAAGAAAGCGCCGGTCGGGGTAAAGGAGTCGATGTTAGGTTTCTTCACATAGTTCTTAGAAAACTCTGGCTGGTTGTAGTTGAGATGATGGCTATGGAACAGCTTCGCAGTAACGTTGGACAGCTGCATGGCGAGGTCCAAGCCGGATGCGCCTGCTCCGACTAGAAGTACTCGCCGATCCCGGAAAGCTTCTGCATCTTTGTAATCGTGGCTGTGGATGACTTTTCCTGAAATAAAAATTATCAGCTTTATAATTAGCATGCTTGTGTTAATTGAATAGTTTCCTTTTTTTGGCAGCCAACAAAAAACATATTGTCAGGTTTTGACAAAAGAGTCTGACAATAAGTTGACTAGGATAACATTTTGAGGCGTCGGATGATAAGTGTCCATTTCATTATGTTTTAACTCCAAAGTTATGGGACTTCAAAACTTAATGATTTGTAATTTTTAGGAGTTACACAATACTAACACTTTAAACATTATTAAAGGTTTTACTTTTTCCACGACGTTTTTGGTGAACCGTCTGACCATGGCCGTCGGATCATTGAATTCAAAAAGATCATGTTCTGACATTATATCCAATTTACATTTATTTACGTCTTTAACCGTGGAGAAATCATTAAATGCTTTAAGCGACAAAAAGGGTCCTGGTAGCGAAGGAGTGCCTCAAGTATTTTGGAAGAATTGCGCAGTCTTTAGCGTCTCCAATTAGTTTTATTTTTAATCTCTCTTTATAAGAAGGCACTTGCCCAAATTCATGGAAGAAAGCATTTATTGTTTCAACACATGAAAAGGGTTCGCGAATAATGATCCGAAAGTATAGGGTAGTATAGTAGTATAATAGTTTTCAATGCTGTTTATCCATACATACTCACAGGCATTTCATACAAACAACACGGTTTCTTTGAAAAACACTCGACTGTATCGAATTTGGCTAGCTTTTTAAATTTTGTTCTTGAGAATACTGATGGCGGTGGGCAGGTTGACGTGGTTTATACGGATTTTGAAAAGCTTTTCATCGCGTCGATCTTGTCATCCTGCTCAGCAAGTTAAACATACTTGGTATATGCTGAAATCTTTTACGATGAGTCTGATCATATTTATTTAAAAGATCACAAGCTGTAGTAATAAGTCGATACCGTTCTAACTTTATTGAAATCTCTAGCGGTGTTCCGCAGGGTACCAATTTGAAGCCTATCTTTATTTGATATCACTGTTTCTTTTAAACACTCAGAACACTAAATGTTGTAACGCCGACGAGAAAAATATATAAGATCACTCGATGACTGTAAGGCTCTAAAAGAGGACCTCAATAACTTATACAATTTTTACATATCAAACAAGATAACAGCAAACGTCACAAAGTGTACATGTATTAATTACAAACGAAAAAAAACCTGTTGTTTACTCATATAACAGTAATGGAATTGCCATTAATAGAGTCAAGATAGTTCGGGATTTAAGAGATATGTTTGACAATAAATTAACATTCTCAGATCACATAGACCTTGCTAGCACAAAAGCTTACAGGGACTTAGGCTTTGTTATTAGGTCATGTATAACATCGAGGCTCTTAAATCAGTGTATTTCGCAAACGTGCACAGCGTTAGAATATGCGTGCCTAATCTGGTACATTATTTACAAAAACCAACTAGACCGGATTTAAAGAAAAGTTTTCAATCATCTTAACTATCGCTTCCGTAAACCTCCTATTGCCTTTTAAAAAAAGTAGTCGAGCACATGGGTCTTCTAACACTCAATGAAAGGCGCAAAGTGTTTGCTTTATGACATATGACGTATGGCACAGATAACTTTTGACACTCCCTTAAGGGACACTCGTCACACGACAATGCTACACGTGCCTCGGCAATCGACTAAATACGCCAAATATTGTGTATTGACCCGTATTGCTCAAATTTTAAGACAGATTTCTCTCAAGTGGATTTATTTAACTATAATAAACCTAAACCTAATTCAAAAAACCAATAACGAAAACCATAAACAATGTCAAATGATAATCAACTAATCTAATAATAAGCAAACTTTTTTTTCTGTCAATAATCACACTTTCTTTTTTCTCTGAAAATTAAACTAAAGTATAAAAAACTGAACCTTTTGTTTTTCTATAATAATAATAATACGGTAAGCACAACGAAAAATCCTTGAAGTTGAAGCCACAAAACGTGACTGACAACAAAACAAGCTTGCGAAGTGCAAAGAACATAATAAACGAACACAAAAGAGACTACAATTATTTTAGTATCCAACGTATTAGCTTGTAGGTGGTTATTATGTTCAGCTATATAAAAAAATTGTAATGGGAGGCCAGTCGTTTCCTTGAAGGAGGAAGTTCTCAATTACGCAATAACTTGTTCACGATCCAATAAATTAAGGAAAAGTATGAAAGAAGTGGAGAATTCTTCGTCGATATCAAAGCATAATTTTCATAGTTTACCGGACCTTTTCCAAAGCGTTTTAATGACAAGAAAATTTCCTCCAAACCATTCAAAAATTCAGATCGGTTTTTGTTTGGTACCTACTTTGTTAAGCGAAACAATAATTACTGGTCTTTTTTTTGTTTATTCAAGGTTCCTACCGTCGGTGCCGATTTCACCAATGAAACTGAACGCTATCAGGATTTTAAACCCCGTTCAAAAGCTGTCAGTGTCAATATTTCATGACAATTTTAACTCTGACAGCTCTTGGACGCGTTTTAGTATGTTGTGAACGCGTTGAGTTTCATTGTTGAAATCGGCAATAAAAGGTTTTCCTTGAACTTCTCAAGGTGCCTCAAATGAAAGGTGAAACCAATAATTTTCATTTCATGACGTTAATTTAGCCAAAGCCGTGTAAACCTGCTGCTGCACATCTTACGTCACAAATAAAGTAAAATAATCAACATTCTTATTTACTTGTTTACGTATATTACCATCTTGTCACTTTCTAAATAAGATGCTTATACATGCCGCGAGGCCCAAGCTGAGCTTTGTATTTGTGTGAGTGCACATAACGACGCTTCCTTTGCTTGGCAATCGATTGGCATCGGAGAATTGGTCTGAGGCGCTGTGCGATCGCGCGATCACATTGGTACCATTGGTTATCACTCACACAAATGCAAAGCTCAGCTTTGGCCTCGCTGACTGTTCCTGTTTGATGCAGTAAGTACAAATGCTATTGATATAGCGGAACAACCAAATCCGTATTTAAAGTATGGAGTGCATGGAATCCTGTCAATCCCGTAAGGCGAAAGAATGCGATAACACACAGTTGTCAGTCAATGTAAGAACGGAAGGAAACCTTACGGTAAAACCAGATTGTAGGATTTGTAGGATAATTAATGTAGATAGTCATGGAGATAGGTAGTTTGTTCACAATATTTCGGAATGAAACGTACCTGACTTATTTATAAATACCGGTCAGTGAAAACTATACCTACAACGCTAAAAAAGAAAATGTTGCAGTTGTCTTGATTTTTGGTCAGTATTTCAAGTCAGAGCTTTTAGATAGAGCTTAAACATAAACTCTTTTGTCTTCAGTCTACAAGAAATTACATCCATCTAGTCTCCACTTTAGGACCCATCAGGACGCATAGCATGACAATCATAGAAACGAGTTTTGTCGTGGGAAGAATAGACATATGACAGATCAATAAAAGAAATCTGTCATTTAGTCTAATGTATCTGTTATTTTGTCTATTCTGCCGTCGAGAAAAGTAAGCCATGCTACGCGTACAGGCGACTATTTTTACCTTTAAATGTCTTTAGTTGATCGACGTCAGGTATCACAGGGCTGCTAAACTCCCCACTCGCGATGACCATGAAGTCGCACACCTCTGTCACTTCCTCCTTGGTGTCAGTCTTCGTGTACGTTAGCTCCCAGTGACCATCGGTTGACCATCTGACTCGCGTCACAAAACTTTGTAACTGAAATTGAAGAAATAGACTTTTAAAATAGTAGTACTTAATAAGTCTTGTAAAAGAGTTAATCCGTGAAACTACATTATTTACTTTCCGTGTAAAAGGTATGCTAACTTAAATTATAAATGCGAAAGTTAGTTTGTTACGCTTTAACGCTAAAGCGGCTGAACCGATTTAAATGAAATTTGGCCCATAGATAGACCATGACCTGGCCTGACCTATTTTTCATCCTGGGTCACAGACGAAGTCGTGGGCTAAGTACATAATTGCCGGTAAAATAATGAACACTATATCTGTATGTTTTTGATTGGTGAGGAATTAATTGAAGAATTTAATATGTAATAGGAAGAAAGATTTCTACCTCTGCCCATTCGACTATGTGACTAAATTGGCATTTGTGCTGCTTGATGTTAAGGAAAATGAAAAAAGAGCCAGTTTATTCAAGCGCATATTATAACTGCGGTATGAAATATTGCAATATAGAAACCCCGGCGTTTAAATAATGCTTATTACTGAACAAACAACAAATCAAACGATACGTGAGATCTTCCATCTGCAAGACAATAGAATAGAATGTAACGTGGCGACACTTGTCTCACGGGATACCTATCCCACGTTCCCTTAGTATTCATTCTGGCATGTCCTACCATATATATGAAAATCAATGAATTATTCATGAATCCACAGCGTGAACGATAAACAACAAAACGTCACGTCACCCAGCTGGCAATTGGCAATGAACAAATTGTTTACAACCGTACATCCTAATGTTATTACGCGATTATTTATGGACACACGATTATTTAAGGGCCACAGTGATTGGTTGTGTGTCTTCCTCGATTTTTGTCAAGATCACGCAATTTGTTATGATTACACTTATTCAGAAGAAAATTATGCCTCTTGTGAAAATCATCGCCAGTTACAATGCACTGTTTGCATGTCAGTATAGAGGTATGAGGAACAGGGTGCAAAGTTCACTCATCCTCTATAGACAAGGGAGGATTCCCCGACCAGACCGGTGTTGTGTTGGGCAACTGCCCGACAATTGATGTCGGGACGTTTTAAATATGCTACATGCTCGGGAAACTGCTTGCGCGATGCAGGATTTTGCGTGACTTCAGTGTGATACGTAGTTCACATGTGGCGGTGTACATCAAGTTCATTCATCATTTAAGGAAAGTACCTATTTAATAACCCTCTATCAACTACATTGTTCATCAGAAATAAAAATTTCCTTCTTACGTGTAAGCCCGTTACTTGAGTTACATTTATTACGAAGTTTACAAATCATATTTTTAATTGGTGTTAAGTGTTCCTCATAATGCTTCTGTTACCTAAGTTCAAGTGAGAGTACACGCAATGACCGCTGCTCGCTGGCTTCATTCACATGATTTGGAGTTATGAAAGGCTTTGACATTAGTTAGCCAACAAAAGATTTCTCATCGCATTTATCTCTCTCAGCAAGCGTTGTTTTTTAAGGTAACATCATCAACACTTTTAAACATAGGCTCTTGTTATTTAATATTTCACATTTTAAGAAGTTGTTTTTACACTTACAACGAGGTTCTAGCTGCACAGCAATAGTGAACGAGGTCACTGGCCTAACCATAACATTCAAAGAGAAAAGAAAGAGGTTTCATTGTACCGTGAGTTAATTACCTTTACAAAATAAGGCAGCATAAAGCATGAGGTACATATCGTATCATTTGCTCGTGAAAGCAGATGTTTTTTTTTTGCAGTCTCTACCATTAGTTACGTTTAATTACAGTACTGTGCATAGGTTCAGTTCAATAAAAAATGCAGCAATTGCTACGCATATTGAAGCAATAATATAAGTAAAACTTAGTATCCAATGATAAATGTTCGAATCGTTTTATAAAAGCCTAGTTATAAAATACTAACAGGTGTAGTAAAAGTTGACTTTCATAACAACATCTCAATATTATGTATGCGAAACCTGTCCCAAGTCTTGACTGACCCTAATGCCAGCTGAATGGAAATAATTCCCAACATCACACCTTACAACATTCTCTCACTAGAATTACAAACAAGAATTGAATTGATTATTAAATTGTCACGAGGTGCAAAGGTGGTTCGATTTGACTTCTATTTGATATTTAAACACTACCAGTTACTTGGTTTTTTCGTCCCAATGACATGTAGTTATCTCGTTTATTACAGAAGTTTACAAAAAAATAATCGTTTCCCTATTGGCATAATATTACATGATACTCATATCATATTGTACTTCTTCATTACAGATACACCTATTTCTTTAGTGTCTTATTTGTTTTTTGGGTTTCCAGCAAAGGATACGCAGATACAACTGTTATCAGAATAGTATAAGAGGTTATTTGTCGTGTGCACACATTGTATATTCATCTTATTATATTCATCTTATTCAAATGTCACACATTGTATATTCATCTTATTCGTATTTTACCTCGTAACAGCACATGCCAATACTGTTTCCTAAGTGAGGGCCATATATATTCAAGGAAAGATTATGGCAGGTTTATTAGACTGGCACGCAGATTATTAAATATTGTGACATCAATACGATGCAATCGACTAGATTCTCGCCACACTACTTAATGGTCGAACGTTCAATCCTAACGTTAGGTTAGGTATTAAACATTCTAGGACCACTCACACCAGTGAAACACTGCACGCGAAAGGTTCGTATCCCATCAACTAGAAGCATTATTCCACTTCAATCACAATACTAGGCAGCCAAATCTCGGCACGTCAAAAATCCGTAAAACCAGATAAAACTAACTTACTTGAATATTTTTCATAAGTTCAAAATGTTTGGCGAAGTACTGCAAGTACTTGTAGAAGCAGGGTCCCGTAGGATACGAGGGCGTACCCTCGGGGAACTGGAACCCGGAGTACTCCATCGTCTGGCGCGGAGTGTTTGTTCTGAAACATATTGTTCACTTATACACGTAAATAGTAAATAGTATCGAGTGACTCAATGAGCTTTATCAAATACTTAAAAGCTTTTGGATTTATGAATACCTAAACTGTTTCAAAGAATCGTTTGATTCTGTATTGCAGCATTCTAGAATATAGTTACACTGCCTCGTTGGTCTAGTGGTCGCAATCGCTACTGCTGAGCATGAGGTCCTGGGTTCGAATCCCAGGTTGGGCAACGTGTTATTGGGTTTTTCTATCTTGAATTTTTCAGTAGCAGCCCGGTGTCTGGATTTGTGCCCGGTTATTATACATACATGGAACTTAAAACATAACTGGCGAAATGTGGGTGTACAGGTACACCTTTGTCCAACCCTTCGGGGAAACAATGCACGATGTTATGTTTGTGTATGTGTGAATCAGCCATCTCCAACTAGTATTATCGATCTAACATATTGTGTCTAAACATGATGATAAAAAAAAAAATGTGTTCTTCTTGCGTTTACATAGGACCTAAGCTATACTTCGCACTATTTTAAGCCTTGAAAGCCCAGAGCCTGTACCAATAACTACAGGCTATTGAAATCAAAGTAAATTGGGAAATTGAAATCTTTCTTGGAGCAAGGCAACGGAACCCATGAGGTCTTCTTACAAAATAACTATAGTTATGCAGTTAGCATTGCAGTCTTTTTAAGAAGAACGTGCTATTTCGTGTGTAATGTCACTTTGTTCATAGCCTTTACCTTATAACTGAATGCTCGTAAAATTTATTTTATTACTCTTAGTAACTTTACACTATTATCATTAAATTTAATACCTACCCATGCATTTAGAAACAAAAAGCGACCTTGGTATCAATTATGTAATAACAATAGTTTATATCGTATTTAAATTAGTTATTTTTATTCATGTTTTTATAGGTATTTTCCTAGTATGATTTAAATGATTTCTATGGTAAAATTTTACTGCATTAGCGGAATAAATTCAAAAAAGTCTTTGTCCCACGTCTGTAGGTCAATGGAAACATTATGTTGTTATAAACACGAAACTGGTCCTCATATTGGTCACAGCGATCTTATTTCATAATGGACCGGTACTCTTAAAAAAAAAAACAATTATCTAACATCCGCGGTTTCTCTCAGCTTTGCAAACAGTGCAATCTTATATTGTTGTGTACTTAACGCATTCGTTACAAAACTTCCAGACCAGATTATGATTAGATATGCAGTTTCTTGCACACCACGTTGTTCTGTGAGAGAACAAGGTAGGTAAATCTATTCAGAGGCAAACTATCAAACATTGCATTGTAATGAAAACAACTGCAAGTTCCTTTTCGTATCCAAACACTGAAAAAGAAAGATGACGCTAACTGAACATAAATATTTGACTTAGGGCCGATTTTTCAATCCTCAGATAAACAACCAGATAGCTTTTATTCCATAGATAGCAAGATTCTCAGTTTTTCAATGGTAAGGTAGTAGTTAACGGTCGAATAAAGTCTCTAACGGAGGAATAAAGTTATCTGCTTCTTTGAGAGCCAGTTAGAGTTTTATTCCTCCGTTATGTTTGACGTTTTAGGTTATATTTTGACTGTTTCATTCGTTTTGTGTTTATAGTAAAGCGACATTAGTCCAGTAATTTGTTAAAACTGATGTGATGTGTTTTAAACAATTGACGACTTAGCAATCGAATGACATGAAATCGTTAATTATTTAAACCCACCTGAGGGAGAAAAACCGAATTTTAAGAGAATGGCCTGATAAATTCAACACATGGGACGAAAATGAATTTTGGAGAAGATTTCTCTTTAAAAAGATACCATAGCCTACTTACTTTAATTGTTTGAGAAAAAACTATAAAGGAAACAGAATTATAAGTTTTCTTTGTTAAGAATTATTTATTTTTCATTATTGTAGGTAAAGATGGGGTTATCTTTACCTACAATAATGAAATTAGCATAACATACATCTTCATTATTTGTATAGTTCCTGGAATAGGTGCGTGTGCCACCGATGTAAATACTACTACTCACCCTGCGATTCTAGTATACATCTGGCGGCATTTTTTATGTAACAATTGGAGATTTACACGTTTTGTTGCTATTCTCGTCTAACACGTTGAATACCGTATCTGTGCATCTCGCTTGCACATAGACAGTGTGAAGTTCGCTATCATAGACCACAGATAGCTATTCTCTAGTTAATAAACGATTGAAAAATTGAAAATATTTATTCGCTTGATAAACAGCCAGATATTTTTATACTCTAGATAGCTATTCGACGACTTATCTAAAGATTGAAAAATCGGCCCTTATATATTTCAATCTGACATTGCTTGACCTCCACCTCGTACAAGGTCACACCTCATATGGATACTTATCAGGACACTCTTTCAAGTACACTGACATTGACTGTCACTGCCAAAATAAGGAAAAAGATGTGCTTACCTCAAGTTTTTATACATGCTTGTGAAGAGGGGCAGTCCATCCTCGTCAACTCCGACGTGAGGGTCGAACCTCCAGGTGCCTCCGATGAACCGTGAGGCCTCAAAGACCGTGAAGTTAACGCCATACTCCTTCATGTACCGCGCGGTGCCCAGACCGGAGTAGCCAGCACCGATGATACAGACGCGGGGTGTTGGCACAGACTGGACATAACAGTTTTTTTTTATTACAATAAAGGCACGTATTATATTGAATTTCAATATTTTAAACATCCAAAAAAGGATAGATAGATCAATCTTTTTATTATGTACTTACACCATATAAATTACAGATATTCTAAGTGTAGATTTTTTAAAGTGTGGCACAATAGGCGGTCTTATCGATAAATTAGAGCTTTTGAAGACTACCTTTGGATGGATTAAAGGTAGAAGTTGAGGCAATATTGCAGGTAATCTGTAAGAACACAAGTATTGGAAGAATGTAAAGGGAAGTTGGAAAAGCTGGTATTGTGCAGGAACCTTGGGAACGGTTATTTCTGGCGGTGAATTCCCGGAAGCTTTTTTAAAACTAAATTTGATACTAAGTACCTTTTTGCGATTAAAGTTACAATCGAGATAATACACATAATTAATTACCATCATAAAATATAAAACCGTTACAGACACTGCAATAGCCCATATCGATATAATAGGATAAACAAAACGCAAACTAACGACACTCAGCATTACAGACCCTATCGTGAGAATCTAGCGTTGGATCATGATTATATTTTTTTTAGATCGTTTGTTGTTTCAAACCACTAATTACCTGCTACAAGTCTCATACCGGAATTATTAGCCGTTATGATTCTACATATAACTGGATGCCTATGTCATACTTTTAATTACTTATCTGCTTAGTCAATCTTCTATATACAATATGTACAGGGATGTCCAGTAAATAGCACGACCTACTGCAGGGGGTGATAGCTTGGGTCAATACCTACCAAAACAACACAATATAAATGTTCAACTAAATCTTACGGATTTACAGATTTACTAAAAATTCCGAAATTTCGAAAATCTCTACCTTGAAACAGATTTTTAAGCATCACGTAGTGAAAAATTCCTTTTCAATTTATTTTACATCAAATAATTCGTCAATAGTTACTTTACTCATTGATAAGTCCTTTTTCTATCAAAAACAAGAATGTTTTCAAGAAATTTTGCTGAATATACATTTTTTTGTTTTGGTAGGTATCGACCCAAGCTAACACCCCCTGCGGTATGTCGTGCTTTTTACTGGACACCCTGTATCTAAGGAGAAACTGACTGATTGACTGACATATCAACGCACAACCGAAACTATCTGGAACTGGGAACGTGAAATGTTGCACGGAGCATCCTTAAATAATGTAGGGTTTTCGAAAATTCGAACTTTAAGGGGGTGAAAAGGGGGGATTTTGTTTGGACTCAAAGTTAAACTTAAAAGTTTAAAACTTAAAATTTGGCACGTATACTTAATTAAGTAAATTATAAAGTTTGTCTGAAATAATTGGAGGGATTGGGGGTTATCAAAGTTTGTATGCAATAATTTTAACGCGCGGGTCCGATTAACTCGAAACTCGGTATTTATAGACCAATAATAATAATAAAATACGTGTATCAGTGTATTTGTTTGTTAAGAAGCAAAAGTAACGTAATTATTTATTTTCCATAATCCACGCGGACGAAGTCGCAGGCGAAGTGCTAGCAAATTAAATAATTTCTTAAAAAAATATAGCCCTGACTGTGATTAGCGGAAGCCAATCATGTATTAAAATATGCATCTTCTATACCAGGAAGTTACGAGAGCTGAGTTAAAATTAAACTAATTACTGGAAGAGACAAAGCGAAAGAGCGGAAATTATTCATTGGTTATTAGTAATTGCGCGGAAGATAGCCATCAACTAGCTAAACAAGGGGAAAACAAGCAAAACATAAAATTCGAACGGTGACACTGATTACTATCTATACTATGTAACCACACACAATCGTCGATTCAAATATGCAAAAATATTAACTAGATTTTCGATAAATATTCGTCAATGAAAAATTTAAATTTAGAAAAAAAATTATGACCTTCCTACATCCACGGACAGGTTAAAAAATCGATGGATATCAAAATATTTACTTGACTTTTTCGCTTTATTAGAATAAAGTTTATTGGTATTGACTAATAGAGAAAACAGATAATTAGAGCAAATTGACCAAGTTTGCTATGAAGTTTTGCGGCATTTATACCACACGCATGACGCACTGACGTCACGCAAAAATACTGCATCGCGCAATCAGAGTTTACCACGCAACTAGCATGTATGTATACAACGTCCCAACATAAATTTTGCAGTTGTCCACCAGACACGACACCCGTCTGGTCTGGCAGTGCACTTCACACACACTCTCGCTAAACTCGTAAGATCCTTTTTCTCAAGAATGCATGGAGGTATCAAGTTGAAATTAATATCAAATATGTATGTCTATGGTCCCCTGGAGCATTAACATATCAAGTTAAAGACAACGCTCTAAAAAAACGGCCATTTATGTGACATATTAAGATTCTTGCAAATAAATCAAAATCTAGGTAGTAGATACTTGCCGTTGACCTGGAATAATGAAATTTGGCAAGAAGCAAGATCTCACAGCACAAGTATAAGAAAAGGCCCGGAAATTGTTCATATGTAGTGTTATCACATTAAAAAAATATTTTGTTGCAATGAAAAACTTAAATTTGCAATTGGAGAATTGACCGTAACGTATAACGATGTGAGCTAAGATTTTTTTTTCAACTACAATGTTTGACATAGGTACAACATAGCAATGCTGCCAGCCTTTTCGGCACTTTTCCTGTTGTTAACTATTCGGACTATTTTTTTTGCTCTATCATTCTTTACTCTCCCTTTTGTATAAACTTGTATATCTTACGGGCAACTAGAGAAGTCCAGTCACTATGAATATTGCCCGGTCTGGATACACGGCGAGTACAAGGTATCGCGGCCCTCCCTCTTAGACGTTGCGGGGGGAGTCAAACACCTCACTCAAACAAGTCGGGGTTGCATAAGAATCGTGTGTTTGGTTGGCTACAGTGGACTGGTTACCTAGAACTATGGAAAAACTATGGCCCCTGCCTGATCAATGTTTTATTGTATACGGAAAAAATGGCAGGGGGGCCACACTCAATTATGGGCAACCGGAAACTGTCGCTAGCATACAGTGACGTAGTGGCAAGGCAATGTTGCCCAACATATCCTGAGGTGCTTTAGGAGTGGAGAGATAATCCACGGCTAACAGGGCAATCCCAGAGCCGGAAGATGGTCAAGATCCCTACCAGAAATTACTAGAATACTTCCTTCCTCCGAGCTCATTGGCTCTTGCGAATATCCGGCCAATAAAGGCCAGAAACAGGTGGGAGCTCTGTTCCTGGCCTGTGTTTACTCCAGCCTGTCAATAAAGGCAAGCCAGAGATGAAGAACAAGACTTCTCTCGAGAGATAGGGTCCGTGGAGTCGCTACTGCCCACCAGCTCGCCACATGCTGCCCTGCGGTTTTCTGTATCTCTCTGCGTCTGGATCCTCCCCCTAGACCTGTTCCAGTAAAGTAAACTCTACCGGCACAGACCTAGAGTTCGGAGGGCACAAGCCAGGACGTCAACGTAGATTTACGGCTATGGGGTTATTATTATTATTATTATTTGAAGACTTTAACCTCTTAAATAATGTAAATATTGTTTCAATGTTATAACAAAAAAATAAAAACTACAAAGTTAAGTTTGTTTTCGGCATAAATTCTTTGAGCGATAAGTCCGCCCTTTGTGTCACCCTAAGTAAAATTTCTACATTTATATCTGTTACTTTTAAGGTGTACATAATAAAGAGTATTCTTTATATTCATCCCACATACGGAACCAGTCATTGTGCGTGGTCGGACACGCACTTGGACGGTGTTTTTACATTGAGCGGCTCACACTCAAGAAATAGCAAGCTGAGGCCCATACATCTACATTCCATACAATAAAGGATAAGGGTATCTCGTTAGTAAAAGCAAGTCAGTGCTTACGTCATAAAAAACATAGTCTTCGTCTTCTTCCAGTTTTATCCAATTTAGAATAAAAAATATAATCATTAAAAGGAACACTTTGCACACACGTTTATATTTGATTCGTATCATTTTTCACTTGGATTGCTTGCTGTTGAAGCAACTAAATCCAGGAGTACAGTCCGCATTACAGGATAGTGTTGAAGTTCTCCTGAGCTAGATGGATCGATGGTCATCTGGACGTAGACTGGATTATAGACAGCGGAATGCAAGCTGTAGCGACGTAACTTGAGAAGGTATGAACAGCATAGCACCATGAGAACACTTCTGATTTATTTATGAAATAAATTCATGACAGAATGATACTATATATACAACGCATTTATAAAAAAAATACACGTATAACAGGTTTACTAAACCTTGACTTCTTAGTGTGACTTTGGCAGGAAAATGTTTGATTGTTGACTAAGCAAATTATACCGCAAAATAAAAATTAAAATGTTATATCATCGTATTCTCGCAGAAGAAAAATGCTTACTTGTAATTTCGTTTCGTCTCGAATGTTCTTCTAAAAATTTACAGAAACACATTTACCATATTAATTTACAAAATACCATATAATTCTTATAACACTTGACCAATCAAACGCATGGCCGAAAAATGAATTGAGTACCTTTTTTAAACCAACAAGGATTTCAATTATTCCAAAGACAATTTGAGAAAGTGATTTTTTTTTAAACCTGTCTGATTGGGGGTACACATGGGTAGCTCGTGAGTACCCGATATATTACTTTGCTCTATGCTCCTGAGCTGGTATGCTCGTGGTCTTTTCAATTGACGTCGCTCTCGATCACTCACTCGCTCGCTAACTCAAACTGGCTCACTAGCTCAGTAGCTCAGTACTTCAGTAGGTTCGTTCCGAGCGAGACACCGATGACCGAAGTCGGCTTCGGAATACTTCGGATGAATTCGGATCGCATTTGTTCGCTCTTTCAACAAGGCTCTCCGCTTGTCCGGCGCAACACGTCATTGCAAACTACTCATACGACATACGTCACTGTAAATCTATCTTTAATTTAATTGTTTTCTTTCTTTCTAGTCATAATAAAAACCAACAGTATAACTTAAAACTAATTGCAGTTTAGCTAATACTTTTTCGGTTGTTTCGACAAAATGACATGCATGCCGCTGCATGCAAATGAGAGTTTGTGAGTAGTGATGTTGATTAGTAAAGTGCTGTAAAAAATTATTACTTTAGATTTAGTGAGGAACATTATATTATTGTAATTTTTTTAATATTTCTGTGAATTTTATTAGAACTATTATCTATCCTTTGAATTAATATTAACTAGAAGATGGCTTCTCGCCGCGCGTGCGGCGTGAGCAAATGAGCTAAAAGTCGGTGTCTGAGCGACTGAGTTACTGAGCTTTAGAAAAGCTAGTGAACTAGAAGAGGTATACAGCTCTCTCCCTCTTTTTCTTTTCAGTGAGCTTTTTCGCCCATGTTAAGTTGGGGCTTTGGGGACAGTCAGGATCGGTGCTCCTTACGCGATACTCGCACGAACAGACACACTCGAATATAATAGAGAGAGAAAGTCGCATGGAAAGGCACAACGCTTTTTCCTTACGTGACGATTTCTACCAGGCAACTCCTACCGCAAGCCGCGTTAAGGAACTTCGTTCCAACAACGAGTATTGAACAGCTTCAATTCTTTCAAATCCAATTTGAGATAGAATGAGCAACTTATATGAGAATGTAGTGACAGACCGAATTACGGACTTACCATAATCATACACATGTTACTTTGGGTGCTTGGAATGTTTGTTGACCGGAAATAATTATACTTCAGAAAAAAAGGTCCGTAGACACACGGTTTTCAGGACAAACAATGTCTATATTTCGACGAACTTAAATGTGTAACGGTAGCTTTTTGAACTAAGATTTTGAAAAGGACATACGATGGGTTTTTGTTTATATTTTTGATTAATTTACAGTCAGCGCCACCAATAATTGTGTCGTTTTGGTACGAAGAGATTGAAGAGAACATTCCAGCTTTAGAAATGGATTTGGGTTTGTGTGGTAATCCAGGACCCATTAAACCATAATCTACCTAAAATCTTAAAAATCAACCCTTTAAATAGGTATTACAGTTATAAATCAAACTACGGTTACAAAAACATTTGTGTTTAACTAAATATCTAAGTTATATAACTTCTATATTGTTAACGTATATTGTTCCATCATTACATTACGAATATCTGCCTAATCTCTTATTCACGAGCAGTGCAGCAGTGGCGTGCTGTGGCCGTTTAACCCGATTTGGTGTTGCATAATACCAGCGCACGCGCAAATGTAGGTACTTAACCTGTCTATTAAATTAGCGAAAATACCACCGAATGCTTCTACAACACATAGGTAACTACGTAACTATGTAGTTATTGTTGAAAATACGAATAGGTATCTTCGGAAAAACCGAAAGGATGATCTCAATTTGTTGCTTTTTATGCGAAAAATTGTCGGAAATCGCTTGCGGTCGCGCTCTAATATTATAGGATTAAAATGCTATAAACTTCTTGCTAAATCAATCCAAACAAAAATACGTTAAAAGAAAAAAATCCGTTTAGTTCTTCCAGGCTTTTTTTTTTCCTTTTTTAACATGAACCACAGAAGATCCCATCTGTAATTTTACATTTTAATAATTACGGTTTTCATGTGGTAATTCATAAATTTAGGAGTAGTAAAATAAGCATACAGCTTATTTTATTACTCCTAGTAAGTACCTGCTAATGTTAGAAATATAAATATATAGCACAACAACATTCATTGCGTTATTTAAGTTGTTGGGCAGACAAATTTTTCTAACTTATGAAGCAATGGATTCACAAGATCCTTCAAAATGATTCAGATTGTGATTGATAGAGTTTTAAGCAGTTAGGGTGCTGGTTGAGCTGAATGGTGATAATCCTTGCCTCTTTTTTTAAAATTAAAGTGGAGTAATAAATTACTGTATGCCTCATTTAAATTTAATTGAATACGTAAATTGTTTTAATGTTTTTTTACGGACGCTTTTAACAGTCTGCATCGTTCTCACTTGCATAATTTCAACATGAATTATGTGACCAATATTTTTAACCAAATTTTTATATAAAAGATTGTCCGTGGAGTTTCTTCCCCGTTCTTCTCCATAGGTACCTACTACGCTTTGAAATGGGCAACTAGCTTCATCTTTCTGACCGACCGACCCCTTGACAATTCAAAGTGCCAGTAATTGGTTTATTTGAAACTAGCTGTTGCCCGCGACTCCATCTGCAAAATACTTTGAGTTTGCGATCCAGAATGAAAAGTAGCCTTACTCAGGTCATGGTCTATCTGTGTGCCACATTTCATCCAAATCCGTTCAGACGTTGTGGCGTGAAAGCGTAACAAACAAACAAACTAACTTTCGCATTTATAATATTAGTTAGAATTAGGAAAAATGCTTTGGGTTTCAGTTGAATTCGACTTTGTATCCTATCATAGCAGAAGTGTTAATGAGACAGAATCTCAGTAATAGGTATACCCATTAGTTTATTAGCTACATACGCAGCGCAAATAAAGATAAAATATTCGGAGACTATAAACTTTTTTCCTAAACATAGTGTCCCTGTACCTACTTCATCAAACTTACTACTGTGTCATTCAAATATTAAATTCAGATTCCTGATGGACGCGGATAATTTGCTATTAGGCATTATACGAGTAGAACATCTGAGCCCAAGTTTTTCCTTCGAAAAGTCGCGAAGGCTAGGCGCATTTAACAATTTATCTTGCCAGAGGCTGAGCATTGCCATACAACGTGGCAATGCCGCCAGTCTTTTAGGTACATTACCAGTCGACAGCGATGCGCAGGAATTATTCGAAGGCATTTTTTAGTTTATTAATAGTTTTTGTTAGTTTTACTTTATATTTTAATTCCAAGTCTTATTAAATATGTTTTTAACAATTTAAGGATTGTTAACAAACATCGGAGAGCGGATTAGCCTTGTAGGTTGAAGTACCACGATAACTAATTTGAATTGAAGGTAGTATTCGAGTCGGCAAGGACAAACAGGCTTGATTATGTCCTGTCTATTCTGTGTTACCGACAACTCCATCGCATTTAAATTCTTGTTTCTTAGAAATATTCGAGTCTTTTGAATGAAGAATTCATTATTAAAAGCATTGGTTTAGATTGCGTTAAAAACAAAAAGGTCCTCTACCTCTTCCTCAAGTTTGGCGTTAAAAACAAAAAGGTCCTCTACCTCTTCCTCAAGTTTTCTACAAACTTGAGGAAGAGGTAGAGGACCTTTTTGTTTTTAACGCAATCTAAACCAATGCTTTTAATAAGATTAACAATGATCATCATTTGTCATTTCCTACTTGTCGTGTCATATGTTTCCTAAGCCAAAACCCTTTTTTTGTTTCGGGAGGAAACCTTCAAAAGCTCACGCAACTATTTTTCTATTTTCTAGCTTCCCTATACCAACACATTTTCATCAAACAAACATGCTAAGAAGGAGCTAAGTAAACCTATCGACACAGCGGCGGTACGTTCATAGAAGCCAAAAAGCCCGGCTTGCCCTAATACAATCATAGTTCTCAATAACAAACGGAAGCCTAACAAAAAAAAAAAAAATACACCCAGTCAATGAACTTGAATTCAAACATTCCTGTCATAAAAATAATAAAATTTCGAAAATCTTTTCAGATGTGATAGTTCGGGGATGTCATTCCCTAAGATTTTGTAAGTAATTTTGTGAGATAAGTGAAACTGTCGTCGTCGAAAAGGGTATGTACCTAAATATACATTGAGTTTTCTGAAAATAAGTGACTTTTTACTTCAAATTATTTTAAGTATTTCTCGGAAATAAAAACGTAATAAAAAAAGAAGTATTTTTGTCAGTGATGCCATCGGTCGAAGAACAGATTAAAGCACTCCTACCTACTCATTAAATTGTCTATTATAATATGTATGACTATGACAAACTTAGGTAGCTTGTGCAATTTAAAAGACATTTGCAGCCATGAATTGGCTTGTTTGTATGGCATTTATAGTTTTGGTAAACCACAGAAAAACAAACCATCTCATTATTTCTCATCTCTCAAAACAAAATTGTTCTTGTAGAAGAGGTTCTTCATAGGTGTTTTGAGTTTTGATTAGAGTTGGCCATTGCCATTATGTAAAAGTATAAAAATGTTTTAATGTAATATCTCAGGTTAACATTTTCAATCGACATTAAATTAAATAAATAAAATAATACGTACGGCAATATTTATTTATTTATTTTTATATTTAATATAGTACTAAATCGATAATTTAGGGGCCATCTAGAGGCTTTGATTGAAAAAAATAGCATGTGACAAGCGAATTATGAATTTAAGTAAAAAGCTCCGGCTACGCTGTGTGCTAATGCGCATTCATTAATATAGATGGCGCTTATGAAAATAACGTACTGATGCTGGAAATATATAGCTTCGTATTTATAGGTTTTCTAATCAAAATTATAATAATCTTGTTGGTAGGTACTACTAACAACCATGAACAACATTAGTTAAGACAATCAGCCAATCCCTCAACTGGCAGCTTTTTTTATTCAAAAAATCTGCCTGTTTGCCCTAATTTTGACCTCTAGGCACGCCACTGGACACTAATGTGCCTGAGTTTGTGTTGTATTAGCAAAAAATATAGTAATATACCTTTATCAGTCATCTCCGTTTAACGAAAACGATTTAAACTTTATTTTTTGCATTTAATTACTTACTTATTATGGAACCACTTAACATTCTGTAGATAAAAACAACAAATCACACCGATCACGAATTCATATTACGTACAGTTGCAACCTGCATAATTACCTACCTATGTAGAAAATTAAAAATAATGCGTAGGTGCAAACTATTCATCATTCATTTATCTGCTAATGATTTGTCTTTAAGCAATCAACACACGAACTTAAAAAGCTTGATAGTTTTCGTAACGTAAAAGTTAATGGCAGATAGCGCTACTATGGTTTATTCACAGTTAACGTTTGTGTCATAGTGGTTGTGGTTTGTATCAACAGTTAATTATTTTGTAGTAATTATTGGCTATCAAGATCGCAAATGATAAGTTTTATCGAAGCAATTAGTGAGAGTAGAGAAATGTAGCGTAGCACCATGATGATATTAGGATTTGATAGTTTAGGTAAAAGAAATATGTCAGGTCATTTATGTACATTTCGACTTGTGTTCCAAAAGAGCTGGGCAGAGGTGTTCCAATAGTACAGCCACATTTCGCCAGTTATGATTAAGTCTCGTGTATTGTCAGGTTAGGTTATCCCCATCTAATTTTGGTTATCAATTATTTTGAACCCGATATTTACAAGCTTACTGGGTTATCATGCTGTCGTAATTGAACATACACTCAAATTGGTATAAAAACACCATAACCGATACTCATTCACAAAACCAGCCAATTGCGTGTCCGACCACGCACAATGAAGAGTTCCTTGGGATGAATTTATCACAAGAACAAACTTAACATTGGTGTTGAAAAACATGGCCCTTCATATCGATATGCGTCACGGTCAAATCTTCAACTGCAAATGTCAGTTTGTAATCGAAAAAAAAGTATTTTTTAATGTGTTTATACTACAAATATGAATACCAAAAATTCGAAGAAGTGTGACCCGCACTGGGCCCGCGTGGTGGATTACGGCCCACTCCCTCTCACAGAGAGGAGGCCTGTGTCCCAGCAGTGGTAACATAATAGGCTGATTATGTGATGTATGTGTGTATACTACAAATTAACGATTTTCGGACTTTTTCCTGTACTTGTGCTGTGAGACCTTGCTTCTTGCCAAATTTCATGATTCTAGGTCAACGAGAAATACCCTTTATGTTTTGATTTATTTGCGAGTATCAAAAGATGTTGCATATACTCGTATCGCCGTATTTTTAATTGCGTTCAAGCTTGAGCCCCAAGGGACCGTAGACCTACGTATTTGAAATTGATGTAAACTTGAAACCTCCACGCGTTCCTGAGAAAAAGGGCCTTGACAGACGGACAACGAAGTGATCGTATAACGGTTCAGGGTTTTACTTTTGAGGAAAGATTACAAGTTAAGGCATACCACATACTCATCCAAACTTAAATATTCATTGGAAACTCAGTCAAGGAACACTGGTGTATTCATCATACCTATATCGCCGGACATCTTCCATAAACACAATTTTGATTCACTGCTAGCCGGTACGAACAGCTATAATTATTTCTACCCATGACACGACTGCCCACCGGAGCTTCAGAGATTCTCCATTGTTCGACGACAACCATGCCTGTGTCATAAATAACCAACGATAATGTACTGGTTTCGAAAGTGGTGGAAACTTTAATATTGTTTACGAAAAACAAAAGTAGAACTATTAAAAATATTTGCTGTACAACTTTCGCGGAGCGAGTTGGTATCGCTCTCATTAATTACTGCTAAAGTATTTGGAGGACCAACATATTTGGAATTCTGGACACTGAATACTTTTAAATCCTATTTCTATTCGAATTAATTCGAACCGTTATTAATTTAAATACTTTACAAAAAAAACATTGTTCAATAGTTTTTTAGGGTAAAAAACAATTATTTTTAAACTCATACTTTTAAAAATACACACCCATGGAAAGGTAATCCCATGAAAAAAATTTGAATTACGTACACGTATTGACGTAATAATATTTATGACGACGTCATGTCGTATTCTGTATCAGAAAGGGCACGCGCTCAGATACCTAGTGTCTACAAACATGGAGAGACATTTTGTGCCCTAGCCGGTTGCGAAATGCTTCCCGTTTTGCCTTCGACAACATTTTCCGCACCGTTCTGCGCGCACGCACGAAATGTGTCGGCGAACCATCACCAGCCCACCGGTAGCACAATCACGAAGCGTATAATAGTGAATACGACGGAAACGTAGGTAGGTTATTATAGGAAAGTTTATAATTAGGTACTACAATTAATCAGATTTTATTTAACATTGTTTAAGAAAACAAAGCAAACTGGTTGATTCGTATCTGGCTATTGTTACGTATGTAAACATTAAAGACCCCCATACTAAGCTACAGTGATGATGAGGTAACTTGTACTTATGTACACTTACACGAGATTTGTGGTGACATTTAGTTTTTTAACCATGTCATCGTTGACCTCCCAAACGACCTAACTTATGAAAACATTCTACATACCTACTTCAACCCACCCAGAATGTGCAAAAAAAATTACTTGATGAAAACAATGGTGGACTAAGAGGCCTCGGGGCCGGGTGCGGTGCGCCCCGGGTCGCCGGTCCTGTGGGGTTCCCAAAACTCGAAAAATACTTTTGTATCAAATCCTAAACAAGACCAAAATATGTTCAGAGCGTTATTTTTCTAGGGTCCTGTGTAAGTAAAAGGCACTTTGTAGTTGGGGGCCTGCGACGCATGCTAAATATAAACGTAGGGTAAGTCCAAAAAAAATCAAGGTCGCTTCACTCGCTCTTACATCCTACATTTTCAAACTTTTCTGTATAGGTTGACAAGGTAATTCCTATTTCTGTATGTTCAGAAGAAAATTTAAAATGTGCAGGGTGCAGAAAACTTCGAGCTCGCTTCGCTCGCTCTACCATCCGTTATTCATCTGTTGCTCTAGCTTTCCTGTTGTCAACAAAGTATAGACTGCTATTTCTGTATCAACAGTGTAAAACCGTGTAAAAGATAACATCAACACAAATACAAAAAAAAATGCAAATAGCTAAATATCTCGACGTTCACCTACACACCAAAAAGCTTAACTTTAAAGTGGTTACCTAACCAAAAGTGCATGTTGGTCTGTTGATAGTCTTTGGTTTATAAAATTAAGTGATTAAGTATAATTTTGTGCATGAAAGGCCCAATGTCTACGAAAAATGTATTTTTGAACGGATTTTCGAGTCATCAAGAACATGTTATCACGCTTGGTAGTCGATACGGTGATAGCAGGGGCATAGCTGTAGCAAAAATGTCTTTGGTATGCAAAATAATAAAAATCGGAAACAAGTTTGCCTAAAATTGGGCTTCTGCAAGCTGTAACTTAAACAATGATGCAATACCTACCGTGGATGCTAGATGTTTTGCTTATTCCAAATAAATGTTAAAGTACCTAATGTTTGCATGAGAAATATCTGCGCGTTGTCTTGAGCACTAGGGAAGTAGACGTACGACATTTTCTTAGATTACGATTTAATTCCAGTTTTTAGTGCAAAATACTATTAAAATCATACAATAGGCAATAATTATTGTAACGCAGATGAATGCTCGCAATATCTAGGTATACCTACTACATAAATTGAGATATAAATAACCTCTAAGATTGACAGCAAATACTTAGATAATACAAAGATCTAAAACATTTGATTACACCCAGACATACAGCAATGAAACAGAATAAGTTTAAAGAAATTGTATTTTTGCCGCACGCTACATTATTTGCTGAGACTGCGGAAATGCTAATTGCATCCGTTATTTTTTATGAAAACCTTTTCTTCTAGATAAACCATTGATTTATATCCTTGACTTTTGCATGCAACAATTGAAAGACCCGTCCACCAGATTTTTTATAAACAAAAACGTAAACAAACAACCTACCAGAGTCAACACGTCGGCCACTTCTAAGATCACATTTAACAAACATAATATTGTCACGCACGATCGATACGCCATTATTAGCGGCAACAAAAAACTGCACGCGTATAGCTTGGAGATAAATATAAAGTTTATTAGTTGCGCGAGCTCTGATCAGTGGCGTTCCGCGAAGAGACAACACCAGAGTGAGCTCAGGTTGTAGGTGGCTGTTGTAGGGGAGCACTCAACGACCTTGACCGACGAGGCTCACTGACTCACATACACAGATCCTGTCTTCTTATTGCTCGTGAATCGATCACAACAAAAACTTAATGATAATTATGCCGGTGTGAAGTCACTTAATGATTTTCCAATGATACAGCGATTGCGCCCTGCTGCGCTCCGTCTCACGCGCAGCGATTTATTATTTATTTTGCGCAGTCTGTTAGCATTTTGAGTTATCTAAGGCTCCGGTAAAAAAGATACATAATGTTTTTCAAATACGTTTATGTCCTAACATGCATAAAGTCAGGCTGGACTAAACTAACGTAACTGCACTTAAACTTGAGGAAAGTACTTGAGTACGTTACTGATAGACTGACGACCACTACGGCTGCTTTACGACTCTCCGAAATATCGAATCTTACAAACAAAATGTAAAGAAGAAATGAATATCTCGTTTGAGGTAGGTATTCGTCAAAAAGGTGCAGCTTGCCCTAATGTTTTCAAAGGTGAAACCTTTTCAAAACTTGACTCAACAATTTTTAGTTTTAGACTGAATATTTATTATGTAGGTACTAACTTGTAGTTAAAATATAACAAGCAGACAGACAGACAAAATGATCTACATTACTATTTGACTTCTAGCTAATAACCTGTTATGTGGGTGCTCATTATTAACGTTCATAGATAAAACTATGGTTTGTTCTAATTTTTAACACATTAGGCCTAACGGTTAACGACTTAACTATCAGTACCGCTTCTCTTATCAACTTACGGGTTCTAGATTCCATGTCATTGGTACGCCTACTTATGATTTGGTACACCTCAAAACCTCAAAATAATTAGGTCTAGGTGTATACCTTTCTGCACCTACTATTATGGTCATTACATTACGCACTGCTACCGGGTTTTCCACCGAATTATGACATCACTAGACATAAGTATTCTTCTACTGTCGTTAAAGTAAGTAGGTACCTACTTATACTTATTTAACTTAACTTCATGCATAATTCACATACTACATGAACTATTGAGTTGAGAGTTACTCAAGAATTGGCTTTCCCTTTCGATAGTACCTATAAGAGGAAAAAGTCGGCAGCACACATTGCCTACCTCGACCACTAGTAGGTTTACATGTCTAGGTATACCTACTAAATTCTAGTAAACTCGGCTTACAGCCTCGCTGACTGGACAAGAAAACTCGACAGGTATGATGTAAAAGTTTGCTCAGTTTGGTCACAGCAGGCAATCATACGTTAAGGAACTAATTTATGGAGCACAAGTGAGTGTACAAACTCTTCTCTGTCATAGTCCGATGAGACGGCCATCCGACATGACTGGCGAAAGATCAGGCTCAATACCTTTACCAGATCTTTTACGCGATCCCACCTCCAACTTCCTAACTCTTTCCCAATGAGCACTCTGGGCACGTGTCCAGTTCCTGCCAATTCACCAAACGATAACCGATAATAATTACCGAAAAACATCATCAGTTTTTTCGAACAAATCAAACGAAAGTGACTGACTACAATACCTACTCGCTTATTAACTTTTGCATGCGCGAAGCTACTCTACTCTACTCTCGCACGAAAATCTGGCTTTTCAATTTCAACATGTTCAGATAAATTCAAATATATAAAATACATTATAATAGTATAGTAGAGGCTGATTTTTCAATAGTCAAATATTTTTTATCAAATCAAATCAAAAATATTTATTTGCTAGAAAACTAATATGAAATGTACAATAGATGTTATAGTCTTTTTTATTTAAACTAATGTTTTTTTTTTGTCTGAGTAATAATTATTGTGGTTTGTTAGCTTTTGTATCGAAAATATTACAAACTGTACAGATTTATTATTTAGATATAAGTTATCTGACTATTGAAAAACCAGCCCTAAGTACACTGTTTTAAAGAAAAATCCTCTGTGGACTCCGTCCGTCTGTCTGTCGGTCTGTCCGTCAGTCTACCAAGACCCTTTTTCTCTAATTAATATAAAAGATGTAAGTCTACGGTCCCGGACATATTTTGATAGTCGCTTCCCGTTGAACTAGAATAAAAAAATGTGGCAAGCAGCACAAGTAATGGTAAAAGTCCGAAAATCGCAAAGGGGGATGCCGGTTTTCGGCCCTAAAGGCACAATAACTTACGTATAAGTAAAAAAAACGTCGTAATTTCTATTTATTTAACAAGTTATTCATTTATCCGAACAAGTTTGCAATATTTTTGCAATAATAAAAAGTACTGAAACGAAAAATGACATTCGTGGTTGTGGATAAAGCAGCAGTGTTGCCAATACTTATCAATTTCGTTCACGAAATAATCGATCATGTTTTCATGGATTAAAAAAAAACACATCCGTAATGCTTGGTATACGATCTGTTATAACATATACGGTGTTATGTTTTTACTTTTGATATTAAATGCACAAACTATTTAATAGTTGATATTATAATTATGAATACATAGGATTATAACAATTCATGTTTAGCACAATAAAGATCAAATATGACAAAAACGTACTTATCTTCAGTGGGGTTTTAGTAGTTATTATAATTTTGTATTAAATTATGATTCGAATAAAAGTCGATATCGATTTTTTTGTTTTGTTAATGTGGCAACATTGAACCACTCTGGCCGGCTGTCAAGTCATGACACACTCAAGTGTCAAATCACAAAAATCTACAGAATGTACTTTCATTGTTTGCGGTTGCCTTACTGAGTTTAATTCTTGCGGATTTGTTATTTTATCCATCAAATAAGCATATTTAATGGATTTCGACAATTATTTTAACCCTAACTTAAATATCCAATTATAGTAAAGCAATTACGTTAGTTAAGATTAAAAACATTTTATATTTTAAAAACCCTAAAATTTTTGTAAACCAATTCCTTATCTAGTTAATTGTTTAAATTGCATATTATCCTATCCATATACTTTAAAATGTGTGCACTCGAGGCCGAAGTGTCTATGGACGGCGGGCATTCCCCTTTATAATTTTATCACGTCAAATAATCTTTTTTTGCGATTTCAAACTTACATTTGCAGTGGAAGAATTGACGGTGACGTGTATCGATGCATAGGAAACCATGATTTTCAAAAACAATGTTAAGTTTGATCTTGGGATAAATTCATCGATTGTGATTACAAAGTAACATTTGCAGTTAGGGAGAACATGTCTTTCAACTTCATGGGATAAATTCATCCCAACTACGGAACCCTTCATGGTGCGTGGTCCGACACGCACTTGGCCGGTTTTGTGAATGTATATCGATTATGGTGTTGCTATAAAAACATGAATGTACGTTCAAATACAACGGCATGTTACGCAGTAGCTTGTATTAAGTACGAAATAATTGAAAAAAAAATTAGATGTAACTAAATAACTTAATAATAGGCTCGCCCCTTATTACACGAGACATTCTTCATTTTGCGTGGTCCGACACGCACTTGGCCTGTTTTTTTTTTTTGTGTCTCTTATAGAGTTACGGTAGGGACTCGCGCCAATATTGAATGAAGCGAAGTGTGAAGCATGCATGCATAATCAGCCTATAATGTTCCCACAGCTGGAACACAGGCCTCCTCTCTGTGCGAGGTAATGCGCCGCAATCTACCACGATGATCCCTTCACCGTTTTGAGAGCAGCGGTGATGTAAACTTGGCGCTTCACATGAAATTATTGTATTAATATACAATAATTGCATGTGAAGCGCCAAGTTTGAATTAATCAATTTAACGAAGAAAGCTATCTAGCTTTCTTCGTTAAATTGATTAACGTATCTTAACGTATCTACGTTAAGTTTAAAATTTATCTATATGTCGATTATACGCATGTTCTATTCGAAACAACCTTTAAAATAAATGACAAATGTAATAAAGAAAACTGATGGGAAACATAGAATTTATTTTAATAACGGAAAGAAGCTCACTATTGGAAAGAACAGACAAAACAAGTAATTATCTTCAGAAAGAAACAATAACACTGAACGTTGCAACTAACTTGATTGCTTTACTTTATGGTTTTATTATTAACTTCAGGGATAAATAAGATTACTTCGAATCGTCCACCAAAGAAGGAAATCCGGAATCTGACTTCAAGGACCAATCTCAAAGACCGAGACGAAGAAGCTCACGCCAGAGCTATTTTGATGGCTCTGCGCCGTCAGTCCAACTGAATGGAAAAGATAAACCTTTCTTACGATAATTGATACCCTGAGCCACCCTGTGCGTGCATCGAAAACAGCGATTAAATGAGAACAAGTCAACGTTTTGGTTTACTTTTTCGCTTGTAAGCTCTGAATTCAGAAGAGTTCAGACAAAGTTGCACAGAATTTGCTGAAATCTAAGTAATATGAAGATTTGGAATTGAATGTCTGCATTTAACAGAATACTTGAAAATTGTTCATAGTAGGTAGGTATATTGGAAATATATCATCTTTTGAAAGAAAACAAAATTGAAGACACATTTCCAAATGAAGAAATCGCATTGAGAATCTTTGTAAGCATGATGGTATGCACTAACTTCAGTGGGGAGTGCTCCTTCTCCTAATTGAAAAGAATATGAAATGAATTAAGAAGTAAAATGCTTCAAGGGAGATTAAAAGTAACCAGTTGGTCGCTGATGTCCATAGAATGTGATATGCTCAAAAACATAGATTCTGAAGATGTGATTAACGATTTTGCCCATCTCAAATCTAGAACCTACCTCTTCAATCAACATAGATTTTTAAGCACTAACCTGTGAACGCTAAAAGAGTTAATTTGTGGATTGTATGATAATATCTATTCATTAACATACACATGCATACATACATAAACTCGCGCTTTCTTCCCATTGGGGTAGGCAGAAACCACAGAACGCCTGCTACGATCCTTACATACATACTCCTTTTGCCTCGTTTACGTTCATACATGTCATACAAGCGCGCCGGTTGCGAGTACTACGCACCTGACCTTTCTGAAGAACATCACCAATAAGGTCAATAGATGCCCTCCTAGGGCGTCCCCTCCTGGCGTGTCCACGCACATCTGCCTTGTCCTTTTCTTAGTTTCCTTTCATTCATCCTCTCAACATGACTAAACCATATAAGCATACTCTTTGCAATTTTTGTCACTTCATCTTCTTTTAAACCGCACCATTGCCTTATCACATCATTTCTCAGCTTACCATTCAAAGTCACACACACGTATTTCCACAACATTTATTCTGTTTCATGCTTCTTTTGCCACACCCAACGTTAACTTCCATCCATAAGCGTAGGCACAAGTACACCATTGTTAACAGCCAGTCGTGCCTTTCATCTACTGGTTGGTCACAATTGCATGTGTTACCATTCACTTTATTTCCCGCATTCACTCTCCTTTCCACATCCCTATCAATCTTACCTTGTAAACAGACTCCCCAAATATACGAACTCACTTACTTGCTCCACAGTCATATCATTTATTTAGACATCTCACACCGATACATCCTCTTCTCTTTAAACACCAAGACCTTCGTCTTATTTACATTTATATTCATTCCTTTCATCTTATATGCTTCATCCATCACAGTCACCATGTCTTGCAACTGTTCTGCTGACGATGCAAAAACTTGATCATCTGTGTAGAGCAGGCATTTGACAGGCAACACATTCATCTTTAATCCACAATCACCCTCTTTCAAATCTGTCAGACAACTATCCCAGGTTGAACAGCCACGGTGACGATACAGAACCCTGCCTAACACCCCTCGAGGTGCAGAACCAGTTCGTGTATTCGTGCATTTATCCTAACATAAGCACTGGCATCTTTGTATGAAGATTTCAGTGCCTGTAAGCGCCATTCATTCGCTATTCATCTAATGTAAAGAAATGTAAATAAATCTAGAACTTAGCTTATCTACTTTCCTTGTCTATTCTAACCAATTAGTGCTCGGTCAAGGTCATAGGGGTCATATTATGCTATTGTGCCCAGGGCCAATAGGTTAAAGATGGATTAGGCTGCTACTGAGAGATTCCGATACGAAAACCCAATTACACTATGTCTATCCTTGGAATCGAACCGCGTAATAAAATAAAAACCGATTTTCGTGCGAGAACGCGATCGGCCTTATCGTTTGTATGAATAGTGACGCACAAAAGCGACTTAACTAAAAGTAATTTTCAGATATCGGATGACTATTCCAAAATAGTTTTAGGTAACTTGATGAATTCTGAGAACAACAGCAGGAAAATTATAAAATTTGTGTACTATTAATTATTTGAGACTTTGTGACCACCAGCATTGCCGTGTAGCGACATCTATGCGATTACGTAAGAACTACACCGTTAAACTTGCGAACAGCAAAATGTTGGACCTCGTTGGTGGGTATGGACCAACACTTTGCTGTTCACGGCAATGTTGGCTGGTGGTCCCAGAATAATAAATAGTACAGCACGAGTCAGATTGAAGTTTGGTTGATTAAATACAGGAAACAGAATAGCGAGTAGACCTTGTAATACAATAGTGCTATAAAAGAACGATACATGTTCGTAAACAAGTACAAATTGAACGCGGCATTCCACGGTGACAATGACAATGACAGTACAGTAAAATTCGTTCTGAAACTTTAATTCGTACTTTTACACATAATGATTTCTTTAATTTTTTGATACTGTTTTCTAACTTCAACTTCTTATTCAATCACTTTTTATCAAATCATTTTAAATTAATTAAATTTTGATTCATTAAGTTTCGTTATTGTAGGGAATCACAAAAGACTTGTTTACCTTTTGTAGCGGTTGAAGTGACACTTGACAATAAGCTGTCAATTCCCTATTTTCCTTGTGAATTCATCAAAATAATATTCGAAATAACCTCGCCTTCTAAGAATAAACGGCTTTTAATAATTATTTAAATGTCTATAAATACCGAAAATGATTTTTCTGACTTCAAGGTTTGTGTTACTTAACCGATGATATGGTATAATAGAGTTATTGTCCTTTAAATCGTGCAATATGTTCTAGTTACCACCGATCTTCGAAGATCTAAATGAAAGGGTAAAAGAATACCTTCTGAAGCCGGAAAGACTTTCAATACATCAATGGGAACGGTCGCAGTCCCACTGGCATCGAGAATCAAACGTCGATTCCTTGTATATTCATGATGAAGATGATTTCGGGCCGGACACCACACTTGAGGTAATTAAATGCATAGATAAATAAAAACAGCCGATTATATCGAAATATGTTGTTATCACTCTGCAGGTCATTATTAGCAATGTTAGTACTTTAGATACCTACTACTATAAATTTTAAAACAAAGCCATCATCCCATTCAAACTTTTATTCATCTATTCAAGATCAATCTTTCAACTCAGTCAATATAAATTCATATTTAGAATTTGTTTTATACTTTTGTTTTCAAAAGTTTGGTGTGTCTTTACCTTACTCATAAATATAACTCTTTTTTTAAAGTAAGTAACTTAATCATAATCATAAATCTTTATTTATCTCAACATCTTATTACAGGCACTCGTTAATAGAGTGTACAATCTTAAATAGAGAATGGTGTCTGTGATAGGAGTGTCCTGAGTTACAGATTACCCGGCTGTCTTAGATATGACATTTTAATTTACAAAATGGTTAGAGAATCAAGATATTATTTAAAAAATAACAAAAATTAAATAAAAGTAGAACCTACAAAATAAACAGAAAAATCTAAAAAAAATATGTTTAATTGTTGCCCATAAAACTGGGTAAACTTGCAAATCATATTGACTAAAATCTAATTTGACTAATTCATAATTATCAATTTGAAAGCAGTACTTACAGTTACTACTAGTTAACAAAATTCATAACTTACATATGTAAAAAAAAAAACAAACAAAAACAGTCAAGCAAAAATGCAACGCACGTTTTATATGCATTATAATTTTGCATAAAAAAGTTGCGTCGTTGGTGCGACGAGTACGGGGGAGCTCGAATAGCGTCCTAAGGATGATTGGCGGGAGAAGTGATACTGTTCTGCTCAGTAGGTTCACTGAACTCCATGTGTTGTGAGACCGTTGAGCATACTGAGCAGGGGTAGATGGTGTGTCTAGTTTCTTTTTACTTTTAAATTACTAACATTAGTTATACTTAAGCAAAAGTCTTGTTACTAACAAAACAACTTTGCCTTGCCTATAGACTTCATTGTCTGTTTTTATTTTTTATTTTAAGAAACTGCAAAAATCTAGAAAATCAAAAAACAGCAAAAATCAAGGGAGACAGAACTAAAACCATTTCTATTTAATATTCAGGTGGTCAGGGACCCAATCACTGGTGAGATAACAGGATTGGAGGAAGTAAGTATACCAGTAGAAGATGATGAGGATAGTCTTTCTATGTCGAGGGCTCCATTGCCCCCAAGCCTTGCAACCAGGGGCACAACCACCCAAAGCCCTTTCCTGCCAGCGGGTTTTGAAGAAGAACTGGAGAAAATGCTGGCTGATGCAGCAAGTGGAGATGTCAACATTGATCTGGATAATGAAGAGTCTGGAAAGTTCTTAGGTGAAGGTAAGAATACAAAGAAAGAACCTTATTTTACCTCATATAGGATAAGTATGCCATGCCACTCCTTGATGATAAGATTAGTTATTCCTAGCTCTCCTGTATATTGGTAAGTTTTGTCTTCTTTGTTTGTTTACTGCGGACCTTCAACTGAAGACAAATCAGAGTTTCCTTAAATATTAGTTTATATTCTTAACTTTACCCTTTCATTATTTTAGTTATTTCTGGCACTCCTTCGTTTCGGTACCTTTTGTTGATGTTAATTTATTTAGGCCCTCCAACAGTAGATGTTGAACCTTGAACCGTAACCTACAGAGAAAACACAGTTTACATAAAAAATAAGTGTTTTATCTTACCATTGGACGTTAATTCTTGTAAATTTGAATGGGTCAATATTAATATAATCAAGTTCGTTTCCTGTCTTCAACATGCAAGCAAGGGTAGCTTGTTAAAAAAACAAAAGTTAATTTTTTGCTGTGAAAGTATGTCCTTATTTTTTTTTAACCCGTGATGCCAGCAACACCAGTAATGCATAACTAGTCGGGTGTATAGAGCGAAAACGACGTATAAAAAAAAAACGGGAAATATTTGGTTGCGAAGCGCATTCCATATTAGCCAACATTTCAACTTTAGGTAAATATGCGCCCGAATATCCGAGCTCTAATCATCATCTTCTGCCATGCCTTGTGCAACTATGTTGGGCCCTGCTTCCAGTCTAACTGGATGCAACTGAATGAATACCAGTCAAAAATAACAAAATATACTTAAACATTTGTTTTTCAGATATTCTAAACACTGCTCCAGGATCTAAAGACACAGTACTGTTTGCTGATGATGGCTTCACGCTCCTTAATGCACCCAAGGAGTCTGATGGAACGGCGGATCACGAAGAAAATGTGGACATACATGTAAAGATCAATTTAGAAGAAGTGGTAGATAATAATGCTCATTTAGTAGGCAAGTATTACTCGGAAACTTTACAAATACGTAATTGTGTAGGTACTATTTTACTCACTATTCTCAGAAATTGCACTTTAAGATATTCTTTAGTATTTCTGTCTGTACAATACATCTGAAAGCGACAGATAAAATGAGACATAAGAGCAACCAACCCGTCATAATAATTCCAATACAAACACTTGCATGGGATTATGTATGTATAACAAATTTTTCTCCATATTTTTGAACACACAGATATCTTGTGTTTAATATCTAGGTTTCTACTTTTTATAAAAAACGTACGAAAAACGAAATTAAGGCTGGTGGTGAAATCAAGTGCACATTAGACGACCCATCTCTTTCCAAAAATTCATTGATAATTCTTGATGTGAAGAACATTCGAAGTGTCAAGAAAACTTGATGCCCTAATTCTTTTTCTCTCTAACATCGACATTATTGTTGTCTGCATAGTGTTGACAGAATGCTGGATCGACGTTGGCTCCACTATTAATCACATTGACAGTTACACTCCGTTTCATACCACTGGCAGCCACAACCAAAACGATGGTGTCATAGTATATGTTAGGGAATGCTTTAGCAATGTGAAAGCCCAAGAGCCTGAAGTTTCTGATGATGCCTGTCTTGTATTAAACATGGACAAAATTACGCTCATTGTCTCATACAGACCTCATGTTACATCAATCCGTCAAAATTCTTTCAAAAATACTTCTCCTAGTCGATACGCGAAAAGTCATCAATTAAAATACAAATAAAACAAAAATACAAAAAAATAGGATTACAGTGGGCATAGTGAAGTGTATACGGAAGAGGTACAAATTGCATCAAAAAGTTAAGAAATTGCCAAAGTACATTAGATACTGAACCTGAACCACACATAAATTAAAAAGACCTGGAATGTCAATAAGGACATGTGCAACATAAAAAAGGCCCTAGCAGATATACGGAGTTAGTAAGTTAACAGATAAATCACATCAATTGGTAAGGACCTGGCAAATACAACTCAAAATAAACTAAAGCAGGATGAAGGATTTCTAGCAAGACAGGCACAGAAGCCGAATGGTTTCCTCCATTTAATGGCATTTTCTCCCGCGAGGACTACGAAGTTATCCAGGTGATATCGGGTCTTCAAAATGACAGTGCTCCTGGTTTAGACAATATTCCTACTAACATATTTTTTTTTTTTTTAAATTACCTTCTCCAATAAAACATATCTGCAATATCAGCTTCTCTAGAGCGGTGCTTTTACCGTCACATTTAAGAAAGGGGCCGTCACTCCTATTTTTAAGGCTTATGACAAGGGTCTTGTTGGCAACTATCGAGCCATAGGTCTACTGTATACCCAAAATTTTAGGAAAACTTGCAAACAAGAGACTAGTAAGATATCTAGAGAAAAATAATATACAATCGTCAAACCAATTCGGTTTTAGAGCCAATCGGTCCACTAATGACGCTATTCTAAAACTTACCGGAAACATAGGAGAGTATATAGACAAGGGAGAAAAATGTGTTGGTCTTTTCCTCGACCTTCAGAAAGCTTTCGATACTGTCTCAATCGCAGGAGTGGCTGATAAGCTACTTATCAGGAAGAAGTCAATGTGTTCGCGTTGATAATATGACTAGCGAGGAAGCTTTCTGTCCATACGGAGTTGCCCAGGGACGATTGCTCCGACCCTATTCCTGGTGTACATCAATGAACTGTGCGATATCATAGTCAATAAAGCTGATGTCATGATGTTTGTTGACGACACAGTTCTTCTGTTTCATGGTCAAGAAACTATCTGCGAAGCGGGTCTTTCTTCTAAAACCAAACCTTTGTTTTAGTAAGACTAGAGCAGGAAGCCCCAATAACTTTAAAATTAGCAGTCACACGTTCCTTGCAATAGGAATGGCAGTAACTTTGCATCTTGTATGTGCCCCAAGCTAGACAGAGTGAACTCCATTAAATATCTAGGAGTAATGGTTGACGACATCCTTAAATGGTCACAACATATCCCGGTTACCACCAAAACAGTGCGAAAGTTGATCCACATCTTTAAAACCCTGAGACATGTTGCTAGTCTAAAACTTCTGTTGCAAACATATGAGGCCTTATGCTATTATTGAGGTGGGCCACGAAAGTCCCACATGATCGAGCTCGAGCGGGCTCAGCGTGCGGTGCTTAAAGTAATTTTGTCACTGAGATACCGGACGCCCACGACTGAGGTATACTAGAAAGCCAAAGTACTTAGCGTCCGCAAGATCTTTGTTTACGAAAGTCTGCGACGATACCACCGATACACCATACCGAGTCTGCCTACTTCACCCAAGAGGAATGACAGGTGGCCACAATTGAAGGTACCAAGAGCGTCTTCGCTAGCAAACACTACCACTATGTTGCCCAACGTCTTTACATCAAAATCGGCCAAGAAAAGGGGCTCAAATATCTTAAAAACTTAAACAACTAATTATACGCTGGCTAGAAAATTATAATTATGAGGAAACAGAAAATCTATTCGGCAGCGTAACATGGTACCCAATCACAGTCACGTCACAGATAATTTAATACTACGTACAGATACCCAATCCCATATAAAGAAATTAAACCTCCCTAAGTCTGGCAATTTTTCTTCGTCCAATTTTCAACAGATGGCAGCATCGGCGAATCATACTTGCCAGAGACTAGTTTACAACGTCATCTAGGAGTCGAATTACTTTTAAATCGTTTCGTGAAATCCTTTTTATATAAATTTTATAGTTCCGGGTTCAGAAAATGTTATTAGATTTCTTTTATATTTCTATGAAAAAAAGACACTTAAAAAATAAAGTTGTTTAATTTAAATAAGTAACAATATTGGAAAATGTGATGACAGGACCAATTGAGTAAAACGCCATCTATTACAAAAAGCTCTGAACAAAACGATTAACAGATGGCTAATTTTATCATTAAATGGGTTCGAATTGAAGTTAAAGGCTTCATTTTTTAATAGTAGCATATGAATGGAAATAGATAAATCAGCACTAAACAAGGAAGTTTGGACTTTTACCAATCATAATTGAGCCAAAATTCTACCTATGATTGTTTTTCAAAACAAATTATAATTTGTTCGAGTTGTGACCCCATGGTCGCATTCACCGTCTCACCACACACACAACCTCACTCACACTCACCCTCGCTCCACAGATCGCAGTGGTTACTAAATATTTAGAAACCACTGCGATCAAATATTCGTTATTATTCCCTTTTTGTTTTCTTTTGTGTATTGGTAAACCTACCTTTTAATGCATGTTATAATATCAGTTTTTTTTTCTGTCGCGCTTCTTTATCATATTCCCTGTAAATTGAGAGGTTCTTGACTGGCTCTTGTGATACAGGAACTCCTAGTACAAGAACCAGGGCTACACTGATGTGTGTTGAAGTGAAAATAAATAAATAATTATTATGATTAAGATGTCTGAAAATCATCTTTTTTGCACAAATGTTCTCTAAACTTTGGCCGTTCATAATGTACTCATACATTGAAAAAGTAAAGAAAACATCTTTATAGAAACCTCGCACGCACAAGGGATGGAGAAAAAACTTGTAAAACTTTTTCAGAAACACGTATTTCCAGGAACAAGTATTATGAAATCTCCGCGCGCGAATTTTCGTTCGATGTTATTGCGTTCTCACTCAAAGAGTGTTTACAATTGCTTCTTTTCAACAACAAGCTTTTCAATCATGTTCGCGTTAACGATAGGCGGCCCTTTCGTGGGCTTAACGGTGATTTAAACCTAATAAAAAGATGCATCATCAAATATAATTACTCCACAGATCTTTGGAAAGATGAAGAGGAACCAGAAAAGAAACCGCAGAGACCAATAAAAAAACTTGATCTTGACAATGACATGGATAACGACAATTTCCTAGAAGCCACCATCATTAGACCTCCCATAGATTTGCCAGAGCTACCGGTGTTGAACATCACAAGCTCAACAGCAAAGCAAGGAGTTACATCCACTGATTGGGCTGAAATGATAGATGTATCACAGCCAGTGCCTGAGTTCAGGGAAAAGATCAAAGATATGGCACAGACTTATCCATTTGACTTGGATAACTTTCAGAAACAAGTAAGCAGAAACAGAATCATGACAAGATCTATACCGGATCTAAGATTTGCTTTGTGATTGTGTTTAATGAGTGGATTGTGTAAAATACAAGCTGTGGGCTTACTTTATTTATTCTGCGCGCGACTTCGTCCGCTTGAAAATTCTTGTTCCCCCGACCCACCACCCCGCGCTTTTACTTAGTTTTCGCTTATAGTTCTTTCTGACTGTTTCTTTTTGCTCGGCTCCTAAGGGTCCTAGCATGATGTTAAATATCCTCAGCAATTGAGCTATCAAATGCAAAAAGTATTTTTCAAATTCGACTGGTAGTTTCAGAGAGTAGTAGCGCATTCAAACAAACTCTCCAGTTGTATTATTAGTATAGATAGCGCACAGTCACAGTGCACACCAAACATTATAAATTGACAGATAATAAATTTATTTACTTTTACTGTCAATTTGTAATGTTTGGTGTAAATAGTTTAAAAAATACATAATTTTTATAGTGATATACCATCTTGATCTTCAAATATTTTTTTTTTTCAGGCTATTCTAAAACTGGAAGAGGGACACCACGTTTTCGTTGCGGCACACACATCGGCTGGTAAAACTGTTGTTGCTGAATATGCAATTGCTATGTCCAGAAGGAACTGCACTAGGTATGTTTTGTTTGTTATTTTTTTTATTAAATAGTTGCCCGACACTAAGAACTTCTCTTGTATCGCGGGTGCGTTAACAAAGTGCCAAATACCAAAAGTGAAATATTGTTATATACAGGGTGTCCCGTATATAACCGAAGCCGAAGTCAAGCCGGAATCGGGTGATAGGTCGTAATAGATAACAGAAAAATATAAAGTTAGTAAACAAACGAGAAAATCTACTGCCTGTAACGGTCTTTTAACTCCTGTTGCTACAAATTTTAATTTTCTATTAAATATAACACGATAATTGACCCGCTACACACTGCAGCCGCCAAAAGCTCATACTCACTATGTTTGATTGCTTACAGAGCAATCTACACATCGCCAATCAAAGCTCTATCCAACCAAAAGTACAATGACTTCAATAAGATGTTCGGCGAAGTGGGTCTTCTGACTGGCGACCTGCAAATCAACGCCACGGCCTCCTGTCTCGTCATGACGACAGAGATCCTACGGTCTATGCTGTACTGTGGCTCTGACGTCACAAGGGATCTCGAGTTTGTCATATTTGATGAGGTTCACTACATTAATAATGCTGAGGTATGTGTTTTTATTTATGTACTGGCTATTTAGCTGTGCTTGTAGTATTTCAAGCCTGCTTGAAACCTATCTATAAAAAAAACATTAACTGTTATGTCTGAAGTTCAGACATGTTTTTTTCAGTTAATGTTTTTTTTAGTTCAGACCCTGAACACTAGTATTGGATGTAAATATATTTATATAAATAAAAATAATGAGTGTCTATCACATAACATGGGTTTTTCGTTCATATTGTTATGTACAATGCACTACGTCGCGGTTTTCAGTGCCAAATAAATATAAATCTTGTGGTCATTGAAATAAAGTCGAAAATAATAAAAAATACTAAATTGTCCGCAAAAAATATAAAGTGCAATTTTGACGTCTTTTTTTTTCCAACTCTACCTGTTAGCAGAATCTGTCAATACTTATTTGGCGGTACGAAACAGTGGAGTCGAGATAGTCCTGCCATTATCATAATACTCCATCTCCCCTCAGCGTGGCTACGTATGGGAGGAAGTCCTGATCCTGTTGCCAGCTCACGTGAGCATAGTGATGTTGAGCGCGACTGTACCGAACACCCTGCAGTTTGCGGACTGGGTGGGCCGCACTAAGAAGAGGAAGGTGTACGTCGTGTCCACGCCCAAGCGTCCGGTGCCGCTTTGTCACTATCTTTATACAGGTAGGTGGGATATAAAACTCTTATGAATAGGGAATAATAACTGTCTTTTTTTCCAAATAGCTCAAACAATATTGTAAAAAGTGAAAAAGCTTGAAAAAATGATGATCAATAAACGTTTTAATATAACTGTTAGACAAGGACAGCACTATCGTTGAAGTGACGTCACGGCTATGTACATTGTCCGTACCGCGCGACAAGGACAGGAATAATCCCCACAAAAAACTTTTAAAGCGTGTAGGTTCTTCATATTTCCATCGATATTACAGATTTTTTCGATTATGCCATTTTTACTATGCCTTCTTTGAAATCACATAATTTTTTCAAACATTTTTAATTAGTCATCATCCCTATTAAATGGGTGAAATCTTAAAAAGACAGTGAATGGTAGCAAGACGGCTAACAGAAGTGAATGGAATGGGAAGAAAGCTTTAACAAATCACACGCACACTTACCACGCTATCTTTCAAAATTGGTCTACGGATCGTATAACGCTACTGCCGATAACGACAGCCTGTTCGTTCGGCATGATTTTCTATTTCACTATCACGCATTTTTCTCATGGAGGTGGTAGAAACTGCAAATGCGCTAATAATTCTGAGTACAAACAATTTATGCATTTTAGTAGTTGAACACAATAGTGATTTGTAGTAGCCCTTTACTTACGTGTTGTTAATTTTAGGAACGGGTGGAAAATCAAAGAATGAGCGGTTTTTGGTAGTGGATCAAGAAGGAAACTTTCAATTAAAAGGATACAATGAAGCAGTTGCCGCTAAGAAAACAAGAGAGAACGACTACAAAAAGAACTTTGGACCGAAAGGTACGGAACTTACTTGTTGAGATGAGAATGACAAGAAAAGTTGACATAATTATTAAGGGTTCTCTAAGAACACATTCTATTTCCAGGTGGTAAAACGTATTTGAATCCTAAAGCTGAGCAAACGATGTGGGTAGCGTTCGTTGACCATTTGAAACAGCAAGACAAACTACCTGTGGTCGCATTTACACTGTCACGTAACAGGTACTAATGCAACATATTTGTATCGTTTTCATTCAACAATCTACAGGGTGTAAAAATACCCTTGACATCGCCGACAACTACGTTTTTGCACATCAAATAAGTAACATTGTACAAAAATAATCCCTGAGAAAGGACTTTTAATTTTGGTGTTTAAAGAGATCAGCTATACAGCATGTAACAAAAACCCTGTCCGATCCTGAAGGGTATTATTTGCTATCGTACTGCGTACGATACAAATACGTAATCATTTAAAGGAAACGAGGTTATTATTCCCCAATGAAAACAATTAATTTAAATAGTTGAAAATAATCGTACCAAAGGCAACACTGATCGCTCGACAAAGTTCACCTACAATTTCGTGTCAAAGAAGCCGCCTGAGCGAGGCAGTGCTTTGTCACGTGCCGCCCAACAAACTTATGAATAAAGAAATCTTCGTTATGCCTACGCGTAGGTATCGCTGATATTGTATAGACGCATAGACGCTTAATGACCCTGATTTCTGACCAGGGGGTCTACTCTCTTAGCCCGAAGTCCGTAGTTTCGGCCTTCGTTACGGACGTTTCCTACTCCGTATCACCTACGGACTTACGATTAGTCACAAACTCGAACTAAGAATGAACGACAACACGATTTGACAGTTGTCCCTACTCCCGATGCGTTTTTGCCCGTCCGAAAAGTTGGATTTGACACTTGTTTAGACGGAACGTTATGTCATTTGATACGACATCAAAATAGTTATCGTGCTGCTCACGAAAGTTAATAAATTGAAAATATGGCTGCTTTTTTATGCTCGAAGTAGCTTTACAGGTAGAACGGAGACGTCGCCGATTGCCTCTTATTAAAACATGTCAATAAATAGGGTATTTGTATTTATATTATTGATTAGGTTATATAATTTTGAAACTTGATATTTTGCTTATAGACATAATGGGTGTTAGAACAGGCGGCAGATACTGTTAGAAAACAAATTTTACACAATAAAAGTATTGTTTTTGGTAACAAATTTTTATTTAGCATCAATCAACACAACTCGGCTTCTTGCTGAATCGGCAGGTAGGTGTCGCCGAACTCGTGGACGTGCACGACGAGAATGTAATGCTGTAAACAAATGAAAAAAAAAACTCAGTATTAGCTTAGTATTTTATAAACATGATTTATGTGATCTATTTACTAGTTATCAATAATACTTACGTCGCTGATTATGAATTGGCAGTTCCTTTTACCAGTGTCTCAGTGATCACTGCGGGTTGTTCCTGGGAAAGTGGGTTGGCAGATGTAGCAGCAGATATTTGTGTGGGTGTGATAACTGCTGGGTCTTGTCTTACAGGTGGACCCTGTACAACAAAAACTGAATATCATTGACGGATACAAGAAATGTATAATTATGTACCTATCTGTTAAGTATAATTATTACATTTAAAAGTCACGGGAAAGACTCCATGTAAAATAATTATAAATACATTAATGCTACAAAACAAATTTACTACCTATGTTCAATTATAAATTTAATTATTACTGATGGAAAAGCTGGCACTCTTGCCTCAGTTTGCGGCTCTCTAAAACCCTCTCCTATAATTGACAGTATCCTCAATTCAACTTGCGAGCGGGTTGGCCTCCACCTGTAGCACATGCTGCACGTCTGGCAGATCCAGCAGCTTTTTCGGCCAAATGTTTTTTTATCATTGTATGCACTTTAATAAATACGAGTAATGTATTAAACTTGCCCTTTGCCACTGCTCCACGGACTTTGTGCAATTCCCATTGAATTAAGGGAGTTGCACAGGCTTTCCCACAGCCGTATTGTTCGGATTCTCCCGTCGGCACCCCTCAATAGTCCGCGAGCCAACTCATTATGCTCACACATAAAATCGAGGAGGGCCTGAATTTGTGCATGAATTGCTGCTGGAGCGGTTGGGGCCATTTTACTAAACTAGCGAAAACATCCCGTGTCATATAAATAATATTATGAAAGTACACGTATCATAATGTAAATTAATATTTTGAAAAAAAAACTGACATTTCATTTGAAAGTTGCCGTCAGAAAGAAAAAGGGCAAAGGTATTACCAGGATAAGGCCACGATACGGATTAAAATGGCGAATATAATTATATTGTCATAATAAAAACTATATTGTTAGAAATGTGGTCTGTTTCTAAGAATACCATTATTATTTTTTGTTTAATAAGCTAGAAAACTTCAAAGTAAGTAAACCGGTAAACTAGCGCAGCTCTATCGTCATGCGTCATTCGTTCACAAATATTGTCTATGATTCCGTTTGAAACTCATGTTTCCGAAATCAATCGGGAGTAGGGTTTAGTAGTTAGTTTCGAACTACCTTCGGATGGACCCGTATCGTCGTAGACGGAGTTAGAGAGTAGACCCCCTGATTCTGTTCATCAAGAAACAATTATTATTGTGTTAACATGATGCGCTTTTGGCAATGTACCGACTGTAGATATCAGTTTATTAAAACATCTACTTGTTGCATACCTCGGCGATCGTGTTCCACATGTCTACTTCCATCATTATTAAACATTCGACACCTTTTTAATAAATTTGCAAGTGTCGTAAATTTGCGGAAATTTGAGGCATACACGAATGTATCTTTTGATTGCGTTGGCTTAGGAGTTTGATTTTTTCACAGCTCCAAGGGACAGTAGACCTGAGTATTTGATATAAGTAACTCTCGGCTTCGTTAACTGTCTGTTTACACCCGTTATATCTTATAAAATGATTTGAATCAGCTTCGCTTTCTAAAATGGCTTAATAACGACTGGTCCTTTAAGCATCACCATAACATACTGTTAACGTAGTATAATGCGTAGTATTCGCTAAGTAGAGCGAATCAAACTCAAACCGTCCTATTACCGTACCGAGTTGCAGGTATTCTATTTTAGAAAATACTTAATATAAATTAGAGAACTTAGACTCAATTCTAAAGTTAGTTTTGTATTCAGAACTTAACGTCAGTCGAAATAAAGTTAAAATACAGACAACTGGCAATTCTTTCTGTTAAGACACGGAATGCGTCTAAACTTACAGTCAAGTAAGGAAATAATTTCTATAGAATTTGATTCCAGATGTGATCAGAACGCTGAAAGTTTAATGTCAGTAGACTTGACTACTGCCAAGGAAAAAGGTCACATCCGATCTTTCTTCCAAAAATGTCTTCAAAGACTGAAAGAACCCGACAGAAGATTACCCCAGGTAAAAATAAACTTACTGTAGGAAACTGATAAATAATCTAAATAAACATTTTCATAATATATTCTCATGTTGTCTTTGGTTCATAGGTGATAAGGCTGCAAAGAGTCTTGGAGAATGGTATAGGAGTTCATCACAGTGGTATATTGCCACTTCTCAAAGAAATTGTTGAGATGTTGTTCCAGTCTGGTTTTGTAAGTATAACATTTCACATATGAGGAACTTGACTCGCCAAGGGCGCTGAGGTGATTCAAAGCCTCGAGTTTTTAATACCGTACTTTCGATTTAGACAGATCGATTTCTAAGAAAAATGCAAACAACAGCCGTGCCACACCGGTGGGCTGTTCTCTCTGAAAGAGTATTTTGATTTTGACTAACGCGAATATGCTCTAAAACTCACTACGCTTACAGGTCAAAATCCTATTCGCTACTGAAACATTTGCTATGGGTGTCAACATGCCCGCGCGTACAGTAGTCTTCGATGAGACCACCAAGTTTGACGGAGTGCAGCGACGAACTCTAGCACCCGCTGAGTACATACAGATGGCAGGTAGAGCTGGAAGACGAGGTATGTATTTTATAGTTGACGCGATAAATGCAACGCAACATTGTTTTCTTTTAAAATTAAAATGATGCATTAGAACGGTCCTTGTAAAAACAATGCGCAACGCTTGAAGTCCGGTGAATGCAAAACAAAACAAGGCTGTTTAACAAGTTCAACAGCTTTTGGTTTGGACTACTGCAGATAACAAGACCTTGCTCATAGAGATGTAAACATTTGTTTGAGACCATTATGCAGGCTGCTACCTTAAAATTAGTAAACCTGCATGTCGATTCTGTAAATATCTCACCGTGAAGACTTGCGTGGAGTGAGCTGTCAGTGTCATCCCGTCTTGGTCAATCCCTAGCATCAGTGGCACTGACAGCTTACTCCACGCTCACTTCACCTACGTTTTCACGATAAGATGGTTACAGAAAAGCACTACAGATCATTGCAATTGTAGGATTGCCTGTATAGCTGTTGTATCCTTATCATTGCAGGTCTGGATGACACAGGAACTGTGATAATCCTATGCAAGGAAAGCGTACCTGACCTGGTGACACTCAAGGGCATGATGCTGGGCATACCACAGAAACTGTCCTCGCAGTTCAGACTGACTTACGCTATGATACTCAGCTTGTTACGGTAAGGTTTACAATTATAATATTTTTTATAACCTGTTACTTTACAAAGGCTGTGAAATTATCTTCTTATTATAGCTGGTCTATTGACAACTTGATGACTATATTCTAACATTTTATTTTAAATTGTCACTTCAACCCCTTTCAACGGATCCATTTCCAAAGTAAGATTACTAGATACTGTATTTAAGAAAAGCACTTTCAAAAACTTTATTAGGTTATCACTAGAGATCGGATATTCGGATGCATATTTACCTCAAGTTAATTTTCCTGTGAAAGTATGGAAGCGGCTTCATTTTTTTAAACCTAGAATGCCAGGAACATCGGGAATACATAACTAGTCGGTTTTATAGTAACGACTTCGAAAAAAATACTTATAAAAAAAACAACTCGGGATTCTTTAAAATTTAGGTAGGGATATATGCATCCGATACTATAGTCAGAAAAGTTTTTGTTGATTCCGGACCCGCTATATTGTTTCGATACAAAAGCGCATTCCATATTAGCCAGTATCTCAACTTTAGGTGAATATGCTCTCTAGTTATCACACACACACAATTTCAATACAGGGCAGCAACAGTATCAGTAGAAGGCATGATGCAGCGATCGTTCCGAGAGTTCAACCAGATATGCCAAGCGGACAACTACAGGAAACAACTGCAACTCGCCGAAAAGGAATATTCAGAAAAGTGTAGTAACCCACTGGCTTCTCATTTAGCACCGTTAGCGTTGTTCTATGATACCGCAGCAGCCTACATCGATGTACTGAATGAAATCATGCCCATTCTACTTAACACTGCTAAAGTTACGAAAGAAATGGTACCGGGAAAGATACTGGTGGTGTCTGCAGGGCCTTATATGAATCAGCTCGGTGTGCTGTTAAATAATAATGGTAAGTTACAATTTAAAAAAGATCTCTATCAAAGAAATATTCACAAACTACTTGTTCTATTATTGATTTAGTGTAATCATTTGAAATTTTATTGTATTTTTTTTTAATATGCAGGCCCAAGACAAACCCCATACAAGGTCCTCGTATTGAACGCGAAAATTCAAGACAATGCAAAGTACAACTTCGAGGTGGATGAGAATTGGTACCGAATGCTTAGTTTCTCCGCTATGTATGATTCTATAGGTAAATATTGTCACTTAGCTTTTTCTTTTTTTCTTATACACCTTTTAAGAAACTCCAAGTTTCACTTTAGTGGTTTGTTGCATTTCACGGACCTGAGTCAATTCTTAATAAAATAAACAAAATGTTTATTTGTACACTTACAAAAAACAAATATAAGTACACAAGGTTTTTTTTTGCAATAGTCACATTAAATAGCGAACTGATGCCTCTTAAACTAGTCCAAAAGCCTGTGTTTTAAGAGCCAAAGTTCCTCCAGGTATAATGGCATAGAACTGGTATTAAGTGTCATGCAAGTTATAATAGAAACAACAAAATAAATTAAACAAACAATGGTGCTGATTCTCTTGTCACAAATGCCTCTAAACTAGACTAAAATTTGGTTTAATCCTGTCAAACGACACGACGTGACAATTAACTATATTTTAGTTTGACAGCACTGAGATTGCCCTGAGTTATTAATTTAGTAAAAATGGCAATTTTGCTATTTCGAATTCGACGTTTTTATTTTCCATACAAAAAGTGAAGAATTCCATTTAAAGAAAACACTTCGAGGCTGACCCCTCTGCGCGCCTCCGGCTCGAAAATAATCCGCGGGGTAGGGCAAACAAGTACCACGTTGCGAAGCCATACGAAAAGAAAATAAGAAAGAAACCACGTGGAATCGCGATTGTCAAATTCGAATTTAGTTTTTTCAGAATTATTTTTAATTTAGAGTTTTGTTTTGCAGAATAGCTATAAGATTATCATAGCCAATAGTAATTTTAGTCAAAATCAAAAGTCATATATTCAAATTAGGCTGAGTATCAGCACTTTTCAAACGTCAAAATTACATAAGACAGTCCCCCAAAACGCCCGCCCTTCACCACTTCCTAGTGCTTTAGCTGGGAAGAAGAAGTGGCGCAACAAACTACCCAGCAGCACAGCTGTCTGTTCAGTTAGAAAAAACTTGAACCTATACAATATGGTAAGTATGCAAAATTATAAAAAAATCGAGACATATATTTAATTATCATATTAAATTATCTGCCATAGCTAGCCACGCCAATATACCCAAAAAAGAAAACAATAAAATTAATTTAAAAAAAAACAACAAAACTTAATACAGAAATAAAAGCTTCCAGGCATCAAGGGCGTGACAGCTTGCAAATGCAATATTGAATTAATTGTACACACAAATGATGAACTAGGACTATAAATTAACAGAACAATAAGTATAACAATTAGAAAACTATAAACAGCATGACGAACAGTGAGCACAAGTAGCACCCGTTCACGACCATAACGCAAAGATCAGCCATTACCCCCCTCGACATATTTGAGAGAAGGAGGCAACCCAACCCCGACGCTACCGCAAGCAGTGACATCTAAGGGAGCATGACGAACTTGCTGTCGGTTGCTCAGGCAACAATAATTTATGATCAATTGTCGAGGTCGCTAGCTAACTACATATTGCAATACAACTCATTTAAAACATTGTAATGAGTAGATCATGTCAATAATAAATGAAGATAAATAAAAATAACTGACTGAGATAGTCAAATAAAAAACCAACATATGAACTCATATACCCTGTCAGTAGGTAAGCTAATTCTCGAGAAAGAACATAAACATTGTCTTGAGTTAATCATAGCGACCAACTATTCATATCGTTTAAGTAGTCGTCAATGGAGTAATATACCTTTGAACAAAGATTGGATTTTACTTGATCTAGCAAAGAAGAGGGTAGCTTGTTATAAAATGTTATACGTTAGTAGTGACAGTTTAGTTAGGTTAGTTCGACGTTCGGTGTACAAGAGAATCGGCACCAATGTCTTAATTTTAATACAGTATTAGTTCTATTATGAGACACTTGTAATGAAATTCACGGTTTGTCTATACTTTACAACAAATATAAAACAGAGTGGCAGGGACATCGACTAGCTACCTGTTAACACGGATTCAGTACATGATTCTAGATCCACGAGCGTTAAAATTTTCGTTGGGTATTTGAAAAAAAAAAACTGTTGCATGCATTTTCACCGCGTTGGTTTGCACTTTTCTATGAAACAGCAGTATTTTTTTGATACCCTCAAAAAACGTGTGAAATGAATGAATGTGTGTGAATAAAAAAATCACACACATTCATTCATTTCACACGTCACATTGTACGTCCACATTGTATTTTCTTTCAGCAAATTTTTGAGTGATGAGAGCGATCACAATGGAGCGATCCAGTGTACGATTTTTAACTACTTGACACAATACACGCATTTCTTGTATTGCAGGCACAGAAGAAAGTACTTCAGATCACACGATATTATGCATTGCACCTAAAAACATAATAGCCGTCACTAAAGTGACCCTGAAAATTGACCATAAGATCATTATTGAAGACTGGGAGAGAAGGCAAATGCCCAGGTAAATATCACACAAGCTACTACATTGTGATTTAAAATTATGTTTCCGTTTGCTGAGTAAAGAAAAGTCTTAACTGCACTTTCGAAAATTAAAAACCCGTATTTGGTAACCGTATTTCATTGGTAGCTAGTCATGGTATTTAATTTATTTATTTGTATGAGTTAACAAAAATACTGCAACTTTTTTGTTTGGGAACTCCCTTCAATCCATTGTTTTGCAGGTTCAAAGACGCCCCAGTAGGGTCAAGCTGCTCAAGCGCCGTGCAGGAACTCTCGCGCATCTCCCACGCAGTGTGCTCTGGCGCCACTTCGCTGGATCACGTCAGCCTCACACAATCGCTGTCCATCAATACCGGAGAAATACTCTCCGCAATCGACAAAATGAACAAATGTTTGGTAAGTCAACTTTAAGAGTAAAGGTTGAGCATGCGCAAGCTCAAGTTGTTTACCGCGGAAACAATAATACTGTGTCATTAGAGGAACGTATGGGGCACGTTTCCATAAACATAAGTTGGGCACTACGCAGTCGCGACTGCAAACATGTCGCCGACTAGTCGGCAACATGTTTGCAGGCTATTTAAGCCTGATCTACCGATTCAGTGTATGCAGAATAGATGCCCGCTCAGTGGCAGCTAAATTAAATCTGTATTTGAATTCACGTGCACCTATCAAAAAGAGAGACCATCAATGAAATGAAACATACTGCTGGGATACCGTCTATTGATAAAATATGGTCATGGAGCAAAACGAGTGGTTATGCGGATTAGAGAATGAACCGTACAGCATTGGACAATTAAAAACTAGGGCAGCGGGTCGATTATATGTCCGGCTCGAATGGGTCAATTAATAGAGAAGCGGAGCGGGATGATTATAGGATTATGCGTTATTATAAATGGGGTTTCACCTGGTTTTATCTCCCTGTTCTTTATTGAAATCGGATTCTAACCTCTTGGTGCAGTCCGCAGTAATAATTCAGTGGCGTGCCTAGGGGTCAAAATTAGGGCAAGCCGATAGATTTTTACTATAAAAAAGCAGCCAACTGAGGGACTGGCTGATAATCTTAAATAACGTTGTTCATGGTTGTTAGTAGTACTAATATCAATTTTATAATTTTATTTAGAAAACCTATGAATGCGAAACTACATATTTCAAGCATCAGTACGTAATTGTCATAAGCTCCATCTATATTAATGCATGCGCATTACCACGCCGCGTATCCAGAGATTTTTTACCTAAATTCATAATTCGCTTAACATATGCAAAATGTTTAAATCAAAAGCCACTAGATGGCCACCAAATTATCGATTTAATACTCTATTGACGACATTGACGTACGTATTATTTTATTAATTTAATTTAATGTCGATTGAAAATGTTAACATGAGATATTACCAAAACATATATTTAGTGATACATAATGATAATAGTCAAATCTAATCTTCATTTCAAAACACCTATCAAGAACCTCTTCGTTACGCACAATATTGTTTAGCTAAGAGATGAGATAGAATGGGATGGTTTGTTTTTCAGTGGTTTACCAAAACTACAAATGCCATACAAACAACACAATTCATTTGCAGCAAATTTTGTCTTTTAAATTGCACCAACTACCTAAGGTTGTCATACTAATAGCTAATAGACAATCGAATGAGTAGGTACCTACTTTAATCTGTTTTCGACCGTTGTCTTCAACTGAGAAAAATCCTTGTTTTTATTTCCGAGAAATACTTACAATAGTTTGTGGTTGGTAACGGCGAAGTAAAGAGTCACTTATTTTCAGAAAACACAATGTATATTTAGGTACATTTTCCGAATTCCTTTCCGACGACATTTTCCGAATTCACATGTTGATATAAAAAATAACAATATAATTATTTACAAAATCGTAGGGAATGACATCCCGCAATATCTATCACATCTTTTAAATAACGAAACTAATTTAAGACCACAGCACCTGGAAAATACTGTTTTAAAACAATAACAAATTGAGTCGCATCGCGTCATCGCGTGCGTTCGCATTCGCAAAATCGCTACTCACTTTACGCGGGTCAACACGGATAGTGCATTTGCGCGAACTTAATGCCTCTGAAAAGCCGGGCTTTAAGTTTCTTAGAAACCTGCTTACAGGTACTTACCATAAATCAACAAATGTAAACGTTTCTATACCAATTTGTAGGCGAACACTGCGAGACAAAGAAAGGTATAAAAAGCCAGGTAAAACCCGACTAAAGTGTGAGCGACAAGGCGCGTTTAAACGCAACGAACAACGCAGGAGCGAGATAGCTCGGGATTTATTCATAATCATTTTGATGACTGAATGATTGAGTTCAACGGGTGAGTAGATCTGGCAACCTAGTGCGCGCGGCAGATAATGTGGTCATTTCGAAATTTTATTATTTCTATGACAAAAATGTTTGAATTCGAGTTCTTTGACTAGTATTTAATTTGTTGATAGGCTTACGTTTGTTGTTGTGAATTTTATTAGGGAAAGCCGGGCTTTTTGTCTTCTATAAACGTCGGTACCGCCTCTGCAGTAATATGTTGAAGCGGTTTTACGCAATGTTTATTAATTTACACGAATCGCAGCGGTTATTTGCAATATTTCAAGACGTATGAAATGTTGCCTTTTAATTTGAGTCCGCATGTGGAGATATAAGAGTAGGTCTGAAGGTTAGCGACCATCCTGGGCACGCGTTGATACAAGACTGATTTCCATTTCTGTCCCTCGAAGACCGGCGGCCGAATCCAGGATGCAGTACTAGGTCCCACTACTGCACTGAATAAAGATGGCGTGAACAACGAGTTTCTCATAATAAAATTAGGTCATTTACAGCTACTAAAACATTCGCACTACGTATGCTTTGGCCTTTTTAATCTTAGCAAAATGCTAGCGTACACTTATTGGTTGCCATTTACCTCTTAATTAGGGGAGAGTGTGTATGAAAGAGCCAGTTTTCAAATCTGGAAAAAACTGCATACGGTTAGTTTGGAAGCCGACCCTGGTTAGAAAAAGTAAAAAAATAATTAAATTCATAGAGATCGGCTATTCGGGCGCATATTTACCTAAAGTCGTGATCAGAAATGTAAGCTCAAAAAAACTATTTCGGAAAAACATAAAAAAAATTCAGGCATAAAATATGTGTGAAGCATTTTTCTGATAAAGAAAAACATTAAGTAATCGCAAAAATCGATTGCGTTGCAAAGTTTTCAATGGAGTCCTACATCGCCATTTTATTTCTTAGAACCTCGGACGAATTATCATAGTCCGAGCTTAGAACTAATAAATGTTTGTGGGTGACAGCTGTCCTGTGCTGTCACATGAAGAGTACAATTAATTTATGGCCAGGATTCGGGAAGTAGGTCGCATTGGTTCTTTCAAAACCTGGCTCCTTCAAGCACACTCTTCCGACTCATGGGTCAGTTGATCATTTCTATCTTCATGCATGCCACCAAAATAGCGATTAGAGTAACAAAGAGGTAAAATCAACTTTAGATAAAAGTCAGACATGTCTGTCATCTTAGTCAGGGTGGAATGGAATGTTTCTGAATACTACAGAATTCACATTACATTATTCATACCAGCAGGGCTAACATTACAAGCGCGAGAACTCTCTCTATCTCGATTTCTCGAAGTTTGTCTACGATTTTGTCGTCATGACCGCTAAGCTCCAGTAAACTCGAAAAAGGCACTTTGACACTTCTGTATCTCGCGACGAGATCCCTAAGTAGCAAGTAATTACAAACAAATCAATTTTATTATTGCCAAATCGGTCGATTTTACGCATGATATTAGTATGTACTTTAGGTCCACCTCTTTTAATTTCTGTTTAGTTCCTTATAACCGACTTTTTGACTGTTTTTCTTACGCATGCTAAAATTAAAATATAAAATTAGTGGCACTTACTTATACTCACTAGATAATCACCACAATTGATAAATCGGCCGAAGGTCACTTTGCGACAAATCGAAGGTTGATATTGTAACAATCACCATAAAACATTTGATATTGCTGTTACTCATTAACTTTGGGGAATTAACTGGTGATTTTCGTAATTATGTTGCGTAGGTTGGATAGTGCCATACAGCCATAACTCCCTAGATTTCGGTAATCACCATATTTGACAAAGATGCATGTGATGCTCATCTACGTAATAGTGCTACCCTGCGCCACACTCACGCGGCCATCGAAAGGAACTTCATTCCAACTTATAAAGTAGGTAGTTTAAACATAAGTTTTTTCATTATTATTACGTTGTCTAATAAAACTAGGACAAAAATAAGTATAATTATGAATTTGCCATGTTATTTTGAATATTTTATTTTATTTTTATTCTAACATAATTTTGTATACTCTTCACGTCGTCAAAATCGAGGACAACTAAATTAGAGAAAAACACGATTTTCTCATGTTGAACTGTCAAAATGCGAGATAAATTAGGTGGTCATGTTAGGGTTTAACGAGAAAACATCAAGTTTAACAGAAGGAATCTAGTGTTTTGTACGGCAGTGCTGTCAGAAAACGATAAAAGTGACAGATATGGACGTGACGAGAAAACGCGAGAGTGAGTAACTGTCGCGTGTGTCATGTTAGCCCTGCAGGACTGTATGCTCGTTACCAAAAGTCCAAAGCGAAGGTGATACAACTGAGCAGCCTGCAGTGCAGCCGCACTTCTGAATCCTCAGTAAAACATACTGTCAACCTACTGACATGGCATTTATACAGAATAGCCTAGCCGAATTTGAGACCTTATCGCTGGTCAGTGTTGTCACGATCAATATTTCGATTTCAGTTTTACGGGATACCTGTTATTTTACAAAATAACTACCCTATCTGTATTTCACTGACATTATGGCACCGTTTATAGCCCTTTTCGCCTACGTTCCAAAACTCACACAGCCCGCGTGGTGGAATACGAGTCACTGCCTCTCAGAGAGGAGGCCTGCATGCCAGAACCATCGGCTAATTATGTAGACTTGCCTACTAACAGTTGTAATAACAATTGATTTGCTTTAAGTTGCAGGAAAAAGAAAGCAAAGGTAATTTTAATTTTTAAGTGCTTAAGCTATGCTGCTATGACATTATAGTTTTTATTTCGCTTCGCACTGCTCCTGCGACGAATCTAAATTTTCAGCTCCTGCTACTTTGGAAATAGGAAAAACCTTCGGATGTTGTAGATAAATTCCTTCCTTAATAATAAGTTGGGTAACAAACAAAAACTTCTTTAAAAATCTGCTCATTATTTTTTCATGAATCTCGAATAGGGCAAAAATATCGGTGTACGCTTTGTAAACGAGGTTGTGTTAATCACTGTAGTAATCAGACTTTACTACAAAAAGCTGAGACACGAACCTACCATCAGTTGAGACACGAAATCAGCCACTGAGAAATCATTCGTTCGTTATCGTTTCAAATCATTCCTTCATCGTAGTCCCCAATCGTTAATTCCATCCTGTTTGAATCGAGTCAATCCAGTCGTCGCATGTTTATTGTTTTGTTTTTCAAGCTCATGTAAAATAGGTACTTATTATATGTATTAATTATATTTCTGGCTTCTTAATTGTAATGATAATAGAAGAATAAACTCTTATGTAGTATCAAGTTTTTCGTCGTCGTTTGAAAAATAGCCGTGTGGATTTGTTTTCGTAATATCAGAGCTGCTATGAACAGGGTTACAGCTTGGCTTGAAAAGAAAATTGGGCCAAGTCTTCATAACTTAGAATAGAGCACGGCATCTTTGATCAACGAAATTAAGACATGCTAAAATAATATTCTTAATAGTCATGCGTGATTCCAAAGGCATCGCAGGTGACGCTCCAAAAGCTTAAGGTGTAAGATGAAGTTGAATGTGACCTTAATTTAACAACGCGCCCATACCCTTCAACTCGGAACACAGCACCGCTGCTTGGTGGCACACACCTTGAAATAAGGCCGGCGTGCGCACAACTTTGCGAAACTAACGTAAAAACAAAATTTAAATTTCAGAAAGAACTCAAAGACCATAGAAAATTCACGGACATAGCTAACTTTAAAACGGAGTTCGCAATAGTTTACGAGCGAAAGCTGACGGAACGCAAACGTGACAAGTACAAACGTTTGCTGTCGTTTGAGAACCTGGCTCTGTACCCTGACTACCAGAGACGACTGATGGTACTGAGAGAGCTCAGCTATATTGATGAGCATGACAGCGTTATACTTAAAGGTATGTATATAGAGGACAGGCTAGAAATATTAGTATAGGGCTTTTAAAATTTCCGTATGGTGGACGGGGTGTAATATTATGTTGTTAACATGGGGACAGATACCGGAATCGTTTTGTTATGTTTCGGTATAAGATTTTAACTTAAGCTAGAATTTTTATTAATTCACTATTTGAGCAATAAATGAATAAATGCGAAAGTAAAGTTTTCATCCTGGATTGCAGACGAATTCGCGGGCAACAGCTAGTATTTATCTGATTCATGGCGCCACGCATGGGTGTTACGCCGTGTTTGTTTGTCTGAATGGCCTATAAATCCGATAGTAAAAGTTTTTGTTCGAACATGCATTTTCTTTTTACAGGACGAGTAGCATGCGGCATGGGAACAAACGAACTAATCATTTCCGAACTAGTCTTCAGAAACGTGTTCACAGACAAGACACCGGCTGAAATAGCAGCGTTGCTCAGTTGTTTTGTGTTCCAAGCGCGGACGCAGGTTGAGAACCAGCTGACGGATAAACTGGCGGAGGGAGTCAAAGCAATCGAAAAAATTGACGCGGAATTGACTGCTATTGAGTCCAAGTACTTGGTAAGTGGAAACTATTGAGAGTCTGGTCTAGGCCCTGCATTGCTGAGCTCAAGAGTTGAGAAAATAGATTGTGGAGGGCGCCTAAAGTATCAAACAGATTTGGGCGTTTATTATAAGAATTACATTTTATTTCTTTGATATTAGCAACATGTGCAAGAGAACTTTTAAGAAACCTGCTCTGCAGTAGTTCTATCCAGCCCGCAAAAAATGTCGCTGAAATTCGGTCGCCGCTTTATTGCCTCTCCAAATATAAAAGATACAATTCCGTGCTGAATCGAACATCAATCAATGTTATCAAAAGTCCTCCAGAGACTGTTCACAAATACAAAACCCGGATATTCTGCCTTAAAACTGAATAGTTATTATTATTTGCCTTGTCCCCGGCGGCAAATAAGTAGTTGAAAACGTGTGAATGGTTGTGGACAGCTATGCTGGTCTTGATTGAATGTTTGGTCCTTCACTATTCACAAATGCTTTTTAGGTGGGACAATTCGAAGGTCAAGCAGAAAGACTGAACTTTGGCCTTGTAAGAGTAGTTTACGAATGGGCGCTAGAGAAACCCTTTGCCGAAATAATGGATCTCACTGATGTGCAAGAGGGAATTATTGTCAGGTGCATTCAACAGTTACATGAGGTAAGAGAGAAATTGGAGCTCTTTAACAGTAAAAGAAGTTTTTTTTTATTTACTTTATACAGAAAAGACGGTATAACACATAACATAACATCACACCTTGTTTCCCCGAAGGGTTGGGCAGAGGTGTACCTATAGACGGTAAGACGGTATCATGCTTATAATTATAACAGACTTTAGAGACCGAACTCACTATGCGATAGTTTGACGCGATCGCGCAATAAGGGCGAAGGACAAGATAAAATTGAATTGAATCCTAACTCTCACACCCATATTTTAAGTCAAAACCCTCATGATTTCCTTGACTTGACTCAACTTCACTTTGGTGGTTTGATATTCATAGTTGCAATTTTAGGTTTGGTTTTTTTTTTCATAGGCATGAGTTGAGTTGAGGAACCAACTGCCAAATATAAGGTACCTTGAGGCTTCCTTGAAGCAGTCAACAAGGAAGTTTTAACCAAAACACGCGTATTTGATCCGATTGTCATAATCTATTTTGAAGAGTTTATTGAAAATTGACGTATTCGCGACGTATCACCTCGACTCACAATCGTAAGCTGACGACTACGGATACCTATTCTGAGGGTCTTTTGAGACACGCCTTGAAGTCTCCTCGACAGAGTTGTGAGTCGAGTACCTACATTACACAGGATTCTAAACCCACAGCTCTCACGTTCCATGTCAATAAAAACACTCAAATAATTTGTTATTATGTTTTTTTTTCTATACCCACAGTTATTAGTTGACGTGAAAGACGCCGCCGTGGCTGTCGGCGAACCGAAGCTTCAAGCCAAAATGATGGAAGCCTCAACCGCGATCAAGAGGGATATCGTATTCGCAGCCAGTCTATACACCACGCAAAAAGAAACGGTTACTACATGATAATAGAGTTGAATTTACAAATACCAGTGCCTTAAAATGAAATTTTAAACAATATGTTTTTTTTATGAACAAGATACGCTTAGCTAGTGCCTTGTGTTGTAACTAAGTTGGAAGTGTGAATTTGGCGTTGTGCGTAGTTCTATCAATTGCGTATTGCGGGCGTGTTGCGTGCGTGACTACGTTGACTGAAATATAGTGATTCGAACATTGTAAACAAATAGCTTAGCTGTAATAGTTAGTCTAGAATCTAATGGTAGATCGATGTTTATACTGTTCGAATAACAAGAATTACAATATACTAAATCTTTATAATGCACAAGCGCACACTGGAATCTTTATTTTTATTAATTGATTACGGTCAACCCCCTCCACCCGCATACTCAATGCACATGCCCGTAAAATACGCCGATTTTATTTTTATTTTACCAATTTATAATTTTTATTTATGGATTCTAGCTTAAATTTATGTACACCTGTTATTTTTATGCATGATTTTCTATAAGCTCTCGCATGGGCGGACAATAAAATTTTCTAATTTACGTAAGTATTAGTTTCATTTTGTTCTGTTTTATAATTTTTTATTATTTCATAGATCGGTGTTGTGTTATTATTGCACCGTAAAAAACTTCTTGGCTGCTGCCGCAAGTGTGGTATGGAAGTAAACTAGCATTTGTATTTTATTGATTGCTTCATTTTATTTAATAAGTAGTGCAACATTTGCGTCAAATAGGTGCCATATGTATGAAGAATATGGCGACCAAAGTCCTTTCACTAGTCTTTCTTTTCACAAGCTATGCTAGAATGTTTGCTTTTTTGTTGGTAGAACGACACTAATTATAATTTGTAGTGTTTGGTTATCTATGTAAGTGTCTTTGTTATATTTTTAATTACTGTACTCCATATTTCTACTGCATGTGGATGTTTACAACCAGTTAGCTCCTTTCTGGTTTCTTTGAAGACCCAACATTCTCATAGATGATTTCTAATAACACTTTGAATTACTACAGATCAAACTGCTGAAGTTAAATGAACGGGCAGGGGCAGCCAAGATGAAAATAAATCAGCAAAATAAAGCGAACTCCTCAATTTACCGAGACATCGTCCTTGCTGCCAGCTGGACTTCCTCCGAGCCACAAACAACCAATGAAGAGAAAATTGACGAGGAGCCTGTATCGACCCAAAACACAGATGAAAACATAAAACCAGAAGTGAAAATACTAACATTAAACAAATCCCCGAAGGTTTCTGAAAAAGCTGATCTAGATACGACAGAAAAGATTAATGACGGCTGGAGGAGGGCGAAAAATTTTAAGAGGCCTGTAGCTCACAAGAAACCAACAGTAAGCGCGAAGCCGCAGGAGAAAAAAAAGGCAAACACGAGTGAGAAACAAGAAGCTAAACATAAAGAAAAAGACATGCGTTTGGGACAACACGACGACTGGACCGACTACCTCTAGTGCACAATCAATATATATGAATCTTCATTTTAGGCGTGAAATCATCATAGTACCTGCTTTACTGTAGGTAAATAAAGAAGCTGAAGCCCCAAGCGTGACCTGATGCGCAGAAGGTGCCGTTTAACAGACCTGCGCGGCTGTGCAAGCATACTTACCGCATAATGGAATTTACTGAAGCTATATCAATATAAGATTTGAAGAACAGTAATACTCAGTGGTTTGAACAGCAGCTCAACAGTGGTTAGTGCTATTTATGCTTTTAACTGCACGGAATGATGACTGTCTAGCTGAGGCATCTATGAAAATGTAAGTCAGGTAATTACGACTGACATAGTCCTCCAAAAAAAAAAAAAACGTTTACCATTCATGGGAACAGAACAGACACCTACCCAGGAATAAAAAAATAAGCCTTGTTTTCGCCGGCACTTAACATTCGAATATAACCGGAATCCATGTCCCAAAGACCAGCCAGCCAGCATGCTCAGGATCCTGTAGGTGACATTGACGGTGACAATGATTTTGCAAAACGACCCATGTCGCTAGAAGATGAAGTATCCGTTCGAAAATATCCCCCGCAAAGTGACACCGGCTGGCAGCTGGCTTGCCTTGAAAATCGAATTGAAAAATCCACATGGTATCACAATATTACCAAATATTTAAACGTCGCTGCAGATCTATCAAAATACTTTATTTATTGCTATGAGCCTGATGTGTCCAAATGCGGGGCTATGGGCTCCCTTCTCTCATTCCACTCGTCTACTTGGCCTTTTGTAAAGGGACCCAGCTCATACCGCCATCTTGGTCACAGTACATACTCACACGATCAACTGCGATGTCCGCTTGTTATGTTGCCCAGTATCAATCATTGCTCGATTTAACTCAAAGTCACAGGTCAAATCCAAAGCATTTATTTCAAATCGGTACATAAAAGGCACTTTTGAACGTCAACATTTACATTAAAATAGAATTGATTCTAGGCGCCCCTTCCAAAAGTTAGTTTCGTATGGAGAAGTTACTCCGTTACTCTTTTAAAATGTTTTACAATAATTTGTATATATTATATTTTATATGTGAAGACGATGCACCAAGAATATAAATACTATACCTAGCAGAATAGGTAAATATTATCAAAAATAAAGCAAAGACAGATAAATCAATCACGTGATAGGTACATGGTGCTCACATATTTAGAAACATTGTAAAAATATATATTTTCCTAAAATATTAACTAAGATTAAGTCAAAAATTACTCAGTTACTTCTACTAAGTGTTACAAGTATCTTGTGTGTAATTTACAGCAGTTACGTTTACATGATAAGTATGTGGTCTCCCTATTTATCTTCGTCATGATAAACTGTATGATTGTAAATACTGATTTTAGAAAGTTTATTAACTAGGTACAAACACGAGCAAATATTTATTAATATTTTCGATTAAAAATTCTTCTCAATTTAACAGAGTAGGAAGATATTTTTATGACGCAAGACACGTCCTATATTATTGCATTGACACATATTTTTGAAGCCGATGCAGCATCCTATATTTTTGTGGCCCTTGACTTGCCGAAACATTGTTGTCATTCGATGCCCACATATTTGATTGTATACGCCTTCAACAAATGATCACACATGGTGAAATATAAATGGATGAATCATGAAATCAGATATTATTGTCCTTAGTAATATATTTATGCTCGTGACTGTACTTACTCTTGTGTAATCTTATGAAACCTAGATCATTCCCTACACATTCCTCTATTACTTACATCTAATTATTATTTCAATATAAAAAAAAAACTCACTTACCTACATCGTGTGCCTACAAGTTATTCTCAATGATGTTTTTTTTACCCAACTTCGCTAAACTGAAATGGTGAGGATATGACGTATGCTCTCGAACAAGCCTAAACCACTGAACCAATCAAAAATAAAGAGATGTCGTGGAATCGGTCTTCATCCAGAAAACTCGCTATAACTTCATCGGCTTTGTATGCTCGGCGCCTAGTGGTTCAGCTTCACGCCCTTAGTGATCAGCTCGCGTTTTCGTGCGAACTATATTAGGCTTTACTCAACCAGTGAGCGAGCCGGCCATAGTAAGTTCCTACTTGAAGAATCGGAATCTTTTGCGGGCACTTTGATAACTAAGTATACTTAAAATTGGCAAGTATCGCTTACCATCTAGGCACCCCTAGACATTTTACCCCCAAACCATTATGGAAATTAAGCAAATAAATCCACACATTTACAGATAATTTTAATTTTATCCGACTTTTATTACTATAGAGACCTGCCACCCCGTAGAAATTTCCGCCTTGCCCTCTGTTCCCAGAGTGAGATATATGATTGTGCGGCTTCGCCTGGTTACGAATGTATACAGGGTGACCCGCAAGTCAACGTCAAGCCGGACTCAGGTCATAATAGATATCAGAAAAATTAAATAAAATGTAAAAATTTGTATCAACAGGAGAAAGACCATGTTTACTTCAACAGTCGTCATAAATCGACGTTTCTAAACATAGTCGTTCTTTTCCTATTTGAACCAACTTACCTACTTTCTTCAAGATAACTTTGCTTGCAAGATTTAAATTTTTTTGCACCTCGGATAGGTTAGGTTTCTTAAGCTCTTCATTCAGTAATAAGAGTTACTTTGATAACTTAAGCAAGAAAGTTTAAGAATTAAGCCAATTGAGGGATTGGAATATTCTATCCAACGATCAGAGTGGTCATAGATGGCTGATCATCGGATCATAGGGCTATTGATGCTCCTCACGAGTCTTTCTGCTGCACATCAACGTCCTGTTACAGCTTGGTGCTATCGGGTGCGCAGATGACAGCACAGACTCAGAGAGATACCTGTTTAGTGCAAGACTCAGCGGAGAGGAAACAGCCACTTCTTAGAGAGGCCATGGTAGATCGCGTTTCCCAGTGGGGCGACGACAGTCTGGTCAAATTCAACTCTGAAATCAGGCCTGCGTTTTTACTGCCAGAAGGAGCCACTTTCAGTTAGCTCCTACATTCCGAGGTCCATCTGTACCAGTTACCGACCTCCAAAAGCTTTTGGGCATGGAGTTGTCTGATCTCAACTTCAGCTCAACCATCGATTAAAAGCACTGCAGCTAAGAAGCTGGGTATTCTTAAAAAGGTGAGGCGCTGGACAGCATCATCAGCAAGCACAGTTCCGTACCTGTTTGGAGTATTGCAGCTACTTCAGGGATGACTTGGCTAAATACCAGCTTGCTGCACTTGACTCGGTGGAACGCAGAGCAAAAATGCTTATAGGCGACGAGACGTTGGTAGCTAGGCATCACAGCCTCGCTCATCTGCGTAATGTTGCTTGCCTGTCGGTCTTCTACAGACTGTACTTCACTTCGGACAGTATGCGCAGGAGCTCCATGACCTGATCCCACCACCGCCCTTTTACTACCGGGCTATCTCCTATCTGCTTTTATTATGTGCACAGCTAAAGTGTCAAACTCTATGCCAGCGTCTGTGTTCCCTTCCACATTTAACCCGTCTGCCTTCAAAGCAAGAGTGAACAGGCATCTTCTGGGCGATGCTCCGCCCAAGCTGGGCAAACCTCCAACTCCACACAATGGTGACATTCGGGCGTTTCCTCCCGCCTCATACGGAACAAAAACCTCCCGAAACAACCATGTACGGTGAGGACCTGTGTCAGGCGGAAGGTGAGGACGCCATGGCGCTTCTCTAACTACTCCTCAAAGAGTGGACTTATCGTCGCATTGTGATCAGCCCTGGATTTAGGCCTAGGCCTACAAGGCCCCAGCCTGGGGCCTAGCTAGCCTAGGGTCCCCAAAGCTACCCCGACAGGTATAGCTTGCCTGCCTGATGTCAGACGAACAGGGCTAAATAGCAAATGATACAAGTCTCGGGGGGCCCCGCGCTCACATCATGGTACCTATACCACCCGTAGGAAAGAACAAGAACATCACCGGGTAGCTCGCCGTACGGTAAGGACCCAGCCTGGGTCGACGTCGCGTAGGGTTCCACGCGCACCTCAAAGATATGTGAGCACTAAGTGAAGGGGTCCGACAGGTCCGATGCCTTCTAGGGTCGCGGGTTATTCGAAAGAGGTACCGAGGCCCTGGCACAGGCAACTGAAGGAACACGGGTGGGTTTTAGTCAGTAAAAGTCTGACTACCTAGAGCGGGAAAAGTCTTTCGATGGTATCCCACCCAAAAACAAGAGCCAGATCAAAAGTGACTGTTAAAGCCGACTGCACACATTTACCTGCGCTACTTGTTCAGTATTACGCCTCGCCCTTTCCGGCTCGTGTATGATTGTGAAGATAGTAATGTGCAATATAAGTATCTATTCGTTCCCAACTCCAAAAATTCCGAGTCCCTAGAATCTTAATCAAAAGTCGCTATAAAGTCACTAAAACTAACTCCACCAGGAGCGGATCCACGATTTTGTCGGGGATAGAAAAGGCGGTGTGAAATATTAGGAAAGGTGAAAAAAAAAGATAAATAATTAGACTAAAATTAAGTAAATAAAGGTACTACATAATAGGAAGTCCTGTGTTCCCCTATCTTTAAAGAATACGAACCATTGAGCTCAGTGTTGCCAACTTAGCCACATGCGACATTAAATAGTAGAAATTATCGGAGAACCGGCCCTAATCAATAGCAAAACTTAGATTTGAAAGAAAATTGGATGTGTTGCTTTGAATATTTTTTGAAATATCTAAAGCTAGGGCTGTTTAAATTTGTACTCCAAAAATCGCCAGAAATGTCGCCAAACAATTTTTGTCGTCAAAACTTTATTTTTGTCGCTAAGACTTGAACAAAAGTCGTCAGTTCTAGCGACTAAGTCGCTAAATTGGCAACACTGCTCACGCAGTTCTGGCACTACTACTGCTGATGGAACTCGAGCTTGAACGTGTGCGTTTATTACGCTTACTTTGTTTACCCATAGCTGTGTGTGGGTATCGCGTGCCACTTGTGATGTAAACTTTATATGTACTTAGATCATTAACTATGAATAGAAACTACTTTATATTTTTAACAGTGTAATTAATTTAAAGTTCAAACAATATAATAATGGAAAAGGAAATATAATCACATGAAAATCGACCTCCTCTAACAGACGTCTCCGCAGTAGTCTTCTCATATCTTAAGCTTACAATGGTCGCAACGCAATGCCGCTCTTGTTTATGTTCCCACGCTGAATTTTGAAACTATCCTATGTTTACATCCGGCTCGGGATACAGCCGCGCAAGCACCCCGTCTCGCTGTGGGTCACCATGGCGCTCCAGTGATGTCATTCTTAACTTTGTAAAGAGAGCGCAGCAATAGCCAACATTTGGAAATTTCATAGACCGTTAGTTTCACAATCTAATCAAAATATTCCAAAAAAAGGACTAGATGACATTTTATAACAGTCCCTGAGGGAACCACTGCATAAAAACAAGCAGATCCAATAGCCCACAGAACACTATTACTCCTAGCGGAGCAATAGCCTAATGGACCACTAGGACTGCTATCTAGCCGCATTTAGGCTGTTCGACATTGAAGTATTTGACAATGGGGAAGGTGACTCAAAATGGCGCTGTCGTAGCTAGTTTCCAAAAACAAGCTATTAATGCAAGGCGTGAGTCGGTTTTTATTATTTTTTGCGGAAACGATTCATTGTTATGTTCATAAATGCTCGAAAATTTGAGTCTACCATTTTCCGAAATACCCTAAGCTTAGCAGATTGTTACATAAAGCTATTGGAAGAGAGGTTCGAGGTTATGTCAGAAACATTTTAAAGAAAGTGATGGCTTGGAAAATATTCAGGTTTTCAATTCTGACATATTACAAATCAAATAATTATTATAAAATATTGAAATCAATGAAAATAACGAAATAGTGGAATAAAACCAAACTCATGAATGAACACGAAACGGAATGAATGAACGAAATGTCAACATTATTGTAGGCTGTAGGGACCTAGATATGGTCACGCTATCTACAATTAGCTTTGACCGACCTTCCCCATTGTTCTCGACCGATCACCATGTTCGGCAAGCCGATCCCTTGGGAGAAGCGAGCCAAATATCTTGGTGTAGTTCTCGACGAACACCTCTCGTTTTCAGAGCACATTAAGGCGGCTCGTTCGCGCGCCGCCTTCGCTCTAGGTAGACTCCACTTCGTCCTCAATGCACGTAGCAAATTGTCACTAAAGTGCAAATTGCGTATCTACACAGCGTGCATTCGCCCGATCATGACTTAAGCCAGTGCAGTCTTCGCACACGCCAAGCCCGTTCGCTTCAATAGAATGCAGACCCTCCAGAACAAGTTCCTCCTTATGATAACAGGCTCCCCCTGGTACGTTCGCAACGAAATCCTCCACGTAGACCTCAGGATTCCCACTATCCGTCAGTTCATGAAACGAATTTCAAAGCGTTTCTTCGAGACCGCCGCGAATCACCGCAACCCTCTGGTTGTGAAAGCCGCTAGCTATATTCCCTCCTCCATTAGTCATGTCCGCCGTCCCAAGCATGTCCTCCCCGATCCCGATGACCACATAACTCTCATTCAGGAGAGCAGTAGGGCCACCAGTACAGTGCACAAACACAGACCGACTTTCCGACCTCGCCGCCGAGGTTCCTCGCGAAGATCCCGACGTAATTGTCCCCCCCGACCCTTGCTCGATGAAGTGCCAGCCCGCGCCGTAGCTGAGCCTGTAGCTTTAAATTCCCCGAATAATAATAATCAACAAAATCTGATCCAATAGTCCCATCTTGCTGTCCTCCCGTCAGCGACGCCCTAGGCCGAGGTCCGTACCCCACAGGGGGTGCCCTTAGCGAGCGTTCGCTTAGTAATGTAAGTAGTTTTACGCCCCTGGCTGAAGGCTTTGAGTCCGCTTAAGGCAGCCACAGGATAGTCCGGTTAAGTAGTCACGACCTCTCAAGGTCAACTACGAGAAGCCATACCCAAAAAAAATAAAAAAAATCCCCATTGTTGCAACATCGTCCCTTCAGAGCGTCTGTCTAAATGGGTGTACTATGCCAAATCGAATGACAAAAAGTCGAATATCAATTGATCGACCACTATAAATCGAATGTCTAAATACTCGAACGTTCATAATATCGAATAGTAAAAAAATCGAACATTCAATATATCGTACACTCAATACATCGAATGTTCAAAATATCGAATGTTTGTTTGATCAAACGTTCAACGCGTCGCATATTCATTCGAACGAAATATCAATATACTGAATTATTTTTTAAAGAATACAAGAATCACATTTTAATCTTTAATTACTATCTTTTATAGGTACATTTAAAAATTTTGTGTGAATTGCAACTGTACGGAAAAACTAATACATCCATGTTGTTTGTATTACTCTGATGTATTACATTGAATGTGATTCTTGTATTCTTAAAAAAATAATTCAGTATATTGATATTTCGTTCGAATGAATATATGCGACGCGTTGAACGCTCGATCAAACAAACATTCGATATTTTGAACACTCGATGTATTGAGTGTACGATATATTGAATGTTCGATTTTTTAACTATTCGATATTATGAACCTTCGAGTATTTAGACATTCGATTTATAGTGGTCGATCAATTGATATTCGATTTTTTGTCATTCGATTTGGCATAGTACACCCGTCTAAATCATATTTTTGAAACGTTTAAATGACAGTTGGAATTTGTAATGGAGCGGCACCGAAAGGTGCATGAATTGTATCAGACCACTGTGATCCGGATCCATTTTCTAATGCCATACTATCGTCACTTGGTGCATGGCGTGTACGATACAAACGTTGAGCAGTCATTTTTGAATCGCCGTTACGATAATACTCTCGTACGCCAAAAGCTTGTCTGCATCTCCGGGTATTGTTCCATGTTCCATTGCGCCTAAAATTCCACAAAATGGCGGACTCCATGATCCCCTTCCTGCGCCCCTCCGCCGCTCTAAATCAACTTAGCGCTAAAACAAATTTTGGAGTACTTAATTATTATATTTGAACATACCACAATAGTTTTGAATATTTGATAATAATATAATATCTGAGGAGTAACTGAGTTCATACAATAAGGCCGTAGATGCTCTGTGGTCCTTTGTTTATCAGTTTCAGGTCCTTTGTTTATTCCGAATTGGGATGTAATCGATTTGAGCGCGCTAACATGGTCGGCGTTATCGCAAGATGGCGCATGTCATGACGTCATCTATCTATGACGGGCATCGTTATCGCGCTCACGCCAACTCGGAACGGGTGTAAGCGCGCTCAAATCGATTACAGCCCAATTCGGAATGCGGCCTCAATCAGTTTGACTTTGACACTGACAGAAGTGACAGACAACGCTGGCGGTGGCGGCGGTCGGTAATAGTCGGTATCCAACATAATATTTATTTATTCGAGCATTTCGAGCGCAGCGAGACCAATCATTAATTCCTGGCTGGAGCAATTTATTAGGGCAACCACAGGCAAGTCCGTTTAAGCAGACGACAACTTCATAGGTTGACCTGCGAGATGCCATTCCCTAAAAAAAAACAATCTTTAATCTAAGGTGGTTCGGAAATAAAATAACCAGCAAGGTGCTGTACTACAATCTACTTTGTGGTATATAGGCACACCATTTTTTTCATGCAAGCTAATTAAGTGAAATTAGATCCCATAAGACGACTCACAGACCTTGCTAAGTTACAACTTGCCTACCTAATTTTTTCAAACTGGTCATTCAGTGAGAAGATTCGGGTATAGGAATATTTGCATTTCATGTGGTTCTTCAATTTTCAAGAGCACACCAAACACATGCTGTGGATGTTGACACTGTGGAATGGAATATTATTTTTCAGTGGATACCATTGCACCAGGTAATATTAAAATGATAATTTTAAAACAATAGAATATTTAATTTCAATACCTATTTATTCTATTTGGTTACCTAGCTGATCTTTCTGCTTTTTTTTAACTAACTCCAGCCTGCCTTTGCCCAAATGGAACCCGGTCTTTCACTAAAATAGTAAAGAAACAAACACACTACTAGACTGCCTTATCAACTATTTACAGTGCAATAAAGATTTTGATAAACAAAACATATTAAAATAGACTTTATTTGCAATACTAATGATCTATTTTTTCAGGTGGAATGTTTAGAACAAGTCTGTATGGCTTGTTGGCTGAAAGCTTCCCGAGCTGTGCGCAGAAACAGGCAACCGGAGGAAATCAGGGATATGTAAATACAGCCATTGGATGTTGAACACAGCAGTAACATCCCACAACCACCTCCTATGTCTATGACTGTTACACCTGCTAGTGTTTTAAGGTCAAAGATGGAGAAACCGCCAATGTGTAGAATATGTTTAGTGGATAATGTACGAATGTATATAGTGGTCAACAAGAACTTGCATGAGCTTTATGAGAAGCTGACTGGTATTCCAGTAAGTTGTTAATCAAGTTTTAAACTACCAATGTTATAGGTTTTAAATGCAAATCATACACAAGGATATAAATTCATATGAACTTTCAGTTGAAGGGTCGTCTTAAGGGTCTTATGGGCAAATGGAAATCACTGACATCAGTGAAATAAAACCATGTGAGGAAACCTGAACTTCAAGTAAATATAAAAGTCACCAATCTGCCTTGAGCTAGAGAGATAATCATTGCTCATGACTTCTCCTGTATGAGGTGTATATAAAACATTACTGTCTAACAACTGTTGGCTTTACAAATTAAGGTAAGATTGGAAGTATTTCCAACATAATAGTGTAAGAGAAGTTTTGTTGCAGTTTGTAACTGAAGACAGTAGACCAATTCTTGCTTGTTTCATCTGCTGCACTAAATTAAAGCAATGCTACCAATTGCTGAGAAAATGTATGGAATCCGAAGAGCAGTTTTCTAAGATGATGAATGAGGATTATGAGGTGAGTTATTCTTCAACAGATATTTAATTTTATTCTTATAATTTATAATTTTATTTTAATGTAAAAGTGGTTTCTCTCCAACTCATAACTTATTGTGTCTGGATTTCACGCCAACCAAACAATTGAATTTTGAATGTTGTTATATACACTTTTGCAAATGCAGGTGTTTAATTTTTTTTTTTTTCAAAATCAAAATCACATCACACATAACATCACGCCTGTAATCCCAGAAGAGTTAGGCACAGGTACACCTATAGTACACCCACATTTCGCCAGCTAGGTTTAAGTCCCATGTAATAGAGGGCGACCATAGTGCCATAAACCGGGCACAAATCCAGACTCCGGGCTGCTACTGAGAAATTCTAGATAGAAAAACCCAATAACACTTTGCCCAACCTGGAAATCGAACCCAGGACCTCATTCTCAGCAGTAGCTCTAGCGGCCACTAGACCAACGAGGCAAAAATCAAAATCAAAAGTCATTTATTCCAACTAGGCTGAGAATCATCACCTTCTGAACGTCAAAATTACATAAGACAGTCCCCCAAAACGCCGGCCCTTCACCACTTCCTGGTGCTGGGAAGAAGTAGTGCAACAAACTCCCCAGCAGCACAGCTGTCCGTTCAGTTAGAAAAACTTGATTCTTTACGATTGCAGTCCGCGAGGCCTAAGCTGAGCTCTGCATTTGTGTGAGTGCACATAGCGACGCGTCCTTTGCTTGGCAATCGGACAATCGGCCTAAGACGCTGTGCTTCCCTCGCGTATTCATCGCGCGATCACATTGGTGCGATTGGTAATCTCTCACACAAATGCAAAGCTCAGCTTATGCCTCGCGGACTGTAAGTAGGTAATTAACATTACGAAATACAAAACATTATATAACATTATTTGCCATACATGTCAGCAAGCACACATCAATATACCAAAAAACATAAACATAAATAATAAAAACATAAACAAAACATATCTAAATGAAATCCTCCCGGCATACATTGAATGCCCCCTTACATGTGCGCGTCCGCATGAAACTCAATTCATTTATTTTAATTAAACGGTTTACTGGCACTTTTGAACTGTCAAGGAGTTGGTCAGTCAGAAATATGAAGCTAGTTGCCCATACCAAAGCGAGGTGTATGGAGAAGAACGTGCAAGAAACTCCATGGACACTCATTTAAATAATATTGCTACAAAAATATTAGTAACATCATTAATGTTGATCTTATATTGTGAGAACGATGTACAAAAGACGTGCACGTTAAAAGCGCCCAAGTGCAACAAAACAAATTAAAAACAGTCAAAATTAAATGATTAAAATAAGCCGTGGCAGCTAACACAGTCCCAACTGACGGCGCCCGTTTACGAACATGACGCATGGATCAGCTAAATAATCTAGCACACGCGCCACTGTCAGAGAGACATTTGAGTGAGCATGATATACTATCAGCCGCCACACAATAAAGGACATATTACCTGGTAAATGGTAGCTTCATAGTACATAGTACTATGCATAAATATGCGTCTGTGCTATGCATTTATATAATACAAAGGAGATTGAGTTTATACAATGCAAAGATATTCTTACAATCTTCAGCAGATCCAACAGTATTTTCAAATGTTAATCAATTAGTTATGGTTGTGCAGCAGGACCAGCATTGAGCCAGGCATTTTCACATAGCTGTATGTTGAAGTCACAAATTATAAACTAGGATTTTCGAAGTAAAATAAACAAAACCATGTTTAGCAAGAGGACTTGTCCCACAAGCAGCATCCATTCACGAGCATAACGTAAAGATCAGCCATTTACCCCCTCGCCATATTTGAGGGAAGGAGGCAATCCGACCCCTGGTGCTACCGGGTTGTCTACTGCATTTAGCATTGGCATTTAGCATTGACGCTCCAATTATGAAGCCTATGCCAGAATAGGCACCGAATAGGGTTGATGATGAGGGTTTCGTGACGGTGCAAAGCAGGAAGCGCCGATCGCGACCGAATAAGAACTGCTGCGGCAAAGCTCCAAAGATGCCCGAAGTCAGCTTGCGCGCCGCAAAGCCGAACACTCCGGTATTCATCTCCCGCCTACACTACACTACTAAGGCGGACGACATCGTGGAGTACGTGCGCCAGAAGACGAGTTATACGCCGAGGGTGCAGTTACTGAAGTCGCACCGCAACTTTAACTTCAAGGCGTTCGTCGTGCACATACCGAATTGTTATCTGCCCGTCGTCATGGAAGAAGACTTTTGGCCGCAGGGCGCGGTGTTCCGTCGCTTCCGCGGACAAGTATCACAGGACAGCACAAGATGAAGCTAGGGAAGTGCTACTAACATAGTTTTAAGCTAAATGTATTAACAAAAATTTGTTTTATACTATAAACATGTTAGTTAGGTCTATGGCCTATTGTAACCTGAAATAAAAGTTTTATTATTATTATTATTTCTTCATATTTTGTTTTCTTTTGATAGCACGGGCTTAAGCCAAGTGTCCATCACTGGGAGTAATATTGGATACTGCTTGGTTTTCCGCAGTAGACTGTATGGTAACTGAAACTAAATTTGAGTGGGAGTAATGGTACAAGTTGACCGACTGACACTGAAGAAATTTTCTTACTAGCCTACAAGTATTAAGAATCACTGCCTTCTGCAGCAGGTGGTAGGTGGTAGGCGGCAGGTTGAGGGAATTAAGGGACTGATGAAGCTGTTTGGGTATATATCCTGTTGTAGATAGCACTATGGGGACTATCGTGACTTTTTGAAGATGCCAAAGCCGAGTTTTTTCGTCTTTTAGTAAAAAAACTATCCAAATACACCGAGTATTTTGATAGTTTTTCGGATATTGTAGTCTGTAAGTTATGTGTATTTTGCACGGCAATGTCTATGTGGCGGCATCTACACCGCCACATGCGAACAAACGCATCAATCCTGCATCGCGCAAGCAGAGTTTACCGCGCAGATAGCATACATACAACTTCCCGATAACAATCATCGGGCAGTTGCCCACCAGATACGACATCCATCTGGTCGGAGGATCCTCCCTTTTCCGAAGAGTATGAGTGAACTATACACCCTGTTCCTCATATACCTAAAACTGGTGACCCCGACGTGATGAACATCACCTCTTCACTGGTGACCCCGAGTATGAACGTCAGCGCAGCCTTCGTGCAACTACTTCAGCGTGACGTCATCATCATCACTCCCGCAAGTCACACAGCCAGCCAGCAACCACGGCTTGAACAGTTGTCCTGACCATCAGCATGCAGCGCAAGCACATACCTGGTCATCACCTTCAGCCTCATCAGCAACCTTGGCACAGCACACTGCACATTCGGCCGGTCCACAAGCAGAGTGCTTAATCCCTCTCCTGGTCGACATCAGCAGTCAGCCACCCCGACTCACTGGGGCATCTTCGCAGACAGTTCCGACTCACCGCGAACTATGCGACACCCGGTTCCAACCCACTGGAACCCAACTGGCATTGGCAAGCATCGCAAGATACAAGACTTAGTCCACTATCGACCTCCGGTCTTCGGAGGGGAGTGATGTGGCGGCATCTACACCGCCACATGCGAACAAACGCATCAATCCTGCATCGCGCAAGCAGAGTTTACCGCGCAGATAGCATACATACAACTTCCCGATAACAATCATCGGGCGGATTGGCTTGTGGTCGTCACACAAGCTTATCCAACGGAATTTTCCTATTCCGTTAAAGTTTGTTCCGCGCGGACCGTTAAAAATTTTTTAAAAATTTTCTGACTACCCGGTTTTTTGTACCGACGCGGTCGCGGAGACCATACCCCCGGGATGCCGAAGCCCGGCACGCGCGGCTCGTTGGGCTGCGATGCCGGCTCACCGGAGCCCCGCCCGGCGCTGGATAGGACGTCGTCGATGCCGAGCATCGGTGTTGCGTCGTCCTGTGCTCCGCCGGCCGGATCCACCAGAAGCGAGGAAAAGAAGAAGAAGACTTCCAAGAAGAAGAAGGAAGAAAGAAGAGGAGGGGGATCGAGCGCCGCTGCTGCTGCCGGCCCACCGACGTCACTGGCGCCTGCGCGCGCTGCGCCTTCGCCGTCGTCGAGCCGACCGCACGCGGTAGTGATCCGTCCCGCCGCGTTCCGCCCGGTGCCCATTCAGGCCCCGGGGCCTGCCGCTAACCCAAGTTGCGCGCCGCACGCGCGCGCCGCGGCACCGCCCGCGCGTGCTCCCGCACCCGCGCCCGCGCGCTGCGCTGCTTATGCCGCCGCGTACGCCGCCGCTTACGCCGCGCGCCCCGCCACGCCGCGCGACTACCCCGCGCGCCCCCGCACACCGCCCGCGCCCCCCCGCGCGCCCCCTGCACGCATCGACGCGCCGCCGCGATTCGCGACTCCGCCCGCGCCCGCCGCAGCGACTACCGTGACCACGCAACCATATACCAAAGCTGCGCCAGCTCCGCGCACCGCCGTGACCGGCGCCCGCTTCTCGCTGGCGGGACCGGCAATGGCTGAGCGAGAGCGGCCAGCTAAAAATCCAGCAACCACCATGACGTCAGCAAGGTCAGTACCAAGCGCCACCCATACGCCTGACTCGCCGGCGCCTCCTCGTGCCTCAGCCTACGACTCGCCCGCGGTTATGTCGCCGTGTTCGTCCATCGGATCGAACATGTCGCTGGCATCCGCGGGCTCGACCGGCGATGGCTGTGCGCGCGGCTATATCGAGTCCCGGCCAGAACCCAGAGGCCAACGACAACGTCGACGCAGGAGCTCAAGCGAGACCGCAGCGGCGGAGGGGAAGCGGCTCTGCCCCGACTCGCCGCGGCCACCGCGCGAAAGCGCGCCGCGGAGTCCGGACCCGCCAGCGTCGCCTACTTTTGCCGACGCGGCGCGCCGCTCACCCCCGCCACCTGCGTCACCATCGCCGCCACCATCACCGACCGCGGGGTTCAGGCCACCCCCCGCCCCCGCCACCGCTGCCAACACCCCCGATGCAACCCCCGGCGCCGCGACAAGAACGTGGCAACAAAAGCCGGGACAAAAGAAGCCCAGGTACCCGCCGCTGGTAGTTGAGAAGCTGCCAAACTGGGCCGCCCATTTCCGGGCCATCAGGGAGAAACTGGGCCGGCCTCCTAACGCTCGTCCATACGGAGGTGGAGTTCGCTTCACCCCAGACAGCGAGGAGGAGTATAGGCTGGTCCAGCGATACCTGACTGGCCTAGAGAAGGATAGCGGCGTCAGCTGGTTCGCTTACTCACTGCCAGCAGAGAAGAGCCTGAAGATCGCCATACGGGGACTACCGGCGGATACGGACCCGAAGGAGATAGAGGAGGAGCTCCAAACGCTGGGATACCAGCCGGAGTATGTGCGCCATATCAAGGCCGCACAAGGACGACCCGGTTGTGTATTCCACGCAATCTTAAAAAAGACTCCGGACGTCCGGGCCATTTATGACACCACGACGTTCATGTTGATGCGTGGTGTCAAGATAGAGGCCTGGCGCGGAAAACGAGGACCCGCCCAGTGCCACCGATGCCAACTGTTCAGACACAGCTCGCATCAGTGTCACCGCCCGCTCGCCTGCGTGCGCTGTGGAGGGGAGCACGCGGCGAGAGACTGCCCGCGCCCGAGGGAAGAGCCGGCCACCTGCGTGAACTGCGGTGGTCCGCACCCGGCGTGCAACATCAAGTGTCCGGTGTTCCAGAGAGAGACCCGGAACAAGCGGGCGGGCACCGCCGCCATAACGGCCACATCACGCCGTCCCAAAGTGTCCTTTGAGAGGCCACAAGAGATGCCAGAAGAGGCCCAAGGCACGACGCTTATGGCGGCGGCCAACGGGCCCTCAGACAAAGAAGCTACCTCCTCTGGGCGGAGGAAAAACAAGAGACGCGGGGGAAAGGGCAAGGGGAAGAAACCCGACCCACCCCAGGCGACCCAAGAAAACCCAATTGCCACCCCTGCCTTCAACGAGGCACAGGTTGTGATTAAGCAGCAAACTACCGCTAGCGCCGCCACGGCGCTGCGGACAACAAAGGAACTACCCAAGAAGGAGTTCCTAAAAGAATCTAGTGGCGGCGCCACCGACGCCAAAACAGCCACCGAAAAGTCAGATTTCACAACCTGTGCCATCAAACTACTGATGGACCTGATAAAGGCCATCAGGCAGGGACAGGATGTCGAGTTGGTCATCCTGGATGGCTTGGCCGCACTACTGACTCTGTACCGCGGCTAGGTCACCCAGGGCGGCCCAAAATGGGACGCCGGCGGCCTTCTGGCATAAGGCCGCCCCCCCTCCGCCACCTCCTTCGGGACACGGAAGACGTCACAAAACAAATCCGGATCGACCTCCAGATAAGCCGCAGCCAAGTTACACGCGACTTATCTGTGACAAAAAGACTCCACACTCACAACACACACACCTGCACTGCGTAACGTGTTCTAGGTTAATATAGGCACGTTACGTAGATGCAGACAGACATACATGTCTATACAGGCACCCAAACTCACGCGTGTACGCGCGGCGCGGGCCGCGAGTCACGCCAACATTGAACGGTGTTACACAATTACAATACCGTTCACACCCACATGTCGGCCCCTTAGCCCGGACAGTAACGGCTAGCTCTGTGATCTGGACGGGCGGGGGCCACTCACCTACTCTGTAGGCGCGTCGAGTCGGCATCTTCGTCGCTGGTCGTTGTCGCCGGGCCTCCCCTAGGTAACTAGGGGTCTCACCTGGCGGCGACAGACCGCCGAGATGTCGTGAAGAAAGCGGCGCTTCACTATAAGCGTCGCGGCGCTCCTACAGAAACAAAATAGCAACCACTCACACGGGCGCGCGTTGCCCGCGCGCGCCCGAAAAACCCATTGCCAATGATGCTGACCAAATGAGAGGCCCGTATTTACGGGTCGCCGTATGGCTTCCGCGGTCAGGGGGTGAAGCCCCGGCACCGCACGCAACGCCACCTTACGGGGGCGCCGCGATATAGCTCCGAGCGAATCATCGGGCAGTTGCCCACCAGATACGACACACATCTGGTCGGAGGATCCTCCCTTTTCTAAAGAGTATGAGTGAACTTTACACCCTGTTCCTCATATCCCTAAATCTATAAGGAACCCTGTTTTATTTACTTTGTTAATAAATACAATGTCTGATCTGTTAAATTGGATTGTGCCATCGGTATGTATGGCTCGATCGAAGTATAATTTGATTGTGGTTTTCTCTAATACCGTATGGTAATATACTGTCAATGAGTTATTTATGAGCTAGTTTCTGGTGAATGACGTTGACTACTTGATCGTGTCGATGTTTGTAATCTGTCTGGGCTATTGATTTGCAGGCGCCTGTGATATGTGGGAATGTCTCTGCAGAACTATTGCATTTCCTACATGTGTCGGTTGCTTAATTCTTTGTAATGTATTTTGTGTAGTTTTTGGTCTCAATAACTTGGTCCTGAATTGCTAGCATAAACCCTTCAGTCTCCGGGAAGAGTTCGCCTCGATTTAACCACGCGTTCAACGCATCTTTAGCATAACATAGCATAGCATAATCAGCCTTTTATGTTCCCACTGCTGGGACACAGGCCTCCTCTCTGTTAGAGGGAGTGGGCCGTAATCCACCACGCGGGCCCAGTGCGGGTTGGTAGATGAACGCATCTTTGTCGACATTTAATTGGCATAAATCTTGGCGATGTCTTTCGTGTAGTGACTTCCCGGTCCACTCTTGACATGTCGTTATGTCATCAATAACTTTCACATTTTTTGTTCTGTAGTGTCTTTTAAATTAAGAGGTGTAAAGTGATGGTCGTTGTGTGCTATCAGTTTGTGGAGTGGAGAAGATTCAGTTTTGGCGAAGAAGGATTTTATAAGTGCTGTGATTTGCTTGCTTGTGCTGTTGTGTAAATTTAAGATATCTATAAGTCCTCTGCCTCCTTCTTTTCTCGGTAATGTTAACCTTTTTAAACAAGATCTTGGGTGATGTTTGCGAAACATAGTCATTGTAGTGTTGATTTTCCGTTGTAAGTTTATCAGGTCTGTCATGGTCCAAATTATTATCCCGAATGAATAGGTGAGCACAGGTATAGCAAAGGTGTTGAATGCTTTAATGGTGTTTCGTTAATGAAGCTGTTTTTTGTATTTTAGTCTGTGTAGAAATTGTTGTTAAAGTTTTTGTATAGTATCTTTATAGTGTGTCTGATGGGATTGACTGTAACCTAAGTATTTATGAGAATCTAGTTCATCCAATGGATCTATTCGTTCTCCTGTACCTAAGGTGTGTTGATGTTGGTCATTCTTTCCTGCTCTTACTAAATTTAGTTTGCATTTATCGATTCTGAATTCCATTTTAATGTCATTTGTAAATGTTTCTGTAATGTTATCTAGCTCGTAAAGTTGGCTCTCAGGTTCTGCATATAGCCTAATATCATCCATATACAGTAGATAGTTTAAAACGCTTTTCTCAGTCTGTCTGTCGGAAACTGTAGAATTTAATGGGATTCCTAATGAGGTACCGTTTAGTATCTTAGATAAGGGATTAAGAGCAAGGCAGAACCACATTGGGCTGAGCGCATCTCCCTGGAAGATTCCTCTCTGTACTTTGAATGGTCTGGTATCTATTTTTTCGGTTGGGGTTGCGAGTCTTAATACTGTACACCAAGTTGTCATCATGGTCTTCAAAATGCAACTATTGTTGAATGGGGAACAGAATCATTAAATAAGTTTTGAATTTCTGTACTTTTTTTTAAATTACGGAATCTACTATAGGAGAAATGAGGAACAGGGTGTAAAGTTCACTCATACTCCTTAGAAGGGAGGATCCTCCAACCAGATGGATGTCTTATCTGGTGGGCAACTGCCCAACGATTGATGTCGGGAAGTTGTATACATGCCAGCTGCGCGGCAAACTCTGATTGCGCGATGCAGAATCTGTGTGACGTCAGTGTGATGCGTTGTTCGCATGAAGTGGTGTAGATGCCGCCACACTATAATTAATTGCTCTTTGCAGCCTTGACTATATTTTCGGCATCCTTTAAGCTGTTCGGCTAAGATATTATTGGCGTCAATGTGTTCGTAAATCATTTCAGATATACAGGATGTGATGATCTTATACAAAGTCTGTAAGCATGTAACGGGTCTATATTTAGCTGGGTTAGAAAAATCATTGCGATCTTTCGGTATCATGTAAGTTGTGCCTGACGTTTTGTAAAAAGGTATCATTCGGGGATCTTGGATAAAGCTATTTATAATTGTATAGATAACCATGAGCTGCTGTAATTTTTTTTGTACCGATAACTATACTATGTATGTGGTCTAACCCGGGTGCTTTCCAATTATGGAGGCGAGATAGAACTTTATGAAATATTTGTGGGGGATGTGCTTAAATTCCAATGTCTTATTTGTGTTATTTGATATTTCTGAATGTCGGCTTGGGCGTTATGATGCATAGGTTGTTCCCATATGCCTGCCCAAAAATTTTGCAATGCGTCTGGGTCAGGAGTGATAAGCTCATCATCATTTGGGTCTTTATCCTGAACATTTGTTGTTGCCTACCTGGTGTTGCGATAAAAAAAGTTTTTCGTTTTGGATGAATTGGATATTTTGTTGCTTTCTGGTTGGTCAGGCAGAAATAAATTTTACGATCAGTTGTCGAGGTCGCTAGCTAACAATATATCGCAATACAACTCATTAAAAAATTGCAATTTTTTTATTTTAAAATTAGTTGTACTTAATTGACTTATGCGGTCAAAGAAATTAAAATATTATATGACCTTATATAACCTGTCAGAAGGTAAGCTAATTTTGTAGAAAAAACATAAACATTGGTGCCAATCCTCTTTTTACTAATGTCTCTAAACTAGACTAAAAATCACCAAAATTTTGTTTATTTCTGTCAAACGGCGATTGCCCATTCTGAAAAATTCTTTAGTCTGACAGCATTAAGTTGGCACTGAGTTATTAATGTAGTGAAGATGGCAATTTTGCTATTCTGAATATGACGTTTTTCACCTAAAATATTGATTGTCTAACTAAATCGGAACATGAATCCAACTATTTTTAATCGCGATTAAAAAGGTGTGGAATAAAATTTGAAGTCGTGAACTAAAATTCACACCAACACCTCGACTTCAGACGTGCAAAAACATTTTTTTTTTTTGCTTATAAATATCTCGAAAACGGTGTGTCCCATCGCAAATTTCGACTCCCTGTAGGAAACCCTTAAATTCTACACGTAGGTAATATGTATTATATTTTCCATACAAAAAATAAAAACTTCCATAAAAAACACGTCGAGGCTGCCCCCCATGCGCGCCTCCGCCTCTCACAAATTTACGGGGTAGGGTAAACACGTTGCAAAGCAATAAGACAAAGAAAAAAACCACGTGGACTCTTTGTCGTATTGCTTTGTGTAGGCGATTGTCAAATACGATTTTAGTTGTGTCAAAATTTTTTTTTGCAGAATAGCTTTAAGATTCTAACATCGTAACGAATTTTAGTGATAGTTTAGTTCGGTGTACAAGAGAATCGGCACCATTGCAGTGGTCTCGAACCTACCGATTTTTCGGTATTTCTACCGATATGAGCTCTGTCTTACCGAAATACCAACGTTGGAAGCATACTTTCGCATCACAAAACAGCGAAATAGGCTGTCTCAGAGTCAATCACTGGTCTATTACATGGAAAACGACATTTTATTCCCGTTGTCCCCGTACGCCGTGTCCTCGTTAATATAGTTGAATAATAAAAGTAAAAACTGTTGCCCACAGTCCCCGTTTTTTTCATTTTTTCTGTAGTATTATGTGTGAGTCAACAACTTAGTATGCAAGAGCTAGCGAAGCGAGCTCAGGACTCGAGGCACCCCGACTCGGACAGGTTAGGTTAGAACAGGAAAAAAAAATAACCACGAAGAGGATGGAATGCGGCATTTTAATAACGGTCTTCTCTCACAACAGTACAAGCTATTCAACAATAACTTGTGCAGTGGTCAGTGTGGTTGGTACCATGGCTGGCTCTCCAGGATACATTGGACCTACTGAAATGTATTCACTTTTGGGGGCTTGTTTGAGTGGCTTTAGTATACTTAATAATAAAAAAATTGTGCTTGTGGGACTGTGATCACTTGCATATTTTCCTAATTCTTTAAATGTCTTTACAGCCCAATCCTCTAATAAGCCAAGGCCGCTTAGAGTTTTACAGTGGGTTTATTACATCTCAAATAGTGCATGTGCATATAGTTGATGAATATCAAACAGAAAGCATTGATATCAAAGAAGAGTTACCAGCTGTTTATGAGGGAATAGATGATAATTTTGAGCTAAAGGAGGAACATCAAAGTAATGGTATGTTCTTTAGAATAAATATAATATTATCATTGACATTGTATATTTTGTAGTGTCTGTTTTTATTTCTTGTTATGTATGTTTGTGGTGTTGATACAATAAAGTATATTTAATAAATAAATAAAGACAATCAATTTATTTTATATTTAGCACAAAATGTTTTGAACAACTTCAGTTTTGGTGGCGCTTAGTCAACGGTAACCACATAGTAATGTATAATAAAAAAAATATAATAGTATTATTACTATTGACTGTTTTTATTATACTTACAGAGCTTAAACTGGAAAATGTTGACAATTGCTGTCTAGATGTCGCACAACATTCTGAATCAGATTTAGAAGATGATGTACTAATGGAGTTTAAAATTAAAGTGGAAGCAGAAGAAGTATCTAAAAAGAAAAGAGCCAGGGAGACGAAAAGTAAGTATGTATAAGTTAATTAATGTATAGAAAGTCGTTAGCTAACTTCTAGGGCGTACCTGCTTACATGTTGTGTTGAATTCTATAAAAATAATAAACTAGGACCATTGTAGTTAAATCAATAAACTGTTAATTGCTGATACCAAAAACAAAACACAGGTCAGCAAGGTGACCAGTGCAACTTGACAAGCAGCTCTCATTCTCGATCATAACGCAAAGATTATAGAGAGCTATTACCCCCTCGCTTTTTTGTGCTGAGACGCTACTGCAAGCAGTGTCAGGTAGGGAGAATGACGATCTTGCTGCCAGTTGCTCAGACAAGAATAATTAATACAGTGCAGCGCGCACGCGAGACTCATGCGGAACAAAATCCTCATGACACTTACAAAGCTTTAGTAATAACACACACAGGACGCAGGAGTATAGTATGTACACCTACATCGCCGAATGTAGGTATGGTCAATAAATAATTAATAAACCCAAAATCTCCGATATCGCAATATTTAAAAAAACTTATTCCGATCGAATCCCACAATACGACCCCCATTTGTGGGATTTGTTAGGAATAACTTTTTTTAGGAATAAGATAAAATTAATATTTTCTTCGAACCGATCCCAGTACAAAGTGATCCATGCTGTGAAACGATAAATCGGAATGAAAATAAAGAGTAGGTACAGTGTATCGACATATCGTAAAGTACCAGTTATGGCTAAAATTTAAAGAAATGCGTTTTCTAAAATATTACAAAAGTAAGCCCACACGTTGCCAGTAACCGGCAAAGCGAGTAACCGGAAATACATACGAACGAAGCAAGATATTATAAAGCATGGAAACATATATAATTTATAATTAAAAAAAACAGAATCAACCATTATTATTAGGAGTGAAGCAACACGGTCGTTGAGTGTGCTTTGCGCCGCTGCACGGCATCGCATCGCACTGTGTAGCATGTTATTTATGATACACTTTCAAAGGCTATGGCAGACCACAGACAGCAGCGACGTTGCGGTTGAGAACAACGGCAAGCGCAGTGCCGCTGTTGTTCTAATTCCAAATGCGACGTTGTAACTTCGACGAGTATTTGACGCACTTTGTATGACAGCCAGTGACAGCACAGCTAATGGACATTTGTATTTAGTCTCGTTGGATTTGTCTTACCAAGTACGTTACAAGTGAAGGTAATAGGGCGAAAAACAGATATTTAAACCAATTTAAATGAAAAAAGTATAAAACAAACTACTGACCTTACAAGTACTAAATAAAACTTACCCGTCAACGCCTTTCTAACACTTATTAAGCTTAAATATTAAATTTCTATGTTTACGTAAGATTTATTTATTACGTTTTAGTTAATTAAAAGCTTGTTCTGAAAAAGGTTTTGACATAATATACAGGGTGTACCGTCATCATTTCGTACTGGGATCGGTTCGGCATAAAATCAATTTTTTATCCACATTGTTAACAAATCCCACGAAGTGGCGTCTCACGCCATAGTACGTCCGGGACGATAATACCCAAGAACGCTAGTGAGGTGGCCGTGACCATGTGATGTTTGAAATCTATTTCAAAAGTATCTGATGGAAATGTAAACAAATGGATCAGAAAACGTACCTTTGGATGACAATTTGTGGTGCCACTTACAAATTGAATGCTTTGATTTGATTATTTGAATACTTACCCAAAATCCCGAAACGCTAATCACGTTACAGATGTTCATCATTTGATAATTGAGGTTATTTTATACTTAAATCTCAATTTTCATCGCTGATGTTTCAATGCCAATTTAATGTTATTTATATAAATTACGCAATAATAATTAATGATGCAACGAATACTACTTATAACGAATACGAATATCACACCTACAAATTTGCGAATGAATACGAATAATTCGACAAGGTAAAAATAAATAAAAACCACTCGTTATTTTTACTTAGGGATTTAATAATTAAAATTTACCCCTGACAAATTTTTGTTCATGTAACAACATTTGTAAATTCGTAGGCGCTAGGCGATGTAACTTTTCTTTTTGTACATTCCCAGCGGTCGAATATAATATTTCTGAGCCGACAGTCGATGGCTTTAATGAAAAATACTTCTGGAATGTATTGTATTGTATATTTCTGGTATGAGCAAATCATAAACATATTAAAAGTTAATAACCCAACGAAACTAAATGAAATATTTCGCGTTATGCTATGAAACAAGTAACAATGGGGAAGGCAAAATGGCGTTGTCGTAGCTAGTTCCCGAGACAAGCGCACAAGGCGTGAGGTGGTTTTATTTTATTTTTGCAAAAATTACGCCTTGTGTCCTTATATAGTTAAAAATTGGAGTACCCCATTTCCAGAAAAACCCTAGAATAAGAGGATTGTGGCTTCGGATTGTGGATTCGTAAAGAAAAAAAAACTGAATTTGAGGTTTTGTCGGAAATATTTTGAAGAAAGTGACTACGATCAAATATTTTTTTGAGACTTATAATTCTGACTCTCCATGTTAAATACTTGATTTTAAATATTGAAATCACCGAAAATAACGAAATAGTGAAATAAAACATTAAAACCAAGTTCATGAATGAACACGAAATGGAAAGAATTAACAAAATGTCCAATTTATTGTAGTCCGTACGAGCTATGATCACGCCATCTTTCTACAATTAGTTTTCCTTCCCCATTAACTGACATTGACAATTTGAGAACTGGACAACTTCATTCATTCAATGATACTTCACTCCCAATGAATATATTCCTGCGTAGGTGTAGGTAGTTAGCCTTGCGTTTAGTTTTAAATAGTATGTTTTCAATATTCGTGATGATATTCTACGAATACGAATATTCTGTACATATCTACTATTCAGTGAAAACGAATATTCGTATTCCTTGCATCAGTAATAATAATGGTTGCTTAAATTACATTACTAAATTGATAATTGATATAAAGTTGAAACCTTCTAAATAAAGATGAATGTGTTAAAAATTAACTTGAACTTGATTTCCTCCTTTTTGATTCTAGTGTAAAACATAAAAAGCTTTTTTTATTTAGATTCATGTGCATTTCAATCTTCTTCCAACATTGTACTTACCAGATATTAAATTATAGGTGGGACCGTAGCGAAGAAACAGAAACTAAACACAAGAAGAACAAAACTAGAGGATGAAATACCACTCAAGCAAACGACAAATGTAAAATCAGATTCGGAAGTTATCCGGAAATCTCAAAACTGTACTTCCAAACGTGGCACTTATTTCAAAGAGCCTTACAAATGTGATCAGCGTAGCTGTAATCGAGTTAAAAATAAAATACAACATACTCGTACACAAATTTGTGAAAAACCTTACAAGTGTGATGTATGTCAACGTTGTTATTATCTAAAGAAGCATTTAACAAGACATATTCGCATACACACTGGTGAAAAACCTCACAAGTGTGATGTATGTCAGCGTAGTTTTAGTCAAAAGTATGCTTTAACAAAACATATTCGAATACACACTGGTGAAAAACCTTATAAGTGTGATGTTTGTCAGTGTAGTTTTAATCAAAAGGGTCATTTAACAAACCATATTCGAAAACACACTGGGGAAAAACCTTATAAGTGTGATGTTTGTCAGCGTAGTTTTAGTCAAAAGGGTCATTTAACAAACCATATTCGAAAACACACAGGTGAAAAACCTTATAAGTGTGATGTATGTCAAAGTAGTTTTAGTCGACATAGTGTATTAACAAACCATATTCGTATACACACGGGCGAAAAACCTTATAAGTGTGATGTATGTCAAAGTAGTTTTAGTCGACTTAGTGTAATTACAAAACATTTTCGAATACACACGGCTGATAAACATTATAAGTGTAATGTATGTCAAAGTAGTTTTAGTCAACATAGTGAATTAACAAAACATATTCGTATACACACAGGCGAAAAAACTTAAATGTCAATGTAGTATCATTTAATAAAACACATGCGTATATATAAACGTCAGCTTAGTAAAGAAATATTTCATGCAGATACAGCAATCCACATTGTAAAACAAGTTCTAGAAACAATAGCTGACCTTTTTGTACTTACCTCAAGGGTCATGGCCTACCTATGGGCAATGGATATGGATTTCCAGCAGTGTGAGTGGCCTCTGTCTGATTTCTCCCTGTTCAGGTCCGGTCTGTGTCATTGTTGCAGGAGGAATGGTAGTCTTCAATTATCTGGGTAGTGTTAGCTGTGAGGCTTTCTAAAGCTGCATTATCCGGGTGGGACAATAGGTAGGTTAGGTATAGCATTTCATAAAGTATCAGACAGTGCCAATTTTGTTTAACCCTTAATCTGGCAAGAGAAAAAAGTCTTGAATTTTTTATTTTTTTATATATTTTTGTCATCGTCAGATGTTCCTAAAACCAGGAAAAATAATTTAAAAAATCTGGTATATCTCGATTTTGAGAAAATGCATGTCCAATATACAGGACATTGCCAGGTTCTCCATAAAGTAACTGTAAATATCGATGTCCATTATATTGGCCATTGCCGAATTAAGGAATCGATCGAGAATTTTTATAAAAACTTTATTTATTCAATTATGAAATGAACAAAAATAAAATGCATGTTTAGAATGAAAATATTTATTTTTGTACAATTTTAAAATTTAAAATTACATTTTTTTTTTCTTATTTGGCTTCTATAAAATTGTATAAAACATAAAAAGTCTAATTCTTCTTTATTATTATAACATAACCACCCGTCTTGAGATCAATATTATTCAATAATCAATAGCTTTTTTAAAATTAACTTAAGTAAAGGTCAAGCTTCTAAAACTTCAATCGTCTAACTTATAATATCTAATCAGTCAAACTTTTCTAAAACAAATAATAGTTTCACTTACTTGCTGTGATAATCATAAAAACAATTTCTCTTACGTACTAAACACAACCTTTGATTGCACTTAGCGCAATATACTTCAGTCTTATTTTTGGTGCAGTATTTACAGCGACCATAGGATTCTCCAAAGCGTGGCCAATGCCCTACGCCGTCAAAACGGACGCTATCATCAGTTCTACTGTTCATATATTTTCTTATAGATAATCTAGATCTCCCTTTATTTTGCAGCTCTCTGGCTAATTGACAGCGAAACAACTTAACGGCATATGCTTTACTGCCAGCCGATTACAATTTCTTCGGTATAATAACCAAGCGTTATTTATACAAATGTCGATCATTTGAGCAAAAATGGCAGTGTACCAGCGTCGACTTTTGTAAGTAGTCCGGTATAGTGCTATGAGCATGTCGGCAAGGTCGACGCCCCCCATGTGGTTATTGTAATGTTTTATAAGCTCAGGACAGTCCACGTCAACGCGAGCTTTCACTTCCTTACTATAGCGTTTTATCTTTCCCACTGGGTAGGCATCGGCATATGTACTGATTAAAGTGACTACCTTATTGTCAAACCATTTGACCACTGCGAGCTTATTACTATTGTCTACTAGTTGGCAATAAGAACCTCTACCTTTTTTCTTCAAGGTTTTGTCATCCACGAGTTTCTCACATCCTTTTAGCCTGTTTTGGCGGATGGTCCCAAGACTGAAAATGCCGTAATTTTCTCTGAGATGTGTCGCCAAATCTAATGTAGAAAAATAATTATCAAAATATACCACACATGCGCGCGTCTGTATGGTTTTGCAAAGAGCGACTACTACTTTAGCTCCTAAGGATAAGGTCTCTTCGTCTTGAGAAAACTGAATATTTTTAAATGTATCTTCACCCCCATATAGCAGGAAGTCGTAAACAATACCCGACATACCTGCCCGGACAAAATTTTTGAAACCCCACTTATTGGGTTTCATGGGGTTATATTGTCTTCTATTTCCCGCCTTTGTACCTTTATACGGTATTGTCATTTCGTCAATGCTATATCTCATCTCCTCTTCAGTAGCTAGGCAGTTCATCCTCACCTTATCTACAAACGGCCTCACCTTGAAGTATCGATCCAAATCGGGACAGGAATTGTCTACGAAATGGATATTCCTGCGTATGCACTCAAACCTTTTCAGAGGCATAATGTCTGCTATTGCTGGGTATCGCAGTTCTTTGGACCAATAATCCACGTAAGATGGCAAATTAACAACACCCATAAGTAGAAGTATGGACAAGAAATCATGAATTTCTTCTTCGCTAACATTTATTGACCGTCCAGTTCTTTGCACTGCGTAGAGGTTTGTGTTATGGACTATATCTTGGAGTATATCCACAGAAAAATATTTTTGAAAATAAACTATAGGTGAGTCGTCGTTAGGCATGTCAAAAACAAATTCACAATTCTTAATTTCAGCCTTGTGCAAGAACTTGCCTTTTTTCCAATTGTAATTGGTTGTCTTACGCTTTTTTGATTTGACGTGTCTAATGCGAGTGTTGGTATGGACGGGTTTTTTTCGTTTTGACCTGGTATTTACAATATTAGGTGCCGGTGATATGTCCAGCACAGACTGGATTGATGATAAGGTCGGAATAACATCATAGTTTACCTGGCTGGTAGATGGCAACACTTCCCTCATAATTGGTGTGAGAGGCACTGGTAGTTCTTCTTCGACTTCTGGGTCGCTGTTGAGTATTTCGTCGTTAGAAGAATCGTCACTGCCATTATTGCTGTCGAAAATATTCAGGTTTTCCAATGACGATGGTATGGATGGTGCATCTGACGAGACATCATCAATTTCCTGACCTTTGTGAAAATCTGGTTCTTCATCTGAACTGGTCTGGCCTTCTACGTCCGATAGAGCGTTAATTGGTGGCACTAAAGCTAATAATTTTGAGGCACGTGATGTGTTTTTGAAGATCTGTAAATAATAATATTGTTAGGTTTCATAAATAACATATAACATACATAATATAGATATTAGTTCATAATATTATACTAATTGTTAGTTGTCTGTCTCATTGGCAATGTCCAGTATACTGCACATAACAAAACCATACTAAACCCTCGAGAACCCGGCAATGGGAAGTATACTGGACATGCAAGTTTTGCAGAGAATAATGAAAAATCTATAAGACATGTTATGATTTTAGAGCACTCCTACATATAATAATACGTTATGGAATATACAGAAAAGAAATAAGTATTTATTTTAGAACAAAAAAAGTAAATAAATCGAGACTTACCGAGAGCGGTCGTGACGCGTTCATCCTCCCTGACGTTGTGGCGTCGACTGACCGGCCGAGCGCACGTGCTCATTGAGAGTTATTTTTTATGTAATATTGTAGGACAGAACCAAGTCATTCAATACGTAAAAAAACTAATATTGTTTAAAAAAATGCTGACGATTTTTTCAAAGTCTATGTCCAGTATGCTTCCCACTGTCGAATTAAGGGTTAATGTTAAGCGGGGTTTCTGTCTCAATTTAATTTAACAATGCAGTCCCTAAAAAACCTATAGTAAAACTTACCATGACTGATGATCAGGAAAACACTATCGAGCTGTACCAATTGACTGATTTATCGCTTTCATCGAAAAACTTGGTCGTCGTTTGCCGACGCCATGCCTCGTAACATGACGTTATGCAAATGGCCGCTGTCGCGATTCACATGGTGCATTGAAATAATTTTTACTATGGGGTATCAATGAAGACTTCACTACTTTTAATTAATTGAGTTTTGATAGTAACGACATTACAGTTATTAGGTATTGAATTGCATCAATGGGAATAAACACAACGCTGTATGTACCGTCTAGAGTTATTAATTAGCATTTTTGTTTCCATTGTAATGTACTTATATAAAAGTTTTTTATTTAATTAAGATAAGTATATATACAGATAAATATGTTTATACATCTATTTATATATTTAAGTACACATTATGTTCAGCAAGAATCACACATAGTTCTGTAGAAAATTATGATTATACTTACCCGATTTATTATGTCACACCACGAGCGTCATTACGTCATTTCGAGAGGTAGTTGTAGTTGCTGAAAATCTGCGCTTTTGACGATAGGTTCGTCCGAAGTCAGAGCATTTTGCTGAGCAGCGACCTGTTCTTGCACAGATGCGACGCACGACTTACTTATTGTTCGTAATATTGTTGTTTGTTTTGTTACAAAAGTAGTCATTCTTCCACTTTGCAATCGGCAGCTTGTTTTTGTACAAATAATGTTTGTTTTATTGTCATTTGCCAGTGTCGCAACGCAAATAGAGCAATGTGTATTGTCTTTGGTGCTGAGTGACATCAAGCAATGGACAAAATTACAAACCTTTTAAATGCTGAATACGAGGCCTTTGGCTACTTTGGTTCTGTGTAATTTATGTCAAATTTTTGTAATGTGCGTTTTATTTGTGCAGAATAAACAATATTTTTTTCTTCTAGCAACGTAGTTTTAATCAAAAGATTAATTTAACTCGTATTCGTATACACACTGGTGAAAAACCTTACAAGTGGTCACACTTGCAAGGTTTTCGCTCACATAAATCAATATGTGAGCGTTGTTTTGTAAAAGGGTGTTTTAACAAAACATATTCGTATGCAACCTGTTGAAAAACCTAACAAATATGAAACAGGGTGGGCCAGAAAGATTTGCGAATTTGAAAAAAAATATATAAAAAAAACTAAATACAATTCACATACAAATTTTTATTTCAATTAAAATAGACATCTGGGAAATTCATTTCTTAAAAATAACATCATCCAGGTGTGCACCATCTCGCTGCGAACATTCCTCGAATCTGAACCTCAAATTGGTAAAACTAGACATGGGCGAAACAGCTCACTGAAAAGAAAAAGAGCGATTAGCTCTTTCACTCTAAAGAGCTATATCACTCTTCTAGCTCACTAGCTCTTCTATAGCTCAGTAACTCAGTCACTCAGACACCGACTGTTAGCTCATTTGACTCACACCGCACGTTTCACTCAAAGAGCTATATAACTCTTCTAGCTCACTAGCTCTTCTATAGCTCAGTAACTCAGTCGCTCAGACACCGACTGTTAGCTCATTTGACTCACGCCGCACGCGCGTAGATTCGGCTCGGCTCGCTCAATATCAGTAGCTCTTTGGAAGTTTGGACTCTTTGTTACGGTTCTTTAGCTCATAAACATGCTACGCCAATTACTACGGATATTGAGAATATCTTGTTTTTTTTTGTGGTTGTTATGGTAACGGTCGACGTATGTGTCTGTATCTCATCATGATTGATTTTTGTGAAATAATTTTACATTTAATTTCAACTTAGTTCACAGAAATTTTTAAAAGTTCACAGTTGTTCCTCATTAAAGCTTAAGTAATAGGTAATTCATTTTTTAGAGCACCACTAATTCTCATTTATTTATAAAAATACACTAGGTAATAGGTACTTCGCATGCAGCGGCATGCATGTCATTTCGTCGAAACAACCGAAAAAGTACTAACTAAACTGTAATAAGTTATAACTGTTTGTTTTTATTATGATTTTACGTAAACAGCAAAATAAAATGCCGCGGTTCCTTTTAATAATGTGCCAAAGTATTTTCTACTTTCACACAATGAAAATAAAGATAGATTTACAGTGACGTATGTCGTATGAGTAGATTGCAATGACGTATTGCGCCGGACAAGCGGAGAGCATTGTTGAAAGAGTGAACAAATGCGATCCGAATTCATCCGAAGCATTCCGAAGCGAGCCGATGAGCCGTTCAGTCGGTGACTTCGGTCACCGGTGTCTCGCTCGGAACGAACCTACTGAAGTACTGAGCTAGTGAGCTAGTTTGCGAGCGAGTGAGTGATCGAGAGCGACGTCAATCGAAAAGAGCTAGCTCTTTTCTATCACTAGCTCACGAGCTACCCATCCCTAGTAAAAACTCACTGTCACATTGCGCGGGGAATAGCTGCCATTTCTTCTCGGATATTGGTCTTCAACTGGTTAATCATGGCTGGGTTATTGGAGTAGACTCTACTTATCAGGTATCCCCACATAAAAAAGTCCGGTGGCGTTAGATTCGGACTTCTAGGCAGCGATGCAATGTCACCTCGGCGCGATATCAGTTTCCCAGCAAACATCTCGTTTACGACCGCCGAAGAGGCATTAGATGTGTGGCATGTCGCGCCATCTTGTTGAAACCATGTCGCACGATTATAGGCTTCAAACAAAATGCGGCGCAAAGATGTTCTGGATACCACAAGTCCGGCTGATCGTTTGCGAGTCGATAGACCAGAATTACGTTGAACTGGAGCTCTTACTTGTTCAATTGTGTCATCCGTTCTTGTTGACCTTGGGCGTCCCGCAGGTTTCTGTTTGAGAGTAGAACCAGTAACTTCAAACTTTCTGACCATCGATCGAATCACACTTTCCTTCGGACACTGATTTAGGTCATATAATGAAAACTCACGACGAAATAAACGCCGAACAATAGCGCAAGAATCGCCATTTTTGTAATAATGTTTAACGCAGAATGCACGTTGCGCTCCGGTGAAGTGATCCTTCGCGACAAAATTTCCGAGAACCGAGCTTCTCAATCCCACCACCCGCGCAGCCCCTCATAGGGTTCAAACGCAATAAGGTTTTTAAAATCGTACGCCTTTCTGGCCCACCTGTATAATGAGTTATTTATATCTATTAGAATAACTCGGAAGATATTTATATCTATTAGTAATTGGTTATGTTCATGATTTGCTTTATTTTTGTTGACTACTTTGGGGAATCATACGAGGGCTGCACTAAAAGTATCGGGAATGGAATATTTCCACTGTTCCTGTCATATTAAAATCTTTTTAATTGAAAACTCCTTGATTTTAAAAATCGAATATCATTTATTTATTTTAAAAAAGATTCTCGGTCTTGTCACAAGGTTTTGTCAAACTTGCTTATTTATTTATTTATACTTCACGCACATTTTGTACAGCGGCGGACTTAATGCCATAGGCATTTTCTACCAGTCAACCTTTGGGTGATGCAGAGACAAGCAGTGGTAGGTGCAATTTATAAAAAAACCAAGGAATAAATATTTAATCTAAGACATAGATATACATATATACCTAATTATATATAAATATAAGCACAAATAAATATACATAAATATATAATTATACTAAAACAAATAAAACAGCCAATGAGAAAACATTACCCTTAAGATGATACTGCCAGCTTCTTGCGAATGTGCTCACGAACTTTAACTTTAAAGGATAATCGGTTGGTTGCCACCCTGATTTCTTGGGGGAGTGCATTCCACAGAGAGATAGACTGAACGAAGAAGGAAGTGTGAATGAAGTCTGTGCGGTGAGTGGGACATTGAAGAAGACGATTGTGTGATGAACGAAGATTTCTGATTGACTCGAGAAAATTCAAGAGCGATGATTTATTATTAATTTCGAAGTGGTTTAACACAAAAGCAGTGTGTTGACCGGATGATTTCTGCATTTGTTGATGAAGCCCCATCCAAAACCACAATTTATCGCTGGTTTGCTGAATTTCAACGTGGACGTGTCAAGCTCAGTGATGATCCCCGTCAAGGTCGTCCAAAAACTGCAGTCATCCAAGAAAACGTTGATGCTGTGCGTAAGCTGATTGAGGAAGATTGACATGTGACATACCGCGAAATTCAGGCAACTTTAGACATTGGCATGAGTCAAATACAAATAATCTTGCATGAACAATTAGGTGTAAAAAAGTTGTTTTCCCAATGGATACCGCATCGCTCTGTGAAGAGCAAAAAGCGGCTCGCGTTACTTGGTGCATCAGAACTCTCGAAAGATTTCACGCAGGATCCCCAAATGCTGTATACAACATCGTATCAGGTGACGTATCCTGGATATACGCGTACGAACCCGAAACAAAAAACCAGTCACGAGTTTGGGTGTTCGAAAATGAGTTAAAGCCAACAAAAATTGTTCGTTCACGGAGTGTTGCAAAAAAAATGGTGGCCACGTTTGTCTCCAAAACCGGCCATGTTACGACTATTCCTCTTGAGGGACAAATAACGGTTAATGCAGAATGGTATGCTAGCATTTGTTTGCCACAGGTCGCTTCTGAACTCCGTAAAGAGAACTGCAACCGCCGCATCATCCTCCATCACGACAATGCGAGTTCTCACACCGCACACAGAACAAAAGAGTTTTCAGAGCAAGAAAACATAGAATTATTAGACCATCCACCGTACAGCCCCGACCTAAGCCCTAATGATTTTTATACTTTCCCTAAAATAAAGAATAAATTGCGTGGACTGAGATTTTCATCACCTGAAGAAGCTGTGGACGCCTACAAAACGGCCATTTTGGAGACCCCAACTTCCGAATGGAATGGTTGCTTCAATGATTGGTTCCATCGTATGGAAAAATGTGTCAAATTTCGCGGAGAATACTTCGAAAAGCAATAAATACATTTTTAAATAGTAGGTAATGTTGTGTCACTTCCTTGATTCCCGAAATGTTCAGTGCCGCCCTCGTATGTAAATCTACAGACTAGTAATTTTTCGTAAATATATTTCGTAATTTAAAATAAATCGTTTTTTGGAAATTTCTTTACAATGCCGGTATCTCAACATATAAGAATATTTCGAGATCTAGGCCTTGTAGAGAAAATCTAGCAGATAAGTCATACATACCTTTGCTAAATACTTTTGTAAACCAATTTTGAACGTACTACCTTTATGCTGTCGGTGTTCATGAACAAATTACTTATGGTACCTATTCATCGTCATCGCGCGCGGTCTTTGAGGGGAACCGGCCGTCGACGTGTAAAAATAAATTATAGGGATATTTATTATTATTGTATTTATTCATTTTAAGCCGGATTAAGATTATTTATTCCCTTGGTCTCCTCTTTAAAAACTAAGGCTTCTTCTGTATCTCTGATGTTTTCCTTCGCCGTTTTGAGAGCAGTGGTGCTTAAATAATTTACACAAAGTAAAGCGCCTGTCTGGGCTCAAACCTACGACCTACAACTCGTAAGTCGCGGCCGTTACCACTGGGCCACCACTGCTCTCTAAGCAATAATGAATACAAGTCAAATAATTAAGTATTAAGCAAAATAAAAGACAAATATTGTAAAATAAATAAGCGTACTTAAAAATAATAGCATTCAATAGCAAAAATAAAAAAAAACAAGGATTTTGTATGAACATTTATTTTATTTCCTTACTTCATAAATATCATTGTTGAAACTTTAGTCGATAATGTAAGTTCAATGCATTATTGACTAAACGAATAAAACAATTGTGGTAGAAGGAGTGTCAAAGATCCACACTAAACACTCTGATTGATATGATTTGGCTTTTTATCTGTAGTTACCGTGCATAAGATGTTGCAAGAAGTTTTATCTATCTTTTATCTATCTATCTTCTATCTATCTAATATATAAAATTCTCGTGTCACAGTTTTCGTTGCCATACTCCTCCGAAACGGCTTGACCGATTTTGATGAAATTTTGTGTGCATATCGGGTAGTTCTGAGAATCGGCCAACAACTATTTAAAAAAAACAAAAAATTAAAAAAAAAAAAATTTGCAAAACAACAATTGCGGGGTCAGCTAGTATGTATATAAAAATGAAATGCTGTGCGTTAGTCTCGCTAAAACTCAAAAACGACTAGACCGATTTTCAATGTTTTTGTTTTGTTTTGTTCGCTATAGTTCACGGATGGTTTAGAAAACAAAATGGAAAAAAAGAAAGTTAATTATCATAACAAAAATAAATTGCTGTGCGTTAGTTTAACTAAATCTCGAGAACTGTTGGACTGAATTCGGCTAATTTTGGTTTTAAATTATTCGTGGAAGTCCAGGGAAGGTTTCAAAGGTGAGTCAATATAAAAAGAACGCTTGAAGTATCGTAAAAACAACAATTTCGTTTTATATTAGAAACTATTCCTACCAGTCAAATATTATAAGTTCGTTATGGGCTGATTTTTCAATAGTCATAACTTTTATCTGAAGAATAAATCTGTCAATTTTACATATTTTCTATCTATACAAAAGCTGTCAAACCACAATATTTATTCCTCAGATAAAAGTTATCTGACTTTTGACAAATATGCCCCAAGTCGAAAAATCTAATTAAATCTAAAAGAATACATACCTATGATTTGTTTTCATTTGTCTTTGACAACCAATAATTTTAACAGACTTTGGCGGGAATATGGGCGTAAAGGTCGCGTTGTCTCGGTTAAATTTTATTTTTATGTGCATAATGCGATTTAATGTATGATGTGATAATGTATCATACATAAATTTGTGTGTTCGTGTGCAGCAATTGTGAAGAATTCAACCGGGAACACCAATGTCCTATGTTCAGATTACTACAAAATTTTAGTAAAGTTAGACAACTTCACTTTGTTGATCGTTTGTGATAAAAGGAGGAGAAAACGAGCTGACATTGGAAACCCCGATCCCTAAAGCTAGGTAATTTCAATGCCAATGGCATCCTGCGACAACGCGCTGAAATCAGCGAGCTCCTCCGCGACCACCACATCGACATCCTCCTTGTTCAGGAAACGTTCCTTAAACCGAGTTACCGAAATCCGTCAATTGCAAACTATCGTACAGTTCGCAATGACAGGACGCGTTGTCATAAGGGCGGTACCCTTATCTACTACAAAAAGGATCTTTACTGCATTCCCATTGACCCTCCCACACTTTCACGATTGGAAGTATCTTGCTGTCGGCTTGGCATGACAGGTCATCAACCGATCACCATAGTATCGGCCTACCTCCCCCCCATTAATACTTCGGAGAAAATCCAACTCCTTACTGTAGATCTTTCTGTCCTATTTAGCCTGAGTGACTCCGTTATCATAGCGGGTGATCTCAACGCAAAACATCCCTCCTGGAATAGCAACAGGACTTCTTCCAGAGGGAGACACTTGTTCAACCTCTCCTACTCTCAGAATTTCGATGTCATCGCGCCGATGACTCCCACTCACTTTCCCCCCGATCCCAATCACACCGCCCGCCGACGTGCTCGACGTGGCGCTCCTACAGAACGTAAACCTACGGTTGGACTCTATAGAAGTGGTACAAGAGCTCGCTTCTGATCACCGTCCAGTAGTCATGAAACTGGTCCCCCGCTTAGGTCTGCCCGACTCCACCCAACCCCCTCCCACCAAAGTGGTAACGGACTGGAGGATAGTAAGCGATCGCTTAAAATCCACCACGTCCCCCCACTTGGACCCAATCCCCGATCATTTTGACTCTATCGCTGACACGACGGCCGCGATCGACTCATTTACAGCTCACGTACCAATCAGTCCTGAACGATTGTTCAAGGGAAATTCCAGCGACGGAGGACCGTCGCTGGAAGTTGCCGAACGATGTACGCGGACTGTAATGAGAAGAACGCGGCTGTCCGTGCCTACAGCAACTTCCCCTGCGACGCGAACTAAGCCCATATGCATTACTTACAGCGTACTGTAAGAACACGCATATAGGAGCTGCTAACCTAGCCTTCTGGCAACTCCAGAGGAAACTTACATCCGGAGAAATAGTCTCCAAGCCCCCTCTGATCCGTCCCGACAACACCATCGCCTTCGATGATGTCGACAAGGCCGAGCTTCTAGCCGACAGTCTAGAAGCCCAATGCTCGCCTAGCTCTCAACCAGTAGACCAAGCTCACCTCTCTGAGGTCGACGCTGAAATCGAACATAGAGCCTCCCTCCCTCCCGTCGAAGACCCAGAGTATCCACTGCCCCCCGTCACGCCAGACGAAGTGCACGACCTCATCAAAGGTCTTAAGGCTCGTAAAGCCCCAGGCTCAGATGGAATCACCAATAGGGTATTCCAACTTTTCCCTGCCCACCTGATAATGCTACTGACCACCATCTTCAATGGTGCCCTGAGCAATAACATCTTCCCACAGGCATTCAAAGAAGCCACCGTCATCGGTATCCCGAAGCTCGGCAAGCCAAAGTCGGAGCCTACTAGTTTCCGCCCCATCAGTCTGCTCAATGTCCTCGGCAAAATCTATGAGAGGCTTATTTATAAGCGTCTCAGAGACTACGCCGAGACAAAGGGCCTCATCCCCAACGAACAGTTTGGTTTTAGAACCCAACACTCGTGCGTACAACAGGTCCACCGTATAGTCGAACACATAACACAACTTCGGCTTCCCACGAGGTTTGATGACCGGTGCTGTCTTCTTCGACGTAGCGAAAGCGTTCGACAAAGTCTGGCACAACGGCTTATTATACAATGTGGGGAGGACAATATGATCATAAATGAAACTTCGTTTATGTCATGATATTTCCAACCGTCACACAAAAAAATCTAATGAATTTATTCAGTAGTTTAGCCACAGGACATCACTTTTCATTTTAAGTATTTACTACATGATGTTTTGTAAACAGGAGAGCACGCGACAGGTTAACGACACACGTTGCCAGCTCGCTACTTTAAAAACCTACGCTTTTTCTTTCAAATTTATTTTCTCAATGCAAATTATACTTTATGCCCGAGTCATAAGAGTCACAAAGCGTGTCATCACAGCTAGATAAGAAAAAATGCATGCGAAAGTTATTACTTTCCTGTTACGCAATCATGTCAATCGCAAAATATGTATGTGCGAAAGAGATAGGTAAGTTTGCTTGTTTCTACTTTGCTTACTTGTCGACGTGTCTAGGTTACAGTGTGACCATTTGTGGCAGATTTCTGCCATTTTGGCGGATTTCGCTCCTAAATTTTGTCTGTGGCAGATCATGCTGACGATTTACAAAAGCGGCAGATTCTGGCAGATTTTAAAGATTTCAAGAAAATTCACGTTACATAATTTGAATTTTCAGTGATTTCATCTTTTTTTAAAGTAATTACGTCAGGTTTTATATATAATTAGAAAAAATGATTTTATCGCACTGGCAACTTTTATTTCGTGGCCAAATTGTATGGGGATTTCCCGCTTATTCTGTTTTTAAACAAGCTGTACCAACTCGGTGTGCCAGATCGTCTCGTGCTCATCTTACGGGACTTTTTGTCGAACCGCACCTTCCGTTATCGCATCGAAGGAGCGCTATCCTCCCCCCACCCTATTCGCGCAGGAACCCTCAGGGCTCTGTGAACTCTCCTCTAGCTTTCACGCTATTCACCAGCGATATGCCCAAGTGCAGTAAGGCGCAGTTGGCCCTGTTCGCAGACGACACGGCCATCTACTACACCGGCCGTGATGAAAATTCGATAGCTCGCATTCTCCAAACCCAAGTGAACAAGCTTGGCGCTTGGTTTAGAAAATGGCGAATCGAAGTCAATCCCGACAAAAGTCAAGCGGTTCTTTTCTCAAAGCCGCGTCGCAATCCCTGCCCCCCTCGACCGATCACCATTTTCGGCAAGCCGATCCCTTGGGAGAAGCGAGCCAAATATCTGGGTGTAGTGCTCGATGAACACCTCTCTTTTTCAGAGCACATTAAGGCGGCTCGTTCGCGCGCCGCCTTCGCTCTAGGTAGACTTCACTTTGTCCTAAATGCACGTAGCAAATTGTCACTAAAGTGCAAAATGCGTATCTACACAGCGTGCATCCGCCCGATCATGACATATGCCAGTGCAGTCTTTGCACACGCCAAGCCCCATCGCTTCAATAGAATGCAGACCCTCCAGAACAAGTTCCTCCGTAGGATTACAGGCTCCCCGTGGTACGTTCGCAACGAGATCCTTCACGTTGACCTCAAGATTCCCACTATCCGCCAGTTCATGAAACGCATTTCGAAGCGTTTCTTCGAGACCGCCGCGAATCACCGCAACCCTCTGGTTGTCAAGGCCGCTAGCTATATTCCCTCCGCCATTAGTCATGTCCGCCGTCACTCGACGCTCGACTCTCGCCGCGGACGGACGTGTTTGTGCGCTCTCCCGCTCCAGTGTTGTGTTTCCTGTTCCTACTCGTCGCAACCACGTGACGTCATCATAGTCGCCCCGACTACTCCGATTAAATTAAAATCAAGCAATTGATTTTATTTTTAATCAATTAAAAAGTGCCTTTTTCAAGGCAAATATTATTTCTTCATCAGATTTTCGTGTGTAGCTTCACTAGGCCCCTTCTGGGTAAAACCACAGTTTCGTGGTCCTCGGTTGAAACCTTACGGTGTCAACGAAGCCGAGTGGGGTGTTGACCCAATTCGCACCCGCCGAACCCCTTCAGGGCGAGGCAGTTAGTTGGACGGGTCCCAGATAACCGGCCTTGGGGGATCTCCTAGTCGGCTCTGGTGACAGTTTTGCTTTCCAGCTACTCACCTAGTGTCTTTAGGGTGTGTCTACACCCTTCGCGCTAGACTGGTCAGGGCCCCGTTCGCACAATAAGACTGGCGACGGGTATACAAGCTTAGGGCTCACCATTAGGTACACACCTCCCTGTCTGCACCCGACAGGGAGGGAACTCATCCCCGGGCCAATCCACCCGGGGAGTTAGGTATAGGTTTAATAGGCTCTAAGTGGAAACTTAATTTCCACCATTCCCTCCCTTAGGCCTTCCCCCCACTCCGACCATGGAGGACGCCCTTATAGTGGCGTTCTTCAAGGAGGTCCTATTTAAGGACCCCGACTTCCTCGCCAAGTATGGCGCTAAATTCGCTGCACTGCAGCAGTCCGTCCCCGGTCCCTCTGACCTAGTAGGCACCGACACCTCGGACATCGCCACGTTTAGCGATGCCCTCGAAACCTCTCCGTCGCAACTTTCAGGTTGCTCGCCGCCGGCTGTCCACATGGACACCAGCGAGCCTTCCCCTCGCCCGACCTCGCCGTACGTAATCTCGAGCGACGACCAGAGCTCCTCCCCCTCTTCCGACGAAGGCGTCTTTAAGACGGTCGGCTCCAAAAAAAGGAGCCTCAAACCAAGTCCTGACACAAGGACGAAGAAGCCGGCTATAGAAGCCACCTCCGCTCCCGTGGCTCCATCCGCCACCGCCACCGCCCCCTCTCAGGCCGCCTCGGCCTCAACCTCTTCCCTCAGCCACAGTGCTGCCAAGCCCGCTGCCCAGCCTTCTGCGGCAAAGAAAATCGCCCCCCCTCCCCCTGTGTACATCCAGGACAAGGGGAAGTGGACAGACGTGTCCAAATGGTGCACCGACCTGCGTATAGGCTACACCAGCGCGAAATCTACCCAACAGGGTATCAAGGTAACCGTCCCGACGTCAAACGATTACAGAGAGCTCACAAAGACTCTCCGTCTTAGAGGTGTGTCCTTCCACACCTACGCCCTCCCCGAAGACCGTCAAGTCCGCGTCGTGATCCGTAGGATCCCGAAGGAGATACCCGCGGAAGAGATAAAAGCCGACCTTCTGTCGCAAAACGTCCCCGTTGCGGAAGTCCACCGCATGCACCGCGCCCGAGGCAGGGTACCATTCGATATGGTCCTCGTCGTCTGCCCCCCTACTGAGGGTCACCACCCTATCTTCAACGTCCGTTCAGTCTGCAACCTCACCGGCTTGCAGATCGAGAAGCCTTTTAAGACCGGTGTCATAGGGCAGTGTCACCGCTGCCAACTCTACGGGCATTCGCAGATGCACTGCCACGCGAAACCCAGGTGCGTCAAGTGCCTGGGCGATCACGGCACTGCTGACTGCAGTCGTCCAAAGGACCGCACCTTATGCACAGAGCCGCCTAGCTGTGTGCTATGCGGCGACTCTGGCCACCCGGCCAATTATCGTGGGTGCCCCAAGGCCCCTAAAACATCATCTCCCAAGCTGACGAAGCGTGCAGACGCCCGCCAGCAAAGGGAAAGCCCCCGCTACGCCCACGCGTGGCCTACCACTCAACATCAGGAGCGACTCAGTCCTCAGAGGCCCTCGCCCTGGAACTACCTCGACCATCAGCAGGCTTTTCCAGCCTTAGCACCTAGACCCGTTCCTGCGGCCATCCCTCCACTTATGGACCCCCGCATCCGCGTCAACGCGCCCCCAGGCATTCCTGTGCCTCTAAATAAAGCCGCTCCTGCCGCTTCAGCTCCACCCGCAGCCACCCGTATGGTCGGTCAGAACCCGATGGACGCGTTCAATGTAATATCTAGTACGTTCACGGCCTTCCTTACCCCTCGTGCCAGGAAAATGGCAAGTGAAATTGTTGCCGCCAGAAATGCCGGCAACATTTATATGATCCAAAATATATACAATGCGTACCCGGACATTACGCAAGCCCTGATGTCCTTCAACAACCAACCCAACCCTAATCATGGATAAAGGAATCCTCGCGCGAACCAAACCCCAATCCCTAAAGTTAGGTTATTTCAATGCCAATGGCATCCTGCGACAACGCGCTGAAATCAGCGAGTTCCTCCGCGACCATCACATCGACATCCTCCTTGTTCAGGAAACGTTCCTTAAACCGAGTTACCGAAATCCGTCAATTGCAAACTATCGTACAGTTCGCAATGACAGGACGCGTTGCCATAAGGGCGGTACCCTTATCTATTACAAAAAGGAGCTATACTGCATTCCCATAGACCCTCCCACACTCTCACGATTAGAAGTGTCTTGCTGCCGGCTTGGCATGACAGGTCATCAACCGATCACCATAGTTTCGGCCTACCTCCCCCCCATTAATACTTCGGAGAACTTCCAACTCCTTACTGAAGATCTTTCTGTCCTTTTTAGCCTGAGTGACTCCGTTATCATAGCGGGTGATCTCAACGCCAAACACCCCTCCTGGAATAGCACCAGGACCTCTTCCAGAGGGAGACACTTGTTCAACCTCTCCTCCTCTCAGAATTTCGATGTCATCGCGCCGATGACTCCCACTCATTTTCCCCCCGATCCCAATCACACCGCCGATGTACTCGACGTGGCGCTCCTACAGAACGTCAACCTACGGTTGGACTCTATAGAAGTGGTACAAGAGCTCGCTTCCGATCACCGTCCAGTAGTCATGAAACTGGTCCCCCGCATAGGTCTGCCCGATTCCACCCAACCCCTTCCCAACAAAGTGGTAACGGACTGGAGGAGAGTAAGCGATCGCTTAAAATCCACCACGTCCCCCCACTTGGACCCAATCCCCGACCATTTTGACTCTATCGCTGACACGACGGCCGCGATCGACTCATTCACAGCTCACGTACAATCAGTCCTGAACGATTGTTCAAGGGAAGTTGCCGGACGATGTACGCGAACTGTTGAATGAGAAGAACGCGGCTGTCCGTGCCTACAGCAACTTCCCCTGCGACGCGAACAAAGCCCATATGCGTTACTTACAGCGTACTGTAAGAACACGCATAGAGGAGCTGCGTACCGCCGGCTGGGACAAGATGTTGAGCGAACTAGAGCCCACCCACCTAGCCTTCTGGCAACTCCAGAGGAAGCTCAGATCCGGAGAAATAGTCTCCATGCCCCCCCTGATCCGTCCCGACAAGACCATCGCCTTCGATGATGTCGACAAGGCTGAGCTTCTAGCCGACACTCTAGAAGTCCAATGCTCGCCTAGCTCTCAACCAGTAGACCAAGCTCACCTCTCTGAGGTCGACGCTGAAGTCGAACATAGAGCCTCCCTCCCTCCCGTCGAAGACCCAGAGTATCCACTGCCCCCAGTCACGCCCGACGAAGTGCACGACCTCATCAAAGGTCTTAAGGCTCGTAAAGCCCCCGGTTCAGATGGAATCACCAATAGGGTATTCCAACTTTTCCCTGCCCACCTGATAATGCTACTGACCACCATCTTCAATGGTGCTCTGAGCAACAACATCTTCCCACAGGCATTCAAAGAAGCCACCGTCATCGGTATCCCGAAGCTCGGCAAGCCAAAATCAGAGCCTAGTAGTTACCGCCCCATCAGTCTGCTCAATGTCCTCGGCAAAATCTATGAGAGGCTTATTTATAAGCGCCTCAGAGACTACGCCGAGACAAAGGGCCTCATCCCCAACGAACAGTTTGGTTTTAGAACCCAACACTCGTGCGTACAACAGGTCCACCGTATAGTCGAACACATCAACTTCGGTTTCCAACGAGGTTTGATGACCGGTGCTGTTTTCTTCGACATAGCGAAAGCGTTCGACAAAGTCTGGCACAACGGCTTATTATATAAGCTGTACCAACTCGGTGTGCCAGATCGTCTCGTGCTCATCTTACGGGACTTTTTGTCGAATCGCACCTTCCGTTATCGCATCGAAGGAGCGCTATCCTCCCCCCACCCTATTCGCGCAGGAGTCCCTCAGGGCTCTGTGATCTCTCCTCTAGCTTTCACGCTATTCACCAGCGACATGCCCAAGTGCAGCAAGGCACAGCTGGCTCTGTTCGCAGACGACACGGCCATTTACTACACCGGCCGCGATCCAGACTCGATATCTCGCATTCTCCAAACCCAAGTCAACAAGCTTGGCGCCTGGTTTAGGAAATGGAGAATCGAAGTAAATCCCGACAAAAGTCAAGCGGTTCTATTCTCGAAGCCGCGTCATACCCCCTGCCCCCCTCGACCGATCACCATGTTCGGCAAGCCGATCCCTTGGGAGAAGCGAGCCAAGTATCTTGGTGTAGTTCTCGACGAACACCTTTCGTTTTCAGAGCACATTAAGGCGGCTCGTTCGCGCGCCGCCTTCGCTCTAGGTAGACTCCACTTCGTCCTCAACGCACGTAGCAAATTGTCACTGAAGTGCAAATTGCGTATCTACACAGCGTGCATCCGTCCGATCATGACCTATGCCAGTGCAGTCTTCGCACACGCCAAACCCGTTCGCTTCCATAGAATGCAGACCCTCCAGAACAAGTTCCTCCGTAGGATAACAGGCTCCCCCTGGTACGTTCGCAACGAAATCCTCCATGTAGACCTCAGGATTCCCACTATCCGTCAGTTCATGAAACGCATTTCAAAGCGTTTCTTCGAGACCGCCGCGAATCACCGCAACCCTCTGGTTGTGAAAGCCGCTAGTTATATTCCCTCCTCCATTAGTCAAGTCCGCCGTCCCAAGCATGTCCTCACCGATCCCGATGACCACATAACTCTCATTCAGGAGAGCAGTAGGGCCATCAGTACAGTGCACAAACACAGACCGACATTCCGACCTCGCCGCCGAGGTTCCTCGCGAAGATCCCGACGTAATTGTCCCCCCCGACCCTTGCTCGACGAAGTGCCAGCCCGCGCCGTAGCTGAGCCTGTAGCTTTAAATTCCCCGATTAATAATAATCAACTAAATTTGATCCAGCCTGTCCCATCTTGCTGTCCTCCCGTCAGCGACGCCCTAAGCCGAGGTCCGTACCCCACAGGGGGTGCCCTTAGCGAGCGTTCGCTTAATAATATAAGTAGTTTTACGCCCCTGGCTGGAGGCTTTGAGTCCGCTTAAGGCAGCCACAGGATAGTCCGGTTAAGTAGTCACGACCTCTCAAGGTCAACTACGAGATGCCATACAAAAAAAAAAAAAAAATATTGGTCGTAGAAGTCAGTCGAATGTGCGACGGGCTACCTCACGGGCTAATCGTACTAACGACCAGCGAGCGACAGATAATGCTAATAGTCGTATCGGGATGTCTGGATTACGTTGGAGAATAACAGAAGAGAAACGAGAAGTAAATAGATCAGAATGCAATGATTTCGTACACGCCAAACGGAACAACAGCTAGCGCGACACTATGAATATGAGCGATTGCGCCGACGCAACGCTCCTGTAAGTAAACCTGTACCCTTATTGCGTAATACACAATCAATCCGAATCTCAATCGTTTTGAAACAGATTGCTAATCCATTTCTTCATACGTTCGATAAACAATTCTGCTCAACAATGTAAATAACGCAATGAATGTTGTTGAACTGTCAAAATCAAACCGATTGGTCGTAATCGTTTACGAAAATGTGTTACGCAATTAGGCTGCTGGAACGAAGAGCATTCCGCAACGATAAAAAATCGATTGCAGCGCTGACAAATCAGTAAAAATTGGAGAAATGTCAGTCGTTTTTCCGTACTGTAAGACATTAAAATACAGCGGTGAATCTTCTGAATTGTCAAATCAAATCAAATCATTTATTCCTTTGCAAACATGGGTATAGTACGTTGTTTTTATAATATAGTTCTCCACATTTTACCGTCACATGGGCATGCAAAGGTTTAATTCAAAATAAAAAAAATAAGTGTTAGATCATTGGAATTACAAAAAAATAATAGTAAAAATGTCAGCGTGATCACAGAAATTAAAAAAAAAAATTAAGTAATGTCAAACGGAAATTAAAAATAAGTGAAGCAGGATCTCAATAATTATGTCAATCAGAGAAACAGTATGTCAATCAGCCTGTGAATCATCAAAAATGGTCAATCGTGTAGTAAAATTTCATAATTAAAATTTCTTTTAGTGCCCTTTTAAAATTAAAAGTTGTGTTGTGCTGGTGGAAAAGTAAAATTGCCACAATTGGTTCCACCACCTTATCCATTACGATCAATAATCTCTGGAACGAGTAGTGATTCCATTTCTAGACCAATATTCAAAAACACAATCATTGTTTTCAAATGACGTCCTTTGGTGCAACGCATATTGTGCAGGACAATTCTAAGACCACTTTCAAAGTAATTGTTACAACATAATCATTACCTTTCATTCAACATTCAACATTGTTTAAAAAAAACATGTACCCACACCATTGTAGATCCAAGGACAAATATATTATTTTATCATATATACCAATTCAATATTCATAGTTAAGACAGGACAACGTCTGTCGGGTCAGCTAGTTATACAATAAAAATAACATTACAATCCTTTTAAGCAAAGTACATGCGACACAAAATTCGATACAGAATGGTTATGTATGTGCTACAGCCAATAAGGGTTTTCGAAACTTTTTCTGCCACTAGGCGGAGAACGTAGGCGTCAGGTCCAAACAGCTGTCAAATAGCACAGAGTCGTAGGTACTGAACATAAATTATTGAAATTCTATTGTATTTGGAAGTGTTATTGATTTTATTATGGATTATTTTTCGTTGGAGTAAATTTATCTCTGCGAATGGCTACAAGCCACTGTTTTAATCGGGTTTTATCTCTCGTAGGGAACTTATGTCCTCCTGTTTTATTTGCACACATAGGCACTGCACAACACTGTGGCATTTTAAACAACGATATTCCGAAAGGAATGATTTTATGAATAAATAAACCAAAAAATATATAGAAAATTACAATTCGCGTATGTATTTTGACAGTCCATTGGACCTGCCGCTACAGTCCTGCCATCTATCGGAGATCATTTCAGAAAACCCTCATTTAATCAATATAAATATTAATACTATTCAGCCATTATTATATAGGTACTACGAGGGCTGCACTAAAAGTATCGGGAATGGAATATTTCCACTGTTCCTGTCATATTAAAATCTTTTTAATTGAAAACTCCTTGGTTTTAAAAATCGAATATCATTTATTTATTTTAAAAAAGATTCTCGGTCTTGTCACAAGGTTTTGTCAAACTTGTTTAGTCGTTGAGAAAATGAAATTGACTCGAGAAAATTGAAGAGCGATGATTTATTATGAATTTCGAAGTGGTTTAACACAAAAGCAGTGTGTTGACCGGATGATTTCTGCATTTGGTGAAGAAGCCCCATCCAAAATCACAATTTATCGCTGGTTTGCTGAATTTCAACGTGGACGTGTCAAGCTCAGTGATGATCCCCGTCAAGGTCGTCCAAAAACTGCAGTCACCCAAGAAAACGTTGATGCTGTGCGTAAGCTGATTGAGGAAGATCGACATGTGACATACCGCGAAATTCAGGCAACTTTAGACATTGGCATGAGTCAAATACAAATAATCTTGCATGAACAATTAGGTGTAAAAAAGTTGTTTTCCCGATGGATACCGCATTCGCTCTGTGAAGTGCGGTGTGTGGCAACATGGTGGCCACGTTTGTCTCCAAAACCGGCCATGTAACGACTATTCCTCTTGAGGGACAAATAACGGTTAATGCAGAATGGTATGCTAGCATTTGTTTGCCACAGGTCGCTTCTGAACTCCGTAAAGAGAACTGCAACCGCCGCATCATGCTCCATCACGACAATGAGAGTTCTCACACCGCACACAGAACAAAAGAATTTTTAGAGCAAGAAAACATAGAATTATTAGACCATCCGCCGTACAGCCCCGACCTAAGCCCTAATGATTTCTATACTTTCCCTAAAATGAAGAATAAATTGCGTGGACAGAGATTTTCATCACCTGAAGAAGCTGTGGACGCCTACAAAACGGCCATTTTGGAGACCCCAACTTCCGAATGGAATGGTTGCTTCAATGATTGGTTCCATCGAATGGAAAAATATGTCAAATTTCGCGGAGAATACTTCGAAAAGCAATAAATACATTTTTAAATAGTAATGTTGTGTCACTTCCTTGATTCCCGAAATTTTTAGTGCCGCCTTCGTATCTACTCAATTAAGACAAACTGATTATTGAGGCATCAATAGAATTCGCCATCTTAGATATGTATTACCATCATATCAGGGGTATTGTATGAAACCTGGTTACGTCCAGCAAAAATATAATAATAATAATAATAATGTCTTCCTGGTCCTTACCGATTACGGTCACAATATAGTAAAGCGCACAAGTGTGTGCGCAGACACAGGTGCACTCCCTATACCCTCACTCTCAAAGTCATGTTATGCGTAAACAAACTTGCAAAAAAACGTTCAACAGTTATTTATGATATTGACTTATTTTAAAGCAAGCATCAAGCATGAATATTGTGATACTGTAGTAATCACAAAACGATTGTCCATTTAATTTATCCGCTATCGCTTCAATAAGATAAGTAGGCTATGACCTTTGATTACATGTACACAATAAATAATCAATGATATAAGAAATGACCCATGATCACGTGACGTTTCGATAGCTTAGGTCAGCGGTACTCTAAGTGTGTTCTGCGGAACCCTAGGGTTCCGCGATACCCCTGTAGGGGTTCCGCAAGAATTTAGAAAAAAAATCAAAGCACCTCTCTCGGGTCACTGGTCGAACGTTTTGGATCCGCCCGCCGCGCGTGTACATGTGAGCGCGCAGTCCCTTTGATAAAAGCCGCCTCTGAATTAGACGCTATAGTTGTGAACAAGCGACTTTCGGCTCTATCTTCAAAAAGATAAAGTCGAGATTGTTTATAACGCATTTTTTTGTATTTCTATTTTTATTTCCGCTTTTTGTTTATCAAAGGCGCCGACTCGAGTATTTTTGAGAATGTTCGAGTTCGAGTCTAGGACTAAGTATAAAAGCCGCGATCGCGCGTCGCGCCTCGTCATAGGATTGGCTTGTGGTCGTCACGCAAGCTTGTCCTACGGAGTATTATTTTATTTCGTTAATTAAGTTTGTTCCGCGCGGACCGCTTTTTTATTTCTTCGCCGCCCGGTACCTAGTACCGACGCGGTCGCGGAGACCACACCCCTGCGATGCCGAAGCGCGGCACGCGCGGCTCGTTGGGCTGCGATGCCGGCTCACCGGAGTCCCGCCCGGCGCTGGATAGGACGTCGTCGATGCCGATCATCGGTGTTGCGTCGTCCTGTGCACCGCCGGCCGGCTCCACAAGGAGCGAAGAAAAGAAGAGGAAGAAGAAGAAGGAAGACAGAAGAGGAGGGGGATCGAGCGCCGCTGCTGCTGCCGGCCCACCGACGTCACTGGCGCCTGCGCGCGCTGCGCCTACGCCGTCGTCGAGCCGACCGCACGCGGTAGTGATCCGCCCCGCCGCGTTCCGCCCGGTACCCATCCAGGCCCCGGGGCCTGCCGCTAACCCAAGTCGCGCGCCACAAGCGCGCGCCGCGGCACCGCCCGCGCGTGCTCCCGCACCCGCGCCCGTGCGCTGCGCTGCGTATGCCGCCGCGTACACCGCCGCCACGCCGCGCGACTACACCGCGCGCCCCCGCACACCACCCGCACCCCCCGCGCGCCCTCCGCACGCCCTCCGCACGCACCGTTGCGCCGCCGCGATTCGCGACTCCGCCCGCGCCTGCCGCAGCGGCTCCTGTGTCCACGCAAATGAAGACCAAAGCTGCGCCAGCTCCGCGCACTGCCGTAACCGGCGCCCGCCTCCCGCTGGCGGGACCGGCAATGGCTGAGCGAGAGCGGCCAGTAAAAAATTCCGCCACCACTACGACATCAGCAAGGTCAGTGCCAAGTGCCACCCATACTCCCGACTCACCGGCGCCTCCTCGTGCCTCAGCCTACGACTCGCCCGCGGTTATGTCGCCGTGTTCGTCCATCGGATCGAACATGTCGCTGGCATCCGTGGGCTCGACCGGCGATGGCTGTGCGCGCGCCTTTTTCGAGTCCCAGCTAGAACCCAGAGGCCAACGACAACGTCGACGCAGGAGTTCAAGCGAAACCGCAGCGGCGGAGGTCACCGACCGCGGGGGTTAGGCCACCCCCCGCCCCCGCTACCGCTGCCAACACCCCCCATGCACCCCCCGGCGCCGCGACAAGAACGTGGCAACAAAAGCCGGGACAAAAGAAGCCCAGGTACCCGCCGCTGGTAGTTGAGAGGCTGCCAAACTGGGCCGCCCATTTCCGGGCCATCAGGGAAAAACTGGGCCGGCCTCCTAACGCTCGTCCATACGGAGGTGGAGTTCGCTTCACCCCAGACAGCGAGGAGGAGTATAGGCTGGTCCAGCGATACCTAACTGGCCTAGAGAAGGACAGCGGCGTTAGCTGGTTCGCCTACTCGCTGCCAGCGGAGAAGAGCCTGAAGATCGCCATACGGGGACTACCGGCGGATACGGACCCGAAGGAGATAGAGGAGGAGCTCCAAACGCTGGGATACCAGCCGGAGTACGTGCGCCATATCAAGGCCGCACAAGGACGACCCGGTTGAGTATTCCACGCGATCCTAAAAAAGACTCCGGACGTCCGGGCCATTTACGACACCCCGACGTTCATGTTGATGCGTGGTGTCAAAATAGAGGCCTGGCGCGGAAAAAGAGGACCTGCCCAGTGCCACCGATGCCAGCTGTTCAGACACAGCTCGCATCAGTGCCACCGCCCGCTCACTTGCGTGCGCTGTGGGGGGGAGCACGCGGCGAGAGACTGCCCGCGCCCGCGGGAAGAGCCGGCCACCTGCGTGAACTGCGGTGGCCCGCACCCGGCGTGTAACATCAAGTGTCCGGTGTTCCAGAAGGAGATCCGGAACAAGCGGGCGGGCACCGCCGCCATAACGGCCACATCACGCCGGCCCAAAGTGGCCATTGAGAGGCCACAAGTGAAGCCAGAAGAGGCCCAAGGCACGACGCTTATGGCGGCGGCCAACGGGCCCTCAGACAAACTAGCTACCTCCTCTGGGCGGAGGAAAAACAAGAGACGCGGGGGAAAGGGCAAGGGGAAGAAACCCGACCCACCCCCGGCGACCCAAGAAAACCCAATTGCCACCCCTGCCTTCAACGAGGCACAGGTTGTGAATAAGCAGCAAACTACCGCTAGCGCCGCCACGGCGCCGCGGATAACAAAGGAACTACCAAAGAAGGAGTTCCTAAAAGAATCCAGTGGCGGCGCCACCGACGCCAAAACAGCCACCGAAAAGTCGGAGTTCACAATCTGTGCCCTGTGACCTGATAAAGGCCATCAGGCAGGGACAGGATGTCGAGTTGGTCATCCTGGATGGCTTGGCCGCACTACTGACTCTGTACCACGGCTAGGTCACCCAGGGCGGCCTTCTGGCACAAGGCCGCCCCCTCCTCCGCCACCTCCCACGGGATATGAAGAAGATGTCACTAGAAACCCGGACTGACTTCCAGATAAGCCGCAGCCAAGTTACACGCGACTTATCTGTGACAAAAAGACTCCACACTCACAACACACACACCCATTGCGTAACGTGTTCTAGGTTAATATAGGCACGTTACGTAAATGCAGACAGACATACATGGCTATACAGGCACCCAAACTCACGCGTGTACGCGCGGCGCGGGCTGCGAGTCACGCAAACACTGAACGGTGTTACACAATTACAATACCGTTCACACCCACATGACGGCCCCTTAGCCCGGACAGTAACGGCTAGCTCTGTGATCTGGACGGGCGGGGGCCACTCACCTACTCTGTAGGCGCGTCGAGTCGGCATCTCCGTCGCTGGTCGTCGTCGCCGGGCCTCCCCTAGGTAACTAGGGGTCTCACCTGGCGGCGGCAGACCGCCGAGATGTCGTGAAGAAAGCGGCGCTAAACTATAAGCGTCGCGGCGCTCCTACAGAAACAAAATAGCAATCACTCACACGGGCGCGCGTTGCCCGCGCGCGCCCGAAAATCCACTGCCATGAAGCAGGCCAAATGAGAGGCCCGTATTTACGGGTCGCCGTATGGCATCCGCGGTCGGGGGGTGAAGCCCCAGCACCGCACGCAACGCCCCCTTGCGGGGGCGCCGCGATATAGCTACGGCGCCTCGTCAGTCAGTTGACGATTAGCGTTCGGAGCGATAAGTTCCTACCTACCTACTTACAAGCTGGCTAAACTTTCTTTGGACTAAACTTTGTCTCATAAACGCAGTAACGATTGTGCATTATTTTGACCCCACCATCCTGACGTGTAATATTATTAATAAAGAAGAATGGAACGTTGGCTTAAAGGCATTAAACGTGTTGCAAAAACATCTTCTAATGACGCTGAATGTTCAAAAGCAGTACGCGCGGAGAATACAGCAATTACCGATCCAGACGATGATGCCACGACGTCAAGCTCCATGGTTTCAAAGACGAAGAAAAGGAAGTATGATGAATCATATATCAGTTTCGGATTTGTTGCGGCTCACCGCTCTGCATTTTATGTAGTAAACTGCTTCCTAATAGTTCCATGGCACCTGCCAAATTGCGCAGACATTTAGAAACTGTACACCCCGAGTCTAAAGACAAGAATAAAGAATTTTTTGTTCGTAAAACAGAACAGTTATTGGAAAGTCAAAAAAATATGATGCATGTAACACAAACTATCAATGAAAAGGCCACGGAGGCATCATATTTAGTTAGCTATCGCATTGCACAAGCAGGTGAAGCGCACACTATCGCTGAGAATTTAATAAAGCCATGTGTGTTAGACATAACAAAATGTATGCTCGATGAAAAATCTGCAAAGCATCTTTCTACTGTACCGCTATCAAACGATACTGTTTCACGGCGAATCCATGATCTGGCAAGCTACGTCAAACAAGAACTAGTTGCACTTCTACAAAAAACACGATTCGCCTTGCAAATGGATGAGTCAACTGATGTCACTGGTCTGGCAATCTTGCTGGTTATCGTGAGATATCCCTATGAACGTTCTTTTGAACAAGACATGCTTATGTGTTCACCGCTGCCCACAAACACTACCGGGGAAGAAATTTTTAATAAAATAAACATATTTTTTAAAGAAAATAATCTTAGTTGGAACGATTGCATTCACATTTGTACAGATGGGGCCAAGGCGATGACAGGTAAAACAGCAGGAGCAGTATCACGAATAAATAGTAAAGCGCCTAATTGTAGTTCCAGCCATTGTATTCTGCATAGACAAGCACTTGCGATGAAGCAAATGCCGTCAAATCTAAAATTAGTTATGGATGAAGCGGTAAAAATAAATTAATTTTATCAAATCACGACCACTACAATCCCGATTGTTCTCATTATTGTGTGAAGATTATGACAGCAAACATAAAACACTGCTGCTCCATACAGAAGTGCGATGGCTGTCTCGGGGTAAAACTTTAACAAGGATATTTGAACTTAGAGCCGAGTTACAAATGTTTCTTTCAGCAGATACAGTTTCTTTCAATTTGAAAGACCGTTTGTATGATAAAACTTGGTTGTTCCGATTGTCTTTTATGGCGGATATCTTCCAAAAACTGAACGAATTGAATTTATCATTGCAAGGTAAACAGACAACAGTGTTCCAGGCCTATAACAAAATAACTGCCTTCAAAAGAAAATTAGATTTTTGGATTATTTGCGTTGGTAAGAGAGAAATAGAAAGCTTTACGTCACTCAGTGAGTTTGTTAGACAAAATGAAGCTAAATTCATGGATTCATAATCCTTTCTACCCAACTTGCAAAAGCCCGAAAGTATGTCAAACGAGATATATGAATCTCTTTTAGAAATGTCATCAGACACAAGTATGGAGTCACTGTTCAAAACGACGCCTCTCAACGATTTTTGGTGCAGAATCCGTGATGAATATCCAATGATTGGCAGAATGGCTCTGAATATTCTTCTCCCGTTCCGAACAACATATTTGTGCGAAACAGGATTCTCAACCTATGCAGCCACGAAAACAAAAATCGCAATAGACTGGACGCCGAACCGGATATGAGAATTCAAATGTCTTCTATCAAACCTGATATCAACCAATTAACCAATTACCTGATAAAAACCATTAGTTAAGATTTTTTCATTTTTAATATCTTCTATGATTGTACTTGCCATGTGGTAAAGTAAGTAATAATTAGTAACTGTTACATTGTACTTTTATTATGCTTATATAATAAAGAATACACTTTTAAAACTATTGTTTCATTGTAGGGTTCCGTCAAGTATTTTGCTTGTCAAAAGGGTTCCGTGACCAACAAAGTTTGAGATCCGCTGGCTTAGGTCAACCCCATAAATTTTTGGCTTTTCTAGTAGCGTCATCGCTAGTCGAATGTTACGAATGTTACTTTGTCTAGGCCCTCAGTGTCCTTGAGATAATTACCTACGTCGTAAAAATATCGCGGCGGGATTGTTTCGCGCACTGGATCAACAACGCACTGCTTAGCACCGAGAGTTGAAAATCCAACAGCTTTTAGTCGACGCGCTGGGTAGCACTCTGTTGGATTCTAAATTCTCGGTTCAACACAAAGAGTTAAAAATTTATTTTCGTCCGCGCGAATATTGTCTAAAGAAACGGAACAAACGACGCTTCATAGGTAAGTAGATAGGTAGGTAAATACTAATTTATGCAAAAAATACTAAGGTACTACTAGTGTGAAACTCAGACCAAGAAAAAAAAAACTTTATTTTCTTGGGCTGAGTCGATGCCCTCAAGCAATAAGTCAATAAAGGACAATGCCAGAAACTCTATAGAACTTTGCCCCACTTAAATCAAAAACTCATTTACAAGCCTGCAAAATTCAGCATCTTACAGCTTATTTATTACTGTTAACTGAAAATTTGTCGTAATGCCTGTAGAACTTGCAGTTTCTGTTAAAATCTTAAAACAATATTGACGTTGATTATAGGTTAGGTGCAGTTTATAAATGTTAAAAAGCCATTTAAACAACATATATGTTACGCATTAGCATAATTATTATAACCGTAATATGAGTTTTTGTTTTACAGGTATTTAAAACTTTATTTTTTGTTATGTATCATGCGCAATAAGTAACGCAATAGGAAATTCAGGGGTAGAATTCCTTTTATCAATGATTTGTAATCGGCAAGTTCTACTGAAAAGCAATGTATTATGAAAAGGTCCTTTAATCATTACAATTATTTTCATTAATTGACATTTCCTGTAAATAGCTGGGGCAGGATCTGGCATTGTCATTTAGACATTTTAATGTTATATCAAATTCGTCATTCGGGTTGGGATACATCTTAGTAATTTATCTTTCATTTTTCTTAGTGTGATTAACAAAGATATCATGAATAACACTTTTATTGTAGGGAATTTCAAAACAAAAATGATGTCAAGAAAAGTATCTTTACGTATCAATACAAAACTGTTTTGCGTAAAGTAGGTATTGAATTTTCGTAAGTTGCTACTACCGACAAAATGGCGTAAATGAATTGTGCAGTTCTTAGTAAATGTTAGAACGTGGTTATTGTCGAATTATTTTGATTAAGCTGAAACCGTTATGGGGACTTACAAGCTTGTAAAAGTAAATAACTGATTAATAAATAATTATGTGTCCCCCGGTCTCGTTTTCGACTACAACGGTTTGTAACGATACTGAGACTGTATCAATCTAAAATAACCATAACAAAAAAAAATCGCTTTTTCTTTGAAATCCTACTATCCTACTAATCTTTCTATCCTACTTCAAACTTGAAACTTTGTGAGGATGGATGGATGGATGTTTGTTACTCTTTCACGCAAAAACTACTGAACGGATTTTGATGAAACTTAACAGTAATATAGCTTATAAACATCAGAATAATACATAGACTTTCTATACTAATATTATAAAGAGGAAAGATTGATTGTTTGTTTATATTGAATAGGCTCCGAAACTAAAAAAAATGTTTTACCATTAGTTTACATTAGTAGTATGTTTTTAAGCTGAAATTATGTCTGATGAACTTTTTTTTTTGCGAGATCCACGCGTATTTAGTGCTAGTAATTAATACAGATTTTGTGTGATTTTTCGATAATATAATGATAAGTATAAAGTAAGTCGAAAAAAATCCATCCCTCTGAGAGCTATCTTGTCGTGCGCTATCCGAAGCCGTATCGTGTTCTTGTAGACGTAGTACACGAAGATAATGTATCGTGGGAATGTTTGTCATAAACAATTCTAAATAAAAGTCCGCGACAGCATACATCTCCTTTTATGTGGAAGCTATTATAGCCAAATAGTGAGCCATTAATGAATTGCTTTTTTTGTTTTTGCAATACACATTTTAGAGTATTTAGTTAACATAAACATAACATAACATCACGCCTTGTTTCCCCGAAGTTGGGCAGAGGTGTAGCTATAGTACACCCACATTTCGCCAGTTTATTTAGTTATTTCTCATCAAAATGAATACCTTTATCGCTTTGGCGTTTGATGTAGATAAACTTTGTCTTTTACACGTATTCGTTTGGACGGATGGTTCAAAAATTACCAAAGTCAAAGTCAAAAGTTTATTGCGAACTAAGTACGTAAACACTGCGGACACCGCGGGTGGTGAATTTTTATCGAACTTAAGAAGCAATGGATTATCAATCTGTTTCAAAACGATTCAGATTCCGATTGATTGTGTATTACGCAATTAGGGTGCTGAACATGAATCTGACTATTTTTTATCGCGATTAAAAAGGTGTGGAATAAAATTCTCTTCAGACGTGCAAAAACGGTACTTTAACTTTCTTTTTCTTTTTTTTGCTCATATCTCGAAAACGGTGTGTCCTATCACAAAAATAATGAAAATTTCGACCCCCTTTGAGATTCTGAAACCACCAAATCTCTACATGTAGATATTTTTATTTTATATTTTTCACACAAAAAGTCAAAACTTCCGTAAAAAACACGTCGAGGCTGCCCCAGGCAGGCTGCCTCCGGCTCTAACAGACGTTGCGAAATCAAAAGAAAAAAAAAATGTGGACTCGCGATTGTCAACTTCGAATAGTTGTGTCAAAATTATTTTTAAATTTAGTGATTTTTTTCGCAGATTAGCAACAAGATTTTCATAGTAAAAAGTAAGGAATTTTAGTGATAGTTTAGTTAGTTTAGTTCGGTGTACAAGAGAATCGGCACCAGTAATTATGAACGTAGTAGGTAATAACTTATAATATATCATTGGATTGGATAATACTAACTAACATCACAACGTTCGGAGGCCATGGCGGCAGCCAAACCAAATCGTAAATAATAAGTCTTACGGACTTGTAATAAGTCCGCAAGCAAAGCTAAAGTTCGTAAGAATTGTTAGGTTACTCGATAGCATTTATAGCATTTAAAAGTCAATAGTGTCAGAAATATTACAATAAAAAGAAAGCAAATAAATACGCACGCACAGGACAATAAAGTAATCGTCTTACACTGACAATAAACACGGAAGCGGAACACCCCCGGCGGCGGCATGCCGCGCATGCGCAACGTTGCGGTATTTTTTTTTTAATAACTTTTATTCATGACCATAGATACAAGTCTTTCAGTCGGATACATAAATGGGTTTTAACTTCAATCAATACGTTGCGGTAATGTGTGCAGTGTGATCGTTTTCAAAAACCGCTAAACTACTAAATGGAATTTACTTTTCTACTGAAATCTACTAAAGTTTTGGAAAAACCTACTGAAATTGTACTGACATAGTTTGTGGCTTAAATGGACAATTTTTGATGAGAAAGAAATGAAACAAGTTTACCTATTATTATAGGTTTTATTAATAAATTTTAATTATTCATCATTGTCATGTTTCGTTTTTTTTTTTTAAATTTAACCATATTATTTTCTGGCTGGAAATTCGTGCAATTACCGCCGTTATCAATTAAACCTTGCTGATAGATGTAGAAGCGATGATACATGAGTGTTTAAAAACCTATTGCGCTGCTCTGTTTTCACCACATTAACTTGTGAAAATATACGCTCGCTCACAAGAGGAGTTTGATACCGACAAACACATCATCGCTTTTGCAAAACTACAAAGATTATCATATTTCAATTTATTAGTAATAATGTCTGTCAATTTTGTGAACTGTGAGCATTTTGGTCGGACGTAGCGGTGGGTAACTCCGGAGGTACTGATCCAAAGGAGCCGGTACCGGCACCGCGGTACCAAATGATTCCGGAGCGCGCGTTCACTGTTCACTCTCGTTCACTCGCTCAAGTCACTCGGAAGTACTCGGAACACGTCGTATCGCTCTAACTAACCAACTGTTCAATTCAAAATGTGCCAAATGATCCAGTGAACCAAATGAATAAAATGTTCTGCGAAACCGGGGAACCAAAATGAGCGAGTGAGTGCCGGTGCCAAACGGTGCCAAAGGAATAAATAAGGTGAACCGGTACCGGACCCGGAGTCGGAATAAGTGAATCAATTCACTTGCCGGAATAAAGATTACCCACCGCTAGTCGGACGTAGTAACGTAGGAGAGCTGGGGATTCCCCGATAATAAACACCTCCTCTAGGAGTAACAGTGTTCTGTGTTAAACACTCTATGCCTCCGTTCGACGTGATTCGCAGTTATGCCAACCGAGTTTAAACGAATCACTGACAGCTGTCAGAGGTGAATTTGCAGTTCCGTTGCCGTTGAGAAAAATATTTGCTAAAGTTTATAATATTGGCAGGATATTCTACTAAAATCCGCTACTTTTTCAAAAAATACTGAAAATCTACTGCACTACCAATTTTACAACGAAAATCTACTGTTGCAGTAGTCAATCTACTGCAAAGGGTCACACTGAATGTGTGTGCTTGTCCGAGCGATACACCTACTACCGTGAGCAGTATGACCACGCACACATTGACATTTGCTTGACGCGATACCACTACTAGCTATTGAAAATGTATGATAAATGTTAAATCTTCCAGAATTCCGAGGAACCTGTGAGAAGTCTTAGGCCTCGTTCACGTAAACGTACTCATTCCGGCGACAGCAGTCCTACAGAGAACAGCACTACACAAATGTCGAGGAATAAATAAGGAAAAGAAATCATCACCATGCAATGGAAAGAGTTGTGTTCCGTAATACCAAAAATGATGAATGAAAACTTATTCTTCCTTTTTTTTACGACTATTCGTAACTTGATAATATGAGCTATGTTTCTAATACAACAACATTACAGATATTGTCGTTTAGAGTACAAAAAAAAACGATAAGAAAACATGTCATTAACGCTGTAAAAAAGTAGCTGAAACTTCATTTTCTGTATTTTGAAAAATAAAAAATATCTTTATGAACCTAGATTAATGCTAAATCCGAATAGGCATAATATGATAGAAATATGCTTAAATTGCAAATGGTTTAGGTATTACGTTTGTATGAACAATTCGTGCGTCGCCCTGCTCATAAGCCCAACTCACAAATAACTACTCCGACTACTTTTTTTTTTTTTTTTGTATGGCATCTCGTAGTTGACCTTGAGAGGTCGTGACTACTTAACCGGACTATCCTGTGGGTGCCTTAAGCGGACTCAAAGCCTCCAGCCAGGGGCGTAAAACTACTTACATTACTAAGCGAACGCTCGCTAAGGGCACCCCCTGTGGGGTACGGACCTCGGCTTAGGGCGTCGCTGACGGGAGGACAGCAAGATGGGACAGGCTGGATCAAGTTTTGTTGATTATTATTTAATCGGGGAATTTAAAGCTACAGGCTCAGCTACGGCGCGGGCTGGCACTTCGTCGAGCAAGGGTCGGGGGGGACAATTACGTCGGGATCTTCGCGAGGAACCTTGGCGGCGAGGTCGGAATGTCGGTCTGTGTTTGTGCACTGTACTGGTGGCCCTACTGCTCTCCTGAATGAGAGTTATGTGGTCATCGGGATCGGAGAGGACATGCTTGGGACGGCGGACATGACAAATGGAGGAGGGAATATAGCTAGCGGCTTTCACAACCAGAGGGTTGCGGTGATTCGCGGCGGTCTCGAAGAAACGCTTTGAAATGCGTTTCATAAACTGACGGATAGTGGGAATCCTAAGGTCTACGTGGAGGATTTCGTTGCGAACGTACCAGGGGGAGCCTGTAATCCTACGGAGGAACTTGTTCTGGAGGGTCTGCATTCTATTGAAGCGAACGGGCTTGGCGTGTGCGAAGACTGCACTGGCATAGGTCATGATCGGGCGAATGCACGCTGTGTAGATACGCAATTTGCACTTTAGTGACAATTTGCTACATGCATTGAGGACGAAGTGGAGTCTACCTAGAGCGAAGGCGGCGCGCGAACGAGCCGCCTTAATGTGCTCTGAAAACGAGAGGTGTTCGTCGAGAACTACACCAAGATATTTGGCTCGCTTCTCCCAAGGGATCGGCTTGCCGAACATGGTGATCGGTCGAGTACTCCGACTACTCGTATTTACCATTTTATTATATCCGTTATTTCTAAGTGTTGCCAAAGTAGAAAGATACATTCAGTTGATAAAAGAAAATTTGTACTTTGACGGTGTTGCCACAGTAGATATTATAATTCGGTTTTCAAATAATACTTTTTTTTTAAACCAAAGAAATCACTACATTCGGCCGTCCGACGGCGTGCCGAATCACGCAATAATCACGACACGAGGCAACACATCAATAGCAAAAATAAGTATACAAAAGAAATCAATATTATATACTCAAGATACTGTGCAGTACACCAAACAGCAAAAAAACGGAATTAAACAAAAAAAAAACGATTACATAATCAAGATACTGTTTCATTATAAATTCATGACGATAATGCATACCTTGTACCTGATGAAAAGAGAAACGAGTACGCACTTATTAAAAAAAAAAAAAAAAAACTTCTACCGAAGGCCCGGCGGCAACTACCTGCGACGTAGATGCCGACTCGACGCGCCTATAGAGTAGGTGGTTGGTCCCTGCCCGTCCTGATCACAAGGCTAGCCGTTCACTGTCTGGGCTAAGGGGCCGTCATGCGTGTGTGATTGAGGTAGTGTATTTGTGTGACACCGTTCAGTGTCTACGCGAAACCGCGGCCCGCCCCGCGCGTTCACGTGTGAGTTAAGATGCATGTATAGAGGTGGATGTCTGTTTAAGATTACGTAACGCGCCTATATTAACCTAGCACGCGCTACGTAACAGGTATGTGTGTTGTGAATTTAGAGTCCTATTTTCACAGATAAGCCGCGTGTAACCTGGTCACACTGGGGGAGGGGTCTCGCGTCTGAGGGGCGCGCATGCCAGGGCGCAATGTCATTGACGTGGGTCAAATCCGATGCGTCGGCACGCGCGAACATATCTTTCGCGAGGCACTCCACAAACTCTCAATCCCGAGGTCCCTCTGGATGACGTCGTTTCTCACGTAGCGAGGGGATTCAACAATGGTCCGCAACGCACGGTTTTGTTGCGTGCGGAGCAGCCTTCGGCTCGGCTCACTAGTGAGGACGAACCATCCAGGTGCGGCGTACGTCAAGATTGGGCGCACGTACAACTTGTACACGCCCAACTTGACTCGCACCGGGATGCGGGACGAGAGCACCGGTCCTAGGTATTTCACCTGGGGCTACCACACGATTTCGGCTCCTTGTAGATTCAAGGGTGGTGGGAGGCGCGCTGATCCAGAGACCATCGCCTGCGTCTTACCTACGTTCACCGACAGTCGCCACTTAGACAGCCACTCAGGAAGGAGATCAAGGGCGCGCTCCATCTTGACCACCGGGTACTTCGCATTGAGTGATGTAGTGATGTACGCGGCGTCGTCTGCGTACAGCGCGAGCGTCGAGTCTGTGGTAGTGGGGATGTCGTCCGAGTATCGTGACTAACACGCCGTCGACACGCAGCTGCCTTGTGGCAAACCGGCCAGCACCGGCCGGGCGCTTGACAGCGCGCCGTTGAAAACCACCCTGGAAAGTCCTGAGGGAGAGAAAAGTAGAGAACACCTTTAAAACGCGACGGGGCGCGTCGGATGTGGCCATCTTGTAAACAAGGCCTTCATGCCATACACGGTCGAAGGCCTTCTCCATGTCGAGGAATACTGCCACCGAATATTCCTTTTTATTATGCGCAGCTGTGAGTAGGTGCAGTACCCTCGACAGCTGGAGCGTCGTGCTGTGCTCCGCCCATAACCCAAACTGTTCGGGTCGCGGTGTGATATGCGGCAGTAGGTGTCGCAGCAGGAGTGCTTCGAAGAACTTGGAGACTGTCGGCAACAGAGTGATCGGCCGATAGCTCTCCGGCTTCAGGATGTTCTTCCCCGCCTTGGGAAGCATGATGCTCTTCTCCGCAGCGCACGCAATCGAGCGGGCGGTGATACTGATGCGAGCTGTGTCTGAATTGCTGGCATCGGTGGCACTGGGCGGGCACACGTTTTCCACGCCAGGCCTCTATTTTGACACTTTGGGTTCACCATTATGAACCTGAGTCAAAGCAAGAGTCGATGCACTGGCATAAAAAAGGCACACCCCCTCCTAAGTCTGCAATTTCGGCCTATTTATACGCCCAAGACAAATCTTTTTTTTTTACGGTATTAATAAGTTATTTGACATATCTAATAAATGTATTAGGGAGAATACATTAAAAAGGAAAAATTGTTTATGGTTTCATTTCATTATCCATCCCTGTCATTCCGCGAAATTTTTGACCTCCCCTCGTATATATTATTTAATTTATTTATTTGGGAAAATAAACAGTTACACATTACAGTATTACACGAAATTTTAATTCCACATATTATAAAAACAAGTTATAAAATTAATGCGATGTGCGCTTACAAATGATAGGTAACATAAAATTATACAACAATGCGTAAATGATAAAAATAAAACTCATGCAAATAAAAGAAAAACAAGAAATCATAAAAATACAGTTTAAGAGAATCGAATTTTAAGAGTTAAATGTTACGGGGCTGCAGGGCTGCCATTTGTACGATTTAAATCGTATTTGTACGACTTTTTGCAGATTTCATACGAGTACGATCGAAGCATCGAAATCGTCCGGAAAACATACGATTTTTTACATTCGATCCTTTTATTTTATTCAATTAGGTCTGGCAACAAAGTAACAAACTTTTGTCTCAAAAGAGTAAGTATCTAGAGCAGTGACAGAATAATATAAATAATGAAACGAACGTGCTCAGCCTGCCCAGAGTGTTGAGGGAATTCCCTTTTATTCTAATTTCCTTAAATTAAAAACCAAACTTAGAAATAGTTTGGTCAACGAAACTGTCAATGGCACCTTGCTGGCAAAGCAAATGATAAGAGTCACCGGAAACTGCACCGATTTTAAACTAACAGATGACATGATTAAACGAATGAATAAGGAAAATTTATACAAAAAAAAGTGATTTCATTACTAATTACATAATTTAAATTTTCATACTATTTTCATTACATATCATTACTTATTTCGTAGTATTTTTATTGTTAATTTTGTTATAAAAAGTCAATAAACCAATAAACGGATGAATAATAATGTACGATTTTTTGTTTCGAATTTTCCTTGGGTATACGACTTTTTTAATGCTGTGGTACGATTGCAGAATTTTTTCACCTGGCAGCCCTGCGGGGCTGTGTCCAAAATTGTTTCCCGAACAAGACCTCTAAATTTACTAGTCGGAAAAGCGAAGATGTCAATATTTTGGAAGAGATTGTTATACTCGTATCACATTCGTATTGACCAGAGTAAGGCGACGTAGGGGTGCTCGTAAGGCTGCGTTCGTGCGACTAGAAGATACGGCAAATGGTGGTCACAGAACATATGGTGGTCGTGCGCGCACCCCACGGCTTATGGTTGTTCTAGGAACTACGTAGCTGATCTTATTAATCATTTCCATACAATCACATGTGCTATTGCATAAATGAAATAAAAACATTGTCTCTAAAATAATACGTCTGGCTTTAAGATTACGTAGCTTATACTTATTCAGAAGATCACTATAAGATGCATAAGTACGAAAACAACGGAAATGCATGGCTTTTAAAAACTTACTTTGAACTTTTTCAATCGCGTCTGAGTATTTACTGTAGAAGGGATTTCATACTGCAACAGCATACTCTAATTGCGACCTGATCAGCGATTTGTAAAGATATAAATATGTACGTGGGCGGACGAAATCTGTGGCTGATCTCATCACAAAACCATACATACGAAAGGCATTATTTATAACCTTACCAATATGAACGTCAAGGTGTATGTATGATATAAGCAGTGGCGTAGCTTGTCATAAAGGGGCTTTGTATCAAAAATTATTGGGGGCCTTTTTTACCTGACTGCGGCGAAGTTCTAAACAAGGATTTTGTTTCTAAAAAAATAACTAGCAATTCGCCCGCGTGGATTTGTGCAAATACATGTTGCACCCCTTCCACCCCTTTGCACCGGTAGTTTTACAAAATAAATGATTACGATATTTTTAACCCCAAAACACTTAATTATTATTTTGCTGGTCCATTTGGAATGGTAGTAACAACGATTACGAAAATTGCACCGACCCCAGCATGGTTTGATCAGACTCATTCATTGAATGAACCCCAAGATTTCAACACAACACGTTGCTCATGCTGTTCCCGAGCGACTGAAATCAAATTTTTAACTATGGTTCTACACTGAGCAAACGCTTCGTAATCACTCCCAAAGCCTTTAATTTTATTTTGCGAATTATTTCAACAGTGTACCACTCAGGGTAAATATACCTTGAGCTTACACGATTTCGCTTTTTCTTTGGCAGTCATTAAAAATCGAATTAATAATATCGTACAGCACGAGCACCGTGTTGAAAACCAAATGCTGGAAGACCCGAAGTCATTTTGGAATTATGCTAAATCTAGAAAAGGTAAAGAATGACGAGGCGTTGACTGACGAGCAGTGCGTTCAGGAGTTTGCTGAGTACTTCTATTCGGTGTATAGTACAGAGCAGACCGAGTTGGATGAAAGTGCGGCTGTGATCGAAGCGGGCGGGGAGAACGGAGCGGGTACATCTTGATCACTCAAAACAGTCGGATCTATCTTGCGTGCTTCAACAGCTTAAACCGAAAAAGTCTTCTGGGCCGGTGCGCATTCCGCCTTACATCTTGAAGGATTGTCGGTCAAACCGCTGCAATATTTTTTAATAAATGTCTGGATGGAGCTGTGTTTCTGGAGAAATGGAAGATTATCCGCGTCGTTCCGGTGCCCAAGGGGAGGGTCAGGGATGACCGTGGATGTTAACAGGTTAACATCGTTAACATCGACTCCGGTAAAGGTTTTCGAAGCGGCTGTTCATAAGAGCATATTTCAACAGGTCACTGGCCACCTTTCAGACGTCCAGCACGGGTTTCGACCAGCAAGAAGCACAACTAGGAATCTCCTGAGCTACATGCCTAATCTTGTTCCAAAAGTGGATAGTAGGGGACAAACTGATGCCGCTTACTTCTATTTTATAAAAGCATTCGATCTAGTAAATTATAATACATGTATACCAGGAAAAGTTCCATAGATGTCCAAACAATCGTCCAAATTGAAAGCAATACTATTGAAGAGGAGTAGCAGAAATAACATTGCTACTATAAGTAGCCACCTATAATCTACCCGATAAAATACCTTTCCTGCTTCTAAGAAAGGTTATTGCCTCGCTCGCCCGAATAATCGATAATTTATTACATATCTATAACGTCGGCTGTTGCAACCAATGGCGTTGCATTTCTCGCCTCCTGCAGTCTGAAACACACTCAATCCCCTTTGTAAATGCTTGGAATGAAACGAATATTACGATCATTCGATGAGGAGACTTGTTCTTCAAATGACGCATGTCAAATTTTAGTGAATTGGAACGTACCTTTGGGATTGACTTGGCGATTCGGATTTTCTTTCAGTGATTATTTCGATGACTTGTGTAAATTCAATGCTAATTTGATTTCTATAGATGACATTTTATTATTTTTGATTCGCGATCGTATATCGAGTAAATTAACAGTTGTGCTCATGTGGCCTCCAGGCTTAAAGAACATATCTCAGTGACTCTTTATATTTTTTTCTAAAAACAAATAACATAAAACCATCAAAATGTTACAAGACGACGAGTTTGAGATGCTGGTGACGACCCCGGAGCGTATAAAGGCTTTGGGGTTCAAGCCGCAGAAGGAAATATTGACGAATCATATCCTACCATATGCCGCCGAGTTAGACAATGAGTCCACAATATTCCTGCAGCAAGTCAAGTCTAACCTGGCGAGGGCCGTCATGCTGCGTGAGATGAAGCCGGCGTGCGGTGTCTGGTCCTCCAGGCTCATGAAGTAAGTACGATGTTTCCATTAAGACAATGTGTCGGGCCAGCGCTGGTATTTTTTTTTTGTAGGTATTGAATTTTGGATGCGGTCCAATAGATAGCTGAAGGATTGTTATACACATTTATCAGAAATAATAAACATAACTGCTCTCTGGAATCTCTAAAGCTTCTGTATGTTAAGGCCTGAGACAGATATAACTTAAGTGGAGTCCGCTTTTAATAAACATACTGCAATAGTGCCTACTGTACTCCCTCTAAAAGGATATTAGTGGTGTCCTGGGTTTAATTCTCGGATTGGACAGTGTTGTTGTTGTTTAAGTAACAGTCTTGGGAGAAAACAGCTATGATGTTATTTTTCAGAAAGCAAGACTACTTATCTATGCTGACATAACACTTTACATCTGCTGGTATCCATCAAAGCAGAGAAGGGTTTTCTTTTACCTAATTAGTTAGTGTAAACTTATGAGTTATTTGAAACACATCCTATTCACTCAGTTTTCATCTAGTATATAAAATTCTCATGTCGCAATGTTTGTTACCAAACTCCTCTGAAATGCCAGGACCGATTTGTATAAAATTTTGTGTGCAAATTGGGTTGGTCTGAGAATTGGCCAAATTCTATTTTTAAAAAGTTGTAAAATGAAATAAGACAGAAAAAGTTTAGAGGAATTAGAGCAGGCATTAGAACCTACCTGTGTACATCAATAGTTATCTACTGTTACTACAAAAAAAAACTTTGTAAACAAACAACTTCATTTATCCTAAAACTTGTCCCTATTATTTCAGTCGAATTGTGCACATGTCACAGTTGAAAGATTTTTAAAGATTATAGTTTTAATGCACACAAAATGTGCATTAAAACTGTATAGTAATAAAATGCAGCACTGTAAAGTGAATATGACTTGCATTAAATGTTGGAATAATAAAATTCACTTCAATTGGATAAATAATACATTACTTTATGGGTTATTTAGACACCTGCTACAAAATAGCATCATTTTGAACTGAGAAAAACCCATAAGTGGTATAGTAAAGCTATATACAAGCTTTTTCAATTATGCTAAACACATTTCAAATGTCATCATCACACCTAAATTATTGATGGCCTGAAAGTGTTAAATCCTTTGCTAGTAAGTACATAACTTACTAGCAGGGGGTTTGGGGAAAAGAGACAAAGAAAGCAAAAAAAAAAAAACATTCTGTATATAACAATGTTATGTATACTTACTTCTAATTAAATGTCTAAATTTTTAGGCCATGAGTGTTATTTTTTTTTTTTTTTAATACTTTGGTCTAACTTACAAAGTTATTAAAAACAGGTGTTATATTTATGTATGTAGGTAGTATGTATGCTTAAATATCAATATAATTATAACAGTCATGTATTCTGTATAATTCATAATGTAAAATTTCTCGTTTCTAATATATGTAATTATCAAATTCTCATGTTGCAATGTTTGTTACCAAACTCTTCTGAAACGGCTGGACCGATTTGTATGAAATTTTGTGTGCATATCGGGTAGGTCTGAGAATCGGCCTATGTTTGTGAGGTCAGCTAGTTATTGTACATATATTTCAATATTAACAAAAATAAAAACAGATAACAACAAGACTCGAACCCCGATCACGATCGTTACACTCTTTTACATGAATTATGAATGACGTACTTGGAGCTCACGCGAATGAATTCGCGTTTGTACGTCATCGTCATCTTTCTATATACATATACTAATAATAAAGCTGAAGGATCTGTTTGTTTGTTTGAACGCGGTAATCTCTAAAACTACTAGTTGGATTTGAAAAATACTTTTCGCATTTGATAGCCCAATTCTTGAGTAAGGCTATTAAAAGAAAAAAAAAACTGAAAGAACGATAGGCGAAAAAGTTAAAATAGCGCGAGCGGTCGATGCGACGTGATGTGGTGTGTCGGATTCCGAAATTTCATGCGGACGCGGTCCTCGCAGTCCTTGCAGTCTCGGGCAGAAGTTATCTAGTAATAAAATTCATACAAATGACGAGGTCGAATATCTAGGCATGATGACTAATGTTAAAAATGTTAGTAGAAACTTTGTCATTACTAAGAAGGCATAGTAAAAATTAGATAATCAAAAAAATCTGTTAAATGGATGTAACTATCAAGAAGATAAACGCTTTAAAAGTTTCTGGAGGGAATTATTACCGTCCTTGTCACAACAGCAATGTACGGCGCTTGTATGAAGTTACGATACTCGTGACGTCACGATAGGGCTGTCCTTGTCTAACACTCATTCTAAAACGTTTATAACTTTGGTACTTTTTGAGCTTTTACACTTTTTGTAGTGGGTATTGTTTGCACTATTCGGAAACAAACATTTTTTTGGGAAAAAAAAAAAAATTACATCATCATATTCTACAGCTGTACGTAAATCATTTTATTGTAAGTTTCGGTTTACCGCTAACCTTTGGCAAGTATTAGTGAAGTTTGAAATATGCTGGCTAACTCCCAGGCCTTCCTGCTAACTGCACCTGGCCTCACATAGCACTGACTGATGATTGTATTACCATACAGTTCGTATTGTTGTGTTCTTTTATGTTGCAAAATGACTCATTGATGAAAAAGCATGATCTATGTCCTGAATCCAACATTTTCGAATTATTGTTATTTCAATGAAAATATGCAGTTATACCTATACAGATTAGTAACTTTTTTTCTAGTATAGGTACACATTGTTATAACAACACTTCATGAATTTATGTAGTAATAACCTACGAACTTTGCTCCGTCATAGCTTTTTACCACATTCATAACTTAAGTAGATACCTAAATACATAAGTCTCTAAATTAAAATACGATTTTCTTCCACGAGGTATGACAAAAGAAAATTATCCTAACTTAACATCACATTTGTATTTTTCTGTGGTAGGTAGAGACTCAGCCTAACATTTTAAATGTTAAAGTCCCATGTAATAAATAAAAGTGGGTACTTATAATGAATATGAAGAGCTAGACTCCAAGCTAAGGAGTTCTAAATGTTAAAGCCCAATAGAACTTTGCCCAATCTGGAAAACGAACCTAAAACCTCAGGCTCAACAGTGGCGCTTTGAACCACAAGACCACAGAGTAAAAAATAAAGTTACCATGTTTTTCCTTTTCTACTGGAATTATAGGTAATTTCGTTACTATAACGTTTAGTTATTTTGTTTACAGATACATACGGATTCATGGCCTGAAGTTTGGGAAAGAAGATCACATAAAATTGATAAAACTTGCTTATGAACTTGTTCTCATACCTGATCTGGAACCAGGCAAGGTGCACAAGTTCGCTACTATGTTTCTAATGCTCACAAAGTAAGTACTTACAAGTCAAGTTAGAAAAGCTGAAAAAATAATAATTTTATGTAGCAATTTTCGCTTCTGTTCGGTTCCATCTTACTTGTTGCTCCTATAAAACCCTTTGAAATGATTCCGGGCGTAATTTTTGGTGAAAGTAAAGAATATACGCGTCAATAGAACAGCGAGAATCGGGCATTCCAATCAAGTAATGTATTATTTTTCTATTTCTTTTTTTAAATACATTCATCAGCCATTAACATGTCTTCTATAAAATGTATTTAAGAGACCTAAACATTTTCCTAGTCTTGGCCGAAAATTCTTTGAATAATTGGCACTGTACGGTTTGTTAATTGCTAACGAATTAAATCATTTCTACAGGAAAAGACAATTGATTACACCTGACGAACTGACGCTGCATTGGCGCCCGCTCTACGATATGGGCAAAAAAATATTTGATAAGAGCTCGACCCATATTGGAATGTACCATTACCTGAAGTAAGTATTCATTAATTCAACTAAACATTGGAATGAAGATCAAACATAATACTATCATCACAAGTATTAACACATAATCCAAAGGACTTGATTATGAATTTGTGTCTGCTACTCATCTGGCGCCAAGTTTCGTTTCGGCACTTCCTTCATGTGACGTATCGTGTACAACAGGTTTGACGTCAATCTCATACGTGAATTTTGTATAACTTCTACGTACCTATACAGAGAATGGAACATAACGTAGCATAATTCTTACCTACCTACATGATGATTTCGACATGGCTTGATGCTCGATTTTAATCGATGTTGATCGATGTTTTGATTGTATTGTATAATAACTACCTGTTTATTTTCTCGATTGATTTTGTTTAATTATAACATCCACGTGAGACAAAGTTAATGCCACTGACAATCATAATGTGTGTTCAGGCCAAATCGTTTTATGAAACAAGGAGGCGATATGCTCGATATGGTTCGCAAATTCCTGTCGGGTGACGGGCTGGGCGACGCCATAGAGTTGTTCGGCCTCGCAGGAGCCGACGAGAACGAACTGCCCACGTAATAAATAGACAAACAATATAAGTTTTCGGGACACGCTTAATGTTCGCACATTGGGTGGCAGACGGGTTGGGCTCATGATTCATCGGACCCATGTCACTATCTATCCTTGGTATTATGGACCCTAGAAATGATTTATTAAGTGTTCAACTTTAATCAGGTTGAAAAACTAATACGTTATTTTGATCAAACGTAATCCTATTGTATAAATTGTAGTGTCTGTGTAACAAGGTGGCAGGCTGTGCATGTTTGAAATGTCTCTTCAAAAAATAACTTATTTTAATGCACTTAATTTAATTTCAGCTCCCTAGAAGGATCATACATATCGATGGTTAAATGTGCGAGACCGTAAGTAAAATACCCTCACTTTTACACCGTTAAAATTTTGCGAAACGTCCGTTATACCTTCTCGGTTTTTTTAGATATTTCCCACTACAATCCACAAGAGAAATCCTGGCAGAGTTGTTGCCTCAAGTAAACCCATGGTCTACGGACACACACGTGGTCTGTCAACTGGCAACGTTCTTGCCGGTCGCGTTGAACCCAGAGCACGCGCGGTTTGGCCATCACTTGTGGTTCGATGAGATCATGACTCTGTGGGATACTTGCTACAACTCACAGTGTGGGATCTCGGTAAGATATAGCAAGTTTATATTTTGGGCGCTTACAACTTGAGCGACAACTGTACATACAGTAACATAATTCAGTCATATAAACTCTCAGATACTGTAATTGGTTTGACATAATGAGTTGCTTTGTGCAGGACCTAATGATGCTCTTCGCTGGGCTGGCTAAGCGCAACCCCGGTGCCATTGACTGGACGCCTCATGTCCCTAAGATGTTCACGCGTTTCCTCCACGCCCTGAACTTGCCAGTCGCTTACAAAGACATGCAGATCACTCGCTGTCATTCCCTTGGTAAGTTGATATCAATACCTGATTTATTGTAGGATTTATGCTGTTGTAGATGCCAATGGATATTTTTGAAATACGATTTATCATAATTTTACAATATGGTTTAGTGCTCTTTATTTTACATACAACAGTAAAGTCGGAAATGAAATTCGAGATCAAATGTAAACAAAGAAATGTCACTGTCAAATTGACGATTCAGTGGTAGTCAACCTTTACCTAGTCAAATTCAAATTTATTAATTTTGTGAACATAAGGTAATATTATACAGATTTGATATAAGAAAATATGGGTCCTTGCTATGTTCCGCCAAAAGGCATACAAAATAGCGCCGCATTCCGAGTTAGACCATAATCGCTGACAGCGCTCACAGCGATAATTAGCGTTCCGATTTAGATATCACGATTATGACAGCTGACAATTCGCTCACAGTGATATTTCTATAGGGCATGGTCGGCGTTACTCACAGCGATAATTAGCGTTCCGATTTAGATATCACGATTATGACAGCTGACAATTCGCTCACAGTGATATTTCTATAGGGCATGGTCGGCGTTATCGCAAGATGGCGCATGTCATGACGTCATCTATGACGATTCACGGGAAATCGTTATCGCGCTCATGCTAACTCGGAACGGTTGTAAGTGCGCTCAAATCGATTACATCCAATTCGGAAAACAGCCTAGGTAGGCATAGGTAATCGAATGTCAAGAAAGTCATTATAATTATTTGATTTAAAAAAAAAAAAAAAGATTTTAAGCGTCGGGAAAAATAAGAAAAACGAAAATACATCTACGAAAAACTTAATAACAAGTAATACACATTCAAGGGACACATTCAATCACGACAGACGTCAGATACCGAATGACAGTATCACTCCGAAAGTCCGAATGACCAAAACAAAATGACTACCATGCAGTAGGGACGCCCATTTGAATCGATTATTAGGATAACGCAATATTATTTACGAATTTTTTTACGATTCTGTTTTTAGAAGGAAAAAACATTTTATAAATAATAAATTAAAGTCCAAATGGTAAGAGCTTCTGCCATAAGTATCATAAAAATAATTTGCAAGATTTTATTTCAAACAGTTATATTTTATTCATGGATCGTAGTTTACGATACTTACTTGAAACTGAAAACTGTGTGCAATCTTATTATTTTACATGTTCAAGATATGCCTGCAATTTTAGCACTATATTAAAGTACTTTTCGACAACCTACACAATTTTTGTATACATTTTTGATCTCTAACTCCATTTCTGAGTTTAATTTATTTGAAAGCATGCACAAACAACTAACACATCTTGGTTTCTTAAAGCAAGCTCAATTTGTACATCATAAAGTGATCTGCCAGAAATCGCTTTAAGCTTTAAAACCACCCCTTGCACATTTCTGATTTAATTATCCGTGAACAATAAAGGAAATTGTATTCAAAACTCGCACGTGAAAGAACTCAATAGGAAATCCGATACAGGCACACCTGTAATGATCACATAAAATATTGACGCCGCTCTATTACATGGACTAAAACATACTGGCGAAATAGGGGTGTAATACAGGTACACCTCTTCTGGTGCTGATATTTTATGTAAAATATTGACTAACGACGTATCTATCTCAAATGTTGGCGTACTGGAGATAGAAATCTATCTATCTCTGGTTTTAACGGCCCAATAAAGCCAAAGTATGCAACCCTATAACGTGTTGACAGCTATTTGTTTGACAGGGCCAGATAGAATTGTACTGTCTGTCATCAGTAGCGATACGCCAAAATTGGAGATTGGGTTTGGCCGTAACAGACCCACAGCCAGGCCAACATGATACTTATTTATTTATTTATTATACGCAGAGTCGTGACCACAGTGTAACCAATTATTTATATGGTCTAGATATGAAACATGTGGCATCCTGGATCGTATGGAGCATCAGCCCCAACGGTGTGGTGCTAAAGCACTTGCGCAGCTTCCTGGCCGGAATTGAGAGCTACTTGCACAGCGCTAACGCGGGCCGCTGGTCCTACAAGCTAAGGGATCTCCTTAGGAAACTGGCCCGAGAGTTTCTTAACAGGTAAACATTTCAAATGATCAAGCAGGGCCTAACAAGACATAAATCAAATAGGAAATTCGATAAAATACCTGTTAAGGCTTTGTCTTGTCACTTGGCCTTTTGGTCTATTTTTATTTCGAAATCATCTCACATGCATCACTCTCGTCACACCATTTTTGTTTAGGAGTATGTATGTCTTTACTTACAAGACGATCCCCCCTCGGCGCCGGAAGTACTCATGATTTCGGGCTCTACTGCGCGCCTATTCTAGTCGGGCAGCTTCGCTACTATGCATGTGAGTAAAGTCGTACATGCTGCTGTATCATTCACCAAAATAATCATATTATTAAAAAGCAGTTTGAACTCGTATTTTTTTTCTTACAGGGTGCGACGTGAACGTGAAAAGAAATTTTACGAATGTTGGGAAAACCAAACTCCACCGGAATATCGACTCAGAGATGAAGATATCACTGAGTTTGTTAACATTGTGCTCGAACCAACGCTACAGGCGGTGTACAGCCGCAGCGGCTCTCTCGATATTTCCATCGCATTGCATAATCTGGCGACGCTGCGTCCTGCAATAGTAGTTCCGCCATTACTAGAGAGGCTGAAGACTTCTCTGACGTCACTGACGGAGCCTCACCGAGTGACTGCCGCCATGTCAGCAGTGGCAGCCGTCGCGCGGCCCATGCTGCGAGGAGCCGACGCGGACTACCCGGAGGGGCCCACCCATGTTGTACCATTCCTGCTAGCCGTCCTGCCCGGACTCGACCCAAACGACATCAAAAAGACACTAGTCACACTGCACTTCATACTCATCTTCACCTGGATGGTGCCATACATAGATTGTAGCTCCGCTCACGAGCACTGGCATGACCTCACAGAGGAGGAGCTCCTGACCTGTGAGTCTACTGCTCAATTCGAAGACTTCGTCCTCGTCTTTTTTGACAGATTGTTTGTCATTATCGAGTCAAGTGTGCTCGAGCATGTAAGACTGGACACCAAGGAATCCGACGCTGTTCGCAGCAAGACTGATGCTGTAATGGAGACAGCGATCTCTTCGGCTGCCACAGCCGTGCTGATGCAATGTTCGCCGAAGATATTCAAGGAGGCGTTGAGAAAGTTCAAGACTTTCGCCACAGAATCGACTTTTGAGACGAATGTATCTGGAAGTATGGTGGGAGTAATGTTGCGTGTATTTGCGAGAATTAATTCGGAAGCCACTTTAGCGGCTTTTATGCCAAAGCTATGTGAGGACCTGACGGAGCTACTGTCGACGGACGAGGCGCTGCATGAAGAGAACCCGCCGCGCGATCTCATGTACAGTCTAGTTCTGTTCATGCACGCGGTAGAGTGCGACGGCACGGTGCTTCTAAAGTACGTTTCGGACCTTCTTCCGATATTGGACCGGGCCCTGAAGCTGCACGCTAACTACGCGCTGTCGAGGGCAAGTGAGGTGCTGAGTCACATGCTCACGTCTCTGTGCTACATCGATCTGAAAGAGTGGAAGAGTTCGCCGAATGATTATGGGGAGGCTCCGGAGAAGTGGCTGCCTATCAGGGAATGGGGTTACGGTTGTTTGTTGAAGGACGCTAAGTTTAAGTGGCACGTGCCGTGTGCTGAAGAGGCGGCATGTGCTCAGATGTTGCTGGATAGATACTTGAAGGCTGAGGTGGGGCGGCTGCGGCAGTGGCTGAGTGGGGAGAGGCCCATGTGTCGTGAGCGTAGGCTACGAAGCTTCTACATCATCAACGCTACGCTGGCGTGCAGTCCCTTCCTGCCGCCTCCTGATGAGGAACCTGTGTCGCTGTGAGTATTTTTGACATAGGTATCTTACATTTTCGACCTCTTGCGTTATACCTACACAAGAGGTGGTGCCCAGAAACCAAACCCTATAAAACCATAACATTGAGCTTGCGTATGAATAGAACGCGATATCTGCGCGCCGCAGATAACGCTCCTATTAGAAGATACATATTATCACAATCACTTTTTCTTCCTGTGGATCACCAGATTAATATATAATATCAATAATAGCGAAAATCTGGGACGATTTCTGAATTCATACAAAACGACATACTATCTATCATATCATTTTTTTCTCGTCGAAATTTATTTTTGTCATTGAATTATATGATGTGACAATAATTATCACAATACATAATAATTATTAATTTTTAAAACTTTATGCACAAGTAAAAAAATACTGTACAAAGGCAGACTTAATGCCTGAGGCATTTTCTACCAGTCAACCTTAGGGTGATACAGAGACAAATCATGGCAGGTGCAACAAAAGGGATAGATAACTCGAAAACGAATAAAATACTAATACATAGGTACTTAAATACATACATATAAACAGATTAAACTTTGTCAGGAGAAATAACGATACGTAGAGTAGAAAATAATCCAGCAAATCGGCGCTGAGATGATTTAACAAACTTCTCACGAATATGTTCATTGGAATATCCGCATTCCAAAGAAAGACCGCCTGGACAAAGAAAGAAGAGTGAATAAAACCAAAGCGTTGAGAAGGACATCATAGAAGACGATTATTGGTGGAACGAAGGTTTTTTACTATGAGCAGAGCATAAGTATTGAACATTAGGTAAGAAGAAGAAGTAGGTTTGTCGAGTATAGAATATAACATAGACAGAGCCCTCAACTCTCTACGCTGACGTATACGGTAACCATTTTAATAGCAATCGGTGCGCAGACACATGATCATACTTACGTAGACTGAAGACAGATCGAATGCAGTTATTTAGAAGGCGGTCAAGTTTATTGAGGAGATTGCATACAGGACATAGTAACACACATCACCATAGTCTATTATGGAAAAGATTAGGGACTGTACAAGCATAGCCTTTATGTGTGATGGGAGGAGGTTTTTCAACCGATAAAGCGACCGCAACCGCAACGTTCCGGTGACTTTTTTACTTACAGCCGTGACCTGCTTTCGCCAGTCAAGACATGTGTCGACATGCATACCAAGCTCCTTAACATCAGAGCTAAACGGGATGACGGAGTTATCGAACATTACATGTGGTACAGTAAAGCCCAGTAGGGTTAACCGCCACCCCAAATCGATCAGACCAGTTTTTGTGTCAGCATAAAGATGATACGCAACCCGAAGTTCGGTGGTAATTAGATTAATAAAAATGGAGAACAAAAGAGGAGATAATGTACCGCCTTGAGGGACGCCAGCTGCTAGATTACACCAACTCGACGAAGAGTCTCCAACACGAACAAACTGCTGACGCCCCTGAAGATAAGAAGAAAACCATGCCAAAGCCTCCCGAGAGATCATATGATAGGAAAGGTTAGATAAAAGTACTTCGTGACTGACGGTATTAAAAGCATTGTAGAAGTCAATTATCACTAAGATTGTAACTTTAGTGTATTCCCTGCCCCGCCTGATATCGTCAGTCACTTTAAGGAGGGCTGATACGGTACTTTGCCCGGGCCTGAAACCGGAAATGGACTGATAAGGGAGTTGCGGTGAATAAATTGGGGGAATTGTTTATGAACACTGGCCTCGAGCATTTAAGATAGAAAGAGAAGGATGAAAATTGGGTGAAAGTGACTAGGAAGAGAGGGATTGGGTATCTTAGGCAGGAGCCGAACAAGGGCTTTACGCCACAGGGAAGGGAAAACACCATTGTACAGGGAGAAGTTTATGATGTGGGAGATTGCAAGGAGGAGTTGATCAAGAGCCGCTACGATCATATGGCGGCTGACATTATCGCAGCCCACAGCTTTGGATTTAAAGGAAAGGATTTTTTTTTTATGTCTTGCGGTTCGACTGGGGTGAAGACATAGGGGTTAATGTTGGGTCGCGTCAGACCAGCAAGGTAGTCGACGGTTTGACATTTGGTTTGACTATCTAGAGAGAAAAATGTAATACACTTTTATAGAAAAAGAATAATGTCGTGTTTATGGATGACTATATTATTGTCTGGAAAACATAATGATGAGAAGGGCGGAGAAGAAGCCTCTGGCGTATAAACATTTCAATTTGATTTTCATACAATATATTTTTACATTTAAAGTGATCTATCAATGAAAACTAATTTGGAGTCAATTTTTCATGATAAAAACAAACGAAAGTTATAAAATTTTAAATCATTTAATGTACTCTATGCGCGGAAGTAATATAATAAGTACAATTGCAATTGTCACATCGATTAGGTACCCCTGAACTTAATTCTGAATACAACCACATAACATAACCAAATAAAAAAATTATGAAAATTTGGGCAGACATTGTTAATTACATCTTTGGAGTAACGCCAGGGTTTTGAGGTTTTAGTATGTAATACGAATGAATGAATCAAACCTATTTTCATGAAAAGAAAATTAGTAGGCTTATTCAGTACTAATATAATTATATTCATATTTATTCACATTCTTAATAAGTTGAAATTACATAAGTGATTCCTGATTTTCTTTCAGCATCGAGACACAAGTGCCGGCAACGAACATTCCGTTCACTTGCGGCTCGCGGTTCCGCGTTACGCTCGACGGAGAGAATGTTCGCGTGGCATTAACTCGACTACTGCTCGAGGTTCAGGCCAAACTGTTAGCTGAAAAGACTGATGACACTAGGGGGCTTGAGATGCTCATACAGGTGAACTCTCTTCTCTTTTTTGTGGATTTGGGGTCTTTAATCGTAATAAATCACCTGGCCCACAGATATCCTTCATAAAGTGGTTTGTCACAGTTCTTACCTGAACTGACTCCTTTGGTCGGGGTTCACTTGCTTCGTTACTGCTACCAACGGTGAGAAAAGGCCAAAAAGTTAAAAAGAGGTTGATTTATTAAAAAAGTGTGCATCATTAGAAGCCCAATCGGTTTTTTGAGGATCTTTTATTTAAAAAAAAGCAAATATCACCATTAGAAGGTCAATAAGTTTTAGAGGATCGATAAAAAAATATTTTTATCGTTAGGTTTGGGAGCGTGTAGTCGTAATGAAAGGTTTACGCGGATCGCCCGGACTAGAAGCTCGTCTGCGTTCTTACGGCGCATTGGAACGCGCACTGGACGGGCGCGGCGGCGCGCCGGACAGGAGCGGCGGCACGCGCGGGGCGGGCTCGGCGCGCCTGCGCATGCTGGCGGCCGACGCGGCGCGGCTGCACGATGACTCGCGGTACGACCTCGTGTGTGAAGCCGGCATAACACCCTCGGCTCTCAGTGCGTTACATGCGTTAGCTGATTTGTCTGTCAATACGTACAGCACGGTGAGTATTATTTTTTACGTTTAACCATAAACAAATTCAAACATCGTTCTGTGAGGTACGTCATTATCTTCATTCGGAATTATAGAGGTTATATCCATTCCATGATACTTACTGCCTCGAAGTTTAGGTAAATATGCTCTGCATATTCCGTTCTCTGGTCATGAAGAAACTATTTAAATAAACAGAACCGTGTTTTAAATACGTTTATCGCTAAACGCATTGAGTGATTTGTGGTACAAGCGGACCTTAGTGTAGCTACGATAAGCTGCAGAAACATAATAACAGGTAAGTTTAATATTTATCTAACAACATTTATTTCTACACACAGGTGCGCATCTTAGCTCAAATCCGTCTCTACTGGATGTTGAGCCACTACCCGTATTCCTACCGCGCGTTAGTACCAAAACTAGCCGCCGTATTAGCGGCAGGGGGAGAGGGGGACGAATGGCACGCCAAGCATAAGGGCGTGTTGTTCATGATGTTAGGGCCCCGCACTGGCCCACTGATAGCCAAACAAGACTGGGATGTCGTGCGTACACTGTGGCCCGCCATACTTAATGCGCCACTCAGTGAGAAACCCAGCATGGTTCGGTAAGTAAGACATTTAAATAAATAATTAACGTTTCATGCAAAAAAAATACTCAAGCCATGGTTGGCTCTAGTGATAGATAAGCTGACCACGTCGCCAGTTTTGGAGTAGGATTGAACTCTAAAACTGGCGAGTAGGTCCACTTGGTATGGTATACTTTTTCCGGGTATCAGCTATGTGATAATGAATATTATATTAGATGAGACATCTCTTCTCCTCCCCGCTCGATCCATTTCCACCGAAGCTAAGCGGAGAGATGTGGAAATAACTTTATCTGATTGGTTATTAAAAACACATCTCCTCTCCGCTTTGGTGGAAACCGGGCCTTATACACTAGTCCTCACACTAGGATTCCCTGTGTCGTGAGTACAAGGATCCGGAAGGCACATATATTCTAATCTCTACTCAAAAACAGGCGAGAAATTCTCCGTGCGAATAGGCCTTTGTTCTTCGTCAGTTTCAACAGAACCTAGCTTGTTCGAAACATGTAATAATTAAGCGTTGTTTGTTTTTTTTTGTTTTGTTGTTGAATGTTTATCATTTATTGTTATTATTACAGCTTAGAGCAAGCGTTCGGCGAGAGCCTCCACCGCCACTTCCCGACCGTGAACACGCGGCTCACGATGACCGTGGGCGCGGTGGTCGCGGCCGGGCTCCTCATAGCGGAATCAGAGCGCACCGAGCCCAGCTTCAAAATACTCTTGAACGCTTCTCTCCAGAAGGAACAATCCACTTCTGATATGTGTGAGAGACTGTACCATGAGCTTATTGCAGAGCTCATTAAAGTGGTCGAGACGCCTGCTATGTGAGTCTTTTTTTTTTAAAGAACCTACCTATTAAAAAAAAAACTTTTTTGATCCATAATATCTTGATCAAAACTCCGTGCTTAAAACGACATCTAACTAAAAATCGAATCATCCAACAGTCAATGGCGCCGCCTGGAACTAGCAATGCAGATGCTAACATTCTGCCCGTCTCTTCAAACCCCATACCCCGGGTCAGCTGTCCCGGGCATGTTGCGCGCACTTCTGCACGACGACATCGCCGTGCGCCGCACCGCACAGCGACTGATGCACTACGTGCTGAAACAACGCAAGCACAAGATCATCAAGATTTCTGTCGATCCGTACGAGATCTCTGGGGTCCCTCGTCCCTCTAAACGTGTACCTGGTGAGTTGGGATGCTGTTTTTTGTGTCTGTTTATTTATTTAAAACATACCAACTAACGGCCAAACCCAATAACCTAAGACAGATAGCTGCTGCTGTTACACAGTACAATTCTATCTGGCCTTGTCAAACAAATAGCTGTCAAAACGTTATAGGGTTGCATAATTTGGCTTTACTGGGACGTTAAAACCAGAGATGGATAGGATTTTCTATCTTCAGAATGCCAGAGTTGGAGATAAATACGTTATTGGGTTCGGCCGTAAATATATACACAGTGATAACCCACAATCTTTGTCGTAATTACTTACTACTTATTACTTTCACTAGTTTCACTGTTACTTTAGTCATTAAAACATACATTCTGTCAAAAAAGTATCGGGAATGGATGATTTGTTTATGGTTCCAAATTATTTATCGTTGTTAGATTGGCACAACTGTTTTCCATTTTGGCGCGGAGTTTGAGTTGCATCTGTTATTTAGATTAAATACAGTGCTATTTTTAGTAAGATCATATCTGTTGTGCATTGAGAATTTCATAATGGACAAAAAAATCGAACAAAGAGTTGGTCTTAAATTATGCATCGCCAATGGAATTTCGTGTTCGGAGTCACTGAAAATGTTACAGAAGGCTTACAGTGAATCGACTTAATCAAAAACACGTACTTATGATGAGTGGCACATAGCGTTCAAAAGCGGTCGAGGTGTGATGGAAGATTTACCTCGCTCTGATAGGCCATCAACGTCTTCAACTAAAGTTAACATCGCAAAAGTTAACGAAATAGTGACTGAAAGTCCAGATTCAAGTTTTAGAGAGATAGCCGCTGAACGTTCTGTGTCTCTCGAGTCGATCCGTACCATTTTAAATAATAACTTGGGTATGAAACATGTTGCCGCACGGCTAGTCCCAAAAGTCCTGCGTTTTCTCCAAAAACTCAATCGCTTATGAGTCGCTGAGGACATGCTAGAACGAGTCAATTCCGACCCAACATTCATGAAACGCATTGTTACTGGCGAAGAAACGTGGGTTTACGAGTTTGACATGCAAATGAGTCAACAAGCTTCGGAGTGGCACCTTCCCCGAAACCGACTTATAGTAAAATTCGCGGCGAGAACTGAACTCAATTCCGGAAAAAGCGTTTATTCGTAGCATTATTCGTTGGCGTAAGTGTATCGTTTCTGGAGGAGCACACTTTGAAGGCGATAAAATAAATTTGGATGAACAACTAACATTTTTTGTTATATTCATCTCTTCCGGTACTTTCTTGACAGAGTAGTACAGTACCTCTTGTCATTAACAAACTGTGACCAAAAAAAATTGGGTTAGGTTAAGTCACTTTAGTTCAGCATCTGCTTCTGATTATGAGTTTCATCCCTTCAGTATTTTATTAATAATCCAGAATCAGTTATGAAATCAAGCTTCAGTCACATAATTTGTCACAATTTCCCAGGGTACCGGCCGGATCTTGATTGGGCTATATGGTCAGAGGATAGAATCCATCAGACTGATGATGAATGGGAGCGCCCATGGTTGAGGAACCCAACATACGGATTCTATGCTTGGCCTGATTTACTTGAGGTAAGTCATAACGTTATTTAATCTCACTTTTATAATTATGATCATATCATATTAAAAAATAGTTTTTTTTAAAAGAACGCGTTAATACTTAGACATTCTTCATGTTACACTCCAATTTCGCTTACTTATTAATAGGAAATAAGCAAGTAATTTAGAACTTTTTGATTATTTCATTTTAATGCATTTTTCATTTCATTTAGAAGATTTTTGGCTAAAGAAGAGATGTAAACAAATTGGTATCGAGGATGATTATGTGGATGACGTCACAGGTCGTGACCGCAACAGGGGGTCTACTCTCTAAGCACGAAGTCCGTATTTTCGCCCTCCGTTACGGACGTTTCCTACTCCGCATCACCTACGGACTTTATTAGTCCCGAGCTCGAACTAAGAATGAATGACAACACGATTTGACAGTTGTCCCTACTCCCGATGCGTTCTTGCCCTTTTTGGCCCAACGTTTTTTTATCAACCCACACCTAAAATTTAGTTAATTAAATTACATTAATAAACTATAAAGCCTTTAGAGTTGTAGGTCAGATACAAAATTAGACGATAACGACTGATTATCATTGTTCCTATGCACTTTAATGATGGCAAGACCTTAAATTCATATTAATACGAGTAATATATTATACTCACCATTTGCCACTGCTCCACGGCCTTTGTGCAACTCCCCATTAAATTAAGGGAATTGCACAGGCTTTCCTACAGCTGTTTTGATTGGATTCTCCTGTCGGCACCCCTCAATAATCCGCTAGCCAACTCATTATGCTCACTCGCAAAATCGAGGAGGGCCTAAAAATTTGTGCATGAGTTGCTGCTGGAGCGGTTGGGGCCATTTTACTAAACTAACGAAAACTTCCCGTGTCGTTTAAATAATATTATAAAAGTACACGTAATGTAAATAACTGTTTTGAAAAAAACTAACATTTAATTTGACAATTGTCGTTAGAAAAAAAAATGGGAAAAGGTATAAACAGGATAAGGCCTCAATACGGACTAAAATGGCAAAAATAGTTTAATTCTTTAATTAAAGACATAATAAAAACTATATCGATAGAAATGTGGCCTTTTTCTAAGAATAACAATATGAATTTTTGTTTATTAAGCTAAAAAACTTCAAAGTAATTAAACCGGTACTCGACCGGTAAAATAGCGCAGCTCTATCGTCATTCGTTCACAAATATTGTCAATGATTCCGTTTGAAACTCATGAATCCGAAATCAATTGGGACTGGGTAGGGTTTAGTGCTTAGTTTCGAACTACCTTCGGGCGGACCTGGATCGTCGTTGACGGAGTTGGAGAGCAGACCCCCAGTTACGGACATTAACCTACAGTAGTTTTTTTTTTAAAGATTTTAATGAAACTAAAACAATTTGACTTTTAATACTTTTTTGGTTTTATATTACTGTTTGATTAAGGCTCCACATAACATCACGCCCTGTTTCCCCGAAGGGTTGGGCAGAGGTGTACCTATAGTACACCCACATTTCGCCAGTTATGTTTAAGTCCCATGTAATGGGGGTCGAAACAATTGCCATCTACCGGGCACAAATACAGACTTCGGGCTGCTACTGAGAAATTCCAGATAGAAAAACCCAATAACAAGTTGCCCGACCTGGGAATCGAACCCAGGACCTCATGCTCAGCAGTAGCTATTGCGGCCACTAGACCAACGAGGCTCCGTGCACAAAAAAACCGTTTTGGAAAATTTCTTACCTATTGGTGAGACAGCTTGAAATAATTGAAACAGTATGTCTGTGTGACTATAAAAGTACAGTTTTCGCGGCGCTAAGCCATTCGTGTCAGCCACAGTACCTGTTTTAAGTTTCATCACTTAAGCGCTCACGAAAATATAGTTTACTTTGCCTTTGATTTACTTAATGTAGATATTGTATTATCATAATTCGTGTAATGTCATTTCGTGCACGGCCCCTTAAGTGAAAAAATACATACATATTCCCTAGTCAACGTCATTTTATATGATCGTTCCTGTAGGTGGCAGCACCATCATCGCAGCAGACATACTCCTCGGACCTGCCCGCAGAGGACATGGAGGACGGCGAGCGACACGTTTACGAGTTCTTCAACGACGACGCTAATGTGGACCGTCTGGTCGCTTTCCTTACTGTCGAAGAGAAGAAGGGAAAGGACAAGTTTAATGGAGTGCGTTTCTCGCTGTTCAGGGTAAGTTTCTTTGTAACATGCTTTTACCTCACGACCTTATCAAAAGCGTTCGTCGCGGGAATACGCGATACGTGAATTATGAAGACGGTTTTTCTTATCTTCGGGTACTTCATATTCATATAAATACGGACTGGAATAGGCGGTTGTTTGGTGTTTTAGGCGGCCTAAGAGACATATTTGAAGTGAATTGATTGAAGCTGATTTTAAGCATAATATTTCGTCTTTATAATTGTCAACAAGCAACACTTGTTACGCTACGGTGTAATACAAGGCCCGATGAGACTATGCGGCGCCTAGACGGTGTGATAGACGGACAGGTGACGACGTGACACCATATTAGTTCCACCAGACGCCGACGCAGCATATTTCGTGTGAACCACTCGTATGACTGATGTGCAATCTTCGTTCCGAAAATAGCATTCTTGTTGCACCCTTCGAACAATTATCACCCACTTAGAATTCGTTTTTGACCCACTATTGTAATTTTTAGATTAATTAAACTCAGTATTAAGAACAAATTGGTTTCTTTTACGTAGGTACTCCGGCTTCAACCTTCGTAATTCACTTGTGTTGCTTGTTGACAATAATAAACGTTGGGTACAATAATATTAATAGGATTTGATTTTTTGGCAAGGAGGTCGAGATTCCTGGTTTAACTACAAGTAAGCGTTACCATGCGGTCTCAACTCGAACTAATCATCGGTAGCCATTATGAAATTAACAGTCATTAAAGCGATATACGGCAGAATTTTGGCTGAAATGATTGGTAAAAGTCAAAACTTCCTTGTTTAGTGCTCATTTATCTATTTCCACAAAAAATGCACGTATTTTAAAATATAAAAAAATGTGGCCTGTACCTTCAATTCGAACATTTTTAATGATAAAAGTAGCCATCTGTTAATCATGTTATTTAGAGCGTTTTGTAATAGATGGCGTTTTACTCAATTGGTCTTGTCATCATAGTTTCCAATATTGTTACTTATTTAAATCAAACAACTTTGTTTTTTTTTATTATTTTTTACATAGAAATATAAAAGAAATCTAACAACAAGTTTTTCTGTACACGGAACTATAAAACTCTATATAAAAAGGATTGCACGAAACGTTTTAAAACTAGGTCGACTCGTGACGTTATAAAACTAGTCTCTGGCAATTAGTGAGTCGCTGATGCTGCCATTTGTTGAAAAATTGGACGAAGTAAAATTGCCAGCTCAATAGCCAGTCTTAGGGAGGGTTCATTTCTGTTTACGGGATTGGCTATATGAACGTAGTATTATATTATCTGTGGCGTTACCAAAAAACTAAAACTGATTCGGTTTTCGCCCTGAAGTCGAATTTCGAAAAATTCACTATATATTAAATGCTATCATAATTTCCCAGCGCTTTAACAATTTGATGTCATAGTGTCAGTACTTTATTCTCTCATATAGACATTATTCGCACAATTCGGCGAGCCCGTGGCGGGCAAGTTCATGCGCCACGCGGAGCGCTGCGCGGCCGACCCGCAGGAGGCGCCGCAGCGCTTCGCCGCCGAGGTGTGCGCCGCCGCCCTGCGCGCGCCGCGCTACTGGCCGCGCGAGCGGGCCACCGCCATGTACGCGGCCGCCGTCAAGATACTGGAGACTGGTATGTATGTGGAGCAAGTACAAGTTCATGCGCCACGCGGAGCGCTGCGCGGCCGACCCGCAGGAGGCGCCGCAGCGCTTCGCCGCCGAGGTGTGCGCCGCCGCCCTGCGCGCGCCGCGCTACTGGCCGCGCGAGCGGGCCACCGCCATGTACGCGGCCGCCGTCAAGATACTGGAGACTGGTATGTATGTGGAGCAAGTACAAGTTCATGCGCCACGCGGAGCGCTGCGCGGCCGACCCGCAGGAGGCGCCGCAGCGCTTCGCCGCCGAGGTGTGCGCCGCCGCCCTGCGCGCGCCGCGCTACTGGCCGCGCGAGCGGGCCACCGCCATGTACGCGGCCGCCGTCAAGATACTGGAGACTGGTATGTATGTGGAGCAAGTACAAGTTCATGCGCCACGCGGAGCGCTGCGCGGCCGACCCGCAGGAGGCGCCGCAGCGCTTCGCCGCCGAGGTGTGCGCCGCCGCCCTGCGCGCGCCGCGCTACTGGCCGCGCGAGCGGGCCACCGCCATGTACGCGGCCGCCGTCAAGATACTGGAGACTGGTATGTATGTGGAGCAAGTACAAGTTCATGCGCCACGCGGAGCGCTGCGCGGCCGACCCGCAGGAGGCGCCGCAGCGCTTCGCCGCCGAGGTGTGCGCCGCCGCCCTGCGCGCGCCGCGCTACTGGCCGCGCGAGCGGGCCACCGCCATGTACGCGGCCGCCGTCAAGATACTGGAGACTGGTATGTATGTGGAGCAAGTACAAGTTCATGCGCCACGCGGAGCGCTGCGCGGCCGACCCGCAGGAGGCGCCGCAGCGCTTCGCCGCCGAGGTGTGCGCCGCCGCCCTGCGCGCGCCGCGCTACTGGCCGCGCGAGCGGGCCACCGCCATGTACGCGGCCGCCGTCAAGATACTGGAGACTGGTATGTATGTGGAGCAAGTACAAGTTCATGCGTGGTTTGGCCCTTTATTTCGGGAAATGAGGGCTGATTGTCCTTAATACAGGCTTCTAAGTAGCTTAACTAGGACATCAGATCGTAAAATACTCATCTCAGATGTTAACTATTTCTAAGTTGTCATTCTACTTTGTAACAGACTGTACCTCTTTTTATGAAATAAATTTGAATTTGAAAATATGTTTAATAACTAGCTGACCCCGCAAACGTTGTTTTGCTTCTTTTTTTATTTTTAAATTGATGTTGGCCGATTCTCAGACCTACCCGATATGCACACAAAATTTCATCAAAATCGGTCAAGCCGTTTCGGAGGAGTATGGCAACGAAAACTGTGACACGAGAATTTTATATATTAGAGAAAAGTAAACGGAAAAATAAATGTTCAAACACAGCACAGACCAATCATGGCTTAAAATCAATCATGGCTTAATAGGGATGAGAGTCCCATACTCAGATGTGGGTGGAAAATTGAGAATAAATAGGTTGATGATGATAATTTTTATTATTAGCCATTAATCCACTGCCTGGCAAAGGTTTCCCTACTCTCTTTCAACCTCTATAAGTCCAGAGCAGCTAAGGACCAATCTTTATTAAAGTAGTCGAGCCCATCCCGCCATCTCCGTCTGGGCCTGCCGTGTTGTCGTTTGCCACTTACTTATGCGGCAGATGTGTCCAACGCAATTTCATTTAAGCGTGGCAGCTTTCCAAATGACATCAGTTTTTTAGTGATAGAATGGATTGTTGTATTCTTAGCCCTGACTACCAGTTTATTACCCAGAATACTCCGTTCCATAGCTCTCTGGCAAACCTCGATCTTGGACCTCTGCTAAATTGTCAAAGACCATGTTTGAGAACCATACATGAGAATGGGAATTCTCTTGTGGGATAGAGGAAGGTCGCCCAATAGCTCTTCCAGGCATTTTCGGTGCGTCTTGCAACTTCTATGTTCTGTCTTGTCAGGAAAGAGAAAATTTGACTAAGATCCCAGAACCATCGACATAAACAACCTTCCCACCCGCCACGGTGATCCTGTAATGTACGCTGTTCGTCATCAAATTGGTCTTTAACATATTTATTTGCTAAGATCTTCTAGCGTCTGAGTCAGCTCGGACAAAAAAGGACAATATCGTCATCAAAGCGAAGATATCAAATCTTCGCTTTGATGACGATATTGTCCTTTTTTCAATCATTATATTTTACTCTGTCTTGCGTCAGCTTCGCGCCAATGCACAGTGGTACCGCCGCCGAACAAAGGCGGTCATAAATACTGAAAATCTTATTTAATGCTTTTTTTTCATGGGAAGTGGTTCAGGTAGCAATAAAAACTCATAATATATTAGAGTATATGTAAATGAATACATAATGATATATATTTGAAAATTTGTTAACACGAAAATATTAAGTGTGCTTGTCCCCCGTTCTGAAGCGTTTTTCACAATAAATCAAAACTCTTAATGCTGGGGTGTATTCTCTATGTGTCAAAAAGATACAACTAAATAGATACATGAAAAAATAAAAATGGAAATCAATAGATATTTTACATGAAATCGACTTAAAATTAGAACTTACATAACAGATTTAAAATTAGCTAGACTTCCAATAAATCTAAAATTTGATTTGACATTGCGCTCTTTTTGTTACGGGCATTTTCCGAAGGCCAGTAATATAAGGATCTGAGCTAAGTAAAAGTCTGTTAAGTAAATCTGAGTTTGTAAGTTCTCTCGACATTTTTCGAGTGTGATCTCGTCTGAAAGCTTTAAAATGTTTGTTGTTGGATTTAGCTGCCTCTTCGGAAAGTTCCCCGATGGACAATAAAGCATATTCACTTTCTTGAGATCCGTGAATAAGAACTTTGTGGACGGAAGCTGGGAGATTGTACCATGGATACTCTTGGACTAATTGCCGTGCGGTTTCCAAAGCATATTCTTAAAATTTTGTTGTGTCAATTTTATAACCCGATGATAAAGCTTGTAAAATTATATAATAACGATCGATAAAGTCTTTTCTTAAGCCTGTAATTTCAGCGGATACTTCAGAGTTATTAAAAAACCTACTTGATTCCAATAATAATCAAGACTTTTACATAAACACAGTATACGATCATCTAAATCCTTAAAGTCTATATTTTCGAGATCACTGAATGATGACAGCAAAACTTCTAATATATATACCTTGGTGTTTTTGGTTGCTTTTCCACTCACAGTACTCCAAATCTCAAAGATTTACATCCTTGAGAAGGAACACTTGATCAAAGTACCTGAAAGAAAAGTTTGAAATTAGTTGCGAATTTCGTAGACCTTGCTACGATTGTGTCTACCCAGGCGTCGGCGCAGAATGGCGCAAATCAAAGTATAATAGTTTTAAAATATACAGTCTCAACTACAAAAAAAAACTTGTAAAATTTTGTAGCTCTAAGCAAAGTTATTATATTAGAAAAAATATACAATAAATTATGTATGGCGTAGCACGTAAATAGTACAAATATTATACTGACAATTTATTCAAAATACAATCAAATGTGACAACCATACCTTGCTCTTGAATTTCCATTGCACAAAACAACAACACAAACAAAATGATTCCGAGAATTCACTTGTAACCAAATACTTTAATGATGAGTCACCGATAACAGCGAGTGCAACGTAACGATGCGTTCACTTCATCCCCGTAAGGGGAAGTCGCTACGTCCCCGTAAGGGGGCGCACCGAGCGGATCCAGGGCTATGCCCCCCGGCCGCGGAGGCTTTACGTTGGCCCGTAAAAACGGGCCCCTCATTATGTAGGCTACAGTGGCCGGTAAGATGTTTGGGCGCGCGGGCAACGCGCGCCCATGCGAGTGATTGCTATTTTGTTTCTGTAGGAGCGTCGCGACGCTTATAGTGAAGCGTCGCTTTCTTCTCGACATCTCGGCGGTCTGTCACCGCCAGGTAAGACCCCTAGTTACCTAGGGGAGGCCCGGCGGCGACGACCAGCGACAGAGATGCCGACTCGACGCTCGTACAAAGTAGGTAAATGGTCCCCGCCCGTCCAGATCACAGAGCTAGCCGTTCACAGTCCGGGCTAAGGCGCCTCCGCGAGTGTTAGTTTAGGTGCCTGTATAGTGGCGGATGTCTGTGTTTGTTTACGTAACGCGCCTATATTAACCTAAAACACGTTACGCAACAGATGTGTGTTATGTGTGTGGAGTCAAAGTGTCACAGGTAAGCTGCGTGTAATCTGAATTACTGCTTACCCGGGCGTCAATCTGGTGCGATGGGGACATGGTCCGCTATCAGGTCGCGGGGCAGGGGTCTCGCATCGGGGGGGGGGGGCGCGTGCCAGGGCGCGATGTCTTTGACATGCGTCAGGTCCGAGGCGTCGGCACGCGCGAACATTCCCTTCGCGAGTCGCCTCACAAACTCATCCAGGCTCTCAATACCGAGGTCCCGCTGGATGACATCGTTCCTCACGAAGCGAGGGGCATCTACTATTGTCCGCAACGCGTGGTTTTGCTGCGTGCGGAGCTGCTTGCGGTTCGTCTCGCTCGTGAGGGCGAACCAAGCGGGAGCGACGTACGTCAAAATTGGGCGAATGTACAGCTTGTACTCGCCCAGCTTGACGCGCGCCGGGATGCGGGACGAGAGCACTGGTTTAAGGAGGTGGCGGACGACCTTACCCTGCGCGGCGACATTGTGGACATGCGTCCCCATCGTGAGCCGACGGTCGATGGTGACCCCTAGGTATTTGACCCGGGGCGTCCACTCGATGTCGGCTCCTTGTAGTTTCAAGGGTGGTGGGAGAGGCGCAGACCCGGTGACCATGGCCTGCGTCTTACCCACGTTCACGGACAGCCGCCACTTGGACAACCACTCCGGAAGTAGCTCGAGGGCGCGCTGCATTTTGACCGCCGCGTACTTCGCATTAAGCGATGTAGTAATGTACGCGGCGTCATCTGCATACAGCGCGAGTGTTGTCTGTGGCGTGGTGGGGATGTCGTCCGTGTAGCGCGAGTAACACGCCGGCGAGACGCAGCTAACCTGCGGCACACCCGCGAGCACCGGGCGGGCGCTAGACAGCGCTCCGTCGACCACCACCCTGAAAGTCGTGTTTGAAAGAAAGTCAGAGACCACCTTTACAACGCGACGGGGCGCGTCTGATGTGGCCAGCTTGTATCTGAGGCCGCCGTGCCACACACGGTCGAAGGCCTTCTCCATGTCGAGGAATACTGCCACCGAGGATTCCTTCTTGTTTATCGCGGCTGCGAGGTGGTGCAGTACCCTCGACAACTGGAGCGTCGTGCTATGTTCCGCCCGAAACCCAAACTGTTCCGGTAGGGGCGCGATGTGTGGTTGGATATGTCGCAGCAGGAGTGCTTCGAACACCTTAAGGACCGTCGGCAGCAGAGTGATCGGCCGATAGCTCTCCGGCTTCTGGATGTTTTTCCCCGCCTTGGGCAGCATAATGACGCGCCCTTCCTTCCACGAGGCGGGAAAGGTCCCGGTGTGCAGTATCGCTGTGAACAGGCGCGCCAGCGCTGCTACCATACGGTACGGCAGGTGGCGCAGCGCTGTATTAGTGATACCGTCAGCACCGGGGGCCCTTCCTAGGCTTCGTTCTTAGGATGGCGCGTCTGACTGCCCCAGGCTTCGTTCTTAGGATGGCGCGTCTGACTGCCCCAGGCGAGAAGAAGACAGGGTCCTCATCGGGAGCTATCGGCGAAGCGAAGTAGTCTCCCAGGTGTTTCTCGACTGCTGCGACATGGGCGGTGTCGCTAGTCGGGTTCGGTTGGAACAGTTGTCCGTCGTGGCGTCGAGTCGGTCCTCCCAGTCCGCGGCGGTGTGCGCCTGGAGCTCGGCCTTCACCTTCTCTGCGAGACGGTTTAGCTGCGTCTTCAGCGTCGGGCATCTGTGTTGTTGCCACTGCTTGCGGAGGCGCCTCTTCGCGGCGATCATCGCATTAAGGCGAGCCGGCAGGGGCGGCAATAGCCCTCTCCCCTGCGGCTGTGTGCTTGTCGCCGATTCATAGGCGCTTTGTTTGCAAGCAGTGACATCGTCCGCCGTCTGGTCCACGTCCGCGGAGGTAACGATAGGCGCCGAGTCGGCGTGGCGGTCTCTACTTTCTCTGATAATTAAAACAAATAGGTTACATATTTATATCACCGGATAGCTCGTTTAATGGTCTATCGAAATATGTATTTTGTTTCTGGAAATTCGAATATGAGTTTTATGGATTTACGACCTTTGGCGGAACTACTGTGCAATGGTGGTGGTGGTTCTTTACTCTTTCTATGCATGACATTTCAATGTTTGGACCGTTTTTTGAAGCTGTTGCCTCTTTATACAACCTGAAGAGGCCTTCACTTGTTTTATCCAAAGACGATAACTTTGAAAGCTAATATTATCCTATTTATCATCAGGTCTGACATCAGTAACACCAGAAACACTAGAGGACTGGGGTACATGCGTGGCTACAGGCGTGGAGAAACTGGACCCCACTCGAGGGCGCCAGGTGTTGGACGCTCTGGTGCATCTGTGCACCCCACAGCCGCGGCGTGGTGATAATGAACCGGACGTCGACACGTCTTTCAGTGTCTGTGCTAGGCTTTACGCGCTTCAGGTAAGTGATCTTTTGAACATATAGGAGATGAACGCTGGAATCCAGTTATCATCGTCAGTACTATAGGTTTTTCTGCTACAGTCTTTGTCTTGTGGCTTTATCATTTAGGTGATCATGCCTTACATTTTCTTTTTTTTTTCGGAGTTTACGTCGAAGATCCCTTTGTAGAGGCTAATAACACAAGGGCATTCGTCTGTCGTTAAAACGGCCAGCTATCATCCTAGTTCTGGTGCAATAAACATTAATCGGCCATCTTTCTGACTTTTGTTAGATATTACGCCAGTCGTAAAACGTTACTTGCGTGTCCAGTCATCGATTGCTCCAGTAAGCGCTGCAGCTTGACGATTGACGTTCATAAATCAGATCCTGAGATTGATGAGTCTCATTCGTAAGTTCGTGCGTTTGGTAGTTTTGGGGCTTAACCAATCTCGGTAAGTCTGGGCATGTCAATTTTAAGTTGAGGTGTGCCTAGTTTCGCTAGATAACCGGCTGTTTCTGCAGGGTATGAAGAGTATAGAGATCAGGGATGTGGCAACATACTGAGTTATATCTGGCTTAATGTTGAAGGGTTGATTTTGTATAACACACGTGGGATCTTTAGCTTTGGTGTTATTACACTTTGACAATTAATTAGACTATCTAAACAAGTGACCGATCCAACAGAAGGGCCTCATTCGCGCCCGGCCGGAAATGCCGCCCGACCTGCTAGAGATGCTCAAGTCGTCAAGCAAGCGCTACACCGAGGCGGGTGGCAACACCCTGTTCCGTGTGTGTGCTAGGCTTAATGCCTTGCAGGTGAGATCTCGGTCCCCATGTGAACACAGCTTTAGGCAATCATACGCGACTTGTTTCCGAATAGTTTAGGGTAGCATGCAGTATTACGTCGTAAAACTTGTTTTTTTTTTTTGGTTATTTTTATTTTCTATAAAAAGAAAATGTCTCATGGGTATTTATGTGAAAAAAAATTGGCCGAAAATAGCGGTTTTCTTTCATACAATGAATACTATACAGCCACTTTCGTTTTCAAAATTTAAGGCGGGATATACTCATCGTGTGGTACCTACATTTAATTCGAAATTATATTTTCTTTTTCACCAAGATTATACAGCTACATATCGCCTAATAGCAATCTTGCATACTGCTGCATCCCTTGCCTTGTATTATTATATTTTTCTTTATTCGTTTAGTACATTATCGTTTTGAGAATAGTTTGCGTTGTAGGTGATTTCTAAGTTTCATTTATTCCTTTTGTTTTTAGATTATTAGACGGCTGATTTTTAAACGTTTTTATTTTATTTGCTTTCGAGTAGGATGCTGGCTAAAGGTATTTTTTTGAATTATGTTTTTGTGCCTTAGAGTTTATGACAAACAATATCAAGATTTTATTAATATAACTTTTTCCAAAATTCATTTCGTAATGTATTTCGAAAAATGTATGTAAAATGTTTGATGTCTTCACATATAAAACTATTGTTTTGTCAAGACGGAGGCCGAGGTAATTAAACCACATATGTAGCATGATATGTGCTTTGGCTAAGAAATGTTGCCGTCCATCTTTCTCTTACAGGGTAAAGACGCGCTAGGCATACTGCTTAGCAAAAGCATGTGCTAAGTATAGCGCTACAAGGTTATTATGGCGCGTGGCCAAAATTGGAACTAACATCATCGTCTTGTTTTCTCAATAGATTTTAAAAAACTATTGCACAAATGTTGACCAACAACGCCCCCTGTAAATGCCATTCAAGCCCCAACAGATCCTTGTGCAACGTCTATGTATCTCACCCTGACAGTTGATTAGTTTTACAGGTGGAGGCAATGATATGTAATGTTCATAAATATGTAACTGTGTAGGGCGCGCTAGGCTCGCTCCGCTGGCGGGCCGCGCCGCTTGCCGCGTTGCTACTGCGGCGGCTGGAGGAAGCCAACTTTATTCAGCACCCTTACCAAAACGTGCGGGAAACTGTGGGCAGGTAATGTGAATTAAAGTCAAATCATTTACTTCAATTATGCACATACAATAAAGTTTAAATGACAAAATTTACAAAAACACTTCCACAAGGCAGTATACAATATGTAACAAAAACCCTGTCCGATCCAAAAAAGGCGTATTCCTGGTTTAACATACGTACTAGAAAAAAATGTAAAAAAAAATGTAACTCATAAAAACCAAAAGTTACAGATTTTTTTATTTTTAGTTACCATGCGAAATGTAACACTAAATATGGTAAATTTTCATAAGTTGACAACACTCCACCGGCCGGCGAAATCTTTTATTTTTTGCCTATTTTTATTTCAAAGGACACCGCCGTGCACTAGCCGCACTGTAAGTACTCATAACGAGTCCTCGGCCCTTTGATGTAGCCGACTGGTTGCCTACTGGCACGCTATTTGGTTGGCCACTTCGCCAGTCTCACGTGGAGATAGCTTGCGATATGATGTCCGTACGTACCACGTGCCGCTATCGTATCGCGAACAATGTCGTATACCAATCAGGAATATTTGAATATGTTAATTTTTATTTGTGAGTGAGTGTGATTCGGTAATCGAAGTAAAGAGTTCGGATTGTGGAAGCTTTCGACTCACTCAAATGGTACACAAGTGCGCTGCAAAGAGTACGTGCAAATTTAATAAAAGGTGTCGAATGTGTACTAATGTTCGAGATAGACATGTGGAACACAATTTCCGAGGTATGCAACAAGTAAATGTTTTAAAATAATAAACTGATACCTACAGTCGGTACATTGCCAAAAGCACATCACATTAACTCAATAATAATTGTTTCTTGATAAACAGAAGGTCAGAAATCGGGGTCACTATTCGCCTTTGCCTGCAATAAAATATCGGCTGAGACCTACGCGTAGGCAAAACGTAGGTTTCTTTAGTCCTAAGTTTGTTTGGCGGCATGCGACAAAGCACCGCCGCACTCAGGCGCGTTCTTTGACACGAAACTGTAGGTGAACCCTGTCGAGCGATCAGTGTTGCCTTTGGAACGATTATTTTAATTTTTTTTAATTAATTATTTTCATTGGGGAAAAATAATTATCTCATATCCACTAAATGATTACGTATTTGTGTACGCAGTACGATACCAAATAATACCCTTTAGGATCGGACAGGGTTTTCGTTACATGCTGTATTGTGGAGAAGAATGCGCAAGAAACTCCATATTTAACTCTAAGGAGTATAAGCTTTTATTTTTACCCAACTATTTACTTTCTTCGAGAAAAAGCAGAAAATAACGATGCTTTTATTTATGTAGCTTTCTGTTGAATGATTTACTTTTTAATTTGTACATCATAAAATTAGAAATATAAATGTAGTGTGTAATGTATGTGTGTGTAGGAATGTGTCTTTTTAATACAGTTGCTCAAAAAGTGGCGTATTGCAGGGACGTATAGCGTTCGGGATGTGGGCTATTACATACTAGTGCTTTTTTTTTACCTTTCCCGAACTCGTGCGTTCTTTCCCAACTGTCAAAATAATGTCTATTAAAAAGAAAAACCAACCATGAAGTTTTTACTAAAGAGTTTTTGTGATTCATACAAATACGTATATTTCTAAAAAGAAGCTACTAATTTATTTCAATATCAGATTTAATTGAATGAGTTAGCTTAGGTTTCATTTCATTTCATCTCATTAAATTTCATTTTCATTTCATATCAATAAAAAAAAAACTACTGAAGACTAAGCTGTATGGGCATAGTTCCCTTTGCCTACCAAAATGCGTGAAGAAAAAAGAAACTCTGCTTATATTCTACGGTTGGCGCCATTTTCCAGAAATTTTCTTTGCGAGGTTAATTGTTTGTTGCACAAAATGAGTAATTTCGACCCAATTTTATTTTAACACCACCGGAACTCAGTATAATTGCACAAAATGCTTCGGAGAACATTTTACCGGAAAAGTCAAAAAGTCGATACATATCTACGAGGGCGGGTCAATAAGTCCGTGACTTTTTGAATTTCTGACCTCTTTACTGAAAAAGCAACACTACTCCTGTCAACAGGCATCTGTCAGTTGAATTCTGTCAAAATTTGAACTTGCTGCGTCAGTTAGTTTGTGTTTGACAGCTATCTTTATCAGACTACCCAGTAATTTGAGGAAAAAATGGAAAAAAGTGAATTTCGTGTGCTTATTAAGCATTATTTTTTGCGAAAAAAAAACCATTACCGAGACCAAGGCTAAGCTTGATAAATACTATGGGGACTCTGCACCATCGATTTCAATAGTAAAAAAGTGGTTTACTGAATTTCGTTGTGGCCGTACAAGCACTGAAGATGCCGAACGTCCTGGACGCCCAGTTGAGGTCTCTTCACCCGAAACAATCGAAAAAATTCACGAGGTGTTGGCCGACCGAAGATTGAAAGTGCAAGAGATTGTGAAAGCCGTAGGGATCTCGCATGGCTCAGTGGTTTCAATTTTGAATGATCACTTGGGCATGAGAAAGCTTTCCGCAAGATGAGTGCCGCGTTTGCTCACAGTCGACCACAAACGCAATCGTGTAACAACTTCACAGGAAGGTTTGGCGTTGTTTAATCGCAATATAAAGGAGTTTTTGCGCCGTTTTGTAACTGTGGACGAAACATGGATCCATCACAACACACCAGAGACCAAACAACAGTCAAAACAGTGGGTTTCTAAGGGTGAATCGGCGCCAAAGAAGGTCAAGGTGGGTTTGTCAGCCAATAAAGTTATGGCGACTGTTTTTTGGGATGCACGCGAGATAATCCACATTGACTACCTTCAAAAGGGAAGAACAATCAATGGGGAATATTATGCCAACTTATTGGACCGATTCTATGACGATTTGAAAAAAAACCGACCTCATTTGGCCAAGAAAAAGTTCTTTTCCACCAAGACAATGCAAGGGTGCACACATGTGTTGCCATGGCAAAAATCCATGAATTGGGCTATGAATTGCTCCCTCATCCGCCCTATTCTCCAGATTTGGCTCCGAGTGACTACTTCTTGTTCCCAAACGTGAAGAAATGGCTTGGTGGAAAAAGATTTGACTCCAATGATGAAGTCATCTCGCAAACAAAGGCCTATTTTGAGGACCTCGACAAATCATATTTTTTGGAAGGGATAAAAAAATTGGAGAAGCGTTGGACAAAGTGTATAGAGCTCAAGGGAGACTACGTTGAAAAATAAAACATTTGTTTATCAAAAAATCTGTGTTTTATTCCAAAAGTCACGGACTTATTGACCCGCCCTTGTACATACGACGAATTTATTGCGTGGAGAGAAGAGAAAAAAGCAAATAGTTTTTCAGAAAATGTTATGTTGGCATACGACTCCGAACTCTCAGCAAAATTAAAACCGTCTACGTTATGGTCGAGGTTTTCGATGATAAAAAGTATGCTGAAAATAAGGAACAACGTGGATATAAGTGAATACCCAAAATTAAATGCTTTCTTAAAACGACAATCAGACGGTTTTACAAGTAAAAAGTCGAAAATATTAACATCCAATGAAGTGGAAAGGTTTTCGAACGAAGCTCGCGATGAACATTATTTAGCCACAAAGGTAATTTATTAATAAGTACTTATATTTTTCTTTAGTATTCAGTTTACGAAATCGCAAAATACAGTCAATACATTATTTTTTAAAATATTAATCAAATCTTTTTTTGTAGGTTGCTCTGATTTTTTGCGTCGTTGGAGCTTGCCGCAGAGAGGAGTTAGCCAATATTACTTTAAAAGATATTGAAGCCCATGGAAAAATGCTACTAATCAAGATTCCGAACACAAAAAATAATATACCGAGAAGCTTTTTTGTTGCAGGAGATTTTCTTAGAATAGTGCAAAAATATATGAATCAGCGGTCCCAAAATGGAAAAACCGACCGTTTTTTTTTCAAAATTACCAAAAAGGGAAGTGTACAGCTCAAGCAATCGGGATAAACAAATTAGGTAATATGCAAAAAGAAATAGCTACGTTCCTTGGTCTGCCGGATGCTGAGTATTATACTGGGCACAGCTTCAGGAGGACCTCTGCTATATTATTGGCAGATTCAGGAGCCAATTTGACGTCCTTAAAGCGACTAGGAGGTTGGAAATCAAAGTTGCAGAAAGCTATATTGGTGATTCATTAAACAACAAACTAGAAACTGGGAAAAAAATCACACAATCCATTAATTTAAGGTCCAGTCCGTCTCCTTCACATGTTGAAGAGAACGTTCGTCCATCTAGGACGAACGTTCTCCGTTCTTCTTTCCATGATAATGATAATTCATCAGTTCCAATTCCATCAACTGGCAAACGCCATTGTATGACAAATATACATGAACAATCATACGAAATTAATAATAGTTTGTCTCAAACAGTAAATATGCAACCTAAAACTTCACCAGTTAGTATAAAAAACTGTACCAATTTCAATGTATATGTGTACTATAACTTTTATAAGAAATAAATGATTAGTTAGTTGAGTTTATTGTGTTTTTCTTATTTTATTAAATTGCTTAACTTTTTCGCAACTGTATTAAAAATAGTCGTTCAGTACACCAGCGGAACCGTCATTGCAACTTGTTCCGACTGTCAACCCTCGCCTTCGGCTGCGCCTCGGCTCGGGTAGATATTTGTCGGAACTCTTTGCATTGACAGCCTTTCCGCACTTATAATGAAATATACTATTCTAAACAAATATAAGACTCGTTAAAAATATATGTAGGATAACAAAAAGCAGTAACCCTCGAATAGAAAGGTAAATTTTATTATGGGTTAGGATTGGTACAATTCCAAAGGGGTTCGAACATTTTTCTACATAAACTGGCTTACCACCCGCCGTATTTTTGTTTATCGTAGTTACGCAAGATGAATGTAGTAAGTATATATATGGGTAGGGGACACTTAGACAGTGTTTGTAGATAAACCAGCAGGCCTAACATGACAAGCGCGAGAACGCTCTCTATCTCGATTTCCCGAAATTTGTCTACGATTTTGACGTCATTTTAATGCCTAACATGACCGCTAAGCTCGAGTAAACTCGAAAAAGGCACTTTGACACTTCTGTATCTCGCGACGAGATACCAATGTAGCAAGTTATTAAAAACAAATCATTTTTATCATTGCAATATCGGCCGATTTTACGCATGGAATTAATACGTACTATATTGATTCTACACTTTTTTATTGTTTTTTCTTTGGCATGCTTAAATTAAAATATAAAATTAGTGGCACTTATTTTACTCACTAGAAAACAATTGATAAATCGGCCAACGGTCACTATTCGACAAAGCGGAGGTTGTTATTGTAACAATCACGATAAAACACATAATATTGCTGTTACTCACGAACTTTGGGGAACTTACTGGCGATTTTCGTAAATATGTTGCTTAGGATTTCCGTAATCACCATAATTAGCAACGAGACTGGTTATTACTGCACGTGATGTTCATCTACGCAATATTGCTCCCCTGTGCCACACCGCCGAAAGGAATTTCATTCCAATGTATATAGTAGCCAGTAGGTAGTTATAGTTTAAAACTAAGTGCTTTCATTATTATTATGAAAATAAGTATAGTTATGAACTTGCCATGTTATTTTGGATATTTTATCATCACAATTTTGTCTACTCTTCTCTTCCGAGAGAAGAAAATCACGATTTTCTCATGTTGTATTGTCAATATGCGAGATAAATTAGGTGGTCATGTTAGGGTTTAAAGAGAAAACATCAAATTTGACAGAACGAGTCGCGTATTTTGTATGGCAGCACTGTCACAAAACGAGAAAAGTGCCAGATATGGACGTGACGAGAAAACGCGAGAGTGAGTTAATGTAGCCTTGCAGGTGTTGGTTGTGCTATGAGGGACCCACAGCTCGGCGCTGATCTTCAGTTTTCATCGTCGTCATCATTCTCCTGCCCTTGTCCCAATTTTTTTGGGGTCGACGTTCGATCAACAATAAAGGCTCCCACAAACAGGCGCAACGCAAAGGCGACGACGACCGTGCGACACAAAGACACCGCCCGTCGCGCGACATGCAGTTCTTTTATTGCGCAATGTCGCGGGCGACGCGGGCCTCGTAAATCCTGCCGCTCCCGCGGCGCCGCCGCCCCGCTGCCCCCAAAATCCGAGGCAGAGGCCTTAGGAACAAAAACACATCGCTCAAGTGGCCGCAAGTGCATATTAAACAGCACTTGATAAAAAAAAAATGTATTATAAATCTTAACACTCAAACATTAAGTCATTAATAGTTTAATATTGCGATTGAAAAATAAACGTATTTTTAATGTAACAAATATATTTATGCAAAAATAAAACATAATTTGTAAGCAATCAGGTTGTGAAAAACTATGTTGCAAAATAAGACCACAATAGTATTTGTAGTCTTATTTTTCGGGCCGTTTTAGATGCGCTCATAGGAAATCCAGTACTATTGTTGATTGAAGGGGGCTGCGCAACATGGTTTTCTTCTTCATTCTCTATAAGTTGGCATCTCGGTAGTCACCCCTTCTTCCACACAGTCCTTCACTAACGAGCATTTGTTGGTTGTAGCTTGTTGATGACTATCTTCGACACGGAGCTGGTGTTCCCGGGCGGGTACAACGGGCCGGCCCCGCGGCTGGCGCAGTTCCTGCAGTCGGTGCAGCCGCGCCTCGCCGCCTTGTACGACGAGAATGGGGACATAGGTCTGTGTTATATCGTCTGTTTGTGTGTGTGTGTGTTGTATTGGTAGGTACCTTGTACTGATGCAAGTAAACTAACTGCTACGACGATTTTGCTACGGATTAATTAAAACAATTTTTATTAAATGGTTTTCGAGCAATTTAAAATGAAATAAGTGTAATAAATTTCAAGGCAGCAATATAATAAGGTGAGCTATCGTTACGTACATACATACGTATCGTCGCACACATCGTGCATCGTCCTTTAGTTATTAAGATTTTTTTAAGCATAAGTGTTAATGGTGCCGATTCTCTTGTCGCAAATGCCTCTAAACTAGACTAAAAATCACCAAAATTGAGTTTAATTGTGTCAAATGACGATTTTCCATTCTGAAATTGACTATAGTGACACAACTTAACTATATTTTAGTTTGACAGCACTAAGATTGCACTGAGTTATTAATTTAGTGAAAATGGCAATTTTGCTATTCTGAATTTTTCGTTTTTAAACTAAAAATTTGATTGTCTAACTAAATCTGAACATGAATCTGACTATTTTTAATCGCGATTAAAAAGGTGTGGAATAAAATTAGGTGGCGTGGACTAAAATTCACACCAACACCTCGACTTCAGACGTGCAAAAACAGTACTTTAACTTTCTTTTTCTTTTTTTTTGCTCATATCTCGAAAACGGTGTGTCCTATCACAAAAATAATGAAAATTTCGACCCCCTTTGTAACCCTGAAAACACCAAATCTCTACATTTAGATATTTTTATTTTATATTTTCCACACAAAAAGTCAAAACTTCCATATAAAACACGTCGAGGCTCTAATAAAGACGTTGCGAAACCAAAAGAAAAAAAAAACACGTGCACTCGCGATTGTCAAATACGATTATAGTTGTGTCAAAATTATTTTTAAATTTAGAGATTATTTTTCGCAGAATAGCTTCAAGATTTTCATAGTAAAAAGTAAGGAATTTTAGTGATAGTTTAGTTAGTTTAGTTCGGTGTACAAGACAATCGGCACCATTGTATGAGATGTGGCTGTGTTTTTTTTTTTAAATTCAATGAAACATTCGAGTTTTCCGAATACTCGCGGTATTATTAACCAACAGCCTAATTACAACAACTTTGTTATTCCAGTAATAAAGACCGCAGCGTCAGCCGCGGCCATGCAGTGCAGCCCGCGCGACGAGGCCGCGGACTGCAGCCCCGCCACGCGCGCGCTGCACTCCATCGTGCGCCTGGCCGTGGGCGACGTGGCGCGGCTCGAGCCCGACCAGCACCACGAGCAGGCCAACGAGGACGCGCCACAGGTCAATTAAAGTCGCTTTTCGTACCTGTTTGTGTATTGTGAAGGTTTTTCTTTCTCCCAAAAGGTTGTCGTGCAAAACATTATCTATTATATATTAAAGCCGTTCCCGGTTGGAAGTTCGGGCTACCCCTTTCGCTTTAAATATTTGTATGTCCTCAGTCGGCGGAGGCCGGCGAGTCATCGGATACGGAGGGCGGCCCGTGCGGCTCGCGCGCGGAGCGGCAACTGGTGGCGCGCTTGGACTCGGCGCTGCACCTCGCCGGCGACGTGGCCGCGCATGCGCCGCAAGACCATGCCAGAGCGCTTAACTTGCTCACCACTGGTATTAAACAGTCTTCTTACGCAACGTTGACAATCGTAGCACTAATTATTATTCCAAATAACGCGTGCAGGCGCGTCTTTACATGATCAGCGCGAAATCCTGTCTTCGCATCATCGTCTATACGTCAAGGTTTCCTTCAAGAAAGTTAAGAAAGTACTTATGAATTGAAAAAGTCACATGTTACATACAGCGACGACAAAATCTTGTTGTGCACGCACGTTAGCTCGGCAGACGGTGACGGATGTTTTACTCAGTCCAATTTTTGCCCTCTTTTAGTCCTACGCGGCTGCATGGGCGTGATAGTCCGTGGCGTCAACGGCAACGCAATGACGCAGTACTCGATGGTTGCGACGGCGTGCGCCCTTGCCGCGCGAGGCCCGCCACAGCCGCACGACGAACTGCCTCGCGCGGCAGCCGGCTTACTTGCCTCGTTGGCACTCTTGCATCACTCCAGCGCAGCCTTCGATGCAGCACTCAAGCATCTGGAGACGTTGTCTAATGGTACGACTCTTTATATTTCATCATTTCTTTACATCTAGAACAAGTTTATAGTAACAGTTTTCATTGAAAGCAAAGCAGTAACGGCGATTTTCACATTTCAAGTCCGGTTGACTGAACCCAGTTAAATCTGATAATGATAGTAATCCGTATGTCAGATAATTTGTTTGATTTCCTCGGCATCGGTTGTCATACGAATATTAGTCTCGCTTCAAACGCGTTGAAAACTGCGCCTAGATTAGCTTCCATACAAAAACATTATTATTTATTTTTCTATAGTAACGTCACCTTCAGGGTTTTAGCCGATAGTGGAACCTCTAACTGATCTACTTTGTGTCACGTCAGGTCGGTCGTGGTGGGCTCGCCTGGCCTGCATTGACTTCGCTCAGCCGCTGCTATTCTACGGCCTGCCGATGTTGTGCGACAGCGTCGACCGCGCAGTGGCCACCGAGAATTTCGCACTCAAACTCATGAGAGATCCAAGACTGGAGGTAAGAAAGAAAAAATGTTTTAGGGATCTTTTTGTGTTTCAATATGAAACTGTTCCTTGAATAATTAATCAAAATATTCATACTTATCATCTTCCATTCTCCCGCGTCAGTGTCAACCGTTACTCTATAATTCACTCCCTTTTAATTGATATCCATCCCTCGCACAATCTTCTCTTTGGCCTCCCCCATCAAAAACATTTAAAGTGAACTAACGTTTTCGTTTTTAGGTTCGTCAATCGGCAGCAAAACTTTTGACAGGATTGATGCACTGTCGCGCTCTGCCCGACGAGGAGAAAACCCTGCGCGCTCTGATGCGCAGCTGCCGCTCCGCGGAGCTGGTGGAGCGGCACTGCGGCGTGCTGGGGCTGTGCGGCTACCTGGCGTCGCGGCCCTACAGCCTGGGCGCGCGCCTGCGCGACGTGCTGGCCGAGCTCTCGCGCCACACAGCCGCGCCCGACCCCGTGCCGGCCGCCATCCGCGCCGCGCTGGCCGACTTCCGGCGCACGCACCAGGACGACTGGCCCAAGCACCGCGAGCAGCTCACCGAAGAGGAGCTCGACCTGCTCGCCGACCTCACCTCGCCGCCCACCTACTGCGCGTGAATCCACTTTTTCATATGTCACGATATTTACGATAAGCTATTTAATTGTGATATTCATCAACGGCTTTACGTATGACACAAATTTTAGTTGCATAATTATTCCAAAGTAGGATGTTTTGTTTCGTAAAACTTGCAATATGTAATCGATATGGCCGTGGAATATATATATAAATTTAACCAGCGGTACGTCAGTGTAAAAGAAACGCCATAAACGTTGTAGAGCTTAGATATGTAAGTTACTATGTAATCATTGCATCACTTGCGCACGTATATAATTACGTATTTATATTGAATCTGTCATGGTGGTGGCTCCACACCTCATTATATTGTGCCCTCAGTTAGACGCCGGTGACGGATTTAGGTATTAAGATGCTCTTAGAAAATATTTTGATATTTTATTTGTTTTACAGTTTTATTGCACATTTCGTGATTTTATTGGGAAAGAGAATAAAATGCCGGAAACGGTTACATTTTTAATTGATTGACCTAATTTTATCGCCTGTTTTGTATGACAATGGTGTTGCGTTGATCTTCAAAGACATTTTGTTCCATAATAGATCTGTTTACATGGGTTAGGGATTTGTAAATACGTGTATAAATATTACATTATACTTCTTTTCTAGGATGTTATATTAAATACTACATTCATAAATAATATGTGTTTTTCTACAAATAAAATACCCGGAAAAAAAAGACAAATTACCACTTATCCAATTTATTTTTATGTGCCAAATTTATCGGAAAAACTTGCATATTAATAATTTCAGAGTATCTATTACAAAAGGTTATGTGTTTAAATTAAACCTAAAATGAGTTAATCCCCAGAGGCTATCTTCGTTCCTCAACATCTGAAATTAGAAAAATAAATAGGTTATCATTTATTTATTCACTCTAAACATACAAATATCCTTACAGGCTAGACCCAATACGATATTGTAGTACACTGAAAATTTAAATAGTTCCACTGTTTTAACCATAGCTAATTCTAAAGGTAGCTGTTCTTGTAAATTCACCCAATGTGCAACAGAATATGTCCAAGTCAACAGCAATGAGGTTGAGAGTGCGGAGTGCACTCGTGAGCGGCGCTTCGCACAGTAAGTTAGTTCGCGCGCGCGGTTCGGCCAGCAACCGCGGCTGACGACGACGACTCACATACCCGTCCGGCACTATTAGCTCCACCCTTCGCAATATATCCGCATTGTGTATCTTCCCTCTAATTACTTTAAAGATATAAGTCACTAGTGTGAGTTGCCTCCTGACCCTCAGTTCATTATATCCGACCATACCCAAGACAAATAGAGTTGGATACATCAATGGATAAAATGGATAAACCCCGTATTCCTTCATGTATTTGAACCTAATAAATTTATTTTGTACTCGCTCCAACATGAGACTATACTTAGTTTCATGTGGAGCCCAGATACCTGCATTACATTCTAGTTGGCTTCTTACTAAAGCATTATATAATGCCATTATAGCTTTAATATTTGTGAAGTTTTTAACCATTCTAAGCACAAATCCTAGGTTTCTATATGCTTTTTTGCATACCTTAACTATATGATCACGAAACGTGAGGCCAGTGGTGAAACGAACTCGCAGGTCCCTCACTTGAGTGACCCTATCCATCGGCACCCCGTCCACCGTATAAGTATATGTGATGGGTGTGTGTGCGCGCGAGAAACTTATGATCATAGAAGAGGAGAGATCCTTCATATAACTAGGAACCCTTAGTGTTTTTAAGTTACTGACTTACTCAATGACTGTCAAATGGGTGTACTGACTGGACAAGTCTACTCAAATCTGAGTAACTCTTTCCCCAAATTACCATTTCAGACGCTAAATCTTCATGGTAGTCACATGATTTGATCAAAATTATGTCTGGCCTCAAGTCAGCGTTTCTTCTTATAGTAGTTGGATAGGAAACACCAATACAATTCTACTTCCAGAAATTAAATAATTTATCATTTGGTGCCGATTTCACCAATGAAACTGAACTTGTTCAGCACATCGTATTACACATTCAAGAGCTGTCAGTGTCAATATTACATAGAAAACAATGAAACTGACGGCTTTTAAATGTAGTTGTGCTGATTGCGTTCAGTTTCATTGGTGAAATCAGCCCTTAGACCTATTGCAGACAAATAACTAAAGTTGGAGAAAACAATACACATGGCATTCATTATTGTAATGTACTTAAACAAAGGACGTTGGCGCTGATTGGGACCAGTACCGACCCTTATTACACTGAGGCGAAGACGGCAACGACTCATACCACTGCCGGTCCGACCCTCTCCACACAGACCCCGGCGCTGGGTAATACTGGCACCGGGTATCCTACCAAAACACCTCCTCCTCCTGTGGCTCTTCTAGCCTCCCCTCACCAGAAGGCCGTCACCGGTCAAACGGCGACGGCCAAGTGCACCGAGGACGCGTTTTCCCGCGCCTGGCAAGTACAGAAACGCAAGGGCAAGGGTAATAAATCCACTCAACAAGCCCGTTGCCCTTGCACTGACCCTTCAGGTCCACCGGCTGCCTCAGTACAAGGCAAGCAAAGGGCTAAAATCACGAGGAAGGAGCGTCGACAAACACGCTGGAACCAGGGAAAAGGCTCCCGCAACAAACAGGCTATTGCCGCTGGGTCAGTCAAATCGACTAGCGGCCAGCTAAACTTCTCCGCCGGTAAGCGGTCGCAGGCAGAGGCCAGCACTAGCCGACCAGCGCCCAGTCAAACGCCAGCCAGTATCCCGGAGAGAGCTGAAGGTGCCACTAAAACACAGCGACCCGGTCGGATGGATCAGGCTGCAGACAAGCGAGCCCTCAACGAGACTTTGACACCTCGGGGAGAGCATAAGCGGCCAAGCCTTGACCAATCCAAAGGGGTCGCCCAAAGAAGCTACGCCTAAGGTGCCAGCGCTAACCTCGACGTCGCGATCACTTGCGACCGCACGGGGATCCTCAGCAAGGACGTATCGGACCAGGTACTCGCTGCTATCCAGAAACAGATCATTCTCGAGGCCGGCTCCCCCAAGCAAGACACTCCTGGGCCGACATTCAACGCCAAGCCGCTGTTCGCCGCGGGGTGTACTGAAACTGTGGTGCGGTAACTACCACACCTTAGCCTGGCTAAGGAAGACTGTCTCCGACATTTCTCTCTCAACTAGAGTCTCGCTAGTTGTCAAGTGTCAGTCGGAGATTCTAAAGCGAGCACGATGTGGTGTCGTGATCCCAGACGCGCAGGGGGTCTTCGGAGAGCCGACCAATATTGTGCGCGTTCTCAGCTACCAGAGACCCTGGGTCGACATCAAAAGATGGGTGCTCTTGCATGCCGACAAACAGGCTGCGGCATGGTTCGTGGTGGTCGGTGTCCCTAAAGACCAAGTTCCGACCCTGATGGAGGCTGGACGCCGTCTCTCAATTGGATTGGGGACGGTGTACGTGAAGTTTCAGGGTCGGAACAGGAGGTTCACCGACGTCCCCCAGGGTTGGGACCCCGCCAAGGGAACCATCGGCGAGACGCCAGCACCAGCAGGGAGTCCACTCCCCCACCAAACAACCCGGAAGCATCAGCGGCCGAACCTGCAATAGCAGAGTTGGCCGCTCCTGCTGCCGCCACCGTGGTCGTCGTTCCTTCATCGGGTGAAGAGCTGGACGACATCATCCTGTCCCCGAATTCGGGCCAGGGGGGGACGGCTTCGACGAGGGCGACCTGTATGCGGGGCTGAGACTGGAGGGGGACGAAGAGGGTTCGGCCAATGATGGTGTCCCTTATGTCGACCTGTAGAGTCCTCCAGGCCAACCTCCACCACAGTCGGACCGCGACGGCTCACCTTCGCAAGTGGCTGGAGGTTCAACACACAGCCATTGCCCTGATCCAGGAGCCGTGTGAAAGGGCGGGCCGCATACAAGGACTCTCCAATCTTGGCGGTAAGCTCCTGGTCACCACAGATCACGTTCATCCTAGATCGTGCATCTATGTCACAGGTAACCTTAAAACACAGCCTCCGCACGACCTCGCCCGCCTCGTGAGCCATTGCGAGAGAAGCGGGTTTGAGGCCGTCGTCGGGGCCGACGCCAATGATAGGTAAAAAGTGGGGACTATCCCCTAAAATTATACTATGGCTGTACAGTGATCCGCCCCATGATCACCTATGGGGCCGCGGTATGGTGGCCCCGAACCAAGCTGGCTACAGCCTCAAACAAACTACAACGCATGCAACGACTAGCCTGCATGGCGGCTACGGGCTGCACGAGGACCACTCCGACTGCAGCAGTTGAAGCCATGCTGGAACTGCCACCGCTCCACCTGTTCATACAGCAGGAAGCGACACTGGCGGCGTTACGTCTAAATGCACTAGATCTCTGGGGTAAGAGAGCCACACCACACACCGCGCTACTTGAGGGACTCAACAAGGAGTTCCCCATTACGAAAGCTATTATTGATAGGGTACCCAAACAATTTATCTTTGATAAAAATACAGTGTTCCAGGCCAAAAGCATGGGTATTTCTCTGGCTGCTTTGGCCAGGGAAGTTAGGTACCACTCGATCCGGATACTCTCAGACGGCTGTTTTGCAAGAGCTGAACAGCCACACAGTGGAATCTGGGCTAACATAAGAGTATCACCTGCGCCTTTATCAGGTGGGTAGCCTCAATAACATAACCATTCAATGGATCAAAGGACACAGCGGTTCGCTGGGCAACGATGCAGCCGACGAACTTGCCAGAAGGGGGTCGAGTCAGGCACCAGTGGGACCTGAACCCATCTTGCCACTTCCCTTCGGGTACTTACGCACTCTGGTAAGGAAACGCACCAGGGAACAACATCACAAACTATGGTCGGAACAAGGTGAGTGCAGGCAGGCTAGGGAAGCAATCCCTGCTATTGACGGCCGCATCACGAAACAGGTTCTCCGACTAACCAAACAACAGCTGCGTAAAGTTACGGCAGCTTTAACTGGCCACGGGTCTTTTAATAAACACCTCTTTGTCATAGGAGTCACAGACAGTCCGCTGTGCAGGGCCTGCATGGAAGTGGACGAGACAGCAGCTCATGTGCTTCTACACTGCCTGGTGGTCGCCACATACAGGGCAAAGTACTTTGGTAACCCAGGTGCCCTACGTGAGGTTGTCAGTAACACCAAGGCGTTGCTGAGTTGCTGGCTTGCAAAGCTGGGGTGGATCGAATGATCGATTTTCCCACCATACGCAAAATACGCGCATTGTCGTGGAGTTGCGGACACCAGCCCATATTACCTATTCTTCAATTTTTGATGAAAGACAGACAATATTTTGAACAGTCATATTGTGATTCATGACATTGTGATTGTTACATGTACACTACTGACATATACAGGACTACTACACATACTGGACTTATCTTAGACTAGCACCATTGCTTTTACAGCAACACAGCAATTTTCCGCAATACCAATATCATATTATCATAGAAATTGCCAAGTATTGGGCAATATTAGTTGCAATGTATGTGCACCATTTGTATTTACTGGTCAATAGAACCAGTACTCATATTCATAAATGAGTTAGCTTGTCTGCAGCCAACTCCAAAGACAACCCCCTGACCCAATTATGTCTTAAATATGTATTTCTAATTGTAAACTTAAGTTAAATCCACAGTTATACTCACTTTTGCCATCACATGCTACAATTTTAACTTTGTCAACTTTTGCAACTTCCTGAACTTCACGAAACTCCACATCATTCAACATGAATGTCCACACATTATCACAAAACCTGAAATACATATTGTTCTATTAGCTACTGCAGAAATACTGCATAATAGCAATTTGTCGTCAAATACTCACCTGTAAGTATTTAATTTTCCTGCTTTGAAGGTTAGTCTTGACTTCACCCTGTTAGATAGAGCCTGATTTATAGATTTATCAAATTGCAATAGTACTTTCACTGCAAGAGCCGGTGTTATCTGTCCATACTGAAAATAATTAAACATTTAGCAACAAACATCAAATCAATCAAAATCAGTAATTAACAAATTTATGTAAACAATACATACCTGTATCAATTCGTCGAGGCTTTCTTGTAATGTATTACCGATCGTAGTGTTTCTATACAATTGATATGACATTACTAGAGATTATAGTATAACTAAAGTATAATTTATACTCAACGAACAAACAAATCGATGAAATTATGATAAATCTATACGTCAATAAAAACTCACGTTCACAGCACAGGCTGAGGGGGGGGACAGTAGCGGTGGGTAACTCCGGAGGTACTGATCCAAAGGAGCCGGTACCGAACGCGGATACGTAAACCTTATTTATTCCTCACAATCCTTACCGGCACCGCGGTACCAAATGATTCCGGAGCGCGCGTTCACTGTTCACTCTCGTTCACTCGCTCAAGTCACTCGGAAGTACTCGGAACACGTCGTACCGCTCTAACCAACCAACTGTTCAATTCAAAATGTGCCAAATGATCCAGTGAACCAAATGAATAAAATGTTCTGCGAAACCGGGGAACCAAAATGAGCGAGTGAGTGCCGGTGCCAAACGGTGCCAAAGGAATAAATAAGGTGAACCGGTACCGGACCCGGAGTCGGAATAAGTGAATCAATTCACTTGCCGGAATAAAGATTACCCACCGCTAGGGGACAGTCCCATACAGGGCTGCCAGGTGAAAAAATTCTGCAATCGTACCACAGCATAAAAAAAGTCGTATACCCAAGAAAAAATCAAAACAAAAAATCGTACATTATTATTAATCCGTTTATTACAAAATTAACAATAAAAATACTACGAAATATGTAATGACAATAGTATGAAAATTTAAATTATAGTAATGAAATCACTTTTTTTGTTTAAATTTTCCGTATTCATTAGTTTAATCATGTCATCTGTTGGTTTAAAATCGGTGCAGTTTCTGGTGACTCTTATCATTTGCTTTGCCAGCAAGGTGCCATTGGCAGTTTCGTTGGCCAAACTATTTCTAAGTTTGGTTTTTAATTTAAGGAAATTAGAATAAAAGGGAATTCCCTCAACATTCTGGGCAGGCTGAGTACATTCGTTTCATTAATTATATTATTCTGTCACTGCTCTAGATACTTACTCTTATGAGACAAAAGTTTGTTACTTTGTTGCCAGAAATGGATCGAATGTAAAAATCGTATGTTTTCCGTACGATTTCGATGCTTCGATCGTACTCGTTTGAAATCTGCAAAAAGTCGTACAAATACGATTTAAATCGTACAAATGGCAGCCCTGGTCCCATATATTTGACTTGGATGAAAAGATGGTGGCTCCATCTGCATGTTGTTCCTAAACGTTGGTTTTTTTTTATGTTTATGGCATGGCTACGAGGCCTTTAGCACCGCGACTCAACAAAAAAAAAGTTTTATAAATTTAAAATATAATGTACCTTAACAATATTTATTTTACATTTCAATAATAAAATTGAGCTTATTTCAGTATATTTACAAATTGAAATACAAATGTAATTTTTTATGTACTAGCCTTTTTTTTAAACTGGTAACTGACAAAACAAAGTTTAGCAATTTGTTTGAAATTCAAATTTCAAAATGGTAGCTACTCTCTGTGTCAGCGTATGTTAGTAGTTTTTTCCATTTTTCGTTTGTGTTTCGGCTGTGAAATCTTCCAGAAAGTGCGTCGATTTGAGCTTTAAGTTTCTCCGCCTTTCTGTGGTGACTTCGGCCCGTAATTCTTGTCGAATTGATTTCAACAATTTCGCGAAAGGACGCTATTAATTTTATTGTGTTGTGCTAAATCAACATTTCTATTGAAAATGCCTAGGTTATGTGCATTTGGCTGTGCTCCCAGTGGTAAGTTTAATTTTATAACATTGTAACATCACCGGTAATGTTCTATAGATGCTTCATAACAGGACATTGTTAGTACTTCATTTCTGAAACTCTCAATATTCAGTGAACCAAATATAAATTCATGACTACCCGTCAAGCACCGATAAATGAGCCACAATTAAATTAATATATATTTATTATACGCGTGACTAAAAATGAATTTGAATGGATCAAGACTAGTTTTTGGCATAGATAACAATAGTTTTTGACTGGTATGGTACATATTCCTTTCGTAACATCAGTATTTATTGGGTTAGCTTCCTGCAGTGTAAAGACGCAGATTTAATAATTTAATATGATTTAAAAAAAATGTACTTGTTGGGAAGCATCTTTTTGACCACTACAAGTCCAAGTGGTCCAATAGCAGATAAGTTAGCTAAACATTTTAGATGTACACAGCTGATACATTCCACGCTTGGAGTGTCCCTTTTATTAGCCAGGTGTTAACAATGATACATATATCCCAGGTTGCATACCTTAAAAGGAAGGCACATCAATAAATGTTAAAAGACTATTCAAATAGCCTACAGCTCTTTTATCTTTGCAATTGCAGGTGTCCCAATGCATCGTTTTCCAAATGCTGATAAGTTCCCTGATCGTCTTAAGGCTTGGGTCAATCTTGTTGGTGGAAAACTACAAACAGCAGTTGATTATGCATATTACCGAACAAAGTTGGTTTGCGATATACATTTTACTACGAGAGATCGAAACCGTAATAGCCGGTTAAATGCATTAGCAGTTCCATCACTTCATTTACATGGTTAGTATGACAATTTTTTAAAACTTAGAATCTGAATACTGAAACTGCTAATTGGTACCTACTTATTTTATAAATATATTGTAGTCTATGTCATAGAGTACCTAAGTGTATGTATTTTTTTTTAGAAGTTAAAGTAAGTTTGTAGCCTACATAAATCGCCCTTACTACGAAGTAAAGAGTCTTTGCAAGTTGAATTGTAACCATAGACATGTTGTAGTTGACTCTTGAGCCCTTAGCCTTATTACGACACCCGAGGAGATAATTATCATACAAGACATAACATAACATCACGCCTGTAATCCCAGAAGGGTTAGGCAGAGGGGTACCTATGGTACACTCACATTTCGCCAGTTATGTTAAAGTCCGCCTATTGCCATCAACCTGACACAAATCCAGACTCTGGGCTGCTACTGAGAACTTCTAGATAGAAAACCCAATAAATATGGTAATATCTGGGCAGTATATATGTGTCATAAAATATTCATGCTTTGTAAATTGATATATATTTGAAGATTTATGAAATCAAATGTGATTAACAATTTTTTAATTTTTTTTATTGTGATTTCAGGAACATCGGCCAGGGAACCTGAAATTAGTCTTGTCAGTCTACCTGCTGATTTACAAGCAACAAATACAGGTAAAGACCTTTAGTCAGTTAAAGCTGTAATCTTTCCAAATAGAAATACATTTTACCTATATACTATTTGAAACAAAGTTATTAATTCTCAATTCTAGAGAAATGATAAATATATAACAATTACAATGTTTACACTACAACATTGTAGAAGCCCTGCTCGCTTCCTACACATGTTGATAAATATTTAAATAAGTACCTACAGTAGATAAACCAAATTTTATTTGTAAAGTGGGATTATTTAGCAACTCTTATTTTAAAAGTTTAACAGTAGGGAACTTGATCATGAAATCTGTTCAATATTTTTTAAGCGTCATGTTTGAATGATTAAAAAAAATGAATGTATGATCAAGTGTTTTTTTAATTCCAGGATCGACAGGCAGTTTCATATCAGAGCCAAGTTTAGTTGATGTTGAAATGAACAATAGCCAACCTTCCACTTCGGATCATGCAAATCCAGGTAAATTCTTTAAGTACCTAATAATGAACTTAACCTATTGCAGTCAACCACTGTACATTATGCCTTAAAATTTAAATGGATAAGTTAAATAAGAAAAACTTTATGCCTAAATTACTTGCGAATAAAGATATTTTGGTCCAGTCTTTTATTCTGGTCCAGGTGAAGTCAGCATCAAAAATTTGATAATTACTCAGTTTAAATATAAACGTAATTTCTTTAGAGAAAAGTATTACCATAAAACAAGTATATCTACTTATCACTTTAGTAGGTAGGTACCTAGATATCTATACATCTGTACAAATAAATTAAATTGAAGTGTCTGTTTATTATGTCAAAATAACAGCTTTGCACTAAATGCATATTATGAAAGTATACACGGTACTTATAACAAGAAATCAATGTTCATGTTTTTGCCTGTCTGTTTGTTCCGTATAATCACCGAAACGGCTTACAAAGGCTCCTTTTTGTCTCGGTAGAAATTGACTTCCTTAAATTCCTCCTTTAATTTCCGACACCCACGCAGGCGAAGCCGCGGGCACAGCTAGTAGGTTATAAATTCATCTAAGAAAAATAACTAATTACATTCATTACTATGTTTCAGCCACAATTCATGGCACGGCCACTGCATCTGTAGTAATGATGGAACACAGCTACAGCAAGGCTAGCGAATCTTCAAGTAAAACATTTAGAATGGGTAAATGTTACTTTCTTATAGCAAGTTCAAATATAATATTATAGTACCTACCTACCTAATATGAAATAATATACTTATTTTTTTTTCAGGTTGTACTAAGAGTTCACTTACATATAGTTGTGTACAAGTGAAAGCCCTTTCTTCAAAAATCAAACAACTTCGGTCCGAGATATGTCGTCTGCGAAAGAGGGGGCTATCTTACAAGTCAAGACTGGCAAATGCTGCTAAATTATCCCAAGATACTGCATTCCAGCAAGTTGTCAAAAATTTGAAAACACCGGCCCAGCTGTTTGTCCATATGCAACTGCAATCGGCAAAAAAATCCAAAGGTAGGCGGTTTACTATGGATGAAAAAATACTTGCATTGTCTATGTATAAGAAAAGTCCAAAAGCCTATTCTTTACTTTATAAATACTTTACACTACCTTTAACAAAGGCAATGAAACGTTTGCTAAGTCAAATTAAACTCCATCCTGGCATTAATCCTATTGTATTCAATAAAATTAAGAAAACAGTACTTGAAAAAGATGCTGCTGATCGTTTGTGCAGTCTAATGTTTGACGAAATGTCTGTAACACCTCAAATATTTTATAATAAACAGAAAGATGCATTTGAGGGTTTTGCCACAACCAAAGACAATAAATTTGCCGACCACGCTCTCGTTTTCATGGTGAAAGGTTTAAAACACAATTTTAAACAGCCAGTAGCATATTATTTTACCAATGCCTTACAAAAAATAGAGCTGAAAACACTCATAAAATGTGTAGCATCAGAGGTGCAAAAATCTGGTTTAATTATTATAAACACTGTATGTGATCAGAGTTCTGTAAATGTAGGGGCAATAACGGATTTAATTAATGACACGAAGGCGAGTTATTTGCGGCTAGGCAAAGAGTGGCGCCATGATCTTTTCAGGGTAAATGGTCAGAAGATAATACCGTTGTTCGATGCTCCCCATTTAATCAAAGGAATAAGAAATAACTTACTCACTAAGGATATGGCGTACACCTCTGATAATAAAGTTAATATTGTTAAATGGGACTATTATCAGCAGGTATATGCTGCAGATAAATCCAAAGGGGAGCTTCGACTACTAAATAAAATAACAGAAGAGCACATTGTCCCTGAAAAAATTAATAAAATGAGGGTAAAATCCGCGACCCAAATTTTCAGCCACAGTGTCGCTGTGGTAACAGACCATTTAATAGCTAGAGGAGATTTGCCCAAAGAGTGTAAACAATTAATAGAAATAACATTATTACTAGACAATTTGTTTGATACATTAAATGTTAGTAGTTTTTCAATACCCAATGGTAAAATGTATAAAGGGCCGATTAGGAGGCACTCACCGCACCACCAATTATGGCTAAAATCGAAAGAAATATTGAAAACTGTGAAATTTGTTCAGAAAAAGGTTACTGGTAATAAAGTACGATTAGTGGAAACGACTATACCATCTGTAAAGAATTTAATTAAAACTATCGAAGGCATGGAAGCAATTTGCAAGGTGTTGTTTGATAAATATGGTTACGATGCAATATTATCACGGAATTTTAATCAGGACCCTGTAGAAAACTTTTTTGGGAATATCAGAAGCTATGGAGCCAGAAATATTGCCCCAAATACAATATCATTTGAAGGGGCATATAAAGCACTGCTATTAAATAATTATTGTACTCCTCATTCAAAAAGGGCAAATTGCGAAGAGGACACCAACAAGTGCCTACAAACTCTTAGTTTTTACGTCACAGAAAAATGTGATGCGACTGATGTTCCCAAGGAAGACAACATTAATTTTACTACTAATGTATTAATTGATTACTGCAAAGAGTCTGATGCTGGTCAAAGAAATTATGTATGTGGTTGGGTCCTGACTAAATGTTTGAAAAATGTTGCGAAATCATGTAAACATTGCAGAAAAGACCTTTTAGATAAGAATAATGAAAACATTAATAATAATAGTTTCATAAACGCAAAAGAATATGGTAATAAAAAATGGTTAAGTTATCCAAATGAACTCTTGCAAAATTATTTCCATGACCTGCAAAATATGACAGAATCTTTTTTAATAAAAAGTGTTCCGAAACAAAATGTACTTAAAACAATTAATTCGTTTGCAGATGTTTTAGTGGATACCCCTTTTAGCTGTAGTATGCACAAAGAAAAATTAAAAGATTATTTCTTTAATTTAACAGTTAGTGTCTTACTACATAGTTGGTGTCGATCCGTTAATCGTATTTTAACAGGAAAAATAACATATAATGGAGATGACGAAACAAAAGTTTTTGCAAAATTGTATTATGATAAGCATAAACATAATAAAAATAAAAAATGACATAAACATTTTACTTGTTTCATTTCACATCATTTCTCTTAGAGACAAGCCTACATGATATATCAACGGCATATCAATGGTAACAAAACTAGTAAAAGTAGATCCTGTCTTCTGTAAAACCTATGATACAAAGCCAGTTCTGCTTAAAATGGTTTTGGTATCTTTGATAAACTGTTGCACCGTACCTACAACTACAAAAACCTGGATTAAAAAAAAAACCTGTATTAGTTCGGGCACAAATTGTAGACGGCGCCACTGCGCTTATTGGCATAAAAATGACCTAAGATGGCACTCTTTACCCGTCTAATTATAGTACTCTTTGCTTGAATTCTGTGAAATAAGCTGTGGATTGTGGAATTGTGGAAATAAACAACAGAACATTAATACTCCTATTTAACGGAGGAAATAAGCAGTAAATAATGCACAGACTAAATAGGAATGAAATATAGTGATGTGCCGAATACTTTATCTTTGCCTGCTGCTTCAATTTTCCTTCGACTAGAGTTTCGTGCGGCATCGGTCCTCAGACAGCTGATCCTGGGTGTTGAAAATCGATGCTTTTACTCTATGACATTTGTGTTTCCAAGGATTGTTTCGGCGATTGTCAAGTATTGCACTATTAAAATAAATTAAAAAAGAAGTCTTTTTTCCACTTTTGTATGGCTTTGTTAAATGGTGGCAACCGATTTATATTAATCGAGATGGAGCAAGTATTTGAAGGGTGAAAAATTAATAGCTAAGTTGTTGCGGCATGTAAAACCATAGCAAAAGTTTCAGATAGGAGCCCCGTCGTCAGGAGACCACTTTCATATTTCGAAAATGGACCAAAATAAAAGTGATCAGAGCCACAGGATTTTGGTATGATCGTGTGCTACCTAGCCCATAATGTCTTATCAAATCTGATGAAGAAATTGTGGGCTTTCCCAAAATCTGACGACTTTGAAAACTCAGATTTAGACCTTTTTAACACGCTTTTATTAGCTTGACCTGCATGCATGTATGTATGTAACGAAATGTTCTGACTTCATTTTCACCTACTTCTAGGAGTCTGATTAACTTGAAAATTTGCACAGGGGTTAATCTCCCATGACAATACAATAATCTCACAACTTTATAATGTCAAAATTAAAGAATAAAATGTTAATTAATATATTTAATATCCCTAAGCTAATTTTATTTATAAAATTTTGACCACTTTTATGACATAAAAACTCTTTGCTAAGATTTAAAAAGTACCGTTCGTTTTAGATGGAGCATCTTAATAAACCGTGCGTTTTACATTACAATAACGCTTTCCCTCCCGACCCTTGCACGAGCCAGCCCGCGCCGCTTGCGGACGGCGAGCCATGGGTAGCTCGCCGTCCGGTAAGGACCAGGCCCGGGTCGACGGCGCGTTGTGTTCCACGCGCGCCTCAAAGAGATGTCAGCACAAAATGACGGGGTCCGGTAGGGCCGACGCCTCAGGGTCGCGGGTTATTCCACAGAGAAAACCGTGGCCCTTGCACAGGCAACTGAAGGAACACGGGTGGGTTTTAGTCAGTAAAAGTCTGACACGCCCTCCCGCTCCACCCTGAGCGGGAGAAGTCATTAGATGATTTCCCACCCAAAAAAAAAAAAATATTACAATAACGCACTAGCACGTAATGAAATTCATTACGATAATGAAATTGGTGAAATAAGAGACCCTTTACGAGCAACTGTGTTATAATAGTTATTTGTTTTACATATGGGTAAAAGTATTTTTTGCCGTGAGTGCTTGGATTGAAACCAGCACACTAATTGCGTAACACATTTTCGTAAACGATTACGACTAATCTGTTTGATTTTGACGGTTCAAGAACATTCATTGCGTTCTATAAATTGTTGAGCAGAATTTTTATCGTACTTAAGAAGCAATGGATTAGCAATCTGTTTCAAAACGATTCAGATTCCGATTGATTGTGTATTACGCAATTAGGGTGCTGAGCTAGCGTAGGTTTCAAATCACGAAACGCTAAAAACTTTTACCCATAAGTGAAACACAACAATTTTCACCACACTACGAGGAACTTGCAAAAAAGAAAGAAAACCAGTAAAATACGTATAGAATCTGTTTATTAAAATAAATAAAAAAGCGGATATTTTCGGTTCTGAATAACCAGGTATTTTCGGTTGACAATTTTTGAACGTTCCTAACTTTTGTCATAAAAACGTTTTTAATACAGTTCGAGTAGTTTTATTCTTTGATACAGTTGCTCAAAAAGTGGCGTATTGCAGGGACGTATAGCGTTCGGGATGTGGGCTATTACATTCTAGTGCTTTTTTTTTCCTTTCCCGAACTCGTGCGTTCTCTTTCCCAACTGTCAAAATAATGTCTGTTAAAAAGAAAAACCAACCATGAAGTTTTTACTAAAGAGTTTTTGTGATTCATACAAATACGTGTCGTATATTTCTAAAAAGAAGCTACTATCTTTCAATATCAGATTTAATGATTTAATTGAATGAGTTAGGTTAGGTTTCATTTCATTTCATCTCATTAAATTTCATTTTCATTTCAGAAGAAAAAAACCCGGCTTATTTTCTACGGTTGGCGCCCTTTTCCAGAAATTTTCTTTGCGATGATATACAGTTAGTTGTTTGTTGCACAAAATGCGGGAGAACATTTTACCGGAAAAGTCAAAAAGTCGTTACATATCTACATCAACGAATTTATTGCGTGGAGAGAAGAGAAAAAAGCAAATAGTTTTTCAGAAAATGTTATGTTGGCATACTTCTCCGAACTCTCAGCAAAATTAAAACCGTCTACGTTATGGTCGAGGTTTTCGATGCTAAAAAGTATGCTGAAAATAAGTAACAACGTGGATATATGTGAATACCCAAAATTAAATGCTTTCTTAAAACGACAATCAGACGGTAAAAGTAAAAAGTCGAAAATATTAACATCCAATGAAGTGGAAAGGTTTTTGAACGAAGCTCCCGATGATCGTTATTTAGCCACAAAGGTAATTTATTAATAAGTACTTATATTTTTCTTTAGTATTCAGTTTACGAAATCGCAAAATACAGTCAATACATTATTTAAAAAAATATTAATCAAATCCCTTTTTCGGTAGGTTGCTCTGATTTTTGGCGTTGTTGGAGCTTGCCGCAGAGAGGAGTTAGCCAATATTACTTTAAAATATATTGAAGCCCATGGAAAAATGCTACTAATCAAGATTCCGAACACAAAAAATAAGATACCGAGAAGCTTTGTTGTTGAAGGAGATTTTCTTAGAAAAGTGCAAAAATATATGAATCAGCGGTCCCAAGAAGGAAAAACCGACCGTTTTTTTCAAAAGTACCAAAAAGGGAAGTGTACAGCTCAAGCAATCGGGATAAACAAATTTGGTAATATGCCAAAAGAAATAGCTACGTTTCTTGGTCTGCCAGATGCTGAGTATTATACTGGGCACAGCTTCAGGAGGACCTCTGCTACATTATTGGCAGATTCAGGAGCCAATTTGACGTCCTTAAAGCGACTAGGAGGTTGGAAATCAGACAAAGTTGCAGAAAGCTACATTGGTGATTCATTAAACAACAAACTAGAAACTGGGAAAAAAATCACACAATCCATTAATTTAAGGTCCAGTCCGTCTGCTTCACATGTTGAAGAGAACGTTCGTCCTAGATGGACGAACGTTTTCTTCAACATGTGATAATGATAATTCATCAGATCCAATTCCATCAACAGGCAAACGCCATTGTATGACAAATTTACATGAACAATCATACGAAATTAATAATAGTTTGTCTCAAACAGTAAATATGCAACCTAAAACTTCCCCAGTTAGTATAAAAACTGTACCAATTTCAATGTATATGTGTACTATAACTTTTATAAGAAATAAATGATTAGTTAGTTGTGTTTATTGTGTTTTTCTTATTTTATTAAATGGGGAAGGCAACTGTCAAAATGGCGCTGTCGTAGCTAGTTCCCAACACAAGCTAAAAATACAAGGCGTGATGTGGTTTTATTTTCTTTTAGCGAAAGTTGACTCGATGTTGTGTTCCTAGATACTCAAAAATTGGAGTTCGAATTTCTCGTAAGCCCCTAAAATTAGAAGATTGTGCTTTAAAGCTATTCGTACAGATTTTTTTGAGTTCGAATTTATGTCGTGAACATTTTGAAGAAAGTGATTACGAGGAAATATTAATGGGGAAGGTCGGGCAAAGCTAATTGTAGATGGCGTGACCATAGCTAGGTCCCTACGGCCTAAGATAAATTTGACATTTCGTTCATTCATTTAATTTTATGTTCATTCATGAGTTTGATTTTATTTCACTATTTCGTTATTTTCGGTGATTTCAGTATTTTAAATCAAGTACTTGACATGGAAAGTGTCAGAATTTTAAACCTTGAATATTTCCTCGTAATCACTTGCTTCAAAATGTTTCCGACATTAATTCGAACTCAAAAAAATCTCTACGAATAGCTTTAACCACAATCTTCTAATTTTAGGGCCTTTCGGGAAATTGTAGACTCCAATTTCGGAGTATCTAGGAACACAACAACGCTTAAATTTTCGCTAAAATTAAATAAAATCACATCACGCCTTGTGTTATTGGCTTGTGTTGGGAACTAGCTACGACAGCGCCATTTTGACAGTTGCCTTCCCCATTCTGACACTTTCCATGTCAATTACTTGATTTAAAATACTGAAATCACCGAAAAGTAACGAAATATTGAAATAAAATCAAACTCATGAATGAACATAAAATGAAATGAATGAACGAAATGTCAAAATTTTTGTAGGCCGTAGGGACCTAGCTATGGTCACGCCATCTACAATTAGCTTTGCCCGACCTTCCCCATTGCTTAATTTTTTCGCAACTGTATTAAAAATAGTCGTTCAGTACACCTGCGGAACCGTCATTGCAACTTGTTCCGACTGTCAACCCGCGCCTTCGGCTGCGCCTCGGCTCGGGTAGACATTTGTCGGAACTCTTTGCAATGACAGCCTTTCCGCACTTGTAATGAAATAAACTATTTTGTACCTAACTCTTTGGTTTTATTTAAAACTTCGAGTAAATGTTGAATCGGAAACCTTCGAATTTTAAAACACTTTTACACTCCAGATAACAACAATATAAAATAAATTAGTCCTTGTATAATATAGATTAATAAAAAATAACATCCTAATTAGATTAAATAATCTTGCAAAATGTAATTGAGTTTGAACGAGAGAAACGGATTTTTTTTGACGTTTGACAGTTAATGTTTGACACTCAATTTAATGTGACAATCATCTAGAGTCTACGGTCTACGCAGTGACTTATGAGCCGTTGGTTTAAGAAATGGGTTGTAACAGGTTAAACACGGTATCTGTTATCACTGGTACTGTTACACAAAAATAACAGATCCAAATATCTGTTATTAAATAACAGCCTGTTATTTTTGGACGGATGATAAATACAAATTTTCGTCTTTGTCTCTGCGTTTTGAGTCGAAAATCGTATCCGAAGAAAGACATGGGTAATGTGAAATTATAGAAATACGTAAGTCGGCTTGATTGTTTTTTTTTTTGAAATTCCAACTGATCACTTTCCATACTTAATCGCAGGCATAGGACTGTCAGCCCGTTTTCACCATCGTTCCCTAAATTTAGGGAGCCACTTAAAAAGTTTTAAGTGCTAGTTTCGTTTTCACCATCACATAAGGGACACCTATGGTCCTAAGGGTTCCCTTAAATATAGGGGCCCGATATTCGGCATCTTAGCGCTAAGTGACAGTTTACTTTATTGTTGAACGTGCATATTTGCTGCGAAATGGAAGATTTTATTAACAGTTTAGAAGCTATCGAAGCTGTGGATTTAGTGACGAATCAAAGTTTATTCATACGGCCACATATTTATCGCGACAGACCGGATTTTTTTACGAAATATGACGATCAAGACTTTTTCAAAAGATTTAGGTTATCCAAGGACAGTGTTTTATTTTTGTTAGAGAAAATAGAACACTATTTAGAATATACAGATAACAGGTATGATTTTTTAAACTATTACACCTACCTTACCACCATATTTACCTTTACATTCTTTGTTTATTTCTATTTGTTTTTCATGTTTTGTGTTATATACAAAAGTACTACCTACTTATCTAATACACTGGTGATTAAGTACGTACCAATAAATAGTTATCCGGGGACTTTCAAAGAATATCATTAGTCCTACTTATTAATATTACGACTCGCAATACCTAATTTTCATAATAATATTTGCAGGAATAAGTCAGTACCTCCAATTAATCAGTTGTTATGTACTCTGAGGTTTTTCGCAACTGGAAATCACCTACTCGCAGTGGCTGATATGGGAGGAATTAGCGTAGCTACTTGTAGTAGAATAGTTAAAAGGGTTTCTCAAGCTATTGTTACACTACGAAGTGAATTTACAAAGTTTCCAGACACCGAAGAGCGAAAGTCTACAGTGAAAGAAGATTTTTACAAAATTGCTCGCTTTCCAAATGTTATAGGTTGTATAGATTGTACACATATTAAAATACAATCACCAGGTGGGTCACTCTTCCTAATTGAATTATTTTATTTTACTGTTTTATAAGTTCTTACTGAAATAGTTTAATTTTTACAGGTGGAGATGATGCTGAAATCTTTCGTAACCGAAAGTCCTACATGTCAATCAACGTCCAAACAATAAGTTCACCTAATTTATTGATATCTGATGTTGTTGCACGTTGGCCTGGATCAACACACGACTCTGCTATTTACCAAAATAGTATGAGATATGCCAGATTCGAGAGAGGTGACTATGCTGGTGCATATTTATTAGGTGATAGTGGATACCCCTTAAAGGTAAGAACAAAAACACTTTGTTTACACAAAATTTTAATATTACTTAATTAAATCAAATTAAAAGAAGACAATTATTTTGTTGCAATATAAAATATTATTCTGCCTTCTGTTGTCCAAATCCAAGGTTTTGTAAGGGTAAAACACCACCTGCAAAAGACATTTTTTTATTATTTCAGAGCCATCTTCTTACACCGTATTTAAATCCAGCTACATTCGGACAACGAAAATACAATGAATCCCACATAAAAACAAGAAATGTGGTGGAACGCCAGTATGGAGTTCTTAAAAGAAGATTTCCCGTGCTAGCTCTTGGAATACGCTTGAAACTCCAGACTGCAGTAGATGTTATTGTGGCCTGCTGTGTTTTACATAATATTTGTATTCTCAGGAAGGAAAGGGAACCTGTTAATGATGGGTCTATTCCCAATTTGGAAGAATTAATTACCAGCGGACAAATACCCAGAATACCGGGTAACAATGACATCACTTATGGATCTGTAAGAGATCGAGTAACACAATATTTTGAAGATATGTATAGTATCTAAATGATATATTTCTTACTTAATTTTAATAAAATATGTTACCTTTTACTTGACGAAGTATTTCAGTTTTAATTTCCACTTCTTTAGCAGCTGATTGCAGTTGAAAATCAAACAATTTCCTCTTAAATTCTATTTCCTCGTTCAATAGTTGTTTTTTTAAATCTTCAATGTCTTCTTTCTTTTTATTTACTTCTTTGAAGCTTTTACATAGTAAAGACACACTTTCTGACCTTTCATTAGGCTGGTACAGACGAGGTCGTCTTCTGGACCACAAAGGTGTTTTCCTTATAACTTCTTCTCCTTCAATACTTTCAATCTTCAAAAAAAAAACAGAAATACAAATTAACATGAGCCTAATTGACCAACCAAAGCAAAGGGAGTCAATGGTTTGTTCAGCAATAAGAAACATTAATACTTCTTCATGTAGTTTTGTAGGCCAATAGTTAATGCAAATTCAATTTTTTTATCATACATACATTTTTATTTGACTCTGCCTCTGGAATGGTAATAAAGTCTGTAGGCAGAGTTTCAGTGTCCATGCAGACTTTGGCCAGTAAATCTGAATTTACTGCCACTTCTTCCACACAGTCACTGTCCTGAACGCCTATAATGCCTGTACAGCCCCGGCCAAGTATAGCGCACACCTGCTCCAAAATAGGATCAATTTTTGTTACAGATGGTCCTCCACCTGTTTGTGTTGTATCCCTTCGTGATGCAGTATAGTACACCTTGCTTTCACTTTTAAGCTTGTCCCACATCTTCATAAGAGAATCTTTTGATCTGGAAGTTGTAAAATAAATAAGCATGTTTAGTTTGAATACAAATGAAAATAATTAACAAGTATGTAAATGAATTAAATAACAAACCTGTATATTGTTCCTGTTGTATTGAAAGAATCGGTCAGGGTAACCCAGGCGTGGGATTTTGCCTCGTTTGTTGCTCCATCTGTTTTTTTGTTCAGGATTGTGTCTTTATGGTCTATGAGCAAATGTATTAACCTATCTTTTTCGTCCCTGTTAAAGTTTTGCCCCCTTTTCCTTTTTTCTGCCATTTTTATTAATAAAATAGACAACAAACAACACGACAATCTCACAGGAACAGATAATATAACATAAAAATGCTCAGAGGTCTCATCTGTCAAGTTGTCACAAATTCTCACAACTTTTTTTCAATGGCAACAGCAAGCAATTTATTATGAAAATTTGATGATATTTTATTTAGTTTAAATGCTATCATGTTTATTTTATGTTTTCTTTGTATTTTTTCGTATTATTTTACATTAATCTTCATGATTTATCAATGGAATGCAAAATTGGTAATTTCATCGTAAAAGTACGATTTTCGGACTCTCGGATTTGAAAAAAAACTGTCACTTAGGTAAGTGGCCCTTACTTAAGTATCCCTTAACATGGTGAAAACAAAATTAGGTAAGAGGCTGATTTAAGGAGTCTCTTTGGTTAAGAGACCCTTAGGTAGGAAGTGTTTGAGGGAACGATGGTGAAAACGGGCATTGCCCGTTTTCACCATCGTTCCCTAAATTTAGGGAGCCACTTAAAAAGTTTTAAGTGCTAGTTTCGTTTTCACCATCACATAAGGGACACCTATGGTCCTAAGGGTTCCCTTAAATATAGGGGCCCGATATTCGGCATCTTAGCGCTAAGTGACAGTTTACTTTATTGTTGAACGTGCATATTTGCTGCGAAATGGAAGATTTTATTAACAGTTTAGAAGCTATCGAAGCTGTGGATTTAGTGACGAATCAAAGTTTATTCATACGGCCACATATTTATCGCGACAGACCGGATTTTTTTACGAAATATGACGATCAAGACTTTTTCAAAAGATTTAGGTTATCCAAGGACAGTGTTTTATTTTTGTTAGAGAAAATAGAACACTATTTAGAATATACAGATAACAGGTATGATTTTTTAAACTATTACACCTACCTTACCACCATATTTACCTTTACATTCTTTGTTTATTTCTATTTGTTTTTCATGTTTTGTGTTATATACAAAAGTACTACCTACTTATCTAATACACTGGTGATTAAGTACGTACCAATAAATAGTTATCCGGGGACTTTCAAAGAATATCATTAGTCCTACTTATTAATATTACGACTCGCAATACCTAATTTTCATAATAATATTTGCAGGAATAAGTCAGTACCTCCAATTAATCAGTTGTTATGTACTCTGAGGTTTTTCGCAACTGGAAATCACCTACTCGCAGTGGCTGATATGGGAGGAATTAGCGTAGCTACTTGTAGTAGAATAGTTAAAAGGGTTTCTCAAGCTATTGTTACACTACGAAGTGAATTTACAAAGTTTCCAGACACCGAAGAGCGAAAGTCTACAGTGAAAGAAGATTTTTACAAAATTGCTCGCTTTCCAAATGTTATAGGTTGTATAGATTGTACACATATTAAAATACAATCACCAGGTGGGTCACTCTTCCTAATTGAATTATTTTATTTTACTGTTTTATAAGTTCTTACTGAAATAGTTTAATTTTTACAGGTGGAGATGATGCTGAAATCTTTCGTAACCGAAAGTCCTACATGTCAATCAACGTCCAAACAATAAGTTCACCTAATTTATTGATATCTGATGTTGTTGCACGTTGGCCTGGATCAACACACGACTCTGCTATTTACCAAAATAGTATGAGATATGCCAGATTCGAGAGAGGTGACTATGCTGGTGCATATTTATTAGGTGATAGTGGATACCCCTTAAAGGTAAGAACAAAAACACTTTGTTTACACAAAATTTTAATATTACTTAATTAAATCAAATTAAAAGAAGACAATTATTTTGTTGCAATATAAAATATTATTCTGCCTTCTGTTGTCCAAATCCAAGGTTTTGTAAGGGTAAAACACCACCTGCAAAAGACATTTTTTTATTATTTCAGAGCCATCTTCTTACACCGTATTTAAATCCAGCTACATTCGGACAACGAAAATACAATGAATCCCACATAAAAACAAGAAATGTGGTGGAACGCCAGTATGGAGTTCTTAAAAGAAGATTTCCCGTGCTAGCTCTTGGAATACGCTTGAAACTCCAGACTGCAGTAGATGTTATTGTGGCCTGCTGTGTTTTACATAATATTTGTATTCTCAGGAAGGAAAGGGAACCTGTTAATGATGGGTCTATTCCCAATTTGGAAGAATTAATTACCAGCGGACAAATACCCAGAATACCGGGTAACAATGACATCACTTATGGATCTGTAAGAGATCGAGTAACACAATATTTTGAAGATATGTATAGTATCTAAATGATATATTTCTTACTTAATTTTAATAAAATATGTTACCTTTTACTTGACGAAGTATTTCAGTTTTAATTTCCACTTCTTTAGCAGCTGATTGCAGTTGAAAATCAAACAATTTCCTCTTAAATTCTATTTCCTCGTTCAATAGTTGTTTTTTTAAATCTTCAATGTCTTCTTTCTTTTTATTTACTTCTTTGAAGCTTTTACATAGTAAAGACACACTTTCTGACCTTTCATTAGGCTGGTACAGACGAGGTCGTCTTCTGGACCACAAAGGTGTTTTCCTTATAACTTCTTCTCCTTCAATACTTTCAATCTTCAAAAAAAAAACAGAAATACAAATTAACATGAGCCTAATTGACCAACCAAAGCAAAGGGAGTCAATGGTTTGTTCAGCAATAAGAAACATTAATACTTCTTCATGTAGTTTTGTAGGCCAATAGTTAATGCAAATTCAATTTTTTTATCATACATACATTTTTATTTGACTCTGCCTCTGGAATGGTAATAAAGTCTGTAGGCAGAGTTTCAGTGTCCATGCAGACTTTGGCCAGTAAATCTGAATTTACTGCCACTTCTTCCACACAGTCACTGTCCTGAACGCCTATAATGCCTGTACAGCCCCGGCCAAGTATAGCGCACACCTGCTCCAAAATAGGATCAATTTTTGTTACAGATGGTCCTCCACCTGTTTGTGTTGTATCCCTTCGTGATGCAGTATAGTACACCTTGCTTTCACTTTTAAGCTTGTCCCACATCTTCATAAGAGAATCTTTTGATCTGGAAGTTGTAAAATAAATAAGCATGTTTAGTTTGAATACAAATGAAAATAATTAACAAGTATGTAAATGAATTAAATAACAAACCTGTATATTGTTCCTGTTGTATTGAAAGAATCGGTCAGGGTAACCCAGGCGTGGGATTTTGCCTCGTTTGTTGCTCCATCTGTTTTTTTGTTCAGGATTGTGTCTTTATGGTCTATGAGCAAATGTATTAACCTATCTTTTTCGTCCCTGTTAAAGTTTTGCCCCCTTTTCCTTTTTTCTGCCATTTTTATTAATAAAATAGACAACAAACAACACGACAATCTCACAGGAACAGATAATATAACATAAAAATGCTCAGAGGTCTCATCTGTCAAGTTGTCACAAATTCTCACAACTTTTTTTCAATGGCAACAGCAAGCAATTTATTATGAAAATTTGATGATATTTTATTTAGTTTAAATGCTATCATGTTTATTTTATGTTTTCTTTGTATTTTTTCGTATTATTTTACATTAATCTTCATGATTTATCAATGGAATGCAAAATTGGTAATTTCATCGTAAAAGTACGATTTTCGGACTCTCGGATTTGAAAAAAAACTGTCACTTAGGTAAGTGGCCCTTACTTAAGTATCCCTTAACATGGTGAAAACAAAATTAGGTAAGAGGCTGATTTAAGGAGTCTCTTTGGTTAAGAGACCCTTAGTTAGGAAGTGTTTGAGGGAACGATGGTGAAAACGGGCATCTCAGTTTACTATAAATTTAGGAACTTTAGTACATAATCAGAAATTGATTATGTTTCTCAAACTGGCGTAGTTTAAAGTGTTCAATTAATTTTATGTACATAACCATTCACATGATCACCTATTATATATCTACATGTCTATTTACAGTATCACCTATTCTATAACTACATTTACATATTTGATTAAGAAAGATTAGTTGCTGCAATTTCCTATCTCCTAACCGGCACCCTAATTGCGTAATACACAATCAATCGGAATCTGAATCGTTTTGAAACAGATTGCTAATACATTGCTTCATAAGTTCGAAGAAAAATTCTGCTTATCAATGTAAATAACGCAATGAATGTTGCTGAACTGCCAAAATCAAACAGATTAGTCGTAGTCGTTTACGAAAATGTATTACGCAATTAGGCTGCGGGTCCGCCTTTCATTAAGGATATTCCCTGCAGCAGAGAATACCCTTTCGCAAGGAACCGACGAAGCAATTGCGTCAAAATTTTTGTTTACCAGTTCACATTTCGTAACAAAGGAAGCAGCAAGGGAAGCAGTGAAAGAAATCAAATTTCAAAATGTCAACAAATAAACCAGCCAAATTACCTTCAATTGAATATCATCTTTAACTGTAGAAGTAAAGTGTACGACTTTACTTATATTTGGGACATTTTGCGACCAATACCGTCAAACCAAAGATAATATACACTTGGGAGCAAATAAATCGAGCCACTACCTTTTTTCACGTAAAATGGTAAATATTTTTGGGAATATGGAACGTATCAATTCGAAGTATATATCGCCTAAAAGGGTATTTAATAACCTTTACAATGAGGGTAGTTAGTTGTCAAAATTTCATTTTAATTAAAGTTTAAAGGGTAGAATAAAATTATCGCATTTAATTTGCTTATGACATTTTTATTGTACTCTGTTAAGAAAAGATTAAATTTGAGGTTTTTGTTAATCATGCCCATATTACTTGTTATTGTTGTCTTTATCTGTGTCTGTGTAATCAAAATAACCTGATAAAATGGATACTACACCGACGGAAGCTGCCCAAGTTGTAGCTTTACTTGAGGTTGGACACGGACAACGTGAAGTGGCACGCAGACTTCATTTGAGTCGTTCAAAGGTACAGCGGGTATACCGCAGGTATCTGGAGACTGGTGCTTTTGTTCGGCGACCTGGAACTGGCCGACCACGGGCAACAACAGAACGTGACGACCGCTTTATTGCAACCAATTCGTTGCGCGACCGTGGACTTAATGCTGTTCAGCTACAGCAATCGTTACGTGACGTTCGAGGTGTCGCAATCAGTAGGTGGACAGTGAGACGAAGACTAAAGGAACGAAATTTAACATCACACAAACCAGCAACTGGCCCAAAATTGACTGTAGCTCATCGCCGATCTCGCTTGGAGTTTGCTCGAGAACACATTAATTGGACGTTAGAAGACTGGAGGTCAGTTTTGTTTTCTGACGAGCCAAGAATCTGTCTTTTTAGCAATGACGGGAGAAACCGAGTGTATAGACGTCCTGGTGAAAGATTTGCCCAATGTTGCATTCGAGAAACTGTGAGTTTTGGTGGTGGTTCTTGTATGGTGTGGGGAGGAATTTCTCTAGACGGAAAAACGGAACTTGTCTTCGTCGACCCCGCCAACGACGGCAGTGGTAGACGTGGATTAACAGCTGACCGATACATAACTGACATTCTTGAAGACCACGTAATGCCGTATGCTGGTTTTGTCGGAGAAAATTTATTGTTTATGCATGACAATGCGAGACCTCATACCGCGCAGATCGTTACGGAATACTTGTCTGCGTTTGGGATTCAACAAATGGTATGGCCAGCATGAAGTCCCGATTTGAACCCGATCGAACACCTATGGGACGAGCTAAAACGGAGAGTCCGAGCCAGGGTTCCCGCTGTTTCATCCATTCCCGAGCTTAAAGTCGCTGTGCTTGAAGAGTGGGAGAACATACCACAATATGTCATCGTAACTCTGATCAGATCGATGACTAATAGGCTACAAGAATGCATCAGGGCACGGGGGGGTAATACCAGTTATTAAGAATATTTTTTTTGCAATAATTTTGTTTTTGATTGTTTTTATGGACTGTTTTAGCCCTACTAAATTTTCTATCAAAATTACCATTTTTCTTGCAGAGCCAATAATTTATCATTCAATAAGGTTATTATTCAATAATTTACCCTCATTGTTAAGGTTATTAACTTAACTTTTAGGCGATATATAGTTCGAATTGATACGTTCCATATTCCCAAAAATATTTACCATTTTACGTGAAAAAAGGTAGTGGCTCTATTTATTTGCTCCCAAGTGTAGTTAAAAGGTATGACGTCCTGATATTCCGGGAACTAAAGGTCATTTTACTTTAAACCGGTGGCCGAAAGTAGGTAACGTACCTAGTGGTTGTTTGTCACCAAATCGTCACTAAATCCTCATTCAGTAAGTTTCTCTAAGGTCCTCAGTTATTGAGATTCAGGTTGGCCGAACGTTCTGATAACAGGACGTTCGGCCATACATAAATGTTTCCAACTTTCGAACTGTACCTACGGCTCGTAGGACGATTTGCTAATTTATTATGTACTTTTTGCTAGTGTTGTTTTGCTGTATGGTCATTTGTGTGTTGGATTTTTTGACACGGAGGGGTAAATTTTGCTTTACCCTTTTTTTGTGTATTTTCCAAATTGTCAGAAATAAGTAGGTACAAATAATTATGAAAAAAAATGCACATATTTATTTATACAGTTTAATTATTTCGATTTATTTGATCCATTTTTTTTACAATCTTCACAGCCTGGATCTGCTTCATCTTCTTCGCCGCCTGGTCCTTCATCTTCTTCGACAACTGGTCCATTTTCATCATGTCGTCTCTTCTCTTGGTGCTGAATGGATCTGGAACGCAAACATTAATAAATATTTAGTATGGTGGTGAAAGCAGGGTAAAAAAAATAAACCCCACCACAGAGCACGAGATCACCGCGTTGACAGCCGAAGCATCTCCCGTGCTCTGTAAATCTCGCTATACGGGAGATAAATAAAAATAAAGAAACTTATGTGATAATTTAGTTCTTTACAAAAATTGTCTAGATTTGAGGTTGCGTGTAATATTCAATTTTTTTTCTTCACTTTGTGACCCCTCATTGCTGTTTACGCCTATGTATTCAATTATTAGCAGTGCTCGAGCACTGGAAATAATTAGCTGACATAGAATAAATAAGTGGGTGTATAATTACCTCTTCCACTTTTCTTCTTTAAGTTCTCCGGCTCGTCCTCTTCTTGTTGATCTTCTGCTCCTCGTCGGTGTCGGCTTCTGGTTGGATCTACTGCTCCTCCTCGATGTCGGCTTCTGGTTGGATCTTCTGCTCCTCGTCCGTGTCGGCTTCTGGTTGGGTTGGATTTTCTGCTCCTCGTCCGTGTCGTCCTCTTATTGATCTTCTACTCCTCATCCGTGTCATCTTCTTGTTAACCTTCTGCTCCTCGTCCGTGTCGTCTTGTTGATCTTCTGCTCCTCGTCTGTGTCGTCTTGTTTATCTTCTGCTCCTCGTGCGTGTCGTATTGTCATCCTAGTTTTTTTTTTATATTTTCGCATTGCAAATGTTAATAGTGATTGTTACCTGATCCCATTTATACAGTCTTGTCGCCTCCGGATTGTCCAATTTATCACCTCATTTCCTGCCGTCGTGCATGTACCCAAGGTTTTTTTATAATATTATTACCTCATGAGTTGTCATTGCTGTTTTTTTTATGTATCTATTGGTAGTCCGTGTCGATACCAGCTATTCATTCACACCTCTACCGTGTGAAGTAAACATAATGACGTAATTTTTCTTCCTTTTCCGTATATGTTCGACTTTCTTATGTCAATTGTCTTCGCTTAGGTTTGTCTCTTAAAAGGTTTTTACATTACATACCTTATCTACACACGATTTCGTTGCCTTTACCCTGGTTTCTCGTTTCTTTCTTGCGTGTTGAAGTCATCTTGATGGAAAAAGGCGTCCTTCTAATGATAAATAAAATCGACATTTATATATTTACCATGATTTCAACTCGATGTTTTGTCCTTCTTCCTTCTTCTCGTCATCGCTGTCTTCAAATTCATCTACTGCATCACGTCAGTTTTGCGTAGGCGCTTTTCTGAAAAACCGACAAAATATTTATCATTGTGAACATGTACAGCGATTCAATCTGAATAAACAGTTTTTGTATTGATATTACGCATATTAAATAATTTAGTTACCAGTTTCACTATCTACGGCTTTGTTTTCCAAGCTGGTCCGTCTCGTTGCTCTTCGTCTGTGTCGCCTTCTCGTTGGTCTTCTGCTCCTCGTCCGTGTCGTCTTCTCGTTGGTCTTCTGCTCCTCGTCCGTGTCGTCTTCTCCTCGTTGATCTTCTGCTCCTCGTCCGTGTCGTCTTCTCCTCGTTGATCTTCTGCTCCTCGTCCGTGTCGTCTTCTCCTCGTTGATCTTCTGCTCCTCGTCCGTGTCGTCTTCTCCTCGTTGATCTTCTGCTCCTCGTCCGTGTCGTCTTCTCCTCGTTGATCTTTTGCTCCTCGTCCGTGTCGTCTTCTCGTTGATCTTCTGCTCCTCGTCCGTGTCGTACTCTCGTTGATCTTCTGCTATTCGTCCGTGTCGTCTTCTCGTTGATCTTCTGCTCTTCGTCAGTCTCGTTGATCTTCTGCTCCTCGTCCGTGTCGTCTTCTGGTTGATCTTCTGCTCCTCGTCCGTGTCGTCTTCTCCTCGTTGATCTTATGCTCCTCGTCCGTGTCGTCTTCTCCTCGTTGATCTTATGCTCCTCGTCCGTGTCGTCTACTCGTTGATCTTCTGCTCCTCGTCCGTGTCGTCTTCTCCTCGTCCGTGTCGTCTTCTCCTCGTTGATCTTCTGCTCCTCGTCCGTGTCGTCTTCTCCTCGTCCGTGTCGTCTTCTCATTGATCTTCTGCTCCTCGTCCGTGTCGAATTCTCATTGATCTTCTGCTCCTCGTCCGTGTCGTCTTCTCGTTGATCTTCTGCTCCTCGTCCGTGTCGTCTTATCGTTGATCTACTGCTCCTCATCCGTGTCGTCTTCTCGTTGATCTTCTGCTCTTCGTCTGTCTCGTTGATCTTCTGCTTCTCGTCCGTGTGGTCTTCTCGTTGATTTCTGCTCCTAGTCTGTGTCGTCTTCTCGTTGATCATCTGCTCCTCGTTCCTGTGGTCTCTGCTCCTCGTCCGTGTCGTCTTCTGCTCCTCGTCCATGTCGTCTTCTGCTCCTCGTCCGTGTCGTCTTCTGCTCCTCGTCCGTGTCGTCTTCTGCACCTCGTCCGTGTCATCTTCTCCTGCTCCTCGTCCGTGTGGTCTTCTCGTTGATCTTCTGCTCCTCGTCCGTGTCGTCTTCTGCTCCTCGTCCGTGTCGGCTTCTGGTTGGGTTGGATCTTCTGCTCCTCGTCCGTGTCGTCCTCTTATTGATCTTCTACTCCTCATCCGTGTTATCTTTGTGTTGATCTTCTGCTCCTCGTCCGTGTCGTCTTCTCGTTGATCTACTGCTCCTCGTCCGTGTTCTCTTCTCGTGGATCTTCTGCTCTTCGTCTCTGTCGTCGTCTCGTTGATCTTCTGCTCCTAGTCCGTGTCGTCTTTTGTGTAGTGTTCTCGTTGATTTTCTGCTCCTAGGCCGTGTCGTCTTCTTGTTGCTCTTCTGCTTCTCGTCTGTGTCATCTTCTCGTTGAACTTCTGCTCATAGTACGTTTCGTCTTCATGTTGCGCTTATGCTCCTCGTCTGTGTCGTGGTCTCGTTGATCTTCTGCTTCTCTTCTGCTGCTCGTCCGTGACGTCTTCTAGTTTATCGTCCGCTGCTCGATCGTGTCGTCTTCTGGTTGATTTTCTGCTGCTCGTCCGGGTCCTCTTCTTGCAGATGTTCAGCTGCTCCTCTGTGTCATCTTCTTGGTATATGTTCTGCTCCTCGTCCGTGTCGTCTTCTTGTTGATCTTCTGCTGCTCGACCGTGTCGTCTTCTATGTCGTGATTCATTTCTAGCTCTCTGATTCGTAAGTTTTTCAATGTTTGTCTTCGAAGCTTGTTTTATTTTTGTTGTTAATATTCTGCTCGCCTTTATTATGTCTTACTGCATTTTATTTTCCATCTAAATTTATGTCTTCATCGCATCGCTATTTTCAACATCATCGAGATTCATATAGTACCGTAGTCTTTTTATTAGGACTTTCAACTTTGTTATGCATCTTCATTGTAGCTTGTAGCACATCACTGTTCTCTTCGCTGGTCTCGAGGTCAAATATCTGTCAACAACGCTCCATTACGTACATACCAATATTTCCTCAGACGCAGCTACTGAACTGCCGTCCAAATTTCCTGGTGCAGTGGGCCCCACACTTCTAGACATGTAGCTTTCGAAACGTTGGCAGATGAATCATTCTCATCTGTTGACAATACCTACTTTATTACGGATCTTGCAAGACATTTGGCCGCAGGACGTGGTGTTGCGTCGCTTCCGCGGGCAAGTATCACAGGACAGCACAAGAACTGCTAAAAAGCTAGGGAAGTGCAGTAGCACAGGAAAAGCAAACATAGTTTTAAGCTTTATTTATTAACAACTTGTTTTATACTTTACGTAAGTTAGTAAGGTATATGTCTTTGGGCCTGTTGTATCCTGAAATATTTTTTTTATTATTTTTACAGCAACTGTGGTATTCTTCCAGTGTTGTTGCTGCAGCCGTCCATCAATGAGCATCTATTAACAATACTTTATTAGGATCCTACCCAATTTTGTCTCCATCGTTTCCTTTCTTGTTAGTCTTGGATTGTTGCAGTAGTGCTTTGCATTTCTGATGTCCATGCGACCTCTACACGAATTTTCGGGCTGTCAACAAACTTATTACGATCCTATCCTAGCTTATTCATATCTATTACTTATAAATAAATGATGTTACCTTATTTATAGTTCTTTTTTTTGTATTTAACGCTAGAAGAGATTTGCAGCAACAATTTATGCCCAGCTTTTGACTCCAAATTCTCGGTTTTTATGGTACCACTTTCACTTACGAATGTTGTTATGACACAATCACTTTCCTCAATATCTGTCAACAATATTGATTATGGTCCTATCCTAGTAAATGTTATCGATTATTATAATTTATTAGTATTACCTCTAAATCAGTACTAAACTTCATTTGTTGGATGTCCTGGTCTCGCTTATATTTTACAATAGAAACGGCTCGGCCACAATACCTGCTTTCCATGAAGCGATAGCAACCATTCCATTTACCCTATTTTGATACTTCCAAGCGTCTTGTTATACTGTTTCTGTCAACAATATTCTATAAAGCACCTACCAAACGGGCAATTTTCAGATATTTGCTGTCATTTTAAGTTCATCTGTTTCTCCCACGGTTTCGGTGATGCCATTTTGCCAAGTTGTCTCGCACACAAGACGTGGGCATCTGTTAACAATAGGTATTTACGAACATAATATCCTAGTTATGTATAATTAAAGTTTACCATATTATGCGAGGCGGGGTATCCGTACACCCGATGAACCTGTTGACAATAATTTATTAGCAATGCACCAACCGGTGGTGACGCTGTCTAAAACTTCATGATTGATTTACGGATGCTGGTGATAAAATATATTTAAGACATCATGCATGTCGTGCCTTTGAAACACGCAGCATTATACTCGGGTGCATTCGCATAAAGGTACTTCAAATGTGTCAAGTGGCATGCGTAGCACAGTAGTTTTTAAAAGTTATCTGGCTTCAATCACTTTTATTGAAGTGGTCACCGGTACTTACATTCTTCATACTGCTCAAGTTCTTTCTTCACACGATGTTAGTCGCTACAAACCATCATTCTGGGTGTCTGTTGACAATAGTCATTACGAAACTACCAAGGCAATTTTTTAAATATTGTACCTTAATTTACTTGTAGTTGCCAATTCCTAGAGCCGCTTGATATCTTAATATAACGTTCAAATTGTAGTTTCAGGATCGTCATTAGCGATGCTTTACGTAGGCACTGTTCTCTACACCCAAATATTTTAATCTCGTTATATTATTCACAACAATAATCTGTCAAGAATACCATATTACGAGCATTTCTTAGCCTATCTATAGGAAAAGGAAAAAGTTACCATATAGACGGAGTCAGTCCTATAACAATAACCTGATGAACCTGTAAACAATATTTCATTATGCGCCCAGTTTAGTGAAGCCGATGCTGAGCAAACAAAGTTGATTGATTGGCATATTGTTGCCAGAAATTACCTATTCGACTACAGGTGCCATTATTTAAATTGTTGAACGTTACCGTTTGCACCCGATGCTTGTTGCACCAGCACATTGCTCCTTCAGATGTTGGAAGTTGATTATACTGACATTTTATGTTTTACATACTATGATCTAGAAAATTTGGCCGCCGATGCCTCCGTGAAGCAGCTATTTCGGGCATTGAGTTATCCTGGTTTTCTGTAGAAGACATGCATTATGTTCCTTTCCAAGCTACTTTCGTGCTAAAATGATTGTAGTTACCAGATTGTGGTGTTCTCTCACGCGTCGGTCGATGATCATCTGTCAACAACACAGGATTAAGTACCTACCATGATCTTCTCAATCCATGAAGTCTGACTTATCAAAGAATATTTAAAAATGTAAGTAACGTTACATACTGTTCCACAAAAATCGTGTCGGTGGATTGCGACCATTCTGTTGTCTGGGGTGACTCTCAGGAACAGTTACCTACTAGTGTTTTATAGCAAGTGCATTATTTCCTTTCGTAGGTAGGTATGTAGGAAGTTACCATTCGTGGTAGATCTCCTGTTCACGATCATTGGCGAATACCTGTCAACAACACTTGACTATGCACTTACTTTATCCGTCTGCGGAGTCAGTTTCCATTTATACAGGTACTCATTATTTCCATTGAAAATAAATCTATTAGTCAGATTACATACTGTTGGTTCAGCAAACCTTGCACCAATAACATTTCTAGAAGTCTCGATCCACGTCGTCGCTCCAATACAACTATTGTAGCGGTGTATAAGAATAATTGTTTCTTTCGGTTACCATAGTATACGGTATCAGTTGCCCCAGATATCAGATGGAATGGAATCCTGTTAACAACATTTTATTATGCACCTACCAATCGTTATCCATCCAGAAATTAGTGACTGTGGCGTGTGACGCCAGACTCATTGTCGCTGGATTTGACATTTAATGAAGACAACACTGCATTTATTTCAGTGTACAAACTTTTCTGAGGTTTTTGCTATTTGGTCATTACACTGCAATATCGCCACGCAGTTTGTGTAGTATTTTCCTAGGAATATCTGTCAACAATACTCGTTACCGCACTATCCTAGTTATTGTAATAAAAAGTAGCACTAAAAAACAAGAGCGGTGTTCGATCTTGCGCTGTAGGTACTTAAGCTTGATGAACCTGTTAACAATGGTAATTAGGCAGATATGCATCTATGCACCACTTACACATTTATAGCTCTTTCTTCTTCTCAATCATTTAGTTACAAAATAAATAAATTGGTGTTATTTTACCTTTGCTATTGCTTGCAGTGTTTTTTCGCATTCAATGCCATTATCTACACAGCGCTGTATACTAATCCCCACAGTCAACCGATGAAACTAGTTAGCAAATAGGACTGCACTCTAGTGAAATCGTCAAAACATTTTGATCTACTTTTCATTCCATGTATCAGTGTTATTTCTACAACGCCCGGTGTAAATCTGTTAACAACACGTAAGAAAGTGCTCCTACCCACCATTTCCTCAATAGTTCTAATAGAGATAACCAATGATAATGATAGGAGTTGTACATTACATGCTTCCTATGTGAGTGGTGACAGAGATTACGCGTCATAACATCAATCTACTTGTGATGTCGTCTCGAGCGAGTCATTAGTCGAGATCTGTCAAAAATATTTATTAGGCACCCATCCAAGCTATCTACCGCATGCATAACGCATTTTGAGAAACATTTTGAAGTTTATGAAATAGCGTTACCTTATACGGTTTTTCGAAGAGCAATACCATAAAAAAATACAATAGACAAAGCGCACATACCAAGATTCCGTTTAGTTTAGATGAGTTGTCTGCAGTCTTTTGCCCCTTAGTTTGTGTTGGTATTTTCGTTTTGCCCAGAATTGCTATTATATTTGTGTATAATGCTCGAGCTCAAGTTGCTCTGGGCGCAGATCTTGCCGAAATCAGTTTACAGTATTTGTTACGGACCTATCGAAGCTAAGCTGTATTAAAGCAATAGTTTATTTTACCTTTTTTCGATGAGTAGGTATCTGAAACAACGTTTATTTTTGCACCTACCTAACTTCATCTAAGTATGGAGCTAGTTTTTCTATGGTAAATGTCCCAATATTTCTTTAGTGGCAAACAACTTTACACACGTGGCACTACTACCAATGCAGCAGACTTATAATACACACGCACAGTGCTACTTCCTTGGAATTAGTTACAATGTTACGTTCAGGCGCAAGCATACTTCCACGATAGGTATTATGCATCTAGTCCATGCAACATCCTCTTAAGGCCATAACTATTGCACTCGTTCTTATCTGTTGACAACATTTATTATGCACCTAACCTAATTACATCAAGATAGTTATATATGTAAAAAATAGAACACCAATAATTGCCAATTTCCAAAGTTAAGGTGATACTTTAAACAAAGCTAATTAACTCCACTCTTCATAATACACCTACCCACCTGCCTCGAATCAACTTATTTTCATGCGACGAATGTTAGGTATAAACAACACAAAATGCGCCTACCGAACTTCATCCAATGAGTGGTCTTGTTTTCTCTGTGTTGTAAAAATTCTTAAGCGGCATTCACAATGTTCCTTGGTGTTGTACTTTAACTTGCAAAGCCACAAGGTGTGTATTTAAAGCTGCTTATACAATCTGTTAACAATACTTGTATGGACATACCGTATTTCATAGAATTACATAAACAAAAAATTATTGTTACCTCCCTGTATCGCCGCGTGTATCATCAGAGTCTGTATTTATACCGACTACTGCTAATCCAATTCTTAAACATAGGTGCTCTCTCTACAAGGCCTTGCCGTTGTGTCCGACATACAACCAATGCTCTGTCAACAATACTTATTACGGACCTATGCTAGTTATGCTAAATAGTATAAAGACGATAATTATAACTGTTACCTCTAAAAGCTGCATTTTATTAACAACACTTCTTAGTATCTTAATACTAATCGCATCGCCAGTGAAATTGGTATGATGTAGGTAATGTTTTTCGTACATGTTGTTACTCCAGAGCCTTCAACCACGATGCAACTAGTTGTTGTCTCGGGAACGCAAGTCATCTGTTAACAATATGAATTACGAAACCAGCCACGTCTAACAGCGATAGTATAAAAGTACATACCTAATGATAAGTTACTTTAGGTTTTTATGGCAAACAATACAACACACGCTTGATAATATGTTAACGACATTTTAGTCATGCACCAACGTAATATAAAAATTTGTTTAATACGTCCCCATTCTAATCAATCATCGTAAAGTTTTTACATACTTTATGATGGTCGAGAAATCCTTCAACGCATGACGATAGGCATCATCAAGTTGAGTCAGGCACGCAAGTCTTCACCTGTCAACAATAATGAGTAACAAGCCTATCCTAGAAATAGGAAGAAAAATTGTTACCTGTGGCTCTGGCTTGTATCTCGCACTCCGTTATCTGTTAACAACTCTTTGTTATGCACCAACAATATATTTCCAATTTTGAAATAGGTAATACATGAGTAGAACAATCAGTAAAATTTTATAAGTACAGTAGTATTTTACATACATGGGCATAGTCGCTCTAGCCCAGCCAGACTCCACATGATGCAAGCTATTCGGTATGCTCTCGGGCTCCCAAAAGTAGTCATCTGTTAACAATATAGGTTACGGACCTTTCCTAGTACGTTACCACCAATGAAAACAGTAATAGTGAAAATGTTACCTCTTATTCTGTAAATGGCCATTGATTAATATTCGATAATATATTTTTATGCACCAACAATAAAGTTTATAGTTATTTTAGATTAAGGCCCAATGTCAAATAGATACACTCTTAGTCACAATAGAATGTTGCATTATTATATTACGTATGCGACCTACGTTAACATAATGTGTGGCTCTCACACGATGCCATGCAATCTACGTCGAGCATTCCAACGAAAAGTCACCATCTGTTAACGATATGGATTAAGGACCTATCCTAGTTCAATCATTTTAATAAATTGCTACTTACATACCATTCCGTATAATAGCTTGCTACTCACATTCAATGACTCAACTCCGTCTGTTAACAACTCATTATTATGCACCACAAAGGATTATTTATCACAAATAAGTCACATTGATGTTTTACGCTACGCCGTTTTTTTATTTGACACTCCACACAAATTAGGATCCTACCCTATTCATTACAATCATGAAAAAGAGTAACTTACTTGGAAGTAGTACGATGTTAGCTCACATACTCTTACACTATCAACCTACATGCATCTGAAACCTGGGTGCCTGTGATGCTACTCCTTCCACAAAGCAGTTAGGCCACGCAACACTAGGCTCTACATCTGACGAAAACGTAATGCACACCTAATACCAATAAATTCATCCCAAGCTTCATTGTTAGCATAAAACAGACAACTGTAAAATAATACCAAAGAATTAGCTTTAATTATTAAAAGACCCGTTACCTTTAGCATGGTGTGGTCGTTGACGTGATCTGTCGACAATACGCATTTAGGCATACGAACAATCAGTTTTGCTAGTGAAGTTGAAACGTAAGCATGGGTGGGTGCCTAATGTTTCTAATGAGAGTAGATTTTTCGGTATGACTGTATAATATAGGTTTTACTTTCGTGCAAGCAGCTACATAAGCATCAATCGTCCAAATCTGTTAAGCATGATTACCGAACAAATTAACACAAATTCAAGCTACGCACATTCTTCACATTTAGTTTCCTAGTCATTGGCACCTACCTGCAATCAATTTATATCCCACCTTACCAATCCAATAGTTGAAGCATGTGTGTTTTTCGCTACCGATTAATTTCGTTCATCCGTTACGGCTACGGTTTATTGTGCTGATATTTTCATCAGGCATTGAAGGTATTTATTTTGACTGACTGACTTGTCTGTTTTCATACTGCGGCTGCTGACTTATTCAAGACCAGCTTATTTTTATACTTCACACGCATTTGCAATTTTAATAATTTTCATAACATAATATAGGTATTGGTTTTGTCAATTTAGGTCGAAAAGTTCTTATGTTCAAATTTTTTCAATCTTCGTCCAATTTGAATCGAGAAAATAATTACGTTCTTGATCACTAAATCTAATGCAGTTTTGTGTTGAGGGTAGATCTTGCTGAAAAGAGGCATTTATTACGAACTTACCGATCCTAGATTTAGTAGTCATGTAGGTTATTTTTATTATATGTTTCTTTTATTTTCTGTCCATAAGATCGATTTAAGATTTTGTTGTTTTCAATTTCCAGTTCAGATAATTATGGTTGTCATTTGTGTAGTATATGGTTTACCAATTTTACAGATTTTATATATGTTTTCATAGCGTTTGAAATATCTGTCCGATATTGCTGATACTTTTTCCAAAACATAGCTTCAACAAAAAAAAATCACTGCCTGGGATTCCTCTGCAACAGATATGTTATTTGTCTAGTAGGAGAAAGAAACATACCGTACCAACAGTTGCTGGACAGAGGGTCCGTTGAGAAGTCAGCGGGTCGGGCTTGACATTGCAGTCTTGCGTAGCCTTGCGCTGCCGGTGCCAGCAGCGAAAACGTGTGAATGTGGTAGTCGGAGAGAGGTAGCGTCGACGACCTGGCGGTGAATGAGACAGGCAGACAGGTCGCGACGTTAACCCCGGCGGATTGGCCGCGCCGCCGTCGAGCCGGGCGCACGAGACAGGCGGACAGGCCGCGCCATCGACCTGGGCGGATAGGCCGCGCCGTTGATCCGGGAGCACGAGACAGGCGGACTGGCCACGCCGTCGAGCCGGGCGCACGAGACAGGTGGACTGGCCGCGCCGTCGAGCCGGGCGCACGAGACAGGCGGACTGGCCGCGCCGTCGAGCCGGGCGCACGAGACAGGCGGACAGGCCGCGCCGTCGAGCCGGGCGCACGAGACAGGCCGCGCCGTCGACCCGGGCGGATAGGCCGCGCCGACGATCCGGGTGCACGAAGCAGGCGGACAGGCCGCACCGTCGACCCGGGCGGCTAGGCCGCGCCGTCGACCCTGGTGCACGAGACAGGCGGACAGGCTGCGCCGTCGAGCCGGGCAGATAGCCCGCCCCGTCGAGCCGGGCGGATAGGCCGCGCCGTTGCTCCGGGCGCACGAGACAGGCGGACAGGCCGCGCCGTCGATCCGGGCGCACGAGACAGTCGCACAGGCTGCGCCGTCGACCCGGGCGGATAGGCCGCGCCGTCGAGCCGGGCGCGCATGAGACAGGCGGACTGTGCCGCGCCGTCAAGTCAGGTGAATCGGGTATGCGGAGGCCGCGTAGCCAACAAGCCTGGCAGGGGCGACACGAGCGCCACAGGCTGGCTGGAATAGTCGCGTAGTCGGCGCAGCAGCGGCACCACGAGTGCCACAGGCTGGCCGGAATAGTCGCGTAGTCGGCGCAACAGCGGCACCACGAGTGCCACAGGCTGGCCGGAGTACTCGCGTAGTCGGCGCAGCAGGGGCACCACGCGTGTCGCAGGCTGGCCGGAGTACTTGCGTAGTCGGCGCAGCAGGGGCACAACGAGCGCCACAGGCTCGCTGTAGTAGTGGCGTAGTCAGCGTAGTAAGAGCGACACGAGCGCCATAGGCTTGCTGGAGTACTCGCGTAGTCGGCGCAGCAGGGGCACCACGCGTGTCGCAGGCTGGCCGGAGTACTTGCGTAGTCGGCGCAGCAGGGGCACAACGAGCGCCACAGGCTCGCTGTAGTAGTGGCGTAGTCAGCGTAGTAAGAGCGACACGAGCGCCATAGGCTTGCTGGAGTAGTAGCGTAGTCAGCGCAGCAGGGGGCGACACGAGCGCCACAGGCTTGCTGGAGTAAACGCGTAGTCAGCGCAGCAGTTGGCTGACCGGAGAAGGCGCGCGGTACGCGAGCCGCGTAAGTGACGCGCGACCACCGCGCAGCTGACACGTTCACCAAAGGCTGGCTGACCGGAGAAGGCGCGCAGTATGCGAGCCGCGCAGAAGTGACGCGACGACTAGGCGGCTGATCCCGCTTCAGCAGACACGTTCACCTGAGGCTGGCTGACCGGAGAAGGCGCGCAATCAGCGAGCCCGCCGGATGAGACGCGAACCCCGGAGACTGGCAGTAGGAGCGCAGTATGCGAACCGCGCAGAAGTGACGCGCGACCACCAGGCGGCTGGTACCGCTTCAGCAAACACCGCGCTGTTGACACGTTCACCTAAGGCTGGCTGACCGGAGAAGGCGCGCAGTATGCGAGCCGAGTAAAAGCGACGCGACGACCAGGCGGCTGATACCGCTTCAGCAGACCCCGCGCTGCTGACACGTTCACCTGAGGCTGGCTGATCGGGGAAGGCGCGCAATCAGCGAGCCCGTCGGATGAGACGCGAACCGCGGAGACCGGCAGTAGACGCGCAGTAAGCGAGCCGCGCAGAAGTAACGCGACGACTAGCCGGCTGATACCGCTTCAGCAAACACCGCGCTGTTGACACGTTCACCTAAGGCTGGCTGACCGGAGAAGGCGCGCAGTATGCGAGCCGAGTAAAAGCGACGCGACGACCAGGCGGCTGATACCGCTTCAGCAGACCCCGCGCTGCTGACACGTTCACCTGAGGCTGGCTGATCGGGGAAGGCGCGCAATCAGCGAGCCCGTCGGATGAGACGCGAACCGCGGAGACCGGCAGTAGACGCGCAGTAAGCGAGCCGCGCAGAAGTAACGCGACGACTAGCCGGCTGATACCGCTTCAGCAGACATCGCGCTGCTGACACGTTCACCTGAGGCTGGCTGATCGGAGAAGGCGCGTAATCAGCGAGCCCGCCGGATGAGACGCGAACCCCGGAGACTGGCAGTAGGCGCGCAGTATGCGAACCGCGCAGAAGTGACGCGACGACTAGGCGGCTGATACCGCGCTGCTGACACGTTCACCTGAGGCTGGCTGATCGGAGAAGGCGCGCAATCAGCGAGCCCGCCGGATGAGACGCGGCAGACCGGATGCGAGGTGACACGAGCACCCACGATGACCAGGAGGCTGGCCGATGGGATGATGCTGCTGATACGCGCACATCTGGCTGCCCGTAGAAGGCGCGCAGATTGCGGGCCGCGCAAGGTGACACGAGCACCCACGACGACCAGGCGGCTGGCCGATGGAATGCACCGCTGCCCATACTATGGACGGTGCTGCAGCGCTGCTGATACGAGCACCAGTGGCTGTCCGGAGAACGCGTGCAGATGGTTAGCTACGCGATGAGACAGCTCTGCCTGTACGAGCACATGTAGCTGCCCGATGAAGGCGCGCAGTCAGAGAGACGGGTAGAAGTTGCGCGAATAGAGACAGGTTAGAGGTTGCACGTTGTCGCTGACCCAAGAACCTACGGCAAAATTAAAAAGACAGGTCGCTCGACAAACTGCAGATGCAGTTTACTAATATAATGAAGCTGACATACCAGAAACATTTCCGATGGTTTGAGCAGTCAGTGGTGGTAGGATGGATGCAGAGAACCGAGTGCAGTTGATCCAGGCAGGGATCCATGAATGTGAACGAAGCTGATCCAGCTATCAGAAGCTGCTCTGCTAGCGTCTAGGCATCTTCAGCTAGTTGACCGAAGATCGTACTTCTGAAGGAGCAGCCACACAAACTAGCATCTAGGTAAGTTAACTTGGCTGGCCATATAGCCTAGACCTTGCGGAGATGACATAGGTAGAAGGAGCAAAGATTGAGGAACGGATTCAGTGAGGAGCTGCACTTGAATGGATGGGTACTACTGATATAGAAAAGGGTGCGCATGGCAGTCAGGAAGTAAAATAACGATGGCGGCTGATTAAGTGAAGTGGATAGGTGGTTAGCCACCACAGAGTTACATATTCGTCTGCTGTTTAACAATTGCGGCGGTCACGTCGTCAGTGAGCATTGACGACAAACGAAGTCAAGCTGTCAACGAGCATTGACGACGCGCAGATGCGTCGTCAGCGAACATTGACGATGCGCGAGGTCGCGTGGTCAATGAACATTGACGACAAAAGTAGATTACGTTGTCAGTGAGCATTGGCGACATGCGGACGCCTCATGGTAAATGAGCATTGGCGGCACGGAGAGGTCACGAGGTCAGCGATCATTGGCGACTCGTGAGGGTCACTTTGTCGTACGCATTTGCAACACGCGGAGGACACGTCGTCTGCGAGCATTGACGATACGCGGTGGTCACGTAGTCAACGAGCATTGACGATTCACGGAGATACCGTCGTCAGCGAGCATTGACGAAACGCGCAGGTCACGACGTCAGCGAACATTGACGACACGAGGTCACGTCGTCAGCGAACATTGACGAAACGCGCAGATCACGTAGTCAACGAGCATTGACGATACGCGGAGATCACGCCGTCAGCGAGCATTGACGACACGCGCAGGTCACGTCTTCAGCGAACATTGACGACACGAGGACACGTAGTCAACGAGCATTGACAACACGAAGACACGTAGTCAACGAACATTGGCGACACGAAGTCACGCGAAGTCAACGAACATTGGCGACACGAAGACACGTAGTCAAGGACTTTGACGACACGAAGACACGTCGTTAGAGAGGCTTGACTACCTAGGAAAGGACACAGCTAACACGTTTTGACGTTTCGCGAAAAGGCTTCGCAGTCACCGAGCATTGACGATACGCGAAGAACTCACGTAGTCACCGAGCATTGACGATACGCGAAGAGGTCACGTAGTCACCGAGCATTGACGATACGCGAAGAGGTCACGTAGTCACCGAGCATTGACGATACGCGAAGAGGTCACGTAGTTACCGAGCATTGACGATACGCGAAGAGGTCACGTAGTTACCGAGCATTGACGATACGCGAAGAGCTCACGTAGTCCGAGTATTCACGATACGTGGAGAGACCACGCAGAGGAGCGCTGTCAAGTAAGGGAACAGAATTAACACGAAAACTGGCGACGATAGGTCGTACAGCCAAAAATAGAGAAAATTGATATCAGTACCTGTAACGGCAGCACGACGGGTCTTACTTAATCTGACTAAGTCTGAGAATCGATGACTGGCAGAGAAGCTGCAGGTAGCAAACCGGAACATAACTATCGCAGTTGACACATACCCGTTTAGTATGAGCGAGACCGCGATCCCGGAAGTCACGTCGGTCTAAATTAAGAGTGACTCAACAACTGACGTACTTGCAATCAGTAGGTAGATCACGCGAACTTGACACGTGCCGAATTTGTTGAGCCGCTTCTCCGGAACCGAAGATGGTTGGAGAAACAGTAGATCACACGTAGTGAAGTTATAGAACGTGGTCTCGAACTGTCAGCGTCACGGCTGCGCCTCTTGTTACTCGTGGAAGTTTACCTGACAAATTGATAATAGCAACAAAAAACAGAGCACGCGCGCAGTCAGAAAAAAAAAACGTACCAGTTTTTAAAGACCTAGTTCAGAGACTAAGATGAAAATATTTGACCACTTGTTATTAAGCTGATGGTCACGAACGAAGTCAAGGTATGCGAGACGATTACGTCAAGGTAATTCATAAAGTAAAGAATATTGTTGGTACCTTTAGATGTGTGTGGACAGCTATACTTATCCGATAAGATGTTAATAAGTAGACAAAATTAAGGCAATTGATAACCTAGAGATTCTTTGTTTAACGCTGAAAATTTCAAAGATATGATGTGCTTGATTTTCTGTATAAAATCATGTATTTGAAGGCAGCTTATGTAGTCATTTATAACTTGATGTAAATATTCGTATGTAGGTATATCTTGAAGACACTGGTAGAAGATCCTTTCATTGAGAAATTCTCATCCAATCTATTTACAGCTCCATAGCATCCCATAAAATAGGATAAGTTATTCAATATTGCTTTTTGGACGATACAGCATTACGTAGAAGCACATTATGCCACTTTTGGCTAATTGTAAAGTCGAATTTGCAGTAGCGATGAAAGTAGGTACTCCAAAATGTTGGTATTTCCACAAGTCTTATGAATTGAAGCGGTTTATTATTAGGCCGTAGTTTATTGGGTCTGCTATATCATGTCCAAAATAGCCTGCTCCTAAACAGATAAAGAGAAAAAGGTTGATTACAGATGACTGCACAGCAGTCCTACAAATGCATAGGAAGGTATGCAAACAAGCTCTTAGAAAAATAATAAATTCTTTGTCCACATTTCTGTGGTTTTATGCATTAAGATTTTGTAAGCAGAAAAATCTAAAAGTTATATGCATATGAATTCTATAAAATTGTATTAGGTAAATGTTAATTATAAAAAATCGTACCATTCGGCAGATGTAATCGTGTCTGGAAGTCGACTCGCAGTCTGACCTTTTGGTTCCTTGTTTCCATTACGGCATTAGTATCAGTTAAAGAGTAAATATATTATAAAAATATTTTATGGTCAATTTAATAAATTGTCCTTAGCTTGGTTACTTGCAGAACCACTATCTGGACTGAAATCGAGAATCTTGGCTCGATGTACACCACCAACAAGTGTATGACATAGCTACCTTTTCGTAGTGAAGTATTTTAGGTATAATTTGTTTTCTCTTGATCACTTGATAATAATATTATCATTAATTATTGATGTTATATTTTGAACTGAATCGCATTTAGTACCTAGTAGTTAGTATTTTCTTACTCTCACGTAGTAAATATTGCTTGCGTAGGGAAATGCAGTGAACTTTTGCTCGTTTTTCGACGATAGCAAATAAAAATGTACTTCACAGTTGTGTTTTCTGTGTGATACTGAAGCCTAGATATGTGCGAAGTAATAAGACCTGTCAATCAAAAGTTTCAGCACACAAAGTTCCTTTACAGGAACACAATATAACACCATAATGGTAACAAATTAAATCATTTTAAGAAGGTTATTAGTTTTTCATAGCAAATAATGTAGGTACATACCTCAGGATTTGCTTAACATACTTCCAAACTAAATAGGTATTTATATAGATGTTTTAAATTGGATTTCTGCGTTGTAAACTGTCACCCGCTGCACTTAGTGATAATGCTCTTAAGATTTTATAATTTCTAGCGTGGATTTGTTGAGTTGGCTTTAATTGTGTATTTGTGATCCACAAATGAACAAATTGGTTATCAAATTAAAAATAAAATAGAGTTGTAATCGCAGCTAGTCTAGTCTGTCGCTGGATAAGTGGTATTATAACACATATATCTGAAAACAAAAGCTTATAGATGGTTATAGGGCCCTACTTGCCAGAGCGGCAAGATGAATAATACATAAATATAGTTATTGGCTATACCTACTGCTAATCAAGCAGATGTACAGTTTCATATATTTTTGCCTTAATTTCAGTGTATTAACTTTAGGTTAGGAAATGTATACGATTTTGGGCACTTACCTATTTGTACCTACATAGTACATTTCAATATTTGTATTTATTACGATTATTTAGATTTAGATCAATTTTATTGTAACAATATCTACTGTAGCCCTACTTAATGTCCTTCTGTGAAATATTATGTACGTTTCATTTTACTACGAGTATGGTACGGTCGGTTTGACTTATCTGTGGATGGGGTGAGTCGATCCACTCGCTAATATCAACTGGAGCCGGGTTTAGCCTTCTTCACTAGAAAGGACTTCACCTTGCTTTTCATGATAGTCATAGATTGCGTAATACTTGCTCACGTCAGCCCCCAGTCCAGTAGTTAGCTGTGAAGTTTGCACACAATCAGTAAATGTCGATACTACATACAATTAATTTGTCGCTATAAGCACATCAACTAAGATCTCAGAACATATAATTATTACAGAAGATCAAAGAGGTCAGTACAGTTGCGACCACTCACCGTTCAATCTATCCTTTCACGTTTTCACCCTCAGTTCAGTTTTTCAGCTTATTTACTTAGGTTTCAATCAGGTTTTGCTATAGAGTATTGTCCCGGTTTAGTCATCAGCCCACGCTTTCTTTCTTGATATATAAAGTCATTAAGGTCTTACCCAGACAATGTTTCATGTTTAGTGTAACCTATCTTTTTGGCGATCCATAATAGCACCTACAGTGATAGAAGCTATTGTGTTCTCGAAGATGTTTCGTTTTACAACAATTATAATAAAAAACAGCATGCCAATACTGATTTGTAAATAAAGTATTAACCAGGCATTACCTAAAAGTGAAAGTCGCCCCGCCCACCACCGCGTCGACGGCAGCATGAGCAGAGGCATGTCGAGGCCAGTACAATTTGCTGTCGGAAATAACGGTACTGGTTCCTACATTGCTGACCTCTTCTAAATCTTACTTCTTCCATCCATGTTTACATATAGTCTTGAAGAAAATTCCATTGTGGGTATATCGTTCCTGTTCATTAGATTATTATGGCACAAGTTTCCTAACGTATATTATTTTCAAGTCTTTATAAAGATCAAAACAACAAGTATTGTCTTAAGATATTAAATACACAATGACCACTGTTTTGATAACAAGCGACTCACCAATGTTCAGAACTTCTAGAAAAGTTATTCCAAAGTAGGTGATTTTTTCTGTGGCGACGGTTTAGACCGTCACGACGAGGTTAAGGTTGGAAGCCTTTCCTCATCGCTCGTGGCAGCAGCTGGCCACGGTAGACAGGGCTCTGAGACTAAACACAATGTTACACGCAAAGGCCCGCGTACGGGTCAAACAAAACACTAGCTAAATGTAGGATAGGAACCTTCACGCCATCAACCTAACGGTTACCTAGTGGGCTGACAACCGGGACGGATTCGTGCGAGCGCGTCGTATAGCAGACAGGTAGCACGCCAGTGCGTGTGGTACGCAGGTCGCAGGCAAGCCAGCGGCACCACCGCAGACAGCTGACTCATACACTCGTTCACAGCGACTCGTACACGCCAACGCTGACGCAACTCTGCCATGTTCTCCACGCAGAGGCGATGATGACTCATGGAATAATACATTGTTGGTGTGGTGAAATTGTAAGACAAGCAAAATGAAAATTCATTAATACGACCATTTTTTTAAAAATTGTTTATTTCCATACTTAAACATATGTACAATTTTATTATTCAATATGAATAAAAATCAAACTTTCAATTTAATCGTTAGGCGAGAGGATAAATTGAAACACTTAAAATAAATCTAAATAAATGCATGATACCGTTACAAACCCATTTTGTAGCTGGCAGCGACCACGCCACAGCGGCAACCAAGATGGCGGCCGACGGATGCAGGCCCACGCGAAACGCAATGGGACTGTAATTTAGAAAAACATCCTACATAATATCACAGATACAAATACACTCTACTTTACCTAAAATGGTCTATTTTATAGCTGGCTTGACATTGTCTAATTCTCTAAAAAAACTTTCTAAGCCGCTGAGATCATTCTTCCATAGATTATCGATTTTCTGCTGGTGTTGCTTGGCGACCTCTTCTTCCTTATTGCACAATCCAAGATCAGCTTGCATTTGAGCCCACCTCCTGGCGCGTTCTCTTTGTTTCATAACGAGTTCACTCTCCGCACGTGTTAGAGAGTTACTCAAAATGGCGATTATTCTCAAATCACGATTTCTCTTTGTCTTGGCATTTAGGGATTTGCTTTTAACTTGCCGAACCCAATTAGACAGGGATTCGGTTTTACTTTCACAAAAATCAACGATAGATTTTTCATTTGCTTTGTAGCCCATTTTTAAGGATGGGCCAAAAAGTACTGTTTTGAGACAATACTACACACCTGAATCCGTACAGGCACAAATATCACTTCTTGAAATCTTCAGCACTACACACAACGGAGACACATCTGCACTTCACCAGGACGATTTAAGAATGTGGGCGCAATGACGTCATGGCTGCCTTAAATACCCGACCTGAAGCGGGGGGCTGCACTGCGCAGTTGGCCGCAAAATGGCGTCAGTCCAATACCAAAGCAATGTACGAATCTTGCCGATCAAAACCGAAGATACACGATGATTTGGTAAATTCGGATATTTTGTAGTAACAGAAGTGATAGCAGGTACTGTGAAAATTATGATTTCTGAAAGTATTTTCAATCACCGAGAATAGTAATTTAACTTGAAACAGTGTGTTTATGAGAAACTATAATAATATAATAAAAAATAATATGTAAGTAATTTTAGTAGGTACACCAAATTGTAAGAATGATGTTGGAGTTGGGCGTTGACACCTTGGCCTACTCGTAAAAGACAGACGTATGTTATTCCTAAGAAACAGAAGAGATAGAGTTAGTTTTTAATCATGGTGATTACTTTGTACCGAAGTGTCTATTTCCGGCACAAAGTAAGCTTGGTTATGGTTACTACTTATCTGGCAAATGTCATCTACATATTTTAAGTATGAATTAAAATGGAAACTGCATAGACTGAATCAGCATGATTAAAAACAATATTTTGGTAGTATTCTTTCAGGTAGGTTTTTTTAGGTCGTAGGTTCGAACCCAGACAGGCGCTTTACTTTGTGTAAATAATTTAATCACCATCACTGTTTACAAAACGGTGAAGGAAAACATCGTGAGGAAACCGACATGTCCTAGAACCAAAAATTCGAAGACTTATGACATCTACCATCCCACACTGGGCCCGCTTGGTAGATTACAACCCACTACCTCTCACAGTGAGTAGGCCTGTGTCCCAGCAGTGGGAACTTTATAGGCTGATTATGCATGATTATGTATTCTTTCACCTGCAACCTGCAACAGTAGGTAGATGCCGATTTCCGAAATTCAAAATATTCGGCGCGGAATATCATTTTGCTTAGGTAAATGCTTATTGTACTACCCCGAATTTAGTAATCTTAATTGGGGATGATTAGGATCCTAATCAGTCTTTAATGATGGCTAACGCCTTCTTGATACGCTTAGCTTAATTAACTTATTCTAATTAGGATTACTTAAGAAGTTCGAAATATTGTTCCCCTTAAAATTTAGGCTATATTCGTTTACAATATTTCCGAATGTACCTGTAAAGCGCATGAACCATGAAAAGAGACGGCATGATGGAGTGAATGAGAAAAAGGAGGATATTGATCCAACAAAGAGGCCACCTTAGGGAGGTAGGGAGGGGGAGGGGCAGGGGGATCAGGGGCTCGCTCGGGGCATGTTCTAGATATTTCCGACAAAGTATTGACGTAGGAAAAACTGCTAGTTATAGTGAATGTTATAACTAGACCTATGCTATATGACTAATTTACAAATAAAAAATGAATTAACTTGCAAAGTACGAGTACTGAATAGTAGTCTCTTGTTATTACTAGGTATTACAATCATCGGTGAATACAAGTCTTCATCATTTAAGTACCGAAAAGCATGTTGTTTCCCAGAAAATTACCAATTGGCAATTACTAAACGCAATACCTAGAAACTCAGATTACAGAATTAGAAGGGTCGTTCTATCATGTTACAAGCAAATTTACCTGCGATTACTGGAATATTTTAGAGAATGGTACGGTCTACGCCTTCGCCACGGCCAAGCAGCCATAGCAAAAATGTTTTGACGTCACATACAGGCCACACGGTTACACCTCCGAAGTACGAACTAGGTACCTGCTCAACTTGGTAAAAAAAGATCATTCTTGAATGTAAACCAAATCAGGTAAAATAACGTATCTTGGGAAGCAAGTAGGAAAACAACTCGTTTATATCACAACACACGTGTGAATTGTGATAAACATTGCTTTAAAACTGATATTAGGTATCAGAGACGGATATCAACTTTTCAGAGATTGCTTACCTACTAATAAAATAAGTACCTAAGTACTTAATAGTCAGTGTCAGTGAACCTGTAGTTAAAGGACAAATTGTAAAATAGGAATAGATAAAATAATCTCAGAATTCTCTCTCTCTCTCTGAAATAAACAGGAAAGTAGGTATGATGGACTGGTGGAGAGTGCCCGGAATGATTTGAAAAAACCTGTGGTTGAGGAAAATGATGCCAAATTCTGACGCAGATTACGATTATCATGCATTTCTACGAGTATCTGTTTTTACCAAGTAGGTATGTCATACGCACAGAACATAAATACCCGGTCATACGTATAATACCTATACAGTACAATAGAATAGTGAATCATAAATTATTTTTCATTATTGAGTCACGAGATACCAACGTCTGCATTGTCTTTCAATCGTTCTACACTAAACCTTCTGCTAGCAATGTTTAGGTCGATTTTTCCTTGTCTCATTTTTCAATGAGTTGTAAAGAAACAAGAACAACACGGTTGGAGGTCGGCCATGTTGTGACGTCACCCCAACGGTCTCACGCTCGGGCCACGGTCGATAAACAGACAGGGTAGGGTGACTGGCAGCTGCATGCAACGGACTTTAGCAACCGACCTTGTTTCGTCTAGAATTATTATTGATACGAAAAGGAAGTAACATGGTTTCCTTTGTGTTTATCGAACAAAGCTGCCATGAGAACTTTAGTTTGGCTTCCTTTGAGAATCCATACAATTAAATTTTACTTATCGACCTACCCACCCAAGTATTATTCTGAGAATTACAAAGTCCTGTTTATTGTTTATTGTTAATTAAAACGGTAAAACCAATTACAATAATTAACATACAGATTGACTTATTGGAAAACAATGATATTTCAAATACTAACATACAATAGAGGACAGCCTTGCATACTTCAGACAAACATACACGCATAATTCTGCTCCATTCATCTGCAAACAGATCACATTCAGGATTTTTGGTCAGGAGGTCGTTAAGTATCCTTAAGGTACGTTACTCAACTACCAGGTTGATAATTATATTTAGATAGAGCTAGGTATTTAAAATGTCTTACTTCTCAGAAATTCTTTCAATCAAATGTTGTGCAAAAACATGTTATTGGAAATATCTGGTGTAACCTACCTATTTAATAATTTTGGGGCACATAAGTAAAAAAAACTGATGGAAACATTAAATCAACACGGACATAATTATGTTTTCTCTAAGGAACTACATCAGTTTTCTACTTGTCTTAGGAATTCTTCTCAGTTTCATTTCGAAGGTATTGAGCTTGTTGACAACAAAATTCCGATTCTATTTTGCCGACTGTCTGGGGGGCTATTTCTGAAATAAACGACGCGACGGCTATGCTAATAAAACATGCGGAAAACCTTAAACGACATAATAATACTTCATTGCAAGTTGGATTAAGTTGTACCTACTTTAATATGAAATACGTAAGTAATACTTCAACGAAAGGTCCTCATTGACCTCATTCAGAAAAAAATTGTTGGCTGACGCACGTTTTTGAATAATTTACTCCAGTATCGCCAGTTAGTACCCCTTTTTATCATTTTGTTTACGTCGTAAAGTAAAATGATAAGTGGAGCTGCGTAGTTTTATTTAGAAAGCGCCTTTTTCGAAAAATTAACAGTCGACTCTTTGTTACAAGAAACTATAGAAACGTGTTATTATTTATTTTCAACGAAAACGAAAATGGAGGTAGGTATCTCTTCGAGAAAACCAACATTGGATTTATTTGTGATAGTTTAGTTAGATGTTCGTTCTAACAGTACATAGTAACGAAATATTGGGTTCCATGGTTCCAAGTATTTATTACTTTAACATGATGCGTCACACAAATCGACGCCAGAAAGAACACGTTTCAACAAGATACGTTTGCCTTTCCATTGTCCGAAGAATAACCTCATTATCATAAATGCTTATCAGCGTTGATAAGTTGTTGGTCAAAGTTGGCCTTAATGACTTAGTAAAACAACGTTAGCTAGTTTTTATTTTACCTACGTTGGGTAGTAGGTACGTACGTACGTAGGTACCTATAAATTGTGCGCATATTTTGCACACTACATACCTAGTACCCGATGACAGTACCTTTCTAATATTTTTTTCACTATTTGGAAACAAATATTTTTATGAATAAAAATAATAAAAATTGTCATCATCCGTAATAGCATTGTTATGGACTAGCTACAACGTCCTTGAAAGTCGTTTAATCCGTCCCAAAAATGCTAAGGATTTCAGTTTTCTTTAACAAAACCAAGCCTCGTTAATCTGGTGATTAACTAATTAACGAGTCTAATGTATTGTCGCGGAATAACAGGCACCTAGGTATTTATTAACTCAACTTTTGCAGAGAAAATCCGAGGTTTTATGGATAATTACTTACTGGCAATTGTTGTTAATGTAGTAATAATTATACTCGTGAAATTCTTAAACTCTCGGTAGAGAGTAGTTATATTCTTTGTTCTTAAAGATAAACAAATAAAGTATCTTGACTTGCCTCTCGAGGTTGTCGACATGTGGGATCTGGACTCAGCGATCATTATGCCGATAGTCATGACAGCCAATAGCATATTAGCCAAGAGCCTCGACCAACACCCAGTTTCCTCTCTCTGATCTGTAGATCTGTAACTTGGACCCTGTTCCCGACACCGCTGTAGGCTACTATTTGTAATTTTTTTAAATGTTTTTATATTCTAATATTTAAACATGTAATGTATTTTAAAGAAATGTGAATGATAGCGAAACTTATTGAATTTTTTAAAAGCCTTTCTGTTGCATTTCTCATAAAAGATAGATAAAAATTAAACACTATAAATATAAATAAACGTTTTATTTAACTAAATAATACATTCATACAACAGTGTTCTTGTCCTCGCCATTGCTGCTGCCGATAAGCGTTCCGTATATGATAAAGATAAAGACCTTGAAACTAGCGCCATTCCAACGTGACTACTGTTGTATTGCTTTATGTGGTTGCATGAGAGAGTATCATTTTCTGAAACAAACGAGGTAGGCTTTACTTAATTTTTCTAATGAATACTCTAGTACTTTATATTAATTTAAATGTATTTAAAATAACTCCTTATGCTAATTGAAGTCACCAAGTGCTAATAAAAGAGACAAACATTCTCGTACCAAATTTTCCGTTTCACCGGTGCCGGTGGTGTTTAACTTGTTAAGTATAGGGTAATCGTGATTCGAAGCATTCCAAAGACAACATGGTTTTATATGGTGATCAAGTCAGCTTCCATTATTTTTGTAGTCTACTGATTGACTTGCGCGAACAGCAGACTACAAATCCATATAGGTAGAAACAGGGATTTTATGAACCGGGAACTATTCGATATAAGCATGGAACTATTCAAGTATCGGATCATCGGATGCCGTAGCTACCCCTAGAGCACATATAATATAATACATACTTAGAGTTATCAAGACTACGTGATATTTCGCATGGAGTATTTTTCTGTGTATTATGATTCGATGCGCCTCAAATTTTAAATAAAGGACCAAAACACAAAGAACCAGGACAATACAGGATTACGTATTAAGATGTTATTTCATCAATAAGGTTTGTAATCAATATTATGAAATTGATGGTGTAATATGGAACGATTGCTGTTTAAGCAAGACATTGTGTCATTCAAAGCACACACACGCAATTTGTGCGTTATATAACATTAATAAAAATCGAGGCTTTTATGTCAAACTGTATAATTATTATTGCAATCGTAGTGAGGTAAAATTACGCAAATATGTACAAGTGCCAACTAAGATAAAGGGCCGTTACCCGGATATACAGGGTGGAAGGGACATCGACGCACAACCTGATACCATGGACTCAGTAAAAAAAACTGCTGTTTCATAGAAAAGTGCAATACCTACGCGGTCAAAATGTATGGCAGAGCAAATTTTTATTTAATCAACTGACAAAAAAATTCAATGCAGGGGGGTTCAGAATCATGTACATGTTACATTGCATGCAAGATAATAATGAGGTACAGAAAAGTTCTAACATGTTCAGCCGCATATCGTGGCGTACAAAATTCGTAGGAAGAGATGGTGCATAAATCCTGATAATATTCATAAATATTACAATATATACATTATTGTAGGTACTTATTAACTCATTTACTATTTTGAAGCACATTCTAGTCAATCAAAAACGTACCCAGTAAATGGTTGCTTGAGAGTATGTACAGTTACGGACTTTAATTGATCAGCTACTTGCCACTTTTAGTTTTTGCCGTGTAATGCAAATCAAGATAGGTCGGTTATCCACGTACATAGTACATACTGACTGTGACTACCCAAAGTCAACCAATTGCAGGTCTAGCAACCGTACCATAGCAACAATTGTTTAAGCGTAAAGATAGTAAGGTTCGCGTACGGAGAAATTATAATGGGTCATTTTGACATCGGTAAAACTCGGATCCACGATTTTAGCCGAACGCGTAGCGTCCAAGATGACTTTCATGACAAATAATATAAGTGCTGATTTCACCAATGAAACTGAACACGTTCAGCTCATCTAAAACGCGTTCAAGAGCTGTCAGTGTCAATATTCCACAGAAAATGATGACACTGACAGCTTTTAAACGTAGTTTATGTGCTGATCGCGTTCAGTTTTATTGGTGAAATCCACCCTAAGTTAACTGTTACACTTAAACTTAGATTAACACCTAGCTGCCGCCATCTTGAAAGAATTGATTATGAATTTTATTTGCTATTTCTGTTTTGTAGTTTAAGTTTTAGCTATTAGAAATGTCATAAAATCTGCTAAGCTTAAAACATTGTTTTATTTCAATAGTTCAATCACTATTGTTGGCCTGACTTAATACCGAGTATATGCTCTTTGGCTGTCTGTTACAGCTTGCAGTCGTATTTGCAAGGAGTTAACAATCTACTGCCAATGTCAGTCCCTCGCATGTTTTCCCATACTTCCTGGCAATGTTGACCATATCTTCTTTTCTTCGATCAGTGCGGTGATCCCATCGCTGCACCATTAAACCCCGCAGATTTCCTATGGGATTCAGGCCAGGGGATTTAGATGGCCATGGAATCAACGTTATGACTGGATGTGCATCAAACCAGGTGCTAACAATCCTTGCTCGATTTATGGCACTATTATCGTGAACAAAATAAAATGGATATTCGACATTTCATGTATGGTGGCAAAAATACAACTTTCAAGTTAATGGGTTTATAATATTTACCTTTTTTAATATTTCAAAAAACATACAGAATGGGAGAATAAGCTCACCGTCATGAGCTCTTGAAATTGCACGAATGCTCAGACCCTGCTGATGCATTGTTACAATTTTATTGCGAATTTCTTCGGAAATTGCAGCTGACAATAACGCGTAAATAACTACGGCTACGATTCACCAAAATTCGAAATGAACGAATATTTAGTAAGCTCTGATTCAACGAAGGTCAGTATCAAATAGATTGGATAAACGTATGCAACATTTTATTGATTTATCATTGACAACTCATTCGTCAACCTTCAACCTATAAGAATAACACTATTTCCGATTTTAAGTAATTTGTCATCTTGTTTACGAGCATACGGTTTGAGTTCGTGTTTAATCGTGTAATCTCGTGAATGTATAACACTGCAAAATTCTAAAGTTTGAAAGTGGCTCATCAATTAAAGTCCGTGACTGTACATAGTACTCACATATGGCTTAAGCAATTATACAATACTATCGTACTGGTCGTGGTGGGTCGGCTTCCAGTATATTACATGGAGCGATTGCCTATGTGACCTCCACCGCCCAGTACTTGTCGTGGTGGGTCGGCTTCCAGTATATTACATGGAGCGATTGGCTATGTGACCTCCACCGCCCAGTACTTGTCGTGGTGGGTCGGCTTCCAGTATATTACATGGAGCGATTGCCTATGTGACCTCCACCGCCCAGTACTTGTCGTGGTGGGTCGGCTTCCAGTATATTACATGGAGCGATTGCCTATGTGACCTCCACCGCCCAGTACTGGTCGTGGTGGGTCGGCTTCCAGTATATTACATGGAGCGATTGCCTATGTGACCTCCACCGCCCAGTACTTGTCGTGGTGGGTCGGCTTCCAGTATATTACATGGAGCGATTGCCTATGTGACCTCCACCGCCCAGTACTGGTCGTGGTGGGTCGGCTTCCAGTATATTACATGGAGCGATTGCCTATGTGACCTCCACCGCCCAGTACTGGTCGTGGTGGGTCGGCTTCCAGTATATTACATGGAGCGATTGCCTATGTGACCTCCACCGCCCAGTACTTGTCGTCGTGGGTCGGCTTCCAGTATATTACATGGAGCGATTGCCTATGTGACCTCCACCGCCCAGTACTTGTCGTGGTGGGTCGGCTTCCAGTATATTACATGGAGCGATTGCCTATGTGACCTCCACCGCCCAGTACTGGTCGTGGTGGGTCGGCTTCCAGTATATTACATGGAGCGATTGCCTATGTGACCTCCACCGCCCAGTACTGGTCGTGGTGGGTCGGCTTCCAGTATATTACATGGAGCGATTGCCTATGTGACCTCCACCGCCCAGTACTGGTCGTGGTGGGTCGGCTTCCAGTATATTACATGGAGCGATTGCCTATGTGACCTCCACCGCCCAGTACTGGTCGTGGTGGGTCGGCTTCCAGTATATTACATGGAGCGATTGCCTATGTGACCTCCACCGCCCAGTACTGGTCGTGGTGGGTCGGCTTCCAGTATATCACATGGAGCGACTGCCTATGCGACCTCCACCGCCCAGTACTGGTCGTGGTAGGTCGGCTTCCAGTATATCACATGGAGCGACTGCCTATGTGACCTCCACCGCCCAGTTACTGGGTAACACGATACCCTACACATTATAATATTCGACAGATTCAAAATAACGTCAAAATGCAGGTTTACCTTCAAAGGTAGCAAAGCGTTAGTGATCTGGACCCCTACGCTTCTTGCCAGTACTACGGGCATCAGGTCTACGGTGTACAGTCGATGTAACATCTCGATCATCAGCTGAGTCGGCACGTTATGTCTTTGTCTTGTGCTCTCGTATTTTCCGAGCCAATCAGGGTGAGCTGAAATGAGATGAAAAATATTATCATATCATTGTTTTGCTACTTTGCTGGTCCGGTGGTCTTAAAGTGATATTGGGCATTTCAATTTGTGTATCCTTTAACAGGAGCCCTGAGTTTGGATCTTTGTCCAGTTTTTGGCAAAGGGCTCATCCTCTATTGCATGGGATTAATAAGTGTACTTTACGCCTTTGCGTTACGCCTTATAGGTAGGTGCTTATGTCGGCAATACTGCAATGCCAACCATAATGCGCCGAACGTACATTTAGGTGCTTACTATCTCAACTACAAAGTGTGTCCTAGTAAAAAATCAATTCAGGAAGAAAATTCGTTCAACCCTCAAAGAGGATCAGCATCGGCAGTTGACAATGTAATTTGTATTATGTGAATCTCACTGTACCTAAATATTTTTTTCTTCTAAGGCACTCGTTTTACTGTATTTACTAATTAATCTAAGTCCCTACTTTAGTTACTTTAATTTTAAATTTACTTTACGTCATCAACTGTCTAGGTAGCTATAAATACTTGAAGTAATCAAGGATTGGGAATGTAGTGCGTAGCATATTTGGCAATAACTTGTGTAAGGAAAAAAAAAAGTTAAATCTATCTACATACGCTATACATACTTACTTGACCGTGTTTTTATACTTACTTATATCTAGACCACTGTACATGGCCTCTGATAATAAATGAGTGAGATCTTTGACGTCGCCGAAGCCGAGGTTGACTCCTTGTCCAGCCAAGGGATGCACCCGATGCGCTGCGTCACTGAAAACAACAATTATTTATTTACACATCAGATGAATCAGTAGTTTCAAAGCAAGGGCCTAGGTTCGATCCCCGGGTCTGTAAAAGTGTTTAAGTATTACCGCCAGGAAATTCTGGAAATTTTGTGCCCGGCTGATGGCAGTAAAAGGGTAACCTACTCCCAGTGACGTGAGACTTGGCATAACTGGTGAAATGTGGTGTACTGTCACATCTCTGTCTTCACGTTATTTCTCAGATTCTGATCGGATGCTGTTCGCAAGCAGTTTCTGAGGGCCTCAACAAAGTAACATTCGATTAGCGATGACGCTAGTAGAAACGCCAATTTTTTTTTTGGGATTGACGTATGCAATCGAAATGTCACGTGAACATAGGTTATGGTGTAGTATCATAGTGAAGCGATAGCGATTGTAGAAATAGAATCGCTTCTAAGGGAATGCTATTTCTCTAGGCCCTCAGGCGCTGCTGTCTGTCTACACTTTTACGATTCGAAAATATACGTGCAGCACGTAGCGACATCTCTACGGCTACAAGTCGAACTACGTAGTCAGCTGGCGAAGTACAAGTGGAGATGGAGCCACTTTCACTTCATTCACACAAAGTTAGTTTGTAAAGTTGAATTTATATTTCATACAAGTGGAAAAGAGGGTCCTTGGTGGTCCTCACACGTTAATGATAGCCAATTGTATTCAAAAATATTTGATTCCAACCATTGATTCAGTATTCAAGATTGCGACGACAGTTTTTTCATAAATTGCTGAATACAGTTCAACTCATCACGCTGCACACGGAAGTACTCTGATTTATATGCTTTTGTTGCTTTTTATCATATACGTTGGCGACATTGACTCTTGTTTCCACCACTCTAATTTACTTTGTTTTGCTGATGTTATGAAGATATTTTCTGCAATATCATCGGATGATGACATGGATGCTCTCCAATCTGACTTGGCACGTTTGGATGATTATTGCTTGATTAATAAACTAGATTTGAACCCTGTTAAATGTTCAGTAATCTCCTTTAGCAGAAAACGCGTCCCTCTCCCTACATCTTATAAACTTAAAGGGCAGCTATTGCAGAGATGTGACGGTGTACGCGACCTGGGCGTTTTTCATGATTCGAAACTACTTTTTAACGTGCACATTGAGCAAATAGTGGCCAAAGCATCAAAGTCACTGGGGTTTGTTATGAGACTCGCTGGGTGTTTCAAGAAGGCCAAAACTCTAAAGATTATTTATTGCTCTTTTGTCAGAAGCCATCTTGAATATGCGTCTCAAATTTGGAACCCGTATTATGGCAAATATATTGATCGTATTGAGAATATACAAAAAAGATTTATTCGTTTCCTATGTTTTCGGCTACGTTTACTATACCATTCTGATAATTACTTAAATCTTTGCAAGAAATTTCACTTGCAGCCACTTACAAATCGTCGTCGTCTAGCGGATTGCACTTTTCTTTTAAAAGTTATATCAAACGAGATTGACTGTCCTGAACTCTTGCATAAAGTGCGTTTCAATGTCCCTCAGAGATCAGTTAGATTTAATCCGCCTATTTCCATTCCTTTTTCCTCTTCTAATTACAGGCAAAACTCATACATGGTGCGAGCGAGCAAGGACTTTAATATTCTTTGTAAAGAGTTCGCATTTGACCCATTTACCACAAAAAGTTATTCTGCACGCATTCGGCTGAACGCGGAATTTTTTAAAAGTGCATAGTGCTATTTGCACATTATTTAAATACATTTACTTTATTTCTATCGTGCATGTTAGTGATCCTAAATTTTTTATTACTGATACTGTTTCTACACGTGAGAACCTGTAATTGGCTCTATGTCTCATACACTTTTTTGTTATACTTTTGTAATAGCTGTTGGTTCTCCTATAAATAAATAAATAAATAAATAAATAAATAAATATGAACACGGCCTCACAAGTTTTGGTCCCGTAAAAAACCGGGAAAATAGGTATTGTTTTAATAATTAAGTATTTTGTGTTTATAGTATTAACATTGTGTGCAATAAATAAATTACTTTTCTTTTCTCAATTACAAAAGTCAAGTGTGCGAGTGTTACCCAATGAGCGCGACCCCGGGCGCGACGTATCGCGTGCTGTGGCCGAAGCCGAGCGGGAAGGCGGCGCGCGAGGCGGGCGCGATGCTGCGGATGGACGGCGGCAGCTGGCGCGCTGCCCCGTCCGGCAGGCCCATGCGCCGCAGCCACGAGCCCGTCCATGACGTCACTGCTTCCACGCCGCTGCTGCGAGGGTACTGCTTCCACTGGAATGTAGAACACAGTCTATCAGAGTAAGTGGACGAGAATGCTTTACGTACAGGGTGTAAAAAGACCCATCACATGGGGTCTCAACTCGAACAAATTATAATTAGTCTTGAAAAGAAATCATAGATGGCAACATTGGTAACCATTATGAAATTTACAATCATTAGAAAGCAATAAACGGCAGAATTTTTGCTGAAGTAATATTAGTAAAAATCAAATCTTCCATGCTGATTTATTAATTAACACTCATAATGTAAATATTTTCAACAAAAAACATAAATAAAGCCTTTAACTTCAATTCGAAACCTTCTAATGATAAAAGTAGTGATCTGTTAATTATTTTGTTCAGAGCTCTTTGCAATTTATGGCGTTTTACTCATTTTCTCCTGTCAGCACAGTAGGCACTTTATCGTTACTAATTTAAATAAAACAACTTTATTATATACATTTCTTTACATAGAAATTTAAAAGAAATCTATTAGCATGTTTTTCTGAACCCGGAATTATAAAACTTTATTTAGAAAGAATTGCACGAAACGTTTTAAAAGTAGGTAGACTAGATGCGGCTAGATGGCGTTGTAAAGCTACTGTCTCAGGCAATAAGTGAGTCGCTGATGCTGCCATCTGTTGGAAATTTGGACGAATTAAAATAGCCAGCTCAATTGCCAGACTTAAGGAGGTGCTATTTCGTTGTATCGGATTGGGTATCTGTACGTAGTATTATACTATCTGTGATTAAACTAAGGAACATTGCAAATAATTGCTGGGAAACGATTTTTGTTTTTGGTGTGAAAATTTGCTGTTTGCGGTAGTGCGAAATGTAACACACGCAAAATATTTTGCTTAAGGGTGCATGCAACGGTACAGGGGCCCAAATACTGGACTTTATAGTATTTAAAGTTGTGTTATAATAATATAGATTTCTTTCCGTAAAGAAAGTCAGCAAGTGTTTAAATTTTGACTATCAATATCTCTGTAACCAGAAGGTTCTTTCAAGTTAGCCATTGAAAGGACAGAAAAGTTTCGATTAGGCCTTTACATCCATTCATACAAAAGTTAAGTATTGGACTTTTCGGTGCAGACTACTTTCTCCGTGCGTCATGTTCGTGAAAGGGCGCCGTCAGTAGGAACTGGTCATATCTTAGCTGAAACGGCTTATTTTTATTTGATTGAATATTTAATATTTAATGTTTTTATCTTTCTATTACGGAAGTTTTTGTCGTTCTGCATCATTCTCACATGAATGATGTAACCAATATTTTGTAACCATATTTTGATTTAAAAGAGTGTCCGTGGAGTTTCTTTTCCATAGGTACCTACTACTCTTTGGAATGAGCAACTGAAATACCTTCACCTTTCTGACCGACCGACCCCTTGACAATTCAAAAAGGGCTTGGAATTGGTTTATTTGAAATAAATGCTTTGAGTTTGAGCTTCTCCAAGGATACTCGTATCTTTTTTCGTGATGGATTAAAAGTCAAGCCTTACCAACACTTCACGTTTCATGGAAACCGGAAGATAAAAGTAGTGAGTTTCTTCAAGTCTAGAATCATATGGGTCCTTCTTTTTTCCGAACTCCTTTCTACAGCCTAGTTCATAAGGTTGTTAAGTACACAACCAAAAACTATTTGATGGAAAACAATATAACAACTAGCTGTTGCCAGCGACTTCGTCTGCGATCCAGGACGAAAAGTAACATATATCCTTACCTAGGTCATGGTCTATCTGTGTGCCAATTTTTTTCCAAATACGTTCAGCCATTTTGGCGTGAAAGCGTAACAAACAAACGAACCTTCTTTCGCATTTATAATATTAGTTAGGATTACATTGACAAGCTTTCCTTTTACCAGAGCATCATTCAGCGAGTCCACGAACTGGTCTTCAGGCAGCTGCAGCAGCTGCTTAGCGTTGTCTTTCCACGTGGACCAGACCAAAGAACTTCGCTTAGAATCTAGTGGAAGGATCGCGATGGGTCCCGAAGGCAGCCAGCGTTGCCATGCTGTTGTGTTTGAGCACTCCTGGAAGATGGAGGAAGGGTAAATCGAAGAATGTACTTTATTTAATTTTTTTTATTCAAAATATTCTGTTTACACAATAACATACATAAAGTGTGTTAACCTGCATAACACTTCGGCAGCAGTTGTTCTCGTTCAAAAAATTTAATTAGCAGATCTATTCTATTTTTTGGATACGGTATTCTGTTTTCTGTGTTTTATATGTGTAATGTTCTGTCATCAGTTGAGTCTTGTCTTAGTTAGGAATTTAAGAATGCCGTCTCAAACAGGGGCCGTGTTATTAAGTCCCATATTTTTCATTGGTCCAATGCAAAAAAGAGACGGAGCTGTACCGGATGGATAGCACTATCCCCTTTAGCAACGGAATCATAAGGGCTTTAGCACTTCATGTAATGGAATCATCGGTTTTACATGTGAATTGTTGCGACGGTATCCCGTTTTTGGTTTGATTAATAAATGACAAAGATCTTGTTTTTTAAGCTAAACAAATAATTAGTTAGTAGAGCGTGCTACTGAGAACCTGTTACCCGCAATCATTACCGGGTGTCACCACGAGTCACAGTAACTCAGTTAATTAACCATTGATCAACTTATCTAACACTTCCTAGAGTGGCTGCTAATGTGTTAGTAGCCATCGTAGCTAGCCATCCCGCTTTTGTGAAGCGCAAATTTAGCTCAATGACGTTTTGTAAAGCCATGTACACATTACAACAACAGGCCGCAGCGCAACGTATTTTCAACAAAAAAACGGGGTGGACCGTCTGTAGAGTGCATTGGTTCATGGATAAAATAAAATTATATAAAATATTAAGTTTTTTCTTGGGATAAATTCGTCCAACTACAGAACCCTTCATTGTGCGTGGTCCGACACGCACTTGGCCGGTTTTTTTTTAAGAGCAGTCGTTTAAGTTACTTGTGAAACGTAACAAAAAAATACAAAATCGGTTTAGGCGTTTGGGAGCTACCATGCCGCAGACAGACACAGACACACGCTAAACTTGTAACACGAGGGGTGTTACAAGTGTTTAAAATTTTACGTAAGTGATGAAGGACGATTTTTGAGCATTGTGTCGCGGCGCGGCCTGCCCAATCTGCATGACTTATAGCACTGATATCAATTTGCTGGCATCAATTTCAATATACGAGCACTTAGCAGTTGTCTCAATTTATTAATGTCAATGGTAATAAGCCAAGTTTGATTTCAGGGACTATATTATCTGCTATCAATAATTTAACTAACTATAACATCGTCATTATTACATAAGGCGCAATTCCGTATCCTCCTTCAGAGATCACAATTATAATGTAGGTTGTGTAAAGAATAGCAATTATCTCTGCGGCCGTTATGTTAATCGTTTATAATAGTATACTCGTACTGGACAACCTTGGTTGAAGACTTTTCATTATTTATAAAGATTCTTGGTTTATCTAAACAGTATTAGTACGTGTAAATTCTATCCCCTTCTATTTATATATATCGAGGCCTTTAGGCAAACTCAGGCTTATCCCACAAAACCACCCTCCTATCTATAATAATAAATGATTATTTATCAAGCAGGGGACATAGTTCTTCCATTGTTGTAGGTAACCAATCTACTATAGACACCCAAACTCATGGCTCAATATGCTTTGTTCACATGTTTTGCAATAGACCTGCACCAACAAGGGGCTTGTCCTTGGGTGCACTTCATAGTGCATACAGGGATTATCGTCAGTCGGTGCCTAGACGCTTAAAATTGTCTAACGGGCCTCTGCGAGTTGGCTTTGGCCCCTCGTACGCCTTCTAAAGGTTCCGGGACCTTAGGGTCCCGAGATATGTTAAGGACATTTAAAAACAAATAATGGTTATTTTGTCAGGTTGTCTAGTAATGTCATTTAGCAGCAAAACACCATAAAGTCATTAGAGTAGATGAAAACGATTGGATTCAGAGCCTTTTGAATCGTATACCATTTTTGGTTACCTCAGCTAATTCCAATGTCGCTACAACTCCCATTTGTTCGTAGCTCCATGACAGATACTGTACTCCCATTGCTTTCCGCACAGCCGAATTGGCGCCATCAGCACCAATCTGAAATAGAGAATGAAGTTTTTAATAACGATGTGTTTAACATTTTAGACAGTTGGTAGATACCTAATATTTAGCGGGCACATATAAATATGGGCGAGTGCGCAATAAACCTCAGAAAGAGGAAATTAGCTATCTTGGAGGTAGAAATCGCTAAAGAATGGCTAAGTAAGAGATTCTTGTAAAGTAGGGTCCGTATCGCATTGGATGACGCATGATTGTTATTCAAAGGGTCGTCCTAAAAGCTTATGCATTTATTCATGTATTTTTAAGCATGTTCGCACATAATGAGTCTACAATGGAGAAAAAGTCAAATCAAGGGTGAGCAAAAAGTTAAGCAACCTTCCCGATACCTTTAAATATCTTTCGATCTTTGGAAAGCACAGAGTAGGATAGCTTTAATTTAGGGTAGATAACTTGGATTATCAACCAAACAATTGTCAGCTATATTTGCCTAGACTTAGATCATCAGTATCATTTAAAAAGGCGTATAGAATTGGCTATCATATATGCGGATCGTTTCGAAGGCAACCTTTGAAAATTCCATTCTATGCTTACAGGAACTACTTAGTAAAATTGGGCATATAACTAGAATAGCAAAATGTTCTTTTAAAATTTCATAGTAAACAGAGGTTGGGATTGCGGTGTAATCATTAGTTGTGGTGGTTTATTTGTGTATGGCGTGTGAGCAGCTCGGCTGCCGGTGCAGCGGTATTACAGTGTTGCGCAGAGCACCGTGTAGCTTGCTCCTTAAACCATCGAACTTCACGTGTTCTCGAAAAGTGCCCACAAGTGACTAGTTAAAAGTGCAGTGAAGTTGACGGTTATAGGAAAAACAAAAGATATATAGCTTGTCTTTGTTGCCTGTACAAAGTTATTGCAATGATTAGATAACACTACGGTTTAACCTTTTAACAAATGGACACTAAGTTACTCGTTAAAAAATCTCTGTAATCCCAATTGCCGTCGTAAGTACCTACCTACTCAACTATTTGCGGAATAAAATAATGGTTTTCTAAATTAATCCATGCAGAGTTTATTTAGGTATTTGCTTGTAGCAAACAAAACACTACGTAAGTAATGGCGAAGTTTGTTTACGGAATCATTAATTAAAAACAATTGATGATGCATAAGTAATAATTCATCAGCTAATGATGTATTTGTAAGGAATGGAATGTTAATTTATTGAAGGGATTCGCAAGTTTTATTGAGTAAATAAATTCCCGTGAATAGCATCAATTAACTTTACAAAACCTGGTTGTCACTTCTTTGAGTTATTTTCTTTAACTAGGTAAGTACCTAAATTATTAATGGTTAATTAGGTAGGTAAGTGATACCCACTTAGGTATCCACCAGCGTCATCTGAACAGCTACATCCGTAAATCCGTTACCATGCTGACAGCTTTTTTTTAATCCGCGACGCCGAAGTTGAGGTGCTGTACTTGCCCGGGGGAAAAATAATGAAGGTGGAATTGATAGGGAAGAACAAACAATCCATCTAATACAAAGTTTTCATGATTATAAAACAAGACACTTTGAAGATTTTTAGGATGCCTTTGTCTTTAAAGTACATAGAGAACGACAAATCACCTTTGAGTTTCCCCATAATTTATACGTACACAATGGTTCAAGGCTTTCCTGGTTTATTTTTGAAGCAGGACTTGCACTTATTTTTTCAGGATACGGAACTTTATTTGATGGCAGTGAATGATATGTTTACATTAACATGGCAAATGATATGAAAAATGTGTTGTGAAAACTTGATCAATCTGCCCCGACGTAATATGAAAAACCGGCTAAATGCGTGTCGGACCACGCACTATGAAGGGTTCCGTAGTTAAGATGAATTTATACCAGACACCACACCCCTCGTGTTATAAGAACAAACATAACATTGTAGTTGAAAAATATGTTCTGCCATACATCGATATACGTCACGGTTCACTATCCAACTGCAAATGCAAGTTTATAATCGTAAAAATATATTGTTTATTGCGATTAAACTAAAAATTAACGATTTTCGGACTTTTTCCATTACTTTTGCTGTGAGACCTTGCCACAGAGCATCATTATAATACTGCACCTTGCTCCTTGCCAAGTTTCATGAATCTAGGTCAACGGGAAAGTACCTACCCTATATTTTTTATTTAGGTAGCTTTAATTTATTTGCGAGTATCAAAACATGTCACATAATATTTTATATATAGATATAATAGTTATAGACCTACGTATTCGATATTAATTTCAACTTGATACATCTAGGATTTTTCGAGAAAAAGGGTCTTGACAGATTGATAACAACGTGATCCTATAAGGATTCCGTTCTTCCTTTTGAGGTAGGGAACCCTAAAAAACATGTAAGCAATTACAAAATATATTAAGTTATTTCAATGTGAGATTAAGATTGAATTTGAATTAAGATTGTATGCAACTTGACTAGTAACAGTAATTCGGTTCGATAAAACATGATACTGTGTTTTATTATTGCTATGATTAAATACACTCGGTCCCAAAAATATGCAACTTGACTAGTAACAGTAATTCGGTTCGATAAAACATGATACTGTGTTTTATTATTGCTATGATTAAATACACTCGGTCCCAAAAATAACGGGTCAGTCGCAAAATGCCGAATATCTCCCGAACTACGTATGCTATCTTAATGAAACGAATACTGTTCGATTGGGCATTTAATGATACAAAAAATGAATAAATTGAAACTTATGTGTACCTTCATTCATATTCTCAAAATAATAAAAAAACTAAAGCAAGACAATTTTTTCTGAAACTTAAAAATTTTGTAAGATTTTTTTTATTTGCTTTTTTTATTACATGCATAATGTTAATACTTCTTATTGCCTCCCCGAGCTCTTCTTGCAGCTTCCAGGCGATTCGGCATGCTGAACACCAAATTTCGGAGCCGGTTCTGAGGAATGGCTTCCCATTCCTCCACCAGTGCTTGTCTGAGCTCGGGTAGCGTAATTGGTGGGGAGTTACGACGTTTTACATGCATGCTCTATGGGATTTAAATCAGGGCTTCGCGCTGGCCACTGCATCAGTTCGATACCGACCTCTCCAAGGTATTCATTTACAATTCCGGCGGTATGGGGACGCGCATTATCATGCATTAATATGCCATCCCGGTCCATCCTCGCCATGAAAGGTCCCACATGTTCATTCAGGATCTCCTCCACGTACCTCTCTGCATTCAGAGTGTCATTTTGAATTAGCACGAGCTCGGTGCGGGCCTCGGCAGAAATTCCAGCCCAAACAAGTACTGAGTCTCCGCCGTGTGCAACTTTTTCCTCCAAACAGTCTTGATGGAAGCGTTCCCCTGGTCTTCTGTACACCAACTGCCTACCATCATGCTTGTCCTGGCCCTTGTGCATCTTGGCCTGCCATTTCCTGGTCTCCGAAGGTGCGATCCGGTCTCTCGGTACCGCTGGACTACACGCTGACAGTCGACAAAGATACACCAATGTTTCTTGCTGTTTCACGCTGGCTCCGCCCAAGTTCCAAGAAAGTCAGGATTCTGGTACTTTCATGTAACGTGACTGCCATGCTCCACCTCACAGAATACTGATTATGCACGTGGAAGTTGTTCACAATTTTTTTTTGTGACAGAATAGGAATGGAAAGAAACCTTATAATGACAAAAAGAAAAAAAATGTTATCAAAAATTTCCATTTTTTTTTGTAAATAAGTTTCTTTCATCAGTCAGTATAAAAAGTATGTCATAAGAAGCGCAACTAAATAGTCTTTATTCTGTTTTTTATTTCATTGATCTAACTCTTACAGTTTTTATGTATTCGAACATATGTGACTGACCCGTTATTTTTGGAACCGAGTGTACGTAGAAATAAACTTGAATCCGAATACAAAACATTGATGATTATTATAATAAATAGTTACAATTTTATACCAGTTTACCTTCTAGCTACTGACTTAAAATTCGCGCGCTATGCCCCACTTTATAACGTGGACACAAAGCTGTCAAGTAAATCGAATAGTGTTTTCTGGGTCATCATAAAAATATAATGAGCCAGAAAACAGTATTCGATTTTTTGGACTGTCGATATGTACAGAACACACTAAGGGTGGATTTTACCAATGAAACTAAACGCGATCAGCACATAAACTCGTTCGCGCTCTTGAACGCGTTTAGATGTGCTGAGCGCGTTCAGTTTCAGTGGTGAAATTGGCACTAAGTGTTATTAAATAAAAGGATTAACCACAGTTTATGTGACGTCCCTTTCACACGTCTCTTGTAAAATAAAAAAAGTTGAAAATTAAGGGGGCCATTTAGTTTTTGACTTAATTTTATTATTATTATTTGTTGTTATAGTATAGTGGCAATGGAAATACACACTGCAAACTTCAACTATCTACCTATTACGGTTCATGAGATACATCCCGCTGACAGACAGCGGAGCCTTAGTAAGAGGATTCCGTTGGCAGCCTTTGGGTGCATCTACTTCTAGGCATATCCAATCCGGTACAAGTCTGCGAATAATTAATACCTTAAGGCCCGTTGTACACGTTCCACACGGTTTTCATGCCGTAAAAAACTACGTCGGTCCGTAGTGCCGCTGGCGCTGTGTCTGTCAACAAGCTTCCATAGTGATTCATACAATACTGACGAACGTGCCTACACACGGCGAATCAACCGTAGTTTTTCACGCCAACTAACAAAGGACCTAAAGAAACCGTGGCGTGTACAACGGACTTGGGACCTAGCAATTATATCTAGGTACAAAAATAAAGTATCCCGGCATACTTTCCTGTTCATTAATTTATTGCGGAAAAATCGATGCGTAGATTCTTGAGATTTTTTCGTATATGGCTTAGTGGCGCTAGGTGTTCTCATTATGGTATTCTATACTATATGGCTTTAACCAATAATAAGACCAGCATTGTTTTCTATTGTAAGTACCTATTTGGTATGTCTTTTACACTGTTGGGAATTGATTGATTGTTTGATTGATTGTTGTAGATTGTTTGATTGACTGTTGGTGATTTGAATTTACTACTTTATTTTTGCAAAAATCTAAAAAGAAACATGCTAATAAAAATGCCCACGCAACCAACTGTATTAAACAGATCATTAAAAAACAAAACATCATTTAAAACATTTAAGTAATAGAAGTTCACATCAAAAAAAAAAAAAATGGAAAGAGCCCAACGGGTGGTCCTGAAGGTGGCATGTTTTCTGCCATACTTGTACCTATAACTGTAGATCTTTACAAACACTTCAAAGTCTTGTCAGTGAGGCAACTTTTTGTTTTATACACTGTCCTCGAGAAGCACTCCTCCTTGATATTTGATCCCCTCTCAATCTCAGGAAAACGCAGAAAATACTCCGTCTGCAATACTGCCAAAGGTCTAAGAACGAATTTCTCTCAAAGATTTTATACTTCTTAGGTTCCCACTTATAATAAAAATAAATCGTATTACCTCGATCTGTCACCTAACAACAAAGACTTGTAAGACTGCTTTAAGTGAATGACGCCATAAGTTAGATAATAGAGCAACTGAGGAATTACTAACTCATCCGAAGTAGTTCCATCTCGCTAATTTCCTTACATATAATATTGTTTGTTGTTTCCACTTACGTTTTGCTTTTCTTTTTTTTTGTCTTTATTCTGCGAGTTTATCATAGATATTTATATTATGCCCTATACCTTCACATTTTCTGACCGTGTCGTGGGACTCTGGTGATTTGCTATACAGGTATCTAGTGCAGACACCAGTCTCTCACAAACTAGTGTCACATAGTTTTTAAGTTTGTCTAAATTTTGATATATTATGATGCCATTGTTTGTGAAGAGAAAATAAATTATTTTGAATTTGAAGTTCATATTTAATTCTAATTCATAATAAACAGAAGGTATACACATACGGTTTAAGGTTTACATACGGTTTATAAAAGTATACACCTAATATCGTAAATTCAATAAAAATTGCTTTTGAATTAGTTACTTTTTAGTCAGTTACTTAAACTACCTACGACTACTATAATATCATAAAATATTGGATGCTGGATTAATTATATTAAGTCAATGCCGGCACTACAGTTTTCCTGGATTTTTGCACGTTCCATTTGCTTACGAGTAAACTATGTAGGTACTTATTAGTTTCTTTATTATAAACTAGGTTTTGTCTGCGACTTCGTCTGCGATCCAGGATGTAAGTAACTTATGTCCATACCCTGGTCATGTTTTATCTGTGTGCTAAATTTCATCCAAATCTGTTAAGCCGTTTTGGAGTGAAAGCGTATCAAACAAACGAACTTACTTTCGCATTTATAATATTGGTTAGGAGATTAAAAACATTTTTTCAAGTTTATTTATTCTCCAGTAACTATTAAACACACATGTTTTCATGTTTCACGTCATGAGAAAATAATGTGATTTTATACTTCTTAGGTTCCCACTTATTATAAAAATAAATCGTATTACCTCGATCTGTCACCTAACAACAAAGACTTGTAAGACTGCTTTAAGTGAATGACGCCATAAGTTAGATAATAGAGCAACTGAGGAATTACTAACTCATCCGAAGTAGTTCCATCTCGCTAATTTCCTTACATATAATATTGTTTGTTGTTTCCACTTACGTTTTGCTTTTCTTTTTTTTTGTCTTTATTCTGCGAGTTTATCATAGATATTTATATTATGCCCTATACCTTCACATTTTCTGACCGTGTCGTGGGACCCTGGTGATTTGCTATACAGGTATCTAGTGCAGACACCAGTCTCTCACAAACTAGTGTCACATAGTTTTTAAGTTTGTCTAAATTTTGATATATTATGATGCCATTGTTTGTGAAGAGAAAATAAATTATTTTGAATTTGAAGTTCATATTTAATTCTAATTCATAATAAACAGAAGGTATACACATACGGTTTAAGGTTTACATACGGTTTATAAAAGTATACACCTAATATCGTAAATTCAATAAAAATAGGTTTTGAATTAGTTACTTTTTTAGTCAGTTACTTAAACTACCTACGACTACTATAATATCATAAAATATTGGATGCTGGATTAATTATATTAAGTCAATGCCGGCACTACAGTTTTCCTGGATTTTTGCACGTTCCATTTGCTTACGAGTAAACTATGTAGGTACTTATTAGTTTCTTTATTATAAACTAGGTTTTGTCTGCGACTTCGTCTGCGATCCAGGATGTAAGTAACTTATGTCCATACCCTGGTCATGTTTTATCTGTGTGCTAAATTTCATCCAAATCTGTTTAGCCGTTTTGGAGTGAAAGCGTATCAAACAAACGAACTTACTTTCGCATTTATAATATTGGTTAGGAGATTAAAAACATTTTTTCAAGTTTATTTATTCTCCAGTAACTATTAAACACACATGTTTTCATGTTTCACGTCATGAGAAAATAATGTATGGTCCACCACGTTAGTTAGTTTCATTCTTAAATAGTCGTAAAAGAAGTTGTTGTTTGTTGTGCATTTGGGTCCTAATATTTTTAAAGAAAATTCTAAGCAGCAGGTACAAGAACTCGGCAATTAACATTTGTCTTTGGAACCTCTTTCTCAATAAATTTGGACAAAGTAGACCGAAAGGCTGAAAACCGACTACAGAAACTATATTTTTATTCTTTTAAATTACGAACTTCTTACCAAAAAGGTTAATTTTAATAAAATACTCACATAGCATAAACATTATCTTTGAAATCGGTCAGGTAGGTATTCCACAAACGTGAATGAACTTATGAGGATGCACATCGCACAGTACTTTGTATTTTGTACAGGCATCAAAGCTTGGCAACATAGAACAAAGGATCGACTTTGAAGAATACGTTTTCCGTAGCTTCTACCAAACATACATTTATAAATGCCAATATTGAAGAAAAAGGTTTCTTCGAAAAAAATACGAAATTCTTGATTTCCAATAATATCCGGTCTTACTGAGAAACCGTAGTGATAAATCAATTAGGTCAGTGAGATCGATTTAGAATATAAAAATATTGCGTATGAAGAAATAATGAGCAGCTCCTCAACTGGAGTGTGTACCGATAGATACCGGACTGTACCATCATGCTGCGAGAAACAATACAGGACAACGCCAATACGGTAAGTGGAATAGTTGTGCTGTACCTTTCTATTTGTCAATTGTCCATACAATGCACCGAAAAATATAGGGGAACGATAAATTATTCGATAGGCCAACGGTTTGAAGTATTTATAATAGACATTATCTCAAAACATCCTAAGAGTCATATCAAACTATTTTTGAGAGTGCATAGGTACTGGGAATACCAACATACATTAATCCCAATATGCTACATAGATGAAAACATCCCAATTTCCTCGATATTTATTATGTTAATAACATCCACCAAGCTTTCAAGTTAAACAGCAGCAAGCTGGCTAAGTGCCGGTTTCTTGACGTTATAAACAACAAATTAACATCGAAGTGACTTGAATAAACAAGCCCTCGCCTGTCTCTCTTTTTTTTAGGTTCACTAACAAAGGAGATTGGAACGTTACTACATAAATATCAAGAACTCAAGAACTTGTTAAGAAACATTTTACGCGAACCCCATCAGGCGGACGTGTGTCTAAACAAAGATTAAAATAGAATGTAAACCTTGATGTTAACTATTACAAATATATAAATTCTGTATTTTTGCGGATAACGTTAGATATTTGGCCCCTTTCTTAAGAAATGAACAGACGCCTACAATCCTATTTTAAACGGTCAATAAAATCTTAACGTAGGTACTTCTTGGAATCTTAGCTTGTATGTACTAGCGCCTCAACGAATGTCTTTGATGTGTAGCTAAAACATTAATCGAAATGACCACCCATTTTGTCTTCAATTATTTTAAAAGAATGTTGTTTGACAAACTGTATTTTTTTTTCTTAATACAAGTGGGTGTGTATTATCCGTACAGAAACATTGAAAACGGCGGAGTCTATGTATGCCAGAACCATGCGGTTATGACGTGCTAATATTGGATGTTTGATTTCATTGTTTGCTTGTTTCACTTCACTCGCAGACGGTTTCGATCACTTTATGACACGATGAATTTAGCAATGGCTAATACAAATTTACAGTTTCCAACATTCAGGTTCCTCTTGTGATAGAATGAGAATAAAGTATTTGTAAAACATAGGTATAAAGGTCTTAAAATAAGTGCGCTTTGTTTTGCCAATATTGGCATACAAATGATTTATATGATTAAAAAAGATTGAATGAGTACCTACGATTTAATTTTAATGATAAAATTACAACATAATAATAATTATTATAAGCATTTGAGTACTGCATGCAAATTAAATTTAATAACAATTCAGAGTCAACAACATTTAAGTTACTTATCGATCTTTTCCCGGTACTGTCTTGACAGGGTAGTTAATACCAAGATATGTAAAAGTGTTTTTTCCAAGATGTCATTCTTACATCGAGCTCAAGGAGCATTGACGTATCCATAATGGAAACAACCGTTAACGTAATAGAACCCTTTGTCTCAGGTGTAGCACCTTCAACTTAAAGATCAAAGAGAGGATGATTGTAAAGTATTAAATAGCCGTGTAAAATTAATGAAATTAGGTGGCGATCATGGTTCGTTTTCGCAGCCTGTAGCCTACTGGCTATAAGCCTGAATTTGCACCGTACGGATAGGTCACACACGGCTACATACCTAGCTATACATTTCCAGTGTAAGCTGACCTCTCATTGTACGAAAATCCTATCAAATGCGTGATCAGCTTAAACTTGAAATGTAAAAATACACAAACCACGTTAAATTGCAATCTTATTCCTATTATGTATAGTAAGTGTGGGCTACAAGTTTACTTTTTCGATTCCAAATTCGGAGAAGTTTGTTAGTTTTGGCTGAGATTCGTATTATAATCTAATATCTGTCATTGTTATTAAATAATTGGGAATCTGTCTAGAGTTTAAAAAGAATCCGAACGACAGTTGAGTAGTTCCTAAAATAATTGCGTAGGCCGAGGTTGTCGCGACACATGTGTTGCTCTATCAAAACCGTGAAATCTTAACAAACATTCTTAACAAACGTTTTCCGAAACATAAATAAACGCAATAAAATTAATAGACATGTTTCCAGAAATGATTGATTATGCATTATCTGGAATGGCGAATACGGGAATGACGAAATCTTAGTGGCAATAAATTAGATTATATTTCTCGTGTTATGATATTATCCATCGGTGGGAACGACAAGCGCGGGAGTTGAGTAGCTTTCAGTTTTCAGTAAAGTGCGGGCGCGCTATGATACGCTCTCACGCGCATCGACCGCGGAACGCGGACGCTAACGCTCGCAATCGTCATGATAGAAAGAGGAAAAAGGTTAATAATATATTAATTGCTCTGCTTGAAATATTTTTATTACAAATTAGGCCAAAGTAACGTGCCTCCTTGGTAACTCCAAAAGCAAAATGTTTGAGCCACACAATGCGGTTATATCCTGTAACGAATTAGTTTTATGGTTTGCTTAGCGTTCTAAAGATCAAAGGACAGTGCTTGTCCGGAAGTGTGCAGAAATGCAGCGTAAGTCGTGGTGTTATTGCAATGAGTGTTTGTGCGGTTGGCAGGTGTACCGCGAGGGCAGCGCGCGATGGTGCGGCGGCATGAGCCAGGTGCCCGAGGACACGGATGATGACCTGGAGGCCGGCTACATCTCCAGCGACGAGTCGGCGCATGGCGTCGACCTCGCCGAACGCCTCAGAGTCAAACCTTCATCAGATATCTGGGAGCTTGGTAACTTTTATACTTATTCTTAAATTGCTCGATAAGTTTTGTTGACTCAAAAGATTTTCAAAGTTTTTTACCACGACGCTCTGGTAGGCATGGTTGACCGTTACAGGCTGCCGCCTAGTATATTTCAAAACTCAAATGGTTATAACGACATTCAAAAACTTAGGTAGGGCACACCGGTTGCAACAAAACATCGTCATCATTTCAGCCGAGACACTTCCAGTAAAACGTATTTTTATGTTATACTTTTTTTACAGATGAAATAGAACACAACTTAAGACATCTCGAATTAGCTGAAGAAATATCTAGTAGTGTAGAAACAGGAAACTACGATGAAGCAATAGAAATTGCAACGCAAACAAAGAATGGAATCTTTACAGCTGCACTTTGGGCATGCTGGCTTGGGAGAAGTTCATTACTAGCTAGATTATTGAAGTTGGGGCTAGATCCAAATAGGACTGACGAAGCAGGAAGGTAAGCAACTGAAAACAAAAGTAGATACTAAACCAATTTAATATATTATAAGTTTTCGAGTACAAAACAATATCTACTTCCAGGACATGTCTGCATTTAAGCTGTTTAGTAGGCAGTGAAGAATGTGCCCAACTGTTATTGGAGCACGGAGCAAGCCCCAACATGTGGGACTCATCGACAGACAAAAAAGCCACACCGCTGCATTTCGCTGCGAGCGCGAAGAGTTTGGCGTGCGTCAAGGTAAACAGAATATTTTTAAAGATGAAAGATGACCCACTAACGTAGTGTTGTAATATTTAATTCATTTCGACAGGTCTTAATTGCGCATGGGGCCGACGTGAATGCTGGTCTCAGCGAGCGATCTCCTTTACATTACGCGGTACTCAGCGACGCACCGGTTGTCGTGAAGGAGTTATTGGAAGCGGGAGCTTGCCCTGACACACCACAGGTGCGCCCTGGTTTCAATCATTTATCGAACACGCATCAGATTATAAATCATCATTCAATATAAACACACTAACGGAAACGATCCAAAACAATATTACTAAGCCATGAATCTGTTTAGGTATTCACTGAGACTCCTCTGCACGTAGCGGCATCTCTCGGTTCGGCAATTTGCACAAAGTTATTATTGGACGCGGGCGCTGACGTGAGAGCAGCGCTGGGTGCTGGCAGAGCAACGGCCTTACATCTTGCAGCAGAGGACGGGCATGCAGAGTGTGCTCGGCTTCTTCTAGAACATGGATCGCGTATTGATCTGCCGAATTTGAGAGGACAAACACCGTTGCACTTAGGTACAACCCTTTTAACAATGGCATATCGTTTATACCTAAACTTGAAGTTTACTGTTATCGTAAGTTAAACCCTGTTTGGAATTGTTACAGCAACATTGGCACAATCACTGGAAGTGGTTGAGCTATTGGTGTGCAAACGAGCTGACGTCCGTGCTCGCGACAGCGACGGTCGGACTCCGCTGCACGGAGCTATTGTTAGAGGAGCCCGCGCTTGCGACGTAGCACGAACCTTGCTGTCCGCAGGAGCAGATCCCAATGCACCCGACAACTTCGGATACACACCTCTACATATTGCCGCCTTGAACGAATTCTCTGCCTGTGTATTGCTATTGTTAGGTAATGTAGACGTTGTATTTAACATATAAACAACAACTGGCAACAAACTAATTACTTGTTACAACGTAAAGTCCAGCAATCTTCTTCCAATGATTCACACGTCCGCGTCGTACCCAATTTACGTAGTTTGTGTAAAGTCGATATCTCAAAAGTCAAATTCCAGTTATTCTTACTATTGGAGAGAAATGTTCTAAAGATAACACAAAATGTTTGCAGACTATGGCGGCGACGTGACTCTGCGTACGAATGGTGGTGTTTCGGCGCTGTCGTTCATAGTTCGTCGAGTACCGGACGTGATTCCTCGCTACTTGTGCAAGTTTGACGATGCCGTGTATGTCAGTGAGCATGAGCTGGGCGATGTTGACTGTGAGCTCGTGATAGACTTTAGGCCCTTAGTGCCGTGCCTGTCCAGAGGCGAAGCTGAACTATTACTGGCTTTCATTGAAGTATGATCTGTCATTTTCAATACGTAATTATGTTACACACTTAATAGAAGTTAACAGAGTTGTGAACTTTTCAGGTGGGCCGGAAAGACGTTTTGAAACATCCAGTTGCTGAAACATTTCTTTTCTTGAAATGGCGAAGAATAAGGAAGTTTTTTGTGCTGAGCTTCATCTATCACGCCTTGTTTATCACGTTATACAGCCTTTATATACTTCGTACGTATCACATTGGTTTCTTTGGTTGAAAACATTGTTACCGTTATTTATAATGTTAAATAGTAGATACATTATTTTATTATTTCAGAGATATTTCTATGCGAATCAAGGTCTTGTAACGTGCCAACATATCTTCGCCCAGTTCAATATCTCATACTCTTACTGAATCTCTGTTTCTTATCCAAGGAGATATTTCAAGCGTGCTTGGATTGGTCTGCTTACATAAGGCAGTGGGAAAATTGGTTGCAATGGTTGATTATAATCGGAGTATTTTTGTGTACGGTAAGATTACTTTGTAACCAGTTGGATATTTCCCGAAATTAGTAACAATGAGTAAGTATTCTGTTTTTTTGTTTTTGCAGATACCAAGCTGGGATAACGGTGAAATTAGGAATAACACATCAAATTGGCAGCACGATATCGCAGCTATTACGATATTCTTTTGTTGGTTAGAGTTGATGATGATCTTTGGTCGATTTCCTACCTTCGGTTTATACGTTCAAATGTTTACTACAGGTGGGACACAAAACCATTTAGCTTTACTATTGTTTTGGACAATACTATGGGCCTGTTTCAGGTTTTTAAATAATCTGGCAGATTTTTTTTTTTAAATTTGTTCCAATTTTGGATGGATGGATAGTGCCCATCCGGATAAGGTGCAACTCGTGCAACTGGCACTAACTCTTTTTATTTTCTTCTAGTTACGGTGAACTTCGCCACTTTTCTACTGGCATACAGTTGCTTGCTGATAGCATTTGGTCTCGCGTTCAGCGTATTATTCAGCAATTATGCTGCGTTCAAGCTACCGGCCAGTTTAGTGAAGACAGTGATGATGATGTCAGGCGAGCTGGAGTACGAAGACATATTCTACAGTAACAGCACTACGGAGTCTCAATATCCAGTCACCGCGCATGGAATGTTCCTCTTATTTGTTTTACTCGTCACTGTTATATTGACGAACCTGTTGGTTGGATTGGCTGTCAGCGATATTCAGGTTTGTATTAGTAAATTATCCTATAGTGGCTGCTCTACATTGTTATTTGGGCCAAAAATTCTGTGTCTCGTAGTCATTACAAGTGAGTTACAGCCTTGCAGCCCAATCTTTCGAGCCAATTATTGTATTTAGAACTTTATTCCGACAGACGTCTAGTGCAAAATTGACAGTTTAAACTCGGGATTAACGTCATTAACTAGAACTTTATCTTTGTCGAAATTATGTTCGAAATTAAAAGATGGTTCCTAGTTTTAAACTCGGACTTCAGATGACACTTGTTTTGTAATAAGGCCGTAAGTGAATTTACACAATACGATTTTTTAGATCATACAACAGATCTATTTGACTTTTTTCAGGCTTTACAAGAGAGCGCTGGCTTAGACCGACTGGTGCGACAGACGCAGCTAGTGGCACACCTAGAGAGCATGCTGTTCAGCTCACTACTGACCTGCGCCCCCAAGCAGCTACTCGGCGTGCTGCGGTGGGGCGCGTTGCTTACCGCCTCGCATACGCGAACGCTCACTATACGGCCTAACGATCCCAGGGAGAGCAGGGTAAGCAAAAGTGGAGCTTAATGTTTAAAAGCCATCGACGTACCATGTGGAGTTACTATTTTTTTAAGTTCTTGGCTGATCAGGTTTTAGCGTTCGACGCATCTAGTCAGTCATCTTACCCAGCTACCCTAAAGAAGTAACGTAAGATCGCGAAGCCGGCGTAAAACTGATGTGGTGCTTTAATTATGGCTTTTTAAAAAGTAATAAAACCGGAAGTATGGTGACTGTGGATATTTTTCGTACATTTACTTAGCCAATCGGGCTAATCTTATCTCAATTTAAAAATTGTACTATTGTGCAAATACAATTCTAAGTTGCCGTTTTCATGTTTTATTTCAGATCCCGAAAGATTTAATAGCATCCGTCTACAAAATGGTGGCAAGTCGAAAAAACACGCGGAAAACTATAAAACATAACAACAACTATGTGTTTCGAATACGAAAATGTAAGGAAGAAGAAGATGTTACAAAACAAGATCTAGTCAAGAGAAAAAGTAATTTGTTTGACAGATATTCAGTAGAGAGCCAGCAAGTTGAGCGCAGAAAGAGAACAACATCTGCGTCAAATGCGGACAGAATCAGACCGACATCACTTAATATTAATGCAATACAAGAAATATGCATGGTCGATATAAAAACACAGCTATTAGAGTTAACAAAGAGCGTAAACAAATTAATTGATAACACGGAATTAAGGCTAAGTCAAATTGAAAACAAACTTAATCAGCCGCCCTAAATTGTTTTAGTGCGCATGGGATTATTTGTTATTCTGCTATTTTTTTTAATATTTTTATTTGGGCTATGGTCTAGTTTAAATGGTCTTAAAAACTGGTGTTGGTGTTTGATATTTTATACTTAGTATAGTAAGGTTATGCTTTTGGAACTTTATTATGTTTAATCATTTCTATGTACTGTTGTTCATGAGAAAGTTTACAGTTGTTACTTATAATAAAATTACTAGTTATCTATAACAATTATTATACAAAGAGGTGCTTAATTACCTGATTGACTGCAGCCGCAGGTGAGGATGGAGGAAATTAAGTAGACTGTCCATGGTGCATGAGGATACTTATTGCATTATCATTAGCATCATGCTTACTTAACAAACACATAAGTTATTTATAAACAAGCCACTGAAATGGCAGTAATTTAGTGCACTGCACAAAATATCGTGAATTTTCACATTGTACATAGGTCATCTTTTACTGCTTTTGACAAGTACCATTCCCTTGCTCCAAGCATGCACTTGGTTATTAATAAACAAAATTAATTTATATTCTGACTTACCAGAAGCTGACATGTGTATGTATCTCCGTTGGCCATTTCAACAAGACTTTTTGGTCTGGTGTTTGAATCTTCTTGTTTCGGCAGCTGATAGCCAGCAATTTTAGAATCATATACTATGCTGATATGGGAAGAACTAAAATGTTGCATTTTTGCAGTTAATTCTGTGTTGATGGCATGTAGCATGACATCATTTTCCACAATGTAGGCAACATCGTCATCCAGCATTTCGGCACTGTTGAATCCTATCATAGCATCCGAACAGGCATCCCATACCTAAAGCAAGTAATGTTAAAATATATACCTAAGTACAGTCAAATCCATAATAAATACAGATATTACTATGAATAGCTCAGCCATAATATCTGATGTATGCATGAGTCCTCCATTAATCTAAACCGGCAAATATATGTGATCATTTGTAGCAGGCAAATACAAGTGGCAGCACAAATATGCAACATTGAAGGAAAATCAAAACTATCTGGCAAGACAAGGGACTCCAAAATAAAGGATGCTGCATTGGCTTCAAAAATATGTGTCAATGGAAAATTAACAGACATGTTTTGCATCATAAATATCTGCCATGACTTTCATAATAAAATGATAGCAGATGTTTTCGATCACAACATGGTATCACATTCTTCTGAATTAAACTGTACAGTTAAATTCAGAAGTAGATCAGACATTACTTTAGCAGCATAAAACCTTGTCAACAAATGTATCACATGTGGTCTTGTTTATGGGTGATTCTTGAAAGCCTAAGGCCTCCTTCAATTCAAGCGTTTGATTCGCCATACTTTGGCGGCGGCGGAGCTGTGCGTGCCTACTGCGTGCGGCACAGAGCGACATGGGCGGTTAATTAAGGCCAGCAAAGGATGCTTTTTGAAGAAATTATGAGAGTAAGCTGCAGTTTGTTTTATCAGTTGGTATTGAAACTATAAGTACAGATGAAGGAGTAAAATATTTGAAAATAAGAATCCATGTGTAACATTAAACTTACTTGCATATTTCTGACAGGTTGTAACCTCATCTTTTCAACATGCCTCCATACATCTAGTGAGTTCATCAAAGCCTTGGTGTTTTGGTTGAGGGCCACCACTCTGTTGCTGTATTCTGGCTTAAGTTGAAAAGTCTTATTTGGACTTCCTTCTAACAGCAAAACTTTCAAGCTTGAAAGTAACGAGTCTTTTGCTGGAAAATTTTATAACAATACTTTATTGTTTATTTTGTAATGTTTAAGGCAATTTAATTATAATGAATAAATAATTATGTATTTGCTTACTAAGCTTATCAATTACTTATTTGGCATTTATTTATTTAGTAAAAGACATTTGAGCTTTATCTTAGGATTGCAATACATCTGTGATGTTATTGTAGATGTCCAAGCAGTGATGACAAATAATGAAACAGTGCCTTATCGGCCTACCAGGTGATATTGGTGGGATCGATTGCTTGTTTGGCACACAATATCTTACAAAAAAAAATCGTACCTAGCGCACAGGCGAGGGTGCATCCAACCATTCCACCGCCAGCGATGATCACATCATAGTCACCCTTGAAATTCTTGGCCGGTTTCGAATTTAAACCGGCGACGTCTTCTGCGGTGCTCAATGCACGAAAACTTGTTCTTTTGATATTGCATTTTGTTTGTCGTATTAATAGACGCTTTACGTTGTTACTTAACATTTTCGCTGTAACTTATTTTTTGGTTTGCAAAATAAGGACGTATGCTTCTATATACTACTTTTTGTAAAACAGTGAACACTATTATTGTCGGAGGCTTATTTATGCATATTTTCAAGTTATTATTAAAAGATAATTCACCACTTATTATTATATTATTCTATTTATTTCTAGGATAGAATTTCGATTTTAAATTTTATTTTGTTTTGCTTGTCAATGTCAAACACTGGAAATTGTCAAAAACAACAGCTGTGCGGACCAAGTTACGCAGAAAATACATTTCCAAATTGCTTTTTTATAACTCGGTGATTCAATATATAATAATAATAATTCGGTATTGAATATTTATTTTATTTTATTATATTACATGAATAAATACTGGAATGGTGGAAATTCCGATAATGTTAAAGTTGAATGCTAACATTGCGGTAACACGCTTCACAGGCTTCCATAGTGACTACGATGACAACAAACACTGTAAAAATGTATTAAGAAAATGCGATCTATAATTTTTTTCACAATGTTTCTATGGATATAATCGGCATGACACATCACACTAGTGTGTTTAATAACTCTTGCCTAAGAGTTCCTGTGGATCCCGTTAGTAAAATGCCGAAGTCTGCTTATGAACGGAAGGGGAAGATACATACTAATCAGCAGTGTTCTATTGATTCTTCTTCAACGTGTTCTGTTGCTGCCGCAGATGTGGATGCAAATAAAATGAAGGATTTTTATCGTAGCATTCCAGATTATAATGATATCAACCATTTACCCGCCGAAGAGTTTTATTCCACTCTAAAATCTTTGAGAGATAAAAAGAAAGTTATGCTAGGTATGGCTATTGAATTTATAGACGATTGCAATGGACACCGTGAGAAAGTGTTAGATGATTTATTGGATAAAACAGAGGAAAACAGTAGATTGCCGATAGTGTTCAAATCAAAATCAAGTCGCATAACAAGGAGAAAACTGTCTACGGGATCGAATAGTACGAATAATATTAAAATAAATTATGAAACACCAAGTCCAGTTTTACTGTCGAAACCAGGACCGACCAATATTTCAGAGACATGTCTTAAACGACCTGTTAGGAAAAATGTTTCAGACGACAAAAAGAGTGGCGACGCAGATTTAAAAATTGCTCCAATGAAAAGCAATTTAGAAAAGACTAGAAACGAACGTCCGAAAAGGAATCATTCAGCCTGTTCGATATCATGGAACGACGCCAAGTTTGAAAGTAGAAATGAAGTCGACCAGAAGTTTGATGATTTTTTCGACGGGAAGAAGTACGAAAGCCCTATGAGTAAAGTTGATTTTGAAAATGGAGACGAATTCAAAACGCAAAGTATGCCTTCAAGCCCTTTGAGATCGAAACGTTCTGGATCGCCTGTTCGACGCAGGAAGAGCGTTACTATTCCAAAGCCCTTTAAAATGACTGAGAGGTAAGTAGCGAAAAAGATGCTTTGAGCAATCTATGTTAATCAAACCCAAAACATCCATCTAAAATGTGGGTTAACATTAGGTGGCTACTGTTCTAACAAGCACTCTTTCTGTAAAAGTTTAAAGCATCAACAGGCACGCACATGACATGAGAAAAAACTCCGCTTAGTAAGTTTTAATTTTGATTTTCCGCAGGGATGAAGAAGAGCGCATAGTTAACGAACTCCGGTGTCTCCGCAAATCATTTTCAGAAGACATGCTCCACCAGAAGCGTGAGAGGAAGAATTTCAGAGCCAAGCCAGTTCCGATCGAATCCCGCATTCCTCTCTACGACAAGATCCTAGAGGACCAAGCTATGAGGTTTCCATTCGTCATGAAAGCTCCCTGTATGCTTATTAGACTACACTTTTATTTTTCGTCTTTGTTTTATTTATCAATTTGCTTGATTTTTAATGCTAATCACTTACCTACATGCCTCTACATAGAGGTAAATGTACCTACTACAATTTCTTTCGTTTGTACTTTTGTAGTTAGGTGTTTTGGGTTTGGGAAACGGAACAGTCGAGAACGTTTGCCTCAGTACCACATTTGGGTCAATTTCTAAAATTTTGGTCTTCATTACAGTGCTCGCTCACGCACGCTGATGATTTTATTTTCCTTTAGTCATTGATACGTAGCAACTTAGGTACGTGGTACCTTCCTAGCCCATTCCTAAGTTTAGTTTTTTTTTGTGGTAAGTGCAAAAACACAATAAGCACCGCAGTCAGATGATCTTGAAATGTACCTTTATCTGGCAGGAGAGTTTGGTTACTTAAGTAGATATATTTCGATTTCTTATCAGTAGGTAATTTGTTTGGTGAACTCTAGGGCTAAAGCAGAAGTGAAGAGGAAATCATAATCAGTAATGGACTTACACAATTACTACTAAAGAAGTTAGCCTACCTACGTATTAATTGTGAATACCATTACTGTACCACTACAAACTTTTCCAAATTCTCGGAATGTAGCTTTTTTGAATAAATTCACGATACATAAGGTTTGAAGTTTGGCTGCAATCGTAATTCATACACCTAACTAGTAGACCCGGCGAACTTTGTACCGCCGCATAATATTAACTTCATTATTATTTATTTCGTTTTTTTTTTATATAACTCGTTATTATTTAATTCGGGGATGATCTTTAATTCGGGAAATCGGTCCAGCCATTCTTAAGTTATAAATGGTGTAGCTAACTAACCCGGCTTTGTTTTATTTATTGTACCTAGGCTTTTTAGCTCATAAATTACTACCTCATCATGGCCTGGCGCTACGCTGTTAATTAAAAATCACGCTTATTAGTTCCATTTAAATTTTGCAGACGAGCAATAACAAAGATAAATAGTGAGGCAGAGTTAAGAGCTCAAATGAAACCTTTTAGTTTCACAAAAAGAGAAGAAAAGGGGCTGGGCGGAATGTGTGAACGAGCTATTCACGTTTTGCCTAAATGTAAAAAGAAGAAAAGATTTAGGGCTCGACCCGTGCCTAAAAACTTGTTTTCCAATTACTTTTACGACAAAATGAGAGAGGATGACTTTTTCAGGTAACTGACTGTCAGTCATACAAATATTATTTTCCTCCCCTGAACCATCACAGATACGAATAATTAAACCGTGAAACTTGTTCATCTGGTCGTGCATTTGTAGCAGGCATCTAAATTGTTTAGATGAATGTTTCCAAAGCATGCTTCAAATAATGACAGCTTTTCCTTTTAATTTCATTTCAGATCAATGAATAAACGTATCAGAGCTGATGAAATGTTACGAAACGCAAATTATCCGGGCACGATGGCAGCCCGGGACCGCAGTCGCCTCTCGACACCTGCGGCTCATAGCGACCTGCCCATAGACCCCTCACCAGGTGTACCGTCTATATCATCATCCGACCGACAAAGATGCTTAAGCCCTACGAAAGATCGGAATAAGCGGGATAAATGTCACAAGGAAGACTTTATCACTACAAGTCCACAGCCGTTCCGGCTTTACACAGCGGATAGAGCTGCTAAGAGAGTGTGTTTTCTTAAATCCTATTTCTTACCATGTGCTCAGTTTATAGAATAATTCACAGATTTAATTGAATTATTTCTAATTTTAGATGCACGAGGTTGCAATGAAAATTTCATCCGAAAACAAAAGCACCGAGAGTGGTGGTACCAGTGGGGTTGGGAATGGTCCAGGTGCACGGGCCTACTCTGCCCTCGATCTCCGAGCTTCTGCCTCAGGGAGGTCTAACCTAGCAGCCTTACTAAGAGCTGAAGCGGTCAGAAGAAGGTTTGAAATGGAGGCAGCCTCACGGTTGGCAGAACAACGTCGGCGCAACGAGATGAGGTTCAGAGATCGTCAGCTTCGATCCAAACCTGCTTGGCATCTTGTTAAAAACAAGTTAGTTTACAATATTAAAATGTAAGAGCAACCAGAATATATGATGCCAATTGATGTTCGAATTCTGTTTTATCGCAGCATCTTCGAAATCACTTATTTTGAGTTTGTTCATATAAGTCCTTTCAAAATGCATCAGCGGGGTAATAGCGTAACACACTATCAGTAGCAATCGTTTTCATTTTGACAGTTCAGCAACTCTCATTGCGTTATTTACGTTGTTGAGCAGACAATTTTTTAGAACTTAAGAAGCAATGAATTAGCAATATCCTTCAAAATGATTCAGATTCAGATTTTGATTAATAGTGTGTTACGCAATTAGGGTGTAGTTTCCCAAAAAACGGCATGTTTTATGATTTTTTTATGAAGTTATTTCTTAACTGAATGTTAGGTACTTAATACCTAACCAACAAGTTTTTACCGGTAAATGTCGTAAGAAGTCGCAAGATGGGTGCGGCTGTTTTGATAAATTAGATGAATACTTCATAGTGAGAAATGGTGGTTGTTAGTTATGCGGACATTCTCTTTTAAAGTAATGTTAATGTTACTTTCTAGTCATGAAGAGGATATTGCAATGAGACTACAAACTCGCCGCGATGAGGAGAGAATGAGACGAGAGGAATTCCTTCACGAGATGGAGTTGATGTACGGAAGGGTGCAGCAGCAGCCGATGCTCTTCGAAAGGTACTACGCACCACGATCATTGTCAGCGCCATTAGACAGCCTGCAACTGTCACCAAGGAAGTCGACGAAGAAGCGTAGTTCGAGAAACAAATCCTACCATTACAACAGTCCCACTCGATCTCGCAAAGTATCGATTAACGAAACAGCCGAGACATACACCGGCGATGTGACAGAGTTCCTGAACAGAATCGACATCGATGACAAATACTCAGACTCAGAAACCGTGACCGACAGGCCTTAGAAAGAGGGATATCTATTGTTAATTATATTCCTTTTTGAATTGATTTTACACTTGTGCATTGTAGAATAACAAAATTTTATTTAATTAATAAAATGTTCAATTAATTCACTTTGGGCGTCATGTGTGTTTATTCAAGATCACATAAAATATTGCCTACATCAATTTTGTTAGCGTATGTACATAATATAAAACTACAATAGGAACTACTAATAGATACATATCACATAAGATTTGATTTAAACTAGATTATCAAGGATCCATTTGAGGAAGTGCGAGACTGAAGCGTAGACTCCAGGCTTCTTGATGCCGCAGATCGTGGGCCCGAAGGAAACCACTCCAACTAAGTAGTTCTTGGGCCCATCGGGTGTATCAAAAACCTGAAAAATTACAACAAAAAAAATACAGTAGTTACTAATACTTAGTGGAGGAGCTTGTGGCTAAGTGGAGGGGCTTGTGGCTAAGTAATAACAGCTGCAAAGGTCGATCGATCGGGTTAAGCTTGCCGCGGTTGGTCCGTGGATGAGTGACCATCTTTACATACCGAGACCCCTCCGTGCTTCGTGTTATTCGTGGATCTTTGACAGTCGTCAACGGGTCGTCAGAAGCCCGAAAGTCTGACAACCAGTCTTACCAAGGGGTGCAGTGCATTTGTGTGAGTGCACATTTAGTTAGTGTAGTTGTGACGTCGGCCTATCACCTCCTTCTGCGAAGCAGTAATGCTTGCGAAGGAGGAGGCGGAGCGCGTGAGGGAGAGAACCTTGCACCCTCACGCCCCTAGTCGCCGAAAGAGACGCTCTGGGCGTCGGGAATCGCAAGCGGATCGTCGTCGCCGTCCGCAAGCCCGCGCCTACGGTGGCCGGGGCACCGTAGGCGCGGGCTTACGGACGGCGAGCAATGGGTAGCTCGGCGTCCGGTAAGGACCAGGCCCGGGTCAATGGCACGTCATGTTACACGCGCGCCTCAAAGAGATTTCAGCACTAAGTGACGGGGCCCGATAGGGCCGATACATGCCAGGATCGCGGGTTGTTCGAAAGAGATACCGTGGCCTCTGCACAGGCAACTGAAGGAACACGGGTGGATTGTAGTCAGTAAAAGTCTAACACGCCTTCCTGCTCCACCTAGAACAAGGAGAAGTCATTTGATGATTTCCCACCCAAAAAAAGTGTGTAGTCGGCCTAGAGCGCGATTGGTTTAAATCGGTTTATTCAATCGGCCTGAGGCGCTGTACGTCCCACCATTGGTGCGGTTGGTAATCACTCACACAAATGCAAAGCTCAGCTTAGGCCTCGCGGACTGTACCTTATTATCCAGTTACTGGGTTGTGAAGGTCAGTAGCTCCATGCAAAATACTGGTATTCAGCTGTGTCTGGTTAGACTAGAAGCTGACCCCATCATAGTTGGTTTGCGGTTAAGGAGATGAGTAATACTTAGTGGAGATTGGCCGGAGGAGGCTACACACGAGGAACTATGGAAAGCTATGGGGGACACCTTTGCCTAGAAGTAGGACAAAACAGGCTGAATAAAAAAAATGCTTAGCGACGTGTAGTTTTTCAGGCTTTGATTTAAACGATGTTTTGTCTAGTCCATAAAAAAACACAACAGCTTCAAAGCATAATTGACAAATTATGGACGTGTCCACTCAATCTGTGTGGTTCTTTCCTCAAATGACCATTTCAGACATCAATCTACATGGTCTTTACATGATCTGACCAAGATTATGTCTGAACTTTAAAAGAGACTGTGCCATCTGAGTTTGTAACAGCCTTTCTTCTCAGAGTACTGACTACTCTGAGAAGAAAGGCTGTAACATAGGAAACGCTGACCTCATCTGGTTTTTAAATATGAATGACGTGTGAAAGTGTTTGTACTTAAAACCCGTTCGGAATCTGATCAAAATGGAACCGCTCTTGAGGAAATACTAAGGTGAATATTAGATATTTATACTACCTAATCAGCTTCTTGATAAAAATGTTTACCTACACATCGCTAAAATATCATAATAGTTATAATTAAATGCATTGGCATGTTTATTTGCACATCGATTGATAAAATTGCAGTGAAATACCTCATAGTTGTATAAACGTGACCAATCAATAACATTTACCACATTGTCAAGGTTAGATTTATTTATATTTACAAGGTGTAACAGGGATTTTAATACCAATGATGATACTTCTTTTACTTCTTGACTAGATAAGTATTTGTAAAGTTTCGCACTCCCACTAACTACCTATTTGTTCTGTCTCAAAGTTTTTATTAAGTTTGTGAATGAGATTACGTAGAGTTTTTGGTACCGTCCTCGCCAGAGTCTGATGATAGATTCAGCTAAACAGTAGGTAAGCCTCGGTACGATCCTTGGTGGGAATGAGTTTTTTGCCCAAAGGTTTTAGTGTTATTATGCCGATAGAGGAGACGACAACTGCCATGGACTGTCTGCCACGATGAGACGAGGTCAAAACACAAAAAAATGAAAGCTATAATTATAACCAGCCTCCAATTTCGAATGTAGGTAATCACAAATTACTGTCATGATTATTTTTATTATTTCTGATTTCGTAACGGGATGTATCTGTCAGACTAAGAAAAAGAGTGGTGCTGCTGACTGTTAAGTTATTGGATTATAAATTACCTTCATGAGCGGGCCTCCTGAATCACCCCCGCATGCATCCTTATTGTGTTCTGCGCCTGCGCAGATCTCTGAATCAGCCAGTTTGAACCCCTTGCCGAAAGAGCCGCACAACGCGGGCTCAACTACGGGAATCTAAAATTTTTAAAAAAGTATTGTTTTGTTAAGACCTATGAATGTAGTGACTAGTGTCCTTATAAGATCCTGATTTGGCAATTCTCCGCTATTTCCCGCCTTCCTCATGCAGCGCATTGTCAACACATAGTTTAAGCCACACATACAATTTTCTAACATAAAACCGGTTTGTACTTACACCTACAACTTGCAGTACTTTAGCGCGCTCCTCCGTGGTCATATTCATCTTCCCCCAACCAGCCACCGTCATCTGATCTCCAATTCGAAGGTTCACCAGTTGCTCAGTCGTTCGAGGCAAACAGATGGGCATCACGTAGTCTTGAAACATTCATCAGATTATTAGGTTTCTTACTTATAAATACAGAATCGAGGAGCATTTGAATAACATACAGATTCGAATTGAGTCTGGCAATAGCAACGAAGCTAGTAAAGCTGTGGCAAGTGTTGCAATATATGGTGCTAAGGCGGCCAGAAATACCTATTGCTAGCATAAAAGCATGCCCTCTTCAAATAGGTATTTGGCGGCTTAATTGGCTTTGGATGCACATTGAAACTGGTTAAGTACCATTAAGTGTTACGGGTTTGTCTAACTCAATGATGGCCACGTCGTTGTGGAAGGCTGGCTTGTTGAAGGAGGGGTGACTGGTGATGTTTTTGATGGCTCGGTCTTGCACGGCTGGGGCACATACTTTCAGTTCGCAGTCTGGGTCCGTCCGAGTGTCGTGCTCACCCACACGAATTGTAGTCCTGATTGATAAATTACATTGTTTTACTTCATAAATTAGACTGCTTGTTTTTTGAACGAAGCTCCGGAACTCTGTAAGGGAGCTTGCGGTGGGAGTCAAATAAAAAAAAAAATGTAATCGTCACGTAATGAAAAAGTTTTATCTAATCTCATCGAAATTTTCAAATGCAATCAACAATACAACACTTTTTCTCGAACAATGCGATACAGGTCACATTCAAGAAGATCACCAACCAATGCGTTTCCATCAATGTTTTTTTTGTAATGGAAAGCCGGGCGCGCCATTTTTATAGCATTTCAAAAAACGTTTCGATTCCAATTTTTACTTGTCTTGTCTGTGGCAGCGCCCGCTTATTGCATGCACGCCATGTACGGTGATGTGCTAAGTTTTGGCGCTAACCATACGTTGTGTTCATGTGTTGTACTGAATTCCGTGTGACATGTTTTTCTTCTGAATGTCTGGTATCAGTGAATGTGAAGAAATTTGTCTTTTATTTAGTAGGTTTAATCTCATTATGCAACAGTTTCATAAACTACTATACTGCGACTCCATGCGCCTTTTTCGTTTTTCATTACAGCCATGAATGAAATAAAAAAGTAAAAAAAATACTTAATTATATTCCATGCAAATTAAGTTTCAGAAAAACATAAAACGATCAAATTTTTTGTGTTTTTACCATTTTCTCTCTTAAAATGAATTTGTTACACGACGAAATTTATTACACGAATCCAAAATCTTTATTTTTTATCTCTACGGCATTTTACTCTTTAATATGTCCATAGATGTCTAGAATTTATTTCAAGTTATTTTAGATTTTCGTTCTACTTCTTGCTCATTATTAGTTTTGAACCCAATTACTAGAGGTACTACTGCTCCACATATTCTAATGGTTAATTTTCAATCACTATGTTTTATGTATGTGTTTTCTCGTGCTATTTTTCACATTTTTTGTGTTGGATAAGTTTACTTAAAGCCCCACTACGCTACTTCCTGTGTGGAGAGTGTCTATCATGTATTATAAGCTTACCACTAGTTTCAGATAGTAAAACTAGGTCGACTGCAAATCTCAAATGATTCAAGTTTTTGCCTTTGATAGCTAAGCCACATGAATTCCAATCTTAGTTACTTATGACACATTCCAACGAAGCAATAAAAAGTTTTGGAGACAGTGGGACAGTGGGACCTTGTCTGACTCCTCTCTTGATGGGAAAGCTTGGACCGGTTGATTCCAATTTGACTATGCTTGTGCTTGTAAAGTACTCGACATTCTCAAAAATCATCTACGTGCTTGAACTTTGACACCTGATCGTAATACACCTTTAATCGTTTATATTTGCTATTTAACGAGGTGTGTATATATTTTATTCTAACTTGTATGTACTGTTTTTCCGAACCTTGGTTTTTTAATGCATTCCAGATGCTTGAGTGTGATATTTTGTCAAATGCTTTACGATACTCGATGTAGGTTATGTAGAGTGTTCGTTGATGTTCTTAGTATTTTTGGTTTTCCTCAAACCAGTTTGTTCTATAAGTTGTATTAAACATAAGCGTAAAAATAAAAGTAAAAAACCGGAAAAATTAACTTAAACAATGAAGTAGCTGACAACAGTACCGATATCTATCAACTATACGCAAAAAACTTTTCATCTGTGTATAATCAGAACCACCCCGCCACACAGCTAACTAATACATCAAACAGTTTATTGAGTGGTGGAAGCCTTGATGTATTAAGTCACATATCGCTTACAGAGGATATGGCCGCTAGCAAACTGAGATGTCTGGAAGTACGCAAAGGACCAGCACCCTAATTGCGTAACACATTTTCGTAAACGATTACGACTAATCTGTTTGATTTTGACAGTTCAAAAACATTCATTGCGTTATTTACAGTGTTGAGCAGAATTTTTATCGAACTTATGAAGCAATGGATTAGCCATCTGTTTCAAAACGATTCAGATTCCGATTGATTCTGTGTTACGCAATTAGGGTACAGGTCCTGACGAGCTTCCCCCAATTCTCCTCGGTAAGTGCGCATTTTCTACGCATTTAACCATTCTTTTTAACCGCTCACTTGAAACAGATTTTTTCCCATCCGCGTGGAAGAAAGCTAAAATAGTCCCTATTTTTTAAGATTATAGAACTATATCGATTATCTCTATTATCCCTAAAGTTTTCGAGTTATTATTGTATCCCTATATGTATAGCCACTTGATAAATCACATAGTGGGCAATCAACATGGTTTCTTTCAGGGCAGATCAACTCACTCCAATCTTGTAACTGTTTCACAGAATGTCATAGAGTTTGTGGACCAACGGATTCAGGTTGACACAGTATACACTGATTTCAGTAAAGCGTTCGACCACCAAATTTTAGTAGAAAGACTCGAGAGCTGTGGAATCTACGGTCCACTATTAGAAGTGGTTTCAGTCATACCTTAGTGATCGTTGGTCGTTCGTTGTTTTGAATGGGGTCCGATCTGAAGATTTTCATGTGACGTCTGGGGTACCACAGGGCTTCCACTTGGGACCATTGCTTTTCAATATTTTATAAATACCATTATCCACTGTTTCCATGATGCAGAATCTTATTTATTTGCAGATGATCTCAAGTTGACCCTGCCTATAAAATCTATGGATCATTCTTATTTGCTGCAAGCTGACTTAGATAGATTAGTTGAGTGGTAAATAAAAGTAAATAGGATGAGCCTAAATTTACGAAAATGTTTTCATATCAAATTTTGTCGCAATAAAAATATTTTGAATACAAAATACTCTATTTCAGGCAAGACACTCAACGAAGTTGACACTATTCGGGATCTGGGGATCTTGATGGATAGCAAATTGACATACAATAACCATATAGATAATATGATATCAAATGCAAACAAAATGCTAAGTTTCGTTTTAAGGACTTCAAAACCATTCAACAATTCTTAGACCAAAATTATTCTTTATTTGACGTTGGTTCGCAGCAATCTGGAATACTGTTCCCAGGTTTGGTCACCCCGTTATAACGTTCATAAGCAACGTATTGAGCGAATACAAAGGAGGTTTTAATATCATTTATCCATGCAAAACAAAACCGCTAAACAGTTAAAATCTTGTAAAGATCGTGTCCATCACTATAAACTCCAAAGCCTCTCCAATCATAGAAAAGTACTAGATCTTTGTTTTCTTCACAAATTAGTGACATCCAAACTAAATACTGACCTACTATGCAAAATATGTATTAATGTTCCTAGCAGGTCCCACGGTCACATACCTGCAATCTGTTCAGACAACCTTTGTACAAAACCAACTTAGGTGATAACGCTCCCCTTACGAGGGCTACCAAATTATATAATGCTTTATGTCGCAAAGCTGAAATTGATATCAACCATGACAGTCTTAACACTTTAAAAAAAATTGTATGAGCACTTTCACAGGACATTTGACTTATCATTCCAGTAGTTTATTAACTACACTTTTAATTTTTATCATTCGAATTTAATTTAATTTTTAATTAAATTTTAAACTATTTTCTTCCATTTTTTATTTTATTTTTATTAATGTTAATTAATTAATTAATTCAGACAATACTACTTATTTATTATATTTATTTATTTAGTTATGGTATTGATGGCATTTTTTTTTTCTTTTTTAAATGTATTTTTAATTAAATATGTATTCAGAGCATGTGTACCTACTCGCTAATGTGTAAGCTGTAAATATAAATAAATGGGTTGTTTTTATTTTCCAAAGTCTGACTTAATTTTCGTTCTATAACAAAAGGTAATGGTTTGAATAGGGGTGGCCTGTAGTTGCCGATGTCGTTTGGATCTTCTTTTTTGTAGAGAAGGATTATATCGGATTCTAACCATTGCAAAGGTGTATTTGCGGACTTTTGTATCCTATTGAAAAGCCTCGCAAGTGGTGTAGCCAGTACTATGCTGCCGTGTTTTAAGCTTCGTTAGTGATGTTGTCGGACTCTGAGCTCTAACCTAGTTTTACTTTCTTTACTGCTTGCATGACTTCAAACCTCTACCTTGTTTTCGGAATTCTCGCAGCAATTAATGTCTTCAAAGTTGTTATTTTCAGATTTATGTTTGACATTGTATGAGTTTTGCAATATTAATAATATCTCTTTGGTTGTGCTATATTTTTCCTGACTTTTTCAGGCATTTGAACCAGGTTTTGTTTATTTGTAGTTCTGTATACGCTTTTTTGAAATCCTTATCTTGTTCGAGATGTTTTTATAAACGTTTTGTTTGTGTTATTTTATTATCGGATTTTATATGTAACTTGCTTGCGTTTTTTTATAAAGAGCTGGGTTCGTTTCTTTGTAGTTCTTGTCTTTTTTCACTAGTGAGATGATTCGTTCTGTTAGGATTCTTTTTTTTGTATTACAAATTTCCTCTTGTTTTGTATGTTGCAGACTGTATTTGATAGTGTGTAATAATTTGTCGTAATGGGCTTCTACTGTTTCTGATCTTTTACACGCTTAGGTTCTCTCTGTATTTTTCTATTTCTGCCTCAGTTTTAAGAGTTTTTTTTTTTATTTGTAAATTTTATTTGGCTGTTCTTTGAATTTATTAACGCTATTGTTGCTCTGACCATTTTGTGATCTGTAGCGTGATTTAATTGTAATATTTCTATAGTTTGGAACATTTTGGTTTGGTTAGATAGTCTACAATTGATTTCATTTTTAACTTTACCGCTTGGAGAACGCCACGTCCATCAACGGCATTGTTATTTTGTCAAAAAATGTTGATCACTCAAGCAAAGTCTTTTAACCTCTGTCCGCGTTGATTTCTTTCCCCATATCCATACTGTTTAGTTATTAAATATTCGTCTTTTAGTGGTTGATCTATTCTAGCATCCCTTTACTTCTTCTCCCCAATCACTTCCATATTAAAGAATCATGGCAGGATATGTAAAAAAAAAATTTGAAGGTTGGAATTCTAATTCTTATACCTACTCTTAGGTGCCTAAAACTTAAAAAGTATCTTCAGGCATTATAATATTTTTATAACCCCGCAATAAAAATATAATGTTAAAAGTAAATAGTTTAAGGAGGAGCTTATTATTTTAGAACATAACGGCGTCTGTCAGTGCAAGACCCTCCTTTAGGGGTATTTATTTATTTAAAGGCCCTATCGTCTTTCACGCAATCCACACATAGTTTTATGGAAAATTTCACAAATAATGATTAATCAATATACTTTTTCAACTCTTAGCGCAACTGTAAACAACGATTCATATCAGTCATCACTCTGTTGTCTGTCAGTTTGATAAATCCGTCATCTCTCACTTATTTTGTTTTTTATAGATACAAAATGGGCAACGAGCTATAACGAAAAACGTATATTTTCATTTCGATTTTTTTAATTATACGGGGTTTTAAAAATATGATAATGTATCAATCTACTCCTGCAGCCTAATTGCGTAACACATTTCCATTAATCTGTTTGATTTTGACAGTTCAACAACATTCATTGCGTAATTTACATTGTTGAGCAGAATGTTTTATCGAACTTATGAAGCAATGGATTAGTAATCTGTTTGAAACCGATTCAGATTCCGATTGATTGTGTATTACGCAATTAGGGTACTGGTCATGTGTTCTCAACGTTGGAAAATATTTTGAACTCTCATTTTTTTTCAAATAAATTAATGTTAGGAACTCGCCATGATTCTTTTTGTATGCTGTCTAGTACAGCCATCTAGTATACAAAAACTAAAACAAAAGTTTTCAAAAGACACTTGAAACTCGAGACCATATTAGATGGCTCCTATATACATTTTAAAACATGTACCTAATACAGTGAAAGGAACTTCGTTCCAATCTGGTGTACCATAACAACTCCAGACTTTTGTTTTGCTTCTGGGCATATAAATTATGTTCCAGAATCAAGACCCGTGTTTTGAAGTCACAATGTCAAGAAAAAAAAACTGCTTGTGTACAAACGCAGAAAAAGGTTGCTAACCTTGAAAATTATGACCATTTGAATTTCATACTGGTTTTTAAAAACGAGGTTTCGGTCTAAATGTGTCTGTTTAAAATACTTACAAAACATATCCATAATCTGACTTCTGCACGCAATGCGCGGCTGTGACCACGTGGCGGTCGGTGACCAGCGCACCTCCGCACATCCAGTCGATCTCATCGTCCTCTAGAGAACATTTTCAGATCATTTACATAAATACATGATGGTTAGGTACGTAACTAGCATCATCTATTCATATGTTTGCATATTTCTTTCTACATAACACTTTTACATAAAAGTTGTTAATGATGTCAGTTATGTAGAAGTGCCCTGTCACATGATCTGTGTACCCAATTTCTTATAATGAATTTTAATCATAAATTCATAGTTGGAAAATAATACTATCTACAGTCCACCACGCGGGCCCAGTACGGATTGGCGGATGTCAGATGTCTTCGAATTTTTGGCTCTAGGTGATGCCCGTTTCCTTACTATGTTCCTTCACCGTTTTGAGAGCAGTGGTGATGAAATAATTGACACAAAGTAAACTGCCTGTTTGGGTTCGAACCCAAATAGCGCCACCACTTCTCTAGAATAATTGCTCAGTTCATAATTGCTGTTTTTGTTGCAGAATGATATGAAGAATACTAAACATTTAGGTAGGTACATAGTCTGGCCTGTGGTGGAATCAAGTCAGCTCTTATTTCTTAGGGTTTCGACTGTCTTGCTGCTGATACGGGTAGCTCCGTTTTTTTCTTCTTATATCTATGGGAAACAAACATGTCCTTAGCAAAACGCTAGATCGTTTTGAGGAACACAAGAAACAGTCATAGTTATTAAATGCTGACCAATGTATCCGAGTCGTGCGATCCAAGGAAACTGGCCCAGTCCGGCGTTGATTCCACCGATAATGCGGTCGGCAGCACTGTCTCCACAATCTACAGCATCCAGCTTCGCCCATGCCGGGTGCTTGGATAGCTCCTCCGAAGTTAAGGTTTTGTCATCTGTGCAAATTAGGAATTATTATCGATATGACATGGATGGTTTTGCGTTTGTCCTCGTATGTTTTATTGACATTTTTTACGACGACATGACGTATTGTGTGCAAGACGGCTCCGAGCAAGTACTTACCTGCCTTAAAGAGCAGACGACCAACATTCGGGTGAAAAACAATCCCATGACCATGACGCACATTTTCTCAAATTATTTTTTTGTTGGTCGTTGTGTGCGTCATGCGTGTCGAACCGGCAATTAAAAAATGAAATATTTTTCAATCGATTTTTCCTTTCTTCTTTCTTCCTCATGAACCAGAATTATTGTTTAAATCTTGCTTAGCTTACTTACGAACTTACAGCGTTAACGTGTGCTAAATATTATACCCAATTAAACTTGCATTTTAGGTATGAACTATTTTTGCATCACATCATCTGTATATGCTCATGCTTTCTTTATCAAGGATAGTCGATAGAGGGTATAATGTAATGTAGGTATATAGTAGGCTATTCATTTCAAGTTTAGTACATATGCACCTTGGTATCGATACCGTAAACAGTAGAGACGGAAATGGATCGAGTACCTAGATATTACGGGTTTTTCAATTGGGACGGGTCGTCCTTAATAATAACCCTCTATTATCCTAGGCTTATCTATCATCTTAATTTGCTGTGAACGTGCTCTGGTTAAGTTGAAGTAATAGGTACCATTGGCCTGCACTATATCATGATTGCCTTAACAAATTACATGATTAATGGTGATCAGTAGAAAAACAGGACCACACAAGAGCTTGCTTGAACTAGAGCAACGTGATGAAAATAACTTACAAAATATTATATTTAATGTGGTACACAGTAGGCTTCAGATGAAAGGTAATTCAGTGGGTTGTATAGAGCTTTTTCTAGCGACCAGGATGTTTAAGATGACCGAGGCTAAAACAGTGAGAGCGACTCAAAAGTCTGCAATTGTAGGTTTGATCTTAAAGCCCTCCATAAATATAATCGATAAGGCTGCCTGTTCGTTAGAGTTGAGTTCCCGACTTTCCCGACCCCTCCATTTCTCTGGTCGTCTCTCTATCAACAGACATGCAACCTAGCACGGGCTGACATAATTATTTAAACTTGTAAATTAGACTGGATCCACTTAGACCTCACAAGACCCAGATCGTCCTCCCATCTTTCAAAGGTCGCTACAAAGCTCTATACGGGGTGTATTTTTGTACCCAAGCAATAATACTGTGGTGACACCATTCTAAACCCAACTGATAAAAAGGCAATAGTTAGACTGCCCGATCATCACAATTCGGTACTTAATGAGAGTAATTGGCGAGGTCTGTTTTGAAACCCTCGCTCATAACACTGCTTGGGTAAAAAACTACACCCAGCACCCACCTTTAATCGGTCTGAGAGGAGCGAATCTCAAAAAGAAATTGTTCCTAAGACTGTGCCAAGGCTGGAGCCAAGTACCTGTGAAACCAGTCATAATTTGTAAGAAAACACAGGACTATTGTCTAGAGATACCTCACTTATAATATACTACTTCCTCATAAAATGTCCTAAGAATGATTAAATAGCGCGTTAATTATAATTTATTCATATAAAGTAATTAATACAAAATTAAGTAATTATTTTAAAATAATTATTTCCATTAGAATATAACAGGTACGTTAGGTAGGTAAACGATGTGAAGGTACATGGCATCATATTACGTAGGATACAAGGAATTTATGTGGTGAATAACTGTTAATTGCTTCTTATGACGTTCATCGGGGACAAACCTGATCCCAAAGATATAAACAGACCACCGAATATACAATTATGTGAGTAATCTAATGGAAGGAAATGACTAATATTTAAAAATGGGAAATTGTTTATATTTACTTACGTGTAGCGGTTTATTTATGACGGATGCTACTGTTGATGATTGGGACTGGTGGTAGGTACCAATTTTTTTTTTTAAGGTAATTGGAAATAGGTGAGTAAATAAGCATTTTTTTAATAGACTGCTGACGCAGATCAAAAGAAAAGATTTTTCTGCGGCATGTAAAAACTTAATTAATTTTCATAGCTCCATGTTTGATACGTCCATAACTACACGTGAAAAAATAAAAACACTAGAATCTTTGACTTTGTAAACTAACTGCTATCAGCGTTAATGAATTAGAAATAAATCGATTAACTTACCCGTAACGCCGTAATGCAGCAGAATTGTAAACGCTAAAGTGAACCGCCATTTGATCGAAAACATAATTGGTGTTATCCGTTTATTATTTTCGGACAAATATATTTACGAAGTTTGTTGTATGAACAAACGTTCATGACTGCTTGGATTGCGTTCTCAGTGTTCTGTTCATACGTACAACAAGTGCACGGCAGCGTACAAACGATATTAGTTACGCGCGTGTTATGCTCTGTTCTCACCTAGCTTAGGGTGGCAACCAAATACCGTGTTGCAGGTATAAGCAATCATTAAACAACAACCCATACTAAAAGCCTACAGATTTGTCAGTTATAGTAGGTATCCTATCAGGAACTCAAACGATACGGTCATACGCTGATCAAACTTATGTCGCGATAATATCGCCGAATAGAGGTGAAATTGCGAAAAAATCTGTCCACCATTTTCACAAAGATATGCTTAATTTAGCATAATTTGATAGCATAACCTTCTTTGCTATTTATTACAAGAATTTGGTTACGTCTTAGATCCGATTTTTTTTCAGATGATGTGAAATGTGATTCAACTTACTCAGTATGAGTTCTGTTGAATCACATCTAAGTATATATTTCAGACTCATACTTACTTACTTATACAAGTTTTAACAGAATAAACGCAAGTCCTAAAAGTAGTTTGTTCATAATTGACTACTGAATAGATTTCAATAACTTTTAAAATTGGTATAAAAAAAAAAAGTATTTTGCCATACTGGCCATCGATTGAGACAAAGAAAATTAAATCTTATTATAGGGCAATAACACTCAATTTTAAATGAATAAAGTAATGCTAGGGTCAACACGACTTTCTTAATAATATTAAAAATAGCTTAAAACCATAAGTATTGGTATAGTGTATTGTGATTTTAACTCAATACTCTAATTGGAGTGTATGAGGTCTGGCGTTAGTTATGTTACACATTGTTAATGAAATTTAGGGGTTCAAACTCATTTAACATAATATTTTTTTTTTTTTAAATTTACTATCGACTCGAAAAACATAAGATGGGTTTAAAACATATTATGTTTCATAACAAGATGCTTATTCGTTTTCTAAGTTATGTATTCGGATGATTTGAAAATCAAATTAAACCAGCGAGATTTATATCAACCATGTTTCTAATACAGGGTCTGTTTCTTTCAAGCAAGATCAACCAATCATTTTCGTCGAGTTTACTTTGAATCTACCTACAACTGTTCTATCGCAACTTTCAAACTCCGTGGGTTGGGTCATTTTAAAATATGCTTCTCTGTATAAAAGTTATACAATGAAGTACATTATAGTTTCATTTCCAAGAGGTACAATTTCTTATCCCCTTTTATCGATGGTGATAATATAATGTCTCAGAATCAGAATTTTATTTGCTGTGAATGTAGGTACAGGTATATGATGTATATGAATTAATGAGATCGGCTACAGTCTACCTTACGGCGTGCAAATTAATACATTAATAAAAAACTGTACGAACAAAATAATGTCAACAAAACAAAACAGAATTATAGCAAAGTATTATAGTCAGGTACATAAGTCTTAAATGGTCAAAATTGCAATTAATTATAGCACTCATAATCTGGAAAAACTTGTATCATTTAGAAAGTCTTTCACAGAGTAATAACATTTACTACAATCCTTTGTTTTGTTTAAATAAATTGTTTGATTGATTGATTGATTTGCCTTAAAGTAAAAATAAAAATGTAAAATGTTAAAAATGTTTAATGAATAAGCCTTATAACCATGAGATATTTGATTATAAATGACAGGTCCCATCGTCATATTGCTTTTTCTTAACAGTGCTGTTTTGTAATTACCCAATTGCAGCAAGTTCTTGTATTGGGATCTCAAGGGGCCATTACGTGTTCTTATATTCGCCTGTGTCGGAAATAAGTTAGGATTGGTCTTTACAAAAACTGCCACCTCCAATATGTACAAACATGGAAAAGTCAGTTTCCTCAGAGACCGAAACACAGGTTCACAGCTATCTGTGCTTTTAAGTTTTGACATCGATCTTATGCAACAAACTGAGCTTTAAAAATCTCCTCCCTCTCACTACAGTTACCCCAAAATATAATTCCAAATCTTAATACTGAAGCAACCAACCCATGATAGGCTAGAAGAAGTGTATCATTGTTAACTTTGTGTGCTAGGTTTAACAGTACGTAGGCTGATTTATTTATCTTATTACATTTGTCATTGGCATGTGGTTTCCAAGTCAAATAGTTGTCAATCAGAATGCCTAGAAATTTCGCTACACAAGTTGTATCTACTTTTTGACCATTTTATGTAACATTTATATCATCAGCGCGTATCCTTTCGGTAAAAGTGCATTACTTTTGTTTTTTTTATATTTTTTGTATCAAGCCAATGAATAATTGTTTCTACTGTGCTACATATTAACTTTCTTGGATTTTATGCTTAGCGACAATAATTGACCTAATTCACATTTTCAATTGGGTTGCTCCCATAAACTCCTTAATTGTCATCCTAGAAAAAAAAACAAACCTACCTATACCTATCTACGTGAGGAAATAATATGGTACTTTGCTCTGATGCTACCGACTTAGTTTGATAAGTGCTGCACTCCCTTCTTTAAAATGATTAATGTCCCGCCCACACCTTTCACGCAGTTCCCTTTAACTTTTCCCGATCTTTTGCATGCTTCATAACCTTTTGTAGTTTTTTAAAAGCTTTACCTTCTTTTTTTTTCATGCTGTACCTACTTTAGTAGTCAGTAGTTTCTCAAGAAGGATAATTCACTATAAGTATTTTAACCACCGTTATTCAATCTTCCTTCCTCCTTTTTGTCAATAAAAATATGAACAGTTATAAAAAACTGCAGTTGGCGTTTCTTGATCTTAACTTAACATTGACGTCACATCCAATGACGTAAAAAAGTGTGTTTAAAATCGACCAATAACCATAGATCTAATACTAATCACGGGGCATTGTCCATGGCCACAGCAATAAACTTCCTATTATAATTCACCGAACTGCAAAAGTGCTTTCTTGGACCTCTAACCGCATCGTTTGAAGCTTCTTATATGATTGATTTCGTTTTGAGACATTCTCATTACGCATTTTGATATTTGCATGGAGATATTCATCCATGCTTCTTTCTGGATTTCATGATCGGTGGTCTTACTCTGTTGCAAAGCCTACCCATAACGTCTGCATCACCTGAGACGGAGGGCGGCCATGATTTAATTAAGATGTTCAGCGTTATTAATTTGCGATATAATCTGAGGGGTCTGTGAAGGCTTTAATGTTACGAGCCTTCAAGGTTTGAGGACCCAAGCAGCAGTAAGAATGTGATGCGAGGTAGCTCTTCACCCACTTCTTGCAACGCTACTATCTGCCACGACTCATAGAAATATTTTATTTTATTTGCCAAAACACAAACACACCGCCTGACTGTAGCCATATTTGTTCTTATTTATTTATCGCAAGGCTGTGTTTCAAATTGAATTTGTTAAAGTCGTACCTTGAAAATTGATTACAAATCGCACCTTTAACAAACCAACCAGCACCTAACAAATTACATGTATTGCAGTATGATTTATTTATTTACCTACTTACAAGGTGCTATACATATATTGCTGAAAAAAGTATGAATGTGTTACATAACTTTAATCAACCAACACATAGGTACCTAGGATCTACATCTGTTGATGGCCATGTGAAATAAGATCAACATGAGCGATTTAAATATATGTCAACAAGATTTTGTTATTATTAAGGGTTCCCGAGTTATTTAGTTAGTATCTTTCGTACCTACCTATAATTTATCTGTTACATTGTTTATACATGTAGGCAGGGTCTTCGACGTCCAAACTGTAACAATGAATTCAGCACATGATGATCTAGACCAAAAATTCAAAAAAAAAAATACAGTTTCATAGAAAAGTGCGATACCTACGCGGACGCGGTCAAAATTTATGAAAGAGCATTAAAAAAAAAATCTTGTGCATAATTTATGGTTACAGTTTGCCGGTCTTGCCGGTCTATGTCCCAGCTCACGCGTTCTATCACGAATTTATCTGAAAGGCATGGCTTTCAGATCAATTTAAGATAGAATACCGTAATTGATTATTTTTGTTCCACGCGGCGAACGGCAGCAAAATTATGGAAAAGCTCTTCTGATTCTCAAGTTATCTTAAATTATTCATCAGCAAGATAATTTACTTCTACAATACTGAAATACACTGACATATCTTTATTTATTAACAATTTATTAGAAATCAGGCAAAGAAACCCCTTAAAAGATGTATGTGAATTATCTAATCTGAAAAAAGGTTTTGACGAATGAAATTTAAATCGTTTTAAATATTTCCCTGAGAGATTAGCGACGACCGCGACGTAGTTTTACAGTTTTTAGTACAGCTCTGACAGCTCTTTTTGCATCGTTAAAGATATTCCATTGAATGTGAAACCTAGTCTACTGTATACGATACCGGTACCCTAATTGCGTAATACACAATCTATCGGAATCTGACTCGTTTTGAAACAGATTGCTTATCCATTGCTTCTTATGTTCGAAATCAAAATCAGCTCAACAATGTAAATAAAGCAATGAATGTTGTTGTACTGTTAAAATACAACAGATTAGTCGTAATCGTTTACGAAAATGTGTTACACAATTAGGCTGCTGTTGTCATATTTGGCAATGGCATATTTGTCTGTTAGGCCAGTCTGCCAATCTCCTTCTGCGAAGCTGTAATAGTCGCAAAGGAGTATTATATTTTATGCCGTGTTCAAAATATACGTTCTTGCCACCCGTCAGTTTCGTACAAACGAATACGTGTTTTGCGTATTTGATCTTTATTAGTAACTAGAATTGTCGCACTGACAGGTGTCAGAAACTCATTCTCTCGACGGCCGGACTATAATAGTCAATAATTAGCAACGTGTTATTGGGGCTAACTTTACCGGAAGCGGGAAACTAAATTATGTTTCGTTATTTTTTTCTTCTCAAATAAAGTAAAATGCTCGATGAGACTACGCTAATAAAACTTAATGATGATCCAACAATGATATGGTCATACAGCCCTTTGTACCTTCAACAAGCGTGAGGGAAAGTTACTGAAAGTAAGAGGTGGTTTAAGTCTCTGAGCTGCCTAACGACCAAGGCACCATCTCACTGGCGGTGTAAGCGCACATAATAAGTAAGAACCTTCACCGAAAGGTAGTTATGCCTATGAAGATCGCGGAGTCAAGGAGACGGCTGACCGTGTTTACCGGCAAATCTAGTATGGTAATTACCGTCTTGTTTATCTAGTCGCCGATGACCGTCTACGTCATATTGACCATCTCCTCATCCAAGCGATCTTAAGCAGTCTTAATAACAACTTTAAAAACAATATACACCTAAGTTTGAAAAGATATAAAAAACAACAACACAAGGAAAATGACACATGAGCGGCCGGAGTTTGTAAACTTGTAAGTATAAAACGAACCGGTGCTCATTCTGACTCGGGCTTTATTGGCGAATAACCAATCCACACAGACCAGACAATTAATTTAGTAGGACCGCGACAGTTTGACGGAAAAAAATCTATCGATTAGAAGTGTTTCTCAACGATATATGATCTCGTAGCTTATTTTTAAGTAGTGTGTGCGTTCTATACAAAGTTTGTGTGTTTGACGTGAGCAGTGTTATTTTAAATTGGTTAAAGACTGTAATTTAAACAACTAATAATGTTGAAGTTAATGATAACCGCGACTGTGTTTCTGCGATTACTGCTGCAAACGGAGTGCTGTAAGTGATATGAGAATGCCGTCCAATACAGGGCGCAAATTTACCAAACGAAAAGTCCGCTGTCACACACAACCAAACCTAGCGTATTTGGAGGGGAGTTCAATGCTCTTTCTAAATTACAAACTATTTTTTACTTTGATTCCCGAGAAATTGTATTTATTTGTAATTTTTCTACTTAATATTTTGAAGTAAGATTCGGGAAATGCCGCGACGACCCGTGAAAAGGCTCTCGTAAAACCGTGTGACGCCACAGCGCGACACGCGGTACCTTCGTGTCGTTTTTCCCCTCGTAAATCGGCTTAAAGTATTAAAAGAATGAACAATGTTGATTTTACAAAGTAGAAATTACCTATAATCATATTTAATTACGTGCGTACAGTAATTTAAGTATAGGTAGTATCATATAGACCGGTTCTGTGCTTCTCGCATAAAGAGAATTCCCACGACTTGCACCAGGTCATTGGTCCATCATGTGATGGGCTTAGGCTAAAGAAGGTTTATGAAGGCCCATAGAAGTCCACTGCTGCACGTAGGTCCATCAGTTCTTTGGCTGAATGATGATAACGCCTATTATTTAAGGAAAACTTGTTAGTTTGTTAGAACTTAATCTCCGAACAGTAGAGAGGCATTCCTAGCACGCCTTGATACGACAACTAGCAGAACTCATCACAAAGACAAATTGCATGTCTAGAAGTGCTATTCTGTAACCATCTCACCTAGAAAACTTAGTTAATGTGAGCTTGGAGTGAGCTGTCAGTGCCACTGATGTTAAGGACTCACTCCACTCAAATCTTCACGGTGAGATTTTTACAGAATCAACATGCTGGACTCGTCCAGGACTTCCAAATATTACTTCACAGTTATTTCTCATAACAAAATGAGTCATTAATCGCATAAAATATCACCAGGATCTAAGCTAAAATAATAACCCATTTAGAAGTGCATACAAATGCACTTCTAAACGAGTTATTTCGCATTTATAATATTATAATATGCGTAGGATTAGTTGAATGTTAGTAGACTAGAGGGCCGAGACAAAGTAATATCAGATCGGAGCGATTATGTTTCTACAATCGCTATCACTTCAACGATAACGAAGTTAGATTGGCAGATAATATACACACGGCAACACATCAAGCTATACATTTCCAGTTATAGCTGATCTCGGATTGTATAGGCTTTTCGTACAAAGAAAAGTCAGCTTAAACTGGAAATTTATAAGCTTGTTAGGAAGCTAGGGAGTTAGTTATCGCTAACAAACTCACTGAGTGACGTAAAGCTTTCTATTTCTCTCTTACTAACGCAAATAATCCAAAAATCTAATTTTCTTTTGAAGGCAGTTATATTGTTATAGGCCTGGAACACTGTTGTCTGTTTACCTTGCAATGATAAATTCAATTCGTTCAGTTTTTGAAAGATATCCGCCATAAAAGACAATCGGAACAACCAAGTTTTATAATACAAACGGTCTTTCAAACTAAAAGAAACTGTATCTGCTGAAAGAAACATTTGTAACTCGGCTCTAAGTTCAAATAGCTTTGTTAAAGTTTTACCCCGAGACAGCCATCGCACTTCTGTATGGAGCAGCAGTGTTTTATGTTTGCTGCCATAATTTTCACACAATTATGAGAACAATCGGGATTGTAGTGGTCGTAATTTGATAAATTTAATTATTTTTACCGCTTCATCCATAACTAATTTTAGATTTGACGGAATTTGCTTCATCGCAAGTTCTTGTCTATGCAGAATACAATGGCTGGAACTACAATTAGGGGCTTTACTTTTTATTCGTGATACTGCTCCTGCTGTTTTACCTGTCATCGCCTTGGCCCCATCCTCTCGGTAGAGAGTAGTTATATTCTTTGGCCCCATCTGTACAAATGTCAATACAATCGTTCCAACTAAGATTATTTTCTTTAAAAATATGTTTATTTTATTAAAAATTTCTTCCCTGGTAGTGTTTGTGGGCAGCGGTGAACACATAAGCATGTCTTCTTCAAAAGAACGTTCATATGGATATCTCACGATAATCAGCAAGATAGCCAGACCAGTGACATCAGTTGACTCATCCATTTGCAAGGCGAATCGTGTTTTTTGTAGACGTGCAACTAGTTCTTGTTTGACGTAGCTTGCCAGATCATGGATTCGCCGTGAAACAGTATCGTTTGATAGCGGTACAGTAGAATCGACATGGCGAGAATAGACTTGATTTTTACGAGGGAAAGTAAGAGTCGAACGACAATAACGAATGTGATATGCGCAAGAATTGCCTTCTAGGTCTACCCACTGTTTTATATATCATCCCCTTTAGTTTAAGCGGAATCCGGGGGTCCGAGCGAGAGGGTTCCCGTGACTTGCCGTCATTTCATCCATCCAGTGTCAATTCTGTGCTTAACCGTCCGATCTACTTCGCCATCGATTTGCACTAGTGAACCGAGATACCGAAAATCGGAGCAGACTGGGAAAAGCGAGCCATCAAACGCTGAGGCTACAGAGCTGGAGAGACCACCAAAATCGCAGAACATATATTCAGTTTTGGTTCTGCTGATTTTCAAGTAAAAATTCACCAGCTTCTGTTGCCATTTCTCCAATTTGCTCTGGACCTCAGATCCATCTTCACCGACAAGAACAATGTCATCGGCAAACATTCCGATGTCAGAGCGATCAACAGGAAGAGGCATTACCTGTATGTAGCACAAATTAACTCTACATAATTAACGGAGAAACCTTCTCTTTCAAGGCCCACCAGAACACATGCCGAGGTACCATACCATATCATACGCTTTCTCCAGATCAACGAATGGTGTGCAAGTTCTTCAGTGCACGCTGTTGTGTACTTCACGCACAATTGGTGGTGACACAAAGTGTGGCATCCATTTTTCCTCGACCTGACAAATTATACCCAAACTAGTTCGGAGTAATCTCACTCTCCTCTCGAAGTCTATTCTGTGTTACTTTCTCAAATTCCTTCATAATATGGGTCATGACATCACAACCAAATACCTAAAACCTACTCATAAAAACAATCCAAAAGAAACCTTCGTTCTGTCATAGTCTATCACGTCACCAGCTGCTTATGCTTATACATGGCGCACTTTCTTATTGATATCGGTCTTATGTTTCTCACGTGACACGCACCCTTTTTTCTAACTAACTCTGTGATCCGATCGATCTCATGGCTAGAGGAAAAGAGCTCACTTCACCTAAGTTTTCACGGTGAGATAAAGAATAGAAGGCAGCGCTCTTGTTACTGATGTGAACTTGTGACCGGTTGATAGCAATTTAAGCTCGCCCATTATTAGGTACCTACATGGGATTATAACAAAGCTAGTGAAAAATACATCCACAAGCACAACCCCCATGTCTATATTCCTTTCAGGGATGCAGGCTTGATGTTGTTACATTTGTAAGTATTTCTCAACCCAACCAACCGCTACTGAAAATGGTCTTGCATCGTTATTAACTTATTAGAGAACAGTTGGCTTCCAGTCTAACCGGACGCAGCTGAATACCAGTATTTTACACTAAGCGACTGCCTCAGCCAGACTTTCGGGCTTCTGAATACCCGTAACGACTGTCTTAAACGAATAGCTTAACGTGCTTTCCAAAGATTGCCATAAATTAGTATTTATATAAACCTTCCATCGTTATCATCTGTTCCAGTATATTCCGGAGACAGCTGCCTTGCTGAGGGTAAGTCTGGCACCTGTGTTCCCTTGCCGCAATGTCAGCACATCCTCGACGAGGTCAGGCGGGCAGGCAACCCCATACCGCCTCACATGAGGATGAAGCTACAGAAAATAACGTGTGGCTACGAATTGAAGGAACCTATGGTAAGCAAGTATGTCAAAGTGGTAGTGAGTTTTCATTTATTTAAGAGGGACAGAAACTTAGAAGCCATGATGACATCAATGACCTATTATACCTAAATTTATTTTCCTCACAAATAATTGCTGAGAATTGTGAGTGATAGTGACTTGTAGTCGCGTCACTCTATGTTACGTTGACTAATGTCAAGTCAGGCAACTGCCTTGCTTTTATCTTGCCAACATTGAGCGCGGATAACGCATCTAATGGTAATAACTCATTGGATGAGATGCAATAAAGATTTGGCAAAATACCAAACTTTATTGTAGTGTGCCAAATATGAATTTTTTGGTTAAGTAAAAGTTTTTAAGCAAGCATGTTTTGTGGTTTACCTTCTCTCTGCTTATTACGTACATTGATCGAGTAAAAACAGTTACGACAGGTAAGGTAAGGTTTAAGCAATGTTGTGACACGTTAAAGGGGTAATAGAATACATTAGTCAAGAATTGACGCATTATTAATCTAAATTAACTACTAATTAAAATAAATCACAGCACGTGGTGTTATTTTAGTGAGGTGGTCATTACTGTTTTGCTTGGTGGGATTGAGGAAATTCCTAAATTTCTTCTTCGTCTTGAAAGACATGAATGACTCAACGACGTACGAGATAGGTATTACCTATATTTTAGCCAAGTTATTTTGTGACTTTAAATTGTAATTACTTTTGACTGAGCAGACCGATTTTATAAAGACTAATTTGTGTGTACTCTATCTATAGTACCAGCAGCAGAGGTGTACCTACGTACAAGATGAACGTAGGTATACCTCTGCTGCTGCCGTACTCTCCGGGAATTACCTACCGATGTCGTTGTGTAAAGACTAAATGTTACCTCACGATACGGAGTATGATTATATTTCCAATCTCTTAAATCTCTTAAAAAGAGGTACCTACACATATTTCAATATTACATGTGAGTCTTAAAGTCATCCCCTAATTCATTCCCTATAGGGATGGATTTACAAAAACGCTGAAACACGTAATAATTCTGAATTTCTTATTAAAATTTTCATATCTCAAAGTTAAAAAATGCTACGTTGGCCAAACAAACTTTCACCCGCTATATCACACCCTTGAGCATTAATTTTGAGGCAAAAAGTACATAACTTTTAAATTGTGTGCAACATGGTCTATTAACATAATATTAAACGTTTGAATTAAACAGGTAAAATCTGTTTGTTAACAGGTTTGTTGCGCTTCTTTGGGAAACACCGAAGCTATCTTGACACCTGACACTGGTGAAAATATAGAATCTTTTACTAGAGCTACGTTAGACAATAAGAATGGACCAATAGGCGTCGAAGCTCATCCGAACCTGGGCCTCCTGCCCATGCAGTGTGGGAGCATTGACAGAGACAGGATCAATGGCGGTAACAGGACGGAGCTGTTCGAAATGCCTTGGATGGTGCTTCTATCTTATGATTCAGGTACGTTAAACTTAGTTACATAAAAGAAGTTCTTCATAATTTTAAATTAAACGTTACTACGATTACGAGCACTATTCTAATAATAAACTGTGTTATATATCCTGCCATTATCTTGCTTGTGCTCGATGATTATGATCATTTTTTGCCTATAATGTGGGATACAGAATACATACTTTCATTTCTCCTAACTAATACTCACCAAATAAAAAACCCATCACTATTATAATTTCCAGGTCGCGGGACAGCGTTGAGCTGCGGTGGTTCACTCATCAACGAACGGTATGTCCTGACGGCGGCTCACTGCGTATCCTTCCTGGGGAGCAGACTGCGACTGGATAACGTCATCCTCGGGGAGCATGACATCAGGCAGGACCCTGACTGTGAAATGTCATATGATACAGACTCAGATGACTGCGCACCGAGAATACAGGTGAGGCTAAATTGTCTAATATTTCATCAACTGCCTGTAGGGACATATGCTTACCAAATTGCACACCACAAAGCTATAACCTCAGCCACTCTCAATCATCCACTACCAGTTACTCTTCAAGGATCATTCTATTTAGCTATATAAATTATTAGAAAACATTTGGAATTAATGCAACATGCATCAGTAGGTCTTTATTGCTCCTTGCAGTAATGCCAAATTATACAGCATGTTACGAAAACCCTTTCCGATCCTGAAGGGTATTATTTGGTATCGTACTGCGTACACAAATACGTAATCATAATCATTAAACGAGATAATTATTTTTTCCCAATGAAAATAATTAATTTAAAAAATTAAAAATAATCATACCAAAGGCAACACTGATCGCTCGATAGGGTTCACCTACAGTTTCGTGTCAAAGAAGCCGCCTGAGCGCGGCGGTGCTTTGTCGCATGCCGCCAAACAAACTAAGTACTAAAGAAACCTACGTTTTGCCTACACGTAGGTATCAGCTGATATTTTATTGTAGGCATAGGCGCATAGGGACCCCGATTTCTGACCTTCTGTTTATCAAGAAACAATTATTATTGAGTTAATGTGATGTGCTTTTGGCAATGTACCGACTGTAGGTATCAGTTTATTAAAACATTTACTTGTTGCATACCTCTGAGATTGTGTTCCATATGTCTATCTCGAACTTTAGTAAACCTCCCTCCCTCGCGTAACTCAGGACTTCAGGAGTTATCTCGGTGCATCCCCGCTGCGCTTGGAAGCTCTAGAATCCCTCGTAACGTTCGGGATTGAACGGCAAGACACTGCTGTATGATCCCGTGAATTATCTACTACGTGTATTTCAGCTATGGGTACCTATGGCTGTAGTTTATTGTGTTATATTATTCCACAGAACGTGTCGATAGCTGCAGTAGTGGCGCACCCTGGATACACACCGCAGTCACTGGTCGACGACATAGCTTTAATACGACTTGCGCAACCAGCTAATTTAACACTTCGTAAGTACCTACTTTGTATGTGTTGTTTATTATTTATGTGCATATATAATATCAAATGAGAAGATTGTTTTAAGGCAGTATGTATAAAATAAATATGTGATAATAAAAAATAAAAAATAAAACTGTAATTTTGGAGCAGTTAATAGTAATTTACATGATGAAGATGTTTTCCTCTGTGTGGTAAGAAGAACACACACCCAAGCTAAGGTTGCCGTGCCGAGAGCCGCATGGCTAGGGGGGCGCCTAGTCCCAAGCTTGCCTGTTGTCTGGGATCGGGCACCCCCAGGCACTTAAAAGCCTTGCCTCTACATGCGGGGCTCTGTAGGGTGTTGACAGGTTTTTCCCTTTTCTTTCCATTTGAATTAAATGAGTCATTCAAATGCTAATAATCAACTCGGAGGCGGCGGTGATGCTCGCCACAAACCACGTCAGTTGTTTCCACGGGGCGAAAAGCGAGCGGCGGAATATCGCTTAGCTACGCTGAATGTGCAGGGAGGTATAAAAGATAAGTTGGATGAGGTGTGTGAAATGGTGAAGGATAAAAGGTTAGATGTGCTAGGTGTGAATGAGACGAAAAGAATGGGAGTGGACATATCTAAACAATGTTCTCTGACAGCTATCTGGTCCGGTGCTCAAGAGACACATAGGACCTGTCAGGGTGTGGGGGTTATCCTCTTCGAGCAGATGATGAAATGTGTGAAATATTATGTTTATGTCAGTCCCAGGATTCTATGGATAAGAGCAAAGGCAGGCCTAAACCCTATCTTTATTTTTCGCGTTTATGCACACGATATGGGAAGCTCACCTTCGGAGAGGAACGACATTTTGGCAGTATAAGGGATTTATTGAAAGAATGTAAGTCAAACGAGAAGATTGTTATGCTTGGAGACTATAATGGTTGGGTTGGTGTGAAGAGGAATGGGTACGAAAAAGTATTAGGTGTATTTGGGGATGAAAGAATGAATGAGAACGGGATGAATTCACTGGAGATATGTGTATAAAAGAATTTGTCTGTTATGAACTCTATGTTTAATCATAGAAAGGTTCACAGGTATACGTGGGAAAACACTATCCTTGTACGGTGTGGACTGGCGCTTGGTACGGGCACTGAAATCTTTATACAAGGATTCCAGTGCTTGTGTTAGGAGAAATGGGGCATACACGATCTGGTTCTGCATCTAAAGGGGTGTTGGACAGGGTTGTGAAGCGTCACCATGTCTGTTCAACCTGTACATGGATAGTTGTCTGACAGACTTGAAAGTGGGTGAATGTAAATTGACGATGAATGAGTTGCCTGACAAATGCCTGCTCTATGCAGTTGATCAAGTTCTACTTGCATCGTCAGCAGAACAGTTGCAAGACACTGTGACTGTGATGGATGAAGCAATAAGATGAAAGGAATGAGAATAAATGTAAATAACACGAAAGTCATGGTGTTTGAAAGAGAAGAAGATGTATCGGTGTGTGATGTGAAAATAAATGATAGGTGAGCGAGTAACAGCAAGTAACCAATTTGAAGTAGTAAGTTCCAAGTAAGTGAGTTTGAGTAAGATTGATGGAGATGTGGAAAGGAGAGTGAATACGGGAAATAAAGTGACACATGGCCAACCAGTTGATGTCCAAAAAGGCAAGACTGGCTGTTCACAATGGCGTGCTGGTGCTCACGATTATAGCATGTGTGGTGTTACTATGTATGATAGGCTGAGGAATTATGTGATAAGGCAGCGTTGCGGTTTCAAAGAAGATTTAGTGACAAAAATTGAAAAGAGTATGCTTAGATGGTTTGGCCATGTTGTAAGGATGAATGAAAGGAGTTTCTTGCCGGCTCTTCTCCATGGGAAACGACCAATTGGAACCGTGCACCTAGAATCTGACGTTTCATAAGTGCCCATGTAGGTCTATGTGAAATAAAATATTTTGATTTTCATTTTGATTTTTTTGGTATTTACAAGGCAGATGTGAGAGTTGAAACGCAGAGAAGGAGGTTAGCGCTCTAGGAGGACATGTAGTGACCTTATTGGTGATGTTCTTCAGAAAGGTCAGGTTGCGTAGTACTCGCAACCGGCGTGGGAGTTTGACCAGATGTTGAACGTAAATGAGGCAAAAGGAGCATGTAAGGATCGTAGCAAGTGGCGTTCTGTGGTTCCTGCCTACCCCCATGGGAAGATGGCGTGAATTTATGTATGTATGTATGATGCCGGAATTATTGCCGAACTTCCTTGTCTTCAACTGTTAATATGTTTTTAAATATGTTTTTTTGATAAGACGTTTGATGTGGGTTTTGAAATTTCCATCACTAAGTTTGTAAACGACTCAGGCAACTTTTTATAAAAGCGGATACTGTTTATAAGAAATGAATTGCTTGTTTTAGATAATCTTAAGTTGGGGATGACAATTTCATTTTGAATACGTATGTTTAAATTTTGGAAATCGCTTCTAATTTTGAAAAGTCTCATGTTTTTGCGAACAAACAAAATACTTTCTAAGATATGAAGAGAACGCAGAATTAGTATATATAAATATCTTTGAATTTGTTTCTGAGTGACTCGCGAGGACGCATTTCATAGATCGCGTGGATTTTTATGTAAAATGAAAATTGTATCTTTGTTAGCTGCTTATTTCCACAACAGATCGCCATAAGACAAATTACTGTGAAAATAAACTTAGTATACTAATCTAGCTGTAGCTAATTCGGCCTACTGCCTTATTTTTCTTACTGCGCAGCTGAACTTAATTAACCTGAAAGAGCTCTATATGTGGGCGCCCCATTGCAGTTTGAATAATATGTTTTAATCGCTGAATACTTTCCGAAAATGAGCGCGGGATAAATTTATAATTTTTTTAACAAATCAAAGCATTGTAGACTATCCCAAATTCAGCCGTACAATACCCATTTTTTGTGTGCAGATTACGCATGACAAAATCGTACCCAATTTTCAAAATATCCATCGGCTAGTGTTCGAGTTCTAAGGTGGCTCAATCCGATCTCTGAATTGAGGAGCCACCTTAAACGTCCTGTAATTTTTTATGGGTTTTATAATATCAGCTAATTTACTGTTAAAAATTGGTATTATCTGCTTTTGAATATGAGACATGGCTCCTCAATCCATACGGACACGTGCTTTGGAGCGTACACAAGCGTACAGGATTGCGTGCAGGAAAGCCACTACACACCACATTCGCGCCGCAACGTAATCTTTTCCTTCTCCTTCAACTAAACTGACAAAGAAACGCTATGTTAATTTACCAAGATTCCATGGATGTTTTTTTTTTGTTACAGCTAGTATGAAACCCTTGTGTCTGCCCATCACTCAAAAGCTTCAAACGGAGTCTCTTGTTGGACAAAACGTGAACGTTGCGGGTTGGGGAGTCACGGAGGAAGGCCTGCAGTCTCCCGTTCTGCTCAGCGTCGACCTTCCCGTCATCAGCACTGAGGATTGCACGGCGGCGTACCGTGGGTTAGTTTCACTTTTAAAATAGCCAACTCTTCCATAAATTCTTCACACAACTAGGTTACCAACATCTAACAGACATCGCACGCCTATGAGCATACCTTAATATCCATGATCGTTTCAAAAATATGCGTAGGTTTAAGCAAAGTTTTGAAAGATGATACTTAACATACAGCAGCATTAAATAAACTGTATTTTTAAGCAGGAAACAGAAAAAACTGGAAATTACTGGAGGAGGCCTATACCCGTCGAGGGGTCCTTAATTAATTAATCTTTTAACAAAAGTACATAACTTTTTATAATTATTTAAGGAATAATAAAGCCTTTTTTTAAGTTATAACTTACTCAATTCAATGAGCGAACTCCTCAATAATACGTTACTGTTTACTGTGGTGTTGATGTCCCTTCAACAGATTGAACAGTCAGGGTCTCCTTGCTTTCTTCTCGATATTTGACATATTATTAAACATCAGCTTAGTGTATTTTGATTATCTTTATTCACAGTACCCCGATAGTGAGAGTGACGCAAATATGCGCTGGTGGAGTCAAAGGCAAGGATTCTTGCGGAGGCGACTCGGGCGGGCCTCTTATGTACCCTGGCTCTTACGGAAAACTTGGGGCTCGATACATTCAACGAGGTATCGTCTCCTACGGCTCGAGGAGTTGCGGCCTCGGCGTTCCAGGAGTCTACACCAATGTGGCCTACTACATGGACTGGATCTTAGACAATATGCACAGTTGATAGCGTGTTACGACTGAAATATAACTCAACTGGTATTGTTAATAAGTATACTCAGAACGATCAGGGAAAGCACAAATGCTGCAATCACGCTGTTGAATGGAAAAGGCTAAAATGCATGCACATCTGCTAAGAATAGATAATAATAATAAGACTTATTTTTAAGGGAATTGTTAAATGGCAGCCCTGTTACTAATTTAGCGTTAGCGAAATCTGACAAACAATTTTAAATGCTGTGAATTTAAAATTATAGGATCTCAGCGAACCCGCATGGCTCAACTAGGCTATACTGGAACAAACATTGAATGTAGTACCTACGTCAGATCTATAGATGGCCTGCTAATATTGGTAAAGACAGACCATTTCAGGTTTAGGCATAAACTACTTATTATTTGACAATAAATAACTACAATTCTTAGTTCATTTTTCTAGTTGTGGACAGGATATGAATTCAGATTTGTTACAGTTGTAATGGCAATCATGTCATTTGGTAAAAACCTATTAGGTTTTTATTACCCGATCACGGCAAAGCCAAAAGGAAGGGTTATGATTTTAGCAGTCTTTGTATGTATTTAAGTTAGTATTGAATTGTGTTCTGCCGTTTTTTTTTTCTTTTATATAGATCCTTTTATATTTTGTGAACGTGAGAATGTCATAGGCCTTGTAGACGGTAGATTTGTAGACAATTTTCAATGGTACTTGTTGACAGACCTACACTGTCCTCCTGTATCTATTAAAACTGTAATTTGGAAGTATTTTAAAACCACATTATTTTTAAAATAGTAGAATTCTTGTCGGCTCTTCACCGCATCAGTTCACTGACAAATAAATTATGTTATTATATACATGTTTTTTATTTTAGCCTATACTGTCCCACTAATAGGCAAAGGTAGTTTCTTGATTAACTATTCATTTTATTAAATTAACAGATGTGGTCTGGATTGTATCTGTAGTGCTATTCTGTAACCATCTCACCGTAAAAACTTATGTGAAGAGAGCGTGGAGTGAGCTGTCAGTGCCACTGATGCTAGGGTTTGACCAACACGGGATGACACTGACATCTCACTCCACGCAAGTCTTCACGGTGAGATTTTTACAGAATACGCTGCACTTTTTTATTGTTATCTTAGACGCTTGGCCGCTGTGATCAGAAGTGAGATACGAGTATCAGATTAATCACGATGGCTTTATCGAAATACTGTGTTAAGCAACAAAAAAACATTTTCAATACATGTAGCAGTAGTCGTAGTTATTGGGTTTGGTTCTACAAACATATTTGTCAAATAGCGTGATTTAAACAAAAATAATATACATATTGCTGGTATTTAAATTATTTTCTAAAATATGTATTAATGTTAAAGTCGCCAGGTCGCACATATACCTAATTATTGATTTATTACCAGTTGCAAGTTTTTCCAAAACATCCATTACTGACACAAATATAGAGTAGTTTGATAGGGTCTGTAAACGCCCACGATGACATGCTTATCTAGCTCAACACAGGACAGTTGATGATTGAACAGACAATGCTATGTTTAACAGATGGTTCAACTATGTTTTTGCATACAGCACGCAAGTACACGATTAGTCGGGTAAAATGAGAAACTGTTTATAAGTTTAAAGTGCCTGAGACCCTGCGTCGGTGACAATACGCGTAGATCGCGAGAGCACGCGGTGAGATGCGCACTATACGATGGTGGAAGGCGAAGTCGCTAGGCGTCGCGGAGAGCGAGCGCGCGGGCGATATGTTTTGCCAAGCAAATATGAGCTTTACAAGAAATGTGGGTAGCCCGACGACGTGAACTAACTTTTATTATTGTTATTACTTTAATTATTTTGTTAGAAAGAGGCATGATCGCTGGGGCGGGGCCTCAGTGCTCGTTGCCAATGTCAATGTCCACAAATCGACGACTGGTCGAAGAGTACAGAAGGTAACTCTGAAGCTTGCTAGATTAGCAGCTGTCGTTATTTGAATGCCAGAAAGAGAAGAATTCAGAAGGGTTGCTGAAGATATTTATGAAATTCCAGTATTTCCAAGTGTCGTGGGAGCCTTGGATTGCACACACATCAAAAATATAAGCAGAGGCGGCTTGCTTGCAGAAATTTTCCGATGCAGAACGAAAAAAAAAATCAATAAATGTCCAGGTGATGTGCGATGCGGAACTAAAAATCAAGGACATCATCACACGCTGGCCGGGGTCAGTGCATGATTGTAAAAAAATTAACAACTCCAATTAGTGTGCTGATTTTGAGAGAGATGCAAACAGAAATTACTTAGTTGTAGCAGAACGCGGCTGATATTGCCAGACATACATTAATAATAACCACATAAAATAAATTAAATAAAGTCACTAATTAAATGGAATAAGGAAAACAAAATAAAACTAATTAATCAAATTGAATAAAATAATAAATGAAAGGGATTCAAAATAAATAAATCAGCAAACAATATTATAAATACCAGAAGGTATTAATTATATTGTTTGCTGATTTATTTCTCCGACACTGCTACAGAAACATGTCTGCTGGAACAATGCCGGATGAAGGGGCAGTCTCGCCTTCCTGCAATCATCGCCAGTACAATGTTGGGGCTAACCCGCACCCTGCTCACCAAGGACGCGGCGCGTTTACGCATGGTCGCGTGAAAGCAGCCGGTGCACGCCTCTGCGAACATACCCGAGGCGCTACAGTGTCGGGGTAGCCCCATCACTGCTCTGAACGCGTTATTGTACTGGACGCGGATGGCGCTGTAACTTCTGTTAGAGTAGTGAGCCCACAGACTGCAGGAGTACAGCGATGTACAGTACGCTCTAAAGAGCGTAGCCTTAACCTCATTCGAGCACCCCGCAAATCTCCGGGGGATCATATTCGCTCTAACAGACAACCCCCTTCGCTCCCGTTCCATGTCAGCGTTGTCTTTGAGGTCGACAGTTAAAACATGCCCCAATTATGTAAACTGGTCAACCCTATCCAAAGGAACCCCATTGAGTTGGACCGGAGGTATAATTTTCGGACTTCTCGCACTGACGGTCTCGAATATCATACTGGCTCTTCTTTACATTATACAATAAGCCGTGACCACAAGCATATTCCTCGCATACTTGTAACAGCTTCCTCACGCCGCAGACCGAAGCGCTCATCAGCACCATGCCGGCAGCATAACTTAGATTATTGACACATGTACCGTCAATGTGACAGCCGACATGCTGACTACTGAGCGCCACGATCAGCCCGTTAATATACAAATTAAACAGGATAGGAGATGTTAAGCCACCCTGCCACCGTTACCGATCTATTTAACTGAGCGTTAAGCAAACCGTCAAACACTTAAGCAGTCACAGTGGCAAGAGAAATAGACCTGTAATTACTCTTATCAGTAAGGTCACCAGTTTTATGCTTCACTACAGGCACTACCACTGTTTTCATAAAGTCCACTGGCAAGAAGGAATTGCTCACGCACAGCGAGTACAACATAGCCAAGACCCTAGCAACGTGATGTCCAGCGTGCTGAAGGTGCTCAATGCTGAGCCCATCATGACCCGGGGACTTACCTCTCGAGATAAGCCTTATGGCTTTGGTTACGTCCTTCGCCCGAATGGCAGTTATACCACCTCCTGACTGTTTACGTCATCATTACGTAACTCCGTCGCTGTACCCAACGGAGACTTAACCGAAAAATGGTTCTTAAAAAGATTCGCAATCTCCTTCGGGTCAATAACACCATCGATGCTCACAGGAAGGCCGGGGCGTAGGTTTACTTTTTTGGTGCCCAGAAACCACGGAAATCCCCCTTGCAATGTTTCACAGCTCCATTCTTATTTGGTCCTGATGATTTTGGCACCATTTTAATCGAGACTTGAACACTCTCCTGCTATCGCACATTACTCTATACAAAACTCCTGATTTAGGCCTACCACACAATACCCAATCAAGGAACTTAGATTTGACCACCCTGTGCCTCGCTGACATGTTTTTTCCACCCGGCTATGCAAGGGCCACAGTATTGCAACAACGAACACACGTAGTAGAAGCCTACAACAAAAGTGAAATTGCCAGTGGCAATACAGTGGAGAGATGCTTTGGAGTATTAATGTAAGCGGCAGTTCCCATGTTTGGAGAAAGGCATAACTTTGAGGAAAACTACAACGCAAACAAACTTCAATTAATTGTTGCTACAGCAGTGAAATACAGTATGTGTATTGAGTTAGATGATGTGGAACCCCTCCATGATTTTCAACCTGATGTATCAATTGGGATGATGACTACTATTAAAAACGTTCGTAAATAATCGAAGAAATCTGTTAAATCGATGTAAACATGAAGACGATGCACGCTTTAAAAGTTTTTGGAGGGGATTATTCCTGTCCTTGTCGCGCGGTACGGACAATGTACGGCGCTATAAGTATGAAGTTACGTAGTCGTGACGTCACATCTACAATAGTGTTGTCCTAGTCCTTTTACACTTTTTGTAATACTATTTGCACTATTTGGAAATAAACATTTCTTTGAGATAAAAGAAAAAAAAGTTGTCATCATCCCCATTGATAATTATCTCCATACTCACAGTTATATTCATTTATTTAATAAAATACAATACAAAATAATCTATAACTACAGTACTGTCAAATGATTGATTAATTAACTTATAAAACAAGCTCATTTATCCATCGATATTTATTGCAATCGCCGTATTCTCAGTTCGTCGCCAGCATCCACATCAGTCTTGTCTAGGTAGGGAAGGGCTAGGTACTCCAACATGGAAACCGCTGTCTTGTGCCGCAAATGCACATGCTAGTGGCACGGATTATTGAGATGATGATTCTTGATCTTAGCCAACCCATCACTACGCTCTAGGACCTATTAAAGCGGTTAGCGATTGCAGCTCCAACATATTTTACGAAGTTAGACATTTGTGGGGCGAAAACTCCGTCAACGGATGCAACAAGGAGGGTGAATATTGCATGTCGTACTTCACAAGAGGTTGAATATTTCCTAATTTTTCTCCTTCGGCGAGATTTAGTACAGAGGCGACAGGGCGTGAAACATAAGAAGGAGCGTCTACGACCCGAATATCAAATAATGCCTCCCTCTGAGCGTCCCAAATGCCCCGGTAAGAAAGATCTCCATCTAGTCTGCAGTCTCCTTCGGAGATGATGGGTTCTTTGACTACGCTGTCCATGTTGACAAGTCACAGAATAAATCTCTTGTTTCATTATGCCGACGTGTTACTAGATAAACTTTTTACAACATAGAGCATGAGCAATTTTACATTCATCGCAGCCACAGCCATCACACGATTTTTGAAAACGATATCGTAGGCGTCCAATTTTAACCAGTCTCTTCTTTCGGGGTTTTTATCACAAATATAATCATACATCACAGTAAAAACAACGCAAAATAAGAGTACCTACTTTAAATACAGCAATCACACAACCAAAAAATATAACTTTAGAGATATGAGGAACAGGGTGTAAAGTTCACTCATACTCTTGGAAAAGTGAGGATCCTCCGACCAGATGGATGTCGTATCTGGTGGGCAACTGCCCGATGATTGTTGTCGGGAAGTTGTATATATGCTATCTGCGCGGTAAACTCTGCTTGCGCGATGCAGGATTGATGCGTTCGTTCGTATGTGGCGGTGTAGATGCCGCCACAATAACTACTCTCTACCGAGAGCACACAACGTAATAACTATTAATTTGTCTAATGTCAAAATGACAAAATTGTCGAACATTTTATTTTTTTCGATCGTTGCTAGGTGAAATGTGAAAAGTGAGGAGAAAATTATAGAACAGACCTTGGTTAGTTATAAGAACAAAAATTCATCAGTTTTACGAAGTCGAAAAAAAAACAAGTGTTCGTAAGTTACTATCAAGTTTGAGACAGGATGGCATATCGAATTGTGGACGGGAATATTTAAGACAGCTTAGCTACACAAAATGTTTCCGTTTAAAAAAATGCAAATCGGAGAGACATCATCGGCAAAATATCTTACACAAATCAGAAATTTTAAAACGCAAAACCGCAACATATATTTTCTTGATGAAACATACATCAACGCCAGTCACCATGCCAGCAAATGTTGGTAATCATTGCCAGAACCCGGAATTCATGCTGATATTGGGAAAGGACGGCAATTGGTAATTCTCCACGCTGGGTGTCGAAATGGCTTAGTGGACGATGCATTGACTATATTCAAATCAGATGCTAAAACCGATGACTATCATGGCGACATGAACGGGCCTACTTTTTAAAAGTGGGTAGATGAAAAGTTAAAAGGTAAGTTGCTGCCGAATTCTGTGGTTGTAATGGACAACGCGTCTTACCACAGCGTTCAGGTTGAGAAGAAACCAACTATATCAAGCCTCAAAAGTGAAATGCAGAACTGGTTGCTACGCCATAATGTAGAATTTTCAGGAACCAAGATGAAGGCTCAGCTGCTACTTCTTATCAAAAAAACACAAAAAGAACCCGTGTATAGAATTGACGAACTCCTGAAAGCCAGTCTTATTGGATAAATTATTTTCGGAATTCACGGCGGAAAAATGGCAGAGATGCGATGATCGTGTCCAGAAAAATGGAAATGATTACTGGAGTCGCGATAGTAGGTTCGATAATATTATCGATTCATTCATAATACATTTGCAAGACTCTGATTCAAGTTCCGATGGCGAAATGGAAGATGAAAATGAAACAGAATCCATGTAAGAAAAACTTTCGTTAGAATATATAATTGTTTGTAGATATAAACAATTTTCAATAAAACAAGTCCTGATTTGAATTATAAGTTTAGATAAATAAATCACCTGCCTACTTTTAATAAAATATGAGTAAATTTGGGTTATATTTTAATCAACTAAGTATAATATATTAGTCTTGCCTTAGAAATGTAAACTGATATCGTAAGATCTGTCCGACATGTATCGATCTCATCTGAACTCATTCAGCTCAGAGAGCTCACAGCAGTAATGGCCACACTGTAGTAACATTGTTTAAAGACTACTTTAGGTAATGAAACATTATCTTAAGATAAAGTTGTTTTGTGCAACACCATTAAATTAATGAAATCACTCGCGTTAATGGCATTCATGTTTGTCTTTGTGCAACCGGCTGAAGCGTTGTGGTTTTTCTCAAAGTTATGCCTTTCTCCAAGCATGGGAACTGCAGCTTCCATCAATACTGCAAAGCATCTCTCCACAGTATTGCGAGGTGTTGGTGGTTGCAAACAGGGGTCAGTAAGTAGCTTTTGGTATAGTAGCCGCTGTCTCCTAACGATAAGTATTTTCTGTATGCACCACCATTAATTTTTTTATAATCATGCACTGATCCCGGCCAGCGTGCAATTGTGTCCCTGATTTTTAGTTTCGCATCACACACCACTTGGACATTTATTGAAAAATATTTCTTTCTTTATCGGGAAGTTTCTGCGAAGAAACCGCCTCTGCTTATAATTTTGCTGTGTGTGCATGATGGTAGATCTGCAAACGCAACATGTCAATGTGTCAAAACGCACGTCAAGTTTTACGTAAATCGATCTCTCTCTCGCATACCTATGGCTGTTGTACTAAGAACGTTGTGTGCTATCCTCCTATTACATCAATGTTAATCCTGCCTATTTCTTTTATTTATGCCACTAATCCTTCAGTGCAATCTAGGGCTTCTACGTCACGTGAAAACCCCGCAATTGAAAATAAAATCTTCAGCAACCCTTCTAAAAAAATTCTCTCTGGCATTCGAATAGCGACAGCTGCTAATCTAGCAAGCTTCTGAGTTATCCTTCTGTATTATTCGACAAATCGTCGATTTGTGGACATTGGTCAAAACACCAACCTCAGAAAAAATCTGTGGCAAAAAATCTAAGGCAAATCAGTAGTTGGATTTTGGCATCGATGGCCTTATTTCTATGGGTAATTGGCTCCAAATCAAGCTAGGCATATATTTGAATAGCTGCTTCTTTTGAGATTCAGTAACGGAGACGAAAATCTTCTCCATCGTATTTTGAGAATATATCTTTCCTGTTTGTGATATGACTGCGACGACGAGGAGCTTATTATTATACTTCTGCTTCAGAGAATGATGACAGGCTCGACAAAGACATGTTGTATAATCCAGGAATGTCTAACTTTACTTTTTAAATAAAAACTGAAAATTCGCACATAAGACAATAAAATAATCAATAACTGCAATATTAATGTTGGGCTAGTGGTCGCAATCGCTACTGCTGAGCATGAGGTCCTGGGTTCGGTTCCCACATCGGGCAACGTGTTAATGGGTTTTTCTATCTGGAATTTCTCAGTAGCAGCCCGGAGTCTGGATTTGTGCCCGGTTGATGGCAATAGGCTCGCCCCCTATTACATGGGACTTAAACACAACTGGCGAAATGTGGGTGTACTATAGGTACAGCACTGCCCAACCCTTCGGGGAAACAAGGCGTGATGTTATGTTATGTCTGTATATCGTAACCATTAGGTTTATTTTTTGTTTAATGAACGACATACTTTTGCTATACTACATAATCTTTGTCACCAATTTAGGTTAGGTTAGGTAAGTACCTACAATAAAACACAGTTTCCAGTATTAATGTGTTAGGCGTGCTCACTCTTTGGGCGTGCTATCGCTAGGTCTGTAAGTATACGGGTCGCAACGGCTTCTCGGACAAGACTGCGAATGCGGCGCATCTCCCTGCACAGGGAGAGCTACCGCGCAAACCCCACTACAGCACGCATAACTTATTTACTAAACGTCACAATACCCATCACGTCTGCGGAGCTTCGCTCATTTAATATGATCTTGTATGTAGGTGTAGGTATGTATTATCCTCTTTCTACCGATGGTGAAATAACGTTGAGGCTTTTAACACGAAGGCAATATTTCATAATGTGCAATTTAACTTTTTCAATTAGGTTTCTCTACCTACGTTATTCGTATCCTGGGAAAACACACAAATATGATCTACGAGTATCTATGGAACCTTCCTGTATTAAGATCGTATTTTTTTCTGATAAATGTACAGTCGAATCGAGTACGCGAGGCCTAAGCTGAGCTTTTCATTTGTGTGAGTGCACACATCGACGCGTCCTTTGTTTGGCAATCGGCCAATCGGACAATCGGCCTGAGGCGCTTTGCGTCCCACGCGCAATCACATTGGTGCGATTGGCAATCACTCCCATAAATGCAAAGCTCAGCTTAGGCCTCGCGGACTATACTTAGGTTGATAGGCGCTGAACTCTTTTCTTTAAAATGAGTGCCAAATGCACAATGCAATGAACATTGGTATTTTCCTTCACGCACACCTCTTACGCAGTTTCCCTTAACTTTTCCTGATCTTTTGCGTTCTTCTTAACATGTTGAAGCTTTCTTTTTACAAACAAAGCTAAACCTACGTCACTAGTCAGTACTTTCTCAAGTTGAATTAGTCATTAGAGGATACTTTAACCACCGTTATTTGAACTTCCTTCCTCCTTTTTGTAAATAAAAATATGCACAGTAATAAAAAAGTTGACGTTTCTTGATCTGAAAATTGACGTCATATAATGACGTAGGTACAGTTATGTATTTAAAATCGTTTGTTAACCATAGATTCAACTATCAATCACGGTGCATGGTCCATGGCCACGGCAGCAAACTTCCTATAATTAGATACAATTCTTAGAACTACAAAAGTGCTTTCTGGGACCTCAAACCGCATCGTTAGAGGCTTTTTATAGAACAACATACAGTACCAAGTAATAGTTTACAATAATTCGTCAGATAGTCTGATTCCGAATTTTGATAATTGCATTGAGATAATTCAGACATGATTCTTTCTGGATTTCGTGATTTGTCGTCTCTATTCCTCTAACGCGGGGCGCTTGCATTCAAGGTTATAAGTTTGCGAGGTCTGTGATGACTGCGAAGACTTTATGGGTAACGAGCCTTCAAGGGTTGACGACGCAAGGAGAAGTGACGTGGTCCATGGTAGCTCGTTGCCCTCAAAATATTTCTGGAAGGTGTGATGGATAGTAGCGTATAGTAAGCAACGCTACTACTTAAAGAAATATTTTATATTATTTGCCACAACATAAAAACACAATTTGTTTAATAGTAAACAAATGGTGTTTCATCGCAAGTCGTACCTAACAAATTACATGTATTGCAGTATGATTTATTTATTTACGTACTTACTAGCTGGAAGAAATACAGTCAGAATAGTTATCTTGCTGAAAAATATATGAAAGTGTTACATAACTTTAATCAACCAACACATGAGGTACCTAGGACCTACATCTTTACCGTTTATGGCCATGTGGAATGAAGTCAAAAGTCATTTATTAAAATTAGGCTGAGAATCAGCACTTTTCGAACGTCAAAATTACACAAGACAGTACCTCAGAACACCCCGCCCTTAACAACACATTGATTTAACTGTGGCGCAACAAACTCCCCAGCAGCACAGATGTCTGTTCAGTTGGAAAAAAACTGAATCTGTACAATAATAGCTATGCAAAGTAATAAAAATTTCGAGACACAGAACATCATATTACATTATCTGCCATGTGTTAGATATCCACGCAAATATACCCAAAAAAGAAAACAATTAAAATCAAGCAAATAAAAAAAACAACTTCATACATAAATAAATGTCGTGACAGTTTACATAATATGCAATACTGGATCAATTGTTAATATATATCCCTACATACATGTCACTACAATTTCGTTAGTTTTTAATTTAGGTTACTGAGGTATTGGTATCTTTCGTACAATGTTTGTAACCTTAATGTTCTGTAGGTATTGTGTACATAGTTTAGATGAGCGTTTTATATTGTTTTTATCTGAAAGCGATCAAAGTATACCTTGAGATTTAACATGCCGTATTAAATTATTTTTGTTACACTTGGCGGAAGGCAGCAACAATATGCAAAGGCTCTAGGAGATCACTAACTTCAACAATACTTCCGTTACTTAATACTAAGCATAATTTATGTACCTTTTATTATTATCAATATTATGAAAATCAGGCAAAGAAACGAATTACTGTTGAACTGTTGTACACCCGCCAAAACCAGCCAACCGTTGCTATCAAACGCCTGCAAAATGCAATCAAAGTCGACATGTTTGTCGTTTAGGGCAGCCTGGCAAAAGTACTTGTTACCAGTAAAAATTGTGAAAGTCTGAGGTTTGATAGGAAATTACCTAAAGTCCATTCACAGTTATTTTACCTCTGATTTTGCATCAGTGTCAATATCTCAGTGGTCTTTAATCTCGTGGAAATAAGGACTACTGTTACAAGCTGTGTACTTTTTGGATCAGTATTCTTCTTCCAGATGAATATAATTATCATGCCGTGGTTAACGTATTAGCTAGTTAGCCAGACGTTGTCGGGGCTGACTTTACATGACAGGGAGCGTATCCCGGTAACCGTAATCGGTTTGTTAAAACAGAAGTGCAATCCACAGTGCGACTAGGGTAATGATAATGATGATCCAATAACGGTGTGATCATACAGCCCTAATATTAACATACCCGATAAACTAGTTGTAAGCATACGGGAGGGTAAATAACCTGCAATGACTTATTACAAATAAACTGAGTACTGGTTTAAGACGCTGCCTGCTTGACGACCTAAGCGCCATCTCACCGATGGTGTAAGCGCACATCATAAGTGAGAATCTTCACCGGAAAGTAGGTATGCGTATAAGAAGATCGGTGATGAAGATGGCTGACCGTGTTTCCTGGTGAAACTTGTATAGTAATGGCCGTCTCGTTTATCTTGTCGCCGATGACCCTCTACGTCATTTTGACCATCTCCACATCGAGCGGTATCGCTAATACATTTTAAAACAAATTTTAAGTATGAACAGAGATAAAAAACAACAACACAAGGAAAATGACACATGAGCGGCTGGAGTTTGAAAACTCGTATAAAACGAACCGGCGCTCATTCTGACTCGGGCATTATCAGCGGATAACCAATCCACACAGACAATAATTAATCTAATATGACCGCGACAGTTTGACGGAAAAAATCAATCGATTATAAGTGTTTCTCAACGATATATTATGATCACGTAGTTTATTTATAAGTATATCGAGTGCGTGCTATACAAGTTTGTGTGTTTGACGTGAGCAGTGTTATTTTAAGTTGGATAAAGACTGTGATGTAAACAATTAATAATGTTCAAGTTAATGATAACCGTGACTGTATTTCTGCAATTACTGCTGCAAACGGAATGCTGTAAGTGAAATTTGATTTTACACCTGACATTATACTAGAGACGGCGATGGATCGGAACGTTAAATGAATTAATGCGTTTTTTATGACCGTATCTAAATGCGCTTAATTTGGATCCAATTAGATATTCGACTAACATTAATTAGCACAAGGTAGGCAAGAAAACAACAAAACCAAGGCACTTGACACGTGTGGTGGATTACAGCGAGGATATTCTGTGACGGCTCAATCCCTGTCACTCAGGCCGCTCTGATCTGAGTCCCAGCAGTGGGAACAACATAGTCATATTATTTACCTATAATAATGCACTCATGATGTTAGACACGTACAGTACACATTAAAAATAAATAACAGTCCAGTACCAGTGTCATGACCTTAATTTAAAGTTGTGTTTACATCAATTTGCAATAAAAAAAACAGTTAAATGTGGGGAAACACGGAGTTAACTTAATTCTCATATTAATCATAAAATTATGCATATTTAAAACATCTACCTACAGTACAAACATCTTAAGGAAAATAGTAATGAAAATAGCGAAAATTCGAAATTAAATTTCCGAAATAACTACGAAATATCACATGATAAATTACCAGATGACGTAAAAAAAAAATGACATGACAAAACTTTTGAAGTAAGATAATCAATATCGATTGAAGGGGTATTTTATTTATCCTATTGTATAAGAAGGTGGTTTTTCTCATGTCCTAAATAAGCATGTCAAGTCGTACGTAAACAAAGTTACTTTGAAATTGGTGTATTGAGTTTCGATCGATAAAATCCCAGGAATAACAAATGAATGCAGAAACACTTGGAAATTCTCAGTACCTCACTCAACACAGCTTCCATAAACCGATAGTATGTCTCGGCTAGTACTTACCTACGTCATGAGAACATTCGTACCGATAATGGCCCAAAAGATAGACCGACGATCCAAAGGGGCAATTCCCGTTGAAAGAACTTTAGTTTCCTTACATTTTTTACAAGTTTATGACATTGATTGTCGCCGAGATGAGTTTATGCCTACTTAGATTTTGAACATTTTTAATTACAAGAATAGATGTGTTTCAGCTAAAATGATAATGATTTACACCGATACGAACAACTAAAGTAGACCCTCCTTTTCAACCGACCTCACAAAAAGGAGGGGGTACTCAATTCAGTTGTATTTTTGAATTTTTTATGTTTGTTACCTCTGATCTCCGTCATATAATAACCGATTTGTTTTTGCCCGTTTGTTTAAAAGGGTATATAAAAGTTTCAGATTTGTCGAGAAGACCCAAATAAATTGGGTCAAGTTCGTATGAGTGGTTTTTGAGTTAGTTTCAGTAATACTATTTTTTTCCACTTAGTGTATGTTGATGATCTTCCTGTCACTTTTATTTACTTAGAAAGTAGGTTTACGATTTTTTTGGGGCAGGTACCACAATTACTAAATACTGATTTCTGAAATTAAAGTTATTTTTCACTTTGAAGTGTTTTTTTTTTGGAGTCGGTAGTTTAGTTTTGTAATAAAGTTTTTAGTTGTGGTACCTACCTTACATAAATTCGTATTCCTTCAATTGCTACTAAAAAACAACAAGCAACTTCAAAAAATTAAAAAAACACTCCAAAGTGAAAAAATTAACTTTAATTTCGGAAGTCGGTAACAAAAAACGAAAATACTAAACCAAGATATAAGACTTTCAAAATTAAAGTAATTTTTCACTTTATAGTGTTTTTATTCGAAGTGGGTTGTTTTTTTAACAAGATCAACTTGAATTCAAGTAGTCAACTAGACTTTTCGAATTAGGAAATCGGTCAGGACGTGTGGAAACTCATTGCAAAACTTTTGTAAATAAAAAATAAAAAAATGCTGGTAACTATCAACTTCTATGCTGAGCATACAGGGTGACTTGTAATTTGACGTATTCTATCCAGGACGTGATAGTGTGACCCATTTGCAACAATTAAGCAAGCCATAGGCTAGGTGAAAATTCATGGTATTTGATAAAACCCAATTTTTCTGTTTTTTTTTAATTTCGTATATTTCGTCACTACATGCCACTTTTCTCTAAACTCTCCAATTGAATAGCCTTTATTGCCGTGCTTGGCACCCAATACCTTAACAAACCTTTCGATGTATCCAAATGTTCTATATATTGCTGGGAGGTTAGAAAGTAGTGAGATTGCATAAACCTAGTGAATTCCTTAATCCCAAAAAAAAAAAAAAAAGTCTTTGCAAATTCGACCTTTGCCAGCATTATCGTCTGTTTCATCGGCACATCTCAATATTTTTTTCACTGTTTTACCTCGATAAATAGCTGACAAAATGAAGATGTCTTCCGTGTACGTACATAGTATAATACTATGTACGCTTTATGCTTTAGTAAAGTTTTGAGATAACTGGTGTTAAAGTTCAAGTAGGTAGAACATTTTAAGAAAAGGTTAGATAACATCTTCGTTTACCTTTTAAAACGATAAATATGAAGGTTATTCAATTTGAGAGTTTAGAGAAAATGAATATTAAGTGACGAATTCTGGGAAATTTTCTTAAATAGCTACATAATAATTGGATTTTCTCGAATTCCATGAATATTCGCCTAGGCTTTATAGGATGCTTAATTTTTGCAACCGGGTCACGCTATCGTGTCCTTAAAGGAATACGTCACATTACAAGTCACCCTGTATATGTATAGCTCCACAGCTCCACTGACAGTGGTCATGTCCAGCATGTACTACTCACATCATTACTAACTTTGTGACCTATTTGTTAGCTAGCCGACCTCCGCTCATTTTTCCCCTTACTTAAGTGAACTTGATTCTGTCAAGACGTCAAGCATTTTTTTTTTCTTTATTAATTTATTTTTACTTCTTACAAGTATCTTTACAGATCTTCAACCTAATTTGATAGTGTAGTTATCCACTATTATTGCCTAATATTATATTATATATGATGAAATATGTACATAATGAATATACCAATACAAACTAAACTACAATTAAATAAATAAAATACCTACGTAAGTAAGCTATCAACTACTAAACCTAGATGCATCATCCGTGTAACAAACATAATAAATTTACATCAAAACATAAAAAAATACCTAAAGATCTAAATAGTAGATATTAAAAAGAAAATACAACATCTTAACATTACTTACTTAACATAACCTACCTATTACATTTAATAGAACTTTGGCGAATTCACTCAAACTACTCGAAAATACATCTATTCTCCCGTGGACTTCGTTTACTATGTGGATTGTTCGGGTGAGGGGGGTTTTAGCCAGGAGATTGGTCCTGGCTACCGGCACGGCTAGCAGATGTGGGCGCCGCCGCGCCGACTCCATACGTATCGGTCCTGCACGCACAGCTTCAGGTGACGCAGCACTCCCGGGTTGTGTGCTACACCACGCAGTAGCATAACTAGATAGAGAACGCGGCGAGTAAAAGTTTCAAAAAAATGTTAAGAGCGGAATAGTTTTTCCATAATTAATTGTCTTTGGTTAAGTAGTAAAAACTGACACAGCTAGGTAACCACCCAGTTTTGACCTCTAGTTAACCGGATTAATTTGTTGCTAATGGTTTAACTCCTTTTACTGCCACTCTGTATAAAGCCTCTTTACTTTAATTCTCAAAACTTTCCTAACGACGTTTGTGCATTCCTCTGCATTACATGGCCCATTTTTAGGAAAATGGGACTTAAACATAGCAGGCGAAGTGTGGGTTTAATCTACACCAATTTTTCAGGGAGTATTCCCTGAAACAAAAATGCCTGTATAGGCATGATCTTATGTTTTTGTTTCATTTTTATCAAGATGCTACGGAAAATGATCTTCCAGCATTATTTATTTAACAAAGCAACAGCATTTACATTCAACATTGGCTTAAATTAGTACCAAGGTATTTAGTATTTATTTATATCTTCCATCGTTATCTGTTCCAGTATATTCCGGAGACAGTTGCGTTGCTGATGGTGAGTCTGGTACCTGCGTTCCCTTGCTGCAATGTAAGCACATCCTCGACGAGGTCAGGCGGGCAGGCAACCCCATACCGCCTCACATGAGGATGAAGCTACAGAAAATCACGTGTGGCTACGAATACAAGGACCCCATGGTAAGCATGAACTTCAAAGTGATTGTTCACGCTGCAGAATTGATACCTAAAAATGTTTACGCAACACACAGCAATAGTTTTAATTAGCAAGTCTGAACTAAATTGATTGCCTAACATATTATAAACTCGCTTTTGCCGCGGCTTCGCCCGCGTGGATGTCGGAAAATTATACATTGTTTTATATCATCATTACATACATCTGACCCTAAAGCTCCCAGTAGGCATGAGTTTTTCCGACATCTTCAACAATCCAAGACATATTTCAGCCAATAGAGATGATGACATATTTTTTTCAACTCACAGAAGTATTTGTTTACAAATTGTGCAATCAATATTAACAGAAAGTGTAAAAGCTTAAAAAACTGCCAAGTTGTAATTGTTTTAAAGTAAGTGTTAGACAAGGACAGCACTATAGTAGAAGTTACGTCACGACGATGTAACTTCATACTAGCGCCATACATTTTCCGTACCGCGCCACAAGGACGGGAATAATCCCATCCAAAAACTTTTAAAACGTGTAGCTTCTTCATATTTACATCGATTCAACAGATTGTTTCGATCCGATCTCATTATTCCTTGCCTTCTTTGAAATTACATAATTTTTTCGAACATTTTTAATATTTGTCGTCATCCCTATTTGAAACAAAGCTTTAATAAATTATACACTTATAAACCATCCTCATGAATCGAGTGAGTCGGAGAATGAACGAAATCGTCCATTTGTGAAAGCCATATGAAAATTCGTACGTGTAGTTTTCGAGTTTAGCTTGCGTTCAGACAGACAGACGCGGCGCCGGGGGGGACTTTGTTTTTAGGACGATCTAAAAGTATAACTTTGTTCATCTATTGTTAGTGTGGTTTTTCTTAGAAGAACAGTTACAATGTTATGGTACGATTATGTCAAACGTTGATTCAACCAATCTACTAATGAATCACAACATGTGGTATCATTTAGCGAGATGATCATTCATTCCGGTTTTGCTTCGAGGGAAATTCCTAACTTAACTTCTTCTTGGAACTTAGTTACGATTTATGAACGATTCAAGTACGAGAAAGTAATAAATAATCAAAGGAAGTTGTGAGTCATATATAAAAATAGCTTTTGCATAGTGAATGACATTGTCGTCTATCTACATAACATTAAACATTTTAAAACTTGTTTTTACAGGTCTGTTGCGCTTCTTCGGGAAACACAAATATTCAAAAACCAGCTACACATAATGCTATCTTAGGACCTGACACTGGTGCCAATATAGAACATTTCACTAGAGCTACACTAGAAAATAAGAATGGACCAATAAGTGTCGAAGCTCATCCGAACCTGGGCCTCCTGCCCCTGCAGTGTGGGAACATTGACAGTGACCGGATCAATGGCGGTAACAGGACGCAGCTGTTTGAAATGCCTTGGATGGTGCTTCTATCATATGACTCAGGTATGCTATACTAGGAACATAACAAAACTTAATTACGTAATTCAAAATTAAACGTAACTACGATTCATATTCTAATAAAAAACTATGATAAATGTTCTGCCTTGAACTTGCCCGTTCACGATGATAATGATTTTGAACCTATAATATGAAAAACACAGAACCTATAAGATTTTAACATCTACTTTCATTTACAAGCGACTAAGGACCAGCAACGATTCTGTAAGAATCTCACCGTGAAGACTTGCGTGGAGTGAGCTGTCAGTGTCATCCCGTCTTGGTCGATCCCTGGCATCAGTGGCACTGACAACTACTCCACGCTCACTGCACCTAAGTTTTCACGGTGAGATAGTTACAGATAGCTGTTTCACTTTGTTTGAATAGTCACTTCTCTTTGTCAATATTCACCAATCAGTCAATGTCCCTATTATAATTTATAGGTCGCGGCACGGCGTTGAGTTGCGGCGGTTCACTCATCAACGAATGGTATGTCCTGACGGCGGCTCACTGCGTATCCTTCCTGGGCAACAGACTGCGACTGGATGGAGTCATCCTCGGGGAGCATGACATCAGGCAGGACCCTGACTGCGAAATGTCAGATGACATAGAGTATTGCGCACCGAGAATAGAGGTGAGGATATAATTGTCTAATATTTACCTATCAGTAGAAATCCGCAGCTGGACATATGACCTCTCAAATTGAACGATGATCCTCGTAAATCGTGGAGAGTGGCCAAGGTTTTAGCTATAACTTCGGCCACTCTCCAAGATCATCGTTCTGACTGACTATTTAAATTACAAAATTAAAACCATTGGAATTTATGCATTATGCATCAGCAAGTGTCGTCCTCGTTTGAGAAACCTGATGAATGGTCGGTTTTATATTTTAAAGCTGTTGTCTGTACTTTATTGTGTTATATTATTCCACAGAACGTGTCGATATCTGCAGTAGTCGCGCACCCTGGATACACCCCGCAGTCACTGGTCGACGATATAGCTTTAATACGACTTGCTCGACCAGCCAATTTTACACTTCGTAAGTACTTTGTGTGTGTTGTTTATTATACATGTGCATGGTCTATTGATTCATTAATAATAACCTCCTTTACACGTACGCTCTCTCGCGAGTGCTTTGGAGTATACAGGATTGCGTGCGGGAAAGTACTACACTGCAATCGCGCTGCACTGTAAGCTTTACCTTCCCATTCAACCACCTGATAAAGCAATGAAATAATAAATTTACAAGTATCTTTTTTAATGTTTGTTACAGCTAACATGAAACCCTTGTGTCTGCCCATCACTCAAAAGCTTCAAAAGCAGTCTCTTGTTGGACAAAACGTGAACGTTGCGGGTTGGGGAGTCACGGAAGAAGGCCTGCAGTCTCCCGTTCTGCTCAGCGTCGACCTTCCTGTCATCAGCACTGAGGATTGCACGACGGCGTACCGTGGGTTAGTTTCACTCTTCTACCATAAGTTCTTCACACAAATAGGTTATGACCAAATAAACTGTTATCGGTGTTACGTTGTCACGGTATGTAGATGAGTTTGAAAATTAAAAAGAAAACAAGAGCGAGCGAAGAGAGCTCAAAAAAATTTGCATCCATCCCGTCTCGTCTGTAAAGGTTAGGTTTTCTTTTGACTTTACTATAGAGGCTACTAAGACGTCGAAGCCGATTTCGTGTAACTTAAAGAAGTTCTAACGGTTTTGAGTTTGGCGATATTTGTTTTACTTGTAACCGTCTGAGGAGCATGGCCCCTTGACCCCCTCCCCCCTGCATCCGCCCTTGCAATCCAATGTGCAAACTTCTCAAAAATTTAATACGTTACTGCTACTCTGCTGGTGATATCCCCCGACGCAGCATCATTGGATTAACTTCAACCGATTGAACAGTCAGGGCCAGGGCCTTTTTGCTTTCTTCTCGATATTTGACATATTCTTAAACATCAGCTTAGTATATTTTTTATAATCTTTATTTACAGTACCCCGAAAGTAAGGGTGACGCAAATATGCGCTGGTGGAGTCAAAGGCAAGGATTCTTGCGGAGGGGACTCAGGCGGTCCTCTTATGTACCCTGGCTCTTACGGAAAATTTGGAGTACGGTACGTGCAGCGAGGTCTCGTATCCTACGGCTCGAAGAGATGCGGTATCGGGGGCTTTCCAGGAGTCTACACCAATGTGGCCTACTACATGGACTGGATCTTAGACAATATGCACAGTTGATAATGATAATGGCGTCTGATTATGACTGAAACAATGCATCTGATATTGTTAATACTCGGAACGATCAGGGAAAGCCGTGCAACAAGTTATTAATGAAACTCTTGCTGAGGTTGAATGGAAAAGGCTATACTGATGAATGCTTAAATAATAATTATGTATAAATAAGACGTAATTTTAGTTATTAGCGGTTGTAAATTGGCAGCCCTGTTACTAACTTAGCTATATAGCTGACAATCAATTTTGTAACTATTACTTGATCTCAGCAAATCCGCATGGCTTAGTTATACTAGAACAAAGATTGGATATTTGAATGTAGTACTTATTTTCAAATAGATCGCTCGCCAATTTTGTACAAAGTCAAAAGTGACACTCACATGGATAAAGTCATTAAAATAGAATTGATTCTAGTCGCCCCTACCAAAAGGGAGCAGAATGGGCAAGAAATTCCACCGTTAACAATATTTTATATAGATAAAATATGTCAAGACGATGCACCAAGAATAAAATCACTATACCACAATAGGTAAAAAGAATTAAAAATGAAGCAAAGACAGATGAATTAGATATTCAATAGATACATGGTGCACACATATTTACAAACATTGTAAAAGCATACGATTTTCCTAAAACATTAACAAGGAATAAGTCAGTGTGTGAGTTAAGTAATCACAGTTTACAAAGAGTACTTTTTATGAGTTTTTAATTAACTTTTATTTAATTGCTATATATCACAAGGTATTTAGTTGAAACATTTAACGCAGTACCCCATATAAGATGTATGTGAATTATCTAATCTGAAAAAAGGTTTTGATGAATGAAATCTGAATCGTTTTAAATGTTTCCCTGAGAGATTCGCGACGACCGCGACGAAGTTTTTAAACAGCTCTGACAGCTCTTTTTGCATCGTTAAAGTTATGCCATTGGATGTGAAACCTAGTCTACTGTATACGATACCTGTACCCTAATTGCGTAATACACAATCAATCGGATATGAATCGTTTTGAAACAGATTGCTAATACATTGCTACATAAACTCGTTATAAAAATCTGCTCAACAAGGTAAATAACGCAATAAATGTTGTTGAACTGTCAAAATACAACAGATTAGTCGTAATCGTGAACGAAAATGTGTTACGCAATTAGGCTGCAGAATATTGTTCCATGAGCAGTTTAGCCCTTAGAATGAACCTTTATTTTGTCCTAACTCTAATAATAATAATTAATCTATTGAGAATGTAATTTTTTTGACTGGATTTTTTAACTAGTAAAGGAAAGTGAATTATGAATGTGTGAAAACGTGGTTAAGATTATTTTTGTACTCTTCTTCTGTAAATTTGTTTTCACTAAATTATTTCACTATTTTATTGGACACTTGAGTAAATGATCGTGTAAAAAAATCTTATGTTTTAATTTAATTAAAAGATCTATTGTGAGCTAATGACCCCATAAATAGTGGCAGTACTTTTACAAATTGTATTGATGATTATTATATGATCGAGAATTAGGTAGGTATTTTATAATTTGCCAATACACTTGATTACTTTTCTAAACAGACTGGACGCCTGAATGACATTTTTGTTTTCTGAGCATTGTGAAATTGTCATAGATAATTGTATTAAAAAAAGAAGATGTCGGCGTCAGTACCGATTGTGATTGTTACCGTCAAAAGATCCTTGTACCGCGGCCCGCGCGGGCGCGGTGATATAATGGTAGGTAAGTAAAACCATATGTACAGGTTGTTTTTTTTTTGGGGATAAACGAGTTGAGAGTTGAAGTTCAGAATACGATTTATAAAATTCACCATAACACGTTATTAAAGGTTACTAGAAATGAACTCGTTAGAAGAATAAATTTGTGTATCCAAGAAAATGGAGCCCATTTCGAGCAACTAATTAGTTAGTTTACCATTTTTTCTAAATAATTAAAATATTTTGATATTTCATGGAGTTCTTTTCATTTGAATTATCAAATTTGTTAGAGAGATTTCATCCTTATAATTATTGATCCTAACTATCGATGCAATAAAAGTACAGGGTGTAATTTTTACAGCTTTTAGTCGGTTCGATAACCGGGTGTGGCAAGCAAATTTTCGAATGCATTTTTCTTTCTATTCAAAAATAAAGGAATGTTTTATTTGAGTTAAATTTTCTACAGTATTAAGAGTGTTAAGAGTACTTTCCCTTCAGGTGGTATTACAAAAGTCCACCCTGTATAATAATAAAATCTTAGAGACCAAAAGCGGAATATATTAAAAACATAAATCATTAAATAACCTAAAAGTTTCTTACAAAATGGTTTGAAGTAGCAACAAATACACAGGTAAATAATAAATACTTTAGAATTATATGACACGACCCAAAATACGTCCGTTGCATCCGAAAGCCAAACAAACGAAGTGACAGTTGACAGCGGAACATTGTTTTTTTTTAACCTTAAGAATAGTCTAAATCATGAGTATAACCATGAAACCTGCTCGCAAAAGATTACTCCATGCTTTACTCTGACTCTTGTAAGTCACGTGTCAAAATACTGACACAGATCGGTGTCAAATATTATTCTTATGTTCCACTATTCCAATACTCTAGTGATTATTCTCCGATTTTTAAATGTTTCATGACCCACATTCTTAGATCTTTGAAACATAAATACAAAGTTAAATTATTAAGTGTAACATAATGATTTCATGGTGTCGCCCCGCATGCCCTAGAACCCTCTCGCCCTGTACCCAGTTTTCGGCGGTTTGTTCAATTAGTGTGACAGCAAATTAAATTAAGCTAAATATTTTAGATTTGTGGCAAATAGGCCCAATTGAAAACTGTTGTTAGTAAAACAAACACAAATTGTAAGGTTAGCTATGGGGTCTTCTGACCAGCACCTTCACAGCGTGCGACAGCCAAGGAACTTATCTAACAACATACATATGATGCCATTAGAACTAGACCGCGCTCTTGACAAGATGGAATTAGTTTTATTGCGCATTTTGGCGTAAAAATCATTGGTATGCGCAGAAGCGAACATACCGGACGCTCTACTATAGCGCGGCAGTCTCGCGCGTGCAGCGTCCTGAATCAGTTATTATATTGAATACGCAGGGCGCCATTCGTGAAGAACGATTGGCAATACGCTTTAAACAACGTTATCTTTACCTCAATACCTACTGCAACGAGTGAACCTATGTATCAGCATGTTGACCCTGACCGATAGCGCCCTGCGCTCACGCTCGATATCTTCATCGTCTTTGAGGTCTAAAACATGAACAATAATAATAAGAAAATCGGTCGGTTATAATTTCACTACTACTACTACTCACGGTTACTTTAATGAATGGGCAGTAAAAATGTTGAAATGGGCAGTAAGATAAATAATTCGGAAGTTCATAGGTTAGGTTGGAACGGTCACCAACCACGCGCGAGCCGAATTGGTCGCAGTAACTTAGCCAAGGCACCTCGAACAAATGGGTTAGGTTAAATTAGAACCGGTGACCAACCGCTACTTCCAAGTTAGATTTGTTTATTTATTGTATGTATGTATTATTATTTCCAATTTGCTAGCCCAGAAGTAACTGTTTAATTATATATTCGATTACCCATTTACTTATGTGTTTGATAAATATCATTCTAATTTAGTTTACTGCTCCGTTTTCACTGCCGAACTTGTTTATAAACATGCATTTTGTAATTTTTTATTTACCAAAAATACAATAAACAACTGCCGCCTAAATCAACGCCATTTTTTACAGTTGCAAGGAGTGGAACTTAGACATAAATTGCGAAACGTGGGTCTGCTACACCCCCTTTTTTTCAAATGACTTCTCCCGCCCTGGGTGGAGCGGGAGGGCGTGTCAGACTTTTACTGACTAAAACCCACCCGTGTTCCTTCAATTGCCTGTGCCAGGGCCACGGTTACTCTTTCGAATTACCCGCGACCCTGAGGCGTCGGCCTATCGGACCCCGTCATTTTGTTCTGACATTTCTTTGAGGCGCGCGTGGAACACGACGCGCCGTCGACCGGTCGGAGGTGGCCGGGAATCTGCTTGCGATTCCCGACGCCCATGGCGTCTCCTGCGGCGACTAGGGGTGTGAGGGCGCAAGAAAGTGTCCCTCACGCGCTCCGCCTCCTCCTTCGCAAGCATTACTGCTTCGAAGAAGGAGGTGACGGCTTTCCATTCCCGTCTGCTACACCCCTGCCTATCCCAGCACCTACAAAGGACCTCCGATCAGACCGTCGGGGAATACATAATAATTTAATCATTTATTTGCAGTTTTCAAGCGGCCAATGTTCTAAATCATCGAAGAATTTAACTGTTTTTGGAAGAGACCCTGCAAAGACCTGTTCAGATGGGAGATGCTCAAGAGTGGTCTATGGTTCACTCTTGGGCTGAGACTCTTCAGGGAGATGTGCAGCCAAAGCGACGAACTCAAACGAAAGCTTAAATGTATCAAAAAATGCCAACGGACCTGTTAAAAGAAATCTCTTATAAATTAATTATGATGTGGTTAGTTATGATTTTAATTGTGGTCATTGAAAATATGACGTATTTAAAAACGCCTATTACACTTTTACTATCTTACCGAACAGGGGCTCTCATTTCATTTGCTGCGAGGGGTCAGAATACTGGTATATCTTTTTTCTTACAAAATCTCAAATTATCCTAAAGGAGCTGATAAACCTGAGCCGTTTGAATTTTTTGTCGAACTGAACAACGAACGAATAGTGATAAACTTAATTTATCCGTTCCAAATGTCGGTAGAAACATTTCATCGGTAATTGCATTATATTCTAGTCAAAACTATTCATCGTAAAGATTTTAGACTTATCGGTCTCGCGGTCGGAGGGAGTCAGCGAAAGAACAATATGGATTGGTTGGCTCAGCAAAAAGTTCGAAGCAAATTGTTGATTCGCTATAAAGCTTGCTGAAATATTCGACCAAATGCTCATGTCGTGTGAGCTGTCTATGTAGTTCTTAGACCTATAAGAATTATAAAGTAATGGCCGAACCCAAAAACCTCAGACAGATCGCTATTGATGACAGTCAGTTTGATTATATTTGCCCCTGTCAAACACATAGCTGTCAACATATTTTTTGGACGCACGCTATGGCATAATTGGTACATTAAAACTAGAGATTCAAAGGTTTTCTCCGATACGCCAAAATTGGTGATAGATACGTTATTAGGGTCGGTCGTTACACAAATAAGGAAGGACCAGGAGAAAAGCGGAGGTTCTAAGAAAGGCCTAATATCTACTGTATTACAAAAATAAATGTTAACGGCTCCACTGTACTTTAGCGCCTACTCGTGCGAAGCTTTACAATTTTATAGCGTATACATGTCTTTAAGTTAAACAATTTCGTAAAATATTACACTCCGGAGACGCCTAGTTTTTGAGAAAAAAAAATCCTAAAGTTTCAGAAAATTCAACTTATTTACATAGTAAAATCGACATTTTACCACAGTTAATCTAAGAATTTCACTTTCAAGTTGTTCCGTTTTACGTTGAGACATGGTAACAGCGGATTTTAATGGTTTTGTGTAAAAGAATTGTTACTTTTTAACATGAATTCAATTTTAAATGTCTGCTACTGCCATGAACTCAATTATGAAGCAAAAAATATAATTAATTAATAACATAATTAAAGTTTTATTTGTAATCTCAAAAGATCGTGGGTAACGAAAAATAATCGAATGTAAGTAAGTGACTTTAACGATTGACAGTTGTCACTCGTCGTACTCACACTTCACAGTCGAGCGATTGATTGACACAACAGCATGTCGTCCCCGAAGCACCGGCTTCGTGTTTTGCTGCTTCATCTCCCGATCCCAAACTCATTAGTGTTAAGTGTCGTACAAGTGTTGGACTCTAGAGAGCCGCTGGTGCCCGTTGCACCACGGATCGAGGCTTCGAGTGTTGTGCAGGTGTCGGGACAACTTAGGATGCAAGAGCGAGCGAAGCGAGCTCGGGATTCGGGGCATCCCGACTCGGACAGGTTAGGTTAGAAGAGGATGGCGGGGTCTAGTGAGCGAGCGAAGCGAGCGAACAAAGAGCTCGGAAAGCAGCTCAAGAGTGTAAAAAAAAACATTCACAAAGTTAAAAATTAATGATCGGCGCATGGACCACTGATCATTCATATTTAAAGCTAAGAAAATGCGACGTTGTCTTGTTACACGTAAGGGTGTTTTACATAAATAATCGTTTGAATATTTTATGAAAAACGAAAACGGAATAAACAAAGGGAAGGAAGAACGAGATATGGCAGATATAATCAAGTTGTTTAAATCTGCAGAACCAACCGAAATCCCAGTGTTTGTGGCTCGACAGCTAGAAAAGCTACCTCCGATCACGTTTGATCACTTAGACTGCACGAAGGACATACAACAACAAGGACAACTTCTGAAGGACATAGTTCGAATGCAAACTACAATTAACGAGATGAAGTCCACGTATGCCACCTTAGATGATATGAACGAGATAAAAGAAGAATTCTTAAAAATTCAATATCACTCTTAACCACCAACGGCAACGTCAGCATTTAAAGTAAACAAGGCGAAGTGCATGGTTACTCGACAGTGGCCCTATGGGGCTTTCAAATGTGCATAATTCGTCGATGAATGAGGAGTGCATCATCAATAATAGGGGCTCGTGCTAACTATGCTTGTACTAGCTATGAGAAAACTCCACCTCGATACAGAAAAATTATGCCGGTAGATGAGAAACAGAAGCAAAAAAGTGAGAATTGAATTGAAGCAACAAAGTTGAATGGAACTCGACTACTACGGTCGGACCCGGCTGGCAGTGTCAACATTGCGATGGCGCATGAATGTGACGGAGCGTCGAGCGCTGTGGTTACGTCAGAGACATCGAATCATCATTCGCGCGTACAGTCGCCCGGGCCGGCCGCCGCGGCATCGCCAGCGTAGGTAGTGATAGCGAGTCAGCTGACCGACAGTGAGAACACTATGGCTTTATTGGCGAATCTACAGTGTGCGGGTGCTATGGAAATCTCACAAAAACATCGTAATAAAGACGGGGAATGGCATGAAGTTTCGTATAAGAAACGGACAAAGTACCGTTTTGCAGTCAGGAATTGCGAAGGATTTAAACTGTAATTTTAAAGCAGTTGAAAAGAAAATTCCGTTACTCTTTACGAATACTCACGGCGAAATAACTGAAAACGACATAATTACATACATTTACAGTAAAACACAGGAAATTGTATGTCTTCAGAGAATTAAAATGAGAAAAGACAATGGCAATAATGCTTAGTTTTTTTTGTGTCTGAATCCAAAATATCGTTATACCTAGATGTCAATGTATTGATATTAAAATGTCAAAGTATGTGGTCTGCTGGTATCATATTAGGTTGGGAGAAAAGTCTTTTCGCATTATAGTATGTACGAACTTGTAATAAAATCTCTTTGGCTAAACTATTTCTATCTGGCCGGTTTTGGTATAATTGAAAAGTTTAAATTTTAAACAACATCATTCAAAATTCAAATTAGGAAAATGTGTAATATTTATTTGTTTTTCGTACTATCAAAATGAGTGAATCTAATGAAGAAATTCGATACATTTTAACATTTTACTACAAAAAAGGTAAAAAGGCAACGCAAGCCGCGAAAAAAATTTGCGATGTTTATGGACCTAGTGCACAAATTTGGTTTAAGCGTTTTCAATCCGGAAATTTTGATGTCAAAGATGCACGTAGCGTCGCTCTGGTCGCCCTATTACGGATGAAATGGATGCCATTTTTTTAAAAAAGGAGCAAGACATAGACAAGGCATATCAGTAGTTACCACGTAGCTGAAGAACTTGGAATTGACCACAAAACAGTTTTGGCGCATTTGAAAAAAACTGGGTACACAAAAAAGCTCGATATTTGGGTACCTCACGAGCTCACTGAAAGAAACCTGATGAACCGTGTAATTCTTATTTACTACGTAATGAAATCGAACCATTTTTGAAGAAGCTGCTAACTGGTGACGAAAAGTGGATCACGTACGACAAGAACGTGCGAAAAAGGTCGTGGTCAAAGGCCGGTCAGGCTTCACAGACTGTGGCGAAACCCGGGTTAACTCGCAACAAGGTGATGCTGTGTGTGTGGTGGGATTGGAAGGGCATTATTCATTATGAGCTGTTACCACCATCCAGGACCACCCAGCCACCAGGAAGAAACTTTTTCCCCAACCTATTATTTAGACGCTTCGTGAATTTTAACTACCTAAATACGAACAGATTCTCCTCTGTGTACGGCGCTAATAAAAAGAAAAAAATCACATGACAGCTGATTCTTTGACATCGCGAATCAAGTGTTAGTTATTTATTCATAAACCAGTTGATTCTTTGACACGCTCTCGTTAATACCCTAGAGATATGGGATATGAAAAGGAACCTCTTGTCGCTGGAAGAGGCTGACGCAGGAGCGTATGAGGATTTACCTACATGGCCTTCATATAATCTGAATTTAAAAGAGGCTTTGAGTTCTTGAGTTCGTTTCGGTGTTTCTTCTCATAAATAATTTAAAAAAAAACGTGTAGGTGTTGTTAGATATTCCTGAAGGTCCAGAGTAAAACAAGGAAATTGGAGATCACTTTTATATTACTTTATAGGATTATATCTGAAAACATATTACTATCGAGTTGACACACTTGTATATGTCACAATATAAAAGGTTCCTTTTTCGTTTGAGTTTGACAATTGTGCACGAAGGTTTTCATACCAACACTCCTCCTCACAATAGCAACCCTAAAGATTTTCTCAAGTCTTGGTGCCGAGGTCCTGGAACTCCTTTTGTTAACAAATCGGCTAACATCTTGGATGTTTCCATATATCTCACAATGATCACTCCATTATTAATATGCTCCTTCAAAAAATGAATTCTTAGATCAATGTGCTTAGTTTTACTGCTTATTATTTCATTTTGGCATATCTTTAATGCGGCTTGATTGTCGTTGAATATTTGTACTTTATTTTGTTTTAGCGCTGTTATGTCTTTAAGCAAGAGTCTGATATGAAGGGCTTCTTTTACAGCATCAGAAAATGCCATGTACTCTGCTTCCGCTGTAGACATGGCTGTAGCTCTCTGCTTCCTTGACTCCCAGCTGACAACTCCATTCGCCATCATAAAACAATATCCAGTATAGGACTTCCGATCTAAGGTACATGCTGCCCAATCGGCATCTGCATATCCAACCATTTCTTTATTTGAATTTTTCCCGAAACTTATCCCCATTGTTTTAGTTCCTTTAAGATAACGTAAGATCCTTTTTGCAGCCTTGTAATGTTCACTTCCATAACAATTGTTAAACTGTGATAAATAGCTTACAGCAAACATGATGTCTGGTCGCGTGGCTACAGCTACAAACATTAAGGATCCAATGAGGTTCTGATAGGGTATTGTCTCATCACTTTTCCCTTCTTTTTCCAACTTAAGGCGAGGCTCTATTGGCGTAACGCTCGGCTTGCAGTCTTCCATTCTGAATTTGGTGAGTAATTTTTCAATATACTTTTCCTGCTTTAGTTTGATTTTGTCATTTTCTTGTTTAATTTCAATTCCTACAAAATCGTTTACAGGGCCAAGATCCTTCATTTCAAAAATTGATTTTAATTTTTCATTTACTTGCTCAAACAATTGTTTGCAGGAGTAAGCCATCAGCATGTCGTCGACATATAATCCTAGAATAACTTTAGCTCCTCCTCTCTCCAGTACATAGATACATGGATCAGCTGCTGAAGAGATGAAGCCAAGCTTCTTCAGTTCATTATCTAATTTTTTAAACCATTGTCGCCCGGATTGCTTAAGGCCATACAAAGCTTTCTTTAGTAAACATACTTTTTCTCCTTTGATCTTTGTAACATCTTCTAGCATTTTCTTTGCTTTACGAAAAAAAGTGTGGTCCTCGTTTGAGCTTTCATGTTCATCTGTCATAAACTTCCATGATGTACTCTTCCAAATACTCTGGCTTTTAAATTAGAATTCTTTCATCTAAGTCACCGTTTAGATAAGCAGTTGTGACATCCAATTGATGAAGTTTCAAGTCTTCTTGGATCGCAGTAGCCAACATTAGTCTAATGGAGCTCAGTTTGGCAACCGGCGCCCAAGTTTCATTGTAATCTATGCCAGGTCTTTGTGTAAATCCACGTGTTACGAGGCGAGCCTTTTTAGTTTTATCTGCTTTCTCTTTAAGTATCATCTTGAAATCTATAATGTTTTTCTCATTTTCTTTCTTCTTTATTTCCCTAGTACCATTTTTAATATGCGCTCTTATTTCCGATTTTATAGCTTCATGCCATTCTGAATGTTTTCCATTTTTACTTTCGACTTCGCATAGGTAAGTAATTTCATCTATGTCTCTTTCATTTGAGCTTGAAACATCCTGATATTCATCCGAAGACGATTGTGATGTAGATGACTGATCGAGCACAAAGTCTTTATGCCAGGTTGGGACTTTTTTATGTCTACAAGATCTTCTACTTTCAGGTTCAGCTTCTCTTACGCTCGTCCTGCTTTGACTACATTCAGTACTTATACTGGTTTCAGGTGCAGCAGGTTCCTGAAATGAGTTCGACATTACTTCGATATCTACAACAGGTATGTATTCATCCTCTTTCAGTTTTTCTTTTTCTGGCTGTTGTTGTTCCTGTTCACCGAAAATATTTCTATACTTTTCGTCACTATTATCGTGATGACTGATAATACATTCGCTCAACTATCTTTACATCTCTGCTTATTATTACAGACTTCTTTTGTGGTAAGTATATTCGGTAACCTTTCGCATTTTGGGCATAGCTTACAAAAACTCCTTCTGTGGCTCTTGGGGTAAATTTCCCTTTTCTGTTCTTGTCCAAAACGTAAGCTTTGTAACCAAATATCTTTAGATGGTTTCCTGACGGTATACGTCCAGTCCATTTTTCGTAAGGGGTACAACCTTTCAGAGCTTTAGCTGGGCATCGGTTAATTAAATAATTATCAGTATGTACCGCTTCCGCCCATAATTCTTTAGGCATATTTCCATCAATAATTAGACATCGAGCTTTGTCCAGTAATGATCTGTTCTTTCGCTCACTCTGCCCATTTTGTTGGGGGGTATATGGTGCGGTTAACCTTCGTTTAATCCCATTTTGTTTTAGGAAAATGTCGAATTCCCGATTACGGTACTCAGATCCATTGTCGGACTGTAAGTTCTTTATTTTATATTTTTCATGGAACTTCTCGACTTTTTGTTTATATTCCTTGAAAATATCGAAAACATCATTTTTGTTTTTAATATAATATACGCAGCAATATTTTGTGTAATCGTCAATGAATGTCACAAAATATTTCGCTCCGCCCAAAGTTTCCGGTTGTATGGGTCCACACAAATCGGTGTGTATTATTTGTAATGGTTGATTAGACTGGGATCCTTCTACGGATTGGAATGGCAATCGTGTCATCTTTCCTTTTATGCATGTTTCGCACTGAGGCAAATTTCCATCTCCCAGTTCTATTCCTTTGATAAGGTTCTTCTTCGCAACCAACTTCAAGTCACTTTCATTAAGATGGCCTAACTTTTGATGCCACATATGAATATCGTTGTTTACAGCGTGGGCCACTTGCGCCTTTTCATCACTTTTAATATAGTACAGACCATTTTGTTTTTCGGCAATCAATGCGGTTTGGCCTTTTTCATCTTTGATATAAGCTTTGTCTTTATTGAAAACAACATTTGACGCTAATTTAAGTGTTCCAGTTTCAGAATTTATTGATTCAAACTGTTCTTCTTGAGCACACATATGAGAAGTGCATCCACTGTCTAAACACCACGTATTAGGAGAGGTAGCTGACAAACAAATTGGTGTAAGGTTATAAGACTTTTCTAGACGTCTTTTGTCATTTTCTTGTTTCATTTTAACAACCTTCTTTTTGCTCCAACATGTTTCTGTAGTATGTCCTTTTTTCTTACAGGTATTGCAAAACTTGGTTTTCTTTTTAGTATAGAAAGCTTCTTCTTCTGTTTTTGTGTTCTTTCTAGCTTCACTTTCTTCTATTATTTTTATTTTTAGTTCGTCAGGCGTAGGCAACTTGTCACGAGATTCAATTGCGATTCTGAAATTTTCGTAGTTTGCCGGCAGACTGTACAGCATCATTATACATAGTAGGTCTGGATGCAGGTCTACGTTCATGTCAGCGAGCTTCTCGACTATGTCCATGAAATGATTTAAATGTTCACGAACATCATTACTATATTTTTTTTTAGTATTAGTTGCTTTAGTAATGTTGCCTTACGCGCAGGGCCGGTACTCTGGTATATATTTTTCAATTTACTCCAAAGTTCGTAAGATGTTTTGCAATTTTTTACCTGTTTTATCCAGTTGATCCTTTTCGTTGAAGATATTTTTCTCATCTTCATTTTTAGACGGCGTTATAATGCCACTGGCAACCTCCCACAAGCCATTCTTAATTAATACGGCTTGAGCCTGGACGCTCCAAGTATCATGATTATTTTTTGTTAGCGAATCTATTCGGTAGTATGTACTCATCTTTATATTTGACTTACTTACATTTAAACCACGCTCTGCTACCACTTGTTAGATATTCCTGAAGGTCCAGAGTAAAACAAGGAAATTGGAGATCACTTTTATATTACTTTATAGGATTATATCTGAAAACATATTACTATCGAGTTGACACACTTGTATATGTCACATTAAAAAAGGTTCCTTTTCGTTTGAGGTTGACAATTGTGCACGAAGGTTTTCATACCAACAGGTGTTACCTATTTTAACCAATTTACAAAATGATTTAATTTATCACTGGCAAAATGCTTAACATTGGGTGAAGTCGAGCTGTGGGTGATGTGATGATGTAGAGGTTAGCTTTTACTGGTTTTGTTACTAGTGATGGGCGGTCTACTGTAACAAACACTTGCTTACTTTTTACACGACTTCCCAAAAAAAGGGGTGATTTAGATTATAAAAATCAAGTTGGTTGTATTTTACACACAATGGACATTGTACATTTTATGCTTGTTTTGTAAGTCAGTTTGTTTTTATTTTTGCAATATTTTAGTAGTAAGTTTTACTGTGAATCCATGGTATAGTTATTTAACCTCGAATCCATGGAAGAAAAATATTCAATGTAAGTATGGATGTTTCTTGTTTATATTTTTTATTGACATTTTTCCAAAAACCCACCTTAAATATTTCAATGCCAGAAAGAAACTGCCACCGGCGGATTATCTATTCAGCACATCAGATGAAAGAAATCCGGCCATTAGCGGTGGATACATAACTACATTGGATTGAAATTGCCTAATGTTAGAAGTTGCGAATGTGACATCATATTGAATAAAAACTAGAATTTATATTAATCAGACAGTTTTCCTATGAATCACGCTAGACGAGAAGTTACAATGGGGACCTCATGTAACATCTCTCGCGGGGCGACTAAGCTCGGCCGCGTATGCTGTTAGAAAGATAAGACAGCTATCAGACGTTTGGTTTATTTTAGCTACTTCCACAGCATTGTGTCATAATTATGGCAGTTTACTGTGGGGTCGGGCTGCTGAGATTGAATCCATTTTTATTTTGCAAAAGAGAGCTGTCAGAGCCATTTACAATCTACGTCGCCGCGAATCTCTGGAACTATTTAAGAAAATTAATATAATGACGGTACCTTGCCAGATCAATCATGAAAATATTAATTATTTAAGAAAAAATATGCATCTTTTAAATGAAATAAGTGATAGACATAATTTTAACACTAAAAATAATAATATAATAGATCAATAATTTTTCAGACTATCTAAAGTACCTACATACACCTTGGGGGTACTGTGTTAAATGTTAGTACAAAATACCTTGCAATAAAGTTTAAAACTCATGTGAAAAGTACACTTTGTAGACAAGCATATTACAAATTAGAGGATTGTACTAGGCTATAATCCTGTAATTTGTAATATGCTTGTTGTAAAGTTTAAAACTCATGTGAAAAGTAGGTACACTTTTTAAACAAGCATATTACAAATTAGAGGATTATAGCCTAGATAAGAATGCTTGGGAACATGCTGGTCATGCTTTATGACAATCTAGAGGCTAGACAAAATCATACTAGTTGCTTATTGAATTGTATAATTTATGATTTTTACTTTACTCACACACTGACTTATTCTTAGTTAATATTTTAGCAAAATCATATACTTTCGCAATGTTTGTAAATATGTGAGCACAATGTACCTATCACGTCATTGATTAATCTGTCTTTGCATGTTTTAAATTATTTTTCCCTATTGTGGTATTTTTTATTCTGGGTGATGCACCCAGAATAAAAAATGCCTACATTAATTATATTTTAAAATGTGAAGACGATGCGTCTTCACATTTTAAAATATAATTAATGTAAGTATACAACATATTGTTAAACATTTGAAAAGAGTAACGGTGGAGTAGAGAGTAGCTATATTCTTTGCGGTGGAGTTTATTGGCCCTTCTTCTCCATACGAAACTACCTTTTGGAAGGGGCGCCTAAAATCAATTATATTTAAATGTAAATGTTGACGTTCAAAAGTGCCTTTTAGTGCCTATTTGAAATAAATGCTTTCTTTCAAAGAAAAATAAAATCAATCGGAGTAGTCGGAATCGTTTACGAAAATGTGTTACACAATTGGGCTGCTGGTCACTTAAGAGATGCCTATGTCCTTTCGAAATCCAGGTACTGTATTAGCCAGTATTGGCAGTGCATTAAATAATATTTTGGACTATTACAATACAGTTAACTTGAGCAAGTAAGCAATATGTAATAGGTACGTTTCGTATGAATTGTTTCATTGACGTTTTAAAACACACTTCCTCGGAAAGTGGCTATTGTTGCATCGCTTTTAGGTTCACAATGCAGTGTACTTAACAAGTGTGTTTTTTATTTTATATTCCCGCTCTTGTGCGGCAGAGTGCTCCATACCGTAGTTATATTATCTTATCTTCAGGATCATTATAATCATAGATGTGCGCTTTTTGTATTCGTTTTACATGAATTTTGCATTTATATTTCAGGTATAAACCAGTCCATGGAATTAGTACCTATCTATAACTACTTAGACTATTATCTATGGTTTTAACGATAGCAGACTTTGAAACTATTTTGAGTGTTTTTGACACGCAACAAAATATTGTCACAGAACCCTGTCAAGTATTTTCCATAAACTAGTATATTTTTTATTTTAATTATTTATTTATATACTTGATTGTGATCTATAAATCATCAGAGCAGGGCTAGCAAGGCTAAATTAAGAGTGATGTGTGCATGTTCTGTTCCCGCATGCTGCAGATACCAAGAAGTTGATAGTGACGACGAAGATGGCAGTTATCGGAGTCGGAGGATGTCGGGGGATGAGGGGGCCAATAAGGTCGCCGAGCGAGCTAATGAGGTCGCCGAGCGAGCCCATGAGGTCGCAGAGCGAAACAATGAGGTCACCGGGCGAGAGCTACGAAGGCACCGAACTCATAACCTCAGCATCTTCGACCCTCCCCCTAGTGTTAGCATAACTTTTTTAACTTTCGAAGACGTAACAAGTTTACAAGTATGTATTTACAGAATTATAATCATTAAAATCATCAATACAACCCTTTAAGTTCATATAATCCTATTGAATGACACCTTCAAACGCGGTTTCTGAAACGCTGTGGTAGTTAGAGTACTGACCATACAATACTTTCGATGGAAATGTTTATATATAACATAAACTATTCACTTCATGAAACTAGACTATGTAGTAGTATATACAGCATGTAACGAAAACCCTGTCCGATCCTGAAGGGTATTATTTGGTATCGTACTGCGTACACAAATACGTAATCATTTAATGGATACGAGATTATTATTTTTCCCCAATGAAAATAATTAAAATAATCATACCAAAGACGACACTGGTCGCTCGACAGGGTTCACCTACAGTTTCGTGTCAAAGAAGCCGCCTGAGCGCGGCGGTGCTTTGACGCATGCCGTCAAACAAACTTAGGACTAATGAAACCTGCGTTTTGCCTACGCGTAGGTATCAGCTGATATTTTATTGTAGGCATAGACGCGTAGTGACCCCGATTTCTAACCTTCTGTTTATCAAGAATCAATTATTATTGAGTTAATGTGATGTGCTTTTGGCAATGTACCGACTGTAGGTATCAGTTAATTAAAACATTTACCATTGCGTGTTGCATACCTCTAAGATTGTGTTCCTTATGTCTATCTCGAACATTAGTACACATTCGACACCTTTTTTTAAATTTGCACGTACTCTTCGCAGCGCACTTGTGTACGATTTGAGTGAGTCGAAAGCTTCCACAATCCGAGCTCTTACTTCGATTTCCGAATCACACTCACTCACAAATAAAAATTAACATATTCAAATATTCCTGATTGGTATACGACATTGTTCGCGATACGATAGCGGCACGTGATACGTACGGACATCCGATCGCAAGCTATCTCCACGTGAGACTGGCGAAGTAGCCAAACAAGTAGCGTGCCAGTAGGCAACCAGTCGGCTACATCAAAGGGTCGAGGACTCCTTATGAGTACTTACAGTGCGGCTAGTGCAGGGCGGTGTCCTTTGAAATAAAAATAGGCAAAGAATAAAAGATTTCGCCGGCCGGTGGAGTGTTGTCAACTTATGAAAATTTACCATATTTAGGGTTACATTTAGCATGGTAACTAAAAATAAAAAAAAACAATAACTTTTATTTTTTATGAGTTATACTTACATTTTTTTTACTATTTTTTCTAGTATACGCCTTTTTTTGGATCGGACAGGGTTTTTGTTACATATTGTAAATATTGTCTCCAAATCACCCAGTTTCCACAAACCTCAACTGATAACGACGGATAGGTGCCTAATCGATAAATTATAATAATTGAATAGATTCAGACCTAAAACACAAATAAAGTTACTACGAACACGAAAGAAGATAAACATAAAGCGAATAATTATTTTGTAATTTTGTGAGCGCTTAAAATAAAGGCTGCCGCAACAGGCGCGACGTGACAACAGTTTCTAAGAAAAGTTCATGGAAATTGTTCTACAAGAGTCGCACCGGGCTAAGGCTCCCATAGACAGGTCTATGGGAGCCTTAGCCCTGAAAGTTTCCATCATATTTGTACATTCTGTAAGCGGTAGTCGAGCGTGTCTCTACGCTCTGCTCATATAGTACTACAAGGATCTTTTGGCACTGGAATGGCACTGACAGAGGGGCGTTATTGGTAAAGATTTGTGAAATTGTATTGAAACGAGTCGGACTCGCACACGAAGGGTTCCGTACCATCGCACAATATTTAACACTGCTTAGGTATTTACATTTCTCTTCCTCTACACCCGTTTCTTGTGCGGAGACCCCTTTAATTTTTAGCTTTATTTTATTTTTATTATTACACACTGAAAATGGTGTCTACCTTTATCGGTTCATGAGATACAGCCCGCTGACAGACAGACGGGCTGACAAACAGCGGAGTGATACTAATAGGGTCCCGTTGGCACCGTTTGGGTACGGAACTCTAAAAACAAGGTGGCGGGGAAATTTCGATTGCAGCCATGCGCCAAGAGATCGTGCCGTTGTACTTTCGACGCAACGCCTACGCTGAACAAACTTTCAATGCGACAGCGCCAGAGAGCGAAGTATCAGTAAATTCAGAGGGTAAATCAGAGTGAGGCCCGTGTACTCTTGAACATAACTTTATTAGCTCTGACTAAACCACTGGAATCGTAAACTTTTAAATGATTAAGTACGTTCAATCGCTCAATCGCTAAAACTCTTTCAATTCAATTGCAATTTTCATTCTTATCCATAATGGCTCAATATTGTTCATATTAGGTTGATAACAGTCAGATTCATCATTCAGAGATCTTTTTTTTTTAATGACAATTTTAAGAAATTATTAGGGAATTTAATCTTGGTGGCACAGTTTCCAAATAAGACCCAAAACAATATGGGATAAGGTACCACATTGTTAATTTAATTATTGTTTTACAGCGTTTTACTCTGCTGCGTACTAAGATTTTGAAGTCGATCAATACCTTGTTCACGTTTTGGATGAGACTCCGCAACGACCGGTACCAGTGGGCGCTCTTCAAAACCATCCTTTGGTTCGCTGTTGGATTGAAGCTGTTCCATGACGTAGCCCGCCACGCCAAAGTATCTCTCCTGTTTGGTGGTGGCCAAAGCAGAGTCCCGCCAAGCCAAATTGGCGCATGATTAAATAAAGTCTTATAAATTATACCTACTGTGATTTGATTGAGTTCTAAGGGTTGACTTTTAATGCTATTAGAACGACACGTGCGTGAGCCGCGTTCGTGTCTGCTCGGTTTGTAAGGGCTGAGTCTCGTCCGGAACGCGGGCACCGCTAGGTGTAGAATGAACGTGAACGAAAACGTTCACACACACACAACATCCCACAGTCCTCACTAACGTATAGCTATGATTTCGGAATCATGAAGTTTTCCAAATTGAGGATTGTGTGGTGAAGGACACGAAAGAACGAAAGAAAAAGAAATAAAGAAAATAAATTTACGTGACCCAGGTAAGGCACACAATATACCCAAAGGTATAAGCAGAAGTGCACATATCGCCAGTTTTTTTTATCAAGTCCTATCTAATGAGCCTATTGCCATCAATCGGTCATGTCAGTATATAATTATACAAGGTGGATTATTGAGACGCGCAGTAAGAGTACCTTAATCGTTGTAGCTACGGGAAAATGGTCCTAAGAGACTATCCAAACTTTTTGAGAAAAGATCGATATTCACAGATTTTGAAAAAAAATTACAATCAGCAAGAAAATGAACGAATTTCACAAAAAAAAATTATTGATGCCATTCGATTATGTTTCCTGTAAGGATAAAAAAAAATACTATGGGAGTAACTGAGGTTTGAGTACTAGAAAAGTCATAAATCGCGATAAACTTTTCCCATATCGTAGGAAATTAGACTCACAACTTACTTTTTATAACCTTCTCTTGCTGCACGTCTCAAAAATCCACCCTGTATACTGCTGACAGGCATCATTCATAGAAAAAACTTTCGATTTATGAAAAACCCAACGAATAAATACTTGAGATCTGTGACAGCGGGCGATGAAGATGTTCAAAAACAAAAACTTGATTGCCTATTTCATGAACTATGAAGCAGTATCGTAAAATGTCACCCAATTAGAAAATTCTACAGATTATGAATTTCCCATCCTACCTACAAATACAAAACGAGTAAAAAGAAATCCTTACTCGTTTCACATTACACTATCATTGAAGGAAAACTTGTTTTTGTGTTACCACCGCCACCGCATTCGCCTGAGTGGGGGAATCCCTTCTGACTTGTCAAAAGGTCTATTGTTTTAATTCATAAGTACTTCGAAGTACGTAAACAATCCTGTATGTAAATAGCATCAGCAATCAGGTAATATTAATTTTATCTAAACTGTGGCACACTGTGTTACCATAAAGGTAGTTTCAGATAATTATGCATCGAACATATTTCGATCAACAATACGAAATGGTTCTGTAATGGTCTTGTTTCTTACACATCTCATATGGTCAGTCAATTAGCCTTACCTACAATTGGATTGATAGGATTCCTGATAGTTATCTGCCGCTCATATCAGTGTAACACAACATGGTGTAACTGAACGAGAACAAAGGATTACTTAGAAAAATAATTATGTACTTATAGGTATCCCTTGGCGGTTCCCCATCATATACCTAGCTAGCGAACCCAACTATGTTGTAATCGGCTTCTAGATGTAACCAGATGCTGTAGGTACCAGTACAGGTACACTACTGGGTTTTATGGTCGTTGACTACAGTACATGGAGTGATCCTATTATGAACCCCACAAGCCCCGGTTACTGGGTAACACGACACGATACTGTCTGATTCCCCAATTACAATAACATCATTGCTGTTCAGAATCGGGTAGACAAATGGGTTAAGTCCGCCTTTGTACAGTATTTTTTTACTTGTGCATATAGTGTTAATAAATAAATAAAATAAATAAAAAGTGCAATGAATTAGCTTTATATTGAAACTTTTAATTTTATTTGTAATGCTACTGATGATGTCGTTTGTTAAAGTATTTTTTAATAATAGCCAAACACGTGTAACTGTCATAAAAATAAGAATTTACTATAAGTATAATAAACATTTTGCGGTCGAATTCAATACTAAAGTATATACTTGGTTTATAAAGAATAATAATTCCTATTCCCTTAGCTAAACAATGAAAGAGTAGGTGAGGGTTGATAATCCTCCACTACACAGACTGACAGACAGTAAAATGTTTCAGGAACTTTCAGGGCCATGTTAGATCTGTTCCTTGAAGCCTCGTAATCATAATCTATCTCGAAATAGATAACCTGTGTTTTAAAATAAAATAGTGAATGTGAGCAGTCTCTAGAATCTTAAGAATGTCTGCGTTTAACTGAGAATGCAATTTTTTTAAGATTGTCTGACCAAAAGAAAATGTCGCATACACGGCACAGACCATTTCTATTACTTCTGGACTTTTTTCCACTTTCAACTATAGAATCGGTGTAGGTAGTACTTTCACCAGGAAGAAATGCTTGAATGTCCTATAGAGGTAGATCTTAATAATGACCATCAAGTTCGAAGTTTTATCTAGCAAAAAGCAAGTAACAAAACACTGAGAACGAGTGATTTCTCTTGGGTTGGACCGTGAACTTTAAACGAAACAAGTACAATGTGCTCAATCCATAAAAAAGTTTACTGTGAGCTGTGACGTACTCAAACGAAGCTCGTTTTGTGAAGGACCAGTCCGAACCCCGCCCAAGGATCGAACTTGAGACCGATAACCCACAACCACCCGACAAACCATTGTCGATTTAAATTACATATCGCAATCATAATAAAAAACACAAGTTCGCGACTAATTGTATAAAATGAAGTACTATGCAAAAAATTTTAGTCGCACATAAGTAGCATTACAATCGCCGACGAGGTAAGTATAATTACATAGGTACACATTTACACATACGCGTGCTAAACTCACTTATTTTTCAACATTTCTTAGTTTTAGAACATGCTATTTTGTACGAACAGTTGGATATGCTGGGTTAATAATGATTTTTGAAATACAACATAGAATTCAGCCTGAACTACTAAGCAATAGTCTCCAAAATGGAATAAGAAATCGATCAAACACCGATACAAAACTAGTGTCTATAAACAAGGAAAATCTTAAGTTAAGACGAGTGTTGTCTATAATAATAAACCTTGCGTCATTACAACATGATCGCAGCTACTCGCATTTTCAAAAAATATTTATTGTTGATAACCTTAAGCGAGTGTTGGCGGCTAGTGGCGGCCAGTGGCCGGTGTTTCGAACTATCAGTCGCGCACCGGCCGTCCTCTGGACAACAATATTGTTGACAAACTCGTTTGGAAATTAATGAACCTATAATAATTTGTTGTAATCCTACAAGTGCCAAAAGATGAAGAGCCTGTATGAGGGGACGGTTGTCATCGTCTGCATTCTCGTCGTCACATTGTCGACCGCTGGTGGGCGTGAGTATTATTCCATTGTTATATTCGTAATTACAGCGTAAGTGAGATGAAAAACATGTGTTTTTAAACTCCACTGACCTTACTGCATAAGTTAACCTCCGTAATCTATAGTCTACGACCGCTTAGCCATCTGTGATTGCGTATAAACATAGCATCATCTAGTTTTGTTTACTTAGCTACTATAAATGGTTCTTTAATTAGGTACCGTTTTACTAATTGACTTGTAACGAACAACGTTATGTTCGTACTAATCTTATGTAGTGTTAAACAAAGGTGACAAAATGACAAAGATTTTTAATAAACTTTTTATCTTTAGATGTGTTTTTTAGACATATCTAAATGTTACAAGTAGCCTTTAACGGATTCTTGTAAACTGTATATCCGCAACGAAATACATGTTCCATTAGTTATGTAAATAAGTATTCACTTCTACTGCAATTATATCGAATCATGGCTGCTAAAAAACAACTTTAATAGGTGTAACATACACCTATTAAAGTTGTTTTTTAGCAGCCATCAAGAAGTGGTAATATCAAAGACCACAAAGTGAACACACTTAGCAGGCTGTTACTTTTTTAATTGAGCGTGACCAATGAACTACATTTTATAATGTAACTTGTAAATTACAAAAGAAATCCGACTAAGTTTTATATGTCACTTCACCAATGAAATTGAACGTAAACTCCGTTTAAGAGCTGCCAGTGCCATTATTTTCTATGGAATATTGACTGACGCGTTTTAGATGTTCCGAACGCTTTCAGTAACATTGGTGAAATCGGTACTTAAATGTCGTCCATCAAACCCAGATTAACTTAACTGTATTTTAATGACTGTGTAAGTAATTTGAATAGTGATAACCACGATTAATAGAGTTAGCTGTGAAAATTAAACTAGTAGTATGTAGGTATCTATCTATAAGATGATACAGCTATGAAAAAAGACAAGCCCGCCAGCCCGGTTATTACAGTGGAAGGCATAATTAACGACCACTGATTCCTACATAAATATTGTAAGCTAACGGCTAACGGTAGTAAATAGCCAACAATCATGCAGAAACCCAATCTAATTTCTAGTGTACCACAATTATTATAAACATAGCAAAACACTTGTTTTGTACAACCATCTCAAATTCTCAATAACAATTTTAAATCCGGTTTTTTCTAGTGCAATTTGGTGATAATCTTCAGGACAAAACCAAAGATTTTATTAATTGACAATAATATGATACCTAACAAAAACCAGTTCCTTGCATTGAAAGTCATAGCACTAAGTCAGCCGAAAGTATCAAAGATGATGACTAAAACTTGGATTCGTTTAATTAGTAGGTAGTTATACTACATATTTTTAGAATCCAGTTTTCATTGGTTTTTGAGCCTCTATTCAGAATGCTCTGAAACATGGCGAGGCAGTTTCACACTAACTATTTTTGAGAAGTTGCAATAAAATATTAAACGAGAGTTGAACAAGAAGAATTGTATTATCTTTGCGTTTGTCTAGCGTAGTTGTCGCGTAACCGTAGCGTTCGCGTAGCCCAGCTGTAGCACTGACGTAGCGTAGTCGTCGCACAGTCGTAGCGGCGGCGTAGCGGAAGCGTAGCGCAGGTTCTGCGTAGGCAAGTCGTAGACCTTCGTAGGCGTGGTGACGCGTTTTTGTTGCGTTATGCCTTGATTGTATAATATGTTATCAAGGCTTTTGGCGTCGCTCATGGCTGTCAACGAGGAAACACTGCTGTTGACTTGTTGCAAACACGAAAATTACAAAAGAAGATACGTGAAATGGGCTTTGTGTAATAAGCGTTGCCCTACACGCTGAACAAACACCCACTGCAAAAACGTTTTATAGCTACCAATATGTAGCTATAAGACGTTTTTGCATTGGGTGTTGGTTCCTTAGAAGTAAAAACAACCTTTTTCTTGGGACATGCCGCAATCTTGCAGCAGCAAATTTTAAAGTTCAAAAAAAAATCCGCGCTAAAGTAAGGGCTAAACTTTAGCGCGGAAATTTGAACTTTGCGGCCTTCATCACAGCAGGGACCACCATTCCATTGATATACAACCCAGAATGTACAGGAGCACAAATTAATTTGAGCAAAGCGAGCCGTTTTTATTTGTGAATGCAAATGAAACAATGGGTAAATAACTTATGGAACGTAAACGGAAATTCTGTGTGTTCCATTTGTACCTAGAACATTTCAATGACAGTCGTTGTACCTACTCTGATTCCTTGTTTTCCTCCTCAGAGCAAATCACACGTTACCTACTCAAAGTCAATTCATCAATAATTAAAGGGCTAACAAAGTTCTAGCGAAAAGTACCTCCTCATTATGTTACATATGACTAATTCTGTTAACCGTTGTTGTTCATAATGCAAAAATAATTTCCGAGAATAATGCATGGCTACATTAATTAATAATCATTCCTCATCGACGCATAATTTTGTAACATAAAACCATGAAATCTGTGATTTAACTACAAGGCATGCTCTAGAGTCTAGCTAGGCATATTCTTCTTGTCTTCAGCAATTATGGAGTACATACATGCATAAACTCATGCCTTCTTCCCATGGGGACAGGCAGAAACCACAGAACGCCACTGCTATGATCCTTACATACTCCTTTTGCCTCGTTTAAGTTTAAAACATCTGGTCATACACGCACGCCGGTTGCGAGTACTACGCACCTGACCTTTCTGAAGAACATCACCAAAAAGGTCACTACATGTCCTCCTAGAGCGCCAACCTCCCGCTCTGCGTTTCAACTCTCACATCAGCCTTGTTAATTTTAATTAAGGCTTTTGTTAGTCTCCTTTCATTTATTCGCTCAACATGACCAAACCATGCATACTCTTTTCAATTTTTGTCACTACATCTTCTTTTAAACCGCACCGTTGCCTTATCACATCATACCTACTCACTCACATGCTCCGCAAGGAACGCATTTCCACAGTACTTATTCTGCTTTCAATATTGAGTATATTCTTTATAACCGATCTGCAACAAACTCGTTACGTGTGATAGTAGCTACTCTCCATGAGGATCTGCAACAAACTCGTTACGTGTGATAGTAGCTACTTTACCTGAATGGATGATTTTTGGTAATATTATTATGATTATGTAGGAGGCACATATAGGCCGCCATGAGAACGAGAAGTATCTCCATAGGTACAAGACGAGATAAAACTACCGCGGGTAGGTTTGGGGATGTCTTCTTAACATAATTTATTTGTGATAATCAGCTGTAACTATTTGATAAGACTGGAACATAATCCCAACATTGCATAGTTATACAATTCAACGAAGATGCAAAAGACGTTATTTTAGATTGATTAATCAACATACGATCGAGGCCACGTGATGTACATAATCAAGATTACAAGCGCACTCGATTTTACAAAGGCCTGCCAAAAATCAATACGTGTATGATTTTGTATCGATTACAAACAAAAAAAAACCGGGTTTGAAAATAAGATGAGCAAGAAGCTCATCTTGTTTTGTGGGTATTCGAATTTAAGAAAACCCAAAATAGTCAAGAGTTTACTTAATAATAGTATAGGTATTAATTTATACATAAATGAGATAGGATATGGTATTGTAATGTTGAATATCCGTAACGTTACTGACTCCGCTCTGTTCAAATTATGCAAAGGTCGTAAATTTTCCTGAGTCTATACTATACTAGTTTTTGCGTGCGGATTCGCGGTTGGCGGAAAATAACCTACTACTGGGATTAAAATTCCCCTTTGTGTTAATCAAGGTTATAAACTATTTGTGTGCTTAATTTTATACAAGTCTATTTAGCTGTTTATGTGCCAATCCGGAACAAACATCCAGAAAACAGACGAACAAATATTCTTCGTAACTATTCTATGATATGAATAGACAGCTGTTCCTCGTCACGACAATGTAACTGACTGCAAGCGTGCTAGTATAATAATTTATGTCAAAAAGGTTAATTCCGAGAAAGTTACATCAGAAATAATCCTTAATTATTTGCTGCCTTAATACATGCGTAAATTTAAATGATTACTCTTCGCTTTCAATCAATTAGATCCAGTTAATTTAAATTCTTTTCAATCAATTTAATACACTTAATTCAAATTATTGAAGACTTTACTTTCAATCAATTACAAGCAGTCAATTTAACCTCTCAACGGTCGCCGCCATTTTGCTGATGCGCATCGGCGCATCTGTCGCTGATTCGATATTTTTCTTACAATCATTTTGACCCTTATCAAAACTCAAAGCATTTATTTCAAATAAACCAATTACAGACACTTTTGAATTTTCAAAGGGGTTGGTCCGTCAGAAATATGATGCTATATAGTTGCCGATTCCAAAGCGTAGTAAGTAGGTACCTATAAAAGAACGGGCAAGAAACTCCATGGACACTCTTTAAAAAAAATTGTTACAGAAAATTCGTTACATCAGTCTTCTTGAAATTATACATGTGAGAACGATGTAGAAAGACGTGCACGTTAAAAGCGTCCGTAATAATAATAATAAATTCATTTATTTCAGGTAAATAACACCCATTGCCAGACATACATTAACAATAACCACATAAAATAAATTAAATAAAGTCACTAATTAAACGGAATAAGGAAAACAAAATAAAAAAATTAATAACAAATTGAATAAAATAATAAATTAATGGGATTCAAAATAAATAAATCAGCAAACAATGTTATTAATACCTTCTCTCCGACACTGGTACAGAAACATGTCTGCTGGAACAATGCCGGATGAAGGGGCAGTCTAGCCTTCCTGCAATCATCGCCAGTACAATGTTGAGGCTAACCCGCACCCTGCTCACCAAGGACGCGGCGCGTTTACGCATGGTCGCGTGAAAGCAGCCGGTGCACGCCTCTGCGAACATACCCGAGGCGCTACAGTGTCGGGGTAGCCCCATCACTGCTCTGAACGCGTTATTGTACTGGACGCGGATGGCGCTGTAACTTCTGTTAGAGTAGTGAGCCCACAGACTGCAGGAGTACAGCGATGTACAGTACGCTCTAAAGAGCGTAGCCTTAACCTCATTCGAGCACCGCGCAAATCTCCGGGCGATCATATTCGCTCTAACAGACAACGCCCTCCGCTCCCGTTCCATGTCAGCGTTGTCTTTGAGGTCGACAGTCAAAACATGGCCCAAGTATGTAAACTGGTCAACCCTATCCAAAGGAACTCCATTGAGTCTGACCGGAGGTATAATTTTCGGACTTCTCGCACTGACGGTCTCGAATATCATACACTGGCTCTTCTTTACATTATACAATAAGCCGTGACTACAAGCTATTCCTCGCATACTTGTAACAGCTTTCTCAAGCCGCAGACCGAAGCGCTCATCAGCACCATAACTTAGATTATTGACACATGTACCGTCAATGTGACAGCCGACATGTTGACTGCTGAGCGCCACGATCAGCTCGTTAATATACAAATTAAACAGAAAACATAAAAAACAAAAACACAACTCGGAAATATATAAAAAAAGCCGTGGCAGCCAAGAGATATCCCCACTGACGGCGCCCGTTTACGAACGTGACGTATGGATCGCAACATTCAGGTCAACCGTTCTGAAGGGAACTTAATGATCCAACACACACGCCACCACCAGCGAGACATTTGAGTGAGCGTGACATACTCTCAGCCGCCAGGGCACATTCAAGTCAATGACAGACGTGGCCACACGAGTGCTTTGCAATTATACAATATTAAAAGATTGAATTTATACAGTGCAAAGATAGTTTTTACAATCTTCAGCAGCTCCAACAATATTTTCGAATGCTAATCAATTAGTTTATGTGCCATTGTGGAGCAGAACCAGCTTTGAGCAATGCATGTTTGTCAGACATGTAATCCCCCAACTTATAATATGCTTGTCTGCATAGTGTGCGGTTGATACAAGTTTTAAGCTTCGCTACTATCCCAATTTACTTCTTCCACATTTCTCTAGTCGTCATCTCAGTAGTCACTCCCTTTTGTAGCCACATCATCTATCTCTACTCTAATAGTCAAGCACATTCATACTAAAACTTTCCGTACGACATTTTCCACATACCTCCGCACCACAGCATCAAATCATACCCATACCTTGACAACCGATTCCTTTACCGGTCACCGGTGCTACTTCCAGACTTCCTCATACACATTATTCATTTCTAATTCTACATTTTGGCGATCAATTTAAATTATTAGAGACTTTGCTCCCAATCAATTTGATCCACTATCTTCCGACTTCAAAATCTACTGTGTGGAGATTGATATTTCTGCTTTCATATTTAACCATTAATTAATCTTTGAATCTTGCTAGCTGATATCAGGAAAGAAAATGGTATCTAAACATTTAATACCAATAAAATAGGTATTTATTTTCTGAACATCAAAGTCTTTGGGATGTTCAACAAATCAACGATTTTCTTGCCCTACGCTCCGGGCAGTTATCGACTTATACGACGAGATATTGATCTAATGAAATCTAAAAGATAGCCCATCGACGTATTCTAGAGGCGTGTAATGGCGGCGCGAACTGCATCGCTCTGACCGACTGCACTAGCCTGTACACGCAACTGCAGCGCGGGAGCACGCCACAGCTGACGCAACTCCTGCGCAGCCTGCACTGCGGCTTCCAAGAAGGCAACTTACCCATGGTGAGCCAATCAAAAGTGTGCCTTCCAATACGGCTTAAAAGCTAAGTCTGCTTACATACCAACTCTTACTTATTTTTTATTATTTCTACCAATCAGGTGAAACATCGAAAACATTCGGGCAAATAGAGATAACATTTTTGAAACCTCTTATTCCTCGTACAATCGTTCATCCTGATCATTCCCCTTTAGGAGATGAATTTTTAAAATCCTTCATCAGGGCGTATTTCACCAATGAAATTGAACGCGATCAGCACATAAACTACGTTTAAGACAACGCCCATAAAACCCACGGTCGTTACCACATAGCCAATGACATAATTTTCCGAAGAATATTGATGCTGACAACTCTTTCACCAATGTTACCTACTGAACGCGTTCAGCACATCTAAAACGCGTTCAAGGGGTGTCAGTGTCAATATTCCATAGAAAATAATTACACTGTCAGCTCTTGAACGTAGTTTATGTGCTGATCGCGTTCAGTTTCATTGGTGAAATTGGCACTTAGGGCTCACTTTCGCTCTAAAATTAACTCTTGCGGTTTGGGTTGTGCGTTGTGTGCCAGTGAACGAATGAATAAATTTAACTTCATCGTACAAATAACGAATTAGAACACACAATAAAAACATGTAGATACAAAAGAGGCTTAAGGTACTAAATATTCAATGTTGTTTTCATTGTCTAGATATGCTGTCCACCGCAATTCTTAAGTAATCCTCAACAAAGTGGTCCCCTTGACTCGAGGGCTGCTGATCCAACGAGTCTCCTCCCCAACAACAGGATCTGCGGTATCCAGAACAACGACAGAATAGTTGGAGGCACGCAGGCTGACATCGACGAACACCCCTGGATGGCGCTCATCAGATACGACAAACGTAAGTTTGAGACAGGCTTCCCTTTAGTGATTTTTGGCAGACTCGATATGGTGTAAAAGCTAACCGACAACATAATCTCCATTCCGAGATCCGTTAATACATAATAATCGTAATTTTGTGTCGCACAAACACAAAGTTAAACACAAATTCAACGGATCTATTCGGTTATGAATGCTGTGAATTGCTGTGTGGTTTCAATGTTTATTACAGTGGAGCCTACACACCAGTCACATCAGACCTCCCAAATCGTTATAAAACAAAGGTTTACGTTTTAAGATGCCAATGTACTTATGCTACTCTGTATCTTATGTAAAACTAAATATGTATACCTAAAGGAAAAACTGCGTAGAAATTATTCGTAGGTTATGAACAAAAAAAGAACTGCTGTTTTTTAGAAAAGTGCATCTCCTACTCGGTCAAAATAAGCTTATTGTCTCATTTATTGTTCTGAATCCATGGTCTCAGTTGCCATTGCACCTGTATTTCGTTCGGCCTACCAAAATATCTTTTCTTTTTGGCCAAGTTGGTCGGGCCATTGAGCTCCATGCATGCACACTGACAGGTCCACTCAAATCTGTAGAGACCATCCCGAACATTTACCTGCAAGGCTCTCACTTATGATCTGACCATGAAAAGGAATCTAAATTGAAAAGAGACCTTATTCATAAGGTTGTCAATCATGTCTTCTTAGTTCCAGTTTTGTTTCTCTGTTATTATCGTATAGGAAACACGAATCCAAGGCAGAAGACAAACAATTTTTTTTTGTTTTTTAATTTTATTGTTTTGGTCGTTATTTTCCAGCCGTCGGATGGGGTTTCTACTGCGGTGGAGTGCTCATAGCCGCCAGATACGTGCTCACAGCGGCACACTGCGTCAAGGGCTCGGACCTCCCGCCAAACTGGAGACTGTGAGTCTATTTACAATTCAAATTGAATACTTAATTACATGTATAGAAGGAATCTCCATTCAAACAGCAGCCTCTTCTTTCGACAGGTAGGTACAGACAATCATTACAATGGCACTGCCGGTCACCTAAGTCTACTTAGTGCCGATTCGTTCAGCACATATAAACCGCGTTCAAGAGCTGTCAGTGTCAAAATTGTTTTGAAATATTGACAATAACAGCTCTTGAACTTCGTTTTAGAAGTGCTGATGGCGTTCAGTTTCGTTGGTGAAATTCGCCCTTAATTACAAACGTTACATCACAAGGATATCTCTATTGTGAGTTTTTGACAGATTTTCGAGGTTTTATAAAACTGAAACTTTCACGCAGCATATTTTTCAGCTGAAGATTTATAATAATGAAAGTTTGTACCTATTTAGGTAACAAATGTAAGCCGTTATCCGGTTATGACTAGCGATCTAGGTAAGCTCAAACTCAAATCATTTATTTCAGTAACCAATTACAGGCACTTTTGAATTGTCAAGGTAGGTCGGTCATAAACATGAAGCTAGTTGTCTTTGAAATCAAATTATGGTGGTAAATCTGAAACTAGAGGTACATAACATAGGTATGTATATCTAAGTGCCAATTTCACCAATGAAACTGAACGCGATCAGCACATCTAAAACGGGTTCAAAAGCTGTCAATGGTGCCGATTCTCTTGTTACAAATGCCTCTAAACTAGAGTAAATATCACTAAAATTTGGTTTCATCCTGTCCAACGACAATTTCCCATTCTGAAATTGACTAAAGTGACACAACTTAACTATATTTTGGTTTGACAGTAATAAGATGGCACTGAGTTTAATGAAAATGGCAATTTTGCTATTCTGAATTTGACGTTTTTCACCTATTATTTTGTCGCGACACACACAAACACCAACACCTCGACTTCAGACTTGCAAAAACAGTACCTACTGTATCTTTTTTTTCTTTTGCTTATATCTCGAAAACGGTGTGTCCTATCGCAAACATAATTAACATTTCGACCCCCTTTAAGATACCCTTAAACCCCTAAAACTGAACACGTAGGTAGGTAATATTTTTTTATGTTTTTCATACAAAAAGTAAAAACTTCATATAAAACACGTCGGGGCTGTCCCCCCTTGTGCGCCTCCGGCTCTAACAAAAATTCACGGGGTAGGGCAAACACGTTGCGAAGCCAAAAGAAAAAAAAATACCACGTGGACTCGCGATTGTCAAATTCTATTTTAGTTGTGTCAAAATTATTTGTAAATTTAGTGTTTTTTTGTTGCAGAAAAGCTCTAGGATAGTCAAAAGTAAGGAATTTTAGTGATAGTTTAGTTCGGTGTACAAGAGAAACAGCCGGCACCATTGTTAATATTCCACACAAAATGAAATTCACAGGTCTTGAACGTAGTTTATGTGTGGGTATTTTGCTGATTCTACGATTTTTTTATGTCCTGTGACTGAGTGGATATCTACCTCAAGTTTACCGCAAGTTGGTGGGTACATAATTCGCATTTCATACCTACCATATATAGGCATGTGTCACATTAGTAATTATACTCAGTGAGGTCAAGTCAAGCTATTGATAACACGTTCGGTTGAACTGCAATGCACCTAGTGATTCAAGAAATCTCTAGGAATTATCAATCATGTGTTTACCAGGTTTACGGGGAAGGTACTGAAAAATATATTTACCTACACGTAGCCGGTAGACTAGCGAAAGCATATCTTGTGACGTGTGCTCGCCACGTACGGGTTTTGTGTGACAGTAGTTATCGAAACGACTCACTTGGGTCTGGTAACTACTTTCTCAACGCTTGTCAAATCGCAGTGTTTTCTTATCGTTATTTCAAAATAACAATTCACAGGTCGTAATTACTACAAAGAAATACATTCGAAGACATGTAGCCTAGCTCGTAGCAACATGTTTATTTGGTCACTCGACTGAAACAAATTTTCCATTATTTTCCTTCTCCAGCGGGGTAATTGCGTAATACACCAACACGGCTAGGAATGACGTTTATTTTGACAGTTTAACAACATTCATTGCGTTACTAACGTTGCTATGCAAACAAATTTGTCGAACGTCGGAAGCAATGGATTAGCAATATCCTTCAAAATTATTCAGGCTGTGATTGGTAGCGTGTTACGCAATTAGGGTGTTTATTTTTTGTAAGTGTCCGTGACATCAAAGCGGGCCCTATCCGAATACCAGCGCTGTGTGTTACACTTTTCATCTGTGCTAAATAAATGTATTTTCTTTCTTTCTTCATTTTCTTTAATATTTTTTTTTTATCGATATATACCTACAATTTTTATACAATTATTTTATTTTTGGTATTACATCTTTCTAAAATTTTTAATTTTGTCTTCAGTTTCTGCTGTTTCTATAGACATGCCATGCTACGCATTATGCAGATATGGCAACTCGTAATCAATTTCCACTACTTAAAAAAAACACAATATTATGTTTAAACTTATTTACCAAGGCAGATTTTTTTTTTTTTTTTTTTTTTTTTTTTTTAAACGTTGCCCCACACTAGGAATGACTCCTGTATCGTGGGTGCGTTCACAAACATGAAACTCACATACACAAGACACCCAGACCCGGAACAACTATTTGTAGGTCATACAAATATTTGTTCCGTGCGGGAATCGAACCTGCGACACGGAGCGCAGCAGCCGATCGCTCAACCACTGCGCCAACCGTGCCGTCATATAGATATAGATATACATTGTTCCTACGATTTTCAGATGATAATACTTAATACTAATAACAACCTAGTAGTGTCCCATTGCTGGGCAAATGCCTCTTACAGAGAAAGCACGAGCATTGCTCACCACTCTTACTCAAGACGGGTTAGTGATTTTCAGAAATCTACATACGTTTTACAACAATAAAACCACGTAATTATACAAACTTCGAAAAAATATACATCTAGGTTTACAATCCGCTTCTAAGCAAGATTTACCTGAGTAAACCAAATTCATCAAATGATTTCAGTTCGCAAGTGCGTCTGGGCGAGTGGAACACGTCGAGCGAGGTGGACTGTTTCCATGATGACTGCAGCAGGCCCGTGCAGGACATTCCGGTGGAACAAATTATCCCACAAGAGGGGTACAACGCAGACGACCCCAATCAGCACAACGACATCGCCCTACTCAGACTTACACACAGCGCGCAATACAACGGTAAGATTACCCAGTAGGTACCTCCCTTCTACTGGCTATACTTAGTCCCAAAACGACAGATAATATCCTGGTGGAACATAATATCGTCCTACAGAGCTACAACACCGAAGACCCCACACTGTACCACACATCAATGCTTACGGTTGCTTACAAAGCACACCTCTATTCAACGGCCACAATCCGAGCCTTTTTTTTTTCTTTATCTATGGTGCTTCGCAGACATGTCTATGTCGCCCAGCCTAATAATTGGTAAGTGATGTTTCATAAAATAAAATTTTTATGTCGAATATTTCAGACTTCGTCAAACCAATATGTCTGCCACTGAACAACGACCTCAGAAACAGCTTTTACGAAGGTTTTGACATGGAAGTCGCAGGATGGGGAAAGACTGAAACACGTAAGTACCACCGGCTCTCAACAGCTAAACATAAACTGAACTAACCTTGCACTGTGTACATTATAAGCATTTAGCTTCTCAGCACCAATCCATCTGGTTCGGCTAACATTGGTTGCTTTCAGAAGAGGGCGAGAGTAACGCCCCCCTGCAGTTTACTACTGGACCTAACTTGTCAGGTGGGCTGATGTCCTTTCCATGGAAATATGTGAATAGCTTAAGTTCCGCCCCGCGTGCTTAGTGATGCGTTTTACCAAAAGAGTCTAACCTAACCTCTTCTGCTATAGAAAGAGCCAGGGGCTTAGCTGTACATAGAACTGAATTAATGGAATCTTGTAAAACATAGACAGCCAAGTTGGGCGAAAGGAAAACACTTGAAAATTTGGATTGCCCACATCATGTGGTTAAAAAGAAATGGCGAATTAGATTAAGATATTTATTCCGCAGTTTTTTTATATATCTAAGAGCATTCTAGCTAGTGCTTGACTATGCCAAGGTACCACGACCACCACATCTCGTGGGGTGTCATGTGGTACCCTAGACTACACTCATATCTGCCCCTACCCCCAACTAAGATAGTCTTGGAAACTCAATTAGATTCTCCAAATTTATATTTAGGCGTCTTCTGTTCTTTTGGACTAAACGTATCATGCTTCTACCTTCAAGTAGCCTTCGCCTAGCAGATTAAACAATCCATTCAAAATACGTGGGACACTCAGAAAGTTTTGCGAAAATAAAAATAAATATTTTAAATGTGAGGATCAGAATCGCTCCAAAACAAACATGGCTGAGGTGGCTCAAAAGGCTGCCCAACTTAAATGGTAAGCGGCAGGACATGTTTACCACATGCCAACCAAAATGTGGGCCCAAATAACACAGAACTGGTGCCCTGAGACAGTAAGTCGGGGTCGCGGCAGACCACCTAGGAGGTGGCGGGACGAGCTGGACAGGTTTCGTGAGAACTGGAACGAGGACGCGCGGGCTCGCGAAAGATGGAATGAGTGGAGTGAGGCCTTTGCCCAGGAATGGGACAGTGTAGGCTTAGAATATATATATATATATGTAAATATTTTTTATTTAATCTTTTCAAAGTACTCTCCACTATACAAAGTTTTATGCATCTGTCCAGTTTTCGAAACACTTTTTCCAGTCCGCCGTAGACACCTCGTTTACAGCCTGATCGAACCTATTAATATTAATATTTATTTATTTGCGTTCCACAAGGTAAAAAGATGTTAACAAAAGGCTTAGAGCTGGACAGCGCATCTTCCGGCGACGAAAAATGTATCCCGTTCAGCTGTTTTTTTTCGGGAATAAAAAGAAGTCACTCGGTGCTAGGTCAGGCCTGTAAGGAGGGTGACCCAGGGTTTGACCGGCGTGCTGTTCATGTTGACCCTCGTTTTGAGCGCGTTGTGAGAAGGCGCTTGGTCGTGGTGGAGCAGTAGCCCGTGGAGCCCTTTGTTTGGTCGCTAATGTTGCTCACAACAGAGAAAACTTCTGCCAGTATACCATTGGTATTTGTTTTGGTTCTGTAAAAGAAATTGACACCAAGTAGCCAGTCAAATTGAAAAAGTTCGCGATCAAAATCATCCCCTCGCTTCTAGATCGCTTCACTTTGGTAGGCGTTGATTCGTTTTGAAATACCCAAACTGTCGACTGGCGCTTCGTTTCTGGACCGTATTGATAAATCCAAGACTAATCACCGAGAGTAATGATGTCGTAAACACGCCGAGACAAGACGGCTTCAAATTTGTTTATCATATCGCGGCACCATTCCACCCGGGCCTGCTTCTGAACATCGGTGAGGTTGTGCGGCACCCATTGTGAAACTATCCTCCTCACGCGAAGTTGCACATGTAGAATTTCGTGAAGTCTTCCCGATCCAACCTGCAGTATGTGCTTAATCTCTTGATACGTAACTCGCCTATTGTCTTGGATTAAATTTTTCACTGCTTGCACGTTTTCTTCCGTAACAGCCGTCAAAAGGCGACCACTTCTTTGACTTCTTTCTTCATCCCCCAAAGTTAGTCTTGCACTTGACTTCGTTATACCAACGATACACGGTTGCATTTGAAGGGCCTTCATCCTTGAATGCCATTTGAAGTCTATCGTAAAGATTCGTCCGGCTTCAGGCGACACTTGTAATCGTAAAAAATCATAACGCGAAAATGTTCCCGGCGCAGATCCATTTTTAATGAGACACGATAAATTAGATTAGCTCGCAAACAATGTAGAGGGAAATATTGAAATTGGAACGTACCTGTTTTTACTTACAAATAATCATATTTTTAAAATAGACTATATCTGGCCAGTCTCACATATATATATAAACTTTTTTTCGCAATACTTTCTGAGTAGCCTGGTACACTTCATTTTTTTTCATTCCTTATTCATTCAATTGCACTACACACATGCACTCATATCAACAGAAACATTAGTCATATAGTGTTTTGTTTGTTTTCCATTGAATGAAGATGATTTGGAAAGTGGTTACCAGATTGTTTAATCGTTGAAATTGCGCTTTCGCCTGTAAATACTATACCTACCTACGCCGACCGTTACATTTAAATAGTGGCACAAACTTAAACATATCTGTATGCCAATGCATAGGCATGGGCAAACAAATGATGCAGATACGATAATATGTTTTTGGTCCATTTTTTTTTATTTAACTGTTTAAAATTATACATTGAATGCTATTTCAACAAGTACGGTCAGTGCTCCGTATTACCTGACGCCTCTTACAAAGAAACAGAGTGGACGACGGGTCAGGTTCTGCAGAGCACTTATCTGCAGCCTCTACATTAAACTACTGCCACTGATTAAATGAAAACCCGCTTTGTTCTGCTTAAGTTAAAACCTACATCAAGTGTGACCTCACTCTAAAACATACAAATAAATAATTCCAGGTACCGAGTCGGACGTCAAGCTAAAGGTGCGCGTGCCCGTCGTGAGCCTAAACAACTGCGCACGAGTGTACGAGCGCGTGACCCGCCAGGTCGACCACACGCAGATATGCGCCGGGGGCGTGGCGGGCCAGGACTCTTGCCGCGGGGACTCCGGTGGCCCACTCATGGGCCAGGCACCCTCCGCCAACAACTGGATGGTCCTCGGCGTCGTGTCCTACGGGCCTTCACCCTGCGGCACCCAGGGTTGGCCCGGCGTCTACACCCGCGTCGGCGCATACGTCGACTGGATCATATCCAAGTTACGCCCCTAGGTAACTCCAGATATCATTTGTTTGACTGAGATTTATAACGGGAAATAAAAATAATGCGTACAGCCAACTGCACGTCCAATGGTATCAATTTGAGGTGGACAGCGTCTTTATTAGGTATTTACATTACCCAGGTGGGTCCAAATTTAAAACTTGATAGCAAGAAACTAGATGCAATTACTTTGAATTCAAAATGGCAATGGGGCACCCATAGTAGAGCTCTTTCAGGCAGATTAAATTCAGCAGCGTATGCAGTAAGAAAAGTAAGGCAGTTCATTCATTCATTTATAAAATCAACACATATAACATTGTGTTGAACATTATTAAAAGAAAATTATTACATGTAGAAACAATACATTTACACTTCTAATAGTCGAATAATTTAAATATTTCAACAAATAACTATATTGGCAAATGAATAGCAGTTAAAATATCAAATTCAATGTCAAAATATTAAAAGTACAACTTCATCAAGGTAATAAGTTGCCAAAGTCGGTTACAGAACTTAGCGATCGAAAGTATAAACCCCTAACAAACGTGTCCATAGCAAAAGAACATATTATAAGAATAGACTAGGTAGGTACGTCGAAGACAAGGAAGTTTGGCAATTATTCCTTCTGCACATGTTGCTTCCCTAGTACCTCATTAACGGCATCACTGTGTAAATGTGTAAGAACTGTTCCCAAATTACTGTTTATCTACAATACTGACATAATCCTCAGTAAATGGGAATATTATGACTTATACACCTACAATTCTAATTTCAACTCTATATTATTGGCTTTTGCAAACATGATATAAATATAGATTTTTTACAGTTGTAATGGCAATCATGTCTGTTTTATTTTTATTATAATAATTATCTTATAATAGATACTTTTATATAATGTAAATGTGAGAACGTTGTAGGTCTTGTAGACAGATTTTTAGACCATTTTCTATTTTGTTAAGTACCTACCTACCTGTACCCTAATGGCGTAATAAAGAATCAATCGGAATCTGAATCGTTTTGGAACCGATTGCTAATCCATTGCTTCATAAGTTCGATAAAAATCTGCTCATCAATGTAAATAACGCAATGAAAGTTGTTGAACACTCAAATTACAACAGATTAGTCTTAATCGTTTACGAAAATGTGTTACGCAATTAGGCTGCTGGTACTTGTTTGACAGGCCTACACTGTCCTCCCATAAGTACTACCAATCTAATTTCAAAACGTTGTAAAAGCCAATTATTTTAAACGAGTAGGTATCCGTGGAGTTTCCTGCGGACTCTTCTCCATAGGAACCGTGCACCTAGCTTCTGACGTTTCATATGTGCCCATGTAGATTTATGTGAAATAAAATATTTGATTTCGTAGCTTATTGCATATGGGCGCAAACTTTAAAATGTTACTACTGACGTGCTGTTGACTGTACTTGTAACGTGTTAAGACTGGCATTAACTTCGTATTGTACTCATTAAAAGTGCAGTGTACCTTGAGATTAACTTAATTTATTCGTGTTAATACCTAGGTATAGAACTTTTATCTGTGAAATAATAAAGCATATTTTGAAGTTAGTGTAACATTGTTTTGTAAGAGTTTAGTCACTAATGAGTGCCATCCATGACAGTAAATCTTGCCACTGTATTCTTTATGTTTATAAGATTGTGTATTGTGTCTTAACAATAAAATAAGAATGTTAAATTTCTACAATATGGAATTAATAAAACAATGTTGCAATTATAATAAAATTTGTATTAAGTGAATAATTTATTTATAATTAGATGTATAAATGACCTCCTTCTAGTCACGCCCCGGCCCCCGGCCCGGCCAGCACCGCTCTATCACTCACACTTCAGACATCACGAAAGAATACAACTACGGAAATATATTACTTTTGTGAACATAGGAAAAATATAATTCTCTAAAGAATGAAATATACCTACTCATTAAATCTTGGCACGTATTATTATGTTTGTACTTCCTCCTTTACCTCGTGATCTAGGAGAATTCCAAAGATCTTTCATATTTGGCTTTTTCTTTACAATTTCGCTAAAGTAAAACAGGGTCTTGATAGACACACCCAATTAGCTGAACACGCCTATTAATACTAGGTGGCAATACAAATATGTAATGTAACCGTCGGAGAAAATAGGACACAGTGGCGATAGTTACATGTTTTCTAATTAATAAATTAGAAAATTGCTAGCTTCCCACACACTCAATCAACTTCGGTGAATACATGTTGTTACGTTAACTTTTTAATTGATAGATTTTTACGTCATTATAATGCGTATAATATGCATATTACATAATAATATCAGACATTTTATGCATGTGACACCCAATTACATAGCTTACACCTACTTATATTCTTATTTAATAATCCATAAATACAAAAACAGGTGACTAAAACATCTAAACACTTATTTAAAAGATGAATAGCCATTTATAGAAAATATAAAATGAGATTCGACAGTAAAGAGATGGATATAATAATGGAGATAACACTCGAGATGCCTATGAAACAGCATAGTTATGAAGTTGAAGTTAGTAAAACTGAATATTAATAAATATTCTAGATTGGAATGAATTAAATGGAATGTTTACAACGTTAATACAGTCGAAATATAGTCCAATATTATCTTAAAGTTACCATAAACTGTATATTTTTAGTATTCAAGAATATCTTTATATTTATAGTTTTAGAAAACTCTCATTTCAAAACCAGCAAGACGCGAGAAGTCAAATTCATTTGCAAATAATGCAATATATACCTAATGCTATTCTTATGACACATAATGTATGTATAGGTGAAAAATACTTTATGTGAAAAAATAATACTAAAGACAGAAATATCAAAAATAATACATGTTTAAGATGCAGCTGCTATTTCAACAGAAATGTTCTCAGGGACTGCCGGCTCAGCGGGTTCTTCAACCACTGCTTCCCCATTTTCACCATTATTCCAAATATCATCTTCTTCAGTCTTAGTTTCTTCCTCAGGAACTGGTGAATGTAGTTCACTGGTGCCATTCTGCTCACCATTCACGTTTGGCCCATTTATCATGATGTCTTGCAACTTTGTGCCAAAGTCAGGATCAGTTTCAGAGACACTCTTGATCAGTCGATCTTGGTCTTCCTCAGCCCAGGTTGGAAACCACTCGTTGAATAGTTTTATCTGAAAACATTGATTTGACTGTTTAGTTCAGGTATGCTGATAACAAATGACAACATTTATTTTTAATCTACACAATATTTTTTGCTTTTATTTATGGGGTACTAATACCTATTACCAATCTAAGTATATTGCATGACATCAATCACCTGATTGAAGTAAACATATAGGTACTTTATATCGATTGGTAATGCTTATTTATCGAAATTATTTTAGACTACTACCAGGACAACCAAATAATTTACAACATGAAGAATCTACTTAATAAAAATCTTAAATTCACTGACAGACTTAATGCACAGTCTAAAGCGCCGTATCTAGAATCAAGAAAATTAGCACAAGAGTTCTAATAACGAAACTTACTAAGTACCTATTTCGGAAGAATTTTTAAAGTTCAACCTCTAAAGGGCTCTCTCTTTTATAAATAGTGTATGAGGCAGGATGGAGAAATGTGGCAGTTGGTACTTGGATTTCTGTTTTTATGTAAAAGTTAGTTGTATTATCGTTTTTTTGGAAACTCATCCTCTAAGGCTCTCGAGAACATAAGGATGGGAATTCCCATCATACACGTGGCTTGTAAGTAGTATAACAACACCACCAAGTCTGATTGGTTGGCTCCCATCTGCTACAAAATTACATTTTTCGGGAATATCATAATAAGGGCTGAAGATCTCCAATAAAAGACCAATTGTCTATAAATGCAGCCATTTTGGCTTCATCAGTAACAATTTTAATCAATAAGGGTATACTATTTTTTGTTGCGTAAAAAAAAACACAAAAATAACACTAATATACTAAGACAATCAATATCCATAAATCATAATCATGATGATGATTATGATTCATTCTGCAATTATTTTGATTAGATGTGAGCTTTTGCCTTTGAGCAAACTGTGAAATCTGACTCCTCCATGGTAATACTAAAACAAACTGTTTTTTTAAGCATATGTACAATATGATCTCTATTTGCTCGGGATTTCAGAAGCTTCATAAGGTTCATAACTCATTTGTGCTTGGTATAACCTTATAAAACAAGCTACCTTCTTATTTGCTAGATTTGCCTTTTAATGCATTTAAATCACAAGTTAAATCCAACCTTTGTTCAAATGCATACTATTCCATCAACAACTACTTAAACAATAAGAATAGTTGGTTGCTGTGATTAACTCAAGACAATGTTTATGTTCTTTCTCCAGAATAAGCTGTTTATACGAGTTCAGTATTTTTTTTTTTAATATTTATATCAACTATTTTTAGATATTTTCATATTTTATTGACATGATCTACTCATTTCAATGTTTTTTTAACAAGTTGTATTGCAATATGTGGTTAGCTATTATTCACGCCTGAGCAACCGGCAGCAAGTTCGTCATGCTCCCTTAGATGTAACTGCTTCCGGTAGCGTCGAGGGTCGGGTAGCCTCCTTCCCTCAAATATGGCGAGGGGGTAATGGCTGATCTTTGCGTTTTGCTCGAGAACGGATGCTGCTTGTGGTGACTGGTCGCCTTGCTGTTATTTTTTTTTTTTACTTGGATGGTCCTAGTTTATCATTTGTGTGTACTTAATCCAGCATTGGATATGTATTTAAGCTGTCACACCCTTTATGCTCTTTGCGTTTTGCTCGAGAACGGATGCTGCTTGTGGTGACTGGTCGCCTTGCTGTTATTTTTTTTTTTTACTTGGATGGTCCTAGTTTATCATTTGTGTGTACTTAATCCAGCATTGGATATGTATTTAAGCTGTCACACCCTTTATGCCTCGAGTCTTTTATTTATGTATTATGCATTGTATACATTTTGTGCTTGATTTTCATTGTATTTGTTGGTATATTGGCGTCGCTAGCTGACATAAGGCGAATAATTTAATTTGATGGTCTGCCTCTCATAATGTTTATTTCTTTGCATACCATAATTGTATAGAATCAAGTTTTTTTCTAACTGAAAAGATAGCTGTGCTGTTGGGAAGTCCCAGCTAAAGCAATAGGAAGTGGTAAAGGGCGGGCGTTTTAGAGGACTGTCTTATGTAATTTTGACGTTCGAAAAGTGCTGATTCTCCTCCTAATTTGAATACATGACTTTTGATTTGATTGCCTACTAGAAGCCCTTTGCAACTAAGCGCTGATTGGTTTTTACGATTATATTCATTTTTGTTTTGTGTGTATTTTTCTCATTAACAATTGCTGGGTCATAGAACATTTGTCCGGTTAGTTAATATATGCAGCCTTTTCAAATTAATTTTTTAAACAAATACATCATTTCGAAATAACTCTTGGAAAAGAGAACTCTAGGTTTGCTCTCTCAATGCCTCCAGGTCAGGTGACACTACATTGAGCCCTACCTACCAAACACAGCTTTAACTAACTTTTTACAACAATAGAAATATGAGCTAGATGTGTGTACATTTTCCAAATATAAAAAAAATTGAGTCTGTAATGAGTCTAAGTACAATTACATGTTGTTTCAAGTTTGAGTCATTAATTTGTCATATATAAGTGTTTAGTTCACATATTCATGCCGAGAGTCAGAAAGGTTTTTATTTTATGCTTGGTTAGCTAACTTAGGACTTGCCTTAGAAAGTTAATAGAAATTGTTTTACTTACCCGACATTGAAAAAGACTGACAGGTTTATCATCACATGTGATGGTAGCCATTGAGGCTGCGAGCTGATCAGGTTTGTCTCCACGTGCTGCCGCTAACACAGGTAGAAAGTCTTCACGTTGCAGCTCACTAAACTCTCCGAACCACTGCAGCATGTACCGCATCTGTGCTTCTGAAGTTAAACCGGGTGCCGACATCCTGCGAGCTAGCGGGCGATGCTCAACTGCTGCAGAATTGACAAACAAATGATATAGTACTGAACAACAACTTTATCATAAATAAGGCAATTATTATAATTTATTTTCCTCATTAACAACCAGGTTAACAGTCATTGAACTCAGAAAACAGCTGATTATCGTTAATAAACCTAGCACATGAAACTCAGGTCTTGCAAGTGAGTAAACTAGTTCTAAGAAGTAGATCTTACAATCAGGCACAGATAAACAAACAGCAGAACCGAGTAACAAAGCCATTGCGACTCACTTAGAGAAATACAACGATAACAATATGTGTTGAAAAACTAAAGTATCAGTGGGAAGGCGAACTGTTAGACACTTTCTATTAGCGCTCGACTACTCGACTGCAACTGACTGAGCCGCACACACCGCAAGGCCACATAACAATTTCACCTTTCAACTTGTTATATCATAAGTAACATTTCACTTTCTAACTACTAATTAACATTTGAAAATGATTTACATTAATTTAATAGCTCCGCGAAGTGATGTGGTTGTATTTACGTAAAATGTTTTTTACTTAACTGTTTCCAAATCCGGGTGATCCTGAGATATTTAAACAGTGGTTTGTTATATCGATGTGTAATGCAGAGAAATAAACGTTCACGCTCGTGTTTAGTATAATACAATGGGTAACACAGAGTCACAGATCAGATATTAGTAGCAAGCTAGAGCAAATACAAAACATGAAAACACGTAAATGCAATTACAAAAAATGTTTTTTTACTTGACCTTGACAAGCATGACAGCTCCAATGACAGCAGAACAGCAATATGACTTTGCAGCAGGTGAGAAAAGGACAGCCATGAATTAATCGTCAAGGCACTATCTACATTCAGCATTATCAAAAACACAAGGTATCCCTATCCATATCCCTATGTTCGCATTTTTGTAACCACATTACCACACCCGTAAATTAATCTTTCTATTTTTTTTTGTTTATAAAAGTAGAGTCATTAATAGATTGATCAATTTTGATTGTATTTCAACCTAGGGCAATCGAATGCCTTCCAGGGGCCACTTGTCTTTTATTAGCATATTCTTACCTATATTACACCGTTTACCATTATTTTGGAGACCACCCACTCCCTTTTGACTCGTGGGAACAGTGGGGCTTTTTATCCGGACGTCAGGCCTTTGCTATGTCTTGATCTGCCATGAGTCTCAGATACCAAGTGTGTTTGATAATTTTGAGTTCTTAGCTGGCAGTGCAGTGTGACGATGCTGGCTAGTACAACCAACAGGCAACCAACCAGCTGGCTTATTGGTGGAGTAAGCAATCATTTTATACCTACGACTAGTTTTGAATTCATTCTCTTTGACACCTTAAACAGCTGGGAAGGTATTTTACTGCAATCTTGCCTAGGAATCCGAAGCACTTATGAGATGGTGTAGGTACAGTAATGTAATCAAACAATGCTTAAATTAGGTATATATGGTTTTATTAGAAAATTGCATAAATTAGTGTACAGATTTAAAATTAAAATGCGCAGCACTCTTTACACCCCAGCATAATTTTAATGGTCTAATAACATTATTCAAAATGCATTTTAAACAGTGTATTTTTAGAGATAATTTAAATTATCCATTTATCAAAACTAAACCTTATCAAACGTAATGAATTGACAAACGTCTTTTATACGTGATGACTAACCATATAAGACGTTTGTACTTCGATTGTGTTAATTTATTAATGCATTATAACTATTATTTTTATGGCCCATCCGATTCAACTGCTTTTCATGCTTCTCAATATCACAGACAGACAAAACACCTACTAGCTGGATTTAACCTTAAAGAAACTTATTTTTCAGTGATTTACACAGCAAAAGTATTTAACAGTTATTTGTGATGTTATTTTAAATATATTTAAGTACTGTACTAGTATCTTTGTCAGGTGAAAATGATGCACTTTATCGAACGGGACTAACATAGATACCGGGTAAAACGGGGTGAATAGGGATGCAGGGGTGAATCGAAACGAAACTTTAAAAAGGATTTTAACATTGAAATAATCTAGTTTGTTGCCAACAGGGGCACTTAATCATTAATTATAATATATTCAATACCTATGAGACATTATTGGCAACATACATTATTATTTCAATGTTAAAATCCCTTTTAAAGTTTCGTTTCAATTCACCCCTGCATCCCTATTCACCCCGTCTTACGGTATGGTACGCTAAGTACCGAGTATCTCAAAATGTTCTATTTTAATAGCTGTCTAGCTCAAATCAAATGTATTCTAGTAATGAGAATATATTCTAGCCGAAATACAAATTGATAACAAAAATATCTACACGTTTGAAATTTGAAATTCGCAGCACAAGGTAGAACAATATTCCTATAGTATATGTACTGCTTGCTCCTAGGTTGGATTGTGAAACAAATAAAGTGTATGACTAGAAAGTTCGTTTGTTTCGGAATCTCGCTAGTGCTCGTATGTGTATTAAGTAGGACGTAGGAATAAAAAGTTATTTTTCCTTGCATCTAGGTATTGAGTTATAGCGACTAATGGCAACACTAATTTCTTATAGTAAAGCGAGTATCCGAAATAACTTAATTAAAATATATTTTACTGAGCTCCTGTAAGTGTAACCTACATTCTTATCTTACATTAACGTTTTTTTCTTATTACATACAATGTAGTATAGTAACTATCTTAAACTAAATCTATATACACATCATAATTTATCACATACAAAAATATTGTCATTTGGTCAACACATAACAGTAAATCTGATAACTATGTGAATAGTTTTCATCGTAGAAGAAATACACAGTTACTATGAAGTTTTAGCTCCTGTTTCAACTTAAAACTATTTACTTTCGTTGTCGGTATGGCTGTGAGAATGGCCGTGGTCGCCGTTGTGAGAATGGCCGTGGTCGCCGTTGTGCGAATGGGCGTGTGGAGCTGAAAATAGAAAAAGGAAAGTAAGTATAGGCAGGGGCGTATTTACCCTAGGGCCAAAAGGGCCATGGCCCGGGGCGGCGGGCTGCGAGGGGCGGCGCAAGCCGGACCTCCTGCTCAGCTTTGTGCGTCTTTCTTTTGGACTTTATATGCATGAAGAAATTTTAAAAAGCCTACCTATTTAACAAAAAACTCATTTGATTGTAAGTTTGATAGACATCAAAACGCGGTACTATAGCTTACTGATCGGCTGCGGGGCGGCGGCGTGTCCGTCGGGCTCCGTCGAGACTCCGGACTAGTCAGCATGTTTCGATGTTGCTTGTGTCGTCAGCGAGAGGATGCTTGTTCCAGCCTTGATAAAGATTGGAGCCAAATAATAGTGGCTCTAGAAGCTATAAAAAGTGACTCTGCCCAGCAAAAACCTTTGGTTAAAAACGAAGCTGCAGGGCTATTGCCTCGAGGACACGGTGGAGGTCTGCCCAGCTTGGGCGGAGCACTGCCGTGTCCTCGCGGAGGCGATTGGTTGCGGAAATCTCTCGTGTCGGAGCGAGAGCAAATGGTAAACCGTCACCTCCTTCTGCAAAGCAGTAATGCTTGCGTGAGGGAGAGAACCTTGCGATCTCACGCCCCTAGTCCTCTCAGGAGACGCCCTGGGCGTCGGGAATTGCCAGCAGATTCCTGGCCACCGTAGGCTGGGCTTGCGGACGGCGAGCAATGGGCAGCTAGCACCAGGCTCGGTTCGACGGCGCGTCGTGTTCCACGCGCGCCTCAAAGTGATGTCAGCACTAAGTGACGGGGCAAATGCCTACCAGGGTCGCGGGGATGTTCGAAAGAGATACCGTGAACCTGTCACAGGCAACCCAGAAAAATAAAAGGGCTTAACAAAATTCACTAGGAACGACCATATTATCGGAATTTTGGAGACCTGCACCCTTACTGCGTAACACAGTATTGATCAGAACCTTAATAATTTTGGATATTGCTATATCCTTTGCATATGTTCGAAAAAATTATCTGCTCAACAACGTTAACAGCGCAATCAATGTTGTTAAACTTTCAAAATGAAAGCCATTCCTACTGTTAGTGTGTTACGCAATTAACCCGCGGTATAAAACAATTTAATATAGATTGTTTCCAAAATTCTACAAGGTGTCGACACAAATGTAGAGGTAGTTTGTAGTTTTCAGGTTTTGAGTTGAGCTGCACGAAGATTGACAAATGCGTGCACTGATTGGACAGGTCCACTCAAATCGGTGTGGTTCTTTCCTCAAAAGACCATTTCAGAAACAAGTCTACATGGTCCTCAGATGATCTGACCAAGATAATTTTTATGATTTTTGTATACATTTTGACATTGATGGACATTAAACTAACAATACTAACCTAAGCAATATTGTTACTAACATCAAAATACAAACAAAAAATGGACCTTTAGTCCGAAATAATGTTTTATTTAATTTTTAATTTTAATTATTTAAACCATGACATGACAATTTATTTATTAAAGTAATATATTATTTTAATTACTGTGAATGTGAAGACAATGTGGATTTGTTGTTTTTTCAAAGTTTTTATTTTTTTGCAATTTTGGTCTGGCAGTTTGAGTAATTTATGCGGCCTACCCAAAGTTTTTAAAATATGATTGACGTGTAAAAGTGTTTGTACAAACCTACTTACTGAAATAAAGTCATTTATCATTTACAAGTCACTCACTACTTCTGTAGAAGTTAAAGAAGTTAAGTTACTTTTGAAGTAAAAGAAAATTCTCAGAAGAATACAGAAACAGGACAAGAGAATAAATGGTGAAGAGAGAGAAACGAGAAGATGAGTGTCGCGAGGGAGAAGTGTTGTTTTATGGACGCGTGACCATTTCAGGGTTTACCTTCTTCCCAATATGCGACTAATTGTTGGGCGAGCTAAGGAAGCGCAAAACTTCGTATACCGTATACCACGTTATACGAAGTTTTGTGTCCGTCCGCCGTTTTTGCATGTTTATGCAAACTGGATGCGGACTAATTGCCCAAAACATTCATAATCTCAGAATTAAAAGATCTTCAGTTCAAAATCGAAGAACCGTCACAGCTCGATACCCATCCAGTTTTGACCCCTAGTTTACACGACTGAATTTGCTACTAATGGCCTCTAGTATAACCCTTTTCAAGAAATAGGTCGAATTGAATTTCCCTGTCACCTTGTAGAAGCTGGCTTGACGCAATCTGTTAATATGACAGTTTCATTGAAAAATTTGTTAGTCAATCTGTACATCCGAAAAAAAATTGGTATTTTCATTACCTAACATCAGTCTCAGCCCACATAAACACACTTCTAGATTTTATTTTATAATAAAAGTTTTTTTTCCGTTAATTTATGGGGCGGCAAACCTTATGGGCCCAGGGCGCTGAATCTTAAAATACGCCACTGAGTATAGGTACACATAAATAGATTAAATACCGCAGCAGTATATGGGAAAATCCTCTTTAATTCTTTTACCGTACCAACAGTAGGTATAATATGAAGAGAATTATTTAAATTAAATATTTGTGGACACTTACTCAGCAATTGCAGACCGAACATCATGAAGAATCCAACCACAGATGCGATGAATTGCAAGATACCCGTTCTATCGCCTTTCCAGATTTCGAAGAAGATGACGTAGAGCAGGGTTCCTGAGGCAAGTCCCTGTAGCACCACGGAGGAGAGACCGGCAGCGGCAGCACCTTGACCTCCCACCAGCAGGAGACCGATACCGATACCCATGGGTGAAACAATGGCAAAAGTAGTGATGTACACGACCGTCAGCCAAGTCTTAGTACGCGTAGCTATGAGCTCCACACCAATACAGAAGGCAATGACAAGCTTGTGGGCAGAAACAGCTCCTAACATGTACCTAAAAATCATCAAACAAGTTATAATCTGAAACCGGAAGTGAGTCAAAACAAAACTTGTCTGTATACTTCAAAAATGTACGAAGCGCCATCTATGATTAAGTACCAGTACTATGTAGGACGAAAGAAAACTAGTATTTTCAAAAGTAACACTATTCGATAATAGATGGCGCAAGTAATATTGATACAAAAATGAGATTATCCTTACCAGACGTGAGAAGTGCTGGATTCTAAACCGACAGCCAAACCCTCGAACAGCTCGTGGATAGAAAGAGCGAGGACAATGAGTAATCCTCTGAGGGCAGAAGTAACATCATCACCAACGTTCATAGGCATGTGGCTGTGGTGGTGGGAATGGCCATTGTGGTGGTGGTGGTGGTGATGATTCTCAGGATCCTAGAAAAATTGTGTTTAATCAAATTTGCCGTCCTCGTAGATGTGGCGAACAAAACATTTTGAGATAATTTATATTAGAGCTACCTAATACCTACATAAGGAAACACTCGTTTGCCTATAAATGTAACATTTTGTAGAATTTACGTTTTAGGAGATTATGAGACTCATTAGAAAATTACCTTTTTTGGCTCAACAAGATCTGCGGTGGAGTTGTTGGGGCTCTTTTCTCCGTTTGTAACTCCACTTCGGCTCTGCCGCATACTGAGGTTCCTCACAAGAGGAGCCACCTGACCAATTTTCCTCTCCCTGTAGTGGATGTACATGTGAACCAGTTCCTCCACCAGGTACATGATGAAGAAACCACAGCATGTCAGGAGAGGTGTCAGAGAGAAGTCAAATTGATTTATGGAGCCAATGCCTGGAACAAATTAATGAACGTGGTTAGAATAATAACTGTAAATGAATTTTAAGGCGTTTAACAGTGTCATCTGTAGCAGCTGGTGTTTTCAAGATGATCTTAACTTTAAAAACTACAAAAAAAAAGAATAATGATTAGTGTTCACGCTGAACGATTACCTTGCAATGTGATAACTAAGGGCTTATTTTTAACTCACTATAGGTATAATTCTTAGAAAAGCTCAATATTTGGGAAAGGTCAAAAATCAGCTCAGTTGGTTAACCTCAACTGAACAGATAGTCATACAAACAACCTTTTTGTGAAAACTATTTCTGTTTTTGCTGGCTGCACAATAAATAGCCCGCGGCTTCATACGCATGAAGCCGTATGTATCAAATGAACCACTCTGCCAACTACTAAAATCAACTTTTGAGAGCATCTCGTCAGCCAAAAATAATAGAATCTTTCCCAAACACATGTGAATTAATTTGACAAAGCATGACAAGATGCGCACGACAAGTTTTTAACTACATACCATAATATCATGTCTGTAATCCCAGAAGGGTTAGGCAGAGGTGTACCTATAGTACACTTATTGCCATCAACCGGGCACAAAATCCAGACTCCGAGCTGCTACTGAGAAATTCTAGATAGAAAAACCAAATAACACTTTGCCCGACCTGGGAATCGAACCCAGGACCTCATGCTCAGCAGTGGCTCTTGCGGCCACTAGACCAACGAGGCAGTTATTAACTAATTGCACCATAAGTTTATGCATAAGATTATCTCGCTAGTCAGTCATTCAGTTCCGTTATGAATGTCTATTTATCTAAGTAGCTTCTTCCTGCGACTTCGCTCGCGTGTAAGTTATAAGGTACACATTATACTATAGTAACAGCCAAACAAACAAAACTCCCTCGACCCCTGACCACCGCGTTTCATCGCATCGCCCGCCCGCGTTATAACTTCGTTTTCGTTTCGTTATTTCAAGCTTCTTTACTTTTTTCTTGGATCCTTGGTTGGTCCTTGGTCCAAGCGTGATGTTAAATTCAAATCCGACCAGGAGATCCAAAGATTAATAACTCAAGACTGGCGCGACGCGACAGCGTGACACAAAGGCACAGCGTGTCGCGCGACGAGCGGTGCCTTTGTATCGCGCTGTGGCGTCGCGCCAGTCTGAACGAGCCATTATTATTAGTATAGATGAATCAAACTGCTAATTGAATAGGATATTGTTTTCGTGACTTCGCCTTACGTGTCGGATGCTGAAGCCTGTACCTATGTATACCTATATAACAAAGGTTTGCTATTGTGTTTACCGATCTACATAATCATGCAGTTGGAGTAGGTACACAATAATTACCAACCTTGTGTGTTTTAAATCGATTTTGTAAATGTATTTGGGACGGTACAGTGCTTTGTTATAGATTTAATCGTTAATCAATCCATGATAAACAGGAAACGTTAATTTCATGTTTAAAACTATTGCTATATTTTTTAACCTTTGATACTGAAAAACCTTTTCTTTTATATGCTCACGGCGGTTGGCACGCCACCTGCTGACCCTAACATAACTGCTTTCGCCTCGTTTACGAACTCGAACTTATAAATCTACTATGAAAATGAAATACTTATACTTTATTTATATTAAAGCGGACTCATTCGAGGCATAGTTTAATCCAAATAAGTCTGAGCGCTTAATCCTCAACAAAGCCGCAGGCGGTTACTCCATTTTTCTTAACTTATATCGCAATCGCAAGTACTTCTACAGCCTCGTCTCAAAAAACGAGTAGGTACTGACATCCTATTACTAGAGGACAGAACGACTTGCCAGTCGAAACGTAAAAAATGTGAAAACAATAGACTGTCATTCCAACTCGCCTGAATTTTTTTCATATTTCAGGCCGCGGACCAGCAGCCTAATTGCGGAACTCATTTTCGTAGACGATTACGACTAATCTGTTTGATTTTGACAGTTCAACAACATTCATTGCGCTATTTACATTGTTGAGCAGATTTTTTTATCGTACTTATGAAGCAATGGACTAGCAATCTGTTTCAAAACGATTCAGATTCCGATTGATTGTGTATTACGCAATTAGGGTACAGATTACTATTATAGAGACCAGCCGGATTCACGACGTAATTACATTATAATCTACATCAGGGCTTCTCGCTTCTTCGAAATGAGGAATCGAGAGGATCTTTAGCTACTTCTGACTTGGAATTACAACTTAAGCTATGAAGTTGGGTATGAAGTAAGTGCTTACATAACTAGGAAACCACCGAAGCTATTACAAGAGAGTTTACAGAATAAGTGAAAGAATTTCAGCATCCCATTTCGTAGGTAGTTATTAGGTAGTGTACAGACGAACAGTGCAGTTTTGCAAGAAATTGTATAACCAAGATATTTATGACGTGTGTCGAGACATTATACATTACATACAATATTTACATAAACCCATTCAGCTATGCGCCGTGTAACATACTCGCCCCGCAAAAGAAGACCTTACAGTAGCCATTTCTCTTGTATTACCATAAAGTTTTGCCTGCACAGCTAGATAGTGCCGCATTTATGATTTTGTACAATGTTTCTTCGCTGCATTTTCCGAGGAAAATATACTATTCTGTCTACTTTCAAGATGGCAGATAAGAATACTAATACACGAATACATTTCGGTAAACGAACTTGCTTTTTGAGTAGATATAAACGAACTTATAAATATTGTTTTTCAGAGAAAATCTGTTGCAAAACACTTTCTTAATAAGGTGCAACTTAATAACTTATATTACTCTTTGGTGCAACTTGTCTAGGGTTGTTTGTGACGAAGTTACTCCAACTCAATAAAATTGTAATAATCTATTTTGCACTAACTATCTGTACCTACTCGTATGGTTTTTATTTAGTCCAATGTTTTCTTAACATTATTTTGGTTTTTAGTTATCAGTTTTGGTCGTATTGTTTTTTTTTTGTCGCTGTAATATAATTTCTGTACAATCTGTATTTTTCCTGTAGACTGAGGTCGTTACAATACATTTTTCTGGCTTTACTGTGCAGCTCATCGCGGCGTTTGATGCACTTTATGAGACCTTGCGTTATCCATTTCCTAACAATCACATCAGCACTTCTCACGTTAAGTGTACAATTATGGAGAAGATAAATTTTTTCGATAATAAGTTTAGAAGCTTCTAACTGTACCTGTGTTGTATCGTGAAAATTCCTTCGGACAAATACCGCCTGCGTTAAAACAATATGTAATATATATGGGCGATTACTTTTAATGGCTTCCAAAATTGTATAATGTCGCAACGCTCAACTGGAGCCAACTTACCCATCTCAACCTTGGTCAGGTCGAAGGCTGATCATAAACATATGATGCAAATTCACACCGCCGCCAAGCTGGGCGTCCTGTCTGACGAAACGGTAACAATTATGATAGTTATAAGCAAGTTAATATTATCTTCTGCAATTCTGGCGATTCAATGCTTCAGCAATAGACGCAATGTCAAGATGTCAAAATATTATGACGTCAACCATTTGTAAACTGACATCGTTGGATTTGTATTCTTTTCGTAGGTTTTGAGGCATTTGAAGTTCATGATGTCATTGTTTACATAACAAAAGAGAATAGACTGATAGACATAGTCTAAGACGGGTAGTCTTAGACTATGTCTATCAGCTACCTATACTTAGTTTATTTTTTGTCCATCAGTCACTTAATATTTTTGCGTAATCTGGCATCACCGTCACGCCTGTGATTCCAACATTATAAGTAACAGTTCACTGATCTATACAGTATTCGTAATGTTGTACTTGATCACCTAACTCGACCAATGCAAATTCATCATTGATAAAATAATTGACCACTTTAGAAATTTTACGCATTTTTTGAGATTTTACGCAGGATATTGATGGGCGGGATTGATTGATTGAACTTCATATTAAAGAAAGGCGTATCACACACTACGCGCTACGCAGATAACACGAGTGGTTTTTCGTGAGAAAAAAGTAATTCATCCCCACTTAACATGTCTGGGCGGTACCCTAAAAAAACTTTTTATCAAGTTTTTTTTGTCAGTTTCTCGGCGTGACTATTATGTATATCAATGTCAAATTACAGTTTTTTTATTACTGCGAGTCTTTTAAGTACAGAGAGACGGATGGATAGGGCAAAACTCAACCTGGGTGTCCTAAAATTAACGCAACATTTAAATTTGCCGCCATTGCCATGCAGTAAAGTGTTGACAACCCAAAAAAATACAAATCGACAGCTGACAGTTTAGGGTTAGTGAAACTGGAGCGTTACACGATAGAACAACGTGTCTTCATTATTGAACAATATTTCAAAAATAATGAAACCTTGGCGGCCGCTGTCCTTAATGTTGCTTGCAGCCATTCTCCTGGCTTGGGTATCTACTTTTTTTTTTAAAGCTTTTTTATTTTTTTTCCGCTTTATTAAGGCGAAGACGATTGCACACATTAATGCGCGCCACCATGACGGTAATTGTTAAAAAAGGGAATAAAAGTGTCTCATTGTAAAGAAAACGGATAGAAAAACACCCCAAATTAGATACAAAAGATACCTTTTAAAACTTTAAACACTGAAATTACCACAAAAAAAAAATTACCCGTCTACATTAACATATAATTATGTACCTACCTAATGTCAAGGAACGTAGGTGTTTTTTTTGTTGAGCTACGAGCTACGCTTGTAATGTATGTGCATGCATAGCTCAATGTATTCGAGGAAGAAGGAAGACATACGGAAAATGGTAGTGCATTCACGCTTCTCGAAAATTACTTGAATAAGTATGTCAGAATAGGTAACGTGTAACTTACAAGATATACGGGTGAAAAAAGTAAGATTTTTTGCCCTAAGTGGTTATTATTTACCCAAAACTTAAAAAAATAAAAGGCTCTACAAATTTTAGGTTAAAACATCGTTTTGGAACCTGGCCTTAATAACTCTGAGAAAGAGGCAAAAGCGGCTGACCTCGACATGCGTCCCGACAGTCAGCGCTTTCCATCGATCCGGCGATCTGCTGCCCGTGACCAACTCGTTTGCCTCGCTCGAAAGAAATGCATCAATGACGATCAGCCATGTTCGAATGTAGACTTACGGCCGAACCCAATAACGTATCTATCTCCAATTTTGGCGTACTGGAGATAGAAAAACCTATCAATCTCTAGTTTTAACGCTAAATTATGCGGCTCTCTATCGTGTTGACAGCTATTTCTTTGAAAGGGACAGATAGAATTGTACTGTCTATCATCAGTAGCGATCTGTCGTCGGTTATTGGGTTTGGCCGTTAGTGTCCAAAAATAAGTTATTATATCAAAAGCTGCACAGAACTTCAGGAACGTATGTTGGGTTTTCCAATTCAATTCAGAAACAAAACTGTATTGTATCACAAAAATACTTAATTAGGTAAATCAATCAACGATTTTGGGGTCGACTTCCAGTATAAACTGGATGCAGCTGAATACCGATATTTTCCATGGAGCGACAGGTAACGACTGTCAGAGATCCACGAATGACAGCTGGGACCAACGGCTTAACGTGCTTTCCGAGGCACAGAGGCGATGGCATGGTCTCGGTACGTAAAGATGGTCACCCATCCACGGACCGCGGCAAATTTAGCTTTCCATTATACCGTATTACTGGTCAGATTACGTGGAAAACAATAAATTAACTAAAGTCCAGTCGCGGAGCAGGAAGAACTTCGAACAATGACCTCTTTACCTACTGACAGTGGTCACAAACATTTTTTTACTAAGTGCACTTTACATGAAATATGGTTCCATTATTTTTAAAACAGTGAAGAAAACTTAACAAATTAACAAAACCACTTAACAATTATAACAAGATAACAAACAACAACACACTAAGAATAGATAACTGAGATAAAAGTGCCCGAAAACTGAGCGATCACTAACGCATCCCAAGGTTGAATGCCGTTCGTTTGTTATTTAAAAACTATAAAATATGTCAAGTATGCCAAGGATTTTTTGTCGTGACTCAAGGCCAAAGAAAAAAACCACATGCAAACAAGAACAAATCTTACAGTCTCAGTTAAAAGGTTTACAATCCCTGAGGACGGCGGCCCTTGCATCTGTGCGAGCGAGACTTATTATATTTACGCGGGAGTAACACAGACAGGTAATAACAGGTTAACGTACGAAATTCTTCCTGCTTCTCGTCCGGACTTCACAAACTTAAAGGCAGTAGTAAATTAAAATTGTATCGTAGAATTTTATAGACACAATAATAATTACTTTGATAGGTAAGTTTCAAGTTGAACATACAGCAGGTAGGTGTGATAGGCATGACGGTCAACAAGATTTTTAAATATTAGAAGCCGTGGCCCCATGGTCATGTCATTCGAACTTATAACAAATCGGAAATCCGATAGCAAGCATAAAAAGAGGTGCCAATTTCAGAAAGAGCAAGAACAAAGAGAGAACTTACTGAAACGAAGAAGATACAAATCTTACGGGGTGAGATTGAGGTAAATCGTCAGCACTGAACTTTAGGGACTAAAAAAATCCAGGAAAATTAAATACATTTTACTTAATTGAACTTGTTCATTCAATTGCCTTTAGACCACTTCTTAAGTACCTACATTAGGTACTTTACAGTCGTTTCCTGACCGCAAGTTCGCACTATTATTGAGAACACAAATCGTTAGTATAGCTGCGCGCACGCACGCCGACAACTTTTCGTATTCGTACGCGAATTGCGCCACCTCCGCCCGACTATAACCTTGAAATACTTGAATGTATAGTTTACTCTACTCTACGTGTAGCTTAAAATGACCTTGAATGATGCACGGGATCTAATGGCTGGCTCCGAACAAAGGACGGTAGTACGGTAAGCTTAGGGAATTGTGTTGTGTAATTGTAGTTTGAAGTACCTAGATACAGATCTACAGATGCTGTTAATAGATAAACTATAACAGACATGAAATAAATAAAGCACTTATTGCCGTACTCGAGAACAATATTGACCTATTAATTGACTGGCGTTTTATTGCCATGTGACAACTGACAAACAAGGCTGCAATAAAAAATATTGGTGAATTACCAGCTACGTGGTGCTCAAACGCACAAGAGCCGAGCAGACTTATGATTATTCAAAGCTGCTCGGAGACAACATTAAAGGAAACAAGTCGATTTGTAGGTCGACTGAATCAAGTGAATCGGAGTGATGTGCAGACGACAGATACATCTCTGTCGACTCCTTTTTGTTACGTGCCACACACCTTTTGTTTATAGACTGTTCAATGAATCGGTGACGACCGCATCAAAATCTGTGAAGCAATTCACGATAAAGAATTACCATACGCATATGACCGATAAGCGTATAATATCTGATAATGTGGACATAACTTGAAAACTGGAAATGTTTGGAGCAAGGGCCGATGGCTGATGGAGCGGACGATCCTTGTAAATCGGAGAAGTTATTTTCGAGACAGATAGTTTCGTTATGGATGGCTGAGTACCGTACTAGGTGATGCGGCGCAACTTTGAAGAGGCATTATGTTTATGGCACATTAAAATAGAAACGTTAACTTTTTTTGTAGAGCTAAATCTAAGAACGCCATGGTTGTACGCTGGTAAATTGGAAAAAAAACCTGCATAAATAATAACCACTTAGGGATATAATTATAAGGATAGCAGCAGATGTTCTTTTTGTAAGTAGACGTTATATAGATTTTCTGTTACTTACAATCTGGATGTCCGCACGGAATACGTAATACACTCATCACCACCACCTAAGCGTACAGATCACGTCGTAACTTCATTTACCTAAGCATCACATCACAGTTTTGTAACATCTTTTTTCCAGTATGCCATTAGCACAGATAACGCGTCACCCGGAAAATATGTAGAGAAGTGTCCACGTGATTCGCAATGCGACATTTGCGAAATTCTAATTCTTTTCTTTTTCGACATAGGATTAGTTTTTTTCGCGAAACATGTCACTATTATGTAGCTTCTCAGATGGGTTCGAGAGTAGGGAGGCCGTAAAGCGGTGGAGAGATTGTGTGAAACATGATATGGCCAAAAGGGGTGTATACTCGTAGCTACTGAGCTGACGGTCGATAGAGAGAGATGTATGGAAGAGGAACAATTGGGATAAGGGCACGAGAACGATATGAAGGGTTTCAGGAGTCTTTGAAATAAACTCAGAATGAACATAAAACATTGAACAATGCAAGATATATAAGTCAAGCCTTCCATTTATTTGTCGATGAATATTATTATGTTCAACATTTAGCTGCTACTTAGCTCACCTAAGTACGCACCAACTCAACAACAACAAATTTTTATACTGTTGATTAATTTTATTTGTCTAGCGAGGAGTGTATCGCGTAATACTAAAAGCATTTGTTAAGAACTGGTTCAACAGTGTGAGAGGCGATCCGGAACTGGGACAGTTATCTAACCGGAAATAACAAATATTGATCGGAGCGAAGCTATTTTAATTAAATTTTTAACTCCATTTCGTGCTGGTAACCTTGTCGAGCTGTTTGTGGAAGATTCCACTTGCTGTCCATGCATTACGATACACCTGTCTCAGTGAGATATTTTCTTGTTGGTTATGATGTCAATTTGTCCATAATTTAATAAATCAATCACAAAACGCAATCCAAAATATATTGACCCAATTGATATGGAGTTATGTAAGTAGATAGTTATCTATTATTTATTAAATGGTTACTTACTGTATATCTATCATTTATCAATATTTGATTAACGCAGAATTAAAAGCGGCAGAAAAAGGGAGACAACGAGTTTCTTATGTTGATGATGATGAGTTTATACATGCACTGAAAATGCAAATCATTTATGTCATAAATGATAAATGATTTATTTTGTTTGATGTTTGTACAAACACTTTTACACGTCAATTATATTTTAAAAACTAGGTGAGATAGTATATACATTATAGAGATATAGTATATACATATTTTAACTGTTTTAACATGAACTATGAGAAACCATGATGATGTTTTTCTCTCAAAACATTATCTTTCCAATAATATTGAAATGATGTCCACATTTTCGCACATATGAAAAATCTATTTCAAAATGCGACGTATGGTGTCAACTGTCAATGCTTGGTTTCCTATGCAGAAGTTAGTACTTTAGTAAAAAAAAACTCCAAGGTTTCTCTTTGTGAGTAACTTTTCCACGTGCAAGGAAAGCAACCTATAAAGGTGCTAACTATTAATAGCAATCGTTTCCAAGAACGCCATCCTAAAATGAAACAATCTGATTGTGAGTAATCAAGCAACGCGAACTCTATATGCTACTAACAATGTTGTCCTAATACAATTCGTTACATGCACATTTTAGGATATGTTTATGATTATTCTAACAAAACATTGAACGAATATAACGTTGTTAATTTATGTATTATACCGATAACAATTTGATGAAAGATAAAACTGCTGTTGTTTCACGCTTTGCTTCAGACTATATTTGTCGATAGATTTTTACTTTCAATTGTCACTGTTCAAGGAAGTGTAGGAAACAATGAGTATTTACATCGATAACTTTGAAGAACGTTCCTACTCATACTAATATCCAAAGCTGCACTGGATTTCATTGGGAAATATTTCAAAAAATAATCTATGCCAAGGGTTAACCGTCTTCGTTTTTATCATTAACTTTGTTTAGTTTTGTAATACACTTAATTTAGCAAATGTCATTGTCATTTTTATCATAGCTATCTGTATCATCTATCAGATGTCTTATTTTACCATTTTCATACTTATCATTGTTTTATCGACTATTTGTATCCGAATAACTATGTCTTGGAGAGCAATGTTGTAATCAACGTGTTGAAATTCAAATTTTTATACATAAAGTCATGCCTTTTTCCATGGGGATAGGCCTGAATATAAAATCCTGTGTTGAATGACGATCAATGAATGTTCAGTTTTATAGATTTTAAATTTGCTGTAGTGGGAATTATTAATGATTATGCTAAGGTATGACGTTAGTGACTTTTCCTGTATTAGTTGGCATAAGTCTTTGTCTATTGACGTAATAAAGGCTTCAAAGGTAGTCGATCCTGACTAGAATACATAAACTTAATTATAATTATCTTTTCAGGTATTTGTTTATAGAATCTAGACTAAGTTATTATCTTTTAACTTGGATGATTATAATATCTTGATCTTTTCGACGGCCTATCTCGCCAAGTGCATCTTTACATGTGTATCTAATGCACTGTACGTATGACAAATAAAGACACGGGAGCGAAAACTATTGCTATGCAACATTGGACGTCATTTATTTAGAAATATATAAGTTAATCTGGTCTTGAGATTTGTGATATATTAAATGAACATGGAAAGATGAAATACATAGTTTCTTAAAAAAAATACAAAAGCTGCGTGGAATAAACCCGTAATTTAATAAAATGAAACTTTTTATATCTAGAAGTAGTCTTTTGAAGCGGTGAGAATTAATAGCAAGCCAAGTGGCGAGCATTAAAGCGTCCACGGTGCATGGTATCAACCATGCACGACCAGCCCAGTGCATGGTATCAACCATGCACTGGGCTGGTCGTGCCATAACACATCGTTTATTAACACATGTTACTACTTATTTATTACATAGTGCATTATAATATCATTAACATTACAACCAGAATAAAAGTAGTTCATTGACACCTGTTACTCTGTTTTGTTCATTAGATCATTATTTCATTATAGGGTTATTAATTAACATTGCAACCAGAATAATAACATTTAAAAGATTTGTACAATATAAAGTATCTCCTAACGTCGTGATATCTTCTAAAGTTGTAAAATAATAGACGCACTTATATGAAACCAAAGCAATCAATAGAACGAATTCCTATCTACTTCTGCAATGTAACTCAATCCATTGTCACAAAATACATATGTCATGGCCTCCGATTGCCGAACCAAGAACAAATATAGTTCGAAATACGATAGGTATTACTACTTCTTATTAAAGTTGTAGCTCCACGTACGAGGCTAGACTATGTTTATGTAAGGAGTAGATATGAACAGACACATGAAAGCTGCTCCATCTCATGTACAATTGCGTCATTTTCGGCAGATTGTCACAAAGAACTGCGCCAATTTGACTCTATAATTAAATTCCGCATCGCTTGCTTTATTTTGTTGATGTTTCCTTATGGGGTGTCCATTGATGCAAGCAAAAAGTCCCGCGACTTCGTTTGCATACAAACTTTAATCCCCCGTTTGACTTGTTCGTGAGTGGACTTTTGAAAACCTTTCTTATTTAACTTCTACGTCAAGGAATATACTCGTATGTTCCAAAATTCATATTAGTATTCTGAGTAGGCCTTGTTTTGTCTGTTAGTCACGAAACTGTTAAGAAGGTAACTGTTAATATTATTGTATGCCCATCTAAGTAACTTCTTGATGTCAGTGCCGTTAACATCAACAAAATGTGGATAAACGTATGCAATAATTAAATAAGAGTTTTATGAAATGAGAAAAGTATACTAAGAAACACCACATCCGTGTTTTTTCATAACATACATAGTGTAACTTCCTTAAGTTGCATCTTGTAGAAGACTGTAATTATCTAGATTTTTTATTTACCTCAAATGCAATAAACTATGCAAAATTGCATTTACATTTTACTATTCATCTAAATTCATACGTATTTCGTGATTCAGTTTGGACTGGTCATCTCTTAGCGGCCACGGCATTTTTTTTTCTGTTTTGTTTTTTTTTCTTGCTACACTATGGACGCTTTTAACGTGTACGGTTTTTGTACATCGTTATCACATGTAAGATCAACATTAATGATGTAACTAGTATATTTGTAAAAATATTATTAAAAAGAGTGTCCATGGAGTTTCTTGCCCTTTCTTCTCCATAGGTACACACTACGCTTCGGAATGGGCAACTACCTTCATATTTTTGACTGACCGACTCCTTGACAATTCAAAAGTGCCTGGTTTAATTGAAATAAATGCTTTGAGTTTGAGTTTGATATTAGTATTATTCCAAGTAAGTCATGGTCAACGAGAATTGAGCATGGGTGAAACTCTAAATAAACTCATAAAGGTCTAAATGAACTCATTTTCAGACTTAATAACTTTTTCATATCACCTGATTTCAATGAACTTGACATTGGCAGTAGCCGCTGTACCTAATTAAGATGAGAAGCTCTGAGGGAATATAATAAAAACAACTGCCCATTTTTTTCAACTATTCGGTATAACTCACATACATACAATTGATAACTTATAATCAGCCTATAATGTTCCCACTGCTGGGACACAGGCCTCCTCTCGGTCTCCCTAAGTCGCGGCCGTTACACACACCACTGCTCTCTTGGGTATAACAATGGCAAGGCAAATATTACTTTACATAGCTAATACATAGAACAGTATTATGTTTGCACGATAACTAATTTCGAAATGCAGAAATGAAAACTTGTTATGATGCTGACTAAATGACATTATGTTTTAATCTTAGAGCCTGATCTCAATTGCATCTCACTAAACAGTCACATCACTGAAGACATTCGTTGATGCAAATGTCTGTAAATATGCAGAAAAACACCAACTTATTAGTTTGTTTTATGTACAACACGCGTAAGTATATGTATTATTTTTCTATGTGATATGTTTCAGTTATTTTTCAATACACAATAGACGTGAAATATAGGAAATGAAAGTAACTGCGATGTTATCGCTGCATAATTGCAATTTTTATAGATAAGATAGTCAGCTAATGCTATGCGTTTGATAGTGTTGCTTTGGTTCTCCTGTGCACATTTTGTTGGGAAACAAACAGCACCAACAGAATTTTAAAAATGTCAGATTATTAATTAGAAAACTCAACACCAATATGAAGTAGAAGTAACTATAATTTAAAATTACTTCTTTTTTTAATTATATTTCGTCCTAACGCCCAACGTATTTAATAAAAAGGTGTTTCGCAGGGGTCTATTCTGAGCCCTTAACATGATAATTTTATAAATTGTGTGCTATATTGTTACTTTACAACTCTCAAAATTTGAACGAAGACATACTTTAGTTCTAATATCAATATAACTTAGTTCTTATTATCAATATGCTTCTACATTTGAAAATTAATGTTTCCTGTTTTCTCTATTACGACAAAGTGAGCAAAGTTTATCAAACTCAGTTTAAAGCCTTATTAGTGCTGATGCACTGTTGGAAGTTAGAAACCACGAAAGTGAAAAGATAAATGACAAGTGGCAGTATGATTGCTCTTTGCGGTAAAAAATGGAGGAATGGGATAGTCCTTTTCCTCCATATTTCACGTCTTATTTTTGTAAATCTCTTAACTGCCATATATGGATACTGATAAATAGCTACTGAATAGATTTACAGTACTACAATAGAACAGAAAACATTATAATTTCAAGATGATCTAACCACTTTGGCTTTTGTCATTAATAAATCTGGATTTTTATTGGATGTTGTTTATTTTTTACCAAATACCTACATAATTGAATTTCAATCCAAATTTAAATCCCTGCGCAAGTCACGACTGTTGAGTCACACCTTGTGTCCTACCTCTCGGCACGAAAGCTTTTTGTCTCAATTTCTATCTGCCTAGACATAATTAAAGTGTGTCGTCATGTTGCCAGCCTTGGTTCGAGGTTTCTCCTGCGCCTAATCGTTTTCTGAGGTGGACCATTAAGAAGCATGGCATGAATCAGTACCAATGTAACTATCTATACAAAGCAGGGACTGTACCGCAGCATATATGTTGACAAGGATGTCTCAATTTATCTTTCCACTAAGGTAACCTCTATGATGTAAGTGTTTGGGCAAATAATTTGAAATGAATATGAACAAGGAATTTGGAATAGTTGTAAGTTGTGATGAGCAGGAAGCAAAAACAGCTTTATTCGATTTTTAGAAACATGAATTCTAATCAGTTAGCCAATACCGAGAATAATAAGCACATATAGATATCTTTAAAGTGGCATCTATTAGACTTTATATTCAACATTTTTGGAAATATAAACATATTTAATCGATGTTGCTTACGGAACCGGTCTTACGATCGCGTCAATAACAACCACCTTTATGAAACTGGGTTTTTAGATGAAATTAAAAAAAAAGACAACTTATTTTGAATTATGGAAACATTACCATTCAACATACTTTGTACTGTTGTTCTGAAACATGCGCATTTTCGCCACAATGAATTCAATTGTCGATGACTTTGTAGTTACGAGTAAGTAGTTTTCAGCCATGATTAAAATACGAGCACCACTTCATATTCAAAACAAAGAACTAGAAAACCTCAGGAACTTGTTCATTAAAAAGGTCATGAATAATGAATAAAATGAAACTCCCAGATTTCCCAATATACGTTCTTAGTGCTTTACTTACGGAGGGTAAGTAGATTTTAATTCATATAACTACAGAAACATTCATTGTGCGTGGTCCGCATTTGGCCGGTTCAGCATGTCGATTCTGTTAAAATCTCACGGTGAATACTTGCGTGGAGTGAGCTGTCAGTGTCATCCCACCTTAATCAATCCCTAGCATCAGTGGCACTGACAGCTCACCCCACGCTCACTTCACCCAAGTTTTCATGGTTACAGAATAGCACTACAGGTATTTAATTTTGACGTGTGAACTTTTAAACTTTGGATGTGTTGTTTGCTTGTTTTTGCAATGTATATTTTTTTTGTGCAATGCAAGTATGTACCCAAGAATTATCCTGAAGACTATCTTCGAAAGTTGAAATGTTATTAAGTATAATACAACCAACGATCTGAGAACTTAGAACAGATTGTGAGGTACGCAAGGCGAAAGACCGTATAATCAGTTAAAGAAGATTAAAACTGTAGGAGGTTTTTAATCTGGCACGTTTTCATAACTCATTCAGTAGACAAACAAGCAGACTTGCGGATACTTCACGGTCTACGGTACAAACTAATAAAACACACAAGATTGTCACTGCTTCCCACATGAGAACAATGCATGGTAAATATGAAAGTTATGTTTTGTACAACATCTTTGTTTATAGAATCGTTGATGCATAAAATACATACAGGAAAATAATGAATAGTAGGTAAAGTGTTGAGTTGTAACACCTATGTAAACTAATTAGTGTCGGCGGATAATAATCGTTGTCTTGTTGCAATTAATTACAAGTTAGCAGAAGAGTTACGATTGCGAAATTGGTTTTAAATTAAAAAATAAGAATTTAAAATACTTACGTTCGGCGAGAAACAATCATCATCAAATAAAGGTAATTAAATTCTTTTGAAGTTAGTAATAGGAGATTCTACGCCAATTTACGCACTTATGAATCGTAATTACGTTTCAGCACCTTTAGCCAATTAATATACATATTAAAACGTTAAATAGGTGCTTACTTGAGCAATGTAGCACTTAAGAGCCTCTGAAACGATTGCTACCTGCATTGTTTACGATTATTGCCGTTTGACGACAAGAAAGTGCAGTGCCGTTAAGCGTCCTAATAATGTACTTACGTGCGACACATATCGGCTAAAGAAAATGCACGTGACTCTCATTACAAATATCTAGTGCGGTGAATCAGCCGAACCTTTGGTGCTGACACCTCCGCCAATGTAAGCGACATTCTGCCAACTGATATTATGCACGGCAGGCACGGACGGATCAATATTCAACCATGTGGCAGTAAAAAATGGTACTTTGTTTTGGAAAACACTATTTTCCAATAACATTACAAACTGCACCCTAATTGCGTAACACACTATTAATCACAATCTGAATCATTCTGAAAGATATTGCTAATCCATTGCTTCGCATGTTCGAAAAAAAAAATATGTTGAACATCGTAAATAACGCAATGAATGTTATGAACTGTCAAAATGAAAGCGATTATCTCTGACAGTGTGTAACTCAATTACCCCGCCGCGCGCCGTCTCCTAAATTCGTTAAGGTAATTTGACCGAAATACTCAACATCCCGAATTGGTTAATTTGTCCATTGAGGGGAAGCATACATATTTATACTCGCTTTAAATGGGTGGTGCACTTAATTCATAATTTTTTACACTCTACGAATACTTGAACAGCGGGAAATATCGATTGCAGCTATATGTTAGTATCGCTTGCTCCATATGGGGCCCGTCCGGAAATGGACAACTTTAAATAATTCACATTTTTCTTCTTTTCATAAGGACAGACATTCGCTACGGGTTTGTTTACGCGCATGTATTATACAACCATCGTTCTTTTTTATCGTAGCTTCACAAACGAAGCTTTGCCCATTTTATATTACCCGACTTACCTCATGCGTTGTTTTAGTTATAAAAAGATAATATTTTAATTAGTCTGAAAATATAAACAAAACTTACGTTTGAAGTTTTAGGCGTTCGTGTGTGTCAGTAACGCATAAAGTTGTAAGCTGCGCATGGTTATAGTGCCGTCATTTAGAATTTCAAAGTGGTCCAATATGCGGCGATAGGTTTCATTAACATGGAGTGCACCTAACCGGCGCAACTCGCCTACATTAACCTTCCAGTTTACAATGTTTTAGTCTAGGTGCAACAGCTCTACGACACTCATAGCTTTAAAAGTGGTTACGGTACGTAAGTAAGTATGGCAGTCTCTGTGGATGCCGATTTTTTTTTTAATGACTCCAAAATGTTCGTTAACCGTATTGGTTGATAATATTGATTTAAAGATTACATACACTTTTTAGACATTTACAGTAATACGTCGTGAACGAAAGGGATAGTATCGCAAAAGAGCAGTGATACTGGTCATTGCACAGCGTATTATCATTTCACTTTTGTGGTTTCTGACTTCCAACAGTGCATCAGCACTAATAAGGCTTTAACTGAGTTTAATACTCTTTATTCACTCGTAAGAGAGAAAACTGATGAAGCAAATTGATAATATGTTATATTAGAGCAGTGGTGGTCCAGTGGTAACGTCCGCGACTTACGAGTTGTAGGTCGTAGTTTCGAACCCAGACAGGCGCTTTACTTTGCGTTAATTATTTCAACACCACTGCTCAGTTGCTGCGGAAACGATCGCGTATCGTGAGGGAACGGCATGTCCTACTCGTAGAACCTAAAATTCGAAGTCATGTGACCTCTACCGACTCGCACTGGGCCCGCATGGTGGATTACGGCACACTCCCTCTCACCGAGAAGAGACCTGCGTCCCAGCAGTGGGAACATAATAGGCTGATTATGCTATTTTTATTGTGATGAACACAGATGCAATTCACGTAACCTACGCCTACGAATATTGATGAATCAGCTGATTCTATTGATTTATTTAGCTACAATTTAAGTTCACGTGTCATTTGATAAATAAACAGAAATACTTGGTCGTTGATACGTGTCATTCTATTTTCCTCGTCACGTCACATTTCTCTAATTGAAATAATCTACAAGCAGGTAAACGGTGAAACACCCGGTACAAGGAAACATCTCTTCTTTACAAATTATTCACTACTTGCACATTTTCCTTATTGAACGGTCAGGCCTACTTGTTTCGACATAAAATGGCGTTAATTGCACGGTGACGCATTATTAACAGGTTTGGCTGATTATATGCATGTTATCTTGTCAGGGCTGGTTTACGAGCAGGAGCTTCGGAACTAGCTTTATCGATATTTTTACGAAGCCAGGGAACCAGGGCAAAAATATAAAGTGATGAAAATAGGAGCATTTTCCATATTTGTTTAGATATCAAAACTGGGTTCTGAACATTTGTAAATGTGTACAAAAATCCGACAAAAGGCATCTTTGGTGGTATGTTTTTTTTGCGATTTCGAGAAAAAATTATGACAGTTGATTATTCTTTGCCCGGCTAGTTTTATTACAGTTTGCCAACCGGTTATGGAGGACGTACTAAAATATTTTGGCAGAACGCCGGAGTCGCAGAAACCTCTGAAAGTGGGTTCTGGTAAAACCCAGGGCTAATGTCGCTAGAAAGCAGAGGATTGTAGCTAACTTAGCATGAATAGCATCAGCCAAAACGAATGAAATTTATGTAGATACTTTGAATAATTTAGGAGGTGACCAAAGAAACGATGGATGGACTGTGTGGAAGATGATAATTATGTGGAGAGAAAGGGGATGACTAAGGAGATGATGACTAGAGAAGTAAGGAAGATTAATACATGATACATTCTGTCAAAGAAGTATCGGGAATGGATGATTTGTTTATTTCGACGAAAAGCACCTTGTTCACCAGATATGTCAGCCGACTTCTTTCTTTCTCCTAAACTCAAATTACCACTTTGTGGAACCCGTTTTTATTCGGTAAAAAACATAAAGGAGAATTCGCGGCGAGGACTGACCTCAATTCCCGGAAAAGCGTTTAAAATGTTTTGATGATTGGATTATTCGTTGGCGTAAGTGTATCTTTTCTGAAGGAGCATATTTTGAAGGCGATCAAATAAATTTGGATGAATTATTAACATTTGGTGTATTATTAATTTTTTACAGAGTAATTTACTCTGTCAAGAAAGTACCGGGACATAAATTGATAGAGAACGATAATGACTTTTAATAAGTCAGTACAGTCCGCGAGGCCTATGCTGAGCTTTGCGCATTCTTGTGAGTGATTACCAATCGCACCAGTATGTGATCGCGCGAGGGACGCACAGCGCCTCAGGCCAATTGTCCGATTGACTGATTGCCAAGAAAAGGACGCGTCGCTATGTGCACTCACACAAATGCAAAGCTTAGCTTAGGCCTCGCGGACTGTTCCTACTTAAACACGGTGATCTCAATTTCACCTCCTGAAAGGTTAACAACCTTTCAGGAGGTGAAATAACTATTGATTAGAAACAACTTTCACTATTGAACCAACTACGAAATAATAAAAAAAACATCTGTTACATACAATTTCAGAGTTGTTTTTATACTGAAAGTTGCTCATAATCAAAATATTTTGTTTCTCAATCATGGCACATATAAAACGACAGAAGCACGGTTCTAATTGGTCGTTTCCTATGAACACTCTACGGTTACTCTTATAAAAATAATTGACTTTTAAAATGTTTTCAAACTACAGTGTTAATAGGGTGGACTGTCCATATGCTTAACAAATATAAAATGGTTTACAAATCATAAGTACTTTCACGCCCAGAAAGGTTAAGACTGAATTAAAGATCATCGTGTAAAATGTTTTATTATTAGACTACCATCACAAATTGTTTACTGTGTGTATTTATTTTATCTTAACCGGTCTTGACTGTGATGACGTCAGTAATTTGATGCGCGAGTTTATAATTGCCTCAATTTGAAATGAGTTTATATGATGTAGAGCCTTCATATTAACATTAGGATTATCCGATGAGCGTATGAAGATCACTCTTACTTGAGATAATAATGTTAAATAAAAAAAAGGAAAAACAAATAAAACAGATAATAAATAATGCTAAATAAGCGTTTATGAAACCCACAGTTTTTTTTTTTAAAATTGAATAAAATTGAATTCCAATGTGATCTCAAATTTTCAGAAGAATTAAAAAATAAAAGTCTGGATAAAATAATCTGACAGACTAGTTAACCTTAACTTATCCATAGACGCAAAAAAAATACATTAGACAGGTCAGTATTTTCAAAACCATAGATAGCGACTGATAATAAAATCAAAAGTATTTGAAAAAAAAAGCCCGCTTTTTTTTTAAACATTTGGTAGATAAAGCAAAGCAATCATAGTTCAAAGCAAATTTATTTTTAACAAATGAGTAGAACAGTTAGTTTTACATCACAAGTAAAGACAGTTCCTGTGTTATGTTATTTATTAAAGCATGACCAGTATTATGTAAATGTTATACATAATCGTCTATGTAAGCCCACGTAATACTGACCGTGACAGCTCGTGAACTTTACTTAACTTTTTTTTTGTTCTATGAGGATATCTAACGGATAAGGACATGGGGAAAACGTCTGTGAAGTCATCAAGATCTTTAATTATATTAGCTATTTGATTTTATAAATAGAAACGATTGTATTTTTTTAAGAATGTGTGGTACTTAGAGTTTACAATGCATATTTTATGGGCAATATACATTTTTATGGGCAGTATGTAGTAAATAATAATAAAGAGCTAAAAGCGTTATGTCGTGCACACTGGCGCGGCGCTACACAAAGGAACCGCGTGTCGCGCGACCCTTGACGTAGGGATGTCAGCTTTTCAATGGTTCCCACAACCATACTTTCCGTCAGTAGTTTTAAATGATGAAGAAAACCATTTATGTACTAAGGTTTTCTTATAATTACTTTAAAATTCGTTGATAAGATACTACACATGGGTAAGAAATATACTTGAAAGTGTCATAACCTCTGAATATTCCAAAATAATTTCACACACTGTCACAATTGCCATTTTCCCCCTAATGCCGTTATGTCGACTTGTATATAAACAAAGAGACACAACACAGTGCTGCGGAAACTAACTAACAAGGTATTTTTTACGACCTTTAGCTCATTACGAATAAAAAAGATCCCTATTATGTGAATCATTCGTAACAATAAACGCAGACACGATTTCTGAGTTTCCGTTTGGTTTTTATACTCGATAATTTACATACGATACGTAACACACTAAAGCTACTGATTTAAAACAATTCCTTGTTCTAAGGAATTCAACAGTAGAAAAAATTCCTTGTTCTACTGTTTATGGTAGGATTTAATGGTTTGTGGAAACTTGAAACCTCTTAACAATGCAATGGTGACAGCAGCTTATAGCGACCTGCCCCTGCTTCGCTCGTTGTTTACTACTTGACATTGGCAAAACATCGAGTTTTCTTTATTATATTCACGTTTAATACAAAATTTCATTCACATGAACCTTCCGGAATGAATTCTCAAAATGAAGGTGAAAACAGCATCTGAATGCGTTGCGGAGTTTAGAAGAACAACACGGTCACATAGACAAACAGGAAAAAAATTAATTTAGAATATTATATCTATACTATACATTGTATATTAAACACCTTGTATGGTATACAAAGTGTTTTTGAAATGAGACCAGAAACCAAAGAATCAACTGGCTTATGAATAATTTTTCAATTACCTTTATTTTTTCATAATTCGACAAAGTCACGATTATTAATGTAAAACAGCCTTACGTGAATTATGACAACGTCGTATTTTCTTAGCTTTAAATCGGAATGATTGGTTTGAATTAAATGAATCACTCGTATTCATTTAATTCAAACCAATCATTCAATGAAAATTAGATACATAAACACATATTGTGATTGATGATATTTTCAAAACTGAATATTTGAAGACTTAAAAATAATTCAAGTTATATTTTATTTGAATTATTTTTATCAATAGGTTTAGCTGAAATATTGTATTTGTATTGAATTCATGTTCTGGGACTTTTTGTATTATTTTAACTTTTAGTATATAGTCATCCTATTAATATTATAAACGCGAAAGTTTGTGAGTATGGATGGATGTTTGTTACTCTTTAACGCAAAAACTATTGAACGGATTTGGATGAAATTTGGCACACAGATAGTTTATAACCTGGATTAACACATAGAGTACTTTTTATCCTGATAATCCAACGGGATCAAGATTTATGCGGGTGAAACCGCGGGGAGCAGCTAGTGGGATATTAAGAAAACACTTTGCAAATTAAATGTTTTAATATCGCATGTGCTGTGTACAAGAATTTGACACTTTCTCTGTTCTCGCACATAATAGGTTCCGAGAAACATTGGTTTTATGTTGACGCGTGCGCTAAATGTGTTTCCCACGCCTGTCAAGCGTTTCCTCATGATTTCATGAGTAAGTCAGTCGTGTTATGATTTATAAGGGCCAGAAGTGTTCTTAAAATATCATTATGTTCTTTATTTAATCCTGCATTTATTTAGAAACAATTTAAATGAAACAGATATGTTCCAGAGCATGTTTCAGAGAAGTTGTAGAGATCTCATAAAGTATGTAGTATTGTGAAAATACGCATTCACTTTGTCAGATTAGATTCTATGTTTTGATGTGGAAAATCCAGTACATACTTATTATGTAGTATCCATGGAATGTCCGACCTTAGTAACAGTTATGTGTAGGTAACACATAAATTAGAAATATATAAATAATGCAATCATATACCTACCCAATCAATATCATTTCACATGATTTGTCATGAATATCGGATTATTCTATGTATTGCAAATTAATACACAGTAAACTATCTGTCGCGATGCAACTCAAGCATTTTCTATTGAACTATACATGTATACATAATCATTTTAAACAAAAGTGTCTGTGTCTGTTTGTTCCGGCTAATCTCCGAAACGGCTGGATCGGTTTAGACGGGACTTTCACTGAAGATACCTGATGTTATGTAAGGAGTAACTTAGTGTGCTATCCGACATCCTTGCGGGTGAAACCGCGAGCAGAAGCGAGTATGCAAATAATAGCAACTTTGCAATATATATAAATTCCTAGTTTATGAGTTAGGTTTTAAAATGTACCACAAGAATGCAATAAGCCAAAAACAATAGTAAATTGAATGTATATTAATGTCTGAATAGGGGAATACGCTAATGTTATGATGCAGTGCGCGTGCGCTGGTCTGGTTCTGTTTCCCTTCATTGAATTGGTAATAAGTTAATTGTTTAGCCGGCGTCCGGTGCAGCGCACGTTGTGGCGAGCCTTAGGCACTTGCTAACTTAAACCTCACTACATACTTATAACTAGAATCGTTAGGGCAACCCGGACTATCACATCACGACTTTGTATATCTGGGGTCAATAAAATGAGAAAGTCAGGAACGACAAACAAATAAAGCCCGCTGTAACAAACCGGCTTCTACTACCACAACTGGTTGCAAAATGCGAACTCTTTCAATGAACTCTACTTAAAACTACTTCATTCAATTGTCTTGATTAGGTACACTTTATAGAACTGTACTTAATTATAGTTTTTTTTTTCTTTTCTAAGTAATATGACATTGGAATTTTAAATAATAAAATAAATCATAATAGCCGATCTCCTTGATCAGAAATATTAATCATGGCAGCGTTCTTGCAATAATTATAGCAATTTATATCTTTCAAACTATAAAAAATAACCCCAAGACATATGAGTGTTTACGCCTGCATAGTGGCACACATATTGACGGGTTGCGCAACCATTAGATAATGTCCTCTCGACTTCGCCCATTCTAATAAGAGAGTACGCCGAGTCAAACATTGAGCCTTGAAACTACGAGAAAATATACCGTCTAGCAAAACTGTATCGTATATTTAAACAAAAGAAAAGGTGTTTTAAAAGCTACTGCGGAAGAGACATGGAGGAGAAAACTCACGACCGTAGTCGAGAAGCTTCCGTTGTCTAAGCTTTTTCAATCAATCAATCATTCCTCGAGCTTATAGTATAACCAGATGCAGCTGAATCGCAGTATTTTACATAGACTGCCTTAGCCTTTGTAACGACCCAATCACTGGGTGTGGGTAACACAGTACCCCTTAGTGAGACTGGTTGTCAGGCTGTTTGGGCTTCTCACTACACGTAACGACTGTCAAAGATCTACGAATGACACCCGGGACAAAAGGCTTAACGCGCTTTCCGAAGCACGTGTCTATGCTTTTTAAAATTAACAAATTCTGAAACTAGTTTTTAAGATTGCTAAAAAAGACTACTTGAAACTGAGTTGGTTCTGTAGTAAAAATTTGTTCATATTTATCGTCAATTTTTACGAAGGGACCAACTTAAAAAATCGGAAGACCAACATGCAATAACTACTCGATCAAAATGATACAAACAACAGATTTTTTGTCTTCAATATTTCTGTCCAGGTCCCGTAGCAAAAGTTGTTCTGTATTATGAATGAGTACTATCAACAGATACTCGTATCATATCATAAGATTTAACACTATTATTGTTCGACGTTATAGTTACAAATAGCTAAGCTACTCAAGGTACGCCGTGATCATCAAATTGGAACCTTTGTACTTAGAAGTTCAAGAGCTGCGTTGTGCAATGTCTATGGCAATGGCAAACGTGAGTGTGATGCGAACTTGGGAAGTAAACAAACTCCTATCTCTTGGAAGAGTGATAACTTTATAAATATATTTTTAATAAGCATAGGGATTTAGATAATTTCTCAAACTCAAAGAAGAAAAAATAAAAACTAATTAAGTTAAATGGTCAGATGATTTCCTCTAGAGCTAGTCTTTTGGGACTCGAACCAAATAAGTTGCGCGTGGGCAGTTAGCACGTAACTTGGTGACTGCTGAAAAGTATACATCAGGATGCTTCAAATCGATGTCTTTCTTCAAAGCACCTATGTATAATAGTATTCTCAATCTTTAGGTTTTTTAAATGAGTATTCGCTAGATTATTTTACGATTTGTAGTACACCAATTTTGTGATGGATTATAAGAATGCAAGTAGGTAAATTTAAATCTCATAAATATATTTGAAAGTATAAAAAAAATATTAGCCCACCCGGGATAGGTGGACCCTAGCTACCGGCGGCGGCGCGGTCAGGCCAAAGATAAGTAAATAAGTAGGTAAATAAATGTGTTTGATTAATAAACCATTTATTTATTTTATTTATTTATTTATTTCATTTCTAGATTTTATTATTCCAGGTATCATCGTCTGTCGAAAATTATATTTGAGTAATCTAACGGAATATTATTCCGTTATAAATTTTATAGATTTTGTTAAGTTACGTTAGCTTCTTTCCTTGTTAGAATTTGGTGCGGACTTTTTAAGCCTTTTACATATTTAAGTCCTTTTATATATTGTAGGATTATGTTGTTTCCGCATGGCATGTAGACTATAATGCTGAATAGTATTTTTTTTAGAATTAAAAATAAATTATTCTCATAAGTAGTTTCACGTATTTGCACGGTAAACACGAGTAGGTATTAATCAATTAAGTAATAATTAGGTAAAAGAAAAAAAAACAATATTACATTTCCACCAACAGGAACAAAAACTCTTGTTTTTAAATCACCTGAATGAACACATCGTTATAGGCTCATAATAGAGCAGATTTATGTACCTATTGCACTAAGGTTTAAAGATAGATTCATGTGTTATATATATTTTTGGCGTGCTTTATGTGGCTCACTTTATCACACTAATTAAAAATAAACAGAAGTACTCACTCTGAAGGTATTCCACATTATGTTCCACTTCAGGTATCAAATGCATGAATGTTGTAGACAGCAGGACACCACCACCGAATGACAGCAAAGTCATTACGACTCTGTTGGTGGTCTTCAGGTTCCCTGCATCTTCAACCGACAGCCAGTGGAACTTTTTAGCCAACAGCAGAGGTACAAGACCACAGACCATAGAGGCACAGAATAGGACGATCATGGACACCCCCTTGGCCAGTACGACACCCTCCGTGTCATCTTCAACCTCCTTGTGTCTTAGCAACACATCCAGATTTTCCGCGGACATTTTGGCACAAATGTAGGTCCCAACTGTGGTCACAAAAGATCCTTCTACTTGAAGAACAAGCGCGTAAGTGGGTTGCAGCAAGGGCGCCTACCCTTTTATAGAGTGGTGTGCTATCAGCGATTTGCGCGTGCGCTGTCGGAGAGCGATGCGCCTGTACTATTCGCGCCGCCCGCGCCGGCGGCGCCGGCCGGCGCGTCGCGGTTCGTTCCACTCCCGCGCAGGCTCCCGCGCTCGCCGCACACCCTTAAAAGTTTAAAATCCATGCCGATGCGCAACGTTGAGGAGTAATTTTGTTGCCTGCACGCATGTCAATTGTTTTATTATTTATTGTTATTACTGTGACATTTCTGGCATTCCGATAACGACTTTATAACCGCGTGAAATGGCATTATTTGTTAAAATATTGTGTGGCAGAATAATATAATATAACAATAACTAAGTGAATTGTGTCTTCTGAAAACTTGAAATAAAGAAAATAAAACGTCAAACGATTATAAAGTAAATTATTTCGACATGCCTGCATGTCTCTGTACATAACAATTACAATATCATGTAATCTGGGTACTGTTAATTTCATTAGAAAATAATAACAGTTTCCGTGAAATAATTAAAATTCACGTTATATACTCAGATCTCTACTCTAATTCTTGGATTGAGTTAATAATTCAACTGTGTCGAAATAAAATTAACTAGGTACACCATTAAGATGTTTTATTCCTGGTACAGTAATCTTGTATACAACTCGTGATATCTGTCTCAACCTTGACAGCTTTGATGCGAGCAGATATTTCTATTTAATACACACAATATAACAACAATGTATGCCTCAAGGATTTTCGCCAAACAGGCAGTTACATGCTCGATACGAAGAAATATCCTTATTTTCAAGGGAATGTTACAAACGACTTTTTGAAATTATTCAGATCCATAAGTATGTCGCAATCGAGTCGTATCCGGTACGCCAACGCCATCGCCATCTGGTGGCGTTCGATGGAGTTAGTGGGGCGCGCGCCACATGGATCGAGGCTAGACTTCACTTGTTCTGTTGGCGAGCGGCGCGCGCGGACACCACCAAACCATCGCGCGTTCTGTGATACGTACCTACATAACTAAATGTGCCTACCTATCTACTGTCTTGTTATTTACTGGATGGATTGTAAATATAGTGTGATTGTGTATACGAATCTGTTTTCTTCATCCAACACTACCCACCTACGGACGCCCACAGTTAGGGAGACCAACGATGAGTGCTAATGATGATGCGGACGGTCTTCCTCCGTCATCAGAAGTGGGATTCGTGTTGGATCAGAACATGGAAACAAACGTCTGGCGTGCCATGTTCGAACAACAAAACAAGAACATGCGAGCATTGATTGAAGCGCTGCAATCACCAAAACCAACTTACTGTGAAGAACTACCCGCATTTGATCCTGAAAAACAAGATACCGACGCAAGATCATGGTGCGCGACAGCAGATTTGTGTTTCTCCGAAAAACCACCAAGCGGCGGTCGACTTGTTCTGGCGGTCAGCAAGGCGCTAAAAGGTGAAGCATCCACATGGCTATCTCAAATAGCATACGAAGGAATGACATGGAAGGAATTCAAGATACTTTTCACAACACGATTTATTTCGACCGAGACATTGGCGGGTACCCTCATTAAAATGAATGGCGAAAAACCGAGTGAAAAGGAAACACTACCCGCGTTTGCAAGTCGTTTAATCGCTTCGCTGACTAATCGTTGGAAAGATGTAAACAAAGAAGAAATCGCCGTAGCAACAGTACTCGCTCACATATCACAGTTTGATCCGCGACTTCAACGAATGGCGTTCACTACAAACATTACATCGAGGGACAAACTACAGCAAGAACTGAACGCGTTTTCACATTTAAAGCGCAAGATAAACACCATCGGTGAATCTTCGACTACAATTGATATTAAGCGAGCAAAGTTGACATCAATTAAATGTTTTAATTGCGGAAAAACCGGTCATAAGCGAATTGAGTGCAGAAGCAAGCCGTTGGAAACTAGGGGAAGACCAACAACACCATCATCGAGTCAAGCGGCGCAGCAGACGGCAGCGAAGCCCTTGGTGTGCTACAAATGTGGCACGCCGGGTCACATAGCCGTTCGGTGTACGAGCGGTGGTGGCAGCGGGCCGGCCGACGGCGCACGCGGAGGGCCGCGGAGCGAGCGGCGCGTCGATGTCTGCGTCGTGCAACCACCATCGAGTACGTTACAACACAAAGGTGAATTGTTAAGCTTTACTTACGATTCTGGTGCTGAATGCTCGTTGGTAAAGGAAAGTTTTGCATCGAAATTCAATGGTAAACGTGTTAGTAATGTAGTTGCTATGACTGGTATTGGTCAAACGCGAGTATTCAGTACAGAACAGATTTTATGTTGTGTAGTCATTAACGATCACCCACTCGAAATATTGTTGCATGTTTTACCCGACAATTATTTGCAAAGTGACGTTATGTTAGGTCGCGAGATTTTAAATCGGGGTTTTGCTGTAAACATGACGGCAACGGAGCTATCATTAACGAAAGTACTTTGTGTAAATTCGGTGAGTCATAATAGTGATAAATCGCTCCAATCGGATTTCACTGTTATCGCGACGGATGTAACAGGCAATGACAAGACTAGGCTTTTGCAAACGCTTAATCAGTTTTCAGACTTTTTCATTACCGGTTTGCCTACGACGCGAGTGAACACAGGCGTGCTTAAGATTAAGTTGATTGATCCGAATCGCACGGTGCAGCGGCGACCGTATAGGATGTCCGTGGATGAACGAAGCGTTGTGCGCGACCGCGTGAAAGAACTTTTAGAAGCTAACATTATCAGACCTAGCTGCTCTCCATTTGCAAGCCCAGCTCTGCTAGTAAAGAAACGCGATGGTTCAGACCGCATGTGTATAGACTACCGCGAGCTTAATAGTAACACCGTCTCCGATCGTTACCCGCTCCCTCTAATCTCCGACCAAATCGCGCGTCTCAATGGTGCCAATTATTTTTCAAAATTAGACTGCGCTAGCGGTTTTCATTTAATACCAGTAAGCGAAGAGTCCATAGAGAGCACTGCTTTTATTACAGCCGAGGGTCAGTATGAATTCCTGACCATGCCTTTCGGTCTGAAAAATGCAATTTCAGTATTTCAGAGAGCTATTATGAATGCTCTAGGTGATCTAGCTCACGATTACGTAATCGTCTACGTTGATGACGTCTTGATCGTCTCTCCCGATGTAGAGTCAGGTTTACAAAGACTTCACACTGTGTTAGAAATTCTAACTCAAGCTGGTTTCGCTTTGAACCTCAGGAAATGCTCCTTCCTCAAGACGAAGGTAGAGTTCTTAGGGTTTGAGGTAGAGTCTGGTCAGATCAGACCCAATCGCAGAAAAGTAGAGGCCTTAACGGCTCTACCACCTCCGGAAACGGTGACCCAACTACGACAGTTTATCGGACTAGCCTCATACTTTCGCCAATTTGTGCAAGATTTCTCTAGAATAATGGCCCCGTTGTATCGACTGACTTCACTGAAAGGTGAAGTGACGTGGAAACCAGAACATGAAGACATTCGCCAAAAAGTGATATCTACCTTGACGAGTGATCCGGTATTGACGATCTATGACACAGAACTCCCAGTAGAGCTGCACACAGACGCAAGTAGTTTGGGGTATGGAGCAATTTTGTTCCAAGTCAAGGCTGATGGTAAGCGTTGTGTGGTAGCATACTTTAGTAAGAGAACATCTCCTGCAGAGAGCAAATATCACTCGTACGATCTCGAAACTCTCGCGGTTGTGAATTCTATCAAACACTTTAGGCAATATCTTCATGGCAGAAAGTTTAACGTCGTTACGGATTGCAACTCGTTGAAATCTTCCCAAACAAAGCAGGATCTTACTCCCCGGGCGCATAGATGGTGGGCTTTTCTGCAGTCTTTCGATTTTGACGTAACGTATAGGGAGGGGAAACGTATGTCACATGTAGATTTCTTTTCACGAAACCCTCTACCGCTCGATTCGAAACCAGTAGCGTCCTGTTTAAGTGCAAAACGCATTGACCATGCTGAACTCTCTCCCAATTGGCTTCAAGCTGAACAACAACGCGATGTAGAGATTTCTAAAATCATAACTGATTTAGAAGAGGATCAACTAGGTGAGCAACTAGCCAAGACTTATGTGCTACGTTCAGGCGTCCTTCATCGTAATATCCAACGTAATGGTAGGTCTAAATGCTTACCGTTTTTACCTCGTGCTCTCCGATGGTCTGTAGTCAATAATTTCCATGACGCTATCGTTCACCTTGGTGCCGAAAAGACAACAGAAAAGCTATACGATTATTATTGGTTTCCGGGTATGTCTCAGTACGTTAAAAAATTCGTAGATAGTTGCGTTACGTGCAAAGTCGCGAAGTCTCATTCCGGTAAAATTCAAGCCGAATTGCATCCGATACCTAAGGTGACGAGCCCGTGGCACACGGTTCACGTAGACGCGACGGGTAAGCTAAGCGGAAAGAATGATAAGAAGGAATACATTTTTGTGTTAATCGATGCGTTTACGAAGTACGTGCTGCTCTACCATGCGGCGAACATTGACTCTAAGAGTAGTATTCACGCGGTTACTCAAAGTGTAGCGCTTTTTGGTGCTCCGACTCGCGTAATAGCAGATCAAGGACGATGTTTTGCCAGTAGAGAGTTTCGCGATTTTTGCGTGAGCAAGAATATCGACTTGCATCTGATAGCGACAGGTTCGTCTCGTGCTAATGGGCAGGTAGAGCGTGTCATGAGTGTCCTTAAATCGATGCTAACTGCTATAGAGACGAGCAATAACAGATCGTGGCAGGACTCTATAGGAGATGTTCAACTTGCGTTAAATTGTACGATGAATCGAGTTACAAAAGCTTCACCTCTGGAGCTTTTGATAGGAAAAGCTGCGAGACCACTAACATTGATGTGTAGCGATGTAGAGACCGATGTCGACATAGAGGAAATGCGCGAGCGCGCGTCAGAGAATATTAAGAAGTGTGCGAAATATGACAAAACACGATTTGACAAAACAAAGGCAAAAATTAAAAAATTTGCGATTGGCGATTTTGTCTTATTACAAAACGAAGAACGAAATCAAACTAAATTAGAACCAAAGTTTAAAGGTCCGTTTAGAGTGATTGAGATTTTGGACGGTGATCGTTATACACTGAAAGCCCTAAATTCTAAGCGTACCTACAAGTATGCACACGATAGGCTAAGGACGATGCCAGCGGGTCACGTACCAGTCGATGTTGATGTTGATAAGGATTTTGATGATGAGCAAGCTTAAGTTGTGGTAGAAAGTCGGGTAAGGGGTTCTATCGGCCGTATTTCATGCGACCGTACCAGTAGTTATTACGTAGTCGTAGCCCGGTAGAAATCGGTGTCTCTTGAGGCAACTCAAGTAGTCCGTGGGTGCGCGATGAGCGTGTATCTCTGGCGGAGGTCGGGGTCCGGAGAGACCGTAGTGTGTAGTCAGTGGGTGATACACACGGGCGATCCACTCGATGGATATGCGTACAGTTGATCCATGCGCTGGATGTGTGAGAGCAATGCGATTGCTGGTCGGCTGGAGAGCCGTGGCGATAGAGGTTTTACTCGAGGGTTTCTGTAAGCTTGGCAGTTTTTGTTGCAGTAGAGTTTTAAAGATTGATTCAAACGACAATGGTACATGGCCCAGGGTAATGATTTTTGTATTTTCGATTATTCCCAATTTTAAGATGTTTGATTTAGTTAAAGAGTAAGATTTGGTTGAAATAAAACTGTAGAGTAAAATTTCTTTATTTTACACCGATCCGATGAATCTAGATTTTGGTCAGGAGTGACCGAGTGGAACAAAATTCTCTCGTGGACTATTTTGTTCGCAGGGTAACCGTCACACGAGGACGTGTGCAAGCAGGATGGCCGTGTCGCAATCGAGTCGTATCCGGTACGCCAACGCCATCGCCATCTGGTGGCGTTCGATGGAGTTAGTGGGGCGCGCGCCACATGGATCGAGGCTAGACTTCACTTGTTCTGTTGGCGAGCGGCGCGCGCGGACACCACCAAACCATCGCGCGTTCTGTGATACGTACCTACATAACTAAATGTGCCTACCTATCTACTGTCTTGTTATTTACTGGATGGATTGTAAATATAGTGTGATTGTGTATACGAATCTGTTTTCTTCATCCAACACTACCCACCTACGGACGCCCACAGTTAGGGAGACCAACGATGAGTGCTAATGATGATGCGGACGGTCTTCCTCCGTCAAGTATAATATCTTTTAGCTTATTCTCTTTTACAAAATTGGTCAGCAACAAGGAGTTAAAAGACTAACCGCCTTATTCATAAAAAAAAACAATCGGCTCTACAAAACTATTTTGGCTATCGAACTGTTTTGTCCCTTTCTTTCAAACTTCATTTTAACTTGACAGAAAGGAACAAAACAGTTCGATAGCTAAAATAGGTTTATAGAACCAATTTTTTTATTTATGAATAAGTCGGTAAGGATACCTAATTGGCGATTTTTTTACATGAACATAACGCATTCCCAAATTAACCGCCCACCTTGTATTTCTTTCGATTTGAAGAAATCGTCAAATTTAGCCCACATTTGATGAGAGGTTCGTAGAAACCTTATGACAGAAAGCCCTACAAAAACTTTGTAAAATAAGTTGTTTATTAAAAGATTTATACCAAAAATCGATTTTGTGAAAATTTTCGAAAAACATTTAACAATTTAATTTTTTTTTAAAGATGGACGAATGTACGTATAAAAAAAAATGGTTATTGCCTCCTCGGGCTCTAATGACTTCTTGAAGCCGGTTTAGAAATTGTTCCATGATATCTTGGATATCCAATGGGGGATATTGTGCCACTCCTTTACCACAGCCGTCTTGAGATCTCCTAGGGTCGTAGGGGCTGGTACTCTTGCTCGGACACGTCTTTTGAGTTTGTCCCATACGTGCTCAATTGGGTTAAGATCGGGACTGCGTGACGGGAATGGTAAAACTTGACTCCCGACCTCATTGAGGCAGTCAGTGACCTTGCGGTATGGCAACGTCTATTGCAAAGGCGTTATGCCTTTCGGACCATTCAATGGGGGACATGGTCTTGAACAACTTCCTCCACGTATCTTTGAGCGTTCACACTGCCTCTATCGATCACGACAAGATCGGTACGAGCTTCGTAAGAGATACCTCCGCAAACCATTAGGGACCCGCCCTGGTAACCCACTGTTTCGGTTATAGCGCATGGAGCAAACCATTCGTTTTGGTGCCTGTACACACACTGACGTCTCTCTGCTCTCATCTAAATAGACGAATGATACAGGTGGGCGGTTGATTGTACCTGTGAGGTATTATGACAGTACCTTGCCAATTTATTTTTGAAAATAATGTGTATGTGAGAGAAAATCTACATCTTTTAAATAAAATAAGTGATAGACATAATTTTAATACTAGAAATAAAGATAAAATAGATCAAACATTTTTCAGATTAGCTAAAGTACATACATCTTTTATGGGGTAGGTACTGTGTTAAATGTTACAACAAAATACCTTATGATCTATTGTAATTAAATTAAAGAAACTTTAAAACTCTTATAAAAAGTACACTTTGTAAACAAGCATTACTAATTATAGGATTATATCCAAGCTTGCTTGGAAACATGCTGGTCCAGCTACATACAACAATCTAGTCTAGACATAATCAAACTGGTTGCTAATTTAATTGTATAATTTGTTATTTTTATGACATTGATTTACAATCTTTGATTACTTAACACATCCACTGACTTTTTCCATGTAGGAAAATCGTATAATTTTACAATGTTTGTTAATAAATGTGAGTACCGTATCTATCACACAAAAAATGTATCTGTTTTCGCTTCATTTTTATTCTTTTTACATATTGTGGTATAGTAATTTTATTCTTGGTGCATCGTCTTCACATATTTTACATAATTAGTGTACATAAATAATGTACAACATTTTAAAAGAATTGTGGACTTTCTTGCCCATTCTTCTTCATGCAAAACTACCTTTTGGAAGGGGCGACTAGAATCAATTCTATTTTAATGTAAATGTTGACGCTCAAAAGTGCCTTTCATGTGCCTATTTGAAAGAAATGCTTTGTCTTCGACCATGTAACAGGGACAAACAGATGGAAAAACTCAATAAAATTTTACTCGACCAATCAAACCCAGGCCCTCATGCTCGAACCAATGAAACAATTTTGTTACATAATTACATAAGTTACATATTGCTAGTTTGGAAATATATGACTTGTTTATTCCTCATTAATAGGTTCTTATCGTAGGAGAACCTTGACACGCTACAAAAGACTTGTTTTTATTTTAATTGAATTTCCATTGTTTACTAATTATCAGAAAGATAAAGACGACAAATTGACGAAATGATGTTGCAAGCTGAAACATTCCAAGTGTAAAAAAACATTATGTTGGGCTCGTAGCGATCTCGTAGCAAATTGCCTACGCGCATATGAATCTACCTCTCCATATAAAAGACTAACATGGAAACGTTTTGATGGCCTGAATGTATTTAGGGTATAAGATTATGCATAAAAATTGTAGTGCAAAAGTGATTCTAATTGATAAAAAATCTAGAATATTTCTTACAAAACTTCGTACACGGTGCCTTGCGCAGCAATTTAAACTATTTTAAGTACACACTGCAAGCCTATTTCCTTTCTCAGAAACTAGTATGAGTGAACAAACATAATGCACTTGTCCTATCCAACACGCGTGTTGAAATCAAAGTAAATAAGTTAAACGCATACTTGACACAGTTCTGTTACCGAGTCATTCCGTGCGACAATAGGAACATTTGTCTTATTGCCTGACTTGCGTGGACCTAATTTGGACAGAAAGTAACAATTCTCGTGACTATGTAATATCGCTGACCCCTCGTTTTTTTGTAGATGACATAAGTATGGCACTATTAGAACAATTTAACCGGCTGATGGGGCAGAATTCGTCAATCTGCGTGGTTGTCCGCCGCGTCTTTCCATTTTCCCCTAAGATTTTCCTAACAAGCTGGAAAACGTGATTATTGGTTTGTTTGATGTTACAGTGACAATAAAGTTTTACGATGTAGGTATGGTTACGTGCCGCTGGTTAATGGATAATAAAAATAGTTTTAAATAGGTGACAAAAGAGTGCCCATCAATAAACACATTAGTTCACTTTACAAAAGTAGGATTCTAATTATTTTCTTGTTCTTGAAAATCACGTCATTCATACGTAGCATGTTTGTTGACGTGTTTCTTAATGACAATATTTCCTAACACAGCTTGTTTATTTGTCCCGAGTTTTACTTTCCATTAGAGTTCGACCGAAAATGTTTTTTTTAACGCTAACGTAAACCGCAAAAACCCTAAAAGGAAAGTAGAGTCCAACCGAAAACCGAAAACGATTTTCGGTTTTCGGTTGGTCTCTACTTTCCTTAATCTTTTTTCAAGTCACTCGTATCGTATGACTTAACTTAATAACGTAAGTTTGACGCAAGTTTTTTTGAATAAGTAATGCCAGTTCTATAAATAGTTGAAGACAAAACAGGCTGTATGTACCTAGCTTAAATAAAACATTTAGCCTTGAAACTCGTCCAATTTTTAGCTTTCATTTGAGAAAAAAGACATGGTTCCACATTCAATAATACAACTTTAAGTAAGTATCTATTTTAGAATTAAAACTTGTAACAGTGAGTCTCATCTTCCAACAATCTTATTTCAATAACAATGATGAACCATCGTACTGTCTGCGAGGCCTAAGCTGAGCTTTGCATTTGTGTGAGTGGTTACCAATACACTATCCCTATGCGCACTCAATGTACACGCATCGCTTTTTGTACTCGTAGAGTTATGGTCGGTTATTTATAACTACATACATTTAACACTTTGTCAAAGTTGAATGGGGAGATAGTGGGTTAAAATCTCATATACTCCTGAAAGTCCTTTAGTTTTTCTAACATAACATCACGCCTGTATCCCCCGTAGAGTTGGGCAGAGGTATACTTACAGGGGTAGCAGGGACATTGACGCGCAACCAGCACGTCGATTCTGTAAAAAAATCACCGTGACGACTTGCGTGGAGTGAGCTGTCAGTGTCATCCGGTCAATCCATAGCATCAGTGGCACTGACAGCTCACTTCAGGCTCACTTCACCTAAGCTTTCACGGTGAGATGGTTACAGAATAGCACTACTGTTACCATGAATTCAGTAGGTACCCATGATTCTGAACCACTAACTAGTAACTAATTAAGTCTGTTTTCTTTGATTTAGTATCATCATCATCAGCTACCAGTCTTACCGGATAACACATAAACAGTAATGGTTGCTAATAAAATATATGTATTAAATGAAATCTGCATATGAACAGAAAATAGCTGTTGCGCTATAAAGAGTGTATGGGTTTTAAGGTAAACCAAAATAATTGAACTAGTTTCTACGTTATAACGAAAGACGCTATTAAGAGTTTACACCGTCCCTATACGAGGACTATAGGACCTTAACGCAAGTTTTATAGTGCCTAAAAGTATATGATCCACTACAGTAAACAACATGAGAAAAATACATGATATTCTTCAGGATACATGCTAGTTAGATAGTGTGTAGACAACATAATAAAACTAATTTGATACTATAGACAAAATCACTAAGGTACCTCTAAAAATTTAAGTTTTCATTCTTTGATTCTTTGAAGATTGAACACCATACCATATTCAAATCATCATATTCATTCTTATAGTCATTCAGATTTTTTGTCAATTTATTCTACCAGCAACATATTTATATGTATGTGTGTTGTGTTAAGTATTTTTTATTTTTTTAGTCCAATCAATAGATTTTTTGTAAATAGATCATTGCTTAATTTTTTGCAATATATTACCAGCGTTGTGTCATCGCGCTTCTCTTTCTTTTCTATGTAGTCTGACAGTGACCGCGCTTTAGCTCTTGTCAGCTTGTAGCAGAAGCTGCCGCCTTTAGGAACCTGTTCAAGTACGTTGGATTGATCCGAATAAAAATGGGCTGCTGAAAACCCTATATTGTAATTGTTAAGAACATCAAGCATAATGCCAATACACATTACGTAATGGTAGCTACCATTACGTAATGTGTAATCTTAAAACTGGTTTCCGAGTACAAGTAGTTCCAGAGAGGTTTTCCGAGAAGTCGAAATTATCTATCAAATTAATACAAGTTAATCGAATGCATCATCTTTATATTCAGGTATCAGGTATGAATGAATGAATGAATGAAATGCACCGACCCCAGCTTGGTTTAACCAGACTCGATTAATCGAATGAACCCCAAGATTCGCACTAGCCCCTGAAGCCTCATGCTTCATGGTGCTACAATGACCATTGCATATCAAGTAATAGACCGGGGGGCGCTTTAATGTTAGGGAGGACGTGCCCTTAGGATAGGAAGGAGAAGAGCCAATCGAGTAGTGCTCCCTAAAATTAGCATTGGAATAATGGAGAGACGGGTGGTATTTATCTATGGGAGGGCATCTTTTATTGACGTCGCAGCCGAGTTGATTCAGGTCGAGCTTCCTTGGTGAATATTTTCTCGGCTTTTCCATCATCCATGTCCTTGTTCTGCTATGACAACTGTTGCTATTTTTATATTTCAATGTCTTCGTCTGAGGTCTCGCTACTAGCCGTTTCCGGTCTTTGTAAATCTCTTGCCTCTTTTGCCGTGCCCATCCAAAAAATGATTCCCTTTCGAAGTATTTCGTGTCCTCAGCTATCGTTCTCATGGCAAATGTTGTCGCCGGATAAGGATAAAGGGCTTGCGAAACGCCCGCCTCGCATTTCAATTCCACGAATTTGCAGTGGTTCAGCTATAGACACCTGACAACAGCGCACGCGCTCAGCGTGCGTACACACTCTTGCGCTTTGTGAGCACCCTATTTTGTTAAAGTATAAGTTTTATATTTATAATAATAAGTATCACACAAGTTTCATGTTCATTTCGATTATTTAACAAAACACACAGTTAACACGTACATTAGTTGAAGTTTTCATTGTTTAAAATATCCCGTCAACATCTGGCGCCCTAGGGTCCACTAACTGAGTCGCCCACTGCATACACGAAATATCTAAAATAATGTGCACCCACAAAAAAAAAAACACTCTGTTTGGATTTGGTCTCTAAATGTTTGCACTTCTGAATGTAAAACGATTTTGAAACACTAGACCACTGGTAAATGATGTTGAATGCAGCTTCAAATTAACAAACTAAAACAGCCTGATACGGGATCGAAGGCAAGTGTCTGCAATATTCCATATATTACTAAGATCTCACCAGATGGTCCCGTACGGGGGCTTGGGGTCCTCGGCCGCAGGCTGAAGATCAGGAACGCACGTATATCACTTTTGCACAGTCTTAAATTATTTTAATTTGCGACACACACTGCATCATAGCAAACAAATAAAACAACAAACAAATGGAACACCGTTAAACTCGCACCAATCGACCACATATTGAACAAGACTGAAGACACCACGAAGAGCACAAAGACGACCGTCCGTAGGTAAATTTGTATTATTATTATTTATTTATTTCAGAGAATGTACATATAAGTTACATTATTTTAATAATATATTACAAAAACATAAAATGTTAGTGTGTTAGTAACAAAAATTGCACCTAAAATTATGTTAGTATTGTTATTACCTTTACCAAACTGAAGCCTATGGCTGTCCTTTCCAGTAATTCTGGAAAGGACAGTCAAAACGGGCAGCAATGTTTCTTGCGCATGATGGCTTGAAAGCCATCCGTACGCGCTTCAGCAAACATACCAGACGCGCTGCATCGCCACGGTAGCCCCAAACATCATCCTAAAAGCGATATTGTACTGGGTGCGCAGGGCTGTGTAGATTCGCTGCGTGCTGCAAGGAATATTCATTTGTAGAGAGACAACCTATAGTTGCTAAGCCACATTATGAATCCACTGAGTAAGGATAAAATAAAATAATGTAAAATATTCTTATTTCCATAACCAAAAAAAAAACACAAATAAAATATACAATTAAACAATGTGTAGGTACATCCTTTCAACTAGGTTATGGCCCCTTTCGGGTATCGGCCTCCTCCAATTTTCTCCCGTTTTCCAATATTTTTGGCTTTGACCATCCAGTCTTTGTCCATGTTTTTGTTGATCGTCTACCCAGCGTACAGGTGGTCGGCCATCCTTTTGGTCTTCTTCCTGTTGGTCCCGACCATGTCGTGGTTTTATGGGTCTATCTTGTGCCTGGTAGCCGTGCTAAATGGCCTGCCCATTTCCGCTTCAGACTCTGTTCTCTTACGTCTTCATTTCTTTGTCTGTCTTTTAAGGATGCTCCTTTCCATTGCTCGTTGGTGGTTTGTATTTTGTCCTTCGTTGCTTTGTTATATATTTACTCTCTTTAGAAGTAAATTTAGCCAACGCTTCGCGAACTTCATTGGGCCCTTTCTTTACAATAGATTGAACAGGGCGTTAAATATATACCCACTTACAAATATTCAATGCAAAAAAAAGGTGTCTGAATATCTACGAAAGCTAAATTATGAAGAGACTGAACTTCTGCTGCATAAAAAACAATGATTACGTCAGCATTAAACTGTTGGATTGATACTTCACACAGATCAAACACACATATTTCCAAATACTAAACTTCTCATGGACTACACACACTTTCACACATCTCCCACACACCCTCTCTCAATTCATACACTCACACTTCATCCCACACAATGAGAGGTCACGCATTCATACTCTACATATTATAATAGCATTAAAAATTTATAATACCTATGCGTAGATTAACACTAACTGTTACATACCTTGTAAAAAATATTGTTAATGGCCATGATTAGTGTAAAATCATCTGAGGGGATTTGCGCTGATAGCCGAAATACAGGTTTTGCCTAGTTCGGCTACAGATGCTTAACTCATTTGTATTCATAACTAGCCTATATTTAATGTGTAAAAATTTTGTAAAAATCTAGAAATAAATAAATACTTTAAAATACTTAAAATACTTTAAAATATCCAAGTCTGAAAACCGTAGGATAGGCAGGGTATACAGCAGGAATCCATAAAAAAATATACTTCATTTATAATATATTTGCGTACCTATGCAAAATAAATGAAACTTATAGATAAAATGTCATATAATATGCATTTTACGGTACATATGCACTATTCATAAACTTACATTGAATCTTCGTAGTAAGTAAGTATTACTGAAAATAATGAAAATATAAACAAACTATGATTCACCGCGACGCCAACGCATGTGTTCAAAGTAAGTTGTCAACACGCTACCACGATTTATTATTGACACGCCTATTAATATGCATACTTCGGGATAAATCATCGATCTATTTAAAGCAAATTTCTGACCACTGCTAGCCAAAAAAAAACCGCCCATTCAATAAGACAAGTTGAAACGCAGTAGTTATACTTCATCTAAAACGAATTAATATTAAAATACTAACTCTATTGACTTCTACTCCTATTCTTTCTCTGTACACGCGGTTCGGTTGTGGAATTCACTTCCACCTGACATAAGGAACTGTCAAACTGTTGTGGTGTTTAAGAGGAGAGTGAAAGAACACTATCTTTCCACTCTGTCATAGTTGCATTTGTTTAATATATGTGTATGTATTTATTTTTATCACTTTATATTTATATGTATTTAGTGTTATTTATTTTAGAAGTATCTATGTAAGTATATTTTGAAATTGTATTTTGATTTTTAAATTAGTGAATTGTTTCGTTTTATGTATTTTGTTTTCCCTTTTACTCTTACACACGTTGTCTACATCTATCATATACTCTCCTACTGCAGGTATGCTGGAAGAGATTTCTTTAGAAATAAGCATTACCTTTGTGCGTACTTTTCTGTTATCTTTATTTTTCTTGTCTTTTTATATGTGTGTACATAAATTGGTGAAAATATAAAGACATCAAGGTTTTAGAAATAAAATCGTTGACCCTAACAATAAAACAAAACAACGACTTAATTGCCAACTTCTAGTGTCTAACAGGTAAAAATTTAAAATTTGGCAATATATTTCAAGACCCATTACTCAAGGCACGGGTGCATTGAAGGTCGCTGAGATTTGAGAGTGTGGCAGATTGCCGAGGAAAATTAATGTCACTGCCGCATGCCGCCCGTGCACACCGGACCCTAAATTATAGTGCGTTAGAGCGATGACTCACGAAACGAACCAGAAAGTTTTTTTATTGTGCAGTCGGGGTCCGCTGTTAGTGTATTTATTTGTGTAAACTTTACAGGCTTGATTAGTATCGATAACTACATTTTTTTTGACAACACATACTTCAAGTAACAACACTACCAGTGGTCGTTGAAAAACCTAAAACTTTTTAACGTCCATTTGTTTGGTATAAAAACGACTTAGAAAGTAGTGTTAGTACTAACATCTACCGGAGAATCAACACAAACTGTACTTACATTATTGTTACGCCGCAGTGGCATGTAGGCGTATAAAATGTCCCGGTTTGGGGCTGTCTCCCACCTATCTGCTATAGCATTCAGGATACTGTTGGGGTTGGCGCGCACCCAGCACATGATGGAGGCGCATCGCTTGCGCTTGGAGTGAAAACCATGTATTCCCGACTCTGCAAACATGCCGGAAGCACTGCAGAAGCTCGACAACCCCATCAACACCATGAATGCAGTATTGTATTGAACGCGCAGAGCGCTGTATGCATGTAGTTGACCAACAGACTGCACGTATAGAACGACGCTTTTACTTTAGTCGTGCATTGTTCAAATCTGCGAGCCAACATATTGCAGCGAACAGCCAACGCCCTGCGCTCACGCTCGATATCCAGACTGTCTTTGAAGTCTTCGGAAACCCAGAGAGAGACCCAGTTTAGAGATATCAATACTCATAGTATCGGCAGAGTTTCGCTAGCGAATTTAATTTGACTCTAAACTTGACATTAAACTTGACCATGTGACAGTCATTTTCATAAAAGCTCTCAAGAAAAAGGTCAATGTCGAATAGAAAATATATTCATAAATATATATTAAATAAATATATATTATATATTCATAAAGATCTCAAGAACAAACGCCCAAAATATGGTACGACCAGGTTATCGTTAGAAAATCAAAAATTTAAACAAAAACCGATCGTATGTCCCATTCAAAATGTTTTTTTTTTTGGAACACGGCCGTTGCACAGATGAATTGGTTGAAATGCACTGAACTTGCTTACCTACATAAAAAAATATTAAAGGCATAGACAATCTCAGAAACTTTCAACGGCAGCTGCCAAATACATAGCATAAACAATGAGGAAAGCCTAAAAAGTAAGCTACAGGTTTTTAGATGGCTACGCTTTGTTTAGTTTCGTGCCGAAAAATGCCCTGAAAGCGCAGTGTGCTCGGCATTAGCATGTCTTCAATATTTTCTTCTATTTCTATTCTCGCGGCTTGTCTGAATACTCGTGAAATTCTTGCTACTTACTCATACCATTATCAGTGTCTGGTGTAGCCCGTTTTTTTTCGCCTTGATGTATAAAGTTGTGACTTACTGATTATGTATTTTATAACTTACTGAGGTTTTGTGCTCTTGAAATTTTACCAAAAAAACTGGAGGCCTATTTTATTTTCGTCTTCATAATCTTGTCTCATTCTTCTTACTTAATTGTCTTGTTTGTGGTCACCAATAAAACTGAACGCGTTCAACACATCTAAAACGCTTTCCAGAGCTGTCAGTGTCAATATTCCACAGAAAATAATGACACTCACAGCTCTTAAACGTAGTTAATTTCAAGGGTGCCTGTCCGAAAGTAGTTGATACGTCAAAACAATTGTCAAGTCCAATGTTTCGGACGGGTTTATCGGGAGTAGGGTCAGCCAATCGCAGTATCAAATCGTGTTGTCATTCATTCTTAGTTCGTGCCCCGAACTAATCTTAATATGTCCGCAAGTGATACGGAGAAGGAAACTCCCGTAACTTCGAAAGTACGGATTTTGTGCTTGGAGTATAAACCCTGACATTTTCGTCATCACTTAAAAATGTCAGTCTGCTATTCCAAGTTTGTTTTCGTATTCTCCGCCTGACAGCCTAGACTGCTTCGTTTTTATGAAAGTTTTATCACGCACTTGGCGCGGTTCCAATTAGGCCAAAGCAGACAGTACTCTGAAGGCTTCTAGAAGCTTTGATTAAAGTGATAATGAAAATTGACCTCACATATATATTTTTATACAGCTACATAGCTTCCGTATGAAAGTTGAAACAAGAAAATATAAACGCTCACTGCTTGCACTGCACTTGTAAATACAAATGGAAATGGAAAATGTCGTTATATTCCTATCTTTTGCAATAGATGAACCTTTTTTTTTTTTGGGTGGGAAATCATCAAATCACTTCTACCGCTCTGGGCGGAGCGGGAGGGCGTGTCAGACTTTTACTGACTAAAACCCACCCGTGTTCCTTCAGTTGCCTGTGCCAGGGCCACGGTTATCTCTTCAGAATTTCCCACGACCCTGAGGCATCGGCCCTATCGGACCCAGTCATTTTGTGCTGACATCTCTTTGAGGCGCGCGTGAAACACGACGCGCCGTCGACCCTGGCCTGGTCCTTACCGGACGGCGAGCTACCTATTGCTAGCCGTCCGCAAGCAATATATGAACCTAAGTTACAGATTATTGAAATGCAAAAATGCAGCTGTTAACCTTTTGGTGTAACAAGACCCTAATCGAAAATGAGAGTCACTTGTACTCCGAACCTTCTGATTACGGAGAGAAGGTCAAAATTTTTAGTTTTTTTTTGTACGAAAACAAGTTTATAATGTTATAACACAACTTTAAATACCCTCACGACCCTATACCGTTGCATGCACCCATAAGCACAATGTTTTGAGTGCGTTACATTGCGCTATACCGTGAACAGAAAATTTTCATACCAAAAGTAAAAGTCGTTTGTGCAATGTTACTTAGTTTGATGTACAGAATGAGTAGTTGATGGCTATGTTATGGGTCTTTTTACACTCTGTATACTTTTAATGAACGCAAAGACTCAGACAAGTAAACTTGAAACCGGGAATATTGCATGGTGTAACGTGTTTTCTGGCCGGAAAATTTATAAGATTGGCTATGGCCGGTTTCATGAGACTGAGTCTTCCAGATAAGACCTAGTTTCTTATTGAACAAAAAACATAACAAAATATCATTCTTGTTATCCGTGAAGGGCTAGGCAGAGGTGTACTTGTAGTACACCCACATTTCCGCCAGTCACGTTTAAGTCCCATGTAATAGAGGGCGAGCTTTTTGTCATCAAAAAGCAACAAATCCAGACTCTGGACTGCTACTTAGAAATGCCTAATGGAAAAACCCAATTACACATCGGCCGACCTGGGAACCGAACCCAGAACTCATGGTCAGCAGCGCTTGCGACCAAAAGACCAACGAGGCAAAAACTCATAAGAATCCAGTCCTATTTTAATTTATCTGTTGAATGATGCCTATTCGAACACTGAAACAGGCTCATAGAGTAACGGATTGTATTATACTAGCTGTTCCCACGACTTCGTCTTCGATCCAGAATGAAAAGAAGCCTATGTCCTTACCCAGGTCATAATCGAACTGGGTACCAAATTTCATTCAAATCCGTTCAGCCGTTTTGGCGTGAAAGCGTAACAAACAAACATACTTTCGCAATTGTAATATTAGTAAGGATGAGCTCCCTGTTTAATACACGTTGGTAAAGAATAATGGAGGGTACTGACGCAATTTTATAAAATAAGGCTCTACCCGTTGGAAATCTCTAGTAGGCACCGTCTCACTGTTTATGATGATATCGATTAATTAGACGATCGTTGCTTTATCTCTATATTTAATTTAGCCTTACTGATATACAAACTATGTTATTAACTGTTTGTCGTTTCTTTGTCCTCACATGTTATAAACACGTCAAGGTTTGTGATACGAGTATCTTCTATTATCTTTTACAAAAGAAAATGCTATTCAAAGACATATTTTTGATACCGTTTATACCACTTTGTGTAAATGGGATCGCGAGCTCGCCTGTTGAGGTCCAACTAAGTCCTATACCACAGATAATATAATACCAACCTATATTATTTTTTATTATTATTTATGTACACAAAAAATTACAAAGGGACACGACATAATTACAATTTAAGTACAAAGGTAATGCTTATTTCATAAGAAATTTCTTCCAGCAGACCTGCGAAATGAGAATTGAAAAAGAAATGTAGACAATAGTGTGTGAAAACAAGAAGAGAAAAACATGAACATTGTGAAGTCTAAAACTAAAATAACGCAAATACTTATTACATGCAATATATATAAATAAACATATATAATACATATATAAATAATATAAATACTCACACTTAAGATAAAAGGTAATGCTCTTTTAATTGACATTTGAATAGAGAAATAGTTATTACTACGTTTAAGTTTTTTTAGGAAATTGATTTATTTTCTATTTCATAAAAGCCTATCACCCCCTGCGGGGTAATTACGTAACGCACTAACATGTAGTAATCGCTTTCATTTTGACAGTTCAACAATATTCATTGCGTTATTTACGTTGTTGAGCAGGCAAATTTTTCTAACAGATGAAGCAATGGATTGGCAATTTCCTTCAAAATGGTTCAGATTGTGATTGAAAGTTTATTACGCAATTAGGGTGCTGGTAGGATGCTAATGAGTTCAAAGTCAGTCGGAATGTAAAATAAGAAAGTAAGTAGGTACATACTTTTACTTTTGGAACGCTACGTGCAAATACATGATACCTACCGGTAAAACCCCGTATCGTTAAAATGGCTTTCTCGTAAACCCGTTATCGCATAACGCCGTCGTTACTGATAACAACAGGATGATAACGATTATTTATTGAAGCAGGTGGACCGTGCGTGATTATGTTTTTTTTTTGTTAAAAAATCGATATTTAGCACAGCATCATGGCAGACGATTAAATACAGGGTGGCAGGGATATCGATCGCGCAACCTGTTAGTAAATGATTCTGAACCCGGCGTTGAAATTTTTCGAGGGCTTTAAAAATTGTAATTATGACGTGGCCCTCTGTATTTTACTGTGTGTACATAAATAATAAAATAAATAAATAATAAATAAATAAAAGGGTGGTCCGTCATAATGTATGGAATTGCATTTTTTTATAAACTACAAAAAAAAAACTACGCTAGGGGGCTTCTGACTGCTGCTACTGGGCGCTGTATTCATGGTTACAGTTTGTGCATCGTTGTCCCTGCCACGCTGTATATTGCAGAGATACTTTTTCTTAATTTTCACTTAAGTGTCAAAAATAAATTATATTCTATTTTTATTTTAAGAAAAGGAATAAGGTAAGAGTATTGTGGCGACATCTACACCGCCACAGCCGAACTACGCAGCTCACTGACGTCACGCAGATTATTTTGTAAATTTTGACCATCAACATTTTATTATTCTACCTGTAACTAAAACAAATTATATTCTATTTTTATTCTAAGCAAAGGAATAAGTTAAGAGTATTGTGGCGACTATACCACCACAGGCGAACTACTACTATCACACTGACGTCAAGCAGAATCCCGCATCGCGCAAGCAAAGAACGTCCCGACTTCAAGCTTTGGGCATTTGCCCACTATACACCCTGTTCCTCATACCTTTATAGCATGAATGAGAGAAAGAACTACAGTCATACCTGTTGCCAAACAGAGTAGCTGTGTTCTGGTTTGAAGGATGGGTTCCACTGTACCTAAATATAGCTCATGAGACATTTTCGCTGTCTCTATATGAGAACAACGCATCTGCGATGATGCCTCTGTTATTGCAAAAGTTCAACTCATCAAATCACAATATTGTATGAGACCGTGTGCTTTGTTATTTCGGCGAATTATTGAGTGAATTACCCTTGATCCTCTCCTGCCCAGCCCCTCAAAAAAAGAGAAACAATCAAATCAACAATGGTTCACCAAGACAAAATTATTTTAAAAAAAGCGGGGCAAGCCGGACTCGCGGTGGTTCCGTACCACCGTACAATGTTTATGACTACTTTTTTTTAAACGCCAAAATTAATACACTTCTTGTATTGGGACCCCTTAACTTTATTTTAATTTTATTGTTTTTTGTTATAGCGGCCAAAGTAGTACCTACTAACACACTCTGTGAAAATGTTAAGTGTCTACGGTTCAAAAGATACAGCCCTGTGACAGACGTTCAGACAGCGAAGCCTTAGTAATAGGGTGCCGTTAGCACCCTTTGGGTACGGAACCCTAATAACACACAACTTTCTTAATTTTACTTCATAATGGTAAACTCTGTTTTATCGTCATCTAACGCAATATGGCATGTAAAGCTTTATTAGACTATGCTATTATTATGATTATTGCTTTATTTGATTATGTACATTAGGCAAAGATATTAACTGCAAATCTATTTTGGTAACCACATTCGACATACCATTACGAAAGTCTTATAAAGTCTTACATAAACTAAAACTAAGTAATTGTAGCAACTTTTACTGTTATGAAATTCAATTGAAACTTGTTTTATTTTATCGTTTGGTCACATTGTTTTCAAATACGTTCACTTAGCTTTTATTTCCGTTGCTTTATACTAATCCTAAGTTGCTATTGCCCGCGAGTTTATCTGAGCGTATTTTGTATTTCATATTTTTTATTTATTTAACACATAACATCACGCCTGTAATCCAAGAAGGGTTAGGCAGAAGGTGTATCTATAGTACACCCACATTTCGCCAGTTATGCTGAAGTCCCATGTAATAAGGGGCGAGCCTATTGCCATCAACCGGCCACAAATCCAGACTCCAAGCTGCTACTGAGAAATTTTAGATAGAAAAACCCAATAACACTTTGCCCGACCTGGGAATCGAACCCAGGATCTCATGCTCAGTAGTAGCTCTTGCGACCACTAGACCAACGAGGCAGTTTATATTTATAAAAATAAACTTTCTCCCGGTCTCAGACCGGGAGAAAGTTTATTATTAGTGATATTAAAAGATTATTACTGATCGGTTCAGAGGCTCAGGCGTAAAAACGTAACAACCAGACAGGCAGAGTCAAAATCAAAACTCTTAAAAAGCGGTCGAGATGTGATGGAAATTTTGCCTTGCTCTGGTAGCCATCAACGTCTTCAACTGAAGATAAAATAGCAAAAGTGACGGAAATAGTGACTGAATATATCTGCTCATTCAAGTTTGAGAGAGATAGTCGCTGAACTTTCTGTGTCTCAAGAGTCGGTCCGTGTAATTTTAAATAATCACTTGGGTATGAAGTATGTTGCCGCTCGGCTAATCCCAAAAGACCAGAATTTTCTCCAAACACACAAACGCATAAGAGTCGCTGACTGAGGACATGCTAGATATAGTCAATTCCGACCCAAAATTAATGAAACGCATTGTTACTGGTGACGAGACGCGGGTTTATGAGTTTGGCATGCAAACTAGTCAACAAGCTTCGGAGTGGCGCCTTCCAACTGAACCGAAACCAAAATAAACACTCAAAAGTCGATCAAAATTCAAAGTCATAGTCAACATGTTTTCTTTGACTATCGCGGTGTTGTGCACTCGGAATTCTTGCTGGATGGTCAAACGGTAAATAAAGAATATTTATTTAGCGTTATGCGGCGTTTAAGAGAGCATATTCGACGAAAAAGGCCAGATATGTGAAAAGAAAATTCTTGAATTTTGCAGCACGATAATGCGCTTTCGCACAAGGCCATCATTGTGAACGAATTTTTGTCCAAAAACTCAACAAATACCATACAGCAAGCACCTTATTCACCAGATATGTTTCCAGCCACTTCTTCCTTTTTCCTAAGTTCAAATTACCACTTCGTGGCACCCGTTTTCTTTCAGTAGAAGCTATAAAGAAGAATTCGCGGCGAGAACTGAACTCAATTCAGGAAAAAGCGTTGAAAAAATGTTTTCATGATTGGATTATTCGTAAGTGTATCGTTTCTGAAGGAGCATACTTTGAAGGCGATAAAATAAATTTGGATGAAAAACTAACATTTTGTGTATTATTGATCTTTTCCCGGTATTTAATTTTATGATGTTCCTATTAAGGTAATGCCATTCTGTCCAATTAGGAGTCGCAAGTGAAAGTTATTCTCTGTGTTCGCGATAAAGTTATTTTCTTTGTGCGACTTCCCTAAGCGTTTCGTACAATTTAGAATCAAATTGGACTAATTAAACTAATTTCATAAATAATTTTGTAATTTCCGAGATGATAACCTAAATTCAAATTTTCTAAACCTTTACTGAGGGCGTAGACAAACTCAACTCAACTCAAATAATTTATTTCAATTAAACCATTTACAGGCACTTTTGAATTGTCAAGGAGTCGGTCAGTCAGAAATATGAAGCTAGTTGCCCATTCCAAAGCGTAGTAGGTACCTATGGAGAAGAACGGGCAAGAAACTCCATGGACACTCTTTTAAATAATAATGTTTTTACATATATCTTAGTTACATCGATTAATGTTGACACTATAAGTGAGAACGATGTACACAAAACCGTACACGTTAAAAGCGTCCAGAGTGCATCAAAACATAATTAAAAACAATCCAGCTAATTAATCATTAAAATAAGCCGTGGCAGCTAAGAGATGACCAGTCCCAACTGACGGCGCCCGTTCACGAACATGACGCATGGATCAGCACCATTCAGCTCAACCATTTTGAAGGGAGCTAAATGATCCGACACACGCGCCACCGTCAGCGAGACATTTGAGTGAGCATGACATACTATCAGCCGCCAAGGCACATTCAAGTCAATCTATGACATTACCCGGTAAATGGTAGCTCTATAGTACAAAGTACTCACATCTGTGCAATGCATCTATATAATAAAAAGGAGATTGAGTTTATATAATGCAAATAAACTCTTACTATCTTCAGCAGCTTCAACAGTGTTTCAAATGTCAATTAATTAGTTGTGGTGTGGAGCAGGACCGGCATTAAGCCAGGCATTTTTATCAGTTATGTAATCCTCCAACCTATAATATGCCTGCCTGAATAGTGTGCGTTTGACAAAGGATTTGAATTTTGTCTCATTCAGTTGAAGTATGTGGGGAGGTATTTTATTATAACATTTTAGACAGTACCCCATGAAAGATGAGTCTACTTTAGCCAGTCTGAAACCTGGTTGAACCAATAGGTCCCGATTTCTAGTACTATAATTATGTCTTTCACCTCTTTTACTGTAAAGATGTAATTTTTTTCTTACGTACATGATGTTTTCATAGATGTATTGACAAGGTACAGTCATGATGTTAATATGCTTAAACAATTCCCTTAGAGAATCGCGCCTGCGGAGATTATATATGGCTCTGATGGCTCTTTTCTGCAGAATAAAAATAGACTCGATGTCTGCAGCCCGTCCCCAAAGTAAAATACCGTAAGACATGATACTATGAAAGTAACTAAAATAGACCAGCCTCGCGGTATCTACATCAGTAAATTGACGGTTTTTTCTGACAGCGTAAGCTGCTGAACTTAGCCGTCCTGCTAGAGATGTTAAATGAGGACCCCATTGTAGCCTTGAGTCGAGCGTGATCCCCAAGAAAACCGTTTTATCGACGAATTCTAGCTTCTCTTGATTCAATACTGTCTCACAATCACTACTGTTGACGTTTGGTAAAGAAAATGTAATACACTTAGTTTTATTGCCATTTAGTACTAAATTATTAGCCGTGAACCAATTTTGGACCAGCAGTAGGGCGTTATTTACGTCGTCAAAATTTGAAGCACTTCTATCTACCTTAAAAATCAAGGAAGTATCGTCAGCAAATAACACCATTTGTGTTTGATTTATTAATAAATGGAGTAGGTCATTAATATATACTAAAAAGAGGAAAGGACCCAATATCGAGCCTTGTGGAACACCCATTTTTACCTTTAAACCAAGTGAATTTACACCATTTATTTGAACTTGCTGTTGTCTATCATTTAAATAAGATTTTATTAAACTGAGCGCAAGTTTTCCAAAGTAACATTCATAACATTCAATTGGCAATGACGGTAGTAGAAAAGCCAAAAATGTGTGGGGTTGACATAAGCTATCTATGTGTCACGTGATCATGGTCATATCGTAATAACATAGTGAAGCGATAGCGATTGCAAAAATAGAATCGCTCAGAAGCGAATACCATTTGTCTAAGACCTCAGGTGTTTGGACTTTGGGCACGCCACAATAGCGGCGGTAAGTCCCCTCTTTGAGGAGTGGTTGGAGAGGCGCCACGGCGTCCTCACCTTCCGCCTGACACAGGTCCTCACCGGACACGGTTGTTTCGGGAGGTTCCTGTTTCCCATAAGGCGGGAGGAAACGCCCGGGTGTCACCATTGTGTGGATCGCCCGGAGGACACGGTGGAGCATACGGTGGAGGTATGCCCAGCTTGGGCGGAGCACCGCAGTGTCCTCGCGGAGGCGATTGGCGGCGGCGATCTCTCGCGTCCGGCCCTGGTCCAGGCCATGGTACGGAGCGAGAGGGAATGGAAAGCCGTCACCTCCTTCTGCGAAGCAGTAATGCTCGCAAAAGAGGAGGCGGAGCGCGAGAGGGAGAGAGCCTTGCGCCCTCACGCCCCTAGTCGCCGCAGGAGACGCCCTGGACGTCGGGAATCGCAAGCAGATTCCCGGCCACCGTAGGCGCGGGCTTGCGGACGGCGAGCCATGATCTTTTTTCTTCAGGCATCATCATAGCTTTTCATTAAGGTCCTATACAATCTAAATAGATGGCTTGTATTTCTGAAAAAACTAATAGCTCAGCCCTTTAGAATAAAGAATAAAGTTATTGTTTATTCCATTTTCCTCTGTAATTTTTTAGACGTTATTGCCCTGGCCTACTTGCATGTTTTTTAGGTCCTAAAAATATTGAATCCACATTTAGGTCTTGAAAAATACCACTCAATATGTGGCTAGTATTCCTGTAAAACAAATAGCCCAAAAAAAAAGGTTTTTACATATAACAATATTTTTAAAAAAATCCTTTTGTTTTTCTTTAAATATTGAATCCACATATAAGTCTTTTTTTCGGCTCATAAAATGTCTCAAGGCTTTTAACAATAAAAAAAAGCTACAAAATTCCTATCACTGTCAAAATCACAGTGATCTTTATTCTCCTTGTTTATGGTTGCTGTTGTGTTGCTGCTGCCGGAGTTAAAATAACTGTCAAAGGACTGTATATTTCGACCAGCTTATCTGTGCAAAGGTCGTCTTCCGAACTAACATTTTTAATAGGACATACGATTGGTTCAAAGTATGTTCAAAGTAGAAGTCGTAAAAAATTGACAGCAACACACACATTTCATATTTTCTGCTTTACTATCCCACATTATAGAAATATGTGGACGGTTGAAAGTAGGTAATACCTACTCATATTCTACAAACAAGTATTTAATGGATGCAATGCGGCTTAAAAAAAACTCTTTTTCACTTGGATCCTGTAACTACCTACGGTAGGTCCGTAGCGTGCATACAAACTTTCTCAACTGCATGTCGATTCTGTAAAAATCTCACCGTGAAGACTTGCGTGGAGTGAGCTGTCAATGTCATCCCGTCTTGGACAATCCCTAGCATCAGTGGCACTGACAGCTCACTCCACGGTCACTTCACCTAAGTTATCACGGTGAGATGGTTACAGAATAGCACTACTGGTCGCAGCGTGTAGTATGAAACTTCCTTAAAGCATTAAAGTGCAAATACTTGAAGCAACCGGTCTTTCGTCAACCTGCGGTGATCGCCTGCTGCATTACCTACGTGGCCCATTGTAGGGCCCTAAAATGTCACACCATTATACAAAAACCAAGCGAACTTTCCATACGAATTCAAACACACCATAAAATACTTATTTATGAAAACTCTTCTCAAAAGTTGGCTTTTATAGTCAAGTAAACTCATGAACCAGAAAGCCAACGAGAAGATGGTTATTTTACGAGACTGACTTTATCAATTTATAAAGAACCTGAAGGGAAAGTTCGACCGATGACACAAGCATTAAGTAGGTACTTCAAAAATCGTTGTTCAGGAACAATCTCAAGAGTTGTTCAACCCATTAATCTTAGTTCTAAACTTTACCTTTGACATTTGAAACATACTATCACGGCTGTATTCCTCCAATGGTAAGGAAGAGGTGTACCTACAGAACATCCTCATTTCTCCAGTTATGTTTAAATCTCATGTAATAGGGGGCGAGCCGATTGCCATCAACCGGGCACAAATCCAAACTCCGGGCTGCTACTGAGAAATTCCCGATGGTGCACCCAATAACACTTTGCCCAATCCGGGAATCAAACACATGAGCTCATGCTGTAGCAGCATAGGCACCGGGAGCGGGGTGCAAGAGGATGCTCTTGACCCTCCCTGGCTTCTAAATAAAATATAGGTAGAGCCTAAAACGTCCAATACAATAATAGAGCACTTAAACTACGAGTATTCGAGGCGAGATCCTAAAATATTCGAGTTTGCTTCGCTCGCTCTTGCACTCTGCAATCTCTCAATTCTAAAGCTTTTGTGCATTAGTCAACAAAGAAACGAGCTCCTATTTCAGAAAATGTTATCGATCCCAGTGGGGTGCTAACTTACCTAACATGCTTCGCACGCTCTTGCACCCTACATTCTCCTTATTGTTAAGCTTTTCTGCGTAAGTCGACAAAGTTACTCCTTGACGGACAAACGATGATCTATCATAAATGTCGGAGGGGAAGAGCAAGAATGATCGAGCTCGTTCCGTGGCCCTGAAGATGCACCCCGTTTAAAATAAACTTGCCGGCGCCCATATGCATCGGTAGTGCTTGCGACCAGTAGGCCGACGAGGCACTCTCTAGTCTCAAGGGGTATTGAACCCATTAATATTAATTTTCAACTTTCCTTTGACTTTTGAACTTGGTGCAAAAACACGACAGAAATTCGCGGCAATTTGTCGAACAGGAATAAGTAAACTGCGCACTGCACGCTTATAATTTGCAATTACAGTAGAAAGCGAATCAAATAACTATCGTCGAAATTATTGTCGACAATTGAGTGTTAAATTCGAATGTGTTTCAGGAGCGGAATATTTCGTAATTGGTGTCTACCGTCTAGGTACTAGTGGTTGTGTTGCAGTAGGCATTATTACTAAACTAAACTACTACCTGAAGCAGTTGATGATGCTGTTTGTTTTTAGATATTATCGGAGTTTCTTAACGACCCTTAAAAAAACAAAAAAAAAAAAACTTGAAGAGGTTAATCTGTTTCTCTTACTTGGGAGAGATATTTCCCCGTTTAGAGCAAGGATTTCTTAATTCCAAAGCGCAATTTTAGCGTTCGAAACAAAAGAACCAATGCCAATTTCCTTGCGAGGCGGTTGGCGGTCAATTATTAAGATTCGTTCTGGTAAGTAGCCACGACTCGACCAACAGGTTTGCCTTCACAAAATCAAAAACATCAAGCTCGTCTCATAGCGATTTAGCGGTTTCTTTTCCGTTAAACAATCGCAAAATCTACTATAAATTTTATTTTATTCATTCGTTGATGAAGTGTTTCCTAAAACAGCAATTTAATTATGTGAAAACTAATCAGTAGCTTTCACGGCCCCATCAATTTTAAAGAGACAGTATTATGATATTGACAGAGATAAAATTTGGACCATGTACCGGACAATCTTAAAATGTATCGTCTGGATTAGACCATTCGAAAGTCAAATGCAATTTGAATTAAGTACCTATTCATAAAATAAGCAATAAACTTAATTGTTAGTAGGTAGGGTAAAGTTTCACAGTCGAGATTTAACATTAATTGTCACATAATTATTTTATTCTTTTTCAGAAATCTGTGCTTATATTGAGCTGAAGATTTTTTTTTTGTTTGTTTGATCGCGCAAATCTCTGGAACTACCAGTCGGATTTGTTTTTTATTAGCTTGACCTGTATGTAAACATAACTTTTAACTTCATTTACACCTATTTCTAGGAGTCAGATTAACTTGAAAATTTGCACAGGGGTCAAGGGCCGATGACAATACAATCATCTCATAACTTTATATAATAAAAAATAAAAAATTGTCGTCTTGACACTAAAAATTAAGAAAATAAATAATAGTTTAAAAAAAATTAAAAAACACGCTTTAATAGCAAACGAACTAAAAAGTAGAAAATAATAAATAAATAAAAGTAAAAGTGAAAAAGCGTGGGGTGCTTGATATCGAATGTGATGATCATGTTATTAGTTACGGTTTGCGACTCGGGTTCGAATCTCGCCATCCGATTGTCTTTTTGGAATGATAGAAATTTTGGATTAACTATTATCGAGAAGTTAATAAAACAAAACCTATTAGTGAACTTCCTGGACAACATTACGTTTCGTCGTACGCGGGCAAAATCTAATATCAGAATTATTATAAAAATATAATTAAGCACCTCACGCTTTTTTACTTAAACTTTTACTTTATTTATTTATTATTTTTTACTTTATAGTTCGTTTGCTAATAAAGTGTGTTTTTTTTAGTTTATTTTTAACAATTTTTTTTTTTTTTGCATTTGATTGCTCAAATGTTAAGGAAGGCTATTTAACATCTCGCTACGACCCTGAGCAGCGAAAACAATCGGAGAACTAGAAATGTATCTAAATTCAAAATGATTATGTGTGACCTCCATTATTGGTCACATAATCATTTCTTTGCTTCGCCTGTTGGTAGGTAGGATCGCCACCCGAGTGCAGACCATGTGACATTGATAGCGATAACGATGATGGGTATTAAAAAATGAACAGTATAAGCATATTTTTTTATCAAGGGTCGCTGCAGCATGTCTTTTTCTTCCATACCTCTCTATTAGGGCGAATTTCACCAATGAAACTAAACGCGATCAGCATAACTACATCACGTTCAAGAGCTGTCAGTGTCCTTATTTTCTGAGAAATATTGACACTCACAGCTCTTAGCGTGCTGATAGCGTTTAGTTTCGTTGGTGAAATTGGCAGCAAGTCGGCATCTCGGTAGTCACCCTTTCTCTAGACATATAGACTTTCACACAGTCCATCCATCGTTTCTTTGGTCTCCCCCTACTCCTAATAACCTTCGACATTCATACTCAAAACTTTCCTCACGACATCTTGTTCATGTCTCAGTATCACATGCCCATGCCATGACAACCGATCTCCACACAACTTTGACCTATGTCCCCGGATACTTCCACTTTATTTATTTATTTATTGGTAAAAGTAGTTGCCATCCTTGCACTGTTCATCCAATGAACACAAACCAACATAGCTACAAGCCAGTGCACAACACTTAGCGATAGACGTAACATGCACACCAAACAAATAAAACCATTGCAAGTTGTTTAGGCCTTTTGATGTTTTTTTTTTGTCCGTCTGACTGATAGATACCTGTGTCTGTGTTAAGATACATCTCTGCTTGGAGATCGCTCAGCATCCGGGTAGGTTTATGAACACATTTTCCTCATATGACTCGACCACCGCAATAAATTGCCGAATCAACGTATTAATTCCTAAACTAGCGTTGCACCAGACCTACTGAACATTAACCTTCTTTGCAGAACGGTAAAATGAAGAAATTTTAAGGTTTATTGTACAGCCAGCCCCAGAAAGATGTGTACACAAGGAACCATTTTATTGTTTAACTTTGTTCCAAAACATTGTATCCACCGAATCGGTACAAAACAAAGTAAGCATTTGGTCCCAAAATATCTATCTAGCGTTTGACCAAAACAATGTTCTCAGTGACAGTTCTTCTCAGACTTACATGCGACAGAGGTAGGTATGTCTGACGTGCAGGCTCCCTGGGGTTTCAATGCTAAGGAAGTTAAGCAAGTAGTGACCAATTTATCAAAGGGGAAGTCTCCGGGGCATGACGGATTGGGTGTAGAGCACTTGTTGTACGCTGGACCTCATATATACCGCATACTTGCAATGCTTTTTACATTTTGTGTGCGTCATACCTATCTTCCAGCAGATTTAGTAGAAAGTGTGGTAGTACCCGTAATTAAAAATAAGACCGGTGATGTCTCTGACAAAAACAATTACAGGCCTATCTCCTTGGCTACGGTAGTAGGAAAGGTATTTGATGGTCTGCTTGCGCGTCAACTTGATAGCTATTTGACGTTGAGTGATGCGCAGTTTGGCTTCAGAAGCAAACTTTCGACGGAAAGTGCTATCCTGGCGCTCAAGCAGACTGTAAGCTATTATACGGGCAGAAAGACGCCAGTTTATGCTGCCTTTCTTGACCTTTCAAAGGCTTTTGACCTCGTATCCTATGAGAAGCTATGGTCTAAACTTCATAGCTTAAATTTTCCTACAGAGCTAGTTAACTTGTAGAAGTTCTGGTACGGCTCGCAAACAAATCGAGTGAGGTGGAATAATGTGTATTCCGAGCCGTACTTGTTGGAGTGTGGAGTGAGACAGGGTGGGTTGACATCGCCTGCTTTGTTTAACCTGTACGTAAATGACCTGATTGATGAGCTCAGCAGAACCAATGTCGGCTGTTCAATAGATGGTGTAATGGTTAATAATCTGAGTTATGCAGACGATATGGTGCTGCTGAGCCCATCAATCAGTGCACTCCGGAAATTGCTTGTTGTATGTGAATCCTATGCTGCGACACATGGGCTTACATACAACGCCAAGAAATCGCAAATGGTGATTTTTAAGTGTAAACATGCATCGTTAGGTAACGTTCCTCCAGTGACTATAAGTGGGACACCAGTGCAGCGTGTTGCTCAGGTGAACTACCTAGGACATGTGATCACGGAGGACTTATCTGATGATGCAGATTTGGACAGGGAGCGTAGGGCGATGGCGGTTCGCTGCAATATGGTAGCCCGCAGGTTTGCACGCTGTAGTGGGGCTGTGAAGGTGTATCTTTTTAAGGCCTACTGCCAAACCTTCTACACGTGCAGCTTGTGGGTGAAGTATACTCGGAGGGCCTACAACGCCCTACGCGTTCAGTATAACAATGGATTTAGGATGTTGATGGGGCTTCCGCGCTTCTGCAGTGCCTCGCAGATGTTCGCGGAAGCCCGTGTTGATGATTTTCATGCCATAATGAGAAAAAGGGCGGCGTCAATAATGGGTAGGTTGCGCGGAGGCTCCAACAGCATCCTAAAAACATTATTTGACAAGGTGGACAGCCCCTTTATTAGGCACTGGGTGCAGAGGCACGTGCCAACTTGTGTTGAGCCACGTAGGTATTAGTTGTTGTTAGGTTAGGTTGTAAGTTTTACTGACATAGTTTTTAAGTCGTTGTTACTAATACTATATGGATTGTGTGTTAACCAATGTATGATCCGAAATAAACGCAATAATAAATTTCAGCCGAAAGATGTCCACTGTTTGACATAGGCCTCCCCTAAGCACCGTTCCTGCGGCCTTCACAAGGTCATCGGTGCACGTCACGCACGACGAGTCTTTGACTTTGTTTAAAAGAGCATTTGTTTAAGATTTTTGATTTGAAATACAAATAGGTAAATCATGAACAGGAATGTTGCTTAAGATTATGCTTGAATGATTTGATTTTGAGCATTCCGTTACAATACTGCGCAAGCTCGACGCACTAGGAGCATTCGCTTTTAAACCGATCGAAATGTGAGTATTCCTACATGTAATATCGATTGTGTTTAATGAAAATTTATTTTCATAAAAGACTACAGTCACTTACATGAGAAATACATTATTAGGATGCTTATTATTAGGATTTTCGTCGTTCGTTATTTTATTTTATTGTATAAGCAGGTATTTCTATAATGCATTCATTAGTACTTGGCGGCTATTGGAGTATTAGCGATAATTTTCGACCACATGTCGAGCAAGGTGTACTTTGAATACATAATAGGAGCTCACATTTTTTATGGTCGATGGTAGCTTATTATAAATATCTGCGCCTGCATAGGTAAACATTGTTTTGCCGAGCTTCGTTCTAGTCTTAACACATGGTTGTTTTATGTTCATTAGTTTGGTTTGTTCGTATGTTTTGTAAGTAGGTGTTAAAAATTGAAAATGAAAAAGTATTTTAGAATTTTGTTTTGCATAATTTGAAGATCGGCTAGACTAGTTTTGGTGGCATTGCCCCATCGATTCAGGTGTATAATGCTCGGTTTTCCACACTCACTGCTGCAATGTTATGAATTGTATCATTACATATGTATACTGTAATGCTGGCCTGGACACTTTCCACGCAAATGCTCCGGGTGAGTAACCTTAAGATGTGATTGTTGTCATGACAATAATAATTGGTCAGTCTGAAGCGTTAGAGTAAATAGCATTTGTTTAGGACATCGCATTTTCAACTAAATACTTATTTGTACTGAGTGGAGTTGAACTTTTGAATTGAATGATATTTTAGATTTGTTTACCTCGTTATTAATTGATTACTGTACACATATTTGTGAGATTTATGTAAATTACTAATAGCATTGGGACAAAACATTTACTTTGTTTTGGTGAAGTAAATTGCATAATAAGTCAAACTCAAACTCAAAGCATTTATTTCAAATAAACCAATTACAGGCACTTTTGAATTGTCAAGGTCGGTTGGTCAGAAAGATGAAGCTAGTTGCCCATTCCAAAGCGTAAGTAGTTGGTATGGAGAAGAACGGACAAGAAACTCCACGGACACTTTTTTAAATCAAATTATGGTTACAAAATATTGGTAACATCATTCATGTTGAAATTATTATGCATGAGAGAACGATGCAGAACGCTAAAAGTTTCCGTAATTTAAGATAAAAACAATTAAAAAATTAAGGCAGCTAAGAGATGACCATTCCCTAATGGCGACGCCCGTTCAAGAACATGACGTATGGATTAGCACCATTCAACTCAACCATTTTGAAAGGAGATAAATGATCCAACACACGCGCCACCATCAGCGAAACATTAGAGTTAGCATGACATACTCTCAGCCGCCAGGGTACATTCAAGTCAATGAAAGACGTACAAAGTAATCACATATACAGTACTAAAACATTGAGTTTACACAATGCAAAGATAGTTTTTTTTAATCTTCAGCAGCTCCCTTCTAATATGCTCGGCTGCATAGTGTGCGTTTTATACAAGATTTAAATTTTGGTTTTATTCAGATGATGTGTGGGGAAGTATTTTATTGTAACATTTTAAACAGTACCCCATGAAAGAAACGGCACGGTTGGCGCAGTGGTTGAGCGATCGGCTGCTGCGCTGCGTGTCGCGGGTTCGATTCCCGCACGGAACAAATATTTGTATGATCTACAAATAGTTGTTCCGGGTCTGGGTGTCTTGTGTATGTGAGTTTTCATGTTTGTGAACGCATCCACGATACAGGAGTAATTCCTAGTGTGGGGCAACGTTAAAAAAAAAAAAGATGAGTCTACTTTAGCCAGCCTGAAACCTGGTTGAACTAATTGGTCCCTATAGAAATAGGGACTTGTGTCTTTCACCTCTTTTAGTAAAAATCATGATGTTTACATAGAAATAAGGTACCGTCATGATGTTAACTCTATTCAGTACATAGACGGACCCCGTCAATTTCTGCTGACATCTCTTTGAGGCGCGCTTGGAACACGGCGCGCTGTCGATCCGGGGCTGGTCCTTACCGGACGGCGAGCTACCCATTACTCGCCGTCCGCGGATAGCAATGCGCCACCATCAGCTGTTGGGGTAGATCGAGAGGTTCTATGAACAGTTATATATGTTAACAAGTAACCCCGTTACAAATCTGGCAAACGACCCAAGAGCTAGACTGGTGTAACCCAACACTATAGGTACCGAAGATATCCCGGACAAACTGACGTACGCGATTAGGATGGCTCTGAAGCAGCTCAATAACAATAAGGCTGTGATGTGTTGATTGCGTAATTACGGGCCAACTTTTGTGAACGTAAAGCTCCACACGTGTTTTCTGTTGGCAATACCAACAGAATGGTCTAGATGAGGGTGGTTGTCAAAATGACAATAAACTAACTGACAGGTTAACTCTTTCCCACCAAATTCACTGTGTGATATTTTTGGGCATTAGTAATTAATGGTATTACTCTAAGCAATAAACTATAGGAAGGATGAGTCGGTGTTTGTTTCTCACTGAACCTCCGACCCGTCAAACTCTTAAAGGGCGGCGGAAAACCCGTTCTTAAGGCTCTCCAGAAGCTATATGATTTCGACATACTTGAGAGCAAAACTGCGTAGGCATGGAACAGAGATGTGGTGATACTTTTCCATGGCCAGACCTCGAAAAACTATCCTTCTGCAGCGAGGTGTGAGACAGAGAGACATTATCTCTTCGATACTGATCACCGCTGCACTGAAGGATGTCTTACAGGTTCTGGACTGGAAAGGGGTTGACATCAATAAGAATGGCGAGTAAATCACTCACCTTAGGTTTTCCAACGACATAGTAGTCATGGCTGAGGTTAAGGAGGACCTCAGTGCAATGCTTGATGATCTCAGTAGAGCTTCCAAAAGAGTGGGTATTAAAATGAACATGGACAAGACAAGGTCATGTCAAATGCCCATGTAACACCCACTCTCATGAAGATCGGAGACGCTACACTCGAAGTTGTGGACGAGTATGTTTACCTAAGACAAACCGTCCATTTAGGTATGTCCAACTTCGAGTAAAGGTCTATTGTCGAATCCGACTCGGCTGGGCAGCGTTCGGGAAGATAAGCAATATCTTTTCGTCATGACAAAAGTCTTTGACAAGTGCGTGTTGTCAGTGATGACCCATGGCACTGAATCGCGGTCGCTCACAATGGTTTTTAGAAGGCTAAAAGTCACCCAAAGGGCAATCAATGGAGAGGGATAGCCCACTCCATTGATTGCCTTTTTTTTTTGCTTGGGGTTTCCCTACGTGATCGAATCAGAATTGAAGATATCAATTCTGATTCGATCACGTAGGGAGCACCGAGGTAACCGACATTGCCCGAAGAATTGCCAAACTTAAGTGGCAGTATGCAAATTGCTCGCAGAACAGAAGGCCGATGGAGCTGAAAGGTTCTGAAGTGGCGACAACGTACCGGAAGACGTACCGTTGGAAGGCCTCCCATAAGGTAGGCCATTGACCTTGTGAAGGACGCAGTAATCCGCTGGATGCGGGAAGCACAGACGGTCAAAGTGGCGGAGCTTGGGGCATGCCTATGTCCAGCAGTGGACGTCTTTTGGCTGAAATGAGCAATGTCTTCGTAAAACTGTTGCTACAAGGAATTAATAACAAAAATCAGTTAATTAATTTATTAATCAAAACCGTTGAAATCTTTTAAAAATCTAGTGGGTAGTATATTTGTTATGTTGATGGTTATTTCTGTTTATTTTTCATAAGCTACTGTATGTTTTCCCAGATATGCATATATTTATCAATGGGCGCAGACAATAACCTTCGTTAACACTACTTCTAACAGAACATTTAGAAAATAATAGAACAATGAATTTTACTACGACGTGTCGCTCGGCAAGAAGCAAATACAATACGTGGCCGAAAGTTCCCGAGCGCCATATGGTCTCTAACATCTGGCTTCTTTCTAAAATGGTTTTATTGTCACCAGGTACCTACTTGTTTCCTAAAATTAAAAATAACACGCGCCTAAAACTATTATCCTAATTATAATTGTCTTTGTCCCGCACATGTTTTAATAGACTGTGTAGGTACCATTCTCGAAATCCGCCAGAAAAATAAAGGGAACACAAAACGGAAGGAAAAACCGATTCAACAATCCCTTGTCCTAAAAGTGAACTTTTTTTCACGACATTCCTAAAACTTGTAAATGTATATATTACACATTAACACAAGTTATATTATGTTAGTGAGTGAGCTTTGCGGACGCACTGAATACAAAGTACGGCTGGTTCAGACAAGCCAACGATGATTATAAACAACGATGACCGTAAAACAGTCGTCCAGCGTGGCCCATCGCTCTTCGTTACAGCAATTAGATTTACACACCCCGTCGCCGGCCACGCTCGGTCTGCTTATTAGGAGCTTTCCAATGTTGTACCTACTGAAAATATTGCTGAGTGACGTTGTTTTGTTGCGCAGGTATGCTGTTCCCGACCGGAACTCGGAATCTAATAAAAACGTTGGCTAAATATGTCAGTGTAAAGTCAAAATCTGTAGGTATTCATTGTTTTTAACAGCTTTTATTAGCTTGACCTGTTTGTATGTAACGAAATCTTTTAACTTCATTTTCAGTTACTTGTAAGAGTCAGATTTACTTGAAAATTTGCACAGGGATTAAGGGCATTTATTTAATAGCTTTAATAGCAAACGAACTAAAATTAGAAAAAAAAAAATAAGAAAATTGATTTGAGAGTCCTTTTAAGAGAAGATTTTGGGACACAAAATTCAAAGCGCAAAAACTAGAGAACTTACTAACGAAACTGGACACATTCCAGTGCTCAGTGGCTGCCCAATTCAAATACAGATATTATAAACCATTTTAATATTTTAGAAGTTGTGTTTGTAAGTATGTCAATCGAAAAACATACTTAGCGTAAAACTATTCAAAGTCAAACTCAAAGCATTTATTTAAAAAAAAACAATTACTTACAGGCACTTTTGAATTATTTTTTATTTTATTTTATGTTTATTTATCTTGACAACATAGGTCCAATGGTTAGTACAAAAACAACTTATCAACTAAGGGTTAGTATTCATTAAGTGCACATTATTATTTATCCCTGCCGCACGAACAACCGGACAGAGTGTCTTAATATTGGTGCATCGTGCTGTTCAGCCAGGGTTTTCAAAATACTGTTGCTGCTAGCCCTCATTCTGCTTATCAAGGATGCGGCTTTCTTCCTCATGATGGCATAAAAGTCGTCTGTTCGTGCTACAGCAAACATACTAGACGCACTACAGAACCGGGGCAACCTCAACAGCACTCTGAAGCCATTATTATATTGCACCCGCAGAGCATCTAGAGCCCTCCGCGTACCGTTGACCCACAAACTATCAAGGGGTCGGTTTGTCAGAAAGATGAAGCTAGTTGCGCATTCCAAAGCGTAGTAGGTACCTATGGAGAAGAACGGGCACGAAACTCCATGGACCCTGTTTTAAATAAATAATAAAATGTAACAAAAAAATAGTTACATCAGTCATGTTGAAATTATACATGTGAGAACGATGTAGAATTTGAACAATGTAGCACGACGTACTCGTTAAAGGCGTCCGTAATGAAAAACATACAAAACAAGAAACCAATTCGAAAATAAAAATAAGCCGTGGCAGCCAAGAGATGACCAGTCCTCGCGAACATAACGTAGGAACGGGTCAGCACCATTCAACTCAACCATTTTGAAGGGAACTTAATGATCCAACACACACGCACTGACATCAATCTACCTTACATATACTTTCACCAACAGGACCTCTTTTCCATGCAGTCTATCCACAGTCTCCTACAAATGACAATCCAAGACAGAGATATACGGCTATTAATCTCCACAAATCTCATTAAAAAGGTAAATAAATATCGGTAAGTGGAATGGAAACATTTGTCTTCTGCCGCAGCGGTCTATGGACGATATAAGGCCGGATTTAGAACGAGCACAACTACGAACTACTTGCAGAGCTGAATCTTAAATCTTCTCTGCAACTTACTTGCCAACATTCATCTTAAACAATGTTTCTTTATGGGTTTGGTTTTAAACTACTTCTTGTTCTTACATGATTAATGTACAGTTGCTTCAAATACATTTTACATGGTCCAGATACCCACTGCTGCATGAGGCCTGCAGGGATCGAATTCCTCAGCTTGGTTCATATATTTAATGTATACTCGTTTATTGTAGATTGTCTTCATCTCTCTTCGTCTTCCTCGCCTATAGTCGATATCCTAATGTTTGTTGGAACAGTTTCCATCATCTCGTCTTTCTACTCGGCCCTGTTTGTTTTCTTACTTTCTGATACTGATGATATTGGATTAAGTATTCGAATAAAAAATCTCATTGAATCCATGAGGTATTTTATGGATTCTAAACCCTTCTGCTATACGCTTCGGTGAATATACGTAGACTTCATATTATTTTCATGTTGTACGAGGATTATTAAAACAAAGAAGACACATCGAAATATTGACACTCGATAATACTATATAAAACATTGATGTTTATTATCTGAAAAGAAAAATGACTAAAAGTTGTGTTGTGACGCAACTATCCCTAAGTGCGTTATTTCCTTTTCAAACTGCCAAGTTTCTAAGTACATTGTTACATACATATCTGTGACCGTCATCAATTCTAAATCGCTATCAATATCATTAATATGTGCATACAAATAACGCCTCTAACACAACGAAAATGTTAGCGTAACGAATTTAATTCGAACGACAGACTCCGTTGAACGGCGATAACGGAGTTATCGTTACTGCGGAATTTGTACCGCCTCATGTGATAACTGATAACGACAATGTATGATACCGTGAAACAATATGCCAACGGTATTAGATAAAAGCTAATAATATTAAGGCGATATGATGATATGGTCATAACCTCCACGTGCCGTCTGTATCCGACAAGAACATTGATAAGGTTGGATGGGGAAAATTTTCATAACATGTTGTCTTTATTAGATAAGTTGGCCCTGTAATTCTGAGTATACCCAAACCTCAGCCTTAGACAAATATACAGGAAACCATTGTCCGGGACCAGTTTTATAAATCTGGTATTCATGAAAAGCCTAAGAAATCTGCAACCAGCAACTACCCAATTTTGATGATTTTACACCATTATTCTGATATCAGAATCAGGTCGAAAAGCAGAAAAGTAATAAAGCTTCAGCCTACGGAGGAAAAGAGTCCCTCAGACAAGCGCGACGCACAAGTGCATGAAGTTTAGAAATTGTATCATGTCGCTCTGTCGCATCGCGACTGTCTGAGGGAGCCTTAAAGCCGTCAGGGAAGAAAATTACTCTGAAACAGTTATTATAACACTAACGGACGACACAACGAACGACCGACCGAATAACAGAAAGTACGGTCAACGGCACGTCCCTAGTAACACATCAACTACGAAAACTGCCACACTGCAATAAAGGCGCTGACAAAGTCCATTTTTCACCGGCTGTGCGGTTGACTGTACGATTGAGTTTTTCTGTTAATTAATACAGTAACGCGTTGAATCCTTATTAGAATAATACAAAAGGCTTCATATACCTAATAGGTATTATTATTACAGCTGGTTCGGTCTTCCGCATTCTGCTTTGAAATATAAATCTAGAAAACTCTTTATTAAGAACTAACTACGTAAATAAGAACAAACTACGTGCTCCCTTTCATCGGCTTCATAAGGTTCATAACTCATTTGTTGGGCTTGGTAAAACCTTTTATAACAAGCTACCCTCTTCTTTGCTAAATTTGCCTTTTAATGCGTTTAAAGCTCAAGTAAAATCCAACCTTTTTCAAAGGCATATTATTCCATTAACGACTAATTAAACAAGACAGTGTTTATGTTAATTCTCCAGAATCAGCTTACCTACTGACAGGGTAAATGAGTTCATATTTTTGTTTTTTATTTAACTATATAAGTAAATTATTTTTAGTTCTCTTAATTTATTTTGACATGATCTACTTATTACAATGTTTTTTAATGAGTTGTATTGCAATATGTGGTTAGCTAGCGACCTCGACAATTGATCATAAATTATTCTTGCCGGAGCAACCGGCAGCAAGTTCGTCATGCTCCCTTAGATGTCACTGCTTGCGGTGAGCGGGTGCTGCTTGTGGTGACTGGTCGTCTTGCTGTCTATGGTTTTCTATTGTTATAGTAATAATTCCGTAAATTTATTTTACTTCGATGGTCCTAGATTATCATTGGTGTGTTGGTGTCATTCAATAAAATTCATATTCAATTAATAAGTTATAAGGTAATTTATTACGATGTTCTGTGTCTCGAAATTGTAATTTCTTTGCATACCTATTATTGTATAGATTAAAGTATTTTTCTAACTGAACAGACAGTTGCTGGGGAGTTGTTTCGCCACTTCTTTTCCCAGCTAAAGCACTACGAAATGGTGACGGGCGGGCGTTTTGGGGGACTGTCTTATGTAATTTTGACGTTCGAAAAGTGCTAATTCTCAGCCTAATTTGAATAAATGACTTTTGATTTTGATTAATCTTCGTACCTACACATGACTAACTCAAGTGTAAGCTTGTAGCAGTTTTAGCTATTATGATAATAACAAATCGTAGCGAAGTCTAAACTACATTGATTATTTATGAAAAAAAAAGTTATTGCTACTGAAAATATACTATTTTGAATTGTTGTACATATTCAGCCTATTATGTTCCCACTGCTGGGACACAGGCCTCCTCTCTGTGAGAGGGAGTGGGAATCTATCACATGTCTTTTAATTTTAGACATGCCGGTGTCCTCACGATGTTTTTTTCACTGTTTTGAGAGCAGTGGTGATGAAATAATTTACACAAAGTAAAGCGCCTGTCTAGGTTCGAACCTACGACCTACAACACGTAAGTCGCGGCCGTTACGACTGGGCCACCACTGCTCCCTTGTTGTACGTGCTTATCTGTATTAAGTGTAAAGGTCTGGTCAATGCATAGGCTACATAGGTATCTAGTTATAAAGATAATAAGAACATTATAAAAAGTTAAATGGTGTCGGCACCATCTCCTAAGTGAGTGATATTAGTGTGCAGACTGCAGCATGAATAATTTATCTGGATGTCGCGTCGGCCAGTCTGAAGTTTTAGTATTATGTCTAGTTACTACAAGTAGGAAAAATGTAAGGCATTTTTGCACTGTGTAATAAACATGTAGAGCTGGTGTGCAATAAAGATTCGGCGACTTTTTCAATAATATTATAGGGTATACAGTGTGCCCTGACCTTCTCAATCACAACCTACTAAATCTATTTCATAAAATAACATTGTTCTAGCAGACTTACAAACCGCAACACAGAATTACAAAAACAAAACAGCCGACTTCCAAAACAAAAAATTACAATGTGAAAGTTCAGAAATCGGTGTCCTTGGTTTTGTATTTTCGTTTTACCCACCAACTTTTTTTATGTAATAAAGTCATGCATTTTTCACATTTTGGTTGTGGTACCGAAATCACACAAACTTATGCAAAAAATACGCATTATTGAAGCTTACTTAAAAACTTCTCATCAAAACTTGACCAAATTTTTATGCGACCACTCGATAAGTTACCCGTTCAAACAGGGGGAGATTTTACAAATTGGTTTATAAATGACAGAGGTACCAAACATTAAAAAAAGACAACCGAATTTCGAACCTCCTCTTTTTCGTGAAGTCGGTTAAAAAGCAAAAGGATTTCAGTGCAGCTATCATGGACAATGCAGGAAAATTCAAATGAAAATTTTAAAGAAAAGTCACCAACTGGTTTTGTTAAATTATCATAAATATAAACCTAAAACAGACATAAAACACAACTTCATTCAAAACGCTCAACTCGTGACAAAGCTCCATATTGTCCGATACCTCCTACGTGACCTGTGAGCTGCATCATCTCTACAGCACACCTGTGAAGGTACCTACTACCTGCGTGGGCGCATTGTGATGCAGCCACGGTACGTCACAGACGGGTATCGGCTGCCGACGCACACGCACTGGGAATTCCCTCCTCGAGCGCGAGCGTGTGAAACTCGCTCGGGTCTCCCCAGGTACTTGCATTATTTTATTTAAGTTAAAGTGTGTACGCTAAACAAAATCGATTTTCTCTATTTATAACTTTCTGATCAGAAATGCTAGTATTTATATATAATAACAAACGAGGTGTTCAGAAATATTGTAATTTTTTTGTACGACTATTATGTTGGTACAGTCGACCGCACGTCGGTGGTAACGAGCTTGAGCTGGCCTAGCGTAGCACGGAGTTAAAATAAATTAATAATCAAGCTTATGCTGGTTTTGTTATATACCACTGACGTGCGGCCCGCTGTACCTGGGGCCCTGGGCCGAGTACGATTGGCGACTGTAGAGATTTTATCAATCAACTAGCTTCTGCCATTGAAATTTCTTGTATCCTCGACCCACCCCGTCCTTCCTTCCATAGCCTTCCTCCTCAATGATTGAACCCGATTGGTGGTTCCAGACATTAGCTCGTTCAAACAAACGAGCGAACTTTTCAGCTTTATTGTCCTAACTTCCTTAACTCTAATATTACAAACGCGAAAGTGAACTGGTTTGTTTGTTTGTTACGCTTTCACGCTAAAACGGCTGAACGGATTTGGATGAAATTTGACACATAGATAAACCATGACCTAGGTAAAGACACAGGCTACTTTTCATCCTGGATCGCAGACGAAGTCGCGGGCAACAGCAAGTTAGTATATACATAGATAAGTAAATAAATTGACTGTTGCAGAAAACCGCAAGCAATGAGAAACGCAGTACAATCTTGTTAATAAACAAGTGCAATGATGTCGTAAAATTGAAGCAAGATCCGTTTTCATGTAAAAACCAGTGCTAAATCTGTTTGTCACGATCAAGTGGCGTAACAAATTTGTCTTACTGCGTGCTAGGTTAACTTTACTCATTCATACCCACAAGAAGATGATAAGATCTGAGTTAGAGGTAGGGTGGGTGCATTAGAAAATCCTCTTTTATGCGTAACTTTTATGCTGTGATCAACGTTAGACGACGTGATGGTTTCTCTGAAGGTAAATTCAATAGAATCTGTTTTAACATATCACACAACACGAACACTACAGCTAACTTATGAGTTGACAGCAGACGTGTTTATCAGAGACGTAATCAGACTTTTCTCGAAGACGAAAATGAGGTATTTAGGGTTTTTGTAAATCTCCATTTTCCGATCTCCTTTGAGATACAAAGAAAATTGGTAAATGAATTGATGTGCAGAGGCTTTTCAAATATTTGGACTAACAACATTGTCATTGGTAGAAACTATTTAGGTTTCAATGTTGCTTATCAGTGTGGGCATCACCCGTGTCCAGCCTGTATTCAGCTCCAACATTCACAACAAATGTATTTTAAGCTTAGTCGCATTTCTATTTTTAGCTTGCAGGCTGGTTTTTCCACCTCACGACAGGAAAGTAAAGCTAACTTGGAAGTCGTATGGACCTGTCCACGAGGTGCATTTCTTGGATTTTGTGACAATCTATTTAAATACTTTATTTGAGTAAATCCTCTGCCTTACCTTATCCATACTTACTAATACTGTATGTAAATTCAAAAGTATATAAATATATATATAAGCAAACAAATCATTCAAATATGGTGAGAATAATAAACATTACTGTAACGAAACACTTTATCAAGTCCCTTGATACTGTTCTTTGTTGGTGTTTCACCTTCCAAAGTTCCAAACAGTTCGAAAAATCTCTTCAACTAGTGAAGACGCTGGGAGACCCACCAACTTGTTAGTTTTTAAATATTTAACTTTAATTAAAACAATATTAATATCAATGAATGCGTGACACTCCCAATATCTCATCGTCCCAGCTGCTTTTCTTTCCACGCACACTGCAAGAGTCAGTAAAAATGTGCTCATTTCCATGCTGATCAAAATTTAAGTCAGTAATGCAGTAATTACTGCATTACTGACTTGACACTCCGTCAGTGTCTTGTGTTGTCTTGAACGCGTTTTAGATGTGCTGAAGGCGTTCAGTTTCATTGATGAAATCGGCACTAAATAGTACCGACATATATTACCAAACTGCGAGTTTTAAACGTAAAATTACATTACCATTACCTTATTTATTACATAGAGCCTTTAACAATAGTTACCAGATACTATTGCGTATCAGTTATCATAAGTTGCAATCGTTACCTCGCAGACAAAGCTGCGGGCTATAGTAGTTTAGAAAGAAATCATATTGCCTATCTAAAACTGCATAACTATGTAAATTTATTTTGGCGTTTCTGACGTTGTTAGTTTAGTACTTAGATAAACGAGTTTCCAGTAAGTCAGTAGTTAAAAATATAACGCATGCACAACTTTAATCAATTTGATGACAGTTTAATACTAATTTATGTACCCAGTTAGAATTGTATCTTATTTAACATTCATGCTTCAGGGTGCGTTCGTTAGGAATGTTAGATTCGATCAACGTGATGCAGTACTTACTTTCTTACCAAGCTTTTTCTATTTTCTGCCAGAATCAAACTCCGATGTTTTTTTTTTCTCCTAAGGCATAAAAATTCACATATTTTTTCCCTTTTAGTTTAACTTAGGATAAAATACGACTACCGATACCAATATCAATTGCGTTTTACGCAAATGACACCCATTTAAAACATTAAACGCAGTGACGAGAGGTAACAAAGATTGGGTAATCACCGAGGTAGAACACACAAATGACATCCGTTCACTCACCGAATCACCGTGGGCCCTCGACCTTGGGAAGGGACGCGGTCCGGAACATGTCGAGTTAAATGGCCCTTCATGCGGTTTGAACATGTTCTGTGCCTCTAATTACTACAAAACCATTAGCACCTTATTCACCAGATATGTCTCCAGCCGATTTCTTTCTTTTTCCTAAACTCAAATTACCACCGTGACACCCGATTTCATTCGGTAGAAGACATAGGAGAATTCGCGGCGAGGACTGAACTCAATTCCGGAAAAAGCGTTTAACTTTACCTATATACACAAACCTAAAATTATGTATTTTATATAATTATACACCCAATTAAACATTTCCAATAATTTAAATTTAAATTAAACTGCTACTTAGCCCTCTTCCTCTCTTCAAATTTTTGCTGTGCCCTACAGGGTCCATATTAATCTTTTATTTAGTTTTTACCATGTATGTAATACATATGGAATGCAATAAAGTATAGAGTATTGAAAGAATGTTTGGTTGATTGGATTATTCGTTGGCGTAAGTGTATCGTTTTTGAAGGAGCATACTTTGAAGGCGATAAAATAAATTTGGATGAAAAACGTTCATTTAGTGTATTATTTATCTTTTCTCGGTACTTCCTTGACAGAGTGGTATGATAAGCTTAGTGAAGGGATTGGCCGATAACTTATTAACGTTGAGCTCCTGATGTTTTGAGTTGAGCTGTACGATTACTGACAAATGCGTGCACTGACTGGACAGGCCCACTCAATCTGTGTGGTTCTTTCCTCAAAAGACCATTTCAGACATCAATCCACATGGTCTTAACATGATCTGACCAATATTATGTCTGGACTTTAAAAGGGACTGTGACCTCTGAGTTTGTTTCGGCTTTTCTTCTCAGAGCAGTCAGATAGGAAACGCCGACCTCATCTAGTTTTAAAAAAAATGTTTGAAGTGTAAAAGTGTTTGTACAAACCCACTTACAGAAATAAAAATCATTTATCATTTATGTAGGTCTGTGTGGTGCTAACTGTAAAGTTGGTTATAAACAAATAAATATTTACTTAAGTATCTATTTCCCGGTTACTACTTACTACTCTAACTCTAATCCAAAAACCCAATGAGTCCTTTCCTAATGCAATGCTCTGTAGAGTTTGTAGTGCAGAGCAGCCTGACAGCTAACACGACAGATTTGACAGAAGGTTTTTCCCTGCGGTCAGTTTTTTTTTTTTCTTCACTTTTGAGCTTATATGAGTTAGCTGTTCTGATTACTTCGTTGGCCAAAATAACATCGATACTGAATGAGAAACAGGGTGTAAAGTTCACTCATCCTCCATAGAAAAGGGAGGATCCTCCGACCAGACGGGTGTCGTGTCTGTTGGGCTGCCCTGCAATTGATGTCAGGACGTTGTATATTGCTGGTTGCGCAGGATACTCTTCTTGCGCGATGCAGGATTTTGCGTGACGCTAGTGTAATGAGGAGTTCGTATATACGAACACTATATACGAACACTATATAGTGGCGGTGAAGATGACGCCGCGCCGCCACAAACTTATTAATAACAGGACTAATTCGTCTTCTATTTTCAAGCGTCTGAAGAGAGACAGTTTCGCATCTAATTGTGGAAATTGAATTTGAATTCAAAATAGCTCTAGATTGATGCCCAGAATACCTACCACTACACAATTTATTCAGGTGGCATAGTTCTGAAAACTGAAACCAACTCTTTAAAATGAACTTGTTGAAAACGTGAACATTTTGTATTCAACACTACCTATCAGCTGCTATAACTATCATTAATGTTCAATCCTACAATTAGCCTAAATCGAATGACGCTAGTTGATAAAACAAATGCATTGGTATAACACAAAGCTATATTTTTTGTTTCCTAATCTTTATTTAGTCCAGATATCTATCTATAAGTACATAGATTTTATCAATACAATGATATCTATACGAAAGGCATTGTCTGTCGATAACAGCGACGTTGCGAGATCAATTACGATTAACGGATAGCGATAACGTCGTTAAGACCTAACGACCGGCGTGTAGCGGCGTTACCTTCACACTGCTTACGCAACGGCGCGATAGTGTTATCGGTCAGCGGCGATAGTAACACGAGTATGACACCTTCACTGTTCATGATACAAAAGAAATGATACTAGAGTTGAGTGTCAACTATACAACAGCATTACTTGTGATCACGTTTTCACGTTTATTGCTGATAAAATGACATTTTATTTCTCTAGATCTGTACTTAGCTTTGTTTAGATAAGTTTATTATTGAACTTGGCTACGTGAAAAGCACAACCAAAATTAAGCATTATTAAGAGGTTTCTGAAGAACGTGCGCTAAGGACATTTCAATTCCCTACCACTCTGAAAGAACAGTCATTTAACTCTTCTAGATTTTAAATCAAACACTATAAAGCTTTATTAAGCCTAACATTTGCAGAGAACTTTTTTTTCTCGTCTCTACCGGTACTTCTCCAGCATTGGATAATATTGGCTCATCAAACAGACTCTAGTAGAACCTTCTTTCGTGATATAAATCAATATCTTAATTTGTACCGAGGATACCTATTGATAAAAAGGTGTACACGGGTTGTGAAACCTAAGTAGCTAATTACATTTCCTATCAATCCGTCATGAATACAATTCTTGGCAAGTAGCTAGATATTTAGTAGAGATTACGGTTCTTAGCGTTTGATAACCATCAAACAGACTATCAATCATATTTATAGTAATTACGCAAAAGTAACTAAATAAATACATATATAAACGCATAATTAATTGACACTAATTTCTAAAACCTTTGACGAAAGCGCGTGATTCAAGATGGAGGAAAAAAGTCTCTAATAAAAGGAAATACCTAGGATGTGTTTTAGGAAAGACCTATTGAGCAATTTAAGTGACTAAGTTGAAGGCCGACAACGATTGAAATACCATCGTGCCGTCGTCATGATGAAGAAGAAGAATAATATATACGAAATACTCTAGGTAAATAATGTAAAGGGAACTTACATCATTCAGGTTGGTGGAACAATGTCTGGTTACATTCGATCAAACAAGCGAATTTAGCATTCGTTTCAAACAATGATGGGCATTTTTATTAAAAATCTTTCCCTTCACATTGTTTGCGAGTTAATTTAAATTATCGTGTCTCATATAAAAGTGGATCTGCACCGGAAACATTTTCGCGCTGGGCGCCACGGCGTGAGGTGAGGACCTTTCGCCTGATATATATATGATATACGGTGGAAGTCTGCCCAGCTTGGGCGGAGCACCGCAGTGTCCTCGCGGAGGTCAAAGTCAAAGCATTTATTTCCAATAGGCCCATAAAAAGGCACTTTTGAACGTCAACATTTACTTTAAAATAGAACTGATTCTAGGCGCCACTTCCAAAAGGTAGTTTCGTATGGATAAGAAGGGGCAAGAAACTCCACCGTTACTCTTATAAAATGTTTTACAATATTTTGTATACATTAATTATATTTTTACATGTGAAGACGATGCACCAAGAATAAAAACACTGTACCACAATTGGTAAAAAGAATTAAAATAAAGCAAAGGCAGATAAATTAATCACGAGATAGGTACAATGTGCTCACATATTTACAAACATTGTAAAAATATATGATTTTCCTAAAATATTAACTAGGAATAAAGTCAGTGTGTGAAAAAAGTAAAACTAACAAATTATACAATACAATAAGCAACTAGTATGATTTTGTCTAACCTCTAGATTGTCCTATGGAGCAGGACCAGCATCTTTCCAAGCATTCTTATCTAGGATATAATCCTCTAATTTTGTAATATGCTTGTTTACAAAGAGTTTTTTTAACATGACTTTTAAACTTTCTTTCATTTAACTGCAACATATCACAAGGTATTTTGTTGTAACATTTAACACAGTACCCCATAAAAGATGTATGCACTTTAGATAGCTCGGTACCATGGCCTGATCCAGGCCATGGTACCGAGGGAATTGAAAGCCGTCACCTCCTTCTGCGAAGCAGTTACGCTCGCGAAGGAGGAGACGGAGCGCGTGAGGGAGAGAGCCTTGCGCCCACATGCCCCTAGTCGCCGAAGGAGACTCCCTGGGCGTCGGGAGTCGCAAGCAGATTCCCGGGCACCGTAGGCGCGGGCTTGCGGACGTCGAGCAATGGGTAGTTCGCCGTCCGGTAAGGACCAAGCCCGGGTCGACGGCGCGTCGTGTTCCACGCGCGCCTCAAAGAGATGTCAGCACCAAATGACGGGGTCCGATAGGGCCGACGACTCAGGGTCGCGGGAAATTTAGATGAGAAACCGTGGCCCTGGCACAGGCAACTGAAGGAACACGGGTGGGTTTTAGTCAGTAAAAGTCTGACACGCCCCTCCCGCTCCACCCAGAGCGGGAGAAGTCATTTGATGATTTCCCACCCAAAAAAAAAAGGTTGGATCGGGAAGCCTTCACGAAATTCTACACGTGCATCTTCTCATGAGAAGGATAGTTTCAAGCTGGGTGCCGCACAACCTCACCGATGCTCAGAAGCAGGCCCAGGTGGAATGGTGCCGTGATATGATAAACAAATTTTGGGCAGACTCGTCTCGGCGTGTTCGGCGTTTCAATTTTCGTCGCCTGAAGATGCGTTTTCAGCGTTCGAGCAGGCTGTAAACGAGGTGTGTGTGTGTGTGAAAAAGTGTTTCGAAAACTGGCTCAGACGCATGAAACTATGTATAGAGTAATTTGAAAAGATAAAAAAAGAAACTTAATTGAAGAACATTTATTTTTATTTCCGCAAAACTTTCTGAGTGTTCCACGTATTATGAATTGCACCAATATGTATTTGACTCTAGTTGGTGATTCAAAATATCGCAATTTAGGAATGAGTAACCATCAAAATTAACGTTTCTTATGTGATTTTTTTAATTTATACGCCTGAACGCCAGTCTGGCTTGTCATTAATATTGAGAGGTGTTTGAATTCAAAGTAAAAGTATAGATCATTGCAGATGGCAGAACCAGCTTGCGAAACTGAAAACCGATGATAGCAGAATCGTTTACGCCAAACCGGAACTATTAAGAGAGGTCGAGATGAATACACACATAATCAGCCTGTAGCGTTCCCACTGCTGGCCTCCTCCGGCCGTAAACTATTACGCAAGCCCAGTGCAGTTTTGTAGATGACACATTCTTAGAAATTTTGGTTCTAGAACATGCCTGTTTCGTCACGATGTTTTCCTTCACCGTTTTGAGACCAGTGGTGATGAAATTATTTACACAAAGTAATGCGATTGCCTAGGTTCGAAGCCACGACCTACCTACAACTCGTAAGTCGGGGCCCCTACCACTAGGACACCACTGCTGCTCAGTGGGGGACCATAACACTGGGTAGAACCCCGTTACGAATCTGGACAACGACCAGCAATATTTTTTTTTTTGTTTTTGGGCAGGAGTGGGAAATCCTCTTGGACGCCCAGACAGCCTCACTTGTGAGCCAGTCTGGGCAGTGCCGGACTCTTACCGGCTAAAACCACACTCCTGCCTTTGCTCAGTGTCCCTCTGACGTGATCCCTTGTTCTGCGTTTAAAAGATTACAATTATATTTATTTACAACAATCAACACGGAGGCAATCTCTTCTCCTGGACAACCAACAATACAGCAATAGCACAACCAACACATTATGATAACTATGCCATGTCTACTATCATATTTAACCTATTTTTTGTGTAACCTAATTAATAATAATAAATAACGTAACCTAATTAATAATTAAATAATAATAAAGTAATTGTGTAATATAATTTTTTTTTATATATGTTTATTTGTTTTTTTTTTACACTTAAATATACTACATTTTCTTATATTATAATTATTATGATACTTAAACATTATTATTATTATTATATTTAGTATCATATTTACTTATACTATCCTATTTCTCTTTATTACTAGGGATGCTATTTTGCAACAATAATTTAAAAACAGTTTTCTGTTCTGTCCCATTATCAAGTCTGGTACATTTTGGGCAACTAATTCGACGGCGAGTTGCTGCTCTATCTCGTACCGCAGTTTAGCTGTGATCGGGCACTCGAGCAATATGTGTAGCACGGTCTCTTTCACGCCAGACTCACAGGCGCACGATGCATTCTCTTTACACCTGAAGCGTCTCAGGTATGCAGAGAACCCACTGTGCCCCGTGAGGATTTGCGTGGTTATGCTCGTTGGAGCGTATCTTGCGCACCACACTGTACGCCACCACTGCGTCAGGAAAGAACAGTTTGGTGCCCGCAGCCGTGTCACCTGACTTATATCTCCCGTTCCATTCGTCAAGCGTTTCCGACCGGATTCTTCGCTTGACGAATGATACGGGACACAGGTCGTATTCCGGCTTCTTCTTCGACCCTAGGGCAGCTTCCTTCGCGAGCTGGTCGGCTCTTTCGTTTCCCTCCAACCCTGCGTGGGCCTTGATCCAGAATAAGGAGACACTCTAGTTCTGGAGCTTACAGCGTCGTATGGTGTCTCTGGTTTCAACGGCCAGGGGGTGGCGGGAACTTACATTTATCACCGACTGAAGAGCCGCCATAGAGTCGCTGAAGATGCCGAACGAGGTTTCATTGCGCTTGAGCGCAGCATGATAGACGGTGCAAAAGGACGGCAAGGCAAGCTTGAGGGCCTTTATTTCGGTGGTGCTATTCCACAAGGATAGCGCCGCTCCGACTTTACCCTCAATCTTGCTGCCGTCTGTGAAACTCCGCACAGCGAAATTACTGTGACTGTTATATTGTTCCTCGTCTACCAGGCTTACAAACTCCAAGCTCATCTGCTCCGCGGGATGCGGGGCTTCTATCGCTCGGGCCATCCACTTTACCTCCCGATCTCCTAGTGTGGGCTGGGACACTCCCCTCTTGGCTCCGTAGAGCGCAGCCGCTTCTCTGATATGGAGGTCGAGCGGGAGTATCCCCGCCAGAACCAGTGCCGAGTTTAGGGAGACAGTACGATAGGCCCTGCACAGCTTCTGGTCAAATCCTCTCTGGATGACGTTAAGCTGCTTCCTGACCCCCAACTTGTTGGCAGCTGGTGCCCATGCGCTTGCGGCATACAGCACAGTTGGCTCCACTGCTGCGGTGTATATGGCCCTGATCACCTCCGGGTGCAGACCCCAACTGACCCGGGCCGCTCTGGCCAGCTGCTTGTACATAGCTTTCGCCTTCTTACAGACGATAGCTATGTGTTTATTGAAGGTGAGTTTGGCATCAATAGTAAGCCCTAATATTTTAACGTCTTGGGACATTCCAATGTCGATCTCCCCCATGCTCAAGCGCGGCGTGTCATATTTGAGCCTCCGCGTTAGTACCATCGCAAAGGTTTTGTGCGGTGCGAATTTTAACCGATTTCTGACACCCCATGCGCGAACATGTTCGAGAGCGGCATTGGCTTGTCCCTCGATTTCGTGCGCCGTACTACCGTCGAACACCAACACCACATCGTCGGCAAACGCCTGGCAGTAATCGCCCCTACTCTCCAGCTGTTTAAGGAGCGGGTCAATAAGCAAGTTCCAAAATATGGGTCTTAGCCATGACAATAATATCGTCAGTAAATAGAAGGTGAGGGATGTACTTGCCATTGATGACTGATTTTGAAGCTGACCCCTTTCCAGTCCAGAAATTTGAAGACCAGTGCAGTTGTGTATAGTTTCGAAGAGATAACGTCTCTATATCTCACACCTCGTTGTAGAAGGATAGGTTTCGAGGTCTGGTCCTTGAGTCGGACTGACATATTAGTGTTTTCGCACAGACACTTTAGCACCTCGATCTACCGATAGTCAATCTTGCACCGTTGGAGAGTACTGTAGTCTCAACCCAAGTCTCGATCGAATCAAAGGTTTTCTCATAGTCCACAATAGCTAAGCGAAGCGATCTTTGGTCTTCTGTGTAACCTGCCGCAGTGTATGTACAGTGGCGCACATAAGTCCCTAAGCAATTTCACAAAGCAATAGATTGACTCTTCGGTTTCACTTACGACCTTCTTCTCTAGATGTTCAGTTACTGTTCAGTTAGGTAACTCCGAGAAAGAGGTCATCGTCGAATTCGACTCAGCTGGGCAGCGTCCGGGAAGATAATATTTTCGTAATATTTTCTTGTCTCACAAACCACAGTGTCTCAAGACGAAAATCTTGACCAGTGCGTGATGCCAGTGATGACCTATGGCACTGAAACGTGATAGTTTACAATGGGCTTCATTAGAAAGCTGAAAGTCATCCCAAAGGGAAAAGGAGAGGGCTACGCTTGGAGTTTTCCTACGTGTTCGAACCAGAAATGAAGAGTTCCGTAGGAGAACCAAGGTAACCGACATAGCCCGAAGAATTGCCAAACTTAGGTGGCAGTGGGTAGTGGTATATTGCGCAGAACATATGGCCGATAGGGGCGACAGGTTCTGGAGTGGTGACCGCATACCGTAAGACGTAGCGTTGGAAGGCCTCGGAACTAGGTGGACCGACGACTTAAAGAAGGCCGCAGGAATTCCGCGGGATAGGAGAAGCACGGAACCCGTCGAAGTGGCGATGCTTGGGGGAGGGCTATGTCCAGCAGTGGACGTCTTTCGGCTTAAATTATGATGATGATGACATTACCTATCATTATTTAGTGCTACACGCAGGTTCTTGTCTCTATGCTTCATTATTTAAAGTACATCCACACGGCAGCAGCACACTGTAGTAATTATTACGATAATCCACGCCTTAAATTGCTCTTACGTCTACTACACTTAAATGGTCTAAAATAATTGCAGACTGTCAAGCTTACTATAAATAATATTTTTGCAATTTACTAAAAAAAGTAATTCATAATAAACAAATATAATTTTTTTGGTTACTTATTGCCTAAAGTAGAATCCAGTGGCATTAAAAACTAAAATCACTTATTTGCATATACGCCCTTAGGATTTGAGACCCGCGTTAAGATAGGCGCGACAAAATGAGCACTCCTTCTGAGCCTCTTGAATTATAGAAATAAATAGCGAAAATTCAGTACTCTATTCCTTCTTATTTTCTGTACATGTAGCACCTACCCGAGTGCACAGATATGTTGTATGGACCCCAGAATCTTTATAGACCATACCATTCGATTCGCTCATAAAATAGGGTGGAGGTAAGAAGTCAAGTCACCCATTGGCCGTAAGGAATCTAAATTAAAGTAAAATAACAGCTTATTGATTTCGATATGGGCTGTACGATTTTTTTTAATGGAGGTTTTTATCTAAATTCAAAGTCCGTATCGCAACTAAATATAATTTCAAAGAAATGTTTACTGACACCGAAGCACATTAGTAAGTTCTAAAGTAGTAAGAATCTCCATAATAAGGCATAAGATTTTAATGATTTAATGTTCAAATTAATGCTATGGCACTTTTAGATGACTGATGATTTTTTTGCTGGAACTGCAAATCAGAGATAGGCTTCGACAGTACCCGGATTATTGCATAACACACAATCCACATAATTATACTATTGAACAACACCCAAATTGAATGTTAACTTTAGCTGGTTTTCACCGCCATCTAGTTAGCCAACGTAGAGTTTTATTACTATTATTGCTACTTGACATTAGATGGTGCGTTTCTAACCGGATTTATTTTCCCTACTCCGCGACAGGTGGCGCTCATTTTCATTTTCCACGACAACAGCCTTGTTTATTTGTATTTTTGTTGTTTTTTAAATAAAGCCTGCAGTATACGAATATTGGGATTTATTTCATGATATTTCATTTGTCTGTAATTAAACGCGCATGACATTTTACAGTGGGGGTCAATGCGCATAGTCAAAGCATTGCGCATTTCGTGGCTAACCTCACGATCGACCAGCAGCGAACGAGCTGTCAGTGTGAATACCTTTTCATTTCGTCTTGTGCTGTATTTTGGTGCCTAGTGGGTGTGCTAAGTGTCTTCGGGCAAATTTGTTTTATTTAGGTGCTAAAATATATTAAACTTGCAGGTAAGTACATAGAACACTAAGTGAAATATAATTTTTATACTGTTGCGTCAAAGAAATCCAGTTTTGAAATAATATCTATTTAGTTTACTGGTACAGCACAATAACTATCCCGTCTATGAGATGATAATGAAATCTGAAATCTTATCTTATTTTTAGAATAACACACCGGTCTTACTGTTTTTACAAAGCCATGTCAAAAGGGTCCTAATTTTAATGCTAACTTGTTTGATGATGTCATGGGCGGATATCTCTGACGTTAACAAACTTCCAATTGTTATTTTATCAATTTCGTATGGGCATTATTTGTCTGCCTCATCAGATAAATCAGCAACCTCTAAACAATACCATTTTCTTCATAACAAAGAAATTCCAGTCAGTGTAGTCATTTCTTAACTCTGCTTTGATGACTGGCTGATTAGCATAAAATGTGCATTATCAGGACACATCTTATAACAAGAAGAAACTTTAATAATCAGTTTGTTAGAAGTAAGCATGTAATTTGTGCTATATGTGAAAATGATTAGCTGCCCCGTTCAATACAAACTGCATCAAAGAGAAAATTACTTTCTAATTGAAAAGTAAAGACATGGTTTCACCTTTGTTAGCTCAAACCAATAAAAAAAATTAAACCAATTCACATAGAATATAAACTCAGATTACAGTAAAGATTATTGAATAAACATTTCAAATATTCTTTACAAAACTTTAAACCCATTTATGAATTAATTTGTAAAGGATAATTTCTTGCAATTTAAAAAGAATTGATGATTCAGAGGAGCATAGGAATATTAAGGTAAAGCTAATGTTACTAACTTGTTTGGTTTGAAAATTTTGCCAACTCCAAAATGTGCTTGACTCAAACTAATGTTAGCGCATGGTAATATTGCCACATACTTATTAATAATCATTGTCCCAATTAGTGCAACTTCCTCCTGAACACTGATAATAATCCTATATTGTAATGTCTAATCTCTTTGATGACTGATGATCATGACTCACACACAAGGGTTTATTATTTTCATGTTTGGTTTATGAGGAAGAAAATATGATGCATGTTCAGCAGTGCCGGGTAAGGTTTGCAAAACACAAAACATTATTGTGTGCATTTGGGTACAATGTTTCAACTAGCTACTAGCGTTCTAGCTACTTTAGCTTGAGGGCCATGCTTGTTAGATTTGTAGTCAACTAAAAAAAAGTCTATAGTTAAATGAAGTTGAGAGTAAGTAAGCCACCACCATCACATCATACTCTCAACTGAAATTTTTGTGGTAAATGATGCATGCAATAAAACCCACAGAAAAAAAACAACTTTGGATTTTTTGATAACAGAATTAATTGAAAAGATTCAGATAGGTACCTGCCCTCAGATATAAGTACTTAACAGAGATAAAGTGACAACTTTTTTCAAGCCATGTTTGGTAAGTAGGTACTGAACTAAGCAACTAGCTTTTTATCTCGGCTTTGCTCGTACGCACCGCCGTCTCTGCCACACAGACTCGATCTCGTGCCAATTTTCACGAAGAGACGACACGTGTAAACATGATAAAAACTTACTCAATCATAATAATAAGTAACTAGGTACCTATTAAGAATAAGCATCACTGTCTGTATATCCTCAAATTATTAATGTGATGGATAAGAACCAAAAAAAGTAAAACGTTATTAAAGCAGAATAGCTAGGTAGGTACATTTCAAATGCCAATATTAAAATTTAAAACCGTAAATGAACGAACATAACTGCCATATCATAGCATCAATACAGACTCAACGTTAGCACGCTATCGGTTATTGGAACCGTCATGAATATGTCATGTAGTATTATACCCCCGTCGATGGACTGAAACAGCCGGGCCGTGCAACCTAAATGGATTTATGTGGGGATTAACTTCTCCAGAGTCGCTTCCGCTTTGTAATATTCACTTGACAACTAACTGAAACTGAGCGTGAAACTTGCGTGAATGAACGGTAGCTATAGGGTAGGAGAACCTTTAATGTGACCACACAATTCTACACGATTTGACGCCATAAGAAGTAGAAACGTGAGACCTCCAATTGAGCAGTTCTGTGGCAGAAACTATTGATTACATAAACATAAAGGATTGTTCGCATACTTAACGAGAGGCGGAGTCATCTTTGGAAACGGTAACCTGTCTAAAGATCTCACGCCATGAATAATTACAAAACAGAAAATAATAAAATTAGACACCCAAATAAATGATTATCTTTCGTATAGCAGTACCACCAACAGTAATTAAACAAGGTAGGCGGAGGTATTTCGGTACCAAGACAGAGCGATAGGAACTCTGCATCATTTTTACATCTCGGCGCCGCCGCCGCCGTTTCAATCACCAATAGAGATCGATAACGAAGTCCAGCAGCAGATAAAAACAAAGTCTTTAATAGACAGGGTCCAAAGACTGGAAGCATGAACGAATGAATATTTTAGATTTTTAAAGACACCAGTTAAGAAGCTCAGATCAATAGCCAGTATTCCACGCGGGATGCCTACCTATACTACAGATGATAGATACATTAGTACAAACAACTACGCCACAATTTTGACTGGATTAAATGTCACCGTTGAACAACCCAGTTTCAAAGTGTCCAAGCTTGCAATTGATCTCGTTAAGCAATTTGAAACCATAATGCAACCACATCACGTTTCTGTCAAAGTGCCGCCGGCTCACTTCGCGCTCTGAATCGACGGAGATTACGCTATACAGATACAACCATACATATTGTCAATTCTCACCAGCTTTGCGACGGACTGCGGGAAATTAAAAAAACCTTCATGGCGTTAAATTGCAGTTTTAACGCTGGCTGTGATACCTTGGGCCTGTATAAAATTAACATAGAACAAATATTAATCTGCTGCGCACTTAGGAAAATGGTTCTTTAACGGGATATGCAAACAGCTTGAATCAAGTAAGAAATGATTGAAGGCACTAATAGCTACCCTGACATAGTGAACACATAAATTTGTTTGAACATGAAGAGATATGAGGAACAGGGTGTAAAGTTCACTGATACTCTTGGAAAAGGGAGGATCCTCCGACCAGATGGATGTCGTAGCTCGGCAACTGCCCGACGACTGATGTCGGGATATTGTATATATGCTAGCTGCGCGGTAAACTCTGATTCTGCGATGCAGGATTTGTGTGACGTCAGTGTGGTGCATTGTGCGCATGTAGCGGTGTAGACTCCGCCACATCACTCCTCTCCGGAGACCGGAGGTCGATAGTGGACTAAGTCTTGTATCTTGCGATGCTTGCCAGTGCCAGTGGGGGTTCCAGTGGGTTGGAACCGGGTGTCGCATAGTTCGCGGTGAGTCGGAACTGTCTGTGAAGATGCCCCAGTGAGTCGGGGTGGCGCTGCTAGTGCTCCAGTGGGTCGGATGTGGTACAGCGCCGGGTTGTGGCTGACTGCTGGTGTCGACCAGGAGAGGGATGATGAGGCTGAGGGTGATGACCAGGTATGCGCATGCTGATGGTCAGGACAACCGTTCAAGCCGTGGTTGCTGGCAGGCTGTGTGACTTGCGGGAGTGATGATGATGACGTCACGCTGAAGTAGTTGCACGAAGGCTGCGCTGACATTCATACTCGGGGGGGGGGGAAGAGATATAAGGAACAGGGTGTAAAGTTCACTCATACTCTTGGAAAAGGGAGGATCCTCCGACCAGACGGGTGTTGTGTCAGGTGGGCAACTGCCCGACGATTGACGTCGGTAATTTGTATATATGCTAGCTGCGCGGTAAACTGATTGCGCGATGCAGGATTTGTGTGACGATAGTGTGATGCGTTGTTCGCATGTGTAGATGCAGCCACAAGTCCAACAGCAGATAGAAACAAAGACTTTAAAAGACAGGGAGCATAAACGAAAGAGAATATTTTAGATTTTTAAAGACACCAGATAAGAAGATCAGATCAATAGTTAATATTCCAAGCGGAATGCCTACCTATACCACAGAATAGATATTAGTACATAGTAGCTACGCCACAATTTCGACTGGATTAAATGTCACCAAAATCAAAATCAAAAGTCATTTATTCAAACTAGGCTGAGAGTCAGCACTTTTCGAACGTCAAAATTACATAAGACAGTCCCCCAAAACGCCCGCCCTTCACCACTTCCTAGTGCTTTAGCTGGGAAGAAGTGGCGCAACAAACTCCCCAGCAGCACAGCTGTCTGTTTAGTTAGAAAACCATTGAATTATATAATTATAAGGTAATCAAAGAATAAAAACCGAAACACAAAAAAAATTACATATTAAATTATCTGCCATATTTAAGCTAGCCACGCCAATATACCCAAAACAGAAACCAATAAAAAAATCAATGAAAAAAACAACATAACTTAATACACAAATAAAGCCTCCAGGCATAAGGGGCGTGACATCTTACATATGCATTATTGGATTATTTTTTAAGTAAACACAAATGACAAACCAGGACCATCGAAGTAAAATAAGTTAACAGAACAATTACTTTAACAAAATCAAAACCATAGACAGCAAGACGACCAGTCACCACAAGCAGCACCCGTTCACGAGCATAACGCAAAGATCAGCCATTGCCCCCCTAGCCATATTTGAGGGAAGGAGGCAACCCGATCCCCGACGCTACCGCAAGCAGTGACATCTACGGGAGCATGACGAACTCGCTGCCGGTTGCTCAGGCAAGAATAATTTAAGATCAATTGTCGAGGTCGCTAGCTAACCACTTATTGCAATACAACTCATTGAAAAACATTGTAATGAGCGGATCATGTCAATAATAAATGGAGGTAACTAAAACTAATTGACTTATACAGTCAAATAAAATTAAAATAAATATACGAACTCGTATACCCTGTCAGTATGTAAGCTGATTCTGGAGAAAGAACATAAACATTGTCTTGAGTTAATTACAGCGACCAGCTATTCTTATCGTTTAAGTAGTCGTCAATTGAATAATATGCCTTTGAACAAAGGTTGGATTTTACTTGAGCTTTAAACGCATTAAAAGGCAAATCTAGCAAAGAAGAGGGTAGTTTGTTATAAAAGGTTATGCCTAGCCCAACAAATGAGTTATGAACCTTATGAAGCCGGTGAAAGGGAGCACGTAGTTTGTTCTTATTTCTAGTATTAACATTGTGAAAATCACTGTTTTTAGTGTATAAGTGTATATTTTGCCTAATGTATAAGATGTTGGCGAAGATAAATTGTGATGCTACCGTAAGAATCCCAATATCTTTAAAAAAATCTCTAAGAGAAACTCTAGCTCCTAGTTGATAAATTGCTCGGACAGCTCGTTTTTGAAGGACGAATATATTTTGAATATCAGCAGCTTTGCCCCACAGCAGAATACCGTAGGACATAACGCTGTGGAAATAACTAAAATAGACTAACCGTGCTGTATCAAAGTCAGTGTATTGTCTTACTTTCCTGACAGCGTAGGCGGCTGAACTGAGCCTCCCCGCTAGGCTTGATATATGTGGGCCCCACTGAAGTTTGGCATCTACTGTTATGCCCAGAAAAACTGCCGAGTCTACTGTTTCAAGCAGCTCTTTATCTAAGACGATGTTGGGTCCTAGATTTCTAACATTCGGTAAGACGAACTTTATACATTTAGTTTTCTTAGCATTGAGAACTAGGTTATTTGACGTAAACCAATCCGTAACCATTGAGAGTGCACTGTTTACGTCGTCAAACTCTTGTCTATTCCTGTCTACTTTAAAAATAAGAGAGGTATCATCTGCAAACAGTACAACGTCACAGATATCATTTAAATAGAATGGTAAGTCATTTATATACACTAAGAACAAGAATGGACCTAGTATTGAGCCTTGAGGAACACCTAACTGAACTGGAAGCCCGGATGATTTCACACCATCGACATCTACACATTGGAACCTATTGTGTAAATAAGAATTTATTACGTTGAGAGCTTCGTTTTGGACACCGTAATGACGTAGTTTACGCAAAAGCGTGTCATGGTGCACGCAATCAAAGGCTTTAGAGAGATCACAGAAAACTCCAATAGCATTTTGCGATTTCTCCCATGCATTAAATATGTGTTTCAGCAGAGCAACACCCGCATCTGTAGTTAAACGTCCTTTTGTAAAGCCATATTGTTCATTATGAAGTAGGCTATTTAAATTAAAATGTCTTAGCAACTGCTTAAGTATTAACTTTTCAAATATTTTGCTAAATGCTGGTAAGATAGAAATAGGCCTGAAATTGCCAATGTTATTTTTATTACCAGATTTAAATAATGGTATGACTTTACTACTCTTCATGAGGTCAGGAAAAGTTCCTATATCAACACTTTATTTAAGGAGCAAGTCGTAGTTATAGGTATATTGGCAAAAAACTCATTAAAAGCCTCAGCTACGTCAGCTGCCTTATTAACTAATTTGTTGTCCACCATAATTTCAAGTTGATTTTCTTGTTTAACCGACTTACCCGTTTCATTGTTAATAATTTTCCAAGTGGTTTTTACTTTATTATTGGAATTTTTAATTGAATCGCTTAAAAATTTTGATTTAGCAAAAACGCAAATCTTTTTAAATAATTTTGAATTTTTTTTTACATACTCTAGGAAAGGATAAGGAGTATCAAACCTGTATTTTTTCAAACCATATAACTCGTATAGTCTCGCTCTACTTTTATAAATACCTGGAGTAGCCCATTGGTTGAAGCCAACGGAGGTGCCATTAATGTTAATGGTTTTTGTCTTGAAAATAGATTGGTATTCTTTTAGCACAACATCAAAAAGGGCTCCGTATATTTCATTAGGATTTTCGTGTTCTACTAACGATGGTGTAATTGTATGAGCTATATTATTTTTAAACTTGTTACAACGACTAGCTGTATATGGCCTGCATTCAAGTTTATGCGGCTTTTTAGGTAATGACATCGGGAACCTAGCTAATAAACCACAGTGGTCGGACGTTAAGTCACTTAACACTAATTTAGTTTTGGCATCACAATTAGTAAACATATTACCGTTGAACAACCCAGTTTCAAAGTGTCCAGGCTTGCAATTAATCTCGTTCAGCAATTTGAAACCATAATGCAACCACATCACGCTTATGTCAAAGTGCTGCCGGCTCACTTCGCGCTCTGAATCGACGGAGATTACGCTATACAGATACAACCATACATATTGTCTATTCTCACCAGCTTTGCGACGGACTGCGGGAAATTAAAAACCTTCATGTCGTGAAATTGCGCCCGGGCCTTAAATGAACATAAAACAAATGTTAATCTGCTGGGCATGTAAATGGTTCTTATACGGGATTCGCAAACAGCTTGAATCAAACAAGAAATGATTGAAGGCACTAATAGCTACCCTGACATAGTGAACACATAAATTTGTTTGAACACATGTGATCTAAAATGAATTCGCTTATTTAGCTTTTTTTTATAAAAAGAAAGCAATACCCGCCCGCTAGCATTTCGAAAATTGAGCCAGCTGCAATTGATTGATTGATTTGATTTTTAAAGGTCTTTATTCACAGAAAGGTAAACACAAGTAAACAGAAAGATCTTATTCTAAATATAAACTAGCATAATCCAAGCAATGTTAAATAGGCTAAGTCACCTCGTTTTAACAAACAAATATGTATGATCGAAGGTGTTACGACTAATTATTTAATTGATACAAGACAGTTTAGTCATGCAGGGTTTGCAGACCCACATTTTTTAAATTAAGTAACCTAGCCCCCCCCCCCCTTAATATCACATTAAAATTATTGTTTTATTCGATTATTCATTCATAATTGTAGAATAATTGTAACAAAAACTATACATGTGAAAAAAACGAAAGGTTAGTTATCTATACATAATGTAGTGTACATATAAATGAGTTAAGTGACAGCAATCACGCTAGTTATGTGGTAAGTGAGCTAACGTTAATCCACCAGGAAATGGTGATGAGGCAGTTTGTATTTGTTGTAAGTCTTGGCATAAGATAATCGGGTTGATCTACTCTTACCAATGTGTGAGACCAAATTACGATGACGTGGATTATTGAAGATGTAGAATTTTCGGGATACTTTCAAAATGTATTCTTTAAGAGGTGGAAACTTGATATGGTTGTGCAGTTGTGTGAAGTTTCTGTGGAGAGAGAGGTGTGTTGAATGCTATTTTGAGTGCTTTGTTTTGGACGACCTGGAGTTTTTTGTAATAAGTGTCACTAATACTACTCCAGACAGGGGATGCGTATGTTATACAAGGTCGAACCAGTGTGGAATAAATGCGTAATTTGGTTTGAGGGCTCAAATTAGATTTACGATTTAGGATTAGTTTCAAGCTGTTAAGGAACTTGACTCCTTTTAAACGTAGTTCTTAGAGATTTTTCAACCAGCTTACTTTATTATCTAATGTTGCTCCTAGATACTTAACTGCTTTCTTCCACGGGACGTTATATCCTTCGATTTTTAACGGAGCGGGTGGGAACTGATCGCTTTCTTGAGAACATTATAATTTCCGCTTTTGTGGAATTCACTTTAAGCTTCCATTGTGAAGTGAAGTAGTCTAGAAGAGGATCAAGCGAAAGTTGTAGCCGTTGAATGATTAGGTCTAGGTCGTCAGAAGAGGTGTATGTTGCAGTGTCATCAGCGTACACGGCGAGATGCGTTAACCTTTACTTGGGAATAACATTGAGATATAAAATAAAGAGTTACGGAGGAAGATTGATATCCAATAGCAACAGTAAAGGTACGTTCAACCAAATATGACTGGAGAAGCTTAACGAGGGCTAAAGGGATGTGGTTCAAGATTTATTTGTGAATTAAGCCCGCGTGTCAAACCGTATCGAAAGCCTTTTCAATGCCCAACAGTACCATGCCTGTGGATTTGTTATGGTTGAGGTTGTGAACAATGAGCTCGGTAACTCTAGTTAGCTGTTGGACTGTGGAGTGGGATTTGCGGAATCCAAATTGAGCTGATTGATTGATTGAGCCAGCAATTACAGGCGAGCGGGAAATTAATTTGAACATTGGCTGAAACTGTCCTATTATTGGAAACAGCTTCTATAAACTTCTGTATCAAAGAAAGACAATACTAAAGATAAAAATAAAACTTATAAATAATTAATGTGCTACGGGGTGGGGCAGGATCGCACTGAAGTAACCTAATTGTCGTGAGAACCTCATTAATAGTTATAATGGTTGTTGCTTGGCTCCGTCAGTCATAGGCTTTAAAGTTGACTGGCAATATGACCTACTTGATCTACAGTATCATTTTTATAACGACCTTTTATTGAGTACTAACGCCAACAAACAAATATTCAATAGCATAATTGTCATAGTTTTTCCAAAGCCGTACAAATGTTGATTTTGCCGTACTCGCTATCAGGGTTCAGATTTATCTTCATGCCGTTGCTTTTTAAGTTTTTTTTTAAGTTAAAATTAGGTTAAATCTAACCAAATTTTAACTTAAAAAAAAACTTTACGTTGCCATAAGAACATTATATCTTGAAGACTAGTTCCCCCAAAAGCGAAGCTCGTTATTGGTTCTCGAAATATTGGAATTCAATCAAAATCAGTTCATGATAAATTAATGTTCCAATTTGAATTCTCAACCCAGGCCCTTGACTCACATAGCCGAACACTTATAAAAACGTTTGCGTCAGCATTTTTTAATGGACCGCAACATCGCCAACATACTCATCTGAACGCGAACCAAAATAAATCCCAAAGTTTATCTACTACAATGATTCATGCGTGTTGTCACCGGCGGCGCCATCTTAGTGATAACGAGGGTTAATATTTTTGAGGCCAGCCCAGAGCGAGGTCGTAGTAAATGTAATGTTCGCGGAATACGCGTGTTATTCTAAATACCAAAGGTTAAGAGGAAATTAAAACTAACAGATTGGTTAAACAAGGATGGAATTTTATTTAACGCGTTAAATAAAATTGCTAGCAAAACAGATGTGAAAACTCTTGTTAAGAAAGGACCTCCCCTTGAGGGTCGTTAAAACGATGGAGTCAAGAGAATTGGGATGATGACAACTTTTTTTTTAAGCTCATAAAAATATTTGTTTTCAAATAGTGCAATGTTACAAAAAGTGTAAAAGCTTAAAAAATTGCCAAGTAATAAACGTTTTAAAGTAAGTTTTAGACAAGGACAGCACTACCGTAGAAGTGACGTCATAACTATGTAACTTAATACTAGCGCCGTAAATTGTCCGTACCGCGTGACAAGGACGGGAATAATCCCCTCCAAAAACTTTCATATTTACATCGATTTAGCCGATTTTTTCGATTATGTCATTTTTACTGTCTTCTTTGAAATTATATTATTTTTACGAACATTTTTAACGTAAGTCATCATTCTATTTTAGAAATCTCGGGGCTAACAACATACTGCTAATAGGTACTAATCCGTTTGCCGATCTTGGTAGTTTACTTACTATTGTATAGAATCAAGTTCTTATAAAGCTGTGCTGGAGAGGTTGTTGCGCCACTTCTTCTTCCAAGCTAAAGCACTAGGAAGTGGTGAAGGGCGGTCGTTTTGGAAGACTGTCTGATGTAATTTTGACGTCCTGAAAGTGCTGGTTCTCAGCCTAGTTTGATGAATGACTTTTGATTTTATAAGTACCAACACCCACAAGAACGTTTATAGTAGCGGTTTGTCACAGGAGTGTGTTCAACGGCGTGAGATTGTAGATTGATCATATGTTCCGTGCTATAAATCAATCTCGAAGACAGGTTTGATCTTACCCATCATCGTCTTACGGCTCCTTCCCTTACCCCAATTTATTTTAGGGTTCGGCGCAGAAGGTCTTTTTCATATCTTAACATCAACACGGCTCTCAAAGCGGTGAAGGAAAACATCGTGAGGAAACCAAGGACATGTGACAATTATCCACCCGCACGGCGCCCGCGTGGTATATTATAGCCCACTCCCTCTCGAAGAGTGGAAGACCGTGTCCCATCAGTGGTAATATTAAAGGCTGATAATGCTATTATTATGCATCTTTCAGACTATCTGTTCATCAATTCTTTGGTATTTCCAGCCTTTCATATTTATACCCAAACCTTTCCCCTTCAAACAACCTCTAACTATTTAAACAATTTATGATGAAAGTCTAGTAATTTAATATTGTACAACGCATGTTTTATGCATGCGTTATAATCTCGTTAGCTAGACTAACCAGTGAACTACGTACCCAATTAAGAATTTATCGTCCCTTGTAAACCTTTCGCCAGAAGTTGGAGATTAAACAAATTGCTGCAGTTACTTTATTTACATCATTTTGAAAATGAAAAGGAACTCCCCAAGAGATGAATTTTTGGTTTTAATAATTTCGTATCGTACTTTTTAAGTCCTGAGTATAAATATAATGGGCTTGGATTCAGACTTCAAACAGTCTCAGCCACCGTGCACCGCTAGAAAAGCCTTCCCATGACTAATCTTCAAATAACTTTCAAGAAGTAGTGATCACCATTTTATCTATTTTGTTCAGCTCATCCCGCCTTCGACTTTTTAGTTTCTTATTATAAGTTCCTTGATGCGTAAACAAGTGAGGAGTTGCAATAAAGCGTGGTGGCGGCGGCAGGGGTCGGTAGCAGCTCCGGGGGGGGTTGCGCGCGTTTATTGATTTTGCGCGCGGCTTCGCGGACGAGCTCCGTCGTCCGCTCCTATCTCCGCCAATACTAAGATTACTGCTACCCGCACTTTTGGGACCCAACGATTGTAGCTGAAACCACGAATCCGTCCATAATTTTTCACAAGAAATGTTATTTATAACGCTAGAGAAAATGTATTTTTGTTCAAACCCGTAAAGTTCATGCGTATGAAAGTAATTTATTCTGCCGACGTCATTGAAGAGGGGGTGGGCCTAAAGTCTGTACCGACGATAACTGGCAATGACATGCATGAATCAAGCGCTCTGACCTCTGCGTCAAAGACTAGCCTCTCGCGAAATTCGCACAATATTGTATAGCAAAACCCAGTAAATAATCCCAGAATAAAGAATTCATTTTCATTTAGTTTGAAATAAATGACATGACATCACGCCTTTGATTCCCGCAGGGTTAGGTAGGGGTGTACCCGTAGCACACCCACATTTCGCCAGCTATGTTTAAGTCCCATGAAATAGGGGGCGAGTCCATTGCCATCAAACGGATTCAGATCCAGACTCCGGACTGCTACTGAAAAAATCCTGATAGAAAAACGCAATAACAAAAAATATAAAACCAGTAACAGTGTGATGAGTACCTATTTAAATTAATTAGTTTCTGAAATAAAAGGTTCCTAAGCCACCGCAAGCTTTTGCAGGATCTATTGTCATCTTACAATACAATAGGACCTTGACAAACGAAACATCAAAGACTTGGAGAAGGCTTTTTTATCACGTAGTAATATTCGTGAGTAAACATTAACTTGACAAGGATTAACGTCCCTATTTTTGGCCGGTACTACGTATGTACCATTAGTCTCGCGAATTTAATTAAGCGAATACAGAGAGGTGAACGAAGTCAGGTGCGTACCCAGAATTTACAACGCGACTGGCTACGCCTCAGAACAAAGTCATTGATGAAACTCGAATAACTCCCTATGCAGTTGCATTGACTGTGCGTGTCGAAATGCAACTTAGACCGCCATGTTTTATAAATATCACTCATTACTAAAAGATGAGGTGAACTGACCAGGTGCTACAGGAATTACTCTGATATCAGAACTAATGTTTACAAAGCTAATTGCACTGATTCATCTAAGACTGCAGCAAATCGTGGTTCTTAATCAACTTAACATCATGACCTAATGCATCATGAGTGAAGCATATTTCTTAAGTGAGCAAGAATGATGTTTTAGTACTCAATCATGGTTCCTATCAAGGTTAATCAACCGTTATTGTAATCAATTAGTATAGTAATTGTTTTAATGTTTGAAGTAAGTACTGTTGCGTGAAATGAGTTCTTATGACTTGCTTTATCTTCTTAGAAGCACACAATCCTGTTAGCTCGTTTTATTTTCCTTAATCATCTTAGAGGATGCCCTTAAGTCGTCTGCTGTCTACAATATCTATACTTAGTCATTCATTTAATGTTAAAGACTTTCATGGTGTTATTGTACTTGTCAAAATACAAGACCAAGGCGAAGCTTTCCATCCCTTCTGACAAACGTGTCGCAGCGCTATATCACTTCGGAATATGGCTATTAAGATAAGGATATGATGCGGACAGGTACTAGGTACGAGGCGGAGACAGTTCAAATAATAAACAGGCACCAATGGTCCCGCAGGCAACCTATGCAGGGTTAACCACGGGCTAACATTAAAATTCTATAGTCGCTACGGCTTGGCACGCTATGTTCACGTAAGCCCTTGTTATGGTATTCTATTGTTTTGTTCATGACCGTACTCTGCAGTGAACTGTTGAGTTTTATTGAAGCTTCTTTATAAATGCTGGCAGGCAGTGAGACAGGGACTGAACAAATATTTCGATTTCGAACTACTCGAAACTATCGACATCTCGGACATTTTGGAAGTTTGTCGCTTCGGTTCGTATCAAGTCTTTGTTTTGAAGGTTGTGGAGCGCCTCTGAATACGAGTAAAGTGACCAGCTATTACATTTAATAGCCCAATTCTAAACGTGTATTCTCTGTAGACAAACACGCCCTAACGAGCAACCAAAGTAATTATAACTAACGACAGCTCTTAGCTGCGAAGCAACGAGGCTCAGGATTGTAACGAACGAGGCTATACTTTCATATATTCTGGATCTTTGTGTGTATTTAGTTACGAATAAGGGTTTTTAGTATAAATATTACAAGTATCTATTCAACTCGGACCTTGCTTAACGTAAATTTTCTCGCAGTATAAGCATGATCTGATAAGTATTTTCGAATTCAAATCAAAATAAAGTTCCATTAATTGAGCCTCTTAATTAACTGATAGATAGAGCCTCTCCCAAACTACGTTTCAGTGTTCTTTCAGCGTTGAACCTTTTCGTTAATTTTAGTCAGTGACCACTCTGCTCTAGAGTACCATCATCAATTCATTGATGCATGTAATTATGGTATGTGATCCGGAGGAAACTAGCAATATCAGTAAATTATATATAAATATATTCATAAGTCACCAATTTATCACTTGCCAGCCTACAGTCGTAATTGTCACGGCAGAAGTGGGTCGTTCTGCCTCGTCCCGGCACGTTGCCAACTTGCCACAACTTCGACGTGGCCCAAGTTCAGCGATTGCAATGTGTCGTTATTTATTAACTTAGTAGGTACAAAACTTACGTTTCGAAAACTGTTTCAGACTTCAGGCCAACCAGCGGGGTAATTGCGTAACACACTACCAGTAGTAATCGCTTTCATTTTGACAGTTCAACAGCATTCATCGCGTTATTTTCGTTGTTGAGCAGACACATTTATCGAACATGTCAAGCAACGAATTAGCAATATCCTTCAAAATTATTCAGATTGTTATTAACTGTGTTTTACGCATTTTTTTTTTAAATTGTTTATTAATTCTGGAATAACACAAAATATAAACCGAAACATCACAAAAACCTCAATAGGTATGTCCGGATGTTGAAACGCTTATGAGCAATCTTTCTACTAACTTATACAAAGTAAATAATTATTTATAAAAACACAGTTTACACAGTTACCTACCCTTTAGAACAGGGATTCCCAAAGTGGTGGTGGTGGTTTCCTAGGGGTCGACATAAACGAAAACTGATTTTGGGGGTCTAAAAATCGACCCCTATTAAATTAACACAAGTTTTTATTTAAAACTTTCAAGATAGGTAGGTAGGTGCTGTATTGTTTATGTTGTGTTACGTGTACTAAGAATAATTAATATTTTTGTAGGAAATAGCATTGTTGTAGTAATGTAAAGCCTCAAGTTCGTACAAGATGAAAAACTCGGCAAGTCAGTGTGGACAAATTAGTGCAAGATAATAAGTTCGAGCGTACGTCTTTCAGGCGCGTTTTGACTTGCTCTTTATTTGATGCTTACTCGATTTAACACGAACGAATTCATGATCAAGTTGCAAGACCAATCACGTTCCTGATATTTTACTATTTAACGAGCTTGCACTTAGGTTGAAAGTTAATTTGCTTTTTGAAATTCGATGGAGCTTGAACGATAATAAATATAAGTACTATTTTATTTCAAGAGATTACAAAGTTATTACATAGCTAAATTAAGTTAAGTAAAATGACTGAAAAAGGATTTACAAAATGCTGAGCTCCCTACGCGAGTTAATAGCGTAACCACAATATCTGCAGTTTATGAACAATTAACAGGGTAAGTACCAAACAGTTTTTATCCGGCACAGCGCATCAGCATCATCAGCTGTCTGCATTGCCCCACTGTGTGATAGTGATCAGTTGAGCTATCTGTAGATTGTTTACAACAGTTTGCAGTTGCCTCAGTTGTTTCAATTGTAAAAAAATACCAGTAAATTTAAGTTTATTAAATTGCTTTTTATTTAGGTAGTTTTTTATTTTTTTTATTTGTAGGATTACTGAGAGTTTTATGATGTATAGGTACGAAATACGAAGTATACGAAAAAAAAATGCAGACAGTAGGTACTGTCTGCATTTTTTCTTGAAGTTCAGATTTATTGCATCTCCATCGAATCAACACTTGCCGATGTGTCTCATATGTGAAAAAGTATTCAGTAACGATGCCATGAAGCCTTCAAAAATGGATGACCACTTATCAAGAGTACATTCTGACAAAAAAGTAAGTCCTTGTCATTTTTTCAAGCACTTAAAGAAAAAACTAGACAAAATGCCATCCATAAGATCGATGAATTGCGTCTATTAAAGACGATGATGGTTTACGAGCGTCCTATATATCTTTACTAATAGCGAAGTCGGGGAAACCCCACACAATTGGAGAGCAGCTTATCTTACCAGCCATAGCGGATGTCCTTAACAATGTATTGCACAAACCCGCACATGATATTTTAAAGAGAATACCTTTGAGCAATAACACCGTTCAGAGACGCATAGACGAGATGGGACGCTCTGTGGAAAACATTTTATGCAAGTTCTTACAGACCAACAGATTCTCTCTCCAGTTGGACGAGTCTACATTACCCGGCAATGAAGCTCTGTTGTTAGGATTTGTTCGATATATCAAAGATGAAAATATTTGCCAAGAACTGCTTTTTGCTACATATTTAGAGACATACCAGAGGAGAATCGATTTTTCAGGCCGTGGAACATTTTTTTACTGACAAAGCTATTCCATGGAAGAACATTGTTTCTGTTGCGACTGATGGTGCACCGACTATGGTTGGTCGTCATCGTGGTTTTATAGCTCACTTAAAGCGACAACTGCCTGATGTACTCGTGATTCACAGGCAGCATTTAGTAGCAAAAAAGCTGAGTCCTAGATTGCATAAGTCTTTACAAAATGTAATAAATGCTGTCAACAAGATTCAAAGCAATTCTTTGAACTCTCGCTTATTTGCTCAGCTATGTGGGGAAAACGACGAAGTCTTTACTCGATTACTTCTGCACACAGAAGTTCGCTGGCTATCAAGAGGCTCTTGCTTAGAAAGATTTTCAGCCATTTTTTATGTGTTGGAGTTTTTACAAGAAAAAAGATCCGAATTTGAAAGAAAATCTGAACAATTGTAAAACAGATATTTAACAGTCAATGATATCTTTGGAATTTTCAACAAAGTTAATTTGATATTTACTTGTTAAATTTTGATGAGAAAATGAAGTCAACTTTACTCACATAACCAAGTGCAAAGTTTTCCAATTGGTACCTTAGTACCTAGGTATTTTGTATCAACAGGAAAAAACTAAAGATAGGCCCCCTTATTCATAATACGAGTAGTCTGCTTACTTAAAGCATTGCTAATTCTCACTCTGTCTTCTTCTATTGACCTAAGTCAGAATGAAAAATAACACTCTGTAGCAGCTGTTTTAAGTTAGCGGACCATTATGAATAAGGGGGTTGATCTTAAAAGTAGGGAATTTGGCCATGGGGGTCTGAGGTAACAGTTCATTTTGGAAAAGGGGTCGCTTGTTTATCTTTATCTTGTCCAAAATTGTTTGGGGATCCCTGCTTTAGAACATTGTGAGGTAGTGAGGAAATAATAACAAAAAAAGCACAAAAATTATGGCGGTCCAGGCATGTCGTCAATGGTCATAACTAATTGAATGAATTTTAAACAGAATGATGCATTGTCATAGAGAAAAAAATAATGTTTTGTATTTATTATTATTTGTTATTTAAGATTTAAGTTTTGTTGGAACATCATTAATTAGGGTAGGGATTAAGCGTTCGTTCGTGTCCCATAATAGTTCTTGTATCTCGGTACTAACAGTTTTGATTGGGCTGCCATCCTAGTTGCTGTTAGGGTGCTGTTTAACCATTTGTTAAAGAAGTATTGAATTCAGTTCAACAAAGCTGCATTGGAAACTGCTTTTGTGCTACGAAAACCAAGAATAGAGCTCAAGCGAGAGCATTTTCATGGTATCTGTGCATGGGTTGGGGCTGGAAAACCCATATGATAGAAATAGAGCGATCCCAGCGGGCAGTTCTGAAGGTGCTGCTTTCCCTTAAATTCAGAACACCTACCACTCTGGTACCTATACGAGGAGGCGCAGGTGCTTAGCGTCAGAAAAATATTTATATATGAGTACCTGCGGAGATATTACCGGCTCACAGACCCTAACTTGCCAGAAACTAGCAAAATAATGGAAAGATATCCCGTAGCATTAGTAAATAGCAAGTTCGCCAGAAAGCACTACAACAGCATACCGCTCCGCCTCTACAGCAAACTTTGTCAGTTCAAACTAGTAAGAAATTTCCTGATAAAAAAGGACATCCTACTTTGGCTTGAAAGCTATAGCTACGATGATGTTGAAGATCTTATCAGTAATCTCACCTAGTGGATAGACCCAGAGTACTCACACGTTCACCTACACACCCATCACACATCTCATCATACACATACTACCCCCAATCTATTATAAAACAATGTTTAATAAAAACTCATTAAAAAAAAACTATATTGTGTTTTGTCTAAGCCTTCATGCTCATGCTGATCCATGTAACTGGAGAAACCTCGACCCCTGTCATACAGGACTATTATTATTTTCACTCATTAGCAATGCAGCATTCAGCGGTTTTGGGAGCATTGTCTAAACCAGACTATACATACATACTTCAAAGAAACAACTTGCTCGTAGGAAAATGTACTGCGAAACTCAAGCTAAAACATTCAGAATACATAAAAGTACATAATATGTCTGATCTCTAAGCTCATTAAAAAGATAAAACAGGTACGTCTAAGTAATTAAAGTTAAACACATCCAGGCGTAGTTAAATTGAGCAGAACATAAATGTTTAACTTTACAAGACGGTTAAAAAACAAGGCTCTTTTTTCCATGTGACTGCCGTCCCAAATCCCTGTCTGTAAACAGTCCTGGCTTATATGAGGCGGAACGTGTGAGAATGGCTGTCCCCGCCCTTAGTTCGCCAAGGCCGTGCCACCCGAGGGTGTCCTGGACGCGTTTGTATATTCTACACTTTGTACGACATTTCCCAACTGTCGCGTCGTCGATGCGCACTTATCCCTAACTAAAATAACTTGATAACGTAATGCTCTACAGTACAATATCTCAAAAAATTTCATTAACGCCTCGTAAAATTAAAAGGCACACACAATTTTATGCTTAATTTGAAGGTATTTCGACAACGGCAATTTTGAATGGCTTTCCTTTCCTAAATTGCAAATTCAGTTTTGAACCAGGGAGTTGAACTACGAAGCAACTTGCTCAATATAATTTCAACAAAGCGCTTTCAGCTGAAGATATCTTCTATGTTAATAAGGGCTTATATCGCCCATGAATTTTACAGCTTGGAGTATTGAAGTTATTTAATAAATTTTTGGCGCGCGAGGTTGTTAAACGGAAGCAGTTTTTGAGCAGTCCGTGGAGCCTGCGGTGCTAAACATTACCATATAAGGGTCGGGTAAGAGCCGCGCCGATGTTTTCATGTCACGATAAAACGCGCTGGGAATTAACGAGTCTTAATCTCCTCTAATTAACATCTGTGGGTGACGTACTAACCCAAGTGTCGTAAACTCGTTTTATTGCTCACGGATAGATTAATTATCTATAGATCGGCCTATTTCTTCAAATCTGCTTCGTCATCATCCCTCGCTCGTATCCCAAATTACATCTTTATTGAGCTGTTCTGAAAATTTATCAGATTTGTCAGCAAACCCGGACCTTCGTTTTTGTTAATAGTCATGAAATGTTACTCGGTAATGTAACGTGAGCAAGAACAAAGGATAATCCTGATCTCGAACATCGAGCGCCATTTACTATGCATATGATATCATCTTGGCTCGTGTTATAATAAAAATGGAAAATATAATTATATCGTTATTTCTGCCACGAGATTCTCTCGGAAAGGGGTTGTCGTTCGAAGTTCAAAGCTACGTAATAACCTTGACGTGTAGGTTTAAAAGTCATGCAGCCTTACATCATCCCATCCACTTTTCAGGTGCACTGAGGTTCCGTATTAATAGCAAACTGAAATTGATTTATGTAGGTGTGGATCCACGTTTGTTTCAACATTTTCAACAAATTTCAAGGGGTGTTTATTAAAACTATAAAATCGTACAGTGAGTAAGGTAACATAGAATTAACTGCTGAATAAGGCTGTAGGTAAGGTTACTGCAAGGCCAGATTTAATACTTGCTATTTTCGTCAGCCAGTTAATCGCGTCTGTATATATATAGTGTACAGTACGTAGTAAACAACGTAAATTGCATAAATTTGTTCTTTCAAACACATAGTTTTTTCAAATATTCGTATATGAGATTATACTAATCTTGAATTTAATTGAACACTGCCCTGTCTTGACCCTAGCATAATCAAATGATTACACCAGAGACAACAAATTACCCGCAGAACAACCAATTGGATACTGGTTGCTGGACATTGGTTGCCTCTCCATGGTTAATGACTCAGCCTTGCATCTAACACCTTCGCGACCTTCACTATGCTATCCGTCATCTCTAATCTCTGCACCTAGTGGGAACCTTCTCACGCTCCGCTTTCCGGATCTCGGTCTCAAGTCTCCTCTCTAACTGCTTTTGGAACATTGAGGACCCGCATCCGTACATTGCCAATTCGAATTGCTAATTCAGTTTGAGAATTTGTTGAAGACTTTACTTCCTAATTCCGTAAATTTAAACATAGCCTTATGTAAATTAAATAAAAATAGTAAAAATAATAGTATAGTAAATTAAATTAGCCGCTTTTAAGCTTGACGGTTCTTCAAAATTATCTTTGAGTAGAAGCATACATATGGAAAATCTGTGGTTATTAAATGTGTTTTGGGAGCTCTTAGCTTTTGATAGAGAAGCATTGTTATATGTGCTAGAGCACTTTGTGGTTGCCAATTCTATAGACTATCAAGATCACGGGGCCACCGGTCTTATATATAATATCTCCGTCCCTAGGAGAGGAATATAGGCAAAACGAACTATAAAAAGACGAGGAGAAATGGTCCATGTTTTTTCTTCCAATATTAGGTATACCTACTCGTAGTAATGAAGTCACTTGCATTGTTTCAGAATGCCTGCAGCAGTGCCACCCGTCGAAAATGGCGCGCCACGCAGCGAGCTCGAGCAGCTGCAATTACGTGCCGGTCAAGTTACCGATGATGTCAGTATCTTTTACATTTAATCGAGTTTATTCTGGACACTGTTTTAATCTTAGGATAGAGGAGACACAACTATCGTGGCATAAGGTACCGCTGTCGCAAAAGTCAAGCTTTTCGATATGTGCCTACATCTCACCTGGTATTTTCTGATAAATACTAAGCACATTGCCAAAGAGGCACAAGATTCTTCGAATTTTTTGCAAAGAAAATAAAAAGATTTAAAGAGTTGCAAAACGAGTGAGACATTCAAATCCTCCTCCGCGTTTTACAAGCTCTATTTGTTGGAAACAAGTTTTCTTTCTTCAAGCTTGTACAATTGTAAGAAAATAAGAGCCTTGTGAAGTTTTCTATCTTATTGTGACTTGTAAATAATTGGATTTGTTGTAAAATTTCAGTCCCTGGAGTCCACACGGCGCATGATGCAACTATGCGAGGAGGTGAGTTATCCCTACGCTCATTTTAATTTAACTAAGATTTAATTATACGTAATGGTTTCAAAACATCACCATGACCTAACATTCTATATTTAGAATGAATGAAACTAATAACAACATACTTTTGATCTGTGTATTTGAATCCTACTAATGCTCCACATTTCTGGAGCTATCATTATTCATTGGGAGAGATCTGTGTGTGATTTCGAGAATACCTCCCAAAATTAACTTTAATCGTATTATTTAGCGTTCCCCCTTGACAATAGTCCAAATTGTCATGAATTTGATATGAAAACTTTTGAATAATTGTCCATATTTATTTAATTTGTTAAATAAGAGTTTGTTTTTATATCAACTTCATCCATGATTAACTGCCCTCAAATGTGATCTAATAACCTGTGTGTTTAATATTGAATGATCTATTAATTTTCCAAGCGTGCAACAATACTGGAAGCTCTTTGATCTATTAACAAATAGAAAGAATTGAGCCAATAGAACTGTGCGGTCTTGTATATCCGTAGACGCGTTTCAAATTAAATTAGTTCCCCACATAGTTAATAATGTTGAGTTCAGTTGTCGATTATGTGAATTATTTGTGATCATCTGTGAGAGAGGTGTTCTCGATGCGAGGGAGTGAGGGGTATAGCGGAAGTGTCTGGATAGCCCCAAGCTCGGTTTGGTCTCTGACGCCCGTCCCACCCCCCTAGGGCGCAGCCTCTGCTAACCCTGGCTGTTGTGTTTCGATGTCGCTAAATATGATTTTGTTTTTATCTTTTTCTAAATGTGTGTATGTATATCTATTGTAGTTATCCGGCCATATATCTTTATTTATTTTATGTTCAACCCTACATTTGAGTATAATATATAATATGTAATCAGTATTATATGTTATTATAGCCACTTATATGGGTGTTGCATGATCCGTGCCTTTACTGTGTCCGAAAACGTTTGAGTTCTAGAGCCCTTTGTGTTGTTCGTAGTGAACTGTACATTGTTTGTGATTATATTTACCTTCCCGGGCGAACTGGCCCTCGGCGCTGACAGTTAATTAACAAATTGTTATTCTTAGAACATTACCACCTTCAGTTTTTTGTCAAAGAGGCAAATTATTAACTCAAATCATTGTTTAACCGTCAGCTCCTGTAATTCGCCCGAATGCTGTTTTAGGTTTCAAAGCATGAAGCCCATCATTGTCCACAATAGAATCCAAGTCCCATATTTAGTTTAATTACTTCTCTAAAGTTAGTACCCCTTTTAGTACGTAATTTGAACGAAATACGTGCGCTTTTGAGTCTGAATAAAAATAGTCAATCCATTTTGCTTGGGCTTGCTTTCTACTGAGACCCTTGTGTACCACTCGGATCCTCACGAAGGAATCCGTGTCCGAGGCGGACTCACTGTTTCGACGCACTTTCTATTACTATTTAATTTCCTGTCTGGTAACGTTACTTCTACTCTTCATAGATGACATGATTGTTCTCTGTGTTTCTTTATGATTTCTGTAAGTAAACGTTCTAACACCAACTGATCTCGCGAACCTTGCCTTTCAATATATCGTGATCAGTGTATGTTGATGTTCGTTCTATCCTATTTTAGTTGATCTGTATCTTAGGTCTCTGTTGTAGTGGCTGCTCTCTGTTGTTGACTGTACATCTATTATGTTGTATGATTTTCATGCCTTCTCGTACATTCACATTACTGTCAATATGTGGGCGTTAAAACACCCCGTACCTGCCACTGAACTCCAACAAATATATCGAGCTACACCTATTCCTGACTCTCACACAATATACATGTACTTAACCAAAATTATCAGTATTACCCACATTACTGTTTCATCATTGTCTTAATTTTGATTTCTCATATTTTTTTTGTATTTTTTGGTTTAAAGTTTTATAGAAAGTACCTAATTATTAACATGATATGTTGCAAATATTATTTTATACTATTAATTTTATATGCCGAAATGTATGCGCGAAATATAACATGATATACGACACTGTACAGACTCTGCATTACTCTCAACAACACAGTTCAACACCGGGGAGGACGTCGTCCGCCCCTCGTGCACTAGCAGTGATATCTTGCACACTTTACACAACTCGCTCGCTGTGAGGTGACACGGCGGCGGATGGAGTCCTCCTCGTGACACAACTGCTACATCTGACCGTACAAGTGCCGCGACATGCTCGCCACGTGCCCCCGCCGGGCTCGTACCCACTGTCCACTCACTCTACTGTACCCCTCACAACTAACATGCTCTGTGACTTTTTGTTTCTGCGGCGTAGAGCAAGGAGGCCGGCATTCGTACTCTGGTCGCTCTAGACGACCAGGGAGGTGAGTGATCTGCAAAATTTGCAACACTACATTATTTACAATTTTATCTATTTTATCCTTTTTCGCTAACTTTGTTGAGCATCGTAGGGTTTTCAGCCGACCCGAAGATGGGCTCATCGATGTAGAAGAGTTTAAGGGGGTATCGCATTGATTCTGTATTTAAAATTACGTCACTGCTATAACAATGCAAAGGTGCGGGCATCCTCTGAGATTACCGTTTACATAGTAAGACTCACACACGGAGATGATCACGGAAAACCCACATCTTTGTATATTTATTCGTTATGTAGATAATATACACCACTTTGCACAACTTAACAACAAGCTGTATCTTCTACGACGTCAGGCAGGCCCACCGATTCGACATAACAAACGTATATATTCGCGTGTACCGATACCATACATTCTGCATTTCAGATATTGTTCGTACTCGACTCTAAATTAACAACTTTACTGAATTCACATAAACGAATCTAAATGAACGAGCAAAGTAAATTCGAAACGCTTCTCCTCAACGCACGACTCTTGACATCACACAAAATATCATAAATCATATAAAACTGAGCACAGATGAAACTAAATCTGGTTTTACTTGCAAGCTTCACTGCATGCATGTCGTTGTGGATCGAGTAGTGTGTGTTAGCGGCTCGGGAAAGCGCGCGCGCCCGCCGCCGCACGCCCGCGCGCGCGCGCTCCCCGCCCGGCACCTGCACGCACGCCGTCGCCTCCGCCACGCCCGTAGCGTCACGCGTCACGCCGCCGCTGCACGCCACGCTCACGCGCGCCCGTGCGACCGACTCCGGCGCACCGCACCCACCCACCCACACACCCCGATACTCTCTCCTACGATATATTATTTTGATTTGTATTTTATGTATAGAGCGAGGACGCCGGGGGGCAAGCGCTTCATATGTTGAGTCACCAGGGCGGTAAGAGTTAAACTGACACATGGGTAGTCGAAACGTGAGAACGTCTGTGTTTGAATGTGCAGTTAATAATATTAATCTCTTTGTTTTTCTTTGACGTTTCTCTTAACTAACGACTTATCTGAGATCGATGTTGCGTGTGTATCTATGTTTCGATGGGGATGACCTTGACATATAGTGTAAATAGATAAGCCCGATGGCCGTTCGTTGCTATTTGTCGCAAAAGACTGTTACTCTATCTTTTGCTGAAGATTTAATTTGAATGAGCTGCGCAATCTGTTTAGTTCTTCCGTTGATATTTGATCGATACGCTTTTTATAGGTATATTTATTTATCTTTCCAAATCTACTGTTCTCTTCCGTAATGTGCGGTACTAATTGAATGCGCGTTGACGATGTCTGTTCGACGTATAGTATGGTATCGCCTCATCTCCATGGCTGGCAGCGTACTGTTCATGTTAGCTGTAGGTCTGTAACTGTTAGTTCGACGTCTGTGTCGGCGAGGCCGCCCCTCGCCGAAAAACATATAGTTTGTTCATTTTTCTTCTTCAATAAATCAATACTTTGCTATTTTCACGTTTCATTTAGGAATGGCTTAATGGATACGCTCATTTGCTAAGTTGATTTTATTTTGTCCCATGATCACCCGGCGGCGGGCCGATGTGGCCGATGTGGCCCGTGTGGCCCGCTGCACTCATGTCCATGTTTTGTTTCTGTTTAGTTATCAGTTTTTTTGTGTTGGTTTGAGTTTGCGACGCCCGCGCGGCTGTGCGCCTGTGCTCTGTGCGTCAGGCGGCCTGCGCGCGCGCCGCGCCCGACTCCTCACCGCATTCGTTTGGCGAGCTATAGTGACATCATTATTGTGTTGTAGAGTCACGAGGTGGGCATGAAAACCCTGGTCATGCTGGATGAACAGGGCGGTAAGCATCCAGTAGAACATACTATTTTGCATCACTCATAATTTAGTAAAGCTTTTGTCTGAAATGCCAGTTCAGATAATTTATGAAAGTTCGTTGAATGGCAATGACTTGATGACAATAAATATGTTACGATTGAAAATCTGCTAACAGTTTATTTATAACGGATAAAAACTGAAGGTAAAACTTGTTTGTCATGATCATAACTAAACCTAGTGAATAAAGTGCATCAAACGATCTCTGCGCTCAGTGCAACCGTGCGCGTGCGCCTCAGCACTCACGCCAAGTGAGCTGGGACCATGAGATTATCTGATTCAGTTAAACCGTATTAATTATTTTATTTAGTTTTTGTCACGCATCCAGCTATGCACGTCTTCTTCAATATTGCTGTTTATTTGCATGATTAGATTTTAATAAGTGATATTTAGAAACTGTTTTCTAATTGTTAGTCACTACGAGTACGGTAATGTAATCACTTAGTGTCAGCACATACATCATTTTGTTCAAAGGTAAATGATAATTTCTTGAATTAGTTTTAACCAGATCAAGTGTAAGACATACCTAACAACACAAGCACCACAAAGAAAATGTTCAGATAAATATTAGATGCTTAAATATTAGCGTTTAAATGTCATGACCTAGTAATTGCTGTAGTTTGGCAGCTTGCATGGACATAACTAATTGAATAAAACTCAGCTACTGTTACCAGAGACATGTCTTACACTTAGCGCTGGTTATTGTCGAGAGCGTTGAGAATTTACAATCGAAATTTAAATTTTTAAGAAGATTCAAAAATATAAAAGTCGCGAATATAATTGGCAAGATCTAGGAGCTTGAACACATAACTGCAGGTAAACTGTCAAGGGCGGATCTAAAGCGTTTTTTGATGTGTGTGAACAGAGCAATTGGACAGAATCGAGGAGGGAATGGACCAGATCAATGCGGACATGCGCGAGGCAGAGAAGAATTTGTCGGGCATGGAGAAGTGTTGCGGTATCTGTGTGCTGCCGTGCAACAAGTGCGTACCACAAGTTGATTAACACGCCAAAAATCGCTTCTGCGCTAGCATATTTAACCACAAAACGGTTTTACGAACCATTAACCATGTTCTGATTTTCTTTTTGCCAATCACTCATTTGGGTTGGATTTGTCAAAGTGATGCGTTACTATATTGTTACTGCGTCGATTTGTGTGTTCTTCTTGAATGGGTGCTGTCATTCGTCCAGATACGAGTACATATTTTCTAGGAGACTTGGCCTCAGTACAACACTATATGGTATGATTCCAGAGGTGCGTCGTTCAAGGAGGACGACGGTACGTGGAAGGGCAACGACGACGGCAAGGTGGTCAACAACCAGCCGCAGCGGGTGATGGACGAGCGCAACGGTGTAGGACCACAAGCCGGATACATAGGAAGGTGAGCTGACCTCTTCTTGCATTCATCCACTGCTTCGTTAAGGGCTGGCAGATTTTGAAAGTGTTTGGTAAGATTTCACGTTATTTCAGTCTTCTCCTGGACGTGCCCTTTTCCGTTTTCAGCAAGCGCTTTGGCCCTTCAGAGATTTTCAAACGACCATGGCTGGTCTTGAAGCTGGGTGCTATCACAAAATTAATAAGTCTTTATTAAACGCCATACCAGAATAATCGCTGTCAAAGCCACAATATGAGTATATGCTAGCGAGTATATATGGTACCTACAAACTACATTCCTTCTTGATTGGGGCGAGTCTCCAAAGTTTTTGCAAAAGTTTTTTTTTTTTTTCGTGAAGTCGTACCTTGTTATGACCTAATATACCACCTAGAAAATCATACTAAAACCTTTATACTTCAATCCAGGATAACAAACGACGCTCGCGAGGATGAGATGGAAGAGAACATGGGCCAAGTGAACACGATGATCGGCAACCTGCGCAACATGGCACTGGACATGGGCTCCGAGCTCGAGAACCAGAACCGGCAGATCGACCGCGTCAACCGCAAGGTAAGGTGTCGGGCCTGATTGGTCGAGACTTGTTGGCTCTTAATGAGGTGCACGCGAATTCGTCCGTTGATATTTAAAGGCAAACAAGCTGCGTTTTGATGATGTTATTATTAAATACCAACTAGAGTGCAATCAGAACAAGCTGAACGTAGCCAATTTGCCCAGACTTAGGGGTTAAACTTTTGTTACTAAATCCCGGGGAGAAGACTACTTAAAGTTCTTGTGATCAAATATAATGCTTGAGCCGCTATTTTGAGCAGCTAATAAATCTCAAAGGGTTCAGAAGCCCGTATGTTCCCGATTTAAAAGTAAAATGCTGGGACAAAGTTCGAAGAATAATGTATCATCATTAGAAGGCACCTCAAATTCTTGGACAAACAGCAGGCGCCTGAAAGATTATTTTAGGCAAAATCTTGACCGATTTAGTTTGTGGGATAAATAAAGTAATGTGTTAGTTGAAGTAGCCAATTAAAATAATTTTCGCAGAATAGAAAAGAAAAAAAAATGCACGAAAATTTGTTGGTTCATGTTTACTGCGCACGTCAGCGCGAGAGGAGGGCGTTTATATTCTGTCTTAGGAAATCGTATGAGCTGTCTGAAATTGAACCTTATGTAACTGTGATTAAAGTCATATTACATTACACGATTTACTGATCTGATACAAATTATACGAGGTAAAAGAATCTATGCTATTCTTCTATTATTATTTATTCTATTCTATCCTTCTCTCTCGCACTGTCGCGTACCATACCATTTTACAGACGAACTTGCGTGCACTCTTTATTAATTTTCTTCTCAATAGATTTCTCTACAATCTCTACTCTTCAAGACCGATATAAGATTCTTTTCCTATCAATGTTTTTACTTATTATATTCTAAGATGATTTATTGATGTTGTCGTTTTAATTGATTCATAGTGTGAAGTTTCACTCAATACTGTTCATGTTCTTTATTAATTCCTCTATACATCCTGAAAAATGAAAAACGCCCAGAAAAATAAAGGGTAACTTAATTATGTTAAAGAATGGCAGATAATTGGGTAGAACTATCCACTGTGAGATGCAGTAAAATTTCATTACAAACAAATTTCACTGCGCCTCACAAAACTCATCAACATTTTCACCATCTAAATGTTTGTGCCTGTCACGTTAGCAATAAAAGTGCGACTAGTTAGTTGTCTTCAGTGTAGAACTATCTCCTGGCTTGTTGGCATCCAACGTTCCGGTCACTCGCTTACCTGGCAATCAATCACTTCCTTTCCGTCTTCACTCGACGCATGTCCTTTCATACTTCGTAGAGTATGCGATTAGTAATTTGTTGTTGTGAAATTAAATGATTTTTCCTCTGTGACTTCCGAATGTTCAAGACATGCTACGACCACAACACATCCCACACGACCATTGTGTAAATGTTAACTAGTTGTCACATCCATCCAGAGTCGAGACTAACATACCCAGATTTAGACTCCATGACTAACACATCATTCACATCAACTGCTAACGAAACATTGTTTTTGTTTCAAAAGACAGCGACTAAAGGCCATCGCACACACTTGAAAAATTTACTGTTACAATTTAAAGATTCCAATATTACTTCGATGTAAAGAAGAATGGGTACAGTTTTCTGATCAGCACAAGTTGTTTCTAAATATTTATGCAAATTCAAAGCAGAAAAAAAAAACTTCAACATAACAGGAAACCTCAGAATGACAAAAAATAACAAGTGCATTATTATATTATTTATTTTCTGTTGTTTCTCTGAGACAGCTGGTATTGAATTTATTCCGTAATTTTCTTTACCTAATTTTATACTCTATTTGAAAGTTGCTCATTCTTCTTCAATCGAATCTCTGTGTAACTGGCCTAAATCACAAATTTAAAATACAAACGAAAAGTCGCTGTGAATTGAACAACTAGCAAAAACAAACCGCGTGTTCTAATCTTAGGGCGAATCGAACGAAACGAGGATAACTCTGGCGAACCAGCGCGCGCACGAGCTCCTCAAGTAAAGGACGGCGGCCACACCTACACACACACACACACACGGTCTCGTGGTCTGCGCGGGCGCATACTACACGCCCACTACACCGGTTGCAGATACACTACCCTATCTGTGCTGTAATCAAATAAAATATTATTTTTGTATTTTCATTTTGAAAACTACTATTGTGACACACGGTTTCTAAAAGCTGACATTCTGTTAATCTTATGTCAAATCGAATCATCTAAAACCAATTTTTATTGGCTGTTGGGTATTTTCGGTAGCTTGCTGTGACATTTGACAAAAGGACTAAATTGAACAGCCTTTTAAAAACTGGGGCTTAGAGTTATAAAATATGTATTAGGTACATATCGATTTAGTTGCGATTATAGTTAGATCATTATTTGAGACTAATATGTACTCCTAAATAATAAAAAATTAGGTGAATTAATTAAATAAGTATAAGTATAGTTATTACATAAGTAATGAATCTGCAACCGGCTACTAAATAAATTATAAAATCAAATATTTTGCTTAGTGTATCTTTCTATCTCGAGATACATTTATCTAGTTGTAATAATACTTATATTTAACATGTAATCCTAGCATGCTACTGTATCAATTGAACACATGTTCGTTTTTGACTCAAACTTTATCTTACTGCTTTTCTTGACGCTCAAGTTTTAAGTACGTGTTGTTAAAATGTTGAGAATTAACATTGTAGTTCTGTTTGGGGAACATTGTTTGAAATACAGACGAAAACACCCATACAAGACAAATCTACTCCAACGAGCATTGATAGAGTCGCGTTGGTGCTATTCAATAACGGTGCATTCCTCATGAAAAAGTCACACCCCTCACAAAACTACATAATTTCAATAATAGTTTTTGGTGTTCATTTCATGCAGTAGGACATGTTGAAATTTTAAAATTATACTTAATCGTATTTACGCCATCGTCTCGTATACTTAAATAATATTATTAAATTACTACACAGTATAAACAGTTAAGAAGTTGAAACATGAGATTTATTATTTTGAGATAATGCATTTACCCCTTGTTAATATGTAGTGTTACTGTTAATCTAGAAATGTTATAATGTTGCTTGTCGCAGACTAAAACATTCATGTTTAGAATATTAATTGATTTATATACCTTGCGATATACCACAAGACATATAAAGGAATATATTTAATTAAATTGTTATGTACTCCTATGATATGGGATCAAATCTCACACAGATCTGTGTTTATTAATTGGCTATCTTATCTTTAAAACTTTCACGTTATTTCCACGTACTTCCTTCCTATTCACGATTGTACTGGTACCCACCAGTTGGAAGCTAAACTATAGTTTTTAGTAATAATTTCACAATTTTTCCTTGCATATTAGTCAAAATGCAATAAGAACAGTTGAAACATGTGCTGTTCTTCGGAATAGGCTATCTCGTAAGAGGGGATGAATAAATGGATATAATGAATGGTAGGGATGAGGTGATATGTGATAATAGTTTTCAATATAAGTGATTAGAGTTTAGCCAGTCACATGTCTCCGAAGAAACTTAACAGTATCTGAAGTGCATCAGATCACATCTTTGATTTCTACGTTTCATAGGAGCATTTATGTATTCGCAATAAATTATTAACCTATTTAAAAAACTTACTCATTTACATTACATGCAATTTAAAAAATAAATCCTATAAAGGCTAAAAAATTTAGTAAATTAATTTTGCTAAAGTCTACTCGTGTCTTAATCTTTTCTAATTAATATATCGATAAATTAAAAACAAACATTTGAAGTACATCGCTTTTACATATCTGTGCAATAACACACATATCTGCTTCTATGAAATAGTATGAAAAGACGCTTCCTAAATAAGGTAACTTAGTATTACAGTGAAGCTATCTTAACTTAGCGATAAACTATCATAATTTATGAACTAGTACTTTTTATTTATTTTATGAGAAAATAAATTCTTCATTTACAAAGTGATTATAAGTTATTTATTTTCCCTTTTACATTTTATTTTTGTTTTTGGTCGTACATATATATTCTTTAACCTACATTTTGATGTTACAATTAATATAAATGCAAACACGCCAAAATCATTTTTTTAAGGTGAAAAGTTTAGTATCGATGATTTGTTGCAGTTTGCTGCAGTATACTTTAAGTAATGAAACTATTTAAAATATGTATTGTATTAATTATACATATAAATTAAATATAAATATATATAAGTACTTTAAATTAACGTACTTGTTATTATATTATCTAAATAATAATAACATATTTTTGAAATATAAATATTTGCTTGAGATCGAAAGCACACAAGATGCTTTAGGGAAACTGAAGTCAGGTAACGTTTATCTAACTACAGTTTATAAAAATAAATAACTGTATGAAATGCATTACTCCACGAGACTGCACACCCACACAAACTAACTAAACACACAACACGTCGCTGAAGAACGTGAGTATATTTTTTATAATAAAAAAGTACTTTAATATAGCGGAGCACAGCTTGCACTTAAAGCGATTGAGCAGCACAAATTGGCTTTTGTGTCACTTAAAATTTAAGAAGCTATGGCGTTGCCGCTTCAAGCCAAAAATCGCTGAAAGATAAAAAGGCAGGATTCAAATCGTGTCGCATGTAGCAGCACATTAATTAACAAATAATTTGTCCGTCAATACTTTGGCTTTGGCAACCGTAATGTCGGTTGTGATAATAAATGTTGATACTACTACTATGTCACTCATCATTTAATAAAAAAATCTTTAAAAAGTCATATTTTTTAATTTGTGCCGTTACATGTGCATTTACACTTCGTGCTCGACAGTTTTCCTTGTCGCAAATGTCCTTCACATTGTATTTGAAAAATAAACAGTTTTTTGTTTGTTTTCCTCTGGTTAAAACCATGCTCCGTTTTGATTTTATTTTAACGCCCTGTTTATTGTCTTCTTTTTATTAACTTTTCTTCCTCTAATTTTGTTATTTGTGGCAATTTCTTGTCGCACATCGTTTTTTGTTTTGTTTGTTCACTGTGATTGTCCCTTTTAAGTTTAATTTATTTATCTAACAATATACTGGCATTGATTTATCCAATACTTATTTTTAAATCTTATGGCTGATAAAATAAGATCTAATTTTGTGTGACAAGTGTTCTAGGTATGTATAAGATTATAATGAGGTTTGTTCATAGGGTGAGAGCAACGAGACGCGCATAGCGGTGGCCAATCAGCGGGCGAACAAGCTCCTCAAGTCTTAAACACCACGCACTTGACTAATGCCAGCAAAACGACGCTTACCAAAAATACACATTTATTTTATGTACAGAACACGTAAAGTATATAAAGAAAGAGAGGCTTATTTTTATGTAAAAGTACGACTTAGTAATAGAAACTTTGAAAACCATGTTTTTTTTTCATTTAAAATGTAATTAAAACTCTGAGAAGTTATCAAAACGTTGGAAAGCGTCATTTTAAGAGTTCCTTAAGCCGTTACGTACGTGGAAAGTACAGTTATATTATACGCTTAAAGAATTAAAAATTACAATAATTTGAGTATCGTCGTTACTGTACGAGGCTTGCCGACAAATTAACTGACGTTTCTAGTCAAGTGGTCAAGCATTTTCCTAAATGTGGTCGTGTTCTACTCAATAAATGTATCGTTAACTGTACTTACCTGACTCTGTTCATTTGAATAAGATCGCAATTTACTATTTATTTATTCTTGCATTACTTTGTAAGTTAATTTGCATTTGCAATGAAGTCAACATTCATTTGAGATTGTATTTATTACATAAGTACGGCAATTATTGACAATACTACAAGTTGTTTAGTTGTCAGGATAGTGTGCAAGGAGTGGGTAACTGGGCAGACGCCAGTTTTGAAGACCCAAGCTCAGAAATAGATGAAGAGAATGATATAGAAATAGATGAGATTGTAAGAGCGCTGAAAGTGATGAAAGTCGGCAAAGCTGCAGGGTACGACAGAGTGTCTGCTGAAATGCTTAAGGGCGGTGACGGGGTGGTGGCAAGCCTGCTGTACCTAATCTTTAATATGTGTTGGAGATATGGCCGTGTACCGGATGATTGGTGTAAGGCTGTAATCGTACCACTATATAAGGGAAAGGGCTCTCAGCAGGAGTGTAAAAACTACCGTGGCATTAGTCTTTTGAGCGTTGTCGGCAAACTGTATGCAAAGGTTTTGATAAACCGAGTGATAAGAGTGACAGATGAGAAAATATGGGATGCGCAGGCAGGATTTAGAGAGGGAATGGGCTGTATGGACCAAATCTTCTCCTTAAGATGCATAGCCGAAAAACATCTGGCAAAGCATAAGAAAGTCTACTGTGCTTTCGTGGACTTGGAGAAGGCCTATGACAGTGTGTGGAGGGAAGAACTGTGGTCGACACTATCCTTGTACGGGGTAGACTGGCGCTTGGTACGTGCACTGAAATCCTTATACAAGGATTCCAGTGCTTGTGTTAGGATAAATGGGGCATACACGAACTGGTTCTCCATCTCGAGGGGTGTTAGACAGGGTTGTGTAGCGTCACCGTGGCTGTTCAACCTGTACATGGATAACTGTCTGAAGGATTTGAAAGAGGGTGAATGTGGATTGACGATGAATGAGTTGCCTGTTAAATGCCTGCTCTATGCAGACGATCAAGTGCTACTTGCATCGTCAGCAGAACAGTTGCAAGACATGGTGACTGTGATGGATGAAGCATATAAGAGGAAAGGAATGAATATAAATGTGAATAAGACGAAAGTCATGGTGTTTGAAAGAGAAGAGGATGTATCGGTGTGTGATGTGAAAATAAATGGTAAGAGTGTGGAGCAAGTAAGTGAGTTCGTATATTTGGGGAGTCTGTTTACAAGGGATGGAAAGATTGATGGAGATGTCGAAAGGAGAGTGAATGCGGGAAATAAAGTGAATGGTGCTACACATGCAATTGTGACCAACCAGTTGATGCCCAAGAAGGCACGACTGGCTGTTCACAATAGTGTGGTGCCTACGCTTATGTATGGAAGTGAATGTTGGGTGTGGCAAAAGAAGCATGAAAGCAGAATAAATGCTGTGGAAATGCGTTCCTTGCGGAGCATGTGTAGTGTGACGTTGAATGATAGGCTGAGGAATGATGTGATAAGGCAACGATGTGGTTTAAAAGAAGATGTAGTGACAAAAATTTAAAAGAGTATGCTTAGATGGTTTGGTCATATTGAGCGGATGAATGAAAGGAGACTAACAAAAGGTATTTACAAGGCAGATGTGAGTGGAAACGCCGGGAGGGGACGCCCTAGGAAGACATATAGTGACCTTATTGGTGATGTTCTTCAGAAAGGTCAGGTGAGAAGTACTCTCAACCGACGCTCGTGTATGACCAGATGTATGAACGTAAAAGAGGCAAAAGGAGTATGTAAGGAACGTAGCAGGTGGCGTTCTGTGGTTTCTGCCTACCCCCATGGGAAGAAGGCGTGAGTTTATGTATGTATGTACTACAAGTCAAATAGAATCCAATTATCCTAAAAATAAATCTTCAATTAATTAAATGTTATACCTAAAAATAAAATCATTCTTTAATCTACTGCTTTATGTTAATACAATCTCATTAAAATTACTATTTGCTAAAGAAGATAATTATAATTTTAGCAATGTGCCAAACTTTTTTCTCTAAGTGTATCACTTGTTAAGACACTACATTTTTTTTTTTTTATTCAAACAGATTACACAGTCATTGTCAACATATCTACTGTTCGCATATAATTCAATGCAAGGCCTCGATGCAATGCCTTCTCCTCGCCTGTAGAGAATTTAAATAGAAATCAATTATTACAATTTATTTTTACTATTACAAAAATGCACCAACTAGATAAAAATATTTTCAGATGACTTTGAACGGCTAAACAGCCAAAAATATGCTATTTCATGAATTTAACATACGTAATGAAATTGCACAAATCTTATGCACACAAAAACTTTTCTAGAAGAAATATTTTCGTATTCATTTGCACTCATCATTAATATAGGGCGTGCAATGTGGATAGCAAGATGGCGGTGTAGTAAGACCTCGGAGCTCAAACATTACATTTATTTGCCGCCATTTAATGGCGCTGTGACAATCATGAACGTGTCTATTTCAGAATTCCTTACTTCTTTAATGAGTAAACAAACAATACTTACTTACCTATCAGCAAGTCTTCGTCTTAAATTAAACATTAGTGAGATTTTTAAAATTAAATATTATGTAGTATTATGAATTATGATATTTGTTGAGATTGGGGTATCTCTCATTTTATGTAACTGAGTGATACTTGCGTTTAGCGTTTACTTATTGTGCATTTGAATTGTATGCTCCAATGTACTGCTTCTTTTGATTCAGTGCGAATTTCGCTAATTAAACAGAACGCGATCAACACATCTAAACTGCGTTCAAGAGCTGTCAGTATCATCATTGTTGCGCAATATTGACACTGACAGCTCTTGAAAGCGGTTTAAATATGCTGATCGACTTCAGGTTCTTTGGAGTTATTCACCTTTGTTAGATTAAGATAACGGTGCCTGAATTCATAGTTTACGGTAGTATTCTGATTTAGTGCCGATTTCACCAATTTTTCTGAACGCGTTCAGCACATCTAAAAGACGTTCAAGATCTGTCATTGTCAATATTCCATAGAAAATAATGACACTGACAGCTCTTAAACGTGGTTTATGTGCTGATCGCGTTCAGTTTTAGTGGTGAAATCCACCCTTAGTGTGTTTGTCACGAGTTGTATTTAAAATTGAATAAGTTACAGAAGGTAACAGTCGCAGCTTGTGATTATTTTCATTAATATTGTTATTGCATAGATTGGTGATGCCAGTTAACATGTAAGCGCTTATTACACGGTGTCATAACCGTGGATGCGTTAACAGATAGGTAGGTAATGGGAAGATTATCAACTGTCACTCTCCCATTTGCTGAAAGCCTGAAAACGTCCCTGATCAGCAACTCTGTTGTCAAGTCTGTAACTGTTGTGATTAGTTGACCACAATTATAACAGCCAATCAAAAAAAAAGATTTGCCAATAGAATAAATCAAATAGGCTTTCAGAAAACGGGTGAAAAATTAACATTATAGTTGAATTGCGTTGTAATGTGATTACAGAATATAACGCAAAAGTCTATGAAAACGATGTCGTATAGTTGAAAATTTAAAACTTTATTATTACTTAAAGTGTATTGTTGTAAGTATGACGAATAAAATGTACCGGCCTTAGGAGTAATGTGTAGGAATGTTAAAGGCAGCGGCTTGACAAATTATTATACTCGTGTACCAGTTAGTGTTAAGAGTTTTCAAAAATTTCTCTATGTCTTTTTCTCTCAATCGTATTAGTTTCTAAGGATATACGTGTACCGACGGTACGCGGACATTTATCGAAGTACATCATATTTTAATAACGAAATATTTTAACAATGTTGTCTCCTAACTTTTGAAAGCCTTTCGCCGGTCGTGTTGTGACGTCATTGTCTGATGACAGTGTGATGATGTCAGATGGCAGTGTCGATGTCGCAGCGCGGCGGAGTGTGCGCAGCCTTGTAGATTGTTTTGTAACAGTTACCTATTCAATTTAACCAATAGATGTGTAAATTTACCGCCTGCATAATCTGTATAATGGTTTTTAATCAGCCTAAAATAAAAATAAAACTGTTTAAGAGTAAATGATTATATCTATTTTCTTTAAGAATAGATGAAGGATAGTATAAACTGTTAATTTCTAATTACATTATTGATTTGTTAAATTACAAATAACTCGTATTATTTCTCGATCCTCCTAATCATAAAGAAACAACACAAACAGAATAAAAACCGCACAAAATTTTATTTAAATTTAATAAACAAAATATTTATTTACAATACTTACGAGTTAACCAAGGAACTAACTGTACCGTATCATTTAAACGAATCTCAGTGAACTAACCGATAGTTAAATACTTTGCATTGACTAGGTACCAACCTTCTACATAAAAATAGGCACTCATAACATATTTTCTCAGTAAATAAAGCGCAGATTAGCTAAGGCTATGAGATCAGCGTGAGCGGCAGTAAAAACGTTCAGTCTAGACTGAAACGTAACGTATTCTAACAATTTACCTAGTTTATATGATACATGTGATGGTACATTTTATGGTAAAAGATATATTATTATTTATTTTACTTCACAATAACGGCAAAATTCGGAGTTTCCATGTCGTTCCAGTCGCTTTAGTTGTGATGTCATCTTCACGCGACTAGAAAATAAAGAAATGTCAAATTTAGAAAATATTGTGACTGTCATTTGGATGTAGATACCAATTAGATCTCGATGTTTATAATTTCCAAAGGAAAGAAAACAATATTAAACCATCACAATTCACCCATACAAGGTCAAATTTAATCAGCTAGCGAAACTCGGTAGCCGTTCATTCTTTCATTCTTCAACTACAATACAAGACAAGGGTTTTCAAAACAAGACAGGCAGACATTTCAAGTAAAACAAGGAGGTCCCTTACGTATGCAAAATATGTATAATAATAATGTAAGGTGTTAAAATTTTCTATCTCGCCATTACACTCACGTATACCTCTAAACTTACAGCATAATGAGTCGACCACGAAACTCGTATTTAATTATAATACGTCGAAAGTACTAGAAAAAACCTAACCTGGCGAAGTGAGATGCTAAAATTTTTTGAGCTCGCTTCGCTCACAAATGTTTTTTTTTAACTTTCAATCTTTTCTACATACCGTGACAACGTAACTCCTATTTCAGTATGTATGGTCAAAAGAAATCTATCCAATCCGTCTGGCCCATGGCCCTTCCCCAGAAGTAAATCCTTTATCCGACATTGATACAAGAGGTCGTTGAACCAAAACTAAATCATCAGATTATTATTTCTTTGTTCATGTTTACTGTTTACATATCGATACCCATCATATCTGCGGAGTTTCGCTGGCTAATCTAATTTGACCCTATAATGGCAAGGAGTTTAACACACTGTTGTTTTTATACTTATAGAATACTATTTGTATAGTATTGAGATAGGAAGTAAAAAGATAATCATTTGAACACACAAACACATGAGATAAGATATTTTATTAAATGTTTACATACACAACAGTGGATCAAACACATACACGTCTTTTTATGAGCTCTTTATTATTTAGGAAGCTACAAACATCAGTGTCACATAGCGGTGAGATTACTATTACTTGCACCAACCACCGTATTTGTTCTTTTTTTGCGTCATGTTTACCGCAAATAAAGTATTTCCTAGTATAAATTATTTTCTTTTTTTCACCAATGCTGTTCTAGAGTAGACATAAATAAAAAGTAATTCGTTCAACTTACCAATTTCAACAATGAGTTCAAGTACGACCATGACAGCGAAACCTATCAACGCACACGAGAACTGCAGCAGACCACTGCTGCCCTTCCACACCTCGAAGAACACCACGTACACCAGCGTACCACACGCCAGGCCCTGGAAATATTAGCATTTGAGATTAAACTGCCGATAATCTATAGCTGCTGTGGTCGTAATAGGTATATAAGGTCATGTAGCATTATCTGCGCAGCGTTCAAATGTAACCGGATATAGCTGAAACTTCTAGGTATTTTACGTGGATTACAAGGTCATTCATGAATGGTTAACAACAATAGGCAAACGCCAGAAGGGATGATGAAAATTGTTTTTTTCGCAAAAAAATATTTGTATCCAAATAGTGCAAACAATATCATAAAAAGTGTAAAAGATCAAAAAATTGCCAAGTTATAAACGTTTCAAAATAAGTGTTAGACAAGAACAGCACTATCGTAGAAGTGACGTCACGACTATGTAACTTCATACAAGCGCCATACATTGTCCGTACCGCGCGACAAGGACGGGAATAATCCCCTCGAAAAACTTATAAAGCGTGTAGCTTCTTCATTTTTACATCGATTTAACAGATTTTTTTTATTCTCTCATTATTATTGTGCCTTCTTTGAAATTACATTATTTTTTCAAGCATTTTAATATTATTCATCATCCCTGTTGTAGGGTGCCCTATTTATATGATATTACATAGGACTTAGCAACTGGCGTTTGGGTGTACCTAACATATTCACCTCTGCCTAATCCTTCCGGGAATGTTGGCGTGATGTTTTGCAAAATGCATCACGTAAAAAATATATAGACAATAACAATGTCATCGCAAGGCATTTACCCGATGCCCGATAATAAGTAAGAAGAACTAATAGCGATCATTATTGTGATTATAATTTTTCGTAGTTAATTGCATTTTAATTGTTTTGGTGCAAAAAAATGCTGGGCTACTTGTCTCGTTAACATGGCTACCTACTAAAACGTTTAAAGCTGTGTTCTTAGTACTTATATCCAAATAATAAAATAAATCTCAGATACCTAAATACTGTCTATATATTTTTTACACGATGCCAACATTCCCGGAAGGATTAGTTCCGGGAATGTTGGCATCATGTAAAAAATATAGACAATAACAATGTCATCGCAAGGCATTTACCCGATGCCCGATAATAAGTAAGAAGAACTAATAGCGATAATTATTGTGATTATAATTTTTTATTTATCTATGACGTAGTTAATTGCATTTTAATTGTTTTGGTGCAAAAATTGCTGGGCTACTTGTCTCGTTAACATGGCTACCTACTAAAACGTTAAAAGCTGTGTTCTTAGTACCTAAATCCAAATAATAAAATAAATCTCAGATACCTAAATACTTCGCTAGTGCTAATCAATTGGGATGATGACTACTATTAAAAATGTTCTTAAAAATACTATTATTTCAAAGAAGGCATAGTAAAAATGAGATAATCGAAAAAAATATCTTAAATCGATGTTAAAATGAAGAAGATACACGTATTAAAAGTTTTTGGAGGGGATTATTCCTGTCCTTGTCGCGCGGTACGGACAATGTATGGCGCTAGTATGAAGTTACGTAGTCGTGACGTCACTCAAACTCAAAGCATTTATTTCAAATAAACCAATTACACGCACTTTTGAATTGTCAAGGGGTCGGTCAATCAGAAATATGAAGCTAGTTGCCCATTCCAAAGCGAAAGTAGGTACCTATGGAGAAGAACGGGCAAGAAACTCCATGGACACTCTTTTAAATAATATGGATACAGAAAAATTTGCTACATCCGTCTTGTTGAAATTATACATGTGAGAACGATGTAGAAAGACCCGTAATAAAAACAAAAAAAAATCGGAAATAAAAATAAGCCGTGGCTGCCAAGAGATGACCAGTCCCCACTGACGGCGCCCGTTCACGAACATGACGTATGGATCAGCACCATTCAGCTCAACCATTTTGAAGGGAACTTAATGAAAAATCCAACACACACGCCACCACTAGCGAGACATTTGAGTGAGCGTGACATACTCTCAGCCGCCAGGGCACATTCAAGTCAATGACAGACGTGCCCAGTATAGGGTAGCTTTATAGTGGGTACCACATAGTGCTCACACGTGTGCTTTGCAAATATACAATACTAAAAGATTGAATTTTTACAGCGCAAAGATAGTTTTTACAATCTTCAGCAGCTCCAACAATATTTCCGAATGCTAATCAATTGTTTAGGCGCCCTTGTGGAGCAGAACCAGCGTTGAGCCAAGCATTTTTGTCAGAGATGTAATCCTCCAACTTATAATATGCTTGGCTGCATAATGTGCGTTTGATAAAAGTTTTGAACTTCGTTTCATTCAGTTGGAGTATGTGGGGAGGTATTTTATTGTAACATTTTAAACAGTACCCCATGAACTTCTACGAAAGTTCTGTCCTAGTCTAACACTTACTTTTAAACGTTAATAACTTGGCAGTTTTTTAAGCTTTTACACTTTTTGTAATACTATTTGCACTATTTGGAAATAAACATTTTATTGAGATTTAAAAAAAAAATTGTCATCATCCCCATTGATGGGATTCATTAGGTATCTATTATTTCAACACCCTAATTATAATAAGGTGAGGAGGCTGTGCCTAATTATAATACCTGTGTGGAATTATGTTAACCATATTTAACATTCCTTGCCCGTATTCAACGAATGTTATGTAAGCACCATAATGTCAATTTTTACTTGCATATTTTACTTTCGAAAAATTACAATTGCCGATATTTAGGTACACACGGCTACACATCAAGTTATTCATTTACAGTATGAGCTGACCTCTCATTGTACGGAAATCCTATACAATGCGAGATCAGCATAAACTGGAAAAATATAGCTTAATGTGCAGCCGTGTACTAGTACAACAACTTAAGTATCCCATAAACCTTAGCCTCAATCTTTAAACAATGCTACGCTTAATTGAATAATTGTCTGAAAGGATGGTGAAAAAGATTTTCAGAATAATAAGTCGATTGTACGTAAATAATTAAAAACGTCGCTTATAATTAAACTGGCAGCTGACCTTAATTAAACTGCATTCATTAAACGAAATTTCTAGAGCACCATTGTTCAGAAATCTTAAGATAGCACGCAATTTCAGCGAAGATATAAAAACCAGCGTAATAAAAAACCAATCTATGTTCAAAGTTATTGGACCTATTTAGCCACTTATTATCAAAATATTTCTTATTATTAAGGGTACGCTGGAGGCATTAACGCATCATCGGTTGAGTGTGTAAGGTTGAATTTTTACTAAATACTTGCCCGATCTGGCGTTACGCGACCGACGATACGCGACGTATCTGCCGTCAGATGTACGACTACCAATTACCATACCGTATTCAATTCCCATCTTATTGGAAAAAGCAATTCTCAATAGACAACTAGGTATATGCGTAAGTAGGTAAAGGATAGCACTGTAAACTAATGGGGGCTTTATCACTTATATGTATTATATTAATACCATTTTCCATTCCTGTATGAGAATCTAAAACAAGGGACTTAGTGCACGCGAGGCACCGGCCACAACCACCGGTGGCGCCTCTTGCGGCGGTGTTGAGCTTTAGCGGCTGGCCATCACCGGCCACAATCGTCCAATCCTTACAAATCATATGAAAAAGCATGTGAACTCTGATTGTCGCTGGGTTGGCTACCGGTTTCTGTGCTGTTAGCTTGTTTGCACTTAGCCTAAGTGGTCCCGTGGAAACTTGAATAATCTGGCGAAATGTGGGTGTATAAACCTCTGCCTACCCATTCGTGAAATATAGGCATGAAATTATGTTCATAATTGTTTCTACTTTCGTGAAACGTCGCGGACGACATAATCAGTATCAATACACACCTGTAAGATGACAGAGTACACGCCAGCATCAGCAGCGCCCGCGCCGCCCACCAGCAGGATACCGATACCGATACCGAGCGCCGACATGAAGGAGAAAGTGAAGATGTAGACGATGGATACCCATCGCTTGGTACCAGACGCCAGCAGTTCGACTCCGATGCAGAACGCGATAATATACTTGTGTGCGGATACGGCACCGAACATGTACCTGCAAATAAGGAACAGATAATCAATCAGCATCATTCTTCTGCCCGTTACCCAATTGCTCACTTTCTCTAACATGCGAACAACGCATCACACTGACGTCACACAAATCCTGCATCGCGCAATCGGAGTTTACCGCGCAGCTAGCATTTAGTCGTCATCTCGGTAGTCACCCACTTTCAACTCTGGCGCGTCGAGTCGGCATCTTCGTCGCTGGTCGTCATCGCCGTGCCTCCCCTAGGTAACTAGGGGTCTCACCTGGCGGTGACAGACCGCCGAGATGTCGTGAAGAAAGCGACGCTTTGCTTTAAGCGTCGCGGCGCTCCTACAGAAACAAACAAGAATCCACACACATACGCGCACGTATCTCGCGTGCGCCCAGTACCACCCGCCAAGAAGCAACCCTTATGAGGGGCCCGTAAATACGGGCCACCGTATGGCATCAGCGGCCGGGGGGCAAAGCCCCGGCACCACACGCAACGCCCCCTTACGGAGGCGCCGCGATATAGCTACGGCACCCACTTTCTAGCCATATCATCTGTCACACTGTCCACCCATCGTTTGTTTGGTCTTTTCCTACCCGGGCTTATAGCCAACCGCTTTCATACTCAGAATTTTGTGATCTGCTTCGTTAGCCTACTGCTGACTGCTGAGTTCTACCATAGGGGGCGTCTATGAATTACGTGAGGCATTTAGGGGTCGATCCGAATCTCACCAAATCTCAAGTCGGGGAGACGTCTCGGCAATGGTCACGTTATTTTTTCCCGCAACTATACCTAGTGAAAAATTGCGAGAAAACTGTGAGTTTCTGTGTGCAAGCGACAATGGTTTAGAGTGGCTAAATCAGAGCGATGTTGAGGGAGCAGATGATTTTTACTGAAAATCACATGATCTTGTTGGTACCAGACCCCACACGTGAGTCCCCGTAGACTGTATTAGATTGAATATTCATAAAAGATTTTTTGTAGTTCTTATTGTTCGATTTTCTCACTGAGATTCTAGACTACGTTCTAGTCTTATAAAATCTTATATATTTATTGTTTTTTTGTGGAATTGGAAGGGCATCGTTCATTTTGAGCCTTTACGGACGGGCAATACCATCGATTCGGATCTCTACTGCCAACGACTAATGAGACTCAAGCAAGAAATTGAGAAAAGCAGCCGGAATTTATCAACAGAAAGGGCGTGGTCTTTCATCATGATTACGCCAGACCACACACCTCTATTTCCACTCAGATAAAATCGAGAGAGCTTGGTTGGGAAGTGTTAATGCATCCACCATATAGCCCTGACCTTGGACCCTCAGATTTCCACCCGTTTCGGTCTCTTCAGAATTCTTTAGGAAGTGTTAGGTTAACATCAAGAGAGGACTGTCAAACCCATTTATCGCTGTCACTACTTACAAAATGGCACATTTAGAGAAATCAAATGTAAATGTGTTTCTATGAAAAATATCTTGACAATTTGAAATGTCTCGAAGTTTTAATCAAATAAGTAGGTATAGTCTTCGGGGACAATTTTTTTTTTTGGGTGAGAAATAATCAAATGACCTCTCCCGCTCAAGGTGGAGCGGGAGGGCGTGTCAGACTTTTGCTGACTAAAACCCACCCGTGTTCCTTCAGATTCCTGTGCCAGGGTCACGGTGTCTCCTTCGAACAACCCGCGAACCTGGCAGGCATCTCCTGTGGCGACTAGGGGCGTGAGGGCGCAAGGTTCTCTCCCTTACGTGCTCCGCCTCATCCTTCGCGAGAATGACTACTACGCAGAAGGAGGTGACGGCTTTCTATTCGCTCTCGCTCCGAACCATGACCTGGACCAGGGCCGGACGCGAAAGATCGTAGCCGCCGATCGCCTCCGCGAGGACACGGCGGTGCTCCGCACAATTGGGCAGACCACCGTATGCTCCCCCGTGTCCTACCGGCGATCCACACAATGGTGTTACCCGGGATTTTCCTCCCACCATATACGGAACAGGTACCTCCCGAAACAACCATGTCTGGTAAGGACCCGTGTCAGGCAGAAGGTGAATACGCCGTGGCGCATCTCCAACCACTCCTCAAAGAGGGGACTTATCGCCGCTTTTGTGGCGTGCCCGGCACTGGGTTGTGAAAATTGCACCCTCCATGTCGCCGTAAGATCCTGCCGGGCCTCTGTCCGCTGTGCCGCGATTTCTCGCGGCAGCAGAGTTACGCCGGCGTTTTGCCTATTCGCGCCACTTCCACACGTGCACGAGACATAGACATAGCGTTCATTTTATTAATATTGACATCTGTACTTTTAGTACAGTCCTATTACGGACGGCAACCGGCAAGCAAAAATAAATTTAATGGTAAAGACCATTTAGTTGAACATTCAAAGCTGTATAGATATTTACAAATCATAGCTTGCACAAAATATATTCAAATCTAGAGTATTTAAATATTTGTGTTCTGAAGAGTAGTCACATTTTTTGAATACACTTCCGTAACATACAAATGAACAGTTTAAATGATAACATTTTATTGATGTCTATGTTTGTATAGAACTTTATGATCATTTTAAAGCTTACTATGTTTTGAAACATTGTCACTGCCAATATATTAGTGAACTCGACTGTACACACGCCTATACATTTCCAGTATAAGCTGTACTGTCAGTGTACGGAGATCCTATACAATGCGAGATCAATTATAGATATAGATATATATAGATACACGGAGATAATATGTCTAGAAACTAAAAAAAGAACTTCAGCTAGACAACCGGCCAATGTTCTTCGATATAACTACTCAGATATTAAAGAAACACTATATAACACAGATTTCAGTCCGCAGCCTGCAGATCTACTTATCTCTACTATTCAAGATGTGATTGCAAAACACAGTTATAATGTTCGTGTCCCCAGGAAATGTAGAATTCTAAAGCCCTGGATGACACCAGGTCTACACAACCTACACTAGATACCAAAATTATCTCACGTCACTGCTTAAAAAACTAAAAAAGATCATACAATAAAAATGAGTTGCTTAAAGCTAAAAATAATACCAAGGCCACATGGAAAGCTATTAAAGGTAAAATAAATCAGAACTCCCCTCTTCAGTCCTCAAGTGCACTTCTGCTAAGCTCTGCTGACACCAAGGTATCCATTAATGAGGTAAATAGCTTTTTTGTTACTGTTGGTGAGGGTTTAGCACAAAAAATTAAAATTCCCTCTAGATCCCAAGTTGAATGCCCGACACAACTCTCAGCATGCAATTCCTTTGCCATTATGCCGGTTGACGAAGCTGATGTTAAAAGGATTATTAAAAGCGACTGTGCCACTGGGTGTGACAAGATTCCTGCAAGTATTCTCAAACAGTCAAGCTCCTCTTTAGCTATTCCCATTACACACGTCTGTAACTGCGGTATCGAGTCTGGTACTTTCCCCAATGCTTTCAAAAAGGCTGTGTAGTTCATCCAATCTACAAGAGTAGTGACCGATCCAACGTTAACAATTATCTACCGATTTCAGTCTTGGGCTCCTTGTCAAAAATTCTAGAACGGATTCTCAACAAGAGTCTTACCACATATCTTGCAAAATATTAGCTAACAATCAATGTGGCTTTAGACGGGGAATCTCAACTGAGGACACGGTTTTGGACCTCACAGGTCTTGTAGTAACCAAGTTGGATGAGGGGCTCAAGTGCTCTGGCCGGATCCCCGCCATGGGACCTAGACGCGAAGGTGCTCGCGTCACTTTATCGGTGGCGCGAGGAAGCGAGGGCGCGGGGCGAGCGGCCGATGCAGCGCCATATGGAGCAGCGTCGGTCGCAGCTTCGCGAGGTCCTGGTGGCGGAATGGCGGGACAGGCTTTCACGCCCTACCGCCGGCCTCGTCACCATCGAGGCGGTCCGGCCAGTGCTCGACCTCTGGCTCGGGAGGAGGCACGGCTCCCTGTCGTTTCGGGCGACGCAGGTGCTCTCGGGGCATGGCTGCTTCGGGAAGTACCTGTGTCGCATAAACAGGGAGCCGGACGCTCGGTGTCACCACTGCGTCGACTGCCGGGAGGACACGGCGTGGCATACGCTGGCAGAGTGTGCCGCTTGGGAGGAGCCGCGCGGTGCCCTAATCTCAGAAGTAGGCAGTGAGTTGTCGCTGCCGACCGTAGTGAGTTCGATGGTCGGCAGCGCCGAGTCCTGGGACGCGGTGGTTTCCTTCTGCGAAACAGTGATCTCGCAGAAGGAGGCTGCGGAAAGGGAGAGAGAGATCTCGTCCACTCTCCCGATCCGCAGCAGGCGCACCGGGCGCAGGCGGAGGGCGGACAACGCCCTCTTCCAGCCCCCCTAAATGGGTCCAGGGGCGACGGATTCGGGGACAGCCGTCGCCCCCCAACATCAGGACCCGAGAAGGCGGCGCGCGTAGTGTTCCTCGCGCGCCGACCACAGACGTTGCGGGGGGAGTACACCTCACTCCCCCCGCCCGAGACGGGGCCCGCGCAAGCGGGCCGGCACCAGCCGGGGTTGTGGAAGAATAATGTGTTCCCGCGACCCCGGCGTAGGTGTGAGAAGGAACACCGGGGTGGTTTTTAGTCAGTAAGAGTCTGACAGACCCCTCCGCCCGCCCCAGGGCGGAGGACATCCATAAGGATTTTCCACCCCGGGAACAAAAAAAAAAAAAAAAAAGGGGCTCAAGTGCTTTGGCATCTTTCTTGACTTGACCAAGGCGTTTTACTCTGTCTCTGTACCCACACTGATATCGAAGATGGAAACCATTGGAATCCGCGGTATGGCACTTAAAATCTTCTCAGACTATTTGTCAAATCGATCACAATGTGTGAAAATCGATTCATGGTATAGTGATGATGAAGACATCCGTTTTGGTGTGCCTCAGGGAAGCATTTTGGGACCCACACTCTTCCTACTATACATAAACGATTTGTGCCGCTTATCAATACCTAACTGCGATATATTCACCTATGCTGATGATACGGCACTGGTTATATATGACGATAACTGGGGTACCCGTAATGCTAAACTGAGGGCGGAGCTATCACTTCAACGAGTGATGACATGGCTTTCGGTGAATTTGTTGACTCTCAATATTGACAAAACCAAGATTGTCCGCTTCTCTCTACCTCATACGAGCGCCCCTCCCATAGAGTCTAGTATAATCAGAGCCCATACCTGCCTGAATTTTCTGGATCACAGTAACAACGCTTGCACTTGTCTCACCCTGTCACTAGTTACAAGCACCAAATACCTTGGAGTGGTAATTGATGAGCATCTTAGCTGGCGCCCCCACACTGATGCACTAAGCTCGCGAATCAGAAAATTAATTTATATTTACAAAGAACTGAGACACTCAGCTGATCATGAAACCCTGTTTCTTGTTTATCAGAGCCTGTGTGTCTCCTACTGTATTTCTTCTTGGGGAGGAACCTGCAAGACTCACCTGATTCAGGTTGAACGAGCGCAGAGGGCCATTCTTAAAGTAATGCAGTTCAAGCGCAGAGACTACCCAACTGCCCTGCTCTATTCGGAATCAGAAGTCCTCAACGTTCGCCAACTCTTCATTCTACGTGCGGTTTTACGCCGTCATTATATGATTCCTCTTGACGATAAACTTTAAAAAAAAAACTAAAGGTTACCCTGTTTGTAGTATTTCTCGGTGTCGTACTTGTTTTGCAAGCAGACACTTCAACGTACTCAGTGCCCGAATTTATAATAAGATCCATCGTCTTCTTGACATATACACTTTTCCTTGCAACAAATTGAAAAGCAAGCTTACTAGTTCAAATTCAAATTAATTTATTTCGTGGTACATACAGAAGGTGTTATAATACATTAGATCCGAGCTGTGTACCGCCAAAAGGCATACAAAATATCAAAGATTCTAATATACAATATTCAAAATTACAAAATTAAATATTATGTCACATCATTAACAGATTGGATTAAGCATAACATGTCTTATAATTTAAAATTTTCATTTAAATATTCGTCAACAGAATAATACACACCTTGTTATTTAGCAATGCGAATAGATTTCTTTTAAATTCGTTTATGTTACTACTTGAGATAAGTTGTCCTGCACCCTAATTGCGTAATACACAATCAATCGGAATCTGAATCGTTTTGAAACAGATTGCTAATCCATTGCTTCTTAAGTTCGATAAAAATTCTGCTCAACAATTTAAATAGAACGCAATGAATGTTCTTGAACCGTCAAAATCAAACAGATTAGTCGTAATCGTTTACGAAAATGTGTTACGCAATTAGGGTGCTGGTAACTTATTAGATAGTTTTTGAGCCATTGCATAAAAGCTGTTGCTATGAAATGTTGTTTTTGTTGCTAACACCTGCAACTTTTATGAGCGCCGTTTACTTTCTACAAATCTATACAAATTCATAATGTGTTTTTATAAAATTACAGGCTTCTTAAATATAGAGTGACGGTAAAGTCAATATTTTAAGCTTATGAAAATGTGGCTTGCATGATTCCTTATTCTTATTCTACAAATCGCTCGGATACATTTTTTCTGTGCTATAAGTACTTCTTGTATCTTAGGGGCATTTCCCCAGAATATGAGGCCATACCGCAGAGCCGAAGCGACATAACCATGATAAGCTGCGAGTAAGGCGGTCTTATTCGCAATTTTACTTGGTTTGGTTTGGTTGATTAATTATAGTTGGCTGCTGAAGCTGTCATACGTACGTGTCCTTGTAGTTAACTCATAACTGCACACACACACACACACACATACCCACATTTCGTACATAATCAAACACTCACTCTCGTACACTATCGCACAACTCTCCTGAGACCTGCAGCCTAATTGCGTAACACTTTTTCGTAAACGATTACGACTAATCTGTTTGATTTTGACAGTTCAAACACATCCATTGCGTTATTTACATTGTTGAGCAGATTTTTTTACAGAACTAATGAAGCAATAGATTAGCAATCTGTTTCAATACGATTCAGATTCCGATTGATTGTGTATTACGCAATTAGGGTACTGGTGTCCTGAAACACAGGTTTTTGGCCTAGCTTAGGCACCAGTCTCCCACAATATTGTAATGTGTATTAATAGCCCAATACTAATCAATGTCTACTTGTAAACTTTCAAATATTGTGGTGTGCAAATAAATAATTTTTATTTATTTATTAATATTATAATTTATACTGGAAATGTATAGCTTGCCGTGTGTACAACTATTGCAGTGCATTTTAAAGCACTGCACCTCTTCCTATCCCTTCGGGAGATACCCATAGGCGTGACGCCCGCGCCATGCTAAATAAATTTACTCAAAGAATCAAAGGTAAAGTTAGTATATGTACTTACCGTAAGTAGTCAATTTAATAGGGAAAAGGCTAAAAAAAATTAACTGCTGCCTTAAGGTTTAGGCATTTCTTATATTTAATTTTCTGGATAAATGCATTTTATATGTTATAAAGGTATATGTAAAGCAAGCATTCTACATAATAGCGGCAGTATGCAAACGGACGGTGCCGTATGTACAATGACGAAATTTGCAATTTGTTTGCGGCATAGGTTATATTACCAAGTTAATATAGTGTGGTGTACCTTAAACTTTGAATTTATAATTTATGATAGTATTAATACGTACGTGACACCATAAAGGTAAGGACCTCCTTATGCCTATTTATATTGTCATTATAGCCATTGATAACTAAATTAACAATACAATTAAGCCCTATTACAGGCGTGCTTTACAACAGGTAGATTTCCCGCCAATTGCCAAATACTCGTAAATAAATAAAAATTTACGTTATTATGACGGTGATTGATAACAAGCCTTAATTCTTTATCAACAGGTAGGTAGGTATAACCATTACTGTATCATCATTTGGAGATAACAGTTTTTACATTCAAAACACACCGCTTTCTAATGGATTTGTAGCCCAGACATGGTGTTAATCTAAATGCTGGTGAATAATATTTTAATAAAATCAAAAAAATGCCAATACACATCGGAATGCCGGTCACATATTAAGCATCTGTTATTATTTGTCCTTAACACTTCCAATTTGAAAATATTTGTAATTGAAGTGTGAAAGCAGTACTCATTTGAATAAAAATCAGGCTTGCTACTCGTAGTAATCACAAATAAGGCAATCATGGTGTTAGAACCACTATTCGGTATTAAAGTCAGCAATCAGTCCAATTGGACAATAGCAACACTTTCACAAGTTATCTTGGCTTATCAAACAACGTTTAATTTAAGTAATTTAATCGGTTAATCTATTCATTTGAATTGCTCGGACGTTGGCACATATGAATAAGACACATTAGGTACTCATAAACAAAGAAAATAAAAGTGATCGAATGTTCCCTTCATTTTGTAGGTTCTGCTTAAAATGAAATACTTTAAACATTTATTATATAATATCCTGACCCTAACCGTTTTGTAAATTAAACATGTCCTATCTAAGAGAGCCGGGTGATCTTGAACTCAAAACTCACCTATCTCAGACTCCTAGTTCTCTATTTATGATTGTACATTCTATTAACTAATGCCTGTAATATGATGTTGAGATGAATAATAATGGACGATTATGATTATTTTTGTAAACTTTGAATGTAGGTAGTTTTTATGACTCTGCAATAGACTAAATGCGTAGCAGCATGACTACTTCTATCTCTACCTACTCTAAGAAGAGAAGACAAATAAAAAAGCATAATTTTCTTGAATTTTGACATCGCGTTGTAGAAATCTTTCTACAATCTGTTATTTGTCTTCCGTTTCTATAGTGGCCCTACGCATGCTGGTCCCGTAAAAGTAAAATCTAGTTCTTATATTTTCAGATTTTCCCAAAGAATCTGTATAGGAATGTCATCTTAATAAATCAATCTGTAATACTACACAGGAGAAGATAAATAATGACCTCTTGGATGTAGACAGTGTATAACTACAACATTCAATAGAGGTATGAGGAGCAGGGTGTAAAGTTCACTCATCCTTCATGGAAAAGGGAGGATCCTCCGACCCGACGGGTGTCGTGTCTGGTGGGCTACAGCCCCACGATTGATGTCGGGACGTTGTATACGTATATGCTAGTTGCGCCGTCAAAGACGTTAATGAGTGATGTAGTTCACATGTGGCGTTGTAGATGCCGCCACAACTCCAAGTAAACATAAGGGGCGGAGGAAAGTTTCTAAGGGGGCGTTAACATAAAGGAGGAAAATGAGTACCTACCTTCCTACCTACATTGTAAGGAAAAGTACCTACATAGGCACTTAAAAAGAGCAGGAACTCAAAAGGAAGCACTCAACATGGAGTTTCTACAACACTTAACGTATCGTCACGTATTTGTTATCTAGTAGGTAGGTACTCGAAATAATTGATCATATTACTTACTATGAACAACTTCCTTAAAAGATCTAGACACAGGTTTGGCCAATCCAACACTATTTAACTTTTTAAGGCCCGACAGAGAACGTTATTTATTTAATTCGAAAAAACTCAACGAATTGTTCGCTCATTAAACCACTCATGAGATAATAATACACCATCGATAGGTTATAAGTAAGTTTATGTAGAGCCCTCTCAAAAGACTGGTTATCGGTTTTTCGAACACTAAAAATACGTAAGATCTATAAATACGTAAGATCTTGTATTCGTGACAGGTGTCCTTCAGGGATGTGTCCTTCAGGGATTTAAACTAGTAGCCCTTTGGAGATGTTAAGTTGATAAGCAGCTACGCCTGTAATCCATCACGTAACATTGTTAATCTATCGATTTTCCCAACAGTTCTAATATATAAATAAGATGCGTCTAATCAAACCCTTGAAATTCGATATGCAAACGCTATCATAGGTGACTTAATATACGACAGGTATCTTTCTATGCACTACAAAATCTTCAGATAAAGTTTACGTGACTGCCGGCAACACGAGATTAGTATTTCGAGTAGGTACCATTTATTTTTTCCTCTATCGATTTATTGCCATGAGGATTACTATTGTTCACGGTCGGTGAAACTTGTCGTCACCTGTCTAATATTGACACTGACAGCTCTTGAACGCAGTTTCGATGTGCTGATTGCATTCAGTTTCATTGGTGAAATAAATCTTTCAGTAAAGAATTCTTCGCCACAATACTTACTAATCATACCGTGTGTGAAAAATACTTGCAGTTTTTGCAAGTATTTTTCATAAAAATGAACAGGAAAATTTTATTTGTTTGTATTTTTATTTGTACCTGCCTTATCGGTTAGTGCTACTGATATTATTAGTATATCCGTGTTTGTAGTAGTGTATCCGTGTCTCTGCAGCATCAGGAGTTTCTTAACGGATGTTTATAATTGAAATGATATTTCCAAAGACACGGAAGGATCTTTGACTTATGACTAAGTAGGTGATTGTTTATTACAAAAGAACATGTTTAGTTATTAGAAACTATTCAATTTAAATACCAAAACGGAAAGCTGACATTCTGACCCTACGAATTGATCTAATCTAATCGATCGATCTATCTAATGAATTAGTCCACCTAAAGGTAGTCGGTATGTATGTATGTAACCTACATACTTTTTTAAGAGCTGAAAGCAAGCAACAAACTCTTAAAGAGCTTGATATAAACATTCGCATTGTTGATCTCTTCTGATATAGGTAGGTAATGAAGAAGTCAGATCGTCTTCCAGGACTGAAGCACAAGAGTGATTAAATAACAGATCTTTGATACTTACCACACGTTGCCAACCGAAGACTCCAACCCCACAGCAAGTCCTTCAAACAACTCATGTACGGACAGAGCCAGCACAATGAGCAGTCCTCTCAGAGCCGAAGCCACAGAGTCGTTCTCTTCCAACACTTGCAGGTGGTTAAGACCGTTCTTCTCCTCAAACTCAGCCTCCTTTTCTGGGACCGGTTCAACGTATGCTTCGACTGAACCTGCGGCCAAAGAACTCTTCCTCAACCTGAATGGTTTGGTGAAAGTGTTGTCCCTCTTCTTGCTCTGACGGCTGTTGATGTACAGATGCACTAGTTCTTCTATGAGGTAGATCATGTAGAATCCACCACACATGATCAGCCCGGCCATGAAGAGTGGAATCTCGGGAAGCTCGCCATTCTCTGGAAATAAAGAAATAGAAAATTTGTTACTGTAGGATGTGCAGAGACTCGGGATGGAGTTCTCGAGCTAATTATAGAATAATATAATGTTTGGACTTTGGAGACCATGACCTCTGAGTTGGTTTCGGCATTTCTCCTCATCTCAGGATCAGTCAGCTAGGAAATGCCGGCGCCATATAGTTACATAATATTGAAAATATTGACCTGTAAAAGTATCTTAAAAAGATCTGCATAGAGAAATAAACATTTCATTTCATTTCGAAAACAGCCTAGTTTCTAAAGGATGAATCTGGAAATGAAAGCCTATCCTGTGAAAACAATTTATTTTATCCTGTCATTGCACAGTGAATCAATTTGGTCGTATTATGGATAAGTAGTTCAGTGGTCCTTGTTCTTTGTATCGTAAGTATTGCACCCAATGTGGGTGTACAGTCACTTCGAGAGATATCGGCCCTGACTTACAATTTTGTCACTAATTTGTTACTATGATTACTTTTTTATGCAAATACTAACTTCATAACTATGATATTGTATCATCCTAACTATAATATTATAAATCCGAAAGTAAGTTTGTTTGTTACGCTATCATGCCAAAACGACTGAACGGATTTTGATGAAATTTGACACACAGATAGAGCATAACCTGAGTAAGGACATAGGCTACCTTCCCGTCCTGGATAGCAGACGAGATCGCGGGCAACAGGTTATAGTTTTATCGTATAACAAAGTCAGTGTCGGAACTTCATTCTTCAAAAATAGAACTTAGTTGATAAAGAACATCGTAGTAGTCTTCTGCGCTTGGTCTTCTATGATTTGTGAAAATATTTACTAACATGAAATAAATGTAGGTATTACGTTCTGTAATATACCTTGTCTTCTATAAATATTTACCTAGGTGTGCGATAAATTCATAGTATGCAATGAGAGAGTACCTATATCTGTTATAGACAAGGGATTACTTTCTCATTGCCATGCATACACCGATCTATGTTTTTTTCTTAGTTTTTTTTCTTCTTCATGGTTTACACAAATATGACTCTGCAATGTTATTATATTCTTTGCATTTAATCAGTCAAAATTAGCGACTGGTTTGTATTAATACCTGATGGATTGCTTAGCGTCAAGATAAGGGATTTCGTTAGCTATTATCTTTAACATGACTTTGAGTATGTGTTATGGGTATTTCTTATAGATACAATCAATACCTTTAATAGCATATTTGATAACATAGTTATCTGTCTGCAATTTAACAAATCTAGAGATTGATTTATGTGTGTTTACTACTACAAAACTAATTATCGGCTAGCATTTTTGCTCATATAACTCAACAAAATGTATGGAACACCTGATTTTTCTTTCACCATTCCATCGTTTGATCAGAGTCCTCCAAATTTGTGGTCTAACTTCCTCTTGCCTAGTCATAATAGAAGTTCCTAAGTAAATAGGAACTTGAAGTATATCTACAAAATTGTATTTATCATGAAGTTATTAAACTTTTGGTACCTAAACATGAAATTATTAGGGCCATATTCAAACCAGTACCTTTAGAAACAGGTTCTCTAGAAGATCTTGGTGTCCTTAGGTTAAAGATAGACGCGACCGTGCCATGAAGCCATCTAGGTACATCAGGTAACGCCATAAATTAATAATGTCCTACTTTAAAACCATGCGGTGGAGGTTATCGTAAAGTACTTAATTGGAAATAATAGATAATACGTTGAACATAAAATGTGTAAACACAACCATATCATCAAGTTTGTATTCGCCGATGGGTTATGCCCAGTTTGGGAAAATTAATATCTGAGATATATATATCACAACTGTCAAAGAATGACAATTGTGATTTGATTACACGGACAATTTAAGTTGATCAATTGGCTTCACAATAAATTTTCCTAAAGGAGATCACCCATTTTATTCGTCGATTTGGTAGGTATTTAAGAAAAGGCAGCGGCCACAAAGGAATTACATTTTATTTGAATGGTGGTAGTAGTAGAAACATTTCTTTGTATGGCGACAACGCTGTTATGAATTCGCGAACAACGATCTTCAAATGATGAAAGTGATGGATGAAGCATATAAGATGAAAGTCATGGAAAATCATATATTTTTACAAAGGAAAATCATTCAAGAAAATCAATTTAGGAAAATCATATATTTTTACAATTGTTTGTAAATATGTGAGCACAATGTACCTATCACGGGATTAATTTATATGCCTTTGCTTTATTTTTAATTTTTTTGTACCAATAGTGGTATAGTATTTTTATTCTTGGTGCATCGTCTTCACATATAGAAATATAATTAATGTATAAAAAATATTGTAAAACATTTTAAAAGAGTAACGGTGGAGTTTCTTGCCACTTCTTCTCCATACGAAACTACTTTTTGGAAGTGGCGCCTAGAATCTGTTCTATTTTTATGTAAATTTTGACGTTCAAAAGTGCCTTTTTATGGGCCTATTTGAAAGAAATGCTTTGACTTTGACTTTGATGGTGTTTGAAAGAGAGGAAAATGTATCGGTGTGTGATGTGAAAATAAATGATAAGAGTGTGGAGCAACTAAGTGAGTTCTATAGTTGGGGAGTCTGTTTACAAGGGATGGAAAGATTGGTGGAGATGTGGAAAGGAGAGTGAATGCGGGAAATAAAACGAATGGTGCTACACATGCAGTTGTGGCCAACGAGTTGATGTCCAAAAAGGCACGACTGGCTGTTCACAATGGTGTGCTGGTGCCTACGATTATGTATGGAAGTGAATGTTGGGTGAGGCAAAAGAAGCATGAAAGCAGAATAAATGCTGTGGAAATGCGTACCTTGTGGAGCATGTGTGGTGTGACTATGAATTATAGGCTGAAGATTGATGTAAAAAGGCAGCGGTGCTGTTTAAAGAAGATGTGGTGACAAAAGTTGAAAAGAGTATGCTTAGATGGTTTGGTCATGTTGAGAGGATGAATGAAAGGATTGATGTGAGAGTTGAAACGCAGAGAGGGGGTGCTCTAGGAGGACATATAGTGCCGTTATTGGTGATGTTCCTCAGAAAGGTCAGGTACGTAGTATTCGCAACCGGCGTGTGTGTATGACCAAAAGGAGTTTGTAAGGATCGTAGCAGGTGGCGTTCTGTGGTTTCTGCCTACCCCCATTGGAGGAAGGCGTGAGTTTGTGTATGTATGCATGTATCTTCAAATGAACTAAATTATGTCCTTCCGCCATCGCCATTTCGTATAAGATTCCGTATGACACATACAATACTGTTAACTAGCTTTTCTGTAATCGGCGTAGTAGGATTACAATAAAATAAAATATAAGCATCAAGGGTCATTGTTTCACGTCGCCGTCATTCTTATTCTTACCTGTCTCCAAACACAAAGTGTTCTCGGCTTTGACGACTTCGTTAAAACTACATAACATAACATCACGCCTTGTTTTCCCCGAAGGGTTGGGCAGAGGTGTACCTATAGTACACCCACATTTCGCCAGTTATGTTCAAGTCCCATGGAATAGGGGGCGAGCCTATTGCCATCTACCGGGCACAAATCCAGACTTCGGGCTGCTACTGAGAAATTACAGATAGAAAAACCCAATAACACGTTGCCCGACCTAGTAATCGAACCCAGGACCTCATGCTCAGCAGTAGCGGTTTAAAAATATTTATGTAATCATAATCGATGGCCGCCAAAAAATGCAGAATGGGTGATCTCCTTTATGACAAATTATTACCAGCTTTGACCACTGGGACAAGGCAATTAAAAAAGCCCATTTAGCCTTAACTAGGTACTGAGAACTAAGTACTCTTTTTTCCCCGTAAAGGTAGTAAAAGAGCTGCATCTTGCCACTCACACACCGGAAGTGTTGGTGCACCGACTGCTTTAATGTATAACACTGAATACAGACCTCGGGGTAATTGCGTAACAACAATCCTCGGGATAATTGTGTACATCTAATTTCTTTGCTTAGCAATCCCTTTCATTTTGACAGTTCATTATCACTAATTGCGTTATTTAAGTTGTGGAGCAAATTTTCGAACTCATGATGCAATGGATTAGCAAAAGATACCCTTCAAAATGATTCAGAATGTGTTTGACAGTGTGTTAAGGTACGGACAGACGTGCTCATTACTAGCACGAAAGCATGCTTTTATTGAGCAAGTGCTCATTAGTAGCACGTTTGTAATGTAATGAGCATGCTTATTTAGAGCGTGCTCAAAAATCAATCGACGTTTGATTTTCGAGCATGCTACCTGAGGCGCGGGTAGAAGGGGGCGTGCTCCGAGCGCGTCTGAACAGGTTTGCTTATTAGCATGCTATTATCGATTCGATCTCGATCCGCGGCAGGCGACTGTTTTTGCGTCAAATTAAAATAAAAACGAAAATTGAACCCTCAATATGTCGCGTTGGGGAGAAGAAAAAACTTTACTTTTTGTGTCACATTATCGAAGTTACGAATGTCTGTGGAACACACATTCTCCTTTATATCAAAATAATATTGCACGAAATAATGCTTATGAGGCTTTATTGAAGGACATGAATGATTCAAGTTTAACAATGAAAATAATTAAAACTAAAATTAAAAATCTAATTTATTGAGTAAATTAAAAATTAAAAAAATAAAATAAAAATTAAATTAAAAATTAAATTAAATTAAATTACTTTATAAAGACAACCTTTTGAAATCAGCTGTTGGTTGCCAACAGGGTGATCCTCTTGGGCCAGTCATTTTTAGTTTGGCAATAAATCCAATCATTCGACAGCTAAGTTCAAAATTCAACGTATGGTATTTGGATGACGGAACCCTAGGAGGTGATGTAAACACAGTCATAAAAGACTTAACTTTTTTAAAAGAAAAATTCAGTGTTATTGGCTTAGACCTTAACTTTTCAAAATGTGAAATTTATCTTCCCGAAACCACTGACAGACAGACTACCTTAGCAAAATTTTGTACCGTAGCACCAAATATCAAAATTACGGAAAGAGACTCTCTTCACCTCCTAGGGTCCCCAATTTTTGACGAATCCTTTCCAAAGTTCGTTGAAGAAAAAATAAAAAAATTCAATGATGTCTCGGAAAGACTTTTCAAAATTAACGTTCATTCGGCCTTCACACTTATTCGATACTGCTGTTTTGGACCAAAATTTATATATAATCTTCGCTCCTCCCATCTGTGGAAACATCCACAACTTTTAGAAAAAGTAGACCAAGTTATTAGAAACACACTAACTTCGATCCTAAATGTGGCCCTGGACGACCGAGCGTGGCAGCAAGCCACACTTCCCATTCGCCTAGGTGGTCTCGGCGTCCGCAAAATTTCAAGTATAAGTTTACCGGCCTTCCTCTCCTCGGTCCACAGTACTGATAAATTAACCAGGAATATTTTATCTTCTTCACTGGTCGATTTTGAAGTACCGTGTTTGACCGATGCGTTGAACGCTTGGAAAATGGCTTGTCCCAATACGGTTTTCCCCGACAACCCGTCCTCCCAGAGACGGTGGGACGTGCCGCTCTGCAGTATTATACGGAATACCCTAATTAACACGTCACCTAATACTGTTGAGCGTGCCCGTCTGCTGGCTGTGGGAGAATGGGAGTCAGGCTTGTGGCTTCAGGCGCTCCCGTCATCCACCATAGGCACTATGATGGATGACTCTTCGTTTCGGCTCGCTACATGTCTCCGCTTGGGTGCACCTTGTGTTGCTCCGCATCGGTGTCACTGCGGTGAAGCTGTCGACAGTCTTGGGCACCATGGCCTGTCCTGTTACAGGAGCGCAGGTCGCATAGCACGGCACGCTAGCATCAACGATATTATTCGTCGAGCCCTTGTCACCGCCGGCGTACCTGCGGTTTTAGAACCAAACGGCTTGGTACGTGACGATGGAAAGAGACCAGACGGTATGACGTTGTTGCCTTGGAAGGTGGGTAGGCCTCTGGTGTGGGACGCAACCTGTGTCGATACCCTTGCTCCATCTCATGTTCCTAGCACGGCGAACTGTGCTGGCGCTGCTGCTGCGGCTGCTGAGACCCTCAAGCGGCGCAAATACTGTAACCTTATGGGTAACTACAGTTTTGAGCCGTTTGGGGTCGAAACGCTCGGGTCATGGGGCCCGAGTGCGCATCTAATTTTTAAACAAATTTCTCACCGACTAGTCGACACTTCACGTGACCAGAGGGCTGGGTTGTTCTTTGGACAAAGAATTAGCATTGCCATTCAGCGTGGCAATGCTGCCAGTCTTCTGGGCACTTTTCCAGATGACAGCGATGCGGACGAGTACTTCGACGCCTGAGTATGTTTTATATTAATTTGTATAGGTAGTTAGTTAGTTATTTAGTAATTTAATTTAGTTATAAATATGTCGTTATATTACGTATTAATTAATAAAGTTATTATTAAATTTATTGAGTTCTGTATGGATAGCATTGTCACTATATCTTTGTACATCCATTTTGTCCAAGAGCCTGGTGCCAAATAGCAGCACGTCTGTCCGGTACGTTTGCTTTGAGCATGCTTATTTATGAGTATGCTTCAAGCAAGCATGCTTATTGCTGGCAAATGTGAACAGTTGCATGAGCATGCTAACTTTAAGCAAGCTTAAAAACACGTTTTTTATGAGCACGTCTGTCCGTACCTTTACGCTAATAAGGTACTGGATTCACTTGACGTATAGGTAGTCTCTTTTGTTATAAATCAGTACACAGCCAATTATAATGAAAAACAAATAAGATATGCACCCATATAAATGTACTTTGAATGCCCCTCAACATACTATGAAGATCAAAATGCTTCACCCTGAAAAAAAATCTCCTGTCGGGTGCGAAGTATGTAGGTAGAGTATCATTACGCACGTTATACCTACTTGATTTTTGTCATTATAATTTATTGCACATGTTACTAGAAAAACCTACATAAACTGCGAAGACCGCCATTACTACCTGTCGACAAAGTAACTCTCATTTCTGTATGTATGGTCAAAAGAAAATCTATCCAATCCGTCTGGCCCATGAAACTCTCAGAAATAAATGCAGATCCGTTCTTGCGTACTTGCGTATCGCGCAAGCACAACGCGTTGCATCACGCGCAGTTGCAGCGTAGCAGTCGCGTGTAGGTTCAGCGTAGAAGTTGGGCGTAGGCTCATTGTAGCGGACGCGCGTAGGCTCTGAGCGTAGCATCACGCGTTAGCGCAGCGTAGCAGTCGCGTTTAAGTTCAGCGTAGAAGTTGCGCGTAGGCGCATCGTAGCAGACGCGCGTAGGCACTGGTCGTAGCATCAAGCGTAGGCGTAGCGTAGCAGTCACGTGTAGGCTCAGCGAAGAAGTTGCGCGTAGGCGCATCGTAGCGGACGCGCGTAGGCTCTGAGCGTAGCATCACGCGTAGGCGCAGCGTAGCAGTCGCGTTTAGGCTCAGCGTAGAAGTCTAACGTAGCCATTGCGCGTCAAAGAAATCGATTTGTGTACAAGGATTTAATTTTGATCAAGCAATGTGCTACTAATTCTATACGTTATTTTCATCAGATATGTCTAGCTACCTACAGGAGGAGCGAAGTTAATAACTAATTAGACGATTGCACTACCAAATGACCGATAACAATAAATTGCGCTCTTATTTTGTAATCTGTTTTTTAATCTTTAAATTGGTTAGGCAATACAATATTAAAATAACAACAATCTTGGTATTTTTTATGCAGGTCGATTAATAATGTTGTTTTTTTTTATAATTGAGATTTTCTTGAAAAACAATTTTATTAATTTAAAAAAAGATACTTTTCTAGTTTTTAAATTGTTTGTCTTCTCTTCTTATTCGCGTTCGTTTAATGAAGTTGTCAGCTTACCCAACATTAACTGAACCTTACTTTCCAACAAAGTAATTTTAAGCATGCAGATTGTGAGAGTTTTCAGTCCTAAGAATGCTGGAAACTGTCGTAAATAAATAAGTATTTTATAAATTACCGCGAACATTACGCACTTTGCGGCAAGAAAACCTCAGACGATTATGATGGTTCTAACTTTTAATTTAAAGTACTGACACTGTGGACCTAGGCCTAGCTCGAATACGCGTAGTAAACGTAACATAACTTCGAAAGATTTTAAAATGTATACCTAATTAAATACTCGATTCGCACACAATATTTACTTTGTTTTAAGATTTCATTCATTTCTATGGGTAACCTAAATGGGTATAATTACATGTATAGGATAGAATCATTTTCGATAAAAAATAGTTCGAATTAACATACGTTACGTTTACAGTTTGCGTGTTCGTGCTAGAGCCTCCTGTAATTCTGTCACATTGATAGGTACTGACATCGGCCTTTTGACTTTTACCATTCTTAATACTCGTACGTGTTCCCTTCGACGACGAATGTTAGAAAGTTTTGTATCTACCAAAATAGGTACCAAAAATACCAGCAATGCAATTAAAATCGAATTATGCATACGAATGCCAGCATTATGCGCAACATTCAATTATTATTCAATTGAACGTTACGCAAGAGCGTTAGCAAAAAAATAAATTGTATCATGACATTAATAACAAGAAATTGAATTATAATAAAACTATACGTAGGTTAGCTTTTTGGTTGCATTTGCTCGAAAAAAGCATTTTCCAAGCAGCAAAATTGCGCGGAAAGTGCCACTTTTTCACACTAGTGCTTTTTACTTTTATTTAATTAACTCCTTCGTTATAGTATAGTAAAGAGTTTTTTATTATTTAAGATAAATACTACAAATTGGTTAAGTACCGATTATCATTCATATAAAAGGTATAATAAAACAAATACTTCATTTAACGAGTTATTAATTACTCTAGATTTAGATTTTGATCAATAAATAAATTTTCAATTGTATTTTTTTATATCCTTTCACAATGCATAGTAAAACTTTGTAAGATGATTTCCGTACTTGTAGCATAAATAACTATTATAGTGCAAAACAAAAGAAAACTTATTCAACATAATATTAATAAAAAAGCAAACCATTAGATACCTATTACATGATGATGATATATTATTATGAAGGCAACCTTAGTCATTACTAAGGTTGCCTTCATTATAAAGAAAAAGACTTCATTAAGTAAGTCTTTTTCTTGGTGACGACTAGGCAAATGTTTACTTAGGTACGTCTTCACAATACTCGCTTATGTAGTACATTAGCACGTAACTGTGAAAACTACATTATATCTACTTGTTATGACCGAGGTACTTGCGACGAATTATTTAGGATTTTTTAACACATTGAATTTTTGGCGTCAATCACATAATCAAATGCTATTTTTGACTCCTTACTTGCTTGATATTTTTATCAACGTTTAGGAAAATTTAAAATAGAAAAGAATACTTACTTAAAAATATATTTTTGCAAAGACCTTATTAACCTGTAAACACGCACATTCTACCATTTGACATAAAAAAATAATTAGTGGTTATAACTAATGCAATTACTGGTGACTAATCATCTAACTCACTCTCTCTGTCTTACTTAATTAGTTACGACTTGGTAGGAAACGTTACCTACACTGGATAAGTAGTTAAGTACCTATGCATTGCAATTTTGGTCTGCAATAACTACTAATAGGTACGTTTACCTTTTTGCAGCAAATTGACTTGTTTCGAATGATTATACACAGGAGACAACGAGATCAGGATTCAGGAGAAGAAAACAAAAGACAAAAGAACTTGAAGACATACGTATGATGTATAATGTTTTAGGTACCTCTATGTGAATCGAGAAATAGCTGTCAGTTTTTGAGAAACGCAGATAACTTCACTCCAATAAAATGAAATGATATCCTATATAGTATCTGCGTGCATTATGGTCATAGACCGTACAATCCCACGCTAATGCAACACAGAATGTATCTATTGTTTCCCAACATTGCCATCTCTATTTATTTCCGAGTTACGACAGCCGGGAAAAATGCATAAACTTTTAAGTAGCATTTTTATTGTCACGCTACTTAATTCATCGATAAATTCGGTAATACCCACAGCCTAGAATCTATATAATCTAAGTACTTAGTTAACTAGCCGTTTATTTATGCCGTGCTGTTGATGTTCGTAATCATTTTTACCAATATCTTGAAAAATACAATGTTTTTAGTTGGTTAGATGCTACTTATACCTGGGGATATTTTATATGATGTATGAAACATCTTATATTTCCGATTAAATGAAAACGTAGGTAAGTGCATGTGGGTTTCATAAATTGATGGCAACAATAGGTACTTATTTGGTTTTGGTATTGCATTTGCACAAATAAAAACCACGCCATAATAAAACAAAATGCAGTAATAATGAATCGATCAATGGTATCATGATTTATGAAGATCATACATCCTAGGTGTTTAATGTAAATAAATCTACTAACCTTGCAGAACTTCAATGTTGTCGTCAACTTCGGGTAGCAAGTGCATGAAGGTGGTCGCAAACAGGATTCCCCCTCCGAACGCGAGCAAGCCCATTACCAGCGGATTGGAGGAACGCAGGTTCGAGGAGCCACTCGTCTTGAACCAGTCGTACTTTAAGGATATGACCAGCGGCAAGCACCCTGTCACCATCGATATGGCGAAGAGGCACACCATTGTAATTATTTTGGCTGTTAAAGCCTCTTGCATTGCTTCGTCCAACGTAAAATTCATGTTGAATGTTAGATTTATGTCAAGAATTTCATTAATTTAGTTCCGCAGTAAAACGGTCGATTGTAGCCGCACGGTATGTTGCGCACGCGTCGCTGTCTGATCAACGATCAGTCGACTGAGCTTCCTGCGCTCCTGCGCTTGTTGTAGGCGGGCTCTTGATAACGACTCATTATTAATGATAAAAATGACAGTAGTTTGTTCGCTGTCGCATCAATAAGCTGATGTTTGTAGTAATCAAACGTCACAATAATCTTACCGCCATTATCGGATTCGTATAGGCTTAAGAACAATACGTGAGTTTTAAAGAGCACCTTAATAAAAATATTATCTAATAAACATTCGAAAGACGTAGATTACTGGCATTACGTGACCCTTCGCAACTTACCTTGAATACTTAGTTTCTAAAAAAATATGTTTTAGAAGTTGGGATCAAACAAGGTATTGGTATTGTCGACCTCGTAATATCTTTACCCTCTAAGGTTGAATGACACTTGCACGTCATAAAACGACAAAGTTTATTTTTGTCCATGTGACTGTAAGATAATATAATACCTACCTAATGAAGTTTCAATTTACTATGGATTGTTGACAAAAGGCCCGACTATCCATTTGAAATCAATCAAATCATCATATTGTTCACACCAATTTTACGGCATGCAGTTTGTGTCAACATTGACCCAGGTACCTAACTATACATACTAGCGAAGATCGATACCTAAGAATGATGAAAAATTAAAAAAAAAACACAGAACAACATTCAAAATTAACGTTTTTCGTCGTACTCACTGCTCATGCCAAAGCCACCGCGAGGTACCTGCGCGCGGATAAGAAGAGATCAGATACAAGACCAGACGATATGACGCTACCGTCCCATATCAGTTATTTCTTTCATTTTGTTATATAAACCTTTGGGAGACAACTTTTGCTGGCTGATTTGCCCCAATTCAAGTTTCGAGTGTTACGATTTGAATGTGATTTTGCCGCTGCGACTGCAGAGGTGTAAAACACCCTGCGCGCGAAGCACGACCACCATAGAAACGACTGTAGTCAACGGAAGAATGGACAAAATGACAGATCAATAAAAGAAATCTGTCATTTCGTCTATTCCTGCGACGAAAAAAAATTGTCATGCTACCGCGTGCAAAAACCATTGTATAAGGAATATCATTGTAAGCTATTTACCTATTCATTCAAGCATTTTTCGTCGTGACGTGGTAAGTAGGTACAGTCCGCGAGGCCTAACCTGAGCTTTGCATTTGTGTGAGTGATTACCAATCGCACCAATGTGATTTAAATGAAAACGTGCGATAGCGCGAGAGAAGCACAGCGCCTCAGGCTGATTGTATAAACTGGTTTAAAGCAAGCAAAGGACGCGTCTCTAAGTGCACTCACACAAATGTAAAGATCAGCTTAGGCCTCGCGGACTGTAGAAGGCAACATCTTCGTAGTGCTAGCAGTATCTAACTCCAGTAGGTACGGTCAGCGCACTTCAGTAGTAAGTAAAAAAATGTTTATTTTCAATCATTTACACTTTTACATTTTTAACTTTTTAGGAATGTCCTTTTAAGCAAAATAAATGCTTGTGTTAGGACATTCTACCCTCGGGCGCCGCCGGCCGGATCACACATTGTGGTCGGAGGGGTCCGGATCGCTGTCGAGCTCACCATGAAATATCTGGGATTGGTGCTCGACAGCCGGTGGGATTTCAGACCCCACTTCCGGCGGCTGGCGCCCAAGTTGTTGGGCGTGACCGGGGCGCTGGCAACGCTGCTTCCCAATCTGGGGGGCCCGAGCGCCGAGTGTAGGCGGCTCTATATGGGGATCGTGCGATCCATGGCGCTCTACGGAGCGCCGATCTGGGCGTCTGACCTGACGGCCGGCAGCATAGCTGTCCTGCGCAAGCCGCAGCGGGCGATGGCCGTCAGAGTCATTCGGGGGTATCGCACGATCTCCTTCGAGGCGGGTTGTACGCTGGCCGGATCCCCGCCCTGGGACCTGGAGGGGACGGTGCTCGCGTCACTGTACCGGTGGCGGGAGGCAGCGCGGGAGCGGGGCGAGCGACCGATGCAGCAACATATCGAGCAGCGTCGGTTGCAACTCCGCGAGGTCCTGGTGGCGGAATGGCGGGTGAGGCTGTCACGCCCTACCGCCGGCCTCAGCACCATCGAGGCGATCCGGCCTCGGTGCTCGACCGCTGGCTCGGGAGAAGGCACGGCTCCCTGACGTTTCGGGCGACGCAGGTGCTCTCGGGGCATGGTTGCTTCGGGAAGTACATACTCCCTGTTTATGTGTCGTATAAACAGGGAGCCGGACGCCCGGTGCCACCACTGCGTCGACTGCCGGGAGGACACGGCGTGGCACACGCTGGCAGAGTGTGCCGCTTGAGAGGAGCCGCACCGTGCCCTCATCTCAGAAGTAGACAGTGACCTGTCGCTGCCGACCGTAACAGTTCGATGGTCGGCAGCGTCGAGTCCTGGGACGCGGTGGTTTCCTTCTGCGAGACGGTCATCTCGCAGAAGGAAACCACTGGAGACTGCGGAATGGGAGAGAGAGATCTCGACTCTAGACCCGGCCCGCAGCAGACACACCGGGCGTCGGAGGAGGGCGGACAACGCCCTGTTCCGGCCCCCCTAAATGGGTCCAGGGGCGACGGATTCGGGGATATCCGTCGCCTCCCAACATCAGTACCCGAGAAGGCGGCGCGCGTAGTGTTCCTCGCGCACCGACCACAGACGTTGCGGGGGGAGTACACCTCACTCCCCCCGCCCGAGACGGGGCCCGCGCAAGCGTGCCGGCACCAGCCGGTGCCAGCGACCCCGGCGTAGGTGAGTGATGGAACACCGGGTTGGTTTTTAGTCGGTAAGAGTCCGACAGACGCCCCCGCCCTCCCCAGAGAGGGACATCCATGAGGATCTTCCAACCAGAAACCAAAAAAAAACAAAAAAAGGACATTCTACCCTTCCACTAGTTACAAAATTGTTTGGGTTATTGAAAAGATAATACAAATTAAAACAAGAAAAATCCTTCATTTCAAAGGAGTCTAAGCCAAACAAAAATCAAAATGAAAAGAGGGGGAGTGTGTGTCTGTTTTCGTGTTAGAATGTTAATATTTGGGTGTGTGTGTGTGTGTGTGTGTAAAGGGCTATGATGTGCGTGTGGGTGTGAGTGTGTGAGTAGGTAGAGAGGATTGGTGTGACAGTGGGGAGGTGTTGAGGAATTTTAAATGCGACTGTGGGATGCGTGTGAGTTATGAGATTATTTTTTAGTTCGGAGTTTGGGGTTAGCCCTACGACATGTCTTGGGATCGGAAGATATTGTAGGTCAACACTTCCACTAACCGTTATTTAATGTCTGTACTAAACATTCAACTTCATCATAAGATTTCGATTTTAGCCATTTAGTAATAATACTTTTACTGTCGCGATGTGTACAGGAGTAAATACCTAGTTCTGTTTTAGGCAGATTAAATAAGCGAGATGATTGACTTGCGTATTGTCTTTTCGCAAAGATTTAATAGTGATTGTCGGGGCAACCTTATTCTTTCTTCTGCCTTTCTGCTTTGAAGGGTCAAAAGTGAGAGATTTATGTTGCTTAATTAAGAATGATATGAAGAACGTACAACTTTCTAACTGCCAGGAGGTCAGATATTTTGTAAATAATTTATGTCGGAAATCTAAAGAGTTTGAAAAGCATGACTTTAATGAGTGACCTCTGAACTCTCCAGCTCTAGGATAAGAAAAACCGATTGTGCGTGAAAATTTGTAATTATATGTGAAAGTGCCAACACAGGCTCTGATCAATCAATATGCCCAGATATTTTGTAAATTTAACTTCATCTAATATGTCGCAAGATAATAACGTGTTAGAGGGAAAGTGGCACTTGTGAGTTTTAATGTTGAAATCTGCTGGCGGTTGGGAGGAATCGTATTTTGAGAAACAAATGTAGTTCGTTTTGGAAGTGTTTAGGGTTACAAGGTTACAGTCGAGCCAAGTTGAAATCTTTATCAGACCTTCCTCACCGGATTTTGGACATTGCTCCAAGTTGTACCACTAAAAACTATGGCGGTGTCATCGGCGTATGAGAAAATGTTACCTTCTTGTATTTTAAAATTACAAGGGCTATTTATATTAAGAAGGAATAATGTCGGGCCGATGACAGTGCCTTGGCCTACTCCGTAAGTAACAATTTCTTCAGAACTTACGACTTTAGCAATTTTAAATTTTTGTTTTGGGACCACTTAAATAATCAGCAACGAGAGCCAGAGGTAGACCTATTATACCGTTCGCTTCTAGCCAGTCCAGATAAAGGGGGACAGAGACTGTGTCGATCGCCTTTTAAGGTCCAGGAAGACTACAAGACACTTGTCTCCTATGTCCACATTAATCACCACTGTCACCACAGTGGAGGTATGTACCAGCACTGCATCTTCAGTAAACCTTCCTTGCCGAAAACCAAATTGTGAAGGTAATAAAACGTCGTTCTTATTATTAATAGATGGCAGAACTGATATAACCTGTAGTTCGACAGATCACTCCTGTCCCTACTCTTGTATACGGCAGATATTGAAGCGAGTTTTAGAGCCATCGGGAAAGTCGCTTGCTCAATGCATAAATTTGAGTTTATGTGCTGCCTGTAGAAAGCAGACCGGTATTCCGTCACAGCCCGGGGCGCTGTTGGATTTCATACTCATTAGTACGTCGTGAACCTCGCAGTGGTCTGTGTCTCATAGCGCGAAAGAAGAGGTTGGCAGATTGTACTGTGTTTCGGGGGTAGTATTTTGACCTCTCGTGGAGTTTTCAACAATTTCATTAGCAAGAATTTTGACTATATTAGAAAAGTTTTTATTTTCAGCAGCCTCCAGAGGAGTGGCCTTCAGATCAAAAAGTCAACGTTGTTGAGTAAATTGTGTTCCAGTTCTTTTTAGATTTTTCTGTACCTTAGTTAATTTTTGTCGATCGTATTTGAGCTTATGTTTATAAATAATACCATTACAATCGTTGCGGTATCTTTTATATGTGAGTTTTAATATTTCGTTGAACGGGTCTAGATTAAGTTTTTTCTGCATTTCATTTCTGTTACGCATGCATCGAAGTAGGTTATAGTCATCCATGGTATAATTATTCTGCATTTCTGGGGAATTGTTGAAGTTAGACTTTTGGCAGCAATACATGTTTGTAGAATAATCACTAAGAGGTCACTAAGTAAGTTAGGGTTATAAATAAAATAAAATAATAAATAATAATAAATTCTTTATTGCCATATAAACAGGTTACAGAAAAATGTGAGACCCTGGCTTCAGAGCTAGGTAGAGTTCCTGTATTTCAGGAGCTAGGGTCAGGGTTATTTAGATTAAGTAGATTTCCCTATGATGATGCGACACTACTTTCAAAAGCACGACAACATCATACTCTCATAAGAACAGTGTGACTAGTCAGGCACAAATGAACTTAGAGTATACACTGACGGCTCAAAGACCGGATCCGGTACAGGAGCCGGAATTTTCACACATGACCTCAACATAAACATTTCAAGTCCGCTGGGAATGTTCAACACCGTCCATCAGGTGGAGTGTGGGCATCATACAAGCGGTGTATGTCATAGAAGCCAGGAGAGGTACGGACACCCATATACGTATACTCTCCGACAGCGCCTCAGTTTTCCAATCATTAGGGAAAGATCATATTACCTCGAGTCTAACACTAGAATGTCAGAACTTTCTAGAACGAGTAACGGTATCTAACCGCAACACGGTAGCAGCTGACGAATTAGCCAGGAGAGCATCCAGCACCATCCCCTTCAACCAGACCCATCCCCTTCAACCAGAAACTCAGGTGGCTGCAGGAGTCCACCCACACACAAGACGAGAGGTGGTGGACCTCGACACCAAGCTGCAGGCAGTCCAAGGAAGCTTTGACATCCTTAGATGGCAGGCTAACCAGACGTTTATTCCGCTTGGACAGGAAATGCCTGCTCCTGGTGACGGGGACCATCACAGGACACTGCTCGCTAAACAAACACTTTCACACAATATGCATTACGGACAGTCCCCTGTGCAGAGCTTACATGGAGTCGGACGAAACCGTTGCGCATGTGCTCTTTGAGTGCACAGGCGTTGCCCAGATAAAGACAGAAACCCTCGGGACACCCTGATCTTTCACAGCTGTTCTCAATAGACCAGAAGCTTTTATCGGCTTCAGGAGGGTGATGGGCTGGTTGGAATATTAACCACTGAGGGCCGCCATGGCCCACGCACAATGGTCCACATGAAGGACTAAGTGCGGAAACCAAACTCCTCTAACATGGAACATAGACCCTTCCACCTACCACAGGGTGGAGGACATTCATGAGAATTTCCAAACGTTAAAAAAAAAATACTTTGTATAATATATTGTTTTTTTAATATTTTTTTTTCTTTTTTTCTTACACAATTACTTATTCTGTAATAAAAAGGAATAGAATATTTATTATAGTTATATTTTAATAGACCGGGATTTGGCTGGCAGACATGCTATTGCTTATTGGTACTGCACTTGCCTTACCGGTAAGCGCACATAATATGCATTGTATGGTTTATGGTGTTAGGGCGTCATATTGACTTTTATGCACCAGTACAAAACCTAGATAATATTTTCATAGTTAGTACAGTCAAGAGCACGTCAAGCTCGACTCTTTGGACTAGCTCCGTTTCGTATGGCACGTAGTAGTGTGTCTTTACACTTGGTTTTGGCTGTACTAATAAATTATATGGTATATTAACCTAAACACTGTTATTTATACTCAATGATTTTCAGTTCAAAAATCATGTAAACATGAAATATGCTTTTTATTTGTGGAAAAAGTGATTTTTGTTAAAAAATGAATACAATTTTCCAAAAAGTATTTTTGTTTTATCTATTAAAAAAAAAACAATAGTTTTTGCAACTAATACAGCTACTTGCATAAGGCTTTTTTGGGTCCCAATAAACAAGTTGACACGTATCCCATGACTGTTGTAGGGTGGGGACGGGGTTCATACAAAATCCCCCATGGTCCTCTAAGTATTTTTTTAAATGTGGTCTATTACACTACACACGAAACCAACATAATATAAAAATAACACATCTCGACTTAGTGAAATGGCAATGACAACTTAGGATGCAAGAGCGAGCGAAGCGAGCTCGGGACTTGGGGCAACCAACTCGGACAGGTTTGGTTCGTACGGAATGCCCCATGCATTCCGTTCGAAACTAACCAGTCCAAATCGGTCTAGTGAACGAACAAAACGAGCAAACCCTCCTGCTATGCCCTTCGCGGTAATTTTTTTGAAACAGAGTTCCGTCGACCACGCCTTACTACATATTAATCATTATAGTTTAAAAAATATGTTATAAAAGCCATGGTTATTTATTAATCTTAAAGTACTAAATATCACTCCATAAATTAATAAAACTCTTGACAGGCGTAAGTCATGTAGTATTATTTGGAACAGCGCTGGCGCGGTTCTGCTGACTGCAGTATACTATAGTGTACTCTGTGGCTGACTGAATGAAAATTTCGAGACGAAAAGATTTAGCGAGCGCTGCGTTCGGGATGACGGGGTCATTCCGAAACGAACGTTAGTAATGGGGAAGGTCGGGCAAAGCTAATTGTAGATGGCGTGGCCATAGCTAGGTCCCTACGGCCTACAAAAATTTTGACATTTCGTTCATTCATTTCATTTTATGTTCATTCATGAGTTTGATTTTATTTCAATATTTCGTTATTTTCGGTGATTTCAGTGTTTTAAATCAAGTAATTGACATGGAAAGTGTCAGAATTAATATTTCCTAGTAATCACTTTCTTCAAAATGTTCACGACATAAATTCGAACTCAAAAAAATCTGTACGAATAGCTTTAAAGCTCAATCTTCTAATTTTAGGGGCTTACGAGAAATTCGAACTCCAATTTCTGAGTATCTAGGAACACAACATCGAGTCAACTTTCGATAAAATAAAATTAAACCACATCACGCCTTGTATTTTTAGCTTGTGTTGGGAACTAGCTACGACAGCGCCATTTTGACAGTTGCCTTCCCCATTAATTCCGTTCGGAAAGAAAGCCAATTCCGGTTAAAAATCTAGTTGCAGTCTCACCTGGGCGACAACCAAATGTCAAAAACTTGTCAAAAATGTATGAAAATTAAAGGTTTATTGACAGACTTGAGAGAATGCGAACGTTCAAAATACGAGAATTGCTCCTCTCAGCTTAATTTTTCTGACCGACCGACCTTGACAATTCAAAAGTGCCTGTAATTGGTTTATTTGAAATAAATGTTTTGAGTTTGAGTAACACCGTCGGTCGTACAACGCCTTTTGGTGAAACCATACTATTGATCGTAAAGGATTTTATGTGTATTGAAATGATTGAGCATTTGATTAAGCATTATCTTTTCAAACCCCTTTCTGTCTCTTTTTCGGTCTTGCTTTCGGTCTCCGAATCTAAATAATCTGTCATTTCAACTGAGTCAACTCAAAACAAATGACTGTCAGTCTGTCACAGGGCTGCCATTTGTACGATTTAAATCGTATTTGTACGACTTTTTGCAGATTTCATACGAGTACGATCGAAGCATCGAAATCGTACGGAAAACATACGATTTTTTACATTCGATCCATTTATTTTATTCAATTAGGTCTGGCAACAAAGTAACAAACTTTTGTCTCAAAAGAGTAAGTATCTAGAGCAGTGACAGAATAATATAAATAATGAAACGAACGTGCTCAGCCTGCCCAGAGTGTTGAGGGAATACCCTTTTATTCTAATTTCCTTAAATTAAAAACCAAACTTAGAAATAGTTTGGCCAACGAAACTGTCAATGGCACCTTGCTGGCAAAGCAAATGATAAGAGTCACCGGAAACTGCACCGATTAAACTAATGAATAATGAAAATTTATACAAAAAAAAGTGATTTCATTACTATAATTTAAATTTTCATACTATTTTCATTACATATCATTACTTATTTCGTAGTATTTTTATTGTTAATTTTGTAATAAAAGTCAATTAACCAATAAACGGATGAATAATAATGTACGATTTTTTGTTTCGAATTTTCCTTGGGTATACGACTTTTTTAATGCTGTGGTACGATTGCAGAATTTTTTCACCTGGCAGCCCTGGTCTGTCACAAATGTATTGTATCGTCGTGACGTCGTTATAAAACTTGGAAAAGATAAGTTGCAGTCCCGCGAAAAACCGCCGAATATTTTGTAAAACAATGTAATTTACCAGACCTATTAAAGAACAGGTCGGGTAATTAAAGCGTTTATGATTGAGTTTGATACGAATGCTAAACAGTGTTTAACATGCGCAGAAAGTTTGTTTACATTGTCTTACTCCTTGGAATCGCACTAACCAGCTGGATCTACTGGAAAACGAATGCCGAATTAACCGACACTTTAATTATTCTTAAGAGAAAACTGTACACAATAAAAGATGTTTCACTTCAACCATTCCCAACAACATGTAAAAGTAATTGTGATAAGTTATTACTTACAGGTTTATGAAGCTTTGTTAAAATATCAAATAACTCGCTTGCAAAATTTTTAAAGAAACAACTTTTAAGAAGCTTTTTTTTAGTAACTATTAACTTGCATGCAAAATTGATAATAGAAACTTCAAATAAGCTACATGTCTATTTACTACTGAACTGTATTTCATTAAATATGTTTCAATTTATAATTTCAGGCCACCCATTTTTAGTTATAATAGTGACTTCTTATGTGGGACATGTAGAGTTAAGAAGTGCTCATAGAAGAGCTATGCCTGTAAAAGAACTAAGGAAAATAAATGCTACACGAGTATTCTTACTTGCCCAAATACCTGATACAGAAAAGTATGTACTAAGTAATAAAAAAAAGATACTTATTTAAATTCAGAATTATCAAGTACTTAAATGTAGAAATAATTTTTTGTGCTTTTCAGATACATAACTCAATTAGCAATCAATGACGAGAGCAAAACATTTGGTGATATTTTACAAGGAACATTTGTAGAAAACTACAGAAACCTTACCTACAAACACCTTATGGGTTTGAAATGGGCTTCAACAACCTGTCAAGAAGCATCATTCATACTCAAAGTGGATGATGACACAGTATACAACTTGGAGAGAACTTATGCATTGCTGAAAACAGTTAACTATTCAACTGCCCTTATAATGGGCTACATGCTTAACCATACTAAGCCACGGAGGAATAAAGAAAACAAATGGTATGTCACATGGGATGAGTACCCGAGACAAGAGTATCCACCATACCTCTCTGGGTGGTATTACATAACAACTCCTACAGTAGCTGCTGCACTATGTGATGAGGCAATCTACCACCCATACTTTTGGATAGATGACATCTTTGTTACTGGCCTCCTTACAGAGTCACTGGGTATTAAGTTAACACAATTACCGGGCACATTTTGGCTAGCATATTATGAATTACTTGAATGTTGCTTAAATGACATGATAAAGAAATCAATAAAATGTGATTATGTAGTGGGGCCTAATGGTGGAAGAAATAATTTGATTGTAGAATTTAATGATGCCATTCAAAATTGTAATAATTGGGGGAACTGTACAAAGAGGGCTTCTGATCAGGATTTAAACAAAGTTTGTATTGCACACAAAGAACGCCAAATTTTTGGTGATGGTGGGCAAGCAGAAGTGAAATACATAATACTAAAGTAGGTAATTAAGAACAACATTCTAGACCAGGAAAACGGTGTATAAAAATCTACACATGATGTCCACTTGGGAGAGGAAATTAACATATTATGATGATGGTATTATTCCTGTCATGTAAAAAGAATGCTGGCCTGTACCCGTGCACTGAGAGATTAATTTAATTCCAGCGTATTCCGAAGTGCTAGTATAGTACCTACTATGATTCTACAATAAAACAATTACACTATTATAATAATAATAAAATACACATATTATAAAACCTCATCATCTGCCTAGCCTTTTTCGTGTATTGGGGTTTGCTTCCCATCTAACCGGATGCAGCTGGATAGGTACCAGTATTTCACATGGAGCAACTGGCTATCTGAACTCCACAACCCAGTTACTGGGTAACAGTATAATAAAGTGTACTCCGTTGTAACACAATACCCTTCGTAAGACTGCTGTCAGACTCGAGCTTCTGACGACCCGTAACGACTGCCAAAGTTACACGAATGACAGCCAGAGACCAACGGCTTAATGTGCTCAACGAGGCACGGAGGGGTTTTGTATGTAAAGATCACCCATCCACGAACCAGCCGCGGCAAGCAGTTCAACCTAGTCTGTAATATAGTAGCAGTATAACATCTTCTCCATGTCACTCAGCGTTCTTTTTACGTGACGGGGACCATACAGCCCGATTCTAACGTTATGGCGGCTTGGTGGAACACGAGGAAAGTCGTGCACGGTAACAAATACATGAGTCAGCGGGGTCAAGAGATGGTACTGCGCAGTCAAAAGCGCCATAAAGCTTGAATCGGGCTGTACCTGTACAATCAACACAAATATTCATTATTTGTGTTGATGGTACAGGTACAGCCAGATTCAAAATTTCACGGCAGTAAAGAAGCGGGCGCAACTCACCATCGCCGTGAGGTCGAAGCTGGGAGCGAGCTCCTAGTTCTGACATATCTAATCTAATATATAAAATTCTCGTGTCGCAATGTTTGTTACCAAACTCCTCCGAAACGACTGGACCGTCTTGTATAAAATTTTGTGTGCAAATCGGGTAGGTCTGAGAATCGGCCAACAACTACTTTTCAAAACAAAACAACGTTTGCAGGGTCAGCTAGTTTAGTTATAATGTGCGTAGCTTGCACATTACAACTATTACAAGTGACTTTAAAAAGAGGTACCTTCGTAATATTTAAAAGCATGCACAAACTCTTAAAACATATTTATTGTCCAATTCAATACTAATTAAGATCAACATAATACATACAGCAATAATATTAATTGAAAACATGAAAATTGTATGGCACATTGAAGCTATAACTGTAGTCGTAAACAAACATGATTAATTGTAACTTATGTAATATAAAAAAAAATATTTAATATTTTACTAATTTATACCTTTGTACTAGGTATGTAGAGAACTTATAAAAATACTCATAATATCAAATTTTTTCAGTCATTATAACAATGCAATGTTACACTAACAAAAATAAAGTTCTTACATTAAAAAAAAAAATTGAGCTAAATTTGTACTCAGTCAAGAATTGAGCCAGGCATTTGTGATAGAACTGCCATTAACAATACAGTCTTTAAATCCCTTCATAACATATGATGACTGATACCACTTTATACTATCAGTGGACTCAATCTCATGAATTTCATCCACATTCTCATCGGAATCTTCTAATTGCAGGTTTTGGAGATTCTGATAAACAATGTCTCCAAATATTTTAAATTCATTGCAACAAGCAAGGTTATCAAATGTTTTAGATCTTAAGTCTAATACAACAATTTTTGAGTTCCGTGGTATTCTGCAGCCACTAGATAACACAAAGTTATCGTTGTCAAGCACATTGTCATGGTTGTTCAACAGCTTTTTCTTGATGAAAACATACAAATTTGTTGGTGGAAGCTGATTGGTAAAAATTTGGCTTAGCTTTTCTGATGTTACTAAAGTCCTGAAATCAAACAAGAAGAAGGTTAGAACTCTTGTACTTTCTGAATAAGTTAAAAAAAAAAACATAAGAGAATCACAACTGAGGCTGTAATACTTAACAATATAAACAGCCTGAATGATTTAAGAAGTTACTAATATAAAAGTTCAAGTATTCAGATTTCAAAACAAGAGATTATGAAAAGGTATAACAATGATCTTAATAAAACAATACAAAACTTGATGAGACATTTGTGTAAGTAGGTTTTGTACACACACTTTTATACATCAATCATATTTTTTAAACAAGATGACAAACCAAAACAAACCCAGAGGTCACAGTCTCTTGTAAAGTCCAGCCAATCATGGTCAGATCATGTAGCCTTTTTATAACACCTTACCTAAACACACTCCTTTGTATTTTCTGGTCATTGGCTATGTGTGTAGAATGGCACTGTGGACGATGGCATGCAACTGGCAGGAGTACCCTGTACACCTCCTTGCAGGTCACGGGGGTAGCACCAAGTGCTATACACACTTCATCAGGAATTGATGGCCCACTGATCTCTTTTTGGAGACCCTGCAAGTTAAGACAAATGCATTAGCATAATACTTTTTGTTTATTAACACAATCTAGCAAGAGGAGTGTTATGTTGTTGAAGTTAAGTTTAAAATGCAAGATGAAACTGAATCTCATCATGAGTTTAGAAAAACTTCTGCAATAAAACAAGCTATCGCTATAATGTATCATCCTAGTAAATAGCAAGTGGTATACTTTTTTATTTGTATTTGCTATAAATTATTTTATTCATTTATAACCAAATCAAAAGTTTAACTCGAAGAGAGGAGTGTCTTAAAGGCGACTGTTGGCTGTTATTAGAAAACCCGCCCATATGATGATCCTTAGAGCAAACTTACCTTTAAAATGAAATCTAAATTTTCCAAAGCAGTAGAAGCTGCCCGAAAGTGTCTTTGAGATTGAAAACTATCCTTCACGTCTTCGTCTTCACATGATTTCTTTTTAGTAATCACCAGTTTCAACCATTGATACGAGTATGGTATTTGCAGTCTTTGATAAGCAATAAACTTGATTAACTCTACCATAACATGACCACAAGATATTGTAGTTAATTGATCACCAATTTCTAAGTTTAAAATAATGGGTTGGTTTGAAGAATTCATTTCTTTGCTAAATTAATTCACACGGCAAGACAAAATAAAAACTTTGTCTGCCGGTAGTTATTTTTAAAATCGACCACTGAAGCGGACGTCTTGAAAATCTGTCATATTTGACATTTTCTTCTTTTTGATTGTGGCAAGTTTTTTTTTTATTATTGTATATGGCATGGCTACGAGGCTTTTATGCCAAGATTGTGGCAAGCGGCCTTAGCCATTGTTGCCAGTGTCGAGAGTTGGATTAAAGTGTCAAAAAACGCTCGGTACTGAACACGGGCCGATTGGCCGCATGCGGCGGTCACCGCTGAGAAACCATAGCTTATGGTACTACGGCGGCACTGAAAAATTCGGGAATCAAGGAAGTGACACAACATTACTATTTAAAAATGTATTTATTGCTTTTCGAAGTATTCTCCGCGAAATTTGACACATTTTTCCATACCATGGAACCAATCATTCCATTCGGAAGTTGGGGTCTCCAAAATGGCCGTTTTGTAGGCCTCCACAGCTTCTTCAGGTGATGAAAATCTCTGTCCACGCAATTTATTCTTTATTTTACGGAAAGTATAGAAATTATTAGGGCTTAGATCGGGGCTGTACGGCGGATGGTCTAATAGTTCTATGTTTTCTTGCTCTAAAAACTCTTTTGTTCTGTGTGCGGTGTGAGAACTCACATTGTCGTGATGGAGGATGATGCGGCGGTTGCAGTTCTCTTTACGGAGTTCAGAAGCGACCTGTGGCAAACAAATGCTAGCATACCATTCTGCATTAACCGTTCTTTGTCCCTCAAGAGGAATAGTCGTAACATGGCCGGTTTTGGAGACAAACGTGGCCACCATTATTTTTGCAACACTCCGTGAACGAACAATTTTTGTTGGCTTTAACTCATTTTCGAACACCCAAACTCGTGACTGGTTTTTTGTTTCAGGTTCGGACTATACGCGTACGAACCAGGATTCGTCACCTGATACGATGTGGTTTACAGCATTTGAGGATCCTGCGTGGAATCTTTCGAGAGTTCTGATGCACCAAGTAACGCGAGCCGCTTTTTGCTCTTCACAGAGCGAATGCGGTATCCATCGGGAAAACAACTTTTTTACACCTAATTGTTCATGCAAGATTATTTGTATTTGACTCATGCCAATGTCTAAAGTTGCCTGAATTTCGCGGTATGTCACATGTCGATCTTCCTCAATCAGCTTACGCACAGCATCAACGTTTTCTTGGGTGACTGCAGTTTTTGGACGACCTTGACGGGGATCATTACTGAGCTTGACACGTCCACGTTGAAATTCAGCAAACCATCGATAAATTGTGGTTTTGGATGTGGCTTCATCACCAAATGCAGAAATCATCCGGTCAACACACTGCTTTTGTGTTAAACCACTTCGAAAGTCATAATAAATCATCGCTCTTGAATTTTCTCGAGTCAATTCCATTTTCTCAACGACTAAACAAGTTTGACAAAACCTTGTGACAAGACCGAGAATCTTTTTTAAAATAAATAAATGATATTCGATTTTTAAAACCAAGGAGTTTTCAATTAAAAAGATTTTAATATGAAAGGAACAGTGGAAATATTCCATTCCCGATACTTTTAGTGCAGCCCTCGTAGGTATATTATATCCTGTGACGTCTCAAAGTGCTTCACTTCCGAAATATATCTAGCCGTCTGTACTCCTGCAAACATAATAATTATTAATGGGGAAGGCAACTGTCAAAATGGCGCCGTCGTAGCTAGTTCCCAACACAAGCTAATAATACAATGTAAGCCGTGACATGGTTTCATTTAATTTTAGCGAAAATTGACGCGTTCTTGTGTTGTTGATACTCCGAAATTGGAGTCTTCAACTTCCTGAAAGCCCCTATATGAAGATTGTGGTTAAAGCTATTCGTAGAGATTTTTTTGAAATCGAGTTTATGTCGGAAACATTTTGAAGAAAGTGATTACAAGGAAATATTCAAGGTTCAAAATTCTGACAATTTCCATGTCAAGTAGTTGATAATACTGAAATCACCGAAAATTACGAAATAGTGAAATAAAATCAAACTCATGAATGAACGCGAAATGTCAAACTTATTGTAGGCCGTAGGGACCTAGTTAAGGTAACGCTATCAACAATTAGCTTTGCCCGACCTTCCCCATTGAGTCCGGTAGTTTGCACATCAAAACCCTAGTGTGAGTTTTTTACCATTTCCACTTTACGCATCAATCTCGTTCGGCGATATGAGTGGTCCTTTACCAATCAGAAATTGCGCTCCGATTAGCAATGTCCACTCAGAGCGCTGAACGCGGTCTTTGCGTAAATTCGAGATGATTAAAATAAACTCACACGAGAGCCTCTTAAATGGTTTGCTCCGTACCGAACCAGGACGTGAGGACGGTCGGGCCGTACAAACTACTCTCGTGTTCGGAATGCCAAGAAGGGCCACGCGTGCGCTCATATTGCATCATTGAGGAAATCGACACCGAACGCGATGAATTGAATAATACAATATTATTATACAATTGAAGTTCTTCAAGACTTCAATTGTATAAAGAATGTATGTTTGTGGGATACTTCTCTTTTCCCGACGGGTGTGTTGTTCGATATTCTCACAATATCGAACAACAGTAGTGTGTTTGTTACTTCTACTATACACACTGATGTTTGTTATCCCTAAGTGAATAAATAAATAGATTTATTCAAAATCGACATCATTAGTGCGGACTTTTATGTGGTTCGTATCAAATCAATATTTTCGCACATTCCCTACGTATAATGGCTGCGCTTCTTGAAAACTCTCAATGCCAATTTCACCAATGGAACTGAACGCGATCAGCACTCTTTAACCAACCAACCAATCGCTGACAGTGTCAATATTATACACTTGGGAGCAAATAAATCGAGCCACTTCCTTTTTCACGCATTATGGTTATTATTTTTGGTATTATGGAACGCATCGATTCGAAACATATATCGCCTAAAAGGGTATATAATAACCTTTACAATGAAGGTAGTTAGTTGTCAAAATTTCATTTTAATTAAAGTTTAAAGGGTAGAATAAAATTATCGCATTTAATTTGCTTATGACATTTTTATTGTACTCTGTTAACCTTTCTCGGCCCCGGAAACGGCTAACGTCATGTGACAAAACGCTCGGAAAATTTCGCGATATCGCGGAAATTCGCCGTTTACGCGGTTTTGATAAAAAAAAACTTTTTCATAAATTTTTGGTAGATTCCACCCACTATAAGTAAATTATTTTGGGTTCTTGAATAAACATATCATAATACAAAATAAAAACAGTATTCGTAATACGAGAGTTGAATATTGTAAATAAATGACGAAATAATACTTACAATTTTCAAAAACGGTTTGTTTACGTAACACATTTTTGCACACAAAAACTTTTTTTTTATGATTTTTCGCTCAAATAACTATCCACAACAATGAAATAACTATTCACAAGTAAATATCAATCCACTCACAGTCAATTTAAACACAAAAACACTTAAATTCACTAAAAAACGAACATGCGCCATTGACAGACCACCCACGGCGACAAACTACGCGACTTTAACATTTTTTAAAAAAATATTCCGACAAAATTTATGGTTTCGAACGACTGATATGAATAGAGTGACTATCTGGCTCGACCCTGACACAAACCACAGACTAATATAACCTTTATTTATTTTACTGTTAGAGATAAAACCGAGCGAAACGGTTGGAACCCAAATGGGACCAGCGCGGGGCTTGAGAGAATTTTCGATTACCGAACCCAAATGGGACCAGCGGGCCTTTAGCGGGAAAAGATTAAATTTGAGGTTTTTGTTAATCATACCCATATTACTTGTTATTGTTGTCTTTATCTGTGTCTGTGTAATCAAAATAACCTGATAAAATGGATACTACACCGACGGAAGCTGCCCAAGTTGTAGCTTTACTTGAGGTTGGACACGGACAACGTGAAGTGGCACGCAGACTTCATTTGAGTCGTTCAAAGGTACAGCGGGTATACCGCAGGTATCTGGAGACTGGTGCTTTTGTTCGGCGACCTGGAACTGGCCGACCACGGGCAACAACAGAACGTGACGACCGCTTTATTGCAACCAATTCGTTGCGCGACCGTGGACTTAATGCTGTTCAGCTACAGCAAGCGTTACGTGACGTTCGAGGTGTCGCAATCAGTAGGTGGACAGTGAGACGAAGACTAAAGGAACGAAATTTAACATCACACAAACCAGCAACTGGCCCAAAATTGACTGTAGCTCATCGCCGATCTCGCTTGGAGTTTGCTCGAGAACACATTAATTGGACGTTAGAAAACTGGAGGTCAGTTTTGTTTTGTGACGAGTCAAGAATCTGTCTTTTTAGCAATGACGGGAGAAACCGAGTGTATAGACGTCCTGGTGAAAGATTTGCCCAATGTTGCATTCGAGAAACTGTGAGTTTTGGTGGTGGTTCTTGTATGGTGTGGGGAGGAATTTCTCTAGACGGAAAAACGGAACTTGTCTTCGTCGACCCCGCCAACGATGGCAGTGGTAGACGTGGATTAACAGCTGACCGATACATAACTGACATTCTTGAAGAGCACGTAATGCCGTATGCTGGTTTTGTCGGAGAAAATTTCTTGTTTATGCATGACAATGCGAGACCTCATACCGCGCAGATCGTTACGGAATACTTGTCTGCGATCGGGATTCAACAAATGGTATGGCCAGCACGAAGTCCCGATTTGAACCCGATCGAACACCTATGGGACGAGCTAAAACGGAGAGTCCGAGCCAGGGTTCCCGCTGTTTCATCCATTCCCGAGCTTAAAGTCGCTGTGCTTGAAGAGTGGGAGAACATACCACAATATGTCATCGTAACTCTGATCAGATCGATGACTAATAGGCTACAAGAATGCATCAGGGCACGGGGGGTAATACCAGTTATTAAGAATATTTTTTTGCAATAATTTTGTTTTTTATTGTTTTTATGGACTGTTTTAGCCCTAATAAATTTTCTATCAAAATTACCATTTTTCTTGCAGAGCCAATAATTTATCATTCAATAAGGTTATTATTCAATAATTTACCCTCATTGTTAAGGTTATTAACTTAACTTTTAGGCGATATATAGTTCGAATTGATACGTTCCATATTCCCAAAAATATTTACCATTTTACGTGAAAAAAGGTAGTGGCTTGATTTATTTGCTCCCAAGTGTATAACAATTTTTACACTAACAACTCTTGAACGCGTTTTATATGTGCTGAATGCAGTGTGACCGTTTGCAGCAGATTGACTACTGCAACAGTAGATTTTCATTGTAAAATTGGTAGTGCAGTAGATTTGCAGTATTTTTTGAAAAAGTAGTGGATTTCAGTAGAATATCCTGGCAATATTATACACTTTGGCAAATATTTTTCTCATAACACAGCAACATCGGAAATGCAAATTTACCTCTGACAGCTGTCAGTGATTCGTATATTAAACTCGGTCGGCATCGGCACATTCGGCACCTACTGCGAATCACGTCGAACGGAGGCATACAGTGTTTATTGTCGGGTCCATACATAGTATCTCTAAGTAGTCTGTGGTCGGGTCGGAATCCACAGAGTACTTTTACTATAATCCCCCAGCTCTCCTACGTTACTACGTCCGACCAAAATGCTCACAGTTCAAGAAGTTGACAGACTTTACCAATAAATTGAAATATGATAATCTTTGTAGTTTTGCAAAAGCGATGATGTGTTTGCCGGTATCAAACGCCTCTTGTGAGCGTATATTTTCACAAGTCAATATGGTGAAAGTGAAAACAGAGCAGCGCGATAGGTTTTTAAACAATCACGTATCATCGCTTCTACATGTAATGCAAGGTTTAATTGATAACGGCGGTAATTGCACGAATTCGAATTGTCATGTTTCGAATTGTCGAAACATGACAATGATGAATAATTAAAATTTGTTAATAAAACCTGATAATATTAAACTTGTTTCATTTCTCTCTCATTTCTCATTCTCTTTATTAGATTATTTTATATTTTGTAAATGTGAGAACGTTGTAGGCCTTGTAGATTGTAAATTTATAGACCATAGTCTATTTGTTTAACATATGGTACTTGTTGACAGGCCTACACTGTCCTCCCTTATCTAATAACACTGTCATTTGAAAACATTGTAGAAGACAAATATTTTTTAAAGAGTTACCATGGAGTTTCTTGCCCGCTCTTCTCCATAGGAAACGACCAAGTGGAACCATGCTCCTAGAATCTGACGTTTCAAAAGTGCCCATGTAGGTTTATGTGAAATAAAATATTTTTGACTGTCATGGTACGATTATTAGCAATTCAGAAGCAGGCCTGCTTTTGAACTGCCTGTAAATACAACGGTTTTTAAAAGCTCATAGTACGCCCCTGTGCCTGACTGACACTTCTTTTGTCCACAGAACACATACCTATACTCCAAGCGGAGCTTCTGTCTGTAGCAGTGATTTGTACTCGGATTTGTACATGGCAATGGCATCGTTATCGTTTAATTTATTATAAAACGGCCCTTTCGAATCCTCAGCAAAGAGTCTACGACCAAATTAGAAAAATATTTTAGTATTCTTATTTCAATCGAACGCTGAATTCTCACACACTGTCACTCGCTCCTGTTTTATTGAAGGACCGCTCGTTAAGACGTGTAGATGACCTTTTAAGTCAGTGTACCTATTTTCATGATTTGAAAATTCGTGAATAATCAATATGTATCGTGCGCGATTTATCTCAGGTGCATGGCATGTTTTGCTAAATGTTTTCAAGTACACGGAAGTATCAACTGTTCATCCACGTCGGTTTTATGGGAAAGAAATAAGGTTTGGCCCAGACGTGCGGTCAGTTATGTTGCAAGGAGTTGATATCTTAGCGGATGCCGTCGCTGTCACCATGGGCCCCAAAGGACGTAATGTAATTTTGGAACAAGGTTTAGGGCCGCCTAAAATTACAAAAGATGGTGTAACTGTGGCCAAAAGTATAGAATTAAAAGATAAATTTCAAAATATTGGTGCAAAACTGGTTCAGAATGTTGCAAACAAAACAAATGAAGAGGCTGGAGATGGAACAACGACAGCTACAGTTTTAGCCAGGGCTATTGCAAAAGAAGGTTTTGAAAATATGTCGAAAGGAGCCAATCCGATTGAAATACGAAAGGGAATTATGTTAGCCGTTGAAACCGTTAGGCAAAAATTAAAGGATATGTCTAAAGCAGTAAGCACTTCAGAAGAAATAGAACAAGTAGCTACAATATCTGCAAATGGTGACAAATCTATTGGAAAATTAATAGCTGCTGCTATGAATAGAGTTGGCAAAAATGGCGTGATTACAGTTAAAGATGGTAAAACATTGGACGATGAACTAGAAATAATAGAAGGGCTGAAGTTTGATCGCGGTTATGTTTCTCCATATTTCATTAATTCAAATAAAGGTCCAAGAGTCGAATACAATGATGCGCTCATTCTATACTCGGAAAAGAAAATTTTTCACGCATCGCAGGTGGTACCAGCGTTAGAGTTAGCAAACACACAGAAAAAACCGCTTGTTATAATCGCAGAAGATTTTGATGGGGAGCCTTTATCCGTGTTGGTAGTAAATAAATTAAAAGTTGGATTGCCTATAGTTGCAGTAAAAGCTCCAGGATTTGGTGAAAATAGGAAAAATGCACTGATTGATATGGCTGCTGCTACGGGAGGTGTAGTTTTTGAAGATGATAACAACATAATACGACTCGAAGACTGCCAACCTGAGAGTTTTGGTCAGGTAGGCGAGGTAATCATTACAAAGGATTCAACTCTTTTACTTAAAGGGAAGGGTGATCCTGTTGAAATAGAACAACGTATCGCACAAATAAAAGATGATTTGGAAGAAACTACTGGCAATTATGAGCGTAAAGGACTTATCGATAGATTGGGCAGACTGCAAGCAGGTGTAGCCGTTTTAAGAATTGGAGGTTGCAGCGAGGTTGAAGTAAATGAAAAAAAGGATCGAGTTAATGACGCACTAAATGCTACTCGGGCTGCAATCGAAGAAGGAATTGTACCTGGAGGTGGAGCAGCACTCCTACGATGTATACCGTCTTTAGACGCACTGAAGCCAGTAAATAGCGACCAAGAGATTGGTGTATTCATTGTTAAGAAAGCGTTACGTACACCATGCATAACGATTGCTGATAATGCTGGATATGATGGTGCCGTTGTAGTATCTAAAGTCGAAGATATGGGTCCTGAATTTGGATATGACGCATTAAATAATGAATACGTAAATATGCTTGAAAGAGGTATTATAGATCCCACCAAAGTCGTAAGAAGGGCTATTACTGACGCTAGCGGCGTCGCGTCATTACTTACTACCGCCGAAGCAGTTATTTGTGAGTTGCCGAAGAAGAAAGAAAGTCCACCGGAATATCGACAGATTGGAGGAGATTTGTAAAAACCTAAATTTATTAAAGATAACTTTAGTTTGACATATTTTGATAACATAGGAGACATAATAAATTCTTCCTAATTTAATCCAGATACCTTTTAGTTCGTTCGGTCAGTGTTCCTTCTGAGGTTGGCGAGAGTGAATTAATAGGATCGACTCGGAGATAGCTATGGATCGGTAAGGGCACTGGCGGACTAGGGGGCGAAAAATTGACTCGAAAATAATTTTCATCAACATTGGGACATTACGAAGTTTTTGTTTGAATCCTCTCATTCAACCGTGCACGCGCGGCCCCTACTCCCGCCACACGTATGTAGTCAACGTCAGGATCGACGATTAAAGTTTCAATGATTTTTTATTGAGGTAGGTACTACTAGATGGCAATTTTGACAATTTCTCTATTGGTTTCAAAGAAACCAGTGTTCGTTGCACTTACCCTATCGTGCTTCTCCCGATTGACTTTTAACAAATTCAAGTACGTCTATAAGATTGTTTATTTTTTATGTACATCAGAACGTTCGGCCAATCGAGGTAGGGAGCTGGCTGCTACTCCAGTTTTTTGTGACGATTTGGTGACTCACAAAGATGCCAGCCAAATAATTTGTGACAGTACAGTTCGAAAGTTAGAAGCATATTTGTATGACCGAACGTCCTGATACCAGAACGTTCGGCCAACCTGAATCTCCATAACTGAGGACTTTAGATAAACTGTTACTGAATAAGGATTTAGTGACGATTTGGTAACAAACAACCACTAGATACTTTACTTTTACTCGTAATGCCACCGGTTAAAAGTAAAATGACCTTTAGCTCCCGGAATATCAGGACGTTCGGCCAACCTGATCTCCATAACTGAGGACCTGAGAGAAACCGTTAATGAATAAAGATTTAGTGACGGCACTGAAACGAATTTATATTGCTTTAGTTTTTTTTTGTGACGACCCCATTCAATTGTAAATTGTGAATTAAACATTTAACCTCAAAACATTGGGATTATCGATTCCTTCACAACGAAGAAGCTTAGAGGAACCGTTAATGGTCATTTTACTTTTAACCGGTGGCATTGCGAGTAAAATTAAAGTAGTAACAGTTTCTCTAAGGTCCTCAGTTATGGAGATTCAGGTTGGCCGAACGTTCTGATATCAGGACGTCCGGCCATACATTAATGCCTCTAACTTTCGAACTGTACTGTCACAAATTATTTGGCTGGCATCTTTGTGAGTCACCAAATCGTCACAAAAAACTGGAGTAGCAGCCAGCCCCCAAATTATATAAGTTGCTTTATCACTGATTTGGTGCTTTTCCCGTAAGTCTATCAAGTAGCGCCAGCTTAATAATCACTACGTATGTTGACAATTGGAGTTATTTTAGTTTTTCTTGCGTCATCAAATCACAGTTATCTTCGTTTGTTAATATCATATAACGTTACGGGATCCGGTTGATAGATAGCTAGGTAGCAATATGGTAGAGAAATTCATGATCAAAGAATATTTATTTCATTCCTTGTAGATAGTTATGGGCTTCTTCTGGGTAAGCTCGCTCAATCGTAGAATTTGTCTCTGTCACTTCTGACCTAGGCTAGAGTCAAGAGCAAACCCATCTCAAATAAAAAAATAATTAGGATGGCCCGACCCCAGCGTGGTTTGACCAGACTCGATTAATCGGATGAACCCAAGATTTGCACTAGCCCCTGAAGCCTCATGCTTCATGGTGCTACAAAGACCATTGCATATCAAGGAATAGACCGGGGGGCACTGTAATGGTAGGGAAGACGTGCCCTTAGGATAGGATAGGAGTGTGAGAGCCAATCGAGTAATGCCCCCTAAAATTAGCATTGGACTAGTGGAGGGGGGGTAATATTTGTCTATGGGAGGGCATCTTTTAACGACGTCGCAGCCGGTCGATGCTATGCTGTATTGTTCCAATATCTTCATCTGAGGTCTCGCTACTATACGTTTCCATTTTACTGTATATCTCGCTTGCAGCCTTTTTGATCTTATCTCGTTCTTCAGCCGTGTCCACCCAGAAGTTGATTTCCTTGTCGAAGTAAGTGCTGTCCTGTTTGAGGTTGTCATTCCAAGTGTAAATAGGTTGGCCGACTTTTTTGGATTTTGCCTTGTACTGCATTGCTGCATGTAGTAGGTATGGTTTTCGTCGTCTGTGGACATGTGCGAGATAACACATCTTATGATTCTTGATGCGTTTGGTTACGGTTTTTCCGTTTAAAATTTCATGTCGGGCACACATGATGCCCACTCACTTCCTCTGACTTCACCGCGGCGGACGATCCTCCTCTTACTTTAGTTTCTTATTAGCTGTTTGTCAGGAACAGTTTTATTATTGTTACAATATTGTCAAAATTGAATTGTGTTGTTTTTTATATCTTATATGGGTCAAGGACCTGAAATAAATGAATTTTATTTTATTTTTTTATTTATTAAACCCTTGTTTAAAATACAGGAGTCCACTGATGCTCCCTGCGCAAGCATTGGTCCTTCAAGGATCTCATCCTCTAAATTTCAAAAGTAACGGTCTCGAATAAACAAAACGAACTCGAGGCTCTTTAGTTGCGGTCTTCAGCGGGGACAGTATCAGAAGGAATCATCAATACCTTGTTGAAGAAACTTCGCGTAGCACTGCACACGTCCAGAGAACGAAGTCATCCAGACGTCGGTCGGCGTCGGACTTCAGACCCGTCGAATGTTCCGAGTCGTCGTCACGGGCAAAGAAGTACGAAAACTCACACAGATCATTGTTTATCCAGTGGATGGTTTAGACATTTTGTGAGTTTGTTCCAAGTTATTCCTTATTTATTTGTTTACTTAGTCTTATTTCATATGTTTAATTAACAACATATAAGTGAATGTTTTCATTTATCATTAAGTATTTTAGTGGCAATCCTTCTTGTCAATAGCCTTATATTTTTCTAAAAATCACTTCTTTTCTTATAAAGCTAACATATAACGGTTAGATAATCCACCTGTTTACGCAATTCCTTCACTTCACTATAACAGCTGATAACTCGGCTGTCTTCGCAGCAGCTGTTCCTTAATTCGCATCTAGTCATTCATAATCATAACTCATCATCGCTATGGCTAACGAAAATTTTGAAAAATCGTTAAAAAACGCACCTGTATGAAATCTAACCTCAGCAATTTAGCAACTTACTAATATGCGTAACATTTCATAGTTTTAAAATTATACCTTATATCCTTGTCCCCATTTTTTTACAATAACCTATGTGTTGGTGGTACATATTATTACTTGTGTTATGAGGTATTAATTTTTGTATTGTGGCATTGTTTACGCTGAGCCAGTGATGGTAGCAGACAGTAGAAGCAAAGATTGCAGTTTTATTAAGTAAATCAATATGGCAATTTTATCTGCAATTCAACTGAAGCCTGTCATATGTCAACTTACTGCTGTGCTACCTATTAAAGATTACTTATCCGCTCTGCGATAATTTCCCGAATTCACTATACTCTTTTTAACTTCTTATCGTTATTCTCCTACTATTACTTTATCATTGCTTGCAAGTTATGAGAAATGGCTACCTGCCTCACTCAAATAAAAGCTGAAGAAGTCTACGCTTCAATCCGGGCAGCATGTTGGGAATCGAACCCAACACAACACATTGCGCGCGGTCTGCACGCGCAGACTGAGTGTACAACGCGTCGCGGCACGGCATCCACATTCTACCAAGACGGAACAAAAAAACTCATTCGAACAGTAAATGTTTTTGCAGCACTTTCGAACTTAACACTTAGCACTGGGACCGACCATTTGTGACAAACCATTTTTTTTTTGTCACCCTCGGGTCGTGTACCTGAAGCACATTTTTGTAAGCTTGTTGCTACAAAACACAGTTTTTTTTAGAACAATGCTTTAATTTTAATTTCATATTCAATGGCATAGAGCTTTAATACATAATTTCTAAAATACCACGAGTTATGGTGAAAGCGGAGAAATAGCGTGATTTGAGTTAGACAACTGTTCAGGGGCAGCGCGTACCGGAAGAGGTAACATATACAGCTTCGAGGCAAATGCCTCAAATATAAGGAACGATCTCACCAGGTTAGCTAGCTCGGGGTAGTCTCCTCAACCGCAGGCTGGGAATCAGGAACGCACGTATACCACATTTGCACGTTTTTAAATTATTTTAATTTCGACACAGATGCACAGGCTCACAACTCGCGCCATATGTTGAAAAGACGTCTGACTCGGTCGAGGGTCCCGGCCTACTTCGATAGGTAGTAAATAGTAGCAACTAGGTAGCAAATTTTTAAGAACTAGTTCGAAGTGTTTTATGAATGGTGACCGTCCATCCTGATGTTGGCCGTACTGCAGTACTCTTTGTTCCCGCATAGGGTTCCCACCTCTCTCTGAAATCCGGGAGTCTCCCGGATTACAGCAATGGTTTAAATCTCCCGGCTCACGGAAAGAATATCAAACAAAAAAAAAATATCTTGGAACTTAAAGTTCACGCGCCAAATTATCAAGGAGAAGCCTTCGTCGCATGCCATTACAATTATGTTGGTATTCCTGGCATTCACATGTTATCACAGGCACGCGACCACTGCTTTCAAATTCAAATTCTTTGATACGAGCGATGGCTCATATTGTTTACTAACATTGTCCATTTATAAAACTAAGTGATAATGTAAACAACACGATACGTAACTGACAGCAGTGAAGTTCACTCTGTCAGCAATCATTTTCAGAATCAAAAGCCCTAGACAGCTCGAGGAAGCAAGCGAAAACAGGTGTTCTTCTTGTTGTGTAGTACCTGTCGGTCCGCTTGAGTCGCAAAACTGCACTTTCTGTAGAAAATCCTGGCCGAATCCCGAACTGATTGTCGTGCAGCACGAGTTGTGTTTTTTGGCTGTGTATCAATTAAGCAGACCATTAAGCACATAACGACTGTGGTCACAAAATAAATGGGCAAACAGTTAGTGTATTTATTTTAGTTAGGTTGTAGTTCACTTGTTGCAATACCTACGCTGTCAAAAAGTATGGGACAGCTTTTTTTAATATTTGACGAAAATTTTTTACTCCTCTTTTTTTTTTCAGAATCGTGTACTGAATCCATGGTAAGAGTTTGTGCTTCGATGGACATCAATGGAGATGCCACCTTATGCTAGTATGTCATGATTGACGGCTTAGCTCCTAGGTATAGCGGGTTGATAATCCTAGAAAATGTTAAATCTGTAACTGTCAGCAAAATATTCTAACCTTTTGCCTCGTCTTTACACATTTTTCAGTAACAGTTTATGCGAATAAGTTGCAATATATAGGTAAAGCAAACATGCTAACCTGACTTTTAGGGAATCCTTACATATGCAAAATTTTAACAAAATGTTTACTTATTATTATATATTAGTATTTTTGCGTGATGCTGGAACACACATTCAGACAAACCGACAAAGATCCTAAAAATTATATTTTCGGAATTAGAATCGTTCCCAGACTTCGCAAAAGTTAGTAAAAAAAAAACAGTTTAGACTTCGCTACGATTTTATAATTTTTAGTCAGACAAATAACATAACAAAATGACAAACAGACAAAAATGCAAAAAAAAAAAATCGGCATTAGAATCGATTCGAGACTCCGCAAAATTTACTTTATGAAAAAACAATGTACAGTTTTGATTTCTGCTACGATTTTACTATATTATTAAGTACAGCCGAGCCGCGCTGTTCGCAGCGCAGTCTGACTTTTGCTTGTTCTGTACTATAATATACACATATTTATTTACTTTATCAATATGATTCATATACGTACCTACTTGTTTGTAATGTCGAGAGTTCACATTAGAAAATTAAATAAGACCATTCTTACCAAACATGATTTTCTCACCCAGACAGACCCTAACTTTCGAGGTCAGAAATTTACGTGTAAATTACACCACGTTAAATTTATATAACTTTTGTTACCCAGAACATTATGACAAATCTATTGATAGCTCATTCACTAAAATCAGTTCAGTAGTTTAGGCGCTACGGTGGAACACACGTAAATACAAACATGCTTACGTAAATAAGACTTCCTTTTAGCTTTGCCGTAGTCGGGTAAAAAACAAATTACATGTCAGTAGATTAAAGTATGTTTTATTGTTTAAAATGAAATTTTTGATAATTTAAAAGTTTTGGAATAAGTAATAATTAACCCCATTGTCTTGTTATTCCTCCTTTCCTGTATCTGAAAAACACACAAAGTATCCTAGAAGTATTAAGCTGTTAAACTAGCGTAGGTAAGTACTAAAACTTTGGAGCTCGCTTCGCTCGTGCTTGCATCCGTCATTCTCTTTTATAAGTCTTAGCCTGAGAATAAAGTTTGAAGTTTTTCCAGTTTTTCCATACTAGAATTGTCAGACGTAAATTTTATTCCACGGTTATAAGACATCTGACTTTAGTAGAATCAGCCCTAAATTGACAAGTAACTCCTATTTATCACGGTCAAAAGAAATCCTAACCTTTCCAAGGCAGGATGCAAAAAAAATCGAAGTCGCGTCGCTCGCCCGTTCGTCCTACATTCTCTTGGTTCATAAACTTTTCTGCATGCCAGGGGGGAAAGGAAGTCCTCTTTTAGTTTTGCCGCCCGAGCCCACGACAGGCTTAGTCCGCCACGATGTAGCCTTCCAATCTAGCCGCAATCAATCACGGGACTGAAGCGTTGCTCAGCGTTGCCACGTTGCTTAGGGCTTTCTTCTGTCACGTGGTTTACAGCATGCGTCAGCTTAGAGCTTTTATTCCCTCATTTGCGGATTTGTGTCTCCCGAATGCGCGCCGCCCACATCCTACTTTTGTTTAGTTCGTACATACTTTCCAACATGCCATGGCAACATTTGAGCTTGATTTAGATCATTTTCTCATCTCCATGCTTCTGTGCAGCAACGATACGATAATTTGGAAGACAGTTCATTTGTTGGTTGTACTAAATTAATGTTATCGATTTCATTTCACACAGGCTCTCTATATTAACTGACGATATTTCATAGACATGACGGGTTTCGATTTCAAATTATGATTTTCTTCAAACCTAACCGATACACTGAGTAGGAGTGACGCGGTTTCTGAGCTCGCTTCGCTAGCCCTAAGACGTAGATACTTTTTTTTATTAATGACAATATTCGTAACCGATTTAGTTGAAAACTATAAATCGATTCCAGAAAATAGCGAATTCTCGTCACTAATCGTAAACGTTTGACTGTTGACAATGTACATTTTCATACAGTACAAATTGTTATAATAAAATTATTTATTGCCCATCCTAAAAAAATATCCCGTCACATTTTGCCAACCTCCCTCTTCCCACGTATAATTTCCGCAACACTCGACACTGGCAACAACGGCTAAGGCCGCTTGCAACAATCAAAATAGAAGAAGAAGTTGACAATGTTGACATTGACATTAACTATTGTCATTTCAATAAAGTCGTTGTCATTTAAGTTTTGGCGCGAATATCTCGTTTCTTCCTCCCGAAACATCCGATTCCTCTACGTGTGATATGTTTTGTGTTTTGTAGCACTACTTCTGAATTGTCAATTAATAAAATAGCTTTGCCTAACTGGCGAAAATGTGAATATTAAAATACCTTGTAGACGGCATATTTGCAGTAAACTATCCAACACACTGTACATGTACATATTTTTTTAAACAATCACAAAAATATATTGAAAGTGCAATCACGTCGTGGTTCCAACGAAATGTCTCCTACAGTAAATACTAATGATGTGAGAAATACCATAACTTCTAGTGATGATGAGAGTGCTCCGGTGCACAGAACCAAGAAACGAGTGCAACAGTTTTCTGATAGTGACAGCGAGAACGAAACCTTACAACCTAAAGACAACAAGACAGTTCAGGAAGATATGTTACAAAATAATAGTGATAGTGAAACAGAGAGCGGCTTCGTGCCTCTTAAAAATGGAAAAACAAAGTCGAGAATACAGATGGATGGAAGTAGCTCAGACTCTGATGCTTCAAGGAACGAAGCTTTGAAAAATGACGAGCAGCAAATGAGAATGAAAAATAAAAGAAACAAGCTTAAAGATAAGTTTAAAGGTCTGCTGAGTTCTAGAGGGACGCATACAACATTACAAGACAACAGTGATAAGCAGTCTTCAGAAGGCAGTCATGGTGAGATCTCAGATCCGTCTGACAGTGAAATGTCATCAATAGCCAAAATTAAACAGGTAATGAGTTTCCTTAATTTCTATGTATAAAAAACACTGATTAATTTCTTAGACTGAGGGTTTTATTATTTTACTAACACCATTGACTTTTGTTTGTATGGTGGTGTATCTTTAGTGATTACAACCTTTAAGGTACCAGACTGGTCTGCGCCTTATTAGTAAGTTGGTTTGAATTGTGTATGTTAACTTGTTGAAATGTTGTTATTTAGAAAATGAAAAAGAGTATGGCATCAATGTCATCCATTTGTGACCCCGATACATCTGATGAAGAAGATCAAATGAAGGCAAAGCAAATACCTAAACAGAGGCCAAGGAAGCAACTGAAATCTACCAAACTGATAGAAGCTAAACCAGTAAGGGTAGGTACTGGAGTGTGATACTGTGAATATTAATATGAATGTACAGGATCAACCAAATAAAACATGTTGTTACCGAATAAATGATATATATCTCATCCTATGTGTAACTATACCGCCCGCCTCTTCTAAGTTGGTCATCCTAGCTCCATCTTGTACAGACCATCTCAGACATTAACCTGCATGGTCCTCATACAGCCTGACCAAGATTATGTCTGGACTTTAAAAGAGACGTGACCTCAGAGTTTGGTCAGTGGGTCGTATTATTTCGGTCTTTCTTCTCAGAGTTGTCAGTTAAGAAACACCAAACTCATCTAGTTTTAAAAACTTAATTTAATTTTGACATACAAAAGTGTTTTTACGAATTTACAGAAATAAATAATTTATCATTTACGCAATTTATATTTAAACCAGATATTTATAATCTTGAACAGATGTCAGCTAAACAGGCCATGGAAAACATGCAGTTAATAAAAAGTGAATCAAATCGTATGTTGAGGGAGAAAGCAGTATCATTGCCATATCACAGACCTAAAGCATTATCTCTCAAAGACATTATGTCCAGAAGAAAGCCTGCAGTTGCATCAGATGGAAAAGCACTGCCCATCAAAATGAATGAAGAGCAATTAAAACATTATGTGTAAGTATTCTATCATTCAGTATACCAGGGATGGCAAAGCAATGACAATATAATTTGGGCAGTGCATTAATTGAAGAAAAACAACTGTCAACTTTATGAAGGAATTTGTAAATCACTAACAATGAAAGTCGCAAATTCGTAGATCCAATGTTCAGAGAGTTGTAAAGGTTTAACCACGGCCACTGAGTTCTCTTAAAAAAATGAAGTTTTGTAGAGGTCCCAATCTTTTTGTTAGCAAAAAGAATGGTGCCTTTACTATGCTCCGTTTAAGAGAACTGCGTGACCGCGCGGCCATGGTTAAACCTGTACAACTTTCTGAATATTGGATCTACGAATTTGCGACTTTCATTGTTCGTGTTTTTTCTAATTCCTTCATAATGTTGCCGTAGTCGTTTTTCTTCTACAACACTGTGTCCAAGCAGTCGAAACGGACACAATTACATTTAGGTACCTAACTCTCAGTAACAGACATAGAATGCAATGGAGAACGTGAATCTCATATAAATGATTTAGCATCTAGTTTGTAACAGCAGAAGAAAAAAAGAAAACTGGTAAATGTTAAGGTGACTTAATAATAGTACCTAAAGGTCTGAATAATGAGTTATCTGATACTATTAGAACAGAGAATAACCTATTTAGTTATTTTCCTGTAGTCACTAGGTAAAGATTGTTTGTTTGGCTCGTCACGGCCACATTAAATATTTATTTGTAAAAAATTGCATGTGGATGTATAGAGGTTTGCTATCCCTGCAGTATCGTCTGCTCATCTGCTGTGGTGTGGTGTATGAAGTGGATAAGCTTTTTCTTATTCAGAGATAAAACTGTTGGATACACTTAGGTTCAATGTTGTAAAATAATATAAAAGTTATATTTGTGTTTCATTAAATTTTCAGGCTGTTGTTAGAACAGCGTCAGAAAGAAATGATGGAATTGTGCAAAAGTGAATCAGATGAAGAAACTCCAGAAGCTGAAGAAGAAACTGATGCAATACAGCAAGAAACAGAACAAATATCTGATATCACTAATAATGAAAGTGAAATTATTACTGAAAAGTCTAACAACATTGTTGAATTTGCAAAAAATGAAACAATTACCAACGTAGATGTGGCAAATACTGATCTTGCATATTCTCAATTGATAGAAAATGAATCAGTCAAAAAAGCTTCAACTGAAGTGGCTATCTTAAATGGTGGAGAAGAAAATAATGAAAAACCTGATTCTCCTAGTATTGCCACAAATGATCAACAAGAAGACACTGAAAAAAATGATTCAAACACAGATTTCCAATTAGTTTACAATGATTCTGTAGAAGAACATTTAACAACAAAGAATATTGATAGCATTTCTAAAGAACCTACAATTCTATACGACCCTGCTATAAAAAATCATAATTTAGAAAGTAATTCAGAGCAACTAATCACGGAAGTGTGTACTGAACCAGAGAGTCAATTAATGTCCTTACATTACACTGAAAACAATACAGAAGAACTAGGCAAACCAGATAAACCTGAAGAACAAGACAAAACAGAAAATCCTGAAGACTCTTCCAATGAAATAACTGATATTGCTGCTGAAGAAGACAAACAAGATGACTTTTTCTCAGACGAAGATGTCAATATGGAGGACATTGATAAAATAATTGAGAATGCAGAAATATTGAGAGGTATATCTGATTATTTGTCCTAATGTAGTTGTACTTTTGTAATAGTCATTGTTCTTTCTTAATTGTTAAGGCGGAGTCACTGAAAAGCGTTATTCGTTGTTTCAGATTGTTACATTGTTAATTCACCAATGCTCATTAGGGACCCCCTGCCTTTAACTGCAAAACCTACACTAATGGGTGCCCCTGGCATGGTTATTGATTTGGATGGGGGTGCTTTTGTATCCAAAAAGACTGGTGTTGAACTACTAAAAGAGAGATTTACATACTTTGCAAGATTAAAGACACCTGAAGAACTTGAAAGAGAGAAGGAAAAAATGTGAGTTGGTATTTATCATGTATGCGGTTTCAATCATGTAAAAAAAAATGGTTGTATTCATATCATTATGAATTACAGGTTAAAACCAGGAGCTCAACATTTAAAGCTAAAACACGAACTTGAGGAAAAAATTGCGGAACAGCGATCTCTTGAATGGGCAAAACGACTTGAAGAGGAAAAGCAGCAACACATGGAAATGGAAACTATCTTAGACGATGCTGAAGATAGCTTCGAGAAACTTGAAGAGAAGTTGGAAGAAGATGATGCAAAAGAGAATGAGAGTACTTCAGAAAGTGAGGAAGAGGAGCTAGAAGAAAATGATATTGAGATTAAAGACAAGACAAGGAAACATAACCCAATGCTTGATGATGAAGCTGAGGAGTTTGATATTGATGAAAACGAAGGTGAAATACCCAAAGATGATGAAGCCATTGAGAAGATTGATGATGGTGATGACAATGTCGAACAGGAGGATGAAGAAGATGAATCTAGTGAAGACGAATCTTCAGAATCTGAGCAAGAAGAAACAACTAAACCTAAAAAAGGCAGAATATTGAAAGCATTTGAGGACTCAGATGATGAAGATGCTGCAATTAAACAAGTTGTAACAAAAACTTTAGTGAAGGACAGTAATGAAACAAATGACGCGAATGCAGTTGTTGCTGTTTCAAATGAAGTTCAGAGTGCTTCTCAAGGTATCTAACTAAAAAATTTCGTTTACATTTACAATTCGTTTTAAACAATAGTGAAGCAAGATGAAGAGATTTATTTTATTTTTAGATGATGTCATACAACTAGCGCAAAGACATGCTTCGGCATCAGATGACCTTTTCACCAGTCAAGAAAGTTCCACAGTCGTCGAAAGAACCAAGGATGGAAACAGCGCAAGTGATGAAGTGATGACACAAACGTTTTCTATACTTGACTCGACATCTGAGGTGACCATGGACACGGAACTGAAATCTCCTAGTAAATTAAACGTTCTTTGCATGTCTCAGCCCTATAAAGATGTAAGTTTTAAAAAGCGCAAAAGCACTTATAGTTACAGTCAGTTTTTTTGTGTGTTTATTATTCTTCGTTTTTTCAGCCAAGTTTAAACGGTTTTGTGGAGAGCTCACAGCTGCCAATAACACAGTCATCTCAGTCACAACCTATTGGAGAAGATATATTAGCTCTTTGCACTGGAAAGTTTTATGATAACGAGTTTGTTTCACCTACTGAAGGAAAGGAATATGTTGACGACATGTCGCAGGATATAGTGAACAATGACTTCCATGACACACAGACAGCCAAATCTGCAGCAAACGACGATATTAGTAAAGAGATTGAAGAACCTGAAAAGCAGAATAATAGCATTGAAGAAAATAAACTTCTAGAAGAAAATAGTCAAAAACCAAGTACAGATGGAAACCTTTTAAAGTCTATACTTGATGAGTTGGATGACCCTGAGTTCGACAAATCGAAGCCAAATAAATTCTTCACTGGTGGTAATACACAGAAGAATGAAAATGGACAGGTTCTTGAACACACTCAAATGAAAAAGAAGTTTACCATAGACTCTGATGATGATGATGATGAGGCTACGGAACCAAACGTAGAAGATGCGCACGGAAAGAAAAAAAAAAGAAAAAAGAGAAAGCCGGAAAAGAGAGCACTACAGATATCAGGTAAATATTTTTACATGAGTCCAGGCACCACGGAACAGAAGAGTCGAAAGAATTTTTATGAACAAGAAATAGCTTTTCGTAAAAATTTAATTTGTTGTTCATACAAAATTAAGACAACTGACGAAGTTTGTTATTATTTTACATATTTTCCGCATAATTGTCACACGCGCGTCATAGCTTCATGGGCCCTTCCACTTGTTTTTTTCTATTCCATGGTCTGTATCATGATAATTAATTATTATAACATACATACATAGGGTGCAATCAACCTTAACGGCATTTTTCCTCATTTCTAGATGATGAAGAAGAAGAAGAAATAGCAGATGATGACTACATGTCAGACTTAGAAGATGAAACTGAAAGATTAGTGGAGTATGACTCTGAAGAAAATGAGGTCAGTTTGTAATAAAATAGGCTTTTTGTAATACCTTTTTGTCATTGGTAAAGCACGGAGTCACCAATATTTAGTGGTTTTGTCAGGAAATTAGACCTCAATGTAGTTTTGTCGCAATTAATGAGCATTCCATACTACAATTAATGTCCTTTGAACTGACAACATCTTATAAACACAAAAATGTACAGAGACGGCCACTTGTGCCAAAGGCATTCTCATGGCATTGGAGCTTGCTTGATCGAATCCTGTTTCTCGATTCACATTACTATTTGAATTATGCTACAACATAGAATCCTTGGCTAGTATTATATTATCTGTGCCTTACCATAATTTCCTACATTTCCAGATTGAAGTAAAACCCGAAAAATCCAAGAAGAAGCGCAAAATGGCTGACTTCTTCGAGCAAGAGGCGGAACTAACTAGTGAAGACGAATGGGTAGGGTCTGGAGATGAAGATGAGAAGGGCTTGGACAGGATGGAACGTGAAGAAGGAGATGACGACGTCTTTCACCAGGGACAACTCAGGAAGGAGCTGGGACAGATACACATGTACGTATATGGGGTTAAAATAAATTAACTCGCGAAACTTCACAGATCGATAACAAACGGTTAAAAAAAAATACGGTGGAGGTCTGCCCAGCTTGGGCGGAGAACCGCAGTGTCCTCGCGGAGGCGATCGGCGGCGGCGATCTCTCGCGTCCGGCCGCGAGAGAGAATGGAAAGCCGTCACCTCCTTCTGCGAAGCAGTAATGCTCGCGTAGAGAAGGCAGAGCGCGTGAGGGAGAGAGCCCTCAAGCCCCCACTAGTCGCCGCAGGGGCGTCTGCCCTGGGAGTCGGGAGTCGCCTGCAGATTTCCAGCCACCGTAGGCGCGGGCTTGCGGACGGCGAGCAATGGCCAGGTCGACGTCCGGTAAGGACCATGCCCGGGTCGACGGCGCGTCGTATTTGACGCGCGCCTCGAAGAGATGTCAGCACAAAATGACGGGGTCCGATAGGGCCGACGCCTCAGGGTCGCCGGAAATTCGAAAGAGATAACCGAGGCCTTGGTACAGGTAACTGAAGGAATACGTGTGGGTTTTAGTCAGTAGAAGTCGGACACGCTCTCTCGCTCCACCCAAAGCGGGAGAAGTCATTTGATGATTTCCCACCAAAAAAAAAAAGGTTAAGTGCGTAGGCTAAGTTTACGTAGATAGATATTAAGAAATATTGTTACAAACATATTTATTACTTGTTATTAAGTAATATATTTAATAAATAATTAAAGCAAAGTAGCTTTTCGTGTCTGCCTGTGTGAGGCCAGTTTGATTTTCTAAATAGATTTGGATGCGAATATTCCGTTATGTTGTTTATTACATATACAAGGTGGCAGGGAAATCGACGCGCAAACTGTAACCTTAACTTCAAACCAGCTTCAGTAGAACTTATGAATAGAACAGAAATGTCGAAATGTTTCCTTTGCACCCTTGCGAAGCAGGGGCGGCTCGCTAGTTTCTCATAATTCGCATAATCTCGTCTTAATTAATTTTAGGCGAGACGTGCTGGATCAAGATAAACGGGAAGTGAGAATAATACAAGAACTATTATTCGAAGACGGTGACCTCGGTGACGGCCATCGGCAGCGAAAATTCCGATGGAAGAACGCAGGTAGTTAAGATTAAGTTATGGTTTTCTTTTTTTTCTCGTTTAATAGATCTCCCGTTAGTTCGCGTGGAGGTGGCAGTAGCCATTATAATATCATAATACTTCACTTTGCTGTATGTCTCTTTTTTTTTCCTGAAATTACCTATAAAAAGGGTCCTAGTCAATATGGTGTTTACCTTTCTATGATTAATTTCTGTAACCGTATTTCCTTCACAGATGGAGACGATGAGACTGGTACAGTGCCCGACGAATTAGCCGATACACAGGAAGAAGAATTTGAATCAGAAGAACAATGGAGAAAACAGAGGCATGAACGAGAGGTATTTTTGAGGACAATGGTTAGTATCTTTACTACAACAAAGGGCTCTTACTGATGAGCGGCATCTCACCGGCGCACAGTGTACCGCGTAGAACATGCTAGGTGGACAATATTATTTTATGATATTTAACGATGCTTTTATATATAAGTAGTCATGTTGAGGCATTATTAATAGTTTTTGGTATGATTTTGTAATAAAAAACAAAACATCATATAACTTAAGGGGAACGAAAGAAAATACGAAAAGAAATTCGTCCGTATCTTCAGTGTTCTCAAATTTCTGTTTGTATGTGCTGTGCCCAGAACTTCCATCACATCCCCATTTACTAACAAGTGTAAACGTTCGACTTGTTGGGAGGACACTACTGATAACTTCATTCTGTGCTATTACTAGACGTTCCGCTGTTTTATTTAATAAGGCTTGCAAATTTATTTCAGCACGAGTTTCTGTTATAGAAATGTGATCCTCTGCAGGGTAACAGGCCTTTTTAGATTTTACTACACTAAAATATGACGGAAACACATTATGTCCTGTCATTATGGACCACTTCCTAGTTTGTTTGTAAGCATGTGTTGTTGACTTAGAATCTATATAGTATGCTAAGGCTTCGTCACTACTTAACTGCCTAGGATTAACGGAACTGGTATTTTCTTTTGACTTAATAATATTATCTGGCCTTTCACTAATGTCTCTAATCACATGGGCAACTTTTCTTTGCCCTGCTGAATGCATAGCAATTTCGGCAGCAGTCACTAATTCACTGGCACTTCGAGATTCTACGAGATCCACGACTCGACGTTTCTTCGTCTTAAACGACGATTCCTCGAAATCTTTGCGAGGTCTTCCTGCAGATGTCACAACCTCACTCGATGTTGAAGGTTGTGGGGCTAAAGAACTCACAGTAAACTGTATGTCTCCTTCATCCAGCCAAGTCTTATTTCTAATTAAAAAACGCTCCTTCGATTTTCCCGAAGCCAACCATTTGGCTTCAATCTTAGTAGAAAATTTGGATATTTTCAACTTTATTTCTCTTTGGCTGCTTTCAGTAATGTCACCAAAGTGAAATTTTGACGAAAGATAGTCATAAATACGCGATCTTTTATCATTCTTCGTGTGTTTCAACCACTCTTCAAAAAATGCTACCCTTGAAATAGAGTAAACGTGCTCTGAAAAAAAATATAAAAAAATATGTTGTACTGAAGTGTGCTGAACAATATGTGTATTTTTACAAACTAAACAGTTATACCTACAATATATCTAAAAACTAGTCCGAATAGAGGCGAATCAATGTATTTCCTGAACGTTCAAAGTTTTGTTTATGAAAAAAATTACGCAAAAATTTATGCATTAAGTTAAAAAAATGCTAAAAAATCATTTTAATAGATTCTGATAAAAATAATATATTAAATAATAGTACATACCCTCAGTATTAATATCCATCACAAAAAACTTTCACAATATCACTATAAACCACTATGAGATGTGCACAAAAGTGTCGCTAAATTGCAACTGATTGACCGGAACGCTTGCATTAAACTCATTACCTGACTTCTGAACTCTATGAATCATCAGTTAAGCATTTGAAAAACAACTTTCTCTCGGAATTTGGAGTTTGGGGGTGTTGTTTGTGTTATGCAATTAAGATTTCCTGGAAATGAAAACTTGAATTTTGTCCACCTAGCATGTTCTAGGCGAAATTCTGTGCGTCGTCACGTGTCGGCGGCTGCATTCGACACGTCCTTGGCACGGATCTTCGATGCTGGCGAGTCGACTGTTTTCTGCGTTTACGACAGCAGTTATCGCTGTTGTCGACAAAGAGCAAACAGGCTCGTCTTCTAGGCATCGCTTTCCATCGCGCGAGATTGAGGTCAAGAGCAGGACCATTTGATAATTTAAAAAAGGACCGCTCGTTTCTAACAGCCCTAAGCTGTATTACAAAACGATAACTTAAAATTAACTTTTTATTCTAGTCATGTGAAACATAGATAAAGTGTTAATTCATTAACATTTCAGCAACAAGATGAAGATGACAGCGTTAACGTTAGTGTAAACCGAACCACAATAATAAAAGCGAACCTCTCTTCAAAGTCGATGTCCACCCTACTTCAAGAAGTAAATCAATCAAAAACGGAAACTGCCGAGATTCCTGTTGTCCAAGAAAAGAAGACAGTTAAAGATATACCTAGCCCGCAAAAGTCGTTCTCTATCTTTCAGGTATATACTACATCATTTATTTTCATACACAGGTAGTGTATAAAGTTTATGTAGACCATTGACCTTATTCTTTGTAGGGTTCTTCACCTCATTAAGGTAAAGAATAAAGTAAAGTATGTACTCAGTCAATGAACAGAAAGGTTTTCAAAATAATATTGTTATTTCAGCAAAATTACCACGGATCTTTGCTAACGCGTGGTCGAGGTGCTCTTGCGCGGCTGGCAGCGTTGGCAACACCGTTAGCAGCTGACGATGATGCTCCAAAAATTGGCTCACTGGCATCACACAAACGAAACTTTGTCTTTACTGCGCTATCACAAGATGATGACGATATACCAAAGGTTTAAATTATTTTTGTACAATATAATGTAAATATAATTGTATTTTTTTACCCTAACTTGCGTCCACTTCTGGACGCAATTTCTTTCTGCCTTGAAAATTTTAAATAGGAGATCGTCACACCTCTCTTGCCTGTTCAACTCGTCGGCAATTTCCAGAAATATAATTAAACATATTTTTATACTTTCAGGTGACAATAAAACGAAAAGCTGACGTTAATTTAGGAACACCAAAATTGGTAAAGAAAATGAAAATTGAAGAAAAACTGATGCGTCCCAAGAGCAGTCTATTAGATCATTTAAATCTATAAATTCGAATTATCTTATATCATGACTCTTAGGATGCTCATCAAATTACGGTGTATTTGCCGACTGTGTCTACAGATATATCGTAATAGTTACTTTTAAATATTGTCGAAGACTGTAAGGTGCCTTTGTTATATGAAGGTACATCGATCCAGTTATTTAGTAGTGAAGCGTAGTTAGTTTATCACTCAATGCAACCAAATATTAGGTACTTTCATTGATGACTATCATGCATGCACTTAGAGCTTCAAAAATGTAAATTAATTATTTTTTAGAACAAATAGAGGATAAGTTTTAATTAAGTACTTGTGACATAATATTTGTAGTTTTATTTAGAAAACATGAAATAAATTATTTAATATTATTTTTGTGTACTTATTATCACATCACACCTCTAAATTTCTAGGATTTCTTAAAAACCGCAATTCATTTGGCCCATTGCTTCTTGATTATGAGATTTCTTGAGAATTAAGAATGATATTAGTACCTACATAATTATAATGAGTTAGGATAAGCGCACACGAGCCCTCTTGCTCTGGTGTGTTGAGTACCTACTGCTGTAGCGGGCGAGCGCTTACGGGTCACCGGCGACCGGCCACAACCACCGGTGGCTGTCATCCTAGCTGTAGCGGGTGAGCGCTCACGGGCCACCGGCGACCGGCCACAACCACTGGTGGCTGTCATCCTTGCTGTAGCGGGTGAATGCTCACGGGCCACCAGCGAGCGGCCACAACCACTGGTGGCTGTCATCTTTGCTGTAGCGGGTGAGCGCTCACGGGCCACCGGCGACCGGCCACAACCACTGGTGGCTGTCATCCTTGCTGTAGCGGGTGAATGCTCACGGGCCACCAGCGAGCGGCCACAACCACTGGTGGCTGTCATCTTTGCTGTAGCGGGTGAGCGCTCACGGGCCACCGGCGACCGGCCACAACCACTGGTGGCTGTCATCCTTGCTGTAGCGGGTGGCCACCACCAGCTACACGTGTTCGACCAAGCCATACACAACATAAGAGAAAGCATGTGAACTGCTTGTCGCTGGGCTGCAGGTGGCTTGTTTGCGTGTAGGCTAATATAAGAAAAGGACACGCTACATTAGTGCTATTCTGTAACCCTCTCACCGTGAAAACTTAGGTCAAGTGAGCGTGGAGGTGGAGTGAGCTGTCAGTGTCACTGATGCTAGGCATTGACCAAGACGGGATGACACTGACAGCTAGCTCACACCACGCAAGTCTTCACGGTGAGATTTTCTCTTCAGAATCGGCATGCAGATCTGGCTTCTCAACCAAGACGGTTTCCTAGAAGACCGTTTCCGTCACGTTCATAGCGGACGTCATGAAAATCTGTCATTTTATTCAGTATTTGACATTAAAGGTGTCAAAAAACGCTCTGCATTTAGACGAGAGTAGTTATATTCTTTGATTTAGACATTACGGCCGCATGCTGCGGTCACCGATGATTTATGACACCCACACCGTAGCGTACGCATTCCCTGGTGTATAAATTTTAGTTTTTTAACTGAACAAGTCGACTCTACTGTTAGGTAGGTATTTACCTATATCCAACCTGTTTGTATTTGTCTGTGGTGAAAAGAAAGAATAATTGCAGATGAATTGTGTCAAGAGGGTTCGGCGTAAGATGTCTCATGTGTAATAAATATTGTAAACCTATAAATTATCTTTCTATAACAGTATGCCCTTATTAATATCATAAAATCTACTTGTAATCGGTAGCCTACCCTAAAGTGATAAGTACTAATATACGATATAAAGATGAACAAAACATAACGACACCCAGAAGCACCGCACCGGTTGAAAGATCCAAAATATGGTAGCTGATTTATTAGGAAACGTGATTAAGTATAATTTTATTATAAGACTGGTATTAGATATTTTGATCAATGCTATGGAACAAAGAATAAAAAAACCAGCCAATTGTGTCGGACCATGCATAGTGAAGTAGTAGGGAAGATTATTTAGGTACGCAATACGCATGCACAGTATCGATTTATCGACCATAAAAATAAGTCTCATAATATTTCTCAAAAAACGATGAAAAGCAAAGTTATCACTGCGGTTGTAACCGAAACCATCCCACATCTCAAATACTTTAATCAAACATTCTAATTCTAATCTTTTTAATTATGGGATCCAACGATATCCTACACACGTGTAGATATATATTTTCATTCCTCGGTTACATCCGTTACATCATACATGTTTACGGAGAGTCACCCTTCTTGTTTTAACTACAGCATCGTTTACCGGAGCACCAAAACATGAGAAAAAGTCTATTCTACCTTTTTTCCATATTTTTTTCGATAAGTAGTGCAACTAGTCTTCGACTATAATGGCTATGAAACATCTGAACGGACGGAGGGACAGTCGGACGTGACAAAACGATTTTGCCATTTGGCTGCGAAACCCTAAAAACTTATCCTCGTTCAGCGCCTGGAAAAATATAAAAATAGTATAAAGCTTTTTGTCAAAGCTTTTATATATTTTTCATATTGCTAGTGGTGATTGCAGAACATCTACTCGTGAAGGTGATGCGGTCTGCGCAAGATCTGTGTGTATTTGAGGTAGCGAAGAAACTTTTTTCCGCTATGTTCTGCAAAATGTCAACGTAAATTTTACTCGCTTCGCTACAAATACTTGAGTTGGTGGAAAAATATTCATCGTGTTCAGATACGTAACGTTTCGCATCTCATAGCACTGTCGTGAAGGTGGAAAGCCAGCCTAAAAGAAATGCATCCGGAACGGGAATATAATTGTGTCCAAAGTAGAACACCATTGAGTTGAAAAAATATATAAATATCTAGCGAGGATAATTTCTTCAACAAATCATCAGGATATTTTGTGATAGCGAACATTTTTTGCTCTTGCAAAATTGACTAAATCTGGTAACAAAAACTGTGTTTTACAATGTTGGATGCATTGACGCAAGCATATCCTTCCGTTTGCCATCTCGCTTCTTCTCTTGTTTAGTGAATTTGTCTTTGTCACTCTTCAACCAATCAGCAACCTCAATACGCAGCTATCTCTGTCAGCTGGTCGCGTATTCGCCCTGTACTGTGTGGCGTTTCGTTCGCTCACGGCCGGCTCAATCAATGCTTTTTTTCTGTGGCGGTGTGGTGTAGTAGTGTAGCGTGGAAGAATTCTAGTCAAATAAATCAGAAAAATATAGTGCTCCAAATAAAAATACAATTAACGTAGAAATGGCGAATGAGAATAATGATATCAGCGACATCGTTAAGAAATGCAAAATTCTTTTGTTGGATATTGAAGGAACCACAACATCGATCAGCTTTGTTAAGGTAGGTCTAACGATTGACCGGCCGGTGTTTTGTCTCAACATGTGTTTTTGTTTAACCGTTATTTGTTTCATATATTTTTTTAGGGGTCATTCTCTTGCCTACATCATAAAACACTCGATTCAACATGCAAAATGGTCGCGTTTTCAGATTTGCAACATGGAGGACGAAATCAAAATGGTACCCCTTTCATGTTCCTTTCATTGTCTGAATTATCCACGTGTTCCAATTGTATTTACTGTAATGAATACTGCTTCTCTCGTCTTATTGCACGGAGCAATCTGGTATTTTTTAAATGGAGAAATGGATTAAACATTCGTTCATTCCGTTTATTGATTTATTTTAGCGAAACAGCCATAGATCCTGGAGTTCAGGTTGATTTTTATATAAGGAAATTATATTTATGTCCACCGAAAAATAAAATATCAGTGCTATTTCATGGATGGTGTGTAGTTGCGTTGCGTGCTCACACCTACCGGCTTGAACAGCTGTTCCGAGCAGCTGGCTAGTAAAAAAATGTGGAACAATTAACCGTTCTCTTTCAATAGCGTTGAGCCCACATAGGTTGGCCTTGTCGCACTCGTGTGAGGAATAAGGAATAAGACAGAGATAAAAAAAAACACGAGTAGAGTTTCGTTTGGGAAGATTGTCGCGTCGTGTTGATCATTCCGCGATTTTATCTAGTCTGGGAATTTTCTTTTTATCCTAGAGGTACCAACGCACCATTCCTACGTTATCAGACAAGGTAGATCCAAATTCCAAATAAAAACATTGAAGAAGTACTTACAAAAAAAAAACATTTTCGCCTGTTATTTTCTACGAAATGCTTTTGCTTTATGATATGCATAACGTTGTTGTTTTGGCGAGATCGGATATTAGTTTAGGTAGCCTGTAGATAGATAAGGCACCAACATGTTTATCTCGCCCCTTTTCTCCTTACAAAATAACTCTTGCGGTGTCGTGATGTTAATTAAAGTTAGGGTTGCAACAAAATATGCTTGGTACCTAAATACGGATTAACTATTCAGTTTCAATAACTTCTGAAATCTATAGTAACTTTCACACAATGGAGCATTTCTTTCGCCACTCGCGCGAATCGGCACGTCAGCTGTTTACAGTACAGCTGATTTACGAGTTTTCATTCATTAGGTTTAGTAATCCACTAAACCTAATGAATGAAAACTCGTTCAAATTCTTCAAAGCCACTTACGTATTGTTGATCTCTATAACTTATTGATGATCAAATAGATACCTACCTAAGGGCTGGGGCCCTTGTTTTAATACAAAACAAAAACAAACCTCTGGTTTTACTAGATAAACGCGTTGTTCTCTATTACTAGGTAGGGTGGAAACTTATTGGACACAACGTATTTCTACCCTTAATACCTAAACGTTGCCTATACCTACATAGATGCCAATAACCTAGCTAGTAAGTCTAACTTTCATTAGAATTCCGGCAGTGATTGGCTTGTTTTACATTCAGAAGCCCGTCGTCACTGCCCAGTGGAATAGTTACAGCATGTTTTAGTACAACAATGTTGGATTATATGGATATTATCTTGGTGCGTCCCTACCGCGGGAGCCGCGGGCTGGGTCGCTTGGCTAGGTAGGCTCGCTATCCGGTTTGGACACCGGCGGCAAGTCGCGCAGTTCGTTCACCCACCGACTTGCCGCATCGTAGACGATGCAGTTTCACCAGGGCATCATGTTATGCTAAATTCAAGGCATGGTAGTTACTTTTTAGAGGCGAGAGTTTTTAATTAAGACCGAGAATAAGCCATCTTATGTTGGCGTCGAAATAAGCCGAGTAAAATGACCATGACTTGAAAATAATGAATTGAAGTTGGGCAAACTATTGTTGTAACTTTTAAGAATAAGTTAACTTAAAGGATCTCAAATGTTATTGTTGTTTTTGACGTGCGAGCCCTATTGAGAGGGCAGGTATCAGCCAAGATCGGTTTTTCGTCACCACTTTTAAAAAAACCGTCTATGTGCGAGTCGGACTCGCACACGAAGAGTTCCATACCATAAGGAAAAAAACACGTTTCTTGAATGGTAAAATAAAATAAAAATTAAAGGTGTCCCTATAACTTTTAGCTTAATTTAGTTTTTATTATTTGTTGTTAAAGCGGCTATAGAAATACACACTGAAAATTTCATCTGTCTACCTATTACTTTTCATGACGGGCGTTCACGGACGAACGGACAGCGGAGGCTTAGTAATACGAGTTCCGTTGTAACCCTTTGGGTACGGAACCCTAAAAAGAACGAAACTGTTGTACCTAGTTAGCTATGAACTACGAGGGCGGGTCAATAAGTCCGTGACTTTTGGAATAAAACACAGATTTTTTGATAAATAAATGTTTTATTTTTCAACGTAGTCTCCCTTGAGCTCTAGACACTTTGTCCAACGCTTCTCCAATTTTTTTATCCCTTCCAAAAAATATGATTTGTCGTGGTCCTCAAAATAGGCCTTTGTTTGCGAGATGAATTCATCATTGGAGTCAAATCTTTTTCCACCAAGCCATTTCTTCAGGTTTGGGAACAAGAAGTAGTCACTCGGAGCCAAATCTGGAGAATAGGGCGGATGAGGGAGCAATTCATAGCCCAATTCATGGATTTTTGCCATGGCGACTGCACATGTGTGCACCCTTGCATTGTCTTGGTGGAAAAGAATTTTTTTCTTGGCCAAATGAGGTCGGTTTTTTTCAAATCGTCATTGAATCGGTCCAATAAGTTGGCATAATATTCCCCATTGATTGTTCTTCCCTTTTGAAGGTAGTCAATGTGGGATTATCCCGCGTGCATCCCAAAAAACAGTCGCCATAACTTTATTGGCTGACAAACCCACCTTGGCCTTCTTTGGCGCCGATTCACCCTTAGAAACCCACTGTTTTGACTGTTGTTTGGTCTCTGGTGTGTTGTGATGGATCCATGTTTCGTCCACGGTTACAAAACGGCGCAAAAACTCCTCCATATTGCGATTAAACAACGCCAAACCTTCCTGTGAAGTTGTTACACGATTGCGTTTGTGGTCGACTGTGAGCAAACGCGGCACCCATCTTGCGGAAAGCTTTCTCATGCCCAAGTGATCATTCAAAATTGAAACCACTGAGCCATGCGAGATCCCTACGGCTTCCACAATCTCTTGCACTTTAATCTTCGGTCGGCCAACACCATATCGTGAATTTTTTCGATTGTTTTGGGTGAAGAGACCTCAACTGGGCGTCCAGGACGTTCGGCATCTTCAGTGCTTGTACGGCCACAACGAAATTCAGTAAACCACTTTTTTACTATTGAAATCGATGGTGCAGAGTGCCCATAGTATTTATCAAGCTTAGCCTTGGTCTCGGTAATGGTTTTTTTTCGCAAAAAATAATGCATAATAAGCACACGAAATTCACTTTTTTCCATTTTTTCCTCAAATTACTGGGTAGTCTGATAAAGATAGCTGTCAAACACAAACTAACTGACGCAGCAAGTTCAAATTTTGACAGGAGTCAACTGACAGATGCCTGTTGACAGGAGTAGTGTTGCTTTTTCAGTAAAGAGGTCAGAAATTCAAAAAGTCACGGACTTATTGACCCGCCCTCGTATTTCATCACGATACTGCAAACATATAAGCAATAAATAGGGAGTTACCTCCCTGTACAATAATGGTTTCAATGCGATCGCACAGAACAATTCTTATTTATTACTTATCTTATTACTAGGAAACAACCCGTACAAAATAGATAGAAAGTTATTCGTTCCATTATTCAATATCTAGGTCATATCAAAGTCAAAATCCATTCAATAAAACTCCGAGGAAAGACTGATCTTATGATTATTGTATAGAGATGAAATGGACAGCGATGAGAACTAAAGGCGCGTACACACCGCGAGAAATGAGCATTCGGCGACAACCCGTTGAGCAGTAGTCGGGGGAACATGGTTCCGAGCAGTTTAAAGCTTGCCCGAAGTTTCTTTCCCACGTTTGCAAACAAAAAGGATTGGCTCGCATTGTAAATTTCACAAATAAGTGAGCACTAGCTGTCGAATACTCACGTTGGTTGTTTTTTTTATGTATGGCATCTCGAAGTTGACTTTGAGAACTTGTGACTACTTAACCGGACTATCCTGTGGCTGCGAGCCCAAAGCCTCCAGCCAGGAGCGAATTTTATACATTATTAATCGACCACAGCTTAGGGCGTCGCTGGGGGTAGGACAGGCTGGATCAAATTTGCTACGGCGCGGGCTGGCACTTCGTCGAGCAAGGGTCGGGGGGAACGTCGCGTCGGAGTCGTCGCGAGTCGCGGCGAGTTCGGAATGATGATTTTTGTATAGTCTACAGGTGGTCCTACTGCTCTCCTGTTTCTGCTTTCTGTTGTAAAGCATAGGAAGCTCTTATAAAATATTGTGACTTGAAACGCTGTATATAATAATACAACACTGTTAAACTTTTTATTTGCGAACTTTTTCATCGTAACTACATATCATTCTTTTACCTGAGAGACCGTCATTAAAAAAAGCACAAACGTTTTTTTTTTTTACCGAAATTAGCACGTGGCGTCTTGACAAACAACGCCCACAACCTGGTGAAGTTAGAATTCGAACCACTCATTGCAGGTTGGCATGTACAGGAATAACTAATACATTTAAACTTCAAAGGTTCACTCACTTTGTACCTACCTGTACCTACTTGTAGGCTGTGGGAGGCAGCAGGGCACTTAAACAAGTCTATTTACAGTACTTTTCGTACCTCACCATTTCCTCACCTCCTAAGAGTGCTATCGTGTTGTTAAATAGTATTATAGCCTTCCTCAAGAATTTGGTATCAAATGCAAATACATTTTTTCATATCTGAGTGGAAGTTCTAGAGATTAGCGCGATCAAACAAACAAACTCTTCAGCTTTACTATTAGTCTAGATATAGAAAGACAGGTCATTTCTAAGCAAGCGTGCAGGTTACATGGTGCATCGTAGACCTTACCATCTCTTTCAATCATCGTGAGGTAGTCGCGAGCCTATCAAGTAAGAATTGATAGGTAGTAAAGCATCATAAAAATAGACTTGGTGAGGTGTGCCAGCATACCTATACGTGTGTCGTGGTTTGGGGAATGTGCACCAGGTAGTTAACACAGAAACAAGTGTCTTGTCTATTCGTACTATGCTAATGTAGAGCTATGCCGGCTCTGTTACCATGGACTGACTACGTGGTTCATTTGTGCCATTCCCATATGCGTAGCGTCAAAGCTCAAGACGTTTATGTAGTAAATAGTCTAGCCATACTTATTAGGTACACGATACATGTTTAGCATAAAACGGGTTTAGTGCTAAATTATCACAGCTGACGGTCACGCAATTTCACTTGGTCGTTAACCCGCATACGGGTAAATTCCGTATGAATTGACCCGAATTTGACTCGTAATAGTTCGGACATCTACACCCTTGACAACGAGTCTCGTGCGTAATTCGATCTCACTGACGATTAGCGGAGCATTGGAGGGCATCCAAATTGATTATTCGGTACCCAACAAAGCTGGACGAGACCTTATCCATAGACTGGTTGCTTGGTTGAATTACCCACATAGGTATCCAAAGACCAAGAGTACCTACCTACCTGTAAAAAAATAAGAGATTCCGACAGCGAGTCCTAATTATTCGAAACACTAATTCAGTTCTCGAGATTTCCAAAACACTTGTAACTTCAGTCGCATTAAGTATTTAACCCTTATCCTGTACCGACTGTCATGCGGTTTTATGAGTACGCACGTTTGTACTAGGTGGTAATATGGTAAAATAATACTAGATTCAAATAATGCAGAAACAGTTAATGGGACGTGTCACTGTCGCTTGACGTTGACATAAATGGATCCACCGTTTAAATGAAATTGCGATTGCTATTGAACATGTAGGTATAGAAATCAGACTGCTTTTGATCTTGCTCACGATATAAGTTAAGATTTATTTGCTTTCTACATAACAGTTAGCATGAAAGCTGTAATCGATAGTTTACGTGATACTATTATTTGTTCAGATCGATAAGTTATGAAGAACAAGTTATGTCAACCCTCCAATTATGTTTGGCAGCTGCATGAACCTCGCTGGAGTACCCCCCCCCCCATTCGATTTCATAGTTAGTAATATTAGTAGTAGGTAGTTTGGTAATTTGGACGGCTACGATTTCTCGATCGAATAAGTGATGAATTTTCTTTTATTTATTCCAATGAAAAAGTAATTACTAAAGTATTGTTTCATGCAAGATGCTGTGAAAGTGTACACAGTATATGTAGTTGACATTTTATGAGAGTTCTCACAATCCAAGTTGATAATGTGTCACAATTTCTCGACCAGTACCCTAATTGCGTAATACACAATCAATCGGAATCTGAATCGTTTTGAAACAGATTGCTAATCCATTGCTTCACAATTTCGTAAAAAAATTCTGCTCAACAATGTTAATAACGCAATGAATGTTGTTGAACTGTCAAAATCAAACAGATTAGTCGTAATCGTTTACGAAAATGTGTTACGCAATTAGGCTGCAGGTGTACCTACGTACAATGTTGCGCGCAGCGTTTAATGTGCCGCGTCCCAAATTGTGCATCATTTATTTCTCGTACATTGATAACCAATCCATCATCAGCCGGTATATTTATATGTATTTAAGTTTTAACTTCTTTGTTACAGGACAAGTTGTTCCCGTACGCCGAGGAAAATGTGAAGGATTTCCTGACCAACCAATGGGAGACCGAGGATGTGAAGGAGGCTGTCGCGGCGCTTAGAAAACTGGCTCTAGAAGACAAGGAGAACAGCGTTGATGGAGTTGTTACTATTCCAGGAGAGGTATGTCATTTCTTTCAATTATACTGCCATTATGCCATCTTGGTAGTCTGGTACGACTGGCTTAAATTAATACATGGTCATGTTCTTGACCATAATCGCTGCAGGCAGGAGCGAAATTAGTCCCGAATTTTGCATGCGGGAACTCTGTATCTTTGTATTACATTCCCTAACCCTACAGGTGATAAACATTATGAAGGAGGACAGTATTGGTCAATCTTACTGTTCAGCAAAATTTTGAAGAATTGTAGATAACTAGGTTTTTATCGGTTCCGAAAATCTATCCAACAATTAAAAATCGCGCCAGTCGGGTCGCCAGAGTCAAGCAATTACCATATTAGCATAAGAATACACACATTATATCCGGCAATAACGTTATATTCTCATTCGTCATCTTTTACTGTTCGGAAACGTGTTTGTTTTAGCGTATCATTGACATTACCTCTTTTATCAGAGCGAGGTCAAGCAATTTCGATAATTTTGGTCTACAATAATAATACTGTTTGTATTACGAAATTAATAGGATTTTATATACACAAGTAAGATGGATTCATGATCAAGAACAAAATAAATAATTTAGAGGCTATATTTTCGGTTTAATCTACACAGGGAGTTAAACTAACCGTAATAAGCGTTTTTAACACTGTTTCTAAAATCTGTATAAAAAGAAATACTTTTATAAATGTAACATACCCTATCATGTTTCAGAATCATTACCTTTTAGTCTTAAGAAGTGTTAGTAGGTGTATCAGAAATAAGCAGTTTTAGGTATAATTGCACAGTACAGCAATAACGCGCTGCGGACAGACAGATGGCGACTGGATTGCGGCTTTATCTAATGCATAACCATATATACATATTAAATTTGGCAACGCCGCGTTTACCTGCTACACTTATTAACACTGTTAGCACTTTATCTGATACTCATATTTACCTACACGTTTGTGTTTTGGTTTAACATACTGAAAAACACAGTTTTAAGTGTTACATATTTGAGTCCTTGCTACTAAATGATAAAATATCCAGAAGAAGAATACACTGTTTAGAACTGAGTCTGTCTGTTAAATATTGACATTATTTCATACTTAAATAAACTCATACCATCTACAAACATTTTAAAATCGAATCTCGAGACTACGATCTTCTGTTCGAGAATTGCCCTTGTGCTCACTGGACCTATATACAGCACTAAAACAGGGTCCATCGATACAAAACGATTGGAATCTTTAAAAACATGAGACAATACATAATCAGCCTATTATGTTCCCACTGCTGTGACACAGGCCTCCTCTCTGTGAGAGCGAGTGGGCCGTAATCCACCACGCGGGACCAATGCGGGTTGGTAGATGTCACATTTCCTCAAGATGTTTTCCTTCACCGTTTTGAGAGCAGTGGTGATGAAATAACTTACACAAAGTAAAGCGTCTGTCTGGGTTCGAACCTACGACCTACAACTCGTAAGTCACGGCCGTTACCACTGGGCCACCACTGCTCTCTAGACTCTACTAACATAAGTTTTAATTCAGTCTAGCGACCGAGTCGGCTTCGCCATTTAGGGCGTGGTGCGCGATCCGTTTCCAGCGTTTCTAGACAAAAGATTGTAACACGAAACTTGAATGCCCTGCAGCCTAATTGCGTAACACGTTTTCGTAAACGATTACGACTAATCTGTTGTATTTTGACAGTTCAACAACATTTATTGCGTTATTTAAATTGTTGAGCAGATATTTTTTATCAAACTTATGAAGCAATGTATTAGCAATCTGTTTTAAATCGATTCAGATTCCGATTGATTGTGTATTACGCAATTAGGGTACTGGTACTTGCAACAACCAATACGTTCTTTATAAAAGCAGTGGATAAACCAATTTTACTTGTGAAATTGGTAAACGATTTTGTAGAAAATCTTTTTCCCCCTGCAATGTTGCTTTTCATGGAATTGTATTAGAGGATTCCTGTGTGGGATGTTTTGAGAAGTGGCGAAGTGAATTAGGATTTTATCTACACAAGTAACTATTCATGATCAAGAACAAAATAAATAATTTAGAGGCTATATTTTCGGTTTAGTCCTACTACACAGGAAAAGATGGAAATTTATACATATACACTATGCATATGTTCTTACAATTATGAGATTTCATCTCTTTTCGATGAAATCTCATAATTCACTATTTATAAATTAACTAGCTGATGCCCGCGGCCGCGTGTATGTTATGTTTCTTAATTTTCTGAAACAAATATTCAGGGAGGAGACTATGTCCTTCTCCAGGTCAACGGTTTCCTATCTGTTAATTTTCGTAGCTATCGGTTCTGTAGTTATTTAAGCGTGAAAAGGTGGAAGAGTTACTTTCGCATATAAAATATTAGCATAGATTGCGTAATATTCTTTAGTTCTATAAATAATTCTTTAAAAAAAGTTCGTAAACCACAATCTTTGGAAATTCAATCCTGCCATCGATCCTTGCTAGCACGCACATGTAAGAGAATTGGAATAGCAATTCGGCTCAATTGTCTGCACTCGACAGATTCCATCGCGAGCATGATCATTTCGAATTGGGGCGTAGCCGGAACTGTGATTTGAAACCGGTCACTCTTGGGGTCATGGTACTTCATTTCAGCGATGTTCCGGTGAGGACTCGAATGGCTGACCTTGTTCTTTTCTCGAATAGGCGGAAATGACGATGGCCATAGAGGTACCGCAGTCGATCATAATTTTTTATCGGTTCGTGAATGTAGACGGCCTCGAAAAAAGACGGTCCTGCTAAAATCCGATTTTCATGTATGGTACCTGTCAGGGACAAGGATAAAACGGCAATGAACTGTCGCAGACGAAAGACCTGAGTAGGCTGGGGTGTCTCAAATCATTGACAGATAATCTCTTAAGCACTAATCAGCGGGGCATATTTCTTATTAAAACTGATGTATTTCAGGACGCGTCCAAGGAGGATCAGGTCGAGGGTCTGGTGAAGAGCGTCAAGTGGCAGATGTTATCCGACCGCAAGGTGGGCGCGCTCAAGCAGCTTCAAGGCCTCATCTGGAAGCAAGGATACGACAAGGGAGACATCAAGGGACAGTAAGCTCACATTATCTTTTATCTCTTTTTACATCTACCTCAATTATTAGAGAGAACTCATTACATTCACTCAATACGTCGTAGTCAGGGATGAGATGATTTAAATCACGATAAAAAACCACTTTTGTTTTTTTTAATAACTTAATTTTTAACCAATTTATTTGTGCACCTTAACAAATAGGTACTTTATTAATACAACAAGATGTCTGGAAGAAAAAATATACTGTAGGGGTACATTGCGTTGTTATGAAAAAAAAAATCGTTTGGGGCAATTTTATCAAAGCAGTGTGTAAACTTAGTAATAAAGAATTAATGGGCACAGTACCGAGAATGAAATCCTTGCATTCGAGGATTAGAACTCGACACTTATGTTAGCAAAAAGAAATGTTAAAATTATTTATCCCTTTCTCACAAAAATTGTGATCAAAATTGTCCAAAATGAGTTAAGCCTAATGCTTTGGTTACGTTTTTAGGATTCCGTAGTCAACAAGGAACCCTTATAGTTTCGCCATGTCCGACCGTCTGTCCTGTAATTTGGCATGGATATAGGTACATATTAGTCACTAGTAAAAATATGTTTCGGGAAGGCTCTATTACAGTACGCGTGGCCTAAGCTTTGTGTTAAACATTCCTAAGTACAATAAACTCATTTTACCTATGTAGGACAGGACAACATAAACTGTTTTAACTATGCTTTCTTACATTTATTTATTTACATTAGTCAATAATGATTTGTTCAAATATCTGCATGAGAAAGGAAAGTTTATTTCAATCAAATAAAGGATTACGATTGTTTGCATAATTTATTTAATAGCATTTTTGTATTATATTGAGAATGACGGAACAACTTATCAGTTCACAATAAATAAAGATTATTTTGAGAAAAAAAACTCTTCAAACAAACATAATAAAAATGGTTTAGCTGCCACATGTAACTATTCTTTAAGCTCTGAATTTTTCTCTTCAATATTCCAGCGTGTACGACGATGTGTCTGCCGCACTCGACCAGTGGCGCTCCGTGGAAGGCCAGAAGGTGTACATCTACTCCTCTGGCTCTGTCCAGGCGCAGAAGCTTCTCTTCGGTCAATCCCTGGCTGGAGACATGTTAAAGTCGATCGACGGACACTTTGACACCGGCGTCGGTGCCAAACAGGAGGCTGCCAGCTACACTGCCATCGCTGAGAAGATCGGCTGCAAGCCTGAAGAAATACTTTTCCTAACTGACATTGTTAAAGGTAAGTTTGATTGTTGTATTATTACTATCCATAGCAGCTTTGTGTTGTCTGCTGGATACCCCTAAGCTTAATTGTATTTTTTTTATTGCTCCTAACAGGGTGGGGGACACATCGACGTGAAACCATGGATTCAGTACATGATTCAGAAACCCCCCGTAATATTTATTATTAAGTAGAGAAGCTAATTAAAAAAAAAAAGCTGTTCTCATACACTTTGGCCGCATAGGTATTATACTTTTCTAAGAAAAGGCAGATTTTTATTCATGACCGACAACAATTTCTGCATCTCTCTTGGTTATCATGTGCTGAATTCATGGTTACAGTTTGCGCGCATCGATGTCCTCGCCACCCTGTATTACACAGCACGGCAGCACTACAGTGATGCCATTCTTATAGTTACTGTTTGGGTTGTGAAGAAATGCAGTTGTTTTACAAACCAGTATAACTTGAAGTTTCACGAATGCTAAAAGTCAATGAGGATGAATTTTATTGACAAAGCATGTAATGCTTTCTTCACGATCGGAATAAGGACTATTGGACCATTTCGATGGGGTCAATCCAAATCGTGTCGTTCATTCGTTAAGTTACTCATTTGCCAGCCAAGTAAGCCAGTTCATTCAAAATCAAAACTTGCGTCTGGCTACTGACAACAAGTAGTGGAATGTGGCATACTGGCTCGGACGGGACGAATACGGTCCACATGAAGCCAATCCACTGGTAGAGTGGTGGGGGATGCTATTGGCGCCAGCAAAGGACAATGGGTGTTTTTGTATAGGCCCCTACCAAAAAAAAATAACTAGCATTAAGAACTACTTCTGTCTTTTATGCTGTCATGGAGTAGTTTAATTAATCCTAATACAGCATGCCTGAATTCACTGGAGAAAAAAAAATGTGAAGAAGTTCAGTTATAGAATAAAAGAACAGAATAGAATATATTTATTTGCATTACAACAAAACAATAAGAAAGTTTTTTTTTATTTTTTAAGTAGTTGTATTACTATATTTATGATTATCAATAATCATACTTAATTTTTAATTACCTTGGAACGATTGACCCGATGGCACCAGAAACTGATAATAAGTACCTACTGAACTAACTAAGTTTTATTAACAATAGTTATAGATAATCGAAAAAATCTGTTAAATCGGTGTAAATATGAAGAAGATAGACGCTTTTAAAGTTTTTGGAGGGGATTATTTCCGTCCTTGTCGCATTAAAAAGAAAAAGGACAGTGGGATATGCTTACATAATGAGTACCTGGCCAACGAGAGTTTCATTCAACCTTTTATTGGTCCAGCAATTGCGTGAGACGATATTATAATTGATAATTTTCAAATTAAATATAACAATTGAATATAATTATTAAATAATACCTAATAATTAAATATTAATTTATATTATATAAAAATAAAGAACTGTGGTCGACACTGTACGATGCGGACTGGCGCTTGGTACGGGCACTGAAATCTTTATACAAAGAATCCAGTGCACACAGACTGGTTCTGCATTTCGAGAGGTCTTAGGTCGATAGATGTCTGTCAGATTTGAAAGAGGGTAAGTGCAGATTTAGGATTAATGATTTGCCTGTCAAATGCTTTTTCTACGCAACTGAGCAAGTTCTACTTGCATCGTCAACAGAACAGTTGCAAGGACAGGACTGTGATGGATGAATGATATAAAGGATGAATATAAATGTGAGTTAGACAAAGGTCATGGTGTTTGAAAGAGATTGTGTTTGTTAGTGTCGGTATGTGATGTGAAATGAAATGAACACTAGTGTGGAGCAAGTGTATGAGTTTGTATATTTGGGGAGTCAGTTTACAAGTCATGAAAATATTGATGAAGATGGGGAAAAGAGAGTGAATGGTGCTACAGATGGAAATATTGATGAAGATGTGGTAAGGAGAGTGCATGCGGGAACAAAAGTGAATAGTGCTATACATGCAAATGTAAGAAACAAACCAGTTGATGTTCAAAAAGGCTTGACTGGCTGTTCACAATGATGTTCTGGAGCCTACGCTTATATAAGGAACTGAATGTTGGTCGTGGCAAAACATGCATGAAAGTAGACACTCTTACCCATTCTCCTTTGAAATCATTCTATTACTATGGACTGGCTTCATCAATGGCTTGAAGACAATCCAATGCAGTGGACTGTCTCTATTTACACAATGCTATTGTTGGAATGGCTATGTGGATTGTTTTGGGGATTGGCCCTGTCTAAATTGTCCATAAGAGATCTATAAAGTAATGCAAAGATATCATACTGCATTCCAGGTTTAACATGCCATAATCCTCCAAAAAAAAAGTGCTCTGCAGTAGGTTGGTAGCAAAAAATGTTACAGTATTATACAACGCGGCTTTAAAATAAATTATTTAAAGTTATTGTTAAAGTTACGTGTTGATCATCAGAGGCGGAAGCTGCGCGCACATCAGGCATGCACACCGCGCTGGTGAGCCGCGAGGGTAACGCGGCACTTCCAGCCGATGCAGCATCTTCGTTCCCCGTGCTGTACAGCCTGGCGACCCTCGCCAACCCCAACAAGCGCAAGCCCGACGCCCAGGTGCCCCTCCGCTGATACCCGATACCCGCCATAGCACGCCTAATGCATGCACTTGTAGTTATATCTGTGTAGACGAATAGACTCGCCGACCTACCTGCAGGTGAGTACGTGTGTAGATGGTGAATGGTTCTTGTAATGGTTCCTGCACACAGTGGATACTACTAGGTACTCATTTTTCTGTCGCTCAATTTCTTTTGTTCTACTAGCTTTCTCACTATAACCTCTTTCAGTCTAATAGAGCTCGGACTGCTACTACAGCTGGATAAGTGGCCATTGTTAACAGGAACCATCGAGCCTGATTTACACGGTATAATTTATTTGCGTGTGGGTGGCATACCAAAACTTGAAGCAACAATAAAAGTTGCACCTTATAAAGTGTTTAGCATTTGTTGATTTAATCTTATTGTATGACACAGGCAAGTAACCTGCATTGTGTAAATGAGGCTTTACGCTTTATTGTGCTTCAGGCAGCTGTGATAAATGTTAAATAGTTACTATTGGTGGACCCCTAACTTTTGTGTTTAAAATAAAATATTAAGAAAAATAATGCAGTTTCAAATTATTCATATTCAGAAAAGTTCCTTAAACCAAATTACGTTATATCTTTTACAATGCCTGCAATAGCTGTAAGTTGAGCTGAGTTTGTCAAATACAGTGTTAAACAATGCATGAGATAAACTAAGCTACAGGAGGTTTAAAAAAAAATAGTTCAAATGAAAAGTTTCAGATGCTAACACTAAAATAGGAAAATACATTCCTTAGGAAATACATATGTAATTACTAAATCAGACAATAAAACCAAATTATCTTGGTCCTTATCATTGCAAAGGAAGTTATCTATTTGCATTATTATCTCATGTTTTTATTAATTTTGGGTGATGGTTTGAACAGTACATATTTTATTGGTGTGGATTATTTATACTATAAACATGTATGTATTTGTAGGACGATTTCTTTGTTGATTCTGTATTTAGTTTTTATTGAATCATTTAATAAGTTTAGGTATGATCGCAAATGCGCTGCAAGTACAATGTTTTTTTTTTCTGCTTACTCTCAAGTTTCTTGTGTACGACCGAAAGAGAAACTGAAAATCATAGGAATGGGCAGCAACCTTATCCCATCTGTTATAAATATGTATTCCAAAGAATTCGCTAATCCTAAGCCTAGGTTTAATGTAATATTCCAAGAACAATTAAAGAAATCTCAATTCAATGGTTCTGTTTTAATGGTTAGAACGTTAAGACTGTTTGATAAAAAATCTTCTTCATTTACGAAAAACAGTAATGCCCGTTAATTGAGTTTTTAAGGGGCATTATTGTTTTAAAAGCCTATAAGCACAAACAAATTCTAGTTTAGACAAAAAATAATCATTGACATTGTCATTACAGGATGACCAACCTGCCAAAGTTCTGAAAACCGATTTGGATGCAGATGTTAAAACAGCTTCTGAAACAGAAGGTACTGCTTCAGCTAAAGCGCCATCTGAAGAGAAAGTGCTTCAAGTTAAATCGCCAGCTGAAACGAAAGCGCCCGTTGAAGACAAAGCGCCTGCTGAAACTGTTGCGCCTCCTAAAGCCGAAGCTACGCCTGTTGCAAAGGAGAGCACTGAAAAGAAAGCTACACCAGAAATGATTGCAGCTGAACCTGAAAAACCCGCTCCGAAAGCAGCTGATAAGCCAGAAAAAATGGACGTGGAGGAAGAAGGAGCAGTTGGCAAAGAAGATAAAGCTGTTCAAGCTAAGATGGATGTAGTAGCTGAAAAAGTCGAAACAATTGTCGAAGAAGTCACAGACTCCAATGAAATAGGCGATACCCCTGTCTGCGACATTGAACCCATTATTGAGGAGAGTAGTGATAAGACTGAAAAACCAGAGACTGAAAAGATGGAGATAGAGTCTTCAGAAACTGTTCCTGAGGCAAAAGAGAGTGCCGAACTGAAAAATGGTGACAAAGATGCATCTGTTACCGCAGAAACTCCTTCTGTAATCACAGAAATCAAGGATGTGACTGATAGCAAAGAGGGGCTGAACGAAGTCGCGGAAATGATCGAAGATCTCGAACCCGTCATCGAGGAACCATCTTCTAACGAAATGGAAGACCTTCAGAATGTAGGAGAGGTTCTGGAGAAGGAATGTGACGAAATATTGTCCAAAGTACAGGATGTCACTAATTTGGATAACATACCAGTCAAACCTTTACTGAACACTATTTCCGAAGAAACCATGGAGACTGAAAATTTGGATACAAATGATATTGTTGAGAATATATTAGATTCGGAAATGGAAATGGAAATGAAGCAGAGTGAGGAGAAGGAGAAAGCTTTAAAAGCTGCAGAACAAGCATCAGAGAGCAAGTCTGAAGCGAATGGAGATAAAATCGAAAAGCAGGAAGTTGCTAATAACGATACAACAAAAGTTGCACCAGAAGAAAAACCCACAGAAAAAGTTGCAGAAGTTAAAGCAACAAAGGAAAATGTTGACAGTAGTAGCCCTAAGATTACAGATGGGGAAGAAAACAAAGTAGCCGCTAATGAGAAAGAAGCAAAACCGGAAACAGATAAAATTGAAAAGGAAATGGAAACAGAAGTAAGCAGCACACCTGAAACAGATGGGAGTAAAACTAAAGTGCCTGAAATTGCCACAGAGCAAGTTGAAGCAGATAAAAAAATAGACACAGAAGAAAAGAAACCAGAACAGAAAGAGACCCCTACTGAAACAATTAAAGAAAAAGTAGAAACTCCTGTAGAATCCAAGGAGAGTCAAAAAGTTCCTGAAGAAGCTAAGCCTGAGAGTGAGCCAAAAGAGAAAGAAACGAAAGAAGCACAGGTAAACGGCAAAGCTACCAACGGCGATGCTGAAATCTCGTCTCAAAACGGAGATGTTAGCAAAGAGGAAGAATTAAGTTCCCGACTGTCAATGGAAAATGGAAAAGAGGTCGTGAATGGCGCAAACGGGGACTCAGCTAAAAACGATCAGGGCAAAACCGAAAAGAGTACCGAAGTAGATGTAGCTGACATCAAAGTGAAGACGGTAGCTGTTGACGAGCCGCGCAACGATCCGATAGAGCAGCCCACGGAAGCATAAGATAGTACGGTGAGTGTCACGAGATTCAGTTTTATACCCTACTAGTTTTTCCTAGATTGTTATTTGTTATGGTTTTTGAATGTTATATAATGCTATGGCTACATTGTCGCGATAACGCTATCCACACTTCTCGCGCTCTCTCTCGCACTCCGCTCGATGTCGAGACAACAGAGAGCGCGTGAAGTGTTTATCGCGTTATCGCGACAATGTGGCTGTAGCATTACATAATATCTCTCTAAAATCTTCAAATTGTCTGTATTAAAAAAGTTATTAATTTATTCAAAAAATACCATATTTTTTCTGTTAGCTAAATTTGTTTGTAAGGAAAACTTTACCAGTAAATACTGCATTTTAACATTGTTTCCAGGATCGGACGAGTGGAACTGCAGGGCGTCGTAGCGTTGTTGGTTCACATCAGAAGATTGACAAGACTGAGGTTGCTTCCACGCTAATTGACATCACTTCCTAGTTTATACGTGTATTGAAATTTCACTGTGTACCGCGCGGTGACGGTCGGTGCTCACTACTGACGCGAAGCATACGCTACTAACGTACACCACGACTTGTCAGGAGAACCATATTCAACGTATCATCTTAAATTGTACTTAGGTAACCTAGTATCAATAGGTTTAACAAATGCCCCAAGGTATAACTACTTACCTACTCTACAATATTGTCCTTGGCAAGTCTCATGTGTAGATTTTTATTACTATACCATTACCACTGCGTCTCACTGTATCAGGTCTGTAACTTTATATAACTAAATTAAATTTATAGTATACGATCTTTTGTAAAATTGTATTTGAGAGCATTGTTCCAAGAGTAGCCTGCTACGATAAGATGCAATGTGTAGTGGCGATGTGTTTACGTTAGTTTAATTTTGCTTTAAGTAAAGTTATTGAATGTAAGTCACATAGATTTAAGAGCTTAACTTTTGTTATTAGACATTCCTCTAAGCGTACAACATATTATGTGGTAGTATTTTATTGAACTTTGCATAATTTCTTCGTTTTGGTACGTAAGGGCCAAATCATGGTGCTTTATACGAGTTGCCAGACCACGCACTATATGCTATTCCATTATTTCTGTATTTTCTATTCGATTTTGTAGGGACTTAGGTCATAATTGCTATACACAGGCCGCATTCCGAGTTAGACCATAATCGCTGACAGCGCTGTGATCGATAATTAGCGTTCCGATTTAGATATCACGATTATGACAGCTGACAATTCGCTCAGTGTTATTTTTAAAGGGCATGGTCGGCGTTATCGCAAGATGGCGCATGTCATGACGATTCACGGGACATCGTTATCGCGCTCACGCTAACTCGGAATGCCATAGACTCGTCGATGTTGCGCTCTTTTGCGTATTCATGAAGTTATTTACAGGTACAGCCCTGCGGTATTAGATGTAAGCAATTTAGTAAGCTGCGCCGCGTCTAATTGTAGGAGCATTTGTTTTGTTTGTAATGTGTGTCGTGGGAGAGAGTAAAGTTCGCGTCTTGTAATAATTCCCGCTGCGATAAGGCGCGCCACCGGCCTAGCAGTGCGCACCGTCCGTCATCGCTTATCAGATTTTGACTTAAGTAAGTTCTATTCATAAGTATTAACTGTATTGTGATTCTTAATTATCGTAAAATATGTATTACTCAATTTTTCGTAAACCCACTGCCAAACCTGTGCAGCCCTGACTGTCGCGTTGGTCTATGAGCTACTGGTGTTATTGTGATATTGAACATGACAAGAAGACTGTAGATTGTTCGACGGGCTGTGTTAAGTATTTATTGGGTCGGCTACGTAACGAATGCTTATGTACAGTTGGTTCTATTATTTATTTAAGCATTGCAAAACTTGCTGTATATAAAGTATATGTATTCATAATAAAATGTCTTCTCAATATTTAAAATGTCTGGGGTTATAATAATATGTTTAAAATATTAGGCGCTTATTTTTTTTTTGGTTGTCCGCCCCCCTTATGAAATTGCTGACTCGAACAAAGCATGCATGCTTGCGTTGTGGTTACTATTTGTGGTGTTTGTTGGTGCGAATATCTTAAGGTTGTGTTTGTCTTTGCTTTATTGCGTCGATCTCTTTCATTTCGAATAAGCTTTAATTGCAAGATTTTAAGGGAGAATGCCAAACGAAATTGACTGAGAATTATACAGAACTAGTCTTATCTTATTTGAAATCTCGGTATAGGTTTGGCTAATTTTACAAATTTGACTGAATTTATAAAACATTGGTAGGTACTATTCTTTATTTATAGGTTATATTTTTGTTCCTGTGTTAGTTATATAAGACCGAAACTGATGATAAATACAGTATTGAAGTAGCTTGTGGACCAACGGCAAACGATTGCGCAGGCATCTTCGTTTAGACTGATTTTTTACTATTCAAAATTCGATGTTCAATCATTATCTACAAGTTGAAGCCGAATACGTAAGAAAAGCTTTTTAATATTTTAGATAATGGATGTACATAGAACGACTTAACAAAATTAAATAAGAAAAACATATTTGAGTTTATACATTTAATTGTAAAAAAAGTAAATATGAAATCTCAAACGCAATTGAAATGTATTAATTTTAATTGTCACCACTAATGACGTTAAAATATAATGGATGTAGATTTTTTTATTGGTTTTTTATTTTAGTTTTATGCTTTTAGCCAAATGGACCTACACTGAATTGATTTTCGGGGTTGTGTACATGTCGCAATGTTGTAATGATTAGAATTTTGTACGAGATGTCTCATTATCAACAACAAATTTGCAGTTCTGTGCTGAAACTGTGTTCTGTCAACTGCACGTCAGAAGTACACTTACTTCGAGAATCGCCCTTACTGCTACGACTTTAAAAAAAAGGCGCTGTCGAAGTCAGTTGTTACCACGGAGGTGTGGTGGTTGACTGTACGCAACTAATGCATTGCTGCATACGTACTGAATTTCATAACACGACATCACAGATTTTTTCAATAAAGTACGATTTTGGCGAAGAAATCGAGACTTTTTCTGGTACTCACAAGGCAAATACACATACAACTTCACGACATCATTTGAGGTAACCTCGGCATTCAACCACCAACACCCTATACCCCCTGCTTACTAGACAAAATGAGGGTGGCCAGCAGACTTAGATTAACACTGGTTCTTTTAAATGTTTTATAAATAGACCAACAATTATTCGATACAATACTTTTCAGCATTTCAGGTAATATTTAAGGGTTTGTATTATCTGAATGAAACATCCGTTCCATTTTTTTATAGCTCAAAAATCATATAAAAAAAAGTAATTTTTTTCACATTTGTGGTAACAATAGCGCCTTTGTAGCTGTAGCAGGCAGCAGTAAGGGCCGAAACACACGAGTACGTGACGTCGGTGTCTAGTCTGAATTTTGTCTGAGTTTTCTCGACACGACGTCGCAACGTGCCATCATGCGACGTCGTATTGTGTTTGTTATGGCCATACGGGCGATTTAGTGACAACTGTTACCAGCGATGTGTGGTTGACTGTACCTACACAAATTAACACATCTCCGACTTCAACAAAACTGGTACAGCTATAAAAAATAGTTACTTAAAAGTGATTTCTATTTTAAATCCCTTACACTTGGGAGAGTTGCACTACACACTCAAAATAGGTTCTCAAAAACTTCTGTTTTCCTGACTATGAATTAGGACCAACAGGGGAAACTACAATATTTTCTTTATACCAAGCAGAGAAAATTCTCCACTCAAAGTATAACGGAAGGTCGTAATCAGTGAAGCAAATTCGGCACAAGCGAGTAGAGGAGGCGAGCGGGCGAGGTGATGTGGAGGTTATGAATACAAAAGGTATAGAAACGCGCAGCATTGCGGTCGAGGAACGGAACGCGACGGACTAACCGCCCGACGCCCGAACTCCGGGGTCCTATTCTTAGAGCCACCTCAATTCGAAACATCTGTACGATGTTTCGAATAATATTACTTTCCCAAAAAAACTTACAGAATGTTTTATTCGTTTGTTTTAACAACTCGTAAAATTAATTACGTGCTACATAATTCATTAGTTAAGTCCAAATTAGACTAAATTATTATGATTAACCCAAAATCACATAACTTTATCTTATTAGCTGTAGGTCGTTACTTAGCTGCAATGTCATTTTCGCAAGCGACTGCAGTGTACTGCGCAGTCTGTCGGCAGTCAGTTGACATCATCAGTAGCACCAAAACCTCACCCAAAATGCTATTTTTCAGTTCAAATGCAGACCGTCTGTATATGGTCTAAATTAACTTTAAACTAATCAACGGCTACACAAGAAGACCTCAAAATACAAATGAGTAAAAAGAAGTACTGCAGCCTGGCTTCGCTTCCCAGGTTAACTAGTGATATTGGGTTTTTCTGTTTGGAAATTCCGCAGTAGCAGCCCAGATCAGAGTCTGGATTTGTGCCCGGTTGTTGGTAATATGCTCGCCCCCTATTACCTACATGGAACATAAACATAACTGGCGAAACGAAAAGAGGGGTACCTATAGTGCACCCAGCACTAAAATGTAGGAACCCCTCTGTCTAACCCTTCAGGGAAAACCAGCGTGATGTTGTGTTTGTTAAAAAAAAACTAGATTATTATAGACTTTCTTGCAAAAGGTACAAACATGTAACTATTTACTTACAAAATGAGAATAAGACTGCCTAGATTGCTTGATTATAGCTTTATTTTAATGTATCATCACATTCCATACAATGCAATGTATGGAATATGATGATACACTAAGTAAAACCACCTAGTCTAATACGACAGCTACGTAACACGTATCACTCAGGCAAAAAGTTGAATCCATCCGAAGATGCTTTTCGTATTAGTAATGCCCGATATTTTTCCGTGCAGTGTTGATAATAGCCGCCGCCGGACGCGCGCTGACGTCAGGGATGTTTGTGCACGCGCAGTCGGCGCTGAATCACGCGCCGATGTGTCACCGCCGACACCGACGCCGAGCTCATAGCGACCATACAGCATTATAATATCAATGTGCTGTACATGGAACTAATTCACTCCGAGGACTAGTTTACTCTTATCAAACGTCAAACGTATGCGGGTAGGCTAATAAAGATTTTGACAATATTGGTTTGTGCTGTGAAGTACCATTCTACAATATTTTAGGTAGGTAGGTAAGTAAGTAGGTACCATTAATTAATGTGCTTTAGCATAAGTTCTGCTTATGCCCGTTTTCACTAAAACTAGGAAACAACTGCCTAAAATTTTTGCACTGGTGGATTATCAACTCTCGACGCTGAGCCGTGCGTTGAAAATCCAACAGTGTTATTGAATAGGGCGCATTTGGTAAAATGAGGGTTGTTGGTTAGACACGTGATAATCCACAACCTTGTGAAATAGCACCTTGTTTTGATTGTATGCTTCGAGCGCACAAGAAATCTAACTTCAAGGAAACTGACTGGTTTAACTAGCTTTTGGCAAGAGACAGTTCAGTTTACCTAATGTCGGAAATTTCTTACAATCATAACATAACATCACATAACATAAACATCACGCCTGTAATCCCAGAAGGGTAAGGCAGAGGTGTACCTATAGTACACCCACATTTCGCCAATTATGCTTAAGTCACATGTAATAGGGGGCGAGCCTACGACCATCAACCGGGCACAAATCCAGACTCCACACTGAGAAATTCTAGATAGGAAAACCCAATAACACTTTGCCCGACCTGGGAATCGAACCCAGGACCAACGAGGCAGTCGAGTCAAATCTGCAGTCTTACAATCATACAAGTCCAATTAGGCTATTAGCAAGCCCACCTATAATTTTCTTATGGACACGAGTCCAAGACAAGAGTCAAACAACACAACACAATGGAATTTACTAGGAATATAAAGTTCTGTAAATTATAAAGCGTCTTGCCAGGGGCGTATTTACCCTAGGGCCAAAAGGGCCATGGCCCGGGGCGGCAGGCTGCGAGGGGCGGAGCAAGCCGCACCTCGTGCTCAGCCTGGTCCGTTTTTCTTTTTGACTATAAATGCCTGAAGAAATTACAAAAATGGCTACATAATTAACAAAAACTCGAAAGTCATTTGGTTGTAAGTTTGATAGACTTCAAGACGCGGGGCTATCGCTTTTTGATCGGCGGCGGGGCGGCGACGTGTCCGTTGGACTCCGTCGCTCTCCGGACTAGTCAGGATGTTTCAACGTTGCTCTAGTCGTTTGCATTCCGTCAGTCAACTATGTTCAGCGAAGGACGATCCTTGTACCAGCCTTTATAAAGTTTGGAGCCAAACAAAAGCGGCTCTTGAAGTTAAAAATAAAGCTGTAGGGCTATTGGCTCGACGACACGGTGGAGCATACGGTGATAGTCTGCCCGGCTTCGGCGAAGCACCGCCGTGTCCTCGCGGAGGCGATCGGCAGCGGCGATCTCTCGCGTCTGGCCCTGGTCCAGGCCATGGTACGGAGCGAAAGGGAATGGGAAGCCGTCACCTTCTTCTACTAAGCAGTAATGCTCGCGAATGAGGAGGCAGAGCGCCTGAGGGAGAGGCAATCCTTGCGCCTTCACGCCCCTAGTCACCGCAGTAGACGCCCCGGGCGTCGGGAATCGCCCGCAGATTGCCGGGAACCGTAGGTGCGAGCTTGCGGACGGCGAGCAATGGGTAGCTGGCCGTCCGGTAAGGACCAGGCCCGGGTCGACGGCAAGTCGTGTTCAATGAGATGTCAGCACTATCTGACGGGGTCCAATAGCGCCGATGATGCCTGTTAGGGTCGCGGGTTGTTCGAAAGAGAAACCGTTGGTGGCCTCGGCACAGGCAACTGAAGGTACACTGGTGGGTTTTAGTCAGTAAAAGTCTGACACGCCCTCCCGCTCCACCCGGAGTGGCAGAAGCCATTTGATGATTTCCCACCCAAAAAAAAGGGCTATTGGTTCAACAAAGTTCACTATGAACTGCCATATTATCGGAATTTTGGAGACCTGCACCCTAATTGTGTAAAACAGTATGTATTAATTTATTGAAAATCAATGGGAATCTTTTCATACTTTTGAAAATTCTGGTAAAAGAAAATTCTAAGAATAATACAGTAACAGTCACAAGATAATAAATTATTAAGAGAAAGAAATGAGACGATGAGTGTCGCGAGGGAGAAGTGTTGTTACAGGGCGACGTGACCATTTCAGGGTTAATTCCTTCATCCCATGCGATTGATTGTTGGGCGAGCTATGGAAGCGCAAAACTTCGTACGACGTGGTAACCGCCAATTTTGCATGTTTATGCAATTTGGTTCCAATGTCTGAAGCAGAAGTTAGAAGGAATGCCAAAATTTTAAATGATAAATGATTTTTTTTTCTGTAAATGGGTTTGTACAAACCCTTTTACACGTCAAACATTTTTTTTAAAACTAGATGTGGTCGGCGTTTCCTATCTGACTACTCTGAGAAGAAAGGCCGAAACAAACTCAGAGGTCACAGTCTCTTTTAAAGTCCAGACATAATCTTGGTCAGATCATGTTAAGACCATGTGGATTGATGTCTGAAATGGTCTTTTGAGGAAAGAACCACACAGATTGAGTGGACCTGTCCAGTCAGTGCACGCATTTGTCAGTAATCGTACAGCTCAACTCAAAACATAAGGAGCTCAACGATTCGACGAACAATACCAAAGGAAGGACTTTGGGTAAAAAAGTATGTATATAGGTACCCGATTGATCTGGCGGATGATCTACAAGAAGAATGTGTTCTTTTAAAACAATGCATAAATGGATTTGAAGGAAGCATTTCCATTTACGGAAAAAGCATAATGCATATTCCTGTGCACTGCGGTGACAATTGCACTACGTAATAATAATAAATTACCTACGTTTAGGAACAGTTCAGCAATTCTTAATAAACAGGGTGACAGGGCAATTCGACCTGTTCCTTGAAAGGGGTTATACTAGAGGTCATTAGCAACAAATTAGGTCCAGTAAGCTAGGGGTCAAAACCGGATAATTACCGAGCTGCGACAGTTCTTCTATTTTTTTAATAAGTTTTCTGAATTGTTACCAATAACAATTCATTATGAAAAAACTACTCCACTCTAAACATTATATTGATGCTTTTTTGTAAGATGAAAAATTTGTGATCATTAAAAAAATATTCTTGCTTCAGATCTTCAATTAACAATCGAAGAACCGACTCAGCTTGATAACCATCCAGTTTTGACCCCTAGTTTACAAGACTTAATTTGCTGCTAATGGCCTCTAATATAACCCTTTTCAAGGAATAGTTCGAATTGAATTTCCTTGTCACCCTGTAGAAGCTGGCTTGACCCAATCCGTTTATATGACAGTGTCATTGACAAATCCGTTAGCCAACCTGTCCATCAGAAAAAAAATTGTGTTTGCATTCCCTAACATCATTCTCGGCCCACATCAACACACTGCTGGATTTTATTTAAAATGAAGTTTTGTTTTTCGTTAATTTATGGGGCGGCAAACCTTATAGGCCCAGGGCGCTGAATCTCAAAATACGCCACTGCGTCTTGCATCGTGAATAAAAATGAGTGGACATCAAGTAGTGTGTCAGTGTGGAGCAACCGGTACGTAGCCGTGGTCTGGCGGGGCCGCTCTGTGCTCGCGGACTTGTATTTTTATGTAACTTGTTGTTAGGTAGCAAGCAGTGGTCGTTGCGCCACGCTCCGCTCGCCGCTCGCTTCGAATCCGTGCCGCCTGCCGCCTCGCTGCTGTGGCGAATGAATTTGAGGAAAACTGGGCTGCGATAGAGAACGTTGCCGATCACATTGCCGAAACTCGCTGGAAACTGATTTATTTTAACTGCATTCTATTGATGTGCGTAATGTGCGTTTTGCTTAAAAATCTTAGAAGAAATTGGATAATGGAAGGATGTTAACATGGTTCTATGTAAAACTCAACCTCAAAACATTTATTTCAATTGAACCATTTACCAACAGGCGCTTTTGAATTGTTAAGGAGTTCGTCAGTCAGAAAGATAAAGCTAGTTATTGATAGCTACGCACGTCAGTAGTAGGTATATTTACTCAGATCTCTCTTTCTAAATAATAGATATAGGTATGGTTTTGTTTTAAGGTCTTAGTCGAAAGTTTCGGAACAAATTTGCTTTCGCGCTACGGGTCGGTCGGGATACTCGCGACTCGCTGGTTTTATTCTCGTCCAAGAAACGATTACGTATTGATGTTACGGATTTGGTTGTTAGATGTGTAGTACCTGTAATAACAGACAGGTTATAAGATACCTACAGAAGACATTCCTAATGTTTCCCTTTTTTTAAAGCCTACACTGCTGAGAAAATCCTATATCCTTCCTCCAGGCATCCTTTTCCAGAGCCACCCCGATCCAACCAATGATTATAAAAAGAAATGTCTGGAAAGCTCACCTAGATCTCAAGGTTAAGTAAGCGATTTCGATTTGTCTAGGTATTTCGTAACCTAAAGTGTACGTAATCTCACAACCAAAAGCTTTAAAAAACAAAGGAGTTATAACGGTAGGTATCTAACCGCAACAGAGTGACACTGAAATGGATAAAAGGACACAGCAGATCACTAGGTAACGCTGCAGCTTATGTATTGGCTAGTAGAACATCTAGCACATCAGTCTGCGGACCTGAACCTATCATACCCATCCCTTTCAACTACGGCACCGGGCTGCAGGCAGTCCATGGAAGCTAACCAGAAGTTTATTACGCCTGGACAGGAATGGCCTGCGCCTGGTGACGGGGACCATCACAGGACACTGCTCGCTAAACAAATACTTTCACACAATGGGCATAACGGACAGTCCTCTATGCAGGGCTTGCATGGGAGCGGAGGAAACCGTCGCGCATTTGCTCTTGGAGGCTTTACTCAGATTAGGACAGAAACCTTTGAGGTACCTTAGATCGATGTTCTTAACAAACCAGGATTGTTGATCAGCTTCTGAAGGGATGCTGGCTGGCCGTCAGAAGTTATCCTCTGACGGCCGCCAAGGCTCGCGCTGTGGTCCACATGAAGGACTAAGTGCGGAAATCAAACCCCCAAACATAGAACATAAAGGAGTTATTAAGACAACTTAAGGAACTATCTATTTAATTTAGCAAATTATCCTGTTGTACGTAAATAAAAGTGTAATGTTTTTGACCGGTTGCCTGGGAAACAAATTCCCTCGCTGTGAGCTCGATCGCTGCGCGTAAACATGTTTATGAGCCCACAGTCCACTCTATGACATCCTCTGGAGCGTTTATTGAAATAATCTATTTATATACTCGTATGTATGCGTATTTGTCTACTGCATTTAACGAGCCAAAAGCAATGCGAATATGTACTGTTCATATTTTAACGTATTTTTTGTACGCACGACGTATAGCTATAGATTTCCAGTATTAGCTGACTTCTCATTGTACGAAGAGCCTATACAATGCGAGGTCAACTAAAAGTGGAAATGTTTAGCTTGATATGTGGTCGTGAGTAGGTACTTACGTAGTTGGTTTAGCTCTAATTCTTTCTATCATCCTAATTATATATTTTATATTATTATAAAACCAACTATCCATACTTTATATTATATTTTCGAAAGTAACTCTGTATGTTACTTGTTCACGCCTAAATCACTGAACGAATATTAGATAAATTTATGGCATCTTGGGAAGGACATAGGCATTTTTGTCGCGGTAACACGTTCCTGTGGGATTATTTCCGATATCCACGCGGGCGAATTATAAATGCAAAAGTAAGTTTGTTTGTTTGTTAAAACGGCTGGACGAATTTGCATGAAGTTTTGCACACAGAACATGTCCTGGGTAAGGACAAAGAATACTTTTCATCTTGGAGCACAGACGATGAGGTGGGCAGCAGCTCGTTATCTATCATTCAACTTAACTTTAGTGCCACCAACATACCTTCTTTTCCTATAAACTTTTGACAAACAGACCGACGGCCCATACTTAGACATCTGCAACATCTCAAGGGGTTTGCCAATGGTTCGTCAACCCTCAAAGTCTAATACTGCTCGGTATTCAACCCGGTGACGTTTCACATTCCCTCTAGTGGCCACTAATAAGGACTAAACATACCTAGGTAAGTTTCTAAGTAGGTACTTTAATTATTACCGCATCTACGAGTTCAGGATTAGCGAGATTTCACATTCAACGAATGTATACATGTAAATAATCAATAAGATTTACTCTACCCTATTTATAAAAACTATACAAACAAGAAAGGGTATCGCACTCGCACTATTATGAAATGTCTTATTTACCGAAATAAAATATTGAATTAAGTACTTGTATATTAAAAAAAAAGAATCAATTACCTTCAGTAAAAGGTAAGAACACGACATTTTCCCACGGCACGGTGAAGTAGCAGTAACCGGCGCACTTTACCCACATTTCAGCAAGTTTTGTTTTCGGCTCATAACTCTAACTCATAAAAAGTCCCGATGTGTTGCGCGATAATGTTTGTAACACAAACAAATAAACTTCATCAGGGGCACAGACAAAGAATGACATTATGTTTGAATATACAAACAATTTAAGTTGTAATCAATGAGCTTAACAATGTATTTCTCTGACTTCGCCTACACACAAGGTATGAAAATTTACCAAAATGCTGAGATAATTTCTATACGTCATGAAATGTAACGCCAAGGCTCATAACGGGGATAGCATAATAAGCAGTACAAATGCAATGCCTCTTAACGGCTTAGGGCCCGATGCGCCGCGTGTCCTCAGTACCCTTGGACGCCCGTGGCCCTTCGCCCTCGACGCCGACCCTGCGCCCTCGCGTGCCCCCGCGTCCTTGCACACCCTCTATGCGTTCATCTAGCTATTGTGACGCTACTATCGCTCTCAATTACTCTTAACGTTGCAGATCCAACATTTTCTTTTTTCAGTAAAGAAAATTTTGCATTTAGGCAACTAGCAATTTAACTTATGCAAGCAGAGAAGATAGGTCGAGTCACTTATATTTGTTTCGGATTGCACGTAAGTATTCGTGTTGCTCAGAAATTTACGATGTAATGTTATCAAGTGTTCCGTTCTGAAATTGAAATAACTGTAGTTTACGGAAGACTGGGGCCAATTTGATGGAAAAAGCTTTTCGTCAGAAGGTCGACTTAGAAAGTGATGGTTAATTTTGGCCCAAATGTACCTGAAAGTCCAAAAAGTTACATACATTCTGAGTTCGATGGCTGCTTCAGACTTTAGAGGACGGGTGGACGAAAAGTACATGATCTAGGTACTAAGTTGCCACAACAGAATATGTAATGATATGCAGGAAAATTATGATTTTAGTTGTTTCACAGGATTTGACTAGGAAACAGTTACCTAAATGTCTTACTCAATACAACTTGTCAAATTAGGCCTCGCATTTGGAAAATAAGAAAAGCTATTTTCAGTTTTGTAAGTAGTGTTGTTACCTATATAATTTTCAGTGCGTCACGATACTTTGTTGAATGATGGTGGAAGCAACACGTAATCTGAGTTCAAGGGTTTAATCCTGAGATTGGCTTTTATCAGTATAGTGTAAAACTTACATGCGGCACGATTATTGCGCAACGGATCACAGGTTCAATTCTATCGTGACGATAGTGACGTATTTTTTGGAATTCCTAGAACGAGTGCAAAGGATGTTGGTCACGGAATGACCAAACATAACAATATTAGTGTTTGGAAAAAAACGCTATCATTAAAGTTATCGATGAAAGCGTGTCTATCAGTTTTTGCACTCGCTCCGGAAAATGCAAATCACTATGAGTAGATTGTTGTTTCATTTTGATAGCGGCCGGTGTTCATCCGATACTTAAATCTCGTTGAGTAAAGAAATAATTTAATTCACAATACACAAGATACACGCATGTTTTGTTTACCAACAGTTTTCAAGTTAGTACCCATATGATTTATTTAGTCACAGTTTTTTTTTCAGTCACAGTTTTTTGCTGTTGCTCGTAACTTCCTCTGCTCATCACTTTCTTAAACAAATATTCAGGATGAAAAGTAGCCTACGTTCTTCACCAGGTCTTAGGCTAATTATGTGTCTAATTACATAACGACCGGTTCAGTAGTATGGGCGTGAAAAGGTGACAGACAAATAGAGGTACCTACTTTCGCATTTGTAATATACCTAAGTATTGATTAGGTATTTGCTAAATTGAGCCAGTACTCTTTAATACATCAGATGAGGTCCTCCCTGACCTTTACAGTAGATGCAGTTGTCCCTGGGGTATACCGATGTACACTACTACTGCCCACCCCTTCACGGATTACAAGTTTGACGTTCATCATGAGAGTCGGATCCATTTTTGTCATTGCAACGCAATTAAGTTGGTTCGTGTGCTCGTTCCCTTATATTGGATTGTCGAAATAAGTTTAAAAACGTGCACCCATTAAATTATGCGAACAGGTTATGGGATTTTATATTCAGAATAAGTGTTTTTTTTTTCACATGCATGAGTTTGTGGCTAAATAATAACAGTGGATTGATCAGCAGCTCGATTGCTTAACACATTTTCGTAAACGATTACGACGAATCCGTTTTATTTTGACAGTTCAACAACATACATAACATAACATCACGCCTATAATCCCAGAAGGGTTAGGCAGAGGTGTACCTATAGTACACCCACATTTCGCCAGTTATGCTTAAGTCCCATGTAACAGGGGACGAGCCCATTGCCATCAACCGAGCACAAATCCAGGCTCCGGGCTGCTACTGAGAAATTCTAAATAGAAAAACCCAATGACACTTTGCCCGACCTTTTTTTTTTGAGCAGAAGCACCAATGAGACAGACAACATTCATTGCGTTATTTACATTGTTGAGCAGATTTTTTTATCGGACTTATGAAGCAATGGATTAACAATCTGTTTCAAATCGGTTCAGATTCCGATTGATTGTATTACGCAATTAATATAGGTACAGGTTTATAAGCTACGCCTGCCACGGTTAGTCCGTGGATGGCTGACCATCATACATACCTAGACCCCTCCGTGCCTCGGAAAAGCACGTTAAGCCGATGGTGCCGGCTGTCATTCGTAGATCTTGGATAGTGGTTACGGGTCGTTAGAAGCCTGGAAGGCTGACAACTAGTCTTATAGTATTCAGCTACATCCAGGCCAGGTAGATTGGTTGATGTTGATACAATTTGAATTGTGTTGACACACCTTAATTTATCTTATTAACTTACAGGACCTTAATTTATCAATCTGGTACAGCAATTTGTTTCATCAACATTAAACTGAATATATACTATAAATATATTATTATAACGCAACTTACTACACTTGGGAGCAAATAAATCGAGCCACTACCTTTTTTCACGTAAAATGGTAAATATTTTTGGGAATATGGAACGTATCAATTCGAACTATATATCGCCTAAAAGTTAAGTTAATAACCTTAACAATGAGGGTAAATTATTGAATAATAACCTTATTGAATGATAAATTATTGGCTCTGCAAGAAAAATGGTAATTTTGGTAGAAAATTTAGTAGGGCTAAAACAGTCCATAAAAACAATAAAAAACAAAATTATTGCAAAAAAAATATTCTTAATAACTGGTATTACCCCCCCGTGCCCTGATGCATTCTTGTAGCCTATTAGTCATCGATCTGATCAGAGTTACGATGACATATTGTGGTATGTTCTCCCACTCTTCAAGCACAGCGACTTTAAGCCCGGGAATGGATGAAACAGCGGGAACCCTGGCTCGGACTCTCCGTTTTAGCTCGTCCCATAGGTGTTCGATCGGGTTCAAATCGGGACTTCGTGCTGGCCATACCATTTGTTGAATCCCGATCGCAGACAAGTATTCCGTAACGATCTGCGCGGTATGAGGTCTCGCATTGTCATGCATAAACAAGAAATTTTCTCCGACAAAACTAGCATACGGCATTACGTGGTCTTCAAGAATGTCAGTTATGTATCGGTCAGCTGTTAATCCACGTCTACCACTGCCATCGTTGGCGGGGTCGACGAAGACAAGTTCCGTTTTTCCGTCTAGAGAAATTCCTCCCCACACCATACAAGAACCACCACCAAAACTCACAGTTTCTCGAATGCAACATTGGGCAAATCTTTCACCAGGACGTCTATACACTCGGTTTCTCCCGTCATTGCTAAAAAGACAGATTCTTGACTCGTCAGAAAACAAAACTGACCTCCAGTCTTCTAACGTCCAATTAATGTGTTCTCGAGCAAACTCCAAGCGAGATCGGCGATGAGCTACAGTCAATTTTGGGCCAGTTGCTGGTTTGTGTGATGTTAAATTTCGTTCCTTTAGTCTTCGTCTCACTGTCCACCTACTGATTGCGACACCTCGAACGTCACGTAACGCTTGCTGTAGCTGAACAGCATTAAGTCCACGGTCGCGCAACGAATTGGTTGCAATAAAGCGGTCGTCACGTTCTGTTGTTGCCCGTGGTCGGCCAGTTCCAGGTCGCCGAAAAAAAGCACCAGTCTCCAGATACCTGCGGTATACCCGCTGTACCTTTGAACGACTCAAATGAAGTCTGCGTGCCACTTCACGTTGTCCGTGTCCAACCTCAAGTAAAGCTACAACTTGGGCAGCTTCCGTCGGTGTAGTATCCATTTTATCAGGTTATTTTGATTACACAGACACAGATAAAGACAACAATAACAAGTAATATGGGTATGATTAACAAAAACCTCAAATTTAATCTTTTCTTAACAGAGTACAATAAAAATGTCATAAGCAAATTAAATGCGATAATTTTATTCTACCCTTTAAACTTTAATTAAAATGAAATTTTGACAACTAACTACCCTCATTGTAAAGGTTATTAAATACCCTTTTAGGCGATATATGTTTCGAATCGATGCGTTCCATAATACCAAAAATAATAACCATAATGCGTGAAAAAGGAAGTGGCTCGATTTATTTGCTCCCAAGTGTATTTACACTAGGTAGATACTAAATTAAATTAATAATTAAATACCTATACAAAAAAAAAATGCTAAAACAAAGTACTCGTCCGCATCGCTGTCATTCGGAAACGTGCCCAGAAGACTGGCAGCATTGCCACGTATAACATCATCATCTCATCATCATCGTGGACCTAAGCGCATTGGCGTCGACCTTTTATTATTGGCTTTTAAAATTTCAGGGCTTGTGTCACCCAGGAGAAGAAATTGGTTGGGCTACAAATTTAAGGAAAACTCGTGATGTTTTCAACTCATAACTCATTATAAGTTTTTTTTGCGCTAGCGGTCTGGGCTTCTTTTCGGAATAAATCAGAAATACAGTAAAATAAATAATACCAACTACTTAAATTTATTCCTGTTCTCGGAAACCAAGCTCCGAGAATAGGAATGATGACATTATTTTTATTTTTTATCTCAATAAATTGTTTCTTTCCAAATAGTGCAAACAAAATTACAAAAAGTGAAAAAGCTTATAAAATTGCCAAGCTATAAACGTTTTAAGTTAAGCGTTAGACAAGGACAGCAGTATCGTAGAAGTGACGTCAAGACTAAGTAACTTCATACTAGCGCCGTACATTGTCCGTACCGTGCGACAAGGACGGGTATAATCCCCTCCAAAAACTTTAAAAGCGTGTATCTTCTTCATAATTACACCGATTTAACAGATTTTTTCGATTATCTCATTTTTAATATGCCTACTTTGAAATTACATTGTTTTTATGAACATTTCTAATACCAGTCATCATCCCTATTTATTCTATACGAATTATCACACATTGTTAGATACTCATTGAAAAACAATAATGTTACGTATGTTTATGTTGAACAAGGTTTTTCAGTGTTGCATTTTTGTGTTGATAATTTACTTTTATTTTGAATCTACAAACTTTGCAATTAAGTATTACACTCTTAAGAACCCTACTAAAAATAAGTCAACTCATTAAAATATGTAGGTCGGGGGACACTTATTTTTATTTCCTTATCACACTATTGAGGGTCGAGCACAGAATTCAGGATTAAGAATTGACTCGGGCCTGAGAAATTATAATAATTATCACTTGGTTTTACTCATACATAACATTACGGCTGTTACTTTCGAAAGGGTTAGGCAGAGGTGAAGATGGTGGTGGTAGTGTTGGTGTTGATAAAAATAATGATGTTAAAATAATAAGTACTATTTTCATGACAGTTATTAGACGATAAAAGCAGCATCGAATCTGCACTACAGATTAGGTACTTACACCATGTTGCAAAAGTTTGAACATAGGAGTAGAGAGATAGTAGACAGTTAAGTTCTTAGCGGGAAACTAAATTCCCATTTTGTGTATGCTCGATTTCTCCAACCTAATCGAGGCTAGCCTAAAAGAAAGGGTAGGAAATAAAATAAAAGACTAGATATAAAAAAATACCAGTAGGTTTCTTATAAACTTCCGCAGTGCGCAAAATATTGGTGTCTGTTTAAATTATTTACACAGAGTTTTGGCTTGTGAACATTTCAAGACTTTTAGGATCAATTTTCAGCAAACGGATTAGCAGTCGAAAACTATTTTTTGCTGCAATCCGTAGTTTTCTTCACAAGATAAAAAGAGAAAAGAAGACAGGGGAGTTATTCATTGACCGAACTAACTTTCGTACACAAATATATTTAGAGAAATTGCTAATTTAGGGCATGCTTGTTACATTAGCCTTTTGTTTCGCAGGACAACTGTAAAGATCGTCTAATTTAATAATGCACGCCCCCTCGCAGTAATTTCTGTACAAACATTTGAAACGTGTGAGCAACGACTTCTTCTGAATAATAACTAAGTCTTGAATAAATAAATAGTATTTCGATACTAATGTAGCTTATCCAAATAAACGTTATAGTAATGAAAGGAATTTCTGTTTCATCTGAAGCAAGTTCGCGCGAAATTCAAATGATGCGAGTAGGGTAACTCAGTGGTCATGAGTGCAATGCATACGTTTCCCCAGTGATTGTTGATTCGATGCCCGCTCCTGTTGCTTGTTTTTAAATCGTTTTACAATAATTTGTAACCGGAAACCCACCCATACGAATGAAGCAAGATAGCAAAAAGATCGCCAAAAAATATTTACAAATAACGGTGCCGAAACGTAGACACTGACAGTCCGGCTGGTCCACAAATTCAAGGTCGCTCAGCGCGCTATTGAGCGGGCTACGCTTGGAGTTTATTTGAAGTATAAAATCAGAAATTAAGTTATCAGGAAAATAACCAGAGTTACCGATATGCAGAGTAAGCAAGCTGAAGTGGCAGTTGGCTGGCCATAGGACGAAGGACAGACGACTCCTGGAGTGGAGACTGCATATCGGCAAGCGTGGAATGCGACGCCCCCCTAGTTAGATGGACCGACGACCTTAAAAAGGTGGCTGGTACAGGCTGTATGTGGAAGGCTGTGGCGCAGCCTGGGACATGCTTATGTCTATGACACCAAACCCCCCAGACGTAATAACAATAATACAATAATAACATAGTTAATGATGATGGAAGCCTAATGAAGTCAGGCGCGGTCTCCGGGGGGGGGGGGGGGGGGGGTCATCAGTCATTGGGACTACTGACCGAAGTGAAAATTTCATTCATTCAAAAGGCAAGATTCAAAAACCTAAACTGCTGTAGGTACCGTATATGCATGTCTGTAAAACTCGACAAAGTAAGTTCTGTTTCTGTATAATGGTCAAAAGAAAACAGAAACTATTATAGGTTGAGTGCTATTTAATACATTTTCGGGCTCGCTTCGCTCGCTCTTACATTCTACATTCTCTTGATTCTTGACCTTTCTTCATAAGTCGACAAAGCAAATAATTCTTAGATCTTTTGGAATGTTCAAAAAAAAACTCTGGGAATTGCCTGGAGTGCAGATTTGAATCCGGTTGATGGCAATAAGATAGCCCCCTATTATATTGCTGACTGGCAAAATGTAGGTGTGCTATAGGTACACCTCTGCCTTACCGTTTCAGGATTACAGTCGTGATGTTGTTTTACGTTAAGACCACACAAAATGCGGCGCAAGGCTCTCCAGTCTGTCAGCAGGGTTTAACAGTAGAATGGCCCAGTGGTAACGGTCCCGACTTACGCCTGCCGCTTACGCTGCCTGTGTCCCAGCAGTGGGAACGTTATAGGCTGATTATGCTATGGGTAGTAGTTAAATGGGTTCAAAGGTCATATTATACATATCTGATCAGAGTTAAACCATAAACTCATGGTATGACATAACTTATGAAGGAAATCTCCGAACGATACAGAAACTTTTAAAACTGCAAAAATAATGGAATTTATACCAGTTTTCACGAACACTACATGTCATCTAAATTAATGATTAGGTAAATAAAAGCGCACTGCTGCTGTTATTTTCAGCGCTCAGATCAGCACCAAGATTGAAAATCCAACAGTGCAATAATATTAGTGAAAACAGGCCTAAGAAGACAACCTGATAATGGTCAGGACAATGGAACCGTTCCAAAGGGACGGGGGAAAGAATACCCTTTGACCGGATGCTTTTCTTTATTATAAGGAAACCTTTTTTCTTAAAAAGGTTTTATCGGTCGTCGTATACCCAAATATCTTAATTATATGAGTACCTGTTTAAGCCTGGTAGAAGCGGACAATTATGAAGCATTGATGGATGATTTCAAAAGCAATGGTGCTGGTGACAAATAACTTACCTAGATATGCAAAGGGCATGGTCCCATATTTTGAAATACCCTTTTCTTTATAAATGATTCGATATTGTGTCGTACGCACTATCCGCGTTTCTTGGTTTACTGGGTTCCTAAGAACTTCACTTGTCAAGTCTCAGCATATGCAAGCTCGGTACATTCCCTGGCATATGCTGAGTTGCATACCCACTTGGAGCAACTTTGGACATACGAATAACAAACAGTACATATTCTTCAGTACTATAAAGAACTATACCTATACCACAGCACAGATAATATACCACAGTTTACATATATTTAGTTTTACGTCAACACGCTATCATAAAAATGTTATCAAAGCCTCGCGTTGTATTTTATAAAAATGCAAATGAGCCACCTAAGTATCATTACCAAAAAGAAATAAAGACCTGGGAAAATGCGTCAAAGTTGCTACAATTCGTCCAACTTTGTCCACGTATTATGTAGCGGCCAGATCTTAGAACGAACTGTTAGGACTTTATGGAAGAATTACTACCGCATTATGCCAAGGAGGAAAATCATAACGATCCTGCACGATAAACATTCAACTTATGCACCTACACCTATTCCATTCCATTGTGTGCTGCTGCACCTCAAAGCGTCCTGGCCAACTACTGCCAGCTCGTTGTGCCATACCGTAGTGAACGAACGCGTTTTAAATTCGCAGCGTTATATAAATTTTTGACACCGAATTTGTGGCGCTCTCCACGATCGCGCATATCGGCCACCCTCTACCACGAGAGGTCTATTACCCTTTTAATTTCCATCAAAACCGTTCACCAACTCCATCGTATCGCTGGTTTGCGGAGTGTCATGGTACCGGGGTAGCTGTTTTTCTGATGCGATCACAAACCGGTTGACCGTCGGCGTAATGACGAGCGGCCGTGGTCGAGCGACTAACAGAATCGGTGTAGGTAAATATCGAATGACTACCTACTTTGCATTATTAGAAATAGTTATTATTGAGGCAAAAGGAGTGCTTACAGGTTTTTAACATCCTGGACAAAATCTGAAATACATAAGTTTACGTTTCATTCAGTAAATGGGGTTTTTAATCTAGATAAAGAGTTTCAACAATATTATTTTAAAGAGTTACCATGGAGTTTCTTGCCCTTTCTTCTTCGTGGGTACCTACTACGCTTTGGAATGGGCAACTAGCTCCATCTTTCTGACTGACCGACCCCGTGACAATTCAAAAGTGCCTGTAATTTGAAAAAAAATGCTTTGAGTTTGAGTCTTTGAGTTCAAATAACACGATAAAGTCTCCATTCACCGCGTATTTTATATGAGCACTTTTTTATGTGTTCATAAAAGCCAAAGAACTGGTTATTCAGTTGGACTTCTGATGATGTTTCGACAGGATGTCATTAGGCGTTGAGAGAACCTGTCATACCTAGTTTTTAGTTATTCTGAATCGGTATCAAAATGATATTCACCATTATCAAGCAGGAACGGGTCTTCGGACAGCACTACCCTGTCTTTTCCTGAAGATTTAAGTAATACTGATGTCACAACATTCTTTACGATCGACCTACTTTGCCTAGATAGCATTTCCAACTTGCTTGTGATGGTTCGAAGTCCCATGTGATTTGGAATGACCATGCTATCCCATCTAATTTAAGCAGTCACAATTTTAACTCCTGATTACTTCTTCCATGTGAATTGGATCTTACAATAGCTTTTAAACGAACCTGCTAGGGATCCGAAATCTATACTAATATTATAAAAGAGAAAATTATAAAGAGAAAGATTTGATTGTTTGTTTGTATCGAATAGGCTCCGAAACTACTGGACCGATTTGAAAAATTGTTTTACCATTAGAAGCCGAAATTACGTCTGATGAACATGGAAACTTTTTTTTTATCCACCCGGAACGAAGTGCTAGTCTTTTACAAGAAGCGAATTTAAACCATTCGCAGACAAAACACCAAGAATTAGGGCTCGGTGACGTTCGTATCTGAGTTCACCGTTGCAGCAAGTTTGTGATCTTCGATCCTCCTTGTACTCCTCAATTATTTATAGCATTCCATAATTATGTATTAAAAGATGGTATAACAAAGTAAAAGATCAATATGGACCCTGTCGGGCACAGCAAAAATAGGAGAGTAAGAGGGCTATGTAGCAATTCAATGTTATTATAAATGTGTTATAAATGTTTAACTGTTTAACTTAAATTATAAATGTTTAAGTGGGTGTTTTTTTTTCTTCTACTTTATACAACTCCAAGTGTTGCGACATTCAGGAGAACATTGGTCAATAATTATATAAAGTGCCTCTGTGTTAGTCCTATACATCGTTTATCCATAAATGTTACAACTGTTGGTTCTTCTGTACTTATATAAATAAGTCAATGAATACCTACTTATCGTATATTAAAGTTGACTTTTCGTAATAATTTGGATTGAATTCGCTGGTGCTTGATCTCGTCTTATCTTAAATTAATGAAATAGTTATTTCCATAAATAGCTACTCATTAATATTAGGTGCGTGTGTTCTAAGATAGTGATTTCATCGTAGACGTAAGTATATATAACAGTTGAAAAAAAAGGTACAATATTTGCAACTTCATTTGTATTTTTCGATGCAGTCTCATTATCATAGGCCTTGATGTTCTGAATGTATAGCTGGTCAGGCAACATGTTAAAAATAATATCACCGCTCTGTGGTCGTGGTCAAATGTCATAGATAATTACTCCTGTGAGTAGCTGTCGTCTTCTCAGTGTTAGGCTGAAGTTAGGCCAACACTATCTCCAACAGAGTACCTATGACAAAACTCTTACGGTAGGCTGCGAAGATGTATTCACAGGAGTTTCCACCAAACGCGAACACATGACCTGTTGGAGATGAAACTTATTGACATCGTTCTGACTTTCGTTATAGTGTATACTTTCACTACGGTTTCTCACTCCATCTTCCTGATCTGATGTCTACGTTCTTTCCTGCTGAAATTGCAAAACAAACTAGAACATCCAGAAGTGGTTCAGTAGGTAGGCCCTATTCGTTTGACTATTTTTGATATGGATATAATGGTCGTTAATCCAGAAACTTACAACGTGCGGAGTGCCACAGTTACTGCCTGCATATGTCTATTTGACCAACTATAAGCGTAAGCCTTCTAAAAGGGGTGTATCACAACAGAACTGTATAGTGTATAGTATTATTGTATTGTATATTTGGTTATTTTTACTTTACTCACACACTGTATTATTCCAAGTTAATATTTTAGGAAAATCATATATTTTTACAATTGTTTGTAAATATGTGAGCACAATGTACCTATCACGTGATTAATTTATATACTTTTGCTTTATTTTTAATTTTTTTGTACCAATAGTGGTATAGTATTTTTATTCTTGGTGCATCGTCTTCACATATAGAAATATAATTAATGTATACAACATATTGTAAAACATTTTAAAAGAGTAACGGTGGAGTTTCTTCTCCATACGAAACTACTTTTTGGAAGTGGCGCCTAGAATCAGTTCTATTTTTAATGTAAATGTTGACGTTCAAAAGTGCCTTTTTATGGGCCTATTTGAAATAAATGCTTTGACTTTGACTTTGACTTTGAACAAGAAGTTAAGTTGCCAGCATCATGATTTAAAATCTAAGCTAGTTTTTTTTTTGTCTGCAATTCCGAATTTCCGACAGTTCCGGAATGTTGGTACTTCCCATATATTGTCAAGCACGTAAAGGTTAAAATCAATAAGAAGACAATTTTAAATTATTATTTTTCGGATATAGTTAATTTTTTTATATGTATTTCCTAAATCATCAAACCTGTGAATGAATGTGTGTGTGTGATTTTCATAAAACAAGCTTAATCAGCTAAATGCGAGATGCAGCTTTACTTTTAATTAAAATTATAATGTCGGCTGTTACGTCAATATAATAAACGTCAGTGAAAAGAGCGGGAAAGTTCCCCAGCAGCGGCCATATTGGATGTGAATTGCGTTCCATTGTGCGCAGCGCTCGGCCGACGGCTCGCCACGTGCAGAGCACATCTGCCGCCCGGGTGACACGGCCACCCTCCTGCCTACATCTTTAGAACACTGCTCGCAGCTCGCTCCACCAACTTATTCACTCTTTATTTCATAGAAAACGATAAACCCGGAACATTAATCAAACTATATTTACTGATTACTAAAAGTACTTTTTAGTAGGCATCTTCCTTTGTTCTTTACTTTACCGCTAGATTCCATAGGAAGATTTTAGAAAAATAATAGTTCCTACATTGTAGTCTCTGGAAAGATAAGAATCAGAAATTTTGTAATATAATTAAGGATATTAAGTCTTATTAATACACTAATATGAAATTCAAAATTAATTTCGCATAATAAAAATTAACACGAGAAGAGCAACAAAACCGTTGTAATAAAACCGATATTAGTGCGGTAGGTGTGTGCGCGCATGCGCGGGCCGAGGGTCGTCCTCCAGGCCTCCCCTTCCTATTACCCACTCTATTTAGGGGCTGCTACAAAGAACAACTCCGGCCTATCTATTTTGGTCTCACTCCGGAATATTGTCATAGACAAAGTTATTGGATTCTGAACGTTCCAGGCTTGTGATAAAATATGCCAATATTAAAGGCGGGAAAAAAACTGGCGGGATAATTTAGTAAATAAATGAGTTTTTGAAGTTTTCGGGGACGTTAGTAGGAGTGAGGTTGCTCATCACAGTCAGCGATCAACCCAAACTATTACTGAAATCAGTCATGCTATTCTGTAACCAACTCACCGTGAAAACTTAGGTGAAGTGAGCTGTCAGTGCCACTCACGCTAGGGATTTAACAAGACGGGATGACACTGACAGCTCTCTCCACGCAAGTCTTCAGGCTTCGTTAGACTTTTACATTTTTTACAGAATCGACATGCAGTTCCTACTCCTTTGTGACGCCTTATTTATAGTACTAGCTGCTTATACTTTATTTTGCTAAGTATTTGTATTTAATTTCAAACATACCTAAAACCACACAATTAGGGCAATCATTGCAATTACAAGAATTCGTCGACAAAGGTAACATACACAGGACACATGTCAAAATTAGGTAGTCATCCAACAAATGACTGAAAACTAATTTCCTAATACCAAATTCCAGACACGACCATGAAAGTAGCAAACAACAAATTGAGACAAAATGTCATAGGTGAGTGAGATAGTTAATTTATTTTCTATCAATAATGATTTCGAGGCTGAGCGAAGTCGAGCGGAAGCGGGTAGGCCGGCGGCCGGCTGTGCCGGTTCGGCACAGGAAGTCGGCGCCTCCGGTCCAGGGGGCGCCGTCCAAAGGTCACAGGTCACTACCAAATCTTAAATTAAATACGCCGAGAGCTTGACGCACAACTGATTTAAGGGTATTGGCTGGGAAATGGAATTGTTTTCAAATGGGGATGATGTTTAACATCTTATCTGCAAAACAAATTGTGATTAAAATTATAAAAATAGTGTAATATGGTGTAAAAAGAATACCAAAATATCATGATTTTTCAGACCCAGAACCATGGATTATAGAACAACTACGTACTTAGGTGCTGTAATAGAATTCGGGAATCGAACCTGCAACTCTAAAATCAGAAAGACATTAAAATTTATTCGGTGCTGTGGTATTTTCGTTACCAGTAGCACTGATAACTACCTTTTTATGCCATTTTATGTTTTACGTACTTACTTATGAAATCCAAAACTAGAAGAGTTCTTCTTTTGCTCCAGACTTTTCCCGGTTTTTCCTCCGTACTCTGTAGAGCAAGTATTGTCTTTTAAACCGACAGTCAATTCCTTTATAATACGCACCCTATTCTGATGCGATAGAGTTCGCAATAGTCAATCTAATAAAGGCACTTCCAGTGTTTTAAAATTAGCGAAGGAAGTAGTTTTGGTTGCTGGTTGGATATAGATTGCTGTATCGAACGAGTCTGAGGGTAAATTCGCCATACTTTGGCTGGTGGCGATCTCGTATGTATTCCATAGTGTGTTATATTAGGGATGATGACTAATTAGTATTAGAAAAGTACGAACAAATAATTTTACAGATGCCTCTGTAAAATGAGATGATCGAAAAGATCTGTTAAATCGATGAAAATATGAAGAAGCAACAACACGCTTTGATATTTTTTGAAGGGGATTATTCCTGTCCTTGTCTCGCGGTACGGACAATGTACGGCGCTAGTATGAAGTTACATCATAACGTCACTTCTACGATAGTGCTATCTTTGTCTAATAGTTATTGTAAAACGTTTATAACTTGGCTTTTACACTTTTTATAATATTGTTTGCACTATTTGTAAACAAATATTCATGCCTATTAAATCTTTACAATAATAATCAATCGGAAGACGTCCGTTTGGCGAGCAGCGGACGTTCTGGAATGGAATATTTTTATTTTTTCTAGCAAAATATACAGTTAAGCTTAAGTTCGATATATGTTCCTATTATGTCTACATGTTCGTACATCACTTAAAGTACTTAGATCCCTATATTATTAGATATACCCAAGATAAGATTACAAAGCTAAGCTATATATAATGAGAGGAACAGTTGCAATTAGCCACGGAGGTTATTAGCTTACTTAGATGGATTATTGATTCGTAACTGGCTGCGATTGTCATAACATAACACATAAGCTCATAAATCTAAAACTACATTAAGTACTTAAAAGTTCAACACAATGAGCCGAGTTGGTCTAGTGAGCTATCATTCACTTAAGCTCACGTCACTTAGTTTCCACGGTGAGATTTTTACAGAAAGAAACACAGTTTGCCTCAGTAAATGTCAAATTATGCCCACTTTGACTACGATCAAATAGGTATTGCGTTTTTGGGTAACTGTGCTCTGGAATTAGTAAGCTTGGTGAAATATCTGTTTTTTTACCATTGCTTGCCACTGAGAAATAATTTTGAGGAACCTGAAACAAGTCTATAATTTGTGTAGTTTTTTTTTTGTTATTGTATGGACACGGGTAAACAATAACTACTGTACCTAATTGAAGATGAGCCGAGTCCCTGAGAACGAATGCGAAATTGATTAGCGTTCTAGATGCTACAAAAATCTAATCAAAACACCTGACAACCGAAAACATTTCATCGCCTCTGCTTCAAAATGGTGAAGGCAAACATAGTGAGGATGCTGGAGTCCTAGAACCAAACGTTCGGAGACATGTGACACCACCACCAACCCGCACTGCCACTGCTGATGACAGCCCACTAGCTACTCTCTCAGCCTGTCCTGGCCTGCCTTGGCTTGTTTGTAGGATCATCATAGGCTGATTTTGCTCAAGCTTAATGTAGGATCCACGATTTTGACCCACTGATGCAGTTTTCTTTCTTGACAATATTGCTATGACTCACCCATCACAACAAAAGTACCAAAATGTGTATATCAACGCATTAATGACTTGAAGATATCATACTTAAACCAATTTTTGATATCAGTAGGTGATAAGTATACTTTAATTATCTCTATTACTCATTCGTGTTATGATTCAGGTGAGGCATCTTTTACCCCAACTAGTAACTGCAACACCGATATCGACAGAAATCTAGCGAATAATTAACAAAAAAATCAAAGAAATGGAGCTTGAAAAGATACGTGATGCTCAGCTAGGGATAAAGTCCGTTTTTCAGCTATGAACGGGCGTGATTTCCGATAAAGAGAACGTTTAAATAAGCAGAATATTCCGGCTGCCAGAAATGTTAATCTTAGTTTTTAAGCGTTCTATAATTATCTTCATTCTTTCGGTAATGACCTGAAATGTTCAATCTTTGTCTTGACAAAATACGAACTGACCTCTCTTTTAATAGGGATGATGACAATATATATTAGAAATGTTCGAACAAATATTGTAATTACAAAAAAGGTATAGTAAAATGAGATAATAGAAAAAAACTGTAAAATCGATGGAAATATGAAGTAGATTTTAAAGATTTTGGAGGTGTTTATTCCTGTCCCTGTCGCGCGGTACGGACAATGTATGGCACTAGTATGAAGTTGCATAGTCGTGACGTCACTTCTATGATAGAAGTATATAACTTGGCGATTTTTCATCTAGAGTTTAACATAAAAAAAATCATAATTCCTATTGTAGATGAGACATAGTTATAGGACTTATCGATGAAAGCAGCGTCCCCGACGAGAACCCCATAGGCAAAAATTAAGAACATCCATACAAAGTCTGCACTATGTTTTTGCTCAGAGTAAAAATGTTTGTACAACATAGCTTTGAACTATACTATAAAGAAGCTATGAATAGTAGTAAAAAAGGGACCTTTAGAAATGCTACTTCTTTTTCTCATGAACCTGTTTGTTTTTTGTGTTGTTCATTTCTTTTTTTCGGGTACAAACTCTCAGTTATTTTATATTTGTACCTACTTAGCTATTACAAGGATAAGCAAACGCCCACGTTATAACATTCACCATGGAGGTACTATGAAGTTACATATATCCCAGTTACACAACTGGTGGAGATCTTAATTGGGTAAAATTAAGTAGATAAAACTAACGCAATTAGGGTACAGGTCCATTTGCAACTACCCAGATGAATGGATAGGATTACTGGGTAGTCTACTAATGTCTGCTTATGCCCTCAAACTGAAAGCATTAATTTCAATTAATCCATTTATCCAAGCAAGAAATTCTATGGACGCACGGACCTGGACCGTTGACCTTTTGCTGACCAAGCGATTTCAAGCGCACATATCTACACGCGCTTACCAGAAATATTATCAGCAAATAATAAGTATATTCCATCCACATGCACGGTAGCACGCGAATAAATCGCCTTACCTGGTGGACGTCATCTTCATCATCATTGGCAGACCCACTGCTGAGATAGGCCTCATGTTTCCCTTGTTTGTGCGAATCTGAACCAGGGTTTATCCGAGTTATTTTGAACGTCATACGCTGAACATACGAATAGTAACATGCGCAATACTAACGTTTCATTATTTAGGCATGGCACTTTTGCGATTTTACAAACATGCTGATTTATAACCAAGTAGGTAAATCCAACGAGCTATGCTTAGAGCCTCTCTGAGGTATAGAATCCGTAATGAGGTGATCCGTCAGAGAAACAAAGTTGTCGACGTAGCTCACAGAATAAGCAAGCTGAAGTGGCAATGGGCCGGCCATATTAGCCATAGAACCGATGACCTTTGGGGTAGACGTGTTCTTGAGTGGAGACCGCAAATCGGCAAACGTAAGGTAGGATGCCCTCAGGCTAGGTGGGGCGAGGATCTTCGCAGGGTGGCTGGTAGCAGCTGGAGGAGAGTTGCCGAGAGTAGAGCTGAATGGCGTGCAACTGGAGAGGCCTATGACCAGCAGTGGACTGCTGTAGGCTAATGATGCGGTAAATATGAACTGTTTTAACTGTTGCATTGTATCTTGGCAGTATATTGCCAAGACCAACAACATAAATATGGCGCAAGCATTAGTAGTCATGCTAAAGTTCCATGGATTGTGTTTTAAAACATTTATGTTAGCATTGCATAAACACTTCAATTATGATTGGTTGATTAATATTTTTAAACAGCTTATTTTTCAGTTTCGAAAAAGGGGTAATTCAATAGGTATCGCAAGGGTTTGCTTTGGGCAAAGATTTTTAAATTACATATTAAATCTCTTTGGGTTATAGCTTGGGATGGTTTTCTAATTTTGTTAGAAATTGCAGCTTGAGTGTATTTTTCAAATCAAATATTGGAAGACATTACTTAAAAATTTTCATTAATTTCTCAGTAGCAGCCCGAAGTCTGGATTTGTGCCCGGTTGATGGCAATAGGCTCGCCCCCTATTACATGGGACTTAAACATAACTGGCGAAATGTGGGTGTACTATAGGTACACCTCTGCCCAACCCTTCGGGGAAACAAGGCGTGATATTATGTTATGTTATTACTTAAAAAGGGGGACGTCAAAAAGACCTTTCTAAGCCCACATTACAAAAACTCTCGAACTGAGTGTAACGGTGTGTTACTGCGACGCAGGCGACGCCGATGTATGATGACACGGTTTGGAGTTCTGCTCATTGTGCAAGCCAACAAGAGCGTGAAGTTTATAGTTTCAATCATTACGCCGAGATGAGTGACGTCATCAGAGCGATCACAAGGTACTTATCTTGCCAATGATCTAGGTTTGATGATACTTGTTTAATGTTAATGTAACGTTGTATCACGCTTCGCTCCGAGGTAATAGGCATAGGAGATACCCACATTTTAGTACTTGTGCTGAAGTCTGTAAAAGGGAGCGAGCCTGTTGACATCAGCCCAGCACATAATCCAGAGGGGTGTTACTGAGACATTTCTGTGGGTTGGAAAACTCCGAACAGTCTTTAGTCGACCAGCGAATTGAACCTAGAGCGTCATGCTCTAGTCCCGCTTGCGAACCGTAAACCAACCACCAGTCATTACTTGTTGAATGTTAATTCTATTGAAATAAGGGCAGTCCATCCAGGTCATTTACTCTGGCTACTGAGTGAGCTTTCTCTCATTTCATCAGACATTTACAATTTTTTTTCTGATTTTTTACTTAAGGTTCGACCACACGCGCCAGTGTAGCCCGCGAATTCAAATTTTGTTAAGTTTTTTGCAACTTGCAACTCAGCTATTGCTAGTCAGCTTTAGGTTGTAGATTGATAAAAATATGATTCGCGACCGTAACAAGAATGGATTTACAGAATTATAATCATTAAAGTCATCAATTTATGTATTTAACCATTTATGTACACACTTAAAAACAGACAAGAAAAAATTGTACAAAGGTGATGCTTATTTGCAAAAAAGCTCTTCCAGCCAATGGAAAGATAGTGTTCTTTCACTCTCCTTTTAAACACAGCTACAGTTTGACAGTTCCTAATGTCAGGCGGAAGTAAATTCTAGGACCGAACCGCGTGCACAGAGAAAGAGTAGGAGTGGAAGTCGGTTAAGTGGGGAGGGGATTTGAGGATATTTCTAAGGTGTGACCTGCAAGGCGCATCAAAAGGACGGGCGTAGGAGAAGCGTTCCCGCAGATAGGATGGCGTTATAGGGTTGTGAAGAATGTTAAATATCAGATACAATATCCGAGAGTTCCTGCGAAGTCGAATATGGAGCCGCTTGAGTATCTTGCGAAAGTTAGGAACGTGGTCATACTTTTTAAGGTTAAAAACATAACGAATACAGATATTGCAAATGTTCCAGCTTATTTAAAAGCTCCTCGTTGGCATCCAAATAACAGGCATCAGCGTAGTCTATGATGGGCTGTATGAGAGTAAAATAAAATCAAAAAAAATATGCAAAATTGCCCTTTAGACCAAGTAATCTATTGAATGACTATTTCATGATGTCTTGATATTTGAGGGTTATAATGACAATGATAATATATTTATTTGCGTAAAACATGGTATTAAAAGGCAGCTGTAAATATTAAAAATAAAAGACAACTAAGGCAGTTGTATTACTGACCTTAAAACTAAAATGCTGTAAATACATATTTGTTACGGTCGCGAATCATATTTTAATCGACATACAACCTAATACTGACTAGCAATTGCAAAAAACGTACGCCTAACTGTGATATTTTATTAACCTCCCTTGTTTATTTTTAAAAGTATAAATCAATCGCGATTGGTGACACTGAAAGGCTCTTACAGACAGACGCCACGCGACGCGATTTTGGTAGAACAATTTGCATGAAGTTTTCATAAAATTTGTTCTACAAGAGTCGTCTTGTCGCCTGTCTGTAAGAGCCTTTAAATGCACATCTGGCACTGTCTGGGCAATCAACCAGTTTATCAGTTTGCTGACTGACCAATATTTATACGAGAGAAAAAAAATAAAAAAATCCAACTACGACAAAAACACCAAGTAAAAATTAATAAACAAAACATCGTAAACGTCACCATTTTACACGTTATCATTTTAGCCCATTGACGTCCACTGCTGGACATGGGCCTCCCCCCAAGCACCGCCATTTCGACTTATTCTCTGCTTCCCGCATCCAGCGTAATCTGTATGATATGCCTTAATAACATGATTAGTAATTAGTTTTAGTGACTCCGGTTATACGAAAACCGAAACCGATGTTATTATGTTACGTTTTTTTTGTTTTGTTGTTGTTGTTTTTATAACTTTTTAGTTGTCGTTTTTGTCGTAAGTGTTTAATTTTTAGCTTTTGACGGTAGAGATCAAATTCCACATGATAAGCCGCCTACATATCATTTTAGAAGGTTTAAACTCTCTGTGTCAACTACTTTTTCTTTCAAACTTTTTGTGTCATTGAAAACAGTCAGTGTGAAACAGAATTATTATGAATAATGGTAGATAGCGGATATTGTGTGTTTCAGAAAGTACTCCTTAAGATTTTTCATTAGACACCTACCAAACACAATATTAAGAATAAAATAAGTCGGTAGAACTCCATATCCGGTGTGCCACCTTGCTTTTTTCATTCCGCGTGGAACAACATGAAGCTTTCAACTAGGGATGCATCGATACGCCTCTTGGCCGATACGATACCGATACCGATATTAATGAATACGTATCGGCGGTACCAATATCGATACAGATAGTTAATTAAAAGGACTGAATAACTAAAAACAAAAAAAAAAATACAATCGTAAAAACATTCAAATTGACAGTTATCCTCCAATTATGCGAAAACGGCAATCGCAAGTCCGTTTGAAAAAGAATTTCTGTAGAAAAAAGTATTTTGGATGCGACAGAACTCATTTGGAAACTTAAGTAATTTTGTGCACATATTTTTAGTTGGGATACGAAACCTCATTGCGCCAGATACCGAGACGATCTGCTTCTTTTAATAAAATCATTGATGTGTAAAAAGACTCATCAATTAGCCGTCAACTACGCAATAAGTACATCTAACTAAGTAACATTGCACAAAAATAATTGCTGGGTAACGAACATTTTTGATGTGAAGAATCTCTGTTTAAAACAGCAGTGCGCAACGTAACGCACGCATTCATTATGTTTATGGGTGCATGCACAGGGGTTTTAAGGGTATTTGAAGTGGTTTTATAAAATTAAAAACCTGTTTTCGTAAAAAAACGAACGTAAAAGTTGGAATTTTGATCTTCAATATCTCAGTAACCAGAAGGTTACCAAAAATATATTACAATGACGGAGAGTACAAGTAACTTACATTAGTTTTGATTTTATTCTATTAGATTATTTCTATATTTTGTAAATGTGAGAACGTCGTAGGCCTTGTGGATTGTAAATTTATATACCATTGTCTATTTGTTTAACATTTGGTACTTTTTGACAGACCTACACTGTCCTCCCATACCTATTAACACTGTAACTAAAAAATATTGTAAAAGACAAATATTTTTAAAAGAGTAACCATGGAGTTTCTTGCCGGCTCTTCTCCATAGGAAACGACCAATTGGAACCGTGCACCTAGAATCTGACGTTTCATAAATGCCCATGTAGGTTTATGTGAAATAAAATATTTTGATTTTGATTTTGATTTTGAACTCTCGGCTTCGTTAAGTGTTTTTTAACAACCGTTATATCAACTTCTTCTTTCAAAGTTTATCAAGTCAAATTAAAAAAATAGTTTAAAGAACCTCTTTGTATTAGGAACGCTACGAATGCACCAAACATAGTTAATGAATGAGATAGGTGAGTTAGGCGAGCGAGTTTACAAAGGAACGAAATAAAATGCAGGGATTCCTAGACTTGACAGTTCAGCACCTTGCGTTTACTTAGGTTTCTTAAACGCGCGAAATGTGAAGTGTATCGGTGAGTCAAAGAAAAAATGTCTAACGATATATAACGATGTGTCAAAATGTCAAAATATCGCCGAAAAATATGGGTTAGGGTGTAGGATGCAACCCTACTTCCAACGATACCTCGGTTATCAAAATACGACGACTAGTTTAGGACATATGAGGGAACAGATAAACCTATCTATCAAAATCATAATCCTCCTTTGGCTTTGCCGGTAAAAACTGTAAAAGCAATAGTGCTTGCAAACGTGGTGAACGGGGATCAGGTCAACATCCCCTAAGGTCTTCTTTTGGTGGCTATTCAAGAGTAAAAGTTAACATGACCTAGCATGATTTCTGGTGACATGGAAACCTTTATTTTTTGCAATCTTATAACAACTACTATTCGAACAATCATTTCATTGGTAACTCGGTCGTTATTACCCTTGGTCTAGATTCTAGATCTTTAAAGAGTATTTGAGCAGTGGTGGCCCAGTGGTAACGGCCCCGACTTACGAGTTGTAGGTCGTGAGTTCGAACCCAAGCAGGCGCTTTACTTTGTGTAAATAATTTAATCACCACTGCTCTCAAACCGGTGAAGGAAAACATCGTGAGGAAACCGGGATGTCCTAGAACCAAAAATTCGAAGACATGTGACATCTACCAACCCGCACTGAGCCCGCGTGGTGGATTACGGCTCACTACCTCTCATAGAGAGGAGGCCTGTGTCCCAGCAGTGGGAACGTTATAGGCTGATTATTGTAAAGAGTATTTGGTTTTCCCGATGATAAAGTACAGTTACTTGCTAAGTAGTTGTAAATAGGTGAATTACAGTGTTTACCTACAGGAACAAAATAGCATAATACACTACCTACTTGCTTTCATCTCAGGTATGAAGAGATATGAGGAACAGGGTGTAAAGTTCACTCATACTCCTTAGAAAAGGGAGGATCCTCCGACCAGATGGATCTGGTGGGCAACTGCCCGATGATTGTAGTCGGGAAGTTGTATATATGCTAGCTGCGCGGTAAAATCTGATTGCGCGGTGCAGGATTTGTGTGACGCCAGTGTGATGCGTTATTCGCACGTGGCGGTGTAGATGCCGCCACATGCGAACATATGATACGTCCATGCTGTCCCCTGTGTTAAAATATTTGTATTTTTTGGTAAACGTATAGTACCCGTATGTATAAAGTTTATAGTTGAATTTGGCAGCTCTCTACCAAATAACATAGAAGTCGTTTCAGCTGTTTTACCGTCATGTCATAACACAGAGACAGGCAGACAGATAAACAAACACACACTAACAAATGTTCCTGAAATCCCCATAATTATGAAATTATTTCAAGTATTTATTTACTCTCGTTCACCATATCTGTATAGTTTACAGCGGCTACTAGTCTGCCGGTGACTCATTGTGAAGTAAGGAAAACGGAGTAGGTAGCACAAGCACTTAGTCATATCCACACAATTCTATCTAGCTAAATTCAAGCGAATCGAATCTCTACAAACCAGTAAATAAGAGTCATTTGACTATATTACAAAATTATGTGGACCTTGGCCAAAACGAATTGCTGTAGCCTGTAGATTTTTTAAGTATACTGTAATTATTTTATGTACAAAAGCTGGTCCATGTAGAAATGTTTTTTCAATCATAGTTTGAAAGCCTCGGTGGTTTCTAGTTCTCCATTTGGCTTCATCTGTGCTCCTAATAAGGCCGAATTTATATCAGTTATTTTCTAGTTTTTTTTTTATCCTAAGATCATTGCACTTTAGCATAATATTTTCATTGACTAAGTAGGTATTATGTCATTGTAAATTTTTTATTTAATTTTTTACCTTAGGTACAGTGACAATTAAATCAAATTAAAGTCTCGTATACAGGCACTACTTTCCATGAAGTTTTCGTGGATATTGTTCTACTCTAGTCGCTTCCCGTCTGTCTGCGGGAGCCTTATAAGCTCGTGCGTTCCCAACCTACAGGACACTTTTGGAGTTCCCCCTTTTCCAGACTCCATTTTTTTTTGTCAAACAGAAACTGTATGAATCATCCTGATATGGCTGTACACGGATAGTGTCCGACTTATTGCCCCAGTCTGCTGTGATATCAAGATGAAATGTACAGATGACGCACACCTGGACCTGGACTTGTCCCTCATAGGCAACGACGGTGACAAGACGGTTAAATATAGGAAGCCCCCATGCTGGTTACGTAGATTGGTGATGGTGATCACTAACGGGAAGAACCCAATAACGTATCTATCTCCAATTTTGGCGTACTGGAGATAGAAAACCTTTCAATCTCTGGTTTTAAAGTCCCAATAAAGCCAAAGTATGCGACCCTACAACGTGTTGACAGATATTTGTCTGACAGGGACAGATAGAATTGTACTGTATATCATCAGTAGCGATCTGTCCTAGGTTATTGGGTTTGACCGTAAGCCGGAGGTACTAGCTTTTTCTCTCATTTACACGCATAGCATAATCAGGCTATAACGTTGCCACTGCTGGGACACAGGCCTCTTGTCTGTAGGAGGGAGTGGGACATAATCCACAACGCGGGTCGCTGGATGTCGTATGTCATAAATAAATAAATAAATTATGTCTTCGAATTTTTGGTTCCAATTGAATGCCGGTTTCCTCACGATGTTTTATCGTTTCGAGAATCACTAACATTTTCACAATCTTTTTCAAACACTTTTGTTGAACGCAGAATTAGGCATTTTAGTTGTGCAACATATTTCGTTTCCAAAATACGCAGTATCATGTGCGAGAGTGTTCTTTGTTCAACAGATTAATCACCTGAGAGCAGTTTCTAGTTTGAAAACAATGAAGATTGTCAAAGAACTGTTTATGGGTACGTACGGTCAAATAATAGACATTTCGTACTACTGTCAAAGAATGACATTGTCATTTTATTAAACGGACAATTTTTACATAATCAGCCTATTATGTTCCCACTGCTGGGACACAGGCCTCCTCTTTGTGAGAGCGAGTGGGCCGTAATCCACCACGCGGGCCCAGTGCGGGTTGGTAGATGTCACATGTCTTCGAATTTTTGGTTCTAAGACATGCCGGTTTCCTCACGATGTTTTCGTTCACCGTTTTGAGAGCAGTGGTGGTCAGATAATTTACACAAAGTAAAGAGCCTGTCTGGGTTCGAACCTACGACCTACAACTCATAAGTCGCGGCCGTTACCACTGGTTGTTTATTTGTTAGTCAATATGACAGAAAATATTTCCCCACTTTACTTAGACGTCTGAAACATAAAAGTTTTAGCTAGTCTCCTAAGAGTTACAGCGTGGTGTTAATTAGCCTTCCTGTTAATTAGTAAGGAAGTGGGCTACCAAATTCAAAAATATTTTTTCAAATCCTACCCGTAGTTCCAGAGATTACCTCCTACATAAAAACTTACAAATTAAACTTCTTTATAATTTTATGAAATACAGATTTTATTTAATAACTTTGAGATACTTACATCTAGTCATTTACAATATTAGTATTTACAATAGATTGTTTGTAAGCTACGAAAAATGCTCATATTTAAGCACTTACAGAACTCTATGTATTTTCGTATTTTATTACTCGTAATACAAAATTATGTTAGAGATAACCAAAAGATGACGATGGGACAAAGAATATGAGATATTATTGCCTAAAGAACTTTTAAGAAAATCTTTTTATTTAGAACATATTCTTATATTTTTATTGTACTTGTAATTGTTTGCAGTGTCGTTAGTTCGTCACGTCATTGCGGATGGCAAAATTGGCAAACCTAAATTTTTTTATGAACTGTATATTTATTTGATGCAAAAATCAAATAAAATGAATAGCTGCTTTTTCAGGTCATGATCCAATCATGCTTTATGTTCATTACTGAAAGTTTAACAGATAAAATAATTAATTCTCGAAAAATCGCAAAATATTCGTGGAATATTAAAATACAGAAGTCGTCATAATCATCATTACAGTTCAGTGAAAAAGCCTGGCATTATTTTCAGGTCCCACAGTTGTATATTTTCAGGAAGGGATTGTTATAAATCTGATATTTTATTATCAATTCACAGGAATAGTCTGCCGTCGGACATTTTTAATTGGTCCGTTCAGCTCTGCTCCAGGAATAGATTACTATATAGTCTCGTCCACTTGCTCCTTATAAAATCCAGGATTGCGAGAGAAAATTTTGCTGTTATTTCTAATCTGGGTTTTTAGTAAAATTGATGTTATATTGCCTTGAACTAAAGAGTAAAATTCTATCTAAACAAAATAGAATATTGAAGTTATTCGATACAGAATTATGGAAACTCTGAATTATTCTGAATTATTTCGGTGGGTATAGTTTGGCTGGTAAGTCATAACTTAATTACAGCATAAGCATTGAAAATTTTAATTATGATCATGGATGGATGTGACATTAAAATGATTGTTTTGTTTTGTCGTTTTGGAATCCAATTAAAATGCTTCTCACGATATCATCAACGCCTAGTTCTTCCATTCCATTTAGTCCTGACGTCTTTCGGGATGTTAGTAAAGATGTGAAAGCCAAGGTAAGGCTGAAGATCTATCTAACTTGTGAGGTAATTGCGTAACACACACAAAATGACAATTGATCGCGAGTTCTTTATTTTTGACAGTTCAGACACGTTGATTGCGTTTTTTTACGTTGTTGAACAGGCGAATTTTTAAACCAATAAGGCAATTAAAAAGAAAATAATTTCCTGAAAACCCACCTGTTAAGAAATAAAGTAAGTTACGCAATTAGGGCGAATCTATGATCAGTTTAGTCGAACGCTTCTGAAACTTTAAGCAAAAATAGACGGGATGGGTCTATTCTCAACTCAGCAGGCTCAACACAACAATAACTACAAGCAGCACGAGCTCGTCTGTAAACCAACACGAAAAATAAGCATAACGCGTATACGAAACGCCAAACAAATCCGTAAACAATATTTTCGAATGTGTTTGAAATCACATTGGCTTGTGATGAGCACGAAATTATCAACAATTTTCAATAGCGCAGTGTTTTCCACGGCGAGAGCTCACGTGCGGAAATTGTATTAATCCGCCGATAAACTAGGACACGCAAAATGGCGCTCGATTCTATCTCAAAATAGACGAGAGCTTTTTCAGTTCGTCTTATTTATTTTATATTAAGTAGTGGTTTGGACGGCTTTCTACGAAAAACTAAAATTTTAACCGAGTTATGCAGTGTTGTAAAAAGAAATGTTGCTATTCATTTTGATGGAATGCTTTCGTTAAAACCACATTGACAAGAAGCGTGTATATTTTGTGACTGTACTACTTTGTCGGAGTATTCCAGACTTTTCTAGGTGGGAACAGATTTCCGGGACAGCGAAAGAATTTTTCATAACAGTTCATTAGCTCTGAGATTGCTCGGAAGTCATTGCTACGGAATTCTTTAAGCTATTAGTGTCGATTAATGTTGTAATTATGTTATGTTTTGAAGGAGGTAAGAGAATTTTGAGTAAACATTTTTCATTTATTTTCATGGAGTACAATTACAACGAGTAGTGACACAGCCTCGAGCAGGAAAGCAAGCCGCTTTTACATAAACATTTATGTATTTTGAAAACCTACATTTGGTTCGTTGACAGCTGTTTACCTGACCACGAAAATAAAGTAAATAGGTGTTACATTTTGTAGGTAGGTAAGTGTATTTATCTGTGTTACGGGAAACTTATAAGCTTGGAAAAAATAAACGGACAGAGAAAAAGGAAAGTGGTTCCAGCAGGGATGTTTTATCTTGGGAGAGTGGCAGCGGCGACGACGGCGGCGCCATCGATCCGACGGAGCTGGCACCTACTATACCTACCGCCATCACACTAATTCCAAACTTTACGTGTTTACTAAAAATACTGCGTATGTTTTTCATGATTTTCGTTATATTAACTAATGGAATGACATTTTAATATTCAAAATGCTGAACTCATGATTTTAAATATTAAAATCATCATTGAATTTTTGGTAATATTGTTAAGTATCTGCGTAGTTACTCTGTGTGGTGGTACTATGGTAACTTTACCATATTTTGCTGATTAATAATTACAAAATGGTTATATCCACTACCTACTTATACTGAACAGTTCAAGGAGAATGGTCGTAATTTCCACTATTGGCAAATAGACTGGTGAATGCTGGTTGGGTAATTACTTCCACTAATAAAACCAGGCTATTATTGTCCCACTGCTGGGCAAAGGCGTCTTCTCACATAGAGGCACGAGCATTGATCACCACGTTTGCTCAAGGGGGGTTGGCGATTTCAGACTTAATTATAAATCCAGCACCCTATTTGCGTTGCCTCAGGGTCGCGGTAAATTCGAAAGAAACAACCGTGGTCTGGCACAGGCAACTGAAGGAACACGGGTGGGTTTTAGTCAGTAAAAGTCTGACCCGCCCTCCCGCTCCACCCAGAGCGGGAGAAGCCATTTGGTGATTTCCCACACAAAAAAAAAAAGCAAACGATTGTGCCTAACACACTATCGATCACAATCTGAATCATTTTAGAGGATATTGCTAATCCATTGCTTCATATGTTCGAAAAATTGTCTTTTCAGCAACGTAAATAACGCAATGAATGTTGTTGAACGGTCAAAATTAAAGCCATCCCTTCTGTTAGTTTGTTACGCAATCACCCCGCCGCCTTTTTCCTCACGATGTTTTCCTTCACCCATGTCCAAGATAAACTTGGAAAGTACATTTAAGAATTAAAAAAAAAGCATATTACTGAAACTGTCTTTGTTATTTTCATATAAACAGAAAACTTGACTCAGTAGACCCGAATTTAAAATGCTTGACTAAACGTGGTTTCTGTCACGAGTGAGAGACGGGTGGGCGGCGGTCGTCGGTTCAGCTGCGGTGTGACGTCATGGCTCTCACGCCCAAGCACTGGAGGTGGCCTTGTATGTGCGTCATTTTAGGAGCTGATGGCTTGAGTAATGGGAGCAATGTGGGAAGCTCTATAATCAAGCTAGCATGGAAAAAATTGGGTTTTTGGTGGCAATTTTTTTGAACTGTGCGGGGATTCTAATATATCGTGCGCTTGCAAGCAGAAATCTCACATATTCAAAAAAACAACAAAAAAACAATATGGGTGGGAATGCAATATCGCAGCAGCCAACCTTTCAGTCACTGTGTCAACCGTAGGTACATAATTAATAGGTAATACGGGCTGGTGTCCGCAAGTCCACGTCAATGCGCTTATTTTGCGTAGTAGGTACCTACGACATAGATAGATTTTTTCGTCGTGACAAATTCTTTAGTGACTGTGGTCACATAATGTCATTACAGAATTTTACGTTACGTTAAGTTAATATGATTCAGTCTCTAAATTAACAATGTTTTAACGGTAAGTAATTAGGTACAGCTTGAACTTGAAGACAAAAAGGCAGCGAGTGAGTACAATTATCGATCGCTCTACACGGTAACAGAGATGTAGCTGCGGCCAAACTTCGGATGGGTGACCATTAAATCTTCATTTCGGGACTACGAGACCGTCTGGCAAGCTGTTTAAAAAAATATTTAGCTATATCATTCAGTACACTGTCTGACAACGGTCTAACCGTCTGATATCTGTAATTCTGAGTAATTGCGTTGCAAAGATGAGAGGTTAAATAGCAAGCCGGTCCGTTTTAATGATTATTTTCAGCCGCAGACTGACTGCTGACCACAACAATGGTTTGATTCTGACAGATTCTCAAAAAGGTACTTCCTATGCAGGATATGTATAACTAATGCCACTTGTAATTGTTTTTTAGTTGCCACACAAGAAAATATTGTTGTGTCAAAATACTTTGTTTTCATGATTTTAAAAAAATACAATCAATGCTACTTAGCTATGGCTATAGAAACTGCTAAGACACTTGATACGGTCTACATTGCGGGTTCATCACGGCTATTCTCTGTCCTAAAGTAAAAAAACCCGCATCGTATGTTACAGCAAACGATAGTAAAGAATTTCACAACCGCCGATTTTAGTTCGTTGTACATGGCTGTTATCAAACTGATAACATGATAACCTTTGTTTTTCCATTATATTATTGTATTTCAGCGAATCTGATAATGATAATAATGATTAAGATTATTAAGCGTCTAACGGGCCTCTCTGAGTTGGCTTCGTCTCCTCGTACCTACGTCTTCCAAAGGTTCGGGACGCCAGGATCCCGAGGTACGTATGTCAAAGACACATTAAGATTACATAATCTGCAGTGTTTTATAAGTTTCGGGAATGTATAGTTTTCTTGGAACAGGACAATGCTGTGAAATAACGAGTACTTAAAGCCTCGTTATCTGCCGTCCTTAACACCCGCAACCATAGGTTATCGGAATAAAATTTTAATTGTTTCCAGGAAACAAATTAATGTTCCTGGGATAGGAAATATTCGTAAGGTTTGTGAGAGTTTCTGATTGACTGGTGCTTTTGCTTCGGGAGATGCAGCTGAAGTGCGTTTAGGTACTAGGATGGCATATATCGATAGTTAAACAGGAATGGGTAATATCCTCCAGGTGTTACGAGTTTTTTTGTTTGTTTATGGCATCTCGTAGTTGATCTTGAGAGGTCGTAACTACTTAACAGGACTATCCTGTGGCTGCCTTAAGCGAACTCAAAGCCTCCAGCCAGGGGAAATAAACTTACATTACTAGGCGACTGCTCGCTAAGAGCACCCCCTGTGGGGTACGGATCTCGGCTTAGGGCGTCGCTGGAGGGAGGACAGCAAGATGGGACAGGCTGGACCAGATTTTGGTGATGTCGCACGCGTGTCACGTCTTTTTCTTGACAATAGTACAAATGTGAAATTTTGAATTTTCTTCATGGTTATATACCTATTGTTCTTTTCTATGTGTCTGAAGTGAAGATTGACCTTAATCAAACCAGATTTATTAAAGTAGTATATTTTGAAATGTTAAGTAGTTTTTTATTTGCGCCAGGTTAGAACGCGAAATTCAAGTTTTCTTAAGTCTTTTCCAATTTTGTAGGTCAGTGTAAGGTTGTCCTTTGAAGAAAATAAAATTCGCGACCGTAACCTGTACATATTTTTTAATTACAATCATTAAAATCAATACAGCCCCATATTTTTTTTTTTTTTGGTTGGGAATTCATCAAATGACTTCTCGTCCCGCTCCGCCCAGAGCAGGTCAGACTTTTAATGACTTAAACCTACCCGTGTTCCTTCAGTTGCCTGTGCCAGGGGCCACGGTATCTCTTTCGAACAACCCGCGACCCTGGCAGGATCAATCCAACCCCTAAAGTTCATATAATCCCATTGAATTACTTTTTCATGAAATAGTCGACCAAAGGGATTATATGAACTTAAAAAACAGGTTGAACAGCATGGTTACTCAGAATTAGGTGATAATGAAGAAATTACAATAGGGATGATGACTATTTTAAATTTTTATAATAATTTACAAAAAGTGTAATAGCTTAAAAAACTGCCAAGTTATAAACGTTTTAAAATAAGTGTTACACATGGACAGCACTATCGTAGAAGTGACGTCACGATTCTGTAACTTCATACTAGCGCCGTACACTGTCCGTACCGCGCGGCAAGGACAGGAATAATCCCCTCCAAAAACTTTAAAAGCGTTTAAGATACACGCTTCATATTTACATCGATTTAACTGATTTATTCGATTATCTCTGTTTTACTATGCCTTCTTTGAAATTACATTATTTTTATGAACGTTTTTAATAGTAGTCATCATCCCAATTAATTAATCTTTTAACTCTATTCTATGTGCAGTCGCACTATTTGACATTGGTGTTTCCATCACCACTACAGCACCCAGCACCATATTTGCGTAACACACTATCAATCACAATCGGAATCATTTTGAAGGATACTGCTAATCCATTGCTTCATATGTCCAAACAATTTGTCTGCTCAACAACATAAATAACGCAATGAATGTTGTTGAACTGTCAAAATGAAAGCCGTTCCTACTGTTAGTGTGATAAGCAACTACCTCGCAGTCCATTATTATTTGAATAGAAAAAATAACTCAATGTCTGTGAGTTATAGTAGCAGAGAAAATATTTTTTATTCGAAAAAAAAAAATCATCTCTGTACAAGCGTGAGTCTTTGAAAATAAAGTGAAGTACCTAACTATTAAACTGCAAAAGTGGTCAAAGGAGGACCAAGCTCAATTTCGGAGAAAACTTATACAGCATTTTAATTATTCTGAAAACATAGAAGAGCTTTATGGGGTTTTTGGGTCGACCTAGATCTATTTTGCAGAAAAATTCTAATGTCCAGCCATCGATCACTAATAAAGAACTCTAAAAAGATCACTAAAAAAGTTTTTTATTAGTGATCGATGTGTCCAGCACATTAGAATTTTTCTAAATAAAACATGTGTCAGAAAGGTATGGTTATATTTAAGGGGGTGTTACGGTACATCATACTGAATAACTTTCTGTGACCAACATGGTAATCGCGAAAAAAAATATCAACTGTCAAATAGAGAAAGTCGTTCAGTTTGGTGCTCTGCACCACACCATTCAATATGACCAGACCTTCCTGATACAATGGCATGCTGTATATTGCATCGATAAAACGATCCCTCAGCGTGTTTCTGCCTGGTAGACTTTGTTCTCATACGGTCCTGTAACCATGTGACCTGCAATTAAATAAAAATTAAATATTTCACCTGCGAAGCAGCCTATAAAGTTCCCACTGCTGGGACACAGGCCTCCTCTCTGTGAGAGGGAGTGGGTTGTTATCTACCACGCTGCCCAGTGCGGATTGGTAGATGTCACATGTCTTCCAATTTTTGGTTCTAGGACATGTCGCTTTCCTCACGATGTTTTCATTCACCGTTTTGAGAACAGTGCAGCAGTGGTGAAAAAAAATGACAAAAACTGCTTGGGTTCTAACTTACGACCTACAACTCGTTACCACTGAGCCACTAATGCTCCTGCTTTGACCTTTAACTGTCCAAAAAAATCGAACAACAAAGAACTGCAAAAAAAAAAACGAATGCAGGCTGTATTAGATTTTTTGCAGTTCTTTGATGACTGAAAAAAATGAGTGATATAACCAACATAACATAACGTTAATCCTGAATTAAACGAAGGTCTAGGCAGAGGTGTGTGTGGTGTTATGTGTGGGAGAGATGTATTTCTCAGTAGCAACCCGGTGTCTGGATTTGGGCCCGGTAGATGGCAATAGGCTTGGTGGCCCAGTATTACATGGGACTTTAACATAACTGGCAAAATGTGGGTATACTAAGGATAAATACGATCTTAGAATATTGTATATAATTTATTAGTCTTGATTTCACCAATGAAACTGAACGCGATCAGCAGTTTTGATCCCAGTTCAAGAGCTGTCAGTGTCATCATTCCATAACAATTTGCACACTGATAGCTCTAAAACGCGTTTTAGATTATCCGAACGCGTTCAGCTTCATTGGTGAAATCGACACTCAAACGGTTGAATAGCGAATTACGTAAAATCTGAATACCTTCTGCTGTTTACATTCTGATTTTATGCAATTCATTATTTTTCTGGCGAAGACTGGATGGTTCACGTATATTTTACAATGCCGCGTATATTCCGCCGAGTCGGCAAAAGGGTAGCTACGGCAACTTTCACAAATTGATCATTAACACAATTTTAAAACTTGTAACACCAATATATCTAGTTGAGATCGGTCTGGGCCCGTGCTACGTGTAGAATGACCTGTCACTTTATGTTGATCACAAGAATCATTACGCCTACAGGCCTTAGGAGGAGAAGCAGCTTGAACCAGCTGTCTAGAAAGTTCTGTTTACAGCATAATCAGCCAATAATTTTCTCACTGCTGGGACACAGGCCTCCTCTCGGTGAGAGGGAGTGGGCCGTAATCCAACACGCGGGCCCAGTACGGGTTGGTAGATGTTACATGTCTTCGAATTTTTAGGTTTTAGGACATGCCGATTTCCTTACGATGTTTTCCTTCACCGTTTTTGTGAGTAGTGGTGATGAAAATAATTTACACAAAGTAAAGCGCCTGGTTTTGAATCTACGACCTACAACGACTAACGACCCCATATGTTGAAATTCTACTGACTCTGGCAGGAGACAGATGCTGTTAGTGAGGGCGGGGAGGGGGGGGGACCAAGGATCACAACTGCACTGTTTTTCGAGCTCGGATCACAATGCTTTTTTATCTTCGTTCATGCAATTGAAATGCTACAACGAGTTATGGAAACCACATTTGTTCCTAATAATATAACATTTATGTTTATACCTTCTAAAGTACTAATGTACTGGTTGATGTTGATGGTGATCTGTAAATCCTCTCGGCGTACTTCCTTTTCAATATCGTCGTCGTAACTATTGCCGGAAACAAACACACAAACAAACATTACACAATAACATGCATGCCAGACAAGTGACGTCACACCATAGCGCAGTGACGTACATAGGTAAACAAGTTTGACACTAGGAGCCTTATTAAAACTGTATTTCTTCTACACTTATTGTGTATAAACACTATGTTTCTCGATAGCGTTGTGAACGGACTCGATGTTGGCGATGACATCATCGTGACTATTCCTCGCAGCGCTTGCGCACAAATACTGAAAACCGGTGTTTTGTAGTTGGAAGGATAATGATAAATATTTGACCTGAATAAATAAAAATAAACAGGAATAACAATTTTATCCTGGCTTGCTTTGCAGCCTTCATATAAGTTTCGGTTAACGTATTTGATAGATGATGTATTCCAAGCAAATCGTGTCTATTATGAATTTATCAGAGCGGAAATTCCCGTATTTTTAAGAACGTTCGCGTTCCTTTCTCAGTATCTGTCATAAATACAATCAATTTACATACATTTTTGACAAGATTTTGACATTGATTGCGACAACGTGCTGCTCGTATATTTGAGAACGGACTCAAATACACGAGCGGTGCCGCTCGTTGTCGACGGCAGTCGTCGACGCGGGTCGACGGCTGCAGTTGCCTCTGCAGTTGACGCGTGCCGCTCGTGTGTAAGCACACTAAGGGGCAGTCGGCATTGTGTCATCTCTGCAATTATGCGGGTAGAGGGTTTGATTCCCACAAGGAAAAATTGTTTCCCTTCTGTCTGTTGTAGTGATACTTAAAAGATTTGTGTCAATAAATGAATCTATGATACAAGGATACCCAAACTAGTATATGTAGTATTTCGAAGTTGTAGTGCGAGTGTGTCACATTTTATCAAGTCTGCACCACGTTGTCACTGGCTGCAGACTCATTCCCTTCCCGCACATGTCGTCACTCGTCTGAGGTGACTAAGCCATAGAAGCGCATTGTTGGCAGAGGCGTTCACTTCAGTACTTATGACGTCATCAATATTGAATTCAGTGTTATCACCAATAACACGTGTCAGGTGTGATGATCAGATACCAGGATGAGTTCATGACATTTGTTGACGTTGATCGCTTTGGCAGTAGTATAGATGATATGCGTGTAGCGCGTAGTAGAGAATGACGATTTTATTGGCGAGTAAAAGTATCCAAGACTTGGTGCTTTAGGAATGGACAAAACACTTTGGGTAAGATAATTAACCTAGTAATTTGGTTTTGGTCGGTTTTAGATCAGGGACGGGTCCCGAAATTTCAACACTGCTACATCTACGAGTATGTTGACCGACTTGTGCTGGGCTCATGTCTCTGAAACATTTTCCTTGTTCAATTCACCGAACTTGTTGCCACATTGAGTTTGGAAACATGTGTCGCAACCACATCGTGTGTACGAAACTCACCGTTTTAACAACAATTTCAGCAGTTACTTAGTTCTTTGTATTTCATGTTACATAAAGGCTTTCTTCAATCTATAAATACATTAATAACAATCCTAAAAGCATCCAACCACAGGGCCCTTTGCCTCTCACACGCATTTATATAAAGTCAGAATTATAGGAATAATAGCAAATAGGTCATAGGATTATCAATTAAGATTTCCTAGTAAAGTCTGGACTCGTGTTCGGGAATCAATAGCGTGTTACGCCTCCAGGGCGTCGAGATTTCTGTTACGTACTTACGTCGATTAGACGTCACGTGTACTTCGTGTAACCCATAGGCTGGATGTGCGTAACTTCGACGTAATTTGTGTCGCTCATAATATATTGAAACTTGCGTCAACTCTGTCACAATCGGTAATATTTTTTAAACCGCATAATCATATTGTAATCAGCTTATAACGTTCCTACTGCTGGGACACAGGCCGCGGAGTGAGCCGTAATCCACCACGCGGGCCCGGTGCGGGTTGGTAGATGTCCAATGTCACATGTCTTCGAATTTTTGGTTCTACAACACGCCGATTTCATTACGATGTTTTCCTTCACCGTTTTGAGAGCAGTGGTGATCAAATTACAAAGTAAAGCGTCTGCCTGGGTTCGAACACACGAGCACTCGTAAGTCGGGGCCGTTACCACTGGGCCACCACTGCTCCCAAGGATAAACAGAATGGAATGCAATTTTGGCTCACGTTGAGCAGCGTATATTACGCTGGGCTACATTCATCAGGCCACATAGTAACTGTTACATTCCTAATCACTCATTTACCACATGCCGTCACACCAGGACCCAATCTGGCGTGAATTGGGCCGGTAGCACTCACTGATAATGTTCCTGATGCAGCTCGATTTGTATATAAATGTAATGGTTGTATGCAATGGCTGAAGTTGGTATGACACGTCCATTGATGGGACACACGATGAGGCAAGCTTAAGGGCGACATATCTTGCGTTGTACAGACTGTCAATGTCTGAAGTGCCAATTTCACCTATGAAACTGAACGCGATCAAGAGCTGTCAGTGTCAATATTCCACAGAAAACAATAACACTGGCAGCTCTTAAACGTAGTTTATGTGCTGATCGCGCCCAGTTTTATTGATGAAATTCGTCCCAAGTTATTTTGATTTCTCGGTGATAGAAAGAGCTCTCAAGACTCCTAGGTTGGACTGTTTGCAGGATTAAGTGTTTAAACAAGTGGTTAACACCATCTAAGCATTTGCAGCATCCTTGGTCTCCATTCAGACTCTTGGACCTTAGAGCCAAATCTCAAAGACAAACTTTAAATGCCTCATATGCCTGCCTGCTTTATGTTTATGCAGTTACGTCAGAAATTGTTTGTACCCCGACAAGCCATCGTACAAAGAACTCTTTTGCTTGTAAAGTTTTGTTCAAGTCAAGTGCAGCATCTTTGAACGGGATTCATAAAGCTGAGGTAAAATATATTGCTATGAGTTTGCGTAATTAGACTGTCGTCGGGGTTAAATTATTTATTTAGAACGAGTATTCAAAGAAAATGTTCGTAACCAACAACTTATACCTATCTAATTAATGAAAATATATCCTATTCCTAACATAACTAAGACTATTCACAAACTGAAATATGGCGTCGAAAAATTCATCCACATCGCTGTCGACCGTTAATTTACCCAAGAGACTGGCGGCATTGCCACGTTGTATGGCAATACTTAGTCTGTAATTAATGTATTGTATCTAATTGTTAGGTACCTAGGTACTTTCAATTTGTGATTTTCAATTTTTTGGTCAACCTTAATCAATTATGTAAAGAGGAAAATAGCACACAAAAGTATTTGTACTGATGCGAGAACAAGAACCCCCTTGCCTTTAAGGCCGGCGAAGCTCCACTACGCTATTTCCATTGTCATATTTAACTTGTTTTCATTTATTTGAATTTTGACATTATTAGATTGTAGAGATATAACTCAACACATTAGTAAAAGAAAACTAACTAATTAAAAAAGCCATTGGAGGTTCTTTTCAGTGAAAACTCTAACACCATTCAAATGTCGTTCAAATGTTTCGAAAGAACGATCCCGAGGCCGAACGAATGAACGAAACGAAAGTTAAGGAACGACCGAGTATAACGAACTAGAGGAACTGTTAGTTTCTTCTGAGGATGGAGTATGAAAGATTTTAGAGGAGTGAAGGATATAGGAACCAAAAACAACCTGGGTTTTTATCAAATAAGGTTCATAAATTAGCTAAGTGATTGGCAAATAAGTAAATTCTCAATTATACAAACATCTGAAAAAGTTAAAATTCACAGTGGACAAAGTTTTTATTAGTACCTATTATAAAGATAAAACGGGGCATTCTAATCGTCCCCTACAAATGCTGGCTAGCGCCCCCTACCGGAGCGCCAACTAATGCTGCGCGGTGTAGTTATAAGCATTATGTCTGCCTACCCTTTTACGGATTACTGGCGTGGCGATGTGTATGTTAAAATATATTATAAATACACCCTTTTGCACAGCAATGAAACATACGTTAATCTTCTATCGAGTTTTCAGTAAAAGGGTGGACAGCGGTAGAGGTGAATGTGCCCAAAGTTCCATGAAGCGACTTTAAATAATATTTCTCTTCCATGGTTTACGATTGGTTTTAGCATTGTGAAGTGTAGTTAGGTATTGCTATACAGGGTCAAATTAAATTAGGTAGCGAAACATCGTGAGGAAACTACCATACCAACGGCATATTCTAAGAAAATATATTCGAAGCAACCTCTACCAAATCGCACTGGGCCCGCGTGGTAGATTACAGCCTGTGTCCCAGCAGTGGAAACATTATAGGCTGATTATGGATAGCAATAGACTAGCCCCCTAATAACAGGCAAAAAGTGAGTGTACTAAATTCACTAATACATATACAGGGTCAAATTAAATTAGCCAGCGAAACTCCACAGACGCGATGGTATATGTAAACATGATAAGACAAAAAAATCATATACTGTTTTTTTTTTTGTGGGGTGACGATCAATTTAAGTATAAAATTCAAAATATGGAGTATCAAAAATTTAAAATAACATGTTTAAAAAACAAGGAGACAAGCACTGTGATGGTGGCATGCATCCTTCAACACTTTCTATGATTACAAAAAAATATACTTCCCCGAATCGAACTCACAAGTTCTAGCTCTAGCCGACTCTAAACCACTGCACCGTAACGTCAAACATGTGGGTGGCTATCTCTCTAACACAGTGACATTAGAGAGATTTCCCATGAATAGCATATCAATGTACGTGTGATACGTCAGCGGCTACTGACACCATTGAGACAAAGGGAAAGCTTTGACTGGTTCCCGGAATCCTTTGAGCTAATAACTAGTGAATAGTTACAGCTTATCTGCTACTGTAACGTCATATACCCTGTATCAGATGTTTAAAGGCCAGCCTTTAATAAATGTTTGGATTCATTTGTTAACCGCTATTGAACACAAACTCAAAAGCATTCATTTCAAATAAACCTATAATGTACCAGGCACTTTTGAATTGTCAAGGTCGGTCCGTCAGAAAGATGAAGCTAGTTGCCCATTCCAAATCGTAGTCCGCGAGGCCTAAGCTGAGTTTTGCAATTGTGTGAGTGAATAGGCCAATCGGACAATCGGCCTGAGGCGCTGTGCGATCCCGCGCGCTTGATCGCTCGATCACATTGCAGCTTTGGTGCGATTGGTAATCACTCACACAAATGCAAAGCTCATCTTAGGCCTCGAGGACTGTAGGTACCTATGGAGAAGAACGGGCAAGATGGTTAAAGAATTATGGTAACATCATTCATGTTGAAGTTATGCATGTGCAGCTAAGAGATGACCAGTCCCAACTGACGGCGCCCGTTCACGATCATGACGCATGGATTACCACCATTCAGCTCAACCATTTTGAAGGGAGCTAAATGATCCAACACACGCGCCACCGTCAGCGAAACATTAGAGTGAGCATGACATACTCTTAGCCGCCACACGCACACACACACACCTATCGACCGGCACATTCAAGTCAAATGGTAGCTTTTTAGTATGTACTAAAACAAATGACTTCATCAATATACAATAATAACAGGTTGAGTTTATCCAATGCAAAGATAGTTTTTTTTTAATCTATAGCTAAATTTAATCTTGATGTTTACAGACGTTTTTCTGCTACGGTCCTGACAATACAAGGAGTAAAGTTGCTTCGTTATTGATGCGATTAATAAATGTTGACTGTAGACTGGTCAAAACCCTTAGATTTGCAAAGAAGGCTTTGCATCGTAAACGTTCGACGCTCTCATAGTTTTTTTTAATGTGTATAGCAACACAGCAGTGCTTAGGGCTTATATAAAAAAAACCCGTTTTGGCCAATTTCTTACCTATTTGTGAGACAGCTCATTGAAACAGTATGTCTGTGTGACTATATAAGTACAGTTTTCGCGGCGCTAAGCCGTTCGTGTCAGTCACAGTACCTGTTTTTAGTTTCATCACTTTAGCGCTCTCGAAAATATAGTTTACTTTGCCTTTGATTTACTTAATGTAGATATTGTATTATCATTTATTAATTTTTTCGTTTTTAAAATAGGTGAAGATTAATGTGTGATTTTCAAATTTCTTAAAACGGTTTTATTTATGTTAGAAAAAATACATTACTGACTGGGTTTGTTTCGAAAAATACGTTTTTTCAAAATTATTTTCTTCTATACTTTGTATCAAAGTTAAAAAAAGTGGTTCAGCCACGTGCAAGTAGAACAAGTAAAGATGTTGATGATATTGTTTTATGTTCAACATCAAAAGCAGTCTACGGTAACAAAATGATCAAACGTTAGTAGCCTCGCGTAATTTTTTGGAAAACTTGTTGCGATTTTCCACGAACACTTCTTTTATTTGAAAAATACCTTTCAGCCACATTCAAAACGAAGAACTCGACTATTCAAATCACAAATAACTTTGTTTAAATTATTTTTTCCTTTCGTGCAAAAATTGCACAAAATTGATCAAAATCGGTCGATTTCGTGCACAGCCCGCTTAGTAACTTTTAAATTAAGAAACCGTCCAATAACGTCTTTCTTATTTTCTATGTTAAGGGGAAGCCACTTGATTCATGTGATCTTTATAATAACCAGCACTTGCACTACAGCTTTAGGTCACTCACACTGCACTAAACTAACTCAAAAGGTTTAACCCTTTCAGGGTCAAGGCTTCATAGAGAAAATCTTTATTTTTGTTTTAAATTAAAAAAAAACTGATTTTTTTTCTGCTTACCAACTAAATATATTAAGAGCAGGGGTGGTCTAGTGTAGTAACGGCCACAACTTAAGAGTTGTAGGTCGTAGGTTCGAACCCAGACGGGCGCTTTACTTTGTGTAAATTATTTCATGAACACTGCTCTAAAAACGGTGAAGGAAAATATCGTGAGGAAACCGGCATGTCCTTGAAACAAAAATTTGAAGACATGTGGTATCTACCAACCCGCACTGGGCCCGCGTGGTAGATTACAGCCCACTCCCTATCATCGAAAGGAGGTCTGTGCCCCAGCAGTATTATAGACTGATTATGCTTGTGGCGGTATCTACACCGTCATGCGAACTACGCATCACACTGATGTCACGCAAAATCCTGCATCGCGCAATCAGAGTTTACCGCTATCATAATTATATACAACGTCCCGACATCAATCGTGGGGCAGCTACCCACCACAACGTCTATGGAGGATGAGTGAACTTTACACCCTGTTCTTCATACCTCTATATGCTACCTAAATACATACACAGCATTAACCCACTATCTCGTATGGAACTTTCATGCCTACTTATCATTGTTAGGAGTATTATCTAGTCAACTAATTTGAGACTCAAACGAATTTTCAAATTGATGACCTCATCATGTGTTAAGGTTCACAGTTCGGACCGGTTCGAAGTCCAAAATTATTCGGAATGTGAGTTTTATCTTACAAATTCACAACTTAAAGCCCCCCAGCTGAAGGAAAATAGCAATAATAGGTATAATGACTTGTTCTCGGACTTTGGATTTAAACCCTCTTGGATATTGGACTTCAAGTCATGAGGTGAAGTGGAAATCAACATGGACTGATTTTTTTTGTGATTTTGGGTGAAAAGGCATCCCCTTTAAAATATGTGGAAACAAGGCTATCTATAATATACGTGGGACACTCAGGAAAATAAAAATAATTGTTCTATAGGTAAATACGTTTTTATCAAACGTTTTCAAAGTACTCTCCACTAGCCTCTATACAAAGTTGCATGCGTCGGAACCAGTTTTCGAAACACTTTTTCCAGTCCGACGTAGACACCTCGTTTACAGCCTGCTCGAACGCTGAAAGCGCGTCTTCTGGCGACGAAAATTGTATACCTTTGTGGAGATTTTTTAATTATCGGAAATAAAAAGAAGTCACACTTTGCTAGGTCAGGGCTGTAAGGAGGGTGACCCGGGATTTTGACCAGCGTGTTGTCCAGAAGGTCTCTCGTTTTGAGCGCGTGCGAAGGCGCGTTGTCGTGGTGGAGTTGTTGCTCACAACAGAGAAATCTTCTGTCAAGCATTTGGTAGTATACCATTCAGCGTTGATGCTTCTTTGGTTCCGTAAAGGAATTGACACCAAGTAGCCAGTCAAATTGAAAAAGCTCGCGATCATAATCTTCACCCCGCTTCGATCACTTTGGTAGATCGCTTCACTTTGGTGGGCGTTGATTCGTTTTGAAACACCCAAACCTTCGACTGGCGCTTCGTTTCTGGATCGTGTTGATAAATCCAAGACTTGTCACCTGTAATGATGTCGTAAACACTCCGAGACGAGCCTGCTTCAAATTTGTTTATCATATCCCGGCACCATTCCACCCGGGCCTGCTTCTGAGCATCGGTAAGGTTGTGCGGCACCCAACGTGAAACTATACTCCTCACGCGAAGATGCACGTGTAGAATTCGTGAAGGCTTCCCGATCCAACATGCAGTATGTGCCGAATCTCTTGATACGTAACTCGCCCATTGCCATGGATTAAAACTTTAACTGCTAGCACGTTATCTTCCGTAACAGCCGTCAAAGGGCATTCTCTTCGTTCTTCATCCCCCAAAGTTAGTCGACCGCGCTTGAATTCGTTATACCAACGATACACGGTTGCCTTAGATGGGCCTTCATCCATGAATGCCATTTGAAGTCTATCGTACTATTCGTCCGATTTCAGGCGACATTTGAAATCGTTAAACATCTTAGCGCGAAAATGTTCCCGGCGCAGCTCCATTTTTTAATGAGACACGCTATTGTAATTTAAATTAGCTCGCAAACAATGTGGAGGGAAATTTTGAAATTGGAACGTACCTGTTTTTACTTACACATGATTATATTTTCAAAATAGACTATAACTGCCCAGTCTCTCGTACATAAAACTTTTTTTCGCAAACTTTCGAGTGGCCGGTTATATAAAATAAAATATATCCAAATTAATAACATATATTCGAAAGTAAGTTTGATTGTTACGCTTTCACGCTAAAACGGCTGTTCGGATTTGGATGAAATTTGGCACATGGGTAGACCAAGACATGGAGAAGGACGTAGGCTTTTTCATCCTGGATTGCAGACGAGGTCGCGCTATTTTCTGGAACTACCAGTCGGATTTGAGAAATTCTTTTTACATTTGACTGCCAAATTCTTGTGAAAGGGCTATGTCATCTTACTAATAACATGATGTTACCACCCTAAGCAGCCGAGCAAAAACAAAAAAAGGTCAGGAAGAACGCTAACCGAAAACGAAGTAGTTTATAAATAATCCGATTTCTATTTAATTAAACGGTGAAACTGCTGCAAAATGTGAAAATAAAGTAACGTTTGACTATGATTGTGCTCAACCAATAAATTAACCTGTTCCTGTAATCATCAATACATACTAAGTGCCAATTTCACCAATGAAACTAAATTATCTAAGCCGCGTTCAACAGCTGTCAATGTCAATATTCCACAGAAAATAATGACACTGACAGCTCTTTAACGTAATTTAAGTGGTTATCATGTTAAGTTTCATTGGTGAATTTCGCCCTTAGTTTAAAACAAAATTGCTTTTCGTGTCCGTCTGTGTGAAAGTTGTTCTTCTAATCTACACAATGGATTTTGATACGCCATGTACCATTATTTAGAGAATTTATTCTGGAAAGTAGAAGGTAAAATAGGTAACTTAGCATAGAAATCTCGATGTTTACACATGTCGCCACATCAGTACATAACACCGATAAGCAAGCCAGCAAGTTTATTTTCGGGGGGGTGCATCTTCAGTTCCACGAAGCGAGCTATGTTACATTATCGCTTGTCTATTCATACAAGGAGTAACTTTGTCGAATTATGCAGAAAATCTTAACAATTAAGCGCGCTCGATAACTTTTACATCTCACCTCAAATGGGATAGGTTTTATTTTATCCATTCATACAGAAATATGACTTTGTCGATTATTAATCGACACAGTTAGTTCAAATAAGCTTTAAAATTAAGCCAAGGGTCAATTAGATTACTCTTTTAGAAATAGGATTTCGGTACTTTGTCGACTAATGCAGAGATTGCTCGGCAATTATAGGATTTCTCCTCGAATAGGTTAAGTTCTTTATTATTATACTAAGCGTTTTCGGAAATTTTATTTTAAAGCAAGTGCACCCTCTTGCACCTCACTCCCGGCGCGCAGGATGGTCACTATGCAAAGAAGGGGCAAGTCTCTAGTCTAAGCTAAAGCATAAAAAGTCCATGTGCTCTGTGAAAATATCCCTAGCTTCGTCCTCCAGGCTTCAGGGACATTTTCTTGTCTCAATGTATAACATATTTGGATCATTTGCACGTGCTTCGACTTGCACTTTCTTATCGCCGCCATTGTCACTGCCCGTGACCGAACTGAACACAATCGGGTACCTGCTGACTTACAATAGAACTCAAAGATTTTGTCAGGTTCTTCCACCATGTCAGTGCGTGGGACATTTTTCCTGATTTTTGTCCCACACAGGTACCTATTTACTTGGATTCTTTCTGCTTAGACTCTAAGAGTGCCTTTTTCAACTTTTCATCACGCATTCTTCAATTTTATTTGAAAAGAATCATTTAGTAAGGTACTCTTTCACTTTCATTTTATGTTGGCAAATTTATTGACTTTTGCTTCAACTGCCTCGTTAGTCTAGTGGTCGCAACCACTACTGCTGAGCATGAGGTCCTGGGTTCGATTCCCAGGTCGGGCAACGTGTTATTGGGTTTTTCTATCTGGAATTTCTCAGTAGCAACCCGAAGTCTGGATTTGTGCCCGGTAGATGGCAATAGGCTCGCCCCCTATTACATGGGACTTAAACATAACTGGCGAAATGTTGTTGTACAATAGGTACACCTCTGCCCAACCGTTCGGGGAAACAAGGCGTGATGTTATGTTTTTATGTTATGTTTCTTCAACTCTTCAGTACGTATTCTTCAAATTTAAAAGAAAAGAAACATGTAGTAAGGTACTCTTTCATTTGCATTATGTTTATTTTTTTGCAATTCAATGTTATTTTTGTGATAGAAAGTGCATCGACGCAAACTTTTCGTATCAAGATTTTAAAAAGAACTTTCTAATTCTTAAAATTCTTTATACTTTTAAATCTTCTAAAACTTGCTATATGTCCATAAAGCACAGCTCGAAAACCAGCAGAATCGTCATCAATTGACCACAGATATAGAACCCGCAGCCTGTAGAATCCCTACACCCCGAGTGTAATGACTTCTACTCGTTAGGGAGACGTACAGTCCACCACACTGCATTCTTCACACTTGAACAACGAAAACCAGCCTTATTGCTACTACATGAACGTGCTGTCAATGTTCAATTGTTGCAATAACTTGCGATGGACTGTACTCACTCCGCGGAGGAAGGGAGACAGTCGGTATTATTAGAAGTTGAGAACGGAGGGTATGTCAGTTAGATCAATGGAGCTCTATTTTTACGATTATTCGTATAATCATCGACATGTTAGCTTTGATTAAGTGATTTTATTGCAACTAATGAGTGGAAACGTGTAAACAGTTTTTCACAGGTACAGTTATTCTGTCATTCTAATGAATTAACTTTGGAATTTCTTAATGTATTAAAAGGAATGAAGTCTAATGCCCGTCTCAACTAACTCTACGCGACATCTAAATATATCAATTGCTTAATAAATTTTCAACGCTTGGCTCAGCGCCGAGAGTTGAAAATCGAACAGCGACACTGAAGCTGTGTCGGTGTTCGTTAAATATTTTACATATTTGGGTATCGCGTAGTGTTAGTGCAAATTGACATTATGATCTAAATTCAAATCTCATTTTAAGTATACCAACGATCTTAGGTAATCCTACGTTACTTCCATTCATCAAAAACGCTACAGAATCGGCTCTCTCTGAGACATGCCGTGTCAATATTCCGACTTACTTTCCAAAATCGAAACTGTAATGTTCTATTCTTCACGACCTCAATTTTAAAGTTTAGGTCAAATGAATGATTTTGCATTCTAGTACCTGTTTCGGTTTAAAACCTTTACCATATAATACTCTTAAATTAACATAAACTAGAATTAAATGCACACATAAATGTTTGCGTAGCGCTCTGCGTAGTCCTGCGTAGACCCTTTATTTGAGATACGGCGTGGCGTAGCGACATCAACACAAAATATTTTATAACAATCATCACAAAATATTAATATTGTTATTACTCTTAAGTTCTTTCCTACAATTTGGACATACACACACAATACATAAATATATTCGTAAGTCTGTAGTGCATTCTTTTCTACTACAGTGAGCGTTCGTTCTGTCAAAGTGTGAAAGTTGTTGCGTTTCCCGCGCCGCCAGTTTTGGCGGGAACCATCGTCCGTCATGAGACCACTCACGATGACGCGTCGCGACGCCGCCGCTGGCGCCACCTACCGACGATGTGCAACTGCACTATACTCTTTGTTTTGTGATTGTAGTGTGAAGGTATATTTTGTTTATAGTTAGTTTGATGAAACTTTTTTTTGGGATGAAAATATTCGAATGTCCTCATGTTCTTTGTATTTAGGTATTTTAGGACCTGCCTATTATCATCACGGTGCTACAACATTCTTTATAGCGAAGACTCTAACCTAGTTGAAAAGTGCCGGAATGTTTTAATATATAATCGCAACTTAAATTGTCAAATAAGTTTGAAACTGAGCTTAAAACGTAATACAATTAAACAGATAGGCATCTGCGCATTACTATGGAAATGCTGCGGTTTACGTAAACTACGTTAGGAGCTGTGTGTAAGAGTGTAGTGAGCCTCCACGACTGCTCTTTATTCATTAAGCTTCACACATCACGTCGATATGATCGCGCAATGGCAAGTCCGATGCGGAAAACTTAATTCACACTAAGTTACGAGCCGATAGGAAGCGCGACATCTATGAGCCACCAGGCAAACTTCAGCGAACTGAAATGCCTTTACGATCTTTATTATCGGCAGCCGTAATACTACAAATTTAGTTCTTGCCCTACAAAAAGCGTTTCTCCTTTCATAATAATAAGAATACGTCGAGTCGGTCGGTTGGCGCGCTCGCTCGTTCGATACACACGGACGCGGCGCGGCGCGCTTGTGTGCGCGTGCTTGGGCCTGTGTGCGGCGGCCCCCCTCCGACGCCCGCGCGCCCCCGCCTCCCTCCGCAGCCCGGCCGGCCGCGCGCCGCGCGCCCACCGAACGTAGCTTTCTGTTCACTTATATAACGACATACATACATAAACGCGGTAAATAATATACGCTGTGAATAGCGAGCTATGTGCTGCCACCTAGCGGTCCGGACCGAGAGCGCCGCCACACACTATATTGCTCTGTTTTCAGATTTTCTTTTCGTTTGACACCATGTTTGTGGACCATAACTGTGAAATGATTATTTTATATGAATTGTTTATGATGTCGCAGGAAGGGTTTTAAGAGAAACTTAGGTTAAGGTTTAAGGCTGAATCGTGTCTTTGAGCGGGGTCGGTATCGGTCTGTATGCGAAAGTTTGACGTTTAGGAAGGGAGTTGCGTCGAGTTTTCAATAACAATTCAAATGGCCTAGGGTTCGTAGCGGCCGTTCGTAGCACTCGTTGATGTCTTTTGCAAAATAAGAGCAATTAAGACATCGCGGGGTTACGAGTGCTACGCAGTTCACGAGCTTGACGAGTTGACGCGCGGACAACGTCAATATGTTTATGTTGTTAGATATGAGCTGATATTGTTGTTATGATGAGCTGAAATTGTTATTTTATGATATTTTACAGTAAAAAAACATGATTTAATTTATGAAAGTAATATTCTCGCAGTGTGATTTAATGTTTATTATGGTTTTCATGAAACATTTTGAAGCAAAATAACGACAAAAATCTTCGTGATCCTTTGTTTCTTGCTATATAAAACAAACTGTTTTCCTAAAATAAATTATACCTCTTTTGCGTGTGGTTTTCACAGAATTTTCTTCTTGTTCTGTGGAAAGTACGATTCGCTCGGAGCTGGTTTTCTTCGTAGCTCGAGTTTCGCGTCTCAGTGGCTTGGCTCGAAAACTCGAATGAAACTCGAGCGACGCTACGGATGATAGAATGCTTCGACGTTTTGCGAGCGACAGAGCAACACACGACATCAAACGTGACGTTTGGCCGCCATCTTTGTTTTAATGTCATTATAACATTGCTATGTTTTCTGTTTCACTTTTGTACGAAGAATTTGGAAAATTCTTGCGAGTTAATGTAATGTGAGATTAGTAGTGATTTGCTGATGATGTCTTTTACTTGTTGTAAGTATATACCTACTGATGAAGAAGGAAAGGATATCTACAAGAATAATTAGTGTTAATGAAGAACAAATAATGTTATGTCTAATTGTCTATTAGCTGATCTATGCTGTTAATTACTTCGACCAAAGATTAAAAAATACTCGCATGAGTATATAAGTACTCATTGTGCTCCCTTTCTTATGATATCCTAATGTGAAGTACCTAGCTTAGATATTGCAGCAACCCAACATAATATTGAAAACTGATTCATCATTTCAACAAAAGAACCATACGTTGAATCCCAAAACTCGTGCAAGTGTATTTTTAATGAGCGCACAATTATTTTGGTGCTATATCAGTTCTGTTCAGTTTTCAGACAACCTAACCTTTGCCATTAACACGCGAACTCGAATCGTTTGCACTCAGCGTACTCAACTGCCACAGTCTAACTCATGTTCCGAAACTCTGCGTTCCACTGGTTTTCTAAGGTCACTTTAGCAGTCACGTTTGCAGAAACAACGCGATGAACTCGTGTTTCGTTCGTTCGTGGTAGAAATTTTGGGATTTGCGACTACTGCAGTGTACCAAGTCGAAATTTTATCGTTTCACTCGAGAATTGCTTTGGGAAAGGTGATGGTGGGTGAGTTTGCGAGTGAGTTGGAGAACGATAGTAGAATGTTTCGTTCGAGTGTTCGAACTTCAAATAGAGGCCGCGACCAAGTTACGGAGCGTCGACTTTGAATGATAGTTGAAGACGGACCGAATGAAGGGGAATGACATCTTTTTCGGACTTTGCGCATGTTGGTGCCAGATGACAGGCTAAAAAAACTGTTAACACATACACTGCTGGCCCACCACCGGGGCTAGCGTCCTGTTGATATGGAACACGCGATGAATACCGTTGTAAACAGTCCAGCTAGTGATGTTACTGTGCTGAATGTACTTTCATGTAGGTATATAAGTATGAGTTGCTCTATTAGATTAATTTCTTACGTTGTTTATTCCAGTATAAAGCGAATTGGTGACAAATGGTCTTTGTCGCTCCATGCCTAACAATTTCAATATGTTTATTTATAGTTTTTGTGTGGTTTAAAAAGTTGAGGAAAATACTAAAATGCCTACATGTGGAGAACTCTACATTTTATAGAAGATGACAACAGGACAAAGAGAGAAAGAACATTCTCGACCTCACTAGAATAAAGTCAACAAGTCTCCTAACTTTTTCAAAGTTTTTCCAACTTATTGTACCAAGTCCTCAGTACCGATGCCGTGACCTGGAGACCCCTCCGTGGTCAGTCAATTTACTAACCATGGACTTGTTTCGCGATTGGCAATACGTCGAACAGTCCACGACGATCAATTCTAAACCCTAACCGCAGGGCACAAAGCCGCATTCACGTCGTTATCACGCGCAGTGATAACACGCCGGCTCGACGCACTCATAAATGAAAACATATGTTTACAATCACACGGGCCGCTCTATCGAGACGACGACGCTTCGTGATCAACTCGTGCAAAAATAGGTTAACGCGGTGTGGCGTCGCCGTTTCGTTGACGAAAAAGAGGCGTTATTTCAAAATACCTATTTCGGAATTTCAGGACCGAAATCAACTTCATAACAATTAACGATACGACCCCCGCCTCTAAATTCCTCGCCCCGAGCGTGCCCGCTATACGTGGCGGTACGACGCCTTCGCATAGATAGAATAGAGAGCGGTTTCGGAACGCACCCGTACAGGCGCGCGGCTGTGTGCGCGCGCGGCGGTGTGCGCCGTGTCCGTACACGCGCACACACGCGCGCCGCCGGTGAGCGCTGTTCACCGCACTCTGTGAGCGCAAACAACCATCTATAAGGCCACGCTATAGCTGACGGAGGGACGGGCCGCGCCACGAGCCGGTTGCATATTTGGGTTTTCTTTGTTCATGTTGAAATCTAGGTAGCGACAGAAATCTTGGAGAAATGAGTGTGTACGCGCGCTGTAGTTACAGATGTACTTCGGCGTTGGGTTTAACACCTTCTAAGACTTAGGCTAGCTTCGGAGTTAATTTTATATTTTTTTAAGTAAATCCCCAAAGTGTAGCCTAGTTCATGGATTTATTTCTTTAACTTTTTTTTGCTATTAAGCATTTTAGTATTAGTCATAGTCATGTCTGTTAATTTTTTTTATTCTAGCATTCAGTTTCAGTTCGAAGAGCCATTGATTTACATGAAACTGCTTGAAACTATATATATTTTTGTTTTATAGCCTCAGCATATCGGTTATATACCACTTTGGTGAGCTTTTATTTCAGCATTATTATAGTTAGTAGTAATACCTACTTTTTACTTTAGGTCGTCTCCTTCTTGGAGGTGGGCGTTAATAGCTGCGATACAGTTTTGTAACTAATGTAGCTATTTACGTCCGCAATCAATATTGAAGAAAGCGTTTTATTTTAATAAGGATTATTATTATAGGTAAATAAACCACCTTGCAAACTTTTAAAGCCTACCAAGAATTATGTTAGCTAAGTACTTACATCTTAGAAGGTCCAGCCGTTTATTCCTTCAATGAAACGTATTTGTTTATTATAAGTTTATTATTAAAATCATAGCATGATAAAAATCACTAACTTCAATATTGCAATTCAACCACATCACGTGGCAAAAATTGTCTATGAGTGTTTACTATGAAGTACTGCTCCTTAGGTTTTTTTTCAAGTAATGTTCATTAGCAAATCTAGTCCTGCGCTAAGTCTGAACAGTGTCATAAAGACTACAAAAAAATTAAAAGCTCATTATTCCCTGGCATATATTTCCGATTGGAGTTGCTCTTCTAAGATACTACCCACATTTTGATTCCTTAAATAAAATAAATAAAAAATTACAAGATCAGAGAAGTAAAATCAATCAGTAAAGAACTCTGAATTACTATTAGACTAGAAAAGTAAACATTTATAAAGACCTCTACTTTAATAATTAAGGAACAGACTAATTAAAGACTGACACTCTACCAAGTGCAGAGATTTATTTCTAAAGAATAAAGAATTGTTTCAAAATATTACACCTCCCAACAATTTAATTTAATTTAATATAAGTACGTATAGTGAATAATTTTATAATATTTAAGTAAATAGTTCTTTCATAATTTTTAGCTTACTTTAATAAAGAACGTGATACGTAAAGAACATGATAAATTATTAGTAATTCACAATTTTTACGAAGGTTTTTTTGTTTAGTTTTTATTTGTTTCTAAAAATGCAAATGGTATCCATGTGTTACTACTAAATTTAAACAGGTATTTGAAGTTGAATTAACCCATGTAGCATTGTTTAAAAAATCGTTCATTTTAAAATTTTCGTAAAAATTGAGACACATGACATACCCCATATAGCTTCAAGGAAAGCTTACCCTATACTTTATATTTTAACAAAAGAACCGAATCCATAACTCCTTCTACAAGATTAAAAAATCGAAACTAAGCTTCCCATACAAACTAAATAGCAAAACCGTATACCGGCTTGAGGCGCGGCGCGGCCGGTATATTTCCGACATAATACCGCTGCGTCGAGCGATTACTACTATATATTCTATATACATTTAATAGCTATACAGGCGCGCATAGAACTGGCCGTACTTATGTGAGCGCTACGTGGCGCGCGCTCGTGGCGCTGTAGCGCTTCACGACTTGTGACCGTCTAACAATACTTGGTAGGACAGCGCTGCAGCGCAACGCTTTCTAGGTAGCCGGCTTATTATTATCGTAGATTGGCGTCGGCGCAACTACACGGCGTTAGAAGGACGTTCCGTTTTAAATATCAGGTTTTATTATTATGAAGAGCGGCGCAGCGGAGTGCGGACGGCGCGGCGGACGGTTGCGTGCGATAACATTTGACATTCGTAATTACTCGAGCGCGGACGGCGGTGCGGCGCAGGCGAGGCCGGCTCCGCGGACATTCCGCCGGAGTCCGTGGGGCCGGACAAAGAGGTCGCACGTTGCGTCAGCGAGCGCTTGACAATCGCGCCGCGCCGTCCACGCCGCGCCGCCGCGCCGCCACTCACGCATTTCACATACACTGCCGAAATATACACTAGCCTTGACTAACATTGCCGACTATTTCTAAACGCACAACGCTAGTCATGTTTCCGTATGTCGAATGTTGTAGATGTTGTCAGTTGGGCAAGATAGCAAACCCAACTTAGAGAGACTTCAATTTTCGTAGCGTCCTAATTAAACATAAAAGCACTAATTTTCTTCAGTCGATTTTAATCAGAGAGGGAAATTAAAACTTGTTTTGTATTTCTCATTTGTTTCGTTTCGCTCTCTAAAATTCTGTTGACTAAATCCAAAATTTCCGAATGACGCTTAATGAGTCTGAAAATTCAAGAAAGGACGTTCGGGGGGATTTCGGCCTTAGTTGCTAGGCATAAGGTCTATAATGAGTGGAGTCGAGGTTGTATACGTCAGCCGATGTCAAAGAGCAGAGAGGCAGAGAGAGATAAAGCGCTGCACGCTGGAGGAAAACATTGCGAGCGCTACGCCGACACCGGGGCTCGTCTCGACTCGATAAAAACACGAAATTATAACGAGAAAACGTCGTCTTTGGCATCGTCGTAGGGGGCTATTTTGGACGTCGCCGTAGCTTGCTCGCTCTTTGTTTACGAATGCGGCGTCGCTCCTGCGAGCAGAGCAATGAATTAGGCTTTGTTTGTGCCAAAAAAAGGTTACCAATCTTCTTTATATCGCTCTGTAATATTGTAGAGGGTAAGCTTTTCCACTAATTCGTTGTCAATTGCTTGATCTTGAATTGTCGAGCATCCTCTCATAGTAGCCTCGTCGTTGTTCTATTAGTTGTAATGCCTATGAGTCTGATGCCAAAGACTGTTGTTTATGAACCTTAGACGGTGTAATAGAAATCGTATGGTTTGGCTCGCTGTGCCATACTGTCAGTCAATTCGTCCCTACATTTCTCTGGAACGTTTCTTTGTGCGTTTGAGACTTGTTTTCAATAAATGAACATCTAACATGTATTTCTTCATTTGAACACCTCCACATATTTAAATGTAGTTTATTACAGGTCAGTGGTTAATTTGAGCCTAGACATTAATCGTTTAGCTTTTGACTTCCGTCTCTTTCTTGAGTCGGAATCTGACAACTGTTAAGATATGTAGAACGTATATTTATTACAGTTTGTTGAAGGTTCTCATTCAGGGAAGTCAGATTCAGATGAATGAGGCTGTCATTATAATTTCGCGTAATATAGTACATAAGTTGTATAGCCTCAGACGACCTTAGCACCTAATCTATGGAGTGGATCTGTTGGTCTCTGCGAATGGGGACGGCTGTCGTCTGTGGGTGAATTCGTTTGGTGTTCCCGTTAACTAAGGCCGTTGGCAACCGGTGCTCGCAGCCATCGTCCTACGGGTTGGACGTCTGTGAAACTCCTGTGGGGCAAGCAGTATGATGGTTGTAGTACTTCGCTTTTTAAACCCATGTAGGGCAATGATCGAATGGTATTCGTATACGATATGATTAGTACCGTAGCATAAATTACTAAAACTAACCTATCCTTACAAACTATTTAGTGACATGTTCATTATATATTTTTTTACGTTGAAATAACAGCAGTTTGTACGTTGTTTTTTTTTTAATCATCAATGTTTATAAAATTATTGAAACATTCACATAACATTTTCGTGCTTATTTTGAATGTTTGTTTTACATGGAAATATAATGCTAACTTACAGAATTTATTTCATATGGATCTGAAATATTATTTACTTTTCTAGTCAAAATGTGGTATTGTCTATGAAATTTTTACAAATTCTCTGTACCTACATACCTATCTTCCTACCTATTAAAAATAACAATACATACTTAGATACTTTTTTCAGGTTTCCCTTTTACACGAAAAATTACTCATTGAAACCCCATCGCTTTCGGACACACACGATCAGACACTGTCTGTTGCTACGCCAGAAACTGTCCCTTTGGTCTTTTACCGAAAACGTACCAAGTCAATGTGAAAAAGAACTGTCTACGCGACTCTACGAAAAAATCATCTCTGCGTAGAACATAATTGCAATCAAAAATTCCGCCTCCAACTCAAGGATAAGCAACGTGGCGCAACGCGAGAGTCAAACCCAGAACCTCGACGTCAGAAGAGGCACCTTCTACTAGACGAACGAGGCGACCCAAACCTGTTTCTTTTACCTAGGCGGTAACTGTCAAAATTATCACCACTCGAAATTCTACTATATTTTTTTGATGTTAGAGTTCATAATCAAGTGTGGTAGGCCACACAGCCAAAATTACTATCGTCACAGCTATGGACGATAGAAATATTGTTTTAGATACCAATGATGCAGTGGACTTGACTGGTCGAACAGCTGGAAAGTTCAGGGCCAAAACCTAACTGGTTCACTTATTATAGAAGCATGTTAATTAGGTAATGGGAGAATGCGATGAATGGGATCGATGACCTTTAAAGAGAGGTGAAATATAATGACGTCATGTATCTATGTGGATACCTCAAAATATGTTGACAATTGTTTGACTTCACAAAAAGAGAATACTTTATGCATATGTCTATACTTACTTCTTTGTACATTCCTGTACGAAAGAGTCCCGTACTGACCATGGTTCAGGATTGAGTCTTTGCTAAAGAGAAGAAGGAATGGATGGTCTCTTGCAGTGTTCTAACACTGCAAGAGACCATCCATTCCTTCTTCTAAAATAAACTAGTCGATGATTATTAGGTACTGACTCATTAACTATGCTAAAACATGTACCTATGTACAATGTTTTCAGTGAATACCTCATGAAACCTCACATGTCACTTACCCATCAAATCTGACGTCACACGTTGTTTGGTTACAAAGGTAAGGTAAAAATTGTACGAACTCTTTACACATCTGCCTTCTCGCTCCCCCTGAGAACTACAGAACAATCTCTCTTTCCAGACGAACGCGGGAACTTACCTAAGCAACTAATGAGTTTTTATATTTTACGTAACGCTATATCGTTACGCCTATAATCCTTGGCAGAGTAGGCAGAGGTCAGAATTGTACTGTTGTGTGGCTAACGGAAAAGATCGTCTACTGTTTTACCGAGAAACCTTTCCGGTTTTTTGGTTTCCATGCGACAAATGGCGAACATTGACAAAATACTAAAGAAATTAAATGCTCAGAAGTAAATAGGCATGTAATTTCGTATCAACCAATCAGAAACGACTATACTTTTTTGGTATCTCAGTCCAACTCAACTTTAAACAATGCGTGTCTACCAAAATAACAGCAAGAAAATCTAGCACAGTTTTTCGCCCCAATTTTAATATATTTCATGAATTTTTGTGGTTGGTACTAAAAATATGGACCCATAAGAATTTTCTATTACTAAGGTTTCAAACCCATTAAAGGACTATCGTAACTGCTGTTATTAGGCCATCGCAGAGACATTATATTGTTCGTCCGTTCTTCAAACAGAAAACTTTTTGCTGAGAAGTACCTCTGGCATTAGCAATTCATGGTATTATCGAAAAATCCTTGAAAACTCCGACTACATCGCCGCGGGGCTCTGCTCAGTAGTTAACACTTAATTTTGAACTCATGGTAATCAGTTAACAATAGTTTAACTTGAAGTTTGGCAGCTAAGAAGCAAAATAGTTAGAAAACGCCCATTGATTCATCATGGGCCTTCCATAGACACAATTCATACTGTTGGGATTATGTGATACGTCATAATCACCAGGTTTGCAAAACTTATAAGTGATCGCATTGTGTTGTGATTAGCAGGTAAAATGACCATGCAAGGCTGTTGTAAACACCTTGATTATGTACCTACTTTCTAAGCAAATAAACTATTATGATTATCACCTTACACTCAAAGTAGCCACCACGAGTGGCAATGCTTAAATTAACGTCCAGAGTCAGGAACCTCAGGCAGTCAATCCTGCTGCACCATCCTGACTGTATTTTTTATTCACAGCAAGCTATTCTGATGTACCTAGTTCATGCTTAAATACGACAGAAGATTATTTCAGTACTTTTTGCCAGTATCCCTAATAATAGGAAAGAGATTAAGAAGATTTTTTTTCTGGGAACATCGTTGACGACTGCTTCAGTTTAGGCGAAAAGTTTCAAACAACACAATTGTCAGAAATGGTAGAATAGATAAAACTAAAAGAAAGCCAATTGCTGACTAACTGAGTGTTGTGATTTGTATAGCTTGTAATCGTGATTTATAGCGCTTAGCACTAATCACGCAACTCAACTAGTACTTGACTGTTTTTGTGCCATCTCCTGACAGTTTCAAGTGGTAGGGTTTCAAATTTTCATATCGTTTAAGTAGTTTGAAGGAGAATTTTGTCAAACCGTGAGTAATTTATTTAATACCAAAAGTCCTTTGGGTTCGCAATAGTGAATAGAACTTGGTTTGATTTTGGGATCAACTGAACGTTTCAGAACGTGTAAGGGATTATCGAACTTTTACAATTATTGTAAGTCACTATGAAGCAATCGAATCCGCATTACGTACTCGTAGATTAAGACACCACTGCGCCATTCGGGATCTAAAAGCAAGTATAAAATAAAATCACAATATAAACTATGATATTACTGTAAAAAATAAAGCAAAGTTGCAGCCAATCTGCCAGATTCCGCATTCAGGTCAGGGGCAACAGAACCGAGCCAAGGAGGGATTTATCAGAGCCTGTGAGTGCTCCCGGGGACGTTTAGCTATGAGATAGTAGGGGAATCTAAACTCTATCCCTGGTTCCATACTATACCAAGCTCTTTGATATCAAGTGAACTAAAGTATCAACCGAACGTTCCGAAAAAATAAATACGCTAAAACACTACCAGGAAAACCTAGGTTTACAGAGATGGCGTCATGTCCACGCGGATGCCTTGTTCCATATATCCTTAATTATTATGCTCTGTCGCGGCTGTGAGTGTAAGGCAAAATCGAACTGGTTGCTAATAAAATAATAATTATAATTTTTATGACATCCATTTTACGTTCTGTGATTATTTACTTTAGATCACACACAAAATTGTTACTTGTTATTTTTTTTAGATAATCATCTACTTTTACAATATTTCTATGTAAATATGTGAGCACCGTGTATCTATCACATAATTAATTTCTCTGTCCTTGCTTTATTTTTTATTATTTTTACCCACGGTAGTATTGCAATTTTATTCTAGGTCTTTATATACAATAAATGTAAACAAAATATTGTAAAAATAAATAAAAGAGTAACGGTGGAGTTTCTTGCCCATTCTTCTCCGAACGAAATACCTTTTGGAAGGGCCAACTAAAATCAATTCTTTTTTTTGTAAATTTTTACGAGTACGTTCAAAAGTGTCTACTATTTGAAATAAATGATTTTACTTTGACTGTAAGTATATTTGATTCTGGGTTTAATGAAAAACGCATAAACTTACAAAATCAAAGAAAAAAATCGTAGGTAATACAATAATATGTTAAATCGTAATTTTCCAAGCTATACCTTTTTTTACCAGAATATTGCCAGCGTAATTTCACATACAATAAGTATTGTATTTAATTTTTGTACGGAATTCTTCGAACAAATTGTTCTTGTGCGGAACACGTAGTGGAAATTGAAACTAAGTGTGTGTTGTAGATAAGAGTAGCAGAGCTGTGTAGAGACTAATCAACTCTAATAAACGCTGATGGTGGCGACTGACGACGCGGGAATTAACCTTCGGAGAATTACAAACACTTGACTTGCGGCCGAGTGCCGAGAACCGAGTGGCGACACCGAAATGTACACCATGCGCTATTGGCCCTTCCGGTAAAAATCTCACCGTAAAAACGAAGGTGCTTGAAGTGAACTGCCAACCCATCTGGTGATGCTGCGGATTGACATGACACTTAACCAGCACCCCATTTGCGTAACACACTATTAATCAGAATCTGAATCAGTTTGAAGGATATTGCTAAACCATTGCTTCTTACGTTCGAAAAAATTGTCAGCTCAACAATGTAAAAATCTCAAAATTGTCAGTTCAAAAAATAACGCAATTAATGTTGTTGAACTGTCAAAATAAAGCCATTCCTACTACAGTGTGTTACGCAATTAGGTACGTAAGTTTTCACAGTGAGATTTTTACAGAATTGTTAGGTACAGTACTGTAAGATCTGTCTAACCATCTGAAACTTACATGGAGCAACAGTTTGACAGCCAAAAGAATAAAGAATACATCAAAGTATATAAACTGGCAAATCACCGAAAGATCCTTTTGCGACTGAGCGTTTTAAAAGCGTGGTATTTTCCCTAAATTTTATCCTTGTGCTTAGTCTTTGGCTTTACCAAAAACGATACTGAACCCACATTGTAATCTAATAATAATAAACCATATTTCTTATTATTTCTGAATCTGGATGTGTGCCTGGTTGATGGCTCGCCCCCTATTACATGGGACCCTTGTAATACAGGCATGTTGTTTTGTTATACTAATTACAATAATTTTTACATAGTATATTTACGTTTTTCATTGTAAACTTGACACAAGGTAAAGGTCATTCGTGTCATTAAGCGTTCAATAATGAAGTGTTATTTTTAGCGAGTGTTACGTCACATCTTTATCGCGGCTACGTCATAACAGCTGATAAAGACCGTAAGCTTCCGAAATATTACGATGTAACTTTGAACTCGTGTCGATATCAGTATGTTGGGTAGTGGGCGTTAATTAATTGTATCAGTTGAATGTGCGCTCTTCCTTAGAAATACTGGGGAGTTTTTAAGTAAGTATAAACAATTAAGGTAATGTTGTAGGCTGTTGTGATAAAGGCTTTGTCAAGAAGGTTTTTTGATCATCTCAATTATCACTGATGATTTTCATTCTACCCATATTATAATTCTTAAAATTATACAGCATAAACGTAACTTAACTCCTAAGCTAAAACACAATATCTAAATGCAAAAGTAACTCTGTATGTCTGTCTGTTTGTTCCACGCCTAAATGGCTGAATGGTTTAGGAGGTTTGGCACATGAGTGGATCATGAGCTAAGCTACTTTTTCCGGGGTAATACGTTACCGTGGGATAATTTCCGGCACGCATGCAAAGTCACAGGCAAAAGCTAAGACCAAAATACACCAACAACCATTTCTTGTACTTTTATAATTAGAACTACTTTTGACAAAATGTTCTTGTTCCATAATCATGTCTATGTAACGCTACTTTAATAAAGAAACCCAAATCCAAACCAAGGGTACTTATGTACCATTTCATGTAACCACCGTTGCCATGGTAACACGAGTACATGACCGAATTAGAGTTGTCGGCAGAAACAAAGTACGATCATATTCAGCATCGAGTATCACTCCTTTTAGGTATTAGTTGAGGGTTTTCTGTTACCTGACCCATAAATGAGAGCAAGGCTCGGTTGAGCGCTGAAAGATGAAAATCCAACCGCACTGTTTCATTTAGGTGTTGTCTAGTGTTAGAGAAAACGGGCATTAGGAGTCCTTAATGTCATTGTCCTTATTGGTCTAAAAGTGGCACCACCTATTTATTTATTCATCCTCTTCGATCCTACAGCAAGCTTGCAGGCTCTAGTTTCTATAAACGGTCAAGCAAAAGTTACCGAATTAAGCATTAGAGGCAGAAAATTTGTTGAGAATTGAGTCTTATCGTTATGTAGCAAAAGGTAAGAAGCCTTATCACCTATTGATAACGTCTATTATTGAACATGGACCCTCCTAACGATAGCTGAGCTACAACAAACGTTCAAAGAAAAAGTTGCCATTATTAACATGCCAAGCTCACTAAACAGATGATTATAGCTAGGATACAAGAAGTCAGCAAGATGCTGCCGCTCATCTTGTTGGCTTAATTATTCCTTATTTGCGTTTTTTTTTACCGAAATCGACACCCGCCGAAAACTACATAAACATAACATAACATCACGCCTTGTTTCCCCGAAGGGTTGGGCAGAGGTGTACCTGTACACCCACATTTCGCCAGTTATGTGTAAGTCCCATGTAATAGAGGGCGAGCCTATTGCCATCAACCGGGCACAAATCCAGACTCCGGGCTGCTACTGAGAAATTCCAGATAGAAAAACCCAATAACACTTTGCCCGACCTGGGAATCGAACCCCGGACCTCATGCTCTGCGGTAGCGATTGCGACCACTAGACCAACGAGGCAGTTGAAAACTACGCGACGGAAATTCCCATTGAATTTTCCATGAAATTACGCTACGGAATTTTGGCCTTTTTTATAGCTTTAGCCCGTGACTTCTTCTACGTAACAGGATTAAAAGTAGCCTTTTCCTTACCCAGGTCATGGTCTATGCCCAATTTCATCCAAATCCGTTTAGCCGTTTTGGCGTGAAAGCATAACATACTTACTTTTGCATTTATAATATAAGTTAGGGCAAGCGACCCGACCTAGGGGGTCTAATCCCTTTCTTGTTTTTGGGGGAGGGAAATCATCAAATGACTTCTCCCGCTCTGGGCGGAGTGGGAAGGCTGGTGTGGGTGGTGAAAGAAGATGTTCCTTCAGTTGCCTGTGCCAGGACCACGGTATCTCTTTCAAACACACCCGCGACCCTGCCAGAGGGGTTCTACTCCCTAACCACGAAATCCGTAGTTTCAACCGAAGTTACGGACGTTACCTGCTCCGTATCACCTAATACATGTAATTAGTTCGGGGCGCGAACTAAGAATTAATGACAACACGATTTGGCAGCTGTCCTTACTCCCGGTGTGTTTTTGCCCATCCGAAAAGTTAAATTAATCGGGAGTAGGGTTTATTCCGAACTATCGCACTACTTTAGGACGGGCCCTTTTCTTCTTTGACGGACATAAAGAGTAGGCCTCATGATTTGCACGGTTTTTACGACTTTACAAAACATCAACCAACCCTTTCAAATAAATAAAGATATAAAAAGTTTACTAGTAATGTAATACACGTAAACCTTCCGGAATAAACTCTCTAAATTATGTTGAAAACCCAATTAACATCGTAGTTTAGAAGAACAATTAGTTCACACAGACAGACACGAAAAGCGATCATGTTTTATAACGTACAAGCTGGGCCCCGCGGTTTAACCCGCATAAGTCTTCTCTCGTTCTGGGCGGAGCTCCTTGTCGATTCTGTAAAAAACTCACCGTGAAGACTTGCGTGGAGTGAGCTGTCAGCGTCATCCCGTCTTGGTCGGATGACGCTGACAGAATAGCTGGTTACAGAATAGCACCCACCCGTGTTCCTTCAGTTGCCCGTGCCTGTCCTTGGGTGGTTTACCAATCACATAGAACATCGTCAAATATACCACAGGACCTTTTACTTATAAAAAACTACCTCTCGCACCCTATTATACAGGAAATGCAGGGCTGATGTTGTGTGTATGTGAGCCACAGCTCTACCTACCCTCACAATTTACACTATTAAGTATTAACATTTTGATATCCATGCCATTTTGATATCATGTACATTTGCTTCTAATTTCATACGAATTTGAATAAACGCTAGACGAGTTTTTGCCTGGAAGCGCTGACCTCAGCACTGTCATTGGTTTTAGGGTTACGAACCAAAAGAAAAAAGGTTTATTACTATGTTTTCCTTATAAGAAATATATAAAGGTATTACTGAATTCCATTTCCCTAAATATAACTTTTCGTCTTATGAGGGACCATGATTCAGTACATCGAGTGTACCGAAATGGAATTCAATGGCCCCCATGTCCAACTGTTGGACATTAGGTTGATTTATAGGTCTGTCAATGATTATTTAATGTAATTAAATTGATCACTAATTAATTACATAACTATTCAAATACGTTATCAAACACAAATTTCAATTATTGGTCAAAAGCTTACGGTTAGTTTTCGGCTTCATATTATAGAGAACTATTGTTTGACTGCATTAGGGCTGATGACATTTTTTATCTTTAGCTCAAAAAATATTTGTTTCCAAATAGTGCAAACATTATTATATAAAAGTAAAAGCTTAAAAAAATACCAAAGGTATAAACTTTTTAAAATATCTGTGAGACAAAGACAGCAGCACTATCGTAGAAGTGACGTCACGACTATGTAACGTCATTCAAGTGCCATACATTGTCCGTAACGTGCGACAAGGACGGGAATAAAATCCCCTCCAAAAACTTTCAAAGCGTGTAGGAACCTCCTTCATATTAACATTGAACCAACAGTTTTTTTCTAATATCTCATTGTTCCATTGCCATCTTTGAAATTATTATTGTTGCGCATTTCATTCATCCCTATAATTTAGGTAAAAATGACCAGGAACTTTGTGAGCATTTATATAGACAATTTATATACTTTATATAGACAAGAAACATAAATATCACGCCTTGGTTCACTGAAGGATAGGCAGATGGGTACCTACCTATAGTACACCCACAGTTCGCTAGTTATGTTTAAATGCGTGTAATAGGGAGAGAGTAAATTGAAAAGAAAGAAAGAAAGAACAATATTTTATTTGGGACACGCACAGGGAATACAAATAGTAAAAAAAATAAAAAATAACAAACAATGTATAAACTAACAGAATAACAACAAAAAACAGTAAAAAGACCTGTGCGAGGCCAAAAAGGCTCCTATCTCAGCATAATGCTGCGATATTAAAAAAAAAATAACGCAGCGTTGGTCACAAATTCAGACTTCGGGGCTGCTACTGAGAAACTCCAGATGAAAAAACTCAATAACACTTCGCCCGTCCCGGTAAACCAACCCAGGCTAAATCCAGATTCGAATTTAGAACTTCTCGATCACCAAACCAACTTTTTACGCATCGCGCTGTGATGTCTCACCACAGCGCGATGCGTAAAAAGTTGGTTATAAAGTTGGTTGCACTCTTGAGATACTAGATATCCAACTGAAGACATACAACTATGTCATGATAATGTAACATACTCGTAACTACCTTTATACAGTATATCAATGTAACCTACGTTATTGAAGATTATTTTCTTAATGATGTTAACTTACAGGGGTTTATTTACAAACGTTGCTTAACGTTAAGTACTGATTAACAAAACATTAACAAAGTACACACGAGGGACATTAAGAAAATAGTTGTTATGTATATAGATAAACACTATCTTAGTATCGACCAACATATTACATTTAAATATTTTAATAAGTACCTTTCTTAGACTTCTGCTGGGCTGTCTTTAACAAGAGGTACCATCATAGACGTAAGAATGATTAAATCATAAGCATGCAATGCGATGAGTGACGGCGAAGTGGCTAAGCAGGTTAATCAGATCCTGCTGCCAATGCTGTAAGCAGCGATTGCAACATATTGTGCATTAAAACGTTTTGTTCGTAAACGTTATTAATATCGTTGGTAAAAGAATAATATTCATTATACGTTGATGAATATAGTACATCCTGTTTGTTTTCCCTGGATAAATATGGCATGGATTTTTTCCGCTTTTTCAGAAATAGCGGCCATTTTATTTATCTTTTATCCTTATTTCCTATGATTTCATTGAATTCGATCAGCAGTAAAACCTCATGCTTTCTCGAACACATAACATAACATCACGCCTGTAATCCCAGAAGGGTTAGTCAGAGGTGTACCTATAGTACACCCACATTTCGCCAGTTATGTTTAAGTCCCATGCAATAGGGGGCGAACCTATTGCCATCAACTGAGCACAAATCCTGACTCCGGGGTGCTACTGAGAAATTCTAGATAGAAAAACCCAATAACACTATGCCCGACCTGGGAATCGCACCCAGGACCTCCTGTGCTGTCTCGAAATAAGTGTTAATTGGTATGATTATCCAGGAAACAACCACAGACATAATGGTATCTGATAGCTTAAAAGCCTGTCCCTGGAAAGCGGCATATCATCAGTAAACTAAAGTCTGCTGAACATCACCTTCCCAAGAATCGCCACAACGACCGAAAATATGCCTAAGATTTTTTTATGTAGTTCTGGTAGATTGAGAAAGATAAGATTTAAGAATCAAGCCAGCAACATTGCAAGTTGCAAAATAACTAAAGAGATAGCTCTAACATATAAACAAAAACAAACCCACAATCCTTTGATAGCATTAGTCCAGATAGTTCAACCAATGATGAGTAAATACATAATGCGTATGTACTACATAGTACACATTTATGATTATGTGTGTGAAGCCAATGTACATAGTCCACTGCAAAAGCGTTGGTTGATTAATAATTTTACCAGGAAAAGCCTCCACATGAAAAATCGTGCATTGAAAATGTTCAAATTTTGCCCACTGAAATGAAATATAGCGTTGTGATGCTTATAGGTCATAGGTTAATATTTTATCTTTTGTTGTGTGCAATTACGAGTTCTAGTGTCATCATAATATTGGAACATTCATCAGTATATTGATTAGGTTTATCGTAATATGCATATCTTAAGGGGGAAGCGTCATAAAAAAAAAACATATTTTTTTTTGTAAATTGCAGTTTTGTGTCAGGTTGTGTGTTGTGTGAACAAAATATGATTTGCGACCGTAACATGTATGTTTTACAGAATTATAATCATTAAAATCAGCAATAGAACCCTCTTAGGTCATATAACCCCATTGAATGACTATATCAGGACCTGCAAATTGTAAAAAACTGAATAAATATTTAATTTCACGGGCTACCTGGCGGTTCCTTTCGTCTTTTATCGGGTGACTACTGACTATCAGCGCTGCGCTGTGGGTCCCCCATAGCACAGCATCATGATGAATAGAAACTTCCTTGTCACTTCACTTGTGCTGCTGCCGGCGATGCTTGGGGGAGGCCTAAGTCCAGCAGTGGACGTCTTTCGGCTGAATTGATGATGATAAATCCTTATCATGTGTTTCTGTGACAAATATACCTATTTTTATTTCTTTCTTTTGTTTCTATAAGAGCCTCTACGAGTGGTCTTAAGTCAGCCCAACAACCTCGGTAGGGACTGACAAAATGTGCCAGTATAAGGGATTTATTATTCAACGTTGCTTAAATTTAAGTGATCATTAACGTCTGGTTAACCATACATATTATGATCTTCCTGTCTCTTAACTGCCTGCCTGACTGCCTTATGTTTCTTCAAAGTTTTTTTTTTCAATAAAGTCTAGGGTGTGCAAATTAAGACACTGCCACTGTGTCAAATGTTGGTGCAATTACGCTTGTAAATCTGCTAACGTTGAAAATCAACAGATCTCTACTAATATTATAAAGAGATACAATTTGTGTGTTTGTATGTAGGGGGTCTTCGGAACTGCTCATCCGATTCCGAACATTCTTTCACGAATGGGAAGCTACAGTAGCTAATGGATATTTTAAAAGAAGAAATTTAAGAAAAGCTAGTCAGTACATGATGCTAAGTTATGTGAGTGTACTAATAATAGTCATTAAAACTCATTGAAACTTACCTATCAATTAACACTGCATACGGCTTCGTTCTACCTGTAAAGTTTTTAACCTAAAATCACTTTAAGTAATATAGTCAATTTTGAGTAGGCTCAAATAGTGGCACTTTCTAAACAAATGATGGTAGCCACTGAAATTACCGCAAAATTTTCATGTCAGTACAGAGTTTTCAATATTAAAAAAACCGGCCTTATGCGTGTCTGACCACGCAAAGTCAAAGTCAAAGCATTTATTTAAAATAGGCACATGAAATGTACTTTTGAACGTCAACATATACATTAAAATAGAATTGATTCTAGTCGCTCCTTCCAAAATTTAGTTTCGTACCGAGAAGAATGGGCAAGAAACTCCACCGGTTTTTAAAATGTATAACATTATTTTGTTTATATTCATTCTTTATTCCAAAATAAGTTATAAGAATTAGAAATGAAGCAATGACAGATAAATAATTATTTCATAGATACTTATACGACGTACCTATATCTACTCGTATAGTTAACTATGAACGCACAATGAAGGGTTTCGTAGTTGGAATAAAGTTATCCCAAATACAAACTAAACATTGTAGTTAAAAATCATGTTCTCTCACATAAACATAACATCACGCCTTGTTTCCCCGAAGGATTGGGCAGAGGTGTACCTGTACACCCACATTTGGCCAGTTATGTTTAGGTTCCATGTAATAGAGGGCGAGCCTATTGCCATCAAACGGGCACAAATCCAGACTCCGGGCTGCTATTGAGAAATTCCAGATGGAAAAACCCAATAACACTTTGCCCGACCTGGGAATCGAACCCAGGACCTCATGCTCAGCAGTAGCGATTGCGACCACTAGACCAACGAGGCAGTCATGTTCTCTCATACATCGAAATACGTCACGGTCAATTCTCCAACTGCAAATATAAGTTTGTAATTCCAAAAAATGCAGTTGTATATGTGATAAAAGTGAACATTTACGATTTATTGACTTTTTCTTTTACTTGTGCTGTGAGAACTTTCTTCTTGCCCAATTTTATGATTCCAGGACGGTAGGTTTGGTTTATTTGCGAGTATCAAAATATGTTGCATTTAAGGCCGTATTTGTTTATTGGGTTGACTTAGTAGCTTGATTAGTTTAGAGCTCTAAGTACCTTAGACCTGCGTATTTGATATTATTTTCAACTTGATACTTCTACGCGTTCTTGAGAAAAAGGGTGTTGACAGATAGACAGACAGACGGACATCGGAATGATCCCATTAGGGTTTCCGTTTTTTCGTTTTGAGGTACGGAACCCTGAAAAGCGGTCAACTGCGAGTGGGACTTGCACATGAAAGGTTCCGTACCACCATACAATATTTAACACAATGTTTTTTTTAAACACGTCTCTTGTACGCAAATCAAAACAATAAACCAAGGTTAAAATGTCTGGTCCCCTTTAAAAAAATTAAACTTTTTTTTGTTATAGCGGCCATAGTAGTCACACACTCTGTGAAAATTTCAAGTGTCTATCTATTGCGGTTTAAAAGATGTGTGACAGACGGACGTACAGCGGAGCCTTAAGGTATTAAGGTCCCGTTTGCACCCTTTGGGTATGGAACACTTAAAAACCCCATGCCGGCCCCAATCTATTGGGGTAGATCGTACGCAAGCCGATCACAAGTACAATCAACAAAAGTGATAAATAAGTAAGCGCAAATAACTTCAACTCCTTCTAAACCATGTAGAGCTAGGAATCAAGTCTTGGACCTTCGTCTGATTGCTTCAAAGTTATTAAATTACGCACGTAATAATAATACATTTTACGTATTCATGATGTTACTTTCATGGATGGTTACATTTATTGTTGACTGTGCTCGACGATAGCCATATATATGTACATACTTCTTCTGTGCGTGGACTTTTGGGATGAAAAGTATCCCTTTGTGTTAATCCAGGCTACAAACTATCTGTGTGCCAAATTTCATCCAAATACATTCAATCGTTTTTGCGTGAAAGAGTAACAAACATCCATCCTTACAAACTTTCACGTTTATAATATTAGTAGGATAGGAAGTGGACCTCTGTGTGCCAAATTTCATCAAAATCTGTTCTGTCATTTTTGTGTGATTGAGTAACAAACGTCCAAAATACAATATAAGCAGGATTATGATGATGACGAAACTTATAGGACGTACTATATGGAAATGCAAATCCACCAAATGAATGAAAACTTGTTACTTTAGCAAAAAGTAAATATTTTCAGCACATTTCGGGCTCGGTGTGCCATCGGTTCAGATATGCTATCAGGCTTTATCTACGTGTGCTTCAGGTCGACAACCTGGCGACTGATTTGGCTTTCATTGCATCTTCCACTTTACTTGATTGTCGTGTGTATAGTAAGAATCCTTTAAATTCTATAGGTTACGGCAGGTCTTGGAATAATTCTGTATTTTCTCAAGACATAACGCAGGTTTCCTTTTAGGGAAATATGTCTTAGAAACAGACAGGAAAGCGTAAAAAATTATCTTAACACAGTACCTTCGGTAGATCAATCCAGCTATATGCGTTTATGACTAACACATTCCTACAGATGAGAGTTCAAGGTCATCGTGTAGGTTTCTAAAAAATTACCACGCTTAGCAGTATCGCAGCTAATATTTCCAATAAACATGAGCTATTCTTATCTAGTTCTTTCTGTTCGGAGAGAAGAAGAACAGCAATAGCCTCACTCCTTAAAATGACTTAGAATATACCGTCATCGGCAAAATATGGCTGCACAATCACCTCCTCTGCTTTTCAATGAATAGACAGCACGTACTTACCTATGTAAACATAAAATACCTCGCCTTATTGCCATCTACCGCCATTCCGGCGAAATAAAGCAGCATTGATCATCTAAGCGATAGTGAGCTGTATTTACAGAGCCGAGTCGAACGAAAACAAACAAGCTCTGAGTCAAAGGCGTCCTAAAGGTGACTTTAAAATAATTATTCCGTGCTAGATGTTAAAGGATTCACTCTGCAATCTCGCTCGGTCATATTTCTGCTTGTTATTCTGTGTCGTTCATGAATTCATGCGTTTTCTTTGAGAATTTAACTGAATTTTGTTGAAGTATTTGATTATAAGAACTGTTGGTTGTTTTTAAAATGCTGCTCTAAGAAGGTTGTTTAATAAGCCTAATATGGTAGATGAAACACAGTTATCATCCTCAGGATTATAAAAAATAATTGTTTTTACTGATTAATTGAATAGATGAAGGAATGATAAACCGTTTTTGATTTATTACTGAAAGATAGAGAGAGATATTAAAATGTTGACCATTATTTTAGGAGTCCAACGTTTGTAATCATCATCAGATCATCTTCTGATTTGAGTGTGTATTGCTTATTACAATTATCGCCAGTTCTAAAAGCTTCATCACCGAAACAATTCATTTCTAATATCCCATTAATATTCTGATTTTCAAAATACCAAGTCGGTTTTATCTCGTACATCAATATCATAGTCCTTCATAATAACATTCGGTGACAGCCGTTCTCAGCCGCCTCCACTGCCCAGCATTTAGGTTGTCATCACTGTCAGCTCAAGTCTGCATCCCTGCTATAAATGGAATCATAAAAATCGTGAAATATACCAAAATACATTCGTATTAAGTTCATTATTTCTTATATCGGAATGTGCATTGGAGCATTTACCAATCATTTGTAGGTATGTTTCATTTACATGATGTTACGATTGTTTTTGAAAACAGATATTCTCTTTATCTGCATAATGAAACCCATTACGAACCCAGTACCTTTTTTAATTAATAATGTCCAACTTACACAAATCTTGGCTTGGAAATACTAGGAGAAATAGCTTATGGGATGGATTTTGTTCTTTCGAGTTCTAGTTTAAACTATTCTCAAAGTTGGCTTCATAGTCAATTTCAAATAGTGCTTAAATTACCAAATCAAAATGTAAAATTTCTATTAACACAACAATATAATCTGGTTACTTTTATTACACAAAGCTAATGTCAATGTTTCACAAAGAAGTCGTTAAATAACTAACTCAGTATATGCAGCAGGCAGGCCGCTGGCCGTTCGTTTACCTAGCACTTTTTATTCCTCCTCATTTACATAATTCCACGACGTATCTTTGGTATTAGAAAACTAATTTCTGGAGGAAAATATTCACGACAAGCAGACAGTTCTATCCTCAAAACACAACGCGAAACTCAAAAGTTAAAACTTGAATAAACTTTACTAGGTCGGTTGATATTGTATGCAGCTTAACTAAAAATAAACTTTAGTGTCAATCCAAACCGCATACAGTCATACTTTCCTCTCTGAAAACAGTAGTTTCAGGAGAATCACCACCTAGGTCCCTGACAAGATTGATTATAGTTATAGGCACTGAAAATAGCCTCCCTTCGACCTTGAAATCCCACAGTCAAACTATGTTATTCTAATATACAGGTCTTGACTGCCGAGTACCATGAACCGCTGTCATTACCCTCGCCTTGAAGTACTGAAAACACAGAATTCCTATAACAATGGTGATGACGCACCATGCGCAAGCGATGACAGGAAAATCACGCTTATTATTATGTGGGGTAATGATTAAAATTGCGTGGAATGACAAATATAGTTGTAATCACTCGACTACAGCGAACTAAAGGAAAGGTTGACTTTACCGTCTGGCTATAGAGTTATATTCCTGTAGTTATTCATTGTGATGATCAATAATTAAGTAAGCAGACAACAAGGTGGTTCTAAGTGAGTAAGTATGGCCTGAATTCGGTATGTTTTTCTTCGTTTTAAATGCTGAATTAATGTCCGTGACTATTTTATAGACTACTGAATGAATTGAAGCCCATTGCTGTCTATAAGCAAAGGACCTAATTGCCTGTAGGTTGTTGCAAGTAAGACACAGCATAGTCTTTACTAATTCCATGGATACAGACCAGAATGGCAAGCGAAGTTTGAGGTTGGAATGGGAAGCAGCAACAGTGGCGTCTTTGAAATGGTTTCCACGACAGGCTATACTTATTCCTGTCCTTAAAATGTAGTCCAGGCGAAGGTGCGCTTGGAGTACGTTTTAAGTGTGTGTGTACTTGGGCAGTCAGTCGTCCACCTAGATGACTGGTTAGTGCATACAGGGTGCCAGGGACATCGAAGCACAACCTGTTACCATGGATTCACTACATGATTCTTTAACCCCATGCGTAGAATATTTTCGTCGAGCAGTTTATTTTTATTTGGGATGGGTTTGCGCTTGACTCTAGTCTAGGTCAGAGGTGACAGAGACAAAGTCTACGATGGAGTGAGCTTACCCAGAAGAAGCCTGTTCACTTTAACTTCGAAGAGATTCGGGTTGAATGCGTTCGGCGCAGGTAGTGAGTTCCACTCTTTTGCCGAGCGCATTATGTTTGGAAGCATTTAGTGCGAATTGGTGGAATGGCAACTAGGTATGGATGGTAATTAGCATTACGTCAAGATGTCCGATGGGAAAAGGGGGCGTGTAGGATGAGGTCGTGGAGTTCTTGCGCACGCTCACCGAAGTACAATATATAGAAGACCGACAAGCAGGCAACCTTGCGGCGATGAGCCAAGCTTTGAAGCTTGGCATCCACCAGTTCGTTTCCTACAAAAATGCAATACAATGGAAAATGTACGGAATCCCTGCCACCCTGTATTCTTACCACGGATTGTGGCACGGCTCCTGGAACTACTGATCATTTCCGTCACGAAATCGCATAAGGCAAGATCACAGACCGCACTTTGACATTACTTTGCATTTCATACTAATGTGAACCCTATCATAATTTCTGTAATGTTCATATTGATATAAGTGAAAATGAACAAGGGTTTCATATTAATATGAACATTAAATTAATACAACTAAACTTCACATTCGAATGAAACGCTTACTTTACTTGACAACGTAAAGTCGCCGCAAAGTTTGTGAATCTCGCCCTTAGTCACCTTTCAGGACCCCCACTGAAGGGAAAGAGATACATGTCCTATTCTACCAGGAGCCACATGATAAAAAGATAAGATCTATAGGGATGAATAGTTAAATTAAACATCATGATATAAATAAATAACTACATAAAGTTTTTCTTAAACACGAAGCGAATTACGTTTTATAATAAAATTTATTATAAATACTAATTGGTACAGTTTCATGAATGATTTGTTTAATACACGGTAAAGGAAAAGGTGATTTTAGATAAAACTTGCATAAACATTTGTTTATACCTACATTTTGATAACAATGAATAATAAACCTTTCAAAAAGGGTTCGGCAAACCTCATCCCTCTTCAAAATCTGACGTGTAACATAATTAAATACTTGTTACATTATGTTACTTTTCAGAAATTTTCAGGGTAGTCAAAATCACATATTATTTATTGTTAGCATATTTAATGGAGACAAGTCTTTTTTATTATTTCAAACGATTAAATGAACAGATAAACTGTCTAGTTTAGGCAAATTATATATATTGTAACCTAGCTGTAGGTAATATTTTAAGCTACTTATGTCGTCTCAACTTGATGACTTGCTCAATTTATTACCTGGACAATAAAAATAATCTATTTATATTCTAGACACCGAGACCAATCCCTGCGTCGTTACACGTCGTCAGAATCCCGAAAGTCTGACAACCAGTGTTACCAAGGGGTATTGAATTACACAGTAACTGGGTACATTACACAGTATACTGGTAACCAGCTGCATCCAGTTACACTGGAAGCCAACTCCAATTTTGGCCGAAGGCTATGCAGATTATGATACCACAGCTCATATAGGCCTTCTCTTGAGCTCTTGAAAAAACCGATGTCAGAAATAAGAATGATAACAAGCGTTGCTGTACCTAGGCACTTTTTCCAACCTGAAGACTAAATCCAAGACTTCAAAACTCGAAGGCACGCAACGACAAAGAAACGTTAGCAAAGAAAAAGTTCGCTAATGTCATAGACGGAGTAATGAGGAGACTCATAATAATCAGCCCAAAATATTCCGACGGCTGGGACACCACGCTGGTCCACTGTCGTTGGTTGCTGTCACATGTCTTCAATTTTATTTTGGTTCTGGGACATGCCGGTTTTCACAATATGTTTTTTATAAGACATCTAATACATCAAAATTACTTCAAAAATCATAAGTATATTTTATGCATTGGGTTTTCTGGGGCATTTCTGTTGTTATATTTATTTACTAGCTTCAGCCATCTACTTCGAACTGGAAGTCGAAACATACACAATAAACTAAATTAACAGCCACATTTTAATAAAACTCTCTCGGCCCCCGACTCGATTAGCGTTCTTTCAGGCTTTTTTCGTTTTACTCGGCTAATTAGGGTCGCAGCGTGATGTTAAAGCCTATAACCCTATAACCTTCCCAACAACATATTCAAATACGACGGATAGATTAAAAGATTAGCGCGTTCAAACAAGCAAACTCTTCAGCTTATATCAGTAGGCATTTTTTACCAGTCAACCTTTGGGTGATGCAGAGAGAGACAGTGGTAAGTGCAATAACGAAAATTGGAAGATATACAACAACGAGGGATTGAATTCCTGAATGCAATCGGAATAAATCAGAGAGAATTGGCATTGACACTAGGGGGATGAGGCTTATAACATTAGTGGGTCAACTGCTGATGATGATTATTATATGTAGTTTAATACCTCGGCAACAAACATAATGTTTGTTTTTCCCCAAACAAGGGTGTAATAAAGTTGGGTAGAGGTTTTCCAGTACTCCAACTTTTAGCAAGAAGGTTCGAGTCTCATGTTATAGGGGCCTATTGCCATCGAACGAGCACGATCCAGCTATGCAGACTCCGGCTGCTCCTAAGAAATTCTAGATAGAAAAACCCAATAAGACTGCCCGACTAGCCACTAAACTGCTTTGACAATTTGATCGAATAATGCTAGCATATGATTGTACGGTTAATTTGTCTCTCAGAGCTTCCCTGCTAAGTATCTGCATATAACAAAGTCCGTTCAGTAAATAAACACGGCGACAATATCGTAATATAAACAGCACGTCTTTAAACTAAACATGAATTGCACACTCCTTATTTTATAGGTACAAATCGTACCTACACGATATTTTTCAAGTGCAGCAGTAAAATGATACTAGCAAGGAGTCGGTTTCGCGCATGGGCTGAGGCGTTGCGTCGTGGCTAAATTGCCGGGTTAGCGACTCGAGCGCACCCACACTCGAGGCTCGACTCTCGCCGCGGACGGACGTGTTTGTGCGCTCTCCCGCTCCAGTGTTGTGTTTCGTGTTTTCTACTCGTCGCTACCACGTGACGTCATCGTAGTCGCCCCGACTACTCCGATTTAAAATCAAATCAAGAAATTGATTTGATTTTAAAAACTCAAAAAAAAACTGCCTTTTTCAAGGCATCCCTATTTCATTAATAGACGTTTGTGAGTAGCTTCACTAGGCCCCTTCTGGGTAAAACCACAGTTTCGTGGTCCTCGGTTGAAACCTTACGGTGTCAACGAAGCCGAGTGGGGTGTTGACCCAATTCACACCCGCCGAACCCCTTCAGGGCGAGGCAGTTAGTTGGACGGGTCCCAGATAACCGGCCTTGGGGGATCTCCTAGTCGGCTCTGGTGACAGTTTTGCTTTTCAGCTACTCACCTAGTGTCTTTAGGGTGTGTCTACACCCTTCGCGCTAGACTGGTCAGGGCCCCGTTCGCACAATAAGACTGGCGACGGGTTACAAGCTTAGGGCTCACAAATAGGTACTCACCTCTCTGTCTACACCCGACAGAGAGGGTCACACATCCCCGGGCCCATCCACCCGGGGAGATAGGTATAGGGTTTAGGCCACGTAGGAAATATTTTTCCACCATTCCCTCCCTAAAATAGCTCCTCCTCCGACCATGGAGGACGCCTTTATTTTGGCGTTCTTCAGAGAGGTCCTTTTTAAGGACCCCGAGTTCTTGGCGAAATATGGCGCCAAAATACGCCAACGGTCCACCCCCACTCCGTCCCACGGGTCACTTGTGGAATTCAGTGACGCACTGGAGAGCCCGCTATCGCCACCTGCAAGTGAACAAGGCATTCCGCCCTTTGTTCCGCACCACAATGTTCCGGCAACTATCTCGGCCCCCATTGTGTTACCCGCCTTTGTTCCGATAGATAATACCCCGGCCGCTAATCCGGCCCCTATTGTCTCGCCCGTCATTATCCCGGCAGTAAATACCGCGGCCCCTATTGTCTCGCCCGCTTTTATACCTGCCGCCATTGTTACGCCGTCTATTGTTCCGGCTGCCATTGTTTCAGAGACAACGCAGCTGCGCACTGAAGTATCAAACTCGACTCAACCGGAGAGCATGGACACGTCAGTCCCACTCTCAGAGGACGAAGCCCGCACCTCCTCCTCCAGCGACGACGACTTCCAAGTCGTTGTTAAAGGAGGCAAGAGGAAGGCGGCTAAATCCTCCGCCCCCGCTGGCCCGGTCACCAAGGCCCAGAAAAAACAGGACGACTTATCGTCCAGCTCCACTTCCGCCCCTAGTCCGCGGGCCAGTCGCCCCGCCAGCCTTATGGCTTGCCCACCCGCTCCTACCGCGAGGAAGCAGAAGCCCCCTCCCCCGATATACGTCCAGGAAAAGTCCAAATGGACTGAAATATCTAAAATGTGTGTTGATCGCAAGATCAACTACACCAACGCCCGATCCACCCTCCAGGGGATCAAAGTGACCGTCCCTACATCTGCGGACTTTAGGGATCTCTCCCGCGCCCTGCGTGAAAGGAACTATTCCTTTCATACGTACTCCCTTCCGGAGGAAACCCCCACTCGCGTCGTTATTAGGCGCGTACCCCAAGAAATCTCCACCGAGGAGATTAAGACCGACCTTGTCGCACAAGGCATACCAGTTTCCGCCGTCCATCGCTTACATAAAGCGAGACAGGGCCTAGTCTACGACATGGTCCTGGTCATCTGTGACCCCACAGACGGTCACCACCCGATTTTTAAAGTTAAGTCGGTGTGTTCGCTCTCAGGCATCTCAATAGAGAAGCCTTACAGAGCTCAATTAATTGGACAGTGTCATCGCTGCCAATTATATGGTCACTCGCAGTCCAACTGCTATGCCACCCCTAGATGCGTCAAGTGTCTAGGAGAGCATGGCACCGCCGACTGTACCCGCCCTAAAGATAGGGAACTATGTTTAGAGCCTCCTAGCTGTGTACTCTGCGGCCAATCGGGACACCCGGCAAATTACCGGGGCTGTCCTAAGGCCCCGAAGTCCTCCTCTCCCAAACTCGCGAAACGCGCGAGCGACCGCCAGCACAGGGAATGCCCCTGGGGAAAGCCTCCTTCCGCGCTGATGCCGGAGCGGCTCAGTCCGCAGAGGCCGTCTCCCTGGGCTAACCTAAATCACCTGAAGGCTCCCGCAGCCTCGGTGCCCTCTATCCCCGCGCAACCGGCGCAACCCGCTAAACTTCCAGCGCTGATGGCTTCCGCCATCCCAGCGCCTTTGGTAGCCCCCGCGGCCCCTACGGCCTCTCCAGCGAAACCTCAGGGAACCCAGGGCCGAAACAGCGCCCAAATTATACTTAGTACATACGCGGCTCTCTTCACCACCGCCGCGGACAAAATGGCGGAAGAAATCGTTGCTGCAAACGGCAACGCACTCCGCCTTATGGAAATCCTCAGCGCGTATCCCGAGATCGCGCAAGTTCTACACTCACTCAAATATTAATTCTCAATGGATAATACGAGAGTAAACAGTAACAAACCCCGATCCCTTAAATTAGGCTTCTTCAACGCAAATGGCGTTTCAGGTCAACGCGATGAGATCGCCGCTTTCCTCCGCGACCATGGGCTTGACATCCTCCTCATACAGGAAACCTTTTTAAAACCGCATATCCGAAACCCGAATATTGCCAACTATAAACTAGTTCGCAATGACAGGTCTCGATGCCACAAGGGTGGCACACTAATATACTTTAGGAAATCTTTGTATTGCATCCCTATCGACCCACCTTCTCTCTTCTCCCATCTGGAGACCTCTATCTGTCGGCTCGGCATGACTGGTCATCAACCGATCACCATCATCTCTGCTTATATTCCACCAGACAATGGTCCGGAGGATCCCATCTCTCTCCAAAAGGACTTCACCGCCCTCTTCGGTATGAGTGACTCCGTCATCTTGGCGGGGGATCTTAATGCCAAGCACCCGGCGTGGAATAGTAGCACAACCTCAACCAGAGGTAGGTTAGTTTTCAAGTTAGGCGAATCCCTTAACTTTGACGTCATCGCTCCAATGAGCCCGACTCACTTCCCAGGTAATCCTAATCACCTTCCCGATGTTCTCGATGTAGCGCTGCTCAAGAATGTGAACCTCCGTTTGCAATCGATTGAGACGTTCCACGAGCTAAATTCTGACCACCGCCCTGTAGTCATGCATCTTGCACCCTACTCGGGCCCGATCGACCCCAACCGCCCCCTTCAGACCCAGACGATAACCGACTGGAGGAAAGTAAGCGAAAGACTGAAATCCACCACGTCGCCTCACTTAGACACCATCCCCGATCACTTAGTGTCAGTCGCCGACACGACGGCCGCAATCGACTCGTTTACAGAGCACGTACAATCCGTATTGACGGATTGTTCACGGGAAGTTCCGGTGATGGAAGACCATCGCTGGAAACTACCTACTGACGTACGTGACCTGATAACCGAGAAGAACGCGGCCATCCGTGCCTACGACTCCTTCCCTTGTGACGCGAACAAAGCCCACATGCGCCATTTACAGCGTGCTGTAAAGAAACGCATAGGGGAGGTTCGCTCTGAGGGCTGGAACAAGATGCTCAGCGAACTCGAGCCCACTCATCAAGCCTTCTGGCAATTACAGAGGAAATTGCGTTCCTCAGAAGAGGTCTCTATGCCTCCTCTCATCCGACCCGACAATAGTGTCGCTTTCGACAGTCCCGATAAGGCTGAATGTCTTGCCGACAGCCTAGAGTCCCAATGTTCTCCCAGCTCCCAACCAGTAGACCAAGCTCACCTGAACAAGGTCGACGCTGAAGTCGAACGAAGAGCCTTCCTCCCTCCCGTCGAAGACCCTGATGATCCTCTGCCTCCCGTCACTCCAGACGAAGTGCACGACATCATTAAAGGGCTCCACGCTCGAAAGGCCCCCGGTTCGGATGGTATTACCAATAAGGTATACAAACTCCTTCCTGCCCCGCTAATAATGCTTATGACCGCCATCTTCAATGGCGCCTTGAGCAACAACATCTTCCCACAAGCATGGAAAGAAGCCACCGTCATCGGTATCCCAAAGCCAGGCAAGCCAAAGTCTGAGCCCTCCAGCTACCGCCCTATTAGTTTACTCAATGTTCTCGGCAAAATCTACGAGAGGCTTATTTATAAGCGTCTCAAAGACTACGCCGAAGCAAAGAGCCTCATTCCCAACGAGCAGTTTGGTTTCCGCAGCCAACACTCGGGCACCCAACAGGTCCACCGTATAGTAGAGCACTTATGCGCTGGTCTGCAGCGTAACGCGACGACGGGTGTGCTATTCTTCGACATAGCGAAAGCCTTCGACAAAGTCTGGCACAACGGCTTGATATACAAGCTCTACCAACTAGGAGTGCCAGATCGTCTCGTGCTCATCTTACGAGACTTTTTGTCGAACCGGACCTTTCGCTATCGCGTCGAGGGAGCACTCTCGTCCCCTCATCCTATTCGCGCCGGTGTCCCTCAGGGTTCCGTACTATCTCCTCTCGCCTTCACGCTGTTCACTAGCGATATTCCAAAAAGTAAAAAGGCTCAGTTGGCTCTCTTCGCCGACGACACTGCCGTTTACTATACCGGTCACTGTCCCAACGCTATAGCTCGTACACTCCAAACCTCCGCAAACGTCTTAGGCGCTTGGTTCCGGAAATGGAGAATCGAGGTAAACCCCGATAAGAGTCAGGCGGTTCTCTTCTCGAGACGTCGCCGACTACCTCCCCCACTTCCCAACCCGATCACTATGTACGGCAAGCCAATCCCTTGGGAGAAGCAAGCCAAATACCTAGGCGTGATCCTCGATGAGAACCTTACCTTTAAGGCTCATATTAAGGCGGTTCGCGCGCGCGCCTCCTTCGCTCTTAGCAGGCTGCAATTCGTACTGACAGCCCGTAGTAAACTGTCCCTTAAATGCAAGCTCCGCATCTATACCGCAGTCATCCGTCCCATCATGACCTATGCCTGCGTTGTATTTGCGCACGCTCACCCACGTCATCTCCATAAGATGCAGACCCTCCAAAACCGTTTCCTCAGAAGGGTCACGGGTGCCCCCTTCTATGTCCGTAATATCGATCTTCACGTCGACCTCAAAATGCCAACCATAAAACAGTTCATGAAACGCTTATCAAAGCGTTTCTTCGACTGCGGCATCAAACATTCTAACCCCCTGATTACAGCGGCCGCCCGCTACACTCCCTCTCGCATTAGCAGTATTCGCCGACCAAGGCATACCTTAATCGACCCCGACGACGCCACTACCCTCCTCCAGGAGAGTAGTAAGGCCACTAGCACGCTACAAAAGCCCAAAACCCGATCGCCGTCCTACCGCCCTCGCCGCCGAGGCCCGCCGCGACGCCCAAATCGACGCCCCTCCCGACCCTTGCTTGAGCCAGCCCGCGCCGCTGAGCCTGTAGCTTTAAATTCGTCCATAAATAATACTAATCCTGATCCAGCTAGTAATTTGCTGCCCTCTTCCAGCGACGCCCTAAGCCGAGGTTCGTACCCCACAGGGGGTGCCCTTAGCGTTGTCGCTTAGTTTTAGTTAGTATATAAGTTTAAGTCCTGGCTGGAGGCCTTAATTTATTAGGGAATCCACAGGCAAGTCCGCTTAAGCAGACGACAACCGCATAGGTTGACCTGCGAGATGCCAAACAAACAAACAAACAAACTCGAGCGCACCGTGCACGGCGCATGTCACTGGCAGGTTGACGCATGCAGTTTGCGCACCTTGCGTTTACACCACAGGCTTTCTTGCTGGCTGCTTGAAATCGAATCTATTACAATTTAAAAGTATAGAGTTATTTATTGTATTTTTATTGTAATTGGGAAGTAGGTTATTAGTTGCTGGTTTTAGCTGTTTTATGTGGTTTTGTTGTTCACTTGGGTATCGGTAATTCTATCGATGTAACAATCGGCTAATATTATTACAGAATTTACAGATTTATTTTGTGACTTTATTCAGTTGTAAATATTTAAATTATTATGCACTGTTTTTACTTGACAACAATAATTTTGTATTTAAACATTTCAAAGTGATAATAGGTAGTCCTATAAACGTTGCAATACCTTAGACACCTGTATTGTCAACCTTTCAATCAGGATAAAGAATTATACTTCGCAATAATTATGTGCACACGCAGGCTATTCGTAACGTTATTTTATTTCGCCACGGTCGCGTTCACTTGCTATCTGTCAAAAATGCTCCGTCATCGTGACCACTGGCTCACTGCAGCTCCAAGTCCAATGCACAGTTTACCATTATTTTGTATTCCAAAACTAATATAAATTAATCACTTATATCGAGCGACCTAAATATTTATAATAGTAACGAGTACTCGAAATTGCCGCCGAATGATTTTTCTCTTCGTCGCGTATCTGTAGCAACCGTATCGATCGACACACGCCCCATTGCCGGCGCGCTATCCAAGCCGTGCCGCGACGCCCTCACTGCACGCGGAATGGAACGCGACAAACTGAATGTTCTTTTGTCATGTGGTGATTTGCAAAACGTACCTAAACACGGTAAGGGCGTAGTCGGTCGACAGCCAAGTGGCGCACTCTCGTGAGAGATGAACGAACAGATAAATCTGAGAACAATGTTATGTTACGATCGCACTCCGTGTAGCAAATACATTACTCTGTAACGCCGCTTCTGATGAATGGTGCAGAGTGGCTACGCGGCAATGTAGCTCGTACAGAAACGCATGCTCAGTAGTGTTCCACACTCGTCGGAGGTCGATAGTAGGGGGCGCAGGGTCGCAGAGCTAGTGCGGCCTCGCGGCCCTCTTCGCCGCAAAGCAAATCGTTGAAATCAAAACTTTCACGCTACGAGAGCGCTACGAAGTTTTACTGCTACGAACTTCCTGCTACGCCTGCCGTAGCGCGGCGCACTCAAAACTTTGTTCCGAAAGCTTTTTTATTTGTCACTTTCTGTTATCAGTTGACTGAAAACTTGAGCTCTTTATGTTTGAGCGTTAGGATTCAGATTTCAATACTGTGCGTTGTTATCAAGCGTGTGAATAAGATATTGTGCCTCATATTCTGCGTGCCCGACGACCCGTTTTATATTGAGGTCTATTCGTTTTAGTAATTCATATGAGTTGATACAAAGACTCGTTTTTGTTTAAAGAAAGTCATCTGCTAAACATCGAAACTCTAAGCAGTGCAACTGAATATAACGATTGCACCATCTGATCGTAGATGCAAACAGTAAGTCTGCATGCAGTGAAACTCGGGTATTTCCAGTGGTCAGGCGGGTGGCGGACGAAGGCATTGTGGTGTCCAGGCAGCAGGCACTCTCTGGCAGCTCTCGGTTCAGTTTTGTTTTTTGAGTCGCAGGTGGGCGCTGCGGCCCGAGCCGCGACGAGCCGGCCCGAACGCGCCCGAGCGCCGCGCCAAAGCGACGCGAGTGCCGGCGGGCGAGCGACCGAGCGAGCCGCCAGCTCCAGTCTGCGCTCGGCCTCCACCCTGTTCGCTTGTGACTGTGACGCCGTGCTGTGACACATTTGACAGTTGTTATCGTGAATCGTGTGATGTTTTCGTATCGGAACTATGGTGTATCCCAATGAAAATGTGGAGTGATTTCCAGGTAAGTCATCGTAGTTTTATGTAAGTTAAGTGAAGCGGCAGCGATGGTTCCCATTTATTTCAAATTCGACTTGTGTTCTCAGTCATAGTTTTTGTGTTGAAAACAGTTTTGTTATAAGTTTGTAATACTGCTGAAACTCGAATCGAAATCTAGTCAATGTATGGGCCGAACTATAGTGATAACTTATGTTTACTAAAAGTTTACTAAAAATTTCTAAACTTAGAGATTTTTCTACCAGTGGGTAGAATCGTTTAAGTCATTTGGAAGAAGATGGTAGCCAGGTGGATATTTGGCTTCTAACCTTTTCTTCTCTGAACATTGTATTTGCTAAAGTATTTAGGTAAAAAAATATGTCTTTTTTATAGAATATTTTAGCATTTTTCATATGCTCTTTCTTTGTGTTTCTTCATACGGATTACCATTAATATTCTTAAGTCTGCTGTAACTTCTTCTAGCTTTTCATTGTAGTGTAGAGAGTTTCTTAATAGACTTATTAATGTAATATTGTGCAACTACAGACTTGGATAAAGGTTTCTAACTGTTCTTTAATGGCCCAAATATTCACAAAGTTTACAAGACGCGCGCCTTTTTTTCAAACTGACAGCTCGGCGCGTTTCCGGCGACCTGTCAAACGCCATGTGATAGATAGAAGGGCGCATTCGGTGGAGTTTTAAATCAAAGCACGGTATTCGGCTCGAATCTCGATAACTGCGCGACGCTCGAGGCGAGCGAGAACTCGTCACAGAAATACGTAGTGGTTGTTGTCTCGTTCTGTAGCGCGACGTTGTCTCGTTCTGGCGGCGGGTGTTTTTGTGTCGGAGCGGGTTTTTTGTGCGCTCGACGAGGCTGGCGCGGCGGCGCCCGCTCGCTCGACTCCACTGACTCCACATTAATTATCGCCGAGTTGGCTGTTGGCTGGCCATCGCCAGCCAGCCAGCCAGCGCTAACGCACTTTACTTTCTATATTGCTACTATATTACTGGACTCTTTTACAATGCGCCGTGGTTTTTACTCGACTGTAATGAATAAAAAGATGGACACAGCGATTCGTTAAGTTGAATGATACTAAAACAGGTCTGAGATCGGTTTAGAATTAGACAATTTTGAAAGACTATTAGACATGTAGTAGAAGAATAGTATAAAGTTTATTTGAGGCGAAATCGTCGGTTTTGGTATTTTTTTGAAAACCTCATTTTCTATGAGCGAATAGGATTTTGATCCGAGGTTAGTGGGTTTTCCTGGTAGTGGCTAGGGGTGCGTTGCCATGGCGACGGCTGGCGCGCCCCGCCCAGCACCGGCCCAGAGCGCCTCCTCCATTCCACTTATTGAGATTTACTCCTCGACTGGAATCGCCATTGGCGAGTCCACTCCGATACCTTTTGCTGCTTTTTCTTTATCTGAGGAACTGAACAGCTTGTAGGCGAAAACTTCATGAATAGAATAATAGTAACTTAGGTCGATAATCATCGAAGTCTAGACCTAATCAACCATTATTTAGAAAAATATCCAACCCTCCACGCCGTAGAGGGTCTTGGGTCTTATCTTTTCAAGTCTACGGTCACCAAATAAAAGTACATGGTTATAGGTATGTCTGTCTGTCCTTCACGACACTTATAAACTTTTTTTTGGGATCTCCAATCCTTCCGAAATACATTATTCATACGTACAGTTTCAGTATACGGTAAAAGGGAAAAAAGCTTTGTTGGGACTACATCATGTCGTATCTATAGGAACTGATGACCTATCCAATGATACTGGCTAAAACAAAAACGTACATCTTAAAGAATTTCAGATATATTTTTATCAATGACATAATCTTCCAATTGTTAAAACAAAAATATCTCATACAAGTAGCTTGTCCCGAATCCTTTCTAACAATTGGCTAACCAATTGACAGACGCAAGTTACCCAAAATCTAAAAATATCGCCTTGTTATAAATAAACCCGTATTACAAAAATGATAATAATACCGTTCTATTTATATCTTGCATACATTTTAAAGGTTCAACATGTGATATGAGCCGTCAAAATAAATGTAGAAGTTATGTCGTTGTATCGGGGTTGTTTGTAGGCCTATGGGGGTGGGTGGGGGTGGAATGTGACTTGTTGCAGTCACGTGCGCTAAGAAACTATGCACAAACTACCCTTATGCACTTATATAGTTCCACAAACATTCTGCAAACGATTCCAAACCTTCGCTCCCAAAGAATAAAGTCTAAATTCATTCGTGTAGACAGTTTACAGTAACTGGTTTGGCCACCCAATGTAATAAACTAGATGCGGTACCCGGTTTTGTTCGATCGTTGATTGCTGCCTTACCGTCGCGACTATCTTCATTTTTAATGAGAAACGCTATAACGAAACTAGTTTCACTCAAACATTTGTTAATACCATTTTGTGCCTTCATTATAACATTTTTAAGAACAAAGTCACTATGGTTTCAATCTACCGTTTGGAGCCAGGAAATTTGCAATGATACGTCATGAAAATATAAATTAGTTACACAAAGAAACCAATTATTATAGCTGTCTACCGTTTCAGGTGTTCTATAAATTAGGTAATGTTTACAAATCTAAGACAAGCAACATACAAGAGTCATACAAAGTTTATTACTCGAAATTACATAAGTTATTGTATTAAGTAATATATTAGCGAAAAAATATGTGCAAAAAAGGCGTGCGGCAACACAAATTAACAAAAAAAAAGTTGACAGACGGTACACAAAACATAAATTATTACCATAATAAATAGTTCGTTTGAATGGTGTTATTAACCTCTGAGTGAACGATCTGTCCTTATACTTAACTGTTTCATAAAAACTATTGATGATTAAAACACAGAAAAACCACGAGTCACCGTGACTGGGCTAGTCTGGCCCAACAATAGTGAAATAGGGTGTGAAGGCGCTCCCGACGGTCAAGAACAAGTGTACCACAGACCACGACAGCTGATAAGACTGCCATCTTGACGGCAAAAAACGCGATCAACAAGTGCTTTATGTCATTTAAGGATTAAAATAGTTCGAGAAGGAATGGTTGTTCTGGAACTCGCAATTTTAACATCGATTTTGATTTGACTTGCCATATTCATGTCTCAAACTGAGGCGTTTGTTGAATTCCCAATCATTTAACATGAAGACGGGGTACCTAATGTACTTACTTATCCACTACTACTTAAACCATCCTTCAGTTTAAGTCGTTCTTAAAAATATTTCTGTCACTACAATAGACCTCCAAGTCACAAGGACAGTAGACCCAACAGCAACTTAGAAATGACTTGCGTTTCAGCATTCGATCATAATTTTCCGTCCTAATTCCGTTTTAATTGTCCGTCTCATAAAAGAATGCGGAAGGCGGACGACAGGGTGTTGTAGCGCAGCCTGAGAGAATCCTATAACCAGCAGTGGACTGCTATAGGCTGAGTTGATTGCACTTTTAACTTAAATGCCAAATGCAAAATATCTGAGAAGTCAGATCGTGCTCTGTTCGTTCCATCTTCGGGCAACCGGAAGACAAAGTACAGGAACAATCCGATTTCATAAAAAAAAAATACATTAAAGCTACACATGCGGTCGGACGCAGTTGGGCTTCTTCCGTCGGCTCGTGGGGTTCTTAATTATGAAGCATTTATACATTTATGAATAGGACAATGGGATGGACTTGAGAATAAGATGTTATTTTATGCGGTATCGGAGCATTCTTGAGTGTGTAGCTGTGAACGTCATCCAAATGACGATATGACAAGAGTTGCTGGCTGCGATATATTCAATTTTGTCAACAAAAAAAAACAGATTCGGAGTCAGTGATATTTTAGAGTGTTTTGCGAGGATTTCGTAGATAAAATCTTCGTAGGACCCGGTTTTAGTGATTTCGTATCATTGCTACGACGCGTAGTTAAATGAAGCGTAGTTGTAGCTGCGAGCTACGACAAATTGCACCGTTTATTCGCGATTGCGTTTTAGGCCTCAGTTTTTTTAGTATTGAAAACCTTTTACTAGATTCGAAGTTTCCAGAAAATGGCAGCAATGAGCCTTTCGATCACTTGTATTGAAATCACGCGGAACGTCTCCATTTCGCGCATCCAGTCACAGCTCCGTAACAATGTAAATAGTTGCCATACATGGCTGAGGTTCTAACCTTACTCCACGCACGTTAAATAAACATGTATGTAAACAAGCGGTCTATCAGCCGCATTATGAATCAACGTCACAATCAGGCGCTCCTCCTTAAGCGCACCGCATAATAATAACAACTTTTATTACACATTTGCCGTTAATTTCAAGCTCGCATTGTAAACAATCGACCACGTGGAGTAAAAGTAATAGTAAACTCAACTCATAAACAAATGAATGAATTAGCCATAGCGGTGCCAACGTCATCGGCGAAGACACGCATAATAATCGCTTATGCAAACGAGCCTAATTATGTAAAGCATTATGAACAGCGCCGACGTGTTTTGACATACGCTAACAACCAATTATATGGCCATTGTGTGATTCAATGAACTTGAAAGATATACAATAATATAGGGCATCTATACGCGCTGTGGGACGCGCTGCCGACACCTGTTTAGAAAAAATATGTACCTATGCGAATGTCAGGTGCACCGAATTCAATGCTCACGAGTATTTTATTATACTGTTATATATTGGGCCGCTGAACGCAGTTTGTTTACAATTTTTTGTCGATAGCTTATTGTCATGTTTGAGATGCATTCGCAAACTCGTGCTGTCTTTCTCAATTACCTACTTGACATCATCATAACTATACATGCGAAAGTAGGTTTGTTTGTTTCTTACGCTTTCACGCCAAAACGGCTGAACGGATTTGGATGAAATTTTGGCACATTTACCATGATCTGAGTAAAGGCATATGCTACTTTTTATCCTGGATCGCAGATGAAGTCGAGAGCAAAAGCTAGTATATTATTTAAATTGGTTTTGTACAACTCCGTATTTGCGCAAGTAAACCTAATCAACATTCAAAATATCAGATTACAGTGCTTAAAGTATCACAATCTTATCGTTGCTGAATGTATCGGCGCGATAGGGAGGGAATTGGGGAATTACGGTTTGTTGATATTTATGGCTAATTGCATATCTTTACTGTATTTATCAGTATTCGCCAGCTCATGGGACAGAGATCTAAGAAAAGGGGGATAATAGTATCTTTGGCATTCGCGCAGTGTCTCTTCCACGCTCTCCACGTTCTAAATATGTTTCCCATGGCCTCAATGCCGCACCGCGACCCAATTACGTCTGGCAATAAAACAATATGTGAGTCGTTGAACCCTCCGTTTTGGTGTAATGGCTGTGTAAACATTGCATCTAGGTAAACAAGCGCGCGGCGTGTCCGCGACGGACGCGAGACGAGACCTGCCGCCGCCAATAATTTATGTAAATTCACGTCATTGTATAAGAGTGATGTTTTTATTGCTATCTTGTTTTGACGGTCAAGTTCGGCACGCGGCGAAAGTTAACAAGTACAATAACTTTAAATTTTGCACGGCGCATCTGAAACGATCGCCGTGTGTCGTAAACGAACATGAAGGTTGAGTGCGTGCACCGTGACATACGTTGAACTTACAGTGCTCGTGTTTACTATATCTTAATTTGTTAGTATTCAGAGCAGTGGAGTCACTACTCTAACTGCTTTTATTACGAAAACAAATCAATTACCACGTGTAAATCTATTAGCCAGCCTCGACGATCAATTACTGGTAAATAAAAGTTGTAAAAAGTTATATGGATAGTTTTTCTTAATATTGGAATGTTTATACTAGTCGCAAAGTTAAGCCGATGAACCATCAAAAAAACGTTACGCTTGAACGAAAACGTTAAAATAAAACAAAGGTGTAATTTTGATTCATTTTGTACTTCAATTGTTTGTAAATAATGTTTTACTACTGCCAGCAAGTAGCGTAAAATCTTGTTTATATTTATGATAATAGCTTTATTATAATACTACTACAAATCTATTTCGTAGGTAGTAACCATTAATCACTTATTATGAATGAATGAATGTTATTATTAATACGGCAACCGGTCAACGATATCAGAATGTTGTAAACGTCATTTTATAATCATAAGCTCATAAATAAACATGATGACGTATCGCGGTGATTACCGATCGGCCGGACTCGGAAGTGGCTACCGCGTCTGCGCCCCGGCACATCGGCAGGACGTCGTCGAATCGGCGCGCGCGCATGGCGCACACCTCACGCATACGCGTATAATTATGTAACAATGTTTTGACATTCCACAACGACACATTTAGCGCGGACATTAAGTGGATCAATGAACTTGAGCCGTTTGCTGTCTCGCGGTTACGCAACGATCGGCGTTTGAGTGAGATTAATGCGCGCGGATTATGGCACGCGATACATTTCAATTTACGTTCCGTTTCATTCATGACTCGAGATAATGACGACGTACTCGTTCCGCTTGTTTATTTGCTTTTGCTTGTCGCCGCCGGTGTCCGCTCCGTCTCGCGGGCACTTTACATACTCGATCGGCGCTGATCGACCGCGATTTATGTGCACTCGTCGCGATGCGTACATGTCACACCTTTGTAATCAGCCGACACGCTCAACTTCTTCAGTAAATCGAGCAATAATTTAATAAGCGTCGTCACTTCGCCAGGTCGTCGCTCGTTTGCGTGCTTCAGCAGAAACTTTCAACATAAACATTGTTTATGTGAACACAAACATGTGTGCGGCGACCGACACTAGGAAGATCGTACTATTAGCTACAAGTTTGTGCACAAGACGGCGGGGTGAAGGGAGCAAAGTCTTCACCCATTGACGGTTGAAGCGCCCCGCGACACTTTCACTGCTCCGTTATTGCAGTTACTACGCGCCTACTGTGCACCGGGGGGTGACGGGCCGAGGGAGCTCCGCCACCCTACTGCATTCACCCTCGTTCTCACTCCGCGTAGGGCACGACTTCAACAAGGGTGCATGCCTTCTAAATTTAAGAATACTATCTCTAGCGTGATGTATCTCGTAGTCGCTTACGGCTTGAGGCACAAATAATACAGAGATAGAGAATGGTACAACGATGTATTGAGACAGTTACGAATGCAAAATGTTAGCAGCGAGCGTATCGACGGTGATCGTATCTCAAGTCTAGACGGGCGGGCAGTCGCTCGAAGTGGGACAATGTCAACTGTGAGGGCTCGCTATTATTTTCGTAGACACGTGTGCGTCGGCCGAGGAGCGCGAGTGACAAGTGCTCGTGAGTCGTGACAGAAGTTTGTAAACAGCGCCGGCCTTGCTCCCGGTGCGCCCGCTGCACCGCCGCACCCGGTCACGCACAATCTATATCGACGTGTTCCGATATCCAATTACACACTCCTATCAATCCATGAATGAAAATGATAATGTACCACCCGACCGACCGTGACAATCGATTCGATTCATATCTGCGAAACGAAGACAGGTGGATTACTATTACTACGGGTATAACAACAAACTATTATCACGCGCATACCGGCGCGATGTTATCGCAGCGTCGAGAGTGGTGTAATCAGAGAGGCGTCTTTTCGCAATGTACTGTTAGGAGGATGAGTTCGAGTCGAGTGAGGAAAACTGTAGATCGCGGTCGCGTCCTTTGGTAGCGGGTGTTCGAGCGGCGAGCGGTGATTGATGGGCGATAGATAGTCGCGCCTCGACATTGAACCCGACTGCGGTGCACGCCTACACTAAATATATCTAGTGCGGACTTCCGCTCGTGACGTCGCCTGTGACGTACGTCCTGACGTAGCCGCCTACGTAACATTTATTACACTTTTTGTTTACACTATAAAACGGTATTTACATTGTTATTGTTGGGTGGGGTCATCGTCTTATCACTTTATTGCTTTACGACTCTGTTGTATTTATTGGGTACCTGTCTCTTTTGATGCACTCAGATGTTTTAACGGTTACTTGAATGAAATCTGAATACAAGAGTAAGGAACAAGTAACAATGCATCCCGTTCACTTCAAGAAGTTTTCAACACAAGTAGACACTTGGAACACTAAAATTTCAGAGATACGCTTTTCTCGCTTATGCGTTTTCGTTGAGGATTTACTAGGACTCATGAAAACAGCGCATTCCATAAAGTGGAATGTATTAATTTCTGTGTCTGTAGATATTATTTTTAGCCGGTGTACTGTTGTTACTTGTTAGCAAGTTAACTGGAACGCTCTCGGGACTAATCTCCTAAGTGCGCACGGTTCGGAAGAGGCTGGCTCCGGGGGTGGATTCTCATTAAAAATTCATTCTTATTTGGTAGCGCGCTCGTAATCAACCGCGAAGGGGGGTACTACAGTACATGCTGCGTATTCTTCTTCATCTACTGATTTATTAGTTTTGATTTTTGGATGGATCTTTCTTTGTTAGTTACTTTTGAGTTTTTCGTCAGTAGAAGTATAAAAATCAGGCTAAGTGAAGGTATATATTACTCTTTAAAACCATTTAGTTTCAAACAAGCATGAAATTACCATCAGACGCTTAATAAAGAACGAAAAAAAGAAACCTTCAGAATAGACCCTAAGCAACTGAGGCGTAGCTTACCTTATGAGTTCTAGAGAAGAAATGCCTTCCACTTCTTGTTGTTCTCTAACGTAGAAGTTGAACAAAGAACGACTCCTCCAATCATTCAAACATCAATTCTTTCCTTTACCAATTACGATGCTGCTACGCGGCGTAGCACTCGTAGCAATCCTGCTACGAAAAAGGACCGCCGACTTTTCATTCCGAACTCCACTCATTACAAAGAGCCTAAAATTCCTTTTCCATTAACAGTAATGACGTCCCTAACAAGTATATAAATAATATTATCTTACGGGTGTCACTAACCCAATAGCTGGTAATTAAATGCATAGTCATACATTTTTTAATAATTGGATAATTACAGTAATGTAGTCGCGTATGTGTGTGTTCACCATTTTCCCCCATCGGGTGGGGGAGGTGGCCCCCCACTCACACCAGCACGTCTCTGATGTGCCGTACCAGTTGGTCCTTTCGAACTCGATTGTTACTCGAACCAGAAAAATGCAGTGTCTGACAGGTTTTGTGTTCCAAAAGAACCAACACTCAACCCTATTTTTTCCGATGTGTTACAATTCTATGTTCATATACTATGAACTTATTTACAACATAGCCACTGCACTGAAAATTTTCACAAATAAACAGTGGTTTCTCTCATTAAAATTAAATTGGGGCTTTCAGTTCAGCTTGCTTAGTTGGAAAGTGCACTTACAATTAGTAGCATTGTACATTATTAGATCGAGTCGAGTCTCGTTGGTAGGGGCGCGGCGAGGGTTGGCCCCCACGCCGCCCCCTCACCCCGCCGTCCTAATCCTCCACCCCTCCCGGCCAGTGACGTCACCACTTACAGCTCTTTTTTGGCAATGAAAAAAAGTGATGAAGTTTTATTTATTACACGTTTTCTTTCACTTTTTAATTCTCCGAGGTCGTTGCTTTGTTTATTTGCTGTTCTATTAACGGCGGATGTTTATCATTTATTGATTTAATTTGTCACTCATCGGTCAACTGTGGCATCTTTACTTTCCATAAGTAACTTTACCCATGAGTATTGTACATATATACTCGTATAACTCCATTACTAAAAATCTGTTGCCGCAATTTAATATCAAAGTGATATAATAGAAAAGACAACGACTATTTCTAACAGGTTTTTTATTAAAATTGATTGTTTGAGAGATATTTAAGTACAATACTCATAGGTTAAGTTGCTCATAAAAAGTAAAGATGCCACAGTTGACGGTACCTCATTATTTACCTCTTTTTCTGAAAACTGGTTAAAAGTAGCGGCGGGTATCAGATAAGATACCCAAACTCTCAAGCCTGCGAACCTTAACTTAATTGATACAAGATATAATCGCCGTCGCTTCGTAAATAAACAAGGTATTTTTTTGAATAATAACGGTCTTAAACCGGTTGTGGTGTAAACTGCGTGCAGTGGGGTGCCATGATGTACGCATCAATCACAGATCAGCTGATCGGCGGCGGCCGTTTTCCTTTTCATCTTGCACTTAATTTAATTAATTGTTCGCCGCGGGCGGCACGGGCGCTCGACTCTCGGTTAAGCCGACTAACCGCTGAACTAAAGCCCCTATAAACTTACTACGTTTACCGGCCTTGTGATCAGATTATGAATGAACCACGTTTGATCTCAATTTAATCTAGTTCCGAGTCTAGTACACGTCGGGTGGCTCGCGACTCGCGTGCGACCGTTGTTTGACGTTTCGTCTCTCGTATCGATGATCATTACTCTTTCTTTATTTGTTTTCACACTATTATGCTTTGCGATGTTGTGATCGCGTGGGCACGAGCCGAGTTATGTCATGTACCGCTAACAATGGTGATTTTCGCTCGTGACCAATTGACAATGACAGCTGCAATGGACCGCAATAAAGAATCGTGTTTGTGAGACGGCAGTCCTTTGTTCGGTTATTCACGCGTACCTACCGAAACAGGTGCTCTTTTTATCGGGCATTATTTTGCATTTACTGGAAGTCAAAGTCGGACAAACTCTTCGTCACTATAACTTGAGCGCGAGTGATAGTTTGCCCGCATAGAGTAATGAAGCGCAAGCGCGCCCCTATAAGTACCAATTATCACAAGATTGGAGAACGCCCATTATCCTTCGACTTGCTGAGTTTGTATCAGGAGTATCAAGTGTACCGTCAATGTGAGCTCGTAGCTGACGTATTTTTAAAGGCATTTCAGTTGAGCAAGTGAACGTGTCGAGAGGGGGCACCTCGTATCGGCTGCTAGCCTCGTATTTCTCATACGGAGCGCGGTGTTGCAACATCGACGTGTAGCAAGACGGCGCTGTATCGAGCACAGAGAACGGCTGTCACGTTGTCTTCAGCCGGCGTATGGCACGCGTGTGCTGCGCGTGTGTGCGTGACGTCAACGCGCCACTTTCTCCATACTTTCGTCGTTGCTGTTGCGCTAAAAAACGGAGCTCGCCTAGACGACGACTATTAATACATACTATGCGACGTCGCACGCTCTGTCGCGCGAAACGATACGGAATTATTGTTCTCTGCGTGCGACAGTGCGGGCGTGCGTGAGGTGTCCGCTGTCGACTCTCCCCGGTGCACCGAGCACAGCTATAACTGTTCGCCAGTTAGCTGTAGCTTGCACTTTTTCAGCTGAGTCTATTTATTTACCATAATTGGGGTATATGACCCAAGTTTTCCAGTTGCTTGGCAGTCTGGTTTATTGACGAATGATCACATTAGCCAGTCGCGACTGCGAGTGGTTGCTAATGTGTCGAATAAATAAACTCCGCCAACTGTACGCTCACGCCCGCGCCGAAGGTTGGCGCTACAGTTGTCCGGTCCACTCAATTTTAAAAGTGCTCTAATTCAGTCCCAACAATTTGTGCTGTAATTCGCGCTGAAACATCGAACAAGTAAAATCCATTCGGTGCCATCGCACGCCTGTCTAATTAAGCTCTGTCATAGACTCTTCGAAGGCTCTATTACGAGCCGCCTCCAAACTTAGAGCGGACTATAACGCATTTCGTATTCAATCAGTTATTCTTGCCGGCGGAGAGTGGGTTTTATGCGGGGGTAGTAAGGTCGATAACGCGAGGGTGGAGTGAAATTCAGCTCGCTCAGTGTGACAATTACGGCGATGCGGCCCGCCCCGCGTCGCCGCAATCGATAGGCCTACGGGGGGAGCCGAGGGGCGGGGGCGGTGAGGGGCGGTGGCGGCGGCGGTCATTACTTATGCAAAACAGCATCGGCAATACGAGCGGCATGCTGCGGCCTGCGCCTGCTGAACCGGCCCGCACGCACCGCCATCACCGCCGCCGGCGACCCGTCTGCTGCCCACCGCTGTTGACCTTACTCTGACTTCGATTTATCGACCCACTAAACCAATGAAACCGACGCCGTTCTAATATTCTGTCTGTATGTTTCATTTACCTGATGACGCCGAATAACGTCGTTTGTTAGCTCGCATCAGTCGGCAAACTTCGGGCCCCTCATCTGAGTTGGCGATGAGCTAACGGACTCGGGGCCCGGGACCCGGGACTCGTTACTGAATTGGGAGCCGTTCTTTGTGTTCTCCCTCGACGCGGGAGCCGGAGGGTCGCCCCTGACTTTTGTTTCGTTCTGTATTCAATTGTTTGGATGCAATGTATTTAAAGTATGACATCAAAGCCGGAGTCTTGATTAAATCCTGAAAAAAGGATAACACTGTCCAACTAAAGAGAGATTGTAACTTTGGTATTTATCACGAAAAAAGTTAAGATTCCAACTGAAGAAGTTGGGTTAAGCAAACTAAATGATCTGTTACAAAACATCATCAAAACTTATTTATATAATGCATAAACTGAAGATAACAATGGAAATTGATAGAATAAACGTCGAAGTAAACCTCTTGCAAGAACCGAATGAGGAATCATTGCCAACTTGTACCTCGTCATAGGCTTGAAAGTAACCTCATGTATTATCACCACAACGCAGCCATTAGTACACAAAAGTAAAACAACTCATGTAAGAAAAGTTTGAATCGTAAAATTAATCCTAAGCGTCAATGTCGACGAACTAGGCTAAGCTTGCGAAAAAGCTACGCTCGGGCGCACGAGCTTTTGCGATAAAGTTTTCGCGCGAAAACTCATTCCCGCGCTTTATAACCTGAGAGTTTCCAAGGCATGGAGGAGGAGGGCTTTATATAAGGCTCCCTCTCGCCCCTCGCCCTCCCGTACATAATGTAATTGGCAACAGCGCCGATCTTCGGGGCGAGCATTGTGGGCGCTCGCTCGAGCGATGCTACACGACAACGGGCAACGTGCCGCCAACACGAAGCTGAAAACTTCTCGAAAGAAGTCGAGTTTCTGTTTGCAAGACGTTGATGATGTTTTTAGTATCATGTTTTAATAATACCGAACTGTCAATGGAGATTTGACTTGGGATAAAGCAATATCACGCCTGTAATCCCAGAAGGGTTAGGCAAAGGTGTACCTATAGTACACCCACATTTTGTTAGTTATCCCATGTAATAGGGGGTGAGCCTATTGCCATCAACCGGGTACAAATCCAGACTCCGGGCCGCTACTGAGAAATTCTAGATAGAAAAACCCAATAACACTTTGCCCGACCTGGGTATCGAACCCAGGACTTCATGCTCAGCAGCAGCGCTTGCGACCATTAGACCAACGAGGCATTTAGAAAAGATAAGCTTATAATGACAATGTTGTCAGGCAAAAGTTTGTTTTGTTTTCAAATATAAATGATTGCTTACATTTTTCATACACTGTGAACTGTGAATGATATCAATAAAGATAGCAAGTAACGCAAACTGCATTGTTTTGGTTATGACAGATTTAGAACTGAGTAACTGTTATCAGACACAGATTATTATTTCATAACAAAACTGTCATTGGTGGCTTCATGTAGCTTAATTATATGATATAGGTAGATTTATGAAATCCAAGCTGTCCAATGTCAATCCAATAATGTTTAAAGCATAAGAAAATAAGATTGTGTGCGGCGCGTTGGTCGGGTCGCCGGTATCGAGTCTTATCACACAACAGCCACGTTATCAGGCCTCAAGGTGACGGGCCGATGTGAGCCGATTGCACTACTGAAGATACGGCTGACAAATATTATGTGTTGAGTCCAATTCTGAGTTTCACAATTATTTATGATAACGAGATCGATTGCAGCGACTATCAGAGGAAAATGAACCAAGAGCTCAATGCTAATTTAATGCAAAAAGTGCAGGTAAGACATGCAAATGTTCAAAAGCAACATAATATCGCGGTTCAGTAGATATCGATGCATGTATAATCTAGCACAAGTTCAAAAACACGGATTGCACAGTAATAACACTCCGGAATGAGTCAGGAACAACTGTAATTATACACACTGGTGCCGATTCTCTTGTACACCGAACTAAACTAACTAAACTATCACTAAAATTCCTTACTTTTTACTATGAAAATCTTGAAGCTATTCTGCGAAAAAAAATCTCTAAATTTAAAAATAATTTTGACACAACTAATCGAATTTGACAGTCGCGAGTACACGTCTTTTTTTTTTTTTTGATTTCGCAACGTCTTTGTTAGAGCCGGAGGCAGCCTGGGGGCAGCCTCGACGTGTTTTCTATGGAATTTTTGACTTTTTGTGTGAAACATATAAAATAAAAATATCTACATGTAGAGATTTGGTGGTTTCAGGGTTACAAAGGGGGTCGAAATTTTCATTATTTTTGTGATAAGACACACCGTTTTCGAGATATGAGCAAAAAAAGAAAAAGAAAGTTAAAGACCCGTTTTTGCACGTCTGAAGTCGAGGTGTTGGTGTGAATTTTAGTTCACGCCACCTAATTTTATTCCACACCTTTTTAATCGCGATTAAAAATAGTCAGATTCATGTTCAGATTTAGTGTGACAATCATATTTTTTGGTGAAAAACGTAAAATTCAGAATAGCAAAATAGCCATTTTCACTAAACTAATAACTCAGTGCAATCTTAGTGCTGTCAAACTAAAATATAGTTAAGTTGTGTCATTAAAGTCAATTTTAGAATGGAAAATCGTCATTTGACAGAATTAAACCAAATTTTAGTGATTTTTAGTCTAGTTTAGAGACGTTTGTGACAAGAGAATCGGCACTACTATCAACTTTAACTCGTCGACTTTTTTCTTCAGCACTGCTGAAACCAGCCCTCACAGATGTAGTCATCTACAACTTTTTAACCGAACTAAGTCAGAAAGTAAGTTGTCGCTTAGTTGTCACATGTTGAGCGGGAACTCGTGCAGCAATTATGTATAATATCGGCAAGGCCACGTGCTCCGTTGACGTTAACAAAGTTTCCCGATGCGGACAAAACTTTGTGACATGTGAGTGGTAGATACTTACAATATGTTCTGTGGCACGTACCCCGCGCCCCGCGCCCCGTCCCGCCGACGCCGGCACCGCCGCCGCCGTGACTCAGCGGCGCCCTCGCGCGACGTCGCCCCGTCTGCCCCCATGGAAAATTTATACCCACCCTCTTCCCAAGATCATTACGAGACGATTCCAGTAAATTCAACCTACCTCTGTAGAAATAAAGAACATTTCTGCCTGCTCCTACGGAGCAAGACAAAGGAGCACCAGCAATTTCGTCGAAAACAAACCTTAACTCCTGTGGGATATAGTTTGTAATTTATGTGACGAAGTGGCTCACGTGCTTTGAAAACGTAGCAGTGACGTCACGGACCTCGGAGGTGGCTACGACACATCACGTTCTGTTTTTTTTTTCTACTCAGTGCTAAACCTATCCAACAGAATAGAGTCCTCTAGAAAATCAATAGTGTCATGCAATTAAAAATAAGACCGAACTGAACGATTCTGAACTGAACAAAAAATACCTAGCAGCAGCGTGTCGCAGTCACACCGTAGCTGTGCGCTCTCCCTTAATTCCCTGCTGGTGCGAGGTGGTGCGTCTAGAGAGCGTGTGCTCTCTCATCTCCTTAATTCGTCCTTCGCCGCAGCCCCCTTAATACTCCCTTCTAGCATTGCTACGAGGGAGGGCACTCACTCTCTTGTTAACCCGAGTTCGCCCCCCTTATTTATGCCTGGCGCGTGGGGGCGGCGGGCGGTGGGCGGCGGGGGGGGCCCTATCGACGTCCGTACGCCGTGTCTATGTGCTGGTGAATTAAGAGCGAGTCGGCTTTCATTTTGCCAAAGCTTCCACGCTCGTGTGCTCGCCTTTCAGGCGCTGCTTGCTAGTGTGCGCAGAGTAGCTCGTGCCGATCTCGACTCTAATGCGGGGAGATATGATCGCAAACCGCTCGCCTCACCTCACTCGCCTTCAGCGTTTTATAACTTCAGAGGGCGAGGAGGCAGCAGAGTTTTTGTGAGTGGAAGGACTTTTTTGAGTAACGTTTTTTTATGTTTTACTCGGTTAGGGTTCGCTAAGATAACGACATCTCACAGAGGGTGGAGAGCGTCCTCAGAGAAGATGCATGCCCGACAGCATTGCTGTATAGAATAACGTATATAATGTGACTTTCATGAAACATTATGCTGAATGATTGGGAAACATGTATCCATGTAGAAAGCCGACGCGAAAGATGACAGCAGACTTATATTTTAAAAAGATAGGTTGTCACTAGTGTCGAAACTATTTACCAAAGTTCGCGAGAGGACGGGGACGTGGTGGGTGGCTAAGTCTACGCACAACGTCTTCGGAGAAAGTGAAATTTAGCACAAGTTCGGAGAAATACAACTGTGTTCGGAGCCCCCTCGCCCTCAAGACTTGAGGGGGTGGCAGTCGGCAAACGCGGCTTATAACAATTAAGTTTATTCGCTCGCAGGTTTTTCTCTTCGTCTCAACAAAAAACACTCGAAGTTAAGAGTTAAAGAAAATAATTTCATTTAGTTTGTTCGGCGGTGTCTACGCGGCCGGCATGCCACGTCCACTCGGTTTCCTCTTTATTTCAAGAATTTCTCAATCGTAATAAGCAAGCTTTGCAGAGAAATGCTCGCGCTGAGGACTCGAATCTATTATGAAATAATCCCAACATTTTGTCGCATTGTTAAGGATTGTTATGTCATGCATGTCCTCTCAACATAATCTAGCCCTGCTGCTATAAAAAGCCAGTTGTTCCGATATCGAGCGTTCAGCATAAAATAGGTTTACCACTAATTAAAGCTCGCAGTGGTCTCTACAGTTTCCAGTACCAAAAAATATTGGAAATAAACGAAGGAGATAGCTAATTAATGTAATTTTTTCATAATTTTCATCTACTCTTGAAAAATCGGTGCCATTGTATTGATTTTTTTATTAGCAAATTTTTCGGGATGTGCAGGGTTGCCATCGTGTGTGATGCATGCACGTCGGGTTGAAAATGGCGAGAGCAACTGCCTCTGTGACGGTTGAACGACCTTTGCTAAGGTGTCGGTTTCGGGCAGGTTATTTAGTGCGGGGGTGGCAGGTGGCGCGGGGGGCACAGCCCCGGGTCGCCAGGCAACGGCAACTGGGTCACTCCGGGCCTGCCCCGGCCGCCCACCAATTATGTACACGCTCGTTACCGGACACGCGTTTTTCAATCACATCCATATTTAATTGGGCGTCACGAAGCTGGAAAATGTGTTTGAACCGCCATGTTTTACGAGGACTTTATTTGAATTGCGTTACATTGTAATGGTGCTGATATTACCAATTATTGCAAAACGTTTTGTAGGTATTAAACGTTCGAGCTACGGTGCTACGGTTTTATTAGATATGTGCTACGTTCGTAGACAGCCTACCTGTTTGCTACGATAAACCCTTTTTGAGTTAGTTGATAGATTAGGCGTATATTGAATGCAACTTGATATTGAGGAGACGGGTCATAAAAAGCTTTGCATGTGTGATAGGCGGCAGTAAGTTAAGCGTAGTGCCGCGCTCGCGTCCGCGGCGCGACTTGTCTTCCGGGATCCTTACAAGAGAAACCTGTGCCCTAACTTGTTGCATGGATGCACCGCGGAGGGTGCGGGGGTGGCGGGGCGGTGCGCGGGCGCGGGTGCCGGGGGTCGCGGAGGGCAGCGGGGGCGTCTTCATAGTGAATGGGCGCGAGATGTCGTGGCCGGCCGCCACGTGCGCGTATGGAGATGTCTCCATTGATAGCCGTGACCTCGCCCTTATCGTCGGTTGTCGATGACGCCCGCTTACAGCTCACTAACTGTCCATGGTCCTTAGCACCTCGCGAAACGTATGTCTGTTAGGAAATTCCGTGGCTAACTGTACTTGTTCGCCAAAGCAGCTACTAGTAACGTTAAGTAACAGTTGAGGTAACTTACAGCTCCAAGTAATGGCTAACATTTCGTTTCAGACAAAAAATATATGGTAAAAGCAAGGTTTGATGAAAATGAAAAAGTCCTGACTAGAGTCGTAGAATTTGTAAGCTCGTTATATTCATTATATGTACAGCTGATGAAACTGTAAACAGATGATCACGCACCACGCATGGTCTGAGTAAAACTTAATCAGTGCATGATACGTACTTGAACACCCATGCTCTGAACAGCGTTCACCACTGCACAATGGTGTACAAACCTACTTATAAGACGTCTGTTCAGTAAATTGGCATAATGGGGTCGAGTCAACTCGTAGACAATTAGCATTGAGCACGGCCGGCGGGCGGGCGCATAGCAAGTGCAGCCTTGACATTGAGCGTCGCCCTAATGTCGTCGCATCGATTGTCAGAATGCGGACAAAACCATCTCCGACCGGCAAATAATAATAGTGTCGAACTGATGAATGAGCATATTAGCGAGCGGCGCGGGCGCGGGCGGCTGGCGCCGAGTCATTACGCGCCCCCATTAATCACTGCAACAATCGGCCGATATCTCGCTATTTACAAACGGGGAGCACGTGTTCACCGCTCGTACTACGCAGAGTGTATTGACCCATTTAGATAGCTCGACCTTCGCGCGGCCATTGTGAGCGAAAAACATAAAAATAAGTTTTATTGCGGCGTCGTTATGCGTATCGCTGCGGCGCGGGCCGCCGTCACGCTCGCGCCGCCCAACAGCTGATCGCGACGTGACATTTTTATTTTATTCGCTCTCTTCCGGGGATTCTCCGAGATACGTGCCAGTGACGTCATTATCTGCCCGCGTACGCCGCCACCTGATTTATTATCTCGACAGAGCGCGATATAAACTCCACCCCCGGATCGCGATTTATACCGTACGAAGTGCACTAAGTCTAACAATGTCAGTGTTAAGTGTAAAAGTGCCTTGAACCGGTCCCGCGTGTGTCGCATTTTCACATTGCGCGTAATTACTTCACGTCAGATGCACTTTTCATTTGCTTATTGTGTTAATCCCATACAGTCGAATCCGATGCGTTTAATCCTCTTAAGAGAATGGATTCGGGGGACTGTCTGAGTTTGTTAGTGGAACGAAGCAGTGCGACTTTAGGTCCAAAAACATTCCCGAGCCTGAGCCGTAAATTAAAACCGATTGGCATATGAGGTGATTTTGCTCGCAGCCTGCAGCGGTGCAGGAGACTTCTTTGCACGGATAAGTTGAATGGAACTGTGTAACAGTTAGGCTCGGAAGTTTGCTTACATAGGGCATGTGTGGCTGTTCGTAAAAGGCAACTCTCTGCGAAGCCGAGTGCGACACACCGACACTACCGACATTCCGATCATTGAGCGGCCGCTGCCGGCGGCTGCGTTCGGGGAAGCGTGCGTCATCTCTATACCGACAAAAACTACAAATTTTCCCTTTCATTGCATCGAGTGGTCGCAGCTCACAGCTCGCTGGACCACGCTCATCATAATAAACGCATAACGCGTCGGCTCGCACGCGCTCACTGTAAACAATGCGTTTCGGGAATTCCCTCCCTTTTTATGCAGGATCACATTCCTGAGGGATTCCTTTTGTTTGATTTTCAACTGTTCATTTTTTTCGTCGTCACCTTGAAATTATTTGACTCTATTGACACTTGTATAACGGTACGCATAGATTATGAACTTTTTGTGAGCCCATTCAACTGATGTATCATCTTACAAAGTTTCTTTATTATGTTTCGTTACGAGTTAGCTGTTAAAGCATTTTTCTATCTATAGATTGGGTTGAAAAAGTAGACGAGATACTTTTGATTTTATTTGTTTGCATTTTTATACAGTTTTAGAATGATGACAGGAAATAAAGCCAGCTCTTATGAATATAATCAAATTATGTCTTTGAATTAGTACTAGGCAGATGACTGACTGACAGACTGCAGTAGATTAACGACCGATCCCAATAACGTATCTATCTCCAATTTTGGCGCACTGGAGATAGAAAAATCTATCTATCTCTGGTTTTAACGTCCCAATAAAGCCAAAGTATGCGACCCTATAAACTGTTGACAGCTGTTTGTTTGACAGGGACAGATATAATTGTACTGTCTATCATCAGTAGCGTCTCTAGTCTCATCTGTCTTAGGTTATTGTGTTTGGCCGATAGTCAATGACCAAACGGTTGTGAAAGCCTCTAAAGTCAGCTCTAGTAGTCATCACACACAAAAACTAAAATTAAATTGGCGTAAACGAAGATTGTTTTCAATAAATCCTAATTCAAACTTGACATGAAAGCCGCCATTTGTTACGGTGCGGTGTTAGCAAAAAAAAAATTACACAACACAACTACTGTTAAAATCAATCTTGTACAAAGTAGCCAGAGGCGTGAAATAAAAAGCTCGACAGAAGCACTGCGGCGAGTCACCGAAGCTGCGCGAGCGGCCCACGAAGGCACGAAACAGGATGTGGGACTGGTTGGCGCACGCACACACTCTCGCAGGCGCACGCGCACGGACGCACACACGCCCGCGCGGCCTCGCCGCTCTCCGCTCACGGAAATGTGCGTGCCAGCCAGGGCTGCGACCATACCGACTACATATTTTATTTTTATCATTCCTTCCACTCATGCTGCCGTTCAAATTTGCAAGTTTATCGGCTCGTAAAAATACTGTACTGCTTGAGATTATATTTTGAGAGCTCTGGAATAGGGATAAAAAGAGTGATGTGTTCGTAAAACAGTGATGGTTGAGCCGCTTTAGGTGATGTTTTGGCGTCGCACGTCATTGGTAATATGTATTTGTGGTGGTACAGCCCTGGGGCCTGCGACAGGCGAGGCTACCTTCGTGCCGACCGCGTACTGTGCGTATGCCACGCCACGATAGCCTCCAATTTCTTGACAATTCATTGTCTCCGAGCAGGTTGTTTGACAATGTTGCACTGCTCTACTTCTGAAATTCGTGTCAAAATTTCATTTAAACCCCATTTATTTTCTAAAAACATTCCAATGAACTTGAGAAGAGAATTTAGTAAGCAAAACACATAACTTCAACACTAACAATCCGACCGTCAATGACGGTAGCACAATACCTACTTAATTAACGCCCCATAAACAAAATATTCAAAAAAAACGCAAACATTAGAACAAAGTGAAGTGTTTACGATCTCTAATCTCGATACCACGGAACAGGTCCACAACAATCCGCCCTTCGGAGATGAATGAAATTACCACCGGCGGACACGTGCTCTATTGTACTGAAAAGGAGCGTTAATGGCTTAATCGGTCATTGAATCGGCTCAATATTGCATAGCTCAGCCTCTTCGCACCGCTGTTTCATGAATGGACGAAAAAAAAAATACAACGATGTTATGACCGTGGCGTCGTAAACAATCGTTATTTATACAGGCATCGATGGATGGCAGACACAAACACGAAAGTTGCGTTAAACACGTGGGTGGGGAAATGTCACCGAGACTCCACTGAAACGAAACTAACAACGCTGAAATACAACAAACTATTTATTTGTGTTGATATCTCTACATTAACCACATATTATTATATACAATTCAATTTGATAAAATGTTTGGGTACCTATAAATGATAGAAGATTTTATTCCTGTTCTACTTACTTACAGTTACACTACTTAGTTATAGGTTCGTACAAACAAATTTTAATTCGGAGAGCAGAGCGACCCCATAACGTGGCTCAGTACACCCCATGCTATCTACCCCGCTTTATAGTTGGCTATATAATACAACGTTGTCGAGGCGCGCGGCCAGGCGTAGGTAGCTGTAGCGCTAGATACCGCGCGCCGCTACGACGTTGTTACGTGCGCCTGTGTGCTGCACGTGCACACAGACCGGTGGCCCCGCCGCCCGCGCCCCCAACACCCCGCCGACCCGCGCGCGCCGCTCGACATGGCTGTGGCGCTGTGAGGCAATGCCGTTGCCGTGCCGCCGTCTATTTGGTCTCCACAATGCCATAGAAAGTCTCCGTTCGACTCGCCTCGCCGACCGAACTTTTCCTACCTCCTCGAGTGAGAGGCGCTTTAACAACGTCGCCGCTCCGACGACTCGTCGACTATGACTTCTCAACGCATACAGTAGAATTCTTTATGGTTGTTATTTTGAATAAGCACTAACTCCTTGCCTCGGCGCTATAGCGAGCGGTACGGTTATAAAATGCCGCATATCCGAGACTAGCGATAAAATAAACGTCTGACGTTTCCAAGTTTCAAGCGGAGCGAACGAGCGACGCGCTGCGCATCAGAAAAAGAACTTTACGACAAGATTAGAAAGAGCGAGCGGAGCGGCAACGTCGCGCAGCCGCGTTCCTGAGGCACGGAGTGGCAACGCCGAGCGCCAACGTCATTTACTAAATTTATTTTCATGAGCGCCAGCGCTGGCGACGACACTGCTATGCCACATACAACATACGTATAGCGCTCGCGGGCGCCGCGTGATACAACCTCACGCTAGATATTATCTAGCTATTTCTGCATATTGAAAACTCGTCGCGCTCGCTTATAGTTTTCCTATAATGAAGAGTAGGTGTACAACTGTAGAGGCGTGCAGTGATCGCGCTGTACAGTGAGGCGGCACGTTTTCCACGGAGCGATAAAGGGGTGACGCAAAGTGATTATTTGCAGCGTTGCGATGAGTGGCCGCTGACTCAACACAGCGGCAGGCGGCGACGGTCGCAACACTGACAGCGCAAACTCGCAACCTAACCTACTAACCGATCATGCGTTGTTAGCTTTTATTATAAATTCGTTCAGCACTCTACAAGCTACAGCTAGCGACTTTCTAGCAACAAAATATAGGTATTTAGTAGATCTACTATTTTCATCTAATAAAAATCATAAGTAGGTATATAATAATATGTATTGGTGCTTGTACGACTCATTAATAACACATATTCGCTTGTGTTTAAAAATATAGGTAGCCAAGTAAGTTTCGTTAAATATAATATTTTCTGTATAATAAAAGGCAATAAGGCTAGAGTATCTAGGCAGGTTCTGCGAAACGCGTGTGCCTCCTAATTGTAGTGGCAGGTGCGGAGGCATCTGCCGCCTGCTGGACTTGCCACTTACTAGTTTATTTTTTTCCACGACGTGTGTATCGCCACGCACGGTGTTCGCCGGCTCGATGCATTGCAAAATTACACGATGACCACTAACGAAAGTGGCAATGTGTAAGATGGTAATTCGATAAATATGCGTTACTGCGGTAAAAGTCAACGCCTGCACGTCCGTCACTTAGTACTGCAGCTGCTAACATGGTAGCTTGTTATTTAAGTTTAAAATAAAGATAAGGATACAATTATAAGACACAGAGTTCAGGCTACTCCTGCTTGATACTCAGATAAATCGAGGAGTTGAAAACGGTGATTTTTCTGTAAGGGCATAAGAATGCGTTCAGAGCTCCGGTAGAAGGGTCCGATGATCCCGGCGGGTGCATGGGTCCCTACCTGAGCCGCTAGGGGCTGCTCCCCGGCACATTGTCGCAAAAAAACTGAGTAGGGTCGGCGCACAATAGAGCTCAGACCACCCTACTACCAGGTACATTGTGCGCCGTCTGTTACTCTAGCGAGCTCAGCGCTCTGATGGGAACATTCCATACGCTTAACAATCCGGCATTCAATTTGAAGCAGATATTGTAGTTTGTTGTTGTTAATCAACTAGTCATGAGGCAGTGCTGACTTATTATGCAGGTAGTTTCAGATTACCAGGGTTTTTGTTTGTAGCCTACATGTTTTTTAACACTATTCTGAACTCTACATATAACTGTAGGTTTTAGTGTTATGTGGCCATGGGCAGTCGTGCAGTCAGTAATAAAACCATTTTTTTTTCTTTTACCTGAAGAAAAGAACTTCTAGTTTCCCGAAGAAAGAATTCTAGATTGATTTGATTAAAAGAAGTAAAATTACCTAGGCTACCTTTACTGCATTACGGACACTTGGATTTATAACAAGTTATTAGTATTATAACGCTTTCCATTAGTTTTCCTTAGTGCATGTCCTCAGCTTACGGTACTTGTGGTAGTTGGTTAGAGAGTGGCGCCGCGCGGCTCCGCCTGTCTGCTGCGCCCACGCACCATTGTGTACCGAGTCTCTCCACGACTCGCTTCACATCCGCGTCTACACACCTACCTCGCTCCGTTCATCCATGCAATATTCTGACTAGATTTCAAGTTCTATTCTTCCATTTTAATTGGTCAATAAGAACTTAAACAATATTCGTTTTCATTCAAAATAAGACGAATTACAAAATGTCATTGTCAGTGTCATTACGAACAATTCGAATATTTTCAGTGGAATGTTTATTCTGGTATCTATTTCCGTTCGATTTTATAACAATTATAACATAAAACGTCATCAGAAGAATTCGCAGAGCACGTATCGTCAGTTGGAATGCAGTGAGTAACCATGTTGTTTGTGTATTTGCAGGGCTCGGGCGGCGGGTGCGGCGCCAAGCGGCGCGCCGGCTCCCCATGTGAGGGCGGCGGCAAGGTCGCGCGCTGGGAAGACTCGATTGCGCGACTCGAGGCCGTGGCCGCCGGCGCCGGCGGCGGGGACTGCTGGCGCTCCGAGGAGGAGGAGAGGCGCGCGTGCCGCCGACGCTGGTGCGGCGGCTGGTGCGGAGCGCACGATACGATCCGCGCCGAGAACGGCAAGTCCTACCTGGAGCTAGGCGGAGCGGCCGCGCGCGCTTGCTGCGACGGCCGCGCGGCCGGCCGCTGCGCCTCGCGACGGTGCTACCGCGAGAGGCGGTTCAAGATGATGAACCTATGCGCGCTGAAGCTAGCGCGCCTTCGCCAGACGGCGGACCCCTCGCTGAGGCGGTCGGTGCTCGTCTGCAACACCCTGCGCGGTATCGAGCGCGAGATGGAACGGGAGAGCGCCGAAGAGGCGCCCTTCGAGCCGGCGTGCGTGGCCGGCGGCATGGCGCGCTGCGAGCTGCTGAACGCGCGCGACCCCGCGGCTGGGCGCGCCACCCCGTACCCCGCGCCGCCGCCGCCGGACCGAGACTCCGGCTACGGCGACGAGGAACAGCGCACCATCGACTGGGGCTCCGTGCTGAGCCTGTCGTCGAGGTCGGCGCTAGACCCCCCCGAGGACACGTGGCCCGACGACTGGGGCTGGAGCGAGGACAGCTTCGTGCGGCTGCTGGTGCCGACGAGTTAGTGCACGGCGCGCGGGCAGGACGCGCCCGCGCCCCTCTGAGCGCCTGTGATAGCTCGGGCTGCGCCGCGCGGTGAGGCGGGCAGCGCGGCCGGCCCGCGCGTGCGGCCGCGCGGAACTCTAGTCGGACGCGCCGCGCCGCGCGGCGACTCGCGCGCCGACGCGACGCGACGCATACACGCAGTCAGTAGTTAGTATTATGTAATTGCAAAAGGGAAGGTGCTAGCTTCGGACGTGACGCAGGACTTAAATGCGAGCCGAGTTATTTTTGATAGTTTTATTTTCTTTAAGTGAATTCCAAACCGAATGAAGAAGTGACTTAGCTAATGACGTTATTATCGTTTAAATCAAAACTCAGGTGTTTGAAATTTTGTTGAAATTATTATGTAATTAATTAGGTAAAATGACTATATTTATTTCGTTGACCAGAAGAAGAAAAGTGACAATTTGAAATTATTTCTGTCTTGATATTTTCATTGAATAATGTTTCTGAACAACGAGAATGACTTATTTCTATTATGGATTATGTTGACTCGACAGGGATCTCTTGGGTGAAGTCCGCTCTGTGGCTGGCTCGAGACTGTCCTGGATTTCAGTAAGTCATAGCGACTCGTATAGCTTGGAGCGCACCTCCACCCCAAGAGATGTCTACGTTTGTCGTATTAATAGTAATGTGTGGACATGTGCCGTTTTGACACCGCGTCAATGCTGTTGTGCTCCTGCAGTGCGGTAATGCGAGCAATGATGAATAAATTGTAATAGCTAGTACCTTAGTACTTAACGTAACTGATGAACTTTCATGAGTTCCACATCCACCACACAGTCGTGTGGCTCCACTCGTAACTGGATGTCAATTAAACAAGCCTTACCAGCTGTGACTATGAAAGTTTCATGATTACAGGAATCGTGCATTTGAATAATTGGAATTTGTAATACATGACTGAACCGTGGCTGTAGGTACTTAAAATCACTCATATTTCGGAATTGAGATTTCTGTCCATTGTTTCAGATGCCTTCTAACGATCAATTTAACTCTATTATAGCCGTTAAGATCTTTGTTTTAGACATAATCAAAATAACAGTAAAACGTCTCATCGAATAGTTTATTTACTCTACTAACAGTGAACTGCAGTTCCTAATACGTAATTAAAACTAATTAGAACAATCTTTAATTTATTCGAAACATCTACCTTCTAGTTTTGTACTAAAGTATTATTGTTAGGAGGCATCCGAACATCAGATTAGGTCTTCGATAGAACGAGTTAGTTCGCTGATGGACTCTGTATGCATTGAGATTTGAAAAGTGTAACAAACCAGTTGAATAACTGTAAAAATTGTCTGAAAGTTGAACAACCCGTCGTTTCTAAACAGAGACAACAATATCCTCGAAACCGAATGACTGGACGAAACACGTTACTTGACTTGATGATACGTTCTCTCATTAGTAACACCGGGTTGTATGACGCTGTGCCCTCAGGGCGCAGCTGGTGGCAGGACTGGTGGTCGAGCTGCTGTCTGTACCCCTTGTGATTGTTACCTGTGTCCTATATTAAGATTATTCCGTACTTAAACAACTGTTATATTCAGTAACTGTGTCTAAAGCCGACCACCCTCCGAGCCGGCGCGCCCACTGCGCGAACACGGAATTGTGACTGCATGGACCAAACATACCTAGCACGACTTTAATAGAGCAAAGTACAAATTTCAATATTAAGATGCATTAGTGCTCCGGCGCATGTTTGTCCACCGTCGTCAATTACTCAAATATTTGAATTGTGATTCGGTAGCTAATGAGAGAAAACTCTATGTTCTTAAATTTAGTGTACATATTATATACGGAGATGGGCATTATGGTGCGTGATCGCGCCCGTTGTAAATATATAAAGTAAAGTAATAATTTTATTGATATCGATGTCGACAGTTGGGTAGCTGCCCACCGCTGGGCCGGGACCCCGCGCCGCCCTGTTGTATAATACGACCTCTATTCTGTCCAATACACTCAACAAGTACAGATTTACAAGTTACATAATTATGCATTATTAATAAAATAAGATGTCACAAAATTTTATAGCCAGTACAGACCAATAAATATACATGAACAACGTTTAGTTATAATTTTGGGTTCTAAACTCATAAGTGATGCACTGCGTAACTGAATGATCAGCTCAATCTATTTTATTTTATGGGTTACTTCGCGTTAGATATTTTGTTGATGATGTCCGTACGGTTGGTTGTGATGGTTTACTTAAGTAAGTTAGCGACTCTCCGGCAAATTGCCCTGTTTCACTCGGTACCTATTAAATTTAACTCTATATTTGTACTAACATTTTTGACACTGTTTTGTTTTCCTGACCCACAAGTGTATGACTTAATTTTTTGAAAGTACTTAAACCTAATTAGTCGAAACATTCAGTCAACTTCCTTAAATATTTCAATTAGTGTTATATTTTGTTTATACTCGTGCTTCAGGAATACGAAACATTAAATGCTTGCAATATAATGTAGGTACAGAATCTTTTTTTATCCTGTCATTTCTTATAAAATAGTCGACTGATTCTTCGGTCTTCCAAGTCGGGTTTTCAGCGAATGAATAATATGATTGTATGTATTAGTTGATTGTAAAATTTTGTACTAAACGTAAGTGGTGGACCCTACCTTAAATTGTATTTAATACTCCTTAACTGTTATCGTGTGTGTTGCGAGCACGGCTCGCCACGCGGCGCCGGGGTCCTGGCGCGGTGGCGGGCGCGTTTCACCGCGCAACCTGGCCGCACACAGTGTTGTGACCTCCAGCAATAATTATGATGACAGATAGACTCCTTGTCGCATCCGTCTTAACTCAGTTGCGAACGTTTCAAAGAGACGTTGGCAACGTTTTCATACGTAACTTTACGACTACATTGTGTAAGTGTATTTTCCTTAGTGTTTTTCATTGCCATTGGTTACCAAAAATGACAGGATTTTTATTGAAACTATTGTGAATATATTTTAGAAAGAATACTCTCGTTAGAAAATTGAGAAAACCATTTTGAAGGGGCTCATATTGCACATCGAATTGTTAAATCGTTCCTCATGTTGAGAGTGTCTCAAAGTCGTTTCTCGATTTGTCTAATGTAAGATATATAATTGTAATATATTATTGTTTAAGCCGTTGTATCGAAAATAACAAGAACAGGAATAATTTTGTGAAACAATGGCACAAAGAATGAACATAAATATTATATATATTATAGAAACAGAAATGTGGCTATAAAAGCAATTTTTATAATAAATATTTACTGTTGAAGAACCTTCGACTTTTATTCCTATACATTTTACCGTCCCCAGCATCAAAATACACAAGGCACTGTGTTTTAAATGAAACATTAACTTTATCAAAGAAATAATATTAACACACCAACACCATACACAAACTTCTTCATTACTAATATGAAAATAAATCTGGAGAAAACAACATTGAAAATCTGAGTACGGGGGACAATGCGATGATTACAATATATTCTAAATCTAGCGACAAGCGGCGTCGACGAAGAGCTACGTGGTCTACGCAGCGTCTACGCGGAATCTACGTAGCGCCTACGCTGACGCATGCCTACGCAGCGTTTACGCGAAACCGACGTAGCGTATACGCAAGCCTACGTAGCGTCTACGACACTACTTTTCTACGACAGATATATCGTCCATAAATTGGAGGGCAAAATTATACAATAATCTCAGGATAACAAAAAAAGAGATTGTTACATAAGTAACGCTAAATTATTAAAAGAAAAACAAGATTAGAAAAAAAAAGTCATATCTATTTTAGTCATAAGAACCGGTTTTTGATAAAATTGAATAGTTGAAAAATTCTACTTTAGTACTTTCTGTCTTGATTTACTTACTTACCAGTAAGGGAAACGGAACTCACCTAATTCTTAAAACCGTGGGAATGTAGAACAGCTGCGGTTCTTCAAATATTTAAAGATAAATCCACATTTTTTAAGCTCGAATGAATATATTTCAGGTCAAAACGACCAAACGATGTATACAGGGTTGCCTAGGGACATCGAAGCAAAAACTGAAACTATGAATTCAGCACGTGATAGTTAGACACCCTAGAATAGAAATTTTCATCTGTTTAAAAAAACGTCATATGTTTCATAGAAAAGTGCAATGATTAAGCGGTCAAAATGTCCATACATTTTAACCGCTTATGCATTTTAACACAGCATAAAATTTTTGGTTAAGAGGCCATAGTGAGAGCTTCTTTAACCATTTCGACTTTACGCATCGACCGCGTTCGCAACTTCCGATTGGTGAAGGGCCAATCGGAGTGCCAAGTGCTGAACTGAATCCATGGTAACAGGTTTTGCATTGATATCCCTACCATCCTGTTTTCACGTCCTATTTCTGCACTGTTTATCTATTGATATCGAGATCTAATCGACGAAAAACAACAACGCCCCATGCGTTGATATTTTTTTTATCGATTATTAAATAAACGTTTTCTGTTCCATACATTTTGACCGCGTATGTATTGCACTTTTCTATGAAACAGCAGTTTTTTTTTTGTAACCGACCAGATATTTTTCGCTAGGGGGTCTAGGCTCATGTGCTAGATTCATGGTCTCAGTTTCCGTGTCCAAGTCCCTGCCACCCTGTTTATTCTGAACCTACTATCTCCTTACTAACTAACTGGAAAACGTTCAATGCTTCAGCTATCAACTTGTAAGTAAATTCACCATGAAACTAATATTAAATTGAAAACTTAAAGTTACAACGTATCCCAATAAAATGTGACGAATTATTTTGATTAAAATATTTATACCATTTCACTATCGATGCAATTAACGAGCTGTTTCAGGAATAAATACTGAACGTTTTGTCAAAACTAATGAGGTATTAATCGGACCAAGGGATGACCTAGCACAAGTATTATAAGTCATCATTATACGAGATAAGCCTCTTCATTATATCGGGAAAATGCTTATCGAGAAAACGTTTTCAGGTGCAATTATCAGCAACAAGTATAAAAGAATCGATTATCAACAGTACGAGATTGAAAATGAGTAGGTAGCTAGCTACACGGCTCTCACATGACGGGTTAAAATAAAATAAGATTTTTCATTTCATAACTCTAAAGCTGAAATTGCGAACCCATACTGAGCAAGCCTTGGTGATTTACGCTCGTGTCTTCTTTGAAAAGATAGGTCTTTACAATTAGCAGCCGCGTTAATCGCTATACAGCATTGTAGTCATCGCGGGAAGAACCAATGAGACTGGAATGTGAAGGTGGCAAAAGCAGAGAGAGGCCTGTGCCCAGTAGATAATGAGTGAAGTCAGGCTGTGGATGTTGATGAGGAATTGAGGATGAATCTTAATATAATCCTATTGATTGACAATTTCATAAAATATCAATTAATAAGATTGTATGAACTTAGAGGGTTTTATTGATGATTTTAATGTTTTTAATTCTGTAACTACATACGGTACGTTACGGTCGAGAATCATATCTTGTTCAACATACAACCGCGGGCAATGTGGCGCTTCCCCCTTTAATAGCGAACGATTGGAGAGGCCTTTGACCAGCAGTGAACTTCTTAGGTTGTTTTTGATGATATATAATCCATTGAAATAAGAACTGTACTTACGAGGCACTTGTTGTTTAAAAACTTGTTGTGTGCTGTCCCTATCCATCGCCGCAAGGTTGCCTGCTTGTCGCTCTTCTATAGATTGTACTTCGGTGAGTGGCCCTTCTACCACCGGACATCTAGGCGTAATGCTGATTACCATCCAAACCTAGTTGCAATTCCACCAATTCGCACTAAGCGCTTCCAAACATCCTTCATAATGAGCACGGCAAAAGAGTGGAACTCACTACCTGCGTCTGTGTTCCCGAACGCATTCAACCCGAATCTCTTCAAACTTAGAGTGAACAGGCTCCTTCTGGGTAAGCACACTACATCGTAGTCTTTGTCTCTGTCACCTCTGATCTAGACTATAGCCAAGAGCAAATCAAAACCCATCTCAAATAAAATAAATGAATAAATAATAATACACTGCCTGCTAATTTATCACAACGCACTTTACACTTTTTTTTTACTTTTATTTTACTACAAGTAAAAAAAAAAAAACATAATGCTGTGATAAGTGCCTTTTAGTCTGTGCAAAATAAATGTATTTCTTTCTTTCTATTTACTTACTGTTCTGGGAAATAGCTGGTAGGTGCAATTTGGAATAGCGACCACAAGACGTCATTTGAAGGGCAGGTAGGTACTTTCCAATAATTGATCCACAGACGACCACTACACTTGTTCATACTTTTTGATTCGGCTAATTTTAACGCTAACTAGCACTTCATAGATTTTTTCTATACGGCAAGTCTTACAGCAGGTGTTGATTAGTGGCACACTATATCTAGTCAAATGAGTTTTTGTCTGCTAATATAAAACCACGGGCGTCATATATACGTATTCTACCTTCGTTTAGCAAAAATATATCTACAATTTTGTTCATACATATGTTCTTATGTCGTTTTCGCGTTCAGACTAAAAATGTGTAAAAACAAAGGAAAGCCCTGGCTCCTGCGCTAGGTGTATACGCAGTGTGTCCGGAGTCAGGGTCTTCTCCCAATCAGTAGGTTCTGGTATATTCTATAAACATTTATCAATCCATCATTTATTTATTAGTAACAGGAAAACTAGTCTAGTTTTGGCACGAGAACTACTTACAAACTTTACTCTTTTCTGTTAATTGTTGTATAGGTATCTGCATTCTAATTGCGTAACACACTATATCTAAATCAATCACAACCTGAATCATTTTGAAGTATATTGCTTTTCCATTGCTTCATAATTTCGCAAAATTTGTCTCGTCAACAACGTAAATGACGCAATGAATGTTGCTGAACTGTCAAAATGAAAGCCATCCCTCAACGACCATAAATAAGTGTGTGAAGGCAACGAGCCTTTAAACACTGACAGTAGGCATGGCACACTGGCGCGACACGACAGCGCGACACACAGGACCCCGTGACACGCGACGAGCGCTGTCTTTGTGACGCGCTGTCGCGTCGTGCCTCTCTGTACGAGCCTTAACGCCATTACCCCCCTGATCTCATCATCATGATCAATTCAGCCAAAAGGCTTCCACTGCTGGACATAGTACTCCCTCAAGCTTCGCCGTTCGACCGGTTTTGTGCTCTTCGCATCCAACGGTATCTAAATTGAATAGATTAGTGATGTTATGTACACTATTATTTTGAGACTCATAAACAAGTGGGTAGGTAATTTGTCATTTTCCAAAATATACTGGTCTAATGTCTTTTCATGTCCTCCTTTAATTAATGTTTCTCTAAATAAAACTTTTATGGTGCCTATGTCAGAGGTCTGAAATAGTACCCTCCCCTTATCCTTTTTATAGTTTGAACTCTTGCAAGAAACTATCAATAAATGTTTTTGTCAAATATGGCCTTTCAGAGCTACCGTTTTTGTTTAACGTAGTGCAAATTCGGCTAGCGATGGATTGAGTTAATTTTTTTGTACCAAATTTCTAAAAGATGCATGAACGTTATCATAAATATACACAAACCAGGCAAATTTCTGTATAATTATATATTAAACAATATTTAAAAATACTTATTATACATGCATGGCACTGCGCAAGACGGAACACTTATCCCCTACTTTGAACCAACTAGCGCCATCTATTCACAACAGTTGAAAGTAGATAGTCTGAGGTAGGACGACTTTTTTTCTTGTTTCACTTCTTTGGTTCTGTGTCGATGGAAACTGCTTGAACTCCGTGGAGGGTTCGCTTGTGCTTCCACATGTCTCCAGATCGTCTGCGAACAAAGCAGAAATAAGGTTTTATGGTTAAAAAATATCATAAGTATCCACATTCTCATTCTGTATCTGGGATGTATTCACAGACACACCATCCCACATGCAAAAAGAGAAAGACCCGGAACTATAACGTATAAAGTAACTGTAGGCCGTACAAATATTAGTTCCGTGCGTGAATCGAACCCGTGACCCGTAGCACAGAAAATCAAGCGGTCGGTGCCGCGCTACTGCTGCGCCATAGTCATTCACCGTGCATATCGTACCGCGCATATCTGTATTTTTGCGTAAGCAGCGGGGTTCGACAGTCGTTATCATTCTTAAAGCTACTTACACAATGATCTCTCTATTATCGCTTATCATCGCTGTGATAATGATTTAAGAACTTTATGCCTGCAAATTAATTGTGGCATTGATTTTATACAGGGAGGGAAACTAAGCTTAATTTTATCGACGGCAAAAAAAAAAAAAAACATATATATTCTTGTTCGCTGCTGTGACCCTGTGTAAACAAATCGGTATAACTTTTAAACTAAACGATCTATCACAATGAAACGTTCACGATGAAATGTTGGCGTTTAAAGTGCCTATTTGAAATAAATGCTTTGAATTTGAAACAAACTCAGTAATAATCAATTGAGAATTAAGGTGTTTTTTTTAACAAAAATCTCATATTTTGTCATCTATTTTTACAATAATTTATAAAAAAATGTAAAAAGTTTATTGTAAACTTTACCCTTTTTATTAGGTAGGTCTAAATTAATTTCCATCGTATCAGCTTTCTAAAAGTAAAAATACCATGTTTATAACTCAATCACAAGATTTCCTGCAAACTGTTTAAAGAAAGGCCTTGCACTCGGCTAAGTACGATACTTTAGCAGGTAGAGGCACTTTTTTATATATTTGTTTCAGTCAATAATATTCAGGTTAGATTTCCTCGTTTCACAGTATGCACAGATTATGAAGACACAATCACCTACAATGCTTAAGATTCCTGGATTGGGTATCTAATAGAGAATTTTGGCACGCAGTAGCAAAACATATTAAAGACAATTTTATTAAACGTGTATTCAAAATAAGCACGCGAATTGTAAAAATGAATCAACAAAAATATCGGTAGTTTTAGTGAATGAAGACTTAATAACATTCTTTACATCGGCCTTATCTTCCTCAGTAAAGTCCTACCCACCCACCCAGGTTCCCTAAGTATATTACCTATGTAGTTACCTTATAGTAACTAAGCCCTCGTTCGCACGGTCGTAAAAATATCGGGGCAGGATTTTATCGCACACTGAATTTTCAACGCTCTGCTTAGCATCGAGAGTTGAAAATTGAACACAGTGTGTTTTTTTGACGAGATGGGATGCACTCTGGTATTCTCAACGCTCAGCTCAACACCTAGAGTAAAAATTACCTTAGCAATCGATATGTTTACGTCCGTCCGTGCAAACGTGGGCTTTTCTATTTTAAATGCTGAAATGAGCTTGTTTGTTAGTTACGCTTTCACGCTAAAAAGTCTAAACGGATTTAGATGAAATTTAGGCTGCCCGTTCCGAGTTGGCGTGAACGCGATAACGATGTCCCGTGAATCGTCATAGGTGACGTCATGACATGCGCCATCTTGCGATAACGCCGACCATGCCTTAGGGAAATATCACTGTGAGCGAATTGTCAGCTGTCATAATCGTGATATCTAAATCGGAACGCTAATTATCGATTTGAGCGCTGTCAGCGATTATTGTCTAACTCGGAATGCGGCCTCAGCATACAGATAGATCATGACTTCTTTTCATTCTGAATCGCAGACGAATCCGCGGCCAACAGCTAGTAATGGAAATAAGTTGTAGGTCAGTAACAAAATTCAGTAGTGTATGCATTTCACTAGTTTGTTAATTTCCTCATCCTACACCAAACGCTTACAAAAGCTTGAAAGGTGCGTCTAAGGATAAAGGACCGTAACTAAGTTTTTGTAAACGAATGCAGGTAGAACGGCTACACAACTGATTTCGGTCGGAAGGGAGATAAGCATTGAGGTAGGGCCCTTTGGGCATTCTTTGCTTATCCTGCAATAGCTTTCGCGTGAAGCATAGAAATACGGGTAGTTACTTTGTGATGTTAATGAAGTAGGTAGTGTGGGTACCTAACTGTTATTTTTAAAGTTTACGAGTTAGAATTTGAGCAGAATAGGGACTAAGAATCTAAATAAGCTTTTATTTAACATGACTTGTAAGTTACTTAATGAATTTGTTAGTACCTATGTATGGGTCAAATCTTGCAAGCTAAACTAAAACTAAAATTTTACATGTTTAATGTCTTGAAATCTTGACATCTCAGTCAGGGAAATATGGATCGAGCTTATTACGGTAAACATTGCTTAGGTTACCACGTACTTACAACCAATATTTAAAAGACCGAGCGGAACAGGATGGGATATTCAAAATTGTAGTTTTTATCGTAGTTGAGTTTTAGTTTTGGAACTTATATAGTAAGTTATATGAGGGGCAGTAATTCAAGTACCTACCTACTTGACGATGGTTAACCTAGCCTAGAAATGTAGCAGTTAATGAACAAGAAGATGCTTACCTGAAGGCAGTTCCACAGATGTCACACTCATGGGGTTTCTCCCCGGTGTGAATGAGGGTGTGCACGGTTCGAGCGTAAGGTCTTCTGAAGGCGGCGCCACAAATATCACAACGGTAAGGTCTGAAAGTTTTTTTATAATTAGGAATTTCAAAGAGGTGATTGTCGATGTATATAGAATCCAGGGAATATCGCTGACTTGCGCGGTAATTGCGAAATCAGCGTAATATCCTTTAATTTTCATAGTTTTACAACATTCATTGCGCTATTTACGCTCTTGAGTAGACGGATTTTTCAAACATAATGCAGTAAGCAATTTCCTTCAAAATCCTTCGGATGGCGATTGAGAGTGTGTAAGTATCGAAATTAATTTAAATTTGTGCTGATTTACTATGTATATGTATATCATTATCACACGTCATGCATACCCATATAATATCACATATTCCTGTATCTTACGTAGCCAGATCAGCAGCGACCAATGAGTAATGAGGCGGTTGTGAAATTAAAATTTTATTTCTGGAAACGTAATAGGTAAATATTCGAAAAAAAATTGTATGTACTATATTCTACTTAATTTTTTATAATAAAAAGAAGAGCCACCAATTTTTTTTAACCGAAATAGCGTTTCCTATTGCAATTGCAACTCTTAGTATTCGTGTTCACGAGTTCCGAGAATTCATCCCGGGCAAATTAACGTTTCGCTGTAGATATCAACTATATTATTGATAACAGAAATAATGCACTGGAGCTACGGATTACTGGAAATAGTTGTTGGATGAAAATAATTATCACAATAGTCCGATACAGATACCTAGATACATCATTAAAAATTAAATTAAAAATTGTGGAAACCAACCATCAATAAGCCCTGTGCTGATGTTTAAAAGAAGAAAATAAAACATAAAGCTCCGTTTTGTTCATAAAATTCAAATATTATTTCAAACATGAGATCGCTAGCGCCATCTCTCTCAAGCTTTGTTAGTTGTATAGCTGTCTTAACGCTCAAGGAGCTTAGCAGAAACTGATGAAGTATTGCGGATACCATATTTTTCAAAACACATGGAATTCTCAGGTAGGTATATAATTACCTATCTTATCTTTACCTTCCTCATAAAATCTCTAAGTGATAAGTAGTCAGAAAAATCAATTAATAGAAACAGCGATTCGAAATCAAAAATCATGAGTCAAAGAGAATAAAACTGTCTGGTTGGAAAACAAAAGGATTGTAACCTTTGGTCTGTGTGAATGCGTGCGTGTTCACGCAAGCGTGCTGCGGCAGTGAACGTCTTAGGGCACGCTGTGCACGCGAAGGGTTTTTCGCCCGTGTGGGTCCTACGATGATCGTCGCGCTCCACCTGCCACCAACACCATTCCACATACATTATAATACGGAAAAAATACTGGGAACTATCTGCGTCCATCTTATAGTAAATAGCGCGTGCAATGAGCGTTTTTGCGACTACGTGCCGAGTGTTTGTGTGGTTTTACTTATACTTGGCATTGTTTGTAGGTCCCATAATTAAGTTTTGTTATCAATTCATAGAAATCTATACGTTTGCACTTATTTGCTGTAAGTAACATTTTATTAAATTGTCTATAGGTACCTACGTCATACTCAATTAAAAATAGATCTATTCTAGAGCTTCATAATGACAAATGACGTGAAGAGAAAAGACAAACAAAAGCCGCATAAAAGCCCACAATCAGGTTCCTAGGAAATCTTGCTGCACCCTTTTAAAATTATTGCTCATGTAATACCTACAAACTTAGCAATAGACTGGATTGCCAGTTTAGTTAGGCAAAAGATATAATCCCTCTTATTTAATTCACTAAACGTTGTTTAGAGTTAAGAGATGCTTAAATGTCAAAAATGTATGGCTAAACAATCACGAATCATTACTTAACTTTAAGCAACGATTATGAATAAGAGGGATTATGTTTGATAAGCAGGATGGCAGGGACATCGCACAACCTGTTAGGTACCTACCATGGATTCAGTACCGAACTACCTACATGATACTAAAGCCCTGCGTTGAAATGTAGCTGTTACATACATTTTTACCGCGTAGGCGCGCTTCATAGATAAATGCAATACATTTATCTATGAAGCTCATTGTTGGAATCCACGAGAGCTATCTAACATAAAATCTCAGAGGATCTTTGATGATACCTTAACTTTGAAGGCCTTCGGACACAGGTCACAGGGGTAAGGGCGTTCCCCAGTGTGCATTCGCATATGGATGGCCAGGTGACCAGACTGGTTGAAGCGACGTCCACACACGCGGCATGGATAACCCTGGAAGATGTGAAATTTTAGGTTTTACTGACATCGAGGTTTTTAAACCATATAGATACAGCTACACTGTTTGGCGGCAAAAGCTGCTACATATTATTTAATTACTTTTCTCTGACAAAATCTGGATCTCAAACAAAATATATCTAATACATACCACCTGACCCCGCAAACGTTGTTTTGCCTCTTTTTTAACATTACATGTTGGCCGATTCTCAGACCTACCCGATATGCACACAAAATTTCATACAAATCGGTCCAGCCGTTTCAGAGGAGTTTGGTTACAAACACCGTGTCGCAAACACGAGAACTTTATATAATAGTAGAAGATAATGGTGATGACAATCCCTGGCCGATCTCCCTCACGAAGAGCTCTACTACGTACTTACCAAATCTTATCCGAATCTCAGTTATAAAACCAGCCGATAGCATAGACACCAGCAATTTGTCTCACTGAAGAGGCAAAGCCCTATCTTGTCCCACGCAGAGAAGAAAAGAGCAAAAGTGACCACGCCTCCATATTTATCCGAATCAAAAGAATACTTTATAAGTTTTCATATTCTACGAATAGCATAGGCATTTATACCGATGCTCATGGACAATAAACTTCTACGATAAGTTCAGGGGACCCCTTGTACGAAGTTCTACGGGCGTGACGATAATGCTATGTTAAGTTCCCTAACGGAATAGTCAACGATACAACAAGACGAGCCGCCTTTTCTTCCTTAGATTCCACTTTCAGCAATTCACTCTGGTATAGACTACGTACATCATATTTCTACTAGGTTTTAAGCCTTACCTAAGTACTTAATTAAGTATTATTTGTATGACAAGTCTTCACCACTTCGCCTACATGTACCAGGCCACTCAGAAAGTATTGCGAAAAAAAGTTTTTATACACGAGAAACTGGCCAGTTAAAAGACTATTTTGAAAATATGATTATTAGTAAGTTAAATAGGTGCGTTCCAATTTCAAAATTTCCCTCCACATTATTTGCGAATTTACGTGTCTCATTAAAAAATGGATCTGCGCCGGGAACATTTTCACGCTATAAGTTTTTACGATTTCAAGTGTCGCCTGAAACCGGATGAATCGTGCGATAGACTGCAAATGGCATTCATGGATGAAGGCAACCGTGTATCGTTCGTTGGCATAACGAATTCAAGCGGGATCGACTAACTTTGGGAGTCATCCCCCAAAGTTAGTCGATCGCGCTTGAATTCTTCCCTCTTCTTTCTTCATAGAAAGAAGTGGTCGCCCTTTGACGGCTGTTACGGAAGAAAACGTGCTTGCAGTGAAATAATTTAATCCAAGATAATAGGCGGGTTACGATAAAGAGATTCCGCACATACTGCTGGTTGGATCGGGAAGCCTTCACGAAATACACGTGCATCTTCGCGTGAGGAGGATATTTTCACGTTGGGTGCCGTACAACCGCACCGATGCTCAGAAGCAGGCCCGGGTGGAATGGTGCCGTGATATGATAAACAAATTTGAAGCAGGCTCGCTGTGTTTACGACATCATTACAGATGATGGGACTTGGATTTATCAATACGAATCAGAAATGAAGCGCCAGTCGACGATTTGGTGTCTCAAAACGAATCAACACCTACCAAAGTGAAGGGATCTAGAAGCGGTGGGAAGATTTTGATCTAGAGCTTTTTCTATTTGACTGGTTGCTTGGTGTCAATTCCTTTTCGGAACCAAAGAAGCATCAACGCTGAATGGTATACTACCAAATGCTTGATAGAAGTTCTCTGTTGTGAGCAACAAGCGACATCGCACACCACGCTCAAAACGAAGGACTTCCTGGACAGCACGCTGGTCAAACTCCTTACAGCCCTGACCTAGCACGGTGTTTCTTCTTTTTATTCCCGAAAATAAAAAAATCTGTCCAAAGGGATACAATTTTCGTCTCTGTAAGATGCGCTGTCAGCGTTCGAGCAGGCTGTAAACGAGGTGTCTACGGCGGACTGCAAAAAGTGTTTCGAAAACTGGTTCAGACGCTTGAAACTTTGTATAGAGGCTAGTGGAGAGTACTTTGAAAAGATGTAAAAAAAAATATTTACCTCTAGAGCATTTATTTTAGTTTCGCAAAACTTTCTGAGTGTCCCACGTACCTAGGGAGACCGAGGGCATTTGAAACAAAGGTGATTTGAAACAGTACAGATTTCTTGGAACTCAAAACCGTTAGCGAGCGGGCAACGTCGCTTTACACCAACTTCCCTCCTCCCGCGGACATGTCAGTTCGTCTCCGTCGCGTAAGTCGCGCGGTTGTGGAGTTTTATGGGTTATGTGACAAAAATCGTGAAAAGTAAGTTTTTAACGTATTTTTACGATGCCTATATTTTGTTAAGGGTTTTGTATTTTGGTATAAGTTATATATGTTTCGAAAGCTTATTAACTAATGATTTGTTATACAATATTTGGTACAATTGATTTCTGTGTATTTTCTTCATGATCATAGATTTAATAAAACTTGGGAGGTTTTTTCTTACTGAGGAGATTTGAAACAGGCTGTTTCAACTCTCCTCGTTTTCAATTTTATATCACAAATTTATTTTTGCTGTTTTAATTAGGTTATTTTGTTTCAGCATGCCTACTGATTATAAACGAAAGACTGACAGAGGTATGGCGAGTCGCGAAATATATGATCTCGCAGCAGAAGAAGTAACCTTGCGACAGAAAAGTCTCCGTGACGCGGCTTCGAGTTACAACCTGAACCATACCTCTCTCTACAGATATATTAAGAAAAAAACTGCTTATGAAGCTAACGAAACGGCGAATGCTCCAACGGTTGGATACCCAGAAAAGACTGTTTTTACAGCTTCAGAAGAAAAAGTACTCTGTGACTATCTTTTAAACTGTGCTGCTGCTAACTTTGGCTTAAGAACTAAGGAAGCCAGAACTTTTGCCTATAGGCTGGCTGTCGAATATAATAAAAAAATTCCTTCTTCTTGGACTGAGCATGGAATGGCTGGAGAGGTTTGGCTTCGATCTTTTATGAAGCGTCATCCGGTTCTTTCTCTAAGACTACCTCAACCTACAAGCATCGCTCGAGCTACAAGTTTTAATAGAACTAACGTGCAACTTTTTTTCCAAAATTATACCTCAGTAGTTGACAAATACAAGTTGCAAGCAAAGGATATATGGAACGTTGACGAATCGGGCATCACAACTGTCCAGAAACCGGACCGCGTCATTGCCCGACGAGGACAGAAACAAGTGAGTGCCATGACTTCCGCAGAGAGGGGAACATTAGTTACTATCGCACTAGCAGGAAATGCCCTTGGGAACCACATACCTCCAATGTTTATCTTTCCGCGAAAAAGATTTAATGATCACTTTATACGTGATGGACCTATTGGATCAATTGGCACTGCGAATGGGTCAGGGTGGATGCAAGAAGAAGACTTCTGTATATTTCTTTCATTTTTAAAGACCAAGTTAGGCCATCTAAAGAAAATAAAGTCCTATTGTTATTAGATAACCACGCTTCACACACTGCTGTTAAAAATATCGAGTTCTGCAAGGAAAATGGCATAATTCTATTAACTTTTCCACCTCACTGCACCCATAAGTTGCAGCCAATGGACAGAGCCGTTTTTGGACCGGTGAAAAAAGCAGTAAACACAGCTTGTGATAATTGGATGCGGTCTAATCCAGGAAAAGTAATGACCATCTATGATATTCCTGGGATAGTAAAAACTTCGTTTGATACAGCCGTCACACCGCGCAATATATCTTCCGGATTCATCCATACCGGACTTTGGCCAGTTAACACTGAAATATTCCAAGACGCTGATTATCTTCCCAGTCAGGTTACTGATCGACCTTTGGCAACTTCCAATAGTCCTGGTCCATCCAGCTCTAACTTGGTCGGCATTTCGAGAAGTGAAGAACCCGTGCCATGTTCTACCCTTGAAGACACTATTTTACACGATTCCCGTACACCAAGTCCATCAATCTTTTCTTTACCGGCTACTCCCCCTCTATTGAGCTACGATACAGAAGACGTACCTAAGCCTGCAGAAGACCCTCGTAAGAATTCACCTGATCTGGCGATATCTGAACCCGTTGTTCCCTCCACAGTCTTTACACCTGATGTAATACCTGTAGCATCAACATCACGAGATACTTCAGTTACTACAACAGCAATTCCATTCTCACCTGACACTCTTCGACCCTTGCCAAAGGCTCCACCCAGGAAAGGAAAACAAACAAATAGACGCAAAGTGAAATCCGCTATCTTAACCGATACTCCCGTAAAGGATGAACTAGCTGCAATCGAAGCAGTTAGAATGGCTAAGAAAATAGTGAAAAAACCTAACTTTGAAGAAACCAAAAAAAGAAGATCAAAACCAAATACTAAAACTAAGAAGACCAAGGTTGGCAAGAAACAAAGGAGAAATGAGGACAGTGAAGAAGAAGAGGAATCCATTTGCCTTTGTTGTTTTGAGCCATATTCTAATAGCAGAGCCAAAGAAACATGGGTGCAATGTCTGGAGTGCAAAAACTGGGCTCATGAAGCTTGCACTGGTGGGGAACTTTCTTATGTTTGCCACAACTGCTTGTCAGATTGATATTTTTTATTTCTATAATATTTTTATTTTTCTCATTAGTGAGATGGTTGTATTGTTACTTAAATATTCGAAGAAATACTGATTATTCAAGACTGATTGTAATAGTTAAGGAACGACTGAAAGTTAATAAGTATTTTATGTTAAAGACTTAGAACTTATATTAACATATAGGTAATGTTATATACGAATGTAAAACATTTTGTTTATCTGGTCATAATTTTTATTAATGTTACTAGTAGGTCGTTGTAATATGTACCTACTTTTAACTACTTTAGGAGTTGATTAGACTTGTAGTTACCTACTTAACAGAAAATTATATCAGTATAAAATATTGATAAATATGTTTGTTTCGTACTTAAAAAGTTTTATTTATATTATACCTTTATACCTTATATTATATCTTCATCATCATCATATTATACCTTTATATTATATCTTCAGTTTTACTATAATATCCCTCAACACTACTTCAAAATATATGTTTCAACTCTCCTCGACCCCTGTTTCATCTTACCTCGGTATGAGGGGAGTTCAAACAAATTGACTTGTTACGGTTAAGTCGATTTTTCATCGCTATATTTATCGCTTAAAATTTCTTTATGCTAATCATTCGCAAGGGTATAGAATGACCTATCGATTGGTACTAATATGATATGATTTCTGTCTACAGCGTTTGGTGTATGAAACAAAATGTCAAAATTGTTTCAAATGCCCTCGGTCTCCCCTACTACTTTTTGTTAGGTAAGTGCACACAGCTCCATCTAATCACATTAGTGGCACATTTTACTCATTCGACTTTTACCTTGTGCCTACGCTTTCAGATTAAATGCTTATCGATCTGTTCTTGTTATAAGATTCCTAACCTTTGTAGGCATCTGTACTGCCGAAGTTATACCAAAAAGTTACAAGCTTTGTGAAGATGGATAGTATGATTACATATTATAGGTTGAATTTCGTAGAGCTTAAAACGGCCTTGCCCACTACAGGGTAGGTAAAGGTGGTGGAATAAAAAATAAAAAAAATAAGTTACGTAAATATAATATCACGCCTGTAATCCTAGAAGGGTTAGGCAGAGAGTACACCCACATTCCGCCAGTTATACTTCGTCCCTTGTAATAGGGGGAGAGCCTATTGCCTTCAACCGGACACATATCCAGACTACGGACTGCAACTGAGAAATTCTAGATAGAAAAACCCAATCATACTTTGCCCGAAATGGGTATCGAACCCAGGAGCTCAGCAGTAGCTCTGCGACCACTAGACCAACGAGGCAGTCGCAATTAATTAGGTTAGTCATATTAAAACAGAGCAGAAGCGAGTGGGTTGGTTCAGGAACACTTTTGGTAAGTAATTTGGCCCAAATAATATTATCTGTATCATTTAGAAAATTAGGTAGATACTGTAGATAATATTATTTTACCATCCTTACTGAAGTTAGCATTACCAAATATTAAATAATACTGATATTAGTGTCCACAACAACAATGTAGTAAAATGCAGTAAGCTGGTTGGTTGAGTAACGTACAGGTTTAGTAACTTTGTGCATTTTCTTGTGCGTGTGCAGTGCGCACATGCTGCCCAGCACTTTGTCGCATTCCTCGCACACGTAGGCCATCAGCGGAGCGCCTGGGGGTCTGTCCTCGCCCCGTTTGTGGCGATACAGTTCCCTGTGAAAGAAAGGTAAGCTTTTTAGTATCTGTAGTATAGCAACGCATGAAGCAAGAGGAGTATGTAGTGATCGTAGTAGGAGGCGTTCTGTAGTTACTGCCCGCTTCCATGGGGAAAAGGCGTGTAGGTTTGTATGTATGTAGTAGGTACTTATAGCAACATGTATTTTATGTAATGACAGTGACCTCTGTGTGTAACTGTAATAGCAGAGGAAAGTTAATTAACGCAGTTAAATGTGTTTACGTTGGACAGTCAAAACAAATCTTTTAATTTACAAAATAATATTTGTTATAGAAATGAGCCTACTAGCGCCATCTGCCGAACGAAACACACAAAGTTAAAGGGCATCCTTTGTTTCAAATTCTAGGGGATTCTCAACAAGCTGGGATTACGGAGCGACTGAAGTGGAAATTGGTTTCTAATTTACCAAAAAATGCCTAAAATATTATAAAATTTTAGGAGTTATAAAGTCATTCGCTTTTATTATTACCTGGCTGTAGCGAAAAGTTGGTTGCAAGAGCCACAGTTCCACATTTTGCTGTTACCGCTGTTTGTGTACGACCGCCGAGTATTTCTAGGGGGCGAAGGCCTTTGGCACTCCAAGGAATGGACCTTCAATTCCTCAGTAGATGCATACTGTTTCCCACAGATGTCACAAGCGTAACAGATTTCAGGTCCTTGGGATATATTAGCATCTGAGATGCAGCCATCCTGTGAAAACGATACGTCACACATCGTGAAAAATATACGGACGATATAAAGAGTCGTTGGACTAACTTTATTATGCATAATCAGCCTATAATGTTCCAACTGCTAGGACACGGGCCTTCTCACTGTGAGAGGGAGTGGGCTATGTAATCCAGCACGCGGGTCCAGTGCGGGTTAGAAGATGTCAAGTTTATGGTTCTAGGATGTGTCTCTTTTCCTTCACCGTTTTGTGAGCAGTGGTGACGAAATTATTTACACAAAGTTCAGCGAATGTCTGGGTTCGAACCAACGACCTACAACTCCCAAGTCGGGGCCGTTGCACTGGGGTACCACGTTTATATGCCTAGACTTTACTCTGCTTTTAGAAAACTTAATTAAAGTTAACTGAGGGAGGGAGAGTTAAGATTATTTATTCGTTTGACATACATTTTGATCCTCATAGTAACTATTTTGGTCCTCAATGAAGCAGGTCAGCCGGTGTTTGTCCAGGGCATCCCCATCGGCAAACAGTCCGCTACACAAGTCGCAAACGTACATAGTGTACAGTTTGCGGGATGTGACACTCCCCTTGCCATCGGAGGAAATGCAACACAGTTGTTCTGGAAAGTTCAAGAGAGTAAGGTAACAACACAAAAAAAAAAGTGCTTTCAAGCCAAGAAAGAACATTCACATTTAGCCAGTGGTGTTAAAGGATTTATTTTGTCACCAAGCGGATACAGATCCGGACTTCATGCTGACAGAGAATTCTTGGTGAAATCCACTAAACTCTTTGCCAAACTGGTGATCTTACAGTAAAGCTCACGATATTTTTCTATACCAATGAGGCAGTTGAAAAAGTAGGTATAGGATAGGGAAAAAGTAAAGTATCTGATCATCATCTACCCATCCTACCCGTAGACCTTAGTTTTTGCGGAATCTAAAGCTGTAATCGCAATAAAGACAAGTACGAGCACAATGACCTTCTATTTTTAGAAACGTACGCAAAACCTTTATTATTAAAAAAACAATACGTAATATAATCCCTGTTGACTTACCCGTGGGTTCAACTTCCAGAGAGGTCGATAGCACACGCTCGCACATTCGGCACACGAGCCACTCAGTCTCGAAGTTTTCATTACTGTGAGCTGGTTCAGAAAGAGACAGGTTTCTTGAAACTTTGGGGCTTTAAGATATGTGCCATTTAAATGAGAGCCAATTCACGGTGTTACGGTTAAGCTACTGTGCCGAATAGATGCATCTGCAAGGCTAGCAACGTAGTGGCGTACCTACCTAACTGCTGCCGTTTGTTGGAAAGATCTTGAGGTAGATAAGAGGTACATTGGATATCGGTAGCAATAAATTTTCAGACGCAGATGTTTGGCAAACAGCACTCACTTTCAATCATAATCCGAGAGTTTTGAAGGATATTATTAATACATTTCTTCATAGTTTGTAAAAATCGTATGTTCAACAACTTAAATAATGAAATGAACGTGGATGACCTGTCAAAATGAAACCAATTGCGATCAATTATAATTTCATGTGTGTTACGCCATTACCCCGCAGGCCCACAAGTCGGTAAGTTGTTTTCGCTATGTGTTACTCCTCAAAACAGAGTCTAATATGGCAGTCCATGACCCTCAATTTCGAATACGACTTCCCTCTTTCTACCAATTGCGTTATTTAGCGATAGTTTATTCAAATAATTTTCTTAATAACTCGAGTAGGGATAGTATGTACATAAGTAGGGAACCACACAAACCTGGTACATTCCTTGTTTCGACTTTTTCATTAACAGGGGCAGGTAGTAATGTTCTTTGAGGCTGATCTACGGAATTATCGGAAGTGTGAAGCGATATAGTGTGGTCAAGAAGATCAGTTTCGGTCGTAAATATCTCATGACAGATTACACAAGAATGCAGAGCCAGCAAGTCCGGACCGGTGCTTTCACAAGTCTGGAAACGGAGAAATAATGTTTTAACTGGATTTCGACTCGCTTTGGTTTCTGAATCTATCAATTAGGAATAGAAACGGACGTTTAAATCAAATCTGGGACTTCTAACTACATCAAAATCATTTACAAAGTTAATTGAACTAAACCTTCGGTTCCCCTGAAGAGTCCTGAAGAGGCAATAAGAATTGATTGACAGTATTTTCATCAAGTAGAGTTGGTTCATAATTAAATAAGTTGTCCGACTGTATGATGTACAGTTCTGTGTTTTGTTCTATGTTTGAATGTTCTTGGAAAAAAGAAGAATTTTCTACATTGAAAAATCTTCCAGAATCGTTTGAGTGAAAAGATATTTGACTTTCCACAGTATTCATTATTGCAGTAGCATCTGGTGGATTTTTACAAATACCAGTAAGGGTTTCATTGGACTCAGGAGGATCGTTGGTGAAAAGTAAGTCTTCTGGATCATAAGTTTCTGATAATTCTTTGTATGGGTAATCGGGTGGATCAAACATCATGTTTTAGGCTGAAACAATTACATGCAGTTGTTGTGAATTGCATATATTATGTCTTTGTTTTTCATTTCAAGAAAAGGTATATTCCAATGATTGTTTACGTTTTCACGTTTTCTACAATATTGGTACAACTATAACTACAAAATTACAAATTTAATAGAAATACCAAACTTTACGTCTAACGAAACGTAATTATTTTTAGATAGGGCAGCCCTTTGCTCAATAGTCACTTTTTGACATTAGCTTCCCGACCGGCTGTCATTACATGACATTTCGGGGATTTCGTCTCAGTTGATTTGGTGTTTACTGTTTACAGACGCATATTGCACACAATATATTTCCGAATAACTTTTGAAGGATAAAACGGTGATCAAGATGAAAGTAGACGCCGCGCCACCTTCTGATAAACCCAAAATACCACTGCCGACCCTTTCTCAAATCAATGCTGATCGAATAACTCAGGTAAGTTAGGTTATCCATTTCATAACATTGGAAAATAATAAAAGAAAAGCACCCGATAAATGCTTTATATTTTTACTAAAACTCTGTCTGTACCTATTTCTATAAATGCGTAATGTTACAGAAATTGTGTAATAATCCTAACTCTTAGATAGGAGCAGGAATTATGTGGTAAAATGAAGTAGAGTAGATATTGGAGTTCTTACTAAGACCACATAACAACCCGCCCCCTCTGGCCCCCAATTATTTGCGTCCATATTTCTGTTTATTATTATTTACAACCTCTAAAATATTTCGGCACTTTATACCTAACCAACAAACTTTACAAGAAAGTTTTGACCCCTTCATAACAAAATATGAGTAAACAAAAAGTACATATTAAACATAAAATTGTGTCACATTGAAATTATTAAATTTATCAAATGGTCGAAGTTTAAGTACCTACCTAAGTCATTCATTGTTGTAAAATGATAAATTACGTTGCATTCCATGATTATTTTCTTTGATTACCTATGCTATGTGAGACGCTAACAAATAACCTAATTGAAGATCTCATGATTAAAATGTAGTGGTCTCCCACTGCTCACTGATAAAACTGAATTATTGCATAGAAAAGAACACACCTTTAAGTTGAATATCTCATATTCATAGTTCATAATGGTTTTAGTTGGCTCAAATGATTAAAACCATTTTGGTTCTTCAATAGCTATATTGTTCACATTACTACTTTGGCATTAAATTATACAAAATAAATACTAAAAGTATTGTTTTTGAGATGAAACTGATTAAAGTCTAGTGATTTGTACTGCTAACATGATTTACAGGTAAAAACTTTTCACATTTTTATCTTATTTATAATAGCTCATGTAGCTTCATCAGTAGAACAGTTATTTAGAATTCAGGTTGTTAAAATAAGTTGACAAAGTAGTCTGTTATATACAAACTACTACAAATTGAAACACCTAAGGATTATGCTGAAATGTTGATAGTATGCACCAACAGTCTACTGATTGCATTAGGTTGTATCTGTAATTACTTTTGAATATATTCAAACTCAATTAAGTACCATGTTTCATACTATAAACTGCTTTAGACTATTTTCTGACCTCACGCCCAGTAGATGGCGCGCGCAACTTCCCACAAGTATTCGAATCCATAAATTGTCAAGGAAAATTGTTACAATAATGATGAGAAGATGACAAAAACTAGTTCATTTTTGCATTCTGTTGTAGTAACTAGGTCTTGGTATTAATTAGTACTTTTCATGTGTTAAATTGTATTATTTCACATGGTGTGCAATATGGGGATATAATTATTGGTCATGCGATATAAAAAGTAAATAGTTCAATGCAAAAGTTTTAGGGAGGTATGATGTTAGGTATTAATTTTTTTGTCTCTGTCTCCAAACAATATTTTATAATTTGTTACATAATTTAATCAAAACTAGACCATATACAACTTTTGACCAATACTGTTTCGCAGAAAGCAATAAGGCCACCCATTGTATATATTAATAAATAAATTGTTAAGCCCATCCAAGTTAGTGCAAATCCAACATGAAATTCATTTAAAATGTGTAATAACATCTAGGCAGTCATGTTCACACAAATTTTTATTTACAATGAGCCTACTGGTATTACATTATGCATAAAACCCATTAAATCTATGCAACTATCCACATGGAATTGTTTAACAAATCAACATGGTTGCATTTTCCACAGCTTGCTAATCAGTACTGGTCACCACAAACTAAGGAGAGCCACCTACCATATGATGCTTCAATTGTGGAGTCAATCTACCAAGCAGAAATACTTGGATCCCAGTAAGTAACTTAAAATACGTGAAATTACACAATAACTATAAGTTATGCAAGCTCAACTTGCATCTGAGCCTAACTGATTTAAACAAATGAACAGTTTAGGGGTCAACAGCCTCATTGAGTGGGTGCAATGACCTATTTTTTTTTTGCAAAACACCAGTTATTTTTTGAGAATGGTGCAGTGTTTCCATATTTTATTATTTGGTGTGAAACAAGTTCAAAATAATATCGTTGTTTTAATATTTATGATTGATAAATACAAAATAAGTTCAAATGATTTATTATTAAAGTTTTGTGTTGTATGAAGTTTTATCGTGATTTGGAATTACCGTGGTTAGTGCTAAACACTTATTAGTTTTTGTTAAAGAAACTTAGGTTGATGTACACATAAAAATATTTTTCTTTTGAAAAATTTATATAAACAATTTTTTCAACCTGTAGATATTTTTTTCAAAGTTACCATTTCTGCCTACAACATAGTTAACAATAATAGCGTTATGAAATGTCAATGGTGTATTAATATTACAAAGATAAAAAGAGAGCCATAAGACAATTTTATATATATTAGTCTATGCTTAAGCCCAGTAATGGGTGTGGATGTTGATGAGATACAAAACTTTTTTTACATGGCTTTTTCATGTATATTTTGTTTCTGATCTATGGACCAGTACCAACATTAAAAAGCTCGTCTCGGAATTTCCAGTTTCTCAGTACGTCGTATTATGATGCTGGAGTTCTCCCAGTACCTGGAGAACTACTTATGGCCGCACTACACGGCGGGCGAGGCGTCGCAGGCGCACATGATGTCCATCATCGTTATGATCAACGAAAAGTTCCGCGAACGAGTACCTGCTTGGCAGGTAAGTCTATGGTAGAAGACATGATTAGTCTTTGTTCTGAATTAATTTTATAAAACATAACACCACCCCTGTAATCCCCCAAGTTCTAGGCAGGGGTGTACTTATAGTACACCTACGTTTCGAAGACTCCTGGCTGCTACTGAGAAATTCTTGTTAGAAAACTGACTGCAGGAAGGTACTACAAAGAAATTTAGAATGCCTATGTCTAGCATGTTCCAAACGACGAATTTCCGTCCATGTTAGTAAACGAGTTTTAGAAGAGATACGAACACATACGTGTAGGTATGATTGACAGAGAGCTCTACAAAGTCAAACTTTTTCAAAATACGATATGCTATATTAACAGCAGCGTAATTACTTGAGTGTAATTAAATAAATTAAACATTTTCTTGCTTCAGGCATTCCTAAAGAAACCAGACCACTTCCCAGCATTCTTCGAGCAAGTTCTCCGCGCGAGCGTAGAGGATGATCGTTCGAGAAGCAACATGCGAGAACAGACGGCTCTGCTTCTGTTCCTGAACCATTGCTTCGGCAGCATGGAGGTGCAGTTGTGTAGAGACCAGGTCAAGCGGCTCGTGTCGCTTAGTATGTGGATCAGCTTGCAGGAAGGTATGTACCGAAGTATTTAATTTGAATGGAGAAAGAAAGAAAGATATTTTATTTGGGTCACGCACAGGGAATACAAATAGTAAAAGAAATAAAAATGAAGGAAAAAAAAATAAACCAAAAATATATAAACTAACAGAATTACATCCAAAAAAAACAACAGAAACTGTAAAAAAAACCTGTGCAAGGCCAAAAAGGCTCCTATCTCAGCATAATTCTGCGATATTTAAAAAATAAATAACGCAGCGCTGATATTCTGACAGGGCCCGTTATGAAGTTGTAACATGTATGGTTTGTTTCGTCGGGCTAAGTTCTACTACCCGACCAAGTTAATTGACCACTGTCGGGCGTGTTGTCCTTTGTATGAATACACACGTATCACGAATATTTACGTATGACGACACGACAATCCGCCTGATTGTTTTGGTGCTGTGTAGTATTTACGGATAAATAGTTCCAACGTCTGACAACCGGACTTACCCTTCCAGCCAATAATGGTGTTACATTTAAATATTCTTTTCTCACTGCACTGCTTATGATAGACGGGCTATCCTGACTGAATAACTTTAATTTCTGAAGTCGGTGACTTTGGTTTTGTACCTACCCCACACAAACTCGTATAACACTACTTGATATGTAAATAAAAGTGACAGGAAGTTATTAAAACATCATCAATATACTAACACTAAGTCGAAAAAATAAGTATTGTTGTAGCTAACTGAAAAACTATCCAAGCAAAGTTAATCGAATTTGTATGGGACCACCCCTGAAGCGTTCCCTATCCATACAAAAAACGAAATCGATCTACAACTGCAGGAGATATCGCGTGACAAACATTAAAAAACAAAAAACAATTAAACAACCAACTTCCAAAAGGAGGCGTTTTACGCCTCCTTTTGGAAGTTGGTTAAAAAAGTGACACAATGGGATACATAGTCCACTTAGGCACTTACTCATGAAGAGTGTGGCTTTACCAAGACACTGGTTGTTGGAAGCCTAAGAGCTCTGAGTCTACTTACGTTTAATCAAAAAATTACCGTTGTTATTAGGTCGAAGAAACCAAGAATTCAAAACCGTTCCAAAATGGCGGAAGTACTGGCGCGCTATTCAGAAGAAGGATAAACCTGAGCTGTTGGAGAAACTGAGTTGGGAGCGCCTGTACCTGCAGAGACTGATGATCAAGTTCATGCGTATCTTGGAGAGTATACCAGAGACTGGGGATGTAGATTCACATGCTGTGAGGTAAGGACTTATTGTTTCATTTTATTAGTTAAACTTCTCTTTGTTTGAGAGAAGCGGGCAAGAAGCACATTATATTTTAGACCACGTTTATGATAGGAAAACGTAAGGTAGGCGCTGACGCTGTCAGGCTAGACGGGTTGCAGGTAATTGGAGAGGCAGCAGTAGACTATAAGCTTGTTATGATGATTGGATGTTAAATTATTTTTGAATATTTAATATATTTTTCGTTTATTTAATAAATTAGTTGGCTGTGGTGTGTGACAATAATATAACAACCGACAGATCTTTGATGACATTTAATTATCTGTGCAAGTACTAAGGCTGCAATGTATCATCAGGTTTGAAGAGATATGAGGAACAGGGTGTAAAGTTCACTCATACTCTTTGGAAAAGGGGAGGATCCTCCGACCAGATGGATGTCGTATCAGGTGGGCAACTGCCCGACGATTGATGTCGGAAAGTTGTATATATGCTAGCTGCGCGGTTAACTCTGATTGCGCGATGCAGGATTTGTGTGCCATGAGTGTGATGCGTTGTTCGCATGTTGCGGTGTAGATGCCGCCACAGGTTTCTGTTAGGAAAATTATAGACATGTCAAAATTAAACGCAAGTCCAGTGACCCTGTATAATTCAATCAATCAACCACAACATAATATGGGTTTGACAATTTGTTGGCTAATTTTTGTGGGAATTTACGTTACATAACCGTGCGTTAGTTGTTTATTTCTATCTCGCACACACATAACTTCACGCCTGTAATCCCAGAAAGGTTAGGCAGAGGCTTACATAAAGTACACCCACATTTCGCCAGTTATGTTTAAAGCCCCATGTAATAGGGGGCGAGCCTATCGCCATCAACTGGGCACAAATCCAGACTCCGGGCTGCTACTGACAAATTTTAGATACAAAAACCCAATAACACTTGGCCCGACCTGAGAATCGAACCCAGGACCTCATGCTCAGCAATAGCTATTGCGACCACTAGACAAACGAGGAAGTAATTTCTATCTCACTATTCACAATAAAACTTTACAGATACTGTGAGAGATTCCTGGAGCTAATGATAGACTTGGAAGCCCTGCTGCCAACGCGACGGTTCTTCAACACAGTGATGGACGACAGTCACCTGGTCGTGCGAAGCCAGATGGCAGCACTCACTCGCAGGGCCGAGGGACAACTGTTTTCACAGGTAAGTGGTAGATTTAGTATGGCGTTGCTGTTAAACAAAAAACCATAAAATATTTGGATACATTCCGAGCCGTTTTTATTTATTTAAACTTTTCGAAGACAAAAAGGTACAAAGGCGGAAAAGGTATTCTCTGCCAGTCAACCAAGGGTGGTGAAGAGATTAGTGGTGGTGTTTTATTTTTGTGTAACTGTGATAACAGTTTAAAATAATTTAATTTGATTAAAAGATTATTATTTTACTGGCACATTACAGCGCGGTGTCATGCCAGTTGGCATTATTGAAGCCATCCATGGATCATGAGATAAAATTGGATTTTTCTGTTTAATCACATTCAAATACATAAATTGGTACCAAAAAAAAACACAATGATTACGTTTTCTTTACTTTTGAGAGCAAATGATAAAAAAAGTAAGACTAAGTTATTGAAGCTTTATAATTTATGCTTACCTCATTTCGAGGGCCAGATGTGGATGATTTCATCGACACAATATAAAACTCTGAAGCGGGGACCAGAGGGCCTAGACAAATGGCAGTCGCTTCGGAGCGATTCAATTTATCTACAATCGCTATGGCTTCACTGTGATACGTGGTGATAATACGCTATGACCTATGATCACGTGACGCATTGATAGCTTATGTCAACCCTAAAAAAAAATGGCTTTTAAAATAGCGTCATCGCTAATCGAAAGTTACTTTGTCTAGGCCCTCTGATACGTATAACATCTTTTTGACAATTAGAACAATAGGTACATACAAATACTCAATAGGTACATACAATACTCATTTAACAACAGACTATCAGAGCTCTGGTTGATTTAAATGACTAGATTTCCATATTTATTACTTTGTTGCTGTGTATTTTGTCTCATTTTTCGACTATCTACCAAAGGGTAATAAACAAAACCACTTTATGTTCTTAGCTGCGTTTATTAAAGTAAATTCAAAAGGAATTAAAAAAATAATCATAAATGCGTTTCGTCATTATAGTTTCGACATACAGAAAGTCCAAGTTAAAATATTAAACATAATTATAAATTGACAATTATACTTATATTTGTTAGTGCAAGAGAGCAGTGTATACAATACATATTTATATAAACTCACTAACCACCTATAGTTTCTTATACAGAAAAAGGACGGACATAATGCTCTTTTTTGATCAAATTGATAGCATATATTAAAGCCTCGTCGCATTCATAGTACATTATACGTAGCATGGTACATAGTACACTCATTGTTTTTATGTTGATGGCAATCTTCTTTCTCATGTTACAATCATATCATTTGTTTTTGTTGTTAGTATCTTTTGTTAATGATTAATAAATTTAGTAACTTTTGTTAATTTCTAAAATAATTTTAAGTATCTTTATGAGCAATCAATTCCTAACGACGAGAGATCAACCTAAATATCGCTTGGAAACAATTATTATTCAACATCATATTTTTTTTTTAACACTCTAATATTTATGATTTTGTACATAACTCTTTATGCAAATAAGGCTTCAAGTATTTTACTGCCCAATGTACATGGTAAAATACTGACAATTATAATACTTTTATATAATTAATAAGACACTCGATTCCAATACATAAATCACAGTTAGGCAAAACTACTATAGATATCATTAATAAAGGCATTAGGTGTGTAGTAGAGGAAATAACTTACTTAATAAGTAGGCGTTTCTAAAAAATAATTTGAGGCACATTTACAAGGCACACTGATACTTGAGTATAACATTTAACTAATTACGATATCATTATAACTATTTATATATTCTTATAGTGTCATATAGCTTCATTCATCACATTTAAAATATGTCATATTCATACAACCATGCCTCTACTTGTGTGGAAGCTAGTGTATATAGGCTTCAAAACAACTATTCATTAACATGAGATTCTACTAGATGTTCGTTGATATGTCAGTAATTTCCTCCATTCATGTGAGTCATCTCGTCGCCCCACTCACCCGTAGGCACTGGTTCTGCATAACAACAACTTTTGCGCAACAAAAACGTTACATGCGGCTGCCGTATGATGCACACATAAAATATTAAAATTGCTTGGAGTAGATTCACGAATATGTGTGCGTATAGTAATTCATCTATGTTGAGCCATGACAACAAAAGAAACAGCCATGCGGTTGTCATTATCAGGAATAGTTGTAGGAATAAATTAAAACTGGAACAAATAATAATAGTTGTCATTTATTCAATCATAGCTGGAAGGTGTGATTACATTAGAATAGAGAAATTAAGTGGTACATACCATCCCTTAAGTTTATGATGAATTCTGCCATAGATATTGATCCTCTTTATGATTTTCAATGTTGTGACATAAAAAAATACATTGAAAATTATGGTGAACGCAACTGGAGTGAAGAATATGGCAATACCAAGCAATCCTGAAATGAACAGAAAAAAATTGTTATATCAACTGCTACTTTAAGTATAACTGGTTGGATTGAACTGGCTTTACAAATCTATGAATCTAGTTTTTCTTTGGACTCATTTTAAATCAGTAGGAGGTTTTAATCAACTTCTTAAAAGAATGTTCTGTTTATGTGTGTGAGATTTTCCTTAATAAAAAAACTACTTATTGTCGACGTGACGTCATTTTCAAATTTCGGTGTAACGAGATAATAAATAATTAATGAATCATCTTACCGATAGTTTCCTGTTCAACATCGTCGACAATGATTGACGAAGAGAACTGGATCCTAGTCTTCCTGTTCGGATTAGTGCCGGTATCGAGTAGAAAATGCGCGCATATTGCCATACCGGCCATGATTAGGACGCAGAACCACACGACGCTCGAGTAATAGCAGTATTTGCGAACGTCCGTCACGCGTAGAAACACGTTGCGGGATCTGAAAGTACAATTTATTAATAAGCATCGCTTTGTTTACTGTTGGTCTAGGTTTCCCACGCAAAATGGTGTTCATTTTTTCAAGCTCTGGCCATGCATTAAGTATGTATAACGAATATTTTCACGCCACTGTCCAAATTCAAATGTTGTTATTGGATTAAGATAGTTTAGCCGTTTTGGTTGAAAATCCAACAGTGCGCTTTTATTAGGCATTACATCTAGGTGTGGTGTAGTGTTAGTGAACAGGCAAAGAGTAATATAAACTGAAAAGTGCATGATATTTTCCTTCAGACTGATATTAAAGGCATTTGTTTCAAAAATTGCTATGGAATATTTTCCTTTCTACAACTAATGTATTAGTAATAAAAAATGCGTACTTGTAAAATACATACTTGAACGTTTTCCATACATAAAAACCGAAACTGTTCAGCCAGAAGAAAGCTGCCAGTAGACTGATATACAAGATAATATCTGAAAACAAATGAAAAGTTAATCCCCAAATACAATGAGTAGAACATGAACAATATCACCGTCTATGTCATGCATTATTTTTGTGCACTCTACTTACCAGTGACCATAAAGCTGACATGGTTACTGAGTTCGGTGAATATTCTCACCAAGTCTGCGGCCTGGCTTACAATCAGACACATGTTTATAGTTGTGATAATATTACCAGCCAGGTCTCGGAGAGTAGGCAACACAAAGTATATCACTGCCACCAGTAAGAACAAGATCATTGCAATAGCATGAAATACTGGGTTTAGGATCTTCTTCATGAGAAAATTGGTGTCTTTCCAATTAATTTTAACCTCTGGTACACATACTAATGCATATGCGCCTGTTACATTCGCGGGTTTTTTTGTTTGTGTGTCTGTTTGTGTTACTAATATCTGAAAGTAAACATTTTATTACAAGAATGAAAGAGCATATTTAACACCAGTGATGGATTACACAGGATTACTTTGAGAATACTCTATTGTATTTTCACTATTTTGTGACCCATACATACATAAAAGTATCTAAGTATGACTTACAAGATGGAACATGTATTTTGTTACTTTAGAGTATCAAATCAATCAATCATATGGTACCAAACAAACCTTCATGCTGTGAAACACTTTTTTATGCATAATATTTACTTGAGTCACCTAATGACTCAGAAAGGAGCAAACTCAAACAAAGTGGAATGTGAAAGTATTTTGAATGTCATTCACTGATAATGAATAGCTGAAAGTTTATCTAGACTAGGTTAACATGTCAGGATAACATGCATAATTAACCCAAGATTACCAGATTTCAAATGAACCCAAATTCTATAATTAAAACCAGTAGTGTTTCTAAAGCTACTTTAAAGTAGAGGTTAGTCCAACAATTTGAAGACAATCAAGTTATCTTCTGTAATGTGTAGACTGTATGAATTGATCATCTTTGCCATCCCAAAAATCATCAAATTATAGATAAATCCTACAAGACACTAGTCAATGTTCCATGGTATGCATCCCACCTTATCCATGCAGTATTTGGCTTGGTTGTGTATGTATGATGAAGGTTCCTTCTCTTCTGGTATTGAAATGCTATCATGTAAATTGAACATGCTAATCACTGGTTCCTCTTTCACATCTGAACTGGGTTGGTGATTGATAATGTGGCGCAAGCGACCATCAGTTAATAAATTAAGCCTGTAAAGTAAATTATGTTTGTTGGTAACTTGTGGATTTTCTGCAGATGTTTTTATATTGCTTGCTGATTTCAATCAATTTATACATAGCATGGAACAATAAATTGATCCCCATACCATGCAATTTGTAATTTTTTTGTTTGGGTGTTTTGATAACATTTGCTTTGATGAGTGTATCTCATGACAAAAGGTGTGCTAAGAGATTACTTACGTGTCTTCAGATTTTCCTAAATCAAATATAGCTCTCTGTTGTGTGGTGGCACAGTCTGGCACACCATACACATAATTAAAGTATTTTACTTTGGCATTGTTGCCATCCTCAGTCTTAAATTGTGGTGTCCACAAACCTGTAAATTATAAGCACAGTATTGAATCTTTAGTAGTTTTAAAGTATCAATGTTATGTTGAAAATATTTACAAAGCTTGAATTGTATAGTGCATCATGAGAAAAGGTCAGCTTTTTTTTTTTAATATGGCAGCAGTATTGAGTATTCATTGAAAAGTTTCATGTTAATTATTACCTACCTCATGATTAGGTTGGAATAAGTAGGCAGGTTCTAACAGTCAATAATATTATGCATGTTATTATACTTACTCTGGTTGTATCTGTCGGCTAGTCTACAAATGCCGTCCACAACAATCTCGTTGTGTTCGCAGCATTTATTTATCTTAACTCCATTCAGCATGTCTGATATCTCATTGAGATCCGTCTCCCCGACTTCCGCGTGCATTTCATGTGTCGCACACAACAATGACAATGTTAACAGTACTACATACATGTTGTTACTGAATCTTTATTACTTTCATTACAAGGTACTTGTCGCTTTTATCGTTACTTTTGTTTGTCATACAGTAAGGCACCTATACTTAATTCTATGATCACAAACACAAAACATAATTAAATCATGTAAGTTGATGTCAATAGACGCTAATATGGTTTTATAACTAAAACTTTTTAATTCTTTGGATTTAATTCGGAGATTCTGAGTCGGTTTGCGTTTCCGCTCGCTGCATTCGTGAAGTTTGATATTTGATTTGACGTTTAAAAAAGTTGACTTGACTTTTTCGGAATCGAAACCAGTGTTACCACCTTTCAAAAATATTTATTCCTAAAGTTTGTGTCAAAAACCCCTAAAATCGCCTTAATTATTGAGTTGTCCCCCTAAAAATTATGTAAATATAAATTCAAAATGATTTAGAAATGATATGCTGTAATATGTTTGAAAAGTACATATTTTTATTATAAGTTATTTAATACATACAATATTTCGTCTTCATCTGAAGATTCAGATTTTTTTTGAAATCATACTTTGTTTTTTTTTAATATTTATTTTCCTTAGGCATCATTATCATATTTCTTGTCGACACACAGTACAAACCAAAATCGAAATAACAATCGTTGTAAGAATATTCTTAACCTATTTTTTTGGCGGTATCCTATCTGACATTAGCAAATGTCAAACATACGTTCAAGTTTTAAAAAAATTACACAATAATAACCGCCATATGCACAGACAATAAAATGACCGCCAGTGGCGCCAGCCACCACAGAGTGGTTGTAGAATTACGTGTAGTAGATGTCGTTATATTTCGCTTGGTCAAGAAATAAATATAAATATTAAAGAGTCAAAAAATCCCTAAAAATACCCCTAAAAAAATCCCATCTCACTTATTTACCCCCTAAATCTGGGGGGAAAACCCCTAAGTTGGTAACACTGGTCGGAATGCTAAGTATGCACTTGGCTTTGGCATTTGGTCTTTTGAGCAATATCCTGAACACCAACACATTGTTTCAGTCATATTATAATATTTTTTTTGTTCTGAAATCCATATTCTGTCCTGTATGTGTACTTTGTTCAAAGGTTAGGTTGGCTTACATTCTCATGAAATATTTCTAGAAATGAAAGTCAATGGTTGGTGCCGATTACTGCCGATTCTCTTGTCACAAATGCCTTTAAACTAGACTAATAATCACTAAAATTTGGTTTAATCCTGTCAAATGACGATTTTCCATTCTGAAATTGACTAAAGTGACACAACTTAACTATATTTTAGTTTGACAGCACTAAGATGGCACTGAGTTATTAGTTTAGTGAAAATGGCAATTTTGCTATTCTGAATTTTGCGTTTTTCACCTAAAAATTTGATTGTCTAAGTAATCTGAACATGAATGTGACTATTTATAATCGCGATTAAAAAGGTGTGGAATGAAATTAGTTGGCGTGAACTAAAATTGACACCAACACCTCGACTTCAGACGTGCAAAAACGGTACTTTATCTTTTTTTTCTTTTTTTGACTTAAATCTCGAAAACGGTGTCCTATCACAAAAATAATGAAAATTTCGACCCCCTATGTAACCCAGATACTTCCAAAATTCTACATGTGAATATTTTAAATTTTTTACACAAAAAGTAAAATCTTCCTTAAAAAACACGTCGATTCTGCTTCAAGGTGCCTCCGGCTATAACAAAGACGTTGCGAAAACAAAACAAAAAAGAAACACGTGGACTCGCGAATGTCAAATTCGATTTAATTCGTGTCAAAATAATTTTTAAAATGTAGAGATTTTTTTATTTTAGAATAGCTTCAAGATTCTCATTAAAAAGTAAGGAATTTTAGTGATAGTTTAGTTAGTTTAGTTCGGTGTACAAGAGAAGGCACCTGGCGAATTTGCGCAAGTAAGATTGAGCGTTTTATACGTCTACAAGACGATGATGATGAGGTAGCAGCGTCCTAGAGCGATGCTAATGATGATTATTTGCTAGCTAATGTCGGTTTTACCATGCATACACGGTTATTTATCTAATAGGTTGCCATTATCATGAATAAACAAGTACTCAGTGGGAGTACATGTTTATTCATTGTTTGCATTTTCATGATTGTATTTTTTCACCTCGTTTCGTCCACCCGTGAATCCGTTTCGTCTTTGCATTCTGTACAAGGTCAGGACGCAAGGGTGTGAAACTTTTTACCAAGCTCTTTCAATCTATACAAGAGTAGTACGCCTATACACGCGAGTATTGACTTCGCAGTTACTTAATTAATTACCTACGTTCATCATAATATACAGTGCTAGTAGGTACGCATACAAACTAATCGACTTGTGGCGGCATCTACACCGCCACATGCGAACAACGCATCACACAAATCCTGCATCGCGCAATCAAAGTTTACCGCGCAGCTAGCATATATACAACTTCCCGACAACAATCATCGGGCAGTTGCTCACCAGATACGACATCCATCGGGTCGGAGGATCCTCCCTTTTCCAAGAGTATGAGTGAACTTTACACCCTGTTCCTCATATGTCTTCAGACTTAGTAATTACAACTTAAGATGCAAGAACGAGAAGAGCTCGGTAAAGCTCGGTAATTGGGGCACCCCAACTCAGACAGGTTAGGTTCGAGGGCGATTCCCTTCGTGGTAATTTTTTTAAACCATTCCGAAGTAGGAGTCCGTCTACTAAGCCTTACTACATACATATATAGTCATCATTGTAGTTAAAAATGATTTAACAGCAACCCTTGTTATTTATTTACACCAGCACTAATTGTGTTCAAATAACGTTTTCACCACACTACCTATTATTTGCAATTTTTACCCATCGATTTCCGAGGGTAAAAGCCTTTTATGTTATCTAGAGTGTAAAAGTGTTTTAAATTTCGAAGGCTTCCGATTCAACATTTACTCGAAGTTTTAAATAAAACCAAAGAGTTAGGAACAAAAACGTTTTTAAGACCAAAGTTAGGAACGTTCAAAACCTGTCAACCGAAAATACCTGGTTATTCAGAACCGAAAATATTAGCTTTTTAATTTATTTTTTATAAACAGATTCTATGCGTATTTTACTGGTTTTCTTTCTTTTTTGCAAGTTCCTCGTAGTCTGGTGAAAATTGTTGTGTTTCACTTAATGGGTAAAAGTTTTTAGCGTTTCGTGATTTGAAACTTTCGCGACGCCCAGGGTTCTTCTTTTAAACCACTCGCTTCGCTCGTTGTTTAATTCTAGAACCCTTCGCTAGCTCAGGTTTCAATCCAAGCACACACGGCAAAAAACACTTTTACCCATATGTAAAACAAATAACTATTTCTTACTTGTCAGGCGTAAGACATGTAGTACCTATAGGCTGCTTTCCGAATTGGGATGTATTTTCCATTTGAGCAGGGACAGTTACCGTTACCAAAAAAATACCGGTATAATTACCAAAACATTTCGTTCTGTTACGTTAAATACTTAACGTTACAAATAACGTTAAGTCATTGGATTTAACGGTATCAAAATAGCGTTACTAATAGCGTTATTTCGCTAAAATCTAGCAAGATCTGATGCGACGTTGCCAAACCGAAACGGACGCCGCGTGCTATGCGTTCGGTTCTTGTATTGTAAGCGGAGCGACCACTAGCATTTATCGTTATTGTTACGCTTGCGACGATCGGAAAGATACGAATACGAGACGTCACGCGCTCCCGCGTGTTTCATTTCATAATCATACGGCACACAAGCATCGCGTACGCCGATACGTCTATTGCCTGTTATTTTCAACTAATAATATTTTTCCTAATGCAACTGCTTTAGTAAAAATATTATTATGGGCCGAAAGAAGTACAACAAAGTGTACCGATATCTCAAGGTTTTCAAAGAAAATAATGAATCAACTAATATACAGTTTTTTTTTTCTATACCTTTATATATTTTGACATAAACAATAACATGAGTATTTACTGTTTAAAGTATTATATTATTTAAATTTTGCGAATGTGAGGACTGTATGGGTCATCGTTTTTTTTTTTCAGTTACTTTTACTGATGGTCTGGCAGTTTTAGTACTTCATGAGGCCTACCCAAATGTCCTTTCTTTTGTATTGTTCGTCAAATCGTTGCGCTCCTTTAGTTCTGAGTTGAGCTGCACGATAATTGACAAATGCGTGCACTGACTGGACAGGTCCACTTGATCTGTTTGGTACTTTCATCAAAATACCATTTCAGAAACCAGTCAACATGGTCCTCAAATGATCTGACCGAGATTATTTATTACATACACATTGACATTGATGACTAAACATATATTATATACAATAATATGAAAGCTTACTTTGTAATTTTATTATTATTATTGTGAATGTGAATACAATGTGTTTTTTTAAAATACATTTACGTCTTTTTTTCTCTGTTAGTTTTAATCATAGTCTGGCAGTTTAAGTAACTCAGGCGGCCTACCTAAATGTACTTTCTTTGGTAATGTTCGTCGAAACGTTGAGCTCCTTAGTTCTAAGTTGACCCGCATGATGACTGACAAATGCGTGCACTGACTGGACAGGTCCACTCGATCTGCTTGGTTCTTTTCGCAAAATACCATTTCAGACACCAATCTACATGATCTGACCAAGATTATGTCTGGACTTTGAAAGAGACCTTTGAGTTTGTTTCGGCCTCTCTTCTCAGAGTAGTCAGACAGGAAACGCCGATCTCATCTAGCTTTTAAAATAGTATTGACGTGTAAGTGTTTGTACAAACCTACTTACAGAAATAAAATCATTTAACATTTACTTGCACATTGTGCAATAAAACATTAAACGTGATGTTTACTTGCATTGGTTGTTGTGAAAAATAAATTTAAATGTAATTAACTTTTATCTGAGCCACCTTGTTGCTAAATATATGACAGAAAGGGAGGAAGTACTGTTTCAGAATTACTGTTTTGTTAATGCTGTATTTCTAGATTCCAGAGTTAATTCCACACTTCCCACAGTTCAGCGAATTAATACATATAATAACTTGATTCGACTTCACAACAGTTTACCAAAACTTACTGAAAACAAACGAAACTTACAAATACGTGGGACTATGGGGTTCTTTAAGTTTTTTTTGAATATTTTCAAAGTACTTTCTACACTAGCCTCTTTACAAAGTTTCATGCGTCTGAACCAGTTTTCGAACCACTTTTTGCAGTCCGAAGTAGACACCTCGTTTACAGCCTATTCGAACGCTGACACCGCATTTTCCAGAGATGAAAATTGTATATCCCTTTGAGCGGATGTTTTACTTTCGGAAATAAAACGAAGTCCTACGGTGCTAGGTCAGGACTGTAAGGAGGGTGACCTAGGAGTTTGACTATCGTGCTGTCCAACAAGTCACTCGTTTTGAGTGCGGTGTGCGAAGGCGTGTTTCATGGTGGAGCAGTAGCCCGCGGAGCTCTGTTTGGTCGCTTGTTGCGCACAACAGAGGAAACTTCTGCCAAGCATTCAGCGTTGATGCTTCTTTGGTTCCGTAAAGGAATTGACACCAAGTTGCCAGTCAAATTAAAAAAAATGTTACCCCGCGCTTCTAGATCGCTTCACTTTGAGACGCTACACCCAAACCGCAGACCTGCAATAATTTCGTAAACACGCCGAGACGAGCCTGCTGCAAATTTGTTTATCATATCCCGGCACCATTCCGCCCGGGCCTGCTTCTGAGCATCGGTGTGGTTGTGCGGTAACCAGCGTGAAACTATCCTCCTCACGCGAAGACGCACATGTTGTATTTCGTGAAGGCTTCCCGATCGAACCTGCCGTATGTGCTGAATCTCTTGATACGTTACTTGCCTATTGTCTTGAATTAAAATTTTCACTGCTAGCACGTTTTGTTCCGTAACAGCCGTAAAAAGGCGACCACTTCTTTCTACATCCCCCAAAGTTAGCCGCTTGAATTCGTTATACCAACGATACACGGTTGCCTTAGAAGGGCCTTCATCCATGAATGTCATTTGAAGTATATCGTACGATTCTTCCTGTTTCAGGCAACACTTGAAATCGTAAAAAATCATAGCGCGAAAATGTTACCGGCGCAGATCCATTTTTTTTATTAAACAAGATATTTTAAATTAACTCGCAAACAATGTGGAGGGAAATTTTGATATGACTATAACTGGCGGCCAGTCTGTCATACATAAAAACATTTTTTGCAATACTTCTGAGTGGCCTGGAATAATACTAATAATACGTTTTGTAGCTCAATAAGAGCTACAAAAAGAAAGCTCTAGTGAATTGGCAGTGGCACCCAGGTCCGGGAACAAAAAAGCACAATTAGGAAAGATTTCACAAACAACAAATATTTATAAAAGGATGATGATGATTTATCAGTCCGCTTGGTCAGAGAAAACAATAGTTTTACTTTAATAAATATATAGACGAAATAGATACTTTTAAAATAAAACCGTTACTTCATTCTACTAACAAAAATGTTTGATTACTGGGATTCCAAAAACGTAAGTTTCTATTTTAATGTGAATCATAAATTATCAATTATTTTATTTCTGTAAGTAGGTTACACTTTTAGACGTCAATCATATTTTAAAACCTAGATGAGATCGGCGTTTCCTATCTGACTACTCTGAGTAGAAAGGCCAAAACAAACTCAGAGGTCGCAGTCTCTTTTAAAGTCCAGACATAATCTTGGTCAGATCATGTGAAGACCGTAGATTGGTGTCTGAAACGGTCTTTAGAGGAAATAACCACACAGAATGAGTGGACCTGTCCAGTCAGTGCACGCATTTATTAGTAGTCATGCAGCTCAACACAGAACTTAAGGAGCTCAACGATTCGACGAACATTACCTAAGAAAAGACATTTGGGTAGGCCGCATAAATTACTCAAACTGCCAGACCCTGATTAAATTTAACTTATTTTTAAATACTTTGAAAAAATAAACAACATATTCACATTATCTTTACATTCTCTAGCCTGAAACACAGGTTCAACCTAGTTCAGGCAAATTAGCAACTTTGCTCTTTTTAATTGTTATGATAAATGTGTCCCTTTTTATTTAAATAAACTTTTTTATTATTTGTTATTCACAATAATTTAAATATTATAATACTTAACAGAGTAAATTTTCATGTCATAGTATACATAAATTGTCCATCAATGTCAAAGTGTATATAACAATCCGAAAATAATCTTGGTCAGAACATATGAGGATCTTGTAGACTGGTGCCTGAAATGGTCTTTTGAGGACAGATCCACACAGATTTAAGTGGACCTGTCCAGTCAGTGCACACATTAGCCAATCATTATGCAGCTCAACTCAGAACTAAGGAGCTCAATGATTCGACGAACAATACAAAAGACAGGATATTTGGGTAGTCCGCATAAATTACTCAAACTGCCAGACCATGATTAAATTTACCTTAAAAAAATACTTTGAAAAAATAAACAACATTTCCTAAAAAAAATATGGACTGTGAGTTTAGGTGCAATTTTGAATTCAAATACTCATACTAATAATCATGGCGTATGATTATAATTAGACAATTAGAATTTTAAAATACAAATCCTTTAGTATAAAAACAGTACTTTTTTTGATTAGTTAGTGTTTAACTAGTGCTCTTATAAAATTAAAATATATTTTAGTGATCATTTTAATTAATGTTTTTAAATAAATTTTAAATCGTATTTTTTTCACATATCACTTTTTTATCCTAAAACGAAGCTTAAGCAAAAATCGCCATAGTTCTTTATCTGTGGTTGTTCACCAAAGAAAAGATAGACGGTGGTTAGTTTAACTCGCGTTGATTTTAATAGATTTTTTTACTCTCTAACGTACTTTGTCGTATTTATTCTGTGTCAGCTATAGATACCTTTTTAATTCTGTCAAAAATATTACTACTCCGAATGAATGTCCTTCGTTTAAGTGTTAGAGTTAGCAGTTGCTAGTGGATAGACTAGATATGGGCGTAATGTCGTATCAATGATTCCGATATCAACATACAGAACTGCATTTTGACAGAAAACAAAGGTAGCTATGGTCGACCCTTAAACGTTAACACCGAAAGATGCTTGTCTCTCGGCCGTCATTGTTAGAAAGAGATAGGCGTAAAAATTACCGGTAAAAGAATAGTAACTTTTACCGGTACTAATACTGGTAGTTAGATAACGTTAACTGACTCATGGGTTTCGTTATTAATATCGTTACTTTTTTATCGTTAACATAACGGTAATTGGTATCGTTATAAAAAAAATAACGGTAATTCGGTCCCTGCATTTGAGGGCGCTTACACCCGTTCCGAGTTAACGTGAGCGCGATAACGATGTCCCGTGAATCGTCATAGATGCCGTCATGACATGCGCCATCTTGCGATAACGCCGACCATGCCCTTTAAAAATATCACTGTGAGCGAATTGTCAGCTGTCAAAATCGTGATATCTAAATCGGAACGCTAATTATCGATGTGAGCGCTGTTAGCGATGATGGTCTAACTCGGAATGCGGCCATAGTTTGGAACCAGGACGAGCGCGTCCACGTTACAAACTATACACGAGCAGTACGCAAAATTCGTGTATACCTACATTGCAATCACAGATGAAAAAAATCCTAAACCTTTCATTTGTCTTTGCCATAGTGGGGATAAAAATAGCATTACAATGGATACGCGAGCAGTTTATTTATGGCTGCCTTTAGGCCTTCTGTAAATGTGGACAGACGCGAATCCGACAATCGCACCCTCCATGTCGCCATGAGATCCCGCCGGAGCTCGCTCCGCTGTGCCGCGATTTCTAGCGGCAGTGGAGTTACGCCCCGGCGTTTTGCCTCCTCGCGCGAATCTCTCACGTGCGCAAGGGCTTTAGCCTCCAGGTCCCATTGCGGCAATCCGCCAAGGAGGCTCGCCGCCTCACAGGAGACTGTGCTGTATCCCCGGACCAGCCCGATCGCCATGACCCCTGTAAACCTGGGGTTATAAGTTCTATTCTCAACTATTGTTTTTTTTTTGTAGAACGTTCTCAGAAAAACATGAAGGCCTCTTCCGTCTTTTATGGTTATAATAAAAAATAAAAATCTATGGTCAGGTGATTGTTAATAAGAAATCCCGTGTGCTTATAATCTCACTAGGAGTAATAGTGTTCTGTGTTTACAATCTACTGTTATATTATTTTAGTGATGGCTGTTCGTCACGAATAAACCGTAAGAATGTATCAGTCAGTGTAACAGTTTTGTGCCATTAGGTAGTAAATGAAGAACCGCAGAACCGCCAATTTACTAAAAACTAAAATATTCGCAACCAATGGGAAATTGCTACTGAAGGCTGCGGGTGTCGACCTTGGGACGAGCTGCTTCTCACAACACGGACAACTGTACGTCGCTTGCTCCCGCGTCACTAGTCCCGACTCTATATATTTTGGTGGCTGTTGAGACCAAAACTAGAAACGTATGCAGTTTATAGAAAGTTTTTTTTAATAATGTGGCTGTTTTTTAAGTATACTGTGGTGTCTTCGACTTCCATGCTAACGAAGTCGCGGGCAGAAGCTATTTTATTCAATAATATCTATAACAGTAAAATTTGCAGTTGTAATAATAATGAAATCATGACGGATAGCATGGACTTTCAGGTCCTAGTTAAAATAAGTAAGTAGATACTTATGCAAAAACACGACAAAAATAATTAAAATATATTTATTTAATTAGTATTAAATACTAAACATGCATTCTTGAAAAAAATAACATTTACGTATAGGAACTAAATATTATATAATCTTACTTTTTAGTATTTACATCGAATAAATTCTAGTAAATTATTACAATCTTATTTTATATTTCATATTAAAATAAAATATGTATCGAGTTTCCTCTTTAAAATACCTACACTTTATTTTATGGCACATAAAATGGTGATGCTAAAAGTTAATTATAAATAAATTCAATGGTAACGCTACACATCAATTTGAATGGGCTTATTTTGAGGCAGATAAAAAATGACACACGATAGGGTAGGTATTATTATTCAGTAATTTCTTACGTAGACTTTTTCTTTCACCCAAAATGTTTTGAAAAACATTGTTTTATCATAGAGGTTAAACGGATATCTTATTATAGATAGGTACTCAATTAGTTAATTTTCAGAATTAATATGAATGCATACTTTTAGAAACATCAGAGATGGATTTCGATTTTGTCTACTTACAAATTTATTGTTCCATTGTTAACCCATAATGATAACTATTACAACAACAAGCTTAGTATTGAAAATAAATATTATCTCAATACAAATGACATTGGGTGTTGATATTATTTGATCAGATTTTCCTGTTGACTAGTTCTAATTTTAACTTATGTGATATGGAAATAAGATAAAACGATTTTGATGAATATGATGAAGGATCGACTTCAATTTAGCCTGACTTCCACCGTATCGTCTCCTAGTATCTGCTGGTCATCCGAATCGTCGTGCGGGCTGAGCTTCTCCGCCAGAGGGCGACTAAACCATAGACAAACGTTCTCGCTAGCCATACCCCGCATGGCACGCCGCCTCAGGAGCACGAGTAATAAGAAAATGATGACTCCTTGAAGGCAGTTAAACGTGTCCATGATTTTCCTGTAAAATAATTTAAACAAGTGTGAACAGAAACTCATTGCATTTTATTATTAACAAGCTGGGATTTCCCAAAGGAAAAAATCACGAAACATCATAAAAACTTTTATCCCCTATCGTCTGTCAGCGATTTTTTACCTTATTTTGTCGTCGATAAGCTCGTCGTATTCGTAAAAAAATGCGACAACCGTAGATCGTGGCGCTAAATGTTGTAAAATCTGACAAGAAATTAGAGTTAGAACAGGAGTTTGCGTACCAAATAATGTGAGCTGATCCATGAGCGAAACTAGCGATCTCGAATATCCAGGAAATACCCATGACGAGGAATAGCTTCAAAGATAGAAGGAACCTGAAAAATAATTTCATGGTTGTGTAAAATGTGCGACAACATCATAACTTTAGTTTTGTACAACAAAATAAAAAATAAGTACAGAAAGCTCCTTACTTATGTTTTAGGATATTCAGTGTATTGACTTCATATTTTCTAGTTTGCCTCCACAAATTGAATGACGTCATGGCGAAAAGACCTACGTTAGCAGCAATAAGAACCGCGACCGGGCCATAGAAGAAAATCCAAGTTTCGGTACGACCTAAAACAAAAACAAAATTAATATCTCATGGCAGAACATTTAAATACTTTATGACATTATCCATTTAGAACATTAATTACCATTGAACCAGCAACTGACATCTCCGAAACCGGGCTTGAAGTGTTCACCTTCAACGAAGTTGGCAATAAGGGTGACTGTTAGGAATAAAAGAGTAGAACCCCAAGCGTAGCAGCTGTAGATGAAATATTGTTTCCTCTCCGTCTTCTTTAAATAACTGGAATCTCTGAAAGAGAAGAGAAGAAATAGATAGACATAAAACTTTAGATTAAAACAATAATGGAGGTATACACAAGTTAAGTTATGAGGAAGTGTCAAAACTTACAACACAGTGCGATATACGTTGATAGATATAACATTCATCCAGAAGAAAGTTGCCATCATCCAGGTGTAGACAAGAAAACCTAAAAGCAACAAACAAACATATTAGAAACGGCAAAAGGCTACACTAGCAGCTGCATAGGCAAAGCTTCTAAGGAAAAGCCGACGTTATGGTACTTATGGTTATTGGAATTATGTCAAAATCTGACGGAAAACGAAAATGCATTAGTAATGTAGACCACTTGCAAAAGTATCTTTCACTATACCACAGATAATATAATACTACGTACATATACCCAATCCCATACAAAGACATGAAACCTCCCTAAGTCTGGCAATTGAGCTGGCAATTTTTAGTCCTCCAGTTCTTCAATAGATCGCAGCTTATGCGACTCACTAATTGCCAGAGACTGTAGTATTACAACGCCATCTAGGAGTCAACCTACTTTTAAAACGTTTCATGCAATCCTTTTTATATAAAGTTTTATAGTTCCGGGAAAACATGTTAATAGATTTCTTTTATATTTCTATGTAAAAAAAACCTGGTTTGATTTAAATAAGTAACAAAATTGGAAACTGTTATGAGGCTGGACCAATTGAGTAAAACGCCATCTATTGAAAAAAGCTCTAAACAAAATGATTTAGAGATCCTTTTTATTTAATTTTAAAAATACGTATAGTATGAGTGAAATAGATAAATCTGCACTAAACTGGGAAGTTTAGACTTTTACCAATCATAATTCAGCCAAAATTCTGCCTTATATCGCTTTTTAATGATTGTTAATTTCATAATGGTAACCTATGCTGCCATCTATGATTTTTTTCAAGTCAAATTATAATTTGCTCGAGTTGAGACCCCATGACTATACTGTACCTATACCGGTATAGGTGCAGTTCAGTGAAAGTAATGAATGAAGCATAATGTTAATTTACCTGTGACAGTACAAAATTCGCCTCTGAAGCCAGGGCTCAGTTGGAGTATGCCCAATGATAGAAATCCCAAGGCCATGCTGACGCACATGCACATGTAACATAGCCCCTGTAGATCTCTGAAAAAAGTCAACAAAATCGTCCAATATGAAATCACGACAGAATTTGATTGGCTATGACGTGGGTGTGGGTTTATGTTTCACATACTACAACAACAAAACAATAATGGGCGTATCATAGTGATATGATATTGGAACTAGAACACTTCACTAGCATATATAGCATATGTAGTATTTAAATGGAATAAAGTTGAAGGATCATGGGTCGACATATCCACAGCCACACATCCGCAGTTATGTTTGAATCCCATATAAGATTTGAGCCTTTTTTTCGTCAACCGGGCACAAATCCATACTCTGAGCTACTGCCAATGTAATTCCTGATTACAATCTAATAAGTAGTAGCGTTTAGTCTTACCTCAACTGTGGCAAGTAAGTGTATACGGCTATAGTACCAAGGAGGAAAAACACAGAGATAAGTGTTAAGATTCCACTGGTTTCTATGTCACTGGTTCTGGAGATCTCCTCAAAACACACCACAGCCACAGGAATAGTGCCCAGGGAGTGGTTACTGTTGTTCCGGTACATGTTGGCCACGCAATACCTGGCAAATTATAAAATAAATTAAGTTAAGGACAATTTATTGAAGAAACTTCGCGTCTAACTTTGTATGCATAATGCATAATCAGCCTATTATGTTCCCACTGCTGGGACACATGCCTCATCTCTGTGAGAGGGAGTGGGCCGTTATCCACCACGCGGGCCCAGTGCGGACATGACACGATAAGACATGCCGGTTTACCCACGACGGTTTCGTTCACCGTTTTGAGAGGAGTGGTGATGAAATAATGTACACAAAGTAAAGCGCCTGTCTAGGTTCGAACCTACGACCCACAACTTGTAAGTCGCGGCCGGTTACCACTGGGCCACCACTGCTCTCAACTTGATATACGTTTTTGTTGTATATTCATAATTAACTGTGGCTGAAATTTTCGCCTCTTTTTTATTTTTGCGTCCCGCAGGTACAAAATTTTACCTTACTTAAATGTATCTGTTTTTTTATATTATGTTTTATAACTGTAATGATAATAAATAACACCCAATGTACGCATAAAGTCTCGTGCACACTGGCGCGACGCCACAGCGCGACACAATGGCACTGCGTGACGCGCGACAAGCGATGCCTTTGTGTCCCGCCGTCGAGCCAGTGTTTACGACACTTAACGAGGTGTGACTTGATTTATTCATAAATAATAAGAATGGGCCAAGTTAAACAATGACTATGTAATCAATATAGAGAATAATGTTTCTCTAAGTAGACACAAAATTTTCAAATGTGTGACAGTAGACATCATAGAGCTGTGTAGGTCATTCTCACTGGTTAGGGTCTTCAACAAAGACGTAGTGGGGCGAATCCTGCGTGGACAGTTTGGTGCCATCCAGGATGATATCCCTGAGAACCATTCGTCCATGCGTGCAGTTGATCACAGTCATCTTCTCCGTACCGCAGAAACCCCTTGGCATTAAAGTCTCGTTCTTCGGACAGCATGGTATCGCGGACAATGCACCACCACAAACAGCCAATACTAACAATATAATTTTCTGAAAATAAACAATATTCATTAACTAATGAACAAGTAGTGTCCGGTGGTGCCCGATGGCATTTTCCATCGGCCTAAATTACGGACTTCCACACAAACTTTCATCCCCTGTAACTCCAATGGGGATGCATTTTGAAAAATGCTTACTTAGTGTTTACCTAGGTTGTAAAGGATTTTCATATTCCAGACCCTGTGGTAAAGCCAGTGCGCTGTATGTCAGTGAAATAATGAATTCTTTTTTTTTTGTTCATGAATGTTATTTAAACTCGTATAACAATGTCATGATGTATTCTAGCTCCGCATTATCAGCTTCTTTATCATTGAACTTTGAACTTGTGAACCATTAAAACAAATTTTTAAATAAAATAATTCTATTTCTTCGCTAGTTTATCGCTGACAAATTACTCATTATCATCAATTGTAAACATGGTCGGTAAATTTCTGTAGTAATGATATTATGTCTGCGCAAGAGGCGACCATCTAGCTGTACCTACGATAGGGTCATAGAGTAATTTTAGCTTTATGCATTCTGAATAACAAAGTGATAATGATAACGCTTCGTGTAATATTTGACACCGAGCAGAGACAGTGACTGTTTACAAACTTCGGCACAACCTGTGTGTTGTGAAGTGATCGTTTATTGACCCCGTTTCTTAATGATATAGTAATCCACATTAAATATGTATTTTTCTTAATGTGATTTAATTAATAATACCTACTTACTGTAGTTTACTGTTAGCTTTGGCAAAATTTAAAATGAAACTTATTCAATGAATAAGTTGCAGACTCGACGAGTTAATTTCATAGATATAATTTAATTAAAAGTTGTTAATATTCGTGAGAGAGTCATTATTTATCTATCACCCTCTAAAAGATGCAGCCTATAAAATATATCTAAAGCCAACTCTAAATTCCAACTCTAAAAACAACCTTCTATTTAGCGATGTGCGGTCATTATACGGATCAGACATTGTTATTTTTCCACTGTCTTTAACTATCGGGTTATAAAGATAATTCTATAATAACATAACTCTTTGCTTTATACACAAACGCGTTTTGAATGTGAATTTAATACTCAGTACCTAAAACAATAGGAAGACAGAGGCAATTCTATTTTAAAATCCGGGCACAAATCGAGACTCCTAAGTGCTACTGAGAATTTTTTAATAGAAACCCCAGTTACACATTACTCGACCTGGGGATCGCACCCAAGACCTCCGCAGTCACCGTGAACTTGCAATAAATCGGTGACTTATTGAAGCCGATCAAAGAAGTGGGTCAATCAACAATCAAATGGGTAATGATATGTAAGGAGGGTAATTTAGTTAGTTTTGCGGCTAAGGTCACAGTCACGCCTACAACCTGCCTACATATGCAATTATACATATCAGGACTACAGACTTCCATCATTACTTGGGGCAAATGCCTGAACGATGAGAACTTAGGACATATGCACACGACGGTTTAGTTAGATGAATTTCTGTCTACATCTGCTCACACGATTTAGATTTGGCAATATCCTGACTAATATTATATTATTATTATGTCGTTTATTTATTCTTATCCTTATTATGCTACATTTTTAAATATTTTTATAAAATAACTTAAAAAAATATAAAAAATTGTGGTCCGCCGGTAGCGGGAGCAGGGTCCAAGCTACTGGTGGTTAGGGCTCCAGAGACAGGAACCTCCTCACAATGCGAGCCGTATCGAGGAGTACTGCCTTCTGAATCAGGCCCTTGATCCAACCGCCTAACGAAAGCCTCGAGAGATGTTGGTCGAGACTTTTTGCCATCTTATTATTATTATTAGTTTATTATATTTATGTGTTTAGACAGAGATATGTTTTATGTATGTATTTAATAAATATTTATATGGTACACCACTCACTGCTACCTGCAGTATTGTCTCTCGTTCTTCCTTTAATCCATCCAAAGGTTGTCTGTAAAAGATCGCTTTTAGCGATAAGACCGCCCATTGTGTCACTCAATGTAAAACTACATGTATGTCTGTAATTTATAAGGTGTACATAATAAAGAGTATTCTATCTTTAATTTATCTATTATACCGCTGTTGCCCGTGTCTTCGTTTAAAATCCAGGATAAAAAGAAGCTTATGTCCTTATCCAGGTCATGGTCAATCTGTGTGCCAAATTTCATACAAATCCGTTTAGCCGTTTTAAAGTGGCAACTTAACAAACAAACCTACATAGTATTTTTTTTTTCTCTTTATTTTTTTTAGGGACTTTTATACAGGTGTACATGCCAGTCCCATCGGACCTTATCATGTGAAAATATGACATAGTTACTAGCAGTCCGCCCGCGACTAGTACGCGTGGATTTCGAAAAAAAAAAGTTGCCTTATTTCATCAGACATAATTTCTAATATTATCTTATTATAGTAATAGCATAGACGATTACGATTTGAAAGCAAGTGTGTTTGTTAGTTACGCTTTCACACTAAAGCGACAACGGATTTGGATGAAATTTGGCACATGGGTAGACAATGACCTGGAGAAGGACATCCGCTACTTTTCATCAACGATCACAGACGAAGTCGCTGGCAATAGTTAGTGATGTAATAAATGCGATAAAAATATACCCATAATGTGAATAATTAAAGTTTCGATTTATCAACCCGTCACACATGAGGTTCTCCTGCCATTACATGATTTTTAAGTAGGTACTAACCTATTTAAAAAAAAAACCGTATGGACGTATTAATTTATTCTTTTCATTATCATTATTTCGGTAGTTAGAGTATATTCTATGTATGTACTACAACTGGAATTTGCTCAATTATTGAATTATTCATGTGTTTACGCATTTGGGAAAACCTTACTACGCTATCTATTACCTAGTATCACATTTCCATGTTTGCGAATAAATTAATGAAAGTATAATGAAAGTAAATTAATGATTGAGTACATAACAAATATCCAAACATACAAACTATCACATTTATAATATTACCTGATAGTGGGATTTTGATTTATTGTCTATTGAACACAGGTACCTACTTAATTAAGTTTTAATACATGTTTACATAGATTTGCATAATCTAATTAAACAGTAATTAACACACGTTATTTATCAATGAACCCGCCGGGTTATGACTATGACAAGTTCATCATATTCAATGAAAAACAGTTCCAAGAATATTCTTCGCTATTTGTTGACATTATCGAGGGGACGTACGCTTTACATTCTCTATATTATTGCTAAAAGATCATCAATTTATATGACGGACCCTACAAAAGATAATGACAAAATTAAATGGGACATTACGTGGGTATGCTATTTTCTTATTATGTGCTATCTATAAATGCTGTTGAAGTACTCAATTATATAAATCACGCAGTGTATGAGAAATAGGACATTACTCCTAATAAAATCAGCTATCTGCCAGTCAAAGTTCCGTCAAAATCGGTCTAGCCGTTTCGGAGATAAGCAGGAACAAACAGACAGACAGACAGACACAATAAAGATAAAATGTTTTAAGTTTATTTTTATATACTTTCATCAATATGCATTTAATAAAAATTGGTTCTTGTTACATTACAAGCAGACACTTCAATTTATTTGTATACTCTATACAAGTAAGTAGCTGGGCTTGTAAGCTTGTGGGGTTGAGGAATGATTTTCTTATCGTAGTGCCTCGTCTATCTAAGGCCGGTGGCATGGCGGCCACCACTACAGCCAGCAGTACTCAACACCGCCATCGCGCCACCGCCACCGTAGCAACAGGCGACAGCCACCGGTTGTTGTAGCCTGTGGCTCGTTTGCGCTTACCCTAAATGAGCACACTTAACTGAATGAATGTTATGTACTATCAACAGTGCGTTATCAATGCATGTTTTATACGTATGCCCACAGGACCTAGAGCTGACATGATAATAATAGCTAGATAATTCTTCTATATTTACATAATTTTGTTTAATCTGAATATTTATGTACATGTTACATACTTAACACACGTCTGTATTTCTTGAGGTAGGCAGAGATGGGTACATCCACATTTCGCCGGTCATATTTGAGTGTTTATACAAACTTGAAAATTTAGTTGAATTAATAAAATAAGTACATAATGTAATGATCATAACAATGTGTGAATTATAGACATAAAATACTAATTGACACGACATGAGGTCGCGTGTTATCAGTGGGTACAGTAAAACAGACGCCTCGATACAAGCGCCGCGATGGACATCACGAAGAGTATAGGTACCTAAGTATTGATGATGATTGCCATCCGACCGAGTTTCTAGTAATTTAGATGTTTCTATCAGACACCCAACTTCTAACTGTGACGCTACTGATGTCAGACACCCAACTTCTAATTTTGACGCTACTGATGTAAGACACCCAACTTCTAATTTTGACGGAACTGATGTTAGACACCCAACTTCTAATTTTGACGCTACTGATGGCAGACACCCAACTTCTAATTTTGACGCTACTGATGTTAGACACCCAACTTATAGTTTTGACGCTACTGATGTCAGACACCCAACTTCTAATCATGATGCTACTGATGTCAGACACCCAACTTCTAGTTTTGACGCTACTGATGTCAGACACCCAACTTCTAATTATGATGCTACTGATGTCAGACACTCAACTTCTAATTTTGACGCTACTGATGTCAGACACCCAACTTCTAATTTTGATGCTACTGATGGCAGACACCCAACTTCTAATTTTGGTGCTACTGTTGTCAGACACCCAACTTCTACGCGTTGGATGTCTGAAAACTAAGAAGTTGGGTGTCGATAATTCAATTGTAGAGACATTTCAATTTTATCCGTCATCCTATGCAAAAGATTCATTGAAGCTTGTGACATAATATTTTAAATATGAAAAAAATATCCCATTGGACTGCGTTTAGTGGTTAAGAGGAATCCCCAGCTGTGTAGTACTTTGGAAATGAGTTCCACCTAAGAAATTTTCAGAGTATTTCATATGGAAGTTCTAAGGTGGAAAAAATCCAAAGTTAGACGATTGATATGAAATTGATGATTATTATTCAGTGAATATATCATTACTACAGTCGCTAATCACATTTTGATCAACATACGACTTAAAACAGAGCAGCAATTAGCAAAACACCAAAGATAAATTGAATTTGGCGGGCTACAGCTGAGGATTCAGCTCAGCGGGTGAATCCTCAGGTGACGAGCGCTACCCCGAGCAAATCCTTGCGATAGTGCGTTATTCAGAGGCTATTAATTCATTAATTAAAAGTTATAAACAACATCTAAAAGCACATTATTTTAATGTTCGATATCCTATCATCACATTGCACGTTCTTATTTGTTTTTATTTGTTATAAATACATTTAAACACTCCTTGTAAACAGTGGCTAAAATTATTGATTGCATACATCTGTTGCTAAACGTGACGTTCTAATAATTTGAAGATTACACTAAAGAATAGATAATTTAATAATCGAAATTGTGAATTCTTATGATAAAGGGGCTTGCGCAGGGAGCGGGACAAAGCGAGACTGAGCCGCGGGACGGAGAAGGACAGACTACTCAATTTAGTTTGGCCGGGGAAATGCCTTAGAACTAAAAATACAATCAAGTTAACCCCCTGACCCTTGCTCGAGCCAGCCCGCGCGTCTGAACCTGTAGCTTAAAATTCGTCCCAAAATAACACCAATTCTGGTCCAGCTCGTCCCTTACTGCCTACTCTAAGCTGAGTTCCATACCCCACAGCGGGTGCCCTTAGCGTGTAGTCGCTTAGTTTTTAAGTTTTTTAAGCCCTGTCTGGAGGCCTGAATTTATAAGGGCGGTCCGGTTAAGCAGACGACAACCTCCTAGGCTGACCTGCGAGAACCCAGTTATAAAAAATTAAAAAGGATAACAGCATTATCGTTTAAAAAGAGGAAGTGGGCGGCGGCGTCGTGGCTTTCTATCAGTTTGTACTGTGATATATAACTCGATGTCACTAACATTTAATGACGTGACGTTATCACTTCCTAAACATTTAATACACATTCTAATGCGTTAACTTGTTTGTTTCCTTTAATTCTGACAATGATGTATGACTTAGTTTAATATTAGAATTTTTCAGCAACTGTCATCAAAGGCAAGTTCAAATTCTGATAAGTACTGATAAAAGCATGGATTAATTTTGTCATCAGCTAGTTCAAAAGCAGGATCCACTACATTTCCGCCATTCCGGTTATATTTTAAACCACCTTACCTACCAACTACCAAAAAAGGTGCCTTAAATAGTCGAAAAAGCGTTACGAAATCTACGTAGTCACCTAAATAGAAATAAAGGTATGTTAAAGTATAAATATTCATATTAAGTACGTACTATTCACAATAAACATCTATTGTCTCTATAAAAGTGGCCATAACTATAACGCATGTTTGCACTTACAAATAACGGGTTTACTTGTAAACTATAGAACCTGTAAATAAACGTTGATTGCTTTAATTAGTATCTGAACTATCAATAACTAATAACCGCGGTATAATTTAATTGATAATTCTTACAACCGGCTGAGTGCAGACCGAACACCAAGACTGGGCTCCGACTAAAGACAGAATGTATGTCGAAGCTCATCCAAGAAAGTTCAAAAAGTCAAAATGTACTGAAATGAAGTCTGTAAAAATCCGTAGCCTTTTTTCACCTACTGCTCAGTATAGGCCTCGTCCCTACTCTGCCATGCTTCCCCTGTGCGAGCCCAATCCAGTAGTGATATTCTGTAACCATCTCACCGTGAAAACTTAAGTGAAGTCAGCGTGGAGTGAGCTGTCAGTGCAATACGGGATGACACTGACAGCTCACTCCACACAAGTCTTCACGGTGAGATTTTTACAGAATCGGACATACTGGTTTAAGAACTGTTTTGGAACAAGATACATCTGTTATGTCAATGTCAAGCAAAACTGTTTTGACCCTGATGTGTGCACTGTCTATATTGTTATTAAAAACCAGGAATCCTAGAGTTTTTTTCTAGCAATTAGCAATTAGCTGTACTTTCCATAGTAGTGGCATGATCAAACACTGAATCAACGTTCTTTAGAAAAACTGTGAGTTTCTGTTTGATGATGGATGACAAACAAATAGTTAACGTAGAACATACATAGATGTTGTGTGTGACGTTTTCGTATAGCTATTCATATTCTAAGATTAATTGTTTACTCAGAAACAGTAAATTTTATATCTTTATATCCGTTTGTGAAATTATGGTCTCGTAATTTTTAAATGAATTTGAATCCAGTAATATGCTAAGCTGCCTAATGTTATAGTGGCTTGGCTATAATAATATTAAACCATTTATTTCAGGCTACAATGGCCCATAGATATATATACCTTACTAAACTAACATATATATAGTAATAACAAATTTTTGTTAATAAATATAGCTTAAAACTTTTAGTAGCACTTCCCTAGCTTGTTCTTGTGCTGTCCTGTGGTACAGCAATTATAGGCGAATTTGTATGTATTTATACTATGTACCCACATGTCACATTGGCGGGGTGTGATGTTAATGCCCTGTCTTTCCATATCTCAGTGTAGGTACCAACTTACAAAAAAAAAAGATAATTACTGAGGCATGATCGCTCAGTTCGCACAGGGCAAGTTATTTTAGCTCCAAGTGCTCGCTTATATTTAGTTTAAGTGCAACGCCTTGAAGATTCCTTTAACTTGTTACGATGGTTAAAAACGTTCTATTTAGGATTTTATTTACTTGCATCTACTTGCATGGAAACTATGGTCACTTAGGTATCTAGTTATCTCTGTTAGGTATCGTCTTTACCTGGCTATTATAAAGTTCTGGTAAATAATACCCGCGCAAATCTAATAAAAGAACATGTAAATGAGAAAGGTTGAATCGTCATATATCATAAAAATTAAGATTCACACAATACCAACCGGTTTGATATATTCATAATAGATAGGTCAGTCCAGTACCACAAAAACAATTTTTGCAGTTTTAAAATGAATATGTAGGTAGGCAGTGGTCACACCGGTTCTAAAGTTTAAACTCAATCAATTTAATACTTACTAACTATTTTATATTTTATTTAAAAATACCATGGATATTGAAAAACTACGCAACTAAGTTTTTATTATCAAAACAGTAAATTTCTGTATTCGGTGTTTATGATTATCACGTTTTATATTTTTATTGTTCTTAGCAATTGTTACTTTACGAACTTAAATACCACCACCTATTTAAATTATTCTGCCATTAAATACGTCGCCAAAATGATTTATACGGTATTTAATGACACAGAAAAAAAAATGAACGAATCTACAAACCAGAATACCCCCAAAATCCCAAATGCATCTGGCAATGAATAAAAATCCTTGCACTAGTAAAAACAATCAGCTTGTTTTTCATGATTATTTACACAATACGTCACATTTAGCCACAGTATTTAACTCACCTTCATATTTACTCTTTCCTTAAAAATATTTTTTATCACTAACACCACATACACTGGATTCTCTCGACCGCGTGCGATTGTCGAATGAATGCTGTAGTGTAGTGTAGCTCTTAATTGCTGTCGCATCACAGTCGCTCGCAATCGATTCTCGATTTGAAATATCTCGGTTACATATCGATATAACTTGCTAATGACGCGTGTGGACTCACTGTCCCTACTTTACTATTCACTCGCAGGTAATCGGTTTCTTGTTGCGTACTTGGTTTCTAGGGTTCAGTTCTATTACGGTAAAAATGACATAGAATGCAACGACGGAAATTTTTCGTTATTGTTACACAAATCGCGGAATCTTGAGTTAAATAAATCATATTTCATTTCTGTAAAATACTTTATTACACGTCAAAAAGCAATAATAATATTTGTGACGCCCCAGCCCGTCTTCTCAGCGGCAGCGCTTCAAAGTTTGCATGCCATGCGCGGACGACGCGCATGCGTATGAGAGAGGGCTAAGTGTCAAAAATCAATCAATCTGCAACCGGATCAAAGAGTAAAGTAGTATACAGAGAACCGGATGCAGCTGAATACCAGTATTTCATATGCGAGCGACTCCCATCTGACTTCCTCTGCCCAGTTACAGGGTAATACGATACCCCTGGGTAAGACTGGTTGTCAGACTTTCGGGTTCCGTTACGAGGTTCTGGGATCTACAAATGACAGCCGAGACCAACGGCTTATGGTCCACGAGGCTCTTCTACTCGACGATGTATGAGGTCGGCAGCTCAGTATCTGCAGTAGTGTTATAATTTGCTTTTTCTTATGAATTGTTCAATATGTCATATGAAATGATTTGCAACCTAAAATAAAAATTATTTCTCAGTAGGTGCTTTTATGACGAGGCTAAATTTGATTTTAGAAAACTTTGCGGGTCTGCACATATTTTAATGACATTGGTTAAAATTATTCTAATGGAATATCAAACAGATATAACTAATATAGGTACTTACCACAAGAGTTTTTGTTCATCCGAAGTTGTTATGAGCCTATGAATCAATGAACTCTTTCACAATCTCTGAAAACTGATTGATTTATGAAAGCATTTTAACTTTCACCAATCTCGATGAGTTTTTTTTTTTAACCAATGCAATGCTATTTGTACCGTATTTCATCAAATCATTTTTATGTTTCGTTCATTTCTTTATTCGAATTTAGCTGGAGTCTGGATACCGAAAACTTGGTTTTTGAGTTTTGCTAGCACTTTTTCAAAATCCTTTCATAATTATTTTTTCATAGTATCGAAATTAATGTTTGCTGTGATGATTAATGTGTGGCAATAAACGTTCTGACTTTGATTTGGCTTTACTAAATAATAACTGCGACCAACATGGACGTAGCGGTCGCCTCGCGAGCGGTTGGGCACAGTTCTAACCACAAAACAGATGACCACAGAACACTGTTCTGTGATTCTAACCAAAGCTAACCCATTTGGTCGGTTCGGGCTGCCCTGCCCCCAGCATAGTTACTGAAATCAATTCGGCTCGCGCGTGGTTGCTCACAGTTCCTTACCAAACGCGTTTGGTTAGGGTATCCTTGCTAAGTTACTGCGATCAAATGAGAGAAAAGGACAGCAACTGAAAAAGAGAAGCAAAAAAAGTTTTAGAGATTCTACATTAATTTAAAAAAAAACGGTACATCATTAGAACTTAAATACGTTTTAGAGGATCAGTTAAAAGTTTCTCCTTTTAAAGTGTAATTTTTTCTAAAAAAATAAATAAATAAAAGCTGATATCATTACTTATATCCGTTGAATATAATAAACCATAAAGCTGTTAATTGGCTTATCTATCTAGACCACGTTTTATCGACATAACTATCAAATCGCACCCTCCATCTTGCCATGAGATCCTGCCGGAGCACTGTCCGCTGTACCGTGATTTCTCGCGGCAGCTGAGTTACGTCCCGGCGTTTTGCCTCCTCGCGCCACTCCCATACGTGCGCGAGGGCTTTTGCCTCCAGATCCCATGGCGGCAATCCGGCAAGGAGGCTTGCCGCCTCGCAGGAGACCGTCCGGTATCCCCGGTCCAGCCGGACGGCCATGACCCTTTGGGCCGCGTTCAACCGGCGGGCTGGTCGGCGCCTCAAAGAACGCGCCCACACCGGTGCCCCGTAAAGAGCCATGGACCGCACGACTCCCGCGTAGAGCCTCCGGCAGGAGGCGTTTGGACCCCCTAGATTGGGCAGGAGCCGCTTCAAGGCAGCCCCAGCCCGCTCCAATCTGGGAGCCAAACGTCGGAAATGCTCCACGAAGTTCCACCGGCTGTCGAGGATGAGTCCCAACTACTTCATCCTCCCGCCGTTATCTGGGAACCCGACTGTGGCGCGTTCCGAGGACCATGAAAACACATGGCCTCGGACTTGTGCAGGGCCACTTCGAGTCCCAACTGCCGGATCCTCTCGACGATTGTCGCAACACCGAGTGTCGCTAGCAGTCCGCGAGGCCTAAGCTGACCTTTGTATTTGTGTGAGTGATTACCAATCGCAACACTATGATCGCGCGAGGGACGCACAGCGCCTCAGGCCATTTGTCCGGTAGGCAAGCAAAGGACGAAGCACACACAAATGCATAGTCCAGCTTAGGCCTCGCGTACTGTATCAACCTGCGTTTCTAGATAGTCGCGATCCACGCGACAGGTTCGACGCACTTGGTTTCTTTCATACAAATCGTAACATCTCCGAAAACATTTGAGGGTTTGTTTTAAAAAAGGCTAACAAAAAATCTTATTCCTTAGGCTAATAAACTTACATCTTGGCACTTGGCAGGTCTATTATCCTCTGTAAATCATACACATTAACATACATAACAGAACATCACTCCTTGTTTCCCCGAGGGGTTGGGCAGTACCTGTAGTACACCCACATTTCGCCAGTAAATAATAAAGCTTAACTTTACTCGTCTCACTCGCCACGTTTACTGACAGTTCAAGTTGTTCAACACTATTGATCATTTCTTTCGGTTGAGTTTTCTTGGTCTTGTAATATCTATTTTGCCTGTCATTAAAAGTCTCGGAATCTGTGTTTTGTCTATCTATCCGGAGTTCTCGTTCACCGACAGTTCCAGTTGCTCGACACCTTTGATTATTTCTTTCGGCTAAGTTTTCTTGGTCTTAATTTATAATTTCCTGTCATCAAAAGTATCGGTGTCAGTGTTCTGGTTGTCTTTCTGTCTGCCTCATTGGAGAGAGTAATATTGAATGATTAATTATTATCGTAATTTTATTTGCAACTATGATAGAAAGATTGCGTCTTCATTGAAATCGGGACTGTAGCAGTAAAAAGTAGAGATTTCAATAAATTACGACTTTACAAGGAATTAAACTAATTAAATCTAATTATAATTGTGATTAATGTCCGTGTTATTATTAGTTGCCTGTTTGATAGTTATGTCGATAAAACGTGGTCTAGATAGATAAGCCAATTAACAGCTTTATGGTTTATTATATTCAACGGATATAAGTAATGATATCAGCTGTTGATTTTTTTTTTAGAAAAAATTACACTTTAAAAGGAGAAACTTTTAACTGATCCTCTAAAACGTATTTAACTTGTAATGATGTACGGTTTTTTTTATTAATGATGAATCTCTGAAACTTTTTTTGCTTCTAATAATGATCTCTTAAAGTAGTTGCTGTCCTTTTCTCTCATTTGATCGCAGTAACTTAGCAAGTGTACCCTAACCAAACGTGTTTGGTAAGGTTAGAACTGTGAGCAACCACGCGCGAGCCGAATTGGTTTCAGTAACTATGCTGGGGGCAGGGCAGCCCGAACCGACCAAATGGGTTAGCTTTGGTTAGTGGTCATCTGTTCTGTGGTTAGAACTGTGCCCAACCGCTCGCGAGGCGACCGCCACGTCCATGTTGGTCGCAGTTATTATTTAGTAAAGCCAAATCAAAGTCAGAACGTTTATTGCCACACATTTATCATCACAGCAAACATTAATTTCGATACTATGAAAAAATAATTATGAAAGGATTTTGAAAAAGTGCTAGCAAAACTCAAAAACCAAGTTTTCGGTATCCAGACTCCAGCTAAATTCGAATAAAGAAATGAACGAAACATAAAAATGATTTGATGAAATACGGTACAAATAGCATTGTTTTGGTTAAAAAATAACTCGATTGGTGGTACCTAAGATTGGTGAAAGTTAAAATGCTTTCATAAATAAATCAGTTTTCAGAGATTGTGAAAGAGTTCATTGATTCATGGGCTCATAACAACTTCGGATGAAGCATTCGAACCACATCACATCGACAAAAACTCTTGTGGTACCTATATTAGTTATATCTGTTTGATATTCCATTAGAATAATTATAACTAATGTCATTAAAATATGTGCAGACGGAGACGCCCTGGGCGTCCGGAATCGCAAGCAGATTCCCGGCCACCGCGGCAGGCGTGGGCTTGCGGACGGCGAGCAATGGGTAGCTCGCCGTCCGGTAGGGACCAGGCACGGGTCGACGGCGCGTCGTGTTCCACGCGCGCCTTAAAAACATGTCAGCACAAAATGACGGGGTCCGATATGGCCGACGCCTCAGGGTCGCGGGTAATTCGAAAGAGTAACCGTGGCCCTGGCACAGGCAATGTAAGGAACACGGGTGGGTTTTAGTCAGTTAAAGTCTGACACGCCCTCCCGCTTCACCCACAGCGGGAGAAGTCTTTTGATGATTTCACACCCAAAAAAAAAGGCCTCGCGTACTGTACCTACTTTTATATTATAACTCCGAGACGCCTTTTAAAATTTGATCTTTATTTAGTTGATTAAAAAAAACTGATTCATCTTAACCTTTTTGTAGGTGTTTAAGTGGCAATAAGAGTCGTCCATAGTAGGCGATATTTTACCTAGCCAATAATCGTCGGTGACGGAGGTTTAAGAGATAGAAACTGAAATACGTAGGATTGCCTAGATGCCGCAGGCTTGACTGCTGAGCTCGAGGTCGTGGGTTCTATTCCCAAGTCGGGCGATGGGTTATTAGGTTTTCCATTAGCAGTACCAGCCCTGACTCTTGATTTGCGCTCGCCAATGATGACAATAGGCTCGCTGCCCCTTTAATATGGACCTTACACACAATACAGTACAAAAATAAAGGTGCGTAGCTATATAATAAGTGAACGTATCGTTAAGTTACGTGAATAAGACATCAATTTCTAAGCCGGATCTGATTTTTGCAGGATACGCATAAGTCACAATATAATTTATATGTACGAGAGCGGCACTGAAAATTTCGGGAATCAAGGAAGTGACACAACATTACTATTTAGAAATGTATTTATTGCTTTTTGAAGTATTCTCCGCGAAATTTGGCACATTTTTCCATACGATGGAATCAATAATTGAAGCAACCATTCCATTCGGAAGTTGGGGTCTCCAAAATTGCCGTTTTGTAGGCGTCCACAGCTTCTTCAGGTGATGAAAATCTCTGTCCACGCAATTTATTCTTTATTTTAGGGAAAGTATAGAAATCATTAGGGCTTAGGTCGGGGCTGTACGGCGGATGGTCTAATAATTCTATGTTTTCTTGCTCTAAAAACTCTTTTGTTCTGTGTGCGGTGTGAGAACTCGCATTGTCGTGATGGAGGATGATGCGGCGGTTGCAGTTCTCTTTACGGAGTTCAGAAGCGACCTGTGGCAAACAAATGCTAGCATACCATTCTGCATTAACCGTTCTATGTCCCTCAAGAGGAATAGTCGTAACATGGCCGGTTTTGGAGACAAACGTGGCCACCATTTTTTTTGCAACACTCCGTGAACGAACAATTTTTGTTGGCTTTAACTCATTTTCGAACACCCAAACTCGTGACTGGTTTTTTGTTTCGGGTTCGTACTCGTATATCCAGGATTCGTCACGATGATTACTGATACGATGTTCGTGACTGATACGATGTTGTATACAGCATTTGAGGATCCTGCGTGGAATCTTTCGAGAGTTCTGATGCACCAAGTAACGCGAGCCGCTTTTTGCTCTTCACAGAGCGAATGCGGTATCCATCGGGAAAACAACTTTTTTACACCTAATTGTTCATGCAAGATTATTTGTATTTGACTCATGCCAATGTTTAAAGTTGCCTGAATTTCGCGGTATGTCACATGTCGATCTTCCTCAATCAGCTTACGCACAGCATCAACGTTTTCTTGGGTGACTGCAGTTTTTGGACGACCTTGACGGGGATCATCACTGAGCTTGACACGTCCACGTTGAAATTCAGCAAACCAGCGATAAATTCTGGTTTTGGATGGGGCTTCATCACCAAATGCAGAAATCATCCGGTCAACACACTGCTTTTGTGTTAAACCACTTCGAAAGTCATAATAAATCATCGCTCTTGAATTTTCTCGAGTCCATTCCATTTTCAAGACCGAGAATCGTTTTTTAAATAAATAAATGATATTCGATTTTTAAAACCAAGGAGTTTTCAATTAAAAAGATTTGAATATGACAGGAACAGTGGAAATATTCCATTCCCGATACTTTTAGTGCAGCCCTCGTATGAATTCACACGTGCATTCAGTTTGAAAATCCGGCAAAGAACCGAATCGGGCAAAACTAAACATCCGATTTTGCGACTGCAATCAGATTCGGTCACACGGCAAAATGCCGAATACGATTCAGTGACAATAGGATTTAAATTTTTAATACATGCGTTCACACCAGCGCAGATTCGGTTTTTTACCGAATGCCGCAAAAATCCAGGTACGGCAAGTCGGGCGATGGGCGCGCACGCGGTGGGGCCGCCGGTGGGGAAAGGACAACCGCACCGACCGACGACGAATACTGAGCGCATTCCTGCAAAAAACCGAATAGTGCTATTCACACGATGACACACCACTCGGTTTTTTTTACAGAAAAACAAAACCGAACGCCGCCGTGTGAACAGAGCATTCGGTGCTGCCGTATACGGTAAAAATCTAATCCTGTAAAACGTGTCTCCGTGTGAACGTCATCATCATCATCATCATCAGCCTATTTTAGTCCACTGCTGGACATAGGCCTCCCCTGATGAGCGCCATAGCGCCCTGTCTTCAGCTTGACGCATCCAGCATCTGCCTGCAATCTTTCGCAGCACTTCATCCCACGTGTGAACGTAGCGAGTTATATTTTCTGAGGTGGGTTGAGGCCGTGTAACTACCGCTAGTTTTAGGTGTTTCTCCTTTGTTGGCTTCAATGGGCGCAGAAAGCATAGACGGTCACACACATCATACATATGTCCGAATGGATTGTTGACAAACTTATCCGTCCGATAGTCCGTCGTTGATGTAGAAGCGATTAATCATCCAATTGCATAGGCTCGGCCGCTCTAGGATGCAAACTTGCTGGTGACTTCATTAATCCGTTCGGACGCGTTCTTTCTTTTACGTCCCTGACGGCGCTTTACTCTGTCATGTGGTGTTTTACGGGTATTACTGGATTGCTCTTGAGAAGCCCTTTCCAACCGTATATGATCCCTTTATTCTGACTTGGCTTTTTGACGAGTTTAAGCTTACATTTTTTTTTCTTACTTTTATACCGTATGTATTTACTTAAACTATTTTACATTACTGTTTTATATACTCAATCGATAGTTCTTGACGAAAGCTGACGATTGAAACTCAGCATCAACGAGTCAATTTATACTAAACGTAAATTGTGTAACACAGCGAAATTACTTCTAAGTGCCGATTGGCTTTCAAGAAATTTTCCTTTTTATACTGGTAATCCTGGTGTCCCAGTAGTAACGGCCGCGACTTACGAGTTGTAGGTCGTAGGTTCGAACCCAGACAGGCGCTTTACTTTGTGTAAATTATTTCAACTGCTCTCAAAACGGTGAAGGAAAACATCGTGAGGAAACCAGAACTAGAAACAAAAAATCGAAGAAAAATTCACGGAGAGGAGGCCTGTGTCCCAGCTGTGGGAACATTATAGGCCGATTATTCTTATGCTTATGCTAGTCGCCTCCTTGGCGTAGGACATATTATTTGTTACGGTCACCAATCATATTTTGATCAACATAAAAAAAAATGTTTTTTTATAAAATTTTCTTATTTTGAACGTCAGTTTCAGGAAGTTTTAATTTCGCGGGCTACCTCAGCTCATTCTCCTTATTTAACGATGTTTGGGTGAATAAAGTTATTAGTTAACCAAAATTTGCAGCAATAACATTATTTGGTGCTTGGTAGGAATAGGAACTAATGGTAATGTTACGCACTTACGGTCTGTTGCATGGCGTTCAATACAGTACATTGTAGTACGTAGTGAAATATGTAATTTTCACCGTGGTTCTCTTTGCCCACCTGCAGAGCCACCAGTTTTTTCTTTCGCACGGGGTCTTTGATTTCGCGCCTTGATGGCTTTGATCACCTGTGGATTTCGAACCGTTCGAGGTCGACCACTCCTCTGTCTTCTATTCTTGAATCTTCCTCGTGTCGATTAATAGTGCGACTACTACACTACTCTGACCCAACTACGTATTCGAAAACTGGCAATAAGATCAGCAGCCTTTTTGTTCTGCCCATTCTTTTCATGTTTTATTTTACTACTCTTGGATACTTAACTTACCACAGTAATCACATTATAGTCAACGAGTAAAGAAATACATGGAAGAGTCGTTTAAAACCTCAATTAAAAGAAAAATTTCGTGAAAATTTGTCGATATTGGAACTTTTTTATATTAATACTGCCGTGGAAGGTAATTGGGGAGACATTACAATTCATTTCAATGGGATAGTAATGGTTGACAAAAAATCTACGCATTGTATTTTAACGCTATCTAGTGGCGAGTCGTGATCAATACATCAATACTCCTGTAGTACGATTATGTCGTACTGGTACGCCATCTGCTAGCGAGCAGTGTAACTTGTGGGTGTGGAGATAAACTGATTAATCATTAAAACGATAGATGGCGCTAACTGAACATGTTATTCAGTCTTCAGGTTTTGTAAATAGTTCTAAGTATTTAGATTCTGTCTATGATTAAGGTGATGAACGGCGACAGCTGGGTGTAGCAAAATTTGACAAGTGCAATAATTAAGCTGTTCTCTACTTATAGTATTAGTAATTTAATTATTTTGGTCGTTAGTAAAATTCCTTCCACCCGATGAAAATTTGTCGGACCTAGCAATCGGACCCAGTTCGTACCTGCCGAATAGCACGTATTTTGTTACACGTATAATGAAGTAACAGGAACAGTGTTCAACTGAGCGATGGACAATCTTTCTGTAAATGTTAATCTGGGTAGGGTTTATAAATAATAACACCGTTAATTTTTTACTATGTGTATATTTTGTACAAACTGTTTTGTTTTAAATAACACGACTACATGCAATACACATTTTCACGATATTAATATTCAATTAGACATCTACACGATTAGTTAATATAGGTACTTTATAAAATACTTATCCTAGAATTATTTTATGCCCGACATAAGAATTAAAACTAGTTACTCCGTTTATTAAATACATATTATTAATCTACTTGCTAAAATATATTTTTTCGGACAGCTTAAAATCATAAGATTGTCATGCTTGTCTTAACCGTAGGGGTAGACAGAATTGTGTATTAGTAAATCTCAATCTCTAATTATACTTAAGGTTCTATGTGACTTGGCTCAAATACTGTTATAAATACTGATGCTCATTTTTTTTAATATACCAATGAAAAATCCAATAACATTTTGCTCAATCTGGTGATTAAACCAGAGAAGTCAAGTGATCACAAATGCAATCAAAAACAAAAAGTATTAAACCACTAGCATGTTGTTTTAGCAATAAAAAAGTAGCATGTAGGTTTGTTTCCAATTAAACAACTTTTTTAAACAGGTTCAATTTCATCATTAATTGGGAAAGGCTACTAGCAAACTTGTTATGAAGACGGTCCATAGACTGGAAACTTTATGTATTGTGTTTCTCCCCCTTCTGTATTCACACTCCTAATCTAGCCACTACACTTGTTCCTTCTTTATTTGGTTACTGCAAGGCTGAAAGGCTTTGGTATTGAAAATGAAAACCAACATTATAAATAATTTATTCAAATAATTATGAGAATTAGATTTTTTTTACGAAAATGCATAAGAATTATTTAAAAAAAAAAAACCTAAAATCTAAATTATTTAAAAAAGAAAATCAAAAACATACATATATTTCATTTGTTTACGAATTTCTTAGGTAAGTACTTAAAGTCTTATTGAATAAAAATCATTAATAATAAAAATTTGCTTACTTATTAATTTAATTATTTAGGTATGTACAGACTATTTACAAAAAAGGGATAATAAATATAAAATAAACTCTGATAATATTTAAAATTGTGGCATACGGCGCCTTAAAGTGGACATATTTAAAGGTTGGAAATGGCAACAGGTCGGTTGGTGGTAACGAAAGATCGCTTTTTGTAACCGCTGTGACCTTAATCAGTATATTTGCTTGTTTTGGTAATTTGCTTACAATTGTTTAGTCCAGTTCTTCTAACAGAACAGACAGCTGTGCTGCTGGGGAGTTTGTTGCGCCACTTCTTCTTCCCAGCTAAAGCACTAGGAAGTGGTGACGGGCGGGCGTTTTGGGGGACTGTCTTATGTAATTTTGACGTTTGAAAAGTGCTGATTCTCAGCCTAATTTGAATAAATGACTTTTGATTTTGATATGATCTTCGTTTCATCGTCATTGTAAAAAATAAAAACTAACCGAGAGAGTTATTGAAACCACTTTTCTTTTCTCGGTACTTAGTTAGCCCATACTATTATTTGAAAATAGGGCAATGTACTATTGTGTGACGTGCACCTGATGCATAGATTTCGATTGACTATTCAAACTTATTAAATTACAGTACTTACCTAATTAAATCATTTGGAAACTGATTAGACTGATGTTGAATTAGGTTAGACTAGATAAATAATGGCTAGTGCCATCTTGTCTCTTCTAATTTATCACATCGCCAAGGACACCTCAAACAACATAAAATGAATTGTGCTCATGGTTGTTCGAGCTACTTTGCTCATTCTCCATCCAATATTAACGATTTAAGGTTAAATAGTATAATATTCTTGCACGAACTAAAATATTATTTTAAAAACTTGCATTAGATCTAAATCAAATAATTAGAGATTAAATTAAATGCTTATTGTTATGTGATTGTATCACGTAAAAGTGTAGGACGCCCTCCGGCCAGGTGGGATGACGATCTGCGAAAGACTGCAGGCAGATGCTGGATGCGTCAAGCTGAAGACAGGGTGCTATGGCGCTCATTAGGGGAGGCCTATGTCCAGCAGTGGACTGATATAGGATGATGATGATCACATAATACACGTTGTGAAAAGTATTTATACATGTTATAAATAAAAATTAAATGCTGTTCGTTAGTAAGCGCATGACTTGAAAACGAGTGGACCGGTATGGCGATATTTTGTTTTAAAATGTTCGTAACTACGTAATCCAAATTACTTTTTTACGGAAAGATAAATTGGAAAAGTTGTCGATGCATTTGCTATTGGAATTTAGTATGAGTTGAACAGGATAACGTTTGTTGGGTCAGCATTTTATAATAAAATGTCAGTCTGCTTTGAATCTCGGTGTTCACAAACACTTATAACTATTGTTACATCGATATAAAGAAACTTTGATCGTGATTTTCATACATCATCGTATTGCAACGGTGTTCTCACTTGTTTGGTTTAAGATGGCTCCATATAACGGATATTAGTAATCAGTATCTTTAGTATATGAATAATACTGTTAATTCGAGCACCTTCTGTTCCCGCGAATTGGGCTGCCTATTTACCAGAGATATGCCCAGATTGGTAGCGAAGGATATCAACCAATAGGATTGTTTGACAAAGATTAGCTTAGCTCTGGTGTAAAATGGTTCAACGAAGCCAAGTTGTTTACGTACTCGTTGAAGCTAGGGATGTGCGAGTAGTGTACTTAGTTATGCGAAGTACGGTGCAGAGCTGAGTAGGGAACGTATTACGTAGTTAGCGCGCAAATAAGCGCATCTTCGACATAGCTGGTCGTACCCACTCCGCGAGGTACATCACTTAGCTCTGGTGGAAAATAAACACGTTAACGTTTCGTAGCTTAGTTCTTAATCGTGTCGTTCATTGGCAAGTCAGTATGTTGAACTACGTTTTCCTCATCGTCTTCTGTCGCTAGATGTCTCTCAACGAAGCCTGATATGCAGTTCAACCAGCCATGATGGTACATGATCTTTATTACACGTTTGCGAAACACCACCAGCAATAGGAATATAAAGATCCCCTGTAGCGTGTTGAATATATCAAGTATGGTCCTGTAAATAAATCAAAAGCCGTCTTAGTTTTTTATTCTAGTTCGAAGCTAAAATTATAACGGCTTTTTAACCGAATTGAATATAATCATGTAAGAATCAACAAATTATTGCTCGTATCATAAATATTATTAAATCACTTAAAAACAGCTGAAATTATTCTAGGCTGAACGAACTCGAAGTTTGCATTGAAGCGACATAGTTTTGCTATCGAACGCTAGATGGCCTTACTGTGAATATAATACCTAAATGCACATCCATCAAATCATTATGAATGTGCCTAGTTATTTTCAATTTAAACAGCTGCGACTTGAATTTATTTATGTATCTAGATTTCAAAGTACAAACAAACATCCGTGGTGTTTGAGACAATTCACGCCTACTGCAAAACAGTGCTTTTAAATTTGAATAGTAATCATGAGTTTAGTTTGTAGGTAGTCGCCAAAATGCTCAACTTATCTATCCGCAGAGAATGTCTTATGTCATTAATTATGTCGGTGCGAGTTGGTTACGGTATCAAGTTTAAGGTGGACGCACACCTAGACGCGCCGCCGCAGTCATCGCATTTTTGGATAGTTCCACGCACCTATCCGCATCATACGCGCCTTACGCGCCGAATCGTATACATTGTTTTAACAATATTTCTGTTGTGTGACGTAATCCGCGCCGAATTTGATGTCGTCATAAGCGCGCGCTGGTGAATCCGCCGTATAGCCATAACCATTTTACTGAAACTGGGTCGTTCGGTGCGGATAGGTGCGCATCATTGCATACTATTTGATCTAAAGATTTACAAAATACAAAGACTGCGGTGCGTCTAGATGCGCTGCCACCTTTAACCACCTTATCAACTCTTTAGAAACTGCTCGGCTTTCGTTAGACCGCACTTGCTAATCTAACGTCGGCGCTGTAAATTTACATACTTGCGCTGTTTACTTTGTTGTTTTTCGTGATTCATTGCCTCATGAAAAATTTGAATGTGACCAACGAACTTCTTTTATTTATTAAGCAATATTTTCCTTCAACACTTGGGTATTTTCTAATTACCTACATAGAAAATTCATGTCGTTATTTACAGCACTCAAAATGAGTGTAGGCGTAAAAGTAGAAAAAGAGTTACAAACCATATAATATGCTTCTCTACTAATGATCCGATCATTTCGAAAACCCATGGTAGTCCCATCAAAATGATAAGTCGCACGGTCATCACAAACCTGAAAACACCAAAGAAATATTAAAATCTGTTAATATCAATATACGTCAATAAATATAAATATATCTATATATAATGTATCCCGCCCCTGCTGCTCACGAAATGACCTAAAATCGAAAGGAGGAGTGCCAAATCGTACCTGACGATGAGTCGGTGGCGAAAAAACCGTTATTTTTCAAAGACTTAAAAACATAACAAATATCTCAATAAGAAGCCAGATATGTAAGTAGATACGCAAGATATACATTTTTTCTTTTTTATGTAATTTTGTTGAATTTTTTAGAATAACATGTTCAGAACGCACCCTATTGACGATTCGTTTTGCTTATGAAATGACCTAGTAGACATAGAGACTCAAAGATTATAATTATTCACGTTTTTCTTTCAAGTTTTAATGTTATTGAATTCTGTAAATAAAAATAAATCAAAACAACAAGTTTTGATTATGTATTTGATTCTTGACATAAAAAATAAAAGTTCATAGACACTATGTTCTGTTCAATTGCGTACAACGGAGCACATACATAAATATCATCGATGCGCGATATTGATTCATTGATTGACACCCGGCGATCATTCGCATTCATGTTGACTGTTATTTTTGTGAATTGTGATATGTACTGAACTAATTTGGATTTCCTTCTGTTATTTTGACCTTGACATTGTTTTATGGACTTCTTGTTATAGACTCTTCGATCGAATTATTTATTGATTCTAACCTCAAAAAAACTTTTTCCATTATTAAAATATCTTGGCTATTTAGATAATATTTTCGAACAGATTGGTGTTAACTACGTAAAAACAATCCAATATCACTATAATTGGTTTCTGTACACTGAAAATCAAAGTCAGGGCGTCTATACAAATTTGGCCGATGTTCTTTCTTTATTAAATTTAAATTTCCGGAGTAAATTCTCCAAATGATGGTGAAAATGCATCAAAATCCGTTTCGGAGTTTAAAAGAAGAACGCAGTCACAGATACAGACACGAAAAGTTAATTTAATTTATAATATGTATATGTATAGATAAAGATGTATAATAATTACTTGAATTTCAATGCCCTTATATGACTAGATGAAAAGGACAGACGCCATATCAGCAGAGAAGTGTAGATGAATATACAAATGTTGGCAGCCAGGAGAACAGAAATGATACTGTACATGTAGTACCATTGCTGATGCTTATCTGAAATTAGAAATTTTAAGGTTTTCTTTGTACAGTTATTAAGTATGCAGTCCTCACTGATGTGGTGGAGGTGCCTGGATTAAATTAGAAGACTGCCGAAAGTGAAATGCGAGCATATGTTATATATTAAAAAATACATGATCAATAGTATGAACGTGAAAGCTTCAAAACTTACCAAAGAACCAGCAGTGATTAAGTCCGATCCCGGGTTTTTGATGTTTACCGGGGTGAAAGTTTACGATCGCCATGCATATGGTCAGGACAGTCGGGCATCCCCAAGCGTATATCATATACCACTTGAACTCTCTCCAGCCATAGTCTAAAGTCGCAGGCCGCCTGAGAAATAAAGTTTTGGGGTTTTCACATGAGAACAAAACAGTTTAATTAATTAATTAAAGTATAAACAGGGAAAACGATTGCATAACAAATTCACTGTCAGATAATATTGTACTTATATTCAAATCACAACTGTCTTTCTTTGACAGCCGTATGAGATGGCAAATTTACGTAGTGAGAGTGTCAGTCTGCTAATTAAATAATTTCCCTAACTGTACATTGCATACAAATTATTCTTACCTTGTGTTTAAAAGGACCTGTATTGCTATTGCGTTTGACCAGAAAAAAGCTGCTATCAGGAAGTAATAAGCTAGAAATCCTGAAACCAATAAAGATTGATCAACATGTTTCGGTAATATAAAATATTACATGAGAGACATTTTGTGCCGACCACAAATATATTGAGATGACGAAATGTTTGTAGAAACTCCGCAGCATATTTAGTGATCATTTTGGAATATTGATTATTTGTTGTCACAGAGTACTTTTAGTGTCTGCTCATTGGTGTATCTCATTAAAACAACCATAATATTAATTAAAATAATATTTTAGTGCTTACCTCTAGCGGCACACCATCCCATATCATAGTATGTCATAAGTTTCATAATAATGAGTACTAAGAGACCAATACACAGACTGATACAAAAGTTTATAATACTCTTTCCTTGAACATCTCTGTAATATAAAACATTTTACAAATTAATATATTTTTCTCAAATCGGATAGATTCATCAATCTCAAATCAAATAAAAAATAAATAACAACTAAACTGTATCATAATTAAATCTATTCACTGATAAAATATTAGCAACGAGTACGAAATTAGATAGTGTTTTTTTCCAGAATCAGGTAAAAAAAAGGTTCTAAGATATCCTTCATCATGTCCAATCCAGCATGCAGATAAAAAAAAATTTAGAAAAAAAAAGTGATAAAAATATTTGCAGTACTTGAAAATGTGGCTTGATTTAAGGATCGAAACAGAACGCTTCAAACCAATTGCTTTTTAATCATTAGCAAAGTCACCAGCAAATATTGAGCCTTCGGAACTTTTGCCAAAGCTCCCAAATACTTTAGTATGTATTGTATAATTTACGTGTACTTAAAAAAATAGTCTTATGCTGATAATTTGTAAAATAATTCACTAGGCATGTACAGAAGTGGACCTGAAAACTTTATCATATTCAAACTGACTTTGAAACAGAGGAACAGTGGTGCGCTAACAATATTTTTTTAGTTATATTTTAAAACATAAAAGACATAGGCTAAAAATAATAATAATAATGTCTACCCAGCTGGGCCGAGGAAAACAAATATAGAAATAAAAATTATAATAATAAACACACACACTGGGTGCGACTGTAGAGTAGAGTTGGCAATTATATGAGCTCGTTTTTTATAAAGTGTCGGGAGTGTAATAATGCTAACCTGAGTTCCGGTAGCAAACCATAAACAAGAACTGTAGCCGTAAGAAATATAACCGAGACTATCATCGTGTAGCCCAGTATCTTATCATCTATGATCTCTACTTCTTCTGCGGCGCATACTATAGCCACCGGTCTGATTCTAGTCAGATTCACATCTTTTATTATAGTATAGTTTCCCAAACAGTACCTGTAAAACAGAAGAAAAAATTAAATTAAATAATCGTAAGATTGTTTTCTATATCTTCAAGGGTTGCATCGCAGCGGGCAGCCAAGCAAAATGCACCTATTCTGTTTTGGTGATTTGATCAAAAAGTATAAATGCGCAATCCTTTGGATTTTAGAAATAATTATACTACTATATATTATATAGTGTGTTACTAAACTGAATGAAAGCTTTTTACAAAAAAAAGCCCTAGATTATCATAAAGACCAGCTTGAACAGTCAGAGACATAATTTGAAAAACATTTTGGAATTTTGATATCATAGGACCTTATAGTTTTAATATTAGGTCTTATTATACCTATGAAGTTGCCGTTTTACAATGCTGGCCATTTGAAACGTAGTTTAAGTATGGCTGGCAATAAATTCTTAATTCAAATGAATTTTATTTAAAAATATAGAATTCTATTTTCAAATTTTGTAACTTGTTTATTGATTAGTGTTTTGTTTTCACTACATTTGTATATTTTTCATCAACGACACGGACACGAAAAAAATACGAGTTCCGTCGCGGTATCAATGCAACGCAAACGGCTCGCAACATTAATTACGTGTACGGAGTGAACACTTCAAACGTACGCACGACTCCTTATTGGTTAAACGTTCGTGCCAGGAGCAGTCTCCGACACGACAACGGTCGACCTCATACGGCACAACAGACGATCTCTAAGCTATAAGAGCTCGAGTTGGAAGTTTTGCGTCATCCACCATACTCACCAGACCTTGCGCTGACAGGCTTCAACTTATTCAAAATTTAGACAACTTCTTGGCAGGGAAAATATTCAATACCCGATAGGCAGTACAAAATGCCTTTGAATAGTTTGTTGGCTCCCGTACACCTGACTTCTTAAAGAAGGGCATTGAAAATTTACCACTGCACCGACATCATGGTGCATAATTTGATTGATAGAATAAAAAAATATAATAAAAATGGCTTTAACTTTCTGTATACTAAACGGCAATATCATAGCTAAAGACCTATTCTTATCATAATACGAGGGCTGCACTAAAAGTATCGGGAATGGAATATTTCCACTGTTCCTGTCATATTAAAATCTTTTTATTTGAAAACTCCTTGGTTTTAAAAATCGAATATCATTTATTTATTTAAAAAAAGATTCTCGGTCTTGTCACAAGGTTTTGTCAAACTTGTTTAGTCGTTGAGCAAATGGAATTGACTCGAGAAAATTCAAGTGCGATGATTTATTATGACTTTTGAAGTGGTTTAACACATAAGCAGTGTGTTGACCGGATGATTTCTGCATTTGGTGATAAAGCCCCATCCAAAACCACAATTTATCCCTGGTTTGCTGAATTTCAACGTGGACGTGTCAAGCTCTGATGATCCCCGTCAAGGTCGTCCAAAAACTGCAGTCACCCAAGAAAACGTTGATGCTGTGCGTAAGCTGAGTGAGGAAGATCGACATGTGACATACCGCGAAATTCAGGCAACTTTAGACATTGGCATGAGTCAAATACAAATAATCTTGCACGAACAATTAGGTGTAAAAAATTTGTTTTCCCGATGGATACCGCATTCGCTCTGTGAAGAGCAAAAAGCGTTTCGCGTTACTTGGTGCATCAGAACTCTCGAAAAATTCCACGCAGGATCCTCAAATGCTGTATACAACATCGTATCAGGTGACGAATCCTGGATATGCTCGTACGAACCCAAAACAAAAAAACCAGTCACGAGTTTGGGTCTTCGAAAATGAGTTAAAGCCAACAAAATTTGTTCGTTCACGGAGTGAAAACCGGCCATGTTACGACTATTCCTCTTGAGGGACAAAGAACGGTTAATGCAGAATGGTATGCTAGCATTTGTTTGCCACAGGTCGCTTCTGAACTCCGTAAAGAGAACTGCAACCGCCACACCATCCTCCATCACGACAATGCGAGTTCTCACACCGCACACAAAACAAAAGAGTTTTTAGAGCAAGAAAACATAGAATTATTAGACCATCCGCCGTACAGCCCCGACCTAAGCCCTAATGATTTCTATACTTTCCCCAAAATAAAGAATAAATTGCGTGGACAGAGATTTTCATCACCTGAAGAAGCTGTGGACGCCTACAAAACGGCCATTTTGGAGACCCCAACTTCCAAATGGAATGGTTGCTTCAATGATTGGTTCCATCGTATGGAAAAATGTGTCAAATTTCGCGGAGAATACTTCGAAAAGCAATAAATACATTTTTAAATAGTAATGTTGTGTCACTTCCTTGATTCCCGAAATTTCTGTGCCGCCCTCGTATTAATTAACTAATACTTGCTATTTTAAGTGCTGTCTGTAGTAGGGAGCATTTAAGAGTTGAAAGCACAAAAATGCACAAGAGTACAAAAATAGGGCAACAAAATTAATCTTCATCTACCGTTGATTGTACATTAAACATAACTGGTGAAATGTGACTGTAGTATAGGCACACCTCTGCGTAACCCTTCGGGGAAAAAATGATATTTCATGTTTGTGTATACACGGCTACACATCAAGCTTTACATTTCCAGTATAAGCTGACGTCTCATTGTCTGGAAATCCTATACAATGCAGATCAGCATAAGCTGGTAATGTGTTAAACAAACCAGTTGACCTAATAATAGCTTTATAATATTCTAGCAGATAAAGCCTATTATAATTTGGATGAGTTTTTAGATGAGAGATTTTGATTATGTTTTACTAATTTATTATTTTGAATGTTCATAAAGTGTCATGACATTTTTTTAATAATTTGACTCAGAGTGACATTATAAATTATTGTATTAATATTTGCATGCCATTGTTTAAGGCAAACGTGATGATCTGTTTTTATCTGTACTTTTAACACCTCTTGATGCTGACAAATTCTTGTTCTATGTATTGTACTCATATTTGAGCAAATAAATGATCATGATTATGATTGGTGTAAGAGAGCATACATAATAGAAACACGATGAAAACTTCTCAGTTCATGTGTAGGTAGGTATACAGATAATGTACAATTCGCAAGAGTACAATGCCATTCAAATATAAATTAGCGTCGTTTTTTCTTTAACCTTAGTGTTCCTCACGTATCTAACGTAGCTCACATGTTTGTTTTGTTATTCAAAAATCATGCAAGTATCATTATCTATGTCATTATCAGTGTCTTTATCATTAAGGATAAAATAATAATGTTTAAGTATATAAAACTACTGCATTGCATTAAACATGTTGGTTAATTGATTGCGGTGATAGACCTGTTGATATTTATATTTGACAAGATGCGTGTTATGGGATTTCTACCAGCTAAAGTATATTAACATGCACGTCAAATTTAATTTTGAATGAAAGAATGCTTCTTGATCTTGCTTGACGATTGATCTTGGACTTGCTAAGTTGTTTTGGTCATTAACTCTTTGTTGTGTTAAGTAGGTACAAAAGTTTTAAAATTATTAATTTGATGCTTGAGAGAAACAATCTCTTGCCTCGCAATCGAAACGTGGTGGGAAGGACCATACGATACAAGTAGAGAAAAAAGGATATACCATATGATACATCCAACCGGCGCGTTCGCGAGTATCTGCATATGAGCAACATAAGCTAAGAGTTTTTCGATAGTGACATAGTACGGCATTCCTCTAGTTGTAACACCACTGTTGTTACAAAACCCCTTACATTAGGTATGCAGGCTAAGCATGCCGCGACATCTGCATAATATACGAAAGCCCGAACTATCGTCGGGAATGAAATCTTATGTATATTTAGCAAATCACGAACCTCAAGCGTACGAAGTCGCGGGCTACAGCTAGTTATCCCTATCTCGCCCACATCTCTAGCTGAGTAGATAAATAAATAACAGAACTCGCATGCGAATATGATATCTATTATACAGAGATATGCGTGCTAAATAGAATAATCACAATACAGTGCCATCTAGCGGTGAGTAGCTGTACTCTGATGATTTGATTGATGGGTGAAAAATTACATCAGGGAAGTTCTGTCTATAACATGGTTTGACCCGTTTCGGTTAGCTGGTTTTCGAAAAGGCTTTTGCAAAAGGTATTGAACACCCTTACGATGTGTGTTACACTGTGAACAGCTTATCTTAAATGAACCAAAACCGGTTACACCTACAACCCAATCATGCATTGTCAATGGGTTAACGGACCTATTCACACCAAACAGCTATTCTTATTGGGGTTTGGTTATCTCGTGAACTGGTTTGTAAACCCCTTCAAAAGACTTCATACCATACCGTGAACGGGTTAGTCAAACCACTCAAATATGTTTTAGAGTATTTTAAAAGGTTCATTGTTATTAATTGATTAATTAGTAACCAGAATAATGAGGAACTCCCTATCGCGTTGGACTTCGGATTCTGGTTCATTGGGTTACAAAGAGTTTTATTTATTTATTTATTTATTGATCTATCTACAATCGTTACACTGTTCAACTGAAGTAACACAAGCCAACATACAAGCCAAGTGCACAATATCAGGCGATAGACACATCATGCAAAAGCAATTTTATATAATGAAAAACAGTCTACAGAAATGACGCATAATTTTTACACAATTTTAACACGAACAGAACAGTAGTTGAGGAAGTCGTGCGTTACATCTAATGGTTATCTATTTTCGTGGACTTGGCGCTTGAATTTTTGAAGTGAAGTGCAACAAATATCAATCCTTTCATCACAATTATTTAAAAGTTTGCTAAGTCTTCGGACTGGAGAGTTAGATCCTGAAACAGTTTTGCGGAAAGGGGGACGTAACAGTTTGATAGGATGACGCGGATATTTATAGGGTAGGTTGAGATTAAACTTACTTAACAACTGGGGGCAATCTATTTTACTGTGAAGAATTTTGAACAGAAACATCTAATCATTATTGTATCTACGTTTTTCGAGTGAGGTCATGCCAAATTTTTCAAGACGTTTTGCGTAGCTTGGAACTTTCTTAGCTATTTTCGTAGAGTAGGCAAGATGGTTTAAAAATCTGAGTTACCCCTCACCAAACAAGCAAGCAGGTTACATGCTTAATGTCGGGGGTGTTTTCCAGTCTAATGCAACTGAACACCTTTTTTTTACATGGAGCGTCTGCCTTTCTTACCTCTAAAACTCAGACAAATGGTAACCCTAACACAATACCCCCTGGCAAAACTGGTTCTGACAACAACAACCGTGCTTCTGGCAACCCTTGACGAATGTCAAAGATCTACGAATGAATGCAGGTACCAACGGCTTGAGATGCCATCCTAGTTTCTATGGCACGGAGGCGTCTCGGTGTGTAGGTAATGGATAACCTTGGATCAACCAGTATGACTGTTATTTCTTGGCCACGAGCCCCTCGGCAGCCTCTCAAAAGTAAAGAATAATAAATAAAAAAAACATATTAGTACTTACGAGTTATTCTCAAACGTTTCGTCAAAATCATCTCCCAGATGTAATTTCAGTTCGTCAGCGTCGTTAACATAATAACTCTTTAAAAATCTTAGTGTTAATTTACACGGCAAAGATATCGATGTTGTGACATTTGCTTTTGGTTCCCAACAAACATCCCTTCTCATGAGAAGCGCTTGTCCATCAGGGCAGCACTTGGCGCTGGCTGATACATAGCTGGCCAGTGTCAACAACAAAATTACACATATACTGAAACTCATTATAGAAACCTTAGTTTTCACTTTACTAATTCTTGACAAACGAAAACTGATTTTCATAACTAAAAACTTTATGCAATTTTAAAAAATAAACACACTGAAATCCTTTTGAGGTCATAATCCTGATAAAATTCGACTTTGCTTACTATACTTTGCCGAAACGGCCACTTATGGCTTTTAACAAGTGTTGCTTGATACGATATTCGTTTAGTATTTACGAAAGATATTCTCGAAATGAAACTCTGCTGTCGGCACTGCCGCTTTCCCGTAGCGACGGTAAGGCACTGGCCTCACTGAGTTACTGGCTTGCGACTGCGTATAGTGCGCTTACGCTCCGTGCTGTGGCCAAGTTACCTAAATATATTATTTAACTAGTTTCTGCCCGCGACTTCGTTCGCGTGGAAGTCGTTAGTCATAAAATATACCTAACATAAAATAACCAGCCACATTTAATTAAACTTCCGTGCACAGTACGATTGTAGTTTTGGTCACAGTAGCCAAAATGTACGACGTTTGATTTTAAGTGGATAATAAAATCTTATTATTATCGCTTAAGTAACAAGTTTTAGTCATTTATGTAAATTAGAAACAAGAGAGGACCTAGAATTGAACCCTTCGGAACGCCCATGGTGACTGCAGATCTCTTGCCATTAACATGAACCCTCTGAAATCTCTTTTTCAAATCCTCCTCAAAGAAGTCAGAAGGTCAGGAGCCCTGTCCCTCATACCATTACGAGTGATACAGTTTTCTCATGAGTGTATCATAATGTCTTGAATTGAAGCTGTACGCAATATTTCCACAAAAAAAAGATCATGTCCATGAACTGAGCGACCACACTGGAAATACGCAAAATAAAATGCCTTAGATTTAGTAGTGGACTTCAAACAATTGTAGAACGAATCTGGAATTTTGAAAATAAACAGATTAAAAACGCCTTGAAGCGTGGTCCCTCAGTTCTCACAGACAATTAGCCAGATCTCGGAAAGTATCTTAAAAATTAAGGTTTTGTGATTTCATTACATTTAGCAAATAATTTGTAAACTCATTTACTTACTAACAGATTACAAAGCATTCAAGATAAATACAAATATAAAGACTAAACTGCGGTCCCTCACTCCACACAACAAAGACTAATAATTGTAGTTTATTTCTCACCATAAGAGTTATAAGTATACAATAGGTACATGACATGTATTTAAACAAATTTTGTGGTGATCACAATAAGGTGCACAACGAATTGACTCTAGCCCCTGAACTAGACGGGAATCTGTATCTCAGGGGATAGTGTTCAGCTATTGACATTCTCATATAATATTATAACATTTGTGTGTAACTACTGTATATTGTTCATCTAAGTAAGTACCATTAAAGAGTGCAAGGCTTTGCTGGTGAGTTTGAAGATATGAGGTATGGATGTGGGTATGTGTGTAAATATGAGTGGTGAAATAGAGGAATGTGTGTGAATGTTGTAGTGGTGAAGTAAGTGAGGAAATGAATGTGTTTGTGTGGTAGGTAGGATTATTCATGAAGGGTCATTAGATTTTCAGTATCTTCGTAATCCAATTGAATTAGGTACATTTTTAACTTATTTTTGGCTTCATGACTGCTAAACTTTACTATATTAGTTTTTTCGTTTAGTCTGTTATATAATATAAAACTTAAGACATAATGTTGTCGCCTTCCAAATTTTGTGCTGTGTAGGACACTTGGGCAAGGTGGTGGTTGTCTGCGTCTATCAGTATTAACAGGCGGGAGTACTGTTCGATGCCTTCTCATAGTGGATGCTAGTATAAAAAGCTGTCGTATAGTTAGGACCTGACATAAATATTTAAGTTAATATTACCGAATTAAATAAATAAAACAGTTCTTTTTCTACATTAAGGTTTTAGTAAAAGTCTAAAATAACGTTTTGTAAAAAAAGAATAAATCTATCTACTCAATTTCAAGGTAGCTATTATTAAAACTGTTCCCTCAATCCTCACTTCCAATGACTTATGTGCGTGTTCTATCTGCTTGACGAAACGAATATCAGAAAGTCATGTGCGTGAACTGGGACTCACGCTGGGAATTCGCAAAAATAAACTTAGGATTTAGTAGTAGACTTTTTGAGTTTTTTAATACAATACAATTCATGAATGGAATGTCATAATTAATTTAAATTGTCAAATGCTTTAAATAAAATTTAAACAATGTATAAATTAAAAATAAAACCCATTACACACACAACTACACACATACACACACACACACAAATAATTATTAATAAAATGTAATATCAAAATTTATGACACTACATTTACAAATGTTTGCTGTAATCTAAAAAAAAATGTGGTCATCCTATTTCCTAATTCAGAGAATAAAAATAAAACTCGATTTTTCTACACAGTAAAGGGTATTTTATTATATTTCTGGGATCGAATTTGTTGCACATTTTTTTCATAAAAAACTACACTTTTGTATTTGTTTTATCTTTCATACGATATGCGTAATAAAACGAAAACAAAAGAAATGGAGGACTGAAAGCTTCGATCAACTATTATTGATCGGAGACTGAGGGCCCGAATTTTATCAATATCATAACTTTCAAACAAAAAAAAAAGATGGTGACCTGTTTCTGCTTTCAGAAACTTTTAAAATTTATTTAGTTGACACTAATCGGATAAATATAAATCGGATTTCAAACAGTAGCTATTATGGTTTCATTTTATTTGCCAAAAAACTTTTACGTCGATGAGAATTGAGGGCCCATTTTGAACGAAGATATACAAAGTAGGACAGGGTTCCGCGATGATATCTTGTTTTCACAAATTTTGTTAGGCATAAGATAAATTTTTGGCCTAAAGACATTCTATAGTGTCCATAGTTTATCAGGTACAGGTGGGCCCTCAATTCTCTATGTGAGAACTGAGGGCCCAACTTTACAGTCCATAACTCGCTTCTTTGACGTTCACAAAATCTGATTCCAAATTCGCAATTTTTTGGGAATGTTCACTAAATCCTAAGTACATTTTCAAAGAGTTTTAACAAAGTGGCCCTTACACCACACGCACACCATCATATTCGTTTCGGAGCGAGGGATGGAATGGCGCCTGCTGTTTCCCGCGTAACGAACTTTACGTGTGACGAACCCTATTGTCTGTGTAGGTACAATTCGCCTTTTTGGTAGGTATTAAAATGATATTTTGTTTTTTCAGCTGCTGAATATGTTGAAATTTTACGCAAGATTTGAAATCAGCGATGAAACAGGTGATCCCATGACAGACCGGGATATGACTTTACAACACTATTCTAGGATTACTTCTCTGCAGGTAAGGCAAAATAAAAAACCTATGAAGTCAAGAAATTTTTATTACCATATCCCGCAATTGATACTTTAACCCCTGAACTCTGTATTTTAGAAAGCAGCATTTTCCAAGTTTCCTGACCTACGTTTATTTGCTCTTGCAAATGTAGCGAGTGTGGACACCAGACTGTCCTTGGAGAAACATTTCGGAAACTTAAGGTTTGTCTTACTATGGTATACAGTTAATTAAGTATTCTATAATAACGTTATTCAAAATTACATTTTAAAATTATATATGATTAATCCTTAAATAAAAATAGTAACAATATAATTACAGTCTAAATAATACACACATACTCTGTGTGTACAAAAATACTCATTATCAAGCTAGCATTTATTAATATCATTCCGGAACCCATGTCACGACGTAGGGTTCCTTACGGTTTCATCGAAATAATGTATTAAAAAATAATTACAAATCTATTACACACTACAGTTTATTAATAGTGTAGATAAAAATAAGGGTCTATATGTATATTTATGGGTCAAAACACGACAGGTAGGAAATATAATAGTTAAGGCGCGACATAAAGGCACTGCGTGTCGGTGGCACACTGGCACAGCATTGGCAAAGCTTGGCTCGCCAGTTAGCGCGCGAGCCTGAGCGGGCTCTAGAGAGAGGAGCGAGTGAGCGGCGAAGGGAGTAGTGGCGATTTCATGGCGTACGTCACCGCCCTTTAACCTGACATACATACTGACATCAGTGAAGGAAACCTGTACTTATATAGTTATTATAAGTCTGAAACATCCAACACGTCTTGAGCAGGCGTGGTGATCAATGCTCGTGCCTTCTCTATATGAGAAGTCCAGTGGGACAATAAAATACTGGTACTATCAGTGAAGGAAACCTGTACTTATATAGTCATTATAAGTCTGAAACATCCAACACGTCTTGAGCAGGCGTGGTGATCAATGCTCGTGCCTTCTCTATATGAGAAGTCCAGTGGGACAATTAAATACTGTTACTATAAGTAAATTATGATTTACACAATACATACCTATTTATATTTTTAGTGAAAATGCTCTTCGTGCAATAGCTACGTACTTAAATCTGGTACCGCCAGAAGGAAAAGAAACCGACGCACCCTGGCACCGAACAGACAAAGAGTTCCTCAAAGAATTACTGGTAAGACGAACTTTGTAATAAAAAAAAAATCATTTTTTAGGTTTAATTTAATAATGTTTTTATTAAATGTTGATTTAAACAAACGTGTTGATCGTGTTTAACTGTTAACGCGTTTTAATTTCAAGCAAAAGATATTTATGTGAATTGCATGTGTCAGCCAAGTACTAAATAGTGATTCTAAAACTAAAGTAATTTAAAAGTCCCATCAACATGGAGGTAATTTGTTAAAGAAAATTCAAGGTACTTTTTTATTACAATTTATACTCACTTGACACGCTATACTTGATTCACATCATCTTTTCTTGTTCAACAGATTTCACGTCATGAGCGTCGCATTTCGCAGCTAGAAGAGCTCAACTCTATGCCTCTATACCCAACAGAAGAAGTGATTTGGGATGAGAACGTGGTTCCAACAGAAATCTATAGCGGAGAGAATTGCCTTGCGTTACCCAAACTGAACCTACAGTTTCTTACCTTACACGATTATTTACTGAGAAATTTTAACCTTTTCCGTTTGGAAAGCACATGTGAGTGAATTATTTTATCGTACTTTGACTGTTTTTTTTAATGTGTAAAACACCAAATACTTGAAAGAAAAAAATAAAGACTGCCGCCGACGCTATTGTTCTTAAATACAACATGACAAACATAAAAGATGACAAAAGAAAACGGGACGCAGACGTGATGCGTGTGTGGGCTGTCTCCTCCTGGCGTGGAGGGCCATCCTAACCCAGGCATTATTATACAGGGACTCAAACTGTAACCGTAATAATGTGTTGTAGCACTGTTTTAAAAGAAACCTGTTGATATATATGTAACAGATATGTACGTTATGTATGTAACAGATATGTATGTTACAGTATCAAAGTGTAAACTTTTAAATGTTTTAATATGTGTAACAAAAATAAGCAGTTTTAGGTATATTTGCACGATACCGCAACACCGTGCGGTGGACAGACAGACGCGACGTTGCCAAAATAGCCTCAATTCGGTCGGGATTGAGGCTATTTTGGCAATGCCGCGTTTACCTGTTACACCTCTAACACTTTTCTAACGGTTACAGATATAAATAACAGCAACACTTTTGTGAGTGTTTTGGGTTAACACATTGAAAAACACATTTATAAGTGTTACATATTTAATTATGTTATCAATTCAAAATGTAACAGTTACAATTCCGTTACCTTTATGAAGGTATTTTTAAGTACCTGATTCTATATGTCTCACACACTGCGGCTTTAAAATTGACAATCCTCTGCGTCTCGTCCGTGACACGCCCTCACCTTACATCTTTCCAGTTTTGCTTGCGTCTTTGTGATGCGTTGACCAGTGCTTGAAGTGCCAAGTGATAAAAATATTCTAATAGTAAAAAGACGTTTTTTTTTTTAAATCAAGAAACAAAACAAAATTTTTACTCTGTTACAGATGAAATTCGTCAAGATATTGAAGATGCCGTATATCGTTTAGCACCATGGTACGTACTTTTTTCTGCGCAATGTATACTTGCTGGTATCGTTTATATTATAAGAGAGTTTAATAATTCCATCCTCCAAACCAACCTGCCCGTGAAGCTTCGACACACATAAGCTGAGGAGCTGACATGTTCTTAATTTTACTTGTTTTCACAGGCGTGCAGAAGACTCGAGCGTATATTTTGGAGGCTGGGCCCGTATGGCCCATCCTATATCCAGTTTCGCGGTTGTGGAAGTGGCCAAGCCCAATATCGGAGAGAAGGCTCCCTCGTGTGTTCGGGCCGACGCGACGGTCACACTCAGCGTCAGGAACGAGATCAAACATGAGTGGGAGAGCTTAAGGAAGCACGATGTTTGTTTTTTGATCACTGTAAGACCAACACAAGGCATAGGTAGTTTTTTTTTTGCTACTTTAATATAATTTTGCGTATTTTATTCTTTATCTGCCAGTCTTACCAGGCTTCCGAATTTTCTCATTTTTCAGGTACTAAATATGACTATCGAAAAAGCATGGTCGAGCAGGCAGGCATAGTGTATGTTAGAGGGTGCGAGGTTGAAGGTATGCTGGATGCCTCGGGCAGGGTGATTGAGGAGGGACCGGAACCGAGGCCTGAGCTCGATGGAGACGCGAGAACATTCCGCCTTCTACTCGACCCCAATCAATACAGGCTTGACCTGGACCACGCAAGCAAAGGGAATGAGGTATGTTCTTACTTAATCAATTTTTTGCAATACGTTTTCCAGCGGAAGAACTGTTCACGTCATATTTATGTTGCTTGAAATAGAAACTTATGTTTTGAAAGCTTTCAGGCGTACGTGACTTCGATCAAATTTCTGTTGTATTTCATGGAAGTTACGTATGCCTAAAAGAGTTTGCAATACATTCAGAAAACACTTAGTGTATTCATACAAAATTAAAAGGGGATAATAAAATATGTTGGTGGCTTATAATATGATTGAATACAGGATGTGTACGAAACGTTCAACATCATAATGAGGCGCAAACCTAAAGAGAACAACTTCAAAGCCGTGCTGGAGACGATACGAGAGCTGATGAATACAGAATGTGTTGTTCCCGAGTGGCTTCACGATATCGTGCTCGGATATGGAGACCCTGGCCAGGCCCACTACACCAGGTAACTATCTTTCTCTAGGTCACGTTTCATGTAGTTTCCTCTCTTTCTAGATAATTTACTTGACGGAACATGCCGATGTTCCTGAGCTGCATGACAAGCTGTCCTAACTTTGTACCCCTGTAAAATACAGCCGCATTAGGAGGCATACATTGTTCGCCGTGCCTGCGAGTCAGACCTTCGCGCGGACCCAGTCCCCTGCCCCTCGCACGCTCTTCGCTCTCAACGCTCTGTTGGACGGAAAACCTGTCTGTGTCGTGTTCGCGGACGAAGGGGTGATCGTGTCCGTATGTCTGGGTTTCCGAGAGATGTGTATTAATGTTTCTCATTTTCTCTAACTAATGTTGTCATTAGTTTTAAAGAAAATTAGGTCGCCAATGATGGCGGATAGCATTTTTATCAAGTAAAATAACTATATGAAGACTTGAAATTCATTAATTCACTGACAGATATCGTACAGCCTAAATCGCTGGGTTTAGAAGCTTGCAATTTAGATGCATACAATTTCGCACAAGAGTTCATGTAGGTAACGAAGCTGAGCACTTCATGGATTTTCGAAAATTCATCCCATTATAGGGTTAAATTTTGTAAGGAATCCCATCGGGCACAGCATGAGAATGATCAGCCTATAATGTTCCCACTGCTGAAACACAGGCCTCTCTGTGAGAGGGAGGGGGCTGTATTATACCTCGCGGGCCCAGTGCTGGTTGGTTGATGTCATCGAGCAACTGCTTGTAAACAAATAAACACTGATAAAAACTTCAATTGTTTTAGAATGCCAAATGAGATTCCTACACTGGACTTCAACGACACGTTCTTGGACATGGAACACCTACGGAACAGCTTCCCTGGATACGAAATCAAGGTGCAGACTGACGATCCTAGAAAACTGGTCAGACCTTTCAAGTGAGTTCCTTGTTCTTAAGTTAGAACCAGTAAAAATTCGATGACTGTTTGCGTCATGTTGTGAGCTGTGCTGAGACCTGTTTTAATAGAATAAAGCAATTTAGTGTCAGCAGGATTAAACGAACAAACAAGTTTGAGTTCTTATTATGATGCATTATTTTATGGTTCTTCGGTTTGAAATACGGTAATCCAAACAGTAAAATTTTTTGTCAACATTTCTGAAATTATAGGACAAAATAGTTAATACAGTTTGTAGGGTACCTACTCAAACCCTTTTTGGCATATAATAAAGTTTTCATAACAAATCTTGATATAAATTATGCAGCAAAAGTATCACCTAATGGTACTGCGCGGCACAACAGAAACTAGTACAGAATTTACCAAAAGCCAGCAACGGCCGCGCGATGTGCGCGAGGCAGTGTCTCGCGCTCATCGCGTGAGACTGCCTCGCGGTCCTTGCCACTTGAACGCAAGCGCAACACACGAGGGGTGCGCGGTTTCAAATAGCTTAGTTTGTACGTAAAAACGATTTAGTTTCCGATGAATCGAATCGAATTAACAATACAAGGTTGAAAATTTTAAATTAGGGAAGTATAACTATTTTGTATCTTTTTATTGTATTTACAAAATTTCGACACAAAGTGAGCCAGTTAAAGTTTCATATCCCTTAATTCTTTTAATCGACCCAATGTACTTTTTCTAGTTATGTCTGTGATACTGATTGAAATTGAAAATTGAATTTTGAATAGTGATTCGATGTTTTTTAAGCGTTTTTAACAATCGAATCTATCGAAATACTCCAATGACGTCTTCTTTTTTGCTTGCGGTTAGATATTGTTGCTAAATCCACTTTATAAACTTGGCGACTATAATTTATAAAATACTGTAAAAAAGTTTTTGGTTTCTAGGTATCATCTGTTTATTTTTCTCTACGAATATTGCCAATATTTGATGAATATTCCTTTATTTTGAAATGGTTGAATTTCCTTTAAATATTCTGCCACCTTCACCTTCTAGAAATGCATTGCAAATATCTAGTCACCTTGCAGTTTTATATGTATTAGAAATCATTTATTATATCCTCTTCATTATTGATGGTCTAGACCAGGCGGTCATCTCAGTTATAAATAATCTGTTGTAATTGATAATAAATGTTGCATGTAGATTGTAGGCCCCAGCTGTTATTTTAAGTTATCGTATTGTTTGGACGACTGTTTATTAATGTTCGTTAGATTTATTCGCAATTGTAATTGATTGATCAATACTAAACTACCTACGATACAATCATTTCGACTTGGATATTACGCGTGTCAAAGGTTTCAATAAACTATCTCTGTCAGGAATACCACAAGCTTAAATGTGTATATTAAGGCGAAAGGGATACCTAGGTTAGCCTGCTAAAATTGCATGTTTTTGTGTGTTACCCAATCATGGCATTTGAAGCTCTAATTTAAAGAGTTGTATTGATAATACCCTGATCGGTCGCGAACCATTTGTTGTTCAACATACAACCTGACACTGACCGGCAAATAGTAAAAAAAATCGGGGGCAACGTGGTGCTTCCCCCTTACCTTACTTATAATTTTTTGGGTCATTAAATTAATTAAATCGTCAAATAAAAAATTGCTCTAATAAGTGATCGCCAATTTAGCTGTGGCTTATCCGCTGAAGACAGTATAGTCTACGTTTAGTTGATCTACTTCAGATTGTATAAATAGGCATTTTTCTATTAGCTCGCAACGACTAGAACCATTACTATAACTTCTCAAGTCTTCTTTTTTTAATGACAGGGTAACGTTCGAGAATGTTCTCCAGAAGCAAAAGCATGGTGAAGATGCCATGGAGGAAGACGAGCCACGTAAGGTGATCCACGTAGAACCGCATGTTCAGCCCAAAAGAGGTCCTTACTTATCTAACGAACCCAAAAAGTAAGTAACCCAATCATTGATCTGCTGATGTCGATGACAGATTGTAATGTTAATCTGTGTCTTTAAATAAACATTAGTGTTATACTCGTACTCAACTGTAATAGCTCGTTATCTTTTATTGTAATCAAGTAAAAGGACTTTAAGTTTATATTACCGTATAGATTGGAATCCGATAAATTGTTCGTAAGTATGAGAACTATACGAATGTACTTTGCATTCTTATTCAGTTTCCACCAACCGATAGTAGCGACCTAAGCACATTTTAATGTTTTTTTTTTTTTACTGGGACACAGGGTGTTCTATTTTAATCTGTAGCTCGTCTGAAGCATTCGACCGAGTCGATGAGTAAACAGACAACATAAAAAAATATTATTTACGGACAAGTTTCTGATCTTTTGAATAACTTTTTAAAAATAAATGATTCAGGAAAATGATACAAATGGCAAGAAATCTCTTTTATCTGTAGTAATTTGATACAGGCGTAACACAGGGATCAACCCTAGGTCTGCTTTTGTTTGCTAGTTTACATTTCATGATCTGCACCTATAGGTCGATTAAAATGTACGCGATATTGCGTAGTTCACTGAAAATATGTACTTTGAGTTAATTGTAAATAAGTCCGTGTTACTTAATTTTATCTCAAATTAAAATAAAACTCAACGCAGACATGTCAAGTCCTTAAATGACCAAACTTAATTACCACGTGTTTTTTTGGAGCAGGCAATTTTATTCTGTTTTGAGACAAAACCGAATAAAATTTGTTGAGTTGAAAAAGTTTGCAGTATCTCTAAGTTCAATTTCTGATTCGAGTAAAGAAATGAAAATATTACGTTCGCATGTGCAACTGCAAATGTTATCGATCGACCCGCGTCATTTACGCATAACGCACGCCGCCGCACGAGTTTTTTCGCATATGTTACTAAAACTGAAAATAGACAGCATCTTTGTTACACATAATTATACATTCGAAACGGGTTTTATACTTATTACATATAGAAATGTTGCGGATTGCAATGCATCGTACAAGGCTATAAATAGAAACCACATCAAAGAAAAAACAGCGCATAAATCGACCACATGGCCGTTGGTTTTTATGGCCATGTGATGGCTGCTTACACCGCATTTGAAGCTGAATTTACCGTGTGACCGAATTCACACCTACGCCGAAGTTACTGGGTGAAGTTTTAAAAGAAGATATTAAATAAAGCTTCAGCCCGCGACTTCGTCCGCGTGAGTGTTCCTGTTACCCCGACCCACCTTGTCGCATCGCATCACCTGCCTGCCCGATTACTTTGTTTTTTTCTGAGCGTTCTTTCAGACTCTTTCTTTTTTCTCAGCTCCTATAGGTCCAAGCATGTTGTTGTTGTCAAGAATGGGGCTATCAAATACAAAATATGTAGTTTAAAAAAACACGCTTTTATCACCAGCTGCAGCAGTAACAGAGATAATCCCCGACATGCCAACATACATACAAACAAATTTTACCTCTTGTATTAGTATAGAAAACTGCCTCGTTGGTCTAGTGGTCGCAAGAGCTACTGCTGAGGATGAGGTCCTGGGTTCGATTTCCAGGTCGGGCATAGTGTTATTGGGTTTTTCTATCTAGAATTTCTCAGTGGCAGCCCGGAGTCTGGATTGGTGCCCGGTTGATGGCAATAGGCTCGCCCCCTATTACATGGGACTGAAACATAACTGACGAAATGTGGGTGTACTATAGTTACACCTCTGCCTAACCCTTCTGGGATTACAGGCGTGATGTTATGTTATGTTAGTATAAACAAGTATGATTGTATCTTATTTAAAAGATGAGGTAGTAAACGGGGTGTTTAAAATGCTACCATGGTTAAATTCATCCATGGTCATTTCCAATCTGAACCCTGGGCGAGAGTCCTTTTTCATAAATAAAGCAACAAAATTGTCTCCACACCGCATTACCTAGCGACAGAAATCTGTCCGCGTACCGCTTCGGCTCGTGGTGCAGGAAAAGAGTACCTAGAACTTGGTAACGCCTTCACCCAGCTGTTGGCTAACCTTATTGAAACTCCTGCTTGCCTCGGAGACCACGTTAGGCCGTCGGTTCTCCTACTGATCTCTTCCAGGTTGTGGAGGGTTGCCGTTCCATCTCACTGTGAGAATGAGGGAAAAAAGAGTGCACATGTGCCGCTCACACACTTGTGCACTATAATTTCTCCTCACTGGGCTAGTCTCCATGAAGATTGACCGCCGTGACCCAAATTCAAACGTACAAGTTAACTAATTACTGTGTTCGTGAGTTAATAAGGAGATATTATTATAGGGTTATATGAAAATATTTATCATGGCAGTTTTCCGTACTGAATCAACATATTTAAATGAATAAATTACTATTATCAAATTAAAACCCTTATGTACTTTTAAAATGATAATAGCTATCGCATGTCGAATATTTTCGAAACCGAGTGGTTTTCCCAATCAGATATGAAGTACGGTCAGCTACGAAATTCGATAAACTTTTTATCATTTTATGGAGCACACTTTTACAAAATTGGAACCAATGTAATACTTAGATAATATAAAACTCTTAGGTATGTAGGTATGTGCTGAACTCGACTTTCGGTGCTGACCGTACTTATAGAATAAATATGTGGCTAATTAAACAAACGTTTTCAATTACGGGTCAAACATTTCGAAGGACTTTGTGTTGCTTTAGTTTAAACTAAAAGACGTCTGTGTTATTGACCCCATGTAACCGATATTACCACACAAAGAAGTTGTGTATCCCGCAAGCAGCTGGGAATATTACCCATTACGATAAGCTTGTTGAAAGAACTCTTTGAATTCATACTTCGAAGTGTTCAAACCCACTCAGGAACGTGGTTTTAATGAGATTTTTGTATTACAGAAACACGATACCATTTACACCAACGCAAGTAGAGGCTATTCGGTCTGGGATGCAGCCGGGGTTGACTCTGGTAGTAGGGCCCCCGGGCACAGGTAAGTTGAGACAAAATCTGCAATACGTCACAAATGCTACTTTTAGGATTTCGATACCATTTTTCCGCTTTCATCACTATCAAATACGCGATCCCCTATAAGCTTGTATTACCTGCGTGAGTTCCGAAAAAAAAAAACTAGAAAAAAAACACCACCACCACCAGCTACACATTTGGCCATTTGCCTAATGGTGATTATAAGATTCGAGTAAGGAAACATTGTTGAATGTGTAAAAATATAAACTGCTACAAAGAGGCTGAACCAGTGTTCACCCTCTTTGTAGCAGTTTATATTTTTAGATTAGGGCTGGTATCGATGTTTGGAAGAAGACCTGCTGCGCAGACTCAGAATAAATGGGATAGGAGCAGGAGGATGGATGGTGCGTGTACAGTTCCGAAATCAATCCGAACTTATTGAGATATTTTTTATTCAATTCGACTAGTTCCAAATAGCGGGTGGCCTATAGGACAATGCACTCCAAACTGTACTTAGGTGTATACGTTACTTCATTGTCTAGTTGATTTCAAGTGATTTCAATTGAGTTCGCCAATTTTGCATTAGAAAACACGTTTAGGGAATACCCAAGCCACAGTATAGTAAAGTAAGCAGTATTGTCTTCATACAAAACGGCCGAACGCGCTTCGAAATCTCGGTTTACCTCGGTTCTCAATAGTTGCGGATGCGGGCGTTGCGAAACGCGCCTTTCCGGACAATTATTTATGTAAAATATGGCACGAAGTTATCGACTGTATTGTTATAAGTATATGTATGTTTGAATTCATCTATATCGAAACAAGGTCGGCAAAGTAATCCTATAAAAATGTGGTAAGTAGGTTTATTTATTGAAGCATAGCGAGCGTAACTTCCTTGATAGGTACTTAATAGATATTCCTACCTGGCATACCTACTAGGTACCCGTCAAGGAAGTAGTAGTATCTCTCTTTTTCCATGTGATCGATGCCTTAGTGAGGGCACAAAATATACCTAAACCGCGATGAAAAGAACGTTCTTGAAATCCAAGCTATTCATCCCATGTTCATCCCATTTGTATGAACGTGGGATAAATAGTTTGGATTTCGAATAAAATGCAATTACATATTATCTTCATAAAATGTCCATCATACATTTTTTTGAAGAGAACAGAAATAACATTAAAAGAAAATATAATATGACTATTTATTATAACAATATCAAATAACCCAAGAGACAGTCAGTGGACAACCCTAGTACGTATTTGTCTACCGAGCGGCCGTAGGTTATTATTTCAAGGACACTGCCGAGACGTTATACTGCTTACTTTATTATACTGTGCCTAAACACACGAGAGATATGAATTAATTGGAAAATACCTAATAACGTCTTGGTAACTAGAATAAAACCCATGATTTTATCGAGATTTTTTCTAATTTGAATATACAGTACTTACTACGTACAGCATTTGAATAAATAGCAAATCAACAGCAATGCCGGGTGCATTTCTGTTAATTTGCTATCCATTGAAAGCCCCATTTTCTATCTCTGATGATTTTCACATGAAATTAAATTCTAGGTTATCAATTTGTTAAAATTGGGCTCATCTGGTTAACATACATTAACCTAAGAGACCCAGAACGAAACGCTAATACAATATTTTTATAACAGGTAAAACCGACGTGGCTGTACAGATAATATCAAATCTGTATCACAACTTTCCCTGGCAGCGAAACCTGGTTGTGACTCACAGTAACCAAGCGCTTAATCAGCTTTTCGAAAAGGTGGCAGAGTTGGATGTAGACGAGCGACACTTGCTGCGTCTCGGCCATGGCGAGGAAGCGCTGCAAACAGACAAGGATTTCTCCAGGTTAGTAAACAAACCAGTAAACGACACAAAAGTTCCAAATACGATCCTTGTCAACTTGTGTGACATGAGGTCAAAACACCCTGACAGGACAGCGTCAAGAACAATTAATAAAAAGTGATTGCTATTACTAGTTTTGATCGTTCGGTAAGATCGATGTAACCTTTAATTTGTGCCGTACTATCCTTGAGTGACCAGCTAGCGTCCCATGGACTGGAAGACGGAAGTGTCGGTCGACGGGCAGCGAGATGGGCAGACGATATTGTTGCCATCGCGGGTAGAGCCTGTATGAGGCTGGCACAGGAGCACTTGGCACAAGAGAGACTTCTGCTCAGCAGTGGATGCTGTCGGGCTGTGGATGATGATAATGATACATAAAGGAGTTCGTATACGCATTGAACTCCCTATACCTAAGTACAACCATCCTTAATGCTTGAATTAACTAAAGGCTAACATTTGTACCATGACTTCACATATTTCAAACGAAGAATGTTCAACGCATTACTGATATGGCTACGCAATAAGGCTAAGGCAATTAAATAAAACATGCATGTCCCGCAAAATTGCGATAATAATGTTGAATTTTAGAATAAACACAAAAATGTATGTACAAAGTTGAACGAATCTTAACAGTGGCTTCTCTGTTGATAAGCCACTTCTAAGGGTCAGGGTTTCGCCCTCGTGTAAACCTGGTTTTTTTTTGCCAAATATAATAAAATTTCATTCATATCGCACAAATACAGTATTTTTCAAGTAAATGTTTGTTAGGTATACCAAACTTCACTAATAATTTGTAAAAACTTATCGCATGGCAATAGGTCTGCAGTAAACTTCAACTAAGCTTACGATACTGGTAGCTATGGTTGGGCCACTGCTGTTCTCAGCATTAGTTTTGTTGAGATTAGGCGGAGATGTAGTCCTTTCCTTCATAATGATTTTAACAAAAGGTGATGTTGCCTTTGAACTTCGAAAACCCAAAACATTAAATATGGAGGGGTTCACCAAGGTAGCATTATGGAGTCTAAACTGTTTAATCTTCTTTTCGGTACTCTTATATTAAAATAATCTAGTTCAGTTCAGCTCCCAGTTGATAACATCCAGAATACAATTTTAAAACATGCTATGAATTGAATCACTCTGTTCTTCTTGTCAGCAATCCTTTCTTTCTTGATACGTTATTTTTAGATTTACCTCACAATCAGTTCGTGTTAGATATCCAAACTAAAGTATATTCGCCTTTAATAGGCAAACAATTAGTGGTATTTTACATGAACATTGTTAACTTTTATCAGATTTGGCTTTAACCCTTTCTTTTTTTCTAACTCTTTACACATATATAAAATACTAGCTTCTGCCCGCGGCTTTGCCCGCGTCGATGTCGGAAATCATCCCACGGGAACGTGCTACGGGGACTGAAAGTCTACCCTATTTCCTTTACTAGAATGCCATCTAACTCCTTGCCAAATTTAATCGAAATCCGTTCAGTACTTTAATCGTGAAAAGGTAACACGTAGACAGAGTTACTTACGAATTTATAATGTTTTGATTATGCTTATAATGTTAGTATGGATTTATATGAATGTTAATAAACATATATCTTGTTTAATTTGTAATGGAATAGCTGCACTCAACATAATTTATTTTAGCTACCAAAATTAATATATGTTGGCCATGAACTACCAAATCGTAATACCCGAGTCCATTAGTCTTACTTTAGCAAAACGCAATTACCATTAAAAAAACAAAATGGAATGAAAAAAAATCTGTTAATCATGACGAGTAATTGACTGACCACAAACGAACTGATCAAGGCATATAAAAACTTATTGACCGTACCAATGGCTCGTTCACACCAGTTACAGTCTAGCGTCTAGACTGTAACTGGTGTGAACGAGCCATTGGTACGGTCAATCGCAGGTCAGTAGAAACATTGGAACTACTAAAACCGCCCTTACGGCTACGAAATAAACACAGTCAATTTCGAATTTTTCATGGGACGTGCGTTGACTGCGAAAACCGGACATTGAAAAATAAACAACTGCCTGCTAGCAGACGTCGCATTCTCGAGTTCTGAACACAAGAAGAAAAAAGCTTGAGCCTGGACTCCATTGTTGCCATATTAAATAAAAGACGTATTTTTGGCGGTTGTAGCTAGCCTCTCTTATATTTTTTTCTCGCATCCTTGGTTATTTCTTTTTTTAGTTTAGATATTGTCAAGTTGGTATTACGTAAGCGCATATGTTTGGCTGGCGTAACCACAATCGATTGCTAACATCGATCGTCAATATGTTATATTATTATGCAAATATTGATTTGATACGCACGTAACCTGGAATTCGATACCTAACTTCGATCTCGAGTGTTAAGCTTGCTGTGGCGATATCGGGGAAATAAATTAAATTAAATACAAATTCATTTAATTCGAAGAGCAGTGATCCATATTGTGTTAGTATAACAAAATAGCTTATATTCTAGTGTTAGTATTATCGTATTACTGATATAAAATAGGTAGGTAATTAAAATAATGCACACTCCATGCAGAGGACGACCAGATAATTAAAAATGTTTCTTACCTGATCAACCTCCGCATAAACTGCCTAATACTTGGAGTATTATAGCTCTCCGCCACAGCTCTCAGGATGTAGTTGCGACTACCCCGCACTCTGCTCAGCAGCGACGCCTTTTTTTGCGAATTATGGCTTGAAAGCCAGATCTGTGTGGTCTCAGCAAACGTTTCCAAGGCGCTGCAGAAACGGGGCAGTCGCATCGACATCCTGAAAGCATTATTGTACGCGCAGGGCATCCAGCGATCTCTTGGTGTAGTTGATCCATAGATTGCTCGTGTAAAAGCTCTGACAGTATGCCTTGAAGACAGTAATTTTTACTTGTTCAGAGCACCGAGCAAATCTACGGAGTTGGCCCGTCAAACCGCCGCAAAACCGTCGTATCGCAAAAATCGGCGACATCACCCGGAGAGTTTCAAAAGGAAATATCCGAAGTTTGTCCACTGCTTATAGGTGCGTCGAACTTTCTTCACACCTATAAGCATTTTGGTATCTATTAGAATACTTCCATCATCAGCCTACAGCAGTCCACTGCTGGACATGGCCTCTCCAATAGCACGAAAATCATCTCGATATCGGCAACTCTCATCCAGCTGCTACAGCCACCCTGCGAAGATCAGTGGTCCTACCTTACGGTTGCCGATTAGCGGTCTCCACTCAAGAAAACATCCCCAACGGACATCGGTTCTACGGCTAATATGGCCGGCCCATTGCCACTTCAGCAAGCTTATTCTGTGAGCTATGTCGACTACTTTGGTTCTCTGCCGGATCACCTCGTCCAGGATTTCATCCCTCAGAGAGATCACCCTAAAACCTACGTTAAAATACAAAACAGGTGTCAACTTTAGGCGTGAATTTCGCGGGCTACCCTGACGCTTTCGCCTTAAGGCGTGAATTATACAGAGTCGCGGCGCAGACATGATGTCGCTTCAAAACGGCATAATACAAATTTTACGAAGGCGACTTGCGCCTGCGCCGCGCCTGCGCCGCGCCTGCGCCGCGCCTTCACCTTACGCCGTTTCTGTTTAATTCACGCCTTAAGACGAAAGCGTCAGGGTAGCTCGCGAAATTCAAATTTTCTTACGCTTTTCGAATTGGCGGTATCTAGTTAAAATGTTAATCTAAATATGATTCACGGCCGTAACAAATATCAACCAAGAATTTAAAACAAACCGATCGTTTTCTTGGTATCTGAGCTGATAAATAAATTTTTGTTTCTCAACATTTAAAGAAAGTAAACAACCATTAATATTTCTAAACTTTCCTGTGCTGTATCAATGACAAAACAAAAACCAGGTGCACGTTCTAAAACGCATTCGTTTTAGATACACAGTTTGATATTAAATTTTGACTACAAACACTCGCATTAGCCCCGCTCGATGTAACTTATTTCACTGAAAATAGAAAGTTAGTCGTTAAGATTATAAATGAATAGAATGAATCCCTTTTAAGGCACACTTCAAAGCGATGCGATGTCGTAAAGGAAATACTTAGGGCATAAAAAATTTACGCAGTTTACTCAACGCAAGACGTTACCCAACGCGGCTTCGCCGGTACATTGAACTCTATAATATAAGGCCATATGATACAATTTGCGTCTTCATGATTATTCCATTCCTGGCGGCAGACTCCTCACCATTAACAACATTTCTAGAACGAGGTCGACAAGCACCGAGATACAGAACTCATTGTATTTTTCACCGATACAGTCCTTAAGTATTTTAATTTCCGTATTTATAAATGCAAGTACGGTACGACCTAGCTCACATGGAACGTGTGTTATAGTTTAAATTGGCGCTTCGTTGCGAACTTCAAAAGTGCACCTCGATTTTTTGGTCACCAGCCCAACAATATCTGCGCTGCTACAGATTTTTTTATTGTCACGATAAAAAAAAAAGATTTTCACGTTGTACCAATTCCTTTTCCGTTGAACAGGTATGGTCGTGTGAACTACGTGCTAGCAAAGCGCCTGGAACTGCTCGAGCGCGTGGGCAGACTGCAGAGTACCTTGGAGGCGGGAGAGGATGCTGGCGCCACTTGCGAGCTGGCGCATCATTTCCATGTCTACCACGTACGGCCACGCTGGGAGACCTTCCTCGCCAAGTGTGCGCAGGATCAGGTAACATGCCCTTTAAAAAAGGTTATCGCCTTCCTTTGCGATTAGGTAGCGATTCAGCTGTGTATATTATAAAATACCGTTTTACATTCAGGGTTGAATCTTTCACTTTTCGGTACATCGTCCCTCATCATCCCTATAGGTGATATTACAATACACCTTACGATTCGTAAGATAGTTTTCCTCGGTCTTTATTCACGCAATTCCTGTACCTGTAAACCTGTACAAAATCTCCTGCACTACCACACTATTTTATTTTTAACATTCCAACTTGATTTATAAAAAAAGAGATTCGCACCTGTTAGGCGTTCTACCCGTTCCATGTTCCGGTTTTGAATTTAACGATCTGTCCTACGAAAGGTCATAGTTTAACATTATGCAATGTTTCTATTTTTAGATGAAAATTTTATAACTGTGTATTTATTAATATTAAGACTTTAAAAAAACGATTGAAAACTTGATGGCCCTTAAAATGAAACCACACGCGCCGTTCGCGTAGTTTGCCGGTCTGTGCTACCGACTATTTCTGATGATGTGTGAAATAATTGTTTGTCATCATGTTTATCAATAAAAGCTCCCGCAAACAGGCGCGACGCTACAGCGCGGCACAAAGGCACCGCTCGTCGCGAGCTACGCGGTGACTTTGTGTCGCGCCAGTGTTCACGAGCCTATAGTAAAAATAAGATCACTATTTTTGTTTTGCTTTTTCAGACGAAATCTATGGAAATAATAAGCAAAGAGTTTCCTTTCCACGAGTTCTTCGATGATGCGCCTAAACCACTGTTCCCTGGGAAATCTTATGAAGAGGACATGGAGGTAGCGCAGAGTTGCTACAGGTAATTTCAAGGATTAATTTTGGGATGCTTGCTTTTATGATGACATGGCGTGGCGAGCCCACCGCTACTTCTTACCTGTTCAGCAATTTAAATTTTAACTTTTTGGATGCCTTCATAAAGAATACGTATCGTATTTTTTTTTTAAGTTTCATATTTCATCAATGGCCGGGCCATTGAACAGCGGTTGATGTTAACTCGACATTGGTCAAAGGTGTAAGCTATTTTGAACGTTGTCAACGAGTAATTAAGTATGGTTTTCTATGCAATACTCTGCTTAGTGCCATACCTTCAAAAGGTATTATGTGTCCTGAGTCCTGACTAGATAAAGGCCAAAAATATAAAACTGACAAATATATCAAATACTAGACTAACGTCGACTCTGTATAGGATGAAGATAATTTTTAAATTACTTTTTTCTAGGTGTTACGTGTGGTTTTTAGCTGTTTGTGTCATGTCAGCTGCGCAAATGTGTTCGTAGAAAATCGTAAAACAAAATGTTGAAAGTAATTTGGCTTCATATGAAGGGGTTTTACGATTTTACACACCTCGTGATCCCAATTTTCTACGATTTTATTATTCCTGGCAAGCCAATGTTGCCAATAATGTTGGGAATACCCAGTTAAGTAAACACATGGCCCCCACCATATTATATTTTATCTAGTAAATAGTGACAGATGTCGAAGGTATCCTCCTACATAGATTAATGTTGTTCGTGATAATAAATTAATGCCTATTATTGGCGAAGACCAACAAAACGGACAGAATGTTAGTCACATCACTAGCCTCTCATATGTTGTGTGTAAAGGACAATGCCAGAAACTCTATAGAACTTTGCCCCACTCAAATCAAAAAGTCATTTACAAGCCTGCAATATGCATCAATTTAAAGCTTATTTATTACTGTTAACTAAACATTTGTCCTAATGCATGTAGAACTTGCGGTTTCTGTTAAAATCTTAAAACAATAACGACATTGATTATAGGTTAGGTGCAGTTTATTATTGTTAAAAAGCGATTTAAACAACATATACGTTACGCATTATCATAATTATTATAATCGTAATATAATTTTTTGTTTTACAGGTATTTGAACCTTTTTTCGTTGTGTATCATGCGCAATAAGTCACACAATAGCAAATTCCGGGGTTGAATTCCTTTTATCATTGATTTTTAATCGGCAAGTTCTAATGAAAAATATTGTACTATGGAAAGGTCCTATAATCATTACAATTATTTTCAATAATTTATATTTCCTGTAAATACCTGGGGCAGGATCTGGCATTGTCATTTAGCTACTTACGATAAAGCCTTGAGTAAGCTCTTTTATTTAAAGAGTGTGTTAAAATACCTGGATCGATCAGGATAAGCTATGCTTGCCGCGTTTGGACCATCCTTATATACCAAGAACCGTGCCTAAGAAAGCACTCTATGCCGTTGGTCCCGACTGACATTCCAGGAATTAATTCTGGGGGGGCCACATTCGTTTTTCTTCTTACCATTCATAGTAGCTAAATATTTTTTAGGAGTTGAGGCCGCACCGCGCTATCTTTTTAGCCCGACTACGAACCGCCTAAGGCTCTGCCTTCTCGCCGCGAAGGCACTAGCTAGCCTTAGATTAAAAACCAGCTCAAAAAAAAAAACTGATCATCTCATACGAATTGAACAGTTAAGAAGCTATGTATTCAGTTTCTTGTTTTACTTAAACCGTCTACGGGAGGGTTTGCCCCCACCCCCCCCCCCTCCCCCTGGATCCGCCCTTGCAACCTATCTTACCAAAGGGTATCGTGTTACCCAGCAACTGGGTTATGGAGGTCAGATAGGCAGTCGCTCCATGTAAAATGCTGGTATTCGGCTGCATTCTTCCGTGCGTTAAAATACTTGACCGAATTTCCGGATGAGTATGTCGTACGCGTCTGAAGTGAAAATGGGCAGGCCATGTAGCACGGCTGCCAGACACAAGATGGACCCATAAAACCACGACATGGTCGGGACCAACAGGAAGAAGACCAAAAGGATGGTCACCGGAACGCTGGGCTGATGAAATCAACAAAAACATGGACAAAGACAGGATAGTGAAAGCCAACAATAGGGAAAACTGGAGAAAAATGGAGGAGGCCTGTACCTAAACGGGGCCATAACTAAGTTGAAAAGATGTACACATTGTTTTATTATATTTTTTTTTTTTTTTTTACTACCTCGTTGGTCTAGTGGTCGCAATCGCTACTGCTGAGCATGAGGTCCTGGGTTCGATTCCCAGGTCGGGCAACGTGTTATTGGGTTTTTCTATCTGGAATTTCTCACTAGCAGCCCGAAGTCTGGATTTATGTATGCTCGCCCCCTATTACATGGGACTTAAACATAACTGGCGAAATGTGGGTGTACTATAGGTACACCTCTGCCTAACCCTTCTGGGAAACAAGGCGTGATGTTATGTTATGTTTTTTGTCATCCTACTTGTATATCTTTTTTTTGGTTATGGAAATAAAATTATATTATGTCGTACGCGTAAATGTGGGTATGAAGTTCTTGAAGCTCTATTTCGGTCACTGTTCCCACGCGTACTAGGCCACGACACGCACGCGCCCTAGTAATTGACATGATTGACGGCCTTAAGTAAATAATGTAGGTCAGTATCAAGGATGCGTTCGGTTTAGTCAAGGTCTCGACCTTGACTAGACCGACCACTGACCGTCAGTCGTCACGGGTCGTTGACACCGTTACGACATCGGCTAGACCTTTCCCATTTACATAATAATGTCGTATTTGATCTACTCTCCACGATGATGCAACGTTTTCTTAACATTTTTCATGTTCTTCGTCATCCTGTATAAATACTAAAAGTAAACTCGTATTGACATGATATATTTTCTAGCATTGCTTCTCGAAAAAAAGCATTTGATTAATTGAAAACAGTGAATAAAACTCTCTTTTAGTCACTGAGTGAATAATTTTTTTTTAAATTAGTAACAAGCAGGAGTTATACAAATGATGAAAAAAAAGAACGTGCTGAAAGTACCTACTGGCTGGCTAAATGGAGCTATTTCATAGTTTATTTTTATTTTTTATATGCCCCCATTTTAGTAAGGTTTTTTTTTATATTTTCGCGCACACTATGGTAAAAAGTAGAGTAAAAAACTCGCGAAGTTAAAAATATCGCGGTCCTTATATCCCTTGCTCCGCTCAGGATTCTAATCTAGAATCCTTCGCTGCTGTTGGGATCCAACTTAGTTCCTCGAATTAAATTCCCTTTCTTTTCACTTGTTGTTTAATCTACTCATATAACGCAATTGCTTGTCCATGAGAGTGAGGAAAGAAAAACTTTGCTTGAATTTCCCCTGAATTTCTACAGCGCCCTGTCTTCAGCTTGACGCATCCAGCATCTGCCTGCAGTCTTTCGCAGATCGTCATCCCACCTGGCCGGAGAACAAAAAAAAACAACAATTTTTTTGTTGTTGCGCATGATACACAACAACAAAAAAGTTTTAAATACCTGTAAAACAAAACTCATACTACGAGAATAATAATTATGATAATGCGTAACGTAAATGTTGTTTAAATCGCTTTTTAACAATTATAAACTGCACCTAACCAATAATCAATGTCATTATTATTTAAGATTTTAACAGAAACCGCAAGTTCGACAGGCATTAGGACAAATGTTTTGTTACTAGCAATAAATGAACTTTAAGATGCTGCATATTGCAAGCTTGTAAATGACTTTTTGAGTTTCTGCCATTGTCCTGTCATTTAATAAAAGAGACTGTGCCTGTGTTTGCGCACACACTTTAGCCACTATAATATCACCTGCGTCGATGGCTAGTCTCCGCTGAGATTAGCCACCAAGTCGGCCGATATTCGGTCGGTCAAGAGGACATTGAATGTATTTGATGGCACAATTTTGATTTCCACAGATACATCGATCATATATTCGAGGAGCTCGAAGAATTCCGTGCTTTCGAACTTCTGCGGTCAGGATTGGATAGATCTAAGTACTTGCTGGTGAAAGAGGCGAAGATCATTGCCATGACCTGTACGCACGCAGCGCTCAAGAGATCCGAACTTGTACAAATGGGTGAGCACTCTTTCTATAGTGTCGGCACGAGCTAAATGAGAAACAATACCCTGCAAAAATATTTATTGTCCTTGGAATCTCTACCCAGCTTATAGTAAAAGATTCACCCAAATATGTGATGTGACAATATTTTCGCGAGGCGGCCTCCTTTGATGTTCGGCGACACACGCCCCACGGTATTTTCAAGGGGCGCCAGGTTTAAAGCGGATGAACTTTACTAAAGTATCGTCACTGGTAGGGACTCTTTCGATTCATGATAATTATAATTAGTATAAATTCTTAGAATCATAATTTGTCTTAATGGGTACAAGAATTGTTATTGAGACTGACAGAACAATGAGACAAATGCACTATCAATTCAGTCGATTACGATCATTACGATTCAGAGAATCGCAATTCATATATTTATCATTTTGCTGACTGGTAAAACCAGGATCATTCAGACCACTCACGTTCAAAAGACTTATGATTTATGTGTTATGAAATTATGAATCAATATTACCAGATTTAGCTGACCTCGCATTGCATTGTATAGACTTTTCGTACAATGAGAAGTCAGCTTATACTGGAAATGTATAGCTTGATATGTAGCGTACAGTACTTATTGTATGTCTGGTCAGCTGATATTTGTTAATTTTTTGCTCAAGTTTTTTCTGTACTGTCTGCCACCAGTCACGTACAACTCGAGCGAATTAACATGACACCTGGCTCGGACGGAACTATTAGAGATATTTTAATATCGGTACATGAACTTGTTATGTCAAAGTATGGTGTAATATTTACAAATTAAACAAAATAAAGTTAAAACTATAATAATAAAAAATATATCTAACTTTATTCAACAGACGTCATTCGAGCTAGATTTCATGTTAATTCGCCCGAGTTGTATGTATGTGCAGAATAAATGTTATCAAACAAGGAGTGCCAAAGACACAAATGTTGTAATCAGCATGTGTTTGCATGGCCACTTAAGGAATGGAAAACAAAATGACAGATTTTAGAAAGATTTCTACGGAGCGATGTCAAAATTCAAGAAAAGAATGACTTTTTGTTATGAAAGTGATTTGTCTTCTCTTCGTCGTAGAGTTGAGAAAGAAGTGGTCCTGCTACGCATGATGATAGTTGCTCCTTGAGCCTTCAAGTGTCAAACAAATCAAGTTTAATATTCATGGAGGTTATATTATGGTGAGGCAATCATTAAAAAAAAAATGTTCTTCAGGTTAGCAACTCAAAGATAGGATGGCCTCCGTAACGTGTTTTCGCATAGGTGAAGGTCAAAGTCACCAAAATAAAACACGTGGCATTACCGCAAGGCTAGCAGCTATCTAGATAGTGAGATTAAAGAAAGGGGATTCCCTAGTTCCCTAATAAAATATTCCCTAATCACACATTAAAATTAAGAAGATAATCAGCACTTTTCAAATATCAACATTAGAAAAGACGACTGTCTTTTCTAATGTCTTCCACGAATACCCGCCCTTTACAACTTCCAGGTGTTCAATATCTTGGTTAAGATTTCATGACATTAAAATTATTTATTGAGATTTTTTTTCGCCCCCACCGCACCTGTTACCCCACAACCGCAACAGGAGGAATCAAATCGTTATCAGGTTCCAACAATCACGAAATAACTAACTTTGTCGCCATTTTAGGCTTTAAGTACGACAACATACTGATGGAGGAGTCTGCTCAAATACTGGAGATTGAGACCTTCATACCTCTACTCCTGCAAAACCCTCAAGATGGACGCTCGCGCCTCAAGCGATGGATCATGATCGGCGACCACCACCAGCTGCCGCCCGTAGTGAAGAATATGGCCTTCCAGAAGTACTGCAACATGGAACAGAGTCTGTTCACTAGGATGGTCCGGCTAGGAGTGCCTTATGTTGAACTGGATGCACAAGGACGAGCCAGACCAAGGTCAGCCATGTTTATAATATACTTTTTAGAACAACTTAATTGTTGCCAAGGTCTTCTGCAGACATTTTGACTTCTAATGGCCATTTTACTAATATTTTAAATGCAAAAGTGTGTTTGCACACTTGATCTTCAGCGCACTGCTTAGCGCCGAGAGTTGAAAATCCAACAGCGTGTATTTTCGACGCACTGTTGACGTGATGTGTTGACGCGAAAATATCCCGCCGCAATATTTTTAGGTCCGAGCGAATGTGGTCTTAGGTCTTAGATCGAAACACGGGTGGGTTTTAGTCAGTAAAAGTCTGACACGCCCTCCCGCTCCACGCAGAGCGGGAGAAGTCATTTGATGATTTCCCACCCAAAAAAAAAAAAAAAAAAAAAAAAAAAAAAAAAAAAAAAAAAAGGTCTTAGATCGAAGAGTTACTACTATTTCTCCCGAAAAGAAAATACACGTTTCATGAAATAGCTGGAAGCTGCTATTTCTTAATGAACCATCATCACTAAGTTTGGAAAATCTATTCCATCGTTTTTACTCATTACAAATCATTAGCGAACGTCCATGTGACTTTTACGTCATTGATATTAGGTTTAAATTGCTATGATTGACGCACGCTCGTGAAATATTTGCTAGTTTTGTAGACAGTATGACGATGTTGTCTTAACTTCGCTTGCGTTTAATTTTCTTTATTCACGAAATCGGTAAATACTTATTTAGAACTAGAATGAAAAGTATAAATGTTCTTAGAAATATTTAAGAGTTGGAAAATCGGCTATTAATGTGTTTTGTATCGTTCATCGACTATTTATACACACCTGCGTGGGTACTTCCATAGAATAAAATACCTAAACTTAGAGAAGTGAAACTCATTATAACTCAACAATTAACAACGACATTTTCTTCCGAGCTCTAGTTTTAAAATCATATATTTGTTTTGACGTGTAAAAGTGTCTTGCAACCAATTTACAGATCTATATAGCATGTTTCAGTAATGTATGGTCTTCACCGCTTACGTAAGGTGTGGTACAGACCATCAAACTGCAAAAATTTCTTCACTGTACAACATCGTAATCGCAAACGATAATCAGCTGTCCAATACAAAACTTTAGTGGTTCCGTTACTAGAATCCGAACCGGAACAGGAACCTTTATTTTACCGGTTCTTTTTCAAAGCGAGTCCGAACGAGTTCATACGATGCCACTCAGCCCAGGACGAACGATGTTTTCCGTGATAGTGGCGAGATAAGTACTGGCGGCCGCCTTAGTTTTAGTGAGAGGGGAGAGGGGCACATTTGCTTACATAGATAATGTGGTAGTTATTTCTTAGAGAAACCTTAAATCGGATCGAATCAATATATTGGAACCGGTACTTGGGAACCTGAACCGGAACCGTACCGAAAAGAAGAACCTTTTTAACTGAGCCCCGCAATCACCTAAATAATACACAGTCAGTTCTAAGGGATAATCAGCGTTACAACACAAAAGCATGGCGTCCTTCGCACGATCGCAGCGGGCACGGTATATCTAGGTCCGTACTGCATGGCGGGGCGACCGACTGGCCCCGCGAGCGAGCGCAGGCGGGAGCGAGCGAAGTATCCTTGTAGCGGCGACTACAATGATACTTCGCTCGCTGCCTAACTTTCAAAATGATGCTGTTACGCGGACGCAACACAACGCTACCTACTTTCCTTTACCGAGCTAGGAGTTGCAATTACTTGGTTGCACGTCGATGACCTACCATAGATTTTTCAGACTACGCGCGGTCCGTTGTACAGACCCACGCATGCGCTTTTTCTCTGGCCAAAAACTTAGTACGCATTCGTGGGAGGTTCACTTCTATAATGTACATTCTTATTCTATGGTAGCTCGCGCGTAAATCAATGCTAAATCTATTCGCGTTTTGACGTTGATGTTGTATTTTATGATGTAAGAAATAAAGCCGAGTTCAGGGAGGCTGATACGCGAGAAAATACTGTTATCAACTGTTTGCGCAGCCTCTTTGCTTTTTAGATTAATATTATCTTAAGATAAGGAAAAATGTATGAGACATCACATCACATTGTTTGTTTTCCGCAGAAACACGTTATCTTTCCTTCCCATTATCACGGAAATATAAAACTTTTTTTTGGTATTGTATGTTTTCCTCTTTTTTTGCGACTTTTTTAATATTTTAACCGTGTTTTATCCGGTTTTGCCAGTTTTAGAATCAAATTTAAATGGTCAAGTTAGTGTATTTGGTGGTTTTAGGCAAATTAACGGTTCAAAACACGATAAGTTGTAATATGCTCAATGAAAAAAAAACGAAACGGTCGATTTCAAAACCGGTTTTCGTATCATTTCCTAACTACAGCATAAAATTGTATGAAAATTGCATATAAGATGGTAATCGTATTTAGTGAGGGAATTTAACAGTTGGAGTTTTGAGTTTCATAGGTTTGTTTTTAAATATAAACATAAAAATAGTAAATCCGGCTATAACGTATTCCTGCAGGACTTCATCGAGGGTGGACCTGTGTCAAGTTTTTAAAATCCGCTCGCCCTTTTTTTGTTAAAAAAAATAACTGTAATACAACACATTAGATATGAAATTGCGACAGCTCAGAAAACAATTCTTGTTATTATATTTTAGTTTTAATTCATAAAATTGTTTTCGAAAATGTGATTATTTTTATGCGGTTTGATGACGTTTAATTGTCATCTTACAATAGTGATAGGCTCATTACAAATTATTGTCGATAAAATTATATTCAAGTGTGAGTCTTAAGTATATAATTTTTTAAGATAAGATAAGATTTTTTATTTGCTTAAAACATGTCAAACATTTTTTTTTAGATCGTACATGTTTTGCTTTGTACTAAAGCATGCAAACTTACTTACTAAAGATACGTTATGACATTGAAATATATTACATTACATTACATAGAATTCGTATTAAAAAACAAAAAATCATTAATGCTATAGAAATTGTTATTATTGAGCCATTTATATAATTGGAATTTAAATAATTTACAATTAAAATTTTTAAACATTTTTGGTAATTTATTATAGAGACGTACACACATAGCCAGAGAGTTTCTGTAGAAGTTTTAATCAAACACATTTGTCTAAGTTGTTTTAATCGGATTCATCCCTAATACTTTATATCACTCTCCATTGAGTTATTTACAATGTGTCGGGTTGTGGGTTGTATACTAGAATAATACAACTTTCACTGGCAACAACTGCGGCTGTTAAACATTCGTTAAGCTGCAATAACATGAATTGTTTTTAAAAGTTGTTGCCCCTTATCTACGCCGATTCCAAGATAGCTAAGATTCTTAGCTCCACCGCGCCGCATTGTCGAACAATGTACATTTAATTTTGGGCAGAAAATCGGGTCTCGCAGTGCTAGTGGTAATCGATATTCACCAATATCATCGGCCCGATAATAATTAAATCGGTAATGAATTGGTGTGGTGGGTATTGCTTTCGACATATCGATATGGGGTTGGTGTCGTATCTGACAATGTGAATACGCCCATTAGGTAAACACCGTGGGTATACAGGACATTTTTTGTAATAATTTTCACTACGCCGTAGGTACATTAAAATGTAAATATAAGGGAAAAATCGAACCACAGAAAAACTAATTCGGTTGACCAACTGAAAATATTTCATACTGTAGCATGGATTTTCCGCGAAATGGTCGGCGGCGAATCGTTAATTAGTACGTCGCGCTGCATTTGGGGGAGGCGAAAGTAGCGTGTCAAAGGCCAACGTGCCCGGAAAACCCAGCCTTAAGAATGTACGATTTTATACGCGTCATTTATGAATATGAAATCAATAATCACGACAACTCCTTACAGAAAGTGGTTTTGACACTTGCTATCTTCTCAAAATTTTTCGTTCTTCATGACCACCAAAGTGTGAGGGTTTGTTTTCCAGGTTCTTGGCAATGAAGACTTGGTTTAAGAGGCGAGACAATCAAACAAATGCGACTTGCGACTTTCGCCCAACTGTCTGTCATGTTATTGTGTAACTGATTTAATTCTAAATTGTTTTTTTTTATTATACAATGTCGCAGAGATTCTTGTAGCTAATGGTTGTATATACTCGTACATTACCTAGCGAATCGCGACGGAATCTCTTCAGTATTTTACATCCCATATTCTGACAATGTCTACTGATCGTTCTGATGAGATTACGCGTCGCCTCTTGAAAAACCTGGGATGACAATCGAATTCTTGTTAACGCATCACCGCACATAGTAATTCTATGGGGGATTGCCCATTACAACATGACATCACTACTGTATTCCACGCAAAGGAAGGCAGAGGTGTTTAGAACGCCCACATTTTGGTTTAGGCGTCCTATTCATGGAGAACTATACCTAGTGGCGCAACATAGCTGCAGCAATATTACATACTGTGCAGTATAGTGGGTCAGCATATTGCTTGATGTAATTTTTTATTTTTATTTATGTAAGGGATTTTTGTACAAATTTGCGACGATGTCAATCCCATCGTGCTTTTTACAATTTACTTCTAAACTTAATAAACTAATCTTAGGCACACATAACTTAACTTATCGAATTTTTTATCTATTTAAAAAGTATATAATATTTTTGCTGCTTCAGACGACAAAATACCATGAAATATTCCAACATCCATTACCTACAATTTCAATGAGTTCATTAGCGCGTTTCTTTTGTTTGTATCTCGGACACATTCCACCAACACATGCTGTACATTCTCTTTTTCCACACGCCTCAGAGTTAGGAGAGTCCGATTTTCGCATGAGAAAAACAAAGTTGTTTATTGGATTATGTTCTGACCTCAAACGATGCGCAGCAACAATTTGACAGCGATTCGGAGAACGAAGGTATATGAGGAGGCTCACTCTGTATACTTTTATACCAGATTCCTTTTGCTTTAGATCTCTCGTTAAAAAAATCCTTCCAAGATAAATTTAGAAAAATTCTAAATTTACTTAATATTTCCGAATAACATGGAATAGATATGGGATGTAAATAATCGAAATACATTTAAAATTGGTATACATGACGCAAAGAAAAAACACAAAAAGAACAAGTTGGGATAAAGTTGAGAGGCAGACAGCCGGTGGGATAACCCTATTGCCACAAATCCAGATTCTGAGCTTCTACTGAGAATTGTCCATTCTGTTGTCATGTAATGTAATGTCTCTTACCTCTATGTCTCTAACTCCTTATACGTCTACAGCATCTGCAACCTGTATCGCTGGCGGTACCTGGCTCTAGGCGACCTGGGTCACGTTACCCGGCTACCAGAGTACCGCGCCGCTAACGCAGGCCTACGCTACGATTTCCAGCTCATCAATGTGGATGACTTCAATGGGGCAGGGGAGACTGAACCTAGCCCGTACTTCTATCAGGTAAATACATTATTTCTCTGCATGTTCTTCTTTTGTCGTATATTATTTAAGGTCGGTGCTAAATGTATTTGTCTTTCATTCTCCCCAGTCAGCTGTCACGTTAAAACACAGACTCCTTTTTCATTCATATTGTCCCTCACACAACCCATCCATGTTTTCATTGGTCTCGCTTTTCTATCAACATTTAAACTCATTGGTACATTACTCTGTCACTCGCGTTTCCTCCCTCATCATATCTCTGCATCACAGCGCTCAATTTTAGCGATGCATTTAAGCAATGCTTAAATGTAGGTAGGTCTTTACATCCGACACACTTTGGCGTGACCTATATGCCCAGCCCAGTAAAACGCAACGTTACACTGGGTAGTCAGCCTGCGTACCGTCTTAGTGACCAAGATTTTTATTACGGCATGAGTGGCATGAATTGTGCTAATACGAGGAAACCCAGTGTCCAATTAGACAAATTGCTGAAACTAACCAAGCACATGAGTGCAAGAATATTTTAACTAGTTTCGACTTAATAAAATCTTATAAGTACTATCGACGACATTTTCGCATGACCCCCATTAGGGCGATTTTGGTGTGCACGGGCCAGTGGCTACCCCCGCCTGCATTGTTTTCGTCCACCAAAAGCGCTTAAAAAAAGGGTCCTTCCTAAGAGACATTCTTCAACATTGGTCAAACTAAAACATTTAACGTTTAAAAAATCGGTCACCCTTCATTCATTGGTCAAACAGAAAAAGGGCGGGATAAGTTACGATTTCAACGTGCAGCCGAAAATGTTTTGAAAGGGTTGCGTGGCTGTCCTCGATAGTACATTGCATATGTGGTGACATGTGTATGCCAGATGCGTCATGTAAGCTCTAGAATTCTACATCCTTATTTACCGTTGGGCAGCCAAGAACACCAAATCTTTGTTTAAAAAGTAGGTCGTTCCGTTCACCTTTGATTGTAGTCTGCTTCCGGTACGGCAGAAAATACTTTTACAAACAATACTTCCGTCTTACTTACTAACTCGCTCGCTTTCATCACAACGGTGCAGTCGAGACAAAACTGGATCTTTGTTTTACGCCGAATCCAATAACCTTTATGTCACCATCTAATTATTATCTCTGGTTTTAACGTCCCAATATAGCAAATGTATGCGTCCCTATAACATGTTGACAGCTATTTGTTTGACAGGGACAGATAGAAATATACTGTCTATCATCAAAAGTAAACTGTATTTCACTGATAATAGGTTATTGGGTTCGGCCGTTAAAGTACTAGCGTTGAACAGGGTCCCAACGTTTGTCAGAATACTTCGCACCTTTTGGCCGCACAATCCGCATATAGTGATACCTCATCGATCATTTATTTAATTACTCGCTATCGGATTCGGGCTCAATTATGCTTTAATTAATCAATGTATATCAGTGCGTAGGTGCACTATTAACAATTACTGTTAATTTTTGTAATTACCGGCTTGTTTATTAGAAATTCCAATTTTAAAAGCGTGTTGAATCGACTGTTGAGTGATGTTCACCGTGATTTGGGGAAATGTTTATAAAACCGGGATAGACGTCACGCCTCGTTACGATTTTATTCTGTGAAGAATGTTCATACTCAACACTTTCAGCTTTCAAGATTCAGAGCACACAACCTACTTAAATAAACTGCAATGTTTATAACAGCACTCTATCCAAAGAGGTTTTGAGATCTACGTATTCACTAACGTAGATTAATTGTTAAAGATGCAAATCAATTATTCTATTTTCGGCTTCGTTCATCTCAAACAAATATTAAATTGGTCCATACAAAAAACTACTGACTCCATATAATTATGTTGACTCACCATATCTCGATTTTCTTCAAAAGGCATGACGAGCCAGCAAAAACCTTGCAAGCTCACCTCTATGGCAACACGATCTTAAACTTATATGGGATCACAAAAAGTACCAGGTAACCAGCTGCCACAAGAGCTTTTTTGTCCTTTTTTTAACTTTATTTTCTGTCTGACCTGCATTCCAAATACGGGTTTTGTTAAACACGTTACTTACAGAAAAACGTGTTCGTGCGCACGTACGTTGCGTACAATCACCCACATGCGATTATTCAAATTCGTTATTTGTTATGTGATGCAGGTTGAGTCGTTATTCGATGGTACCCTCATATGGCGTTTGTGGTAGCGCATAGATCACCATTCCAAGCACTAGGCGCACTAAGTCCAGTTTTCGAGAAGGGGTAATTTCATTATTGCAATTTAGTTTTCGATTTATCTCTACATTACCGAATATCTTTGATTTCTTCGTCTCGCCTTGTAAGAGATATTTCGAAAAGCCACCCTTCAGTGCATATATGTAACTTAGCTTGTAGTCCCAATTTCACCATCACAGGGTAGGTACCCTATTCTGGAAAAATCCTGCCTCTGTGCATCTCTACACACTGAGTAAATCTTCAATGACGTGCGTTATCAATATTACTCGTATGCTTGCGATTGTGACCTATTTGTTTGTTTAGTTTAACGTAATGTAGTCAGCCGGTTGATGATGTGTACATTATTATATTCACAGTTATGTAATATTTGTATTTTGTTATGCATTCATATCATCAATTCGCATACCCAAGGCCGGGTCAATGACCCTTGCCTGCACACCGAGTCTGGACGGTTTCAAGGATGTGAACTCAAAACCACGAGTCTTACCATTTAAGTAGGTATTTTATCGAGTGTTTGACGGTAATAGCTGCTTCTACAATGTTCCGAGAACGAGAGGACTAATGCCGTGGTAGCTCATAATCTTAACTCGAGAATCTTGTAGGAGTGGTAGTGATCTCATGATATTTAATTATAGCCATAATGTCGTTAGCTTATCGCATATCCTGCTTTATCTGGCTTACTCAACTGTTTAAACAATGAATGTTAATATTCATTATATCAATTATAATGTATGTGCGACGTGACCCCCCTAGACTGGGTGCAGCACATATACAGTAATAAGCAGTAAGTAAATTTAGTTATGTTCTTAAAAAGATCCTATTATCACAATTCACAGGGTATCTTAATCTAAAGCTCCCTCCCACACGTTCAGGCTGCCTGCCGACTAACTGATAGTCTGAACGTGTGTAGCTTAGGTATTAGACCGTTCAAGAACAATGCCCACTTCCCATCCATTCAAAAACCTGAAAATGAAAGTTTATTTACCTATAGTTATGGGGTAGGTATAGTAAAAAGACTACCTGTATGCTTGATAAATAATTTGATGTAGTCATTTATACTATACAAATGCTACGAAGTCCAAAAAATATTAACGTTTATTTTTAGGTTAGGATTTGCCGTTACCAAAATAATATAAAGAAATAAATGTGCTAGAACGAATTATTTAACCCTCGAAGTTTAGTCTAAAATAGGAGTACATACCTATGCTATGGTCTAAAACGTCATTTTACTTTTCGAATTCCTTGATACTCTTATGTCACTGCTTAGACTCTCGATGATTGCCTCTATAAATTAATTGTCGAACATTAACTGTCAAATGTCAAAAATACCGTTTCAATCGTGCGAACTCAATTACCTATTGCATGATTAATTATTATTTTAATTTCTATGTTTATTTTTAATAATCAGTATTGTACAAAGAATAATAAAGAAATAATTAGTGATCAAATAAAGCGTAAAATAACATATGAAACCCAGAAACAGAGTTGAATAAAGTCAAGTAGCAGTATGTAAAATGGAACGTTGAAAAAAACGCACGCACCTTTGAACGCACCTCAACTACCCAGTTGAGGTGCGTTCAAAACATGGTAATACGTTTACCCTTAACTCTACGTTAACGGTAAACGTTTATGAGTAAAGAAAAACAAAAAATACTTTTTTCCGTCTTATCTTTTCTTTTAACATTGTGATAGGCGTAATTAATATGCAATTTCGAAAATATTTTTTTAATGGATAAAGCATGCTTCAGGGGTGGTTCCACATTAAGTGTATTAACTTTGCTTTAGTAGTTTTTTAATTAGGTTCAATAATACGTACTTTTTCCACTTAGTGTACATTGATGATGTTTTAATAATTTCATGTCACTGTTATTTACGTAGCAAGTAGTGGTATACGAATTTGTGTTGGGTAGGTACCACAACTAAAAAGTTTAAATAAATTTTAAAAAAACAATTTCCTAAAAACCACTACCTACAATGTGAAAAATAACTTTCATTTCGGAAATCGGTGAACAAAACAAATAGAAAACCAAAGACACCGACCCCGAAATTAAAGTTATTTTCATTTATAATTATTCGTATTATTATGGAAGGTAACTAACCTTGACCTTCTGCCCACGTTTACCAACTATGACTCCAGGCCAGAATAATGGGTTAATTAATCTAATCGCCAGTTATCACCGATTAGTTACACAATGGAATAGACATTAGAACTCTGTCATTACAGAATCTGACTCGAGGCGCCACAAAGTATAGGGGGGCTATTAATACCAGGTTATTTTAACTGCATCACTGTGTTTGATTTACATACCAACATTCCTTCCCTTCAGGATCACGTCATTGTTTTGTTCGATTTAAAAGCTAAGTACATCGAGATATATTGCAGTTGTAATATTGGGTTATGAAAAGGCGGTTTCTTTTTAAAATACCACGGCACCCATTTTGTCCCGCGAACAGTTGGACGTCCGCAGAAGATCGTTCGTCATGCGGGAAAAATTCTGAGAACCAAAAAAGACCAACTTATCTCTTTTTACGGTTCGTTACTAAAATGGTAAAAAAGGAACACTCACTGTGTGACGATGACGTCTGTCTAGAGAGACAGACATCATCGTGTCACAGTCACAATTGCCTTCAGTTCTGAGCTACACGATTAATGACAAATGCTTGCACTGACTGGACAGGTCCACTCAAATCTGTATGGTTCTTTCCTCGAAAGACCATTTCAGACGCCTACCTACATGGTCCTCATATGATCTGTAAAACAAACAATGACATGAATATTTACTTACTTAAGTATTATGTTATTGTTATTATTGTGAATTTAGGACCATGTGGGTCATTGTTTTTTTTTACTTTCGTGTTTTTTTTTATTATCTCAGTTATTTTTAATCTTTATCTTGGTCTGACGGTTTGAGTAATTATGCGGCCTACCCAATGTCCTTTCTTTGGTATTGTTCGTCGAATCGTTGAGCTCCTTATGTTTTGAGTTGGGCTGCACGATTACTGACTTTCGCGTGCACTGACTGGACAGACCCACTCAATCTGTGTCGTTCTTACCTCAAAATACCATTTCAGACATCAATCCTCATGGTCTTCACATGATCTGACCATGATTATGTCTGGACTTTAAAAGAGACTGTGACATCTGAGTTTGTTTCGGCCTTTCTTCTCAGAGTAGTCAGATAGGAAACGCCGACCACATCTAGTTAAAAAAAATGTTTGACGTGTAAAAGTGTTTGTACAAACCTACGTGCAGAAATAAAATCATTTATTTTAGCAAAAACAAATGCCACTTTTATATTTTTATTTCTATTTAGGCGGCATTGTGTTTGACATCCGATGAAAAGTTTTGGGTAATAATACCATTCCTTCCCGTAACGATGAAAATGGACAATGTTTTCCTTTCCAAGGTACACAACCCCCGGTGCGTGTAGTCGTTAAACATCAGACTACTCAATGCAGGTTACAGGGCACAGTGCGCAGGTTGCAGGGCATAGTCATGCAACAACAGCTCGGCAATAATATCTGATTTCATGATTCATCCATTAATAGCTGTCGTCAAGATGACGGCATAAAGGTCTAGTCGCATCAGCACAAAGGTGACATCGAAGAAACATCAAAACTCTCTGACGAGACAAGGGACGCCAATGTCTCCTGAATGTTATAACCTATTTGATGAAAATTATTTAAAAAAAAATTGTGACTATGCTTTTGACAACTCAGGCCAGCGAACGGGATTTGCAATTGATACGCTTGAGTTCGTTGACCCGTTTCTCAAGCTTTGTTCACTAAACAATACAGTAGTTTCAACCAAGGCTAACAAAACCTTTGAGACTAGTTTACCTATCTTTTATCTACAGTAACTGTAGATTGGCAATCTTTGATTGTTCAAAATCCATAAGTACTAATATTATAAATTCGAATGTAACTCTGTCTGTATGTTGCCTTCTCACGTGTACACGGAGAAAGATGGCATCCTAGCGAAGGACATAGGCTTTTAATACCCGTAGCACGTTCCCGAGGGTCAATTTCCGTCATCCACGAGGCTGTAGCTGCGGACAGAAGCTAGTCAAAAATAAAACCAAAATTGGGCTAATTCATCATCATCATCCACTGCTGAGTATAGGCCTCTCTTGTGCCAATCTCCACACTCCTGTGCCAGCCTCATCCAGGCTACCCGCTATGGCAACAATATCGTCCGCCCTGGATCTCGCGGCCGGCTGACCGACCAACTTAAATTAGGCTATATTGGCTTGATAGAAAGACTTCATTTACAAGAAGGCCTCGTAATGCACAGCACTCCCAAATCCTACGCAAGTCGAATATTTAGCACTTTAGGTGTTGTAAACAGCTGTTCTTGCTGACACTGGGTTCTACTTACCTACCCATTCTCATGCTAACTGTATGAGTGTAATACTTACTTCATAATTCATATGATGCGATGCATTCTAAGAATATTGTTTTGCAATCTTAATTGGCATCGGGTAGAATGCCCTTGTTGTAAGTTGTCAGCATTAATTACATTGCACTTAATCTGTGTCAATTGAATATTGGACAAAATTGATTTATTGCGTCATAAAGTGCTTGCTGTTTGCATGCAATTAGGGAAGCATGTTCAAGCCCGTTATCAAAACATAATTTACAAATCAAATTGCATAAATGAGCTGTGTCTTCAATAAAATTGAACTATAAACTCCTTCCTAATTTTCTCAATCATATATAGGTATGAAGTCAACAAGTACCTCCCACATGATTCCTGGAATGGTTTATCTTCTGCGCGAGTCGGGACCGCTCACTAACGGCCTGGCCTCGACTTTTGGCTTTGCGGGATGCGGCGCGGTGTCGGCAGGCGGGTCGTTGACCACGTACTGCTCAGTAGCATCAGCGGCGATACGCGATGTACAGACATTAATTTGTAAATTATCCAATCTATGTACATAATACTCCATTGACAACTTTTCTATCGGCCTTTATTAACCAATTAGTATGTACTTTTATAAATTCAATTTAATAAACAATTTAATAAACTTAAGTAGTTCATATTCTAAATGGCAGTGTATAATTTGTTCCCACAACCTTGTAAAAGGTAACATTTTTAAATTTATGATTAGGATGTTTTGTCATCCATTTTGCTTGCTTCGGAGTTCATTTTCCGCTACAAAATCGTCTAAAATATTTTAATCGCCAAACCGCCGCTCTGTAAGCCGGTCCACCACCGCTGTCCGTACCGCTCTGAGGAGTTGTCATACACCTCTATCATCTTAGTATTCCCCCCTTCTCCAGCCTTATCTTCTTTATCCATCCATCGTTTGTTTTGTCTGCCATATATCAATGTGATGAGATCACTCGGAACAAAGAAACTAAGCCGGAAGGATCTGAGGAAGAAATTCGATTAAAAACCGGATTAATTTCATAGTAATTTACATTTCTTTCTACATTGTGGAAGAGGCACTAAATACAAAGTGGCGCCGCAAGAATGACGCAATCAAACGAAATGTGTACATAACCAACTGTCTGTTATTTTACGTCAAATTATTGTTAAAACCAATAATGACGGATCTAAGATAAAAAACCCATTTTTTTTTGACCAAATGAACTTTTGACCAAAAAAAATCTTTAAAATGTTTTTCACTGTTGACTCAATTGGTTTAGCCCAAATAGTTGGACCTTTTAGCCTTGCAGACTTGACAAGGGCTATAAACCATACCATGCCCATTTAAAACGCAAAAGCAATCTGAGGGTGTCAGTCTGTGGTAAATCAATCACCCCTTGAGTGGCATGGAGATTTATGATGGACCACCATATCCAACTCGCGACACGTCGTGAGAAGGAAAACATGAGCCTAAGTTATAGCGTCATTAAGTAAAAGACAGTTAATAAAAAAATATTTATCCCTATTAGCATACAATTAAGGTCCTCGTTTGTCTGTTAGCCTTCGAAGATTTATTTAACAGCTTGATTTTTTTATTTCATGGTCGAATTAGTTGCGCAGGAGTACCAAGTAACCACCGCCGACATAACCCGAAAAATTGATAAACTTAAGTACAATGGGCGGGGTACACTGCTTGCAGCATGGACGAAAAGAAAATGGCGATAGTGGCTCGGACCGAAAGGCAATGCGTAGTTAGGCCCTTCAGAAGGTAGACCAATTATTTGTGAAAATTGCGGGAATCCGCTGGATGCGAGCAGCGCAGGATCGATCGCGAAAGATGTCATAATGTACAAGAACTCATGCTGCTATTTACTACGTACTTTCAAATCGTTTCTCGTATGTTACGCAAGTAACATAGCTTTCCTGTATTGCAGAAATAAAATTTCCAAACATATTCAATTATTTTCAGAATCTGGCTGAAGCTGAGTACGTGGTGGCAGTGTTCATGTTCATGCGGCTCGTTGGGTGGCCAGCAGAACGCATCTCGATCCTCACAACTTATAACGGACAAAAGCATCTGATCCGTGACGTCATTGACAAACGCTGCGCTGAAAACCCGCTGATTGGACGACCGCACAAGGTAACTCAGAAAAAATTACATAACTTTTAAACAGCTTAGTATCCGGCTCGAAGGACCGTGTAGAGTTTAGAACTTGCTCGTGGTACAAAACTAACACCTGGGTCGGTTAGTATTTGGTTAATGTGATATTATATCAGAACGGTTACGGTTAGTAAGCTAAATTGAATAGGATTATTTGACGACCACTTGAATGATACGAAATAATATGGTTTAGAAAGCCAAATTGAATACGACAATTATATCAAATGGGAAACACTAAATATGCACTAAAGGTGATTTTATTTGAGTTGCGTGATTGGTAGTCGTACTAACTTGTAATAATTATAACGACCGATTAATTTATTAAAAAGCGCTGCGCAAACCATTAATTTAAGGTTTTATTCTATCTGTTCTAATTATATTTATACTAACATCTAATTGCTAAATGTGAACTCGTAGCCACTTTTCAGCACATAAAGTGCAGCACAGGAAACATTACAGACTTCGCGCAAAGCTCGCAAAGCTAAACGCATCGACCGCATCGCAATTGCGTGTTAAGGCGAAGTTGCAGTATTTTTTAACTTTGTTAAACCTCTATTGATCTCGCCAAACGATGCGCAAAAAATAAATATTTTAGGAAAAATTGATATGCGTTCAAACGTTGTGTGAAGACAGAAACGTAAATTATAATAATTAGCTCGATAAAAGAAAAACATTAAGATGACACTAAATCGCTATATAGAAAGTGTAAATTAAAGAAATTTCATCATGAAACCATTTAAAAGTTATACCAAAAGTTAAGGCTTATTGTTTTAGGGCATGTTTGGAACACATTTTATCATTTGGTTATTATTCTGAAAATATATACAAAATCTAGCAGTTCATGCGGTCGCAGTAACCTTCCAGTGCCCACCGAGGCGCACTAAAAGAGGGCCTTAATAAATTGTGCACGTCATGTATAATTTTATTAATCCATCCATCACGTATAGACTCCGTTCTATCACGTATGATGTAACATTATCCACAACGTCGCGTCGGTGACATTTGCGCGTTCAAAGCGGATATGAATGACGTGGTACTTAAAAATAATTATTTATTTGTGTGCTCTTACGGCCAAACCCAATACCCTAACATAGATCGCTACTGATGACAGACAGTATAATTCTATCTGTCCCTGTCAAACAAATAGCTGTCAACACGTTATAGGGTCGCATGCTTTGGCTTTATTGGGACGTTAAACCAGAGATTCATAGGATTTTCTATCTCCATAACATAACATAACATCACGCCTGTAATCCCAGAAGGGTTAGGCAGAGGTGTACCTATAGTACACCCGTATTTCGGCAGTTATGCTTAAGTACCATGTAATAGTTTTTTTTTTATCTTTTCAAATTACTCTCCACTAGCCTCTATACAAAGTTTTATGCGTCTGAAGCAGTTTTCGAAACACTTTTCTAGTCCGCCGTAGACACTTCGTTTACAGCCCGCTCGAACGCTGACAGCGCATCTTCGAGCGACTAAAATTGTGTTTAAAGAAAATTTATTCTCATAAAAGACTACAGTCACTTACATGAGAAATACATTATTAGGATTTTCGTCGTGTTTTTTTATTATTTTATTTGTATAAGCAGGTACTTCTATAATGCATTCATTATTACTTGGCGTCTATTGGAGTATTAGCGATAATTTTCGACTACATGTCGAGCCAGTTGTACTTTGAATACATAATAGGAGCTTACATTTTTTATGGTCGATGGTAGCTTATTATAAATATCTGCGCCTGCATAGGTAAACATTGTTTTGCCGAGCTTCGTTCTTGTCTTGGGTAGAACTAAAAAACTCGCTCGGCGTGAACTTCGCTGTGTTTGTTGTTTCAACCGTACAAAGGTTAAGTTAGTATGGAGAGATTTATTTAATAATTTTCGGACAAGCATACAAGTATGATAAATATATAGTTGTTTTATGTTCATTAGTTTGGTTTGTTCTATATTATATTTTCTCTATTTTGTAAGTAGGTGTTAAAAATTGATATTGAAAAAGTATTTTTAGAATTTTATTTTGCATAATTTGAAGATCTGCTAGACTAGTTTTGGTGGCATTGCCCCAGATTTCGATTAGGTATAGCAGGTGTGGTTTCACAAGGGAGTTATATATGGAGTAGCGGACCCGAAGCGGCATGCACCGGACGATGCGTCGAAGTGATCCAACAAGTGATGACAATTTTGTTTTGATGTGTTCAATCTGTGCCTTCCATGTCAGGTTGCTATCCATTCGTAAGCCAAGATACTTTTCTCAGTTTTTCTTTTGCAGGGGTACATTATTTATTTGTAATGGTTGATGGGGTGGGATATTTTTGTTTTTAGCTTTAAAAATGACGTAGCAGGTTTTTAAGGTATTAATTGTTAAGAGATTATATTGGAACCAGGAGAATAGCTTGTTGAGATCTTCCTGGGCTTTTGTAATTAAGTCTTGAATAGAGGAGCCGAAGTAAAATAGACATGTATCATCCGCATAAAGTGCGACATGACCGTGTAGGCCTAACTCGTGAATATTATTAATATAAATTGCGAAAAGTAAAGGGGCCAATAAAGACCCTTGTGGAACCCCACATAGGATTGGTAATTGTTGACTTTGATCGTTTCCTAATTTGACTACTTGATATCTGTTTGCTAGATATGATCGGATTATCTCCAGTGCCGGACCTTTGATGTTGATGCTTTCTAATTTTTTTATTAGTAATATGTGACTGACCGTGTCAAAAGCTTTTTTTAAATCAATATATAAACCCCCCAAAATTGTATCCCTTTGAGCAGATTTTTTAATTTCCGGGAGTAAAAAGTAGTCACATAGTGCTAGGTCAGGGCTGTAAGGAGGGTGGCCGAGGACTTGACCGGCGTGCTGTCCAGGAAGTCGATGGCGCGTTGTTGTGGTGAAGCAGTGTCCCGCGGAGCCCTGGGTTTGGTCGCTTGTCGCTCAAAACAGAGAAAACTTCTGCCAAGCATTTTGTAGTACACCATTCAGCGTTGATGCTTCTTAGGTTCCTTAAAGGAATTGACACCAAGTAGCCAGTCAAATTGAAATAGCTTGCGGTCAAAATATTCCACCCCGCTTCTAGATAGCTCCACTTTGGTAGGCGTTGATTTATTTTGAAACACCCAAACCGTCGACTGGCGCTGCGTTTCTGGATCGTTTTGATAAATCCAAGACTTATCACCTGTAATGATGTCGTAAACACTCCGAGACTAGCCTGCTTCAAATTAGTTTATCATATCCCGGCACCATTCCACCCGGGCCTGCTTCTGAGCATCGGTGAGGTTGTGCGGCACCCAGCGTGAAACTATACTCCTCACGCGAAGATGCACGTGTAGAATTCGTGAAGGCTTCCCGATTCAACCTGCAGTGTGTGCTGAATCTCTTGATACGTAACTCGCCTATTGTCTTGGATAAAAAAAACACTGCTAGCACGTGTAGTGGTATGTAACCCACACATGCACAACCCTGTTAACTCAAGTGCCTATGATGTCACACGTCTGCTAAGATTGTATACAGAATCAACGTTCGACGACGAACAGTTGTTTACTGGCCACCATCCGCGTCACTCGCGGGTAACAGTACGGAACCGTAATTTTTATATCACATCGGGGTCACCAATATAGAGAACTTTTGTTGGGACGTGATTTAGGTTCTATAGTGAGGTGAAATTAAATGTTTCTTCAGTATCACGAAATGGTTTATTAAAGTAGTTACTACAACTAAACACAGTTAATGTTGTGTTGACTCGTTAACTGCGCGGAAACGCTCTCTTCACCAATTGCTTATATCTTTAACAGGTGTTTTTGCGAGGGACATTGTCCGACTATATGGAAAATTGCGCACATTGTTCCTATCCATAAAAAAGGTTGTAGAAACCTAATAGAAAATTATCGTCCCATATCGATTTTGAATGTCTTGGGAAAAATTATGGAGAAAATAGTCCATAATGCTGTTTATCCCATTATATCTAAATTAATTCCCCAACAACAGCACGGTTTTATTAAAGGTCGCTCTACTAATACAAATTTGGCAGTGTTTGTTGAAAATATTGTCCGTGATATGGATGGTGGGGGACAGGTTGACGTGATCTACACGGACTTTGAAAAAGCTTTTGACCGTGTGGATCACGTCATCCTCTTGCGTAAGCTGCAAGAGCTTGGAATTCGTGGCAATTTGCTCAGATGGTTTGAGTCGTACCTTAGGAATCGATCTCAAATTGTTAAATTGGGTGGAGTAAGGTCTAACTGTGTAACCATACCATCTGGAGTGCCACAGGGCTCAATTTTAGCACCTCTGTTATACTCTGCCTACCTATACGATATAGGAGCACATGTTCGTGATGCAAGGTTTCTGATGTATGCCGATGACACCAAGATTTTTATGACAATTGGAAATATACACGATTGTGAGAAGCTACAAAATGACTTAAATAGATTATCTAATTATTATATTATCAATAGAATTAATGTGAATATAAGCAAATGTCAGACCGTAACCTTTACTAGGAAGCGAAATTTCATTAAATACACTTATAACCTTAGTGGTGGTAATATCGCGCGTTGTAATGTTATTAGGGATCTTGGTGTCGTCCTGGACTCAAAACTTCTGCTTTCCGAGCATGTGTCCTGTATCGTCGGCAAGGCATACAGAAACCTTGGATTTATTCTGCGTACGTGTAAATTATTTACTGATATTAATTGTATCAAAATACTTTATTTTGCGTACATACGCAGCATCTTAGAATACTGCAGTAATATCTGGAATCCTCATTACTTAGTTTATATACAGCAAATAGAATCTATACAATCCAAATTCGTTAAATATATCAACTTTCGCACTGGTTACAAGTCTAAGGATTACCTGCAAGCATGCAAACATCATAATATACTACCACTGGAGAACAGGCGTATGATTCTGGACATGCTTTTTCTTTATAATGTCTGTAGTGGGAACATTGAGAGTACCGCTTTAAATGATTTAGTTCTAAGGTTGAGTGCTCCGTGTCGTCGGACTAGGCACACCCAGTTATTCGATGTACCGCATAGTAGTACAAACTACGCTCAAAATTCTGTGATTGGTAGGTTATTAAGAAACTTTAACAAGAAATTCTCTCATCTTGACATATTTTACACCAAGAAAGGTATGTTCAGAAAACTCTTGGTAACTTCTGTGTGCGACGAATTGACTAACAGTTATAAATAGTATTTAATAAGTTATCCATACACCATTACAACTCAATACCACACACACACACACCTACACACTCACCCACACTGCACACCCACCCACACTGCACACCTAGGTATGTTTGGAGGGTGCTAGCCTGTCATCCTGTTTGTTTCTGTGCATTTCATAAGTGTAGGTAATAAATTGTAAATCCGTAATTGGCTGTAAGATTAGTTTATTTATTTTAAGTTAAATTATTTAAGGGCTGTGGATTTTGTGAATAAATAAATAAATAAATAAATAAATAGACTAAAATTAGGTTAATTATTTGTGACGCGAGGTAACGCGGGCAGTGGCTTTTAACCGACTATATGACGCGAGTGACGCGGATGGTGGCTATAAACCAACTGTACTTATTATATGACGCGAGTGACGCGGATGGTGGCCAGTAAACAACTGTTCGTCGTCGAACGTTGATTCTGTATAGGTACGGTCTTAGCAGACGTGTGACGTCATAGGCACTTGAGTTAACAGGGTTGTGTATGTGTGGGTTACACACCACTACACACGTTTTCTGCCGTAACAGCCATCAAAGGACGACCACTTCTTTCTTCATCCCCCAAAGTTAGTCGGCCGCGCTTGAATTCGTTATATCAACGATTCACTGTTGCCTTAGAAGGGACTTCGGTTTTAGGCGACACTAGAAATCGTATGAAATCATAGCACGAAAATGTTCACGGCGAAGATCCTTTTTTTTTTTTATTGAGACACGATAATTTACTAACAAGTAATCATATTTTCATAATAGACTATAACTGGCCAGTCTCTCATACATAAAAACTTTTTTTCGCAATACTTTCTGCTTGACCTGGTTTATAGTCGTAAGATTCTATCTCAACGCCCTCTAATTTTCTATGGGTCTTCTACTGCCCCCTCGAAAGTTCCAAACGCCCACAAGGGGGCGTTAGACGAAGTTTCCCGATACGCATGAAATTAATCCCTTCAGTCTTCCGGACACTGGAATTTCTTCAAAATTTTAAGCCTGTCTGTTAACCAATAAGGTCGGTAAGTCAATCTCGCGAAGTGTTTATAATAGGAAAAATACATCACAAAAACCTGAAATTAGATTCGGTATTATTCTTTTGAATCACTTTAGCCTTTATTATACAGTCAGTATTTTTGTTATTCCGTTTCTCTAAACAACCTAAAATGATGCGGAACCGAATAAGCGTGATCTTGAAAAAAAATATCCGTATGTTAAGCTTTATCCGACAGATGAAATCATGTTTTACATAGTGGATAATGTCACACTTAACTAGTGTTTACATTTGGATTTGCAACAATATTTTCTTTGAAATTGAGTAAGGCTGCATTTATTTTTCACGAGACCTATGTTTGCTTTGACTAAAGACGTGGAATTTCGAAGCTGTTACTTTAGTTACTAGCCTCTGCAAATAGCCTGTTGCAAAATGATGCTGGCTCGGAAAGGAAATTTGTATTCACGAAGCTGGCATTATTTATGCGGACAATAGAGAGCTTTGTATAGAGACATATCATAATTGGCATCCTTGATTACCCCATTGCTATGCTTCCCTGGTCTGTCCTAGTATCAGCCAGGTCTTACCTATCCGCGATATTTTGTATGGCATTCTCTCATGTAGCTGTTGGTCTGCCAACACTCCTACTGTCCCGACAATCATTCTGTTAAAGTATATTCAAATCCTTGTTTCCAAATTATTTTATTTCCTAAAACAATATAAACTTCATATTAGTATTATTAAATTGGTTTTAGAATGACTAGTGCCTATTATTGAAAAAGTCATAAAACGTTAATTTGCATCGCACACTGACCTCAGTAATTTGAGTTATTCTCGCAAACTCACGTATTTTTTTTATATTTTTGGAAACTACCTTGCGAACGCAGAATAGGGCTCTACTTCACCCGCAAACAAAGATTTATATCGACCACACGTGTTCAATAGACCCCGCACATTTGTATTCCATGACCATAGACAACCTACCATCGTTTACAATGACGAGCAGAATAATAATCTTGACATTCTGAGTGAAATTTGGAAATTCACAAACGTAACTTATTAAACGTCATGCCTTTATTACCAGAAAAGTAATAAAGGCATGACGAGCATTTCGCTAGTTTTGGCTAGTATGTTAACATATTGCAAATTAGCACAAATCCATACCTCGGGCTGCTAATGCAAGATTCGTAATGTAAAAACTCACAAACTAACACTTTAAACAAACATACACTTCATTCTTATCAACTATATAGTCTCAACAATAGCATCCGATCTCAGTGAGATCACAATTTCTCGAAATAGTGATGATATTGTAAGGAGTGTTCCTGCTACATATTTATAAGACACTTCTGACATCATCTAGTAAACTAAGGAACGTACTTCTTAAAAAGAGAAACAGACCGTGTCAGACTACGCACCGTGAAGGGTTCTGAAGTCGGGGCTTTAATAGCACGTCACTTAGAAACTTCATCATCTTATTAAGTTTGGGATCCACTAATACCTACCCCGCACTTATACACATTGTTTTTCTTTCATCCTTCGGTGAGGTATTGCTGATTCGCCGCTGTGTACCTCGTTTCCTCGTATGGAGAGTGCCGTCCCTAATTATTTATTTACACCATTGTTTAGCAGTGCCCAGAATACACCTCATTTCCTAGACGGACATGACGAATACGGAGTCCTAAAAAATTTAAAACCAATTGTGAGCTAATGGTATATGCTAAGTTCACCTTTAATCTTGGAGAACGATAAAAATGAGTTTGGCAACTTACGACCGTAATGACATTTGCATTCAAATGATAATCTCTTTCTCAAGGGCACATATTATTAGGCTAGTTCTCAGCATTTGTGAAACCGATTCTTCAACCGAACAATATTCCTTGTGCTCTATTTACTTGAGACTACGAACATTTCAGCGAAATATTGTCACATTCATTTTAGAGAACGTTATTTAATTTTAAAGTAAATTCTGTAATAGCGGGTCGACTACTGACTTCAATGTTAACATTTTGTGAAACCTGCGATTTTTTTTTTAACGGTTATTCTAACAGTACCTACGCACGCTTTATTTATCTTGCTGTTGCCCGCGACTTTGTCTGCGATCCAGGATTAAAGTCTATGTCCTACCCAGGTCACGGTCTATCTGTGTGCCAAATTTTAGGCAAAACTTACTTTCGTATTAATAATATTAGTTAAGATTTCTGTCTGAATATGATAATATTCGGTTTAAACACTTATAAAGAAAAAACAAAGCATGCCGCCGATTATTTATGTTATTGTTTACTTTGGCAGTCTTAGGTAGGTAGATTATTACTATTTCCTCATTTTTTATGTGCTCACACAACTGTATTAGGTATTAGGTAATCGAATAAGATGGCATCATCAGTTTGGCATAATTTAACTCTATTTTTTCGGAGATGTCTACGTCGAACTTCTCCCATACATTCGTTCCACGCGTCTTACGCTTATCGCTTTATTATCGTCGATCAAAAAATAGTTTTACCGTCGACCGTTATTGGATTTTTCTAACTAGAACTTCTCAGTAGCTGCCTGGAGTCTGGATTTGTGCCCGGTTGATGGCAATAGGCTCGCCCCCTATTACATGGGACTTAAGCAAAACTGGCGAAATGTGGGTTTACTATAGGTACACCTCTGCCTAACCCTTTTGGGATTACAGGCGTGTTGTTATGATGTATGTAAACACATTATGATGATAGAAGTCTATATTTTGTTGCAGTGTCTTGTATATTAATAGTACCGAAGTAGTTTATTTTAATATACTTACTCTCTGCCAGCGAATTCGTTCGCGTGGAAGTCGTAATACTAACGAGGTAAGTATAATAAAATAACAGCTCATTTCCCGCCCGCACTTTTACTTCGTTGTCGTTTAGCGTTCTTTCAGACTTTTTTATTTTAGCTCGGCTCCTAATACAACGACCGTGGCCAAAATATTAAATAACCTTCCTCAAGAATTGGGCTATCAAATGCAAAAACAACATTTCCGACACCGAGAAATCCGACCGGTAGGTAGTTGAAGAGATTAGCGCGCTCAAACAAACTCTTCACCCTCACCCACACTCCCCTATCAAACGAGTATTATGTAGTATAGGTTTACTGACCCCTATACTTCTCTGTATTTCGCTCGCCATCAAACGTAAAAGATGGCGAGTCACCTCTGTAAAGAGCTTATTTGGTTACAAAGCTTTTATGCCATTTATTTATAAACAAAATTCCTGAAATCAACCGGCATCAAAAAATGCTCAGGGTCACCAGAGGTTAAACAACTCGGCCAGATACGAATGAACTCACATGCCGAAGGTTCGGTCCTCAGCGAACAGCATGAGTTTGCATGTTAAGACTATTCTGCGATCTTTTTTTTTAAATATCTTTGAAGAAGTAAATATGTAAGTATAAACTTATATAAAAAAATCGCCATTGATTTTAATTAAGTATTATTAGCTAGTGTTTAAACAGGACTATGTCGTTGAACGTTTCGCAGACAGTAATATCATGAGAAAACTAGAAACAAAAATTCTAAGACATGTGTCATCCGCCAACACGCACTGTGCCTGCGGAGCCCTGGTGGATTGCAGGCCGCAAACCACCAGGATTGCGGCCATTTGCGGCCCGCTCCCTCTCACGAAGAGGAGTCCTGTATCCCACCTAGCAGTGGGAACATTATATGCTTACTAGCTGTTGCCCGCAACTTCGTCTGCGATCCAGGATAACAAGCAGCTTATGTCCTTACCTAGGTCATGGTCTAACAGTGTGCCAAACATCCAAATCCGTTCAGACGTTTTGGCGTGAAAGTGTAACAAACAAAAAATCTTACTTACGCATTTATAATATTAGTTAGACTTATGCTATACCTCCTTCAGATCCGAACAGAAAGACACCAGTGATCCTTAAAGCTTTTTTATACCGCTGTACCCTAAACTTATTCTGACTTTGAAAGTTTATATGAGCCAGCTCATAGATTCACTGCAGAAAACAAACGGGCAATAAATATATAATATGTTGTCCGTGCTCAAGGTTGCCATTTTCCATTCATTTCATTCTCATAGTTTAATTTAGATATGTCATAGTTTACGTAAATACTATAGACCCAAAAGGTTGTAAATTTCAGTCATCATCCAAAGAAAAGGTAGGACTGGTGGACAACTGCCCGACGATTTAAGAGTCGCGCAGTAAAATCTCTGCTTGCGCGATGCAGGGTTTTGCGTGACGTCGGTGTGATGCGTAGTGCACATGTGGCGATGTAGATGCCGCCACAATACAATCAATATTGTATGTCAGATACGAGGGTGACACTCAAAGTTCCTAGAAAATCAAAAACTGAACAAACTAGCAGGTTATTAGTTTTATTAAATCTTTTCAAAAGTGTACATTTACATCAATAAAGGGTTTTCCATTATGAGGTGTAATTTTGATATTCAAAGAAAAATGCATTTTTTTATATAAATGATTGGATGTTTATTTCATTATAAAGAGGAAACTTTAAAAGGGCGCTGAAAGAAATTTTATTTCTGAAAGTTTATTACACGATTGACGATTTTCTTATAGATGATTCACTGGCTGATTGACATAATGTTTCTCTGATTGAAATAATTATTGCGATCCTGGTTCACTGACACGTTGACATTTTTACTATTTTTTATTTATTTATTCTAATGATCTAATACTTATTTTTTTATTTGGAATTAAACCTTTGCATGCCCATGTGACGGTAAAATGTGGAGAACTATAATATAGAAAACATCTATGCACTATACCCATGTTTGCATAGGAATAAATGATTTGATTTGAGTAAGGTATGCCTATAATAGTGGAAAATAACATCAGGCAAATGACCACCACGACCAAGCTTACAGGACCATATCCTTTTCATGAAATTTTCCATAACCAAATCGCAAAGTGGCTGCCCTATTTTCGCGATAGCCTCACGCATTCCATCTTTGAGGTCTTGTATCGACACTGGGCTGTTGGCGTAGACCTTCTCTTTCACGTGGCCCCAAAGGAAAATGAGGCTGGAGAAACAGTGAATGGACTGCGCTATCGAGAGATGATTAATGATTTTTTATGGCCGGAATTGGATGGTATTGATCTGGACAACGTTTACATTCAACAAGACGGTGCTACGTGCCACACAAGCAACGAAACCATTGACCTTTTACGGGAAAAGTTTCCGGACCGTGTAATCTCTCGAAGAGGTGATCACAATTGGCCACCGAGACCTTGTGATTTTACACCTTGCGACTTCTTTTTTTCAAGTTGTCGTGGTGAAGGAGGTCCTACTGCGAGGTCGTTTCTCCCGAACTTATTCCAAGACCCACTTGCAAACAATTGTTGGTGTACCACTCCGCAGTAACTGTTTTTCGATCCTCTAAAACAATTGTTTCGTAATGACAGGTCATTACGCAACGATTGTTCTTCCGAAGAACGACGCCACCATATTTTTTCCCACGCGTCGACCTTTCTTCACTTTAGTTGGCAACTCCTCGGAAAGAAACACCCAGACAGCAGACTGTCTCTTAGTTTCAGGATCATAACAATAAATCCAGCTTTCGTCACCCGTAAGTATGTCGAACAAAGCATTCGAGTCACCTCCGTTATATCTTTGAACCATTTCACGACACCAATCAACACGACGGAGTTTTTGGGCCTCTGTCACAACTGACCGAGCACAAAACTTCCTGACTGCTAAATGTTCATGGAGGATTTTGTGCACTTGACTCATACTGATGCCTAAGCTTGTCCGAATCTGTTGATAAGTCACTCTTTTGTTAGCCTCTATCATACGCCGCACAACACTGATGTTATCTTTAGTCGTCGCCGTAGAAGGCCGTCCCTCACGCAGATCATCGGCAAGATTAGTGCAACCACGTTTAATCTCATTAAACCAGTTGTAAACAATGGCACGAGATGGGGCTTCATCGTGAAAGGCCAATCGAAGTCTATCATAACTTTCTTGTTGACTTAAATGACATCGAAAGTCATAAAAAATCATTGTATGAAAATTATCTCGCGTTAAATTCATACTGACGTGACACAGATAATTTTCAATTTGCCGCCAAATCGTAAGTAAACAAATGACAAATGAATGCAATACATACACAATAATATTGGCAGAGTTGCATTTTCAAAATGTGAACTAATTTTTTGATTATATCGTTTACAAGTGGCCAGTTCAAAAAACTTTCAGTGTCGTCCTCGTACTAATTTTCAAATTAAATTCAGCAATCAAAAATGCAATTGGCAAGGCGGCGGCAAAAGGTGAAGTGTGTAGAATGAAATATGAAAATGAATTTTTTGCAGATCTATCCATCCATTCATCATAAAGTAAATACGGAAATTAAAAAAAACAATACCTGACCTAACCTTAACCTAACTGATAAGAGTTAGGTACTATTAGGTAAGGTCAGTTACTGTTCTGTAACGTTTGGTCAGTTAGTCGTTTTTAAGTATGTATTACCGGGCCGTGCCTCTTGTTGAAAACTTGATGAAGTTACTGATCTTGGTCGGTAATCCTCCTCTCTCTCTCTCACGTGTGTTGCTGTTTATGTTGTGATGAACACATTTAATCTCTTAACATGAAACTTAGCAATAGATTAACTTATATAACGTTAAAAAACCGATGGTTAATCACAAAATCGCTAACAAAATGAAGACCATTTTAGAATAGAATAGGTACTCTTTATTAGAACATAATTTAGGTCGGAGGAAAAGTTTTTTCGTATTTTATAGTAAAATCAGTAAAATGTCATATAATTAATGGTATCTCCATTAATTAGATGACATTTAAAAAAAGAAAATAAAAACGATTTCCCGCCATTTTTCAATTATATTTTAGTTCGCCAACATGAGAGAATTTATAAGAGAATTCTAAAATGTAGTGTTAGGTTAACATCAAGAGAGGACTGTCAAAACTATTTGTCGCAGTTTTTTTTATCAAGTCCCAAAGTTTTTACAGCAATGGGATTATGTCACTACCTACAAAATGGCACGTATATACACATACACATACATATGCAAACACACATCAACAGAATCTAGGGATACCTTAATCCTAAATAATTTACGAATCTATATTAAAATCTGTTTAGTTTCCATAAAAAAGTTTATATGCAGATTGAAACCTCATTTATTATATTCTCTAAATTTTAAAATGGAAATAAAAAAACAAATTACGGCGGCAAAATTGTTAGTAATTCGTTACGCCAAGAAAAGTTAAAACTGTTTTAATAATATTAATTTATGAGAAGGGATTAGATTGATTTTCTTTTTTAATTTAACGTGTCGTGTGAGCTTTAAGAGTCATGTCACGTCGTCATTTTAGTCGAGATGAAATGTTACGAGCCGTGGGCATGTTAGAAAATGGTGCTATTCAACGCATCGTTGCTGAGGCCCTATTCATCAGCCAAAACGTGAATACGAGTTGAGGTCACGTTATCGCAGTTCTGGGGATGCGACTGAACGGCACACTGGTAGATATCGTGTTACTACTCAGAGACAGGATCGATATCTCCAAATGACCGCCAGAAGACAAACCAATATCACAGCGATACAACTAGTACAAAGGCTCCAGGAGGACCATCAGCTGCTGGTAAGCGACCAAACCGTGCGAAGGAGGTTGCATGAAGTTGGTCTTCATGCTCGAAGACCGCTCCGTGTTCCAGAATTGCGACGTAACAATCGCGGTCGGCGGCTTTCGTGAGCTCGGGAGCATTTACCATGGAGTGACGAACAATGGTCTTTGGTGCTGTTCACCGATGAGTCCCGGTTTGGGTTTCATCCGGATTCACGAAGAACACACGTTTGGAGATCTCCAGGGAGAGTTAGCCGTCTACGGCACCCTCAGGAGGTCCACTCATACCAAGGCGGGACAATCATGGTGTGGACAGGAATTCGTTTTGGCGGACGAACCCAGCTCGTTTGGATCCAAGGCAACATGACTGCACAAGAATACCATGAGGAGGTAGTAGAGCCTGTTATTGTCCCACACAGAATCCAAATGGACCAGGAATTTCTACTCATGCACGATAATGCTCCTTCCCATCCGGCGCGTCTCGTGTCGGCCGCTCTCCGAGACCACAATATTCAAGTTTTGAATTGGCACAGTCGCCCGACTTAAATCCTATCATAACGCAGCAAGACATTGACAATTTAATTTTAAGTATGAACAATCGATGTCGATGTGTAATTAATGTAAGAGGTGGCAACACTGATTATTAGTAATTAGATTTTGTAAGAGTTTTTCAATTTTAATTAAAATTAATAGTTTTATAAGAAGAAAAGAAGTTTTTTTATCATACTAATTTTCTACGGCGATTTTAAAAATATATATTTTTATTTAAAACAAAAGAATCACCTAATAGTTTTATTATTATTTTTTAAGACCTTAAAATAACCTATCATTATTCCATTTACTATATCAGAAAATTCTTCAAAGATTAATAGATATTTGATTAAATATAAAATATCCCTAGATTTTGTTGATGTGTGTATATATGTATTATAATCAAACGTAAATAAACTATAAAAAAAATGTATCTGGTATTTGTATAAAAAATACGAAAATACTATTTCCCCGACTTGTTTCTTAAGTTAAATTTATTGGTAGTCAATATAATAAACAAATAAAGAACTTCAAAACAATCCTATAATTCCGTACCTATTACACATTTGTTTTTCCTTCACAGGTGACGACAGTGGACAAGTACCAAGGACAGCAGAATGATATAGCACTAGTGTCCCTGGTCCGCACGCGCGCCGTGGGACATGTGCGTGACCTCCGACGTCTCATAGTGGCCGCATCCAGGGCCCGTCTGGGACTGTACATCTTCGCCAGAGCCAACCTCTTCAGGAACTGCTTTGAGCTACAGCCTACCTTTAATCAGGTAGGATACCAGTACATAATATGACACATCGATATTTAGAAAGAGAATGCCATACAGCTCGGTATTCAAGCAAGACAGGGACGACGGCGACGCTCAACAAACCCGAAGCTGAATATCTCCTAGAAAAAGTACGAGTGACATTCGCACAACTTTGGTGGAGAGCGGAAAATGATTTTCCCTGACACAAAAAATTACGATAGTTTAGGAACTACCACGTACTTTGTGCATTTGATTGAATTTGGACTTTTCGCTACTATTGTCAAGATTCCTTTAATTATCATTATCATCTCCAATTTAAGTAATGTGACGAAATACGATAGAATCCTTTCAGGACACTGGTAACGTATCACACTGGTTGCGAAAAACTGGATTTTTCGCAGACCTTTTTATGATCTTTGTTAGTAATGAAATACATTTAAAATTGTGACCATACAGATCTATTTGCTGAAAACTATATGATTGATCTCTGACATTTTGTTTGTATTGCCCAAGACAAAACACATGCTCAGACATAAAACAGCCAGCTTCATTAGTAAATTTTTTCCCAGAAATTCTTGAGACCTTCAGTTGGGGAGCTGCTGTATATCTTCCAGAAGAAAATAAATACATGAATAACATTTATTTCCATAGCTAGTTGAGCGTCCTCTCGAGCTGGAGTTGGTTCCGGGCGAGCGCTGGCCAGCACAACGCGGCGCAGTGGCAGCTGTGCCCGACGCCATGACATTGCGCATCCGAGACATGCCGCACATGGCGCAGTACGTCTATGATATGTACCTCGACCGCGTGCGACAGTGCAAAGATCAGTATGAGGTAAGATAAGTTGAGATACCTTTAGCGGTAGTAGTGTGCTTCGCGAACTCGTCTAGAGAAGTCCTACCACTCCACCACCACTATTTCTGCCACAAAACATCGTTGTTCGGTTTAAACGGCCTTGGGTGTTAGTACAGGCACATGAGAGATTTCAGCCATATCTCTGTGATAGTAGCGCAGCTATGATGTTTTAATAATGTACATCGGCAGGTGGGCTTGAACGCCATCCAATAACAATAGCTATATAAAGGAAAATCTAGTAGCATGACCTAAGGGCGCCCAACACTGCTTTCGCGAAAAACCCGCAGCACCATTAAGGCTATCGTTTAAAATGTGTGGAAGTTCAATTTTTCGCATAAGGCACGCCGCAGTTAATCAATCCATTGTGCTAAATAAGCTACAAACGTGATTAAATAACGCGATAGCTTATTTTTTCTCAACCCAATTTTTTGACAACCGTTGTCTCGTCCAAACTAGGGGCCAATTCTATGTTGAGTGACAGGGACTTTTTATCAACGAACATAATTTTTCTTGTTATAGCGGTCACAGGCAGTGTGGTCGGCGCCGGGCTCGGCCCGCGCCCCGCGGCCTGCGCACGCGCCGCCCTCACAGCACGCGCACCCGGGCGCCAACGACAGCGACGACGACGACGACCCTTCCACCCCCGCCGCCCTCGCCACCCCCGCCACCTTCCAGCCCACCGAGATCGTCAACGAGATCACAGATGACACCCCTGCTGATACTTCTTAAAGTATACTTATTGTTAAGCAAACAATTAAATAAATAACTTTTTGCTAATACGTTTGTTTCATTTCATAGAGAAGCATTAAAGTGACACGTAAATATGGAATTTTACACCCCTGTCATTTCTATGTAGGTAGCATTAAAATTAAAATATACTGGGCGCCTGACTTTACACTAAGTAATTAATAAACTCGTAAAAGCCAAAAGGAATCTCTTAAATAAAACAATATCCGCTTAAAAATTGGGGAAAAAAAGTATCAGTGATCGTAAAGACGTTCTCATACATACGTTTATTATGATTGCGCACGCGACACAATATAGACAAGCTGTCTCCATAATTGTATACCACATAGCGCATGTCCCGTTTTACGTGGATATGACGCATATTTTCCCCCAACTTCTTCTTATTGTGTTTGTGTGCTTTGTTTTTCATTTCAATATGCGTCACATTTTGTGCGAATAAATGTATTTTCTTTTGTTTTTCATCCACTCAATGGACATATTAATATTAAGTGCAGTGCTCAATATGCAGAGTGTTAATATTATTTACGCTTATACAATTATTGGAACCATTAAACCATGTTGCTGCAACCAAGTTGCGCATCTTTTTAGGATCAAAACCAAAAAATTGATAACACCCCAGTGTGGCCAGTGTCTCACTGAACCAAACAGACACGGTTAAAAATCATCCATCTGTAGAGGGACATTTAAAGGGGTGTAATACAAGGGAGAGATGAAAATTGTATTATGTATTCTTGAACCAGGACGTTCAGTCTTTGAGATATGTGCGAATAACTCAAAAAGCGGATTCCAAGTAATCCAGTTTAGGACGCAACTTGTCTGAATTCATAGACAACCAAATTCAGCCAAGTGGAATAAGCATTGAGTCTCATGTCATTTTGCAATATTCTGTTGCTGTTCACACAGCTACGTCACAGACAAGGTCAATTGAAGGTCTCCATATTATCTGTACACAAACATTCCTGGTGGTGTGACGCAAAGGGGATGAGGAAAATTTCATTAATTTTCATGTGAGACGTCTATTTTTTTAAATATTTGCGAAAAACTATAAAATACACGCCCTTTTGAAACATTTGCGAAAAACAAAAAGGGAATTCAAAGTCGTCCATTTTAGTACGCAACTTATGATCAATGGCGTGATAGAGCAGTGGTGGCCCAGTGGTAACGGTCCCGACTTACGAGTTGTAGGTCGTGAGTTCGAACCCAAGCAGGCGCTTTACTTTGTGTAAATAATTTAATCACCACTGCTCTCAAAACGGTGAAGGAAAACATCTTGAGGAAACCGGCATGTCCTAGAACCAAAAATTCGAAGACATGTGACATCTACCAACCCGCACTGAGCCCGCGTGGTGGATTACGGCTCACTACCTCTCATAGAGAGGAGGCCTGTGTCCCAGCAGTGGGAACGTTATAGGCTGATTATGATCAATGGCGTGCTATGGTTTTCACTCTACTACGGCGAAGCGTAAAGGAGGGTTATGATTTTTTCCGGTATGTATGTATGTTCATCTGTTCCCTCATAACCAGGTTACTGCATCGCGTCTTGATGTGAAGTCATCCTGTAAATACACCCTGTTGGCGTCGCAAGAGCCAAGACATTGTTTACGCCGCAAGATACGGCGCGCGGACGAAAAGTGCACGACGCGAAAAGTACAGAAGCTTCTCTCAGAGGAATTTCATAAGCAGTAGACATGGAACGACTGCCGCGAAGTGTTTTTTTTTTTTTTTTAATGGCATCTCGCAGGTCAACCTATGAGGTTGTCGCCTGCTTAAACGGACTTGCCTGTGGTTGCCCTAATAAATTAAGGCCTCCAGCCAGGACTTAAACACTAACTAAAACTAAGCGACAACGCTAAGGGCACCCCCTGTGGGGTACGGACCTCGGCTTAGGGCGTCGCTGGAAGAGGGCAGCAAGGGACTAGCTGGATCAGGATTGATATTAATTAGGGACGAATTTAAAGCTACAGGCTCAGCGGCGCGGGCTGGCTCGAGCAAGGGTCGGGAGGGTGCCGCGAAGTGCACACACATTCCATACTTAAACGGAAATCTCTACATATTTCACCCAATTTAAGTTGTCATGTGTTCTAGCCGTTACGTCTGGTAGTCATGAAACGTTAAGAAAACCACATGCCTCGACCGGGTGTGTGGTTTAACGTTTCATTAAATTCAACTTGTTTTTTTCCTAATGTAAGCATTCAGTTCCAAATAACGTGGTGGCGATATGAATGTACCTACACATGTTCCTTGTCAGGACATACATCGGGGGACAATGATATCTGATCGCAAACTAATTTTAAATTCAAAGCACCGCACCGTCTACGGTCTTTGAATTATTTAAGCGATATTTATGCTTTTGTAATTCATCCTGAGTGAGTTTTTTTTTCTTTAGATAATTAGGAACCCTGAGTAAATTACTTTGATAGTTTCAGTTCAGACCGATTGATCAGCATGATAGACTAAAATGAACACATACCCAAACTCAAGTAAACAACACATCTATATAAAATAACATATTTTATTAACATGGGTTATACAAAAATATATCTTAACATTTTAGGCCGTGACGAGACGATCGACGCGATCGTGAATGACGAAAAAACACGACATGATTGATGTCACATTCATTAAGAGCGCGTCTGTGGCTTTCGGTTAGGACACGGTGTTAAACATAGGGTTTTTGCTGTAAATCATATAAAAGTTAGAAGAGTCCCTCAATTTCTCCTGTTGTAGTGTTGAGGTCAATGTCGTAGATGCTAGGTCTGGTGGGGAGGCCGGGCATCTTGGATATCTCGCCCACCATCGGGACCACGAAGCCGGCGCCAACCGACGCGAAAATCCCGTTGATTTTGAGGGTGAAGCCAGTAGGAGCGCCCTTCACTGATGGATCGCCGGTCAGAGAGTTCGCTGTCTTAGCCATACAGATCGGGAACTTGTCGTAGCCCTGCGAAATGGAGAAATGGATGGATGAATTAGGTTAGTTTTATTTTATTTTTTACAAAATTAGCAGTCAATAGCCGCGTAGATGTTTTTTTTTTGTGTGTATGCATGCCTTTTTAAGTACTTATTTATTTTTGGATCATTGTGGTTTTTTTAATGGAATGTGGTCTGCAATAAAGATTTTTATTATTTATTTATTTATAGTAGGGAAAAGTCTACGCAGATAATGATGTGTAATAAAGTTCAGCTTTTAAGAGCATCGTCTCTGGGTGACAGCCTTTTGCCAAAACTGTCTCGCAAATGAATGGTGAAAATGTGTCATGAAGATCGTGTACCGTCGTCACCAAATTATGTCTATATAGCGGATGTGATAAATGTGCCAGAGTTTATTTTCTATGGAGTTTTTTGCTCTGGCAAATTAATAGATAAACATTAAATACGAGTGTTTGAATTCCTCACAACTGCTAACTGGCATTACTCGTACTACTTACTTAGCTAAATAAAACATGAATTTTCTTCAATCAAATTAATGTGCACCACTACGTAATGGCTTATTTTTATTCAGGTTTCTGAAAATGCGATGCTTTTAAACTATTGGGATTTCACATCAGTATTTCAGAATCAATGAATGGTAAACAAACATTTCATGCAGAATTATTTAAGTATATTCAGAGTGTGGGTTTTAACATGCGTCTGGCTGGCATTTTTCATGAGACCTGTTTACCATTGGCAAAATTTTCCACCGGGTTTTACCCACTTCAATTTCAATATACTTTAGAATTCGTGATCAACTAGCATCAATTTATTTAGTTCGTATCATAGAGTTAGGCGTTTACGTTAACACGATGTCAAAAAAGAAACCCATTGAAATAACACAAAAAATCATGAAACAACAAAATATTTTTGCGAAATAGTAGCCGTGGTCGCATCATTGCATGTCACCGTGACAATATGGTTATTTCTTATTTATGTTAGCATCCACAAAATTCACATTCGAGACAGGAAAATTTCTTTGTTTCATGTGTTGTAGGGTCGGCGCAGACCTGACGAAGTGTAGCCCAGCACCGTCTTTAGGTACTGCCAAATAAATAACAACCTTACGAAAGTCTACATAAATTTTTTATTGATATCATTTCCAGTCTGCGAAAGCATCAAACTGGACAGAGCATAAGATAATCCAGAAACAAGGTGCGCGGTTAAGTTTATCTATGTAGTTTCGTCCGTATTTTAATGTTGATATTTGTTTGGCAGTGAGAACCGCAGTGTGCTGGCGCTAACAGATGTTCATAAACAAGAGAAATCTATTAGATTAATAAGTATATATAACCGCTTTTCGCCCCGCTCTTATCTTCTCGAACACTTATCAGTAGATCGCGTAACAATCAGGCCTTTCATACTGAATGAATGATGCAATGCAGTTCGACGAAACCGAACAATTAAGTTGATTCATGAATGGCTCATGACTAGAGTATCATGCTCTAGATATTTGATCGGCATGATGAAACGGGGACAAAATCTATTGAAGGAATTCCCCAGAATCTGGATCTGTTTCCGATTAGGCTCGCCCCCTATTGCATTACACAAACATTACTACCTAATTGATAGACACCTGTACTCTTCGTTAAATACAGACGGCATTTAATTTCCATGAGGAAAAAGTTGTAATTTCTATTTATAAAAGATTTTATTTCAGCAAGTGACAAGCTACTATGCCGCTCGATCTCATAATACTTACAAGTTATATCAACCCAAGACGAATCCCACACTCAAATCCAACAATAGCTATTTAATGTGCATAAAATTGTAAAATAAAATTCCGAGTACAACAAAAACTCTTCCTTTTTATTAAGCGTAGTATAATGAAAATACGTATAGATAAATGCTTTTATAGTGTACTTGAGTTCTTAGATTATAAGTTGTGAGTTGTAATGTAATTTATGAATTAATTGCTACCAAATTTGATTGATTTTAATGTTAATTACTAATCGCATGAAATATGACATTTTAAATATTTATTTAAATTGTAAAATGTGCACGCCGACATGAAAGGCAATAAGATATCGATGCCATTATGATAAGAACTTTCTGTAAATTTTTTATTTTGATTAGATTTTAATACCTTCTCAGTGAACGCCTTGATCTTTTCGAGTGCTTCGTCGCTATACTCGATTTGTCCTGCGCCGTACATCTCCTTCGCAATAACTTCGATCTTGTCCTGGATGGTGAGCTGCAGTGGATAGAGGAAGTCGAACTTGGAGTTGGAGTCGCAGGCTTCAATAACGGAGTCTGCGAGCTCTAGGGCTCCGAGGCCGCCCTTGGCCCAGTGGTCACATAATACGGCCCTGAACGCGCCGTTCTTGAGCGCGAAGTCTTTCACCATGTTTAGCTCAGAGAGTGAGTCGTTGCTGTAAATGACGATAAAAAATGTCAACAATTTCTGTGATACACTATTAAGAGGCTGACAAGAGCTAAAGCGCGGTCACTGTCAGACTGCATAGAAAAGAAAGAGAAGCGCGATGACACAACGCTGGTTATTTATTGCAAAATATGAATCAATTATCTATTGACAAACATCAGAATGATTGCATTTATATAGGCATATTTTTTTCTCGATAAAATATTTTTTTAGAGGTACCTTCGTGATTTCTTTCTATCGTATCAAATTAGTTGCATTATGTTTTCAACACACTATCTAAGCATATACCCTGAAGAATATCATATATTTTACTGGTTTTGTCACATCATATACTTTTAGGTATTATTTATTTATTTAAATACACCGACCGACTGCGTTGGTCAAGTGAGGTCTCTCGTTGGTCTCATGAGGTCCTGGGTTCGATTCCTAGGTCAGGCAACGTGTTATTGGGTTTTTCTATCTGGAATTTCTCAGTAGCAGCCCGAAGTCTGGATTTGTGGCCGGTAGATGGCAATAGGCTCGCCCCCTATTACATGGGACTTAAACATAACTGGCGAAATGTGGGTGTACTATAGGTACACCTCTGCCCAACCCTTCGGGGAAACAAGGCATGATGTTATGTTAAATATAAAACTTCCGTTTAGGTCCTTTATTCCTTTTAAATGTAGCACACAACTCAATGGTAGCGCCTCAAGCCAGTCCCTTGTGGCGACTAGATGCTCTCTTTGGGTTGTTGTGTACCTATTGAGAATTCGGTGGTTTGACTCTTAACCCCAAGCCCGAGCATGATTAGTGTATCTAGTGATCACCACAACTTCCAATACCCGAGTTTAGAAAGGTTTATAGTTATGTTATGCTTTATGTAAGCTAAGTAATATGCAGTACAACGGCGGACTTAATTAATGAGAACAACTAATTACAAAAGATTACATGGATAACATTCTATCTCGACTGCATCATTGGTCTAGTGCTCGTAAGCGGTACTGCTGAACCTAAGGTTCAATGTTTGATTCCCAGGTCGGGCAAAATGTTATCGGGATTTTCCAACAGGAATGTCTCAGTAGCAATTCAGAGCTCATGGCAATAGGATCGCCCCCTATTACATGGGACTTTAATATAACTGGCGAAATGTGGATGTATTATAGGTTTATCTATGCCCAACCCTTCTAGCAAACAATGCGTGAATGTTCTATCTCTGATTATGATGAATTTCAGTATTCCAAAATATTTCGCGACTTGCAAAACCGATACAGTATGCCTTCCCTTGTCCTCTCGTATGGGCACGAACTGTCATCAAAATAACTCATGCCATGGTAATATATGCAAGTCAGTATGGTGACAGAACGTGGTAGAATAGTTTTTATTAAAAGAACTGACCCGTGTTTGTTGATGGCCACTACGACCGGCACGCCGAACTTGTTCCCGTTGCTAATGTGCTTGCCCAAGTTGCACAGACCTTTGCGCAAAAGCTCCAGATTTTCCTGAAAAACACAACATTTTCTTTCATAAGCCCGATAGAGAATTGTATTGTAGTATAAAGCGATGACTGAAGCTCTCTCTTCTTTTTCAAGTTATTTCTTCAAAAGGCCCTTTCGGACATGGCCCTGCATTGTTAGTCTCTGTTAAATCCTATTAATATTATGTTTGGACTTTAAAAGAGTCTATGACCTGTGAGTTTGTTACGGTATTTCTTCTCAGGGATCAGTTAGCTAGGAAATGCCGGCAGCGCCATCTAGTTTTAAAATACTGGCCGACAAAATATTGACGTGTAAAAGACCTACTTACAGAAATAAACATTTCATTTAATTTCATAACATAAATAAAAATCAATGGCCACAAATTTTTGACTGCACATCACTTCGAAGCGGCTGCACCTATGCACCTATATGGCCAATAATTTTTTGTTGTATTTTTTATTGTCAGGACAAGGCTTGTATGAAAACCGGGAAAGTCGGACATTTGGATGTTATTTTTGTATGAAATTCACGACGTTAACCTAAATCACGAAGAACCGTCAATGCTAAAGTTTATGATTCATTAAAACATTATTATTTTGTTACTGTTTCTGTTTCTTGATGAAAATAGACGATTGTTAGTCGGTAGGCAACATTCTTAAGACACGAGTATTGAGGAGTGGGTACTACTTAGCATCAAAGAGAAATAATGCTTCGTCTAAAATCGAAACTGCTCGTATCATTCGTAGGCCCTGAAACTGTAGGCTAATATCGATTTTGAACACGTTCAAACAGATAAGGACCGATTAGGATCAAGGGCAAATTTCACCAATGAAACTGAACGCTTCAGCTCATCTTTATCGCGTTCAAGAGCTGTCAGTGTCAAAATTGGAATCGGCACTAAGTATCTACGCTTTTTCAATTGTATGGCGAGCGATCTTTTAAAACAGGTCTGAACAAGCAATTGGGGACCTTAGATACAAAACAGATGTAAAAAAGTTCGGTTCCGTACAACGGGCGAAAACAAGCTCACGCACATGAACGCATCTTTTGCCGATCTCAAACGAATGCCAGTCGCGAGTGCAACAGTACCGCTGAACGTGAGCCGTCGCTATAATATGTGCAGTGCGTAGGTTTTCGCTCGATGGGGCCGGCCTTCTGTACCTATTCCATATTCAAATTCTTATTTCCAAATTGATTTTATTTCCTCTTAAACAAATATCAACCACGTGTAAATTAAATTGATTTCAGAATGACTAGTAACTACTACACAAATTTGAAGTTGGAGCGCAAACAGCATGTCGATTCTGTAAAAATCTCAACTTGAAGACTTGCGTGGAGTGAGCTGTCAGTGTCACCCCGTCTTGGCCAATCCCTAGCATCAGTGGCACTGACAGCTCACTCCACACTCACTTCACCTGAGTTTTCACGGTGAGATGGTTACAGAATAGCACTACTGAACTTTGTTTGTGTATTTCCCCAAAGCACAATAATATATTGTGAGAGTGCATAGAGTAGTAAATATTTAAGCTTTCGACAATATAACGGTATTGTATGTACAGTCAATCTCATATATTAGTTAGTTTTTGCAGCATTTTGCTAAGATAGGAGCCTTTTTGGCTTCACACAGGTTTTCTTTCATGCATTCATTATTATGTTAGTGTAAAATGTTCCTTTTTTGTTTGTGTTTCTTGTGCGATATTCTTTTTTTCTCTTTTCTTTTACCTGCACGTAGACATCGTGCAGCGGCGTGCCGGGCGAGACGGGCGGCCCCCCGCCGTGCATCTTGAGCGCGCGCACCGTGGACACGATCACCGCGCAGTGCGGCGTGTCGCCGCTCGCGCGACATTTTATGTCGAAGAACTTCTCCATGCCTGGACAAGATTTCGTTGGTTTTGTTAAATCATTCTGGTCACTAGATGTGCTTAACCCTCCCTTTTTCAAACTGATTCCTTGACATAATCAGCCTATAATGTTTACAATGCTGGGACTCACGCCTGAAGTAAGATTCTGCATAAATAAGAGTGATATCCTTACTGATTTATGCTAAAATAAAGTTTGCATTAAAGCTTACACTCGCTAATCTGCATCCGCAGGAGTCCAGACTCTGCACAAAGTACTTAGTAGGCTTACACGAAATAAATGAGGGTGATCTTGTAGCCAAAAAGTGAAGCTGTTAAAGTAGCATCCCTTTCTAAAAGAATGGCTAAGTAATATACATAAAATATGTATGTATTATGTAAGTTCACAGATTCAATAAAAAGAGCTCTCACCAATATCAGAACCGAATCCAGCCTCCGTGGCAACATATCCGTTCTCTCCAACCAGTTTCATGGCGATCTTGTCGGCCAGTATGGACGAGCAGCCGTGGGCGATGTTGGCGAATGGGCCAGTGTGGACCAGCACTGGAGTGCCCTCTAAGGACTGCATCAAGGTTGGCTCGAATGCGTCGCGAAGTAGCACGAGTAGAGCACCGGTCATACCCTGTGAAGAAAGTGGCAGAAGTTCTTTTGAAATTTAATGGCGAAAGTCCACAGATTTTATATAGGTACTTATCGACAAGTCCCAGCATTTTTTTTGTAAATTTTGACCCCGTGAACTACTAAGCCTATGAAGATTAGTCAATTAATTAAAAACGGCCTTATATTTTTATAATGAACGGACCCCAACCAAAAGCAAGAAGAATAATAAAGGCTACGCAACGGTTGTTCAACTTTGCTGTTAGCAACTTGTCATCAACGCCCCAACACTGTGTTGCTTGTAACATGTTTCTGGCAGCATAGAAATACGTCGCTGCAACATTTACCAATATTTGTTCACTTTGAATAAGGGTGCTTAACAAGTCTACATTTTATAAAACTATTCAGCAATCAGGCAGGCCGCCTGATGGTATATGTTCCTAGACTCTTAAAAGGAAAGCGCAATGTTGCTCTTGAAATAAAAAAAATCTTACGTTTGTTCAGGTCACTGAAAGGTTTTATGTTAAACAAGATTATTATTCGCGATCGTAACAAGTAACCCAACCCTCTTAGTTCATGCAATCCTAGAGGATTATATGATCTTAAAAGGTTGTATTGATGATTTTAAACCTAAGATCTTAGAGGGTTTTATTGATGAAATTAATGATTATAATTCTGTAAATACATCTTGTTACACTACATATATTGTACAACATACAACCTGACACTGACCTCCAAATTGCAGAAATCTTAAGAAAATTTGAATTTCGCGGGCAACCTGTCGTTTCCCCTCAAGGGCCTCTGCAACTCCCAAGGCATCACAGAACAGAAGCGTTGCCGTAAAGATATGTAGCTGAAATGTCTCATGTTCAGTAACTATACCGGCAAAAAGTCTCCTTACCAAATCATCAGCAGTAACAGGGTTGCCGCTCTTGTCGAGCGCGACCACCATGCTCGCGAGCCTCTCCTTGATGTCGTCGACATCCTTGCCCAGCGCCAGGATGGCCATGATCTCGGAGGCCACAGAGATGTCGAAGGCGGTCTCGCGGGAGAAGCCCTTCTCTGTGGGCGATTGGCCCACTGTGATCTTTCGGAGGTACCTGTCGTTTAGGTCTACCACTGAAATTGAAAATGGAATGTGAGATTCTTCTGTCGTATCGGTGCGAATTAAGTATGGTACGGTGTTAAGCTGTGATGGTGGTACCCGACTCTCGTTGAGCTTTTCGAGTGCTCTCTAAATATTTGAACTTTTTCTTAAACCTTGCACGGAGGAACAAATATTGATTACCACATTTGTTACGCTAGTCACTTTGAGATTAAGCGATTTCAGACTGTCCAGGTTTATCTACCACAGTTAGTGCCGATGTCACCAATGTTACTGAACGCGTTTAACACATCTAAAACGAGTTCAAGAACTGTCAGTGTCAATATTTTATAGTAAATATTGACACACAGTACTACGAGTATATGCGGCCTACCCAAATGTCCTTTCTTTGGTATTGTTCGTCGAATCGTTATGATCCAGAGTTGAGCTTTATGGTTACTGACAAATGAGTGCAATGACTGGACAGGTCCATTCAATCTTTAAGGTTCTTTCCTCAAAAGACAATTTCAGGGACCAATCTACATGGTCTGCTTGTGACCTCTGAGTTGGTTTCGGCCTTTCTTCTCAGAGTATTCAGATAGGAAACGCCGACCTCATCTAGTTTTTAAAATAGAATTGACTTTTTACAAACCTACTTACAGAAATAAAATCATTTATCATAATCAACTGGAGAATTACCTATGGACCCGCTTTTTCGCAAACGACGAATATAATAAATAAACATTGTGATTATCAAGTAATTGAATACTCTATCCTTCACACTCCCCAAAAGGTTGTTCCAAGGAGTTTTATTTCAATACAGTGGCGTCCTTAATTGCGGTCAGTCACATTCGTCATAAATTTGTAATGTTAGATCTTTGAGAATAACTAGTGAATCTAATTGGGTTTTTCAGAGTTTTTGTTCCCATGGGAATTTACACCAATTCGGTTAATTGAGTAGTATACTTTCAAAACCCGCTAAAACGTTATTCGAACAAAAACAATGTTTTATTTGAATAGGAAATTTCTTTGATGCTACTTTAGGTGGCCTTTGTCAGTTCCACTCAAATTCCACCAAAACCCTCTAAAATAAGCTTACAAAAATACAAGTTTGTTGCAAATTCCGCTAAAACGATATCGCCCAATCACAGCGCGGCGTTCCTATCACGTGACACTAAAAACAATACGGCGATTCTATGTAACAGAGTGAAAACTGTTGCAAATTCCGCTAAAACAAGTGATGTATTTTGCAAATCCCGCTAATAATCAAATGTTCTCATCAAAAACCGCTAAAATAAAAATAGTTTTGTGAATATTTCCGATTTATTTGCAATTTTGACAATAAAAACCTGTTTTAGGGCATTGCTATACTCAAAAAATGGATACTGCACAGAAAGTTCTGTATTGTAACTAGTACAAAATAAGTAGCGGTATTTTTTTTAATTTGCGGTCATTAAGTAAAAAGTGCTTTAGCGGGTTTTGAAAGTAGACTACTCAATTATCCTATTTCGTAGATAAAGTCATTTTTTTAAGAACCTCTATACGTGCGGAGTGTGTACTAATAAGCGAGCTGTAAGAGTTAACCAGGGAGGGATTCTATTGCTAAAACTTTTTATCAGTAAATAACGCCAATTGAAATTGACACATTGTTACATGCGTTTTAGGCCTCTTTCATGGCAAAAAGACGGTAAGGTAACCAGCGCACGACCAAATTTGAATGACGTAAAACCATTAGTAAGTCATTACAATGTAAATCTTATCTCATTCTAATTTATACCTTACCGTGATAAGAGTAACATTGCAATTATTTACTAATGGTTTTACGTCGATCGTGAAAAACCTACCTTAGCGCGAGACTGCGACTACCACTTGGCCACACTTTTTTTTTAAAATTATTATTAACTAGTTAGTTACAGTGAAAGGACATCCACCTCTATTCCACATAATCTTCGACGTATCAATGTTGAGTCTCGCGAATTTAGACTTCTCGCCTTCCGTCAGCGTATCAGGATCGGTCTTGGTGATGCCCAATCTCTTCAGCCGCCTCAGCTGGATTGCGGAGAACTTCCTGACGCCTTTAACCTTGGGGACCAGTCTGTCGAACAGGGGGCCGTCCTTCTGCGTCAGTTCGTGGAAGATCCTGGCGTCCATCTGGGCAGCTAGAAGGTTGTTTGCGGCAGTCACCGCGTGAATATCTCCTGTTAAGTGCAGGTTGAACTCCTCCATAGGAATGACCTGCGGAGATGGAAGATTTTGAGTATTAAAATGAAAATATTATCCAAACACTATACACTATATGATACGAGTATGTTGGGGTAAGTCAATTTGGGACAAGATCGAACGAATCAAATTCTGGGTAATTTTATTGTCTACCCCACCGTCGGAGCAGACTAGAAGTACTAGCGCAGAACACAATGCTGTCACATGTCAATTGTCAACATTAATTATTGTCAAATTAGCTGGGATTTTGATTCCTATGGTCATAACCTAGCGCCGTTTTGAATACAATTTTAACTCTACTAAACAGATTATGATTTATTGTGCAGTATTAATAGAGCCTAATGTCAATAAGAAAAACTGCGCCATATTATTGACTAACAGTGCCCGCGACTTCGTCCGCATGTTCCCCCGACCCACCCCGTGGCATCGCATCGCCTGCCCGCACTATTACTTCGTTTTCACTTTTTAGCTTAGCGTGATGTTAATTAGCCTTTCGTTTTTTTGGTTTTTTTTTGGCACTTTGCAGGTTAGTACCAGGTTGTAAGTTGAAAAAAATTATAAAAGATTCTAATTATAATTACCCCTGCCTCGTTGGTCTAGTGGTCGCAATCGCTACTGCTGAGCATGAGGTCCTGGGTTCGATTCCCAGGTCGGGCAACGTGTTATTGGGTTATTCTATTGTTAGGAATTTCTCAGTAGCAGCCCGAAGTCTGGATTTGTGCCCGGTAGATGGCAATAGGCTCGCCCCCTATTACATGGGACTTAAACATAACTGGCGAAATGTGGGTGTACTATAGGTACACCTCTGCCCAACCCTTCGGGGAAACAAGGCGTGATGTTATGTTATGTTTTAATTATTATTGATTCGCGACTGTAACAAGTATGTGTTTACAGAATTATAATCATTAAATTTCATTCTCTTGTGTACTATATGGCAACTGCGGAATATTGCTCAATTTTATTGGATTCCATCGTGAATCCAATATTCACAATGGAATCCAATAAAATTGAGCACACACGGATTGATTGGTTGGCAGGCACGGATTGATTGGCAGGCGATTCACAAAGATTTTTTTCATGCAGTCGACGTGCTGGCCAGTACGATGATTGTGAAGATGAGGTTGGCGCACGTAAATGAAATAAGTCTTAATGCATTTTTATTGGACTGGGGCGGTATATAAAATTATTGAATAGAAAGGTTCGAATAAAAACAAACTTTCCTTGTTAACGGACAAAATGTACTTTTGCACTCATATTGCGAATTACCTATCAACAGAATCTTTCCGAGATTTTGAGATGAAAACACTATTAATTTTTTAATCCCACTGAATGATTATTCCATGAATAGCACTTGACACGGTACACACAAAGGTACTTGTTACGGTCGCGAATTATATTTTGTTCAGCGTACAGCCTGATACCTGATGACCTGCAAATTAGACTGGCTCTTCCCCTCAGATCCCATGTAGTAAGGGCTATTGCCATCAACCGGCCACAAATTCAGACTCGGAGCTACCACAGAGAATTTATACAATTATTATATAATAAATACCTGAGAGTACCCTCCCCCGGCCGCGCCCCCCTTGACTCCGAAGGTAGGTCCCTGGCTGGGCTGGCGCATCACGGCGAACGAGTTGCGGCCGCGGTGCCCCGACAGGGCCTGCACCAGACCCAGCAGTGTGGTACTCTTACCCTCGCCCAGGGGAGTCGGCGTAATGCTACAAGGGAGAAAGAATAGGTTATATTATAACATAGTGTTGCGCAAGCGCTACTGCTGGACATGAGGTCCTGGGTGCGATTCCCAGGTCGGGCTGTGTGTTGTTTGTATTTTCCGTCTCAGCTGCCGGCCGAAGAGCGGATTTGTGCCTGGTTGATGGCAATAAGCTCACGCCCTATAACATGAGTTAAAAACATAACTGGCGAAATGTGGGTGTACTATACGTATGTAGATACACATCTGCTTAACCCTTCGGGAAATACTCGCGTGACGTTATCTGATAATCTAACTAATATTACAAATGGTCCACACAGACCATACGCGCAGCATGACCAACATAGAAACGAGTTTTGTCGACAAAAGAATAGATCAAATGACAGAAGAATAAAAGAAAGCTGTATTTTGTCTATTGTTTCTGTCATTTTGTCTATTCTTCCGTCGACAAAAGTTAGTCATGCTACTCATGCTGGGTAAGGACATATGATACCTTCCATCCTGGATCACAGACGAAGTCGCGGGCAAGAGCTAGTTTTATAATATTTCGTGGTCTTCAAAACGCAACTTCATGCATGTACTCTCTGAAGGGATTTTCCCTCTTTTCGCAAGGTTTTAGATTTCTTTATTACCTTTATGTAAGTTTAATATCTTATAAGTACACATGAACGTGTTTTCATGTATTTCTGTGTAGTGTCGCTAATTTATTATTATGTATCTACTCGTATATTTAAAGCTCGTGCATGTAAACGCGACGCGCGACACAGAGGCACCGCTCGTCGCGCGACAGCTGGTGCCTCTGTGTCGCGTGCGACTGTTTGAAGGAGCTATTATTGATAATAATTTATTCGTCATCTCAAAATACTTATAATATCATACTTGTATTCCCAGTAGGGGTAGCCCCGCATTTCGCGAATTATACTAAAAGATTATAAGTCTATGTAATGCTGGCACCACACTTGGAGTATTCGAGCAAAAACTCGCGTTATTTCCCCTATACAAATTGAAACAAATATTTTGACAAAAATGCCTAGTTGTGCCGGCGTCATAACAGGCGTGTCTATTGTCATTCACCGGATAAGAGTAATTAAACATCCATTTTGATTGTAACAGACAGGTATTATAAAGAACAATTCTGCACCGTCTGGCCATCGCTAATTCACTTTACAACAATTATTTTTCGGGTATTGTTTCTCTGTTAAACAAGCTTTACTCAGGTTTACACCGTCGAGCTATTTTTGAATTTCGAACTTGATTTCGACAAAGTTAAAGTTTCCAGTCAAAGTAGTCCAATTTGTATTAAGAACCTTATTACTACATACTAACATTTATTTAAAAAAACAAATGATTTTGCAAATAACCACAAAGCACGTAACCACTGAAAAATCAGACATTCAGATGCACCAGACAGTCACCGAAAAGTCTCACGAACGATGTACGGAATCCCATTAATTCAAACATGAAAAGTAATTGTGTGGTGTCGAACCGTCATTAAGGTCACTTTAGTCCAAGCCGAAACCGTCGAGACAATTATGGTATTTTTTAATTTAAACTTACCCAGCAACCACGATGTACTTGCCGCCCTTTTGGTTCCTCATTCTGTCCAGCACAGACAGCGAGATCTTCGCCTTGGTGCGTCCGTACTGCGATACTTCGTTGGAGAAGAGTCCAATTTCGTGCGCCAGCTCACTTATGTCCTTTGGCTTCTGGGAGCGGGCAATCACTATGTCGCTGAAAGAGACGTAAAATCAAATATCACAAAACATTAAATTCTACTTATACTGTAAATGTGAAAGTGAGCTTTTTCCTTTACGCAGGAACGGTACGGGGTGGGGTTAGTTAGTTTGAACAAGTTATACCGGCCGAAAAAATTTTTTTTTTTTTACATAGTAGTGCAAAAGAGATCTGAGCGTCAGCTTTTCCAATAGATGAGGGGTCCAAAGTTAGAGCATGACAAAGATGTATGAGTCTCAAAAACTAGTTTTAACACACATTACTTTTATAACTTGACTTAAAACCACCTACAGTTGCATGCGCCCATTATAACTTGGCAATTTTTAAGCTTTTACACTTTTTATAATACTGCACTAACTTTTTGGAAAGCACAATGTTTTGCGTGTATTACATTGCGCGCTGCCGTAAACAGCGATTTTTCACACCAAAAATAAAAGTCGTTTCCCAGCCATATTTGCTCAATGTTACTTAGTTTGTTGTGCAAAATAAGTAGATAACGGCTATGTGATGGGTCTCTTAACACCCTGTATGTATACTTTTACTGTATATAGTTTCCACTACTGGTACTGGCGTTTTCTCGACTTATGAGGCGCTATCTCCACGAGCGAGAGAATCACGGCGATAGTCTCGCCACGATGATACAGCCCTGTGGAGATTGCTTCATACATTTGCTTAAGATACAAATGATGCCGCTTTAGAGCGTTTAGACTTAGTTAAAGACGCTGTTGCGCATGTGACGTCACGTGAGACAACTGACCTGGGCGGCGGCGCCAGCGGCGTGATGCGCAGCGGGCGGAGCGGCCAGGTGGGCGCCAGCAAGCGGTCCAGCTGGCGTAGCGCGGCCTGCACGGTGTTGTGCATGTGACGTCACGTGAGACAACTGACCTGGGCGGCGGCGCCAGCGGCGTGATGCGCAGCGGGCGGAGCGGCCAGGTGGGCGCCAGCAAGCGGTCCAGCTGGCGTAGCGCGGCCTGCACGGTGTTGTGCATGTGACGTCACGTGAGACAACTGACCTGGGCGGCGGCGCCAGCGGCGTGATGCGCAGCGGGCGGAGCGGCCAGGTGGGCGCCAGCAAGCGGTCCAGCTGGCGTAGCGCGGCCTGCACGGTGTTGTGCATGTGACGTCACGTGAGACAACTGACCTGGGCGGCGGCGCCAGCGGCGTGATGCGCAGCGGGCGGAGCGGCCAGGTGGGCGCCAGCGAGCGGTCCAGCTGGCGTAGCGCGGCCTGCACGGTGTTGTGCATATGACGTCACGTGAGACAACTGACCTGGGCGGCGGCGCCAGCGGCGTGATGCGCAGCGGGCGGAGCGGCCAGGTGGGCGCCAGCAAGCGGTCCAGCTGACGTAGCGCAGCCTGCACGGTGTTGCGCATGAGCATGGCCACGGTCATGGGGCCCACGCCGCCTGGCACCGGCGTCAAGTGCGACGCCACTGACACGGCCTCCGCATACGCGACGTCTCCTACCAGACGCTGACCGCTTTTCTTTGAAGGATCTGATAGTTAATGTCTTGGTTAACACTTCGTATTTGTATAAGGCCGTAATTGTACTGATAAGTATGCAAATAATGTAGTTTAAATTCTGTTACACAGTCAAGAAAAAAAACCGGTTTTAAAGAGTTACTGACGTTATCACACCCAAATTGAATTAATTCTAGGGCCAAGAAATTCTGTAGCAATTCTGCAACAAAATACCCCAAAAGAAATAAACGCTTATCAAGAATAACCAATTTCCCGGTAGTAAATTACAAAAGAGTAATTGGTAATTTCAATGAAGCGGTCCGAATTGATCGTTCCGTCTCGCACCGCAAACAGGCAGTCGCCGGGTCGGCGTCGCCGCCAAATGTTTTGTGTTTCAACCGCCTGTTCCGACTATTGTCACCTCATTACACATTACTTAAATCATAAATATTTTAGTTCTAAGCGGCCATAACAGCCATTGTTCTATGGTGACGTAATCATGTAGTACACACCAGCAATGGGATTGATGCCGCAGTCGATGACAACCGCGCCCGGCTTGATCCAAGAGCCGCGGACCATCTCGCCCCTACCGATGGCTACCACCAGGATGTCCGCTGTCTTTGTCTGTAGACCAAAAATTAACCAAGTTTCATTGAAATATGTCTTCTAAAACAATTAAATTGAAAATGTATTTCTTTATCTTTAACTGACATATCAACGCATAGCCAAACTACTGGGACAAGGAACATGAAATTTTACTGACGGCTTCCTGTTTTAATTTATGGGAGCACTAAGAAGGGTTTTTGGTAATTCGACCTTTAGGGGCTGAAACGGAGGATTCGGTTTTTATGAAAAACCTTATTCCTCGCGTTAATAAACTTGAAACTTGGCACAAATACTTACATATGTAAAAAATCAAGGTGGTCTTTTTTTGTTTTCTTAATCCCCCTGTAAGGATTAGTCCCTTAAAGGGGGATTAGTGGGTGTCAAAGTTTGTATGTAAGAATTTTAACGCGTGGTCTGATGAACTCGAAACTCGGTATCTTATACTTAAGAGCGACAATAAAGAATAACGTATCTCAGGGTTTTCGAAAAGTTAACCCTAACAAAGTGAAAAGGGCAAATGATAGAGGGGGGATTATATTGCGTGGCTTGATAAAATCAAAAATTGGATCTTTATTAGAACTATAGGTCAAATAATACAAACGATTTTTGTAAACTCAACCACTTTCGGGGTGAAAAGGGGGAAATTGCTATGAAAAATAAATTTAAATTGAGCAGTAAACTTGAATATTGACCCGAATACTTTTCTTATTCAATAAAAAAATCGTTAGATATATTTTCGAAAACTACCTTTTAAAAGAGGTGGAAGAGGTGTCAAATTATGTAGGGGAAAATACGAAATCTAAGTGCTTGAAGTCGCGGCTGAAGTGCTAGTAATTAATTTAAAAACGAGAAAGTAATTTGACATTTAGCGTCACAGCCTAATGAACAAGAAAACCCTATTGATATTAATACTAGAACTGCGACCCACACCTGCTTCGCATGGTTTTCACGGCTTGATGAAACATCGAGATTTCTTTATTATATGTAAGTTTATATTATAGTAAATATTATACACAAACCTACAACACGCGTATCATGACCGGTACCCTTATTGTGTAATACACTATCAATCGGAATCTGAATTGTTTTAAAACAGATTGCTAATCCATTGCTTCATAAGTTCGATAGAAAAATCTGATCAACAATGTAAATAGCGCAATGAATGTTGTTGAACTGTCAAAATACAACAGTTTTTTTTTGTCATAATTGTTTACGAAAATATGTTACGCAATTAGGCTGCTGGTTTTGTCGACGGAAGAATAGACAAACCTCGTTTCTATGGGGTCATGCTACGCGGGCAGGAATACATTTCTAAATGGTGATGAAACCCGCATCAAAATCCATCGTGGAGTTTAGAAAATCTAAGCAGTCACACAAACAGACACGATCAGCGACTGTTTATTGGCAGAAGATGTACCTACTATGTACAGATTTACTAGATCTATCTTTTAAAAAGTATTAAAAAAGTAAGTAAAAGCTTAAAAAACTGCCAAGATATAAACGTTTTAAAAATAAGTCTTAGACAAGGACAGCACTATCGTAGGAGTGACGTAACACCTATGGAACTTCATACTAGAACCGTACATTGTCCGTACCGCACAAGGACGGGAATAATCCCCTCCAAAACCTTTTAAAGCGTGTAGCTTCTTCATATTTACATCGATTTAACAGATATTTTCGATTATCTCATTTTTACTATGCCGCCTTTGAAATTACAATATCTTTTCCAACATTTTTAATATTAATCATCATCCATATTTTAAGACTGTTCTAAGAAACGAGACAACTCACAATCTCACTCAAGTTCTTAGTCTTGGAATGGCAGACGGTGACAGTCGCATGTTCCCACTTCAGTAGCTCGGAGACCGGGGTGCCGACAATACGGCTGCGCCCCAACACGACCACGTTCTTGCCGGCAATAGGCACGCCTGTTCTCTTGATCAGTTCCACACAGCCAGCCGGAGTGCACGGAATGAAACCGGAGAGATCACCCACTGCTACGCGACCCTCGTTTATTGTGTTCAATCTGATAATGGAAGAGACAGGAGTGTTATTTTAGATAATGTAGAAAATATGGCCCAAGTTGATGTCAAGAAGTATTACGAATAGGTAACTTAAGATTTTTGTTTTAATATCAAGTAAAGAAAACCGATGGATGAATTGTGTAAAAGATGATGTGGCTAGAAAAGAAGTGACTAAGATGGCGGCTAAATAAAGATTTATGGAAGAATAAGTCGTGTTCTGCCGAGCCCCAATACAGTAATTCCGGATAATGGGGAATAATAAAATAATAAGCCAAATAAATAATTATTAAAGTGATTGTTTTGCAAAATGGTACAGAAACATAATTGTTAGTGAAATGTTTTTAATTGTTTAATCCTTATAGTTATAATATGAGATTTAATGTTTTTTTAAATATCATCTTGTTTGCGTTCATGCAAAAGTCTTTCGTAGCAAACAACACTGTTTTGTATTGCTTGTCTAGCGACCACTTATAATACGATTAATAACACATTCTCTGCGTTTACTCATAAACTGACAATATCGTCTACGAAATAAGGCAATAAATCAAAAGCAAGCTGTTAAGTATTTAAACTGCTGACAATTATGTGTGTATGTATAATATAATGTGTATATTCGCGGTGTTTTTGGCTGGCGCAATCACGACACGAAGAGCGCTAATGCACCAATCAATGTATTCTCGTAAATCGAGGCATTATAGTGCGAAATTTGAAATTCGCGTAAAGCCGAAATCGCGCCTAACGGTAACAGTACAGCGGGATATTACCTACTGTAAACTTAAATAATGCGGATGGTAATGACGATAGCTTCTGACTATGGTAATCACTTTTTTTTTTAAATTTCCGCAAATATGTCAGATGAACGTCAAAAAGTGGAACCAAATATTGAAAAAAAAATGCTCCAAACTGGGTGCGCCACAATGTAAAAATTCAATAGTCGAAATCTTTCTTCGGAGAAATTTCCTTGTCTCTGTGGACCAAAATTCATTTCTAAATCCTGATTTAATAACAAAAAAACTAATAATAAATACCCATCTACATCCTTATCAGCTGACACAGCGTCGGTGATCCTGTGAGCATCGATGGGGTGTTCGGAGTCAAGGGGCATCTGCACGATGATGCCGTGCACGTATGGGGACTCGTTCAGGCTTGTGATCTTGGCCAAAAGCTGTATGAACACAAAAATATCATCAATATTATTTGACTCCATAGGACTCCATCATTGATCTAAAAGAGGCTAAATCGACAACTGAGAATGAAACCCTCGGATTACGATTCCTATCAGGAATGTCTCAGCATTTTTCTGTAGCAGCCCTGAGTCTGGTTTCGTACCCGATTCATTGCAATCAAAACTGCTATGACTACTACATGGCATGGGTCTTATAAAATAACTAAAGAAAGGTTTTAAGTACATATTAATTGATTCATATTAATTACGCAATTATTATCAATCAGGTAATCAAACTGTAACCGTATTATGTGTTTTAAAAACTGCATCGAAAAAACACTTTTATAAGTGTAACCTAAGATCAAAGTCAAAGTCAAAGCATTTATTTCAAATAGGCCCATAAAAAGTCACTTTTGAACGTCAAAATTTACATTAAAAATAGAACTGATTCTAGGCACCACTTCCAAAAAGTAGTTTCGTATGGAGAAGAAGTGGCAAGAAACTCCACCGTTACTCTTTTAAAATGTTTACCAATATTTTATATACATTAATTATATTTCTATATGTGAAGACGATGCACCAAGAATAAAAATACTATACCACAATTGGTACAAAAAAATTAAAAATAAAGCAAAGGCATATAAATTAATCACGTGATAGGTACATTGTGCTCACATATTTACAAACAATTGTAAAAATATATGATTTTCCTAAAATATTAACTAGGAATAAGTCAGTGTGTGTAAAGTAAAGTAAAAATAACCAAATATACAATACAATAAGCAAATAGTATGATTTTGTCTAGCCTCTACATTGTCCTATGGAGTACAATCTAGAGGCTAGACAAAATATGGAGTCCTTATCTAGGATATAATCTTCTAATTTGTAATATGATTGATTACAAAGTGTTTTTTTAACATGAGTTTTAAACTTTCTTTCATTTAATTGCAATATTTCACCTGGTATTTTGTTGTAACATTTAACACACTACCCCTTATAAGATCTATGTACTTTAGATGGTCTGAAAAATGGTTGATCTATTTTATTTTTATTTCTAGTGTTAATATTATGTCTATCACTTATTTTATTAAATAGATGCAGATTTTTTAAACCAAACGCGCGGTTTCAACGTCTGTTAACTGTCTTATCTTTCTAACAGCATACGCTGCCGAGCTTAGTCGCCCCGCGAGAGATGTTATATGGGGTCCCCATTGTAACTTCTCGTCTAGCGTGATTCCTAGGAAAACCGTCTGATTACTAAATTCCAGTTTTTCTCCGTTCAATATGATGTCACATTCGCTACTTCTAACATTAGGTAATTTAAATCGAATGCATTTGGTTTTTTTCTCATTTAGTACCAAATTATTAACCGTAAACCAATCTTGGACCTGAAGAATAGAGTTGTTCACGTCGTCAAGATTTTGTGACCTTCGGTCTATTTTAAAGATAAATGAAGTGTCATCTGCAAATAACACCATCTTCGGTTGATTTTGAAGTAACTGGGGTAAATCATTAATGTAGACTAAAAAGAGGAATGGACCCAATATCGAACCTTAGGAACGCCCATTGATATTTCAGACCCTAATGAGTTTGTGCCGTTTATTTGTACTTTAACCTTTCTGTCTTTCAAGTATGATCTAAGCAAATCAAGAGCTTCATTCCTAATCCTATAGTGCTCCAGTTTCAGCAGAAGTGTCTCATGGTTTACGCAATCGAATGCCTTAGAGAGATCGCAAAAGATTCCAATGGCATCTTGTGATTCCTCCCAGGCGCTAAAAATGTTCTTTATTAGGGTGACACCGGCGTCAGTGGTACAACGTCCTTTAGTGAAACCGTACTGATGTTCATGCAAGATGGAGTTTTTATTAAAGTGACGTAACATTTGATTGAGCATCAACTTTTCAAACACCTTACTGAGAACTGGCAGAATTGACACGGGCCTATAATTATTGAGCTCTTTACTATCACCGGATTTGAACAATGAGATCACTTTACTATATTTCATAAGATCCGGAAAGACTCCTTGGTCTACACTGGTGTTAAATATGAAAGCTAAATAGGGCGCAAGGGTTTCGATGAGAGATCTACAGACTTTTACAGACATTGCCCAGAGATCTTCTGTTGATTTAATTTTAAGATCTTTAAAAGCTTTTATAACAGCTTGGGGGTTTGTATGCTGAAACCTAAACGCCACAGGGCATGGTTTTACATTATTTTTAAGTAAGGCAGCAGAACGCGCGGGTGAGGAATTTAAATCTTCAGTAGTTTTAAGTGGAACATTAACAAAAAAGTTTTCAAATTCCTGAGCTATATCTACATTTGAGTTTTATTTAATATTGAATTTAATTTAGAGACTGCAAGTGGTGGGGCCACGTGCAGTCTCTAAATTAAATTCAGTATTACGCTGTTTTTTCCTACCTGTTTCATTATTTATTATTTGCCAGGTAGTTTTTATTTTATCATCAGCTGCTTTTATTGTATTACTAATATATAGAGCTTTAGCTATTTTGCACACATTTTTAAATAATTTTGAATATCTTGCAACATACTGATGAAAGCTTGTATGAGTCACATTTGAATCTGTTATCTCTTAAAAATGTAACACTTAAAATTCTGTAACACATATGAAGATGATTTTAAGTCCCTTTCATCAATCTCATTTACCTGACAATTCTTTTGTTATAAGCAAAAATGTGAAGAAATAATCCTAACAATTCCTACTGAAACCGGATAGCGTGAAAGTGATAGGTCATAGTGCGGAAAGTATAGAAATACGAATGGTAGGTAAAAAATAAGAGACATATCTACATATGTATACCTAAACTTTGGTACGTTTAAAACAATATTTCACGAAATTACGGTACATCTGGCCCCTAATCTGGGCAAATGTTATCAAATGAAAGTGTTAACAACATGTAAGTAGGTATACATAATTTCTTACATAAATTACGACAATAATCGCGTATCATGCGATTTAATATGTTTGTTACATCATTCGATGAAAACAGTAAACAGTCTAGTATAAACTAAATGATACGTCTTATCACGGTGTCAATAGTTCAAGGTGTGACAATGGACAAAATATGCGGCTTCTTTCGTACGTATGGCAGTTGATTATAGAAAAGCCATTGACACAATAGCATAAACCGCAATTTGTATTCCTCAGATAAAAGTTTTCCGACTATCTTAATAAAATAAAGGATGTTGCCAAGTGGGGAAAAAATTTGGTCTTATTTTAACCGATTCTAAAATGAGGAGATAGAAAGCTATTGACACAATAGAATAAACAGCTCGTTCTTTTTAAGGGCGGTCGCCTACTGCGAGTTTTTGCAGCTATTCTGTAGCGCGTTTTGTCACGCGCGTCTGTATGTCGCACTTTTGGCCGTTTGTCGCATTTGCATCGCTCGATTCAGTGGCAATACAGTCGCATAGTATCGATTCAGCATCGCTTCTGCTACTGCATCGCTAATAACGCGCGACCCGACACGATCAATATTGTCTTGAAAGATTCCATAAAGGCATTCACATGCATCGCGTCTGAACGAATTCTGCATCGCGGCTGTATCGCGATAGTAGCGATGGAGAAACGTGGTAACGTGCGCGAAGGTGTATTTCTAGCGAAAGCATCGTACATGTATCGCGATCTTTTTGCGATTGTATGGTTGCAAAAAGCCGCCGCAGGACGATTGCCCTAAGTCTGTTTATTTTATTAAAGAGAGTCAGATAGTTCACTTAGGTACTTATATCTGAGAAATTAAAATAAGTCAGTACGGCACCCACTAACTAGATAAGTAAGCTTATGCTTGTGCTTTATATAAAATACCATGCTATGTAATCTAGTCCTACTTGAAAGAATAAATCTAATATTGCGGGTTGATTTGTTGAAATATGTCAAATGACATATTTATTCTTCAGATAAAAGTTATCTGAACAACTTTTTTTTGTATCATTTTAAATCAAGTTGTTCTATTGTAGCTTTTATCGCTTATTTTTTTAGGAATATAATTTTAAATGGCATTATAGTTTTCAGGGTACGTACTGCAATTTGTGTGTACAACTTTCGATGAATCGGTTTCCCTATCAGGCGTATTAATGCAAATCTTGTTTGAACCATTCATTGCAGCATTTCAGTTAAAAGGCGTTCAACAATAAGAAACATCTTTAACGGCTTCATAACAAAACTATGTATTAAGAAACGACTTCGCCTAGGATATTGTGGCCCAGGTCGTGAACCCCTTTTTTACCCGACTACGTCGAAGACGAGAAGAAGGGTTATGTTTTTAGCAGGTTATGTAGGTACCTATGCATGTATGTGACTACGTTTATCTGTACGATTTATGATTAAATTACACGTAATGACGTATGACTCCAATTATACGAAAACCGATGTTATTTTTCATTTGTCTGACTGTAATGTGGGCTTGTCTTGTAAATCCCTTTTTAGTTAGCGTTTTTGCCGGAACATAAACAAAGATGTTGTAAACTTAAACACACGGGTTTAAGTTAAACCTTTTTTTTGGAAAGAATACCATAAATTTCCTTTTCCGGTTCTATCTACTTCTCTCTCTCACGCTAGCATTCCCCTTGTTACGTTGGTTCTTAGTATAGACAATAGACACACAGGCAAATAGGTAGTACAGATTGATTCTTGCGAGAATTGATTAAAGCCGTAGCACAGAAAACAATCACTCAGCAAATGCATTAATCAGCGGAGTATCTGCTCAACACACTATCAATAGCAATCGCCTACTTTTTGACAGTTCAACAACATTCATTGCGTAATTTCGAACATATGATGGGCAATGGATTAGCAATATCCTTCAAAATGATTCAGATTGTGATTGATAGTGTGTTACGCAATTAGGGTGCAGCACAACATATCATAACATCACGCATGTGTTCCTCGAAGACCGAGGGGGTAAGTAGAGGTGCCAGTTACTTAAGTTTAAGTCCAATATAACAGGGGCGAATCTATTGCCATGGCGGGAAACGGTGCGCCGCCGCACAAATCATGCCTTCGAAATAAAGACCTAAAGCCTCTTACCTCAGTCTCCGTGATATCTCTAGGCAGCTTGAGATGGTCGGCCTTGATGCCAATGTTCTCAGCAGCACGGAGCTTCATCCTTATGTACACGTTGGAGTCCTCTCGGCCGCCCACCTGCACGATGGCCAAACGGGGCTCGAATTCCGACCAGCGCGAACGAGCCTCCGACACTTGTGCACGGAGGTCATTCTCGATGGATCTGATGATGCAGAGGAGATTATGATAGTGATGGGATACTCGAATGTATACGATTTTGAAACTTATGAATAATACTACGGATTACTTTAATGATGGTACTGCGTATGCGTACTTAAAGCTACGGTTCTAAATAATAAAATATTGTCCCAGACCATTTAACTTTTGACGTTTCTTCTGAGGCAGTTAGTTTGCAAAGAACACGAATAGGTACGTTTAAATTATGTTTTTTTTTTTAAATTCATGCTTAATTTCCGTTTTATTTATGGTGCAAATAAAAAAATCAGGATGAAAATCATGTCTCAATCAAAATTCAAAATATTCATCATAAATGAAAGGGTGAATGAAAGCCACGGTGTAAGCATGCAAAAAGTTGTGGATGACGAAAATATAGAACTAACTTAGCCACTTCAGTGCCCGAAATTGGTTGTGCGACCATCTTTTGAGTATGTAGACCGTATCTTCCTTCGGTCTCTAGCCGACTGACTCCCAACAGAGAGACAAACATCTTGACATGCAACTGACCCGAGGAGATAACCCTACGACACGGCATGGGCAACATATTCCACAAAACAGACTGGGATATGCCAAAACATAAAAAAGCGGCTAGATGCGGTTTTTAATTGCGGTTATCAACCCGGCATTGTTTAACATTTGAAATGGGTTCGTAAATGGCAACATTTCGAAAAACTTCCCGATCTGGATCATGCTGTGAAAAGCATTATCACATCGATTTCAGTGATGTTGAATGGTCACAGACAGACAGTACCTACCTTTTCATTTTGCTTGTATTAATATGACGTGCTGCGTTAGGTACTAATAAGGAACGAATTAAAGTCAGTAGGTACCTACCTACTTTCATAATACCTAGAGGTATCAAATTATAACGTACCATGGCGGCCGACAAGCTAAACGTGGCATGCAATTATAATCATTATAAGCGAAATAATAATGTAATGTAATCCCATACCTTAAACACTCTTTGGAAAATTGTCTAACCACTTGTCTGAGATGACACCATTTTAGCAAAAACATAATTACATAAATTAAACATTAAATACGTTATGTTTATTTATAGGGTCGAAACCTTTTCTTACAACTGTAGGTACTACGGCCTACTTCAAATGGCTCAGTGCTAGTAATATTAGGGAAATAACTATTGAAGAACAAAATAAGATAAACTGTTTACCACTAGATACTTATTGGAACAAACACATTGTTTTTGTTATAATGACTGATGATGGGCACGTCACGTTCGAGTTAAAAGATAAGACATATTACAAACGAAATCTTTTGCAAGAACAACTATTGTTATGTTAGACAAAACTTTTGAGATGTAAAGGGCACTATTAGCGCACTTTGTCCTAAACTCATGCATACACTTCTTCTTAGTGTCGATGGCGATCTAAATGGACTCTGCCCAGAATTCGGCTACGTGAATGCGTATCACAAGCGTCCATCAGTTCCTGTAACGTGCAGCTGACAGGACACGCAGGACATGATATCAAGTGTCCCATCGTTTGTGGAACAGCACCACATTTACACTGCAGTGCTGAATTATTTATGAATCTTCACCTGAACAGGATTTCCTTGCTTCGGCCAACCTGGGGCCGGAGTCTGTTTAAAGATTTCCAGGTTACCCAGGGCAACTCATGTCCAGGTGGAAGATCTTCAGCGGGTGGAAGGAAAGGTTTGTGTGAGGACGCACTGTCTCTCCACAGCTTCAGTCTTTTATTTAGAACGTTCTCCAGTTAGTGGGGCGACACAAAAAACTGTTTCGGCTTTTCAGCCTGTGTGGCACAAGGATGTTGTCGTGGAAAGGATGGTGTGTTTCGAAGACAATTTTGGCTATTTCGCTGGAGCTTGCCACCGCTCTGCGAACTGCTGGTGGCGCTATTCATACGCTAGTGTGTACAGCATTTCTACCAGGGTCAGTTTAAGGCAACCCCTGATGATCAGGCACGATTCATTCAAAGCTGTATCCACTAACTTTGCATGGGCAGAACGATTCCAAACGGGGCACGCGAATTCACCCACAGAAAAAGTTAGTCCAGTAGTCCGCATAACATCAGGCGAAGCACCCCACTTTGATGAGACTTGTCGTTGAAGAAGGCAAATTGCAATATTATATTGGCAATATTGTGAGTGTGCACCTTCTGCTTTTATGTTCTTGCAGTTTTTGCCGCATGTTAAAGTTGCATCTAATTTCAAATCTCGAAATATCAAATAGATTTTGCTGTACGTATAGTCTTTTCACACGCTGTCTCTCATCCAATTCTTCTGGCGTAGGTCTGCTGCAAGGAAATTTCTAATGAAATAAGCGACACCTTTGTGCTCTTTATTCTATCTTTACGTATTTTCTGTATTAGGTAAGTGTACCGTGTGTAGGTGCTTAACTTAATCGTTCCCCTAATTGTCTAAGAAGTATCTAAGTATAATTTATTTGGATTTAGGTACTTCTAACCTATAAAACTTTTTTGGTGGGCCATCATGAAATTACTTCTCCCGCTATGAGCGGAGCGGCAAGGCGTGCCCGACTTTTACTGACTAAAACCCACCCGTGTATGGAACACGGGTGGATTTGAGTCAGTAAGTAAAAGTCAGTTGCTTGTGTGTGCCAAGGGCACAGGCGGTATCTCTTCGAAACAACCCGCGACCCTGGATGGACCCCGTCAGTAAGTGCTGACATCTCATTGAGGCGCGAGTGGAACACAACGCGGCGTCGACCCTGGCCTGGACCTAGCCGGACGGCGAGCTACCCATTGCTTGCCGTCCGCAAGCCCGCCGGTGGCCGGGAATCTGCTGACGATTCCCGACTCCCAGGGAGTCTCCTGCGGCGACGTACTAAAGTCGCAATCTAGCAAACCTCCGTTTCTTTTTGGTCGTGCGCCCAAGATATGTGGTAAGGGGTGACATTATGACGTAACTCAATCTAAAAGCGTTGGAAAAGCGCATCTCATTTTCATCCTGTAACAAGTTTGACGGAGCAGCGCTCAAAAATCTGCAATTTTCTCTCTTATACTCCACAATTTACTAACAAATGCGATGCTTAAGGTCAAGAGGGATACGAAGCCCAAAGAAAAGATGGATGGATTGAGTGAAGGACGTTAAGAAAGGAAAAGGAGTGAATGATGGGAATGTGGGCTGACAGGGGAGAATGGAACCAAAAACTTGTTGCACAGACCCCAAGTAACGTGGGACAAGCACCCATTTGCAATTGCCTAACACACTATCAATCACAATCTGAGTTAGTTTAAGGGATATCGAGGTTCGAAAAAATTGACTTCTCAACAACTTAAATAACGCAATGAATGTTGTTGAGCTGTCAAAATGATAGCCATTCCTACTGGTATGGCTGAATTAACCAGTCTTTGAATAAAGAAAAGAATAAGTTCTAGTATGAAAAAAAATCAAAATTTATTCTCAGGATAAGACTTACTCGTACTTGAGGTATAAAAGTTTGGTGAAATTCGCCCTTAGTGTAACGTGATATGCGATTGCCCAGAGTTGTAGTAAGATGATACGATCAAGAGGAAACCAAAACGAACAGAGAGGCCAGATGATGAAATGACCGAGACTTAGCCCGAAATAAATACCCCGACAAGGCGATCATTCGATCAATCGATGAGATTGGGATATTCGACAGCAGTGTTTTGTAGATATTTCAATACCTACTTAACAAGTCATTAAAGCACGATATAGATAATAGTTGGGTGAGTTAATATTTTTTTATTCTGTGAATGAGTATTTAAAATTTAAAGATTCACACTGACCTATATTATATGATACGAGGGCCGCACTGAAAATTTCGGGAATCAAGGAAGTGACACAACATTACTATTTAAAAATGTATTTATTGCTTTTCGAAGTATTCTCCGCGAAATTTGACACATTTTTCCATACGATGGAAACAATCATTGAAGCAACCATTCCATTCCGAAGTTGGGGTCTCCAAAATGGCCGTTTTGTAGGCGTCCACAGCTTCTTCAGGTGATGAAAATCTCTGTCCACGCAATTTATTCATTATTTTAGGGAAAGTATATAAATCATTAGGGCTTAGGTCGGAGCTGCACGGCGGCTGGTCTAATAATTCTATGTTTTCTTGCTCTAAAAACTCTTTTGTTCTGTGTGCGGTGTGAGAACTCGCATTGTCGTGATGGAGGATGATGCGGCGGTTGCAGTTCTATTTACGGAGTTCAGAAGCGACCTGTGGCAAACAAATGCTAGCATACCATTCTGCATTAACCGTTCTTTGTCCCTCAAGAGGAATAGTCGTTACATGGCCGGTTTTGGAGACAAACGTGGCCACCATTTTTTTTGCAACACTCCGTGAACGAACAATTTTTGTTGGCTTTAACTCATTTTCGAACACCCAAACTCGTGACTGGTTTTTTGTTTCGGGTTCGTACGCGTATATCCAGGATTCGTCACCTGATACGATGTTGTATACAGCATTTGAGGATCCTGCGTGGAATCTTTCGAGAGTTCTGATGCACCAAGTAACGCGAGCCGCTTTTTGCTCTTCACAGAGCGAATGCGGTATCCATCGGTAAAACAACTTTTTACACCTAATTGTTCATGCAAGATTATTTGTATTTGACTCATGCCAATGTCTAAAGTTGCCTGAATTTCGCGGTATGTCACATGTCGATCTTCCTCAATCAGCTTTCGCACAGCATCAACGTTTTCTTGGGTGACTGCAATTTTTGGACGACCTTGACGGGGATCATCACTGAGCTTGACACGTCCACGTTGAAATTCAGCAAACCAGCGATAAATTGAGGTTTTGGATGGGGCTTCATCACCAAATGCAGAAATCATCCGGTCAACACACTGCTTTTGTGTTAAACCACTTCGAAAGTCATAATGAATCATCGCTCTTGAATTTTCTCGAGTCAATTCCATTTTCTCAACGACTAAACAAGTTTGACAAAACCTTGTGACAACACCGAGAATCTTTTTTTAAATAAATGAATGATATTCGATTTTTAAAACCAAGGAGTTTTCAATTAAAAAGATTTTAATATGACAGGAACAGTGGAAATATTCAATTCCCGATACTTTTAGTGCAGCCCTCGTAACTGGACAAATAGGTACTTGACATTAAATTTAAATTTTTTCATGTTTGTGCAATTTTTACTAGATTAATTTAATAATTAATGTAACAATAATTTAACAAGCTAGTTTTAGCGAATTGTTTACAAATTGTAAAAAATCTGACCATCTTTAATGTACTACAATTCTTGCGAATAAATTTCATTTCATTTAATTTTTTTCATAAGTTTAGAAAAGGAACATAAATAATTATCTAACAATTGCTACATAGTTAAATAACTTCCCAGTATATTTTTTGCAGTCGTTTAACGTTTTTACTTATCGCTTTCTAAAGGTATTCAGTTGGTGTACAAAGTAAGCATAATTCGATACACCTACCTACTGGTTTCTGTATTAAATCGTAAGAATTCGAATTTTTCTCTAACATTATAAATAATGATTATGATTGATAAAATTAAAATCACTTTAACATAGGCTGAGCATGTTACAGTGATTATTTAACACGCTCAGCAAAAAAGTTGAAAGTTAAGTTAAGTTCTCATCATGTTTGGATTTTTAATTAAACTCAAACTCAAAGCATTTATTTTAAAAAAAAAACTATTTACATTTGGATTGTCAAAGTCAGTCAGTTAGTCAGAAAGCTGAAGCTTCTATTCCAAAATGTCGATCTATAAGGAGAAGAACGGACAATAAACTCGAAGGACATTCTTTATCAAGATATTACAAAACCTTGGGTATATTATCCTTGTTGCTTCTATACGTGAGAACAAAATAAATACTTTTTGTTAGGGTGTCAATTTTGTTATTATCAACTACAGCTATTTAAAACCAAAGTCATAACTCAATTTAACAAAACAAAAAAACGGAACAAAATCTTGCTCTTAGGCCTGTCTGTTGTGTTGTTTTTAGATATTAGATGACGGAAACAGAATTACATTTTAAATACGTTTTGCGCTACACCTATTTGATGTTTGGTGCAAGCGGGCCAAAAAATATAGCTTGAACTTCGAACTCTCTATTTAAAACACAAACAATGGTATACAAATATTGGTACTTACTCAAAAACCGGTTCTAATCCTTCCTGCGGCTGCCACATAATTGCACTTTCAATTATTTAAATAAACAAACAAACACTAAAACATTTTATATTATTCTAACCGCATTATGCACTGACGCCGATGACCGGTGTAGGCGGCGACAGATTTTAACTGACTATGCTTGATAAACAGCGAATCTAGTTAACCTGTCCAGCAGGTATACGCACAACTTATGCCAACGGTATGACCGGCATAGTGGCATAGTCTTTTTTTGTTACAGCTTGTATTTATGTACGAAGAAAGTTAGGAACTTGCCTTTATATTCGAGCTGAATTCTTTAGAACATGTAACAGGTAACTTAGTTGAAATAATGTATTGTGACCTTGAATCTATACCGCGTGTTGTTACCGGCTGTTTAATGTGTATGTAAACAAGTGACATAAGAAGCGTGGCCTCTTTTTTTGGACATGTGCGAATGAGGCTTTTTTAGGGTTCCGCACCCAAAGGGTGACAACGAAGTCCTATTACTAAGCCTCCGCCGTCCGTCCGTCTATCAGCGGGCTGTATCTCATGAAACTTAATAGGTAGACAGTTAAAATTTTCGTCTGTATTTATAGTGCCCCTATAACAACAAATAAAAAAAAGTTAAGAACTAAAGGGGGTCTACGTTTTTTGCCTCGTGGTACAGAACCCTTCGTGTGCGAAGCCAATTACTCATGTGGTCGGTTTTTTTAAAAGTTTAGATATGGTATCTAATAGAGATAAAACTGTAATAAAACATGCGGCATACGATTTTAGGGTTTTAACAATACGGGTATAAGTTGCATCCAATATGAAAATGCTGTTTTTAAATATAAATAAAACACGTTGATTAGATTTACACTGTCATTTATTTTTCTTATAAATATGACATGTCTGTGACACAGCCATCGGTTATCGACTATTATTTATGTAAGGCGACCATCACTGATCACTTCCGTATTTACTTATTTTAATAAACTCTTTACGAAAATTCGATCTTTTAGGCCGAATCGCGCCCGAAAAACATTAGCTAATGTTATCTATAATAATGCAATGGTAACTGCAGTTTTTATCAGATGATATTGTTTTTTTTTACATAGATATTTGATAAATAAATGTGTTGACACTTAAACAAAACACGTGCAATGTTTTGTTTTAGCGGTTGTTTCATAGGGACGCAAACAGCTTTTAAAGCAAAACTAGGTACATTACGAAATTAGTGACGTAAAAATATAGCGCGACTTTATGGTATAATTTCGTTCGCGCGCGTGAGCCATGTGGAAATCACCAACGAAAAAGGCGCTCTATTATTATTCTATGTCATTTGACGTCACTAATTTCGTAATGTAATTTTGACTCTAGGGAAAAAAGTATAACAAACAACCACTTAGGTACAGGTATTTAGTTCGAATATCACAATTTTAATCATTAAAAGAACTAACAATAATCTTCCTTAATGTCAATTTATAAAGGCCAAGGGCGGATATATAGTACAGTTACTTTAAAACTGACATCCACCATTTTAAATTTCCTAATTTTTGTTCGACAACACTAATTACAGATATAATTACTAGTGCACTGTTTTATGAAAAATACTGATATTAAAAAAACCTAGTCTTACAACTAATGAAGTGAGTGCAATTGTGCACTGTTTATGTTTAATCATTTTTATCCTTGATACATCCGCCCTTAGGTCAAAGCAATTATCAGAATGGTGTTGACTTAAGATAATTATACTTATTTGGAACCCTTTTAATATAAAACAATGAATCAGTATGATTTTCTTCTTGTCCCGTTTATATTTATCAAAAAACAAAATTGTACACTAAAAAGGTTATAAATTCTTCTTATGCAAAGAACAGTCTTTATGAGGAAATCTTCAACATTACTCCTACATTCGCTCTTGAGCAAAAGCAATAAGAGAAGAACTTAAATCTAAATAACAATAAATGTTACAAAGTAATGAGCTAATGGCTAAGCAGTCTCGAAAGACAGCCGATTTGTTTGGACTAGTCTACGTACACGTATAATAAAAAAAAAAACGCCTCTAAGTCAGATCAACAAACCTAAAGCTACTAAAAATAATAAGACCCTGGACTCCTAAATCGAATCACCATGTATTTCCATGTAAGTATAATAGACCTCAAAATAATGATAAGTTAAAGAAAAACTTTTCATTCAGTTTTGATGGCGACATACTGGCCATCACTTTAGTGTCATCATTGTTCCAAATTTGAATTCACAACTTTTTCTAATACAAAACAAATGCAGGGTTGCTTTATTTAGGAGTACAGGAGTGTATTAACAAAAGAGGTAACTTATGACTGTAGGGAACGGAAATCCTCTTCCTTCTCGCGATGCGCGTTGGAGTACAGATGTATGCGCATCGCGTGTAGAGGCATCGGCTTCGTGTTGCAGAGCTTGCAAGTCAGCTCAGCGCTTGAAGATACTGGCGTCCTGTAGATGGGATAACGAACGTTTTATGAAAAGTTATCTTTAGTGATTTGTCTTGTTTTGTATACGAACACGTCGTTTTGCATCATTTCCACTATGTCAGTTAGGATATTATCTTGCGCTTTTATGGGTTATCCTAAATAACTCGAAGTTAACAACTAACTCAAGTTAAATAAAAAAATCATCTTGCTTCACCATGAGCTAGAGGTAAACCTAGGGTTAAACTTTTAAATATTTAACAGAACCAATGCGGAAGAGTTAAGTCGCTAAACTCGGGGTTAGTGTTAGTAATGCCAAAATAAAATGACGATATGAGGTACAGCTGATAACTTATTTTAAAACTTCGTTAATATATCAGCGAACAATACATTCATGAACTCATAAAAAAAAACACCTACATACATACATAACATCACGCCTGTAATTATAAGGGTTAGGCAGAGGTGTACCTATAGGACACCCACATTTCGCCAGTTATGTTTAAATCTCATATAATAGGGGGCGAGCCGAACCGGGCACCAAATCCTGACTCCGGGCTGCTACTGAGAAATTCTAGATAGAAATACCCATTAACACTTTGCCCGACCTGTGAATGGAGCCCAGGACCTCATGCTCAACAGTAGCTCTTACAACCACTAGACGACCAACGAGGCAGGTAATTTTGTTTTTTTCCTTGATTTTTGCGTTACAAGCGCTATTGACGTAGTTTTATGCTGTAACATACTTTGTGTGTATCCATGCGATAAGTTTGTGCAGAGAATATTTTTTTTGCTATTTTAAAAACACCAATTAACAAGTAGCTACACAGGGTACAAGATACTTGCTGTATCATTATAGCATGTTGTATTACCGATCGCGTGACATAACGAATTCAAAATACAAAATAAATAAGTGGTATTATTAGGTAGTGTTATCACAACTCATGTCGTAATTGGTCTCGTTATGTAAAATGAGTTCCAAATTGCTCCTATTAGTAAATTATACGTTAACTACAATAGTGTGTTATTTTTCATGCCTATCTTTATACAGGGTGAAATTGAAAACTTGCTCCAACTCGAAATAGGAGCTTCAGTAACTGTTACATAACCAATATAAATTGTTATTTCGAAAATCTAGTATTGAAAAAAAAAAAAAATATGATTTATGAACTCTGCGATGAATGGATTGCAAAGAGCGCGCTCTCAAATTGATACTCTAATTTTCTTATTTGTTTTGATAGATTGTTTTTTTTTTTACTGGAACGTCGATTATTCGTGTTATCTTAACACGAATAATCGACGTGAATGCATAACTTAGTTTGCACTATCTAAGTCGATTTTTTTTTTTCAAAACTAGATTTTCGAAATACCAATTTATATTGGTTATGTAACAGTTACTGAAGCTCCTATTTCGAGTTGGAGCAAGTTTTCAATTTCACCCTGTATATAATTGTATCTTTATTTTACATTTACATAATATTATAAATGTCACAATTTAGTATCGTAATTATCGTATCGACAAGATACCGTAATATTTTAGAATGTATTGAGGGATAGATTGGAAAACCTGGCTTGTGCGAACAAGTATTTTAATTAAATCTTGGTATACCAAAAACGGTTTGACAGTAAAAGGTATTACAGACGACGATATTAATGGGTCCGTAGTTAAAATAAATCATTTATAACTTCAATGAGCCGATATCTACCGCCGAGAAAAAGCGGTCGTGTGCCTTGCGTGTATGTAAGGCCGATCGCCTTACACAACAACAAACTCCTTACCGGCCAACAAGCAGCTTGAGCCGGTCGTTCTCCCTCTTGAGCTCCAACAGCGCGTCGCGGCACACAGGGTACAGTTCCTGTGGCGCATGCAGCGGGTAGATCACGGCTCGCTCCACCATGTCGGGCACGGATATCTCGAGCAGTTCGTGCTCGGGCACGGAGCGCCACTCCCAAGCGCGCGGGACGAACTCCGGCTGACGGTGTGTGCGACGCTTCATTAGGAGGCTGGAACAAGAAAGTAAGATAGTGCTGTCGTATTTTGTTGAGATTTACAGAATTTTTTTGTGTTGCAAACATGTACTAATTTATTTAAAAAACATTGATCGCCGCTCTATTGCATTTCAAAGCCAAGAAAGCTTATGACACAGTTACACTCCAAAGTTACTAGACATTATCGGTACTCGTCATCAATGAACTTAAATTTTACAAATTAATATAAATTGGAACACTGTCATTAAAAAATAGGATGGATTAAAACAATTAAATTTTGCTGAAAAGTGCCAAGATTATCTGGTAAATCAAAGTTAATGACCGAATTATTAAATGACATCTCTGAGTACCAAGTTATATATATGACCCCTAAAAATAAGTAAGAGGTTGAGCATTAAAAAATAGTCCTCCATCCCGAATTTCGTCCATGGCGGCCAATTTCAATGGAGATACAAACCTTCGGCGCTGGAGATATTACAGTCTGCGCAGACACAGTTGCACTCCCTCTACCCTCAATCTTATAATCCAATGGGACGGCAATCCGACATTCGCGGAAAGAGATCAAGAGCAGGATCAACAACGACACGTGCGCGCGAGGCATGGGGTTATCACACCGCCAACTTAAAAACTCCGGAATGCTACTGAGAAATTTCTAATGATAAAACCCAATAATACTGCATGACCTGGGAATCGAACACAGGACTCCACGCTCAAAAGTCGCGCTGGCAACCACAAGACCAACGTGGCCAACGGGGGAGTTGAGCATAGGAGTAGTAAGTCTTAATTTTTCGTGAAATTCTCACGAGGGTAAATAAAACAAGTGTACGTACTCCATAAGATCCTTGCGTATGAGGCGCGGCACTTGTGGACGGAACTCGTCGTCAGCGGTGGGCTGCTCCTGTCCGTCGCTGCAGAACATCATGTGGTCCATTAGATGACGGATGTGGTTAATCTAGAACAAAATAGAAACTATTCTACAAGTCTATACAAATGCCAAATGCTCAGTTTTGTCTTGACAAAAAAAAAACTAGCGACACATCTATGGCAAATATGTGGCGGCATCTACACCGCCACACAGAGGCGGATCCATGATTTATTTCTGATGGGCCAGAAGCATTGGATGGATTTTCTGACTGAAAGATTAGTTACGTTGTCAAGGTACATAGAAAAGTTTGAGAAAAAAAAATACAAGAACGACCGAAGACAATGTTTGCATCCCACCTCCTAGGTATAGGTTTGGTTATCTTTCAACTGTTCATAGTGAAATAGGAGTTACTTTGTCAAATCAAATCCAAACATTTATTTTTGCAAACATGGGTAATTCGTACATAGATGTTTTCTTAAAGTAAAGTCCTCCATATTCTACCGTCTCATGAGCATGCAAATAATATTCAATTCTAAAGTTAAACAGAGTCTCTATTGATGTCGACGTAAATAAAAAGTTTAAAACTAAAGAGAATGTTGACAAGAGAAAGCGACGCGAACTCTGGAATTTAAGCCCTGCCTTGAAGGTACAAGTAAGGTTTTATTGATTACTTTAGACCATTCATACTGAAATAGGAGTCTCGGGATCGACTCATAATGCTGATTTGGAGGTGTAAGTGAATATAAGAGGGAGCTAGACAATTTTTGCACCCTACATTTATATATTGCATGGGACAAACTGCCTCTTACTGAAAATATTTTGACATTGTTTACCAACCACAGACCCGGGGCGGACCGCCCTTGCCTGCATGAGCGAGTGGAGCGAGCTTAATAATTTTAGCACCCCACCTCGGTTTTGGGGAGGGGGGGGAGGGGGGCGAATTAACAAACCACCGTTCACGGGCAAGTTTATATTAATTATAATTACAAGTTGATAGGAGTTCTATATAAAAAATATTGAGTTACTAGGTGATGGAAATTAAAAGTTATTAATGATTTTAATTTATTTATTAAAAGTTTCCGAACGGAACGTTTTTCGCCAATTACATTGATACATTCCAATCTACACTAATGATTTATCTGCTTACACCTAAGTACGATTTTGCTTGGCAGTTTTATTTATTCATTAAAACTTTATGATGCTCTCGCAGTCCGAGAGTTTCTCCATCGAGAATACCGATAGGTGGATAAGGCGGGGTGTTACAATTTCGTGGCCCCCGTTCACCCGATTTAAATCCCATAGATTTCATTACCGGGGTACGATAAAGGATAACGTGTACTCTAAACCAATTCAAGATTTAGATGAGCCGCTAAACACATCAACTCGACAAGATAGAAAGAGAAAGAAAAAACTTTTTTTTTGCGGTGAACATGACGCCGTGAACGAATACAAACACCAAAAAGAACAAGTTGGGGGAATCTGATTTAATAAAAATCATAACTTAAGAAATCCAACAACAGAATTTTATTTCAAACGCACCTAAAACTAACAAATTACATCAAGTCATACCATTTTGAAATCCAGACTAAACGCGCCATCCTTTAAAGGTACTTACCGAATAGTGTAGTACATTTTTTTCCAGTACATTCATAATGTGAAGGTAATTAACGGAAGGGTTTTTCAGAAAAAAAACTGACGAAAAGTTCATATTTGTAGTCACAGGACTTGAAAGATCATCACAGGGTGTTACTGTGACATGATTGCCATTTCAACTGTAATTAATCTGATTTAATATCCTGTTCACAAAAGCCACTAATAAAGAGTTGATTGAGGAGAGATTAGAATTGTAGGTAAATTATAATGTCAAATAATGAGAAGATTATGTCAAAGAGGTCCGTAAAAAATAAATATTTAATAAAAATAAAATAAAAAAACACCGTAATTTGGGAGTAGTTAAAAGAAATTTACATAATGATGCCTTTTATGAGGTACCAGGGAAGCCACATGTGCAGAAGGAATTATTGCCAAACTTCCTTGTCTTTAGTCTTATTTTAAGCTGTTTTAATATGGACACGTTTAAAATCCATAAAATTTGAAAAGTACGTGACCATAATTTTTTTATTTTATTTTTCTAAAAACTGTCACGACTTGGCCTATTGCCATTTTTTGGCTTCACGTTGATTTCTGGACCATACTGTATATACAACGTTCCGACATCAATTTTTGACGTTTTTAAGGCTGCAATTTTCTAGCAAGTCGATAGTATACCACGTTTTGGCTTAAATATCGGACGGGTTATAGTTCGATAGCAACGCCTTCTTTGCATTTAGGATAGGAATTACGACCAGTCTCTTTTGAAATGACATGTCATAGCAACAGAATACTTTGGAACTTACAATTAGCAGCCAAGTCACGACTACGTAATATCGGCAGATGTGTCGTCATACATAGTCATACGCACATTTGTCACTATGCAGCAAAGTCGCGAAGTAAATAATGTGAGTGAAACTATAAACAATGGTGCCGATTCTCTTGTACACCGAACTGAACTATCACTTAAATTCCTTAATTTTGGCTATGAGAATCTTAAAGTTATTCTGCAAAGATATCTCTAAATTATAAATAATTTTGACACAACTAAAATCGAATTGGTCAATCGCGACTCCACGTGGTTTCTTTTTTATTTTGTTTTTACTTCGCAACGTGGTACTTGTTTGCCCTATCTCGTGAATTATTTTAGAGCCGGAGGCGCGCAGAGGGGGCAGCCTCGACGTGTTTTATATGGATTTTTTCATTTTTTGTATGGAACACATGAAAAATTCTTAACTACGTGATGAGTTTTAGGGGTTTAAGGGTTTAATGAAGAGGTCGAAATTTTAATTATTTTTGCGATAGGACACACCATTTTCGAGATATAAGCCAAAGAAAAAAAAAAATACACAGTACTGTATTTTTTTTTTTGCACCTGAAGTCGAGGAGTTCGTGTGAGTTTTAGTTCACAACTAATTTTATTCCACACGTTTTTAACCGCGATTAAAAATAGTCAGATTCATATTCATATTTACTTAGACAGCCAAAAATTTAGATGAAAAACGTCAAATTCAGAATCGCAAAATTGCCATTTTCACTAAATTAATAACTATGTGTCATCTTAATTATGTCAAACCAAAATATAGTTATGATGAGTCACTTTAGTCTATTTCAGAATGGGAAATCGTCGTTTGACAAAATTAAAACAATATTTTGTGATTTTTTGTCTAGTTTAGAGGCATTTGTAACGAGAATCGGCAATTTTGTTTAGTATGGATAGCTATATCATAATATTCCTCTAAACTACTTTAATCTTTTGATTTTACTGTTTATAGTTTAGGCAGTAAAACTAATAACCATCTTCTATAAATAGTAAGGAAGTGATAACTGGTTATTTAATTTTTGAAAAAAAAAAAAAAAAAACCACCGAGGTGTGGGAACAAGTTTGATGCCGAAAAGGAGGATGGCCAAATCGTACCTGACGATGAGTCTGTGGCGTCCCGTTATGCCATATATATAAAAAAATCCGTTATTTTTCAAATACTCATAAAACATAAGAAATATCTCATTAAGAAGCCAGAAAAAAAAGATATACATTTTTTCTTGTTTAAGTAATTTCGTTGATTTTTTTAGAATAGCATGTTGAAAACGCACACTATTGTTATTCATGTAATTAAATTCTAAAAATAAAAATTAATCAAAACAACAAGTTTTCATTATGAATTGGATTCTTGTCATAAAAAATAAAAGTTCATAGAAACCATGTTTTGTACAATTGCGTACAACGGAGCACATACATTAAATATCATCGACGCTCGATAATGATTAATTGATTGACACCCGGCGATCGAAGAGAGGATGATGAATAAAAATTATTTTATAAAAACCCTTTTTTTCATTCCTTTACCCAGTGACAATGCAGACTAAAGACTGTATCTGCGACTAAATCTCAGTTCAGTCAGAATTGAAATCAGTCATGGTGGGCATTAAAAACCTTTAAAAACCCCTTTTTTTTCTCTGTAGGTATTAGTGCGTTTTGATTGATCTGAACGAAATCGAAATAAATAAACAAGTACGAAATGAGATCGCTAATTACACTCTTCGCTTATCGCTAAAATACTGAAACTGTATGTCGTCTGCCTAGCATTAAATCGACTTATTTAGTGATTCTAACCTCAAATATTTTTTTTCCATTATTAAAATATCTTGGCCATTTAGATTATATTTTCGAACAGTATGGTGATAACTACATAAAAACAATCCAATCTTACTATAATTGGTTTCTGGACACTCAAAATAAAAGTCAGGTCCAGCGTCTATACAAATTTGGCCGATGTTCTTTAGGATTTTATAAAAAAAAATCTGTTTGTCTGGATGTATGTTCCGCGGCGCAAAAACTGCAGTACGGATTTGGATGAAAGGAGAATGCCAAAGTTTCCCACAAGACTCGGCCAGAACCGACAAAGATGAACTATATGTCAAAAAAAGGAAAATAATTATAGAATTACATGGTATAATTAGTTTTCTATTAGAAGAACACCAAACAAAGTTAAAGATCTGTAAAGTTGACCACTTAATACATCTGATTTTAGCAATGAATAATACAGGTTCGGGTACCGTTTTAAAAGCCAAATACGACTACGTATTTAGTAGAAAATCGGAGTCCTGAAACACAGCAATAAACAATACAAAACTCAAAAAAACACGGAAACTCTTCGTCGCTGGTGATATCACGCGGGAGAAGTAAATACAAGTTTTTGACAGTGACAGATTCAAGTTAAAGTTTGACATCTGGTGCTGCCAGCATTATAGGAATATACTATGCGAAACGGTATCGATAATCGAATTGAATCTTTTTTAATTATTACTTTATTGTAAAATATATATTTAAAAATGTAACTAAATGCTATTTATTGATATAATAATATGTTTAGTGACATAAGTAAGTAATTAATTCACTTATATAGTCCTATTTTGATATTTTCGCAATCGATTTGCAAGAGCAGTTTCGTATCGATATAAATATTTTGGTATTGGCAACATTTCTAATTGAAATGGTAGATTATGAAATGTGTTGATATATTGAATAACTATTTAAAATGAGTTTTCAACGGTGGGCTTCTACAGATTTTATTTATATTGTATAATTCTTACTGTTTTTTATTATCAATTATCATTATTATAGAAAGTCTGTCGGACGCTACCCATGTTTCGAGCCTAATCTTGGCATTGTCCTTTGGCACACAGATAGTTTATAACCTGGATCATCACATAATACTTTTGATCTCGGTAGTACGTTCCCATGGTATATTTTCCGACATAGATGCGGGCAAAGCCGCAGTCAAAAGCTAGTAAAATAATAACACATTTCCATGTGCTTCTCGATTATAACAGTCCATCAGTATTATTGTAATGCACATTTTTAAATTGTCTTATAAAAAATAAAAATAAACTACTATTATTGGATACTATATGGAAAGAAACATTATTATGAACTCACAAGTCCAATATCTTCGACGGCGAGATCAGCATCGATTTCGATCAACAGATCATGCTCGGGTAGGTACGGCAGGCCGTTCTCCGAGCTGCCCAGGCCGCAGAGAGCGCTCACGTAGCGAGAGCCCGCGGTGTTGCGGCGAAGTTCCGCACTGTAAACGTAACAACTGATAAGGCTGGGCTGTCTTATTAACGCTATTGGTGACCACTATTGGTCCATGTTAACGTCGAGAGTATTTTGAATCTGCTGCGTTTCAAAGATGTGCAGTCAGCATAAAAAAGATGTAAACGCCAACCATAAATAATTTAATTGTCTACCATCTTTACTCCAAAATATTGTATTGAAATAAAGAAAGAAAAGAAATAAAAAGCATTTATTGGGACTCGCACAGAACATAGTTAAAACTTAATTATAGACACTCTTCAAAGGCGGTTTTTCTTTGCCGTCAGAAAGAAAAAGAGCAAAGGTATTAACAGGATAAGGCCACGATACGGATTAAAAGGGCAAAAATAGTTCAATTCTTTAACTAAATACATAATAAAAACTATATTGTTAGAAATGTGGCCTTTTTCTAAGAATACCAATATTATTTTTTGTTTAATAAGCTAGAATACTGCAAAGTATGTAAACCGGTAATCGACCGGTAAAATAGCGCAGCTCTATCGTCATGCGTCATTCGTTCACAAGTATTGTCTATGATTCCGTTAGAAACTCATGAATCCGAAATCAATCGGGAGTAGGTAGGGTTTAGTGCTTAGTTTCGAACTACCTTCGGACGGACCCGTATAGTCGTTGACGGAGTAAGAGAGTAGACCCCCAGGACCCGACGTAACATTATTGTCTATGCCTTTAGTATTTATGCATAGCCACAAAACATATTACACATTGGGTTCTTAATTAAAGTTACACAATCAAACAATTTAATGGAACACAGATTGTAGACAATGAAATGAATTCTTATCAAAAACAAAACATAGGAATTTGGCAGTGGTAGATATTGATTATATGGTATAAAAATTTATTTGTTCTAGTGATATTACCCAGTGAGGAAAGTAAGGAATACATTTGTATGGACTAAACGCCGCCCGCATTTCCTCTTAATGTGACTAAATCCAGAAGTGATATTTTTTTTCTGTAACGTGGTTGTACTCACACGGGACAGAAGAGCAGTGCAATGATGGCAGGTAGTCCGGGGATGTTCGGCATCAACGTGGTGTGACGCAGCGTTAGCCGAGTTAGGGATTCGTTGCAGCCCACGTTGGCAGCGACTAACATTCTATGGATAAAAGAAACTGTAATTTTAGACCCCAGCGAATAGACAACCTACGTAGTTATGTTAATTACGTTGTATTTATCACTCATATTCATCATTAGTCTGCATATCTCGTCAATATGTAAGGAATAACCCGAGTTTATTTTTGGTCCCATAGTAAGTTGTTCATAGTGCTGAGTACAATGACCCCCTTATGAGAATAAACAGTGTTGCCCTTACAACCTATATAGCACCATCTTCTTCTCGCACAAGAACAAAGATTGTACATACATAATAGCAGAAAAGTTACCTCTCATATTTCTCCTGGGGCTCAGTATCCAGTAGTACAGAGTTCACGGAATTCCATTCAATGACCACCGGTTTGTCGCGGCTGCCATACATCAGGTTGTGTACCGTAGTTTCAAGAGGACTGAAAATATACAAAATATTTAAGGATCTGATACGACTATTGAAAACAATTACAGTAATGAATATTTTCAATAGATTGTCGGCTGAAAATATTTGTACAGGGTTAGATTTTCAACAGGGACCACTATAACTGCTATGACCATCGTAAGAGAAGTTAGAAATCAGCATGAACTGATTACAAGGCTAAAATCAACAGCATTTTAAAGAAACACCTGCACCCTAATAATGTGATAAATTTTCAATTACAATCCGAAGGATTTTGAGGAATATTGCTCCATTGCATGTTTGAAAAATTCGTCTGCTCGACAACAACGTAAATAACAATGACAATGAAGTCTGTTGAGCTGTCTTAATGAAAGGCATTACCATCGTAAGTGTGTTACGTAATTACCCCGCCGTTTACAAAGAACAAAAAGTTGTGGATTCAAATTGCCATACTGCTTGCTGTATTGCTGCGTCACTTTTTCTTCCCAGCTAAAGCACTAGGAAGTGGTGAAGGGCGGGTGTTTTGGAGGACTGTCTCATGTAATTTTGACGTTTGAATAGTGCTGATTCTCAACATAATTTAAAAATAAATTGTTGGACATCTATCTTCACTTGGATTTTGAAGTGCTTATTCATTTTCTATACAAAACCACGCTACATGTATTTACCTGAACGGTCCCTTGAGGCAGACATCAGAATCGCATTCCTTAACACTGGGCGGTTCAATCTCGGTAAGTTGGTAGTACGCCATCTCCATCTGTTCTTTGTTGTGGGCGCGTTTCTGAGCCAAGTTCAGATCTGTAGCGGTCACTCTAATGTCGTGGTTCAACTGTGAAAGATAACAGATAATATAACTGTGTTGTACGAGTATGTTTAGGTAAGTAAGCTGATTTTGAATAAATTTGCGTCCTTCCAGGGAGAAACAGTAGACGTAAATATGAACAACTTTTACTTTGAGACCAACTCTGAAATAGCAAATAAAAAAAAAATCGTATGCTATATTAGTGGAGCTACCACAAAAGTTATGAATGATATTTCTAGAGGTTATGTAGTGAACAGGGACAATCTTGGCTTTGGTTTATCCACACTGCATTCGCCTCTTAAAATACAGGTGATCCTAGTTTAAGAGGCAGGGTTATTTAAAGTATTGTACAGTTTATGCAACATTTGTATTGTATTATCTATATCTGTAATTTTTGTTGGTGAATATACAATTTATTATTATTATTTCGGTAAACAAATTTTGTTTCTTAGCTCTTTGGCTAGTTTAAGCTACATTAACGGGCCCAAGCCAAGTCAATGTAGCGTGTGTGGTGATTTTCGTGTTGTTTACGTAGGATTAATGTTATGAGGACTAATTATTATTATTATTCGCTACTTTGAATGTTTGCTTCAGTTATGCTATCGTCCGATGTAAAAATGGCAGCTTCTAATTTGTATACTACAGCTACAGCTATAATATAGAAATTAGTTTAATTCCTCGCTCGTTTAATTGTTCTGCCTCGTTGGTCTAGTGGTCGCAATCGCTACTGCTGAGCATGAGGTCCTGGGTTCGATTCCCAGGTCGGGTAGCGTGTTATTGGGTTTTTCTATTTGGAATTTCTCAGTAGCAGCCCGGAGACTGGATTTGTGCCCGGTAGATAGTGGCAATAGGTTCGCCCCCTATTGCATGGGACTTAAACATAACTGGCGAAATGTGGGTTTACTATAGGTACACCTCTGCCCAACCCTTCGGGGAAACAAGGCGTGATGTTATGTTATGTAGTTTAATTTAAAAAAAGAGAGTTATCGCTAATTTCTACCTGCTAGATATTTTTTGTCTGGACTACCTGCTATCTGCCTGAGTAATAGCCGTTATCTGTAAACGTGCGGATTGTTCATGGTTGTTTGATTCCTATTTTTTTAGATATGAAAAGGATTGTTTTTACAGTCTATAGCCACCACACCCTCAAAAAATGGTTCGCCTTGTACCAAAACGAAGTTAGGTAATCATAACAGGTACGAAAGCCACTGGGAACCAAAAATCGCGCAAAAAATTGTCAGATATAGATCATAATTAATATAAGTTTAAAATCGCAAACCCGCCTTGAGCGTGGTGATCAATGCTCATGCATTCCCTGTGTGAGAAGATGTCTTTCACCTACAGTGGGACAATAATAGGCTGGTATTACTTTATCTTAGATTATCACAATTTGAGCGCACGTACCTTAGACTCGTAGCTCTCCTCACAGCGAACAGCGAACCCTCGCTTGATGAGTTCTTCGTTTACGTTCAGCTTCCCTCCTTCTGCCAGCAATTCAATGGCGACCACGCCATGCACTACCGAGTATACCTACGAACATAAAAAACTTTAACATAAGAAAATGATAATTTTCAGCTTTTTCGACATGTTTTGTTTACTGCTGGGTACCGAGCAACGAATGTACGCACTTGAAGATTTCGCCTATACGTGTGAAGTGATAGCCGATATAATTATAAATACTCTACTACAGAGGCTATCTGAATGTGCGAAACCGCCTCCACTATCATGCAAATATGACAGGCAAAAGACAGTCTGCGTTAGGTATTGCTTTATCACCAAATTGTATGCACATCCAAAATTTATAATTTTATCCGTTATTTTGTTGTGAAATTCATGACTTAGGAGATAATATTTTTGTCTGTGTGTACAGTACCTTGCCCAGCAGTCGGCCGCGGCAGGCGAGCTGCGTGAAGCAGTGCGTGGCGGCGGGCGTGTAGTGCGAGTGCGGGTCCAGCAGCACGGAGGGCGCCAGCGCGGACAGGCGGCAGCGCATGGACAGCGGCGGCAGCTCGCGACACGCGCCGCCCGGCAGGCAGCGCAGGTTGCACGAGTGCACGCGGCCCACGCTGCCGTAGTCGATGTACATCACCTGTGGAACATCAACTTGCCATAAACCACAACATCCACAACCACAACTATTTAGTCTTACTCCTTTTTCCGCACTTTTATACTGCAACTAGCTGACCCGGCGAATTTGTACCGTATCAGAATATTATCTTAATTTTGTTTTTTTCCATGTTTTAATATTCATTCTACTATTCGGGGCGGAGACAAATCCAACAATGAAATCCTGAGTGCAGTGAGGCAAACTTTATTCCTGAGGAGAATACTCTACTTTTCAGACTTCAACGTGGTAATAAAAAGCAATTCGATTATCGTTTTAAATCACATTTTATGAGGTTATATTGAAATTCAGTGCATTATTGCTCGGGCTAAACCCGATGGGCTATTATGACTTACTTTTTCCCGACGTCTGCGTACGGCGCGGCCAAGATGGCGCCCGGCGTTATGGCTCCCGTGTGAGCGCTGAGAGCCGCCTGGTTCAACGCTGACTAAAGAACTTACTGTTACTTAAATAGTAATGATGATGTATGTACCTCTAGCATGTCCCTAGGCAACACCGCAAGTATGCGCACGCGGCAGACCTCCGTATTCCCGACGTCTGCGTACGGCGCGGCCAAGATGGCGCCCGGCGTTATGGCTCCCGTGTGCGCGATGAGAGGCGCCTGGTTCAGAGCAGACTGTATGGCGCGCAGCTCGGCCGCTGTGCTGTCGTCGCCGTATTGGACCCAGAACTTGCTGATACTTGTTAACTGTGAACAAATGTTCAAATTATGAAGCGATATTTAAGCGACCAGCACATACTAAATCGTGATGCGGGATAGACCAATCAAACGAATCAGATGAGGACTTCGTCATATCCCAACGAGTTTTGATTGGCTAACACTATGTAACAAGGCGTCTCCATACGGTGAGTCCAGCCTTTATTTCCGCTTCTAAATGACACAACGTCACATGATGGCGCATTCGTGATTGAAAAAGTAAACTTACTTGTGATATTTTAATCGGGAAATGAGTATCATCGATTTCAGGCAGCCGGGGGACCAGTTTATCCAAATCTAATGACATTTTGTCCTCGGCGAATGCCTCAGCCAACTGAAGCGCCTTAGGTAACCTGAACAGTAAAAAAAAAAAATTGTATTAAAATAAATAATACAACAACATAATAGAATAAAAATATGGAAAAGAACGTTCTTTTCGAATTGAGAACGTCCTCCTTTTTGGAGTTGGTTACAAAGGTTATACAAAAGAAGTTTTCAAATAAAAATAAAATGAAGAATCTTGAGAACTAAGTAAATTGTCTCATAAAACTCAACAGCTATTTTTTCCTTAAAATGTTTTATTATGTCGGGTGTATCAGGGGTATGGTACAGACCATCACACTGAGCAACTTTCTCCATGGGACCAACCTCAATACCACTTTTTTTTTTTTGTTCCCGGACGTAATATCCTCATGGATGTCCTCCGCCTCTGTCAGACTCTTACTGACTAAAAACCACCCCGGTGTTCCATCTCACACCTACGTCGTGGTCGCGGGAACATATGATTCTACCGTAACCCCGGCTGGTGCTGGCCTGCCTCGGCGGGCCTCCTCGTGTTGGGAGGGGGAGTGAGGTGTTAGACTCCCCCCGCAACGTCTAAGAGGGGCGACCAACCCCTTGCGACGAGTCTGTTGAATGGCCCCGTCGCCTACCATTTTTCGGCCGCAGAGGATAGGGAGAGCAGCCAACGACATACCGACTCTGCGGTAAAAATTCAATACCCGAGAGGCAGTACAAAATGCCTTGAAGGGTTTATTCGCTCCCGTACACCTGACTTCTTTCAGAAGGGTATTGAAAATTACCACTGCGCTGGCAGAGATGCATCGATAGTATGGGTGAATATTTTGATTGATGGAAATTTAAAAAATCATAAAAAATTACTTCAACCTGTATGGGACAGCTGATAATTATGTTGTGATTACGATGTTGGTCCCATGGAGAAAGTTTTTCAGTTTGATGGTCTGTATCACACACCTTTCTGATACATCCTGTATGTATAGAAACTTTATACTCACGGTAAGATTGGTATTCTTATGTCTATACGCAGTTGTCTAGCTTTGACGGCCTTGTATACTGGTAGTACCACTTGACCGGGTATCGTGGGGTCCTATAAATAAATACATTAAAATAGTAATTAGATTGTACAAAACATATTACACATTGATACAGTATTATGGAACACACATTATAGATAATTCTTGTCAAGTAGTCAGCCTTGAAAAGATGTATACATGTACATCTTTTCAAGGCTGGCTGTACTTGATAAAGCTATGTAGCATTATCAGCCTATAACGTGCCCACTGCTGGGACACACGCCTCCTCTCTGTGAGAGGGAGTGGGCCGTAATCCACCACGCGGGCCCAGTGCGGGTTGGTGGATGTCACATGTCAAAATATTTTTGGTTCTATGACATGTTTCCTCACAATCTTTTTCTTCAACGTTTCGAGAGCAGCGGTGATGAAATGAATTACACAAAGTAAAGCACCTGCCTGAGTTCGAGCCCCCGACCTACAACTCGTAAGTCGGGCCCACTACCACTGGGCCAAAGTCAAAGTTAAATCATTTATTTCAATTATGCACACAAATGGCACCTTTGAACGTCAAAATTTTACCAAAATTTAGTATCGTATGGAGAAGAATGGACAAGAAACTCCACCGTTACTCTTTTAAGATGTTTTACAATATTTTGTACTTTAACATGAATGATTTAATTATATGTGGAAACCTGTAATTGGCTTTCTTCTACTTATTGCTTCTGAATACTTGATTTCTTAGCTGTAAGTTTTCTTAAAATTAATAAAATAAAATATGTGAAGACAATGCACCTAGAATAAAATTACTATAATTATGTAAACTAATTATGTGATAGATACATGTTGCTCACATATTTACAAATATTGTAAAAGTAAATGATTTCTATATTTTTTAAGAAGTAATAATGTGCGAGTTAAAGTAATTACAGAATCGATGTCAAAATAAAAGAATCAAATGAATCAATGTGAAATGAAAAATTATGCAATTCAATAAGCAACCAGTTTGATTTTGTCAACCCTCTAGATTGTCCTATGGAGCAGGACAAACATGTTTCCAAGCTTTCTTATGCTCCTGACTTTTTACGTTCGAGGGGCTAGGATATAATCCTCTGCCGCACCACTGCTCCAAAGCTATGTATCCGAGCGTAAATAAAACAAATCGAGTTTAAGAAAGAGACTGACACAGGTAGGAGTGACAGAGACGAAAATCTTTCAAACATCACCTTAAAAAAAAACTTTCAAACTTGACGACTAACTTTTCTTAAAAACGAAGTGCCATATTTACTGTCGGGTACTGTAGATGTTAATTAAGTTGAAAAACTTACTCCGCTGTTCTTTTTCCCATTCTTAGCATCCATACCGTCGTTGAACGTCAAATAGACTTTTCTGAATGGAGAAAATAAGTATGATTACATACATGTTAAAATCATTTTGCAGTTCTGGTAGAAATACCTATATTTTTATCCCTATCCTAACTTCCTAACTTATATTATAATTTCGAAAGTAAGTTTGTTTGTTACGCTTTCACGTCAAAACGACTGAACGGATTTGAATGAAATTTGGCACACAGGTAGACCATGACCAGGGTAAGGACATAGGCTTTTTATCCTGGATCGCAGACGAAGTCGCGGGCATCAGCTAGTAATATTATAGAAGCGAAAGTAAGCTGATTTGTTTTTATGCTTTCACACTAAAACGGCTGAACAGATTTGAATGAAATTTAGCACATGCGTAGACCATGACTTAGATTATGAAGGATACTTCAATCCAAGTATTACGATTCCGTGGGATAATTTCCGACCTATATGCGCACGAAATAAACGGAAAATGGTTATTTAAAAAGATTGTGGGTTGTGTTATGTTATACCTGCTGTTCTTATCAAAGGTGACGCGCGGCTCGTCGGAGATGTGTTTGAAGACCGCCTTCTTGATCGCCGCGGCGTACACCTCACCCGGCTGATTCTCCGGGAAGTTTTTCAGGTAAACCTACAAATCGTTATAACGCTAGTAAAAAAAACCTGCCATGTGCTTGTCGGACCACGGACAATGAAGGGTTCCGTAGTGGGATTAATTTATCTTACTATTCATTTTCATACAAAATAACGCCCGATTACGTGTTGGCGTTGTGGTGTGGTCGTGGTACGTGTGATCGATCGGGCCCTAAAGTAAATTGTATTTAAATCCCGAGACATGTTATTTAATTTTCAACAAATATCAACTTTAACTATGTATTAAATAAGCATATTTTAGAATGACTAGTTAAAAGTTTATACAAATATTAAAGTTGCAGCAGAAACTGGACTTTATGTCAAGGTATTAAAGTTTCTTTTCCTAAACCACATAAATTCAATTTACTTACAGTGTTTCTGGGGTCTAGTCCTCCAAGCGTACGTACTGCGTCCCGCTCACGACCTTCATCCTCTGACACTTGCACGAAGTATTGCGGGTAGAATGCGCCCGCTATTATAATCTGTGGACAAACAAACATTTACAACAGATAGCTTAACTTATGCCTTTACCAACACAATAAAAAATTGACTTTAAAAAAATGGGAATATTATATTACCCAAGTTTCGCGAATATACATATATTACTTTGTGCACTCCAGCAAGTAAAGCATCATCTGGTCAGTAACACCACACTTGCACTGGGTATTGGGTTGTGGTGGCTGCTGTAACCCCATTTTGCCAAGTTGTTTGCCTACTTGGGTGCGCAGTCAATTGAGTGCTTTCCTTGTTTATTTGAATTCAGGATCCGAAACCAGTATAAAGTTTTGGAATAAAAAACTCAATATCTCTAACAACAAAGTTCAGATTCCATTGCAACTATTTTTTATTAACAAAACACTATCATAAGGCTAGTAGTAGTTTCCAATCTACTTAACATAACATCACGTCTGTACACCCACATATTGCCCGTTATGTTTATGTCCTATGTAATAAGGGGCGAGCCTATTGCCATCAACGGGGCACAAATCCAGGCTCCGGGCTACTACTGAGAAATTCCAGATGGAAAAACCCAATAACACTTTGCCCGTCCCGGGATTCGAACCCTGGGCCTCATGCTCAGCAGTAGAGCGAGATTGTCAATCAATCGATCTAATCTAATTTATCTGAGATTATGAATGTACTTGCAGCTTCCAAAATATTAGTTTCCTATGGAGAGTGGCATATGCTCCTGGTGTTGAACAGTCTCAAATCAGTTTTCAACCTTACCTTGTAAAGCAGTGCAAGCTCGTGCTTGTTCCAGGGCGAGTTCCCGTTGGGTTGATCGATGCCGAGAGTAGAGAGTCTCCTGCGCATGTCCCGCGCTAACTCGTCCAGTTCACGTAACGCACGCGCTTGCACGTAGAAGCGTCGCGCCCATTGTGCCTCTGATTGGCCGGTGGCGCGAAAGTATTGTTGTTGGCGGAGGTGGCTCCAGACCTGTAGGGGTAAAAGAATGACGAACTTATATCACAGGCTCAATCATATCATCAATATTTGTCATACTATATATGCAAGTTCCCAGGCACACTATACTTAAAAGTAGGTAAACACATTTAAAACAGCTCGCAACTGTAAAATTACTTCAAAATGGCTTTGTTTGCTGGTAAAACTTGATATTCCAACACACAAACACAACAAAATCCCGTCATGGCGGTAAGCTGTCATATTTTTTTTTTTAAATGACGAAAGTGGAATTGAAACTGTTGTAACAGCTGACAGTTCGCTCTCTCTGTTCAATGGTCGATCTATGTTTAAATTTACTCTCATGGTTTTTATGCACAGAGTAAATAAATCCGCCATGACCACAACAGCATACATTTAAATGATTTTTCCAGAATTCTACGGATCATTCTCTTTTTTGAAGTAGTGTGCATACACCTGGCCCATTTTGAAACATCAGACTCCTTTCAATTAAAACACAAATGTCCAATAATAAAGTAATAAGAAGTAATACACAAAAATAGGTACAAAAAAACTCTTATTTCGTCCATCATCCCAAAGAATCTTAAACATGCACGAGATACGTCTATCCATCTCGCAGCAAACAAATCACACTTCTGTTTCGATGTCAGTAGAGCATTCAGCATTGCGAGCGCGGAACAATGGGAATGCGAAACACTGAAATATCCTAAAAAAGTATGCGCTTCGGAAATCATCGTCTATCTTCGGAAACATGAATACGCGAAGATAAGATCTAATAACTATAGAGCTGTTACAACCATGGTTGTAACAGCTCAGCTCAGCTCAGCAGTTTGCCTTTTGCACTACCCTGATTACAAAATTGTAGATTAACAACTATGCAATGCTATGCAAGTCAAAAATTGATCAAGATGAATGGAGTAGGTAACCCGACAGAAACAAAACTTCATACAATCGCACAATGATAGGTGCACTACGAAGCGCGGCACTTAAAACTTACAATCTTACTTTTTAATTGCTTAGAGTTGTTAATCTATAATTTTGTAATCATGGTAGTGCAAAAAAGGCAAGGCTTTGTAGTGCACCTATCATTGCGTGATTGTAAGAAGAAAAAAATGCGAAATAACGTAGTTATTGAACTACGTTATTTTAAAATTCTAAAACTACTGCTAAGGGCACTGACACCGGATATCTAGTCCCGTCATCAGTAATCAAATAATTGCCAACCTACTTTTTATCCAATTCCTTCCATGCAAACTTGGGATATAAATACTGTATTAGTTTCTTTAAAAGCCAATGATCCACTTACTCTACAAAAATATTGATCATAGCTTACCTTATAAACATTAAGGAAGGCAATGCAGTCGCTGGTGGAGCCGTCAGCCCAGGTCAACTTGGAGTTGTATGCGTTCAATCTCTCACGGAAAGGACTGCTGAATAGGTTCTTCACTGACATAGCAGCCGCTGTCAGGGAAATAATCCAATAATCTCAGTACAGATCATACAAATGTAATTATATTATACAGGGTGGCAGAACCAGGACTCCCTAGCATAGAACTTTAGGTTGGTTACAAAAAAAAAAAAAAAATGCATATTGACCGCTGAAGTACTGCACTTTTCTATGAATCAGCTGTTTACTTTTTAAAATAATGATTGAAAAATTTCAATGCAGGGGTGTTCACGATGAAGTACTGAATCCTTGGTAACAGATTTTTCTGTACTTATCAAAAGGGACATTTGATAATAGGACTTACTGCTCCTAGGACGATTTGCTAATAGGACATTTTGCTAGTGTCATTTTGATTATAGGTCGTATTACTATTAGGACTATTTGCGTTTAGGACTTTTTGGTACCGTTGTTTGTCGTGTCTGCTACCATGAAGACATGAGTTTAAGATTCAATAAATCTTAATATTTTATGTAAAGTCCAGAAGGTGTATTATATCAAATGTTTTGTCAAGACAAACTATTTTCTCTTCAAGACTAAATTCTTAGAAAGTTTAAGCAGAGGTGTATCTATAGTAAACCCTCATTTCGCCGTTTATGTGTAGGTCCCATGTAATAGAAGCGAAGTTTTTGCCATCAAACCTTATAAATTCAAGGTCCAGGCTGCTAGTAAGATATCCCTAATGAAAAACCCAATAACATTTCACCCGGTCCGAGGATCGAATCAAGTACCCCAAACTCAGCAGTTTCGCTTATGATAACTAGACCTACAAGGCAGTAAGCAGGAAAATATACTTTAAATGCAAGCAATTCTCACCCATATAGACGGCTTCCTCCAAGCATCCGTAGATGTATCCCAACATGATCAGCTTGGACAGATTGACGTTGACGGGCAGGCGCGCGGCCACGCGGCCGAGGTACGTGAGGTCACCGTCCGTGGCACACCACTCGTCATCCACTGTCATCTTTAGAGCACCGATCTGATTGAGAAATTAATTATGAACCAGCTGTTGCTCACAGAAACCCCACGGGGACTCATGTTATGTCACTCCGTAGTCCGTTTGTGTAGTTTTCTTTCAATGTGGGTTTAGACCAAAGGAGCGATTGCATATCTATCTCCATTCTAACAAATATTTTTTCTGTAAACACGAGGAACGTATTCTTTCGTTAGCCTAGCAAAACTAAAATGCCAAGAGCATCACGGAAATAAAGCTCTTGTTCCTGTTTCTTTGGTTTAACTTAACTCACCATCAGGGAAATAATTTTCGGATCAGTAATACCACCAGAGATTATCTTATACGATTTATCTTTTTTATAATACTGGTATGATGCAATATCTTAATATATACAGGGTGGACGCACAACCTGATACCATGGATTCTGTACAGTCACGATTCTGAACCACCCTGCGTTGAAATTTTTTGTTGGTTATTTAAAAAAAAATTGCTCTGTCATACATTTTGTCCGCGTAGGTATTTCACTTTTCTATGAAACAGTAGTTTTTTTTTTAAATACCCGATGAATAATTTCAACTCCAGGGGGTCCAGAAGCATGTACTGAATCCATGGTTTCACGATTGTGCGTCGATGTCCCTTCCACCCTGTATAATTCTTAAGTACGTGTGTATATCACTAAACTCCTCCTAGACGGGTGTCCAATTTTGATGTTTTTTTAAATGTGTGTTTGAGTGGGTCCCTGGATAGTTAGATTAGATGGCTTTGCGATCGAATTCTAGGAAACAGGACAACGTCGGTCCGGTCAGCTAGTAATAGATAAAATATCATGCTCATGTAAGTTACCTCCTTAAGCACAAGTATAGTTCGCTGTATGTTGGTGATATCTGGCGGGTCCATGGCCAGAGCCAGCACATCACTGGGCTGGCCCATGTCCAACAACTTGGATAAGAGCACCAGTCTCTCCAGCGGACACCGGATTATCTCCGGCGGACATTCTTGTTGTAGTCCTTCCTGTATGACAACAAATATGTTAGTTTGTGTAATTGGACCATTTTTGTCGTTTTACGACACCGACGCAATTATATTTGATCATAAAAAATAAAATTAAGTACTTTAAAATAAGACTGTCGGAAATAATTAAGTTAAGTAAAAATCGTACTTATTCATTTTACAATTATTAGTCTTTTCAGTCCATCAAAGTAAGAATTACGAATACGAGACTTTTGGCTAATTTGTATTACTTGATGTTCGTTTTATAATGTGCGTCTTATTTGTGCAGATTTATTCGCCCTCTTTCTTCTTTCTATAGAATGACCGCACACTTACATAGAACTTGTCTGTGACGAGTCGGTACACGCGCCCGTCGCGCACTCTGCCGGCGCGGCCCGCGCGTTGCTCGCAGTTGGTCTTGGAAGCCCACGCTAGCCGCAGCGAGGTGAAGCTCGTATCAGTGTCCGATACCATCACCTTCATCAGGCAGTAGTCGATCACTGTTGGATTGAGTTCGTTTTGGAAGGTTTTCTAGGAGATTTCTACTACTGACTCAGGTAAAACATAATAAAAATATTATGCTGTACCGAGTGGCATCCTAATAAAAATCATAGAAATATTATGCACCACAGAAACATTGATTAACTGCGACCCGCGGCCTTTTTGGGGCGTGTCAAAGGTGTTGACTTTGATTTCAAATAGGCACATTAAAGGCACATTTGAACGTCAACATAAACATTAAAATAGAATTGATTCTAGCTTGCTTACTCATGCATCGTCTTCCGGTGTCTGCCTACATTCCTATCAATATAATGTATTTTTATAAAGTGTCGGTAAGAACACTTTGTCATTGACTACATTCATATTGGTAAAAACGAGGGAACGTTTATAAAGATAACTTACCATACTTGATGTCAGGTACCGTAATAGAGCTCTCAGCGATGTTGGTAGCCAGTATGATCTTCCTGTGTCCCGGCTGCACGCGTTGGAACACGCGCGCCTGTTCGTCCGCCGTGATCGTCGAGTGCAGAGGCAGCACGAACCATTTGTATGAGCGGCATTCTTTGTCCGCTATCTTTTCACTATAGTCATCAAATCATAGAACTTTAGTCGTGTATTCTCCAAAGAGGATGAAAGTAACAAATGAAAGAGTTAGAAGCATAATAGCATAAGCACAATCAGCCTATAATGTTCCCACTGCTGGGGCACAGGCCTCCTCTCTGTGAGTGAGAGTGGGCAATAATCCACCACGCGGGCCCAGTGCGGGTTGGTGGATGTCACATGTATACGAATTTTTGGCTCTAGGACATTCCGGTTTCCTCACGATGTTTTCCTTCACCGTTTGAGAGCAGTGGTGATGAAATAATTTACACAAAGTAAAGCGTCTGTCTGAGTTCGAATCTTTGAACTACAACTCGTAAGTCGCAGTCATTATCACTGGGCCACCACTGATCCAGCGAGATATTAAGCCATTATGAATTTCCGACCCACGTGGCCAAAAATAAGAAGCATAATGCCGGTTACAGACTGGTGAAACGGCACGTGAAATGTAACACACGTTGAAACAAACTCGCCTTGTTGTTGTGTTACATTTCATGATGCACTGCATAGGTTTGGACGGTTTATTTGTGTTGCAAGTCATGTTCAGTTTCACTTATCTGTTTCTACCTGGCACAGGTACAGATCATTATCATTTCCCACCGAGACCTAACGGCGACGCTCCAAGCACTTTTAACGATAGCGAAACAATATAGGACTTATTAAAAAACAGATTTCAATGGACAAGCCGTTTTGAAGAAAGCCGCCATACGCCGCCAAAGTGTTTAACGCCCTGCATGAATGTATTTATTATATAATAGGGCTTTACGATGCACCTTGCACTTGCTTGCTGTTGCTGCTTTTGGCTTCATCAAGCATCTGCGCACTGTGTCGCGTCTCGGTAAACTGACCTTGAAAACGCAACATGACAGACGTTAAAACAAATTCGCCTTGTTTTTGTAACATTTTATGTTGCATTTTCATGGTACGTTTCACTTATCTATAAAAATAATACTTACCGCATATCCAGGTCTGTGAGACAGGCATACAAGTCCTCAATCTCGTGGATTCCTGGCAGGAATATGAGCACGGACGGCAGGTCTGCTCGATCGCGGTCCGCGATGTGGTCCTCTTGCTTGTCTATGTGTTCAAACGCGTTCAGAAGTTTTACCACCAGGTGGTGCATTTCAGGGGCTATGAATGGGTCATCGCCTTTTGGTGTTGATTCTTGTAGGATCTAGAATACAACATAACATCAGGCCTGTATTCTCTCCTCCTTGCTACTAAGAAATAGTTAATGAAAAACCAAATAGCATTTTCAAAAACGTGAAAATCGGACCACCAGAACTCCATGCTCAGTAGTTACACTTATGGACCACCACCTGACCAGAGGTAGTCTAAAACTCAGCGGTACGTAATTAATGCGGCCCATTCAACAAATTAGTAGTATGGTACCTATTTCCGCACATTTAGCAGTTAACATTCGCAAACGTCACAAGCCGCCATTGTAGTATAAAATTGAAGGCAGTATGTTACATGGAGCGAGATTCCTTCCAAGTTTTTTTAGATACCTACTCTTTACCTGTACCACCAAAAAAATTATAAAAAAGGACTTACAGAACCAAACTTATTCAGATGATTCAAGTAGAACACTTTCACAGTAAACATGGGGTCATTCTTCTCAACTTTGATACACGATGACATTTGCAGACCCCGGGGGGTCGGTATCATGAAGTAGTCCGCAAACGTTTTCCTGTTAAACGTGGCCGACATGAGCACGACTTTGACACCTGGTGACACGGTGTACAACAACCTCTTTACAATTAGAAGTAGGAAGTCCATCTCCTGACCTCGTTCGTGTACTTCGTCCAGTATCACATGCGTGTATTCGTTCATTGTTTTGGCAGCAACTATAAATAAACAGATTTAATTAAGCTCTTTCTAGGCTTGGCATAGTCTCTGCCTAGGGTTTCTGATTTCTCGAAGAGAGAATCTCGTTCTTAAAATACCAGCGCGCGCAGCCAAACACACTATGGTTTAGCGTTTTTAATATTATAATTAATGGATTTATAGTGTGCGTGATGTTAGTGCTGATTTGTTGCGTTTTATATGAGCAGTGCAGATGATTATTTTTAAACATTGATTTTGTTTCGAGATTCGATTAATGTATATCTATTTACGAAATATACCTAACACGATTACCCAAAGTAGGTGTAGTTTCCATTTTAATTAAGTTTTTTACAAATGGCTCATTTAAAAAAGTAGGCGAACTCGAGATTCTAGATCTTGAATCTCGAAAACGAAATCTCGCCTGTGGGCCCACCATGAACTCTTATAGCATGTGAGCAACTACTTCACAGCATTTCAGCAGGCTGACCTGCAACTTAACCGTACCATCAAGTCTTTTTTGACATTTAAACATTCAATAATTGAACTGAACTGCCAGCGTCATAATTCGCAGCCTTGTGAAACTAACTTTTATTGACCTGTTTTAATGAAATTTAAATACAAAAACGCAAGTTATTGTAAAAATGAGCTTATAATACAATTCTGACGATATTTCAATGTATTGTAAAAAAAAACCTATCTAAGCACTGTGTTTACCTGTTATTCTAGAAGTGTGATCAAGATGAAGTTTTTGAGTTTCTCGAGGAAGATAGTCGTTGCAACAACGTTAAAATACATGCTAAAATTCAAAGAAATATTTTGAGAAACTCGATTAAACCATTTGACATGCCATGACAATGCTTTTGTTAAACGATATAGGATCAATAAAGAGCTTGCACTTGAGCTCTGTAGTGAGCTACCAGCGATCAAGCCACGCCCTACGAAATCGACAAATTTGTCGATTGAGGTCAAAGTTAAATCAAAGTTAAATAAAAGTACTAAATCACACTTCTAATTTTTTTTTTTTTTTATGTATGGTATCTCGTAGTTGACCTTGAGAGGCCTACTTAACCGGACTATCCTGTGGCTGTCTTAAGCGGACTCAAGGCCTCCAGCCAGGGGCGTAAAACTACTTACATTACTAAGCGAACGCTCGCTAAGGGCACCCCCTGTGGGGTACGGACCTCGGCTTAGGGCGTCGCTGACGGGAGGACAGCAAGATGGGACAGGCTGGATCTGGATTGTATTATTATTATCTGGGGAATTTAAAGCTACAGGCTCAGCTACGGCGCGGGCTGGCAGGGTCGGGGGGGACAGTTACGTCGGGATCTTCGCGAGGAACCTCGGCGGCGAGGTCGGAATGTCGGTCTGTGTTTGTGCACTTTACTGGTGGCCCTACTGCTCTCCTGAATGAGAGTTATGTGGTCATCGGGATCGGTGAGGACATGCTTGGGACGGCGGACATGACTAATGGAGGAGGGAATATAGCTAGCGGCCTTGACAACCAGAGGGTTGCGGTGATTCGCGGCGGTCTCGAAGAAACGCTTTGAAATGCGTTTCATGAACTGGCGGATAGTGGGAATCTTGAGATCAACGTGAAGGATCTCGTTGCGAACGTACCAGGGGGAGCCTGTAATCCTACGGAGGAACTTGTTCTGGAGGGTCTGCATTCTATTGAAGCGATGGGGCTTGGCGTGTGCAAAGACTGCACTGGCATATGTCATGATCGGGCGGATAATTTATTCGGCTAATTTTCATTAAAATATACTTGATGATATATATATATATATATATCTTACATGATATATATATATCTTCCTCATATGCCTACTTGTTTTCAGGTTTTTAATTGCATTATCTCTTTACGCGAATGGTTCATATCAAAGACCAACGGGTGATATCGCTGCACATTCTGTTGCACAGTAATCAATATCTATTACAATCGCACAAGTAACCGAATGCCTAAATGTGTATGTATTTTCGGCGAAAATATATTAAGCTCCCAGCTAGTCCTACCGAACGGCGAGTAAATGTGATGCGTAGGTACAGTAAATTTGTCATGATTTTAGGAGGTACTTTATGTTATTCCGAGTGCATACAACTCTCGTTTTACTTATTTCAGATTTTTTTACAAGTTTGGTATTCCTGGGGTTTTGGGATGCATTGGTGGAACCCATGCAATCGCAATAAAACGGCCAAAGCATCATGAATAACATTTTTACTGTTGAAAAAAATATCATTCTTTAAATTTACTAGTAGTAGGTATCTTTAATAGGTATATTGAATTCATATTTTAATGTAACACTAAGTAAAACAAAAAATATTGAAAAAGACTTGACCTTAAAAATCTACATACTTGATTCTCACCAAACCCAGTTTCAATAATAGTCTTGTATTTTTATTTAGAATTGTGTACATATATTATTATTTACCTATCAATATAAAAATAACTTAATTGAGTACTACTAAGTACACAAATGAAATGCCAAACAAGAATTATAGATTATAGAAGATAGTTATTTTTTCATGGATCACAGCGGAATAGCCTCTGTGGTCCATGAAAAATGTTTATATTAACAAAATTACTAAAATTTTAGATAAGCAGCTCAGACATGGAAATTATTAGCGTGGATGCCAGCAATGGCGGAGCTACTTACGACTCGAAAGTAGAGTACGAGTACGAGAGAGTAGTACGAGTTGAAAGTTCACATGGAGTTGAATAACATTTGGCTTTATTTTTTGGCTTACAAAAATACATTGTTCTAAATACACAAAACATCTAAAAGTCAATAATCAATTCATTTATTTTTGGAGGTGATTCTGGATATCCATTTAGGCAGACCATGATGACTCATATTATAGCGCAGGAGTTGGATTCTGAAGAAGTTTTGCAAGAAACACAATTGCAACCTTCTACTCAAATTATGTCAGACGGCACTTCAGTGGCGCATTTATATAGGAGGGCCCAAAATCTTGAACTGCAACACGGCCTCTCTACTAGAAGGCAGCTCATTGCTCATTTGTGGGCACGCCAAGAAGTAACCTAGAATTTAATAGCATAATATAAGTATTTTTTTGTTGTTATCAGAAGCATTTTATTAGGAGTAGCATTGTTAGAATGCGAGTATATTTGTCATCATCAGTAAATTTATGTTTAAAAACATAATGTAAGTCAGGAACTAATTACCTATTGTTTACGTTATCTAATATTGCTGCTATACGAGAAAGAACATTTTCAAGATTTTTTAAGTTTGTGATCATTTCTTGTGTTGCCTCTGTTCGCAAACGGCTGGATTCGACGAGAGTTCTTCTTGCCATCTCCTGAGACATAGGCGCTGATCGACGCCGACGTCTCCGAGACTGAGTAGCTGTCATTGGTTCTGCTGGCTGAATGGGTTGTGTAGTTGACGGTTGATGCACAAGATTTTCTGGGTCTGGTATTGAAAGTGCATGCGGGGATGGTCCAACATTGATGTTTTCTCCCACAACTTCTATGCCCTCAGGCGTTAAAAGAATAGATGGAGATGCAACTTGAAGAGCACTTGATGTTGATGCCTGAAAATATGAAATATAAAACTTAGTGACTATTATGTAACAAGACTAATAAGTAAGTATTCTCAGTCTCAATAAGAAATGATTATGTTGATAGACTGAATACCTTAGCCTTAAAGGTAATTAGAGTGAATTTTAATTACATTTAGTGTTATAATTGTGTTGTTATTTCATTATTATTCTTATTTATTGCATGTTATTTTGATCAAGATAGGTTTTAGTTATTGTAAAAAGCTTTTAGCTCTACGTCTAATTAGGGTAGGGTATTATTATTAAGTCCCTAAGATATTGTTGATCAAAAGAAAAAAATTAAGGGGCACATTTTTTTTTTGCTTTTTATTATTCCTATGTTATGTTTGAAGTTTTTGATTGATGAAGTGATTTTTATTTATATTTATGAGACATTTGTTAATAACACCTATTTTAATAACAAATTGGGGTAGGTACCTACTGACACCATTGCTAATTTAATAAGGTTGTCAATTTAAATCTTATTTTATTTATACAAATCTTACTTACATGCGTGCTTGTTGTGTCAAATGGGCTCACTTGAATTCCAGGAAGACTCACATCATAATCCTCACCAAGAATTGATAGATATTTTTTTTCAATATCTGTTAAGACAGGTCTTTCACATGGTCCTCCACTTGATGTTCGGATAGTGGCACATTTTCTTATCAATTTTCTCTTGTATTCTATCCAAAACTGAAAATCATAAATCCATATTTAAATATTGTGCCTACACACCCCGTGCTGGTTATTTGACATATTTAATTCAGGCAATTTCGTATATTATTGATATAATGGTAAAACTTACATTTGCCCAAGTTTTCCAATCCTTGTAAGCACCACCAACAACCGAATTTAGAATTTCAGTCACCTCAGTCCACATTCCTCGAGACATTTCCTGAGCTTGAGCACTTTTATTGTAGCCCATAGTGATATCTCTGTGAGTATTCAAAAAATCCCACAAAGTTTCCAATTGTTCGTAAGAAACTCGTCTCGCAGCCATAGTCACAAAATTCACTTTCTAAATTACACTTGTCTATCACTCACAGACACGGCCACAAAGCAAATGTCTCTAATGGTTTCAGTTAGAAATAAAGGCCTGGTATTAAACTTTACAAAAACGAATCCACTTGAATTTCAAAATCACCTCGTAAATTCTACTTTTTGTGCTTTGACATGTACTTAGTGCATTCGAAAATAAATGTGAAGTGGTTAATTTGGTAACTTTTTGTTTCAAGTTTTTTAAGTGGATGGAAGGGCGTTCACTCTCACAAAATAATGTTAAATTCCTTTTTGCCAAGGAACAATGTTTCTGTCATCACTTTTTTTTTTGTTTTTAACTGTTAACATAAAAAACACATTTCATTTCCTTAAAACCGCTAGTATTTTAGAACATCTATTTTTAATAATCTTATTTAATCTGTGATGCCAGCTTACTGGCCAGAGACTATGAAGCAGGTCAAAAGTTGAACTGCTACAGGTCAGCGGGAATTGCTCATGGTAGAAACGGAAAACTTGTCAGGTTAACATGCTGAGTTGAACTGCCCTGCACTTTGCAGGTATTTTAAAAGTTTATGGTAGGCCCCCTATGGCTAATCTCGACACCAGACTTAGCACGCGGGATCTCGATGATGATTACAATCAAAAAGTATTACATACCCAGTTTTTGCAGCAATATACCAGTAGTAACATAACTAATGCGTGTATCGCTCGAAGTATGGGCATCCAGTCCGACCTGTCAATGTTATATTGATTTTACAAAAGCTTTAATAAACATAAACGGCATTGCAAAATAAGGTTTTAGCTTTAGAAGTCAACAAGCTATTTTTTTATACGAACTTTATATTGACAAAGTTAGAGTTCTAATTACAAAAACTGACTAAAACCGATTCTTAGTTGTCAATTTTGTAGTTACTCTTGTTGGAATAAAGTTTGAAATAGATTAACTTACCAGAAGGTTTAAGCTTGAACTAAAGTTAGAACTTGTTTTGTAATGGAAATTTTGTTAGATTTTAAGATTGAAATAGTTACATGTCATGGGGTGAAATAAAAGTCGGGACTGGTCATCTCTTAGCTGTCATGGTTTATTTTAATTATTTTCTATTTGCATTGTTTATTTTTGTATCTTTTTGCTTTTACTTTAGACGCTTTTATAGTGCACGTCTTTTTGCATTGTTCCCAGTTATACTTAATAAAAAACTCAACATGAAAGTGTCCATGGAGTTTCTTATCCATTCTTCCCACAGGAATCTACTAAGGTTTGGAATGGGCAACTAGCATTTTTAAGAATTACCACCCTTTGACAATTCAAAAGCTCGTTAAAATGGGTTTAAAAAAAAAGTTGAGTTATTGTATGACAAGTTATGCGTTACCTGATAACCAACTACTCCACCGACATCCCACCCTCTCTCCTGCGCAACTCTTCTAGCAATGGAAATGGCAGCAATTCTCCTTGGTTGCGTAACAACTATCTTGCATGTTCGGCGAGCTTGGTAGCAGTCATCAAGGATCCATTGAGGGACTTGAGTGGTTTTACCGCACCCAGTTGGACCTTCCACTATCACCACTGGGAAACCGTGGATGTGATCCAAAATCTAAAGTGCAAATAGTCGTGCAATTTAACGTGAGTCCAAATAGTGTTTAAGGGGTGATTCTATGTATACAAATTAATGTCCTTGACAAAAAAGCATACTTTAAAAAAAAGAAATTACACCATAAACATGTGCGCATGGCTACATATCAAGCTATACGTTTCCAGTATAACCTGACCTTTCATTGTATTCTGAAGAGTTCGTTAGTTTGTATGTTTGTTTGAACGCCCTGATCTATGGAACTACCAGACGGATTTGATTTTTTTTTTTTTAAATTTGATAGCCCAATTCTTGAATAAGGTTATTTAACATTACGCTTTGACCCTTAGGAGTCGGCGAAAACAAAGTAATAGCATGAGCGGGAGATTCGACGCCACGAGGTGCGGCGGGTCGGGTTTCAGGCCAAAGTTTCAGGCGGACGAAGCTAAACTCAGCATTTTATTTGCTAGACAGCTTCTCATATAGTTCGTGCAAGTTCCCTTTAACCACTACACACATTCGTACATTCTTCACTTACCATTCTACACAATGGCAGCTTTTAAATCTTTGAACGCAAAACGTTTCGCTTATTAGTTATTCGATTAGTTATTAGTTATTCGATTACAGCTGTAGTGTTGGTCTAGCAAATTAAAAATTAGATCAAAGTTGGTTATATTGACCAAAACCATTGGTCCCGGCTGAATGCTAATGACCGTCATAAAAAGAACACTGCATAACAACATACAGCTACCAAATTAACTTATATTTTCGGAGAATTATATCCAGTACAAACAACAACCAACTGTGTTTGAAATTTTTTTGCGTGTAGGTAACACAGTCACATCTGGTACAGTATTTAATTGCCAAAGGCTTTTAAGATCGTAAAGATAAACGTGTCGAGTTTGGGGTTTATTGTAATTATATAGTGCCGGCTCTGAATGATGGTGTCAATAGTGTTAGTGTATTACGATTTATTTTTATTTGTCAAGAACAGTATCACAGGGAAATTATGACGATGCACTAATTAAAATCCAATCCAAGTCTTTTAAAAACAGACTAAAATTGCAGATTTAATGAATACAGTGCAACAATAAAATGTGTATTATACAATTCATACATGTTCACGTTTCATGTGAAAATAACAAAATGTAGTTTTATTTTATACATGAAGAATATATTATTCCTAATAATATCTATGGACTTATGTGTAGGCGAATTTGTACCTTAAAAACTACCGGTTGTTAGGACTATTGGTTTTTACGACCAAATATGAGTAGTCCCTTCGATGTTATTATGCGGAAAAATACGTAAATGGACAACTTTCATCAGTTGTAATAATTCTTAATTTTGTATGAACAACTTAAAGCTTAAAATGCCTAAAAACCAGTTTCGACAGAAATGTACCAGTATGGTTTATCTACTCATCATGATTGGATCAGATGTATGGAGTGTCTACTCCACATTTCATACAGACTACACTTTAAAACATGGCAAGCCAGAGATGCAAGCAGTAAAGAGTCATTGAAGAGTAGAAAACAAACCATACAACAGAATTTCCGTGATGAAATGGGCCTCCTAGTAGACATCGTCAAACAAGGCGAGTTAAAATAACAGTCGCTTTTTTAAATCTTTATTTTTTCTTTTATTACGCTATTCATGTACATCTTTTCGTTACCAAGTCGTTAAGTATTTTTTGTTTGTTTCAGGTTCGGGAACCACAAATGATGGGAACACAGCCAGGCTTTTTTTTTTGTCATTCTGCAAAAACTGCAGCTGTCATAGGATTGGTTTCCGTTTGATCCAAAGATTTGCAAAACTTTTGCGTGTGGTAGCCTGTGGGAAGCCCATAAATGTGAACGCGTTTGCAAACTTTACGCGCTGGTATGGCTGGTATGACATGCCTTCGAGTGTCCACAAACTATTACTGCATGGCGCTGTAATTATCAAACACTTTAACATTATGCCCATTGGCAAATTATCTGAAGAGACATCGGAAGCCAGAAACAAAGCTTCAAGAAAATTCGAGAGCACCATTCGCGCAAATTTTTTCGTAAAGCAACAAACGAAGACATCTTCGATGGTCTCCTTGTATCGTCATATCCTTATCTGTCCAGTATAAGACCGTGCTGAGAAAATTCACAAAAACAGCTGTTACTGATGATATGAAACCTCTTCTCATCAGTCACGATGCAGATGTAGACAAAGATAACATTGAATTTGTCGATGTTAATGCATCAATGATCGCCTCGGTTGTAGAGGACTTTGAACATGGCGAAGATACTACCTGTTAGTGGTCGTTTTTTATGTAGTTTTACAATTAGTTGTAAATAGCTACAGTTAGTATAGTTGCTATTGTTATAATAAATGTACTTAATCTGTTTTTTTTGTGTTTTTTACGTACTTTTGTTGTAATGTCTTGGTATTAGTATTCAACATTAAAACTATTTATATAAAAACTCGATTTTATTGGTCCTTATCTTTAATCATCTATAATTATTGAATATAATTTAGGAATATTACTTTTCTATTTAGGTATATCGTAATTGTTCTATGAATATTTATTGTTTCAATAGTATTTTCCCATTCAATGCGATCGGTAACATCGTTTAATTACGTACAAGATTTGAAAAATCAATAGTGTAGCTACCCTCACTAACGCTGGGTATGCCATGTTGTTAGTATCTAATTGAAACTCAACCAAAATGACGGTGATTACCAAATGAGTTGGTTCTTTAAATGCAATTTGTACAAAAACTTAATTTTTATCAATATAGTTTTCTATTATTGTCATTAAAAAGGTCCTTAGCAGGCTATTAACTAACTAAAATTTATGAAAAGCGGTTGGCAACTTCATTTTATTACGTAAAAGATTTAATAAATCACATAGCCTAAATTTAAAAAAAAATCCTACCCGCAAAGCGGCACCGAAAGGTGCATGAATTCTATGTCATCTTGATCCCTGTATGAGGTACAATAACTTATGTCAGTACCAGCCCTTCAGTTCCTTTCAGTTCGAAAATAATCAACTTTGAGTGTTTTCTCCCATACAAAAAAGCACAAAACTTTTTCTCACGCATGAAGCTGCGCATACCCTCCATACTTTACTTTAATATTATTTTTTTATTTTATTTAATACTAGAGACATTCCATTTTTTTTTAATCCCTGACATTAAGTTTCTATGAGTACGGAGTTCGTTTTTCAGACCACTGTGCGCCAGCTGAATAATAAAAAAAGAAATCAAATTCAAAAAGCGCAAACTACAACCCGCGTTTTCGTAAATTTTCACAGATTCTTAGAAATTCATGTTTCTGTTTTGGAAAATGCAACTTCAAGTGAAAGTGAAAGTATAAAATTAACGCCTGAAAGTATTAGAACTGACGCAAGAAATGTGATGGATTATCTATTACGTGCAAAATCGCGGGAGAAATTTATGAAAGCCTATGGTAATTTTATTGAATGGAGAATGTATGCAAGAGTCGACAAGAATTTTTCAGAATTTTTGTCTTTGGCCTACTTCCAGTACTTAGCCAAAAACTAAACAACCTTCCACTCTTTGGAGTACCTACTCAATGCTTTTCAACAGTCAGTTCTAATAACGACGTATGTACATATATTCGAAATTAATAGCTTATCTGATGAGAATGTCTGATGGATTTAAACCTAAAAAGTCCAAAGTTCTCAGTCAAAAACGTGGACTTTCATTAATGAGGCACCCGACAAAGTCTTTCTTGCCGTAAAAGTAAGGAACTATGTATATGGTGGAATCGTATAACCATTGTTTTAAAATGCGCATTTTATTGTATCCTGTACTTCGATAGATACTTGTCTTATTCACATTCGGTTTTGTTACAGGTGGCTTTAATTTTCGGAATACATGGAGCTTGTCGTGGCAATGAACTTATATGCTCTGTGGAACTTATAAAAATAACTGTTGATGTCAAAAATCACTCGGATAATTTACTGTTAGTAAAGCTGACAGACACAAAAACAAAAAAATTCCGATCCTTCGTAATCCGAGAAGATTACAAAACTATTCTACAGAAATACCTGGACCTGCGTCCTGCTGATATGAAGACCAATCGGGTTTTCATCCGTTATCAAAATGGCAAGTGCTTCAAACAAGTTATGGAAAAAATAAAATTTCTAGCATGCCACATGAAATCGTTACTTATTTTAATTTACAGATATCAAGCTTTGTACAGGACTTTGTTTTCTTCGTACTTCTGCTACTCTTTTGGCAGATACTGGAGCGTTTTTAAGCGAAATGGAGGATGGAAGTCGAGCGCTGTAGCAGAGGGGTTTATAGAAGATTCCATTGAGAACAAGGCGAAAACATGTGAACGCATCGTGGAAAACATTAAATTGCAACCTTCACTTAATCCATCCATGCCACTGTCGCCGCGCCAAACAACGAGAATCACCGTCACATTTTCCTCAAAATGAGCCAGAATCGGGCATTATTTCAAATACGCATAAAATAAAATCTACAACAATCTCAATTCCTAATAAAACTGTAATAATAAATTTTCATAATTGCGAAAATGTCTCAAATGTAAATATAAGTTTTAAGTTGTTTTATTATTAGATATAATGGTGCCGATTCTCTTGTCACAAATGCCTCTAAACTAGACAAAAAATCACAAAAATTTGGTTTAAACCTGTCAAATGACGATTTTCCATTCTGAAATTTACTAAAGTGACACAATATATTAACATAACTATATTTTAGTTTGACAGCACTAAGATGGCACTGAAATAGTAGTTTAGTGAAAATGGCAATTTTGCTATTCTGAATTTGACGTTTTTCACCTAAAAATTTGATTGTCTAACTAAATCTGAACATGATCTTACAATTTTTACAACGCGATTAAAAAGGTGTGGAATAAAATTAGTTGGCGTGAATTAAAATTCAAACCAACACCTCGACTTCAGACGTGCCAAAACGGTACTTTAACTTTTTTTTTCTTTTTTTGCTCATATCTCGAAAACGGTGCGTCCTATCACAAAAATAATGAAAATTTCGATCCCCTTTGAAACCCTGAAACGTTCAAAACTCTAGATGTAAAAACTTCCATGTAAAACACGTCGAGGCTGCCCCAGGCTCTAACAAAGACGTTGCGAAACCAAAAGAAAAAAAAAACACGTGGACTCGCGATTGTCAAATTCGATTATAGCTGTGTCAAAATGATTTTTCAATTTAGAGTTTTTTTTTCCCAGAATAGCTTCAAGATTCTCATAGTAAAAAGTAAGGAATTTTAGTGATAGTTTAGTTAGTTCAGCAGCCAATTAGGCTGCTGAACTAACTAAACTATCGCGTAACACATTTTCGTAAACGATTACGACCAAGCGGTTTGATTTTGACAGTTCAACAACATTCATTGCGTTATTTACATTGTTGAGTAGAATTGTTTATCGAACGTATGAAGAAATGGATTAGCAATCTGTTTCAAAACGATTCAGATTCGGATTGATTGTGTATTACGCAATAAGGGTACAGTTCGGTGTTCAAGAGAATCGGCACCACTATTTAATTTCAATTTAGTTGTTACTCTTTTTTTATTAAATAATATTTTTACAATAAAATATGAGGCGCCTTTTATTTTCTCATAGTGGGTGATGAAAAGTAGAGTGCATCGCTCAGGCGCAAAATAAAATTTTAGCTCGGGCAACGTACTTTGAATCCCTCGCTACATTCTACTTATGAATCCCTCATTTCGCTCTGGATCCAAAAAAGCGTTCTCGCCGTAAAAATATTATTTTACTCCCATATGGTACAATCTACTATTAAAAGACTCGTGAAGGACCATTACTTGTCGTTGTGATCTTGTTCTCGTAAACTGTAATTATCTATGGTCTTCATTTATTTTCGTTTCTCAAACATTTCGTATGTATGTATTTATGTATCTATCTATTCGTTAGGATATGTTAATAACTAATATGTATATTTCTGTGAATCTATTTTAGTGTTAAGTATAGTTATTTTTTGCACCACTGCCAGCCCCATTTTGTCCAGACAAATCACTGTCCATTCTACTAGTAGAAATCTTTCGACAATCTGTCATTTTCTCTTTCGTTTGTATAGTGGCCATGGTCATGTTTTGTTTCTCAACTAGTCAGTTTTAATTTGTACTTATTCTTGTGGAATGATCAGTGCAACCGTAATTAATTGCATTATGTAATCATAAATGTTGGTTTGAATTTTCTCAACAACAAATACTTTAGTGGGAATTTCAACAGCGCCAAAAACAAACAAGAACAAGCTAGGGTGGAGGCTAGGACCCAGGGTTGATATATATTGGGCAGCTCACTATAAGACTTAGTTACTTCAAAATTTATTAATAATGGAGTAAATAATGTGTTTTCCTTTCCTTTTTAAAATAGGGATTATGATGACTAATTTTAAAAATGTTCTTAAAAATAATGTAAATTCAAATAAGGCATTGTAGAAATGAGATAACCTAATAAATCTGTTAAATCGATGTAAATATTAAGAAGAAACACACTTTTAAAGTTTTTGGAGGGGAGTATTTCCATCCTTGTCGCGCGGTTGGGACAATGTATGGTGCTAGTATGAAGTAACATAGTCATCATGTCACTTCTACGATATTGCTGTCTTTAAATCACTAATTTTACATTGCAGGAAACACAAGCAATTATTTGCCAGTATAAACTTTTGGAGGAAAAATACAAACAAATACACAGAAAAAAGAAGAAAGGTTTGAAATCAAATAAATTGACAAGCCGGCTGCGCCATAAGTGAACAATAGTTAGCTTACCTGTCGTTTATATTCATTGATAGCCAAGTTATTGGTGTCCTCCTTCATTTGGAATGAGTACTTGTTGTATACTTCAGTCATAGCCTCCTCTGTCAGCTCCCCAATGTTCTGGATGGAGGCGCCCCAAGAAGACAGGTGCTCCATAGACTCCAGGCCTCCAGATACACTCTCATACTGTTCACGTTCCATTTCATTCTGCAATTCAATTTATGTTTATTATATTTGTAGGATAGAGCTCATAAAGTAGTACCTTCCTGAGTGCCAATTTCACCAATGAAACCGAACACATTCAGCACATCTATTTCTTTTTTCAGGAGCTGTCAGTGTCAATATACCATAGGAAATAATGACTCTGACAGCCCTTAAACCTAGTTTATGTGCTGATCGTGTTCAATTTCATTGGTGAAATCCACCCTAAGACAACCCTCTGACTGTTACTTTACTGATTGTTACTAGAGTAAGAGGTTAACTGAGTACCAATATTGTCCCAACTAAGTTGAGGTCGGCTTCTACATGGAGCCATTCTACAGTATTCTACATGTAGCAGATGCCTATCTGACCCCCACAGCCCAGTTACTGGGTAATACAATACCCCATGGTAAGACTGGTCGTCAGTCTTTCGGGCTTCTGACTACCCCGTAAAGGCGGTCAAAGATCCACAAATGACAGCTGGGACCAACAGCATAACGTAATTTCTGAGGCACGGAGATTTAAGGTGCTAAGGACCAACCGGCCGAAGCGTAGCTTAACCTGATCGATCGACCAGGGGGGCTGTTGTTGTTCAGCTACAATAATTTACAAAATAAGTATAATATGAAAATAGACAATGCAGCATTGTTTTCTGAGAAAACAATAAGTATTATTATATTTATGTATGTATTATTATTAGCTAAAATGGACAGAATACCAGGAACCTAGTCAAACTATCGGCAACTTCTTACTACAGGCATTGCATGCCTAAAATTTTATAAGTAAAACATTATTACCCGCAAATACAGGTCAGTTTCTCTCTGTTTGACTTCGTGCGCATATTCGGTGCCGGTGGTCAACATCACTGAATGGCGGTGTTCCTCCTTCCTATTCAAGTCGCTGTTTTCATCATCTCTAACAATTCGATGGCCTCCTGTAAGTGGGCCCCGAAGTCTGGTCATTTGCGAACTTGATGGGCGAGGATTCAAATAAAACCCTCGCAACTCGTCCATATTGGAAAATCTTTTTCAGATTTTTTTATCTGAAAAGAACTAAAATTCCGACTGCTTTGCTGTGTTAACAACTAAATGAAACTCGAGCAATTTCAATATCGCAATTGTTTCTCGCCAACGAGCAAAACAAAACCGCAAAACTGCAGAGCCACAGAGTTACAACAACAATTTATTTACCATACCACAGAGTCAGTGTGACCAGATTAAATTTTAGAAAAATACCGAAGCACCTCAAAACAATACTGAAATATACCGATTTACAAAGGGCAAATATACCAATAAAAATACCGATTTTCTTAACACGTTTTATCCAATCATCATCATCACAATAAATGTTAGAATTTCTATACATATATGTATAATACATCTTGCTTTGTTTTTAAAATTGCTGGCACATTTTTGTTTCCGAATCTGTTACTTTGATCTGTTTTTATTAAATTTATCTGTGAAAATATGCGCTCGCATGCAGCACTACATACTGGTAAACATAACAGAGATTTACAAACACTAGATACAAAACCATTTCTTGACAATTCAAAAGTGCCTGTAAATGGTTTTATTGAAATAAATTATTTCAGTTGAGTTTCACTTCAACAAACCAACTGTATTAGAAGAGTCGTTATTATACTATTTGTGATTCATACACAGACAAGGAAGTATTTTATGGAAGTATACCCTATTACTTAACTATCCCTTAAACTGAAAAAGTAGACTTATTTTTTCTAAAATAATATTTGTTTTATAATTACCGTTTTTTTTTTTTTTTAAACAACAATAGGAATAAAAAAGAAGTCCAACTTAACTTAAATCTTCTCATTTATTATATCAATGCGACGGCAGCCACTTGACATTTTCTATCTGTGACTTACTCTTTGATCTTTGCTTATAAATAAAATGTACGCTAAACGGGGAAACTCCCTATCACAAACTAATAAGAGAAGAGATAGATCACTACGAAGTTATGGTAACACTACCATAACTTCTTATCCAAGTTATACCCAAAAAGACTGAAAAATACTGACTTCCCGCAATATACCCATAAAAATACTGACGTTCGGAAAAATCAGTAGAATATACTGAAAAAGTATTAAAATACTGAATCTGGTCACACTGCACAGAGTCCACAGACTCCACAGAGGTCTTCGAGTAAAGTATTGACAAATTGACACTTTGACAGTGCTTGTTCTAAAACATTCGTTCAGAAATCAGCCGACTGAATAAACCCTAGTTCCATCCAGGGCTGCCAGGTGAAAAAATTCTACAATCGTACCACAGCATTAAAAAAGTCGTATACCCAAGGAAAATTCGAAACAAAAAATCGTACATTATTATCCATCCGTTTATTGACTTTTATTACAAAATTAACAATAAAAATACTACGAAATAAGTAATGATATGTAATGAAAATAGTATGAAAATTTAAATTATAGTAATGAAATCACTTTTTTTGTATAAATTTTCCGTATTCATTAGTATAATCATGTCATCTGTTGGTTTAAAATCGGTGCAGTTTCCGGTGACTCTTATCATTTGCTTTGCCAGCAAGGTGCCATTGACAGTTTCGTTGGCCAAACTATTTCTAAGTTTGGTTTTTAGTTTGGAAATTAGAATAAAAGGGAATTCCCTCAACACTCTTGGCAGGCTGAGCACGTTCGTTTCATTATTTATATTATTCTGTCACTGCTCTAGATACTTACTCTTTTGAGACAAAAGTTTGTTAATTTGTTGCCAGACCTAATTGAATAAAATAAATGGATCGAATGTAAAAAATCGTATGTTTTCCCTACGATTTCGATGCTTCGATCGTACTCGTATGAAATCTGCAAAAAGTCGTACAAATACGATTTAAATCGTACAAATGGCAGCCCTGGTTCCATCACTATACAAATGTTTAATTATTATTAGAGTTACATTACGCAGCAAACTGAAACTGTAAAGTTATTTTGTGGTTCTATCTTATAACAAATGTGCCAATTACTCATTACATATTCACAACCATTCGATACAATTCCGTTCCTTGTACCAAATCGAACACCAGGCAATGTTATGGGAGGAGTCCTGGTGTTCACAAATCCCAAAACCCTAAAACTTTTTCAGCTTATAAAAAAAAATACCGCTATCCTTCTTTATTATCGATACGATAACCTGCAAAATGGTTGTAAATAGCTACGCAGGTCCCGGCACTAACAATGCCAAAGAATGCTTGTCAGTCTATAATTTTCGAGAGTTCCCCGAACTGCCCCGAAGTCGACATAAGCACAGAGTACTTGTAATATAGGGTACAAATGAAGCGGATAAAAAACTTAGCAATCGCCTCGTTATTTATCGCAACCATGGTGTTTGTGACAAACTACCCCTAAACGATGAAACATAAGTATGGCCACTCAACAGCGTAGTGATTATGTTAATATAAAACAACAGACTTCCAAAAAGTAGGTGTTTTTGGTTTCGTTTTCCGTTTTTTTGCCACCGACTTCCGAAATTAAAGTTATTTTACACTTTGTAGTGTTTTTTTGTAGAAGTTGGTTGTTTTATTTTGTAATAAAGTTTTAATTTTTTCACTTTTTTGTTGTGGTACCTACCTACCCGTATGTATATCTTCACTTGAAAGGTAATTATCAGTGACCGGAAGTTATTATAAAACTATCAACATACAATAAGTGGTAAAATACATACTATTGAAACTAACTCAAAAACCACTCATCAGAACTTGACCAAACAACTCGATAAGCATACCCTTTTAAACAAAATAATTTTTCAAAAATGTTTATAGATGATGGAGTTCAGAACATTGGCGTAGCTAGGTAACCGTAACCAAAGCGCCCGGTGCAAAAACAAAATTGGACCCTATCCAAACTAGTTAGGTTTTATCAAGTAAAGATATTATGAAATAAATGTTTACTTCTGTATCGTACACTGCACTGCACAGCACGAATCATAATATGTTGTTCAGCCTGACACTGACCTGCAAATTGCAAAAATACATGAGAATATTTAAATTTCGCGGGCGATCTGACGCTTCCCCTTAAATCTGGCGGCGCGGCGATTCCGTCGAGTTGGCAACAAGCACAAACAGCAGAAAAAATGTATGGGAATTCCCTACAATTTATTTCAACCTAGTTGCCATGATTAAAGCCGTGTTGCAACCATTTACATTCTGAAGGTGTTTTTTTTTTTCGAAAGTTCAGTTTGAGGTTTGTTGATCAGTTGAGTGAGGCCCCGGTGCACGGCACCGCCTAGTCCTTCGATAGCTACGCCACTGGTTCAGAGGTAACAAACCTTTAAAAAAAATACAACCGAATTGAGAACCTCCTCCTTTTTTTTAGTCGGTTTAAAATAACCCTCATTCATAATTTAGCATTTTAATTCAATCCTTTTTTTTGCAGCCTTCTGTACTGGTGGTACACCGTTCGTTCCTAGCATGGAATTTAGTATTAGTAGCTTTAATACAACTCTCGATACTCGGGTGTTCGTTTTATTATAGCAAGGGGAAACGTGGGGATTTAGTTAGTATTTCTGGGATTTCCCCTCCCAAAAATAGGAAGGGAATTGAAGACCACAGAAAAAATAAAGGATTAGTGGCTTTCTTCAGAAGAGTGGTTATTAACAAAAACAATCATTATTAATTATATATTATTTATTTCATACCATAATGGCATAACAAAAATATTCAGATCATTTATAGAACATATTTAACAACTGATAACTACTTAATTACTACACAATTATGAATAATACTCTTAATTTATGCATTTTGATTTATACATACATTGAACATGAATACAGACACATCATATAACAGTAATATGTATTAGACACGAAAGATTTAACCAAAATACAATAGGGATAAAAGTGAACTAATCGACTAGAAGTAAGCTACAAAATCAATTTTGTAATAATTGGTTAAATAAAAGTGTACAGGTTATTCAACTTTTTTTTATATTTTCACGGCCTCCACCTCCATGTACTATCGATAGAGGATTTTGGCACAAACACAATTTAACCTCAGCCTATACGTAGCTAAAGCTACGGCTTCCTAGAAGACCATTTCCGTGACATTCATAGCGGACGACATGAAAATCTGTAATTATCATCAATATTTGACAATATGGTGCCAACAATGCTCCGTATTTGGTCATTACGGCCGCATGGAGCTTTTTAGGAAGCTGCCGTAGCTAACTGAGGCAAGCGTGCAAACGGGATTCGGTACGCGACTGCGCGTGTCGATTGTTTTCGATTGATGACACCTTGGATTCGGGCGTCTATTATTTTGCGCCTCCTTTCCAGTTGGTTGGCACAATCGGCCGGAGCGGATTTCGTCCCTCCCTTTCGCTTCACATTGGCCAGGGCTTTACACAAAAATATACATAGTTTATAACAAAGAAACTTAGTCATGTCATTAAAAATGAAAAAATAATTTATGTATTACTTACAATTTTTTTTATTTACATTTTGTACCATTCACGATTTGAAATGTACTTTTTCATGGATATAGTGAATGACACTTTACAATGATATATTTTCGCTGCAAGTAAATTTAATGTATGTACAGTACAGGTATTGTCATGTTACATTTTGCGCTACATAATATAAGCATGACACTATTGACTACTTATTTTTTTTAAAGAGATTTTTTTTAATACCTTAGTTATTAGGGCACGTACATATGACACAAATCGCTCTAAGGCGATCAGCGCGCTTGATGAAGCGCGCTGATCGCGTTAGCGCAGCTGCTCTCCTTGACTGTGTCTCTTGTAAATTATATCATCACCACTGCTCCCAAAACGGTAAGCAAAACATCGTGAGGAAACCGGCAACCAAAATTTAAGACACTGGACCGTACTCGGCCCGCGTGGTAGATTACGACCCACTTCTTCTCACCGAGAGGAGGCCTGTGTACCAGCAATGGGAACGTTATAGATGCTTATGCTATGCCTCTTGTAAAGATCAAGCACACGTGATGCGTGTTCTGCGCGATTGCTGTCATTCAGAATATGGAAGTTGTGACAAGAGGCATGCAGCATGAATTCCAAAGTCTCGAGAGAGCAACGCACCGAAAAAATCGCACATGAGTGAGCACGGCCTTGATATTATTTATGCTTAACTGTAGTATAAATAAATTATCATATGTCGAACTTTAAAGTTCGACATATGATAATTTTGCAATGCTGATTACTGTGACTTACTGTTTGTTTTTTCATCATGTCTTTTTCACATTAACAAGGGAGACAACATTATTGATCGTTATCTTTGGTATGCGCGTATACATCGCTTAGTTTAAAATTAAAATATGTACCATTAAGGGGCCGTTTCCAGTGGTGGCCCATTGGTAACGGCCGCGAGCTGTAGGTCGTGAGTTGGCGTGACCTAGAACCATAAAATCGAAGACATGCGACATCTACCAACCCGCACTGGGCCCGTGTGGTAGATTAAATCCCACTTCCTCTCGAAGAGAAGAAGCCTGTGTCCACGCAGTTGGAACATTGTAGGCAGATTATGTGATGGTAGGAAGCAGTGGAGGGGCGTGCAAATTTAAATAACACTATCTAAACAAACCTTTAATAATTCCTCATACATCACAAATTTTCTTATGCCATCTATTTACCAATACGTAAATACCATACGAAAACGTTTTTCCGTTTTTGGTTAAGTTAGTGATTTTGTTATGATCTGACTAGGAAGTGAACTGGTTCCTATGACCTTAACACAGTATACCTAGAGATATGTCGAATTACGTTTTAAATTCATTATCACTTTCTACTTTTAATTGGGACGATGATTATTATTAGATATATTCGAACAAATAATGTAATTTCGAAAAAGGCTTAGTAAAATATGGAGAAGTTACACACTTTAAAAGGTTTGTCGAAGTGACTATTCACATTCTTGTCGCGCGGTACGGACAATTCATGGCGATAGTATCAAGTTACGTTGTCGTGACGTCACTTCTATGACAGTGCCGTCTTTTTCAAGCAGTTTTATTTTAAACCGTTTTTTTAATGCTTTTACACGTTTTATAACATTCTTTGCACTATTTGCAAACAATTTTTTATGAGTTTAAAATTAAAAAAAAAGCGCCATCATACCTACTCCAGTTTTTACCAATTGGAAAGCTGTAGCAGGTCAGCTTGTAAACAATAAGTAATAAAAAGAATGTACTGCGCAAACAAAACATTCAATGACACATTCCAAAACTGGAATCTAACTTAGGGTGGATTTCACCAATGAAACTGAACGCGATCAGCACATAAACTACGTTTAATAGCTGTCAGTGTCATTATTTTCTATGGAATATTGACGCTGACAGCTCTTGAACTAGGTTTAAAGTGATGATCGCGTTCAGTTTCATTGGTGAAATCGGCACTTAGACACTTACATAGCTAAGTCGAAAACTCCAGATCACGAAAGAATCTATTGTCAAAAAAAAAGTTTCCCACTACCGTATTATTCGTAAACCATCAGTCAATTATTAACATTTTAAGTGTGTATATAACACACTTAAAATGTTTTTGTGCGACATTCTTAACACACTTTCAGAGTTAAATGATATACATATTTTTCGTTAGATTACATAAGTCACAAATAATATGTTCAACAATAAATAATATCTTTATACCCTTGCGTAAACCAAAGTGTACCTTTACAAAATATTACAAGTTTATTGACATCACCAACAATAAAACTAATAGTGTCCAGTTTGCAATGTTCCTGGTTGACCACATTTCACCTGTATTAATACTCAATCATTCATCATTTCAACTATATTAACTGTATTATTGTTATAAGGGTCAAAATCGGTCAACCGTCTAATTTGTCGAGTGTACCTTTCATTTAGGTTAGTTAATTAGTTCCTTGATTAGTTCCCTGAAAAAAAAACATACACATATGCCAGATGCCACTACTTTCTGCATAACAATAAACAACATAAAACCTCATTGCAGGTTATGTAAGTTTAATTACAGGACACCAACAACCCTTGTACTGTACCCGTTAATATGGCACTAACCGACTTATTACAGAACGAGTTTTAATTTCAGTCCAAGCTCAAACTTTCGAGCCAGTGATTGTATATTGAACTTTGTTCAGAGAAAGTTAAAGTTCCTAATACAAACTTATGTACGGTTTATAACGCGGTTTTTTTTGTAATTGGAACCTGAGCATTGTCGGAACAAAGTTCGAAATTCATAACTGGCCGCTGGTTCTAAATATAAACCTCGTTGTGTAATTAGGCCGATCGAGTTTAGGAAAAGTCGTCTCTGTAACTCATACCTATAGTCTGACTTTTAATTTAGCTGCAGTAAAATGAAGCATATTTTTACGTATAAACAAAATTACTAGCTACCCCAATTGGCGCATTTTGTTTAAGTGGGGGCAGCCGTCCCTATAAGAGCTATAAAATTTTCAGAAGTGTTATTTTATTGCAGATAATTAAATGTCTAACTGTATGTGTCAGTTTCTGTCTAAGATCGATGTATCATATTAACACCCGAGTACTGTAATTAATTTTTAGGTACAGTTATAGCCCGCACGTCAGTGGTTACACTTAGACCTTGAGTTGGCCTAGCAAAGTACGGGGTTTTAATATAATAAGGCCACGTTAAAATATCGCACACTGGATTTTCAATGCTCAGCTCAGCGCTGAGAGTTGAAAATCCATTGCGCGTTATTTTTACGTACGGCCGAACGTGGTTAAGTTACCACTAGAATGCGGCCTCACGTATTAATAAAAACCCAACGATTTCCGCAGTTACAACTTCCTATATACTTATGAGTAATATTTGTGCTATTCAATGTCGATGTTTTGAAATGAGTCTACCGCCGATTGAAATTACAGGTGGTGGCTGTAGAAAACTAAAGATCATGATTGCGTTACACCCTTGGACTGACAATACCTTTAATTAGAAAATGCACCAAAATCATGCTATGCAAGGTATGAAAAAAGAAATGCTGTTAAGCTGCGACCAAATATAGACCATATAATATCTAAACTGCGTTCGCGATTTACTTTCCAAACATACAAATGAATCCCACACATCAATTTCAGTTTGCTTTACAGGTTCAAACATTTTCATGACTATTTTAATAGTACTAGTCATTTTGAAATCAACTAAATTTACAAATAAGTTATATTCGTATGAATGGAAATAACATAAATTGGACACAAGGATTTAAATAGACTTCCATGTTAAAGCCTAATTAAAAACACAGATTGCAACAGTGCGCAATCAAAACTTATTACACGATGAACGAAATTAACCCAGAAAATTATTTTATTCCTTTGTTTTTCATGATAACATACACATAGGAGGAAGGAAACAATAAATGTGCGGAAACATACATACATACCCGTTATCACAAACACTGCAAAGCATTTTCAATCTTCGGCGTTAAGCCCAGAGTTGAAAATCCGACAGTCGTCTAGTATAACCGAAAACGGGCATTAGCTTTATATTACAGTTTCCAACAATTAATTCCAAATGGACTATTATAGCTTGATAACAACCAAATGTGTTTAAATGTTAAGTTATGGAAAATTAGTCTTTAGGCGAATTAAATAAATGCTGATTTCACAATACACAGTTTAATAAACTCAAATGCTGTATAATTTTCCTTAAAATGATAGGAAACAGACAGCATAACCACTATGTTTGCTGCTTTCATTTCCCAATATTATATTTTTTTACAAAGTTTAAAACCGGCTTCAACCACAAATCGTTTAATACGCTAAACATATTAAACATCATTCTGTCTCTGTCATCTTCAAACAACTGACAGAAACAGAAAAATAATCTAGAGTAGTATTTATTCATATGTGGTGCAAGCAGGCCTAAGTCTTATTTATGTATCAAATAAATTACAGTCCACAACATGAATAATAAAATTTTGATCGTGAGTGACGATGCAATCGTTGAAATTTACACACAATTTTGGTCTTTATTTCTAGACGAATTTAAAAATCAAAATAGTGTATAGGTTTCAATTTTTATATAATAATAACAATTTGATAATGTATGGTAATTGATACGTTACATTAAAGAACGGACATGCAACGCTACACGGTTTTTTTGGCATGCGGACAAAAACGGAACTAACGCTAACGCCACCATCTTGATTTGTCATTACAATTTCACAAATGTTGACATAAAACGCTCCCTGTCAATGTTGTTCAGGTGCCAAAAGATCCTTGTAGCACTCTACCTGTAAAGTCTTAGTACTTAGTTCTCCTTGGAGGGCTGGATGGACCAGCCCAGGATACGCCGGTCGAAGCCGCAACTGAAGAAGTTTATGTTGGACGATATGTCGTCGACCCAAGCTACTGAAGTAACCATGCGACGGTGGCCCTGTCATAAAATATGAGTTTGTTAACATTTCGGCACTTGAAAAGTAGCTTCAGAAGTTTTCTTTTTTTCTTTCTTTCATGTACAAGAGTTTTTGCCATTTGGCTACAGAACCAAGTAAATAAGTCATGTCCAATGTTTCTTAGCGACACGATTACAACTACGCATATTTGGTATGAGGTTCATAGTTAATGCACATCGAATAGAGAAAAATATTCCTCTTGTGCTACTAATAATACTACATAACATAACATCACGCCTTGTTTCCCCGAAGAGTTGGGCAGAGGTGTTCCTATAGTACACCCACATTTCGCCAGTTATGTTTTTAAGTCCCATTTAATAGGGGGCGAGCTTATTGCCATCTACCGGGCACAAATCCATACCCCTGGCTGCTACTGAGAAATTCCAGATAGAAAAACCCAATAACACATTGCCCGACCTGGGAATCAAACCCAGAACACCATGCTCAGCAGTAGCTATTGCGACCAGTAGATCAACGAGGCAGTAATAAGTTAAGAAATATAACTGAAATTACAAAAAAAACGGTGTAGTGCTATTCTGGAACTATCTCACCGTGAAAACTTATGACAAATTGGCGTGGAGTGAGCTGTCAGTGCCACTGATGCTAGGGATTGACCTAGACGGGATGACACTGACAGCTCACTCCACGCAAGTCTTCACGGTGAGATTTTTACAGAATCGACATGCTGTAACGCAAAGCGTTAAACATCCACTCGCCTATTAGGAGCCCCCCTATGACCGTGAGGCGACAAATCGTGTGGATTGACGTTCAAAGAGTACGAGTGTTTCGTTGGCATAGCTGTTAATCGGTGTGAGGTAATGAGAACCCAAATTCGAAGCGGTAACTGTATGAGAGTTTCTGCACATATAATTATTTGCAGCTCTCGTTCATTCTCAATAATAAAAAGTATTCTTTACCTGTCGGCTGGAGCGCGGCAGGCGGGCAAGCCTCTGTCCCTGCAGGTCGAACAGGCGCACCTGTCTGTTGTCGTGCGGGATGGCAATCAGACCGTTGCCGCTCACTCCCACGCGGTTCACCGAGGAGTCTGACCTGATCGTGGCTAGCGCAGACCGCATGTTGCGGACGTCCCATACCTAGCATTGATTGAATATTCATTAAGGCACATTTTAAAAAAGCAGCAAAAACAACATAATTTAAACCAAAAAATGCAATAGTGTTAAGAATGAGGTTTGTTTTAGGTCAAGATATTATTATATTTTTTATCATGTTCAAGTTTTAGTCATGGTTTTTTACCTTTACGGAACGATCGTCAGATCCGGACACAACTTTATCTTCTCTTGTGAACACCGCAGATGTGACACTCCTGAATAACAATTTTAACAATTAATTTATTAGTATTAAGGCTGTTTGTAAAGTGTGTAAAAAATATCACCCCCCCACCCCCCTATTTCTTCCCGTGGGTGTCGTAAAAGGCGACTTAAGGACTTACTAGAGAATGGGCAGCAGCATTCTCTTAAAACTGGAATGAAATTTAAAACCATACTGCGATCGCCAACCCGCCTGCCAAGCGTGGCGATTATTGTAACCCTCCCCCCGAATGACAAGCACGAAGAAAAAATGGCCCCTCGTGCCCGGGGGCCTGCCTAAACTTGGCTACGTTAGCGGTCAAGGCCACGGTGACGCAAGGGGTGCGAAGAAGGCTGTTTGAGAGATGAAGAGGTCGGTAATGCCGACATGAAGGGAGAGGATACGGTAGTCATACGAGTATTGTTGTTTATGATTACTTACTCAGTATGTCCTTGAAAGACGGAGACGGAGTGTATCGGCTCGCGGAAGTCCCACAAACGAAAGGTGGTGTCTCGTGACGCCGTCACGACGAGACGAGACGCGTGGTGCGCAGACGCGTGCGTGAGTTCGTGGTCGTGACCTGACACACAGTAATTTTAGAGTAAGATGTTGTGATGCAATTCACAGGAGTATCCGTGGACATGGGGTTAATATGGCATTTATTTCTATGTTGGTCACGCTGCGCGTGCAGGTTCTACCCACGATGGCAACATAATTTTCAGTCTTGCTTGTGCCGCGTTCCGATGCGCACGCGTTTGCATATTCTGTGTATTGACTAGCGCGGCGCAAGCTGTCGCTCGTAATTTTCTCGCCATGAGTAATGAACTTGTGGCGAATGAGTTGCTGGCGTTCCTGCAGCAGAAGCTGGATGTGATGGACGAGGTATCCGCTGTCCAAATCTGCGCAACGAACTACAGCGAGGATGACATAACTGCTGCCCAGTTATTGTTGTTCAGTGTGCTAAACAAGCGCGACCAGATGGTGTCCCGCCGGCGGGACGGGACTAAGAGAAGCCCGCAAGATATTATCACGCTGTTCAAGGAAACCGACCCGGACGACGTGCCGACGTTTGTGGCAAAGGAGTTGCACAAGCTTCCACCCGTCACCTTCGACCACGTCGATGTTACGAGCCTTCTGAAGGACATTGTTTTTCTGAAGGCCCGCCTCGCGGATGTTCTTGTGAAGTTAGATGCATCCCAAAACACCGTCACCGATTCAGTCACCAGGCGCTCCAATTATGAAGCCTATGTCAGAAAAGGCGCCGAATAAGGCTGATGATAAGGGTTTCGTGACGGTGCAAAGGAGGAAGTGCCCATTGCGAACGAACAAGAACCGTTGCGGCAAAGCTCCAAAGATGCCCGAAGTCAGATTGCGCGCCGCAAAGCCGAACACACCGGTGTACATCTCCCGGCTACACTACACTACTAAGGCGGAAGACATCGTAGAGTACGTGCGCCAGAAGACGAGGTACACGCCGAGGGTGCCGTTACTGGAGTCGCACGGCAACGTCAACTTCAAGGCGTACGTGGTGCGCGTACCGAATTGCTATCTGCCCGTCGTCATGGAAGAAGCATTTTTTCCGCAGGACGTAGTGCGCCATCGCTTCCGCGGACAAGTACCACAGTAAAGAAAAGAAAAGAAAAAACGTTTATTTAGCACAGACTAAAAGGCACACAAAGCAGGTAAAAATTATAAGAAAAACAATAAAAAAAAACATACAAATAATAATAAAAAAGTGTACAGCGCGAAATATGAAACTTGCAGGGTAGTGTGCCTCACGGCTGCGCCAAAAAGGCCCAGTTCAGCAAAAAAATGCCAGACAACTAGTGCCCGACGCTTGTTTTCAACTGGACCTGAATTGTGAGGTAACGGATGTAAATCAGTACAGCACAAGAACAAGCTAGGGAAGTGCTAATAACATAGTTTTAAGCTATATTTATAAACAGAATTTTTGTTTTATGCTTTACTAGCACTTCACCCGCGACTTCGTCCGCGAAGATTTCGAAAAAAAAAAAGTTGCCCATGTTCATCAGAAATAATTTCGTCTTCTAATGGTAAAATAATTTTTCAAATCGGTCCAGTAGTTTCGGAGCCTATTCAATACAAACAATCAAATCTTTCCTCTTTATAATATTAAAGATATGTATATGTTAGTCTGTAAGGTATATATCTACGGTCCATTGTAGCCTGAAATAAATGTTATATTATTATTATTTATTATAATCATCCGCCCACCTCGCCGCCGAACGACAGACACTTCGTCTTCCAGTCCTTGGACTCCACTCACTGCTTTACTCCACCTGCCATCACTGCGCCTTGCCAAGTGTCAAAGTTGCTGTATACAAAGGCGACATAATTCTTATTTCATACCTGTAAGGACTTGCAAACAGTCTCCAGTTTCCACGTCATACAGGTTCGCGGTTCGGTCCCAGGAAGCGGTGATGACGTGGTCGCCGCCGGTGAGCCAATCAGCGGCCACTACGACACCTTGATGGCCGCCCAGCTCTGTTAGCGGGGTACGTAGTACTTCCGGTCTGTCTCCACCTTCACCGAGACTTTCTTCGCCTCCGCCTTCTAGTTCTTCCTCAGAGGATTGGCCGCGCTAAATGTTTGAAATTCATTCAGTGAGCAACACATGTAAACCAATATCTTTGAAATTTGAACTAAATCCCATAAAATAGTTCTCAAGAAAAAGAACTTAACTATATAAATCAGGCCAAAAGTTTAGATCACCTAAGCTGTAAGTTGCGACTTGCGAGTTGTAAAGTTGTTTTTAAATAAAATATAGTATAATAACCGGTAGGTCCCAGTTGACGGCAGCCTGCCAAACATGTGCAGTGTTGTCCCCACTGCTTGTGAGCGCGATGTCCCTGCTGGGGTGGAAACGGATCGAGTTCACGGAGCCCGAATGTCCCGTGTATTGGAGGAGGCACTTGCCCCACTCCACGCTCCATACGCATGCTGTATGATCTACAAGCATTTTTTTTTTTTTAACTATATATAGCTGTCGAATTTAAAATAGCGCGCATTTGTGCAAAGGATATTCAGTCACTTCAGTATAATTTTATACACAATACTGCACAAATGCAGTGGAGGAGTTTCCTCACTAATATCACAAAAACCTCACTCAGGAACTACTTTACTCTCTCTCTGTTTTACTCTTGTTGCTCACAAGTTACTATTGAGCCAGACAACCAATGCAAAATACTCGTATATTGAAGTAATACATTAAAAGGTATAATTGCTTATTTAAATGTTTGAAATAGATAATGTCTGGAAGTACTGATCCAATTACAAAATCTCTCTTCACTAATTGTAAGCTACTGCCAAGTGCCATTCATTGGATATGTGTTATAATAAAACAAGGAGACTATGAATTATGAATGTCATTCGATTTTAAAACTGTGCCGTAATACGCTGACAAGAGGTAAAGCATGGTCACTGTCGGACTGCATACAAAAAAAAAGAGAAGCGCGATGACGATGACACAAAGCTTGCGATTTTTTTTTCAAGTTTGCAAAATATGAAGCATTTCTCTATTTACTGTAAAAAAAAAAATTGAGTGAGTAATCGAAAATAACAAACACCCATGATCTGTATTTGAATATAATATGTTATTTTTATTAATTTTACCAACGTATGTTGATAAGTAATACAGATATTACTGTTGGAAGATCATTTCAAGAGGTTAGGTGTTTTATATTTCAACAGGGTTCTCAGAAATATTTTCAAGTTTAACATATAGTTTTTCCTCTACCACAAACTTACTTAGATTTGGCAATTTTTGTTTTTAAGGCAATCCTACTTACAACATTTGCCTCTTCACAGCGGCTTGAAAAAAAAAAAAAATTACAAGGTTTAGAACACTATATAAATAAATACCTGCTGAAGCTGTGCCAATGAGTGCCTGTCCAGGGCGAGCTGATGACACATCCCAGATGCCGTCCTTGTGTCCAGTGAACTCCCTCACCAACTGGCAGTTATATGTTGGGGCCTTAAAGCTGGACACTATCTTGCTGGTCTGCACCCTCAGTTTGTGACTGGCTTTCACTTTCTGGGAGTTGCTTTGAGTTACTGTGGATGTTATAGAACACCATTTAACTGAATATTGTTGTTAGAAGCTGCATTCTTTTTTCTTAAATCAATATTTTGAGGCTTCAGTGGACTCTCGAGTGACTATGACAGTCTCATAGGATCGAATGTTTACTATGATAATCATAGTACAATTAATGTTTGCGCTGTTTCGCACTGATGGCTTTCATGCCGTCATTCGCAATAACATCTTAATGACTGTGACTGATATATCTTATCCCCGCTTTGGAGGTCCTTTGTTAAATCAGTCATATCCTAATCATAATTTTAATTTATAATTTCCAGTATTTATTTCCATTATTGTAATTGTATTTTTGTAATCATTATAATTATAATGTAATTGTACCTTTGGATCATGATATCTGAATTAAATTATTTTATTTACTCATTACATGTAGGCTGTAGTAACGGCCTGCATGCTCCCATTTCCACCATACTAGCACTATTGTTCAACACACAGCTGCATTAATTATGCATAGAAAAACCTTAGAAAAAAGCGTAAATCATTTAACATTTGATAAAATTAGGTTTACAAAAAATTATACTTCAGTTAGGCTACTAACATTTCACTTTTGAGTTTTTTCCCGCAACATCAAACTCAATGTAGTCTAAGTTTTGTTTATCTCCCACATAGCTTTCTCGTTCCAATTTTTCACTCAGGATATCTATTTTTTCTTGAACTGTTAACAAAGAGATATTATGCATATTATTATATTGATGGTACAAGCTCAAGCAAACAAAAACTATTCTATGCAAAAACAAATTTATACTGCAAAATATGGAACAAAAAGGGGCATAAGACTAATAACTATCAAAAAAAAAAAAAAACAGGAATTGGGATTACCAAATGGAATTGAGATAACAAAAAAAATTGAATAGCTTTGAATTATTAGCAAAATATGAAGCATTCCAGAACATTTGATTTTGGACAGTGGATGCACATACCATTGTGATATAGAAAAAATATTTTAGTGAAATAGAACAAACAAATAAAACCCTTAAATTAGCTTCTAAAGATCACAACACAAACATACTGGAAAAAGGACTGGCTTACCTGATGGTTAAAATGAGACCCAACATTTGTTACCTAGTGCCAGTTGCGTCAAGGCATTTAAAAAGTAAGGAAGATATTGGGGATGTCAAGCAAATTCTTTGCTTTCTTAAAGGAACTCTCCTAATAGATGTAACATATTATCCAATAAGTAAATTCAAAGCAGATGTCTTTATGTGCTACTCATGACGATCATGGAGGCGATCCAGAGACTGGGCACTCTACCGAAAATATCATATAAAAAATCGAAATTATCATATAATCCGACTTATGAGTTTTACCATTGAACAAAGTTATAGACATTATAGAAAAAGTATCAAATTGAGATCTAGTTGTTAAGCAAGTTGCACCACATTCATAGAACACCTCTATGCAGACCATGGTTTAACTACCTGTCTTGTGGAATTGGTCTTTGGGCAATTTTTTTTAAAGAACTGTGGGTGTAACTGCTACATAATGAAAACTTCTTGTACTAGTTATAGGAGAGTTGACATAACTTGTCAAATATAAATGTATTTAATTACAACAATAACAATTACTATTTACAACAATTTTGTCAAAATAAAAAATATTGATTATAATTTCTTCACATAAACAAACAGGCATCAGTAGAAAATTATAAATGTGATGTGATGTGAATATTTATGTGAGTTAAATGAGAATGTGCTGTTTCTCTGAGTAAATAACTAATAATATTCAACAAAAAACAACTGTTACAAATAAATTATACCTGATTGTATCAGAAACAATCACGTCTTACTAGCATTCATTAAATAATTACATAGAATGGAGCTTGCTATGATGTTTAAATTGTTTGTAAATACATGTAAATTAGGGGGAGGCTTACGTTCTCGCAGTGGATGGTAATTGGCTGATGATGAAATACGTGTAATGTAAACTAAGCAGTTTACTGTTTTTAATACTGATAAGTACTTACGGTTTAAATTTTCTGTGTACAGAAGGTCAAATTCTTTTTCTATTTGAGAAAACAACTCGTGCAACCGAGACCTAAATACGGGTGGGATTGATGATTCAGAATCTTCCATTTTTAGGTAATTTGGCAGTCCATCGGATCCTTCCGTGAGGGCCTGGAGCCTTCTTTTACTGGATTTCATGGTCCAAGGCGGATTGCACACCCAAAGTTCTAATCACATCACAGTACGCAGCACATTGTGCTTTATATTATACCCAAATTGCGAAGTCAATGATATTATAAACACTTTATTCTGGTGCCCAGTAAGCACGAGACTTCTATTATTGAAAGCTAGATCGAGAAATTCTAGAGAAATGTAATCAAATAATGACGAAATGCATTGTTCGATTCAATCCACAGATTTTGTAAGTAAATATTTTTTTATTTTATTTAAAAAGTTCACAGAGTATTTAGAGTAGAGCTGAAATTAGAGTGGATATAGAGGATTACAGTTGGAAACAGTACTTATGGGACCATAGAGACCCGCGTGAATTTTGGTTCAATCCGTGATGCCGTGATTGATCGACTAATGTTAAATATACTCATCACAGAACACAAATACCCTGATACTCATTTCCATATTTCCTCGAAGAACGGAGGCCGCCACATGCGACTTACCAAATACAGAGCAATTATTAACACATACTGATTGACAAATACATAAAAAATGTGCAGTGACATCTGAAGTGAGCAAGTAGCGGTTTTTATCCCTACTATTTTTTACTGCTACATCCTTTCTTTTAATTTGGGCTCGTAGTTAAATAATAACAGCCGAAATTGGTCCGTCGATTAGTTACCAGAGCCCTCTGTTTTCAATTTTACATGGAGCGATTGACTCACTCCACTTAAACAGTGGTATTCAGGTACATCCAGTACAGCTCATCTAGTCAGGCTGGAAGCAGGAGTATTAATGTTCTGTGCTGGAAGCCGACCCCAACATAGTTGGGAAAAGGATGTGCAGATTTTCGATGTTATAAAAAACATTTTCTTGCCACCCTGGCATCTCCATGAACGAGAATCAAAGAATGAGTTAAATTATCTATGGCTAGAGCATGCAGAGGCCGACAGAGCAGTTGTCAAAAAAAAAAAATGGCTGGTGAGTAGCAAACTAGCCCTGCCAACGTTCAGTTTATGTTGTTTGTTTTATTGTATTTATTATCATGTCATTTTCAGATTTATACGCAAAATATAATTGTACTTATTGTCAAGAAGAAATAATTGGTGTTCGCGTCAAATGCGCGGAATGTATCGACTTTGATATTTGTTTGCAGGTAAAGTAGCTTCGCTGCCATTTTTGTTTATAGTTTTGGCGCAAAATTTTAAATTGTCAGGGCATAGTTTTTACGTTTTTTTTGCATTTCAGTGTTTTTCTCTTGGCGCAGAAATTGGATCACACAAAAATGACCACTCATATCAGTATATGGTAAGTCATCTGGACAGTTAAGTAACATTTAGATTTATTCCAGAAATATATTTATTTTTATTTCATTATTTAACTAGAATAAAAAAAAAACTATTGTATTCCAGGACTCAGGAGCATTTGGGATATTTTTAGGACGTAGTAGTTGGTCTGCAAATGAAGAAGTTAGATTACTAGATGCTATAGAACAATTTGGCTTTGGAAATTGGGAGGATATAGCTAAACACATAGAAACACGGACACCTGAAGGTATGAAAACGCAAGTTAAATAATACTAGAAATAAAACATAGTTTAGATAATAATTATGTACGTCTCATTATGGTATGTGTGATCCAGAGGAAAGAGGAATATGTTGGTGATGTTTTTTAACTAAACAGAAAATATGAGTATCGTATTATATAGAGTAGTATATATTAAAGAAACATCATAAAAAGTCATTTGTGACTGCTCTAGCAATCTTCTTACTATTAATACAATACAATTTTGTTTTCAGAGGCCAAAGATGAATATATCACAAGGTACTTAGAAGGTAGCATTGGCCGAGCAACATGGGGCAACTTAGACAGTTCAAGCCGCCCTATATTGAATTCTGCGGATAAAGATGAGGGGCCACTAGGGCCCAGTGCTGTGTCCCGTCTTCCACACCTCGCAGTTTCCTCCGATGAAGCAGCACAACTTGGTTATATGCCAAACAGAGATGATTTTGAAAGGGTACATTATATTTTTCTTATCACTGCTCAATTTGATTTTGCATGAGTGAAAGTTGTGATGGTGTTCACGGCTAATTTTACGTTGAGGTAATTGATGCATTCCAAGTTTAATTTAGTGTTTGTGCAGAATGCTCCAAATATCTGGGACTCGGCTCCCATTACAATTTTTTTTGGATTTATATTTGGATTAGATTTTTCCAAACATGTCTTACTCAAGCATTATTTACATGAAATGATTTATCTAATAATTATTTCCTATACTGTTTCCAGGAACATGACCATGAAGCAGAACAGTTAATATCAACACTGTCTCTGAATCCTGAAGACGATGAGTTGGATGTTGGTAAGGACACATGCTACACATATTATATTACTAAGTACATCTTTTAATTAGTGTTTGTGTTTGTGAAGTTAGCTGCAGACCATATTTTTTTTACGTGCATTAAAAAAAGGAGGTTGTGCATTGAAACTTGAATTGAAGTCATTCTATCTATTAATTTTTTTTTTATCTAAAAAAAAACTACTTTCCAGCCCTAAAGTTATCGCAAGTGGACATCTACACGCGGCGACTGAGAGAGAGAACGAGACGAAAGCGCTTAGTGAGAGACTACCAACTCGTGTCCATGTTCTTCAATAACCAGAGAAATAAACAGAAGACGCTCGGGAAACTTGCCAAAGAGAAAAAGTGAGTGGTTTTGTCACTTAGTTAGCGACAGTTTGATACATCATGACTCGTTGTTTTCAAGTCAAGGTGATTACGAAGTTAAGTTATGCTAGAGAACTTTTAAGTCACTGAATGATTATACTTAAGGGTTTTCTTTACAATGTAGAGATGACAATAATGTTGTATTTCAAAAACTCAATCAGTTTTCCTACAGTTTAGTTAGACTGACCTTTAGCTGGTCGGGCTAATCTGTAAATCCGTAGTTAGCCTGTGCATTACTATTTACTCTGTTTTTTTTAATTGTCTATGTTAGAATTTGTGGATGTACAAGTATGTATGTTGATAGTTTTGAAATACTCCTATTGCTAGTGTTTTAATTTATTCGCCGTCTCTATTTTGTATATATAAACTAAAATGCATTTTACCAATAATAAATGACCTAACCATCTTACAGGGAATTCACGGACCGCGTACGCTGGACAGCCCAGTTCTACGGGCGCAGCGAGCAGGCCGGCGCAGTAGCAGGACTATGGCGCGAGCGAGAACTGCGAGTGCGGCTGGCCGAGCTGCACCGCTACCGCCTGGCCGGCGTCACGCGCGCAGAGGAGTGCGCGCACTACGACCAGCACGCCGCGCTGCGCCGCCACGCGCCGCAGCCGGCGCACGCGCACGACGTGAGAACACGACTCCTGGTACTGCCTGGCGCCCGACGTGCTTGCTATCACTACTTAGCCCAGTCAAAAAAGCCGTACGATTATGCGTCAGTTCAGAATATCAGAATAAAGTTTTGAAACAACAATCTCAATGTTGACAAAGTTCAAATTCCAGTGCAATCAATTTAGACCAGAAAAAATGGTCGACTAACGAAAGCTATGCACCTGAAAACTCAAAATTAATTATGGAATAATTTATATAAAAAAAAATTACAGCTAAATGGAAATTATTGTTCATTCAATTTTTGTAAAACCCTAGTCCTTACTTAATGGGACTCACCAGTTTACAACACAATTGCCTAGAGTCCATATTAGAGTACATATAAATAATGGGGACACAAAAATCAACCGTATGTAGTTTACATACAGCTAAAGTAGATAATTCAGTAAGTGGCAAAGAATGCAATTTATCTAAGATTCTGAATTCAAGTTTATGTGAACTTTGGAAAAAGAGTCGATAAAATCAAATTATTGCTCCATTTTCTTATAACTTTCTAAACTCTGATTGGATACTTTTTTGACTGAGCTATACACACATAAACATACTTCTAGTACTACAGTACACGTCCGTCAATATGGCTTATGGAGTAAAAAAAAGTTCAAATATGTTGAGTGCCGTCTCTGTCTAAAACAACATGGTTCCACCCGCTACCTCTGTTCTCTAACGGCCAAACCCAAAAACCTAACAGAGATTGATAGGTTTTTCTATATCTACTACGCCAAAATTGGAGATTGATACGTTATTGAGTTCGGCCTTTAAACAACATGCTTCCACCCGCTACCTCTGTTCTATAAAACTCTATGGTCCATATTGGTGTGACGATAATTAATTAACTTACATTTCATCTAAACCCCGAAGGAATTTGATCGCAAATCGATGTTACGGTAATACTTACACTCAATGTTTTTATTATAAGTGTTTTCATAATAACTTCTATTCAACATCATCATCATCTCAGCCGAACGACTGCTGTAGATCATCCCTGTATAACCTATAATTCAAAATTGACCCATTTGTTTACATATTTTTCATAGACACATTCGTATTGTACATTCAACCGCAAGTAGTAGTCGTATTTTATGTGTCGTAGATCGATGTGGTTTTCTTAGAGAACCACTGACGCGCGGTTGACCGTACCGTTGTTCTGCATGGCATATACATTAATGCTTATGCCTTCGGCTTACAGTGTTAGTTAATGTTGTAGTGTGTTTGCATGATTAGTGTAGGCAGTGTGTTTTGTCATTTGTGTCAATTATTGTATGGCGAAATGGCCATTTTAAATCGTCTTAAAGTGATATAATAAATACCCATGAAGACCGCTTCGTTCCCATTACAAAACGAGGTGACCACATCTTATTCTTGTCCAAGAGTATTATTTCGAGCCAGCTTTTGAATTTCGAACTTTATTCCGACTTAAGTAAAATTTTAAACACGATACTGCTGCTACATAAAACCCTGTTCTGAAGCAGTTCGTTTTTTTCCGACCCTGGGACTATTGAAAGGCGACTAAGAAATCCGTAATTTCAAGTTGATGAGTTCAGCATCATAAGTGCAAAACAATTTGTTGTATTGGCAAAACCACAGGAAATGTAATTCCGAAAGGTGTTAAACCCACTTTCGCTCTGGCGCTTATTATACCGCGCCCTGGATTTTCAACTTTCAGCACTAAGCAAAGCGTTGAAAATCCAGTTTGTGGTAAAAAAAAAACGTCATAGAATAGTACCCCAAGGTACTGTTTTTTTGACATAGCGTGACAACTGAAGAGGAAGATATAGGGTTTAGTTATGAACGATGTTTAAAGAGACGTTTAAACATTAAAAATGTGGTTAAGCAGTCGCCTATACAGGATACATTTTTAACCAGTGCGCAAACTGTAACCATGAATTCAGCACATGATTCTAGACCTCCTAGCATAAAATTTTTCGTCGGTTATTAAAAAGAAATGCTGTTCGTCGGTTATAAAAAATAAGGTTTGTCGGTTATTAAAAAAAAATGCTTTTCAGTACATTTTGACCACGTAGGTATTGTATTTATCTATGAAACAGCAGTTTTTTTAAATAACTGACGACAAATTCCTATGCTAAGAGGCATCATGTGCTGAATTCATGGTTACATTTTGCGCACTGGTTAAAAATTCATTCCGTATATAACGGATGACTTTTTTACCGTCTTGACAAAAATAACGGTGAACAGACTGAACGGCTTGGCATAGTTTTATTTTTCATTAGCAAACAAAGAAACTAGCAGTAAATATATTTACATTTTGAAGTACTAACAACTTAGACAATGCGACGTAACTCGGTGACTAATCGCAGGTGATTCAAAGTACTGAAATTATAAAGAAAGAGGCGGGCGATCATGCGCAGGCGGCTAGTGTGCATGCATTTCGATATTTTTTTTATCGGTGCATTAATTTTTATCAAATAACTGTTTTTATTGTTCTACGAAAAGTTTACTTTAAATGTGTAGTATTTATTGCTGGAGCAAATTTCTGAGAAAAAAAACTATGCCATAGGCTTCTACTTCGTTCACCTATACATACGTTCATATATACATTACTACTTACTTAACTTTAATCAACGGTTATAAATAAAGGGATAATGTGCGATATTAACTGTGCCGTGTGGTTTTGGGTTTGATCCCGTATAACTATTGTATTCGCCAGGGCAGCAGTGGGTGCCTGGAAACCTACCAGGCAAAAGAACTAACGCAGAACAGCTCGCAGCTGCCAAGAAAAAGGTCAGTGTCTATAAAAACAAGAAGAAATTGTTAAGGAGACGTTTTCGGAGAGTTACATTTTTGTTTGGGACTCGCGTAAACACGGAATAGAAAAAAAAAAGTGGAAGTGCCCACACAGCTATCACGCGCGTGTCACAATTATGCGGAAAATATGTAAAATAATAACAACCTTCGTCCGTCGTAATAAGAAATAATTTTGTATGAACAACAAATTCAACTTTGACGTAAAGCTTATTAAAAAATTAACACTTATTACAATTGATGAAAGTTGTTATTAATTTACAAATTTTTCGCATAATTGTGGCACACGCGGGTCAACAAACGGGCACTTCTACTTGTTTTTTCTATTCCGTGCGCGTAAAGTAACATTTTATGAAGTGAAAGTTCTTAGGCGGCGATTCGATAATTGGAAGAGAATTGATATTGAAATTTCAAGGACGCGTTACGTTTTTTTACATTTCGTTAATGAGAGAGAAGAAAGTTTGTCTCTCTCTCTCTCTCTCTCTCTGTTTGTCACACTCAATCTCTCATATTCTTTGTTTTTAAGAACTTTCACTTCTGTCACGGTGTTGCCACGATTTTTTTTTCCATCTGTCGATTATTTTTTAGGGATAAAATAGAAAATGTTTGATAGACAGTCAGAAATCGCAAAAAAACTACTACTCCATATATTTCTTCGCCAAAATTTTTCGCTGTTGGTCCCATGTAAAAGTTGTTCATGACGTATAAATACATACAATGACCCTTTTAGAGGTTCTCAGTTATTTCAATCACACATTGTATTTATGCTACGTGTTGCTGTGCGACAGAGACGGCGAAAGCGGCTCAAGTTCCACCAGCCCAAGGTGCACACGGGACGGAAGTACCGCATGTGGATGCTCCAAAAAGAGCTCATGCAGCAGCAGCAGCGGCGCATGCTCGAGGCATCTGCTGAGCAATAACGAGATACAGGTATATATTTATTTATTTAATACTCCATGCATACAAATGTAAATAAATGACAAAAAAAAGTTATTAAAAAACACGCTCTTATCACGTATAAAAATTATAAAATAAATAAATTGACATATATTTGGTCTGCTTTTATATCCAATAATTAAATCAAAATCTTGAAGTGCTTTGTTTAAATTAATTTAAAAAATACACACAACTAAAAAGCGTCCGTCAGTCTGTCAGCGGGTTGTATTTCATGAACCGTAATAGGTTATTGCCGCTACAATAAAAACGCTTTAATAAAAATGAAATTAATTAAAGGGGGCAAATACAAGAAACGTTTTCTTCCGCGTTTTTTCCCTTATGGTACGGAACCCTTCTTGTGCCAGTCCGACTAGCACTTGGCCGATGTTTTAAATATTCAAAACAATTACTGGCCCCAAGATAAAGCCGTTTACTTTGGGGACCACTGTCCAAATAACGAATGTTGATTATTCTAGTTACAGTAAGCATTCATTATTATTACATATTTTTTAAATTTATTTTGTAACAATGGGCCTATAAATTACTCTATTACATTCTAATTGCGCAAATGTTTACCAACTGCGCCACCCTGACAACGTCATTCGAGTGCCCAAAGATCCTCGAAGCAGTGTATCTGTTATGTTATTTATCTACTAGCTTCTACCCGCGACTTCGTCCGCATGAAATTTCTTGCTCCCCCGGCCCATCCTGTCGTATCGCATCATCTGCCCGCATCCTCCTGAAAGTATTGTGCGTGGTTCCTGAAGGTTACTTCTAGAGTTCTAGACTATATTAAATAATATTTAACTGTCGAGCCAAAAAAGTGCAGTCGTGTTCCGCACCAAACAAGTTTCAAGCACATAAACTACGTTTAAGAGCTGTCAGTGTCATTATTTTCAGACACTGACAGCTCTTGAACGCGGTTTAAATGTGCTGATCGCGTTCAGTTTCATTGGTGTAATTGGCACTTAGTCAAATACCTACAGCTGTCAACATCTTCATTTTGTTCTTGTAATTATGGGGTTAGTAGAGACTTCGCATTATAAATTTAGCATGTAAGTACTTACAGTACCCAGGCGCAAATATGACTCATCGAGTTCTAGAAAAAGTTGAACTTTGTAGAGATTTATATGTGACGTTCCTATCACTATGAGAGCCTCTTTCTAAAGTTCGATTACTCTTATATTATAAAATACCCTGCTACGGAACTGACAAATTATTTTATAATTACTTGACCCGACGGACGTTGTTCTATCCGAATTTCAATAATTTATATAAAACATTTTCCGTATTCAGTTTTTCCCAATTTCTCAATCCAAATCAGAATGTTTCCTAATTTTCCAATTTTTCCTTATTTCTTAATTAACGAACATTTAAAAAAGAAAAGTAATATCGGTCCAGCCGCTCTCAAGAGATGCGCTTACCGACGAATAGCATTTAATTTTTATTTATTTAAATAGATAAGCACACCAGACACCAACTGAACAGTAAATAGAACAATTCAATTAAAAAATAAATTAAAAAAATTGGCATTTATGTAGCCAAGCAAATAACAGGTATGCATGACATTGTCTTAAAAAAAACACAAGTGTTTAGAAGACCTCAATCAAGAACACTACATAGACGCGTATCGTTATTTTCTTAATTATCATTTATTATTCAAGTGTCAACAATGAGTGATATTTAATATTACTGTGTAAGTCATGTTTATTTGTTTATGGAGAAATTATTGAAACAGCTGGAGGTGAAATGTCATAAGTTCATAACACTTTACTGCATAACAGACGGCTCTAACTAGCGGTGGGTAATCTTTATTCCGGCAAGTGAATTGATTCACTTGTTCCGACTCCGGGTCCGGTACCGGTTCACCTTATTTATTCCTTTGGCACCATTTAGCACCGGCACTCACTCGCTCATTTTGGTTCCCCGGTTTCGCAGAACATTTTATTCATTTGCTTCACTGGATCATTTGGCACATTTTGAATAATCGAACAGTGGGTTATTTTATTGATATTATGATTTAAATTTCGTACAGCGTATTATTTTCATTTTACTTCCTTCCCCGAAGTATTTTATTTAAATAAATAACAGTTTAAAGTAAAAAACTGTTATTTATTTATTTATTAAAATCTCCCTTACAACTATCATTACAAGTGCATACTTAATGCAATAGTATGGTCTGTTAAAGTTTGCAGAAGAATACAAACTTTCTCTAAAAATAAATAAAATACATACATAATTTTGTTAATAAGCGTGGTCTGTCTTTTGAGCGACTCTACAATGACACAAAAATCACGTTTTATGGGTGCCAGTCAATCCATATTTAACTCTAAGTCAATTGAAATAAGAGCGCACCGTACTGTTATTGTGTCCCTACTAATGTCATAGTGCCAAGGTACTATAGCGATACGACGTGTTCCGAGTGCTTCCGAGTGACTTGAGCGAGTGAACAGTGAACGCGCGCTCCGGAATCATTTGGTACCGCGGTGCCGGTAAGGATAGTGAGGAATAAATAAGGTTTACGTATCCGCGTTCGGAATCGGCTCCTTTGGATCAGTACCTCCGGAGTTACCCACCTCTAGCTGTAACAACTACATAGAGAGTTAGGCCATAGGGGGCGATGTGTTGTTCAGTTTTTAAATATACGACTTTCGAGAAGACATAATGTCAATGTGAGCATCGTCAATCTTTTCTCCTCTCCGTGCTCCGTGAAAATGCCTGGCTTTGCTGTTAAATCCTGTAAAAAGCGTTCAAATACGTCAAACTCACATAAAGAACTGAATAACCTTACATAGATCAATATTTTTTTAATAATATAACATAACATCACGCCTTGTTTCCCCGAAGGGTTGGGCAGAGGTGTACCTGTACACCCACATTTCGCCAGTTATGTTTAAGTCCCATGTAATAGGGGGCGAGCCTATTGCCATCAACCGGGCACAAATCCAGACTCCGGGCTCCTATTGAGAAATTCCAGATAGAAAAACCCGATAACACTTTTGCCCGACCTGGGAATCGAACCCAGGACCTCATGCTCAGCAGTAGCGATTGCGTCCACTAGACCAACGAGGCAAATATTTAGTTATGTTTTTATTTAAATTCAAAATCCTAACCAACCACGAATTCGTTCTTGTACTTTAACAGAGGGGAAAGTGTTCAGAAGGCTTCTCCAGTGTTATATTCTCTAAGGCAAACGTGTTTCACGAACTGTTGCCAAATAAATGTTATTCTTTCCTTAGATTTGTTTAACAAAGTTTTTGTCGTTGTTTGCACAGCTGTGTACCTCCCTGAGCCTGCCGCCCGCGCAGTACGTAACAATGAAAGGTGTACTCTTGCGCCGGCCCGCGGCTCCCGACGCAGACGTGGACATGGCCGTGCGACACTATCTGCATTCTGCCGGCTGGATACGTAACTAAACCAACAACCTGTTTCTCAATTGTACGATGATTATTGAGAATATTGACGTATCGTAACGTTCATTTAAGTGGATTTTGAATCGGAAATTAAAATAGTTTATTCAAATAAGGCGGAGAATTAGCACTTTTTGAAAGTCAGGCCTTTACCATTTTCCAGTGGTTATGCTGGAAAATAAAAGGGGCGTGGCAACAAACTCCCCAGCAACACGTCTGACTAAGTGCCAATATCACCAATGAAACTGAGCGTGTGTGTGATGTGTTGATCACATCTAAAACGCGTTCAAGAGCTGCATGTGTCAATATTCCACAGAAAATAATAATGTAGTATGTTCGATTCAAAATTCACTTACATAAGTCAACGATACGGCAACGTCACGAAACGTCAAAGTTTATCGAGCTACTTTACGCTCCCTTCCGTCGGCGAGCGTAACATACACTTTATCAGTCATCATACTACGGTTGTGAAACAGGTCTTTCAGTCGTATTTAAAACTATACCTATTGTTTCAAACTTATAAATGTAAGTACTTGTTATCACTTTCTTAAAAGAATCTTAGTAATGTTGCGTATACTCCGAATTGTCAGTATTTTGGCGCTTGTTATGTTTCCGTAAGCACGATGTTCTATAGCAAGTTTCATTTCGCATTTTAACGTTTTAACCTGCGGCAATTTGAACTAGTTGCAGCAATTTGACTTGAAGATAAATGGGTTTTGTAGAAGTCACAATAGTTTTTCCACTATCACGTTTTATTATAGACCTTCAAACGCAGGGATCAGTTTACTACTGTAAATTTTGTAAAGTTAACATAGACTTATTGGTGTATAAATATGTTTAGCGCTAAACCTATTTAGTCATTTGTGGCATAAGTAGGCCTAAAAGTCTACTTTCAGACGAACTTGTGGAACAAAACTTGCTTACGAACATAACGCTTTATATAACATTGATTCTTCTTTAGATAATAAATTGACAGACAAGTCAATGTATGATTTTGCACGAAGTTAACCTCATGTTGTAAGACTGCTCTTATAGAGCACTGTAAATATTGTACGCCGATGTAAATATGTATTGCGTTTTTATTTTTAAGGCCCGACTGTGCTGGACTAAAAGAAAGAAATTAAAAAAAAAACGAGGCATAGACAAATGTTGACAGAACTCTTTTCTCTACGGTCTGGACTGACAACTCCACCTGTGCATAAAATACATAAGTTTTTCATTATTTTCATTTCTTGGACTTAAAAAGTTGCAATACTTTTGCCATTTTCAATTCCAAACAGAGAAAATAGGATTTGTAAATAATATTGTTTGCCTTAATTTATCACTTTATTTAAATCGACTACAGGTACTATATTATAGAGAACACTTATTTAACTGACTTAGAAACTGTTTAACAAAAAATGTTCCTTTTAAATATCCGAATGCATTTTGTTTAAAATGTTAAAAGTAACACAAAGCACAGTTGGGTATTATTTTAATGGAAGTTACTTTTTAGTGCTCAATGCCTTTTTAATCATTACAGCATTATAGAGCATCTAGGTGTTTTTGATAGCCAAAATTGTTTTTAGGCTTATTCAGAGGAGTGACGTACAAATTATGCTGAAAGTATATAAAGCAACCTCGAGTGTATTGGTATTGTGGATAGTGCAAAGATTTCGTCGTACGTACATACAAGTTATAATACAATTTTTTCAAAGACGGTAAAAGATGCTGTTTTCATTTATGTTGGCCATGTTTATTATGACATTGTTAAAGATTTTTGGTATTGATTGATTAAGCCTTTCACTAGGCAACGATTGACGCGCGTGATCTCGTGATGCCCATACTTATTAGACAAAAGTGTGACCGGATGGGTGGTCGTAGATAAAAGTTGATCACTGTTGTGCGTTGTGTAGTATGCATAAGTGAGCATACCCACTATATCGTGACGGCTTACCCTGTGTCCCCTAACCGAAAGCGACAGTGACGCGAATACGCGATTTCGCAATCATCATCATCATTTCAGCCGAAAGACGTCCACTGCTTGACATAGGCCTCCCTCAAGCACCGCCACTTCGGCCGGTTCTGTGTTTCCCGCTTCCAGAACGCGTAGCATGATCACCATAGAAAAAAGTTTTGTCGAAGGAAGAATAGACAAAATAAATCTGTAATTTTGTCTATTTTCCGTAGACACAAGTTGGTCATGCTGCGCGTGATACGGGTTCCTGCGGCCTTCAAGGTCATCGGTCCACCCAACGCGACCCTTAACATGCACTATTATTAATATGAAAGCTAGCTAAGACCCCAGATTCGCTACTATATTTTTTTTCCTTTAGATTTACGTTTGATCCCAAATGTTTTAAATTATATTTAGTTTAACAGACTGTACTTACTACACCTATTTAATAAAGAACAATAATATTATCATGACGTACAAACACGACTTGATTGATTGCGGGAATACGTCCTATTTATATACGGCCGAACCCAGTAACGTATCTGGTATCAATTTTGGGGCACTGGGGATAGAAAAACCTATCAATCTCTGGTTTGAACATCCATATAAAGCCAAAGAATGCGTCCATATTTTGACAGCTATTGTTTGACAGGGACAGATAGAAATATACTGTCCATCCTCAATAGCGATCTGTCTTTCACTGAAAATTGGTAATTGGGTTCGGCCGTTAAAAGAGCATGACGTTTGCGTACTCGCGCGACATTGGCTTTCGGTTAGGACACGGCCAAAAAAGTTATTAGTCATTTTTTTCAAATGTAGTGTATTCACATCACGGCACGACTTATCTGCTATAATTTTACAGTGCGATATATGATTAACCATTTTTCATATTGACTAGTTCTGTCGTTGCATCCAGTGGCAAATGTTCTCAGTGTCGGGACACGGAATGTCCCGACACTGGGAAATCTATGGTTAATCCTATCACGATGCGTTACAATGATTGCCTAGTGCTCGTATCTAAATTGTACGTTATCTTTGAGCTGTTCTCTTACGACAGAAGGCGCAACGTTATGTATACGTGTTATAGTGAACGTTGCATTGCAACTGTTACATTTTGTTCGTATGGGTCCGAAGGCTCCATACTGTTAGCTAATTCCTAGTTATAGTAGCTAAATGACTACAGTTATATTATTACAGCACAATACGAATTAGTATTCCGTTACGGTACAGGTGTAAACTACAGTCCGTTCAGTTATTTTAACTCTGTTTTCGCGTCACTGTCCATACAACATTGATCTTTAAAATCGTTTATATAAGGATGATGTTAGGTTGCTGCTGTCTGATGTAAAATAACTGGTAACGGATTGTACTTTAAGTGCTACAAGGATCTTTTCGCGCATGAATGACATTTGACAGAGAGCGCTGTTGGTAACGCATTTGTGAAATTTATTCGCAAAATTGTATTGAGAAAACAAGATGGCGGCGTTACTTCTGATATTGGACGCGCCAAAATATCCTTGTACAACTATAAGGAAGTACCTGATGACTTCTCGTGACACTGAACCAAAGTAGCAATAAGAAAATAAGTAAATTTAGCGAATATCTAATGCTGGCTTTCCACTTGGCCTATTTCCACGGCCAGGGAAATTAATTGTTTATCAAACTGACATACTACGTCAAATCGACGTTTTATAGCTATTTCATACAACAGTCGAAGAATGACAGTTGCCATTTGAATTTGGACAATTGACAAACAATTAATTCCCTGGACGATACAAATATTGGCAGTATTATGCTAATACATAATAAACTCTAATGCTATAAAAATAGGGTAGGTATATTTTGTATTAGTATTTGCTTAAATTGGGACAAATACGCCAAGTGAAGTGCCAGAATGACACCTGAGACTTTTCAGAATAAGGCCAAAGCGCACAGTATACTGCCACTGTACGACGTCCATGTTTAATGTTTTGCTTTATAAAACTAGCGGCTAGTACATGTTAGATAATTGTTCGATATTTACTCGACGAGTTGCACAGTATTGTGGTAGTTGCAAGTTAGTGTGTTTTGACTCTTATAATCGCGCTATGACATGTAGCTTACATAGTTATAACGCTACTGCATGGTTCAGATTTAAAACAAGACTTTGTAGTTCGACCTTATTTTTGTTCTTACTACGATATGTTATGGTCGTATGGTTTGTTCCGAAAGTATCTGATCTGATGACAGTGTAAACAAACCCTGTTTTATTTTTAGGTTAAATTCTTACGCAATCACTCACTTAAAGGAATTAGAAATTCATTCATCAATATTTGGATTAAATCAAGCTTAGTAATTAGAAGAATTCAACTTTACGTCTACCCACTTTTTCCAAAAAAATAAGTTTTTTATAATATTATTGAATTGTACTTGAAAAATCACATACGAAAATGTAGGATATAAAATTAAACTTAAATAATGTCAAATGAAAAATAAAACGTTTTAAAATGAAAAATTTCGGGTCTCAATTTGGAAGCTCTCGATTTGGAAGCTCTCATTTTGGAAGTGGCACTACAAAAAAAAAGCATCATTTATTCAAATTAGGCTGAGAATTTGCACTTTTTGAACTTCATAATCACATAAAACAGTCTCCCAAGAGGCTCGCCCTAGACCACTTCCTACTGCTTTAGTTGGAAAGAAGAAGTGGCGCAACAAACTACCCAGTAACACAGCTGTCTGTTCAGGTCTCCACAGGTACGTCTTCTCATGCATTTGTTTACATTTTATGACATACTTTTGGAACATACTTAAGTTTTCCGTTCAATACGTTATCAATTTCTAACGACGAAAAGTGTCTGGTAATAGCTTAAAAAAATTCTACATCGAAGTCCAATGTTACTTAACAGTTTATTAGTAGTAACAATGGCTGTGGTAGATTATATTTATCTGAATAGTCTTAATTTTTACAGTGAATAAGGCTAAATTTTCCCCTCAATGATTATGTATTAGGTAAATAAGACAAAATTGTGAAGGTATAGAAATCTTCCGGTGTTTTTAAAGTTGAATGGATGGTATATAATTTGATCTCTCTTAATGTAAATGTTTATCTGCATTTTATTATGATTATTATTTAAAATAGAGTTTATTTATTAACGGAACTAGGTTTCTCCGAATGATTCCAAAAAGTAAGGTAGTTTTAATGATTAACATTTCCGATTCTAGAGTGTTTGAGAGTCAAGTTACTTGACACATCATTGCAAGTAAGCAAACAATTAAGGAATACCTTAAGTATTTTTATGATTTAAGACTTCCAATTCTTGCAATAAAACTTTCCACATTAGTTGAATGGGGTCCATTCAAGTATTACGCAAGTGCCTTTTTTATGCTTATTTTTGGATGACATGGTTGACGGGGGTCTGGATGATGATTACGCCAACAATATTTAGAAAAAAAAAAATTAAATCTTTAATATGTTAAGAAAATAATATTTAAATACGATGTTAATAATTTGCTTGGATAAATACTAAGGTACCATTTCACGCCTAAGCCACTGAATGGATTTCAATAGAATTCGCAAGGAGATAGATGACATCATGAGGAAGGACATAGGCTTCTTTTTGTCTCAAAATAATCCTTAAGCGGATGAAAGTTTTTATGGGAAACCTAGCATTTAAAGTTAGGGATACGAAAATTGAAATTAGTGCTATCAATAAAGAACTACGTTTTTCAACGTTTTTTTAAATTACGTTTTTCAAAGTTTCTTTAAATAGGGAATGATTTTAAAATCCACATGTAACATTGAAATTTTTGTGTACCTATTTTTTTAAAGATGTTTAAGAGATTTGAAGTATAGTCATAGCGGGTAACATTGGGTCTTTATTTCGTATGAAAACCAGTCCTCTTGGTCAAAAACTATTACAATTTATAGTCAACATAATAACTTTGCTCATATTATAGATAATTACAGGGCCAATGGCTCTGAATCTGTCCGTTACCTTTTTCGCCTTAACGGCTGGACGGATTTAGATGAGCGGCATACTGATAGCCCTGGGTTAGGACATCACATACTTTTTTATGGAGGTATTAACGTTCCTCCGAGATTATTTCCTACTTCCATGTGGGTGATGACGAGGACAAAACCTACCTTACATTCCGCATTTATAGACTCATGAATAACAATAAAGAATTCTGATGAGATAAAAAAAAAAATATACATAAATACCAATGTTGACGTAAGCATAGGATCCCGGAGTGTAACTTTTGCTGACAAGGGGGTGGAGGGGTGGGGGTTAAATTACCAAAACTGCTTACGTAATACTTGAATGGCTCCAATGTGAACGATTTTACCATTTTGTCATATTCAATGAGTAGTTTTAACATTGTGTGGAAATGCATGGTATTGGGAAAGTATGATATCAGTTGTATTTGGTCATTTTATCTACTTGTCGCCTTCTTTAGGATATTTTATTTAGCTGTTATAATAAGGGTATCTCTGTGCATTCACTGTTTGGCTCAAATGTACATAAGATTTAAAGTACAACTTGATATTGTAATTATTACTGATTTATAATTTAATTAATATTAAATGATAAATACATTTTAAAAGACTGTTTAATTTATTATCCTCTTATAATTATTTACTTTAGTTTGTTCATCTGTGGTTTTGGCATGTCTCCTAAGGAAGCGGGTGGCGGTCTGTTCTGAAACCATTGATGTGTCAAAGCCTGCAAAAAAACACAAATAAGAATTTTGTTATTATTTTCGGTTCTTTGTTTCTCGTTTAAGAGAGATTAAGAAACCTAACACGGGTCAGGGCCAAGTTTGTGATGCGAAATTTGATAGAAAAGGTGGATGACAATGTTGAAGAAGTCGGGAACTTTCGCGTGATGCCACAGGTGTTATGGATGGTGGCTTTTTGTAGCATATAGAGTGTGAGAAGGCTTTGTGTGAGAGATTTTGGTATAACACCAAACATGGGACATATCTAGAACTTAACTATAATAAGACATTAATAATGACATTTCACCAACGACAAAAAAAAAAACCTATTGTATGTATGTTATATGTTGTATGAAATCAGAGGCAGTTTTGCAATGTCTGCATAAGTCAAGTCGGCTGATACAGACATACATAAATAAACTCACGCCTTCTTCCCATGGGGGTAGGCAGAAACCACAGAACGCCACCTGCTACGATCCTTACATACTCCTTTTGCCTCGTTTACGTTCATACATCTGGTCATACACGAGCGCCGGTTGAGAATACTACGCACCTGACCTTTCTGAAGAAAATCACCAATAAGGTCACTATATGTCTTCCTAGAGCGTCCCCTCCCGGCGTTTCCACTCACATCTGCCTTGTAATTGGTACCTTTTGTTAATCTCCTTTCATTCATCCGCTCAACATGACCAAACCATCTAAGCATACTCTTTGTCACTACATCTTCTTTAAAATAAATTTTTGTCACTACATCTTCTTTAAAACCACACCGTTGCCTTATCACATAATTCCTCAGCCAATCATTCAAAGTCACACTACACATGCTCCGCAAAGAACGCATATCCACAGCATTTATTCTGCTTTCATGCTTCTTTTGCCACACCCAACATTCGGCTGATTTTGGTCCTATATGATGTACTTTCTGTAATTACGAGGGGCAACTATTTGATCCTATTATTCTTTTTAAATCTCACATAAATTGATTACAAACATTAGATTTACTGATGCACAATGGGAATGATAAATAAAGCACCTAGAAAAGTACTACTTTTACTATATTTTTCGAAAAAGAGAAATAAAAGTTATGTAGGTGGGTAAAAGCAGTAATAGCATTTATAGAAAATACCTCCTTAGCCGATATCCTTTTATTCGTATCGTACATAACCAACGACTTTACAAGATGTACGGCATCTAGCTCGACTCCAGGCAGGAGTTCAGGCCAGGGCGTGGGTGCGGACTCGGGAAACGTGATCTTGTGGAAGTCTGGCAATTCCGCATGTCCAGGCCACGTCTCCTCGGTGGGCGTGCCCAGGTGTTGCAGCACTATGGCTAGCTGTTCGATGTCTGATTCACCCTAGGAACCGCCGAAAGTGGAATGGTTAGTGACGCATAAGGCGTGCCACACATGTTCGGGACGGCACGATTCGGCAGAGCCAGGCGACAAAACATACATTCGTTTCACGGGGCCTAAAGAGGCTACTTTGGCAGAATTACAATACATATATCAATTCATAATAAGTATTAATCTAGGTACCATTTATATACCTATAGCACGCAATTCATTTGTTTCACAGTTTCGTATGGAATTCAGGAAATGAATCGGTTTTGGAGGAATTGCTTAATGTGGCGTCTTAGGCTCCCTGGTGCCCGGCCTGTGCCGAATGATACAGCCCCGAACATGTGTAGCTAATGCTGCTAAAATAAACATTCGGGGTACATAACCCCGAATGTTTATTTTAGCAGCGTTAGCTGGGCATTGAAGGACGGTTTTTGGTAAATTCAAGCTTTATCAGACTTCTCAAGTGTGATAAATATCAGAAGGGCATAATAGGGAAGTGTGACCCATTGTTAATTCTAACGAGAAAAAGAGATGGTGCTATACGGGACGTTTATCATAGTAAAATACACACAGTATATACCTACAAACGAAAAAAAAACTAAATTATAATAGGTTGAAAGTTTTGTCGAAATAGTAAAGGAATACTAACGGCGAAAAGTGGTCGCTTCGTGATCAACTCCGCTAAAATACAACCGACGGCCCATAGGTCCACTTTCTCGTTGTAGAATCTGGCTCCGTACAGCAGTTCCGGAGCTCTGTACCACCTGAAAATAAGCCACCAGTAACTTCACCAAAACCATTTGGAAGTTCTACTGAAAGTCAACTTTAAGGCTGTGGCGGTTGCGAGCGTTCATTTGAATGGAGTCAGTCCCTCTACCCCGCTGCTGTCACTACCGCCCCGCTCACTTTTGAAGCTCGCCGAAGACGCGGTTGCGAAAGAGGTTTTATGTTCGTGGTACTTCGTTTAACGGCGGCACCACGGATACAGGTAGCTTTACTAATGATGATTGTTTACAGACTCTGATATCTTCTGCCTTGAGGGCTAAATAATAACAGCCGCGCGGGTCATCGAAGGTAAAGCTACGCTTGCCGAGGTTGGTCCGTGGATGGGTGACCATCTATGGCGTCGAGACCCTTCCGTGCCTCGCAGAGCACGTTAAACCGTTGGTCTCAGCGGTTATTTGTAGATCTTTAACAGAAGTTACGGGTAGCCAGAAGACCGAAAGTCTGGACAACCAGTCTTACGAAGGGGTATTATATTACCATTACCCAACCCATTATTACCTCCACTAGCTCCATGTAAAATATTGGTCAGCTGCATCCGCGTAAGCTGGAAGCCGTTCCCATCATATTTGGGAAAAAGATAGGCAGACGATGACATATTCTGATGCATTGTATCCTGATGCATTGTAAGTATAGCTTCATACGACATTAGCAAAAAAAATGGGACCGTCATCCGGTCGTCCAATCAGCCGGGAACTGACGCCTAAAGGTATAGGTAAGTGTTCTTCGAATTATCCTGATCTTTTGATAAGGTCCACAAAACCCACTTTCCGCCTAGGTATTCTAAATTGTTTAGGTAAATAAGAGGTAATTAGGTTATTAATATAGAGTTGATTGAGTACCGTGTAGCGACCTGATGTGAATAAGGTCTGCCACCGTCAGGCCAATAAAGTCGCGCCAGACCCAAGTCGGCGATCTTCAATATGCCTTCGTGATTGATCAGCAGATTCGCAGGTTTCAAATCCTGATAAGCAAAACGCTTTTATCACGCACAAAAAATGATAAATAAATAAATTCTTCCGTTTATTTTTGCAATCAAACAATATTGTTAGTGACATATTCTAAAATATATGTAACACTAAAACATATATACAGTACAAGTATATATTTTTCTTTTTTTTACTTTTTAGTCTAGTATATTCTTTTTTAGTTAATAGGTAAGTCTAAAGTCAACGAAGTCATGACATGGTTTACTAGGAGCCACTGAAGAGTTCCACTTTCACCTCTTGGCTCCATCATCAGACCCACGTTACCAAGCCCAATCTATTGGACTCGTGGAAACGAATCATATGAGCCCAAACTCGAACGGTTTACTAGTAGCCACTGAAAGGTTCCTCTATCTACCTCCTGGCACCATCATCAGACTTTCGTTGCCTAAGTCCAATGTATTGGACTCGTCAAAGCTAATCATATGAGCCCAAACTCGAGGGGTTTACCAGTAGCCACTGACGAGTTCCACTATACAGCTCCTGGCTCCATCATCAGATCAGCTCGAAGATGCCAAATTATAGTTTTGTCATCCGAACTACATAAACATGCAAAGTTTCATTTCGATAGGACAATAATATTAGAAGTAACTTTTAAAGTTTTTTTTACATTAATTTATTATTACGAAACGAATCTAACAAAAGCGTGTTGAAAAGACGAAATACAAGGATTTGGCTACTTTTTAATTTAGCGTGTATTCTATGTAATTTGGATGTACAGCAGATAAAACGTCACATCACTCACTGGCCCATAAAAATATATCTGTACCTAATACAAATAATCACGTCGATCCGTCGCGTAGCTGTGTGAAATGTTGTAAAATGTAATGTAAAAAAAAAAATGTAGGATAAACTCACCCTATGCATCACATAATGCGCGTGCATATACCGCGTGCCTTTCAGCAGCATCTGCGCATAGCTCTTGACCCTGGGCATGGTCAGTTCCTGCTGGGAGTGGTGCAGCATGTCCCACAGCCCTGAGCACATGTACTCCAGGACCAGCACCAGACTCATACCGCGGGGGAACATGTCGTACACTTTGATTATCTGTTAGGTAAGATATAATTCGTCTTGGTAGATACAATATTGATTATTGGCGTACCTATTTCGCGCCAGGCTAAAGGAAGATTTAGATAGATTTGCATTTAGAAAGATTTACAAAGCAATGTCATATTAGGATCGTAGCAGGTGCCGTTCTGTAGTTTCTGCCTATCCACATGAAAAGAAGTGTTAGTTTAAGTATATAGGTATGTAGATACGTATTCATTTAGGTTATGTTTAGGATAGGAAGGTACCATCTTATCTGATGAAACTCTTATAACAGCTGCCTCTAAGTAACAAGAACTAAGTGGCATTATATTGAAACTTACATATTTGCACCGGAGCAACTGCAGCGCCTTTATCTCTCTCATCACGTTAACTGGTATACCATCCTCGAGGTTTTTTATTAGGATCTTCTTCAACGCCACTTCTCGTCCGGTAGGATTGTGCTTTGCTTTGAACACCAAGCCATGAGCACCCTCACCAATGCGGCCTATCACCGAATAGTTCGCTACGTCGTTGTCCATTCTGACCTAAAAATTATTGTTTATCCTTGATAATAAATGGCCTGTAAAAAAGAAAACATGTTGTCTCACAATAAACAAACGCAGTTTTCTTGTGTTGATGTTTGTTGCTATGGTAATAGGAATAACAGCTTAGACGGCATAGTTGAAGACGAAAATATAAACGCACTGGTTTGTGTCTTTGGTTTTGTATTTTCGTTGTTTGCCACCGACTTCCGGGAAAAAAATTATTATTAAAAAAAAATCACTTTGTAGTGTTTCTTTGGAAGTCGGTTGTTTATTTTTTTTATAATAAAGTTTTAATATTTCACTTTTTGTTGTAGTACCTACCCCACACGAATTCGTATAGCTTCACTAGCGTAAATTACAGTGACAGGAAGGTATTTTAAACATCGTCAAAAAACTGAACTGAAAAAATTCGTAAGTATGATTGAAACAAACTCAAAAACCACTCATCACAACTTAACCAAATATAAATGGCACCACTCAATCAGTATATCCTTTCAGACAAAAGAAGATTTTTCAAATCGGTTAATAAATGACGGAGTTCTGTGGTAACAAACATACAAAATCAAAATAATATACAACCAAATTGAGAACCTGCCCGTTTTTTGAAGTCGGTTGAAAATCGTATAAAACCTTCATCATGACTATAGAATTTTGTGTACTTTCGACACAGCCAACCCAACTCAAAATTAATTCAGGAATTGAAACAGTAGACACAGATCCCGCAGATGGTAGCCTTTTGTGCAGTTTAGTTATAAGCTTATCAGGAAACCACATCAATAACTACACCTGGAACAGGGGGTATTTCTGTAGATGTGGATGTTATTTATGTAGTAAGTACCACACCATACCGTAAGTTCCTACCTACGGTATGGTCATGGTTTCCAGCAGCCGGTCCAACTGTAAATTAATTATTACAATAGTTAGTTGAGTACTCCAAAGTTTTAACCTTTTTTATTAATCTAAGTTCAGGGTAATATGTTCTTCAACTTATTCAATAAGGTTTAGTTATGTATCACGTCTCATCGAGTTTGTCTTTCAGGTCGCTGTAACAATATCGTTTGTACTTATAACTTACATATTACATCGACATTAGTGTTTGCACAGCCGTTCGCTCGCTTCATTATGTGCATTATATTTTCTTTGATGTGTTTTATTAATCTACACTATCTATCGTTGAACGTTCACATCTACCTCTGTTTTCCAGACACATAAGTAGCAATGGGGCTGAAAATATTTTGTGCAGTGTTTATATTGGCATATTTTTGCCAAGAAGTGGACAGTGCATCGATCCTTGCTCTCTTCTCATCACTTTCATACACCGACCACTTGGTTTTCAGAGGATATCTATCAAGACTCGCACAAAGAGGACATACTGTCGTTTTAATGACACCCTACCCCGGACATTTTCAATTTCCCGACACAGAGAAAATTATGGAGCTCGATGTCAGCCAAGATTCCGCACCGTATTGGGATGAGTTTAAAAAGTTGATGACGAATACTGACGACTACCATCCGAGACAGAGGGCTATGAATGAATTCGCGGTAAAACTAGCAATAGCGCAGTTAAAGTCGAAACAGATGATGGCCCTGCTCATCAACCCGACGATAAGCTTTGACCTAGTGCTCACAGAAGCTGACGTACCGCTACTTTACGCGGTTACAGAGAAATATAAAGCTCCACATATCGCCATTACCACAACCAGTGGCAGGATCCATCAATACGAATCAAAAGGAAATCCTATCCATCCTATTTTGTTCCCTGATGTAAACTCACTGAACTACAGGAACTTGGGTCGCTGGGAAAGACTCGCAGAGATCTATCGTCACATCCAAACAAGAAACGAATACTACAACCATTATCTTCCACTTAGTGAATTGGCTGCCAAGAAATTACTGGGATTGAAGCGAAGTCTCCTTGAAGTCGAATACGATATTGATTTGTTGTTCGTGGCCAGTAATCCTGCTTTGATTGGTAGTAGGCCCAGCGTCCCAGCTGTTGTTTACGTCGATCGTATGCACATTAAGCCAGGTTTAAGTTTGCCCCAGGTAAGATATTTAGCCGTAGATAAGAAGGAGACATATAATAATTGAGATTCTTGAATTAATTCTGTAGGTATATTATTACCTCATTGATTCATTTTGCAGGAAATGTCAAGTCTCTTAGACTCATCTACAAAAGGTGTCGTGTACTTTAGTTTGGGAGCAATCCAAGAGGCTGAGCAGCTCTCTACAGCCATGCTACAAACGTTAGCAGACGCTTTCGGAGAGCTTCCGTTTACAGTTCTGTGGAAGATCGGTAACACGACGATGATAAAGAAGCCTGAAAATGTCATAATTCAATCTTGGTTCCCACAGCAACAGGTTTTAGGTAAGAAAAGTACCTAAGGTGATGTTAAGGTAAGGTAGTTGTACGAAGGATCTTAATTCTCATAACAACGTCCCGAAGTGCAAAATAGAATTTTATTTATTTAATTGATTAATTAATTTATTGGTCTATTTATAATCGTTACACTGTTCAACCGAATAAACACAAGCCAACATAAAAGCCAAGTGCAACACTAGCCCCGTGTCTTGGAAGTTGGAAACCGCCGATCAGAAATCTGATTACAAGCGAGGCTACTCCGAAACTAATGGAATGTTACCTCCTTTCAGCTCATCCTAACCTCAAAGCCTTTATAACGCATGGCGGTGCCCGATCCTTAGAAGAAGCAGTTTTCTACTCTGTGCCAATAATTGGTTTGCCACTCGTCAAATCTAGAAAAGTTTTCATTAATGAGATCACAAGGTATGGAGCTGGTGAAATTCTGGATCCTTACAATTTGGATAAGGAAACTGTGAAGACTACCATTAATGTTGTGGTTGCTAATAAAAAGTGAGTGAAATAGTGGATTATAATTGTTGTTAACTAAGTGTTGCTCATTGAACGTTCGAATTTTCCTAACTGGTTGTTTTTTCCAGATACAAAAAATCTATGTCAATTTTGAAAGGTGCGGTTGTTAATCCCCTCATTTCCGGGCCTGATGATGCTGTGTGGTGGACTGAGTATCTCCTGCGTCACGGCGGCGCCCGTCATTTACGATCTCCTGCTGTTGGCATGACTTCCTTTCAGTACTATCTACTAGACATCGTCTGTTTTGTGCTTATAGCACTTTCTGTAACTATTTATCTAGCGTATATTTTGATACGAGCTATTGTAAGACGTTTGCGCACAGGATTTTGGCGAAGTCGTGTTAAAGATGCGGCAGGAAAGTTCAAAGCGCTGTAGTAGTTATTGTTTGTATTTGGTATCTACTTGCTTATATTATTTTACTTTTAGTTTAAGTATAAGTAACGCATTCACTTTGTAGTCATTACAATTAAAACTTATTTATGTTTAATACTGTTTTTTTTTTAAATCTTGTTACAAAAACTGCTGTAGAACTAAGAAGTAAGCTGCACGTAAAAAGTAGTATAGACTAGGGGTCTGTCCTTAACACTGAACACTCAAGCTCCTATTGGGGTGAGTACCAGAGTACTACTCATTTTGTAGATTCTGCTTTACACATAATTGCAATGCAATGTTAAGTTTTTATTGACTCTAACGTTTTGTAAAATAACATGTCTTATCTAACAGAGCCGGGTGATTTGTAACTCGGGACCTTCCATCTCAGACGCCTTTCTCTATTTAAGATTGTGGTCAGTCAATAAACCAGAGCTACTAATATAAATAAATAAATAAATAAAATAAGTTTATTGACACAAAATACCTTTGCATACAATAACAATACAAATACATTTCACAGATATCTAGATTGTATTTTGGGAAAAGGCTGCACAAATAGTTTAAAAACCCTGTCTCCGAAACTAGGAAAACCCTGTGACCTAGGAGTCAGTGTTCTACTGTAACATCGTGTACAAAAGAGACCTTTATTTATTTATGTGTGTTATGTATATGTGTAAAGCGGGCGATAGCTGTGAGGGTCTGAGGGATGTAGTGTGGTGTATGAAAGGGGGGGGGGGGTGTTTAGTGGGAGGATGTGTGTGGGTGTGTGTGTGTGGGGGTGTGTGTCCGAGGGTGTGTGTAGTCGAGTAAGGAGTGTTCGTGTGCTGTTGCAAGTGTTTCTGTATCCGTCCTTGTAGAATAATAATGATTATTTTATACCTACATTATTTTAAAAATAATGTTTTCTGTATGGGAATAGTTCTGATTATATAGCCAGTTTTGTAATTTAGTTTTGAGCTCGTATTTATTTAAATTACTCATTAGGATATGCTTGTTGATCCCTCTGTAAATGATTGAACTTATTACATAGAGCTGTCGGCTAGCGAAAGCTGTTTTGTGAGAAACTGATGGGCACGCAGATTTGGCTTTACGAGTGGTTGGATCTAAAGGAGGAACCTGACTATAATAATATGATGTTGAGAAAAAAATATAAAGATTTGTTTACATTTTTATTTAAAACATAATATCGAACTACCTATTTGAGTGAGATAGCCTGGAGACGTAAGGGATTCGTATATTCAATTTCCATGCATCGTTTTTGTTTCTGAACTGAAAATATAGACGCCAAAATAAGCATTTTTAATCTGTAGTCAAATCAAAATTGACAATTTTGATTGGCATAAAGGCCTCGTTGCCATGCCATATACATTCAAAAAAAAAAAAAAAATGACAATTTTGACAATAACAAACGTCAAGAGTTCACTGTTCAAGTCTCAGACTTGTTTTGCTCTTGGTGTTTATTTTTCAGGATTTTCCAGAATTTCCAGCTTTCTAAAAATATTTTAAAAATAAATTGATAATGTGATATACTTGTTTTGCTCCGGCACAATGACAGCTGTTAGAACTTGTCCTGGTCTATACTGCGGGCGCACAGAGTTCGATGATGGATCGTGGAGCGAATGCGGTGCCTGTCCTCGAGGGTTCCGTACCAATACCACCAGCTACTGCGTCCCTTGCACTGACGAACCTACCTTATACGACGGTCTATACCTTGGCTTCATGGTGCTACTGCCTATGGTGTTACACTGGTTTTTCATTGACATGGTTGCTGTTGGCAAAGGGTAAGTGAATTGGTCTTGTTGTATATCTGTATTAAGTAGTTTTGCAAAGCTGTATTAAATAAGCCTCACTTATTAATTCCATAAAAAGGGAAATAGAAATGGATCCAATAGCTAAACAGTTGCTGTGTTATGTTAGGCACTGGACGTGAATGATTATAATACTACTTAATGAAACATTGGCAATACAGCAGTCAATATTCAGATTGTTCTAAGTGATTTAAAACAAAATCTTTCTGTGTCAGAATTTATTCCTATGACTCTACATAACATAATTATGTTCCAGCACAAAGAATATCCTTGTCCAACACATATGTGCGTTTGTGGAGGTGGCATCAGGTACGCTAGCTGCATTGCTAGTGTTGCCTCCAACGGGTACTATTGCGCTTCACGTCTGCTCTCCGAAGGCGCTGTCTGACTGGTACACACTGCTGCACAACCCTCAGCCTGATTATCAAGAGACTCTGCATTGTACCCAGGAGGCTGTGTACCCATTGTAAGTAGAATTAGTACTTAATTCTATTGCATAACATAATCAACTTAAATTGTTTTTTCTGCTAGGTTTTAGGTCTTTTCCCTCACAGAGAAAAGACCTAGTAATAATTCACCACTGGGCCACCTCTGCCTAGGCAGTTAATACGGGCTAGTTTCTTCACCTCCACATAAATGCGCGTATTTTGCGTATGGGTGGGAAAATCGATTATTTGATCCACCCCAGGCTTCTTGAGAAAGACCAGCAAAGCCTTACACCGCTGCCTATTTTATGTCTATTTAAATGAATCAAATCACTGTTTAAATACTACATAAATGGTCCTAAAGTGTAAAAACCATTACAATACCTGTATGAAAATAATAAGCAAAAGGAAAAAAAGCAAAAGCAGGCAAAAAGAGTGTGTAAGGATTGTAGCAGGTGTTGTTCTGTGGTTTCTGCGTACCCCCATGGGAAAAAGGCGTGAGTTAATATATGTGAACATAATATTGATCAAGGCAAACAGACATAGTAAGAAGTTATGTGCAAGGGTACAGGCAAACTAAATGGCAATGTTTATGCTTTTATCTTTATCTAAGTATATTTTACCATGTCTAGTTATATAGGGTTCTACTTTAATTAAATAATAATAAAATCCACTTTTGTTTCCAGATACACCGTAGTTCTTTTAATTTACGCATTCAGCCTGCTGATGACTATAACACTGAGGCCGTGGCTTCTGACCTGGGACTCGGCCAACCCAGGCAGGAAGGCAATATACTGTGCACTGTACTTCTACCCCATACTTGTGCTCATCCATACTGTTGCTGCGGGCTTGATTTGTAAGTATTATTAATGTTTATTGATTGAGATGATGAAGGGCAAGATGGTTTGAATATTATTTATTAATGTTTTCGGAGATAACTATAGGACACTGGCAGTACTGAGTTGAGTAAAAAAAATAGGAGGTTCCTGTACTCTGCATAGATTTGTCTGCATGGACAAAGTCAAATCTAAATCTATATTATAATAGGTTGGTGAAAAAGATTTTTCGTATTTGATATGCAAATTTAAGAGATTTTATTTACATTAGACAATAATAAATATATGTGCCTTTTCGTTCGAAAACTTCTTGCCATTTTGTAGATAGTGACATTATCCCATTGCTGTAGAAACTTTGGGACTTCTGAGAAAAAAACTGTGACAAGTAGTTTTGACAGTCCTGTCTTGTGATGTTAACCTAACACTACCTAAAGAATTCTGAAGAGACCGAAACCGGTGGTAATCGGAGGTTGCAACGTCAGGGCTATATGGTGGATGCATTAACATATATTTGATGTATTTGGTCTGGCATTATCACGATGAAAGACCACCCTTTCTGTTGATCAATTACGGCCATTTTAAGGGTTCCGTACCTCGAAAGGAAATCAAACTTATAAGCCAGCGCAATCAGAAGATACAGCCGTTTATGGCGCAAAGTTCCGCAAATTTTCGACACTCGCAAGGGAATCAAAACCTACAGGGTACTTCCCGTGAACTCAAAATCTTGAAATTTGGTACGAAGCAACGTAGAAGCATAGCACACATAAAGGAAAAATTGCGAAAACCGTAAATTTTTAGTTACACATAATAAAAATATTTTTAACTAGCTGCTCCCCGTGGTTTTACCCGCATTAATCTTGTTCCCGTGGGAGTATCGGGATAAAAAGTACTCTATGTGTTAATCCAGGTTATAAACTATCTGTGTGCCAAACTTCACCCAAATCCGTTCTGTAGTTTTTGCGTGAAAGAGTAACAAACATCCATCCATACTCTCAAACTTTCGCGTTTATAATATTAAGTAGGATAATTTTAAACTTACTACCCCTTTCCTCATGAACGCGTGTGAACTTTTACCTATATACCTACAGGTTTGTACGGGATTCTCTGTGCGCGAGTCAGACTCGCACTTGGCCGGTTTTCGTTTGCGGCTTGTGTCGAATTTTACCCTTTTAATAAAACTTCGGGAAATCGTTTTTACTCTTAGTCTCAGCCAAAGAGATCCTACTACAATGTAATTAATACCTTTACAAAACGAAAAAAAAAGTGTCTTAACAATACTTTTATATTTGGTAACAGAGATTAGTACGTTCAAACAAAGAGCTTTATTATAAGTAATTAATATGTATAAGTATTTACAATACTAATAATAAAGCTGAAGAGTTTTTTGTTTGAATGTGGTAATCTCTGGAACTAGTAGTTGGATTTGAAAAAATCTAAAATTTGATAGCTTAATTCTTGAGGGCGGTTGGTAACTTTACACTATAACATAGTAACAAGCAAAAAGCAAAAAAAACGCTACACGAAAACAACGTAACGGCAGAGAGGCATAGCTATAGGATATATTTCATGTTAAAACAAAAAAAATAAGTCGCGGGCAGAAGATAGTAAAGTATGTAGTTGGTCAATCACCCGTCAGTTTTATTAATCATTATCATCATAACATCACACCTGACATCCCAGAAGGGTTAGGCAGAGGTGTACCTATGCACATAGGCACACCCACATTTCGCCAGTTATGTTTAAGTCCCATGTAATAGGGGGCGAGCCTATTGTCATCAACCGGGCACAAATCCAGACTCCGGGCTGCTACTGAGAAATTCAAGATAGAAAAACCCAATAACACTTTGTCCGACTTGGGAATCGAACTCAGGACATCATGCTCAGCAGTAGCTCTTGCGACCACTAGACCAACGAGGCAGTTTTAGTTTAGTTTGTTTCTGTCAGCTGCAGTCATTACATGTTTATTGTTACTTATATGTTTCTCCTTTCCAGATTTTTCATTCCCATACGTAATCATAATAATATCAATGATGACATCAGCATCTCACTTCTCAATAAAGATTGAGCAGTCAGCGCCAGCATTGCTCCTGTCTTCACTAACAAACCCAAGGAACTTAGTGATACTGCTGGGACATTGGCTAATTCATGCTTACGGAATTATTTCTCTGACTGGGTTCAAGGAACTATGGTACCTGTCCCTTGTACCTGCCCCGGCACTGTTCTACATCCTGACTGCCCAGTTCACGGACCCTATGAAGATCCATAGTGACTGACAGGAACTCAAATCATTCACAAACCTCTCGGCCATGGTTGATTGACTTTTGGTGTTTGATAAAGCACGGGCGCTTTGAATGTGCTTCGCTCGCTTCGCTATCTGTGGTGTGAGCGAGAAGATAATTTCGCGCGAGCGACAGAGACAAATAGTGATTACTCAGTGTACGAAATTATTCGTGTGTGGCGACCACTCTTTAGTGGTGTGCGATTGTATATAGTTTTTGTTTATTGTTAAGACAAAAGTGTGTATGAAAATATAATGAGATAAAATAAAGAATCGTAATGTATAAAATCGATGTTTGTAATCATTTCTAGTTAGCCTATTAGCAATTACAAAAGCCTCACTAAAATCGAAGTCTTTGATTAATAACCTGCTTCAAAAATCTACATAATAACGTGCATGAGTTTAGTCGTGACTTACAGTCGAGTTCTAGTTTTAGTAACCTAATACTTAAAAAGAGATTGGTCTGCACCTATAAATTTTTCCACATCTAACCGCATTGTCCAGTCACCCTGCGATCATCGGTTCTAAACTGTAATAGCGTCGAAATATCTGGAGTCTGGTTCCTAATTAAAAAAAAAACTAGAGAAGATATCGCATTCGACAATTTTATAAATCCCTATCGCATTGAAGCGTTGTTTTATTGTAAGCTTTACCATAATACTCATGAAAACAACGTAGAAATAGGCGTTGGCCACCTTTTTGAAGATATAATAATAATAAACCATTAATTTCAGGCTACAATGGGCCATAGACATCTACCTTACCAACTAACATATATAAAGTATAATTTTATTAATACATTTATGTAGCTTAAAACTATGTTAGTAGCACTTCGCTAGCTTGTTCTTGTGCTTCCTGTGGTACTCGTCCGCGGAAGCGACGGAACACCACGTCCTGAATCAAAAGTCTTCTTCCATGACGACGGGCAGATATAAATTCGGTACGCGCACCACGAACGCCTTGAAGTTGACGATGTGGTGCGACTCCAGTAACTGCACCCTCGGCGTGTACCTCGTCTTCTAGCGCACGCACGCTACGGTGTCTTCCGCCTTAGTAGTGTAGTGTAGGCGGGAGACGTAGACCGGTGTGATCGGCTTTGCAGCGCGCAAGCTGACTTCGGGCAACTTTGGAGCTTTGCCGCAGCGGTTCTTGTTCGTTCGCGATCGGCGCTTCCTCCTTTGCACCGTCACGAAACCTTCATCATCAGCCCTATTCGGCGCTTTTTCTGGCATAGGCTTCATACTTGGAGCGCCTGGGGCACTCGCGGTAACGCTAGCGAAACCCTTTTGAGGGCTGCAGACGCTGGCAGCTGGACGGAGTGAGGGGAAAGTATGAATATTAAATGGGGGGAAAGAGGTGAGAAACAGGAATAGTTGATTTTCCCTCAGAATGTACACAATGTGCGGATTATTTATGTAGTAACCATGACCATGAGCGTGTCCTAGATATAATCCGACATTGTGTCTGCACTTCAAGGCGCGGCAATGGTTAATGGCGGAGGCGAGCGGAAGTGTGGGCGTGGTGCACGCTTGGCGGGATGGAACAGGCATGTGGGCGAGGCTCACAGGGTGGCTAGGCTGAAGCCAAACGAGTGGGTACTGTGTGGCAGACCTAAATCCGGTTGTGTGTATGAGGAGATGCGAGAGAGTAGAAAAGTGTTTAAGTCCAGGTTAAAGTGGTGCCAGAATAATCAGGACCAGATTCGGATGGACGCCCTCGCTGAACAACACTCGAAAGGTGACTTCCGTGGCTTTTGGCAAAAACGAGAAAATTTAACTCGCGGCCTGGCCTTCCTGGGAGCGTCGATGGCTTAAGTGACCCTAAGAGCATTGCGAACGTTTTCAGAGAACAGTTTGCGGTCCGGTCGCCGCTCGGTCCGGCAAGTAGGGTGCTAAATGCTGACCCGAACAGTAAAATTTTAGGAATAAGTTTCCTCGCGAAAGATATTGCGAAAGCTATAAGCCAGATTGAGAGGGGAAAGTCCCGTGGGCACAACGCACTCAGCATTGAGCACCTGCAGCACGCCGGACCGCACTTGGCGAGAGTTCTTGCAATGTTCTTCTCGCTGTGTGTGTGCCACTCCTACCTGCCTGCGGACTTCATGAGGACAGTTGTAGTACCGGTGATAAAAAATAAAACAGGTGATATTGCTGATAAAAATAACTACAGGCCTATTTCGCTTGCAACTGTAGTGGCGAAGGTATTTGACGGTTTGCTTAACACACAATTACATAGATACGTGACACTTCATGATAACCAGTTTGGTTTTCGACCTAAACTGTCCTCAGAGAGTGCAATACTGTGTTTAAAGCACACCGTTAAATATGACACGAAGAGAAGGACCCCAGTATACGCTTGCTTCCTCGATTTATCTAAGGCCTTTGACCTCGTCTCGTACGACATCCTCTGGGGGAAGCTGGAGAGCACGGACGTACCGTGGGAACTCATCATCATACTCCTATACTGGTACGGGCACCAGGTCAACAATGTCCGGTGGGTGGGTGCAATGTCGGACATTTACACTAACGAATGTGGCGTAAGGCAGGGCGGTCTGACCTCGCCTACATTGTTCAACCTTTATATGAACGAACTGATCGTCTCCCTCAGCAGTCAACATGTCGGATGCTATATAGACGGAGTTTGTGTCAACAATATGAGTTATGCGGACGATATGGTGCTGCTGAGCGCGTCGATCTGTGGGCTGAGGAGACTAATCAGTACGTGTACGGAATACGCGAATGGACATGGGTTAAAATATAATGGGAAGAAGAGCCAATATATGGTGTTTCAGGCCATCGGTGTGTCGAGCCCTATGAATACTCCGAATGTTAGTCTCGATGGTTGTCCAATAGACCGAGTGTACCAATTTATGTATTTAGGACATCTGCTCACCGAGGACCTTAAAGACCATGCTGACATCGACCGGGAGCGGAAGGCGCTGTCAGTGCGAGCCAACATGATCGCCCGCAGGTTTTCGCGTTGTACTACTGGCGTTAAGGTCACGCTTTTTAGAGCGTACTGCACATCCCTGTACACGTGCAGCCTGTGGGTTGACTATACTGAAAAGGCATACAGTGCCCTCCGTGTCCAGAACAAAAACGCGTTCCGGGCGGTGTTAAGGCTGCCCCGTTTCTGTAGCGCATCAGGGATGTTCGCGATGGCACGCACTGATTGTTTCCAAGCTTCTATGCGCAAGCGGAGTGCGTCCCTGGTGCGCCGGGTGCGGGCCAGACCCAATGCTATCCTGGCAATGATGGCCGACAGGCTGGACTGCCCTTATGTCCGGCATTGCTGTGGCAGGCATGTGGCTCTGTGTCGCTCATCAGCGCCATATATTCGGCGTAACTAATGTTGTTAACACATACCTACTCCGTCAATGTCCTGCCTCGATCAGCTCAATAACATATTTAACATATAGATTGAACTTGAAGAGTGTGGGCGAAGTCAGCACTCTCTGCCTCACCCCGCACTCCAAACTAACATACACGGCTCTGAAAAAGCCCTGGCCCAGCGTACCTGATTGGTCTGGCATACATAACAGGATTTAAAACTGTTTATCAACGTACGTAGGTGTTTTCCTATCCGAGTAGTACCTCACAGCCCACTTTAGACACAATATGGCACTCTCAGTAGACAGTCCGGATCGAAACTCAAACTGATTGTCGTACAGCTGAACACAGCTATTAAGTTGTCTGTGAAGCAGTCTGTCGAGTACTTTTGCGATCACCGTAGCCAAAGAAATGGGCTTGTAGTTGTTTATGTCCGCGATATCCCCCGTTTAATGTTTAATTTTTTAAGTTAAGTCTTTGGTCCGGCAGTTATTTATAGATCTTTGTCTGTCGTTACGGGTAGGCAGAAGCTAGATAGCCTGAAAACTAGTCTTATGGAGGACCGATAAAGCGGACTCCGACATAATTGGGCAGATGACTGGGTGATGAATAGGTTTTTCGTATTGTTAGAGGTTCATAAGGTCGTGTTCACCTCCAGCATGTCGACTCTGTAAAAATCTCACCGTGAAGACTTGCGTGGAGTGAGCTGTCAGTGTTATCCCGTCTTGGTTCAGTGGCACTGACAGCTCACTCCATGCTCACTTCACCCAAGTTTTCTCGCTGAGATGGTTACAGAAGAGCACTACTGAACACTTGTTCTGCGGGTGAACACGAAACTGGCGCTTAAGTTAGTTACTTACCTTACCTTTAATTTGAAGTTGCCATACTTTATTAACTTATTATTAGTTTAAGATCATGTTTGGTTTTGAATTGGTTTAATAAAAAGAAATGCCGGCGACTTATAAAACCGTTTCACACACATGTTGTTTTTTAGCGTATAAACTACGAGTAGTTAGCTAAATACGTAACTATCCACTAAGCACCCGTAGTTTGAAATATAAACTGTGCACAGGCCTACATTTAAATACTTGTGGGAGAAAATGAATCAAAATGATACTTTATTTTGTAGAAACGTTGGGACTTTAAAAAACTGCGACAAGTAGTTTTGAGAGTCCTGTCTTAATGTTAACTTAACACTACCTAAAGAATTCTGAAGAGTCCAAACAGGTGGAAATCTGAGGTTGCAAGGTCAGGGCTAAATGGTGGATGCATTAACATGTATTTCATGTATTTGGTCTGGCATTATCACGCTGAAAGACCACACCCTTTCTGGTGATCAATTACGCCGCAAATTTTCGGCACTCGCAAGGGAATCAAAACCTACACGGAACGTGAACTCAGAATCTTGAAATTGCGAAAACCGTAAATTTTTAGTGACATCATTTAATAAGAATATTTTTGATTTTAAACTTACTACTTCTTTCCTCATGAATGCGTGTGAACTTTTACTTATGTACCTACAGGTTTGTACGGAACCTTTGGTGCGCGAGTCCAACTCACACTTGGCCGGTTTTTTCTCAATTTCTTGCTAGTCTCATTAGCTGTTGGCAGTTGAGAACCGAATTGTTAGTATTGCCCAGCGGTAAAATCTCATAATGAACGATGCACTTCCAATCCCACCGTACACAGCATCACCTTATTGCGAGTTACTCCGGGTTTCGCTATAGTCTAGGCTGTGGAGCTTGACTGCCCGCCCTTTGACCATGATCTATTTCGCACGTTCTTGTTGCAAGTGATCCACTTTTCATAACCAGTGATAAAACTTTAAAAAAAATGGTTCGGTTTAATTACTTTTCAATAGAGAATTGCAAACGGGTACACGATTTATGAGGTATCTTTCAGTGAGCTCGTGTGGCACCCAAAAATCGAGCTTTATGTATACCCCGAAATAAAAATGGGTCAAAACTGTTTTGTGGTCAAACCCTAACTCTCTTTAGCTATGTCGTAAAATGGCATCGTCTTTATCCGTAACATGGCGACCAGAGCGAGCTGCACCTTTGACACCAAAATTCACGTGCTGAAACAACTTTGTGCTACTCTTACTGCCTAGGGCACAATAGTTATTTGTTTTACATGTGGGTAAAAGTGTTTTTTGCCGTGAGTGCTTGGATTGAAACCTGAGCTAGCGAAGGGTTCTAGAATTAAAGCACGAGCGAAGCGAGTGGTTTAAAAGAAGAACCCTGAGCGTCGCGAAGGTTTCAAATCACGAAACGCTATTAACTTTTACCCATAAGTGAAACACAACAATTTTCACCACACTACGAGGAACTTGCAAAAAAGAAAGAAAACCAGTAAAAGAAAACCGTATTTTCAACTAATTCTGACGGAGTCAAATTTTCATCTCATTTTGAGAAATTTGTAAAAACTTGTCGTAGTAAAAGTTTTTTAATGTTAGCGTGGGACACAGGCAGGCCACAACGGGATTCTTTCAAAGGCTTCTTTCAAGTGCCTGTTGTTTTTTAATTCGCTCATGCAGGCAAAGGAAGTGAGCCATACAGCCTTATCTTTTTTGTCATTTCTTAGTGAGAAGGTACGTTCAAAACAAATGCTTCATACACTTTATTTATTTATTTCGATACACTAAGTATAGTGTGTAGTATAGTGTTAGTGAGCAGTGGTGGCCCAGTCGTAACGGCCGCGACTTACGAGTTGTAGGTCGTAGGTTCGAACCCAGCCAGGCGCTTTACTTTGTGTAAATTATTTCATCACCACTGCTCTCAAAACGGTGAAGGAAAACATCGTGAGGAAACCGGCATGTCTTAGAACCAAAAATTCGAGGACATGTGACATCTACCAACCCGCACTGGGCCCGCGTGGTGGATTACGGCCCACTCCCTCTCACAGAGAGGAGGCCTGTGTCCCAGCAGTGGGAACATTATCAAAATCAAAAAAAATCAAAATATTTTATTTCACATAGACCTACATGGGCACTTATGAAACGTCAGATTCTAGGTGCACGGTTCCAATTGGTCGTTTCCCATGGAGAAGAGCCGGCAAGAAACTCCATGGTTAATAGGCTGATTATGCATGCATTATGCACTAAGTATAGTTAACCATTACTTTTATTACCTTTTACTGTATATTACGATTAGAACTATTCAAATTAACATAAAAAATTACATATTTTTATAGTGTTAGCAATAAAAATAAATTAAAAAGCGGATATTTTCGGTTCTGAATAACCAGGTATTTTCGGTTGACAGGTTTTGAACGTTTCTAACTTTTGTCTTAAAAACTTTTTTGTTCCTTACTCTTTGGTTTTGTTTAAAACTTCGAGTAAATGTTGAATCGGAAGCCTTCGAATTTTAAAACACTTTTACACTCTAGATAACAAAAAAGGCTTTTACCCACGGAAATCGATGGGTAAAAATTGCAAATAATAGGTAGTGTGGTGAAAAATTATTTTCTTAGCGGCTTGTGTCGCATTTTTCCCTTTTTGTAATAAAACTTCAAAATGTATTGAATTTCTGTAATCAACTCATTATTCTACAGAAAAACAATTAAAAAATGGCGGGAAATCGTTTTCTTTAATCGTTACTCTTAGTGTCAGCCAAAGAGATCCTACTACAATTTTATACCTTTACAAAACGAAAAAAATAACAGTCGTATTTACACACATATTTGGTTACAGAGATATTACTACGTTAAAACAAAGAGCTTTATTATTAGTATTTAATATGTAGGTATATTTACTATACTAATAATAAAGCTGAAGAGTTTTTTGTTTGAATGTGGTAATCTCTGGAACTAGTAGTTGGATTTGAAAAAATCTTGGAGGCGGTTGGTAACGTCACACTATTTTTTTTTCTTGCTATTTGCTAAGGAGCCAAGCAAAAAGCAAGAAAAAAAACGCTAAACGAAAACAACGTAACGGAGGAGAGGCATAGCTATAGGATATAAATCATATTAAAACAAAAAAAATAACAAGGCGCGGGCAGTAGATAGTAAAGTATTTAGTTGGTCAATCATCGGTCAGTTTAATCATCATCATCATCATAACATCACGCCTGTAATCCCAGAAGGGTAAGGCAGAGGTGTACCTATAGTACACCCACATTTCGCCAGTTATATTTAAGTCCCATATAATAGGGGGCGAGACTATTGCCATCAACCAGGCACAAATCCAGACTCCGGGCTGCTACTGAGAAATCCTAGATAGAAAAACCCAATAACACTTTGCCCGACTTGGGAATCGAATTCAGGACATCATGCTCAGCAGTAGCTCTTGCGACCACTAGACCAACGAGGCAGTTATTTCTCTGACTGGGTTCAAGGAACTATGGTACCTGTCCCTTGTACCTGCTCCGGCACTGTTCTACATCCTGACTGCCCAGTTCACGGACCCTATGAAGATCCATAGTGACTGACAGGAACTCAAATCATTCACAAACCTCTCGGACAAATAGTGATTACTCAGTGTACGAAATTTTTCGTGTGTTGCGACCAATCTTTAGTGGTGTGCGATTGTATATAGTTTTTTTCTTATTGTTAAGATAAAATTGTGTATGAAAATATAATGAGAAAAGATAAAGAATTGTATGAAATAACTCAATGTTTTAAAATCGATGTTTGTAATAATTTCCAGGTGGGTTAGCAACTACAAAATTCTCACTAAAATCGAAGGTTTAGAGTAATTACCTGCTTCAAAAATCTACGTGATGCCGTGTGTGGGTTTAGTCGCGATTTGCAATCGAGTTCTAGTTGTAGTAACCAAATACTTAAAAAGGGATTGGTCTGCACCTATAAATTTTTACACATCGAACTGCATTGTCCAGTCACCCTGCGATCATCAGTTCTAAACTGTAATAGCGTCGAAATATCTGGAGTCTGGACCCTAATTCTAGAAAAAACTAGAGAAGATATCGCATTCGATAATTTTATAAATCCCTATCGCATTGAAGCGTTGTTTTATTGTAAGCTTTACCATAATACTCATGAAAACAACGTAGATATAGGCAACCTTTTTGAAAATATAAACCGCTTTATAACCTACCTACATCGTCTCCGAAAAAATATTAAACGAACGTTTAAAAAAGATCCGAGTAGTACCTACTCAGTGCCAGTTCTTTTAAAATATGTAATAGAGCCAAAACCATCGTCAAACGACACTTGGCATCTGAACCGTAAATGCTTAGTGTTGCCAACTTTGTGTCAGATAAAGAGGGCATTATATTTCCTGCCCAAAACAGGGTTCGCGGTGAAACAAAGATATAAAAAGTAGGATTGTAGATACGTAAGATTGTAGAGGTACGGGTCATGTTAAATTCAAAGCTCGAGACCAAGGCCGAGGAGGCAAAATAAAAAGAAACGGGCCCGTTTATAGCCAGTCTCATTATTAAACGTTTTCTTCCCCCGGCTTGCTAAAAACCGACAACGTGCCGCATTTTTTGCTTATTTGATTACTTATCTTTGCGCGTATTACGTTATTAGATCTCATCACCGGTTCGTTTGTAAGCGATGTTTTGTTGAGCTGGATTTGTACCTAAGCATACTTGTGGGTTTGATACCCATTAGTGGAATTGGAATGATTTCTTCATTGTCATTGATGTTCGCTTAGAGATTGAGAGTGTCGTGACTAAATAAAAACAACCGCAAGGATTGATCTTCAAAGTTATTTAAGATGCGCTTGTCGACGCCGTTCCATCGTCGGACGACCATTGCTTTAGGTATATGCCGAGACTCCTCCATGCCTCGGAAACAACGTTAACTTATTTATTTATTTAACAAGTAACATGGACTCAAATATGTTAGTAACAATCTTTCTTTACAACTATGTTGGTAAACTTAACCTAACACTGCCATAATTATGTTGATGAGCATCCCTGCTACAAGCTCATCACAGATATGGAAAGCTTGCTGCAGCGATTCACACACAAGCAGTCCAGTCTGCTCGCGATAAACTGCAGTAGAATGTTGGTTCTGGCCCGCAGCCGGCGATCAGGGAGGCGCTTCTTTTTCGCATCGTAGCGTAGAAGCAATCGACACGAGCTTCAGCAAACATCCCTGATGCGCTACAGAAGCGGAACAGCCCCATCAACACCCGGAATGCATATTATTATATTGAATGCGAAGGGCGCTGTACGATTTTTGAGTGTAAGTTACCCACATGCTGCACTTATAAAACGTAGTGTAATTTGCACGAAACAAGGTTTTCTTCACTCCTCTAGAACAACGTGCACACTTGCGAGCGAACACATTAGCTCTCATCGACAGCGCCATTCTTTGTCTTTCAATATCATTATCATCTTTGAGGTCCGCGGTCAAAAGATTTCCCATTTCAATTTATATACTCTTACAAGCGATATTGCGTTCAACTTGACCGGAAGCATAGTACCAGAACATCGGCCGCTGACACCAAAGACTTCACTTTTAGTGGCGTTGTAGACCAATCCCAAGAGTACTATAATTATACGGGTAGACCAATGCATGAACTAAAACCTCCAACCTCCTAAGACTACAATAAGAGGCGCTCAGCAGAGCCATATCTTCGGCGTAACAAATGTTGTTAACACATACCTACTCCGTCAATGTCCTGCCTCGATCAGCTCAATAACATATTTAACATATAGATTGAACTTGAAGAGTGTGGGCGAAGTCAGCACTCTCTGCCTCACCCCGCACTCCAAACTAACATACACGGCTCTGAAAAAGCCCTGGCCCAGCGTACCTGATTGGTCTGGCATACATAACAGGATTTAAAACTGTTTATCAACGTACGTAGGAGTTATCCTATCCGAGTAGTACCTCACAGCCCACTTTAGACACAATATGGCACTCTCAGTAGACAGTCCGGATCGAAACTCATACTGATTGTCGTGCAGCTGAACAAAGCTATTAAGTTGTCTGTGAAGCAGTCTGTCGAGTACTTTTGCGAAGACCGTACCCAAAGAAATGGGCTTGTAGTTGTTTATGTCCGCGATATCCCCCGTTTTATTTTTATTTTTTTAAGTTGAAAGAATGAAAGAAAGAAAAAGCATTTATTGGGACTCGCACAGTACATAGTTAAAACTTAATTATAGACATTCTTTTAAAATTAATTTAACTAATATTATTAATAAAACAAACAAATTAAAATAAACAAAGTCCTGTACGAGGCCAAAAGGCCCTCATCTCAGCATAATGCTGCAACACTTAAAAATAAGTGTCACAGCGCTGGTATTCTGATAGGGCCCGCTGTGAAGTCACGGACAGTTACATAAAAAGATTAAAATAAAATTAATAAAATGAAATGCAAAGTTAAATAATAGAAAATTGTAAGCTCCAACAGGACCTGACGTAACTTCAAGCATGTTACGTCGGGTCCTATGCCTTTAGTGTCACCGCCACTGGCATTGGCACTCTATGGCCGCATTCCGAGTTAGACCATAATCGCTGACAGCGCTCACATCGATAATTAGCGTTCCGATTTAGATATCACGATTACGACAGCTGACAATTCGATCACAGTGATATTTCTATAAGGCATGGTCGGCGTTATCGCAAGATAGCGTATGTCATAACGTCACCTATGACGATTCACGGGACATCGTTATCGCGCTCACGCCAACTCGGAATGGGTGTAAGCGCGCTCAAATCGATTACATCCAAATTCGGAAAGCAGCCTATGTCAGTCAGTGTTCCCACTGTTCGAAAATTGAAAATCGAATTTCGTTTATTTATTTAAAAAAAGATTCTCGGTCTTGTCACAAGGTTTTGTCAAACTTGTTTAGTCGTTGAGAAAATGGATTTGACTCGAGAAAATTCAAGAGCGATTATTTATTATGACTTTCGAAGTGGTTTAACACAAAAGCAGTGTGTTGACCGGATGATTTCTGCATTTGGTGATGAAGCCCCATCCAAAACCACAATTTATCGCTGGTTTGCTGAATTTCAACGTGGACGTGTCTAGCTCAGTGATGATCCCCGTCAAGGTCGTCCAAAAACTGCAGTCACCCAAGAAAACGTTGATGCTGTGCGTAAGCTGATTGAGGAAGATCGACATGTGACATACCGTGCAATTCAGGCAACTTTAGACATTGGCATGAGTCAAATACAAATAATCTTGCATGAACAATTAGGTGTAAAAAAGTTGTTTTCCCGATGGATACCGCATTCGCTCTGTGAAGAGCAAAAAGCGGCGCGCGTTACTTGGTGCATCAGAACTCTCGAAAGATTCCACACAGGATCTTCAAATGCTGTATACAACATCGTATCAGGTGACGAATCCTGGATATACGCGTACGAACCCGAAACAAAAAACCAGTCACGAGTTTGGGTGTTCGAAAATGAGTTAAAGCCAACAAAAATTGTTCGTTCACGGAGTGTTGCAAAAAAAATGGTGGCCACGTTTGTCTCCAAAACCGGCCATGTTACGACTATTCCTCTTGAGGGACAAAGAACGGTTAATGCAGAATGGTATGCTAGCATTTTTTTGCCACAGGTCGCTTCTGAACTCCGTAAAGAGAACTGCAACCGCCGCATCATCCTCCATCACGACAATGCGAGTTCTCACACCGCACACAGAACAAAAGAGTTTTTAGAGCAAGAAAACAGAAATATTAGACCATCCGCCGTACAGCCCCGACCTAAGCCCTAATGTTTTCTATACTTTCCCTAAAATGAAGAATAAATTGCGTGGACAGAGATTTTCATCACCTGAAGAAGCTGTGGACGCCTACAAAACGGCCATTTTGGAGACCCCAACTTCCGAATGGAATGGTTGCTTCCAATCATTGGTTCCATCGTATGGAAAAATGTGTCAAATTTCGCGGAGAATACTTCGAAAAGCAATAAATATATTCTTAAATAGTAATGTTGTGTCACTTCCTTGATTCCCGAAATTTTCAGTGCCGCCCTCGTAAACAACAAAAACAAAAAAAAAAAGTTAATAGTGGTATAGGAATTAAAATGTTCACAAGTGACAAACAATGAAAGTGAAAAACAATGCTCTGTTTAGCGAACAAACGCTGCCAATAGCTCGCTACCATTTCCAGCTGCGTGCAGATTAAAGGTATGTCTTTGGTCCGGCAGTCATATATAGATCTTTGTCTGTCGTTACGGGTAGTCAGTAGCTAGATAGCCTGAAAACTAGTCTTATCAAGGGGTGTCGTGGACAAAAAAAGCGGACCCCGACATAATTGGGCAGATGACGATGATTCGCTTTGCTGGGATAATAGTTACGACAGCGAGACCGCAAGCGATGTCGACAAAATTGGGCTTATACTATGTTTATCGTGTTGGTAGAAAGAAATTCCTAGTCGTGTGGTATGGTCGTGTTCACCTCCAGCATGTTGATTCTGTAAAAATCTCACCGTGAAGACTTGCGTGGATTGAGCTGTCAGTGTCATCCCGTCTTGGTCAATCAGTGGCACTGACAGCTCACTCCACGCTCACTTCACCTAAGTTTTCTCGCTGAGACGGTTACAGAATTGCACTACTGAACACTTGATCTGCTGATCAAAAACGACCGCTTAAGTTAGGTACTTAGCTTTAATTTGAAGTTGCCATACTTTGTTAACTTTTGAATGGGTTGGTCAAAGTCAAAGTCAAAGTCAAAAGTTTATTGCGAACTAAGTGTACAATTGGTTTAATAAAAAGAAACGCCGGCGACTTATAAAACCGTTTCACACACATGTTGTTTTTAGCGTATAAACTAGGTAGCTAAATACGTAACTATCCACTAAGCACCCGTAGTTTGCAATATAAACTGTGCACATACCTACATTTTAATACTTGTGGGAGAAAATGAATAAAAATAATACATACTTTATTTTTTGGAACAGAGTAGGTTACGACAATAACAAATTGTAAGTGTACTTTCGAACATAACGCTTGGTATAGTGGTGTAAACCTGCACTCTAATTGCGCACACACTATCACTCACAATCTGAATAACTTTGAAAGATATTGGTAATCCAATGCTTCTTATGTGCGAAACATTTCTATGCTCTACAACTTAAATACGCAATGAATGTTGTTAAACTATCAAAATGAAAGCGATTGCTAGGTAGGTACTGATAGTGTGTTATGAAATTACCCCGCTGCTCGTAAAATTATGTTAGTGTACCTAAATACCTACATCAGTAGGTTTATGTTCTGTTTCACTTAAAACGTTAACATTATGTTTCAAATGGTCATTACTTAACTGCCAACTTACATGACATTTATGTTTCACGGGTATTGTAGCAAGGTGCTTCATTTCTTCAACAAAACACACATTACGTCTGTAATCCCGGAAGGGTTAGGCAGAGGTGTAGATAACTATAGTACACCCACAATTTGTCCGTTATGTTTAAGTTCCATGTAATAGGGGACGAGCATATTATTGCCATCAACCGGGCCACAAATCCAAAATCTCTAAATATTTTTCTGCTCCTTAGCGTGTCGATGGCAATCTAAATGGACGCCCAGAATGATATCAAGTGTCCCATGGTCTGTGGGACAGCACCACATTTACAAGGCTGAGTCGTTTATGAATCTCCACCTGAACAGGTTTTCCTTGCTTCGGCCAACCTGGGTTCGGAGTCTGTTTAAAGACTTCCAGGTTACCCAAGGCAACTCATGTCCATGTGGAAGATCTTCAGCGGGTACAACGAAAGGTTTGGGTAAGGAAGCACTGTCCCAAAGAAGCGTGCTTAGAGGGCGGACGGCCTTTGACTTGTAAACCCTATTGGACAGATATTTTAAATGTAGTTAGATCTAAATGTTGTGAAATATGGAAAGAATACTTCGACGAGAAGTCATTAAGAAAAGGTATTTGGTATCGGACGCTGCAGCCAAGCATTCAGAACTATCCTTGGTTTGATAACGCCGATATGACTAGACAAGAAATCGTGACAACTTTGAGACTTCGTTCCGGACACATCCCATTGAATAGTTTTGCTGCATTGATGGGCAAAGTTACATCTCCAAACTGCACGGAATGCAATGTAGTGGAAGACGTTTTCCATATTGTGTGTGTCCGGAACGGGGCGGAAAGATATTTGATTCGTGAACAATTTAATATTAATATTTGTGAATTTGGAGAATGTAATACTATTCTAGCTTTTCCAGCATCCAAAGCTGCTAGGATTATATACAAATAAGTTAACTTAGGGGTTAAGCGTAGATGTTAAGTTTTGTATGGTACAAATGTTTCCTATGAGGGTGACATGTTCAATATGTGATCAAACCCTCGTTAATAAATAAAGATTTAAAAAAAAGGAAGCAATGTCTCGCTACAGCTTCAGTCATTCTTTAGAATGTTTTCCATTGAGTGGGGCGACACACTCTAAAAAACTGCTTCGGCTTTTCAGCCTTTGTTGCACAAGAGTATCAATCTGAACAGGTGAGGGGGCCATTTAGATGCCCCCCTCACCTTTCAATATCCTAAACCTGTCAATATTTAGATATTGATAGGTTTTTATTGCACACCGTATTTAAAGGCATAATTAACGTTTACACAGACATAATTGATGTGTAATTTGCTATTTTTTCTTTTTTTTTTTCTTTTAATCTTTTTTTTTTCTATATACGTACCTTATTATCTAAACAATGACATGTATATATTTACTGTATAAAGTATAATATTGTTTTAATTTTTGTGAATGTGAGGACTGTGTAGGTTATTGCATTTTTTTTCTTCTTTTAATGATGATGGTCTGGCTGTTTGAGTACTTTACGCGGCCTCCCCAAATGTCCTTTCTTTTGTATTGTTCGTCGGATCGTTGAGCTCCTTAGTTCTGAGTTGAGCTGCACGATAATTGACAAATGCGTGCACTGACTGGACAGGTCCACTCAAATCCGTGTGGTTCTTTCCTCAAAAGACCATTTCAGACACCAGTCTACATAGTCCTCATATGATACGACCAAGATTATTTTCATATTTTATTTACACTTTGACATTGATGCACTTTATATATGCAATGACATTTACTTTGTAAAGGATTATACTATTTTAATTATTGTGAATGTGAAGACATTGTGGATTTGTTGTATTTTTTAATGCATTTTTTTTAAATTATTAGTTTTAATCATGGTCTGGCAGTTTGAGTAATTTATGCGGCCTACCCAAATGTCCTTTCTTTGGTAATGTTCGTCGAATCGTTTAGCTCCTTTAGTTCTGTGTTGAGCTGCATGACAACTGACAAATGCGTGCACTGACTGGACAGGTCCACTCATTCTGTGTGGTTCTTTCCTCGAAAGACCATTTCAGATATCAATCCACATGGTCTTCACATGACCTGACCAAGATTATGTCTTGACTTTAAAAGAGACTGTGACCTCTGAGTTTGTTTCGGCGTTTCTTCTCAGAGTAGTCAGATAGGAAATGCCGATCTCACCTAGTTTTTAAAATATGATTGACGTGTAAAAGTGTTTGTACAAACCTATTTACAGAAATAAAATCATTTATCATTTATCATTTATCATTAACTGTCATGACAATGATTATAAGATAAGCTGGACAGAATATTTATGAAAATACAAAATGGACAACCCTTCGTTTTCATTTCTAAAGATGGTGTGCCAGTCTATTAAGGACGTCTTAGATAGAAACGCTTACAATGAATGAACAACAAAATACAAACATTCTAATGGCTACCACATCCTTTGTCAGAATTTATTTTTATTAGCACAGCACCAAAAGGGACGTATTCGTATGTAAACTTTGAAAATGGCTGGTTGCGTCGGTGGTTCGTTACGTGCTCGTCAACAAACTTGTTGCGAATATTTTCGGGGTGTGTCGCGGCTTGCTGCTGCAGAAAATTAGTGACTCGTTCGAATGAGGCAAAGACAATGAACGCCGTCCGGCCTTTGTGGCCACACCTGTTATTAAAACTGCCGTGAAGCGTGCTGTGCCCGCTGTGTGAAATATCTTCTTGTTTACATATGTTTTACATTAGTAGTCTCGTGATTTATCGCCGCTTCTCACTATAAAACTCGCTGTAATAGCATAAGGCAATTTATATCTTGACTACCTACCCGCTCGTTATTTATCTCCAACAAGTGTTGAGCATAAGTTGAACCTGACCTGGGTAAGAAACTTAGGACATGGTACAGTTTTTATCCCAATATTATGGGATAATATCCGACATGCACGCAACCGACGCTTTGGGTGAAAGCTAGTCGTGACATAACTTCCAGGTGGGGACCACTGCCCGTCCTCATAATACAATCCTTTATTTTCCTTATCTGCACTCACAGGAATTGATGTTCCAACATTGCTCTTTTCCCGATGCATACATTAGTCAGGCATAGACTCATCAATCAGATCGCCTCCAGTGCAACAAAAAACCTGGTGACCTGACATAGGTACAGGTTTTGTAAAAAACTTAGTTTATATAGGCACTAGTCTTACACGAATTCTTTATGAAATTGTGTCTGTAAACTATTAATTACTATCTCTGTATAATTTGTGGTAAGAAATAAATAATTATTATTATTGTATTACTCAAGTACACCTATTCGGTAACGAATAGGTGTACTTGAGTATTTTTCATAAAACACAACGCTCAACTACGAAAGGACCAATACTTATTTGCATTTTACATTTCAAAAATAGGAATATCCAACGCACAGATATTAACATATGTCTCGCCTATTACGTATGTAGAAATATTGCACGAACAACATTTGCACAAAAAATTTCATTCTAGTTTATAGTAACAGGTGTATCGGAATATTTCTATCATAAAATTGCTTCGCAGCACACAGTTCAGTACAGTGAAAACCTTGCGTAAAATGAGACGATGCAGTGCATTGAAAGCAAAATTGTGAAGTGGAAACCTGTGAATATTCTGCGGCATTGAATAGGAGAAATAACGGAGTGGGCAGCAGCTGTCGGTGAGGCATAGCGGGGCCTACAGCAATACGAATACGGTACCTATTGCACGATGATTGCACGCATATATAACACGATTTGAAAATCTATTCGACTTGCATTGCAGAGTGCTTACATGTATTTATGAACCACATAAATGTACCCACTTCATGCCTGTTGTGTCTGTTGAAACAGGATTTCCCAAAGAGAAATACCAAAAGGATGAAAGCTAATTTAACTGAATTTATCATCAGTTTGGTAGATACGTTTTTTCCACTTGTCAAACTAGGTAGGCATATCTCATATATTTCAGCTTAGTCAGTTCGAGATTAAGCAAAAAGGCATCAATCGATTCAAGGTGCTAATTCGGTGCTGTAAATCTAAGACGAGGCGGTAACTTTGCGCGAATAATTCATGTATCTGGGAGTGTGGTGGGCGCTTAAAGAATCCTAAAGATAGCACTAAAATGTCGGGTTCCTGCCAAGTAGTAGATGAAAACTTTTGTGACCCGAATATAAAGTCCAACTTCTTATCTGCGCAAACTTCTATATTTCTTGGGTCTTATCTCTAGTCGCAATACAAATTTCTTTACACGAAACTTACTGTTTCAAACGAAAAATATTACGCTTCAAAAAATAAAATCAAGCGAGTAGATAAGTGCAAGTGTACGAGTAAGATCGCGTTCGCTTTACAATTCTGTTCCCAAAAGATTGCTAAAGTTCACTGTCGCATGGTGACTAAGAAAATGTGCATACAATCGCAGGCGCTTGCGACGAGTCGTACGACCGACACGTCGTTAACTCGCAAGTATTTCCAACAGAATACTTGATGCGATAGATATGCAAGTACTCTGGGTATTTCAAACTACTTGGTCTGCAAGTCTGCCTGATTTTTAACCAACTTTTAAACTATTGAAGTTTTGACGTCGGAGTCGAATTCAAAAGAGGCATTGCAGTATGTTTTTGATTTACTTTTTATTTTGTACAGCGCTGGTTGGCTCACTACACAACCAAGTGCGGCTGAACTAAAACTTTTTTAAACCTACTTATTGACGTGACGACGTCTAATAAATCGATGAACGCCGGCTGAATGCACGTAAAAGGATGACTCATTGTAACGTTACGATCGGAGCGAGAGCGCTGCACGAGCGAGCGAAAGGCAGTATCAGCTTGAGCGTTCGGCTTGCGCCGCATCTATCTCTCTTCCACTCGATTGGCCTTTGCGTCCGAGGAGAAGAAGGACAGCGGCAGCACTCAACTTACACACGCACGCGCACACGTGAACTGTTTCGTCGACTGTTTATAAAGTGAAGTGAAAAGTTTATGTAGTTTCTATCCGCCCGATCATGACCTATGCCAGTGCAGTCTTCGCACACGCCAAGCCCGTTCGCTTCAATAGAATGCAGACCCTCCAGAACAAGTTCCTCCGTAGGATAACAGGCTCCCCCTGGTACGTTCGCAACGAAATCCTCCACGTAGACCTCAGGATTCCCACTATCCGTCAGTTCATGAAACGCATTTCAAAGCGTTTCTTCGAGACCGCCGCGAATCACCGCAACCCTCTGGTTGTGAAAGCCGCTAGCTATATTCCCTCCTCCATTAGTCAAGTCCGCCGTCCCAAGCATGTCCTCACCGATCCCGATGACCATATAACTCTCATTCAGGAGAGCAGTAGGGCCACCAGTACAGTGCACAAACACAGACCGACATTCCGACCTCGCCGCCGAGGTTCCTCGCGAAGATCCCGACGTAATTGTCCCCCCCGACCCTTGCTCGACGAAGTGCCAGCCCGCGCCGTAGCTGAGCCTGTAGCTTTAAATTCCCCGATTAATAATAATCAACAAAACTTGATCCAGCCTGTCCCATCTTGCTGTCCTCCCGTCAGCGACGCCCTAAGCCGAGGTCCGTACCCCACAGGGGGTGCCCTTAGCGAGCGTTCGCTTAATAATATAAGTAGTTTTACGCCCCTGGCTGGAGGCTTTGAGTCCGCTTAAGGCAGCCACAGGATAGTCCGGTTAAGTAGTCACGACCTCTCAAGGTCAACTACGAGATGCCATACCCAAAAAAAAAATTATTATATGTAGTTTCATTGCTTATTACAAAAATTGCGGCAATAAAGGTAAATTATTCTTGCATTTTTTGAATCCGATTACTAGTATAATTTCAAGTATTTATTCTTTTATTATTAAAAAAGGAGCATCGGTCGGCGAGTGCAGTAATCATAGGTTATGTTACAATTGACTAAAAAATTATGGTGATGATGATAGATAAAAAGTTTGACAAAAAGTTTTCTCCTCTTTATAATTAAATGGAAAAAATAATTTTGCATAGTTTATAATGTCACGATAAAAATTAATAAAAATGTGCAAAAGTATGCAATCATTTCATCAATGTTTTGTTATGACGTTGTCACGTTAAACTATCGTCCGTAAACCGACTTTACAGACAAGAGAACCATTTGCTTGTCTTTTTGGTCTTTATTTTGCAGATCGGTCTCTTAGTTTGACGCAAAGCAAGCATTGGTTAAGTCAAGGTCGTGAAGGCTGTTTTTTTATCTTTAGAATTTAGCCTTCATTTACTTAGGGTCTAATAGACCGTAGTAGACTTTTTGTGAAAGCAGAAAAAAACCTGATCTTTATTTATAAAATCTACTAAGTTAAAGTTGTCGGGCATTTTATAGTCCCCGTCTAGCGATGCGAACAAACCAATTTTGTAAACTTTTTCAGTCTCATTTCACGTTATTAATACCACAGTTGATGATTGATATTGCCTCGTTACGGTTAAATTGGACGTCCTGTTACGCCAAATTGATTACGTTGGGCAATTAGGTTTTCGAATAAATTAATTAGGGCAACATTCAATTATAACGGGTGGTAAATTAAGGTCAGTAAGTCTTGTATGGATTTGAACTGATCGTATTTTCACGTAACTTAGGTAAGTTCCTACTTACAAACTACAATAGTACCTATTGAATGGCTGCTAATAATGGTAATATGGGTTTATATACCGCCTATTTATTAATATATATTTTTCACACCACCTGCTCGAAAATGTCAAATTATATGTCAAGCAACCTTAACCTAAAGTGAGTCATTAGTGGCCGGAGGCACAGCCGGTCAATAATGTTGTACTGGATTTCATTATGACCCGTTGGTCAATAATGTGATTTGAATTTGGAATCTCACATGCTCAGCTAAATTGGCAGTATAGTACTAACAAACACTCTTTAGTGCCAGAAAGAGGAAAGCTATTCTCGATTTCCTACAAAATCATAACGACTGCTTCTTCATATCGTTGCCATGTTTTCGAAGACATAATATTGTAAGAATAACTAGATAACTACGAACCATTTTTTAAAAGGAATGGAATAACATTAAAACTTGCATTACTTACATAATTGGCTGTAACATTAGTTAATTTTTTTTAAGTAAACTGCGCTAAGATTGCTGTGGATTTTGTGAATAAATAAATAAATAATAAAACCTATCTAGACTACATTCGATTTATCACATTTTATAAAAAATACTCTATTTTCACGAGCGTCTCCAATGACGTTCTAAATTCAAAATGCATACAGCCAATCATCCAAAACCATTTTGCATATAACTAACTAGTTCCAAATATGTTATTCTTACTGTTTGTTTATTTAATAAATACTTTGTTTTTCGTACTATGGCTATTATTTTCTCACAGTAGGTGTAAAAAGTAGAGTATCCTCCTCTGGGCTAAAGGTGTATTTGCCTTGGGCTAGCTTGAATCCCTCGCTGCATTCAGGATTCTTGTATTAACTCCCTCGCTTCGCTCGTGAGTTAAATCCCGAATCCTTCATTGCGCTCGAGATTCAATATGACGCCCGTGACATAAGACACAACTTTAGCCCCTCGGTGCATAATCTACTATAACCCCACACTATCTATGAAAGAGTGTATTAATTACATATATTTACATTTTTTCCCCGATAAGAAAGTAAAGCAACAATTTTTTTTTTATATTATGAAGGTATTGAATATTAAACTGATTGGAGTGAATTTGGTTCTCTTCTCTTGACTAGCAGTGCTTTCATGCGTGTGCACAAATAATAAATGAATTGATATATCGTAACAAGGGCTTTAAATAACGTAGCTACAATAATAATTTAACTTATTAAATTACTTTTATTGTTGATTTATGTAATGGAAAAATAACAGTAGCTGATTTGGATTTATTTTTCAGTTTTAATTATATTAAAGATGCTTGATCTATTTTTTTGTTAGCCATCAATACTTGTGCTTAGTCAAGACGTAAATATATACTCTGAGAGAAACCAGTACGATTTAGATTGTCAGTGCCTGCAAGACAGATTCTGATATCAATGTCTTTAAACAATAAAATACAGAACTGCGCCACCTGGAAGTCCATCCACTGCCTCAGTAGCGACTGTACCGAGTGTCGCACAGAACACTATTACTCCTAGCGGAGGAGTGTCGGCACAATAGCGGACACCGGCGCACTTGGCTGACAGGAAGTGGAAAAAACTCCAATACCAGCCAGAGGGTTAATTATAGACTTTCGTTGTAGTATTAAAAAATTGTACAATGTGCTATTTTGTTTTTTTTACTGGCCGGCCATTTAGTTTTTTGGGTACGAAATTAATGTCTTTGATGTCTGCATGAAGTCCGTGGAAGGCACCATCTACAATGTTTTCACCTGACAAATTAGGTTTTCTCGTCGCGATACCTTTGGTCCTACCGAAGCTTTTCTTGTCGTTGAATAAAAAGATATAATTATAATGTACATTATGATACGAGTGTGCTATGTTGGTCATTACACTCGAGGTGGCGTTATTATATGCGTTAAGGGAGCCGAGTGTGTAATGATCAATGCACGCGCGTTTCATACGCCGTTTTTCAACACGTTAGCAAAAAAAAAATAGTTTAATAAATAAATTATTTAAAACAATTGTGGAATATGGCCCGCAGAATTCATTTATTACACGTCGTGACTCTGCATGAAGGAGAGGCAAAGGCACGAATGATAAATGATTTTATCTCTGTAAAAATACTTTTACACGTCAATAATATTTTAAAAACTAGATGAGATCGACGTTTCCTATGCTACTCTGAGAAAGGCCGAAACAAACTCAGAGATCACAGTCTCTTTTAAAGTCCACAACGACCAATAACGACTGTCAAAGCTCCACGAATGACAGCCGGGACCAACGGCTTAGCATGCTTTCCGAGGCACGGCGCAAGACTACTGAGCTATTCAATCTTGGTCAAATCATGTGAAGACCATGTCGATTGGTGTCTGAAATTGTCTTTTTAAGGAATTAACCCACACAGATTACTTATTTAGTCGTTGAACAGTCTAATTGGTAAGTACTACAAATATACTGTCTGAATGTTTTTGTACAACACTAAAGAATGTAAAAAAACAGTACAAATCATGTTGTATTCATTTTCACAGCTTATAACTATTTTTCCGAATATTTCGGTATAAAAAACCATCTCCATGATGATATAAAAAATACGCACATCTTGGCAATAGTAAATTAAAATTAACTGTGGTGCAAAGCACATTACAGCACTAGTGCGGAAATATAATGTAAAAAGAACATGTGTTTAATACACTGCATTGTGAACCTAAAAACAGTGTAATAAGACGCCCTTAACGAACAAGTGTGTTGAAGAAGATATGTCGTTGAATAATAATTTTCAATTTGTAAAATAAGATGAAACTTTCAGCACTCCTCATATTTATTCTATACAAGCTGTTGCCAGCGGATTCACACTTCAGCTATACGTACTCGTACCTATTTAAAGTATCCTATAGGTACATAATATCTCAATTCATCCGTATCCATTTAGTCGTGTATGCGTGATTGAGTTACAAACGTCTTCACAAAATCTCTCTTTTATACCTAATACTTACTACTAGTAAAGAAGTAAGTATAAGCCTAACACCCAAGCCTGAAAGAAGAGTGTTAAAAACAAAACATCTACACAAAAAACTTGTACAGTTCCGACATAACACTTCTAAGTAATTTCCCGAAAATGAAAGGAACTGTTATCGTTACAGCTGTAAGGACGCTATAATGGTGCTTCGTTAACTTAACCCTGCCTGCCTACCCCACCCTAAGATTGGGTTGCTATGGATCAAGAGAAAATCGCCAAAAACCCTGTCATGTACACGTATTCGTGAATGTTTGCCTATGTTTCAGTGGTATTCACACTTATGGACCTGTTATTGAGAATTGACGTAAATACTTAATACATTTATTTTCATTGGTCACATATTTAGGTCTGCGTTAGCATAATCAATCGTTGTTCTCCACTGCTATCACCGCTATTTAATTATCATTTAAATTGGACTATTTGTCTTCATGACTTCATTTCGTGTTAAAATCACAATTCGAAGCTTTACAAATCCGTCGAATACAGTCGTGTTATGTAAAGTGTGCGGTAATAGACAGTCGTTTATCACGGGCCACTGATTAGTGGTTATAAGCGTATAGCCTAGCTTCACAACACGGCAAAAATATTCAATATTCGCAGCCAATATAGCGAGGGCAAGGGTGGCGGCCCCCAGCCGGCCCATTACCCCCTTCTCCCCGGCGCGTTTATTCGCCGGAATAGTGTGCAATAAAACGGTACCGCCGGCCACCGGCCACAGCAAAAAATACACTCCCTAAAATTATTCTTCTGAAAACCGAACTAGTGGAGATACTACACCGTAGCGTGCACCACCACACACGGCGTTTTCATATCCTGATAAAAAAAACGCTCGTTGAAAAGTTGGGTTTCCATTGCATTTCTGAATTTAGCGCGTTTTCATGACTCTCAATAGCCGTACCTTTTGATGGCTACCACTCGAAATTAGTTTTGAAAATACTTCTCGTTCGTTTGCGGAATAAAACGTGGAAACTCCCGCTAAGCCTAATTTAATATTCCATCAAAAGAAAAACGCGGCCAGTACACACCTATCTATTTCTATGCAGATTTTTAATTGAAATAGAAGTAGATCCTTTACGTCAGAAAAAGGACCCAATAACAACAACGAATTAACTAAACTGTTTCCAGGGAACATAAAGTTCGCTCTGTTTTATTTTGTTCCAAAATGGTTGCGTCAGTTTGTTTCAGGGCTTTTTGTGAAAAAAGTGTTCGTTGGAGCGCGCCGGCGCGCCTTGTCACACACATGCAGTAAATGGGGCCGCCATACAAAGTAAATATAGCGTGAACCCTACAAACTACAATATGAGGTGCGTGGCTTTATCTATTTTATGAAATAAAATACTTTTCAGTACTTCAAACACTCTCAACTCATTTTTACGTTCACTATAAGTATTTTCTGACAACACGTGTAGTGTCAGCAAAAATCTGGATGTGTTCTGTCCAAAAATGTTGATCATATTTTCAACTATGCCAGGTTTGTGAAGAATTTACGCGTAGCCGAGTCGTTCGCAATTTGCGATGGCGTAGCTGCAATCAGCGTGCCAGCGTCAGCTACGTCGTAGCAATCTAGTAGAATGAGAGTGCACTGTGCGTACTTGCAGTGACTAATAACTTATTGAACCATGAATCTTAAGTTCAAGCAAAAGTTTGTTGCCCGAGAATTTGTTTTTAACTTTACTTGTTTTTTAATCGATTTCCATGTTGTGAGGTAGCCCCAAATAATATTTTAAAAATTATATAGAATGAAATAATTGAATGTGATTAACAATACCCACTTTACAGTAATGCAGGTATAAAACACAAAACACTTCTGAAACAATTTGCGAGCCATTAATTCATCTTTTTACTCATTTTGCGGATTGCAATGCGCGGTAGTAATTTCGCCGCGTTACCAAGTCAAATTAAAACAGTGAGGATTTAATTAAATGTGGTAATGGGTGCTCTTGTAAAAATCGCGGCGGCCAGCAGGAGAGCTCGCTGCATCTGACTTAATCCCTTATAGACAGAATTAATGTCCAGGACATATAGATGTAAATTGCCTTAGAGAATTTTAAATGCCAACTGTTATTTACCGCTTTATTTTGGAACGGACAACGTATGCGCCTGAGCCGTAAATGGAATGCAGTGGTGTTCGGTTTTTGAATTCGGGAAAATTCTAACTTGCGCAGTTCGTGTTTTTGTTTTTAACCGATTTCAAAGGAGTTTCTCAATTCAGTTGTATGTTTTATTTGTTACCTCAGAACCTACTATAATATAATACTTATATATATTAGAATACTTCTTTTGTTTAAAAGGCATGGTATAACTTATCGAGTGGTCTCACACAATTTTGTTGAAGTTCTGATTAGTGGTATATGTTGATGATGATATAATAACTTCTTGTCACTGTTTAGTGTAGTGTCTTAGCAAGTGAAGGTATACGAATTTGTAAGTACTACAAAGTTAGTGACAAAAAACGAAAATACACAACCAAAGACACCGAAATAGAACATATACAGGGTGGAAGGGGCATTGACGCACAACCTGATACAGAATCTTGTACTGAGTTCATGGTATCAGGTTGTGTGTCGATTTACCTTCCACCCTGTATACTTACAATTTCAAACTTCCGAAATTAAAGTAATTTCTCGTAAGTCGGTTGTTTTTTACGTTCTTTTTTTTGCAGAACTAAAAGCTGTTATAATATCGTGTTGAGTTTAGTTGTCAACTAGTTGTTGCCCGCGACTTCGTCTGCGTGTTCTTTGTTTTAAATAAAAATATATAATTATTTTGATCGGTTCAGTGGTTTAGGCGTGTAAAAGTTGGCGTGAAGGCGAGTTTGGTTAAAAGTTACTTTCCCATTATTGTGTGTTTAAGAGTATAATTAACTGGTTATAATAGTAGAGTGGAAATAAAATATGGCAAAATGGTAATTATAACAATAACAAACAACAAATACAAATTTCTTAGCACATGCCGACTTAAAAAACTATGTAAGCGTACAAATACAAAATATAGTTAAATGTGCCCAATGTTGTAATCATTAACAGCTGTGTTTATTCTCTATGTAAAATTAATTTCGAACACACATAAACGGTTTCTTCATATTATATAGTTGAGAAAAAGCTTGCTTGGTCTATGAAAAAAATAAATGGGTTGCCTACTGTGATAACTTCATAAAAAAAAAAGGTTTGACTACTGTGATGACTTCATAAAAAGAAATGGGTTGCCTACTGTGATGACTTCATAAAAAGAAATGGGTTGCCTACTGTGATGACTTCATAAAAAGAAATAGGTTGTCTACTGTGATGACTTCATAAAAAGAAATAGGTTGTCTACTGTGATGACTTCATAAAAGAAAAGGGTTTGACTACTGTGATGACTTCATAAAAAGAAATGGGTTGCCTACTGTGATGACTTCATAAAAAGAAATAGGTTGCCTACTGTGATGACTTCATAAAAAGAAATGGGTTGCCTACTGTGATGACTTCATAAAAAGAAATAGGTTGTCTACTGTGATGACTTCATAAAAAGAAATAGGTTGTCTACTATGATGACTTCATAAAAGAAAAGGGTTTGACTACTGTGATGACTTCATAAAAAGAAATGGGTTGCCTACTGTGATGACTTCATAAAAAGAAATAGGTTGCCTACTGTGATGACTTCATAAAAAGAAATGGGTTGCCTACTGTGATGACTTCATAAAAAGAAATAGGTTGTCTACTGTGATGACTTCATAAAAAGAAATAGGTTGTCTACTGTGATGACTTCATAAAAAGAAATGGGTTGCCTACTGTGATGGCTTCATAAAAAGAAATGGGTTGCCTACTGTGATGACTTCATAAAAAGAAATGGGTTGCCTACTGTGATGACTTCATAAAAAGAAATGGGTTGCCTACTGTGATGACTTCATAAAAAGAAAAGGGTTTGACTGCTGTGATGACTACATTAAAAGAAGTATGGAAGAAGAGATCTTGCTTCGATGACCCCAAATAAACTTGGAATAGGGCAGGAGAATCATAATGTGTGTTTTGTTGAACACGAGTCAGAAGTGAAGGTTCTAAAATAATTTTAAGTTCTAGCTCTGATAGTAAATTCTTGAATACAGGCCAAAATAACGGATTTCAGTAGAAGTCGTGTAATTTCATTGTATATAAGAATTCTTGTTTTTAGGGTCCCGTACCTAAAAAAATAAAAACGGAACCCAAATAGGATCACTTGGTTGTCCGTCTGTCTGTCCATCTGTCTGTCTGTCTGTCAAGACCCTTTTTCTCAGGAACGCCTGGAGGTTTCATGTTGAAATTAATATCAAATATGCAGGCAACGCAATTAAAATATGGCGATTTATGCGAAATCTATCGAGATACTCGCAAATAAATCAAAACCTATAGGGTACTTCCTGTTGACCTCAAATTCTGAAACTTGGCAGGAGGCAAGGTCTCACAGCACAAGTTAAGGAAAAAGTTCGAAAACCGTTAACTTGTAGTTTTATCACATAAAAAATCTTATTTTACGATTACAAACTTACATTTGCTGTTGGAGAATTGACCGTGATGATGTTTGGGAGAAAATGTTTTTCAATTAAAATGTTAAGTTTGTTTTTGGTATAAATCATCTCAACTACGGAACCCTTCATTGTGCGTATTTTTTGACTAGGCACATACAAAACCCTTGAAACATTTTCTTAACAAGATTTTTAAGCATCACAACAGGGACCTTTATCATCCTAGATAATACACAGGTACCTTCTATATTTGAGTTCGTCAAAGCGGCTTATCGGAAATGAAACCTTTTCAACTATCCATTAGGTAGCCTTTGTTCAGATGGTCAAAGGACAGAATGATAAGCATAGCCGTAATGATGTACTGAAATATTCTTTTTTTTTTTTCGAAGTCATACTGTTGAACATGGGTTTCAGGAATACTGAATTAATATGGCTTTGGTTGAAAGGGCAATTAAACTGAGTATAGATGTGGGTTAAATGTCCAGGTTGGATAAAAAGTTTTTCAATTTAGAATTTCTCAGTAGCAGTTCGGGGGGTTTTTTTTTTTTTAAGTTCAATATGAGATGGCAAATAGATCGCTTTATTACATTATTGGCAAAGTGAAGATGCACTTATACCTATGTGTACCCCTTAGTGAAATACAGGTGCTGTGTTTCGTTAAGGTCGAAAGATGATTATTAGTCCAATCTATTCCAGTTGCTGTACTAAAAACATATAGCACTAGAGAAAAAAAATAACATGTTTTTTTAGGGGTCAACGACCGCTAGTAGTATTGTTACTCAAAGTATCTGTTAAAAAAATACGTTTAGATGTTGACACCAACAACGTCTGTGAAGATTGTCAAAGACAAAAAAAGCGTTTTTAAACTGATTATTCAAGTAATTAAATACACTAAATGCGGTCGACGACAAAGAAAAAGATCAAGTTAATTTTTTTTTGTTTTCTCAGGTTATATACCCAGCACGTTTGCGGAGTTTTGCTAGGTAATTTAATGTGACCCTGTATAAAGTGTTTAAACTTATAAGTAAATATGATGTGTGAAACAAGTATTTTCAATTTTAAAATCGTTTGAATTTTCTCTACGTTTACATCGCTCGTTCGTGGTATGTTCCATCTTCCTCTTCACTTCAAAAATTTTGAGGTTATTATTCTATTGTACGAACGTGATCTACCCCATGTTATCTTTCAACTAATTCGAAAACAACAGTGAAGAAGTTGATAACTCTGGTAACGTAATTGTTCTGCTTTTATATCATGTTAACGAAAAACTAACAGCTCATCCAAGTGTTTATCAAGACATTCTTAGGTCAGCAAATAAAATAGAACAATGTTTCGATTTCTATGAGTAACTATATTTCGACGTGATTAATAACTTTAACACTTTTAAGTAGACGTGTTAATTCCTCAACTGTTAATTCGATACTATTATAATTTCGACCATTACTAGTCGGAAAGATTGTCTGTACTGTAGGTACTGACGTTTTCGCCTATTCATATATCGCGGGCGCTCAATAACACCCTTCACGAATTTAAATATTGATATGTAAAATCTTTTTTATGGAATAGATTGGTTAAGATAAGTCAAGGGCGTTTTTGATAGATATGAGCTAAACAGAGATCTGCTACCCAAGGCGTTTGTCGATGCGTTGCCAACTTTGAAGACAGAGTGTAAAGTTTAAAATGCAAATGTATCTAAATTCAAGCCCATTTTCCACTATTTTCCGTTTCCCAGTATAATACGAAAATCTATTTTAAAATTCATCGTTTATTGCCTTCAGCGGACAGGTCGAAAGATTACATGGAGAAATATTAAAGTTGGTAAAGAATAGGTGTCGCGTAAACCGTGTCTGCGTCTCTGGGGAAATGAAATTGCAAAATATGTCCCCGGGATGGAGTGAACGTGTCTGTGGCAGATACCCAAGCCGCCAGCCTTTAATACTTATGATGACGTAGAATATCTTGTTATTATAATACAGTATAGAACATCTTATTGCGTATTGAGATTGCTGTTCATTTGTCGGAAAAGATTTATTTTTTGAGACGAAATGTGAGTCGATGTCATTCAAAGTCCAACGCAAAATACATATATATCATTCATATCTTGGGCAGAAACGGATTCGTAGTTTTGTAATGGTATTTACAGAAGACTGATTCCCGGATTTTGAAAACTAATCTCCGATAAGTAGATTTGCGATTAGAGAATGTGGTAAAAAAAATTGACGAAAGATTTCTTTGAATAAGCTTTCGGTTGGATAAAACCTACTTTTATGAGGTATAAATAAAATTTGCGACTATATAGCAAGTGTGAGATGAATAAGTGCTCTGTTAGAGAAAGAAAGTAGTCTAACTACGTGAGGTATAACTTTATTATTCATCTTTGATTCAGGCACATTACCCATCATTTTGTAAATATTACTTAAACTATGTTACTAGACATAAACATAAACAAATTAGGAACAATAATAATAACACAATATAACTTAAGGAATCTGAAAAGGAAGAGGGAATACCTATGATTTCATCTTCTGGAGACACCTGGCAACAATACATGCACTGTTTTTAGGCATTTAAAAAAATCCACGTCAAATAGTGGAACCGTCTACATGAAAGTAGGTAACGGTAACATAGACTTTTTGTTTTCACGTTACGGCAGAGGTGATCCGTCGCGTCGGCTCACGTACAGAATTTATTGACCTCTCTAATAAAACAGAACACATTTTCTGCATTCTGGCGTAACGTGCTCCACCCCGGGCGTCCGGGGCGTACGGATCGCCTCGTCCCTGTAATCACGAACGGCTTAAGGTATTTACTTTGAGACACAATCATGACTCATCCAATCAGTTATTGTAGATTAAGTACCGTAGTGTCTTCGTTTAGTTTAATTAAACTTTATTCTTCAGATTATGTTAGCTTTATGACTTTATAAATCTAGAAAGCGTTAGTATTACATATTAAATGGGGGGAGGGCTGAGTCTGGGTGTTATTAATCGGGCCGTTCTCTAGCTGAAATGGCAAAAGAAAACACAAGCAGAATGTTAATTAAAATTTCTGTTTTTTTTCATTTCGATTGTAAAAATAGAACCACCTATTTATTATGGGTGTAAAGAAATTCGACGGCGGTTCATTCACATTTTTATTTAGAGTCTGTTTTACTGTACCTACCTCATCATTAGTCATCATTCATCACCATAGCCGAAAGATGTCCACTGTAGACACAGGCCTCCCCAAGCATCGCCACATCTCTCACTGTTCTTTTTGCATCCATCGGATTCCTACCTACATACTTAACATGAATATAAATAAATTACAAAAGTTTTAATTTCGTCAATAACGTCGAACGTAATTTTTGGTGAATTTTATTTCCAAATACGAAACAATAACTTTAAATGACCCACAAATTGACCGTTACATTTCGCTTTATATTGACAACGTATTTGATTTATCTGTCCATTTGAAATACACTCCTTAACTACCCTATTTTATATGTTATGAAGGTTCTTCAAAGATACAGATTTAAATAGAATCTAAGCATTCTGCGGGTGTTGGTAGAAATTCGATTTGGAGTGTTCGGTAAACGATTTATCTCAATAAGTCATTTCACTTACCGCCACGAGTCACAAGATACGCTGTGGATTATTTTCTCTGGGTTTCTCCCTCTGGTGCTGTCGACAATTTTCTCATCCATACATTTCAAATTATTTTTTAAATTCGTACGAATTTTCGAGAAAGGCTGAATAATTACTTGTTACCGCATATCAGCCTTTGCAAATGCAATGGTTATAAATATAAAAGCAAAACCATATCCGAAGAAGGTAACGTTTTAAGTTGAAGAAAAGGAGACAATAATATTTTGTTTCAATCACGTTAATGGACTTTTCTTCCCGTCCCTTTCACTCACTCCGAGAATGTTGAATTATTCAGAGAAAGGAGCACGAGAAACGTAATGGAAATATTTCGAAGTTTGCCCAATAAATGAAATGATGTCAGAATTTGTTTGTCATGTCACTATTAAAATATTTGTTATATATGCTCTGCGGTGGATGTGCGGGTATGGTCAACAGATAGAGCCACTTGGCAATGTCCCAAACAGCATGGCGTATATAAAAAGTGACAGCTTTTTACGACATTCGTTTTTGCCCATTACGGCGTAATTATTCCGTTGAATGGGAATTAAATGCAAGTAAAAATGATAGCGGTTTATCAATCGTTTAACTCGAACAATACTCGTAAAGCAATTATCCAGGTTGGAAGTAAATGTTTGTTTGGAACGAATTGTTCGTTACCAAGTTTCAGAGGATGTGTGTGTCTGACCTATAGGTATTTGAGTTTTAGTTTAAACCCAGCCGTTAGTTTATGTGATGGATTTTGGTTTTTTGGAGCGTCTCCGTTATGTACTCGTACGTATGTGGGACAGTCTCTTTCCAAAGCTCGATGTTTGTTACTTACGCCTTCTGTACATACGTTTAGGAGTTCTTGCCACCTACTTCTAACACCATGTAAGTACAGTCATAACGGCATAATTACCTGACACTTAAGCAAGATTCAAAAGCGATTTTCTCATAAAGAATTAACGGATACTTTATGGTGTTACGATTATAGTATTTTCGAAACCAAACTATCATGAAATAGGAACTTATATATTAATATAAGTATAACTGCGAGATATTAATGGAGATAGGATAGAATTAGGAGTGCAACATATTTCTTACTCAAGAAGAGTAGCTACGATTAAGAAGAACATAGTGTAGACGTTGTCAAGTCAAATGATACACAGTTTTCAATTTCCTGAAATGCTTTTAATCAATACCTACAACTTTTTCTTACAATTAAATAATGTTAACAACAGTTAGGCCAACGTTCCCATTGGTAAAGGCCGCCCGCGCCGTACCACAGACTATACCTCCAATCAACAACTTTTTTTTTTTTGAGTTGTTTGTTAAATTGTGGGTATCGCTAACAGGCGGCCTGCTGCTTCTGCAATAGGAATGTCCCCATTCCAAAATTACACTCGGCCATTCTCCCGTATAGGTATGGCCTCATACCAAAACGAAAATAACGTAAAACAAATAAAACATGAATAAATAAAAAAAAATTACATCCAACTTAGTAATTAATAACAATTCAGTTAAATAGGTCATAACAACACTACACTGACTAAATTTAAGTAAAGATAAATAAAGATCTTTGATTATCTAGACAATAATATAATCCGAGTTTTACAATAGTTACAATAGCAATTTTGAATGTATTTCTACTCAGGAGATATTAAGTATATAATTCTATGTTGTTTCATCAATCAAAACCATAAGTGCAACAGCTCAATTTAGGATGCACAAACTAATTCACAACTATGAAGATCTAAATGACTAACAATGAGTCGTAATCTTCATGTGAAGCCATCCGAAGGCCCATACAGTTCTGTAACCACAATTGTAGGAAGCACCCGTTTAGCCATCCGAAAGCCACGGTCTGCTCACCTTCTTGGATCATCACATGTATTAGGCCACCCGAGAGCCATTAATCAATAATCTGCCGTTTAGCCACCCGAGAGCCACGGTCTGCCAACAGCTCATCCGCATCAGTGCTGTCTCATCAGGCTCTCTGTACTAATAACCGGATTGTGCCGATTCTCCGTTATCGACACCAATCTAGGCTGTAAATGACATGGAAATTGGTTTAACGGCTACCGGCCATTACAACTATAACAACTACCTTACTCCTGTCTACTGTAATATCCTTATGTATATACAAATTCATAAATAATATAGAATACATAACGCTTTTTTTTTACTATTCGTCAAGCGAATCCGAATCGCTATTATCACTTTCATCGCTAACTACCGGTGATACACTGAGATTAATCCACCGTGTTAACTGATCAGCCGGGAAAATAGTTCAGAACCGGAGGAGCTGGTGTCATCACTGTGATGACGTAATGCGCGAGATTTACGTTTCCGGCACTGATAACGTCGGGTGGAACGAGACCTGCGATTCCGCGTACGATAATCGGAATTGCTGCGTTTTGAAGCCGTACTACTGCTACTGTGACGCCGATAGGATAACGAGGACGAAGAATCAGACGGAGTTCTTCGACGAGATCGGCTGCGGTATGTATCACGTTTACGTTGTCTTTGATGGTCTTGTCTTGGACCGTCTTCTTCTTCTAGGTTCCTGCATACGCTCAGGATTGCGTGATGACCTTTTACGTATAATCGTCTCCAAAGGCGGAGTATAATTATACCTACCACTGGAAGCCATTGTTCAGAACTAAGTTTATTGGCAGAGACTATGATAACCAATAAACAAATATTTAAAGTATATATTTTCAGTGGATAGGTACGTGATTTAAGTTAGTACCGTGCGGTAGGTGTTAGTAAGGAAAAGAGAAACAAAGAGAAAAAAAAACAATGATGAGTACTTAATCCACATTACAGCGGCTGATTCCGCTATTGTACCTATGGAAATGCACATAAAACAACCCATTTCGCCTCACAACTGCTAAATCACAGAATTCTTCGAATAAACAAATACTCAACTAGGTATTTAAATCAAATAACTCTCAACAGCAACACTTTTGGGATGTGTGCTTATAGATAATATCTGATCATCTAACATAACAACATAACATCACGCCTTGTTTCCCCGAAGGGTTGGGCAGAGATGTACCTATAGTACAACCACATTTCGCCAGTTATGTTTAAGTCCCATGTAATAGGGGGCGAGCCTATTTCCATCTACCGGGCACAAATCCAGACTTCGGGCTGCTACTGAGAAATTTCAGATAGAAAAACCCAACACGTTGCCCGACCTGGGAATCTAACCCAGGACCTCATGCTCAGCAGTAGCGATTGCGACCACTAGACCAACGAGGCATCATCTATAAGACGCATAAACATAAAATTACTGGTGAAAAGGTACTAAGGTACAGTAGTCAAAGTTCGTACCTGGTGTCCTTAGAATAGGTACAGATTAACCACATATAAGCGGTTAATCTGTTTTGGACGATGAACTTATGTAGGTAATCCAGAAATCAATCATAAGAATCATAAATAATTAACGAGAATCCAATAAATAGTTTAAAGTTTACAAATCATCAGTATCAATGTAATGTACATTTTCACTATATGGTAATACCACCCATGGACTCCACGAGACAGGCTCGACCTAGTGTGGAGTTCATAAGCAAAATGCTTCCTTTGCGTCTTCTGTAATCATTAAAAAAATGAACGATCTCCGTGATAAGATTCATAAATAAAGAACGAAAATCTTTAATAGTCCATAACATTCATATATCATAATCAATTAGGCATAATATCCTTTCAACGCAAGTAAATATCACGATGTCTCATTATTAAAACTCAGACATAAACAAACCGGGCTAACCTGTGAACTACTTCTAATTTCTACCCATAAAGTGAGGTACCCATGCCACGTAGTTTATCGAATATCGCGTCGGTGTTGAAAATCAAACCGTAATATGTATATTATTATTGCATAAGCAGTACTTGTTGTTGCACGTAAACAAATCACATTAATTTGTTTTTTTTTTGTATTATGTACTCGAATATCAAATACTAATTTCATTTCAACCATTAGATTACCTGACGTCATCAACCGTCAGTTCTTTAAAAATAATTAGGTCAAATAAAGTAACGTACCTGAGAAATTCTCCAACACAGGTCAAATGATACACAGTTTTCAATTTCCTGAAATGCTTTTAATCAATACCTACTACTTTTTCTTACAATTAAATAATGTTAACAACAGTTAGGCCTAACGTTCCCACTGGTTTTATTTTTTATTTTATTTATGGTATCTCGTAGTTGACCTTGAGAGGTCGTGACTACTTAACCGGACTATCCTGTGGCTGCCTTAAGCGGACTCAAAGCCTCCAGCCAGGGGCGTAAAACTACTTACATTACTAAGCGAACGCTCGCTAAGGGCACCCCCTGTGGGGAACGGACTTCGGCTTAGGGCGTCGCTGACTCTCGTCACAGCAGCACGGACAGCAAGATGGGACAGGCTGGATCTGGATTATATTATTATTATCTGGGGAATTTAAAGCTACAGGCTCAGCTACGGCGCGGGCTGGCACTTCGTCGAGCAAGGGTCGGGGGGGAGCAAGGGTCGGGGGGGAGTTCCCATTGGTAATGGCTCATTTTAAATATATTAGTCTATGGTAGTGGCCGCCCGCGCCGTACCACAGACTATACCTCCTTTGCAAATGCAATGGTTATAAATATAAAAGCAAAACCATATCCGAAGAAGGTAACGTTTTAAGTTGAAGAAAAGGAGACAATAATATTTTGTTTCAATCACGTTAATGGACTTTTCTTCCCGTCCCTTTCACTCACTCCGAGAATGTTGAATTATTCAGAGAAAGGAGCACGAGAAACGTAATGGAAATATTTCGAAGTTTGCCCAATAAATGAAATGATGTCAGAATTTGTTTGTCATGTCACTATTAAAATATTTGTTATATATGCTCTGCGGTGGATGTGCGGGTATGGTCAACAGATAGAGCCACTTGGCAATGTCCCAAACAGCATGGCGTATATAAAAAGTGACAGCTTTTTACGACATTCGTTTTTGCCCATTACGGCGTAATTATTCCGTTGAATGGGAATTAAATGCAAGTAAAAATGATAGCGGTTTATCAATCGTTTAACTCGAACAATACTCGTAAAGCAATTATCCAGGTTGGAAGTAAATGTTTGTTTGGAACGAATTGTTCGTTACCAAGTTTCAGAGGATGTGTGTGTCTGACCTATAGGTATTTGAGTTTTAGTTTAAACCCAGCCGTTAGTTTATGTGATGGATTTTGGTTTTTTGGAGCGTCTCCGTTATGTACTCGTACGTATGTGGGACAGTCTCTTTCCAAAGCTCGATGTTTGTTACTTACGCCTTCTGTACATACGTTTAGGAGTTCTTGCCACCTACTTCTAACACCATGTAAGTACAGTCATAACGGCATAATTACCTGACACTTAAGCAAGATTCAAAAGCGATTTTCTCATAAAGAATTAACGGATACTTTATGGTGTTACGATTATAGTATTTTCGAAACCAAACTATCATGAAATAGGAACTTATATATTAATATAAGTATAACTGCGAGATATTAATGGAGATAGGATAGAATTAGGAGTGCAACATATTTCTTACTCAAGAAGAGTAGCTACGATTAAGAAGAACATAGTGTAGACGTTGTCAAGTCAAATGATACACAGTTTTCAATTTCCTGAAATGCTTTTAATCAATACCTACAACTTTTTCTTACAATTAAATAATGTTAACAACAGTTAGGCCAACGTTCCCATTGGTAAAGGCCGCCCGCGCCGTACCACAGACTATACCTCCAATCAACAACTTTTTTTTTTTTGAGTTGTTTGTTAAATTGTGGGTATCGCTAACAGGCGGCCTGCTGCTTCTGCAATAGGAATGTCCCCATTCCAAAATTACACTCGGCCATTCTCCCGTATAGGTATGGCCTCATACCAAAACGAAAATAACGTAAAACAAATAAAACATGAATAAATAAAAAAAAATTACATCCAACTTAGTAATTAATAACAATTCAGTTAAATAGGTCATAACAACACTACACTGACTAAATTTAAGTAAAGATAAATAAAGATCTTTGATTATCTAGACAATAATATAATCCGAGTTTTACAATAGTTACAATAGCAATTTTGAATGTATTTCTACTCAGGAGATATTAAGTATATAATTCTATGTTGTTTCATCAATCAAAACCATAAGTGCAACAGCTCAATTTAGGATGCACAAACTAATTCACAACTATGAAGATCTAAATGACTAACAATGAGTCGTAATCTTCATGTGAAGCCATCCGAAGGCCCATACAGTTCTGTAACCACAATTGTAGGAAGCACCCGTTTAGCCATCCGAAAGCCACGGTCTGCTCACCTTCTTGGATCATCACATGTATTAGGCCACCCGAGAGCCATTAATCAATAATCTGCCGTTTAGCCACCCGAGAGCCACGGTCTGCCAACAGCTCATCCGCATCAGTGCTGTCTCATCAGGCTCTCTGTACTAATAACCGGATTGTGCCGATTCTCCGTTATCGACACCAATCTAGGCTGTAAATGACATGGAAATTGGTTTAACGGCTACCGGCCATTACAACTATAACAACTACCTTACTCCTGTCTACTGTAATATCCTTATGTATATACAAATTCATAAATAATATAGAATACATAACGCTTTTTTTTTACTATTCGTCAAGCGAATCCGAATCGCTATTATCACTTTCATCGCTAACTACCGGTGATACACTGAGATTAATCCACCGTGTTAACTGATCAGCCGGGAAAATAGTTCAGAACCGGAGGAGCTGGTGTCATCACTGTGATGACGTAATGCGCGAGATTTACGTTTCCGGCACTGATAACGTCGGGTGGAACGAGACCTGCGATTCCGCGTACGATAATCGGAATTGCTGCGTTTTGAAGCCGTACTACTGCTACTGTGACGCCGATAGGATAACGAGGACGAAGAATCAGACGGAGTTCTTCGACGAGATCGGCTGCGGTATGTATCACGTTTACGTTGTCTTTGATGGTCTTGTCTTGGACCGTCTTCTTCTTCTAGGTTCCTGCATACGCTCAGGATTGCGTGATGACCTTTTACGTATAATCGTCTCCAAAGGCGGAGTATAATTATACCTACCACTGGAAGCCATTGTTCAGAACTAAGTTTATTGGCAGAGACTATGATAACCAATAAACAAATATTTAAAGTATATATTTTCAGTGGATAGGTACGTGATTTAAGTTAGTACCGTGCGGTAGGTGTTAGTAAGGAAAAGAGAAACAAAGAGAAAAAAAAACAATGATGAGTACTTAATCCACATTACAGCGGCTGATTCCGCTATTGTACCTATGGAAATGCACATAAAACAACCCATTTCGCCTCACAACTGCTAAATCACAGAATTCTTCGAATAAACAAATACTCAACTAGGTATTTAAATCAAATAACTCTCAACAGCAACACTTTTGGGATGTGTGCTTATAGATAATATCTGATCATCTAACATAACAACATAACATCACGCCTTGTTTCCCCGAAGGGTTGGGCAGAGATGTACCTATAGTACAACCACATTTCGCCAGTTATGTTTAAGTCCCATGTAATAGGGGGCGAGCCTATTTCCATCTACCGGGCACAAATCCAGACTTCGGGCTGCTACTGAGAAATTTCAGATAGAAAAACCCAACACGTTGCCCGACCTGGGAATCTAACCCAGGACCTCATGCTCAGCAGTAGCGATTGCGACCACTAGACCAACGAGGCATCATCTATAAGACGCATAAACATAAAATTACTGGTGAAAAGGTACTAAGGTACAGTAGTCAAAGTTCGTACCTGGTGTCCTTAGAATAGGTACAGATTAACCACATATAAGCGGTTAATCTGTTTTGGACGATGAACTTATGTAGGTAATCCAGAAATCAATCATAAGAATCATAAATAATTAACGAGAATCCAATAAATAGTTTAAAGTTTACAAATCATCAGTATCAATGTAATGTACATTTTCACTATATGGTAATACCACCCATGGACTCCACGAGACAGGCTCGACCTAGTGTGGAGTTCATAAGCAAAATGCTTCCTTTGCGTCTTCTGTAATCATTAAAAAAATGAACGATCTCCGTGATAAGATTCATAAATAAAGAACGAAAATCTTTAATAGTCCATAACATTCATATATCATAATCAATTAGGCATAATATCCTTTCAACGCAAGTAAATATCACGATGTCTCATTATTAAAACTCAGACATAAACAAACCGGGCTAACCTGTGAACTACTTCTAATTTCTACCCATAAAGTGAGGTACCCATGCCACGTAGTTTATCGAATATCGCGTCGGTGTTGAAAATCAAACCGTAATATGTATATTATTATTGCATAAGCAGTACTTGTTGTTGCACGTAAACAAATCACATTAATTTGTTTTTTTTTTGTATTATGTACTCGAATATCAAATACTAATTTCATTTCAACCATTAGATTACCTGACGTCATCAACCGTCAGTTCTTTAAAAATAATTAGGTCAAATAAAGTAACGTACCTGAGAAATTCTCCAACACAGGTCAAATGATACACAGTTTTCAATTTCCTGAAATGCTTTTAATCAATACCTACTACTTTTTCTTACAATTAAATAATGTTAACAACAGTTAGGCCTAACGTTCCCACTGGTTTTATTTTTTATTTTATTTATGGTATCTCGTAGTTGACCTTGAGAGGTCGTGACTACTTAACCGGACTATCCTGTGGCTGCCTTAAGCGGACTCAAAGCCTCCAGCCAGGGGCGTAAAACTACTTACATTACTAAGCGAACGCTCGCTAAGGGCACCCCCTGTGGGGAACGGACTTCGGCTTAGGGCGTCGCTGACTCTCGTCACAGCAGCACGGACAGCAAGATGGGACAGGCTGGATCTGGATTATATTATTATTATCTGGGGAATTTAAAGCTACAGGCTCAGCTACGGCGCGGGCTGGCACTTCGTCGAGCAAGGGTCGGGGGGGAGCAAGGGTCGGGGGGGAGTTCCCATTGGTAATGGCTCATTTTAAATATATTAGTCTATGGTAGTGGCCGCCCGCGCCGTACCACAGACTATACCTCCAATCAACAACATGTTTTTTTTCTGTTGAACTATTTGTTAAAATGTGGGTATCCCTAACAATAGGAAGTAAAACAGGACAGTTCTAGTGCATTTACACAATATTATTTAAGGAACGGAATCACATTACATTCCCATTTCGGTATTGCTTTATGTTGATAAGTTCAACAAAGAAGGCGGTGAAATACGAATAAATTTATTCAGCGTCGCAAAATTGAAATCTCAGGTGGTCGTCTGCTCGCCTGGTGTGCGGCCGGCATTACTAGACCTCCCTCGGCCCCGCAACTTAATGTTATAAGGATTGTCAGAGGGTATTTTTTAAAGACATGGGGTGTCTTCGTACACTGGTCAGGTAACACCTTAGATTTGTATTCTGCAGACAAGCCTCCAGCCAACCTGCGATCCAGTATGATTTCGTAAAATCCACCCAGTGTTTCATGGATTTTATTTAGTGTTCTTCGAAATGGTACAGTTTTAAATTCTTTGTTATCAGCCTGTAAACCGGGCTGGGAGTGTAAACAGGAGCTTTTGCCAGCTTCTGCCAATTTCACTACTCGTGTAGACATATCTACTTCATAACAATCCTACATTTAAATGCGAAAGAAGTTCGTTTGTTCGTTTGTAACGCTTCCACGCTAAAACGGCTCAACGGATTTGGATGAAATTTGGCACACAGATAGACCATTACCTGGATAAGGACATAGGCTACTTTTCATCCTGAATTGTAGACGAAGTCGCGGACAGCAGCTAGTCTTAAATATGTTCATTCGTTCACTGAGAGACAACACACAGTCTAAATCGCTGGCTCTAGAAGCATGCAACTTTGCACAAGTGTCCTATATATACTCTATATAGTCTTGTAATTTGACGTATGCCTTTTAGAACGTGATAGTGTGAAACATTTGCAATATTTAAGAACACCCTTAAAGCCTAAGCGAAAATTCATGGTTTCGAGAAAACCAATGTTTTTTTTTAAATTCACTAAATATCATTTTTCTTTAAAATCTACCAAATTAGCATTACTAGCATTAGCATTACTATTCCATTGGGTAAAACATACTTTAACAAACCTTTCGATTTAACAAAATTTTCTAAAACATCAAACAGTTAAAATTTAAAGGAAGTAGTTTTTTTTACCATATTCAAGAAATTTGACACCAGTTATCTCAAAATTTAACTATGCCTTTAAGCGTACAAATTACGGGAAGAGATTAAAAATATATAAATAAATAAGACATCTTGATTTTATCAGATATCTAACGAGATACAAAAGTAAAAAAAAAAAAAATGCGGTGTCGATGAAATAAACTATAATGATGGCAAAGGTCAAATTGAAAATTCTATAAATGGTGTAATAATCTAATTAATTAACTGGTTTATGCCATCCCACTGCTTTCTAACCTCTTAAAGACCAGGTCACAAATCTTGTGGCAGCTTTTGAGATTTTAACATGTCTTACGGTCTACTCGCTTGTTACGGATCGAAAACATCATAGGGCACACGGCTTGTTTTGCCATAAACACCTAGTCTGGCGAAGTATTGGCGATCTTAGGCAGTTGTTTTTAGCAGAAGAGTACCTACCCTGTTGCCGCTGTTCGCAACCGCAACGATTTTAGGGTTCCGTAGTCAACAAGGAACCTTTATCGTTTCGCCATGTCCGTCCGTCCGTCCGTCCGCAGCTTAGCTCAGAGACTCTTTGTACTAGAGAGCTGTTATTTGGCATGAATATAATACATATTGGTCACGCTGACAATGTGGTAAAATTAAATATTTTTTTTAGGGTTCTCACCGTCCACTCGTCTATCCCATGATGTGGAGTGTCGGCAAAAAGGTCGTTCAAAAATATTGCGGGTGTGTGAAAACCATTTTTCGATTCAGGGATCCGTTTGCGAACTTATAAGCTTTATAGTGCTAATTTTTGTTACAGTTAGGTGTCACACCACCTGCCAGCGAATAAAATATATGAAAAAAATCACGGCAGTAGTACACATAACGAAAATAAAAGAAAATCTGTCCCAGCTAAGTAGGCTTTACAAATTAACGAGTAATATTCGACCTCCTTACATTTGCAGTTGGAATGTTTGGAAGAACATGTTTTTCAATTAAGTTTTTCCTTGGGATAAATTCATCCAACTACAGAACCCTTCAATGTGCGTGATTCAACACGCACTTGGCCGGTTTTAAAATGAAATGTGCTCGGATTTTATAATATTAAACACTTATAATCGTCACACCTCAGGGTACTTTATAACAAGAGATTTCCGTGGAATAATTGAATTGCTGTAGCTTCTTTATTAATGTGTTTCTCACCTAAAGGAAACGTTTATCATTTGATCAGCGTAACCATCAGCTTTCGTAACAAGCGGCGATATATTTTATACCGGTTTAATAAATTCTTAGATCGAGATATTCGACAGTTTATCCAGACAAATACAGTGTTGCCTATGTGTGTCGGTTGCAGATAGCAAAGTAATAAAAGTAGCTATGGTGACACGAGACGAATTTCGTTCGAAACGAGCACAAATAAGATTTGAAGCGCGGGTAAGTGCGAAGGTAGCTCAGATTTTCTTACATATGTTGCGTCGCCAAGATTTACGAAATGAAGGATTTTGATACGATGCGAATAGGGTCTAACTCGATTTCTCGTCAGGTTCCCGTGCAGAATGCTGATGAGAATGAACATGCTTTTACATTTTTCTCGCACTGATTGGATTTTTATGTACCTCTTAACGATAGTAAGGACGGTAATATGTTTGCTTTTAGCTGTAATTAGTGATGGGCAAAATTATTATTCTTTCGTAGTTTTCGAAACTTAGTTCTTTTTAGGAAGAAGTATGGGGCAGGAAACCGTTACAGACTTTGATTCAAGAGGCAAGGGCCACCAGCTTCGTCTTTCTGTCTGACCGACTTCTTGACAATTCAAAAGTGCTTGTATTTGGTTTAATGTATGACTTGAGTTGACATTTTATGCAGATACTATTTCATTCTGAAATAAATTGTTGTGTTTTTGGCTCTTCAAATTCCAAAAATCGCTCAAAACGTACGTCGTCTACACGAAAATATTTCTGCAACTTTTCAAAGTAAACCAATGTTTCTTAGCTCTTGGTGTCTGGCAGTATATTTTATGACTGCAGCATGTATCCGTAGTGATATACACGAGGCAGCGTCTCGCCGGATATTGGGATATTGGGAATAACTCATGGGCTTGACGTCGCGCCCGCACCCACCCAACTTGGGTACCTACCTTCTTTACAACCTACTCATACCAACATCTTTTAGGGAAGGGTTTGCGGTGTTTCTTTACTTATAAGCTCTGGCAGAAATGGATATTGGGGTATTTGTATCACGGTTATTGTTATTAGCTGTTGGCCTTTTTTGAAAATTGTTTCGCGGGAGGTTTATTGCATTTTAAAGTCTGTTTTTATTCGATGGGTGGTTTTTTATGTATGTAATATGTATGTAATGTCTAGTTGTTCGGATCGCCCAAAATTACCTTTTACTGCTCCTGCCATGTCAGTGACACATTGTTACCATAGCCATGCTGTTGATTTGTATCTTTATTAAGGTGAAGAGTTAGGATTTGAAAAATATTTTTTGCATTTGAAAGCCCCAACCCTTGAGGAAGGCTAAAGGCTACTTTACATAACGCTAGGACCCTAAGGAGTCAGAAAGAACACTAAGTGAAAACGAGGTAGCAGCACGGGCTGGCGATGCGATGCGACATAGTGGTTCGGGGGGACAACACATTTCACGCAGACAAAGTCGTGGGCAGAAGATTGTACTTAATATTAGTCAACCTAGCCTTTTTTTAGGTGGGAATACATCAAATGGCTTCTCCCGCTCTGGGTGGAGCGGGAGGGCGTGTCAGACTTTTACTGACTGAAACCCACCCGTGTTCCTTCAGTTCATCATCATCATACAACATCCCGCGATCCTGGGGCATCGGCCCTATCGGACCCCGTCACTGTGTGCAGACATCTCTTTGAGGCGCGCGTGGAAAACGATGCGCCGTCGACCCGGGCCTTGTCCTTACCGGACGGCGAGCTACCCATTGCTCGCCGTCCGCAAGCCCGCGCCTGCTTTGGCCGGGACGGGAGGCGACTCCCGACGAGTCAACCTAGCCTATCGCAGCCCAATGCTGGACATAGGCCTCTCCCAGGCTGTGTTACAACAGCCTGTCCTCCTTTATAAGGTCGTCGGTCCATCTATATGTCCCACACCACGCACACTCCAGGACTCGTCTGCTACACCGGCCTTCGGTCTTTCGAAAAACATGGCCAGCCCACTGCCACTTCAGGTTGCTTACTCTGCAAGTATATAAATGTTGCTACCTATAAATAACTCTAATATTAAGACTTTAAAATCCAATCCACTTGACCCACCACTCTCGACATTAATAATAGGAAGTACATTCAGGAGAATTTACCTAAATGATATTTTTCTGTCTACGTTAACTCAGATGATGAAAATTAAAAATTGCTCACAGGTTAATCATGTTTTGCTGATGTAATATTTCGCAATATTCAACGACCAAATTCATGTGAATAACATTATCGGATATCATACTTTTTCATCAACGTAGGTATCAGGTTCCGACAATCGTTTGTATCGTTTGTATCGTTTATATAGTGCAATTTATCGTGCAATTTATCAAATGAAGAGTCACTGGAAAAGTCTGGCGATGAGAGATATAAAATTGCAGTAGGTACCTATTAATACAGTACCTACTTGTTGGTTTTCGGTGATACATAGGTAGATTGAATACCTTTTAGCGTTATCTAAGTAAAATAGAAAATCTACCTGTCTTACTTACATTTAGGTAACACTGCGGTTAATGATAATGATAAATGATTTTATTTCTGTAAGTAGGTTTGTACGAACACTTTTACACGTCAATCATTTTAAAAACTAGATGAGATCGGCGTTTCCTATCTGACTACTCTGAGAAGAAAGGCCGAAACAAACTCAGAGGTCGCAGTCTCTTAAAGTCCAGACATAATCTTGATCAGGGCATGTGAAGACCATGTTTTTTTACCAAGATTGGTGTCTGAAATAGTCTTTTGAGGCAAGAACCACACAGATTTGAGTACCTGTCCAGTCAGTGCACGCATTTGTCAATTATTAGATTTCTGTTGTGGTTGGCGCAAATGTACTGAAAATGGGGGGCTAGATAACCAGGGGAGAAGGTAGAAACAAGAAATGAAAACAAGGTGGTCAGCGCCCTTTGCTCTCTGCGCTGACGTATGGGCAACCACTAGAAGTGACCGATGCGCAGAGACATGGTCATATTTACGCAGATTGAAAACGAATCGAATGCAATAATATAATAATAGTACCCAGTTTTAGTGAAAAAATCTAACCTATCACATATCCTAACCTGTCTGCCAACACTGCACTACAAAATTAAATTTCTCGGTCACAACATCCTGTAGATACGAAGAAGTTTATTTTGGAAGCAGGTTGCTTCGATATTGCTGACACGAGTTTATTTCATAACACAGGTGTTCCACTCGCTTCAGACCTAGTTAATGTCAACGAAAACTTATAAAACAGGTCAACATACAAAAAGCTTTACAAATACAACAATTTTACAAATGTCAGCTGGAAACTCGATATAAAATATTTTATAAATGTGCATGAATGGAGCCATTTCTGAAATATGCTCGCATAAATGAAGATAAACCGCAAATAATGAGCGAAATATACTGCATTCCAATGTTCGCGATATTAACTGAAAAGTAAAAAAAGATCACGTTGATTTAAGTTCTTATAATAGTAAAATAAAATGGCTCGAGCTTCGTCTGCAGTTTAATATCTTGCATATTAGTTATTGCTTACCCGCAGTATTTTTTAATATCAACATAAAGAGAAAGTCGTAAAGCCTTCGTTCTCTGCCGGCCGCTCACACTGCAAAAGCGATCGTCATAATTGAAAATGGCGCGGACAACATTTTCCGTTGAACATACAGAGAAACTAATTCATTTTCAGCAATTGGATCCCGCCGCAAATGAGCCTGCGCGCAACGAGATAAAATTAACCGCTTACCGACGCACGAACAAACTATTCCATATTTAACTGCGGTTAGCTGTATTTTAACTAGCGTTATATGGTTTGTGTCAACGCGCCCGCGCCGCCTGCCACCGAACACCGCCTTAAATAAAATGATAATAATGGAAGTTTCCGCTTACTCGCAGAGGGCAGTGAAAGATTTATTTACGCTTAGAAACTCATTTGCCGCGAGCCCCGAAATAAAAAGCAACTCAACAGCTTGAAAAATATTATTTCAGTAAACGTGAGAGTGGGGGGCGTATCGCGTAATGTCCCCTAATGTGCGCGCATAAAAAATCCAGCGCCGGCCGCGAATTCTCTTCGAATGGACTAAATTTTATGCAAATTTTCTTTATGATCTTTTGGTGTTTGACGGGGATTAACGCGACGGGGATATTCAACAGTTTTATCTTTTTGACGAGCGCAGGCTTAAAAGGGTTCAGTTTATATGCCTCTTCGTAAAGATAATATTCGGAACGACGTTCCTTCATATACGCGGCCTTTTACAAATGATTAAATTAGGTTAATTATGTAGATCGACATGAAATATATTTCCCACCGTGTGATTTAATTTTCAGCCAGTTTGGTCGATGGGAGAAGATAATTGTCACTCTGAAAAGTTCAAGTCGGTAGCTTAGACTGTATTTTCAGTCTTGCTAAATATACTAGGTAGAATCAGAAGTCTATCCAATTATAAGATAAATGTTATTTATTTATTTATATTTCTACAATCACTGCTATCATTACAGGAATATTCCTAATGCGGTAGCGTGGTCCTTATTATACTATCTTAAATAACATAAAACATACAATATTATTTTTGTGAATTCATTCAGAGAGCAGGAAAATAAATGTATCAAGACGTAAATGTTCAGGATCAAATGGCTAAAAACCTGTGACAAAATAAGTACCGTTACCCATTTACCTTCAACAATTTCTTACTAATTACATTTTCCTTCATTAACCGTCTAAGAAACCACAACACTCGATCAGCGTCACACAGAACCCATCTGGTTACTGTATCATAATGTTGTTAACACCGAGAGGTAACTACAACTCTCTCCATCGCATACGCGGAGAGAATCCATTTAAAAACTCATTTCTTAGAGTCACGTAAGTAACATTATAAGCTGTCGATCCTGCAACGTCGCACTAGCCCCTGGACTATAAATAAAGAAACCTGTAATCTCGTGTTGTGCTCTCTGCTATGCTTAACAATGAGAACAGGAAAAATACAGGGTTGAAACATCTATTTTTGATGAGAGTTTTTTTTCATTTATTTTTGTTAGTTGGTTTTAGATCCATAAAACATTTCCATTTGTTATGTTTTGATATATAAAAAAGTATCGTACAACCGTATGGTTTCTCAATAAAATCTATGCGCTCAAAGAAGAATTCACCTACATATATATGATCACTTTTCGAAATACTCACCAGTATCATCTAAATATAATACAATTGGTTACCCACAATAAAGTCATTAACAAACCTGCCTATTTGTGTGAGTACAGTAGGCACACACTAATCTCAAAAACTGGGCTGTTCATTTTGATGAGCTTTTTTTACTACAGTTGTAGTTTTTGTGCGCTATTTCTGGGGAAACGAGGCCGGTGGTCGACCGATATTTTATTAACAGAATATATAGATACAGCTGGAAGCCACACAAAGTCTATGTAAAACATTGCATCGGTGCATAAATATCCAGCATCCCTCAGTTGACGTATTTGTGTAAATATTCCATGATATTCTTACGGTTTTATAAAATCCGCTAGAGAAGAACCACATACATTGTGCAAGTTGGTTGTTTGCGATAAACAGGGATCGTAAATCGACGTTTAACTAGGAGTATGTAATTAGTGGAAAGACGTCAATGGAGAGCAGTAATGGCCCAGTGGTAACGGCCCCGAATTACGAGTTGTAGGTCGTGGCTTCGAACCCAGGCAAGGAGGGCTCTCAAAACGGTGAAGGGTGAAACTGGAATGTCCTAGAACCAAAAATTCGAAGACATGTGCCATCTACCAACCCACACTTGGCCAGCGTAGTAGATTACAGCCTCTCGAAGAGAAGAGGCCCGTGTCCCAGCAGTGAGAACATTATGTTAATGCTTATGCATTGTCAATGAGATTTGTTCTGTCGCGATAAATATTTTATTCAGGGGCAAAGCCTGGGGTTTTCAGAATTGCAGGATTCCTTATTAAACTTACGTGTCTGCCTTATTTGTCCTTAGCAGCAGCAGAAGGCTTTTTGAAAGATCTCTTGACTTTCTGGAACAAAACTTCACCATTCCCGACGGTGCCCTTAAAATTACAGACTCTAGAGACAATGTAATCAAGTCAAGTCAAGCCGTCTAAAGTTGACAGCACTTCGTCGAATCCTTGATATCGCCATGTCCAGTTATCCATAAAAAAAAACACATTTGGTCTGCTTATTTACGACAGATCTCACACACTGAAATTAAAATTCGATTGTGGCATTATATTGTCACTCCATTCGCTCACTTCTCTATGGTGTAAGTAGGAGGGAGAGTAGCTCACCTACTTTGTGTTGGAAGTACACTAACTTTGCACCTATTTCACGTATTACAACCTTAAACTTGGCCGCCTTAGCACTACGACGAATTATGTATTTAGTTGGCGTACTGTTTGAAATAAACAGTATTTATTTCTGTTCACTTTTGTTGGTTCGTTGAAAGCAAGCAGCGAAAAATTTACTGCTGTATATTAAACGGTATTACGGGTTAACATAATGTTGAACGTGTTCTTTATTCATTTATACTTAGCTTTATTAATAGATTAATTTTATAGGGCAGTGCAGAGGAGTGAAGTAATTAAAACTTTGTTACGAGCCTGTGCATTTTTATTGTTGTCGTGAGTTATATTTTCCTACGTGTAAGCAATTTTTCCTGTTCTTTATGTTATCGTGTATCAGTATTTTTATCTCTCTCTCGCGCTTTACTTATGGTTAGCAAGTGTACAAACATGCTGTGAATTCATATGTGTGTAAGCGCAGGAGCTTTCGCTCGGTACCGTCCGAGACAATGGCAAAGTCGGACGTGTGTGTGTGTATGTGCGGGTGAGTCACATGCTGGCGCTACTCATCTTAACGCACACACTCACAGCGTGTTTACACACTTGGTTATCACATGTGAAGCGCACGTCGCTTCGTGAGATAAAAGTATTTTAATGGGTTACAAAATTACTAATATGATTTAAAATTATAGCGAATGCCATTTTTAACCTATCACGTGCCTGTCACTCCCTGTTATACCTAGTTAGGTACCCACATCCATAGAATCCAAAGTTACACGGTTTTGTGCTTTAAATGAACAGTACTCAGTACCAGAATCCTACAACATCACCCATGTTGTAGTACAATACGTTACAGATAAACCATATTTTTTGTAACCTCTTGTAGGAATTTTCTGGCAAGCACTTTGATCGCTACAAACACACACACTTTCTCCAAACATCTAAAGTCTGATACAGTAATTACGGTAGTAATAACTGTGTAGGAAACTATAAGGAATTGGTTGCTTGCAGCCGATGAGCGTTGTCAGTGCAAAATGAAGCGCGACTTGATGGTGGCTGAGCAATTTCCGCTAGGTGGCGCGACTTCCGCCAACGGAGGTACTGCCTCGCTACGAGTAATTGAGGAAAAGTATCGATTATTTTTATCGAGATTCAAATTGGATATTTTCGAGTAATTGATATAGAAGCGTTCGGTTTCTTAAGGAATTTGGTTACTTATATAACACGATTATTCATGTTCTTCACATAAAATTGAAGTACCTAAAAGTCGAAAATTCGGTTGATGTGCATGACTTTTCTTTGTTTAAATGACTGTGTGAATGAATCAGAATTGATTAGATGATACATTAGTAAGGACTATGTCCTGTCCTTTATGAAGAAATTGCTGTTCCATAAATTATGACCGCGTAGATAATTATGATTGCTCTTTTGTAGGAAACAACAGTATTTTATGCAGGTGAGCCCAGAATGATGTACTGAATCCATGCTAACAAGCTACTCGTCAAAGTTCCTGCCATCCTGTGTATTGTATTGACAGTTGTTGAAACTATCATATTGAAAAGTGTTGCAAGCAACTGTGGAGCTTTGACACAGATCCCGTCTTTTACTAATCTAAATTGCTTTTGAGAAATAATGCGGATTTTCGCCAACATAGTTATAAATTTAAATACTTGGGCCATTATGTCAACGAGGATCTCAAGTGTCAGGTAGATATGCATCGTGAGCGAAGGGCACTAGCAACTAGATTTAACATGTTGGCTCACAGATTTGCTCGTTGTAGTAACGAGGTCAAAATAACTCTTTTCAAATCCTATTGTCAAGGGTTCTACACGGGCAGTTTGTGGGTCAACGGTGCGCGGAGGGCTCTAGATGCTCTGTGTATGCAAATAATAATGGCTTCAGAGTGCTGGCTTGAGGTTGCCCCGGTTCTGCAGCGCGTCTAGCATGTTTGCTGTAGCACCAACTCACGACTTTTATGCCATCATGAGGAAGGCCGCATCCTTAATAAGCAGAATGAGGGCTAGCAGCAACAGTATTTTGAAAACCCTAGCTGAACAGCACGATGCACCAATACTAAGACACTCTGTACGGTTGCTCGTGCGTCAGGGATGAATAATAATGTGGACTTAGTTGATAAGTTGTTTTTGTACTAACCAGTGGACCAAAGTTGTCAAGTTAAATAAATAAAAATAAAATAGTTTAAAGTGTCCAGCCCAGCTTACCTACATGTACTGCAAGCACAAACCATGATTATGTTCAGTCGAGCTGGGATTATCGACTGTCAGTAAGTGGGACTCATGGAGCTTCCAAAGCGTATACTAGCAGGGACACCAGCATTGTTAATGTAGTTAACAAAACCCTTATCTCGTGGACATAAAGTCTATTGTCCGCCGGTCTACATTCTCAGGGATATAGGATCAGTGTAAGCCTGTTTAATCAACCGTCCGTTGGTCGACACAAAACAAAGCAAAAGTTGTGTATAGATGTTAAAATTTGATGCCGCTGGACTGCGGCGTCGAAGCTCACTGACATTAGATATCGGGGGCTTTGTTTCGATTGAGACCTGATTATTGCATGTGATTGTTTTATTACAAAGCAAACGTTATCATACCTGTTCGTTCGTTCTTTACAAAATAGTCAGCTAGGTTGGACAGTCAAAGGGAACATCGTAATAATCACTTCGAACAGATTGGTACGATTATCACAGAACAGTTATTTTCTGATCTAATGGATTCTGCTGAAAATATAGATATAACGTTTATGCATTTTGACCTTAGGTATGTCAATTGATAGGATTATTTTAAGATATTAAGAATAGACAAAATGACTATCTGTCGTTCTTCCGTCTACAAAAACCCGTATTTATGGTGGCCATGCAGCGCGTGCTGGAGTCTGCTTTGTTGCAAATAAATTACATTGTTGCAAATATTCGTAACTTATAATAATTCCATCCAATCTCATCCCTTGGTCGCCAATCGTCCATCGGTGACGAGCCACGGTAAGTTTTTTTTCATGTAGATTGATAGATAGACAAAACATTTATACAGTGCACACAAAAGACGTAGCACAACACACAAAAGCATAATAAAATGATTAAAAGTTACAATAATAAATATAAACAAGGTGCCACTCACTATACAGAAAAAAAACAAACTCAAAGAAATAAAGTAACACATTGACATCCTGCAAATCAGACAACGAGCACAGTGCGGTGTGCGTCCCAGGGTTGCACCAAATGGGAGTCCAGCTCAGCATGTGTCAGGCAAATATACCTGACGCTGATATTCTGCTGGATCCCTGCACTGACATATGGAGGTCGAGCAGACCAGATACATTGTGTTGGCGCCACTGTTTCCGGTGACCAAACGTAACGCCATTTATCACGAGTCAAGCGACGCACTGTGGGATCGAGTGCTGCCATCTGCGTCGGACCGGACGTTAGAACGTTGCTGGCGAGTGATTGGCTGTTTGCATCGGCTGACACACTTGGCGGGGGGTACACCAAGTCTTTTAAAAGACCCCGTGCGCGGTAAACTGGACACTCTTCCAGCGACGCCCTAAGCCGAGGTTCGTACCCCACAGGGGGTGCCCTTAGCGTGTAGTCGCTTAGTTTTTAGTTAGTATTTAAGTTTAAGTCCTGGCTGGAGGCCTTAATTTATTAGGGAATCCACAGGCAAGTCCGTCTAAGCAGACGACAACCTCATAGGTTGACCTGCGAGATGCCATTTATAAAAAAAAAAAAAAAATAAACTGGACACTCTTGACGCTCGCGCTTCATAGTTAAAACAACAGTTATATTGTTCAGTATTGCCAAAATACTTATTGTAATTAATTAATTGGTTATAAATTAAAGGTGATTTAGTGAATTGTGTGATTACTTATTCTACTGTAAAGTACCTGTATCAAACGCACACTATGCAGCCAGGCATATTATAAGTTGGAGGATTACATCTCTGACAAAAATGCTTGGCTCAACGCTGGTTCTGCTCCACAAGGGCGCCTAAACAATTGATTAGCATTCGGAAATATTGTTGGAGCTGCTGAAAATTGTAAAAACTATCTTTGCACTGTATAAATTCAATCTTTTAGTATTGTATAATTGCAAAGCACACGTGTGAGCATTATGTAGTACCTACTATAAAGCTACCCTATACTGGGCACGTCTGTCATTGACTTGAATGTGCCCTGGCGGCTGAGAGTATGTCACGCTCACTCAAATGTCTCGCTGGTGGTGGCGTGTGTGTTGGATCATTAAGTTCCCTTCAAAATGGTTGAGCTGAATGGTGCTGATCCATACGTCATGTTCGTGAACGGGCGCCGTCAGTGGGGACTGGTCATCTCTTGGCTGCCACGGCTTTTTTTTAATTTTTAATTTTTCTTTTCCGATTTTTATGTTTTTTATTACGGGTCTTTCTACATCGTTCTCACATGTTTAATTTCAACAAGACTGATGTAACAAATTACTGTAACCATATTATTTAAAAGAGTGTCCATGGAGTTTCTTGCCCGTTCTTCTCCATTGGTACCTACTTCGCTTTGGAATGGGCAACTAGCTTCATATTTCTGACTGACCGACCCCTTGACAATTCAAAAGTGCCTGTAATGGGTTTATTTGAAATAAATGCTTTGAGTTTGAGTTTGAGTTTGAGTAGTGATTAACATCAGAAGTGCTTCGAATCCAAGCCTACAAATGGGACGAAAGTCACGTGCCCGTCAACGGGAACGGAAAAGGAGGAAACATACAAGATCTTCATCATCGTCAAGCAGTAAGTCCAGTAAAAGCTACACGCCTTCACCCATTCGTAAAAAAGCAAAGAAGTTAGTCGATAGTCAAGTAGCGGGTTGCTATAGTATGGTTTTGAACTCAATGGTACCAGAATTTGACCCTCTTACAGATAAAGTAAACAATTGGCTCAATATTGTGGATTTGCATGCTAGAACATTTAATTGGAATGATCAAGTTATAATTTACCAGGCTGTCAATAAATTCAAAGGAACTGCAAAAACATGGTATGACTCATTTTTAAAAAATGAGAGTAGTTGGGCTAGTTGGAAATGGAAACAATGGCGAGATAAAATATCGTTTACATTTCAAACAAAACGTAATATGTTCGCATTGCTTAAAGAAATCATTGATAGTAAACCTATAGCGGAGCAACATCTATATGAATTTTATTTTCAACAAAAATGTAAAATTGACAAGCTAAGTGTAAATTTTTCTGACCGAGACATAATTTCTATCATTACGGGCAACATCAACGATCCTAACATAAGTGCGTCGGTAGATGCCGGAAGTATAAATACGTGCGACCAACTTGCATCTTTTCTCCACGGTCGTTTAAGTAGTTCTCATAATACGAGTCACGGTGCGGTTAGTGAACATAAGGTGCCTCAATCCTCATCTAAACGATTCGATCTAGGAAATTCATTGAAGTCTGAACAGTCAACTCGTATTACCGTGTCAAATCAAAGTTTAACAGCTGCCAGAACCACAAAGCAGATAACTTGTTTCGGATGTGGGGGTAATCACAAACGTAATGAGTGTACAGAAATGTGTAAATATTGCAGTAAGAAGGGACATTCAGAAAACTATTGTCGAAATAAAAAATCTGACGAAATAAAAAAAGAAGTAAAATTTGTAAAGTCTAATGAAAATAAAAATAAATTTAATAAAATTGTCTGTATAGGGGGCTTTTCCCAAAAAGTTTTTATTGATATGGGCAGTGATTGTTCCTTAATAACGTCAGATTTAGTAAAGCAATTAAATTTAACCAAACTAAAGTTGGCAAAACCGGTTCAATTGCAGGGATTCTCGAATTGTTCCGTGGTTTTTGTAGAAGATTACGTAACGACTTCTCTCATTTTAGACGGTATAAAATTCGACAGTGTAGATTTCTATATTATTGACGTGTTATCCGGTTGTAACGTCCTAATAGGGCGGAATGTGACCGAAGATACGTCAGTTATGTATATGAGAATAGGAAGTCAACTGACTTTTCAGAAAACCATAAATGTGTCTGCGGTTTTGTCTAGTGAACTAGAATTTAATGTACCAGATAAATATCATGATGCTTTAAAAGATTTATTTACAAAATATGCCGAAACAATCGCGGCTGATTTAAGTTCATTAGGTAAAGTTAAAGATTTTAAAATTTAGATCGAACTTGAATCGAAAAAGCCTATCTACACCAGGCCATACAGGTTATCAGAGCCAGATAGGACATCGTTACGTAATATAATTGAGGAACTGTTTAAAAATAATATCATTCGCGATAGCAAGTCCCCATTCGCTAGCCCTGTACTATTAATAGAAAAAAAAGGGGGTGAAAAGCGACTACGCGTGGATTACAGGTCATTAAATAAAATAACTATTAAAGAAAAATATCCTATGCCACGCATAGAGGACTTGTTAGATAGATTAAAAGGGTGCAAGTATTTTACCAGTTTAGATATGAAGAGTGGTTATTATCAGCTATTGCTAAATGAGAATTCAATAGACAAGACTGCATTCATAACGGAAGATGGACATTACGAGTTTTTGCGCATGCCATTTGGGTTGACAAATGGACCATCGGTTTTTCAACGCATGATGAACCAGATTTTGGGTAATTTACGTTTCAAAAATGTCATTGTTTATTTAGATGACGTGTTAATCGTATCAGAAACCGTTGAAGAAAACCTCAAAATTCTGGAATTAGTACTAAAAATATTTAAAGAAAACGGGTTGACTCTTAACATAAAAAAGTGTTCTTTCTTTTTAACTGACATCACGTTTCTTGGATATGAAGTTAATGGTAATGGTATTAAACCCACACCAAAGAAAATTGATGCTATAAAGCAGTTTCCAGTACCCAAAACGGTTCATCAGCTGCGTCAGTTCTTAGGGTTAGTTAATTATTTCCGTAAATTTATTAAGGACTGTGCAATACTAAGTAGCCCTCTTACAAAACTATTAAAAAAAGACCAAAAGTGGCTATGGACAGACGTACAAGATCATACGGTAAATCTTTTAAAGGAAGCCTTAACTTGCGATTCAACATTAGCTGTCTTTGACCCTAAAAGAGAAACCATACTTTATACAGATGCGAGTAGGGAGGGGGTAGCTGGAATTATGGTACAAGTCTATGAACATGGTGAGCGACCGGTATACTACTATAGTAGGCAAACGACCAACGAGGAAAAGCGTTACCACTCGTTTGAACTAGAGCTTCTTGCTATTGTGGCATCACTTCAAAAATTTCGTTTATATTTGCTGGGCCGTAAGTTTAAATTATTTACGGACTGTAATGCCGTCAGATACTCGCTTACAAAAAAAGAGGTATTGCCACGTATAGCCAGGTGGGTACTAATGACTCAAGAATTTGACTATGAGATTTGTCATAGACCCGGCTCTAAAATGCAACATGTTGATGCACTTAGCAGAAACCCTTCCTATAGTGGTGAAGTTTTTGAAAAACAAATAGTAATGTCTATCACCGAAGCTGACTGGCTTTTATCTGTTCAGGAACAAGATCCAAATCTAGTTAAAATCAGAGATATTTTACTATCAGGAGAGGCCGATGCGAATCGGAATGTTTTTAACGAGTACGAATTGCTTGGAAACAAAATCTACCGCCGCACTGAAATAGGTCGTAGGTGGGTTGTACCAAAAAATTGTATCTGGCAAGTAATTATGTACAATCATTACAAAATAGGTCACTTCGCTGTAGACAAAACATTGGAAAGAATTAAACATAAATATTGGTTCCCTAAAATGAAAAAGACGGTAACTAAATACATTAAAAATTGTTTACATTGCTTATACAATAAAAATAAAAGTGGCAAAAAGGAAGGTCAGTTGTTTCCAATTCCAAAATATGCTCGCCCCTTTCATACCCTCCATATGGACCATGTGGGTCCATTTGTGAAATCATCAAAGGGCAATTGTCATATTCTGGTACTTGTTGATGCGTTTACAAAGTTCGTCTTTGTATTTCCGGTGCGTGACACAAGCACCGCTTGTGTCATAAAAGAATTAGACCACTTGTTTAAGATTTTTGGCAATCCGCGAAGACTCATTACTGACGCTGGCACTGCTTTTACAGCAAAAGCATTTCAAACATATTGTGATAGCAAAAACATTCGGGTACACACTATAGCAACTGGCATGCCGAGATCGAACGGACAAGTCGAACGCTACAATAAAACAATAGTAGAGGCACTGCGTTCATTGGGTGCAGATAACGACTACACACACTGGGATGATGTTTTAACGTGCCTTCAACAAGGTATGAATAGTACATTGCAGAAAACCATCCATGCAGTCCCCAGCGAAGCATTTTTTGGGTACCGCCTTAGAACAGAGAGCGACATTTTTTTACCCGAACATGAAGCAATTTTAGATGTCACACAGATGCGACAAGATATCGACACACGAATAAAACGAGATGCTAGACATCAAAAAGAAAGTTTTGATGCAAAACGTTGTGTGGCCAAACAATATGAGATTGGGGACTTGGTGCTCGTAAAGGTGTCTAGCCAGACTGGTAATGGCAGCAGTACCAAACTCCTTCCAGTGTTCAAAGGCCCTTTCAAAGTTACAAAAATACTCGGGAAAGATAGATACCACATAATTGACATAATAGGCAGCGAGCGATCACACAAGAAATATTCTGGTACTACCTGTGTAGAAAACATGAAACCATGGATTAAGATAACCGATTGGGATGAGGATGTTGGCGTAATTGGTATGTATGTACAAAATACCAATTTAATAAAACATCAAAAGGTAAAATTATTGTTTATTTATAATTTGAAATCTGTAAAATACATGTTGTTCTGCAATAATTACTTTACCTAATAAAACTTTAATACGAAATAATATTTTTGCTGTTTTGATGGCGTTTCCACTACAGAAACAAGTGAGGTTCGACCTTGAGCTTGTTGTGGTCGAAAATGTGGTTCATGCAGATAAAAGTGGATGAACTGGAAAGCTTCGGCTATCATGTGGACTGCGAGTCTGAGCATGGTGGTGCGAAGTCAGGGATCACACTTTTGCATGTGCTATTCATTGACTCGGTGGTGGGAACTCATTCAACATAAAGTAACATAATAGCTGTAATGGTCATCAAGCTAACAAATGTTTATTCTTGTAATTGCAGGTGACGGTGTGTCTAGGGACAGACACAGTTCAGGAGGGCCGGATGTTGGCGCCACTGTTTCCGTTGACCAAACGTAACGCCATTTATCACGAGTCAAGCGACGCACTGTGGGATCGAGTGCTGCCATCTGCGTCGGACCGGACGTTAGAACGTTGCTGGCGAGTGATTGGCTGTTTGCATCGGCTGACACACTTGGCGGGGGGTACACCAAGTCTTTTAAAAGACCCCGTGCGCGGTAAACTGGACTTTCCGCCCGATCATGACCTATGCCAGTGCAGTCTTCGCACACGCCAAGCCCGTTCGCTTCAACAGAATGCAGACCCTCCAGAACAAGTTCCTCCGTAGGATAACAGGCTCCCCCTGGTACGTTCGCAACGAAATCCTCCACGTAGACCTCAGGATTCCCACTATCCGTCAGTTCATGAAACGCATTTCAAAGCGTTTCTTCGAGACCGCCGCGAATCACCGCAACCCTCTAGTTGTGAAAGCCGCTAGTTATATTCCCTCCTCCATTAGTCAAGTCCGCCGTCCCAAGCATGTCCTCACCGATCCCGATGACCACATAACTCTCATTCAGGAGAGCAGTAGGGCCACCAGTACAGTGCACAAACACAGACCGACATTCCGACCTCGCCGCCGAGGTTCCTCGCGATGATCCCGACGTAATTGTCCCCCCCGACCCTTGCTCGACGAAGTGCCAGCCCGCGCCGTAGCTGAGCCTGTAGCTTTAAATTCCCCGATTAATAATAATCAACTAAACTTGATCCAGCCTGTCCCATCTTGCTGTCCTCCCGTCAGCGACGCCCTAAGCCGAGGTCCGTACCCCACAGGGGGTGCCCTTAGCGAGCGTTCGCTTAATAATATAAGTAGTTTTACGCCCCTGGCTGGAGGCTTTGAGTCCGCTTAAGGCAGCCACAGGATAGTCCGGTTAAGTAGTCACGACCTCTCAAGGTCAACTACGAGATGCCATACAAAAAAAAAAAAAAAAACTGGACACTCTTGACGCTCGCGCTTCATAGTTAAAACAACAGTTATATTGTTCAGTATTGCCAAAATACTTATTGTAATTAATTAATTGGTTATAAATTAAAGGTGATTTAGTGAATTGTGTGATTACTTATTCTACTGTAAAGTAGTGATTAACAATTGATTGTGTTATGACAAATTGTTTAGTGCGGAGTGAAAATTATGTAAGTACCCGCAACTTAAATTATTGGTATTCTACAGTAAGTTTTGCATCGGGAAAGGTTCGTTTTCATTGATTTTGTAAAAGTCTTAATTATGTGTGTGTGTGTTATGCATGTGTTTTTGTGTGTGTGTTGGGTTATGTTTTTTGTTGTGTGTTGTGTATTGTGTGTGTAGTTATGTATTGTGTGTTATGTTGTGTCTGTATTTATAAGGTGTACATAATATAGAGTAGTCTATTCTATTAATTATATGTAAAGTGTATAAAAATTAATACATAACATAACATCACGCCTTGTTTCCCCGAAGGGTTGGACAGAGGTGTACCTATAGTACACCCACATTTCGCCAGTTATGTTTAAGTCCCATGTAATAGGGGGCGAGCCTATTGCCATCTACCGGGCACAAATCCAGACTTCGGGCTGCTACTGAGAAAAAAAATAAGACAATGACATGAAAAATGAATACATACATGCATACATAATCAGCCTATTACGTTCCCACTGCTGAAACACAGGCCTCCTCGCTGTTAGAGGGAGTGGGCCGTAATCCACCACGCGGGCCCAGCGCGGTTTGGTAAAATGAATAATCGTATTATAATTACAATTATAGTTATAGTGTCATATGTCATAGTCATAACCTGTTATGTTCACCTCCAAATCTAGAACGATTTCACACGTAAACCGTTCCAATTTTCGCAACAGAAGCTTTCAGTAACCTAATTAGGTCTGTACCACACACTCCGGGTGTATTCAAACTGCCTGACAGCCTATTGAGCGCATTGTGTTAATCTGGGCCCGTGTGCATTCGTACAATTGTCTTCCAGTCATCCAGTGCGGGATGGCATTGCATTCATCGCGGTGATTGTAATCCTCTAAGTGAAACTGAGCCGTTTGCGTTGCAATACGGAAATGAAAGAGGGTTTATGTGTTTTGATGTTGATGATGTTTTTGGTTCGATGTTGATGTTCGTTTGTTTTGTGTGAATTGCTGATTAACGTTATAAGACTGAAATGGTCACTGATAGTATACTATGCCCAAAAAATCTGATTCCTACATTGCCTAGATCTTGAAATAAACCTCCGACAGATCGACAAATAGTGACCTTACAAAGGTTATGTATTTCCTTTTAAAGTCTGAAAATTTAAAACATGATTAATTTACTTGTATGAGATAAGAGGCTGACAAGAGCTAAAGCGCGGTCACTGTCAGACTGCACAGAAAAGAAAGCGAAGCGCGATGACACAACGCTGGTAATTTATTGGAAAAAATTAAGCAATTATGTTATTTATTGTCAAAAAATCTATTGATACGACTAAACAAATAAAACACTATTACTTTATTAGGTTGCTTGTAATCATCTGACAAATAAAATCTGAATGATTGCATGTCTTAAGTATGGTTTTTAATCGTTCAATGAAATTGTCAGAGGTACCTTCGTGATATTTTTCTATGGTATAAAATTTTCTGCTGCTGTTTGGTTTTGAACCGCTGGCCGCTAGCACGGCACGACATGAGTACCGACATAATTGTTTGTTGGAGAGCCAATCTCCATATGAAATAGGTGAGCGTTCGTAGGTACATATTGCGCTCGCGCCTTAAAACTTTTCATCAGGTTTTTTTTTTGGCATATACCTCTATTTATCAGTTGAAGAACATTGGGTAAGTTTTATACGCGTAGATTAATTGATATCTTAACCGTTGTTTTAAAATGTGGTTTATATGTGGCTTTAAGCTTAACCATAATTAACTAAAGTCTTGCAATGAATTAAGTAAGAAGTGTCGACGACCTAGAGCAGTAAGAAGCAGTCCATTAATGTAAAGTCAGATAATCAATTGTTTAGCAAATTGACTACGTTTTTAAGTTCTCCGTATAATCCACTAACAAATATCATTCATTGACAGTTGTATAAAATGGCTATAACACGACTAATTAACGCAGGGCGTCAATTTTAAGAAGAAAAACAGATTAGACAGAGTATTCCATATCCAGAGGCATCATTTATCCGTATTGTAGAACACACGATTGTATGACGTATGTATGACGCATTTCCCTGAAGCGAATGTACCGTTCCCATTACCAACCACAGATAATCGTGGCTTTCTGCACTATGCGCCGCTTTGTTGTAATTATTTTGCTAAATGATATATGATAAATTATTTATTTCTGTAAGTAGGATTGTACAAACACTTTTACACGTCAATCATATTTTAAAAACTAGATGAGATCGGCGTTTCCTATCTGACTACTCTGAGAAGAAAGGCCGAAACCAACTCAGAGGTCACAGTCTCTTTTAAAGTCCAGACATATCCAGACATAATCTTGGTCAGGTCATGTGAAGACCATGTGTATTGATGTCTGAAATGGTATTTTGAGGAAAGAACCACACAGAATGAGTGGACCTGTCCAGTCAGTGCACGCATTTGTCAGTTGTCATGCAGCTCAACACAGAACTAAAGGAGCTCAACGATTCGACGAACATTACCAAAGAAAGGACATTTGGTTGGGCCGCATAAATTACTCAAACTGCCAGACCATGATTAAAACTAATAAAAAAACGACAAATCCACAATGTCTTCACATTTATAATAATTAAAATAGTATAATACTTTACAAAGTAAATTTACATGTCATTGTATACATAAAGTCAATCAATGCTATCCATCCATAGTCGTGATAACTCTGTGGTTTTCTTTTTAAATATAATTATCTATATTTGAATGAAACTCTATAGTTAGGAGAGGAATATCAATGAAATATAATGCGTAATAAGATGTGAATTGATTTTAGTTTTTGGCCATCGACCAGGAGTGGGACAGAGTAGCCAAGAAAAAAAAAAAAAAGTTATCATATGGCTTGGCCCTTACATTGAACTATTGCATGTCACAGCATTAGCAGTGACTTGATAAGCCCATAGGAGTATCTGTGCGACGCGAAACGGCCAAGCCGTACATTTTGATCCGTACATCTGATAACTTTTTAATAATGAAAGTGTGTAAGTCAAGGCATGTTTTAGGTGGGATTCGCTTTTTCCATTAGGAATTTCTCTACGACATAAAAAAAGTTTGGAAACCCTTGTCCTAGACTAACTTCATGAGTAATTTTTATAGCACTTATTAAGACACTGCATCGCTGCCTGCTGATGGTTAGTGGTCGCAAGTGGTACTGCTGAGGATGAAGTCCTGGGTTCGATTTCCGTGTCGGGCAAAGTGTTATTGGGGTTTTCTATCGAGAATTTCTCTGTGGCAGCCTGGAGTCTGGATTTGTGCCCGGTTGATGACAATGGGCTCGCTTCCTATTACATGGGACTTAAACATAACTGGCGAAATGTGGGTGTGCTATGGGTACACCTCTGCCTTTCGGGAATTATAGGCGTGATGTTATGTGTGAGTATGAGATGGAGCTATACATAGATTAGCGCCATCTCTAGTTTTCTCAACGAAGCAAAATGGCTTTAACCTGTCATGATACACTATTATTTATTTATTTTTATAAATTACAAGTTCCACAAACTTTAACAATGCACACAATCAGACCCCTGGGGTCTATTAGTATGCCATGGGCTTTTTTTTTGGGTGGGAAATCATCAAATGACTTCTCCCGCTCTGGGTGGAGCGGGAGGGCGTGTCAGACTTTTACTGACTAATACCCACCCGTGTTCCTTCAGTTGCCTATGCCAGGGCCACGGTTATCTCTTTCGAATTTCCCGCGACCCTGAGGCGTCGGCCCTATCGGTGCCCGTCATTTTGTGCTGACATCTCTTTGAGGCGCGCGTTGAACACGACGCACCATCGACTCGGGCCTGGTCCTTACCGGACGACGAGCTACCCATAGCTCGCCGTCCGCAAGCCCGCGCATACGATGGCTGGGAATCTGCAGGCGACTCCCGACGCCCAGGTCGTCTCCTGCAGCCACTAGTGGGGGTGTGAGGGTGCAAGGCTCTCTCCCTCACGCGCTACACCTCCTCCTTCGCGAGCATTACTGCTTCACAGAAGGAGGTGTCGGCTTTCCATTTTCCAGCTTTCTGGATCTTATGAAACATAGTAAAGTGATCCCATTGTTCAAATCCGGTGATAGTAAAGAGCTCAATAATTATAGACCCGTGTCAATTCTGCCAGTTCTCAGTAAGGTGTTTGAAAAGTTGTGACTTTGTGACAAATGTTACGTCACTTTAATAAAAACTTCATCTTTCATGAACATCATTACGGTTTCACTAAAGGACGTTGTACCACTGACGCCGGTGTCACCCTAATAAGGTACATTTTTAACGCTTGGGAAGAATCACAAGATGCCATTGGAATCTTTTGCGACCTCTCTAAGGCGTTCGATTGCGTAAACCATTAGACACTTCTGCTGAAACTGGAGCACTATGGGATTAGGAATGAAGCTCTTGATTTGCTAAGATCATACTTGAAAGATAGAAAGGTTAAAGTACAAATAAACGGCACAAACTCATTAGGGTCTGAAATGACAATGGGCGTTCCTCAAGGTTCGAATTGGGTCCATTCCTCTTTTTAGTTTACACTTCATTGATCTTTAAAATAGACCGAAGGTCACAAAATCTTGACGACGTGAATAACTCTATTCTTCAGGTCCACGATTGGTTTACGGTAAATAGTTTGGTACTAAATGAGAAAAAAACTAAATGCATTCGATTTAAATTACCTTATGTTAGAAGTTGCGAATGTGACATCATATTGAACGGAGAAAAACTGGAATTTAGTAATCAGACGGTTTTCCTACGAATCACGCTAGACGAGAAGTTACAATGGGGTCCCCATATAACATCTCTCGCGGGGCGACTAAGCTCGGCCGCGTATGCTGTTAGAAAGTTAAGACCGGTAGCAAACGTAGAAATCGCGCGTTTGGTTTATTTTAGCTACTTCCACAGCATTATGTCATACGGCATTGTACTGTTGGGTCGGGCTGCTGACATTGAATCCATTTTTATTTTGCAAAAGAGAGCAGTCAGTGCCATTTACAATCTACGTCGCCGCGAATAGGGAAGGAACTATTTAAGAAGATTAATATAATGACTGTACCTTGCCAGTTCATTTATGAAAATATTATGTATGTTAGAAAAAATCTTGTTCTATTTAATAAAATAAGTGATAGCCATAATATTCACACTAGAAATAAATATGAAATAGATCAACCATTTTTCAGACTATCTAAAGTATATACATCTTTTATGGGGTACTGTGTTAAATGTTACAACAAAATACCTTGTGAAGTGTTGCAATTAAATGAAAGGAAGTTTAAAACTGATGTTAAAAAAACATTTTGTAAACAAGCATATTACAAATTAGAGGATTATACGAGTATCCTAGATAAGAATGCTTGGAAACATGCTGGTCCTGCTCCATAGGATAATCTAGAGGCTAGACAAAATCATACTAGTTGCTTATTGTATAATTTGTTATTTTTAATTTACTCACACACTGACTTATTCCTAGTTAATATTTTAGGGAAATCATATAGTTTTACAATGTTTGTAAATATGTGAGCACAGTGTACCTATCACGTGATTAATTTATCTGCCTTTGCTTTATTTTTAATTAGTTTTACTAATTGTGGTATAGTATTTTTATTCTTGGTGCATCGTCTTCACATATAGAAATATAATTATTGTATTCAAAATATTGTAAAACATTTTAAAAGACTAACGGTGGAGTTTCTTGCCACTTCTCTCCATACGAAACTACTTTATGGAAGTGGCGGCTAGAATCAGTTCTATTTTTAATGTAAATTTTGACGTTCAAAAGTGCCTTTTTATGGGCCTATTTGAAATAAATGCTTTGACTTTGACCATTATTTCTCGCTCCGTATGGCTGGCCTGGACCAGGGCCGCAAAGGTGACACCCGGGCGTTTCCTCCCGCCTTATGCGAATCAGGAACCTCCCGAAAAAACCACTCCTCAAAGAGGGGACTTACCGCCGTCATGTTTAACTGGAGTTTGAATTTCACTGTTATTAAAATGTTCTGTCAGGAACAGATACTCAGCGCGCGCTAGAAAAGGTAATACTTTGCAATTTTTAAAAAACGCTAAGTCACTGTCTTGTTTTGTTTTAAATATAGTTTAGTACTACAAGTTTCAGCACTCTTGTTTGCAAATTATGTATTTTACCTTGGTTGGTGTTAAATCCTTGTAAATTGAGGTTATTTAATTTAAAATAACATATTTTTTTAATATAAGAGCCATTCAAAATAATCCATTGAAATAATGAAAACCCTTTTTGTAAAGCCAGGGTTATAAGAAGTTTCAAAGTTATTGCAGACCCTTGATTCAGTAAAAATGCACTTGAACTAGCTGAAGTTTAATTAAAACTGGGAAAGCGCAGCATGATAAAATACTCCGGCGGTATAAGGAGTGGGGAAGCCGGATATTTCTTTAAGTGGTGGCTCTGGGCTGCGCATACGTGCTATTTTTGTGTGCAGTCGCGACGGATCTTGTTATTAGTGTCATAAGTGTATATCTCGTGGCTGCTGAAAGTCAAATGTAATGTTATGTGTAATTTATAGATTCATACCTAAATTAGTTTTGTTTATTTATTTAATATTTATTTTATACTTCACGCACATCATTGTACAGCGGCGGACTTAATGCCATAGGCATTTTCTACCAGTCAACCTTTGGGTGATGCAGAGACAAGCAGTGGTAGGTGCAATTAATAAAATACCAAGGAATAAATATTTAATCTAAGACATGTATATATATATATATATATATATGTACATATATGTCTTATATATGTCTTAGATTAACAACAACGGTATATATATATATATATATTTATATACCGTTGTTGTTTTACGTTGATGATCCGATGGACGCCATTGATCGGTTAATAAGTCATTTTATTGAATCAATACGTGATGCCTGATCCTGTCTTGACCTGATTATTTGCGTAACACGCAATTAATCACAATCTGAATCATTTTGAAGGAAATTGCTAATCCATTGCTTCGTATGTTCGAAAAATTTGTCTGCGCAACAACGTAAATAACGCAATGAATGTTGTTGAACTGTCAAAATCAAAGCGATGACTAGAATAGTGTGTTACGCAATTACCCCGCTGCTCTTTGTTTGCAAACAACTATTTAATATTCTTCACAAAGGCAGGCTTAATCAGTGAAAATGTAGAAAAATTAGCAGCTTTTAAATGACTCTTATTGATATTTTATTTTTCGCGCACTTACACCTTCTTTTTGCGATTATTTTGTCTTAGATATGTACCTAAAAATCGGGCGTCTACGTTTCTTAAAGTCGCATTCATTGCACCCGCAGATTGTAAATTATTTCTTTAGCTCGGCCATACACTAAGTTCAGTCTGAATTTCAGGGAACCACGTAATTAGGATCATGACGGATAGTTAAGCACAAATACGGCTACGTTTATGAGTTCAGCGGTCAGCGTGAGAAATAGCGTTTTGTAAGACTAACTAAAGACTTAATTCATTCAAAAAATTAATTATTTATCAAATTAACACACTATAGACGTCAATTTGTCGTGTTATAACCATTCTATACAACTGGCTACTGTGTGTTGTGATTTATAATATACGGGCAATTTCAGTTGGTATTTTTGCTGAACAATTAATTTCCCTGATTTCATAAATTTCAAAACAATTAATAATTGTTTAGTCCACTGAAGCACAAACTGAAAGCTGGTTTCATTATGCTCTCTGATAAACAATATAAACGTTTTTTGTCTTAAATGGTTATAGGTTGTATATTGTCTGTTGGTCAGTCAAAAAAATTGATGGAGCTAGAACACATACTAAAGAATATCAATGACCTGTTTAGCGCTTCTAGTTAGTATATGGTAGTTAGTAGATAGTATATGATGGTGTAACCTGTGTGTGATATTATCAGAAAAGAACTGGAGTTACCGACATAACTTACAAAGTAAGCAAGCTGAAGTGGCAGTGGGCTGGCCATGTTTGTCTAAGGACCGATGGCCGGTATAGCTGACAAATTCTGAATCGGCTAAGATGGATCGACAACCTTAAAAAGGTTGCTGGGCAGACTAGATGCAGAAGCTGGAGGACAAGGTGTTATGGCGCAGTCGGGGCTTAGGCTATGTCCAGCAGTGGACTGCTATAGGCTGAGTTGAACCTTTGTGCTTTTGTTTTGAAACCAAATCTAGTTCGGTACGCTTCGTGATAGTCATATTAAACGAAAATCTAAATTGGGACAGTTATTTTATAATTACGGTTTTAGATCAGTCTAGGATCTGAAGACAAATAGTTTAAATCGTGTTCCTGGAAAATAGTAACCGATTGTAGCTAAAAGATTGGGGCATCGTACTACGGTGAGTAGTACTAGTAGGTTCAAGTTCTGGCCCTGCTTGTCACAGTTTTTACAAGAACGCACTACTTTTACAATCTGGTAGTTAACAGGCATATGTTAATCCTCATACATTTAATATACTAGCTCATATTAAAAGTTGCAATTAGCAAATGTGTAGATAGGTGCCCACAGATTTGCGAATTGAAATTAAAAAAATAATAAGAAGAAAATAACATTCTGAGAATGACACAAAAATAATAGCACGAGTATAGCCGGAATGCCGTAAAAAACCAAGTCAAGGTACCTGTTATATGACACTAGACACATTTAAGTGAAATAGGTCACTGGATCACATGGCTTCTTGGCTATTTGCGGTTTGTTAGTAAAATTAACCGCCTGGGCGTAGCGTCACACCAAAAACGAAAAAAAAAACGCCACTGGCTTTGACGCAAGTGAGTTTTTTTTGGGTGGGTAAAAATCAAATGACTTCCCCCGCTCTGGGTGGAGCGGAAGGCCGTGTCAAACTTTTACTGACTAAAACCAACCCGTGTTCCTTCAGTTGCCTGTGTCACGGTATCTCTTTCAAACAACCCGCGACCCTGGCAGGCATCGGCCCTATCGGACCCCGTCATTAAGTGCTGACATCTCTTTGAAGCGACGCCCAGGGCGTCTCCTGCGGCGACTAGGGACGTGAAGGCGCAAGACTCTCTCCCTCACGCGCTCCGCCTCCTCCTTTGCGAGCATTATGGATTTGCAGGAGGAGGTGACGGCTTCCCATTCCCTCTCGCTCCGTACCATGGCCTGAACCAGGGCCGGATGCGAGAGATCGCCGCCGCCGATCGTCTCCGCGACGACACGGTGGTGCTTCGCCCAAGCTGGGAAGACCTCCACCATATGCTCCACCGTGTCCCCCGGGCAATTCACACAATGGTGACACCCGGGCGTTTCCCCCTGCCTTAAGCGTAACAGGAACCTCCCGAAACAAATATGTCCGGTGAGGACCTGTCAGGCGGAAGGTGAGGACGCCGTGGCGCCTCTCCAACCACTCCTCAAAGAGGGGGCATATCGATGCTATCGTGGCGTGCCCAGCCCTGGGTTGCGACAATCGCTCCCTCCATGTCGCCATGAGATCCCGCCGAGCTCGCAACCCGTTTTGCCTCCTTGCGCCACTCCCATACGTGCGCAAGGGCTTTTGCTTCCAGATCCCATGGCGGCATTCCGGCAAGGAGGCTAGCAGCTTCGCAGGAGACCGTGCGTGACCAGCCGGATGGCCATGACCCTTTGGGACGCGTTCAAACGGCGGGCTGGTAGCCGCCTCAAAGAACGTGCCCACACCGATGCCCCGTAAAAGGCCATGGACCGCAAGAGCCTGAGAGCGCCAACCTTTATATCAAACTTAAACATCAGCTTACAAGAAAACAACTTCAAGACCTTTTAAAGCTTCGTAAAAAACAGCGAACTATTTGCGTGAGCAACTATGTTTTTAGCAGAAGCCATTGTTTTTCAGAACAAAAACTGTATTTGATGCTTGAAACAAAAGGTTGTTTGCCGCCATTAATGTAACCGTCGCATGAAATTATGGTACAAATGGCCCACGGTACTCCACACTCTACCGTTCTCACCCCTATAATGGGAACAAGAAAAATGGGACCACTGCACCGCCTTGATTTATTTTCCAAAAAAATCTGTTGCGGTTGCAAATCTATTTTGTTGGTAGTAGTGAAGGATAGGAAAGTAGTATCTATTAAAATGCTTACATACAATATAGAACTCAACTGACTATTTACACGAGTAATAATTAAATGACTTCTGTCTGGTCTCACCACAATAACTTAAATACAACAACTCGTGTCTACTGTCAATCTAACGTCAAACTCCATAAATTAATCTCCTGTTGAATATTTGTTCAGCCTTAACGGCAGAAAAACACGATTTTGTGGTAATAGAGTAACTATACAAGTAAATACGAAAACAAAAGGATGCTTTGGAACCGAAGTACGCGTCCGCATCGCTGTCATCCGGAAACGTGCCCAGACTGGAGTGGCAACATTGTCGCGTTGAATTGCAATACAAATTCTTTGGCCTATGAACGAGCCAGCCCTCTGTAAAGAAGTTGGTTTTTAGGTAAATGTTATTCGTGAATAATATGTGCTCAAGTAATTTGGAAACCAATATCGTGGCTGCATTTATCACAAACCAAATTTCCAATTTAGCTGTTTACATTTACTTATTACAAATCATCGTCCCAATTGCACTATGGCTCCCACAAAACTCAAAAACGGCATAACCGATTTGTTTTTGTTTTGTTCGCTCTTAAACAGGGAAAGTAAAAAAAAGGCGTTATCTTAATCAATTGCAACAAATGTTTGTCCGCGAACCACTTTGGAAAATTCATTTTTTGTTGTGTTTGTAATTGTCAGGACATGGTTTGTTTGAAAGGAAAGTTTTTGAAAATCCACCGAAATTTCGATGTTACGTCTGTATGAAATTCACCCCGAGCGACGCCGACTGTGTGGCTAAACTTTCATACATACAGTAATAGGGAACAAAGATTAACAGTATTTTGAAAAGACAATTAAATTTATAATTGTCGAAACCTGACCTTCTTTAAACCTTACTTCCTTCCTTTCCTTCAAATGGACTTTATTTGATTGACTATGATTACCGGCCAAGCTCAATGACCTAAGACAGATCGCTACTTAAGATAAACAGAACAATTCTATCTGTCCCTGTCAAACAAATAGCTGTCAACACACGTTAAAACCAGAGTTTGATAGGTTTTTTCTATCTCCAGTAAGCCAAAATTGGAGATAGATCCTACGTTATTGGTTTCGCCAAATCACCAAGTCTCTGGCACTACTCTATTTATGGTAAAAAAGAAAAGAACAACGTCAACTATCAACAGAAAATTATTTCAAATAGTAAAAATATCTAAAAACAAAATAACTGACGTAGTGGGCTGACGGTACCTAGGGATAATCTAAATATAAGTATTAAGCTTTTTCTTTTAAATGTTGTGAATTAATAACTCCTAAATTAAATACATACAAAACTAAAACAAAAAGTAGCGTTTAACCGAAACATTCACAAAGTGAGCTCAGCCAAGATTTCGCACATTCTATACAAGGCCTGCCTCGTCTACACCGAGTGGTTGTTAGCAGTTACGTTAATGACTGCGCCTGCTTTTCTAGCAATGTTTAGAAAATTCTAGACTGGTTCAAACTGCGCTGGGTTTTCAGTAACAGCGTTTTCAATTACATGTAGGTTATGGATCACTGGTTGTTAGGAGTTCTGTCCGGAATGAGCGTAAATTGAACGCTTTTAGTGAATTCATTTGTGATCTGTGTAGGATAGGTGTAGGTATGTGTGTGTAGGTGTAGTAAAATTGTGGAAGGAAATGTTACTGTCTGTGCTGAGGGATACCTAAAGAGTTTACGGGATTCCATTTTTTGGAATGCGGATATCAATTTCTTGATTATGTCCAATGACTATTAGAAAAAAAAAACGAGCAAAACGAACGCCCGTTTTCACTAATATAAGGAAGAGAAATATCTAAATGTTGTTGCACTCTTGGATTTTAGTTGAAAATCCAACACCACTACTTTAGTTGTCGCCTAGTATTAACGAAAACAGACTTATGACTACAACATTTCCATAGACTACGCGAATATTGTAGATGTAGGAAGAAAACATCAATCTTCCCTCATCATAAGTCTTCTTTTCACACTTTATTTTAGGTCGACGCAAGTTGTTTTTTTCTCACCTCGTTTCCGCAACTCATTTCTAGCCATATCATCTTTCATACAGTCCATCCATCTTTTCCTAGGTCTTCTTCCACTCTTGTAGTCATCCACATTCATTCTCAAAACTAACCTCACAACTTCACAGTTCACTAATTATCGAATATTTCCTTGGCTGTATAGGATAAAGGACATTCATTTAAAGCTAAATAGAAAAATAAAAAAAAATTACATGGTTATACAGGTTTTTAGATCTCATTTCCCTGAAGTAAGTAAGGTAGATCACTATTGGTTAATATTGGGTCAGACTAGAGATTTACGTTGTTTGCCGAGGCGCAGGCCGGTTGTTTATTTACTCAGTCCAGTCCGGTTCTAGCTGCTTAATATTCTACCCTAGACTTAGGGTTTAGCGAATCAGAACGAAGTACAAGTTAAAGCTCAGAGGTATTTATTTATATAGAAAACAAGGCGTCATGTGAAGAATTTTAGATGCGTTTGCAGGACAAACATGGGTGGATAAATGATTTAAAAAAAAATACGATTTACCTACTACACATGGCGGTTATTTACAAAAAAATATCTTATGAATGAAACCACAACCACAATTTTTCACCGCTACTCTGAAAACTTACATTAGTCTTGTCCAAAAACTTTAGTACTATAATTAAGCCCTACGTGTGTCTAACATGTTCATGCCATTCTAGCATACAGTATCACCACGATACCTGCCCCCACTTCCTATTTTTATCGCCTTCGCATAAGAAACTGGGCACCGTTTTTATTACCTCCTGTTTCTTGCCCTCGGTTGGCAACTTATCACCTTCAGTTAATTTGTCTAGCTCTTACTGCTAATGCGCATTCGCTGGCGAACAGGTCGCTTTTGAGAGGGTATCCATGTTGAGAGTCAGGTTTATAAGTTATTTGACACGTTCGCATTGTTCGTTTTTGTTAGCAACTTTGTTAGCGTATTTGAGATCTTTTGGGTTTCATATGTCTTTTGACTTAGACATTAGAATGTAAAGTTGTGTTGTAATTACATATAACGTCGCATGGAAAATGTATAAGTGTATCGATCGATAATAGTCTTTTTGGGAATTTATTCTAAAACTGTATAAGACAAACCATTTTGGTATAAATAAATTTTCTTCCAACTATGCTTTAATTTTATCACAATCACACTAACAACTCAGTACAAAGCGAGTCTTTAATGCTCTAGAGCAATAAAAATGTATGAAATTTCATTATTGCACAGTTTTTTTTTTAATCGCACCAAAAGGTGCCAATCTCAATGGATTAGCTCTATTCAGCCAGCCGATATCAATTCCTTTTTTTACGTACGTATTATTCGTTTCTATCCTACTTGTTCCAAATTTAAATATAAATTTGCCCAACAAAACTCTTAACCTTACGTTTAATAATTGCTCAAGTATAACTTTTAATTTCAATAATTAAACTTCTATTTTAACTTTTTGATATGAGTTTCTTTTATCTACTATTCATACAGGAAATAGTTGAAAGAAAAGCAGATTATGACCCTCGCCTTAAGTAATTTATATTGCCCTCGTGCCTGTTAGATTAGAAATAGAAATCAGGCACTCGCGTACTCGGTGCGATAATAAATTACTTTGTGCTCGATGCAATAATCTACCATTATTCTCAAAAAGAACATACATAGATATAAGAAACTTAACAAAAAATATCTTAAGCAATAAAAATAATTATCTTTCGATCTATCGAGTACATACTATGGGCAATTCAGTAATCTATTATTGTTGGTTAGCCGAATACAACTGAAACTTTATTTACTGATAAAGAATCTCTTATTTCTTTCGGTAACTTAGTATAAATAATAGTTATTCTTCCATACAAAGTCCTAACTGAAGGCAATTCTATACTATCCCTATTCCTAGTGTAGTGGTGAGTAGTTTTGTGCTTGAAAGTGATTTGTGAGTGTATTTTGTTTGCTAAAATTTTCTTTATTAATAAGCAGGTGTGATATGTACACAGTTTTTGAAGGTTAAATAGTTTAGTTTTATCGTAAATTTATTTCGTAGGTGTTAAGTCATTGTAATTAAAAAGAACTTTGATTGCTTTGTTTTGCGTTACGTTACGTCATGATGATGTGTTTTAGCGGCCTGCTCCCATACTTGGATTAAAATAGTCTAGATGTGGTTTTACAAGTGTATTATTGATATAGTATAGCGTAATTGAAAAGGCATACAATTATCAATATTTCGCAGAGCTCCAGTCAACGGAATCAATCTGCTTCTAACGTAATCTACGTGTGGTCTGAATGTCAGTCTACTGTCCCAGATCAGGCTCAAGTATTTCTCATGGTTTTATCTTAAAAGCTGTTGGCCTTCTACCGTAAGAGGAGGGAAATCAGGATTTTCTTTGTTCTTGGGAGAAAATATTATGTATTCAGTTTTGTTTACATTAATAGTCTGCAAGTTTTGCTCACACCACGTATTTAGGATTTAAGGTCGCAGTACCTTAAATGTGTTTCAGTGTACGCGCGCTTCAAAATTAATGTGTTATTTAAAATATGCTGCATTTTCATTCAGTGAACAATAATTTACTGACGGCATTAAACAGAAATAGGTGAAAACGGAAACGTAAAACATAAGAGATCGCCGGTGCAAGGTGACGTAAACACAGCTAGGCTAGATTAGTGCAGGCGCATTGAAAAATTGTGTCCCAACAGAGCGTTTCGTACCGCAGGAAATTGCGAAAAATGTGCTCAACTCGCGACTAATGGACATGTTTGTGCTTCTCTGCGAGCACGTACCTTCAGCACACAACCTCTGAAATATTTATGGAACTACTAAGAAGAAGTTCTAACCATACAATCACAAAGTGCCCATTTGTACCTACGTTTCTTTCCCAACTTTTTGGCAATTTTGGAACAAAAATCGAGGAGTTCAACTTTAAAATCAAACTATTGTCTTGAAGAGCTCTGTAGAAGTTTACAACATTAAACAAGTGAGAGCTTTAGTGGTTCTAGTTGGCAAATTGTGTGTGTTGCTCAAAGTTAGCGAGTTGCTTTCTGTTGGATTTTGATTCAGTTCATGTATCGGCAAATATAGTCTTTGAATGTTTAGGAGTTTTGCAGTGTTTATCAAATATTGACAAGGTATTTCATACAGTATTAATATACTTTCGAAAGCGTATAAAAAAGAAGAATCGGCAACCACATGGTGATACTTCCCCAACAAACAAAGACTCTATAACAGAAGCTCTTCAACTTTTAAATAATTTCTGGAAACCTCTTGGTAACTTCTTACGGATACATCTGAAACACTTGAGGGTTAGCATGATAGTTCCTAAAATATATCATTTTACTTACATTATACAAGTTATATCAGTTTTTCAAGCCTAAAGCTCTGCTCACCCTAAAACTGAATAAACCATTGTTCCAAAACTTTCTCTCAGAAATCGAAACGCAAAGATTAATTACGGGGACGATCATCGAATCGTTTCCATTCCAGCATTTTTGTTAGAAATGAAATTTCGTAAAATTTTACGCTCTGCTTCGTCTTGATTATTCACTTCATTACTGTTTAATCCTGACCCTTTCAAAGGTCGGACGTATATATTTTGTACCTGTAGGCATAGAATGGGTATAGGTACTGGTGATACTCATTTTGTTTTTAATTACGTGTACGGTACCTGACTGTACAAGTGTGTTGTTGGAATTGACGGACTGATCGATAGCACGATGCCTTTATCAAGTGACTCAGTACTTGCTGTTTTAATTAACTGCAGGATGAGTAACGCTATTATTAGTATCACAATGGGGTGCTTTAAAATAGTATTTACAAGTGGTGATACTTAATATGTACATTGGCGCACTCTGGGCAGTCCACCCTGCTACCGCCGTTGTGTTCTGTGACGCCATGCTGGCAGGATATAATATTTCTACCATTTCATGAGCTATTTATTCTTTGATATTTTTAGGTGTCTCTGAAATTTTCGTTTGACTTATTTGGTCTCTCAAAATGTGATCATTCTCGAGAAAGAATTCTGATAGTAAGGATACAGAATATAGGCTTACACCAGGGGTTCCCAAACTTATTTTATCTACTGCCCACTTTGAGAATAAGTTATTTTTTTGCGCCCCCTTTTTTTCACCTACTTAAAAACCACTAACACATCAAATAACAAAAAAAATGTGAGCTACATTAGCGGAGATTAATCATTCATTCTAAACGAGAGTTTTACTATAACCCGCAAGAGTTAAATTGAGACCTGCGCACAGTAGATAGTACACAACGGCGCTCAGGTCTCAAGTTAACTCTTACGGGCTACACCTACCAATGATAATGATTATTGAAACGCATCTTTAAAGTATTCAGACAGAGTATCTTTTATTCAAAATAAAACAAACATAATCGATTCTAATATAAAAAAAAACTAATGTGAAGGATTAATCTGATGCTGTTTAATAAGTTTGTTGATATCAGGATCTAATTGACTCAAGAACAGCCGCAAGTCGCCACGTTCGGTAACATGCAAACGATTTCTCTTTTTAGTAAGCAGCGTTGCCACAGCACTAAATCTACGTTCACACAAATATGACGATGCGAATGCTATCAATAATCGTTGAACGATTGGCCACAATCCAGGGTACAATTGCGGGATCGGTTTTTGTAGCCAAACTTTGAACTTGATTTTTATTTCCTCGTTCGTTGTTAATTCTATAAGTTCTTGTGCCAGCTGAGGTGATATTGCTGTGTTGACATTTGAAAACGTATCCAGCACCCAGTCTGGTATTTCCAAGTTCAAAATGTCCTGGTATCGTTCGGTGAAGTCAATGTGGACGTTTTCCAAAGGTTGGCAGTAGGCAAATAAGTCGTCGTTACTGCAGGATACTGATAGATTCGGAATATTGTGGAACTAATGTCTGCCCATATTCTTTTTGAGTAGAAGCAGATTGGCTGCTAAAGCAGCCACGACATTTATTGTTTTAATTAAATTTAGTTCATCGCCTTGCAGTTGGAGATTCATGTCGTTGAACAATTTATACGGTATGTCATGTTAGCTAGATCATTCTTTGATGTAATTAGCTTGTTGCGCAATTCTGTATCTTTAGTTTCCAAGAACTCTATCACAGAGACAAACAGGTTGTAAAATCGAGTCAGACAATTGCATCTTGAAAGCCAACTAGCCTCAGTATGAAATAACAAACGGTTGAAATCTTCGTCATTAGTAACACAAAGCTGATAAAATAATCTATCATTCAAAGAGCTGTTATGGATTTTATTGACTGCTTTGATGACATATTGCAGTGATTGAAATAGTCGTTCACTATATTTCTAGCAACCAAATGTTGTCTATGAATAATGCAATGTAAGGCAAGGACATCTGTAATTTAATTTTTTAAGTACGCTATGAAGCCTTTATGGCACCCTGTCATAGCCTGAGCGCCATCCGTAGCAACTGATATAATATTTTTTCTCTTTCTCAACACAATTTTTTTCCAACGTATTGAATATGATTTCGCCTTTTGTATCGGTCTCTAAATTTCTAGCAAACAACAGTTCTTCACATATTTTCTCATCTTTAAAAAACCTCACGTAAGACAGCAAAAATGCTTAATTAGTTGGTAAAGTGGACTCATCGAGTTGAATTGGAAATTGACTAGTCCTCAGATGATTGCACAATGATTATTCAATGTTTTCAGTCATTTTATCAATTCGTTTTTGCACAGAATTATTACTCAAAGGAATTTTACGGATAATATCTGCGGCCGGTATATGAAGCATAGTAGTTATTACTTCCTATATTGCTGGCAAAACAAACTCTTCTCCGATGTTGTGTGGTTTGCCTTTTTGAGCAATTAACAAAGAGATAATGTACGAAGCTCGAAGTCCGTCGTCATCTTGCTTAGCAGCCGCCGAAAACAGGTTTGCTATACTTGGCTAAGTATTATGCTTCTTCCCAAGGTCTTGAAAATAATGGAATATAATAATAAAATATGCTAAATTATTGTATTTCTTATCACGATGCATTTTATTCAAATGATCCTGCAGTCTTGAAGGCTTCATTGCTTTATTCGAAAATGTTTTTAGACATAGAAGGCACAACTTCCGACATTGTTTTGTTTTAACAAATACATAAGTAAGTGTTGAACTTAAGTACTGCATATCAAAATAAAATAAATATTACGTTGTTTATGTAGGATTGCGTTAGCATCAAACATGCATAAACTCGTTTATCTCATTCGACGCTCAATCGTACTCAACAAGTAAGAACAAGTATGCTATGAACCAGCCGATTTATACAGGTATGCACAAATCGGGTTATTTAACAAAAACTTGTTAAAACATGATTGTTCGCGGTCTGTTATCTACAAAATTACCTATCTAGGAATACTAATAACTATGCAAATGCGAAAGTGTGTCTGTTGCTTTTTTAGTTGGCTGGTCTATTTCAGTTACTTTCATAGTATCATGTCTTACGGTATCTTATTATGGGGACGCGCTGCAGACATCGAGTCTATTTTTATTCTGCAAAAAAGAGCCATTAGAGCAATATATGGCCTCCGCAGGCGCGATTCTTTAAGGGAACTGTTTAAAGATATTAACATCATGACCGTACCTTGTCAATATATATATGAAAACATCATGTACGTAAGGAAAAACTTAAATATTTTCAGTAAAAGAGGTGAAAGACACAACTATGGGACTAGAAATAGGGACCAATTGGTTCAACCGGGTTTCAGGCTGGCTAAAGTAGATTCATCCTTCATGGGGTACCTACTGTTTAAAATGTTATAATAAAATACCTCCCCACATACTCCAACTGAATGAAACGAAGTTCAAAACCTGTATCAAACGCACATGCATGCAAGCCAAGCGTATTATAAGTTGGAGGATTACATCTCTGACAAAAATGCTTGGCTCAACGCTGGTTCTGCTCCACAAGGGCGCCTAAACAATTGATTAGCATTCGGAAATATTGTTGGAGCTGCTGAAGATTGTAAGAACTATCTTTGCACTGTATAAGTTCAATCTTTTAGTATTGTATAATTGCAAAGCACACGTGTGAGCACTATGTAGTACCTACTATAAAGCTACCCTATACTGGACACGTCTGTCATTGACTTGAATGTGCCCTGGCGGCTGAGAGTATGTCACGCTCACTCAAATGTCTCGCTGGTGGTGGCGTGTGTGTTGGATCATTAAGTTCCCTTCAAAATGGTTGAGCTGAATGGTGCTGATCCAAACGTCATGTTCGTGAACGGGCGCCGTCGGTGGGGACTGGTCATCTCTTGGCTGCCACGGCTTTTTTTAATTTTTCTTTTCCAATTTTTATGTTTATTATTACGGGTCTTTCTACATCGTTCTCACATGTTTAATTTCAACAAGACTGATGTAAAAAAAAATCTGTAACCATATTATTTAAAAGAGTGTCCATGGAGTTTCTTGCCCGTTCTTCTCCATAGGTACCTACTTCGCTTTGGAATGGGCAACTAGCTTCATATTTCTGACTGACCGACCCCTTGACAATTCAAAAGTGCCTGTAATGGGTTTATTTGAAATAAATGATTTGAGTTTGAGTTTGAGTTTGAGTTTATTTGTTTGTTTGTGTCTACTTTTGCTGGGTCGCTTATCGCTCCCCTTAAGGCCTGCAGCGCCCACAAGCGGGCGTTATCGCCCACTTTGGGAAAGGCTGGTCTACACGAAGGACCGCTTAGATATTTGTCCTTAAGTAAAATAGACAAAAATCGGAGATTGCGTAAAGCTATGTGAAGAGCCGTCATTACAGGCAGTAGAAAATTCAAGAGTTTATTTACCTCTGGCCTAACACGATGATGATGATGATGATTTGATGAGCGGCCATTTTTTTTTCTTCGGTGCTTTGCTTCCTCTGTGGCCTTTTTTGTTTTTAGTTTTTGGGGGGAAACCTTCAAAAGGCGCCCCGGCTTTGGGGATAAGCCCGGGGAGTGTGGGATTATTACCTGAGTAAAACCACCACGGTGGCACATGAACACCTGGCTACGTTACCTCTCAAAATACCTAACCGAAACCCCTTCTGTGCAACGCCTATTAGGGCACATCTCTGGGGAGACTGTGCAAGTGTGCAAGGCAGCACGTGACCACTGTGTGCTTTCTTCCCTAAGGTCACTCAGTAGGCGGGCAGAGTCCCCACTCTGAGCGCCTGCGACCCCATATTCCCGTCTGCCTTAAATTATGCAGGCGGGGTTTCGGCGTTTAGGCGTATAGGCGGTTGCCTCCCCGACGCCTTCTTCTCCTAGCAGGATCAGCTCGCTCAAGATCCCGCTCGAAAGAGGCTGCCTTTCTGGACCATCACAGTCTCACAGAAGGAGGCCATTTCCCTCCAGTTCTCCGACTCTGCCAGCATAGACCCAACTACTGCTGGTAAAGACAAATCTCGCCCAATCCTGGCGATAAGGACCTGTCGTTCAGAAGCCCATGCCGGGCACTCTTTAAGCGTGTGCTGTGCAGAAGCCGTCCAAGCCGCCTTTAAACGTTAACCTCAACGGCCGCTCACGTGGCTAACTAAGCCACCGCAGCTTGCACTGTAACTGTCGCCAACTTGAGGCTGTGAACAAAACTCCTTTTGAGGTTGCGTGATTCGTTTGCAACCTCCTCGATGGCCCTAAGACTCCGTCTTTGATGCAGGTGTTAAGTTCCGCCGTTGGTTGGACCTGCATCGTCTTGGCCAACATCTCTGGTTTGGCAGGTTCTGTTTTCTCGAGTTTTCGCCTGCTTAGCTGGTGGACTCGCAGACTCAGAGTCTCCACCATTCTCCCCAATATCAGTCAGTTGCTTGCTAATGCTTAACGGCTTAGCAGGCTTCTCCCTGGGTGTGATCGGCTCGCAGCTCCCTGACGTCTGCGTTAGCTTGCGCGTGCGGGACCGAGACGATCTCGTCGACGTTTTAGAGGCTATTTGCGAACAAGAAGACTCGCAGAGGTCACTAACCACCTCTACGGAAACCAGTGTTGGTGGGCGCACCAATTATGCACGTGTTGGTACCCTCTTTGGCATTTTCTGTGCCTTCTTCGTAAGAGCATTCTTTGTCACCTCTGTGATGGGCAAATCTTGTGAGCCATACTCTCTTTGATGTGCAGAGGGCAGGTTAGCGGTAGTCTGCTCTTTAGGTTCGGGTGCCACAGATGTGCTAGGAATAGAACCCAGCGACTCCTCATCACTGGTAAGTGAGCCACACTGGCTCATTGCGCCTTTAAAGGACGGATAAAAATTCGATTTGAATTTTAAGCGATCAGTGTTCCCCCCAGAATACGAATTGGGACTGACCGAGCTCTGCTAGGTGAGGGAGCAGCATGTACCCTCCTCGGGTTGTTTTGTTTGATGCGCTTCCACTTTTCAAAAACTCGGAGAATGAATCGCGCATCGTTCAGCAACTTGAAATCTGTTCAAATCCCCGAACGGTTTGCCCCTCCCAGAAGTCCGATGTTATAGACCCTGCCCAGTGTCACTCTTAGTACTTGGACCTTTCCAACATGAGTGACTCTACCGGCAAAGCTCCAAGATCATTGAGACGCGCAAGCCCCACCACGACGACAACGTGAAGACACCCTCGGTGGGGGCGTCATGTTTGCCTAGCACGAACGCGTGGAGTAAGCGTAACGTAAATTCGAATGATTTTAAAATTTGAATCAATCAATTCGCGCATAATATTAACCTACAGTCTTTATTCGTATTTTTCTGTAGGTGATACTTATTGTGCGTACTTACGTCGCAAAAACTTAGACCAAAATACTATTGAATAGTTGTATTTTCGATTTAAAAATCGTTCGATTTACCGTAACGTTAACGTCACGCGTTTGAGCACCGCTTGACATAGCGACGCCTCGGATACACCAGCGTGCGACGGATACGACCGGCCCTCCTCAATTTCAATTTAGCTTTAGTTTTACGGTTCGTACGAAGATGTGAGATTGAAGTAAAAGAAGTAGTCTCTTTACGTTCCATTAGATTTTATTTCTTGTGTTTATTTTATATGGTTGCAGGTGCGTCGTTGACTTTTTGGTTCTAGGTAGTTATATAAAACATTACATATTGTTATAGGCATTATATTGCTAACTAAATATTTACACAGGCCAGTGAAGCAGGAATTAAAACGGAGGAGGCCTATATTATTTCAGCAATGGGTAGATAAAGGCTGCCAATGAATTGAAATCTATAAAATCTTCAACTAGAAATTGGCAATGAGACCAAAAACATCTTAACATTCAAACTCAGCAAGCTTATATGTGGTAAAAGAAACAAGACCACTATTCTTCTTATAAACAAAAACAGGTTCCCACAAAAAACATTCAATATTCACCCCAGAACATTACCAGCGAACCAGAAAATCACGTTGCAATATCGAAGCTATTTCTATAGACGGCAAAAAAAAACTGGTGTATCGGTTGTCTATGATTTACAAAGCAAAGGAAAAATTAAGTCTGTACAGCTGTTCATTCTTCCACAACTTGTAGGAATCAATTGAAGGGAAGTAAGTTGTCTGGCGCACGGTAAGTGATGAGCTAGCGGTGTCACTCCACTGTACCCACAACTTGCACCCACAGCGGCCCTCTTTCAATTAAATATGTTATAGACTGTTGGAAGCTATAATAAGTATCGTACATTTTTGTTGATTTCAGGTTGTCTTTCGGTAAATGATTAGAGGAAAGAAATCAATGTTTTATTTATAAAATGAATCGTTTAATGTTCGCTTGTTGCAGGTTGATGGAATCCTACATTAATTTAAGTCTGGGAGTATTGTAGCGCTCATAAGTCCATAAACAATCTCACAAAGCAATAGATTGACGCTTCGGTTTCACATACGACCTTCTTCTATAAGTTGTTTCTATACTATAGACACGCATACACACTCACTTTGTCTGTAATTGATAGTAGTTCATAATTTCAACTAACCTAACATATGGCATGCCAGCTCATTACCGTGCTTGGGTAGGAGCGATTATGGCACGCTCTGAATTCGAATCTCACCTGCGCCTGCGGATAAAGCTTTGATATGATATTAATATAACCAAAATTAACCATTTTCAATTAGCAATTTTTTGGTGGTTCGATAATTTTTCGATACTTGTCTCGTTCACCTTATTTACTTAGATAATAAAAGTTTGCAGGTAGACCACAGAAAACTGAGTAAATTTTTTCGATTTCTGTGAGGTAGATTACAATTCGTTACGCAATACGTTACGACTATTCACTTAGTTGAACGTTGTTGGTTAGTGACGAATGTTTAAATCTGTTATATTAGCGGTATTGTGGTTATAATTTTCAAAATGCAGTGAAATATAAATATTGAAGCGTTGACAATATTATTGCGCTGCGTAAACGTGGACGTAAATGATGTGATAACACAAATGGACTAAGTGTGAGGGTTATCATTTAAATATTTCTTATTTTACTAAATGTAAATTATTATTTGTTTAAATTAGTGAAAGGTGAAATTAGGGTAAAGTGTTATAAACATAATGTTATTTATAATACTTTTTCTTAATTATTATAGTTTATAGTATTTTGATTAGAGATGTCTAATAGTATTACATTCTTTGTTCTAGAGAAATACTGTGAGTCTGTGAGTTAAAAGAAGTGAGGAAGAGGGAATCCTTGCTAGCCGGAGCGCTTGTTTATGAAGTGGAAAGCTTATTTAAACAAGACTTCACATGGTGAATGAATATGAAATAAATGGTTTCAATACCAACCGGACATTTTGCTGAATTATTCAACACGTCATTGAAAACTGTTTGCCGTCTACTCCATCCGTTTGGTAATGCAACCTTTATAGCGTTATAAAGGTTGCATTACCAAAGCCCAGCAAACAATAACGTTTAAGTTTCGAAATATTTTATCTTGTATATTGCGCTATATTCGTGATTATTTAATTTAAAAAATTTAGGTTTTGTTAAATTCTCTTGACTTAGAGAAAATGAACACTTAAGCTATCCTCAATTTGTAATCTATATTCACTAAAGCCAAATAAAATGTGAAATACTTTATTTTATTTATTTATTTATTTATTTCTAAAACACTTGACATTTAACAAATTGGTTTCAGCCACACAACGAAAACCTCTCAGGGTTTATCTGTTGCTGGCGAGCCGTTGACTTATTTTTATTTATTCCATTTTACAGACTATAAAACACTAAGAGCAGTGTTGTGTAAAGAAACGTTTTGATTTGTACTTATAACTTTTCGAACTCATTTTGTATAACGTTTGCAAGTCTTCTGGAAGTTTTTTTATTATTATTTTTTACTTAATGTAAAAAAACTGACCTACATAACCACTTATTTTGGAAATTAAAGATCGAAGCTTAAGTCAAAATAAAACAAATTGCATCTAATTTCCTTGATATAGCATCCAATTTGGCTGAAGAAGTTATAAAAAATTGTGTCAGTTTGTTATCCTAGGTAAATATTATTACAAATCGCTTTTTTTATTTTAAACCCTTTATTGCTATAACAAAAATAATAAAAAAGTAGCATTTCTTTTTGAAAATTTATATTATTGCAAACAAAAATAAAAATTGCCAATAAAACTGGTCTGCATCTTATGAGATCAGAACCTAAGCCGACTGCTTCTCAGTCCAACGCTTGGTGCCTACTGCTACCGGCTCATATTAGATTAACTCAAATTTTAGCAATGCCATAAACCGGCCAGGTCACGAGCATGATGCGTGTCTAACAAAAGCGACGGAAATATATTTTTTAAAGATCTTAAAATTAAATCAACAGATGATCTCTGGGGAATGTCTGTAAAAGTCTGTAGATCTCTCATCGAAACCTTTGCGCCCTATTTAGCTTTCATATTTAACACCAGTGTAGACCAAGGAGTCTTTCCGGATCTTATGAAACATAGTAAAGTGATCCCATTGTTCAAATCCGGTGATAGTAAAGAGCTCAATAATTATAGGCCCGTGTCAATTCTGCCAGTTCTCAGTAAGGTGTTTGAAAAGTTGTTGTTTAATCAAATGTTACGTCACTTTAATAAAAACTCCATCTTGCATGAACATCAGTACGGTTTCACTTTCACCGTCCTTTAGTGAAACCCTAATAAGGAACATTTTTAACGCTTGGGAGGAATCACAAGATGCCATTGGAATCTTTTGCGACCTCTCTAAGGCGATCGATTGCGTAAACCATGAGACACTTTTGCTGAAACTGGAGCACTATGGGATTAGGAATGAAGCTCTTGATTTGCTATGATCATACCTGAAAGATAGAAAGGTTAAAGTACAAATTAACGGCACAAACTCATTAGGGTCTGAAATGTCAATGGGCGTTCCTCAAGGTTCGATATTGGGTCCAATCCTCTTTTTAGTTTACATTAATGATTTACCTCAGTTAATTCAAAATCAACCGAAGATGGTGTTATTTGCAGATGACACTTCATTGATCTTTAAAATAGACCGAAGGTAAAAATCTTGACGACGTGAATAACTCTATTCTTCAGGTCCACGATTGGTTTACGGTAAATAATTTGGTACTTAATGAGAAAAAAACCAAATGCGTTCAATTTGAATTACCTAATGTTAGAAGTAGCGAATGTGACATCATATTGAACGGAGAAAAACTGGAATTTAGTAATCAGACGGTTTTCCTAGGAATCACGCTAGACGAGAAGTTACAATGAGGACCCCTATAACATCTCTCGCGGGGCGACTAAGCTCGGCCGCGTATGCTGTTAGAAAGATAAGACAGTTAACAGACGTAGAAACCGCGCGTTTGGTTTATTTTATCTACTTCCACAGCATTATGTCATACGGCATTTTACTGTGGGGCCGGGCTGCTGATATTGAATAAATTTTTACTTTGCAATTGAGAGCTGTCAGAGCTATTTACAATGTACGTCGCCGCGAATCTCTTAGGGAACTATTTAAGAAGATTACTATAATGACTGTACCTTGCCAGTTCATTTATGAAAATATTATGTTTGAATGAAAAAATCTGCATCTATTTAATAAAATAAGTGATAGACATAATATTAACACTAGAAATAAAAACAAAATAGATCAACCATTTTTCAGACTATTGCAATTAAATGAAAGGAAGTTTAAAACTCATGTTAAAAAAACACTTTGTAAGCAAGCACACTACAAATTAGAGGATTATATCCTAGATAAGAATGCTTGGAAACATGCTGGTCCTGCTCCATAGGACAATCTAGAGGCTTGACAAAATCATACTAGTTGCTTATTGTATTGTATAATTTGTTATTTTTACTTTACTCACACACTGACTTATTCCTAGTGTAACGTAACGTTTAGCCGACTGGCCAAACGTGGTTACAAGTTAATGTATTTTTAGATTATAAAATACATAGGTATGTAGAAGAAGATATTAAATTAAGAGTTAGTCGAAGCTCGCGTAGGACGATTCTCTGGTCCGCAGTCTAACACGAGGGAGCTCACGGTCATGCAGCAGCTCGAGGCGTCGGCCGCTCCTCTGGCCCGCAGTCTGTTGAGTTGAAGCTCGCAGCAGCCTCTCCGTGCTCACAGTCGCGAAGCAGCTCACGAATAAAATAAGCTCGCGTCGGCCGCTCCTCCGTCCCGCAGTCCGTCGAGTGGGAGCTTGCGTCGGTTTGTATTTCTTCCGGCGGCGGTGTCTCACGCCACGTTTATTAGTTCTATGCAAACCGTCTTGAACTCCTCCCGTAGACGCAAGTGGGAGGGTCGGAGGTGATCGAGTGAGTCCAACACATTTACACACACGAGATATTTGTAATAATTTCACTGAGAAAAACTTCTAGAAAGGTTTATATTTAAATAGCTTTTTAGAAAAACATAAACTGATGAGTAAGAAAAATTGCAAAACGAAAGAAGCCAAAAGATCGAGTCAAAAGACGGAATCAAAAGAACCTGGTGAAAAGTATCGGATGGTTTATATAGCCTCTGGCCGATCGTTCTAGAAGTGACTTTTTTAGTTTTCAATCCAAATACTTCTTAATTGGTTATCGGCCAGGAACTATAAAGATGGCTTACAGTGAGAACCCGGCTTAACACTAGTTTTACGATACCTTTACAATAAAATAGACGACCTCTTAGCTCTATACCATAGAAAAATAAAAACTGACAGATGACAATGTTAGATACAAAATGTCACAACATTCAATAAAAGGAAAATAATATGAGATCACATGAAATGAGATAAATGGATGTGGAAAATAGACAGAGGTAGCTAAAGGTTTGCTTTTCAGCAATACAACAATATCGGATAAACAAATGTAAGTTAAATGAGTATCATACAATTTTCATAAAGACTTTAGTACCTACTGAATCATAGAAAGAATTGCTGTGCACAACAGCTCCTCAGGTGTTAAATACATAAATAGATAAGATGTGTTTTTGGTGTAACAAAATACCACACTAGTTAATATTCTAGGAAAATCATAAATTTTTACAATGTTTATAAATATGTGAGCACAATTTACCTATCACGTGATTAATTTATCTGCCTTTGCTTTATTTTAAATTCTTTTTACAAATTGTGGTATAGTACTTTTATTCTTGGTGCATCGTCTTCACATATATAAATATAATTAGTGTATACAAAATATTGTAAAACATTTTAAAAGAGTAACGGTGGAGTTTCTTGCCACTTCTCTCCATACGAAACTACTTTTTGGAAGTGGCGGCTAGAATCAGTTCTATTTTCAATGTAAATTTTGACGTTCAAAAGTGCCTTTTTATGGGCCTATTTGAAATAAATGCTTTAACTTTGCTTCGTGCAGTGCGAAGCGAGTACGCGACTTTACGTCAGTGTGTGCCGTGCAAAACTGCGTTCTTTGTGGCGTATGTCGTTTAAACACACACAGTCGTACCGTCAGTTCGCAACAATACGACTCTTAACGTGCATATGCACATTTGAACGCTTACGCGCGTTTATGTATATGGTTAACAACAAACTGATCCCGCAAACGTTGTTTTGCTTCTTTTTTTTAAATTGATGTTCGCCGATTCTCAGACCTACCCGATATGCACACAAAATTTCGTACAATTCGGTCCAGCCGTTTTGAAGGAGTTTGGTAACAAACATTGCGACACGAGAATTTCATCTATAAGATGTACTCGTTTATGCAGGTAATTTTAATGTTTCATTTAATTTTGATTTTACTCCAGATTACAGAGGATTTTAACGTGGTTGACGGTAAAAGCGATAATAATCCCGTTTCAGTAAGACCTGACAATATTCCATGCATGAAGGAATCCAGACCGAACACTGTTATTTGTTATTATATGTACCTCATGTTATACAGTCAACCGTAAGTTCATGATAACTGTTAGAAATGAACAGTGCCTTTATTTCGTCTGCAGTAGGGGTGGTTTTCGTTTTTCTATTATTACTAACTACTGACGTGCGAATGACCGTACTTATTTTTTCCTTACTAAGAAAAACCTTCTCTTTAATAAATTAACACGTAATTTTCTTCCTAAACTTAGTTATTCTCACAAAACCTCCAGAGATACAAAATTCTTAGGTCCCAGAGTAAAAGGCGCTCACTCCAGGGGCTATAAACCCAGGTTACTTGCTTGTTTTTACAGCAGTGATAAAGTTTACTCCTCTGGTCTTGTTTGCCCCACTAATAAATATCTGCCGCTCTGCCGGGACGGGCGTAAATCTTATTTTATTTCTAACCCAACCAACATATGGATATTTGAGATAAGCTACTTTACGTAATGAAGATTTTAATAGCTTTTATAGGTAATTATTAAGGACTTGGTAATGTGTATTTGGTATCATTTAAAGGTTATGTTTGTGTATTCGAATTTGTCTTGTTAAGGTAACAGTTATATCTAATTATTTAAGGATTAAATAAAGCCGAGAAAAAACTGGATCCAGCAGTCATTATAAATTAACCTTTAAGTTTACTTTTACTTTATTCTTTTACAACTTTTCTCCTTTCCACAATTCCCATATGACGTAATTCTTAAGTTCTTAATTCTTGGCTGCTACCTTAATTAATTAATAATAAGTATTACCACCATATACCTATCTCGTGATTGATGCATCTGTCCTTGCTTTATTTTAAATATTTTTTACCAATTGTGGTACTTATAGTATTTTATTCTTGGTGCATCGTCTTCACATTTAAAAATATTATTAATGTAAGTAAAAAAAAATATTGTAAAACATTTTAAAAGAGTAACGGTGGAGTTTCTTGCATCTTCTTCTCCATACGAAACTACCTTTTGGAAGGGGCGCCTAGAATCATTTCTTTTTTTTTATGAAAATGTTGACGTTCAAAAGTGTCTTTTTATGTGCATATTTGAAATAAATGCTTTGATTTTTGACTTTGGCTTATATTTTTTCATTATTTACATTATTTATTATTAATTCATTTTAATTTTGTGTCATGCTCATAATGAAAGAAAGAAAAGAAGGAAAGAAAAATATTTTATTTGGGACACGCACAGGGAATACAAATAGTAAAAGAAAAAAAATGAAGGCAAAAAAATGAACAAAAAATATATAAACTAACAGAATTAACATCCACAAAAAACAGTAAAAAGAACTGTGCGAGGCCAAAAAGGCTCCTATCTCAGCATAATGCTGCGATATTTAAAAAATAAATAACGCAGCGCTGAAATTCTGACAGGGCCCGTTATGATGCCACGGACACACATACGTACATCAATAAATCCTACTAGGGGATTTAAAAAAATGAAAAGTAAATTAATAAATAACTTATTTTATTTTACATGGCTATCTCACCTAAAATCTGATGTTCGGCAATCGCGCTTGCATTCACTAGAACATTAATACATCATACATCTTATTTTCATATTATTATTTTTCATGAGCTCATCATTTTCCGTCCACTCGGACATAGGTCTCTTCAAAAAATTCATCAATTTCAATTCTTTTCCCACATAGCGGGCCCATTTCACCTTATTAAACTCAAAATGTTGGCCACAAATATTTCAACAGAAGAAAAAAAAAAAAAGTGCAAGTGAAAATTATCTTGTTGTTTAATTCTTTGACTGTAAGTACGTGTTTCCGAAATCACTATATTTCCCACAATCCAAAACCACTAGCTACATATAACTATTTTACTCATCTTGCCACTGACAAAAAAGCCCGTCTCCATTTATTTAAGTCTAAAAATATCATTACGAAGGACGGCCTCTTTCCGTGGCTGATTTTATTCGGAGAGCACTTTAGGTCAAATTGAAACCATTACAGGAAAACGTGTTAGTTGAGGGACGCTGATCGACTGATGGACTTGGCCTTAAGATATCGACGGGTTTTTGGTTTATTTTTCATCAAGGTTTTGTGCCTCGTGACGAAGTAAAGGAGGAAAGAAAGCTGGGTAAAAAATTGTGAGTAGATTTTGTGGAGAGTTTCGGAATAAAACAGTGACATTGAGTGAACGTGCACGTCATCTTTGGTAACAAGAAAGGGAGGTAACGGTAAAACGGGGTGAATAGGGATGCAGAGGTGAATAGAAACGAAACTTTAAAAAGGATTTTAACATTGAAATAATAGAGTTTGTTGCCAACAAGGGCACTTAATCGTTAATTATAATACAGTCAATACATAAGCGACATTTTCGGCAACAAACATAATTATTTCAATGTTAAAATCCCCTTTAAAGTTTCGTTTCGATTCACCCCTGCATCCCTATTCACCCCGTTTTGAGGTACATAGTTTTTTTTAGAAAACTAACTATTCACAGGAAATTACTAGTACGTACATAGAAGAAAAAAACAATTCACAACATTCCTGAAAAAAATATGGATTCAGTAAAGGTGTAGTTGATTTTATTCACAGATTCTTCATGTTCGCTCTCCGTGCCATAGTTAAATGTTAGTTTCAACCGAATGCCACGCATTACCATCATCATCATCATTTCAGCCAGAACACGTCCGCTGCTGGGCAGAGGTCTCCGCCAAGCACCGCCACTTCGACCGGTTCTGTGCTTCTCGGTTCCAGCGGATTCCTGCAGCCTTCAAAAGGTCATCGGTCCACCTTGTGGGAGGCCTTCCAACGCTACGTCTTCGGGTACGTGGTCGCTCCACAGCCTTTCGGACCTATCGACCATCTGTTCTGCGAGCAATGTGCCCTGTCACACATTCATAACTATTATTATTTAGTGGTAGTTCCGTACAACTCTCACTAAGCGAAGTGGGCCTTCGCTTATTGAAAGAATCTCATTTAAATCTTAATCCATAAGCTGTACATAGTAAAGAGTATTATGTAATTTTTCCCCGAGTATATTATGCTAGGTGACGTCACTGAGACATGGAATCACAGTTTTTCTCATTTCGAATAATCTTAAAAAAAAAAGAAGGAAAAATGCATTTAATTGTCACAGAAGAAACACGTGCGTACAAGATCTACATACATATATATATATGTATGTAGATCTTGTTTCGTGTTCGTGATTATATATATATATATATATATAATCACGAACACGAAACAGAAATAGTCGCAGCTGCACGTCGTGACTGTGACAAGAAGGTTTCCGCTCAGCATTATGCTGTACGCTGATTTTCGGTGGTCACCCGAAAAAGGTGAATTGTTTAATGATTTGCAGGATCATAAATCGGTAACAAAGTAAAATAAAATAAACAGTACCTAAAATACAATGCAACTATACAACCGATAATATGAATTAATACGAAAGCCTCTTTATAGTATCTTAAATCTCTGTGTTTCAATACGAACATTCTATTTCTCGGCCATCAGAAAGTAGCTACTTATTTTATGCTTTAGTAACATTTTATTGCATCTTTTCCTAAACTACTGTAAAAAGCTTAAGGCTCCGTGCACGTAAAAAAAAGTTCCTGTCAATTTCATATCTAATTGTGAGAAAGCTTGAAATAATTAAAACAGTACGTCTGTGTGACTATAAAAGTACAGTTTTCGCGGCGCTAAGCCATTCGTGTCAGTCACAGTACCTGTTTTTAGTTTCGTCACTTTTAAGCTCTCGAAAATATAGTTTATTTTGCCTTTGATTTACTTAATGAAGATATTGTATTATCATAATTTTTATTTCGTTTTAAGAATATGTGAATATTAAAATGTGATTTTCAAATTACTTGAAACGTAAAAACTTATTTGTCTGACAGATTTGAAAGAGGGTGAAAGTGAATTGACGATGAATGAGTTGCCTGTCAAATGCCTGCTCTATGCAGATGATCAAGTTCTACTTGCATCTTCAGCAGAACAGTTGCAAAGCATGGTGACTGTGATGGATGAAGCATATAAGATGAAAGAAATCAATATAAATATAATTAAGATGAAAGTCATGGTGTTTGAAAGAGAAGAAGATGTATCGGTGTGTGATGTGAAAATAAGTGATAAGAGTATGGAGCAAGTAAGTGAGTTCGTATATTTGGGGAGTCTGTTTACAATAGATGGAAAGATTGATGGAGATGTGGAAAGGAGAGTGAATGCGGGAAATAAAGTGAATGGTGCTACACATGCAGTTGTGGCCAACCAGTTGATGTCCAAAAATGCACGACTGGCTGTTCACAATAGTGTGCTGGTGCCTACGCTTATGTATGGAAGTGAATGTTGGGTGTGGCAAAAGAAGCATGAAAGCAGAATAAATGCTGTGGAAATGCGTTCCTTCCGAAGCATGTGTACACTGACTATGAATGATAGAAAGAAGATGTAGTGACAAAAAATGAAAAGACTATGTTTAAATTGAAAAGAGGATGAACGAAAGCAGACTAACAAAAGGTATTTACAAGGCAGATGTGAGTGGAAACGCCGGGAGGGGACGCCCTAGGAGGACATATAGTCACCTTATTGGTGATGTTCTTCAGAAAGCTCAGGTGCGTGGCACTCGCAACAGTCGCAACCGGCGTGCGTGTATGACCTGATGTATGAACGTAAACGAGGCAAAAGGAGTATGTAAGGATCGTAGCAGGTGGCGTTCTGTGGTTTCTGCCTACCCCCATGGGAAGAAGGCGTGAGTGTATGTATCTATTGAAACGGGTTTTATAATGTTAGAAAAAATACATTACTGACTGTTTTTTTTTGTCGAATTACAGGTATTTTTCAAAATTATTTTTCTCCTACACTTTGTATGGAGGTTGAAAAAGTGGTTCAGCCACGTGCAAGTAGACCATATTAATGATGTTGATGATATTTTTTATGTTCAAAATCCAAAGTGGTTTATGGGGAAAAAAAAACGTTAGTTCTCGCGACATTTTTTGGAAAACTTGTTGCCAATATTTGTGATTTTCCATGAACACTTCATTTATTTGAAAAGTCCCTTTCAGCCACATTTAAAACGAAGAATTAGAATTTTCAAATCAAAAATAACTTTGTTAAATTCTGTTTCCCTATCTCGCAAAAATTGCAGAAAATTGATCAAAATGTGTCGATTTCGTGCGCGGCCCTTAAGTAGTATCTTTCGAACGCGGAAATATTTCCTCGTGCAGTTATAAAAGAAACAACTTTTGGAAAATCAATGTACCTACTCTACTACACACTCACTACTCTACTTCACTTGCTGACAGGTGAATATCCAGGACACTCCATAATAAACTACTGTATGCCTGGCTGTTCCTTATTTGATGTTATGAAAGAAATTATTAAATGTAACTTTAACCAAGACACTACATTAATAATTTTCTTGGGTAATAGGGGAAATATTAACAAAGGAGAATTTCTCCAATATTATAAAACATTGTGTAATCTCAAGTTAAGAAAAATTGTGTTGTTTACATTCCCATATAGTAACAGTTTGCCACAGGAAGAAAATAACATTAGATTTAAAATAAATATGACATAGCATAATCTGACATTAAATAATAATCAATTTCATTTAGTAGATACTAACAATTATGTTGGTAGAAATTTATATTTGACGAAAGATAGGTATAATATTTTTATGTACTATCTTTCTAACTATCACAAAAGACAGATAGCTGTGTCGCTATCATATTTTTTTTCAATTACAGCCAAGAATTTGGCTAAACAACTTGCTTCTTTTGAGCAATGCAATGACATCTTAAAATATTCTGCCAATAATTTGGATCCAATTGATGACATTGATTTTAATTTAAATTAGAAATTAGGACAATAGAGGTAGCCTCTTGCAAAAATGTAAAGAAAGCAAATAAGAAATCAAATGTGTGTGTAAAAAATTTAAATAGCATCAACCTGGTGCATCAAAACATTCAAGGGTTTTTAAACAAAGATTTAGAAGTAGAATTATTCCTGAATTGTAACAATATAGATATTCTTTGTATAACAGAACATTGGCTTAAAAGCTACCAGTTCATGTTCAATTTTAGTAATCACCAGGTTGGTAGTTCATTCAGCAGAGTTAATGCTATACATGGTGGCTCATTAATTTTAGTAAATAACCAGATTAAATTTAAAGACCGTAAGGATATTGTGAGCCTCTCTGTTGAACGGACAGTTGAAATAGCCTGTGTAGAATTGGAGCAGTTCATTATATTAAGTGTGTACAGACCTCCTTCAGGATTGTATGATTGTTTTGAAAAAGTTATGGATGAAGTGTTAACAAAATCTGTACTTCAAACAAGTCTATCGTCACTTGTGGTGATTTTAATGTTAATTTGTTGGAAAACTCTGGGATTAGTACTAAAATTATAAGTTTGTTTCAGTCATACAATCTTGCTAACCAATTTTTGGAGCCCACTAGAATAACTCCCACTAGTGCCACATGCCTAGATAACATTTATACAGATGTTAAACCAACTTACAAAGAAATTATTAATTTAATAGACTCGGATCATTGCGGACAGTTGATCACTATTTCAAATATAAACAAAAAAGTTATTAAAAAAGATATCACTGTTAATCCAAAAACAACTAAACGTTTGGAAACATTTAAAACTAAACTTTTGAGTAATTTACTACTTTTGTCAACTAATGAGGACTCTAATCATCAATATAATGCTTTTTTTAATATGTATTGCACACAATTTGATAAAACTTTCATTCCAAAGACATTCTCGGTTAATGGTAACGCTTCCTTCAGTGATTGGGCCACTGTTGGTATACATAAAAGTAGAAAACGTCTTTATGAGTTGTATGATGAACGGACTTGTATAAACACTGCTGAATTTAATTTATATGTTAGAAATTATTCGAAATTATTTAAAAAAGTTTGTTGCATAGCCAAGTCACGTTACTTGAGTTCAAAGATTAAAAATAGCAGTAATGTAATTAAAATGACATGGAATATCATTAATAGCGAAACGGGAAGATCATGCAACCGAAGTAGTGACTACAGCCTTGCAATTGATGGCAATTTAATTCAATCGGATTCTCAAGTCGCCGCGACCTTCGAAAATTTCTTTGCGGAGATTCCCGTTTCGACTACTAAATCTCTAAACTCATCGCCCACTGCTGCAGAGTCTTTACTTAAAGAAAACGTTCCAGTTTGTGATTCTGAATTTAATTTCCAATATGTCACTTGTAGAGATATAATTAAAACCTTTCACACATTAAATGTAAAAAAAAACGCAGATCTATGGGGTAACTCTGTGGATGTTGCTAAGTCCATTATAAATATTGTAGCACCTACTTTAGCTGTTATTTTTAATAATTGTATTGACCGTGGTGAGTTTCCTGATCTTATGAAAAACAGTAAAATAATACCATTGTTTAAATCTGGTAGCACATCAGACCCTACTAATTATAGACCTATTTCAGTGCTGCCTACCTTTAGTTAAATTTTTGAAAAACTTATTTTAGATCAAATGCAAATATTTTTTAATAAACACAAATTACTGCACAACAAACAGTTCGGTTTTACAAGGGGTCGTTCAACTACTGATTTGTACTTGAGACTACAGAGGAGTTGAACTTTTAGGACATGTTTACAAGGCATGGGAGGACAAATGCGATGCTTTGGGAATCTTTTGCGATTTGTCCAAGGCATTCGATTGTGTTCTTCATGAAACATTGATCAGGAAACTGCACCACTACCGAATCCGGAATGCCTCTCTGGATCTTCTTACTTCTTACTTAAGTGATAGGATTCAGACAGTTGATGTTAACGGAAAAAGATCACCTGGATCTGTAATAAGAATGGGGGTCCCCCAGGGTTCAATTCTTGGCCCATTTTTGTTTCTTATTTATATTAATGACTTGCCTTACCTCATAAAGGATAATCATGATATAGTGTTGTTTGCAGACGACACTTCACTTTTATTTAAACTCAAACGTCAGCAGCTGGTTACTGACAATGTAAATAGCGCCCTTGCTAAAGTAGTTAACTGGTTTAATGTTAATAACTTACTTCTAAACGAGAGAAAAACTAAATGCATTAAGTTTACGATACCTCATGTTAGACAAGTAGAAACTAGTGTTCTTATTAAGGGTGAAGAGTTGAAACCCGAAAACACCACAGTATTCTTAGGCATAACTTTGGATGCCAAGCTTCAATGGGGCCCCCATATAGATAAATTGTCAAAAAAACTAAGCTCTGCAGCATACGCCGTTAGAAAAATTCGTAATTTAACTGATTTAGAGACAGCCCGTTTAGTATACTTTAGTTATTTTCATAGTGTGATGTCGTACGGTATTCTTTTGTGGGGAAATGCCGCCGATATTCAGACAATTTTTGTTTTACAAAAAAGGGCAATTCGTTCAATTTATAAACTAAGTCCCAGACACTCCCTCAGAGACAAATTTAAAGAGATTAATATAATGACTGTGCCTTCTCAGTATATTTATGAAAATCTTTTGTATGCACATAAAAATATTAATCTGTTTAAAAAATACAGTGATATCCATAACATTAATACTAGGAACAAACACAAATTTGTTGTTCCTACTACCAGACTCAAGAAAATAGGTAGCTCGTTTAAATGTCAAAGTATTCGTTTTTATAATAAACTTCCTGGCCACATTCAAGAACTAAGCCTTAATAAATTCAAATCATTTATAAAGCGGAAATTATGCCAGAATGCCTATTATACTGTCAAAGGCTATATTGAGGACAAGAAGGCTTGGGATTGAGCTGCTCCAATAAGTTTACACAGATATTGTCTATGTTTAATTTGCTGTTAAACTTTTATTTTTGATTTTTTTAGATAAACAATGACATCTTTATATTTACTGTTTAAAGTATAACATTGTTTTAATTTTTGAGAATGTGAGGACTATGTGAGTCATTGTTTTTTTGTTCTTTCAGTTGTTTTAATCACGGTCTGGCTGTTTGAGTACTTAACGCGGCCTACCCAAATGTCCTTTCTTTTGTATTGTTCGTGGAATCGTTGAGCTCCTTAGTTCTGAGTTGAGCTGCACCATGATTGACAAATGCATGCACTGACTGGACAGGTCCACTCAAATCAGTGTGGTTCTTTCCTCAAAAGACCATTTCAGACACCAGTCTACAGAGTCCTCATATGATCTGACCATGTTTATTCTCGGATTTTTACACTTTGACATGACGTGAAAATTTACTTTGTAAAGTATTATAATATTTTAATTATTGTGAATGTGAAGGCAGTGTGGATTTGTTGTTTTTTTTTTCTCAATCTATTTTTAATTTTTAAAATTAGTTTTAATCATGGTCTGGCAGTTTGAGCAATTTATGCGGCCTCCCCAAATGTCCTTTCTTTGGTAATGTTCGTCGAATCGTTGAGCTCCATATGTGTTGTGTTGAGCTGCATGATTACTGACAAATGCGTGCACTGACTGGACAGGTCCACTCATTCTGTTTGGTTCTTTCCTCAAAAGACCATTTCAGACATCAATCCACATGGTCTTCACATGACCTGACCAAGATTATGTCTGGACTTTAAAAGAGACTGTGACCTCTGAGTTTGTTTTGGCGTTTCTTCTCAGAGTAGTCAGATAGGAAACGCCGATCTCATCTACTTTTAAAATAGTATTGACGTGTAAAAGTGTTTGTAAAAACCTACTTACAGAAATAAAATCATTTATCATTTATCATTTATCATTTACTGATGCTTTCCACCAATTTCTATAATAAATATTTTACAGTTCAAGCAGTATATTTAAGGAATGCCTTGCCTTCGTTTTGACCGTGAAGGGATATGAGGAACAGGGTGTAATGTTCACTCATACTCTTTGGAAAAGGGAGAATCCTCCGACCAGATGGATGTCGTATCTGGTGGGCAACTGCCCGATGATTGTTGTCGGGAAGTTGTATATATGCTAGCTGCGCGGTAAACTTTGATTGCGCGATGCAGGATTTGTGTGATGCGTTGTTCGCATGTGGCGGTGAAGATGCCGCCGCAACCGCGTAGTGCATTTTTATATGAAACAGTATTTTCTTTTTTGATAACCCACTAACAATTTCTACAGTAGGATCTAGAATCACTTGCTGCATTCATGGTTACAGTTTGCGCGTCGATGCTACACTGTTTTTTTAAAAAAAATGTATAATAATATATTTTTATTTTTTCTTGTATGCAACACAAGCTAATAATACAAGGCTTGATGTGGTTTTATTTTATTTTAGCGAAAATTGACGCGTTGTTGTGTTCCTAGATACTCCGAAATTGGAGTCCGAATTTCTCGTAAGCCCCTAAATTAGAAGATTGTGGTTTAAAGCTATTCGTACAGATTTTTTTTGAGTTCGAGTTCATGTCGTGAACATTTTTAAGAAAGTGATTACGAGGAAATATTAAAGGTTTAAAATTCTGACACTTTCCATGTCAAGTACTTGATTTAAAATACTGAAATCACCGAAAATGACGAAATAGTGAAATAAAATCAAACTCATGAATGAACATAAAATGAAATGAATTAACGAAATGTCAAATTTATTATAGGCCGTAGGTACCTAGCTATAGTCACGCCATCTACAATTAGCTTTGCCCGACCTTCCCCATTTTTGATATTTTTTACAAAAACCTTGATCAAAATCGCTTTTATAAAAAAAAAGAATCATAAATAATGAATGTGGCATACATTATTATCAGATTAAAATAATGTATTGTATCGTGTAGCGGTGGGTAACTCCGGAGGTACTGATCCAAAGGAGCCGGTACCGAACGCGGATACGTAAACCTTATTTATTACTCACAATCCTTACCGGCACCGCGGTACCAAATGATTCCGGAGCGCGCGTTCACTGTTCACTCTCGTTCACTCGCTCAAGTCACTCGGAAGTACTCGGAACACGTCGTATCTTTCTAACTAACCAACTGTTCAATTCAAAATGTGCCAAATGATCCAGTGAACCAAATGAATAAAATGTTCTGCGAAACCGGGGAACCAAAATGAGCGAGTGAGTGCCGGTGCCAAACGGTGCCAAAGGAATAAATAAGGTGAACCGGTACCGGACCCGGAGTCGGAATAAGTGAATCAATTCACTTGCCGGAATAAAGATTACCCACCGCTAGTATCGTGTTTACGTAACAAGACGTACATTGAGAAACAAACACAAAAGAAAACACAGTTCAAATGCGGGCCTCATTACCGAATTTGTAATATGTTTACCATTTACCAGTGTAAACGGAGCATAGGGAATATTTTATGTCTGCCGACAGACGTATGTAGCACGGAGCAGTTTCGAGTTCACTCAGCCGTAGCATGTTGTAGCTCCGTAGCCATTGTAGCGGCGCTACGCCGTAGCATCGTAGAGGTTGCAGAACACGCTACGAAATATACGCCTAGAATCAGTTCTATTTTTAATGTAAATTTTGACGTTCAAAAGTGCCTTTTTATGGGCCTATTTGAAATAAATGCTTTGACTTTGACTTTGACAAGTTATAAGTCAAAAATAGACGTAAACTTGCAGCTTCAGTTTTTTGTTTTACTTTTTGTGAAATAAATCCTCAGTTTGCAAGAGGAGAAACACTTGTTTGCACGTAACAGAAGTAAAAGTTAAAGAAATTTACATAATAAAATCGTGAAAAAATAAGATTTCGTGAAGATTCAAAGAAACTTTCACGTAATGTTTGAACTTTCTGAAAAACAAATCAAATAGGAGTTTCTTCTTTCATATTTTTAACATATTTTAGCTTTTACAAATAACTTGGAGCCGGTTCAGAATTATTATTGCGATTGTTTGCTTACGTGTGAACTTCGTTTTTCGTTTGCTTGAACTTTGACAATTTCCAGTTTTCATATCTGAACAAATATTATAACATTCTGTCAAAAAAGTATCGGGAATGGATGATTTGTTGGTTCAATTTTTTTGTTGTTGTTTGATTGGCACAACTTTTTTTTCCATTTTGGCGCGGAGTTTGAGTTGCATCAGTTGTTTAGATTAAATACAGTGCTATTATTAGTTAGATCATATCTAGCATGTATTACGTATTTCATAATGTACAAAAACATCGATCAAAGAGTCTTAAATTTTGCATCGCCAATGGAATTTCGTGTTCGGAGTCAATGAAAATGTTACAGAAGGCTTACGGTGAATCGACTTTATCAAAAACACATACTTATGAGTGGTACAAAGGGCTCAAAACGAAGCGGTCGAGATGTGATGGAAGATTTGCCTCGCTCTGGTAGGCCATCAACGTCAAGAAGTTGACATCGCAAAAGTGAAGGAAATAGTGACTGAAAATCCTCATTCAAGTTTAAGAGAGATAGCCGCTGAACTTTCTGTGTCTCACGAGTGGATCCGTACCATTTTAAATAATCACTTCGGAATAAAACATGTTGCCGCTCGGCTAGTCCCAAAACTGACGTGACGTAGTAACGCTTTCACGATAAAACGCCTGTTCGGATTTGGATGAAATTTGGTACGAGGGTAAAGCATGACCTGGATAAAGACAAAGGATACTTTTAATCCCGACATTTCCACGGGATCGAGACTAATGCAGATGAAACCGCATTAGTCTCGGTCGCAGCTATTTATTAAATATTTTTATCTGCTTTGAGAAGGTCTCGCTTCCTTCAAATGAATGCTAACCTACATTTTGTGTTGATTTTTCAGGAACCTGTGTTTATTAGGAAGCAAGTTGTTTTTTTGCATTTTTTTTTCAACGTCACACATGATACTCGTACACAGTTTAAAATTCTAAATACAAATTGACAAACTAAACGGTTCTCTTCATTATATAACCACACATTTAGCTATGTATGTTAAAAATAGATTTAAATTGACATCACGACCGACACAACTTGAAAGAATAGCGAGCCGCTGCTAAGTTAAATATACAGCTATTTATAAACATAATATACATAACATCACGCCTTGTTTCCCCGAAAGGTTGGGCAGAGGTGTACCTATAGTACACCCACATTTCGCCAGTTATGTTTTAAGTCCCATGTAATAGGGGGCGAGCCTATTGCCGTCTACCGGGCACAAATCCAGGCTTCGGGCTGCTACTGAGAAATTCCAGATAGAAAATCCCAATAACACGTTGCCCGACCTGGGGATCGAACCCAGGACCTCATGCTCAGCAGTAGCTATTTATAAAATAGTATGAATAGTTAAGGTAGGGACATCTACATATAAATATAACAAAATAAACTCGCTTTTCGAGTCTTTAAGTGTGACCGCTTCGTTCTTCTAAAAATGTCAATGATTTTCCTTAAATGATGACTATTTAAGGAATTTATTCCGGAACGTTTATTTAACATAACACATAACATAACATCACGCCTGTAGGGTTAGGCAGAGGTGTACCTATAGGACACCCACATTTTGCCAGTTATGCTAAATTCAAACTACGGGCTGCTAGAAATACCCAATGACACTTTGCCCGACCTGGGAATGGAATGGAACCGAGAACCTCATGCTCAGCAGTGGCTCTTGCGACCACTAGACCAACGAGGTAGTCATCGAGGTTGAATTGTATGTCACATAACGAAATTTCGTTCTGTCACGTCAAAAAAACCGTAGGGAGCAGCTGCTCGCTATTACTTAAATAAAAGAAAATTAAAGCACACACGTAACGTTTAAAAAAAAAAATGAATGTGGTGCGCAAGTAACATCTTCATGCGATTGTTATAATGAGATTCAGCGAGCTGGTTTAGGACGGGCGTCTGCATCGGGCTTCCTTGAATAAATGAGGATGTCATTTAATGAGACGGAGTTATGATCCGCACTTCAAACTGGGCTAAAGACAGGCAAAAATGCAAACGTTACATCTGATACTTGTCAATGTCAAATTATTTAACCATTAATGTATGATTTTCCAGAGAGAACGTGCAGTAGAAAACTTTGAGGCCCTTGGAGGACAGCGACTATGTTTTTTTTTCGAATTAGAAGTTTTTCGAATCACTATACGAAGTATGTCAGATTGTAAGAATTCGTTTTCTTGACAACTCTGTAATTTTTAAGGCCAAAACAGTCTTTCTTTTGCACCTTCTGTCTGGAAAATAAATTATCTCAGTATTTAAACATATTTTTAACATACATATTTGCAACGGAAGCCGAATACAATACGTCCCTTGTTTCGTAAGTCAGGGTGACTTACCAAACAGGGGACATATTGTATTCGGCGGCGGTATATGATAGAAGTTCACCGAAACACACACTTAAGTAAGGTTATGTAATAAATAACAAAGTGATACGAACTTAAGCTGTAAGAGGCTGTAATAAGTAGGTTTTCTTGTGTGCGTCTAGGGTTGGTATAGGTAGCCAAAATAAAGTTGATGTATTTGATATCTATGTCTGTACTATACTCATTTACTGTCTGCCTTTTATAATTATTGTAGGGAAGGGTAGAAAGTCAGGTACAAAGAAGAATGGACAAGAAACTCCATAGAGCTGCAAGATTACTGACAAATGCGTGCACTGACTGGACGGGTCCAGTCAATCTGTGTGGTTCTTCCCTCAATATACAATTTCAGACGGCAATTGACATGGTCTTCACATGATCTGACCAGGATTATGTCTGGACTTTAAAAGAGGCTGTGACCTCTGAGTTTTTTGGACCTTTTTGCCAAGAGTCGTCAGATCCTTAATTCCCAAAAAAAATATAATTGACGTGTAAAAGTTTTTGTACAAACCTACTCATAAAAACAAAATCATTCATAATTTATAGTTACTCTGTTCTCTGCCTCGTTGGTCTAGTGGTCGCAAATACTGCTGAGCATGAGGTCCTGGGTTCGATTCCCAGGTCGGGCAAGGTGTTATTGGGTTTTTCTATCTGGAATTTCTCAGTAGCCCGGAGTCTGGATTTGTGCCCGGTTGATGGCAACAGGCTCGCCCCCTATTACATGGGACTTAAACAACACTGGCGAAATGTGGGTGTACAGGTACACCTCTGCCCAACCCTTCGGGGAAACAAGGCGTGATGTTATGTTATGATGACTTACTCTTTTAAAATATATTACAATAATATAATAGAATATAATACTTTTTAGTATGTACACCATACCATATGAATAACAGATATAATTGTAGTTTTTTTTATATTTTGAAAACATTAAATATAGGTTACTCAGACTTCGGCCCCGGGTTGGCCGAAGCAAGGAAACCCTGTTCAGGTGGAGATTCATAAACGACTTAGACTTGCAGTGTAAATGTGGTGCTGTCCCACAAACCATGGGACACTTGATATCATGTCCTGCGTGTCCTGTCAGCTGCACGTTACAGGAACAGATGGACGCTAGTGATGACGCCAAACACGTAGCCGAATTCTGGGCAGAGTCCGTTTAGATTGTCATCGACATGCTGAGAAGAAGATAGGTTATTATATGTGAAGATGATTTACCCAGAATAAAACTACTACATTAGGTGCAAAGTATCAGAAATGAAGCAATGACAGATACATTAATTATGTTATTAAACGTGGTGCTAACATATTTACCCATATTGCAACCGTAGATTTTTCCTAACATTCTAACCAAACTATTGTGTATGTTAAGGTAATCACAAAATGTGAGATTTGATGTCATAAAATATGAAATTAGCAGACAGTTTGATTGGGTCGTGGCTCTATTTTGTCCTGTGGAGTAGTAGGTAACGGAAATAAGTGGTTGATTGTTGGTTTTATGTGATGGGACCAGTTTACTGCTATTTATTCATTTATCGTGTTCCGTGTTCATTTATCGTGTGTGTGTGTCTAAGGTCAAGTTTTCTCATTGGAGCCACGCGTGTGATTTTAGATAATTCCTTATTTGTTAAGCTAATACAGATGGCCCTATAAAGCGGCAATCGCTTTCAAAGCCTTTCTTATTTCTACAGCACTTTTCAACGGGCTCACAGGGGTCCCCTAAGTAACCGAAAAGCGATCACGAACACGAAATACGATACGCTTTTTCATCTTAGTTATAGCTGAAAGAATTTCAGTTCTTCTAGGTCAGCCGATCATTGTATAATTTTGTATTAATTATGCAAAACTACTTTCAGATTAGTTAATACTTTAGATGTTTATCTTGTTAGATTTGTATGAACGATGCCTAGTTTTGAATCTCGATTTAAATGTGTCAGTCACGTTCCATGCAAAGGCCTTTATGTCGCAACAAACAAATCTACTTATTTGATTGTTTGTCGTTCTTGAAAACCTGAAATGTAAACAAAAGATTATTGATTGCAAAAACATAGCTTTATGTCATCATAAGCAGCTGCCTAACCTTTTCTACACAACGTTGACTTAGACTTTAAACCGACCCGGTTGCCAGTCTAATTTGATGCAGCTTAATACCCGTACTTTATTTACATGCTTCAAGTATCTATTAAAAATAGTTTTTGTGTAATTTTCTTAACTGAATCAACCCTACACGTGTATCTTAGCGAGTGGCAAAGAGAAGCTGTTGCCAAAACCTCGACACCACCGCTGTGTCTGGGGATTAAACATTTTGGGACGATAGCTTCTCTATTGTAAAAACTGTTGGTGTGTCATTTGACGTTTTGAGAATAAGAATCGTAGTGTAGATGTTGATAGAGTGTGTAGAGAGATGTTGAGAGTAATGTTGTATTTAAAGACGATCGGAGATCTACAAGCATAATCAGCGAAAATTTAAAGTAATGTGAATGTTCTAAGAACATTATTTTGTTTTCAGACTTAAGAGATGTTTTGGTTACTCCATCGAGGAACCAATACAGACGGCTCAAACTCAGGTTGTGTATGCAAACGAGGTCAGGCAACACTCCATACCTAACAGCTTACATAAATTAACGATTCAACTTAAAAGAACCAATTAACTAAGTCACCACCGGGGTGCCAGCTGTTTTAGAATCCAATGGAAGGCACGCGTCGATGGGAAGAGGTCAGACGGAATGACCATAACGCCTTGGAAGTTGGCTTTTGGTGTGGGAAATCCCATCTTCCTAGCACGGCAGGCTGAGCTGGGGCAACTGCTGCAGGTGCAGAAAACCTCAAACGGCGAAAATATAGCAACCTTATTGCAAGCTGTTATGTTTGGTTTGAGCCATTTGGGGTTGAATCACTAGGACCGTGGGGTCCGAGTGCTGATCAAGTATTTCGGGACACCGCCATGCGTTTGCTCGTTTCTTCACGTCACCCTCTGGCCTAGTTTTAGATCAGTGAAACAGCATTGCCATGTAACGTGGCAACACTGCCAGCCTTTTGTGCACTTTTCCCACTGACAGCGATGCGGACGAACTTTTTGTATTTAAAAAAAAATATAGATGTACATTTATATTTGTTTTAGTGTTAGATTGTATATTGTATTTAATGAGTACAATATGTCGCAACTAAACATTTCGATAAAACAAATTGCTAAGTATAATTATTAACTTGAAATGCATATCACCTACTAACAGGTCATGTACAAAACGGGTTAGCGAAGTGTGGAACGCTTAGCACAAACTTTAATACCGTGTTTGAACTCAGCTCCTAGTAGGTTGTTTCGTAAAAAAACTATACACGTAGATATTGTACTCAGGTATTAAAAATTAGACTTTTTTCAACACTTCGTTGGTCTAATGGCCATCGCGACTGCTGAGCTTGGGGTCTTGGGTTCATAATAATAATACCAGCCTATAATTGACACACTGCAGGGCAAAGACTCTTATCACACAGAGAAGGCACGAGCAGTGATCAAAACGCTTGCTCAAGGCGGGTTGGCGATATCAGACCTGTAAGTCTAGGTTTCCTCAGGATGTTTTTCTTTCACCGGTGTCAGTAATGTCCAAGATAAACTTGGAAAGTACATATGAATTGAAAAAGTCATATTGGTAAATAGCATTGGCATATAACATTGGTCAACCTATTACCCTGGATTCTGCACGTGATTGTGAACGCCCCTGCGTTGGCCCCTGCGTTTATAATCGACGGTTATAAAAAAATGCTTTTACATAAATTTTGACCGCAGCGGTGTATTGCACTTTTCTAAGAAATAGCATTTTTTTATAACCGTCGAAAAATCTACGTTAGAATCATGTGCTGAATTCTTATAACTTTTATTTTTGTCTGGATTCAATGTCAGGAAATTTGTCATTGCAATATTATTTTTCAGTAGACTGTAGAGTCTGGATGTAGCCCGTTTGATGAAGATTTAGAAACTTTTTTAAAAAAGATTATTTAAACATTTGTGACTATGTTTCTAACTTAAAAAGGGTGGTTACGTAAGTAGGTAGGCAGAGGAATTTCCAGAAGGTTTAAAGGTGAGAGGCCGTCTGCTGTCATTTTACGGTCCTTATAAATTAACGGCTAATTTTTGAGAAGACCCTCTCAAGTGCCGATTTAAAAAATAATTGAAAGTAGTGAATTGTGTTATGATGAAAGATATTCTGAGTTTCTGTTCCTGAAGTATTATGTTGAAATTGCTTTAACATACACGTAGGCACACATAACTTGTCTTGTTGGTACTTGCAATGGATTTTTGAACTTGCTTCCGAAACCTTTGAATAAACCCTCTCTATCTCTTAAATAAAACTTAACCTTGGCAATAAGCTCACAAAAAAGAAAAAAACCTGAATCTCAGCAGTTGGAAAATTTAAATCTGCTTAAGCCAGAGTCAAAGAAAATATAAATACCTAAAGAAAAATTAAACCAGCCACATATTTACTTAGTACCAGTTTTCTGTATTTCCTTGTCCCAACGCGGTTAACTTTGCTTTTCGGACACACCTTTATCTATTATAAACGATCCTTGTTAATTGATTCCAAATTAATCTGTGCAAATTGGGTGTCTAAAGAGAACTAATGCAATATTAAAAGCGGTATACCGTAAAACCGGTAAACCGCAATTCGAACGATCGATATAATATAACATTTTATCTTTATTATATTTTAATGTAATAGGTAAAGCCGAGTTTGTTGTTTTTTTTGGTTTGAACGCGCTAATCTCTGGAACTGCCGGCTGGATTTGAAAAAATCTTTTTTAATCTGATAGCCCAATTTTTAAGGCATGTTATAGGGTATTAACATCACGCTAGAACCCGTAGAAGCCGAGCAAAAAGATAAAAGCCAGAAAGAAAGCTAAGTGAAAACTTAACAGCGTGGGCAGGCGTTGCGATGCGATGCGTTGGGTCGAGGCAACAAAAAAATTCGCGAGCTGAAGCTAGTTGTATAATAACCTGCGTTTACCAAAGAGCGCTCCCACGCAAAGTCAATCTAACTAAACTAGCGGTAATTATGAGTTCACAGATATTGGGCGGTTGCAGTTAGTTACTGGTACACAAATTGCAGCGTGTGCGCATACCTACTCCAGATCTTTTGGTGGATGGTAGTGCGGGATTCGTAGCGTAGCGACCGTGTAGATTAGCAAAGCGTAGAATTCTGACAAGACTGTTCTTGTCAGAGGAATATATAATAAATCAATATTTATAATTAAAATAGGGTAAATATGAACATCAAAGTATTAGAAATAATTTACAAATGTATTAAGGAGTCTGTCTGTTCACTTCACCATAACCATGCTAGAAAAGTGTTAGGCAAAACAATATTCTCTGTATTGAAAAGTATGGAACTATGCTCACTAGATCGTCCCGCCTCCGACTATGTCTCGGCAAGAATATTTTGCCTGTGCTGATACGCTCCGTGCATAGCCCGCGACCTTGCGAAACCGGTGAGTAAACGAGTTATAACCGCGTAAGGACCGTTCTAAACACGTAATAAACGGACAATTTTCTAATAGACATCGTACTATTTATAGGAATATATTTTATAATTTCCTTCCTGAAGCGTCTGCCTCACTCGAAATAACAGGTGAACTACTACAGCCGAGAGAAGAATAGGGAACCGTACTGATATGACACGCGGATGCTACGCGGTGGCTAGGGTCACTGTAACCGTTATGCACGGTCATAGTCATGTTTCTTTCTGTGCCTGAGACGTTCATAGAACGGTCACGGTATGGTACGGTGTAGTAACATTACATGTGTGTATTTTGGATGCCTGTACCACACATGCACAACCCTGTTAAATCAAGTGCCTATGACGTCACACGTCTGCTAAGATCGTATACAGAGTCAACGTTCGACGACGAAATGATGTTTACTGGCCACCACCCGCGTCACTCGCGTCATGTAATAAGTACAGTCGGTTACAAGCCACTGCCCGCGTTACCTCGCGTCCCTAATTTTAGTTTTTGTATATTAACTGTGTTTAGTCCTAGTATCTTTATTATTAAACCAGTTCGTGATACTGAAGAAACATTTAATTTCACCTCACTATATAACCTAAATCACGTCTCAACAAAAGTTCTATACTAGAATAAACATGTATGATTTAGGTAGCGACCCTTCTGTAGGTACACTTTGAGATCAAATACTTCATTGAAACGCTTTAGACAGTCAATAAAAAGTCTGATGTAAAACAACCCAAAAAAAAAACATATTTGCAGCAGGTTACGGCATTGAGGACGAATGCATGCAAAACATCCTATAAAATATTCGGTTTTGTCCGAAACAATACTGAACGAACAAAATAAAGTTTCAGCCAATAAATAGGAAATTTTAAATTAATAAAGGAGCACAACATGCAATCGATTACCGACAGTATGCTAGATAGTAATAAAGAGTGATCGATGCGTTTGGCCGCGTCCCATGCTCGCCCGCTCTCGCCCCGCACACGCCCCACAGTCGCCCCGATCTCGCCACGCAGTACCAGTGCACCACAACTGTCGTAAATTTGAAATGACGCAACGCCGACAACATGGCTTCGGACGCTAAACATAAATTTCTTTATCTGATGCCTCTATATCAGCTGTTCATATGGGTTCCGCAATTAGTATTACAAGTAATTTATGCGAAGTTTCAGCGACTAGCGAGCTCGTTTGAAAAGATGCATGAGTGCGGAACTACTAAATGGTATATGTTTTCGTACTGTGTATGATTTCGTTTACATGTTGACAAAGTTTTTGAAAGTCACCATGATGATACGAGTCTTATCAAACATGAAAGAGAAAATAAAGAAAGTATTTCACCTATGAACCATAGCCCAGACGAAATCGCAACAGATAGAAATTGATAAAACATTTTAATCGCAAAAACGTAACTCACAAAAATGAAGCCCATAAATCGAAACGAAATATTTCGTGGGTTGGCATTCAGAGCATTGCGCTCAACTACAGAGCGAAGTAGTAGGAAGGAAAGCTATAAAAGCTTTACCCTTTCTAAAAACACGTAAATAGGAGAGCGGGGCGTTCGTTTGGTTCGGCTTCGGCAGCACACACACGCGCGCCACCTACACTGGCCGCGAGCCTTACATACGGGGAATAAACGACGTGAAATGGGAAAAATGTTAAATATGTATGAGTGCGGGTAAATATATAAATCGGTATATAAAGGCGCTTATATAAAATAGATGGGAGCGCGGGTTGTGCTGCGCTCGGCTCAGTCGCGAGCGGACCTCCCAGCCGCACGGCGCGGCCATCTCATCTTGCGGCTCTCTCGCCGCTCTCTCTCCCGAAACTCCACGTTTTCGCGCCAGTTTCCCCCGACCCATAAACAATGTAAAACAGACTTTTAATGATGCAGAAAGTATTGCCATGGCTAATTGGGCAGGACAGTGTTTTTGTGTTATGACTTAAGTTTTTCCAACTTCACGTGGTCGGCCGCCGAAGTTTTCCGAACTCGGTAAGTGTTTATAAAAGTTGGCGTAAGTTTCCTTGCTTAGTATGAATAAAATAAGGCACTTGTGCTGTACAGCCTCGGAGTTTTAAATGGCGTTAATTAATAGTGCGGTGCTCCCTAATTGTTTGAATACTGTTAACTGAGTTTGTTTTGTTGGCTATTGATAGGAGCGGGAATTTGCATTTTTGGAAAACTGTGGTAACTATGAAAAACCCTTGACAAATTAATCCAAAGTGTCAATTAATGACACTTTCGAAAAAAGCTAGTAGTGTTCTTGCGTAAAAAAATTGGAAGTGTTTCAACAATTGTTGAAGTTAAACATTAGTTACGTTCTGGAATTTAATTTTGAAACTGGCACTGATCTTTCAGTGTAACTAATTAAGTAGAAATAAAACATTACACCCGCATTTTCCATCGTATCAATTGAAAGTCGTCTTAAATCTCACTTTTACTGTAGCGACATAATAACAAATTCGGGGAAAAGGAGAACAATATAGAAAAATTAACAACAAATACAATTAATTATTAAAACAATTTCCTTACGTAAATAAAATATAAAGACCCAGTTTTAAAGCTAGCATTCACAATATCTAAAAAAAAGTTTTTTTTTTTTTTTTTTAACAATTAAAATGATTTTCCAATTCAACAAAAACACATTTATCACTGGAACTGATTAAACAAGAAGTATTTTTCCGTACTTTAGCAAAACAATCAGTTGCGACGAATATTAATAGCGAACAACCGTGGTTACAATAATTTGTTTCGTCGACGCAAACAACAGTCGGTTAAATTAGTCCGCGCCAAATGAATGACGCGAGGCCTAAACACACGCTCATTTATTAAACGTAGGCCTCCAAATTTGACCATATTAAATATCCTTTACATCATTAAATACAGATTGAATAAACTTTATACCGCTTTCAAATTTCCGCAAGAATGTTTTTCAAAAATGTCCATTTGCATTTTTAATAATAGAACTAAGAGAAACTTGCAAATATCCTCTGATATTAGATGTTGGTAATTTTTTTTAATTAAGGCGTTTCGTACAATTTTGTGAAATTGCGCGCTGGCTGTGTGAAATTCCAACGTGAATTTTGGTGAAACTTGGTTTTACTGAAAGAGAGAACAGGAGTTCTTGTGTTTTTTTTAATAAAACTTATCTTACGTACTGGGAATAATGCGAGCTACAAATGATAGAAATAAGAAATAGAAATATGTGTAAGGAAACATTTACTTTCTTTAACGCGTTATAATTTACTTTCCTTGGCATTTAGTTTATTAGTATGTTCATAAATAACGACCGGAATACAGCACTTACAAAAGTTATGGCACACGTGCACCTGCCGTCATCATACATTCAATATCTTCAACAGTTTCACAACTTGATAGAGTAACTGTTCAATTTTTAAAACGAAAATTTTAACTCTGATATTATGTAAAGAAATACATAATTTTACTTGGATCACGTTTATTTTGAGTCACTTTCGCGTCCCTCAAATTTTTGTGTGAATATTTTCATCATAAACTGAGGCCCTACTCGCGCGACAGCTTCATCAATTACAATTAGGGTCTGAGACGTGTTATTATTAAACAATCCTAGAATATTGGCGATAAATAAATTTGGGACTAGGGCTGAAAAGATGGAAGAACATCGTTTGGCTTAGGAAAAGCTTGTGACAAAAAAAGTGATGTTTATGGATGAAGAGGGAGAGGAAGGCCAAATAAAAAATGGATGGATTGTTTGAAGAATGTTAAGAAAGAGAAGGGAGTGAATGAGAGCGTGGTGGTTTACAGGTAGAATAGAAGAAGAAACCGTGTTTTGCCGATCTCTGGATAAATAATAAATGATAAAACAGTTCTGAAATAAATTAATTCGACCAACCCCAACATACACAGCTGTTCCTCAACTCCTTGAAAAAACAACTCTTACTGCACTCACTCCACAAAACTCATACACTGCTCATCTGAATTACTTACATACATATATCACCTATTAGTCTAACACTTCACACCAGATAAACACTCACTCACACATGGTCTAAAATGACTCAATAACTTCTGCAGAATTATAGGTAGGTAATTATTATTATGACTTTTTATTTAATTTGTCTAATCATAATTATTGTTTAACTCTTACTAAGTTTTTATTTTTGTTATGCATATTGTTTAATCTTCGACTCCTGCACGGTATCTCTGTAAAAGCTAATTCTAGCCATGGAGGGGGCCTCCACGCCAACCAACCTATATCAGGCACCAATCTCTCACAAAGGTGGAATACAGCTGAAACATTTGTTGTACGCATTAACTTTAAGTCAGCTTTGTGAAGAGAAAATAAATGATAAATTATTATTATTATTAACTCCTTTATTACATTTAACAAACTTATAAATTACATTTTTTAAATATTTTTTAAAAAATCGGAAAAAAAAATAAAAAAAACATTTAATGTTTTTAAATGTTTTTTTTTGTTTTTAATTATTATTATTATTATCTCAAGCAACATGTGATCAGGAGAGTGAAGATGATGAATGGAACTTAGGCAGGGATGGCATGAACATGAACCATGATTGGCAACTATGACAAATGTTGGGCACCGCACGATTTTTCCCCCCATCACCTTTTTAACCGACTTCCAAAAGAAGGAGCTTCTCAAGTCGTGTGTGTTTTTTTGCATGTTTGTTATGCGATATCTCGGGCAATAGTGAATCGATTTCGAAAATTCTTCTTTTAATAGATAGGATATGCTTCAGGAGTAGTCACATATCAATTTTATTAACTTTGCTTTGGTAGTTTTTCAGTTGGCATCAATAATACGTATTTTTCCACTTAGTGTATATTGATGATGTTCTAATAACTTCCTGGTATACTTTATGTGGGTACCACAACTAAAAAGATTTTTACAAAATAAAAAACAAACGACTTGAAAAAAAGCACTACAGAGTAAAAACTTTAATTCGGTGAACAAAAAAAAAACAAAACCAAAGACACGCAAGTCGTTTGTTTTTATTTTGTTCAGATCTACTATGTATTTATTTTATCGTTGGAGGATGATAATGTAAGTAGGTATATATTGTGTATATTTTATTTAATTCGATGTACTTTTTTATATCAAGGTCAAGCCACAGACATATGTAAAGGCAACAAAATAAATACCTAATACTAATGTCACGCCTTTTTAATAAGGTTCGTCTACACTGTTCTAAGGTTTTCTACTATAATAATACGAGCCTATTATTGTCGCACTGCTGGGCAAAGGCCTCTTCAAATATAGAGAAGGCATTGATCAACACTCTTGCTCAAGACGGAATGGCGATTGTAAACTTTAACTAACTATATATAACAGTACCCGAATTGCGTACTCGTAATACACAATAAATCGGAATCTGAATCGTTTTGACGCAGATTGCTAATAAATTGCTTAAAAAGTTTAAAAAAAAAACTGCTCAACAATGAAAATAACGCAATGAATGTTGTTGAACTGTCAAAATAATTCAAATTAGTCGTAATCGTTTACGAAAATGTGTTACGCAATTAGGCTGCTGGTTTCCTAACAATGTTTTCCTTCACATGCCAGCCAGTGTTGTACAAAATAAACTCAGAAATAAAATTTAAAAATACTGACCCCGACGGACGTTCATTACCGCGTCTAAACCGTTGTAAGAACTTTAGATTTTATGGCCGAAATAAAAGAGTTTTCGTTAAGTTAGAACGGTTTTTCTGGAACCGTTTCATCTCAGTTTTCTTTTAACAATATTTGCATCTAGACGTATTTAAATTGTTTTCAAACTAATCCATTGAGTGCTGAGTTGCCTTTTAGCCTAAGGTAAATAAGTCCCTTAGGAGTCGGTTTCTTTTATTTCGATTCTATCCTTACGGTCTGATAATTTTTTTTCTTTCGCCTTTAGGTTACAGACCTAACATATTCATGTGTTTATGAAACAAAATTCTACAACATGCTTGAAGCACTAAACATGATCATGATAAAAACTCATACGCTCATTTAATTGTTCTTAATAGGTTTCATAACACTAACTAATTACTTGGAAATAGAGCTAAATGACAAATCATAACAAAAAGCCATTATAGCCGTTCTAAGATACTGTAGGCAGTATTGTAGAACGGCTAGAATCGCTTTCTGTAGGCAGAAAACCCTTTCCCTTCATTCGTTCCATTTCTTTCGTTGCTCAATGAATGAAATGAATTCCTTTTCCACTGTATAATTCCAGAGGTTTTTAAATTGCACCCCAGCCAAGATTCAGTGAATTAAAAAAGTTCAATATTCTAGCCACGTGTATTCGATATGACGTGTCACCGAATAATTGAAAATAGATGAGTACTGAGTACGCATTTCCAAAAGATTTCTTATCGACAATATTCAATTTTGTTTGAACTACGATGAAATATTCAGTATTAGATATTAAATTTTCGGGAACGAACGATATTCAAATTGTCGATAGCTATTTGTATAATAACTTCGTTACAGGAATTTCAGAGATAATTGTGTTAAAAGTCATCATTCATGTATTTACGTTTTCGAATTGAATAATTGAATCGGATTTAACCAGGTATTTAAAATTGTGTGCTCAAATCTGTGATGAGTTTTATCATTTTCATAACGAGAAAACAGTTTTGTCGAATTAATCGTCTAATTAAAGGGGATGACGATTTTTTTAACGACCTACTTTTTTTTTGTAGGCTCCAACATAAGGCACGGACGAACTATCCTTTTTGCCTGAAGTAGGGTTTATTTCAACTATATTGTTAGAAATGTAAGACTACCACTATTAATGTACAGTTGTATACGAAGGAATCAACTGAGATGCGTCGACCGCTTACAAATGGCAGTTTATACTCACCGAAATATTTCGCCGATCGTATCTCGGACTTTAAATGTTTAGTTAGGGTTGTTACAGTATTAAGTAACGAAGATTATTAAATTGAACGTGTAACAAATTATTGACCTTCTCATGACGGCCATTTTTTTAAATGATTGCACTTCAAAAACTTTTTGCGCTTCTAATAATGCACATTTTTTAAAGCTTTTTTTGCAGTTGATTGCAGTAACTAAGCTAGGGTTCACCCCGACCAAGCGCGCCGAGCGAGCGAAGTGAGCGGTGCCGCGGCAGCGGCCGGCGAGCTCTAGATCCAAGTTGTTCGCATTTACTTTCCTATTTAGTAATTTTAGGAACTAAAACTTGGAATTATTTGAGGTTCACAAAAAGAGGTGCAAATAATTATATTAGAGTGTTCAATATATTTTTTTAGGAACGCAAATAGTTATTAGAGGTTCGATTAAATACATGCCATAACTAACGGCTTTGCAATAAAGATATAATTTGAATTTTAAATAAGCAGAACATTGTTAAACGCTTTAATGGTCGACTGACTTTGACAACAGCTTTTCTTGATTTGTAAAATATATATGATCAAATTAGAGTGCAAATCGAATCAGATTGATGCGAAAAATTCAAACGTTTTATCTCAGATATCAGATTTAATTCAATCAAATGTAAAGCGTTTCGTGGAAGGTATTCCGAGCTGCGATGATTCCTTGTTTCGCCGAGCTGATCTTAATTTAAAAGAAAAATATCGCTGTTCCTGGATTTTTCTCTAAAAGACAGCGTGACTGACAAAATTGATTAATAAAAATATTGCTTTTTGTAAGATAACGTAAACGGAACTAATATTACAATATCCACTCATATGAAGCAAAAAAGTAGAAATTAATGAAAATTAATGCTATATACCGCGTAGTTTTTGTTGTTTAATTCAAGAAACACCCGACTTCCAAAAAAAAAAGTGAAAAAATTATTTTGATTTCGGAAGTCGGTGTTTTTGGTTTTGTATTTTCGTTTTTTGCCACTGACTTCCGTACTTAATACTACATTTTTGACTCTGTAGTGATTCTTTTCAAATCAAATCTACATACAATTTCAGTGCGAAGACACATTCCGCCATGTAATGATAGCACGCAAATATTTAATGGAGTAGGTATGCTGTAACATATTAGACAACTTAATTAAAGTTTATTCTTCTAATTACATTAATGTTTAGGTTCTTAATATAATTCTCTTCATCTAGAAAATAAAATAATAATCCTATTTTGGAAGTCGGTCAGTCCAAGTCAAGTCCCACACAAATTCGTATATCTTCACTTGCTTAATAAATAACAGTGTCGTGAAGTCATTATAACATCTTCAACATACGCTAAAAGTGGCAAAAAAAATTGTTTTATTGAACTCAAAACCACTCATCAGAACTTGACCAAATCTACGAGTATATGGGACACTCTTTCAAACAAAAGACGAATTTTACAAATCAGTTTAAATATGACGGAGTTTTGAGGTTTTGAGGTTTTGAAGTCGGCAAAAAGAACATTTAAAGCCGATAGATACTCGTAGTAGTCAAATGTGGTACTTAAAGTTATGCAACTATTAACGTCTGCCTAACCATACATGTTTTGACGTTTAAACGTCTCATAGCATAACTCTAAGCAAAATTTTTATGTAAATGTGATAGTTTCCAATATTAACAAACGGGTATTAAACAAACAAAGCTAGTTTTCTCTTAACAATGGCCGATCCTAAAGGAGTATTTAGGACCAAAGTATTGTAGGTCCAGGGTCTGTAGATACCAACTTATTGGATATCGAGAAACCGCTGTCTGAAGAATGAGCTTTAGTGATTTCCATAATAATAAAACATGTATATTTTATCCATATCTTGAGACAGCATGTATTGGGCTAGCGATTTAATTTTCTCTATCTATACATCCATCCATTTATTCTATATTCTGTTTCTATCTTATAAATCTGTAGACGAGGCGTTTCTGTACATGGAAAATATAAAAAAATGCGGTGTTAAAGGATAACTATCAGATGCCATTTCTATCATTTTTTTAATTTTTGTCTGTTTGTCTGTTAGGATGTGAGAGATTTGGGCACGCCACAATAGCGGCGGTAAGTCCCCTCTTTGAGGAGTGGTTGGAGAGGCGCCACGGCGTCCTCACCTTCCGCCTGACACAGGTCCTCACCGGACACGGTTGTTTCGGGAGGTTCCTGTTTCGCATAAGGCGGGAGGAAACGCCCGGGTGTCACCATTGTGTGGATCGCCCGGAGGACACGGTGGAGCATACGGTGGAGGTATGCCCAGCTTGGGCGGAGCACCGCAGTGTCCTCGCGGAGGCGATTGGCGGCGGCGATCTCTCGCGTCCGGCCCTGGTCCAGGCCATGGTACGGAGCGAGAGGGAATGGAAAGCCGTCACCTCCTTCTGCGAAGCAGTAATGCTCGCAAAGGAGGAGGCGGAGCGCGTGAGGGAGAGAGCCTTGCGCCCTCACGCCCCTAGTCGCCGCAGGAGACGCCCTGAGCGTCGGGAATCGCAAGCAGATTCCCGGCCACCGTAGGCGCGGGCTTGCGGACGGCGAGCCATGGGTAGCTCGCCGTCCGGTAAGGACCAGGCCCGGGTCGACGGCGCGTTGTGTTCCACGCGCGCCTCAAAGAGATGTCAGCACAAAATGACGGGGTCCGATAGGGCCGACGCCTCAGGGTCGCGGGTTATTCCACAGAGAAAACCGTGGCCCTGGCACAGGCAACTGAAGGAACACGGGTGGGTTTTAGTCAGTAAAAGTCTGACACGCCCTCCCGCTCCACCCAGAGCGGGAGAAGTCATTTGATGATTTCCCACCCAAAAAAAAAAAAAAAAAAAGGATGTGAGAGATTAATTAGATCAAGTATCACGTAAAAAGAGCGAAACCAATATGGTTAAACTTTACGCTGAAATATTGTATATAAATCGGAGTAATTATTAGCCTGTCTATCAAAAGATAAAATGAATTGAAAGTGAGTGAAGTGAGTGATTGAAAGTGTTCAAGTATAACTTTTCATAACACGTACACGTAATGACATCTATTACCAACGAATATAGAAGACAACAATATTGTACACACGGTAACTGAGTTATTTAAAAAGTAATGTTAATGATTATAATGTTATAAAATACGCTTTTCATCGTTTAAATCATAACAACTTTTTTATATCAGACTGGGTTCAGTTTGATTTAAGAAGTTAAATGTTTGCAGAGCGAGTCTTACAGTGGTGTTAGTAATCGATAGATGGCGTTGAACAAATGTCGTCATTTTCTGAATCGCGGTGTTGAGATTTTCCGCAGAAGAGTAAGACACATTCGTAATTCGTTTATTACTATGTTTTTCAGAAACAAAGTAGATTCTTATGGACTGGGGTCTTGGAAAATTTAGTTCTGGATTTCTCTCTAGAGGTCTCATCTCATTCAAGTTCTCACTCAGTTCTTTCCTGAATCTTTTGAAGAAAAACTGAAGACTCTTTGAGGCATCTTTTTATCCGACCTTATATAACCAACTTAAAAAGGAAGAATTTCTCAATTCATCAACAAAAAATTTTACTCCTAGGATTTTTGTTTTGTGAATGGGTAATTGTACGGAAGATGAAAAACAGTAGGTAGCTGTGTAAGTACATAACAGTGGTCAACTGATCATAGACTGCGAAGAAACCCTACTGTCACGGAACTCCTCAATGACGAACAGTATACCTACCTATTCTGACTGGGTTATTGTAGGGTATGTGAATTTTGTTTGCTTAGTATCAATTTATAGTATTACACGAATTTTGTGTTTAGTTCCAGAATAAAATATAAAAAACCGACTTCCAAATATTAACCATATTTATAATTATGATATTTCCTTGCTAACGACTTCCCAAATTAAAGTTATTTGTACTTTGTAGTGGTTTTTTCAGAAATCGGTTGTATTGTTATAACAATAAGTTTTATTTTACGGTGGTCACATTAATACTGTATTAATTCTAAAGTGGGGGTGTAATTTTTGTTTTTCGGGAGTAATTGCAACATTAAACTAACAAAAAAGACATACACACATAACCTAAGAAATAGAAACGAAGTAGTTCTGCGATTTTAAAGAGTGCAAAAGTATTAACCTTTATAAAAGAAAACTAAAGGATGATATTATGCAAAAAGCAATTTCAACATAAATACCCTAAAAACACAATACAAAAAACTTACATGAAATCTTCACTTAAATAATACAAAATAAAAAAAAAACACATTACCACACAATACGTACGTGATAATCAAAATTACGATCTCAAAATTACAAATAATCAGCGGTCTCCGAGACTATGCTTGTCGCACACAAGCAAACAAACACGTGCACGCACTATACTAACACACACCAACACGTTCACACAGTAGTTCGCTTCTTAATAATCGTTTGTTTGTGTTCCCCACAAAGTGACAAAATTTGACTTATGAGGGTACCTTGGTGTCAAATTGGCCAGCTGTATTAACTTTTTTATATGTAACTAACCTAACTAACCTAACCTAACCTAACCTACACTTTTGCTTTGTTAGCTATTGTTCTCGTATGTTGTTGTTATAGTTTTACATCTGCATGCTTTATCATTAGACGACGATTATATATATGTTAAAAGTTAAATCTCATTTAAGTGAACTGTATAATGTTCTTATGAGAAATCAAGATTCTTTAAACCTAATTGAGGCATTTTCGTTATGGGTGTCATCTTCATCGTGTTTGAGGGTGCCATCTTCATCGTGTTTGAGGGTGCCGAAAATCAGAAATCAAAATCCGAAACGGCAGCCATTACCAGAGGTGGTGGATCTTGGGTAGCTTTTCACACAGGCAACTGTACGAGTATGTAGGTCTTTCTGAATGAAAACCAGTTTTTAAGAAATTCATTTATTTGGGATTTCCAACAAAAGTTACACAGATAACATTGAAATCACAATAATATTATGTTTTTGATAAACAGAATTTTCAACAGCGCACTTAAAGCGTGATCCTTTGCTACCAGGCAAGATCTGAAGACTTCCTTTTCAATGAAGGAGTGGTACACACACCTTCTCTAAGCGACAAATTATTGTATTCCGACATCCACGCAAACGAAGTCTCGGGCTCAGTTAGTACATAATATTATTAATTCGTAATAACTCTGTCTGTATGTTACCTTTTACGCCTAAACTACTGAACGGATGTCGATAAATTTTGCCAGGAGATAGATGGCATACTTGTCCCGGTGGCACGTTCCAGTGGGATAATTTCCGACATCTAAATCAAAATCAAAATATTTTATTTCACATAGACCTACATGGGCACTTATGAAACGTCAGACTCTAGGTGCACGGTTCCAATTGGTCGTTTCCCATGGAGAAGAGCCGGCAAGAAACTCCATGGTTACTCTTTTAAAAAAATGTCTTTTACAATGTTTTCCAATTACAGTGTTAACAGGTATGGGAGGACAGTGTAGGCCTGTCAACAAGTACCATATGTTAAACAAATAGACAATTGTCTATAAATTTACGATCCACAGGGCCTACGACGTTCTCACATTTTCAAAATATAAAATAATCTAATAAAGTAAAATCAAAAACTAATTAAAAATTGTAGGTATATAAGGTCAAATAATGAAAGAATTATGTCAGAGATATGTAAAAGTCCATATCTAATAATAAAAAACATCCGCGAGCGAAGGCGCGGGCAGAAGCTAGTTATTTATAAATTAATGTCGCCGTTCAAGTCTGCTTGTTTGTTCGTTGCCTGTATGTTGTTCTTCTATGTCGTTTTACCATCATCTTGAGAAACTATTTTGGAAGGTTTGTGTTTTATAAAATATAAAAGGAATAAATAAATATTAATGGAATAAAATGTAACCTTTACTATAAATTAATATTAAAATACATTTTAATAAAGAAATATTAGTGGTTTGTGTTTGTCGAGACGTAGAAACCGTACGAAGCAGGAGTGGTTAGCTGGTCCTAACTAAAAGTATCAGTCATAAGTTTTTATTTAGTGACTGGGCAACTAAACGATTTAGGAAAAGTCGGGAAAGACTTTTCGAGCTTTATGGCCTTAAGTCTTATATTAACACGGAAACTTTTAATAAGCATGTTGCTACTTACAAAAAAAAAGTTAAGAACATTTGCAAGGCAGCTTTACATTAACAACAAGGTAAAATCAGCAGACAATAAAATAAAGACAGTTTAGAAAATGTTCAATAATAAAACGAACAGGAACAAAAAGCACAATTCTGATTACACAATGGAGACGTCATGTGATCTCATTTGCTATAACAAAGAAGTTACTCAGGAATTTGTAAATTTCTGTCCCACTAAAAACGACTGAAACCTTAAATTCTTCGTCCTCGCTCGCTTTTTTTTGATATGGGCGAATGTTTCAGCTTGCCCGATTGAATTTAACTTTAAGCATATTAACCCCTTAACAGTAATACAATCTTTTAAGCAAATCGAGATCAAATTGACCGAAGATCTTTGGGGAATGTCTATTAAAGACTGTACTTCCGTAATTGAGACTATAGCGCCTTACTTTTTAATTTGTGTGTGGATCAAGGAGTCTTCCCGGATCTAATGAAATACAGTAAGGTAGTATCATGTCATACGGTATTTGAGTCTATTTTTATTGTTCATCACAGCCATACATAATCTCCGCAGGCGCGATTCTCTAAGGAAACTGTTTAAGGATATTAACATCATGACGGTACCTTGTCAATACATTTATGAAAACATCATGTACGTCAGAAAAAAATTACATCGTTACAGTAAAAGAGGTGAAAGACAGAATTATAGTACTAGAAATCGGGACCTATTAGTTCAACCAGGTTTCAGACTGACTTTCAGACTATCTTTCATGGGGTACTGTTTAAAATGTTACAATAAAATACCTCCCCAAATACTTGAACTGAATGAGACTAAATTCAAATCCTTTGTAAAACGCACACTATGCAGGCAGGCATATTATAAATTAGGTGATTACATCGCTGATAAAAATGCCTGGCTCTAGGTTCGAACCCAGCCAGGCGCTTTACTTTGTGTAAATTATTTCATTACCACTGCTCTCAAAACAGTAAAGGAAAACATCGTGAGGAAACCGGCATGTCTTAGAACCAAAAATTCGAGGGCATGTGACATCTACCAACCCGCACTGGGCCCGCGTGGTGGATTACGGCCCACTCCCTCTCACAGAGAGCAGGCCTGTGTCCCAGCAGTGGGAACATAATAGGCTGATTATGCAATGCTGGTCCTGCTCCACACCACAACTAATCAATTAACATTTGAAATACTGTTGGAGCGGCGGAAGATTGTACGAATTATTTATTGTATAAACTAATCTCCTTTATATTATATAAATACATAGCACAGGTGTGACCTACAATTTACCGGCAATGCCTTATATTTTACTTGAATGTGCCCTGGTGGCTGATAGTATGTCATGCCCACTCAAATGTCTCGCTGACGGTGGCTCATGAGTTTATCATTTAGCTCCATTCAAAATGGTTGACCTGAATGGTGCTGATCCATGCGTCACGTCATGTTCGTGGTGGCGTCAGTTAAGACTAGTCATCTCTTAGCTGCCACGGCTTATTTTACTAATTATTTTTTTGGATTGTTTTTATATATTTTTGCTGCACTCTGGACGCTCTTAACTTGTACGGTTTTTATACATCGTTCCTCACCGTAGGATCAACATTAATGATGTACCTAATATATTTGTAAGAACTTTTTTTTTTAAAGAGTGTCCATGGAGTTTTTTTGTCCGTTCTTCTCCATAGGTACCTACTACGCTTTGAAATGGGCAACTAGCTTGATATTTCTGACTGACCGACTACTTGACATTTCAAAAGTGCCTGTAAATGGTTTAATTAAAATAAATGCTTTGAGTTTCAGTCTTTGAGTTTGAGTTCAAATATTGGGTCCGAAACGTTAAAAATGTGTGATGGTTGCTCTCAATTCGAAACACGACTGTTGTTGTTTTTATAAGATGTTTATAAATTCCATGTAACTATGTTTTTTTCTGCCTGCGTAGCAACTCTTATCTTAATAATTCTGTTGTCTTGATGTTTGTATAAAAATCATTAATGCATTCCATCTTTTTTCCAGATTCCACAACAATGATGCATTTACTGCTAATAGTAATACTCGGTAAGTGAAATAAAGTTGTAATGCAATTCGTTTTATGTACAAAACAATGCAATAATTTACGGGCAATTAGGTTAGCGGTGTTTATGGAAACAGCTTATTTTCCGGCAGGGCAAGACGAGGAAAAAATATGTTTTCCTGTTTAAGGCATTTGAATTTCATTAAGGTACCTTCTCACAAATTCAAAAACCCACTTCAAGTGTGTGAAAGCCTAATTAAGCCGTGATTTTAGAAAACCTATTATTATAATCAGTTGACAAATAGGTAATCACGGGTTTTGATTGGCTGCTGTTACTTTGGTCAACCAATCACATCATTTCACATGAGATTGACAATAAGGTGCAGTTCTGTGTATCAGCCTCTTAAAAACCGGGTATAAACTGTCCTGTTGCGATTGTTACCGAAAAGTTTTAGATCATCATGAGATCACTAATCAAAAGAGTTCTTAACAGAATGCCTGGAAATTAAATACAAAACCGAGCTTAAATTTAACTCTAATCCAAACATATCTGAGCGCCAATCGTTGTTCTTAACACCTTGTCTTATTCATGCGCCGTCAATTAATAGGTGCCGTACCTAATAATTGACGGCGCATGAATAAGACATGAATTTGAGTAGGTAAAAAGGTACCTCATATTTCTTTATTGATTAGCACAATTACTGACATTAGATATATTTTTATACAGGCAGAAATATGTTTCCCTATACGTACTTGCTGTTTCAGTTTCTTTATTACCTACCGAAACTTTAGCGGAGCAAATATTAAGATTTATGAATTTTGTTTGGAGTCTAATGTAAGTATGGTAAGGCCGTATATCTTAGCATTTAAAAGCCCATAAAATATCGTTATGTTCATTATTGTTAGACAAACATAACGGAAAACGGATTTCATGTGTTTAAATTCAGCAAACTTTTAAAATAATAATAATTTGTTCATTTATTATTTATTACGTTTGTTTGCTACAAATTATTTGTTTTTGAGAGCGCCTGTTTTTTGTGATATTATACCTAAATTCATATCTCTACGTTAGTTTTTCAATCGACATAAATACTATCGTGCATAAATAGGTAGGTATCTTTAGCGAAATAAACGTAATATGGAAACAACAATTTGCAAAACAAATCAAATGTTACCTTAAATGTTACCTACATTAAATTTGTTTTGCAAAATGTTGTTTGAGGTGACACACCTTTTTTGATGATGTCATTGAATACGTTTTAAAAAGGCTGTAAAGCTACGGTATCCTAGAAGAGTGGTGGCCGTCACATTATAACGTCCGTCTTGAAAATCTGTTTGTTACGTACCGTTCTCTTTATGGTACTGCAATCATTCTTATAATCATTCTTAGGGATTTTTAGGATGGTTTATTTTCACACCACTACGAGTAATTAAACTTTAATGTGAAATATGTATGGGTTTGACTTGGTTAAGTCATCGGCATTCTCAATTCGTTCATTCGCTGAGCAAACCGATTGGTCTACGGATGAGCACAGTAGCGCCGTGCTTCTGTTTGTGGTTTTACGCGACACTAACTGTTCTTAACTCGAAACTAACGTGATCCGCGCATTATAAACATTTTCTAAAATAAAAAGGTCCTTCGGTGTATTCGTGTTTACTACCCCCTCAAGATACGAACAATAATAGTAACACACGCCTATGGAATACATGTGTAGTGAAGTGAAGCAGGAAAAAGACAACTGGACACGCCGCCAAGCCACAAGGAGCGCGAGGAAGTGGACAGGATTATGCGGTAATCTTTTTCGAATCCTCACCTTTTTCTATTAAACATGTAATTGACAGCGATTTTTGACACCTAAATGTCAGAAATGACGTTAAACATATCAAAAACTGTTCTGTATTTGGACATCTGTTAGGAAACCAAGCTTAACGAAGCAATGCCTGTTTTTTTTAATCTATTTTATGTCTTAAAAAAGATATTTACATTCCCGACTTTTCCGAAAAGTTGAATAAAAGGAATAAACATGGTCCTTCATCAGTTGGCCGAGGGTAATGTTGAAAGAGTCCCTTTTGCTGCCGAGCTCGTCAAATTGTTTACTATCCCTTACTTTTAGCACCTTTATTAGATAAAAAGTAATATTAACTGTACCTATATGTTTATACAAACTTACTTATCTGTTTGACAATAATCCAACTTAATCAAATATGTTTTAGTTTATATTTACTTGTTTATTAGGGGAAAGCGCCAGGTTGCCCGCGTAATTTTGACACTTATAAGTACGTAGGTAGGGACCCTTTCTGTCTGTCATCGGCATAACAAAAATTGTTGTTTTTAAATTACAACTGCAGCCCACGATAAAGCATAATATAAGACATAATATGGAAACAATGCACGAACCGAATTTTCAGCAGCCAATGCGCAGGCAAGTCTATGATAACCTTACGTTAGCTTTCACGAAATATAGGAGCCTATGATGTAATACTATAGTTCTGATAGACAAACAAAATATGTGAAAAATACTGGACAAAAATTTAACGGCATGGGGTTTTGATGTTTGGACAAAATTACAGACTCTTCAGTGTAAACTTATTAAAAGAGCAAGCAAAACAAAGAGAAAGAGCAAGTAAAAATATGAATAGGCCTCTCCTTACCTATCTACGACACTTCTCAACCATCCAAACGAGACTGGCAGCTAAATAGTTTTATAAAAAAACCTTTCCCAGTAGAGGTTCTATAGTTAGTTTAACGAGACTCTGAGTAAACACCAACAGTGGAGGTTCATCGCTTTGTATGATTCAATCAAAGCGTCACGGAACCAGGCTGGTGTTTTTTTTTAAATCTCGTGGACACGCGAGCTACCCTCTAGCGTGCTAATGGAATTAAAAAATAAAAGAAAAAATCTGTTTTTTCTCTCCAGGTGGAAATTGCGCTTCAATGACGAAATTTTAATTAGAAAAACGTTCGTGTTACATTTAAAGTGGACCAGAATTAATTTCCTGCTGTTTTAGTAAAATTTTACAACTGTATCCCGGGAGTTGGGAAATCCTATAAGCGACTTCAGTCTTTGTCGCGCCGATATCTGGCATGCATTTTTTTTCAACGGTGTATTTAAAACAAAAAAGTTGTTTCGAAAAAACGTTACTTTGGAATTGGAATCGATTATTTGTTTCAATACGTTATATGTAGTAAATGGACGATATAATAACGTATTAGTCGGAGAACCTCCATGGTTGTATGTGGCCTGAAATAACAAAAAGCCCCGGTGGGGGAGTGTTATAAAGTACACCTACTTGGCAGACGAATTGGTTACTGTAGTGTTGTTATAGAGGTACGGAGAAGATAGTACTTCCTACCTCTTGACATACTTACTCACTTCTTAAGGCGCCCTTGGGGAGCGATGGACCCTTTTCCTATACCGGAACCCACTGAAAGTGCGTGCAACCAATACAAATTTTCCCCTCATTTTTTCGCAAAAAATCCTACACACATTAGTATTACAGCGTTTTAATGCAATTAAACGATTAATTGAAACGCTAGGCACTTCTACCGGCAGTCGGGTGTAGCAGGGTAAGTACGAACGATCGCTGGCGACAAATTGCCTCTCTACAGAGCGGCGTTTCATATTTCTGAACAAGGAAACAATTTAGCAGCGAGGACGTTTTCGTTACGATTTTTTTCTATTTTGCCCGAGGATGAGCGGAACTATAATGGGGATTGACAAGTCCGCATTTGACCTTAGCTTTTGGTGAAAACAAGTTTGGTATATGTATTGGTCTTTCGAAGTGCTCACGTAATACTAAGGTCTTTTAAAGATATACTCGTATGCCAAAATTTCCGCTTTTCTGACGTAAGTTTGTATTGTTTATGTTGAGTTAATTGGATTTTGTTTCTGAAAAATTCATATTCTAAGAAAAAAAAAACAGTACGAGCATCAAAACGGTTTGGCAGAAACCAAGCCAATGACATTTGTCAGAAGGTTTCTAAAGTAGCAACTTTCTGGCAAATTCTATTGAAATTCATCCTGTATTTGCAATTTATTTTCCAAAACTGTATACTTACAAATATGTTTCATATTTAAAGCCCACACATTCAATTCAGTTTGCACTAAAATTACTGCAAACATTGTTATGATTTTGTCAATCGTAGATAGGTACTATTCATACTGAAATCAACCTAAGTGGCACTTGTATAAAGTCCATATTTTTTTAAGAGAAAAACACATAAATTGGAAACAAGAATTTGAATATGGAAAGTATGAAATGGGACATGCAAAGTCACAAAACATATTTTATATTGCGTTATAAAAAACGCTCGTGTTTGATGGAAAGCAAAGAGCGTAAAATGAAGGAGCGACAGAGATAGCACGAGGCATTTCGTAATTACTGTCCAGTTAGTGCAACCCTTTTTTCTATGTTCTGGACCATGTACGAGTACAGTGTATATTCTAGCTTCGTACTTTGTGTGGGAAAATATATAACGAAATTGTGTTAATTTATTTGACATAACAGTCTAGTTACGAGTATAAGACAGTAAAGTAACATAAATAAACTCACCCGTTTTTCCCATGGGGGTACGCAGAAACTACAGAACGCCATCTGGTACGATTCTTACATACCTTCTTCTTGTGCTTCGTTAGATCAGAGGGGCAATTTCCATAATTTTAAGAACGGTTTAGTCTAAGCCAGTGATTCCCAAAGTGGTCCAGGTGGACCCCCAGGGGCCCACGGGAGACTTGCTGGGGGTCTACGTAGGCGTGAACAAAAAATGGGGGTCCATAAGATGTTAATGGGGGTCCACGAAAATTTATCTGCTTTTGATAGTAAAGAGCAAAAATGTAAGCATAGTTTTTATAAGGGCCTACCTACATTGTTTAAGTACCTAACTAAGCAGATAATATTTTAATAAGGCAAGCGACTGTTACTTGTCCAAACTTGCGTATTCGATATTACGTACAATTTCGTGTACAGACTTGCAAAGCGCTATCCGCCCGACAATGCTTAATCATTAAGCCTTAATGCTTGTTCAGACATGAACTTGATCACCACTATAAATACTTGATGCCAAAGGCAAACTCATTCATTTGTTTCCGGAATTTCGAAAAAAAGGTGTGAGAAAATTGATACCGTTTTGTGAAAACGTCTGTATTTGTCTTAGCGGTTTATTAGTTGGTCCCTTTACAAGCCGTAATTCTATTTCCGCGTGCTGACAAAGGCTGCGGTGTGATACCTATATTCATAAAAAAACTTGGTTACTAAAACATTTTTTTTACAGGTAAGGTAACTGACACGAAACATGGCTACAGCAAAGAAAAAATGTCGACAATATAGTGTCGATTATTTGAAATATGGTTTTGTTCCATCAGAGGCAGACAAACAATTGCCCATGTGCCTATTATGCAACAAAGTTTTGAGCAATGACTCTATGAAACCATCAAAGCTCGAAGATCATCTAAAAAGGTGTCATACTGATAAAATAGGTAAAGATTTAAAATATTTTCAAACATTGAAAGAAAAATATGAAAAGAGACCCACCATGCACAGTATGTTCGCTTCAACGTCTCAAAGTAACGATGATGGCTTGCGGGCATCTTACAATATCTCATTACTTATAGCAAAATCTGGAAAACCGCACACTATCGGAGAACAATTAATTTTACCCGCTGTTGAAGAGGTTTTAAAAACTGTTTTGCACAAATCTCCATTTGACGTACTAAAAAGAATTCCATTAAGTAACAATACTGTACAAAGACGCATTGATGAAATGAGCTCTGATATCGAAAGCTTTTTGTGCAATCATCTGCAAAAAACTCATTTTTCTATACAACTGGACGAGTCAACGTTACCCGGTAATGAAGCATTACTATTGGCATATGTCCGATTTATTATGGAGGAAGAAATTCACGAAGAATTGCTATTTGCCAGAACTTTGGAGACTGACACTAAAGGCGAATCAATATTTAATGTCCTGAGTAATTTTTTTACGGAAAAATCGATTCCATTTACAAACATTATTTCAGTGGCAACAGACGGAGCTCCTGCAATGGTCGGGCGATATCGTGGGTTTATAAGTCATCTCAAAAGAATTGTACCAGGACTTACAGCTATTCATTGCGTAATCCACTGACAACATCTTGTGGCAAAACATTTAAGTGACAGGTTGAACCAATCTCTTCATTTTGTAATAAAAGCTGTCAACAAAATCAGAAGCAATGCATTGAATACGCGTTTATTTGCTCAATTGTGCGACGAAAATGATGAAGACTTCCAACGACTGCTCTTACATACTGAAGTACGCTGGTTGTCGAAAGGTGCATGCTTAACGAGATTTTACTCTGTTTTCGATTTCATATTAGAGTTCTTAGAAAGTAGAGATCCAGATTTAAAAGAAAACTTGATCAAATTCAAAGCAGACATTGCGTATTTGACAGATTTGTTTAAAAAATTTAATGATATTAACTTGCAGTTACAAGGGGACAGCCTGAATTTAATAAAAACAAAGGGGATAATTTCGGCTTTTCTTGGGAAATTGAAATTTATGAAGCAAAACATTAGTCGGCGCGAATTCTCTCAATTTCCAAACTTGTCGCAGGTAGAATGTATTGATGAGGATATCCATACCTACAGTCAACATTTAAGTGCCCTGCATGATGACTTCAAAACCAGGTTTGAAGATATGCTGACGATGGACATACCACCATGGATCATAAATCCATTTGATGAAACGGAAGTGGCCAATGTTGTATTACAAGAGGAGCTGCTCGAGCTAAGCACTAATGAGGAGCTGAAGGTGAAATTTAGAAAAGGCTACCATACATTTTGGCTGCAAGCAAAAATACCCGAAAAATATCCTGGACTGTGGGAAATCGCAAGGAAATTTTTAATAGCTTTTCCCTCGTCATACCTTGTCGAAAGGAGTTTTAGTGCCGTTACAAACCTCTTAACAAAAAAAAGGAGCAAATTAAACATCACAGAGCGGGGGGATTTGCGGTTATTGCTCACAAAAATAAAGCCAAACATTGATCGTTTGCTGACACTCCATCAGATACATCCTTCCCATTAATTAAAATTATGACCTGAACCTATATTACCTTAATAATTTTTTCTTGTAATTCTATTCTTTTAATAAATAAAATGTTATAAAATGTACCATTTTTCGTTTTTATTTACATATCGGAATATAGGGACAGAACTCAGAAGTGACACAATTTTTATTTTTTGGCGACTTTAAGAATGTGGTAGAAATGTAGCAGCAGGGGGTCCACCGAAACCAGTAAAATTTTGAAAGTGGTCCACGAGAAAAATAAGTTTGGGAACTACTGGTCTAAGCTCAGTCTCAATCTGTCAAAAATACCTCTAATTTCCCTACATTTTTGACAAGTTTTTGACATATATTGTCGCTTAGATGAGGTTATGAGATTGCGACCAGATTTTGATCGTTTTTAATTACGTGAATTGGTCTTCTGGTCATATACGCACGCCGGTTGCCAGTACTCTGACATTTCTGAACGACATCAACATTAAGGCTATATATTATTTATCCTACTTAGACGTCCCGGGGTTTCCACTCACAACTGCCTTGTAAATGACTTGAAGTAACATAACACATACCATTTACAATTTCAGCCCAATCAAATTCCACTAGTTTGCATAATCAAACACAAACTCAAAGCATTTATTTCAAACAATCCAGTTAAATGTCGGTCGGTCAGAAAGATAAAGCTAGTTGTCTATTCCAAAGCGTAATAGGTACCTATGGAAAAGAACGGGCAAAAAACGCTACGAGTACTCTTATAAATCAAAATATGATTACAAAATATATATTATTATCATTCATGTTGAAATGATGTAGGTGAGAACGATGCAGAATGATAAAGCGTCCGCAATAAAACGTTAAACAATTTAAATATTAAATGAAAATAAAATAAGCCGTGACAGTTAAGAGACGACCAGTCCCTACTGACAGCGCCCGTTCACGAACATGAATGGATTAGCACCATTCAGCTCAACCATTTTGAAGGGAGCTACAACAACAGGAACACTTGCGCAATAAAAAGGCCAATTCTGGTACTTGAATGTAAATTAGATGAGTTTTTGACAGTTTGAGACTGAGAGTAGAATGCGAACGTTCTTATAATTGCCGCTCAGGTCTTCCCGATCATCACTTCAAAGGTCAAAAGGCAAAAAGAAATAGAGAATTTAGTGAAGTAAACAAGTGTAACGACTGCGTTGATTACATTTCACCGCTTTTGGTAGTTATTTCAAAAGGTGAGAGGGGGGTATCCATTAAAAATGCTTCCTTCCGTCAGTCCCACGATGGATGTCTTGAAAATACCTTGATGTTTCAAAGGCAATCATTCATATCAAGCAGACGATTTAAATACACTTTTGATGACAAGAAAATAGAACAACATTTAGTTGCTCCTTCCGTAGTCAAACTTTTGTGTTCTATCATTTACTGAACATTGTTTCTTTGGTTCGGTCTCGGGAATTAAATACTCTCTATTTACATTTGCATTTCGTTACGATTTGTTGGCGTGTTCATTACACACTAGCTTCTGCACACACCTTTGCACGCGAGGAGGTCGGAAATTATCCCACGAGCAAGTACTACTGGGATAAACAGTATCCTATGGTCTACCTGCGTGCCTTTTAGAGGAATTCGTTTTGCCATTCCATTACAGAATTACTTTCACATTTGTAATATAAAGTAATAGCTTCTGCCCGCGGCTCCGCTCGCGTGTAAAAGAAGCCAATGTCCTTCCCTAGGATAACATTTACCTCCTTGACAAATTTTATCGAAAGCCGTTTAGTGGTTTAGGCTTAAAAAGGTAACATACAGACGTAGCAACTTTTGAATTTAAAATATTAGTATGGATTGTTTAGATGAAAGAATGAGTGAGTCCGAATACTGATTTGTTTTAAAATAGATGTCGGTAAAGTTGCACGTTCAAGTTGTTTAAAAAGTATTTGCCTTGATTAAAGTTTGGCAGAGAGAGTTGAGAATGAGTTTGGCGTAGCATGCAGCAGAAAAACAGAAAAACCAGATGTACAAAGCATGTTGCTTCCAAAATTTTATAGAGCCTATTGGACCCATCTACCGAATCCATTTTACCATTAAAATTCATGTTTACGAATTTACATACCTATCTACAAATTAATAGTTTATGGAAAACCTTTTTACATGATTATATTATTCCGTTCATAATTAAACAATTGCACTCGGAGCTCTTTGTAGTAGTATTAGAAGTCACGATCCTGAATAATAAGGACTAATTAATTTTCAGTCAAATACTACCTAAGTTGTGTCACGTTCCTACTACAATTATCAGTTACAGGCATAACTGTCTCGATAACTCTATTTATGGTTTAATAGACTCAAGCGAGAACTAACACAAAAACAGGGTTTCTGTTTTTGTTAGTTCTCGCTTTGCTTTAGGTACCCAGTATATTATTTTACTTTGTGATAATATTGAATAGTTGTTTCGGTTGAATTGTGAGTCTGTTTTGTAATGACAGTTCCTTTATAGCCGTCATTAAAAAAAGGTGGTTGTTAAAACTTAAAACACTTTTGTCGGACGGATTTAGGAAGTTTATAAGATGCAGTAGACTTAGACATAGTTATACCGTATATTTATGGCGAAATACGGTAATATAAATATACGGTATAACTATGTTACGAATGCGTACATATCTTAATCCCCCGTTCGTTTTCTGTGATATTTCAATATGGCAGAACTCGCGGTGATTTAAGGTTACAGTGAGCTATTCTAGAAAGGTTTAGATAGGCAAAGGTAAACAATCTTGATGTGACAAACAGATTTTAAACAAATAAACGACTGCTTAAACTAATGGTTCAATTGATTTAGTAATCATTATTGTTGGATTTACATTGGTTTTTAATATCATTTTATTTTTAAACTGAGTGAATGTTTAAAAACAACAAGATTGTTTACCTTTATTTATCTACCTAAACCTCTCTAGTATACATCTGTCGCTTGTCAAGTGTCATTCATAGAAGTCTTCAAAGCTAAACAGCAAGCACATTGCTCCAATGCTATGTGTTTTTCATAATTTCTTAACATAATACCTAACTGTTTTAGCTCTATTATGTTTCCTTCAAAGCACACATCCACATTGCATTGAAAGAAGACCTGTTTGTCTTCTGCTGGTGAAAGAATACCTGTAGGATTTAGACCCTATGTGAATATTGAAATTAACGAATATTTCGGGCCGCACCTATTCTTTAACTGTTCAAACCAAAAATGTTGAGTTTTCAATCTATTTATCCTGTAAAACGCAGAAATTAAATCATCTTCCATAGACCATTTTAGATAAATGGCAAACCTATTCGCTTTATTACAGGTCAACATGAATTTAAAAGCTACAATGATAGTTTTAAATCAATAAGATCTACGTTTACTTAACGTAGATCGTTTCTTCCTTTCCGTATCCGGCCTAAAAATTCAATTCTCAGTTCAATATGTTTTTCCCTTTATAAAGTGTCTCCTCCTATCTTCAAAGCTTAGTGATGACGTAATAGGTCAGGTGAGGTCAAGAAGGTTAACAACCAAGCAATATTATTATGTCCCAAAGAACATAAAAAAATCTTTGAGGGAACTTATTTACAATTCGTTTACAACAAAAGTTTTTATCATTTCCGCGTAGCGCTGTTTTTTATTTTTATTCTTTTTTCTACAGAACACCTACTCTTTTGAGAACACATTAAATAGCAGGATGTTACATTTTGCTAACATTTTAGGGGATACATTAATGTCTGAATATGTCTGCTCTAGTTATTCTTACAATGATAAGATATACGTGGATAATCAATCCTTTTTCTTTTGGGTGGGAAATCATCAAATGACTTTTCTCGCTCTGGGTGGAGCGGGAGGGCGTGTCAGACTTTTACTGACTAAAACCCACCCGTGTTCCTTCAGTTGCCTGTGCCAGGGCAACGGTTACTGTTTCGAATTTCCCGCGACCCTGTGGATAATCAATCCTAAGTTCATGAAAAAGGCAGCATTTGCCTGAATTGGTCCTGATCAGTCTCTAAACTGAGCATGACCAATTCAGGCAAATGCTTATATGTGTGAAGCACTCTAATTGCGTAACACACTATCAATCACAATCAGAATCATTTTGAACGATAACGCTAATCAATTGCTTCATATGTTCGAAGAATTTGTCTTCGCAACAACCTAAATAACGCAATGAATGTTGTTGAACTGTCAAAATGAAAGCCATTCCTATTGTTAGTGCGTTACGCAACTACTAATCTAGGAGTTGCATTGTCAATAGCGTCTTTATTTATTGAAGTTCCTCTAACGTGCATGTGGCAATAAACATGTCTATTGATGATGTCTATGATGCCTCGTTGGTCTGGTGATCGCAAGCGCTACTGCTAACACGAGGTCCGGGGTTCGATTCACAAGTCGAGGAAAGTGATATAGGGTTTTTCCATCAGGAAACTCTCAGTAGCAGCCCGGACTCAGGATTTGTGCCAGGTTGATGGCAACAGGCTCGCCCCCTATTTTATTGGACTTAAACATAACTGGCGAAATATGGGTGTCTCAATAACGCAAGTCGGTTGAGTCTGTGACATTAGGTTCGCAATGATCACCGCTACCTATTATAATGTCAAGAAACGAGACTGCTACCAATGAAGAAGCTGCCAAAATAACATTTCATAAACTAACCTAATTCACAGTGAAACAATAATAACAAAAACAACATGAACAACGGTTCAGTTTCTCAATCCAGGAGTACAACAAACAATAATAAGTCACCTATCAACTTGCAGAACGATCTATCTTGGCTGGTCTTAGCCGATGACAAATTAGTCCCGGTCGCCGCTCAGACATATTCCACCAAAATGCTCAGACATCACTTGTTCATTTGTTGTTTGTTGAGACGGCTGGCTTCAGTAGATTATAACGAGTTTCCGAGCAAGTACACTTGGTGAAAGATCGAGTGGTGTATAGGCAGTAATTTCAGTTATGTTTTACGGAGGTTCTTGCGTGAATTGCGTTATCAACGTATGACGTGGTTGAGATGAGCGATGTCGTGAAATAGAATCCTTATAATTAAAAAGGACCTCGGAAATAAAGGTATTGTGCCTTTCATTGTAACTGTGAAAAAGTTCCATATCTTTATGTTCTAATGTAATGCGTTCCGACGGGAAGATTGATTGGTCTGTGTCACAATCCATACTTCCATACATAATACTAATACTTATTATATTATTTTGTTAGTATTATTTTTATACCGTAAATCCAATTTTGACTCTGTATTCCCTTTTCACGCCCTAAACCATTCAGGCGAATGGATTTGGATGAAGTTTGGATTGTCCATGACCTCCGTTAGAACAAATGATTTTTTAACCTAGTAGTGCGTTCTCGTGGAATAATTACCGACCTTCAAATGGGCAAAGCCGTAGGCAAAAGCTAGTATTAAGATACACTAAACAAGCAACCAAGCAATTTAAAGGCACTAGAGGTTCTTACTCAAGACTAATCCGAATTGAGTCAATTATTGCCAGCATATGCCTGTCTTTTGTTGTCTGTACTTAATAGCTAAGATTATGTTACACGCTTCAGTTTGTCAAGATTCTTGGCACCTTTTCGAACGAACGGCGTGAGTGCTAATTAAATTTAATTGGGGCGCTTTTAAACTGTGTAGCGTTTGTCAGCCATTTTGTCATTAAGACCGTAGATGATATGCTGTCATCTGTTTTATATAGAATGTTCTCGTTTTCCTATTTATATTTATGTAATTAATTTAATCTATGTGAAGTGTAAATTATATTTATTAAATTTTTGTGTTTTCTAAAATGTTTTTATAAGTGAAGAAACGTGGGAGTGCTGCTATACACCAGTGCCTTTGAAGAAAACTGGCGTTATTATTTGTGGTTATTTTCAACGTCTAAGCTCCGGCACTGGAGATAATCCGATCATATTTATCAAACAGATATCAAGTAGTCAAATTAGGAAACGCTCAAAGTCAATAATTCCCCATCCAATGTGGGGTTTCACAAGGGTCTTTATTAGGCCCGTTATTTTTCGCAATTTATATCAATAATATACACGAGTTACGCCTACATGGTCGTGTTGCCCTTAATGTGGATGATACATGTCCTTTATACAGCAACTAATTACAAAAGGTCTGGAAGACCTCATCAAGCTATTCTCTTGGCTCCAATACAATCTCTTAAGAATTAATACTTTGAAAACCTGCTACGTCGTTTTTAAAACTAAAACAATGATATCCCACCCCATCAACCATTACAAATAAATAATATAGGTACCCCTGCAAAAGAAAAACTGCAGTACGTGCCTTACGAATGGATAGCGCCCTGACATGGAAGGCAGAAATTGAACACATCAAAGCAAAATTGTCATCACTTATTGGATCATTTCGACGCATCGTCCGGTGCATGACGCGTCAGGTCCGCTACTGCATATATTACTCCCTTGTGATACCACACATGCTATACCTAATCGAAATCTGGGGTAATGCCACCAAAACTAGTCTAGCCGATCTTAAAATTATGCAAAATAAAATTATAAAAACAATTTTTCATTATCAAATAATAACACCTACTTCCAACCAAACTAATGAACATAAAACAACTATATATTTATCATACTTGCATGCTTGTCTGAAAAATATTAAATAAATCTCTCCATAGTAACATAGCTTTTGTACGGTTCAAACAACAAATACAGTGAAGTTCACGGCGAGCGAGTTTTTTTTAGTTTTACCCAAGAGCTCGGCAAAACAATGTTTACATATGCAGGCACAGATATTTATAATAAGCTACTATCGATAATAAAAAATGTGAGCTCCTATAATGTATTCAAAGTGCAACTTGCTCGACATGTGGTCGAAAATTAACGATAATACTCCAATAGCAGCCAAGTACTACTGAAAGCATTATAGAAGTTCCTGCTTATACAAATAAAATAAAAAACGAACTACGAAAATCCTAATAATAAGCATCTTAATGTATATCTCATGTAACTGACTAGTCTTATATGAGAATAAATTTTGTTTTGAACACGATTGTAACCCGAGGCATATAAGCTATTGTGGCGTGCCCAAACCTGGCACGCCACAATAGCGGCGGTAAGTCCCCTCTTTGAGGAGTGGTTGGAGAGGCGCCACGGCGTCCTCACCTTCCGCCTGACACAGGTCCTCACCGGACACGGTTGTTTCGGGAGGTTCCTGTTTCGCATAAGGCGGGAGGAAACGCCCGGGTGTCACCATTGTGTGGATCGCCCGGAGGACACGGTGGAGCATACGGTGGAGGTATGCCCAGCTTGGGCGGAGCACCGCAGTGTCCTCGCGGAGGCGATTGGCGGCGGCGATCTCTCTCGTCCAGCCCTGGTCCAGGCCATGGTACGGAGCGAGAGGGAATGGAAAGCCGTCACCTCCTTCTGCGAAGCAGTAATGCTCGCGAAGGAGGAGGCGGAGCGGTTGAGGGAGAGAGCAATGCGCCCTCACGCCCCCACTAGCCGCCACAGGAGACGCCCTGGGCGTCGGGAGTCGCCTGCAGATTCCCGGCCACCGTAGGCGCGGGCTTGCGGATGGCGAGCAATGGGTAGCTCGCCGTCCGGTAAGGTCCAGGCCCGGGTCGACGGCGCGTTGTGTTCCACGCGCGCCTCAAAGAGATGTCAGCACAAAGTGACGGGGTCCGATAGGGCCCACGCCTCAGGGTCGCGGGTTATTCCACAGAGAAAACCGTGGCCCTGGCACACGCAACTGAAGGAACACGGGTGGGTTTTAGTCAGTAAAAGTCTGACACGCCCTCCCGCTCCACCCAGAGCGGGAGAAGTCATTTGATAATTTCCCACCCAAAAAAAAAAAAAAAAGGCATTTAAATAGGTATCGGTTATAATCGGATTTATGGGATGGGTATCTCATTACGGTATAGTAATTTTATCATAGGTACATCGTCTTCACGTACAGGGTGGTCCAAATAGTGACGTCATAAAAAAAATTGATTCCTCATGCCCAGGTGTAGCCGAAAATACCTAATGTATGATACGCGATTTCTCGTATTTTTTTTGTTCTGGGAAAATGGGAACCGCTTCACCAGGACGATGATTATTTTATGTCTGAAAGAATATTCCGTAAAATTTAAAATTACAACAAAAAAGTAAAAAGGCGGGTAATAATAAAGACAATGTTTTTTATGGAAAACTATCAAGAATCGTGGACATACCTGGGGTATTTTTTCGGATAATAAAAAAAACATGCATGCGAGCATGAGAAATCTAACTTTTTTTTATGACGTCACTATTTGGACCATTCTGTATTAGTAATGTATAATATTGTTAACCTTTTAAAAGAGTTACATATGAGGAGTTTCTTGCCCATTCTTCTCCATTAGAAAATACCTTTTGGAACAGGCAACTAAAATCAATTTTATGTTGTTGTTTTTGACGTTCAAGAGTGCCTTTTATTTGCCTAAAAGTTTGTAAAATCTTTGTATTGTGGGTAACATTAAACATTTTACCCACCTTACAAAGATTTAACTATCACCCGTATGCCGCCCGCATTCAGGACACTTTAAACAACTTAAAACAATGGGTCTGTCATTGAGTTTTTTGTTGTTTCTTTTGCATTATAGAACACTTTTTTTTTTCTTTTCTATTAATTTCTAGAAATCATACATAAAATGAGTTCTTTAATATGACAAATAACCATAAAACAGTTTTTTCATGATGAATCCGACGTTTTTAGGAAAACGAATTCAGTTGGTGAGTGTAAAGTGGGAAGTGAGCTGTGAATGCGAAATAAACGATTTTATTTCTGTAAGTAGGTTTGTACCAACCCTTTTACAAGTCAAACATATTTTAAAAACTAGATGAGATCGGCGTTTCCTATCTGACTACTCTGAGAAGAAAGGCCGAAACAAACTTAGAGGTCACAGTCTCTTTTAAAGTCCAGACATTATCTTGGTCATATCATGTGACCATGTGGATTTGTGTCTAAAATGATCTTTTGAGGAAAGAACCACACTTATCGAGTGGACCTGTCCAGTCAGTGCACGCATTTGTCAGTAATCATGGAGCTCAACACGGAACTTAAGGAGCTAAACAATTCGGCGAACATTACCGAAGTAACGACATTTGAGTGGGCAATGAATAGTGGCAATCCCAACCATAAGCTATAGTTACTGATATTATTAATCTCTTCCCACTTCGCTCTGTTTAAAGCTGTTAAGGACCAGTTCTTGTTGAAGGAGTCCAAATCATCCCACCATTTCCGTCTGGGCCTGCCACGATGTCGCCTGCCATTAGAAATGTCAGACGACCAATGGGCTAAACTCACGGCCATTTAGAAGGTCGTGAGTTTGGCCCATTGGTCGTCTGACATGCGGCAGATGTGTCCAGCTGAATTTCATTTAGCGTCGCAGCTTTCGTGTCATTCGTTATCTTTTTGGTGAAATGGAGGTCGTATTCTTAACCCGGCATGCTAGTTTGATACCTAATATACTTCCGTTCAATAGTCGTCTATTAAAGGCACGGCCTGCTTAAATGAGATCCACTATCGAGGGGCCCCGTTTACATCTCACGGACCCCGAATTATTTCTCCCTCACATGGACCGCTTGTAGGTCGTCGTCGACCCTTTAGGGTCAATATTGGCCACTTTGGGTATCACTGGTCTAGAATATCAAAACTCATTAAAACACCAAGTAAAGTCAAATACCCTGTTAATTTGATATGGGACAGAAATATTAATATTTGACGTTTGCCCCAACTTAAATAATTGAGTCTTACACAATGGAACGGAGAAGGCTGATATTATGTTTCCGGTTCACGGAATAAAAATAATATTACTTTTTATATATAAGTAAATAAGGTACAAAAGTATTATTTTACCGTGATCCAAAAGCACTGAGTATTCCTTTGTTTCTTGTATAATTAGGTTTGTAGAAAGTTGGGGTACATTTATGGTAAATTAAATTCTGAGACTTGTAGTGCTATTCTGTAACCATCTCACCCTGAAAATTTAGGTGAAGTGAGCGTGGAGTGAGCTGTCAGATGCTAGGGATTGACCAAGACGGGACGACACTGACAACTCACTCCACGCAAGTCACGGTGCGATTTTTACAGAATCGACATGCTGACGCATCAGTTACCAAAACCATTGAACGGAACTTTTTTCTAATTAAAACATACTTCCCTCTTCAAGTCCTTCGGGCTAGATTCACTTAATTTGTAACCTAGTACTTAATAACTTGTTTTAATATGGATAACAATGTTCTATGTACAGTCAGGGAATTAATTAAATAATAATAAATAAATAATAAAAAGTTTATTTGACACTAAAAAAATACATTATAAATATGACAGACACTCAAAGTCATATGTTCAATTCAAACGTATTACCAAGAATTGATCCTAACTGCCAAACAGGGCCAAGGCCTGTATTTTAGGTATCAGTTTTCTATTGTTAAGCCCATTTGGCACCCTATGTGTCAATTTGACACCTCATGTCAAAATGTCACCCTATGTCAGTTTGACACCCAATATCAATTTGTCACCTTATGCAACTTGCCAGGGTATACCCATTTCATACAACTGTCAAAGAATGACAGCTGTGGTTGGAATCTACGGACAATTTAAGTTGACAGTCAAATTTTCTCTTTTTTTTTTTTTTTTTTTTTATAAATGGCATCTCGCAGGTCAACCTATGAGGTTGTCGTCTGCTTAGACGGACTTGCCTGTGGATTCCCTAATAAATTAAGGCCTCCAGCCAGGACTTAAACTTAAATACTAACTAAAAACTAAGCGACTACACGCTAAGGGCACCCCCTGTGGGGTACGAACCTCGGCTTAGGGCGTCGCTGGAAGAGGGCAGCAAATGACTAGCTGGATCAGGAATGATATTATTTAGGGACGAATTTAAAGCTACAGGCTCAGCGGCGCGGGCTGGCTCGAGCAAGGGTCGGGAGGGGCGTAGATTTGGGCGTCGCGGCGGGCCTCGGCGGCGAGGACGGTAGGACGGCGATCGGGTTTTGGGCTTATGAAGCGTGCTGGTTGCCTTACTACTCTCCTGGAGGAGGGTAGTGGCGTCGTCGGGGGCGATTAAGGTATGCCTTGGTCGGCGAATACTACTAATACGGGAAGGAGTGTAGCGGGCGGCCGCTGAGATCAAGGGGTTGGGGTGTTTTATGCCACAGTCAAAGAAACGCTTCGATAAGCGTTTCATGAACTGGTTTATGGTAGGCATTTTAAGATCGATGTGGAGATTTATATTACGGACATAGAAGGGGGCACCCGTGACCTTTCTGAGGAAACGGTTCTGGAGGGTCTGCATCTTATGGAGATGACGTGGGTGAGCGTGCGCGAATACAACGCAGGCATAGGTCATGATGGGACGGATGACTGCGGTGTAGATGCGCAGCTTGCATTTAAGTGACAGTTTGCAACGGGCTGTCAGAATAAAGTGGAGTCTACCAAGAGCGAAAGCGGCGCGCGCGCGAACAGCCTTAATGTGCTCTTTGAACGTTAAGTTTTGATCAAGGATCACGCCTAGGTATTTGGCTTGCTTCTCCCAAGGGATTGGCTTGCCGTACATAGTGATCGGGCTGGGAAGGGGGGGTGGGACTCGACGACGTCTCGAGAAGAGAACCGCCTGACTCTTATCGGGGTTGACCTCGATTCTCCATTTCCGGAACCAAGCGCCTAAGACGTTTGCGGAGGTTTGGAGAGTACGAGCTATAGCATTGGGACAATGACCGGTATAGTAAACGGCAGTGTCGTCGGCGAAGAGAGCCAACTGAGTCTTTTTACTCTGTGGGATATCGCTGGTGAACAGCGTGAAAACTAGAGGAGATATGACGGAACCCTGAGGGACACCGGCGCGAATAGGGTGAGGGGACGAGAGTGCACCCTCGATGCGATAGCGGAAGGTGCGATTCGACAAAAAGTCTCGTAAGATGAGTACGAGACGATCTGGCACTCCTAGTTGGTAAAGCTTGTATAACAAGCCGTTGTGCCAGACTTTGTCGAAGGCTTTCGCTATGTCGAAGAATAGCACACCCGTCGTCGCGTTACGCTGCATACCGGCACACAAGTGCTCTACGATACGGTGGACCTGGTGGATACTCGAGTGTTGTGGACGGAAACCAAACTGCTCGTTGGGAATGAGGCTCTTTGCTTCGGCGTAGTCTTTGAGACGCTTATAAATAAGCCTCTCGTAGATTTTGCCGAGAACGTTGAGTAAGCTAATGGGACGGTAGCTGGAGGGCTCAGACTTTGGCTTGCCTGGCTTTGGGATACCGATGACTGTTGCTTCTTTCCACGCTTGTGGGAAGATGTTGTTGCTCAAGGCGCCATTGAAGATGGCGGTCATGAGCATTATTAGAGGGGCAGGTAGGAGTTTGTATACCTTGTTGGTAATACCGTCCGAACCGGGGGCTTTACGAGCTTGGAGCCCTTTTATGATGTCGTGCACTTCATCTGGAGTGACGGGAGGCAGAGGATCATCAGGGTCTTCGACGGGAGGGAGGGAAGCTCTTCGTTCGACTTCAGCGTCGACCTTGTTCAGGTGAGCTTGGTCTACTGGTTGGGAGCTGGGAGAACATTGGGACTCTAGGCTGTCGGCAAGACATTCAGCCTTATCGGGACTGTCGAAAGCGACACTATTGTCGGGGCGGATGAGAGGAGGCATAGAGACCTCTTCTGAGGAACGCAATTTCCTCTGTAATTGCCAGAAGGCTTGATGAGTGGGCTCGAGTTCGCTGAGCATCTTGTTCCAGCCCTCTGAGCGAACCTCCCCTATGCGTTTCTTTACAGCACGCTGTAAATGGCGCATGTGGGTTTTGTTCGCGTCACAAGGGAAGGAGTCGTAGGCACGGATGGCCGCGTTCTTCTCGGTTATCAGGTCACGTACGTCAGTAGGTAGTTTCCAGCGATGGTCTTCCATCACCGGAACTTCCCGTGAACAATCCGTCAATACGGATTGTACGTGCTCTGTAAACGAGTCGATTGCGGCCGTCGTGTCGGCGACTGACACTAAGTGATCGGGGATGGTGTCTAAGTGAGGCGACGTGGTGGATTTCAGTCTTTCGCTTACTTTCCTCCAGTCGGTTATCGTCTGGGTCTGAGGGGGGCGGTTGGGGTCGATCGGGCCCGAGTAGGGTGCAAGATGCATGACTACAGGGCGGTGGTCAGAGTTTAGCTCGTGGAACGTCTCAATCGATTGCAAACGGAGGTTCACATTCTTGAGCAGCGCTACATCGAGAACATCGGGAAGGTGATTAGGATTACCTGGGAAGTGAGTCGGGCTCATTGGAGCGATGACGTCAAAGTTAAGGGATTCGCCTAACTTGAAAACTAACCTACCTCTGGTTGAGGTTGTGCTACTATTCCACGCCGGGTGCTTGGCATTAAGATCCCCCGCCAAGATGACGGAGTCACTCATACCGAAGAGGGCAGTGAAGTCCTTTTGGAGCGAGATGGGATCCTCCGGACCATTGTCGGGTGGGATATAAGCGGAGATGATGGTGATCGGTTGGTGGCCGGTCATGCCGAGCCGACAGATAGAGGTCTCCAGATGGGAGAAGAGAGGAGGTGGGTCTATAGGGATACAATACAAAGATTTCCTAAAGTATATGAGTGTGCCACCCTTGTGACATCGAGACCTGTCATTGCGAACTAATTTAAAGTTGGCAATATTCGGGTTTCGGTGATGTGGTTTTAAAAAGGTTTCCTGTATGAGGAGGATGTCAAGCTGATGGTCGCGGAGGAAAGTGGCGATCTCATCGCGTTGACCTGAAACGCCATTTGCGTTGAAAAAGCCTAATTTAAGGGATCGGGGTTTGTTACTATTTACTCTCGTATTATCCATTGAGAATTAATATTTGAGTGAGTGTAGAACTTGCGCGATCTCGGGATACGCGCTGAGAATTTCCATGAGGCGGATTGCGTTGCCGTTTGCAGCAACGATTTCTTCCGCCATTTTATCCGCGGCGGTGGTGAAGAGAGCCGCGTATGTACTTAATATGATTTGGGCGCTGTTTCGGCCCTGGATTCCCTGAGGTGCCGCTGGAGCGGCCGTAGGGGCCGCGGGGGCTACCAAAGGCGCTGGGATGGCGGTAGCCATCAGCGCTGGAAGTTGCGCGGATTGCGCTGGTTGCGCGGGTTTTGATGGCACCGAAGCTGCTGGAACCTTCAGGTGGTTAAGGTTAGCCCAGGGAGACGGCCTCTGCGGACTGAGCCGCTCCGGCATCAGCGCGGAAGGAGGCTTTCCCCAGGGGCTTTCCCTGTGCTGGCGGTCGCTCGCGCGTTTCGCGAGTTTGGGAGAGGAGGACTTCGGGGCCTTAGGACAGCCCCGGTAATTTGCCGGGTGTCCCGATTGGCCGCAGAGTACACAGCTGGGAGGCTCTAAACATAGTTCCCTATCTTTAGGGCGGGTACAGTCGGCGGTGCCATGCTCACCTAGACACTTGACGCATCTAGGGGTGGCATAGCAGTTGGACTGCGAGTGACCATATAATTGGCAGCGATGACACTGTCCAATTAGTTGAGCTCTGTAAGGCTTCTCTATTGAGATGCCTGAGAGCGAACACACCGACTTAACTTTAAAAATCGGGTGGTGCCCTTCCGTGGGGTCACAGATGACCAGGACCATGTCATAGACAAGGCCCTGCCTCGCTTTGTGCAAGCGATGGACGGCGGACACTGGGATTCCTTGAGCGATGAGGTCGCTCTTAATCTCCTCGGTGGAGATTTCTTGAGGGACGCGCCTTATTACGACGCGAGTAGGGGTTTCCTCCGGAAGGGAGTAAGTGTGAAAGGAGTAGTTCCTTTCACGTAGGGCGCGGGAGAGATCCCTAAAGTCCGTAGACGTGGGGACGGTAACTTTGATCCCCTGGAGGGTGGATCGGGCGTTGGTGTAGTTGATCTTGCGATCAACACACATCTTGGAAATTTCAGTCCATTTGGACTTTTCCTGGACGTATATCGGGGGAGGGGGCTTCTGCTTCCTCGCGGTAGGAGCGGGAGGGCAAGCCATAGGGCTGGCGGGGCGACTGGCCCGCGGACTAGGGGCGGAAGCGGAGCTGGACGGTATGTCGTCCTGTTTTTTCTGGGCCTTGGTGACCGGGCCAGCGGGGGCGGAGGATTTAGCCGCCTTCCTCTTGCCACCTTTGACCACGACTTGGAAGTCGTCATCGCTGGAGGAGGAGGTGCGGGCTTCTTCCTCGGAGAGTGGGACTGACGTGTCCATGCTCTCCGGGCGAGTCGTGTTTATTTCTGCGGCGCGCAGCTGCGTTGTCTCTGAGACAATGGCGGCCGGAACAATGGCGGCCGGAACAAAGGCGGGCGAGACAATAGGGGCCGGATTAGCGGCCGGAGTATTATCTGCCGGTACAATACAGGGTGAGACAATGGGGGCAGAGATATTAGCCGGAACATTGTTGTGCGGAACAAAGGGCGGAATGCCTTGTTCGTATGCAGGTGGCGATAGCGGGCTCTCAAGCGCGTCGCTGAAGTTAGCGAGTGCGCCTTGAGACGGAGCGGGACTAGAAACTTGGCTTATTTTGGCGCCATATTTCGCCAAAAACTCGGGGTCCTTTAATAGGACCTCTTTGAGGAACGCCAAGAGGACGGCGTCCTCCATGATCGGAGCGGGAACTATATTAGGGAAGGAATGGTGGAAAGAGAAAATTCCCTACGTAGCCTAAACCCTATACCTAACTCCCCGGGTGGATTGGCCCGGGGATGAGTTCCCTCCCTGTCGGGTGTAGACAGGGAGGTGTGTACCTATTGGTGAGCCCTAAGCTTGTAACCCGTCGCCAGTCTTATTGTGCGAACGGGGCCCTGACCAGTCTAGCGCGAAGGGTGTAGACACACCCTAAAGACACTAGGTGAGTAGCTGGAAAGCAAAACTGTCACCAGAGCCGACTAGGAGATCCCCCAAGGCCGGTTATCTGGGACCCGTCCAACTAACTGCCTCGCCCTGAAGGGGTTCGGCGGGTGCGAATTGGGTCAACACCCCACTCGGCTTCGTTGACACCGTAAGGTTTCAACCGAGGACCACGAAACTGTGGTTTTACCCAGAAGGGGCCTAGTGAAGCTACTCACAAAACGTCTGTTAGAGAAACGAGATTTGCCTTGAAAAAGGCAGTTTTTTGAGTTATTAAAATCAAATCAATTTCTTGATTTGATTTTAAATCGGAGTAGTCGGGGCGACTACGATGACGTCACGTGGTAGCGACGAGTAGAAAACACGAAACACAACACTGGAGCGGGAGAGCGCACAAACACGTCCGTCCGCGGCGAGAGTCGAGCGTCGAGTCTGTCAAATTTTCTCTGACTTTACAAAATATAATGTAGGTAATCTGCACCAACCAAATGCAAAGCTTTAGCGAAACACTGAAACTAGAATTTTCAGTAGCAGCCCGGATTCTGGATTTGTGCCCAGTTGATGGCAATAACTGGCAAAATGTGGGTGTAGGTACCATAGGCGCACCTCTTCCTAAACCTCCGGGTAATAAAGGCGTAAAGTTATGTTATTTACCAACATTCACAATTCAAGGTTGATATGAATTCAAGAACCCATACTTAGTATTATAAATTCGAAAGTTGCTCTATAAGTGTGTTACCTTTTCACGCGTAAACCACTTAACGGACTTCGATAAAATTTGGCAAGGAGATAGGGGAAGGCATCATGGGTAAGGGCATATTCTATTTTTAGCACGTTCCCGTTGAATAATTTCCGACATCCACAACAATAAAGTTACCGTTTGTAACCGCTTTCAGTAAACGTACATCCGTGTCAGTTGTGCGCTCATCTATACCATTTTGGTAGAAGGCCAGCTCTGAGCGCCTCCCTAATGGAAAGATAATAACTGTTTTGTGACAGCCCAGTGTTAAAACATAATAACATAACGCAGAGGCGTGATGTTATTTGTGTGGTGCGTTAAGGAATAGAGATTCCTAGAAGAGGTAGGCAGTGTTGTGCTATCAACACTGCCTACCTCTTCTTATTTCATATAGCCGTATTTCATTAGTTATTTTTAAGATCCCTTGTTGAATGTGGCAAAAATATTGTCCTAAATCCGATTCAGAACCAAATCAGAAATTAACATAAGAACATACCACTCTTGTATTCCAAGTAGGGTTAGGCCAGAGGTGCCTATAAGGTTTAACCATCGTTTATCAGTTCTTAAAGGCGCGGAAAGATCAGTTTTTAAAGGCGCGGAAAGAAGCTATTTTTTAGGTACCTAACTGGCAATAGCGCATCGCGGAAACAAATATTGTTCAAAACAGCGAGTAGTTAGTTGATTCGAATTAAATAATTTTGCAGTTTTAATAAAATAAAAAATGCACGGATCAGTGTTTTTTTTACTTTGTGCAATTCCCTTTAATAACACATAAAATATGATGAGATAAAATATGACGAAAAAAAAATTGAGCTCTGTTTCACGATCATGATAGTATGTAGTTATTAAAATGTTCAATGAAAAATAAAATAGTAGGGATTTTATTTTTCTTTGAACTTTTGATAATACACCAATTTGTTTCTGGCATGTAATATGTACCATTACGCCTAACTGTGCGACAAAAAACCCTGCGTTTTCGGTATCCTACGTTTGGGCAGCACCTTAAGTTCCAGATAAAATGGAGGGATCCCATCGTATCCACCGGGTCCCCTTTTTAAACTCACTGCAACTGAGAAATTAATCATTGAAAAGCCTAAAAAAACTTGCCTATCTGTGTATGAAACCCAGGACTCTATACTTAGCAGTTTGCACTATATTCTATTTTATTTAATAGAACAATATGGAAACTCTGAAACAGTTTCGCGGGAAAGTAAACGATACATCACGAGTTACTTTCTTGAGAACACTGTTTCGCTCTTTCGTAGTTTCTTACGTGTGTTTATTCGTTGAGTAAATTATTGTAAATAGAAGCGTAACCCACGAGGGTGTTGAAGGAGTAATTCAAAGTCTATACTTTAGTCCGATCTGTATCGAACTTTTCATAGTCCATCAATCTCCTCATTATTTTTATTTTTACTCTGTGGTATATTTTACTTTGTTCTCATTTCACTTAGGTTCGGATCCCTCTAAGGGCCAAAAGGGCGAGTTTCAAACATAATTGATTCCCATTTCGAGAGCAAAAGATCCCGCCGAAATGTCGCTTCAAAACATTTAGAACTTCATCAACCCCGACAGTAATAGAATAATATCAACACAAAAACAGCTAACTAATGTCACGAATTTAAGCCTTAAAAATTACGCTAATAAGTTCAGCTTAACAAAATTGAGTGAAATATGAAATTCATTTGATAGCCGGAATATATATGGCGCAGCGAAAATCCAATTTAGGTGTGCAATAAAAGAACGGGCTGCAAGGGAAATTCGCGTCGTTTATACTGGTGAGGTACACCACATCATTTCCGGGCAAAACAATTTGATCTACCACAGTGCAGAGCTGCTAGGTGGGTGTGGTGCGGCGTTGGTAGCTTGCGACATGTTAATTTAGGCGCGAATGTCTGAAGATATTGGATCCGTATTTGATCTACGAATGAAATGAGGCTGTCTGTTATTCTTATAAAGTCTTAACGTTTGTATCACTATGCAAGATACTCGTAACCACAAGTAGCTATTTTTTTTACTCTCGCAGATTCTATTTTTTAACCAGGCGTGGTCCTCAACAGGAAATGAAGGAGATAAAGAAAAAAAAGTCTTATTGTTACAGAAACACTTGCATATAAAAAGAAAAGTAAGCTCTAATCTAATACCTACTTAGTAAATCAAAACAAAAACTCGCTTAGTTTTTTTCTTAAGAAATGTTATAAAATAACCGACATTTCTGCATCACCTTTAAAGGCAAAACTAAATTGATTCTGAACAGTGAGCTATATGAATTAATAAGGTCCAGAAGCGGTCCTGTGGTTTCAACGCGTTATTTTTTCATATCTAAATGAGTGGACCGAGGAAAACATATAATTTACTATTCATCCTCCCAGAGCGAGTTCTAAGTACAGAACCTGCCGGAAACCAACCTTATTCATTTCAAATTGTTACATAGCGAGGCAATGCATTCCCGTTATTTATTAATTGAACTGGGTGAAGTTAAAATTGTGTCAACTATTTTGAGCCGTCAGTGTAATTCTTTTGTAACTTTTTTCAAAAGAATTACACTGACGGCTGTAATTTTACCAGTTAATAGTGTTATATTTTGTACGAGTTTCTCTTCAACCTTTTGAAACACATTGTAGAATTTGGAAAATAGAGAGGAAAATAAATGGAATGTCGTTGCAGCTAATGAGAAATATATTCAAAGTATTTCTTCGAACGCTTTCATTTGTATTTACAGCTTCGCTTCACATATTTGTATAAAATATTTTACGCAGTAAATCGAGTGCAATATCATTTCTGAGAGCACTACGCGGAGAGCAATCGACGACTATACATCCGTTGCGGTACGTACCTATGGTTACGTGTATTTGAGTACAGTCTGCAGAACAAATGATCGGATGTCTTTTTTTCTAGTTGGCGTGATGTAAACAGATGACCGCGGGTTCAAAGCTCTCGTTTCCGTGCGGGAAGCGAGCTTGGAAACAAAAGATGCTCGTTTCCTCGGCGGTACCGTGGCGGGGTGCGGGGCGCGCGGGACGCAGTCCTACAATGGAGGCATTGTTTGTGCCCGGTGACAGGAAAAACTCCGACCTCCGTGTTTCTGTGCATTTTTTATTTCTTTCTTTCTTTGGTCGCTTTTTCTCGGTAAGCTTCTTTGACTATGCCGGGAGAAAATCAAAGTTGTTTTGAAAGCACTATCTCCTAGAATTTTGTTGGTTGCTTATTGATATCAAAATTTCATTATAATTGCAGTCATGAAGGAGGATCTCTTTGTCTGAAAAGCTTAATTTATTTATAGCTTTATTCACATTTACAAAAATGTTTCTAGAGAAAATTGAATGGGTACAAATAGCCAGTATGTCCAAAATTACGTTTTCATTTACGAGTTTGCAGGAAAGTTCGTAGTTCCGCTGAAACTATATGGTTTCTGCAGAAATCGCCACAATTCGCGAAACGCGTAAAAACTTCTACAACAATTGGACTGTTTATGGAAAAAAAAGTTCACGTGAGTGCTACAGAAACTAGTTATTGGCTACAGTGCAACTTCAATGTTTTTATAAAAGTGCTCGGCGACGACCCTCTGGCTATGAAATACATTGGCTGTCCGGTGGACGGCGGCCGGTTGCGGTGTATCCGCCGGATGAGTCCTCCCCCCCGCCTGACCCTATCCGGTCCTGGTGGCCTCTCACGATTCCTTATTTACCCGTTTTTCCTTATCAACCCGTACCATTGGCAACACATTACCGAGGATCTTGTTGGAGAAATTGGGGTTATTTCATCCTTACTTATACATGTGATGTGTGCTGGATTAGGGTTTATTTGGAAACTCCATTCCATCTTGACAATTTCGGATTTCACGTGTCATTAGGGACTTTCATAGAAGTGTGATTTGAGATGGTCGCCAACCGGTGCCGCAGCTCCGGCTGAATCTAAAATTGGGAATATTCCGTAATCGTTTCATAGACGAATGAGTTGGTTTCGCCTTCGACTTGATGTATGTTAGGTTTTCTGGCCATATATAAGTTTGAACGCTCAATCCCTGGAGATCATTTGACCGTAAATAAAACGATAAATCTGTGACGTGTGAGCAAACTCAACCATATCGATATCAGTTTGAGTGGAAATTGTTTCCAACTAAAACACAAAGTTTGCATTTTACAAGTCGATCTGAAGACTTAGGCTATTCTAAAGTTTTGATGGAAATTGACTTCCTGGGAGACTTAGAGATACATGTCTTGGTCTTCTTAAAGTTATGGTAACGACAAACGTTAACAAAACATGTTTTAGTTTTATTTTAGTTTTATTAAGAGAACTGCCTTGTTAATTTTAAGAACATAAAATATACTTCAGTTGCAATAAATTATTTCTTACGTTGATTTTTTATTTAATTAAATAGGAACAACGAACAGCTACATTATGTAATATTACAAACAACAATAAAAAACATAAGTTACTTAAATAATAATGTAGCCCACAGCGCTATAAAAAAAAGCAAAAACTGTATTATAAAAAGCTAATTTACTTTTTCGCCGACAATTATCGAGTAAACCGATTTCGCTTTCGCTTTTTAAGCCTACTGCTTAAACACTTCTCACAAACTTCGTTCAACCACCCTTGGTACCCCCACTCTTTAAGGAAGGCATTTCAATCTACAGATGGAAAATAAAAAGTTGAACAAGTCAGGGTTTCCTTTCAATGAACCGATAATCAGGGTCGCCTTCAATATACAGAGAGTTATCAAAACATCGGACAAGTGTGAGTTTGACGGGGGTTCTGCCGTCAATATGCATGGAAAAACTATTTTTTTGGCTTTTTCATAAAAAATAAAGAGCACTTCATTCTTTCTACAAACATGAAATGATTCCTTCCAGATGTGACAGTTTCTTTGAATAAAAAAATACCCAGACACAAGTTTGTGCATTTGTAAGTTGTTTTCAAAACGCTTTTGGAGGTGGTTGTAACTTGTACCTACTTGGTATCACTTTTTAAAGGTAGTTTTGGGGTTCCGAACGTCCTAATTCAAAGCGGAACCCTTATAGGATCACTCGCTTGTCCATCTGTCTGTCCGTCTGTCACAGCCAATTGGCTCCGAATCTACAAGACTGATTAGGTTGAAATTTGGTACACATATGCATTTCTGTGACCTTAAAAACGGTCGTATAACGTAAATAAACGAATTTTGAATATGGGGGTCACTTTTGGGGGAAAAACTAGAAAAAAATTAAAAACAAAAGTTTTGCGAATCGTATCGTATGACATATCAAATGAAAGGGCTTGTTGTGAGGGTCTCAAACATATTTTTTGTATTTTTTTTAATAAGAAGTTTTGAAATTAACCACAATAATAGGGTTGGTTTCGGAGATAAGGGGGGGGTGGGGCTCCGAAACCAACCATATTTTTTTAAAATAAGTACAGTATTTAGTTCATTACTTTCAGATTACAGGAAAGCTATAAGATGTATGTGGTCTTAAAAAAACGTGGTGTATCTTTCAATATTGTGCGTACAAACTTACAATGCAATAAAATGTTAGTAACTCAATTTTAACCGACTTGTAATAGGTATGATGACAATTTTTTTTTATTTTTTATAAATGGTAGGTTTCCAAACGGTGCAAACAATATTATGAAAAGTGTAAAAGATAAAAAAAATTGCCAGGTTATAAACGTGTTTTAAATAAGTGCTAAACAAGGCAAGCACTATCCGTGTTCCGCGCGAAAAGGACGGGAATAATCCCCTCCAAAAACTTTTAAAGCGTGCAGCTTCTTCATATTCACATCGATATAACAGATTTTTACGATTAACTCTTTTTTGCTATTTCTTTTAAAATTTGATTATTTTTTCGAACATTTTTTAATATTGGTCATCATCCTTATGTCGTATCGAAATGAAACTTTGTGTGTAAATGTAGTAAAACTATAATTAGGTGTCTTGGAACTGATCTGATGATGGAGCCAGGAGGTGAATAGTGGAACTCTTCAGTGGCTACTAGTATACCTCTCGAATTCGGGCTCATATGATTTGCTTTGACGAGCTCGATAGATTGGAGAGGGTCTGATGATGAAGCCATAAGGTGGATAGTGGAAGTCTTCAGTGGCTACTAATAATTACTTCGACTTATGGGTCATACGATTCGTTTTGATGAGTCCGATATAGTGCACTTGGTGTTGAGGGTCTGATGATGGAGCCAGGAGGCGGCTAGTGGGACTCTTCAGTGGCTACTAGTAAACCTGTCGAGTGCAGGTTCATATGATTCGTTTTGTCGAGTTAAATAGATTGGGGAGGGTCTGGTCTTGAGGAGAGATGGGTAGTGGAACTCTTCAGTGGCTTCTAGTAAACCCCTCGAGATTGTGCTCATATGATTTGTTTTGTCGAGTTCAATAGATTGAGCTTGGTAACGAGGGTCTGATGATGGTGCCAGGACGTGATAGTGACTCTTAGTAAACCACTCAAGTCATAACTTCATTAACTTCAGACTTATCAACTTAATGAAGAATATACTAGACAAAAGTAAAAAATAAAAAATACGTGCTTAAAATTAAACACGCTTTTATCACGTACTAAAATGTATTTAACTTACTTATTTTTTCGTTGCCTATGAAGAAAGTAACTGTTGACGTGCAAGAAATACCTTTTTTACCCGACTATGCTAGAAGTAATGGTTTTCATTTTAACATGTCTGTGTACTGTCAGTACAATATCACCGATGAAATAAAATAAATAGAGCACACTACAAAAATAAATTAAATCCTAACAAAAACATTTCATGTAAATTAGGTCGTCAAAACTTAAAAAAATCACTGTTTAAAAAAATATCAGGTTTAATGTGCAGACAAGCCCTTCTTACATACACTACACACACACACGTACATTTTGACCAAGATGTAGGGTTTGTTGAGTTAAGCCTTGTAGAATTAAGGGTTTGGCTATACATTGGATCCGATAACTTTTTAACAATGAAAGCGTTATAAGCGTTCAGCGTAATGTTTTTGGTGGGAAACATCCTCGTACGGAACACGCGAGTTCAACTCGCACTTGACCTTTTTTAATACTTAGAACTTAGAAAATAAAACTTAAAAATAAGACAAATAAAATTAAACACCCACGAGCGAAAACATTCCATCGACGAAATTCGAACAACAGCTACTTTTACGTGCATCAGCACTTCGATAGCAAAAACTATAGTGCAGGATTATTGCAGTACGGAATGGTAAGAGAAACAATTTCAATATTCCGTGAGTGTGCAAACGTGCAGCAGCTTGACATCTGAGCGACAAAAATGCGCCACTTGAGAGCGTTGTGCGAGGCTCGCCCGCGCCGCCCCCGCCGCCCGACGAGCCATTGTTTCAGCATTCACCTACTGCGGAATGCTCACAAGTACCCCTTTTTTCCCCGTAGTGGTGTCGGCAAAGTTCATTGAGTATTTGCTACAAATGACGTCGTTCTACCATCAAACTGAACTTCATATGCATGCGAAGGAAATGTCACGCGAAATTCTGTGTAATACAGTTAATGAAATAATAGAAGAACAAAGATAATAACAATGCATATTCCTGCTGGAATAAATACATTTGTCCTTTGAAATTGCATTCAGAGGAATGCTTAACACAAAGTTATGGTGACCTACATCGGATACTTGATAGATAAATACGTATTTGAAATGTATTTCTTGAAACAGAAAAGACTGAACTTTATATAAAAAGCAGATAAAAGATATTTTTAAAAAGCATTTGGTAATTTTAATTGGAAAACATTATAACGATGAGGTAACACTGTCAGAAAAAAAAACACGAGAGCACTTTTATAACAGCGAAAAAGCTGAAGAAGACGACACCAATACAAGTGTATGATGTACCGCAGTGGCTTTAAAATTGTATCGACGTATAAGTTTGCCTGTGTCGAGCATTGGAGAAATGTAGCGGAGTAAATCTTCAGGATTTTCCTTCGGTTCCACTTCCAGTTAAAAACCACTGACAGACACGACGGCAGAACGTAAAGAAACAAGTATTTTGCAACGTAAGATTGTTTGCTTTATATTTTTGGCACGAAACTCAAATCATGGACGGATATTATCAGATTTGGATGTCAACTGCGAACGGCAAGAGCAAAATTGTGAACAATGGAAAAACGTAACCGAGTTAGCAGGCTTCGATTGGTTCGTTCCGCTAAATCGAAGATTTACGAGTATCAGTCAGAACTGCGCGCTACGTTTTGATATTTACGCAACAGAGGTAATAAATAATGGAGGTACAAAAATGTATTTGTATTCCCGCAAAGAGTAAAAAGGTGCGCATAGTACGGTTTATTGGTGCAAAGAGTAGGGCCGAGTGGCGACCGAACAACATTTTGCCAACGTGAATTTCATTCGTTGCTAGGCATTGACTGGCATTCTGACACAATATTTTCTTCTACAATATTTTTATGACATAAATAATCTTGAGAAGTGCTTCTACGGTTTCCTTTTTTATGCTCTCAGGAATATAGTTGTAAATTCCTGACACGTAAATGGTTGCGCTACGGGTCGTTGCTTTGATTTCTAAATGGTAAAAGCACCGAAAATATGGTAGAAATCATAGCGAGTGCTTATAATAATTATTATTATCATACCACCCTGTCTCGCTGCAGGGCAAAGACCGCCCTTTTGTCATTTTAATATAATAATACCTTTATGTAAAAATAACTAGGATAGTATAAAAGGACAGTAAAAATCCTCGTGTTTTCAGTTACCACGTTGCAATAATAAAATATTCTTTTCCAACTCGGAGAGTCGGAAATTAAAGTTACCGGCGGCGTCAACCTACACATAGCTTTGTAAACGCATTTTTAGCTCGCTTGTTTAACACGTTCACTGCAAAACGAGGCTTTAATCGAGATGCAGCGAACTTGTATGAGGCAAAATTGCTCGTTCAGTTTTCGTGTAAAATGGTATAAAGATAAGATGTTGTTTTATAATAAACAGCAAGTTTAGGAGATTAAAAATTTGATATCTTCTCTAGCTAAGCCTTTTGTAATGAGACAGTTTCCTGTATCACCTTACCGTTGTCATAACCCATTACAAAAATATTTATTATTATAATTTTAAGTCAAACTTTATATTTTTGTAATGTTTGATATTGGTCATGATGTCGTTGGTCTAGTGGTCGCAATCGCTACTGCTGAGCATTGGGTCCTGGGTTCGATTCCTAGGTCGGGCAACGTGTTATTGGGTTTTTCTATCTGGAATTTCTCAGTAGCAGCCCGAAGTCTGGATTTGTGCCCCGTAGCTGGCAATAGGCTCGCCCCCTATTACATGGGACTTAAACATAACTGGCGAAATGTGGGTGTACTATAGGTACACCTCTGCCCAACCCTTCGGGGAAAACAAGCCGTGATGTTATGTTATGTGTGGTCATGACAATTGGCAAACTTTGCAAACATATTGAATGTTGTTTTTGAACTTTTTTGCGTAGTATTTTGGCAGAAGTAAGAAATTCCCACCAATTTGCATAACACAACGAGAAACCAAAGTTTATAAAAAACACACACAAAAACACCTGGCTTCATTCCATACGGAAAACATTGAAAAATCAACATTCCAAACCGAGCATCTTTACTTTGCTAGTATAAAATGTGTTTAGTTTTTGCCATATACCGGGTGGACTGTACTTCCGGAGCTCCCCCTTCTCCAACCTCCCCACTCTCCCCATGATTTCCAATGGATCTCGACGTTCGTTTTTTGCCTCTTGTCCTCACTCACGCGGAACACATTATATACGAGTACGAGTAAGTACTTAATAAAATTTATAAAAAACGTTTTCTGTTCATTGGGCTTTGAAATTGGTAAATAAATAATTTGGGAACGTTGATTTTGATTTAATGCTTTATTTATTTGATTATCACTGACGAGCGTAAACGTTAAGTGTATGTGCCAATCTAAATTATTTTAATTCAGAATATTTAGGTAGTAAATATTTGATGAAGACTGTAAAATACTCCCTGTATTTAATAGAGGCTAACATTAAATATTGACAGTACTTAAATGGGTCAAGATTTTACTTGTATTAAGTATGTTGAAAAATATATAGTGATGATCGAAAGTTTGACGAGACTGTCTGCAATTTTATTTGGAATGTATTCATTTGATTCTATGTGTACGCTTTGAAGTTCGTTTTATGGCTTAATAGTAAATGTTAATAAAAATTAGCGGGGGAGAGGAATAATATTGACTTAATTCGAATCGCCGCCCATATAAATATAATTGGAAGTTAAACTAGTGTGCAGACGTAGTTTATAAATATCCATTAAGATGAAATTAACTTTTTGTGTAAGAAAATACTTAAAGATTCTCCAAGCGTCACACAGAAATAAAACGTTCACAAAATATTTTTAGTCGCAGGGGTATTAAAAGCGCGAGTTCGTCAGGATGAGGCGCGTAATTGAATAACATGTGCGCATCTCCTGACAAAGCCCATTAACGCGAAGACAAGGCTCGATAAAGACGACGACGTAATGAAAGAAAGAAAAGAAAGAATAAACGTTTATTTAGCACAGACTAAAAGGCACACAAAACAGGTAAAAATTATGAGAAAAACAATCAAAATAAAGATAAAAATTAAGTGTACAGTGCGAAGTATGAAACTAGCAGGGTAGTGTGCTTCACATCTGCGCCAAAAAGGCCCAGTTCAGTTAAAAAAAATGCCAGACAACTAGTGCCTGACGCTGGTTTTCAACAATCAATCAAACAGTCGGATACATGAACCCTTGCCATAGCTTTCTTAGATTTCAGTTAAGATTTTGTTTCTTTGTAAGCTTGTATGCTTAGCTTTTTTGGTCAAGACTTATGAATAGCCTACACTATTCCTATGGGTTTCATAAAAGGTGGATTTTGTTAAATGGGCAGCAGCGTACTCTTTTCTAAAAAAAAAAAAAAAAAATTAGAACCAACTTGCGGGGTGAAGGCGAAACACACGTAAAATGTCACTCGATCGCAGTACCTTTTAGTTTGACAGTTCAACGACGTTCATTGCGTTATTTACGTTCTTGGGCAGACGATTTTTTCAAACCTATCAAGCAATGGATGTCAAATGAAAGAAATTGCGATCGTCTGCCATTTCATGTGTGTTACAAAATTGTCACGCTAATTATCAAAATTATTATGTATAAGTATTTTTACAACGACTTTTAACAGGATTGACGTAAGGTTGATGGCAATAGGCTCGCCCCATATTACATGGGACTTAAGCATAACTGGCGAAATGTGGGTTTACTATAAGTACACCTCTACCTAACCCTTCTGGGATAACAGGCGTGATGTTATGTATGTATGACGTAAGATTTCGCTACCTTGTGTCAATTCAATACATTTTTGATTCATCATAGTTATCGCCGTTAGAATGTCACTAAGTTAACTGTACCTTAGATATTTGAAAATTCGTTTAATAGACTGTATTGGTTTCTGGTTACGGGTCGTCGGTTTGATCTATTTGATATTTTCATTTTGTGTAAAAAATGATCCCGCGTTACACTATTAAATTGAGACAAGAAAAATAATCAATGAATATTAAATTTTACAATAACTATCTACAATTTAATTTTGTTGGCTGTGGTTCTCTTACGTTATTGTTATAGTTTTACTAATTCTACATCTGAATGCTTCGTCATTAGTTATGTTAAAAATGAAATCTCATCTAAGTGAACTGTATAATGTTTTTATGACAAATAAAGATGTTCTAATACTAAATTGTTACGAAAAATCTTATACGTAAAGGCTTATATGAAATAGCTGACATTTCCATAAGATAAATGCTTTATAAATCTCGAATGACAGAGAACTACACGCTATTCTTTATGGCAATAATTCATGAAGAATATCCTGCCGAGTCTTTGCATTTTCGGCGGATTTCGATTCGCGAAGTTCCTTCCGTATATTAAGATCTATTATGGAGGATTCGCGCTGAATAAGCTCTTAACTAGATTTTGAGTGTGTTTGAAAACACTTGCCAAATACGAAATAATAACACGGGATGTTATTTTATGTAGGCAGAATCACTTTTGGCTTTAAGCATATTACAAATTAAAAGATTATATCCTAGATAAGAGTGCTTGGAAACATGCTGGTCCTGCTCCATAGGACAATCTAGAGGCTAGACAAAATCATACTAGTTGCTTATTGTATTGTATAATTGGTTATTTTTACTTTACTCACACACTGACTTATTCCTAGGTAAAATTTTAGGAAAATCATATATTTTTACAGTTGTTTGTAAATATGTGAGCACAATGTACCTATCTCGTGATTAATTTATATGCCTTTGCTTTCTTTTTAATTTTTTGTACCAATTTTGGTATAGTATTTTTATTCTTGGTGCATCGTCTTCACATATAGAAATATAATAAATGTATACAAAATATTGTAAAACATTTTAAAAGAGTAACGGTGGAGTTTCTTGCCACTTCTTCTCTGAAGACTTTGACTTTGAAGACGTGATTACTTGTGCCTAAATTTATTGTGACTTTCGATATGTGAATGTGAAAAAAGTGTTCTTTCTTTTAATATTTCGTAACATGTATGGCTTCATGGGTTTTAAATAAAATAAAATAAAAACTTAAATTGCCTACGTTACATATTTACCCAAGTTGAAATAGTTAACACAAACACAAGTCCAGTTACCTTAAGTATTTCCAGTAAAAATAAATGGCTTCTATGCTAGTAAGAAATGAAAAGCAATTACGCAAGAAGGGAAAACTAAGACTCTTTTCATTTAGCAGTAATTAAGCTACAGCTTACTGCTTAGGTACTTCCACTTGCACTTTGTTCTCAAAGTTAGAAGTAATAATATTTCGTCTGCACTTATCTATAAGTAAAGAAAATAATATATAATTAAGCGGTGCAATTAGTTTTTTTTTAAAAAGGTAACCATAAAAGTTTACCCTTTTAAAATACACTTTGAACGGTAAACTGTTGCTACGACGTAGCTCGTAGCCGGCAACACCGGCTACGTTGCTGTAGCAAATAACCGATCCGCTACGCTGCGCTGCTACGATAGATTACGCATAGATCTTATTTTGGCTTTGAAAAATTCTTTAGAACATTGTGGTTGAAATATACATCCATTGTAATTACAACTATAAGTGTATAATTTGTCAGTCATTATACTTAATCTCGGTTTCTGAATCGAGTATTTGTATTTGATTTTTCAAACTCTACTTTAGAATTTATTCAATTTAGGTAACCAAAAAAATGTGTCATAGAAATAAAAAATACTACGTCTGATATCGCGCTTTTTTATCGGTCAATAAGGGATATGGTGAAGTGTAACTTGAACAATACACGCCCTATACCGAACAATAAAAAGTTACCGTACAATTTAAATGCCAGGAGTTTTTCATTTTACCATTATTTTCACTTGTTTATGTTGGCTTTGCTCCCATGGCTAATGGCGCAATGTTTTGGGCCTCCACCTATTTGGCACCAGCACTGGCCAACTGACGGAGTAATGGAATGTTGCCGGCCCTCGCATGGTTAATTACATTTATCTGAGGAAATTATTTTAGCACCAATTCATTTGGGTATACAGTTTACTGGTATTCAATTGCATTGCACGCGATATTGTTCTAGTAAATTTTGAAAAGTGGGCACAGACTGCAGTATTTTGCTACACCAAAACCACATCTTAAATTCTCTGTATTTATTTAACTTTAGATTCAGTACCAAAAACATTACACTATTACTGTATCTTAAATCTCTTTGTTCGGTACCTACATTGTATGTCACTATTTTAACTCGCGTTTTATATGTTTTGAACACTGTTACCTCTGAAAAGCAAGCCTTTAGTTACCTTTGGCTGTATTTACATCGAAATCTGTATTTTCATATGATTAATTTCTACCTTATAAGGCAAAAAAAAGAAGGTAGTAATTTTCTAAAGAAAATAAAATGTTTTATACTTTTGCATTTTTTATCTTAAGTTGTTATCTGTTGCTACCTAAACACTACTTGCTAAATTAATAGTTGAAATGTCTTGTGTGTACGAGTCGAACCTAGTATGGCCTTGAATTATAACTGCTGCGAAATATGGTTACAAAATCTAGTACCTATGTGGTGACAATTTGTGCGTATGTTATAAAAAAGCACATTTTAACAACAAAAAACGTAACACTCAGCACAGGAAGTAAACTCCAGACAGTTTTAAAACCGCTTCACTAATCAAGTACATTCAATTGGGATGATGAAATTTTTTTTATTCTTGTCTCAAAGGACTGTTTGTTTCCAAATAGCGCAAACCATATTACAAAAAGTGTAAAAGCTTAAGAAATGGCCATGTTATAAACGTTTTAAGATAAAAGTTAGACAAGGTCAGCACTATCGTAGAAGTGACGTCACGACTATGTAACTACATACTAGCGCCGTACATTGTCAGTACCGCGGGACAAGGACGGCAATAGTCCCCTCCAAAAACTTTAAAAGCGTGTATCTTCTTCAAATGTACACCGATTTGACAGATTTTTTCGATTATCTCATTTGTACTAAGCCTTCTTTGGAATTACATTATTTTTATGAACATTTTTAATATAAGTCATCATCCCAATTGTGAACAAACTCCACATTTATTACCAGCACACAGTCGTCCCACAGTTGCGCAACTTCCGTCTCTGAACAATAAGCATAACACGCAAAAGTTAGAAGCGCGGCCATGTACCTGGTGCTAGGGAGCCTCATCCTATGCCCACGTCAATAATTGGAGCGGTTGCTCATGTGTTTTTTTTATTTGTGCAGCGGTGGTCTGGCCGGGCCCCCATTGTTCGAGCGCGGCCACCGGGCCCGTGGCCCCCGCGAACCCCGCGGCCTCCACCACCCCACCCAACGTAAAACGGTTCGTATTTTTCATTGTTGCTTTAAAGCCTTATAGGTTTTGCTTTATTTATGCCCTTTATAACTCTCCGTAGAAGATAAATGTTCAGCGGTGATGTTCTGTTTTTGTCACTATTTAATGGTATTGCGATGGAGTTCACAATCGTGGTTTAAAGGAAATGAGCTAATGTTTTTGTTTCGCTGACAGGTTTAACTCCAATTTTCAAACATTTTTCTTAGACTACTTTATAATAGTGTTTTTTTTTTTAAATTTGATGTTAACAGTTAAGTTAAAATATAACACTTTTATGTACTAGATTTATTTAAATTCGATTAAGATAATAATATATCACAATCCAATTTGGATTATTGAAATCTGTGGCCAGTAATCATGGAAACTGCAATGGCTTTAATTTTGACAGTTCTACAATATATTGCGTTGACCTAGTTTTCGAGCAGGCAGATTTTTAAAACAAATGGTGCAATGATGTGTATTGATATGATATCGAAAATATAGTTATTTAACTTTTATTACTGAATTATTCTTGTTGTTTTATGTAAGTTAAAGTGTGTACTAGTTGCGGTACGTAAGTGACAAAAGATGTTTTAAGATAAAAAAACACGAGTGTGTACAATGGTGTTAAGAATTAAATCAACTCGTTTACAAACATCAATGCAGCCGTTTGTTTTTAATTGGATTAACTTTATGGCTTTAAAACCCTCCAACGACGATCAACCCTTTCAAAACGTCATTATAAAAAGTTTAATAAAAAAAACGAAAAGGTATCGCTGTACCATTTGTTTTGTTTGGGGTGCATTATGGACCCCTTCCTTGGGGTTGGGTTAGACAAGGTTTCAGGAAAAACTAGGAGAAAACCACTCACTTTTAAGCGAGTTGGGAATATTTGTATTATAATGTAACTTGCTGAGATATTACATTAACTCTTTAAAGAGACCTTACCAAATAAAACAAAGGTTTCATTTACATTTGATTAAGTAAAATCCAAAAAAATATATAATGGTTTTTATGTGATATAGAATATTTAGGTACCTACCTACCCACAGGTACTCCTATACTTTAAACACATTGGTTTAAATACAAAAATATTAAATCAACTAGGTAGAATCAATTTTAAGAATAGATTCATCCTGTTACATCCTTATATTCTTCACACTCACTTAGAATGTGAAACAAAAACTCATAAGCAATTTTCCTCACAACTCGCACTTACGAACATCTAGCACAGATTATACAGTAGCTAATCCAGTGATTCACAAAGCGCCGCACATTCATATTCTGGACAGACGCATGTGCCCAGCTCGTGTCCAGCTCGTAACCGGCACGTGTCCGGCACATGTCCGACTTATCTCGTATCCGATACCTTTCCACGCGCGTTCGGACCGATACTCTCCATGAGTATGTGAGAGTACCATATAGTAGGGTGTCTCTGTGTGTGTGATTGCGTTTTGTTTAAAAGTATCATATTTATACAATTCGATCGTGTTTCGTTCGGAAGAACGAGCAAAATTTCGTGAGGAAAGTTTTGAGTATGCATGTTGATGGTTTTAAACGTAGGACAAAATTTAAGAAACGATGGCAGCCGAGCTGACGATTAATAGAGAAGTATGAAAGAAAGAAAGAGAAAAGAAGTAATTATTTTGACTCGCAAGAAGGAGAAAAATGTTGCGCCAACCTCAAATAAATTGAGATAATTGCAAGAGAATGATGCTGTGTTTAAAGAGTTGCTCAATGGTCTAGTGATCACAAGAATGTCTAACAGGAGCGATTCTTGAGTCAGGAAGTGTTATTGGGTTCGTTCCATCATGTGTCCGGTCTTAATGCCAATGGTCTCGCCTTATTCTGTTACATGAAAAACCTAACCCGCTATCTCTTGGGAAACAATAGATATAGTAAAAACTAACAAATATATTCTTTAAAAAAATAGAAGCTGGGTTTCTCAGCAAGCCCAACACAAGACGCGTAGCAGATTGCCTCATTTTTTAAGTTCGCAATTTTCTACGAGATAAAAGTAAAATATATAGTTGGGTTTCCCTCCCAATCTGTATGCCGCATAGCAATGAGATCCGTGGGATTCATTGCTCGAAGGATCGTACGTCTTACATAGAAACGGGTATATAAGTTTGGTAGATTTTGTAGGACTACCGAGAGTAGTGTGTTACACTTACGAATACAAACAATCTATTGTGTGTCAACCCTTTTAGAGTGCATGCTTAAGTACAGAAAAACAAGTGCTAAGGTTACAGGTACTCTGGGCACGCCACAATAGCGGCGGTAAGTCCCCTCTTTGAGGAGTGGTTGGAGAGGCGCCACGGCGTCCTCACCTTCCGCCTGACACAGGTCCTCACCGAACACTGCTGTTTCGGGAGATTCCTGATTCGCATAAGGTCCGGTAAGGATCAAGCCCGGGTCGACGGCGCGTCGTGTTCCACGTGCGCCTCAAAGAGATGTCAGCACAAAATGACGGGGTCCGACAGGGCAGACGCCTCAGGGTCGCGGGAAATTCGAAAGAGATAACCGTGGCCCTGGCAGAGGCAACTGAAGGAACACGGGTGGGTTTTAGTCAGTGAAAGCATGACAAGTCATTTGATGATTGCCCACCCATAAAAATAAAAATAAAGGTAACATGTACTCATGTGTTTTTTTCTACACATAGGTACATAATAATCATGCCTCAATGTATTTATTATAATAACAGTACTTACAAACACGCAAAACAGAAAAATAAAACAGCCTCACAAGTTTCACTTTCTACAGATTAATTGTAAACCTATAAGTACATATTCGTAAACACCGAATGCTGTATAAAGTGTGATGAAAATTAAAGTGGAAATTGTATTTCAATTGCGGGGGCCATTACCAACTACAAATACGAATATGTTTGAGCGGGGGTGGCTTTTAGAGCGAGCGCGAGTTACCGCGGCGTGCCCGCGCTGGCGGGTGTACACGAGTAGATATGCTCCAGAGACCGAGCTTCATACAATCGCGCTAAGCAACATTCAGTAAAAAATCAACGGCTGCGTATTTTGAAGAATTTGTCCACTTCTCATGGTTATTTCTGGCATAGTTAATTGGTAAATATCACCCTTTAATAAGGAATTATTAAAAATCTACTTTATACTACACATGCCATAATCAACACGGAAGCGTCTACTACAGATGACAATTTTTCATTTTTATCTCAAAAAAAATGTTTGTTTCCAAATAGTGCAAACAATATTGCAAAAATTGGAAAATCTTAAAAAAATGACAGGATAAATGAGTGAAAGGCAAGGACAGCACTACCATAGAAGTGACGTGACGACTATGTTATTTCACAGTAGCGCCGTAAATTGTCCATGCCGCGCGACAAGGACGGCAATAATCCCCTCCAAAAACTTTGAAAGCGTGTATCTTCTTCATATTTACATCGATTTAACAGTTTTTTTTTGATTATCTCATTTTTACTATGTCTTCTTTAAAATTACATTATTTTTACAAACATTTTATATTAGTCACCATCCCTATTATTATAACGTTTTATCAGAATAAAGTCAGCAAAAGACATCTTTGTACATTCACAAAAGGTTGTTTTGTTTTTCTTCATTTAGTATTATTTTGTTTAGTAGTGTATTTTGTTTGCTTATTCGTCAGTGAATTATTAAGCGATGGCATGAAGTTTGGTCTCTGTGGGTTATCTACTTATGTACCTGCGGCCGGCTGCCGATAGAAATGCTTAACAGATACAGTTACATATGGCGTATACGCGACCACTCAAACATTACCGTGGGAAAAACAGTATTTGCCTGATTCATGTCGGTTTGGTAATGAAAGAGAAATATTTATAGAGTAACCGGTTTTTGAAGTAACTGTAGGTATACCTAGTTTGTTGGTGACATTCGATAAGGGTACCTATATAGATATTTCTATTGAAAAAGAAATACCAACATTATTTCTTAGCTAAATAATAGTGACTTGGGTACTAGATTTTTCTGTTAGCTCATAATTATTAACCTAACCTTTATGAGTGGTTTCTTTTACCTTAGGATAAACGTTTGAACGTCGGTGACATATTCCACCGACACGTCGGTTTTTATTTGCATAAGAACATAGTGCAGTAATGGTCTTTAGAATAGGATTATGATCTACATAAACTAGCACACGTTTAATAAAACTACTTGCAATTATGTAGAAACAATAAACAATATCAAACAGTCTACTATTACAACATGTACAAGAACGTATTACTATTACAACATGTTAAAAACCTCTTTTTACAACGTCTATCACCAGTTTTAAATATAAGCAGTATCTGGTTAAATATCATTAGTTCAGTAACGATATTTTTCTTAAAATTAAAAAAAAAAACTTTCTCCTAAAAAGGATAACTAAAAAAAAACAGCAAAAACTTATAAATCTGACCTGTCATCTGTAATAACTGCTGAAGTTTATCCCTTGCCTGAGAGAAAAGCTAACTCCATAAAAGGGACTTAGAGTGCACTTAGGAAAGTCACGCACCGCATTAACTTTTGTGATCGACTTAAAGTTGGAGTCGCCTTCAGGTTATAGGAGATAAGTAGTCAAGAACAAATGGGTTCTTAACTACTGTCTTAAAAGGTAGGTGTGATCTTCTTTGTGCATCGCCCGGAGGACACGGTGGAACATACGGTGGAGTTCTGCCCAGCTTGGGTGGAGCACCGCAGTGTCCTCGCGGAGGCGATCGGCGGCGGTGATCTCTCGCGTCCGGCCCTGGTCCAGGCCATGGTACGGAGCGAGAGGGAATGGAAAGCCGTCACCTCCTTCTGCGAAGCAGTAATGCTCGCGAAGGAGGAGGCGGAGCGCGTGAGGGAGAGAGCCTTGCGCCCTCACGCCCCTAGTCGCCGCAGGAGACGCCCTGGGCGTCGGGAATCGCAAGCAGATTCCCGGCCACCGTAGACGCGGGCTTGCGGACTGCGAGCCATGGGTAGCTCGCCGTCCGGTAGGGACCAGACCCGTGTCGACGACGCGTCGTGTTCCACGCGCGCCTCAAAGAGATGTCAGCTTAAAATGACGGGGTCCGATAGGGCCGACGCCTCAGGGTCGCGGGTAATTCGATAGAGATAACCATGGCCCTGGCACAGGCAACTGAAGGAACACGAGTGGGTTTTAGTCAGTAAAAGTCTGACACACCCTCCCGCTCCACCCAGAGCGGGAGAAGCCATTTGATGATTCCCAACCAAAAAAAAAAAGGTCTGATCTTCCTTATGTTAGGGTACCGAATTAGCTTCTTCTTCTATTTAAACAGAATTATAATACCAGCCTATGCCATACTCTATGTCCGACTGCAGGGCAAAGGCATCTTGCAAAGGTATTAGCATTGATCAACGCGCTTGCTCTAGACGTATCTTAATCCTAACTTAATAACTAATATTATAAATGCGAAAGTAATTTTGTTTGTTTGTTACGCTATCACACCAAAACGGCTGAACGGATTAAGATGAAATTTGGCACACAGATAGACCATGACATGGGTAAAGATCTGGAACTGCTAGTAATATATGCTATGCTGCCAGGAACTGCTAGTGATTTTATGTGATCGTATCTGATTTCAGTTGGCATTATTTACTTTTTTATGTGATTCTATTAATGTGTTTACCTGAAATAAATGAATTTATTATTTTCATAATAATATTAAAAGTTCGAAAGTCTATATAAACTATGTCTGTCTTTTACCTTTACACGCCTAATCTACAAGACGGATTTCGATAACATTTGGCAAGCTGATAGATGGCATCATGTGGAAGGATGTAGGCTATTTTTTGTCCCTTAAATTATCAAAAAAGAGGGTGATATAGGGGATAAACGTTTGTATGGGCAACTGTTCTCAAGTTAGGGTTTTTTAAATTAAAATTTAAGATTATGGTGAGAAATAAAACAATACATCTAGCGTTTTAGTAAAATCATCCTCCAAGGGGGTAAAATAGGGGTTGATTTTAAAATTCACATGATTGTTGACTCTTTTGTGGACCTCTTTTTAAGAGATTTTTAGAGTTGGAAATAGCCAAAACAAAAAATACCGAAAAATCTGTAGGACTATTTTTCTACGTATTTATTTCATTCGAAGATAAACTTGAACTTAAAAATATCATGTTGAGAAATTCAAAGGGCCACCATCACGACATTAAACAGAAAATTGCTGGCAAAAATATTTTGTTTACTCAATAAATCAATAGTGGGATAATATTATGTAACAGAACTGTCACACCTTTCATCTTCCTTGAGGTAGGCAGTATTTGAATTAGGGTTCATCAGCATTTCATTGCTTGTTATAAGGACCAAAATCGCTTATTGCCAAACAAAATATTTCTCTCGTAACGGTAGATTGTGAATTACAAAAATAACTTACTTATATTATACTAACGAATACTTATGTCGTAAACGAGGATCTTTGAACGAATTATAAGGATAAAAATCGTAAATTAAGTTACTTTGAGCAAAGTAAACCACTGGCAATCGTCCAGGACATGCTTGGATTAAACCAACAATTTTAGTTTTAAAGTTTCTAATGGTTGTATTATACTTGTCATATGGAAACACTTTTTGAAAACGACAAATTTTGTTTGACCATGTATTTCAAGTTAAAAATATATTTTTATAGTTTTGCATATGTACGATATTCTTTCAGAGTTTATCTTGGACAGTAATGACATCGTGATTCTCGAATGTTTTCATCATGGACTTATAGTTAATGTAAGTCTGAAACCGCTAACCCGTCTTGAGCAATTGTGTTGATCAATGCTCGTGTCTTTTCTGTATGGGTCTTGACCTGCAGTGAAATCAAATCAAATCAAAATCAAATCAAAATATTTTATTTCACTTAGACCTACATGGGCACTTATGAAACGTCAGATTCTAGGTGCACGGTTCCAATTGGTCGTTTCCCATGGAGAAGAGCCGGCAAGAAACTCCATGGTTACTCTTTTAAAAATATGTCTATTACAATGTTTTCCAATTACAGTGTTAACAGGTATGGGAGGACAGTGTAGGCCTGTCAACAAGTAACATATGTTAAACAAATAGAAAATTGTCTATAAATTTACAATCCACAGGGCCTACGACGTTCTCACATTTACAAAATATAAAATAATCTAATAAAGTAAAATCAAAAACTAATTAAAAATTGTGGGTATATAATGTCAAATAATGAAAGAATTATGTCAGAGATATGTAAAAGTCCATATCTCCAGCAGCAGCAGTGTAGCCTATGCGACCGTGCAACTTACACGTTATGTGAATTCGAACGATTTTTAATCAAAAACACAACTATCCAATAGCATTTTGGTTAACACTTTGGGCCTAGCACAATTAGTATCACCTACAGTTGTGAATATATTATTTAAACTAAGTCAATGTGTGTTACTAGCTGTTGCCCGCGACTTCGTCTGCAATTCAGGATGAAAACTAGCGTATGTCCTTACCTAGGTCATGGTGTATGTGCCAATTTTCATACAAATTTCCGTTCAGCCGTTTTAGCGTGAAAGCGTAAAAAACAAACAAACTTACTTTCGCTATTATTATACTAAGTTAAGATTAGGATGTGTGAAACGATTGTTTTCAGTTGTAAACGTCGTTAACTCGCGCTAAGCTTATTAAGTGCCGCTTTCACCGATGTAACTGAACGCGCAAAAGCTGTTGTGTCAAGATTCCAGAGAAAATAATGACACTGACAGGTCTTAATCCAAGTTCATGTGCTGTTTGCGTTCAGTTTCATTGGTGATATCCATCCATACAAGCTTTGGCATCGTTTTTTTCAAAAGCATGCCTTCTATCCATCTTGGGACTTCGTTGTGTTGAAGTACGAGTATTAATAAACTTTCAATCAGTTTTAGGTACTTTCGATACACTTTTTCCAAAAGTTAACTAAACATATTACCATGTTATTTAGACGCATGCCTTTACAAACGCGTCGTTATTATTGGGTGCTGCGGTTCATCAGACTATGCAAACAGTGCAGGGCTCACTGAACGTGTTAGCCTGCTCGTTTTGCATATTGGGTGAATTTAGGGCTTGCTTTTTAAAGATTTATGGAAGCGATGCAGTAACGTTAGAAGAACCACCAACGATAATCACAATTAACGGGAACAAAGGAGTGAGTTGATGGCAATTATGGGCTGCATGAAGGCTCTGTCCCAAGGTAGGTGCCCACCGTTAATATCTCAATTTTTTGTCACAGTTATTTGAGTCTATTGTCAAATGTAAAGAAAAGACTCATTCAAAAATATTTCATAAAATTTAAATATTGTCATGTCCAAACAGTCGTACAACAGAGCTCATATTTCAGAGCTCAAAATTCTGTGCGTAAACTATCATATTTTATGTAATGATTGTATAGAAAATTCAATCAACAAAAGAAACACTTATAAATTATGCCACTGAGCCGTGCATGTAGTATTAAATTTAATTTAAACTGCAAAATTACTATTATTTTGGTGGTTAATCGATTCAACTATGAGCCATATTCATTGCCACGACACGCTAATGTCAATTACGTAAAATACCGGTTCTTACCGATAATGGTGTAATTTGCGTCCAGCGTGTCAAGGGTAGTAATCCCCGCTACCAGCTCGTAACTATCTCACCAGGGTGAAAATAAATTATCTAGAGAAACTCCGCAGATGTGATGGGTATTGAAATCTAAAAAAAAATTAAACAACATATTAAATATTAATAAATAAAAAAACAGAAAAACAATTATGACGACATTCAACACCTATAATTCTAATTTTAACTATTTATTAGTTAGTGGCTTTTGTTAACAGGATATTAATTGAGATTTCATACAGTTGTTTTTGTTTTTTTGTTAGATTATTTTATATTTTGTGAATTTGAGACCGTTGTAGGCCTTCTAGAGTCTAGATTTGTAGACCATTATCTATTTTTAAGCTACAAGTACCAGGTGGTACTTGTTGACAGGCGCTTAAAAAGGCAGGTACACTGTCCTCCCATAACTATTAACACTGTAATAGGGATGATGACATTTTGTTTTATTTTTATGTCATAAGAATATTTGTTTCCAAATAGTGCAAGCAATATTATAAAAAGTGTTACAGCTTAAAAAAATTACAAGTTATAAACGTTTTAAAATAAGTGTCAGACAAGGACAGCACTATCGTAGAAGTGACGTCACGACTATGTAACTTCATACTGGCGCCATGCATTTTCCGTACCGCGCGACAAGGACGGGACTAATCCCCTCCAAAAACTTTTAAAGCGTGTAACTTCTTCATATTTACATCGATTTAACAGATTTATTCGATTATCTTATTTACGCTTCTTTGAAATTACATTATTTTTTCGAAATTTTTTAATATTAGTCATCATCCGTGTTGGAAAACATTGTAAAACCCAATTATTTTTAAAAGAGTAACCGTGGAGTTTCATGCCGGCTCTTCTCCATAGGAAACGACCAATTGGAACCGTGCACCTAGCTTTAGACGTTCCTTATGTAACTATGTAAATATTAAATAAAAATAAATAATTTTAAAAAATTGGGGTCAACGACTGTAGGTTTTGAAATATCAGTATTTTTTTGTAACCATTACAGTAGTGACTTGAAGTATACTACACTAAGTGGTCACTGACAACAAAAAAAAAAAACAATAAAATCTTTTTTTTGTTTTATCATGTTTAGGTATTAATACCGCCCCATATACGTTTACATACCTCTGCGGAGTTTCAAGAGCTAATTTATATTGACCTGTTTATTTTAATCACAGCATGAGCCATCCTTGTAGGTAGGTACGTGCTGATTTCGAGCAATGATATCATCATACCCAGTTTACAATACATCCAATATTTTCCTGTTGATAGCGATGAGGACGAATTTATTGATGCTTTATGATTCTTTGCCCTCCTTGCTTATACAATTAGCTAGTTTTGCGACTTCGTCTGCGATCCAAGATAAAAAGTAGCATATGCCCTTACCCAGGTCATGGTCTATTTGTGTGCCAAATTTCATCCAAATCCCTTTAGCCGTTTTGGCGTGAAATGGTAATAAACAAACACACTTACTTTTGCATTTGTAATATTATAGTTAGGATGTACATATGAAGATTATTAATTTACGTCTTTTATATTATGTAATTTTTTTCTTGTTTGAAAATTAAGTTTACAAACAAGTCAATTATTGTAAATAGGTACTAAAGTGTTTTACCGAGTTATTGCTCGTATTGTTTAAGCAGCTTAACAAATAAAGCTAATCCTCTTGTTCCGATCATTCTGTGGCTCATCATCAGGCTTTGGGGTAATGATTTAGGCTTAAATCAACTTATACCTAATATTTATTATCCTGTTATCGTTTTCAAAGACTTGTCAGGTAGCATCTTACGGATTTACAGTTTAACAAAAATTTCCGAAATATCGAAAAATCCTTGAAACAGATTTTTAAGCATCTCGTAATGAAAAATTCCTTTTTCATCATCCATCAATTCCTTTTTCATCACACATCAAAATATTCGTGAATAGTTACTTTACTCATTGATAAAACTTTTTTCTATCAAAAACAAGAATGTTTTCAAGAAATAGTATTTTTTGTTTAAATTTTCACAGAACGAAACACGAACGGAAATTCCGGCACGGAACGGTAAGATTTTGCTGAACATATATTGTGGTGTTTTTGTAGGTATTGTCCCAAGCTATCACCCCCTGCAGTATGTCGTGCTATTTACTGGACACCCTGTATATACAGGTCTGCCAAGCCAATAAAGCAATACAGACCTGTTGTTATCGTCACGGGATGTCCGAAAGAGATACTGTGGCCCTGGCACAGGCAAATGAAGGAACACGGGTGGGTTTTAGTCAGTAAAATTCTGACACGCCCTCCCGCTCCACCCAGAGCGGGAGAAGTCATTTGATGATTTCCCACCCAAAAAAAAAAGAGAAAAGCCTTACGTTATGCGTAGTAAGTTTTAATTTATTTATTTACCATTACCACTTACATTTGTTTTTACAGGTGAGACCCAATACAAAAATGTAGTCACAATTTCTACACTCAGAGACGTCACCCAAAAACCAATTACACACCACCAGCAACAAAAATGATTGAATGAATGTTTTCTAAAGTGCCACATTTTACTGACAGGATTCAAATTTAAACCTGTTGTATAATGTGTGTAAAGTAATGACTCTGAGTACAAAAGCACAACTGTAACCCTCTGAAATCTGCCAAAGAGCAAGTAAAGATGTCCAATCGCAGAGAGACGCTGTTGAATGTGTTTATAGCCTGCCCCCCTGCACCGGTGTAAACTAAAACATGTTTGTCTGGGCCACCGGGACTTTAAACAGGCCTCCTTCTCGGGCCTGGACGCAGCCTAATATTTGGAAAGAGCAATGCCAACGATTCTAGTATTTGCGGACTATTGAGCATACCACGAAAAACCATAAACACATATTTAGCGAGTCCAAAATTGCGTCTTACCTCCAGCTTATATTAACCAACCATCCCTATTACAAACAGGGTTGGATACATAAGTAATAGTTAAATACACAACATACATAATCAGCCTATTATGGTCCCAATGCTGGGACACAGGCCTCCTCTCTGCGAGAGGGAGTGGGCCGTAATCCACCACGCGGGCCCAGTGCGGGTTGGTAGATGTCACATGTCATCGAATTTTAGGTTCCAAGCCATGCCGGTTTCCTCACGATGTTTTCCTTCACTGTTTTGAAAGCAGTGGCTATGAAATAATTTACACAAAGTAAAGCGCCTGTCTGGGTTCGAACCTACGACCTACTCCTACTGTACTCGTAAGTCGCAGCCGTTTTCACTGGGCCACCACTGCTCTCCAATTATTTACTATATTAATAATATAATATATTAATAATAATTATAGTTAAATAGTAAATAGTGATAGTTAAGTATGTTAGAAACTCAGCACTAGCTCCATGTCTGGATTTGTGACCGGCTTCGCCTCCTATTCACAACATCAACATCAGGCCAAGTGTAACCACCACTGCTCTCCAATTATTTACTATATTAATAATATAATATATAACGTGTCAACAAAACGTCTCGTTTTCTCATATAAGTAATTTTAATTGTTAAAAGTTATTTCACCTAATATATCAAGACATTTTTATTTTGGAGTAAACCTAAAACCCCGAAAACTATAGAAAATTAAAAAAAGACGTCGAAACTACAACATAATGAAATTAAATCAAAAACTACCGCATCGGAGGTGACATGACAGATGCCACCTCAACATCGTAAAACATTATGAGCCAAAATATGAAACCGAAGATGAAAAAATGTTGACGAGGTCAGCTTCCAGACGAGCACGCCTACCACCTCCGGACTCTTCGCTCAGCTCCGCCTCGCCGCCGCCGGATTCCAGCTCCACCGTGAGTGCTGTGACGACACCGGCCGCGGTAGTTGCGTCGAGCTCGAGCGACGAGTATTTTTCCCCGCCGACGTCGCCAACACCTGTTCGTAGGCAGGGGAAAGGCCGGCCACCGAAGAGCTTGGGACTTAGGGGCCATCCGGCCCCGAGCCGGGTCCCCGCTGCCAGTGGTTGTGTGCAGCGCATGAGATGGACTCAGTCTATGAACGAGAACGTCATGCGCGCATATTATGGGTCTACAGAGGGGGGAACTCACCTCACTGCGTACCGTGATAGGATGCTGTCTCTTTTTCAGGAACTAGAACCAACCGTCAGCGTCTCGGCCCAACGACTGTCGGATCAGGTGCGGGTCATCCAACGCAATCATAGGTTGGACGATGCCGCACTTGATAGGCTGCGCTCAGAGATACTGAGCAACCTTATCGTCTCGACTCCGGCACAAACCGCGGTACAAGCGTCAACCATTGATCTACCGCGGTCCAATCATGGTGTTGAAGAAGAAGATGATAGGGTTACCACAGTAAGTAGCCAATGCAACGACCGATTGCGGAGCGCACTGGAGGATGCGTTTCGCGAGTTCCACTCCGACCGAACTTAGACCGCGATTACCACGCCTACCTATGCACAAAAAAAATAGGGCGCTGGTGTGTGCCCTGGACTCGCAACTTAAGAATGTGTTCGAGCACAGCGAGGATCTCGTTGATACACACTCGATCCTGTATTGCGCGGCTGTTGCGGCATGTCGTTTAGCTAACGTCAAGTTTCCAAACTGTGACGGAGCTGCTCGACCAAAACCATCCGTACCAGCCTGGCAATGCAGGATCGAGCGTCGTATCGATGGAGCCAGGGTACTCATAGGCAAACTATACTGTTTCAGGGAGGGCAATACAAGACCACGAGTGATGCGCTTTGTGAGGCGGGCATTTGCGGGGACTGAAATAAACCCTCGAGAATACATGTCCCGTGTCACAGAGCGCATCGACTTCCTGAAACAGAAAGTTTGTGCATGGGCGAGCCGTATTCGTCGGTATAAGCGGCGGGTTGATCGATACACGCAGAATCGCATGTTCCAGAGCCATGAAAGGTGGGTATATAGAGCTTGGGAGCGACCTGAACAAAATTTGAGAGACGTGTGCCGCCCAGATGATGCCGCCACAAGTGCATTCTGGCGCAGCATCTGGTCAGTACCCGTATGTCACACTGAGGCTGACTGGATGCAGGATGTCGAGCGAGTGTGTGAAACTATACCAGAAATGGAAACAGTCCTAATTACGCCATCAGACGTTGCCAGAGCAGTCCGTCCGTTACCGAACTGGAAATCGCCAGGGCCGGATGGATTGCACAACTTTTGGGTGAAATGGCTAATTAGTTCGCACACTAGCCTGGCATCTCAGTTCCAGTCAGCCTTAGAGTCTGGGTCGCTACCGCAGTTTCTATCAACAGGCGTTACCCACCTGCTCCATAAGTCAGGTAGTCCCACGGAACCCAAGAATTATAGACCGATCACGTGTTTGTCGACGATCTATAAACTTCTTACATCCATTTTGAGAGCGAAAATTAATACACACATTGACAGTAACTCGATTATGTCTGCCTCTCAAAATGGATGTAGGAACGGGTCCCGAGGTACTAAGGAGCTACTCCTCATCGACATGGCCATTAGCCAACAGGTTCGTCGCTCCCGCAAGGATCTGTCGACATACTGGATAGATTATAAGAAGGCCTACGACTCGGTGCCACATACATGGCTTATGAGGGTGCTGGAGTTATACAAGATAGATGCAACTCTACGCACCTTCCTTAAGTCCTGTATGGGGCAATGGAGGACGGTCCTTCGCTATCCGGGGTGTCAACAGATCCAGGGGAATGACGAGCCTGTCTGGATTAAAGGGGGAATATTTCAGGGCGACAGTTTGAGTCCACTTTGGTTCTGCTTAGCTCTGAATCCTCTAAGCACACTGCTGGAGGATTCAGGTCTAGGCTATCGGTTGAAGAGAGGTGGTCAGGTCATATCTCACCTTCTTTTCATGGATGACTTGAAAATCTTTGCCCCCAACAAATTGCAACTGATGGAGTTACTAAAGGTAACTGAAACATTCAGTAGCGCCATCAGCATGGAATTTGGTGTGGACAAATGTGCAATCATGCATGTTAAGCGAGGTGAGATTATGGAATTCGAAGGTATTCAACTTTCGGATTCCATACACCTTAGATCCCTCTCTTCATCCGAAAACTATAAGTATTATAAGTATTGGGTATGTCGGAAGCGTTAGGCATCAACGTTATTAACATGAAGCAATCGTTGAAGGAGCGCTTCTTTGGCCGCCTGAAGAAGGTATTTATTAGTCTTCTTTCGGGCGGAAACAAGGTGCGCGCTTTCAACGGTTGGGTCATGCCGATTTTGATGTACTCTTTCGGCATACTCAAATGGACCCAAACCGAACTCGACGCCCTGGATAGGCGGGTCCGTACACTTCTGACCGCAAATCGGATGCATCACCCACGATCATCGGTGATGAGACTGTACATCCCGCGAAAGTGCGGGGGTCGGGGCTTTTTAAATGCGAAGACCCTCCACAACCGCAGGGTGTGCAGTCTCAGGGAATATTTTTTAAAAGCCGAAATGGGTATGCACCGTGATGTGGTCGCAGTGGACAAGGGGCTTACCCCGCTCTCCATGGCTAAAGGGAACTGGCACAAACCTGTAGAACTTACTTCCGATGACCGCAAGGCGGTATGGCAAAGCAAGGAGCTTCATGGGCGCTTCTATCGGGCTCTTCATGAGCCTGATGTAGATTTCCTAGCGTCCGTATCCTGGCTACGTTTTGGTGACCTTTTCGGGGAAACTGAAGGTTTCGTCTGTGCAATTATGGACGAAGTTATCTTGACGAATAACTACCGGAGACATATTATGAAGGTTGACGTGTGTCGGGCATGCCACCGTCCAGGTGAGTCCATCAGACATATTATCTCTGGTTGCTCTCGTCTGGCTAACGGCGAGTACTTGCACAGGCATAACCAAGTAGCCAGGATTATTCACTAGCAACTTGCTTTGCAATACAAACTTGTAGATTCTGAGGTACCGTATTACAAGTATGTACCCGACCCAGTTCTCGAAAATGACCTTGTCACGTTGTACTGGGATCGGTCTATCATTACTGACAGGACTATTATCGCTAATAAGCCTGACATAGTAGTGATAGATCGATTAGCGCGCCGCACAATGATTATCGATGTTACCATTCCACATGACGAGAACCTCGTGAAAGCTGAGAAAGAGAAACAAATTAAATATCTCGACTTAGCACACGAGGTTGTTGACATGTGGAATGTGAGCTCGGCTGTCATTGTGCCGATTGTCGTATCGGCCAATGGCCTGATGGCAAAAAGCCTCGACCAACATCTCTCGAAGCTTTCGTTAGGCGGTTGGATCAAGGGCCTGATTCAGAAGGCAGTACTCCTCGATACGGCTCGCATTGTGAGGAGGTTCCTGTCTCTGGAGCCCTAACCACCAGTAGCTTGGACCCTGCTCCCGCTACCGGCGGACCACTATTTTTTATATTTTAAATGTTTTTTTTTAAAAGTTGTTTTATAAAAATATTTAAAAATGTATTAGAATAAGGATAAAAATAAATAAACGACAAAATATATTAATAATAATTATAGTTAAATAGTAAATAGTGATAGTTAAGTATGTTAGAAACTCAGCACTAGCTCGATGTCTGGATTTGTGACCGGCTTCGCCTCCTATTCACAACATCAACATCAGGCCAAGTGTAACCACCACTGCTCTCCAATTATTTACTATATTAATAATATAATATATTAATAATAATTATAGTTAAATAGTAAATAGTGATAGTTAAGTATGTTAGAAACTCAGCACTAGCTCGATGTCTGGATTTGTGACCGGCTTCGCCTCCTATTCACAACATCAACATCAGGCCAAGTGTAACCACCACTGCTCTCCAATTATTTACTATATTAATAATATAATATATTAATAATAATTATAGTTAAATAGTAAATAGTGATAGTTAAGTATGTTAGAAACTCAGCACTAGCTCGATGTCTGGATTTGTGACCGGCTTCGCCTCCTATTCACAACATCAACATCAGGCCAAGTGTAACCACCACTGCTCTCCAATTATTTACTATATTAATAATATAATATATTAATAATAATTATAGTTAAATAGTAAATAGTGATAGTTAAGTATGTTAGAAACTCAGCACTAGCTCGATATCTGGATTTGTGACCGGCTTCGCCTCCTATTCACACATCAACATCAGGCCAAGTGTAAAAGTAGAGCCATCACATATAAGCTTACCCTTTCTGTGAATACAGGGATGTTGTTAAGTTTTTGTAGGTAAACAGTATTTTACTAATATAAAATTAAGGTACAATTTGTTTGTTGGTTTTTATATTTGTATGTAGGGAGTAATCTCGGGAAATACCCAATTTTTTAAGAAGACTTTGGGCAATTTAACATCATGTTGTTACTAAGGGGCCGAGCAAAAATAAAAAGTCAGGAAGAACGTGAAGTTAGCGCGGATAAGTGATGCGATGCGACCGGGTGGGTCGGGGAAACAAGAAATTTCACGCAGGCAAAGTCACTGGCAGAAACTAGTTCAGTGTAAATGTGCAATTCAGCATCGGATTTACAACGATGGTCTATGTTTCCCTGGAATTATTTCAATGTGTACGTGCGCTGCTAACGTTCATTCACCCATTTCTCTGTATTGTGGAGTACGTACCCGGAGGGGTGAGCACTGAAGAGGAAGTTTCCATTTGTGAAAGAGTTCCTCTTAATGCAATGAAGGTTCCTGTTCATAGTACCTGTTGGAGTGTGTTTACTGAATGGTTTTATAGACCGGATAACACGACTAGTTTCTTTTCCTGTTTTTCATACTTTTGCACCTGGCACTCAACAAGAACAAAACCAAAAAAAATAAAGTTGATGTATGGAGGGCGACTATTATTATCGACCCTTAAAAGTAACAGTACGACAAATTATAATTTGGATTTCTGATCAGCCTAGAACCTAGGTCTAGAGTAGTTTACTAATAATCACAATGGTTATTTAATTAAATGATCTACGTACGCGGCAACGTAACTTTGTTTTATAAAATCCATAGCAAAGATTTTTTATATATTTTTCCTATCACCCGAATCCGGCTTGACGTCGACTTACGGGACACCCTTTTTATACTCTTCGATCATTTATGCTTTATTAGTTCCTTCATTACATATAGGGATCTCACTTAGGGCCAATTTTGTTTAATTTCTTTATAAACGATATTCCCAATTATTTTCGATTCTCTGTTGTCTTTATGAATGCCGACGACTTAAAATTTGTTAAAATAGTCAAAACTAAAGATGATGCCTCTGACATACAGTGTGATCTAGAAAGGCTTGTGCAATGGTGTCAAACCAACAAAATGCATCTAAATCCAAGTAAATGTTACCATGTTAAACACGCGAAAGCATTATCTCATAAACCAAGACTATTATATCGACGGAGTAAAATTGCAGAACTGGACACAATAAGAGACCTCGGTGTTAAGTTTGATCGAAAGCTAACTTTTATTCCATACTTGGACTTGTTATCAGGAATTCCAAACAGTTTAAGTGTTGTAAAACTAAAATCATGCTTTATAATTGCTTAATTCGAAGCATATTGGAATATTGTGGCGTGATTTGGCGTCCACACTATGCCACACACTCGTTGCGTCTAGAACGCGTTCAAAAGCGTTTTCTTTGGCACCTGGCATTTTCTAACGGAATAACTAAAAAAGTACATTCGTACAGTAACAGGCTGAAACATTTGAAATATTTTAAAATGGTTTCGCTAGACAATCGCCGACGCATTAATGACGCATTGTTTGTTTGCAAGGTAATGAACCATAAAATTGACTGCCCTCAAATATTGCACACTAAACTTCCGTGCTCCCTCAAGAATTCCTCGCAGTGCCATAACACCACTCTGTCCACCACAAAGAAGAACGGTTCTTGGCACCAATTCCCCCTTCGCAAGGTTATGCAAAGTCATTAATAGCTGCAGTGATCAAATCGATGTGCACTTCGAAAGTTTGGACAGATTGAAAGCCAAACTTATCAAAAACCTCATAAAATAGATGAGTGTGTGTTTTTACATAAAATAAGTACCCTACATTGTTTATTGTTTAATTATTATTTAAATAAATCGTTATTGTCGTTATTTGCACTCTTGATACATCATAAAATACAAATGTAATGTCAATCTAGATTAATTTTTTTTTTATTTGTACAGCTCGTTAATGCATGCGGAGTTTACCTTTAAGTAATTGTTGCACTGTTGCATACACTTTTGCATGTAATGTTTAGCATAGAACTTGTGTGAACAATCGTTGGTGAACCAATAAATAAAATAAACATTTACATAATATACAAGCTAACTGTCTTAAACAATAAATAAAATGAACATGAATATAAAAAAGAAGGAAAAGAATTATGGGGCATCGAAAATATCGTCTTCTCTTAGATACATGATTTTGTTTATTTATATGTGTAAGTAATGAATATGTAAATGGTACACCACTGAATACCTCAAGTGTTGTGTCTCCTTCTCCCTTTAATCCATCCAAAGGTTGTCTGTAAAAGATTGCTTTTAGCGATAAGACCTATCTATCTATATATGTTTAGCACAGCCGCATATCGCCTGTTATGGGTGGGACAAAAAGATATAAGCATAAATAGGTTTCGAAAATGACAACCTTGACCTACCTATATAAAGTAAATGACACGTGTCGGTCAGGGACAAAAAACTAAGAGGGACACAATAGTTTGATTGTTTTGGGGATCATCCACACAATGTGCATTCATGACGAAACAAATACGGATGGGTGAAAGGAATTTCGTCACTGAGACATTAGGAGTCGGTAAATTTTTGCAAATACCTTTAACTAAAATTGAGAGCAATATTCTGTAACATTAGGTAGATGTAAGTAGCTAGGCATGCCTTTTTTTTTTTTTTGGGTGGGAAATCATCAAATGACTTCTCCCGCTCTGGGTGGAGCGGGAGGGCGTGTCAGACTTTTACTGACTAAAACCCACCCGTGTTCCTTCAGTTGCCTGTGCCAGGGCCACGGTTTTCTCTGTGGAATAACCCGCGACCCTGAGGCGTCGGCCCTATCGGACCCCGTCACTTTGTGCTGACATCTCTTTGAGGCGCGCGTGGAACACAACGCGCCGTCGACCCGGGCCTGTTCCTTACCGGACGGCGAGCTACCCATTGCTCGCCATCCGCAAGCCCGCGCCTACGGTGGCCGGGAATCTGCAGGCGACTCCCGACGCCCAGGGCGTCTCCTGCGGCGACTAGTGGGGGCGTGAGGGCGCAATGCTCTCTCCCTCACCCGCTCCGCCTCCTCCTTCGCGAGCATTACTGCTTCGCAGAAGGAGGTGACGGCTTTCCATTCCCTCTCGCTCCGTACCATGGACTGGACCAGGGCCGGACGCGAGAGATTGCCGCCGCCAATCGCCTCCGCGAGGACACTGCGGTGATCCGCCCAAAGCTAGGCATGCCTAAAGGTCTTCTAGCTGCCAGCTAATATAATTTCATCATCTATAAAAATCAAAATGAAATGCTGTTCGTTTGTAAGCACATCACTTGAGAACGGCTTGATTTTTTGTTTTAATATATTTTAATAGTCCCAATTAGATTTGTGACACTGAACGTCCTTTTTTTCAACCTGACTTTTGTGACAACGATCGTCAAGTCAGCTAGTTTTAAATATAAATACCTATTCAGGATACAAATTAGCATCCAGCTCAGGTAGGTCCAGGTTCCAGGCTACCTGCCTGATCGGTTCAGTAGCTTGGACGTGATGGGTAAACATATGTATACATGATAAAACAAAAAAGATATTAATTGAACGTTGTAGGCCTTGTAGACTGTAGATTTGTAGACCATTTTCTATTTGTTAAGCACCTGGTACTTGTTGACAGGTTTATAGTGTCCTCCCAAATCTATTAACACTAATTAGAAAACATCGTAAAAGCCAATTATTTTTAAAAGAGTAACCGTTTAGTTTCTTGCCGGCTCTTCTCCATAGGAAACGACCAATTGGAACCGTGCACCTAGCTTCTGACGTTTCAAAAGTGCATGTGAAATATTTTTTTGAATTTGTTGTTTTTTTTTGTCACGTTATCGACCGCAGTTAGTGTATTCACTTGAAATGTCAGTTTATAAATATATTTTTTGTGTAAACTTCAAAGAAGATTTGTATCGATCTATAACAAGATAAAACATATTTTTTCAACACTTACTACATGTTACTAAACTACCAGCGGTCTCAGATACCTAAAAGAAACATCAAACCTTTTTATTTTGATAAGTTTTGCTAGCTAATTTAATTTTAGTATGAATTATATTAGCAATCTTCATTATGATTCTCTTGACATTATATTAATTTATTTGGGGTCGGCGCGAAAAGGCTTTTTTTGAATTATACAGGGTGACTTGTAATTTGATGTATTCCTCCCAGGAAGCCATAGTGTGACTGTGACGCGTATGCAACTTTTAAGCACCATATAAAGTCGAGGCAAAATTCATGAAACTCAATTATATTTTTGAAAATTTCCCCGAATGCGTCACAAAATAACACTAATTCTAAACTCTCTAACTGAATGGCTTTCGTTGATAATTCATCACATCTTTTTCTGTGACCTAATTTTCTAAAACATTAAGCACTTATAAGTTACATCAAAAAGTTCATTAACCATTTTCAAAAATCATCTACGTACATGAGCTTTGACCAGTCACAAATCAACACACACAAAGACAAAAAGCTTAACATAAAAATTGGATTTTCTCGAATAACATGAATTTTCGCCCAGATTTGTTTGCCTGTATATGTACGGAGGTATGTTTCACGATTTTTCATAGAAAATTATTATAAATAAATAAATAAAACTTTATTTCAGACTAAAGGTTCATATTTTGTTAGTATGTTGATGTTAGTAACAATAGTGCTTAGGTTAGTATTGTTAGTTTTTACAAAATTAACAATTTATTAAGTCCTATTACTGTGGCCACCCAGTACCCCTGAAAGGGACAGTCCGCTCTGGACGCGATCATTTTCAGAATGCTGTTGTCTCTACCATGCGGATGCTTTAGTATGGGTATTATCAACGTACCAAAATTATTTGTAAAGCTAAACCGCAACCACGCAATCATGGCTGCAGGCAGATAGTTAAACCTACCTATATTCTGGCTAATTTGAGAACTACATTGTTTTTATGTATATGTTTTTTATATTGGGGAGAAAATAGATGAAAGGATTTAATTAATGTTTACTTCATCATCGTTGAGCGATTTTTAGTACCATGCTATTGTGAATACCTTGTAAATTAAGAAAAAATGATGCTTCCAAAAATTTTGAAAAAAAAAAGTAAAAACAACTTAAAATAAAAACACTACAAAGTGAAAAGTAACTTTAATTTCGGTAGTCGGTGTCTTTGGTTTTGTATTTTCGTTTATTTATATGACAAGTTCTTCATTTTTCACTTTTGAGTTGTGGTACCTACCCTACACAAATTTTTTAATCACCACTGCTCTCAAAACGGTGAAGGAAAACATCGTGAGGAAACCGGCATGTCCTAGAACCAAAAATTCGAAGACATGTGACATCTACCAACTCGCACTGAGCCCGCGTGGTGGATTACGGCTCACTACCTCTCATAGAGAGGAGGCCTGTGTCCCAGCAGTGGGAACGTTATAGGCTGATTATGCTAATGCTAATATCCCAACACTAAATAGAAAAATATGCATTGTTGTAGCTAACTGAAAAACGACTCCAGCAAAGTTAATAAAATTAATGTGGGACCTCCCCTGAAGCATACCTTAACCATTAAAAAACAAAAAAAAAAGAAACCACAATTGCCGTAGACATCACGCAACAAACATACAAAAAAATACATACAGACGAATTGAGAACATCCTCATTTAGAAACACTTTAATTTCATAGTATAACATTTTCAGAATACCTATTAAGGTAGGTACATATACAACGTATATCTGCGGGCTTCCTTCCTACAACTGTATAAACCCGATCGCCGTCCTACCGCCCTCGCCGTCGAGGCCCGCCGCGACGTCAAATTCCAGACCCCTCCCGACCCTTGCTCGAGCCAGCCCGCGCCGCTGAGCCTGTAGCTTTAAATTCGTCCCTAAATCACTCAAATCCTGATCTAGCTAGTCCCTTGCTGCCCTCTTTCAGCGACGCCCTAAGCCGAGGTTCGTACCCCACAGGGGGTGCCCTTAGCGTGTAGTCGCTTAGTTTTTAAGTTAGTACATAAGTTTAAGTCCTGGCTGGAGGCCTTAATTTATTAGGGCAACCACAGGCAAGTCCGCTTAAGCAGACGACAACCTCATAGGTTGACCTGCGAGATGCCATTCCGAAAAAAAAAAAATACAACTATATACAAAAGCTGTGGTAAAGAAGATACCCAGTTATGAAGGTGATATAGGTTGACTGGCCAGGCTGCACCTCACCTTACCTACGCCATATAAGTATCACATCTCATGGAGGCTATTTTAATGCTCACACACACACACATACTTTGCTCAGCGGTCATTCCGGAGAGTGCCCATGACGCTGTTTCGCAATTAAAATAGACTCGATTTTCAACCAGCAAGAAGTTGTGGTTATATTCTTTCTCTTCGTTTTTCCACAGTCCGGTCTGCACATCCTCGGATTCCTTCGAGTAATCTTTTTATTTTAATACGTCCGTTTTCGTTATTTAGATATTTTTTTATTCTGGCTAGACTGACCATTCATATCCGTTTTTGTCCTGAAATCGTATTCTAATTTGACTGGAGTTCGGTATCAGTTTTTCATACTTTCAGAGATTTTTCTGTTCCCTTAAGAAGTACAGTTGACAGCAGCGATAATGTTAACTAATATTATAAATGCGAAAGTAAGTTTGTTTGTTTGTTACGCTTTCGCACCAACACGGCTGAACGGATTTGGACGAAATGTGGCACATACATAGACCATTACCTGGGTAAGGATATAGAGATATGGAGAACAAGGTGTATAGTTCACTCATACTCTTTGGAAAAGGGAGGATCCTCCGACCAGATGGGTGTTGTATCTGGTGGGCAACTGCTCGACGATTGATGTCGGGACGTTGTATATATGCTAGTTGCGTGGTAAACTCTGCTTGTGCGATGCAGGATTTTGCATGACGTCAGTGTGATGACACAGGCTACTTTTCATTCTGGATCGCAGACGAAGTCGCGGGCAACAGCTAGTAGTTTATTAATTACCAGACTAAGATGTACGTAAAGCCAGAGAAATTACGACACACTAACACTACGCCAATCATCCATGTAACAGCCATTTTAATACAAACAATTAAGTTGTAATTTGAATAATTGAATTTGCTTGTCAATCGACTTTGAAGTAAATGAGTAAGTTTTATTTAACTCATTCATAAAACACTTCTAAAAGTGAATCAATTCATCATGGAAGTGCTTTTGATGGTAGACCTACATCGTATTATTTTATCCTAAACAAAATGAATAGGTACATATGAAAACTTATGTGTGAAATACAGCATCTGTTGGTCCCGCAGTTTCTGAGAGGAAATGAGCGAAATGAATGAGGGGCTTTTGCTCGGAGCGATGGGCAAGCAATCTGCCACTACTTATCTTCGATTTACGGTGTAGATATAGCCCTTCCGCGGTATCTATGGGGCATTCAATAAGTGTAAGGGTTGTGTGGTTGATTATTTGTGTCTGAAAATCGTGGGTAAAAACATTGCACAGATAGGGACAGACGGGTAAATCTGTGAAAGTGATCAAAATACATACAATAAAGTCGTGTGTCAATCCTACTAATATTTTAAACGCGAAAGTTTGTGAGTATGGATGGATGTTTGTTACACTTTCACGCAAAAACTACTGAACGGATTTGGATGAAATTTTGGCACACAGATAGTTTATAACCTGGATTAACACATAGAGTGCTTTTTATCCCGATACTCCCACGGGATCAAGGTTTATGCGGGTGAAACAACGGGGAGCAGCTAGTCTTAAATAAAATTCGCTCATCTAAGGGGGAAGCGTCAGGTTGTATGTTAAACAAAATATGATTCGCGACCGTTACATGTATGTATTTACGGATTAGTTATCATTAAAATCATCAATACAACCCTCTTACTTTAAATTATATTCCTATGGAATGGCAGTATCACTCAATGGAATTATTTGAAAAAAATTTAATTGCGTGGGCAACCTGGCTCTTCCTCATTAAATAAAATATCAAAACTCCCATAACTTTGAAGAAGTCCAACTGAAAACGTGTTTTTTTATACGAAATGTACCTTCGTTAAGAACACGAAGCTTCCTTTATGTAAATATAGATTTTGTCTATCCCTACAGTAAAAAGGTGAGATGAAGATAAACTGATTATGTGTAATCATCGTATTGTACGATACGCAGAAAAAAATTGGCTATTGTACCGGGCGTCCATCTATCATAACTGTTGTGGCCCGCACAATAGCTGGCAACAACACACGTTTTTTATCACAATCAATCTCACGTATACAACGAATAACAGTTAAGAGGCTGACCAGTACCCTAATTGCGTAATACAAAACCAATCGGAATCTGAATCGTTTTGAAACAGATTGTTAACCTATTGCTTCATAAGTTCGATAAAAATTCTGCTCAACAATGTACAAAACGCAATGAATGTTGTTGAACTGTCAAAATCAAACGGATTAATCGTAATCGTTTACGAAAATGTGTTACGCAATTAGGGTGCTGGTCTGATGCGCGGTCACTGTCAGACTACATAGAAAAGAAAGAGAAGCGCGATGACAACGCTGGTAGTTTAAAATTAAAATGCAAATAAATGAACTATTTAATAATAAATAATCCATCACTGAATGCGGTTTTGCATTTATAACTTTATGGTATACTAGCTGCCCCCCCCCCCCGTTTTACCCGCATAAATCTTGATCCCGTGGGAGTATCGGGATAAAAAGTCCGCTATGTGTTAATCTAGGTTATAAGCAATCTGTGTGCCAAATACCATCCAAATGCGTTCAGTAGTTTTGGCGTGAAAGAGTAACAAACATCCGTCCATACTCACAAACTTTTGCGTTTATAATATTAGTAGGATTTATTATAATTATAATTGTTAATGAAGGGATAAACTGCTTTTATAGACAAATAAGATGTGTGTTTGAAGATGTTTTGATGCATTAATGTATATTATGTTTGATTATGTTTTGAGTTCAATCACTGTATTAAAAAAATCTTATATTTTTCTTTCGTCACGGTTTAAGAGATATACTGCTTTAAGAAACCACCTTTTTTACCGTTTTCAAGAAATCTCCGCCTTAAATATCTAGTCCTAAGGACTCTCGAATGACCATGAGAGATTCCAAATTTTAACATATGAACATGATTTTTGAAAGGCGACAAATATCGGCCCAACGAACGTCAACGAAGGATATCCGGCGTAGGCTAGCGCACGCTCGTTGGCCTTCGAAGGTACGTCCAAATACATTTAGTGGTCGAGCAAACGAACGGTCGATTGCTTCTATCTCTTTGATGTTACCGGCACACGCCAACAAACGACTGTTGGCGTTTGCTAAACCGTCCAGACATGACAAACGAAGGTCAGCGAAACCCATTCGTTGGCGTTCGTTGGGCCGGTGTGTACGCATCATTACAAACAACAACACACAAGGCAGATGTGAGAGGAAACGCTGAGAGGAGGCGCCCTAGAAGGACAGTTAGAAACCTTATTGGAGATGTTCTTTAGAAAAGTCAACAATTCACAGTAAATTAAAACTTAGTTTGAAACTATCTAACTACCTACATATCGATTCTGTGAAAATCTGACCGTGAAGACTTGCGTGAAGTGGACAGCTCACTTCACGCAAGTCTTCACGAGTATCATCCTTTCTTGGTCAATCCCTAGCATCAGTGGCACTGACAGCTCACTCCATGCTCACTTCACCTAAGTTTTCACGGTGAGATGGTTCCAGAATAGCATTACTTGTAGTTTTATGACGTGCAAGTGACATTCAACCTTTAGTAAATCATTTACGGTCGACTATACAACACTTATATTCAGTGACGATTTCACAAATGCTACTTAATGCGTTCAGCCCGAAGTTTATGTACTGATCGCGTTCAGTTTTATTGGTGAAATGACACATATTTTTTTTTGAAAGCCTCTTTTTTTCTACTAGAATTTATCAATCCTCTTTTATAAATTACATTTTATTGTAGTGGAGTCTTTGTGAATAATTAAAAAAAGGTTTTCCGAACTCACGGATGTATCAATATTGATTACCCCTTTTGCAAGATAGTTTTGTGTTATATAGCTTTTGCTCTTGGAAAATTCAAAAGATTCAACTTATGTCATCTGGTCCCAATCACAATGATATCCGTCGGCCACACTGCAGTGTCCAACTCCATGGTCCTATTCACGGGCAAAAGTTTCATCAATCATCGGCCATTTTGTGCACGAGTCGTAAGAGAAATGGCTCTTCAGTTCAACCACTTAGAAAAACCAGCGGTTGGACTCCAACGTTCCAATTTATTAGAAACAATATCGTAACTTGTTCACAAGTATGAAGTAGCTAACATGCCATGATGCCAATGTGTCATAACAACGTCTGCGCAGGGTGTAACAAGACCCATTAGGAACCCATAATCTATGCTTTCTGTAAATCATCCAACTTAGGGTGGATTTCACCAACGAAACTGAACTCGAACAGCACATAAACTACGTTTATGAGCTGCCAGTGTTATTATTTTCTATGAAATATTGACACTGACAGCTCTTGAACACGTTTTAGATGTGCTGAACGCGTTTAGTAATATTGGTGTAATCGGCACTTAGTAAATTTGTGGAAAACATATATCAATTATATCAACAACTTTTATTTTTGGTGTAAAAGTTCGCTGTTTACGGTAACGGACACAAAAATTGTGCTTTTGGATTCGTATTACGGTACATGAATCGTGAGTGTATTTAAAGAAAAGTTAAATAAAAGAAGACATTTAAAACTTGTATTCGTAAAAAAATAACTTTGACTTTCAATATATCCGTAACCAGAGGGTTCCCAAGTATAATCGAGCACAAAAACAAAAAGATAAAAACAGGAAGAACAAGTCTCTTTCGGCTTCGATTAGGGTATTTTTCACCCGTTATTATCCCTCGTTGGTCTAGTGGTTGCAATCGCTACTGCTGAGCATGAGGTCCTGGGTCGATTCCCAGGTCGGGCAACGTGTTATTGGGTTTTTCTATATGGAATTTCTCAGTAGCAGCCCGGAGTATGTATCTGTGCCCGGTAGATGGCAATAGGCCCGCCCCTATTACGTGGGACTTAAACATAACTGGCGAAATGTGGGTGTACAGGTACACCTCTGCCTAACCCTCCGGGGAAACAAGGCGCGATGTTATGTTATGTTATTATGCCACAATGTTATGCAAGCTTTATGCATACTTTAGTGTTACTTACACATGTATTCCAACAGTTCAAAAATTCACAGCATTTAACAGATCAGCATCTAAATAAGGTAATAACAATCAAGCAACATAATGTCAATGTCCCAGGCATAATTTGGATGATAAATACTCCAACACACCATTGCTACAATTTCGTGGGATTGAAATCGCGAATAATCAGCGTGTGATAAATTGGTGTGTCGACGCCATTAGATATTCAGGCATTCCATGGTAACTCCCATGTGATCATCCATCACAACTGTCGATATTTATGACGCAGCCTTAACAATATCTTATACATTACGGGTTGACAACACTAAGAATATCGTTAATAATATATTCTGTTCTGAGAAATAAAATGCGTCATACAATTAGAAAAGTGTAGGTGATAAAGATAGCTCATTTTATTTATTCTCTAAGCATACGAGTACTTACAATGACTTACCAACACGTGCTCGGAGGAAGGAATATTCCAGTTAGATGCTGGTAGGGATCTTGACCGTACTTCCGGGATTGTCCTGATAGCCGTTGAATACCTCTCCACTCCTCATAAGCACCTGCACCAGCGAGCTATATTCTAGCGACCTTTTTCGGGGGCTCATTATTGAGTGTGCAAGTCACTCCCTGCCGTTTTATCTGAGTATTTTATATAAAAAATTGGCCAGGCAGGGTCCATAGTCTTTCCATAGTCCTAGACAACCAGTCCATTTAAGCTACTCAAATCCATAGTCCAATATCTTTGTTTCTATATACTGCAAAAGTCCTACAACAACCGGGGGTTGTCCTTTGGTGCCTTGCCTAGTCCGAACAGGATATTCGCGGGTTGGTGCCTCATTTCATTAAAAACTTGTAACGGGCCTCTGCGAGTTGGCTTCGGCCGAAGGTTCGGGATCAGTAAAATGTCAGTTGCCAAAAAAAAAACTGAACATTTTTAAATGAACTCTTGGAATCTTTCATCGAGCTTTTTATTCACTAGGTATTAGATAAAGAGTTGACTATTTATGTCCGTTGGTGCCTCGCTACTCTTAAGGATTTCATCTCGTCAATTCGTAGATTGTGGACGTCCCACGGCGTAGACGCGCCAAAGACGTGCCTATGTCTCGCTACGTCTGATTTGTAACCGCAGATGGCTGGCCAAATTGTGCAATATGTAGCTCTACGAACGTCTCTCTGAAATGCACACAGTGAAAATGAGAGACTGGAGATTGGGATGGACACTAGCCGTCCTATTACAAGATGAGTTCTAATTTATTTACTTTATTTTATGAATATTTGGAAAACTAACAGCGAATACATTTTAATAACTAGTTCAATGTGTAAACGATGGCCAATTACAAGCTTCCACTAACGGTAAATTAGTTAACTTAAATACTTAAATGCTTGACATATAACTTAACTTGACATACAACTTAACATTTAAGATACGCGCGAAAAACATAACCCTTTCCTTGCAGGGTTATGTTAAAAAAAAAAACTAAGAGAAACTCTGGCTCCTAGCTGATAATTTGCTCGGATGGCTCGTTTTTGAAGGATGAATATATTTTTAATATCAGCGGCTTTGCCCCACAGCAGAATACCGTAGGACATAACGCTATGGAAATAACTAAAATAGACTAACCAAGCTGTATCAACGTCAGTGTATTGTCTTACTTTCCTGACGGCGTAGGTGGCTGAACTGAGCCTCCCCGCTAGGCTTGATATATGTGGGCCCCACTGAAGTTTGGCATCTACTGTTATGCCCAGAAAAACCACCGAGTCTACAGTTTCAAGCATCTTTTTATCTAAGACGATGTTGGGTCCTAGATTTCTAACATACGGTAATTCTTCACATTGAGAACTAGGTTATTTGACGTACACCAATCCGTAACCATTGAGAGTGCACTGTTTACGTCGTCATAATCTTGTATATTCCTGTCTACTTTCAAATAAGAGAGGTAACGTCTGCAAACAGTACAACTTCACAGATATCATTTAAATAGAATGGTAAGTCATTGATATACACTATGAACAAGAAAAGACCCAGTATTGAGCCTTGAGGTACACCTAACTGAACTGGTAGCTCGAAAGATTTCACACCATCGACATCTACACATTGGAACCTATTATGTAAATAAGAATGTATTACGTTGAGAGCTTCGTTTTGGACACCGTAATGACGTAGTTTATGCAAAAGCGTGTCATGGTGCACCCAATCAAAAGCTTTAGAGAGACCACAGAAAACTCCAATAGCATTTTGCGATTTCTCCCATGCATTAAATATGTGTTTCAGCAGAGCAACACCCGCATCTGTAGTCGAACGGCTTACAATAGTATAAACGACTGCGTCAAATAGGCAGTCGCTCCATATAAAATACATGGTGTTCAGTTACATCGGGTTAGACTACAAGCCAACCCCAACATAATTGAGAAAGGATGTTAAATAATTTGTTTTATGCCCGTTTTCACCAACATCCCCTTAATTTAAGTGATCCCGAAGAATGGTTAGGGGCTGTTAGAAGGTCTGTTTCACCAACAGTAAGGGGTCAGTTAAAAGGTCCCCAAAATTGAGGTGGTCGAAATGTTTGCCCATAAACCGGCACTTAGGTAAGTGATCACTCAACCAACGAATATAGATAGTGATTTACATGAATTTGTTGATAGTTTTGCAACATTTTGTACTACATTCGACGCAAATAACACCCGTAGAACAAAAATATAACGGAAGCGACCAAACTACCGAAAGTTTTGATGAAACAGAGACTTTTTTCGGAGATAGTGCAGTCACTATTATCGAAAGCTAAACGTCACATGTAACGTAGATATGTGCCCCCTTTTTTTTGTAGAGTGGGAAACTATCAAATGCGGAGCGGGAGGGCGTGTCAAACTTAAACTGATAAAAACCCACCCGTGTTCCTCCAGTTGCCAATGCCAGGGGCCAAGGTATCATTTTCAAAGGACCCGCAACCCTGGCAGAGATATGTGTCAGGACACACACATCTCTGCCAGGGTTGCGGGGGTTAGGTGATAAAAAAATATGGTGAAACGAAATTTAATTTTGGGGCTAGTTTAGGGCTTTTAAGCTAAAGATCTCCCATACGTAGGTCTACTATAGGAGATGTCGGTGAGAACGGGCATTAGTCTCTTTTAACTAGTTCTTAATGGTTAATACAAAACTGACAACTTAAATTAGGGCTTGACATAAGTTATTAACTTTTCAAAATTAAGTTCTAAATTTAAAAAAAGAATCGATCGTTTAAAAACCTGGGTCTAAAGGTAAAGAAAGAGGTTGCTAGGAAAAGCTTGTTTAGTATCATTTGTCTTCAATCCAAGTCTAAAAAAACATGGTACATACATACATACGTAACATGGTACCATAGCTATTTAAAAGCCTAGATCAGTTTCACACTGCACCATGCACTACAAGAGTGACAAGAATTTCGAATGTCCTCAGGACAACAATGTCTTTTTATACCGAACAGTAAGTTGCGCGAAGGTTCTTCAGCCTGATGTAAGAGCATGTTAAAGTACCCTCATAGTGTGACAAAGTGAAACCGTACCTATTGTGTTCAAAAGGACGCTTCCCGGCAATATGTGGTTACATGTACACCGTGTAATGATGTACTTACATTAGTCGTATTTGTAATGGGATAGTTCTGAGGTAAAAGCGTGTCGGGTTTGATTTCACGTTGGTGTGGTTGAGACGTCATGTTATTGAGGTGTCACTTGTAACATACAGCAACACTTGGGTATTTGAGAAAGATGCTTCAATAGGTGTAGTGTATCAGGGAAGTATTTAACTTCATGACATCATAATGCGTGCACTGACTGGACAGGTCCACTCATTCTGTGTGGTTTTCTTTAAAATACCATTTCAGACACCAATATACATGGTCTTCACACGATCTGACCAAGATTATGTCTGGACCATAAAAGAGACTGTGACCTCTGAGTTTGTTTCGGCATTTCTTCTCAGAGTAGTCAGATAGGAAACGCCGATCTCATCTAGTTTTTAAAATATGATTGACGTGTTAAAGTGTTTGTACAAACCTACATAATAGAATTAAACTCATTTATCATAATTTTACGACAACGTGAAATCGTCCCAATACCTGAACAATTAAGTATACATTCAATTTATAAACTAAAGCTCAAAAAATGACATCGTATTTATATAAACCTGAATTGCATAATCGAAAAAAAGTCCAATTTAAGTAAGAGATATCCTTGTCGAGGCTTCATTAAGAAACCAAATCTCTTTGATATTAAATTCAGTGACCGAGTCTGCCAGATAGTTGAAACATAACATTTCATTTCTTTCTTAAACAACCCTTGTTCTGTTTAAGACAGTGGAGACACTTATTATTTCCCGCAGATGTCGGCGTCTTCCGATGAACGAGACGAGGGAAAACTTTCCCGAAGCCAGCAAGTTACGTGAGTATCTGTGATTTTTTTATATCCAAGTAAAAAAATTGAACAGCTCTATTGATTGAGCAAAATTTATCTGTTGTAAAAAAGGACAAGTTTTTAATACTTACATGGGTTTTTCCAAATAGGCCTAACAATTATGTAATTATTTATTCATGGAAAACTTACACTCCACTATTAGTATTATTATGCTCTTTTTATACGTTAATACTTTATTATTTACACACAGAATAAGGGCAACATTTCAAAGGCGAATTCTTGAAATAACATTAAGGAAACTAAATTCGACGTTTACCTCCAAAAGAACCTTAATGCGGCCTTGCCAGTTGTTAAAAAAGTAATTTTCTTGTGCAAATTGTGAATTCGTTTCTAGAGAGGAAACGTCATGGCTCGTGAAGACAACAACATGAAAATTAAAGAGCGTTTTATCTGAACCGTATTCGTTGGGAAACGTATCTCATTATGTGTGATGGAAATAAATTGGAACAGACTATTTGTCGAACACTTGGTTGCCGCTCCCGATCCGCTTCGATTCAATTTGCCCCAAATTTAATTGCAATTGAAATGGTTGAGTGAAACGAAATCCGATCGTAGAGATTATCTTTTACGAACAACGATGAAAAAGGTCGGGTAGGTAATTAATTTTAATAATTGTTTAATGCTATATAGTGGCTGAAAACATTAGGGATTATTTTTATTTTGTCATTATTACAAGTACTTTTTGGGCGACGGGGATTGTGTTAATGTCAGATTAATGCTTCGCACTTTATAGGCAGTATATTTTAACTCGAGACTTAAATATTTTCAACGTATTCATTAATTCCTAAGTGCTCTATTTTGTTAAAATGATTTGTGACGCAATAAAATTGTAAAAATCATTTAGGTAAAAGGCTTTGTACTGCAACGCGGAGCGGCAAGTTTGTAACACTTTCTGAAAATTCTTTGTGGAATGTATTCTCAGTACATACACATACCCATGTTAGCGTTACAAGTTACCTACGATGAACCAACCGTACCTACGTATATTATAACACGCAGTAGAGTAGAATTAACAAGTTTAATATACCTATGTCAACATTATATATCGACAAATATTTACACTACACCAAAGATTTTGTCTAGTGTCAATATTCACTACTTATTATTATGAGGCAGACAAAATATGATCAAGCTTTAATACAAAATAATTGTAATTATGGTGTCGACTGACGAATCAATAACTAAGGCCAAAACTTGTTCGACATTTATGTCACAAATATTCTGAGACACGATGACAGTAGCTGTCAATAGTGACGAAGGTGCACCGAATATTGGAACAGAGTAGTATACGGTCCGATAATAGGTCAAAGTTGAGCGCCGTGTAACCACACATACATTGTGAAGACCGTTCTCAGAGGGTTACACCATCCATGTCAACACACTGAATCAGATTTGAAAATCGAATGTAAACGTCTTTTTTGTTTATTTTTACGTTTTTTTTCGTAATCTGGCTTTCCAAAATACGAAAAAAAGACGTTATGTAGGTAGGCTATTGTGTTCTATTATTGAATTTTAATTTAAAAACGAACCTGTCTAATGATGGAACGCATGAATTGCAGAAGGTTTCGCTTTTTTAAGGATTAGCAACCTTCTTAGTCTTTTTGACAATATAAAAAAAAATAACGTATTAACATAAATACTTACCATGTCAAGCGGAGGGTGTACAGGAAAAATCGTTACACGTATCTCACATCAAGGCTCATATACAATGGGAAGCCAAAAAAAGGGAAATAATAAAACCTTTTTGTACCATTCCTTACGCACGCACCCTCGTTTCGTAGGTACCTGACTTCATTCTACTCGTTCAATTCGCGAAAGATAGGTCAAGGTATAAATAATTGACGCACGTTTTTAAGGTGATACTCAGGTTCATTGTCTTTTAGGTATTGTGGTCGCAAGCGTAATAACTTTTTGCGCCTGGTGCAGGAACACATTCGACTCACGACTCGAGCAAAGTGACAATGACGTTTGATTCCTAGAAATTTTCAGTAGCACCCCGAAGTCTGGCTTTCTGCCCGCTTCTTGGAAACAGGCTCGCCACTCGTTTATGGAACATGGGACGTGAACAAAGGTGTATACAGCAAGTATCAGTAGGGTGTGGTCTTACTGTCTATTTAAGGGCGTGGTAAGACCATCAAACCAACCAACTTTCTCTATAGGACCAACATTGTAACCGCGAAAAAATAATCAGATAAAAATAATCAAAAAAAATTTTTTTTTTCCATGAGGAATGTTCCTCAGTTTGATGGTCTGTACCACAACCTTAAATATGAGCTAGTTGACTGCTTCGTTGGTCTAGTGGTCGCAATCGCTACTGCTGAGCTTGAGGTCCTGGGTTCGATTCCTAGGTCGGGCAACGTGTTATTGGGTTTTTCTATCTGGAATTTCTCAGTAGCAGCCCGAAGTCTGGATTTGTGCCCGGTAGATGGCAATAGGCTCGCCCCCTATTACGTGGGACTTAAACATAACTGGCGAAATGTGGGTGTACATAGGTACACCTCTGCCCAACCCTTCGGGGAAACAAGGCGTGATGTTATGTTATGTGAATAAGCTAGTTAGAAACAAAGTTTTAGAAAGAGACTACGTATCACAGGTATTCTGTGATAGAAGTTAAGACTTTAGATAGAAGACAGAAGTTTAACTTTCCCAAAACTCAACGTCCTGGATGTTCTTTTTTTAAGGTAGGTACTAATGAACATGTTCTAACATTATGTTTTGTACAGGTCTCGTGAACAAAGGGGACACTACGTGGCTGATGTTACGCGGTGACAAAAAACTTTACATCCGCTGTTTGTATCGCGACAACACGCGAACGAAGGAAGACATTAACAGGTATGTTTCTTGTTACTTGGATAACTTTGTTTTTAGTTTAATGTGTGATTTAATATTAAATTATGTGTTTAACACAGTAGTAGATATCGCTAGATTTTCATCACAATCAACATTAATCAATGAAGCGTTCTTTCTTATTATTTCTAATATTTCTGTACGAATAAAGAACCTCTGAATAATCATTCAAAGATGAAAACCTAGAACTATCTAGATTGCCTGTCTAGTCAAAATAAAATGTTTTCCTACTCATAATTATTTTTGCTGAAAATAAATAACGTAGATAAACTATATTATAATAATTGAAGAAAACTTTCAATGACATCTTTCATTCGGGCAACCAAATTACAGTTTATTAATATCCTTTATATAACGACTTATATATTCTTGTCAACATTTTACTTGAAGACCTATTTTATTAAGACGAACTCTGTCGTTCACAGCGCAACTTTGGCCATTAACGTCACCAAAATCCTATCAGCGGAGACTCAAAATATTGGTAAGTTAACATTTTGATACAAACTTGGCTGAAATATCGCTATATCATCATGCGCGGCCTTAGCTAGAGTTTCAACATCGAAAACATCTTTTAACTTTATTTCCTCCAAGTTTCAGTAAAGTGAAATTTCCGATTTACCGTTTATCTGCTCGGTCTGCGTTTTCGTTGCGAAACTCGCAAACATTGACTGCCAATTTATTCATAAGGTGATTTAGTTTTAACGCAGAATAAATTTCAATTACGGCCGACCGACGAAGTAAGAAGCTCGGTCTGAGTCGGTAGCTTTTTCAATGCGGTCACAACCACAATACGATAAATTACCGGCCTAATTCGATCCGCTGCTCGTAATGTGGGTTCATCAAACATCTTGTTTGTGCGGCGTAAAGTACAATAGAGGGGCAACCTCGACCCGCCCGTGGCATTAGCGACGTCGTCCCCGCAGTAGCGTTATACTTTGTCTCCATTCCTTGAGCTGTCTCCACATAACGGAACAAATGAGAGATGAAAACGGTACGGCGACATTTCTTTTCAGACTTAGGACGGTCGCCAGTATCATTAGTTACACGATACGATACAACAGGCTTTGGGAGGGAGAATCATTATAGGGGACCGCAATCGTTGATTAAATGAGCTATTTCTGCTTAGATCGAATAAAAAGGTCTTTACAAGAAATCTTTGATGAAGGTTTTAATTAGAAGTAGGCAGCTATTACGTCGTGTTTCCTGGCTGCTTATTCATATTAATTAAAGGGCTTGCATTTTTTTTCTCACATGGCACGTAAAAAGAGACACAAACGTAACATTCAAGCCGTATGTTTATGAGTTTCCCTAGTTTTCAAAGGGAAAGATATTGCGCTCCGTGCTCGTATTTGAGGAACAAGAGTGTAATTCCCCGAGGTTTTGTCTTGCGGCAACACATCCTACAAATGAAAAGATGCCGACATTCAAAGCGAACTCGTGCATTTTTAAATTCTCGCTGTGGCCGGTTCGGGGCAAAAACTCATGTGGATTCGCAAGTAATGGACTTTTTAAACGTGTTTCGTTTCTATCATTCGTTCTTGCATTTACATTGAAGTTGTGAAGTCCGGTCACGTGACGACGTGACGGTTCTTACACAGTGTTGTGTCGCGTATATTCAGTTACGATTAGTTTTAATTTCGCTCCCGGGACACTGAAACTATTCTGTGCTCGACGAGTCGTTGTTCTCTTGTGAGATTTATTGCTAAAGTTTACTGCAGCGAAGCGTGTTTTAAAAATGGTATGTACTTATTGCATTGTATAATATCTTGTTTTTAGTTCCGAGTGCTTTGTTCGGGAGTTGATAGTTCTACAAAGTTAGGAAGTCTCTCTAGATTACGGTAAAAGTCACGAAGGGTAATTATTTAGTATCATTCATGGGATGTATTTTAATCGAAACATTCACAGCTTGTGTATTCAAGAACAGCAGAGACACAACGCAGTTTTCCACAAGCTCGTAAAGCTTTGAGGGGATGAGACATTGCGATTCATTCTCGCATTTAAAAGCAAGACTGTAATTTTACAGGCCTTTGTCTCGAGCCCGCGCGGGACGTCAGCTTGCAGGAAAATATGCGCATTCAAAATGGATTTTTATCGCTTTTCAAGTGGTAGGCTTTAGCTGTGTAGTCTGTTCTGAAAATACTTTAACGATCTATACAATATTCAGTATTATAATCGTAAGATAAGTAAACTCAAACCTGCACATAACTCCAACAATACCTTCCCTAATTCTAAGGTTTAATTAGCTGAGTTTGCAGGGAGCAACTCATAAAGTTTCCAAATAATTTGGCCTCCTGCCGAACCGTGATGGTCAATTCTACTTTCATTCGGATCCCTCAGTTGTTAGCTTAGGACGACACACTTTATGTAGATGTAAGTGCTCCAAAACCTTGTAAGACAGGGACTTGTTTAGAGTAATTCCAGCCGAGAAGCAGGAGAGAAGGAGACTTATTTACTTTGTCGTACCAGCGATATTCAAATGAGACGAGCTTTAACGTCCTCCTCGACAAACGCTTACAGGTACTAATTGGGCTATTCTCTCATGACACGGTTGTATATTATTTTACGTCACAAATACTTTATGCAACGTGTGGCCTTATTCAGAGTGAGCGCATGACTAGGTCACTGTACTCTTGGAAAGTTCACAGTATTGATTTTATTGCGCACGCCCGAAAATATAAATGGAATCTGGTGGCGTACGGAACTGGCCAATGATTTAATAGCCATGAATAGGTACGGCGCGGACACGTAACTACATCCGCACATCAATTATTCAGACGAGGTGCAACGCTATCCTATATGTACACAAGAGTAAAGTAATCCGCCGGGTGTAATGTGCCCCCACCAAACTTCATTAACTTGATGAAATACCCGTCGTGTGTCAACGAGGCGATGTTTGATGTTTTAATTGTAATTGATTTACGATACAGTGAAAGCAATAGTTAGCTAGATTATTATTGATTTATTAAAAATCTTCCTTTTTTCAGATATCGTCGAGTTAGTGGAGACGATGAAAGGGTTCGAGTGCGAAACTTTGCTGAAGTGCAGACTCATAGACTCCAGCCAGCCGTAAGTCAATCACAAATACTCGTAAATAATATAATATTTAAGTGCTAGCACATAAAACTGCGAACTGTGTGACATTTGTATCGTGAAAGGATGAAATTTGTCCTTCCGTCGCAGTTTTACATTATGGCTCCCAGAAGCAGGCGCGATGCAAAGGCACCGCTTGTCGCGCGCCACGCATGTCTTTGTGTCGCGCTGTGGCGTCGCGCCTGTGTGTAGGAGCCTTTACGAGGAAAACTTGCAAACAGTAATAATGCGAAATTTATCAAGATGTCGGAGCCACGTTGCGAGAAAGTTTGAACCTAATTCTGTACGATGTAGACCACAGATTATAGTAGCGTGGAGTCGTCGCGCCATCGTCCTTACGTAATTATTAGACGCCCGCCGCCGCGGGACGTCGACCCCGGCTCGACTTTGACCCACTTCTTACTCTAATTTTAGCGTCTCAACCCCGTAGACAACTTTATCCATATCTCAATAACTTGATAACTACCGGGAAACCGCGCGTGGAGTGGAGTGGGTTTTTTCTTAATATTCAGAAAGCGGCACACTTTTAATGCTTTTATGAAATAATGTTGTACATGTGCCATCGTGAGACTCTTAATTAGACTGTTCATTTAAAATGTATCGACACGCGCACCCGACTACCCACATCCTGCACAAATATTTTTCTAACATCAGGCTCTACTAAAAGTTTATAACCAATGTAAGGTTTTCTTTCCATTATCTATGATTCGGAAGGTTTTCCAGAAGGGATGAATAAAACAACATTATGCGGCCGAGGGAAAGGTTACTTTTATATTTTCTCATAACGGATCGGCTCTTTTTATCTCAGAAGTAGGCAGATAATAAATATTTGTTTTTACTTGTTTGTTAGGCACTCACAATCACTCAAGGACTAATATTATGCGTTAGCAAATTATGTAGGCGGCTAATAATCTGCTTTTCCTCATAATAAGTTATTTCTAAACTAAGTAGAAAGGATGTGGTTTTTAGTAAAATGCTGCTGTTTTCAAAGAGAACACATTATATATGTAGACTTGAAAATTAATTAATCGTTCGCTGCACAGTAATATGAATAATATTTACTCGTAAACTTACAGTGCAGTGTCAGTTACCTCCATCTACAAATGAACGTGGACCGCCTACAAAAACAAACAAGAATTGAACAATAAAAAACAAACACAACAAGACACTTTAACATAGCTTCTAAGTTGGTGTAAAACACGAATATCCTATAGCTCTTCATTCTTCCGAATAAAATCACAATAAAAGTTGGTCGTCAAGCAACGCGGCGGTCGCCTTCAAACTTTGTCATATTCAAATGTTCATCTGAAACTTGCTTTATTTACATTCGCACTCACGACAGCCTATTAAAAGTAACCAGAGTTGGTTCTTTCTGAAGACAAGATTTCCTTACACGCGGAATGATATTTTTGGTTACTCGTATTTATTTTGGCATTGATTTTTTTAATATTTATACATTCAAAGTGTTTACTGGGAATATTTCGATGGGAAAATATTTTTAATTTATGTTTTTTGAAATTTTTTCATTAATAAAAATACATTTGCGTTTGATTATTAAAATGTTCCATTAAAAATATGAGCAATGGTTTGAAGTATTTCCTATTTGATTAACAATAACCAATAATATCATATGTATTTTCCCGATAAATAACCATTGCACTCTTAAATTCCGCTGTTAATAATGTTATTAAAAGCGGAATTTAAGAGTGCAATGGAAGTAATCGAATTCAGGTGGAACGAACAAATTGCACCGTCATGCCATTCTCTAAAAATGTGATCGAATCGGAATTATATTTTGATTTACGATTCATTGTACAGCCGAGTTCACTAATATATTGGCAGTGACAATGTTTCAAAATATTACAAGCGTTAAAATAATCATTAATTTCTATACACACTTAGACATCAATAAAATGTTATCATATAAACTGTTCATACGTTAATGCAGTCAAAAATATCTGACTACTCTTCGGAACATAAATATCTAAATACTCTAGATTTCAATGTATTTGGTGCAACCTAGGATTCGTAAATATCTATACAGCTTTGTATTATCAACTAATTGCTCTTTACCATTAAATTTAATTTTGCTTGACGGTGCAGAAGTACGAGTATTAATGCAATGTTGCCGTTCGTAATAGGACAGTACGAATCTGACAACGTTCAAATTCAAATTTAATATTTTAATTTTTATAACACTGTGATGTCAATATTAATAAAATGAACTTATGTCTTGCCTTCAACGGCGCACAAATATTCTTTGATTTGATTAATTATAATTTGAAAGAGAGAGCTGTATTATCTGATTAATTAAGTTTTAGGAAATCTAATGGTCAACGCGGAAATGTTGCCGAAGACGAGTCGCCGATCAGTCCGCCGGTTGAACGCGTCCCAAAGGGTCATGACAATTCGGCTGCTCCGGGGATACCGCACGGTCTCCTGTGAAGAGCCTCCTTGCCGGATGCCGCTATGGGATCTGGAGGCAAAAGCCCTCGCGCACTTGTGGGAGTGGCGCGAGGAGGCAAAGCGGGGCGTAACTCCACAATCGCGGCACAGCGGAGAGAGCACCGGCGGGATCTCATGGCGACATGGAGGGTGCAATTGTCATAAACCAGTGCTGGGCACGCCACAATAGTCCACGATAAGTCCCCTCTTTGCGGAGTGGTTGAAGAGGTTCCACGGCGTCCTCACCTTCCGACTGACACAGGTCCACACCGGACATGGTTGTTTCGAAAGGTTCCTGTTGAGGAAACGCCCGAGTGTCACCACTGTGTGGATCGCCCGGAGGACACAGAAGAGGTTCCTGTTCCTCAAAGAGATGTCAGCACTAAATGAAGGGGTCCGATAGGGCCAATGCCTGCCAGGGTCGCGGGTTGTTCCAAAGAGATACCGTGGCCCTGGCAAAGGCAACTGAAGAAACACGGCTGGGTTTTAGTCAGTAAAAGTCTCACACGATCTCCCGCTCCACCCAGACCGGCAGAAGTCATTTGCTTATTTCCACCCAAAACCAGGGTCCCCGAAGACTTTAGCTACTTATTTGTTTAAATTTCGAGACATTTCAGTTTTTCATAAAAAAAATGCATAGATATTTGTGAACCTTTGTGCTAAATAATATGAAAAAGAAATTGCAATTTTTTGAGTCTTTGTCTGTAGCAATATTAATGATTTAATGTAGTCACATACTTATGATGTCACAGATTGTTTACAATTTATTGTAAGGCAGAGATGTCAAGATTTTTATGAAACATACCATTGCCTAAATATTTTTGAATCATGAACGTGCTCAGATACAACAGAACTCGACTGTATATGCGTGTGATGTATGCATTTAACCGTGAAATTAATGGACTGATCCGGGATGAAAATTTGCTACCGTATTTGTTACTTTCCAGATTTATTTCCGATTACCTACGTAGTTATTGTTAGTACTTATAACTAACATTCCTAAATAAACAACTATTATCTAAGTTGACCTTAATCATTGCATTTTTACCTGTTATCAAGTTTTTTGACTGATTGTTTTTAGGTTTTGATTAACGGACGTATTTTATGGTAAAATACGCAAAACATGGAAGGTTTTAAATAATTTTTATAACAACTTTCAAACTTGAAAACCTACGTAGGATACCTTGAATGAAGTAACTTCTTTCACCGGAAAAAGCATCCATTCATGTAGGTACTAAGGTTTTTTATCAATAAATATCTATTTCAGTACCACAGAGAAATTAATTAAAACCGTGCGAATATTTTTCTGTACGTTTTACCATACATATGTAGGTTAGCAATTAGTAGAGGTTTCGAGTAAAAGGCGAGCTCGAGGAAAAATAATTTCAGTTCGTTATTCAGTCCCTAGTGGGTGTAATTGGTAGGCTCTTCTGTCCCACCCTGTGGGGCGATGTGGTTGTACATCAAACAAAACGGTCTAAATTACAGCCTTTTAATTTTATACAATTAATAAATTGAATGGCTTTTCTTTGTGGGGGAGCCGGCTGTGTGTCGCCAGTGGGGATACAATTTGTACCGTTTTAGACATGTGCCTGGTATTGTGTTTGTTCAAAGGATCAGTTATGGCCTTGGGGTTTTTGAATGTGTGTGTGTATGTCGCTCGTTATATTTTATTGTTCTGATTATTTGTGAAGTTAATGATTTCTTTTTTTGGGTGGAGTGATAAATCTTTTGTTTAATGGTGATGTTTTCATCTATTTCCATTTTCCTTTAGCCAACATTGGCCCCCGATATATATTTAATTGGCGATTATTTAAATATTATGTCGTCTTTATGGCAGTGTAAGTAAATAAGTTAGTTTAGTTTGGGTAACAAACCGGTTGTAAAAAGACACTTAACGAAGCCGTGAGTTACTTGTACTCCCCATAATTGTAAAAAAAAATTGTACTTCGAATATAAATCAGATATTGTAGGTCGAAATTCCATTTACGAAATAAAGTATTTAATGTTATAATACAACTTAAAACACCCCGCGACTCCTGTACCACTGCATGGGCCCATAAACGCATGGACGCAACTGCATGGACGCATAACGTGTACGCATGGACGCAACTACGTGGACGCATAACGTGTACGGTTTTTGTACATCGTTCTCACTTATAGTGTCAACATTAATCGATGTAACTAATATATTTGTAACAACAATATTATTATAAGAGTGTCCATGGAGTTTCTTGCCCGTTCTTCTCCATAGTGACCTACTGCGCTTTGGAATGGGCAACTAGCTTCATATTTCTGACTGACCGATTCCTTGACAATTCAAAAGTGCCTGTAAATGGTTTAATTGGAAAAATTATTTGAGTTTGAGTTTGAAACACAATGATTTTGGTGCGTTACGTTGCGCACTGCTGTAAACAGAGATACTTAACACCAAAAATAAAATTCGTTATCCAGCAATTGTTTTGGTGCAATGTTACTTTGTTTAATGTACATGATACGTAGTTGACGGCTGTGTGATAGTTCTTTCTACACCCTGTATACCTAAGCATACTACATCAAAGATTAAATTAATAAACTTACTCCCTAACTAACAACGATAAAACTTTCGCGAGGGATACTCTCAAAGAATTAGCGACAAGATTGTTAATTAAAAACTTACTAAACTGTATTTAAAACTAATTTAAAGCCTCATTGTTTGTCCACAGGTACAATAACTCTATCCGACATTACATTACTAAATCAAGCCGCGGCAAGTTAGCATGTGATGTGCTGAAGCTACGTCCGCCTGACTTCCGTCAAGACGTTGGTATGTAAATTGTAATAGTTTTAACTTTAGTTAAGTTACTAAATCTTAGATATTAATTGGTTTTGTTGAGGAGTGAGCAGATTGGTGTTCTTTCGAGATATACCTACGATAATGATACAAAACGACTAAGTCAGCAAAGTCTAATGACTTTGTTGTGATGTTGTCTGCCTAGGACGTGTTTAAGCAGATATCGCAATCATACTATTATAGCATGACCCAAGAGTTTACCATTTACGCCTTCTGTTAGGAAGGCGTAAATGGTAAACCTCTATGATACTAAACAAAAAAAAAGTTTCTTTCACAAAAATATATTCCCGTCGCCTTGTGTAACGTGTCGCGTGTGAATACTTAAATATATTTTATGTTAGACTCCACATAAATGAACGTAATACATCTACATATACACGCAGAGTGCGAGGTCGACTGAGATAAAGATCCTCACACAAAAGGAGTTATTTACTTTTACGAGAGCACCTTTAATATTTCTTGAATCATTCTTGCTTTCATGTCTAAGGAATATACTGGCCGATTTATATACCATTTATATTGTGTAGTAGCCTAAATTTGGCTCACCTGCTAACGTAATCATATCATAGTGGTATCGTTCATAGTTATGATTTGGGTCATAATAGGCCGGGATCACGAGAGGTAATGATTGAGGCAGTGTTTGTACAGAAATGGGACAGGCTAATCTCGTGGGTCAGCGAAAAGGGTTGTGTTTGAAATGAAATTCTGATCTAATAATAAAACCTATTAAGGGTGCTTTGGCCACATTAAAGTAACGTACATACAGTCGTTGTATTTGTACTGTCCCAGCAATAAGAAGACCCAGATTATTTTAATAAAAACCATTCCGACCAGCTTTTATGACGCGCTATAAAACAAACATAAATCCCTTTGTAATAAAGTTCAATTTGAGCGGTACACATTAACGAGAGATATAAAGAAAACTAGGGTATAAAATCAAACTTTAAAAGGAACGTTACGTTCACAGACCGACATTCCGACCTCGCCGCCGAGGTTCCTCGCGAAGATCCCGACGTAACTGTCCCCCCCGACCCTTGCTCGACGAAGTGCCAGCCCGCGCCGTAGCTGAGCCTGTAGCTTTAAATTCCCCAGATAATAATAATATAATCCAGATCCAGCCTGTCCCATCTTGTTGTCCTCCCGTCAGCGACGCCCTAAGCCGAGGTCCGTACCCAACAGGGGGTGCCCTTAGCGAGCGTTCGCTTAGTAATGTAAGTAGTTTTACGCCCCTGGCTGGAGGCTTTGAGTCCGCTTAAGGCAGTGCTTATAAAGTGAAGTGAAAAGTTTATGTAGTTTCTATCCGCCCGATCATGACCTATGCCAGTGCAGTCTTCGCACACGCCAAGCCCGTTCGCTTCAATAGAATGCAGACCCTCCAGAACAAGTTCCTCCGTAGGATAACAGGCTCCCCCTGGTACGTTCGCAACGAAATCCTCCACGTAGACCTCAGGATTCCCACTATCCGTCAGTTCATGAAACGCATTTCAAAGCGTTTCTTCGAGACCGCCGCGAATCACCGCAACCCTCTGGTTGTGAAAGCCGCTAGCTATATTCCCTCCTCCATTAGTCAAGTCCGCCGTCCCAAGCATGTCCTCACCGATCCCGATGACCACATAACTCTCATTCAGGAGAGCAGTAGGGCCACCAGTACAGTGCACAAACACAGACCGACATTCCGACCTCGCCGCCGAGGTTCCTCGCGAAGATCCCGACGTAATTGTCCCCCCCGACCCTTGCTCGACGAAGTGCCAGCCCGCGCCGTAGCTGAGCCTGTAGCTTTAAATTCCCCGATTAATAATAATCAACAAAACTTGATCCAGCCTGTCCCATCTTGCTGTCCTCCCGTCAGCGACGCCCTAAGCCGAGGTCCGTACCCCACAGGGGGTGCCCTTAGCGAGCGTTCGCTTAATAATATAAGTAGTTTTACGCCCCTGGCTGGAGGCTTTGAGTCCGAGAGAGCAGTGGGTCGGGGGAACAAGAAATATCTCGCGGACGAAGTCGCGGGCAGAAGCTAGTATATTATAAATGCCAACGTAACTCTGTCTGTCTCTCTGTAACCTTATCACGCCATAATGGCTGAACGGATGTTGATTAAATTGGCACATGAATTTCCAGGGTTAAGGTATAGGATACTTTTTATCCCTGTAATAATGTTCCCGTAAGATAATTTAGTGCCATTCACATGGACAAAGCTACTATGGTATCCTCTTGCGGCAAGTTGGCTATGTCAGGCTTATAAAGTTCTGGGCACGCCACAATAGCGGCGGTAAGTCCCCTCTTTGAGGAGTGGTTGGAGAGGGGCCACGGCGTCCTCACCTTCCGCCTGACACATGTCCTCACCGGATACGGTTGTTTCGGGAGGTTCCTGTTTCGAATAAGGCGGGAGGAAACGCCCGGGTGTCACGCACGGTGGAGCATACGGTGGAGGTCTGCTTAGCTTAGGCTGAGCACCGCAGTGTCCTCGCGAAGGCGATCGGCAGCGCCGATCTCTCGCGTCCGGCCCTGGTCCAGGCCATGGTACGGAGCGAGAGGGAATGGAAAGTCGTGACCTCCTTCTGCGAAGCAGTAATGCTTGCAGAGGAAGAGACGGAGCGCGTGAGGAAGAGAGCCTTGCGCCCTCACGCCCCTAGTCGCCGCAGGAGACGCACTGGGCGTCGGGAATCACAAGCAGATTCCCGGCCACAGTAGGCGCGGGCTTGCAAGAGTAACCGTGGCCCTGGGACAGGAAATTGAAGGAACACGGGTGGGTTTTAGTCAGTAAAAGTCTGACACGCCCTCCCGGTCCACCCACAGCGGGAGAAGTCATTTGATGAAAAAAAAAAAGGCTTATAAAGTTCACATTTCTTCAAGGGTATCGTTTTATTGGTAGATACCTTGTGCCTCGCGGCTACCATGACAAGTAAAATAACATACCCCAAACTGAGTTAGGATATTTTTTTATTGCTTTATCTGTTCCAAATCGCAAATCGCAGACCCAAATCGCTGACCTCACCCAAAAAGCAGCCAAGCTCAAATGGGACTGGGCCACCACAGCATGGGTTCCTGAAAACGTCCAACAGCATCGCGGGAGACCCAGGCGTAGATCGCAGGATGAACTTGACGCTTACAGGATGGGTTGGTCCAAATTAGCTCAGGATCGAGTTAAGTGAAAAAAGGAAGGGAGGGGAGGCCTTTGCCCTGGAGTGGGACAACACAGGCTGATTATTATTAGGTATATTAAAGCAGTCCCGACCGACTCTGTCCTGCCTAAATTTCTATAATTCATACAAAAATCCATTAAAAACGTTAGGTTTTTCCCAAATTTGGAGAATTTCCAGCTTTATCTCCAAGTTTCCTTTCTAGAAAACCTAACTTAGACTATTACGACCATTTAAAAACATATAGCTCTAGCCGTTTTCTAGTGACAGCATTTCATTTTTATTTTTTTAGGTAAACTTAAGTTGTTATTTAAGTACATGTCATTTTAATTCTGAATAAAAACTGAAGTACCGAAGATTGACATCCCTTAAGTTTATTCCAACATCAATATTAATAAACTTGAATCAGTTGTAAAATGTTGCAACACCAACATAAAAATGCTAGACGGACACTAAAAACTATTATGAAGCGTACCACAAGCCGACAGCCAGGAAATATAGCCGTGGCCTCATAATAAGACAGGCCATAAATATAAATGTTAGCCGCGTGGGGTGGGGACCACAGATGATAAGGGCAGGGGTTGGTAACTGAGTGCATTTGTTACTCCACTACCGCGGTTTATCACAAGATATTGTTGCTGGGTTAGTCTTTTCAAATGAAGAACAGTCAAAAAAATATAAAGACTCAAAAAAGGAGTTCTTACTCGAATTGCTGCTGGATTAGTCTTACCACATGACAAAATTAAAAAAAAAACCGACCTCCAACTAAAACTCTACAACGTGAAAAATTAATTTAATTTCGGAATTTGGTGTCTTTGGTTTTGTATTTTCGTTTGGTCAGAGGCTTTCGGAGAATTGCCATACGACGAGGCATTGCCGCCAGTCTTTTGGATACATTACCAGTCTAAAGTGAATCCGAGGAATTTTTCGACGCCATATTGTAATTTGCTAATAGTTTTAGTAAAGTTGGGATATGAAATTGTAATTTTTATTAATTAATTGGGTAATGTCGTTATTTATGTAGGTGCATTTAATTTTAACCCTTTAAAAATAAAGACTTATGAAGAAAGGATCACTTCCTCAAAAGCTCAGCATGAATAATCTAGTGAGTAATGGTAATTCTTTTTCTGAATTCTTAAGGGATCTAATAGAACCGGGTGGTCCTAATAAATTATTACTGAAACAGAAATACTTCAAGTAATAAAAGACGCTCGAGTTTTTCTCTTGACTGGAGTGGTCGTTTTAGAATATATTTTTTAAAAGCGTGGATGGCTTTGTTTAAATTAATTAAAAGTACACAAATCCAAAAAAAAACACTCTTTTTGATTTGGATACAAAAGAAGAACTAATACAAGACTATTAAGTATTTCATAATTTTTTATACTTGATAAAAGCGTGTTACTTCGTTTTTTTTTTAAACTAAGTACTTACACTTTCTTATTTTTTACTTCTCAGTTTAGTATATGCTTTATTTCATTAATAAGTCTAAAATCAACGAAGTTATGACTTGAGCTGTTTACTAGGAGCCAATGAAAAGTTCCAATATCCACCTCCTGGCTCCATCATCAGGTCAGGTCCAAGACACGAAATTATAGTTTTGTCATCTGAACTATATATTCATACACAGTTTCATTTCGATACGACAATTAGAAGAAGGGTAAAATTAACTTCTAAGATTTCATTACATATTGTTTGTTAGTTAGTTACAAGTGTGGCTAATAAAAGCGTCTTAATAATGAATCACATTTAATGTCGTTGTTACCAATAAACTACCCATTACGAAATTGATTTCCCAATATATTTGATTGTGATCATAAATAAATATGGTATTAAAGCAACGGAAATATTACGAGCAACTAAATGTTGTTTAATTTATGCAAATAAACCAATTATGTCAGTCAATTTACTCCTATGTGTATGTAGTATTTATGCACGGAACCAGCTGCTATCTAAACCGTTTTAATTTGTTTGTAGTTATTTACAACTGGTTTGTGCTGTTGTTAAAATATAAATAACTAGTTTCTTCCCGCGACTTCAACCGCGTGATATTTCTTGCTCCCTCGACCCACCCCGTCGCGTCGCACCACCTGCACTTCGTTTTCGCTCAGCCTTCTTTCTGCCTGCCTCGTTGTCTAGGTTCGATTCCCTGGTCGGGCAACGTGTTATTGGGTTTTTCTATATGGAATTTCTCAGTAGCGGCCCGGAGTCTGGATTTGTGCCAGGTTGATGGCAATAGGCTCGCCCCCTATAACATGGGACTTAAAACGTGGCCAAATGTGGGAGTACTATAGATACACCTCTGCCCAACCCTTCGGGGAAACTAGGCGTGATGTTATGTTATGTTCTTTCTGGTGTTTCCCGGCTCCTTTAAGCCATAGCGTGATGTTAAATAGCCTTCATCAAAAATTGGACTATCAAAAACGATTTTTTTTTGAAATCTTGATTTTGCATGTTTATAAAATTAGTGTAAATTGTATTAACGCTGTGACGCTGTATATAGCCTCGACGAGTGGCGATACTTTAATGTAAGTACCAAGTCCACTGTTGAGTGATCAGCACCGATACCACTTCGCTTTATCAATTAATCCGCCAAGATAAATTCGCGAATTGATTATGCAAAACAATAAACAGACGAGCAAATACAATCGCGGGCCCAATGTAGACAAATAATTTATCATCTCTGAAAGGAGGACAGGCCTGCCTGCCGTGATAAAACATTCAAGGGACATCCACTGTACCTATGTATACCGACATAGTATATACGTGTAGTATATATAGTACATGTCTTTACAACGTGTTTTCTTTGATATCCCATAACTCAAGGGTTATATTCTTTTATGTAGAAATATTACAAAAAGTCCCAGAATATGTGGTCCAAAAACGCATAGTTTCTAAGATATCATTAATCATAATATCTGTGTAGACATCTAAGTTTCATTTATAAATACGAGTAATTCATTATCATTCAAACCAATCATTCATATTTAAAGCTAAAAAAATGCGACTTTGTCATAATTCACGTAAGGGTTTTATTAATAATCATAACTTTGTCGAATTATTTGTATGAAAAATGAAAACAAAAAAAAAGATCCTTAAAAATAATTTATACGCCATTGATTCTTTGATATGGTCTCATTCATATCCTCGAGTTATGGGATATAAAAAACACCCTGTATATTATGGCATACGTAAAGTAAGTTTAATTATATTATACGTTATTATGGCATACTGGTTTTGAGAATAACGTTTGAGATTAACCCTCAGATTACTTTTGTTTGAGGCATTAAAATTGCAACTTGATAGATTTTATTTATAAAATATGTCAAACCGCCATAGATTAACTCTTGAGTTAAAAGTTATCCGTTTGTAAAATCGGCAGTAGTTGCACCTAGTCAGCAGTTTCTGATAGATAAATAAATAGATTCATTTATTTGCCTGAAATATCTTACAGATTTTATAACACATACACAAAAGTTCTTAATATTCCGCCTACTAAATTCGGCATGCAAAGAAGATTGGACCCGCGTATTAAAAAAAAAAAACAACGGAGAACCATTCACGGGCAAGTTTATATTAATATTTATTATTACAAGTACAAAGGAGTTCTATACAAAAATATTGAGTTACTAGGTGATGGGAACTAAAAGTTATTAATGATTTTAATTTATTTATAAATAAGTTTTCGTGCAGTTTCCGAACGGAACGTTATTCGCGAATTACATTGATACATTCCAATCTACACTAATGATTTACCTTCTTACACCTCAGTACGTTTTTGATTGGCGGTTTTCCTTCTTTTATACTTACTTCTTGATAAATAAACTAAAAATATAGATAAAACGAAACATGAAAAGTACCTACAGTGTAATCATATCGTACATAAAAATATATAAATTATTGTGTGTTTTAGCGGTATTGAAAACATGACGTGGTAAATGGAACGTAAGCGTCAAATTGTCATGTCAAATATCATATTTGTCTTTGTCATGTGTCATTCCATTATCAGTGTTCAACGGCTAACGTGGTATTTTTAAGCTATTTTTGCGATTTTGTGGATTCTTGATGACTTGGCTTACCTTTGTACTGACTATTCTGCACGCCAACCTAGACTACGTTTAGCTAGAATTTACTTCTGGATAACGATTGCCCAGTGATAATATATATATGTAAGGCCTAGGGGGGCACCTAAGAGGCTACAGAATGAATGCAATAGAAGTATGAGACTCCTCTAGAAGATATATTTGTTGGCAACCACCCATCTATTATATGTGCCTGTGCCTAACTAGGTAGCAATTCTTATTACACGTACTTACATCGCAGTAGATAAGATGCTGGAATATTATTTAAATTGGCCCTTGGGAACACGGACAGTGGGCTATTGCTCTCATAATATTTATAAGCATATCGTGGTACGTGGGCGATGCAAGAAACCAATGCTATGTCTCTCAAATCAAATCAAATCATTAATTCGCATAGAATGCAGGTATTGTACAATAAAGTTGTTTTAATAAATATAGTGAGCCGGGTACATTCTGCCTGAGTTTTGGCATGCAAAAGGAGATGGACAAAATGTGCCCCACGGAGTACAAACGTACATTTAATGCAGATAATTAAAATAAAATAAATAAAGAATTTTGAATAACTTTTTATCCATCATAGCAGAAGTGGGGAAATAATCGTAATTAAAAGTTTTTCTGTTTGATTTGCATTTTATATACCTTTTAATGTTGCCATATAATATTAGCAAAGATCAGAACAGGGAAAAAATAATATATGAAGGTTTCTAAAATAAAAAATAAACGCTTAGCAGGCCTTAAATATACACGTAAATTATTCGTAACCATAATGTAATAAAAACGTATTTTTTGTACGTTTTCTTGTCTATAAATTGAACCATCTATGACTGAATTTATAGACGTTAGTGCAGTTACGGATAGGATAATATGACGATATTACTGGCAACATCGCTGACAAATGTCAATTGTCAATTCCTTTGACGACGATTATTGTCTTTGACGTTTGCGCCGGTTTTCTCGTTCGAATCGTACTTATGTTTCATTGTTTTCGCATAGAAGTTTATATTTTATAGTCGTAGCGCCACACGAGTGCTCTAACTAATAATGATTGTAAACTGTATAATTACAAACAACGAAAATGGACCTTTTACAAGCGTGTGTTGCAACGCGCGCAGGCGGCATCTAAAATCATCATTACCCCCCTGATGTGATGAGTTCTTCTATAGGAGTGGTTAACTTTTGAGGTAAGTTCCAGTTTCAATAAATACCTCCTACTAAAATATATACGACAGGTATTATTTACTCCATATTCTAACGTCGTGGTCAAATCTTAGACTAATAAGTTCCTTTTTTACCTTCACAGTTGTCACCTCATAGCTGTGTCTGTGGTGCCTGCTATGACAATAAACCAAGACGCCTTGCAACCAATTCAAGGGAAAGACAACTTGGTCATACCAATGTTTGTTATGGCTGTTGGAGATCAGTAATACGTGCAAGAAGACACGACATTTCGGAATTGAATTAATGTTTTGATAACATTAAATGATTAAAATAATGTTCTTCGTTTTATTATTTGCCATATACAGAATATGCTACTGTAGACATTTTACTTTTTGTGCAAAAAATAATAGTTACAAACAACAGATTTTATCAGATGATACAAAAAATGCTTTTATAATTATTTAAAACTAAAATACTGTTTATATTAAACTCCTGGCACAGATACATACACATTAATTTACATGAAATACCTTAGCCATAGTGCAAAAATCAACCTTTTCAAACGTTCATAACTTTTGTCCACAACTGCTCAGCAATATGCCTCTTTTTAATTTTGTTTGTAGAAGATCAATACTATTAAATGATAAATAATTTGTATCTGTACATTCTGGGGTACAAGCCCATACATTTTTTGGCCATGTCCTTTGAAAATGTCACTATCAATAAGCATAAATGCATACAATTATGAAATAGAGTGGTACCAATAAATTATTAAAAAAAGTCAGAAGTGTATAAAACAATGTCAATAATATTAAACTGTTGAGATGTCACACATAGGGTCATTAAAAACATCGCTTAACGTATAATAACATTTCTGAATCAAAAAAGCCTTAAGTTTGTTTTTAAATTGTTGAAGGGTGTCACTTTTTATGCTATCCGGTAGTTTATTAAATATTATTGGGCCCATGCAGAAAACATTTTTCCTAAGTAGTGCTGTTCTAAAGCCACCGATAGTTAAGAGGTTTTTGTATTGACTTCTCACAGGACCTTTCTTGAAGTCCGAGACTTTAGCAAACAATTCTATATTACTTTTTACAAAATTGCCATTTCAAAAATATATACGACGTAAAAGTAAGAATTTTCAAAGACTTGAATAGAGATTCACAACTATCTCTAGGTTTAAGATTATACATAGCTCTTATACAACGTTTTTGGGCTTTAAATATGTTATCTCATAAGCTGCAATTACCCCAAAAAATGATTCCGAACCTCAATACCGATGCGACCAAACCATGGTATGCTACTAAACTAGTCTTTATGTCAACTTTTTTTGTCAGGTTAAAAAGAACATAAGCTGCAGTGCTTAGCTTTTTGCACACCTATTCTGCTTGCGGTTTCCAAGTTAATTGATCGTCTATAAGAATTCCTAAAAATTTCGCGACCTTTGTTTTATTGATCACTTGTCCATTGTACTGTACATTATCGTTCGGTGATATTGTACGTTGATGAAAATGCATCACGTTAGTCTTTGGTAAGTTTATTACTAGGTTGTTCTTATCTAGCAATTTAATAATATTTCCAAGGCTAATTTTGATATCCTGTTCATAATTATGAATATTTGTACATTTTATCAGAACTGTACTGTCATCGGCAAATAGAACCATTGGATTTGGTATCTGACGGGGCAGATCATTTATATGCAGCAAAAATAGAGGGGGGCCCAAGATGCTACCTTGTGGTACATCGAATTTAATTTTTTTTCCATCAGATTGATATTTTCGTTCTCATTTTGATTTAAGACAAATTCTGGATATCTCCGTATATTGTGTGCGGTTACTGAGGTAAGATTCAGCACGTATCCCCTTAGACCGTATCTATTAAGCTTGTTCAATAAAATATCGTGATTGACACAGTCAAAAGCTTTAGTCATGTCGGTAAAAATGGCACAGATAGGTGTTTTATTATCTACATTTATCATTATTTCGTGTAACAAATCATATATGGCTGTATTAATGTTTTTATTTTTTCTAAAGCCTGCTTGTTCTTTACATAGTATACATGTTGTATTTTGTCAGAAAGTTGTTGATTATTTCATATATTGCCTTTTCTACCACTTTGGAAAACACAGGAATTAAAGCAGTTGGTCTATAGTTTGCTATATGCTCCCTGCAGTTCTTTTTGTGAAGCGGTTTGACTATGACTGTTTTTAAACCGTCAGGAAATACACCAGTGCTGATGGCTAGGTTAATAATGTGGCTAATATGTACGATTATGTTATTTGATACAAATTTTATAACTTTCGTTGCTACTTCATCATATCCTACGCAATTTTTTATTTTTCAATGATTGTATTACCCTGAGTACGTCTTGAGGTACAACTGGTCTCATGAACATTGTGTTTGGGTTTTCTTGTAGACCATTTGTCTCGAGTGATGTTTTAGGTGATTTTTTAATCTGATTAATGAAATAGTTGTTGAATGCCTCTGCAATTTCCTTGGGGTTATTAACAGTCGTATTATTTATCTTTATCTGAGAAATGGGTTCATAAGTACATACTTTATTGTTGATAACTTGCCAGGACGCCTTTGATTAATTGAGTGAATTCTTAATAAAATTGTTATTTTGAGCCTTTTGAGTTAATTTTACAATTTTCTTAAAGCGCCGGGAGTACCCTTTAAATTTATTTTTGTTTTCATTTGATGGCCTAAGTCTTTGTTCCCATAGAAGGTGACGTTGCTTCTTACTACATAATCGTATTCCTCTAGATATCCACTTATATTTTTTATTTGGTTTTATCATAACTATTTAGATAGGAAAACAAAGTTTATATAACAAACCAACTTCTTTCTTTCTCGTCTCTGCACCAGCTTCTTTCTTTTAATTAGATAAATAAATTATATTTTAATACAAGATTATCTAGGATTGAATAAGAAACAAAAATGAAAATAATTATGTTATACATAAGTACAATGATTGTATGTCTATACTAATATTATAAAGAGAAAAGATTTGATTGTTTGTTTGTATTGAATACGCTCCGAAACTACTATACCGATTTGAAAAATTGTTGTCCCATTCGAAACCGAAATTATGTCTAATAGACATAGGCAACTTTTTTTTCACAATCCACGCGGATGAAGTCGCGGGCGAAGTGCTAGTCTTAAATATTTAATAAGTAAATTAGATACCTATTTTATAAGTAATATTTTGAAGTAAATAAAATCCCACCAAAAACATTCTGTAAAAAACTAGCCAAGTCTAGATTTCATTACTTTTTAGCGATAAACAAGCAGCTCGCTTGTTTATCGCTAAAAAGTAATGAAATCTAGACAAAGTCGTGCCAAGTCTAAGGTTCCTTACTGCGATTTCTTTATTATTATAGTTAATGTTGTGTGACTTGGTCGTTGAAGGGTACACAAGGGTACAAAACCAGGTGCTCCATGACACCATTGCACCAATCTGTCGCCAGAACCGCTACCCATTGACGATGGAAAATTGCCACTTGGAAAACGTTGATTCAATAACCAGTCAATTGTAGGCTTGATAAAGCTGCGTATTTCAATAATAGTTTTTTTTTAGAAACGTGGGCAAAGCAGAAGGGGAGGCATTCGCCCAGCAGTGGGACGCTATAGGCTAGATTAAATTAGGAGATGTGAACCACTACGCTGGGTTTTTGCAATGACAGTCGTTTTTTTTTATGTACCAATAGTAGAAGGCGGCATTACCATATCTCTAGTACAGCTGAGACCAGAGGGTTCTTCATCAGATACTTCAGACCTTCGATTTTTGACATCAAATGAAGCGGCCCACCAAGTTGAATATTTTTTTGTAAAGGCGGTATGTCGATCTCTAATAGTTTGGTTGGGCTCTTGTGTTTTCTAATCAGGGTCACCAGGTACTCCAGATCTTCGATTATCCTAGTTTTTATAGGTTTCCCTTTATGTGGCCATTAAACCCTAACTCTGTACCAAATTTCAGCTGTCTGAGTTTATGGGAAGCACTAGTTCTATTCTGATGATCATGAGTGAGTGAGTGAGTGTCATAATGAGAAACTTTGCTTTCGCTTAACCTCGGACCTAAATGACCTACAGATTTTAAGTATGTGATTATAGCTCACTGGATGACGTAAAATTTGTGCGTACTGGTCTTATCCAGAGGTACTCAAATAGGGGCCTGAAAATGCGGCGAAATGGTTCCAGTAAAGAATGGTACGGCAGTGTTTGCTTCGCGCTCGACGTGGCGGGGGCACTGCCGTGCCCCCCGATAGCTTATTTTTATTCTTTTTTACTGGATGCTGTTAAAATTACTTTATCTGATACCTGCTTTTTTCAGCTTGTTTTATCACAATACATATGTATTTATCCAACCACCGTAAATATAGTACATAGAGTTCCCTAATCCCTGCAGACGTATGTTAGCAGTTTTATGAATCATCAGTTAGACGGCAACGTATAGGCATGTGTGTAGGTATACGAGTTAGAATAAAGACGAAAATCAGCATTAAGTATACCTGGTTATCGGCAAAAAAACCAGGGATGCAACTCTTCCACTACATCATCCAAAGGGAACCTTAGTATTTCATATACCTTCTACATCTGATTATCTGGCTAAACAGATGTAGAAGGAACCTAGAGATACCTATATATGGTTAGAGATTTTTATTCAGATTCAGCATTATTTTGATTGGCCAGGAGAAGACACCCTGACGTCCTTATAAAGTCCGGTAAGTAGTACTCAGAATAACAGATTCTCAATAAAATAGATTCCCAAAATACCAGATTCGAGTCAATTGAATTTTGCAGTCTATTTGCTGCAAAAAGTGGATTGGGGTTTTCCATTGTAATCAATATTTTGATTTCGACTGAAATCAAAATGTTTATTACAATTGAAAAGAAGAATCTGGTATTCTGAGATCAAGCCATAATATTCCACCTTTCTTTACTTTAACTACCTAAGTATTCATAAGTTTTCATAAATACGCAACCCCTATCAATGGGTCCAAAATTACATGTAAGCTCGCCATTCTCCTTTTGTGACAATAGTAATCATTCTAATTTAAACAAAATAATTAGATTAGATTAAATAGAAAAAGTACTAAATCAAGAATTGTCTGTCTACATAACAAATTAGAAATATCATTAGATTACAAATTGTCTATTTGTCAACTTTCAAATGTCAACAAAGGAAATTAAATTACAAATGTCTTAAAATAAAATTGTCAAATATAATTTTCATGTCATGCTACTTTCCAGTTTGTCCTGTTGTAATTAATATCGTTTCTAACATAGATTTTCATGTGATTTGCGAAATATCGTAATTTCCGTACCGTTTTTGTTTACCAAATGAGACGTGTAAGAAAGAATAGACTATTTGTCTACCTACTTTTTGCTTGAAAACATAATATGGCTTATTAATTTCATAACGACAATGTTCCAATATCAAGGCAATTTATTTTATACTAATGATATCTATTCGTTCGGCATTTCCTCGAAAACGTAACAAATGAGCTTTCTCTTAATATTCGAGGTAGAAAGGTGGTCCCGGTAGATCAGGGGTGACTTCGTGTTGAATTACAAACAGTTTTCATGTGGCTCTTTGTTTTCTTCTGTAAACTAGACGTAGTTTTTTCTACACTAATATTATAAAGAGGAAAGATTTGATTGTTTGTTTGTATTGAATAGGCTCCGAAACTACTGGACCGGTTTGAAAATTTGATTTACCATTAGAAGCCGAAATTATGTCTGATGAACATAGGCACCTTTTTTTTCATAATCCAAGCGCCGAAGTCGCGAGTGAAGTGCTAGTTTTATTATAAACCAGTATTTTTGTGTAATTTTAGACTATAAGCATAGTGCAATTTACTGTTTGTCATAGGCACACTTTCTGTGTCACTCACAAAAACTTTGCTGGATACAAAGTTTTCGAAATGACACGAAACGTGTATCAGTGTTAAAAAAAACAAGTACTTACCTTTTAAAGCCTTCTAAAATATTAAAGCAGAATCATGTCTTTCATATTTCTTTTGAACCCTTTTAATCCATAGGTAATAAGAAACCAAAAGCATTATTTTATAAATAAAGATAACTCATTTCAAGAATATCTGTTTGATAAAAGAAACGAATGGACTTCATAAGCTGTAGAACATTCCCATAAAATATATTTCCCCCTCAGATGGCTAAAACGGTCTCCCTCTAGCCACCAAGAAACAAATATATTGCGATTTGCTCCTTCATTTTCTACTCGCAAGGTATTTTATTGCGTTGGGCAAGCTCATAAATTTCTCAGTCACTCACGGAGAAAAATAAGGTCTAACCGAGCCTCTGAAGAAATTGGTGCGAAAAATTCTCATTAGTTTATTTTTATTACATAAGCCGATGGGTCATTTTGACTTGTAACTGCTTATGAAGAATATTATTTTTGGATAGGAATCTTTTCTTAAATACTTTTATTTAGTACGACATACGGTCTACTTAGGTACAGTATTCCGAAAAAGATTAGTTTTATAAGGAAAATGTACAACAAAAAGTGAGTTAAGATGTATAATGTGAAAGAAGATTCAGAACAAGTTGCAGCTTTCGACTTGCAAGGTTAAAAGACTCGGAGTTTGAGAAAAAAATCAAATAAAAGCCAATCAATCAAATACGTTCACCAGATTAAGAATAAGTGAGTACACTGAGATGTAGTTTGCAGACTGTTACGTAAGATGGGTACGAATCGGCTACGGGATGTAGGTTCAGGAAATAAAATCACTGTTTTGTGTCAGTTACTGATTGACCAATTTATTATGAAAAACTTAAAATACACACATCAAAAAAGTCAAAGCAACACATACAAATTTAATTTTTACAATGTGTTTTCGCATTAAATCCTTAGTATTTCTTATTTATATTATTTAGTAATGCTTTTTTTAAATTAAACAACAATTGTTTTTTTTTATAATCTTAATTAACAATAATTACGAGTAAGTACTGTAAGTACGTAGTACAAAGTTAGGTGCCTAATTAACTAAACTTAAACTAAAATTAAATGGTTGTACAAAAATTGCATAAATTAATACAAAGTGTGGCCTCCTCTGTTATTGAGAACTTGCTGGCACCGATTTTTCATAGAATCGATGAGACTGTTAATGTTATCCTGCGGCAATTGCTCCAAATGAAATTTTAGTAAGTCCATCAGTTGTTGGGTGGTTGTCACTCCATCCAAGTCCTTTAAAACACGTCTCTGGAGCATGTCCCATGTCCCAAGGCAATACCAGGATGTTTTCCCTGGCCTAGTACTCTCGTGTGTACAAAGCTGTATGCGAACGCGCATTTTCATGCATCAACGTGAAATCGGAGTCGCATTCGCACAGTTTGGCAGCTAACAACAACACCACTTGAATTTTGTAGCCTTAAACCTATCTCTCGGGCGGTTAACATTGAGAGGCGTCTTGCAGTCAGTTGTATATATCGATCTTGCCGTGTGGTTGTACACCTTCCTCGACCTGGGTGTTGCTCAGCAGGATCTCCCGTGTTAGTGTATCGCTGATGAAGATGGCAAATAACGTTTCTGTTGACACGAAGATACCGAGATACCTGAGATTGACTTCTTCCCGCTTGCAACATCCCTACCAGCTCTTTGCATTTCATCTGCGTTCAAATGACGTTGCTCCATGACGTAAAAAATGTCTCAAAATCCAAATTGAATCAAAACTTTTTTCAAATTATTGTTTAATTCATAAAACTGATACAGAATACTAAATTTTAATAAGCAAAGAAAACGCTATAAAATTCGAACAAATGCATTCGCTTTTGAATTTGTGAAAGAAAAACAAATGATACTTACTCGATTTTTTTTTACAACCAGCCAGTATGTCCTCTAGATCAAAAAAGTTAACATAGGTATTACCTACTTGGTAAGAAATGATATAATAATTGATTACGATGTGTTTTTGTTCCAAATAAAGATTATTATTATTATGTCGTTTATTTATTCTTATCCTTATTCTGCTACATTTTTAAATATTTTTATAAAACAACTTTAAAAAAAAAATATTTAAAAATATAAAAAATAGTGGTCCGCCGGTAGCGGGAGCAGGGTCCAAGCTACTGGTGGTTAGGGCTCCAGAGACAGGAACCTCCTCACAATGCGAGCCGTATCGAGGAGTACTGCCTTCTGAATCAGGCCCTTGATCAAACCGCCTAACGAAAGCCTCGAGAGATGTTGGTCGAGACTTTTTGCCATCAGGCCGTTGGCCGATACGACAATCGGCACAATGACAGCCGAGCTCACATTCCACATGTCAACAACCTCGTGTGCTAAGTCGAGCTATTTAATTTGTTTCTCTTTTTCAGCTTTCACTAGGTTCTCGTCATGTGGAATGAAAACATCGATAATCATTGTGCGGCGCGCTAATCGATCTATCACTACTATGTCAGGCTTATTAGCGATAATAGTCCTGTCAGTAATGATAGACCGATCCCAGTACAACCTGACAAGGTCATTTTCGAGAACTGGGTCGGGCACATACTTGTAATACGGTACCTCAGAATCCACCAAGTTTGTATTGCAAAGCAAGTTGCTGGTGAATAATCCTGGCTACTTGGTTATGCCTGTGCAAGTACTCGCCGTTAGCCAGACGAGAACAACCAGAGATAATATGTCTGATGGACTCACCTGGACGGTGGCATGCCCGACACACGTCAACCGTCCCGTCCTTCATAATATGTCTCCGGTAGTTATTCGTCAAGATAACTTCGTCCATAATTGCACAGACGAAACCTTCAGTTTCCCCGAACAGGTCACCAAAACGTAGCCAGGATACGGACGCTAGGAAATCTACATCAGGCTCATGAAGAGCCCGATAGAAGCGCCCATGAAGCTCCTTGCTTTGCCATACCGCCTTGCGGTCATCGGAAGTCTACAGGTTTGTGCCAGTTCCCTTTAGCCATGGAGAGCGGGGTAAGCCCCTTGTCCACTGCGACCACATCACGGTGCATACCCATTTCGGCTTTAAAAAAATATTCCCTGATACTGCACACCTCGCGGTTGTGGAGGGTCTTCGCATTTAAAAAGCCTCGAGCCCCGCACTTTCGCGGGATGTACAGTCTCATCACCGATGATCGTGGGTGATGCATCCGATTTGCGGTCAGAAGTGTACGGACCCGCCTATCCAGGGCGTCGAGTTCGGTTTGGATCCATTTGAGTATGCCGAAAGAGTACATCAAAATCGGCATGACCCAACCGTTGAAGGCGCGCACCTTGTTTCCGCCCGAAAGAAGACTAATTAATACCTTCTTCAGGCGGCCAAAGAAGCGCTCCTTCAACGATTGCTACATGTTAATAACGTTGATGCCTAACGCTTCCGACATACCCAAATACTTATAGTTTTCGGATGAAGAGAGGGATCTAAGGTGTATGGAATCCGAAAGTTGAATACCTTCGGATTCCATCATCTCACCTCGCTTAACATGCATGATTACACATTTTTCCACACCAAATTCCATCCTGATGGCGCTACTGAATCTTTCAATTACCTTCAGTAGCTCCATCAGTTGCAATTTGTTGGGGGCAAAGATTTTCAAGTCATCCATGAACAGAAGGTGAGATATGACCTGACCACCTCTCTTCAACCGATAGCCTAGACCTGAATCCTCCAGCAGTGCGCTTAGAGGATTCAGAGCTAAGCAGAACCAAAGTGGACTCAAACTGTCGCCCTGAAATATTCCGCGTTTAATCCTGACAGGCTCGTCATTCCCCTGGATCTGTTGACACCCCGGATAGCGAAGGACCGTCCTCCATTGCCCCATACAGGACCTAAGGAAGGTGCGTAGAGTTGCATCTATCTTGTACAACTCCAGCACCCTCACAAGCCATGTATGTGGCACCAAGTCGTAGGCCTTCTTATAATCTATCCAGCATGTCGACAGATCCTTGCGGGAGCGACGAACCTGTTGGCTAATGGCCATGGCGATGAGGAGTAGCCTTTTAGTACCTCGGGACCCGTTCCTACATCCATTTTGAGAGGCAGACATAATCGAGTTACTGTCAATGTGTGTATTAATTTTCGCTCTCAAAATGGATGTAAGAAGTTTATAAACCGTCGACAAACACGTGATCGGTCTATAATTCTTGCTATAATTCGGCGGCGGCGAGGCGGAGCTGGGCGAAGAGTCCGGAGGTGGTGGGCGTGCTTAACGTGCGGCTGATCTCGTCAACATTTGTTATTTTTATTATTATCTCCTTTATTACATTTAAAACCTTATAAATTACATTTTTAAATATACTTTCAAAACTCTGAAAAAAAATACATTTAAAAATATAAAAAATAGTATCCCACCGGTATCGGGAACTGGGTCCAAGCTACCGGCGGTCAGGGCTCCAGAGAGAGGAACCTCCTAACAATGCGAGCCGTGTCCAGAAGTACCGCTTTCTGAATCAAGCCCTTGATCCAGCTGCCCAACGAGAGCCTCCTCAGGTGTTTGTCGAGGCTCTTGGCTATTAAGCCATTGGCTGTCACGACTATCGGCACAATGATTGCTGAGTCCACATCCCACATGTCGACAACCTCGCGAGCCAAATCAAGATACTTTATTTCTTTATCTTTCTCGGCTTTCACGAGGTTACCGTCATGCGGGACCGTTATGTCAACAATCATTGTGCGCCGCTCTACTCGATCCACCACCACTATATCAGGCTTATTGGCAACAATAGTCCTGTCAGTGATGATGGATCGATCCCAGTACAATGTGATATTTCCATTTTCGAGAACTGGGTCGGGCACGTACCTGTAGTACGGCACTTCCGATTCCACAAGGCTGTATTTCAGAGCAAGTTGCTGATGGATAATCCTAGCTACAAGGTTGTGTCTATGCAAGTACTCTTCGTTAGCTAGACGAGAACACCCGGAGAAAATGTGTCTTATTGATTCCCCCGGACGGTGACATGCCCGACAGATGTCAACCGTGCCGTCTTTCACAATAAATCTCCGGTAATTGTTCGTCATCATAACTTCGTCCATAATTGCACAAATAAAACCTTCGGTTTCTCCAAAGAGGTCACCGAAACGTAGCCAGGTCACGGACGCTAGAAGATCTACATCGGGTCCATGTAGGGCTCGGAAAAAGCGTCCGTGAAGCTCCTTACTCTGCCATACTTCCATGCGATCATTAGTGTCAAGCACTACAGGTCTGCGCCAGTTCTCTTTGGCCAAGGAGAGCGGGGTGAGGCCCTTGTCCACCGCGACCACATCACGATGCATCCCCACGTCGGCTTCTAGGAAATATTCCCTGAGACTGCATATCTCGCGATTGTGTAGGGTCTTAGCGTTTAAAAAGCCTCGACCTCCACACTTTCGCGGGATATACAGTCTCATTACCGATGATCGTGGGTGATGCATTCGGTTTGCAGTCAGCAGTGTACAGACCCTCCTATCCAGGGCGTCGAGTTCGGTCTGAGTCCATTTGAGTATGCCGAAAGAGTACATCAAAACTGGCATGACCCAACCGTTAAAGGCGCGCACCTTGTTTCCGCCTGACAGAAGACTATTTAACACTTTCTTCAGGCGGCCAAAGAAGCGCTCCTTCAACGATTGCTTCATGTCAGTACCATTGATGCCCAACGCTTCCGACATACCCAAATACTTATAGGTTTCGGATGCGGAGAGGGCTTTAAGGTTTATGGAATCCGAGAGTTGGGTTCCCACGGATTCCACAATCTCCCCTCGCTTTACATGCATGACCGCACATTTGTCCACACCAAAGTCCATCCTGATGGCGCTACTGAAAGTTTCAGTTACTTTCAGTAGCTCCATTAGTTGGAAATTGTTGGGGGCAAAGAGTTTTAGATCATCCATGTACAGAAGGTGAGATATAACCTGACCACCTCTCCTCAGCCGATAGCCTAGACCTGGCAAAGGCTAAGCAGAACCAAAGCGGGCTCAAACTATCGCCCTGAAATATGCCTCGCTCGATCCTTATCGGCTCGCTATTCCTGAGGATATTCCGACATCCTGAATAGCGAAGGACCGTCCTCCATCGCCCCATACATGCCATCAAGAAGGTGCGCAGAGTTGCATCTACTTTATACAACTCCAGCACCCTCATGAGCCACGTATGTGGCACCGAGTCATAGGCCTTCTTGTAATCTATCCAACATGTCGACAGATCCTTTCGGGAACGTCGAACCTGTTGGCTAATGGCCATATCAATGAGGAGTAGCTCCTTAGTACCACGGGACCCGTTCCTACATCCATTTTGAGAGGCAGACATGATGGAGTTGGTGTCTATATGTTTGTTAATTTTAGCTCTCAAAATGGATGTAAGCACTTTATAGACCGTCGGTAAACACGTGATCGGCCTATAATTTTTGGGTTCCGCGGTGCTACCTGATTTATGGAGCAGGTGGGTAACTCCTGTTGTTAGGAACTGGGGTAGCTTAGGGAACCAAACTCCAAAGCCGTCTGGTACTGGGCCGCCAAGCGAGCGTGCGATCTTCTAAACCATTTAATCCAAAAGTTCTGCAGCCTGTCCGGCCCTGGTGACTTCCAGTTAGGTAACGGACGGACTGCACGAGCTACATCTTGGGGGCAGATGGTAATAGCCCCCATTTCTGGTATTGGATTGCAGGCTCGCTCGACTTCCCGATTCCAGTCACCTTCGGTGTGACTGACAGGCACCGACCAGATACTTCGCCAGAAAGAACACACGGCATCATCATCTGGCAGGCACGTGTCAGCCACACTTTGGTTCAGTCGCTCCCAACCCCTATAAAGCCACCTTTCATCGCTCTGGAACGTGCGATTCTGAGTGTATCGCTCTACTCGCCGCTTATACCTACGAATACGGTTAGCCCATGCATACACTTTCTGCTTCAGGAAGTCGATGCGCTCTGTGACGCGGGACAGATAGTTCTGAGAGCTAATATCAGTCCCTGAGAACGCCCGCCTCACAAAGCGCATCACTCTTGGACGAGTATTGCCGTCTCTGAAGCAGATTAGTTTGCCGATGAGCGCTCTGGCCCCACCAATACGGTGCTCAATTCTGCACTGCCAAGCTGGTACGGTTGGTTTCGGTCGCGTAGCTCTACAGTCATTGGTAAATTTGACGTGAGCTACACGACATGCCGCTACAGCCGCGCAGTACAGAATTGAATGAGTATCGGTGAGGTCTTCGCAGTCATCAAAATAGTTTGATAACTGCGAATCCAGGAGCGCCACCAGCGCCCTATTTTTATTATGCATGGGCAAACGAGGTAAGCGTGGTCTAAGTTCGGGCGACATGAGGAATAATTGAGGAGTGCTTTGGAGTGTGCGATTCGGGAATATCGGTATTCCCGAATCGCACACTCCAAAGCACTCCTCAATTATTCCTCATTGCACTGGGTACTTACGTTTGTAGCCCTATCATCACTTCCTTCGTCAGCTTGATTTGTGTTGGACTGTGATAGTACCTCAACAGTCTGCGACGGGGGGGCGATGACATGGCTACTCTGCATTTCACTTCGCAGGTGATCAAGCACAGTGTCATCCAACATATGATTAAACGTTGGATGACCCGCACCTGATCCGACAGTCGTTGTGCCGAAACGTTGACAGCTGGCTCAAGCACCTGAAAAAGAGAGAGCATCCGAACACGGTACGCGGTCAGATTGTTGTCCCCCTCTGTAGCCCCATAGTATGAGCGCATGACGTTTTCATTGATGGATCGTGTCCATCTCATGCGCTGCACACTTCCGCCGGGAGCTGGGACCCTATCAGAGGCCGGTGGGCCTCGAGGTCCTAAGCCGTCCGGCGGCCGGCGTCTTCCTCGTCGACGAGCAGGTGGTGGCGTCGTGGGCGGGGAGAAATACTCGTCGCTCGAGCTCGACGCAACTACCGCGGCCGGTGTCGTCACAGCGCTCCCAGTAGCGCTGGATACCTGCGGCGGCGAGGCGGAGCTGAGCGATGAGTCCGGAGGTGGTGGGCGTGCTCAACGTGCGGCTGATCTCGTCAACATTTCATCATTTTTGGTTTCTTATTCAGTGATGTTTTACTGGAGGTGACATCTGTCATGTCACCTCCGATGCGGTCGTTTTTGGTTTCAAAATTACATTATGTTGTAGTTTGATGTCGTTATTGAATTTTCTTTGGTTTTGCAGGTTTCAGGTTTACTTCAGAATAAAAATATCTTGTTAAATTGGGTCAAAAAAAACTTATAAGAATTAAAATTACGTAAATGAGAAAACGAGACTTTTGTTTATACGGTGTTGCCAGCTCTTTTTTATTATTATTAATAATTTGAAATAGTATGTGTTGCTTAGACTTTTTTGATGTGTGTATTACAAGATGAAATTGAAAACTTTTGCCTACTCGAAACAGGAGGTTCAGTAACTGTTACATAATCATTAAAAATTGTCATTTACCAAATCTAAATTCTTCATTGTCTTATACAGTGCAAACTAAGTAATTGGCTTCAAGTAGACACGAATTATCGTCGTTCCAGAAAAATTTAAAAACAAAAATGTTACTTAAGTAACAATTTTAGCGCACGCCCAAAGAGCAGTCCATTCATTGCAGAGTTCACAACATGAAGCAAGTTGGAAACGCGTTGTGACATGTCATGTCATGTCATTTACCTAATTTTGACCATTCATATGAATAAAGGGGCGCGCGACGACGTTGCCAAATCGCTTGCCCACGCGCACTTATGTGCATCCATTTCCTTGCTCTCGGCCCGATGACATGCTCAAAAATTCCTATTTATAACACGTTGAATTATATATTTTAATTTGACGCACCTGTTACATTTCATTCTGTATACATATAATGTAGGTTACTTGTAATGGGTGCGATAGCTTATTAAACGAATATAAACAATTTAATAATATAATATTTAATAATGTAAATCGGCGAATAAGCAAATGCTGGTTAAGGTAAAAACTTAAACAATACATTTCATGTGGCGATGTTTGTACATAGAATTATATTAGCAAAAACTAAAATAGAAGTAATCGAATTGGCTTCAACTGAATACCTTGGAGCAGCGCTACGGATCGCTCCCGACAAACTTTTCGAAACGAAACGGCATTTCTAATTAAAACCTCCGATGTCTAGTTCCACAAATAGGCAATACTGCTGGCCGAATATACTAAACGTAGCTTTACCTAGGTGTTTGTATAAACAGCATTTGCCAATTGGTATTCGGAATATAGATCCATATATTCAGATCAGCAATCCATTCACAGTTGAATAGGCTATAGTCTGAAAGGCTTTATATTATTACTACTAATATTCCAGGAATTAATATTTAATTTTGTGATGATCGACTTTATGCAACCATCGTTCGATTGTTATTCTAGAACGCAGTCATACGAGATAAAACACAATGCAGAACAATTTACTGAAAGGTACTACAATCCAGTAATTGGTTCAATAAAGTTCAAAAACGTTTTTATTATAAAACCTGATATCACATATTGGATCAGAGCGCGAATGCAAAGCGCAGATTGATTACAAAGATATAAAATAGCTAGATTGGACAGTGATAAACTGGTTGATACGATATGCTATGTATAAAGGAAAAGCATATACGATTTATCGGAACGGTATGTATCGCTGGACACATCTAGTTGCGTGAAATTTACATAGAGGTACCTACAGCAATGACGGTGGCATATGGCAGATCAATACAAATACAAATATCAGGGATCCGAGGCTGCCGAAATTCGTGTGATTTGTGTACAAGTATACGTAGGTGCTCCCGTTCTGTGACCTACAAAACAGGGGCTTGGGCGCGGGGTTTTTTTTTATGCAGACTATTTATTTTTGAGCCTGCACCTGACATATATGACTTTTACGCCAATTGGAATCAGGTACCTACTGACCTCTTTGGGCGGTTGGTATTTTAAGTTTGGACAAAGGAGAGCTCTCGTAGACCCGTGATTATGTCCATTCATATGAGCGTAGTTTCTAACTTTGCATTGCACGTTATCAACATTTTCCTTCTTTAAATGTTGTTTTTACGAAATCTTTGTAGGGTTGTTAAATCGTTTTAATTGAATTGTAGGTATTGTTCCAACACGTATAGCAACGACAGTTTTCGAATTATCGATTCGCTCTACACTACAAGTTAGTAAAGAGTTCTGTAAAAGTCGTACCTACATCATCATATTTCTAAAGCATAAAGAAATATGAGCTTTATGTGTTTTGGTAAAAGTTGTCGCATGTACCGATCGATTCAAACGTATTGCGCCGTCATAAATATTTTACGCGTGCCTGCATCTGTATACGTCGGCGAATTTATATGTAAAGACTCGGCGAAATTTCTACTTGAGACATATTCAAATACTCCTGTAGTTGGCAAAACTCTTTGAAAAAATATATTACACAGCCAATACAATCATGTTATTTTATCCAGCCTTTTATCTTACGCGTGCGGATACGTTACGGATGATATACGTGCTATAATCATATAACAACGGGGTACGTAGTTCATTGCTAAAGTTTCAGTGCAATCAGACAAGTAATAAGCAAAACTTTACAAATAAAGAAAACCCTCCCCTTTACAAGGAGAATGATTAGCTGGGCGCACAATCTGCACATTGTTGAAGTACTAAGACCGCTGGTGGGCCCAATTTTTTCGTGTTCATTTCGCACCAACCAAGTGCAGTTGCTTTACCAAAAGGAAACTTTTCAATTGGAATAGTTTGCCGGATATTTCCCGCGTTGGCATCCATCTTTGTGGGAGTGGGTGTCACTGGTCAGTGGTATGAGACCGAAGGGAGTTTCCCTGAGGCTTGTTGGTTTTTTCGCCAATACCCGTTCGCTTTGTGAATAACCTATTTGTATTTTAGCTTTGATCGAATGCTGAAGCTGAATTTCGACACATTAACAATGCATTATTTAATCATAAAAAAAGGACTTGTGTTAGAACAGAGTGCATATTTAACAAATATTTTATCATGGATTCTGTATTACTTTGCTCCGCTTTGAATTTTTCATAGACAAGGGAAGAATGTAAAAAACTTATTTAACTAAAGTGTAGTTTCTGCTTAACCATTGCATGCTATACGAAGGAGGTAATTTCCGCAGTAAATTTCGTAAGAATATGACGTTAGTGGCACATACACTATTTGAAGCCTAATTATATGTAAGTACACTTAAAGCCGTTATCTAAATATTCGTAAAGTTTGTTGACTATTTATGCGTGTGATAAGCCGGAGGTTCAAGCTTAGGTTTATCTCAGCGATTCAGTATTGTACACGGCTGTAAATTTTTTGCCCGCTTTTACGATTTACGGTGTTATACATTCTGAACGAATGTGGATAGTAAAACGCGGAGCTGAGTGAATTTTTCAACAAGGCGTGTAGTGTTTGCCTATACTGGCTGGCTTCTGTAAGCACTACTATCTCATATGCCTACGAATTATGGATGCCCTCATAAAATACGTGATTCTATTTAGATCTTGTTTATAGAGAATATACTCGTGTCGCCTACAAAGGCTGGGGAAATTCCATTACAGAGATGAATAGCCAACTATAAAAATAAAAAGCGTGTAACCTACTTACATTTTCTACAATCTCTTTCTAATATTATGGATACAATTTTCCTCTAAATGTTGTACAAGTATTTTCCGGGAAAACTATATTTGCGAAATCAATTGCAGGGAATAGACAAAGAGGTACATACGTATTACGTGGGTATATACGTGCTGAATACCCTTCCGCATTACGATATTTAGAACTAAAGTAATAGGGGCAGGCCATAAGCAAGCCAGGATAAAGTTCAAAACAATATGATATTGATTTAAATAATTAATAATTAAGTATATGAAACACTACAGCATTACCGTTACGTTCATGTAAGAACAGACTATCCAAAGTACAGCATAAGATTAATAAGGTAATTATCACATTAAATCTACTACATCTGCTCACTCCGCAAAGGTAACTGGCATGATGATCCAGACCTACATACAGGTTCCGTTGCAGCATGAACCACAACCTCAGGAGACTAACAAAACAGTGTTTGTGCAATTATGCCATTATTTGCACGCTTTTGCACAAATATTGCCGCGTTTGCGTATAGCGCTTATACATATAGAGCTGTAAACTGCCTTTTATAAAAGGATATCGTCGCTAACAGTCCATTTTTTCAAGAATTTTTTTCGCTCAATAACAAAATTTGATGAAATAGTTTGTAGTATGGCTTACTGAGATTTCTATTTTGAGCAATGAGCGGACCGCAAGCTAAACTGCCAATCGTTAATTACATTTTTCATGGAATTGAAATATGATTTAGGTAGATTTTTGCTTGTCGGAATCACTCGGAATAAAAACGTCGTGTGGGACTGTTTGACGGTTTATTTCTCACTAACTAATTTAAAGTAATGTGGACTGTAAATATATGCATAGGTACATATGAATAGCTATGTATAGACTACTAATCACTAACATCATTCGCTGTTGCGCTTGGACATGTATGCCCGCCAAAGGATCTATCCTTTCAATAAAGAAATCAACACAATAAAAATTAAATACTACACGATATTGATTGGACAACAAAAGAATTGAGAAACAATGTAACTTCCATCACTAAAATTCTCATAATCTAGAAGATTATGAAAGGTAGGTAACTAAACGTAAGTAGGTAAGCATTATTATGGCTAATGTCTTAGGCCTAGGTACATATACATTATACACATCTTTGCCATTCGCAATTGTACAGCGAATGGCAAAGACAAAGCAATATAGGTTTAGTAACAGAACTATATTGTGTGAAAAGGAATGTATCAATGTAGTAAAAGCAAAGAAGTTTACTCTTTACGAAAAATTACCTGTTGTAAGTAAGGACCTAGAAAGTCATTTTGAGATTAAAGCGTACACTTCTTTGCTTAAACAAACGTATTTAACAGTCAAATGGCAATTTAACACGAAGTAAGTAATTACCCAGTATCCAATTCACACAGACAGCGTTCCAACATCAAAGCACTCGCTCCATGTGAGCCAATGTGTTTTTTGCATTCATCTAGTTATATTTATTTCAGTTACACGATGCTCGTTAGTGCGAGAAGCCGGCGCGGTACGTTCGTTCAAACGAAAACGGTTAAAACGCTCTGCAGGTACGTTCCATACGCTTTTTGTATTTGTGCACCGTGACTTTTACTCATTCGAAAAATGTATGCAGATTCCCGTCCCGAGTTGGTTTATACGTTCATCGAGCAAGCGGTGCAGCCGGGAGCTCAGGTCGCGTTGAAATGCTCGGCGGTTGGTGAACCACCTCCTCGGTTCCGATGGTCAATAGACGGGCAACCTATTCCCACACATCATGGGTAAGTTTCGTACAACATCGGCATGTCCTAGGAACATAAGTTCGAACACATCCACCAACAACCACATCGGGCCCGCTCAGTGGATTATAGGCCAGTCTCTCACACAGAGAGGAGGCCTGTGTTCCAGAAGTGGGAACGTTACATTGCTTGATTACAGTTTTGCAAGTTTAGACAAGAAAACTTTAAGTTTTTCCTTAACACGTTCCAAAAATACCTCTCAGACCCTAAGATGCGTACCTAGTTTAGCCCGGAAAGCTGACTATAATTATAAACTTGGTAGTACAAACCCTCTGTTTCTATATGCTAAGAACTGTGTTGTTTTTATGTATTGATAAACTTACTTATTATTATTAATAGAAAAAACGGAAGCTCGGTATGTAGGATAAAAACATCATTATGTTTTATGACGAACTAGAACCTGATACCTATCTATCGTTTCCTTATTTCGGCCTCATGTTTAGATTATAGCTTCTCTATTTGGTCGGTTTTCACAGGGCGATAATAACGGAAGGCCGGGAGAATGGTCCCGCGGGGCTGGGCTCCGGCAGCAACTACGTGTTATCAACCCTGTCGCTCAGCAGCGGGAGGGTTGAGCACGGGGGCCGATATGAGTGCAGAGCTACCAACACACACGGCAGCGTGGCTCATGCTGCTCGACTCAATGTTTACGGTAACACATGGATTATTGGCTTGTTTTGTGGGTGGTAGTGCAATTTAAAGTTTGCAAGTTTCGTTTTAAATTTATTATACTGCCAACTTTTACAATTTTTTTTACACATGTTTCGATTAAATTTTGTGAACCAGCATTCAATCTGTCATGTACAATAACTATGAGTATAAATGGTTTTTCAATAAGGACGGGTCGATGTTAATAAGAACTGTGTTCGAGCTATGATCAAAATTCATTTTTTGGAATGGAAAAACGAATTTTAATAATAGGAAAATTAATAAATGGAATACCTCATCATTTAAGTGTCCGCCGCGGTTTCTCACGGTTGCCCGGATCCGAGTGGTCCATTTTTCAACAACTCTGCCGCATAGATCTGATCTTAAGGTCATTGGTCGTTTGCGGCCTATTGGCATAGACCTGCGACTACAGAAAACCCCACAAGATTGTTTACCGAACCGGTGGTTTCAAATTTGGTCACCAAACTTGGAGAGTAGACTTTGAAGGGCCACCGCGTCTGCCGTAAACGTTTGCACTAACGAACATTAATTTTATAAATTTTATCATTTGCACGTGCTGCTCAATCGTGTAACTGGTCATGGTGATTTGGCATGAGTTAATAAATAATAAAAAATAGGTTAGAATAAAATTGCCAAAACAACATGGCTGCCACATGCTGCCAACATCGACCCGACCCAATTGAAAAACCCGTTTCAATATGTAATTGTAACAAACGTACCTAAGTCATACAAAACATAATAAACCAACATGACATAAAGTAAACAATATCAGAATTTCTATACATGATCAGATTCATCAGGTTTATATTTACGACCAATCTCAAGATTTCTTTTGGCGACAAATGGAAATGTGAGGCTTACCGCTGTACGAAATACTGTCAGATTGTCAGCCGATCAGCTACATAGATGTCCCCACATCAATTTATTTTAGTGTAGCGATAAAATATGTCGCATAACTTGGCTCAAGCCTTTGTTTTTCTCTTATTCACGATAATTTCTACATTGAACTAAACGTAAGTAGGTAAGCATTATTATGGCTAATGTCTTAGGCCTAGGTACATATACATTATACACATCTTTGCCATTCGCAATTGTACAGCGAATGGCAAAGACAAAGCAATATAGGTTTAGTAACAGAACTATATTGTGTGAAAAGGAATGTATCAATGTAGTAAAAGCAAAGAAGTTTACTCTTTACGAAAAATTACCTGTTGTAAGTAAGGACCTAGAAAGTCATTTTGAGATTAAAGCGTACACTTCTTTGCTTAAACAAACGTATTTAACAGTCAAATGGCAATTTAACACGAAGTAAGTAATTACCCAGTATCCAATTCACACAGACAGCGTTCCAACATCAAAGCACTCGCTCCATGTGAGCCAATGTGTTTTTTGCATTCATCTAGTTATATTTATTTCAGTTACACGATGCTCGTTAGTGCGAGAAGCCGGCGCGGTACGTTCGTTCAAACGAAAACGGTTAAAACGCTCTGCAGGTACGTTCCATACGCTTTTTGTATTTGTGCACCGTGACTTTTACTCATTCGAAAAATGTATGCAGATTCCCGTCCCGAGTTGGTTTATACGTTCATCGAGCAAGCGGTGCAGCCGGGAGCTCAGGTCGCGTTGAAATGCTCGGCGGTTGGTGAACCACCTCCTCGGTTCCGATGGTCAATAGACGGGCAACCTATTCCCACACATCATGGGTAAGTTTCGTACAACATCGGCATGTCCTAGGAACATAAGTTCGAACACATCCACCAACAACCACATCGGGCCCGCTCAGTGGATTATAGGCCAGTCTCTCACACAGAGAGGAGGCCTGTGTTCCAGAAGTGGGAACGTTACATTGCTTGATTACAGTTTTGCAAGTTTAGACAAGAAAACTTTAAGTTTTTCCTTAACACGTTCCAAAAATACCTCTCAGACCCTAAGATGCGTACCTAGTTTAGCCCGGAAAGCTGACTATAATTATAAACTTGGTAGTACAAACCCTCTGTTTCTATATGCTAAGAACTGTGTTGTTTTTATGTATTGATAAACTTACTTATTATTATTAATAGAAAAAACGGAAGCTCGGTATGTAGGATAAAAACATCATTATGTTTTATGACGAACTAGAACCTGATACCTATCTATCGTTTCCTTATTTCGGCCTCATGTTTAGATTATAGCTTCTCTATTTGGTCGGTTTTCACAGGGCGATAATAACGGAAGGCCGGGAGAATGGTCCCGCGGGGCTGGGCTCCGGCAGCAACTACGTGTTATCAACCCTGTCGCTCAGCAGCGGGAGGGTTGAGCACGGGGGCCGATATGAGTGCAGAGCTACCAACACACACGGCAGCGTGGCTCATGCTGCTCGACTCAATGTTTACGGTAACACATGGATTATTGGCTTGTTTTGTGGGTGGTAGTGCAATTTAAAGTTTGCAAGTTTCGTTTTAAATTTATTATACTGCCAACTTTTACAATTTTTTTTACACATGTTTCGATTAAATTTTGTGAACCAGCATTCAATCTGTCATGTACAATAACTATGAGTATAAATGGTTTTTCAATAAGGACGGGTCGATGTTAATAAGAACTGTGTTCGAGCTATGATCAAAATTCATTTTTTGGAATGGAAAAACGAATTTTAATAATAGGAAAATTAATAAATGGAATACCTCATCATTTAAGTGTCCGCCGCGGTTTCTCACGGTTGCCCGGATCCGAGTGGTCCATTTTTCAACAACTCTGCCGCATAGATCTGATCTTAAGGTCATTGGTCGTTTGCGGCCTATTGGCATAGACCTGCGACTACAGAAAACCCCACAAGATTGTTTACCGAACCGGTGGTTTCAAATTTGGTCACCAAACTTGGAGAGTAGACTTTGAAGGGCCACCGCGTCTGCCGTAAACGTTTGCACTAACGAACATTAATTTTATAAATTTTATCATTTGCACGTGCTGCTCAATCGTGTAACTGGTCATGGTGATTTGGCATGAGTTAATAAATAATAAAAAATAGGTTAGAATAAAATTGCCAAAACAACATGGCTGCCACATGCTGCCAACATCGACCCGACCCAATTGAAAAACCCGTTTCAATATGTAATTGTAACAAACGTACCTAAGTCATACAAAACATAATAAACCAACATGACATAAAGTAAACAATATCAGAATTTCTATACATGATCAGATTCATCAGGTTTATATTTACGACCAATCTCAAGATTTCTTTTGGCGACAAATGGAAATGTGAGGCTTACCGCTGTACGAAATACTGTCAGATTGTCAGCCGATCAGCTACATAGATGTCCCCACATCAATTTATTTTAGTGTAGCGATAAAATATGTCGCATAACTTGGCTCAAGCCTTTGTTTTTCTCTTATTCACGATAATTTCTACATTGAAGAAGTCTGTACAATAATTAAGAAATACACAAAAAAAAACAGCACTCAAATCTTTTTATATAATTCAGCTCTTTGCCATAAATGTAATTTTTGCTAACCGCAGTGTTGTTACTTACACATTTCACGTTTGTGTTGCCGTCCTAAATAAATAAAGATAAGTATTATTTTAGCGTTACGTATACGAATTGCTCAGCAAACATAATTATCGGATTTACATAGGTCCGCCGTACATCAGAGCTATGAGCCCTGTGAAAGCTGTTGCGGGATCTGAAGTGACGATTTGGTGCCCTTACTACGGATTCCCTATTGAGTAAGTAATAGTATTGTATAACAAATACCTTAACTTACATCTTAAGATAGTTGCTTTAGTTAAAGTTGTTTCTTTGCATTATGTAAATAGGGATGATGTAATTTTTATTATTTTTATCTCAATGAATTGTTTGTTTCCAAATAGTGCAAACAAAATTAGAGAAAGTGAAAAAGCTCAAAAAATTACCAAGTCATAAACGTTTTAAGATAGGTATTAGACAAGGACGTCACGACTATGTAACTTCATACTAGCGCCGTACATTGTCTGTACCGTGCGACAAGGACGGGAATAATCCCCTCCGAAAACTTTAAAAGCGTGTATCCTCTTCATATTTACACCGATTTAACAGATTTTTATATTATCTCATTTTTACTATGCCTACTTTGAAATTACATTATTTTTATGAACATTTCTAACATCAGTCATCATCTCTATTCAATGTTTTACTATTGTATGATTGCATTGCGCCGACTTACGGTTCGTGGGTTCGAACCCAAGCAGCTTTACTTCGTGTCAATATTTTCACCACCACAGGCCTTAAAACGGTGAAGGAAAACATCGTGAGGAAACCGGTATGTCCAAGAACCAAAAATTCGAAGACATGTGACATCTACTAGTAAATACTATAAAGCTACCTTTTACTGGGTACGTCTTTCATTGAATTGAAGGCCCTGGCGGCTGATAGTATGTCATGCTCACTCTGTCTCAATGATGGTGGCGCATATGTTGGATTATTTAGCTCCCTTGAAAATGGTTGAACTAAATGGTGCTAATCCATGCGTCATGTTCGTGAATGCACGCTGTCAGTAAGGACTGGTCATCATTTAGCTGCCACGGCTTATTTTAATTTCTGAATCGTTTTTTCTGTTCGTTCTCACGTGCATAATTTCAACATTGAAAATATTTTTGATTTAAAAGAGTGAACGCGGAGTTTTTTGCCCGTTCTTCTCCATAGGTATCTACTAAGCTTTGGTATGGGCAATTAGCTTCATCATTCTGGCACCGACCGACCTTGACAATTTAAAAAAAGCCTGTAAAGTTTACAAAGATTCAGGTCAAATGCCTGTTTTCATTAACGATTCCATAGTTTTAAAGAATGATCGTGAAAGATTGTTAACATTCCGACCACGCATAGTTAATGTGCCCGATACGGACCTGTTAAGAATCGAGTATGTTTAAAAAATAACAAGACATAGATTAAAAAAATATCTAAGCGTGTCACATCATCATGATTCAAAATCCGAGTACATGCCACACATCTACATTTTTTTTTCAGCAACAGGATGGTTCCAGTCAATAGTAAAAGTATTTTCCACTTCAGAACCGTAAAAAATCACTTACAGCATAGTCTTCATACAATATGGATGGCGACATTGAGAAGCCAGGCACGGAATAACAACGGGCGAATCACTCGGGTCGTGGCATTATTATTATGATTACCTACAGAACATCGGGAGAGTTGCATCATTGTTTTATAGTCTTGATTTTATATCCAATTCTGGGTTTGGGGTGAAACCACTTGATTTCTTTTTGAAAATAGTTGCTTCAAAAAAGGGTTTGTATTTCTGGTAGACGTTTACGGACGTGTGACGTTGCGCACTGCCGAGACCTTTCAAGAGAACGGCCCTGTCTATTGTGACGTTTTATGTTTTTATGTATTTCCTTTATTATTGACTGCTATAGCTACGTTTGTATAGTTTACCTTCGAATGACGTCACTAAAACGTTACCTAAATATGTAAGTTAGCGCGTTTTCCTAGAGGGCGTTTTTTGAAACCGTAAAGTCAAACCACGCTCATGTCATTTTCATGACAGTCGTACTGCGGCCGCATTGTGGCGACCACCGCTCTTCAAGAAACCTTATCTGAAATGTAAGGAAACGATTGCCATACTACATTACCGTGCGAACCTTAATAAAGTCTTACCGCTGGAATTAATGAATTTATCGAGTCGTTAAGCTGTATTCTTATAATTTGTAAGCTGTCATCTAGCTTTCACAGGAAAATTATAATATGCCGGCCGTTTATGAATACTTTAGTCATGTCGATTTCAATGTGAATGATTTTTATGGTACCTTTTTGAGGTAATGGTCTTTATAAATGTTTAGTTAAACATAAATACTAGGAATGGCTTTAGTTTTATTTACAAAAATGTCTCAAGGGTCTGCTAGAAGCTTTTATTAAAGTTTAAAACTTTAAGACTGGAGAAAATAAAAAGCAGTAGAAGCTTACTCTCCCTGCCACCTCTTCAAGCCTTCATATTTCTAAGTTCTTAAATAAATGTTCGTTTAATAAAATTAAAAATACACTCAAGGTCAGGTTAAAGAATACTCAATAGCTTAAGGATTATGTCTTGGCTGTTGTTATTAATTCTTTAACGTTAATCAATACGTCATGCCTAGGTACATAGGTACCTACTACAAGTAAGAAGGGCAGAAAATATGTAGTTTGGTACACGGTTGTACACGGTTGTACACGAAATAATAACACACAACAAATAAATGTGGATGGCCAATTCTGACCAGATAAGTTAGACAATTACGTTTTATTCTTAACCAACTAGAACACTTTAAAAAGTAATTCTCATTGTTACGCTAAGAAAGTTATTCGATTCAGCTGTTCAGTTGTGATGCGATTAAGCTGCAGTTCACTATGGACACTTTATTATTAACCCACTTAAAAAAAAAGTGGAGATTGGCAGTTCCTCGGAACCTTTTTTTTTTAAAGTTCGTTCCTCGATTACTCAAAGACGGCTGGGGCTATTTGGGAAACTATTTTTTGTTTGTTTCCCAAGGAAACCCATTGTCATCAGGTCAGGATCTGATGATGGGATCCTGAAGAAATCGAGGGAACTCTTCAAATATTATAGGAACACCTAGATATTTGTGATTTATTTTTGGATGCTCATTAGAAGTAGTGGTATACCAATTTGGGGTGGAGTAGGAACTAAAAAGTGGAAACTTGATTAAAAATAAACAATTGAATAGCAAAAAAAACATTAAAAAGTCAAAAATAACTTTAATTTCGGAAGTTGGTGGCAAAAAACTAAAATACAGATCCAAAGACTGTTGAAGAAGTCTGTTGTTTTTTTTTGTAACAAAATTGTACACAGGTATTTGTTTAATTTTTTATGGGCTTACCAAAAACCAGTTAAACGATTTCAAAGGAGAATGGCACATAATATAGGTAGTGAATAGCCTTTTAAAGTTTCCTTAAACTCTAAAGTAAAGAACGGGTGATTTACTAGGTAACTCTTTCCTGACTTTCTATAAAACAAAGATTGACTGATACGTTACAATAGTTTATTTAAACTTTTTCACCAGTTCAGTGAAATGGGAAGGCGGTGCTGGCACGGACCCTCGATACCACCAGGAGGATGGTCAGCTCACCATCACGAATGTCGATCGGAACCGGGACAAAGGAGGCTGGACTTGTTCAGTCCTCACACCCGGAGGTGAACTCGCCAGAAGACAGGTAAGTCGAGGCACATTATAATCAGCCTAAGTCGTTCCCAATGCTGGGACACAGGCCTCCTCTCTCCTCTGACCTGTAATACTTAATAGAAAGACAAAAAAAACATAAGTATCGTTACCTTTTGTTTTTATTTTTTTGGGTGGGAAATCATCAAATGACTTCTCCCGCTCTGGGTGGAGCGGTAGGGCGTGTCAGACTTTTACTGACTAAAACCCACCCGTGTTCCTTCAGTTGCCTGTGCCAGGGCCACGGTTATCTCTTTTCGAATCACCCGCGACCCTGAGGCGTCGGCCCTATCGGACCCCGTCAATTTGTGCTGACATCTCTTTGAGGCGAGCGTGGAACACGACGCGCCATCGACCCGGGCCTGGTCCTTACCGCAAGCCCGCGCCTACGGTGGCCGGGAATCTGCAGGCGACTCCCGACGCCCAGGGCGTCTCCTGCGGCGACTAGTGGAACTATCGTTACCCTATCAGCATCTGTGTTTAAATAAGTGGTAGAAACTTCGAAAACAGTATGTTTTTGTTCCTGAGAAGTTTATCATACATACATAAACTCAAGCCTTATTCCTATCGGGTTAGGCAGAAACTGCAGATGCCTGCTAAGATCCTTAAATACGAAGTTTGAAGTTTATCATCAAGTTTTATTACAACTTTCACTTTGTTTCAACAGTGTAAGGGTACAAAGCGAGCAGCTATAAAAATAAATGTTCCACTATTCCCAGGTGACACAGTGCAAGCGTATTTTATATTGCTTTTAAAACTTACTGTTTTACGTAAATTATCTGCTAAAGTATGCAGTATCATAAAATATTCATTTTTCATTCTCAATCACATCCGGTTACTTTGTTTTAGACACGACCCACTTATCCAGTAGATAGGGGGATGAACGAACTACACCTCATTTTACGCTTCACTTGTTTGTGACGTTGCCACGACAGCGAGCTTATCTAATGTAATATGAATATTTTATGGACTTTTGATGAGTAATTTTTTCACTACATTTATTTTGATATCTTACTTTTTTACTGTATTGGAGGCTGTTGCTAAGTTACTAGCTAGGATGACAAGAGTCACTCAATTAGCTCTGTTGGCTCTTACATACACGTTTTCGATATGAAATAAACTTTCAGCTGTGATCGTCTTTGTTTAATTTATCATGAGCAAAAAATAAATCTCCAAAAGATCGCTTGTGCGTGTGCTTTGAGGGAAAGGAATAAGTATATTTGAAAACTGCACAACTTTTTTCGATCCACGAGTATATGAAACAAAAACCATTAATAACAATGAGATTAGGACTCGTAGCGTCATCAATGCTAAGCTGTTACTTCCAACGTACACGAACTTACACGGCAAGAGATCGTTAAAGTATTTAATACCTTACCTTATTAATCAACTACCTATATCACTGAGGGACAAACTAAAGCAACATTTCTTGCAAAAGATAAATACTTAGGATAGCATAGTAGTCAAAGTATATACTTTTAAAATTATTATTAAAAATCGTTAAAAAACATACACAATGAAGCCATAATGTCTACCTAACAATAACAACATAAAGCAAAAGTAACAAGAAAATAAGCTGTTGCTAAAAGGGAACAACCTGTATCAAATCAAACATTCCTCCACCACTTTTGTTACAAGGACGGATGGTCAGAATGGTCACCGATGTTCGCTCGTTAGTAAAAGATAATGTTTTAGCTAATACCCGTTTTATTTCATTTAATTTTTAATTTTTGACTGTGTACCTTCTTGAGTAGTTGTTATTCTTTAAATGATGTCGTCGATGATTTTGGTGCACGGTTAAACTCTAATGAGTTTATGTTGGCACCAACTTAATGTAATTGAATGTATGTGTATCTAACTGAATAAATAAAAAATAAATAAATAATACAATTAACGACATTTTCAAAATCTTGACCTTTTATCGCAGGTGCAAATGACGGTGGTATCACCACCACTTCTGTCACCAATTGTGTTTCCACCTGGATTGAGAGCCGGTGATCGGTCACAACTGACATGTACTGTTACATCAGGAGATATGCCTGTTTACTTCTCATGGCTCAAGGACCAGATGCCCATTTCTAGTGCACTACAGGTATGTCTCATTTTTCAGGAATATTTGAATAATACCACCCTCAACAGTGAATTGCCGATTGAAAAGCCTTTTCTCATACGGAGAAGACCACAGTCATTACGCTTGTCCATTGCCCGTCGAAGATTCCAAACACTTTTAGGATTCGGTTTTCTGACTAAGTTTTTCTTCAACACCTTCAAATAAGATCTTCAGTCGTTGACCATTTCGTACATTACAGGTGGATGAAAGAGGAGCAGAATTTTACAGCATGCTCCTATTCAAGAGCCTGACTGCGGCACACAGTGGTATTTATACTTGTGTTGTGACGAATACTGCCGGAAAAGCGAATATGTCGGCTGAACTGGCTATTAAAGGTAAAATACTCTTTCTACTTTATAAACAGGGTTATATGTTATATTAATAGAGCATATGATTCTAGACCCCCTAGCGAAGAAATTTATAATTCAGTGATGGCCTTGTCTGGGCGGCTAACTTAACAGAAGTCTGCAAAGTGTCAGAAGGCTTTATTGGTCTTTGTCTGTACCCAGCCTTAGTGAGAGAGAACATAATAAACTCTTTTGTTACAGTTCCACCTTATTGGCAAATCGAGCCTTCAGATACGGCTGTTCTTCTCAATGGATCCCTCACAGTAAGTTGTGAAGCTCGAGGCCATCCTCCACCTTCAATATATTGGACCAAGTTATCTGGTAAGGATACTTACGAATAATAACTGTCTTCCTGTCTTTATCCCAACTTATTTGAAAACAGCGCAGTAGTTCCTTTTCTGTAATACATCTCTGTTCCAACGTTACGTCTTCCGGTACGCGGTCGCACTCCAGAGCCTTTTGGCCCCATCGCCCATCTGATCTGCGAGCAATGTGCTCTGCCCACTGCCACTAAAGTTTGGCAATTCTTCGGGTTATGTCGGTTACATTGGTTCTCCTTCCGATCTCTTCATTTCTGATTCGATCACGTAGGGAAACTCCAAGCATAGCCCTCCCACAAGGTGGACCGACGACCTTGTGAAAGCCACAGGAATCCACTGGATGCGAGAAGCACAGAAACGGTTGATGTGGCGGTGCTTAGGGGAGGTTTGTGTCCAGCCAGCAATGTTCGTCTTTCGGCTGAAATGATGATACATCTCAGTTAGCCGTCATCTCTGTGTTCGTTTTCTTTAAGCAATATTATCATTTGCTATACGAATGAAATCTTGTGTTCAAACAAATAATGCTTTATTTTAAAGGCAGCACAGAAACAACTTTAGGTGGAGTATCAGATCCAGTAGTACTTAGAAATGGTTCATTAAGACTAGAATCAGCACGCGCAGAACATTCTGGAAAATATCGATGCAGAGCCGACAACGGGGTATCACCACCTTTATCTACGACACTTACAATACATATCAACGGTATGTTAGTCTAAATACATTCTAGAATTTTCTGTTAGAGGAAGAAATGTATTTTTTCTACAAAATTGTATTTGTTTAGAGCCAGCACGATTTGAGACGCAATCAGCGAACGTGACTGCCAAACTGGGCGATACTGTGAGATTGGCTTGTGTCGCTCGCGGCGACTCCCCGCTTGCTACCGCTTGGAGTCACTCGGGTCGAGCGCTTCCTAATTCTGACTACAGGTAGGACAAACCGACGTTTATGGCTCTTACTTACTATCAACCTGGGTAGGTTGATAGTAAATAAGAACCATAGCCAGGTTTTACGACTTGACAAAACATTGAGATTATTTTATTACATGAAAGATTAATATATATTTAGTATACACATAAACCTTCCGAAATAAATGATCTAAATGAGATATAGATAACAAATATTTCTCCATTTCGCAAATGGAATATGTTAAAAATCCCCATCGGGTCGCATTCCTTGAACTTTTGCCGCTCTGCCTCGACTATCATGAATTCTTCGGCATATTATCTTAACGTAATTTGATTTCAGAATGAGCATATCAGAAACAAGAAGCGCAGAAGGTTTAAGAAGTGAATTGGTAATAGAAAGAGCTGACAGAAGAGATTCAGGAGTTTATCGTTGTCAAGCGTCCAATCCGTATGGAAGATCGGATCACTTCGTGCATTTGGCTGTTCAAGGTACTACCATTGTATGATAAGAGCATGTATTTTCCATACAGGCTGATGAAACAACATTATATCTCCCTCTCTTTATTTTTAGAGCCTCCAGAACCACCAGCAAACTTCCGGGTAATGGAGACCACGTCCCGTTCAGTTCGTCTCCAATGGCGAAGACCATACGATGGGAACTCCCCAGTTTTGGGCTATGTGGTTCAATACCGCAAACATGACTCCACCAACTCTGATACTTGGAGAGATGCTGATACTCATAATGTGTCGGTATCTGCGCATGCCCCGGACTCATATTCTGAGTAAGTCCTTTAAATAATAAAACTGTTATTATGGCCACACTATTGAATAAGGTAATTTCTGTAAAGATAGTGATGATGAGTTAATAAATAAATACTTTTAAGTTTATTTAAAAAAAAATATATATCTTGAACATGTATTCGACTTGACTGCTTCTTTTTCTGTTTCTAAGTTTCTTATTTTGTTGGCTGAGATAGTCCGTCCATATTTTTACTTTAGCAGATACTTCCAAAAAGACGAACTAGGTCATTCACGAATTTTAAAATTGTTAGATATTTCCAATTATCCTGAACTGCAGTGTTTTGCGGACAGTAAAGTGGTTCATACCAAATTTTTTGTTTATTTTTTGCGGTAAATTTCCAATACCCAACAAAATATTTAAGGCGACCGAGAAGGGTTACCTAAAAACGTTCAAATATTAAGAAGACAAGAATGACCGTGGTCTCTTGAAATGCATAAAAGACTGATTTCAAAGTATATACTTCTCTTTCTGAAACAGGTCAGAGAGTGCTACAATAACTGGATTAGAGCCGGCTACAGCGTATTTAGTGCGAGCTCGCACGGTGACGGCACAATTCGCGTCAGCTCACACGAGGGCTTTGCTGGCGCTAACCTTGCACGAGCCGCCTTCGAGGGCTCCAATCAGCTTAAGAGCATCGGCTCCGAGGTCCTCGACTATTGAACTGGCTTGGCAGGTATGAAGTACGAGATCCAAATCAGTTTTTTGTATAGTTAGGGAACTTGGTTCAATAGAAAGTTGTCAATCAACTTTACTTAGTTGTTCCACCATCACTAAATCACCCAATTCTAAGTTAAGCTCGCCTTTGTACAGTCAATAAAAATAATTGTAAAGCATATAGACACCCTTCCTCAATTTGTCATCTTATATAACCATTTCCTTGCAATGTTGTAACAAAGTCTCTGTAATTGATGTGAATAATACAGAATAAGAACATAAGAAATCTTTCATTCCTTCTCAGCTGTGTGAAATAAAAATGGTCGACATGTCACTCTGCTCATCAATCAACTTACCTGTCTGTACGTCAATGGAAATAAAACAAAATATCTATTTTTCTAGTCACCTCCATCATCATCTTGGAACGGAGAACTGCTAGGTTACACTGTATGGTGGTGGCCTTCAGCTGATAGCTCTCTAGCTGGAGGAGCTAATGTAGGCATGGAGTTCGCGACCGTGAGGGGACAAATTACAAAGTACATTATTGAAGGTCTGGAACATTATACCCGGTGAGAAAATGATGCAATTTGGGAAGCATTACATCATTGTGTTTTCAGTATTAACCAGATTTCGTTTACAGATACTCTGTAAGCGTTAGAGCCTTCAATAGCGCAGGCGCAGGACCTGCTACCGCGCCTGTTAATACTTTGACACAAGAAAGCGGCAAGTATATTTCCGATCACTTACCCCTTCATATTTTTACGTAGAATTATTCAGAATACCCCAGAAGTAAAAACAACATTGTTTACAGCATATTGTACATCATTATACACGAGCAGCCTGTGGGTCTCATACACGCGCGGACAGTACAACGCTTTGCGTGTGCAATATAATAATGGATTCAGGGTGCTGATGGGGCTGCCCCGATTCTGCAGCGCATCAGGGATGTTCGCCGGGTCGCAAGTAGACTGTTTTTACTCTACTATGCGAAAACGATGCACATCCCTGGTGCGCAGGGTTCGGGCTAGCTCCAGCGGCATCCTGAGGGCATTCGCGCAGAGGTTCGATTGCCAGTACCTGAACCATTGCTGTCTGGTTCACATACTGACCAATCGAGATTTGTAGTATGTTTGTGTTGTATGTTTCAGTGTATGTCATTATTTTTATTGTTGTAATTTTTATGCTTATGACCCTTTGTTAGTCGAAATAAAAGTTTTTCATTTCATTTCATAACTTTTTTTACAGTGCCATCAGAAGGTCCCCGCGCAGTCAGATGTCGCGCCGTATCACCACAGAGTATAAAAGTAGAATGGTCCCCTCCCCCCGCGCACGCTCATCACGGCGCTTTACTTGGTTACAAATTGCTTTACCGTCCGGAACATAGTGAGTAAATATTGACAATGTTCGATTCAATTACAACGCTTTAACACCCTGCAATCAGATTTTATTTTAAATCCAAGCTGAGTGATGGCAGTTGTTTGTTGGCAGCGAATGAGTGGTTGGAGTGGGATGATCGAGGGAAAGGAGGGTCCAATCTAGGAGCGGGCGCGGAGGTGAAGCGGGTAGCGGGGGTTGAAACGCTTCTGCTTGCGCTGAGGCCTCATACTAACTACACTGTTCAGGCGCTTGCGTATACCGCAGCTGGCGATGGCGTTCCAGCTCATCCTATACATTGCACCACACAGCAAGATGGTAAGTTACTGGGTTATATTTTTGTGAAGCTAATTATTTTTATTACTAAGCAGCCATGGATGATTAATCCGTAGATGCATAGACAGTTTCTACGTTTGCTACGAAAGCGTAGCAGACGTAGCAAACTGCTACGCCGTAGCAATGACGCATAATTTATTTTCATATTTCTCTTTGTTCACGTAGTGCCGGGATCTCCAGCAGCAGTGAAGGTAGTCGCAACTTCAGTAACATCTCTAGCTGTCAGTTGGTTGCCACCAAGTCGACCTAATGGACCTCTTTTATATTACACCGTATTTTATCGGGAACTTGGCAGGTCGGTTAAAAAACAACGAAAAAAATTGTGACCTGTTTTGCGGCTGGTCGCTTATTTCCGGTATTTTTCTAGGGACAGACCACCAATAACAACAACCGTGCAAGTGGAGGAAGGCGACCCATTCGTTGGTTTAGGAGGATCCACAGAGTTGAGGTCGCTGTCAGAAGGAGCTACTTACGAGGCGTGGGTGGCCGCGCATTCGGTAGCTGGTGAAGGGGAACCGTCGCCACCACAACCTGCTACAACAACAGCAAGAGGTATGTAGACCGTCATGGATATTTGGTTATGATACTTTAAAGCTTTTCACATGTCTCGGGACCATAGAGTCCCAGACCTTTGGTGCCCCACTGGGGCCGAAGACAACTCGCAAAGACTAGTTAGAATAATATCTAAAGTACTAGCTGCTCCCTGCGGTTTCACCCGCATAAATCTTGATCCAGTGGGAGTATCGGGATACAAAGTACTCTGTGTTAATCCAGGTTATAAACTATCTGTATGCCAAATTTCATCCAAATCCGTTCAGTAGTTTTTGCGTGAAAGAGTAACAAACATCCATCCATACTCACAAACTTTCGCGATTATAATATTAGTAGGATAAATAAGTAAAGGAAATAAAGAACCAACTGACGATTATACCTGTATGCACTAAGCAAGTGCACCCATTTTTCCCGGGGTGGAAAATCCTCATGGATGTCCTCCGCCCTGGGGCGGGCGGAGGGGTCTGTCAGACTCTTACTGACTAAAAACCACCCGGTGTTCCATCTGACACCTACGTCGGGGTCGCGGGAACATGATTCTTTCGCGACCCCGACTGGTGTCGGTCCGCCTCTGGGGGCCTCCTCGGGTTGGGGGGGGGAGTGAGGTGTTTGAATCCCCCCGCAACGTCTAAGAGGGGCGCGCGTGGAACACTACGCGCCGCCACCTCGGCTCCTGATGTATGGGGGGGGCGGTGAACGTCCCCGAGTCCGCCATCCCTGGACCCATTTAGGGGGGCTGGAAGAGGGCGTTGTCCGCCCTCCGCCTGCGCCCGGTGCGCCTGCTGAGGATCGGGAGAGTGGACGAGATCTCTCTCTCCCTTACCGCAGCCTCCTTCTGCGAGATAACTATTTCACAGAAGGTAACCACCGCGTCCCAGGACTCGGCGCGGCCGACCATCGCACTCACTACTGCCGGCAGCGACAGGTCACTGCCTACTTCAGAGATGAGGACACGACGCGGCTCCTCCCAAGCGGCACACTCTGCCAGCGTATTCCACGCCGTGTCCTCCCGGCAGTCGACGCAGTGGTGACACCGGGCGTCCGGCTCCCTGTTTATGCGACACAGATACTTCCCGAAGCAACCATGCCCCGAGAGCACCTGCGTCGCCCGAAACGACAGGAAGCCGTGCCTCCTCCCGAGCCAGAGGTCGAGCACTGGCCGGAAAGCAAGTGCACCCAAGGACAACCCCCGGTTGGTGTAGGACGCCGGTATACGCGTGCTTCCTAGACATGTCAAAGGCGTTCGTTCGTATCGCTTACGACCTTCTGTGGGACAAGATCCGCAAGTCCGCAAGTTGCGCGGGTGCACCGGGGGAATGTATCTTTCTCCTGAGGTATTCGTATGCAAACCAGAAAAACCATGTGAAGTGGTCAGGGTCACTGTCGGTGGAGTACAAATTAGAATGTGGGGTTAGGCAAGTGGGTTTAAGCTCACCCCTTGTTTAACATTTATGTTGACCAGCTTGTCGAGCGGCTCAGTAGCACTCACGTCCGTCGGCTGCTACATTGATGACACTTGATTTAACAATATTAGCTATGCAGACGATATAGAGCTGTTGCGCCCCTCCATACGTGGGCTAAGGAAACTTGTGTCTATTTGTGAGAAGTACAGGGGGCACATGGGTTACAATATAACTCTGAAAAGAGTGAAATTTTAGTATTTAAATCAGGCAAACAACAGGCTACCGATGTGCCCCCTGTATTTCTTAATGGAATGGTCCAAAAGAAGGTTCAAACTTTGAATATCTGGGTCACATTGTGACAGGTGACCCTAGGGACGATAAGGATATTGAGCGGGAGCGCAAGGCCCCGGCGGTCAGAGCTAATATGCTCACACGCACGTTCGCAATTATTATTTCATTAGTCTCGGCCTCATCTTTCGTCCAAATCCTTCTTTGTACTGCAGGTTGATAAGGATATTTAAATTCATGACAAAATAAAACTAAAGCTATGACTACGCAAAGTGTTAGCACCAACATTCTCCATTTATATTCCAGCTTGTTGCAAAAAAAAAAAATATGCAAGGTATTTTTCAACTTTATTACTCTAAGGTGTGTAAATAAAGGCTTAAATAGCTAATAGCGTCCTTTTCAAAATCTTACTATATTTCCTTTCACGTTAGCTCGAGCTCGACTCCTATCATTCGGCGTATGGGCCCGCGTGCAATGCGGCCACTCGCTGCGGCTCGCGTGCGCCTGGCGCGGGGAGCCAGCGCCGCGCGCGCGCTGGCTGCGCGGCGACCGCCCCGTCACACACGATCCTAGGACACATCTCACGCCGCACGGACATCTCGCTATACATGGTAAGATTAACAAAATCTTCTTGTGTTAAGTATCCAATACGTGTTAAAATTTATATACTTTCGACGAGATAAAATAAGTAAGCAAATATCTATAAATTTTGAAAACAGAAGTGGACTCATCAACAAGTGGCAACTACACATGTTCAGCGCGCAATACCTTCGGTTCAGAGGAAGTGACGTATCGTGTGGAATGCGCAGCGCCTCCGGCGGCACCCACTCTTAGCTTGGACCACGCCGCGCACACTGACGCGAGACTGACGTGGCGGACTACGCATCACCCCGCTGCTCCACCACATGGTGACAAAATGACAAACGAATTATTTCTTTAGCGTTTTTGAGTAATCCAGCCCGTTTTCGCTCAACCTTCCAGTTTCACAAACTCATGCTGAATAGTTTCGAGCTCCATACCATAAACTTTTGCAAGTAGGAATCGGGTTGGCATCAAAAAAATACTGTAGTTAAAGGACTGAGCCCCAACAAGCGTGAAGCTATTCTGTAAAGTTCTCACTCAAACAGATACAGACACTGTACTCATTTGTTTTTAACTGTCGAATTTGAAAGTAAACACTACTGACACATCGTTTTCGCGGACTGTCCAGCTTACACCGATAATCTTATTTGATTTGGAATGGGTTAACTTTTTTTTGCCGAGCTTCCTTGCCCAAATCACGTCACATTTGTAGGTAGCCCGGGCCGTACAGAATGTGAATAATTTAGACTTGTATTGAAATCAGAAGACAAAAGTCTTCCTTAACCAAAGTTTGATTATTCAAATTATACTGATTATACTGATTGTTACTTTTTGGTAAAAAGAAAATTTCTTTAAGAACAATCAAGACTGCTTAATTGTCACTGTTTAATTGCAAAAATCTAACAAATATGAAAAAACTTATCAAAACTGATAAATCTGTATTCCCAACATGATTCCGATTTGTGAACATAGTAAACAATGTTCAAAGTTTGTAACTTCGTGATAACGAAAACAATATAATAGAGTACCTACTCTGGCGGAAAACAAAAGTGATACAAAATGTTGCTAGTCATTTTTCATACTATTTATTATGTACGTAGTCAAAAAAACATTGTTATTTTGATATTAAATTGAGGTATTCATGCTTAACTTCATAATGTATTTTGTAGTTAACGATGTCAATTTCGCAAGCGATAAAAAAATACTGATTTGAATAAACTGTTTGACTTTTTTTTCTTTTGAAGATCAAAGCTTTTATAAACGTGAGTCTTTTCGTGTTTTTAAATATTACATACAACGTTTCCCTAACTTCGCTTCGCTCACCTTGAGTATAAACCAATCTAAAATCTAATGTCAATTACGGTACGCGGCCGAAAATATGGCACATCGAGTTTTAAAAGAAGTTTGGCTTTGTAGAGCATTGTCTCTATGTGACAGATTAATTCTAAAGCTTGACGTGCTCACGTGTCATAAGTATTCTTCTTCTCGAGTCAATGACTCACTGTCTAATTGATACGTAGTCTTCTTCTCCTTTTCGTTTCCACGGTACATCTATGTTGCTCATACTGTTTGGGCTCAGTAGGTGGCAGATCGTGAAGGGTGCCGGTGTACCGTGTGTCGGGACACTAGCAGATGGAAACAGTATAATACGTATTGACCTGAACAGCTCCGTCATTTGTTTTATTTAAATCCTGGTGAGTCATGACACAGTAACGCCCGGGAACCTGCTTTACATATAATTTAGCAGTATTTATGCAAACAGGTTTTACAATCTTGTGGGTTCGGGTCCGTGATGATACGGGCGATGGTTTGGAGCCAATCAGCACTCGTTCTGAGGAGGAACGAAGGATAGAAACAGGGGGAGAGGCAGCTAGTGTGGTGCTCAGAGCCCTGTCATGTGGAGCTACGTACTCTGTAAGAGCTGTGGCGCATTCAAGAGCGGGGTCATCGCCACCTTCCGTGCCGCTCATGGTGAAGACGAAACCACCAGGTAAGGAATGTTGAGAATATATTGTTTTATTCTTGATCTTTAAAAGGTTATTTCTAGTGCTAAGCTATTATAATCTACTAACAAACGGAATTTTTCATTGGCCTCGTCTGCAAGATCGAATCGAAGTAATTGTAGCGTATTAAATATGGGACTCTATCTTCGCAAACATTTTCTTAATAATATTTTAAGAGGCAAAGGTCCTGTTTGCAGAGTTTGTGCACAACTCTGAAACCATTTATTTTATACAGATTGAAATAACTGGTTTCCTTCAATTTGCATAATTGAGAATATTGAAAAATACTCGAGAGTCTAGTTCAATCTTTTGAAGTGGAAAAACCACAATAAATCTTTCGGTCTTCGAACACTTGTAAAATGTGAAGTTGAGGATAAAATACTGTGAATTAGTATTCCGTGGAAGGAATAAATAGCGAAGTGAGTTTTATAGAAGTTGCAAATGTACGTTTTGGTGGATCGAGTCAAAGTGCCTCTGATTGGCGTAACACAACTTGTAGAAACCAAAAGTTTTGCGCTCATGGAATAAAGTAAAATCTTAAAGCAGGTGCACAAAGTTTTTAGCAGTTTCTGGAATAATTTAAAGTTAGCTGGCCTTTTTAAGCTCTAGACGTAGGTAGTTAGACATACTTTTTACACGAATGTGGTAATAAAGACCTTACATGTATGTAATGTTGTTTTGTACGACTTTAAATCGGGATATATTTCACTGATCCTCTAAACCTTTTTGAGCTTTTAATGATGCACACTTTTTAAAATAATTGAGCCTCTTTTTTACTTTCTGGCCTTTTCTTACACTTAATCGCAGTTACTTAACTGGGGCACCCCAACCAAATGGGTTAGGTTAGAACTGTGAATAACCGCGATCAAAATAATAAATAGCCAGATACTAAATCCCAACTTGGATGTAAGTTGCTTATTTAGCCGTGAGGCACACTACCCTGCTAGTTTCATACTTCGCACTGTACACTTTTTTTATTTTTATCTTTATTTTGTTTTTCTTATAATTTTTACCTGCTTTGTGTGCCTTTTAGTCTGTGCTAAATAATTTTTTTCTTTCTTAGTATCTGGCTTTTTAGTATTATTTTATGTCCCGGAAATATAAATTACTTGAGGTTCCCAAAAAGAGGCGTAATCATAATATTGTTTTATGAGTGTTCAATAATATTTTTAAGGAGCGCAAAATGGGTATTATTAGAGGTTTGATTAAAGAGTATGCCATTTAAATTGGGGGTTCTAGTTTCCCCCTGTAACATTCACCATTTAGCTTTGGTAAACAAAAATTGGTTTCTGATTTACATGGAAATGTTTTTCATTGTAATGAAACTAGTTGTGACGATCCCTCTTGAATAACTCGGGAAATTGAGTCCGAAACATCAGGTAAAGTAAAAAGTGGTAAGGCCGGAATCATTCGCAAAACTACGTAGCATGATCAGCCTATAACGTACCCACTGCTGGTACACAGTTCTCTTCTCTGTGAGAGGGAGTGGGCCATAATACACCACGCGGGGCCAGAGTGGGCTGGCGGATGTCATATGTCTTCGAATTTTTGGTTCTAGGACACGGTGGGACGACGGTTTGCTCACGATTTGTTCCTTCACCGTTTTGAGAGCAAAAACGAAAATTAAGGTTAATTTAGAATTCATAGAACTGATTGAAGGTACAGTTTAGATTTACCAGGATGAGTTTTGTAACCCCGCGTTTACACAAAAAAATATATGTGTACAAAACTCGTAGAATACTGGTAAAAAATGTCAATAAAGTGAACAAATAAATAGGTAATAAAACATTCTACAGCAAATTCAATACCTACATGTAAGTATGATACATGTTTTATACTCGACATGTTTTTAACAAGTATTTCACAAGAATTGTTCAAAACAAGCATCACAACTTGTACTTGTTGAAATGAATGTTTTCATTTCATTGTTTAATTATCGGTTGCCGGGCCAAAAACAGTTGTTTTGCCTACGTTCCTGTGATATTACCAAGAACCTCGTCAACAAGGTCTTTTGCATTAACCTAACTGGCCCTTTGAAATAACCTTCAAAGCAATTTTAGAGCTCTAAACGCTGCGAGAGGATCAAAGGCTTACCTTAGCCATGAACTTTATGCTTCGATAATTTATCGGCGTTCGTACTCGTAACCAATCAGTCTTGGTAACGCGTTACATCGACGTTTAGTATTTATTCATACTATTAAAGTATTGCAAAATGTTTTCTGTGTACTAGTTAAACATATACTGAAAATGGTGGAGCAGTGGTGGCGTAGTGATAGCGGCTGCGACTTACGAGTTGTAGGTAGTAGGTTCCAACACAGACAGACGACTACTTTGTGCAAATTATTTCATCACCAATCCTCTCAAAAACGGTGAAGGATAACATCGTGACGAATCCAGCGTGTCCTAGAACCAAAAATTCGAAGACATGTGACATGATAACTTTCCACTCCCCTCTCAATGAGAGTTGACCTGTGTCCCAGCAGTGGGAACATTAAATAGGTTGCTTATGTTAATTGAAAATATCATTTGCTGACTTGTGTCGTCGAAAATAGGTAGGCAGATATCAGCAGTGTATAATGCAGATATGATGCCAGTTACACATTTGTCGCACGATATGTGGGCCTGGGGCCGACCCTATATTTGCCCATTACCCGTGCACACATCCCGATCTAAATGACACTTTGCTCCCGGAATCGAACTCAGTAGGTACTCCAAGCTCAACAGTAGTGTTGCTATTTCTGGACCACCGAAACTAGTTATATAATTTTTACTTGTCCACCAGTACTGGTATGGGAAGGCGGGGGGGAAGACAGGCTAGAAGAGGGGGCAGAGGCTGCAGTCTGGAGTAACAGCAGCGCTCTTGCATTGGACGCAAGAAGAGCTGTGCGCTGTGGAGCCAGGCTCGTGCGGCTGCAGTGGAGAAGGGCCGACGCTGCCGGAGCAGCCGCCTGGAGAGATGCTGACCTAACCTCGCTGCATCATCATCGCGAGGTGAGATGCTTTCATTTATACAATTATTTCACGAAAATGCAAGAGTGTCTCAAACTGTGGGACATCATTTATTTATTTAGGATCTCCAACAAAAGACATACACAATAAATGTAATTTAAGTAATAGGTGTTATGCCTTCACTTATATTAGTACAAATCCTGGAAGTACCTTCATAAGCTGGGCGTTGACGAAATACCCAACATCCAAGATTTTCTATCTTGCTAGCTTGCTCAAACAATAAATTCCTCGTATTGAAATAGAATAGACTCACGATACCAATTTCACTTTAAGTTGTTCGCAAGCATTGTTTGTTTAACAACGAGGATTAAACGTAATCTTGTCAAATACCTCGAATATCACAAACAATTGTGGATATTACGTTACGTAACTAAATTAAAACAATTACCGAAATACGCAATTCCCAGAAATACGGCTGTTTCAAAACTGCATTCTATTTGGTTTGATATTGAAATTAGGTTTCGTTAACAATATTAGTTTCACTTGGAATTTAGAATTATTATAATCCCAATTAAATGTTTACTTTAAAGTGGAACAATACTGCTTATTCAATTAATTAATCAGAATTTTCTATTATACGTAGGTGAAATAACATGCTCGTGTGTTGCCAAGCAAACTGATTGATTTGGGTTGTTCATGGATAGGGTGGAATTTTGTAATGCCATGTAGATAGAAAATTTAACTCAAGGAAAACATTCCTTTATTTTTGAATAGAAAGAAAACTGCATTCAAAGATTTTGGAAAATTCGCTTGCCACACCCGGGAATCAAACCGACTAAAATCTGTAAAAATTACACCCTGTACTTTTATTGCATCGATCGTTAGGATCAATTCTAAGGATGAAATCTCTAACAAACTTGATAAAATAAACGAAAGGAAGACCATGAAATCTGGACTTATATATACAATGAGTCATGTTAAAGCTCTTTAACTCAAACATTCATCAGTTTACTTCTGTTAGTAATTAATAAATATCATTGAATTCATGTATGCATTAAAATGACGAATTACTATTTAGTTAGGATGATTGCAATTTGTATGTGTTTGTAATGCAGACTCCTTTCTTAGATGCGACATAATTGCGTGTAAGAGTTAGTTTAAATATGGAATGTTACATTATAAAATTAGATTGTCGTATTTGTTTTTCACATTTGATTGTTTTACAAATCATTTCATACTAGTCTAACGGTAAAAATGGCTTATCAAGAACAATTTTATTTAATGGAAGCTTATTTTATAAATATGGAGAGAGATATCGAGACCGACAGGCACCAACTCGGTTAAAGTTTTTTTTACGGTTATTTAAAGTTTAAGGGTAGTTTAAAAAGCGACGGCAAACTTTTCAGTAGAACTGTTTCGATTCTGATCTAAATGTTTTAACATACTTTGAATCATTTCTGAAGGCTTCAATCAGAGATGCTGCCGAAGAATTGGGAACGACCCACACTCGCGTACTTAAAGTGCTGAAAAAGTATCAGTATAAATGTTATCGTGAAGGTGCAAAAATTTCATCCTGGGGATTTTGTCAAAACATGCTGATAGAAATTGACCGTAACGCAATTTTTTTGAGTACATATATTGTATGGTCTGACCAAACGAACTTCAGCAATAACGAATCGCAACTGCTGAGCATGAGGTCCTGGGTTCGATTCCCAGGTCGGACAACGTGTTGATGGGTTTTTCTATCTGGAATTTCTCAGTAGCAGCCCGGAGTCTGGATTTGTGCCCGGTTGATGGCAATAGGCTCGCCCTCTATTACATGGGACTTAAAAGCATAACTGGCGAAATGTGGTTGTACTATAGATACACCTCTGTTCAACCTTTCGGGGAAACAAGGCGTGATGTTATGTTATGAATCGTGTTCCTGAAAGAAACCGTCAAGTAAGATTTTCTTTCAACGTTTGGTGCGGAGTTATGAGAAATGTTGTAGTGTTAGTCCACGTGTACGAAGGTCATTTAAACACTGTCAAGTATCTTGAAATACTGTATCTCTTAAGAAATGGTTTCCCCGAGATGATGCTCCAGCCCATAACAGCAGAAACACTTCTGCCTACATTAATAACTCTGTCTGTGAGATCACCAGATCTCATGCGTCCCTTTAGTTTTTTTTTTTGTGGAGATTTATGAATGATTTTTAATTTACAGTAAATCATATGCGAATGTAAACGAGTTGAGAGTTGAAGTTCAGAATACGATTTATAATATTCACCACAACACGTTATTAAAGGTTACTAGAAATTAATTCCTAGAGTGTATCCAAGAAAATGGAGCCCATTCCTTGCAACTAATTAGTCAGTTTACCATTTTTTCCAAATATATAAAGTTATTTAAGATTAAATGGTTATCCTTTCTCAATTTACCAAGTTTGCTAGGGAGATTTCATCCTTATAATAGTTGATCCTAACGAGCGTTGCAATAAAAGTACAGGAAGTAACTTTTACAGATTTTAGTCGGTTCGAGTCCCGGGTGTGGCAAACGAACTTTCGAAAATCCTTGAACGCAGTTTTCTTTCTATTCAAAAATTAAGAAATGATTTCTTTGAGTCAAATTTTCTATCTTCAGTAAGAGTACTTTCCCTTCAGGTGGCATTAAAAAATTCCACCCTGTATTGACGAACCATAACATTGACGTTAGATACACAGGAAAAATAATTTGTAAACCTTTTTGTTTTTAAAAACATAATTGAAAATGAGTTTGAACAAAATATCGCTTGCAAAAGATCAGAGATCCGGCAATTTACGCTTATTTGTTTTTCGCGAAAATGAGACCCAATTGAAACCGGGCAAATTGAGACTCGAGCCTCATAAAAATTCGTAGGTTATGTATGATCCACCGGGACGGATAAAATACCTTTTCTGTGCAAATATCAACAACTTTATTGTACGTAAGAGGAAATTTTCCTTCAGGTAGCTACGCGTTGATTAAGGAGTGAGGGAAACAGGGCCGGAGTTATGAGCTATTCACTCGCATTTGTGAAGGAATAAGTTTATAAAATGGGTGTACCAAGAATATAGGATGGTGACAACGAGAGCCTGAGATTGGATGAATGGAGTCTGCATAATAGCATAAGCATAATCAGCCTATTCCCACTGCTGGGACACAGGCCTCCTCTCTATGAGAGGGAGTGAGCCGTAATCCACCACGCGGGCTCAGTGCGGGTTGGTAGATGTCACATGTCTTCGAATTTTTGGTTCTAGGACATGCCGGTTTCCTCACGATGTTTTCCTTCACCGTTTTGAGAGCAGTGGTGATGATATTATTTACACAAAGTAAAGCGCCTGCTTGGGTTCGAACTCACGACCTACAACTCGTAAGTCGGGACCGTTACCACTGGGCCACCACTGCTCCACGCACGGATGAATGGAGTCTGAGTGCACTTTATTTATGTAAACGTGTCCGTTATTAATAAAAGTTGGAAAATAACCCTGACATCACTTTATGTAGCCAATTGTGAAAGTTTAATGAAGCTGCTGCCTTTTAAATTTTCTTATCCTTTAGCGGTTGCTCGGCTTAAAGCCTTGCTATTGTGAAGTGAAAGTTTTATCATGAATATAGCCTATTTAGAATGTTTTCTTTATAGATACTTTATTAACATTGAGAAAATTTCCAAGAGAATACAAATACCGAATTCATGAGAAAAAGAAATCGTATTTTCGGATGAAAATAAATATCGTATCGTAAAAATATTAGTAAATCGGAATTTCAATTGAAGAATTTGGCAATAAATTTATATAATTGGTTATTTATTCGTGCAAAATTTGTTACTGTTTGTGTTTGTGGCTGTGTTTTTTTATTTGTTACATAAACTGTTGACATTACAATATACAAGATGACTTGTAGTTTGACGTATGCCTTCTAGGACATGATAATGTTACCCATTTACAATAATTCAATTAATTAAGCCTAGGCGAAAATTCGTGGAATTCGGGATAACACAATTTTCATGTGTTTTTGAAAATTTCCCTGGATTCGTCACTAAATATCACTAAACACAAAAATTTAAATGCTTTCATTGGTATTCCATTGGGTGCCTAATACTTAAAAATAACATTTTAATGTTACCAAATTTTCTTAAACATCAAACAGTTAATAGTTAAATGAAGAAGCTTATTAACTATTTTCATGAATCATCTACGCCCATGAACACCAGTTATTTAAAAGAAATATTATTGCACTAAGCGTAAAAATTACAGGGAAGACATTTTCATGTAAACAGGTTTTTTACGAGGCACAAAAGTTTAAAAACATATTTAGAGGTACCGATGATACAGTCGATAATGCTGGCAAACGTCGAATTTCCAAATTGTTTTTTTTTTTTTTGAAAATTTGGGTACATCGTAAGGTACCTAATAAAATAGCAATGTAGGCCATTCAATTTGAGAGTTTAGAGAAAAGTGACATCTAGAAGAAATTCTTCAAATTACAAGTCAACCTGTATAAGGCAGAAAGAAACAATCAATGATTTACTTTTCGAAAGGTAGTAAACTATTGAAACCTGCCGTGACATGAGAACCTGCCATGTGATTGTTTTCAAATAAAACATGATAAAAAAGTACCTATTCACTGCATGCATGCATGCATGCATAATCAGCCTATTATATTCCCACTGCTGGGACACAGGCCTCCTCTCTGTGAGCGAGAGTGGCCCGTAATCCACACGCGGGGCCAGTGCGGGTTGGTAGATGTCACATGTCTTCGAATTTTTGGTTCTAAGACATGCCGGTTTCCTTACGATGTTTTCCTTCACCGTTTTGAGAGCAGTGGTGATGAAATAATTTACACAAAGTAAAGTGCGTGTCTGGGTTCGAACCTACCACCTACAACTCCTAAGTCGCGGCCGTTACCACTGGGCCACCCACTGCTATGCACTGAAATGCTCACTAATAACGCTTCCTGAGAAGTAAGTTGGTATGTTGCTCAAGTCAGGCGCAAGCGTACCGCCAAGCTTAGACCACGTTCGCACGGACGTAAAAATATCGCGGCGGCATTTGATCGCGCACTGGATTTTCAATTTTCTTTGTGAACTGAGCATTAACAATCCAAGAGAGAGCATCCCAGCGCGTCAAAAACACCGTTGGATTTTGAACTCTCCGCTAAGCGTAGTGCGTTGAAGATCCAGTGCGCCAATTAATTCGCCGCCATATTTCTGCGAATTATAAGTATTCAGTAAAGTGCGACTTTTATTTCATGATTTATATTAACTGTAAAGCATGTGTTCCTGTACATAGATCGTGATTGGTGGGCTGTCGGCTGGCGCATGGTACGCACTACGCTTGTGGACTGCGACGGAATCCGCGCGACACCAAGCTATTATTTATGCAGCTACCACCACGCATTCTGGAGGTAACACTACGTTTGTCTGTACATAATGTAAAGTCAGAGAAATGAATTATTAATCAAATGGACTACCAACTTAAATTGCCCCTAAATTAAAATGCCCATGCATTCCACAACTATCCTCGACAAATCCTTTACTGTCAAGGCTGCTCATTTGTGGATTGCATTGCCATTTCAAATAGATGCTCGCAGTCGTAACGTGTGTTTAAAAGACTCGTAAAGGATCTTTACTTGTAGTTGTGATCTAGTTCTCGTAACTGTATTCACTTAGCTATATATATTTAGTTTGCAGGTATGTATTTAATGTGTCTAATTATTAAGATATCTGTGTATCTATTTTGGTATATTGTAAACTTATTATTTGCACCAACGGCAGCCCCATTTTATGTCCAGGCAAATCACTGTTCATTCCTAGGCAGAAAGCTTCGTTAGCAGATCGCTTTTTAAAGCTGAAATGCAAAAAAGACTTGCATTCGCGCATGTATGTGTCGTACTACGGTAACAACAGTGTCCATCTAAAAATACATTCCAATGTTCATTTATCACTGAAAAAGTTTGGCGTCGTTTGTTCAGTTGTAATTTTTTAAACATGACTAAAATAATAGCCAGAGCATTGCGTAGCGAACCCGGCATTTTATTTTTAAAAGGTTTTTGCTATGTGTTTGCAGGCTATGAAAACAAAGCATATTGAATTGCATAATTTTGACTGGCCTTTGGTTACATCATTTTAAGTTAACTGATTTCGCGAAAATGCTGATGAAGTTTCAGTGGCATCGATCAATTAGTTTTCTATGGCAAAAAACTGTGTGTCCCATTTGATTTTCCATCTGCAAAAATAACGAACTCCCATATAAACCTTATTCCCTTATTTAATCTCTTTAGGGGATGAATTTTCAAAATCGATCCTTAACGCTCACCTTCGCTGCATAAGAAACTCTTGTGCAAAATTTCATAGTTCTTGACTTTGTCAGTGAGTAACTTTTTTTTTATCTCAAACTTGTTTTGAAATTCGAACAATATTTTGACAACCTTCATCGAGAATAATAGAAAATGCTGTACATGCGAGCAGCGGCCGGCAAAGTTAATATGAACATTCATAATTATCTGTTGTGTTTAGCGGCCGAATAAATTACTATGAAAATTCATATCAGTCACTTAATTTAAAAATGGAACGATCTTTTAACTTCGACCCATGGCAACCAAGGAGATAACCGAACAAAGATTTTTTTTTAAATTTCGTACTGCCTTAGCTAATAGAGTAGACATGCGCAAAACAGTGCGTTTTAAAGTGATGTTATATGACATTACATTTCGTACCGAGGAATGTTGCATTACACCATGACTCCAAACATGACGCGAAATGACGCGCCACACGCGATGGCTATTGTAATGAAATGCTCGCGTTGTAGAAGATATACAACATTTCATGAGATACCGCATTAAATTGTGATGTGCAATGCGCCCTCGCTTTGCCGAATTGCACACTTGCTTTTGTTATCATATTCATAAAGTAGTTTTTCCATCATACTTAATAATTCAATAATTACACAATCATACAAAACATAACTTAAAATTACACAATAACACAATACTCAATATTTGTATTTGTTTCGTGTTACTGTTTTGTATTGTATTACGTATGGCGCGCGCGGCAAATCATAACGCGTAACTGTCATAGTGTCATACATTACTACAGCGCGAGTCATGTCATGATATAAAACATCACGAAGGCCTAGGCAGTCCGCGGTGTCAATTAAACGTAAACCTTAAAGCGTCAACAAAACGGTTCTTTATAATAGTTCACTTATTTCGCAGCCAGCCGACCGGCGCATGCTCCTTCTCATTTGCTCACACAGCGAAAATTACCGAGAGAAGTTTACGAACACCGAACAGCGCGGCCACAGAGTAATTGAGCGCGCCGCGGCCCGCGCGTCAATGCGTCATGTTTGAATGTCATGTGCCATGCTTAATTTGGTTGAGTCATGTGTAATGCTACATTACGCGGTCGGGATATATGACGCGCAATGCAACAATCGCATTACTTACACAAGTCTATAATAGAGAGCTGTTTAAAGTGAAAAAGAAACAAATGAATTAACGCGAGAATTGCGCATGGATACTGGAATTTATAATTAATTTACTTAGTTTGATTTTTCGCGTTTTTTTTTAGAAAAGTGCTATACAAGCCTTGGCCGGAACCAGGCATTTTTGGTCTGATCAATGCCTCTGTTGTCGGCCGCTGCAGTAATGTACTATTATTGGCTGTAAAATCAGTACCAGTACATCACTCAAGCAATCAAATCTTTTCTGTAGCGTGCTGATAAAAGAATCAAAGCACTCAAATCTTTGATCTTTTTTTATCACATAAAATACTTTTTATAGTCATGGTTTAATTGACTATAGAATTCTGTTATCTTACTTGGTATACATTTCCTAGGAAAACATTTCGTTGGACATGATTTTCATTTGTACCTTTCAACTGCGGAAGCCACGCGGGTTTCTCAAAGGCCCCACCATTTATCACGACTTGTTTACTATTAGCGATCTTTTATGTTATTATTCTTGTAAGTAATGGCCACCGAAGAAGCATTCCTATTGAAACTTTCATCTACTGTGAATATCCGTGCGGAGTTTAGGTGGTTTTATTTATAGGTTATTTGTTTATGGATTCATAGAAAAAAGCTTTTTTAAATATCGCTTTCATGTTTGTAAAGGACCCTGTCGAGTAAAAATAACTGAGCAATTCCAATAGGTTTTACCGAACTAAGAAAACCAGGTAAACAACATCATGAATGCTTGCTTTTCCATTTGAAATGTTGTTAAGGTGATGCTCTTAGGTAGCCCGCGAAATTCATATTTTGTCCTGTTTTTTTTGCGATTTGCTACTCAAAGAGTTTTACGATAAGTTTAATGATATACTGAGGTGCGGCCAGCGTGCCGTACCGTAAAGAAACCGTGCCGTGTACAACGGACCTTAAGGGAGTAGTGCCACGGAAGCCTCAATAGGTATGATTTCCAGTTATCATTACCTTTTTAACAATTTTTTTCTAATGATTATAATTCTGTAGATACGTACTTTTTACGGTTGCGAATATTATTTTGTGAATCATACCAATCTTACATTGATCTGCAAATTGCAATAAACTAAAAAAAAAGAATTTCGTGTTCTGCACTAGCGCTCTCGCCTCAAGGGATTTTCACTATATTTCACTGGATTTTTTTTCCATATCCAAACAGAACGTCTCCGTCGTCCAGTAGCCTTCCAATCCGAGGGTGGTCAGATAACAACGTCGAGCGGCAACGCTGACACGGAGCGAGTTCTTGGTGCTGTGTCACTGGCATTCGCTGCCCTCGCCGCGCTTGCGGTTACTGCCCTACTGCTTGTGTTGCTGGCTAAACGAAGGTAGGTTGAATGTGTGCATATTGAAAGTGGTTATACCACGAAAAAATTGATTTACACCGTTTGTCCACCCGCCACCGTTATCTCCTTCTCGTTGACGTCCCGATTACAAAGTAGATAGGTGGTGGTGTACACACAGCCAAAGGTGCCATCTCAACAAAGGAGAGAATCGCGGCGATAGTGATGCCGTGCCATCAAAGTATCTCCGTCACGATATCACCGTGGAGGTATTGTTGATTCATAGAGTTTCTATTGAATTTGGTAGCACATTGAGACTATCGTCGCGATTCTTTCTCTCCCGGGGAGATGGCGCCTTAGATTCATAAAAATCGTTTCGTACTTGATTACATAGATCTTGTGTTGTTTTTTCAGGTAAAGCGTGCTTTAGACTAGTTGTTACAACATACCAGATTCATTTAAAACTGGATTAGTACTTACATGTATGACTTAGGGCTGATTTTACAATAATCAGATAACTCTTGTCTGAGGAATAAATATTGTGGTTTGACAGCTTTTGTTTGGAAAATCATTCAAAATGTCAGATTTATTCTTGAGATAAAAGTTATCTAACTATTGAAAACTCAGCCCTTAGTCTGGCAGTTAGTGTATCATTCTAACAGTCATATTGACATTTATTATTACTGTAACACTTTAACATTGTGATTGAATTACAAACAATTATAATGGTTTTCATGATATAAAATTAAATTAGATTCTGCTGCAAACTTCAATTATTTATATCGAATATCAACGAATACCTAGAATTCCTATTGAAATTTTTTTGACTTTGAGGTAGCCTTACCTTGATAGATCTAAGTTATCAAAAGGTATACCTACAATTATTTCTACAATTTCTTCGTTCATGAATAAATTGATGATATCTGGATAAAATCTGGGAAAACCGACATGTGAGGAATACTGTAAAGGTTTTATCTGGAACGTAATGGTCATGACGTCAATATATTTGATGTATGCTTCTCCAATATGGAACCTCTCTCAGCCCCTCGACCTTTTGAATCCAATTTCAGGCGGAAGATTTTCCCGAATTGAGGAGTACCTGCGGCGGTGAAAATATTATATTACCAAAACATATGATTGCTGGATTTCATGTTTCATAAAAATTATATAACAACATAACATCACGGCCGTTTTCCCTGCAGGGTTAGGTAGAGTTGTAGGTTATAGAACACCCACATTTATGTTTAAGTCCCACGTATTAGGAGGCGAGCCTATTGCTATCATCCAGGCACAACTGGCGTAAATAACTTTGGATGATTTAAGACAGATACAGTTTGCATATATTCTGCTCACCTGGTAAAAATCAGAACCGCGTGTGCATGTTGTGTTAAGCCCATCGCGCAGGAGGCAGTCCGCGAGGCCTAAGCTGAGCTATGCGTTTGTGTGAGTGATTGCCAAGCGCACCAATGTGCCGATTGTCCGATCGGCCGATTGCCAAGCAAAGGACGCGTCGCTATGTGCACTCACACAAATGCAAAGCTCAGCTTAGGCCTCGCGTACTCCGCGGCGATCTCTCGTGTCCGGCCCTGGTCCAGGCCATGGTACAGAGCGAGACGGAATGGAAAGCCGTCACCTCAAGCAATCAGTAATGCTTGCGAAGGAGGAGGCGGAGCGCGTGAGGGAGAGAGCCTTGCGCCATCAAAGCCCCTCTTGTTGCCGCAGGAGAAGCCCTGGGCGTCGGGAGTCGCCTGCAGATTCCCGGCCGCCGTAGGCGCGGTCTTGCGGACGGCAATGCAATGGGTAGCTCGCCGTCTGGTAAAGACCAGGCCCGAGTCGACGAGTCAAAGATATGTCAGCACTAAAAGACGTGTCCGATAGGGCCGACGCCTCAGGGTCGCGGGAAATTCGTAAGAGAAACCGTGGCCCTGGCACAGGCAACTGAAGGAACACGGGTGGGTTTTAGTAAGTTAAAGTCTGACACTCCCTCCCGCTCCACCCAGAGAGCTAGAAGTCATGATGATTTCCCACGAAAAAAAAAAAGGTCTTGCGGACTGTACTCGTAAATCGTTCAGACTCCATGCATCTTCTTATGATTTCAATATAACGGTTTTTTTTTATACAGCGAGCACCTTCATCACAAACTTCTTTCTTTTCAATAAAAGGCTGACAAAAAAAAACGTATAATTGTTAAGAACCGATTCGGTTTCCCTTTGTTTCGTCCGAATAATTGAAAATACTCGATACCTATTTACAATATAGTGAGTAACGGCTGTATTGTAGTCCCCATTTCTGGAGGAAGCCTGTATAAATACATAATAATAAATAAGATAAATGTAGACGTATTGAGAGCAAGATGCTCCTGTAAATCACTCACTGCGACCTACTTACAATTCCAGTAGGTATGGGCAATATAGGCACGGACTGTTAAAATAATTTTGGTATTTCCTGGGAATTACCTACTTACATTTGAATGCGTACCTTTTTGTATTAAAGCTCATTCATTGCTTGACTGTGGGCTTCTTTCTTCTGATCCTTTTTGGCATATTAAATATGTGTAAAACTGCATACGACAATAGTGGGTATATGTGTGGATATTTAAACGCCAGCTTTATCCAAAGTCGCATCTTGCAATTGCGATGGAAGAGAAAACAATAAGGAGACGCAAAACTTCTTCTCCTACTGATGAGCTGTATCTTTGACGTCCTTATGACACAACCTTCACTTTCAATGCAATCATACGTATTAAGCTGAGGTACTAAAAAAGGTTTGGCTGATACGTCGACAGGTTAAGGTACAGCTTTGGATTACAAAGAACAGATACACCATCAGTACACCATCTAGTTTATGTGCTGATCGTGTTCAGTTTCATTGGTAAATATACCCTAACACGTTTATTGGTGGTGTGGTTAATCAAGAGTTATCTTCCTAGCACACTATGGCCATGCGGTGGTGCCGTAGAAGAAGAGACTCGTCGCTGCAGCCATTCTGTGGCCAGCACCGACAAATCCGTCTGTCCCGAACAACAGAACATAAGAAACTGCCAACATGACTACAAGCATGACAAACTGTCACCTGCTTCTGGTAAGTGAAACATTTACCTACTTCAGGTACACTCACGGGCAGCAAAAGTGGCCCAAGCCAACTGAATTGTTAATGCGAAGAGATGCTAAGTAGCTTTTCTAGTAGATTTAAGTGAATATATTCTCACTATAGAACAAGAGTGGAAGTTGAATGTTGGTTTTATGTTCTTTAGGCTTAGACTGAATGGTAAGGTAATTGTGCGAAATCAGCTATGTAGTGTAAGGTTTACAAGACCAGTGGTCTTGTGTGTGTTCTTTAACATCCTATATATTTACATAGGCACTTGTAACCATTTGATAGAATAAAATAATAGGCATAGTTTGAGACTACCGTAAGTTTTAATCCGTTTCTTTTGTAGGTACTGTTATCATTCAACCTTTATGTTTACTGAAATGTAAAATAGGGAGCCGTTAGAATTATCTGTTTACCATTTCTTTTGCATACCATTTATCAGTATTTCGAATTGATATTTGCGATTAAAGTAACGCTCAGTAAGTACTCCAAACAATATTAATCGTAAAATTATTTCTGACAGTAGCATTTCGGTAAACTAATTTTAATCATAAATGGCTTTACATGCATTAAATTATTAATGTAGAGAGCATGAATTACAGAGTAATCCACAGTAATCAATCAGCTATTTGATGCTTTGTGAGCAAATATTACAAACACAGGGTTGGCTTTACAGATTAACTTTCACTTCACGTTAATTATGTTTGATTTGTGCAATTACCTTCTTTTATAAATCGTTTCAGCGCAAATTATGACCAAGTTGTACAAGATGTTTTGTATTTTATTTCTAACTTGCTGCGCCTTGCGTTTTCACCCGCTTAAGTGTCAATCCCGTGGGAATATCGGAATAAAAAGTATTCTATGTGCTCACCCAGTTCATGGGCTACCCATGTGCCAAATTTTATCTGAAACCGTTCAGCCGTTTTAGCGTGAAATCGTACTCGAAAACAAACTTACTTTCACATTTATAATATTAGTTAGGAAGTAAGTACCTATGCATTTTTGATTCTGATAGCAAACTGAAGTTTGTTCAAACAAAGCAATTCCTAAGTACAAGTTTTACTAGCTACAGCAGAATTCACCATCCGCCTCGTTGAATCACGAGCCTTTTTAGTTGCGCTTGAAGGGTTTCGCCACAATAATTAAGCAACTTGTATCGTGTATTCAATGTCGGTTAGCCAATTTTATCATAAATCAACAAGCCTCAACGAGATTGTCAGGGATGGAGTCGTGTAGAAACTATGCAGGATGTTGCTTCTTTTTATCAAAAGTTTTCCAATTTTATCTTCGTTGTCGATGTCTTGTAATAAACGACTGCAGGAATGAAGCCTTATTATGACCTTGTGATTATCCGAAAGAGTTTTGATATGATTAGACGTGTACGAGATAAGTCCATACGCGACGTTCGCTGTTGGTGGTGAGACGGCTACTGCTGCGACACTGGACCACACGCTACAGTTCCGAACATTTGGTCATCGAGACAACGACGCACCACCGCACCGACCCTGCAGGAAGCACCCGCAGCGACACCGGGAGAGGGCTGAGGGTGAGACTGACTTTAAGATCTCTTCTAGTCTTTCAAATCAACAATCTTCTGTGCATGGTAATGTGACTATCGAAAGTTGGGTAGAATAAAAAAATGAATTCAAATTTATATCTGCAGTAGGCACAAGGATCTAATGGCGCGTGGTTCAAATTGAAACTACTGCTGCCATCTTAATTTTTCAATACTTATCCACAAAACCGTTGAGCTCCTTAAGTTCTGAGTTGAGCTGCACGATTACTGACAAATGCGTGCACTGACTGGACAGGTCCACTCAATTTGTGCGATTCTTTCCTCAAAAGACCATTTCAGACACCGGTCTACATAGTCCTCAAAGATTATATCCGGATTTTTATATACACATTGACATAGATGAATTGTAAACATACAATGACATTAGTATTTCATTTGCAAAGGATTATATTATTTTAATTATTGTGAATGGGGGGGGGACTATATGAGACATTGCTTTTTTTCTCAGTTAGTTTTAATCATGATCTGGCAGTTTGAGTAATTTATGCGGCCTACCCAAATGTCCTTTCTTTGGTATTGTTCGTCGAATCGAGCTCCTTAAGTTTTGAGTTGAGCTGCACGATTACCGACAAACTGTATGAATATTTCCTCAAAAGACCATTTCAGACACGATCTACATGGCCTTGATATGATCTGACCAAGATTTTGTCTGGACTATTAAAGAAACATTTTTAAGGGAAAGAAATCCTTATAGCATTGTATTTTTAGAACAAAAACAATCATATTAAAAACTTAAATAAAATAATGACAGCTGCAAAAGTATAAACCAGTTTTTTTTTTGTTCTGCTATACTCTGACCTTGAGAAGCATGGGACCAGGGTGAAAAATGCAACGCAACTGATGGTCATTTGGTTTATCGAATGTCTTTATGGGACTTTGACCGCTTGCCGTCAGTGTCCTGGCTGTCTATGTGTCAATTTGCACCCCAATAAAATATAAAGCAAGCAAAGCCTCACTTCAGAATGATGTGTAAAAAATTTAACAAGGGTTTGGTGATTCTCTCAATAAATAAAATATTTGCATCTACTAACGAAAGAATTCAAAAAACCCTGTGGCACTTAAACACTCACAAAAGTTTTGAGTAAATTCACTGGTACTTTCTAATATTTTTTCTCCGTTAAATTTACAGGGCGAGTTTTTGAAATGGGACGTGAAGGTCAGAACTGAAACAATGTGAAAACAGAAAAGTGTTTCTGTTTCAGGCTCAAAGTATCATCTCAAATATTCGTTTGTATGTAGGTATATATTTTTAGTGGGCGACACAGAACAGCACTTACAACTTATGAAATTGTTGGATGTCTTATAATCATAATCATCATGCCTTTATAATATACCTTTTTCAGATCACCTTCACGCTTCAGCTTCACCAATGTCTTTTCATTATTGCGATGTAGATGACAATAAAATGACAATGTATAAATATTGATTGTTGAATAGTATGTTATGTGTAACAGTGGAGAAGCACCACTCGGAGTGCGAGCTGCAGCAGCTGAGCCGCTACGAGAAGGTGCGGCCGCGACACTGCGCGCCCACGTCCTACTGCGTGCCGCTAGCACATCACGGTACTTGTAGAACACCCACTCACACTATACACTCACACGACTGAGCCGCTGCGAGAAGGTAGGGCCGCGACACTGCTCGCCTACGTCCTACTGCGTGCCGCTAGCACATCATGGTACTTGCAGCATACGCACTCACACTATACACTTACACGGCTGAGAGCTACGAGAAGGTGCGGCCGCGACACTGCGCGCCCACATCCTACTGCGTGCAGCTAGCACATCACGGTACTTGTTTAACACCCACTCACACTATACACTCTCACGGCTGAGACGCTGCGAGAAGACAGGGCCGCGACACTGCTCGCCCACGTCCTACTGCGTGCCGCTAACACGTCATGGTACTTGTAGCATACGCACTCACACGGCTGAGCCGCTACGAGAAGGTGCGGCCGCGACACTGCGCGCCCACGTCCTACTGCGTGCCGCCAGCACATCATGGTACTTGCAGAACACCCACTCACACTATACACTCACACGGCTGAGACGCTGCGAGAAGACAGGGCCGCGACACTGCTCGCCCACGTCCTACTGCGTGCCGCTAACACGTCATGGTACTTGTAGCATACGCACTCACACGGCTGAGCCGCTACGAGAAGGTGCGGCCGCGACACTGGGCGCCCACGTCCTACTGCGTGCCGCCAGCACATCATGGTACTTGCAGAACACCCACTCACACTATACACTCACACGGCTGAGCCGCTGCGAGAAGGTAGGGCCGCGACACTGCTCCCCCACGTCCGACTGCGTGCCGCTAGCACATCATGGTACTTGCAGCATACGCACTCACACTATACACTTACACGGCTGAGCCGCTACGAGAAGAAGGTCCGCGACACGGCGTGCCCACGTCCTACTGCGTGCCCCTAGCACATCATGGTACTTGCAGCATACGCACACACACTATACACTTACACGGCTGAGCCGCTACGAGAAGGTGCGGCCGCGACACTGCGCGCCCACATCCAACTGCGTGCCGCTAGCACATCACGGTACTTGTAGAACACCCACTCACACTATACACTCACACGGCTGAGCCGCTGCGAGAAGGTAGGGCCGCGACACTGCTCGCCCACGTCCTACTGCGTGCCGCCAGCACATCATGGTACTTGTAGCACACACACTCACACTATACACTCACACGGCTGAGCCGCTACAAGAAGGTGCGGCCGCAACACTGCGCGCCCACGTCCTACTGCGTGCCGCTAACACATCACGGTACTTGTAGCTCATGCTCTCACAGATCTGAGAAAGATCACAACACTGTGGCCAGCTTAAATTACTTAACATTCATGGTGATCAACTCATTGTAAAAGTTTAATCAATTCACAAATCTCTGCATAACGATTTCTGTCTGAATCCCATCAGTTTCAATGGTTATAGTGCCAACCGGGTATAGATGAAATTCACTACTCTTTTACGTATGATGAGTTTAGATGTTCTATCCGCAGCCAAGGCCGCGCTCTCAGCAAGCATGCTCGGCGCAGGCAGCAGCGGGGCCGGCAGCGGGGGCGGGTGCGGCAGCGGCGGCGGGCTGTCCGAGGTGTACGCGGGCGACTCCAGCGCGGAGTCGGGCCCCGGCTCGCTGTCACCGCGCACGCACCACGAACACAGCTAGCGCACAGCTCGCAAGGCCGCTGGGCTCGGCGACACCAATCATATCGTACGCCTCACTGATACGTAGGTATACTGTAAGCCCATTTTACATCTGTACGTAACGTCATCTGCAACGTGAGTTAGTTCTCTATAGAACTTTAGATTACCTCCCCTGTTATTGATTAGCTTCGATGTATTTTTTCTAATAATACCAGTGTGAAACATACCATATCATTCTGTGTTGGAACAAGAGAGTTTCGTACTTTGAAATAAAGAAATTCCCCTAATACCATGTCACATAATTATGTATAAACACATACAAGTCACTCTCACGCCCCAATTAGATATGTGCCAAACTGCACTAATAAACACTACCTGAACTAATATCATCGATTTGTAAGCCTAATTTCACAACGAATAGTTTTCTACTTGATGTTTACACCCATAAGATTTAAAGTGTTGTCTCGATTGATTGAACATTTTGTGTCGTTCTATATTTCATGGTTCCACTTGCAGGGATTTGAAAATTTAGTTTTGATGTCATACCAAAAATGTATGAGGTTTTTACAGAATTCTGCTGCAAGTTATCACGATGTTCAACGTGAGTGGCTTATTGATTTTATTTATATCTTATTGTCACGGTAGAACCATGATTATGTTCGAGGCGAATGAAAACGTAATTTTTCCAAACTTTGACACGTTCACATAAAAGGTTTCGGATTTATAACACCTAGTTTCCACGCAATATAACTCGGAATTGGCCTGTTTAGACTTATAACTTTCTTATTTACGACGCACAAAAGTTTCTCAATGTTTTTATTTCAATATTGGCTTCGTATGTCGGGCTGGTGATTGATTATGATTCCAATCTCATGGTTCTAAATAAGCCTAAGTGCGACAGTGCGGCTCATACACTGCCGATATGCATTTATCTACACAATAATATTATAATACTGGAATAATTTTACATATACTAATAAGCATAATATCAAGTGTTTGTTAACCTTATTAATATTAATAAACAGTTCATAATAAATAATGTATACCAATGGTTTATATTTCGTCGTTTTCAATCGATAAGGTTCGTCGGGAAGACTCGTGTATTCATTACGGACTCATTCGTAAATTAAGATGCTTTTCTACCTTACGCTCAACGCCGCCATTTCGATAAAGTCGTACACTCATTAGGAAAACCACGGCAGCCTATCGTTTCTAATTTCGCAGGAAGGCTATTGCCATGAAAATTTTACCTTTGGAAAAACAGTTTTCCGTTGATTTCCTATATAACAAATAGCCCATAATTCCGACATACCATCGCGACATAAAACACAATTTGTCGAAGTGTTAACACAGACTTGTGACCACAACAATGTTTTAAGTTCCGATTATTGCCAAATTACGAACACAGTAAGCCCCTAATGAATACACGACTCGTTATAGCTGTTAACAGTAGCTAGCTAACTATGTGGAAGACATTAGCTCATAATAACTGTAAATACTTAATTATAGTCAGACTGATGTGTAATATCTACGTTAATTCGGAGCTTACATTTGTAAATACATTTTGTAGATAAATTACGAATTCTAGTCAATTTTTATTAAATGTTTTATGACAATATAATTGTATTGTGTAAATAACGAAATACTTAAGTATCTATAAATGTGAAAATCTTCATGTAAAATAAATCTATTTATCGCGTTCAGATGTTTTATTGAAAAATAATTACAGAGTTTTCGAAAACGTGTTATAGAACACCGATGCAATCGTTTTCGAAAACTAAGTGATTCATTTTAGTAATTTCTACAATTATTGGGTGTTTCCAATTTGTCCCTGCCTTTGTATTATAACGTGACAGAATATAATATTGTCAAATCAGCACCAGTTATTTATTAAATTCCTCACATTCATTGCAAAGGAGTTTTAACAGAGTTATTTGAGCAAGACTTTAATACGATTAGACAAAGGCGCTCTAAGGAAAAACGCAACATCGTAACATCGGAGTCCCGGACAGATTCCAATAAGAGACATTCCGGGAACGCGGTCTCGGTCCGGAATCCCGGCATCCTCTTTCAATATTACCTCCCGACTTACAAGAGACGGTGCACTTGATATTGTGGGTAGATTCCTTTGACAAGCACATATAATAGAATTAAATACATCAAAGTATATCCGTAGAAGGAAATTTAAGCTCGTAATGGGTGGAACAAGACGAAGAGAAAATGTAAAAAACAAACATTAATTTATTTATTCACTCTAAACATACAAATATCCTAACAGGCTAGACCCAATACGATATTGTAGCACACAATTTTTTTAAATAGTTCCAGTGTTTTAACCATAGCAAATTCTAAAGGTAGCTGTTCTTGTAAATTCACCCAATGTGCAACAGAATATGTCCAAGTTTTCAGCAATGAGGTTGAGAGTGCGGAGTGCACTCGTGAGCGGCGCCTCGCGCAGCAAGTTGGTTCGCGCGTGCGGTTCGGCCAGAAATCGCGGCTGACGACGACGACCCACATACCCGTCCGGCACTACTAGCTCCACCCTTCGCAGTATATCCGAATTGTGTATGTTCCCTCTAATTACTTTAAAGAAATAAGTCACTAGTGTGAGTTGCCTCCTGACCCTCAGTTCATTATATCCGACCATACCCAAGACAAACAGAGTTGGATACATCAATGGATAAAATGGATAAACCCCGTATTCCTTCATGTATTTGTACCTAATAAATTTATTTTGTGCTCGCTCCAACATGAGACTATACTTAGTTTCATGTGGAGCCCAGATACCTGCATTACATTCTAGTTGGCTTCTTACTAAAGCATTATATAATGCCATTATACGTTTAATATTTGTGAAGCTTTTAACCATTCTAAGCACAAATCCTAGGTTCTATATGCTTTTTTGCATACCTTTACTATATGATCACGAAACGTGAGTCCAGTGGTGAAACGAACTCCCAGGTCCCTCACTTGAGTGACCCTATTCATCAGCACCCCGTCCACCGTATAAGTATATGTGATGGGTGTGTGTGCGCGCGAGAAACTAATGGTCACACACTTAGATGTATTAAACTAAAGGAGATTACTCTTGTACCAAGCTACCTTGACTAGCTTGACTATATCTCTCTGCAGTCTTTCGCAGTCATTCGCGTTTGTGATGGGGAGATAAAGCTTGAGGTCATCGGCAAACAGTAAACACTTAGCATCTTGCACAACGCTTGGTAGGTCGTTAATCATTAAGAGAAACTCCAGAGGCCCTAGATTAGTTCCTTGGCTTACCCCAGATCTAGTGTAATATGCGTTTGATTGATATCCAGCAAAGTCAACATACTGTTACCTGTTACTCATATAACTTGCAAAAAACTTAAGTAAATGCGGGGGAAACCGACCCCTGCTAACTTTTTCAGTAACACGTCATTGTCGACTAAATCAAACGCTTTTTTAAAGTCGAAATATGCCCGAAAATCATGCTGCACGTCTGTAAGTTGCGATCTAACTTGCTCAAAACGCTCCTATGTATAGCCGATTCTAATACTTTAGCCATTGATGACAATACTGACAATCTTCAACTTTAGTTCCAGAAACTCCCTTCGGCACCGGTATGACCCGGGTAATCTTCCACATCTCGGGAAACACAGCTGATTTAAGGCAAAGATTGTAGATGTGCAACAGCGGTTTCGCTAATTCCATTCGACAATCCCTAAAAATGTACGGCGGAATACCATCAGGCCCTGACGATTTCTTCGGATTAAGTTTCTGCAGGACGCATACCACGTCATCCAACTCCAGTCTATCAAGATGAACCCGCCCTGCTCCGTTCTGACTGCCCGCTTCCACTATCGCCACATCCACATCTACTTTAGGTTTATCTACATTATACACTGAGTAAAAATATTCAGCCAATTCTTGAACCGCTTGTTAACACTTCAAGGCCTCTGTTCTTAAAAATCTTTGGGCTTCTAGTGTTACCTCTTTTAGAATTAAGTCTTTGATCTTTGTTTCTAATATCTCCACTTTGTTTGCCTTTTCTTGAACTACCTCCATAATTTTTCGCATATCTTGCAGCTCAGTCTCTGTCTTGATAAATCTATTTTGAAGCAATGCATACTGCTTAATTTGTTCATCCAGTCGCGCTATTATTTCCAAACGAAACTCCTGTAGTCCTTCCCATGGTCTATTATCGTGTTCAAATTCTGATTCATTCGGGTTGCGACGACTACCGCGCTGAGTGTTTACGTAGCAGTCGCTTGCACCAGCTGTAAAAGTTTTATCCATTGTGGTTATGCTTCCTCGAACTGGCGTGTCAGAATTCCCTCGTTTTGGAATAGCGCTTAAGCATTCTGGACACACCCATTTTTTCTTGTATTCCTGTGTAAACGCCTCATACTTCTCCGTCGTCTCAGCCAGACCCTTGAGATGGTAAAGCTTCTTACACTTTCCTTGAGAACGCTCCATAAACTACATGTCGTTAATATCGGCATCGCAGCCGTCACTTTTCATACCCATCTAGTGAGAACAAAAACGTAGTGAATTTACGCAACAATATACACGTCCGAACGCTTTCGCTGCGCGGAGCGAATACACATTCTTAACGCTTCAAGAAACTAAACTGATTTTGAAGTTTCTTTTTAATTTAAACACTTGTGGAAATATTAAAGATACTAACTTTGCATCAGGACCTACTTTTTCTTACCCTCAAACGTTTTCGGCCACGCACATCACAACATTCAGAAGCATTTGTAAAGTTATTGCCTTGCTAGAATCTTATAATTATAAATGCGCATAGAACGCTCATAATTTTCAATAACTAGAACCAGTTGTCACACCAACCTCTTCTCCACAGCACACATTGAAGTCCACATCATAGAATTTATTTAAAAAATCTGGTGATGGTTGATAAGCAGCTTTTGCTTTCAATGTGCGCATTAAATGCCGCAATGATTTTTGTACACTATTTTGTTCCCATAAATTGTAAATAAGTTTTACCATTGACGACAGAGTTTATTATTCCAATCAAACAAAGCCTCTGGACAAAGGCTTTTAAATGACTAGCAAAGTAGATTGTATATTACCTACCAGTAGGTATTCCTGTTCCAAATATCCCAAACGAAAAAACGCCTTTGCTCGTATTGGGTTCACGATAAAAGTAAAGTTGTAGTGTTCTCTATCTATTCTTTTCGATTTTTTATTATGGCAAGCAAAGCCGATGTCGACTATTCTGCCAATGTCTAAAGTGAACAGGAAAAGCAAGTGTGTATTGTAAAAAAAAAACGATAAAAATCTTTGATGGTAGGTACTTAATGTAGATCTTGTGGGGTTAGTAGTGTTGTCCGTCATCGCCATGTTTTATTTACCTCATTGAGCTACGGCGCAGCCACGGCGCAGTTAAGTCGTAGAGCCTTGTAGGCTATACTCGTACCGCACAGAAATGAGAATGACTGCGGCGGAATGTCAAATGGTTCCCCGCGTACGTACACAACTACTCGTGTAAGTAGGTATAGGTACGTTATTATCACACTGCTACCATTTTTAAGCGCGCCATGTTAGTTTAGCTGCCAGCCAGCAGCGATAACTCTTGAAATAATGTTCACCCCGGGGTAGGTTAAAAACTAGTTGAAGTTTTAGAGAAAATTACACTTTATAACAAAGTAGGTAACTAAGATAAAACTACAACATTCTTTGTTATCTCCAGACATTTTTTATAATTACGCAGAATAACGACTATAAACAAAAGAATCCCACCTTTGTAACTCGAATAGTTTCAAAGTATGCACAGGAGAAGTATAAAATGTTCATTGTTCTGGTAATAATCAAGTTATCCACGGAGTAGATAATTTCCAGTTATAACTAGCTTCCCTGAAGAATATGCTCTCAGACAGTAACATTTTTTCAGTTTTATTTTCCGATGAAATATTTCATAATCCGTTCATCCAGTGGTCAGTGAAAGGGGGGAAATGGGGAATCCCCCACTCTCTCTCGCCGCGAGTCTATTTAACTTGCCAAGCCCCCCACTTCCCCCTACCACCCACTTTTTTCCCCAACAGGGTGGCCAACGTCCACGTTTGTTCAGGAAAAAAACGGAAAAATGCTCTCAAACAAAAACACGAATGGAGCGTTCAGCGCGAATCGAAAATTAATTATAGCTTCGGAATGTTTTTTTTATCGGTTCCGATGTACAAAGCTTTGGATATGAAGTCATTGAAAGCCACTTTGAACATTATCAGTTGGAAATATTTATAACCCTCTTTGAGATCGTATTTGTTACTACTTAAGACGTAGCTTTTCATGAATTAATTAATTACCATGTCATTGTATCGCTGCAAGCGCGGAAGTCTATTGCTAGGATCAACGTTCTGTAGGTCCAGAAAAGCGACTGAAAGTCGAACATTTCTCGTAGCTACTCATACGGTCAAACGAATCTTTTATTACAGATTCTAGGAGATCGAACATTGCGTGGTTTTAAAGATGGCAGGGACATCGACCCACAAAATGTATAGATGAATTCATCACATGATTCATTCAGACCCCTAAGCGTAGAAATGATTGGTAGGCTTTCAAAAAAGAAAACTGCCATACCTCATCAAAAGCCTACAGCAGTTCACTGCTGGACATTGGCCTCTCCAATTGCTCGCCATTCAACTCGACTCTCGGCAACTCTCATCCAGCTGCTACCAGCCACCCTTTTTTTATGGGTGGGAAATCATCAAATGATGCATGCGGAGTTTACCTTTAAGTGATTGTTGCACTGTTGCATCCACTTTTGCATGTAATGTTTAGCATAGAACTTGTGTGAACAATCGTTGGTGAACCAATAAATAAATAAAATGACTTCTCTCGCTCTGGGTGGAGCGGGAGGGTGTGACAGACTTTTGCTGACTGAAACCCACCCGTGTTCCTTCAGTTGCCTGTGCCAGGGCCATGGTATCTCCTTCGAATTTCCCGCGATCGTGACGCATGCTGCCAGCCACCCTGCGAAGATCATCGCTCCACCTAGCGTGAGGGCGGACAAGAAAAGTAGGACCTTTACGTTTGCCGATTTGTGATCTCCACTCAAGAAAACGTCTACCCCAACGGTCATCGGTTATACGGCTAATATGACCGGCCGGATTAGTTGTCTATTCTGTGAGCTATGTCGAAAACTTTGATTCTCTGCCAGATGACCTCATTTCGGATTTTATCCCTCAGAGAGATCCCAAGCTTAGCTCGTTCCTTAACTTGCTGAGCGACTTTGAATTTATGGACCAGCCGTACCGTGAGTGTCCACGTTTCGGCTCCGTAGTTCCTAACAGGAATACGCACTGATTGAAGCTTTACGGGATATGCTACGATAATACCTAAGCGCTAAAGGGGGATGCCCGTTTTCGGCCCTAAAGGCACAATAACTTACGTATAAGTAAAAAAAACGTCGTAATTTCTATTTATTTAACAAGTTATTCATTTATCCGAACAAGATGGCAATATTTTTGCAATAATAAAAAGTACTGAAACGACAAATGACATTCGTGGTTGTGGATAAAGCAGCAGTGTTGTCAATACTTATCAATTTCGTTCACGAAATAATCGATCATGTTTTCATGGATTAAAAAAAACACATCCGTGATGCTTGTTCTACGATCTGTTATAACATATACGGTGTTATGTTTTTACTTTTGATATTAAATGCACAAACTATTTAATAGTTGATATTATAATAATGAACACATAGGATTATAACAATTCATGTTTAGCACAACAAAGATCAAATATGACAAAAACGTACCTATCTTCAGTGGGTTTTTAGTAGTGATTATAATTTTGTATTAAATTATGATTCGAATAAAAGTCGATATCGATTATTTTGTTTTGCTAATGTGGCAACCTTGAACTACTCTGGCCGGCTGTCAAGTCATGACACAGTCAAGGAATAATATAAAGATTTGGCATAAAGGCCTCGTAGCCATGCCAGACACATTTAAAAAAAAAATTACACAGTCAAGTGTCAAATCACAAAAATCTACAGAATGTACTTTCATTGTTTGCGGTTGCCTTACAGAGTTTAATTCTCGCGGATTTGTTATTTTATCCATCAAATAAGCATATTTAAAGGATTTCGACAATTATTTTAACCCTAACTTAAATATCCAATGATAGTAAAGCAATTACGTTAGTTAAGATTAAAAACTATTTTATATTTTAAAAACCCTAACATTTTTGTAAACCAATTCCTTGTCCAGTTAATTGATTAAATTGCATATTATCCTATCCATATACTTTCAAATGTGTGCACTCGAGGCCGAAGTGTCTTTGGACGGCGGGCATTCCCCTTTCAAGGTGGTTCAGTAACTGGTAATATGTAGTGCGTCGAACGCCACCCTGTATTTTCGTAAAGTATAAATAAGTTCGACCGAATTCGATATTAACTAAGTACTAAAGTTACATCAGAGAGTTGAGTCGCTGAATATTTCATAAAAAGACGAGCACTTGTTAAATAACCTTGTCGCGTCAATAATATTAATAGTTCGAACCTAATTGCTGGTTGGTCTAGTGGTCGCAAGAGCTACTGCTGACCATGAGGTCCTGGGTTCGACTCCCAGGTCGGGCAAAGTGGTATTGGTTTTTTCTATCTAGAATTACTCAGTAGCAGCCCGGAGTCTGGATTTGTGCCCGGTTGATGGCAATTGGCTCGCCCCCTATTACATGGTTCATAAACGTAGCTGGCGAAATGTGGGTGTACCTACTATAGGTACACCTCTGCCTAACCCTTCTGGGATTACAGGTGTGATGTTATGTTCTGATCTATACTTATTGTAAAATAGTAACGGAGTCAAAACCGTGCATTGTATTTCTTTGAAAAAAGTTATAGCTACAAGGTGTGGGAATTTTTGTCCGCTTCGTCTATTTGTCTAGATGTATGTTCCGCTTAGCACAAAAACGGCTGAACGGATTTGAATGTTATTTGGCACACAGATAGTTTATAACCTAAATTAACACAGAGGGTACTTTGTATTACGGTATTACGTTCCCGTGAAATGTTAATATTTCCCTAAATCCACGCAAATGAAACCGTGGGCAAAAGATGGTTAACATTTGATTGATTACTTACTTTCCACTACTCGACTAACGTACGGTATAGTGGCTACAAGTGCTGTAGGCACGTTGGGTCCTCCTGAGTTGGCTCTCCGGGTCGTGCAAAATGTCCTTGGTAATAGGTTCGCCCCCTATTACTAGGAACTTAAACATAACAGTCCCTTCGTAGAATTCTGTCGTGAAGTTATGTTGACTCGATCTTGATTTTGCTCAGTTATTTTTTTATTAGTTTTTTTTTCTTAATTAATTTAAATAATTATTGACCAATGATTATGAGAACCAAAGTTATTGCAAGATTAAACAGATCATACCAGAGTTTTGTCCAAAGAGAAAGTTTTCGTGAATTCCCAATAACTTACAAACACCGGTAGCTAGTGCCATCTATTGCCGTCAGACAGAACTTTTTAACAAGTGAAAAGATTGTACAACGAAACAACCTGCAAAATAGTGAAAGGTTCAACATAATTGTAAAGACTGTTTACTCGTACAATACGTTTTTTTGTTGCGAATAATATAACAGGAATACATATTTAGGTAAGTTGCAGTTAGGAAATGTACGCCGATCTTGCTCATCAGTGCAAAATTTTAATTTTCCTTTTCACAAGACTGCAAAATTGCCAAACTTTCCCAGATGAAGTAATTATCAAAAGACGTTGTCTGAGAGACAAAGACCATATCTATGTCCTCAAACTTATAAGCTTTGCATAAGTAACGACTTGGATGTACCAAAAACTTTCATTTTATAATAATAGAATTCATATTACATTAACTTGGTATCTCATTGTTATTCTATTGGATATTCATGAGCGAGCTCCTTTGCTACCATTATTTTAAACCTTCATTTTTGTCCTCATTTCGAAAGTATTTTTCGGTTCGATAATGCAGACGATTAGTGATGATTGCTGTTTACGCTGTGTAACTAAGTCAACATTTTTAAGGACCCCAGTTAAAGATTAGAAGAATAGATTTAGGTACAATTAGCAGTGTCAAGGATCTTTTGGCGCTTGAAAGACATTTACACTGGATACATTCCAAGTGCAAATGTAAGTTGGCCGACTATTACTCGTTAACTTGTAAACACCACTTGGCTGTCAAACTTTGCCTTTTAAGTTAACGTTATACATGGTGTCCCGTAAGTCGACGTCAAGCCGGCTCGGGTGACAGTTAACAGAATAAAAAGTAAATGTTTAATACGTGTTTAAAAATTACGAGCATTTATAACAAAAACAGTAGAAAATCTACTTGCCTGTGACGGTCTTTTAACTCCTGTTGATATATATTTTTTTTTACCTATTTGTTTTTCTTTTAACTATTCTGACCTTATCTTTATGACCCGACTCTGGCTTGACGTCAAACGGGACAACCTGTATATACTACTGCCGTATTTTTTTTCACATATCTTAAAACAACCATTTAGCAGGTAGGGTGGTGGTACACCTGACTCTAACAATAATGTACACTTTCAAGCTTAATACTTCGCAAATGGATCGAAAACTGGTTTTGACTCACCCGCAATATTTTTGAACGAAACCCCACACCATGGGATAGAGGATATTCTTTTTTATATTTAATAATTTAAAAAAAACCATATATCGGTGCGACTACTTAATATGTATATTCAATTATCCATGCCAAATTACAGCTTTCTAGTACTAAGAGTATCTGAGCTAAGCAGCTTACAGACGGGCGGACATGGCGAAAGTATATGGGTTCCTTATTGCCGCCGTCTTGTTTTGTATTTTATTCCTAAATACAAAACAAGATGGCGCCGTTCGTTTTGATGTTTGGTCACGCGCCAAAATATCCTTGTACAATCATCAAATATTATATAAAAGCAAGAAGGTATTTGTAAGAAAATAATATAAAACATCATACCAATAATTTTGACTTAGCTTATGCTTTAGCTTCAATTACCAGTATGATTATTTTTTACTGCTTCGTTGGTGTATCGGTGGTGGTGGAGCTCGTAAGTAAGTCATGAGTTCAATACACGGATCGGATAGTGGCAGTAACACCATAGAGTCTGTGTTTTATTGAATTTTCTTCTTATTACATGTGACAGTAAGGTTCCTTTTGGCTGATGCCCCTCAAAACATTGGCAGTAAACCACTGACTAACCCATACAGTAAGTAGGCACCTAAACTGTGATTACTGCAGCTGGAACGATGGCACCGAACCGTATCATATCACATTACGATAGTAACTTTGAATAAATGGACCCCTTCTTTTTAGCGTGTCGATGGCAATTATAATTTAAATTTCCTGTTTGGCCCAGAACTCAGCAACGCTGTTGGCGCTGAGATGGGGCCGATTGGGATTTGCCATCATGGTGAAAGGATTAGCCAATCGACAGAAGTCGAGTGCGCAGGGTGCGCCGGACGTAACAAGGACAGAGGGTTCGTCACTCGGGGAGACTTCTTTCATGCACACGTCTAAGAAGCTAAGAAGGATCGACCCTAAAATGTGCTGCCATTGTTACTAAGTATTAAGTTGTATTCCTTGGAATACTATTAGGTACACTACACACTAAGACTTTACAGTACGTACCTTCATTCAAATAATGCAATATGAACTTTTCTCTTAGAAAAAAAAAACAAAAAATAAACTACATACACTTCATTAAAATAAAGCTAACGTAAGCTTCCTTGGTTTTTATAATACCGAGGAAAATTACGGTTTCTAAGTCCCCATTCCTCTTAAACTGTTAAGATAACGATCCAAAGGCAGAGAGGACATTTTATAAACCCCAAAATTGTCACTAATTGAAAACGTCTCATAATTTTACGCTCTCTTAATTTCATTTGATTACATGGCTGTCTTTAAAATTGAATTTAATTTGAGAATAAATGGGAATCTAAAATATTTGCAGAACTTCCAAGGGTTTTATGCAGATTACACAATTGAAACAATCATTCAAATTACAGTCATTTTGTTTTAATTGTATTGTAAAAATATAAATTATGTGAGTGCAAATAATATTCTTCAACAAGACTGCATCAAACTTTGTGATTAGTGTTGACTTGCTATAATCAAAGTACAGTAACTTCCTACTACTTGTTCTCGTGAAAATGTTGCCACTTTATATACAAAGGTGTAGAAAAAGCCTGATTAAGCCACAAAATAAATTTATTTCCATATACATCTAAAAACAAGGAACAACATTTTTTTTGTCTACATTGTCAACGTGTCTACAACAGTGTTTAAAGCTCGCGTGAAAGCATCGAGTGCATTCTAACTTAGCAGCGAAGCGTTCGTTCGGTGTGGGTTCGGCGATGCGACTACCTGCAGTAGCCCTCGCCCTGCAGGAATAACCTGAACGCTTCTGCTATCTTACACGGCTGCTCCTCCAGTACCATGCCACAGTCCGAGATACTCAGCCACGACGTCTTGGAGGGATCCAGGCGGCCATTGAACGTCACCGTGTCGTCAACATGTGGAGACAAACCACCTGTCACGTTCAGTACAGGCACCTTAATCGAATGCGTGTCCCTTGAAATACACAGGTCCGTCCTGCGCAAATATGAGTCAATGAACATCGCTAAATTGATCGGATTGACGTGCGAGAAATTCTCTTTGTAAACCTGCGCTAAGTCGTGGTTGCGGTCGTCCGTACTGCGCCCGAAGTGATGCCACATTAGGTAATCCAGCGCTCCCTGCGTCATGCCACTCGATCTCAACTGTCTTGTGTTTATTTTCTGGTATAGCCATTCAGTCCACCCGGCTTGCGTGGATGTACAATTGATCAGGACCAGGCCGTCTACTTTTTGAGGACTAACAACTGCATAGCGTGCTAAAATGTTTGCTCCGGCGCCTACTCCAAATCCAACGAAAGATCGGATCCCGAAGTGTCCCGAAATGAAATCTATTTGGGAAGCCAATGCATCCATGCTAGGATAAGTGTAATCTTCCGGTAGTGTGGGGGCGCCCTCCTCCTGTCCCGGAGCGGTTACGTGATAGATACAGAACTGATCCAATATAGCTCTCATGTCAATGAAGTTGAAGAACGCCTGGAAGTTGGCAGCATAGTTGAGTCCAAGGTCGTGGTAGGTGATGATGGCGCGCTTGCTGCGGTCCCCGCGGACGGCGACCAGCAGGTCCCCGCGGGAAGTCCTCACCCTCTCCTCCACGCATGCGCCGTCGTTGTGCAATCTTCTGTTTGATGGGAAATGTAATTGAACGCTTTTCAACTCGTCTTCGTAATTGTCTGAAGACATCATGTTGAGTAGAGCAATGTTCTCGTGCACGTGTGTAGGCATTTTCTGGTTAATATCGAACGGTACTTTTATCAACGTGAATCCCTTTGTTTACTTGTTACGTATCGTCGCCCTGTCGGTGTCAAACTAGGTGTCAGGTCTTCTTCACAACTCTTAATTAACGCTTTCCATTAGTCACTGTTAACGATCCTGTGCATATTACGTGCATACTATTATCACAATGTCCGTCTTACATAAACTAAATGTTTATTATGTCACCGAGTCACAGCATAACCACTATTTATGTTAAAAACTTAAACTATCGGGCAGTATTGTGTACAGACTATGTTATTTTGTTGGAGTTATCGCAGGAAATGGTCAATGATGCGTTGACCGGGCGAGCGTGAGTTCCAGCGCGAGGTTGATTCGGTACTACTCGGCTGTTTCCGCCGGCCTTCGAGTCTACCTGCTTGTTCGATCGCGGCTCACTTCACTTCGGTCGCGCCGCACATGCGCAACATACTTATCGAATTTTTCCAAGCTAGGTATTTTAGGTTTATAAGTTGGCATAACTACTACAGGTATGACAATCGATCATTTGAATAGAGGCTCGTGTAACTTAATTAATTCGAGTGCTTAGTTTTCTATTTACCCAGTCAGTTGGGAATAACGTAATTACCCCGAATAGACGGCAACCTGTTTAGTTGACGATATTATTACTTTAAGACCTTGACATATTTTTAATGCAGGTCAAAGTAACATTAAGAATAGGCTTTGAGGCAATTTTCCTTGTGAAAATAAAGTCATTCCTTGTTTACGCTGGTAGCCACATTAGTAGGCATCTACTTAAGTAGGTGTAAAATAGGAGAAGCTTAACCAACTAAACTGTAGCTTGAATTTTCCCGCTAAACTAAGGTTTGATAGTGCTTTGTTATTTATTTTTTCTTCTTTAGCAATAATACACTTACCTATATCATAATATTATCATCATTATTTTTCACCGACTTAAAAAAGGTCTTAATTGTGAACTAGGTGGCAAAAAACGAAAATACAAAACCAAAGACACGGACTTCCGAAATTGAAGTAATTTTTTTTTAATTAAAGTGTTTTTTTTAAAGTCGGTTGTTTTTTTTTTTAATAAAGTTAATTTGTTATTTTTAACACTAAATAATGATAACAAAACAGAAAAGACGACATGCATGCAAATTATTTTTAAAAGACATAACTACCTTGGTTTATTTGTAATACCAATCGTGTCAGGTTGGTTTTTTTCCTTTATTTTTAAAGTTCTGTGAGTAAGCTCTATGTGGGTATTGTGGTAATGACATTTGGCGTCAATACGTATGCTGTAAGATACCTAAAGGTATAGCAGTAAGTCATAACGGTATCGATTACCTGTCTTGCCGATAGCCATCGTCAAACTGTAACTGATTACTTCGGGAAATTGTTCCAATCCATTGTTATTTTCTCGGAAAAGAAAATAGAGCAAGCGCTTGATTTAACGTTAGCTTTCCCACATAGGGTGACTTTATAAACAACTTTTACCTAAGCTTTCTAAGGCATTATTGGCTTTAAATAAGGTATACGTTGTGTGAGCATCATCTGTTCATGACAATATCTACTTCATGGTATAATATAAATTATCTAGAGTAACTTTACAGGAGGAAATTGAGGACAGGAAAGTTTTGAGTATGAATGTGGATAGCTATACGAGTAGGTGAAGACCAAAGAAACGATGGATGAAATCAAACAACCCATCCAAGATGAATGAGAAAGATGATGTGACTGTGAATGATTTTATTTCTGTAAATAGGTTTGTATAAACACTTTTATACGTCAATCATATTTTCTCCCTCGCTGGTCTAGTGGTCGCAATCGCTACTAATGAGCATGAGGTCCTGGGTTCGATTCCCAGGTCGGGCAACGTGTTATTGGGTTTTTCTATCTGGAATTTCTCAGTAGCAGCCCGTTAGTCTGCATTTGTGCCCGGTAGATGGCAATAGGCTCGCCCCCTATTACATGGAACTTAAACATAACTGGCGAAATGTGGGTGTACTATACGTACATCTCTGCTCAACCCTTCGGGGAAACAAGGCGTGATGTTATGTATGTTGTCATATTTTAAAAACTGGATGAGTTCGGCGTTTCCAATCTTACTATTCTGAGAAGAAAGGCCGAAACAAACTCAGAGGTCATAGTCTCTTTAGTCCAGACATAATCTTGGTCAAATAGGTGACTTTATAAACAACGCTTACTAAAGCTTTCTAAGATACTATGGGTTATTTTTAACAAGAAACAGAAAAAAACAAATGGAAGTGCCCATGCAGCCATCACGCGCGTGTCACATTATGCGGGAAATATGTAAAATTATAACAACCTTCGTCCGTTGCAATAAGTCAAAATTTTGTATGAACAACAAATTCTGTTTGTTGTTCAAACAAAATTAAGACTTATTGCAACTGACGAAAGTAGTTGATAACTTTTTTTTAAACTTCATATCCGTGAAGTTTTGCTAGTTCAATTAATGACCTATTAGAAATAAAGTAAAACGGATTTATTTGTAACGGAAACACCTGCATACAAAAATATAAGATAAATATAAGAAAACGTGAAAACAAAGCAGATTTATATTTAGGAACACAGGACATAAATACCAATAGTCGGCTGATGCACGCCGTGACTGTGACAAGAAGGTTTCCACTCAGCAAGATGCTGTGACAAGAAGGTTTCCACTCAGCATGATGCTGTGCTATAGGGGACCCACAGCACAGCGCTGATTTTCAGTGGTTACCCAAAAACGGCGTACGGAATCCGAGTCGAAAATAAGTACAGAATAAATTAAAACAACTAAAACAATAAGTAAGTAGGTTTTCAAAATGTATTCAAGCTAAATATCAAATAACATAAAAAATCACCATAAAACATAAAAACCACCATTTTAAATAGTTTCACTGCAGGACAACAATGGGATAGTCTACGGCCAGGCTTGTCAACTTACTGTGATGCTTACTTTCAGAAAACCTTTTTGTTTGAGAGAAGTAAACTTTTTAGTAAGTCGATGTCGTGTACCGACAATCTGTTGAGTCCATTTTGGTTTTTCGTACAAACATAGTTTACTCCAAAAGTTTTGGTTAATCTTTCTGCTTTTATGAAAAGATTGCATTTCTATCTACTACTAAGTAGTCCTCTTTCAAAATATAGAACGAAGCTGAACCTTGATTGTGGGTTCCTTGTCATGTACTTACCAACATTATGCCAAGTGGAGACGACAATAATTTAACGACGTATATCATCGTATATCATAATGACGTTCTCAGTCTTCGTACAAAAATCCAAACAATTTTTTTTTCCATAATCACTGCTATCTTAATAACATAACATCACGCCTTGTTTCCCCGAAGGGTTGGGCAGAGGTGTACCTGTACACCCACATTTCGCCAGTTATGTTTAAGTCCCAAGTAATAGGGGGCGAGCCTATTGCCATCAACCGGGCACAAATCCAGACTCCGGGCTGCTACTTAGAAATTCCAGATAGAAAAACCCAATAACACTTTGCCCGACCTGGGAATCGAACCCAGGACCTCCTGCTCAGCGGTAAGAATTGCGACCACTAGACCAACGAGGCAATCAATCACTGCTATCGTTACAGGAAAATTCCTAATGCGGTAGCGTGGTATATATATATATTTATACCGCCATATATACAAAATTCGAGTAATTACGGCTAGTCAAGGATTGGCAAAACCCATAGTTTGTCCATCACTACTATTTAGTTTGTTTGGAAAAAACACATTTTCAATTTGATTGTTACATATTATTTGATAGTTTCAAAATAATCTGATGCATTAGTGCTGTCAGTGTTTTTATTTATGGTCGTCTGCACATTTCAAGTATACTCAATCCACAACACGGGCACCCAAAAAAAAACACAAACGATTTAAAGCAGCGACAGTTCACGACACATCTCTCAAAGGCCGGTGCTCTCTTGACAAACGCTCTCTAAGATAACGAGCCGACATTCGTACTGGCCACGTATTTACACAAAAGAATACATTATGTATGGCGGTTATCTGCGTATTTGTATGAGCACTCGTCACCTTTGATACTAATGACTTGTTATGTAAATACAAATTGTTTTATTACATACACAGACATGGAAATGGAAGTGCCGTTACCTGCTGAATGTTTTATTCTACTCTACGTGGAAGACCAATTTTCAACGTAAGATTTTATTCTGTTTGATCGATGTAAATAAATATGAAGAAGCTACACGCTGGAGGGGATTGTTCACGTCCTTGTCGCACGTTACGGACCACGTATGGCGCTAGTATGAAGTTACATAGTCGTGACGTCACTTCTACGATAGTGCTGTCCTTGTCTAACACTTACTTTAAAACGTTTATAACTTGTTTTTATTTTAGGTTTTACACTTTTTATAATACTACTCTGTCAAGAAAGTACCGGGTAAAGATCAGTAATACACAAAATGTTAGTTATTCATCCAATTTTATTTTATCGTCTTCAAAGTATTCTCCTTCAGAAACGATGCACTTACGCCAACGAATAATCCAATCACGAAAACTTTTTAATCAAGAAATTTTTAAACGCTTTTTCCGGAATTGAGTTCAGTTCTCGCCGTGAATTCTCCTTTATGTCTTCTACCGACTGAAAACACAGCCTATATTGTTCCCACTGCTGGGACACAGGCCTCCTCTCGGCTAAGTGTGAGGGAGTGGGCCGTAATCTACCACGCGGGCGCAGTGCGGGTTGGTAGATGTCACATGTCTTAGAATTATTGGTTCTAAGACATGCCGGTTTCCTCACGACGTTTTCCTTCACCGTTTTGAGAGCAGTGGGGATGAAATAATTTACACAAAGTAAAGCGCCTTTCTGGGTTCGAACCTACGACCTACAACTCGTAAGTCGCCGCCGTTACCACTGGGCCACTGATTTTTAATGAAAACGGGTGCCACGAAGTGGTAATTTGAGTTTAGGAAAAAGAAAGAAGTTGAAAGAAGAAAGAAGTGTGAATAAGGTGCTTGCTCGATGGTATTTTTTGAGTTTTCGGTCAAAAATTCTTGCAAAATCCAAGAATTTTATTTCCACAAATCTGGCCTTTTTCGTCGAATTTGCTCTCTTAAACGCCACATAACGCTAAAATAATATTCTTTATTTACCGTTTGACAAGAATTCCGAGTGTACAACATCGCGATAGTCAAAGAAACAGTAAAAATGACGTTGGCTTTTGATCGACTTTGGCGTGGTTTGTTCGGTTTCGGTTCAGTTGGAAGGCGCCACTCCGAAGCTTGTTGACTAGTTTGCATGCCAAACTCGTAAACCCACGTCTCGTCACCAGTAACAATGCGTTTCATGAATGTTGGGTCCGAATTGACTCGTTCTAGCATGTCCTCAGTGACTCTTATACGATTGAGTTTTTGTAGAAAATTCTGGTGTTTTGGGACTAGCCGAGCGGCAACATGTTTCATACCAAAGTGATTACTTAAAATGTTACGGATCGACTCGTTAGAAACTTGAATGAGGATTTTCAGTCACTATTTAATTCACTTTTGCGATGTTAACTTCAATGGAAGACGTTGATGGTATACCAGAGCGAGGCAAATCTTCCATCACATCACGACCGCTTTTGAACGCTTTGTACCACTCATAAGTACGTGTTTTTTTATAAAGTCGATTCACCGTAAGCCTTCTTTCACATTTTCAGTGACTCCGAACACGAAATTCCATTGGCTATGCAAAATTTTAGACAAACACTTTGTTCGATGTTTTTGTCCAAAAGGAAATTCGCAATACACACTAGATATGATTTAACTAGAAACAGCACTGTATATTTAATCTAAATAACAGATACAACTCAAACTCCGCGCAAAATGGCAAAAAAAAAAAAAAATAACCATAAACAAATCATCCATTCCCGAAACTTTTTTGACAGAATGCATTGTTTGCACTATTTGGTCACAAATATTTTTTTGAGTTAAAAACAAAAAAAATTGTCATCATCCCTATTATCAACTCAAATAGCTTACAGTTGTTGGGCTGAAAACGGAGAAGCAAGATAGTTAGACTCGAAAATACGTAGTTACATAATTAACAATTCTCGTATATTTTAAAAACAATGAAAGGGTGTTTAAAACTATATTTCTTTCTAAAAACAAAATTATAGCCCTTGCTACTTTATAAAATGCATTCAACTCTAAAAATACAGGGCGCGTAAATACTTAATTTAGTGCATGACACCTAGAAATGATTAAATGGCACCGTTATAGTAGTAATTCTTTTGTATTAGTTAGTAATTCCCTGTAGACTATATTTAGCCGCGTGTCCGTGGCGGCGGGGTCATCGACCTACTGTCCACGATGGAATCTATGCGTAATGCAATACATCAGCAACCCTTTAAAGGGTTGGATGTATGTAACTTTATACAAACACTTTTCAGGCTTCAGACGATTATTTTTACGCAAACTTGCGATATTTTTAGTAACAATTTAAAGTGACTTAATTTAAAAACTATAAAACTTTAATTTGTAGAGGTCGTTTGCTTTTTATAGCACTTTCTTTGTCCACCCTTGATTCAGAGAATCCTCGGCATTGTGAAATAACCCACGATAACAAAAGGTGTCCAACAATACGCTTTTTCTGTATAAACCCTATCGGAATCTAATAACGCCCATGTTAAATGTAAAAAAGGTGCAATAAACACAAAATCTGATTTCGTTAGAGTAGACTTGTAGAGGCTTGGAGGGAGCGTTGATTCAAAGAAAACTAAGGTCTGATTAAACCAATGAAATTGAACGCGATCAGTTCATAAACTCCGTTTAAGAGCGGCCAACGTCATTTGTTTCTATAGAATATTGACACTGACAGCTCTTGAGCGCGTTTTAGATGTGCTGAACGCGTTCAGTATCATTGGTGAAATCGGCACTAAGCTTTATTACAAAATTAGCTGTTCCCCGCGGTTTCACCCGCATAAATCTTGATCCCGTGGGAGTATCTAGATAAAAAGTACTCTATGTGTTAATCCAGGTTATAAACTATATGTGTGCCAAATTTCATCCAAATCCGTTCAGTAGAGTTTGCTTGAAAGAGTAACAAACATCCATCCATACTCACAAACTTTCGCATTTATATTAGTAGGATAAAAATACAAAATAATCAATAACAAAATCCTATTATCAACGAACTCATTCAAGATACAACCCATCGAAATCTAATAATGTATCTTGTTTAGTATAAATGCTGCAATAAACACAAAATCTGTCTGAGTGTGAATGAGTTCGTTAGTGTTCGGAGGCTCGGAGGCGGCTCACGTACTGTAACAATCGCCCTCACAATTTATTTCCTCGCCTGCCAAATATTTTCTTAGCGTTTTCTTTTATTCACCGCAGGTATACGCCTTATTATTGTAAGGAAGATGGGGAAATAAAATGTTTGATCTGCCTATCAGGGGTTTTTAGGTATGTTTTGATTGTAGTCTTTTGATTATTAAGTTTAACTTGAAAGTATAATAAGCAAATTCTCCTTAAATTGTGAAAAATTAGAAGCACAGACTACCTACTTTAAATCAGCTGAGAAATCGAGTTAACGCCGTCTGTAACTTACTTATGCATATGTGTCGGTGTTAACTAAAAAAGAAGCAATGATCCCGTTTTAAGAAAATAAAGTTTTCTTTCTAAGCGCGCATTCTGATATTTCACAGAAACAAAAGCACAGACTTTAAATCTAGATTAAGTCTACAATAAATCCTCTTTATAGCTACGTAGATAACACTCGTCTTCACATAACACTCCAAAACATATCATATCTAATTTAATTGTGTAAATGATGCTCGCGGTAACATAAAGCATGATAATCATACGTTAGATGGGGCTAATGTCCTTATAACTGCTAATAACAACGAAAATCCTGAACAAGCGAGCCGGGAGCACTCCCGTACACTTTACGCCCAGCTTATTAGATTTTAAAGCAATTTATGAGCTTAATTGCGCTGTATGACACGCTGCTTAATAACTATCGGAGTTTCGACGACAGGAATTGTGAAATGCATTTTAAGAAGGTTGTTTTGTTGTTTAGACGTTGTTGAAAGCTAATCTGCTGTGAACAATTTCTTAGGGTTTGAGGGGAAGCTAACCATAATTGGGTAAAAGCAAACTCAAAGCATTTGATCCCGCAGGAGTATCGGGATAAAAAGTACACTATGTGTTAATCCAGGTTATAATCTATCTGTGTGCTAAATTTCATCCAAATCCGTTATGTATTTTTTGCGTGAAAGAGTAACAAACATCCATCCATACTCACAAACCCTCGCGTTTATAAAATTTGTAGGATAGCTGCTCCCCGCGGTTTCACCCCCATAAATCTTGATCCCGTGGAGTATCGGGATAAAAGTACTCTATGTGTTAATCCAGGTTATAATCTATCTGTGTGCCAAATTTCATCCAAATCCGTTCAGCAGTTTTTGCGTGAAAGAGTAACAAACATCCATCCATACTCACAAACTTTTTATAATATTAGTAAGATAATCCAATTACACGCACTTTTTAATTGTCAATGTCGGTCGGTCAGAAAGATGAAGACCATTCCAAAGCGTAGTAGGTCCCTTTGGAAAAGAACGGGCAAGAAACTCCACGGACACTCTTTTAAATCAAAATATAGTAACAAAATATCGGTAACATCATTCATGTTTAAATTATGCATGTGAGAACGATGCAAAATGTAAAAAGCGTCCGTAATAAAAAGATAAAAACAATTCAAAAATTAAATTAAAATAAGTCGTGCCAGCGAAGACATGACCAGTCCCTACTGACGGCGCCCTTTCACGAACATGACCCATGGATTAAGGAAATGCCGGATGTACCGGATTACGATATCGCGTGTCCAATTTACTCCAAGACTTGCTTAGGCTCATACCGCGTATCAGTGCACCCAGCCAACGAAGCTATCGATACAGTTATAAAAAGTAACACATAATATCCAAAACTCGACTACAAAAAATTGAAACAAAACTTGTCGCCCCCGAAAGCACAATCATTCTTTAATTGTTGCTAACTCGTAAACTGAACTGACACCCAATGATAGTTAGTCTATAAACTCAAACAAAATTAAGCAACTTACAAAATTAAGAATAACTACAACACTTCGTTTTTCCTTCGTGACTGACACGACATTCGTGAAACACCAACACAATTACTTAATTAATGACTTGCCACTGTTGTTGCTTGTAGCCACGCCAACCGCCACGGTAACAAAATAAGGGGCAGTCTCAACGGTGACCCCAACCTTGAAAGTTTGGAATTGTTTGTGTTCATCTGTTATTCCATTGGATCAACGACTTGTAAAATAATTTTTTACCTCGATTTTATCATTAAATAATCACAACCTAATTTGGGTATTCGCTAATGTCTATTTTACTATTGCATTACACTTTGATTAAAAGTCAAATTTAAAAAATTAAAATCGCCCGACACTAATCAAAACCTCTAAAAAGTATAAAAGTAATATGCATTGGTCTAAGTTTAATATAAGTTGTCGGTAATATTTTGATCAAAGCATCGTCGCGTGGGGGGACGGCTTGCTCACATCCTCTCATCAACTAGAAAAGAGCTGATAATCTTCAAACAGCTGAACAGATTTTCTTCAATCATAGCTAAGAACACTCCTCTTTCGAACAAAACAGAAAAAACAAAATCGGTTGGGAGCTACGATAGCGGTGGACAGATTCACAGATACACACGTTAAACGTAAACCACCCTAGCTTCCGCCAAGGCTTAAAATAAATAGAATAATTTTGTTAAGACCATTACATTGTTCGTAAAAACTACTAAATAGGGTTACTAACTGCTTGGCAGATTTTTATTTTTATAAAATTATATACTTGGGGACACTCACAGCTTTGCGAAAATAAAAGTATATGTTTATATCTTTGCAAAGTAATCTCCACTAGCCTCTATACAATGTTTCATGCGTCTGAAACAGTTTTCGAAATACTTTTTCAAGTCCGCCGTAGACACCTCGTTTACAGCCTGCTCGAACGCTGACAGCGCATCTTTCGGCGACGAAAATGTCCCTTTGAGCAGTTTTTTTACTTTCGGGAATAAATAGAAGTCACACGGTGCTAGGTCAGGGCTGTAAGGAGGGTGACTCAGGAGTGTGCGAAAGTGCGGTGTGCGGTGGTGGTGGAACAGTAGCCCGTGGAGCCCTGTGTTTGGTCACTTGTTGCCCACAAAAGAGACAACTTGAAATCGTAAAAAATCATAGCGCTAAAATGTTCCCGGCGCTGATCAATTTTTAAAATGAGACACGATCATTTAAATTAGCTCGCAAGCATTGTGGGTGTAAATTTTTAAATTGGAACGTACCTATTTTACTTACAAATAATCATATTTTCAAAATAGACTATAACTGGCCAGTACTTAAAACTTAAAATAATAATGAATACTTAAAACTTTTTTTCGCAATACTTTCTGAGTGGCCTGGTATTTTAAGCAATCCTTTAAGTATGTGTTTTGATTTAATTTACTTAACTCATCAGACAATTAGAATCAAATTCAGTAAAAAAATAAACAGTGATTGCTGAGACAATCTCATACTCTATATAAATTCGATCAGTTTTATAATTGTTAGTTACTTTACGTCTTAATAAATCGTAACAAAGGAGCGGCAATGCGTCATAAATTTCGACGCGTCCTGGAAAATTATGTAGGTGAAACAATGACCTATTTATTGCAAATAGACGCGTCGTACACGAACGTTATTGTTCGCGAAGAAAAGGAAAGACCCATACCGATACCTGAGCGGCAATTCCCGTATTTTTAAGAACGTTCGCTGTCCAATGTCAGTCTCAATCTGTAAAAAATACAATCAATTTACATTTTGACAAGTAATTGACAGATTGACGCTGAGATGTGGTGGCGACTTGAATTTGAACGTTTTTAAGTACTAGAATTGAGCTTCTGTTTTTAAATTCTTAGCAGAATAAGAGCCAGTCACAATAGTATCCTGAAGGTGGTTGCGGCTGACACCTCCACCGCCTTAATAAGGAAATTTGTGAGAAGACTTATACCCTAGTTCTTAGTTCCTATATTTATCGTTGTGTCTAGCTAATTGGTGGTCTTCTCATTAATTCGTCTTTAGTTTAAGTTACTAACAATAGTGTTCTTAGTGCAAATCTATTACTAACAATGATTTTATTTATTTGTAATTATGCAGGCATGTTCATTGGAGCAATGAACATACTGAAGCAAGACAGTTTCAAGTCAGGCAATTGCCTTGCTTTTATCTTGCTAACATTGAGTGCAGGTAACGTATCATCATTGAGCAGAAATTGTATTTTTTTTGGTGTAATTACACAACAATACCATTCAGCTCCATTGTGGATCATTGAGCTCATGGCTTCCATTTTATTCCCGAACCTCGGCGTTATTATTACTGCCTAGATCATATACCAGTATTTTACTCGTACATTGAGCGTCTGCCTTTCTGACCTTAACAACCAAAAACAAAACAACAATAGAGAATAGTCTCATACATATTGTTTTGTCAAGAAATGATCATATATATTTTTCATAACCGCCTAAAACTTGCACATCTTTCTACTTTCAACACGACTGATGTAACAAATTTTCTGTAACAATATTAATTAAAAGAGTGTCCATGGAGTTTCTTGCCCGTTCTTCTCCATAGGTACCTACTTTGCTTTGGAATGGGCAACTAGCTTCATATTTCTGACTGACCGACCCCTTGACAATTCAAAATTGCCTGTAATTGGTTTATTTGAAATAAATGCTTTGAGTTTGAGTTTATCACCAAATACTCGTATGTTAATAGGCATGACGACATTATTTTTTTTATTTTTATCGCAATAAATTGTTTGTTTCCAAATGGTGCAAATAAAATTACAAAAATGAAAAAGCTTAAAAAATTGCCAAGTCATAAACGTTTTAAGATTAGTGTTAGACAAGAACAGCACTATCGTAGAAGTGACGTCATGACTATGTAACTTCATACTAGCGCCGTACATTGTCCGTACCGTGCGACAAGGACAGGAATAATCACCTCCAAAAACTTTAAAAGCGTGTATCTTCTTCATATTTACACCTGTGGCGGCATCTACACCGCCACATGCGAACAACGCATCACACTAATCCTGCATCGCGCAATCATAGTTTACCGCGCAACTTAAGACTTAGTCCACTATCGACCTCCGGTCTCCGGAGGGGAGTGATGTGGCGGCATCTACACCGCCACATGCGAACAACGCATCACACTAATCCTGCATCGCGCAATCATAGTTTACCGCGCAGCTAGCATATATACAACTTCCCGACAACAATCATTGGGCAGTTGCCCACCAGATACGACATCCATCTGGTCGGAGGATCCTCCCTTTTCCAAGATATGAGTGAACTTTACACCCTGTTCATCATATCTCTTCACACCGATTTCAAAGATTTTTTCGATTATCTCATTTTTACTATGCCTACTTTGAAATTACATTGTTTTTATGAATATTTCTAATATCAGTCATCATCCCTTTTTAGTCATGATGCTACAGAAAATAACAGTATTGCTTTTATTAAACCTGCATCCAACATCAAAGTAGTCCATAATTACGGCAAAATAGTCGTTTCAATTATCTATTATGTATCGATCGCTTTCACCCACCGGCTGTAATTCACGCCGCAGCAAGCCGTGCCGACCATTGCACTTCAGAGGGTGTAAAAGCCGGTAGTGTCAAAGGGAATGCAGCAATCATTCGTTAAGTGAAACCATGATTTTGATTAACGTAGTGCTGGTTTGTGTGTCGACGTTTATAGTTCAAAATGTGGTGAGTGTTTTTATTTATTTGAATATTTGATGTCAGCTCAAAAGTTGGAAAGTTTAATTGAATTTGCGTTGCTATGCGGTTGTTTAAAACTGAGTTTGAGTGGTTAATTTGAATACTGGCTTTGTCTAAGCTTTTGATTTCAACGTTTTAATGCTAATGCTACGAGTATTGTTTTTGAAATAGTTTAAATAAGTACCTTTTTCACGTTTTTGTCGAAAGCTAGTGCACTTCTTTGTAAATAATTTCTTATAACTATGCATTAGTTTTAAATACTAACGAGCTCATTAATGAGCTATTGTATGATAATAATAATAAGTTTACGTACTTATAATTTAATTAGTGCCTGCATATAGTTGCCAAAACATAATTCAAATCTAATTACAGTGCATATTTCATCAACGTTTTCCATTAATCTAGCTTTGAACCTAAGAATACACACAGATACACACACAACTGCATTACGTTTTGGATTAGCTCAATACATTCACATTAACACCGTGTTCGTCCCTGGAGGAATATTATCGGTAATTATTAGCTAACACCTTGTTTACTGTATGCGAAGCCGATAATTGGTAATAATACGAAGTATTTCACGTAATTACTGACATCACGCTTGTATCAATCGAAGTGGTTGGCAGAATAGGATTTTCACCCATATTGTCCGGTTATATAAAGACCCTTTTTGTAGGGAGCGAGCCTATCAATATAAATTGAGGATGAATCCAGAGTTTGGGCTGCTACTGAGATTTGTCTTATGATACTTGGCCCGACCGGGCGGTCGAACCCAGGTCCTCACGTTAGCAATGTTGTGTTTCTGACCACAAGGTAGATGAATGAAATACTGGCTTTATTTTTGCGGCGTTTATTGCTTACCTATCTATGTATAACGCGGCAATGCAGAATTATAATGTGTTGCAATTTGTTACTCCTGTATTACATAATACAATTGCGTTCAATACGTCACGTTCGTGTTTATAACAGCATAATCGATTTCTGTTTTACTGCCGAACCCCGTTGAAACTATCACATGTTGGCAGCTATTTGTTTGACAGGGACAGTAATTGTACTGTATCTGTCTTAAGTTATTGGGTTTGGTCGTTAATCTAAACCAAAAATATAAAGAGAAAAGATTTAATTTTTTGGATGTTTCTTTAGTACTCTTTCACGCAACAAAAAATGAAACGGATTTAGATGACATTTGGCACAGGAGTAGACCAAGACCTGGAATAAAACATAGAATACTTTTTTACCGATCATCGCGCGGGATCGAGACTTATGAGGGTGAAAAAGCGGGGAACACCCAACTAACCCTAACACTTCTTGAGGTATATATTTAATATTATAAAGGCGAAAGTAAGTTTGTTTGTTTGTTACGCTTTGTCGCCAAAAAATCTGAATGGATCTGAATGAAATTTGGCACACAGATAGACCATGAACTGGATTGGGACGTAAACTACTTTCATTCTGGATCTCAGACGAACGGGGGCAACAGATATTTACACATATGGCGAGTTAACAGCGTCTAGAGCGAACGAAAATGCTGTGATGACGTAATATTACCACTGATATCAAAAGTATACAAAAACACTTGATTACAATTTTGGAAACCGTCTTGGTTTAATGATCACAAGTGACTACTGAGCAGGGATTCAACTCTCAGGTCGGGCAAAGTGTTATTGAGTATTTTCATTAGGTAGGAATTTCTGAGTAACCGTAGTCTGAATTTGCACTCGTTTGACGGCCAAAGACTCAATACAGTAAACAGGGGCAAAATGAGGATGTTGAATACACCTCTGCTGACCACATCGCGGAATAAAGTATCCGAGATATTATGTTGTTACTTTATATTAAGACACTATTTTAAAAAAAACTAGTTGTAATCTCCGCAGCTCCAACAGAGTGCGCGACTAGGCGTAGCCGTCTACGACCTTTGCTACGCTCGTAGCAGTTGGCTACGACGTTCGACAAGATTCCGTACAACCGCGCTGCGTAGCAGAAACTCATTACCCACGTCAACTATGCCCACGGTCATAGTATTGCGTGACAACTCGCCATAGAAATAGTACATTCTTAGAAGTCTGTAATAATAACATGTACTTAATAATAATGGACTTTTACTACTTCTCTTACTATTAAGTATGCAGTATGTGTTACTATGTCTGTGTTAATACAGTGCAATGCAGGTCGGCCTTCGGGGAATTCATGCCTGAATTATTACGTAGCAAATATACACTCCATTATCCCAAGGGGGTAAGCAAAACAATAGCTATAGCAAATAATTATGTCGCGTTCATACATTTAGCGATATATGTGTGCGCTAGTTACGAGATACACATATTTATAAAATGTAACTTGTGTTTTATTTCTCAAACAACTCCTGATTTTCCGTATTTATTAAAAGTTCGCATTCTAATTTCAGTCTCGATGTCTCAAGAATACTTCTGATTTACATATCTACAATTTACATATCTACAATTTACATATGTAAAATTTACATATCTACAATTTACATATCTACAATTTCGACAAGTTTTTGACGCTCAATGTCGCTAAGATGAGATTTCGACAAATTAAATATAATTGGTCTTCTGATCTCAAACTATAAGAATCTTGGTACGACTGACATTTTCCTATTCGCAGGTAAGCGAACCGCCGAAATTCCGAATTTTGGCGCCTCCCTTCGTCTGCCCCAAAGACAAGGACTCTGTCATAGACAAACCGGACCATACAATCATCACGTGAGTATTTACTTCAATCAAGTAGAAGTTCAGTACCTTGCCCTTAGCGTGTAGTCGCCTAGTTTTTAGTTAGTATTTAAGTTTAAGTCCTGGCTGGAGGCCTTAATTTATTAGGGCACCACAGGCAAGTCCGTTTAAGCAGACGACAAACTCATAGGTTGACCTGCGAGATGCCATTAAAAAAAAAAAAGTTCAGTACTTCATTCTTACCAAGGGGTAACGTGGTATACCAAGCCCTATTTGACCTCCACAAAATACTGGTGTTCTGCTGCTTCCTCATCCTCAACAAAGTTGGAAAAAAACTAGACCGAACTCGATGACATAAAATAATTCGTCGAGTGTCCTTTAGTTCGTTCATATGTCAAATATCTATTTTAATATTCAATTTCAAGTTCCAAAGTTCTAGAATTGCCGGTCAGTTGGAATTGAATGTAGAATGTATTTTAAACGATCTTTGGATGCTGTGTTGCTGGTTTGATACCAAAACGGAAACACGGAACAATTTTTTTTTTAATGATTTGCAGATAATTGTTCCTGTAGTGCTATTCTGTAACCATATCACCGTGAAAACTCAGCTGAAGTGAGCGTGGAGTGAGATGTCAGTGCTACTGATGCTAGAGATTGACCAAGACGGGATGACACTGACAGCTCACTCCACGCAAGTCTTCACGGTGAGATGTTTACAGTATCGACATGCTGATCTGGTTTCTGGGTGTTTGCTGTTTATTTTTGCAAAATAAATGCACCAGAACAGGTCCGACATGGGGGTATGTTTACCCGCAAACGAAGACGCGGGCTCCAACTAGACTGAAAAAAAAATATCTAAAATCTTTTTCGCTAGCTATCACGTACTTGTTGAGGAATAGAGCGATATTAGCAAGTAATCTGACAAACACTGGATATAATAAGCTCTTCCTATTATTTTCTGTGATCGAAATAGTCCCTGTTGATGCTTAACTAATTATGTTTGGTTCTATCCTTTTATAAATAAAAGTCTTGTACTTCAAAATCAAAAAAATCAAAATATTTTATTTCACATAGACCTACATGGGCACTTATGAAACGTCAGATTCTAGGTGCACGGTTCCTATTGGTCGTTTCCCATGGAGAAGAGCCGGGAAGAAACTCCATGGTTACTCTTTTAAAAAAATGTCTTTTACAATGTTTTCCAATTACAGTGTTAACATGTATGGGAGGACAGTGTAGGCCTGTCAACAAGTACCATATGTTAAACAAATAGACAATTGTCTATAAATTTACAATCCACAGGGCCTACGACGTTCTGACATTTACAAAATATAAAATTATCTAATAAAGTAAAATCAAAAACTAATTAAAAATTGTAGGTATATAATGTCAAATAATGAAAGAATTGTAGGTATGTAATGTCAAATAATGAAAGAGACTATAGTACTGTAGTCTACTATAGTACTGTAGACTACTCTACTACTATAGTACTGTAGACTATAGTACTGTATGTATAGTCGACTATAAAATATAAACCGACCTATACTGCACTTGCACGTCATAAGGTCTATTTTTGCTTGGCCTTTATAACGTTTTCAACCTCAATGAAGTTTCAAACGCTTTTTTTTTTTTTTTGGGTGGGAAATCATCAAATGACTTCTCCCGCTCAGGGTGGAGCGGGAGGGCGTGTCAGACTTTTACTTACTAAATCCCACCCGTGTTCCTTCAGTTGCCTGTGCCAGGGCCACGGTTTTCTCTTTAGAATAACCCGTGACCCTGAGGCGTCGGCCCTATCGGATTCCGTCATTTTGTGCTGACATTTCTTTGAGGCGCGCGTGGAAGACAACGCGCCGTCGACCCGGGCCTGGTCCTTACCGGACGGCGAGCTACCCATTGCTCGCCGTCCGCAAGCCCGCGCCTACGGTGGCCGGGAATCTGCTTGCGATTCCCGACGCCCAGGGAGTCTCCTGCGGCGACAAGGGGCGTGAGGGCGCAAGGCTCTCTCCCTCACGCGCTCAGCATCCTCCTTTGCGAGCATTACTGCTTCGCAGCAGGAGGTGAAGTTTCAAACGCCTGGGACTTCATGTCATAAGTGATATTGCAACTACAAGGTAGACTACACTTTGTAAATACAGTAGATAACTTTAAAACTTTTTATTGATATCTGTTAAATGGCTCAGTTTTTGAAGAGTGTTCTCAGCTTAGACAATGTTATGAGCGGAGTGTGGTTTCACTCCAGACATCAGCAAACCTCAAGATTATTAAAATATATTATTTTGCGTCTCGCTTGCGTCTGCGTTCAAGGTGTAGGTACACGTATTTTTTTCTACCTCTTGCAATCGTATTGTCTTACACATCTTGTGCTATTCAGAAACAATTAAAAACCAAACCATTTTCCGATATTTCCAGATTTAACAAATAACGATTTATGCCACACGGCGTTACCTTCAACAATTTTTTTAATGCGTACGGCATTAAAAAATTGTTGAAGTAAATAATCGTCACAAGCATAAATAATACCTTTTACTAACGCAAAATTAGCAGTGGTGGCCCTGTGGTAACGGTCCCGACTTACGAGTTGTAGGTCGTGAGTTCGAACCCAAGCAGGCGCTTTACTTTGTGTAAATAATTGAATCACCACTGCTCTCAAAACGGTGAAGGAAAACATCGTGAGGAAACCGGCATGTCCTAGAACCAAAAATTCGAAGACATGTGACATCTACCAACCCGCACTGAGCCCGCGTGGTGGATTACGGCTCACTACCTCTCATAGAGAGGAGGCCTGTGTCCCAGCAGTGGGAACGTTATAGGCTGATTATGAACGCATAATTCGAAAGTGATTGTCTCGTGACATAATAATTGCAACATTGTGAAAATGCCAATTTCTGATTATGTTTGAATGATTTGGAAAAAACTCTGTTCGTAACACCATAAAAGTATCATAACTTTTTATGAAAATTGTTTTTAAATCTTGCTTAGTGTAACGTACTTACGCAAGTGAATGTATCAACGTTCAGTCTTCGAGCCAATGTTCTACCCCTACAGTTTGCAGACCGATGCTGGTATTCCCGTGGAGTTCCACTGGATCGTGCGCTGGCACCCGCTGGTTGCGCCCACGCAGCAATTTACCCTTGCACTCTGGAATACCGTCCGAGAGCTCGAACTCCAGCTCAACGGGCCCCAGATGGAACCTAACGTCTTCATTATTGATAATGATGAAGTATAAACATGTTTTTTTTTGCTTGTAAAAATATTTTGACATATTAAACCATTTCATAATAGCTACGCAAATGCCTACCACCTGTAACTCACGCAACTTTATAGAATTTGTTTGAAAAAAAAGATTTAAAAAATGATGAATTGCAACTTCTTAGAGTTTAAATTTTGCGTCTAACAGGTAATCTTGCTTTACATTACACAGTATTTCAAACCAATAGCACCAAACCATTGCTTCTTACGCTTCATGTCGGTACGAGTTATTTAATAATAGTTCATGTTGAAGCATCTAGCGTTATCAAGCACTTGTACATGAATATAAGCTAAAGGTAATTGTGTAGCTCGTCAATAGCCGAATGGTCGAAACTTGCGGCTCGGCTAACCTTCGTTCCACCAAAAGCGTAGCCATTCATCGTCGCTTTATTATATCGGCTAATATAACAAAGCGACGATGAATGGCTACGCTTTTGGAAGCTCTTTTAGTTCGATTCCTCTTCTCTTCGAGATCCCAAGATGATTACATCATTATTTCCCTTTCAGCTACTAACCGGAGTGAACTACATATTCAACGTCACTGCCACCACCTACAACGATAAAGTCGGCACAGAGAAGATGTTCCAAATCGACAACATCAAAGGAGACCCGAAGCTCCTCATCGAGGGCCGATCAGACATGTTCTCCATCGTTCTGATTGGTGGACAACTGGCATATGCTGATATAGACTTTATGCTGGAGGCACAAGTCACAGAGTGTATTAGGACGCATGATTATTATGTTAGCATTGTTCCTTTGTTTTTTTCTCTGCATTTGGTTACAGAAGAAGGAGTTCGAAGTGACCCAGATACTACGCGGGGATTTTTAAATTGCCCGAGACCAGGTCTAGTGATTTTCAGATCCCTCACATTAAACTACGCATTTTTTTAACTATGGCAGGAAACCTTTCCTCCACCTACTCATTATCTACCGCCAAACGAGCATTCCCTGCAGAGTGCAACCATTCGTGGTCCACTTGGAAGTCCCTGAACCGTCTCCGTACCCAAGTGGGAAGGTGTAAGTCGAACCACGTAGAGTGGGGCTACTGCGACGGAACGGCAGCAGGGTGTGAAAGTGGAGCTGAGTCACAAACTATGCTCCACCATCTTGCCCTCTGTGACCCAAAACATGCAACCAAAGTGACCTCTGCATTGCCACTGCCGTGGAAGTGGCAATGTTTTGTGCCAACATAATATGAATAACTGTCGTGCCAAGAAGCTGCAAGAAGAACAAAATTATTGTAAGATCTTATTTTCAATTACAAATCTTATTTTGGAAAACATTGTTCGAAAATCAAAAGCACACAGGAAAACCAAGGGTTTGTAAACAAACTTGTTTAGGTTATTACGAGTAGGTGCCTACGTTTCTTCATTGCCACAACATATAAGCATGAAGTTACACCACATTCCACCAAGGGGTCAGTGACACCACGGCTTTAACTTAAACCTCTCAAGTGCCTCCCTTTTACGTCGTATGGTTTCACTGGATGTAATAAAATAACATAAAAAATCTTACTTCACTTCACTTAACCAAAAAATAATCATAACCGATTTAATTAACCAACGTTAATAAATCAAAAATTGTTTGAATTTCCATTAAATTTAATTTTGTTAATTGAGATTTTCAAAACTTTGCTTTCGTAGCCGTTAAACCCAAAGGCGGTAATGAATTCTTGTGTTAATTAAATTTAGTTGTTGTTGTTAAGTGAAATTAAACCAGTTTGCAAAAGTATATTCAGCTGATACAGAAAACTTGAAACAACACACTGTTTTAAAATTACTCGTGGCCGATAACACTTTTAAATAGTGTGAAGTTAGCCGTAGACTAACTTAGCATACTGATGAATTTTACAGTATTACTTAGAGGAACCGATTCTCTTGTACACCGAACAAAACTAACTAAACTATCACTAAAATTCCTTACTTTTTACTATGAGAATCTTGAAGCTATTCTGCAAAAAAAAACTCCAAATTTAAAAATAATTTTGACACAAATAAAATTGAATTTGACAATCGCGAGACCACGTGTTTTTTTTTCTTTTGGTTTCGCAACGTCTTTGTTAGAGCCGGAGGCAGCCTGGGGCAGCCTCGGCGTGTTTTATATGGAAGTTTTTACTTTTTGTATTGAAAATATAATTTAAAATAACTACCTGTAGAGTTTTGCAGGTTTTCAAAGGTGGTCGACATTTTCATTATTTTTGTGATAGGACACACTTTTTTCGAGATATAAGCAAAAAAAGAAAATAAAAAAAGATAAAGTACCGTTTTTGCACGTCTGAAGTCGAGGTGTTGGTGTGAATTTTAGTTCACGCCAACTAATTTCATTCCACACCTTTTTAATCGCGATTAAAAAACAGTCAGATTCATGTTCAGATTTAGTTAGACAATCAAATTTATAGGTGAAAAACGTAAAATTCAGAATAGCAAAATTGCCATTTTCACTAAACTAATAACTCAGTGCCATCTTAGTGCTGTCATGCTAAAATATAGTTAAGTTGTGTCCCTTTAGTCAATTTCTGGAAAATCGTCATTTGACAGCATTAAACCAAATTTTAGTGATTTTTAGTCTAGTTTAGAGGCATTTGTGACAAGAGAATCGGCACCAGTGTCTAAATTAAATCCTATGTCTAAAAGTTATATTGCTTCATACCTTCTAAATACTTCAACAAGAACAAGCTTTTTTGTAATTAATTTTCTTTCTGAGTTTATCGTGGACATCGGTAAAGGAAAACATGAGTAACGTATAAGTCTGAAATCGCCAACCCGTCTTGAGGAAGCGTGGTGCTCAATGCTCGTGCCTTCTCAGTATAAGAAGAGGCCGTTGCGCTGGAGTGGGACAATAATAGGTTAGTATGATTGTTTTTCTTTAAACTATATTCATTTCCTCCTGACTTCATCCTACAGTTTGTGTGGACTGTGACCAGCGGTGAACACAATGTAGCCGTGTCTGACGTGAAGGGGTCACGGCTGGTCATCCGGGCCAACACCCTGACTCCTGGGCAGTCTTATGACGTTCTCTGTCAGGTTTACAAGTATTCCAATGGGGACTTCATTACACAGGTAAGATGGATTTCTTATATTCAACAATGAACTGAAAACCGAACGAAAAACACTCACAAGACGAGCATGAACATTTTTTTCTTATTAATCAAAGTATTTTTATTAAACATGTTAAGAAAATAAACCAACTTGCATTCTAATTTATTACTGGTTGTTGATGGGGACTTAAAAACAACTAGTAACTCTTAAGGATCTTTATAATAGAACATTTTACTTTCTTTCTGGTGGCTATTCCGATATTCATTAAAGCTGAAGGAAAAGCCTGAAATCCCCTTAAAGCTATTTAGCTAAAGACAAAAGGTATTGCATGTATCGCATATTACATAGCTTGTCAGGTTCGAACCACACCTTGATGGTGTTGCCTGATGCAGCAAGGTAACAGGGAAGCAAACTTTTTTGTCAGGAGTGATAAGCTTGCACGTCAATTTATTACTGAATGATGCCCATTTCAGAATTTTCTGCCGTTCCGTGTGCTACATAGAAATCTCAGTGTAAACTTCAACGTCAACCTGCTAGCCATATCTGTTGAGACTCCTTTCAAATTATACACTGACATCAACAAACTGGACTATTTGAATAACGGTATGATAGTGAGTGTACTTACATTATTTTGACTATTTTTTCATGTTAATCTATTTGTCCTTGTGCATTAGCGAAATCTGAGTAAAGCTCGTACGAGTAAGTGAACTTTTATTTGTTTTTATTTTTCTTTCTGATTATCGGTATTCTCGGTATCTACCTTTTACACTGGGCCGCAAGGAAAACGGGTCAGTTATAAAATGCGATATTTTAAAAAAATTGAGCTATTCTTTTAATAAAAACTAAATTAAAGTGTATTTCATTACAAATTTAAGAAGAACCTTTTTACTCCTTTCTGGCGATTGTATTAAAACTCATACATCTTCTTTTTCTGATATAAAAAATCGATTACTGTTCATTAGTCTTGCTACCGACTTCCTACTGACTGCCTCGTTGGTCTAGTGGTCGCAAGAGCTACTGCTGATCATGAGGTCCTGCGTTCGTTTCCCAGGTCGGGCAAAGTGTTATTAGGTGTTTCTATCTAGAATTTCTCAGTATCAACCCGGTGTCTGGATTTGTGCCTGTTGATGGCAATATGCTCGCCTCCTATTACATGGGACTTAAGCATAACTGGTGAAATGTGGGTGTACTATGGGAACACTCTGCCAAACCCTTCTGGGATTACAGGCGCGATGTTATGTTATGCTATATATCAATCGCCCGCGCTGCCGTGCAACTTGTTCGCCCTTTTCCAGATCTGCAAATATTGGATCCAATCTCTTCAAATCGCTAGCACTCTTTGAACGGTCGATAGCGACACACCAAATATTCTCGCTGTATAACGCTAACTACTTCCGTCTTTAAGCATTGTCAGAATTCTGATAAATGGTCGGATCGTTATATGTATGGTGTCTACAATGTTGAGAAATCGATTTCAAACGGCTGCTAAAGTCAAAAATTACCTTCTACGTTCTGGAAGGAGCAATCCGAGCACGTGTACAGTGCACAAACTTGAAGTCATTTAGATAAAATGGTCCAAAACTGGAAAGGCAGCACCGAAATTCGAGCGCTATAACCAAGCTTGCATTGAAGAGAAAGTGCCAAACGGCGGAGGCTCCATGCACGGGTGGACTGCAATTTCTTCCGAAAGTCGAACCGTGCTGTCACAAGATTGGTGAATGAAATCGTAAACGAGTATATTGGCCCATTTTTTGTAAACATGGGTTAGAACGCCATCTTTATGCAAGATAACGCTCATACAGCTTGGTAAGCCAAAATAGGTAGTCAAACGACTACCTTGAAGATGTCGCTATCACACGCATGGAGCGGCCAGCACGCAGCCCAGTTTCGAACCCATCGAACATGCCTGGGACAAACTGGGACCACGTGTACGCCAGCGAAATTCCCCTACAATCACGCTTCGTGAACTGAAAGAAGCACGCAAGCAAATACTTTTACACATTTTAGTGTTTTATTTTTTTATTTAATTGCACATTTTTCGAAAACTGTTGAAAATGGTTATTTTTAATACTTAACTTACTTTTAATCTTGAACTTTAATGAAATTGATTTAAGCATTATAAATTTGTTTTAATAGTCTATATGTCATAAAGCTAGCTCCATTATTTTGGACCGACCCGCTTTCTTTGCGGTCCAGTATACCAAAAACCACTGAGCGCAGCGATGGTTTGAACGTATACGCAGCGTAAACACGCCACGACGTTAGCGCCGTGCCAACGCTACGTATTTTGGAAACAATTATTTACGTCAATATATGCAACGTTACACTATACTAAGCAAAATAACTAATATTTTAGATAGCATGGGAATGTAAATTCGGTGATGAGCCGGTCGATACATATTACGAAACCGATGACGAGGGCACATTATCTTTCCCATCGGGACTGTCTTACGTCGGCGAGTAAGTTATTACCTAATTTACTAAGTAATTGCTTTTTTAATTCATTAGAATAGACTAGCTTGAACCTGGCTAGACTAATTGCTTAGAGTCCACTAAATTATAGATACACATTATCGTACACTTAATATTACAGTCCGTACGTGACCTTCATTGAAATGTTGTGGCAATGACCACTAAAGACCACTCTCATAATATTTTTTATTGGTCATGATTATGTATCACGAACTTTTTAATTTCAAAACATTCGTTTAATAGGTACATAATGGATGTCATTAATATATAATTTTTGACGACATTCCCACTGTTTAGACTCAGTGAGAGGCAGTAGGTATTGTTCGGATCTGTAAATTTTTACTTCAAGGTCTACTGTTTTTCTTCACCATTTGTCGTACTTTGCACGGTACGGGCACAGTAATTCGCTAAACTGAGGTAACGTTTCGTTCCCCGGGAAACAGGCCTTCATCGGTTAAAGCGCAAGCCACACTGAGGACGAAGATAAGTTGGTTTAGTTTTTTATGTAGCTACCTCGTGTTTGCATACTTCGGTTCACACCACCGACTATGAACCCAAAAGAATGAATATAGGCGGTGGCTACATGAGCGAAACTAAACGAACTTAGCTTCGTTCCCAGTTCGTTCCTTTACTTAATTGTGGTGCAATTCGCATTGATGTTTTTCAAATATATTTCAGAAATGAACGCTTCATCTTTGTAAAACAAATATTTATTATTGCATAGGTACTTAATGTCTTTGACGGTGACTGTACCGGGTCAGCCTGAGGCAGATCAGTCCACAGCTCGAGTTACTGCTCAAGAGCCCAGACTACCCGTCATAAAGGTTGGTAAATAGTGTTCCTACTTCTTGCCATATTAAAAAAAACAACTTTATTGCCACAGAGGGTTTAACATTGACCCCAAACTATTTGCCAATAATCAATCTTTGTGTGATTCTTTCCTCAAAAGGCCATTTCAGACACCAATCTACATGGTCTTCACATGCTCTGACCAAGACTATGTCTGGACTTAAAAGTTTGTGTCGGCCTTTCTTCTCAGAGTACTAGGATAGGATGAACCCAAGATGAGGTCGGCGATTCCTATCCGACTGATAGAAATCGCCAAACCAAGATGAGGTCGATCTTGGTTTTTAAAATATGATTGACGTGTTTAAGTGTCGGTGTAAACCAACTTAACGAAATAAAATCATTTACTAATTAAATCGCACCTTTTTTATCAGGGTTTACTAATATAAAAAAGTCTGTTTATTAGAAATATTATGTACCTTTAATATCAAGTTAATTTCCTGCGAACATTTCTGATCAACCGAAAATATTCTACAGATGCTCCGTATGCCCCGAATTCTGAATGAAGGGAGTGTGGCTACTTTCATAGCTAACGTTAGCAACGTGATGCCAGGGTGCTCCATCACTTGGTACTTCAGGAGTCAACACTGTTTAGTGTCAGATTTCTCTTCTTCCACTGACATCTGCGATGATAACGAGGTAAGCCTCCTAAACCTATTGTTGTTTTTTTATTTAGCATCATCATCATCATCATTTCAGCCGAAAGAGGGAGGATGCTTTGGGGAGGCCTATGTCTACCAGTGTCCATCGGATTCCTGCGGCCTTCACAAGGTCATCGGTCCACCTTGTGGGGGGCATACTGTAGCATTACTTAACTACTTACTATAATATTATAAAGAGGAAAGATTTGATTTTTTGTTTGTATTGAATTGGCTCCGAAATTACTGGACCGATTTGAAAATTGTTTTGCCATTAGAAGCCGAAATTATGTCTGATGAACATAGGCAACTTTTTTTTTTTTTTCGAAATCCACGCAAGTCGCGAGCTCAAAAATAATCATACTTCCTTTAGAATAAATTTGCGAATACGCTTTCTATTAGCGACATATACGTAGTTTTTCGTCATAATCAAACATTTTTAAACACGATAATGTTATTTAATAAGAAAGAAAAGAAAGAAAAAACGTTTATTTAGCACAGACTAAAAGGCGCACAAAGCAGGTAAAAATTATAAGAAAAACAATAAAAAAAAAACATAAACATAAACAATAATAAAAAAGTGTACAGCGCGAAGTATGAAACGTGCAGGGTAGTGTGCCTCACGGCTGCGCCAAAAAGGCCCAGTTCAGCAAAAAATGCCAGACAACTAGTGCCTGACGCTGGTTTTCAACTGGACCTAATAAGCCTATAATGTAAAAAGAGAATACAATACGGTAGTGTCTGGGCTGAAAATATACTAATTGTATTCTTAGTTTATAAAATTTAAATAAAATAAAGAAGATGATCTAGTACAAAACCGATTCTAAAAACCACTTTTTAACTAGTTGAACAGGCATAAGAATAATAAGTATCATTCACTGCTAAGGATTTAAAATAATAGATTACCCGTTAGGTTCTAGTGATCCAACTGTTTTATTTAACCTATTTTGTCCCACTGCTAGGAAAAGCAATCTACCTCCATAATTTTCTCTATGTTGTGCCTTCTCCGATCAATCGGTCGGGCCAGCGTTTCTTAGGCCTGCCTCGTTGACGACGCCCGTCTTCAGGCACCCACTGTGTAACGATCATGGCCCATATTTTTTGATGCATCCAATAATTGTGACCTTCCCAATCCCATTATCGATAGTGATGCCCTTATGTGCATTAAAAACATCGCAAATATTATAAAACCAATATAGAAAATAGCAGCGGTGGCCCAGTGGTAACGGTCGCAACTTACGAGTTGTAGGTCGGAGGTTCGAACCCAGACAGGCGATTTACTTTGTGTAAATTATTTCATCACCACTGCTCTTAAAACGGTGAAGGAAGCAGTGGGAACATAATGTGCTAATATAGATAGTACTTGAATAAGGTGAATATTGATTTTATTAGCGTGGCGTGGGCCGCGTGTTTAAGTAGGTGTTACATCGCGTGTCATAATTACGTAGCGGTCAGCCTTTTTCATGTTTATTTAATTTACGTGCCAAAATGACAGCTTTATAGGAAGCGGTCAGAGGTGAAAAGGGCTTACTATATTTCATTTACATATTTATTGCTGAAGATTGTACTAACTTATGTTTCCAGTCTTGAAAAAGGCATAATCAAACTCGGAAGGTGGTAAAAAGACTTGGTTTATGAAGTTACATCATAACGCCACGATTATTTTTGAAAGTGTATATTCAAACACAGCTTTAATTTTTTAACTATATCTAAACACAATTCGTTCTGAGAGAAGTGTATTTCATCATCAAAATTATATTATATTATTTTATTTGGGACAAAAAAAAGTTATTACATTACATTTAACACTTATTAGTAGGGTATATAAAACAAAATCAATGCAGTTACCACAACATTTTCCACATATTAACAAATAGTAAGCGATGATGAAGACTCATCGGTAACCTATTAGTTATTTTTCACATTCAAGGAAACATTTTACACAGTTACAAACTAAAAAAACTAGTCAGTTTCCACAAGATGTCTCTAAATTATTCAGTACATTAATAACTTTACTTCGAAAAGCATTTTATTTAGCATTTAAATATATAATTTCTATCATTGCACATTTGCGTGAGACGCCGAAGTGGTGCACATTTACGCACGAATGATAAGTCGACTTCAAGCCGGGATCGGGGTGATAATACTCATAATACTCGTAGTTACCAGAAAAAAAAAACTTAGATATGTATTTTAAAAATTACTGGCAATTATAAAAAAATGAAAATCTACTGTGACCGTCTCCTGTTCTTACAAATTTTAGCTTCTTTTATTTATTCTTTATTTTTCCATTAACTATTATGAGACCGGACCTATCACCCGACTCCAGCTTGACGTCGACTTACATGGACGCCCTGTATACCTTCAAAAACGTTATTTTGGGAAAAGGGACAAAGTGTTTTCATAAAACTTTTTAGACCAAGGCTGGGTTAACATTCAATGTTTACAAACAAACATTCATACACACATAAACTCACGCCTTTCTCCCAAGGACTCCCATGAGGAAACAGCGTCAATGTATGTTTAGTCGACCTCGTAATTTCGTTATCACCCTACCCAGTGACCCAGGTCACTTGCACGTCATAACACGACAAAATCTATGTGGCAGTTAGATCATTTTAAACTTATGGGGTAGCGCCACGTTGACCGCGAAATTAATGTCATCAATACAACCCTCTAAATTCAAATAATCCTATTGAATGACAATTTCATAAAATATCAATCAATAGAATTAATAGATATGAACATAGAGTATTGTATTGATGATTTTAATGATTATCACTACAAAAATGTAACTGCATACTTTTTACTGTCGCGAATCAATGTTTGTTAAACAAACTACTTGACACTTGCAAATTGCAACAAACGTAAAAAAAAAAGAATTTCGCCGGCAACTTGGCGCTTCCCCCTTAAGGTACGTTTTCCTAGAAGAAACATGCTAGCCACATAGCGCCTGCAATGTACCGTCAAAGAACGTCACTGAAACGTTATTTTTAAAGTAAGTTGATGTATTTTCCTAAAGAGCGTTTTTTGACAAAATCAAGTCAAACCCCGCTGCCATCACCTTCATGACAACCGTCACTGCGGCCGGTATGTTAGTGAAGTTTAAAAGTGGTAATCTAATTATGAGGTCGACTTTAGCTACAATATCTGAAAAAGTAAATATTGTTTATTTTTCCGAACTGATCGATTGTAACTCTCAACAGCACGGAACTCGTATATCGGAGCCGATAAACTTTTATTCCCTTGAAGAGAACTTTCTGAGCGAGCTGACAGATTACACCAATGAGACAAGCTGGAAGTCGGTGTCTGCCAATATGGACGCCAGAGCGGGCCGAGTAAGGGTGGTGGCAGAGTGCCGCTGTGTGAAAGAGGAGAACTGTACTAGTGATGGGGAAGTGTATGCTGATGTTATTTTTCAGCTCAATGATAGGCCTGATGCTGGGTATGTTTTGGTAAGTTGTTTTGTTTACATTTTTAATCATTTATAACGAAAAGACAAACAAATCCTTTGTCTATAGGGTATTGGGTTAGTAAAAGAATACAAGGTTAAAAAAGGGTAAAGTTAAATTAGTTTGTGTTTTAAAAATGTCAATATTAAAAGTACACCTAATTTCAGATAGAACTTTAGATCTCAATTCCCAGCATTCTTTATAACCAACCACACCATGAAATACTGTTGAGCTAAGATACGTTTCCCGATTCACAAAAAACACTTGACTTTTTCATATTTTGCAAACGATTAGCCTATCGAAGTACAGTCGCCGAGACCAAAGCTGAGCTTTGCATTTATATGAGTGCACATAGCGACGCGTCCTTTGTTTTGCAATCGGCCAATCGGACAATCGGCACAAGGCGCTGTGCGTCAATCGCGCGATCACATTGCACATTGGTGCGATTGGCAATCACTCACACAAATGCAAGTTCAGTTTAGGCCTCGCGGACTGTATACGAGTATGTGTTTATACACTGCTGTTGGTTTGGTCCTGTTGAGAGGATGAGTAACAAGCGACTAACAGAAGGTCAAGGCAGATGGGGGTTTAAACGCCGGGTGTGGACTGCCTACAAGGACATAAAATGACTCGTCTTTAACAATATATTCTTATTTTCAAGGTAATACCAGAAATAGGCACAGCTATGGAAACGGTATTTCGCCTCAGCACACTTGCAGTAGTGGACACTAGCAGACCTCTGCGGTATTCATTCTTCGTTGATCTCACCAATAATGACACCTTACTGCTGGGATGGTACCTCGAGCACATGGCGATTGAGACTCTGCTGCCTTATATTGGTAAGTATGGGGACGTTGCTGCCAGCAAGAAGATTTAGGTGGCTTGGGGTTTCTATAATTAACCAATCGTTAAAATGTTGTAGTTGTACCAGCATCTGCAAATGAATTGTACTCAATTGGATTTATAATCCAACAAATCTTTACATAAAATATAAACCAATAGACTTAACATTATGACAAGGATGGCAAGGAATCATAGAGCATCAAACAATTCGTTAGCAGGAAAAGTACCCAAACGGCTGGCAGCATTATCACGTTGTATAGCTATGCTGATTTTTTACCTAAAACTAGGTTAGCCCACGGTAGGCTAGATCACGAAAAGAGTTGACCAACCGCTTGGCAAACTCCCAATTATAATCTTTTGATTATGAGCTAAAATGCTGGCATGCGAGTTGTGTTTATGCCGATTATAATCATTTTAAAATCATGTAAAAGTTTCGCTAACCAAGATCAAAGGGTGTAATTATAATGGATCAAAATCATCTTAAAGCGGCAAAACCAGGCCAAATTTAATTCATTAATTACTTTACAGAAGGCGGTACATTCGTGTGGGTGGAAGTATGTGACTCGTTAGGCGCCTGTTCTATCGGCGCCACATCTATAGTGCCAGTGGCACCGGGCGAGGCGCGCACCATTGAGGCGCTGCTTGAGGATGTGCGGGCGCATGTGCGCCGCTGTGAGCTCATGATGCTGCGCCGATTGGCTGCGTCTGCTGTTGTAACTTACACTGTAAGTATTTATAGCCCAACAAAAAAAAATAAGGCAAATTTGCGAAATTAATCCAAGTTAAGATGCATTACTGGAATCTTAAGTCAGGCATTAGAAATACTAATCGTGTGGGGGGAAAGCCGACTGTTGTGTGCTGTCGAATGTAAATTCACATTTTCCGTAAAATTGATGTTATTACAAGTTCTTCCTTACTTAATTCAGCATAAAAATACTATCGTAGGACGAATTAATTAGCGACAACCCCTTGTGGAGTTGGTAAGATTAAGTGAAGGCTGTGAGATGGCCATTTCTATCGATCGACCTGCTGCTGAAGTTGACGAGTTCTTGAGTCGAACTCCATATTGGACTGCGAAATCCAGGTGTTGTAAGAAGTCTAGGTCTCAGCAGTGAACTGTGATACCCTGAGTTGCTGATATACACATATTACACACTAGCTTCTGCCGGCAACTTCGTCCGCGTGAAATTATTGTTACCCCGACCCATCCCGCGCTATCACATCGTTTTCACTTGGCGTTCTGTCTGACTTTTTTTCTTTTTACTCGGCTAAATGCTAAAAGAATTTTTCAAATCCAACATACAAACTTACAAACAAAAAAAATTACGTCTTAATAATATTAGTATAACATACATATATAAACTCCCGCCTTCTTCCCATGGGGGTAGGCAGAAACCACAGAACGCCACCTGCTACGTTCCTTACATACTCCTTTTGCCTCGTTTACGTTCATACATCTGGTCATACACGAGCGCCGGTTGAGAGTACTTCGCACCTGACCTTTCTGAAGAACATCACCAATAAGGTCACTATATGTCTTCCTAGGGCGTCCCTTCCCGGCGTTTCCACTCACATCTGCCTTGTAAATACCTTTTGTTAGTCTCCTTTCATTCATCCGCTCAACATGACCAAACCATCTAAGCATACTCTTTTCAATTTTTGTCACTACATCTTCTTTTAAACCACACCGTTGCCTTATCACATTATTCCTCAGCCTATCATTCAAATTCAGTATAAATAACTGTTTATACTTCTATAAGTAACGAAATGCTATGATTGAACTCCCGTATTTACTCTAACCGAATCGTGTCTTATTTCTTTACGCAAACCAAGTAGTGGAAAATACTGATATTTATTTTAGCGTCCCTTTCACAACACTCGTTGTGGAGAAAAGGTATTGCGCAGTTGCTACGCCGTAGCTGACGTCACCGCTACGCTAGCTACGCAGTCGTAGACGAAGAGATCTGCTACGAGGCCATTTTAGTTTTAAATTCGTTTCTTTATAGACTTTTGGTCTGAAAATTACCATTTATTTTTGCAGAGTTAACATTTGCAACCTCTTGACAATTTTTTGTCATTTTAAATGTTCAGTTTAGGAAAGTTATAGATCAACAAACCATGTGCCTGTCCGATCGGCTTTCCTATAGGCAATATTATAGGCTATATTCAATACAAAATGTCCTCTCCTATTTAACACCTTTCGAAGATGAGCATTAGAAAATCCTTCCTCAGTGTGAGCACTTAGGAAGGATTTATGCACGTGGGATTAATATCGTAATCGCAAAAATAAAACAACTATCCTATATAAAACTTCAATACATACTCAACCCAATTTAAGGGATGGTAGTTTTTTTTTCGCGAATACTATATAAGTCTCACAAAAAAAATAGTTTGTTTGATGATCTGTGCCACACCCTTAAATGTGTGAGGTATTTGAAAACTAACCCTGTTTATGGAAATTAGATTATAACATTATCAGCAACATGTTGATGATAATAGCATATCACCTCAGCCCTTCCTTCCAAAATAATCCATGATTATTAACTTAGGATTAAATTTGTTACAGAACGCCGATCAAGCTGAAGCTCTCTCAAAGTTCACAACATCCCTGCTTAACGCTTTAGGAGGCGTCGAAGAACGTTGTGTTGAGAGAAACTATGATCAGTACAATGAGTTGATATACTGGCTGCAAAGTGCTGGTATTGATACCACTAAGTTAGTGTAGTGCACTGTAAAGACGAAATAAATAAAAAATCATCGCGCCTGTTTTCCACAGGGTTTGGGCCATTCCGCTGGTTATGTTTTAACGAAATAAATAGTAATGCAATAAACACTTGCGTTTTATTCTTTTTGAACGTAGTATGAGTAATACTGATATATGCAGGAGTACATTTAGCCAATTATGATTGAAGGGTTTTAAATACAGACTAGTAATGATAATTTCCTAAATTAGAAACACACTTATGTTTCGAAAGTAATGTTTAGTTAACTTATAACGAAACCAATAATTGCGTGTTTTTTTTAGCACATAGTATTGCGTAATAATGAAATAGGCAGAATTACATTTGGCCAATTATGATTAAACCCATTTAGGTTTAAATCCAGACTCCAGCGTACTAATGAGAATATCCCAAATTAAAAACCCAATTACAAACACACACACACACACACACAGATCAGCAGTCACTCTTGTGACCGCTACCTCAAGGAAGCTTATTATTATGTTTCGTAGGTACGTTTATTTGGAAACGCACAAATCTGAATGATCATACAAACATTAGCTTCGTGCGGAATCTAACCTACATCGCGCAGCAGCCAATCGATCAGACGATTAGCCGGAAATACATCAGCTTACAGTTTATTTACACTGCCCTTAATTGTTTCCTTTTTGCTTGTTCCTATGGGATGTAGCGTGATGCTTGCCCTCCTCGAGAACTGAACTATCAAAAGCAAAAAGATTTTTTCCAATCCGACTAGTAGTTCTACAAATTAGCGTTAAAACAACAAACAAACAAACTCTTCAGTTTTATAATATTATAGTACTAGCTTCTGTCTACGACTTTGCGTGAAATCCCCCCCTCGCCACCTGTCGCACCGCATCGCCTGCCCGCGCTATAACTTCCTTTTTGCTTGCCGTCCTTTCTTGCTGTTTTCATTTTGCTCGACTCCTATCTCAGGAACGCGTGGAGGTATCAAGCTGGAATTTATATCAAATACTCAGGTCTACTGTCCCTAGGTGCTGTAAAAAAACAAACTTCTAAGCCAACGCAATCAAAAGATACAGCCACTTATGCCCCAAATTTCCGCAACTTTCGACACTCGCAAGGGATTCAAAACCTACAGGGTACTTCCCGTGAACTCAGAATCTTGAAATTTGGTACGAAGCAACGTCTTATAGCATAGATAAAGGAAAAATTGCTAAAATTGTTTTTTTTTGTTACATCATTTAATTTCAAAAAAAAAATAACCCGTTTCCTCATGAACGCGTGTGAACTTATACTTATTTACCTACAGGTTTGTACAGAACCCTCGGTACGCGAGTCCGACTCGCACTTGGTTGGTTTTGAATATCCTATAACCCTCCTCAAGAATTGGGCGCTATCAAATGCAAAAATATTTTTTTCAAATCCGACCAAAAAACATAAAAACTCTTCAGCTGTATTCGACATAGGCACAGGATGTGTCGAAATGATGATGATAGAAATACTAACTAGGCACAGGTTTCCAATGTGTCGAAATGATGATGATAGAAATACTAACAGTTTTTTATACAACATTTTACTTTCACAAAAGGTTTCTCTAGCCTTTTCAAATTGTTGCTGTAAAATAAAACACTAGTACAGAAGCCGTACAGTGTACTCCTTTAATGCTAAGGAAGGCTTTCCTTTGATCCTTTTAACAGCTTAACTATAAACTAAGAAACTTGTGAAGGTAAGCACGAGCACTCTTTTCAACAGATTTAATGCAAAGGATTTACCAACTGTCTCCCGTGTGGAGTGATACAACTTACTAGAATTGACTTACAAGATTTTATTACATTGTTTGTTTGTTTGTTACTAGTGCAGCTAATAAAAACGTGTTAAAAAAAAGAGTGCAACAATTGCGTACTCGCTCGACGATCGCTTTCGGTTAGGACACGGCCGAACGGCTTTTTGGAATGAAACTATTTACGATTAGTTTTTGAAACTAAGGGTCGATTTAACCAATGAAATTTATTTATTTATCTACTACCATCTACCGTTACAGAATATAACCTAATGCGCAACTAACTTAATCTTAGGTATTAACATAATCTATGATCTATAGGTAACTTATTTTAAACAATGCATTTCTTGTGAATTACACGTTATGTGGTTGAGCGTGCGGAGTGCACGAGGGAGCGGCGCCTCTACTACCTGTTAAGGGAGTGCTACTCTCCACTAGCACTCCCTTAACAGGTTGGTCCTAGCGCGAGGTACCACTAGCACTCCCTTAACAGGTTGGTCCTAGCGCGAGCTACCACTAGCACTCCCTTAACAGGTTGGTCCTAGCGCGAGGTACCACTAGCACTCCCTTAACAGGTTGGTCCTAGCGCGAGGTACCACTAGCACTCCCTTAACAGGTTGGTCCTAGCGCGAGGTACCACTAGCACTCCCTTAACAGGTTGGTCCTAGCGCGAGCTACCACTAGCACTCCCTTAACAGGTTGGTCCTAGCGCGAGGTACCACTAGCACTCCCTTAACAGGTTGGTCCTAGCGCGAGGTACCACTAGCACTCCCTTAACAGGTTGGTCCTAGCGCGAGGTACCACTAGCAGTGGCGGCTGCCGTCGTCGCCACACGTACCTGTCTCACACATAGACTCAGCTGCACTAAAATAACAGCATTATGCACCCTCCCCCTCAGTAACTTAATTACATAAGACATGAGTGCAAGATCCCTCCTAACCCTCAACTCATTGTATCCTACCATAACTAAAATGAATCCATTGAACGCGATCGGCACATTAACTCATAATCATAATCTTTATTTTGCCAAAAGAAAAACAACCTTATAACAAATTCTACATTAGTACTTATTTTATATGAATCTAAACAATTAGATACCCAATTATTAACTCAGTGCACAATATTAAGTTCAGGTTGTTCAGAAACCGATTCCCTGACCCCCGTACTAGTTATAAACTGTATTACGGTTGGACAGTTTTCCTCGTTCTCAGTTTACAATAAATATTAAAGCCGATTTGAACGAAATAGTTAGATAATCTCACTTTTCAAGTAATACAAAGCAAAACAGTGGGTAAATAAAAAATATCACATATTACAAATTCAAATTGTTGTTAGTAGTTGATTTTTTACTTTGTGGGTAGTAGCGTAAGTTCACATAGTACAAGTAAAAATTATAGATGTTAAGTTTGTTCACAAATATTCGTACTGTTCTCTTGTTACTTTATATACACTTGGGAGCAAATAAATCGAGCCACTTCCTTTTTCACGCATTATGGTTATTATTTTTGGTATTATGGAACGCATCGATTCGAAACATATATCGCCTAAAAGGGTATACTCCCAAAAATATTTACCATTTTACGTGAAAAAAGGTAGTGGCTCGATTTATTTGCTCCCAAGTGTATAACCAAAAATGAAGCTGATTTAATTTAAAAACTATAAATTAAAAAAAAAAAATTAATATATTTAAAATTAAACTTATAACAAAATAAAATAAAACAAAACGTGTTCTTTTTTCTTTCTTTTAAGTTATCAAGCCATATTGTGTGTTTTCTTGTACAATTATGAGTGTATGTGTGCGTATGTGAGTGTGTGCATGTGTGAGTGTGTGACATTATATCATCTCAAAATATTTTCCACTTCATCGTAATCTAGTTCTTTAAGAAATTCCTCAATAGACTCTTTACATTCGCGACAGCTAAGATCTCTTCATTTTCGTTTTTTGCTTATATTATTATATATACTGGGGCCAAGATAATTTGGAAATGTCTGAGCAAACCTAGTTTTACATTTGGGAGTATTGTAAACTATATCCAGCCTTCGCCTAGTCCCGAAGTCAGGTTTCACTTTGTGTTGTGCAGTTATTAAAAGCCGGATAAATGGTTTCCGTACAGAAAGTACATTACTTTCTTTATATAAGAGATCTACTGATCTCTTTTATAAAGAAAGTAATGTAGGTAATGTGTTTTAAAAACTACAGGTATCCTACTGGATACCTGTAGTTTTTAAAACACATTACCTTAAGTAGTGCACGTTAAGCTTTTTCTACTACTAACATGGTCGTTTTTGATGTACCACCCCAGATAGTTAGACAGTAGCTTATAATCGACTGACAAAGTGAGTACCACACAGTGGTGCGTAGTTGCAATGAACAAGCGTTTCTGATTATTTTAAATATGTATATTAGTTTTCGTATTCGGGCAGTTAGTTTTTTGGCTTGCTCTTTCCAGTTAAGATACTGATCAACCACAACACCGAGATATTTAGTGTAGGTGGTATTAATAATAATACCGTGACAATTACATGTTAGTACGTTGTGACATTTATGTACTTTTATATCCATGGTGTTTGCTGGAGGCTGAGTTTTAATTGACGTGCTGAAGGAAATATACATGGTTTTTTGGGCATTCAAAGTTATAAATATTTTATCAAGCCATGTTGCCACTGTGCGCATTCCTTGATTTGCTATGTTATTTACATCCACCCATGTTTTTCTCTAAACAATAAAACTGTGTCATCGGCAAATGTGACAATTTGTCCCCTGTCCATAAAAAGGTCACATAGATCATTATTATATTTCAAAAAGAGCGTTGGGCCTAGCACGCTTCCCTGTGGGACTCCGTAAGCCATATCAACTTCTTGACGCTCTGTTTGCGGTTACTCAAATAATCTCTCAACAAACTTAGAGCTATACCTCGAATTCCCATGTATTCCAGCTTAGCAAGGAGAATAGGGACGGAGACCGTATCGAACGCCTTAGCGAGATCCAAAAATATACCCAGGACTCTATCTCCACCTCCATCCTCTACATCCAAGCCATCAACAATAAAGGAAGTGAACTTATGTAGCGCATCACTGGTAGATTTGCCTTCCCTAAATCCTAATTGGTTGCACGAGAAAAATCCTTTTGACTCTAGATATGTTTTTAGTCTTTAGTTAATCAGTTTTTCTAAGATTTTTGATAAACTAGGCAGCAAGGAAATAGGTCTATAATTCGACACGTTCTATTTGTCTCCAGGCTTAAAAATTGGAATAGTGACAGACTTTTTTAGAGCCAGTGGAATGGTTCCTTTGGTAAAACAGATGTTAGAAATGCAAGTAACTGGTTTTACAATAGCATTCACCGCTTTTTTTAAAGATTCGTAGTTAAACCATCCCACCCTGACGAATCTGTGCTTTTGATATTTAAGATAATGCGTTTCACTTCACTATCATCTATTGGGAAAATTATAAACTAGTGCAGAGATGGATTGATATTGTTTGAATTCCAATTTCTGCTAAGATGCTTTTCATTTGTTTTAGTTCTAGATAAAATAGTACTGGCGAGATCGGTACCAACTCTGGCAAAATAGTTATTTATGTGATTCACTGTCCCGCTCTTTACTTAAAAGGTCCGCCGCAGACTTATCTGTTTTGTCCAAGTTGCACTATTTTCGAATTTGGTTTTAAAATGATTATTTTTTATATTTTTCAATAATTTATTACAGGTGTTGCGATAACGTTTATATGTAATTTTCAGTACCTCATTATTTGGATTAAATCTAAGTTTCTGGTGAAGTTTATCACGGTTTCTCATGCAACGACACAAACCTGGTGTTATCCAGGGTTTGATATTTTTTTTACGTGTGGATAGTTTATAGGTGTGCGTATGTCGTTTTAAGGTGTCTCATATAATATTAAGGAATTGGTTAGTCATTTGGATCCAGCTGAGATAGCATGTCTTTCCAATCAAGCTGCTCCAAATCTTCAACAGCGGCATCATAGTCACATTTTGCGTACAGTCTTTTTATTCTATTAGGTTTCTTTATAACTGTTGCCTTGCGATGTATAGCAGTCATTACACAATAATGGTCTGTCAATGTACTGTTACAAACTATAGTAGTAGTTTTTAATTTTGTTTTAATAAAACAGTGATCAAGACAGTTTGCTTCTCTAGTAGGAAAGGTGTGTGATGCTAAGAGACCATGTGAAGCCAATAAATTACTATATTCTAAAGATTGTCCATCCATCTTTGATATTTATATTTATATCCCCCATCAACACAATACTTTTATATTTATTTAGCCCTGTTAGCACTTCATCCAAAGATCCCAGAAATGAATTTTAATTCTTAAAAGAAAGTTGTCTATAAATCGCAACTATGGCTAAATCGCTATCGCTAGTGATAATTAAACAGTTTGCTTCCAGACAGTAGTTTGGTTCTAATATAGAGCACTATTTTTATTTAAATATTTTTTTGTAGAATAAGAGACGTAATTATCAATTGACGTTATAACGGTTGTATCCGAAAGCCAGCATTCTGACAATATAGGCAATATCCAGTCGCTTAAGAAGAACCAAAAGTTCATCACCATTTTTATGCAAGCTTCTAATATTCTGCGTTAAAATAGTAATATTTTGCTGAGTCATATGAAGAGCTGATTTACAGTGTTCCGGAAATTCGGCGACCAATGCGTTGCCGACATTGATTTGTTCATCAATGTCCGAGGAAATTACTTGGCAGTCAACCATAGTCTTTACTGTGGGCTGTTACTATTAGGCTATTGACAACTAAAAGACTCGCCAAATTGATCAGAACACAGAATTTTGTGAGACATTGTGACAGAAATTGGAAATATTTGATAATGTATAGTTGGTTTTTAAGAAATATATTGTTTCTGTACTTATGTATTGGGCGCATGGCTGGCAGAATGAAGAAAGAGTATTTTTTTGTTGAAAACACTGATTTTGAAAGCATGCATAAACTATGACAACATACGCCATAAAAATATATATTAAAAGTATTAAAAATAGTAAATTGCTTAGATTGTGTGTAGACGTATTAGGATCAGAATCTGCACTGAAGTCTTCAATTTGTTGCAGACTTTTGATGTCTATTCTTGGAAATCCATCGTCTTTTTTTATATAAATACTTTACCGAAAGAAACCCAACAATACTTGAAACAATTTTTCTTTTGAGCTTATTTAGCAAGGTACAAGATATGTGATGTGTGGTGTGGTGGGCGTTAGCGATTCTGAGATGTAAATTGGTTGTTTGTCACCCGGCAACTTGATTAGCTTGGTATGGTATTTTTCTTTGTGATTGTTGTTGTAAGTGCGAAGAGCCTGTATAACATTGGTCCGGAATTGCGTCATCTTGTATTCAACCACAATCGTTTTACTTTGATTTGGTCGTTTTCTATATATTTGGCCGATTTGTTCCCTTGAAATTGATATATCAAGTGATTTGTGTATTTCACTAACTATCAGATTGAGGTCTTAATTTTCAATAAATGGTATATTTGTTATTTCCAAAGATGTTTCAAGCTGATTTCTTAAAACGTCTTCCATTTTATTTTCAAGTACGATAATTTTATGTTTTGTTTCTTTATTTTCGAGCACTATGTTTTCATATTTCCCTTTTAGCTCGCTATACAGTAGTGTTGTCTTTTCCAGTGCATTTTTCATATTAGTGTTTTGCTTTAGAATTTCTTGATTCTGTTGTTTTAGGTCTTTGATCATATCGGACAATGAAGATAACTTATCGTTTTGGGATTTTTTCAAGTCGCTTAACATTGTTACGATGTCAGATCGCAAGTTATTAAGGTCTTCTGCGTCACCACGTTCCTTTCTTTTTCTTGATGAACTATACTGATCGCGGTCTTCTGCTGAATAACTTGGTAGATCCGGTTGAGATTATGTTCTCTGGAGGTGTACGAAGCATCTTGTTATTTTGCATATACTATGTACACTTCGTTCTTATCTACTCCACACGGCTGGTGCGTGATATGTGGCGTCGAATAGCGGGCTTTCTACTTTATTGACTTAAAGCTAAGGTAGAATTTACTTTGCTTGTTTTTCTTGGAATATTAAATTATTTTACAACACGGCTAGTCACTATGAGCGCGAACAACGGAATGATTAACTACGTTGAATAGCTGTCAGTCTCAATGGTCTGTGGAATATTGACACTGACAGCTCTTGAACGCGTTCAGTTTCATTGGTGAAATCGGCACTTTGTCACTATCTGCCCTTTTACATATCGTCGCAACACTTAATTACATGAACACCTCTACTGGGTCATTGACTCTCAACCCGTAACCAGATCGGCGTTTTTATCTGACCATTCTGAGAAGAAAGGCCAACTCAAACTCAGATGTCACAATCTCTTTTAAAGTTCAGACACAATCTTGGTCAGATCGTGTGAAGACCATATAGATTGGTGTCTGAAATGGTCTTCTGAGGAAAGAACCACCCAGATCGAGTGGACCTGTCCAGTCAGTGCACGAATTTCTCAATAATCGTGCAGCGCAACTCAGAACTAAGGAGCTCAACGATTCGACGAACATTATCAAAGTAAGTGCATTTGGGTAGGCCCCATAAATGACTACGCATAAAAACTGCCAGCCCATGATTAAAACCAACAAAAAAAACAAAGACGATAACATACAACAACAAAAAACATGTCTTCTCATTCACACCCCCATTTCGCCAGTTATGTTTTTAAGTCCCATGTAATAGGGGGCGAGCCTATTGCCATCGACCGGGCACAAATCCAGACTCCGGGCTGCTATTGAGAAATTCCAGATAGAAAAATCCAATAACACGTTGTCCGACCTGGGAATCGAACCCAGGACCTCACGCTCAGCAGTAGCGATTGCGACCACTAGACCGACGAGGCAGTAAAATAATTTAGTACTTTACAAAGTAATCTTTCACGTCTTTGTAAATATAAATCCATCAATGACAATGGGTATAAAATTCATGTAAGTTCCTGATTCTAAACCACCTCGTTGAAATTTCTCGTGGGTTGAAAGAAATATTTGCAGTCCATTCATACTCGTATTGACCGCGTAGATAATGCACTTTTCTATGAATCAGCGATATTTATTTTTTATAAATTACTATAGGGATGTGCTGAATTCATGGTTTCAACTTGCGCCTGCCACCCTGTATCAATGTATAAGTAATATAAGCTATAAATCCCTGATTCCTAATGCATTACCTCCTATCCCTACAGAAAAGTTTCGAAGGAAAATACTTCAAAAACACACAAACCCCGTCCTTATTTTTATCAGATCATGCAAGTCTACTAAAATGTACGCTAGTTTTAGCAAGTAATATATATAATGTACGCAACATAAATGTATTTACTGGAACAAGAGCCCTCGCAGGAACGCTTGTTAGCGATACAACAACTGCAGCGCGCGCCATTACGACAAAGCACTACGAACCAACCGATACTCGCCCACCTGAGAACTGATCAAGGCAGGAGCGACAGCGATTTGTGCACGCTAAGTGCCAACATCACCAATAAACATGAATGCAGTCAGTACATGAACCACGTTTAGGAGCTATCAGTGCCGTTTTTTTTTTTTAATGACACTGACTGAACTCTTGAACGCGTTTTAGATGTGCTGTAACATTGGTGAAATCGGCACACAATTACATCGCCGATATGCACAAAGCATTTCACCACAGAGTTGCTATAACAGGACATCTCGCCTTGTCCCCCAAAGGTTTGGACAAAGGTCTACCTTTAGTACACCCACTTTTCGCCAGTTATGTTTAAGTCCAATGTAATAAAGGGCGAGCCTATAGATATACCTACTTATATATAAAATTCTCGTGTCGCAATGTTTGTTACCAAATTCCTCCGAAACGGCTGGACGGATTTGTATGGCATGTTGTGTGAATATCGGGTAGGTCTGAGAATCGGCCAAAATCTATTTTTCAAAAAAGGAGCAAAACAATGTTTGCGGGGTCAGCTAGTTAAGTTCTAAAATTCGGTTTTCGAAGAGCAATGTGCGGTGGGGGGAATGTTCGGAAGCATAGATCCCAAACTGCGATACTGCAATTTGGGGTCTATAACTGTGATTGTACTAGTAATTGGATGCAGTAATGAGGAACCTGAAGAAGCAGAAGAAGATTGCCCTTGGTCCGGGTCTTGAATCCGATTCTGACAGAGTTTAACACAAATGTGTTAAAATATTTAAAGTATTAGAGTTAAAGTAGAACTTAGTTAGGTTTCGTCAGCTGCCTGAAATAAATTTTAACAATATAAAGACGTACATAGCAACACCATACCAGTGAATGTGACTCTTCGATGTCCTTACTAATATACATCCTTATATATACATACATATATACATACTTAAATATATATATACATACTTAAACACAAATATCATAAATGCGAAAGTGTCTGTTTATTATCCTTGCACGCCTAAACCAATAAACGTATAGTTCTGGAAATATGATAGATTTTACCTGGAGACATAAGCTTCCTTTTATTCTGGATATTTGTATGAAAAAACACAGGCCCAATCCCAGTCAAGAACAACAGCTAGACTATATAGAGTACATTCTCCTAAATTCGCTTGCATGTTGCAACTTGCATCCTGCACACAATGCGCGGCGCGAGCTCGCGTCCTCCGTTAACGAACCGATATACGAAGAAAAAGCTCCTTACACCCTCCGGCGACGTAACTCGATACTGTGATGCTTATTTATACGGCAAACACGGGACTGCACCAGATACACAACGAAATATTGGTTAAACAATGTAGGAGTAACTAAATGGAGTTTATATAAAAGTTATCTTTCTTAAAAAGGAAAAAGTTCGAGTGAATTCTATCAACCTAACATAACATAACATCACGCCTTGTTTCCCCGAACGGTTGGGCAGAGGTGTACCTATAGTACACCCACATTTCGCCAGTTATGTTTAAGTCCCATGTAATAGGGGGCGAGCCTATTGCCATCTACCGGGCACAAATCCAGACTTCGGGCTGCTACTGAGAAATTACAGATAGAAAAACACGTTGCCCGACCTAGGAATCGAACCCAGGAACCTCATGCTGAGCAGTAGCGATTGCGACCACTAGACCAACGAGACAACCTCTTTAATCGTAAAAAGTTAATTGTAGTCAGGGAAATTAATTGTGTATCTAGTTGACACACTACGACAAATTATCGTGTTGTAGCCATTTCATTCAACCGCCCGCGCCGTATTGATGTATTGAATTGGTTTTCAGCTGTCAGATTGATTCAATTGACAATTTGGTTCCCTTACTTTACGCACGTGCCAATTAGTGATTTAGTGAATAATCCTTGCTGTTTGTTTAAGGTAAACGTCCACTGGTCCGCACAGATTTTGGTTTTCTTTGCATGAATTCATAAATAGTACTTCCGTCAAATATCGATACCGCCGCACCGAACACTCAGTTCATTTCTTCATACAAAAAATGTCGCATGCCGCGCGGTTGTTGCGTCCGGTATGGACCAGTAGACGTTCACCTTTAGCAACCATCAAGGAATACTATTGTTTTTTTTTAATAATACCTACCTCTCCCTCATAATAATTTCTTGGACATTAAACCATAATCGGGGTTTGGGGAGGTCATCAGTTTTAAATAGAGTCTACCAACCGCGCGGCTAAACCGGGGATCTACAGAGAAAAAACAATTATTCTAGGAAAAAGTAGGTAATCTTTGACCACCCGCTTTTGCTACAAATCTTTGCTTTATTTTTTGGAATAAAGACTTTGATTTGAATTGTTACCTTAGACCAAGACAATAGTTAGATACGTCATTATCAAATGTCATTTATTCAAACTAGGCTGAGAATCAGCACAGTCCTCCAAAACATCAAATTAGTTTGTGGTGTGACCTCCACGAGTAGCATGCCAACCAATGAAACGAGGTTTGTCGATGATAGAATTGACAAAATTTCAGATGATCAGTCTTCTTCTATTCTTCCGTCGAAAAAAGTTGGTCAAGCTAAGCTTGCTTTGCATAGAAAGGGTTCACCATAGAGATATATTAATATGGTGTTCACAGTCACGCTTCAAGCAGCGGCCGCGAGGAGCCTCCGCGCCGTGCTCTGTGTGCCTGAAGGACATTATAGCAAAGCATTGAGAAGCAGTCATTACGAGCATGACGAGATCCATAGAAAAATCTTCGAGAAGATACAAAAATAATGGTAAAGAAGGGTCAAGTTATGCTTTTATTCTTCTACTTTTCGTTATGGCGTAAGTTTTGTTCAAAACCAATCAAGACAGGGTGATCAATCCATAATTTTAAAATAACGTTTTCATAACATTTGTGAGCAAATTAGAAAAAAACCGGCCAAATGCGAGTCAGACTAACCACGAAGGGTTACGCACCACAAGGTAAATAACGCCGAAAAAAAGTTGATTCTTGTATGTTGTTACGGTTCATGAGATACAGCTCGCTGACAGACAGATGGACGGATAACGGAGGCTTAGTACTAGGCTAAAAACAGTAATGATTTTTTGTAGAAGTAAATAAATCACAGTTGACAGGTATTCTTTGATATTCCTTTAGTTATGTGTCTCCCAAATGCTGCACCGAATACGAACCCAATTGATTACGAATCGGACCTATAGGTAACTAGTTTTAAACTAAAATTAGCAACTGTATGACGTAAGAATGAGAAAGATGAATGAACGTAAACGAAGCAAAAGGAGTATGTAAAGAGCAAAGCAGGTGGCGTTCTGTAGTTTCTGACTACACCCATGGTCTTCACCACCATGGCCATGGTTGGTTGGCCTTGCGTGAGTTTATGTATGCATGTTTGTATGTATGACGTAAGAATCCCAAGTCCAAATGAGAACTACTTCCAACCTTAAAAATAACCCAACGATTAAAGAGAAACGCAGGTAAAAAATTCCGATATCATGCATTGTCCTAATGACGAAACTGTGAAACGGGTGTTAAGCTAAACGTTTGCTAATTACCATAACTAGGGCAATAAATAGCATTGTACTAAGGAGATCACAGGGTAATTAGCCGACAGGGGATTAGGAGGTGTATTTGTCACTTAGCAGGGTTAGCAGTCATTTCCTCGTAGTATTTAGAGTTGAACAAGTTTAGGTTGTTTATGATTTCTGAGTATTCCATATTTAAATGTTGATGTTTCTTGTTCGTCGGAAGCCAGAATTAAGTGACATGAAGATTTTGAACTTCATCATACATACAACGCTATAAAGTAATTGTGGTGTGTGACCAAAATCGGAACTAAAGTCGACATCTTGTTTCGTCGATACAATTTCTGTTTCACAATAATTTCACAAACGTTTGTTTGTTGACGTCATTCAGGCAGCAAAATATCATTGTAGCAAATAAAAAGTATGAACCTGTAGTCCGTTCACAGTTATTTTACCTCTGAGTTTGCATCATTTTTAAATTTACAGTAATCTTTATTGCTGTTGCATTAAGGTTGCTATTGGGTTGCTGCTGTCGAGTTACTTACGTCTGTATAGGCGCTGTTCGCGTAGCGCTCCGTAGGCTTTCGTAGCGTGACGTAGCAAAATAGTTACGATATTTATTGAAAGATTCGTGAATAATTTAACTGATTGATAATGATTTAATTATTAAGAATATAATTTCCTTACATTTTAAAGATTAGTTGCAGCAGCGGGCTGGGTACGTATTTAATTCCGACAAGAAATGTCGTGCGAATGAGTTTTACAAATACACGCATCTATATAAATTCGAATGTAAATCCGTCTGTGTGTTACTTTTTCACGCCTAAACCACTAAACGGATTACGATAATTTTTTTGATAGGAAATACGTAGATGACATCCTGGGGAAAGACATAATGCTACTTTTTGTCTCGATAGCACGTTCCTGTGAGATAATTTTCGACGAAGATATATTTCTTCATTTAAATAAAAACCCGCAATGTGTTCAGCAAACGGATAATAGATAAATAACTTCACAGTAACACATACCTACGATACGAGCCGCCAAAGCTTTTAAAACCTGCCAGGAATTATTACTAGGTATAACCATTTACGACTTAACTTTCAAGTTGTAAACTTATTAGATGCCATTTTAAATCCTACTGTGTCTTTAAAAAATACCCAAGACTGACTCTAGCGCTTTACAAGAAATTAATCACAATAGGAACCCTAGAACAATGGATAATCCCCGGCCGACCGATAGCAAAACTTCCACAGCTTAACTCCACCCCATTTTGTTGGATCCATGCGTACGCGCAGGTAAGTATATAAACTCGGGTCCAAAAAAATTGCACTCATTACTTGGTTTGTGCTAATTAGTGCAGTTTGCCTGGTGGAGTTCTGTAATAATTAATATAATATTTATTCAAGTCAAATAGTTACGTAGCAAATATGGTGAATGTAAAGGTATGTAATGTGAAATGGAAATAAATAAGAATATTCTATAACGTCTATTACTTATTCTTTGTTTTTTTTTTGTACAACAAATGTATTGTTATTTCAGAAAGAAAACTTTGAAGAATCAGACATCCCAAGGCGTCGTGGCAGACCGGCCGGCAAGAACCGTATTCCTCTCTCACGGGTTCGTATTCACACCTTATTTTTTCCACCCTAGAAAACAATCATTAATTTATCAATATGTTTATTAACTTAATTTATCTGTTTTTCAGGAAGAACGGCGCGCACGCAATGCCCAGTACGAAAGAGAACGACGCAATGAAACAGCAGAAGTCATGTCGGAATTAATTGTAGCTGCTAATTGTGACCCTAACGTAAGTAATCATTAATTACCCTACTCTTGTTTATCACTAATTTATTCACGGTGTATCGAAAAGTCAAATTTTTATTTTATTTACAGATCTCGAACGCCACACTCATGGCCACGGTGATCAATCGTATTCAGCGAGCGAACAGAAAGAAATCTGAGGACATCACAGAATTGGAACGCGTTAATGCAAACTTGGAAGCCCAGAGTATGTACCTATGTACTACATCTAGTATACATATTAATAAATATTGTTCACAGTACCTTAAGATGGTTTTCTTTTTCTAACCTTGGTTTTTTTTAACTTTTTAGTTGCGACACTACAAGATCGCTTGGGACTCGATGATGCTGCTTTAAAACTTTTAGACGATGAGGATACTGTAAGTTCTAACTACATTTTACCCCTTTATTGTTTAATTTATACACTTATTTGTCTAATTTACGAATTATATTTGTTTGTCATGCAGGACACGGATATAACTGGGCCAGTTTCGAGTTCAAAAAAATGGAACAAGGAAAATTACAACTTGGGAAAACAGGTACGTTCTTTAAATGTTGCCAACGACTTGATCTTCTTCAATTTTTGATCAGCTTAATGGCTGATTAAAAATTCAAGATGATAAAAAGAAAATAAACTGCGTCGGTAATCTGTTTTTTTATATTTTTTTATGTTTTAATATATCAACTTGTTTTCACTTGTTAGGTACGGAGAAATAAACGCAAGCGTTCCGAGCAGCTATGTTCCGAATATATCAAACCAGAAAAACGAACAAAAACCCGATCAGAAACATGCTCAGTGGACTCAGGCATCGAGATGAGAGGTCACACAGTTTCACCACCCGCCATGTATGAGCCAGATCAAAACAATTTGCAGTATTTGGTAAAGCCGGAACTACAACAGCTCCCAGAAGAAATAAATGAAGAACAGGAATACTGCGAAACTCAAGCACATATGGAACTACAAACAGAATTGTACAATCAAATCTATAATTCTGAATCCCAAAGCTCCGAAGAGTCGATGAACAAGTTCGTAGCAACTATGTCGGCACAATCGCAAGCGGTTCCTTTGATAGAGTGTCTGACTCGTTCGCTGATCGTGGTGCCATCCATCGTACCACCCCAACCAGAACCATCGGATAGCCAAGTACATTCGCAGTCGGACCTGACAAATCTACAAAATGATGAGCTTCCCTGTGATTTCAACTTGACGAATAATTGTGATTTTCTTCAACAAAACTACGACCAAGAACCGACATTGGATATTTTGAGTGAGTATTTTTTTAATTCTTCCTGTAACGTCCCACAGTTGGTCAAAGGTTCTGTATGTAGTATCGACGACATTTTCGCATGACCCCCATTAGGGCGATTTTGGTGTGCACAAGCCAGTGGCTACCCCCGCCTGCATTATTTTCGTCCACCACTAGCGTTTCAGCGCACATTATAAAAAAAGAGACAATCTTCATCATTGGTCAAACTAAAACAATTAACTTTTAAAAAAAACGGTCACCCTTCATTCATTGGTCAAACAGAAAAAGGGCGGGATAACCTACGATTTCAACGTGCAGCCGAAAATGTTTCGAAAAGGGTCATGCGTGGCTGTCCTCGATAGTACTTCTGTATGAGTGAGCCTTTTTGTATTCTCACTTTTCTCTAAAGGACTATGTATTAGCTGTTTGTAATAATATAATGCCCCCGGCCCCCGTAACTTTTTCGATTTCCAAACCGTGTAAGAAAATTGTTGCAGTATGAATTATTTTCTTCTTTTTTTTCAGCCGATGCTGAGAAAGGATTGTTGTCAGATTGGATGGATGCTAATTTCTTAGACACCAGTGAATTCTGCTTGACTCACAATTATTGCAAGTAAGACATTATCCTATTGACGACATGTCATCTAGACATTGATGAACCTTAACACGACGACCACGGAAAACCAGTGCAATAAAATTAAAATTTGTGTATTAACTAATATGTTTTTTTCTGTTAATATCGTTCTTTGTTAGAATACATTTTCTTTATAAAATCTGTTTCAAATTGTACTTAACTTTCTTCTTTTGAATTTCTTTATTGCAAGTATTGTAATGTAACTAGAGCTTTCTTGATAAATAATTGAAGGCAATATATACTAATGTTGGATCATTTAAACGAGATATTCACAATTTTATTGATTTATACTAAGCAACAGTAACTTATTTTACTTATCAATTAATTTCTTAATGAATTAACTTAATTTATGCATTATTGTATAAGTTTTCTATTGTGATCAGTTTTAATTTTAAACAGCCCATATTGTGATTATTATGTAAACTATTTGCTATCAATAAACTAACAACCAATAAGACGTACCCTTTCTTTTAATTGATTCATATTACCTACTTATCGTGAGTACCTCTACCGGCAAAATACTTCGGCCATGTTGTTGGATGAATCGCTCTTAATTTTGAAGTTATCGAGTAGGTTTCTACCTACCTACACTTTAAACTACAAAACGTTTCTACAACTACCCACACTTTTCCCGACTCCTTTCATCATTTCGAAAGACGTCCTGGATTTCATCATTTCAGCCGAAAGACGTCCTGTTGGACATAGGCCTCAAGCACCACCATTTCGTCCGGGTCTGTGCTTCCCGCATCCAGCGAATTTCTGCGTCCTTCACAAGGTCACCTTCCCACCTTATGGGAGGCCTTCCAACGGTACGTCTTCCAGTACGCGGTCGCCACTTCAGAACCTTCAGCTCCATCGGCCATCTGTTCTGCGAGCAATGTGCGTATAGCCACTTAAGTTTGGCAATTATTCGGGCTATGGTGGTTTCCTGGTTTTCCTGCGGATCTTTTCGTTCTGATTCGATCACGTAGGGAAACTCCAAACACAGCCCTCTCCATTGCCCTTTTCGTGACTTTGAGCCTTCTAATAAGGCTCATGGTGAGCAACCACCCGACTCCTTCAATTAACTAAACAATTTGCTTCTTTTGAGCAATGCAATGACATCATAAACTATTCTGCCAATAATTAAGAAACAAATAATGGCATTGATTTTCATTTAAATTAGAAATTAGGACAATAGAGGCAACCTCTTGCAAAAATGTAAGGAAAGCAAATAATATTTAAAATAAACTTCCTATCCAAATTCAAGAACTAAGCCTTAATAAATTCAAATCTTTTATAAAGCGGAAATTACGCCAGAAAGCCTATTATACTGTCAAAGATGATATTGAAGACAAGAAGGCTTGGGATTGAGCTGCTCCAATAAATTTACACAGATAATAACAAAACATGACATCACGCCTGTAATCCCAGAAGGGATTACTACCAGAAGGGATTGATTAGGGGACAGAGCTACTGCTGAGCATGAGGTCCTGCCTCATGCTCAGCAGTAGCTCTTACGTCCACTAGACACCTCTGCCTAATCCTTCTGGGATGCCCAGGTTTGATTCCCAGGTCGGGCAAAGTGTTATTGGGTTTTACTGACAAAATTTCTCAGTAGCAGCCCGGAGTCTGGATTTGTGCCAGGTTGATGGCAGGCAAAAGGCTCGCCCCCTATTATGTGGGACTTCAACATTACATAGATAATGTTGATGTTTAATATTATTTTGCTAACCTTTTTATTTTGTGTATGATTTTTTTATATTTGTACCTTTACATAAACAATGACATGTATTTACTGTATAAAGCATATAATTTAAATTTTTGTGAATGTGAGGAATATGAGGGTCATTATATTTTTCTTTTTTTCTCTCAGTTAGTTTTAATGATGGTGTGGCTGTTTGAGTTCTTTATGCGGCCTACCCAAATGTCCTTTCTTTTGTATTGTTCGTCGAATTGTTGAGCGCCTTAGTTCTGAGTAGAGCTGCACGATAACTGACAAATGCGTACTCTGACTGGACAGGTCCACTCAAATCTGTGTGGTTCTTTCCTTAAAAGACTATTTCAGACACCGACTGGTGTCTCATATGATCTGGCCAAGATTATTATAGGATTTTTTTATACATTTTGACATTGATGAACGGATATTATTTAAACAATGACTTGAAAATTTACTATTAAAAGTATTAAAATATTTTAATTATTGTGAATGTGAAGATAATGTGGATTTGTTGTTTTTTTTCAAAGCTTTTTTATTTTTTGTTTGTTTTCATCATGGTCTGGCAGTTTGAGTTATTTATGCGGCCTGCCCAAATGTCCTTTCTGTGGTAATGTTCGTCGAATCGTTGAGCTCCTTAAGTCCTGTGTTGAGCTGTATGATTACTGACAAATGCGTGCACTGACTGGACAGGTCCACTCATTCTGTGTGATTCTTCCTCAAAAGACCATTTCAGACACCAATCTACATGGTCTTCACATGATCTAACCAAAATTATGTCTGGACAGAAGGGTTTGGCAGAGGTGTCTAGTGGTCGTAAGAGCTACTGCTGAGCATGAGGTCCTGGGTTTGATTCCCAGGTCGGGCGAAGTGTTATTGGGTTTTACTGACAGAATTTCTCAGTAGCAGCCCGGAGTCTGGTATTGTGCCAGGTTGATGGCAGACAAAAGGCTCGCCCCCTATTACGTGGGACTTCAACATTACACAGATAATGTTGATGTTTAATATTATTTTGCTAACCTTCTTACTTTGTTTATGATTTTTTCTATATTTGTACCTTTACATAAACAATGACATGTATTTACTGTATAAAGCATATAATTTAAATTTTTGTGAATGTGAGGAATATGAGGGTCATTATATTTTTCTTTTTTTCTCTCAGTTAGTTTTAATGATGGTGTGGATGTTTGAGTTCTTTATGCGGCCTACCCAAATGTCCTTTCTTTTGTATTGTTCGTCGAATTGTTGAGCGCCTTAGTTCTGAGTAGAGCTGCACGATAACTGACAAATGCGTACTCTGACTGGACAGGTCCACTCAAATCTGTCTGGTTCTTTCCTCAAAAGACTATTTCAGACACCGACTGGTGTCTCATATGATCTGGCCAAGATTATTATAGGATTTTTTTATACATTTTGGCATTGATGAACGGACATTATTTAAACAATGACTTGAAAATTTACTATTAAAAGTATTAAAATATTTTAATTATTGTGAATGTGAAGATAATGTGGATTTGTTGTTTTTTTTCAAAGCTTTTTTATTTTTTGTTTGTTTTCATCATGGTCTGGCAGTTTGAGTTATTTATGCGGCCTGCCCAAATGTCCTTTCTGTGGTAATGTTCGTCGAATCGTTGAGCTCCTTAAGTCCTGTGTTGAGCTGTATGATTACTGACAAATGCGTGCACTGACTGGACAGGTCCACTCATTCTGTGTGGTTCTTCCTCAAAAGACCATTTCAGACACCAATCTACATGGTCTTCACATGATCTAACCAAAATTATGTCTGGACTTTAAAAGAGACTGTGACCACTGAGAGTGAAACGCCGATCTCATCTAGTTTTTAATATCGCATGGAAGAATGGCAGAGTAAAGAGCTTCACGCATGCTTTTTCCGGGCCCTGCATGGCCCGATGTTGATCAAATAGTGTCCGTAGCCTGGCTGCGTTTCGGTGACCTCTTTGGAGAAACCGAAGGTTTTGTCTGTGCAATTATGGACGAAGTTATGATGACGAACCTGAAACTTTTTGTGAAAGACGGCACGGTAGACATCTGTCGGGCATGCTACCATCCGGGGGAATCAATAACACACATTATCTCCGGGTGTTCTCGTCTAGCTAACGAAGAGTACTTGCATAGACACAACCTTGTAGCTAGGATTATCCATCAGCAACTTGTTCTGAAATACAGTCTTGTATAATCGGGAGTGCCGTACTACAGGTATGTGCCCGACCCAGATCCCGAAAATGGAAATATCACATTGTACTGGGATCGATCCATCATCACTGACAGGACTATTGTTGCCAATAAGCCTGATATAGTAGTGGTGGATCGAGTAAAGCGGCGCACAATGATTGTCGACATAACGGTTCCGCATGACGGTAACCTTGTGAAAGACCAGTAAGATAAACAAATCAAGTAGCTTGACTTGTCTCGCGAGGTTGTCGACATGTGGGATGTGGACTCAGCAATAATTGTGCCGATAGTCGTGAAAGACAAGCATAAGCATAATGCCAATGGCGTAGCTTAAAGAGCCAAGAGCCTCGACTAAAACCTGAGGAGGCTCTCGTTGGGCAGCTAGATCAAGGGCTTGATTCAGAAAGTGGTACTTCTGGATACGGCCCGCATTGTCAGAAGGTTCCTCTCTCGGGAGCCCTGACCCGCCGGTAGCATGGACCCGATCCCGTTACCAGTGGGATACATTTTTATATATTTTTTGACGTTATTTTAATGATTTTTAAAAATATAAAACATGTAATTTATAAGGTTTTAATGAAATAAAGGATATAATAAAATAATATAATTAAAGGAATTTATTGACACTAACAATACGAATACACAACCACAACCACCAACAACACCAACCAACCAACATTACAATAACATTATGCAAAACAAGAAAATCGTAGGCTGTAATGAAATTATTACAACATGGGAGCATCTGCAGCTGAATTAGGGGAAAAACCTGTATCTATAAATCTCTGATCTGACTTGAAAACTGTTAGCCAATATATACAATTAAGTTCAATATTACAGAAAAAATATATATACAGAAAATTAATACTTAAATGAGTTGTGCAGATGCAAATATAAGTAGTAGGATAAACCTGTATTACAGGTGCCAGGGGAGCTCATACGTTATGGTAAGTAATTGTAGGACAATGGACAATATTCTTAACAATATTTAACACTAGCTTTTGCCCACGGCTCCGCCCGCGTTTACGTCGGAAATTATCCCACGGAAACGTACTACCAGGATAAAAAGACTCCTATGCGTTAATTCAGGTTACAAAATGTATTACTTATATTTAAAAATAACTCTAGTCACTACTTAAGTTTCTAATAATATCATTCAATAATGATTCGAAAGACACGAAGCGCCATCTAGCGTCCTAAAGCAATTTTTATTGTGACCGTCGAAAATGATTGTTCTTTCCCTCGGGAACAGCACTTTATTTTACCACGTAAATGCAATTTACAATTTCGTGATGATCGGTTCAGGGGTAAACCCCTTCAGGGTCGCGGCTTATTCCACAGAGAAAACCGTGGCCCTGGCACAGGCAACTGAAGGAACACGGGTCTCCACCCAGAGCGGGAGAAGTCATTTAATGATTTCCCACCCAAAAAAAAAAAAAAAAAAGGGGGTAAACCCCTAAAACCCCTAAAGGCAAGAAAAGGTAACAACAAAACTTACTATCGAATTTATAATATTAGTTAGGAAGTCAGGATTAAGATTAAAAGTCTTGAAACAGCGACCAAATACACTGTACTGTTTAGTTTTAGAATTTCCGAAATCGGATCAGTAGTCCCGAAGATTACCCCACACATACAAACTCAAAAATTTGACCTCTTTATGTAATTTACTAGATAGGTAGGTAAGCTCTGCTTGAACTAACTTCGTAGTAGGTACCTATGCTACCCAAATGCAATTATAACAGCAATAGAAATAAAAGATAACGGGATTAGGCACTCTACATTTCAACAGCGCACGCGGGTGTAAAAGATTTATTTTTTACAACAGTTCACGGTACTTTTGTGACCTTGTACTGCGAAAAGATCGTAAAAATATTTCAAACAATAGAAACAGTTCCAGGAATGGGATTTTAATTGTTGCGAATAAGCTTCGGTTCAGCTGAAATGGATAGAAGTAAATTACCTACTACTACTAAAGGTATCCCATTGATCGATCAAAAATTAAAATATTCCTAGGTAAAGTTGGCAGGTGCGTAAACAATTAATTTCCCCGTCTGGACCTCTACCATGGCGTTATAATGGCACAGATATGGAAAGAGATTGGCACTTCTCTACCATGGCGTTATAATGGCACAGATATGCAAATAGATTGGCACTTGGCACACATCCAAGCACCCAACGCATAACAAACAATCTCCACATCCGTTGCTTCGTGTTAAAAAAACGTGTATGGGTACCTCCGTCAGGAACAAAGTTCCTTAAGCTTTTACATCAACTCAAAAAAAAACTCTGTCACTATTGGCTTCAGCACCCTAAAGACCATGACAACTATCGTTCTTTTCTCTGTCTCTTTCTATTGTATATCATAAAAAGTCGCATGGAGCCCCGGGGCATAACGTTTTTCCTTTCAATACGATTTCTAAAATCTACGTTACGTGACGATTTTAGTCTTCGTTACGTGTCGATTTCTAAAATTTTCGTTACGTATCGATTTATACAAGTTTACTCCTACCGCAAACAGCGTTAAAGAACTTCGTCCCAAAAAATCGTCTTATCGACAACGTTATAAATGTTGTCGAATTGCCGTCATAGCAATTGTTAGTGTATAATGCAATTACCTCACTGGTATGAGATAAAAAACTGACTTGTCTTAAACTAGCAACAAGCAAACTGCCAGTTGATTGTTGCTAGTTTAAGAAAACTTCAGCTTTATAAGCCAGTGGCGCGTCCAGTGGATTATCCTTAACTTAATAAAAGTTAAGTGTTTCGACTTAGTCTTTCCTTTGTCCATAACAGCCGCTCTAAGTATTAGAAGTTACTCTTTCGCTTGCACGGCAACTTCACGCTGTTGCATTAGATCATAACCCTTGTTATCAAATGGTAGAAAGTGTAAAGTAATATGAAGAAATTTTCCAAGAGGCCCCAGAACAAACAAGCATCTACTCTAACTAACGAAATCATAACTGTAAACAATATAGAGTTTTCAATAGTTGCGATGTAAACGGAGAACAGATAAACGAAGAAATATTGGTTGTTGGAATGCTAATACGAGTATCAACCAGACAAAACATCAACCTAAAGAAATCTGACGAGCTACTTGAATTTACTGTGCAGTACGGGGTTGAAAGCGTATTTCCAAATATGCGCATTTCTATTCAAATTCTGTTTACAATTGCAGTATCCATAGCAAGTTTTGAGCGATCTTTTAGTAAGTTGAAATTAATATTTGAGGGCTACAAGAACAGTTAGTTTACAAGAAAGGTTATGCTCAGTGTAGAGCGAGAAGAGACGGATAAAAGCAATTGGCAGAAGGCCAGGAAGGTGCTTGGACTTACATTCGCTATAAAAGAAAAAATCTATATTTTATGTTTTGTAAGTAAGATTTATTTCGTGCCAGTATCTGAAAGAAAGAAAATAACGTTTATTTACGGTAAACATGACGCAGTGATCGAACAAAAACACCAAAGAGAACAAATCGGGGGAAAATATGCGTCACATCCACGCAAAACGGCCATCGCTCAGCTTAATGCTACGACCCTATGCGAGACAGAGCCCCAGCGCTGGTTTTCAGCGACAGCCGTATCTGTGTTTTTTATTAAGATAATTTACTAAGGGGCGCAACTTTCTATTGGTACGCCCCTGCAAATGCCAGCTGGAACCAACTGCTTGACTTATAATAACCATCAACATATCAATAATAGTAAAGTACTTACATATCGTTGGACATAACAAAAACATCCCGAGCTTAATTAGGGCAGTGAATCAACGAACTATCGATAACAGCTGACTGAGCAAACAACAAAGCAAAACGGGCGGAAAAATATTGAGATAGCAGGGAAAACGTCCGATGTCCAAACAGAGGCGGAACTAAAAGGAAAATGAACAAAAGAACCGCTACGTTTGCAGTGCAGGCGGGCCAATCTGCTTACAATCAATAAATACGTAGAATACAGAGCTCAGTGTTGTTAATGATTTTAAAATATTGCAACATTGTTGGTATTATTTTGATGGGTCTTCGAATTTCCTGCCTTCATAAATGATAAATTATTTTATTTCTGTAAGTAGTAGTTTTTTTTTAACTAGATTAGGTCGGCGTTTCGTATCTGACTGCTCTGAGAAGAAAGGCCGAAACATACTCAGAGGTCACAGTCTCTTTTAAAGTCCAGAGACAGTATCTTGGTCAGATCATGTGAAGACAATGTGCATTGATGTCTTACATAGTCTTTTGAGGAAAGAACCACACAGATTGACTGGACCTGTCCAGTCAGTGCACGCATTTGTTAGTAATCGTGCAGCTCAACTCTTAACTTACGGAGCTCAGCGATTCGACGAACAATACCAAAGAAAGAACATTGGGTAGGCCGCATAATTACTCAAACCGTCAGATTAAGATTAAAACCAACTGAGATAATAAAAAAACACAAAAGTAGAAAACAATGACCCACATAGTATTAACATTCACAATAACACATCATATGAGGACCATGTGGATAGTTGTCCGAAATGGTCTTTTGAGGAAAGTTCCTTTGACCTTTCCTGTCAGTGCACGTATTTGTCATTAATCGTGTAGCTCAGAACTTAAGGAGCTCCATGATTCGACGAACAATCCAAAGAAAGGACATTTGGGTAGGCCACACTAAGTACTCAAACTGACAGAAAAAAAAACTAAGATAGACAAAATATGTAAAATAAAAACCCACTAAGTCCTCACAGAATAATTCAAACAATAATAATATTATTCTTCACAAAGTAAATATTCACGTCATTGTGTATATAATAATTGTGAAATGTCAAAGTGTAGGTGTTTAAAATAAAATAAAAGTTAACAAACAAAAAAACAACATACAGTATAAAAAAATTGGAGAAGGCGAGTCCCAAGCCTTTTTGTCCTCAATATAATCCTTAACGGTATTAAAAGCTTTCTGGCACATCTTACGTTTAATGAATGATTTGAATCTATGAAGGCTTAGATCTTAAACGTGCCTTGGAAGTTTATTAAAAAGCTTATACATTGACATCTGAAGGAGCCACCTATTTTCTTGAGCCTTCTTGTAGGTACTCGTTTAACAAATTTGTGTTTGTTCCCAGTATTTATATTATGCATTTCACTTTATGTTTTAAACAATTTTATGTTGATTTAGCATATATTTTTTTCAAAAATCTACTGAGAAGGCACAATCGTTATATTAATTTCCTTAAATTGCTCTCTGAGAGAGTGTCTCGGACTTAATTTTTAAATTTATCTAACAGCTCTTTTCTGCAAAACAAAGATAGTCTGAATGTCGCCGGCATTTGCCCACAACAGAATACCGTACGACATTACACTATGAAAATGGCTATAGTACACTAAACGGGCTGTGTCTATGTCTGTAAAATTACCCATTTTTCTAACAGCGTATGGCTGCGGAGTTTAGCTTTTTTGGCAATGTTTCAAAATGTGGGCCCCACTGAAGCTTAGCATCTAAAGTTAAGCCCAAGAATACTGTGCTGTCAGGTTTATTCGCCCTTTATCAACACATTCGTTGTCACCTGCCTAACGTGAGGTAGCGTAAACTTAATGCATTTAGTCTTCTTTCCATTAAGTAGTAAATTATTAAAATTGAACCAGTGAACTATTTTTGAGATCGCGTCATTTACAGTCAGTAACCAGCTGCTGACGTTTAAGTTTAAACAAAAGTGAAGTATCATCCGCAAACAACACTAAATCATGATTATCCTTTATGAGGTTAGGCAAGTCATTAATTTAAATAAGAAATAAGAAAGGACCAAGAATTGAGCCCTGTGGAACTCTCATTGTTAAGATAGATCCGCGAGACCTTTCTCTATTATCGTTAACGCTCTGAATCCTATTACTTAAGTATGAAGTAAGAAGATCCAGAGCGGTGTTTCGGATCCCGTAGTATACATAGGCTTTGCACACGCGACAATCACTTTTTGTTAGTACGTGGCCTACCGCAACCCACACGGGGCTTACAGAAATTATTTTACTTTATTTTTTTCCTAGGACAACTAGTTTTCAAGATATTGCCAGAAACCAAAAAAGGAGAATCTAAGTTCCATTCCATCCATTTTGGAACGTAACTTACGATTCCACTTGGCAAATGTGGCAAAAAAATTGACATTCTGAAAATGAATATCATATCCATGCTATGTGTAAAATTATGGTTTCTGATCCTACTCAAATACCTAAGCTGACTGGTGATTTATCTAGTGGTAGTTAAGTTACCCAAATAAGTTTTAACATATTTTCGGGTATTTTTTTAACATATGATCTTATCATGTGGATATCACATTCTGTGGACAGTCGGTTCAGTTCCAACTGACGATCAGTTTGAAGATCTTTCTGGATAATCTCATCAAGTAATCAAGTTAAATGTATCTTTCTGGATCTAAGAAGACTTAGTAATTTGTCTCTGCTAACGCTGCTTAAGTCATGATGGCTATAAGCGGACTTGTCTGCTTAAGCGGACTTGCCTGTGGTTGCCCTAATATATTAAGGCCTCCAGCCAGGACTTAAACTTAAATGCTAACTAAAAACTAAGCGACTACACGCTAAGGGCACCTCCTGTGGGGTATGAAACTCGGCTTAGGGCGTCGCTGGAAGAGGGCAGCAAATGACTAGCTGGATCAGGATTGATGTTATTTTGGGATGAATTTAAAACTACAGGCTCAGCGACGCGGGCTGGCTCGAGCAAGGGTCGGGAGGGACGTGGATTTGGGCGTCGCGGCGGGCCTCGGCGGCGAGGCCGGTAGGACGGCGATCGGGTTTTGGGTAATTTGCACCTAACACAGAACGTTGACGCCTTAGCGGCTGCTGCCGGCGTGCTTTGTGGGGCACATCGTTAATTTCATACTAATAATATAAACGCGTAAGTAACTCATGTCTGTCTGTCTGATACCTTAACACGTCATTAACCTTTTTATCCCTGTAGTACGTTCCTGTGGGATAATTTCCTCCAAGCGGGAGCGGGCGAAGCCGCGGACAACCACAAGCATTGTATAATTTTGAAAATCATACTATCGTAGGCAAGCTTATGAGACAACCTGTTTTTCATCATTGTTGACGCCATTCATTTATACTTTTTCTTCATTTATGATTTAAAAAAAACTAAAGCTTTCAATTTTCGTTGCTGTCTTCTGATGTTTAAAACGGAGTCTAGGTTAAAAAAAAACAAAATTTAACAGAGTATTTATGTATATTTTTTTCGTTAAAACTATTTAGTCTTCAAGAACAAACACATTTTCGTAGCTATACAGATAACTTTATATACTTACTTATTTAAAAAATTATTATTATCTAACATTTACTTGCAATGACAAAATATAAAAATAATATTACCGTAAAAGATTATTCAATAAGCACACGAAATATTGCACTTTATTTTCGAAGTCGTTGCAAATCGGAAGCGCGCGTTTTTTTACCCTTTTTTAGGTCAATGACATTACGTGCGCTCTTGAAATGCATCAACTATACCGATCGACGTAGGCCAAGATCCATTATGTACGTACATTGTTAGTTGTTATGTGCATAAATTTTGTACCGTGATCTTTTCGAATTAATTGTTCAAGAAGACTAAAACTTACATCTATCACTTCATATTTAATTATCTTACAATCATGGATAGTATACTTACAAGAGCAAGATACGAAAATGTATGATCATTCCATTAATTCTATAAAAAAAAATTGATACATTCACGATCAACTTATTAAAGTATTTACTAGCATTGGACATAATTAAAGTTTATCATTAAAGCAATCAATCAACTTCTTATTCTATTTCATTATCCAGGATGGATGTTTTAGACGGGGCAGTAACGGTAAGTACCTTCGTCGTTGTAGCGACGTGAAAACAGTCTAGACTATCCATCACTTTTTGAGAAATTTTGTTCAGGATTCACAGATTTTGAAAAAAAAAATACAGTCAGCAAGAAAATGGGCAAAATCACAATTACTTTTTTGATGCCATTCGATCCTGTTTCTTAAAAGTATAAAAAACTCTACAGAAAGAACTGAGGTTTGAGTACTAGAAAAGTCAGAAATAGCTAACTTTTTCCATACATAATATTGTAGGAAGTTAAGACCCCCGCTTACTTTTTTTTTATGTTTTAAGAAACTGGATCCAACATCATCAAAAATGTATCTGTGAAAGTCACCCATTTTTCTTGCTGATTGTACGTACAAGTTTTTCAAAATCTGTGAATTCCGATCTAAATTTCTTAAAAAATTATGGATAGTTTCCAAATACCGTTTTCCCGAAGCTACAACGATTAAGGTACTTAACTATGTAATACTTAAGTAACGTACCCTCACAGCCCCGTCTCAAAAATCCACCCTGTATATTTATGAGTGTCTTTCGACAGTTGGTAAGTACATAAAGGCTAAAGCCGATTTACACAAAGCCACTTAATTGCCCAGTCAACTCTAACCTCTAAACATTGTTTAAACGCTACTATTATTGCTTTTTCATATTGCGTTCACTGGGCAATAAAATTGCTTCTTGTAAATGAGTCTTAATGGTGCGACCACAAAGCTACCAGTTTTGCCAGTGAGCATGTGTGAGTTATAAAGGCATATTGGCCACCGGATTAAAGAGTATAATTTTATGTAGATGATGACTAAAAAAGGCTTAATAAAAATGAAACAATCGAAAAAATCTGTTCAATCGGTGTAACTTTGAAGAAGATACACGCTTTAAAAGTTTTTGGAGGGGATTATTGCCGTCCTTGTCGCGCGGTACTGACAATGTACGGCGCTAGTATGAAGTTACACAGTCGTGACGTCACATCTACGATAGTGCTGTCCTTGTCTAACAATTATCTTAAAACGTTTATAACTTGGCATTTTTTTAAGCTTTTACACTTTTTGTAATATAGTTTGCGCTATTTGGATACAAACAGTCTTTTGTCATCATCCTAATTTGGTACCCCTGTTGTATTGATATTTTAATAACAACTGAGGTACCCAATTGATGCAGCCCACTGTCGACGACACCTGTATGATGACAATTTATTTTATTTTATTTGAAAAAGTTTTTTTTCCAAATAGTGCAAACAATATAATAAAAAGTGTAAAAGCTCAAAAAATTACCCAGTTATAAATGTTATAAAATTGAAACAGCGCTATCGTAGAAGTGTCGTCACGGCTAAGTAACTTCATACTAGCGCCGTACATTGTCCGTAACGCGCAACAAGGACGGGAACAATCCCCTCTAAAAACTATTAAAGCACACATCTTCTTCATATTTGCATCGTATTAACATTTTTTTTTCGGTTATCTAATTTTTACTTTGCCTTCTTTGATATTTTTTTTTTCAAAACTGTTTTAAAATTAGTCATCATCACTATTCGCCAAAGGTACAGTCGTATATTTCATAGTTTGTATATTAATGTTAATGACCTAAACTTATGGTGTTCCGTGGCTCAATGCGTGTTATAATTACTGGTAGGTAAATATTTTATTGAAATAATTGTAAAAATACACAGAACAATAATGTTATTAAAAAAAAGAACTACTACACATGCAGTTGGTAATTGCATAAATAGCAAATAATAATAGTGGAAAACGATTTACAGTAGTTAAATGGTTATAGAAAACATTTGCATAGGGGCTCAAAATATTTAATATCAATCAATGATATAATTAAAATTACAAATGTAACGATCCTCACCTAAACATAATCTTTCATAATAAAAATAATCAAAAACAGATCAATAAGAAAAAACAATGTAAAGTTCACTTAACGCGTATTATTTATCAAAGATACTTACATAAGTGTTTGAAAGATGAATCACTCTCAGCAATGATTACCATTATTACAACAGAATTAAACCAATATAATTGCATTACTAGTATTAATAATTACATAAAAATAACTCCCACGAATGTGACTGTTTATTTTAACATTGGACTATTTAGAATGTTAAATTAACCAACTGGATCTGTAAGTCTCCACAATTTCGTTAGCCATTACATTTAACATAATGCAATAAAATATTAAAAACTAGAATACATATTGTTAGAATTTATTAGCCGGTATAAATACATACATTTCCAAATTCCTAATTTATTATGTACAGAAAACAACACATAACAAACTATGTTTAAAAGTACAGCTCTTATCGGTAAAACTAGTTGGTGTATACATATAATTATTATAATATAGACAAAACACTAACACGCTACACATTAAAGTTACCTAATTTCATCTGTATCAAAAATATAATTATGTATTGGAACAAAGTAGTTTGTGACGCTTGAAATATACTGATCGCGACACTGGGCGGACCAGCCTCTGAGTCACGTTATTACATGAAATGATTTGCAGCACTGCAGCTCACATATTACGTTGTGAAACACACCAGAGCGACACACCCGCCTGGCCGCGTGAACAAGTATAATTCCAGCCTTATTGGTTAACAACGACGTCTATGTCATCATTAGCTAAGACGAATTCATCTCACAACCTGCTTAATTACTAGACATGACTCCATTGATCTTAAGTTTTTTGACCCTGCGCGTGGTCGCCTCTCCATCTGAACTGTCAGTGTCGTGTGAATCGCCTTCCGATTTGACGCCGAGCCCCAACTCGTGGGCATCTGAATAGTTGCCTGATTGTCGAGCCTTTTCCAATGCTCTTACTGTAAAGGAAATATGTTATCTTTTGAAAAGGTGCTCAGAAGCCAGTACCAATTACAATATCAATTACAAACCGAAGGATAATGAATGATATTGCTAATCTGTTGCTATTTGCTTGAAAAGTTTGTCAGCTCAACAACGTGAATAATGCAATGAATGTGGTTGACCTGTCAAAATGAAAGGCATTGTTATGCAATTAACCCGCAGGATCATGTACATATTTTGAAAATGCATGTAAAAATAAATGTGAATAGAAATGCATTCTTGAGAAGCGAAATCCAATACTTTGTTCTTTATTAAATTGCGCATTAGGGTAATGTTTTGAAATAAGTAAGTATGTAACTAAACCAAAGACAAGAATTAGGTTAATGTAAATGATAATCAAAATTGTAGGAATGAGGCTGTGCCATTATATACATTTTCTGTTTGAAAATACATAATATGGAACATGTGATAGAAGAGAAACTTCTTAAAAAATAAAAGAGATGTAATGTGAGGGACAGAGATCTTTCTTCTCCCTCATGTAACGAACTGTGCCTAAACGTGACGCGTCCTTGAAAATTCTTGTCTCGAATCACTGCATAAGAAGTTTTACTTCAATAATAATAAATCCACATTATTTAAAGTTTGGGTTGGGAAAATAACTATGTGAAAATGAGAACATAAACAATTTTTTTTTTCTTTAACAGGTTAGGTATAATGTGTGGCTCACCTCCACCCATCTCACCCTATAAATACTGTTCATAAGGAACCCTATAAATAATGACCCAATGCTCGGTTACATGCACTGACATGTGACTGAGTAAGAATGATGTGATACATATCCGTTTATGCAGATCTAGACCTTTATTATACGTATCTGCGGATAACATTATTTAATCTGGCACATCACTACTTATAGTCCAAACATTCTTGACAAACGGCGAGCCATAAACTTTTTGGCTTGTAATTGGAGTTTAACCTTGTATTCAAGACAAGGGCATTTGAAAACTAAATAGCATAATAATAGTCATTTGTAAAACATAAAATAAATTGAAGGTCACACAATCAGATGGGTTTAAAGCCAGTACATTTAAAGTTTTTATAAATTCATCATTATCAGCATCTGCCCTTGACCCATGTTACTTGAGGCTGGAGTGACACATTTTATTCTTCCATTTTATCCTGTCAATCATCACGCTTTTATTCACTATCTCCTCTTTCAAGTCATTCCTCACACAATCCATCCATCTTTTCATTTCCTTTAAAAAAAAAATGATAGACTCTACTTCAGCCTTTGGATACACATTTGTTTTCAACCAAACAAAGGTGGTGAAAGGGGTCACAATATAATATAAGTATTACTTACTTTGTGTTTCAAGCATATTATTCTGTCTCCTTAAGTCCTCAATGTCTTGTTGGTGTGAATTGTTTTTTCTTCTCATAAATTGTATGTACTCAGCTGCCTTTTTTAATATTTGTGCTCGACTTGCCTGTAACAATAATAATGAATTGACAATCAAAACATCTTTGAATTCAAATAGGAAATAACATTTATATTTTTATAGAAAGTGGATCAATAACTTTCTTAATTTATTATAAAACAAGCATGCAGCTAAGTAAAGTCAGCTCTTTCAATATTTAATTTTAGTGATTATGTACCTGGAACCTTCAGTGTGAATACTATTTAGTAAAAGCATAATAATTACTATACTGATAAGCACTAAAAAGACAGCTATAATATGTATTATCAAAATCTGTAAGTGCAAGATTAAGAAATAAGCATTGCTCGTTAATGGATGGAATTGTGCTAATAAGTCTTAGCTGCTAGTAGCAAAATAAACAGCAGGAACATACTTGTAAATTTGTAATACTAAAAATGACGAATCAATTTCCTAAATTTTATAATTGCTTCACCAAATCAAACTGTACGGCAACATTGCAATTGGCTCACAAGACAAAGAAGAAAGGTACAGCGTTGGATAACCTAAAGCTAACCATGAACTTTCAGTCAACTCTTAGTACCTAACAACAAATATATAAATAGCAAAACTTAAAAACTATAAAAATAAAGGTCAATACCACATGTAAAATGTGAATGCTTACAATTTTTGAACATACCACTTTCTCATTCTGGAGAGCTGGTACTGATTCCCTTAATGATGTAAAACTGTCCTTTATGTGATCTCTTCTCTTTCTCTCCAATGCATTGTGGTGTGCTCTTTTTTCAGCCTGTAACATTAAAGATTCCCCTGAGCGTCACGGTTCAGCAGTTTCGTAGATAGTACACATTGCAATCAGCATCTCTGCTTAAAAACTATGTGTATATATCAATTTGTTTCTGTAATCATTCATATTAATACATGCAAGGTTTGGTTTGCTTAAATATCTGACAAATCTGAAGTACTTTTGAAATGGATACCAACACAATTTACCTGCGAGTAGTATCCGCTGCCACCAACACTGTTTCTGGGATTTGAACGAGAGTCCGAGTCATTTTCAGCCTGTAATTGTGCAAAAATATTATCAGCAACAAAATAAACATGTTGCACGAACCCAGTGAACTGTCAAATCGGGAAAACACCTACATCACTTTCAATATCGATGTCGCGATCGTCGTCACTCATCATCTTTAATGAGTTCTTATCAACTGCACGGTCACAAGTATTAGTAAACAATCATGAGTGAAATGCACCAGTACAAAATTATACAAAACACGCGATTAATATCCGTTTTATTCTGCACAAAAGAAAGAAACCAATCGAGTTATGTTGAACAGGCAGGCGTGACAATGACAGATGTATGGTAATACAACCGATACTCAATAACGCGTCGTTTACGTAGAGTGCGATACCATTATAGAGTTTTACATACAGAAGTGAAATATAAATAATTTTCCCTGACAATTTAATTTAGTCGTTTAATCAATGACCTTAACTATTTAATATTCAATGGAAGTGTTGAAGAAAGTGTGGGCTATACAGCCAAAGTTCTAAATGAGTAAATGTTACTAGTTATAAATATTGTTTTTACTAAGCATGGATTTGTAAAAATTACAAAATACACGCTGTGAATATTACGTACATTACTTTTTTATAGAAATCATTATTTTTCCAAAGTATTATAAGACAAACAAAAATAATAAGTTTTGTTTAGTGAGTCTATCTCTATCTGTGAAGTCTATCTACCTACCTCTACCTACATAACCTATTTTTTCAATAATTGGCGGGAAAGACAAAATATACTATTTTTCATAGAAAAAATTAAATAGTTAGGATATTTCAAGATATGGATGAAAACCCAAATAATATTGAAGATATTGATGTTAACAGCCCAGAGTTCTACGAAAAAGTACAATTTGAAATAGAATCTGACATGGCCCGAATGAAGAAAAGCCTGGAAGTTGTATTGAACTTACGCAGTGAGTTTGCACCACATCACATTCGCACACGAAATCATTTACTGTAGTTTATGTACCTAGTACTTAATAAACTACCTATCGGTCTTTAGGGATGTAGTTGCTTATTAAATTTGTTTGTAATAGGATTTTGTAAAGAGTCGCCTCTTGTTAAAAATACGTACCTACTTTTATTTGGCTGCATCTAGCATCCAGATAAACTGGCAGCGGACTCCCAAGAATCCCAACACACTAGTTATGAAGAGATCGCATAGGCAACGGGTAGGGAATGCGATCTCGAGCCCTTTTTCGAGATTCAATCTCGTGACAAGACACACATTCTTGAACTCTTATTCGTACTAGATTTCGAGACTAGCCTGAGAATTTGATCACTATGCTTCTTAAGAAGCCATTTTGATTTATATTGTGCGTGATCGTGATGTACACACGGCTACTTAACTATCAAGCTTTAAATTTCCAGTATAAGCTGAACTCTCACTGTACGGAAATGCTATAGGTACAATGCGAGATCAGCTACTGGTAACTGTTAGCTTGATATTTAGCCGTGTGTACCTACTGTGTGCTGAATGTGCTGATTTGTTGCGTTATGCAATGTGCAGTACAGTGCAGATAGTTTTACATTTGTAAATAAACGTTGATTTTTTGTTTCGAGATTCAAATAAAGTTTTTTTTTTTACATAACTTCAAAATGTAACAGTTTTCATGAATTTCTGTTGGAAAAAAACCGCATTATTTCAAAAAGTAGTAGAAAATGTGAATCTAGAAACCAGTCTTAGTCCTCGATTTGCCAATCTAGACTCGAGATTACAATCCCCACTACTACAAAGTAGCGGGTACGTACGCTTCTATATCAAAACACGAGAAACCCTAACAAAAAAAAGAGTTTCAAAACGTTTTGTTTTTTTTTTTTTCACGATGTGATTATGGATACCCATTACGTTCTGTGAAGTTTCGCAAGCTAATTAAATTTGGACCTCTATGATATAGGCTGATGACGATGTTGATGAACCTCGAGAAAAAGAGATTCCATAAAAATACATTCCTAGACACATGTCATACCTTACTTAGACTAACTAGGTACCTAACACGTTTTTTAAATATTTTTAGTGGAAGCTGCTGAAATAGAAGTTGAAACAGCAGCTTTGTTCCACGCCGAGCTATTTTACGATATGCTATTAATTCTCAACGATTCACACGAAAACTCTGAAGATGAAGAATATGAAAAAACGGAGGAGAATACCCAAAAAACATAAATATGATTTTATAGTAAATACTGAAGACATTGAAGCTATGAAATACCTAATAAACTAAACTTGTTTATAGTACTTTTCTTAACTAGGTACATATATTTTAGTAGTTTGACATAGGTATCCTAGCTAATTAAACAGGGTGGCTTATGAAAGGGGGTATTGAATCGATGGTAACAGTTTGCGCGTCGATGACCTGTATTCAGTATGTGGCGTTGCGCGGCCACAGCGATATAAAAAATATCCAAAAAAAAAACAAAACCATGTCATGATAAAAAAAAAAAATTGAAACGCGGAGAACCGCGCTGCCACGGAGATTTTTAAAACTAAGACCTGAAATTTAGGTAAATAACAGACTGAATTTGTTTTTTTTTCTTTTTATGCAGAAAAATATCCTTGGTATATATTTTAGGAGCTGTAAGACTACAACCCCGTGGTCGCCTCATTAAAACGGTGTAAAACACGTTCTTGCCGTTATCTCGCTAAAACAGCATCGCAGAGATCAGAAGTTTTTTGTAAAACAACATCACGCCTTGTTTCCCCGAAGGGTTGGGCAGAGGTGTACCTATAGTACACCCACTTTTCGCCAGTTATGTTTAGGTCCCATGTTATAGGGGGCGAGCCTTGTGCCATCAACCGGGCAAAAATCCAGACTCCGGACTGCTACTGAGAAATCGAACCCAGGACCTTGTGCTCAGCAGTAGCGATAGCGACCACTAGGCCAACGAGGCAAATACAACAACAGCAACGACGCAACGAGAGAATTTTTATCTAGTTTTTTGTAAAACCTAGATTAAAACTTGTCAATTTAAAAAAAACAAGGTTTATATTTCAGTAGCTGTAGTACGTTATCGAATAGCAAAAACAAAAACCCTGTCCGATCCAAAAAAGGCGTATTCCTGGATTAACATACGAAAAAAATCTAATTCATAAAAACCAAAAGTTGTTGATTTTTTATTTTTAGTTGATGCGAAATATAACACTAAATATGGTAAATTTTCATAAGTTGACAACACTCCACCGGCCGGCGAAATCTTCTATTTTTTGCCTATTTTTAGTTCAAAGGACACCGCCCTGCCCTAGCCGCACTGTAGGTACTCATAACGAGTCCAGCGAGTCCTCGATCCTTTGATGTAGCCGACTGGTTGCCTACTAGCACGCTACTTGTTTGGCCACTTCGCCAGTCTCACGTGGAGATAGCTTGCGATCGGATGTCCGCACGTATCACGTGCCGCTATCGTATGGCGAACAATGTCGTATACTAATCAGGAATATTTGAATATGTTAATTTTTATTTGTGAGTGAGTGTGATTCGGAAATCGAAGTAAGAGCTCGGATTGTGGAAGCTTTCGACTCACTCAAATCGTACACAAGTGCGCTGCGAAGAGTACGTGCAAATTTAATAAAAAGCTGTCGAATGTGTACTAATGTTCGAGATAGACATATGGAACACAATCTCAGAGGTATGCAACTAGTAAATGTTTTAATAAACTGATACTTACAGTCGGTACATTGCCAAAAGCACATCACATTAACTCAATGATAATTGTTTCTTGATAAACAGAAGGTCAGAAATCGGGGTCACTGTGAGTCCAAGCCTACAATAAAATATCAGCTGATACCTACGCGTAGGCAAAACGTAGGTCTTTAGTCCTAAGTTTGTTTGGCGGCTTGCGACAAAGCATCGCCGCGCTCAGGCGGCTTCTTTGACACGAAACTGTAGGTGAACCCTGTCGAGCGATCAGTGTTGCCTTTGGTATGATTATTTTTAATTTTTTAAATTAATTATTTTCATTGGGGAAAAACAATTATCTCGTATCAATTAAATGATTACGTATTTGTGTACGCAGTACGATACCAAATAATACCCTTCAGGATCGGACAGGGTTTTCGTTACATGCTGTATACTAACTATAATAAAACCATAATAATTGCAAAAATGCACGAACAAAAATACTTAGTTTTTTGAAAAAAAAAACACAATGGGGACTCCTATACACAAGCACAGTGCGCGAAGAGCGACGCAACAGAACACTAAAATTCGTGTTTCGACTTGTCGCCTGCTTCGTTTTCTCCTCACGCACCCCTCAACTCATCACGCACGGATCACGAGATATTCGCTTTTTTTTCAACCGCCCACCGTTACAACCGTACCCAGTCTCCCCTATAAAATGTAGTTCCGACCACCACAACAAGATAGTTTTAAAGATCTCCGTGGCCGCGCGGTTCTCCGCGTTTCAATGATGCGGCCACGTTCAAACCCATAAATTTTACTTTATAACCATAACTTTGACAGATTTATGGTTTTGGGATTATGGTTTTCAACGTTTACAAATTTTTATAAAAGCTTGACATAGTTTTTTTTTTATACGGCCACGTGGCCGTATTGGCGTGGTTCGAATCGCACACATTCAGTTTCTGATTACTTACACCCTTAAGTTTCATCGTTAAAATTCAACTGTAGGTAAGGACATGATAAACATAGGTATACGCCATAAACATAATAATGTTCTTGGCCTTAGTAGCTGTATCTTAGACTTATATATAAATAATTATCTGTATGCAGCTGAATATCTACAGACCTCCTGAATAATAACAAAGTGTTATTTGCGGTCATAAACGTGTCCTTCAAAAAAATAGGTACCTAGTTACATAGGCACGGGTTGTTTACTATGAGGATAAAATTAATTAACATGTTGCCACCTTGGTGTGTGCTGATAACAAAACTATTTTCCTGTAGTCAATATAGAACATGATCGAACGTAGTGAAGTGGTTCCTTAGGTAGGTTCTGCCAAAAGTGTGTAATTTCTCATAGCCGTACCTTCTTAACTTTATTTCCTATCTGTGATGAGGGTCCCTAAGCTATATCGATCAGCCTAGAGGGTCACTTGCCGCGGTCGGTCCTTGGATAGGGCACCATCTTTACCTACAAACCGAGACCCCTCCGTGCCTAGGTGTCGTATTACTCGTATGGCCCAGTAACTGGGATGTGGAAGTCAGATATTCTATTCAGCTGCATCCGACTGGAAGCCGACCCTAACATATTTGACAAATGGCGAAGCAGATGATGACGTATCTTCCTTAGCTCGCTGTTGGTTATTCCACTTTCGGCGGTGAGCCGCGCGTTTAATCCCCTAAATTGGGCAGAGAGCGTCCTCAGTAATCCTCCACCGCGAACTCTCTTGAGCTTATCTAACTCAATGTAATTCCGATTTGAATTACGTCCGTGAGAACGTGGGCATGTACAGAAACACTTAAAAAAATATAGAAATACTTATGATGGAAGAGCGAGTGAAGCGAACTCGAAAATTTTAGCAAGCTACGATTATATTTTGCATACGCAGGGGGGTTTTTAAACTACGAACTTTATCTTTGTTACTGAACATATTTTTGGCCATGTTTGGGATTTGAAAGTTTTTTTCGAGGTTCTGGGGCTCCCAAGACCGGGGGCTGGGGATAAATAAATAAAAATTAGTAATAACTTGTAAAAATGTAACTTGTCTTTTTTGCGAGGCCCCTCAGGCGCGAGGCCTTCGGAAGTCGCCGACGTTTTCGACGCCTATCGCCGCTACCGATTGGTTTGACGGGGACACGCTTCCTTTTCCCTTGAGCATTACAATAAATCGCATGTTTGAGTATGTGATCGGAATCCTTCCTGAGCGTGTGGCCACCAATCCATCTTCAATTATATAATGATTTGGCTGTTGATTGGGGTCTCGTGGCATTTCCTACACTGGGTATTAAAATTATACATAATTATATTATAATAGGTATATTATGTTTATGTTAACCCTTCCCCCTCAGTACTTCTGAGATGCGGGAGGGCTTCCTAGCACTAATTCACAGAAACTTACCTTAAACCATTCCGCTACTCAGAGTTGCGAACGATATGGATGCGGGTTTTGTTGTGTAGTATTCAAGACTTCATCATTAAAACGCCACGTCTACTCAGATCCTTAGAAAGCATAAAAGTTCTTACATTACATAAGTGCAATCTGACAAGCGGGAAAGACAGAGAGAGAGCGATAGTATGCGCATTTCTCTGTTGTTCCCCCTCCAGAGGCGTAGTCGAAGGAGCCCCTTGACGCGAGGCTCCTACTTCTAAATGGTTATAAAAAATATAGGTAACTAATAATGTCCTGTACCCTAATTGCGTAATACACAATCAATCAGAATCTGAATCGTTTTGAAACAGATTGCTTATCCATTGCTTCATACGTTCGATAAACAATTCTGCTCAACAATGTAAATAACGCAATGAATGTTGTTAAACTGTCAAAATCAAACAGATTGGTCGTAATCGTTTACGAAAATATGTTACGCAATTAGGCTGCTGGTCTTTGTTCTACCCCTTAAACTAGACCCCGCCATCCTCTTCGAACGTAATCTATCCGGAGTCGGGGTGCCCCAAATCCTAAATGCATCAAAAGTTCCTAATAGAGTTAGTATGATATTCATCCTTTGTTTAATCATCGCTCATTGACATCGAAGTCCTTACCAAGCTTATTCTATTAAACCTATAAGCCAAATGTTTTGTCTGAGTATTCATATCCATAACGTCCAGTGTATTGCATTTGTAAAGCCTCCTCGCATTACAGAACTAAAAGCAGTAGTACATAAAGCAGAACTTAAAGCAATAGTAGGCAGTATTAATGGCCAATTCCTATAATTTACGGACCGTCATTGGTTAAAATTAACTCTTAATGTATCTTTACCACTAATGAAACGAAGTAAAGCAGAGGCTGTAGTTATCAAAGCGCACTTAATTCATTCGACGTTTTATAACATATTTGCTTTATATAAAACTCGGATGTTCTTAAATGAATAAATCTTAAACCACTTGTTGAAGCAGTTAGAAAAATTAGAACAATTTGTAAAATTAATTGTTACGTTGCCAGTTGGCATTTTTAATGTTGTCAAGTTGTTATTATTAGTTACAATTTCATCAGTTTCTCTCTCTATTGTAGTATATTCTCTCTTGAGTGAAAGTAGCAGAAACGAGACCACAGAGTTGTGCAGTCGGTGGCGGCGACGGAGGCGGAATGTACGCGTCTGTGCTCGTAGATGGTTCGAGAGTCAACACTTGGCTCCAAATTTATATTCCTTGAAATGCGGGAGCTAATTCCTTCTTTATTTCTCATCGAGTTATCTATGTAGCCCTCGGCTACACTGTTCGACCGGCGAGCAATGTAGCCGAGGACCTTCTGAAACTGTGCCCTGTGTATTCATGTGGGTCATTATCGAAATTTAAGAAAGTGGCAATTTGTTTCGGCATTGCTCCAATTTTATTTATGCCAATGGGTTGGCTATTTTCCAAAAATGGATGCGATGTCTAACAGATTTTATTGAACGAAGCGCTTCATATTTCTTCACTATGTCGTAAAAAAGCCCCTGTATTGTGAACGATCTTGGAATTTTATTTTTCGTGTTTTTGACCTGGACAAGAAGAACCCGCCCATGGTTCTCGACATCATTAGTTGTGATGTTTGCCAACTCTTGACGTCTACATGCACCATTTATGCCGAATATTAATGCAACCTGAAAAGAGTTTAAAACAGCGTAAAAAAGCGTCAGAAGTACGGAGGTTCTGAATATTTGAAGTGTTTCCATAAACGCTGCGACGCGACGCACGACGTCGCAAAGCAAGCATCGGCGGCAATTAATGAGTAAAGTTGCGTTGCGCCTTGCAATGTCGCATCGCTTGGTCGTCGGAGTAATTAAAATTTCACAGTGAACCCTAATTCTAACGGCCGACGAATCATTATAATTAACTGCTGATAAGTACTACATGTAAGCTTATAAAGTAAATATTCCTCCACTTGTGACTTTAATTTCGGCAAGATGAATCGTTATTCGATATTATTTGTTCTGCTATTATGCGTTTTGGTAGAATCGTATAAAAAGACTAGACATCACCATAATTTAAGAAGGGCTGGTAAAAAGCAGAGCACGCCTCCTCATTGCACGCAAGTAACAAAAGGTGAGTAAGTACTTACATAATATATTTTGTACTACTAACCAATTATTTCAAAATTACACAATCAATCGGAATCTGAAACGTTTTGAAACAGATTGCTAATACATTGCTTTTTATGCTCGATACAAAAATCTGCTTATCAATATAACGCAATGAATGTTCTTAAACTGTCAAAATACAACAGATTTGTCGTAATCGTTTACGAAAATGTGTTTCGCAATGAGGCTGCTGTAGTGCTTTTCATAATGTAACCTTCTCACCCTGAAGACTTAGGTGAAGTGAGCGTGGAGTAAGCTGTCAGTGCTACTGATGCTAGGGATTGACCAAGACGGGATGACACTGACAGCACACTTCACGTCAAGTCTTCACGGTGAGATTTTTACAGAATCGACTTATAAGCAGTTTCAGTAGGTACCTTAGTTGCTGGAGAGTTGTTGCACCACTTCTTCCTAGTCAACCTAAAGCTTTAGGTTTTTCGTTTTATTTTTTCGACGGTCGCAATTTCACGGTTGCGCGCGCCCATGAAACAGTTGAATTTGTGCTTTATTTGCAAACAATATAAAGATCAAAATAGCAGGATGTGTGGCTCAAAACCGCAGCAGCATAACGAACTCGATTTGGATCTTTATTGTGATAACTCGCTCTCTCTCTCTCTCGCGGGTCTTTTGCAATCGAAATGTTCATACTCGTCCGTTGAGTCACGCACCGTAAGAAGCGAGGACACTGTGGGAAGGCGTCCGCGTCGTTTGAAACTTTATGTATCATACCGAAAGGTACATATTGTATAACTACGTAAGTATACCTACGTACAGTCCGCGAGGCCTAAGCTGAGCTTTGCATTTGTGTCAGTGCACATAGCGACTCGTCCTTTGCTTGGTAATCGGCCTGAGGCGAGATGCGATTACATTGGTGCGATTGGTAATCACTCACACAAATGCAAAGCTCAGCTTAGGCCTCGCGGACTGTAGTACCTAATACGTACCTACTCACACTAAAATTACTTTTTCCAGATACGGACTACCAGTCTAGGTTTAAGTACGATTATCCAATCGCATATATTCAACCTGGACAACATGAGGCCTATCAACAAGTAAGTTAGACGGGTAGCATTGGCAGGAACATGGACGCACATCTGTTACCTCGCGACACAAAGGCACCACTCGTCGCGCGACACGCGGTGCCTTTGTGTCGCGCTATGGCGTCGCGCCTGTGTGTACGAGACTTAACGCGCCGATGTCGATGTATAAGTACCTAAATTCACTTGTTTATCGGTAATATAACACATCGGACCCACTGGAATGCAGTAGTTGAGATTGCCTATCTCAATTTTGTAACATTAACATAGCTATTCACAACCATTCGACAGGCTACCGTGTCGAAAATGACACATTTTCGATTACCTGATTTGCTCTGCCCTCGCCAGCAAATAACTGTCGGAAGAACAGCGGCCGTTTTCGCTCAAGTGGGCGCAAATGTTTCTCTCTGAGGAAGGGAACCTTCAGCACCGTTTACCAAAAAAAATATCTTGAAGACATAGGTATTGATTGTTGGATTCGGCACGAAAAAGTATCGAATGGTTTTTACCTATTAGTTATGCTGGATGTCTTTTATTTTATGATTAAATCAGCATGAGTCTCTGCAAAGTGATTAACTTGTAGCCACCACTCATCACACAGCACTTTAGCACGTTTTGACCATCAGTTAAAGTAACACAGAAGTAAACAGTTTTTAAAAGGACTGACATTACCACGTTTTCACATTCGTTCATCGACAACAAGTATTTCTACCACCTTCTACTAAAACAAAGACTTCCTAAAAACTTTTAAGCAAGCAGCTATGACAGACTCGTAGATCGTAACTACATCCTTCAAGCACCTAATTGATATACCTACCTGAGTGAGACATATATTTTTCCAGCTTTTCTGCGTGAACCCAGCCACAGTGAACAAAGGGGTGACGACCGTGTGTGATTGGGCAGCACCTCCACAAGTGCAGTTCACATTGGGCGACGAGTACATGCACGTGGTGCGTCAGGACCCCATTGGCCGCTTTCTCGGCAATGCCGTCATCACCACGTACCAGTACTGCAATCATAGCCTGCACAACGTTACCAGATCCGGGACGCTCGTGACCGTTACTGTTTTGTAATGGAATAAATCGACTCTGAGTTGGATTAAATAAAGCTTTTTATAACTTTTAACTAACCATTGTATCTTGAATACCTACATACCTAAAAAACCCAAGTATCATCAACTATCGAACTTCAATAGGCTTTTCTTAGATTAAACGAAAGTTAAAAACATTTGACTTACTTACCTTTTTCTGAAGTACTAAATTTCAAGACAAATTAATATGGTCTTAGTTGCAACTTTGTTAAATGTTTCTATAGACGTTTCTTTTAAACTAAAAAAACGCTTTTAAATGTTTTTAAGTCTGTAAAGGTATAGTTATGTAGGAGTATTACTAAATACTAGATAGGAACTATTACAAAACAAACCAGCAGCCTAATTGCGTAACACATTGTCGTAACCGATTACGACTAATCTGTTGAATTTTGACAGTTCAACAACATTCATTGCGTTATTTACATTGTTGAGCAGACTTTTTTATCAAACTTATGAAGCAATGGATTAGCAATCTGTTTCAAAACGATTCAGATTCCGATTGATTGTGTTTTAGGCAATTAGGGTACAGATAAGTATACAGTTTGCAACGTTTGTTTGTAAGGATCGCAGCAGGTGGGACTCAGTCGCGAAAAAGTGGGTAAACCCGACCGATTTTGTACGTATCTAATGAAGGATTGAATGTGCATTGGAAAAAAGGGACTTTTCAAGAACTGGTTATTTGCGTCAGAGACATTCCGAGGAAGTATTCCCGTTTGAGTACAGCTATTTTTGGGGCACCTATGCATTTAGCGTTCAAAATGGGAATACCTTTGGTGCTCAATGCATAGGTGCCCCAAAAATAGTTCTCAAACGGGAACACATTTTTCTAAGAGATTAAGTAGAAGAAAGAAAGAAGAAGTAGAATGAATTAAGAAGTGGAAATGTTGCGATTGAGCCATCCAAATTTTACGAATTTCCAGGCGGATGAAGTCGCGAGCAGAAGCAAGACTTCTGTTCTGATAACAAAGGCAAGAGATAGCTTATCATTGCAATTTCTCAGAGTCTAATTGATGATTCTCGAATTATGGATAGTAATTGATAGCTTTCTATGATTGTTTTTTTGTTTCCAATCATTTCGTGCATCATGCACAAAGCCTCTAAGTCTGTACGTTATTAGTGATAAAGTGCACGTAGATACAATGTTTGGCATTCTACCATATTACAAGCTATTATTGCTACTGTTTGTATATATTTTTAGTATATGTAGTGCTGATGAGCGTACTCAACACATATCGGTTTTTGAATATGGTGGGTACCTATTTAATTTACATAATAACTTACTTACGTTGACGAATTTTGTGATGGCCCAGTGGTTAAGCCCTCGCCTCTCAGGCACGAGGTTGTGGTGTGGCACAGATTAGATAATAGTAACTACGTTGTGGGTTCAAATTCAGGTAAGTACCAATGTGACTTTTACAATTCATATATTATGTTTTTTCCGAGTTTGTCTTAGAAGTTACTGATATCGTTGAAGAAACCTGCGGGATTATTGCATCAACAACATTCATTGCGTTATTAAAGTTGTTGTGCCGACAAATTGGTCGAACGTAAGAAGCAATGGATTAGCAATATCCTTCAAAATGATTCAGATTATGATTAATTGTGTGTTACGCAATTAGGGTGCCTGAATTATTGTAAATATAAGTCTGAAATCGCCAATCCGTCATGAGCAAACGTGGTTATCAATGCTCGTGCATTCTCAGTATGAGAAGGGCCCTTGCCCTGGCAATAATAGGCTATTTATAATGCCAGTGCATAACCAGCACTTGCCTCAGCCGCCAGCTTAAAAAAAATAAAGCGGGGAGTGTTTAGCGGGGTAATTGCAATATCACACTAACAGTAGGAATGGCTTTCATTTTGACAGTTCAACAACATTCATTGGATTATTTACGTTGTTGAGCAGACAAATTCGAACTTAAAAGCCATAGATAAAATGATTCAGATTGAGATTGATTGTGTGTTACGCAATCAGGGTGCAGGTTCCTCATGTCGCACTCGTCAGCTCTGCAAAACTGTTACATAAGTTCTATCCTTTGCCTGGCAGAAGGGCCTTTTTCCGGTTACGGGGTTTTACGCCCGCGTGTGTGCCGTATCCGCATGTGTGATGCTCCTTCAAAACTCAACGTGTGTCACCCGAGGGTGTCAGATAATGAATTATTTGTGACGTCATTATATCTTAATTTTATTATTACAATATTGTTTGTTGGATTGTGGCATCTGTCACATTATGAAGTTTGGGACCTAAGTCTAAGTACCTAATTTGATAAGGTATTGTGGACGAAAGATTAACATTTATATATATTATCTTTAGATTCGTTACCCGAGCTCAAAATTGGCTAGATAAAAGCAAGGCAATTGCCTGACTTGAAAATGTCTTGCTGCTGCATGTTCATTGCGCCAATAACCATGCAGCAGCTAGTGACATAATTAATTATGTATGTTCATCTCTTTCTAATAACAGGTATCGCTATGGGTATTTCCTTTACTTGGCGGTCTGTATGATTGTGTGTAGTACGAAGCTACACTCTTGGCTAACGCTGTTTTTGAGTGCACTAGTGTATGACTCGTCCATTTATAATTAAGTATAACCGTTTGAGCACCTATTTTTGGGGCACCTATGCATTGAGCTTCAAAGGTATTCCCAAAATACCTAAGGTACCTAAGGTGTTCCTATAAGTTGTAAAAAACACTTGGATGTTATTTTACTATCAGGTAGGTCAGGTAGGTTTATAAATCATTTATAGATTTCATTGCTATTTTAAAAGGATTTAGCTTTTCAAACGATTGATACAAAAGAGTCAGTCGACGTTAGAAATCTACTGAATTGCCTACCTTAATTGAATTGAACAAATAATTGATTAATTGAAGAATTACGAATCAGCGTGGCAATTGCATAATGCACTAACAATTTCAATGCCTTCCTTAATGACAATTCGACAACATTTATTACGTTATATTTGCGCACACGATTTTTTCAAACAGGAAGCAATCATATTAATTATGTACTATTCATGCAAGCAACAGATCAGGAATTTCCTTCGAATTCCTGCCTTATAAAAGGTGGGCCAAAAGAAATCACTTTAGTGGAAGATGCTCTCATTTTTGCAAATGGCCGCCAATGTCAAATCTGTTTTGACATTTGTGGACTAGACAGATGCAGAAAACAAGTGAACAAGCCATGGAGCGATACACTCCCCAAGAACGCGGAATAATCGTGTCTATTTTTTTGCGAAACAATTCGTCTGTGGTGTTGGCGCAGCGCGAATTCCGTCGTCGATTCCCCGGCCGTCCGACAACACTGCGCCGTTTGGCCACCAACCTTGAAGAGTATGGGACCACACGAGACGCTGCCAAGAGTGACCGGCCCCGGAGCGCCCATTCAACCGAGAATACCGCCGCTGTTGCCGAGGATGTCGGGCTGTCGCCGGAAACATCGACCAGAGCCGTGCCACGCAATTAGCCATCAGCCGGTCGTCCCTAAGGCGGATTTTGGTCAAAGAGTTTATTTATTATTTATTTTTTCTTCTCCTTTTATCTGCAATCGGCTTACTAGCCATAATCAGATGAGATCTTCGTGTGAGATTGTTTTTGTGGTGTTCCATTGAACATTCACATATTGTGGTTCAGTACTTGATAAACCTTAATTTTTCACTGTCGCTGGTCCAAGTTTAAGATTTGCCATCTCTTTAGGCGGATTATATCCCCTTGTCTGTTTAAAAGGTTCTTGGCTAAGATATTGGTGTGTTTGCTAAGTCTCAGTTTGCTCTGCATTTTTCGCATAGTTCTTCTTTCACTGTTGGTATCTTAAGGTGCTCGTGTATTTCTGTGTTTCTGACGAACCAGGGCGCACTTGAGATTGTTCTTAGGGCAAAATTTTGGAACCTTAGTAAAATTTCGATATTGGAGTTGCTATCCGATCCCCAGAGTTCTATTCCGTAAGTCCAAATTGGTTTTATTATAACTTTGTAAACAAGTATATTGTTACTTAGAGATAACTTTGATTGTTTTCCTAAGAGCCAGGATAGACTTTTCATCTCAATGGTAGCTGCCTTTTTCTTTGCCTTAATGTGGTTGACCCAGGTTAGCCTTTTGTCCAGATGTAGCCCAAGGTATTTCACTTTGTTGCTAGTTGGCAGTGGTTTACATTCTATGTACACTGGGGCACCATCGCCCTTCCGAAGAGTGAAAGTTACTTGAACTGACTTAGTTATACTAGGTTGAATTCTCCATTTTTTCAGCCAAAGATCAATTTTATTCAACTGGACTTGTAACTTCTGAGATGCCTGCATTGGATTCTGGTCACTCGCAAGGCATGCAGTGTCGTCTGCATAGGTCGCAGTTACCACTTCATTAGTATTAGTCAAATCTGCAGTATAGATCGAGTAGAGCACGGGCCCGAGCACAGAGCCTTGTGGGACTGAGGCCTTCATTTCATAGAGATTTGACAGTTCTTCCTCATACTTAACTTGAAATTTTCTTTGGTCTAAGTAAGATTTTAATATCATATAAAAAGAGTTAGGTAGACGAGATTTAATTTTATACAATAGTCCCTTGTGCCAGACCCTATCGAATGCCTGTTGGATATCCAGGAACACCGCGAAGCAGTATTCTTTATTTTCCAATGACTGTCTGATTTTATGGACCACTCTATGCACTTGTTCTACAGTTGCGTGCTTTTCACGGAATCCAAATTGATGGTCTGGTAATATCACATTCTCGTCAAGGACTGGTTTTAATCTACGTAGAAATATTTTCTCAAAAACCTTTGATATGACTGGAAGGAGGCTTATGGGTCTTTAAGAGCTTGGTTCGGTAGGTGGTTTTCCCGATTTCGCTATCATACTTATTTGTGATATCTTCCACATTTTTGGGTAGTATTGTAATCGAAAGACGGCATTGAACAGCATAGTAAGAAAGACGATAATTTTTCTAGGTAGATGCTTGAGTATTTCACCTGTGATGAGATCATAACCAGGACTTTTATTATTCTCCAGATTACTCATTGTCCTAATCAGTTCTTTCGGCTTGACCAGTTTGAGTAAAGGTGATAATTGTTGATCGCTATTAAGATAATTATCGACTTCCTCTTCAAAATCGGTCATCGACGACTCATTCGGAGTGAAAACTGTAGAGAGGTGTTGAGCTAAAAGCTCCGCCTTTTCAGTTGCTTTTCTGGCCCAAAATCCAGTAGTTTTCCTAAGACGGGGTGTAAAATGTTGTGGTCGTTTGAAATTTTTGGTTATCTTCCACAAGGAGTAGTTGTCTTGTTTTCGAGCCGATAATGTTGAGAGTTTTTCTTGAAAACCGGTATTTTCATTATCATGAATGAGCTCCTTAAGTTCTCTTGAAGCTTTATTAAAATTCTTTCTGTCCTCTTCCGATCTACTCAAATGAAGTTGCCTTCGCAATCTTCTTTTGGCCTCCAGTTTTTGCCTTATCTCTAGGGGTATATTATTTTGACTGACTGAAGTGTCTAGCGTAGGGGTAGCGCGCCATGCTGCTATTTGTATCAGATTAGTTATGTAGAATGTGGCAGAATCTATGTCTTCTTCAGTTTTCAGCTTTGCTTTTAGGTCAACTTCTTCTTCAAGGTAGTCAAAGAACTGCGCATGTTCCCGTACAAAGTCCAGTCCGTACATCAGCTGCTGCCTGCCGACCGCCAAACGCGCGTAACCTACGCCCAAGCCATCCTCAATCTCGAGGAAGAAGTGGACGATTTTTCGACCAAAATCATAATGAGCGATGATTCTCATTTCCACCTCAGCGGGTACGTGAACAAGCAAAACTATCACTTCTGGGGCACCGAAAATCCACGAGTGATGCACGAGGAGCCATTACACCCGCTCAAAGTGACTGCATAGTGCGCTGTTCACGCTGGAGGAGTCATCGGGCCATTTTTTTTCGAGAATGCCGCCTGCCAAACGACAACAGTGGACGGTGCGCGCTATAGGGCCATGTTGACCTTTTTTTCTGCCGCAATTGGACGAATTAAGACTGAGGAACATGTGGTTCCAACAGAACGGCACAACGGCACACATTGCGCGAGCCACAACCGATATTCTGAAGGCAGCGTTCCCGGGTCGCCTCATCTCTCGTTTTGGCGATTTGCACTGGCCCGCAAGATCGCCCGATTTAAGCGTTCAAAACTTTTTTTGTGGGGTTTTTTGAAGTCCCGTGTTGACGTGAACAAGCCCGAGACTCTGGAAGCCCTTAAGGACAACATTCGACACGAGTGCGAGAATCTGTCGCCCGAAGTTCTCGCCGAAGTGAGGAAAAATGCCATAAAACGAGCCCGTATGGAAATCAATTGTGAATTCTAAAGGTTCAAATAAACATAATCAAAAAACAGAATCGAAGTTTTTCATTTAGAAAAAAAAAGACAGGCAAACAACATCGGATGACTTCTTTTGGTCCACCTTGTATAACCTAACTCTTTTTTAATTCGCTTAATTACATTATTATGTTATAACACTGTTTCACGACATACAAAATGTATGATGATGGGTTCAAAATGGCAGTTGATGTTTCATTAAAGTGACGTTTATAGGACAGGGATTGTAACGATCGGGTCAGTTGCTCTGTAGGGTTTCAGTTGGATAGTTCCGGTGCCTTTGTAGTGTGGAACAAATCAACCAGTACCCTAATTGCGTAATACACAATCAATCGGAATCTGAATCGTTTTGAAACAGATTGCTAATCCATTGCTTCATATGTTCGAGAAAAAAATCTGCTCAAAAATGGAAATAACGCAATGAATGTTGTTGAACTGTCAAAATGAAACGGATTAATCGTAATAGTGTACGAAAATTTGTTACGCAATTAGGCTGCAGGTGTTACATAAGTTAAGTAATTTGATATTATACCTTAATCAATGCTTATTAAGACCACTGTTGTGTAACACCACGTTCGCACCGACGGCGACGGCGACGTAATAATATCACGGCGGGATTTTATCGTTTTTTTTTTTCGATGCCTCTGACTGGCTTCGATGGATTGACTCTGTTAGATTCTCAACGCTTGGCTCGTGATTGTGATTTGTAAATCCAGTGCGCGAGAAAATTCCGCCGCGATATTTTTACGTCCGTGCGGATGTGGTCTTAAGTCTCGTACACACTGGCGCGACGCCACAGCGTCACAAAAAGACACCGTGTGTCGCGCGACGAGCTGTGCCTTTGTGTCGCGCGACGGGCTGTGCCTTTGTGTCGCGCTGTGGCGTCGCAACTGTTTGCGGGAGTCTTTACGCTTGATCTTTCCTCGGTCGCGTCGGATTGCGTACCTTGGGTGCCGTCCCATTGGACTATGAGAGTGCGTTTGTGTCTGCGCACACACTTGTATACTACAAAATCTCTCGCGATGAGGGCTAGTCTACGTTGAGATTGGCCACCATGGCCGAAATACGGCCTGCGAGCGTAGCATGACAGATGAATAAAAGAAATCTGTCATGTACAAGACAGCTTGTCTATTCTTTCGTCGACAAAAGTTGAAGTGGTGATGCTAAGCGTGCTGTAGGACCATTGGTATGTTGTGTAAGGTAGGTAGAATAGGTATGTTACTGCCAATGCTACAATGGAATATTTATGTTATTTTCCTTGCTATTGCCATTATGTTGCTATTGTTCTGAGTAATGGTAAAAGAGATAGAATTAACTGGTTTAAGATAACGAATATTTATGGAAATGTCTATGAGCTGCTGTGGTGCTGTGGTGTTGTCAGATGTTTTCGATCACAACGAGGTACCACATTCTCCTGAATTTAACTGAGTTGGCAGATATTTATGTATGGCACAAGACATGCTCGTTTGAAGCCGATAAAGCATCCTAATTTTGGCGTCGTTTATCTCGACTGTTAGTTTTGCTGTTATTTCGAATTCACATACCTATTAATTCTGCCACTTGTGGCGGCATCTACACCGCCACATGCGAAGAACACATCAGACGCAGTTGCCCACCAGATACGACATCCATCTGGTCGGAGGATCCTCCCTTTTCCACAGAGTATGAGTGAACTTTACACCCTGCTCCTGATATCTGGTGACCCCGAGTATGAACGTCAGTGCAGCCTTCGTGCAACTGCTTCAGCGTGACGTCATCATCATCACTCCCCCAAGTCACACAGCCAGCCAGCAACCACGGCTTGAACGGTTGTCCTGACCATCAGCATGCAGCGCAAGCGCATACCTGGTCATCACCTTCAGCCTCATCAGCAACCTTGGCACAGCACACCGCACATTCGGCCGGTCCACAAGCAGAGCGCTTAATCCCTCTCCTGGTTGACACCAGCAGTCAGCCACCCCGACTCACTGGGGCATCTTCGTAGACAGTTCCGACTCACCGAGAACTATGTGACACCCGGTTCCAACCCACTGGAACCCAACTGGCATTGGCAAGCATCGCAAGATACAAGACTTAGTCCACTGTCGAGCTCCGGTCTCCGGAGGGGAGGCATCTACACCGCCACATGCGCACAACGCATCACACTGACGTCACACAATTCCTGCATCTCGCAATCAGAGTTTACCACGCAGCTAGCATATATACAACTACCCAACAGCAATCATCGGGCAGTTGCCCACCAGATACGACATCCATCTGGTCGGAGGATCCTCCCTTTCCCAAGAGTATGAGTGAACTTTGTTCCTCATATCTCTTCACCTTCCACAAATGATCACCTAAATATTTATTTGCAGATATTTTGCCGAGCTGTTCATATTAATATTTATTCTCGTGACTGTAGGTAGGTATGTATTTAGTTAGATGTTTTACTTGTTATTCTTCGCGGCAAATAATATTGAACAATATTAGGTACCTACTTCCGAAGGTTTGTTTGTTTGTTCGTTTGAGTAACTTAGTTTAGGAGGTCGGAGAGGCAATCGCTTCATGTAAAATACACCATAGTTAGTTTGGTAGACCGGAAGCCGGCCCCTCAACATTCGATGATCGACTTCCGAATGGTTCGCGAATACTTCGGAATGTTCTACTCCAGCAACTACTAACTCCTATGTAACTGAACGCGATCAGCATTACTACAAAAGAGCTGTCAGTGTCATTATTTTCAATGGAATATTGACATTTACAGCTCTGGAACGCGGTTTTGAATTGCCAAAATATAAACGTTTTAAATGAGTGTTAGACAAGTACAGCACTATCGTAGAAGTGACGTCACGATTAGGTAACTTGTTCTAGAGTGCGTTAGCGAATCCAACCAAACTGCACTCGAATATTCCTTTCTCTAAATGTTCTAATAAAATTACGACGCACATTTAAGACTTAAATTAAAAGTTATATTTCAAGGTCACCATGCCGAAGGAGAGGAACCATCATTCGCAATAAACGCAAATATACCAGAGCTAACACGAGTATATACGGTTAATGTAACGGTAAGTGAGCTATAATATACCCACAAAAACTATTTAAAAAAGGCAAAATGGCGGCAATCCAAAGCGATTGAATAAAAATCCAATTAAGTTATTTTTGTCAATACATATTGGGATCAGCTATGCCATTCAAACTTCAATAGCTACTCGCCCCAAATTATGGAACAGGCGATTACGATGTTGGTCATAAGTCTTGGGACTTAATAAAATAACAGAGTGTGTTGGGTTTTTCGAAATTCAACCCTTATCTGAGTGAAATACTTACCTTGCAATCAAGTTTTTATGAAAGGATTTTACTGCTTGCTTCGCTGAACTCGAAAATGGTTATCAGTCACCATGAAACTTTTCCAAAATAAACCTCTGTCGGCGTGAACAGCGGGAAAACAATTTTAATGAAAAACCACATTCCTTTGATTTAGAAACTTTAACTTTGGCACAAATACTTCTTTAGTATATTAAGATAGTCGAGGGGACTGGAGGGGATATTGATCCTCTTAGACAAAGCTTGGGGCGAAGTGCTAAGTAGTTATTTATAAAATTCTAGCTTATGCCTGCGTCTTCGCTCGCGTAAAGGTCAGAAATCGACTGACATACGCATTGCGGTCTTATAAGTCCCTAATTAAAAAAGAAAAATAAGGTCAGAAATCATCACATGGAAACGTACCTACTAAGTACTACGTTTAATAGATCTTTATACGTTGTTTTCATTACATCCTAGTGTCTGCCTACCACATCGATAAATAAGGACGTGATCAAGGGAGCAGAGGTATCTACTTCTTTTTATAAAGAGTTAGGTGTTAGCATGGCATAATCGGCTAAATCAGCCTATACTGTTCCCACTGTTGGGACACAGGCCTCCTCGGTAAAAGGTAGTTGGTAGATGTCAAATCTTCGATTTTTTGGTTCTTAGACAGTTTCCTCACGACGTTTTCCTTCACCGTTTTGAGAGCAGTTGTGATGAAATAATTTACACAAAGTAAAGCTCCTGTCTTGGTTCGAACCTACGACCAAGACATACGTCGTACACAAGTAAGTCGCGGCCGTTACCACTGGGCCACCACTCTCTGGTTTATAATTTAGCTGAAATATGATATGACGAAGATTGTTGGTGTCGGAAAAATTATGCCGACTGGGAGCGTTCCAACCAAAAGTTATGTATACGCGGCGCACGCCAGTAAAGCACGAGTCCGCATAATTCTTCTGACATTCTGAACACTCTTCGTAATATTTCAGGCAATTTACACAAAAGTATAAAGTATATAGAAGTAAGTATACACGCAAACCTTCGTAGTAAGATGAAGATACCTCTGCTCTCCTGATCACGTCCGTATTCTTCGGCGGGTTAGGATCATCACAAGGATCTTATGAATTGATAAAGGCTATGTTTTTTTTACATTGATGTCCTCCTACTTATTTGGTTTGTATTTTTAGCCATCACGACCAGAGTTTGATAAAAGATTTACGTATCTCAAAGTGGAGTATCACAGCCCCATGTCATCAGTGGAAATAACGTATGATGAAGACTCGGCCATGCTGAAATTTTTTATACTGTTTCCATTTAGAATAATACCTTATGGAATCGTTGGCTACTCTCTCAAAGTTCAACGTAGAAAAAGGTGGAGCTCATGGGGAACATACAAATGCAATAATAATATTCAAGCACATCTTTGACAAACTTGTCACCTAGTTACTTTTAATAAATGCAAATCTTATCGCTAAAATTCGACCTGGACAACGTGAAGCTATCAACAAGTAAGTGTAATTTAAACTGTCTTAATTATAAAAGGTACTTTACAAATTAGTTAGGTACACATCATGAAATAAATCTCACGAGAACAAGAAGCGAAGAGATATTACATCAAAAAGTAAATGGGGATGATGACAATATTATTTTTTCTCAAAAAAATGTTTAAAAGTGTAAAAGATAAAAAAACTGAAAAGTTATAAACGTTTTAAAGTAAGTGTTAGACTGGGACAACAATATCGTAGAAGTGGCGTCACGGCTACGTTACTTCATACTAGCGCCGTACATTGTCCGTACCGCGTGACAAGGACAGGAATAATCCCTCCAAAAACTTTTAAAGCGTTTATCTTCTTCATATTTACATCGATTTAACAGATTTTTACGATTATCTCATTTTTACTATGACTTCTTTGAAAATACATTATTCATATGAACATTTTTAATAGTAGTCATCATCCCAATTCAACGAGACATCTAATGATATACTTTCCTAGTCTAAGTGGGTATTATACTTACTAGAACGGCCGAACCCAATAATCTATATATCATCAATTTTGGCGTACATCGCTTACTACGGGTAGCGTGTTTATTATGCAAAACGCCAAGGTATGCGTTCCAGGATGAACAGTAGTCTATGTCCTTACCTAGATCATGTAGACCTCGTTATCTAGTCGCACTGACGCCTCTTTTTTGTAGGAATTGAATGTCTTAATTTATCGGCCGTCTCTATAACGATGTTTGTAGTTTATAGTATGCAACAATGCGATTGATTTTTCGCCTTTCAAATCTCTGGTCAATCTCAATATAGCGTAGGTATTAGGTATAACTTTTTTTATAATTAGCAAGAGCATTTCTTAACTTGTAACTTATTCTTTAGACTGCATTTTTAACGCCGTAAATAATTACACAAAATTGGACCTTCTTACATAATAAAAGCAGGAAGTAAATTACAACAAACATGATTCAGACAACATGCGCTGCTCACGTACTGAACGGAGTAGAAGATGTTGCGAGTGGGCAATTACGACGGAGGCAATTGATTAGAAATCAAAAAAGGAGTCCTCAAAGCACCATCTAGGATTGTCAAGTTTAAGGAAATGTTTCCGAACTGACGTTACCTCCTGAACCTATTTTAATTAGATGCAATACATGTTTTTTTGTGTAATGAGGTTACAAATGTTTCTAATGCAAAGATTAAAAAACTAAAAAATTAAAAAGTTAACTGTTATGATTTGACCCGATTCCGGCTAGACGTCGACTTACAGGACATCCTGCATGTCGATTCTGTAAAAATCTCACCGTGAAGACTTGCGTGGAGTGAGCTGTCAGTGTCACCCCGTCTTGGTCAATCCCTAGCATCAGTGGCACTGACATCTCACTCCACGCGCACTTCACCCAAGTTTTCACGGTGAGATGGTTACAGAATAGCACTACTGTATAATACTTCATTTTTTTTAGTACGCTACTATTATATCTGTCGCAGTGGAAAAGAGATTTTAATTTTTTGGTTGGATCCTTTCGGATAGAAGACGCAACATGGCTTTCAAGCCAAGTGCCAATTGTGCCAAGTGCAACAGAAACTGAACTCGATCAGCGCATATAAACTGCGTTTAAAAGCTGTCAGTGTCAACATTCCATAACAATGTTAAGTATGACAGTTTCATTGGTGAAATCCGCCATAAGTAGTAAGGCTGAAAGTGTATCTAGTTTCAGTTCAGGAAAACGACCTCGCTCTATTAGGTACCTACATATTTTATGGCGTCAAATTGAACTTGTTAGCGAAAGACGACGTAATGGGTATGGATAATATGGATATCTACCTAAATATGATAAAACAACAAAAAAAGACATATAATACAGATTTTCTCAACTCAAACTTCAGCCTGTCGATTCTGTAAAAATCTCACCGTAAAGCCTTGCGTGGAGTGAGCTTTCAGTGTCATCCCGGCTTAGTCAATCCCTAGCCTGTTTTACGGAGACGTGGTTACAGAATAGCATACTACAGGTAACACCAAAAAAATATAAAAACAATTTTTTTTTTTGGTTTTCTTATTTTTAACCCTGTACACCTTATTTGAGAATTATATTTGTCTGAGATGATACATTGATTACAAAACCGTACTTTTGTTCAGGATCGTGCTTGGTGTTTGACATGTCTATAATATTTCCAGCTATTCTTCGTCAACTCTCCCACAGTGAACAAAACGGTGACGGCAGTGTATGGCAGTACCTCCTCAGGCCAACTTCACCTTGGGCGACGAGTACCTACTTACTGCACGCACGTCCCAGCGGAACCGTCAGAGTTCAGAAAGTCAGGATCTCAACGGCTGCTTTCACAACTACCACACCAAACGTAGCCTGCACAACGGCTCCAGATAGGTGACCATTTCCACTGCTGCTTGCTGCTGCAATTTTTTATATCAGCTTAAATATACCTATGTGTTTTTAAATACCTCTTTACTTTGAATACCACCCCTAAAACTTATTCACCCTAATACAAATCATAAATTTACTTACTGACAGACAACGCATAACCTCCTACCTCTAAAGCGGTTAAGGCGATGTTGCAGTAGGTACTTTTTAACTTTCTTAAACCTCTGTAAATCCAACCAAATGGAATAAAATGTTGCGCAAAAAGTAAATAGAACATACGGTCAAGTTTCGATCAATACAACGCGTTTTCATTCTATTGGTACGCGTAGTACAAAGATTATTAGAGGTTTAGCACTTAATCATAAACTTTCAGAGGTATGAGCAAAAGGGTGAGAAGAGCCTCATCCTCTACTGAAAATGGAGAAATCTCCGACTAGACGGGTATTGTGTCAGGTGAGCAACTGCCAAACAGTTGTTGGGTTTTTGTCTGTATACCTTCAGGAACTTACCTACAGCGGATAACTCTGATGTAATCTGTAGTTCGTCTGTGGCCATATAGATGGCGCCACAACCTTAGCTGAAACTCGATCGGCTCGTTACGTGAATAAGCCGACAGAAGTTAAATAATAGGCTAGATATAGTGTCCCACTGCAGGGCAAAGGCATCTCATACTGAGAAGTATTACTAAGCATTGATCACCACGCTTTCGTAAGACGGGTTGGCGATTTCAGACTTATATTAACTATAAGTTCAGGTTTCCTCAGGATGTTTTGCTTCACTGAAAAATCTCACCGTGAATACTTGGGTGAAGTGAACTATAAATAGTGTCAATCCTAGCATTAGATGGAATGACAGATGACTTCAAGCTCATGTCATATGAGTTTTCACCGCGAGATTTTTACAGAATAGGCCCGGCATGAGGCATTACGGGTGTACATATACCTTTCGCAATAGAAAAAACAGGTGTAAAAACATTCTAACGAAGCCGAGCCGAGGGTCACTTGTTCTTCCTATTATTATAATACAAAAGTTGAAAAAAAAAAACAAAGTTTGTTTACGAAAACACGTTTTATTTAACTTTAAATACTCCCAGGATCCCTGCAAATGCACAATAATTTGCATGCGTTACGTTGCGGTCACACTAAAAATAAAGGCCATTCCCAGCAATTATTTTTGCACAATGTTACTAAGTGTATGATATTCAGGTTCAGAATGCGTAGATGAAAGCTTCATGAAGGGCGAGACCCTTCATTAAGCTTTCATTACAATCTGTATTTGATTTATATAGAGGCTGGCAGGGACATTCTTGACCTCTTAACGTATATTAGCTATATATTTTTTGTCGTCAGGAACAAAGCTTCTTACGCTTTTTCTTCAACTTGACCGTTTTGGATTTTCATTTTGACCTCACTATCGGCTCCAACACCCTCGAAAACCATGAAAAACGATGCCCATGATGAAAATTTTGAAAAATGTTCGCAGCCATCATCTTGGATTTTCATTTTGACCTCACTTTATTGGCTTCAGCACCCTCGAAAACCATGTCTCTAAATATATCTCTCTCTGTCGCTTTCTATTATATGTAATAAAAAGTCGCAGCATAACGATTTTTCGTCACGTGAAGATTTCTAAAATTGAACAGTCAGTTTTTTCAGAATAATGTACTGAATCCATGGTAACAGGCTGCTTGTCGAAGTCCCTGCCACCCTGTATTTTTTTTATAAACCTACCTGCTTGTGTTACATGTTTTGATCCATCTGCCACTCAAAAAAATGTTGCAACTCCTGTGTCGTTCGACACGATGGTTTTCGATCTAGGTAGCTGCGTGCCATTCAAAAAGCTTTTCGCACCAGAGCGTGCGTCAAACACACAGACAACGAAAAAGTGATTGAAAATTTGAAATAGACATAATAGACCAAACTTCTCCACAGCACGCTTAGCTTTAACGGGTTTTGTCGATGGATGTATAGACAAAATGAAAGGTAGAATAGACAAACTGAAAGATTTCTTTTATCCATCTGTTTTTGTGTGCTCATGCTGCGTTTGCTGGAGATGAATCGCCCTCTGCGAAACTAATTACCCTTTGCCAGGCAGCAATCATATTCAGCGCTACCTAGCGAATCCAGACTACCCTCAGACCCAGTAAAAAGTAATAGTTTAATTTTTTTTCTGAAGGTGTCCATGTTGAAGGCGAGGAAGTATCATTCGCAGTTAACGATCAAATTCCATATCTCACCCTACAATTTACACTAAATATGACGGTAAGTGAGCTTATTAGTGAAAGTGTGTAGGTACCGTTATTAGGGGTCACAGACCGTTTGTGTAGATCGCCAGCACGACACGGTGGAGCATACGGTGGAGGTCTACCCGGTTTGGGCGGAGCACCGTCTTGTCCTCGCGGAGGCGATTGGCGGAGGCAATCTCTCGCGTCCGATCCTGGTCTAGGCCATGGTACGAAGCGAGAGTGAATGGGAAGCCGTCACCTCCTTCAGCGAAGCAGTAATGCTCGCGAAGGAGGAGGCGGAGTGAGTGAGGGAGAGTCAATCCTTGCGCCCGCAGGCCCCTATTCGCCGCAGGAGACGTCCTGGGCGTCGGGAATCGCCAGCAGATTCCAGGCCACCGTAGGCGCGGGCTTGCGGACGGCAAGCAATGGGTAGCTCGCCGTCCGGTAAGGACTAGGTCCGGGTCGACGGCGCGTTGTGTTCCACGCGCGCCTCAAAGAGATGTCAGCACTAACTGACGGGTTCCGTTAAGGCCGATGCCTGCCAGGTTCACGGTTTGTTCGAAAGAGATACCGTGGCCCAGGCAACTGAAGGAACACGGGTGGATTTTAATCGAGTCATTTGATGATTTCCCACCCTAAAAAAGGGGTCATGGACCCTAAATATAACTATGTTTTGTGAGTGCACCTCAAAGTTTGTGCGATAACTAGGTATTTTGCTATTTATATAGTTACTCCGACTTCTGAGTTCTGGTTAAATGTGTTATAACTATTTATTTTACCTTTTTTTTAGATAATGAAACCACATTTGGAACAACGATACACGTATTTCAGAGTGGAATATGTCAGCCCCATGTCAACTGTGGACATCAATTTTAAGCCTGATACGATGCTTTTGTCATTTTTTGTAAGGTTTCCATTTATGACAATACCTTTTGGAGTTGTTGGTTACTCTCTAAAACATCCTCGCAGCAGAGTATGGAGCACATGGAGAAAATCATTGAGAAATTCGAAACGCATTCAAAATATGTCTTTGAAAGGACGTCCTTGACAGGAAGTGTTGTATACAGTCCGTTCAGTTATTTTACCTCTGATTTTCATCGCTGACAAAACCTGTGATCTTTGTTGCAGTTGTATTAAGTTTTCTGTTGGGTTGCTGCCTTTGACAAGTCTATCAAATTCATAATGATCTTTACACTTGTAAAAATAAGGTTGCTATTGGATTTCTGCTGTCATAGGTAAAATAACTGTGATGGACTGTAGAAACTATTGTAATTAATCATAAGTACAGTAGGCCGCACGTCAGTGTAAACAAAACCAGTAAAGGTTTGCTGGCCTCTCATTCTATTGAAACTCCGTACTACGCTAGGCCAGCTGATGGTCACCACCGACGTGCGGTCAACCGTAGGTACCAGAAAATAAATAAAATAAATCGAATATTCGGCACATTTGTAATCTTTATCTAAATACGCGACCAAGTGCGCTAGCGCAGGCCTCCTGCGGCTTCAGACGTTGGCGAGGAATATATATGTAGAATGTGGTTGAAATACCTGAAAACCTTAAACCTTTTCAGATTTTCTGGTATGTCAACCATCAGCATGAATAACTTTAACTGTGGGACCAAACATGAAATCACGAAAAAAAATCTGCTACTCCGTACATTACATTCGCAAAACTCAACAAAGAGTAGGGAATAGCTGATTTCCATCTCGCCCAGCATTACCACCATAGTAACCAGCAGCCTCATTGCGAAACACATTTTCGTAAACGATTCCGACTAATCTGTTGTATTTTGACAGTTCAACAACATTCATTGCGTTATTTACATTGTTGAGCAGATTTTTATCGAACTTATGAAGTAATGGATTAGCAATCTGTTTCAAACCGATTCAGATTCCGATTGATTCCGATTGATTAACAATCAATCGGAATCTGGGGGTCTACTTTCTTAGCCCGAAGTCCGTGGTTTCGGCCTTCGTTACGGACGTTTCCTACTCTGTATCACCTACGGACTTACGATTAGTCCCGAACTCGAACTAAGAATGAATGACAACACGATTTGACAGTTGTCCCTACTCCGAATGCGTTTTTGCCCGTCCGAAAAGTTGGATTTGACACTTGTTTTAACGGAACGTTATGTCATTTGATACGACATCAAAATAGTTATCGTGATGCTGACGAAAGTTAATTAATTGAAAATATGGCTGCTTTTTTAATGCTCGAAGACGCTATACAGGTAGAACGGAGGCGTCGCCGATTGCCTCTAAACATGTCAATAAATAGGGTATTTGTATTTATAGCATTGATTAGGTTATATAATTTGCAAACTTGATATTTTGCTTACAGGACATAATGGGTGTTAGGACAGGCGGAAGATACTGTTAAAAAACAAATTTTACGCAATAAAAGTATTGTTTTTTTGGTAACAAATTTTTATTTAGCATCAATCAACACAACTTGGCTTCTTGCTGAATCGGCAGGTAGGTGTCGCCGAACTCGAGGACGTGCACGACGAGAATGTAATGCTGTAAACAAATGAAAAAAAAAAAAGTCAGTATTAGCTTAGTATTTTGTAAACATGATTTATGTCATCTATTTACTAGTGATCAATTATACTTACTTCGCTGATTACGAATTAGCAGTTCCTTTTACCATTGCCTCAGTGATCACTGCAGGTTGCTTCTGGGAAACTGGGTTGGCAGGTGTAGCAGTAGATATTTGTGTGGGTGTGTTGACTGCTTATTCTTGTCTTACAGGTGGACCCTGTACAACAAAAACTGAATATCATTGACGGATACAAGAAATGTATAATTATGTATCTGTTAAGTATAGTTATTTAATTTAAAAGTCACGGGTAAGAGGCCATGCAAAATAATTATAAGTACATGAATGCTGTTTTTTCTTGTTTTTTTTACCATCAGAACAAATTTACTATCTATGTTCAATTATATTTTAATTATTACCGATGGAAAAGCTGGCACTCTTGCCTCAGTTTGCGGCTCTCTAAAACCCTCTCCCATAATTGACAGTATCCTCAATTCGTATCGATGGGTCTCCACCTGTAGCACATGCTGAACGTCTGGCAGATCCAGCAGCTTTTTCGGCCCAAATGTTTTTTTTAAATCATTGTAGGTATGCACTTTAATAATGGCAAGACCTTAAAATCATAATAATACGAGTAATGTATTAAACTTACCCTTTGCCAATCCTCCACGGACTTTGTGCAACTCCCCATTGAATTAAGGGAGTTGCACAGGCTTTCCCACAGCCGTTTTGATCAGATTCTCCCGTTGGCACCCCTCAATAGTCCGCGAGCCAACTCATTATGCTCACTCATAAAATCGAGGAAGGCCTCAATTTTTGCATGAATTGCTGCTGGAGCAGTTGGGGCCATTTTACTAAACTAGCGAAAACATCCCGCGTCGTATAAATAATATTATGAAAGTACACTTAATTAATGTAAATAACTATTTTGAAAAAAACTGACATTTCATTTGAAAGTTGCCGTCAGAAAGAAAAAGGGCAAAGGTATTAACAGGATAAGGCCACGATACGGATTAAAATGGCAAAAATAGTTCAATTCTTTAACTAAAGACATAACAAAAACTATATTGTTCGAAATGTGGTCTTTTTCTTAGAAAACCAATATTATTTTTTATTTAATAAGCTAGAAAACTTCAAAGTAAGTAAACCGGTAATCGACCGGTAAAATAGCGCGGCTCTATCGTCATGCGTCATTCGTTCACAAATATTGTCTATGATTCCGTTAGAAACTCATGAATCCGAAATCAACCGGGAGTAGGGTTTAGTGCTTAGTTTCGAACTACCTTCGAACGGACCCGTATCGTCGTTGACGGAGTAGGAGTGTAGACCCCCTGGATTGTTGTGGTTCCGTCGGTCGTTTCTAATATATACATCACGAATGGGTGTTTAGAGATACGCGTCAGGATAATCTTTGCCTTAAGTCAAGGTGTATTTCAACAATAATTTTACCCAAAAAGGTATTACTTAACGGGAACACAGCGTTCTGTTGAGTTACAGTGACAATTTATGGAAAAAAAAAACGTGGCATTGAGTTACAGTGTAACTTGTCGGGATATTTTTTTCCCAACAGGTAACAGTGTAACACAACATGGTGTTACTCAACGGGAACAAACGGCAAGCGGTTGCTAGCCGAGCATGGGGTTCTGGGTTCGATTCCTCGGTCGGGGAGTGTTACTGGAACTTTACATCTGGAATTTCTCAGTAGCAGCCGGGAGTCTGGATTTGAGCCTGGTTGATGGCAATAGGCTCGGCCCCCTATTACACGGGAATTCAACATAACTGGCGAAATGTGGGTGAACTATAGGTACCCCTCTGCCTAGCCCTTCTTGGAATACAGGCGTGATGTTATATTATTTTATGTTGTAATTTTACCATCATTTTAGCTCCGAGAAAATGGTCCTAAGTACGTAGGTAGCATAGCATCTGTAGGTACTTGTGCAGTTAATGACTGTGCCAGTCTTCCTTCGCTTGATAAGGTGTTAAGTTTTTTTCTTTATGTCGGTAGGTATACCAACTTGCTCCTTTCTAACTTAGGAATGAATATGAGTCACAGTCACAGAGACAGCCTGTCTAGATAGATAGGTATCCGGGCTGCCGTCGGGCCCAGAGGTCGAAGTTCGACCTCGCCCATCTCCCACCGATTCGGCTAGTTTGGTGATAGTAGGGGGATGTGGGAGACCTGTCACAACGATCTGTAATTATTCCTGTAACATAATCACTAATAGACGAAGGCAGACCTACCGAGCTAAAAAAGGTATACTTCTGCCAGTAGGTACCGTAAAACGGGGTGAATAGAGATGCAGGGGTGAATCGAAACGAAACTTAGAAGGGATTTTAACATTGAAATAATAATGTTTGTTCCCAAAAATGTCTCTTATGTATTGAATGTATTATAATTATCGATTAAGTGCCCCTGTTGGCAACAAACTATATTATTTCAACGTTAAAATTATTTTTAAAGTTTCGTTTCGATTGACCCCTGCATTCCTATTCACCCCGTTTTACCCGGTACATATTTCACACGTTTTTTGCCTTAGCGCACGGATTTGGAAACACGATACCCTTATCTCAGATTGGAGTATATCAGCCTACTTTTGGAGTTATTGGTTACACTGCCGAACTAATACGTAGCAGAGTAAGGAGCTCATGGAGAAAACCGTTGAGGAAAACCAAACGCATTCACATATTCAAGGACACTATTTTTCCTCACCAGGTAAATATGTGTAGGTACATACAAAAAAAAAAATACTTGAATAATACGAAATCAGAATTATGGTGATTATATAAAAAAACTTTATTTTCACTATTGCCGACCAACAATAGTAAAGTCGTCAATTGTAAAAAAAAATCAAAATAATAAAGTGAATTTTCAATTTTTGAAGGTCAAAACTATTTCAAGATTATAAACACTTTTTGCGTAAACATTATAGATACATAGTAAATACTATTATTTGTTAAGGATAGGGTGCGTTAGTCGTGTGAGCGCATGTTGATGTCGTCGTGTCGCTCGCGCTCGGTCTCGCGGTGGTCGCCGGAAACGCGCGCGCCCGCCGACGTGCCGGCCTCGTCGTGCTCTCGCTTGCCGGGCGAGTGCGGCGCCGAGGGAGCTGACTGCACCAACCGCCCCATTAGACTCGCACTCTTGTCCTTGCGCGGCCGGGTCCATTCGTGCGAAAGCACCCGGTCCAGCGTGAGGCGAAGCGTGATGTCAGGCTCCAGAATGTGCCGCACGATAGACTTGGCCGCCCCCGATACTGTATCACGGATCCTGGATCTGAAAACCCAGTTGCGCGACATTTGGTCCTTTAGTAGTTTGCGCAGGTTCGAATCATCGAACGGCATGGAGGCGTTCAGCATTATGTAGAGTATAATTCCGAGAGACCACACATCAGCTAGTTTGGGATTGTAGGGCGTGCCACTCACCACCTCAGGTGCGGCGTACGCAGCCGACCCACAGTAAGTCTGGCTGAGTACACGTCGATTATCGCCGTCTGTGCAAAATCTAGCGAATCCAAAATCCGCCAACTTCACGTTGAAACGTCTTGATAGCAAAATGTTCTCGCATTTCAGATCGCGGTGCGCTATATTCTTGCTGTGCAGGTATTGCAGGCCACTAGCCATTTGTCTAAACCAGAGTTTTGCCTGGTTTTCTGGCACAACTCCATTTCGTTTAATGAAATCCAGCAGATCACCGTTGTCAGCATAACGCATAAAAATAAACACTCTGGGTCCACGTTGTAAAATACTGTGCACTTGAATGATATGGGGATTCTCGATCTTAGTTAGTATATCAAGTTCACGAGGAAAAAACTTTTCTAAAAAATCCCGAGGTGCTTTTTCTTTATCGAATATCTTGCACGCGAGGTGCATCCGCTTTGGGCTGGATGCATCGCAGTACTCAGCCAGGTGGACAGTGGCATATGATCCTTGCCCTATTTTCTTGCCGATGAGATAGCCTCGTTGTTCCAAGGCATTCACCTCGGAGCTTCGAGGACTGAGGCGCTCAGCCATTGAGCTCTATCGACTTTATCCTAACCCGTTTAGGATACATTGGACATCTCACTACTCACGTATGTCCAAGGTTTCAGTTATCCTCCTGTCAAAGTGTTAGCTTTTCGATTGATATTGTCCTTCAACACAACTCTCATGAAAGAGAGTAAAAACAATATAATAATAAGAAATCGTCAATAGCACGCACAAAATTTTGTTAAAATATTATGACATCACAAAGAATTTGGATATAAAAAACGCTTTCACTAGTAAGAAATCTTCCAAAAAGACGTATTTCCTACATTTGTGACAGTTTTTTTCCTTTGTTTCTAAAATTAAAATGAATTTTTTTCAGAGAAGCCAACATCAATTAATTTACAAAAAGATTTTATTTGACAAGAATGTTAAAAGGTAGTGTGGTGTACATAGTGTGGTGAATGGGGAAGCTAGTTTGTCTAGCGGGGATGGTTGCCTAGATTATTAGAATTGAGTAGGTGCCGCCTACCTATAAGTTTAAAGGCGGCGCCTGTAATGTGTTGTTCTTAAATGAGCGACTTGTAGTTATGATCCGTATGAAAGGTATGAATGTGGATAGACTTTATCGTAGAAGACCTAAGAAACGTCTGATAAAGATAAAAGGGCTAGAATGGTAAATACCTACGGTGGTGACTACTAAAAGACAATACCAGAAGATGAAAACATGCTGAACCAACTCGAAATTAAATGGGTTTGGTATGATGGTAGCCTGGCAGGAGGATGACTGGGTCGCTTCCGACCTTGAGTCAGTCCAAAACGGGTCGGAAACTAAAATCCGTGGGAAGCAGTCCGACATAACAGTCCGTTCTCCCCAGACGGAGGATATCCATGAGTATTTTCCGACATAAAGAAAAAAGGCGGATTCCTGAGTCTCCCACTCCCAATAACCCCAATAGAAAGCGATCGTCGCACGAATATGCTCCCGATCATCGCGATCATAATGTCTGTCGCCGTATGCTACCCATGAACTCATAAACTGAAGTCGAAACAATGCGACGACGCGCTACGGCCAAACTCTATAAAGGCTCACAGACAGGCGCGACGCGAAGGTGCGACGCGATTTTAGTAGAATAATTTCCATGAAGTTTTCTAATCTACTGAAACGCCACGACGCCGACGGGGTGACCGTAATAGCATTTGTGCGATAGCAGCACTGTTGTAATGTTACTTACTGACATTTAATGTGAGCGCTCTGTCTCGGTCCTTATAGCTCTGGCAAGTGTTTGGTGGGGAGCTCACCCATACACCTTAAAACTAGTCTACAATGAGATGGTCAAACGCGTGCTGGCTTACTGCAGTTACTTAATTGAGCCATGTAACAAAGAAGCTTTGCGTAGACTGAATTCTATCCAGGCCAAATGTCTGAAGACCGTTACTGGTGCCATGAAATCCCTTCCTGATAAACGCTCTCCAGGAAGAATGTGCAGATCCTCCTCATAACCTTCGCAGACAATACTCAGCGCATCGTTTCTTTTAAAAGTTTTCTCCCTTTCGCCCCATCTCTTTCTCCCATTTTGGAACAAATCTACATCTCTCTTAACGCGTCTTACCACTGGAAGTATTATCTATGACGTTGACGAATAGGCACAGACAAGTTTGTCAATACCCCACACTTCCAATCTTTTCTTCAACTTATGAGATTGTCCATTTCAGACCAAAGGTCATTTTGGGACTAGGTATCCCGATCGGACCATTAAAAGATACTGGGAGAGTTGGAATTTGTTGGACGCATCCAAATTGTCTTCAACAGGATGTACAGGTGTTTCAACATATTTTCAAAAATCTAAAATAGCTCTTAAATAGGCAATAGGCTCGCCCCTATTACATGGGACTTAAACATAACTGGCGAAGTGTGGGGTACACCCACATTATAGGGTACACCTCTGCCCAACCCTTCGGGGAAACAAGGCATGATGTTATGTTAAAATAGCTATTCAATCCAATGTCCACCAGAAGCCTCAGTATTTACAGGGGAATGCATCGGTGTCCTAGAAGCCATCAATTTTATTGTAACTCATAATATTTAAAATTCAATATTTTTTTGATTCTCGCCGTAGCGTTCAAACAATTCTTGATATTCTTTATTTACATTCACTTGTTCGAACAACGGTTTAAACATTGAAACAGCTTTAATTCCCAGTCACTCGGGTATAGGTGGAAACAAGTGCGCTGACTCACTAGCTAAAGCTACATCTAACCCTTATATACGTAGTATCTCTATGTAGTCTGTGATCTAACCCGGTGGAACGGAAGCAATAAAAAGTTATAGTAGATTTATTAGACAAGTGTTATTATAATATAGATTAAACTTTCTTGATTAATGCTATTTACACTTAATGCACGTATTTTCAAGAAAAACTTGAATGAAGCCTTAAACTTCAAAATGATGATCAGTTAATCATTTCATTTAGAGCTCATTGCAATAGATGGCGCTTTACTCAATTTAAACACATCAGAAGCCACTATCGTTACTTTTATTTTATTTTTATAAATTACTTTATATAGACACATCTCCACACTCATTCACACATACACACGCCCTCTCACACACACACCCACCCATGCACACATATTCACACAAAATATACATCCACACACTCATAAATACACTTATAAACATACATTTATACAAACACACTCTAGCTTCACATTGCCATGAACACGATTTCATTTTTCTTTATACGATTTTTTTTTTCTTTTTTTTTTTTCTTTTTATTAGTTTTATAGAAAAAATGTGTAAGTTATACCTAAATATCACAACGAAACGATTGTTAATTACTCGAGGAAGAGCGAGGTTTATCCCATCACAAGTATCTTCGGATTACTTTCTGGGAAGCCCCGGCAACTTAATTGTATAGATTAGGTTTAATAAACACATTTTTGTTTTTTTATTATATAGAAATCTTTTATTAACATGTTTTTCTGAACCCAGAACTATTAAACTTTATATCAAAGGATTGCAAGAAACGTTTTAAATGTCTTTGGCAATTGGTGAGTCGCTGTTGCTACAATCTGTTGAAAAATTGGACATTATTAAGTGTATTATCTATTAACTAAGGACGAAGTAAAATTGCCAGCTCAATATCCAGACTTAGGGAGGTGTCATTTCTTTGTATGGGATTGGGTATCTGTACCGTCTGTACGTAACCTATCTAGTCTGTGCTGTACGTAGTATTAAATAAGTGTGAACGGACTGTGGACGTGGCGTACTCATATCATTTTATCTGTGCCGCCAAATCAAGAAAATTCCAATTCAGTACTTACGAATTTCAAGGAAAATTCAAATTAACTACGCGATACGATGCTAGGATGAATCGAATGGTGTCGATTAGCGGTGGGTAACTCCGGAGCAGGGCTGCCAGGTGAAAAAATTCCGCAATCGTACCACAGCATTAAAAAAGTCGTATACCCAAGGAAAATTCGAAACAAAAAATCGTACATTATTATTCATCCGTTTATTGGTTTATTGACTTTTATTACAAAATTAACAATAAAATACTACGAAAAAAGTAATGATATGTAATGAAAATAGTATGAAAATTTAAATTATAGTAATGAAATCACTTTTTTTGTATAAATTTTCCATTAGTTTTATCATGTCATCTGTCGGTTTAAAATCGCTGCAGTTTCCGGTGAATCTTATCATTTGCTTTGCCAGCAAGGTGCCATTGACAGTTTCGTTTGCCAAACTATTTCTAAGTTTGGTTTTTATTAAATTTACTTCACTGAACGCTCTTTTACAATCAGCACTCGAATGTGGCAAGCATAATAGATTTAGTGCAAATTGCGCTAGAGTTTTGTATTCTTCAAAACGTGCAATGTTTGCCCCCCAAAATTGGTCTGGGCAGGCTGAGCACGTTCGTTTCATTATTTATTATTCTGTCACGGCTCTAGATAATTACTCTTTTGAGACGTAAGTCTGTTACTTTGTTGCCAGACCTAATTGAATAAAATAAATGGATTGAATGTAAAAAAATCGTATGTTTTCCGTACGATTTCGATGCTTCGATCGTACTCGTATGAAATCTGCAAAAAGTCGTACAAATACGATTTAAATCGTACAAATGGCAGCCCTGCTCCGGAGGTACTGATCCAAAGGAGCCGGTACCGAACGCGGATACGTAAACCTTATTTATTCCTCACAATCCTTACCGGCACCGCGGTACCAAATGATTCCGGAGCGCGCGTTCACTGTTCACTCTCGTTCACTCGCTCAAGTCACTCGGAAGTACTCGGAACACGTCGTATCGCTCTAACTAACCAACTGTTCAATTCAAAATGTGCCAAATGATCCAGTGAACCAAATGAATAAAATGTTCTGCGAAACCGGGGAACCAAAATGAGCGAGTGAGTGCCGGTGCCAAACGGTGCCAAAGGAATAAATAAGGTGAACCGGTACCGGACCCGGAGTTGGAATAAGTGAATCAATTCACTTGCCGGAATAAAGATTACCCACCGCTAGTGTCGATCTGATCCCAAAAATATCAAATCCCTTCAATCAAATCAATTGAACTTAATCCCTCTAGTAGTCTAGGCAAAAAACGCCTCAGGAGTACATTTATAAGACACCCGTGGGAATCCCCATGTAGACAAGGCAACTTTTTTTTTTTTTTTTTTTGTATGGCATCTCGTAGTTGACCTTGAGAGGTCGTGACTACTTAACCGGACTATCCTGTGGCTGCCTTAAGCGGACTCAAAGCCTCCAGCCAGGGGCGTAAAACTACTTATATTATTAAGCGAACGCTCGCTAAGGGCACCCCCTGTGGGGTACGGACCTCGGCTTAGGGCGTCGCTGACGGGAGGACAGCAAGATGGGACAGGCTGGATCTGGGTTATATTATTATTATCAGGGGAATTTAAAGCTACAGGCTCAGCTACGGCGCGGGCTGGCACTTCGTCGAGCAAGGGTCGGGGGGGACAATTACGTCGGGATCTTCGCGAGGAACCTCGGCGGCGAGGTCGGAATGTCGGTCTGTGTTTGTGCACTGTACTGGTGGCCCTACTGCTCTCCTGAATGAGAGTTATGTGGTCATCGGGATCGGTGAGGACATGCTTGGGACGGCGGACATGACTAATGGAGGAGGGAATATAACTAGCGGCTTTCACAACCAGAGAGTTGCGGTGATTCGCGGCGGTCTCGAAGAAACGCTTTGAAATGCGTTTCATGAACTGACGGATAGTGGGAATCCTGAGGTCTACGTGGAGGATTTCGTTGCGAACGTACCAGGGGGAGCCTGTTATCCTACGGAGGAACTTGTTCTGGAGGGTCTGCATTCTATTGAAGCGAACGGGCTTGGCGTGTGCGAAGACTGCACTGGCATAGGTCATGATCGAGCGGATGCACGCTGTGTAGATACGCATTTTGCACTTTAATGACAATTTGCTACGTGCATTTAGGACAAAGTGAAGTCTACCTAGAGCGAAGGCGGCGCGCGAACGAGCCGCCTTAATGTGCTCTGAAAAAGAGAGGTGTTCGTCTAGTACGACACCCAGGTATTTGGCTCGCTTCTCCCAAGGGATCGGCTTGCCGAACATGGTGATCGGTCGAGGGGGGCAGGGGTTGCGACGCGGCTTTGAGAAAAGAACCGCTTGACTTTTGTCGGGATTGACTTCGATTCGCCATTTTCTAAACCAAGCGCCAAGCTTGTTCACTTGGGTTTGGAGAATGCGAGCTATCGAATTTTCATCACGGCCGGTGTAGTAGATGGCCGTGTCGTCTGCGAACAGAGCCAGCTGTGCCTTGCTGCATTTGGGCATATCGCTGGTGAATAGCGTGAATGCTAGGGGAGAGATCACAGAGCCCTGAGGGACTCCTGCGCGAATAGGGTGGGGGGAGGATAGCGCTCCTTCGATGCGATAACGGAAGGTGCGATTCGACAAAAAGTCCCGTAAGATGAGCATGAGACGATCTGGCACACCGAGTTGGTACAGCTTATATAATAAGCCGTTGTGCCAGACTTTGTCGAACGCTTTCGCTATGTCGAAGAAAACAGCACCGGTCATCAAACCTCGTTGGAAACCGAAGTTGATGTGTTCGACTATACGGTGGACCTGTTGTACGCACGAGTGTTGGGTTCTAAAACCAAACTGTTCGTTGGGGATGAGGCCATTTGTCTCGGCGTAGTCTCTGAGGCGCTTATAAATAAGCCTCTCATAGATTTTGCCGAGGACATTGAGCAGACTGATGGGGCGGTAACTACTAGGCTCTGACTTTGGCTTGCCGAGCTTCGGGATACCGATGACGGTGGCTTCTTTGAATGCCTGTGGGAAGATGTTGTTGCTCAGAGCACCATTGAAGATGGTGGTCAGTAGCATTATCAGGTGGGCAGGGAAAAGTTGGAATACCCTATTGGTGATTCCATCTGAGCCGGGGGCTTTACGAGCCTTAAGACCTTTGATGAGGTCGTGCACTTCGTCGGGCGTGACTGGGGGCAGTGGATACTCTGGGTCTTCGACGGGAGGGAGGGAGGCTCTATGTTCGACTTCAGCGTCGACCTCAGTGAGGTGAGCTTGGTCTACTGGTTGAGAGCTAGGCGAGCATTGGACTTCTAGAGTGTCGGCTAGAAGCTCAGCCTTGTCGACATCATCGAAGGCGATGGTCTTGTCGGGACGGATCAGGGGGGGCATGGAGACTATTTCTCCGGATCTGAGCTTCCTCTGGAGTAGCCAGAAGGCTAGGTGGGTGGGCTCTAGTTCGCTCAACATCTTGTCCCAGCCGGCGGTACGCAGCTCCTCTATGCGTGTTCTTACAGTACGCTGTAAGTAACGCATATGGGCTTTGTTCGCGTCGCAGGGGAAGTTGCTGTAGGCACGGACAGCCGCGTTCTTCTCATTCAACAGTTCGCGTACATCGTCCGGCAACTTCCAGCGACGGTCATCCGTCGCTGGAATTTCCCTTGAACAATCGTTCAGGACTGATTGTACGTGAGCTGTGAATGAGTCGATCGCGGCCGTCGTGTCAGCGATAGAGTCAAAATGATCGGGGTCAAGGCTACTCATCAAGTCGGACACTATATACCGAAAACTACGCTTCCAGTAACTCCACCCCAGAAACCTATTCCGACACAGATACTCCGATATTTTAGAGCCACACAAACCAATATTATGCATGCTTGGATTGATACCGAAATACCGATATCGGAATAAATAATCGTGTACATATAGAAGTAAGTTTTTCTAACTGAACAGACAGCGGTGCTGCTGGCGAGTTTGCTGCGCCACTTCATCTGCACTAGAAAGTAGTGAAGGGCAGGCGTTTTGGGGAACTGTCATAAGTAATTTTGACGTTTCACAAGTCAGTCAGCCTAGTCTGAATTAATGACTTTTGATTGTTGAGTTGTATTTTAATGTGCCTCATTGTCATAAATGTCTAATCAAAATATATATATATATATAGTAATTATTATCTTGTGTATGATAGTTCCGGTATGCCGCTTGGTATTTCTCTCTAGACATTGGTTATCGGTATCACTCGAGTTTCGTGCCTCGATTAGTATTTCCGTCGGGGTCAAATACACGTATTCATAATCTTCCCTACGTGGAGTCGATTTTTTTTGTAGTAGTGAGTTAGTAACGAGGCAAGTCAGTTTTTTTCCTTGAAAGAGTTTTGAAGGTGGTGTGTGGTTGGCACAAAAAGCAGGAAGTTTAGAATGTGGACTGAGAAGCGCGACATGACTTGCACGTTTTGATTGTACTGGAAAATACTATATTGTATATCAAAATGCAAAGCTGAAGGCAAGTAGTGAGCATCAGAAATATTAACGCAGAATTCACAATAAGCTTAAAACGAAAAGTAGTAATAAGCAAATAGACACACTCCCTTAGTTCAGCTAAATAGGTAGGTATTCAAAATATAAAAACATTGTTCAACACTTATCATTTTCATCATTATGGGGTTACGAAAACACAGAAAAAGTTATAGTTGACTCATTCGACTCAATAAAAGCTTTTGTGTCGAAACTGGAAAGAGTCGGGATTGAATCTAGCATCACTACTCTACTACTTTCCTACTGTCAATGTCAATCTGTCAATGTCATGGTGTGTTATGTCATTGTTGAAGAATTGAGGAAGAGTTTTTGAAAACAAAAGTAGGCGTTCTGTGTTGAAAGACTGTATACAAAATAATATGAAAGGATAGCAGAACATTGATCTTTCACTGTAATTATCATAAATCTGCCAAGATGATGAACCAATATATAAAAGAGTTAGAACAAGTAAGTACTAGTTTGTATTTGTTGATTTTTCTTGCTTTGATAATGGGATAGCTCTCAGAAGTGGACACTTAATTCCAAAATAAATACATTTTACTTCATATTGTGGTTTTCTAGGATCCATTCGATCCTGATGAATTTGTGGAAAGAATGGTTCGAAGGAGCATGCAGGAGTCCCGCTTGAAGGATGACGAATTTGATCCTGAAATGATACATGATATTTTTACACAAGCCATACAAGATCTGAAGGTATGCATGTTTTTTTTTAGGGTCAATTGCATAACCTGACCACTTACTTTAGGCATAGAGAAAAGTATTGCATAATTTATTTTAATTACAGAAAATTACAAATTTCTATATTGTATTTTTATAATGTAACTTGGAGCTTTGAGCTCAAGGTCTTTGCCAGGGATCTGTCTATTGGGCAGAGCCAGCTTACGAAACAGAGGACCGATGATGGCAGGGTTGTATTCACCAAACCTGAGTTGTTGAAAGAGATTTAGGTTCTATGGACAGTAATTCTACATGTCAACAAGCAACCCCTTTACATATCTGGTAAACAATCCAATAGCTAGTTTGACCCGACACCATACTGAAGACATTCTGTACATCAGCTTGTACAATTAGGATGGCTCTGAAGCAGCACCAAAACAATAATTTTCCGGCCTGGTGATGACGGAATTACGGCTGAACTCTTAAACGAAATCCTGTTCCTGAGGTCCTCCAGAAGCTGTTTGATTCCATCATAATCGAGGGCAAAACGCCGCAGATATAGAATAGAGGTGTGGTGATACTTTTGTTAAAGAAGAGCAACAAAGCCCTTAAGAATTACATTTTCATATCACTTCTAAGCCATGTCTACACAAACCATCTCGCTACCAGGTTCGATGACTTTCAGCCTACTGAACAATCCGGATTCCATAAAGGCTTTAGCACCATATACTACATACATACACTGCAGCGGGTTATACAGATGACCGAAGCGTATAACCTGCATCTCTGCTTTGCATTTGTGGACTAGGTGGAGACTACAGCCCACGCCAAACTTTGTGACCGCCCTGAAACTAGGCTCATTGTATTGCGCAGAACACAAAATCAGGTATTAGCGGGACGCACAACAGCTTGGGGCCATGGCCACACCCCGCGCCCGCACCGCTCACCCGCGACGCGCGCTGGCACCCACGCCTTTGTGTGAGTGCTACGTCCTTACACGAATCACGGATTGTTGAGCTCTGAGAGTACAGTCGCGTTCAGAATTCGTTCGATCGTTTCGTTAATTTGTTGTTATAGTTTTTAGTTATTGTTACTTGTTGTTGTTGTTACTCGTTGTTATTTGTTTATAAACATGCCTACCGGACGTTGTAATGTTTTACGACGCCATGCTCGTAAAATGGTCTACGATGTTTTTAAATTTATGAAGAAAGAAGCTGAAGAAGGCTTTAAATACGATTTGAAGGCAGTACATAAACGGACTGCAGCCGCTACAGGAGTGTCAGAAAGAACTGTACGACGTATTATATCGGTTGCTTATGAAACAGGTTCCGATTTATTAGCAGTTTTTCGTACACCTAGAAAGAACAGGCAAGGGGTAAAAAAGGTAACTGGAATCGACAATTTTGACCAAGGTGTCATCAAAAGATGTATCCACAATTTTCATCTAACACAGAAAGAGTTGCCGACAATTGCTCAACTTTAAAAAATATTAAAAGAAGATATAATTTTTGAAGGATCCGCAACGAGTTTGAGGAGAATTATAAATGAAATAGGATTTAAATGGAAAAAAAACTGAAGACAATCGCAAATTATGAATTGAAAATACAAATATTCGCTGTAAGCGAATTGAATATTTGCGTGAAATAACGAAATATCGCGCAGAAGGAAGATCGATAGTTTACACTGACGAATCGTATGTCGATTCATCCCATACCACTTCGAAGGCATAGAGTGATAGTAGCACTAAAGATTATAAAAAAAATATATCAAAAGGTCAACGTGTCGTCATTGTACATGCTGGATCCAAATCAGGATTTGTACCCAACGGCCTTTTGATGTTTAAGTCAGGTACGAAAACCGGAGATTACCATGATAACATGAATTATAATAATTATGAAAAATGGATACGCACACAACTTTTGCCGAATCTCACACCGAGATCGGTTCTGGTGATAGATAATGCACCCTATCATAACAAATTAGAGGAAGCAGCGCCGACGTCAAATAGCAAAAAGACAGAAATGGTGGCATGGCTTACGGCAAAAATATCCCTTGCAGTTCTGACATGCTGAAACCAGAACTGTATAAATTAATTACTATACTTAAAGAAAAAAAAAAGAAAAAAATTTTAGAAGAACACAATCATACAATATTACGGCTTCCACCTTACCATGCCGACTTGAACCACATAGAAATGGCTTGGGCATAATGTCACAAATAATATTAATAATAATATGAAACTAGTGGAAGAAAAAGTAAATAGCATGGGTGAACAGGAGTGGACTGCACTATGCAACAAAATTATGAATATAGCATAATCAGCCTATAACGTTCCCACTGCTGGGACACAGGCCTCCTCTCTATGAGAGGTAGTGAGCCGTAATCCACCACGCGGGCTCAGTGCGGGTTGGTAGATGTCACATGTCTTCGAATTTTTGGTTCTAAGACATGCCGGTTTCCTCACGATGTTTTCCTTCACCGTTTTGAGAGCAGTGGTGATGAAATTATTTACACAAAGTAAAGCGCCTGCTTGGGTTCGAACTCACGACCTACAACTCGTAAGTCGGGACCGTTAACACTGGGCCACCACTGCTCCTAAATTATGAATATTGAGGAAGAATGTAAGAAAAGTGATGTCATCATAGATGACCTAACTGAAAAATAATAATTCACGTGAGCGAAAATTAATCAGATGAAGAAGATTCGGATATTTTGTGTGAAGAGAGATTCGGATGCGGAACCGCTAGTAAGGGAGATGTTTTTATGGAAGGTGTGATCCCATTGTGAATATAGTTTTTATTTATATTAATGTTTTTTATTTACATTTATCTTATTATTACATAACCTATGTATGTTTTACAAATAACACAGACATTATATATTAATTAAGCCTTTAGGTCAAATCCAACCTATAAGCATTGAGCATTTTAAGTGGTTAAATTGTCATTTTGTATAATTAACAGGTTTTACAAGAGAGACAGGAAAGAAAATGTGCTAGACTAGAACAATCTGTTCAGGAGGAAGAAAAGCTGTATGGTGCTAAATTAGCTGAAATCATGGATCAACACACAGTAAGTAACATTCTATGAAAATATAATTCAGTTAATAAATAATATTATGTAGTATTATTTTACAAATATTATTGAATTAACCTATTAATCAATCGCCTATTAGAATCCTTTTGCATGTAAGCGCTCAACGGTTATCTCAATTATATTTATTGTTGTTGTCTGTACATCATTTGTTGGGTTAATTAAAAATATTTATTAATTTAATAACATTTTCTGTTTTTTCTGTGCAGTAAAATATTCATCACATTATGTAAAAACGTACAGAGCTGTGTAATCAGGGCTATTGAAAATGTTTTCAAACCAATTCAATCTGATCTTTACAAAACTGCATTAAATTATAGTTGTGTTGCCTTGGGACCTATCAATATGTTAGAATATTTACTTAACATGAAAGTGATATGAACTATCTAAAAGTATTATTTTATTATCAGGACATATTTTATTTTACTTGAAACTCTCAAATTCATTCATTAAATCACTCTTTAGGCTAGCTCCATCGGCATCCTGAGGGCATTCGCGCAGAGGTTCGATTGCCAGTACCTGAACCATTGCTGTCTGGTTCACATACTGACCAATCGAGATTTGTAGTATGTTTATGTTGTATGTTTCAGTGTATGTCATTATTTTTATTTTTGTAATTTTTATGCTTATGACCCTTTGTTGGTCGAAATAAAAGTTTTTCATTCATAGACTACACACGGCCTACATAAACTGGTGGATAAAACTAGGAGAATAAAATTTTGCCCAATAGAATAATTATCCTTATGAACAAATTGTAAGCACAAAAGTAGGCATTTTCAAAACCCATCTGCTGAACGAGTTAAAAATTTGACATATTTGCCGATGGAAAACCCCATCGGGCACATGGCTTGTTATACAGTTTTTGTTTTTTTATTTTTCCAGCATTGTGTAGGTGTATTTAGCGCTTTAGATGAGCGCATGTCACGATGCGGGGGGCGTGCCTTAGACGTGGGAGAGAAGCTGGGAGCTGCGCGAGCCCCGCGGGCGAGGGCTGCGGCGGCCAGGGACTTGCTGTCGCACCTGTCGCACTTCCTGAGCCCCGGACCTGTGCTTATTGACTTGTTCAATGATGCTAGCAAGGTTTGTTGGACTACACAAGTTAGGTTAGCTAGCGAAACTAAACAGATATCAATTTCGATACAAGAAAAATACAAGCCATTGTTCCCATAAACAGCTGTAGCTATTTGAAATTAAGAGTTTAGTAAAGCCCTTTTTCTTCTTGTTCGTTACTAGGCATTGATAGCTATAACACTGGTGATGAGACTAGCAAAATTAATACTTACTACTATTTACTTATGAAAGTGCCGTTTAGTATCAGATTTTTATAAATATCTTTTATTTCTATCATTCAAAATATGCATCCATGCTTGATGAATCTCTGCTAGCGCAGTGGTAATTTTTCAATGCCTTTCTTGAAGAAGTCAGGTGTACTGGAGGCAAGTTATTTGGAACAAGTCGTTTTTTGAGGATTGCCTCTCGGGTATCGAATTTTTCGCCGCCAAGAAGTTGTCCAAATTTTGGAAAAAAAAAAAACTGTCGGCGCAACGATAGGTGAATACGGTGGATGACGCAAAACTTCCAACCCTAGCTCTTGTAGCTTAGCGACAGTCTGTTGTGCCGTATGAGGTCGAGCGTTATGCGTGTAGGAGCAGCGGGTACAAGCGATTAACCAATAACGAGTCGTGCGTTCGTTTGTAGTGTTCAATCCGTACACGTAATTAATTTTGCGAGCCGTTTGTGCGGCACTGCTACCGCGATGGAACTAGCATTTCATAATTACTCATATTTTTATCGTGTCCATATTGATGAAAAAGATACATATGTAGTGAAAAAAAAAACACAATAAACAAATGACTGACTTTGAAAATAGAATTACATTTTTTTTTATAAAATTCATTTGAATTTAGAATTTATTGTCAGCCATACATAAATTACGTTTCAAATGGCCAGTATTGTAAAACGGCAACTTCATAGGTAAAGACCTGACACCGAAAGAACGAAGCACAATAAAACAAACACGCACATACACACACGCCACACTCACACCACACAAACATTACACATACACATGTACACACACATACCATACCTGAAATCACCTCTTTAATCTCCACTCTGAAATTCGTACGCCGAGCCCCAAGATACCGACTAACTGTCTAGTTTAAGGATTCCCTGGCGAATAGTATATTGTAACCTACACACATCAACAAAATCTAGGGATATTTTATATTTAATCAAATATCTATTAATCTATGAAGAATTTTCTGATATAGTCAATGGAAGAATGATAGGTTATTTTAAGGTCTTTAATTATAAAAAAAAACTATTTCGTGATTCTTTTGTTTTAAATAAAAATATATACATATTTTTAAAATCGCCGTAGAAAATTAGTATGGTATAAAACTTATTTTCTTCTTATTCCCTTCCCTTCGCACGTACTAAGTCAGGAGAGGTCCGATTAAAATACTCATAAATGTATGAAACTCATTAATGTATGTACGTGAGAAGGGAAAACTATTAATTTCAATTTAAATTGAATAACTCTTATAAAAACTAATTATTAATAATCAGTGTTGCCACCTCGTACATTAATTACACATCGACATCGATTGTTCATACTTAAAATTAAATTGTCAATGTCTTGCTGCGTTATGAGGTCCCATGTTCTCATAGAGTATAGTAACTAAACTGAAATAGAGAGGCAACTCGACCATAAAGAACGACCACGAAGAAAGTGCTGCCGTCTATGAAACTTTATCAGAACTAAACGCCAAAGCTGTAGATGAATAGGTAGATATACAAATGATAGTTTTATACTCTTTTGTATATGCATACTGTATATATACGTACTACCTTTGATTTGAAAGGAAATGTACTGGAAGGCGATCTTTACACCAGCTTTTAGCCAGATTAGCATTTAACAAAGAAACTAAATTATAATGCAAATTGGCCCTGCTGGTGTCCGATCGCCCATAAATAATTTGAATAATACCAGCAAATCATATTAAAAACTTTAATCACGTCAGCATAAATAATTAGATTTAATAATTAGGTGCCGTAGACGGCTAACTCTCCCTGGAGATCTCCAAACGTGTGTTCTTCGGGAATCCGGATGAAACCCAAACCGGGACTCAGCGGTGAACAGCACCAAAGACCATTGTTCGTCACTCCATGGTAAATGCTCCCGAGCCCACGAAAGCAGCCGACCGCGATTGTCACGTCGCAATGCTGGACACGGAGACACGGAGCGGTCTTCGAGCATGAAGACCATCTTCATGCAACCTCCTTCGCACGATTTGGTCGCTTACCAGCAGCTGATGATCCTCCTGGAGCCTTTGTACTAGTTGCATCGCTGTGATATTGGGTTGTCTTCTGGCGGTCATTTGGAGATATCGATCCTGTCTCTGCGTAATAACACGTATCTACCAGTGTGTCGTTCAGTCACATCCCCAGAACTGCAATAACGTGACCACAACCTTGATATCACGTTTTGGCTGGTGTATAGGGCCTCAGCAACGATGCGTTGAATAGCACAATTTTCTGACATGCCCACGGCTCGTAACATTTCATCTCGTTGTTTCTTTTGTTATCTATTTCCATTTTTAAATTTAGAGAATATAATAAATGAGGTTTCAATCTGTATATAAACTTTTTAAAGAAACTAAACAGATTTAAACTATAGATTCGTAAATAATTTAGGATTAAGGTATCCCTAGATTCTGTTGATGTGTGTAGCTTTAGGTAGGATTTTAAGCTCCTCATGTCGTCTCAACTTGCCTTTACCTGGACTATAAAATATTTTCTATTTCCTATTACGTCTGTGAAGTTTCGCCAGCTAAATTTTAGTCGACCTTGTCACAGATAATATAATACTACGTGCAAATATCCAATCCCATACAAATAATGAAACTTCCCTAAGTCTGGCTATTGAGCTGGCAATTTTTCTTTGTCCAATTGTTCAGCAGATGGCAGCATCAGCGAGTCACTAATTGCCACAGACTGTAGTTTTTCAACGCCATCTAGGAATCAACCTCCTTTTAAAACTTTTCATATAAAGTTTAATAGTTCCGGGTACAGAATAATGTGTTAATAGATTTCTTTTATATTTCTATGTAAAGTAATGATAATAGAATAAAGTTGTTTGAAATAATGTTAGTAACGACAGTGCTTAGTGGGACGACAGGACAAATCGAGTAAAACGCCACTTATTACAAAGAGCTCTAAACAAAATGATTAACAAATGGCTACTTTTATCATCATTATGGTTCGAATTGAAGTTAAAGGCTTCATTCGTGTTTTTTGTTGAAAATACGTGCATTATGAGAGTACATGGATAAATCAGCATTTAACAAGGAAGTTTTCATTTTTACCAATCCTGATTCAGCCAAAATTCTACCGTATCGCTTTTTAGTGATTGATAATTTTATAATGGTTACCTATGCTGCCATCTATGATATTTTTTCAAGACAAATTATGATTTGTTCGTGTTGAGACCCCATGACCTTGTATTACGACTTGAAAAGTATTTTCCTTTTGGAAACTGGACGAACCCTAATTTGTTGTCAGTCAGACAGACCATGTATACTATTTAAAGTTTGAGCTACATAACCAATGTAAACAATTTGGACACAAAAATACTAAATGAACATACTTAGGCAATGCATAGGAGTATTTTGGAATTTTCAAATAAATCTAATGATTTAATTAGAAAAGCATTATTTCAAATTAACTAACTTCTAGTGATGGGCTGATGGGTTTTGCCTATCAAACAACGGGACATACTGAATAGACTAATGGTAACGTTTGATTACATTTTTGAATGCAGACTAGGAACGTCATTTAATAAACATAGTTTAAATTATTGTAACGGCCTTCACTAACGAGTTGTAAGTCGTATGTTCAAACCCAGTCAGGCGCTTTACTATATGTAAATTATTTCATCACTGCTGCTCTCAAAACGTTGAAGGAAAACATCGCTACCAACCCGCACTGGGCCCGCATGGTGGATTACGGCCCATTCCCTCACACCGAGAGGAGGCCTGTGTCCCAGCAGTGGATACCTATTTATTAATCTTTATTTGGAGAGTTTATCTTTTACCTTCTTTATATAGTTTATCTTTAACCTTCTTTGTCCAGTTTTACCAGTTTATCACCCAGGATTCAAAAGCATGATGCGATCCCTTAAAAAAATACATACTGTAGCAATAGGTTACGAATTGAGACAAATGAACATTAAATAGAAAAGGACAATGCCAGAAACTCTATAGAACTTTGCCCCACTCAAATCAAAAAGTCATTTACAAGCCTGCAAAATGCAGCATCTTAAAGCTTATTTATTACTGTTAACCAAACATTTGTCATAATGCCTATAGAACTTGCGGTTTCTGTTAAAATCTTAAAACATTAATGACGTAGATTATAGGTTAGGTGCAGTTTATAATTGTTAAAAAGCGATTTACACAACATCTAGGTTTCGCATTATCATAATTATTATAATCGTAATATGAGTTATTGTTTTACAGGTATTTCATACTTTTTTGTTGTTGTGTATCATGCGCTATAAGTACCGCAATAGGAAATTCTGGGGTTGAATTCCTTTTATCATAAATTTGTAATCGGCAAGTTCTACTGTCAAATAATGTATTATGAAAAGATCCTTTAATCATTACAATTATTTTCATTAATTGACATTTGCTGTAAATAGCTGGGGCAGGATCTGGCATTGTCATTTGTTTATTAATCTGTTGATAGAGTTGTGAGTAGTGTATTTGTTACCTCTATTATTAAGTTCTGACCTATGTTAACTTTATTAATACACTGGTGTTTGCTGTCCCTAATGTAAATAAATACAGCCTATGGCTAGGTTATAAAGTATTATTTGCCAGTGAGCCCCAAACTAGACAGCTTGTCTGTGTCATGGGGCTTAGGACACAATTTTCAGAATGGAAACGAGTGAGGTTATTCTACTAATTAATTGATATGAAAATTTGACTTATAATTCAAACCTCCTGACTTATAATTCAAACCTCCTGACTTATAATTCAAACCTCCTGACTTATAATTCAAAGCTAAGAGATAGTTTTTTTTATATTTCCCTATTTATCATACAATCCAAAATTCCAGTTGAACGAAGCAGCGGACGTCATACAAAAGCTCCACACAATCGCCCAAGAGCTGCCGCCTGACAAATTCGAGGTAGCCAAGAAGAAAATAGAATCTAAATATGACGAGATCGAAAGGAACCTCATTGAGGAGTTTGTGAAAGCCCAGAACCTTGGGAATATGGCCAAGATGAAGGAAATAGCGAATATTATGACGAACTTTAAGGGATACTCGCAGTGTGTTGATGCGTTTATTGAGACCAGTCAAATGGTGAGTAGGTACATCAAAGAATTACACATCATCATAATAGTATTCTAACGTGTCCGCACTGTGCACGTACTTTCACTGCCAATATAAAGTGCGGGTCGCTTCGTGAGATAATGTAATCAACATTATCTCACGAAGCGACGCGCACTTTACTTTTGTTAACCAAGTGTACAAACACGTTGTGAATGTGTGTGTGAAGACGAGTAGCGTCAGCTCATAACACACACACACACTCACATCCGACTTCGCCATTGTCTCGGACCGAGAGCTCCTGCTCTTGCACACACATTCACAGCGTGCTTGTAGACTTGGTAACCACAAGTAAAGCGTGCCTCGCTTCGTCAGATAAAAATACTATAACCCATAGTCCAAGAAACAGAAATAGTTACCGTAGCCGAAATCGGCATGAGATGTAATGTAATGTAAGTAGATGTAATTGGAATGGAAAATCGTAATGTTTGCTGATGGGAAATCTCATTGGGCACGGCTTGTCAATTGATATTTTTTAAATATAATTAATCATTTCCAGAACACATTGCTCGGTAAAGACATATTCTCAGCGGTGTTACCTCTTTGCAAGAAGAACTACACAATCATTAGCAACGTGTTCCCGAACCCCGACCAGGTGATGTCTAAGTTTGTGCTGAACATCTTTCATCTGAAGCTGCAGAAGTACATACAGACCAAGCTGGCTGATAAGAATGATGTGGAGAAGTACTTGAAGAATTTGTACGAGATGTATACCAGGTAGGTAATTAAACTGTATTTTTTTCTGCTATACTGGCGACTGCTACAGTCTGATTGATGATAAATGTTTTTTTTTTGCATGTTTTAATCGTCAAACATATATTTCTTAAACTAGATGGGCTTTTTGTTCGCTAATTTACTATCGAACCACTGTGAGAAGAAACACCGAAACAAACCCAAAGGTGACATTACATTCGCTTTTAAAGTCCAGACATTGTCTTGAGCAGAAAATGTGAGTCTGTAATGTCTGTGACCTTGACTTTAGAGTGGGATATTTCTAATACTGTGTTTTTAAGGATATAATAAAATAAGCTTATAACTTTATCAATGCTATTTGAATGTATTCATTTAAATCTAAAGATTGGTAGTCTCGCAGAGTTTGTATAAGAAGTTGTACGAGTTCATCATAAAGACTGGAAGCCGGCCATTATCAAAAGCTGGTTAGGTGCAACCCAAGTCTTTGCGCTGTTTACGATAGGGTTCAAACACCCGTGCCCTTACTTCGCACTCGCACGTGCGATCTACTGATCTATTAACAATGTCGATGTCTTGACATCGAGATTGTTAATAGATCTGTGTTCTGAGTCTGATCTGTGATCTGAGTTAATGAGAAATGTTAATGTTTTATACACAAAACCCTTCCGGAATAAATTCTCTAAATGATGGTGAACTGCATCAAAATCCATTGAGAATTTATAAGAAGTAACCGGACAAACAGACACACGAAAATACAAGTGACTTGTACTGACTTGTCACAAAAACACTATGTAACAAAACACGTTACTTTCCAGTACCCAACGAGTATGCGACGAGTTAGTTCTAGCGGGGCTCGTGTCCGCCGAAGGTAACACGTCAACCGGCGATCTCCGCCGAGACGCGCTCGTCAACGGCGCGATGGCCGGCGCCAACGACGGCTATGCGGCCATGGAGACCCGAAGACTGAAAGCTGTCATGTCTAATTCACTGAACGTGTATTATACTGAGAAACAGCATGTTAAGAAACAGATACAGGGTGGCGGGTGAGTTGCACATAAACAAGACTTGTATTTGCTTACTTTTAACCTGTGGCTCTAGTGTGAGTTTAGTTTAACCATCTCGACTTTACACATCGACCGCGTTCGGCGCTCCGATTGGCCCTTGGCAATCGGAGCGCAACTTTCGATTGGTGAAGGGCCAATCGGAGCGCCGAACGCGGTCGATGCGTAAACTCGAAATGGTTAAAAGAAACTCGCGCTAGGGCCTCTGAAAAGGGTTCATTCAAAGTTTATTGTACTCATCGTTATGGGGGCAACGCTGAAATTGCGGAAAAACAAATCTGCTGCTCCAAACATCTTTGTTCACTTAGATCGACAAAATGTATGGAGAAGAAACTAAGGTTGCTCAAAAAGAAGAAATACTTCGTTTAGAAGTGGAACTGGGCGTAAAATATGCCCGAAACTGCAAGATAATAACGCGATTTTGAAGAGTCAGTTGGAAGTTCGTAACTCAAATACACGTACCTAGTTATTTGTTCTTTTCTTATTTCCAGATTCCCTTTATTGTCTATGTGTAACGTTTTTATTAATTCGAGGATAACCAATCAATGAAGGCTTAGCACTAATTTCGCAATTTTTTTTGTCACGATAACCGCACTTATGACCACTTGAAAAAAGTCCATATTCCTTTCCAACAGTTTCCAAGAGCTGAGACGCGACATACAAGCGGTGATCGGTACTCGCGCGAATATAAACATAGCGCAGATTGAGAACTACGGCGGCGAGACGTTTCTCAGCGAACAACTCGTTCAGAGGATGATCAACGACGCTAAGACGTCATTTACACGGTGCAAGACTGTAAGTTACTGTTTTTTTTTCTTTTATTTACTTCCTACTGCAAGGCAAAAATTTCTCTTTTAAAATGTTTTACAAAATTTTGTATACATTAATTATATTTTAGTGAAGACGATGCACCAAGAATAAAAATAGTATACAACAATAGGTAAAAATAATTTATAATAAATCAAAGACGGATAAATCAATCACATGGTAGGTACATGGTGCTCACAATCCAATCCAAAAGCAATTTGTTTGGTTTTTTGACGTACAAACGCAATTTGATTGATCCCGCTGCTACGTCATATTCATATAAAACAGCGCGATAATCGCGTAGTTGCGCGACGATCGCTTTTACTTAGGACGCGGCTTCACTCTTAATCTGTGCAAAATACCGCTAATCTTCATAAAATTTTGTGAAAAAATTTACATTGATTGTCGTTGAGATGACATTGCAAATAAATTTTGTAACGATATTAACTACTGGAATTTGCCTTGGAATGGGAATCTGCTGGATATGAGAAGCACAGGAATGGTCGATGTGGCGACGCTTGGGGGAGGGCTGCGTACACCAATGTACTTTAATCTTTAACGGCAAACTTCGTGTTTCGTCATGTGTTCGGATTTCTATTAGTTGCTCTTTGCACTTGGTGCAGACTGGACGTTCACAATCGACTTCCAATTCGATTGCGAGCGTCTGGTCAACACAATACGAAGTTTGCCGAGGGACATTATGGAAAACGCAAACGCAAGTCCTTGACTCTGAAAGCAGTGATTGCTTGATTCAGAAAGCAGTACTCCTGGACAAGGCGCACTTATAGCGAGGAGGTTCCTTCACTCTAGAGCCCTGACCACCGGCAGCTTGGACCCTGTTCCTGTTGCCGATGGCTCATTTATTTAATTTGTAAAAAGATGTGTTATATGTAATTGACACAGACCTCGAACGTTGTAGGTACTTTATTTTTTATTCAAAGCCTGCTCTTATACTTCAAAACACAATTGCTATCTGTATGTTCCAACATAAATACGCACAAGAGGGAATTTAATAACATTACTAACTAGTTTTTGCCCGCGTGGAGTTCGAAAAATATCCCACGTAAACGTACTCCCGGGATTAAAAGTACCCTATGTGTTAATCCAGGTTACAAACTATCTGTGTGCCAAATTTCATCCAAATCCGTTCATACATTTTTGCGCCAATCCGGAATATTTATGTACATCCAGACAAACATACATACAAAATAATGGACAAACATTTTTGAAACTATATTTTCGGCATCAGACACTTTGTAGCAATTACCTTTGTTCAAAAATATTCAACCTGCAGTTTAGACTTCCCTACAATTTTATTATACAGTGTGAGTCTTCGTAGTGTGCACTTATCGAAATGAGGGAAACTAAGCTTAAATGTATTGACGGAGAAAATATGTAATAATATTCGCTGCTGTGACCCCTGTGTGAACAAATCGGTATAACTTTTAAACCAATCGATCTACCACGATGAACAAACTAAGTAATGACTGGAAATAAGAAGGCGTCCTCAAAAAAATAAAAGTTAAAGAAAAGGCTCACCGTGTAATATTAAGTACCGTAAATCCAATATTAAGAATTAAGTTGTTTAACGAAAATCAGATAATTTTTCATATTTTTTTTACAATAATTGTAATATTTCTCAATAAAACCCCCATTACCTATCCTTTTTATTACTCTAAATTATTCTCCATCATATTGATCAGCTTTCTAAAATCACAACATTTCCTATAAACTGTTAAAGAAAGGTCTTGCAGTCGGCAACATATTTTAACAGGGAGGCAGGTTTTTATTTTATTTATTTACGTCGATAAAATTAAGCTTAGTTTCGTCATTGCAATATAAGCGCATTATGAAGACTCACACTGTATGTGTAGAATTCAATACAATCGAGCATTGTAGGCCTAACAGATTAGTAAACGCCGGACCGTCTGCCTTGTTATCTGTTGAAGTGGTTTTGTTTATTAATTAAATTTAATTAGAGAGAAAACATTTTTATTTATTACATTTAAACTTGACCTAATGACTGCTTGAGAATTTTAAACGATATCATTAATCTGCTTCTGATTAAAGGAATTTATTACGATATTATTTGACCTTGCTCCGGGTGATGACCAAAATTGATACGTCCTATAGACCCGTATTTATGGCAAACAAAAGTGGCGCAACATTGTTGCAGCAACATGTTTCACACGAAAATTGTATGTAATGTTGCCAAAAACCGGGTTCATGCGATATAAAAACATATTACTGAATAAATGTTGTGCAACTTTTGTTTCCCGTAAATTTATTAAGGTATTAAGGGGCTCGGTGAAGAAAGCCCGCGAAATACTACATTTCTTGCGTGCCGCCTGTATCGAAGGCCCTTTAGTCCTGAAGACCATAAGATATAATAAGTTTGTACTTACAGCTGTGCACTGCTAACGAGTTGTCCGGTACGACAGTGGCACTACTAGAAGTGTTGATCCAGCATCTACTCATTGAACACGTGGACTACGCGCTAGATTTGGGCCTCCAGTCCATTCCCATCGCCGAGAGCAAGTCCCCACCCCAGGTAATAGAAATAGAACTTTCGTACTATTCATTAAATCTTAAGTTTTACCAACTATCAACATATATGAAACCTCACAACAATTTATTGTATTTTTTAATTACTTACTTGTGATTTGGCGAGATTAATAATACCTTTAAAACTCGAATTGCTGTCGCTCGATTATATAATGCAAATCTCATATTTTCTTTGACGGCCCCGACTTAATTGTTGGTTGTGGGTTCGAACACAGACAGGCGCTTTGCTTTGAGCTAGTATTTTTATATCCACTGCTCTCAAAACATCCTGAGGAACCGGCATGTCCTAGAACCAAAAATCGAAGCCCACACCCTCTCTCAGAGAGGAGGTGTCCCAGCAGTGGGAACATTATAGGCTGATTATGCTACATTTTAACTTAAAAGTTTCTGGGGTTTCTGGAGGCCTCCCATATGAAGGACCGATGACCTTGTGACGGCCGCAGGAATTTACTGGATGCGAGGAGCACAGAACTGGTCGATGCGACACTTGGGGTCGATCAGTTGATGGATGACAATCCATTATATATCGAGAACCCGATACACGGAGACTCGGAAAGCTTCCCGGCTGTCAGTCGTATATCTTTGACGGTCGTTACGGTAGTCAGACGCCAGAAAGTCGTGCAACCAGTGTTACCAAGGGATACCAGCAACTGGGTTGTGGAGGTCAGCCTATCTGACCTCGCTCCATGTAAAGTACTGGTATTCAGCTGCATCCGGCTGCAAGGCTAGGCAGATTGAAGTATGTAACATGCTCGAAAGAATTTCAATTCAAAATAGTCACGAGTAACAACTGTTTTATGAAGTTATAAAATAAAAGTGCCATAAACTTTATACGTATTACTCAACAAGCAAGGTCTTACAACAATCTAAGATGGAAATAATAGTATATATGTATACACACCAATCCGCACTGGGCAGGCTTGGTGGATTACGGCTCACTCCCTCATAGAGAGGAGGCCTGTGTCCCAGCAGTGGGAACGTAATAGGCTGCTTATGATGATGATGATGATACACGCTGAAATTTTTGTGGTTGTTTTCCCGCAGCGAAATGATTTGGTCTTGGTAATACAATCGATTATCTAATATATAAAATTGTCGTGTCACAGTTTTCGTTGCCATACTCCTCCGAAACGGCTTGACCGATTTTGATGAAATTTTGTGTGCATATCGGGTAGGTCTGAGAATCGGCCAACATCTATTTAAAAAAAAAAAAAAAAATCAAAAAAAAAAAAAGATGCAAAACAACGTTTGCGGGGTCAGCTAGTAGATATAGAAAATCAATCGGGGATTTCAGATTGTAAATAGCTAATCTTAAGACCTTAAAATTTAAATTCTGTCAAATAATATATATCGTATAGTAAAATAAAGCTTATTTTGCTCTGAACATTTTTGAATCGCTCTTCACTTTGTCGACAACGCGCGGCGGCGTGTGCGTTTCAAGTAGTACCTACGATACGTCAGTGGATTATTATTGGTTCTCACGCTTTCGATTTGGATGCACATTTTTTTTTCCTTCATTTTCTTTTTTTTTAAACCTCCATGATTCGATAGTACTACTGTGGGCAAATCCTTCTGCCACGGGAAAATAACTATTAAAATTTCACCGTGTATATAAATACAAATACGTATTTGGACATTTCTCAGATTTATTTCTTCGACATCGTGAAGCAGGCTAACAAAATTGTAAGAATGTTTGAAGAACACTATCAAGAATCTGTCCTTACTTGTATGGCGTAAGTATTTTTTCTAAAGTATGAACAAAACTCTATTTAAGGCGATGTGTACACGGTGTTTTTATATATATATATTATATTTAATGCCTAATATTATTGCTTTTTAAAATGATTGCTTGTATTTAAAGCCGGCCTTTGGCAACAACTGGGATTAATTCCGCCAGACAGCGAAGAAGGTAAAACGTAGGAGTAGTAACCCCATTGCATAAGCGCGCAGACGCCCATGATCCTTAAAAAAAGACGTCCGAGTCTGGCCGACTAACATCAATCGTCTCCCCCTAAATACCAGCTTGTAATTCTCCCACAAACAGCAAAGAACTTCTCTCATTCTTCTCTCATCGACCAGTATCGGGTCCAAATTGAGGTACCCGCAATGGTGGTCCGATTAGGTCCTCTTAAGTATGCTTCGGTGTTTCTTCTCAGAATCTCAGGGTAGTCGGATCGGAAACGCCGGCCTCATCTAGTTTTAAAACTTAATTTATTATTGACGGATAAAAGGGGTTTTAACACGCTTTTATCAGCTTCACTTGTAATTAACAAAATCTTAGAAGTCAATTTTAAACTACTTTTAATTGTCGTATCGCAATGAAACTTTGTATGTAAATGTTGTTTGCATGACAAAACTATAATTTGGTATCTTGGAGCTGATCTGATGATGGAGCCAGGATAGTAAAACTCTTCAGTGGCTACTAGTAAACTGCACGAGTTTGGGCTCATATGATTCGCTTTGACGAGTCCAATAGTTTGGGCTTAGTAACGAGGGTCTGATGATGGAACCAAGAGGTGATAGTGGAACTCTTTAGTGGTTCCTAGTAATCGCTCAAGTCATAACTTTCTTGAATGTTAACTTATTAACTAAATGAAGAATATACTAGACTAAAAAGAAAAATAAGATATAAAATATTTTTTTACAACTACCTGCACTAAAATGATAATATAATTAAATTGACTTGTTTTAGTTCGTCTTTTATGTCCAATGATTAAATTAAAAAGCGTGGAGCGCTTTATAGTTGTTTGTACTTTTAATTAATTTAAACAAAGTCAATTTAATTATTATATATGTTTTAATGCGTGATAAAAGAGTGTTTTTTTTAAAATTTGGTTGGCCAGGGTTTGTATCCGTTACGGTCTACGAAAGTTACTATGTAATTAAAGTTTATTTCACAATAAAGTTAGTGTTGAGTCGCTAGAAAAAATCATACAGAAAAGTAATTGCATAATAGTCGGCAAGACAAATTGGTGATATCCCTAAATTGGCAGTCTGCGTTGCGCCCAAAACTTTCTCCATTCTAATATTCCAACGTAATTTCAGTTCATCATCAAGACAGAATGAATGCATGCATAAGAAGACGGCCATAATGGAGCAGCTTGAGAACAAGCTGGACGCTGGACTGGAGCGAGCTATTGTAGCTATTGTGAGCTGGGTCAAGCTGCATCTGCAGACCGAGCAGAAGAAGACAGATTTTAAGCCGGAAGGAGACATCGATACTCTTGCTTCATCGGTAGGCTTGCTCTTATCACATATAAATTATTATTATATTTTTTCAATATTAGATTTTTAGTGAGAGCAGTGGTGGCCCAGTGGTAACGGCCGCGACTTACGAGGTGTAGGTCGTAGGTTCGAACCCAGACAGGCACTTTACTTTGTGTAAATTATTTCATCACCACTGCTCTCAAAAAGGTGAAGGAAAACATCGTGAGGAAACCGGCATGTCTTAGAACCAAAAATTCGAAGACATGTGACATCTATCAACCCGCACTGGGCCCGCGTGGTGGATTACGGCCTACTCCCTCTCACAGAGAGGAGGCCTGTGTCCCAGCAGTGGGAACATAATAGGCTGTTTATGCTATGCTATGCTATGCTAGATTTTTAGTAAGTATGTTTGTTTGTTACTCTTTTATGCTAAAACGGCTGAACGGATTTGGATGAAATTTAGCACATGGGTAGACCATGACCAGGATTAGGACATAGAGCGCACTCTCACTAAATAACTCGCGCAACTTTTAACTTGTCACCAGAGTCCAACCGAATTTTTGTTTTCGGCAGATGAAAATTGATTTACTTAACAATTTATTTTTTCAGTGAAATTCCATCGTAACAACAAATGAAAACACAAAAACGGAGAAAATACAGTAAAATTGATTTTTCTCGCATATAATAAGAAGAGGTCGTTTGTCGTGGGATTTAAGTTTAAACGATTAAAATATTGACCCTTTATTTATCTTCGGAACAAAATCCTATCGACAAAATATAAAGAACTTTTTCTTCGTTTTCGATTTTCGGAAAGACCTTTTCGCAAATAACTAACTCGCATGGTACATCATCAGGCGTGCCTCGCGGTGGTGTCGTACCTAAACAACGTGATGGACAAGATCCACGGCGGCTTGGACGGCGACAACCTCCACGCGGTCACCTTAGAACTGGCTGTAAGACTTCACAGGGTCATATACGAGCATCTGCACAACTTCCAATTTAATTCTGCCGGTGAGTTGTATTTATTACGTTAAACATGGCTTCCAAACTGCGCTTAGGGTTGCAACATCGTTGCCTCAGTGTCGCGGGTAATTCGAAAGAGATAACCGTAGCCCTGGCACAGGCAACAGAAGGAACACGGGTGGGTTATAGTCAGTAAAAGTATGACACGCCCTCCCGCTCCACCCAGAGCGGGAGAAGTCATTTGATGATTTCCCACCCAATAAAAAATAAAAATAAACGGTTGCAACATCGTTCAGTAAAATATTTTAAACATGGATATATCGCTATCGTCAATGCCAATATTGACAAAGGTGATGTTATCCGCTCAACATTTAGTAGTTATTAACTCTTCACATTATACATAGGTGCAATGATAGCCATCTGCGACGTCAAAGAGTACCGCAGCGCAGTCTGCGGACGCGGCGCGCGCGCAGTCCCGGCGCCCGCGCACGCGCTGTTCGACGCACTGCACGCGCTCTGCAATCTACTGCTCGTCAAGCCCGAAAACCTGCATCAAGTCTGCGAGGGAGAGACTCTTGTGAGTAAAAAAAAAACAGACATTCGTTGAGAAGCTATGTTGATCCAAATACAAGCTTTTTTTTTTGTATGGCATCTCGCAGGTCAACCTGTAAAGTTGTCGTCTGCTTAAGCGGACTTGCCTGTGGTGCCCTAATAAATTAAGGCCTCCAGCCAGGACTTAAACTTAAATTCTAACTAAAAACTAAGCGACAACGCTAAGGGCACCCCCTGTGGGGTACGAACCTCGGCTCAGGGCATCGCTGGAAGAGGGCAGCAAGGGACTAGCTGGATCAGGATTTGAGTGATTTAGGGACGAATTTAAAGCTACAGGCTCAGCGGCGCGGGCTGGCTCGAGCAAGGGTCGGGAGGGGCGTGGATTTGGGCGTCGCGGCGGGCCTCGGCGGCAAGGACGGTAGGACGGCGATCGGATTTTGCGCTTGTGTAAGGTGCTGGTGGCCTTACTGCTCTCCTGGAGGAGGGTAGTGGCGTCGTCGGGGGCGATTAAAGTATGCCTTGGTCGGCGAATACTGCTAATGCGGGAGGGAGTGTAGCGGGTGGCCGCTGAGATCAAGGGGTTTGGGTGTTTGATGCCACAGTCGAAGAAACGCTTCGATAAGCGTTTCATGAACTGGTTTATGGTAGGCATTTTAAGGTCGACGTGGAGATTTATATTACGGACATAGAAGGGGGCACCCGTGACCTTTCTGAGGAAACAGTTCTGGAGGGTCTGCATCTTATGGAGATGACGTGGGTGAGCGTGCGCAAATACAACGCAGGCATAGGTCATGATGGGACGGATGACTGCGGTATAGATGCGCAGCTTGCATTTAAGTGACAGTTTACTACGGGCTGTCAGTACAAAGTGGAGCCTGCTAAGAGCGAAGGAGGCGCGCGCGCGAACCGCCTTAATATGAGCCTTAAAGGTAAGGTTTTCATCGAGGATCACGCCTAGGTATTTGGCTTGCTTCTCCCAAGGGATTGGCTTGCCGTACATAGTGATCGGGCTGGGAAGGGGGGGGTGGGACTCGACGACGTCTCGAGAAGAGAACCGCCTACGATACGATATCTTTTTCCATTTGCGACCTAATTTGCCATTTTCCTACAGGAATCTTATATGCGACATGAAGAAGGCTTTCGAAGAATCTGATCTGATTCTTGCATGAAGAATTGAAAGTCCAAATTTAAAATTTTCCTTGGCTACCTCTGAGCTCCTCACTTTAGTATTTAGTATTTGTGGCAGCATTACACACCTTACCATCAATTATTGTGTATAATAAGGTGTTTTTGACAGAAACTTCGAGTCCAGCACTTGTTAGTTTGGTAATATCCACATCTTCAATTTGGTCTTCAAAATGCTTAATTTCTTCTTTCGTTATTTCGGGAGTTTCTTTGATAAATCTTATCCTCATGGGCCTGCAAAATCTGTGTGAAGATGGAAAGTTGTTGCGCCAAAAGACATCTGGATCAAAAGGCATTTGTCTTGTCAGAACTAGGGTCATTGTTGCGTTCGCAAACAAATTGAACAGGGACCAAACTTGACTGGAATATATTAGCATCTGTATTGCTTGAGTTTTCAAACTTTTGGTTATATTCAGCTTGTTGTGATCCATCACATCCCCACTTATGTATAAGTTCAAGTGTTGACAACTCCTCTACTGATAAAGTAGAAATAACTTCCTCTAAATACAGTAACAATCGCTTAGCTGTGTGGTCCAGTAATGCTTGCAGTTTTATTTCAGCACAGGTCTCAGATATAGTAATGCTTTCAGGATCTGGATAGCATTGCTTTTTTTCTTCTTGGAGGATGGTATAGCAAGGATAGAACTTTTTATTTATCTCAGGCACTATATCGTACTATCTCTTTGTTAAATTAGCTTCGACGAACATGGATAACGCTGCAGTTGGTGTTATTTGTGTTGCTGGTAATGATGACGTGTCACTTTTGTGTAAGGCGATGCGGTTCTCATGTCCACGGCCACGTGTCGATGATTCTGTAATTTCCTGCATATTATAGCTCTCGAGCTTCGTGGCTTTCACGAAGATCTTCAGTTTTTTTGCGTTTGCTTCGTTCAGACAAATCGTCGAATTTTTTTTCTGGGCGCCCTGTATTAACGCTAGAGTCTTTTCCGAGGTATTTCAAGAGTTCCTTGAAGCCATCGTTCGTTGTTTTTTAAAAATTTCTGTTTAGTCCTGTTTGCTGCTTGCCATCTTGACTTAAAATCATGCTTGAATGTCGCAAATTTACGATGAAAAGCTTCTTTTTTTTCGACATTAAAAGAAGAGTAATTTATTAACTCTTCTTCAACTTCATCAAGTTTTTTAGTTGTAAATCCATCAGAAGAACTATGGATCATGTTGAAAATATCAATTCGCGTCAACACTCGAGCCCCTGACGTTCCTAGAACAATTAAAATCCAAAAATATAATCACAGCCGCAAAACAAACTTTGTTTTATGGAGATCTTAAAACAAAAAATAAGAGAAATCCATATAGGGGGCAAAAAGTGGCAATTTTTCATTCTATATAATATATCAGAAATATCTGTCCTACCAAACAACAAACTAGATATTGTCCGATAATGCCCGATTATCTCACTTTTACTCTTTTCTAAATTTGATTGAGAAAATGATTAATGAAAAATAATGCAGTTTTAGAAAAACACCACAACTCTAGATAAAAACAAATTATTCTAGAAATAACAATTTATTTGAACAATACATACCTGGTTCTGCAATATCCATGTTGTAAATCTTCGGTGGAAACTGCATTCATCAATTTTATCAATTAATGAAAACTAGAAACTTTGCAAACACTCACTACAAAAATAAACGTGCAACCAACAGCGCAGTCGAAACACGTCTGACTAAGTGTGTTCTGACAAAAATCAGGTAAAAAATATGGCCGCCCATTGTTCCTTAATCCCTTGAGTATCGGCAGGTAAGGGTAATTTCTAGGAAGCGGGACCTTTTTAAAACTGACTTTTGGCCACGTTTTAGGGTCTAATACCGGTTTGTGCGTCGTCGCGTTACGCTGCAGACCAGCGCACAAGTGCTCTACGATACGGTGGACCTGGTGGATACTAGAGTGTTGGGGTCGGAAACCAAACTGCTCGTTGGGAATGAGGCTCTTTGCTTCGGCGTAGTCTTTGAGACGCTTATAAATAAGCCTCTCGTAGATTTTGCCGAGAACATTGATGCCCGTTTTCACCATCGTTCCCTCAAACACTTCCTAACTAAGGGTCTCTTAACCAAAGAGACTCCTTAAATCAGCCTCTTACCTAATTTTGTTTTCACCATGTTAAGGGATACTTAAGTAAGGGCCACTTACCTAAGTGACAGTTTTTTTTCAAATCCGAGAGTCCGCAAAATCGTACTTTTACGATGAAATTACCAATTTTGCATTCCATTGATAAATCATGAAGATTAATGTAAAATAATACGAAAAAATACAAAGAAAACATAAAATAAACATGATAGCATTTAAACTAAATAAAATATCATCAAATTTTCATAATAAATTGCTTGCTGTTGCCATTGAAAAAAAGTTGTGAGAATTTGTGACAACTTGACAGATGAGACCTCTACGTCTGAGCATTTTTATGTTAAATTATCTGTTCCTGTGAGGTTGTCGTGTTGTTTGTTGTCTATTTTATTAATAAAAATGGCAGAAAAAAGGAAAAGGGGGCAAAACTTTAACAGGGACGAAAAAGATAGGTTAATACATTTGCTCATAGACCATAAAGACACAATCCTGAACAAAAAAACAGATGGAGCAACAAACGAGGCAAAATCCCACGCCTGGGTTACCCTGACCGATTCTTTCAATACAACAGGAACAATATACAGGTTTGTTATTTAATTCATTTACATACTTGTTAATTATTTTTATTTGTATTCAAACTAAACATGCTTATTTATTTTACAACTTCCAGATCAAAAGATTCTCTTATGAAGATGTGGGACAAGCTTAAAAGTGAAAGCAAGGTGTACTATACTTCATCACGAAGGGATACAACACAAACAGGTGGAGGACCATCTGTAACAAAAATTGATCCTATTTTGGAGCAGGTGTGCGCTATACTTGGCCGGGGCTGTACAGGCATTATAGGCGTTCAGGACAGTGACTGTGTGGAAGAAGTGGCAGTAAATTCAGATTTACTGGCCAAAGTCTGCATGGACACTGAAACTCTGCCTACAGACTTTATTACCATTCCATTTCAAGAGGCAGAGTCAAATAAAAATGTATGTATGATAAAAAAATTGAATTTGCATTAACTATTGGCCTAGAAAACTACATGAAGAAGTATTAATGTTTCTTATTGCTGTACAAACCATTGACTCCCTTTGCTTTGGTTGGTCAATTAGGCTCATGTTAATTTGTATTTCTGTTTTTTTTTTGAAGATTGAAAGTATTGAAGGAGAAGAAGTTATAAGGAAAACACCTTTGTGGTCCAGAAGACGACCTCGTCTGTACCAGCCTAATGAAAGGTCAGAAAGTGTGTCTTTACTATGCAAAAGCTTCAAAGAAGTAAATAAAAAGAAAGAAGACATTGAAGATTTAAAAAAACAACTATTGAACGAGGAAATAGAATTTAAGAGGAAATTGTTTGATTTTCAACTGCAATCAGCTGCTAAAGAAGTGGAAATTAAAACTGAAATACTTCGTCAAGTAAAAGGTAACATATTTTATTAAAATTAAGTAAGAAATATATCATTTAGATACTATACATATCTTCAAAATATTGTGTTACTCGATCTCTTACAGATCCATAAGTGATGTCATTGTTACCCGGTATTCTGGGTATTTGTCCGCTGGTAATTAATTCTTCCAAATTGGGAATAGACCCATCATTAACAGGTTCCCTTTCCTTCCTGAGAATACAAATATTATGTAAAACACAGCAGGCCACAATAACATCTACTGCAGTCTGGAGTTTCAAGCGTATTCCAAGAGCTAGCACGGGAAATCTTCTTTTAAGAACTCCATACTGGCGTTCCACCACATTTCTTGTTTTTATGTGGGATTCATTGTATTTTCGTTGTCCGAATGTAGCTGGATTTAAATACGGTGTAAGAAGATGGCTCTGAAATAATAAAAAAATGTCTTTTGCAGGTGGTGTTTTACCCTTACAAAACCTTGGATTTGGACAACAGAAGGCAGAATAATATTTTATATTGCAAAAAATAATTGTCTTCTTTTAATTTGATTTAATTTAGTAATATTAAAATTTTGTGTAAACAAAGTGTTTTTGTTCTTACCTTTAAGGGGTATCCACTATCACCTAATAAATATGCACCAGCATAGTCACCTCTCTCGAATCTGGCATATCTCATACTATTTTGGTAAATAGCAGAGTCGTGTGTTGATCCAGGCCAACGTGCAACAACATCAGATATCAATAAATTAGGTGAACTTATTGTTTGGACGTTGATTGACATGTAGGACTTTCGGTTACGAAAGATTTCAGCATCATCTCCACCTGTAAAAATTAAACTATTTCAGTAAGAACTTATAAAACAGTAAAATAAAATAATTCAATTAGGAAGAGTGACCCACCTGGTGATTGTATTTTAATATGTGTACAATCTATACAACCTATAACATTTGGAAAGCGAGCAATTTTGTAAAAATCTTCTTTCACTGTAGACTTTCGCTCTTCGGTGTCTGGAAACTTTATAAATTCACTTCGTAGTGTAACAATAGCTTGAGAAACCCTTTTAACTATTCTACTACAAGTAGCTACGCTAATTCCTCCCATATCAGCCACTGCGAGTAGGTGATTTCCAGTTGCGAAAAACCTCAGAGTACATAACAACTGATTAATTGGAGGTACTGACTTATTCCTGCAAATATTATTATAAAAATTAGGTATTGCGAGTCGTAATATTAATAAGTACGACTAATGATATTCTTTGAAAGTTCCCGGATAACTATTTATTGGTACGTACTTAATCACCAGTGTATTAGATAAGTAGGTAGTACTTTTGTATATAACACAAAACATGAAAAACAAATAGAAATAAACAAAGAATGTAAAGGTAAATATGGTGGTAAGGTAGGTGTAATAATTTAAAAAATCATACCTGTTATCTGTATATTCTAAATAGTGTTCTATTTTCTCTAACAAAAATAAAACACTGTCCTTGGATAACCTAAATCTTTTGAAAAAGTCTTGATCGTCATATTTCGTAAAAAAATCCGGTCTGTCGCGATAAATATGTGGCCGTATGAATAAACTTTGATTCGTCACTAAATCCACAGCTTCGATAGCTTCTAAACTGTTAATAAAATCTTCCATTTCGCAGCAAATATGCACGTTCAACAATAAAGTAAACTGTCACTTAGCGCTAAGATGCCGAATATCGGGCCCCTATATTTAAGGGAACCCTTAGGACCATAGGTGTCCCTTATGTGATGGTGAAAACGAAACTAGCACTTAAAACTTTTTAAGTGGCTCCCTAAATTTAGGGAACGATGGTGAAAACGGGCATGAGTAAGCTAATGGGACGGTAGCTGGAGGGCTCAGACTTTGGCTTGCCTGGCTTTGGAATACCGATGACTGTTGCTTCTTTCCACACTTGTGGGAAGATGTTGTTGCTCAAGGCGCCATTGAAGATGGCGGTCATAAGCATTATTAGAGTGGCCGGTAGGAGTTTGTATACCTTGTTGGTAATACCGTCCGAACCGGGGGCTTTACGAGCGTGGAGCCCTTTTATGATGTCGTGCACTTTGTCTGGAGTGACAGGAGGCACAGGATCATCAGGGTCTTCGACGGGTGGTAGGAAGCCTCCCTGTTCGACTTCAGCGTCGACCTTGTTCAGGTGAGCTTGGTCTACTGGTTGAGAGGCCTTTTCGGTGTTGTCGAACGCGTCGCTCTTGTCGGGGCGGATGAGGGGAGGCATAGAGACCTCCTCGGAGGAGCGCAATTTCCTCTGAAAGTGCCAGACGGCTTGGTGAGTGGGCTCGAGTTCACTGATCATCTTGTTCCAACCCTCTGAGCGAACCTCCCCTATGCGTTTCTTTACAGCACGCTGTAAATGGTGCATGTGGGCTTTGTTCGCGTCACAAGGGAAGGAGTCGTAGGCACAAATAGCCGCATTCTTCTCGGTTATCAAGTCACGAACGTCAGTAGGTAGTTTCCAGCGATGGTCTTCCATCACCTGAACTTCCCGTGAACAATCCGTCAAAACGGATTGAACGTGCTCAGTAAACGAGTCGATTGCGGTCGTCGTGTCGGCGACTGACACTATGTGATCGGGGATGGTGTCCAATTGAGGCGACGTGGAGGATTTCAGTCTTTCACTTACTTTCCTCCAGTCGGTTATCATCTGGATCTGAGGGGGGCGGTTGGGATCGCTTGGGCCAGAGTAGGGGGCAAGATGCATGACTACTTGGCGGTGGTCAGAGTTAAGCTCGTCTACGTACGTCTCTATCGATTTCAAACGTAGGTTCACATTCTTGAGCAGCGCTACATCGAGTATATCGGGAAGATGGTTGGGATTTCCGGGGAAATGAGTCGGACTCATTGGAGCTATGACGTCAAAGTTGAGAGATTCCCCTAACTTGAAAATGATCCGACCTCTGGTAGAAGTCGTGCTATTATTCCACGCCGGGTGTTTGGCATTAAGATCCCCCGCCAAGATGACGGAGTCACTTATACCGAAGAGGGCCCAAATAAAGCTGACAAATGCTTGAAACTTATACTCTCTACCTCTCTTTGTGCATTGCAGATTAAAATTTGTGCTAGCTAGTTGTGGTACCTACATATTCTACGAGTGAGATTTAGTTGCGGTTGAGAAAATGCGATATCAGACCCCCCTTGGGTTTGAAATCGCATTGGTAAAAACTGCTACCCAAAACTTTCGCATTGAAGAACAACTATAATAAATCAATGATATCCCACCGCAGGGCAAACGCCTTCCGTCTCTCTTTCCACTTTTTCCAATCTCGTAGATTCTTAGCCGAAAAGAAACCCAGGTCAAACAAAGCAACTGGTTAGTCCTCAAAATCAAATCTCTATATAACTCGTGTTGCTGTGAAAAACCACCTGTTCTAGCTTTAGTACATACAATTTCCTGTATATAACTGTACAAACTGTAAATTATGTGTTTGTGAACCATAAAAATAAGATTAAAATGTGGCAGGTGGATTGGTAACGTAATTTCCGACATAAACTAGCTTACAAATAGTAAACCTGTTCTGAATATGGCTGATTTTTGTTTTTCTCTCTTGTTTACTTAGGGTTAATATATAAGGTGTATCTATTCATACACGAAATATTTAAGAGGGTACCTCTATAGGTCGTTTAGAAGCTATAGAAACGAAAAAGATTTTTTTATGTAAATGTTTTATTTTATTTTACGTAATTATCATAATTTTAAACTGCTTGAGATGTTTTGCATAAAACCGGCCTGCTCTATGAATCAAAGACGCGGCGGCGGGGAGAGGTGCGGGCGCGATGCCTTTCCGTCTGTAGCCGCAGGGCGCGTGCCGTCTCTCTGTTTAACATATCACTGGTGAACTGTAATGAACATTCGACAATACACCTCTGCCTATCTCTACGGGGAATGCAGGCGTGATGATGTTCACAATAAACCAACTTAGGTAGACTTCGTAACTCGACCTCGTCTTATTTTGATAACAGAGTTATCGCTTACAATAAAAATAAATATCAATTTAAAATACAAAACGACCTAAATCTAAGTAGGTACAATATTGAATTCCCTGCTCGCAGTTTTACAAAAACAGTACCTTCTGTAAACCAGTTACTTACATCTAAATAAGCAGCTAATGACCTCTGTGGGGTTACGACTTTTACGAGCGAGCATCGAAACATTTCAATCATTTTCTTATTTTTTTTAAGAAAAGGATCCTAGATTCGATTAAAACATTCATATTCTACAGTGTTACACATCTTTTAGATAATAATAATAGAAAAATAAACAGCTGACGCAACGCGAATTCGCGTAAGGTAATGACTTCTGTTAGGTTACGAACTGTGCGTCGAGTCGTATCTGTCAGCTGATTGATAGGTTGTGTACCTACCTATTTGTACAGATGTAAACTGTAAGAAGTGCATAGCGCGAACAATTTAAAATGTACATACCTCATAACGTCGTAGTTTTTATTTACACTATTTACACCAAAATTGCTGTACATATTCACTCTGCATTTGCACGTTAAATAATGTGTCGTTGCACTTTTAACAATGTCTCTCTAGCTATCACTGCGTAAACAAGCGTTCACGATTCACGTTTTGTTGTTCTGCACTAGAAATGGTCTGGCCGTCATTACCATAAATCAGGTCTATCCCTACCCCACACATGGAAATCCAACGGCGTAAGATCAGGCCTGCCTCCGTCTGCAGCTGGGGGCATGTAGACCCCGTAGTCCCGTTGCCGCTGTCGAGCTTCTAGGATCTCTAGGAAGGGGGCTTGTGCTGTGAGAAAAATAAGACCACCCTCATTGTAGCAGTCCACCATGTATGGTACTCCTAGTTGGAATATTTCGGCATTGTTGCGTTTGTTGCGCGAAGCGTTCCACGTTAGTTAAGCCGCGTGCAGTGCAACATGCAGTTCGCGCGAGACTGAACACGGCGGCGGACGGCGCGGCAGGCGCGGGGCGAGGCAACTGAAGCCGGCGCCGTGAGTCGGGTCTCTTTTGATCATTCATAAAAGCCACGCGACATCTAAGGGCGCCGCCATGACCTCGCCCGCTTCAATGAAAGTAGTTTCTACGTAGTATTTTCGTAGAAACTAGCGTAATGGATGTTACAAAATATGAAAGAGCCAGTATTTTTACGTGTGTTTAAGTAATATTAAATTATTAATTTTTTTAAATTAGATGCTTAGATAAAAAACTCTTTTTCATTTCTATAGCCCAAGTTCGACCTATAGATGCACCTCTTCAAATATTTCGTGTATGAATAGATACACCTTATATAGGATGGATTTTTGAGATGGTGCAGTAAGGGTAGGTACCTTTTTCGTTGTAGATACGGGAAAAAATTCTTAGGAGCCTCTCCCAACTTAATTGTGGTGTCCGTCTATCCACCATAAAAAGTAAGTTGTAAGTAAAGTATGGGAAAAGTTTTCGCTCAGTTGGTCCTATATAAAATTTTGATCCTTATATGAAACAGGATCGAATGGCATCAAAAAAAGTTTTTGGGAAAATTGCCCATTTTCTTTGCTGACTGTAAGATTTTTCCAAAATCTGTGAATGCCGATCTTAGTCTTCCAAAAAGTTATGCATAGACTCGTAAGACCGTTTTTCCGTAGCTATAACGATTAAGGTACCTATCCTCATTGCCCCGTCTCAAAAATCCCTCCTGTTTATGAGTCTGTATAAAGGGTGACATGTAAATGATTGCTTATGAATGTAAACAATTGTGAACCCGGTTATGGCACATACAGTTAAACCAGGAAAGGTATGCGCTTCGGCAATCTTTGATGTATGTTTCCAAATGAGCACTTACGTCGCGCCACAGAGTTTCCTCTCACAGATGCAAAGCTTCCAAGATTTGTACTGCCGCGCTTTGTAGTAGGGAACCTATCATTGTGCGTTTGCATGACGGGTTTCCTACTCCGGTCGCTGATCGTCATCTGTCACTTGTTGGAATTACATAGAGTTAATGTACAGGTGATAACAAAATAGGCAGCACTTCCATGGTCATAACAGCTCTTTATAATATATCATCACCGCGCGTTCGTATTTCCGCGGATAGCCGATGATTGTAATTAAGTATAATTATGGTTATAATACGATTACTCATTAATATACACTATACATAATTATGACTTTTACATAACCAACGAACACAAACCTTTCCCGATGCAAAACTTCTGTAGAATACCAATAGTTTAAGTTGCGGGTACTTACATAATCTCTCTGCACAAAATAATTTGTTATAACACCAATGAATCTGGTCTGCTCGACGTCCGTATGTCACTGCAGGGATCCAGCAGAATATCAGCGTCAGGTATATTTGCCTGACACATGCTGAGCTGGCCTCCCATTTGGTGCAGCCTTGGGACGCACACCGCACTGTCCTCCTCAAATTTGAACTTTATTTCGTTGGGTTTGTTCACTTTTTATTTTTTTCTGTATATTGGCACGTTGTTTATATTTATTATTGTTACTTTTTAACATTATTTTATGTTCTTGTGTGTTGTGCTGCGTCTTTTGTGTGCACCGAATAAATGTTTTATCTATCTATCTATCTATTCCCGAATCTCATACTCATCGTTGTGTAGTAAACTTTTGTCAGTCACCTACTGACTATTGATCCGTTAATACGTTAACTTTATCATCTCTTGATCTCGTTCTGTAATCATCGAAGAGAAATAAATCGAAAATAACATACATGTTCTAAGTCGTAATCTCGAAAGCTACTCGACTCTCAACTCTATCGAGGAGACCTCAAGGAGTGGCCTTGGAATACCCTCAAAATTGGTGTTAATAGTCGTCAGAATAATGAATTTATGAGGTCTCTCGAATGAGCGTGTCGAGGTGATACGTCACGAATACGTCAATATTCAATAAACTCTTCAAAATATATTATGAAAATCGGATAAAATACGCGTGTTTTGGTTAAGGCTTCCTTGTTGTACCTCAAGGTACTTACGTAACTTTATATTTGACAATTGGTTCCTCAACTCGACTGAGGAAACTGTTTGAGATGAGGAGTACAATTGCAACTATGAATATCAAACCACCTAAGTGAGTTTAAGTCAAGGCGAGGAAATCATCAGATTTTCACTTAGAATATGGATATTAGTCTTGGGAAAATAACTTACTTTTTATTAAACTTTGCACCAATTAGTTAATTATGTCGGTATATTTGATTGGTCCTTTTTTACTGAGTATTCAATCAATCAAATCAGCCTATCGCAGTCAAATAAGGTCATAGGCCCCTTCCTAATTGCGCCACTCTTCGTGATATAAAGTATCATCATAGTAGCGGGATCACCCAGTCATAGTAGGGTATTCCATTACCAAAATGAAGTTCAAGGTTACCTAAATCTTCACACAAGATCTAACAGCAGCTCTAGCGGTTCTAGTGGTTTTCCATTATGAATGTCATAGTGTAGAAGAAGAAGACATACAGACAAGGCATGAAGGCACCTACCCCATAAAAATGGGCTAAGAGCAGAAGAATGATGAATTTCTCAGTACCAGCATGGAGTCTGGATTTGTGCCCGGATGATAGCAATAGGTAGCTCAAAACGGTGACGGAAAACATCGTGAGGAAACCAGCAAATTCTCTAGAATTAAAACCATAAGTTCGAAGATAGGTGACTTCTACCTACCCAAACTTGGCCCGCGTGGTAGATTACGGCCCAGTCCCTCTCGCACAGAGGATGTCTGTCTCCCAGCAGTGGGAACATTATAGGCTGATTATGGATAGAAATAGACTCGCCCCCTAATAACAGGCAAACTGTGAGTGTACTAAACTCACTAATATACATGGTCAAATTAAATTGGCTGACGAAACTCCGCAGACGTGAGGGGGGGTATCGATAACTAAACATGATAAAATAAACAAGAAATTAATTTTATGCTTTTTTTGGGTCCACGACCTCAGTTGTCACTTGAAATATCAGTTTAAAAAATCTTTTTTTTAAACTGTCACATACTTGATTGCTATTCTTATTACTCATACTTCATGTAAAAAACATTACCAGCGGTGGTTGACCCCAATAAAAACACTTAGATGTGATATCTAGAGGAGTTTCGCTAGCTATTTTAATTTGACCCCTAAGTGTACCAGCTTTTGCCCGAGGCTTTGCTTGCGTAGTTCGAACGGAAATTATGTAACGGAATCGTATTACAGGGTTAAAAAGCATGTCCTAAACTCCTAACCAAGGTAAACCCCTCATAAACCCTCGTAAACCCATCGTATAATATTAAGTATGCATTATGGTATCCTGTACTTACGTTACAGGATATCCTGGTAATACCAAAATGAAGTTCAAGGTTACATTTAGACACATGACCGGTAGAACCAATAAGCATAGTTACCGTAGCTTACCATTACCATCAATTAATAGCAATTTTCTCTGCACCACAGGCGGAACTGGATCATTCCATACTACACAACTTCATACAACTGCGGGTGGACTACAAAACTCATAAGCTATCCGGCTTTCTCAAGGGACTATCGTAAAAACAACTATCGATTTTAAAATGCAACGTCTTACAATAAAAGTATAAGCTCTTTTAGGGGTAATAGTATTCAGGAATATGAACAATACTTACATAAACTTACTTACGCTCTTTTCCCATGTCTGTAATTAAAGTTTTTCGAACTTTTGCAAGGTGAGATCTGAAATATCGGAAAAAATACGGTTTCCAAGTTAAGTTACGATTTTTACGGAAACCGTACTTTTTCCATAAAAAATGTGCAATGTGCAACAGTATTTTTTTAGCTTGTTCAGAGTTGGGTCTTCAGTAAAAGTGTTTCATATTCTTGAGTACAATGACCTTTTTAAATATGTAGTAACTGTCTTGTGTAAGACCTAATTATATTTTTGTCTATCGATAGACAAGTTTGTAGGAATAGGCCGCTATACTCGATTGACTGAATTAAAAGGCTTTTGTAACAGAATGTATAGTTTACAGAACGATGTAAAGTCATAGACAATCGCTATCATAATTATTTATACTTGTATAACATATCCAAATGATATATTGTTGCTTTGTATATTCGTAAGAGAACGTTATAAGTTTCTATAGTATTAAAAATATTTAAATTGTAATGTTTTTTTTTTCATTTTTTACTCTCATATCAATCTCGTTTTGTTTTTAAAGATAATAATGTTCAAACATCATTTTGCTAATAATGCTGATTGAGCTATTCTAGTAAACTAGAAATCTAGGTTTATTTTGTAAGATCTGAAATAAGAATGTCGAAATATGAAACATAGTATTGTATTACGCTGACAAGTAGGATGCATAACAATTAGTTGATTAGGTAGCGGTAACACAGGCGATCCGCTTGCTCGTATCATGTTGTATAATGCTTGCGTATCGCCTTATCAGCGGTATCTATACGACATGGCTTCACTACGTCCATTCATAAGTTCTCCCCTCCCTTCGGAACGACGTTATTTGAATGAACGCGCGTGTGTGCGTGCGACGCGGGCGCACCTACGCCTGTGTTCACGCGCAGTGTCGATTCAACCGGCCGGCCGCGCTGTACTGCCCCTCGACGTGTCGCGAATAAACCCCTCGTTCATAACAGTGACATGCCCACAAGTTCAGTGTAACATCACATTGATAACGATTTTACCAAGTGCTGTGACGTTACCGCTAATCTGGATAAAATCATTAAAATCGAGAGGTAAGCATTACACCGAATATGTTTATTTTCATTCAAGCCCCGACGCCTACGCGCCGAGCTGTGTCGCGATTTGTGAGCGACGAATTTACATGTTATAAAGTTCATTCATTGGACGTTTGGGCCTATTTATATTATTATCAACGTGCGTGCCGTATGAATGGGTGATTAGGACGACTCATTGTAGCCGATGGAGATCGAGCTGATGACTGATTCACGGTGATATGACGGTGCTCACTTTACCTACTTCGCAATGAGGTCTTTTTGAGAATTTCTAAGTATCGCTGTGTATCGCTGGCTATGGCACGACTGTTCTTTTTGTCGAGCGATCGCGAGCGTTATCTAGGTGAGACCGGGCCGCGTCCGCTCCATTTCAAGTGGCGTTTTTATCCCGGCGCTACCTGAGTATCGAGTCGAGTGGACTCGTCTCGCCGCGAGTCGATCCCGCTAATGGCTTGGCGCACCATATCGACGGATACCGCAGACCACACCTTCGTGCAACTTGCGATTCTGTGAGGTAGCTTTTTGTCAGCAGTTGCGCCGATAGCCACACTATTTATAGACAACTGTTTAGGAATTCTCTACCAACACACACTTGCTCGATGCTTCATTTAATTTCGTTATAATTAATATTGATCATTATTCGTTATTAATGGCAAGGTGACGAAAAGATAAAGAACAATAAATCATAAAGTTTACGATCATGTTTACCTAGCCGGCTGCGCCTGGGCAGTGACTGCAGTGAGACGTCGATTCAATAAATTCATTATGCGTGCTATACCTACGCGCGTACAGAAAAACAAATCTAACGGTTAGCTATTGCAAAGAAACAATGACGTCACCGTAAAAAGTAATATCACGAGGTGGAACACTGACGTTATCAAGATAAGTTCGTATGAACGTGCATCATACACCATCTACGCGGCCCTATTTGACAGAATTAAAAATTACGTCTTAAAACTGTACTGCCCATACCCCGTTGACGTCAGTTTGTTAGAACGTGACCATAAACTACACAAACAAGTACCTACCTAATTTAACACAAACCCACCTCAACATGACATAATCTTTTACATCCTTAACACACCATACCTCTCTTCAAAGTTTGCAATATAACAATTAATATTTTACGAACCTTCCTTGGCTCAGTGAATCGGTTTGATACGTAGCAGCACTAAAAACTAATAACAAAGCGAGTGTTCTAAGCACATAAAAACTAAAATTTTATCACAGGAAAATCCAGAATAAAAATAGAGGCATCTACAAAAGTCGTTAGCAAAACAAGATTTGATAGGAAATGTACCTTCTTATTCTTAATACCACGTGGTCTGTCGGTCGTCGATGCAAATCACTTTAGAATAAAACATTTTCATTGCATTTTCCGGCATGTAACAAAATATTTCTTAAAATTCTTCAATTCACGATACCTACTAAAGTAAGGGCGAATTTCACCAATTAAACTGAACGGGTTCAGCACTTTCAAACCTAGTTTAAGAGCTGTTGATGTCAATATTCCATAACAATTTTGACACCGACAGCTCTTGAACGCGTTCAGTTTCATTGGTGTAACTGATTAGACACTAAGGGCAAATTTCACCAATGAAACAACGCGTTTAGCACATCTAAAACGCGTTCAAGAGCTGTCAGTGTCAAAATTCCATGGAATATATTGACTGACAGCCATTAAAGCTAGTTTATACTGATCGCGTTCTGAACGCATTCAATTTCATCGGTGAAATCCGCCCTAACTATCACCACCTATCTTGAATTATATCTGATAATTTATTGATAAAAGTTAATAACACATTCTCGTTACTATTTTGTCGTGTAAATAGGTAAATCAAGTAATTCCCCTATGAAAACAGGAAAACCCCTCAGACTATTTTGGTACCTACATTCAGATTAGAATTTTAATATCGATAAATAATTAGGTTTTGACTGGATATACTTTAGTAAAATCTACCAGTAATCGTTAACGGATCGGAAAAATAAACACCTTCAAATCTATAACATGCTCATTAAAATTCTCACCAAGAGTTCTTTGTAATGACTAGTTAATAGTATAGTTCTAGTTAATAGAAAATTATTGTCGCTGCTTGTTTGTAGAAGTACCCATTGACTTGCAACAAGTCCACACATCAATTTTTGTCGTGTAGAATGAGGAAACCACATCACATAACTCAGATAAGGGAGGGTAGGAAGGAGCTCCTACCCTCTCTTGTCTCTCATCTCACTAGTCACCCCCTTTTTAGCCATATCCTCTTTCACACGATCCATCCATCGTGTCTTTTGTGGACTGTAGACATACAGATCATGAAGCAATTTCTCTCTCTCTCTCAAACAATTTATACAAATTAAATATTAATCAAAAAACATTCTCATCATTGTTTAAATTTTAATACTTTGATACAATACAATACAGTTCGCAAGAATATACCCTAGACTTGTGACTGCTGCCTGCCTCCATCGTAATTGAGCATTTCTTTGAACCATTGATCCTTCTCGATATCCGGAACAAAAAAAGACTGCGCCACTTTTCCTATATACCTGTAGAAATGATTCTTTGCATTTTATATCTAAGAATAGGCATAGTGGAGCAATCTTCTCCACTACTTACCAACGAATCTGAAAGTATTTTCACATTCAGTTTAGCTGTGTCAGATATGGATGAAAACCTGCATCCATATCTGACACAGTTCGACTGTATGTAGAGCCATTACCTTAGTTCCTACTATTTTAGGAACCAGGGTTACTTGGAAGGAACTGAATATACGATTCTAGCTACTGCGTTGTAGAGGGTATAGAGATGGTGTTGTTCCCGATATAATTTTAATTGTAAGTATGTTACCATTTTGAAATCTCCTTCCACAGCCGGGAATACCAGCTAAAACTTAACCATCCAACAATTTGGTTTAAAGTTTCGCCATATTAATCGATAACAGTAAAATGTTATAGGGCTAGTACAATAACGGAATGTAATCGCCAATACATTGGGGCACATTGTTTGTGTTTCAACGGAGTGCGGCAGTTATCGATTACTGTTGCATCGTCATAAATCCCGTAATGGTTATTGTTGAAATGAAATATCTTACACGTGATGCCTCAGCTAATCGTGAAGGTTGTTCGAAGAAGTTATAGCCAATCGATTAAGCTGCGCCCACATTTGTGGCATACGGACCAGAGTCCAGCCAGACACCTTGACTGATAAATTCACATGGCAAAAATGACTGTGGCTAACGTATGGAGAGCAAGCCCTCAGATGGAGTGATGATCGCAGATCATCGGTGGAAGCTGCATGTTATTTGGCGTGCCATTGGACAGACCTTAAAATCATCATCATCATTTCAGCCTGAAATGATGAAAAATGTCTCCTTTTTATTCAGCCATGTTTCTGCCGTAATAGGTACACGAGAAGATACCTAATTCCAGCAATAGACTGCTTAACGCTACATGCGTTACTTACATAAGATGATGTTAGTGTTTGCAACATTCTTCGATCGAATAACTAGTCACTTCCAAAAATGTTGCTGTTTTCTAAATAGCTAAGTGTTTGACATTTTCAGAACGGGAAACATGTACAGGATGGTGTATGCATTCGGTTGATGTTGTGTTCATCGTATTCTGAACAGGAATGTGCCAACTGTGGCTCTGTTTCTGCTATGATATCTTGGTACTTACTTGAATACTTAGTCATTAAAATTAGCATATCAGTTATTATATATTATAACTCACGAGTGAACGTGGACACTCTTGATTTAACCCTCGCGCCTCAGTTGGAAAATGTTATCAATGATATCTTATTATGGAATTTATATCACATTGTTATGTGATCGTCTATTCTATTAGGCATGTTTCTAGTTATCTATGCCTCGAGGAATCAGACTCTGCAATGCGCCATTATCGTTTTATCAAACACCACCCGCACGTTATCTGGCCGTCTGAAGGTCAAACGATCCCGACTTGTGGCCATTGTCATTCTGTCTTCGATACTTTGCTTTTTCGCAAAATAGAGGTTACAGGGATAAATTCAGTTCGTTGAAGTCGCAAATACAAGGTTATCAAATCTTATCGTTGTGAATTCTCAACTTTTTGGGAAGTCCCAAAGTTAGAATACTGAATAGCTTAATCTGCCAACAGATCTCAAGATAATCCTGTTTTAAGACTTAGTAGAGATCATTTAAGAAGCCATCAAAACGCAGTAGTCTCGTTAATCCACTTGTTCTGTTGTTGCACGTAGGCAAGTTAAAATGCTACCAGTAACTTGAAAAACCAGTATCTCAGAACTAGTCAAAGATGTGCAAATGATCTACCCCTACCTAATTCCTCAGCCTCGGGCGCTCATTTTATCCCACAGTAAACAAAAAAATCTGTCGATCAACATCTGACGAGCTAGCGCAGCTGAGGTTCGGTGTACTATCGGGCGTCGGCAGGGGTGGGGGCGGCGTGGAGGGCGACATCTGCGCAGGGGCACCCTGTGCCTGTGTGCGTGGCGGCCAATCAAGTGTGCGTGTAGGGTGCAGTACACCTTGCACGCAACGGTACCGAACCCTGAGCAGGTAGAAGAGTCGCTCGCCTGCTGACATAATTTGGAACGGATCTCACTTTCTCGATGGCGAATATGGATTTGAAACACGAAGTTATAATGGTGATAGATGATTTGGCTAACTTTACAAGAGATTTGTGTATTTTAATTGAGAGAGATACAGAAGACATGTTCGTACCTGTCTACGTGTTTGATATTAAAGCCATAAATAACCACTGATTAATATGGTGCAATATAATTTGGGAATTGCTTCACAATGCCAAACTCAAACTGCATCATTTGACCGCTGTCAGCAACAAATAATAATGAATGAAGATACATAATTATTGTACGTACATAAAATAGCGCTTCAGATAGCGCATCAGCTCTTGCTTAACAATACAAAACTACAATAAAATACCTAAAGTTACAAAACTATGTAGGTAATTGAAAAATAATGTTTACTAAATACAGTCAACAAAATGCCACAACAGAGAAAAACTACCGTTAGCAGCATAAAAACAAAGGAAACATACATTACGATTATGTAATTACCTTTAAAACAGAAACCGAATCCGTCTTCTTAAATCCGTTTATCTGGCAGAAATCTAAAACTAGCGAGAAATAAATCTTGAAAACATTTTTTGTGGTTGTGAAACCGATAATAACAGATGTTCTGCAGTGTTCACCACACGTTTACTATTTGCACACACACAAACGGCACGACTGTATAAACGAAATCCACGCTTATGTCACAAATATTAGATCTTTGTCATTCTTACATATTACGATGGCGTACGAACATGACTAATAATATCATCGATATTAGAATCTAAGTACCATTACAAAAACATATTTAAGTTTAAGTAGGTACTTTTACATCAATATTTAATACTTAATTAAGCATCTATTTATATGTAAAATGACGTGCAAGTATGCCAATCGCGACATAGTGCTCTGTACGGCGCGCGGTGCTGGCACAGTAACAATTCAGTCGCTGTACTAAATATAGCACAAAATAAAACAACTGTCTCTTGCCCTTCATTCACAACCCTTATCTCGTCATAAATGAACCCAATGTACGTGGCTATAGTGTCCACATTCACATGATACGCGTGGGCAACGTAATTGGTTGACGCGGCCGTCTGCGCGGGCGCACAGAATTTTTAATTATGAATTAATTAGTAACGATCAACAACAAACGCGCCTAATCCCGATTACTCATTTTCATGTCGTTTATGGCTCGACACACAGAAATGTACTATGATGATGCTGTCATTGTATATTTTGACGGCTCGACCAATTGAGTCGTTAAAAAGATCCGTCTGTCTGCGCTCTACTTCGTCATAGGGTTGTTTTTTTTTTTTTTGTTTTGAAAGCCACCGCATGTAAAATAGATTGAACCATATAATTAGCTGATAAGATCTTACAATTAATAAAATGCGCACACACGCCCACGCTCATGTGTTGGGGTCGACGACTCTGATATAAATATGTATTATTAAATATATCGCTGTAGATACTCAACTCCATCTAGGACCATACAATACACATACCAACAACGTTTGCTCTGATAATAAATAGTTTCATGAAATACATTCAACAGAATCGGTCATAATTTCCTATTTCCATCTGAGTGTTTACTATAACGAATTCATCTATCTGCCTTTGTATATTTTTAAGAATTTTGCCACATGTCTTGCAGATAATTTCATACTCGTTCAATATTTTTTTTAATACCAAATACAGCCTATTCGGACACTGAAGCAGGCCCTAAAATTGTATAAGGTTTACATAAAAGAGTGCAGAGACACATATGTATGACTAGCATGAAGCAGCCACAGGCGTCATCCATACAGGTGTACTAAAAGATGCCAAAACGTTAATGTACACACATCAAGACATTTCTAATCTTAATTATTTGTTAAGACTTAACAACTCGGCTCCTATCTTTGTTTTCATCAACCTTTTGGGATATTCCATAACAGACCAAGCTTAGGCTTGCGCTAATTACTTATCTATAAGTATTTTTACTTTCGATAGGGAGATGTATCTAAGCCAATCTAAGGCATGCTAGGCATGAGATAGGTACCGATTTGATTTCAAGTTGACAACACACATTTAAAATGAAATTCAATCAGTTAGTCAAGTACTAAATACAAGAAATCATTTAATATGGACTTTGATTAACGCCCACCGCAGGACTAGATACTTAGGCTATTTTCAGACACGAAACGTAATAAAGACAATTAACCATTTGTAGAAGACCTACTTAATTAGTAATTAAAAATGAACTCCACCTTGGATATTTTGATAAGACATGCAAATAGTAACACATTGTTACAAAGTCAGACACTTTTCTTACATAATTTTGGCTCAAGCGTCTTCTCAACTTAAATTAATTCGGATTCATACTTCGCGCATTCCTTCAACACCCACGCAGTTTGTTTATAAAGCTTCGATTCTCAAAACTAACTTGAATTAAGAACAACAAAACAGATCAAAAGCAATATTATTTGTCGGCGTTTGTTTTAAGTTTATTTGAATCGACTGAATGAAAGGCACTCGTCTATGCTTTTAAATCATACTTCATAGGAGCACATTGTAAGCACAGGGCAGCTCTTAGAGCTTCTTATAAATATGTGGCTTCTGCTGCGTTAACTGTATGATGATTCAGACAGTTTTCACGAATACGTACTTCACGTAAAATACACGGATTGAGGTTATGATTTAACCCGATATATTCAAATAATAATATATGATACACATATTACAAATACAATTAGTTGTTAACATTCCTTATGTAAGTAAATTTTGACAGTTCAACAACATTCACTGCATTGCTTACGTTGTTGAGCAGACAAACTTTTCGAACATATGAAGCAATGGATTAGCAATATCCTTCAAAATTATTCAGATTGTGATTGTTAGTGTGTTACGCAATTAGAGTGCAGTGCAGGACTTTAAAAATGTTGAAGACGGGTAATGACAGGGTTTTAGTAAGCCCTTTCTCCCACGGAGGCTGCAGAAAATCCTTTATAGAATTTTTCTCTAAGTTTCTCTCATTTCCATAGTCACTAGTTCAAAAATGCTTGGCTAATTTAGTTCCTAAGCATATACCTGCATTTTTAAGATTGGTGTATCACATAAATTAAGGCTAAGTAGTTGTTCAAAATGTTTATTCAGCGGCATTCCTTTGTGTGAGTTCGTGTTGCATTACAAGTGGGTGTCACATCGCGCCACGGTGTAGGCCAAGGTTTCCGATTTGAATCTGCGTTTAACAAATATCGGCGAACAGAAATAGGTATGTTAGGTTTTTGAATAAATGAGGTAGTGTTAAAGAATATTGACATATAGCATCATGGCACCTGAAAATTAGCACTTCAATCAAAAGCTGTCAAAGTGCAACGTCATCTCATTTCGGTCACTCATTTCATGAAATTATTTTTAAAATTTTATAGCATTTGAAAAACTGAAGAATAAGGTAGCCTCTCAAAAAGAGAAAAAGAGTATCTTCAGTAGGTAATCCAGTTACTGTGCTAAGATCTTTACCATGAGTTTAAAACTTTAAATCATAGAGACGTACGATCATTACAATCGTCCGGATCAAATGTTAAACTGTTATTAACATAATGCTCTATAACGTCACTGTTCACGGTTTCAGAATAACAGAGATATTCACATGTTTGAATATTTTAATCTTACAGCTACACACGTGCTAACATGAGTAATCTTAACGCAGCGAATAACGGTTCTTCATCTACGATTATAAACGTGATGATAAATGCATTACGTGGAATGGAAACTGTTCCAGTTATGAAAATGCACCTTATTAGGAAATAAGGTGCATTTTCATAACTGGAACAGTTCAGTTAAACAGCGACCGATCCACTTACGAATATTTACGATCAAGCAATTACGGGCCGGATATACGGAACAACAACGTGACAGTTCCTGTTTTGACGGAACCTTAAAAGCTTCCGATAAACATTGCACCGAGTGTACCCAGCGCTTTAGAGTTAGAAGCAAGCAATGCATTTTACATACTGTTTCACACATTAGTCACCGAGTTATGAATGGCTGAAGGGGTGTGAGGCGGGAGGAAGAGAGGAATAGCTGCTAAATATAGCGAGCCAGTAACAGGTGGTCGTTGCTCACCCTTCCACATCCACCCACGCAGCATTTGGCCGGCACACTCACTCATTGTACAGTACACAGAAAAAAGAAAGTGAAAATCTTAAAAGATTTCCCAAAGAGCATGCAAAAGAAAATCCCCATTACATTTACAGCTAACTTACATTCACCTGTATTGTTTATTTTACGATTTGGTTTATTTTATTACGTTTTAAAGTATTTTGCAAGACGTCGTAGTCTCGATTCTAAAGATTTTATTACTCTATGACGGATATTTCGCGTAAAATCTTGGTCTGTCTTAGAAATGTAGGGTCTCAATGTGTGTGTTTTATTTTATTGCTGTTCCTAAGCAAATCACGTTCTGTGATGACGACGTGATGATGTATTACTGCTGATAGGATCTGCGAGAGAGCTTTTGCTTGCATTAACATACCTTCCACATACTTATGAAGAAACTTAGAGTTAGATGGAACTGTTCGTGACAAGAGGACACTGCAAAATCGTGCAGTATACCTAATTATGTTTCCCGATATTAACATTTTTATTGGTTTAGAACGATTTCTTCTGATCCTTGCGTGATTAATTTTCTTAGCGTCGCGTTCAGTCGCATACTCGGATATCCGGCCAAGCTGGCGATTGATCCGCGATTATCGGTGACGGTTCTCAAACATCGAGGAAACGGAAAGGGATGTTACAGTTATAATTATAGAACTATCCTCAAGCGACGGACTTTTTAAACAATTTTACGGAACTAAAGTGTTTGTTGTTTCAAGAATAAAGAGTTCGTTTCCTACTATTGAGTGGGCGACTGTGACTTTGAAAAACATCTAGAGGATGTTTGACGGGATTGCGTATCCTGTCCGTCAATGTATTTAATATAAATACAATGATATGATCAGAACTTAAGCAGTACCGTACAGTAGTTCAATACCTCTTATAAACAAGGTGAGGTATAACAACCAATAGTGCTAATTACACGTACATTCGAGATCGCTTTCCGGCGATACACTATCAAATTGCGATATGGTTGGAGGTCGTACTTATTATAGCGAAGGTTATAACGAAATCGTACAGAGCGAGTTTTCTCGGAAGAGGCGCGGGCGTCTGGCTGGAACAGTTAGTGCGCGTCAAATGCATCTGAATGCGCTTGCGTACCCACACATGCGCGCAAACATTATTCAATAATAAAAGCTTTTGCGCGGGATAAGTCATTTTTGACAAAGCTCAGTGATAATCTTAATAACATTTTATACCCAAATCCTTTGGTCTTTAAAACACTACCAATCATGTTTAAAAGTGAAAGGAAAACCATAAATTCAGCTTATCTGAACACAGCTTTATTCAGATTCAGCCGCTCCATTAAAAGATTAATAACCGTTATCCCAAAATAACTATCGTTCTTAGCATAGTGTTACGGATAAAGTATCCTACAAATGTTAATTAAAGTGAAACAAGTCTGGGTGAAATCTAAACCTATCATCAATCATAATTTGCCGCGCGCAACTTGTTGGCCGCTGTATCCGCGGCGACCCTGAACACGACACTATATTTAGACGGAGTGCAGCCCTTTAATGCGACACACATAGGGTTGCCGAAGCGAGAAAGATGAAATGGCAAACTGCACGGATTCCGAAGCATTGCTCGCGAACGCGATTCTAATTTGATGAAAGTTCGTCATGTAAATAAGTAGCCCTTCACCGCTAATTTGCCAGATGCTGTTTTCGGTGGAGATAGTAATTGAGCAGATTACCGGCTGCCCAGTAAACCTATTCAAAAAATAATAAGTCACGCGATGATTGCACTATGGCCTAAGGCGAGGCGTCCGTCCACCGTCAGAATGTTTTGCTCCTCTCATTCACACATGTGAACAGTATAATAAGAAAACCTTTGAAAGCTATTCAGAAACATTTTATAAATTCCGTAGATATGTAAATTCGTAAAATATTTCTTGGAATAAACGGAATATGAATGAACATAGCAAAATGGAAGAATACCAATTTTGTATAATAAAAAAAAAACATTTAAGAATCAGCGAGACATGACAATGTTGAAAGAATTCTTGCCTTGAATTCTAAACGACATAGTTGAGGGAAGCTTTCCGTTCCCGATGTCTGCCTAGGTTGCCTTAGTTGCGGGGTCGACATAGCCTAGTTGCTCATCTTCGGTGTGCGGCCAAAACGTAGGTTTGTTCACGGGATCCAGTGCACTCTCGGGAAACACGTCGCGCACCATTTCCATCGTCATGTCTTCGTATTTTGGAAGAGCATTTATTCTTGCTATCTCTTTCTCCGCCCTGTGGTAGGAAATGACGTTTTTTTTAAATGGAAATCTTTGCTTTTGATACTTTATTGTGGTTGACAACTAAACGTTTTTACGCTACCATGCATGCTAATAATTATTAAAAATTTGTAAGATTAAGATTGTAGACTAAAGCTTCTTGACTTGAGACCTTCATAACAAAGGGAAAATATTTTAGATGTAAATTGACCATTTATTATACATAAATAAATTGAACAATTAGAAACACATGCCTTGGCAGAAAATAAAACAAAATCCATAAGTTCTAATTTTATAAATTCTGTCTGTATGTTACCTTATCACGCCTTAACCAACGAACGGATTTCGATCAAATTTGGCTTAAGCATATAAATAGAAGGACTTTCAATAGACATACCACGCGGGAGAAGCCACATGCGGAAGCTAGTCTACACTAATATTATAAAGAGGAAAGATTTGAATAGTTTAATTGTATTGAAAAACTCCAAGACCGATTTGAAAATTTGTTTAAACGTTAGCAGCCGAAATTATGTCTGATGAACTTAGGCAATTTTTTTTTTCGTACTCCACGCTTACGAACTCGCGGGCGAAGTGCTAGTTTTGTATAAAATTTTGTACGCACGCTGCAATTTGCTGCTTTTGATTTTCACAATACTTTGCGATTTTCGGCTGCAATTCTGTCCACTGTTTGTCGATTGAAGCCGTAAGCTTATCTTCAGGGTACGGGATTTTTAAAGATGTATATGCGGACTGAAACTTTTCCACAAGCCCCGGTACTGGGACTAATTTCTTGTAGTGTTCCCAGTCTATCTTTGGCGCATCTGCAGGGTTTGATAGCATGCTAAAAAAATATTTGAACTATATTAGCTGGAACCATATAGCAACCATAGGGACCGGCCCGGGGCCGTGTTGCTCTATGGTTGGAACCAATCCGCTGTTGACACTATGTGCCAGTTTCTCAAACGAAAATATGTAACAATTTATCAAGTGCGGTGGCTGTTGATAAATCATGCAAACAATCACATCAGTTCCCAATTTGTCAGCTATTCCGTTGATGGCACAATAGTTAGCCAGAATCTAGATAGCCGATGGATTAGAGATGCAGCCGGTTTTAAAATTAGAAGTAGCAGGCACTGATTACCTTATATTTTTCAAATAAGTAGTCTCTTGGCGAAAAGTGAGATCAAGGAATGGAGTTTTAGAACAACCTGGGTTAAGAGAAAATAAATCTAACATGGTGTATTTAGACTTTCTGAAATAACTGGGGTTATCTAGTCAAGATCGGCTAAAAATGGCGTTACAATTTTCTATCATGTTGCACCTACTATGTTTTTTCCCTGCGTCACTCTAAGGACTCTGAAGACTGGAATAAATTGCCTAACCCATTAGGGCCACCTTTGTACGGTTATTTTAACTGGTGTCTATAGTTTTAATAAATAAATAATTTCATAAAGCTAAGCAAATGAAAGCAGATAAAGCCAAAATATATGTATTACTGGCGCAAATATCCCTCCGATTTCCCCTTAAAAGCAAAAAAGTTGCCTCGTTCTTCGGGCGGCACTCTCTGTTCAAGTTTTTTCCATTTAATGGTACTAGCTGTTATTCTCTTCATAATTATATTTAATAGTTAATCAAAATATTCTTTTAAATGACCACGACTGTCGCTCATAAAATTTTAAATTCTAACTGACAATTTGTGTCAAGATGACAATTATCTATGGGCTTTTTTTGTTCTTCATTTAATAATCTATGGTGGCTCTCCTTATATGAATTAACATTCATTCTTGATCCAAAACTAAGATCTACAAAATGATGGACCAATCAAAAAAAAAATGCCTTAATAGTCTCACCAAAAGATGAAATTATTCCCCAGATGGTCCAATATATTTAAATCACGAATAAAAAGTTAAAGAAATGCTAACTTCAATAAAATCAAGTAGAAAATGATTCGATTATCGGTCACGCGATCCAAGACGTCAGACCCTCAAGGATCGTGCAGCCGGTCGCGTCACGCGACCCGAATCGCGCGCGACAAAAAGGACCCTTCATGCCAAATTTTGTGCCTAAGGGCTCAGGTTGCATAGGTCGGAGAGAATTGTAACAGTAGATATATATGTACATAAATATTGTGGCATTGTTTTTTTAAAGACCCTGCTATTTGGCTCTGAATTCGGGACTTCGGGTATATTGGGACGGTTTACCATAGATCACCATCAAAAAACACGATCAGCTTCTAGTTATCCCCAAACTTCTATAACACAATTTTTTTTTTCATAATAAGGACAAAAAAGTTAAATATGTACCAATAAAACCGACATGTTTTAGATCAATTTATCCACCTACAATTTATCAATTATAAGGTAATATTTGAGTATACTAACAATTTTTGACTTCCATCATTTTGCGTTTGTGCAACGTATGTGGCACCTTTGGACCCGGTTAGTTAGAGAAGACTCTTGTAAAGCAAATATGTTATTTGTTTTTTTTTTTATCATCCTACTGGAACGCCATAAGGCACTTACACCAACGGAGAAAAAAAAATACTTCACATGCTGCTTTTCATCCAACCCTGTGCGCGGTGAACATCGAACTGGCGGCCATGGAACATGAACACTCACACAGAGTCAAGACACTTCTCCATAGTTCCATTACTCCATCAATGTTGCGCACATTCTTTGCGAAAATTATGTTATGAAAAGTTGAGCCCAGCAGTACATATACCAAATTACTTTTTACCTTTGCTATCGACTCGAAATGAAGACGAACGCAGTTATTATAAGTGTGCTTACTAATGACTAGAAGGGACGTACCCATGATATCAACACCGCTTGTAGATATTATGCGCTATTTATGTTACTTATTACGTACCTACTGATAATTTATCAGTTGTGATTAGATAGCGCATACATTGTCATTTTGGACGGTCATACGATATTCGCGGAGCCTTGTTGGCTTGAATTATTCAGTAATGTGATAACGTATTCAGTCTTAATTCGTTTTTCCGGTAATAATAGACGCTAGTTTGAGTATTTATCGGGTTTTTCTCGCCGTGCTTTTGATTAGCATTGAAGAAAGTGTTAACTCTAAAGTCCATATTAAATTGTTCTTCGTTAGGTTGAGTTGTGCGTTCATATTGTGTTGTGTTTTTGCTTTGGAGAACGTTATTAATCTAGGTAGGTATTCAGGTGATGTAACTATGACTTCATCATTATTATTAGCCTAACTTTTTATATTGGGGGGGAAAATTCATCTTTTTGGGCAGTACAAGACATTTAAATGTATCATAATATCGATTTTTTATAAGTAGGAAAATTTTCCGAAGCCCGGTTCAACCATAAAATCGTCAAAACGGATACATTCAAGAAAACATTCCACCCCATTCAAGTTGATAAATTAAGTTCAAACTTCAAACAATTGAGTAGACGCATCCTCTTCAATCACTAAGTCCTAATTTTGGTGACTTGAGGGAACATTAAGAGCTCGGGGGCTATTCTATCGGCTTCCCCTTATCCACCCCTACATTCAAATGAACAAATCGACACGCCGCTTCAATTACATGACAATAATGTCGGGTGGTGTCAGATCGTGCCGTATCCGGCGGATATTAGCCGTAACGACGGCGACGCCGCCGCTGCTGCCAGCTTCAGACGAGCCGAATTCTGACGACACATTTAGTGTATAGAATGATCTGGCGATTCGACGAACAGCGCAGCGAGGCATAGACTAAAAATAATAATAATATAGAACTTTTTGGAGTGCTGTTTATCGTTATTGTTTGAATTACGAATAGACTTAACTGCAGGTTATTAATTGTTGTAGAGCGTTATTAACAAAATAACGCTCTACAAGTGTTAAGTAAATTACGAGTTGTAGGTCGTGAGTTCGAACCCAAGCAGGCGCTTTACTTTGTGTAAATAATTTAATCACCACTGCTCTCAAAACGGCGAAGGAAAACATCATGAGGAAATCGGCATGTCCTAGAACCAAAAATTCGAAGACATGTGACATCTACCAACCCGCACTGAGCCCGCGTGGTGGATTACGGTTCACTACCTCTCATAGAGAGGAGGCCTGTGTCCCAGCAGTGGGAACGTTATAGGCTGATTATGTTATTTAGTTACAATTAAAATTAAAATTTAATAAACCCCGCGACACAAACAATAAATACCTCTAAAACCGTCTAAGCAGATTTTCTTCTTTCTTATTTTTTTTCTTAGAGGGTTCTTACCCTCTCAATCAAGTCAACTTTCAAACAAAAAAAAAATAACAAAAACAAAATTAGTTCCGCCGTTTGGAAGCTACGATGCCGCAGACAGACACACACGTTAAACTCATAACACTTCTTTTTCCGTCAGGAGTTAAAAACGTTAGGTATTGGTACGAAAAATTAAACAACTTATGTATTAAAAAAGGAAACCCTGTCCTGCCGAATTCACTTGGACAGAAAACTAAAATACCTGCAATGCTAATAAAACTCAACACTACTACTCAGAGCATCCTTACAACATATAAAAAAGAAAAACACCACGTTTACACAAAAAACAAAAGACGGATAGAGCGAGTAGGTGCCTCGATATAAGGAACAGGTTCAATAGCTTATCCAGGCTTCGACTAATTTGACGACTACTCTATTTCTTTCCACTTTATGGCGTGTGAGCAAGACGGAAAGATATTGATAGTCGAATATTGGCGGTAGTAGGCCTGCTTGCGGTTACCGAAGCCTTATTACGGGGCTTGATGGAGAGACGTGCATCAACTCGTAGTCATAAAAATAAATGTTGATGAGTATACGGTAGCGAGACGCGAGGTATATTTTATAGGCAAATAATAAGCATTACATATTGTAGCTGTATCTTTGGATATTATTTCGATTTCGTTTTATGGCTCTTGGAGATTTATTTCTTCATCATTCATTGAATATTTATTTGTTTTCTTAACATTTGTGAACCGATTTCCGACGAGTTATTGGAGGCAAAGTACCGATTGGTCCGCTTGTCCAAAGATGGCAGGTTGAACAGCGGGATAATTGCGTAACACAATAACTAAGTAGCAATAGCTTTCATTTTGACGGTTCAACAACAATCATTGCGTTATTTACTTTGTTGAGCAGACACATTTTTCGAACATATGAAGCAATGGATTAGCGATATCCTTCAAAATGATTCGGATTGTGATTGATAGTGCGTTACGAAATTAGAGTGCTAAGATGATTAGTGCACTAGAGACACCTGCAACGCCAAGATCTCTGGTTGTAGTAGGTACTTGTGGTAGTGACAAAGTTTCAATGACACACATAATACCCTCAACGTCACCAGCACCAGGAACCACAAACCAGAACACACCAAAGTTCATTAGCAGCAGAAACAGAGGTGGACTTTCACAGGCGAACTACAGCCCGATTCAACCATCCTGCTTCAAGGCTCCTGCAGACAGGCGCGACTCCAGTAGAACAATTACTATGAAAACTTCCTCAAAATTGTTCTACCAGAATCGCATCGCAGTGTCGCGCGTCGCGCTTGAGCTTTGTGGCGATTCGCTGCGCAGTAACAAATTCACGTGTCAGAGGGGTGGGGTACTACGCAGCTAGTAGCGCACGCCAAAGCCGCCATAATGTTTTAATTGGGCTGAACATAGTTTAACAGACTTTCTAGACATAGCTCTAAAAGAGCTCGCTCAAGTACCTCGGGAATCCTTGTTTCTCTCCTGAAGGCATTCATTCATACGACTTTATACTAATTTTATCTTTTTCTTACAGTCCCAGCACTATGAAGCTGGAGTGGGCCGAGAGCGAGTCAGACTACGGTCTGGAGGAGGCCGCCTTCTACGAGGGGCCGCCGGCCGTCGCGCCGCCGCCGACCAAGCATGTGTCGTTCAGCTTGAGACTTGATCTGGTATGTATATCTTGAACTTTGTTTTAGCTTTACAATAGTTACTAACTAGAATAACTCATAAGCATAACCATCTAATAATGTTCCCACTGCTATCACCATATAAATAATGGCTGGGCACAGGCCTCCTCTCTGTGAGAGGGAGTGGGTCATAATCTACGACGCGGACCCAGTGCGGGTTGGCGGATGGAAGGAACTTATTTTGTTTAATTTTAATAGACAACAAGGTCTGTCGGCCAGGGCAGTTATGAGACCTACAATGATGCAGTGAATTTGGACACTTTATATGACAGATATGTAGAAATTTGGTTGGTTGGGGACTGCCTCGTTGGTCTAGTGGTCGCAATCGCTACTGCTGAGCATGAGGTCCTGGGGTCGATTCCTAGGTCCAACGTGTTATTGGGTTTTTCTATCTGGAATTTCTCAGTGGCAGCCCGAAGTCTGGATTTGTGCCCGGTAGATGGCAATAGGCTCGCCCCCTATTACATGGGACTTAAACATAACTGGCGAAATGTGGGTGTACTATAGGTACACCTCTGCCCAACCCTTCGGGGAAACAGGGCGTGATGTTATGTTATGTCAGAATTTCGTTGGGTAAAGCTCAGAAAATAATACCCCAGGTCGTATGAGACTCATCGAGATGAGCAAGGAAGAGAGAAAGACACACAAAAGTAGCTTTCATCTAGCCAACTTTCCATTCCTGTACCTATTTGAAAAATTACAAATTCTGATTCTTTGTCACACCAAAAATCTAAAAGCAGTATCTTGATTGCATGCCACCATCAATAAGAAGTGACCACTGCAACCATTTTATCTTTGCGTCGAAAGAGCATTTCTAGAGGTATTAATAAAATGATGTCGTTGCTACATTCACACAACCACTTTTTTCCACTTACTCCCATTTAATGATCCAGTCTCAACTAGGTTGCATTCGCAGAGTTATGGAAACCTGTAGAGACAGATCCAGTAGGTACTTGAAACCTTTTCAAAAGCACTATTAACGTTAAACAAAATGTTCTTTGATGTATTCATATTCCCAGAATCAAACTCGCCTTAGCAGAATTGACATGAAACAATGAAATGCCTATAAACAATAATTGATGCGTTTCATTCATAAAAACATATGTTTTGAATTCGTTTAGGTTTAGTTTTGATGGCCTTGTGTCAAAAGTTCAAAGTTCAAAGAGTTTCAATGTCACCCGCAAAAGCGCAGTTTGAGAAACTTTTAAATGTCGCACAAGAATAACAACGAAGGATGATGCACTTATTCATTAATTCGTTGGGAAAATAGGTAACAAACTAACAATGCTCTATATCATGTGAACATCCATTGTTTGAATGTTCACCCACTAAGCTACATTAAATTAGTTGCATTGATACGTTTAGAAGAAGTTGTTTCATCAAAGATTTATGAACCTAGTTGCCTGTCAAGTTAATAGAAACTTAACAAAATCTTGCTCAAGCTACCGCGTTTTTAGAAATAGTCTCTAAGAAAGTAGAATTTAACATCGAAATGAAAACAATAAAAACAAAAAGAACATGGTGCTGTATGAACATAAAAAAACACGTTCATCAAGTAGTGACTGACACTGACAGTTCCACCATCTTGGTAAAACGTCTGTTACGTTCGACCAACGTGATTGACATTAAAATAATTATCTAAATTAATAATAATGCATACCTACTCGTATAAAGAGAAAAGATTAGATTTATTTGTATGTTTGTTTGTAACGCTTTCACGATAAAGCGGCTGATCGGATTTGGATGAAATTTTGCACATGGGTAGACCATGACCAGGATTAGGACATAGGGTACTTTTTATCCCGATACTTCTACGACATCAAGGCGGGTGAAACCGCGTGGCGCAGCTAGTCTCTCATAAAGTACCGAGAACTACTGAGCACCGGAACTGAGGTGCAACAAAATAAAGTAATAGTGAGTACTTAAGTACTTTAGAAAGTCTATGCTGAGGCGCTTATATTTATCAATGATCCCTTCCCAATGATTAAGCAATGAGAGGAAATCCAGATGGACATGAAAAAGCTGTAGCATTTATGCTAACCGATTGGTTTTCTTTAGAAAACTGGCCACGGCAAGTTTCGAGTTGGCACTGGCCCATATATCGACGTGGTTTCGTTTACAATGTTTTCAAACGCGATATTATTTCTGTTTCACTAAACTACAGGTGCCAGAAAAGTATTGATTCCCTGAATAAAAATCTAGTGTAACTGTAACAACAAATATTATGTTAATTCATTTCCGTTTTGTCATTGTTACTACTATAAGTATATCAGGATTTCTGGATTGGACATTTAAAATGGTAATATTCTGGTCTTCTTAAAAATTTTAACCGACTTCATACAGGAGGCGGTTCTCAATTCGTCTGTTTGTTATTGTGAATCGATTTCGAAAACTCTTTTTTAAGGGAGAACCCCTTTTTCCACCTTGGTTTGGTTTTTCCTTATTCAGGGGTGGTCCCTTATAAATTTTAATAACTTTGCTTGGGTAGTTTTTCAGTTAGCTTCTATTATACGTATTTTTCTACTTGTATATAGTATATTGATGATGTTATATAAATGAAATTAAAAACGGTTTTTACAACAAAAAAACTTTAAGTCAGTGTCTTTGGTTTTGTATTTTCGTTTTTGCCAACAACTTCCAACATTCAAGTTATTTTTCACTTTGTAGTGTTTTTGGAAGTCGGTTGTTTTTTTTATTTATTAGTCTTTTGGTAAGACAAACATTAAGTGTAGTTTTCAGTCTCGTATTTTTCAATTGTTAATATTCTACTAGCTTCAGCCCGCGACTTCGTCCGCGTTATATTTCTTGTACCCACTGCGTCGCATCCCATCACCTGCCCGCGCTATCACCTCGTTTTCGCTTAGCGTTTTTTCTTTCTTCCTTATCGTGGTGTTACATAGCCTGTAGCATTCCTCAAGAATTGGGCTTTCAAATGCAAACAAACTCTTTATATTATTAATGTAGATATGTCCGTTTGCTAGTCGGCAAAGACCTCCTCTCCAACCTTCTCCGTCCCTGTCTCTCTCTGGCCACTCTCTACTCCTGTCTCTCTTCTTAACTAAACTAGTGAAAATAATTAGTACCTAAGTATCGATCAATAGGCAGTTTTCGACCAAATAAATTAGCAAGGTTAATGACACCAACCCATTTTAAATTAAAATTCGCAGATTTGACTATCAAATCAGTTGATTAAAGGTAGTGCCTAATATGAAAAAGACAAACAAGCTTAACAACTGTATTTCTTGTTTAACACACATACGCGTTACTTCGGTCAATAGTACCGTATTTGCCCGGTTTCTAGACAGGTATAACATCAGCCCTCATTGGCTAAGACCGCTACAATAAACGTTACCCTGTTGACCATTCCCTCACGATGTGGCCCTTCGTTTCGCAGTAAGTCAATACCTACATTGCACACAAGTAATTTACGTTATGCTAAAAAACTACTAACACACAGCCTATCTGGCTCTACATTTTCAGGGAAAACACTACATAATATTTTGTGCTAAAATAGTCTGGACAGGAATCCAAAATCCTTTTAAAAAATGAAAAGAAACGTCGTAGATTAATATTTGAGTTCGGAAACGCCTAGTTAAAGCGTTTTGGGCAATTTAGGTGATGTCTTAGTCCAAATGAATTACAAAAAATACCTATAGTAACATTTACCTACTTCTCCGTTTATGAAAAAAAAATGACATGGAGATGATATTTATTATGTAGCCTAACAAACTGTCAATCACCATCTGAATCATTTTGAAGGATATTGCTAATCCATTGCTTCATATGTTCGAAAAAAAAATCCGCTCAACAACGCAATGAATATTATCGAACTGTCAAAATGAAACCCTTTGCTAATGTTAGTGTTTTACGCAATCACCCCGCAGGTTTAGAACTTAGAACTTTATACCGGTTGCTTACAAAGTAACAATGTAAGTACCACACCAGTCGGTTTTTCTTCTTAATGAACGTGTCCAACTGTCCATGTCTCGAACATGTTTCCATACAAGTTTCCTAAAGAGCACTATAATCAGCAGAACTTATTCTGAGCTGCATAGACTGGTTTTGTTTTCAAATGAAAACAGTAGCGTTTTTGTAATTAGCTGGGCGTAGAAACCGGTATACCAAGCCGTGGAACTCATTTGTAATGTGTATGATTAAGAAAGTAACAAGAAATAATTTGTATTTATGTTCGAGAGTGTTTTGTTTCTGCTTATAAATGTTGGGTTGCAAAGAAGTCGAATGTAAAGTAAGGGATATAAATTTTAATACTTACAGATTGTAGTACCAACTTAATTCGTATGTAGACATGTATATTCAAACGCAACTGTCATTCTTTTACAATTGTATGAAATTGACGTAGAGTGTTAATTTGCTTTAAAAAAAACGACGAATTTATGAAAAAAGTAGCTTTCTTATTTCTTGTATTGATAAAGTAATATTAAATCTAGGGATATGACATTATGGAACACTAGACCCTTGAACAATAATTATCTTTATGAAACTCATATGAAATGAAGAAAACCTCTCTGTTGTACCGCTAGATACTTTTCATGTACTAATAAAAATACATTTCTAAGAAAGTAGTTTGGTATATAGTTGCCTTCAATTTAGGTATTTGTTGTCTATACTTAAATGACACTTTCGTCACGAGGGTGAAACTACGGTGTCCTTACATCCCCGGATGTGTCGCTCCGGACCACTGGACCGTGATCGCCCTGATCAACTTGCACTGGCGTTTATTTTTAATGGCATATTGTTCGTAGGTACATTTACTTTCACAACCTACGTTTTTTATGGATAAACATGTCTGGGTAAATAGTTAAACGGTGGGTCCTTTTTAGACAAATAATACTTAACAAGAAAACTGCAATTGAAAATAAAAAATGCTCAAAGCCTTAGATAAACTTATAAGCGGTATATCTATGTCTCAAAGAACAATATTCGTTTGTGTTCAGGAAACCTAGTCTGTTTATAATAATTAACAAAAACTAGACTACAGAAAAACAGCTAGACGAACACAACATGCAACTAATTAATGTTTTTACGAAGACGATTAGCTTTTCATACCTACGTTTGCCAGTATTCAGGTTTTCAGTTCAAACAAAAATAACAATTATGTAGTTTATTTCATACATACGGTAAGAATCAATCAACGACTAGAAGAAAGGAGTATCGAAAACAAAATCGAGTTCTTATTTCAAAGATCCCGCGCTTTTTTTATTTTTTTATTACTATTTTTAAACGTGTCCGTGACACTGACGCTAAGCTGCACTAATGAGTTTCGACATTAGCTGAGTCCGACGAAAAACTGTTGGAACTTTTTACGAATGGGTTACAAGAGTATTGTATTATTTTTAATGATTATTCGAGGGTTCGGGTAACGAATAGGTTGGGAATAATTATACGAAACGTGATTATGATGGTCGGGAAGGATCATTTGGTCGTTGAAGATTTAATAAATTCTAGCTGGATACATTAATATTTTAGTACTGGTTACGAGTGTTCCTACATAATTTCATATACTTAATATTTTATCATGTATTTTTTTAACAGAAAGATGTTCAATGTAATTCAAATCATACAAAGAAAATCACAAGACAGCAAATCACCCAGCCGCCCTAAATTGTTTATTTACAGAGTTTAGGTAGGTACTTATAAACTGAAGCTATCATTAAATCATATTAAGAAAGACGCGTTTATAACCGTCAGGGGTGAGATAAAGAGGCTAGTGTTATTATGACGTGAACACCATCTTTCAGTAAGTGCGACCATCAAGAATAATTGCTGACGTGATTTAGGTGTGGTCTTGTCAACACCCAGCTCTAAAATGAATGACGAATTCATATTTAAATTCCGAATCGAATACATTTTAATTAAACTAGAATATTATTTGATTGATCAAACTGTTGTACTGATTTAGGAGAATCATATTTTTCAGTAATTTTGAATCTTATCGTAGCAGGCTATGTGGCTCAAGTTTTTCAAAGAATCATTTTTGTCATTAGGGACATAATAAAATATTCTAATAAAACTTGAAGCGCTAATGATAACGGGCTGAGATTGTATTTTATATCTCGAGTTTAAGAATTAATTGGAACTAAAACAAAACGTTACTAATCTCAGTTGTTGCAATTTGTTGTTCTCGTTTATAGTACATACTAATTATATGTTTATTCTTCCGTTACTTCTTCAATCCTACATGATCGATCAAACACAATTTCTTGTAACGATTAATCGCAAAAATGCAATGTTAAACAATTATTTATGTAATAATATAATTAGAAATGACCCGGCCTATCCGGGCGCGTCTCATTAGGGAGAGCTAGGCGATTTCCGGCTACTAATTAAAGGGACGATGCTAGTTACGTCCGCCTCGCAGGATATGACATATTTGTTGTGATTTTTCCATGTAATTATTACGTATATTAATAGGTACCATTTTTGTTGCATGTAATGTTATTAGTACCGGATCATATTCTGAGGACAATTGAAGTGGGGATGTAAGCTTTCAGGAAAGGAATCTAAGTTACTTTTCCCTAAAGCTTTCCCTTCCCTACGTGGATGTCTTGACTTGCCATTCGCGTATGATGTTTCATCATTCTAAGCAGTCTATACCAAGCAGGGTAGTTGGCAGGTACCTTACCAAGATTCGGTGGAAATTCCGTGAGATCCTATAGTGGAAAAACGTTTACTTCGTCTCTTGTTAAATTTTTTTTTTCAACCCATTATTTTTCTGAGACCATCGATTCATACGCATCACAGATTAACATGTATCCAATATATTCTCAGCAAGTAAAATTTTCCAGTCGATTGCGACATTATTTCATTTCCCTTGAAAATCGTCACGAGTACCTACACAAAATGTTGATAAAGCCTGATGTGTTCATAATGTTTTGTAAATAACGGTAACGTTGTAACTGTACACGTTTAACTAAGCTATAATCGGTTACTTTCTGCCCGAATGTGCTTCATTTGCGTTTTGCGACTAATTTGAATACAAAACCTGGCTTCCAAACCCGTTGTTACAAATTTTCGTTAAGAATAAGATAACGTTACTAAGAATGTTTCAAGACTAAACGTTTAAGGAGCATTTGTAATGAAATTATTATGGCATTATAATTTGAACTGACATAAATACTACCGCAAATATTATAAAATTCCTTACGTACAAACTAAAAACAAAGAGAGCTAAGCGACGTCGATCCACTGCTTTAAGATTAGGCCTAAGGACAGGACTATAACATACGTGTAATTACAGAGAAAATAATTTTTAATATTATTCTGGAGAGTAGAAAGCAATATCATTGATTATATTAATGTATGCCACCATAATAACTTACTGGACTGTAAATGTAAACAGTGAAAGAGTTGACTGTAATCTAACCTACCTTGGCATGAAAATAGATGAGAACTTTTCTTGGTCCAAACACATAGACTACATTTGTAGTGAATATGTATTATTAAGTAGAATGTACACCCTAAGCTTTCAGGTTCCTATTAACTTACTAAGATGTACCTTTAAACTTGTCATTAGTAGATTCTATTATGAGTTATGCTCTTGACAGCTATGGATTAACATTCAAAACTAACTTGAAAAAATTAGAAGCAAAAAACAAAAAACAGTTGTAAAGGAAATTATATGAAACTATTTAAAATATGTAAAGTTCTACTAATCGGCAGTTGCAAACATTTATTTATCTTTTAGAAGTTAACCACCATCCACCATGGTACCTACCCAAGAGAATCAACAACTGCCAGATTCAATATATATTCGTCGGCACGTAACTTGGCAAGAGTCGTTAGATGGTTTTTGCCTATCTTTAACTCACATCTAAACAGATGTTTAAAAAAAATGGTAAGAACCATAAAATAATGGCAAGAAATATAAGTGAAAAAAAAGTTGCACTAAGTGCACATGCGTGAACTTACTCCGACTACCCCAAAACCTTGCCAAGTTACGTGCCGGCTACTGTACCCAGAGTCACTAATTACTTTGGGGAAAGAACCCCAAAAAACGAATATCTAAGGACATGGCAAACTCCCTGCTGTACCGTCTACGAATCCACAGCAACAGCATTCTAAATGCGATTGTTGACCGTTTTGAATGTCCTTGACCTTTCCAGAATCATTGGATAAAGATAGACTTAAGCTTCAGTTTGGTATAGGTAATAATAATTTTAGATAAAATTGTAAAAAAAAAATTACTAACAAAATAACATTTGTTCTTTTTGCGATATTACGGTAACATATACGGAGGTTCTCTGAAATAAATAATAATAGTGAATCACCGATCCCACAGTCAAACCATTAATATGGTTTGGTGTGGGGCTTAGTTTATAAGTTATTTACTTACCATTATGTGAATTAAAAAAAAAATGTTATCATTCTCATTTCTCCTTATATTAAAGTATGTAGCTGTAACTGCATTGCCTGTACCTTACGTGGAAACCGTTAACTACTGCACTTACTCCAAGCAAACACCGTCATTCCAAAATTAAACAACAAAAAACGTCATAATTCACTCTCACTGACAATGGAACACAATTTAATCTACCAATTATTTACTTTTTAACGCCGTTTGAAGGGTAATTTATCAGAAGGGGGGATCAACAACACCAGATAAATCAGGGCACGTTTAAAAAGTAGCGGCTCTTGATGTAAGGAGACAAGATCTCGACACCACACACGTTCTCTAACGATAAACGAGCGACAAATTGACAATTAACCTCGACCATACGTTATTCACATCCCTATTTTGCTTTTTTATTTTCGTTCGATTTTCGAATAGGCTGTTTATATCTTTCACAGACGTTTAAAAAGTAACAATTATTTAGTACTGTGCTCAAGTGCGCGTTATTTAGGGACTGTTTATTTGTGTATTTTTTCGTTTCCAGTTTCCATTTTCGCTCAGCTTTTACTTTTAATACTTTTTTATGGATAAAAGAACCTTTTTATGAAGGTGGTTTTTTATCATTTTTCCTAACCGCCACCAGCTACGTCGACCGTTGCGACTACCGGCAGGTCTTGTGGTTAGTTTGACCCCAGGTATGAGCCACCCAAGGACGCCACCCATTGGAAAACCTTATAGTCAGATATACAGTCCCCTTTGAACGCTCCAGTGATTTAGCACTCGATGTCCCCTTTTCCGGCATAGGATCTTACCAACATTGTAACGGACACGAGCTTTGATTTAAAGAATTAGGCAATTCGAATCTTACCGAGGCCTATTTAATTGGTTATGTTTGGATAACTAACTATTTAAATAGGCCCCGGTCGACAAAATACTTTTTGACTTTTTGGTCACCGACAATATTTTAATTCGATATAATATATCTTCCTCTACATGACTATGAAAAAAAGACCCTCAGTAATTATAATCAAGCAAAAAAAAAAGTCTGACGCGCATCAATCGACAGCCAGATAATAAAAGGTGTTCGAGTGAATTGGGATCGTGCCCCCAATATCGGTAATCACGTGCCAAGACAAACTAGGGGTGACCCGACCCCACACTTTGAACCGAACCAAAATACCCCATGAATGTTTACGGGTTAATCAACAGGCACGGCTCAATGGACAAGGAATTCATTATACTGCCATATGCATTCAGTTAAGATGTCAAGATTTTGTCCTGTGCGTGTGCGCCACCTAATTAAAACGTTTCATTCTGAATTATAGATTATAGTAATGATTATTATGACGTTAATGTCTGTTATTTACAAAATCCTTTTGAAAAACGAACTTCCTGTAAACGTTAACGGTATGTTTAAAAATAGACGTTGCGTCTGTAACGCTGGTTGAAAAACCTTTCCTTTTACCACTTTATGATCAAGTTTATTTACAACTAAGTGCTGATTAGAACTTATTCAGAAACTCGCACTCGACCATCACGCATGTAGCACTTCTTCTAAATGGTTCTTTTTATTATATTTTTTGCATTGTTTATGTAGCTATCAACTTATGCTTTGTTTTACAATTAATTTAGCTATGGCTTCCATAAGATAGCGCTGAATCACACAATAACGGATAATGAGTATAATTATAACAAGCTGTTGCCAGCGACTTCGTCTGTGTTTCATGTTGAAAAATAGCATCAGTCCTTACCCAGGCCTGGTCATGGTCTATCTGTGTCCCAAATTTCATGTAATTTCGTTTTGCCGTGAAAGCGTAACAAACCAAACACACTTAGCTCCTGCCGGCGGCTTCGTCTGCGTGGATGTCTGAAACTATACCACGAAATCGTACTTCGAGGATAAATAGTATCCTTTTTTTATTATCCAGGTTATAAACCGACAAAATGCATTACTTATATTTTTTTTAAATAGTCTTAATTCACTACTAAAGTTTTTAATAAAATAATTCAATCATGATTCGAAGGACACGTAGCGTCATCTAGCGTCCGTTATTCAAGACAGTTGTGACCGTCGAAAGTTATTTTTCCCTAAATCACTCAAATCCTGATCCAGCCAGTCCCTTGCTGCCCTCTCCCAGCGACGCCCTAAGCCGAGGTTCGTACCCCGAAGGGGGTGCCCTTAGCGTTGTCGCTTAGTTTTTTAAGTTAGTACATAAGTTTAAGTCCTGGCTGGAGGCCTTAATTTATTAGGGCAACCACAGGCAAGTCCGTCTAAGCAGACGACAACCTCATAGGTTGACCTGCGAGATGCCATTTATAAAAAAATAAAAAAAATGTTATTTTTCTTTTCCTCCAGAACAGTACTTTTTTTCTGGATGTTCTTTTCTGTACCCCTGACCACGTATGTGCCAAATGTCATGATGATCGGTTCAGTGGTTTAGACTTGAAAAAGTAACAAATAAACAAACTAACTTGCGCATTTATAATATTAAGTTACTATTATGTTAAGGGAGATAACGGCTGTCAAAATACAGAGCGTTTAATGACACCCCACGATGTCAAATACTGGTCAAATTGACAGATTTTAATGACAGTCGTTATAACATGACTGAATCGCTTTCATAAGAAACCAAACTAATAATAGATGTATTTCACATCAGAAAAATGAATTTTCTCATTCTATTTTATAATAAATATGTATATTATTAGGTAGCACAAAAAGATGTTTGTACACATACATAGCATTATGACAGTGGGTCTCATAGAGTCACATCATAACGGCATGGGGCGTAAGTTGATTGGCTCGAGGGGACGCGCTGATTCGATTTCGACGTTTTTATTGGACAATATTGATATACTTTGTGATTAGGAGCTGTGTCATGGGCCACGAGATATTCAATTGAGAAGGGTCAGCGAGGATATGCGAAATTCCTCTTTTTACCTTTTAAAAATACGTTGAAAAGCTCAGACAAGGCACAATTTATGGCGAAACTTTTGGGTACAATATTTTATGAAGAAAAAAAAACAAAAGTCAATATTCAAACTAGGTTGAGAATCAGCACTTTTAAAACGCTCAAATTACATAAGACATTCCCCCAAAACGCCCGCCCTTCACAACTTCCTAGTGCTTTCTGGGAAGAAAAAGTGGCGCCAAACACTCGTTGTTTTAAATGGTAAACTATTCTTAAAATTATACTAATGACAGGCTACTAATCTATTGTCAATACACACACACTTCGAAGGGTTGATTGGGCAGAACTGTATAGTTTCCTTAAATGCCTATAATAAATATGTGATGCTTTGTGTTGTCGAGTTTTAGGAGTCAAAATAAACACCTTTTCCTATTTTCTCTAGATTATTTTTTTTAATTTAAGAGTAAAATTTTTATTTTTTTTATTTTCACGAGTAACGCTTATCTTGAAAAACTGGATGGAGCCTTATTGTGTGAGCTTTTAACAAAATTATGTCATGATTGCAAAATATTATGAATCTTATTTTATATCTCATGCGTCGATTTCGATGTAATCGGTCAAACACCAGGTCTTAAATATGTTCGATTATAGATTAAGTAATATTAAGATTATTCCTACGTCATAAAATGCCTGAGTTTTTGTTACATAGGTAATTAAAATAACCATCGATATTCTGCCAAAGATCAGATTATGTTGTTCATTAAACATAATTATTCCCTTATCGTCATTTATTACAGATAGCGCAGAATTCTGAAAATTTGTTGATGTTTTTAGAATATACAGTAGGGCCTCGTTAATCCGGAGAGGCAAAAACAAGACCCTTTCCGGATTATCGAGGCGTCCGGTTTATAGTATGCCATATTAAATGTTAATAAAACACATGTTTAACCTTAGTTTCTTTAATCAATTTTTCAAAATTCGAGCTTTCTCACAAATCATATCACCACTTACAGGAACATGCAATCGCCTTTGTTGCAAAAACCACGTAAACAAAGCATCTTCTAAAACAGGATTTTCCGATTTCTTCAGTGTTTTTCGTACACCGGGACAACGTTCTGTTAGGCTAACAAACTTCAAGAGTTTGTCTTTGTTTTTCTTTATGTCGCCTACAGTTGACCTGCCTATACCAAACTTCCGAGCAATGACAGGGTAGCTGTCACCCTTATCTAACATTTCTATAATCCGTAATTTGTCTTTTATTGTTAATGTCGAATGTTTACGTGGCGGCGCCATGATGTTAGCGAGCGCACTTAATTGACACTACGTATTACACGAAAGGCCATAAACAAAACACTGACGGCGCATTGGCTCATGACAGCCCCCGCACCTATTGCCCGCCCGGATTACAGGGATCACCGAACAAGCGAGAGTCCGGATTACCGAGGCCCTACTGTATAAGTATTTACAGGAAAATACATGAAAAAATACGTCTCATGGGAAATAGGGAAGTTAATTTCTTTGCACTTTTGGAGAAAACCATGGAAATCATTAATAGGCTGTGTGTACAGTGTGTTGTACTTTATAAAACGTAGGTAAAACATATTTTTTGCAGATACGATAAGTTTACTACCCCCACATGGTACCATATAATCAAGAGGAGAAAATAACAATACTTAAATGACAAAGAGAAAAATGGAAATTGAAAGGTAAAGCGGCGAACTTTAACTGTAAGCAGTTACAAAAATAAGCATTAAATAGAGTACAATGGAAATTGATACACCGGCAAGTGTCCGATACTAAAGTACAAATTGACACCCTTACGTAAATTTGCCGTGTTTTGGCTAGTTCATACACAACTGTGAAAAAATGACAGTTTGATTTGAATATTATACCAATTCATACTTATTAAAACAAAACACAGATAAGATCTTTGACAGCGGTTACAGATAGGCCGAAGCCCGTAATTCTTGCAACTATTTTTACCAGTAACTGGGGTCTGAAGGTCAGACAGGCAGTCGCTACATGTAAAATAGTTATTATTATTAATAGTTATTATTATAAAGCTGACCCCAACATTTTGTATGTAGTTGAGAGATGGCTAGGCAGATTGACTTTGTTTGACAATGAATTTCCTTGAGTTTACTTAAGTTGATGAGGGCTGAAAATTATTCTACATATTTGTAAAAATGTTGCATCCACAATATCCACCTCATAGTTCGAGTAACAATACATATATTCTCGTTTAAAAATATATTGGTTTCGAAACCTTGACGTTAGCTCAGAGTTTATTTCTTATCGCATAGACTTTATTCTTTTGAATAAGAATGAACTTAGATCAAAGGATCTTTTCAACCATTGTGTTGTGAATATTTTTTAAAGCGACGCATGTCCGAACAGCGAACGGAAGTGACTGGTGTGTGAATAGCATACCCGTCCAAGTAATGTGGCGATGCGATCACCGCGGCTCCTATATCCTATATTATAAAAAATAATATATCCTCTTTTGATGGACACTGCAAGGTTTTTAAAAGCCTACTTGATGATTCGGGTGTCTCGTCTGTATGTGATTTATAGGTGCCATTTATTTGCTAACGTTCGTCGATAAGTGAAACTTGAATTCGTATCAATGGTGAATTGATTTATCAATACAATCAGTCAGGCCTTTATTTAGAATGAAGATGATTAGATTAACATTGAGTTACTGTAGCTTACAGTCCGGTTGACTCCACAAAATCTGACACTACAGAATCACTTCAGTACCTATTTCAGATTCGGTCGATTTTCCCTGAAACTATTAGTTGTTAGTTTTTTTTTTCACCAGAGTATAGTGCGTCGTAAATGCAAACATTATTAACACACCCCATCTTCCTATGAGGGTGGTAAGAAACTACAGAACGTTACCTTCTATAATCCTGACATACTCCTTTTGCTTCATGTACATCTCGAATGCTATTCTGAAACCATCTCACCGTAAAAACTTAGGTGAAGTGAGCTTGGAGTGAGGTATCAGAGCCACTGATGCTAGGAATTGACCAAGATGGGATGACACTGTCAGCTCACTCAACGCAAGTCTTCACCTTGAGATTTTTACAGAATCGACATGCTGGTCTTACACGCACACCGGCTGCGAGTACTACGCACCTGACCTTTCTGAAGAACATCACCAATAAGGTCACTAATGTCCTTCTAGGGCTGTCCCTCCCGGCGTTTCCACATCTGCCTTGTAAATACCTTTTGTTAGTTGCCTTTCACTTGTTACATCGTTATTTATACAAATAATGTGAAGGTTCCTTAAAAAACAATTGCACTGGTTTTCCTCACATTCACAACAATTTATCAGATATGATGCAAAATATATTGGTCATATCAAAATGTTTTAAAGGATTTGTGTAATAATTATGCTGATATGATTAATATCTCTAAGATCTCAATATCTATTAGTGATAAGGTTGCTTTGCGATGACCGCACTTAAGTGTGTGACTTCATAATGTTGAGTACCGTACAGGATAAGACATCGTTAATTGTTTATTTTTATGTATACATAGAGACGAATAGGTCTTTTTCTTTTGTGTTTCTGAATTATAATTTATTCATAGAATTCGTCTTGCGTATCATTTCAGTCGAACTTGTAAGTCTTGTGTTTCATAGTATTAATGTTTTGTTAATAGTGAAATAAATGAAAATTAATAAAAGCTCAACGATTTTGGTTAGTAGCTGTGCCCAGGCTAACGTAATCATGGCTGAGCAAAATTACATTGGACTTGAAGTAACTCGAAAACTACCTGCGTGTACAACACTGGTTCAGTGCGTGGTTTCAATAAGGAAGACGTGTTCTTCTCTCTGGACTCGTAACAGACAAGGAACACACCGAGTGGAGGAGATTCTTGCTCGTCCATCTCTATAGAGATCCACGTTTTGGAATAGGCAACTAGCTTTAACTTTCTGACTCCTTAACAACTCAAAAGTGCCTGTCAATGGTTTCATTGAAATAAATGCATTGAATTTTGAGTGAGCCAGCCTTAAGCTGCAACTTTAGTCTAACTGTTGGGTTTCTCCTGCATTTACCAGTATTTTGTAAGCAACTGGTAGAACACTGCTGCCCGACCCCTTTTCCTAAAAAAAACACCAAACCTTAGTTCTTAAGCACCTATAAAGTTTCTTCTATTTCTTCTGAGCGTGGCAATCTAAATGTGAAATAAATGTAGGCCCAGAATTCGGCTCCGAGTTTGGCCCCATCAGTATCGTCCATCAGTTCCTGTCAGTTACGACAGAACACGCAGGGTGACAAAATTAAGTGCCCCATCGTTTGGGGAACAGCTCCCAATCAAAATGTACAGTTTCTTAGGACAGTTACTTAATTTATCTATATGTAAAATCCTAACTTTGGTATACATTTCCAGTGCGATGAGGGTGGCGGCAACGCGGACGGCATCAAGACCGAGCCCCCGGAGGCCGAGGAGCCCCGCGCTATGCAGAAGGTGCCTTCGCTCTCCGACTTGTCGGACCCCGAGGCTTCTCTAGGTAAGTCCAATTCTAAGTGTTCTCGAAATAGTCTTTAATTTTAAGTCTAGTAATAGCTGCATATCAGTAACTTTGTAAATTGGGAACGGAAGCAGATTACGAACTTACCTAATTTTGATAGTCGTCGAGGTTGAAAACCGGTGTGATGAAAAAATGGTCGTTATTGCCAAGACGGAGTGGTATTTACGTTGATATAAATTTAGTGAAAGGCATTAAGGACTTGCGGTTTCCTTGAAATTTATGAAAACGCTTCATGAATGTTCGTGCGTAAATCAATTGATTAGTTAAAAAATCGAGGAATATCTTAAATGATTTTTACTGCTGATACCTGCAGGTAGGTCTTTTCACATAGTGTTCGTTATCAACATGGTCTTTTTTGAGGACAAAACTAGAAATTAATTTCTGCTTCTTCTTCTTGTCAATGTCACGACTCTTGCTTAAGTACTGTTGGCCCAAAACTTTGCCACTTCCACGGCATTATCGGTGGCAGCACAGAGGTCACATTGGCTGCATGTTTCTAAGCACAGATGGCAGGATAGGAGGTGGCGCATAGTTTGTGACTTAGCTCCACATTCACACCCTGCCGTTCCGTAGGAGTAGCCCCGCTTTACGAGGTTCGACTTACACCTTCCCACTTGGGATCGGAGACGGTTCAGGGACTTCCAAGTGGACAACGGAAGGTTGCACACTGTAGAGAAATTTCTGCTTAAATCTAAAAAGATCCCATTGATCATTCAATGAAATATTTAGTCAGCGTTTACATTTCATTGTTTTGTTCAATTAGACAAGAATCCAAAAGCTTATTTTGTAACATAATGATTGGCAATATTAACTTGTATTATTAACTGCTACAGTTTCTGCGCCAATTTGGCTAACCGTCAGTATTCCGTCATCGTCTGTTATAAGTTTGTTTATAAGAAAAGTTTTCCGCGAATACTTTTCAATTATTTTAGGATATTCACTCATTTCTACTATGTCATCGTTCCGTTTTTAACATGCCTATTAACAACAGAGAATAAATTGATAGATACAAATGTAAAAGACCCAGTAACTGAGTTGTGAGTTTTGGAGGTCAGTTAGGCAGTTGCTCAATGTAAACTACTGTTGTATTCAGGTAGAATGAAAGCCGACCTAGGCAGATTGATTATTATTAAAAGACAGTAATTAATGTATATTTTGAAAGTCGTTTACGAGTGCAGCTTTACTTTACGTAACCCTGAGAAACCCGGTCGTCATTTAGGGTGGATTCCACCAATGAAACTCAACGTATCAGCACATCTAAAACGCGTTCAAGAGTTGTCAGTGTCAAAATTGTTATGGAATACACTGACAGCTCTTGAACTGGGTTGAAAAGTGCTGATCGCGTTCAGTCTGTTTCATTGGTGAAGTCGGCACTAAGGGTGGATTTCACCAATGAAACTGAACGCGATCAGCACATACACTACGTTTAAGAGCTGTCATTGTCATTATTTTGTGTGGAATGTTGTCACTGAGAGCTCTTGAAGCGCACAGGAATGCGCAGTACAAAGTGTGATACCGGTGTATCACAAATTTAACTAAACACACGCTTGAAAAAAATAACAAAACTAAAATGAAAATAGAAACGAAGTCCTGTACAAGGCCAAGAGAAATAAAGAAAAAGCATTTATTGAAACTCGCACATGAATACGCAGTATCACCAACATAACTAAACACACTCTTAAAAAAATAACAAAACATCACTAAAATTAAAATAAAAACAGAGTCCTATACGAGGCCAAAAGGCCTCTATCTCAGCATAATGCTGCGACACTTAAAAATAAGTGTAACAGCGCTGGTATTCTGATATGGCCCGCTGTGTTGATGACGAAGGATCCCGTATGTTTTAAAGACACTCTCGCTCGGTACACGACAAAAATCCGATACAGATCTCAATAACAAAAAAACCGGTTCGGATCGGTTGTTATTTTTCTAAAATATTTTATATTCTTCACATTTTACATGTGGTACCCTACCCCACACACATTCGTAAACTATTTGCTATGTAAATAACAGTGACAGAAAGCTATAGATAACATCATCAATATAAACTAAGTGGAAAAAATGCGTAATATTGAAACTAACTGAAAAACTACCCAAGCAAAAGGAATAAAATTTATGTGTGACGTCCCCTGAAAAACACTATCCATTAAAAAAATAATTTTCGAAATCGATCTTCAATTGCCGAAGATATCACGTAACAAACATCCAAAAAAAACATGCAGACAAATTGAGAACCTTTTGGAAATCGATTAAAAATCGCACGCCCGCGCATGTGACTTACACAACAATCTTAAGGCTATCTTCTTGAACCGCCGCGGTCGCCGCGTCGTTGACGTACTAATCGTTTAGCCTAAGTGAGTAACAACGGCATCCAGTGGAAGTGGAAGGTTGGCTTGATGGGGCGATCTCCTCCCTCCGGTAAATCACTGAGGAGCGGAACTGGGTCGGCGCTGCATTGCAGTCTCCGCGCAGCATCCTGTGATCACTTTGTTGCTAACTTACCTCCGCCGGAATTGACGGATTCTTGGGTCTTTCTAAGATGTTATACGTTTTATGTTACTGCCTTATAAGTATTCAGCTTGTTGATAATATAGGTCTGCCTACCCACGAACACCAATAATATCCTCTAATAGTCTTGTTATAGGTGTTGTGGTTGATTTAACGGAGATTTTGAAGTTTTTATCCGACTCGACCCGACTGCTTCGCCGTAGCAAAAAAGAGGGTTATGATTTTTACCGGTATTTATGTATGTATGTATGTTCATGTGTCATAACTTCTAAACTACCTACTTATCATAATTTGGCATCATTAATTGTCAGATTATGATAAGTATTGTTGGAAGCTTTTAGATCGTCTGCTGGATATAGGCTTTATAGAGTCACATTTACACTCTAGAGGACGTAAAGTCAAGAACTAAAAAAAATGGTCACAGGTCTCATGCCTGTATACCAATTATAATGTTTGTTGTTGTTGTTCCGTACTTTTTAGAGCGTGATTTTTGAGTAGTCTGGGTTTATTAGGTGACCAAAATTATCTACACAGATCAGGCAATCAAAGGCATCAAAATATGCCTGTAAAGATTTTTCGAACATATGAAGAAATTGACTAGCAATATCCTTCAAATTGATTCAGATTATGATTGATAATGTGATGTGATACGCAATTAGGGTGCAGACTGGCCCGTAGAAAGAAAAGTTGATTTATTTACTTTAGGTTGCTTAACAATCTCAGATTAAAGTTCTTGAAACCAGTTTTTATATAGAGAATAATCTCTATATAAAAATTGGTCGTTTATGGAGTTTTAGTATCAACTAATAATAGTTGATACTAAAACTCTATAAACGGGTTAATTGGTCGAGACTTTTCCGGAAATAAAAATCTTTGTCTGAATAATTTCCACTAGAAAATTCATATGCTAGCTGTCACCGAAATAATATAATTATTACTTACATAGGTATATATGAATTGACCCTTGATACAAACGTGTTTTAATGAATAGGTTTAGGTACCCCATACCCGGCTCATTAGTAACCTTGCAAGCCAAAACAAGTTTCTACTATTTACACTAAATTCATTGCATGTTCAATGTTGCCATAACGAAACGAAATAAGTTACCGTGTTGGTAAAAGGTCGAAGGGCAGCAACACTTCCAGTTGCCACTTTTTTTGTTTGTTTGGTGAAACAGGCATGAGAATCTGAAAGCTTATAATATAAAGTTTACTATGAAAATGTTTTGTATTTTTCTTGAAAAAATTAAAAAAATATGAGCAGAGGGCGATTGCGTAACACACTAACAGTAGCCATGGCTTCCATTTGACAGTACAATACCATTCATTGCGTTATTTACGTTGCTGAGCAGACACATTTTTCGAACATATCAAGCAATGGATTAGCAATATCCTTCAAAATGATTCATTCAGATTGTGATTGATAGTGTGTTACGTACGCAAATATGGTGTTCTTTAAATACTTAGGTACACAGTTCATTCTAGAATGGAAGTCTTAATAATAGCTTTTTTTCCAAGTTATTAATGAATTAATTCACTTTAGAAGTGGTTAGGCTGGCAACCTCCTTGTGCTATTGATTGAGGTAAAATATACCTCTAACATTAAAATTCAAGAGTTTATTATAAGCAAAATGAGGAAAATAAACAAGTAGGTACAATAAACAAATTCTTTTAAAAAGAAAACTCCGATCACAGTTATCGATCTAAATTAAAATCTTTTAATGAACCATTTCGTCGTTTTCAGTGCGTTTGGGAATGGTCTATTTTCAAATTATCCTCAATTTTTTTTTAAAGGGGTAATGCCGTTTAAACAAAAGTAATTGACTCATTTGTTACGTAGCACGGGAGGTAAAGTCAGCCTCAAAATCATACATACACCGAAAAGAATTCATTTAAATGTGTTCAATCTTTGCCCCTTAAATTTGAATATTCCGGTTAAGTAATCACGACCTCTCAAGGTCAACTACGAGATGCCATAAATAAAAATAAAAATAAAACCCTTAAATTTGTATTCACCGTCGCGTCGCGTCGCTCCGATTAAGAACCCAATGTGTCTTATGTTGTGTGGCTATTCATTGATACAATTTTATATTTTTTGTGTTTTTTAATTTTTTTATAACGTTGCCCCACACTAGGAATTACTCCTGGGGTGCGTTCACAAACACGAAAACTCACATACACAAGACACCCAGACCCGGAACAAATATTTGTAGGTCATAGAAATATTTGTTCCGTGCGGGAATCAAACCCGCGACACGCAGCGCAGCAGCCGATCGCTCACCACTGCTCCAATCGTGACAAATGCGTGCACTGACTGGACAGGTTCACTCAATCTGTGTGGTTCTTTCCTCAAAATACCATTTCAAACACCAATACATATGGTCTTCACATGATCTGACCAAGATTATGTCTGGATTTTAAAAGAGACTGTGACCTATGAGTTTGAATCGGCCTTTCTTCTCAGAGTAGTCAGATAGGAAACGCGACCGCATCTAGTTTTTAAAATATGATTGACGTTTAATGAATACTTAAAGTAATAAAATAATTTATCATCATGGAAAAAAGATTGTAGACTCATCACTATCTTCATCTGAACGCAAAAAAAAATTTCACCATTAGTTTTCGCCGGACAGATAATGATCTATAGGTCCGATTTTTGAGGCTGACAGTACCACGTATTAATAAATAAGTGAAGCCCGAATAGGATAATACGCCGCATCCTCGTTACCTCGGTGCACTCTCAGATTAGGCCACGTCCATAACCTCCTGCATTATATCTAGCCGAGATAAACTGCAGGACACGTGAAACGGTTCGTAAATCATTGGTGAAGCTTCCGTACATTCTTAGCCTACTTGTAGCTTTAGATGTCGTGCAAATGTCTCATAGTGTAAATGGTCCAAGACAGTTGAATTTGAATCACCTTTCCGGGATTCGTCGAGTTTTATTGTTTTGGCGCTTTTCTGGTTGATCGTGGTCGGTAGGGGTCTGGCTTGGTTGTCACATCTTTTGCCCGGTCAGTTTTTTTCTTTACAGTGAAAATAATAAAAGCAGGCAGTAGGTAGGTACTGTGAGAGCCGAATGGCTCTCTGACCGGGACGCTCAGATGAAACACGGTTTCGGCGAGTAAGCTCAGTAATTATTCCTTGAAATTTTACGTTGTACATTATATATATTGATCCTTGTTCGATGGCTTGTCAGCCAAGAACTGACACCTACGATTGTTTCCTTCTATTATTTAAAATAAGATTGTCGATTTTATAAATTAATGATTGTCACGTTATTCGTCCATCTACTAATCAACGTATTCATAAAGTTGCATTCAAGCACCAAATAGGCTGTTCTCTCTTCAGTACTTACAAATCGTTAAAATAACGTTTTATGACTAGAGGTTTTGTTCCTTATTTCGTGAGTCCGGCTCTAGTTTTTATCATTCTGTTATCAGCCGGAAAAACGAACGAAACAGTGAAAATTGAAATTCATGTGGCATGAAAACATTACCGTAATCGCTATGATTAAAAGTTATGATGTGATCGCATCGCAGTAGCTGATAATAATCACTTAAAGGATATTGCCCCAACTTTTTTTTTCGAAGGAATAGGAGGAATTTCAGCACTTAATTCAAATGTAAAGTCTGACCAAAAGATGCCATAAAAAGTGCGAAATTTATCACCTACAAACCTGTTTGTAACCTGGTCATTGACTGAACGTCGTAACAGATGTCTTTGACCCAATTAAGTGCTCAATCAGAAGGTCTTTCATATTTGCACGTAATTAAGTGCGTGAGTGCATTGACCCCGGTATAGCGCCGTCTCTCCAGGGTGGGCCGCATACGGGCACATTGTTTCTGCGTGTATGATCGTCTGTGTTGTGTATTTAACGTGGGAACAACACATATCTGAACACGTGAAGTAAATCGATGTATTCAAATTGTCTTCGATGCATAAATAGTGGGTAACTAATGTGTTTGTTTGTGATTAAGTCTTTTGTGAATAAAGAAGTAGATAGGTCTGTAGGTACTTGAAAAAACTTTGTAATTCATTCATGTTGTTGGCGGAGTTTCCATTAAAGAAATGCTGAAGAGCTTAGCATAGCTCCAAGGAATAGGTATTTTGTCGAAACATATGCATGAAGAGAAACAATATTTCACTCATGCATAAGTGCATCATAAGCATTAAGGCTTCCTCAAAGAGGCGCGACGCGTCAGCATAACACAAAATCACCGCTCGTCGCGCGACACGCGGTGCTTTGATTATGTTCTCAAAAGTTCTAAGGTAGGCATTTATTTATTCTATTGTAATTTCCAACAAGCACAGCTATGTGGTCTGCTTGACCCTACGGGTACTACAGGCGTGTGATAGGTAACGGTAGTATTAAAAAAAAACTGGTATAGCACCAATAAGTACATGACCTTTTCAACAAGTAAAAATAAACAGTAATGATTATTATACCACCCAATTAGCCCCTACGTTTCAATGGAGCGTTTCATTGATAAACCTCACGTTCAACCGGATTTTCCTTAGCGCAGTACGATACCGAATGAATGAAAACAACGACTACATCTATCAGAACGTACCTAATTTAAGAAAAAAACAATCTCATTAGGGATTATTTGTATAAGTTTTTAATCATTAATTAAAAATGGAACTATCCGGGAAAATCGGTCACGCAAAATTAATTTATTGATAATTATTATTAAGGCCGGATTTTCCTTCAGTGAGCTTTGAAGCTGTATGAATGAGTGGCGAATGTGATTGGTTGAATGAATTAATGCAACTTGATCGTTAGCCGTCGCGGCGACTGGTTGCAATGATTACTGTTTCGAACTGTGTTTATTAGCCGATCGTTATTAGTATTGCCACCCTCGACGTTGTTGCGAATTACCTTTATTTGTTATGCAAAAGGAAATTTGTTAATACAAATTTCCATATTAATAATTAATTTATTAATTTAATTTATTACAAAAGATAGTAGATAGTCTTTTAAGCCCTGAATATGTACTTCAGTACAATTAATTAAATTAAGTTACAGGATTTTACAATAAAGTAGTCCGACATTTTATGTCTAGTTAGTATAGCAACTCTTTAGTTAAGCCCACAGTACATCAAAACTCAAACTTCGGAGTCAGAAAACGTATTGAACAAAAGTCAGTTTTTTTTTCTTCCTTGCATTAATTAGGTACGCAAAGCAATTAGTAACAAGAGCCAACGCAACTCACGCTCTTCATAAAAAAAAAAAAAATTACAATATGTCTATTTTAATATTAAAAATAATCTGTACAGAAACAAAACACTTATAAATAAAACAAATTGTTGTGAAAAAGTTGAGGCCATGATTATAATGAAATAACAAATTGTCGGTGGTTCGTTATCATTAAATTTACTATCAGAGTTCCAACTAACCATAGAACATTGGTGCATTGGTACAATGGGAGCAATTTGTATGATATTATCAGACGGGCCGGCCGATGTGATTCACAGTACCGCGAAAAGCTATAATAATATGTACTAATTATTATGTATTACGCAATATTAAACAGTGTTTTCTTATTCGTGGTTTACTTTACATATTATTATTGTGGGTAGATGTGGGTGTTCTTAGTAGGCCTTTCTTGTTAGAACTTTGTATGACTCTATGGTTAAGTGGTCCTTTTGCTACGATTTTGGGGACATATTTTGTAATTACTCGAAATATGGAGAATCTAGTCTCTCTACAAATAAGTAACAACAACATCTACGCAAGGACGTGCAACCTGCGGGGTAATTTGTATAATTTATTATAACTATGAATTTTGACAGGTGACAGTTCAACAACATTCATTGCGTTATTTATATTTTTGAACAGACCAATTTTTCGAAAATACCTAAATGAAGCAATGTTTTAGCAATATCCTTCAATATGATTCGGATTGTCATTAATAGTGTGCTATGCTATTAGGTTGCAAATACCATGGATTTAGTAAGTACCAGACATGCAAATTTTCCGACGGCTTAAAAAAAAATTGCTTTTCCATACATTTTGACCGCGTAGATTGCACTTTTAAAGCAGTATTTTTTTTATAACCGAGCTTTAATTTCTACGGCTAGAATACTGGTTTACAATTATTTATACTGTTGAATTCTTGGTAATAGGTTACACGCCGATGTCCCTGTCACAAGCATGTATTTTTGGCACGATTTAATTGTCCAGCAGTAAAAGTGATTTATTCTGAATTTATTCGTAGCAGCAACGTTATTGTAAAGACTATTATGCTAATTCCTCCTTTATTTCGAACTTTAGCCATCAAAATCTAGTTTTTAAACGATTATGATTCACAAAACGTTAATAAAATAACGAAACAATAGGGTGGTTTCATGAGTGGGACGCACTGCCAAATTAAATATAGGTGTAATACTGGCTTTTAAAAATTTATAAAAGTTTAGTTTTAATCGAAATAAATCCATAAAAATGCAGTAAAAAAATGCGAAAAACCAGTCAGTTCTTGGTCACCTCAAGATCGGATGTTGCGGTGTCCATTTCCCTCGCATGTTGTTCCATATACAGGATGTTGCCAAAACTACGACGCAACTGTGTATACTTTACTCGCATAACTACTAAAGTTACATTGGGTTACGTGGAAAACAATTATTATTTAACATTTTGTTTATAAACATAATGCTAAGTTTTAGGCGGGTTTACATTGTTGTGATTGTTGGCTGTCATTTCATTCACTAGTTTGCGCTTAATTTGTCTGTTTTCGAATTAACTTGCAAGTTCTTTGGCTTTAAATACTGTTTAATGTCCCGATGAAATTTTTTGAACATTGCAAAATTCCACCTCAGCTTTTTTCAACAGACTCAACTTTGTTCTAGCACTAAAACATAAAAATAAAATTCTATTTATACTTTTTATTGAATAACCACATATATTTAATATTTATAGCCATTTATCATAGATGTATAGTGATAGTAAAAAATGGTCAATATAATGTAACTTTATATTATGGCGTGCTAAGCGGTTTTTTATGCTCGATCAAGTTGAAACCAAGGTTCGAGTGTCACCTGGTTTTATAGAAAAATGTTATTTTCACCTTTATTTTTTCTTTGTTAAAGTTTAATTTAGTTTGCAGATGGCAGTTTAGTAATATTTTCAAAAAGCCACGACACATGTGGATTGTTGTCCTGCTTGCTACACTTGCGTGTCACATGGTGGCACTGTAATCAATGGTGACAAGTTCAAATTAATTTGATTTATTATTTGATGGGTGTAATTATGGGAACAATTATATCAAGGTAACGGATGTTGGAGATAGTTGCCAAGGTAACTGAAATAACTTTTATCTTAAAGAGTACTTAGGTAGGACCTACCTACCTACCAGTAGAGATTTAGAATTTCTTGAAATCTAATATGAGCTTTTAAAAGCTACACACAAACGTGCAATGAATAGTCGTAGTGGCCACACAAAGCTCTGTAATTAACACCTGAAATAGAGACTACATTTCGCATTGTACATTTTGCACTTGCACGCAAGATTTAGCAGACCACCTTGTGGCGTATTATTTTAAACGAACGGCAAGCGTACTTTGCAACTTTGCGACCACAAAGCTACGAACTATTTCTGTACTGCCAGAGTCGATGTTGACACAAGAAAATTCTCATGAATGCCTACCATGTTGGCTCAAATAAACACGTGTGTACGCACACATGTACTGCACATCGCGATCTGCGCAGCGCACACAGGCGCGCCTCATTCATAAAAGTGGCTGGTGAATGGGCGCGGGTGGCAGCGAAAGCTCTGAAAGACTTATGTGCGCCTGGTACCGCAAGCGGACTAGTCGGCAGACATGTTGTTTTATTTGTCCGCCAACGCTGACCGTTGGCTCTACTAGAGTTGGTTGTCCTTCAATAGTCAGAACTAAAGATCCAGTGATCTTTAGTTTTACTTTACTTTGTTCCTTAGTCTGTGCTTTGTTCGCTGTTGCCGAAGAACGACGAACGTGTTGAGGAATGGTAAACTTGTTGAATCTTTTAATATTAATCCAGCGACATTACGATAAGCCTGATGAAGCGCCAAAATGTCGATGTATAGATAGCTGTCACCTAGAAGAACTATTCATGAGGATACGTTACCGTATCTATTGAATAGGTAATTCATCAAATTCATTGATCACGGACTTGTGCACCAATCGTTATTTCAAATAAGTCAATTATTTGCCTAGAAGCTTAAACATCTATACATACGTACATTAAGCAAGCATTTTTTATCAGTCCTCTCACAATGAATGATTAAAGATTATATTGATAAAATTCATTAATAAAATCGTTGTTAATGCTGTGTGTAGTTTGATACCTCTGCCATTCCCCACGATACCACTATCACCAGGTAAAGAGCCATTTTCATTAATTTTTGTAAAACTTTATTATGTTTTAAAACAGTGGCGAATGCGTGGCACGTCTTCCTATGCGTGTGCGCATCCTAATGTCCTGTTCGTCACCTCGCTACGCCTGCCTATCGTATACTTTGCATACTAATCTCCTATCTCGACACTGTACTCACATATAAAATAATATTTTAAACAACTAAATAATAAAAATTACGGAGCCCTCCATTGAAGGTTTTTCAACCCGATATCGAAGCTTTGTGAATATATTATGTTTATTTTTAGGTATCAACCTATGTAAGAACCAAACTAATGTTAGTTATTTATGCGGTCTACCCAAATGTCCTTTTCTTGGTATTAAGTATTCGTCGTATCGTTGAGCTCCTTCTTCTGAGTTGAGCTGCAGGATTACTGACAAATGCGTGCACTGACTGGACAGGTCCACTCATTCTGTGTGGTTCTTTCCTCAAAACATCATTTCAGACACTAATCTACATGGTCTTCTCATGATCTGACCAAGATTATGTATGGACTTTACAAAAAACTGTGACCTCTGAGTTTGTTTCGGCCTTACTTTTCAGAGTTGTCAGATAAGAAACGCAAAGCTACTTACAGAAATAAAATCATTTATCAATAATAATAATATGAGGTTGACCTACGTCAACTATTATAACGGCCAAACCCAACATACTAAGACAGATAGCAACTGATGATAGACAGTACACGACGTTAAAACCAGAGATAGAACCAGATGTTTTTCTATCTCCAGAACGCCAAAATTGGAGATAGAGATACGTAATTGGGTTCGGCCGTAAGTAGGTTGGTGGGTAGTTAATCTGCTGAAATAAACAAGCGGTCAAAATCCCACTTTTACATAAATTTTTTATAAGAACCTATCTCTTACCGGACCGATGTTAATAATTATCTATTACGTGTAACAATATAATCAAACTGAATCTCTACCTAAATGATATTGTCCTAACTAATGTCATAAATGCGAAAGTATGTTTGTTTGTTACGCTTTCACTATAAAACGGCCAAACGGATTTGGATGAAATTTAGCACACAGATTATACTTTTAGTCCTGGATCGCAGACAAAGTCGCGGGACACAGCTAGAATCCACAGAAAGTATTGCTGTCATCCAACTGCCATCCGCAATTGAGCAACATCTTTAAGTATCTTCCTAAATCTTAGTTCCTTTGCCAAATCATTTTCATGTTATGTTCTAAATATTTTGATTATGTAAAGGCATTAAGCACCTAAGTGTCAGTATAAAAGTTAATAATAGAAAGTTGCGAGTGAAAATGGTGAATTGATTCCTAAGTTCGTGAAAAATAAATTTCAAAGCGTTAAAAGAGTTTCATTTTTCAAATCTTGTTGTGTATCTAAGATATGTAGTAAATTTCTGCATTATTCCAAAGTTTGTGCCTTAAAATGTGATTTATACTGCTATAAATCCATTGCTGACTCGTTATGATATACCAAAGACATTTGGAATCTTGCCAAGTTGCTGCAAATGACTACAAACATACTTAGCACAGTTAAAAACATACTCTAGAACCCTAATTATCTCAGAAACGGGAGGTAAAAGGCCAAAGTCCCTTTCGTTTCTGAGATAATTAAAATATAAATACTTAAAACTAGAAAAGAAGTCGTATCGTTCACGAATAATTTAATTAATTTACCTATCCTAAAGCTTACAAACGAATTCCGAAGTCTTAACCATTGGCATAACTCAATTCTTTGGCATATCGACTAACGAGATAAATATTAGCAAAATAAAATAATGCTCCAGTAAACGGTTTCACAACAATCAATATTAACTGCGGTAACTTACACCTAATAGTCACTAAAACAATCCTTTCCTGAAACTGAACTCAATTTAAATTGCATTTTTATTTCATTGGTATCTTCGATAACCATTCAATTTAATTCGGCCAATCTATTTTAGTAAAACGACGTACTAGCAATTCCACAAAAAAAATATTATAAAAATCTTAGACAAAGTTAAAAAGCTCGCGCCTACGCAGCTACGATTTCGTCGATCGAATGTTTGAAAGCTGAGCCTACAGCGCCATCTATCGCCTTGTGGAAAAGCAAGTGACATGATCAAACGACTGGTTTGCATCGTAGTTCTTGACAGTGCCGCTAGATGGCGACGGCGTTAAAATTTAAACGTTGTCGCTCGTTTACGTTAGAGGGCAGTACAGTCAGAGTTTTTTTAATCGTTTGGTTGAATTTCACATTTAAACTCTTTTGTATTAGGTTATTTTTAAGTTAGTTACTATTTAACTAGGCAGTCCAAAACATAATTCAAAAGTACCCGTTTCTTTCTCAGCAAAGTGGAGATTTATAGACAAAATCCTCGTCCAAAAACCCATAAATATGAAAAATAATTAAGTAATTGTTTCAAGCCGGATTGGACCCCGCGACACTTACTGTAGAACCGGCCGTCGCCGCCTACAATTATGCAGCATTATGACTTCAGTCTGGAATTCTATGCCTCAGGGTCGCGGGAAATTCGAAAGACAAAGCGTGGCACAGGCAACTGAAGGAACACGGGTGGGTTATAGTCAGTAAAAGTCTGACACGCCCTCCCGCTCCACCCAGAGCGGGGGAAATCTTTTGATGATTTCCCACCCAAAAAAAAAGTCTGGTATTCTATGCTTCTCTATTCCTGTATTAACCATCTTTGCCAGTCGCAAAATATTGGAGCATGTTAGGATACCTAGATCCATTTTTTTAGGGGAACAAAACAAAACATTGGTATTGCTTATGAATTACAATATAAACTTACATGGACATATTTAAAAAGACATGACATAAGTACCTTACAAGAGAATTAAAATCAAAATATCGGTAACTATACCTACTGAGGTATACGGTAATTATACCATATGTCTAATTTATGTGCCAACTTAACTTAGCCAATAATTCCGTTCCGGGAGATTTTTCTCGACAACACAGTAGATAAAACCTACAGGAACGGAAATGCGTAAACACACGGTTAAAAACTAAAAATATAATCGCGATAAAACTTATAGGCAACCGGATATTCATAATCATTTATCTCATTAATTCACATAAAAAATAAGTATAATTGCTTTCATCGCACCGTTCTCATTATGGTTATCAACTTTATTTGCCCATTTAAATATTTTAGAAAATTAAAATACTCATGATATTCAAAGAATTTTATCAATTAAATAATCTGAAATTTAAATGTTATTCTACAATATTGGTGAATGTTGTCGTCAAAAAACAAAACAAGCTCGGGTTTGCGGACCGTTGTTTATGTGGATGTGACGTGCGGGTGAGTGCGGGGGTGCGGTGCGGGGGGGCGAGGCGTGGGAACCGCGCGGCAGGTGCGCGCGCGCCGGCCACTGATCCTGAACACACACACACACAACTTCACATGCTTTACTATAAATACTCAAAATGCACACACGGACACTGCTCTCCGTAGAGTCCGTAATTGAGAAAGTTCCGCTTTTCCAATAAAAAGGCTCTAGGATTTGTGACCCTGCTCAGGCGCCGGCTGAGCCAATTAACAAAAGATTAATAAAATTAAATTATCTTAGTAAGATACCGTTTGTTCAATGAATGTTGAAATTTCTCTCCGTTAGTATTGGCACTTCGCATTCATTATTTAAAAAAATAAAGATTTGTAAAAGAGTTTATGGCGGTTATTAAAAAAGAGGAAGGAAGAGGATCGTTATTTCCGACGGTCGTAATGTTATATTATTAAGGATATTAATAATTATGTGGTAATGTTTATTCGCTTTATGTTTTTGCTTAAAATCAGGTCAGACTTTAGAGAGAAAGGAAATCGTAAACCGTATCGATTGTCCTTCCAAGTTCAAATCGATCTTGTTCGAAGTTCTATTTTGAAACTTTATTATTTTAGCGCATTTTTTTTTAAAGTTTGATTACGTTCTGTTCAGACTAAGAAGTCTGAAAAGACAAGTAGGCACGCGTAGCATTACCGGGATTAGTCGACGAAAGAATACACAAAATTACAGATTTTTCTTGTTAATTGCTTTTTACTTCTACCTAAGTAGTTGTGTGTCCCTTAATAGTTTGCATTGCTCTGTTTAGCGCCTTGGGATTATATTATGTAATGTTGTGCATTAAATAAGGTGGATGGTAGTAATAATACACTTACTTGACAGTAAGTCCATGGGTATGGCCCTGAATGGCCATTAGGTAAATATTGATTACAAACTAATAAAATTAGCGTCACACATAGTCCACTTCGCCAACAAAACCAAAAAAGGTACAAGCACATTACAAGAGTACCCCCACTTTCCGTGAAAGCCAATAAAGGAGCAATTAATTTTAAAAGCACGACGTCCTAAACTGCGCTGGCTGAGCAAGTTTTAAAAACCTTACAGTAATTAACAGTAAGTGAGTTACTACTGACCGAGCAGCGTTCAATAAAAGTGATGCAAAAATTAAATTCCTCCGATGAGGGGCCTCCGGGGCCTCTCGCTAGGGAGGTTGCCTTTGATGTCAGCACACAATGTACACCTCTTTCTGACAAACGGGTAAAACTTTAGTTTGCGTAAAAGCTAGCTAATGGTTTTAATACTATCTTTCATGTCAACGGTGATGTGATTTTTCCTTTATTAAATTCTGTTCTTCCCGTAATTTAAACATATTTTCTGTGCTCGCAGACAAATAGGTAGGTACTTACTTATTTGATAAAAAAATATTAGGCTGTGTTTCTTATTTTGCGTTGCCTTAAAAAAAAACTCTATTTAAATGATTATTCCAATAAACAGGTAATCAGAAAATCATAAACCAATTAATAGGTCTGAACCATTTTGAAATGTTCGAAAAGTTTGCCTCCTCAACCACGTAAATAACGCAATGAATGTTGTTGAACTGTCAAAATGAAAGCCATTTCTACTGTTAGTGTGTTACGCAAATAGAATTATCACAAGTAGTATTTATCTTCTTCTTATGCTCGGTTCCTATAAACAAAAACGAATCGTTTTGCCTACCAATAGTCCCATTTTTTTTTTGCCAAACAGCATTTAAAGAGATTAGTAAGCTTATTTTACCTGTGAAGGCTGCTTCCATATGGGAGGGTCTACTATGCGAAGCTATGATTTTTCGTTTCATTATTGGTAAAGATACAATAAGAGTTAACTTTAACCAATAACGGTCCGTAAATTATAGGAATCGGCCATTAGTGCTTGCCAAGAGCAAGATAGTGGGACCATTCTCAGAAACGCTACCTAATTTCCACAGACATAACATTTTATATCCTATTGAAATCGTTACAATATTACGAGCAATATAGAAATAATATCTCAATAATATCTACTAGATAAAAAAATATCTGCTAGAAAAGAACAATGAATTATGTCTATCATATGTACGTACTTATAGTTATTCAATTTTACATGTACCTGTGTCTATACAAATAATATTTATCTATATTATAGAGAGGTGAAGTTAAGTTTGTATGTAGGGGAAAATAATTACTCATACAGATACACTTAAGCTTTGGCTTTAGCTTCAATGCCTTTTTCAGACACAAGTAGGTAGGTAGGATAACCTCAAAAATATTTGTAGCATTTGAATTGGTACTTGACATAACAACAAACATTTTACATCACGCCTGTAATCCCAGAAGGGTTAGGCAGAGGTGTACCTATAGTACACCCACATTTCGCCAGTTACGCTTAAGTCCCATGTAATAGGGGGCGAGCCTGCCGGGTTGCTACTGAGAAACTCTAGAATAAATTGGTACTTGAATACCAGGATAGTAATATTCCTAATCATACTTTTGCCATACAAACGCAGATTAGATTCAGAAACATCCGCAAAAGTAAATTTTCTAATGGCGAGAAGAAATAAAGGCACATTATTAATTAATTCCGGAAATAAATGCTCGAGCCAACAACTAATAATTAATTTCAAAATCACATTATGATATCAATTTATGATCGTAAATAATATACAGTAATATACAGTGATAATTCTACAGTAACAGGGGATTCTGAGAGGCGTCAAAACGGGCCCCGGGGCGGGGCAAGCTTAGCTTTGATTAATTTATTGTTAATAAGCTGACTGCTAAATGCTGTGGTTAAGTTAACTAGTGAAGGTACCTACCACCAATTACTGGTACCTCCTCGTTTGAAGACTAACTGTAGTTTTAATTGTAGTTTAAGACTTGGCCTACTTACCATTTGTCTTAAGCTAAGCATTAAGTGCAATCTAAGTGCCGATTTCACCAATAAAACTGACCTCGATCATCGAACCCAGTTCAAGACCTGCCAGTGTCAATATTCCAAAACATTTTTGCTATTGCAATGCAATATTGCTAAGTAAATAGATTGCTCTTGAACGCTTTTTAGATGTGCTGAACGCATTTACTTTCATAGATGAAATCGGCACTAAGTAATTGGTCTTCATTCCAAAGCGTCATGTCCTTTTCATTTTCTGAATAAGAAAAGTACAGTCTGCGAGGCCTGTTTTTTTTTGCTCACTCTCTCTAGGTGGACCGGGAGGGCGCGTCAGACTTTTACTGACTAAAACCCACCCGTGTTCCTTCAGTTGCCTGTGCCGGAGCCACGGTATCTATTTCGAACAACCCGCGACCCTGGCAGGAGAAGTACCTACCCTATGCTCTTAATTTGAATACGCTACCAATAAAAAATATGTTTATAGACAAACTGCAAGAAACTATCATGAAACCCAGTCAAATGCAAAGCATAATAAGCCTATAATGTTCCCACTGCTGGGACACAGGACTCCTCTCTTAGAGAGGGAGTGGGCTGGAATCTACCACGCGGGCCCAGTGCGGGTTGGTAGATGTCACATGTCTTCGATTTTTTAGTTCTAGGACACGCCGGCTTCCTTGCGATGTTTTCCTTCAACGTTTTGAGAGTATAACATAACATCACGCCTTGTTTCCCTTAAGGATTGGGCAGAGGTGTACCTGTACACCCACATTTCGCCAGTTATGTTTAAGTCCCATGTAATAGGGGGCGAGCCTATTGCCATCAACCAGGCACAAATCCAGACTCCGGGCTGCTACTGAGAAATTCCAGATAGAAAAACCCAATAACACTTTGCCCGACCTGAGAATCGAACCCAGGACCTCATGCTCAGCAGTAGCGATTGAGAGCAGTGGTGGTGAAATTATTATTATTAAATATTAAACAGCGCAGCGCCTGCCTGGATTTGAACCCACGACCAACAACTAGGAGGTCAGGTCTGTTACCACTGGGCCACCACTGCAGATGCAAAGCTACAGTGTAAATTATCCAACAAAGACAGGAAACCAGGTTGCAAAAACAAACTAAAAACTTAAGACAATAACGCATTCAGGATTCGTCACGATTTTCACAATTTACCATTGTGGCAAGACTTGTAATGCCGAAATCTAGTTTGTTGTAACACTATAGCTTTCTCTGGGCGACGAACGACGCCTCGTCAACTTTACAAGGCACTAAACGACCCGTTACGAGGACAATTGAGTCCTGTTACGATTTATAGCTGTATATATTAGTAGAACCAGAGCCGTTTGGGTGATACTTAGATTTGATGGGATTTATTGTTTTTAAATTCAAAACACCTGAAAACTCTAAAATATAGTTTTCATTCGGATTGGAGGAAAGGAAAAACTTAATTCATGTTTTAGAAAGAAACCCTGTGAACAACCGAGGTAGATTTCGGCAGAAGGGGAATTGGTTCAAGCCTTTGGTTCAGAGATCAACATAATTGTGTGTTCAAATCGTGAGTTTTTGACTCCTGCTAAGCAAGTGTGCCTCATCGCTTACAGGTTGTTAGCGATGAGGCACACTTCGGTACGGTCCTGGTCAGAAAAAAACCTTTTAAAATATATAAACTCCTTCATCATGAAAGACGTTCGGAGCCGTACAGTCTGAGTCCTATTCCAAAAAGTAAAAAAGAGAGCTACGTACTTTATACTTACCAGTTTGCGTACTCAACTAACCTTTTCTTGTTACCGAAGATCGCGTGCGCATTATCAGAGTAATGTGTTGCCCGCTAAAAGCTCTCATTAAGCTTCTTAATTACGTGCTGTTATTGCATGTGGCAACTCATTAAACAGGTCAAAACACATGTCTAGGTACTTTATCATCAATAAGGAGATATTACAATGTTTGTTTGTTTAAGCTGGTAACACATCTACGTATTGACAGTAATATACTTACATTTTTACAGCTGGTTAAAGGGTCCCGTTATAAGTCGGATATATCATTAGCATTAGCCCTTCGAGTTCATTTTGACTTAGTTCATTAAAAATCATATAGTAATGTTCTGCTAGGTACTCACATAAATTGTGTAAAAATGTATTAATGTAATAACTCCGTTGTTTCCTCATGATGCTGGCTGTGGCTAATAAACTTTTTCTTTTCTTCATCATATAAAGATAAAATATCACTTTGTGCTACATCTTATCCTATTTGGGCTAAGTAGGCCAAGACATCATTCAATTCAGCTAGCAGCTTAGTTATCTACTTAAAACCTCTTACAGAAATTTAAGTAAAAAAGCAAATTATGATTTCATAGTCATCATAACAGTTTATTTGTTCATATCCAACACATTACACTATAAGTCAAAGCAGCACATCGTCAGTGGTGCGCATGATGCGTTTGCGCAGATGTGACGCACGATGTTGTAACGTTTCCTCCGAGCGCTTCGCGGAACGTCGCCGTCAGCGCCCGCCAATATTGTGCCTCGTACCGCATTGTGATCAGTGTTAGTAAATATTCACTCATTATGCCCAAAGGAACATTGCGCAAATGCTTTCCTCTGTTTGAGTAACGATTAGCGGTAACATTTTTGTTGTTAACTGACTAAACGACATAGGCTAGGTACTTGTAAAATTCTACAGTATCGGTGTAATCGCCTTTCATAGGAATAACGCGAATACCTAATAATACCAGCCTAGTATTGTCCCATTGCAGGGCAAAGGCCTTATGAAAGCATAAGGGATATGCAAGCAGTAAAAAAACAAAAAAGAAGCATTAAATAATAAAAAAAACAGTGAAGACACGAGCATTGATCTCCACGCTTGCTCAAGATGAATTGGCAATTGTATAGTGCTCTAGTAGAACCGCAAACGTTGTTCTGCTTCTTTTTTTTTAATTTTAAATAGTTGTTTACCGAGTCTTAGACCTACCAATATGCCAGCTGTTGGCCGCGACGTGAATAAAAAGAAGGTTATGTCCTTACTCAGGTTCTGGTTAATCTGAGTGCCAAATTCCATCCGAATCCGTAGTTAAAGCCGATTTAGCGTGAAAGCGTAACAAACAAACAAACAAACTTACAAACCTTCGCATTTATGAACTTATATAATAAGTTAGGAAGTTAGGATATACAGGGTGGAAGGGACATCGACGCACAACACCATGGGCTCAGTACCTACATGATTTTTTCGTTTTTTTTTTTTAATTTGCTCTGGTCATATATTCTGACCGCGTAGGTATTGCACTTTTCTATGAAACAGCAGTTTTTTTTTTAAATAACCGATGAAAATTATCAACTCCGTCCAGAATCATGTACTGAATCCATGGTATCAGGTTGTGAGTCGATGTCCCTTCCACCCTGTATACTATGGATGGGTAAGTCCAGGTTTCCTTACGCTTTTTTCCTTCACCGATGTCAGAATGTCGAAGATTAACTCAGAAAGTACATTATAATCACACATGAGGCCTTTACTACTGGGCCCAACGACATATCGAGACATCTGAGACCGTGGAAGATGATTAAATAAAAACATACCTTGGTAAATATTGCTTGCAGATCTCTGCAAATATCAGAAAATTGCACTCCATAAAATATGCAATTTACCTCATATATGGGAAAAAATCTCCTCAAGGAGGTGGTGTAGCATCAAATTACAAAGTATGAAAAATGCATCGGATCCCGAGGAGCCGATAATGTGGGAACTGAGGCACGCACCTGCTGTCACGCCTCGGTACGCAACACTAATACTCTCACAATTCCACCTTTACAAACTACAAACTAACGTAAAAGGACACTGATTTGTCAACTTCTGAAAGAGTTCAACAATCAATTCTGAACTCCGAGCTATATTTATGTGACATTAGCCGAAGCGTACAACTTTGACCAATTAATAAATCTCGTTTATTGTCAAGCGACCATTTATTTTCAGGGATTGCTAAATTGTCTTTAATTAATTTTAATTGAGAGTCCTTACGAGTCTTTGCGAGGAATGTTATTGCGAACGCCCGCATCGACATCATGTGGGGACTGGGGCAAATATGACCCCCATACTTACGAATTCACACGAAAACCAACTTCACGGATCGATTAATTTGTTTCTGCAGGTTTAATTAGAGAAAAAACAAACGGGTGCGTTTGTTTCCGTCCTGTTGTCGAAACACATTAAGGGACTGAAATGTTACATTTTAATGAATGGAGATCTAAGAATCGCAATAGAATTAGTTCTTAAAACCGTTCGGCTACATTTACTTCCAAAGAAAAAAGCCGAATCCGAGACGCGATGTGTCTTTGACACAATGCTTTGGCTACGCAGTTTACAGAACCCGCCGAGTAACATTTCAGTAGCTAGAAATCCGGCTGTTTTCCGGGCTTCCCGGCGCATCCACAATGGCGTCCCTTCCGGCCAGGTTCCCGCCAAAACAGAAATAAACTGACCCAGTTGCGCGGGCGCACGTCCGGCCCGCGCGCGCCCGTCTTCGATCTGCATTTCCGGTTCACTTGTAATTTTTTATGGCTTATGATTTTTTTCAAACTGCCTGTCATAATGAAACATGGTGAAACTAATTATATTTCACAGTGAATGTTTCGTTGTGGTTTTTGTTCAAGCTTATTTGTGGGTTGACATGTTATCTATACATTTATAATGAAATGCCTACTTATTTTATATTACGACAGCTTCCAATGCTGATACATATCATGATGAAACGGACACAACAATTGGCTAAAGTTATAAAAATAATCAGAGGAGAACGGATGTTCTAGTGTTGAGCTAGATTCTTGTCAACGTTTTATGACCCTTAAATCAGTCGTGTTCGTTATTATTTTACTGGAAATGATTTGGAATGATTTTCAGACTTCGCAGAAAAATACTGTACAGTACACACAAACGGCCATTAAGTCATTAATTATTCCTATTGAACATAACAATTCACTGACAACAATTACTTTATCTTCAACCTCAAGTAAACTTATAAAGACATAGGTACTTAACTCGGCCCACAGTTATCTCGTCATTATTTTGAACCTGTTAAGTAACTTATTTTTGCCTAAAAGGCTGTAATTTTATTACCTGTCCATAATTGGGGCAAAGGAAATGCCTGAATTTGTGGTCATGATTGAGAAATCCATATATGCCATAATAATCATATAATCCATATATGTTTCCCAAGTGGGTAAGTATTGAAAATGCACAGTCAACGGACGACAGTCACCTTAACATTATTTAGGGAATTCCCAATATATTAAAAACATATTTGCTTAGCCATTGGCACAGTTGTATCGCCATATATTAAAAAAAACAATAGAAAAACACACAGGGTGTGCACAGTATAGTCGCGTATGTGTACAGAATGAAGAGGTTTGCATAACTTGGCTGCTTTTTGGAGCGGAAAGGGACGCAGTTGCCACACGGCGTGACCTTGCGACGAAGTGCTGCGCGGGCGCGACCTACAAAACATCTGGATCGTGCATCAAAGGACGCATTTCATGAGTCCTGCACTAAAAGTATCTGAAAACATCCAACAGAAGTTTTAAAAGCTGAACACTGATATCCAAATAAACAAAACAGCTTAACAAAACAGCGTTTTGTAGTACCTTCAAATCCACCAGAAATACGAATTGCAATATGTGATTACGAGTACAGGAAAAATATTTTGGCTGTTTTTGGTCTTACTTAAAAATATGAAAGTTTGAAAGATGCTCAGACTTGACCTTTTTGAGAAATTGATTTTGGCACTCGAGAATGTGTGCATGTAAGATATTCGGAAATCTCTCGATTTTCTACGTCTACAAATCTAATGTTTGCTCAAAAGGACATGGCAGACGCCTAAATACCCACAAGTACTTTCAAAAAGGATAATTTCAGACTGAATGTATGGTTGACCTTGTCATCAGTCATCAGTATCGCAACTCGCTGCGTGACCTAGAAATTAACATCTGGATTTTACATGAAAAGCAATCGACACCAAGAGTCCGTCAATAGGCCTCCAGTGTTCTCTTGTACCTACTTGCTTCCTTAGTCGTTTTTACGTATTTTGAGAAGTAGACCTGTGATAAATGATACGTTTGAAAATTTCGAAAGTCGGTAGCAAAAAACTAAAATACAAAACCAAAGACACCGACTTCCGAAATTAAGGTTATTTTTCACTTTGTAGTGTTTTTTGTAAGTAGGTTGTTTTTTTTTTTCGTTGTAATAAATAAGTTTTTATTTTTAACTTTTTAGTTGTAGTTCTCCAGACAATTACAAATACCTGCTTTGAAAATTACACTGACAGGAACGTATAAGAACATCACCCAGATATACCTACTAATTTGGAAAAATACGCATTATTAAAGCTAACTCAAAAACCACCTTAGCACAGTTAATAAAAAAAATGGGACCACCTAGAGAGCATAACCTTTCAAACAAAAAATAATTTTCAAAATCGGTCCACAATTGTCGGAGAAATCGGTGAAAATATATATAAAAAATAACATTCTCATACAGCCGAACTACACTCCTCCTTTTTGGAAGTCGGTAAAATAGGAGATCGAGTTGGCTGGTTTTGCGACTAGTGTAGATCTCAAACAGTAAGTAGACCAGTCGGTCAGCAAAAAAATAAACGTCTTTTTTAAATCTTTTTTTAAATTTTTTATATCGTTTGTAAACATGGGAACAATTAGTACATAGATGTTTTCTTTCTTCTTCTATTCCACTTGCGGTGTTATTCTGTAAAAATAAGACCGTGAAAACTTAGGTGAAGTACCTAAGAGTGAGCGAGTGTGCGGTGTTTACCGCAAATAAACGTCTTTTCTTTCTTTCTTCTTATATTCCACTTGCGGTGCTTAAATGGAGCTGTCAATGATGCTAGGGAATGACGCTTTTGACAGCTCACTTCCAGCTCACCTCATCTTAGTTTTACAGTGAGACACGGTGAGATTTTAACAGCATCGATAGGCAGATTTTCATTATCTTTGATTTCAAAAGGTTAAAGAAAAATCCTGGCTGGTTTCATATTTGCATAAATTAATATATTTAATACATATTATATTAACAAATAACGTCTCTTATAGCTAATATATATATATATTCAACAGTCTTTTCACACGTGTCGATGATAAAACTGTTTTTTTTCAACGATAAAGAATCATGCCCACTTTCCATACGTTGATTGACCTGTCACATGATTCGTTTTAAAGTTCGCGTCTACCTACAACTAGTGTTGTCTATTAACAATTATTATTTATAATAACACAATATCATATCATCTTTTCATTTAGAGGCCAGGGAAAAATACTATTAAGTAAAGAGGGTTTTTGAGGTTATACAGCTGTCAGATAAGGTTTGGCACCTGTTTAGCCTCAAAATCTATACGATTACGATGTTAACATCAAGTTAAGAGAGAGAGTTTCGATTACTCTGAAATAAATCCCTCTTCAATGTAATTAATATCATTATCAAATCGGCATGAGGCCGTAAACAGCAGTTATATTCTCGTAATATCCCGCCGATACTGAGACTTCACATGTGATGATAGGCCATCCTTGTTTTCTACACTACATTTTGTGCAAGTTAGAGCAATCTATGATACCAGCTATTACTATCCCACTGCTGGGCAAAGGACTCAACTCATACAGAAAAGGCACGAGCATTAACCACCAGGCTTGGTCAAGACGGGGTGGCGATTTCTGACTTTTATTGAGATTGGTACGTGCCCGGATTTGAACTCACAGCCTCGTGCATAAAAGGCGAAGTGTCAAACAAATGACAGCCTGTGCTAGAGTTCGTTTAAAGTAGTATAAATTGTAGTCTATGGTTTTATGCGTAACCTGTCAGCTGTACACTTATTTTTCTTTCCACCCCCCCACATATAAAACATAAAAAAATCATAGCGAGTCATAAAATAATAAGTAAAGTAAAAATAAAATACCAATTGGTTATTAGAAACATTCAATAACCACATGACGAACGAACAAGTTTTTCGTATTATGTGAAACGGAACGAGTGTAAAACACGCTCCGTTTCCGAAAGTCTAATAAGAATGATAAACATAGTAACATTGCTTTTTTTCTTGGCTTTATTTGAAAATTCAAATAAGTGATACGCAATGAGCAAAAAAAGCAATTTTTTTAGATATTTTACATCACTAGACGCATTCGACAATTTTCAGGTCAAGACTGAACATGATTATGTATTTCTGTCCCCGTGGCGTTTTTTGTTCCTAATATGGCTTTACCGACCTGTATGTAACACCGGTAGTAAGGTGTGTTTTATATCCTCTATCAAATAATAAGACATAAATAGTATTTTAGTGCTTATTTATGTTAAGTCATTAAAACATTAATGTCCCTTGATCGATGTTTCGAGACTTTTATTTTAATGTGCATAAGTCGACTACATAAACATGGTGGCAGCGGCATAGACGAACTACGTAACATATGATCACGCCTGTAATCCCAGAAAGGTTAGGCAGAGGTGTACATATAGTACACCCACATTTCGCCAGTTATGTTCCATGTTAAGTCCCATGTAATAGGGTGCGAGCCTATTGCTATCAACCGGGCACAAATCCAGACTCCGGGCTGCTACTCAGAAATAGAAAAACCCAATAACACTTTACCCGACCTGGGAATGGAACCCAGGATCTAATGCTCGGCTGTAGCTCTTGCGACCACTGGACCAACGAGGCAGTCGAGGCAACAAGTGATCGACGAACTGTTACCATGAATTCAGCACTTGATTCTCGACCCCCTAGGATATAATTTTTTCGTCGGTTATCAACAAAAAAAAAGCTGCTAGCTTCATACAAAAATGCAATATCTACGAGGTCAAAGTGTACTGAATAGCGAGTTTTTTAAACACGTAATTTGAATTTTTGGTCTTTGATTTTATTTTTTAATTAAATTAAATTATTTCAGAATCATGTACTGAATTTCTGGGTAACAGGTTGATCATGGTAACTTACTTACCTGACCAGCAGCAGCCTAATTGTGGAACACATTTTCGTAAACGATTAAGTCTAGTCTGTTTCATTTTGACAGTTAACAACATTCATTGCGTTATTTGCATTGTTGAGCTGATTTTTTTCTCGAACTTATGAAGCAATGGATTAGCAATCTGCTTCAAAACGATTCAGATTCCGATTGATTGTGTATTTACGCAATTAGGGTACAGAAGCTTGAAAACTTCCCAAAGAATCAGGTGTGGTAAAAGTTTACGATCGCCTTGCCTTTGGTGAGAACGTCGAACGTCGATCAAGAATGTTTTCGAATTTTCAAAATGAAAAATTATAATAATAATATAGGAATAATAATTGAAGAAAGCCATTGGAAAATAATTGATGAAATAATAATTGATGAAAGAAAACCATTTATATAAATGAATAAACACAATTTATAATAGGTACATATGTACAGGAATCTAAATCTCTTCTTTCAAGTGGATATATTTAACTGTAATAAACCAGCACTCAAAAAACAAATAATTAAAACCATCATCGAAGGCAAATGAAGCAACTAATCTCTTTATGTTCAACCTTTTTTTTTCTCTAGAGTAGTCTAGAGAGAGAAAATTTATATTTTAGAGTTAAAAAAAAGTTTTATTAATAAGAGTATTAATAAAACTTTTTTTTAACTCCAAAATATAAATTTTAACATAAGTAAAAGTTAGATATCTACAATTTTACCCATTGTATTTAAACATATTTTTTTTAGTCTGTAGTCCTTTCGCATATTCTATACATAACCTGGATATACAGGGAAACCTATTATTGGCCATAAAATGTTGTAATACACAAACTCTGTAACATGCTGTACGAAACGCTGTTGGTTGCCTAAATAAATAAATACTAAAATATGTAAGTACATTTTGCAGATAAAATACTTAATACAAAATAATGGTTATGCGAAATGATAGTAAAATATCTTATTCGCGTTCTGGATTTTTCTCGACTTTGATTAAATAAAAGTTTAAACTTGTAACCACAACAACATCTTAACAATCTCCTAAAACAGGGCTTCCTCTCTCCTACCTTTTTGCTGTGCCCTACAGAGTCCATAATGATCTAAATTATACAGTTAGCACCTAAGTACACATTATGGTTAAGAAATAAAGATAAGAAAGTATCCAATCACCAGTGTTTTATAAACCAAGCTCCAACGATTTCTAATCCGGATAAATCAGTACATGCACTAAATCAATTCTTTCAACTATTCTAAATACACCTAGATAGACATGAGTGTTGAAATAGCAAGGTCTTAGTGCGTCGATCAAACGATACGAACAAAGGTGAATTAAACATAAAGTTTGGAAACAAATTATTACTGTTTTATCTCGTTTACTTAAAAACTGATAATTACTTCGTTTTTACAAAATTTTAGTAGCGTAATTCCTTTATTTTTTCATCAACTTTATTATGTTTAATTACGACAAAAGTGTTCGTTTAAGTCTATACGACTCTTCATTCTAAGATCCTTTAGGAAGGTAGGACTTTCTATTCACACTTAAATCGACAAAGGTTCGTCCCAATTTCAGTTTCAAGATTTAAATATCTACAATAAATAAATAATAAATCTTTATTTCCAGAATTACAATTTAACATTTAAGTGCCACTTGACAGGGCTCTCAAGTTAACAAGAATCAGACAAAAAAAAACAGACGTTCGGATGTTCACAATGTAGGTACTATAGACAGAAAATAAAGATTTTATACACAAACAATTAAAAAAAAACCATTTCAATAGTGTGTTGTTTGAGTAAACAACTTATCAAATATGTCAACGTTCTTTGATTAACAAAGTAATTCAAATGGTCGTCATTGCATTTGTGAACCTACTAAGACCACATCGGAAATACTCACAGGACACATTCGTCTCTAAAGTCATAGTAAACTTCTAGACAGGCTTGAGACTTATCTTAATAATACCAGCCTTAAACTGTCCCACTGTAATGGGCCTGTATTGATTCAGAAAAGGCACGAGCATTAATCGCTTGCTGAAGACGGGTTGGCGATTTCAGACTTATATAACACTGATTGCCTATAAGTCCAGTGTTCTCTTAAATTACAAAAAAAACACTGTTAACAGATCTAAATTCAAAAGTAGAATGTACAAACCTTAGCTACGTCTAGACGCGCCCCGCGGGCGGAAGTAGCTGTTACGAAATTAATGTGGCTCTAATTAAATAACAAGCTCCAAGCTCCCGTGGCCGCCATCTTGTCGTTACTGTCAAAATAGAACTTCCCTGTCAACAGTAGCCCACTTCTGTGTAAATGTAAACTGGTCTTTTTTCCATTGAAATGCAAGTAGTGTTTAGATTTGGGCCTCGAAGGTTTTTTAGTTTGTCTTTTGTATGTTTGAGCTTGTGTGGTATGAATTTTCTGTTGTCTGCAACAGTGGTAATAATACAGTTACTTCTACTTGTTAGTGATTTCATTCTGATTCTTAAATTATAGTTATTAGATTAGAAAATAAAGCCCATCGCGTTGTCACGTCAGCCGTTTTCTGAAAGTATTTTCCAGAATTTCCTTTAATGCAAAATATGCAATTCTTCAGCATCGTCTGTCTTTGGCCAACATAACTTTCATATTATCGTAAACTAATAACCGGACAGAACTTTACCAAAACTTTCATAGAACAAAGAAAGATCGTAAATAGCTCAAAAGAACTGCAAAGTCGTTGCTCTAGCAGTAATGAGTGAAGAAACAGCATTCCTCCGAGGTGCCTCACGACTCACGACCTCCTGCGCGATACATTTTCAGGAAGTACACAAAAATCTATATTTATCAACCACAAAGACCATTATTGTCACTTTGTTAGAACAAAAATCGGTCTCTCGCGAGATAAGAGCGCGGCGCGTTTGTCGGCACACTTCAAACGCTGCGCACGCGTCTCACACAGACACGTTCGGAGAACGAGAGGTCCGGAGTTCGAGCCTGGCCCCAGCTAATCAGCCACCGATACGTCGCGTTTAACTAATGTTCTTGGAAAAAGTGTCAAAAAAAAGTGACAATTTGCGCAACTATGTTTTTAGAATTTAGATATTTAAATAAATTATTTAACCTAAAAAAGTAAAAAGTAGTTTGAATCTTGGCTTTAGTTGTGAATTTCAAAGAAATTATCTTTTTGTAACTTAAAACCTTCGTAGCCATTTGCTACGAAAATAAAATTCTGTTAAGTAGCACCTAAATAATAACCCCTGAATTCAGTTTGCCACATTTGCGTTTGTATTAGTGCATCTATTCAAAGACAAATAATTTGAAATACAAAATAGAAAGAAGTTAAAACTAATTTACATTTTACAAATTGATTCTTAATTTCACTGTGTACATAACTTCAGGATTAAATCTGTTAACACAACTTTTAAATGTAAGAGGCCACTCAAATAATATTTTAATGGTGGTCACCTATGGTAGCATTGGTAGCGTTTCGGTGGCAAGTTTTGAGTGGTGGCCTCATTGGTCATTACGATCGTTATCTCGTGGCCCATCGGCTCGAGCGCGCGCTGCTCGACAAATTGCTACCATTTCATTTGTACCTTTTGTTTAGAATGAGTCGTGATTTTTGAGTTGTAAGTAAGACTTGATAGAAAGTAGTTATTGCTACATACATGGAAGTAAACCGTCTCATTTATGAAGAATTGTAGAGCTTTTGCTTGATTTGAGGCACATTTTAAGGGAAAATACCACTCTCAAAATAGATTTTTGCTAGTAACTGGGAAGGCCGCATCCGAACCACCGCGACCGTCGCGCGAGTCAGAGGGCGCCTTCGACAATCTCTTATTCGCGCGAACGATCTTTTTGGTTAAGACGGGGGCTTACTTTTCTGGGTCATACAAGTTAAGAATCATAGCCCAAGACACCGAAATCTGCAACAGAATCAAATGATGATTTATTGACGGATCAAGTAATATGTTTAGTTAAATACAAATAAAATGTCATAATTATACAATCTCGAAGACTGAATAAACATCTTAATATACTTATGTATGTGTAGGTATATTGCAGCTACTGCATGAGTCACAAAGACTCACAGGACACACCTCATTTTAAGTAATGAATATTAAATTTATTCCTCTGTTATAACTATATAAGCTAATAACACTGTTTATTCATAATTAACCCCGCGACCAGTTTTAAGCATTTATTTGCACACTGCATTTTACCCAGAGGCGCATATTTCTTACAGGTATTTACTTACACAGGTATTTTAAATACAGACTTTCCTTCTATATTTATTGCCAGTGCCCTACCTACGCCAAGTAAAATTTGCTACGTGGTAGAAATTAGGGCCTTGTTTCACTTCTTTCTGAAAAGGTCTGGTTAAATTGTTTGACAGATAAATTTATCCAGCACTTAGCCTGCTGGACATAGCCCTCTCCCATTCTGGGCCACTACACCCTGTGGTTCTCCACCTCAGGGATCCAGTTAATTTTTAAGGTCGTCGGTCCATCATCCGGTTCAAAACATCGAGATCCAAAGAGCAAAGATGTACGAACGTTTTCGATATCGGGAAACGAGTTATGGAACTCAAATGGTTTTGGGCAGGACACCTGGCAAGGCACAGTGATGGCAGGTGGAGTAAGGTAGTGACCGAGTGGCGTCCAAGGAATGGAAGACGAAGTATCGGTCGTGTGGCTGCGAGATATATTATATGATATTCTTGCCATCGCGGGTAGAACCTGGATGAGACTGGCACAGGAGCGTGGAGATTGCCACAAAAAAAAGAGAGGCCTATGCTCAGCCGTGGGTGAAATCGGTCTGTGGATGACGTTCCATCATATTCATAATATATAATGTTCCAGTGTAATTTATCTGTTGAATAGAGCCTTCAGCATCTCCGGATATACAACACTTTTATAAACAGGCCCAATTAACTGACATAACTTATGTGTTTCCCAAAGGGTTGGTCTACCTATTGTAGGTACACCCACATTCCGCCAGTTACGTTTAAGTCCCATGTAACAGAGGGAGAATATTGCCATCAATGAACTCAATAACTGAATTAGAAAGATTTGTAGTCTTTAGCAAGATACACTGGTGGTTTGACTATATTTCTGACGTATTCTTCCTGTAAGATAAATCAAATAAGAAGCGATGTCAATAGAATGTGTATTGATATTGCTCTAGCCGCGTGCGGTAATAATATGGCAGGTTTAAATTTGAATAGTCTATAAATATTGATCCGTTGCTTACTGAGGAAACTTTTCTTTCTGCGTGTTTTTATGAGACTTAAAGGAAGATATTTTCAATAATGTGTTTAATTATACGTATTTTAATACAGGCAATCTGGCAGTATTTATTACATTTATTACAGGCAATAATGATAAGGGATGGACCCAGATAAGACACTACTATAAGTTTGTAAAAAACCGAAGCCATGTTAGGGCACTGCTTGCCTAGGGTCAGGCTTTGTACCCGGTTGGTGGCAATAGGCTCTCCGCCTGTACATGGCACCTTAACATTCCTAACTAAGAAAACGTGTGTGTACTATAGGTACATCTCTATCTAACCCTTCGTGGATTACAGGCGTGAGGTTATGCTAACAAAACAACTATTTACGATGACGAGGCTTCCCGTTCTAAACATTTTCTTTTTTACTAAAACAAATAAAATATGTACAAAATTCAAGCTTCAACCAATAGAAAGACATCTTAAAGCCTTACCCGATCATGAAACAGGCTACCGTCTTGTTAATATTATAATTATTTCCCTAATGTGAATTGCAAAATTATCTAGCGCCTTCCGGTCCATAATTACATACATACGTCTAACATTTATATATGCTTATCTGAATCTATTTCTATCCATAAAAAGTTTGTTAGTCATCTCACACAAACACGTCTTAAATGAATTTGTGTGTTCACATCTGATTGTATTAACGAATAGGTATACCTGGAGAATGAAAGTCTGAAAGATTTATAATTTTAAAAACGGATACAATTGTTAAATGCAAGTGTAATTAATTTTATTACATTCCAAACCGCAACGCTTGAAAACTAAAGTTTTCAATCAGTGCGTCCTATCCGTCATGACCTACGGAGCTGAGACGTGGACACTCACGATAGGGCTGGTCCACCAGTTCAAAGTCGCTCAGCGAGCTATGGAAAGAGCTATGCTCGGAGTCTCTCTGAAGGAAAGGATTCGCAACGAATACATCCGACAGTGAACCAAAGTTATCGACATAGCTCAAAGAATTAGCAAGCTGAAGTGGCAGTGGGCCGGCCATATCTCGCGAAGAACCGACAACCGCTGGGGTAGACGAGTTCTTGAGTGGATACCGCGACTCGGCAAACGTAGTGTAGGATGCCCTCCGGCCAGCTGGGATGACGATCTGCGAAAGACTGCAGGCAGATGCTGGATGCGTCAAGCTGAAGACAGGGCGCTATGGAGTTCATTAGTCCAGCAGTGGACTTATATAGGCTGATGATGATGATGATGATACACTTGTTATTAGTTCTGAACCGATATATTTCTTTGGGTGCAAAGAAAAATAAAACGAAATGGAATATCAAATGAGTTCATACTGACTTGAATATTTGCATACGTTTTGAACCCAAAAGATTAAAAGCTTTTGTTGCCTGCCAGTTTTCGTTTCAGTTAACAAGTTCTTTGATGAAGAAAAGAACATTTATTGAAAGTTGTATTTTTAACTGTATTCTGATGCTTTGTCTGTTTGTCTTTTCGAATAAGCCAAGTAAAAATTTAATATATTTTGCATTTCGTGCACATGCTTACCGATAGGAAGCTTTCACGTCAAATTTTCAACGACCAAGATATACTCGTGGCAGTTCCATAAGCGACTTAGAACCAAGGAGTCTGTTGCAGTTTTTGTCCGATGTCACGTAGGCTCTATGTGATGAAGTACATAGGTCCAGTTAGTCGAACATAATCACACAAATATTACTTGAAACCAACATAGCTCCTTACCACCACTAAGGAAGCTTAGAATTTCCATATAACGGGTATAGTCGGCTGCATCGAGGTTTCAATCGTTATAAAATCACATAGCATTGTGAAGGTTGTATTAAACTCGGCGGCAGTAACTCATTGCCTATAGTATAAGTAGTTGGAGATTATCTGAACAAGATTTGTACCCTGACTAGGTTGGCTGTACGACCGAAACTAGGTTCAGAATAGCTCAAAATTCATCTACCACTAGACGAATTTCGACTTTAAATGTTTTCTAATAGAGCGTAATTTAGTATGAGTTGTGTGTTAGATATGATGTTTTAAGGCTGTATGTCTGAGACACTGGTCCACAGTACTAGGGCGGCAGGTGTTCCGATGCAGCCTCCTCCCACTGCCGGCGCCGATCTCTCGATCAATAGAGATCAATGATCTACTCGAGATTTAAACACTAGTTCAATTGCCCGGTTTCACTGAGATTTAAATGAATTTCAATGAATATAGAAAATCAAACAGAAGCAGGGTTTATTTATATTTATTGTTGTGATGTGAAGGGCTGGAAAGGTTTATTTATGAGCTTTACTATTGATTTCTAAAAGCCTATTCAAATCCCGGATCTGTAAATCTGCTGTCAAATCGCTGACTGACTGTTGACTGATATTGTTGGTTGTTAGTCAACTAATGAAAACAGATTATTGAGAATCCTGACTAGTCTTTCGGAAATCTTATAGCCTACACGTATTACAAAGTAATCGTGTAGAAACACTCGAGTCATATTTTTTTCTTTATGGGAGCTTGCAGAAGGAGTAAAATTTTAGAAATCGTCAAGAAATGTAAAAGCGTTATGTGCCATCTTGTATTTAAACAATGTAAATGAAAATGCAATGATGCCCCCTCCATGCGACTTTTTATTTTTAAGGCAGACACAGTGTTCTTTAGAACGATATTTAGGTAAAATTTCCAGGCAGAAATATAATTTAAAAAAAAAACTGTAAAAAATTTGACAGCTGTTTGCCACGTTCTATCATTTGAGATTGCCAGGTCATAGAATCCCTTCAGTTCAGCAGTGTAATATAAAGCCGTACTGTAACAACATAAAATACAAGCTTCTTGGCGATGCAAACCTAGCCATATATTTACAAAACAGTTTTGGTCCAGCCTTTTTTGAATACCTGATAGATAGGGCATAGGCTTGTCGGGACATATAGTACTCCACAGCTTGTACCCATGTGTCCATATATACTTTAGCGCCAATGAGTCGCTGTGGCTTTTAGTATGGAAACGTTTACTTCATTGCTATAGAGTGCAAAATAAATAAAATCCATACTAAAACTATAAAGAGGCAAAATTTGTGAGTGATCTTCGGAACTACTGATATTTCTTTCACTTCTTAATTCTTTCACTATAACGTCCTATCTACCCCTCAGGGCCGTGTTATAGAACTTTACTCAAGACTCAAGCAAGATAACGGAATGAAACATGTAACACATATAGTATGTTATTATGTATGTTTCAATGTGTAAACCCAAAATACTTAAAAAGTGTAACATTAATATTTCTGCAACCGATTTAAAAGTGTTAACAGTCTTTATAAGTGTAACAGGTAACCGCGGCGTTGCCAAAATAGCCGCAATCCCGACTGGATTGAGTCTATTTTGGCTTCGCCGTACACAGTACATTGTCAAAGGTTATATTAAAAATAAAATGTATGAGAAAGTCTGCTATACTTGAGGACAAATCCGCGGGCGAAGCGCTATTGCGCGATGCTTACTTAAAAACAAACACGAAGACTTACAATTATGTGTATGTTGTTAAACAAACATCAATTTACGGACTGTTATACCAAGTCGGTCGTTAAGTCACAGTTAACGGGAGGCGGTGTTTGCATCACCGTTTAATTTATTTATGTTAATTTAAACAATCTTTAATATCTAAGGACATGGAGTTCATTTCAGATAACAGAAGCTTTTAGCGTTATTACTCAGTTCCAGCTCGCCCCCTATTTAGGAGCGTTATCTAATTCTGCGGATGATAGGTGCCGCAGACGCGCACCAGTGCGATTACGTAGTCAGTCGAACGTTTATCAATCATTAAATGGGTTTTACACATAAATGGCGAAACGTGGGTGTGGGGTACTACGTAGATCCTGCCAGGGTCGCAGGTTGTTCGAAAGAGATACCGTGGCTCCGGCACACAGGCAACTGAAGGAACACGGGTGTGTTTTAGTCAGTAAAGTTGGTGGTCTCGGGAAGTCATTTGATGATTTACCATCTCAAAAAAAACAAGGTAGGTACTACGTAGATACAACTCTGCTTAACCCTTAGAAGCAAACAGGCGCGATGATGTGTTATTTTATATCGTCTCTGTCATGATAACTATAATTGTATACATCTTTATTTATGTCAGAGGTTGTCTTAGGAAAATCTATGGGCTTAGGGTGGGTTATCTTGGATTCACCAAACCCCACGCCAAAAGCGGCGATTAAGTAGAAATAAGTTAGAGTCAAATTCAAAAGACATTTATTCAAATGTGACTGAATATAAGCGCTTTTTTTAACGTCAAAATTACTCATGACTGTCCAAAACGCCCGCCCTTCACCACTTCCTAGTGCTTTAGCTGAAAAAAGATGATATGTTCATGTTATCGGTAATTTAAAATAAATCTATAAAGTGATCGCGGCTAAACTAGAAATAATAAATAGAGTAACCAAAAATCTTCACGGTCAATTAAAACTAAGTGCGTTAACACTTCCCAAAATGGTGTAAAGATTAGATCGGCTACCGACTTCAATAAACTTAATGGGTATACCGATTAATCTGTGGCTGGCAATTAAATCGCGAGAATCGATTCGTAAAGTGGCGTTACTAAATTAGTTAGTGCAAGTATACACGCCATCGATTATCGAGGCGAGTTCTGTTCGATTCACATTTAAATTTCAAAGACAATTCGGAATTCTGGCTGGCAGAAAGTAAATTACAAAGAAAACAAGGTTCGATTATTAAATTAAAGTTTTGTTTGGGTATGACAAAATATTTAATCACAGATCCTTTGTCAAGTATAAAACAGATGTTGAATTTAAATCTAGTTTAATCGATAAAACTTTTTTCCTATTTCCTGCTTTGTTTCCTGAATAAATAATATTGTGTTAAAAACTATAAAAATAATGCTTTAAAAATAAACAGCTTTGAGTAGTTTTTTTGTGAATTAGCAAGAGGAAGTGCAATAATTAGTATGCAAATCGGTCTAAATATAATCTTAAGCTGGTTTTCGCATGACTCATATAGTTTCAAGTGATATTTAGATTTTGTCGGTCGATACATTGATAAATGACTAAAAACTCATGTAGTTAGTACAGACATGGTACACACACATACTTTCAATTCAAGGTATTTTAAACTTTATTTTTACTAACGTACGGTTTAAATTACAACACCTGATGGTAGTTCTCGTGATTTTGACAAAATATTATCTTGATCTGATGTCGACTTCCATTTTCAAGTTAGATGTTACAACCGGCGTGATTCATTCAATTAATTTAATTCAATAGCAATTAAATATTTTTTGTAATATCTATAAATAACGGATGTGAGAACTGGCTGCAATAAAATAGCAAAACAAATGTTTTTGTAATGACGTTGCAAGTTTGCATCATGAAAATGTTGAAAGGATATAACGTCTATCCTGAAAAGCACTGCCACCAATTTACTACATACGATTACTTACGGTTTTTTTTACCACCAAGAAAGTCCCATAACTCTTGAACATGGCAAACACCATCCAAATTAAACTTGTCGCCAGAAAAATAAAATAATAAAAAGTCCAAGTTAAATAAAAACTCGTCTAAACTCTATTGTACACAGCAGTCCGTAATTTGCTTGTAAAAAAAAACATAGTTGTGGTGTTATTACATATGATTACGAGTCGGTGAGTCGTTGACCGTTCATATAGTTCGTGTAGACTTCGGTTTATTTCTATCGGGAACAAATTGATACCGTCCACGAACTAGAACCCACTTTAAATTAATTATGTTGCCCGAGCAAATTGTTTTTGTTTGCTTCATTTAAAAAAATCTAGTCAGCGTAAGCAGTTTTTGTTTTAGTAATGTTAAGGTAGATTTAAAGATCGAAAATGACAACTACTATAATAATGAATAAAGACCATATAACCTAGCTTAATTATAATATTTTAATTTATGGTTCTTATACAAAGTCATATCATTTTACATGGTATTTCAACCAATAGAGGGAGATAGATAAATACCTGATGACTTCAGTCCTTTAATCTAAAATAATAAAAAAACAAAACTCGACGTTTACGGTATCTAACGTTATATTTTTAACACTTTATAGCCGATGATACGTGAAAAGTGCTCAAAACTTGAGGAAATATAAATTGTCAAGATAAATGAAACGCGATACGTACACACAGTAAAAGTTGTTTCATTTCAATAACTCGGGTTTAAATTGATGGTAGCAATTAAAATCAGTCCAGTTTTCCGAGCCACCACATCTTATATAAAGTTGAGCGGTGTATGTTAGAGGCACGTTAGTAAAGTGTTGCGCTGAAAGGGGTTACTGACGGCCCACCGACCCAAGTTATTTATCACACAGGATACGTAATGCTTTTAAAATTTATTTGCGTTTTACTCCGATGACACGGCAATGCATTAAAACGAATGTCCTCTCCCAAACATACATCTCATACAGAGCTTTTTCATTCCAAACTTTTTACAATACCTTTTGTAGAGCTTCATTCATCGAAACAAAAATAGAATTGTAAAACCAACGACAAGCTACTGTTCTTGCCTTCCTTTTTTAGTACCAGCCATTCATTATTGTACACTCTTTATTGAGATCGCAACATTATTAATAAGCTTTTTGATTACAATTGTGTTACAACGAGATTATAAAAAAGAGGTCATCATTTGTCCATGCCGGCCGACAGACAATTTTGTGTAGATACTTATCCGTAGCCCATACGGTAACGGTAGCTCGGAGCATATGCGTATGAGTACACTTACACACATGTGCGCACACACATGCATACGGCAATGAATGGGATGCTGCCACCGGCGATTATAGATAGGGTTACCACCACACAAAAATATTTTATCGTCACCGAAAATCACAACAAATTTAAAAATGGATCGATTGAATTCGATGGAGGTATTTAAGCTTAAGTGGCTCTCTTAATTGTGTATAATGACAGAGGTTGAATGAGCTGTATTGAGGCAGGAGATAAATGATCTTAATCAGAATGTGAAAGCCGCGATTGGTAAATTACTCAGTCGGTAGTTTACTCATTGCGGTGGCACAGCCCTATAAATAAAACAAGGTAGATTATTGCGCGTGTAAGCGTGTTTCCCACGGCGTGCAAAACAAGTTCTTTGCCGGAGATAAGCTGAAACTTACCACGAGGCCGACTAAATTAGTACCTCAGTGACAGTTTCCTGTGTCCTTTACATGTTGTCTATAGTCCAAAAGAACGCCTTTTATAAACTTATTGAATTTCCTATTATTTAAATGAATTGTTCTGTCTGGGGGTGAATTAACACTGAACGTAACCTGTAGCTTGCACAACTCTTGACAATGAAAGATGTTGCTACATTTATTTTGCACAATACATCACTGTGAATGTGCACTATTGTATGCATAAGCGATAGCTGAATACTGAAGAGGCATTTGCTCAAGTCTACATATTTTTGTAGACTCATACCTTTACGTATATGGACGGGCTTACATACTTTACTGACGCGACTATTCAAAATTGTGCCATTATTTTGTCTATGTTGCCTACATACGACTGGTGAATGATGAGATGTTGCTGCTCCTCTTGAGATATTTGTCAAGCATATTGCCGACCACCACTGTATTTCTGTTTATTTGTTATTTCAAGAAAACATATTATCGCCCTTTGCTGCAGTCTTTTTTTCTACAACGATAACTTTCACAAAATTATATACGCCACGCTGAAACCGAACAACCAAATCAATGGAGCTACCGATCATAAATTATGTCGAACGTGCCTTACATACAGCGGTTACAAAATTATCGTATTGCCCAATCGTTAATGGATTGTTTATAATATTGTACTTAATTAGCTCGCCGCCGTGTTCTTTCTCGTTTCGTGAGAAGCTACACATAATCAGATTACATCTGCAACAGTAGGAGATAGCGTTATTTCACTAATAGCTCAAATGTTTTTATATTTTATATTAATCACACTGCTCCATTCATTTTGATAAATTGATAAAGATAAAATTGATGGAACATAAATTGAGACGCCAGTTTATTAGATTACTGTGATGGCCAAGATAGACTTTATTTGTATTATGTATCATGAAAAATAATTTACGAAAAGTTGTCTTGTTTTGAAACGTACGTATATCTAATAAATTCACTGTATCAATCGATGTCTAAAACAGCTGCAATAAATAATCCTGCATTGCACAGTGGCAATCGTCACAGACTGTTAGTTATCGTCAGCGTGCAATCAATGGAGCCTGACGAGTAACCATACACGTGGGCTGAGAGCTGATCATCCGACTAATATCTACGCTCCACTTACGAATCATTCAAGAAACACAACACACACACCCACAGTAAGTCAACACACATACTCGAACACACACACTTCAAAAGCAACTTTTTGTTTTCAATTACCGATGTGAAAGGTTCATTATCTCTAGCATTTTCGTGTTCTTTTTTCTAGTTCAAACCGGTGTACGACTGAAAATAACCCGTGGCGACATCTCATTAAGCCCGTCAGTGGTCGGAGTCGCTTTGAAAAATGTCTCATTTAACCCCGACAGTCCCTTAATAGCCGGTGAAGGGTTAACCGACACAAATAACTCAATGCGGAAGTAGGCGACTGTATCGCCGACTTTACTTTTTAATAGTTTTAATTAGGAAATAGTTTAATTTTTATGTTGTGTGAGTGGTGCTTGGGAGTTGTCAACGTGTCAGCCAATAGCAAATTGGCGTGAGAAATGGTTAGTTGTATTGGTGTTGAAATTGATAGCCGGAAGACCATATAAATATAGGCATAACTAGTTTTTGTTCGGTTTCGAAACTTTATACTCGCTCGCAGTTTACGAACACTATTTAACAGAAAGTTAAACACTAGCATCATATACAAATTGTCTAATTTCTGACTATAATCTCTTTTCTTGATATTTATTGTTCCAATACTGACACCCGCGGGGCGAGCATGGGGGTACCCAAGATGTGTGTGACAAGATGAGATAAATTATGTCATGTCTTAAAATTTGTCTTAATTACTAGCACGGGTCAACTATGTGAGATAATAATATCGCGTGATATGGCTTTCTTCTTGCTGACTTCATAATGTGAAACAGTAAATTTAAAAAGTTAAAATGTATATAGCCATCTGAATATGCGACTAAACAAAATAATATGTATGTTTGAGTGCAGTTCATAAAGTTAAAAAAACTTTTTAATTTGGTTGGGATCTAATTCATTTTTGACACACGCACGTCACGTCTTTAATACATAAGTTTGAAATACATAAATGGGCTTTTCTAATAACATAGGTGAGTATTAAAATGTACTTGCTTTTATGTGAACGGGCAAACCTTATTCAGAGGCTGCAAGTCCACGCGCAGTTCTTCACACAAATAAACCACCCTATGCGGAAAATCCGTTGGAACTCCCAGTCGAGTCTGGCAATTCGAACGGGTTATAGGAGTCCCGAATGTTTCTCCGGAAGATTTTCCTGCTTTGGGCCTCTTGCATTCTGGCAAGAACATAATTATAATAATTCACTGCCATTTGGTGTAGTAATTAGCAGGAAAATATTATTTTTATTAATATAATTTTTTAATCACTACCTCTGACCGAATGTGATAAATTTTTCATAACCGTCAAAGTGTGACCTTTGTGACAAAATGGCTGCGCCCGTATTAGCAAATAAGACATATAGAGTCCCAATTAAACGTAAAGACGTTATGTCACAAGTCGAGAGAATTATCTCAAGCCACCGTGCTAGCATTTAAGACATAACGTTTTTATCGCCCAAAATGTGATAAATAGCGTGACTCATGACATGTCACAGTAGGCCATGCTCGCCCTGCTGCAAGGTAATTGCGTTACGCACAAATAGTAGGAATGGCTTTCATTTTGACAGTTCAACAACATTCATTGGGGCTATTTACGTTGTTGAGCTGACAAATCTTTCGAACATTTGAAACAATAGATTAGCAATATCCTTCAAAATGAATCTGATTAATAGTGTGTTACGCAATTACGGTGCTGAACTGTTGACTGTTTTTTCAACCTTTAATTTTTACAGCTATCAAAACTATAAAATTAATGGTTGTATACAAAAATGTAAGTGGAAATGGTCCCACCATTTCCACTTACATTCTTCTCCACATCAGCTACTACCAACAGATAAAAACTGAAGCTAATGTCCCATTTTCTGAGACATAACTAAACAAAAAAGAATATTATTGAAGCTCCATCATACCATACCTACCATAACTATATATAATAATAAGTGTGAATGTGGATGACGCTAAAAAGACTTTAATTTTGAATTTTGTCGATGCCATCAGTATCATTGTAGGATTTGGTTACTTCAAATATGGACGCAGCTGTCCATGCCCTGGGCATACCCCATCGCCTATTACGAAGCACAAATCCTTGGACAAAATAACATAAAACATTAATAAAAGGGTGCAAAAATTGCTTATAAACGCCAAAACGTGTTTTAGTACGTTCCTTACTTGTTCACTATTTATCTGGACCACATGTCCAAAGTTATTTAAAGAATTGGTATCAAATGTCATCAACTGATGTTCCCATTGGAAGTAGTCTGGTGACCACGCCTCTTCCTCTGAATTATGACAGTTATGTTTTCATCACCCCTCGAATCCAACGGTAAAAAGGGGTGAAACTGACAATGCCGTTTTATTATTATCGTACATACAATATCCCTTTAATAATCGAATACATAATGATCTTAATAATAGTTAACTATAATTATATCGTTTTTCAAAAACGGGTTCGCAGACTAAGATGTTTTTAAAGAATTGATAGATCTCATTTTGTATTTCGAATTTAAAAGCCGTATTTAAATTGCGAACGAGTTAAAGGTGGGTTTTCACGTGTGAATTATCATCTCATCTCAATACTGTTACAAAACATCTATTATATTCTATTGTTTCAGGTATGTATCAAACGCCACTAAATCATTGGAGACGTCAGGACTCAACGATGTCAAGGTACATACTGTATTGCAATGAACACAAACAAGAAAGATCATAGACTACTAATAAAAACGCTACATAGTTTTACAGCCATACAAAATGGTTTTGGATAATCCAATCTTGTGACTAGTAGTTATGAACTGGATTGAAAACGGCTAAACCGGTCATAGGTTCATTCACTCAGTCAGTTCGGTCCAGCTGCCATTAGCTGGGTGAAGATTTCCGTCTCATCGAAACACACTCTAAGATAAAGTTACGACGCGGTAAGCTACAACTGGCTTATTTGAGGACTATGTTTGACTAAACAATTGTTTGACGTCGTTGATTTCCGTTTGAATTGCCATCTTATAAAGCCAAAACGTTTTGTAAGCCGTTAGCATTCGGGTTGCTACTCGTATGTTGTTAAAATGTGTATACTTTTTGTTGTATTTGGCTGTGAAAAATATTAAAGAATCGAAGAATCCCAATTTTTCATACTTTGTAGTATCGTGCGTAGCGCTACCTGTTTGCACACAAAACTCAGAATAAATATGTTTAAGTAGCACAACAGTCCACTTAAATGCATATTATTTTTCCTGTTTAAATGGTACTGAATAAATATTTAATTAGTAAAGTTCAAAAATAAGTTTTGTAACACATCCTGTTTTATTTGCCAAATGATTTCGTAAACAGTGAGATATATTGAAATCTCAACAGGTGAGAGAGGCGTTATTTCAACAGTCAGTTATTTTCGCCGTTTAAAACTATATTTAAAATTTGGTGAAGCTTAATTTTGTGTTTTGGGAAAACAAAACGCGTCGAGGACGTCCTCGTGAAAAATCACCTCGCGCTTTATGATTGATCATTTCTTGAAACTGGAGAGCGTTCCAAAGTTGCGCCCGCGCCGACGCGACACATAATATTTTGAAAGCGTAATGTGTTGATTTGTTGAAAGCTCCCAAATGAGATACTGTGATGATATGACAAGGCATTTTGTTAGCGATCTCTTAAATAAACATCCAGTATGTATAACACTTTTATTGTGAACAAATAAAATTTAATGATATGGGCATGTAAATTTCGTTGTCTATGCTATAAAACGCTTAAAAGCTTGTTACTTTTAGCGCCTTAGTCTGCTTGAACCGACATAATAAAAAAGATTCGATTTGTTCTTTGGACAGTACGACGACATTTATTAAGCGCATTATGTGACAAAGTTTGAATTTAAAATATTGTAATTGACAGTTACATGAACGTTGTTTATGGCCGTGCTGCACGCACTAATGAGTGTTTTACATGAAACTGAAATGAATTTTTCCAATGCACGGCTTTGCATGTATTAAAATCAATCCATTATTATATTCGAGGCTTGAAAGATTCGGTGTTGGGTCTTCAAATGCAGACCAAACTTATATGACATGCAAGTATAGTATTGTTATAGTAATTGCCTTAGTTGAGTGTATTCCTAAAGTTTTTCCATATAAATGGCACGAGTAAGTAGAGTCAAACAAACGATTTGTCAGACAAAATAATAAAAAAATAAAAGAAACATGGTATCCTCTATTCTCATTACACTGTCATTTAATATGCAATAAAGGGCCAAATAGTACAATTATAAGAAGCTTCCTCTAACAACATCTTCCGCGTAACGTGATCCAATAATCACGCCGTTCATGTAACCGCGCCGCGCCGGGCGGCGTCCGCGCATCGTATCGGGTGACGGCGACAAATCGCTCGTGCATAATCGTAAATACGATTTTTTTATCCCGCTCCATTCATGGTCGATCCCACTATATCCGGTGAGCGGTGCCACCATATTGTACACCAGGTAACACAAAAACATTGCTCATTATAGCGAAAAAGAAGTCCAAAATACAAATCGTACTTAATAACTGTCTTCTTAGGGCAGAAATTCGCATAGCAATATCGCAGGTTGCATTTCTAAGGTACCTTAAAATTTGTAAAAAAGGACGCTCTTTTGTGGCTGCAGACTATGTGGCACCGAAACCTTTTTGTTCCTGCAAAATACTCCAAATTTTGAATGGGAACTCATCGATTATTTTCCAAGAAACGCTGCGATGACCGTCAGCGACTGACAAATTGTCTGTAATACTATACCACTGCTCGTTAATTACAGCTTGCGAACACTGTATTAATTCGCAGGCTTGTGTCATCATTGACGTTCTAAAACATAGTTAAACAACTAGTAAAAAACATAAAGATGTTCCAGATGGAACGAAGTTTCAGAAGCTGCTTTTCATATGTATATTTTCAATCGATTCTATGTATACTTAAGTGGTAATGCCCAATAAGTTTTCATTTTATAACAGTCTATGAGGTACCTTAGCTAAGGTAAGATCTAAATATAACTCTAGCGGCACTTTCTATTACGTACCAGCTTCTCACAGAGGCAGACGCCTTAGTGTATAATCTATGAGGCAGACACGACCAGCACTTGGTCGCACTGAAGACATCTGGTCGGCATCATTCATTTCCCGCTAACCAGTAAATCTAGCCAGTTTGCCTCACGTCCTTATGCTCGTATAATGATAAGCAGTTTGGTTACAATCAACATGCATAATATATAATGATAGGTGCGGAATTGTAAACGCAGTCTATCTAGCATGGTTTCGAAACATTGATCAGCCATTTTTTTTATGTCTACCAGACTTCCTTCGATGATTGTTACAAAACATCCTATTTATGAAATCGGAAGTCGACGTCTAATTTCAAGTCTGCATATCAATTATTTAAAAACACGATTTGCTTACAACATGCTATTCCAATGATTTGTAAAAGAAGTTAAGCCTTATAAATGTGAAACGTGTGATCATAACTTACATAGTAACGCAGGATGTCGATTTCTCTTTTAATTTTAGTCTTTAGGGATGTCCTTATAAGTTTGACTCTTGGAGGCAAGCTCATACCAATCTCCAGTTTCCATTACGACCAAGTTTCCTTAAAAGAAATGCAATGATTACATTCTCGGTTTGAATGTTGTAAGAAATGTGAGGTGATGGTGTTTTTCCGTGCGTTGCGGAGCGCCCGGGCCGCCCAGGGGACCGCGGTGACTCCATTCACGAATTACTAGATCTTCGCACCTCACCGACCACAGAACGCATCCCATTCACGACTAGCGAGTAAATCAACCGACAACGTTAACACCTTATAAGGTCTAATTGGTACCGTTTCCTCAGGCGGAAAACAACTTTCTGCTATCGATGGAAAAACCACTTTCGTATGCGTTCGCTTTGAGTTACGACTTTTTACGATATCTATTTCTGTGCGCAAGCTATGTAATCCATGAATGTCGCTTGCGCTTGTGCCGAAGATGGAAACTGAACTTTTTGTGCTGAATGCTAGAGTTGATATTGGAATGGATGAGAATGCGAGTTAGTACGTTTAGTAAGAGATGTTTGGTTTTATGAATGAAGCGCAACGTTGTGAGCGGAAGCGGAGCCGGGCGTAGTGCGGCTTTCCCGTGGCGGCCGGTTTCATTAATAATTAAAACGCTGCAACTGGCGGAATGGCCGGACGTGGAGATGATTTCTAGCCGCTCTTGTTGCGGCCACAGCTTCTGCTCCGTTGCCGTTACCCGAGCCGTACCACTGTGTCATTATTTATATATTTTTAGGACGGAACATATAAATAAAAGTTCTGACAACATCGGATATTTGGTTATAATATATGACCGATAGAGATGTTGATCTGTAATGACGTATCATTAAACAGTAGCTGTTCGGAGAGTGGTCGACGGTCGGCTCTCGGCTCCATGACGCCGCAATAATATAACGGTCAACATACAAAGTAGAATTTGACCGCCTCATTACGCAACACGCGAGTGGAATGGTACTGGAGAGAACAGGATAGTACAATTCAAGTAACATGAGCAGAAAAAGGACAAAAGTAGGTCTGAGAGAGCGAGATGGTGGAGTATGACAAATCTATAAAGAGAATGGGATAGATAAGGTAGCTAGATACGCGCGTCCGGCAGAGCACTTCCTGTCTGTCGCGGGAATAATAGTGTGCCAGTGTCCTGCAAACATTAATCGCTGTCGATAAAGTAATAAACATTACAAAATTATACATGATCTGGACCTAAACAAATACATTTCGTAAAAGAGACTGATGCTATCAAAATCCCATTATCTTTCGTGGGTTTTGGTCACGACTGTCAAAACCGATAATCAAGACTCAAAACATGCCCAAAACATTTCATATCCGCTAGTGTATTCAGACCTCCTACATCTTGTAACTCCATAGCATCAATTTTCATGCGATGAAACTCCGTCCTTACTTCGGAAGACTACTTACAGAACTTCGGAAGAATTCGTACAATTTCGTGAATGGTCTCCTCACGTGTGCTCAGGCGCCGCTTAGCATCACTTCCGTCGCCCACATCCACTGTAATGTAATGTGTAATTGTTGGCTTCTCTCTACCATGTCCTTCAGTTAATGTGGTTAATGGAACACAACTCATGACTAACCCTACGTATTTCTGTCTCTATGTATATTCTTAGAACTCATTTTGATCTTTCTATTTCGCATCGTGTTTTGCTTATCATATTTTATGAATGGGATCCTATGTTTAACTCTGCTGTAAGCATGAGTCATGGTTTCTAGTATCTAGCCTCCACCTTTGGCTTGGGGTTATAAGTGACTTTCTTACTCTTAATATAGCTTTAACAAAAACTCGTTAGAAATCATAGGCATCCTCCTTACATCTTTAACGTTGCTCAACGTTATTATGGTTGAATAACTTCACAAGATATTCCCCTAACTCTTCCCCATCCAATGCCTAAATAAACAAAACATTTTAAAACAGCTCTATCGCAGTTTATAATTGACTTTTTGTATGAAACCCATCTCCATCTCAGTAAGTTCGTTACTCAGCCCTGTTAGCGGAAGCGCGCCCACGCCTGCTAATTGTGCTACTCTTTTTGTTTAGATGTCCACTCGTCTTAACTAGATTACAGCAATCAGAGTCTCGCCCTTTGCCCTGTCGGCTCCCGAGTACTCCCGACGCCCCTACGTCTCGCTCGGGATAATTGTTCGTCATGACTCTTTGTCTATATTCAACAACAAACATTATAGTGCTTCGTTTGTTTTCATAATGCTTTGTCTAGAAATTTATTTATACTTGAGTGCTGTTTTTAGTTTTCGTGTTTTTTTTTTTGTCTCAAGTGCTCCAAATTGCTGTTTTTTGCAATACGTAAATATATTCGATTTTTATTTATGTAAATGTTAAGCAATAAATGTTTTTGTGGTTTTGTGATTACCACTATTACCAGTCCAGTAGGTAATTATATTTAGAACGTCCTGTTTACTCAACTGGTTCTGAATTTTGATAATGTCCACAATACCTATCACATGGTGACGTGTACCTACATTTCGGCTGCTATAAGTTTTCCCTCAAACATTTAATTTTCGATATCCATACACGATGTCCAAACAAAACCTAGCCGTGGAAACTAAAACAGCGTGGGCTAGTTGACATAATGTTTGTTCACATTTCTACTCAATTAAGTGCTGCGTTTCATTCATGTTTAATTATTTAAGACTCGCTGCTCCGGCAAAGTATGTCTATACAAGGTATAAATAGAAGTCAGTATGGCTCGGTGCGCCAACCTGTCATACAACATTGTCGCGCCTGGCCTCTCATTTATGAATGAACTCACAGATCTAGCGATTTCCGGCTAACTGTTGAGATAGTACGACACTCTTCCTGGTTCCTGTTATCTTTAATTACGCCGCCAGCATAAACAGACCGGCGCTGGACTAACCGCACAACTCACCAAATGCGATCGTGTTGTACAAGACGTAGAGTCCAGTTTTTCCCGCGGCCGGTGATCGATCGGAGTCCATTTCTGCTTTATCGAGATCGTTCGAAATATGAATAAAGATATTCTAAAAGTGACCAAGCGATCCTTATCGCCAAAGCGTTATGAACTTTATGATAACAGGTTACGGTTAGAATTGGATTAACGGGATTCTGGTGGCGAGTGTGTCTCGCATCCTGTGGAGCAAGTTTTTTTCCTGTCTCCTTCCCGGCGTTTCACCGTTACGCAATATATCGTAAATAATTAGCGGAAGGCAAAATTCCCGTGTCTTATGGAGATGCTGACTATCAGTTTTTTTCGCAGAACGTTTCCTGCGTCCGGCTAACCGTAGAGTGTCGAGTCTTCTTTATATGTATGTAGTCTTTTGATCATAAATGTCCGTTCAAACATGTAAACAAAAAAAGTACCTTTGAAGAGATTTTATACGCCTGAGAGTCTCGACTTATTTTTGCATTTATGATTTATATCTGATTCTGATCTATTTGTGGTGTGTATTCAAAACATGAACACCAGCCACTTTATTTCATTTTTTTTGGCTGTCACTGGAATCGTTCATGAAAATGCCTCCGCGCTTTATAAATAATAAGCTCTGTGTATTGAAAAAAGGATATTACCGTGTCGATTTGCCCTTGTGCGGTGGCTGCCGATAGATGGGCATCGGTGGCATAACTGTGGCCCCCATTGGCATCGCCGCCGAGCCGTCCCGGAACGGGGACGTGTGCTCACGTCTGCGGTTTTTGCTCGCACAGCTAATTCCACGTATAACTTTTAGCAAATTGCGCAATTTAGTGCGCATTACCTCCTTAAAATCTGTAAACGCCATTTTTTCCTCGCTAACTGATTTCGAACACCTGATAACGAGATCGTATCATCGGTAATCGCCTGTAATTCAATTCGGAGTTTAACCACATATTTTGTAACGACGACAGAATCGAAAGATAAAGTTGTTTAAACTTTCTCGTTTCAATTCAGTTCATTATCTTTTCTCACGCGATATGAGATAAGTAAAACTCGGTTAATCGATCTAATTTATTCAGTGCGTACCGCAACCACACCTATTTATGTTTATCACAAATGAGCGTTTTTTACTGACGCTGCATGATGGGTGCGACGCGACGACTCCGCCTGCGACCGCTCAAACATGCGCACTGATTATTTGGACGTAGAACAAAATAAAATGGTAACCGTACCTACATGTTCTCACGATGGCGCTTAAAACGCTCGACAAGATCAGATATAAAATGTTGCAACGCCGAAGACCGGTCGACCGCGACACCGAACTCACTCCGGCCGCGATTAGAAAAGAATAACGATCGATTTTAATGGAAAGAGTATGTTAATGAGTGAGTAACCCACTACGCACAGATCACGCGTCTGATAGTAATCAGAAATCACATCGCTCCGATTATTATGCCTATTTAAATGTGTAGCTACTCGAAAAACATAATTATGATTCTATGCGGCCATCAACCCGTTTGTTCCCCTGTGATTTGTGTCCATATTAATGCCCATATACAACCAATATGGCGTTCTTTGTATTATGCTCTAGATATTCGAACGATCATAAAATTTTGATCAGACAATTTGTCAGTTGCTTTTGACTAATTAGCTGCGAACTCGTCCGTTCCCACGAGAACATATTTCAAAGTGAAATATTAAATTTTACTAGGTACATTTCTGTTTGCGATGTTATATTTTTATGGATATATGATTTATTGTGAAATAATTTATTGGAACAAGAAAAAACCTTACTGTATTTTTCGTGCTAGACATACGTAGAGGATCGGTTATCGACGAATGTTACGTTCTGAATTAGCCACAACCGCGCGTTTTCCTTTACAGCCTCAAGCTTTCTGATACCAGTCTTCTGGGTGTAATATAAGCTAAACTCCATAGAAACTATTTTTGTCGGAAGAATAGACAAAAATAATGACAGATGAATAAAAGAAAACTGTAATTTTGTCTTTTCTACCGTCGAGAAAACTTGGTCATGCTACGCTTGCTGTTCTGTCACATTTAATAACCAACTGACTACTATCCACGTCACTTATAAATGTGAAGACGCATGCACCACTAATTGGTAATCAATTGAATGCGTGGCAGTGCATCGCAGGCAGACAGGGGCGATGCTATCAGCCCTAACTCAAGATACTATCGAAGATGCCTCCGTCCACCCGTCAGCCTCTCTCTATCTCCACATCTCGATAACTACTTAAGCGCAACTATATTACGTACTCTCTAAATTAAGACGCATTGAGAAAGATTACCTCACGAAGCAGCGTTTTTTTTTTAAAAAACAAAGCTCAAATACCGCTGCAGACGTTAATAAGTTACACAATATAAAATTTTGAGCATCTCTGATAGATGTATCAAATGTTTCTCGTAATGTCAAGGGAACGATGAAAAAATTAAGGCATCGATATAAACGGACTATAACGGAAATAGATAACCGATTTTATGCAAAAGAACTCGATGGTATAAGCAGCCGAACTTATGGTAAACGATCACCATATTGATAAAGATATCGTCTGACATATCACGATATATGTATCAACATAATATCGTGATGCATTAAGAGGGTTATTTATTGTAGTTTGGCTCGTTGCTATGCTGTCATTTATAGGTTTAACAATTTACTAGATATAGGAAGTCAAGGGGAAGAGAGACTCATTGAGATGATGTTGAGATAAAACTGGCATGGGTGGGTACAGTGTCCCGTAAGTCGACATCAAGCCGGAGTCGGGTGATTAACAGAAAAAAAATTGGAACACAAAATATGTTGCCACAGGAGTAAAAAGACCGTCACAGGCAGTAGATTTTCTCTTTTTTTATTATTATAAATACCCATAATTTAAAAAACATACCAAAGATTTTTTTTTTTTTCTTTTAACTGTTATGACTTGACCTATCACCCGATTCCGGCTTGACCTCGACTTACGGGACACTCTGTATATCCTATGACATTTGGCAATCCTGTAGCTTCCCATTAGTGGACGATTTTTAGTTATTTTAAGTATTTCTTAGTTCCGAAGATTACCCCCTACATTCAACTTACATTCAAACTAACAAATTTTACCTCTTTATAAATGATAAATCATGATACATGATAAATGATTTTTATTTCTGTAAGTGGGTTTGTACAAACACTTTTACACGTCAAACATTTTTTTTAAACTAGATGAGGTCGGCGTTTCCTATCTGACTACTCTGAGAAGAAAAGCCGAAACAAACTCAGAGGTCACAGTCTCTTTTAAAGTCCTGACATAATCTTGGTCAGATCATGTTAAGACCATGTGGATTGACTTTATAATGTTAATATAGATTTCACTGACACTCCTGTTTTGTGAGTGAGGTATAGATATAGAAAGTTACAAAAAAAATGGGAATATATTAAAAAGTCAACAAGTAAGACCTTAATAGTATGTATTACATTTTTAATAGCTGACGATATGATCGTTCATTGAGTAAAATCTATTGAAATTATTGATAATTAATTATGGAGTCACTATTATTCATCATATTACCTCAACAGTATAGATGTAGTAAACAATTATTTCTGTTTTTATGACCGTGATGAGCTGATTGCTATCATTTGGTTTTCTATCAGTACATGTATAATCGGTATTTTTCTCTTGCTCTAACTGAAAGATCTTTGACAATTTTAACAATGAATGATGTTCTCACACCAACGTTTTTTCCAATTTCACACACCATTCATTATCGTTCTTAGTTATCAGTTGAAATTCCAGGACCGATAACATTGTCCAACTCCACAGATATACAGATATCCATTCTCAACAATAGTTAGTTGCCCTTTATTACTGTGTCGTGGCATTTTATTATTACATATTGTTATGAGTCACGAGCTTTTTGAGGCTTTCCAGCGATCCGACATGTTGTCACAGCAAACACTGGACTTATGGTGTTGTGTGTGCCTACAACGATGTGCTAGTGTTGGGAAATATACTAAATCTTATGAATGACTCACGGAAATGGAACATAACGTAGGTACCTACTAACTCTACACTACGCGTTGAACAATATATAGTCGATTCTTTCTAAAAAAAAAGTCGCGGGTATTGGTCACTTAATTTCAGTTGGATTATGTTCGGTTATGTAGTATGCATACAATTCAACTATAAAATTGATCAAAGATATTCCTACCAAGTGAATGAGAACTATGTCGTAATTCAATAAATCTACGAATCCATCGCCCCAGCACATTGTATTTGCGAAGAATCATCAACTTCCGTTAAAATCAAAGACAGATTTCGGCGTAAACTAATATAGTTCTTAGAACGCTATTTTGAAAGTATTACAATAACTTCCGAATCAATATTCGAATTCGACGAACATTCACGTCGATGCAAGACGAGTTATTTCAACGATATCTTGAGGCGACAGAGTACATACGTCCGAGTCCGTAGTAAAGTAGAACGGGTCCGGTCCATTCATAGTTTTGAAGACAAACAACCTCGCCCATCAAGCCAGCAAGCATGTCATTCACAACGCTCGTGCTCAATGAGGCGCGATGTTGAAACATTGCTGTACGAACACTCATACATCACTCCTATGGACATGTTGCTATATCAGCGCAGATGTTAGCACATCATGTAATAAATAAATAATTGATATTAACACAGCAACAACTTTACATATAAAGAAATAATATCTTATTATATTTAATCAATAAGACATGCCTTTTTCGTTAGCGCATCAGTGATTAACACGGTTAAATCGTTGCAAACTGAACTGGAGAGCTTGAATGAACGGAAGGCAGATTTCCTTTGTCGTTGACTACGTAGAAAACGATTTAAAAGTAGATTATGTAAAGCACACGACGGCGTCAGCGCCAGGCGGCTTCGGCTCGGCTGGAGCAAGTTCCGTTGAGGTGTGTTGACATTATCGAAACCGAGCTCAAACAACGATCGGACCTCGGCCCATGTTTACACATTGTATATTTCGAAAAATAAATAAATTGTCTTTCTGCGATGTTTCCACGAACAGGTCAATGCTAAAGAGATAAACGAATGTTTAACTATAGTTAAGAGAAAAATAACTAATACAAACATTTACAGATGCACATCAAAAGTACTTAGTTTATACAGATCTTGTATTTACAATTAACTTCTTTTCATCAGAGAGTTAGCACTAGTTATTTATCAGTTAATAAAAAATGATGTAGCACCTTTTAGTCTTACAGTTTTGAACTTGCTTAAAAGGCATCTTAATTTTGATGAATAATTTTGTTACCCAATAGTTTTTTCAAGTTCCTATAATTATTGTGTATCGATATAGAGAATAAATTGATAAAATGCTACCGATTGCAGAGCGCCATACGATATAAATTACCGCTTACCGTAACAAATTGTATCGACAAAAAATCGAGAAATACGATTATTAATCGAATTAATTTCACGGGAGCTGTGATCGCATATCTAAGTTCAATTACGTCGACCATTTGCTACAACGCAGAAGCGCAAGAGTGTCGTAAGAAGCGTTTATCAAACTCAAAGTCAAACTCAAATCAGTTATTTCAATTAAACCATTTACAGGCACTTTTGAATTGTCATGGAGTCGGTCAGTCAGAAATATGAAGCTAGATGCCCATTTCAAAGCGCAGTAGGTACCTATGGAGAAGAAGGGCAAGAAACTCCATGGACACTCTTTTAAATAATAATGTTTTTACATATATCTTAGTTACATCGATTAATGTTGACACTACATGTGAGAACGATGTACAAAAACCGTACACGTTAAAAGCGTCCAGAGTGCAGCAAAACATAATTAAAAACAATCCAAAAAAAATAATTATTAAAATAAGTCGTGGCAGCTAAGAGATGACCAGTCCCAACTGACGGCGCCCGTTCACGAACATGACGCATGGATCAGCACCATTCAGCTCAACCATTTTGAAGAGAGCTACATGATCCGACACACGCGCCACCGTCAGCGACACATTTGAGTGAGCATGACATATTATCGGCCGCCAGGGCACATTCAAGTCAATCTATGACATTACCCGGTAAATGGTAGCTCTATAGTACAAAGTACTCACATCTGTGCAATGCATCTATATAATAAAAAGGAGATTGAGTTTATATAACGCAAATATATTCTTACGATCTTCAGCAGCTTCAACAGTATTTCAAATGTTTTAGTTGTGGTGTGGAGCAGGACCAGCATTAAGCCAGGCATTTTTATCAGTTATGTATTCCCCTAACCCATAATATGCCTGCCTGCACAGTGTGCGTTTGACAAAGGATTTGAATTTTGTCTCATTCAGTTGAAGTCTGTGGGGAGGTATTTTATTATTACATTTTAGACAGTACCTCATGTAAGATGAGTCTACTTTAGCCAGTCTGAAACCTGGTTGAACGAATAGGTCCCGATTTCTAGTACTATAATGATGTATTTCACCTCTTTTACTGTAAAGATGTAATTTTTTTCTTACGTACATGATGTTTTCATAGATGTATTGACAAGGTACCGTCATGATGTTAATATCCTTAAACAATTCCCTTGGAGAATTGCGCCTGCGGAGATTATATATGGCTCTGATGGCTCTTTTCTGCAGAATAAAAATAGACTCGATGTCTGCAGCCCGTCCCCAAAGTAAAATACCGTAAGACATGATACTATGAAAGTAACTAAAATAGACCAGCCTCGCGGTATCTACATCAGTAAATTGACGGATTTTTCTGACAGCGTAAGCTGCTGAAGTTAGCCGTCCTGCAAGAGATGTTAAATGAGGACCCCATTGTAGCCTTGAGGCGAGCGTGATCCCCAAGAAAACCGTTTTATCGACGAATTCTAGTTTCTCTTGATTCAATACTATCTCACAATCACTACTCTTGACGTTTGGTAAAGAAAATCTTATACACTTAGTTTCATTTCCATTTAGTACTAAATTATTAGCATAGAACCAATTTTGGACCAGCAGTAGGGCGTTATTTACGTCGTCAAAATTTGAAGCACGTCTATCTACCTTAAAAATCAAGGAAGTATCGTCAGCAAATAACACCATTTGTGTTTGATTTATTAATAAATGGAGTAGGTCATTAATATATACTAAAAAGAGGAAAGGCAAGAAAGTTTGGCAATAATTCCTTCTGCACATGTGGCTTGCCTGGTACCTCATAAACTGAACTGACTAAAGGCCTACACTGTCCTCCCATACCTGTTAACACTGTAATTGGAAAACATTGTAAAAGACATATTTTTAAAAGAGTAACCATGGAGTTTCTTGCCGGCTCTTCTCCATGGGAAACGACCAATTGGAACCGTGCACCTAGAATCTGACGTTTCATAAATGCCCATGTAGGTCTATGTGAAATAAAATATTTTGATTTTGATTTTTGATTTTGGACCCAATATCGAGCCTTGTGGAACACCCATTTTTACTTTTAAACCAAGTGAATTGACACCATTTATTTGAACTTGCTGTTAAAGTTATCTAAATAAAACTAAAATTTTCCAAAAACCATTGTGGGTCCCTTTATATTGTTCTGTGCGACCTTGGAGCTGCGTTTTGCGGTGCACTAGGGCGCAGGCGTCGAGCGATGATCGCGCGATATGAGCAGTCGCGCCACGACGCGGCGTCGCCGCGACATCGCCAGGCTTCCGTTCCCGCGATCGACTCCGTGGGAATCGCTTTATTTTCGTATTTAAATTCGACCCTCATTAAACTGGTTTGCTTCAAAATTCGCTGCCTTCTTTCGACGCCTTTTACTCAACTTTTTATGGTTCCGTTCGACATTTACTGTTTGTGATTATTTTTATTTAAGTCTAGACCTCGCCGTGAGTAATCGCACAATGAGCTGCCTGTATAAAGAGTACCAGTCTGTCTTCACTTGTAAGAGCTTCGCATTATTGATAACTGAACGGTTTGCACTAAGTTTATTTTTATTTCTATTAGGTTTTCAAGACGTGAACTGGTCGTATATTTTGTTTTTGTTTTACTTAAAAGTTGATAATACGCAATAATCTGAGATAACAACACACGTTTAATATTCCATAGATAATGTTTAGATTTCAGTTTAATTTAATTTGGGCAATATAAATTAATGGATGGAGAAAGAACCAGTTCTCGGTCAGTGGCGAGTTGGGAAGAGAAACGTATCAGTGAACCATTATATTTAATTAATACAGGACGATTTATGTAGTAGATACGGTTGCGTGTAATTTTTCTCATAATACTACCGCGTAGGTATTTTTGAGTACTTTATTATTCTCGCTTGAGTTATGGTTATAGTTTCTCGACGTTATTGAACATTGGCGTCTATTAAATGATTTTTTTAGAAGTACTTTATGTAAATTTGGAGTCTCATAGCTACTTTTTTATCGCATTAATCTGAAGGTTTGTAATTATTTTGTAATAGAAACTTCTTATAAATTAAATGTAAGTGTAAATAGATGGAGTAATTACGTTGTGGGAATTTATTGGGTAATAATAATTACTTCATCATAATTTTATTACACAGCAACTTGTATGAGAAATGTTGAAAACAGGAACTCATGACATGATATCAAAAGTATACCATTTCATCAATAATAAACCTTATCTTCACTCACAAACTCAACAAAAGAGTCACTTCAATCAAGACCGGAAACGCCATTGAAAAGACATAAACGCGAATCTTAATTTGATCAAAATTATTGTAACTGTATCTTAACCATAAATACTCATACAAATGTTTTATTAACACGTTTAATTATGTTAATATGATAGAGGGGTTATCTTTCCCCGAAATGGTACACACTTCCCCACGGTATCACCTTACACCGGATGGTGGGTAACCCTGCAGGGCAAGTTAGACTAAAACCTTATTGAACAATGCAGCTATGTAAAACTAAACTTTAAATTGAGGACAGTAACTTTCAAAATACTGTGAAGTGTCACCAACTTTAAAATTTTGAGCGTAGAACTATTTGACTTTTGTGTAACGTTTCAATTTCAGCTCTATGCTGTGACAATAAAGTTTCTTTTAGAGGATTGAGTGTTAAGATCGGATACCGGAAGGACACATTGTATAGGCCTTAGCTACCTGTTGATAATTTCTATTGTGAGTGGTGAACGAACACAATACTATGTTGTACGTCAGAAGAACGTTTAAAAGCATTCCTTCGATGAGTAACACTTTATCAACATGGACTTAACTTTTATCTTTAGCTACGTCAGTACTAAGGGCTGATTTGACAAAGCAACTGTACGCGGTCAGCACATCTCAACCACGCTCAAGAGCTGTCAGTGTCACCATTGTTGTAGAATTTTGACACTGCTAGCCCTTGAACGCGGTTTAGTTAGATATTTCTGATAGCGTTCAGTTTCATTTATGAAATTTGCAAGAGTTGTTGAGAGTAAATATAAGCTTATTTCTCTGTATTTCTACCACTATTTGCGATATTCTAATCATATCAGACTGCAGGAAACACCATATCAAAAAGTTACTTAGTTCGCAAAATCGACATTAAAACGAAGTAAAAATGATCAACTTTTGTTCGACACTTTATCGGTATTACAAAATGAATATATTATTTAACAAGATGTGTCATCAACATCATGTAATGTATGTGAACCAAAATCACAGAACGTTCATTTAATTTTGTTAGCAATAAATACTCCACCAAACTAAGTTGTCAGAAGGTCTTAGGGCGGCTCTTTTCAGGCGTCAAGAACAAGCGCTTTCAATGACTATACTTTTGAATTAGCGTCCACTCAATTCATATTTATATCCGCCATTTTTCATGCGCAACGAGCAGCGCATACGCAAATGCAAGTCATTAATAATTTACAGAAACACACAGCAACATTGATCTCTACGTCACTACGTAGGTGTTGCGCATTTGTGTGTGCACTTCCTCTTGTGTTGTGTGTGTGTGGAGGATCATGGGGGGGGGGGGCTAGCGGGGGAGGGCGGGGGACGACTTCCCGCGTAGCACCTGGCGCTCAGAGGTTACATGCATCGACGGGATCCCATTGATTTGTGGCGAGAAGCACTTGAACTTAATGGTCTGATCTGATTTACTCTGATTTTTTTATCCCTTTGTTTATGTTTTACTTCTATCTATGCTAATACGTTGGTGTAGGTATTTGGCGGTCAATTTACACATTAGTCTAGTTATTTTAAGCAAAGCTTGTTGATGGCTACATTCTGGGAACAAGAAATATTTTTGCCAGACATGTTTCGAACATTGTAAAAATTAACTGCGTAGAGTTAAATGGGCAAAAGGTTTCATATCTTAAATTTCAATTTAAGATATGAAAGGATGAGGATTTTTATTCAATATAGAATAAATGAGCCTGAAAGATGTCCAAACCATACGCTATACTCAATAGACTGTGATTCAGTATTTGAGACATGATGACAATACCGACCACATCCTCTATTTGTTTAAGTGAAAGGCAATTGTAAGCCTTTTATTTGTTTCGAGCAAACCCTTTGGACTCTTGTTGCATTTTTCAACCATTACCAACTAAGAAAAGATTATAATCTTTAACGTCAGGAATGTTTAGGTACCAGTTCCATAATTCAATAAAAAAATTAACTTCGTATTTTAAAATCTCCATTTATTAGATCCAATCAATGTGGAGTGAGAAAAAAAATGTTAATTGCGTAGAATTGGAACCGGTATAAATTAGTGATCTTTATCTTTTGTATTAACTGGACTAGACACTGATATATTACCAGAGAAATAGTTCTTTACGTTGCAAAGAGCTTGGGAAATAAATATTGTTTGCATTTAAAAAAGAAATACAAGTTGTTTATCTTACTCGAATGTTTCACGTCAGTTTGTCAAACTCTCTTTGATCAAAGATTCGATCTCTATTCTTTGATTTATCCATTATCTGTTACCTGTTACTTTTGACATAAGATCTCCAATCCCCAGTATAAGCTGATGTCAAAATGTTTGCCGTGATCAAAGGGCCTCCACGTGGTGTCGATGTCGACCAAACATTGACACGGGACGCGGCGCGGGCGCACCTCGCCGCAGATAACAATACCGCGAACAATGAACACGCCGCCTGACCCAGCGAGCCAGCGACACACCTACAAACAACACAAACTGAACGCACTTCTAACTGATGAGTTTGACTTATTCTCAAGTCCTTGCCTCAACAATGAAGGACCTCTGTCGTTCTTCATTATGCCCCTCTACAGGCCTCCTGCCTGCATAACATCCTGTCTTAGTTTCATTCATTTGTCATAGTCAAGAATCAATTGAGGTACTCTATGTTACTGCCAATTTGTACCACTTCCTGCCTACCTGTAGCCTGTTATAGAACATTATTGTGCAATTTAGTACGCCGATATTACTATTTAATCGTTCTGCTTGAACATGCTTTGTTCATAATTAATTTATTATAGATTGCAAGATTTAGCAGATAAATGTTAATGAGCGTTCCTATTCATTGAGGAATGCACCGGCTCTATGTGTTGCTTGTGTGCAAATCTATGAATGAAGACGGTGGACTGCACTTTATGGTGCCACAAAAACCGAGGCCCTTTAGAAAATACTCCCGACGGATACTCGGAGCGCAATATTTACTACGCCCCCCGACCCTTTCACTTCCTCTACGGAGACAACCTGCGTTGGAGCGAGACTGAGTTACGCAAGCGTACCGGCCAGACAGGGACGGCCGATTCATTCATAACCGAGTCCGCCATCCGGTCCGCGTTCTGATCGATCACTTCATCTCCTTCTAACGCGCAGTCTCCTCTCGAGTGCGAGCAGGTGGCACCGGATGCTTAACGATGTACCGGAGCTTCGATCGGAAGCTGTTAAAAAAAACCTCGTACTCTTTCACGTCACCTCGAGCCGAGTCACATCCCGGGGCAGCGGGTATCTAGTGCACCCGCGGCGCCGGCTCGACGCGTATCGAAACTACAAGTGTGTCGTTGTAATGTGAAATTACCTCGTTTAATGAGGGGACAGTCGCAATTGGTGATTTTCGTAAGCTCGCTGGGAGTGAGACGGTGCGAGCTTCGCCCCTCCGCCGAGCGCCATTCAGCTGCGAGTAGTCGCTCGCCGGCCACAGCGACGCACGCGCGCGCACACCTTGCCACTCCACTCTCTGGATACTACTCCAATTCTGACATGACCGGTTCCAAACACGACCGCGAACGATCGACCTGTGTCCACACAGTGTAGCTAACACTAGTGATTTCTCTAATTGGTGCTTTTGAGTGTGTGTCGCCGGGAATGTACGAGAACTCGGCCTGGACAACTTTACAATGGCCCAAATTGCATTAAATGGGTAATTGGTGTACGTCATTGGATAATGGATTCGGCTCATATACCTTGTACATATAATCCGTCCTTACGAGGAGCGTGGGCCGCTGTGAATTTTGCACTTGACTCCCGGCCCTGCTCTTTGTTTGATGCCGTTCCATTTAAATATTTAAATTCAACAATGCGATTTCTGACCTCATGAGATGAATACGAAACTGTAAATTTTTTGGTATTTATTGTTTAAAGTACATAGTTAGCCACATTCGGTATATACTGCTCGCTATCAATTGAATACAAACACAAAATAACCGCGATAACAAACTTCCAGGGACTATTTCATGAGAATGTTAAAGCTCCATATTATATACCTAAACCTTCCTAAGCCAAGTGTTATTATGTGTTTAGTGCATTATTAACATTGTTTTGCTCTAATTATTTGTGAAGTAAACACAATATTTCTTACACTAATTGGATGATATTGCACCTGCTGAATAAAAACTTTCAGTGTAATACGCTACGAATAATTAATATTTACACTTCACGTTTACCACCTATGAAATTTGCAATGTAATTAGCTACTTTCAACTACCAGTTGTAGCCACTTAGCACCTAAGTGGTTGAGAAATAGTTCTAATATAATTCTGAACATAAATCACTTAGGCCATTCTGTGTGCAGGAGTACTTTCTACCGTAAATAGCGGTAGAGGTTAACAATTAAGCCGGCTATTACGGCGGGCGTAATAAATCCTGTAGGGATTTCAATTAGTTGATTTCCAAGCACTTTTCCCGCTAACGCACATAGTAAGAATTCCACGAAGCGTTTTCTCCGCCGCCACGACGCAGGTACGGCGCGTTATCAGTCGCCTGCGCCTGCGCCGCCTGCGCGACCGTGGGAATGAAAGAGGCGTGTTAAACAATAGCAGCCAGATAAGAACATCGTCAGAACCCATTTGGGGTACCTTTAAGTAATTAGTTGTGTTTTCATTTACGTGCTCCATACTAAATCCGTTTTGCATCGATAATTCCCGATGATTCATACTTGGATTAGTCTGAGTTAAGATCTACGCTTCAGCGATTATGTTAATGTTGCAATAATGTTATATTTTGGCTGTTTCTATTGATAGTAACAAATGAAAGGTTAACTTTGTACAGCAACGCTCGCTGCCTCGATTCATGGCTAAAAAACTCCGCGAGTATTACCTTTGTTCTTCGAACTGGGTCTACCTGATTTAAATAAAAACTTATTTGAGATACTGCGAAGATTCAATGTGCCTATGAATGCAAATTAGGTTATAAACAGTGTTCTTATCAGATTATAAATAACAATTTACAAAGTACTTGTAATTTTTATCGGTTTGGAAGTAGCTACTGTCAATTGTACAATTCCGGTTTGGTTACAATGTCAACTCGAACTTCAAGTGACTTTTATTAATGATTTTCTTTTGAAATTTTTCAACATATTCTCGCGTCAACATACTGTAAATAGATTTCGTTTATTACTGTTTTTTTTTTTAAATTAAATCATTAACTTTTCGCAATTATGTGTCGCCTTTTAGCTACTTTAAATTAAAAATAAAAACAAGAGACAATCTTTAGGCCTACTTAAAGTTCGTTTCACAAACAAAGATTTGGCAGTAACTTTAGGTGCACACGTTACAGGTCTAAGGACCTATACACACTGTGGGGGAAACACAAAAACCACCGTGTCCCGGCAACGGATACAGGTGTTTATTTTGAAGCCGTCCTACAATCCCCTACTTGTGGTTTTTTACACTTTTTTACTCTAAAGAAACCTTTCTGATGAGGCTTTCATACCGAGATGGGTAGAAAAACAGCATGTCTGGCAGTTTTGTTTCTTTTGACATTTGCACATTTTGATAAGAAGTACCATATTTTTTCAGTTGTGCAATTTGAATTTTACTGTATCGTAATATCACATTAAAATATACTTTTTACATAGGTAATTCTATCCGTTTACATGCCATTGTATAAAATGTTATTAATTATAACATTTTATACATTTTGTACATACACAGGACAATGTACTACCAACTAAGTTTTTCTGAAACGCTAGAATGCTATACGTGTAGCATTCTAAAAAAGGCAAGCAGCAATGACATCTTCAAAATCATATTGCTTTATGGAATCAAAGTCCGATACGTATTACAACAAAATACAAATCAATGGTTTATTTTAGGCTAGTTTCAGAGAATTACCTACGTCGTCTCAAAGTAAACATTTTAACGTTCGAGTCACGCGCCAAAAACCTTATAATAACTTGTATACTTACTATTTGTATATACAAAAGCTTGCGCCGGCGCATGTGCAGCGTCATACGCTCCAATTTGACAACAAACATTCAGAAGGTGTTTAATAGAATTTGATTAAAACATGTGAAGTTTTGCATTAGAGTTTGATTATAACCTCTCCTAATTCAAATAAAATTTGTCCTGTTTTGTAAAAGATCACTGCATTCATTGATTGATTTCGTTCTTCAAGTAAGCATTTTAGACATCAAATCAGTATTTAGACCATTAACTAAAATATTCATATCACAATAACCACTGCAATTTCCAGTTCTATAATTGAGGCTCAAATTAAGAATCCATTGTCTTGCAGACAACGCATAGCCTTTTTGCACAAGAGTTCCTTACCTTACTTCCTCAGGAATTGAGCACAAAGAAAGGATTTTTGCAAATTCATGCCGTAGAGAGGGTGTAATTTAATAGAGTATGTAAGTTTGTGTGGAAATTTTTTTAATTTTTTTTATGAGATTTCCCATCGGCACACGTCTTGTGAATGATGAATTTTCTGTGAAATTTCCTTTATTATAAAACACGAACAAATTATGGTGTAATACCCACATATATATACCCGATAAACTACTTCTTTCAACTTAGGCAGAACTAGATTCATAAAGCACAATAACACGAAAAATTCAAAATTTTCCTCAAAGTAGGTATCAACACTTACGACGACTTGTCGATTTCTCAACTCTGAATATTTCTCAATAATTACAATTTCAGAACGTTATGTGCTTGGCTAAAATATCAATGCATAAAAGGTTTCGCATCGCTCGTCCGAAACGCGAGGTGTATGTAGTACATACACTTCGCGTTTCGGACGAGCGATGTGAGTACCTACGAGTCGAATTTTCGCAGCCAGCGAACCGTGCCCTCTGACTCACAAAGGAGCGTTAAACTGAACGCTTAGCATTCAAATTCAAATGGTCTCCTCACTAGCTGTTCTAAAAACGAAATGAGAAAATCGTTTGAAATTATCGTCTTTGTACAGTGAAAATTCGTCAAAACACTGCTACCATTTGTAAAAGCGACGTTTCGAAAAAGAAAATTAAAGCTGGTTTTATATATGCCTGATTTCGTAGGAAATGTATCAAAATGAAATAAAACGAAGAAAATGTGGACAACTTGTATAACCATGTTTTGCCCTTTTCCTATTTCAGTGATTTTTTGCTGTAAGTATATGCACTCTTTTGAAATTTAATGCAGATCGATTTAGAAAAAATAACATCTTAAATTTTATTTTTTCTAAAAAAATCAAATTGAATCAGTTTTTATTCATGTCAGTATATTGGCAATGAAACAATGCCTAATCCCTCATTGATAGCTCAAAGTTATGTCCCGCGATGAATGGTAATTGACAGTGTGGCATTTGGTCATAAATAATTGATAGCATATCACTTATGTAGGTATGTACTGTTGTTATCATTTTGGCATTTTTTCGTAACAAACTATATTTGAATTTATTTATTTGTTATAGTACTGTGTCTCATAAAACAGTATTACTTAAAAACCTAACTGAAATTTTCAGGAAAACATAAACTTTGCTAGCTTTGGTATAAATATGTATGTAAATTAATACTGCCTTTGTTTATATTTCGAGCTTTTAAAATAACAATCTTCTGTATAGTGTAGATAACTTAGACGGGTCAAATCACTCCTCAATTTTAAAAGTATGTCTCCATAGAACTCTTAATAAACTTTAAAAAAGTACTAATGAAGGATAATAACAAAGCCATTAATAACATACAACAAGTTAAGTTTTATAATAACCAAAATAAATCAGTGGTTATATGAGTATTGATATTTTTAACAGAACATAACACGATGTTAATAGTCACTAATGTTGGTGAGAGACTGAACGCCCGTTTCGCTGCGCCCGCGACGACCCAATTTCCCGAGTGATGAAATTGATATCTAAACGAAGAAGCGCACCGGTATCAGCAATAAAATTAATTCTTCCGTATTCCTGCTTTTAGTGACATATTAGTTTACGAGCATCGTAACTCTTTGGCTACTAAATAGAGTAACTTTATTAGGAGTATGTTACAGTGTCGCCTAATAGATCTGCCCATCAAACTGGCTGGTTGTAAAATAACAAAAGGATGCCGTCGAAATTTAAAATGATAGTGTTGTTTCTACCGTATAACAATTGTTCATAAAAGTGAACGGACTTTATTTTTTGTGTTGAGTTTTATTAATGTGGCCATTTTCATAAATTAAAGGGTTAATTACCTCACTACTGTTTCATCTGAAAAGTATTTTAGTTTCGATTGTATGTGTCTGATTATTTCTATGGACTCTGTTGCATTTCTTGTAGATATCGTTCGTTTATTATTCTTTAATCAAAGTTTCTACATCCAATATGTATATGAGGAATACTTAACATGAAAACGTCTGTCCCCAAATGAACATTGTGTTACATAAAATGGCGGTTGCGACACTGAACTTAACCTTAAACCAAATGAATTAACATACAAAAGTACTGAAAATGTATCCATTTAAATGTCTAATTAAAGAGTTTATATTTATTCTCCTAAACGAACATTTTGCGATTGTAATTTGAATTTTTATTACCTTACCTAAAAGTTAATTGTGCTCAAGTTGTGTTGTGTTTTAAATAAGGATGAATGTACGATGACACACTTTTGTTTTTTATGTTTTAGAATAATGTGTAAAAACAATATTATCAAAATGCCTAGACAGTTTTATTTATTCGGCGCTTCAGGACAATAAACTGTTTTTCGCACTCATAGCATTTTTTAGTTTTTTCGTGAAGAAATTTTATTTAACGTCGACCAATCTGTTCATAAACTGCCACCGCGCCCGCCTTCGCCATTTTGTGGAGCCGAGTCTTTGAACGACTATCATGCCGCCCACGTGTTGTAAACAAACATTAAGAATATGGAACTAGCGGAGTTTTCCTCGCGAAGATTTTTCTCGCGCAGTGCGCGTGTGCGTGGGCGTTGGGAGGCGTTCGCCAATCGCCTCCGAGCCCGCCCCACGGCCCACACGCCTCGCGTCCACAAGCCGTATTTCCAAGACACCCACACCACAGAATGTCGCCCAAACCATAGCTGTTTTATGACAGCCGTTCTACAATTTTATTTTTTCCTTGACAATTAGAGAGGTGCCGGAAAAACTCGCCTCTCACACAGCTTGCGCTGCGAAATTCCAACGGTCGAAATCATTTTAATCTATGGAATGTGACGTTAATTTGTCGACAGATAACCCTTCTCCTCACTATTGGAGTTTAATTTCATATTTCGAAACTTTACACACTCAGTTAGTCGTTGCAGTGAATTTTACCTTAATTAGTATGGAGATTTCTAAATAAGCCTTTTAGTTACCTATGCAGACGGTAGAGGTATGTATGTCTGTAGCTAAGTTAGGAGAAGTCGTTCAATTAAAAAAAAAAAAAAAAAATTAAGCAATTTTAATCACGTTTTTGTTTGTATGTTTGTTTGTATGTTTGGCATCTCGCAGGTCAACCTATGCGGTTGTCGTCTGCTTAAGCGGACTTGCCTGTGGATTCCCTAATAAATTAAGGCCTCCAGCCAGGACTTAAACTTATATACTAACTAAAACTAAGCGACAACGCTAAGGGCACCCCCTGTGGGGTACGAACCTCGGCTTAGGGCGTCGCTGGAAGAGGGCAGCAAATGACTAGCTGGATCAGGATTGGTATTAATTAGGGACGAATTTAAAGCTACAGGCTCAGCGGCGCGGGCTGGCTCGAGCAAGGGTCGGGAGGGGCGTCGATTTGGGCGTCGCGGCGGGCCTCGGCGGCGAGGGCGGTAGGACGGCGATCGGGTTTTGGGCTTATGTAGCGTGCTAGTGGCCTTACTACTCTCCTGGAGGAGGGTAGTGGCGTCGTCGGGGTCGATTAAAGTATGCCTTGGTCGGCGAATACTGCTAATGCGAGAGGGAGTGTAGCGGGCGGCCGCTGTAATCAGGGGGTTAGAATGTTTGATGCCGCAGTCGAAGAAACGCTTTGATAAGCGTTTCATGAACTGTTTTATGGTTGGCATTTTGAGGTCGACGTGAAGATCGATATTACGGACATAGAAGGGGGCACCCGTGACCCTTCTGAGGAAACGGTTTTGGAGGGTCTGCATCTTATGGAGATGACGTGGGTGAGCGTGCGCAAATACAACGCAGGCATAGGTCATGATGGGACGGATGACTGCGGTATAGATGCGGAGCTTGCATTTGAGGGACAGTTTACTACGGGCTGTCAGTACGAATTGCAGCCTGCTAAGAGCGAAGGAGGCGCGCGCGCGAACCGCCTTAATATGAGCCTTAAAGGTAAGGTTCTCATCGAGGATCACGCCTAGGTATTTGGCTTGCTTCTCCCAAGGGATTGGCTTGCCGTACATAGTGATCGGGCTGGGAAGTGGGGGAGGGAGTCGACGACGTTTCGAGAAGAGAACCGCCTGACTCTTATCGGGGTTGACCTCGATTCTCCATTTCCGGAACCAAGCGCCTAAGACGTTTGCGGAGGTTTGGAGAGTACGAGCTATAGCGTTGGGACAGTGACCGGTATAGTAAACGGCAGTGTCGTCGGCGAAGAGAGCCAACTGAGCCTTTTTACTTTTTGGGATATCGCTAGTGAACAGCGTGAAGGCGAGAGGAGATAGTACGGAACCCTGAGGGACACCGGCGCGAATAGGATGAGGGGACGAGAGTGCTCCCTCGACGCGATAGCGAAAGGTCCGGTTCGACAAAAAGTCTCGTAAGATGAGCACGAGACGATCTGGCACTCCTAGTTGGTAGAGCTTGTATATCAAGCCGTTGTGCCAGACTTTGTCGAAGGCTTTCGCTATGTCGAAGAATAGCACACCCGTCGTCGCGTTACGCTGCAGACCAGCGCATAAGTGCTCTACGATACGGTGGACCTGTTGGGTTTTTTAATCACGTCCTAACATTGAGTCTACATAGTATCAGTCTACAACTGCGTAAGACACCTTTAATGATTTTATTTCTGTAATTAGGTTTGTACAAACACTTTTATACGTCAATCACATTTTAAAAACCAAGACGAGGTCGGCGTTTCCTATCTGACAACTCTGAGAAGAAAGGCCGAAACAAACTCAGAGGTCAGTCTCTTTTGAAGTCCAGACATAATCTTGGTCAGATCATGTCCAGTCAGTGCACGCGATTGTCAGTATTGCAGCTCATCTCAGAACTTGGGTAGACCGCATAAATTACTCAACTGTCCGACCATGATTAAAAGTTTGTAAGATTATTAACAGTGGCCATTATGAACACCATTTTTTGGAAAATACACTTAATTTCAACTCGATATTTAATTATTTACATACAAATGAACTTTTATTTTGAATGCCTACGTCTATCAACATACATCGTGTTTAAAAAAATGATCCCAAAAAAAAACTTAAACCCTGTAAATAGCTATTAACAAACTAAAACAAATACGTTAATTTTACAGTTCCTAAAACTAAAAAATGAAATCGTTACATTAGATGACAGACATTTGACCCTATCTTCTAGTTAAAACAAATATGTATGTCCCAACAAAAGTGATACAATCATGTCGGAGCAGAGCGGGTCAGACCGTAATAACGTTTTAATTGATTGGTCAGAGGTCAAATCACTTGCGCTTCGCGTGACCCAGCCTCGACACGCCAGCCAGAACAAACCAATACACGACAGGCCTAACACAAAATCTTAGAGATTCAACAAACCTTTACATAAACCGAAAGAATTTTCGCTGACCGCACGTTAATATTGACTCAGGCTTACGCTAACAATGTTACGATCATTATTACGTGGCAACAATAAACAAAGTATAAAAGCTCGCTTGCTTGCGCACAAACTGCACAATCTATTGCTATTGTTCACATAAACAACCCGCCGAATTGTTAACTCTCTTGTTATACAAGCTCGCATTGTTCCACATTTGAATCGTGCTACCCGCGTCACTCGATTCGCCGAAGCATCCATTGTCGCCATGTTTGTTGATGCGCGCGCAATCCGTGCAAAACCGCGCAAAATCTCGCGAATACTTTGGCCGAAATCAAAACATGCATTGATACGCGGCGCGGGAACAAACCAGTTCTCGAACGCATCACAATGTAGCTAGTGGCTGAATACATGAATTATCTTGCCTCATTCCTGTCAAGAAACCCATAAAGACTATTTTATTACTTTTTATTTTAAAACTGCATCGGAAATTGTCTCACCAAATACCAAGTATCTGCTCAATTTGACCGTTACAACGCACGATTGGTCCCCCCCGCAGTTATCGTAAATCCACTTAATTTAGGAATATGAAAAACTACAACCGAATTTGTGGCCGTCTGCATCATCGGTCCAGATATGCGGGTGTCCACTTTCCCATTAAGATGGGGTCGAAGATGCGACCCCATTTGAACGCGGGTTCATTCCGCACACCTAACACTTAAATATTACATATTTGCTTCATTACCGCCGCTAGACGAGCAACATCGTTTTGTGTCGCACGGCATTCGGTTACATTGAACTTTAGCACTTTTATAGGTTATTGGTCTGTGCTACTCGCCTTGGCTTTTGCATCTTTTGTTATTTAACATCGTTATTACTTGTGATCTTTTCCTAGAATAAGCGAAAATGATGCGATAGACTGAGTAAATATTAACTTGTGACGCTCACTTCAAATTGTGTAAGATTTGCCAAATATTTTGGTATTTTGATTGGACGCAGCGTAATACAAATAAAGGGAGCATAATGTCATAGAACGTGATCAAATTGTAATCTAGTAACAAATGAGAGACAAATGTAATGCGGTTGGTGTCATTGAGGCGTGGGGTGACAAATTGGGCGCGACAATCGAGTTAGTTGACCCGAGCCCCGGCCAATCTGTGCTCACACCACACGATTAACCGCACAGACACATAGACACACAGACACACTGGCTTGCAGACATACGCACTAACTGCCCTGTAATAGATACGAAACTATCCGGCCTACTCAATTGTGCTGCACAGATTATTAGAAGGGTTCCAGTCAATTAAAGGGTCTTGCTTATACAATCCTAGATGGAATTAAAAAAAATTGGAAATAAAAAGTGTAATACCGAATTGCCAATAGCATTTTCTCGTCGAAATCCATCTTGTTAATAACTTTACTGTATGCAATGAAATTACATTAAACAACTAGGCGTCCACGCAACTGCTACGCAAAGCCTACGCAGCGTAGGTGCCTAAATGGCGTATCGGTCTACGCGGCGTAGCCGCCTAAGCGACATAGTGATACAGCGTGTTTTTATTATTTTAAATACATGTAATACATGAACTAGTTACATTCAGTATAACTTTTTGGAAGTTTTTTAGTCCACATTAAATTCTAAAATTCCATACACATCGAACTAAACATCATCACGAAGTCAACAGTCGTACAACTGGAGTGACCTCTATAAATATAATTTTCGCTTTACGCCCGTTGCGAGCAGCACATTATTTGACTATTGTCCTCCAATATTGGTCGAGCAACTAGACTCATTGAATGCGACTACTTAGGACACAAAGGAGTCGTCTCAAGCGTCAATAGAAATTCTCTCGCTTTAAATCCAATACTGAATAGTATTGGATTTAATGATATGGATTGCAGTGGCTTTAATAGCCATTCAAAACGGTTTGATTGATTGAATTACATGGGTATGTAACCATAGTTTCTTAATTTTTCGTAAAGTCGATCTAGCATATTTAAAGATCCTTTAAACATTTTAATGTCGTGCCCTTCAAACTTAACGTTCAGTTATATTATTTCATACAGCGTCATTTGTCCAATAAAATCCTCGACCAATAACATGACAGTTATGTTTCTAAATGTGATTTTGATTAGAGACAATTCGTCGCCCCCATCATGACTAAAGTATGTTTGATTGACTAATACTATGTCAATTGTATTGAAACCTAAGTTACTAAAGCAGTTATACTACGATGTTTTCGTATATCACTGACATATTAAAAGCGTGAGAAAAGTATTTGCAAAAACAAAAAAGTAACGATAAATTATAAAACGAAGTTCTTATTTAAAAATAAAAAAATTAAACAAAAAATACATTAGTGCCAAAGATAAGCTCAATATAACCAAAAAGTAAATGCTCTATAACCGTGTGAACCGAAAATAAATTCATTGAAAAGCGTCTTAACAGATTATCATTAATCACTTGTGGTATGGTATTTTTTTTCTAACAATAACAAGCATTAGAACCCCTTTTCATGGAACATTTTTTAATAAAGTGAAATAAAGATGTTTACTGGTACTTAACCCTTGGACTTTCGAAGGGGTTTGTAGTACCAATTTCATCAATTTGTGTCGCTTAGTTATTGGTTATTTGAAAGTGTTATGGCTATGAATATTAAGAGCATAAACATCGGATGATTAACTGGCTGCATCATGATTAAATTAGGTACGTTCGATACCCACATGATGTTAAGTAGATATCAATTGTGCAATTATGAATATTCAAACAACACAACTTCAGTTTAATATTGAAATTGTACTTGTTGTTAGAAAGTGTGGTTAAAAGGCCTGTTCTTGTTTTCCGTTACAGCGCTCATAGTCAACATTATTGTAATTACCTATACCCATATCGTGGTCACGCACAACGAAATAATCATGGAAAATTATTGTCCATTATAACTACCGAATGTTCACATGTTGACCATCCACGTACATGAGGTAGATAATTTTATTTGTAACTTTGACTTTGACCATAATTTAAACAAAAATTTTGGCAGGACTTTATTTAATTTTCGAAACAGTGTATTGAATCTAACATCACATGAACACCGTAAGTTGTAGTTATGGCCAATTTGCCTATAGTGAAAACCAACTTTCTTAACATTGTTACTAAATTGACTTTGACAGTTCGACACTAAGTTAGCAAAATGATCAGTCTCGGGCTAGTGGTTTCCGTGAGAACCACCCGCTGCAGTCGCGGGGTTACACGCGGCAGGGGTGGTGCGAGGGTGGGAACCACTCGGGGTAAGTGGGGTACCAGGCCGGAAGCGCCTGCATCGGATCGTTCCGCACACCTGTGGGAATGTTAGCCACTGTTTATGTACTCCTCCATCTCCACTCTGTCAGCCTAGTACTTTTAACAATTATCATACAACCGCGCTATCGTTTATCTCTTAATTACGACTCAGCAATTATTTATAGCTATTGCTGTAGATCAAAACTAACATTGTTTTAATTTATTACCTCTACAAACAGTTAACGTATTCATCTCTAGCGGCAGAAATAGGAGTCAAGTACAAAATTACATGGAATATTTCTTTATTCTTTATTTAACAGGTGCTCTTAAATGAATACAAAAAACAATGAACAGTGATACAATAAGAATGAACTTTTTCTTCGTCACGTGACAATAGTACCATCGCCAAAATGAAAAATAGCGAAGAGTGTTTAGACTGACGACAAAAACTTTAGAAACAGAAACAGTGTGATATTTATTGATATTATTTAAATTTTAAGTAAATAGTGTAAAAAACGCCGTTTGAAGTAAATATTAATAAGTGAAAAGGACTATAAATAACATCGGCCTGCTGGTGGGTTGTGATTGGGACTTCAAGAGCCCGCAGCAGACCACTCATCAAGGCGACGGCGGCCATCGCAGGCATGGGAATCAAAGTCATGATGAAAGCTTTCAATAAGCCAAAAGGTAAGATATCACTGCAAACCAAGTTAACTGAACACCTATAGAATTTTCCTTCTTCGCTTTGATTAAAAAAAACAACCAACTGTTCCACAATAGCGTTCGAGTTTCAAATATGGATCGTGGTTGAAGGAATTGTAACTTAAAATGGCGACGCGTGATCCTCGCTTCGCTTTAGTGACGCAACCGCGCAACGCTCTTGGTTTCGCGTGCACTTGTCCCGAATATGAACACGCCGTGACCAAAAGAAAAATATGAAAACGTTCATTTTCTAAATTACTACCTATGGCACTGCTAAGTTTACAGAATATGACTATGGACTGGTAGGATTTGCGAAATTGTTTTTCGTGAAACATACCTTGCAAGTAGCATGCTGTCTTTGAGTTACGTTTCTCGTCTTGGAAAATACTGTCGTAGGGCATAAGTCAAAGTCAAATCATTTATTTCAATTAGGCACTCTAAAGGCACTTTGAAGGTAAACATTTATAAGAAAACATTATTGATTATTTCTTACTTTTAACGACAGTCCTTTATATCTTAAGACAACTCTTTTCGATTCACAAAGCCCAAAAACGTTACAAATCTAATACAAAGCCCAAGAAACTGGCAATCAATGACCCAAAGGGCCGAACATCCAATAGCGCATCATATCGCAACTCAATTTCCTTTAATATCACTGTATTTTGAAACACAGCGTGTCCGGCTACGCTACTCGCTAGGGCACAGACAGCCGCTCTGTTGAGCAACACTCGGCCAACCATTACCGTAATTATGACTAGCTCCTCGTATGCTCTGCTGATCTTGAAAGTAAAGACCTTGCGTGCTCATAACCTGAGAACTGGAAACAATGTTTGTATACAAACTGGCTGCTTGTTAATCGACCCCGACATACGACTGCTGCAGTTAATGTGCTGCCTATGGATCGTTACAATAACAAACTCGCTGGAACAACTCAAGATAGAAGTTTTTAATCGTCCGCCAAGACCCTGGAGCTCACGAGTTTCTTACCTCCATGTAACGTCCTTCGACAACCTAAAACATCAAATGAAACTACTAATTGAATAAAAAAATACATATATTTAATTGAACGCCATAAACTGTTATAAAAGCCATCCCGTTTCCGTCCAAACATTACGTAAACGTGCACATGAACATCTCCTGCATGCGTCCGCGCCGGTGTCCTAGCGAGTAGCGGACATGTCACCTCCGAGCTAACAAGCTCAACTATGTGACCGGTCTAAATGCAGTAGCTGAGGACGCACGTTTTCTCAAGCGACGAACAATAGCGCTATCAATGAGGCAAACAACGGATTTACGACTCAACACATTCTTTGGGCCATAAAGAGTCATAACAATTTACGGGCATAACAAAGAAACAGTGGCATCTAGTACGGGAGTTAATAACGCGGAGCAGCAGCAGCGCAGCGCGGGGGCGTCCATTCACGCCGCTGATTGGCCCATCCGGTGCGCGCTCAATGAGATGATGCGCGCGCGCAGCGGCCGGCCGCGCCGCCTCTGTCATTGAGCAAAGGTCCGTCGCCTACGTTCGTGATCAACGCAGCCACAGATCACTGAAAGATAAGTGAGCATTGTTAGATTCTCCACCTCGGAAGGTAAAAGCGATGAAGACCTCAGATATCGTACTAGGAATGTTACAACTTCCAACAAATGTTCATTCAAACAATATAATGAACTCATGTTACTGTTGCCTTGCATGGCTAATTTAAAATTACCTGGACCCTGCAGGAATCTTTCAATTTATTAAAGTAGAGTAACGGTTGGACAGCGTAACGAATTTTAATGTTTGAAATAAAAGTACAACTCATACGCAAAACGTTCATTTGCTGCGTCAGTGAGCAGGGAACCGTTTGAACAATAACAATTTTACCGCATTATGGCATAACCCTCCTCCACGCTTCAACGACTGGGAGGGTGACATCGGTAAGCAAATGAATCATTTTTCAAAATACTTACAGGCAATTGGCTTCACACGGTGACGATAGTCGCAGGGTTTGAGGGTAATAAGATAAAACACAAAGTGTTAGTTTAGTCATTATAATTACAGGGCATTGCAGTGGTTCATAAAGCTCTCGAAGAATGATAAAGCAAACCTTTTAAAAGAAGTCTATCTAAACTGACAGTTGCCTTCACAAATACGCCAATTACTTACAAATTAGTACTTTAACCGCCGCTTTTAGCAAGTATTATCGTTTTGCAATGATATTTAGTATAATTAAAAGCAAAAAGAAGGCGATTTGAATGCGAAACAGCGCACGCGCCGTATACGTCACGCGACGTTCCAAGTTCAAACGGTGAACAATGGGTTCGGTAAAAATGGCGCGAGCTTTTGTTCTGGCTCGCTATTGTGGCCGCCGCGGTAGAGATTGCTTGGCTATGAAGATACACATCACATATTCATGTATCATCACCTCATTTTCCCCTACAAGATAACGTAGAGTCCAAAATCACATTATCACAAATCATATTTTTAAATTAAATTTTTGCATTTGAAAATAATTCCTCGATTGGTTCTCGATTCCAAAGCAGCTGTTCCCTTCACTTTATTAGCAAAACACTTTAGATATAAAGCTACCTAGAACATAAAATTACCTGAAAACAATTGTCGTTTGCAAGTCACTCGGTCTAGATAAACACGGAACATAATGGAGTCATTACATTTGTTTATCAAAGTGCTTGGTTCGGAATTGCTGGACGCAACAAGTGTCGGTTAGGTTTCCCCTCGAACAACCCTTGTCGGCCACCTGTTACTGTGAAACCACCGAACATTAGCATAATGTGAAATGTGTTGGAGTTGTAAAGAAACGCGGCCTGTTGCGTGCATTGTTCTTATTTTATATTCTTATTTTGCAGTACTGGGAATTTGTTGATTGCTTTACGATATAAAATTAAAATTAAACTTTCAAATAATTCTACCGAGTGTGCTTATTTTGAATCGTGTTTAAATGTTACTACATAGTTGAAATTAAACTTTGATAAAGCAACAAAATTTAAGATTTTTTTTTGTAAAAACTCCGCAAAACGCAGAAGATAATAATTGTTCTAGCAAAATTAATACAAATAGCACTATAGACACAGTGACACTACCCTCTATTTCGCCACATAGATTATTATTATTTTATTATTCTTTATTATTCTCTCATATTCACAAACACACACAGTACAAAAGAATATAGAAGCAAGATTTTCCATTTTTAAAACCAACACCCATCACGCCAATGTTCTTAACAATGCCAATAACTTGTCAACCATGTATATAAATTGATTGTATTTTTGACAGATTGATACTGAGATTAGATTGCCGCTCAGGTAGATATACCAACGGCCGAAACTCGCCGAAACTCCGAAAGTACGAGATTTCCTATTTTCATAAACCAATAGCCTATATACGTAGTACATACTAATTCCATGCACCCATCACGCAATGTTCCTAATTCAAAAACAAAGCAGGTATTAGTAAATACGGCCGAAACTCTAAAAGTACGAAGGTTGCGGCCTGTCCTCGGGCACGGCTGAGCCACGCGGCGCATCTCCGGTGCTTTGTGCACTTATCTACGCCATTCACGATTCTCTTCACCGCAACTATACTAAGAACGTTCGACATGTTGTGGAGGCCTCGATGACTTTGTAGATTGTTAAGTGGTGCTGTTATTAGCAAAATAAAGTTGGGTAATTTACAACAATAATTTTTCACAATTTTTGTTGAAAGGTTGAAGAAAATGGCTAGGTGTATATTAGTAAGTAAGTACCTACTTTCACGTTTCGCAAGTAACTGTTGATTCCCAAATAATGCAATAGGGGGCTAAAATGTTGACATTGATCTGGCACAAATCTAGACTCTAAGCGTAGTAGCTTAGAGTCTGGATTTGTGCCAGATCATTTGTGATCATTGATCATTTGTGTGAGAATTCCCCTGTGGAAAAACCCGAGAATTTTTATATTTATAAATCTTTTGCTTAAAATGAATTAACTGGTAATTAAGTAATTAACTTTTTCATTCTTACTCATAAGCTATCAGTGACAATATCGTACAACGGATGGGACTCATCGGAAACTACGCGACAATTAAACCGAAATCATTCGGGATTAATTACTTTAATTACGGAAACGGAAGTCTTGCCATCGTAGTTTTTATGCAGCCAAAAATACCATTCCAGATCTTAATGCCAAGCACGACCGTTATTTGTGCCACCACCTTCTTGCATTATCCTCTGCAGATAATTACAATTAGCGTTATTATAAAATACATGAAATAAACAAACGTCCCTCTGAAAATTTACTTCTTCAGAGCGATGATAACTTTGGGATTTAAACTGCTGCAAGTTTAAAGCACATTTCACACGAAAAATCTGTTTATTTCTAACATATTTTTATCACAACATCAAATCGTCATGACTTGTTTTCAAATTATTTCCTTACAATGTCTGACAGCGAGTTTTAGTAGCGCTTATGTCACTCTCATTCTGCAAACTTTCAGTCAAAATGAATGTTCTCTTCATCTTTTAAAAAAAAAACAACCTTGGACCAGCCCAACACTCGAGTTAATGACCACGGAGGCGGTGCATAATATTTCTGTTTAAAACTTTTTGATGACACAACATTTCTATTACATTTAAAATAATTTTAAAGAACATGAGTTTAAATATTACGTACTTTTTATTTAAGTTGTTTGATGTGAAAATATGTGTAGCATCATTAATTAGGTGGGAATGGTTTGATCTTTATGTTATAAAAAATAAAGTACTTGCTTTTTTCGTTTTTCATTGAGAGAAATATGAATTAGAGAGCCATCAGTTCTCTACAATTACTCATGGCCGGAGGCTTGTTTGCGAGGAGCTTCACAATCAGTTACATGTATTATATCGGTGAGGATGTATCGCACGAGCAGGTGTCTGATAAATGCAATATAGTATTCTATACAGACTCGTGATATAATATCATCACTACATTGAACACAAAAAGCGTATTATATAATGCACATTGCTTGTAAAAAGATGAGTTTAAATACTTCAATTAAACGAGACATTAATATCCGTTGGGGTAAATGAAAATTCATCAAGACGCAATGAGAACTTTTTTTTTTTTAGAACAAATTGTGGACGTGGAAATGTTCGACAAATATTCCTTCTTAACAATTTCTTGTGTGGGCAAACATAGGCTACATTATTCATAATACATCTGTCAACAACTTTGACAGTTTAAACTTATTCGATGGCATTCGTCATAAAAAATGCGAACTAGCATTAACAAAATAATTGTGAAATATCTAAAATGATAAAGATTTCCCTAACAACGCAATCAAAGCACGCAGTTCCTATCTCATTGTAACTGCGTTAGTATGAAAAGATGCGTGTGCGCAATAATCGTGAGTCAAGTGCAGCTGCGCGAGATATATAGTGCGAGTAAATCACAGTGTGCCAGAGTGGTACAATTAATGCAGGCGTGATTCGCAACCGGCGCGACTCTGACCACCTTGCACCATCGAACACCTCTTTATGTTATCCACGGCAAAAATAGAATCCGCAATCTCCATTGTTACTTTGTTCAGGTTATTTACTGAGCGGTTTGATTTTAATCTTGTCAACTGATGTTGTTCAAAATCTTAATACAAAGTTTCCATATCAGCCACAAGAAAATGAAGCAATACAAACACATTTAATATCAAAAGTTTAACAGCATGTTCTATAATAGATCTGAGAAGTCTTCATACGGAACATTTCTTTCAACTCATTTAGAGACATCAAAACATGACACTATTGAAACAGACACCGCATTTACACAACATCAAAGAGCCGAGCTGCGTCTCGGGCCTTATTTTACTTAATTGTGATTGGAACACAAAATTCTTTAACTCTAATTGAAACTAAAACGACAAACACAGAGAAAAATTTAAATTATATCAGAACGAGGTTCAGCTAGAGCAGATCAGAGGCCGAGCGGGCACCGACCGTGGGAGAGGTGCACAAATCTCCGCATCTCAGAACTGGTCGGCAGGTGCGCGCGCGCAACACACGCACACCAACACCAACACGCACACCTACAGCACAAACCAGGCGCACTTATGAATGAAGCCTATAAACTTGCGCAAGAACTACACACGGACGCTCACTCACACAAGCGCAACAAATTCAATCTTGCTTGTTTATCTCTGATTTATTTTATTCAAAACCATCAAGTCTCAAAAAGTTGGCTATTAATTTGTTCTTCGGTGCTCGGTATAAATGCCGTAGATAAAGTAATTAATCCGATTGATAATGATCTTGGTTGACAAGAGATCGAACTCGCTTTCACGTTCGAATCCTTCCAACATTAAAGCACTCCGCGTTTATATAGGGGGATGTGGTTTAAATAACCCTGAGGCTTATGAATAACTCATTGCAAACAGATCATATCTAGCACCCATGCATATGAACAAACCTGATTATAAGGAGCATATTAAAATAATAAATGGCTTCTACGATGTGGCAGCGAAAGAAAATCGAGGTACTTAAGGGTGTTAGTCGTGTAAGATGTATGCATGATGTACACACGGCTACACATCAAGCTAAACATTACCAGTTTATGCTGATCTCGTATTGTATAGGATTTCCGTACAATGAGAGGTACTGGAAATGGATAGCTTGATGAGTAGCCGTGTGTACGAGAAGTTCCTGCCTAGGCAGTGTCACTTTCAACATTGTCCAATCACAGAAAACTGTGCACCAGCGTCATGCATAAACAAAATAGAAATTTCAAGATTTCTTTGTGTTTTGTTGCAGACATCCCGTCGCAGGTGCCACCGCTCACGCCGGGCACCAACAAGAAGATGGCCGAGGCGCTGAAGGCTACCTTCGCCTCCTGGGAGAAGGAGCAACTGCGCCTCGGCGTACCCAAAGGTAACATTCCCTTCATTATATCAAGTAAACTGATCTTTATTCGTCTAAGGTACTTTGAAGGAAAGACGATTCATTTATTGGCACGACAAAACTATGGAGATAGAATCACCGAAATAAATTGAATAATAGGGCAAAAAGAGCCGTCAATGCAATGTCGGCACGTACAATGGTCCACATGTAGGACTAAGTGCGGAAACCATACCCTCTAACATAGAACATAGAACATAGAGCCGTCAACTCGGCAAATCTTAGTATCTACTAAGGTTTTTATGATAACTTTTCTGTAGTCGAGTTGAACCGGAACATGGAAGTCACTTGTCCGAAACGTCCTAAAAACGTGTTTGCATAAGTTGGCCGCTATAGCAAGTTATGAGCTTGCCACACCATTCAATAAATAAATTGCAATACATACAATTCTTGTAGTTAAACTCAGCAAGTATAGATACATTTTTACTGCTAATTTCGACTCCATTATGTCCTAATAATTAACTTTTGTTTATAGACAATTAAAGTAAGCATTGGATGGAGGTTGAGCTATAAAATACACTCTAATTACCGTTTAACGTTCTGTAAATGCTTAGATAATTTCATACAAAGACATTTCGTTGTGTTCAGTCGTAGAGGAATAAGAAAATATCCATGCAATGGTTTATTTCACAGTAATGTAAACGCCGACATTTCATTTGGGATCGTTCAGCAATAGCACTTTATGGTCAGGAAGAAAAGGCGATAAAACCACATAAATATTAATTTTAGACTTCAGTCGCTCGAGATCTGAGAGACGGAGGGAAAAAAATCATCGCATGTTATTATTAATGCGATCAGTTCATTTTAATATGATGCACCTGCTCTTAAGTAAGCTAATAAAATTAGGATTTATTTCTGTTATTATGTCCCAAGTTGCAGTAGAAATCCCGTCGATCGCTTAGCAGATGATCAAGCTTGAAATCATTAAAGTGCAAATTGGTCGTCTGGTGTGGTCTGTACTGTAGTGTTGTACAAGCGCGACAAATAATCGCCACACTTTTTGTCAGCGAGTGGTAGAGTGAAGTCGTTAGCGCGTAAGAATGTTGTGATAGCTGTCTTGTTTTTCCCTTGACAATATTTAAGTGTATACTGGTTACAAGCAAAAACTGTTACCGTACAGTTGACAAAGCGTATAAATACAAGGTATCATTTGCATATGGTAATGTGACGGACGCGTCGCCGTGTCGCGACCGCCAGCGATACACACCTCCACCTTTGTTGGTGGTTACTGACGACTAGCGTTTTCCTCACTCACATTATGTTAAAAGTGTTTTAACAAAATTAGATATCAGAGGGCACAAGGAAACACATTTTCCTAAACAAAAGCCCATTTTGTTGCGACATAAAATAACAATTAGCTGCGCAAATTGATATTTCGTATTGATATTTGCCTAGGATCATATTGTGGACAGGTGGCGGGTTCGATGCCCTTGCGCGGCGGAAGTGCGTGCGTCTGCGCCGCGTCTATTCGCGCTTCCGGTGCGCCCGCGCATCTAACACGAAATCACGCGCAGGATGTGAATAACACTTGCTAAATCTTTTATGATTATTATATTTTATCAATGAATTCGTTTAGTGAACGTATTACAACTATTTCGTGAAACGTTGATCATGAAGTTGGTGTAAATTGGAAAAACAACTACCAAACTTTTATTGATCGAGCTTTCATGTTTCGCAAGAGTGCCCTTTTTCAATAAACATCAATTTAAGCGATATAATGACGGAACAGCTATAACTCTTCGTCGCCATTACAGTGGATATATGGCTCGTTATCAAAGGACTACAGTGCTGTGTGCGTCAGCTGTACACGTGTTGTCAAATCGACTTGATTCCTTAATTGTTCAACGTAATAAATTCAGTCATAAAACCCAATTTGATCAAATTTTAAAGTACTTCGAATGGACATAAACGTTAAAAACGCGAAAGATCGAATTTTAAATGTACCTTTATAATCAATTAAACTCACTATTCAGGACTTAGGCGATTCTTACACAGAATTTAGATAAGTTTCAGTCAAGCAAACTTGACTTGACTACTTTTCGTTGACCTTAGGATATTTTTATTTAAAATACGTAACTCTCAAACAGAGTGGCAGAAAAATCGATGGGAAAACTTTAGCCATGAATGCAGTACATGATTTAGAACCCCACTGTGTTGTTACAGCAGCATTCTATCATTCAGCCTTAGCATCGTGTGGGGGGACCACCTTAGCCCTGTTTTCATATCAGCTCAGTGCTACTGCCGAGCATGAGGTCCTGGGTTCGATTCCTAGGTCGGGCAACGTGTTATTGGGTTTTTCTATCTGGAATTTCTCAGTAGCAGCCCGAAGTCTGGATTTGTGCCCGGTAGATGGCAATAGGCTCGCCCCCTATTACATGGGACTTAAACATAACTGGCGAAATGTGGGTGTACTATAGGTAAACCTCTGCCCAACCCTTCGGGGAAACAAGGCGTGATGTTATGTCATGATGTTATGTTTAGATAACGGTAAGATCTTATCACAGCTAACACACGAGTACGATAAGTAGCAAACTCGTAACACTGGCAATAACGTAGCTCTCATTAAACTAACTTGAGATTAGGACGAGAAAGGACTGACGTAGAAACGTGTATTCATTTACGCAAGAGATGTTCCTGAATTACTGGTAGTCAGAAGTCTGAAGGTCTGACTACTAGCAAGGGGTATCGTGTTACCCATTGACTGGATTAAGGAGGTCAGATTGGCAATCGCTCCATGTAAAATACTTGTTCAGCTGCATCCGGTTATACTGGAAGCCGACTTCTTTTTTTGACAAATAACTTCTCCCGCTCTGCGCGGAGCGGGAGGGCTTGTCAGACTTTTACTGACTAAAACCTACCAGTATTCCTTCCGTTGCCTGTGCCAGGACCACGGTATATCTTTCGAACAACCCGCGACCCTGGCAGGCATCGGCCCTATCGGACCCCTTCCACTGAGTTCTGACATCTTTTTGAGGCGCGTGGAAAACGACGCGCCGTCGACTCGGGCCAGGTCCTTACCGTCCGCAAGCCCGTGCCTACGGTGGCCGGGAATCTGCTGGCGATTCCCGACACCCAGGGCGTCTCCTGCGGCGACTAGAGATGTGATGGCGCACGGATACCTCACGCGCTGCGCCTCCTCTTTCGCGAGCATTACTGTTTCGCAGAAGAAGGTGACGGTTTGCCGTTCACTCTCGCTCCGTACCAGGGCCGGACGCGAGAGATCGCCGCCGCAGATCGCCCGCAAGGACACGGCCGTGCTCCGCCCAAGTCGGGCGGACACCAACTCCGCTGTGTGCTCCACCGTGTCCTCCGGGCGATCCACACAATATGATTAGGAATAGGCTAGGCAGATGACGATGATGTTCCTGAATTCTTACTTGTAAGAAGCGCTTGTGGCTGAGGAAAAAGAAACTAACATAGCTACAAGTAAAATACACAAAAAAGTACATAATACACGCACGCAAGCTATTATTGTTTGTACTTTACAGATAAAAGCAAAAACCTGTAACGCAATTATAGTAAAGAAGCAGCCTTCCAACATGTGTTAAACAAACATTTGTTGACTAAAGATTTCACCACTAACAACAGGCTTACGTACAAAAAAAGTGTTTAATATCCCCTGCATTATGTCCTTACAAAATTCTACAATCCACAAAGAAATCACGCAATGGAACGTTAAACTTCTCAAAGTTCGTTCATTGTAGTTTTATAGTCGTAGAGTCAGTAGTTGCTTAATCTGTGTTGAGATCTTAACATTTAATAAAATGAATCCCAGCGTCCACAATGACGTCCTGTAGTCGAGGAGACAGCGTGTAGCGTTATCTTGCCATCGATTGTTAATAAAATTGCTCCATTAACATAAGACCTGGCTTTGTTCTACCTGTGGGCTTCAATGAATGTAAAATATATTAATTGATTAATTTAAAACAAGATTTGTTTCGTGAGGATTGTTTTTTTTCCATCATGACTTGTTTCTAGACTACTAGCTACTACTCGCGACTCCTAGTCCGCGTAAAATTACTTGTTTTAGTATAATATATCCTAGGACACTCGCTAATACTGTAACTTCTCATAAGTGAAGAATTTTCGGAAGCGGATCAGTAGTTACGAAGATTAGGTACCCCGTACATTCAAACTCACAAATTTCACCTCTTTATAATAATAATTAGTATATTTAATTGAGATCTAACACTTTTGAAACCTTATTAGATCACACATTTCTAAGAACAAGTCAATGAAAACGAACAGCGAATCAGTTATAAAACTCACTATAAAGCTATTATATATTTCTTCATACAAGGAAGGTTGTAACCTTGTTCGTATGAAGAAATATATCATTACATGTATTCACTTTTCATATTTCAACAGCATCGATGGTAAATCATATTTTTATTATCGCACGACTGAATACGTTGTCATTTCCCTTTGATGTCGCCATTCTAAATCGCTGTAAAGTTATGTAGTACTAACAGCGCCGTGAATGCGGTTCTCGTGGCCTCACAGCGACGGCATAAACATTAAACGTCATGTCCCGACGGCCACCGTCTAAAAGCAGTAATTAAACTAATTATTTATTATTAGACAGCTCTCCCGCTTCCAAGGGAAAAACTTAAGTCTGAGTGTAAGAGCAATTTATAGCATCGTAACACATAACTCTATTTGTATCGATTGACTTTTTCTCGTAGTTAACCTAGCTAGGAGCGATTAGAAAATCTTTAATGGCTACCTCTGATTAAATTGGTCGATCTTCCTTCTTCGAGGCGATAAACCCTATTCGCTTGAAATACTTGCTTTTCACAGTAAGCGGAGGATGACCACCTTAGAAACGAGTTGTCGAGTTTTGTAGACAAAATAAAAGACTATCTGCCATTTTGTCCATTCTTCCATCGACAAAACTGGGTCATGAAACGCGAGCTGGTAGTGTCGAGTACTGTATTTTCCCTTCACATTATTCGACTGCCTCGTTCCTCAAGTCGTATCAAGCACTTCTGCTGAGTATGAGGTTCCGGGTTCGATTGCCAGGTCGGGCAAAGTGTAATTGGGTTTTGCCCATCAGTGATGTCTCAGCATCCCCGGAGTCTGGATTTGCCTGGTTGATGGAACATCGCCCCCTATTTTATGGAATGTAAACAAAACTGACGAAATGTGGGTGTACAATAGGTACACCTCTGCCCTGTGATTTTAAGTGACGTATTATATTGAAACATATTTCAAACCTTTAAAAATAATAATTGTATAATTCCTATACCCAAATCTTCAGAAACAATAAATTACAGTAAAATAGAAACAACATTAGAAATCCTCTATCACTGCTATAAAGACAATCGGCTGGGTGCATACATTGGGGCTTCAAGGTCGGACCGCTTCCGGCGCCTGCGCAAGTTCCGCTGTTGGGCAACCAGGCGGTTCGCTGCCCTGCTAATTGTCGATGTTGCAGCCCTGCCGGCCATCCGGCTACAATTGTGCACTTTACTACTTGACCACTGACGGTTTGATTTCATATCTGAGCCCTATCTACAATAATCTACTATGTCTATTGTAAATGTCTATCTTAAAATAGTGAATAATTTGTCATAGTTGCTATGCTCATTAAGGAATAGATAGTTTTCCGAAATATATTCATGACTGACAATACATTCTATCTAGGTATATTAGGTAGGATACTCTTGCAGGTATGCAAGAGTTTCAGACAAACAAATGAGACACAGAAAAAATGACTAAATTCATAATCCGATAAGAAGAATAGCTGAAATTTCGTAGATGACGTCGATTTCGTAGTCTCTAGGTTCCACTTTCTTTCCCTACTATAGCCGTCACTTTTCCCTCAGATCCTCGCCAATGGAACGAGGCGGCAGTAGCAGCGTGGCTGCGGTGGGCTGCGCGGGAGTTCTCCCTGGAAGGCGTGGCCCTGCAGCAGTTCGCCCGCACCCAGGGCAAGGACATCTGCGCTATGGGTCGCGAAGAGTTTGTCGCTCGCGCACCTGCCTTCATGGGCGATATTTTGTGGGAACATCTAGAGATCTTGCAGAAAGGTAGGTATTGTATACCGCTAACGGCATGCTTTATTATTACATCCTTTTAGTATTGAAGTTATCACTGTTACATTATGTGCGGCATAGTAACCACAAATTTCAACAAAAGTTTCCTACATCGGTTTCCAATTTAACCCTTTATCGCAAATTTGAGTTTAGTCCACTTCCAAACAACACCTTCTTTCTATATTAAAATCTGCATGAGGCAAAAGATGAAGAACATGTAGATCTTTCGAAAGGGTCCAATTACCAAGAGAGAAGTAAACACACTACTTTTGCTACATAAAATAAAAAAACCTTCATCAAAACATAACCGTCCGCAAAATGACAGCTAGACTTAAACTACAGAATGTTGTGCAGATGTGGAGAAGGAGCGCTCGTTGCTGGCCAACGTGCCCCCGAACATGTACGAGAGCAACGTGTGCCTGCCCGAGCTGCCCGAGTACATACCGCCGCCTGCGCACCACTACAACAACAACAACAATACTGGTAAGTCACAACAATATGTTCATCTTAATAACTGGTCCTTAAGAGCTCAAAACAATTGCGAAATTGTATAGCCACGATTGTTGCGACAAGTTTTTGAGAAAAGTGATTGAAGTAATTTTTTTAAAGCCAGAAGAAAATAGAGACGTAAGGTAAAAATATATTAAGGTTTGTGATTCGAAGTGGAAGATGATAAATTGATGATAATGTCACCATTTAAAGTCACATGCAAATTCGATGATAGCATTGTTTAGATATCCTACATTTGGCGCACGATGTCATGCTTTACCTGAGAACAAGACAAGACCCTGGGATTTAACCTTCCGACAAAGATTGAGAACGACTATGGAATGTTACTTAGTCGTTCTCAATCTTTATCGAAAATTATAACTGTTCTGCAACATAAATATTTTCATGTTTATACCAAGTTTTTAACACTACAAAAACATAAATTCAAAATCGATATAAAATCGATCTAAGATTAAATATATGTATTTTATAATCAGTACGTTTTTATCCACGATCTACATCAGAATAATTTATGAATACCTAATTTCTGCAAATGGGAAGGGGAAACGTGAATTTAAAATGAAGCGTAGCAAAGGGTAGGTCTGGTCTACGAGAGGTCTACGGTTGCTACGCCTATTTCGTAGCAGCTACGAAGATCAAAACTATCGATTTCTTATCACAGTACAAAATTTATCTGTGATATTCGCCATTTATTTTAAAAAATTTAATATCATTACGCTTATATTTTCCAAAAGAGTTGGTAGGAGTGTAATGCGGCGCAAAGTTCATCTTTTTTTATTGATCCGAATCATAATATGCACCTAAATATCTTTTAATTTAAACCAAAACCACACCACATTGGACATTATAGAACAGTTGAACGCTTATGTTTGCTCATTTTTATTGCATTCAAAAGTAGAAATACAGACGCGGCTATCATGTACTTACCTAGTAGAGATAAGGGGGTGACGTTAACTGCGCTAAAGTGAGCCTCATTACAAGTAGCTGATAGCCCGACAATTAGATGCGCTCGAACCCCAGCCAGCGTTTATTGGCAATGTCATACGTTTATGACAAGCGTATATTTACGCGGTACGTTTACTCACACGTAATGGTTGAAAACTGTTTGTAATGGCATAATGTGAATGTGTCGAGATTCTGCAAGTTCTTAAATATAGTAATAGACAACTTTTCTTATTATTTTTGCCACAAGATATGCTTTATTGCGCTTTGTGTATCACCTTTGTCGAACCGTAACATTTTGAGTAATTTTAACATTTAATAAATTTGTTTTCTGGCTTAAAGACTAGTCCATTTCTAGACGGACGTTCCTACAGGTCAAAAATCTGTTTATTCAGCTTAGTTGACTAGTTAATTTAACAAAGTAATGTATTCGAAAGCTGTCTTGTTTTCTTACAAATAATTTTCACGATTTTAAGATAGTAAACCATAAAATCAACCAGAATTACGATTAGATCTATTATTTGATTTGTTTTGACACAAGAAAACAGTAAACTTCGCGTAACATTGTAAAAACTCGGCTCATTTCACATCGACCTGTTAATCAACACATAAATCTGATCGCAGTCACATATATTACGTCGGATTATATAACAGTTCTAACACGAAATTGGCATATGTGCACGATTTTTGGCAAAATAGACCTTAAAGTTAGTCCTAGCAATACATATCAAATGTTATATTCCTCTATAGAGATTTTTACGTAGGTTTTGCACCAACCAAGAAGTCCACATCAGCAATAAGGTTGTTTTACCAAACGTCTCATTCACATCGCATGATGTAACTATACCAATCTTTAGGTACATGTTGGTAAATGATAATTAATCAAATTTTACAATCGGGGGTGGCTGCGTAATCTCACGGGTAAAAGCTCATTTCCATTAGATGTAAAACGTTGTGTTTATTGCGTTGTAAATCATCGGCGCGGGATGTTTTGACTGCAACGCGGAGCTCGGCCACTGAAATAATAAATTAACGAAGGAGACAAGATGTCCTCTGGCCGTCGTTAGCACGGGTGGTCTCGTCACCACCTCAAACATTCAGACAACTAATTTACACGACTAATTGATGTACGGCATATTTTATCATGTTTTGGAAATAGGCGATGATGGATGAAGTCTATATTCAGATGCATTTGGCCGAACGTAGTTGAAAAAGTTTAAACTAATGACAAACAAATAAACGTTGCAAATGCCATAGGGTTACGAAGTATATTATTTCAACTATGGTGAAATTTTTAGATTCTTCGACATGTCAAAATGTGGGCTTTACTTTACAAACTTTACCTAAAATAACGTAGTCCATCTAAATTGAACGCTTCTGATCCATGAACATTAAACTCATCGAATGAAAAACCATCACAAACGCTTTACAGTAACCCTTCACCGAACACAATAACTTTTGCTATTGCGATCGCGAGCCTTACTCCGATACCGTTTCGACTTGTTAACACAATTATAAAAACACTATCGTTGATAAAAAAAACTACGTTTTACAGTAACGTGTAAGTATCAGCACACATACGGTTTCCAGTCGGCTGGGCGTATGGCGCAATGCCGACCTTGGCGTTGTTTTTCCGCTCTCTTTCAGCTGAACCGAGGTCTTACAACCCGTCTTGCACCTTGTACCACAATTTCAAACGTGACATCTTCTTACAAATATTATTTTTATGATTTTAAAGCTAAACTACATACAGAGTGTCCTAGAAGTCGATGTCAAGCCGGAATCGGGTGAGTCATAATAGTTTACAGACATAACATAACATCACGCCTTTTTTCCCCAATGGGTTGGGCAGAGGTGTACCTATAGTACACGCACATTTCGCCAGTTATGATTAAGTACCATGTAATAGGGGGCCAGGTGTAGGTGGGGGGTGAGTTGTTAACAAAAAATAATATCCTATGTATTTTAAAAATCACGGGCATCAAAAAGAAAACGAGAAAATCTACTGCCTGTGACCGTCTTTTAACTCCTGTTGCATTTTATGACACGACTCCGGCTTGACGTCAACATATGGAACACTTGTATACAGCGTGTAACAGAAATGTGTGGTCATTTTGAAGGGTGTGGTACAGAACATAGAACTGAACAACTTTCTCCATGGGACCAAAATAACTTCCTACCTACACGACTCAAATGTATGGGACAACTGATTGTTTTTTCGCTATTTCGATGTTGGTCCCATGGAGATGTTTTTCAGTATGATGAAATGTACCACCCCCTTAAATATGACCACACAGTTCTGACACACGCTGTATTACGGTTTTTCATTTGTTCATGACGCAAGAATAAATTGTACATAACCTAGAATTATTCTTTGGAATGTCGGACTGAAGGTAGGACACTGAGACTGGAAAAGTGATTAAAAAACAAGGCCAGACAGGGAATCCTACGTTAATTTTGTGTATCATAAATCACGGCCCATCCTGTTGGCTCAATTATTTAATCATTAAAATTGCGATGACGCTACTGCAACAATGAAAATGTTGCGTCTATTTCAAGACTGTTTAGTTTCGCAAAGAACGTATATAAATAAAATTACTTAAGTAAACTCTAATCTTAATATTCCTAATTGAAATTGAAATTTATTAAAAATTACTACGGGAAATATAAACGTAACAAAAAATAAAATTGTACTCAAGTTACACATTTTAAATCTGATAACTTAAATTAGTTAAAGTACATAATCAAGTCAAAAGTAGGCACGTTTAAGAGTAGATTGTCCAATCGCCCCTACCACGAGGTGGAGCGCGTGCGCAAGTTGGCTAGAGTCAGTCTTCAGTTGCTACGCTCATACTCATCACTCACATTATTCTTGCACGCACTTAATACCTGAAAGTTCAGTGTGGGGAACCATTTACCTGAACCTTAGTTAATACCTTTTTATTTTTATTAGTTTAATTTTAGTATTTGTCGATTCTCTCGTTGTATCTATCCTAAAAGTGCTAAGTGTTTCGAGTGCATGTGACACAGTATGGAGAGCTTGGATTCTGGTTAAGCTATGTTTTTGCACCCGAGCTCCCGGTCTAGGGACTCCACAGACCTGGACCCTGGCATGGTGTGGCGTGGTGAGTTTTAGCTTTTGCGAGTTCCTGAACTATCCTTTTTCAATGAAGTTTTTTATCTTTAGTTATGTAGCGCTTCAACAATTTTGTTAAATGTTATAGACAGCAGCCGTATCTGTAGGTAATAATACCCACGAATTCACAAATTAGATAAGTCTATTAGATAATGTCGTTAGAAAAGTTTTCAGAATGTTCTTGGTTTTTCCGTCTTATTTTAACCAGCACCTACCTAATTAGATTTCGCTGTTGTTAAGGACTCAATACGTGTCTTCTGAAAATTGATCAGTAATGATAAGTAGAGTGCATGAAGCCTGCATGTGTCGTCACCTCGCGCATGCGCCCGACACCGGGTGAGTTTCGCGCGTCCTCGCGTCAACTCGAGCGTGCCCAACGAATGCAAGTGGGCCGACGAAGCTGAAGGTTAGCGCACAAAAACACATCGTATATATTCAATATTTTGCAACTGCACTTGTATTAATAAACCGTGTGGATATATGGTTAATGTTGTGCTGGTGCAATTTCGTGGCATCCGCGCTGTCGCAAGGGCCAGCGATCGCTTGCCGCCGGCACATCCTCGCGTTGCGCACTCGCCGACTAATCGCCGGACGTACGCCTCGGAACAACGTTGCAAAATCGCTTACAGTTTAAACAATATGTCTAATGTTCTGAAAAATTCATGGGCACGCGCCGGTTGTCGCCGCGGTATGCGACGCACTCGACTGAAACGAACTCCTCCGATGTACGACATACACTTATCCTTGTATCTATTACATACCGATAACTGTTGATTACACATGCTGTACATATATTATAAATAAGTACAACAAACAGAAATCAAAAAGCAAGTCCTAAATAATACGACATCCCGCATCATTCAACTGTTGGTATCGGCAATAAACCGCAGTGGGTACAGTCATCCTTATTAGCGTACATTTATGAGTAACCAGAGTAATATATCGGGTGTATTACGTGGCAACCAATCAAAGTAATTTACTACTATAAAGTGATATGGGCAGTTAATGTGGCGACGACTACCGGCGGCCGGCGGTGTCCTGCGCAAGCGACTCGCACTGATTTATCAACCGGACAAGCCCCGCCCCGACTTGATGGCCATACCCTACAACCATTTAGCTTTTTATTGAACAAACATTAATTTGAATATAAAAGCAAATGTTCAGTTTCAAATATCATGTCAAACTAAGATTTTAGCGTAATTGTCTCAGTTAGTTAGTCGTAATTAAAATATGAATTCTGCTATTTACGATGCTTAATTACCACTTTCAACAAATAATAGGGCGAACTTATTGAGTGAGTCGTGCTTGACTTTTAAACATTTGTGTTAGCTTAATAAACACTGTAGGTAATAATGTAGGAATGTATGAGCGTGGAATGTCCCTTGTGGAGTACAAGTAATAGATACTGAACAAATGAGTATCAAGCTTCGTTTGAATTAGCTGGCACGGGACATTTGCATAAATTATACCTTAATTTTATGCCCTACATTGCTGCTGTACACCAATGAGGGTTTTCGAAACTTTTTCTGCCACTAGGCGGCGCTTCGTAGGCGTCAGGTCCAAACAGCTGTCAAATAGCACAGAGTCGTAGGTACTGAACATAAATTATTGAAATTCTATTGTATTTGGAAGTGTTATTGATTTTATTATGGATTATTTTTCGTTGGAGTAAATTTATCTCTGCGAATGGCTACAAGCCGCTGTTTTAATCGGGTTTTATCTCTCGTAGGGAACTTATGTCCTCCTGTTTTATTTGCACACATAGGCACTGCACAACACTGTGGCATTTTAAACAACGAGATTATAAAAAATATATAGAAAATTACAATTCGCGTATGTATTTTGACAGTCCATTGGACCTGCCGCTACAGTCCTGCCATCTATCGGAGATCATTTCAGAAAACCCTCATTGTTATATTAATAACACAAACAATCTAACTGCGCAGTAACCTACCACACAGCTTTCATAGCTCCTGTTAAATTAAACCAAAAAACCAATACAATCAAGACATTAGAATCAGAAATCAATATCATTTTACATTCACTTCATAACTGTCAATGTTCTGAAGTGTCGACAAGAAAAATATTGAGCTTTCTTAGATATCAATAAAGAGATACGTGTCGTTTCGAGCAGCCACATCCGGCCGCCATTGTGTTTCAACTGGCGAACTTCCGGTGCAACCCGATACACACTCCTGCGCACGTGCGCAAGCTTTTCAAAATTCGAACTACGAAAATTTCGTACAAAGGACGTTAAAAAGGAATAAGGGATGTAATAAAAAATACAAGAAAAATATAAGATAAACACATCGAAAGTAATTGAATGACATTCATGTTTTACTATTTTTTGTTTCAATCAATTAAAGATTTTTCCTGACACATTACAATTTAAGGTTACAATAGTCTATATAGATGTGTCCAAAAACGTTTAAAATCACACATAGGTGAAGACATCAAAATTACAAAATCTTAAGTACCTACAGTAATTTGAACTAATTAAATAATAACAACGTTATTGGCATCTGAAGCCCTGTCATTGTTATCAAACCACATTAATGTTCTCTTTACAACTTTATTAGTAATCAAACGCACTTGTACGAACGGTATTTACTTAAAAATGATACTTAGCCGACTCTAACAGACCGTAGAGAACATACTCATTGTTTAACAATAAAAAAAAACATGCGATCCCGCCTCTGTACTCGTACTATTCAAGTGCAGGCAGGTAAGAAGTTAATAAAAAAATGCCCTTTGGGGTTGGCACACGAAAAGAGCAAGGGTACTTCTTTGATGGGGTGCTTGCAAACGCTCGGAGACCCTGAAGGGGCCCTTGTCCTCCAATAAGCCCTCAATAAGGGCCCTTGCCAAGTGCCCTTTCAATCAAGCCTTTTTCTTCACCTATCCCACGTGTCCTTGATTTAAATTCTAAATCTGATTTGCTTGTCAATGTTATTGTACGCGCATAATATAAAGAGGGGTCAGTGCAGTCACAAAGGGTTTTAATATTCAAAGGCTGCCCTTATCAAGTTCATTTTACTGCTATTTTAATATCGTCGAAACGCATTGATAAACATTCATGGCGTTGTTAAAGTTTCAGTTTTAATAAAATATGTCGATCCTAAACAGCGCTTAATCTTCAGATAGTCAATGGGAACCACTTCTTATGTATGGGTATTGTATGTAGGTTTATGTACTTAGATATTTTTTATGTTCCATTTTATTCTCTTGATAACATTTTGAATGCCTATAAACATAAATGTGTGGGTTTATTTAAATAAGTCATGGAATTTTTCACACAATCATACCTACTAAGATAACAATTTAACGCATAGTTTTATATTTTTTAGAGTACGAGTTGTTCGGGAATGCTTTCAAACATATTGAATTAGTAAAAATGAATGTTAAAGCTGGCTCAGTTTTTTCTTGAAAATCGATACGTCTATGAATTCAGCAATTTGCAGGTGTATTTTTTTCGGCAATAACTTTTGTGTTGGGATCCTAATCGGCAAGTGTGGGAATTGCGGCAATCAAAGGAGTTTCGCGAATCCTTCTTGTTCGCATAGTGTCGGTAGACAAGCTTCTATACAAGTGTTGGGTTACTGCACTTCGCGCGTCTCGAGGCGCCGACAAAGCCCGCCGGCGGCACCTTTGATGTGCCGAATTCAATTAATTGCCTTATTTGCGGCAGCGGTACGCTCATTGTAGGAATCTCCCGCAAAAACAAATATTTGCTGAGTCTTCATTATCCGTTATTAGGTGGTGCGCATTTTAATTGTCTGCCCGGCTCGTTTGCTTGCCTTGATTGCGCCCTTACAGCAGTAAATCACATAAATCACTTATTTTTCTCGAGGCTTTTAATGACATCTAAATGCCTGTCGAAGATGTTAATGAAACTGACATGTCTGAAGTTAAATGATGAAATAAAAAGAAAAAGCCTGTCTTGATTGCTCTTCTAGAATACTTTGAGTAAAGAAGACACATGGAAGCTTTATTAGTACAGGCACGTGTCCGCCTATACATTAAGTTGCTTTTGAACCTAATGCGTGGAGATTTCCCCAATGGGGAGGGGAAAAAAAAAACAGCTTTTCACAGAGCAAGAAAAAAATGCACTTGCAAATAGGTTTACGAGTACCTACTGTGCCAAAGTTCTGCTCCACACAAGGCATGGACTGCGCTGCGATAATGTGTTACGTGTCCCCGATACGTTATCAGCATCAGCACGGGGTACCGCGGGGCGATGAGGGCGCGGTGCGGGGGGCGGGGTGCGCTGGCTGCCGGACGGCGTGGGCGACTGTCCTTCGCAACACTGCCCCTGAGTGAGATATGGCTGTCACAACACTACCACGCGCTGTTCATTCGTTGCTTTTTGTTCTTTTCAACCCGCGATAACATATTTTTTTCACCCTTTTTTGCCATGCTTATTTAGGCTTGTCATGACATGGCTTATCAATTTATTTGTTGTTCCAATGATAATAGTGTCATCTTTGAGACAACGAATTATTGCAGTAAAATCATGTTCATCATGAATCAGTATTCAGGTTTTGGGATTCCACAGCTGCTACTGAAGATAGAACTGCGCAGATTTGCCATTTCAGATTATTATAGTATGGTATATTATAATTATAATATGAACACATTTATACATGTGGACAGCTATGTAGTTCCGAGGTCGCAGCTCAAACAAAAATATGTCTAATGTTCTCATAAATCGTTCCAAATATAAACGTGGATAAATGTCGTATCACGCGCCATCGCGACAAATGACGGAGGCCGAGAGAAATAAATTATTGGTACCGGAAGTGACGTCCCGGGCTCGCTCCAATTTAAAACACAACCCACGAAACATCGTCTATCGTCGCACCGCTCATCGTTGACAAAAACTGCGGCGATGCAAGCTCACAAAATAATAGCCGTCAAACATAATCTCTTAAAATTTGCTTTTAAACGTAATAGCCGCCATTTCAAATATAAAATAAAAACAAATTATACTTAATGAATGTCACAAAATAATATATTATATCCTTAATTCGCCGGAAATAAATTCTTTAAAACCTTAGACTTGGGACTAATAGAGAACACAAATTGAATTTCAAATTAGAATTCAATCAGTTTGTATAATCGACAGGGCCCAGGCAGGGCCGGATGCGCTGCTTTTTAATTAGTGCAAAGGTTAGGGACGTTACCGAAAAAACCTTTTTATGTTGTCAATCGTCGGCAGCGGTATAATTATATGCAACCGTTAGTAGTCGTTGAAGCTCATCGCTATGTCTCTGGCAGTTCTGGATGAAGTGTTCCCGTGCCGCTGTACAGATTTATGGACTGTTTTCAGTGTTTTTATCTAAAAAAGATTGTTTATCTGGCACTTCCGTCGCGTCGCCTGCCGCGGCCGATACGCTCGCTAACGCTTTATTGTTTACACTTAATGTAATTCAAAGCAGGGAATTCCTCGGTAAATTGTATTTTTAAATTTAAAGCGGCGATGTGTATGGGGAGTTTACTTTGTGAATATCGATTGCCGCCAGCGGCTTGTATCGATATCTGCTTGGGCTTTTGCGATCGATATTACGCCGGTGCCATACGTAATTTTTTCCTTTTTGTTGCCGACTCCTTGAGTGTACATTAACATGTCCAGTTACAAAACAAAGACAATGATAGATAACCGTTGCTTCAACCGTTTTAATTAGCTTATTGACGGATACAGTCTGTCGAAAAGAGTCCTCATGCAAAATAACGGTGTTAAAATAGCAGTAACACATCCACTCATGTCTCATATAGTTTTTGCGCACATCGCCACAATTCTCCGCGTTTCCATTTCCTGATGCACAATGTTACATGATGGAGATTGTTCGTCGCTCACAATATCCACCGCGTGTTTATTTCCTTCGCATTTATTCAAATATTGGAAACTCATTTCCCGCGCTATTTCCCGGTGGAAAGGCGCTCGCGGAGTGCTCTCGTCTCGCTAATTGCGTTGTGTGCGCTCCACAAATTGATTCTCCCAGTTCTACGCAACCTATATGTACTTGTCAGTTACCTGACAACGTACCTCTTTTCAATGTTCAGGTCAGCACGTCCGCCAATTTCTAGATGCTGAACTTCATTTGTGGGCCTTCATAAATAATCGTATGATTCCAAGTGTCGTTAAATCAAACTTTGACGCAATTAATGTCGCGACACTGTGTGGTCTCCTGTCAAATTAGGCAACAACACTTCATGGTCACTTTTCTCCCTTATCACGCACCAACCATTATATTTGTGACTGTTAGTTACAGCATACTAACAAAAAATCGGCGTCGGATCTTCCGATGGCGTCGAAATCGCTTCCTCCGGCAGACAATAGCCTCCCGTATCCGGTAGCACACGTGCTCAGGTGCCTATTATGTCCGGGAGCGATCCTCGCCCCTTAACTACCTTTTGTGACCCAACTTAGTACCACCCCCTGTAACTTGACCCAGATTTGGGCCAGCCCACTAGCTCGTGCCCTCCCATCGCATCGTATTCTATCATATCGTCTGTTAACGCATCTGTCTCTAGGATCATGTAAAGCGAAACTTTTGTCAACATCCTGGAGTGTTTTATTTGCTACGCCTATTCAAATATCAATATCAGCTCTTTTTTTTTCTGCATTCATCATTCGCTGTTTCATTCGCGACGCCACTGTCAGTAGTTAAGATATAAGGGTCTCAAGCTTAAATATCATCTATCTAGGATATCCATTTCTTGCCGTCGAATCGGAATGTCATCAAGGCTATTAAAAAAAAAATTCAGTTAAAAAGCTAGTGTTCTTATTACATAAAGGTTACAACAATAGTAACACTGACTTACAATAGACACGAATGGAAGTATTCTAAATTTAAAATTCAAGTGTGTTGCGTCTCGCGTGCCACTATCAAACAATGAGAATGAGACTCATAGTCAAGGCCGTACGCGTCATGGTCATTATTATAACGTAATTATGATACACGACGTTACCTTAAACACTGAATTTGCGAAACAATCCAACTGTTTTTCTCAAGTTTAACGTGATCTGTACTCTTTTGTTTTGTTGTAACACGTCATATCAACTTTGGAAATCGAATGAGGAAATTCGATGTTCAAAGTTGATATGAATTTTTCAGGCTGATAATGTTTCAAAGTCATAAGTTTCAGTAAAAAAAAACAGCAGTCTAATGTGTTCAAATTTATGAATATCATGAATATAATCAGTCATGATTTATTGAACATTCGAATTTACAAGAAATATGTAAGTAAAACATAAGCACCATAAAAAATCAAAGACTTATTGATTCCTACAAACTTGTTTCCTTAAGTTACTATACATTACTGCCTACTTTGTATTCACGTTTTGCGATATAACATTTTCACGTGTCCACTGAAAACATACAATTGGATGCGTCACTATCCATTATGCTAGTTCATTATCTGTCCAGTGTATCGCCCGGACAATTTAATCGTTTTGTTTTTATATCTTCTCGAAACAATGCTACTACAGCCACACTAGGAACCTGTAAAGTATTTTTAAAGTGAAGAAGAATATAAATTACAACGCATTGTTCGCACTAAAATAAAAACCATGTACCTACATAACCACAGTTACTTCGAGGGTTCGACCATATCCCGGTGGATATCCTTGCAAAACTGCTGTGTTCCACGATCATAATTTTACGTGCTCCACAAACGGGACTCTATATGGTTTTCGTTCTGCGCTCAGCGGCTCTAAGTTTCATTATCCTTAAATGATAACCAACAGGAAAATAACGCCACGTTATAATAAGAATGAAATATTTATTATTGAACGTTCATTTGTTATATTATTAGCATGGCTAGATTAATTAGATTGGAATTATATTTTGCACATGCGTACTAGATAATTGACCTTTTCTATTTTTAGATTGTTCAAAGGCTCACACAAAAGCTGATTGTGTATTGTGTTCGTATATATTTCGATAGAAGGTACCCCGTGCTAATTTTCGTGATACTCATCAGGAGGGTTAGCAAAAAAATCAACGGTCGCGCAACAGTTGGTCTTGTAGCAGGTGACGCGACAGGTCGCGGCTCGTGTTAGTTCGTAGCGCTTCGGGCGCGCTCGGCTCCCACTCGGCTACACTCGGGCCGCATTTTCCACGGCCGCCCTCTCGATCCGCCCGAAAGCTCGCAGTCGGAGATTAGGCGCGAAGCGACACGGTGCTACGAATGCCTCTCGCCTATAAAAGCTCGGAGTCGTCACAAGTAACGCGCTAATATTACGTCGGTCCATATTCATTCATAGTTAGAAACTTTGTTTATATAAGGTTTTATTCTTTTAAAGTGTCTTTTAAATATTTCAATAATAATAAATAGTAACTTTACATAAAACAATAACATTAAATCTATTGATTAAATTAGGAAAATATTTTATAGAAACAAAAATTGTTAAATCAGTGTTGGGGTGTAATGTGTTGGTGAGCAGTGGTGGAGTGCGCCGGGGCCGGTGCCCGGGCCGCCATGCTGCTGGTGGAGGCGCCGCGCGAAGCCGCCGTGCCGCCGTGCGCGGCGCCCCTTGACATCCCCATGTCCTCGCTTACCAAGCTCAACTTCACAGACTACAGTGCTAAAGTGAACAAACCGTACTCAGAAACAGAGAACAGGGACAATACCAGACTGAATTATGAACAGGCTTTAGCGAGCGTGGCGAGGCTGAGCTATGAACAATCAGTGCCCAACACAGGCAAGCTACACTACGCTGAGCAGAACAGGCTGGCATATGATCCTACAGTGGATTCGATGTGTGGAGATCCTTCATTCATTTTAAATACAGGTTCGTAAGCGCGTGAACTGTAATAAGTAAAATAAACCTCGTAGATTTGTCCCGGCTGACTAGATCTCAAACATCTTTATTTATGAAATATTAAAACAAAAAAAGTTATCCCGGTATCTTTATTCCAATTTTAATTCTGTCAATAGATATTAATGTTTATTCTTTTTGGAAATAAAAATACTTAAAATCTTTTTATCTTTATCGTTAGTGGTTTATTGTAAAGACTAAACTTTAGTGGCAAATTAATTCTGTAATTTATATAGGTACTATTATAATTAAATACCAATGAACTGCACGCATTAAGTCTGCGGTTACGATAATAATTAGAAAACACAATAAACATGCCAATCAATGTTGTTAATAATAGAACAACACGAAACATAGCTTTTTTTATTGAAATAAAGTTATTTATGCCATACCAGTGTTGTATATATATTTTACATAACAGTTTTCTACTTTTGGAAATACTTTATAGTTAGGTATTCTTAACATTAAGTAAGTACCCACTTACCGAATTCGTTTTAAATCAACAAATAAAGTAAACGAATTTTACAAAACCACGTTAATAGAAATATACAGATGCGAACTTATTACAAAAGATTTAGATAACGATTCGTACAATTATTCAAGATTTCCGACCTATGGTTCTGATTTCATAAACACTCACTTATTCATGACGGGACGAGGACGGGAAATGGTCAAGTAAACGAACGCTGACAAATCTCATCGTTATAAAAGCGTAACGTTTAAAATCATAAACACATTTACGTTATAAATAAGCAGAGCTTCATTGAGAACTCTCAAGTTGGGAGCGGAAGCACTTTCGCCGCCGCCATGTTGGATCCGGCGGCGGGGGTGCGCAGGCGCACCTCGCGCGCTTCCGCCGCGTGACGCGCATAAAAAGCTTTGCAGTATTGTCACATAGCTTACATTTGCATACATAGATTACGTGAAAGCATTGTTAACGCCCCGATCAAGTGCTCCATACAATGACTAGCCTAGCACGTACCACGCAATTCATATATAAACTTATATTACTTAGCTATTACATAATATCCAAAGTTAGTGTACTACGCCCTTGTACACCGTAGATTTAATTACAGAAAAATCCAGTTCATACTCATTTTTATTAATCTCATAAAATTAATATACCTACACGAAATCACACACCCATTAATGTTAGAAAACATTTTAATTACAACAATAATTTATAGCTCCATCATATATTTCACAACCAAACTGAGCTTAATTTGCCATGAGTAAATGTTAATTGAAAATCAGATAGTAGTTTTCTAAACCACAACACGTACGGAGTGTGAATATTCATACAATAGCTTCAGATGTAATCGATGTCGAGGCGTGTCGGCTGTCATCCATGGCTCTCACAAATGGTGGTCGGTCATAAATGGTGACCATTCTAGAGGTAACGGTCCAGGTCGCTCACCTTTCAGTAATCGCTTCCTTCCTTTTACAGGTCGTCGCAAATCTCGTAGTTGACGTGATCGAAATCACGATTTGAACCAGCCGACGGACACTTTAATACTTATTTATGTTTCGATCTCGAAAAACAAAGATTTGAAAGGTCGTTGCCATCGTAAATCTGATTTTTATCGAAAATAGCTGCATTCTTTCGTAAATGTCACAGTACGATGAAACGTGATTAAAATGTAAGGATTGTTTTCAAATTGATGAAAACTTTTGCAATGTCTCAAGGATCGCAAATACCGTTGGTACGCAATGCAATGGAGGGATATAAAATATTTTTGTTCACAAAAAAAAACTATTTCAAGTCAAATGACCTAATCACACCACTGACTTAGAATTTTAGAGACCATTTTACCTTTATCTTGCGTGATGTAAGTAATAGCTCAATAGATATAGAGCTCCCCTTTTACCAAATCTCCTTAACCAGGCCGATCGTTAAAAATAAAATTTAATATGCATGTAAAGTTGTAGCCAATATGAAAAATTAAAACTAACTGGCTATTAATGTTTCATTTTGTTCCATCTTTTAGCACTATCAGCGGGAAGCGTCTCGATTTATGACTAATTCACAGTAAGAGCTACTTACTTAGATGATATTATTATAATGTTATCATGCGTTGTGTCCAAAGGCGACAAACAACTTGTCACGTTAGAAACACCTGTCTAACGCCCACAGCTGTCCCGTGACCTAAGAGACATGTGCACGATACCAAAGTTTATCACTTACCTATACACATACCTACAAACGGCCTTTATTCATTAGCAGATCCAGAAAAAAACTACCCGATCGACTTCATTAACTCTGTAGACCATTATAATATTTTTACCCATATTAAACAACAAATTTTGAAGTATCGACGGTTAATTAAAGTTGATGGTCGCTAAAAAGACTTTGACAAATCAAATATTATTATGTGTTGTTTTAGGTTTTTTATTAATGAGCATTAATAGATTCATATCGTGTACCTTAACGAGCTCTTTTGTCATATGGATAATTTTATTCATTCCTAGTTTAATCCTCCATTTCGCGAACTGAATACTGGTCGCGATTAGAACAATGTGCTTGACGGATGACGTCAGTTACCGTCAGTGACGTCACCTAGCTCGGTCCATTCATAAATTAATATGGCTACTTCCGGCCGCCGCGGTCCGCCGTAATCCACACCAACTTTTAAAGGCTTTCAGTCTAATCGACACTTTCTAAGAAATTGGGTTCAATGTGGCATAGAATAAGCATTTAACATTTCCACATTGTATTTGTAGCACCATGAAGTATCCAGGTATTTCCTTAAAAACTTGTAGCAGTTATATGCTTCCAAGAGTTTCGATACACACTTCGTCTTTAACATCAGCAATAGCAATTTAAGACTTTTAATTTTATTAATTCAAATAAATTTTAAGGAAACGACGCTAGACCATTCAAAATGCTAGTTATTTAAAACTGATACAATATTCAGGACTGTTTGACATCATGCGTATCCGCTTCCTTGCCTCATCTACAAAAGCTGACGAGCAAACACACGTTACTGACCAATCGATTTTGACTTGACCATAATCGATGTTTGCCAAATTATCCTCTACGACTTGAAACTACTAAAATATCTGTGACTATATACTGTTGCGCTTAGATACAATTATTTAAGTCGATTGACATCAAACTTAAAACAAAGGTTTTGAATTTTCTTAGTATCAAGACACGGTCGCACTTTTCGGAAGACTGTAAGTAGGTGTTCATTAAAGTTAGCGTTCCTCTGATCTGTTTTGTTTGTTGGATAGGTTTCATTAACACGTTAAACTATTTTCACAGGACGCTTTAAAAATAGATTGGTGAATCTAGCAATAAAAATATAGCACGTATTTAATTCAAAGTTTGAGAGCTGAATGGGCTTGACGTCAGAGCAGGTCACGTCGCCGCCATTGATGCGCCCGCGCCGCCACTTCCGTCGTCTGTAGCGCCGCTACATCCTGCCTGCAGTTTTATGTCTATCACACCACTATCCACACTACACTACATTTATTTGCTTTGAATCTATTTCTCAGGTTTTTTTAAGCAGTTCGTCACTGATTTTATTTTTTTGCAATGAAATAAGGGCTTTTTGTATAGAAGCACTGTCTGTGCCTTTATGATCAGTTTCGTTACCCTGCTGAATTCATCTGTTCTATTATGATTTTACATGACTATCACACCATGCGTCAAATTGGCGTTACCAAATTGCAGTATTGCAAAAAAATATAACTATCCGAATTATTCATAAATGCATAATTCGATATTTATTTCCTCCAAACGCCGGCTCAACTAAATCGGCTTTTAAACGTATATTATTAATACTGCGAGGCAGGTTTAATGGCTTCCCTTATGTCAGCTATGTTCTAAGTATTACGGCGAGTGTTTACGTGGTGCTACCCCCCCTCGTGGCTCGCGCACGGTTTTTGTAACGACCGGCGGCGCGTGCGCAGGTGGCCGCGCACCTGCCACGCATACCGACTATTGACAACCGTAGACAAGGCATAGTGCACGCGGTTTGTCATTTTTGATATTAACATTAGCAGCTTTATTGCAAAATGAGATTGCAGGTTGCTACTTAAATAATGTACAAGGTTACTAAAACTACTATAACACTCTCTACATGCGGAATGAAGCCTTATTGATGACACGAGCTGAATATTCAAAACATTGATTGATAGGGATAATAATTGGTCTTGGCAAATAAGGTTTTACAGTATACTCTAATTTGTTCGAAAGAAAAACTGATTGAATTGAAAATTTAATGAGAAAATTTGTCAAAATACTCATATATAATAGGAATTCAGCTCCTCAGAAGGATCTTCCAGCTCTATAGGTGACAACAGAGAGGGTACCTACTGATGTGCAACGTGCCCGTTGTATCGCTTGGTGGCTCTACGTTTTATTAAGTCTAGACAATGTAATAGCTGAACGATTTGCCGAGCGGTGCGAAGGTTTTATTGAACAACTATCGGATTCCCAGGAATCGATTACGAGTCTTTAGACACAATCGGCATGGATGAAAAGACCTAGTCAGTCAATTTATATTTTGGAAACGGGCGTGTAATTTTAAAGTAGATTCACTTGATTAGGTAGGTAATGTAACGATCGTCGCCATCTGCTGCGACAGATTATAAATATAAAGTTTAAAAACATAATATTCCACCGGATATTATTGTAAAACCCAAATTATTTTTGTGACTTAAAACTAAAATCCGATTTTTTTTGTTTAAAATTGATGTAGGAATAGTGAAGTAAAAAAGTGTGTTTGTAATTATTATCTGCTCGCTACACGCTATTTTATTGGTAATAAATATCGGTGGATCTGGTGTTAGTCGAATTCGCGTCGGTCGCTCGCAGGAAAACCGATTGCGACTCTTTATTTTTAAACGCAAGTTGAGGTCATGTGCTGTTATACCGTCTCACGTTTGCGGGCTGTTATGTATCGCACGCTTTATACATTGTTAACATCTTGTAAGCGGCAGTTTTACCCCCTCTTTTGCAATATTTTCAGTCAATTTTTCCCTCCTGATGAAAAATGGTCAAAACCCAATAGGAAATCTCACATTACGCTGTGTTTCATGTGTACAACGCTTTGGTATATATTTTAATTTTTTTAATTAATAATTTGCACAGTCGAAGAACTACTGACAGTTTTCATAAAATACTTATTAAACACAATGGATATCTCGTTCGCGACGTCATTGCACACACATCGCGACTTTAAAATATTTCACGCTTCCTGCCGAAAGATGTTCCAATTTTGAATTTGATTTAAACAGCAGTCGTTGACAGCCATTTCCTCTTATCCAAGATTAATACATTTTCCCCACTATTATATTCAGTTCACAACTTTTCCAAGCCGTCCCTCATTTGACAATTTTTGTCATTTTCAAATGTACACTGTCTTAGATGATTATCGGTGTCTAAAATGTATGAAAATTCATTTAAAATAGGTTTGCTGATAATATAGTAGAGTTTGTAAAATGGGAAGTTAGTAAGTTGCACTTTGTTCAGTGTGACATATGTATAACATTTTAGTTCTCTCTTCGCTGAAAATCAAAGAACAAGATGTCCTTGCCTTAGTCGAGTTTTCTTAAACAAACACTAAAAGGGACAACATATGATGCATTTAATATCTATTAAAAGTATTTTCAACAACTTATCACAGTAACTTATAGAGTTCCTTAATTGTGACTATTTACATTTTTAATTAATTAATGAGGCCAAATTATTTGTGTCAAAACACCGGGCGGCGGCGAGCTGTCGTCGACTGCGGCTTGTCACAGCGCTCACCTGCGCACCGCATTTGATTCTAATTTTAAAAATTCATATTTCGACTTCCGTTCCCAAATGGGAATTGGCGCGATATGCGTCTTCACGTTATTATAAAATACGTTTGAATGTAGATCACTTTGTGCTCGACTTATGCAATCATCTACAGCTAAATACGTACCTAGTAGAATTTAATCGTACTTTGTATGAAAATATACTTCTGTCTTCATGTTTTAAAAGCCAGATTGCTCGGGCATTCTAATAAGAATAAAGGCCTGTTATGAACTTTCGAAATATGGTTACAAAAACATCGTTATTGCTCGTCTGTCGGGATCGGGACACCATATGGCAGTAGCGCGTGCTTGCCAGGACAAAAAACAACGACTTCAAGTTTTCGCGGCTCGAATTTCGTCGCAGATAACAAGTAAAAAAAAGTGCGACAAGTCGTGTCGCAGCTGCCGCCAGGTCTAAGGTTACTGTCGTAATCGTGAAAGACAGACATAGTAGGTCCTTTACTTTGTATAAGTACTTAAACTGTGCTCATGCTTTAATTAATAAAGCTTAGCCGCTTTCTTGGTGAAATTATAAATAATTGCCGGTCAACCCTTTCTCAATTAATTGTCTCGTTATAACTTATCCGATGGTTATCTTATGAAACTTGAAGTTTTTGATCCGTATTAGAAACCTAACCTAACCTTTTTTTTTTTTTTTTGTTCCCGGGGTGGAAAATCCTCATGGATGTCCTCCGCCCTGAGGCGGGCGGAGGGGTCTGTCAGACTCTTACTGACTAAAAACCACCCCGGTGTTCCTTCTCACACCTACGCCGGGGTCGCGGGAACACATTATTCTTCCACAACCCCGGCTGGTGCCGGCCCGCTTGCGCGGGCCCCGTCTCGGGCGGGGGGAGTGAGGTGTACTCCCCCCGCAACGTCTGTGGTCGGCGCGCGAGGAACACTACGCGCGCCGCCTTCTCGGGTCCTGATGTTGGGGGGCGACGGATGTCCCCGAATCCGTCGCCCCTGGACCCATTTAGGGGGGCTGGAAGAGGGCGTTGTCCGCCCTCCGCCTGCGCCCGGTGCGCCTGCTGCGGATCGGGAGAGTGGTCGAGATCTCTCTCTCCCTTTCCGCAGCCTCCTTCTGCGAGATCACTGTTTCGCAGAAGGAAACCACCGCGTCCCAGGACTCGGCGCTGCCGACCATCGAACTCACTACGGTCGGCAGCGACAAGTCACTGCCTACTTCTGAGATGAGGGCACGGCGCGGCTCCTCCCAAGCGGCACACTCTGCCAGCGTATGCCACGCCGTGTCCTCCCGGCAGTCGACGCAGTGGTGACACCGAGCGTCCGGCTCCCTGTTTATGCGACACAGGTACTTCCCGAAGCAGCCATGCCCCGAGAGCACCTGCGTCGCCCGAAACGACAGGGAGCCGTGCCTCCTCCCGAGCCAGAGGTCGAGCACTGGCCGGACCGCCTCGATGGTGACGAGGCCGGCGGTAGGGCGTGAAACCTAACCTAACCTAACCTAACCATTACCAGCTTACCAGCTGACCATGTCTATACCATTAGATTCTGCGTTCTTTTTTTTGGGTCTATGGGGTCTAGTGGTCGCAATCGCTACTGCTGAGCATGAGGTCCTGGGTTCAATTCCCAGGTCGGTCAACGTGTTATTGGGTTTTTCTATCTAGAATTTTTCAGTAGCAGCCCGGAGTCTGGATTTGTGCCCGGTTGATGGCAATAGGCTCGTCCCCTATTACATGGGACTTAAACATAACTGGCGAAATGTGAGTGTGCTATAGGTACACCTCTGCCCTTCCCAACCCTTCGGGGAAACAAGGCGTGCTGTTATGTTATGGGTTAATGTCTCTCCCAACACTGGTTGATTCAATACGTATCTAATAGGCAATCTGATCATTTAATCGTACCTGTAGTACATATTGCACAGTTAAACTTCTCTTCAGCTTTACAGTTCCTTCGAAGAATTCCCATAGGGACGCTAGTAGCTAAATCTGTTTTTTTTTTCAAGTATTCTGACAGGTGCACTTTAACCTGTAACTGAACCAGTTCAACCTGAAAATCAGCATCCTCGTGCCCTTACGTATATTTTTATATCCCAATTGGTTTAGAATTAGCCCAGTACCTACGTTTTTGCACAGCATAAGTAAGCATAATTAGCCTATATAACGTTCCCACAGCTGGGACACAGGCCTCCTCTCTATGAGAGGAAGTGGACAGTGCGGGTTGGAAGGTGTCACTTGTCATAGATTTTTTTGGTTTTAGGTCATGCCGGTTTCCTCACGATGATTTCCTTCACCGTTTCGAGAGCTGTTGCGATAAAGTAATTTACCCAAAGTAAAGCGACTGTCTGGGTTCGAACCTACGAACCACAACTCGTAAGTCGCGGCCGGTACCACAGGGCCACCACTAATCTTGCATACCTTAACATAATAATATCAGCCGTCATCTTCAGTGTTCACTTGTTTCTTTTGGTCTGCCTTTTTTCTTATCCATCCATTCACATTCATAGGTTCTTTGAACTTTATTGTCATATGTCTGATAATGTGCATATATTTTAAATTTTTTATAGGTAAGTTGAATCTGTGTGTTTGTGGCATGCAGTTTTCTTTATCCTGATTTTTTTCTTTATTTGTAATTACATTTCTCTTACGTGGGTATATAGAAGATTACTTACTTCGCGTGCGTTATGCGTACCGACTTACCTAAGTATGATTTGTACCTTTTTAATTAGTAACGAAGTTTTTCTGTTAACTATCCTCGTTCCTCATGAAGTCAGCCATTTTCCCAAATCGTCATAATAATGGCAGTTATAACTTTTTCATCTTGTTTGCTACGTAACCTTCTCCTGCAGGCAAATGAATGATTTTTTCCTTTTAATTACAATATCGCCTTTAATGTACTTAACTTCTTTATATAACTGCAGCATGCTAATGATATACGTAGGTCGTCTATGACCTGATAAAGGTGTGTGAAAAATACCTTTTCAGACAATGTATCTAGGTCTCATTAAACATGCTGTGATATCTCTCCATAAAAGGCTTATAAACTCCAATGAGCAACCGAGCCATATTAGTGTCCATCTAGTCTGTATTGATTGGAACGTCGATACATCTAACACAATACCTAGACTAGACACTAGAGATCAGTGTTAGTGACACTAGAGATCTCGAAGTTTACATACAGATTGGGTTTTTGAGTGCACGACTTGCGAAGTTATTTCAATGTTGTTTCTATCTGAAATAAATCAGTGTTACGAGCCAATGGCGCGGTGTATCGGCGACCTTTCGACCCGAGCGTTGGCGCGCGGGGCGTGGCCGCGCCCGATTGGCTCGCCCCGCCCCGCGCCACCGCACCCGCCCCTCTCCACGCCCCACTACTCGATCTCGAACTGTGATGCTGTGACTGACGTACTTTTCTTAACATACATTTTTATAAACGAATTGACGATCGTCTTTGACTTATGCTTATTTTTTTTAAGCAGTCTTGAAAATAAATACGGATGTTGCAACGTACGGATTTCGATAATAAATATCAGTTGTATAATTAAAAAATCATTATTTTTAACGACATTGAAAATAAACTTATTGTAGATTGAGGAACTGTAAAAAAATGAACCTTTCTACATGTTAATATTACCTGCTTACCTAGCTGCTAAACTAAAAAGTCCATACTAAAACGAAAAAGTCCAAAAACGCAACAAAACTCCTCGAAGGTCATCGGGTCACTCCTAAGGGAGCTATTTCCCTCCTCGCCAGGATTTATAGTTCCATTCCTTTGCCTCGCTCGCCGAGGAAACAATTGCTTCATTAAAATTCTTGCATTTGTCCGAAGTGACACATCGTGATTTGTTAACACGACTGTCTTACCTACTGATGCTTCATTTGTTTCGTTAAAAAACGTCTTTAATCTACTTTTAGTTGACACTTTCACCCGTACCTATATATATTTTGATATTTTTCTAACAGTAAGAAAACATACATATTCCAAATTAAAAGTTCAAACTACGTTTAAGCGATTTTAGTGTTTTTTTCTGAATAGTTAAACTCTATTTAAAAACTGCTACTCTACCATTCTTCTGATTAGGTAATAGATATGTACCTAGGTACTTATTCTCAAAATGGAAACATTGTGTTTTATTTTTAAATCTTTATGCACAAGTAAAAAAAAAACTACAAATGCGGACATAATGCCTTAGGCATTTTCTAGTAGCCAATCAGGTTGATGAAGAGCCACTCAAAAAAAAAATACATTAATATAAGTTCAAAACGTTGCTACCTGCAGAATTCATACAAATCGCAACTCAAGTTTAGTCTTAAATAGATTAGGTACACGGGTACATTTAGTACCTATTATCGTACACAATGTTAGTACAGTCACCAGTATCGTTTTTTATGTACCTATTTTGTATTCTCTTCTACTCTTACACACGTTGTCTTCATCTGTTATATATCTACTCTCCTATCGCAGGTATGCTACTTATTCCTTACGTAATGTAAATGGTTAATTAAATAAATAACACTTATTACCTAATGCAATACGAGCGTATTATTATACGGTTTCGACTACGAAACCGTATAATAAAATATTTATCAATAATTCAAGAAAAAATCGCTTTTAATCTCGTGTAGGTACCTATGCTCGTGAATGTACTAACACTACAACTATGTCGTAGGTAGGTACGTACCCACCTACGACGACGATAGGTAGGTACATAAATAATCATGGTAATACATTTAGGCACTGACCAGTCACCATAACGTTCGTCAATTGAACGTTCATCACACGACAAAGGCCAACAATCACGGCTTCACAAAAAAATAATTCAAACACGTGTTATTTATTGATATCTACTTATTTATGGAATTAATGAATGGACTGACATTTCCTTTTCCTTGTATCTTTACACAATTTTATAAACAATGTCGTAATTTTTACAGTTTCAATTCAGTTCCTAATTTCCCAACTATTTAGTGCACATCTAAACACACACACGCACACCCACACGCACATCACACGCACACACACATCACACACGCACACGCACATGTACCATGTGTTTCAAATGAGTAGGTATAGATTTTACCTTGACTTTAAAAACTAAAGACAGCATTTGATAAGGTTCCCTAAAATTTAAAAACTGCAAAATGTACAAGTCCAAACAAAGCGGAAAACGCATGCTTAACAATAAGGAAACAAATCGGGCCGATAAGGAAAACTGCTAAAATAACTGCAGCTCCTAAAGAATGTAGTTTCCCCATAAGAACCACATGTCACATGCGTTAAAAATAGATTCCTTTCATCACGATCCTGGACTTAACTTCCTATTTCAACGCCAACTCCTGAAGCACAGGGCATACGGAATTAGGGCCTTACAGACATAAAATCTACGGCAATAAAAAACGCTACTTCAAATCATAACCAAATCACTGGCTATAAGGCTGATATAGCTATTACAGCATCAATGATGCCACTTAATCTTCATGATATCCAGATGAGATACATCGGCGGTCAAACGACAGACAATGAGCGACTACTGACCCCGCGGTACGGATCTACATACAGACAGTCATATGCACATTACACATGCAAACGTACACACAGACACATGCTTAGCAATTGTTAAATTGTTCGATCATACGACAGATTGCGTGAACGGTGATTTTTAAATTTCAAAACTTTACGGGATAATTTGTCGTGACGTTGGCTAATGCATTAAAGAAAAACAGTCGTGTAGACTTTGCCAGACTTTCAGTACTTTATTTTTTTTGTCAACTTAATTTGCCAAATCTGCTACATTGCTCGAAGTCGTCCTTTATTTTCATGAGGTTTTGATCTAATGATCCAGTTCATATCTACGCTAATCAAATAGTTAACTACTGTCGTACAACTGTACATTCGATTCAAGTCTACAACCTAACAGCCAGCACTCTACAAGTTTCCTCTTCGAAATCAATTTCATAGTTCAAACGCAGGCCATTTGCAAATTAAATCAAACCTCAATTCGATGGTCGGTGTTGTATCGTGGCTACGTGGCACGAGGGTGTCGGGGAGAGGTGTGTAGTGCGGGGAGGGGGGTATGTGTGGGTCCGACGGCGCACGCGCAGAACAAAGGGCGAGCCGTGAACCGCGACCGACGCGGTTCGGTACCCCGCGCCCGCCAACACGCCTCGATATGCATGCCGTACTGATTTTTTTAATGGAAATTTCGTCTGACTGAGATATCACAGTCACAGTCCCTACTTACCTACATGATTACATTACGTAAGACGACATGAGTTACGTACGTAGTGGTTAAATAACCAGCAGTTATCACACTGATATACCGAATGATGCAACCTCTGAGGCTAGGCTCTACACCCGTACCGATCTCTAGCATAGGTATTGGACTTATAATGGATGGTCAGGTGCGACGTAGAACTGTTTCTACTGTATTACAGGTGTTCTGGATAGGTCGACGTGTTTCTATACCTCCCGTAATGTCCTTCATTCTTGGCCATTGTTCATATGCTAAAACTACTGATGTTTGTTACAGGCGGCTACACGACTGGCGGTCCCCGCGAGACGAACGCCTATGGCTACTCGGAGGCAAGCAGCGGATCTGCGCCGGCGCCGACAGCAGCTTCCCCCCTGGACGAGTACTACCCCTCTGAGTACCCACCCGGCCCTCCCGCGCCCCCTGCGCAGCCCTACTTAGACGAGTACTACCACCACGCGCACGCGCACTCGCAACCCCTGCTCACACACGAGCAAAAGTACCAGCCTCATCCTTACAGCAAGCCTTACCCAAGAGGTGAGTGATTATTATTATTTTCTAGGAAAGCTGCGGGGACTTTGGTCTCAAGTCCCAGTGGCAGGATTCGTAACAAGCGTAAGAACTCACGCACACGATTGGTTATCTTTTTTATTGTGCGGACAGATTAGCGCTGATTTAGTTGGTTTAATGTGCCTTCAGTCAACTGCACTTCTGCTAATCCAAAAGCTTTCGTTTGGTCCCTACAGATCGGTTTTGTTTGATCAATCTTTTAAAAAAAATGTAATTATATCTATCTATCTATTTTAGATAATTTGAAAAAGGGCTCATTCTCATTTTACATTGCAACTATTTTACAAAATAGGGGTTTCTATATTTTTCTTGGTCTACGAAGGGTAGCAGAACAAGAAAAATATAGAAACTGTAATAAAATCACGCAATCACAAGTAATTAAAACCAAACACATTTTCTCATTAGGAGAGATCAGCAGACAACTGACTTGGTCACTTTAATTGATGCGGTGTACAGTTTCAACAACGTCGTTAACAGAATTGAATGTTTCATGTGGTTAATATTTAGTGGTGATCATATTTCTCTCGTATTTTTACTAGTTATCGTCAATGGAGTGCTCTAATTGGTGTTAGTATAACGGTTCGTTTTATTTCTGATCTTGTCAAATTATTATCAACATCAAAAGATAATTTATACGACCTACAAGAATGATTATGCTTTAATGGGAGATGCTTTAATTTTTAAGTTTTTGAATACACATACTTCTCGTACCTACTTCTTGGATTTTCAAACATTAACCTTGTCTGTGAGAAGAAACCAGTCTTGATTTAAACACAGTAAGAGTAACTTAGTAGTAAATAGTTAGGCCCAGGAATCCAATCATCAAAGAATCTTTAGGGTTTTACCTACCTACCATTCGTGCCAAACTTCAGTTTTAACAAAATGTTTTCTTTCCGATGGTCCAGGCGGCGGCGGTCGGTACAGCGGCGACGGTTACGGCGAGAACTACGTGCAGGAGTATGGTGGCGCCTGCGCCGAGTGGAACGAGTGGCCTGCTGACCAACATGCGCTCATCCCGCAGGACAAGCTCGCCTACCCCGCCACAGGACCCTGCTTCACCGGTATGTATGACCATGGACAGAATGAATGTTATAAGAAAACAAAAATCCACCATACCATCCATTTGTAAGCCGTGTCGGTGACCCTGAAATTTTACTAGTTTATCAAGATTTAAAAGAGTCATCAATTAAGCTTGTTTTTATATCCATAATGCCCTAGTTTTAATTCTCCTACTTTAAATTAAAAACTGAAGAACCATTTCCGATACCCTCCATTTCCTGCAGTCCATCTCTTCAATAGTCCTCATCTGTCGTATATCGTAAAGCAACTGTGTGGCACGCTTACAGGATCAGGGCCAATCCAACTGTGGCAGTTCTTGCTGGAGTTGCTGACCGACAAGAGTTGCCAGGGATTCATCTCGTGGACTGGCGACGGATGGGAGTTCAAACTCACTGACCCTGATGAGGTAAGAGACCTTTTCTGTTTTTTTTTGAGTTTTTCTGCAGTTTGGTGATAGATCTCTAAAGCAATACAACTGAATAGTTAATAATAAAAAGTTGGTTGTAAAGCAGTCATTTCGTTGCAGCAACAATGGTCCTTGGACGGCAGTACCGACGGTCTTGTTGTTGAGCCGAAAGTTTTTATGAAACTATAAACACGGTGTCCATGCAACAAGTCCTTCGAAGTTTTGCTTAAAAAAACATTTCTGGACACCTTCCTGATTTAGTATTAACTATTCATAGCCAACTCTCATAACATGATTATATTCTGTATAGGTTTTCTCTGGAGCTTCCAACCCAACCTCCAACGCTTCTTGGGGAAGGTATACCTACTTACAACCAAAATACTAAAAAAATCTTGATTACAGGTGGCTCGGCGCTGGGGTATCCGCAAGAACAAGCCCAAGATGAACTATGAGAAGCTGTCCCGCGGCTTGCGCTACTACTATGACAAGAACATCATCCACAAGACGGCCGGCAAGCGCTACGTCTACCGCTTCGTCTGCGACCTGCAGAGCTTGTTAGGGTAAATTCCACTTATACACGAGTTGCGCCAGAGAAGAATGGAAGATTGTGATGGTAGAGATGTATGAATGAGACAGAATTATTGCACCGATTTAGGTTGAGGGCCGTAGGAGAATTGATACACGTTATAGTCATAGGGCCAAAATATGGCAACAGCATTTCCGCAGACGTGTCTTAGTTCAATAAAGGACAATATAGTGCCTTTGTCAATACCATTGACATTTGCAAGTGCCAATGACAATGTCGTGGCCTGCCGCTTACTAAGCTGCTATCAGCAAAATGAAGTAGCGTTATTCGGCTTTCTAGGTCACAGGTGTCTTCTGAGTTGGCTTCAGCCCTACGTACGCTTCCCAAAAGTTCGGGACCCCAGGGTTTAATAAATGTCAGAGACATAAAAATAATTATAATTCCTTTTTTTCCACATTTACAATTCACACTTATAGGTGCTAGTGAATGCTATTAAAATAATTGTTTTAAAGTCACATTGGTACTTCCCCGGATCTTACTTTACCTACATCTTCGTGCATGAGAAGCAAGGCCTTAACCACTAAGTCATCACGACATTGACTTATGATAGTCAATTCACTCATACTCCTTGTACCTACATGGTTCTGAGATACTTGCCCTGGTGTTGAGAAGCCCCCGAGCGTCTATCGATCCGCGAAACTCACTGCAGCTGATTTGATGTATGATCGTTTTTTACACTTTGGAACTCCTCGTCTAGATGGATATCAAAATTCAGATGGGACCGGACTGATAAGAGGTTCTTTATGTCGTTTGTGATCCCACTATTTGTCAGTAGGTACAAGTAGTCAATAGGATTTGTATCTTTTGTTGAAACTCATATTAAGATTAGCAATTATTGTTTAAATATCTAACAAAATCCCTTTTTTACAGTATATCACCTGAACAACTGCACGCAATGTATGAACCCAAAATGGAGAAGAAAGACGAGGACTGAGCAAGCCCTGCGCTAGCGCCGCCCCCCTCCACATCGCTCCCCTTCGCAGAACACCTCCCAACCCAACGTACTATTAGCTACACATCTCCAGCATTCTACAGACTGTCACCTGCTGTACGAAGAACATCGTACTAAATGACTCAAGAAAGATCAGTAGTGCTATTCTGTAACCATCTCACCGTGAAAACTTAGGTGAAGTGAGCGTGGAGTGTGCTGTCTCTGCCACTGATGCTAGGGATTGACGGGATGACACTGACAGCTCACTCCATGCAAGTCTTCACGGTGAGATTTTTACAGAGTAGATATGCTGCTATCTTACCACCCCAGACTTACCTACCTAAGTTTGTTTTCAAAAGCTAATTGCTAACACTGTAGGCCGAGTGCCTATCAGAACTTTAAGATTTTATATTCATTTTTAGAACTTCATAATATTAAAATGGATTTGATCTCATACGCAGCCACCAGTGGAATTAATATTAACCAACTAATGAAGGCTAACACCGGAAGGTCCTATGTTATTGTTCACCTTACATATATTTTACATTCACCATGTACCCATGTAACCAATGGTGCCTTATTGAAAACTTGTTATTTCATTTTGGGTTTGCAAATATTTGTTTTGATTGTATTGGACGCATGTATAACGCAGTTTGAACTCAGTGCAGTATTACGGAGCACATCTATGTTAAGGCTCGGGCACAGTAGCGCGAGGCGACAGTGCGACTCAAAGGCACCGTCGCGCGACGAGTGGTGCCTTTGTGTCGTGCTATCGCGGCGCGCATGTTTGTGGGAGCCTTAAGTTTCTACTCTGTCAATGTGATAGGTATGCGTCTACAAACTTTGCGACAAATCAATTTATTTAAATTCCTACAAACAGAGGAACAGAATTCAGCGAGAATATCAAAACTTAGTGCTAAAATAGTAAAATTTTACTATAATTTTAATGATAACTGTAAATATAAGTTAATTTTGTTACTTTATAAAATAATTAGGTATTATATTATAGTAGTTGTTAAGTGTTGTATGTTTAGTTCGCAAATTGTTGCAATATGCGATTATTATAATTAGTAGTCAGAATGAGGACGGACATAAAACGATTTTTGTATTCAGAGATTTTAGTCCAAAGATTATTAAATCTTAATTCCCACCAATTGGTAAGGATATGACAAAATTACCAAAAGGTCTTCTCATGTGTCTGGTTTGAAGTGATTATGATATTTTAACTTGTTTCATCGACCAGTGTTTTCAAAAAATCACATTTTTCAATGCACGCAATAAACTACATAAACAGTTATATATGAAACTCCGATGTACGTACGTAATACTTGAGTATCCAATACATTATGTGAACGCTCCAACACCGGGTGACCTCAACTGTCACTGATCTCGTGGTAAGGGATTGTAATGTCTTACTAGTTATGAAATTAAATTAGTTGTATTATTTTCAATTTTTATAGCTCCTAGCGTACACCGAAGATATGTCGATAAGTTTTATTTTGTAAAATATCTCTCCTCCATCAATATGATACTTGATTTTCGTTTCGTGCAATGCGGTTGGTAGGTTAGAATTTGTGAATCTTACTTACTACTTTACTTTCACACGGTGCTGTTAGCTCGATGTTTAAATATAACAGTATTGTAACGATGTCTTCCCCGTATTATCAAATTGATAGGTCTGACTCCGATTGAGATAGGTACTTTTTAACTGTTTACGATACTTTTACCTTAGATTACTAAATTATCACTTTTCCCTTAGGAATAAAGTCCACAGTCGAATGTATTGTATTTTGCTCCTATTTCTTGTGCTAATAGATATCTCGACACGTTTACTTGTAAACGAAGCTATTGTAAGTGAGACCTATTATAGTAGTTACGGCCAAATTTTGAAAGTATGTGTCGTTGTATGTATTGATGGAAGATATAAAATTAAATATATATATTTACGAAATTATAAATATGTTTTTCTTTTCATACAACATTTTTCCCAATTAATTTTCAATATTTAATTACAATAAATACCTAAGGATTATAACATATAATTACTATTAATCACTACATTATCATCACATCTGTCACACATCACATCTATTATCATCTACAGCAGAATAAACGACAATATCTTCTATGCCTTCTCCTGCTTGAGAAGTCTACGGCAGTTGAGCGAGTGCAAGTTGTAAACCCAACAAACAGGATTCGTGATGTAGATTAGGTACCTATATGGTCAGTATCTGCAAGTCACCCATGGGTGCCGGCAGGATTATGATAATAATCATTAATTTTAAGCTATAAAAATTATTTGTTTCGTTCGCATTATTAATTTTGGGCCAAGAATTTTGCCCTGCGGAACTCTTTTGGGTTAGGAGACTTAGGTTCGCTTAGTGAAAATAGATCACGAAAATTGCTTGCCGTTGTCCACTCTTTGGATCCTACCATCCAAATAAGATTCACGTACCTACGTCCCAGAAGAACAAAATTTGAGATTTTTGACAGAAATTGTTATACTGATGTGCCGCGAACTGTAGATTTAACAACTTTTGATACAGGTCTAGGCCAAGGTCAATAAAAAAATCATAGTAAGTACATTACACAAAATTAACGCAAAAAAAATATCCGAGATTTTAGGACGCAACCGTAGGACGCAAGTTACGATTACCTATAAACAAAAAAATATTGTTTATTGTTCCAGGCCACTCAAGTTTTATTTATGAGAGACTGGCCAGGTAAAGTCTATTTTGAAAATATGATTATTTGTAAGTCAAAATTGGTACGATCCAATTTCAAAATTTCCCTCCATTAAAAATGTACATGCGCCGAGAAAACTTTCGCGCTATGATTATTACGATTTCAAGTGTCGCCTGAAACCGGACGAATCGTACGATAGACTTCAAATGCCATTCATGGATGAAGGCCCTTCTAAGGCAACTGTGTATCGTTGGTATAACGAATTCAAGCGCGGTCGACTAACTTTGGGGGATGAAGAAAGAAGTGGTCGCCCTTTGAAGGCTGTTACGGAAGAAAAGGTGCTGACAGTGAAAATTTTAATCCAACACAATAGGCTAGTTACGTGTCAAGAGATTCAGCACATACAGTTGGATCGGGAAGCCTTCACGAAATTCTACACTTGCATCTACGCGTGAGGAGGATAGTTTCACGCTGGGTGCCTCACAACCTCATCGATGCTCAGAAGCAGGCCCGGATGGAATGGTGCCGTGATATGGTAAACAAATTTGAAGCAGGCTATTCTCGGTATGTTTACGACATCATTACAGGTGATGATTCTTGGATTTATCAATACGATCCAGGAACGAAGCGCCAGTCGACGGTTTGTGTGTTTCAAAACGAATCAACGCCTGCCAAAGTGAAGCGATCTAGAAGCGGGGTGTAGATTTTGATCACGAGCTTTTTCAATTTGACTGCCTACTGAGTGTCAATTCCTTTACGGAACCACAGAAGCATCAACGCTGAATGGGATACTACGAAATGCTTGCCATAAGTTTTCTCTGTTGTGAGCAACAACCGACCAAACACAGGGCTCTGCGGGCCACTGCTCCACCACGACAACGCACTCTCGGACACCGCGCTCAAAACGAGGGACATCCTGGACAACACTCCGGTCAAACTCTTGGGCCACCCTCCTTACAGCCCTGACCTAGCACCGTGTGACTTCTTTCTATTCCGGAAAATAAAAAATCTGCTCAAAGGGATACAATTTTCGTTGCCGGTACATGCGCTGTCAGCGTTCGAGCAGGCTGTAAAGGAAGTGTCTACGGCGGACTGGAAAAATGTTTCGAAAACTGGTTTAGAAGCATGAAACTTTGTATAGAGGCTAGTGGAGAGTAATTTGAAACGATTCAATAAATAAAAAATTACATAAAGAACATTTATTTTTATTTTCGAAAAACTTTCTGAGTGTCCCGTCCCACGTATGTGATATGACAATAAGTAGACGAAGGATATTTTGTGTAAGGTTACTGCTATCTGGTGGATAGTCAAATCAGTTTCCAATTTTGGATATTATCATATATGACGGGTGATTTTATCTGGTGGATAGTAAAATCATGTAGTTTTTTATTTTATTTACACAATTTGACATAGTGACAACCTCACTCTAGGTTCCTATGAATTATAATATTTTGTAATCATGGTAATTAACTCCATTTTACTATTTTCTGAGATTTGTCAAAACGGTTGTCCTTAATATCGTTGTTCAAACTCAAACTCAAAACATTTATTTCAAATAAACCAATTACAGGCACTTTTGAATTGTCAAGGGGTCGGTCAGTCAGAAATATGATGAAGCTAGTTGCCCATTCCAAAGCGAAGTAGGTACCTATGGAGAAGAACGGGCAAGAAACTCCATGGACACTCTTTTAAATAATATGGTTACAGAAAATTTGTTACATCACTCTTGTTGAAATTATACATGTAAGAACGAAGTAAAAAAAAAAAAAAAAGTTAATCGGAAATATAAATTTAAAAAAGCCGTGGCAGCCAAGCGATGACCAGTCCCGACTGACGGCGCCCGTTCACGAACATGACGTATGGATCAGCACCATTCAGCTCAACCATTTTGAAGGGAACTTAATGATCCAACACACACGCCACCACCAGCGAGACATTTGAGTGAGCGTGACATACTCTCAGCCGCCAGGGCACATTCAAGTCAATGACAGACGTGCCCAGTATAGGGTAGCTTTATAGTAGGTACATAGTGCTCACACGTGTACTTTGCAATTATACAATATTAAATGATTGAATTTATACAGTGCAAAGATAGTTTTTACAATCTTCAGCAGCTCCAACAATATTTCCGAATGCTAATCAATTGTTTAGGCGCCCTTGTGGAGCAGAACCAGCGTTGAGCCAAGCATTTCAATTTTGTCAGAGATGTAATCCCCCAATTTATAATATGCTTGGCTGCATAGTGTGCGTTTGATACAAGTTTTGAACTTCGTTTCATTCAGTTGGAGAATGTGGGGAGGTATTTTATTAAAACATTTAAACAGTACCCCATGAAGGATGAATCTACTTTAGCCAGCCTGAAACCCGGTTGAACCAATTGGTCCCTATTTCTAGTCCCATAGTTGTGTCTTTCACCTCTTTTACAGAAAAGATTTAAGTTTTTCCTTACGTACATGATGTTTTCATATATATATTGACAAGGTACGGTCATGATGTTAATATCTTTAAACAGTTCCCTTAATGAATCGCGCCTGCGGAGGCCATATATTGACTGGCTCAGAATAAAAATAAACTCGATGTCTGCAGCGCGTCCCCATAATAAGATACCGTAAGACATGATACTATGAAAGTAACTGAAATAGACTAGCCTCGCGGTATCTACATTAGTAAACTAACGGATTTTTCTTACAGCATATGCTGCTGATATTAGATGTCCTGCAAGAGATGTTAAATGGGTACCCCATTGCAGCCTTGAGTCGAGCGTGATCCCCATGAAAACCGTTTTATGAACGAATTCCAGTTTCTCTTGATTCAATACTATGTCACAATCATTACTTTTAACATTCGGCCAAGCAAACCTTACGCATTTTGTTTTTTTTCCCATTTAATACTAAATTATTTCCTAATAATTTAGTATTTAATGACGTAAATAACGCCCTGCTTCAGGTACAAAATTGGTTTACTCCTGTAAACCAATTTTGTACCTGCAGCAGGGCGTTATTTACGTCGTCAAGATTTGATGTACGTCTACTTTTCTTAAAAATGATACTTCTTTCATTTTTTCGTCCATTTGTGGTTGGTTTTTTTAATAAATGGGTTAGATCATTAATATATACTAAAAAGAGGAAAGGACCTAATACCGAGCCTTGTGGAACACCCATTTTTACTTTTAAACCAAGTGAATTGACACCATTAATTTGAACTTTTTGCCGTCTATCTTCTAAATAAGATCTAACTAAACTTAGCGCAAGTTTACCTATTCCGCAATGCTCCAGTATTAGGAGCAAGGTTTCGTGATTAACGCAGTCAAATGCCTTGGAGAGGTCACAGAAATTCCTATGGCATCTTGGGCCTCCTCCCACGCTGTAAATATGTGTTTTAGTAAAGTAATACCAGGGTCAGTCGTACAACGACCTTTGGTGAAACCATATTGCTGTTCGTGTAAGATTTTGTTGATGTTAAAATGATTAAGCATTTGATTGAGCATTACCTTTTCGAACATCTTGCTGAATACCGGCAACACGCATACTGGTCTATAATTGTTGGTGTCTTTGCTATCCCCAGATTTAAAAAGTGCTATAACCTTAATGTATTTCATTAAATCCGGGAAGACTAAGGAATCTTCCCGGATTTAATGAAATACAGTTCAGTACAGTAGATCAAGGGATCTACACACAAATTAAATATTAAAGCTAAGTATGGTGCTATAGTCTCGATTTTGGATGTACAAACTTTGATGGACATTCCCCAAAGATCTTCGGTCAACTTGATTTTTATTTAACGAAAAGCGTTTATACTTAACATAGGGTTCATATGTTTAAATTGAAATTCAACCGAACAGCCTGGAACGTTCGCTCTTAATAAATCAATTGAGACTTTGGGTGAGGAATTTAAAGCTTCCGTAGTTTTAGTAAGTAGCTCAAGAATTTGTAAATTATTTTACTAATATGCATATTAGTAAAATAATTTACAAATTCTTGAGCTACTTCTAAGTTAGAGCTTATGGCACCACGTGAAGTCTCCAATGTATATTCAGTGTTTCGTATTTTTCTCCTACTCGTTTCGTTATTTATAACTTTCCAAACTGTTTTTATTTTATTTTCTGCTGATTTGATCTTGTTGGTAATAACAGGGCTTTAGCAATTTTGCAGGTATTTCTAAAAAATTTGGAATATGTAGCAACATACTTATTGAAAGTTACATTGTTAATGTAAGGCTTAAGGCCATACAGCTCGAACAGTCTTTCCCTACTAATCCTAATACCTCTAGTTGCCCAGTCACTAAATATAAATGTAGCGCAAATATTTTTTGTTTTCTTTTCAAAAGTTTTATTGAATTCAGTGTGGACTAATGAAAAGAAATCCTCATAAAATTTATTTGCATCGTCCGTATTATGGTCCAGAACATTTAACTTATTATTTAGGGTACTATTGAATCTATTTAATTTGCCAGTAGTTATTGGTCTAAATTGTATTTGCAATTTATGTAAAGGTCTTTTAAACCTAAAAGTTACCGTTTGTCCCCTATGATCAGACGGCAGATAATTTACGATGGCTTTTTCTAAATAATCAAAATCGCAGCAGACATTATCAATACAAGTAGCAGAAGTTGGAGTTAATCTAGTCGGTTCTGTAAAAACATTAAATAAATTGACCGATTTAAAAAGGCTTTGTAATCTACTGCTATTTGAATTATTTTCGATAATAATATTAAAATCACCACAAATAATTGCGGCTTTGTTACTGGATACAGTTTCGCAAGGACATCTTTCATTATTGACTCAAATAAAGAAAAGGTCTGATAATTAGGGGGTCTGTACACGCACACTACAACATGCTTATCCAGCTCAACACAGGACAGTTCGATACAATGTTCAACTGATAAACACCTATGTCATTGCGTTGCTTAGATTTTAAATAATTTTTAATCCAGATTACAGACCCTACACGCTGCATAGATTTACGGGTAAAACAACTGCCCACACTATAGTTCTCATTATTAATTAGCATTTGGTAATCCCTTAACCAATGTTCAGTAAAACAAACAAAGACAATCTTTGTTTTGTGCAAAGCATTTCAATTTCTAATAATTTGGAAAAAATACCTTGAATATTTTGATGAAATAACTTCAAGGCATTCTGCTGACCTTCTTTTCGATAATTACAGATTTTTGAGCAAGAAGATACCTTGTTGTTGTTAGGTATAAGAATGTTCTTCCTGGTACCTTCTGTTGTCTTCCAAACTAGTTTAAATGATTATCCGTAGTTAAGCTCAAGACTTCAATGTCATCACCAGACGGTGAGCTCGTAGTGAGTGAGGTACATGGAACCTCCTTCGTACAATTTGTAGAAGTACTTAGAGCATTTGAGCTACATTTATTCAGGCTCACCACCCTATGTTTAGTATCATTACTAACTATTGTGGTGTTAATAACACAAGACTTCGACATACTACTTATGTCTGAGTTTATATAATAAGCTAAATAGCCTTGCTATTATGTGTCTAAAATTAACAGGCAGATACACAGTATCCCTAGTCGATTTTAGAGTTTCAAAAAAACTGTTGGTGTCAAAAAACACAAGCTTGTCACTGTGATGACTAACTAAAAAGTGCATATGCTTATTAAGCATAAGAATATAATTATTTTGTCTAATTGTCAGTCTTTCAAAATATGGGAAAGCACACAAATATTATTTTACTACATTTTATCTGTAATAACTTTGTGACACAGTCAGTGATTTCATCTTTTTTGACCTTAGAACTATTATTACCTACAAATACAGTAATGTTGGTTTCAGGATTATATTCATTTCCTGTTACTGATGCCATTATTCGTTTGTAACCTACAAACGAATAATGGCGTACAATAGTTTTGAGTTAACTCAGGTTGTTATTAATTAATTTACCTAAACCTCTTCCTATACCATCTGAGAACATAACAGAATGAAAACAATGATGACTACTTAAAGACGGACAGCTACTGATATCAAGCTGTACCACTTGAGATAGATCTTCCACTATATCAGATATAATATCTTGGTTAAGAATACAGTCTTGAGACAAACTCTCAGTCTGGGATGGGTCCTCCGTTAACTTAGACTGGACAGCATCAGGGTTTGAAACCTTCTGACAAGTACACTGACACATAACTAACTCATTAGCAGCAAGGATATGTTCTTTAATTTGGTTCGGAGAACCCACATATTTAATGTAAAGTCTCAAGTACCTGTATGTCAGACTGTAAGCGCTGTGTATCAATTTCTTTTTTTTTTTCTGTTAACTTATTGATAAGATCAACACATTCTTTTCTCAGTGGAATATTTTTAGAAAAGTGTTTTTATTGTTTCCTAAATTGCTTACATTTTTTAATTATTCTATTCAGTTTTGCATATTTTTTTATTTTGTTATGACTAACTTTATAAGTATAATTATAATTCTGTTTCAGCAAGGAATAAGGGTTACAATTTGTATTTAACAATTCATTATATACGTGGTTAGTTTCATAAACCTGGGTACATTCTTTATCTTTCTCTAACTGGATAATACGACTATTAGCATGAATTAATTCATCTTCTAGGTCCCTAACTTTGCCTAAAGCCTCCTCATACAAATTACTACAGTCAATGAAACCATCCGTGACCACCTTCAGTTGATCGCGTTCTTCAACAATATTCAAAGTCTACTAGCTCCCGTTTAAGGCTTGAGTTTTCTTGATTTCCTCCTCACTTTCATCATTCTCCTGTAACAATTGTTTACATTGGAGTTTTGATGTTTGACTCTAGTACAATGTTCAGTCGTTTGACAACGTCATTATAACTGTTATGTGACCTATGCGGTTACTCAATCCTGAATACTCAATACTTTATTGCTTGCCATATGTATTACATAGATGGTAAAAACTAAATAAAAGATCAATATGGACCCTGTCGGAAAAAAATTGAATTTGCTTACTTTATGGGTCTCATCACAACCAGTATTGGGCCGTAAAGTCGGTCTTTAACTTATAGTTAACTTGTTTATAACGTTCAGCGGTCATTGGCTGACTTCTAAGTAACTACTAAACGATAATGATGTCGTGTAATTTTGGCATAATTCGCTTTATATTTACGCTTATACGATCAATCTAAAAAAATGACTGAAAATTCAAAACGTTAACTTAACTATTATAAAACATTAATTTGTTGGTTGGGATAGCTACAACCACATCTTAGGTGTTTGATGGCCTGCTTGAGAGACAGCTTAAAGAACACCTAAATTTAAACGATGCACAGTTCGGTTTTAGACCCGACTTACGACAGAATGTGCGGTTATGTCCCTTATGCAGACTATCAGGTATTACACTGATAGGAGCACGACTGTAAACGCAGCCTTTCTTGACCTTTCCAAGGCATTTGACCCAGTTAGGTATGATATTCTCTGGCGTAAATTGAAGGATGCCGCGTTAGTTAATTCATATTTTTTAATATTGTTATGACCGCCAAACTAACCAGGTCAAATGGCTTGGCGAACTTTCTGACGAGTACAGGTTCGAGTGTGGAGTGACCCCTGTCTCACTCTGGGTCCCTGTCACACGGGTTAACATCTCCTTCACTCTTCAATTTGCAAACAACGCTACATCATGTTTATCCTTTATGGGAGGTAAGGCTAGTCGTTTATTTATTTAAGGTTTTAATATCGGTTAAAGTAGAGAAAATAAAACATAAGACTGAAAGAGACTATGCATCATTCATTATAGGAGTCCCCGAAATCAAATATGAACTATTGTGTCAACCGGAAAGCTGGGCAGTAAATATTGAGTTTTGCGAATGGGTCTGGTTTCGGAGACAAACCAACAAAACTGCAAACTGCGACAGGCCTGGAACCATCCACGGTCATCCCTGACCCTCCCTTTGGCACTGGAACGACGCGGGTAATCTTCCATTTCTCCGGAAACACCGCTCCATCCAGACATTTATTATAAATGTATTGCAGCGGTTTGGCTAGCACCGACCGACAATCCTTAAAGATATAAGGAGGAATGCCGTCCGGCCCAGAAGACTTTTTCGGTTTAAGCTGTTGAAGCGCGCAACAAACATCCGACTGTTGTAAGTGATCAAGATGTACCCGCGCCGCTCTGTTCTCGACGCCCGCTTCGATCATAGCCGCACTGACATCCAACTCGGCCTGCTCTGTACTATACACCGAATAGAAGTACTCAGCGAACTCCTGAACACACTGCTTGCTAGTCAACGCTTCGCCATTCTTTAAAATCTGTTGCTGTTTTCTACTACCTCTTCTAGATTTAACATAATTCCAAAATGACTTCGGGTCTTCCAGCACTTGGTTTTCAACACGGTGCTCATGCTGTTCCCGAGCGACTGAAATCAAATTTTTAACTATGGTTCTACACTGAGCAAACGCTTCGTAATCAGTCCTACACCCACTTGTTTTATACCGCTTGTGTAGAACAGCCTTTAATTTTATGTTGCGAATTATTTCAACAGTGTACCACTCAGGGTAAATATACCTTGAGCTTACACGACTTCGCTTTTTCTTTGGAACGCAGTCGTCAAAAATCGAATTAATAATCTCGTAGAAATAATTTAAACTCATTTGCAAATCTAACTCATACATTGGAGCCCAATCTACGGCCGCAATTGATGAGTATAACATGAAAAAATCAGCTTGATTGAAATTCCAGCCAGTAGGTGCCTGTGTATCCGCATTCAGTGCTGCCGAGCCCGCGCGCAGGCGCCGGCGCACGCAAATACTCACCGACACGTCGAGCGGCGGGTGATACGCGTCCACCGGCACGAGATGCGCCTCCGCCGCGAGCACGCTCACACTCCCTTCCTCCGCGAATGTACACAACACTAGATCTAATTGACGACGATATTAATGCTATTCATAAGAGCTTATTTCGACAGGTCAGTGGCCAGCTTTCAGACGTCCAGCACGGGTTTCGACCAGCAAGAAGCACTACTAGCAATCTACTGAGCTACATGGCTAATCTTGTTCCAACAGTGGACAATGGGGGACAAACTGATGCCGCTTACTTCGATTTTAAAAAAGCATTTGATCTAGTAAATAATGATATTTTGCTCAAAGAGTTAGCGGCCTTTGGTTTCACTCCACATCTCCTAAAGTTTTTTGCAAGTTACTTGAGCGGTAGGCAACAGTACGTAGAATATGAGGGACAAAAGTCAAAGCCATATGTTACCAGGTCGGGGGTGAGTCAGGGCAGTAATCTTGGGCCTTTGCAGTTCATTCTTATGATAAATGATTTGCCAGAAGTTGTTAAAGATGCCAAATGTTTGCTGTTTGCTGATGACCTCAAGCTGTCGCTGGAGATAAAAAAAGTGGAGGACTGTGACAGGCTTCAGAGAGACATAGACAGAGTGGTAGCCTGGAGCAAGGATAACATCTTACAGTTCAACAGTTCAAAGTGCGTTACAATCACTTTCTCTCGCGCGCGCACTCCTATTCTATATACATATAATATAGACGGGTTACCAATGGCTAGGGCTAAGGAAGTTAGGGACTTAGGGGTGAAGTTCAACACTGAGTTAACGTTTCGTGATCACGTCACAAGCTGTTGCAGAAAAGCCTACCTTAATTTAGGTTTTATGCTCCGTATGGTGCGTAGTTATAATGCGATAACCGCTTTAATAACATTAAAGCGGTTATCGCATTATACAACAATTTAGTTAGAAGTCAGTTAGAATGCAACGCAGTCATTTGGTCTCCACATGAATCTAAATATAGGCTCATGCTGGAGAGAGTACACATTTTATACACATTTTATCCGCTTATGTACCCGACTTTATTTATTTTGGGTATGGTTGGATATAACGAACTGAGGGTCAGGAGGGATCTCGCACTCACCTCGTACATATTCAAAGTACTTCGAGGGAAGGTACATAATGCGGACATATTAGGGCACATAGGTTTGTGTGTTCCGGACAGGTACGTGTGGCGACGACGAAAGCCACGGCTGCTGGAAGAGCCGCGCGCTCGGACCAATCTTTTAAGTGAGGCGCCACTGACGCGTGCACTCCGCACTCTTAACCTCATAGCTAGTGACACGGACCTTTTCTATTGTTCTCTGAGTGAGTTCACAAAGAACGCATTGTATGTTATAACTTACAAAATGTAATTATTATAATAAGTTAGGATATGTACACTATCGCAATAGGTTACCCTATAATGATAGATGTAAGTTGGATAATAAATTAATAAATAAATAAATAAAAATGGGCCAAGAATTGACCCTTGGGGACCCCATTCTTACTACTGATCCGGGTGATAGCTAGCATATATACAACTTCCCGACAACAATCATCGGGCAGTTGCCCACCGGATACGACATCCATCTGGTCGGAGGATCCTCCCTTTTCCAAGAGTATGAGTGAACTTTACACCCTGTTCCTCATATCTCTTCATGCCCATTAATCACACGCTACCCTCCTCCTCACCGCTACCCACGTCAATTACAACGTCGACCGAGAGCTTAGCACCCGTACGGGGTCTGGCGCCTGATGTATCCCAGATAGCAACAAACATCACAGACCGTAAAACAAGTAAAAAAAAAGGAAATCTGAAGGCGAAGAAGATATAGCTCCGGTAACTTTGAAAACTTTCACTACTTTCTCTGACAAGCAGGAAATCATTTTGAAGTCTTAATGTGTAAGATCAGTAGCATTATTCAACAAAACATGAAATTGAAGCATAGTGTCGAGGTTATGTCAAGCGTGTATGATGAGTTCTTGGGGTCGTATTGCCATCTTGGAGGCGGAAAGGAAAGATGATAAAAAAATACATTCATCAACTAGAAGAAAAATTGGAACTTCTGGAGCTTAAATCACGATCGACCGGTTTAGAAATCCGAAATATACAAAAACAGATAACGAGACCAAGGTGAACCTTTGCAGCCTGGTGCTCAATATGGGGACGTCATTAAATATCGATATTGAGAGCTCCAACATATAAGACATTTACCGATTAAAATCGAAAGACATTTCATATCCAATTATTGTAGATTTTCATTTATTTATTTATTAAATAAATAAATGAAAATCTACAATAATTCATTCATTAAATTAATTTCTTTTGTGACATCAAAAATCCATCCATGAAATCCTTTCAGTGGAGTTATGACTACCAATTCTGCTGGACTGCATATGGTATTGTATACCTTCGTAAAAAGGTGAATGAGCCTCAAATTCGAATATATTCGGAGTCTGTTATTGAGAAGCTTAAGTGTCCCGAATGTAGGTTATAATAGTCTTGGAGGTTATTTCATCATCATTGCCTAGTTGTAAGTCTTTGTTATGTATTTTATTACTCTTATATTACTGTAAGTCTTTTTCCACTACACGTAACTCAATATAACATTTGTAATGTATTAAAGACTAATTTTAACAAGAAAGTCTCTATCTGTGTTCTAGAAAACTGTCAAAAAATTAATCTCCTTTTCGCCTAGCAAACGTTTGACTGTACTCACGCAGAACATTCGTAGCATAAATTGTTATCTCTAGGGTCTTGAATTATTACTAACTAAATTATAAATTGAATGTGACATAATAGTTCTCACAAAGTGCTGGCTGCTTATGACATGTGTCATACCAACTTTATATAAGTACATGTACGGCAATATTATCAATGTATTCAATAATTTTAATTATTAGTTAGCCAATTTTAAGTATTTTCTTAAAAGGTTCGCCATCACAATTATGAAGAGATCAATAGAACGAATAGAGTAAAGCTATGTGAATGATGTATGTTAGATGTAAATATTTAACTAGAATTTCCTTATATCGGGCTTTGAATCGTTCTCCACTAACAGTAACTTTAAATAAAATGACGGTGCTATTATTTATTATAGAGATCATATTGAAGTAACGTTTGAGGAACCAACTTTTCAAGAAAGAAACTGTCTTGTGGCACACATGCAGGGCTAACATGACATGCGCGACAAGCGCTTCTCGACGAGTAAAAACGAGATATGACTTTTTATCGTCCGGTGCTAACATGACTGCACAAACAACTCGTCTCGTGCTGTCAAATTTAGACAAAAGAGACTTCTTGACAAATTAGTCGTCAAACGACAGCGAATAGCGTACTAATCTTATCGAATTTTGACACTTTTATATGAGATAAGTCATGATTTTACTCGTCGAAAATTTTGACGACGACAAGGGTAGACAAAACGAGAAAGCTACAGTCATAGAGTATAGTTACTAAAATGAAATACAGTTGTCAATGCAACTTAGGAAAAAAATGTGTTTTAAATTTTTTAGGGTATACCATTTAGTTAAAAACATGGCAGTGCCTTATTATAACTACTTCAGATCGCTGTACGAAGCAAGGGAAAACCGTAAAATTCAACGGAAAAGGATTAGGGACGTTTGCGATCCCTTTGACCTGAGAGATTCTGTGTTCCAGTCGCTTTGGCGGATCTCACTATGGCTTTTTACGTAATCGAAAAGTTAAAGTCTGACTTAGAACCCAAAAACTGCACGGGTCTGCCAGTCCACTATAAGGTAAGTACATAACAGTCATCCTACTTATGAATTATAATCAAAGTAAAAATACTTCATTGCTACTGCTTACTACCGCCAAAGTACTATGTTTGTTAGTATTATGACTGAATTAGTCGAAAGGTTTTACTTCAAAGTGCCACTGCACAAATGCATAAATATTTTGTTTGTTCATATTTGGTTTTAGGTACTGTGCTCTATTCAATTTTTGGCCAACGGTGGGTATCAGAGGCAGATTGGTCAAGACCACACATTGTGCCAGGCACAAACTACCGTAAGCAGTTTTCTTGACCAGTTCTTGCAGGCTATTTACACAAAGTTGGTATATGACCACTTTCTGTAGGTTTTATATTGTTCATGATTAAATTTCTTGCGAAATAAAGATATGGTATTATGAATTGCCTAATGCTACCTGCACTTGTTATTTAAAGATCAACGTGTTCGTTAGTCACGAATTAGTTTTCGACAGGCTAACTCATTTGCCGAAAAACAACCAACATTCTTTGGTGCGAACAAAAACAAAACGAGTGGTAGATTACGACTGACTCCATCTCATAGAAAATAGTCCTTTGTCCCAGCAGTGGGCGTGGTATAGGATGATTCGTGCCAAGTTTCCAGTTTATTAACCAAGGGAATATCAATATAACGATATTTCATATTCTGCATAGCGATGGATGTGTATGATATCAACCAGCTGAGCTAAGTTCTGGTGGAACTCGGTTCCTACGCTCAAAGCGCATCTTACCTGCTCCGCAACATCATTTAACTCTAGTGGAAAAATACACATAGTTTAGTAGCTTATCTTCACCGCTTAGAACTCGCCCATCTGTGGTGGACTGGCAGTCTAGGGATTTCCAAAACCCCTCCTTAGTGCTCGCCTACTTTATGAAAGGAAGAGAGCCGTTCGCAAAATAACGGTCATAGGCTGTGTGCCGAAATGTGCTATTTAATTTCTTTTTTTAATGTACTTAATATCAAAATATATTTCGATGTAGGAGATAGATAAGTAGATAGATATATATTTTTAATATTAATAGATAGATTGGTGATTTGTTTCAGACTTTTGACTGAATGGATACATTTTCCGGCCTCACAAGCTGCCCGGAGGCGTGTAGCTGGGGCATTCCAAGATAAATTTAATGTCCCTGGCATATTGGGGCTCATTGATTGTACACATGTCAAAAATCTTCCCCCACCTGGGCCGCAGGTCATAGTGTATTATCTATGGCCGCAGGGAGCTCAATACAAAAATATGAGAAAGGCTGCACACGCCCTAAATGTCCAATTGGTAAGAGCTTACAGTAAGTGCTTATTTCTCTGCTTTGGAACTTTGATTTTGTATGTTTAATATTACTTATATTTCAGGTAGCTGATTCTGATTGCAGGATCATAAGTGTAAATGCCACGTATCCTGGCAGAGTCCACGACGATTTTATTTGGAACCACTGCAATATAAAACAGGAGATAAAGAGGCTTCATGATTCTGAAATAGGCAATTACATACTTCCTCTTAGGTAAGTCAGTAGTCATAAAATAATACAATGATTTATTTTAAAAAGTAATTTAATTTAATTTAACATAAGCAATAAAAATAAACAAACTATCGTCGCTTAAGGCGGCACCTCCTGTAAAAAAAAGAACTTTTATTTATTACGTTGAAACTTCCTCTGCAGGTGACTCAGGGTACCCATTGGAGCCGTGGCTCATGACGCCGGTGCTGCACGCTGAGCCTGATTCGCCAGAGCAGCGGTATACCGACTGGCATTGCCAAGTTCGGAATGCAATAAAGCGTACGAATGGGTATCTAAAAGGCAGTTTGAGGTGCTTGGGCATAGATAGGGTGCTCCACTATTCCCCAGAGAAAGCTGCTGAAATAATATATGCTAGCTGCATCATTTATAACCTAATGAAGCATTTTGGGTAAAATTAAATATCTGTTGCGGCATAGGTTGTTAATTTGTTGCACAACATTTGTTGGTTTCGTGTAAGTAAATAATTAATTTCACAGGGTTCCATTACAAGAAGACCTGCGGGATGACGGTGATAACTCCGTTGACACGTACGTTCAAACCCCTGTACGTCTGCTGCGGCTGTCTCAAGCCAGGCGCAGGGAAATAATAAGAAACTATTTTAATTGATTTTTTCGTTATTTTTAATTAAGGTATGTATTGTAAATAAATGTTTAATTATAAGCTTAAATACATACACACCTTTTGTTATTACTTCCCAATTTTTTATTGTCTGAATTTTTATGATTCCAAATATAGAGGGTTCTTACATTAGCAACGCGTTCTGTTCCTCTTTGAGATGATTGTTCCGGCGTACTTCTTTTATTAATTCCTGAAATCAATGTCAATCAATATTGTTTCGAACTGAAGTCTTTACATAGGGTATTGCAGTAATATTGGCGGGAAGACATTAACTAAGAAGCTAGAAATAGCTTTGTCCTTACGGCCCTCGGCTGTTTCGTAAACTCTAAAAGTCTTATTATTCAAACATATATTTTGCGTAAGAATTCTGTGACAGGCCTGAAAGTCGACTACCGCGTTGGCACCCGAAACAGTAGTCCACGGTTCGCCAACCGTGAACGCAACATCATCAGATGATGAGCCGGAAGACGTCCATTGCTGGTTATAAAAGGCCTTCCCAAATCATCGCTTTCATTACCAGTCCTATGCTTCCCGGTGTACGCTCCGCGGTGCACCAGACTACTCTAGTCTGATGAAAAAATTACTACCGATATAGTTCATGTAGTTATATTAACAATTTATTATGAACAAGTGCGGCCGCGGTTATTTCATTTTGCCATGGGCTGTGTGGCTATTTCAGGCTAAGAGGCTGCCGACCGCTGGTATAGTCAATTTCTGTTGATCATCCAATATTATTTAATGTAAGATTTGACTAACTTTCATTAATACGTTTAGCTCTAGATGAGCATTAATGAAGCGGTCCGGTGGTTCCACTTTTCGAACCCGCCTTCGGCTTCGTACCGCTGGTCTTGGCGAGCTTGAAGCAGCCACCGTCACTTCTACTGCCGGCACTTCGGTTGATGGTACAGATGATGGTAGTGGCGCTGCAGCAGTAATACTGCGTAGGGCAGTATCATTGCTGAACTAAAACAGAGGAACGAACAAATTAATTTGTTACAATTTATTAACACACTATATTTTGCCTGTGGCTTCGTCAGCGTGCACGAACAGTCGACACGTTATGTCTGAACGCACGCAATACTACCAGATTAAAAAGTATTCTCCTAACCTTGGTCACGGTCTTCCTGTGTGCCAAATTTCAGAGAAATCCGTACAGCCGCATAGGCTTGTAAAGGACACTTTCGCATAAAGTAAGGACAATAAATTTTAAAGCATAGAAGTATGAGTTGGTATGAATAACATAATCAGACCCGAAGAGGTAGACAGTCCACACCAAAATTTTGGTCAGTTATTGTTAAGTTCTATGTAATAGGACCCTGACAAGAACACTTTTCAATCAGCCAGCCACAAATTCAAGATTTCGGACTTGGACTCTAAAGAAATAGCTCCTAAAAGGAAATGTTTAAGCATAAAACTTACCCCGATTGGTGACTCTGCTGGGCCACACCCCATTGCCATCTCCTGACCAATAGTGTCCAAAATATTGCTCGCGTTTTATGAAATTTGGGGGACAGGTATGTTGTTACCAGTTGTATTTCTGGCTCTGTTGACAGCCCCACCCTCTGTCCCCTCCCGACCCTTGCTCGAGCCAGCCCGCGCCGCTGAGCCTGTAGCTTTAAATTCGTCCCTAATTAATACCAATCCTGATCCAGCTAGTCATTTGCTGCCCTCTTCCAGCGACGCTCTAAGCCGAGGTCCGTACCCCACAGGGGGTGCCCTTAGCGTTGTCGCTTAGTTTTAGTTAGTATTTAAGTTTAAGTCCTGGCTGGAGGCCTTAATTTATTAGGGCAACCACAGGCAAGTCCGTCTAAGCAGACGACAACATCAGGTTGACCTGCGAGATGCCATTCCAAAAAAAAAAAAAAAAAACCCCACCCACTGTCCTAGCCTTCCGCTTTTGGTCACGCCAGCACTGAAAAATATCATATTTCATAAATAATTCCTTAAAAACTAATCTTAGTTTGTCATCATCACCATTATTTCAGCCAAAAGACATCAACTGCTGGACATATGTCTCCCTCAAGCTTATTCTTGCAATATTCTTAGGTTTTATGAAGAAGGAATAATTAATTTGAAAAAATTGTATGTACCTATGTAATTATAAGTTTACTAAACTCTGAGGGGCTCATAGTTACGTACTAGCGTCGCGGTTGCGATTAATGATTATTTATCATCGGAATATGAGATTTAAGGACTTCTGCACTATCATATCTCATATTATGTAGTCTCCGTTAAGATTCGCGCCGTGACCGAAATTTGGTCGGGAGGATACGACTAAACGTCCAAGGGCCATGGCATCTTTTATGCAAGGTGTGTGTATACTCATGTTTTGGACAAATAAATGACATCATTATTATCATAACTTACGATTTTCCACTGCGCCGCTGATTTTGGTGGACCGAGTTCATCCAGTGCATTTTTCAGCTCTGTCCACTGGCGCTCCATTTGAGCATAGCCCTGTGCGGTGGTGTATTCACCGGAAGCAAATTGCGCATTACTGTGCATGTACTGGCATAAACATAACATAACATCACGCCTTGTTTCCCCGAAGGCCGAAGGGTAGGGCATTACTATTACAAATACAATATTCAAGGCATAAATATTGTATTTGTTTAACGTTGCTTCGCACACTGAAACAATACGGTGCAATAGCGGGTGTTCATTTTTATTATTTCGATTTAGATATAGTAGTTAAATCTATGTATAAAATGGGTACTTACTTTTTCCTAGGAAACATGATGTAGCAAACGTCCTGTGAAGTCCTTTTAAAATTACAATATTTATTTCGTTCGCTGATTTATTCTAGCAAATACTGAAAATTCGAATAGATTTGAATTTCGCACCTATCAATGTCACCCTTGATGTCACCGCACAAAATGTCAATGCCAAGCAAACGAGCTGTCAAAAAAAAATAGAGGTGGAAGTGTCGAATCGCATCAAAATCGAACGAATGAAAAGGAACAAAACCGATGTTGCTACATAAAAAAATAAAAAATATAAATCATATGGCTACACCAGTTTCTCGTGACGAGAAATCGAAGTCTCGGCGAATACGTAGTTTCACTAGTATCTCTAAGTAGCCTGTGCTCGGCGAGTTCTTTTCTCGAGCAAGGCGGTCAGCAGCAGGGCTAACATGCCGGACGCGACAATTACTCACTCTCGTATTTTCTCGTCGCGTGTATACCGTCACTACTCGTTTTCTGTCAGCACTGCCATACAAAATACTTCACTTGTTCTATCAAACTTGATGTTTCCTCGTTAAACCATAACATGACCACCTAATTTATCTCGCATTTTGACAATTCAACATGAGAAAATCGTGATTTTCTCTAATTTAGTCGTCCTCGATTTTGACGACGAGAAGAGTGAACAAAAATAAGGTACAATTTTTTTTATTGAATATCCAAAATAACACGGCAAATTCATAATTATACTTATTTTCGTTCTAGTTCTATTAGACAACATGAAAAAACTTCATTGAAATACTGAATTGACATAATGGGGAAGGTCGGGCAAAGCTAATTGTAGATGGCGTGACCATAGCTAGGTCCCTACGGCCTACAAAATTTTTGACATTTCGTTCATTCATTTCATTTTATGTTCATTCATGAGTTTGATTTTATTTCACTATTTCGTTATTTTCGGTGATTTCAGTATTTTAAATCAAGTAATTGACATGGAAAGTGTCAGAATTAATATTTCCTCGTAATCACTTTCTTCAAAATGTTCACGACATAAATTCGAACTCAAAAAAATCTGTACGAATAGCTGTAAAGCACAATCTTCTAATTGTAGGGGCTTACGAGAAATTCGAACTCCAATTTCTGAGTATCTAGGAACACAACATCGAGTCAACTTTCGCTAAAATAAAATAAAACCACATCACGCCTTGTATTTTTAGCTTGTGTTGGGAACTAGCTACGACAGCGCCTTTTTGACAGTTGCCTTCCCCATTGAATTGAATGAAAATACTTAGTTTTAAACAGCCTACTATACACATTGGAATGAAGTTCCTTTCGGCGGCTGCGAGAGAAAGTTTGGCGCAGGGAAGCACTATTAAGTAGATGAGCATCAAGTGCAGTAATAATCAGTCTAGTTTGTCAATTATGGTGATTAACGAAATCTAGGGAGTTATGGCTGTACCTGCCTACGCAACATAATTACGAAAATCGCCAGTTGAGTCTGCAAAGTTAGTGAGTAAAAGCAATATCATGTGTTTTATGGTGATTGTTACAATATCAACCTTCGCTTTGTCGAATAGTGACCTTCGGCCGATTTATCAATTGTGGTGGATTATCTAGTGAGTATAATAAGTGCCACTAATTGTATTTTTAATTTTAGCATGCCAAAGAAAAACAGTAAAAAAGTCGGAACTAAACAAAAATTAAAAGAGGTGAACGTTAAATCAATACAGAACATACTTAATCCATGCGTAAAATCGACCGATGTTGCAGTGATAAAAATGATTTGTTTTTAATAACTTGCTACATCGGTTTCTCGTCGCGAGATACAGAAGTGTCAAAGTGCCTTTTTCGAGTTTACTCGAGCTAGGCGGTCATGTTAGGTGTAAGGATGACGTCAAAATCGTAGAAAATTTTCGAGATAACGAGATATCGAGCGTTCTCGCGCTTGTCATGGTAGCCCTGCGTTAGGGGAAAACGACAAAGCAATCGACAACGACAACTTTTGTCATCTCGCGCGACAATTTTCTCGCGCATGACATGTTAGCCCTGATGGCAATTAGTTCAATATAACGCTCTCCTTCCTATAAAAACACAGATCCATTCCTAGACTCATTACATGTAACACTTTTAAAAGTAGAGGGTTCAAATAACATTATGTTGATAGGAGGTATAAATATTCCTATGAATCATAATAAAATCGATCAGACCGGATATAAATATTTGAATCTGACAGCTTCTCATAGACTACTACATGCACATACTGAAGTAACCCGTAGTGTGAGTGGTACTTGTCTTGACCATGTTTTGCTGAAAGCTCTTACTGTACACATACAATGATTCCTCAAACTACCCATTTATTTTATTTTTTGGGTTGGGAAATCATCAAATGACTTCTCCCGCTTTGGGTGGAGTGGGAGGGCGTATCAGACTTTTACTGACTAAAACCCACCCGTGTTCCTTCAGTTGCCTGTGCCAGGGCCACAGTTTCTGTTTCGAATTCCCCGCGACCCTGAGGCGTCGGCCCTACGGACCCCGTCATTTGGTGCTGACATCTCTTTGAGGCGCTCGTGGAACACGACGTGCCGTCGACCCGGGCCTAGTCCTTACCGCGGACGGCGAGCAAAGGGTAACTCGCCGTCCGCAAGCCCGCGCTTACAGTGGCCGTGAGTCTGCATAGGATTCCCGACGCCCAGGGCGTCTCCTGCGGCGACTAGGGGTGTGAGGGCCCAATGCTCTCCCCTCACGCGCTCCGCCTCCTCCTGAGCGTGTATTACTCCTTCGCAGAAGGAGGTGACGGCTTCTTCAAACTATAGGGTAGTTTGAAGGAGGCGTCACCTCCTTCTGACCATTATCCTGTGCTAGTTTGTATTGATCTTAGTCTACCTCGAACTTTTACAAACACAACGTACAGTTTAATAAATAAGGAAAACTTATCTCAAGACCTACGAAAAATTTATCTATCGCCAATATTCCAGTCTAAATATCCAGACTGTGCTATCACCTACCTCACAACCACGATACAGAGTGCAATAAACAAAAACACTGAAAATAGTGCGACATCAAGGCGTAAAAAGATCATCAAACCCTGGATAGCTCCTGGGTTGTTGAAATGTATGAGAAATAGGGACAGCCTTCACAAAAAACTTAAATTATCACCAGAAAATGACGTTCTGAAAGTAACATATGCGCGGTATAGGAATTTCTGTAATGTTATTTTAAAGAAAGTTAAAAAGAGAGGTCGAAAAAACATTAAAATATCCAAAAAGACTCTGGAAGTTAAGGACATTGCTAACATGAATAAAGTAACAAGTCACCCAATTGAGCTTCTTAAAATTAATTCCTCGCCTGAAAAATCATTGAACGAAATAAATCATTATTTCATAAGCGCGGGTAAGACTTTGCCTGAAAACTGCTTAAAAATGGCAAAATAATGTAAGGTCTGACTTGCCTCAGACGATGCATTTATATGCCTCCGGTAATCTGATTTAGTAAGATTAAACTCATTTATGATGGAGGATACCAGTGAGGATGAGATTTCACGCCTGGTGATGGGTTTGAAAACCGAATGCTCAGTAGGCAGGGATAAAATATCAAGCAAACTCTTGAAACAACATTTAGATTTCCTTGTCCATGCTCTTAGCACATCTTCAATCTATGCCTACAAACAGGAATTTCATCCCATCCCAACTAAAACTCTCTGAAGTCTGTCCAATTTTTAAAGGTGGCGATAAAAATGAAATCTCAAATTATCGCCCGATCTCAATTCTCCCCCCCTATATCTAAATTGTTAGAAAATATAATAAATAATCGACATCCGAAATACTTGGAAAAAAATATGCTACTTGCTGATAATAAGTTTGGATTTAGAGCTGGTAAATCTGCGGACGTAGCAGTTTATAAACTAACCAACTTTATTTCTACTAATTTGGATAAAGAACACAAATATTTATCCATATTCCTAGATCTAAAAAAAGCGTTCGATACAATTTCTATCCCCATATTAATTTCCAAACTTGAGAAGCTTGGGGTCAGAGGAACACAGCTTCAAATTTTTCAGAGCTATCTCACCGAGCGTAAACAGAGTTTACGAATAGGTAGTCATGTGAGCACTGATCTGCCGGTTTCCTTTGGCATTCCTCAGGGCAGCATTTTGGGCGCAACCCTCTTTCTTATATACTTATATTAATGATCTCACTAATATCATCATTCCCATAGGCGATATAATATCATAGCTGACGACACAGCTTTCCTCTTTGCCGCCGATACATGGGACGCGGCTTTTGATGCAGCGCAATCTGGATTTAACATTGTTAACAACTTGCTTCGACTTCACCTTTTGACTCTAAACACTAACAAAACAAAATTTCTGATTTCAGCATACGTCAACCGTCGCCTATTGCTAGTATCTACAGTATAGTGTCTCATCAATGCCCTATGAGTGAAAATTGCACTTGCGTAACAATAGAACATGTTAACACTATAAAATATTTAGGGGTCTTGATGGACAGTAATCTCGGCTTCAAAGGCCATAAACCCAAAATTACTTAGTGCTCGAGTCAGAAAGCTTATATATATGTTTAGGAAGCCGAGACATGTTGTAGATGCTTTGTTATGGGGAAGGTCGGGCAAAGCTAATTGTAGATGGCGTGACCATAGCTAGGTCCCTACGGCCTACAATAAATTTGACATTTCGTTCATTCATTTCATTTTATGTTCATTCATGAGTTTGATTTTATTCAATTATTATGTTATTTTCGGTGATTTCAGTATTTTAAAGCAAGTACTTGACATGGAAAGTGTCAGAATTTTAAACCTTGAATATTTCCTCGTAATCACTTTCTTCAAAATGTTTCAGACATAAACTCGAACTAAAAAAATCTCTACGAATAGCTTTAAACCACAATGTTCTACGTTTAGGGGCTTTCGGGAAATTGTAGACTCCAATTTCGGAGTATCTAGGAACACAAAAACGCTTAAAATTTCGCTAAAATAAAATAAAATCACGTGACGCCTTGTATTATTGGCTTGTGTTGAGAACTAGCTACGATAGCGCCATTTTGACAGTTGCCTTCCCCATTAAAGTTGTCGAATTTTCCATTAGGGTTACCAGAATATGCTTAAATAATCGACTAAACGAACGACACTAGTGAAGAACTGTCATTAATGTAAACTTCATTTTGTTTCGACTAGCGGTGGGTAATCTTTATTCCGGCAAGTGAATTGATTCACTTATTCCGACTCCGGGTCCGGTACCGGTTCACCTTATTTATTCCTTTGGCACCGTTTGGCACCGGCACTCACTCGCTCATTTTGGTTCCCCGGTTTCGCAGAACATTTTATTCATTTGGTTCACTGGATCATTTGGCACATTTTGAATTGAACAGTTGGTTAGTTAGAGCGATACGACGTGTTCCGAGTACTTCCGAGTGACTTGAGCGAGTGTACGAGAGTGAACAGTGAACGCGCGCTCCGGAATCATTTGGTACCGCGGTGCCGGTAAGGATTGTGAGGAATAAATAAGGTTTACGTATCCGCGTTTGGTACCGGCTCCTTTGGATCAGTACCTCCGGAGTTACCCACCGCTAGTTTCGACATTTATCTCCAACATCTGTCAGACTGACAGATAAATTTAGGTTATTGATTGAGGTTATTTTATTATTTTTAAAGTAAGCTTTAAAGAAAATCACTACAATGCGACTATCACAAGTGTTAAATCGACAACACATTGATTTTATGTTCAAAAAGCATTGGCTGGTCCAAGGAAAGCGTGTACCTATCGATACTGGCATCGAGGAAACACTAAAAGCTAAAGGCATCAAAGTTGAAGATGCTCTCGAATTCGTTAAAGAGGAGCATAAAGAACGAGAACGGTAAGATTTCTTGCATAGCCACTGAATTTTTTCGTAATTCATAGCTAACTAATTTAATCTGTCCACAGCTTTGCAAGTTACTCTAACAGATACTTTCTTAAATTACAGACTTAATATCGTAGGGCCTTATGAACGTCGGATTCCGTTGGACCAAAATCACCCTGACTACAAGGAACAGCCATGCTACACTTTGAGAAGTACTAATGTACTCCTAGAAGGAATGGCTCAAGCCCAAGTGCTCACTAAGACAATAGTAGCTGAGAATAAACTACCACCTAACATTGAGGAGCTTGCACAAGTGTCAGCACCCTCAGTCATTCATGAAAATATTAAAAAGGCTATCTTATCTGCTAATGTATTTGATTGTGAACAGAAAAAGTTGCCTAAAATAAAGGACCCAAAAAGACCAGCTTATAACTTCCCCAGGATACTGGGTATCTCAGACAGAAGGAGAAAGTGAGTACATATGTATGCAATAGCTATTGTGCATGTAGTCTCCACTGAACTTGATGTATCTAACTTGTTATCCTGGACTTTTTCTGGTACACATTACAAACAACTAAAATGTCAATCATTCCATAACCAAGAAATTATCAATCAATGAACTTACATATCCAGCATATTACTGTTGTAAGCTTTCAGTTTTTTTTTTCAGTCAAATTCTTACAAATAAGTTGCTACAACTAGTGGAAAAGAGCAGTGACAGTGAAGCCACCATTTCTAAGTATGTTTTGAATGATGTTGAAAGCCAAACTGTATTTGAAAAAGAAGATGAATTGATTAAATTCCAAGATATTTCTCATATTCTGGTGACCAGCAACAAGCCTGTTAAGCATGATGTAGAGAAAGATGTACAGTTTTCTGAGATCCCTGATCTATATCCTGTCAAACACACTGTTACATTGCCACCAGAGCATTTTTATGATGAGACAAGCAAATATCGTAAGTATCTTATAGAAAATATTAATTTAAATGAATGGAAGATTTCAAAGGTACTGTGCAGAATTGGTACCTATTTTATTAGTCAAAGCAGCCAGGAACAATATTCACATAGTGCTATAAATATACAAAGCGTATTGTACAAATTATGTAATAAAAAGCATGTTTTCCAGCAATCCGTCCAAGCGTCAGTATGAGACACCCTCACACTACCTGGCTGCACTACAATGAGACTGAAGTGAACAACATCTATGAGACACCAGTCACTCAGCAGCAGATCCTCGGTAGATCACTGACTCATGCATTCACTGTAGCCAGTGCCTACGCCAAGGAGTTACATGGGGTATGTTACATTATGGTGATATGCCTACTTATTTTATTTCCAATTACTTACCAGACTGCATTTAGAGTAGGACATAAACAAAATGTTGCAGTTACAATTGCATCTACTGAGAATTCGTTAATAATTGTCCTGTAATAAAATAGGGGTTTTAAACTGGTTGAGCTCCAATTGGAGTTAGTAAAATAACAATTGTTGCTATTGATCAAAATAATATTTGATTAATAGGATAGAATTGAATACCTTTAGTGTTAGTACAACCTAGCTTGAACTGGAACATGTTCACTAAAATGGTGGAGCAAGCTGCAACTGCACACACAGATTGACTCTATAGAAACCATTGCCAAAATGCTTAAATAATTGATCCTGGGATGTTAGTAGGTCATGAGACGCTAATATACAAAATGGGCAGAAGATGAATAACACATTATATAATCATCTTTTTCTCCAAATATTTAATTTATACAAGTTACTAATACATATATTGTATGTTTATCTTGCAGGAGGATGTAAAGGACCTACCAGAGCCAATATACATAAATTGTATACAAACAGACGGTCAAAAATATCATTTTGGTGTTTTGGAACTGAATACACTAAATGTTGATGGTACTGAGGGTACCAAAAACGTCTGGTACAGCAAGAACGACCTACAGCTGTACGGCTCCAGCCGCTACTTTAGTGGCATGCCTGTCTTAGAAAACTATAACAAGAAAGTATATGGATACATAAATGCTTTATATAACTGCTAAGCCACCAAGTTTACCTAAAAGTGTAGTATAATATATTATTGATAATGTAAAAAACGGTTTTATTCATCACAACACTCACAGTAATTATTTAAACTTCAATCATATTTATTTAAAGTCTCTGTTACTTCTAATATAAAACAACAAAACTATGGAGTACGCGATAAGAAAGCAAAGTATGATTGTTATGTATTCATGTGTATATCCCTTTATATTTACAAGAACATAAATACATTTATTTCAGATTAGAATAGATAATGCTTACACATACCAAAACACTTTGTACATTAAATAATAGTACATCAGGAAATCGAAACAAAAAGTTATAAACAAGCTCATTTATCCATCGCGAACTTTTGCAATCGACGTCTTCTCAGTTCGTCGGCCGCATCCACATCAGTCTTGTCTCTGGAACTAAAATGTTATGATGTTAATAAGGCTAGGGTTCTGTTCCCTTTTCTTTTAACTGTTTATACCGTAGATCCACGTGAGACACAATGGCTGTTTAATTGTTTTCCTTTGCATTAAATTACACTTATACTTATTTCGCAATTAACCTGAACGAAACTACTAAGACATGTTAACGAATGTGAGATTGTAAATTAGTTACCTATTAGTGTCTATGGGGGTCGTGGTGTCGGGTTGCATGGGACTCTGGTCATCCGTGACGATGGTTTTGCTGGTGGAGGGCATCGGCGAGGGTTGCTTGTAGCTTGAAGTGGTTGGTACTACGTCCGGTTCCGTCTTCACTTGTGACGTCGTCGGTACTGGGGCCTCCTTAGTCAGCTCTTCTATTCTCCTGTAGAATATGTATAACATTTTTATAAATGATGTAACCAATGGATGGATGAACAGTTTTGGATGAGTATATCTAAAATTCATAAAGAGGCAATATACATACGTCAAAGTCAAAGCATTTATTTCAAATAGGCACTAAAAGCCACTTTTGAACGTCAACATTTTCATTTAAATAGAATTGATTCTAGGCGCCCCTTCCAAAAGATAGTTTCGTATGGAGACGGGGCAAGAAACTACACCGTTACTCTTTTAAAATGTTTAACAATATTTTGTGTATATTAGTTTTATTTTTATATGTGAAGATGATGCGCCCAGAATAAAAATAATATACCACAAATAGGTAAAAATAATTTAAAATAAGCAAAGACAGATAAATCAATCACGTGAGGTACATGGTGCTCACATATTTACAAACATTGCGAAAGTAGTAAGTATTTGATTTTCCTAAAATATTTACTAGGAATAAGTCAGTTTGTGAGTAAAGTAAAAATAAAAAATTATTCAATATATATTATTACCTAACATTGAAGTTTAATATCTAAATCGTTTTTTTTTTCAACAGTTGCGAAAGTGAAATCAGATAAGAATGATAAGGATAACTTACGTTTCTGTTTGGGTAGACACGGTGGAGTTGTTCTGGGGTAAATTAGCTACGACTGTTGAATACTGCTGCATTAGCAGCACGGACGCGTCCAACATGGCTTGAATTTCTCGGAGTAACTATAAAAGTCATGTGGGTTAAACAACTAATCCCTGATTTTTTGCAATACTTGCACTACGCAAGGCGAATTTTTAAGGAAATTGAAACATTGAAAAATTACATCAAGTTGTAGCAATTTTGCATTGCTACAAATTGGTGTAATGTTTTAATGTTTAAATTTAATTAAATGGGAAAATCAGTATTACCTGCAGTCGAGCCTCAATATTCCTGCGCTCGTTGCCTTCCATACGTTGCAGCTCGGCGGTGGTCAGGCTGGCCAGCGTCGCGGGCCGCGGCGGCGGCGGCGGGGGCATGCCCCACGCCATCATGGCTGCATCACAGACGATATAGTATTACAATACAAATGTTATGCTAAATTCATTCATTGTAATATCGTGTGTGTGTGAAGCTGCTTGGAATCGCGGTACACAGATACTAAAACTGCATTACTAACATAAGTGTGCATGAAGGTGCTTTCATCATAAGGAGGTTCGACGACTGGAGGTAGCAAATCGCACATTTTGTCTATGTTTGATCTGAGATGTTATTGGAGATACTAACGTGGCGGCGGTGGCATGTTCGGGAAGGGTGGTGGAACAGGTCCGGTCGTGGGAGGCGCGGGCGCGGCGTGCGGCGCGAGGCCGGGCGCGGGCGCGGCGGCGGGCGCGGGCCCGGCGGGGCCGGCCGCGTCCGGCGCCGGCGCGCGCAGCACGTTGAGCCGGCACGTCGGGCACGTCTGCTGTCGCTGGAACCACAACCTCAGGCACGCAGCGTGGAATATGTGGTTGCAAGGTAACTTCTTGGCACCTGTAGTGTATCAAAACACAAAGTTAGGACAGGTCGCTTTCTAACATTCTGATTTCGAACTAAGTATCATTACTTGCACCCAATATTAGTTTATTCTAAGGCACTAATAAACCAAAGTATGCGAAATATTTCTAATATGGCTAAATGTATACTTTTTGTAAACGTTTTTTTTTATATGTAAATACTTATTACTAAAATAGACGAGCTATGACCCGAACGTGCTGTACAACTTCGAAATCAACTTTGATTCCAACAGAGTCACACGATGACTGTCAATTTAGTCGCTTTAGCAAAAAGAATAATGATGATACAACGTCCGATAAAGTCGTCCACAATACGAGTAATAACCAAAATAAAGTATGCATGAAAGTAAAGTAATAACCTTTTTCGTGAACATGGCAACAGTACAAACACACGTCACACGTATTACCAGCTGTTCGAGGTCATCGGCCCTGGCGAATAAGTTGAATTCGTTGTTAAGTCCTAATTTAACCACACAAGTTTCAGGTTTCACCGACCTTGTGCTTATCAACACGAATGTTAAGAATTCAGCAATTACTCGCAATAATGAAAACAGAACCTACACCTACATAAAAACTGTATTTTTTATAAATATTGTTACAATAATATTCTACAGTACTATATGAATGCACAATTATTAAGAAAAATATTGTGTGAAACTGTGACGTAATTGGCGGTAGAAATTACAAAAGTCACGTTTTATTTTATCGGTGTAATTAATTATCTATGAAGTTATAACACAGGCAATATTGTACCTAATCTCGCCTTGTAAAAGGTTGTGTAATAAACTAATAACAGTTAACAGTTGAATGTGAACAGTAATAGATAGAGCTAAAACTTAAACACTAGGATACAACAGCATGTTTCAGAAAGAATGTTGGTCCCATTGAGAAAGTTGTTCAGTTTGTTGGCCTGTATTAGGTTTGCCAACCTTACTCAGTATATAGAATAGTAGGCGAAACTACTATTATTTTCATTTCACTACAAAATGGCGAAATAAGCGCAATTTTCATTTCAATACCTACAAAATGTCGAAATAAGCGCAATAGTGCCAGAATTAATAGTAATAAACCTTAATTTAGAGTGTAATATTTTGAGTCATTTAAAAAATATAAAGCTCAAAACACAAAAAAAAAACACGACTACTATATCTTTTTATTTTTTCTCCATTACTATTTTATTTTTACAGGCAATGGTTTCGAAAATATTTTATTTGAGGTAAATAAGTGGCCATCCCTATCTGTATGTATGACCCTTAAATATGACCACTGATACACGATGCATGTAACCTTAAAATTGAGTTAAACAAATTTATATTTGTGTACTTATATCATTATAATTATGATTATAGGTACGATGCCGAAAGGGACGAACTCTTGTTAGACCAATATCGGCAAAAATGTAATTCATTACAGGCGAAATGGTGTCACAACGTTCCGAAAGGGACTACTTACAGATTCCTTCATGAACACAGATTTGGCAAATATAAAAGACTAGCGACCCGCCGCTGCTTCACACGGTTTTTCCGACTTGAAGAAACTTCGAGTTTCTTAAATAAGTAATTTGATATGTTATTTTGTTATGTTTTGATTTTTGATCTGTAAGTTTATATGATTGTATTATATACATTCCTTCCGGAATAAATTCTCTCTTCAAAATCCGTTGCGGAGTTTCGAAGAACAACGCGGTCACACAGACAGCCATGGCCATGAAAAGCGACTTTAATTTTTTAAGGTATAGATGCTGTACATACCGGTATGCATCTCCTCACGGCATATAATGCACTCATTGTCAGCAGCAGCAAGTTCAGCGGGTGTCGCGTCCGGGTATAGAGTGTTCATGTTCCGGATGGCGCGCCGCGACAGAACCACGTCATTATACGCCTTCTTGAAGCTCCTGCAATTATAACTGCCGTTATTATACCTGACCCGGCTCCGACCCGACCCGACAAGCTGCTCAGACACCGTTTAAGTCTATGCTAAGTAGGTATCTTATGAAATATGTAAATGAAGCCCTATACACGCGGATGGCTTGGCTTATCCGTCTGTTATTTGTTCTATTACAACAAAAAAAAAACATAAATTTACCCAAGAGTATTTGATTTTAAGATTTTAAAGTATTAAGTACCATATTAGTTGTAAAATCTAATCTTCAAATAAATCTTGGGTTACGTCCAGAGGGGCCTTCACTCTGTGAGTTGGTGGATGTCACATGTATCCGAATTTTTGGTTCTAGGACATACCGGCTTCCTCACGATGTTTTCCTTCACTGCTTTGAGAGTTACATGGAACCTAGCCACGTAACTCTCAAACCAGTGCCTGCCTGTGTTCGAACCAACGACAACTCTGAATTCGCGGCCGTTACCGCTGCTCTCACCTTACCTTGTAATAAAAATGGTATTTATTTAAGGCAGGGACACACGGCGACTTTTTGCAGCGATTCGCTTTTACTTTTGCCTGCCATTAGTGCTACGATGCAGTTTTCGTAGTAAAAAGTCGGCGTATGTAACTGTTGTCTTAGGGCTGAGAACTCGACCAGATTGATTGAGTTTCTGTGCAATTACTGCTATTGTTCTTTTTCCAAAATATATATAAAAAACTCATCAAACAAGTTGATTTCCAGATTTCAATGAGAACCTACCTACATATACCATACCTCCTTCTGCTCAGAAGGAGCTAGATTTTGAGACTTTTGATTTTAAGCCAATGGTGACTTGATGACCAGAACAACTTATCCTGACATGTATTGTTTTATCTCACCTCATAGTTTCATACATGGGTCGGAATGCAAAGAGTGGCAAGGTGTAGATCCTGACCATGACGGCCACAAAGCCAACATAAAGCAGGACTTTGAGGAAGTTGATAGCCAACTCAGTGTACAGAAGAACTGCGGCTTTGCTCTCCCAAGGGGCTTCCCAACGTGAGTCAATGGCATGAAGAACATACTGGAGAAAAGAAAAATAATTTGAATGATATAACAATAACCTGGAAATTTTAAAATAAAATCAAGGCCAGTGACAAAAGAGGTGTTGCACAAAAAAAATGATTGAGAGATAACAATGGGTATTGTTATCTATTGCTCATCTTTGGTATGAATTATAATCAAACAGTTATTCCCTATAAGAAGCGTATTAGACATGTCGTCTTTATTTGTAATAACACTACCGGAGCAAAAATAAAATGTAATATTTAATTTTGCACTTGAGTTTTTTCAATATCATTTTTCAAAGCTATGCCTAATGATTACGACAAGTCGCTAAAAATCATACTCATAGGTCATTTGTAATAAAGGTTGTAAACAAAGCACTCACCTTGATCAATATATTCACGATCATTATTATTAAAATACTGTACTCAAAGCCAAAGACTAGTTGAACGGAGGGTCCCTTGGAGGCAGTGAACTGGTACGCGTGGTGGATGAAGTAGGAGTCTGCGTGAGCCAGCAGCATCAATAGGGTCAATATTCTCACATGGAACAACAAGCCTATTACTGGACTCCTCTCCATCTGAACAAATATAAAAATGTATAAGTTATAAAAAGTTAAAGGACATTGAGCTGAAATGTATGCAGCACTAACATAAGGTCCAAATGTTCACCACTACTATAGCTTTTTATTGACAGTTTTTTTCATGAATCTCCTAAATGACTCCTCATTTTATATTAATATACTATTCAGTTACATAGGTCTTATTAGCGATGGATATATTTGTGCATTGTCTTTTCTTTTGGTGTTTTAAGACTATTGTCTTGCTGTCTTATAAAAATCACAAACATAAAACTCGAAAATGTATGGTTATTCTGAAGGTTATAATGGTTGTAACTTTACTTTGCGTTTAATAATAAAGGGTAGTAGTCTAGAATAATACCCAAGCATTGGCACCTACATCCATGTTTGGGTATCATATCATACATTTATTATTACTAGCTGACTGCGCAAACATATTTTTTTGTTGTTTTGAAAAATAGATGTTGGCCGATTCTCAGACCTACCCGATATGTACACAAAATTTCATACAAATCGGTCAATCCGTTTCAAAGGAGTTTGATAACAAACATTGCGATGCAAACACGAGAATTTTATATGTTAGATTTTCCAATCTTACAGATTTCAATCTAATTCATTTAAACACACAATGACACAAAATCAAAGTTTTCTTGTTTTCACTTCAGTACCTGGTCAGACAGGCAATTACCGTCATTTTAAGAACATTCATAGTCAATCTGTAATAAATACCTATAATTCCCTATGTTTTTGACATTGATTGTCACTGAGATAGGATTGCAACTAGATGTTGAATGTTTATAATTACAGGAACTGGTCTTCAGATTGAAAGTTTGATGTGTGTGTAATGAAGACTGTGTTCATTCTGTGTCCACATATAACAATATATAAATTAAGACATAAGATGGTTATGCAATTGATAAAAAAATATAAGCATGATTTTTCATAGATATAATGATTGATATTGGTCTGCATCACTAGTATTTTGTAATACATGGTTGAGATTATGGTGTCTGTTAAATTAACTCAGATCAACTTGTAAATTGCATTCATAAGTATCAACAAAAAATTGTAAATCTAATGTGGCACAAAAATGGTACATTTGAACAAGTTCATAATGTTTTTGGCTCCACATAAGAGCCAGAAGTTAATTGCCCCTTAATTACTTACTATAATTAGTTTCTTTGTCACACATTCTTTATAGAAACGATTACTTACATAGTCTACTCTGTCTTCAGCGAGCCAATGGAATGCTTTGAGGAACAACAGGAGAGTGAACAGCGCAATAAACTTTGGATTAAAATCATCTCTGAACACAGTAAATGCCAAACAGGTCTCTGTTATGGCATACCAAGATCTTTCTATCAAATGCTGAAATAAAAACAATGTATTTAGTAAGTACCGCCTTATTGTACCTAATGTGATAGAGAAGGGCAGAAAGTTCATTCATTTACCTCAAATTCCGCTGGACGAAGCTGCCCAAAGAATATCTTCCTCAACAGTTTGCCTACTAGTAAAACTAGTATAAAAGCTTGCAAATACATTACCTGCAAGTTCAAGTTTGCTGTTAGTAAAGAATAACGTCACTAGGAGGTTATCTGGTACGTTAATTAAGGTTTTACATATTACAATGTTTTAAAATATTGTTAAATCAAATACAATGGCGGTGCGCCCATGCACCGTTAAACTTTTGGCTACAATTAATTATGTGAAGGGTATATTACTTACAGCCATGCTAGGATTGGAATTCGTTAGATAAACTATCGAAGGATAAAACTGTTTCTTCTGGTAATAGGCATTGCCGATAACCACAGTCGTAAGTCCAAGACTGATCACAGTTGCTAGTAAAGCCTTCATTTTGGTACTAATGTGTTTCGCCGATGCACAAAATTTTTCATACAAATTAACCAGAAAAATTTCTACGCACTCCAAAATCGCGAGACTGTCAATAAATACATTTTCAAAACATCATTTCGTATCTTCGTAAAACACAAAACTATTTTTGTTTGACGTGTTCAATGTTCATTTGTGTCATTCCTGTTGCCACAGTATAAGTGAATGTAAACAGATAACCAGTGTTTAGTTGAAATTAGGTGAGCAACCCTAAAAAATTAAAAACACTTGCACCAAACGATTGAGAGTTGAGAGTAGCTTTGAATATCTAAAATAAATAAATATCTAATATTTGCCTTGTGAATAAAAAAATAAATCTGGCAATACTAAGTAATTAATGTCGCAATTTTATATAGTTGTCACACTTGTCACTATTGTCATTCTATGAACACGAAAGGAGAAAGAAAGAAAGATGGATGTTGAATTTCAAGTGCATTTTTATTAATTCTCAACATCTTTTACTTATTTGACAGTTAAATGTGGTATTAAATACTCACGGTAAGGAGTTTAACACATATTTTTTCATTTGATCGGTACAGGGTCCATAACTTATGCGGTTTGCCGCGCAATCAACTTTCTTTTTTCATCCAACGCTTGTTGTCACGGCTTGTTGTGATTATTTGGACCATTCGCAATGTCAAATCATATGCTATAGTATTTCCAATAAGTTCAGTTCCAAAGTAATTTTAATTAAGTAACAGCTGCTTATTATAAACGAAACAATTGATTTGTTTCCATCTATGTTTCATGGAATTCTTAATGTGCGACGACACCTTGACCATACTATGTCACATAATAATATCTAGCATTCCAGCACATAATATCCGAGGGACAATACCCGTATTATTATGAATGTGCATTCTAATCTCAGTCTCAACCTGTCAAAAATACCTGTAATTTTCATACATTTTTGCCAAGTTAGTTAATTTTCATACATTGATTGTCGCTGAAATGAGATTGCAACTAGATTTTAAACATTTTTAAGTACCAGAATTGGCCTTCTGATTAACCAGCAATTTTATTAGTAGTAGGTAATATCAAGAATGGAGAAGCTCAGACACATCCTATAATTTTGCTAAAGGAAAAAACAAAAAGTATGTAACTTTAGTTCACCAATTGTTACTTAATATTTTGTTCCAGAATTGGCAGATTTCAAACCAAAAACGCATTCTATAAAATGGTAAGTCATCAAATAAAAAACAGTCATTGGATAATAAATGTGTTGTTAATAGTTTTACTAATGTGAGCTTAATTTTGTAGCAGGGTGACGACCCACCATTCTTGCCAGTGGGTACAGATGTTAGTGCAAAGTATAAAGGCGCATTCTGTGAAGCTAAAATAAAGAAAGTTGTAAGAAATATTAAGTGTAAGGTAAGGAAATATCAAACCAAATGATAAAATAAACTACAATAAACAAAAAGTAACGAGGTAAAAAAAGGATTTACGTAAAAAATTCAAGTAAATTCAAAAATTCAATAAAAAAGATTCAACTAAAAAACAGAGACAAATGAAGACAGTTTCAGGAGCCTAAGAGTCTAGCTGAGCCGGGTCTAGTTGTCTTGTGACTTATACAGTAACACCATCTTTTTTAATATTATTCTTGTTATAAACTATGTTTGGTACTATAGAGGCTTTATTATTATTAAAAAAATATCACAAAGGTTTAAAAAAGACAAAAAGTAAATATTTGTGTATTTACAGTATAATAATAATAAATAAATAATCAGCGAGTATCTTATTGGAATACTTACCTAACTTTGTTTTTAAAATCTACAACATTGATGTAAAATAACTTAGCAACTGTTTATGAAACCTGACACTCAATCAGTGTAATGTATTTACCGTTTTACTTTAATTCCAATTTTACATTTTATAATAAAAATTCAATTAAGCAAAAGCAGTATGTAAGGATTGTAGCAGGGTACATCCTGTAGTTTATGCGATGGGAAGAAGGTGTAAGTTTATGTGTGTAGGTATGTAATATAACTTTTTTGTTTTCCTTATGACTGTAGGTGACATTAAAAGCAGGAGGTGGTTCTATCACAGTGAATGATGATGTGATCAAAGGCACCCTGCGAGTTGGGAACATAGTGGAAGTGAAGCAAGACCCTAAGAAGGACCCTATGGAAGCTGTCATTACCAAGATACAAGATTGTAGCCAGTATACTGTTGGTATGTCACATTCATTTCAGAATTCACAGTTTCAAAAAGGGGAATTTAATGACTATTTTGTTAAAATTTCCAAGAAAATCCTTACTAATATTATAAATGCGTCAGTGAGTTTGTTTGTTACTTTTTCATGCTAAAACGGCTGAACGGATTTAAATGAAATTTGGCACAAGGGTATACCATAACCAGGGTTTGTACATATATATTGCTAATATTCATCCTGGTTCGCAGACAAAGTCGCGGGCCGCAACTAGTATTTACATAATTTAAGAGCTATGTCTAATAAAATAATTATAATTAAATAGAAAGGGCATTAAAAAAAAATTGCATCACTGTCAACAGGAAAAGTGCCCAAAAATGTTGGTTGGCAATTTATTTTAATGACACCCGCAGCAGTCTGTAATCTATTCTTGTCCAACTTACTCCTGGGCAATGAGGGAAAAATCAAGTCAACACAGTTCTTTTAAATTGTTGATAACATGTATCAAGAAACCCATAGAGAGAGTTTGTAATACAAATTATGATTTGGCAAAGTGTTGACTTATTTGATCTGTGGGCTGATTTTTTAAGGCAGTTAAAGAAAACCCTGGGTTTCACTATGTGCCCCTAATAGTTTCGGGCTGACGGTTTTTGTATAGAAAATATGTCAAACCACCCTTAATAATGTATTGTTCAGAATATACTTAAGTGACATTGTATTGTAGTATTTGACGACGGAGATATAACAACGCTGCGACGGTCGGCGTTGTGTCTCAAGAGTGGGCGGCATTTCAACGAGAGTGAGACTTTGGACCAGCTACCTCTGACGCACCCAGAACACTTCTCTACACCTGTCATAGCGGGACGGAGAGGCAGGCGCGGAAGAGCACAGTATGTTCTAAATCCATCTATTTACATTAAATAATAAAAACTTCAAAGTTTATTGATAGGTGGGCTGCTATCATCACAACCTATCGGGAAATACCCTATGCTTAGTTTATCCAAACATCATCATCATCTTTCCCATCCCTTTGCCCTGCACCCTAATTGCGTGAAGTACAATTAATCACAATCTAAATCATTTTGAAGGATATTTCTAAACCATTGCTTCTTATGTTCGAAAAAAATACTGCTCAATAACGTAAAAAACGCAATGAATGTTGTTGAACTGTCCAAATGAAAGCGATTACTACTAATAGTGTGTTATGCAGTTACCTCGGATTTATTTTGGACTAGCAGCCTGCCCCTGGTTAGCACGGTTTTTTCGACTTTACGAAGTATAGAGTTTTCTTGACTTTACGAAGTATAGAGTTTTCTTGTATGTAAGCCTTCATTCATGTAGTATACGTACCCAACAAACCAAACCTTCTGGAATAAGTTCTCTAAATTAAGGTGAAAACCACATCAAAGTCCGTTGTGTAGTGTAGAAGAACAACGCTGTCATACAGATAAACTCCAAATTAATGCGACTTTAAATATAACAGATATAGATTTCTTTCTTCCATAGACCTCAAACAGCCATCATTTAGTATAATTATTCGCCCCCTTTGGTCGTTTCTAGTCCTATGTCCGTCCATTGGTTCTTTGGTCTTCTACTATGACAAAAGTTTTGTGTATGAATATGTTTGAATTATGCACATTCACACTTAAAAGTTTTCTCACTGTCTCATTTCTTGTCTCACAAGCTCATAAATGAAAACCGATTTTCAAATAACTTTTTGGGCAAAATACTGGCCCTGGCCCCCCCCTATAATATGGGAGTTGAACGTAACTGGCGAAATGTTGATGTACTTATACATCTTTGCCTACCGCTTCGGGGAATTTACCACCAGTCACCAGCACCCTTTTCAGACTTCACCTTTATATAAAATCATCTTTCATTCTCATTTTTAAGGCCGCCATCGACGCGCGAGTATGCGATCGTCGCGTTCATTTTATTAGGCGAACCCGAACGCGTGGTTGAGAAATCCTTCCGGTTTTCCGAACAAATGAGTGACATATGAACGCGACTATCGCGTATTCGCGCGAACGATCTTTTTGGTACCCCTCATCCTAACAAAAAGCGATTGTCGCTCGAGTACCCGATCTACGCGATCTTTTGTATGAATTATGACGAACGTACGCGTGACGTACTTGATTAGACGCTCAACATTGTCATCTAATAATATATAAAATTCTCGTGTCTCAATGTTTGTTACCAAACTCCTCCGAAACGGATGGAACGATTTGTATTTTGTGTGCATATCGGGTCTGAGAATCAGCCAACAACTATAAAAAAAAAAGGAAAACAAAGTTTGCGGGGTCAGCTAGTATTCATATAAAAGAGCGCGAGGATCGCTTATTCGCGCGAACTAGGGGTAATTGTATTGTTTTCGTAATCAATTTGTTTGGTAAGGTCTGATGAGAGTGAAAGCTCGGGCTCGGGGCGGCGCGTGAAGGCCGACGTGGAGCCGCACGTGGGGCGCGTGGTGCTGGTGGAGGCGGGGGGCGGGGCGGAGCGCCGGCGCCCGCACCAGCCCGCCTTCCCCGCGCTCGTGGTCGCGCCCACCGCGCAGATCAAGGTCAAGGAGGACTACCTCGTGCGCTCCTTCAAAGATGGCAGATAGTTAGTATTATTAGCTATCAAGTTTTGCTTATGATTATACCAGCTGTGGTCAGGGTGGGTCAGTTTATGGAAAAGACTTCTCTTGTGGGTTAAACTTTTATATTTTCCACCATACATTTTACAAACACAAAGTGCCTATGTCGGGGCCTCTTGGAAGCTCCAGTCATATGTGACAAAGTGTCTGACTTTTTAACAGGCTGTCACGTTAATCGGCTCGCCACAGAGGTCTCTAAGGACAGAAGAGTTCTTACACCGCCAAACAGTCTATTATTTTGCCACTGCAGGGCGTAGACCTCTTGTTATACAGAGAAGGCACGAGCATTATTCATCACGCTTGCTCATGACGGGTTTGAGATTTTAGACTTATATTGACTATAAGTCCAGTTTTCCTCACAACGTTTTCCTTCACCAATGTCAGTAATTTCCAAGATAGACTTAGAAAGTACTGACGATAAAGACTGGCGTGGCCTTAACCACTGGGCCATCACATCTTAGTAGGTGTTATTGGTTATCAAGTTTTGTCTATGGGGACTTTTGTTTGTTAGACTTTTTTGTGGCTTGCCGCATTTTACAATTCAGACTTAATCCTCTTTGTCTAACGACTCTTCTAGAGAAGTTTATCGGAAGTAAGGCGCGAAACCGTGTTAGTTTTCATCAAAGTTGGTTTATAGAATCTTTTGTTAGTTTTAGTAGTTGGCAGTTTTTGAGAAACCAATTGTTATGTTCCTTGTGGTTTTTATCTGCAAATATAAATATTTCAGCGAAATACGAGGGCTGCACTAAAAGTATCGGGAATGGAATATTTCCACTGTTCCTGTCATATTAAATTGTTTTTAATTGAAAACTCCTTGGTTTTAAAAATCGAATATCATTTATTTATTTAAACATAGATTCTCGGTCTTGTCACAAGGTTTTGTCAAACTTGTTTAGTCGTTGAGAAAATGGAATTGACTCGAGAAAATTCAAGAGCGATGATTTATTATGACTTTCGAAGTGGTTTAACACAAAAGCAGTGTGTTGACCGGAGGATTTCTGCATTTGGTGATGAAGCCCCATCCAAAACCTCAATTTATCGCTGGTTTGCTGCATTTCAACGTGGACGTATCAAGCTCAGTGATGATACCCGTCAAGGTCGTTCAAAAACTGCAGTCACCCAAGAAAACGTTGATGCTGTGCGTAAGCTGATTGAGGAAGATCGACATGTGACATACCGCGAAATTCAGGCCACTTTAGACATTGGCATGAGTCAAATAAAAATAATCTTGCATGAACAATTAGGTGTAAAAAAGTTGTTTTCCCGATGGATACCGCATTCGCTCTGTGAAGAGCAAAAAGCGGCTCGCGTTACTTGGTGCATCAGAACTCTCGAAAGATTCCACGAAGGATCCTCAAATTCTGTATACAACATCGTATCAGGTGACGAACCCTGGATATACGCGTAAGAACCCGAAACAAAAAACCAGTCACGAGTTTGGGTGTTCGAAAATGAGTTAAAGCCAACAAAAATTGTTCGTTCACGGAGTGTTGCAAAAAAAATGGTGGCCACGTTTGTCTCCAAAACCGGCCATGTTACGACTATTCCTCTTGAGGGACAAAGAACGGTTAATGCAGAATGGTATGCTAGCATTTGTTTGCCACAGGTCGCTTCTGAACTCCGTAAAGAGAACTGCAACCGCCGCATCATCCTCCGTCACGACAATGCGAGTTCTCACACCACACACAGAACAAAAGAGTTTTTAGAGCAAGAAAACATAGAATTATTAGACCATCCGCCGTACAGCCCCGACCTAAGCCCTAATGATTTCTATACTTTCCCTAAAATAAAGAATAAATTGCGTGGACAGAGATTTTCATCACCTGAAAAAGCTGTGGACGCCTACAAAACGGCCATTTTGGAGACCCCAACTTCCGAATTGAATGGTTGCTTCAATGATTGGTTCCATGGAAAAATGTGTCAAATTTCGCGGAGAATACTTCGAAAAGCAATAAATACATTTTTAAATAGTAATGTTGTGTCACTTCCTTGATTCCCGAAATTTTCAGTGCCGCCCTCATATTAACGTTAACATAATATTTTTTTATTTTTAAAACGTAATTTCATTTTGATTGTCAAAACGGAGCATTATGTCATGGCGGCTATAGGTAATGCGAAGTCGAAGTCAAAACCTAATGATTTCCTCGACTTGACTCAACCTCACTTAAATGGTTTGATATTCATAGTTGCAATTTTACTCTTCATCTCCTTCTCAGTCGAGAGGAGTTTGAGTTGAGGAACCAACTGACAAATGAAAGGTATGTCGGCATCTACATTGAGGCTTCCTTGAGGTAGTCAACAACAACAAGGAAGTTTTTATCAAGACACTCGTATTTTGGAGTATTGAATATTGACATATTCGTGACGTATCACTTCGAGTACACTGATTCGAGGGACCTTGATCTTAATTTATTTTTTCCAAATAGTGCAAACAATATTACAAAAAGTTTAAAAACTTAAAAAAATGCCAAGTTATAAACGTTTTAAAATACGTGTTAGACAAGGACAGCACTATCGTAGAAGTGACAACACGAATATGTAACTTCATACTAGCGCCGTACATTGTCCGTTCCGCGCGACTAGGACGCCAGGAATAATCCCCTCCAAAAACTTTTAAATTCTTCTTAAGAACATCAATTTTACCGATTTTTTCGATTATCTCATTTTTACTAAGTAGTATGCATTCTTTGAAGTTACATTATTTTAGGTACATTTTTAATATTAGTCATCATCCCTATACTCGTACTTAAAAAAACCTTCAAATTCATGTCGTAATCTCATCGCAGGGACAGTGAATGTCAACTGTATTTTTGAGAGATTGAGACTGATACCCATATTCTAAGTCAAAACCTAATGATTTCCTCGACTTGACTCAACCTCACATAAGTGGTTTGATATTAATGGTTGCAATTTCACTCCTCATCTCAAACAGTTTCTTCAGTCAAGGTGACTTTGAGTTGGGAAACCAACTGTCAAATATAATATACGACGCCATGTGCCTAGGGGCTTCCTTGACGAACAAGGAACAACAACAAGGAAGTTTTAACCAAAACACGCGTATTTTATTCGATTTTCATAATGTCTTTTGAAGAGTTTATTGATTAATGACGTATTCGTGACGTATCACCTCGACGTATCATTCGAGAGACCTTACATTTTCCTTAATCTGACGACTATGAATACCGATTTTGAGAGTCTTTCGAGGCACGCCTTGAGGTCTCCTCGACGGAGTTGTAAGTCGAGTAGCTTTCAAAGCTACGACTTAGAAAATGGGTTTACTATTAGAAAGCGAACTTTCCTAAAAATACTCGAATTGCCCCTGTGATTTACGTTCAATGTCGATTGCTTTATTTTTTACGCAATTATTTCTCAAAAATATGATTTAATAATAATAATATTAAGGTATTGCTGTCAACTAGCCTATTGAAAAACTAAACCTGTAATTTGTTGTCAACAGCTACACGGTTCCGAAGAAAGAAGCGCGTGAGTTCCGGAAGGGCAGCGCGCCTCTCGAATGGGCGGGCGTGGACGCCGCACTTCAGTACCTCAACAACGCCGTGCTGCCGCCGCATTGGGACAGGGACGCGCTCTTCAATGAACCTAGGAACACCTCTGATGACGTATGTAGCCTGGAAAAGGGAACTTTTGTTTTTTAATTCTTTAATATCATTCTTCTTATGGAAATTATACTATTGGGCACGTTCAAGATGACCATTGAACATGGAAAGCGGCTTTATTTCAAAGCATAAGGCCTCTCAATAGGGTAATACGAACTTCAGAAAGATGTATTGATGATTTTAATGATTACAATTTCGTAAATACATATTTGTTACGCTTGTGAATACAACCTGTTGCTGACTGCAAGTTGCAGAAAACGCAAGGAAAATTTAACTTCGCGGGCAACCCTGTTGCTTTTGCCTTAAAAGGGTTTTCCCCTTAACCAAATAAAGGCGGAAAATAAAATGTCATAATTAAAAATAAATAAACTATACCGACGTGCAGTTGACAGAAATAAAATATTATTCCAAATCACTCAACACCGGACAACCGCCTGAAGTATTCACTGAACTCAAGACTTCATAAACCGATCCTTCCCGATTATCACTATTTATATTAGCAGCCTATAAACTGTCCCACTGCTGGGCAAACGCGAGAATCACGAGCATTAATCACCACGTTTGCTCATGGCGGATTGGCGATTTCAAACTTATATTAATTACTAGTCAAGGGGGCCACAGGGGAGAGGGGACAATGTATCATTCGTAACATTTGATTAGCGATGACATGAAAAGCCAAAAAAAATTATGGGGTTGACATAAGCCATCGAAATGTCACATGATCATAGGTCATAGCGTAGTATCACAGTGAGGCGATAGCGATTGTAGAAATAGAATCGCTTCGAAGCAAAAGCCATTTGTCTAGGCCCTCTGGTTCTCTCACGCTGTTAACCTTCACCAATATCAGTGATGATTTGAACTCACAACCTCGTGCATGAGAAGCGAGGCCTTAGCCACTGGGACATCACAACATCACTCCTCGATTATCACTCCTTACTTTATCCATCATTACCATTCTTTCTCAGAGTTCAGATGATGAGCCGCGCGAGGAGAAGGACCACTTCGTGGCACAACTGTACAAGTTCATGGACGAACGCGGGACCCCTCTCAACAGGAACCCCACCATCGCCAACAAGGATATAGACTTGTACAGACTGTTCAAAGTAAGTTTCGTCTTGTAATTGTAGTATTATGTTTCATTAATTATTTTATTTTAAGCCTTAACAGCATAAATACGAGGAGGAAACAGAGACTTCTTTCTAATCTCTTTGATGGTCTTGATTTTAGTTTCGTGCTTAGAGCCTTACACATAGCACGGGTCTTCTTGGTCCCCAAGTCTACGGTGTTTCAGTTTCTGCGATTTGCTTGCGATGTACTTAAAGTAGAAATAAATAAATAAAAATATTTTTCCTGCGACACGCACACAGGAAATACAAACAATAACAAAGGAACATTCAAAATTAACAAAAAATGCGAGAAAAACCGGCCAAGGGCGTGTCAGATCATGCACAATGAAGGAATTCCATAGTTAGAAGAATTTATCTAAGAGCAAATGTAATTTTGTCGACTATTACCCATTAACTAGTGTACGCACCGAAAGTCACAGTTAATACGGCCGTTATTCCAAATTCGTACAGTGTGACTATGTTTAAAAGAATAAGGATGATGACTAATATTAAAAATGTTCGTAAAAATAATGTAATTTCAAAGAAGGCATACTTTAAATGAGATAATAGAAAAAATCTGTTAAATTGATGTACATAATGAAGAATACTCACGCTTTAAAAGTTAATGGAGGGGATTATTCCCGTCCTTGTCGCGCGGTACCGACGTACGGCGCTATTATAAAGTTGCATAGTTGTGACGTCACTTCTACGATAGTGCTGTTCTTGTCTAACACTTAATTTAAAACGTTTGTATTTTGGCAATTTTTTAAGCTTTTACACTTTTTGTAATATTGTTTGCACTATTTGGAAACAGACTTTTTTTGCCTGACTGATTTATTACAATAATTAATTAAATTAGATACGAGGGCGGGTCAATAAGTCCGTGACTTTTGGAATAAAACACAGATTTTTTGATAAATAAATGTTTTATTTTTCAACGTAGTCTCCCTTGAGCTCTATACACTTTGTCCAACGCTTCTCCAATTTTTTTATCCCCTCCAGAAAATATGATTTGTCGAGGTCCTCAAAATAGGCCTTTGTTTGCGAGATGACTTCATCATTGGAGTCAATTTTTTTTCCACCAAGGCATTTCTTCAGGTTTGGGAACAAGAAGTAGTCACTCGGAGCCAAATCTGGAGAATAGGGCGGATGAGGGAGCAATTCATAGCCCAATTCATGGATTTTTGCCATGGCAACTGCACATGTGTGCACCCTTGCATTGTCTTGGTGGAAAAGAACTTTTTTCTTGGCCAAATGAGGTCGTTTTTTTTCAAATCGTCATTGAATCGGTCCAATAAGTTGGCATAATAGTCCCCATTGATTGTTCTTCCCTTTTGAAGGTAGTCAATGTGGATTATCCCGCGTGCATCCCAAAGAACAGTCGTCATAACTTTATTGGCTGACAAACCCACCTTGGCCTTCTTTGGCGCCGATTCACCCTTAGAAACCCACTGTTTTGACTATAACCCATTGTTTGGTCTCTGGTGTGTTGTGATGGATCCATGTTTCGTCCACGGTTACAAAACGGCGCAAAAACTCCTCCATAATGCGATTAAACAACGCCAAACCTTCCTGTGAAGTTGTTACACGATTGCGTTTGTGGTCGACTGTGAGCAAACGCGGCACCCATCTTGCGGAAAGCTTTCTCATGCCCAAGTGATCATTCAAAATTGAAACCACTGAGCCATGCGAGATCCCTACGGCTTCCACAATCTCTTGCACTTTCAATCTTCGGTCGGCCAACACCATATCGTGAATTTTTACGATTGTTTCGGGTGAAGAGACCTCAACTGGGCGTCCAGGACGTTCGGCATCTTCAGTGCTTGTACGGCCACAACGAAATTCAGTAAACCACTTTTTTACCATTGAAATCAAGCTTAGCCTTGGTCTCGGTAATGGTTTTTTTCGCAAAAAATAATGCTTAATAAGCACACGAAATTCACTTTTTTCCATTTTTTCCTCAAATTACTGGGTAGTCTGATAAAGATAGCTGTCAAACACAAACTAACTGACGCAGCAAGTTCAAATTTTAACAGGAGTCAACTGACAGATGCCTGTTGACAGGAGAAGTGTTGCTTTTTCAGTAAAGAGGTCAGAAATTCAAAAAGTCACGGACTTATTGACCCGCCCTCGTACAATTTTAGTGGGTAACACACATTCTGTTTACATGCGTGTTGTGTGTGTATCGAGCCGATGAAGCGAGGATCTCAGTAGGTCACTTAGCGCTGACGGTGTGCCGGTGTTGCCGGCACGTGGTACGACGGTATGTCGTTCTTAAATGCTGTTGATGGAGCTTGTAACTCTTGCCTGTTCACGGTAATGCCTACATAGCTGTGACAGTTTTCCTTTTTAACTTTTTTAAATATGTTTCCCCCCGCACCTGACTAACAGAAATTAGCACTTTAAAGCTTAATGCTTCGCAAACGGATCCCTGAATCGACAAATAGGTTTCACTCACCCACATTATTTTTGAACGACCTTTCCAACTACACCCCCCACATGGCGAGATAGACGAGAAAAAAATAATTTCTCCCCCCCTCCCTCAACCACTTTACGTGTAGGGAAGGTATCCATGTTTTTTTATATTTTATCACCTCTTTGTCGGCGTGACTGATATGGATATCTGTGCCAAATAACAGCTTTCTGGTGCTAAGATTCTGAGCTAAGCTTCGGACAGACGCAACCCTAAAATCGTGCAAGACCATAGGTTCTAATCTCATAATAACACTGAGTAATTTAAACAAAAAAAACACAAAGCGGCGCTGGTGTTCTGATAGGGCCCACTGTGGGCACGCCAAAATAGTTGCTATGATTCCCCTCCTTGAGGAGTGGTTGCAGAGGCGCCACGGCGTCCTCACCTTCGGCCTGACACAGGTTCTCATCGGACACGGTTGTTTCGGTAGATTCCTGTTCCGTATAAGACGTGAGAAAACGCCCGGGTGTCACCATTGGGGGATCGCCCTGAGTATCTTCTCCTACCCTCCACTGTATGCTCCACCGTGTCGGTGCAGCATACGGTGGAGGTCTGCCCAGCTTGGGCGGAGCACCGCCGTGTCCTCGCGGAGACGATCGGCGACGGCGATCTTTCGCGTTCGGCCCTGGTCCAGGCCATGGTACGGAGCGAGAGGGAATGAGAAGCCGTCACCTCCTTCTGCGAAGCAGTAATGGTCGCGAAGGAGGAGGCGGAGCGCGTGAGGGAGAGAACCTTGTGCCCTCACGCGCCTTGTCGCCGAAGCCCTGGGCGTCGGGAATCGCAAGCGGATTCCCGGCCACTGTAGGCGCGGGCTTGCGAACGGCGAGCAATAGGTAGCTCGCCGTCGGGTAAGGACCAGGCCCGGGTCGACGTGTCATTTGGCATTTAACTGTGGGGTCGGGCTGCGGACATTGAATCCATTTTTATTTTGCAAAAGAGAGCTGTCAGAGCCATATACAATATACGTGGCCGCGAATCTCGAACTATTTAAGAAGATTAATATAATGACGGTACATTGCCAGTTCATTTATGAAACTATTATGTATGCAAGAAAAAGTCTGCATCTATTTAATAAAATAAGTGATAGACATAATATTAACACTAGAAATAAAAATAAAATAGATCAACAATTTTTCAGACTATCTAAAGTACATACATCTTTTATGGGGCACTGTGTTAAATGTTACAACAAAATACCTTGTGAAATATTGCAATTAAATGAAAGAAAGTTTAAAACTAATGTTAAAAAAAACTCTTTGTAAACAAGCATAATACAAATATATTATATCCTAGATAAGAATGCTTGGAAACATGCTGGTCCTGCTCCATAGGACAATCTAGAGGCTAGACAAAATCATACTATTTGCTTATTGTATTGTATATTTTGGTTATTTTTACTTTACTCACACACTGTATTATTCCAAGTTAATATTTTAGGAAAATCATATATTTTTTAAATGTTTGTAAATATGTGAGCACAATGTACCTATCTCGTGATTAATTTATCTGCCTTTGCTTTATTTTAATTCTTTTTACCACGTGTGGTATTTGGTGCATCGTCATCACATATAGAAATATAATTAATGTATACAAAATATTGTAAAACATTTTAAAAGAGTAACGGTGGAGTTTCTTGCCCCTTTTCTCCATACGAAACTAACTTTTCGAAATGGCGCCTAGAATCAGTTCTATTTGTAAATGTTGACGTTCAAAATTGCATTTTTATGGGCCTATTTGAAATAAATGCTTTGACTTTGACTTCGACTTCGACGGCGCGTCGGGTTCCACGCGCACCTCAAAGAGATGTCAGCACCAAGTTGACGGGTTCCGATAGGGCTAATGCATGCCAGGGTCGCGGGTTGTTCGAAAGATATACCGTGGCCCTTTAACACGGGTTTTAGTCAGTAAAAGTATGACACGACGCTTCACCCAGAGCGGGAGAAGTCATTTGATGGTTTTCCATCCAAAATAAAAGCCCTTTGATGTATTATTTATTTATTTATAGTACATGGAGGATTTACAGCTAGTAAAAACAAACAAAAAAAAAAGGGGGCTATAGCCACCAGGAAGCCAATTACAAATCCTCACGTATAGACTTATAATAGTTCATTATGGCGTGAGCACAAAAAGAAAAAATATATCGCCTTATATAAATTAAAAAGCTATTTAGCTAAATACTTAATACTAGTTTTACAATTTAATTACTGAAATAAACGAGAAAACAATGAAAACAAAAACAATACAATCTACCGCTACTTAAAAAATTTGAGGCTTAAGCACCTTCTGGCCGAATTCAAGGTAACTGTGAATGTATCAAAATCAAATTCCTTGCAAATCTCATTAAAATTTCTGCTTGCGCGCACAATATAACTGTTCTGCCTATAATTCGAAGATGTATGAGATACACGTATGGGTGGATTAAAGCGAAGTGCTTTACTTGGCACATTAAAATAAAATTTTGACAATAACTCAGGGTTATCAATATTGTTATTGAGGACTTTTAACAAGAATAAACAGTCTGCAATTTTACGACGATCTATCAGTGGTAGTAAATGATACTTCTTACAGAGTCCAAAATAACAGGTCGACTGGTACGGAATCTTTTGATGGAAGCAAAGATATTTTATGAACCGTCTTTGGATGTTTTCAATGCGGTCAATGTATTTATGATACCGTGGATTCCAAATCTGAGACGCATACTCTAGCTGACTTCTAACAAAAGTGCAATACAATATTTTTAGTGTCTTTGCATCACTAAAACACTTAGAGAGACGTATTATGAACCCAAGCATTTTAGAGGCTTTTTTGACAATTGCATCAATGTGTGTATCAAACACTAACTTACTATCATGATGGACGCCCAAGTCACGAATAGTATTGCACCTTGGCAAGATCTGGCCTGCCAAAGTATAAGTAGTGGCTAGGACTGCACGTTTCCTAGTGTAGGTGATCACCGAACACTTAGATGGGTTGAGATCAAGTTTATTAACCCTACAATACTCTTCAAGCCGATGCAAGTCAGCCTGAAGTGCTAGTCCATCATCGATCGTTGAAACAGTGGCAAAGATTTTCATGTCATCGGCAAAGCATAAAAGTTTGGATGAATAGAGGCACTGACCGATGTCGTTCACATAGACTACAAACAAAAGAGGACCGAGCAACGAACCCTGAGGCACTCCGCTGGGCACGTTTACCCAACTTGAAATATAATTATTGAGTACCACTGCTTGTGACCTGTTATCAATGTAAGAAGAGAACCACCTCAGGAGGTCCCCACGGATGCCCATGTAGCTAAGCTTCTTTATCAAGGTATCGTGGTCGATCCGATCAAATGCTTTGCTATAATCTGTGTAAACCACATCGACCTGCTTACCATTATCCATAGCATCCGTAATGAAATCATTAAATAAAATTAAGTTAGAAGTGGTAGACCGCCCTTTTAAAAATCCGTGCTGAAAGGAACTGAACGAGCTAGCAAGGGCGGAATATAATTGGTTGTAGACAATCCTCTCAAATATTTTAGCTAGAATGCACAGCTTGGATATAGGCCTATAATTAGTAATCTCGGTTTTAGACCCCTTCTTATATACGGGCGTAATAAAAGCAGATTTCCATACTTTGGGGACAACACCGAGAGTCAAAGACTTGGAAAACAGAATTGATATAGGTATGGCAATGGAAGGCGCGCATTTCATTAGAAATTTAGACGAAATGTTATCAGGGCCAGCACCTTTAGTTGGATCCAAGTTACGAATTAAACTAGACACGACATCTACATTCACTTCAATGTGACAAATGTCAGATGAAATTCTGTTAGTATCTAAAGACAAAACAGGAGGTGGACTCGGAGTATTAGATGAAGTGGGGTTGAGGAAAGTCGACATGAAATAAGATGAAAAAGCTTCACAAATAGAATCACCGGTGAGTAATAATTCGTCGTGATAATATAATGTATTAGGTATAGTGTTAGAGTTGTAGCGATTTTTAACAAAAGTCCAAAAATGTTTAGGGTTAGTTCTAATAGATTTTTCAGTTTGATTGAGATAACATTTATAACAAGAAGCTTCCATCGTCTTGACTCTGTCACGTAAATATTTAAAAGTTAACTCATCAGATTTATTGCCATAAATCTTGAACTTTTTAAGATATTTGTATTTTTCTTTAATTGTTTTGACGAGTGATGAGCTGAACCAGACTGGGTATTTATTTTTACATACTAGCTTTTGTGGTATATACTTGTTTTGAAACTGTTTTATAGTGTCTATAAAGTACTCAACCGACTCATCCAGTGATCGGATTGTAAACTCATGTTCCCAATTAATGCCAGAAATCTCGTTATTTATAGAATCGAAATCGCCTTTGCTATAGATATAACGCAAACGCGGCGCATACTCAAGAGGAGGTATTTCAAAGATGTCAATATTGATTAACAGCGCAGGATGATAGGGATCAATAGGCACTAGAGGGTCAGCACACTCACTAACACAGGCCAACTTATTTGAGAGGACTAAGTCTAACAGTTTCCCGTACCCATTAGCTACCCCATTATACTGTCCAAAGTCCAGCGTACATAACTCGTCCGCGAATAAACATTCGTCACTAGTGGCGGGGTTCAATGGGACTAACGAAAGGTTATTAGATGGAGCCCACGTGATTCCACTCATATTAAAATCACCTAAAACTAAAAACACATCTGAAGTTTTATTCAGAGCTGTATGGTTCAATTTAGACAGGAAGTTATTAAGTTGTTCCGAAAACGAAAACCCTTTGTTTTGTTTACATAAGTAGATAGTGCAAATATATAAGTTCACGAATTCTCGTGACTTTGAATTTTTAAGCCGTAAGTTGATCCAGAGATCCTCCGCCGAGGAGTGCAGGAGCTGTTGCGGAGTTGCACACCCCCACCTCTCGTTTGACCAGTCATAGCATAATCCCGGTCACGGCGCCAAACTAAGTACCGATCATCAAACAACTCTGAGTTCAACATGCCATCCATTAACCACGTCTCCGTTAAAACAATAACATCGTAGGAATTCTGTAATACCTGACGGTAAAACGAGTCAGTCTTTGTACGCAATCCCCGCACGTTCTGATAAAAGACAGTAAGACACTGGTCACTATTGTTAGCCATTGCACATATTTTCAACAACAGTTGAATAAGCATCAACAACAATATAATATAATAAACTTTGCCAAATCATTTCGAGACACTTATTAGTTACGCATAAAAGAGGTATTAATTTATAATGAGGGTAAAAATAAGTAAACTTAGCAAGAATGTATAAATCATACGACGTTAGGCCGGACATGACTGTGCGAGCAAGCAAGCAGCAATATATCACACGCATAAGCGAAAGCGAGACAAATGTATATTTAAGGATTGGAACTCGATTATGACTAGCGCGATAAGGAATACAATAGAAGGTCATTAGCAGTGCCGAGGTGCCGAACCTTTTACAAGAACAAAGCAAATAACAATTGAAATGCGAACTGCGATAATTTTTTAAAGTAGAAAAGCAACAAATCAATATTGGATGTAAACAAAAGCGGTTTAAACAATCTTGTTTAAATCAAGTTCCCTTCTTATTATAAAGGTTTTGCAATTAACATCCTTGCGCACATGAATTTTACCATGTTTCACCCAGACGAATTCATAGTGTTTCTCTCTGGCGGCGATTTTTGTTACATTCAGAAGTTTTTTGGATTCCACACTCAAATGGTCGTTGACATAAATACGTTGAGGCGCTCCTTGGTAACCAACGTCAGAGGTGGAGAGATCCTTATCCGCACGAGCAGCCGCAATCAAATCTTCTTTTATATACCGGTTAAGGAAGCTCACTATCACTAATTTTTCCTTGGAATTATGTATAGGCACCCTCGAAATGTAGTTAATCTGGGTTTTAGAACACTTGTAATTGATTTTGCTGCTGATGGCGTCAACTATTGAGAATAAGTTCTCATCCTTCTTTAGGGGGACACCCTTGATCTCCACATTGTTTAACCTGGATCGCTGATCAAACAGAGAAAGCTCAAGCTTGGTTGTGGCTAATTCTGTTTGCAATGAAGAGACAGTGTCCTGAAGCTTCTCATACTCGGAAGTTTTTTTCTCTAGATCAGCAAGTCTGGTATCGAATTCATCGAGTCTACCACTAGAGAAATCACAACTTTTCTTAAGTTCGGTCAACTCATCTTTAATCGATCTTATGTCACTGACTAAGGTTGGTAGGCTCAGCAGCTGCTGCTTTAATTCACGAATCTCACCCAGTACTGTATCCAGTGAAGCAGTAGGTTGTGGTGAGAGCAGAGCAGGCGACGATTTACAAGCAGGACATTTCCATAGTGATCTTCGGTCGGGTCCTAGTTTCCTCCAACCCGCTTCAGACACACTTGCACAAGACAAATCCAAGAACTTCTTGCAGCTTCCACATTGCACCCCGTCATTAAACTCATCATTGCAAATTGCACACGTCTTCATTGTGTTCATCGTGAACAAAATAAAATAATTATTCGGAGATATTCAAAAGTACAACTTAATGAAATATTGAAAAAGGTTGACGATCTATTTTATTTAAGCGTTCCGTACACGATAACTGGGCTAGTGCGCGCTCACACGACGTATGACGATTATGACGATTATGAGACAAAAATACATATTTACATTTCAAAATGATTTTATCCTAATAAATTTGTATAATTGTTTTATATCAGGTTGTGGAGAAGCTGGGTGGCTACAACAGAGTGACAAACCAAAACCAGTGGAAGGCCATTGCTGACAAGATGGGCTTTCACCCCGTCTCCACAAGCATCACTAACCTTTGTAAACAGGCTTATAAGAAGTTAGTACTATAGCTAGCTATTTGTTTTCTCATATTTCAATTAAGCAAAGAATCAGTACAACGAAATCACACAATGTGGGTTGTTTTTTTGCAGCTGGTATCATTTGTCGGAACTTTATAAGAGTGTATGTTGTCAGGTTCCTGCACAGCTACGAGGATTTCTACCGCAAGCTAGGCGTGACGCTGGTGGCGCACCCGCGCGGCGCGCGCACGCCGCCGGCCGGCCGCTCGCTCATCCGCGACCGCGACCGCCAGCCGCCCGCCTCGTCCTCCGCCTCCAGCTGCTCCACGCCCACTCCACCGGCGCCACAGGTACGGTGACTTCTACCGCAAGCTAGGCGTGACGCTGGTGGCGCACCCGCGCGGCGCGCGCACGCCGCCGGCCGGCCGCTCGCTCATCCGCGACCGCGACCGCCAGCCGCCCGCCTCGTCCTCCGCCTCCAGCTGCTCCACGACCACTCCACCGGCGCCACAGGTACGGTGACTTCTACCGCAAGCTAGGCGTGACGCCAGCCGCGCCATCACGACATTTCGGCACAGTCGTCTTACGAACACTAACATTTTACTCAAAGATACACAATGTTGATATTTGTTTGGCAGTGACAACCACACTTCGCCATAAATGTGCGCCGGTCCTAATACAAACTTATGTAAAAAGGCATATGACCTCTTACGCTCCCGTACTGTACTGAACCTTATTTCAGTTGCAGCGTGGCAAAGACAAAGATTCTGACAAAAGTGAGACAGACAAGAGTGAGAAAAGTGAAAAAGACGAGAAGATGGAGAAACTAGAGAAAATCAAGGAAAAGGTCCGCACCAGCGACGGAGAGGATAGCGCCGACAACCAACCGCTTATTGTTACTGCTCCCAAGTATGTAAAACCTATTCAAATTCTTGTTTCAAATTAACATTTTCAAAATTTACTTTACGTCAAAAACGTGAAAATGAAGTTGAATTCAGCATGACTACTATAGAAAATGACAAAATTATTGAAGTTGTATCCGAAAATAAACTTAATATGTTCCTTGTTTAAAGTTACTTTTTCCGTAATCACACAAATTGGAAACGCAGCTTATGTATCATCACTATCATCATTTCACTCTCTCAACTTGTGGCGCCATCCCCTTATTTATAATTAATCAAATTGTGTGGTAATCAACAGAGTGGACAAGGAGAAAGAACGAGAAAAGGAAAAGGAAAAAGAAAAAGAACGGGAGAAGGAAAAAGAGAGGGAGAAAGAAAAGGAAAAAGAAGAGAAACTAAAAGAAAAGGAGAAAGAAGAGAAAGCAAAAGAAAAGGAGAAAGAAGAGAAAATAAAAGAAAAGGAGAAAGAAGAGAAAATAAAAGAAAAGGAGAAAGAAAAAGAGAAGGAAAAAGAGAAAGACAAGGACAAAGAAAAAGATAAAAGCTCTGCGTCGACCAGCACGAGTGAGGAAAAAGAGAAAGTGGTGGTGAAGCCTCGGTCGCAGTCCAAAGGACGCACCGCCACGCCCGTCAGGACAGAAGGACACGACAAGAGGACACCTAAGAGACGGCCCTTGTCTACCAAGAGTAAGTAGTCCAATATTTTATATCTTCGTCAGTTTTCAAATGCTTTCCTTTATCAAGTAAGGATAATACCTTTTAAAGCAACGGCACTGAGCAGACTGTTGCATAGAAAACTATATTAAACTACTTGAGAACAAAGATTAAAATAGCATACACCTTTGGCCTATGTCGAGTTGACATCGACATAAAACCTTTTTATTAGACTGGACATGTTATAAAATTAGTATTTTTATAATAAATGAAAATAGTTGGTGTTACATTTTTGATTTGGGTCTGACATGACTGTAAAGAAGATATATTATAGAGATCTAAAAGACGCAATATACAGGATGTCCCGTAAGTCGACCTCAAGCCGGAATCGTGTGATAGGTCAAGTCATATATAATAGTTCAAAAACAGAAAAAAAAACTTTGCTATGTATTTATGATGAAACTGCACATGGAGTATTTATGTCAGTCTCCGGCTTTTGATGTAACTTGCTCAAAAACTCAACTTAGAAATCCGTCGAGCGCCCCGGGTATCGTTAGATTATTTATTAGACGCTATGGGATCGAAAAAAAAAACGTTATTGTGTTAACGTATAAATGATAAGTGATTTTATTTCTGTAATTAGGTTTGTACAAACACTTTTATACATCAATCATATTTTAAAAACAAGATGAGATCGGCGTTTCCTATCTGACTACTCTGAGAAGAAAGGCCGAAACAAACTCAGAGGAAACCCTTCCTAGAGATCCTAGAAGCTGGACAGCGGCAACGGGACTACGGGGTCTACATGCCCCCAGCTGCAGACGGAGGCAGGCCTGATCTTACGCCGTTGGATTTCCATGTGTGGGGTAGGGATAGACCTGATTTATGGTAATGACGGCCAGACCATTTCTAGTGCGGAACAACAAAACGTGAATCGTGAACGCTTGTTTACGCAGTGATAGCTAGAGAGACATTGTTAAAAGTGCAACGACACATTATTTAACGTGCAACTGCAGGGTGAATATGTACAGCAATTTTGGTGTAAATAGTGTAAATAAAAACTACGTCGTTATGAGGTATGTACATTTTAAATTGTTCGCGCTATGCACTTCTTACAGTTTACATCTGTACAAATAGGTAGGTACACAACCTATCAATCAGCTGACATATACGACTCGACGCACAGTTCGTAACCCAACAGAAGTCATTACCTTACGCGAATTCGCGTTGCGTCAGCTGTTTATTTTTCTATTATTATTATCTAAAAGATGTGTAACACTGTAGAATATGAATGTTTTAATCGAATCTAGGATCCTTTTCGTAAAAAAAATAAGAAAATGATTGAAACTCGCTCGTAAAAGTCGTAACCCCACAGAGGTCAATAGCTGCTTATTTAGATGTAAGTACCTGGTTTACAGAAGGTACTGTTTTTGTAAAACTGCGAGCAGGGAATTCAATATTGTACCTACTTAGATTTAGGTCGTTTTGTATTTTAAATTCACATTTATTGTTATTGTAAGCGATAACTCTGTTATCAAAATAAGACGAGGTCGAGTTACGAAGTCTACCTAAGTTGGTTTATTGTGAACATCATCACGCCTGCATTCCCCGTAGAGATAGGCAGAGGTGTATTGTCGAATGTTCATTACAGTTTACCAGTGATATGTTAAACAGAGAGACGGCACGCGCCCCGCGGCTACAGACGGAAAGGCACCGCGCCCGCGCCTCTCCCCGCCGCCGCGTCTTTGATTCATAGAGCAGGCCGGTTTTATGCAAAACATCTCAAGCAGTTTTAATTTATGATAATTACGTAAAATAAAAAAAACATTTACATAAAAAATCTTTTTCGTTTCTATAGCTTCTAAACGACCTATAGAGGTCCCTCTTAAAATATTTCGTGTATGAATAGATACACCTTATATATAAAGTCCATCAATGTCAAAGTGTTTTAAAAAAACCGAAATTAATCTTGGTCAGATCATTCGAGGACCATGTAGACTGGTGTCTGAAATGGTATTTTGAGGAAAGAACCACACAGAGTTGATTCTGTGTGCACGCATTTGTCAATCATCGTGCAGCTCAACTCAGAACTAAAGAGCTCAACGATTCGACGAACAATACCAAAGAAAGGACATTTGGGTAAGCCGCATAAAGTACTCAAATTGCCAGACCATCATTAAAACTAACTGAAAGAAAAATACAATGACCCACAAAAAGTAAAATAATATTGTACTTTATACCGTACACATACATGTGTTTATACAAAAAAAGTACTAATATAGAAAAAAAAAATTAATATAGTTTGCAAAATAAACATCAACATTGGTGCCGATTCTCTTGTCACAAATGCCTCTAAACTAGACAAAAAATCACTAAAATTTGGTTTAATCCTGTCAAATGACGATTTTCCATTCTGAAATTGACTAAAGTGACACAACTTAACTATATTTTTGTTTGTCAGCACTAAGATGGCACTGAGTTATTAGTTTAGTGAAAATGGCAATTTTGATATTCTGAATTTAACGTTTTTCACCTAAAAATTTGATTGTCTAACTAAATCTGAACATGAATCTGACTATTTTTAAGCGCGATTAAAAAGGTGTGCAATAAAATTAGTTGGCGCGAACTAAAATTCACACCAACACCTCGACTTCAGACGTGCAAAAACGGTACTTTAACAATTTTTTTCTTTTTTTGCACATATCTCGAAAACGGTGTGTCCTATTCCAAAAATAATGAAAATTTCGACCCCCTTTGTAATCCTGAAACCACCAAAACTCTTAATGTAAATATTTTTATTTTATATTTTCCATACAAAAAGTAAAAACTTCCATACAGGGCCGCGCCGCCCCTGTGTGCGAAGTGTGCGGCGCACACAGGCGCCAAGACAATAGAGGCGCCGCCATCGAATTTATTTTTGTTACATTTACACAACAACATATTCTTTGTAGTGGAGTATCGATAAGTAAGAAGGTACAATAGGCGCAACATATGCCTTGTAAATAACAAAACATAATTATAATGCGCTTATTGTACAAGTCTTCTAATATAACATTCACTTGTGTGGTTTAAAATTAAACATTAGTTACGAGCCCAGCGTTAAAATCAAAAGAACCGCCGTGAGTTTGTTTGAATTAATTAGGAATGTAACCCGATGCGATGCGTGCGACGCAAGCGGGGTGGGGTCACGGGGATTCCTCGACTTTAAGGAACGAGAGTGCAATTGAACAATCAGTCAATTGAAAGTGTACGCAAGGTGCGCATTGATTTTTTATAATAAGTTTAAGTTCTAGCTCTAAAAACAATACCTACATAGTTTGTGTGTTAGTGATTGTTGCAACGTGTTTTCACGCTGAGTGAAAACACGTTGCAACAAAACAAAAAAAAAAAAACTGGTTATCAGAATTTAATAATGAAAAGAAAACAAGAAGAAGAACGTGATAAAAATACAACTAAAATAAGTAAATATTTTACGGCTCTACCATCCACTTCCAAAGAATCATTAGAGATAATTATTCATAGATAGATAAATCAGTTTATTCAGACAGGTAGATTAGGTACTCATATGTCTTTGTTTGTCTGTCTTTAATTTAAGCTGATGCCGCCGATGTTACGTCCGTGCCTCTGCCTGATACACCATTGTCACCGCCAAGACAATTATCGTCACCAATACCAACTTTTTTCAAAGATGACTGAATTTGAAACTTCCAGATCCAGACCCCTATGACGTCGTAAGACTCCAAAGAGTTTTGATTAAGAACACGAAGGCCAAACTATAAATTATCTGAAGACCGCTTTTAAAATTAATGTTTTTTTTTTATATATTGGATCAAGCTTTATCCTCCGTGGACGAGAGATTTAATTTATTGAATAATCAAAATGACGTGTTTAATTTTTATTCAAACTAAGTGATGACCAAGATCAAAGTCGATTAAGAAGTAGCTGTCATCGTTTGCAGAAAAAAACTTTCTGCAAATGATTCATTGGATATTAACGCCGATGATTTGTGTGAAGAAATTGTGTCGTATCAGTCTGTTTTCAAAAAAAATATTAATAATTTAGTGAAAATTCTCGAATTTATGTATTTAAACAATTTGACAGCTGTTTGCTCTAACATCACCATAGTAGACATGCGCAAAACATTGCGTTTTAAAGTGATGTCCTATGACATTACATTTCGTACCGAGGAATGTTGCATTACACCATGACTCCAAACATGACGCGAAATGACGCGCCACACGCGATGGCTATTGTAATGAAATGCTCGCGTTGTAGAAGATATACATCATTTCATGAGATACCGCATTAAATTATGATGTGATGTGACAACCGTCAAGCGCAATGCACCCTCGCGTCGCCGAATTGCACACTTGCTTTTGTTATCATATTCATAAAGTCGATTTTCCTTCATACTTAACCCCTTCTACGGAATAATTAAATCAAAAGGGCATTCCAGGCTGACTGGCAATAACCATGGATTGCGATATTGATTATTGACCATGGCTATGAATATTGGGTAATATAAATCTATTTATTTAGAGTTTCTTAAAATATCATTTAACACCTTATTAATTAATAATTACACAATCATATCAGTGTCCTACAGTAGTACAGTGCGAGTCATGTCATGATTTAAAACATCACGTAGGCCTAGGCAGTCCGCGGTGTCAATTAAACGTAAACCTTAACGCATCAACAATACGGTTCTATATAATAGTTCACTTATTTCGCAGCCAGCCGACCGGCGCATGCTCCTTCTCACTTGCTCACACAGCGAAAATTATACGAAGTTTACGAACACCAAACAGCGCGCCGCGGCCCGCGCGTCATGCGTCATGTTTGAATGTCATGTGCCATGCTTAATTTGGTCGAGTGATGTGTAATGCTACATTACGCGGTCGGGATATATGACGCGCAATGCAACAATCGCATTACTTACACAAGTCTACACCATAGTATTATGAATTTTGCTAACAGTGCCAGTTACCGTAGCAAGCGCAGAAAGGTCCTTTTCTAAATGATTATTAATTATAAAAAATAACAAATTTAGCAACAATATCCATAGAGGAGGCCATATTAGACCATATAGACATACACGAGATTATTAAGGATTTTGCAAACAGAAGAGTGGAAATAATATAATTTAAGTATGTTTATATTCTTACATATTTTAGACTCTTGTGTTTTTTTTTAAACATAGCATACGTAATAGTTAAATCAGTATTATAAAAGTCAGCTATTTTGTTATTAATATCTAAGTATAGAATTAGATATAATATCATAAATAAAGTATGTAAAAATTGAATTCATGTTTTATGTTTTCAGTAATTGACAAGCGGAAGCGAACTGGTTTTATCTATTTACGAAAATATTATCTAAGTATGTAACCGGAGAACACTTATTTCGGTCAAAACTAACAAATAAAAAAAACAAGTTGAAACATGAAGATTCGTGAAAAAAAGAGTCGCTTCATAGGTTTCGCACACAGGCGCTGTGGGGTGTCGGCGCGGCCCTGCTTCGATATAAAACACGTCGAGCGAGGCTGCCCCAGGCTGCCTCCGGCTCTAACAAAGACGTTGCGAAACCAAAAGAAAAAATAAACACGTGCACTCGCGATTGTCAAATTCGATTAAAGTTGTGTCAACATTATTTTTTAATTTAGAGATTTTTTTTCGCAGAATAGCTTCAAGATTCTCATAGTAAAAAGTAAGGAATTTTAGTGATAGTTTAGATCGGTGTTCAAGAGAATGCTCCCATAAATTTACACAGATAATGGTGCCGCCATTATCTGTGTAAATTTATGGGAGCAGCTCAATCCCAAGCCAAGTATTTTACGAGACAGATTGGTGCAATGGTGTCATGGAGCACCTGGTTTTGTACCCTTGTGTACCCTTCAACGGCCAAGTCACACAACATTAACTATAATAATAAAGAAATCGCAGTAAGGAACCTTAGACTTGGCACGACTTTGTCTAGATTTCATTACTTTTTAGAGATAAACAAGCAGCTCCATCGAGACTTGGCTAGTTCTTACAGAATGTTTTTGGTGGTATTTATATTACTTCTACCCTCTTACAAACTACCCTCTAATAGATTTATTATAAGAACTACCAACTAATGACCTCTAATGTGTCTAGATTCCGGGATTCGTTAATCGATTTGTTTACTTCATCATTTTTGAATTTCGAGCGATTGCTTGTATGGCGTCGCAGTACTGTGTATCGGCGACATTTCCCCACAACAAAATACCGTACGAAATCACTCTGTGAAAATAACTAAAGTATACTAAACGGGCTGTCTCTGTTGCTGTAAGACCATAGCTGTCAATATGGCTAAAAATCAAGTAACGGACTTTAAGAAATGACGCGAAATCTTTTGGCCTCATCTAGAACGCTTAAAGGGGTTATTCACTCGCCGATGACTGTGGACGTGACTTGACCTAACACAGCCTATGTTAGGTCAAATCACGTCCAAAGTAACGACATTGACAGCGCCTTTATTTACAATAAAGGACAATTTTCCTAGTGCGGGGTTGACTATACTCGCATGCGGGTCAGATTTTGTGACACACGTTGCGGTTTTTACTTGCATCACCATGAGAATAAAAGCCGAAACAGTCACATTAGTTGTTTTTTTTTTTACGTAAGGAGAGTTCCTGGGAACGAAGACTTGGGGAGGTCTTTGCCTAGCAGTAGTAGTAAGTTTTTGTTCAATAAGTCGATGACATACATGTTTTTCCAGGTGAAGGTATGAGTGCGGGGACGTCACGAGCTTCTCGACGACCGCATGCTTCAACTGACAGCGACAGCTCTGGACGGGCTTCAAGGTATACCCTAATAATTATATCAGTAGTCTAAAAGACAAGAAGACTCCGTTCACATTGTTTTGCAAGATTAATTATTTTTTTCTATAGATCCACTTTATATTTTCATAAAATAATAAATGCTGCATAGACTTAAAAGATTGGTCATTAGCTTCTGCCCGCCATTTTTGCCGCGTGGAAGTCAGCTATATTATAAAACATATCCTTTGGTACTCTGCAAAAGTGTAGCTTTTGTATCAGAGAATGAATTTTTGAAAGCGAATTTATACCTCCAGAGGTTACCTCATAAAAACAACCATATCTCTTAATAATATTAGTTTAGATTAGACTAAGCTCTGCCTCGCGGTTTTCCCCGCATAAGTCTCGATTCCATGAGAATATCAAGATGTAGCGTGAAAGCGTAACAAACATACAAAATCTGATCTTTTCTCTTTATGATATTAGTTTACATAAAGTCAGTAGCGTTACGTATTTACATGTATATTTTGTAGATGTGGCCCCTTAAAGAAGATGCAAAGTCGTCGCAGTCAGAGCGCGAACTCGGCCAGCAGCGGCAATACGATCGCCTCGAACAGCAGCAAACGACCGCGAAAGAGGAAGAACACAGAGTGAGTGACTTTGTGCTTTGGGATGCTTTGGCCACCACCTTGTTTTAATATCAGATAGGAACTCTTTTATGTATTCATTGATCATCTATAACACTTCTGTTATATGGGGTGAAAATTATTATTGTCTTGAATTACCAAAATGGTGTATTATCTTTATTACCAAATTAACAAACAAGTCAATACGTGCCAGTGTTGTTTTTTTTTTTGTTAATTTGGTTGGCAAAGAAGAGAACAAAAAAAAACAATATAGGTAAAAACACTCCATTTCAAATTGTTGTGACAAATTGTCACAAAAAGTTTTTGTAGTTTGTCCTAACCTGTGCATATTACAACTTTCTTTTTACACTCACAGGCCATCAACAAATGAACCAACGCCGAGATCGGGAGTATCAAACGTAAAAGCTCAAGTGGGAGACAAGTTGAAAGTGTACTATGGACCTACGCAGTCCGAATCTAAGGTAAAAGTACGAAGCAAACGACTGTTTTTTATTTTAGTTATTTAAGTCTTTTTTTCAGAGTACTTAGCAAAGCGTCGGTGTGTTTGTTGGAAAACAAACGTTTATATTGAAAACTATTAAGAGCAGTGGTGTCCTAGTCGTAACGGCCGCGACTTACGAGTTGTAGGTCGCGGGTTCGAACCCTGACAGGCGCTTTGCTTTGTGTAAATTATTTCATCATCACTGCTCTAGAAACGGTGAAGGAAAACATGGTGAGGAAAATGTCCAAGAACCATAAATTCGAACACATTTGACATCTACCCAGTCGTACTGGGCCCGCGTGGTGGATTACGGCATAGAGAGGAGGCCTGTGCCCCAGCAATGGGAACATTGTAGGCTGATTATGCTACTATTTATTAACTCGCTCTCAAACTGTTAAAATGATACTTACAAGTTGATGAAATGTTTGACTGACGCGGTAGGCAGAAGTTTACTGAAACAAATTAATTTATATTGAATTATTATAACTATGATATTGCAAACTCTTGATATGTTGACATCAAATTTAATATAAAAAAAAACAGGTTACATTCAATGATCATTGTGTTGTCAAATGACGTAGATTGATCGCTGCCTCCTACCGCAGGTGACGTACGAGGCGAAGGTGATCGACAAGACGGCAGCGGGCGACTTGCTGCGCGTGCACTACACCGGCTGGAACACGCGCTACGACGAGTGGATCAAGCCGCAGCGCATCGCGCTCAACGTCACGCAGCATGAACAGCGCAACAAGAAGGTATCATACGATCAATACAGAACTAGCCTTGTTTTAAAAAAACTCAAACTCAAAGCATTTATTTCAAATAAACCCATTACAGGCACTTTTGAATTGTCAAGGGGTCGGTCAGTCAGAAATATGAAGCTAGTTGCCCATTCCAAAGCGAAGTAGGTACCTATGGAGAAGAACGGGCAAGAAACTCCATGGACACTCTTTTAAATAATATGGTTACAGAAAATTTGTTACATCAGTCTTGTTGAAATTAAACATGTGAGAACGATGTAGAAAGACCCGTAATAAAAAACATAAAAATCGGAAAAGAAAAATTAAAAAAAAAAACATAAACATAAAATAAAAACAGTATAGTAGGAATTATTCAACAAAAAATATGATTTTATGTTTCTGTCATTTTTTTGTATCTGATTAATTTAATCAGAATAATAAAAAGGATGATTTGACATTCATTTTCTCTACAAAAGCTGCTAAATCTCATTTACGCCTCAGGAGTTATTTGACGGTTGAAAATTCCTCCAAATACTGTCACTGGGTTATAATTAGGTTTTCTTAATTGAACTTACTTCAATTTATTACATAGTTATGCTTATAAAATAAACATAACATAACTATTAGAAATAGTGTATCATTAAAGTAGGTACAAGTTTCAAAACCATATCTGGTAATCTAACCTAACTTATACAGTTTGGTACACAAACTGGTTATTTTGGCATAAGCATCTAGTTTTTGCTGTTGCTTTAGCTTTAAACTTATTCACCATTGTATGTACTAACTTTCGTACGACACTATTGTTTAAATAATTTTAATCATAAAATCAATGTAAACAAATACAATAGCCTTACAGTTAAGTTCAGGTGATTATCAGACAATTTTCGAATGTAAAAAGTTTGGAATAAAAGTCATGTGCCAAAGATTAACATGAAATTTACGGGATTTGACATCTTCCCTTTACAAGCAACGCGGCCGTTACATTAATATAGATGTTTCTCGGAATAGAGGAGTGTCTTCCTCTGAGTGGATGTCCATTTTCCAACATACCCTTTGTGCGTAGCCACTGCGCTAGCGTCGGTAAGACGTAGTTGTGACGAAAATAATGCGGCTACTCAGCCAATATAGGATGCGAAGGCTCTGCTGTATAAAAATAGAATAACGGACTGTTTTGAATTCACTATATCTTTATCGTCTGCCTCTTTCAGGGATCTGGTATGAGTAGGCGAGTCAGGAGCAAGAGGATCGAAGGTATGCATAATTTTCAAATGAATCACTTTGTCTGATACGGTATCTGCTAATCATCATCACCATCATTATCTCCATTATCATCATCATTATTATTTTCGTTATAATTATCACCACCACTACCATCATCATTATCAACACCACCTGCATCATCACTACCACCATCATCACCACCACCATCATCATTCCTGTGCCGTTATCCCAATTTATTTGGGGTGGGCGCAACATGTCTTTTTCTTCTTAGTCGTCATCTCGGTAGTCACTCTCTCTTTAACCATACGGTATCTGCTAATGTGGTTACTACTAACTGATATGTCCTACAGAATCATCGGCACGATCGGATTCAGACAGCGACTCGGAAAGTGACGACGACGTCAAGAGGCCACCTAAGAAGTCAGATGACAAATCAAGTTCGAAAAGTAAAGTAACCTACAACTACCTAAAATGATACCAAATCATTTCCAAGAAACAGTTTATAGTATAACATGTTCCTTGTCTACAGCTCCTTCAAGGTCTAAAGATGTGAAGTCAAGTGACAGCAGCAGTTCGAGCAAGCCCCGCAAGAGGCCGGTGAGGACCGTGTCCACTCCCACATCCGTGTCGCCGCCCAAGAAGACGCGGCCCAACGCCGGTCACCAGGGCCGCGACTACGACCTCAACGAGATACGCTCCGAACTCAAGGGACTACACACCGTCAAACAAGAGCCCGATGACACCAAACAAGAAGACAAGGACAACCTGCCCCCCGCCGGCTCCGCTGGGCCCCCGAACGAACCCATGCAACAAGACAAACAAGCCGAAGACGTGTACGAGTTCAAAGAACCAGAACCCTTCGAACTAGAACTACATGATGAAAAGAAGAAGCGCACTCATCGTATTTTCGACGACATTTCACCAAGTAAATATACGTCTACTCTGTCCAAGTCGTTGAGTGAAGAAATCTCAGAAGACCCGATGCGACCTCGGCCGACGTCCCTCAGATCTCCTTCTTTGTCGCCGTTTAGAGACTTCGGCGCCAGTCGGGACGCTAGCCGCCAGAGTCCCGAGGACGATTCCAAGGATGGACTGTTCTCACTCGACGACGATTCATTCCCAGGCGACGGCAGTTCAGGACCCACCTTTGAAGGTTTCACTCCGGCGAAAAACCAAGAAACATACTCTAAAAAGAGCAAAGTGTCAAAGTTAAGAGAACTCATAGATGACTCCCCAGACAGCCCAGCAGATGATGAGCAGTCCTCGGACGATGAACCAGAAAATATAACAATAAAAAAAGAAGCAAGAGAACTGACCCCAGTATTACCAGTCGTTGAGGAACCTAAAACCCCAGACACTCCTGTAAAAGACGAACCAAAGGAACCGAACCCTGTAGTACCAGATAATGAACTGGTAGTAGAAGTGAAAGAACATCCTAAAGACGAAATTCCCGAGCCGCCTAAAACACCTCCACCACAAAAGAAACAAGAAACACCACCCGCTAAAACGAACATACAAACTACTGCGAACACAATCATCACGCCTAGTATTACTGTCACTGCGGCAACCACATCAGATCATAAAGTAGAAAACATAGAGCCGAAGAAAGAGGAGCCTTCGAAACTTCTCTCTGTCGCTATACCTATCATCGAGCACAAAGAAAATACACTCAAGATTAAAATTGAAAAGAAACTGGACCCTGTACCGATTGAGCTTGCGTTATTGAATCTGCAGCCTCCGTCCAGCCCCTTGATTGACACTGAGGAAGACAAGTCGGAGCCGGACAGTCCCGCCAGGATCGACGTGCTGCCAGAGCCGCCTCCAGGTTTCCTGCTGCAGTCTGAGGGACCCAAGATAGCGGAAAAACTGCTCAAAGCTATCAGCAGCGCCAAGAGACTGTCTATGTCTCCCCCGCCCATGGACGACCGCCCGATCACGCCTAAGACAGACACCATTAAACCAATCAAACCTGAAACTAAATTGACCCCGAAATCTCCTGAGCAGAGGACCGTTAAACCGGAGTCGATGAAACCTTTAGTAAAGACTGAGGTCATAAAGAGGGCGACACCGCCGGTCAGCATTGAGACGATATTCGGGGAGCCATCAAACTTGGTTGACCTGAAGCGTGATTTACTTGACGTGAAGAAGGTGAAGCCCGAGGAGGTCGCTCCTCGGCTGCAGAGTCCGCTGAGCATTTTAGAGCGGCGCAAGAGCGTGGCCGAGCTGCCGCTGAGCGTGCCCGGCAAGAACAACAAGGTGCTGAGCGACACCATACAGAAGCTGTCGAGTCAGATCAACCAGTCGGCCGCCGCCGCAGCCGCCGCCGTGGCGCTGCCCTTCCCTAGTGACGAGCGCACCGACTCCAGCGATTCCGACGACTCTGATAGGAGGTAAGACACTTGTACAGTTTGCACTAAATGATAAATGATAAATGATTTTATTTCTGTAAATAGGTTTGTACAAACACTTTTACACGTCAATAATATTTTAAAAACTAGGTGAGATCGGCATTTCCTATCTGACTACTCTGAGAAGAAACGCCGAAACAAACTCAGAGGTCACAGTCTCTTTTAAAGTCCAGACATAATCTTGGTCAGGTCATGTGAAGACCATGTGGATTGATATCTGAAATGGTCTTTCGAGGAAAGAACCACACAGAATGAGTGGACCTGTCCAGTCAGTGCACGCATTTGTCAGTTGTCATGCAGCTCAACACAGAACTAAAGGAGCTAAACGATTCGACGAACATTACCAAAGAAAGGACATTTGGGTAGGCCGCATAAATTACTCAAACTGCCAGACCATGATTAAAACTAATAATTAAAAAAAAACAACAAATCCACAATGTCTTCACATTCACAATAATTAAAATAGTATAATCCTTTACAAAGTAAATGGCATTGCATATATAAAGTGCATCAATGTCAAAGTGTAAATAAAATATTAAAATAATCTTGGTCATATCATATGAGGACTATGTAGACTGGTGTCTGAAATGGTCTTTTGAGGAAAGAACCACACGGATTTGAGTGGACCTGTCCAGTCAGTGCACGCATTTGTCAATCATCGTGCAGCTCAACTCAGAACTAAGGAGCTCAACGACTCGACGAACAATACAAAAGAAAGGACACTTGGGGAGGCCGCGTAAAGTACTCAAACAGCCAGACCATCATCACTAAAAGAAGAGAGAAAAAAAAAAACGCAAAGACCCACACAGTCCGCAAGTCCCACACAGTCCGCAGTCACTAGTTATTGTATATTGTTCTTTTTGGGAAACTTACAACTAACTTTTACGATGATCTTAAAAAAAAAATTTGAAGGCCATTTACAAGTTCCCACTGATAATCACAAAATTAAACGCGTAAAAGGTCGGCACAAAATAACCATACAATACAATTATACAAACCAATAATTCTTTCGACGCAAACAGTTATTTTTTCGTTTAAGGACCAATTTTGTCATACCCCTGTACTTCTACAGTTATAAATATTTCTTTGCTCTTAGGTTGATAATCGACAAGCTAGTGGTGGACGAGTGGGGCAGCGGCGAGCGCTCGTCGCCTGCGCACACGACACACGGGCAGCACGGGTCGCTCGCGTCGCTCGGATCGCTCGCGTCGCTCGGCTCGCTAGTTTCGCTCGGCGCGGGAGTGGGAGCGGTGAGCGGCATGACGGTGGGCGCGCGCGCACTGCACGCCGGCAAGTCGCCTGGAGAGTGGAGTGCGGGAGAGTCGCTTCTCATGCTAGAGGACGCCTGCAAGAACGAGCGGAAACACAGTACGTAGTACATTACTTGCATTAACGCCTATATTTTCCTCACAAAACGATATTACGTAGTGTAACGTAAAAGGGTTGAACACAGGAGATAATATATTCTGTCAATAAAATCCGATTGATGAATTCTCACAGGGATTATATTTACTTAGTCATTAAAAATACTGCGTGAAAAGTCTATCGCGAATAATGGGTGTTAAAAGACACTAAACGAAGCCGAGAGTCACATCCCGTCATTGTAATCCCTTTTTTTTTTGTACTGGACCTTACTTCTAGTTATGGAGATATTGAGGGTCAAAATCTTTTACAGTTGTTATTTTTACGAAAACAAGTTTTTTATGTTATAACACAACTAAATACCACTTCAGCCCCTGTACTGTTGCATGCACCCAAAAGCACAATGTTTTTCGTGATTCACTTTGCGCACTACCGTAAACAGAGATTTTTCACACTGAAAATAATATTCTTTTCCCAGCAATTATTTTAATGCTATGTTACTTAGTTCCACACTAGACTGCCTCGACTGTTAGACGGCCTCGTTGGACCAGTGGTCGCAAGAGCTACTGCTGAGCATGAGGTCTTGGGTTCGATTCCCAAGTTGGGCAAAATGTTATTGGGTTTTTCAATCTAGAATTTCTCAGTAGCAGCCGGAAGTCTGGTTTTGTGTCCGGTTGATGGCAATAGGCTCGCCTTCTATTACATGGGACTTAAGCATAACTGGCGAAATGTGGGTGTACTATAGGTACACCTCTGCCTACACCATGCTGGAATTGCAGGCGTGACGTTTTATTATGTGTTACTTAGTTCGATGTGCAGAATGCGTAGTTGGCGGCTATGTGATGGGTCTTTTTACACCTTGTACTTTGCGAAAAAAAAATGCTGTCAAAGATCCCGAAAAACAATTTATTGCAAAAAACCTCGTAAAGCATTACATTTACGTGAGTTTATACAAAAGTTTATTCCTTTAGAAATTGTACACGATAAAATCATATACAAGATTAATCTAGGACCAGTTCTCGAGATACACAGCTTCGAAATGTTGGGTTAGTAAAAGTAGTACTCGTTAGGTATTAGGTAGTAAGGACGCGTTTTCTATACTTGATATCGTAGGGATTATGTATTACCGAATTATCAATGACCGTAATGTTGAACCGACAGACTTTGTCCTGTCCGTTCAATAACATAAACAATAAAAATACATAGAAAAAAGGACGTTCAGATTTTCGCGAATTTGAAAGATTTCCTATTTTTCTTTTTTCTTCCCTGTAAACCCATAAACCCCTTACTCGGACTGTTTACGAACATTTTAAAACAAAAAATAGCCAAATCGGTCGTGCGGTTCTCAAGTGATGCGCTTGCCAATGAACTGCATTTCATTTTTTCGGGTCTGTCCCCAAAGGGTGCCAACGGAACCCTATTACTAAGCCTCTGTTGTCCGTCGGTCCGTCTGTCTGACAGCGGGCTGTATCTCATGAACCGTAATAGGCAGACAGTTGAAATTTTCAGTGTACATTTCTATTGCCGCTATAACAACAAATAATAACGGGTGGAAGTGGACCTGATACTATGGATTCAGTACATGATTCTGGACCCTCTGGAGTTGAAATTTTACATCGGTTATTTTAAAAAAACTGCTTTGTCATAGAAAAGTGCAATACCTACACGGTCTAAATGTATGGCAGAGCAATTTTTTTTAAATAACCGACAAAAAAATTCAACGCAGTAGTGTTCAAAATCATGTATCATCATCAGGTTGTGCGTCGATGTCCCTTCCACCCTGTATATTAAAGTGAAAAATTAAAAAACCACACATACAAAAAAACGTGTAATTTTTTTTAACTTTCGAGAACTTTTGCAGTCGATTTCCAATCTTTTGCAGTCGAATAATCCGTATTAGAGTTTTCACAGAGTATTTCAAATGCCTACGTAAAGACAATTCCGGAAATAAATCTTAACTAGGATTTATTTCGCTTATTTGTTTCCCTCAATTTAACTTATTTTATAGCACTGTGTGACCTAAAAACTCAATTAAGTCACGCATTTCTGTGACTTATGTAGTTTATTTCTACACCATAAGAAAATCAATCAGCCAACTCCACAGATGCTTATTAAACAAGAAAATATACTTTTAAATGTTTTTCACACTTAGAAATTCACAGCACACAAGTTTCAAATGAGGGGTGGGTTACATTTTGAAAAACAGTTTCATGCTGCAGAAAGTGACAACGCAATTTCAGAAATGCAAAACTACCACTTCTAGATTTAGTTTTCAGTTTGTTATAGTAAATTAGGTGAAGTTAAGAGTAGTGACATTGCCATAGAGAAATGGCCAAAAACGTAACATTGAATTTTAATAATCAATCAATTTTTTTCATGTTTGTTTTTAAATTGATTAAAAAGAATACGAGTTTATATGCACGCTATAAAATAGTACATGATACTCGTTCTGTATTCACGATGTTCCCTGTACAAAGTTTTGTTCCGATTCGGTAAAAACCTTGTACTGAAATTTGATAACCCATGCTGCTAAATCAGTTAAGTATTTGGCATTGGCTTTACTACTCAACTTGCTTACAGGCGCGAGCGTTGTAGTGGCGGGCGGTCCACGCGAATCATTGCCGACGCGGGATGCTCGGGACGCGCGCGAGGGAAGGGAGGTCCGAGAGGGGCGGGAGATGCGCGAAGGACGTGAGATGCGCGAGGGACGGGAGATGCGCGAGGTGCGGGAGGGACGGGAGATGCGCGAGGTGCGGGAAGGACGGGAGGTGCGAGAAGTGCGAGAGGGACGCGACGAGGACGGCAACATCTCACTGCTGCTGTGCGAGGAGACGATTCCCGGCTCGCCGGCACCGGACGCTGAGCCGGCGCCGCCGCGACAAAGACTGCACATGCCCTTCGCGTCCGCGCCGCCGCACCAGCATACCAAAGGTAAACTTGTACAGACATACATAGACGTTATTTTAGGACGTGGCGAACTGGAGAACTGACATTAAACGTACTGGATTGGCTAGGTAAATTGACAGGTTGCTTCTCAAGCAGCGCGTCCCTCCAAAATTACACAGTTTAGCGATTGAAAATAATTTATTGTCCAGGTAACTTGATTTAAGCAGGTCTACACAGGTTAACATCAAGTTGAGATGACATGAGCAACTTCTACAGCAAGGTTACAAAGAATTATTTATCAGTGAGCCCCAAACTTGACCGTTAGTTTGTCTCTTGGGCTCGGGGTACGAATGTGTTGTGTGTTTGATGTGAGTGTACTTTTGTATATGTGCGTGTTTGTTCCCATATTGCTTCGTTAGGTCAGGGTATTTATATTAACTGTTCCACGTCATCATAACCAGTATTCTGTAACTTTTTCTTTATTATTTACAAGCTGTTCGTGCACGTATCGCCCGGGGTGAATTTCATACAAAAATAGCATCCTAATTTTCGACTTTCGCGGTGAATTTTCAAAAAAAAAAACTTTCATGTAAACCTTGCTCTGACACTAACAAATACAAAAAAAAAACTATTAGATGCAGCTGGTTTGAAGTGATGCGCGGACAAACATTTGTGGCTATTGATTTTAGTTAGATAGATAGATTTGCAAATTAAAAAGGTAGTTTTTTTAATTTGACAGAGTTTGCAGACTTTATAGTACGAACTAAAAAGAGAGCAAGCTGAGGAGAGTCTAGCTAGAAATGAGGTGCTGTCAGGTGTTGCTATTCATTTGTTTTTCATTGGTGTAGTTGGGTCTGCTTCTAATAATTTTGTGAGTTTTAGTGTAGGCTCTTGTTTCGCGTTAGAGCAAGTCAGTATAAAATAAAAAGGGGTTTTTAAAAGTTACTTTAAGAAGCTCTGTTTGTGCTATTTCTACTTCAATCAAGCATATACGCATGGGGTGGATGAGTTTTCTTGTTCTGCCAGAAAGGTTGGATAAATGTTGCTTAAATGTTAAAAGGTATTTAGATCCATCTAGGACTTTACTAAAGTACATTGTGTTAACAAATTTTATAAAAGTATTTTTAAAACTGTCGTTACTCGTTTTATTATGTCCGTGCAGAAGAGCGTCGCTCGGGCGCGCCAGCCGCGTGCGCGGGCGCGGCGGGCGCGGAGGGCGCGCGCTGGGCGGGCACGCGCGCGCTGGCCGAGCACACGCCGCCCACCACGCCCGACAGCAGCCTCGACCTGTCGCCTCCGCACAGGTTACATTTTTTATGTTTTCGGGGTCCAGGAGGACTATAAAGGGGTCTCCGCAAACCCTAACTGTGTAAGTGTGCAAGGCAGAACGGAACCATAGCAAAGTTATCCTACTCAATCTGAAGGCTCCGAGGACCAGAAATTCTTCCATTACAGATTTATTTTTGTTGGCAACAAGGTATCATAATGTTAGTTCGTAACAAAAAGCTGTAAATATAAGCTAGTTCACATTGATTCAATAACTCATTCCAGCACGGGAATCTAACGAGACTAACAAAGACATGAATACACCCGGCTAACCCGGCAAACAAAAATGTACTGAATCGAATATAAAATATATTCTAATAAGTAATAAAAATTTGTTCAGCGCGTCACGCTGGTATTACGAACTGCACCAAACAACATTCATTTGTATTTAGGTTCCAAATTTAACTTTTTGAACAATTTATTAAATTGCAATTGATAAATCAACAAAATTGAGATAAAAAAATCACCCGAATTGTCAAATAAACTTGGTTTGTTTTTTGTTTTGGGTGATTTAAAATTGAAATTTCGTTTTACAAATCAAACCCCTAAATTTTATAAGTGGCACTAATTGGCAATAAGAGTGACGACAAACATTACAAATGTTCGAACAAATAATGTAATTTCAAAAAAGGCATAGTACATACATACATACACTCACGCCTTCTTCCCATGGGGCTAGGCAGAAATCTCAGAACGCCACCTGCTACGATCCTTACATACTCATTTTGCCTCGTTTACGTTCATACATCTGGTCATACACGCACGCCGGTTGCGACTGTTGCGAGTACTACGCACCTAAGCTTTCTGAAGAACATCACCAATAAGGTCACTATATGTCCTCCTAGGACGTCCCCTCCCGGCGTTTCCACTCACATCTGCCTTGTAAATACCTTTTGTCAGTCTCCTTTCATTCATCCTCTCAACATGACCAAACCATCTAAGCATACTCTTTTCAATTTGACTACATTTTCTTTTAAACCGCACCGCTGCCTTATCACATCATTCCTCAGCCTATCATTCATAATCACACCACACATGCTCCGCAAGGAACGCATTTCCACAGCATTTATTCTGCTTTCATGCTTCTTTTGCCACACCCAACATTCACTTCCATAAGCGTAGGCCCCAGCACACCATTGTGAACAGCCAGTCGTGCCTTTTTGGACATCAACTGGTTGGCCACAACTGCATGTGTAGCACCATTCACTTTATTTCCCGCATTCACTCTCCTTTCCACATCTCCATCAATCTTTCCATCTCTTGTAAACAGACTCCCCAAATATACGAACTCACTTACTGGCTCCACACTCTTATCATTTATTTTCACATCACACACCGATAAATCTTCTTCTCTTTCAAACACCATGACTTTCGTCTTATTTATATTAATTTCTTTCATATTATATGCTTCATCCATCACAGTCATGGTGTTTGATGTCATCACAGCAGAACAGTTGCAAGACATGGTGTCTTGCAACTGTTCTGCTGACGATGCAAGTAGAACTTGATCATCTGCATAGAGCAGGCATTTGACAGGCAACTCATTCATTGTCAATCCACATTCACCCTCTTTCAAATCTGTCAGACAACTATCCATGTACAGGTTGAACAGCCAAGATGACACTACACAACCCTGTCTAACGCCTCTTGAGATGCAGAACCAGTTCGTGTATGCCCCATTTATCGTAACACAAGCACTGGAATCCTGGTACAAATATTTCCCGTGCCCGTACCAAGCGCCAGTCCACACCGTACAAGGATAGTGTCGACCACACACCGTCACAGCCCTTCTCCAAGTCAACGAAAGCACAGTAGACTTTCTTGTGCTTTGCCAGATGTTTTTCGGCTAACCATCTTAAGGAGAAGATTTGATCCATACAGCCCATTCCCTCTCTAAATCCTGCCTGCACATCCCATATTTTCTCATCTGTCACTCTTATCACTCTGTTTATTAAAACCTTCGCATACAGTTTGCCGACAACACTCAAAAGACTAATGCCGCGATCGTTTTTACATTCCTGCTGAGAGCCTTTACACCAATCATCCGGTACACGGCCACATCTCCAACACATATTAAAGATTCGGCACAGCAGGATTGCCACCACCCTGTCACCGCCCTTCATCATTTCAGCAGACACTCTTTAGTACCCTGCAGCTATTTCGACTTTTATCCCTTTCAGCGCTCTTACAATGTCATCTATTTCTATCTCATTCTCTTCATCTACTTCTGAGCTTGGGTCTTCAAAACTGGCGTCCGCCCAGTTACCCACTCCTTGCACACTATGCTGACAACTAAACAAACTTTCTATGTATCCCTTCCAGCGTTCCAAGACCTTACGTTCCCTCTGACCTGTGATAAGATTCATTCTCGATGTTCCTTTCACTCCGCGAGCCAATCTTACCTATTTCCAGAACAGCTTAACATTGGCCCTGAAGTTATCGGTGAACTTCCTGTTGTATTTTTCTTCTTTTTCATTTTTACTATCTCTTTCACTTTCGTTTTCATTTCGGATTATTTCTTCTTCACTCCTTCTAAATCATTGGTCACATTTGTTGCCTGATTCATCCTATTTTGGGCCTTACAGGCTCTTCTTCTTCCACACAACCTCTTTAACTTCACCATCGACCCAGGAATCATTCGTTTTACTACCACACTTCCTCTGTGCCAGACCACATACTTTTGTAGCTACTTGCACCATACTATCTTTTGCTATACTTCTTCTAGACGGAAATCATTCGTATCATCAAATATTTTATCCGCCTTCACTTTTACTTCCCTCTTATTCCTCTTTAACATCCAATTCTTGCAGTGTTTCTACTTTTATTCTGTCTAGAGCATTCACAGGAACTCGAACTCGGTGACGCCAATGCCTGAACAGACCATCCACCCGACACATAATGATTTTTTTTTTTTTTTTCACCTGTGGACCTTTTTACGATTAAACATAGTGTTCATAACAGACAAATTCTTCTCGACACATATCTCCAGTAAATTCATCCCATTCTCATTCAGTCTATAATCCCCAAATGCACCTAATACTTTTTGCCTGGGGCACCCGATCCCAGACAACAGGCACGCTAGCGACTAGGCTCCCCCCTAGCCATGCAGCTTTCGGCACGGCAACCTTAGCTTGGGTGTGTTGGTCTTACCACACAGAGGAAAACAATAAAATTCTCCAGCATTTCCCTTAGTCGTCTTTTACGACACCCACGGGAGGCGATGGGTTGGTCCTATTCTACTACATGGAGGTGAAATAAGATAATTGAAAAAAATCTGTCAGATCGACGGAAATATGAAAACACTTTAAAAAAGTTTTTGGGAGGGGATTATTCCCGTCCTTGTTGACAGAGTTACTATATAACTTCACACTAGCGCAATGTATTGCGAAGTTATATAGTCGTGACGTCACTTCCACTACAGCGCTGTCTTTATCTAACAGTTATTTTAAAACGATAATAACTTGGCAATTTTTAAGCTTTTACCATTTTATAATATTGTTTGGAAATAATAATAAAAAAAATGTCATCATTCCTAATGGCAATTCACATCCATTTGTTTACATTTTCATCCGATACGTTTGGAACAGACCAAAGATCGCTGTTTGACCAATGTAGACTTTTCAATCCAGTATCCTGTACTGGATTTAAAAGTTTTTAGGGCTGGAATTGAATAGAGCAGCTGCTAATTATCCGATGGCTGCTCAAGCATCACCGGATTAAAACACTGCAGTATGTAATATAATCAACCTATAACGTTCGGGAACTGCTGGGACTCAAGCTTCCTCTCTGTGAGACGGATTTGGACGTAATACACTTTGCAAGCCCTGGATTAAAATACTGGATCATTAATAATAATCAGCCTATAATCTAATTTACTGTCCAGTTATTATAAGCCTGACACATGTCAATTCAGTTTAAGAAAATTTTGTCTTTTACCACAACATTGTTTTTACACATTACCACAGTTAACTATAGCGTCTTATATTGGAATCCAACAGGGAACGCCGCATATCGGAGCGGGACAGTCCTTCGGAACGCAAGGAGGACGAGGACGAAGGGCGAGTGAACGATATTGCCGGACTCGACGTCGAAAAGGCACACGGTCAGTTACGCTACAAAGATTTTAGAGTGCACGCATGATAAGTCTGCTCGCGACGTTTGACCATCAAGATAAGATGAAAGGGCATAATATTGGCGATTATTTACTTAAACTCGGAACACAACACAATCTCTTGACGTCCTGCGATCGGCTGTTGCGCTGCGTGTCGCGGGTTCGATTCCCGCACGGAACAAATATTTGTATGACCTACAAATAGTTGTTCCGGATTTGGGTGTCTTGTGTATGTGAGTTTTCATGTATGTGAACGCACCCACGATACAGGAGTAATTCCTAGCGTGGGGCAACGTTTTTAAAAAAAGAAAGAAAGAAAGATTATTTTCGATTTCAGCTACGCGCTGACTTATTTTGCGCGTACGCTAACATAATTCACGCCTTTATTCAGGCAGGGAGAGGACTACGGTACACATGCCTATGTCACCAAGAAGCGTTGATGTGTTCCAGTTTGAAGGGTCTAGATGCCAGTGTTACACCTAGACCCCTTAGTGTTACCTTTGTCTCTGGGATAGCAAATGGATTCAAGAATAGTTTTAGTAACTGAAAAATCTACATCTACACATAAATTAAAGTCGCTTTCCATGTCCGTCTGTGCGCCCGCGTTGTTCTTCTAAACTACGCAAATGATTTTAACGCGGTTTTCGACATTTAGAGAATTTATTTCGGAATGTTAATGGGTATAAAGCCTTAATATCAAACTTACTTAGAATAAAGAAAATAAGAAATCTTGTTGTTTTGTCATGTTTTAAAAACCGTGCGAAGCAGGCGTTGATCGCTAGTAATGTATAATTGTATTCAGGCGGAGGCCGGTCGCGCAAGGCGTCGGAGAGCTCGGCGGGCGCGCGCCACCGCACGCGCCGCACGCGCCGCGACACCGACGACGCGCCGCACGCGCACCACGCGCATCACACGCACCATCCGCCGCTCAAGTACAACTTCTACGTTGAATTGGGTAAGTGCTCCGTTCGTTCGGTAATAAACGGCGGTGACAATGGCGCAGGATTATTTGGAAAAAATTGTGGGCAGCCTTTGCCCATTTTTTGGACACCAGACTTTTATTTATTTACGTATCTCGTGGTTCATTAGCTCGAGCTAATGAACCACGAGATACGTAAAACAAAACTGTTAAGATGACTTACTTCCTCATCACTTTATTGACAAAACAGATCCTTCTTGGGACTGCACGACGCGCATCAACGTGCTGACGTCACGACTCGCCGACCTGCGCAAAGCGTACCACTCAGTGAAGGCGGAGCTCGCGGCCATCGACCGACGACGCAAGAAATTACGCCGAAAGGAGAGGGAAGGTCAGTCAAACATTTATGATCTAGTTATTTGTCCTTCACATTTGTGGGCAGACATCATCATAATACAAACACGTGTTATCGACACCATAGGAAACTGTTTGCTCGTAGTTATAGCAGTGTTTTACATAAGCTGCAGCTCCTGACTTTTTACGTTCGAGGGGAATAAAACACATATTTAATACTTACCTTATTTGTAGCTTACTACATTGAGAGTGGCACTACTGGATTCCGCTATATTTCCCTCTCTTTTGCTCTTTCCTTTGTTTGTACCTGTCCGTCTCTTTCGCACACCCAGTTTCCTCACCAGGTGGCACTGCCAAATGTAGGCTTAGCCGTGGCAGTGAATCGCCGATCATTGTGTCGAAAATCTTCACCAGGTAGGAATTAAATGTAAGCTTCAAATAAGGTAAGTATTTAATATGTGTTTTATTTTAGGTAAAACACTGCTATTAAACGCTTGACCGTTATTTGAAGCTTACTAGATTGAGACGTGTTTGTTATCACCCTGGTGGGAAATGACGCCAATGTGAACGTGTAAATATGCTACTAAGAAAACTAGATGGACATAAAGATAAATACACTTTATTATTCCCAGGAATATGAACATCATAATGAAATAATAATATATCACTTATATACCCAATAAACATTTAGGCGTCAATAAGAGCTTGTTTAGAACTTAACGAGATATAAAGGCGCAACAGCAGCAGCACTAACAACTTTTGGCGACAAAAGAACGTTGACAAGCAAAATTTTTTACCAAGAGTTATGGGTCTAAAGGTTAAAGACATACAGCAGCAATTTTTAACTCTACAATACGGCCAAAGCATATTTTGTTATAGGTTTAAGTGCATCTTACAACTATAACATCTAAATAAGAAGTAAGCATTAACTAATAACCCCCCAAAGTGCTATGCAAGCGATAGTAAACTCTTGCAAAGAACCAAAAGTTGCACAAGAGCAATAATTACCGTTACCAGTTCTACAATGGTGCTCATAAACTCTTTTGTATCACCAAATGCCTAAAGAAGTACAAAACTCTCTAATGTTACTTAAAGTCAAACAGTAGGAACATTTTTCGCTATCATAGAACTTCTAGTGCTTAATGTGACTTGTGTATAACTTAAGGTAGAGTATCAGAGCTTAATACCACTTCTGTACCCCTCATTTGTTAAATTGTAGTTGATTTCATGGCAACGCAACAAAAAAATACTAAAACAGTAAAAAATGCTTGGAAACTTCAAAGCACTAATGGGAATAGGCGAAAATTTTTGAGAGAATATCAATACAACAAAATATGATTGTGAGTAATACTAGTACTACAAGTAGTCAAGTGGGAGTTTTCTGCTAAAATCTGGAATTGGGTTCCGTACATGTTTTTCCAGAAAATGTGTATGAAAGTGGTGCTACAACTACAAGCGATTATGAGGAAGTCCTTTGTGAAAATATGGATCTAGATTCCACATACTCCGTCAACACGATTGATATTGAAGAAAATAGTGACAGTGAGGACGAATCCATTGATGTTTTAAAAAATTTTGTATGAAATCGGTATATTTTTGTGAAAATTGCAAAAAGGCACTTGTTTATATATGTATATGTTTTACCGTTAACACCTATTATTCAGAAACCTATCTATAAAGACTATTGTTTACAACAAAAAAAACGTTTTAAGGTGTATGCAACTGGAATGGTATGCATGGTTTTTTTAAATATACAACCTGTGGGCGAGTACTCTCCCCGTTCTCATACAGTGACATTTTCTTCTAGAAAATTTCCCAATAGAAACGACGAAGACTTTCGAGCCATGAAATATGGTGCTCATCATAAAGCTGATTCTCCACTATGAGAACTTCTAATCGACATACTTGAAGACTTTCCTGTGGGACCTTCGCTGCAACTTATTGATCTTGTAATAATGAAAAGGCTGCTACACTCACCATGTGTGTAGCAGCCTTTTCGTTATGTTTTATTACCTAAACTACAAGACAGAAACTGCATGCCTGACAAATGACAATGATATTGTAAAGGTTAAAGAAATTCAGTCATTACCTGAATTCGATGTTATTCATATTCATGGTTATAAAATGAAGAACAAAATCGTTATATTACTTTCCGATTAAGTCATCGTATCTAAATATTCATCTGAGGATAAGGCTGACAATCGTGAAGAGATTTTGTAAGTAGTAAGAGATGTAAAATGTAAACTAGTGTGTATTGAGCATAAACATTCACTATACTTTTTTCCTTTACTTCACGCAGTTTAAAATCAAACGCAATATATCAATCACATTTCTTTTATTCTCATCATAAAGATTGACAATACTAATTTGATTCATTCAGAAGACGGGTTCGTTGTTCACCACATTCGGGGGAGTTCTCTATGTCTGCATGCTGAAAAAAAAAACTTTGTATGAAAAAAATACAAATAACCAACCAACCAACCTAGCACTGACTGATTAACGCAATAACAGCCAGACATACCAATCGTTGCATGAACAATTTCAAATCAACTTCTTTTTGGCTGGCTTGTGAACTAATAATGTTTTTTGTCTCTTCATCGGTATCTGTATTAGCCAATAAAAGTCTAGTTCGCATTCAGCTTCCTCATAAGTTCTTAAAAAAAATAAAGAGGATGTAGTTTTCAATTGTAAAGTAAAACTATGTACATACTCGATTTCTTTGTGGTTTTGGGCAGTTACTACGGATCCCTAAATTCGTTTGCCACCATGTTTAGGTTACGAATTGATTTGACTAAGTTTAGAAAAACATACGAAGACACGGTTAAATTGAAGTATTTTGCTTAGTTGTGTTCTGTTACGTCTAGTACGATACCTTAAACTAGAACTGTCAACGTTTTTTACGATTATTACAAAAGTTTTGTGTTACTTCTTATCTAATAAAATATTTATTTTCACCAAATAGACAAAATAAATCGGGCGCTTGAATCAAATCAAATCAAATCAAAAGTCATTTATTCAAACTAGGCTGAGAGTCAGCACTTTTCGAACGTCAAAATTACATAAGACAGTCCCCCAAAACGCCCGCCCTTCACCACTTCCTAGTGCTTTAGCTGGGAAGAAGAAGTGGCGCAACAAACTCCCCAGCAGCACAGCTGTCTGTTTAGTTAGAAAACCATAATCAAAGAATAAAAACCGAAACACAAAAAAAAAAAAAACATTTTAAATTATCTGCCATATCAAGCTAGCCACGCCAATATACGCAAAACAGAAATCAATAAAAAAATCAATGAAAAAAACAACATAACTTAATACACAAATAAAAGCCTCCAGGCATAAGGGGCGTGACATCTTACATATGCATTATTAGATTATTTTTTAAGTAACCACAAATGACAAACCAGGACCATCGAAGTAAAATAAGTTAACAGAACAATTACTTTAACAAAATCAAAACCATAGACAGCAAGACGACCAGTCACCACAAGCAGCACCCGTTCACGAGCATAACGCAAAGATCAGCCATTGCCCCCCTCGCCATATTTGAGGGAAGGAGGCAACCCGATCCCCGACGCTACCGCAAGCAGTGACATCTACGGGAGCATGACGAACTCGCTGCCGGTTGCTCAGGCAAGAATAATTTAAGATCAATTGTCGAGGTCGCTAGCTAACCACTTATTGCAATACAACTCATTGAAAAACATTGTAATGAGCGGATCATGTCAATAATATATGAAGGTAACTAAAACTAATTGACTTATACAGTCAAATAAAATTAAAATAAATATACGAACTCGTATATCCTGTCAGTATGTAAGCTGATTCTGGAGAAAGAACATAAACATTGTCTTCAGTTAATTACAGCGACCAGCTATTCTTATCGTTTAAGTAGTCGTTAATTGAATAATATGCCTTTGAACAAAGGTTGGATTTTACTTGAGCTTTAAACGCATTAAAAGGCAAATCTAGCAAAGAAGAGGGTAGTTTGTTATAAAAGGTTATGCCTAGCCCAACAAATGAGTTATGAACCTTATGAAACCAGTGAAAGGGAGCACGTAGTTTGTTCTTATTTCTAGTATTAACATTGTGAAAATCACTGTTTTTAGTGTATAAGTGTATATTTTGCCTAATGTATAAGATGTTGGCGAAGATAAATTGTGATGCTACCGTAAGAATACCAATATCTTTAAAAAAATCTCTAAGAGAAACTCTGGCTCCTAGTTGATAAATTGCTCGGACAGCTCGTTTTTGAAGGACGAATATATTTTGAATATCAGCAGCTTTGCCCCACAGCAGAATACCGTAGGACATAACGCTGTGGAAATAACTAAATTAGACTAACCGTGCTGTATCAACGTCAGTGTATTGTCTTACTTTCCTGACAGCGTAGGCGGCTGAACTGAGCCTCCCCGCTAGGCTTGATATATGTGGGCCCCACTGAAGTTTGGCATCTACTGTTATGCCCAGAAAAACTGCCGAGTCTACTGTTTCAAGCAGCTCTTTATCTAAGACGATGTTGGGTCCTAGATTTCTAACATTCGGTAAGACGAACTTTATACATTTAGTTTTCTTAGCATTGAGAACTAGGTTATTTGACGTAAACCAATCCGTAACCATTGAGAGTGCACTGTTTACGTCGTCAAACTCTTGTCTATTCCTGTCTACTTTAAAAATAAGAGAGGTATCATCTGCAAACAGTACAACGTCACAGATATCATTTAAATAGAATGGTAAGTCATTGATATACACTAAGAACAAGAATGGACCTAGTATTGAGCCCTGAGGAACACCTAACTGAACTGGAAGCCCGGATGATTTCACACCATCGACATCTACACATTGGAACCTATTGTGTAAATAAGAATTTATTACGTTGAGAGCTTCGTTTTGGACACCGTAATGACGTAGTTTACGCAAAAGCGTGTCATGGTGCACGCAATCAAAGGCTTTAGAGAGATCACAGAAAACTCCAATAGCATTTTGCGATTTCTCCCATGCATTAAATATGTGTTTCAGCAGAGCAACACCCGCATCTGTAGTTGAACGTCCTTTTGTAAAGCCATATTGTTCATTATGAAGGAGGCTATTTAAATTAAAATGTCTTAGCAACTGCTTAAGTATTAACTTTTCAAATATTTTGCTAAATGCTGGTAAGATAGAAATAGGCCTGAAATTGCCAATGTTATTTTTATTACCAGATTTAAATAATGGTATGACTTTACTACTCTTCATGAGGTCAGGATAAGTTCCTATAACAACACATTTATTAAAAGTAACAGCTAGATTGGGGGCTACGATGTCTATTATATTACTTAAAAGTTTAATTGAGATGCCCCAGTAATCACCAGTGTTTTTAGATTTAAGTGTGTTAAAGACGTTAATTACATCATTAGGCGTTACATGTTCGAAGCTAAATATGCGAGTACATTTTGGCACACTACTATTCAAAAGATTCTCAGCTTTAGACGGGGACGAATTTATGGAGCAAGTCGTAGTTATAGGTATATTGGCAAAAAACTGATTAAAAACCTCAGCTACGTCAGCTGCCTTATTAACTAATTTGTTGTCCACCATAATTTCAAGTTGATTTTCTTGTTTAACCGACTTACCCGTTTCATTGTTAATAATTTTCCAAGTGGTTTTTACTTTATTATTGGAATGTTTAATTGAATCTCTTAAAAATTTTGATTTAGCAAAAACGCAAATCTTTTTAAATAATTTTGAATATTTTTTTACATACTCTAGGAAAGGAGTATCAAACCTGTATTTTTTCAAACCATATAACTCGTATAGTCTCGCTCTACTTTTATAAATACCTGGAGTAGCCCATTGGTTGAAGCCAACGGAAATGCCATTAATGTTAACGGTTTTTGTCTTGAAAATAGATTGGTATTCTTTTAGCACAACATCAAAAAGGGCTCCGTATATTTCATTAGGATTTTCGTGTTCTACTAACGATGGTGTAATTCTATGAGCTATATTATTTTTAAACTTGTTACAACGACTAGCTGTATATGGCCTGCATTCAATTTTATGCGGCTTTTTAGGTAATGACATCGGGAACCTAGCTAATAAACCACAGTGGTCGGACGTTAAGTCACTTAACACTAATTTAGTTTTGGCATCACAATTAGTAAACATATTATCAAGACAAGTTGATGAAGATGCCGTGATCCTAGTTGGTTCAAAAAACAAGTTAATTAAATTATAAGACCTAAACAGATTGAGAAGTCTATGGAGTAACATCTAAAATATTAATATTAAAATCTCCACATAAAATTATACTCTTATTACTTGTTTTTAACCTATTGAAAGAATCCTCCATTACCGATTCAAAACTAATTAAATCACCAGAAGGGGGTCGATAAACGCAAATTATAACGTATCGCTCGAGTTCAACACAAGACAACTGAATAGTGCGCTCAATAGAGAGATTAACTAAATCTAAACGTTGTTTACATTTCAACTTGTTTGAGACAAGAACTAGAGAGCCACCGCGAATGGCACTTTTCCTTACAAATGCGCTTTGTACCGTGAAATTATCATCATTGATAAACACTACTTCATGTTCCTTCAACCAGTGTTCAGTCAAACATAACACCTGAACATCATAGTTCTCCATAAATAAACTTAACTCTAGCTCTTTGCCGGACAGACCCTGCATATTTTGATGTACAACATTCAACATATGCGGCTCACCCGTTGTCGCACCTAATAGTTTAAACTACAAGGCGTATCAAAAGTAGTATTAGTACCACTACTAACTGTAATCGATTGTACACTACATGTACCCTTTTCACTGTGTAAATTGTATGCTAAAAGATTAGCAATTTGTCTCCTACATCTAGGTGGCAAATACATTGTATAATTTGTCAGTTTGTAATCAGTAATAAATTGATTACAATCAAAATATAAAATAATGTCACTATAACGGCAAGTCCTATTATAAATTAACATATTTAAATGATAAATGTAACTATTTTGCTCATCAGACAAATACTGAGAATAAGGCAAAGCACAGAAAATAAATTTACAATTATTAGTCTCATTGAGATGTAACATCAAATGGACACATTCAGTAATGTCCTTTTTTCTTACAGATAAGCTATCCCCATATAATAATATAACAGTTGAACCAGGGTTAATTTTTGTCAATCTAATATTACAAATTAATTGGCTAATACTGGCACCTGGTAAGCAATTATTAATAACATAATGTTGTGAACACTGATTAAATATACTACCAAAACCTTGACCAAATTTGTCAGAGAATACATATGTAGTGTTAACCAAATTATTAATACTATTATTGTCATGATTAATACTGTTTTTAATACAGCTACCTACTGGCTGTGCCACTGTGGGCATGGGTGTAATAAGTTGAGGCTGGGGTGCCTGGGAGCAGGCACAGCTAAAAGAAAGGTTATTTGTCAGAGATTCATACCTCTCTGCATTGAACTTGACCAGGTCTGCCAACTCATTGGCCTCCTGCATGCGTTTACTCAGGTCCTGTTGAGAAGCCTCAAATTTACTGAAGATATCCTTTAGAGCATATTCCCTAACAAACAACTCATCCTGAAGGTGCTGAGTATCAGTGTCATACATAGTATTACATAATGGGGAAGGCAACTGTCAAAATGGCGCTGTCGTAGCTAGTTCCCAACACAAGCTAATAATACAAGGCGTGAAGTGGTTTTATTTTATTTTAGCGAAAATTGACGCGTTATTGTGTTCTAAGATACTCTGAAATTGGAGTGCACCATTTCCCGAAGAACCTAAAATTAGAAGATTGTGGTTTAAAGCTATTAATAGAGATTTTTTTGAGTTCGAGTTTGAGTTGGAAAGATTTTGAAAGAAAGTGATTACGAGGAAGTATTCAATGTTTAAAATTCTGACACTTTCCATGTCAAGTACTTGATTTATAATACTGAAATCACCGAAAATAACGAAATGGTGAAATAAAATCAAACTCATGAATGAACACAAAATGGAATGAATGAACGAAATGTCAAATTTATTGAAGACCTTAGGGAACTAGCTATGGTCACGCCATCTACAATTAGCTTTGCCCGACCTTCCCCATTGTAATTCAATATTACACTTCTTTAAATCTTGTAATAAATGTAGATTTTTATTCCTAAGTTTTGTGTTTAATTTGTTAACTTTTGGGCATTTCAAAGATTTCTGATATTTTCTAATTAGTCTATTAATTTTAATATTTTTTTTTATCTTATTATGACTAGTAAACAATTTGCTTTTTGTGATAGTATCATCAGTTAAGTCTATTGTAACAATTGGCTCAACACATCTGGGTCCGGACTCGTTAGCAACCAACTCATCATAGAGACTGCATGTGATCGCAGACTCTTCACTGGCTTTGAGAGATTCCAAATGGGTTATTGTGTTGTGGGCCCTGCTTAATTCTTGTTCTAGTTCAGATATGCGTCTCAAAGCCCGTTCGTGTGTATCACTACATTCCTTGAAATTGGACACACGTTGACGGAGCTGTTGATGCTGGTCAAGGGTCTGGGAATAATTTGTTAATAATAGATATACTTATTCACAGTGTACTTACCTTCGCAGTAAAAATTCAACTTCTGTGTACACTAAGTCCAAACTGAAATATTACTTTTAATTTCACTTTCACAAACGAATGGCGGCGTTTTGGATCCGACAAATATACGCATACTGTTTGCACATAAAAACGAGAAGTAAAATTTATGTTGATGAAAAAAAAACTATGTTAAAAGTTAGCACCTGAGATCATTTTTATAGCCTTTGTTGCTCTATGCTAGTGCTTAAAGCGTTAATAATCACCTATTTGCCACCCTCTTATCACTTAAAAATATACTGAGCGACATTGTAGTTCTACTGTACCGCTTAAGGAGTTAGTATTCACATATTTACAGCCCTCTTAGCACCCAAAGAGTTAATAAATGATATTTTACTCTATTGTACCACTAAAAGAGTTAATTTTCGCCTATTTACCACGTTTTTATCTCTTGTAGTTTCAGTTATCGCTATTATAGCTCTCTTATTGCTTTATTATACCTCTTAACCCATTCTATAACTCTACTTTACCACCATTAAACAATCTTTGTATATGAGTAACTAAAACGTGGGAACTTAATTTAGGAGATTCGTCAGAGTTGCTTAACGTGCAGACCACAGATTTATGCAAAAAAATAGTTTTATAAGCTAATCCCTCTATAAGACTCAAATCTGCAAGAAAGCGAGCCAAAACTTGACCTGTTGGTTGGAAGGGGTTCAATTTATGCTTTTTTGTCCATGTGAGCCACCTATTCCATGCGACTAGAAAAGTATTTTTAGTTGATGGCCGCCAAGAGGATTTCAAGAGCTGTAACTGTGCTTTATTCCATTCAACTAAGGTCTGGGACCACCCCGACATTTCCATACTTCTAATGTCATCTCGCGGACTCTTGGGGGTGGGAGGCCTGTCAGCTGTGAATGTAGTTTCCGGATTGTGAATGGAGGTGCTATCGCGCGGGCTTTTAAGTCTGCTCTCCAAAAGACTCTCCCACCTCGGGACTACTATTAGAAAGACACCCGACGCAGAGGTGAGCTAGTACCTTGGGCACTAGGTAAGGCGGAGGAAACACCCAAGCCAGTGGGTAAGCCCAGTTTTGGGTTCTCCCAAAACTGGGCTGCCTTCTGGCATCGCGGTGATACATTGCTTGAATGTCGTTCAGATCCAGTGATACATAATTTATCACGACTTTTGCCCGTTCTGACGCCAATAGATCTATCACTGGAACTCCGAACTTTTTAAATATTTTCTCCGTACACCCCCAGTGTACAGATTCCACTCTGGAAGGAGACGATGACGAAAAGGATGGTCTGCGTGACAGTTGTATTTTCCCGGAATATTCTGGATTTGAAAAATCTCTTTCGTGAGTTTCAGCTATGAAGGAGACCTGGTTCCGCCTTCGTTTCTTAAAAAGGCTACAACAGTACTTACTGTTGTCGCACTGAACTAGAACAGTTGACTTGGACATGTGTGGACCTCTCTCTTCTATGGCCTTTAGTATAGCGAGCATCTCTTTTTGATTGCAATGAAGCTGTTGCTCTTGATCGGTCCACGGTCCTGATAGTGCGTACCCATCGAGCTGAGCTCCCCAAGCTACATCCGACGCGTCTGTGGTCAGGACATGTGATGGTGGTGGGTTGTGAATCAGAGACGCCCGATGACAATTTAGTACCCACCAATTTAGGTCCTCCTTTACTTCTATAGGTAAAACTAGACTGACACAGCCTTCTTTTAGTTTCTTGTTTAGAAACAATAGTGTGTCCCGAAAGTGAAGTCTGCCTTTTGGTACGACGAAACTGGCGAAGTTTAGAAGTCCTACCAGGCTTTGTAGCGCTTTCAACGTCGTATTGTGTTTGTGTACCAGATCCAGTACTTTTTCTGTTGTTTTGAAGATCTTTTCGTGTGGCAATGATGTCTCGTTTATCCATGGGTTCCATAAAACACCTAAGAATACGAGGCTTTTGCTCGGAGTTGTAATAGATTTTTGACAATTCGTCTGCCACCCTGGTAGTGTAGGCGATCTAATACTATTTGGACGTGCACTCGTAGTACCTGATGGTCCTGGTGAACCACGAGAAAATCGTCTAAATTGACGAGTATTCGAATACCCTCCTCTCTTAGTGTCTGTGCTACCCAGTTTGTTAGACTCGCGAAGACTTTGGGCGCTGTGCTGAGGCCAAAAGGAAGACAGGTCATTTCCAGCAATCTTCTTTTGTAACTTAGTAGTAGGAATCGTCTGTGTGACTGGTGTATTGGCAAATTGAAGTAGGCCTGTGACAGGTCGACTTTGCACAGCCAGTCGTTTGGTTGGAGGAAGTCTGGGACACGAAACACATTTATGAGCCTGAATGGCTCCGTGTAAACAAAATCGTTCAGATTCTTTAGGTTGAAAATAGGCCGGTTGGGTTTGGGCCGCTTTTGGGACCAGAAACATTCAGGACAGGAAACTTGGAGTATGTGAAACTTCCTCTAGTACCCTTTGCGTTATCATTTGAGAAATGACAGTTGCCTGGGATACCTTCGTTTGAAATGGGCTTTGTGCATTGGGAATTAATATTTAATATTTAATTTGTGTGTGGATCAAGGAGTATTCCCGGATCTAATGAAATACAGTAAGGTAATACCACTTTTCAAATCCGGGGACAGTAAAGATACCAATAATTATAGACCCGTATCCGTGTTGCCGGTTTTCAGCAAGGTGTTTGAAAAGGTAATGCTGAATCAAATGTTAAATCATTTCGACACCAATAATATCTTACACGGTCAACAGTATGGTTTCACAAAGGGACGTTGTACGACTGACGCCGGTGTCACCTTATTAAAACACATATTAACAGCGTGGGAAGAGGCTCAAGACGCCATAGGAATCTTTTGTGACCTCTCCAAGGCATTTGATTGCGTCGACCACGTAACCTTGCTCTTAAAACTTGAACATTACGGACTTGGAAAACTTGCGCTCAGTTTAGTAAAATCTTATTTGAATGATAGACAACAGCAAGTCCAAATAAACGGTGTCAATTCACTCGGTCTAAAAGTAAAAATGGGTGTACCACAAGGCTCGATATTGGGTCCTTTCCTCTTTTTAGTTTATATTAATGATCTACCTCATTTGTTTAAAACCCAACCACATATGGTGTTATTTGCTGACGATACTTCGTTAATTTTTAAAATTAATAGGCGTGCATTAAATCTTGACGACGTGAATAACGCCTTACTGCAGATCCAAAATTGGTTCACTGCTAATAATTTGGGAAAACTATGTGCATAAGATTTTCTTTACCAAATGTCAAAAATACTAATTGTGAGCCATTTACAGGGTACGTCTTTCATTGACTTGAATGTGTCCTGGCGGCTGAGAGTATGTCATGCTCACTCTAATGTTTCGCTGATGGTGACGCGTGTGTTGGATCATTTAGCTCCCTTCAAAATGGTTAAGTTGAATGGTGCTAATCCATGCGTCATGTTCGTGAACGGGCGCCGTCAGTTGAGACCGCTCATCTCTTAGCTGCCACGGCGTATTTTAATTAAATTTTATTTTTGAATTGTTTTCATATTTATATAACGGACGCTTTTAACGTTCTGCATCGTTCTCACATGCATAATTTCAACATGAATGATGTAACCAATCTATTGTAAACATAATTTGATTTAAAAGAGTGTCCGTGGAGTTTCTTGCCCGTTCTTCTCCATAGGTACCTACTATACGCTTTGGAATGGGCAACTAGCTTTATTTTTCTGACCGACCGACCTTGACAATTCAAAAGTGCCTGTAATTGGTTTATTTGAAATAAATGCTTTGAGTTTGAGTTTGGAATCACTAAAGGCGTTTTTTTTTTTTTTAATGAAAGGTATACGATAACCTTTTATTATGCGAAGAAGGGTTTTTGGTGCTCCGAGTTTCTTCCATCGATCGGCATAGAATGTTAACTGGCCCGCTCTGAAGTCCTATCTGTCAGAACCTACTTCTCTTTCCTCCTGGGGCATATTCGGTGGCTGAGGTGCGCTTTCTGTTAATTCTACTCGTCTCTTGTTTGTTAGGGTGCTGGCGAGTTCCTCGTGAACGAAAGGGTCCATGATTGTTGTGATTCGGCCCACGTATTCCTTTATTATTGTTGCCGGTTCCCTGCGTGGGATGGCAATGACGCGACCTCTGTGAGGTATGGTTGTGTCCACAGCCCTCCGTTCTTTTCCAAAGTAGATGACAGTAGCTCAGCACAAAAAACGAGCTGATTGGACGGTGGACTTAAGAAGAGTATCGCGAACATAATTTATTATTCCGTCTCCACGCATTTGAATTATCTCTGCGCGATGACCGCAAATAAGTTGAATCATATCTGAAGATACTTTATAATATTCACCATCCGAAAATAATTCAGATATTTTAGTATGCAACTGATCGGGTGTTACACTGTCTTTGACACGTGCCCAGGATAAAAGATCGGTCATGCTTGTTTGCAATACGTCTCGCTGTTTAAGTGCACAAAAGGTTAGAGGACCATAAGCTTTGTCAGCCAAAGCTAAATGTCGTAAAGAATCATATGGTTTGATTTATTCATTTATCTCCAGCTCATTAAAACCGGGACTATAATTATATAATTTCTGCACTTCCGAATACCTAACCTCGCACCATTCATTTTTATTAAAATGCTGAATATCATTTAAAGATTTAAGATAATTTTCAGGAGCCTTAAGAACAGGCGGTTCCTTTAATTTGACTTGTAAATCAAATTTGTATTTATGTGATTCATGTCATCATATAAAGACCTATAGTCATTATTATCTAATAAGGAAATTTCTTAATTATTGTCGTCTACCTGCAGAGAACGACGAGGAGAACATGCAGAGTTTCTATCACTATAAAAAACACGTTCTCGTAATTCGCTAACTTCTTGCGTTAATTGTTTCAATAAATTGGCTTTACGAGAATCGGCCGGCCTCCCTTTCTTTTTTTATAGTGACGGCGGCGTTTCTTTTTATTGGGATTCGTTGAAGAAGTTGTGGAACAGCTAGAAATACTGGACGAGGAGCTAGAAGACGACTCGCTTGTCCGACGTTCTTGACGCAATGTAGACCCCTTGGTTTGTAAACCTGATGGCCCCGGAGTTTCCATCGCAATAGGATTACTTGCGCCCTCCATCCTGATTAAAACGAGAATCTACGATTTGTTTAAGATTCCTATCTCAACGTACCAGCGAGTACGAAGGCGATTAAAAACATACATCAGAATAAAATATCACGAATCTATTGTAACATTAATGATTTAAAGTCACAAAGACGCTAAGAAATCGTTAACATTATTATCAAATCAAAATTTCATTTAAAAAAATTGTCCTAAAATCTTTAGAGCAAAGAGGGTAGCTTGGTATTTTTTTTTTGCATTGTGAATATTAAACTCGAATACTATAATGCAATGCTGGCTAAGGGCAAGGCCGAACGGTAACACCGTTTTTTTATATAAAATTATATAACTTTGCCCTTAAAACATAGTGATCATGCATCACATCACTTGAAACAGTTATATGAAAGTTTATTGCTACTTAAAATTTTGTCCGATGGAATGCACTTATAATCCCTTTTTGAAAACCAGTTATAAGGTTTTGTCGACAACTTCTTTTCACGCGGAAAAAGACGCCAATGATCGGCGATTCACTGCCACGGCTAAGCCAACATTTGACAGCGCCATCTGGTGAGGAAACTGGGTGTGCGAAAGAGACGGACAGGTACAAACAAAGAAAAGAGAGGGAAATATAGCGGAATCCAGTAGTGCCACTCTCAATCTAGTAAGCTTCAAATAACGGTCAAGTGTTTAATACCGTATTGCCGTCGTGTAGCCTGGTCATGACGTCCTCTGCTGAATATGGCTAGTTTTTTGTCTATTCAAAACTATTAATTATCTAAGGTACAGAGCCTTTCTAATTTAAATTATTTATTCTTTCAGCTGTGAAGGCGGCAAAAGCCGCGTGCGCCTAATCAACATTGTTCAAAAACTGGCCAACAGGGCCGTACGAAGCGGAGTTTGTTCGTTTTAGAATAAACATACGTAAAACGTAGTAAGCATACTTTCTAGCAATGGAATAAGAAGTTTCAGTAAATGGTTTTATTTAATCTCAAATGACGGAAAATCTATAATAAATTATGATGTTTTAAATGGCATTTACATAATGTAGAAGTACCGGATGTAAAAGTTCGCGATGCATGTAAATGAAGAATGTAATCAATTTATTTTGATATTTTTTAAATGATTCGTACTATAATGATTCAATTCACGTAGCGGCCGAGAAATTAATTATAATTTATAAAAGAATGATCTTGCGATTGTTACTTTGTCATAATTACTCAAAATATATAATATACAAAATGGCCACACATGAACACACGCGGTTACGCCAGAAAAGTTGCTCCGTATGTGACCAGATAAAAGCGTAGTTAGAACTCTGCTGCGAGCTATAGAGAGAGTAGTAAATGTTCGGCCAGCATTATAGTATATTTATTTAAAAAATGCATTTGAATGAATGTCCATGGACTTCTTGTCCTGTTATATAGAGATTGTAAATAGCGAGGCCGATATACGTTAGGATATTGATTGTAATGGAAGGTAAAATATGATCGAAGACTGATGGATTGTCGAAATAATAAGATGTTGTATTGTGAAGATAAGATTTATTTCCTAAAAATATATGTAATGTATGTTTGTTAGTGTTTACGTCAAATAAACATTTCCTGTAAATCGCTATATTTCTTTTCCATTTAGACAAACAAAACGCTATCGGGTTTGGTACCGTAAGTTTAGCAAACATACGGGTCAACTTCGTGGTCTATTACTTTGACGATATCATTAAGAATATCGCATGTACAGAAATAAAAATCCTAAATGAATACTCGCGTTTGTCAGTAAAGTTTAATATAATTGTAGTTATGGTTTCTGTGCGGTTAGTAGTAGTTGGGGTACTGCGGCCACGGGTGCGGGTGGTGCTGGTAGGGCCCGGGCGGCTGCTGGTAGCCCCAGGCGGGCTGGTAGGGCTGCGCGTAGGGCTGCTCGTACGACTGCGCGGCCTGCGCCGGCGCCGCGTAGTAGCCGCCCGACGCAGACGCCGCGTTGCCCGCGGGAGCCGCCGCGCTCTCTTTCTTCTTGCCGGACTCCACGGATGTGCTACTGTAATAATATATAGTCGTGTTAGTGGCTAATAACAATATAATCATAATAGGGTTGCAAAAGAATAAATAAAAAAGATTGCTACAAACAAAAACGAATGAACGTATGACACACATGGCCTTGCGAATGAATAAATAATAAATTAGTAGTCGTACATTTGTAAGGGCTTCCTGTGCCACCTTACAAATGTATAAATAATTAATTAGAAGTGGGAAGTTGAAAACACAAGGAATGTTTACTTGGGCGGTGGCGGCGGGTCGTGCTTGTCCTTGCGCGCGCGCTTGCGCAGGTGCTTGGCGAGCGTGCGCGCGTGCGCGTGCGCCTGCCGCGCCGCCGCCGCGCCGCCGAGCTCCTCCGCCAGCTCGCGGCGGCGCCACGCCAGCATGGCGCACGTCTCGGGCTCCGCGCCTTCCTCCTTGCCGTACGACGACACCAGCTCTGCACAAGGACATCATTATCACACACATACATAAGTCTAGAGGTCGCAAGCGTTATTGCTAAGCATGAGGTCCTGGATTCGATTCCCAAGTCGGGTACAGTGTTATTGGGTTTTCTATCAGGAATTTCTCAGTCCTGAATCTAGATTTCTGCTTGGTTGATGGCAATAGGGTCGGCCCTTATTACATGGGAATTCAATATAACTCGTGAAATGTAGGTATTTTGTAATAACTGACCAGCGACCTCACATCCAACCAGGACATGACAAATAAATTGAGAGTTCATAAGAAAAAACAAACCTAAAAACTAAACCCCAACTACGACAAAAACGCTAACTAAAAAGGCATTAGATATCCTACAATGAGAAGAAAAAAATGATGTAGGGCCTACATTATATAACAATAAACGTTTTTTTTGTGTGACACTTTTATCTGCTAAAAGACATGATATTTTATGTGATCATATTGCCTATCCGCGGAACATCATGAAGCTTCCAAAGATACCTTGTTAGCCAAAGTACAACAAGTAGTTAAATACATGTCAAATCATCAGCCTATTTTGTCTTTGCCGTAATCGGGTATAAAGCAGCATGTTGTCGTACCATCAAGCTCCTCGTAGGGCGTTCCGGGCGTGTGCAGCGCGAGGTCCAGGCGCTGCGCGTGCAGACGCGCGTTGAGCGGGTCGCGCAGCACGGCGGCGTCAAGCGCGGCGCGGGCTGCGCTCGGCTGCGCGCGCACGTGGAAAAGGAAGCGCGCGAACTTGATGGCCAGCGCCGACGCAACTGCCTTGCTCTTCGCAGACGCTATGTAACCTTCGTACAATTGAGCGCACTTGTCGTAGTCGCCCCGGCGTCGTTCTAGGTTCACGCGTCTGGAGATAAGAAAGATCAAGATAAAGTCGCTTAAAAAAAAAAAAAAAACTGGGTGTTTCAAGACCCATCCCATCCGTAATTTACGAATTTTGTACATCAAACTAAGTAGTAATATAAAGTAAAAAATATTGTGTTCGATAACTCGCTATTTACGTCACCGCATAACTCGCTATTTACGTCACCGCACAATGTAACAACGTAACACGCAAAACATTGTGCACAAGAGTGCATGCAGAACTACAGGTGTTGTGGGTGTAAAAGTTAAGTTATAACATTTACAAAACTATTTTGTGAAAAAAGTTTGACCTTCATATCTCCACAACTAGAAGGTTCCCAGATATGGTAGAATACAAAAAAAAAACACATTGACGATCAATTGTCTCTCGGCTATGTTAAACGTCTTTTTACCACCATTTTACGCCGGTGACCATAGTCAAAGATTAAAAAAAAAAAGTAAAATTGCGGAAAAAAACTCTCAGCACTTGACAATACGACATAGAATAGACAAAATGACAGATTTCTTTTATCCGTCTGTCATTTTGTATATTCTTCCGTCGGCAAAACTCGTTTCTATGGGGTTCATGCTGTAAGTGCTGACGTTTCATAATGAAAGATAGAGTCGTTTTTATTTTGGTATGGAACTCCCTTCCTGTGGTACCTGAGCTATTTATCTATTTGAAACTAGCAGCTGCTGAAGCAACTGTCATATACATAGAACATCTTATATGGCCAGTAAACACGTACCTGTACTGTATCTGCACGAGGTTGGGGCAGGTCTTTTCGATGCGGTCGAGGATCTCGGCCGCGCGCGCCGCGTTGCCGTGCGCCTCCTCGAAGTGTGCCCAGTGCAGATGTAGCTCGGGCTTGTCCAGATGGTGCACGCTGCACGCACGCTCCAGCACCTCGCGTTCCACGCTCACCAGCTCCGGGTTGCTGTCCACGCGCTCTTCCAGGAACTTTATGAGCTAGGGAACACACACTGTTAATGACTCCCTGTGGGCATTACTGTGTCAAGACAGATAACCCTTAGACTGGATTATCTGTCTTGAAAGACAAAAAAAAATATTTTCCCATTAATTTTCTAACGACTTTTGAAATTAGCAGCCCTGTTCTTGGTCATACAATGACAAGAATGATAATCTTTAAGAAGTGTTTCTACAGTAATCGTGTAACATACCCTCATCCAGAACTCCTCGTACAGCGCGCAGGCTATGAGACAGCGCTCATGCAACACGAGCGCTCTTTTCAGCGACCCGTGCTGCTTCTCCCACTCCAAGTACGACTTCCAGTTCTTGAGCTGACAGCGCTCCAGCGGCTTAACGTGGAAGTACGGACGTTTTATCTGAAATAACACGAAGACTTTTGTAGTCACTGAAAAATAATCTTCATCTGCCTCGCCTTACTCCAAAAAAAAAACGTGGAGCGACTGCCTATCTGACCTCCACAACCCAGTTATCGGGTAACACTGTATGTACCCTTTGGTAAGAATGGTTGCCAGACTTTCGGGCTTCTGACGACCCAACACGACTGTCAAAGATCCACGAATGGCAGCCGGGACCAACGAGGCTATTATGGAAATTAGCTTTCCGAGGCACGGAGGGGTCTCGGTATGTAAAAATGGTCAACTATTCATGAACCTGATCGATCGACCTGTGCGGCTGTTATTACTTTGCCACGAGCCCCTTTTGTTGACACTGAATAATATGGTCTTAAAGTCTTTCTTTATAAAGAACAATGACCCATAACTTTTATTTATGCTTAAACAACAACACACAGTTACTGACAATAATAAACGCTCTCTAAAATAGTGCATTGGTATACTTTTAATAATTTACCTTTAAATAAGAAAAAGACTAAATGTATTACATTCGAAACCACTTGATTAGCAGAATCCGTTTTGCTGCTTGATTAATAATAAATGCTTTGTCTTGTCTTTCTGTGTTTTTTAAATAATATCCTTTCCCTACACTATTTTCACATAAGTGTGTGTGTGTGTGTGTGGGTCCCCTATATCACAGCATCATGCTGAGTGGAAGCCTTCTTGTCACAGTCACGGCGTGCATGTGCCGACTATTTATGTTCTGTGTTCGTAATAATAAATCAGCTTTGTCGTTTTTTTTAGTTTGGACTCTAAAAGAGAGCGTGAGTTTGGTTACGGAATTTCTTCTCATAGATCAGTCAGATGGACAATTGACGTATTCCGCCATCTGGTTTTTTATAATGCATGATTGAACTTACGCCTTCTTCAAAGGTCCACCTGGCGGCGACTTGTTCTCCGGTGGTCTTGTGCACTTTGCGTCGCGCCGCTATGATGCGCTCCTTGATCGCCTGCGCTTCTTCCTCGGAGGCCTGCGTTAAAAGCGACAAAAGCATAATTTTTGGAAAACGTACGGCTACAGACATTTGTACAATATTGCATTTGAATATGGAGCTAGAAACAAATATATACATATACAAACTACACCATCGTGTCTCGTGTCAGATGCCATGCTCGCTCGGATATTCGCGCATAGGGCACCCGTAACTGATAGAAACATCCGGGTAGCCAGATTTTTGTAATACGTCTGAGCTTGCTTTCGTCCTTGAAGTATACATATAGTGAACTAGTCTGTCACGTCTTGTTTCTACCTTCGCTAAAATCACGCATGTAGCTTGAATTTCCTGACAGACCACGGTGCCGTCACATAACGGACGCAATGACGGCTGTCCTTGTAAAGAGCGTTTTTGACACAGTAAACGCCGCTGCCGGCTGACGGCCACCTTACGAAAATGCCGCTTTGAGTATTTAGATAGTGACAGAATCAGTGGGTTCTATTATGAAATCGAAATCAATTCATTTATTCAAACTAGGCTGTGAGATTCAGCACTTTTTGAATGTCAAAATTACATGAGACAGTCCCCCAAAACGCCCGCCACCACTTCCTGGAGCTTTAGTTAAAAGAACTTGATTATATACAATAGTACGTCGTTAACATTATGCAACACAAATCATTAAATTAAATTATTTGCTATACCTACAAAAACATGGAAAACTGTACTCAAGCAGAAATAAATTTTAAACACGTAAACAGAACTTAATACCTAAATAAAAGGCTCCAGGCATAAAGGGCGTGCCCGCTTACATATGCAATGCTGCATGATTTAGGCGGGAATGTAAAACTATTTTTAGCACATTAATTCGTCTTTCACCCAGGACCTACTCTGTAGACAAATATGAAAATGAGGTAAACGATATAGCTAGTGGGTCTGGGTCGCCACGTACTGGTCGGGCAAAATATGAGTTATCGACACAAGAAGATGAAGCTCTTAAAACCTATAAAGGTTGTCAAAGTACCGCTACTCTTTGAGCTCTTTAAGTTCTGAGTTGAGTTACACGATTACTGACAAATGTGTGTACTGACTGAACAGGTCCACTCAATTGTTTAGTTCTTTCCTCAAAACACCATGTCAGACTGATTATGTCTGGACTTTAAAAGATACCTCCGAGTTTGTTTCGGTCTTTCTTCAGTCGGATAAGAAACACCAAACCCATATAGTTTTAAAACATAAGGTATTTAAAATAAATATCATTTACTAGCGACAATCGACCCGCCAGTTTTGCAGGGTTTTTAGAATTGACATAAAATCGATATTTGTTTTTCTGTATGCATGTTTAATAATAATATATTATTTAATGTGTCCTTTACATATCTCGGTACCGCATTATGTAAGTGCACCCAAGAACAACCCCCGGTTGGTGTGTCCTACACTAACCGGTGGTTGTTTATTGCATGATACGGAAACAAAGATATTGGATACGTGTTGGATGGCTAAAGTGGACTGGTTTTCTAGAACTATGATCTGAATGCCTAATCAATGTTTTATTAGACAAGAAAAAAATGACAGGGGGTGACATGCAAACTCGAAAATTATAATGTCAACAATTAATTATATATCAATAATATATTGATACGTACAACGTGGTCGAGCGGCTCGTCCTCGCCGGGCGGCAGGTCCAGCTGCGGCGCGGCGCCGGCTGCGTCGCGCACCTCGCCGCGCAGGCGCACCAGCTCCGCGCGCGCCACCACGCCCGCCACGGGCTCCGACATCACGTGCTCCTGGAAGCTGCACACAACCACTCTTACATCTCCACACTCGAATTCTCAATGAACAGTAGTGTTATTCAGTAAATATCTTACTTAAGTGATGTGAGACTTTTACAGAATAGACTGACAGTCATTAATAAAAAAAAACACAGGGCCTATTTCTGTACTATGTTTCATAAGGTACCTAATAGCAAGTATGTCATTTTGTATGTATTTACTATTAAGATTTGACAACTCAAAAATCTGCACTAAGCGAAGTTTACATTAGCAACGAAATTTGCAGAAGTTGACCTCCGCGCAATTCTTGCCGTGTCAACAATCACGGCAAGCTCTGCAGGTTTTGTTGCTAATATACACTGCGCTTCAGAATTAACTTCAAAGGTTATCTCGTCTGTCTGAAGGTTGGCTCGCAAAGGTACCCGTGCGGGGGCGCAAAATGGAACTTCCCATTACTTCAAACATTGCATAGCGAGACAAATTAAAAAAAAAACAACTTACAGAAGTACAAGAAGATACACATACCGTGCGTTTAAATAACGAATAACGCGGGTTTACCGATTAAAGCCGTGAAAGTAAAATCCAGCTGAGAAGTGTATATTTATTAACTATAAACATCTTAGGTAGCCACAAATGAGCTAAAGAAAATGTATACACGTTATGTTCCCGATAAGCTCACATGTTTTTAACAGGAATGTCAGGACTTAAAAAAAACAATAATAGTGCTCTTATTTGTCTCTGTTATTTCTTACAAAATAATTATATCATCGTAAATACGCCTTAAAAAAACACTAACTATTATAAACTATTGACAACACAAAATAGAATATGAATCGTGTAAATGCAAGGAATTTGTAAGCTAAAACTTTACAGTTCGTATTTACCACTGTATAAAAATAAAAAATATGAATATTTAAAAATGACATAGTACAAACTTGTCGAAATGTGAAGTATATCCAAGTGTGGGCGTGGCCAAAAGTCGATCATAAATATTGGTGACGTTGAGAGCCGATCCGTTCTCAGCCTCCCACTTGATGTAAGATTCCCAAAGGCGATCTGAGCGGAACTCTAGGCCACATGCCTCTGTAAATAACAGTCATTAAGTTATATACCTGAACTCATGCATCAATGTTACACATGGTATTGCAATGTATCTTAACAGCCATTCCCCACTACTTTCAGGGCTCACTTTAGGTTCAAACTTCTATTAATTTGCTTGTTCTTCAAAATCCTTCAAACAGCGCACTTACCGCAGTTACCTTGGCTCTAGTCTCATTGGTTTTAAAATCCGGCGAGTTGATCTTATGTAAGTCACGCAGTCTTGAAATCAGAGGGAAACAACCGTCACAGACAAGTGACAAAAACGTATTTTCTAAGGTGTTATTTAAATGATTTAAAAACGATTGTTAAGTTGTAAGATTATAGTTGCCAAGTTTTCATTTAATCGGCCAAGATCTTTCAAATTGATTTCGCCAAACATGCTGCTTTTGTACTGCCACATTTAGCCATATTATGATGGTGGATTACCAAGTATCCTGATGATGTATAATGCTTGGCTGCCTTGATTTTTTGGACGACAGTGGCATAGAAGGAAAACTTATATGAATCAAAATTGAATGGCTTACCTATAGCCCTCTCATACTGCGCTCTAATGAAGGTATGATCTTCAGTTTTGGTTGCCTTTATATGATTTAGAAAATGTATCCATAGATCCACCGACAATGGGATGGCTTTGAGGCCTCTTTCCAAAACCTGTAATACAAGAACGTGTATCAAACAAGTTCCACATGTCTGTAAGCGTCGCCATGCTCACGGCAACACTATGAAGCAAGGGAATATTGAATAGCATAATATTTTGTGTCATATAATTTAGAATAGGGTAAGCGAGACGTTGCGTGTCGGGTGCGCGAGCGGTGCTGGTGCGACAGAGCGCGATATGCTGAGACGCGACGTCTCGCTTGTGTCTATTTATATATAAAATGTTTGCTGGGTATATTACACCTGTTCGCAATCGACGCGCTGGCGCAGCTGTCGACGACCTCGCCGCACTCTTCCGTTACTAACGCCATTCAATGGCTAAATATGAAGATCAGCTGCGTTTCCATGATATCATGGAAGTTAACCTTAATCTTAATTATATCCACCATTCATTTAGTACTTACTTAAATATAAATACATGAAAAAGTATTACAATACATCATGCATGTACAAAGTATTTTAAATATATGCACTAAAATACAAAATATACACCACAAGAAATGAATCACTAGAACAAAATCTATGTGATGGTAATAGAACTCTCCGGTGCGAACGGACGACTTTGCCTTACGAACGTTGACCACGTAGCACTGTTGGGAAAAAAAATAATTGCAAAATACCAGTTATGCCTAAAACAATTCAAAATCCAAGTGTTAACGCACATAATTATACGACTGATCATCGGGTGTACCGCCTAACCAGTCACCAAGTGATTTAAATAGATTATGAACAATGCATCAACCTGATAGTGGGAGTACTCACTTCGAGGCACTTCTTTTTACTTCCTTTACGTTTTTCATAATCGGCATATTTCCTCCAGTACCCGTAACAATACGGGTAGTGCGACAGAAACGCGTCGTACGCTTCGCGCGCCGCCTCCACGTCGCTCTGTAACAGCGGTTAACATTCATTGGTTAGGTACGTCTACCTGCATAATATTCGCCGCTCATATAGTTGTCATCAATCAGTTGGCCCTTGCCGATCGTCAATATAAATTCAGTTCTTATTGCTTCATAAAGCAATAAGATTAGCGACAGTTTTCATCATTTTGTGATTAATATGTAAATTCATAACTTTTTAATGAAGCAGTTTTCATCCTCAATTGTAATGATTCGTTAACACAAAATACAGACATATTTTGAAAACTTGTATGCACCTCTTGATCAACATATTGCAGTAAGTACGTCCAGCCAGTAAAATCAGTAGGGTCGTCGTTGACGACTTTCCAGTATTTATCTAGCTCAGGTAATGTCTTCTTCTTTGGCTTTTCATCAATTGAAGACCTTTTCTCAGACGGAACTGGTTTGCTTTCCCCATTCTGAATTAAAACATAAACAAAATTATTAATACGAAGTATGCTATACCACTTGAATAATAACTTTTCCCGTGTCTTGCAAGTGTCAGTCGTGAATAAACTAAAATAATGAAGATAATTGGTACTACTGATCTCAATACCTTTGCAACTGCTTGTTTTTTGTTGGAGGATTCACTTTCAGACGTGGGTGAGCCAGGATCGTATCCATCTCGTTCATCCTCAGTTTTACGTTTTCGTGATTCTTTAATCTCTTTCTTAGCAGCTGGGAGCTCATCTTCTGATACAACCTAAAATATTATTTTTTTTAAATTATATAATGTTTTTGGATAAAAAGACGGTCCCGAAGACATCGGGACACATCGGGAAACATCGGCTGTATCGGTATTATCGATTTATTGGCAGAGCATACTAATGTTTGAAGCCCCGGCCTCGTAAGCACGCGAGCACGATCAGGGGTATGCGCCGCGCAGTGCAGTGAGCGGTTCTGTAAAGGACACGATCACAGCGAAACTACTGGAACACTCTTGATAGCCATGAATGATAGAATGATCCATACAGACAATATCGCATTTAAACGATAATGCCTACTGTGTATTCAGGAAAGTTTCTTTTTTTTTCAAAAAGTATCAAACAAAACAACAAGTGATAGCAAGGACATATGTAATGGTACCTCAGTGTCAGCAGGAAGCTCTGCGGGCTTGGGACCAGGAAGCTCATCATCTGACACATTCTCTGCATCTTTAATGCTTGGCTTCTGAACCTCAGGTAGTTCATCTTCTGACACTACTTCAGTCTCCTCAGCACTTCCCACCTTTAATCAAAAGTCAACATATCATTGATACTTAGCATTATATAATTAGGTGTACCATATAGTAACAGTCAAAGGATTATTAATTGCTGGTATTTTATACATGCAATAGGGGTGAAGACAAATTTTTGAACTTTATTTTTAATAAATGTTTGTTTAAATAGTGCAAACAATATTACAAAAAGTGTAAAAGCTTAAAAAGTTACCAAGTTATAAACATTTTAAAATAAGTGTCAGAGAAGGACAGCACTATCGTCGAAGTGACGTCAAGACTTTGTAACTTCATACTGGCGCCGTACATTGTCCGTACCGCGCGACAAGGACGGGAATAATCCCCTCCAAATACTTTTAATGCATGAATCTTCTTCATATTTACATCGATTTGACAGATTTTTTCGATTATCTCATTTTTACTATGACTTCTTTGAATTTACATTAGTTTTACAAACATTTTTAATAATAGTTATCATCCCTATTCAAACTTCAGGAAAAAATGTAGATGAAGATCCTTTTGGCACAAGTTGCATGAAAGCTGAAGTTAATTTGAATATTTGAGAATAAAAATCTGAGAAGCAGAATTAAGTTAAAAAATTTATCAAATATGTAGCTGGTTTGATTAATATACATAAATTATATACAAAAATACCAGGCTTATGGCAAAAATTTAACTTTTAGTCCTTACTAAAAGTCTTACCATTTGTCAATGAGTGCAAAATGCACTCGCAAACAGATTAGTGGGCACACTGACAAAATATAAGTCAGTAAATAACTAAAATAGGCATCCACGCGGTGTCAAAAGCCACACAGCATGAAACCGCCTAGAGACAGCTATACTTAGAACAAACTTCGTGACGCCGTAGGTGCGACCACCTTCAAAGCTTTTAGTTTATATAATGTCACTTGTGTTGTGGTGTGAGTAAATGGTGACAGGCTCAGTTTGTATGGAAGGTGTTATTAGTAGTTATCACTATGGCATCTCCCTGCTCTATGGTCAGCAAGCGTACCATGACCACAATAGAAACGAGTTTTGTTGACGAAAGAATAGTCAATATGATAGATGAATAAAATAAATCTGTCATGCTATGCGACGACGCCGCAAGCCGACGTCGCGATTTTTTATTCATTTATTGATTTCAATTCTTCAGTTAGATAGAATGCAGTTCATTAATCTGTTTTGTCATGTTTGCTTTGCTATAATGGATGTGATGGGGAATTAATATTTAAGCTTACCTTGTTAGCTTTCTTAATTGGAGTAGTATTTTCTTCCTTTACAACTGTATCAGTAATTTCAGTTTTTATTTCAGTAGTAATGTTATCAATCTGAAACAAGAGTAAACATTTACGTACTGGTCATACGAAATCCCGTACTTGCACAAATCAATATTCAGATACATACCTCACTTTTTTCTTGTGGAACAACCTCTTTTTCTTCTTCTTCTTGTATTTCTTCTTTAATATCTGTTGGATCTTTCTTTACTGGTACATGCTGGTAAATACAAAAGACATGATATTGAAGTAATGAAAGTTATGCACTACAAATCTCAACTAAATTTATGGAAAAGTATGTTGGGAGTTTTCTATTATAGTTTAGTTCAATTATAAGCAATAATAAAATTTAATGGTAGTGCACTTAATATGAGACACAAACCTCATCAATTTCAGTACTTGCAGGAGTACTATCTGACTCTGCAGTATGTTCAACCTCTGCCTCCTCTACAGCTTCGACCTTCACCTTATCTACATGATCACCGCTGTCATCTGTTTTTGGCTGTATCATGTCATCAGCTGGCATTGAAAAGCCAGCATCAGATGTTTCACTGACTTCAAAGTCAGTGTCCACCATCGCCTTCTGACTTTCTGTAACATCACCATCAGTATCAGAAGTGGCCTTATATGCTGTGTCACTAAGAAGCGAGTCGCCGTCGGTGAGCACGTTATTGAGCGAGTCGCTGTGGAAATTGACCGCGTTATCGCCCACATCGAAAGAGTCGGTGTTGAACCCGTCTGTGTTGTTGTCCATATAGTCGCCAACGCTACCCGCAGACAGCTCCACCGCATTGAGGAAACCTTGATTCGATGTCGACGCATCGTCCACCGCTGCCTCGACACTGTTGAACTCGCCCTCCGTCAACAAATGTGATAGTCCATTCGAATTCTCATTTATAAGAGGGCCTTCATCCGTATCCATCGGTCCATCAGACAAACACTTCTACAAGAAAATTATATTTAAATATTGTGTTCAAAGCGATAGAAAACATCAAAATCTTTTTTATAACCTCATGGAAAGGAAGTAAAAAATTCTAAATATCATTTTGATCATCACCTGCAAATCGGAACTCGCTTCATCATCCATTTCAATTGAGTTTCAAACACAACACCTGTTCCAATGACGAATTATTGATCAAGTTAAAACGTTTCAAATCCACAAAACTGTTCGTAAATCCGTAATAGCATCACACCATATCTTTAGATTATTTAAGTAGTCTGCTGTGCCTGTGCACACACAAGCTATTTTTTTTATAGTGTAATCGAACGAGAACCGAGAACGAGTAAAGAGTAAAGAGTACACCACAGACTCTGCTAAGATATGAAACGATCGCATCAGGGTTGCCAGATGTGATTTCTCAAATTATCATAAAGTATCATTTTGGAAAAAAATATTCAGAATCTGTTTCCAGAGAATAATACTTTTGACGTGACAAAGACCATAGAGTATAGTAACTAAAACGAAAACAAAGACTAACAAACAAATCGATGAACGCCGGCAGCATACTAAATACTAAACTTTAAAATTTAAGGGCAGCATGCACGAAAAAGTGTAACGAAGTAGATCGTAGTTTTTTTTTTTTTTTGTACGGCATCTTGTAGTTGACCTTGAGAGGTCGTGACTACTTAACCGGACTATCCTGTGGCTGCCTTAAGCGGACTCAAAGCTTCCAGCCAGGGGCGTAAAACTACTTACATTACTAAGCGAACGCTCGCTAAGGGCACCCCCTGTGGGGTACGGACCTCGGCTTAGGGCGTCGCTGACGGGAGGACAGCAAGATGGATCAGATTTGGTTGATTATTATTATCATGGGAATTTAAAGCTACGGGCTCAGCTACGGCGTGGGCTGGCACTTCGTCGAGCAAGGGTCGGGGGGGACAGTTACGTCGGGATCTTCGCGAGGAACCTCGGCGGCGAGGTCGGAATATCGGTCTGTGTTTGTGCACTGTAGTCGTGGCCCTACTGCTCTCCTGAATGAGAGTTATGTGGTCATCGGGATCGGTGAGGACATGCTTGGGACGGCGGACATGACTAATGGAGGAGGGAATATAGCTAGCGGCCTTGACAACCAGAGGGTTGCGGTGGTTCGCGGCGGTCTCAAAGAAACGCTTTGAAATGCGTTTCATGAACTGGCACCCGCCCGATCATGACATATGCCAGTGCAGTCTTTGCACACGCCAAGCCCCATCGCTTCAATAGAATGCAGACCCTCCAGAACAAGTTCCTCAGTAGGATTACAGGCGTATATACATAGAGTCCAACCGTAGGTTGACGTTCTATAGGAGCGCCACGTCGTGTGATTGGGATCGGGGGGAAAGTGAGTGGGAGTCATCGGCGCGATGACATCGAAATTCTGAGAGGAGCAGAGGTTGAACAAGTGTCTCCCTCTGGAAGAGGTCCTGGTGCTATTCCAGGAAGGATGTTTTGCGTTGAGATCACCCGCTATGATAACGGAGTCACACAGGCTAAATAGGACAGAAAGATCTTCAGTAAGGAGTTGGAAATTCTCCGAAGTATTAATGGGGGGGAGGTAGGCCGATACTATGGTGATCGGTTGATAGATCGTAGTAAGAAGATTTTTTTCTTATATTAGTAGTAGCGTCGGACGGCGAGTGCAGTAATAATTGGTTATTGACTGTTGACTAAAAAAATATGGTGATTCATTTAACTGATGATAGATAAAAAGTGGATAAAAGTTTCTCTTCTTTATAATTAAACGGAAAATATAATTTTGCATGGTTAATGTAAGATTACAAATTAATACAAATGATTCAATTTCATTCATAATGTATATTTAACAATATATTGTTATGACGTTGCCACGTTAAACTATCGTCCGTGAACCGCCATAACAGACAACCAAATTTTTTTCAGAAACAAACTTCATACTTGATTTAGAGATGAGTAACTAGCCGAAATTTCAATAGCTTAGCTAGCCGGCTATTTTGGCTACTTGGCTATTGAATAAATGAACTAACTAATAGCGGTTAACTAGCGAATAGAGCTTGCGGTGGCGGTGCGTGGGATTGGAATAATTCTCCTGCCTTTCGATCCGAGTTCGATCCTCGCTTACTTACTTATTATTTTATCATCAAAACTTGTTGCCTTGAACAAGTTTTGATGATACAATAATAAGTTAATTAAAGAATAAAAACCACATTTGCGTAACAAAAATATCTAAACTTTGACATTGTTCAATAAGTTTTTACTTTGCCTATTTTAATATGCTACTAAAATCATCTTCTAAACCCTCACTCACTCACTTTACTTTTATTTATTTATTTAGAGTCTCAAAAAAAAAACAGTGAATTCACGCTATAGATATTTATTCTTTTTGAATAAGTTTCATTACAGTTTAGCCAGAATCAAACTAAGACGTTTGGTACAAACTAATGTACTATATTATCCGTTGCACTTACTTCGAGTCTGACATAATGGTTTCACTTTTTTGTTAATTTTGTTTGTATATGTGTTTTACTTTATTTTATTTATTTGGGAAAATACACAGCCACACATTACAGTATTACACAAAATTTGAATTACAGAGTGAGTAAATGTATAACCCACGACATTTTCCACATATTATAAAAACAAGTTATAAAATGAATGCGATGTGCGCTTACAAAATAATAGGTAACATAAAAATTATACAACAATTCGTAAATGATAAAACTATAAGGCATGCTAATAAAAGAAAAACAAGAAATCATAAAAATACAGTCTAAGAGAATCGAATTTTAGAGTTAAATGTTACGGGGCTGTGTCCAAAATTGTTTCTCGAACAAGACCTCTAAATTTACTAGTCGGAAAAGCGAAGATCGCGATCAATATTTTGGAAGAGATTATTATATTGAATTGACCAGGAAGGCGACGTAGAGGTGCTCGTAAGCCTGCGTTCGTGCGACTAAAATATACGGCAAATAGTGGTCGTGCGCGCACCCCACGGCTTATGGTTATTCTAGGAACAACGTACCTGATCTTATTAATAATTTCCATAAAATCACATGTGCTATTACATAAATGAAATAAAAACAATGTTTCTAAAAGAATACGTCTGGCTTTATGTTTATGTAGCTTAAACTTATTCAGAAGATCACTATAAGATGCCTAAGTACGAAAACAACGGAAATGCATGGCTTTTAAAAACTTACTTTGAACTTTTTCAATCGCGTCTGTGTATTTACTGTAGAAGGGATTCCATACTGCAACAGCATACTCTAACCGCGACCTGCAGCCTAATTGTGTAACACATTTTCGTAAACGATTACGACTAATCTGTTTTATTTTGACAGTTCAATAACATTCATTGCGTTATTTACATTGTTGAGCAGATTTTTTATCGAACTTAGGAAGCAATGTATTAGCAATCTGTTTCAAGACGATTCAGATTCCGATTGATTGTGTATTACGCAATTAAGGTACTGATCAGCGATTTGTAAATAAATATGTATGTGGGCGGTCAAAATCTGTGCTGTGGCTGATCTCATCACAAAACCATACATACGAAAGGCATTATTACCTTACCAATATGAACGTCAAGGTGTAGTTTATTGTCCAATAGAACTCCAAGATCGCGCACGATTGTTTCTCTGGTTAAAATTACATTATTTAAAGAGTACGGATGCGTGATAACATTTTTGTTTTTAGTTAAACTTATACAGCAACATTGAGATACGCTCAGTTGTAGCTTATTAATTGAGCAGTATGCAGAGAACCTATTTAGGTCCTCCTGCAAGAGTAGACAATCCTGCAAATTTTTAACAGGCCTAAAAATTTTGAGGTCGTCTGCGTATAGCAATAATTTTGAATTTTGAAAACATGTATGGACGTCATTAATAAATATGATGAATAAAAGAGGTCCCAAAATAGAGCCCTGAGGTACTTCAGAAGTAACACTAAGGGTGCTGGAAATGAAACCATTTATCACAGCCCTCTGAGTCCTATTAGAAACATAAGAAGATAACCATCTGAGAAGATCACCACGTATACGGTTGAATGCAATCCTATTCAAGAGAATCTGATGATCAACCTTGTCAAAAGCTTTGCGAAAATCAGTGTATATAGTATCAACCTTAACACGAGAATCCATGTTGTTGAACAAGTAGTCCACAAATGTTACCAAGTTGGTTGTAGTTGACCTTCTTTTGACGAATCCATGTTGTTGTTGAGTGATAGTATTGTGCAGTAGGGGGTATACTTAATCATGAACTAGTCTCTCGAAAACCTTTGACAAAGCCGACAGTATAGATATATAGGGCGATAATTCTCGACATCATCCTTAGGTCTCGACTTGCAAACAGGGGTTATATTTGCAAGTTTCCATGCTTGAGGAAAACATCCTTGAGAAATAGATAGGTTAAATATAATATGCAGAGGTATACACAGATTAACGGCTGTTTGTTTAATAAAAAATACTGGTAGACCATCCGATCCTGGTCCCTTGAAAGGATCCAATGCCTTTAGCGCACTAAGTACTTCATCAATAGTAAACTTAATGTCATTTAACAGAGTGCGGCTCTCAGAGCAGTCGTCATAAGTGGATGGAATATTAGAAGAAGTGGATGGTTCATAAACCGAATTAAAAAAGTCTGAAAAAAGATTGCAAATGGTTTCTGGATTGCTAGTTGACTGGTTGTTAAATTCATAGTGGATGGAATGCCAGCAGATTGTTTTCTATTAGATATGAACGTCCAAAAATTCTTGACATTTTTCCGAATACCATCTTCAACAAATATAATGTAGTTTTTATAACAGTTGTTGCATTCCACTTGGAATCTTGATCGGTAAAGTGCAAACTGCTCGTAATCCGAAATATTGTTGTACATTTTCCATCTAACCCAGGCCTTGGCCTTATTTTTATAAATGTGACTAGGTGGTTTTGAGAACCAAATGGGAAACTTAAAGATTTGCAAGTAGTCAATGGTACATGTTTCTTAATAATTCCAAAAGTAATATTATAGAACGTGTCGAGAGATTCGTCAACGGATTGGTGATTCAAGGCATCTCTCCAATTAATTTCCTTTAAGTCGGAATTAACTAATTATATCATAATAATGTAATATTTCAGAAACTACAACCTCAAGTCAAAATGTCAGTGAGACGATGGCCACAACAGGTGAAGCTGTGGAATTCATTGACATGCTCTTTGATAGCGTCAACGGATCTCGAGGGAGCACTGTCCGGAGCAAACTGCGTGGATCCATAAAGCCGAACGCGCATCAACTCAAAATTTTTTGGACAGAAGCCAAACAAATTTTGAAAAATATTCAATAAAAGTAGTAAGAAAGCCATAAAAAATAATAAAATCTATGAAATAACATAAGAATACTGTGAAGATGATTTAGGAAACACAAAGGTAGATTTTTTTAAACTCGTTGCAAATGTAGATGAGAGTTCCCCATCAGCATTTGATGAGGATAAAGAAAATACCTTATGCAGTAGACCCATAACAATGGCCCAAAACATTAGCAGTAATTGCAACCAATCGCTAAATCCAGTGAACGAACGATTGCACGTGCACTCTTCTGCATATACAGCAGGTTATATGTGTAGGAGAGTGACAAAAAAAATTGTAGGAGATCTCTCGGTAGAGAGTAGTTATATTCTTTGTAGGAGATGCTGTGAGACTTATACCCAAACAAACAGAGATGTGTTTCATAAATGGATCGAACAACGAGATTCACCCTTTTAAAACATCATAATTTAACATATCCTTCAAAGATTTTTTTAATGTTCATATAGGGATATCCCGAACCGTAGTATACATGATTACTTGAATAAATATGCCAACAAGAAATGTGTAAAAAAAAGTTTAAAAATAGAAACAATAATGGGGAAGGCAACTGTCAAAATGGCGCTGTCGTAGCTAGTTCCTAACACAAGCTAATAATACAAGGCGTCATGTGATTTTATTTTATTTTAATGATAATTGAAGCCTTTTTGTGTTCCTAGATGCTCCGAAATTGGAGTCTACAATTTCCCGAAAGCCCCTAAACTTAGAACATTGTGGTTTAAAGCTATTCGTGGAGATTTTTTTGAATTTGAGTTTATGTCGGAAACATTTTGAAGAAAGTGATTACGAGGAAATATTCAAGGTTTAAAATTCTGACATTTTCCATGTCAAGTACTTGATTTAAAATACTGAAATCGCGGAAAATAACGAAATAATGAAATAAAATCAAACTCATGAATGAACATAAAATGAAATGAATGAACGAAATGTCAAATTTATTGTAGGCTGTAGGGACCTAGCTATGGTCACGCCATCTACAATTAGCTTTGCCCGACCTTCCCCATTAAATGCGATGTAAATTGGTTGGTGTGTACACATTACAAAACCGAAGTATTCTGAAATACTTATTATTTATTACTTATATACTTATTACTTAGTATTCTGAATATTGGTTGCTAAATTTAATTATTCGCACTTTTGTTCATAATGGGGAAGGTCGGGCCAAGCTAATTGTAGATGGCGTGACTATAGCTAGGTCCATTAGGGCCTTCAATAAATTTGACATTTCGTTCATTCATTCCATTTTGTGTTCATTCATGAGGTTGATTTTATTTCACTAGCTCGTTATTTTCGGTCATTTCCAAAGAGTAATATAAGTTATAAAGGATAAGAGAGCCCTCTCTCGAATCTTTTATGCATGACAGTTTTATACGCCATCTGTATTTCTGAACAGGAACTAATTCCTAATCTATAGGTACTATAGATTGGAAGGATATTATAATTTTGATAGCTCTTTATGTTTTAAATTGATGGATAAATATGTAGTATGAAGAAAATAGCTTACCATTGACGTAGATGATTTTCAAGGTAAAATAATGTTCTGGAAATTGGAATAAAACAAACTAGTTATAGTAGAATTTTTATTTTCTATTTAAAAAAAATCACACAGCTGAAAAAAATGAAGTACTCTCACTGGTTTTCTGAATAGTCTTAGTATCAGGACGGAGGAGTACTCTCAACTCAACTTCTATAAGGAGAAAACACTCGGAAAACCACAAAAATTACACAAAATATGAGGAAGCAAAACAAACGCAGACGCACGTTCCGGCAGCCATATTACTTGTGTTTCAGTGTGCGTGTCCGTCCGTGTGTTCAATGACGAAGCACCAACTACAAGTAGCACAGTAAATAATTATTTTATTTAGGTAATATAAAATGTTCTTTATTTTATGAGAAATCCATAAAATTTGATTGTTTATAAACATTTTATCTTATGTTTTATTGTGACAGTAGCGACACCTATCGGCACTTTTTTGATACTTATGAAGACGTTTCCCAGTTCATCAATGTAGATGGCCCTACATTCTTTGCAATGTGCTTAATGTTCTATGTGTCCCCCCCCCTGCAGGCTTAGCATGGCGTTTTCTGTTTCTACTCTACTGTAGAATAGAAATCGCTTTCTACGCTCCTCGAAATCTCTTTTTCGCGAGCACGAGGACACACTTAGACTCAGGTTGCTTTATAGACAGTGATTTTCCATAGCAACGGGTTAGTTGCTAGTGATGTGTATAACTACCCATTTTTACCGTACAATTGCGTTTCGTTTCTGTGTAGACAGTAGAAAACTTTCTACTGTATTCACAGAAACGCCATTTTTGTCTACTCTTCCGTCGACAATACGCTTCTCTAGGGCGCTCGTGCTAAGCCTGCTGGTCATTTCAGATACACTGTATGGATGATTCTAGTTATAATTCTGTAAATACAAACTTGTCACCATAAATCGCGAATCATATTTTGTTCAACATATGACCTGGAGCTAAAAACGTACGAGTATTTGAATTTCGTGAGCAAGCTGGCGCTTCCCCCAGACGAAAATATAATCAACGCAGAGAGGAACATAAATACTAAAAATGAAACTAGAAGGAACATAAATTATACCCTAAAAAAAGTGTTCGAAAAGTTAAAAATGGACCAAAAAGTCTTATACAAATTTTTTTTTTGCACATTTTTATCCGAAAGACAAGGCCAGGCCTCCACTAACTCTAAAAATACGCACTTGCAGCGTGCTACAAGGCAACAGGCAAGCCATTAAATATCCAATACATTTTGCTGACCCAGCTGCATGCCGGGCCGGTTCCCTGGTGCCGGCGCGGCACAGGCTTGGAAACGCCTTTTAATTTTTGACGGAATGATTGCTGTCGTTGTGTGACAGCCGTGACAGGTGGATGAGTGACAGTTGACAGCGTGACCGTGATCGTCTATTTTCTAACCTCTCTGCAAAAGCTCTATCTCTTTGACAAGATTGGCAAAATATAATAAATACAAAAGATTTACATACTACTTTCCCATTTCTGACTTAAAGCTTTAATTATGCTGGGATTACGTTCGTTAATTCGTAGTGCTATTACTTCTGGACCCAATGTAGTTCATCAACAAACAAGGGTAAGTAAATATTTACAGTAAAATTGGCCTTCTTCTTTTCTTAGGTGTTCACAAGCTTTACGAGAATATTAGCTCATAGTGTATTAAGCAGCAGCAGGTGGCAGAATGTGCCGTACGAATGCTTGGTGGCTGCATTCTAAGTAAAATGGTATAGAATACCGTCTGACAATATAATCGTTGAGAATGAACTCAAATTCAATGATCTACGGGAAGTTCAAATCCATTGTAGGTACTGAGAAATAACTCATGTTGTACTTTTACTAAGTGTACATACTTAGTACACTTAGTATGGTAAATTATCACATTTCTGGACACTTGCATGTATGTTCTTATTTTAAATTCAATACACACTATAATACATACATTTCATAAGTATTGATCTTTTTTTTTACAGAACACATTTGTTTTAAAAAGGAGAAATCCATTACCCCTACACAAGAAGGGTGGTCGGCCAACAAAAATGAGAGGCAGACATTTTGTATATGACCTGGTTGAAGATACAAATGTAACAAAAAAATCTGATGTAAAAGTGATTCTTAATCAATTCATTGATGGTATGCTATTAATTTGTACTAATAAATACTAATTGCCTAATTCAAATGCAATAAAATTTTTGGGATGATGACTACTTTTAAAAATGTTCTTAAAAATAAAGTAATTTCCATGAAGGCATAGTAAAAATGAGATAATCGAAAAAACCTGTTAAATTGGAAATAATCATATTTTTGAGATAAAAATAAAAAAATTGTCATCATCCCCATTTAATGAAGATTTAAAACTTGTGGAAAAAATTGAAGTCGAGAAAAAGAAGAAGCTTTCTATTTTACTGTAAATTATTCTGAAGCAGCACTTTTGCTTGTTTCTAATTGTGTGACATTACCTCAATACCATTTAGACTTCAAGCAGGAAACTTAGTTGAACATATACTTAGGGATATGAATATAATCATAAATGTTTCAGGTAGTTAGAAGTTTTGATTGTGAGGTAGGAACTTACTTCAGCAAGCAAAACACCTTAATGGTAAGATTTTAGTTTCAAATCTTTTACACATGTAATTAATTTATAGGTGTTGGCAATGAAGGAGACATTCTGACGTTACGCCCGTACCAGGCTTATCGCGATTATCTTATTCCTGGACTAGCTGTTTATGCCAGCCCGGAGAACCTAGAGAAGTACAAATCCTATGAAATCAAGCCTAAGGCTGAAGACACCTTTAGTTCGCCCTATGTACACAGGGTAAGTAGCTCATAGCTGCAATTTCAAAACACATTATGATAACAAAAATAGTATGGACAGAACATGTTCAAACTAACACCTAGTTGGAACATGTTATTTTAAACTAGCTGAAAATCACATTTAACAATAAGTATAAAAGTTATCCCTTTGTGCACAAAGGATCTGAGCTTCAGCTTCTCCAGTAGGGATTCCAAAGTTAGACCATGACAGACTTGTAAATAAAATTAAAAGAAAAGTAATTTCATACCTCAACAAAACCAAATAAAGATTTTTGAGACCAGATAATGATCTTCATTAACCTAAAAAAAAAGCTGCATTGAAGTGAGGGGAATAATACAATGTCAGTTGCGTAATGAACATGATTTTTGCAGTGGCATATTAAGGCTAAATTCGAAATGAGGTAAAATAAAATTTGTTTAGCTTTACTGAAGTAAAGACTTTTGGTTTGTTATGTTATTATCTATTAAAATTTATTCGCTTTTGTTCATTGGACACCAATTTTGGTAATTGGCTAATGAAACATTCAAAACCATAACATGTTCTTCTGGAAGTACACAGCATAAACTGGGGTATGACTTACACCTAGCACATAAAATAATAGGTACGGTCAGTGCTTTGCATAACCTGATTCCTCTGACAAAAAGAGACTGTAACAACAATAAAAATCGCTGTCAGTTGAATGCTGTTAGGTGTGAAGTGACAATCTAGATAGTCAATTGTCGCTTGTTTTCCCATACTTCTATAGCTTAAATAATTTTAGAAACGTAAATAATGCAAATAAAATAATAGTGATACCTGCGGATTTTCGATGGGTCGTTATTAGCTGTTTACAGTCTTTTCCCGGCTGTTAGATAGATAGAATATTCTTTATTACTCTTTTGTACACTGCGTTAGATATTAAAATTAAAATTTTATTTATTTTCTCTTCACAAACAATGGCATCATATTAGTTTAAACGAGCCAATAAACTATGTGGCACTAGTTTGTGGGAGACTGGTGTCTGCACCAGGAATGGTCTGTAAACATAATTAGTTATACTAAATGTGAAGGAATAGGACTTTTTGTGCGTAATGGCAGACACCATCCCATGTGTCTGCTGTGAAAAGTAGTGCTGTATCATCGGCAAAAGCTATTATTTTACCATGGGGTAGCTGTAGGTTACAGAGTAATATAGGAAAGGAAGAGGGACGGCCCAATAAGACTTCCCTGAGGTACACCAAAAGGGGCAGGTAGATCATCACTAACATAATTTTCTATTTTAATGTTATTTAACGATTTATGTACACTCATATAAATAGAGTAGAAAAAAAAACAAAAATATGTACAAAGGTGATGCTTATTTCTAAATAAATCTCTTCCAGCATACATGTGATAGGAGAGTATATTATAGATGTAGATAATGTGTGTACGAGTAGAAGAGAAAACATAATACATAAAAACATAACATTTCACTACTTTAAATATAAACATACAGCAATGTATGATTATATACTTACAACATACAAACTTCTCAAATAAATATCACTAAAATATATGTAATTATTAAGTTATTAATAAAAAATATTCAGATACAAATGCAACTATGACAGTGCAAAGATAGTGTTCTTGCACTCTCCTTTTAAACACAGCAACAGTTTGACAGTTCATAATGTCAGGCGGAAGTGAATTCTACAACCGAACCGCGTGCACAGAGAAAGAGTAGGAGTAGAAGTCGGTTGAGTGGGGAGGAGATTTGAGGAGATTTCTAAGGTGCGACCTGCAAGGCGCATCAAAAGTACGGGCGCAGATGAAGCGTTCCCGCAATAAGGATGGCGTTATAGAGTTGTGAAGTTTGTTAAATAGCAGACACAATATTAGAGAGTTCCTGCAAAATAGAAAAGGGAGCCACTTGAGTATCTTGCGAAAGTTAGAAACGTGGTCATACTTTTTAAGGTTAAAAACAAAACGAATACAGATATTTTCAAACGCTCAAGCTTATTTAAAAGTTCCTCTATGATGGGCTGTATGAGAGTTTGAGCAAGGGAGAACCTTCTGGAATCGATCAGATAAGTAGGCCTAGCAAAGATTTAATGGTAGACCCTTGATTTCCATGTTTACTAGCTTGTTTAATAGGTTGGGTATAGAGATGGTGTCAATCGCTAAGGCCAGGTCAAGGAATATGACAAGTGTTACACTTTGATACTGTTACATTATTGTATCGGTTACATTTATAAATGTATTTATTTAAAAACAGTGTTAAAAAGACTTATTACGGTTACAGTTTGAGTCCCTCGGTAGCGCACGCCAAGGTAGTCTCAGAGGGCAGGAATTTTTCCGACTTATTTGATACTTATCGTATCATATTATAGACAATTAAATCACACAAAATCTTTATAAATTGTAGCTATGTGTTATTCTGATGTATACGCTATATTACTGTAAAGTTTCAACAAAATCCGTTCAGTAGTTTTTGTGCGAAAGAGTAACAAACATCCATCTATCCTCACAAACTTTCGCGTTTATAATGTTATAATTAAAATTTTAATAATTTAGTAGGAAAAAGGATTATCTCCGTTATGGGCAGATAGTACAGTTCTTATGAGAAGGAATGACTTGAGATAAATGGAGCTGACAGTTTTATTATTATAAAGGTATGATAATTCAGCTGCATAAATGAAGCGCTCATATTGTGTATATGACTTTATTTTTTAAAATAAATTTTCACTTGCATGACTGACTTAACATAATTTTCCCATAATGTGAGTTTTGGTTTTGGCGCGGTATTAAATGGGGAAGGCAACTGTCAAAATGGCGCTGTCGTAGCTAGTTCCCAACACAAGCTAAAAATGCAAGGCGTGATGTGATTTTATTTTATTTTAGCGAAAGTTGACTCGATATTGTGTTCCTAGATACTCAGAAATTGGAGTTCGAATTTCTCGTAAGCCCCTAAAATTAGAAGATTGTGCTTTAAAGCTATTCGTACAGATTTTTTTGAGTTCGAATTTATGTCGTGAACATTTTGAAGAAAGTGATTACGAGGAAATATTAATTCTGACACTTTCCATGTCAATTACTTGATTTAAAATACTGAAATCACCGAAAATAACGAAATAGTGAAATAAAATCAAACTCATGAATGAACATAAAATGAAATGAATGAACGAAATGTCAAATTTTTTGTAGGCCGTAGGGATCTAGCTATGGTCACGCCATCTACAATTAGCTTTGCCCGACCTTCCCCATTACTTTTTCATACGTTTTTTTTTACAACTTTGACATGCTGCAACTTTCTCCCTTGGGTGCCGCGGCAGACTCTTATTTTGATGATTATTGATGAGCTTTTATAAATTAAATTTATTCGGTTTAAAATTCATCGCTAAAATTGAGCATCTCACGTATTATAATGATGCACTATTATTAGTGTACTACCTTTTTTTTTTTTTTTTTTTTTTTGGGTGGGAAATCATCAAATGACTTCTCCCGCTCTGGGTGGAGCGGGAGGGCGTGTCAGACTTTTACTGACTAAAACCCACCCGTGTTCCTTCAGTTGCCTGTGCCAGGGCCACGGTTTTCTCTGTGGAATAACCCGCGACCCTGAGGCGTCGGCCCTATCGGACCCCGTCACTTTGTGCTGACATCTCTTTGAGGCGCGCGTGGAACACAACGCGCCGTCGACCCGGGCCTGGTCCTTACCGGACAGCGAGCTACCCATTGCTCGCCATCCGCAAGCCCGCGCCTACGGTGGCCGGGAATCCGCAGGCGACTCCCGACGCCCAGGGCGTCTCCTGCGGCGGCTAGTGGGGGCGTGAGGGCGCAATGCTCTCTCCCTCACCCGCTCCGCCTCCTCCTTCGCGAGCATTACTGCTTCGCAGAAGGAGGTGACGGCTTGCCATTCCCTCTCGCTCCGTACCATGGCCTGGACCAGGGCCGGACGCAAGAGATCGCCGCCGCCAATCGCCTCCGCGAGGACACTGCGGTGCTCCGCCCAAGCTGGGCATACCTCCACCGTATGCTCCACCGTGTCCTCCGGGCGATCCACACAATGGTGACACCCGGGCGTTTCCTCCCGCCTTATGCGAAACAGGAACCTCCCGAAACAACCGTGTCCGGTGAGGACCTGTGTCAGGCGGAAGGTGAGGACGCCGTGGCGCCTCTCCAACCACTCCTCAAAGAGGGGACTTACCGCCGCTATTGTGGCGTGCCCAGCACTGGGTTGCGACAATCGCACCCTCCATGTCGCCATGAGATCCCGCCGGAGCTCTGTCCGCTGTACCGTGATTTCTCGCGGCAGCGGAGTTACACCCCGGCGTTTTGCCTCCTCGCGCCACTCCCATACGTGCGCGAGGGCTTTTGCCTCCAGATCCCATGGCGGCAATCCGGCAAGGAGGCTCGCCGCCTCGCATGAGACCGTGCGGTATCCCCGGACCAGCCGGATGGCCATGACCCTTTGGGACGCGTTCAACCTGCGGGCCGGTCGGAGCCTCAAAGAACGCGCCCACACCGGTGCCCCGTAAAGGGCCATGGACCGCACGACTCCCGCGTAGAGCCTCCGGCAGGAGGCGTTTGGACCCCCTAGATTGGGCAGGAGCCGCCTCAAGGCAGCCCCAGCCCGCTCCAGTCTGGGAGCCAAACGTCGGAAATGCTCCACGAAATTCCACCGGCTGTCGAGGACGAGTCCCAGGTACTTCATCGTCGACTCAACGCCGATGTGAACCCCTCCCGCCGTTATCTGGGAACCCGACAGTGGCGCGTTCCGAGGACCATGAAAACACATGGCCTCGGACTTGTGCAGGGCCACTTCGAGTCCCAACTGCCGGATCCTCTCGACGATTGTCGCAACCCCGAGTGTCGCTTGTTCGGCCGCCTCCTGGTGCGACCTCCCCTGTGCCAGGACCAGCGTGTCGTCAGCGTAGCACACCACGCTGACGCCATTCGGGAGGTCGGCGCGCAGCACCCAGTCGTAACCGATATCCCACAGAAGCGGCCCCAGGACCGATCCCTGTGGGACACCGCACGACATCTCTCGCCGGTTCCACTCTCCCCGGTGACCGGGGTAGATGACGGCCCTGTCCGTCAAATAGGCCTCGACCACGCGACAGAGGTAGGTCGGCATCCGGTGATACCGCAATGCCTCCCTGATGCAACTCCAGGGCAGGGTGTTGAAGGCATTGGCGATGTCTAGAGACACCGCCAAGACGACCCCACCCCGGGCAACAGCATCCCCCGTCGTGAGGGCTCGCACGCGCATGATGGCGTCCACCGTAGAGCGCCCCCTGCGGAAGCCAAACTGGCTCTCCGCCAAATCCGGCCCCACCCGCACCAGCCGCCCGACGAGGCGGTTTGCAATAACTCTTTCAAAGAGCTTGCCCACCTCGTCGAGCAGCACGATGGGCCGGTAAGCGGACGGAGAGTCCGCAGGGCGCCCCGGCTTCTTAATGAGGACCAGTTTCCCCGTCTTCCAGCGAAGTGGGAACTGGCCCTCCTCCATGCATGCGCTTAGGAGCCCCATAAGTCGAGGCCCGAGAGCCTCCATGGCCAGAACCCAGGCTCTTCCAGGTAAGCCGTCGGGTCCTGGGGCGGTATTTTTGGCACTAAGCCTATGTACCGCCACTCTCAGCTCTACCCCGGTCACCTCCGAAGCATCGTCGTCGTCGTCGGCAGTGTGGTCCGCATCCGGCACCGCAGTAGGCGGAGTCATGGGCGGGGGAGTATGCTCCCCCCGCGAAGGGAACAAAGTGCTCACCACCTCCTCCATGAGCTGGGGCCGGAGACTCTGCGTCAGTGGGGGAGCCCATGGGCGGAGTTTATCTCGCACCATTTTGTATGGGCGTCCCCACGGGTCCCTGTTCAGAGTCTCCAGCGACTCCTCGCGGGCCAGGGCCCTGGCCCGCAGGATCTCCGCTTGGAGGGCGGTCTTCGCCGCTCTGTACCCCTCGTACAGCTCCGCCTGAATGGCTTCCGTATTCGGAGGGCGAATACGTAGCCTGCGGTGCCTGGTGTACAGGTGTCGCGCAGCCACGCACGCCTTGCGCAAAGCCGTCAGCTCCGGCGACCACCAGCACACCTGGCGCCAAGCACGTCCGGGCTGGACCCGGGGCATTGCCACGTCACATATTTCGGACATGGCCTCCCGGAACCACTCCGCCTCGTCGTTGATGTCAGCAGGCCTGTCCGGTGGTGACACCCAGGCCTGCACGATCGAGGCTTCCAGGAGGAGCTCCCGGTCCAGCTGCTTCAGCGCCCACCGCGGACCACTCGGGGCCTGTCGGACCGGCGCGCTCGAGGTCTGGGCGGAGACGTCGAACCGGATGTACCGGTGGTCGGAATAGGTCTCCACCCCCTCCATGACGCGCCAGTCAATGACGTGCGGCGACAGAGCGGGGCTGGCGAACGAAATGTCCACCACTGATTCACCCCGCATACGCACACACGTTGGGACAGAACCCCGGTTTAGGACGACCAGGCCTGTCTCCAGAGCCCAGTCCTCCACCATCCTGCCCCGCGTGTCCGTGAGCCGGGAACCCCAAGCCAAGTTCTTGGCATTGAAGTCCCCGAGGACGAGCACGGGGAGGGAACGAAACCCGACGACGACGACTCTCAACTCCGCTAGGGAGTTGTGGAACTCGGCGAGAGTTCGGTTCGGAGAGAAGTACACCCCTACCACGACTATCTCCCCGAACCGTGCTGCCACGCAACCCCGTCCCCTCTTGACGGCCTCGAGGGACAGGGTACCGGCGGCGGCCGACGAAATTAGGGCCACTGAGCCGCTCAGGTCCTCCACCCAGTCATCCCTGGGCGGGACAAAGTACGGCTCAGCGACCACGGCGATGTTAATCGACCACTGCGCCATGCTCTGGAGCAACCGATCCTGAGCAGAGGCGCAGTGGTTGATGTTCGCCTGGAGGAGGCGTAATGGAGCCATTACTGACACTCCATATCAGCCCCCTCCCGAGCCTCCTGTGGAGGCCCTGCCACGATGGTTGCGGCGGCGACGACGGTGGAGGCGGCAACGGCGGCGGCAGTAGCGGCGGATGCAGCCTTAACGGCGGTGGCAGTGGGCTTTCCCCTGCCCCTGCCCCTGGCTTTGGCGGGTGGAGCGCAGACCTTACTCCCAACCCGGTGATCGGCCGGCTTGCCAGCTGCCGCACATATAAAGCAGTGCGGCGCGGCATTGCACGAGCCGGCCTTGTGACCGGGCTGACCACAGCGGAAGCAGTGACCGCTGCGGTCCACCTCCGAGGCGCATTGCACTCCCACGTGGTTGCCCACTTGGCAGCGGAAGCACCTCAGAGGTCTGGGTTCCAGCAGTTTGACCTGCGCGGAGACCCAGCCCACCAGGAGCCTTCGGCCCTCCCCGGTAATTTTTAGGGCCGCCGTCACGGGGCAGCTCACCGTTATAGCTCGCATCCCCGTGAAGTCAGGGCGAATGGTGCCTGCCCTAACTTGCTCGGCAGAGCACCCACCAGTCCTAACGACGGCAGCCACCACCTCTTCTTCCGTCACGGAGTCGTCCAGGCCCAGAATGCGCATGTCAGCGCACTTCGTTGGCCTGGACACTCGGGCCTCGTCCGCATTCAGGCACTCCTTTAGCTTTTCAGCCAAAGCGTCCGCGGTCGGGCCGCTGGCCGCACCGGGAACCTCCAGCATCCGGGCCCCAGTCGCAGTGACCCTTAGCCGGAGGCCATTGGTGACACCGAGCTCCCCGAGGTTTACCGCCGCCTTCGCCTTGGCGAGCACCTCGCGGTAGGTCGTGCCCTTCTTCTCCGCTTCCGGCTGTAGAGTGATCACTACAGCTGCGGACTTTGGGGCACGGAGCCTAGCCGCGACGCTTCGCTCTTTGCGCCGCTGCCGCCTCTGCCTTCTTCTGGCCGCCCTTGCTGCCTTACCCGCCTTCCCCTTCTCCCCGACTATTTGCCATTCGGCGTCGGTCGGAGGAGATTTAGAAGGCGGTTTGGAGGGCGGGGGCGGTCGTCTTGCCGTCAGGGCTTGGGCCCTTGGCGTCTGCGCAGACGCCGATTTTGCCAGGGGCGGGCCTGTGGGTTCCGCCACGGCCCCACTTTGGGTCTGCCCCAAGGACCCTAGTTTGGCCGCGGTGGCTGCATAAGAGGCAGCCTTTCGCTGGCCCGAAACCGGCTGGCTCGCCGCTAGAGGGGGGCGCAGGACAATGGCCTCCAGAGCAGAAAACCGACTCCGAAAGGAAGCCAGCTCCTGCCGCACCAGGGTCAGAACCCGGTCCTCGGCAGACACGGGCTGGCCTTGCTCCTGCTGCGCCCTTACTGGTGGCACCTCCCTGGAGCCCGCTCCTCGGCTCTTAGCGAGATCTGCTCGCAGCTCCTCGTTCTCCTTTCGGAGAAGCTCCATGGCGGCAGTTAGGCGGGCAACCTCCGCCCGCATCTCGGACATGCCGTCCGGTGGAGGCCCGAAATGGATGGACTCCGCTGCCTGCATAATGGAGGCCGTGGCTGCGGATATGGCCTTGTCTTTAGAGGATTGAACCCTCTTCAAGGCCACACCCTTGATCGCAGCAACCACGACCTCCGCAAATCTGGCCGATCCCTCCGATTTCGAGCCGCCAGCGGCATCCGGCTCACCACCTGACGACTCCGAAAGACCACTGCCACTGGCAATTTCAGGGCGGCGCCCCTTCGTGGTTAGCCTTCCGGCTCGCTGGGCTTGCTCGGCTGGGCTGACTCTGCTCGGCTCCTTGTCCTCCTTGGTGTTGAGCCCTCCGCCCCTTCCTCGGACACCACCCCGCCGACTGATTTTCCGGGCCGAGGTCATTCCGCCATCCGAGAGTGACCCCTGGCCATCCCCCGGATTGGGCCGCTTCCGGAAGAACCGTTTGTTCTTCGCAGCAGCCCCCATTACTACGCGCTCCGGGCTCTTAAATGAGCCCTCCGCGCCAGATGCAGCGTCAGACTCTGACCGCTCATCTATCCCCTCCACTTCGCGAGTTTTTTCCCGCGAGTGAGATTGCGAACCTCCTTGGCTCGTCAGACATACGTTGCCCCCCCCAGAATACGATTGGGGGCTTGACGTTCCCGATGGCGGATTCTCCGGCTGCTGAGCAGCCGGTACCGCCCTGGGGTAGTTTTTCTTCGTTTGTCTTTTTCATTATTTTGTTTCCTTTGAAGGGTGTGGTCCCTTGTTTCCCTCCCCCCCCCGCGCTAGTGACCGGATTCCCTCCGGCCATTCATCCCCTCGGCACGCTCGACCTTGGGATTGGGGTAATTTTTTTATAGAGGTTGTCTTCCTCTCCCCTTCCCACTCGACGCCCACAAAACTCACCCTCTGCAAACAGAGGGGGTGTGGACGGAGATAGCCACCAGACCTGTCCCGAAGACGGACTGGCCGCCCCAACCCTAGCCCGGTTCCCCTCATCGACCATAATAAATGATCGATGATTGGAACCATGACCCTTCCCCATTTGTTGAAGATTGGCCGCCAACCCCAACTGTCCACCAAAAGCAGGTGGACAGTTGGAGCTGACGTTGCCCAGGGTGCGCCGCGTGGAGGCTCTTCAACATGCGACCCCTTAGTGTACTACCTAAGGACACACCCAAGCTTAGCTCGAGTTTTAAGCCCATCCTATTTGACTGCTTCAAGTAGTGGTCACTTCCGCGACTTGTAGGTCGTCGTCGACGCGAGGGTATTTTCGACTTATTTCCACTTCGAAGCTTGGCTGAAAAGAGCGAAGCGTATCTCTTATAAGCTCACTCAGGTGCTGACCGGGCACGGTTGCTTCGGTGAGGGTCTGAACAAGATTGGGCGAGAGGCCACGGCAAATTGCCACCATTGCGGAGGCGGCTTGAATTCTGCACAGCAAACGCTCAAGGAGTAGGAAAGAAAGGGGAGAGAGAAAATACAGGTCCTGACCGCCATGATTAGGCGAGATTTGTCTCTAACAGCAGTAGTTAGGTCCATGCCTGCCAGAGTCTGAGGGGGATTTTGGGTCCGATCCCCGAAGCAAATCAAAAATTCTCAGTAGCTGTGGCCGGTTATTAGCTTTTTAAGTAAACTCGCAGTTTTACTGGCGAAATATGCGTGTACTTAACACTTCCGTATATCCCTACGGTAAATAGTCGAACGCCAGATTCGAAATAATGAAATTCGCCAGTCTTGCTTCTTTAAATAGTTTAAATCTTGTTTTATCATCGTCATTTTTATTTTCAGACAATTGGCTGCTTATCACGCACAATTTTACAAATTACCATGAACAAATTAGAACCATGGATACTAGAACCCTGGCACATTAGTGCTTCTTTTAGAAAATCAGGCTTCGTAGTACCCGAACACGTAATTGAAATGCCTCCTGTACAAATTAAAGGACCGGATCTATCACTGCAGGATAAAGAATTTTATGTTACCGTTACAGTGAGTATCAAAGTACTTAAAACTGAAACTTGTACAGCGAACCGCACAATGCGGTAACGGGAATTGTCATTTACTACCAAATATAGCTTGACAATGATGATTCGGTAAATACTGCCGCAAATTACATTTCCATCGACACAGTAACTAATTATTGTGTCAAACAAAATGTAATTGAGATATTGCCATTTTCTTTGGTATCTCGGAGAGTTTGATCTGTACTAGCTACACTATGGGATAGTCCGGTTTGTGATTAACATATTAGCTAACACTGACCGGTAAATTGATAAAAAACTACCTTAGCGCATGCCCCAGTATTATGGTAGCTAAAATCAACCAAGGTTTTTTAATTTCAATATTTATGGTCACATATGGTGTCAACACAAATCTCACTATACTTTTTTTAAATCAATCTTGCTGTTTATGCTTAAATTATAGGATTATTAATTATTTTCATTCAAGGGGGAAGCGCAAGGGTAGCAATAAAAAAATAAATTTCCAGGCTCGTGTCAGGTTGTATGTTGAACAAAATATGATTCGCGACCGTAACAAGTATGTATTTACAGAATTATAACCATTGACTTCATCAATAAAACCCTCTAATTTCATAATCCAATTGAATGACTATATCATATGGCAGTCACACATACTTGTTACGGTCGCGAATCATAATTTATACAACCTGAAACTGACCTGTCAATTGAAAAAACAAGAAAATTTGAATTTTTTAGGCCACCCTGTCGCTTCGACCTTATGTAACTATCAACGTTTTTGTGCCAGTATTCTATTTTCATACATATCTTAATAAATATTACTCATCAAAGTTACATTGGTATTGTAAGTGGTGGACATTCGGAACACCTTTGGGCATTGTCTTTTGTACATATCTCCTGCATAGGTACTTGACTAGCGTCTGTTGAGATTGGTCGCCATGACCAAAATTCTGATGGGAAATGATTGGAAAGATATTGTAGTAGGTATAGATAGCTCAATTCAGTGTGAATTATATTCGTGATTGTTTATTTGTTTTCAAATTTTCAGATCAACAAAACAGAAAAAGTAAATGTAAGATGTAGGATTTACCACTGGGCTTCAGGTGTAGACAGGCTGCCATGGGAGGAGTTCCATTGGAAGAAACCTAAGGAACCACTCATCCCTGAACAAGCAGCAGAATTGGAGAAATTGTCTCAGCCTCAATAAATGTAGCATTGTTTGGTGTACCGTGTTCTTGTAGTAAGTAGATATAATAAAAAAAAAAAATTATACCGGCCTTTTATTGTCCCACTGCAGGGACAAAGACCTCCCTCTTATAACGTGAAGTTACAATCATTGATCATCACGCTTGGTCAAGACGAGTCCCACTTGTCTTGACCAAGCGTGGTGATAGAATAAACCTTTTTCTTCTTACTTTTGACGTTTAAATAACAAAAAGTTTCATGTAAATAAATACTCCGTGTATTGCGAATTTGAATTATATAAAAAAATGTAATAATATTAAGGACGTGTCTTACCTAAACATAATTAAAAACAAAAAGCATATTTGAAAACAATACACAACATTTCCTAAGCAAAGCAATATACAATATTAAGCAACGAAGATTAAATTAAGATAATGAGTTTTTTGAATAGTTATTACCTTTTTAGGCCATTTTGTTATCTATTATTATTTTAAAAATGTGTGACATTAATCGGGACCCCTCGGGCCCTGGTCCTTTGGAAGGCGTACGAGGGGCCGAAGCGAAATCGCAGAGGCCCGTTGTTTTTTATATATTTCTATGGTCCCGTAAGACAATTTTAAACGATGAGGAGGCAACAAACCGACGATTATCCCTGTATGCACATGCAAGTGTACCCAAGGAAAACACCCGGTTGGTGCAGGACTATTGCAGGATATGGAAAAAAAAATGATATTGAACTATGGGTTTGGGTAGCTAAAGTGGACTGGTTACCTAGAACTATGGAAATACCATCCATTAATGTCCCACTGCTGGGCAAGGGCAAGAGAGTAAGGTGGTGAAAGAGAGTAGGGAACTCTCTTTCTGTCCAGAGCTGCTATATACCAATATTTATTAAAATAGTCCAGCTCAGGTCGTATCATAAATACTAATATTATAAAAACTGCTTCGGAACTGCTGATCCGATTCCGAAAATTCTTAAACAAATGGGATGTATAAACGAACGATAAGTATGTAATACAGCTTTTTGAAGGATTTATGTTGCTTTCTAGACCTTAAAATAACAATTCAACATCGTGAATTAATTATGAATTTATGACTCATAACATTTAGGAATCTATTTCTGTGTAGGCGCTTTTGGAACTTCGTTGGAATAGAATTATCACAATCGCCCTGTTAAGCCTTATCTACACTAGGCTTAAGTTATAATCTGTTCAGGTGTGTTTAAACCGGGGTGGGGTATAACATGTGGTACTGTTATGTCATCAGACTTGTAAGTTTCAATTGGCGCCTCGCCGGGTGGCATCTCCATGGCTGGCGCCTCAGATTTCGGCGCTGTGTAACCATCTTCAACATCTAAAGTTTCCTCAATTGCCCCCTGACTTTCAAATTGTTGGTCATGTTCCAGCACTTCAAACTGTGGCTCGACTTGGTCAGTAAACCTTTCAGGCTCTTGGTATTGCTCAACGTATTGTGGCTGTTCTGGTCCTTGATCTAAAGCCGTATATTGCTGTTCGTAACTTGGATCGTATTGTTGGGTCACCTCTTCGTCATTAAATTCTCCAGGATAGGCTTCAGCTTCAGTGTTTTCATAATAAGCATATTCTTGATTTTGCGGGTACACGTTTTGAGAAAAGTCAGGATGCGCCATGTCACCTTGTTGAGTGGGGTCAGTTTGTTCTGAATAGAACATTTCTCTTTGTTCTGCATCAAAATCTTCGATGGATTCAGTTACATTGACTTGATTTTCTGTATTTTCGACGACGGGTTCTACCATTTCTGCTGTTTCTATATTACTATTTAGATATGTTTGCTCTTGTGGAATAACAGTAGCGTCAGTTGTCATTTGGACATCGATATTTGGTGCGAATTCCTGATCGTTGCTCACTATATCTGAATTTTCATTTTCGGAAATGTGGTCATTTACGTCAAGTGTCGACAGCGCATTATAATTTAAAGCTTGCATTGGGCTTATATCATTACCATCAACGTTGATTACTTGTTCTGAATCTGCGGTCTCGTGTTGGCCAACAGACACATTTTGACCATGTATGAGAGAACTAGCTTCAACGGGGTATTCATCTTGAATACTAACATTTTCCTCATTAATGTGTACGATTTGCTTTGAACAAACGTCTGCAACCGTCGACGTCATATTAACATCGGTTTCAGGTCGTGGTTCATGATAGTTGGTAACCTCTCGCGAAATGTCAATATTGGGCGAATCTAAATGTTTGTACTCTAATGTAATGTTTTGTAATTGTTCACCAATACCATCCGTTTGGTCGCCAACAAAGATATTGTTATTTGCGCTTGTATCCGCATTTGTAACTAAATCCTCACTGGCACGTACTGTATTTAAATTATTCAGACTACATTTACTATCTTTGGATAAATCATAATGTATTGTATCTGCAGGTAAATCTTTTTCGGGGAACTCGTTAACAAATTTTTTCGGTGTCTCAACATGTACGTCTGTATTTACGTAGTTGTCACAATTGATAGCAACTTCATCTTGATAATTTCCTAGGAAACTTTCCTTGGGTACACTCTGTTTAAGATCTACAAACCCGGTTTGATAGTTTCCGTTTGGCTTTCCCGTTTCTTCATTCTTTAATATGTTTAAAATTTCATATTTACTCTTCCAATCCGTATTATCGTGAGAATTCGGTTTCAAATCTTTTACGGGGACAGTGTCCTGATCGAGATGTATGTCTTGCAACCTTTCTGGATTTTGATTAGTTGGCCCATTCCCTAAGCAACTGTTCATGAACGGTGTTCTCAACTTCGGAATGAGTATGTATTTTTTGCTAATTTCCTGGATTAAATATGCATCTTTATTGTTAACTTGAATATCTGGGAACAGTTGCCTTTGATTTGTGATAGGTGATTGTAACTCACGAACCGGCGAAAACTCTGGTTGAAACCCCAGAGGCAGAGGATCGACTACTGCCGGACGAGTATCCAAGGCGCTGGGCTGAAAGCGTTTAGTTATATGATAACTTTAAGCGTTTAGTCATATTAACTCCCCAACATCTTTTTAAATTAATGTATCTAACAAGTTTCTACTCACCTTACGTCGTACGGGAACCAAAGCGGTAGTGTATCGCATTTTATCAAGCCTTCCCAAAATAAAATCATTCCGTTCCTTTCGTTTTTTATCCTCTTCCAGAAATGCGTCATATTGTTTTCTCAGAGAGTTGATACGGTCCGACTTAGCTCTACAACATGAGAAAAAATATTCATTATGTTTTTGCATCTATAGAACTGAATGATACCTTATTATTTTGCTTTAAACGCGTTACTTTTTGTTTGACTTCCCCATATGAGTTAGTGTATTATTACTGAGCGTAGCAGCCTCGAGTTGACCCGCATGGTACCGATGTAAACAAAGCAATGCCGTTTCGACCTTCGAGAAGGTTTGTCAGGTAAATATATAAATAAGCATAGATGAGGGTTGTACAGAGATTGTGAACTATGTAGGTAGGTACTTTAATATTTAATTTATTATATTAATAGCAATATTGTAAATTAGTAGGTACATTACACAAAGTTAAAATTCGAAAATCGCTTATGATAAAATAAATAATATACCTACAATTTATTTCAGGTACTAGACGCTTACAAAGTTATCACACACCTTAAAGATATAAGTACTTACATAATTATTTTAAATATAAACCACAAAATTAGTAACTAATCTTGGGAGCTTATATATGCTGAATATATCTCGTCAGGTAGATACCTATTTAGGTATATAAGCTAGCTCGGTCAGCTCTAAGAAGGCTGATAATGGGGCCAGAAGACAAGACGCTAGGGTCGGGCAAACTACTATCAACTTTCGAGAGAAGGTGACTTGTTTCTTGGTCAACAACAAATTGTAGGAACTTGCTTGGAGCGTTGAATTTCCTTTGTAATATAACTATAATTCAAAACGAAATGTTTTTGGTAAAGAATCAATTCATTATCACTATCGTAGCTCGCAGGGACAGAAGGTTGAAAGACAGTGGGCCGGACATATGAGAAAGATATCTTGTCATTCTGGGATGGAGACGCAAGACTTCACTTCAGTTGCGGTAGGTACCTACTAGTTGACTCCCCCCCAGTGGGTTCCCGCATTGACGAGGCGGGGGAGCTCAGTAACCGTGGCTTGACCCCCACGGTGAAGCTAAGAGGAACCCGAGGAGGGGCCGCTCGTCAGGGCTTTTGCTGACAAGCCGACGACGTAGAGGCCAAGGTTGCGGTGTTGTTGGGCGACATCGCAAGTGTGGTGGGGCCGCGGCGGGAGAGGAGTGCCGGTATTGCGATGCGCCGCTCTCCTGCCTTCCGCGGCATTAACGGGGTCGCCACCATATGATGGCAGACGCGGTGTGGCCGCAGGGGAAGAGGAGTGTCGGTATGTCGTTGACCGCTCTCCCTATCCTCTGCGGCCGAAAAATGGAAGGCGACGGGGCCATTTTCAGACCCGTCGCAAGGGGTTGGTCGTAGGCGAAGGGCGGACAACGCCCTCTTCCAACCCCCCAAATTGGTCCAGGGACGGCGGACTTGGGGACGTCCGCCGCCCTCCAGACACCAGGACCCGAGGTGGCGGCGCGTAGTGTTCAACGCGCGCCCCTCTTGGACGTTGCGGGGGGGTCAAACACCTCACTCCCCCCACCAACACTAGGAGGCCAGTCGAGGCAGGCGAGACCAGTCGGGGTTGCGGAAGAATCATTTGTTCCCGCGACCCCGAGAGTGTGAGATGGAACACCGGGGTGGTTTTTGGTCAGTAAGAGTCTGACAGACCCCTCCGCCCGCCTCAGGGGTCCTCCGCCCTCCATGAGGATTTTCCACCCCGGAACAAAAAAAAAATGAAACAGTACCTTTTACGATAACTGAATAGGTCAAGCATGTGCCCATGGAACGTGGTACATAAGGCCGAAGGCTGACTTAACATCATGTGAGAAAACGGTCAAAGATGAGCTTAACAAATAGACAAAATAAAATTGCGTAAAGTATCTCTAGTGTGTAAGCGGAGCGGCTGTACCAGGTGCCGCTTTGTACCACGTTATAACGTCATCTAAATATCGCCATGAAACGCGAACACAGCCAGCCGAATGACCTTCGACCTTGGTTTACCATCAGCCATTAGAAAATGTTTGTATTTTTTTTTTGTATTTTGAGATCTAATCAGAGTAAAATATGCTATTTAATATTACCTTTTCATTATTGCAGCCTAAGCTTATATTCGGGCTGTAGGTAAATACTGTAATATGTAAAAAAAAACACTTGCAAAAAAATCTTACCTAACAGTCCAACCTTAATTAACTTAAAATAAAAATGTAGGCAGGTATACCTGACATATCAGCCTAACCAGCAAATTAAATTAACTCGATTATCACTCAATTTTTAAATATTTGCGAATTCTACCTTTGCCAGCATTGTCGACTGTTGGGTAATTCTAAATACCTATATTTTATAATTTTTGTACTTCGTATTTTATACATAAAACTGATTAAATAAAGATGTCTTACCCGTTATTTTTACCTACGCTTTATACAATGGTATTAGGTACCCAATGACCTCATCAACAAACTCAGCCGCTATTACACAATCGAGTATGCTGACGACCTCGCAATCCTTGTTTCGGGGAAGGTGACGGGTACGATCGGAAACCTCACTCAGCAAGCGCTACGTATCGTAGAAAATTGGTGCAGGGAATTTGAATTTTCTGTGAACCCCACTAAAACTGAACTACTCATGTTTAGCCAAAAACGAGCATTGGGCCCTTTCCGCCCAACAAAACTGTTCAATGCAGAACTTCGGTTGGCCAACGAGGTCAAGTACCTGGGGGTCATTCAAGACAGTAAGTTAAACTGGAGTAGTCATTTGGACATGAAACTAAACAGCGTCTGCATAATCTTCTGGCAGTGCAGGAAAATGATAGGTAAGAAGTGGGGACTATCCCCTAAAATTATACTATGGCTGTACACCACAGTGATCCGCCCCATGATCACATATGGGGCCGCGGTCTGGTAGCCCCGAACCAAGCTGGCTACAGCCTCAAACAAACTACAACGCATGCAACGACTAGCCTGCTTGGCGGCTACGGGCTGCATGTGGACCACTCCGACTACAGCAGTTGAAGCCATGCTGGAACTGCCACCGTTCCACTAGTTCATACAGCAGGAAGCGGCACTGGCGGCGGTACGTCTTAAGGCACTAGATCCCTGAAGTAAGAGAGACACACCACACACAGCCACTTGAGGGACTCAACAAGGAGTTCCCCATTACGAAAGCCATTAATAATCGGGTACCTAAACAATTTATTTTCGATAAAAAATACAAGATCCAGCTTCACGAGGATCGTAGGTGCGTGGGTTTTTGCCCTGCAGAGCTGCGCAACTTCACAGACGGATTCAAAACAGCTAATGGCACAGGTGCTGGAGTCTTCTCGGAGGACCTCAACATACGCATAGCCACACCATTGGGGGTCCATAACAGAGTGTTCCAGGCCGAATGCATTGGAATTTATCTGGCTGCTACGGCCATCATGGCCAGGAAGGTTAAGGACCATTCGATCCATAAACTCTCAGATAGCAGGGCTGTTCTGCAAGCGCTGAACAGCCACACAGTTGAATCTGGGCTAATATACGAGTGTTACCAGCGCCTTAATCAGGTGGGTTGCCTCAATAACATAACCATACAGCGGTTCGCTGGGCAACGATGCAGCCGACGAACTTGCCAGAAGGGGGTCGAGTGAGGCGCCAGTGGGACCTGAACCCGTCATGCCACTCCCCTTCGGGTACTTACGCACTCTGGTAAGGAAACGCACCAGGGAACAACATAACAAACTATGGTTGGAACTTGGAACACGGTGTTAGGTTGGGGGAAAAGTCTTTTCGCATTATAGTATGTGTGAACTTGTAATAAAGTCTCTTCGGCTATACTATTTGTATCTGGCTGGTTTTGGTACCATTGAAAGTTTAAATTTTAAAGAACATAATTCCATATTCAAATTGGGAAAATGTGTGATTTTTATTTGTTTTTCGTAATGTCAAGATGAGTGAATCTAATGAAGAACGATACATTTTAAAATTTTACTACAAAAAATTGCGATGTTTATGGACCTAGTGCAGTGTCTGTGAGAGTAGCACAAATTTGGTTTAAGCGTTTTCAATCCGGAAATTTTGATGTCAAAGATGCACGTCGCTCTGGTCGCCCTATTACGGATAAAATGGATGCCATTTTTGAAAAAGTGGAGCAAGATCGGCATTTCAGTAGTTACGACGTAGCTGAAGAATTGACCACAAAATAGTTTTGGCGCATTTGAAAAAAACTGGATACACAAAAAAGCTCGATATTTGGGTACCTCACGAGCTCACTGAAAGAAACCTAATGAACCGTGTCATCACCATAGGCTTAAAAACATCATTCAAGCCCTGATTCCTCGTGAGGTAAGTCCTTTTTTAAGCGTAATATTAATAAGCCGACTTTTAACACTTTTGACGACCCAGTGGCTCAGCCGCTCAGCGGTAGCGAGACTGCTTTTTGGGGTTCCAGGTTCGACTACCGGCAGGGGCAAGTGTTTGTGTGATGAACATGGACATTTCAATTTGAGTCAGTTATGGTACAGTAACGGTATTCAAGTTTTATTTTATTTTATTGTTTTCAGATTACATTCGATAACACCGAACATATCTGCCATTGTGGTTGGCTGCCTGACGTGGAAGATATGCCTGCAGTGGAAGATGCGCCTGCAGTGGAAAACCTATCGTTTCGTCTTCCTGGGAATGACTTACGAGCCCGAACACATCAAACAATTGTACAAACAATACCCGTGTTCGAGTGCCCAAAAGTTCAAAAGTGTCTTTTTGGCTAAGTTTGAGGCGATCTAGTAACAGCATTTTGAGGGTTGTCTCTTGCAACCTAGCAAGCCCCATATTAGTGCACTGGAACTCTGTTCACCTAAGCAGGAACAAAAAAATGACGAAATTATTTATGATTTTTGAAGACTACGAGTACTACCTCAGTTTTTTTTCTTTACTGTCAACTTTTTGTTTATACCTGCAATAAAACGCTATCTATTTTATTTTATTTTATTAAAAATACATACCTTCTTAATAATTTTGTGCTCGACTGTACTCGACTCGAAAATGTATGTAGAAGTTTATATGGAAGTTTAACATACTTCTAATAGGTAAAATTATCATGATTGGAAACGACGATTTATATTATACAGGGTGGAATTTTGTAATGCCACCTGAAGGGAAAGTACTCATAATACTGTTGATAGAAAATGTTACTCAAACATTCCATTATTTTTTAATAGAAAGAAAACTGCATTCGAAGATTGTCGAAAATTCGCTTGCAAAACGGGAATCGAACCGACTAAAATCTGTAGAAATTACACCCTGTACAACAAAACATTATAATGTTGTTGTAGTTCCAGTTTTGGGTTCGTTTACGAAAATGTGTTACGCAATTAGGCTGCTGTAGATAAACATTTTGAGAAAATATAAGTTAGTGCCGGTATCAAAATGTGCCTGAACTGTTTAATCATTTTATTTGTGTTATCCCAGCCAATGCACGGACAATTTTTTTTTCCGTTTTCACTTCAGTCTCGTCACTAACAACGCAAAGGATGATAAAATAGTGCTAAATGTACCAGGCCACTCAGAAAGTATTGCCAGTTATAGTCTATTTAAAAAAAAATATCATTTGTTAGTTAAAATAGGTACGTTACAATTTCAAAATTTCCCTCCACATTGTTTGCGAGCTAATTTAAATCCTTTGTTTCCGTTGAGTAACACCGTGTGTTACACTGGTACTCATTGGGAAAAAATATTCCCGTTAAGTAACACCATGTTGTGTTACACTGCTACTCATTGGGAAAAATATCCCGAAAAGTTATACTGTAAATCAGCGGTTCTCAAACTTTTTTGGTCACGGAACCCTTTTGACAAGGAAAATACTTGACGGAACCCTACAATAAAACAATAGTTTTTAAAAGTGTTTTCTTTATTAGATAAGCATAATAAAAGTACAATGTAACAGTTACTAATTATTACTTACTTTACCACATGGCAAGTACAATAATAGAAGATATAAAAAATTAAATATCTTAACTAATGGGAGGTATGAAACTGTTTTTTATTTTTCATCAATTGGTTGATATCAGGTTTGATAGAAGACATTTGAAGTCTCATATCAGGTTCGGCGTCCTGTCTATGGCGATATTTTGTTTTCGTGGCTGCATAGGTTGAGAATCCTGTTTCGCACAAATATCTTGTTGGGAACGGGAGAAGAATATTCAGAGCCATTCTGCCAAGCATTGGATATTCATCACGGATTCTGCACCAAAAATCGTTGAGAGGCGCCGTTTTGAACAGTGACTCCATACTTGTGTCTGATGACATTTCTAATAGAGATTCATATATCTCGTTTGACATACTTTCGGGCTTTTGCAAGTTGGGTAAAAAAGGATTATGAATTCATGAATTCAGCTTCATTTTTGTATTCTGTTCTTCGGGAAAATACTTTTCAAAAGATGCGCGCATCGAAGTGAGATATTGGACCAATTCTTCAAACACATCATCTTGAAACATTTCTGAGTCGTTATCGCTAACAAACTCACTGAGTGACGTAAAGCTTTCTATTTCTCTCTTACCAACGCAAATACTCCAAAAATCTAATTTTCTTTTGAAGGCAGTTATTTTGTCATAGGCCTGGCATACTGTTGTCTGTTTACCTTGCAATGATAAATTCAATTCGTTCAGTTTTTGAAAGATATCCGCCATAAAAGACAATCGGAACAACCAAGTTTTATCATACAAATGGTCTTTCAAATTAAAAGAAACTGTATATGCTGAAAGAAACATTTGTAACTCGGCTCTAAGTTCAAATAGCCATGTAAATGTTTTACCCCGAGACAGCCATCGCACTTCTGTATGGAGCAGCAGTGTTTTATGTTTGCTGCCATAATCTTCACACAATAATGAGAACAATCGGGATTGTAGTGGTCGTGATTTGATAAAATTAATTATTTTTACCGCTTCATCCATAACTAATTTTAGATTTGACGGCATTTACTTCATCGCAAGTGCTTGTCTATGCAGAATACAATGGCTGGAACTTCAATTAGGCGCTTTACTTTTTATTCGTGATACTGCTCCTGCTGTTTTACCTGTCATCGCCTTGGCCCCATCTGTTCAAATGTCAATGCAATCGTTCCAACTAAGATTATTTACTTTAAAAAAATGTTTATTTTATTAAAAATTTCTTCCCCGGTAGTGTTTGTGGGCAGCGGTGAACACATAAGCAGTCTTCTTCAAAAGAACGTTCATATGGATATCTCACGATAACCAGCAAGATAGCCAGACCAGTGACATCAGTTGACTCATCCATTTGCAAGGCGAAACGTGCTTTTTGTAGACGTGCAACTAGTTCTTGTTTGACGTAGCTTGCCAGATCATGGATTCGCCGTGAAACAGTATCGTTTGATAGCGGTACAGCAGAAAGATGCTTTACAGATTTTTCATCGAGCATACATTTTGTTATGTCTAACACACATGCCTTTATTAAATTCTCAGCGATAGTGTGCGCTTCACCTGCTTGTTCAATGCGATAGCTAACTAAATATGATGCCTCCGTGGCCTTTTCATTGATAGTTTGTGTTACATGCATCATATTTTTTTACTTTCCAATAACTGTTCTTTTTTACGAACAAAAAAATCTTTATTCTTGTGTTTAGACTCGGGGTGTGCAGTTTCTAAATGTCTGCGCAATTTGGCAGGTGCCATGGAACTATTAGGAAGCAGTTTACTACATAACATGCAGAGAGGTGAGCCGTTGAAATCAACATATACTTCCTTTTTTTCGTCTTTGAAACCGTGGAGCTTGACGTCGTGGCATCATCGTCTGGATCGGTAATTGCTGTATTCTCCGCGCGTAGTGCTTTTGAACATTCAGCGTCATTAGAAGATGTTGTTGCAACACGTTTAACGCCTTTAAGCCAACGTTCGATTCTTCTTTATTAATAATGTTACACGTCAGGATGGTGGGGTCAAAATAATGCACAATCGTTACTGCGTTTATGAGACAAAGTTTAGTCCAAAGACAGTTTAGCCAGCTTGTAAGTAGGTAGGTAGGAACTTATCGCTCCGAACGCTTATCGTCAACTGACTGACGAGGCGCGACTATATTTTTTTTTTGTATGGCATCTCGTAGTTGACCTTGAGAGGTCGTGACTACTTAACCGGACTATCCTGTGGCTGCCTTAAGCGGACTCAAAGCCTCCAGCCAGGGGCGTAAAACTACTTACTACTAATAAGCGAACGCTCGCTAAGGGCACCCCCTGTGGGGTACGGACCTCGGCTTAGGGCGTCACTGACGGGAGGACAGCAAGATGGGACAGGCTGGATCTGGGTTATATTATTATTATCAGGGGAATTTAAAGCTACAGGCTCAGCTACGGGGCGGCCTGGAACTTCGTCGAGCAAGGGTCTGGGGGACAGTTACGTCGGGATCTTCGCGAGGAACCTCGGCGGCGAGGTCGGAATGTCGGTCTGTGTTTGTGCACTGTACTGGTGGCCCTACTGCTCTGCTGGATGAGAGTTATGTGGTCATCGGGATCGGTGAGGACATGCTTGGGACGGCGGACATGACTAATGGAGGAGGGAATATAGCTAGCGGCCTTGACAACCAGAGGGTTGCGGTGATTCGCGGCGGTCTCGAAGAAACGCTTTGAAATGCGTTTCATGAACTGGCGGATAGTGGGAATCTTTAGGTCAACGTGAAGGATCTCGTTGCGAACGTACCAGGGGGAGCCTGTAATCCTACGGAGGAACTTGTTCTGGAGGGTCTGCATTCTATTGAAGCGATGGGGCTTGGCGTGTGCAAAGACTGCACTGGCATACGTCATGATCGGGCGGATGCACGCTGTGTAGATACGCATTTTGCACTTAAGTGACAATTTGCTACGTGCATTTAGGACAAAGTGAAGTCTACCTAGAGCGAAGGCGGCGCGCGAACGAGCCGCCTTAATGTGCTCTGAAAAAGAGAGGTGCTCATCGAGCACTACACCCAGATGTTTGGCTCGCTTCTCCCAAGGGTTCGGCTTGCCGAACATGGTGATCGGTCGAGGGGGGTAGGGATTGCGACGCGGCTTTGAGAAAAGAACCGCTTGACTTTTGTCGGGATTGACTTCGATTCGCCATTTTCTAAACCAAGCGCCAAGCTTGTTCACTAGGGTTTGGAGAATGCGAGCTATCGAATTTTCATCACGGCCAGTGTAGTAGATGGCCGTTTCGTCTGCGAACAGGGCAACTGCGCCTTACTGCACTTGGGCTTATCGCTGGTGAATAGCGTGAAAGCTAGAGGAGAGATCACAGAGCCCTGAGGGACTCCTGCACGAATAGGGTGGGGGGGACGAGGCGCGATGCGCGACGCGCGATCGCCGCTTTTATACTTAGTCCTAGACTCGAACTCGGACATTCTCAAAAATACTCGTTCATTCATACTCGGCGCCTTTGATAAACAAAAAGCGGAAATAAAAATAGAAATACAAAAAAATGCGTTGTAAACAATCTCGAATTTATGATTTTGAAGATAGAGCCGAAAGTCGCTTGTTCACAACTATAGCGTCTAATTCAGAGGCGGCTTTTATCAAAGGGACTGCGCGCTCACAAGTATACGCGCGGCGGGCGGAGTTAAAACGTTCGACCAATGACCACAGAGAGGTGTTTCGTTTTTTTTTTCTAAATTCCTGCGGAACCCCTACGGGGGTATCGCGGAACCCTAGGGTTCCGCGGAACACACTTAGAGTACCGCTGCTGTAAATCAATGCCACGTTTTCTCTCCATTAATTAAAATTGTAACATACGTAACAGGGTAAATAAAAGGGACAAAAATTCCCAAAGAGTTACAGAACCTTATTGTTCAATTAAAGATTAAATAAAACCATGGAAATCCAAAACAGTAATGTTTTATTTTTAAATTCCTCTTATTTCTTAACATAATTAAATTTTTCCCACTGCTGGGACACAGGCCTCCTCCCTGTGAGAGGGCGTGGGCCATAATCCACCACGCGGACCCAGTGCGGGTTGGTAGATGTCACATGTCTTCGAATTTTTGGTTCTAAGACATGCCGGTTTCCTCACGATGTTTTCCTTCACCGTTTTGAGAGCAGTGGTGATGAAATAATTTACACATAGTAAAGCGCCTGTCTGGGTTCGCACCTACGACCTACAACTCGTAAGTCGCGGCCGTTACCACTGGGCCACCACTGCTCTTGGTAGGAAATGTAGGAATACGATTTCCGTAAATACACTATAATTATATTTTCTGTCAGAATTATTACTTTTTACAATTTACAACATAAAATATATTTCTATTGGACTAGACAGTAATTTAAAATATCACAATCTATCTTAACATGTCTTTTCATTGGATGTAGCAAAAATAAAAAACAACTACTTTGGCAACTACGAACAAAACCTAATACTCGTAGCAATAACTCACGAAGACTTAGGAAAATAATAAACTAGCACAAAAGGCAAAAAATAACCATAAGATAATGACATCAACAAATAAATTATAATATACATGGAAGATCATACATATCATCATCATACACGCTCTGTTGAGTTACAGTGATATTAATGGAAAAAAGTGGCATTGAGTTACAGTGTAACTTGTTGGGATATTTTTCCCAATAAGCAACAGTGTAACACAACATGGAACACCATTACTCAACGGTACAACAAAGGATATAAATTAACGTGTCTCATTAAAAATTGATCTGCGACGGGAACATTTTCGCGCTACAATTTTTTACTCAGCGTCGCCTGAAACCGGACGAATCGTACGATAGACTTGAAATGACATTTATGGATGAAAGCTCTTCTGAAGCAACCGTGTATCGTTGGTAGGTACAACGAATTCAAGCGCGGTCGACTAACTTTGGGGGACGAAGAAAGAAGTGGTCGCCCTTAAACGGCTGTTACGGAAGAAATATGCATGCTGTGAAAATTTTTATCCAAAACAATAAGTGAGTTACGTATCAAGAGATTCAGCACGTACTGCAGGTTGGATCGGCAAGCCTTCACAAAATTCTACACGTGCATCTTCGTGTGAGGAGGATAGTTTCCCGCTGGGTGCCGCACAACCTCACCGATGCTCAGAAGCAGACCCGGGTGGAATGGTGCCGTGAATCATAAACAAATTTGAAGCAGGCTCGTCTCGGCGTATTTACGACATCATTACAGGTGATGAGTCTTGGGTGTATCAATACGATCCAGAAACGCAGCGGCTGTCGACGATTAGTGTGTTTCAAAACGAATCAACGCCTACCAAAGAGAAGCGGGGGGAGGATTTTGAACGCGAGCTTTTTCAATTTGACTGGCTACTTGGTGTCAATTCCTTTACGGAACCAAAGAAACATCAACGCTGAATGGTATACTTGTTGTGAGCAACAAGCGACCAACCACAGGGCTCCGCGGGCTACTGCTCCACCACGACAACGCGCTTTCGCACACCGCCCTCAAAACGAGGCACGCCTGTCAAACTCCTGGGTCACCCTCCTTGCAAGCCCTTACCTAGCACTGTGTGACTTCTTTTTATTCCCGAAAATAAATATTCAGCTTAAAGGGATACAATTTTCATAGATGGAAAATGCATTGTCAGCGTCCGAGCAGGCTGTAAACGAGGTGTCTACGGCGGACTGTTTTTTTTTTTTCTAAAACTGGTTCAGACGCATGAAACTTATTTTCGCTAAACTGTGAGTGTCCTTTCGTGAGTGTGTGTAATGGTGTGCTTGTTAGATATTGTGATTGGTCCCGAACTTTTCAGCCAAACACTTTCCAACATTAACTTAAAAAATATTTGCAATGTTGGCAGATAGAACAAAATATATTCATTTGCTTGAAAACATGGTACATTTAGGTCTTTTAAATATAATTACGATCTTACATGTTTCGCCATACACATATTTTAAAAATTAAAAACGATACATTAATTTCTTAACATTATTATTCTAACATGTCTAAGACTTGTAAAATCTTATTATTATACCAAACAAAAACTTCGTAACCATATTTATCTGATACTTATTTATCAATAAATTATTATAGACTATAACAACAATTACCAGTTAGCCATTCATGTAGTTTGTATTTTAAGTGTTTAAGAGGGAGTTCCCTTATTTCTTTTGCAATATTGTTGAATATTTTAATTGCTGTGATTAAGCAATTTTATGGCATAATGTGGTTTGATGTGAAGGAATTCTTAACCGTGTTGGGTCTCGACGGGTATATTTAGAATTTAGGTCACAGGTTACAAAAAAAATGCTCTTTAACAAATACACCTGCTTGCATTATAAGAAGACCAGTAGTGCTATTCTGTAACCATCACACCGTGAAAACTTAGGTGAAGTGAGCGTGGAGTGAGCTGTCACTGCCACTGATGCTAGGGATTGACAAAGACGGGATGACACTGACAGCTCACTCCACGCAAGTCTTCACGGTGAGACTTTTTCAGAATCGACATGCTGTTATGTTAAAAGTTTTTTTTTTTATAGAGGTCTGCAGGATGATAATGGACTGATACCGTAGATTGCTCTTAGGCATTTTTTCTGCACTAGGAATGCTTCGTTTACATTCGTCGAGTTCCCCCAGAGTAGAAGTCCATAGATGAGTAAAGGGGAAACATGCCCATGGTAAGCAGTAAGTGTTCTCGGTACCGCTGGTCTACCCGCTAAACAGTCGACAAAGATACACCAATGTTTCTTGCTGTTTCACGCTGGCTCCGCCCAAGTTCCAAGAAAGTCAGGATTCTGGTATATCTAACGTGGCAGCCATGTTCCACCTCACAGAATACTGATTATGCACGTGGAACGACTTCCACGTGCATAATCAGTATTCTGTGAGGTGGAACAATATTTTTTTGTGACAGAATGGAAAGAAACCATAATGACATAAAGCAAACATTTTGTTTTAAAAAAATACCTTTTTTCAAATTTTGTTTGTTTGTAAATAAGTTTCATTCATCAGCCAGTATAAAAAGTATGTAATAAGAAGCGCAACTAAATATTCTTTATTCTGTTTTTTATTTCATTGATCTAACTCTTACAGCTTTGTAGATTTTCGAACTTATGTGACCGACCCGTTATTTTTGGAACCGAGTGTATTTGGTTTTATCTAGATTTGCACAGAGCCATTTTAACACTTGTTTTATTTTTTCATTAAGGTTTTTTTTCGTGATTGGTTTCTGATTTACTATCATTTGTTACAATTACTGATATGTCGTCAGCAAAAAATATGCACTCTTGTTGTAAAGCTGTAGGTAAATCGTTTATGTAAATGAGGAAAAGTAATGGGCCAAGTATGCTTCCTTGGGGTACTCCTGATTTGGTTTGACTATATTCAGAACTATTTGATGTGGACTCGTTTTATCCGTTTATTGAGCTTATTTTTACTTTTAGCTGACGGTTATATAAATACTCGTAGCTAGTAATCCAATCAATAACAATTCCTCTAATTCCGTAGTTTTTGCATTTGTGTATTAGCAATTCGTGGTTGAAGTCGAAAGCTTTGCTCATGTCAAAGAAGATGACAGATACTGGAATTCGTTTATCTAAACTATCAATTACCTTTTTATCAGTTTAGATGTAAACTGTGATGAGTGTGCTTGCAATTAACCTGGGGATGATTTTGTTTCGAGTTGTACGTTACACTTTTAATAAAGTTCCATATTTTTTACTATTAGTAATGTCTTTTCTAGTGCAATTTTATCGTAGTTACTTTTAACTTTTCTTAGACGATCATGACAAAAGTTACGATACCGTATATACGACATTTGCAAAATTAAGTTAACAGGATTAGATTTAGCTTTCATGATGCAGTTTATCTCTATTTTCATAAAGCGAATGATTCCTGTCGTGATCCATGGTTTTATGTTGTAGCTTTTGTTATTTAGCCGAGATATGACCGTGTTCTTTTGAATTGCATGTTGTACATTTTTGATTAGGTACAACATACAAAACTGCGGATCAGTGGAATAGTAGACTGCGTTAAAGCCGATATTACGTAAGTCTTCTTCAAGTTTATTTACATTTAAACTGGAAATGGTGCAAGTGATTTACAATTTAATATAAGTAGGGTAGCACTTTTATCGGTTATTGTTGAATTAGTTAAGGGCAAGTGATAATTCGACTTGAAAATTTTATGGTCCAAGCAGGAGCCACTTTGATGTGTAGGAAGCGTGTGAGCGGGAAGCAAACCATGGAAGGAGCATAGGTTAAGTTTTTCCTATCCGGATGCTTCAGCATGTTCTGGAAGAATATCGATATTAATATCTCCAATTAAAATGGTATTTTGAGAGATGATAGGTTCTGCAAGGTATCGTTTACAGAGTCAAAAAAATTGTTAATATTTCTAAAAGATCGATCGAAGGGGGTCGATATAAGGCAAGTATCGCTAATTCTGACCCAATTTGAATTAATTACCAAACCGTTACAGTCGTGCACATCTGGTTCCTCGACAGACACATTGAGATCATTTCTTGCATATATTATCACCCCATCGTTCTAATTGTAGTTTATCTTATATACACATAATATCCCGGAATTAGTGGTATGTTGTATTGTTTGGAAAGCCAAAATTCGGTTAAGACAATAACGTCACAGTTTATGTCTTAACCGAATTTGAAATTTTGAGATGGTTTGAAAAAATGCTTTACAGTTGTCGAAATTCTTAAAAATACTGCGAATATTTTGGGTTAGTACGGTAAGTGGACTAGTGTGGGATATTGCTTACAGTGTTTAACTTCACAAACATGGGATCATTTAAAGAGAAATTATCTAGGTCATTGATTAAAATATGAATCACAATTATATAAATATTAACAAGGTCCACAAAAATACGTGATTAACGGCGCTCATAGGCGCCTCCATAATCAACTGAATTTATGTATACCATTTTTCAGCCACTATTTTCGCTGGACAGTCAGCAGCACTTGTCTTGTGATTGCTCGGCTTTTTGTGGTTCGAGCAAGTAGCGCATTTTGGTTCCTCAGCCTTCATTGTGCATTCTTTTATGGAGTTACCCTGTACCCTAATTGCGTAATACACAATCAATCGAATCTGAATCGTTTTGAAAAAGATTGCTAATCCATTGCTTCATAAGTTCGATAAAAATTCTGCTCAACAATGTACAAAACGCAATGAATGTTGTTGAACTGTCAAAATCAAACTGATTAATCGTAATCGTTTACAAAAATGTGTTACGCAATTAGGGTGCTGATCTCCACAGTGGCCACATGTACGGGTGGTCTCCCGACATGATTTGACCGCATGTCAGTACTGCTGGCACTAATAACAGGGTGTGACTAGAATAACATCTCTCACAGGGCATGACGACCCCCTTACAAACACTCTGTCTTTAGATATCAGGGCTTTTGAAACCAAGTCGATTCTCCCAGCCGTTTGCTTGCACTGAAGTGAGGATTGTGTTGAGACGTTCACCCCACAATCCTCACTAACTTATAGCTATAACTTCGGGATCATAATGCGACGAATTTTTAATCTTGGTGACTATTTATGACTATTTCTTGACGATTTTTTGGCGTTTAAAAATTGATTTTCATAAAGTTTTAAAGGTGAGGATTGTGTGGTGAAGGACACCGGATTTTGTGGTCAAATAAACGCACCTGGACAGCACGTTTTTCAAAATGTTGTTTTATTTTTTTACCTAATATTTTGTATTATTCAAACGGATAAAAATATAATAATACTTACAGAAGACAAATCCTTTTGTTTTTAGTGATCCCACGCGCTACAAGCATGGTAAAAAATACACAAATTCGCTTTTCAAAATAACTATTTTGAACTTCGTGACAAATTTGGAGCACAGATAAGGTAAATTGTATCTACTCATACCCACTATGGAAAAAGGAAGTATCTGCTTTAATATATGAACTGTTTTAAGTAATAATAAAGAAGTGTGTAAGGATGGAGGTGGCGTTCTGTAGTTTCTACCTGCCCCATGGGAAAAGGCGTGAGATTTGGTAAAATTAATAAATTTGAGAAATATACATACACATATATATATTATGTGTATGTATATTTCTCAAATATATTAATTAGTCTAAAATCATTTACAAAATTAAGTTAATTTTTAATGTTTTTGACTCACAAACATTCTACAATACAAAATTCTTAAGGTATCTTTCTTTCTGTCAACGCATCTGCAATCAGCTTACAACCTTAAATCTCTTTGCCTACAACTAAAGTCGATTTAATATCACTTAGTACAGCTGGGCACAGGGCTTGGAAGTGGTACCAAAAGGACAGGTTCTGTACCGGTACTTACTGGTAGATGGGTTCTTGCCATTTCAGCATAATAGCAATAGTACCGGTACTATTCTGGTGCCGCCATCACATCAAGGGCAATGGTAAGTACCGGTTCCCAAAAATACCGGTATTTCAAGCCCTGGCTGGGCACGGAGTGCATCAAGCAGCGCACGTGCAGCTGTTACTCTACTTGTCAATGCACATCCAGTAAAGAACGGCCGAAAACCATTTAGCATAAGCATTTAAACCGTTTCAAGATAGATTTCAACATTTAGGGTAGATTTCATCAATGAAACTGAACGCGATCAGTACTTAAACTACATTTAAAAGCTGTCAGTGTCATTATTTTCTGTGCAATATTGACACTGACAATATTCCATACAAAATAATGACACTTTTAAACGGAGTTTAAGTACTGATCGCGTTCAATTTCATTGGTGAAATCAGGCCTTAGATCGAATCAAATCGAGAGTTTTTTTGTAAGTGTCAATTCTATTTTTGGATATTTCGCACAACAACATTTGAGACTCGAACGATAGCTTAGGAATTGAAGTCGAGTCCTAAACTACCTCGAAAAGGGATTCAATTTTTGGATGGACATAGTGGATGATCAAGCACAATGCTAATGAGATTTACAAAAATCGGAAACGGTTAGTAGCGAGACCTCAGACGAAGACATTGAAAAGTGAAATAGCAACATTTGTCACAGCAAAGCATTGACACAGAAAAGAGCCGAGAAAGCGGTTCAACCCCGACAAAAGATTCACGCGTGAAGCTCAACCTGAATCAACCCGTCTCCCCACTAGTCCAATGCATACTTTAGGGTGCATACTCGGTAGGTCCTTCCTATCCTACGGACACGTGTTTCCGACTATTACAGCGCCCTGCGGTCTACTCCTTGATATGCAATGGTCTTTCTAGCACCATGAAGCATGAGGCTTCAGGAGCCAATGAAAATCTGGGGTTCATTCGATTAATCGAGTCTGGTAAAACCACGCTGGAGTCGGTGCATTTCATTCATTTATTCAAGTATTGGGAGTATGTTCTGAATATTTTCCGATTAATGGACCGATATCGATACGGTGAAATGTTTGCAAAACATTAAGCTTTAAAGTGCTAATCTTTGTTAGATCCATGTGTGTGTCGTAACCAGCTAAACCGTAGCTTCTGGACTTGTGAAAAGTATTTACGATCATTGTATTTTTAGTTGCAACTTCAGATTGGATCAGTGGCGATCCATGGGTGGGGGGGGCTAAGGGTGTGGCATGTTGAAAAGGCTCCTCGTGGCGCACCCTGGGAAGAAAGGAACCGGGCTAGGGGCAGGACGGGGTAAGCCTGCTGGCCGTCTAACGTCCACACCCCCTCTGGTTGCAGAGGGTGAGTCTTGTGGGCGTAGTGGGAAGGGGAGAGGAAGACATCCTGTATAAAAATTACCCCAATCCTAAGGTCAAGCGTGTCGAGGGGATGAATGGCCGCAGGGAATCCGGTCGCTAGCGCTGGGGGGATTAACAGGGGAAATAGGGACCAAACCAAAGCAGCCGGAGAATCCGCCACGTTCCCTTTGGGAACGTCAATACCCCATTCGTATTCTGGACAACAAATGTCTGCCGAGCCGAGGAGGCTCATCACGTTCTCGGTCATTTGAGGACCTGATAAATTTTAGTTTGTTAGTTATAATCGTTTACTAAAATGTGTTAGGCTGGAGGAGTCTGGGAGGAAATGCGGTCTCTCCCAGCATGGTCCCTACCCGGATGAGGACAACCTGTCGGCTCCAAAGGTGCTAAGGGGTTAGAGTGGGCGAGGCCGCGTGGTGGCAGGCAGAGTCTGGCTTAAAATCGCGCTTGGCTGCCGGATTCAAATCGCGAAGAGGAGGGGAGTGTTGCGCGGTCGGAGCCTGAGCTAACCCAGTGAGTTGACCTGTACAGCAGAGCCAGCCCAGCGAGCCGGGAGGCTCGCCACGAAGGGAAGCCGCCCTGAAGTGGCCAGCCGCAGCGCAGCTCTTTCAGAGTCGTCAGGTGGTGAGCCGATGCCGCTGGCGGCTCCAAATCGGAGCGATCGGCCAGGTTTGCGAAGGTCGTGGTTGCCGAGATCAACATTATGGAGGCAAAGGAGGCCATTCATTTCGGGCTTCCACCGAACGGTATGTCTTAGATGCAGGCGGTGGTTGCCCTCCTGACTACCACCATGCTTCTCCGAAAGGAGAACGAGGAGCTCCGAGCAGATCTGGCCAAGAGCCGAGGAGCGGGCCCCAGGGAAGTGTCACAAGTAAGGGCGCAGCATGGGCAAGGTCAGCCCATGTCTGCCGTGAACCGGGTTCTGACCCTGGTATGGCAGGAGCTGGCTGTCTTTCAGAGTCAGTTTTCCGTTCTGGAGGCCAGTGTCCTGCGCTAGCGGCGAGCCAGCAGGCCTCGGGCAAGCCGGAAGCGGCCTCGTATGCCGCCACCGCGGCCAAACCAGGGTCTTCGAGGCCGACCCAGGCGAAATCCGCGCCGACCCAGACCAAGACAGGTGGGGTGGCTGCGCAGACGGCGAAGACCCCAGCCGTGATGGTGAGACGGCCGCCCCCGCCTACTAAATCTCCTCCGACCGACGCCGAATAGCAAATAGTCGGGGAGAAGGGGAAGGCGGGTAAGGCAGCAAGGAGGGCCAGAAAAAAGCAGAGATGGCAGTGGCGCAAGGAGCGTAGTGCCGCGGCTAGGCTCCGTGCCCCGAAGTCCGCAGCTGTAGTGTGTTTAGTGTCGAGTGTGATAACTTCGGAAATAAAACTTTTAACGCAGTGGCGTAGCGTGCCTTGGCGGGGCTACGTATAAAAATTTGTTCGGAGGCCCTTATAAAGATTTCTCACAAAAGAAAAAAAAATTCATAAAATCAAAATAAATATTTATTCATCATAATTATCTATCTGACACTTTTCCAAAATTTTAACAAACAATTCAAATTAAATATACACTCTCCTTGCTTTTTTTTGGCAAACTGATTTATTAAATCATGTATAGCTGATGATGACTTTAGTTTTTCTAATGTTTCTGCCTCTATGGACAATAGTGACAGGTCTGACAGGCGTTCATGTCCATAGACTAATATATATAAAATGAGAATGAAAATGAAAATGAGAATGTTCATGTCGGGGTCTCCCGTGGCCCGGGGCCCCGTATAATTGATACGGCGGTAGCTACGCCCCTGTTTTAACGGCAAATGTGTATGTGTGTGTATCCAACCGTAACAATCTAACCTTAATGATCAATTTGATTCGCCGCTGAAGCTACGATTTGCGGACCAATAATGTACCTATAAACTAAGCGTAAGTGGTAACTCCGTATTTGCCTAATGCGTCATACTTGCCGCTTGTCAGCTTAGAAAAATTGTAATGAATATCCGTACTGTTTTTTGGAGTTTTGGCGATATTAAAATATTCGGCTATTTGCCTACGCATTATTGGCAGACCGGTTAAGCCTTAGTGATTTGAGGTAAAACTGGGATAGGGAAAACTTTTTTAACAGTTTTTAATTTTTTATGATAAATGATGAAATATGATTTTATTTCTGTTTTGTAAGTACTTTTACACGTCAATCACATTTTAAAAACTAGGTGAGATCGGCGTTTCCTATCTGATTACTCTGAGAAGAAAGGCCGAAACAAACCCAGAGGTCACAGTCTCGTTTAAAGTCCAGACATAATCTTGGTCAGAATCATGTGAAGACCATGTAGATTAGTGTCTGAAATTGTCTTTTGAGGAATGAACCACACAGATTTGAGTGGACCTGTCCATCAGCGCACGCATTTGTCAGTTATCATGCAGCTCAACACAGAACTTAAGGAGCTCAACGTTTCGACGAACATTACCAAAGAAAGGACATTTGGGTAGGCCGCATAAATTACTCAAACTGGCAGACCATCATTAAAACAAACTGAGAGAAAAAAAAATTGACATCATTAAAGTTGAAGTTCTTTAATGATGTGAGAACGATTTTTTTTAAAAACTTACACGATATAAGCGTCCAGAGTACTGCAAAAAAATAAAAATAAAATAAGCCGTGGCAGCTAAGAGATTACCAGTCCCAACTAACGGCACCCGTTCATGACGCATGGCACACCGCCACCACACCACCAGCACCATTCAGCTCATCCATTTTGAAGGGCGTTAAATGATCCAACACACGCACCACCGTCAGCTAGTCATAATGACTTAAATAGGCAAATCTGACGACTTTGAAAACTCATAATTGGACCTTTTTTTAAATGTATAACGCGCTCAACCCTATTCTGATGTAAAGTAAGGCCCGCGAGGATGAGCCTGCGGTCGGGACGGGAGTGGAAACGCCTCCAACGCCGATCGCAGTGCGTTCGCGCCAGTACCCCGTCGTCATCCTCATTGCACCGATGGCGTCTTCGCGACCTTAGTTAGTAGAAAGAAATTAGGATGAGTTGCCAAGGCTGCTTGTGAGTCCGAATAAAACCTAAGTGTTTTAAATAAAGGTGCTGGTTTTCCTTAATAACGACTCCTAAAGATGTACGTTAAAAGTGGCGCCCAACGTGGGGCCCGAATCCAGTTTAAACCGGTTTGTGAAGGTTGTTTAGGTGAGTTCGTGATCCTGCTTCGTACGTTCAGAAGAATTCGGTGAACATAGAAGACAGTACGTACGGCTACGGACACTAACGTGAGTGACGCACAATCCGGCTCGGAAAATGAAGCCGCGAGACCTTTGTCAGTACTCATGTCTGGGGACCAGTTGACTTTATTCCTTGCCGCCTTCGCGAAGACTGAAGCGAATCGGCAGCTTGTCGAATCCCTCATGGTATCGTATGCAACAGGTGGGCCATCAGCACCCCTCGCAGGCTCCGACGCTGCGATCGCATCATCCTCACCGACACCGTCATTGTTAACAAGTAAGTTAGTCGGACAACATGTCTTAGTGTTTCTCACGCTTCGATGGTCAGCGCAGAGCAGAGAGATCAGAGCAGAGACCCCGAAATCGTAGATGCGTTCATCGACTCGGTGGAGATATTTAAGGAGTGTTCGTCGGTCAGCGATGACCTTGCACTACGTGGTCTACCCATGCTACTCCACGGCTAGGCTGCAGTATGGTTAAGTGGGGTCTGGACCGAGGTGTCCTCGTGACCCGATGCCGTCAAAAGACTACGCTGTATGTATGGTGTTCCACGTCCTGCCTACAAAGTCTTCCCTACAAAGTTATAATACGTGGTATGATGTCTAAATAACCTTAAGTAACGTCGTAACGTATAACCGGAAGAAGCGAAGTTTGACATGATATACGATAACGCTTATTAGATAAACGCATTCGCAAACGATTAGCACGAGATGTCGTAGTTAATGCTGGCGCTCTATTGAATATTTTAGCAAATCTAAGACGCTTATAAAAGTAGCGTGCCGTCTATTTATAGCAAAATAAACGGAACGCGACTTTCTGTGGTTTGTATTCGAACTTATGTAAACCAAGAAAAGAAATTTATATAAAAAAATCAAATGATATCGTGACGTGACGTACTAAACATCAACAAAAGACCACCACCAAGACCACCAGTAATCTAATAAGATAAGAAAAATCCGCCCTCAATTATTTGTTGGACTTTCGCGGTGCAGTTGTATACATTCGGCTGTGTATAGGTATCATTTTAGGTTGACAAAGGTGCTTTGAATAAACCTTTTTTATTTAATGCAGTAAATAGTAAACAGTGAGCAATATCAATATCTATAGCCTATGCAGCCAAAATTTTCCCTCTCGTGCGGGAAGACCAACTGAAGGCATTTTTGAAACTCCACGTTTATTTTCGTTTAGTCTTAATCATAACTTTTTACTAACAGCATATTTTGGCTGCGGTCTGATGCTAACGACTAATATTTATTGGAATACTTTGATAAATAGGTCTTGTTAGAGGTGGATATTTGGATCAAATGCTCTAAGATCAAGCTCCATATAATTTTGGTCATTATCATTATGGTCATTACCATTTTCTTTTTTTGTCTGTGGGTAGATCTGGCAACCCAAGTAACGTCAAGTCAGTCAGACTGTCAGTGTCAGACACAGACGTCACAGACAGACTACATTGGTCAGAGAGTAGTTATATTCTTTGTTGGTCAGACACAATTGTTACTATTGACAAAATCAGAATTATAGTGTATTACATTGTATTGTAATTACATCCACCCTAAAAATTATCAGCATCAAAAACAATTTACCTATATACGTACCTACTCACTCGTGCATTATTTGGTCCTCCAATTATTCTAACCTACAATAAAATGTTACACAACTAAACTCTCGGTATTGGAAGAAATGATTCACAAGTGGTGGCACCGGTTTGTCCGCAAAAGGACCAAGCCAATTCCAGAAGATACAGCAATACTCTGGAAACAACGACTCAGTATAGCCTATGGCTTGTTAGCTTGGAATGCTTTTGGTTTTGTGGTATATAATGTTTACAAGGGAAAGGCTGACTGGGCTCACTATTATGGTATAAAATCGGACGAAGAGCACTCTACTCCACCAGGTAATTATCAACAACAGTTTCATAACACTACAGAAGTTTTGCTTTTCATTAGGTATAGGATTAAGAATCGTGGGTTTTGATTACCTGCTATTGTAGGCTGTGTGATTGTAGGCATCGATTTATATCTCTGGTTGTAGATACTAAACAGGCAGGGCTTGGAACCAGTACAGAAGTACTCTGTATTGATACTTAGTGGTTCTTGCCATTTCAGTACCTGGTACCAAATTCAGGAACACATCACATACCACAAATCTCTTATTTGTATGAGGAACCTCATATCATGGTTGGCAACCATGAAGTTATTTTTTCAACACCTATTCTTTTTACTTATTTTATCAGTTTTCTCACAAACTTTTGGTATGGTTTAGTGCCAGGACAGTACCAATACTGATTCGAAATGCCAATAGTACAGGTACTATGTCAGGTATTGAACCTATAGTTCAGGTACTAAACTGGTATGGGTATCCAAAAATATGGGTATAACAAGCCCTGTACACATGTTACTACAAAGTAATAGAATAAGTTAGTCTGTGTGGATGAAAATAGCTACATATATTAGACATGTATATTTACAATATAATATTTCTTTCAACAGTTATTATTTACAGTAGTAATTATATTTTGAATAATGTTGGACACTGCACTGCACTATGTCTTTAACAGCACATAATAACTGCAAGAATGAGTGTATGGTAACTCAACCATACATGTTCCATTCCTACATTGACCCTTACAGATAAGTTCTGATAGATGTTTTTAATTAAGTACCTATGCCTGAAATTATTATCTAAGGTTAAAACTACTCTAGTTATTTACATAAGTATCAAGTGTAATATGAATGTGTCATCTGTTTCAGGTGAAGCATGGGCGCAAACATTAGGTATAAAAAATGCAAAGGTTTACAGAATATCAGGTCTTAAAAAAGTTGATGAGTATGATATTATAGATGGGCAAGGAGTAAGAACTGGTGGAGCAGTTAAAAGTCATGATACAGAGACTTTAAGTGAATAGATTGAGCCCTTCAATTAAAAATGTTGCTTAAATTAAGTAATGATTCACAGGAACAGGAACTGTTTAAGCAAATTTTTAAATTTCTCTTAACTTAAATCTATGTTTGTAAATAAACCCCTGAGTAGACAAGTTAATAAAAAAGCATAAAGAAAAATAAAATATTTTATTTTATTATAAGGCACCAATCAATTAGTTATAAACAAATTCATTACAAAAAGGTTTTACTTAGGTACTAATATTATACTTATAGTTTAAATTTACTTTTACTCTAGTTATTATATAACTGTCTAGAATATTGTTTTTGTAAGATCACAGTACAATTAGGCAAACTTATACAATTTCAACAATTGGAGTGTGCATGATATGTAATGGCATGTCGCCTCCTCTCGATTTCTTGCAAGAGGGCAGACCTGTAACATGATAAAAAAAGATACACATTTAAAATATGAATTCATCTCATACCATTTGAGCTTGAGCTAAAAAGATTTTCCTTTTCATGTTCAGCATACGTAAACGCCTCGCCGGCGAATCGTAGTGCACTTTACATAACTAATTATAGCACTTCACGGACGAGACATCGTTGTACATGACAGCCAGAATGTCACTGAACCATAGTCCTGTTGTTACTACTTACAGAGTCATTTATACCAATAGGGCTTCAAATAGATGACAGATTTTCAGCACTATTTCTATAGACTTCCAGTCAGGCAATCAAACCAATGGCTGTGTGCAAACTACTATATTACAACTACTTCATAGAAACTTGCACATAAATGCTACAAGTGCATATTGTTATAAGCGTTTGACAGACGCTTTAAGTACGGTGTGTAAGTCGTCATTTAGAGCCTTAACGTATTTATTACACTCTTACCTATATCGCTCATACTTCATCACAATAAGCTGTAACTCCTGTTTGTAGAGACGCGTCAGCATGTCAGAGTAGCAGTCCAGCTCAGTCAGCCTGAACATGTTCCAACGTAATTTGTGGTCAAGTTCTTGATCAGCTGTAAAACAAAACAAAATTGACAGATTTTTTCAATAGTCAGATAACTTTTATCCGAGGAATAAATATAGCTTTTAGCACATACGAGAAAGAAAAGTATTTATTTGGGACCTGTGCAGGATTTTTATTTATTTAGCCACATGAAAATGTACCTTTAGAGTAAACAATGAGCCAGTGGGGTATCTCTTCAAGTAAATAAGGCGGCACGAGAGTAGGAACATACGGACTGACTAAATAGCAGCCACCAACTAAACAAGGATGCGCGTATGTTGTCTGATGAGTTATTTCACTGTAAAAAAACAGGAAAATTAACAAGTATGATGCATTTTAAATTGTGTTGAATGAAACGGCCGGCTAATCATAACCCGTTCTGGGTAACCCCGCGGCAGCGCGGTGCTGAGGCTTGAACGAGCAGTTAGCTAAAGACACTTGTGATAATTTGACAATTGTGATCACGTTCCCTTGTTGATTATTTTAAGGTAATTACTGAATATAATTTGTTCATAAAATTCCAAGATAAACTTTTTCGTAAAAGGCTTGTTACGAAAAAGCCAGTCAAAGATTTGTGGTTGTATTTTGTCTTCGGACTGCTTTTTTATGTTCATTAAATAGTCTGTTAAAGAACATAGTTCAGGTTTCGACAATTTTGTACCCAAAAACTTAAAACAATCTCCAATAATTTAATGTGTTTTTAACTGCCTCGTTGGTCTAGTGGTCGCAAGAGCTGCTGCTGAGCATGAGATCCTGGGTTCGATTCCCAAGTCGGGCAAAGTGTTGTTGCGTTTTTCTATCTAGAATTTTTCAGTAGCAGCCCAGAGTCTGGATTTTTTATTACATGATATAACTGTCAAAATGTGGGTGTACTAAAGGTACGTCTCTGCTTAACCCTTCTGGGATTACAGGCGTGATGTTATGTTATGTTTAAAACAATATTTAACAAATCTGGTAAGTTGAATTTCCTAACTAGTTACAAGTACATGTATGTTTTATCACAAAGTAACAGTTCTTTAACTCAGAATCATGAATTTGCGCGTTGCGTTATTGATAATACATTATGTTCGATTACTTGATAATAGATTCACAGATTCAGCACTATACAACTTACTTAAAGTAATAAACTCCATGGTGCGGTGTGGAAACTCTTTGCCACGGTTGTGGCACACTTTCCAGTGGATGGGTCCAGTGGGTAGTCTGCGTGTTGTGGTCCATGTAGTACCGGCGCCCGCGAAGAGTCCGGTCTGCTGACCATCCAGGAGGCAGCGGAAGCTCACACTCATCAGAGCCTACAACAGGTCTTTATTTAGGTTTTTCAGCGAAATACGCTCGCTCATATTAATAAATTACCATTTCGTTAAATTAATTTTAGACATAAGTGTGTCTATTAAGCATTTTTTTTTACAACCTTTTTTTTTGTGTCTTAGTAACTCCAATTGTATACGGTATTACGGTAACCAACAAAAGTGGGTTAACATATTTTTTTTAGGGTTCCGTAGCCAAACGGAACTAAACAATGTTATAGTGAAATTACCAAACAACAAATACACACTAATACACCCCTAATACACAATTAATTGTGTACATGTTGGGGTACATGTAGTTAACCAACGGGTAAAAAAAAAACCTATTCAATGCACTTTATGCACGTATCGTGGGATACCATAATTTAAAGATGATAATGTATGTTAGTGTTTTTTTATTTATCTAAGGCTTGTGATCTATAGGATGTTTCGGTTTTAAACGCAGAAATATCGTTGTTTTTCAGCTTCTTTAAGATTACTATGAAATACAAACTCAAACTTATAAGTAAACCCGACTGCGAAACCCTTCACTGTGCGTGGTCCGACATGCACTTGAACGGTTATTTCGTAATTATTTCACTCAAAAAATTGGTACTACAAAAATAAAAAACTAGGTACTTTTAATTCAACATAATTTCCGTTTTTAATGGTGTTCAAATAATTTAAGTTGTCAATTGTTGTGTTAATTAATAGACTTTCTTAGCTGAAAAACTTAAGGTCAGCAGTTCATCCCAAGTATTTCCCCCACCTCTTGGAGTCAAGTTCTAAAGTTTTACACTAGAAATAAAGATTAAATAGATCAACCATTTTTCAGATTATCTAAAGTGCATACATCTTTTATGGGGTACTGTTTTAAATGTTACAACAAAATACCTTATGGTATATTGCAATTAAATGAACGAAATATTAAAACTCATGTTAAAAGTAAAACACACACTCTAGTACACTTTGTAAACAAGCATAATTATTACAAATTAGAGGGTTATATCCTAGACAAGAATGCTTGGTAATATTCTGGTTCTGCCCCATAGGACAATCTAGAGGCTAGGTGCTTACTTGAAATAAATTATTTGACTTTGACTTTGAGAGACAAAGTGAAAAAAACAGTAGGTCGGTAATCTAAGAACTTTTTGACATACCTTGAGAGCCAGTGATAATCTTACTTCCATGGGATTTATTGTACGGTAGAACTGATGTACTCACACAATTTGAGTATATAGGTGACGACTGGCTTGCTGTGGCGTACGCTACAACCATAAAAATGTATACAAGATAATTGAGTATATTTCTATATACAGGCAAAAATAAATGTTATTAGGCTTGCATGGTTACATTTCAAATTACGTAGTCATGCTAAATAACTAAATCTGGTTACAAATAGGGATTTCGTAGAAAAAAATAATTAAGTCTAGGAAAAAGCAGAAATAATAGGACATCTGCCTACCTCTTCGGAAATACAGGAGTAAAGTCGTATTATTTATAAATGAATAATCAAATATATGTAATTATATTAATATAAAAGCAGAAACTAGCTCCAAAACCACTGGGCCTAGTAACGTGAAGTTTTGCACAAGTCTTTCTTTAATAATAAAGGCGAAGCAAGAAGGGTTTTTGAAAATTCAACCATTTAGGGGGGTAAACTGGGGAGATTTTGTTTGCGTTTTTTTTAAATACTTAGATCTATAAGCATGAAACCTGGCACCATTGGTTTTTTTAAATCACTCCTCACAGAAGGTATAGGGGATGTAAGTAAAAAATCGTTACTCATAATAAGTACTTAAAAAAAAAAAAAAACTTGTTTCAGACCCCAGCATAGTTGGAACGAGGCTAGGCAGATGATGATGAGCCTCCTAATGGGATGGAAAAGGGTTTTTTTTTTTTGGGTGGGAAATCATTAAATGACTTCTCCCGCTCTGGGTGGAGCGGGAGGTTGTATCAGACTTTTACTGACTAAAACCCACCCGTGTTCCTTCAGTTGCCTGTGCCAGGGCCAAGGTTATCTCTATCGAATTACCCGCGACCCTGAGGCGTATGGAAAAGGGCTAAGATCGTTTACATTAAGTTATGAAACCTGCCTTTTAAAAGAGGTGTTAAATTTGCAGGGAAAAGTATGAAATCCACGTGAACAAAGTCGCGGGCAAAGTGCTAGTTAATAATAATACAAAACTTACAATCTGTATAATTTTGAAGACGTAATGAATGTGGCGAAGGGGAATGCAGTCTTGGTGTTAAGCTCATATTGGAAGACAATCTTGGCATGCTGGATTCCCTTGATCCATATTGTTGCTGTTTTTGCTGTTGAACCTGGTAAGTGGTAAGGAATATACTAGTTTAGAAGTTAGATAGTAGAGTATTAACCTGTTAAAAATATTTAAGTGAACCTCTAAAAACTTTTTGCTTGGTTTTCTGGCTTTTTCTCACAATTGATTGCAGTAACTAAGCAAGGGTACCCACCCCGACCAAGCGAGTTAAGTTAGGTAGGAACTGTGACTCTGGGCGGCTGACCTGACAGCGGTTAGCATCTCTGTTCTGCGAAAGTAGTAGAGAGCAATGGCCGTCGGAATCACAAGAGGAGAGAGACCACACGATCTCTTACGAATCGGCTTGTGCACTGGCCGGATCCCAACCCCCGGGACCTAGAGGAGAAGGTGCTTGCGTCAATGTATCGGTGGCGCGAGGAAGCGAGGGTGCGGGGCGAGCGGCTGATGCAGCGACATATAGAGCAGCGTCGGTTGCAGCTTCGCGAGGTCCTGGTGGCGGAATGGCGGGACAGGCTCTCACGCCCTACCGCCGGCCTCCTTACCATCGAGGCGGTCCAGCCGTTGCTCGACCTCTGGCTCGGGAGGAGGCACGGCTCCCTGTCGCATAAAACGGGAGCCAGACGCCCGGTGTCACCACTGCGCGGACTGCCGGGAGGACACGGCGTGGCATACGCAGGCAGAGTGTGCCGCTTGGGAGGAGCCGCGCCGTGCCCTCATCTCAGAAGTAGGCGGTGACCTGTAGCTGCTGACCATAGTGAATTCGATGGTCCACAGCGAGAGGTCCTGGAACACGGGAGGTTTCCTTCTGCGAAACAGTAATCTCGCAGAAGGAAGCTGCAGAAGGGGAGTGAGATCTTGTCCACTATCCTGTGAGAAGGAATACCGGGGTGGTTTTTAGTCAGTGAGGAGATATGAGGAACAGGGTGTAAAGTTCACTCATACTCTTTGGAAAAAGGAGGATCCTCCGACTAGATTGATGTCGTATCTGGTGGGCAACTGCCCAACGTTTGATGTCGGGAAGTTGTATATATGCTATCTGCGCGGTAAACTCTGCTTGCGCGATGCAGGATTTTTCTGACATCAGTGTGATGCGTTTGTTTCCATGTGGCGGTGTAGATGCCGCCACATCAGTAAGAGTCTGACATCCATGAGGATTTTCCAAACAGAAACAAAAAAAAATTGAAGGAATGTGACCTGTGCCATGGAAGAGGCTGCCGACTGCTACATCCAAGTTTCTTGCAGATACTTGGCTATTTAGTATGTCCAGGACCCCAAAATAGGAATTATTTGAGTTTCACAAGAAGAGGCACAATTATTATATTAGAGTGTTCAGTAATATTTTTAGGAGCAAAAAATAGAAAGCAATTTGGAATTTAAATTCCTTATTTTTTATTTCCCTTGTAATGATGTTTACTTGATGATTTAATTCACAAAGCAAAATAAGACTTGGGTGGGTGTCTCGCAAGAATAAATTATTAATTGTGTCACATTTGTTGATGCTTCTGTAAATGTATATACCTACCTGTTGTTGATTCTGGTATATTGGATCTTCTTGTTGTTGCTGCCTGTAATACCTGTAGCTAGTTTGCCTGCTAAATGAGTCGTCTCTATCACTTAAAGTTGTATGGGAAGCCTACAAAAAATAAATTAGTTTAAATTTTTTGCTAATGTTTGGTCAATATTCTGCAACACATTCCTAATAATATTTTATTACCACATTTGAATCTAAGAGATATTGAGAGTTGTAGCTGTTTGATGTACTTGCTGTATCACTAGTGGACAAACTGGCAAACCTGCAACAAAATAATTATTAGAAACAGAGTGGATCAATAAACATACACATGGTATCATAAATTACAAAATTATTTGCTGTTTATTACCTGTGTGCTAAATTTGGTACTGACTCACTGGGTGTATATTTTCCTGCATGTCCACTCATAGTTTGTGCCTTGCCAAATTTATTCTCATGGCTTTGCGAGACCGCATCATTCGCGCCGAAAGGTTGACTTCGAGGCCTTTTATTGTGACCAGTTGTCCACACATTTATAACTGACCGAAAAAGAAAGTAAGTGCACACCATAACGATTACGATTATTAAGAGTTTAATTCAATTATTTGAATACAACACAAACAAGTATCGAAAAAAGTATTGATAAGTTAACATAACATTCCAGTGTGGGCAAACTTACTGGGTAAATCCGGAGGAGTGTCTTTCTTTATATATTTTCCAACCACACCCTCGTTAACAGCTTTTTGACCTTTTCTAGATATCATGATTTTAATTTATTGAAATCGTAAAACTTAATCATCGAGTTCTCAGCATAAACGTATGATTTCAATTTACAAATTAAATCAAACAAATACTTTTCTTTATTCACAGAATAATGCCACAGATAATAAAATAAAAATAAAACAATACAGTGACGTTGACACAATGATGTGACAGTTGACGTTACATTGTACCGTGGAATTGACACAATCATGAACATGGAATTGGTATGTGCTAGGAACATTTTAAGGAAAAATTAATCAGCGATTAAATTATCCGGAAAAAAACCGAAGTTACCGAAATAGCGTGCAGAGTAGGCAAACAGAAGTGGCAGTGGACTGGCCATGTTTTTCGATACGGCCGGTGGTGCAGATGAGTCCGAGTGAAGACCTCGTTTCAGCAAGCGTAGCGTGAGACGCGCCCAGCTAGAATGACCGATGATCTTAAGAAAGTGGCTGTGACAGACTGGAAGCAGAAGGTGGAAGACAGGGTGTTGTAGTGCAGCCTGGGATAGGCCTATGTCCAGCAATGGACTGTGATAGGCTGAGTTGTTGAGCTTAGAAACATTAGGTACCTTGTTAGACTGATGCGTTGAACGCTTGTAAAATGGCTTGTCACAATAAGCATTTGCCCGACAACCTGTCCTCCCAGAAACGCTGAAACGACTATACGGAATACCCTGATAAACGCGTAACTTAATACTTTTGAGCGTCCCCATCTGCTGGCTGTGGGAGAATGGGAGTCAGGCTTGTGGCTTCAGGTAAACCCGTAATCCACCGTAGGCACTATGATGGATGACTCATCATTTCGGCGGCACGCTGCGTGTCTCCGTTTGGATGCACTTTCGTTCGCTTCGTCGCTGCAGTGAAGCTGTCGACAGTTTCGGGCACCATGGCCTGTCCTGCTGCAGGAGTGCTGGTCCCATAGCACAGCACCAGCCAGCATCAACGATATTTTTAGTCTAGCCCTTGTCACCGCCAGCATACCAGCGGTATTAGAACCACACGGCTCGGTACGTGACGATGGGAAGAGACCAGATGGCATGACGTTATTGCCTTGGAAGGTGGGTTGGCCTCTGGTATGGGTTACAACCTGTGTCGATACCCTAACGCCATTTCATGTTCCAAGCACGACTGGCAGTGCTGGCATCACTGCTGCGTCTGCTGAGACCCTCAAGTGACGAAATTAAGTAACATTATAGGTAACTACAGTTTCGTGCCGTTTGGGGACGAAACGGCTCCAAACGTCATGAGGCCGAGCGTGTCTCCTTTTCAAGAAAATTGCTCATCAACTGGGCGATACTTCACGTGACCAGAGGGTCGGCTCGTTCTTTGGTCAAAGAATTAACATTGCCATTCAACGTGGCAATGCTGCCAGTCTTCTGGTCACGTTTCCGGATGACAGCGATGCGGACGAGTACTTCGCCGCATAAGTATCCTTTTATTTTTTTGTGTCAATATGTATTTAGTTAGTCATTTAATTTAGTACCTACCTAGTGTAAATAGTTCGTTGCGTTATACAATATGTAACAAAAACCCTGTCCGATCCAAAAAAGATGTATTCCTGGTTTAACATACGTACTAGAAAAAATAGTAAAAAAAAATGTAACTCGTCAAAACCAAAAGTTATTGATTTTTTTATTTTTAGTTACCATGCGAAATGTAACACTAAATATGGTAAATTTTCATAAGTTGACAACACTCCACCGGCCGGCGAAATCTTTTATTTTTTGCCTATTTTTATTTCAAAGGACACCGCCGTGCACTAGCCGCACTGTAGGTACTCATAACGACTCCTAGACCCTTTGATGTAGCCGACTGGTTGTCTACTGGCTCTACTTGTTTGTTGCCAGTCTTACGAGGAGATAGCTTGCGATCGGATGTCCGTACGTATCACGTGCCGCTATCGTATCGCGAACAATGTCGTATACGAATCAGAAATATTTGAAAATGTTAATTTTTATTTGTGTGTGAGTGTGATTCGGAAATCAAAGTAAGAGCTCGGATTGTGGAAGCTTTCGACTCACTCAAATCGTACGCAAGTACGAAGCTGCGAAGAGTACGTGCAAATTTAATAAAAAGGTGTCGATAATAAGTTGTGTACTAATGTTCGAGATAGACATATGGAACACAATCTCAGAGGTATGCAACAAGTAAATGTTTTAATAAACTGATACCTACTGTCGGTACATTGCCAAAAGCACATCACATTAACTCAATAATAATTGTTTCTTGATAAACAGAAGGTCAGAAATTGGGGTCACTATGCGTCTATGCCTACAATAAAATATCAGCTGATACCTACCCGTAGGCAAAACGTAGGTTTCTTTAGTCCTAAGTTTGTTTGGCGGCATGCGACAAAGCACCGCCGCGTTCAGGCGCAAAGAATATAACTTCTCTCTGCTCAGGCGGCTTCTTTGACACGAAACTGTAGGTGAACCCTGTCGAGCGACCAGTGTTGCCTTTCGTATGATTATTTTTAATTTTTTAAATTAATTAGTTTCATTGGGGAAAAATAATTATCTCGTATCCATTAAATGATTAGCTATTTGTGTACGCAGTACGATACCAAATAATACCCTTCAGGATCGGACAGGGTTTTCGTTACATGCTGTATAATATGGTATTTACGTACTTTATAAATTTATTTTTTCCCAATAGAATGCAGACCCTGCAAAATAACTTCCTCCGTAAGCCAACAGGCTCCCCTTGGTGCGTTTGTAACGAAACCCTCCATGTCGACCTCAAAATCCCCACTAACCCCATAAAGTCAAACCCCGACGTAATTGCCACCCCCCCCCCCCCCCCCCCCCCCGACCCTTGCTCGACGAAGTGCCAGCCCGCGCCGTGGCTGAGCCTGTAGCTTTAAATTCCCCCGATAATAATAATCAACAAAATCTGCCTGTCACATCTTGCTGTCCTCCCTCCAGCGACTTCCTTAGCCAAGATCTGTACCCCACAGGGGGTGCCCTGAGCGAGCACTCACTTAGTGATGTAAGTTTTTCCGCCCTGGCTGGAGGCTTTGAGTTCGCTTAAGGCAGCCACAGTGTAGAATACAAAACATAGTATTAATAAAAAGACTTAGTTATAAACTACTATTTACATTGGAACGAAGTTCCTTTCGGCGGCCGCGAGAAAAACTGTGGCGGAGGGGAGTACTATTATAAGGATGAGCATCACGTGCAGTAGTTACTATCTATGTGTGATTATCGAAATCTAGAAGGTTGCGGGTATATGGCAATCTCAAACTTTCGCAACATAATAACTAAAGCCACTAATTTTGTAATAAAAACCACTTTTTTGTTAAAAAAGTCGGTTTCAAGAAACGAAACACAAATTAAATGAGGTTGACGTAAAATCATTATAGTACATACTAATTCCATGATGAAAAACGACTGATGTTGCAATGATAAAAATTAATTGTTTTTAATAACTTGCTACATCGGTATCTCGTCGCGAGATAAAAAAATTACAAAGTGCCAAAGTGCCTTTTTCAAGTTTACTCTTTTTTTTTTTTTTTTTTTGGGTATGGCATCTCGTAGTTGACCTTGAGAGGTCGTGACTACTTAACCGGACTATCCTGTGGCTGCCTTAAGCGGACTCAAAGCCTCCAGCCAGGGGCGTAAAACTACTTACATTACTAAGCGAACGCTCGCTAAGGGCACCCCCTGTGGGGTACGCACCTCGGCTTAGGGCGTCGCTGACGGGAGGACAGCAAGATGGGACAGGCTGGATCTGGATTATATTATTATTATTCGGGGAATTTAAAGCTACAGGCTCAGCTACGGCGCGGGCTGGCACTTCGTCGAGCAAGGGTCGGGGGGGACAATAACGTCGGGATCTTCGCGAGGAACCTCGGCGGCGAGGTCGGAATATCGGTCTGTGTTTGTGCACTGTACTGGTGGCCCTACTGCTCTCCTGAATGAGAGTTATGTGGTCATCGGGATCGGTGAGGACATGCTTGGGACGGCGGACTTGACTAATGGAGGAGGGAATATAGCTAGCGGCTTTCACAACCAGAGGGTTGCGGTGATTCGCGGCGGTCTCGAAGAAACGCTTTGAAATGCGTTTCATGAACTGACGGATAGTGGGAATCCAGAGGTCTACGTGGAGGATTTCGTTGCGAACGAACCAGGGGGAACCTGTTATCCTACGGAGGAACTTGTTCTGGAGGGTCTGCATTCTATTGAAGCGAACGGGCTTGGCGTGTGCGAAGACTGCACTGGCATAGGTCATGATCGGGCGAATGCACGCTGTGTAGATACGCAATTTGCACTTAAGTGACAATTTGCTACGTGCATTGAGGACGAAGTGGAGTCTACCTAGAGCGAAGGCGGCGCGCGAACGAGCCGCCTTAATGTGCTCTGAAAACTACACCAAGATATTTGGCTCGCTTCTCCCAAGGGATCGGCTTGCCGAACATGGTGATCGGTCGAGGGGGGCAGGGGGTATGACGCGGCTTTGAGAATAGAACCGCTGAACTTTTGTCGGGATTTACTTCAATTCTCCATTTCCTAAACCAGGCGCCAAGCTTGTTGACTTGGGTTTGGAGTATGCGAGATATCGAGTCTGGATCGCGGCCGGTGTAGTAAATGGCCGTATCGTCTGCGAACAGACCCAACTGTGCCTTGCTGCACTTGGGCATATCACTGGTGAATAGCGTGAATGCTAGGGGAGAGATCACAGAGCCCTGAGGGACTCCTGCGCGAATAGGGTGGGGGGAGGATAGCGCTCCTTCGATGCGATAACGGAAGGTGCGATTCGACAAAAAGTCCCGTAAGATGAGCACGAGACGATCTGGCACACCGAGTTGGTACAGCTTATATAATAAGCCGTTGTGCCAGACTTTGTCGAACGCTTTCGCTATGTCGAAGAAGACAGCACCGGTCATCAAACCTCGTGGGAAACCGAAGTTGATGTGTTCGACTATACGGTGGACCTGTTGTACGCACGAGTGTTGGGTTCTAAAACCAAACTGTTCGTTGGGGATGAGGCCCTTTGTCTTGGCGTAGTCTCTGAGGCGCTTATGAATAAGCCTCTCATAGATTTTGCTGAGGACATTGAGCAGACTGATGGGGCGGTAACTACTAGGCTCTGATTTTGGCTTGCCGAGCTTCGGGATTCCGATGACGGTGGCTTCTTTGAATGCCTGTGGGAAGATGTTGTTGCTCAGAGTACCATTGAAGATGGTGGTCAGTAGCATTATCAGGTGGGCAGGGAAAAGTTGGAATACCCTATTGGTGATTCCATCTGAGCCGGGGGCTTTACGAGCCTTAAGACCTTTGATGAGGTCGTGCACTTCGTCGGGCGTGACGGGGGGCAGTGGATACTCTGGGTCTTCGACGGGAGGGAGGGTGGCTCTATGTTCGATTTCAGCGTCGACATCAGAGAGGTGAGCTTGGTCTACTGGTTGAGAGCTAGGCGAGCATTGGACTTTTAGACTGTCGGCTAGAAGCTCAGCCTTGTCGACATCATCGAAGGCGATGGTCTTGTCGGGACGGATCAGTGGGGGCATGGAGACTATTTCTCCGGATCTGAGCTTCCTCTGGAGTTGCCAGAAGGCTAGGTGGGTGGGCTCTAGTTCGCTCAACATCTTGTCCCAGCAGGCGGTACGCAGCTCCTCTATGCGTGTTTTTACAGTACGCTGTAAGTAACGCATATGGGCTTTGTTCGCGTCGCAGGGGAAGTTGCTGTAGGCACGGACAGCCGCGTTCTTCTCATTCAACAGTTCGCGTACATCGTCCGGCAACTTCCAGCCAGCTTCCAGGGGTTGGGTGGAATCGGGCAGACCTATGCGGGGGACCAGTTTCATGACTACTGGACGGTGATCGGAAGCGAGCTCTTGTACCACTTCTATAGAGTCCAACCATAGGTTGACGTTCTGTAGGAGCGCCACGTCGAGAACATCGGCGGTGTGATTGGGATCGGGGGGAAAATGAGTGGGAGTTATCGGCGCGATGACATCGAAATTCTGAGAGGAGGAGAGGTTGAACAAGTGTCTCCCTCTGGAAGAGGTCCTGGTGCTATTCCAGGAAGGATGTTTTGCGTTGAGATCACCCGCTATGATAACGGAGGTAGGCCGAAACTATGGTGATCGGTTGATGACCTGTCATGCCAAGCCGACAGCAAGACACTTCTAATCGTGAGAGTGTGGGAGGGTCTATGGGAATGCAGTATAGCTCCTTTTTGTAATAGATAAGGGTACCGCCCTTATGGCAACGCGTCCTGTCATTGCGATCTGTACGATAGTTTGCAATTGACGGATTTCGGTAACTCGGTTTAAGGAACGTTTCCTGAACAAGGAGGATGTCGATGTGGTGGTCGCGGAGGAACTCGCTGATTTCAGCGCGTTGTCGCAGGATGCCATTGGCATTGAAATAACCTAACTTTAGGGATGGGGGTTTGGTTCGCGCGAGGATTCCTTTATCCATTATTAGGATTGGGTTGATTGGAAAAGGACATCAGGGCTTGCGTAATGTCCGGGTACGCATTGTATATACTTTGGATCATAAATATGTTGCCGGCATTTCTGGCGGCAACAATTTCGCTGGCCATTTTCCTTGCGCGAGGGGTAAGGAAGGCCGTGAAAGTACTTGAGATGACGTTAAACGCGTCCATCGGGTTCTGGCCGATAACACGGGTGGCTGCGGGTGGAGCTGAAGCGGCGGGAGCGGCTTTGTTCATGGGCATAGGAATGCCTGGGGGCGCGTTGACGCGGATGCGGGGGTCCATGAGTGGAGGGATGGCCGCAGGAACGGGTCTGGGAGCTAAGGCTGGTAAAGCCTGCTGATGGTGGAGGTAATTCCAGGGCGAGGGCCTCTGAGGACTGAGTCGCTCCTGGTGATGTGTGGTAGGCCACGCGTGGGCGTAGCGGGGGCTTTCCCTTTGCTGACGGACGTCTGCACGCTTCGTCAGCTTGGGAGATGAGGTTTTGGGGGCCTTGGGGCACCCACGATAATTGGCCGGATGGCCTGAGTCGCCGCATAGCACGCAGCTAGGCGGCTCTGTACACAAGGTGCGGTCTTTTGGGCGTGAGCATTCAGCAGTGCCGTGATCGCCCAGGCACTTGACGCACCTGGGTTTCGCGTGGCAATGCATCTGCGAATGCCCGTATAACTGGCAGCGGTGACACTGCCCTATGACATCGGTCTTAAACGGTTTTTCGATCTGCAAGCCGGTGAGGTTGCAGATGGAACGGACGTTGACAAGTTTACTCGAGCCTAAGGGTCAATTTATACTAGTGCAGAGCCGAAGCGCATCGAAGCGTCAAATTCTTTACAACTAAAGCGAAGCCACGAAGAACCAATCAGCGTTGTTCACGCGCAGACGCGCGAATTCCGAAGAATGCGCGCGTCTTTTTAAAATCTCAGAACTAATGTGTGCGTTACGCTGTGGAGTCAAGGTTGAATTTGTTATGTTCAGTTTTGGATAGACGCTTCGATGCGCTTCGACTCTGCGCTAGTATAAATTGACCCTAACGGTCATGTTAGGCATTATAATAACGTCAGATTCGTAGACAATTTTCGACAAATGGAGATAGAGAGCGTTCTCGCGCCTGTCATGTTATATCAAATTTCAAATAATAGATGCCATACAAAAAAAAAAATGCACGCCTCCGCCCACGCTGGTCTGTCATAGCCTGTCAGGCACAGACTAGTGACTACCACAGAAATCTGTCATGCGTCATGCATGTCAGTCACATGTCATGTCACTGCTGCGGCAATAATCTACGGGGATGTGACATAATACACTTAAAATCGATTTTTTTTAAACGATTATTTTGACCAGTTATAAAATTGATTAAAAATAATAGATTTTTGTTATAATAATCGATTTTAAGTGTTTTGAGATATTAAATTAAACGCCTTAAATATCGAAAATCACACTATCACAGCTCAGTTTTGTTAACTTTAATAATCGAATGATCATACAGGATACGTTTTTAACCAGTGCGCAAACTTTCTACGCTGGGGGGTCTAGAATCGTGTGCTGAATTCATGGTTACATTTTACGCACTGCTTAATTAATCCTGTATAATAAACATTTAATTAATCGTAAAATAAATTAATTTTAAAAAAATGCTTTAGATTGGTTGTATTACTACACGATATTAAAATTTTAGGGCAATGTTTGCATTTGGCATTGCCAGATCCATTGTCAACATGAAAATTTTGACGCCAACTACTCTTCGGCTTTTGGTTGTTGACATTGTTATCAATACACTTGCAAACTAACACGAATGCAAAATTTAAAATTTTTGTTTTTGTTGTTGACAGAAAAAACGAGTTTTCATCTGTTATGCATGAATGTCATGCCGTTAAAATAGTTCTTCTAGTCGGTAATACAACGTAAACAACAACGTAAACTTCGACGTAACATTGTTTTCAACGTAAACAATGAATGACGTCGCGTTGAACGCACAGATGGTGAGATGGCGTTAGCCTCATTCATTGACTGACTTTTAGCCTAGTTAGTACTGTTAATACAGATTCGCGGCACTTTGCGGCTTCGATTTTTTATTAATCGATTTTTTCTAAAATGTAAATCGATTTTTATTTAAAAATACTCGGATTAAAATCGATTTTTCCCATTATTGAAATTTTTTACATCCCTAACTACGGCAACAAGCAACATTACTTATCTGTATAGTAAAAGTACTCTGTGACATTAATCATGATCACGAACCTAATTTATCAATTATTGTAAAAGTAAATCGTGAACCGGCAAACGTACACCACTTGAACTATATAAAAGCAATCATTATTTTATGAAATAATGTTCTATTTAATAGGTTTAGGATTAGGGGACGCCAAGGACATTACTGTTAAAGGCTTGGAAATTGTTCGAAAATGTGACAAAGTTTTGTTGGAAGGTTATACTTCAATACTTACTGTTGGAAAAGATATTTTGGTAAATATTTAAATAGCGTATTAAACGGCATACCGACATTTAAACTCTACGATTAATTTTAAAAAACTGCGGTCTGGTTTTACTGTAAGAAACGTTATTTTATTTATAATTTCAGGAAGATTATTATGGTCGACCATTGGTGCTTGCAGACCGTGAATTATGTGAGGGTGCAATTGATGATATTTTATTAGAAGCTAAAAATGCTGAAGTTGCGTTGCTGGTTGTTGGTGACCCTTTGGGAGCCACAACCCACACTGATATGTTGCTGCGGGCTAAACAATTTGGTGTAAAAACGCAGGTAGCAAACTTGAATGAGCTGCTTGTAACCTGCTTATGAGGTCGAATAAACATCAGAGCCGTCTAGATAAAATAATTTAGATAATATTTAATAGAACAAGTACAATGTGACAAGTTGGCTTAGGTATTCATGTGTGTCATAATTTCATAACAAAATCATTTTGAATATGAAATATTTGGCGAAAAAAACAGTTAAACGATATTTAAAAATGCAATGTACAATTTTGAATTGCTCTAAATCATTTCCAGTTCTGGCACATAACCTGTTCCTAAACAGTAGAGATTATTTCCTGAATCTAACGAGTAGCTAATGCTCAGTAGACAGTTTTCACATTTATGACAACAACTTATTCAAGATATTTATTGTACTTAAAGATTACAAACATAAAGTTATATTAGGATTGCTAATGTACATAGGCAAGCTTAACCCAGAATTGGGTTCTGCATCAGCAAACCTTAGTGCAAGAGATTTGTAAATAAGGACACTAAATAAGTAACAACAGTAACTTAATAATTAAACTTTCAGATTATTCATAATGCTTCAATAATGAATGCAGTAAGCTGTTGTGGATTACAATTGTATAATTTTGGAGAAACGGTTTCAATACCTTACTGGACGGATACATGGAAACCTGATAGTTTCTTTGAGAAAATTGTTGCAAATTTCTCAAGAAACTTACACACCCTTTGTTTATTAGGCAAGTAAAAACAATAATTTATTTAAGTAAGTACTGGAAAATGCTAAAAAATCCTAGTAGTATACTGGATGGTAACATTGAATACTCTCCTGTGACAATTGGCCCTAAATATATATGCTTTTGATTGTAGACCATTTGAGAATTTCTGACAGCCTTCTGTCTCCATCAGCATCAACAAAAGTCATACCCCAGTTAGGCCTATAGTTAGTGCTGTAAACTGTTGAGGAGATCTCTCATCTGGCTTCATCTCCATCATCAATTCAGGTCTCTATTATGTTGTTGTGCCATTAGAACTACACATGTGTGCCAAGTTTCAACAGAATCAGTTCACAGCTGAAAATTATGTAGGTTGAAATCAATCAACTGTTATTATTAGTTCGAACATCTCCACAAACGATGCAAGCGAATTTTATCCCGGATTCGCCTTAATTTTTCATCAGAACTTTATTATTAAGAAAATTAAACAAATACTACTTTGCACTTCAGAGTTTTAGTAATATCTAAAATAATGGTGCAGGCATGAATGTATCAGAATGGAAAATATATAAATCCAAACCACAATTTCCATACACAGATTAGATTTTTTATTAATGCTGTGTGACTTGACTGCTGGACAATGCGCATCCTATGTTAGAGGGTTTGGCTTCCGCACTTGGTCCTTCATATGGACCATTGTGCGTGGGCCATGGCGGCCGGCGGTGGTTATTATTCCAACCAGCCCACAACCCTCCAGAAGCCGATCAAAGCTTCTGGTCTGCTGAGAACATCTGTGTAAGATCCGGTTGCACCGAGGGTTTCTGTCCTAATTTGGGTAACGCCTGTGCACTCAAAGAGCACATGCGCGACGGTCTCGTCCGACTCCTTGCAAGCTCTGCACAGGAGACTGTCCGTTATGCCTATTGTGTGAAAGTGTTTGTATAGTGAGCAGTGTCCTGTGATGGTCCCCGTCACCAGGCGCAGGCCATTTCTGTCCAGGCGTAATAAACGTCTGGTTAGCCTGCCATCTAAGGATCGCAAAGCTTCCTTGGACTGCCTGCCTGGTGTCGAGGTCCACCACCTCTCGTGCTGGATGACCTGACGTGCTGGATGCTCGCCTGGATAGTTCGTCAGCAGCGTCGTTGCCTAGTGATCCGCTGTGTACTTTTATCCATTGCAGTGTCACTGTGTTGCGGTTGGACAACGCGCGTTTTGTATAAGTTGTGTTTCTACTAAAAGAACTGCTTGCGTAACAAAACCGACGTTGTCGACGGAAAAATAGACAAAATGATATCTGTCATTCGTTGTCTCTCGTTTTTTTTCGGGTTCACGCCACGCGTACTGGGGAGCGGCGCCGGCGGCGGCGACGCTCACTAACGTATGTGTTTGCGTATGTTGTATACGAATGTGCGGCAAATCGCCATGCGTGTTTACTTTCTTGTAAATAGAAAGCAGAGATGGAATGGAGGCGTTCTTAGCGGAAGTGAAGGGGCGGAGTTTTGAAAGAAATATATATATTGGTAATAGAAATTAATAAGGGGCACCACCATTTTCGTTCATAAATTAAACTGACTCCACTAAACAGCTGCTCACTTGGTACTGAACCTGGGCGGCACAGTGACATAGGAGCAAGAACTTGAAACCTCAGGTTACCTATATCTCATCCACATCAAAGAGGCTTCGCATAATTGGAGCTGATTTTCGACCTCCATTGCAACTCCGTTTAGCTTGCGGCTCCGAGTGCGGAGGTACGATTTCATGCGGAAGTTCTGCATTTGCGGAGGCTAGGTTCCGTTGCAACCCTAATAGGTAGCTTAAAAATAAAAGTTTAACTAAATTAAACTCGTTACACTTTTTATTTTAAAATGTAACTATCATCAACAAAAAAACTTCAGTTTTTTTTATCGTAATTCCTTTTGAGGAAATTGTTTAATTTCGAAATAAACTATTAACTAATTTTTATTCTCAATTCTCATTATGTTTCAGATATCAAGGTGAAAGAACCTACTGAAGATTCATTAACAAAAAAAATCCGCCAGTACATGGAGCCGAAATTTATGTCCGTGAAAGAAGCAGCAGAACAATTGGTGCACATAATTGAAAACAATGCAGATACAGGTTAGGTTATAAGCTTCTTAGCTACTATGGTTGGTGCGGGCTCAGTGGAGTGACTTTGGTTGATAGTAACTGATACTACACGCGGCGACATATTCGACGCTGGAAAGCGATTTTGTCGTATCTCGTAAAATTGCATTTTCTTTTTTTTTCATAATTGAAATCAGAAAAAAATACTGCGTCGGACGGTCTGAGCAGAACAAGCTTTACCTACGAAAAGCTTTTTTAATGATACGACGTTGACTTTTTCAAACGTTTTTTAAGAAAACATACCTACTTCAAAATTCTGTAAATACTGTCAAATCAACTATTTTTCAATGTTTTAAAGATACAGCAAAAATGTTATGCTTAAATACTTTTGTTGGCTGTCATGGTCCTCGTTTGTATGCTACGAAACACTTACAGCATTTTGTATTTGTCACAAAATAATATTCTATTGAGATACAGCAACTTCGCCGCCTGAGTATTTTATGCCAGTTAGTGCAGTGCTTTAGACTTACTACATTTTATTCTACTCATTTTATATTTTAAAAAAATGAGGTCTTTACCTATGTAATTGGAGATTCTATATCCAGCATTTTCAGATTTAATTATAGCGTTAACAGCTAATACTTTCATATTTAGAGACTGATTCAATATTTATTTGAAAAAACCGTAGTGATAACTAAGTCATACTTTATTTCCTAATTAACATTGCTTCAATAAACTTAAAGGATTTTCTTATGAAACATTCACAACACAAAATTTACGATGTACTTCTAAAAAGTCTATTAGGTACAACAACAGGACTTACATATTTACTTCTTCATATTTATATTACATACAGCATAATCGTTGCCTAAAAGTTTAAAGCTATTTCGTTGTAACTCAACTCAACTCAAATCATTTATTTCAATTAAACCATTTACAGGCACTTTTGAATTGTCAAGGAATCGGTCAGTCAGAAATACGAGGGCTGCACTAAAAGTATCGGGAATGGAATATTTCCACTGTTCCTGTCATATTAAAATCTTTTTAATTGAAAACCCCTTGGTTTTAAAAATCGAATATCATTTATTTATTTTAAAAAAGATTCTCGGTCTTGTCACAAGGTTTTGTCAAACTTGTTTAGTCGTTGAGAAAATGGAATTGACTCGAGAAAATTCAAGAGTGATGATTTATTATGACTTTCGAAGTGGTTTAACACAAAAGCAGTGTGTTGACCGGATGATTTCTGCATTTGGTGATGAAGCCCCATCCAAAACCACAATTTATCGCTGGTTTGCTGAATTTCAACGTGGACGTGTCAAGCTCAGTGATGATCCCCGTCAAGGTCGTCCAAAAACTGCAGTCACCCAAGAAAACGTTGATGCTGTGCGTAAGCAAATTGAGGAAGATCGACATGTGACATACCGCGAAATTCAGGCAACTTTAGAGATTGGCATGAGTCAAATACAAATAATCTTGCATGAACAATTAGGTGTAAAAAAGTTGTTTTCCCGATGGATACCGCATTCGCTCTGTGAAGAGCAAAAAGCGGCTCGCGTTACTTGGTGCATCAGAACTCTCAAAAGATTCCACGCAGGATCCTCAAATGCTGTATATAAAATCGTATCAGGTGACGAATCCTGGATATACGCGTACGAACCCGAAACAAAAAACCAGTCACGAGTTTGGGTGTTCGAAAATGAGTTAAAGCCAACAAAAATTGTTCATAATATAATTAGGATGAATAAATCTTTCTTTTAATTGTATGCAAACATTTTTTTTTCTTTTGTGAGAAAATTTACCCTTCATAAAGGCCCCGAAACAAATTTTTATATGGGGCTCCACCAAGGCACGCTACGCCACTGGAAATGATACCATATTATAAATATAAACCAGAAATAATCTTAGAAAGCAAGCATCAGAAAATGTACTGGGACCGAACAATAATATCAGTTAAAACTATTCATCACAATGGACCTGACATTACCGTTCACGAAGAAACCAATAAATCTGTAATCCCAGAAGGGTTAGGCAGAGCTGTACATAATCACACCCACAATTCGCCAGTTATACTCAAGTCCCATGTAATAGGGGGCGAGCCCATTACCATCAACCGAGCACAAATCCAGACTCGGGGATGCTACTGAGAAATTCTAAATAGAAAGAAAAACCCAATATCCAAACCAATAATACCAACAATATTCAAACCACAATATCCGAAATGCTTAGTAAGTATCAAGATCTCGCCATAGAAATTAAAACCCAATGGAAAGCACAAACCGTTCATATTGGTGTCCCCATAGTTCTTTCATCTACTGGTGTTAAACCAAAATCTCTCACACCAAGGCTTAACACCCTATAGATACCTACTCACACACTCTACATGCTACAAAAAGCCACCCACCATCCTTAACATCTGTCGCATCACGCGTAAGTTTCTGACTTCTTCAACTCTGTCATCCACCTTTTCTAATTTTCGCCTTACATACTTGGTCCCGACCCGTGTGGGTGTAAGGTATCTTAACCTCTCTTAAATGAGAAAAAACATAAAGAACCGAAAATAATAATAATTATCAGCCTGTGTTGTCCCACTGCAGGGCAAAGGCCTCCCTTTCCTTCTTCCACTCAACTCGATCGTGAGCCAATTTGGACCAATCCATCCTAGAAGCCTCAAGTTCATCCCGCCATCTACGCCTGGGTCTTCCGCGATGCCTTTGGACGTTTTAGGAACCCGTCCTGGGCTGCTCTTAGACCACAATGTCTCCGACATGCGGCAAGTGTTTTTATAATAAATCCAACAAAAAAAAAACAGGATTTTAGATCTTCAAATATTACATATTCACAAAAATTTGGTTTAATCCTGTCAAACGACGATTTTGCATTCTGAAATTGACTAAAAAGATACTTACAACTTAACTATATTTTAGCTTGACAGCACTAAGATAAGTGAGTTATTAATTTATCGAAAATGGCAATTTTGCTATCCTGATTTTTACGTTTTTCACCTAAAATTTTGATTGTCTAACTAAATCTGAATCTGACTAATAAAGACGCGATTAAAACGTGTGGAATAAAATTAGTTGTCGTGAACTAAAATTCACACCAACACCTCGACTTCAGGTGCAAAAACTGTACTGTATCTTTTTTTCTTTTCTTTTGCTTATGTCTCGAAAATGTTGTGTCCTATCGCCAAAATAATGAAAATTTTGACCGAAACCGAAATAAGCTAAAAATAAATAAATAATTGTAGATTATTGCATCGAGCACAAAGTAATTTATTTCTGCACCGAGTGCTTGATTTAGAGCCCGAGCGTCAGCGAGGGCTCTAATCTAACAGGCACGAGGGCTATATAAATTACTTAAGGCGAGATGCATAATCTGCTTTTCTTTCAACTATTACCTATAGGAATAGTAGATAAAAGAAACTCATATCAAACAGTTAAATAGAAGTTTAATTATTGAAATTAAAAGTTATACTTGAGCAATTATTAAACGTAAGGTTAAGAGTTTTGTTGGGCAAATTTATATTTAAATTTGGAACAAGTAGGATAGAAACGAATAATACGTACCTAAAAAAAAGTATTGATATCGGCTGACTGAATAGAGCTAATCCATTGAGATTGGCACCTTTTGGTGCGAAAAAAAAAAACTGTGCAATAATGAAATTTCATAAATTTTTATTGCTCTAGAGCATTAAAGACTCGCTTTGTACTGAGTTTTTAGTGTGATTGTGATGAAATTAAAGCATAGTTGGAAGAAAAAGTTTTTATTGTTCCTCATACAATTGTTCTACAGCACAACATTGAGGCAGCCCCAGTAAGTTATAAGGATACTTGTGATGGGGTTACCTCGCAACTTCCCATGGTGGTGGTTGCTAACAATAATGGTGAGACATAATTAAACAAAACAATAAAAGTAAAAAATAAAGCAAAAATAAAAGTTTTATACGTTGCAATTTTTGTAGCATATTCGGGTGTGTACTCTACAGATTGTTTGTGTGTGTGTGTGTGTGTTAATGATCGAATAACTGCCGTATGCTAGGATTGGGTACAGGTTCTTCATTAGCATATTCTAGTTAATATAAATTCAATTTCATCATACGTTTGTGATTTTTACCATTCCAGTAGAGTATTTTTACATTCGTACCGCAACATGGGGTATATATATTCAATTTAAGGTTCAATTTATTATAAATATAAGTTGATTGAGTATTATACTGACGCCTGGCGAAAACCGTACGGACCGGAGGGGAATGGGCCACAATATCTTTACGTCTTTTATCGAGATTTGATGGATCAAATGTATGGTTATGTTCATTATGTATAATTTCCTAACAGTGAGCAAATTACTAATCATATAAAGGTTGTTTGTAGGATTTCGGAAAGGTTTAAAATACATAACTTTGATGAGAGACCTTTGGGCCCTTTCTAGGTCTAGAAATTTGCTCTTGGTGGTCCCACCCCAGATCGGTAAAAAGTATGTGATGACCGATTGTGCCAGAGCAGTATATATTTTGTTAAGTAGCAACGGTGGCATCACATGCCGCAACGTTTTAAAAATCCATATAAGTTTTCTGAATCTGGCCATGGTATTTTCGATATGGGTGTGCCAGGACAATCGTTGGGCAACTGTTATACCAAGATATTTAGTGAATCTAACTTGTTTTATGCTTTGACAATTGCAAGGATAGTGGGAGTTTGCACAATCATGGATCACGATCCCAAAATCAGCACCTGGCTGTGTCCTCTGGGTTGGAGTAAAGCAGATGAAGTTCGTTTTTAAAGTTTAAAGAATTTGAAAGATTATCATTTAGCCAACTCGCTATTACCGCTAATCCACGTTCAGCAGCAGCACGCACATCAGCCCATGAGTCACCGACGAAAACAACTGCCGTGTCATCTGCATATGAAAATACTCGTCCGCCACTGCTCCTGATATTACATAACTCATTTATATAGATCAGGAATAACGTCGGGGCGAGCACACTTCCCTGCGGTACTCCGAAACATACAGTTTCTTCATCACTAGTTAAGTCTCCAACCTTAACCTGCTGTTTACGGTTAGATAGATAGCTACCGAAAAGAGATAATGCCATACCTCACATGCCGATTGTTTCAAGTCTGTGCAGAAGGATAGGGACAGAAACGGTGTCAAATGCCTTTTTTAGGTCTAAAAATACTGTAAGACATTTCAGTCCTTTATCTACGTTATAGACTATATCGCAAGTTAAAGCCTTAACGGCATCTTGTGTAGATATACCCCTTCTGAACCCCCCTTGTGAAGTAGATAAAATATTATGTTTATTAAGGTAACTAATTAGTCTGTTAATTAGCAATTTTTCTAAAAATTGTATTTGATAGAAATGAAGTTTTTATTACATCTATAAATTTATGAGCTATGATCTCAGGGTATTCATTATACAATATACGTATTGAAAAATAACATGTCAGTACTTATCAAGTTTGTGTAAGCATTATCAAAGTTAATTACAGTTTTGGTTTTGGCTTACTTTTTGATTTTTATTGATCGGGTTATGTTTATCAATACCATTGCGTGATCTGTGATTGATGTATTTATAACTCCCACAAAAGCTGAGCTCAAAGTTTTGTCAATTTTTATAAGCGTATGGTCCAAACAGCTTTGTTCTCTGGTAGGTAGATGTCCTGGTAATAGGCCTTGTGCCGCTAGCATATTTAGATAGTTTAATCTGTTACTGCGTTGTTGAGATGTTTCAGAATTCTTAATGATTAAATCAATATTGATGTCCCCTACAATACATTGTGTCTTAATAGAGTCAAGGTGAAGATTTAATGAATTTATAAAATTATCAGCACAGAGGTTAGAGGGAGAACGGTATATACCTATGATGGTATAGTTAGAAATGGATACCTGGATAGCTGACGCATGTGAAATATTGATTTCAGTTACCTGGGCCAGATGGCCATTTAGAACGTATGCTACCACACCATCATTTTGATTAAGCAGATTTTTCGTATAGTGCGATGTGTAGTTACTAAGCAATGGTAATTGTCTGTGATAGTTAAGCCTACACTCCGTTAACATCAACACATTAGTTTTATGTTTTATTTGTGATAAGTTTAGTTGTAAGTCTTCAAAGTTAGAATAGACACTCCTGATATTTTTCGTTAATACTGTCAAGTTATAGTTATCATGCTGTAAGTAATTATGCAGTTCTTCAATGTTAATAATAGCTGACTTCGAAATTTCTGTGTCATCAATTTCCCGTAAGGTAATAAGATTGCTATCCATTAATGTGTCTATGATACGAATGGTGCATCATACAATTTACGTTAGTGAAGAAACGTTGAGAGACTGTGTGTAAATATTTTAATTTTATAATAAATTTGTTGGTGCAAGGCAGTTTAAGTATGTTGAATAGTGTGTGTAACCTGTGTGTGGGTGCGTGTTATGACTTTGAGAGATTGTAGATTTAAAAAAATATACTGATTCTTGTCACATTTAACAAGATATAAGGATAAAAGATTACGTTAATAATACAAAAGAAAATAAATAATTGTGACAACTTAGTAAAGACCTTTACATAACTTAGTCACAGTTCTTGCATTAAGTGATGTACCTGAGTTTCACTCTTGATGAGAATAGCCCGAGAGTTTTCATCATGCTTCACGAAGACTAGTTTTTGCTAGGTCCCGCGCCAAGAAGTATAAACGGTTTCCCTTAGCAGTAAGATGCTCCGATATAAACACGGGGGTATCCTCATTGTTGTTGAGTCCGAGATGTTTTGCCTGGAGCTTTATTTTATTCTTAATATTGTATAAGGTTTTGGCTTTCTGTAGAAAATCGGTTTTTATTATAGATGAACCAAGCTCGACAATAATGGGGGTGTTTTTAACCCCGACCTTCTTGCCCTGGATTCTATGAATATCCTTTACATCTTTCACTTCTGAATGTCCGCTAATGCATTTTGAGAGGGATAAAACCATGTTTATGAGGTAATCTTTAGTTTCTTGAGGCTTCCTAGGAACGTTCTTAAGTTCTATACAGATTTTCTGCGTGCATCTTTGTAGGTCTTCCAATATGGTTATATACTCTCGGTCTTTTTTTGCTTGTAACTCAAGAGATTCAAATTTCTTTAGAAACTCTCCGTGTTGACTGGACAGGCGAGCTACACTTACTTCTATACTAGTGTTAGTTTGCTGAATTTCTTTTAAATTTGTGTTAATCGCCAAAAGTTCGCTTTTTTGAGTGGCCAGAAATGTTGAAAATAATTCCCTTATCTCTTCCTTGAATTTGCTAAATTCAGAAGGCAAGCCTTCCTCTCTCATCCTTTTGTTGCGAACAGAGACAAAGGTAGGTGGCGTATTTGTGCCCACTTCACTCACATTCGGATCCGACAGCGATTTATTCAATTGCAATGTGGACATGTTACTAGGGTGTAATAAGTCCTAATTAGTTAGAAGATTATTTTGCGCTGGGGCAGATGGGAGGAGCTTGACTAACGAGTGATTAGGTAGTGGGCGTCATTAATTAGTTAATGAGGAGGCGCAGGCGCAAGGTAGTCATCCAATTACAACTTAAGGGGCCTTACCCAAGGTGTAGTCGTCGTGTGGCGCGTCGTGACACTGTCGTTGATTCGTCAAAGGTGATCTCTGGTACCAGGAGTAGATAGATGTTGGTAGAATTTGGAGTTCCGCACACTATGCACACGCACTAGACTCCTCTTCTACACTTATGAGCTCCTATTTTTTGCACTGAATTTTATTTGCGTAAATTTATTTATTTTATAAGATTTAAAAGGTTTATTTTAAAATAATAATCGGTATTTTATACGTCTGCACCTTGCGGCGGTCCGGGGGAAGAGGAAAACCTGTGTGTAATCTTCAGTAAAAAAATTGATAACTCCTTTTCAACCAATTAGGTTAAGTAATTTAAAAAATCCGAACAAAATCAAAATCAAAATCAAAAGTCATTTATTCAAACTAGGCTGAGAGTCAGCACTTTTCGAACGTCAAAATTACATAAGACAGTCCCCCAAAACGCCCGCCCTTCACCACTTCCTAGTGCTTTAGCTGGGAAGAAGAAGTGGCGCAACAAACTCCCCAGCAGCACAGCTGTCTGTTTAGTTAGAAAACCATAGAATTATATAATTATAAGGTAATCAAAGAATAAAAACCGAATCACAAAAAAAAAACATATTAAATTATCTGCCATATTTAAGCTAGCCACGCCAATATACCCAAAACAGAAACCAATAAAAAAAACAATGAAAAAAACAACATAATTAATACAGAAATAAAAGCCTCCAGGCATAAGGGGCGTGACATCTTACATATGCATTATTGGATTATTTTTAAGTAAACACAAATGATAAACTAGGACCATCGAAGTAAAATAAGTTAACAGAACAATTACTTTAACAATATCAAAACCATATACAGCAAGACGACCAGTCACCACAAGCAGCACCCGTTCACGAGCATAACGCAAAGATCAGCCATTGCCCCCCTCGCCATATTTGAGGGAAGGAGGCAACCCGATCCCCGACGCTACCGCAAGCAGCGACATCTACGGGAGCATGACGAACTCGCTGCCGGTTGCTCAGGCAAGAATAATTTAAGATCAATTGTCGAGGTCGCTAGCTAACCACTTATTGCAATACAACTCATTGAAAAACATTGTAATGAGCGGATCATGTCAATAATAAATGAAGGTAACTTAAACTAATTGACTTATACAGTCAAATAAAATTAAAATAAATATACGAACTCGTATACCCTGTCAGTATGTAACCTAATTCTGGAGAAAGAACATAAACATTGTCTTGAGTTAATTACAGCGACCAGCTATTCCTATCGTTTAAGTAGTCGTTAATTGAATAATATGCCTTTGAGCAAAGGTTGGATTTTACTTGAGCTTTAAACGCATTAAAAGGCAAATCTAGCAAAGAAGAGGGTAGCTTGTTATAAAAGGTTATGCCTAGCCCAACAAATGAGTTATGAACCTTATGAAGCCGGTGAAAGGGAGCACGTAGTTTGTTCTTATTTCTAGTATTAACATTGTGAAAATCACTGTTTTTATTGTATAAGTGTATATTTTGCCTAATGTGTAAGATGTTGGCGAAGATGAATTGTGATGCTACCGTAAGAATACCAATATCTTTAAAAAAATCTCTAAGAGAAACTCTGGCTCCTAGTTGATAAATTGCTCGGACAGCTCGTTTTTGAAGGACGAATATATTTTGAATATCAGCAGCTTTGCCCCACAGCAGAATACCGTAGGACATAACGCTGTGGAAATAACTAAAATAGACTAACCGTGCTGTATCAACGTCAGTGTATTGTCTTACTTTCCTGACAGCGTAGGCGGCTGAACTGAGCCTCCCCGCTAGGCTTGATATATGTGGGCCCCACTGAAGTTTGGCATCTACTGTTATGCCCAAAAAAACTGCCGAGTCTACTGTATCAAGCAGCTCTTTATCTAAGACGATGTTGGGTCCTAGATTTCTAACATTCGGTAAGACGAACTTTACACATTTAGTTTTCTTAGCATTGAGAACTAGGTTATTTGACGTAAACCAATCCGTAACCATTGAGAGTGCACTGTTTACGTCGTCAAACTCTTGTCTATTCCTGTCTACTTTAAAAATAAGAGAGGTATCATCTGCAAACAGTACAACGTCACAGATATCATTTTCGTCACAGATATTGACACGTGTTATTCTTACTTTTTCATAAAACGGGCAATAATGCTGAGTTTCAAATTCATTGGACCGTGCGTTATGATTGTTCCTTAAAAGCTTTAATTATCAGTTATCGAAAAAAATCGTTTTTTTTTAAAACTTAGAAACCCTTTCAAGCTAAGATAGAATAATATTTCCGTTCCCACCCCCCATAAGGGTACACCAATTCAGCTTCTCTTTAAACTACAACTACTGTCCAAAATTCTAAAAGAACCTTTAGCGGTTTGGGATATGCGAAAGTCTGACGAACATACCCTGTTCTTTAAAGTCTGAAACGAGACTCCAACTTACGAAATACGATGGATAGACTTTTGACAGCGATTTATGCATCTCCTTGGATAGGTTAGATTTTCTTTTGAAAATTTAAATAGAAATACGAGTTACTTTGTCGAGTTATGCAGAAAAACTATAAAGAATGATGAGAATGCATAATGTAAAAGCGAGTTCGCAAAACTTTGCACCTTTAATCTGTGTGAATGTCAGCTCTTGTATTCTACATTATTTTAATCCTTCAGCTTTTCTGCTTAAGGTGACAAAGTAACACCTATTTCTGTCTGGAATAGGATAGATGAAGGAGACTGAAAAAACAAGCTCGAATGTTTTTGTATCCCGTTTCGAATACATTCGGTAACCCATGTTGTAAACTCATAGGCCACTAAGACGGTCAGTCTTTAGTAGTCTATCTGAGACTACAGTCCGAGATTATTATGTCGCCGAGTGTACCTACTACACATATTTGTAATAACAAATCAAGTTAAAATGATAATTGCACAAGCCCGACTAACTCAATCATTTTTTTGTTTTCAACAGGAATTAGCAAAAATAACACAGCAGTTGGGCTTTCTCGAGTTGGAGCTACTGACCAGCAGATAGCAGTAATGTCACTCGATGCGATGCAAAGCTTTGACCTCGGCCCGCCGCTCCATAGCCTCGTCATTCCTGCTCCCAATTTACATCCGTTGGAACTGGACTATCTTACACAATTTAAATCAGTCAGTTGATTCGACAAATATTTGTTTTTTTTATTGTCATTAATTTTATGAATAAAAAATAAAAATGAGTTTAATTAATATATTTTTTATTATTTACAATTATAATAATAATTAAAAATCATGATATTAACAGAATTTGATACGACCATGAGAAACCACATTCAAACCCATTATTGGTCCACAAAGCTACCACAAAATACATACTACAACAAAATTATTCTCAATTATAAATGTTAAAAGGTACATTAATTATTATTTGGTCTAAGTTTCACAATTATAAATAATGAAAACTATTATTATAATAATATACAAATAACGGAATGTAGATATACCAACATTATAATAAAATAGTACACCTATTATTGGTATACATCAAACATCTCTAGATAAAACTGGAAACTGGTGGGTCAAATGATTGTAATTAATAATTAGGATCTTATAATATGGAATTTTACATAACACTAGCACATTTCTTAACATAATTATACAGTCTTTAGACTTAGTTTGTAAAGGGTACATACATGATTTTTAATAATATATTAAACAAAGTCACATAACTCGTGCTTTCTATTTATCATGTGAGATTACAAAACGAAACTATATAAATAGACAATTAGTTAAGAGTATTTAAATTTTTAAACAGCTGATACTTGTTGATCGTCGTCGTCATCATCAGGCGTATCGTGATAATAGTCATAAGGGCGCGTGACGCCCTCGTGAGAATGCGCCCGACTGAGCCGCTCGAGCCGCGCCACTTGGGCGGCCAGAGTGTAGGGCGCCTGCGGCATGCGTGGCGGCGGCACTGGCCGCGCGCAGCTCGCTGCCGTGCAAGAGCCGTGCCCACTGTCACTCGACGTTGCTGACCCGGTCTTTCGTAGTGGCAAGTTTACTAACGATGTAACACTACTACTCTCTGCCGATAGATCGACTGGGAGTGGTGTAGGCGTATCAGAATGGGATCTCTCATGTGCTGTTCGAGGACAACAAATACCAGGGCCTGGTCCATCGCGGCGATGCGAACAAGGCGAGGGTCCTGGTGGTGGCGGACGAGGTTGATGTGGTCTTGTTTTAGCTGGTTCTGATAGAGCCAGTAGTTTCCTCACTGCTTGAGGAGATGCAGTACCAAACTTATTACCTGCAAAGCTTTTTTTACTCTCACTGGCTGATGAAGCACTGCTTGTTGTGGATAAAGATGGTGAAGGGTGTCGTCGTCGTGGGATGGCAGGAGCTGGCCCAGCTCCCTCACATTCTAGAGATAAACTATGAAGACGTTCTTCATCAGTTTCGACGTGCATTTGATTTAAATATGCCTTTACACGTCGAACCATTTGTGCTTCCTCAAACATTTTTTTTGGGTTTGGTACATTTGAAGATTTTTTCCTTCTTTTTACTGTCACTTGTCCTTGCTGTACTCCTCCAGTAGTAAGTTGGTTCAAAGCAACCATAGCATTTGATGGTGGTTGCTTACCTAATTCCAGTAAGGTAAGAAGATCATAAGGAGCACTACACATATTTGTAAGTGTGCGAACTTCTTTAGCAATCATTCGCAACTTTTCAAAATTGACCATGCCTTCAACTTTAGTGTCATTCCCTAAATGTATAAAAGTAAGATCTTTTTTAACCACTGGATAAAATGGTATAACCGGCGATCTGCCTTGCTCCGTAGTAACCAGCTGTCTATACTTAGACATGTTCCTTGAAGGGTCCATCAGCATTTGCAAATCAGTGAACAATTTTAAATACTTTGTCGGTAGTTTTTCCCAAGTCATTCTTAATCTTGACACTGCACCATGCCCCAATCCCGATATTATAGCAAACATGGAATTAAAGTTTTTACACTCTTTACAATGGCGTGCAACTTTAATAAACTGCTTTACAATTTTTTGTCGTCGTGCAAGAGTTTGTTCATTAACAACTTCTGTGACAACCCAAAACATTTCTTTGTTAACGAGTTCGGCAAATTGCGATAACATTGGTGTACCATACCTACTTTTCAGTTCAAAGAGATCATCAACATACTCAGTACTTTCAATTTGTCGAAAGATACAAAAATCTTGTAATGTGAGTTGGACAGCAACCTCAACTGCATTTAATTGTAGAAAATGTACCACACTCTCTCTTAAAAGTTCTGGTGCCATTTCATCAGGTACTAAATTCTCAGTTATTCCATTAGTTTTTAGGTAATACCTAGAGCTAAGACCAATCCTTTCTGCAAGATTTTGCAACTGGTCAGGCAAGCGGTGCTGTTTTATGATACCACCCTGAGCAACAGACACTTCACAAAGTGAAAAGTTAGAACTGGGATCTGTGATGCCAAATTCCTGCAAAGTCAACATTACAACTTCTCTTGCTGTTGTCTCTTTGTGTACCAACAAATATTTGCAAGTTTGATCAGATTTGTATACTTTGAGTACATGTTCAGGATAATCAGAGGATTGATATTCATCATAACATATAGATATTAAATCAGGATTACTATGTGAGTTATAAAAGGAAGTACTGGTATTTGCTTTGTTTAAGGATTCTGAATTTGAAAGAATACTGTCATCAGTAGGTAAACCATCAGTAATTGTATTTTTAGGAAGAAGATTCATTTTCATTAAAGCTTTTTGTAATTTTCTCTTAGGTCCCAATGTCATGAAGCCTTTCTGAGGTTCTTTCTTAATGCTCAACTGCTGCGGTTTTTTGGTGGGAGATTGAAACACTGGGGTTAATGTTAAGGGATCATCATTGAGCAGTTCTGCAGTAGATAGTCTGGCTCTGGGATCAGTGTGCCAGTGAACTCTATTAGAGCAGCCTCTCTGCCTTGGAGAATTTTCTGGCATTAACAACATTTGTTTAAAAGCTAATAAATTACTTTTTACTGTGATGCTTAAATGTGTTGATCCTGTGATTATTTCCATTGCTTTTGCATGACTCACATGCTGAAAAGATTGACCATTAACTTCTAAGACTTGATCTCCTCTTTTGAATCCAACATCCTCAGCCTTTGAATGCTTTTCTACTTTAAATATAAATATTCCATAACCTCTTTCATATCCACCCAATATTGTAAAGTTTAAAGGCTCATCTCTTGTAGGACGAGATAAAGTAACACTTCGTGTTCTAGCTTTAGCTGAACAAGCTATGTTTAGCAGCCTCAATTGACTTTCCATTTTTTCACGCTCTAAGGCAATTTCAAAGTTTTCAAGAAATTCCATCATGGTTGAGTCAGTTTCAAAGTCAGTAAAATGATTGTTGACCCAAAGCAGCACCACACGAGTAACCTTGTCTCTCACAGATGGTTCAGAGAACCAAGCTAGTAGTTGTTTTGCTACAACTAAAGGACTTTCAATGAATGTTCTATGTGTCAGCAGAAAATCTTCAACATATGTAGAATCACGTGAGTTATCCTCAATGAGTTGTAACATTAATTGATCTGGAGTTCCACGGATAACAACATGACCTTGTTGTCGTCCCGATTCTCCAGCCGCTCCTCTATATTCTGTAACCAATACTACTACACCATTCTCATTTTCGTGCCTTCTTATATTTTCTTCACCTTGGTGTAGTATTCGATAATAATCAGTCTGTGTAATACAAACAAACTGACAGTCATCACATTTTGTTGTCATTACACCTTTATGATATAATTTCTCAAGTGTAGCTTCAGCCATCCCGAAGCTGTCACCAACATTCAGGTGCTCTACTTCACCACTTTGGTGCTCAATACTAACATGTCCATTAATGAGGACAGACCAGGAGTCATGTTCTTCTCCATCATTCATAACTACTGTCCCAGCTTTTTCAACCACTGCAAACACCATGACAACACATAATGCCCGACGCACTGTCAATGTCATGTTTGTGAATGCTTTCAAATGTTGAGTGAACTCCAACAGTATTTCTATATCCTCATCAGTCCGTTCACTTGGATCCTTTTCAAGACATTCTCGAACAGCATCACGAACTGTCAGGCTGTCCATACTTTCTTCTAAATCTTCCTCCTCATCAGAGTCAACAATGGACTCGAGAAGACCTGAAAGGTCTACCTCCATATCCATGTCGAGAGAGCTATGTACTGAGGTCATTGTGTCACTACCACTGTATGCAGAACTAGTGTCACTGGCATTGGAGCACTTCAGTGTGTGGGGGTACAGCTCCGGACTGTGACGGCCTCCACGCCCACCTCTCAACATCGTGAAGTTTCTCAACTGTCCGAGTGACGTCCACCTTCTGAAAAAAATTATAATGATAATGTTAAAAAAAATCGATACCTTCTCCATTCATCAAAAAGTTATTTATTTTTCATTTTAAAGTAAGACATTTGTCGTGACAGCAAAAAAATTAAATCGTTATCTGTAAATATTATATTGAACATTCAAGCAAGAACCCACAAATGCGGGAGACTTTCTTCCGATGTGACTTTGTATTGGTAAGCAAGTTTGAGAGGCGCAATTGAAATCATGTCTACTAATAGTTACGTCATGTCTTGTTTTTATACCAACAACAATAAAGACAATAGGCGTTCGCATGAAAAACAATAAATTAATAAATGAATTTCAAACCTTCACAATTTCTATTTATTTTGCATTCATGGCGGAACTGTCAGCGCTTCCATGTTGCTTTCTAAATTAATTACCCTTTTCCAACGACCCACAGTATAGATATGTTTGTATTTTTCACCAAGCACTCAAATTTTAATGTCTTTAAAACATAAACCAACACATATTATTTGCTATATAAGTCGATAATTTAGTAATAATCGAGGAAAATCATTAGAAAGCCACTTTCCTCCAAAGCTGAATAATATACCATAGAGAACATAGAAGAAAACGTTAGCATAGAGCATAGAGCTAACTAATGAGCTCAGCCAATCATAATTTAAAGTTAGAACACACTTATAACAGACGGCTACACTTTGTGCTCTGAAATAATTCTTTAACCGCGTTCAGACATTTTAGAAGCTTGTATGCCTCAGTCGTGACTTGATCCAACAAAAAATAAAAAGAGACCGACAAAAACCACAGCTATTCATAACCACTCGATTCGCAGGGTTGTCTCTGTCTGGCTGTCGCTTTTCAACAGAGAGCGCGCGAAGTGTAGTTCGCGAAGCGGACTTCACTAGGTAAGAATCTCACCTATCTATCTACTACTGATGTGATGAGATGAGTGAGACTGAGACTACACTACTACAGCTCAGGCTCAACCACTGACAAGCATCTATGAACTTGTTAGACGCACCGAAGTGGGTGTAAGCTGGCGTCTTATTGTTTTGAAACTTCGTACAACGCCAGGCCAGCTTATGGTCAAACTGTTTGGTAACAGTTTGATCTTGAGCTGGCCTGGCGACGTGCGATCGACTGTGCCTGGAGGTTAAACTAATATGCGTATATAACAGAAAGTTCTGCTTGCATGGTTTCGAAATACCGTGCACACACTGTGGTGCACACCACACATGATACATGTTAAAAGTAAAGACGTTACGTGGATTTAACTCAGTTTTTTTTAAAACCATTATTCACATCGTTTGAACCTAAATATCGATAGATTTTTCCATTCATTCTTCCTCTATCTTGCTTTATTTCCTCCGGAGGTTTACAACTCACGTCTATTATTGTCTATTATTTTTAATCAAATATTTGTTATCTGTACATTTGCTCCGTAAAACAACCGGAACACGTAAATACATTTTCGTAGCTTATTATTTTTTTAAACAAAAGGATTGTACGTTCTGCTTATATTAAATTTGTTTATGACGTATTTTAATACGGAATTTATTAAAATATAATTTGTTAAGACAGGTATTGACGAATACAAAAAAAGTGTTTGGACTGATTAACTGAACATTTTCTATCTCCATCTATTTTCAGAAATAGGTACTTTTATATGAGTGTAGCGTTTTCGCAGCAAACCAGTGATGTTAATCTTTTAGTTACAAATTTTGTAAATTGATCGCTTCTCGTTGTGAAAAAAGTCGCATATACGTTGGATTAGTCTTGTGAAAGTGCAACATTCTAAAATAATCTCGTGTATAGCGTTAAAATGCGCCCTGTTTTAGAGTCGAAACGGATGGTGAGCGATGGCGAGAATACGGTGATAGATTTTTGGTGTTAAGTTTTGCTCCGTGTCATCACCGCTATAGTTTCCGATTACGTCCAGGAAAGACGATAAACGTTTTGATTCGCTGTTTTACGCGTTATTACAAGCAAAACTTAAAAAATCTCTTGCGATTATTGTTAGAAAATATATTGTCATTGACTGACCGGCTGATATTACACGAGGCTTGTATGTATATGCGACTTCTGCCTTCTGCTATTCGTGACACGCCTCAGAAAATAAATCTAAATTTGTGAATCAAATTATTCTTTTCTGTATTTGTGTCATTTTAGTGATAGAGACGGTTTAAAATTACGTAACTGTTGTGGAATCTTGAAGTGTATAAAGAATGGCCTGAGTGTGACCACTCCATTACCGTCATGTGTGACGAAGAATTGTTTGTTTAGGCTCTAATATTGTGCATCCTACGGAAAGTGCGCGTTCGTCTCGTGGACTGGGCCAGATCATGACTCTGCTTGAAACAAAACAATTTTCGCATTGATCGTCGTCTACCTATCGTCATTTGGGACACTTTTATATTACCAAAATGTCTTCGGGAACTTTTGTGGACAGAATTGACCCTTTCGCCAAGCGGTCGCTGAAGAAAAAAACCAAGAAGTCTCAGGGCTCTTCTCGATACCGCAACACGCAAGATGTTGAGCTTCAGGCACTGCCCTTGCTCAAAGGTTGGTCCAATTAATTTATAAGCCATTTTTTACGCGAATCTTCCGTTCTCTTAGCTATTTTACTAGGTATATACATAAAACTTTGCTTATTATACAAATTTAATTCAAATTTTGCTAGTTCATTGAACTTTTGCCTTGATTTTTTGTTGAACTATGTAAATAGGTTAGGAATAAAATCTTGTTTACATAAAGAAAGAATGTTGACTTGGGATACATTGGAGACAATAATGTGCAATGTTATTACAAAAATCAAACACATAATGTTAAATAGCTTTTGAAGGAGTTATTAGAGTTATGATAAAGGAAGTTATTAGGTACACATTCATGAAGTATTCTCAAACTACTGCTCTTCTGACTTCTGCCACAATAAAAAGTAGTTTCTGTGTCAGAAATGTATAAAGGTACCTAGTTCATGGTCAATGGATTAAATGTATGTGTTAGTTGTAAATCCCATGATGCATGAATATGATAATTAAATTAGCTTCTATTTATTTTGTTATTTGGATCTCATATTCCTTAGTGTAACTAAACAACACACCTGTTCCTAATTGATTGTGCAGTTATTGAATCCCTTGAGCTCAGTTTTGGTTCAAAACTCTTAGATAACATTATAATAAAAAGGGGATTTGTAGTATTTCAAAAATTGTCAAAATACTCCTAAAAGGAAAGTATTATGAACCTGAGTTCTCTGAAAGGGGCTGGCTGGATACTAGATACGTATGTTGTGGATTGATGGATATTCAGGATGTTTGGTAGACTGACACAATTTTCTTAGGGGAAGGTTTAGTCATATGCTATAAATTTGCACCTATAGAAACTGTCCTATGTGGTACTTAATTGAGATATGTTTTTTTTTTCAAGTTGTCATTACTTTTTGTTTGTGGTTGTAATAGAACATAAAATTAATTTTGGTGTTATTATTTACAAGACACATTAATATATACCTACGCTTGGGTCTTTAAAATGAACCAAGTTGACTTCATTACACCAGTCTAAAAATGGTTTATAGGTATGAAAAATTTAATTTAAAAATTCATGTAAAAATATAAAAAACATTTTATGTGAAAAACTGTGTAGGTTCTTCTACCAAACACCCTGTATATTGAGTACTCATTACTAATGAGAGCCTACTGAAGATAGTGTTTATCTGATAATACATTATTTCCATGCTTGTGTTCAATTAATGATTATGTTTTAGTTATTTTTAAGGCAAAGAAGCTATGGCCCATCAGACTGGGAAGCAAAAGGCTGTGAAAATCCATGCCTCATTAGCCTAAAACCTCTTCAATCACAAGAATACATCAGAGCTTACATTATTCGTTATTTTTCATCAGAATAATATATTTATTGATCTATTATTTACAAAGTTGTAATTATGTAGCTAGAAAATGTAAATTAAATCTATTACTATTTAAAGTACACAAAACTGCTAGAGAATATATTCCAATTAGAGTCTCCTTATTTACATTTACATTTACTGTGGTAAAACCATAGGATAAATATAAATTATGTACTGCAGTCAGTTTATCCTTTTAGTTACAAAGTACAAATTTAAAATATATAATGCTCATAGTAATGTAATTGTTTTCAGATGTTCCAAGCAGTGAGCAAGAGGAGCTATTCATCCGTAAGCTGCGACAATGCTGCGTGGCATTTGATTTCATGGATCCGGTTGCTGATCTGAAGGGGAAGGAGATAAAGCGTGCCACCCTAAATGAGCTTGTAGAGTACATCACTGGAGGACGTGGAGTGCTTACTGAACCTGTTTACCCAGAGATTATTAAAATGGTAAGTGTAAGCCGAGCCCTCTCATCATAACATAAATAATATAATAATTTATTCAAATATATGAAAGTTAAAAGATGTGTTGATCAAGTAAAACACTTAGTATAGTCATCAGTCACGGGTAATATTTGAACTATGAAAACTATTGTTAAGGTGCATCCACACCAAAGTCACTTTTTGTAGAGCAACATTTTGCAACAAGATAACATTAAGGCACTTCTAACAAATTACATTGATACACCTGCACTGCTACAACTCAGAGGCACTGTCAATGTCAAATTTGGTACTATGTACTTGCGGTTGACAGTACCCTAGTAAAGTGACTTGCTATGGATATATAACTTACTTATACTGATTCAATGAAATAGGCCTCAATGTGGCCTATTTGCCAGTTTTTAAATGGATTAGCATACACACTTGTATGAAAATCAACAGAAACCACAGCATCTTGCAATAATAGGTTAGCTCAATGTATACAAACTGGATTTTTGAGATCTGGCAGCAAGGGCAAGTACCTTAACCATTGTAGCTACAGGAAAACATTTTTACTCAAAAAGTTAAGGAGAGTCCTTAAATTTTTGACTAATTATGAACTGCATTCGCCGATTTTGGAAAAATGCAGTCAGCAAGAAAAGCGTGAATTATTTTATTTTTATGATACCAATAGATGCAGTTGCTTATAAGCATTAAAATAATCTTCTGGACTAACATAGGATAGAGTACTAGAAAAGCCTTTAATTGCGAAAAACTGTGTCCATACCTTTTGTAGTAATCAATCATCTTAACCATGAACTTTTACAACATAATTATGCTAATACTAATGAAAAGATAATTATCTTATTGACAGAGCATTGTGAATTTCAAAATAAGAACCTTATTTTTGTTTTTATTTAAACATCAGTGATAAATCAAGGGGTGTTTCACTGCGTCTGTGAGGTTGTGATAGTGGTCAGTACGTTTTTCTGATGAAAAATGTCTCTTAAATGTATAGGAAAAGTTATTTGCGATATGTGGCTTTTCTAGTACTCGTACCTTAGTTGGTCTAGGAGCCTCTTTTAATCCTTTTATGAAACTGCATCAAATGGCATCATAAAAATATATAAAATCAGAATCTAAAATCATTTATTCAAATTAGGCTGAGAATCAGCACTTTTCGAACGTCAAAATTACATAAGTAAGACAGGCCCCCAAAACGCCCCCTTCACCACTTCCTAGTGCTTTAGCTGGGAAGAACAATTGGCGCAACAAACTCCCCAGCAGCACAGCTGTCTGTTCGGTTAGAAGAACTGGATTATATACAATAGTAAGTAATTAACAAAATATTAAATTAAATTAATTGCCATACGTAAGCGTAGCGGCGTGGCTAACGCCAATATACAAAAAAAAAACAAGCAAAAACAAAATTAAAATGTAAACAAACCTTAATATATAAAATAAGACGTGAGTATTGACGCTTCTCTAGCTGACTGTACCATTTTTAAGGTTCCATATACCCAAAGGGTGCCAACGGGGCCCTAAAATGTGTATTACTAAGGCTCTGCTGTCTTTCCGTGCGTCCGACATAGGGCTGTATCTTCTGAACCGTAATAGGCATACACTTATTTTAACAGACTTGTGTTCTACTATGGCCGCTATAACAACAATTAATGAAAATAAAATAACGTTGAAAATTATAGGAACACACCAGAAACGTGTTTTTTTCGGCGTTTTTTGCATTTTTTTTTACTAAAGTACCTATTTGAAATTTAAAGTTTAAAATTGAACAGTGGTATGGAACCCTTCGTGTGCGAGCCAGACTCGCACTTGCGAAGAAATAGCAATTACTCAAACACTTAAGGATGTAGTCTCTCCAGACCGTTTTCCTATAGCTGAGACGATCTCAAAAGTCCACCCTGTATGCATTGAATATTCCATAATCCCAGGATTATGGAATAATCAGTGATTCTACAATCACTCATGATTACTAGTTCCTGAACACAATCACCTATTAGCTGACTATTGCACTAGTATTGCCTGCATAAGTGGCGGTACTCAGAGGCGGATCTTCTTTTTGGGCTGCAGCCTAGGGCACCGTGGATACAAAAGGCCCCCAAGCCTCCATACAATGGAGTCTATTGGAAACAATAGACGATATTATGAAGAAAAATAAAATAGAAAACATATTTCACACTAAGGGTTATTTTTAGGACGACACAGTATTTTATGTTTCGTCGTAAAAAATCACATTCAGACATCTTCATAACACTGACATTGTCAATTCAAAAGAAATTGCCATTTTCTTTTTTAATTTCCGTAATTTATTTATGATGAGAGAACACTAGCACTTCCTTGGATTCCACCAGTATTATTCTTTTTCAGTATTTGATCCTTATCAGCAAAAGCCTTTATCCTTATCCTTTTTGCAAAAGGGATTGGGTACGATCCCTAGCCAGGCCGAAGCTTTTTCAAAAAACTAAAAATGAAGTTTTCTTTTCCTCCAAAATTGAAGTCATCCTACTTTGTCCTACTACTCATATTTTTGTCGATTTAGCCCTGACGTGCCATCGCGGACTGATTGTTTTATTGTATGTACATACCTAATAGTATATTAAAGTTTAATAAATGGCCACCAAGAAAAAAAGGCACCAGTGCTCCATTAATTTTACTCATTGTCTTTTACATGCACAGATCAGCATTTCCCTATGCCTCTAGCGGATCCCTTTCTGTATCTTAGAATTGCAATTCACTAGAGCGAGAGGTCCATTCTCACGTAAAAGCGCTTTCGATGCGATTGAGCGCGGAAGATTATGAGGAGACTTCTCGTCCTAGATAGAGAATGACGCCTATAAAAGACATAAAATGTTAGACACACAGAAAAATGTGAATCCTTGTGTGAAGGGATGATTTCCAGCTCTAGTATGGGACTGCATATAAAAAGATATTCAAGTCTATTATATCATAAGTGCTGTGCACACCTTTAAGTGACAAGTTCGCTGCAGCATGTTAGTTATAATAAGATAAGCTCTCTGTTTATGATTTTGTGAATTAGTCGTTGGAGTGCCATAATAAATAAAGAAATAAATATCGCAGAACCTACTCACCCTATCAAAATGAAAACCTTTACTTTTAGCTATAGCTTTAAATTTGGGGTGGTTTTTAGCTTCGTTGAGTTCTTATTTCGCGTAATCATCGTGAGTGCTTGCGCACTGATATGATCTGTGGTTTCTGCTGCCACCACTTTTCTTGACTCACACACGCGTCCTAGCCTGCTAAATACGGGTTAGTACGTAAAGTGCGGGTGGTGGGTGACTGCAGAAGAATGCTAGGACCAACTGCAGCACCAGCAGGCTAGGATACGATTGTGAGCAAAAAAAAAAATGGGGGTCGCAGAAAACATAAATTAATCTTTTTTGCTGCTGAATTTCCAGAAGTTGAATAGTCAGATGTTAATAACGTAACGCATGACGGCACGGTCAGTTTTTCGAATGCTGGGCACCTTAGTCCCAGGAATGCCTTGATTAGACGCACCAAGACTAAGACAGTGTTCGGTAGTGCTCTCTCTAGACACTACGCGGTATGTGTAATCCAGCTGTCATACCAAGTACAGTACGGTTTTGTATACGCCTAATGAATAATAAATATAATCTATTCTGTCGCAGATATCGGCCAATTTATTCCGCACTCTACCGCCAAGTGAAAATCCTGATTTTGATCCTGAAGAAGATGATCCGACTTTGGAGGCCTCGTGGCCGCATCTTCAACTAGTCTACGAATTCTTCCTGCGCTTCCTTGAGTCAACTGATTTTCAGCCTACTATTGGCAAGAAAGTCATCGACCAAAAATTTGTATTGCAGGTAAATAGTTGTTTAAATATGTAATTAAGTCACACCACTCTTAGTTTACAGCCTATCATTTGACATTCAGTGATTACAGTTCTGCTTTGTGTCTAATACCGGATTTATATTCAACCACTACTGCTTCTCGCGCTACCGAGTATGCTATACTACTATTTACTGAAATATGTATGACGCCAGTGGGTACAAACTCAATTGCTTCAGAAGATACTTTGCATTCTCCTTTGACGCACTTCTTTTCGGTAACATCGGGCGCACGGGGTTCACACCAAGGGTAGTGTCAACCGCCGATTGTGAGCCCCAGTGGCATATGAGATTACTGTGATAATGTGTTGTCGGTTCAGTATGAACGAAAAGTTGTCCTAAATACCTAACCTGTACATAATTTTACACAATCAATTAGTGTTAGGTTTTTTAAACAATATTTTGAAAATGGCTTTAAGAATAAAACCTACGCGGGTATGAAGTAACCGTAAAGTGGCGATCCATGTATGAAAAAAAAAAGACTAGATATACTCGAGATAAACTTCTGATAACTGATAGGTGTCATCATCACAGCGTTATGCATTATTTTCTCATTGTTACATTTTGTACACGTACGTAGTTACGTGTAATCTAACAACTCAGATATTCCCTTGTAAACCTATTTCTTTCGCCACAGACGCACTTATATGACCTTCGTTTTATAATATTAAGTGTATTCTTGATACGTATCGTTATACTGACGTCAAGTTATGCATCTTCAAAATGCTGCAAGTAATTATGGCTGTAACCAAAACCTGGTTTACATTTTACACAACCTGGTTACACAGCAATTGGTTGATATTTGCTTACTTGTTTATTGAAGTATGGCCTGAGGTCCATTATGTATACAATATGGCCAGTTTTCATTAAGATGCAACCCAAAGTGTGTTATCTACATTGCGTAACGAGGTTTATAGCGTTTCAGGATCTGAGAGATGACGATTGGCTTCCAAGATTCATCTCAAAACAATGTTTATAAATGATTGATCTGCAAAATATATTCCGGAAAAGAAGAGCCGAACAAACGCAACTATGGTAGTAAAGCAGAACATCCAATTTGCAAATCGTCAGGTTTAAAAAAAAAGTCTTATTCTCAGAATGTTCGATTTGCAAAACATACGAATCGCAGAATATCCGATTCGCAATACGTCCGGTTTTCATTTATTGCTTAAAAAATTGAAAGAATGTTAAAAGTAACCTGTACATCATCTTAGGCGCTATTGAAAAGAAGTGCTTCAACGCGGCTTAGGGTAGAAGTTGATGGGTAGAAATCGTCACGTAAGGAAAAAGCGATATGCCCCCTCCATGCGACGTTCTCTCTCTCTCTTTCTATTATGTACGAGTGTGTGTGTGCGTGCGAGTATCGCTGGAACTTTGTCCCTGACGGGCGTCCCCCGACCGCACACGTATTTTTTCATTTTTGTTTAATTTTTATTGTTTCTTCTGTAATTTAAAAGAATCACAGTCCTACGTCGTTAATACTAATAAAACTCTTAATAGTAGTATAATTCTAAACTAATATTATAAATAGAAATAAAAGACTTGATTTTTTGTATGTTTATTTGTTACAAACCGATTTGGGTGAAATTTGGCACATTGGTAGACCAAGACGTGGATTAGGATGCTTTTATCCCGATATTCTCACGGGAACGAGACTTATGTGGGTGAAACCGCGGGGGCAATTAGTTTGTTATTAAAAGCAGGCTTAAGAATGTTCAACATGTGTTTTACTGTGTTATTACTTGTATTTATTGTATTTACGGGATACTTAACAGAGTTCATTACAGGATGATCAAATGTTACTTTTTACATTTAGTACCTATTTCAAATATTAAAGCAATAAATGAAAACCGGACGTTCAGTGTCAAGACAGCAAATATTATTGTGTTAATTTGTTTTCCATCATAATAGTATACTTCTTTTTTGCAGCTTTTAGATTTGTTTGATTCCGAAGACCCGCGTGAGCGCGACTTTTTAAAAACGGTGCTGCATCGCATCTACGGCAAGTTCTTGGGGTTGCGAGCCTTTATAAGAAAGCAGATTAACAATATATTCCTACGATTTGTTTATGAAACGGAACATTTTAATGGTGTGGGCGAACTCTTGGAAATATTGGGAAGGTCAGTAGGCATAGGCTTGTCTGTAATATATTTAGTTAGCCAAAATATCGTGATAATACATATTGACTTTGAGTTGTTCTGAGATTTAGAATGTATTTTTTCTCATTGCAGTATAATCAATGGATTTGCCCTTCCATTGAAGAGCGAGCACAAACAATTCCTGGTAAAGGTGCTGCTGCCACTGCACAAGGTGAAGTGCCTGTCCCTGTATCATGCACAGCTCGCCTATTGCGTGGTGCAATTTCTTGAGAAGGATGCCACGCTTACGGAGCATGTTGTGCGTGGTCTTCTGAAGTTTTGGCCCAAAACATGTTCGCAAAAAGAGGTAATTATGAACTATGAAACTAACGAGAGAGGTAACGGCCCAGGCAGGCGCTTTACTTTTTGTAAATAATTTCATCACCGCTGCTCTAAAAACTGTGAAGGAAAACATTGTGAGTGACCAAGAGAAACTGGCATGTCCTAGAATCAAAAGATCGAATACATGTGACATCTACCAACCCACACGGGGCCCGCGTGGTAGATTACAGCCCACTCCCTCATGAAGAGACAAGGCCTGTGTCCCAGCAATGGGAAAATTATAGGCTAAACGTATCTTTATCCTTCATACGAAATTTTCCATCGTATTTTTATCAATTGTTAATTTTATGCAGAATGAGAGATTTTAGAATCTTATACTTTCCAGGTGATGTTTTTGGGCGAAATTGAGGAGATATTGGATGTAATTGAGCCTGCTCAATTCGTCAAAATACAGGAACCGTTGTTCAGACAAATAGCTAAATGTGTTTCCAGTCCACATTTTCAGGTAAGCCCTTTTTCGTATTTTTAAGATCATATTTCTAAAAGATTACACGCAGGTTACCGATGAATTTAAAAATAATGCATATTTGATAAGTTTCACTCTATACAAAAGAAATTTATAAATTAACTAGCTGACCCCCGCAAACGTTGTTTTGCTTCTTTTTTTTTGAAAAATAGATGTTGGCCGATTCTCAGACCTACCCGATATGCACACAAAATTTCATCAAAATCGGTCAAGCCGTTTCGGAGGAGTATGGCAACGAAAACTGTGACACGAGAATTTTATATATTAGATTAGATTTAAACAATTTTTTTTTAAATATTGTTTTTTCGCAAGACAGGCAAACTTTTATCCAATTTTCCTATAATTCGATTAAAAAATTTACTTTATATTCATAGTAAATAAACCTTTAATAAGAAGTTAAATCTAATTATAAGAAATTTGCGGTACTAAATTTTTTTCGTTGTGTAGCACACCTCAGAGGAATTTATTAGAACCATGCCGTCACTCCTTCAATTTATTATGCAATTAACCTTCTAGAAAACTTGCCAAACAGAACTTGCAGAACACACTCGTTTATGGATGATTGATGTCCGCTCAGCAAGTCGGCGGTCCAATATCTCGCAAACTGCACTGTATTTTTTAAATCATGTTTAAATATTCGATACTTAGCTAATTTAATTTGACCCTGCATTGTGTGATTGGTTGGGTTATGTTAGATCTGGCGACGACAACGGCCCGACAAACGACAGCCACATATTCTGACTTGTCCATAACTTGTTGACATTTGAACTCTGTGACCATTATTAACTCAGATACATTTGGTACAAAGTATTCACAAAATGCAATTAGCTAAATATTCCCGAACATGACATCCAGAGTTGGGTATATTTCGCGGTTTATAGGTATGTTCTAAAACCTACCTAGCCTACCTGTACCTTTACTAGCTATGTAAAGGGCCACCGTGAGCGAAATTCGGTCAGGAGGACATTGTTTACTTGTCCCAACCAAAACTATATATGGTAAGCTTCGGCAAGGTAATTTGTCGAATTATGATTTGTAGTGATTTTGCTCATTTATATTTTGAGTACACTATTTTTATCTCACGAAGCGACGCGCGCTTTTATAGTGGTAACCAAGTGTACACATACACTTCCGTCTTCGCCGTAAGTTCCTCCGCATACACACCTATTCACAGCGTACTGGACACTTGGTAACCAAAAGTATAGCGCGCGTCGCGAAATAAAAATACTGTAGTAGAGGACTGTCTGGATACTAGCGATATTAGTATCTAGTAATAAGTGTGACAAACGAGATGCATGAATGTTGATTTTGGGACACGCAAATGAATACGAAACCATTGTAGCACGGGCATTTTGTATTTCCTGCTTAACCTTTTCTGCTTCATGACGAAAGAAGTAGTGAGTTTGTATTTAATTAATAACGGGCACTGAGCCGCGGGCACAAGTTGAGTGTCAATGACAGCATAGCATTTCTGCAAACCTGATGAGCCTATACTCCATTGAAATAAGATTAGAAATTTAAATAAAACTTTATACAGTCCGTTCAACCGATTTTGACTTCTATTGTGTTGGTGGCATCACAAATGGCAGCAGCAGTAAACAGTTGTATTGTAACCACGTTTTGGTTTTTAATGTCATCCTTATGTCTACGGAATAGAAGTCACTATCGGTTGAACGTACTGTAAAAAAGGTTTATTTAAATTTCTAATCCTATTTCAAATAGAGTTTAGTTGATATTTCACCTCTGTAAGTGAACGGTTGGAAGCTGTGTGATATTTGTACAGTCGAACATGGGGCCGACAAGTTATAATACCTATAAAAATAATAATTACATGAATATTAATTTCAGGTGGCTGAAAGAGCACTCTATTTTTGGAACAACGAATATATAATGTCACTGATGGAAGAAAACAATCACGTGATTATGCCTATAATGTTCCCCGCGCTGTATCGGATCAGTAAGGAGCACTGGAATCAGACCATAGTGGCGCTCGTCTACAATGTGCTCAAGACTTTCATGGAGATGAATTCCAAGCTCTTTGATGAGCTTACTGCTAGCTATAAGGCGGAACGGCAGAAGTGAGTGCATCATTCTTTATTTTAAAAGTTTACTTTAGTTTTGTATATTTCTATTTCTCTTCTTCTTATAATTTGTCGTTTGTATTGTAACTTTAAATACCTGTCAATCTGGACCAAGGACAATGCGACGCTTCGGTCGACGTTTACTGCTAGGAAAATGAACATTGCTAGGAGTATGTTATTGTCAATAGTGCATCCGCAGCCTAATTGCGTAGCACCACGTTAGTCAATCACTTTAATTTTAACGATTTAATTATTTTACATTGCGTTGATCTAGTTAAATAACACATACATTTTTCTAACAAATCTTTCAACAGATTATGTTGTTTACTTTAATTCTACGCAGTTTGGTTAAACATGAGTTGGAGTGTTTGATATGAGCGGGCCCCGTGTAACAGAGCTGTGTTGTTGCAGAGAGAAAAAGCGCGAGAAGGAGCGCGACGAGCTGTGGAAGCGGCTGGGCGAGCTGGAGATCAGCCACAAGCGGCAGGCGGCCGCGGGCGGCGCGTCGGCGCTAGCCAAGTGATGAGCATGTGTCGCGACCACACCCTCCATCCACGACCTAGAATAATGCGATTGAATTTGTTTTCAGCTATGTATTGATATTTTCTATTCGATTACATTTTTGTTAATGACGTTAATAATTTTTAATACCTCTAACGGTCGGTCGTCCGGATACGCTGTCGTACACTGTGGATTCGGTTCGCTCGCGAGCGCCGTCGGACCGCATCGACTCATGTTCGGTGTGACTACAAATTACTAATAGTGCTAAATGTTAATATGTCCGCATCCCGATGCACTGTCATAATGATTATTACTATTTTATATACGTTTACATAGGTCTCTAGTTTACTTTAGGATTTTTTAATATTGTTAAATTGTTTAAATAAGTTAAAGTTGTATGTATTATTGATGCATGATCGATTGTAACGCATTTCGGATCACCGATAAATGTATTAATCGGGCACCCAGCTTTTGGCTGAATATGATTGTACAAAAATGAATAAGAAAAAATTAAAAATGTAATTTGTTTAGTGTACGCGGGACGTCGCGGCGCAGCCTGTCGGCCTCGCCGTCTCGGCCCGCGCCCGTAGATCGTTGTATGAAATTTTCATTTAAATTAGATGCTCGATTCAATAATGTAATTTCGTCGTACTATCATTTTGTATAGTTACATAGTGTAAATAGGCATTTATTTATTATAAATTTATAGCAGTGTGATTTCTATACATAGCTGCGGGAGAGGAACACTATAATTGGGCAAAATCGGTCTGAGCGAACTGGAGACTATTCATGTATCATGCATACAGCTCGGTAAAACTAAAAAGAGTTAATTTGGATTATATTGGAGTAGAACAATGCTAAAAGTAGATATAATAATTTGTAAGGGAATAGTCATTAATTTGTATGATATTATTGTAGCAATTAATTTTTTCTATCATCACTTGTAGAGCGCTGCGGGCGCGGCTGGGCCAGTGGCCGCAGTGCCGGACGCGCCCGCGCCTCTGTATATACCGATACGCGCCGCGACATAGCGCTACTGCGTGTGTATGTATGTACACTATGGAGATGTTTGTTATGTAAAATGTATTAACATTGCAAAAATTATATATGATCTTATATAAATTACTATTATAGAACACAGTATGGAAATAAAAAAGTTGACTCACATGAATTGAATTCTTTAAGTAAACATAATGTAAGCGTAGGCGCCCCGCGGCGGCTAGTAGTAAGCGCCGGCCTCGCTCGCCCGCCTCACCTACTGTCCTCCAGAGATAACGTTCCCCTAGTGATTACTCAGTTGCGTAAACTACATTGGAAATACACAAGAAATTTTCACATTACTCGGTTTTTCATTTAATCGAGGCCCTTTAGATATTTGCTAAGACGCCTAAAAAAATGCTCTTTCAAAAACTATCCTGTATTGTTATCAAGCGATAACCAACCTTTCATAGTTAACATTTCATATTTTAAACGGTCATGACTGTTAGACCTTTTGAATAAGTCAATGAACCCCGTGCGATCGATACACCGCAACAAATCAAGTTCAAGTTAACACATCACTATGACTACAGCAGGCCAAACATTTTAAGCTTGAGGCTGATACTACACACGATACCTTCATTTATATTTTCTACACTGCTTGGACTACACACTAAGCCGTCTCGTAAGCAAGTAGTGAAAGTTGTAAGTGAAATAATTTGCTCTCGGATTTGCTTGTGCCTTAAATGGTCCATGTATCTTAAGTTGCCAATACATAAAACTTTAAAACAATGAGGCTAACTGGCTCTCGAGCATATTATAGGACTACGCCACCTAAGATGCCTTTGGGGCTGGTGGAGCTAATAGAAGGGTTAACAAGGGAAGTGCTGAAAAACAATCCCGCCGATATTTATGGGTTCTGTGCCGGTCATGTGCAACAACTGCTGGAAATAAGAGATGGCCCTCGTAAGTTTTATATTTTTTATTATTAAACACGGCTGCCTGAAGCGCAGGAAAATGGTATTTCCTAACTACAGCCAAAAACTCTGTCTTCCGCTTATTATAATGTTGCTTTTTCAGTTTCTCACCATCATAGCAATTTTTCCCACACTTTACTCAACTTCCCATAACATGATGTCAAGCAACTTGCCTACAATTCCACATTTTATCAGAATTTAATAATATGCACTACATGACGAAATAATATCTTTATTGAGTTTTGTCACGAGTAGTCAGATGCTGCTCAGGGGACTGCCATAACGCAATCGACCAATCGCAAAGTTGCAACCAATACGCTGACTGCTTGAGCGATCGATTCATTTATATTGCAACTCAAGTTCCTAGTTTATGATGTTTGATGATTGCAACACTCGGCTCGTTTAAAAACATTAGGATATAAAGGTGTTATTAATTAAAGGGCTTAATAACTTTACAGTTCAAAAGAAAACATTAACATTGGAACAAAAAATTGCCAAGGCCCAAGAAAAAGTGCGGGAGCGGGCAGAACAGCGAAGAAAACAATACAATAACGACTTACTCAATCAACAAAAAGGCGAGTGTCCTGAAATAAAGGGTACTCCAACAATTAAAGATGATACTCCACCGATGCTTCCACAAAAACCTACAGCAGTTCACATTCTTAAAAAGCCTGCTCAGAATGAACAAGATTTGGGTAATTCATCAGAGGCTGAATTATCACATGAATTGTGCACACCAAGTGAAGATCCTCAATACCAAGAAATTAAAGATTTAGCAAAGAAAGATGATGACAATTTAAAAAATGATAAAATATCTGAAAACAAGGATACAGAAAACGAGTCAAAAAAATATATTAATTTGGCGGAACCATCTAATGAAGTAAGTGACAATATACTTACCCAAGACTCTACTTTAAACGAGCTACCAAATACCGAGACTTCTGCTACCAAAGTAGAAATATTACATAATTTTAGTGCACCTATGGTAGATGGACAAATAACGGATGTTGAGCCACAATCTGTTCAGGAAGGTCAAAAATTAGTAGCAGAAGCTGGTGTTTTGCAGGAATTTGACCCCTCGTCGAATGAAGAACAACATGTATCATGTCCAATTTATTCCATGAATACAAACCAAAATAAAGGAGTGGAGTTGGAACAGACAGCTGATTTAGATTATCAAAACTCAGTAGCACAGGCAGCAAATATAATTTCTAACGACATTGTCGAAACTCAAATTGACGATTTTAATTTGTCACTTGTTAAAGAAGAAACCCAGTCAAATGATACCGATAGCATACAAATTTATATCGACCCCGATTTTACGAACGGGTCAAAAAATATTATAGATAATGTCGAACCTACGATTAAGAGTGATGATAATGTAAACGGGAATGAAGAAGATCCTCAGGAAGCAAACACATTTGATATTTCTTATAAAGAATCGCCTACTGCGGAACTACAAGATCCACGTATAAATTCAGACATGCTGGAATCACTACTGGAAACAAACACTGATAGTGATGTTGTGACACTTATTACACAGGAATCCACTAATGGCGAGTTACGGCAACATAACGCTTTTAAAAATGATACAAATAATGCTGAATTACCCGAAGGCGATAAAGATAACTCGGATACAAACGGTGTAATTTCTACGCGAGAACAGCTTCAAGAGAATACGCAACACCAAAATCAAATTAATAATATTGATTTGATTGAAAACAACAACAAAGAAAAAACTGATGTTGATAACAGTGGTCATGAATACACAACAAAGTTGAATGAAACTCTTCAAACTCATAATCATGATAGTAACATGGACTTGGAAACAGCAGCAGTAACAATACAGAAGGTATTTCGGACGTTCCTTTTTAAAAGCAGAGCCTCTACTTTCGACGACACGGTCAACGATGCAACAATATTTTTGAATGAAGTTGACAAAAATAAGGTAATTGATTCTTTCTATTATTTGTCTTTCAGTTAAAGTTTAGTTATTAAAAACGCGATTCTTGTCTTCCAGGAAGAATGCGATTTTCCTAATGCAAGTTCTTTGAACGAAAGAAGAACACATGGAATTACAAGAATGGATACAGTATTGCAAACGGTAAACGAGGAAAAATCTCTTTCTTTATCTACTGACGACTCCTCCACGATGTCCAGTGCAGCAACTGTCATTCAAGCCCATGTTAGGGGTTTTTTAGTTAGGAATAAACTTAATTCAAATAAGACAATTTCTACGAATTCCTTAGCTGCTAGTAACTCCAACGAACCATCCCTTACGTCGCTAGAAATGGACAATGAACAAAATAAGAATAAAACAGTGTTGAATATTCATATTGTTCCCGAAGGAAGTAATTATTTAAGCAGAGACGAAAGTTTAATCACTTCAATGGACTTGTCTCTAGACACTAGCCCGCCATCGTCTATCAACTTGCACCCTTTGGGTTATGATAAAAGTGAAAGGCGGAAGCAGTTAAAACGAGAAGATGCTATACAATCTGTATCCCCACCAAGTAATAACAGTGGAAAATTAAGCGAAGATGTGGATTCCGTGAAAGAATTGCCACTTAATGAAAATGAAATAACGGAAGAGCATCAAGTAGAAATCAAAGTTGTAAAAGATAATTTGGACGGAAGTACAAACGTAGAAGAAGGTAACATAGTTCCCCATGCTGAGAATATTACATTAGAAACGATCGTTTCTGATAATGCAGAATCAGCAAATAAACAAAAAGAATCTGTAGAAAAAAATAATTCTGATGAAATGGATGTTGTCACTCCTTTCATTCCAAAGGAAGATAATAATTCATCGGATCAGATTCTTATGCACTCTGGAGAGTTCCACGACGCCGTGCTTCCTACCAAGATATCGCGCAGTGACACATCAGTCGCCAGTGGTGAGTGAAGACATCTATTACAGGTGATAATTAATTCCGTTCTATCAAGGCCATCGCATGAACTGCTATTCAGTAAATCGATGCCGCTTGCCTTGTAACGTAGACAGCGATCAGTAGCAAGTAATGTAGTATAAACATCTCCATTACGCATTATTGGGTAAAACAAATAAACGAAAACGATACAGATAAAAGATTACAACCGTATAAAAGCTGAGTAGAAGTAGTACTATAGTAATTGAGTTGCGTTTGGAATGCAGCAGGGCTATTGTATGGTAGTTGATTGTAGGTAATGGAGGTGAAAGTTAATTAAAATGTTATGTATGTAGATATTTGTTTTTTTTATAACATACATCCGGTTTCTGAAAGGCAACTTAAAAATTAGCTTTGATTTAGTAAGGCCAGGGGTGGATCCAGTATTTATTTTTGTGGGGGTGGGGGGCACGTGGGCCAGACAGATTGGAAAGACTTTCTTTTGACCATACATAATGAAATTGGAGTTACGTTGTCACGGTTTGTAGAAACGTTTGAGAGGTTATAAAAAAAATACAAAAGCGAGCTCAACATTTTTGTTTTTGCATCCCGCGGTCCCGCCTCGTAGGTATAGGTTAGGTTTTCTTTCGACTGTTGAACTGAAATAGGATTTACTGCGTCGACGTATGTAGAAAAGTTTCAAAATTAAGAGAATGTTGGATAAGAGCGAGCGACGCGAGTTCGAAAATGTATGACCCGCTTTGAAGGTACAGGTTAGATTTTTTCGAGTACTTTCGACCATTCATACTGAAATAAGAGTTTTGTGGTCGACTCATTATGCAGAAGATTTGGAGGTACAAGAGAATGTAAGAGGGAGCTCAACTATTTTGCGTACGTAAGGGGCCTCAACGTCCAAACTGCTTCTTACTGAACATGTTTCGACCTTGTTTATTAACGAACCCGGGGCGTACCGAGCGAGTGAACCGAGCTTAATAATTTTTGCACCCAACCTGGGATTTTTTTGGTTATTTTTTGCCATTCATAGTAGGTACTTATTAACTAAATATTTTGAGTTGAGAAGTGCATACATTTTGAAGGCGCCAGGCCCTACGAACTGGTTACGACTCAAGGCAGAGTCGTAGTCGTAGAAAGTGAACCAATTCGAAAAAAACTCTGATGATCTCATACGAATTAAATACACTTGGGAGCAAATAAATCGAGCCACTTCCTTTTTCACGCAATATGGTTATTATTTTTGGTATTATGGAACGCATCGATTCGAAACATATATCGCCTAAAAGGGTATTTAATAACCTTTACAATGAGGGTAGTTAGTTGTCAAAATTTCATTTTAATTAAAGTTGAAAGGGTAGAATAAAATTATCGCATTTAATTTGCTTGTGACATTTTTATTGTACTCTGTTAAGAAAAGATTAAATTTGAGGTTTTTGTTAATCATACCCATATTACTTGTTATTGTTGTCTTTATCTGTGTCTGTGTAATCAAAATAACCTGATAAAATGGATACTACACCGACGGAAGCTGCCCAAGTTGTAGCTTTACTTGAGGTTGGACACGGACAACGTGAAGTGGCACGCAGACTTCATTTGAGTCGTTCAAAGGTACAGCGGGTATACCGCAGGTATCTGGAGACTGGTGCTTTTGTTCGGCGACCTGGAACTGGCCGACCACGGGCAACAAGCTAGCCCACTCCCCCCCGGATCCGCCCTTGAGTAAGGCTATGTTATTTCAGACATCCAATCACTGTATTAAAAAAATTCAGAAACCGGGTGTTCAGCTGTGTGTTACATTGTGTGAGGATTTGTGGCCGTATAGACTTGTTTAAAAAAAAATATGTTGTAAGTAAAAAATAAATAAAGTAATATTTATTATTATTTTCAGAATTCAAGAATGCACTGGTGTATTTCTTGCTTTGGAACCATTCATAGTGAAATATTTATTATAGTCCATTATGTTCGAGATGTTGTCACCGCAATTATAACTTTATAATACGTATTTATCTCTTTTAATGTAATAGTTTAGGTAAAATAAAGCACCCTCAAGCATACTCTTGTTTTAATTAATCATGTTTCTGACGGTAATCAGACGAATATTACTCAAAATATGAGTATTTTCTTACTTTATTCGCATTATTAAATAGGAATCGCACGATATAACGCACGAAGATAGATTTTATTTTATTTCATACATACTTATTAATGTATCTATGGTTTTTTTTATACTTCGATTTACGGTGGAATTTTTATAATACTAATTATTCCTTTCAAGGGTCGTATCGAAAGGGTGACAATGGGACTTATAGCCTACGCCGGCGTCTGTCTGCCTTTCACACGACTGTATCTTTAGAACTATAGCTAGCCAGTTAAAATTTCGAAGAATATGCGTAAATGTATCCGTCACCTTGACAGATAAGGCAAATAAACTATTTTCGTTTAGTTGGTACGGAATTATTTATTAGTCAGACTCGCACTTCCCGGTTTTTTACGTACACTGGAGCCGAGTACTGTACTGTACAAGCCGCATACATACTGCCCACAAAGAAGTAGAGCGAAATTCAAAATTGTCTTACGTTTTTTGCAATTTGCAGGTATAAGCTTGTATGTTGATTTAAATATGATTCGCGGCCGTAATAAATATTTACGTAACTATAATAATGTTTTTTTATAGGGGTATTTGTTTATTTGTTAGTAAGTTTATATGCAGGAGGTAATCTGGTACTAACTTTATAACTTTTTGCATTGAAAGCCCAATTCTTGAGGAATGCTATAGAGGCTTTGTAATATCATGCCATGACCCTATGAGCCGAGCAAAAAGAAAAAAAGTCAGAAGAATGCTAAGGGTTAACGAAGTCATAGCGCGAGCAGACGATGTTATGCGACGGGGTGAGCGTGTAGAATAATAGGGAAGGTGACTAATGTTAAAAATAATGTAATTTCAATGAAGGCATAGTTAAATGAGATAATCGAAAAAATCGGTTAACACTTAAATGCATAGCGTATCAAAAATGAAACACTAATTTCAAACCCTACTGCCAGCTACAAATTTTACTTACGTCAAACTTGGCCGTATGTTTTGAAGTTTCCATAACCTGTACTTACGGGTGAATTTAAAAAAAAATAACAGCTTTTAAAATACGCACGAACAAAACTGACAGTTTTTTACCAACGGACGATTTTGGCGCGAACGGTGATTGTTTACATTTTTGAGTGACGATAAAAATAAGTTTGAGTGAAGTTTTCTCTTTGTAAAAAATATATTGTATTGGTGAGTAGTAATATTTCGTGTTCATAATTGTTCATTTTATTATTATGCTTGAATTTGGCTGTTTTCGTCTAATAATTCATGTGTATCAAAAATGATACAGTATGCAGTAACGGCAGAAAAAATATGTTTATTCTAAGCGGTAATTTTTTTGTGGTTGGGTATTTGTGCATGTATTTTAGTTGCTTTTTACAGCGATGGCTGCAATACGTTGCAAGGACAATGTTATAGAGGATATTCTTCGAAGATTGGAAGACGGTGAGTTATCGGAGGATGATAACTAATGAGACGAGTTAGACTTCTACCCTTCAAGAGAAGAACTACTTCAGGTGCTAGAAGGAGATGACCTGCCCGATGCCAATATTAGTACTAACGTAAATAACTAGAATCCTCATAATATATATAAAAATGATACCTGAGCATATGATGACCTGCAGGTCACTATGATGAAAATGTATCAAATTACGAGGGAATAGAAGTAACTGCATCAGCGGGAAAGATAATAAACAGGTAATACTTCAGTCGACGTATGTTGGAACTGAACCTTCTAAAACTATTGAGAGATACGATAAGAAAGAGAACACAAGGTTGTCTATTTCCTGTCCTAAATTTATAAAAGAATACAATGCTCATAGGGGTGGGGTCGACCTACTGGACAGCCATTTTTAGGTCGATACCGCATCCAAATGAAGACAAGACAAGATAGTGGTAAATAAGATTTTTTTATCACCTCTTGGATATTACCATGAAAAATGCTTGGGTCCTATATCAAAAAGTCCATAAACAAAAGGGAGTGAATCCTAAAAGCCTTATGGTAGCAGAACTTCGCGCTGACTTGGCTGAAACAATGACTAAATACGGAACACATAGAGAAAGCAAGAGAGGAAGACCAAGCACAAGTCTTGAAGAAGAAGTCTGTAAGAAGAAAATAAATACCAGCTTACCCGCTATGCGTACTAAAAACGCTGGTCTTGATAAAGTTGGCTATGAACTCATTAGAACAGATTCAAGAAGGCTTTGTCAATTTCCTGATTGTATGTTTTTTGAGTATTATAAAATGCTCCAAATGGTACACTTAAAAAAAAAAACTTTTTTTAAATATTTTTTTAACATATAATACCTTCATAATAAATAAATATGTACATGTATAATAGTAAAAAAGCTAACTTTTAATTTGTAACCATATTTTAAGTGCATAATGCATAATGTTTCATTTTTGATACAGGACTTTTTTTAATTAAAAATATATGAAAATATGCATACTGATTTTTTTTACTATTTTTCCATGAATCTACCCATTGGCCTGAATATAATATAATTTTTTTGATAAAATAAATAATTTCATGCATTTAAGGGTTAAATCGATGTAAATATGAAGAATATCTTCTTCATATTTACATCTACACGTTTTTAAAGATTCCCGTCCTTGTCGCGCGGTACGGATAATGTACGGCGCTAGTATCACAGACTAGGTACTTAGAGATACTACGTATGCTAGTATGAAGTTACATAGTTGTGACGTCACTTCTACGATAGGGCTTTCCTTGTCTAACACTTACTTTAAAACGTTTATAACTTGGCAATTTTAAGAATTTACACTTTTTGTAATATTGTTTGCACTATTTGGAAACAAACATTTTTTGTCACCATCCCAATTATAAAAATCAAAATATTAAATGTCGCCTGTGTAGTTTTTTTTATTCTTAAGATTATAATTCTGTAAAAACTAAACACATATTTAATACGGTTGCGGATCGTATTTTGTACGGTTGCGGATCGTATGAAAAATTTAATATTGCGGCGACCGATTTTATGTGACTTTCACAATAGATACATACCTACTGTAAATCACATGGGAATTATTGGAAGTTTATAAAAAGTGTAGATGGACGATTGACGACCTTACATTTTGACTATACAGAGGCCCTAGTGTGAGTTTCTTCTTAACTATCACCAATTTTGGCGTACTGGCGCTAGAAAAAGCTATCTATCTCTAGGTATAACGTCCCAATAAAGCCAAAGGATGCGTCCATAAATCATGTTGACAGCGACAGATATTATCAATAGCGATCTCTCTTATCATAATTTGGCTATAATGGAACATTAAACCTGAGAATGATACATGGTTTTTCTATCTGCAGTAAGTATGCCAAAATTGGTGATAGATACGTTATTGGATTCAGCCGTAAGGCGGCAAACCAACGAGCCGCCTATCGGACAGTCAGGTGGTAACCGGGCACTACCGTCTACAGACATTGTAATACTCCAGTTACCGCAGGTGCGTTGCCATCTCCGAGACAACTGAACTGAATGTCATGGAGTGTAATTACACCGGCCGACTCGTACCTTTAAAATCAGTATAGGGTAACGCTGCTTGGCAGCAGAAATAGATAGCCAAGCGTAGTAGTTTCTGCTTGGACTTTCGTCACAACATGTACAGCCCGCGCCAAACTTTTTGACCGCCTTGAATATAGTCGCGAGTCCGAACTTGCGCATGGTACATTCGAGTGGACAATACGTAATCAACCAATTTTTTTTAGTTTTCTAAATTTTTTAATACCTACAATGTTAGGTCAATTTATTTTTATTTGGTGATTATAAAGTTCGTGTTTATTCCATAAGTTATTTTATTATATATAATGTATGTGTTATTTGTAAAACATATAGGTAAGGTAATAATCGGATAAATGTAAATAAAAAACATTAATATAAATAAAAACTATATTCACAATGGGGCCACACCTTCCATAAAACATCTCCCTTACTAGTGGATGGTTCCGCATCCGAATCACTCTCTTCACAAAAATATCCGAATCTTCTTCTACTGATTCATTATCGCTCACGTGAATTATTATTTTTTCAGTTAGGTCATCTATGATGACATCACTTATCTTATATTCTTCTTCAATATTCATAACTTTGTCGCAAAGTGCAGTCCACTCCTGTTCACCAATGCTATTTACTTTTTTTTCCACTAGTTATATAATATTAGTTATATTATTTGTGAAATTTGTTTCGCCACGTAACCTTTTATGGATGCCCAAGCCATTTCTATGGGGTTCAAGTCGGGATGGTAAGGTGGAAACCGTAAAAAAAGATATCAAAAGGTCAACCCTTTTGATATCTTTTTTTTAAAACCTTTAGTGCTACTATCACTCGATGCCTTCGAAGTGGTATGCGATGAATCGACATACGATTCGTCAGTGTAAACTATCGGTGTTCCTTCTGCGCGATATTTCGTTATTTCACGCAAATATTCAATTCGCTTACAGCGAATATTTGTATTCTCAATTAATAATTTGCGATTTTCTTCAGTTTTTTTCCATTTAAATCCTATTTCATTTATAATTCTCCTCAAATTCGTTGCGGATCCTTCAAAATTTATATCTTCTTTTAATTTTTTTAAAAGTTGGGCAATGGGGAAGGTCGGGCAAAGCTAATTGTAGATGGCGTGACCATAGCAAGGTCCCTACGGTCTTCATTAAATTTGACATTTCGTTCATTCATTCCATTTTGTGTTTGATTTCACTATTTCGTTATTTTCGGTGATTTCAGCATTATAAATCAAGTACTTGACATGGAAAGTCAGAATTTTAAACCTTGAATACTTCCTCGTAATCACTTTCATCAAAATGTTTACAACTCAAACTCGAACTAAAAAAAATCTCTATGAATAGCTTTAAACCACAATCTTCTAATTTTAGGATCTACGGGAAATGGTGCACTCCAATTTCGGAGTAAGAACACAATAACGCGTAAATTTTCGCTAAAATAAAATAAAACCACATAACGCCTTGTATTATTAGCTTGTGTTGGGAACTAGGTACGACAGCGCCATTTTGACAGTTGCCTTCCCCATTGTCGGCAACTCTTTCAGTGTTAGATGAAAATTGTGGATACATCTTTTGATGACACCTTGGTCAAAATTGTCGATTCCGGTTACCTTTTTTACCCCTTGCCTCTTCTTTCCGGGTGTACGAAAAACTGCTAATAAATCGGAACTTGGTTCATTAGCAACCGATATAATACGTCGTACAGTTCTTTCTGATACTCCTGTAGCGGCTGCAGTCCGTTTATGTACTGCCTTCAAATCGTATTTAAGGCCTTCTTCAGCTTCTTTCTTCATAAATTTATGAACATCGTAGACTATTTTACGAGCCTGGCGTCGTAAAACAATTAACAACGAGTAACAATAACTAAAATCTATAACAACAAATTAACGAAACGATCGTACGAATTCTGAACGCGACAGTACTCTCAGAGCTCAACAAGTGCGTGATTCGTGTACGGACGTAGCACTCACACTAAGGCGTGGGTGCCAGAGCGCGTCGCGGGTTGTGTTCGTGCCTGATTTTGTGTTCTGCGCAATGCAATGAGCCTAGTTTCGGGGCGGATACAAAGTTTGGGGCGGGCTGTACTTCTGTTGTAATTTGCTTACTCTACCCCTTACCTTTGTGCACTATGTGTGGACCACAGAGTACTTCTATAATTATATATAGTGGTAGTAGGTATTAAAAAACTGCAGTGTGGTAGCCACTTCACAGAGAAGTGCTCACTCTAAGGGGGACCTTAGACGGTAAATCTGGCATCAGTTCAGTCAGAGATCTTGATTAGATTCAATGGGGAAGTTCAGTCAAAGCTAGTTGTAGATGGCGTGACCATAGCTAGGTCCCTACAGCCTACAATAAATTTGACATTTCGTTCACTCATTCCGTTTCGTGTTCATTCATGAGTTTGGTTTTATTCCACTATTTCGTTATTTTCATTGATTGAATATGTCAAAATTGAAAACCTCACATTGCTTAATTCCTTGTATTAACTTTCTTTAAAATGTTTCCGACATAACCTCGAACTCTGTTGTAATTTAAATAATTCTCTTCCAATAGCTGTATGCCCTAATCTGCTAAGCTTAGGGTATTTCGGAAAATGGAAGACTCAAATTTTCGAGCATTTAGGAACATACCAAAGAATCATTTTCGCAAAAAATAATAAAAACCGCCTCACGCCTTGCATTATTAGCTTGTTTTGGGAACTAGCTACGACAGCTCTATTTTGACAGTAGCCTTCCCCATTGATTGAAGATAATGAAGTGAATTCTAGATTGACCTAATCCTTAGTATGTGCAGATTAAACCTGGAACTTCCAAAAAAAAAAACTTTTTGTTTTCTAAAGTAAAATGCAGTATGCATTTTGGCAACACAGCAAAAAACCTGATATTTTTAATCTGTGGTTGATATTGACAGGTCTAAGTTAAATGTCGATCGATGTCCAATAAAAAAATAAACACGTAACTTGTGCTTTAGTGACCACAATCAAACTAAAGTTTGCAATCAAATCAAATAACTGTTAAGAAGCGACGTCGTTTTAGTATTTATAGAACTCATTTCATTTCTTTACGTACCATGCCCCTACCACCAGCTTTAGCCGCGCGTCTAGCTAAACGAGGACTATTGAAACCAAAACCTGCAGATCCCGCCGCTAACAATGAAACTCCTCCTGTACAGACTAATGAAGAAATCATTGCAGAAGATTATGACAGTAAACTTGATGAGCGTGTCAATAAAGAACACTTTTGGGAAGGCATCGAGGGTGTCAATGTTGACCCCATTAAAGGTCATAAAAGTTGTCCAAATAAAAGCAATATCTACCACGAGTGTTCTAAGTATTGTGTAAAAAGATGGAAAACGGGAAAGTTAGTTCCTAGCGAAATCTACATGGAACATAAAAAAAGGGCGTTGGAACTGTGGCCCTTGCCATCAGGTTGGGAAGAAGTGTATGATGAAGGATTTGGTCAGCATTATTTTTGGAATGTACACAATAATTTGGTTAGTTGGCTGCCGCCTGCTCACCCCCGTGCTACTCCTACTGAAAGTGCTGCACATTTACGCGAAGAGCGATTGTTGAAGGAAGGGGATGAAAGTGATGAGAGTAGTGAAGCTTCTGACCAAGAGGTACCTCAACAGCAACAACACAAGGAGAAGAAACAAGAGCGCCGAGAGAAAGAGAAAGACTTAGTGCATCATAGGAATAAAAGACTGCGGGTTAAAGACAATGACTTAGATCCAATGGACCCTGCAGCTTATTCTGACATATCTAGGGGGAGCTGGACCTCTGGGCTAGACACCCATGCTAAGACAGGAGTGGACTCGACTGCTACTGGTTCCTTATACCAAATGAGACCATATCCTGCACCTGGAGCTATACTTGCAGCAAATGCAAAACAATCTTCTCCATCACCATAAATATAATAATAAAATATTAAGTCAAAAACAGTTATTTTTACTTTTCCTAGTCAAAATTATTACAAATCATCATCATCTATTAATTAGTGCAGACGGATTCATAACTACCTACTTACAGTACTTTTACTGGTTTACTTGTAGTGCAAATATCTTTGAAAAAAAAAACAAAAAAACGTCAGATCATATTGTACTTAGATATATTATGTCAGATACTCGTTGTAGGATAATGCATATACCCCCAACTTGTTTATGGGGTTCTGTACCCAAAGGGTGCCAATGGAATCCTATGACTTGGTTATTCTGTTTATCCACCCTAGAGTGGATAATCGGAATTCACTTCTGATTGTTCTTCCAACACATTTACCCCAAATACATAATCAACAATACATCAAATATACTAATACAATTTAATAATTTATGAATTCATTTTTAATAAGTTATAAATCAATCTACATATTGCATTTATATCAAATAACACTCACAGATTTTTAATAATATTTATATTTAAAAGTTATAAAATTCTGCTTTATTTCCATTTGCAAATAAGCGCGACACAAAGGCACCGCATTTACTAAAAGTACTCTGTGGGCACCGCTCGTCGCGCGACACGCGTGTCTTTATGTCGCGCTGTGGCGTCGCGCCAGTGTGAACGAGACTTAACACTAATTTCATGATTGAGTACCTGTCCCAGATTACTTTATTAGAAGCAAGCAACTCATAACATAACATCACGCCTGTAATCCCAGAAGGGTTAGGCAGAGATGTACCTATAGTACACCCACATTTCGCCAGTTATGCTTAATTCCCATGCAATCGGGGGCGAGCCTATTGACATCAACCGGGCACTTATTCAGACTCCGGGATGCTTCTGAGAAATTCTAGATAGAAAAACCCAGTAACACTTTGCTGCACTAACCTAACCTTTTTTTTAAACCCGCAACCCCGACTGGTGCCGGGCCCGCCTCGGCTGGCCTCCTCGAGTTAGGGGGGGAGTGAGTTGTTTGACTCCCTCCGCAACATCTAAGAGGGGCACGCCTGGAACACTACGCGCCGCCACCCCGGGTCCTGATGTGTGGGGGGCGGCGGACGTCCCCGAGTCCGCCATCCCTGGACCCATTTATGGGGGCTGGAAGTGGGCGTTGTCCGCCCTCCGTCTACGACCAACCCCTGCGACGAGTCAGCTAAATGGCCCCGTCGCCTGCCATTTTTCGCCCGCAGCGGACAGGGAGAGCGGCCCACAACATACCGACATACCTCTTCCCCTGCGGCCCCTCCGCGTCCGCCATCATACGGTGGCGACCCCGTTAAGGCCGCAGAAGGCACCGCAATATCGCCGATTCCTCTCCCGCTGCGGCCTCAGTTGCGATGTCGCTCATGCGAAAGCCCTGACGAGCGGCCCCTCCTCAGGTTCCTCTTAGCTTCATCGTGGGGGTCCAAGCCACGGTTACTGAACCCCCCCGCCTCGTCAATTCGGGAACCCACCGGGGGGGAATCTAACCTATTGTTCCGAGGTGGAAGTTTTGTTTAATTACTTACCTTTCAATGGCGAGTGGGTATATTCTAGGATTCCATGTGACATTTAAGTCATTCTAGAGATAACGGAAATGATTGAGGGCTTAGATAAATGATAAGTCTCGCGGCGTCTAGCGCAGCGAGACGAATCATTTATCTATGATTGAGGGTTTTCATGAAAAATTCATCACAGTCAGTTGGCGCAACTTTGACAAGAGGTTTTCCATTTCGACAATGATTATCAAATAAATGACTGTACAAGGGTGTTTCAGGAGTTTCTTGCCCGTTCTTCTGCATAGAGGTCTACGTTTTGGAATGGGCAACTAGCTTCAACTTTCTAAGTTTGACACAGCCTTGGGAGAAATCAGATGAAAAATAATATACACGCGTGAACGATGAACAAGCGTTTCAGAGTATCCACCCTAGGGTGAATAAAGGAAATACCTAGTCGTTGTTAGTAAGCCCTCGCTGTCCGTCCGTCCGTCCATCTGTCTGACAGCAGGCTGTCTCATGAACCGTAACAGGCAGACAGCTGAAATTTTCAGTGTGGATTTCTATTGCCGCTAATAATATAGAAATAAAATTAAAACTTACTTATACAAGAAACATGTTTTTTTTTAAATATGTCGTGTCAAATATTATATGGTAGTATGCAATCCTTCGTTTGAGAAGTTTATGTTTTCAACAAAAAAACTTGGTTTTTCCTTTCTGTGAATGAATATAGCAAATAAATGGTTATTTTCTTCGTCTGTTGTTAATATACTAACTTGGTGCTGCCTGTTCACTGTGCCACACATAACAATTAAAATCACAAAATCAATAAAATACATATTTATTACCAGATTATAGAACATAAAGAAAATACAGCTATAACTTAAAATAATATTTCATTATATGTTTGGCCTGTGGTTTGACTCAATAAAATCAACGGCTGTTTAATTTTATTGTGAAAGATATTTATATTTCAAAATAAACTAAATTGTTTGAATGTGTATAATGTATAATAATTACATTCTTGAAGTAATACTGTCTTATTACTAATTAGTTTCCTGTTTGGAAATCATCAATGTTGATGTGAAGTTCAATCATGGGCTTCCACCATTTAACTTATAATAGTCTTGTACCAAAATTATTTACAATAATTTACATTTCGAGATGACAAACAGCAGCATGTAACAGCATTATATTTTCGTTCAGTTTATGAAAATGAAATCTTAGTTCACAATCAATAACTTAATTCTTGGCTTGAATTTGGATTCAAGTTAAAACTAGGTCAAATGCATATAATTATATGTAAAAACATCATGGTTGTCTTGTAAACATTGGTTACAGTTCTTAGCTTCCATTCATGTATTTGGTTTCTGTAGAGATATTCATTAGTAGATTTTCTGAAGTTAACAGTCCAATTGAGCTCTCAGTTTTCGTCGATGAATCTGTAAAATAAAATCTTGGTTGAGAATATTCATAATAACGTTCCGAGATCTTGTGCAGTCAACCGCGACTCGATGATGATCTTTGACAGCGCTTTTATTACAGTCTAGCTTCTGCCCGCGTCTTCGCCCGCATGGAAGTCGGAAATTCACCCACGGGAACGTGCTACCAGGACAAAAAGTAGTCTATGACCTTCCGTAGGATGCCATCCATCGCCTTGCCAAATTATCGAGATTTATTCAGTGGTTTAGGTTAGGTTACTTTCGAAATTAAATTAATATACCAAAAGTAATAAAACATAATATTACAAATATTAAAGAGAGAGAGAGAGAGAGAGGTGGTTTTTGTAGTTCAAGTGTAGTTGTGCGCTTGACCGTACAACGTCTAAAGCTGTAATAATGGTGAAATCGTGTCGTAGGTACTAAGAAATAAACAAAAATGAATGAGTGCAAAATGCTGGTATGACGGCCCGGACATGAAGGGTCTCGGTTGGAGTGTAGCCTTAGAGGCGAAGGACGTTTTTTTATCAGTTATCAGTATCTGGTTAATGCTGTCTATAGAAACCTTTAACCGAAAATTTTGCTTCTGCGAAGCATGGCCCTAGGACGAACTGTTTCCGAGAAGTAGGCCTTCAAATGTTTTTTTTAAAGTTACTAAGGAAAAAAGAGAATGTTGTTTTTTCAAATCATTAGTTTCTCGATTCTATCGCAAAGAAACCATAACTTACAGGCTAAAAGCGACATGTTTTTTTTTGTCTTTGAACAGCCGTTTGTCGTAAAATTATGTCGTAGGGATCCTTTTAGAACTTAGGATACAAGAGCGAATGAAGCGAGCTCGGGACATGTTACAAACCGACTCGGACAGGTTAAGTTCGAAGGGGATTGCGGGTTCTAGTGAGCGAGCGAAGCGAGCAAACAAAGAAAGACAACGCCATCCCCTTCGTTGTTCTTTTTTTACCATCCAGAAGTAGGAGCGGGGGCTCCTTCGACAAGCCTACGTACGTCACAGGGCCATGCTTCTCAGAACGTAAATGGTTTCTATGGTCAAAGTTAACCCGATACTGCAATAAAATACGTAGATTTCCAAAAACAAAATGAACAAAATTTATTGTTCTTTGCTGTTCATAGTACCCTTGCGTAAACTGCAACTCCTACTACTCCGCTCCTAAAACGACCTACTGGCCACGGTCTCGTACAGTCAAGTTCACTAATATATTGGCAGTGACAATGTTTCAGTGACATTGGCAGAGACAATGTGTCCTCATAAACGGCATCACTATGTAAATTTCTAATAACTGCTCCCAAATAATGGTGTTTAATTTTTATTTTTTATTATTAGATATGGACTTTTACATATCTCTGACATAATTCTTTCATTATTTGACATTATATACCTACAATTTTTAATTAGTTTTTGATTTTACTTTATTAGATTATTTTATATTTTGTAAATGTGAGAACGTCCGAGGCCCTGTGGATTGTAAATTTATAGACAATTGTCTATTTGTTTAACATATGGTACTTGTTGACAGGCCTACACTGTCCTCCCATACCTGTTAACACTGTAATTGGAAAACATTGTAAAAGACATATTTTTAAAAGAGTAACCATGGAGTTTCTTGCCGGCTCTTCTCCATGGGAAACGACCAATTGGAACCGTGCACCTAGAATCTGACGTTTCATAAGTGCCCATGTAGGTCTACGAGAAATAAAATATTTTGATTTTGATTTTTTGATTTTCAAAATTTTGTAAGCGTCACAATCATCATAAAGTTCTATACAAACTTAGACATCAATAAAATGTTATCATCTATCTATACTGTTCATAAGTATGTAAGTATGTACTACTCTTCGGAACATAAATATAATACTCTAGATTCCAATATATTTGGACCTACAACCTAGGATTCGTAAATATTTAAATGTTCAATACGGGTAATAATGCAATGTTGCCGTTCGTAATAGGACTGTACCAATCTGACAACGTTGAGAGCTTCGAGAGAGCTGCATTATTTGATTAAATTAAGTTTTAGGAAAACTTAGGGTCAACGCATAGGGAAATCTTAACAAAGACTATTACTATTTTTTTCAGGGTGGGAAATCATCAGTTGCTTCTCCCGCTCTGGGAGTGTCAGCCTTTTTCTGACTAAAACCCTCCCGTGTTCCTTCAGTTGCCTGTGCCAGGGCCACGGTATCTTTTTCGAACAAACCGCGACCCTGGCAGGCATCGGTCCTTACGGACCCCGTCAGTTAGTGCTGACATCTCATTGAGGCGCGCGTGGAATACGACCCGGGCCTGGTCCTTACCGGACGGCGAGCTACCAATTACTCGCCGTCCGCAAGCCCGCGAACGAAGACTATTCCAAATTTTAAACAAATAGCTATATTTGTTTAAAATTTCGAGAATTTCAAATTATTAAGATATTAGTCTTTGTCTGGAGCAATACTATTGATATAATGTAGTCACATATTTATGATGTCACAGATTGTTTACAATTTATTATAAGACAAAGCTGTTTAGTTATATGAAACTTACCTTAGGTATCCTATATATTTTTGGTTCATGAACATGCTCAGATATTAGGGAACTCGACTGTACCTATCTCAAGCACAAGTTTGGGGATTGGCAACTGGCGTGATAGTGTAATCAACGTCGAAAAAATATCCCACAGAAGGGAAATCCTCAGTTTACCTGAGCTAATGGTTTGAAATCGCCATAATATTGTAAGCAAACACGGTGCTCGTGAACCTTCGCAAACCGACTTTATTATTTAAGGCAAACGCGCCAGGGTAGCTCGGGAAGTACGCGGGTTGCCTTAGAGCATCCCCTTAAAAGAAAATAAAGGAAAATGTAGACTTTGTGCCTGAAAATTAATGAAACATAGACACTTGAATATGATACATACCTGATTTAACAACAACAACGTATGGGGTAATGTCGAGCATACGTGAGACAAATCCTAGAGTTGGTTTGTGGGCAAGGTCTACTTTGTAAAACTTTTTGATGGTAAATTTTTCGAGAGCTTCCGACAATGAACCCGACAGGTTGGCCAGTCGTCGACGGACGTTGTCTGCCGTGAACACACCGATCACAGATCTAAAACATAACACATCAATTGTTATAATAATGTATACTTAATTCTATAATTCTCAGACAGGAAAGAGTATTACGTCGGTCACGCGTGCGACGAAGCTCACTTAATTAAGGGTGTGCTGGGGTGGGATGTGTAAAGAGTAGCACGAACGTATTTGTATATATTATAAATCAAAAGGTGTGTTATTATTGGAGCAGTAAAAGAAAATATGTAACGAGGTCGAGGTACCCTCATCACTCCTTACAGAGCGATGTATCCTTATAACATGTTTTTTTTTTTTTTTGGAGACGAGGAATGGCCTATGCGAAGTGTGCAATTTATATGTAAGTCCCTGTTTGATGAGTGAAGATTATTACCATGATTATGTCTCTGTTATTGATATAAACTAGCTTCTACTTTTGTTATTGCATCCGCTGGTTTTCGCCTAGAAGTTCCGCTATGAAAACTAACACTACGAGTGTATATAGTAATATATATACAAAGAACAAAAATATTAGATACACTCAACTAAAATTGAAAGCGAAACCAGACAACTTTACCATGTTTGTTTTTGGGTGTTTGTTGTGGCAGATGTAAATGTAAAACATAGCGTATATAGAGTATTATCTATGACATAGCGATTGATATTTTCGTTGACAGAAGTTGTCAGTTAAGTATTCTTTTTCTGCATAGTTGGAGTACTTAATGTTTACGATATTTGTAGTTATGGTTTATTCATTTAATTTTCGCTTTTATAGATCAGCACGACGATGTGGACGTCTACGATTTTACCGTTGATGTTAGCATTAGCATAATCAGCCTATTATGTTCCTACTGCTGGGACCCAGGCCTCCTCTATGTGAGAGGGAGTAGGCCGTAATCCACCACGCGGGCCCAGTGCGGGTTGTTAGATGTCACGTCTTCGACTTTTTTATTCTAAGACATGCCGGTTTCCTCACGATGTTTTCCTTCACCGTTTTGAGAGCAGTGGTAACATAACATCACGCCTTGTTTCCCCGAAGGGTTGGCCAGAGGTGTACCTATAGTACACCCACATTTCGCCAGTTATGTTTAAGTCCCATGTAATAGAGGGCGAGCCTATTGCCATCTACCGGGCACAAATCCAGACTTCGGGCTGCTACTGAGAAATTCCAGATAGAAAAACCCAATAACACGTTGCCCGACCTGAGAATCGAACCCAGGACCTCATGCTCAGCAGTAGCGATTGCGACCACTATACCAACGAGGCAGTCAGAGCAGTGAGAGCAGTCAGTGCAGTGAGAGCAGTGAGAGCAGTCAGTGCAGTGAGAGCAGTCAGTGCAGTGAGAGCAGTCAGTGCAGTGAGAGCAGTGAGAGCAGTCAGTGCAGTGAGAGCAGTCAGTGCAGTGAGAGCAGTCAGTGCAGTGAGAGCAGTGAGAGCAGTCAGTGCAGTGAGAGCAGTCAGTGCAGTGAGAGCAGTCAGTGCAGTGAGAGCAGTCAGTGCAGTGAGAGCAGTCAGTGCAGTGAGAGCAGTGAGAGCAGTCAGTGCAGTGAGAGCAGTCAGTGCAGTGAGAGCAGTCAGTGCAGTGAGAGCAGTGAGAGCAGTCAGTGCAGTGAGAGCAGTCAGTGCAGTGAGAGCAGTCAGTGCAGTCAGTGCAGTGAGAGCAGTGAGAGCAGTCAGTGCAGTGAGAGCAGTCAGTGCAGTGAGAGCAGTGAGAGCAGTCAGTGCAGTGAGAGCAGTGAGAGCAGTCAGTGCAGTGAGAGCAGTGAGAGCAGTCAGTGCAGTGAGAGCAGTGGTGATGAAATAATTTACACAAAGTAAAGAGCCTGTGTGGGTTGATGTTAACGTCCATGGTAAAAAGTAAATAAAAACAGTGAACGTATAACGCCACTTGTGCAGGATTTCGGAATAGTTTTGTTCCAAACGGTTAATGTTAATACAGAGTGTCCCGTACGTCGACGTCAGCTGGAATCGGGTGATAGGTCAAGTCATAATAGTTAACAAAAAAATAAAACGAGAAAATTTACTGCCTGTGACGGTCCTTTAAATCCTGTTGCTACAAATTTAAACTTTAAAAAAAAATATCGACGGCATAAAAAAAAATATATACATATAAAAAATTAATAAATATATTTTTATATTGTCGACGTCAAGCCGGAGTCGGGTCGGGTCATAATAGTTAACGTCGACTTACGGGGTCACCCGGTATATTTTATATTACGACGTTTTTACAGGGAAATGTGGTATGCTATACATTCACGTTATTACGTTATAGTGGACGGAAAAAAAGCGTCTTCATGTTTCCAATCATTTAACTTTCCTGTGTGATGCCGTGGACGTCAACAAAAATATCATCACGTTAGAAATTACAAAAACGCCCATTTATTTAAGTATTTATATAAACATACACACCATTACAGAAAAAAAATGATATTACTAGACGTATCCATAGATAGTAGAACGCCCCAAGATCGTACTACCCTCATCTGTACATCAATCATATCGCGGATAAATTCCGTCCAGGTAGCTTAGGTCCAAGTCGATTTTTGAGATTATAGGAACTAATAGAAATAACTACAAGTGTCAAAGGATACGTGATTCTGGCTCTCGATTTTGGCCCCCAAATCATCCAGGGTGATTTGCTTATTTTTTTAGGTTTCCGTAGAGACCCAGGAACCCTTTTAGTTTCTTATTTTTATTACTCGCCTTTATATTTAAATAACTCAGAGACTCTTAGTACCAGTGGCTTGCATTGCTTTTCAGAATAGGTAGGCAGGCACTAGGCCGCCTGGTCTAGTTTGAACAGAGAGACGCGGTCACTAATCAAAAACAATACAAAAGTATCTGTTTGAATTATTTTCAAATTATGAATGATTTTTACATTTACACTCCGTTGGTTATTTGAGTAAGCATGCCTGCCTACCTAAGGGTGATAAATTGCGAAGGTTGAAAGTCATGGTATTCCGCTGGGACGATTTTAAAATAGTCGTATTAACTTGAACGCGTAAATACCAAATAGTAAGGGAGTCAAGTAAGCCGTCCTGCGACTGCCTACCGACCACCACGTGACGCACCGCGCGTGTGTGTTTGTATGAAGTTTTTGTTTCTGTTATGTATGACAATTTAGTGAGTTTCTTAGATCGCGGTAATTGACAGCAGATTTTTCGACGGAGGCACTGCATTAATGGCTTTATGAAATGCACGCCACTGCTTGGTACGAGAAAAGCTGTAATTTTTCATGGTCATACATATTAATCATACCCACAAAGTTGTGACATAAAACCTAGTTTTTTGATGTTGGTACCTCATTCCGCGTAAAGCTGAATTAATTTTAATTTAATACTATAAAATCTAAACAAAGTTTTGCGGCCCATAAAATCAATACTATGCATGCGTACTACCAACGTCATCCCAACAACGGAACCGTTGAACCATTTACTGCACGTGGTCAGACTCGCACTTGGCCGATGTTGCATTACGGTGGTACATTATTACGGCACTAGCTTGTGCTGCGGATTGCAAGCGAATGTATTCTTATTTCTTACCCTTTATCATTGACAACCGTCAAAAGTGGTGATCGACTTTCTTTGAGAACGGCGAGTGCTTCGGTCGGCGTGCTGTTGTGAGGCACGCTCTTGACAGACTGCACCATGTCTTGCGTCACTAGTTTACTCCACCACCTAATAAATTTACAAAAATAAATTACTCGTATAACCAAACTCTTCTAGGCTGTCGGTTATAGATATATAAATAGAAAAGAGCTTGACATGCATGTGCCTTGACCAGCTAGAGCAGATGCTTCTGCAAAATAGTTTTTCATACTAAAATAGAGGAGGCCCAATTGCCAGGGTATGTCAACAATTATTTCGGGATTTCAATTTAAGTCCACTCCTCAGTTAGTCGCAGAGCGCGCTAGATCGTACCTCACTGAAAACTCATCAGGCCGGGATTTAATTTAAACAATAATCTTGCATTTTAATTAATAAGAAGTAGCCACGTCGATCATCGAACCTAAATAAGGGAGGGCGAACTCATTACTTCACTCAGGACTGTTTGTCATATCATATCAATCAACCTTGCACTTTAGCAGGGCTTGTTAACGTTACCAAATAACAAAATATTAACCGTTACATAACGTTAATTTCAATGTGATATCTTAATAACGTTACGAAAATGTAACGTTGCTTGATAACATTACCAGTAAATTAACGTTAATAAACGTTATCGCAAAATACGATAACTAACGTTAATTTTACCTTTAATTTAGCAACGTTGTCGTCCCGTACGTAGGTTTAAATTTTTTTGCTCTCGCGCTCGGTTAGCATTGGATCACGATGCACTGTTGCCGCTTCGCCTCGCGCCAGCCGCACCGTCACCCGCCGTCGCGCTACAGTCGTGTGTATTACACACGACTGTAGCGCGACGGCGGGTGACTACAGTGAGTTCGTTCGTTCGAGCCAGACATTTACAAGACGGGATGTTAAAAACAAAATAAGGGTTATAGATATTTACAACTGAACGAAAATAAAACATCAAATTCACAAACAAGACTTAATTCAAATTATGAGTAAGATTTTGATGTTACATAGGTATTATTTAAGTATGCAATCACTTTACAACTGTTGATCCGAAACTGTATTAAATTGATCTCTAAATTGAAAAGATTTCTAAAATGTGAATTTTCTTAACAGCCAGTTTTGGCTTTTATGTATCATATTTTATTTAAATTTACATTGAAGCTAAAATAAAATTTTATTTAGTTTTAGATAAATTGTTGTTATATTGTTGTAAATTTGAAATAATTAGTAATGAGTAAATTGTTAGTATGGCTTAAATTATGACATTTTATATTTTGGTAGTGGTTTGCTCGTTGTTGAGTTTACGTACCAATATTGAAATCAAGACTGATTTTACTTATTATAAGTAGAAATACTATTGTTATTATATATTATTGTTAATTTAATTGATTATTAATTCTATGTTTTTCAAATAGTAGGGTGCGGTGTAATAAACAAAGGTAAACAAAAATTAAATGACCTGCAGAGTCGAACGAAAAATATCATGTACCCTTTGTTAAATTGGTACACACGGCCACATATCAAGCTATACATTTCCAGTATAAACATTTTATAGGATTTCCGTACAATGTGGGGTCAGCTTATGCTGGAAAGGTATTGCTAGATAAGTGGCCGTGTGTACATTAAATGAGAAAAGGTAGTTCACATAATATTTTTTTATTATGACCAAAATCTGTAACAGTTATGTTCTCAAGCAACTGTCAGAAAGGCAGGAGTGAGTGTGCGCCAGAACTGTCTCCTGTGTTGACGCGCTTGTTTCGCCTCTCTTGTAATGTACAACCAGTGCCCAAAAAGGGCGACCGTGCAGACCCTGCCCATTACCGTCCGATCGCCATTACCTCCATTTTGTGCAATGTTATGGAAAACACACTGGTACTGAACAGTAAGCTGCTGACCTACCTTGAAGACAATGATCTCCTCAGTGACCGTCAATATGGCTTTCGACGGGGACGGTCAACTGGAGATCTTCTTGTATGTTTCACGCACTGCTGGGGTGAAGTCATCGAGAAACATGGCGAAGCACTAGCTGTATCGCTAGATATCTCGAAGGGCTTTGACAGGGTCTGGCACGCAAGTCTACTCATCAAGCTTCCTGCTTATGGCATCTCCGCTGATTTTTTTTGTTGGATATCAAACTTCCTTAGTGAACGATCGATTAGAGTAGTCGTTGACGGCTGCTCCTCTGAGCGTATGACTATTGATGCCGGAGTTCCTCAGGGGTCTGTTCTCTCTGCAACTCTTTTCCTGCTGCACATCAATGACCTACTCCAACCTGGTATTGTTGGGTACGCAGATGACAGTACTGTTTCAGAGAGATACTTGTCCAGCCCGAAAACCAGGGGGGTGAAGTTCGTTCCTTAAGAGAGGCCATGGTAGAGAGGACTGATTTGACCTTAAGCCTTGTCTCCCGGTGGGGTGATGACAATCTGGTCTCTTTTAACTCCACCAAAACACAGGCTTGTCTTTTCACTGCAAAAAGGAGTCGTTACGACCTAACTCCTACTTTTCGGGGTACACCTGTTCCTTTAACCGATCGGCTTGAGCTCCTAGGCATGGAGTTGACGTCCAGTCTCACCTTTGGCGCAACCACTGAGTGCAAAGCTCAAACTGCGGCCAAAAAACTGGGCATTCTAAATAGAGTGACGCGATACGTTACGCCTGGACAGCTTCTAACTCTTTATAAAGCGCAAGTCTGATCCTGCATGGAGTATTGCAGCCACCTTTGGGATGGCTCAGGAAAATACCAACTTGCCGCGCTCGACTCAGTGGAACGCAGAGCGAAGAGGCTCATAGGCAACGTAAAACTTGTGGATGCCAAGCTTCACAGCTTAGCTCATCGCCGCAAGATTGCCTGCTTGTCGGTCTTCTATAGACTGTACTTCGGTGAGTGTGCGCAAGAACTCCACGACCTCATCCCACCTGCCCCCTTCTACCATCGGACATCTAGACGTACTGCTAATTACCATCCATACTTAGTTGCCATTCCACCAATTCGCACTAAGCGCTTCCAAACATCTTTCATAATGCGCACGGCAAAAGAGTGGAACCTGCGTCAGGGTTCCCGAACGCATTCAACCCGAATCTCTTCAAAGTTAGAGTGAACAGGCTTCTTCTGGGTAAGCTCACTCCATCGTAGACTTTGTCTCTGTCACTTCTGACCTAGACTAGAGTCAAGAGCAAACCCATCTCAAATAATAATAAAAACGCAATAAATGATTGGATAAAATATAAACTTATTTGTTGTCGTTAGGGCACGCAAGAGCCGCAATGCACATAGGCATGTACTTGATTTGCCTACGTGTTTTTGGGCAGTCCCATTTTTGTGTATGTTTATGTTTAAGTGATCGCACGTAATTTGATATATATTTGCATACCTGGGATCTCATACATGGAGGTAAGTACTGCAGTTCTCCTATGAGCGAATTACCAAAATAGAAATTTCTTTTATCAAATTCTTTGTCAAAAACACAATGGATACATAGATTATCATTTACTTCGTCATCAGCACGTTCAATATTTTTTTTCTTATTGTTGCTATAATCCATGTTATTGTAATGAGTATTTTTTTCTTCCTTTATTTCGTTTTCTGTTGTATACTGTTTATTATGATGTTACGTACAATTTGAACTTTTTTCGTGGTGTTAGGCCTAGTGACCTCGGCGGCCAGTTCACAGGTCCACCGCGACCTATCCACTTATTACCGAATTCATTATCGAGATATGCACGTACAGATCGTTCATAGTGAGCTCGATATCCGTCGTGCTGGAAGTAGATATCACGCAGATAGAGAACAGGAACGTCATCCAACATGGTGTCAATGACGGAACGTATCATTTGTAGATACGTTATTCCCGTCAAACGACCTTCTATCCAAACTGGACCAATTGTGACAAAACTCAATGCGGGGCCCGGGGTCCGGTGCATGTAAAGCTTGCACTCGTGAAAAATGGTGTGGGTGCATATCCATTTAATGGAGTAGCTTCCACACCACATACTGGCTTACGCCAAATCGATGAGCGGCTTGCCGAGTGCTCCTTCTCGGGTTTCTTTGGAAATAATCTAGTATGGCGTCTTCAACGTGTCTGGCCAAGGGTGGCCGGCCCCTGCTTCTGGCATGACTGGGTAGCTGGAACTCCCCATGATAAAGTAATCGCTGATACGTCCGTAATATTAGGCAGTGCTGGGAATTTGAGGAACAGGAATACCGTTTCTTCGCAACGACTGTAGGTGTTCTTCTTCTGCGTACATTCGCCTAGCACCGTTTAAGTTTTCACCAGACAGGATATAAAACTGCTAGGTACTCTACATTAAAATATTCCTACGTCATGTACAGTTGATTCACACGCGGAAACGTAAACAAAACAATGCGCCGTCACACCGTGACTAATCGCAGATGACTGGAGAGAAAGAAAATTATAACAATTAAGTTGAGAGCGCGGGGTGCGGGTGGGCACTCGTACGCTTGCGAAAGAATATTATTATCAAAGAGGTCGACGGCACGTGCGGAGAGTATACCTACCTACCGGCCGGCTTCAAGAAATAGGATCGCACTACGATGTCATTGATAAATTCCGCGCATTTAGTAGCGTGCGTTTGATTTGAATTTCGATATTTTCCCTCGTTTTTTTTTTGGTTTCTCTTTTTATTGTGCTACTATGAAAAGTTTAGTTCAAATGAGTAGTATTTATTGATAGATCAATTTCTTTTAATGTTATTGAAAAAAAAACATGCCATCGGCTTCTAGTCCGTTCACCTAATATACCCTATTTTTTTCGAGACGGTAAAAAAAGTCATACGGTATATACTACCAGTTCTTCCCACGCGTAAGAATCAGGCAACGATTTCATCGGCATGGGCGCACGGCATCACAGCGCGGCGCGACGGGTGGCCCCCCGCTACCTCCAGTTTCACCTCATCAGTTTAACCGTTTACAAATAACGATATAGTTAACGTTATTAAACAATTAACGTTATAATAGACTAACGATAAAAATTGGATAAATACCGTTATATAGATTACCGTTATTTTAATATTAACGGTAACTCTGTCAAACAGAGGTAACGTTATGAAAATTTTACCGGTATTTAAAGCCCTGCACTTTAGTACCAAATTCACCAGTGAAACTAAACGCGATCAGCACATCTAAAATGCGTTCAGGAAATAAACAACAATTCCACAGAAAATTATGACACTGACAGCCCTTAAACCTAGTTTATGTGCTGATCGCGTTTAGTTTCACCCTTAGCGTCGATTTCACCAATGTTACTAAACGCATATAAAACGCGTTAAAGAGCTGTCACTGTCAATATTGCATAGAAAATAATGACACTTACAGCTCTTAAACGTAGTTTATGTGCTGATCGCGTTCAGTTTCATTGGTGAAATCCACCCTTAGTACCGATTTCACCATTGAAACTGAACGCGATCAGCACTTATAAACCCAGTTCAAAAGCTGTTAGTGTCAATATTCCATAACAGTTTTGTCACTTACAGCTCTTGAACGCGTTTTAGATCAGCACATCACGCTTTCATGTCGTTGGTGAAATTCACCCTTAGTATCCAAGACGTACCTATGATTCGGTTTACCCGTTTGCGCTGATCCAACAAGCAGAGGTGTAGGTAATATATAAACTTATATCATGTTGTTATTATCATTAAAAGCGTTAACAGAGTTATAGTAACATGATACAACCTTGACACTAAGATGATAATTTTGCAATTATTGACATTAAATGAAGATTGACTTTTAAATGACGTTAATTTAACGAAATTGATTATAGTTTATCTACTAGGAAGGTCAACATCAATGTTTTACGGGTGATCTCGCACCGTGGCAAGTAACTGATAAGCCATTTCTGTTGTAAATAAATAACTTGTCATTTCAATATATCGAGCTATTGCTTCTGAAACGAATGTCCCGTCGGTTTTATTCCTCATACGCATTCATTAATTTTAGCGTATCTTTAAGATAAGTTGAAACACGCATATCATATTTTTTCAGAAGGTTATGGCTATTATCTTATCGGCATTTAGTTCTGGTATATCATTCTGATAAAAACGGTGTCGTTAAGAAAACGCCTAGATTTTAGGCCGACAAAATGTTGTCCGGGCTTTGGATGAAAGTTTGTAACACAGCAGGCTGTTGGTAGTCACAAGGGTAGGGCCAGTTTATCAGGCAGGGAGTATACTCTCTAGGACCGTCAACGAAGATACGGGCCCGTCCAAAAATAGTTGATCCGTCAAAACAAGTGTCAAATTAAATTTTTCTGAGGGGTAAAAACACATCGGGCGAAGGGATAAATGTCAAATCGTGTTGTCATTCTTTCTTAGTTCAGAAACCGAACTAATCTTATGTCCGTAAGTAATATTGAGTAGGAAACGCCCGTAACTACGGACTACGTGCTTAGGGAGTAGACTCACTGATCCGTTGTGATCTCACATAGGCCCGTATTTAAAACTAGTTTTAAGTAATTCTTGATTTGTAAATGGAACTAGCTTCGGACGTCAATATCACTATTTGACGACCTACGTCAAATAGTGATATTGACGTCCGAAGCTAGTTCAACCACACATCAATACTAACACTGGAATTACGATAACTGCCGTTACTGCTACGAAGTGACGCTTTCAAGATACCTACGTACAGTCAACATTGTGCGTAGTTGTACTTACGTTTAAGGAATAAATATTACAAGAATACTCACGGAAGGTTCTCCTTTTTGAGTAATGGTTGGAAATTCCGCGCCTCCATCCACTGGTCGGATATGAACTTAGTCATGTAGTTGCGAATGTTGTCAGGTAACAGTACCACGCACTTCTGGCCCTCCTTCAACGATTTGGCTGCCTGGACGGCGCCCCACATGGCAGAACCACTGCTGCCACCTATCACATAAGATTGATATTGCTTCCATAAATGTATTTTTTATAACACGGATTAGGTATAAGTCATCATCACTAGCTAATATTCCAGTCCAGTAGGCCATAACTTCAGGCACCTACTTTTGAGTTTTTTTTTTAAATTTTGGTGGTGTAGAGGTTAAGAGTTTGAAAATAGTTCGGGTTATAGGTACCTACCTAAACGAGAGAGTAAACAATAAGGTGCTCACCACATAGTAATCCCTCGTCTTTGATAAGTCTTCGCGCCATTTCCAACGAGGTGTGATCCTCGGTCTTCACCCATTTGTCAATTACACTTCTGTCGAGAGAACCCGGCAGGAAGTCGTAACCGATGCCTTCCACCTTTGGATGATGAATAAGAGCTGTATGGTTATATGAAAATACAGTACCTAAAAACAAGGCTCGATTTAAGCATTCCTGCAAAACTTCGTTCTTATTCCTAATCCTAAGTTATATTATAAATGCGAAAGTAAGTTTTGTTTGTTACGCTTTCACGCTAAGACGACTAAGCAGATTTGGATGGCATTTGGCACATGGGTGGACCATGACCTGGAAAAGGACTTAGGGTACTTTTCAGACGAAGTCGCGGGCAACAGTTATTTTATTAAATAAAATCAAGTGGCTACGAGATCTATTCTATTCTTCCATAGGCCGCCCATTGTGTTTTGTAGTGCGCGTTTATTTTTGTTATGCATTTTTGTGGTGTACAATAAAGTATATAAAAGTTTATATAAAAAATTAAAGTCATTGGAGCGACCGAGTGACACAAATGTATTCACAAATTCACGATGTAAATAAAAATATTATCATTGCTTTTACGACTACTTTATAAACATGCAAATCGTAATAAAATAAAATATTGATAACTCTTTATTAACAACGAATGCTGAGCATCTGGATCAAGAACGGATGATGTAAGAAAATATCAAACTTGTGGAATGAAAAATATTTTTCATACATTAACCGATATTAGATGTAATGTCATGTGGTGTAACCAAAACACTGGGTTTTATCAGTGTATTGTGTTTCATCTCTGTGCAACGTCGCGCAGCTGGTTACGGCTGATGTCTAAAGGAAACAACTGCGGCAGGCCATCCGTGTTGAATTGATTATGATTTAGAGATTACTCGAAATAACACTTTAAAAGCTCTTTACGATGCTATCAAGGTAACCTTGTATTTGCAGTAGGATGTGATATACATCTATAACGTTATTGTAAATAATGTATTGAACACGAAGATGTCAAGAAAGTTATTTAGCTACACATTTGTGCTAGCTATATTCTAGTTCTTCATCAAATAGGTACAGTACCGTATACTTATACAGTCAAAACCGTTTACGACGACATCGTTTAGAAGAACATACCGGTTATATTTACCTCAAACTCAAACTCAAAGCATTTATTTCAAATAAACCAATTACAGGCACTTTTGAATTGTCAAGGTCAATCGGTCAGAAAAATGAAGCTAGTTGCCCATTCCAAAGCGTAGTAGGTACCTATGGAGAAGAACGGGCAAGAAACTCCACGGACACTCTTTTAAATCAAATTATGTTTACAATAGATTGGTTACATCAAAATCAAAGGGCCCGGCTGAATTCTATTAGACCGCCTTATGAAAAACACCGCTTTTTACGACATCGCTTATTACAACGCGACTTCATTTAACTGATATTTTCGGAGAATTATATCCAATTATATCTGTTAGAACGACCAGCCATATTGTAAACATTTGAATGGCACACTAAAGTCATTAAGATCGGAAAAGTAAACCAAAACGACTCGAGTTTAGGGTCTATTGTATTTCTCAGAAACAAAATAGGTACACATGTACGCAGTATAATCGAAGCCCAAAGCCCGCTTTCTCATTTCTCTTCAGTCAGTTTGTTACTTATCCGAACACCAGACGTACCAAAACATATTGTTGAGTTATAAAGTTAAAATAACAGATTTTGTTAATGTAGAAAAATGATAATTATATGTTACGTACATATAATTATCACATACATATATTTTTATGTCTTTTTATTATAATTTTCATGTGAAATAAATAAAATGTAAACAACTGTACTTAATAACAACGTCATGGGCTGTTACGACTATCGGTTTTTACGACCAAATATGAGTAGTCCTTTCGATGTCGATATAACAGATTTTGACTGTAATAGGAAGCAGTACCTGCACTGCTTCCTATAATATGTATTATGTAGTTCGTTGGTTACTATTTCGAGGACACTTACAGGTCGGAGGTAGATACTGATACGATGCAGTTCTAACTAGGATGACTGCCAAGGTAATAGTTCGTTTAAAGCGCGCATGTACGTCGCCATTGCATTATGTAGGTTTAAACAAATAATAATTATTTAAGATATGTTAATAATTGACAGCACGTTTGGCGCACTGATTGATCATAGTTGTGATTCCGGCCTGAAACAAATAGCTGTTTTGGGTCTGGCTGCTTCCGAACAAATCCTAAATTTCAGGAAAAAAGTCCGGGAAAGATATTTACCTCGTACACCTGCACGTCCGATTCGTTAAGTTCCTCGGGCTGAGCGAGTATGGAGCCGTAAGGGTCGACGCCGACGACGACGCACTGCGGGCAGCGCTCCTTGATCTTGTGTCCCACGCCGGAGATGGTGCCGCTGGTGCCGGCGCCCATCACCACCATATCCACGTCGTCATCCAGAGACCACAGGATCTCCTCAGCCGTGCCGTCGTAGTGCGCCAGCGGGTTGCACGGGTTGTTGTACTGCAATTATTTTAAAATTGTTTACATTCCATACGGTTACTTAGGGTGTAACCACGCCGATGTAACACTCGGCCGTGGTCTTGTTGCACTCTTAGACAGTGGTATTAGTTATGGCATGGCAGTGTTTTGTTTTTTTTTTTTGTTGCTTGCACATGCTCACAGGTAAAAACAAATAGCGAGAGTGGCCTATGAACAAATAAACAATGAATAGCTGTAAAAATCTTTGATTTGGCATGAAATTATGATATGAATACAAACATCTCAAGCAATTTATGTTTGAATCTTAAATATGGTCGAACTTTAAATTAGTGTGTAAGTGGTTTTATGTGAGCATTAACTTTCAGCAACTCACAATCCTATCATTACATCACATCTGAATCATAAATAAAAACCAATAACCTCGCGGACTATAGTGGTTGTGTATCATACAGGTAAATGCAATTAAATGTAAACAAAAACAATGCCTATTGAAGGAAAAGGGAAAGCGCAGGAAAGTCCACACTGACCAATTCAAATTGCTAGGTGTTTGCACTTTCCTTAAAAGATAACTCCAGCTTTTGTCCCAGATTCCTGTTGGACCTATAATAAGATTTGAATTAGGGTGCAAGCTTAAATATATCCACATCTTGTTTATATTGTTTGCAGATATATCATAATTTCACAGGTAAGAAATGAGAGCATATACTTGGTCCAGAAGGACTGCATCAGGGATCTCCTTGGCTAGTCTGTTGGCCACCATAATGTTACTAGTTGGATCGTCCCACGCTGCTTCAGTTGGAGTTCGGATTATTTCTGCCCCCAGGGCTATTAATGTGTTTACTTTCTCATCAGACATTTTTTCTGGTAATACTATTATACACCTGTAACCTGGAAGAGATTTATGTAAGCATATTAAATACTTTTCACTCTAATTTAATTACATTTACTTCTTGACAGGGTTGGAAAAAATAATTATTTTTTGAAAAAAACTAATAAAGCACGATTTTTTGAAAAAATCCTAATTAGTGACGATTTTTTGGATTTTTGATTTTATTATTTAATTTAACTATATTTTTGCTCAAAACGGAACGCCCGTTCAAGGGATTGCGTGGACACACCGCGGGGATTTCCCTTTTGTCTGACATGTGAATGCAAACAGAATTCACACTGACAGATGAAGAAGAAGAAGAAAGTGTGTTGGAGGAAGCACAAAATAACTATGATGGTTAAGTTTTGCTACCATTGAGAGCTTGTCAAAATCAAAACCATTCACAAGTGTGATGTTCGCAAAAGAAATAGTAAAAAATGTGAGCCCACTAGAGGGTTGGATATTACAGAAAAATATATTTAACGAAGAGTTGTTTGGGGCGATAGCTTCTTCAGCTGCTGTGGAGAGAGTGTTTTCCACCTTTGGAATTGTTCAGAGCAAATTAAGAAACCACCTGGAATTAAAAAGGCTGGGAAACTATTTTTTTTATTCAAACACTATAATAAGTTTTTGTATGTTGATTTCTTTGAAAGAAAGTGAAATTAAACATTTTTGATTAAATCATTGATTTTTATTGAAAAAATCTTGTGATTTAAATCAAAACGATTTATTCATGCCAACCCTGCTTCTTGAATCTATGTATGAGAGTTTCAAGGAGAGACTAGAAACAGGTAAAATATGTATTTATTGTTGCACCATCAAGAGTTTGACATGGTTTACAGAAAATGTTGGTAGTCTTATGGAAATATTGTTTGTACTTATTTACCTCTAACAGCGGAGGCCAGGGCCAGCCCAATGCCAGTATTGCCAGATGTAGGCTCCACAATGACAGACTTGCCAGGCTTCAGCATACCCTTCTGCTCAGCGTCAATTACCATCCGGTAAGCTATGCGGTCCTTAACGGATCCTCCAGGGTTTAAGAACTCACATTTTGCATCTGATAACAGAGTCATACAAATTAAATAAATAAAAAAACAAACACTTGGCAAAAATGCATTTTTTTATGATCTTTGATTGTATGGGAAATTTCATTTAAAGTAAATAATCACTAGCCCAAAAAATAATATAAGATGTTTTAAAATTACTCACACATATCACATTTTATACCTTCTTCTTTAGGTATTTTCGAGAGTTTTACCAATGGAGTATTACCAATTGCATTTAGAATGTTCAGATGAATTTTCTGATTTCTGTCACTAAAAATTTAAAGAAACATTAGATTTCATGTTCTTATTATTTGGTATTTTTTTTCTAACAGCAATAAATCGAGGTTGTGTATACTTACAGAGGTCTTACAATATGCGACATTTCCTTGAGGTTAAAAAATTTCCTGACCACATTTTCCGTAGTGTTATTCACCCCCACATGGTTAGACATTTTTCAGACTTTTCAAGTAGTTTAATAACCTGTGGGTAATAAAATTATACAGTATTTTAGGAATGCTAATAACATTTTTAATTAAATTGTTTATAGAACCGTGACTTTAAAACTGATGATAACTTTCACAATAATAACGATTCTAGTTAAGTGTTACTTACAAACAAAGTTACTTTGCTAGCCACGCCGTTTACGAACAGGTTTTAAATAAAAAAACAGTAAACACTTGGCTCACGTTCTTACACACAAACCACGAGACTTGATGAGACCACTGCACTCTATATAATAAAAGTACTCTGTGACTGCACTGCACTAGCGGTGGGTAACTCCGGAGGTACTGATCCAAAGGAGCCGGTACCGAACGCGGATACGTAAACCTTATTTATTCCTCACAATCCTTACCGACACCGCGGTACCAAATGATTCCGGAGCGCGCGTTCACTATTCACTCTCGTTCACTCGCTCAAGTCACTCGGAAGTACTCGGAACACGTCGTATCGCTATAGTAGCTTGGCACTGTGACATTAGAGTTCATTTTTAGTTCTCATATGAGAGCAATGCAGTAGGGACACAATAACAGTACGGTGCGCTCTTATTTCTATTTACTTAGAGTTTAATATGGATTGACTGGCACGCATAAAACGTGATTTTTGTGTCATTGTAGAGTCGCTCAAAAGATAGACCACGCTTTTAATATTAACATTATGTATGTATTTTATTTATTTTTAGAGAATGTTGGTATTCTTCTGCAAAATTTAACACCATAGACCATACTATCGCATTAGGTATGAACCTGTAATGATAGTTGTATGGGAGATTTTAATAAATAAATTATAACAGTTTTTAACTAACTAACCAACTGTTCAATTCAAAATGTGCCAAATGATCCAGTGAACCAAATGAATAAAATGTTCTGCGAAACCGGGGAACCAAAATGAGCGAGTGAGTGCCGGTGCCAAACGGTGCCAAAGGAATAAATAAGGTGAACCGGCACCGGACCCGGAGTCGGAATAAGTGAATCAATTCACTTTCCGGAATAAAGATTACCCACCGCTACACTGCACAAGCACAAACCTGACAGACAACCACAGACTACTGAGATACTACGTAATAACGTATCTCAGTATCTGTCAAGTGCCAAATAACAATCGGCTCAGCTGTACCACAGACCACAGACAGAGCTGAGTTCAGCTCTGTCTGTGGTCTGTGGTACTTGAACTACTGAACGAAATTGTGAAGTATCTATGGCAGACCATATATTATGATACATCAGTATGGTAGCTAGGATACGCTTGTTCTATTTTGATGTTGTCACTTTAAAATAAAACACTGAACTTTCAGTCACCGAAATAATGTATTTCTTTGGAACAATATTTAACAGAAATCCAGAAAGAACATGACATTGACTTTAATACTCAGTTTATAACTAAAAAGAAAATTGAAATGATGAAAAATGGAAAAGATTTTTGTCATACTGGCTATGACAAAAATCTTTTCCATTTTTCATCATTTCAATTTTCTTTTTAGTTATTATACTCTATGATTTCAATCGCTTAAACTAAAGGCACGTGGAGGGCGGGCAGCGCTGGGCGCCGCCGCTAGACTAGAAAGACATGTTACAGCCCATTGACAGATATTTTACTTCTGACAGCTGCAACCCAATAGCAACCTTAATGAAACGATTTTAAAGATTTTTGTGAATTTGTCAGACTTGTCAACGGCAGCAATTCAACAGCAACCTTATTGCAACGGTGATAAATATCACTGTGATTTTGACAGTGATGGAAACTCAGAGATAAAGCAACTGGGAACAGACTGTAATTTTCTATTTAGCCACGTTCATTTTCATTCGAAAGGAGATGGGTAACGCTCCCATACAAATTTGGTCCAGCATGGACATTATTAAAACAATATTTATTATGAAGGAATATTTGTATCTAATAGTCCTGTTAATATTTTATTACTCCAGTACTCGGTGGTGACGAGATATAAGACATTTTTGGGAAACATTTCGGTATGACATTTTGACGTTTAAATACAGTAAGCTTGGACATTGTCTTGATGGTGTAGTGGTCAGGGGCTTACATCTCATGCACGAGGTTGTGGTTTCAATGGCGCGCGTCGTCTATGTGTGCGACATTGCTTGCCGCGGAAACCGGCCGGCCGTTTCCTCACCACAGGCACCGCGCACCACGTCGCGCGTCGTCTCCGCAGCCCGCTCAAGACGCAGCTCATTTATTTTTGTTCGCGTAATATCGTTTTTTTCATTGTTTTTATAACGTCTAATTTCTTAGCTTTTCTTTGTAACCCTTCTGGTATAAAAATCATTTCTTTGTCTTAATTTAAATCCAAGTGATTGCTGTAACGCTATTTATATTCTCGCCTAATAATTATACTGTTTGTAATTCCTATCGTGCCTCTTATTTACGCGCTCCCGCAAGCTTCCAAAAGTGATGACCCCGATCGTTAGACACGTCGCGAAGATGCGGCAATCGCGACCGTGTGACGTCAGAGAAGTTTCCAGAACGTTTGCGAAGAACACGTTTGACGTCAAATATCATTGCAGATATGGCGGACGACAGGATTACGGAGGCGTTGGTTGCTGCTGTGTGATCAGCAGAGATCGCTAAGGTTAGAGTACGATTTCCTCCTTTCCTTTTTTGGTATGGTTTGGAAAACTTGAAGCCCAGTTTGCTTTGTCGAGCATTATATCCGATGCGACGAAATATTTTACTGTGGTCGGTAATCTAGAACCTTCCCTTATGGTTCAACTAGAGCAGGGATCCCGAAACTATTTTGGACAACTGACCCCTTTTCCAAAATGAACTGTTCCCTCAGACCCCCATGGCCAAATTACCTACTTTTAAGATCAACCCGCTTATTCATAATGGTCCGCTAACTTAAAACAGCTGCTACAGAGTGTTATTTTTCATTTTTGACTTAGGTCAATAGAAGAAGACAGAGTGAGAATTAGCAATGCTTTAAGTTAGCAGACTATTATGATAAGGTATTATGTGAAGGTAATACCACTTTTCAAAACTTGGGACAGTAAAGATACCAATAATTATAGACCCGTATCCGTGTTGCCGGTTTTCAGCAAGGTGTTTGAAAAGGTAATGCTGAATCAAATGTTAAATCATTTCGACACCAATAATATCTTACACGGTCAACAGTATGGTTTCACAAAGGGACGTTGTACGACTGACGCCGGTGTCACCTTATTAAAACACATATTTACGTCGTGAGAAGAGGCTCAAGACGCCATAGGAATCTTTTGTGACCTCTCCAAGGCATTTGATTGCGTCGACGACGAAACATTGCTCTTAAAACTTGAACTTGAACGGACTTGGAAAACTTTCGCTGTTTAGTAAAATCTTATTTGAATGATAGACAACAGCAACTCCAAATAAACGGTGTCAATTCACTCGGTCTAAAAGTAAAAATGGGTGTACCACAAGGCTCGATATTGGGTCCTTTCCTCTTTTTAGTTTATATTAATGATCTACCCCATTTGTTTAAAACCCAAGCACATATGGTGTTATTTGCTGACGATACTTCATTAATTTTTAAAATTAATAGGCGTGCATCAATTCTTGACGACGTGAATAACGCCTTACTGCAAATCCAAAAATAATGCTAATAATTTAGTATTAAATGGGAAAGAAACTAAGTGCATAAGATTTTCTTTACCAAATGTCAAAAGTACTAATTGTGAGATAGTATTGAATCAAGAGAAACTAGAATTCGTCGATAAAACTGTTTTCCTGGGAATCACGCTCGATTCAAAGCTTCAATGGGGTCCTCGTTTAACATCCCTTGCAGGACGGCTAAGTTCAGCAGCATATGCTGTGAGAAAAATCCATCAATTTACTGATATAGATACCGCGAGACTAGTCTATTTTAGTTACTTTCATAGTATTATGTCGTACGGTATTTTACTATGGGGACGGGCTGCAGACCTCGAGTCTATTTTCATTCTGCAGAAAAGAACCATCAGAGCCATATATGGCCTCCGCAGGCACGACTCTCTAAGGGAATTCCCTTCCTGTTCAAAGATATTAACATCATGACGGTACCTTGTCAATATATCTATGAAAACATCATGTACGTAAGGAAAAATCTAAATCTTTTTAGTAAAAGAGGTGAAAGACACAATTATATCACTAGAAATAGGGACCAATTAGTTCAACCAGGTTTCAGGCTGGCTAAAGTAGACTCATCTTTCATGGGGTACTGTTTAAGATGTTACAATAAAATACCTACCCACATACATCAACTAAATGAAACCAAATTTAAATCTTGTATAAAACGCACACTATGCAGCCGAGCATATTATAAGTTAGGGGATTACATTGCTGATAAAAATGCTTGGCTAATCGCTGGTCCTGCTCCTCAAGGACGCATTAACTAATTGATTAGCATTTGAAAATACTGTTGGAGCTGCTGAAGATTAAAAACACGAATCTTTGCATTGTATAAACTCAATATTTTAGTACTGTATAATTGCTATATGCCATATTATGTGAGTACTATGTACATGCTTTAAAGCAACCATTTACTGGGTACGTCTTTCATTGACTTGAATGTGTCCTGGCGGCTGAGAGTATGTCATGCTCACTCTAATGATTCCCTGATGGTGGCGCGTGTGTTGGATCATTTAGCACCCTTCAAAATGGTTGAGTTGAATGGTGCTAATCCATTCGTCATGTTCGTGAACGGGCGCCGTCAGTTGAGACTGGTCATCTCTTAGCTGCCACGGCGTATTTTAATTTAATTAATTTTTTTAATTGTTTTCATATTTATATAACGGACGCTTTAACGTTCTGCATCGTTCTCACATGCATAATTTTAACATGAATGATGTAACCAATCTATTGCAAACATAATTTGATTTAAAAGAGTGTTCGTGGAGGTTCTTGCCCGTTCTTCTCCACAGGTACCTACTACGCTTTGGAATGGGCAACTAGCTTAATTTTTATGACCGACCCACCTTGACAATTCAAAAGTGTCTGTAATTGGTTTATTTGAAATAAATGCTTTGAGTTTGAGTTGAGTTTGACCAGCACCCTAATTGCGTAACACATTTTCGTAAACGATTACGACTAATCTGATTGATTTTGACGGTTCAAGAACATTCATTGCGTTTTGTACATTGTTGAGCAGAATGTTTTATTGAACTTATGAAGCAATGGATTAGCAATCTGTTTCAATACGATTCAGATTCCGATAGAGTGTGTATTACGCAATTAGGGTACTGGTGTCCAAACACGACGACACTTGGAGACCCTGCGGTGATTATCGTGCTCTGAATGCAAGGACCGTGCCAGATAGGTACCCTGTACGGCACATTGAAGATTTCTCATAGCATTTACATGGAAGCACTAATTTTCAGTTGTTGATTTAGTAAAATCTTTCCAACAAATTCCAGCAAATCCAGCAGATATTACGACACCGTTTGGGTTATTCGAATTTCCATTCGTGTCGTTTGGTTTGAGAAAAGCTGCACAGACGTTCCATCGTCTCATAGATGGATTGGTACGTGGTTTTTACTTCTGTTTTCCATACATCAACGATTTATTAATAGCTTCTAGAAGTACGCAGGAACATGAAGAATATGTGCGGAGGCTGTTTGCTCGCCTCGAGGAATACGGAGTGGTCGTTTACGTAGGTAAGTGCAATTTTGGTCAACCTCAGGTAACTATTTTGGTTATTTTGTTACAGCAAAAGGAGTGGGCCCGTTAGAGGAAAAGGTGGAGGCTATCCAGAATTACCCACCGCCTCAGGCTATAAGATGCTTGGGAAGATTTTTAGGGATGCGCAATTTTTATAGGCGTTTCTTGAAAAATGCTGCAGAGTTACAAGCACCACTTAACGATTTATTGGCAGGCCCAGGCATGAAAGGATCAAAACCAGTGAATTGGACATCCCAGTTGTTAGAGGTTTTTGAGCGTTGCAAGCCTGTAAATTTAAATTGATTGTTGCGTTATAGCCTTTCAGATCCAGTACTGTTGGTTCACCCAGTTACCGATGCGCATCTGGCACCGGTAGTAGATGCATCTAATGTTTCCCTAGGAGCCGTATTACAGCAGACAGTGGATAACTTTTGGCAGCCCTTAGCTTTCTACTCAAAGAAGATGAGCCTCACGCAGCAGAAATACAGCGCTTATGATCGTGAACTCCTCGCAATTTACGAAGCCACCAAAAGTTTACGGCACATGGTAGAAGCACGATATTTCACTGTTTACACCGATCATAAGCCGCTGATAAGTGCATTTAAAAAGAAGGACCAACAAGGTTCACCAAGACAGATTAACTGTTTTTATTTGTCAGTTTACGACTGATATCCAGCATGTTTCCGGGCAGGACGACCACGTGGCCGATGCATTTTCTCGGATTGAGGCAGTCACTGCGCCACTGGATTTCACGGAGCTTGCCCTTGCGCAGCGTGATGATCCAGAGCTACAACAGCTACTGAAGGGTAACCATTCGTTGGCACTGGAGTTGGCGAAAGTACCAGATTCTAACGTAAATTTTTATTGTGTTGTTTCTTTGCCTAAACACATACCTTTCGTGACACGGACCTACAGACGCCGTGTGTTCGAGACGTTGCACAGCCTTAGCCACCCTGGTGCGAAAGCATCCATCAAAATGGTCAGTGAACGTTTTGTTTGGCCGTCCCTTAGGAAAGAAATTCGCGCTTGGGTTAGAGAGTGCATTCCGTGTCAAAAGTCAAAGGTAACAAGGCATACCACATCTCCTCTAGGTAAATTTGACGTACCAGATGTACGTTTCGTGGAGCTTAATGACGACCTAATAGGACCACTACCAGTATCGTCTAATTTCAAATACTGCCTTACTATCATTGACAGGTATACCAGATGGCCAGATTTTACTCCCTGACATTACAGCAGAGAGGGTGACGAAAGCGTTCGTATATCGGAGTGGATTGCCCGTTATGGTTGCCCGAAGAAGGTAATAACGGACCAAAGTAGACAATTTCAATCTCACTTATTCCAAATTTTTGCAAAGACGGATGGAATCAAGTTGGCAAGAACAACAGCGTACCACCCAGCCTGCAACGGTATGATTGAGCGTTTACATCACACGCTCAAAGCTGCTTTGATGTCGCACGGTACGAAGGATGGGTAAGTTCTTTACTCGTACTATTAGGGTTACGGACAGCGTACAAAGAGGATTTGCAATGTTCACCAGCAGAGTTGGTGTATGGAGCAGTAGTAACGAGTCCCCGCCTCACCGGTGAGTTTTTCACCGCAACAAACGACATGGTATGACAAAGAATGTCCGACCTACGCCCGTGTCCAGCATCGGCCATTCACAGCATAACGTGTTTGAGCACAAGGATTTGCATACCACCTCGCATGTGTTCTTCCGCTAGAACCACCTTAAAGTGGCCCACAATCCACATAAGGTCATTACAAGGAGTTCAAAGACATTCGACAGTGCTAAATAATAAAACTGTCAAGGCATCTGTTGACAGAGTAAAACCAGCATATGCATGGCATGATAGCGTTGAGAGTGAGACACATAGCCATGAGACGCAAGATGCGCTGCCAATGCGTACTACTAGTTAGGGGGGCCCGTGGCGTCAAGTTAATAAACTCACACTAATATTATAGTTTTGTGTTCACAGTAATCCTACCTATCCTTTGGGTGTTTGTTGGCGTAAAGCCACGCGCGCCATGCGGGCGCCGTCTGTGTGGGCGACGCTTCTTTGCGCGGAAACCGGTCGGCCTGTTCCTCACCCCGGACACCGCGCACCGCGTCGTCTCCGCAGCCCGCTCAAGACGCAGATGGCATCGACCGCCGAACAGTCATTATGTATTATCTATGGAACAGTCAGCCAGAAGCCCTCAAAGTGAATCCACGTTGCTTTGGTTCGCTACCGCGTTATTTCTTATTGCTCGCGTAATATCGTTTTTTTCATTGTTTTTATACGCCTAATTTTTTAGCTTTTCTTTGTAACCGTTCTGGTATAAAAAGCATTTCTTTCTCTTAATTTAAATTCAAGTTATTGCTGTAAAGCTATTTATATTCTCGCCTAATTATTATACTGTTTGTAATTCCTCTCGTGCCTCTTATTTACGCGCTCCCTCAAGCTTCCAAACATCTGATAAATAAATAAATTTAAGTGCTGTTTTTAGTTAGATCATATCAAGTGTGTATTGCGAATTTCATCATGCACAAAAACATCGAACAAAGAGTTTCGTGTTCAGTCACTGAAAATGTTACAGAAGGCTTACGGTGAATCGACCTTATCAAAAACACGTATTTATGAGTGGTACAAAGTGTTCTTAAGCGGTCGAGATGTGATGGAAGACTTGTCTCGCTCTGGTAGTCCATCAACGTCTTCAACTGAAGCAAACATCGCAAATGTGAAGGAAATAGTGGCTGAAAATCCTCATTCAAGTTTGAGAGAGATAGCCGCTGAATTTTCTATGTCGCTCGAGTGGATCCGTACCATTTTAAATAGTCCCCAAAGACCTGAATTTTCTCCAAAACCTCAATCACTGATGTGAAGTGATGGATGAAGCATATAAGTTGAAAGGACTGAATATAAATAAGACGAAACTCATGGTGTTTGAAAGAGAAGAGGATATATCGGTGTGTGATGTGAATATAAATGATAAGAGTGTGGAGCAAGTGAGTTCATATATTTGGGGAGTCTGTTTACAAGGGATGGGAAGATTGATGGAGTTGTGGATAGGAGAGTGAATGCGGGAAATAAAGTGAATGGTGCTACACATGCAATTGTGGCAAACCAGTTGATGTCCAAGAAGGCACGACTGGCTGTTCACAATAGTGCACTGGTGCCTACGCTTATGTATGGAAGTGAATGTTGGGTGTGGCAAAAAAGCATGAAAGCAGAATAAATGCTGGAAATGCGTTCCTTGCGGAGCATGTGTGGGTGTGACTTTGAATGATAGGCTGAGGAATGATGTGACAAGGCAACGGTGCAGTTAAAAGAAGATGTAGTGACAATTTTTTTAAAGAGTATATTCGATGGTTTGGTCATGTTGAGCGGATGATTCATTCATCCGCTCAACATGTTTTTATTTGTCAGTTTACGACTGATATCCAGCATGTTTCCGGGCAGGACGACCACGTGGCCGATGCATTTTCTCGGATTGAGGCAGTCACTGCGCCACTGGATTTCACGGAGCTTGCCCTTGCGCAGCGTGATGATCCAGAGCTACAACAGCTACTGAAGGGTAACCATTCGTTGGCACTGGAGTTGGCGAAAGTACCAGATTCTAACGTAAATTTTTATTGTGTTGAAGAAGAAGGCTAAGAAAAGGTACATTTACAAGGCAGATGTGAGTGGAAACGCCCTAGGAGGACATATAGTGACCTTATTGATGATGTTCTTCAGAAAGGTCAGGTGCGTAGTACTCGCAACCGGCCCTCGTGTATGACCAGATATATGAACGTAAACGAGGCATAAGGAGTATGTAAGGATCGTAGCAGGTGGCAGGTGGAGTTCTGTGGTTTCTGACTACCCCCATGGGAAGAAGGCGTGAGATTATGTATGTTATGCATATTACTCAATCGCATAAGAGTAGCTGAGGACGTGCTAGAACGAGTCAATTTCGACCCAACATTCATGACACGCATTGTTACTGGTGACGAGACGTGGGTTTACAAGTTTGACATGCAAACTTGTCAACAAGTTTCGGAGTTGCGCCTTCCAGCTGAACCGAAACCGACATAATTATAGGAGACTTCGCGGCAAGAACTGAACTCAATTCCGCAAAAAGCGTATAAAAATGTGTTGATGATTGGATTATTCGTTGGCGTACGTGTGTCGTTTCTGAAGGAGCATGCTTTAAAGAAGATAAAATTAATTTGGATGAATAACTAACATTTTGTGTATTATTGATCTTTTCCCGGTACTTTCTTGACAGAGTAGCATAGGAATAAGCGTGGTGATCATTTGCTCGTACCTTCTCTGTACGAGAAGAGGCCGTTGCCCTGTAGTGGGACAATAATAGCACGGTATTATTATTTTATTAAACATTATCTTGGAAACAGGATATTTTCTTGTGGTTTTTGAATGTTGACCGTCGTCGTTGACGTTGTTTGGCCGCCTAGGTACTGGAGATTGCACTATACATAAAAATTGTATAAAAATATTTAAGCAATCGTAGCACATAATAAATTCAAACATTTATCATACTAACTTGTTGAGGAAAATTACACACATCATAAATGTCTGTCTCTATTAATGATGTGTGTCTATTGTTTTCATGGTTAAGTGTCAGTATGTGCAAACGAACCTGCTTCAGGGATCTTCCTACAGTTTACAGATACACACATGACGATTGCCAACTCTAGGACTTGGTGTTCCATTTGTATCAGCATCAGCAGCATCAGTCGATTCTGTAAAAATCTCAACGTGAATATTGCGTAGGGTGAGCTGTCAGTGTCATCCCATATTGGTCAACCCCTAGCATTAGTGGCACAGACAGCTCACTCCACGTTCACTTTACAGTTTTCACGGTGAGATGGTTACAGAATAGCACAACAGACTGTGATAATGTCTGCCTAGCCAGCTCACCAGCAAGAATGGCACACATGATCAGACGCTAAATACCTTCAGATCAGACCTTAAATAAAAATCCTATGAATATATAAGTACGGATAAAAAAGTTGCTACACCCCTAAATGACGTGCTGAAAACGTTACTGAAAACGACTGTCTTATAACAGAATGAATTTCATTCGAATCCAACAGCTAGTGCAGCGTCAGTTCTCCATTAGAAATAGGGCAAAATCAGTTGTCCAAAGTGTGAGTAGCCAAGGTAAATCGAAATGAGAAGATGCAAAGTCCGTGAAAGACGGGGTCGGTCGCGAGAGCAATAACAACAGATATCCAGAAAAAAAGCCAAAGGTCCTCGTAAAACACCACAAGAAACCACAAGAAAACATTCAAGATGCGAGCCACAAGAACTTACACACCATACATTGGCTACACTTAAATTAAATTGTCATGTTTTAAAATAAAGCGTGTCTTGACTCTGTCATAACTAGAGATCGGATATTCGGATGCCTATTCACTTAAAGTTCAGATGTTGGCAAAACTATCAAATGTTAAGTTAGTTGATGTAAAATTATACCTACAGTAGTCTTGGTTTTTTGTTTCAGAGCAGAGAGACAAAATAAAAAAATTGATTGTTCCTGTAGTAGTACCAAACACAATTTTTTATGAAGAGGTAGGTTTTCAAGCCTTCAAGGAAATGCATAAAAAAATAAGCAAAGCGGGTTTCTTATTTATATCATTTTTACGCAATCCACCCTGTCCATCATACAGGGTTTTGGCTTGGTTTTACGATCGGCCGCCTGTCTGCCTGATATGAACCCTCCTTGGAAAAGCTTCTATTTTTAATACTGTAATTGAACAATAAAAAATATGAGTATAATGTTTACTTAATTTTATTTCACAAAGAAATGGAAAGTGTGTCAACATTTTGTACAAAGTGGCGCGGACCATAGCACATATTTGGTATACGTGATATCATTTAATGTGATAATGTAATGTACTCGCCGCATTGTATACTTTGCCGCAACTTTTGAAATGTCAAAGTGGCATAAACTATAGAGAAATATACATCATGCTTTCGTATCACTTATTTGAATTTCCAAATAAAGCCAGGAAAAAAAGCACTATGTTTATCATTCCAAATAGACTTTCGGAAACGGAGCGTGTCTTACACACGTTCCGTTTCACATAATATGAAAAACTTGTTCGTTCATCATGTGGTTATTGAATGTTTTTAAGAATCAATTGGTATTTATTTTTTACTTTACTTATTATTTTATGACCAGCTATGACTTTCTTATGTTTTATATGTGTGGGTGTGGAAAGAAAAATAAGTGTACAGCTGACAGGTTACGTATAAAACCATAGACTACAATTTATAAATAAAAAGAACTCTATCACAGGCTGTCATTTGTTTGACACCTCGCCTTTTATGCACGAGGCTGTGAGTTCGAATTCGGGCAAGTAACAATCTCAATAAAAGTCAGAAATCGCCACCTCGTCTTGACCAAGCGTGGTGATTAATGCTTGTGCCTTCTCTGTATGAGTGGAGTCCTTTGCCCAGCAGTCGGATAGTAATAGCTGGTATCATAGATTGCTCTAACTTGCACAAAATGTAGTGTAGAAAACAAAGATGGCCTAACATCACATGTGAAGTCTCAGTATCGGCGGGATATTACGAGAATATAACTGCTGTTTGCGGCCTCATGCTGATTTGATAATGATATTAATTACATTGAAGAGGGATTTATTTCAGAGTTATTGAAACTCTCTCGGCGACTAACTATGAAACAATTTGATGTTAACATTGTAATCGTATAGTTTTTGAGGTTAAACAGCTGTCAAACCTTATCTGACAGCTGTATAACCTCAAAAACCTATTTACTTAATAGTATTTTTCCCTGGTCTCTAAATGAAAAGATGATATGATATTGTGATATTATAAATAATAATTGTTAATAGACAACACTAGTTGTAGGTAGACGCGACCTGTAAAACGAATCATGTGACAGGTCAATCAATGTATGGAAAGTGGGCATGATTCTTTGTTGCTGGGAAATCAGAAAGTTTGATTCAAACTTGCCTCAGGTGTGTATAATAGCCATGGCAAATTTGGATCAAACCTTCACTTTTGATACATCAAACTTATTGCAAGTTAGATTCAAGTTTAAATTGCTATCTGGGATGTTTTGCACTTTTGTATCGTTCGTGAAAATCCCGCGATTCCAGAATCGACAAATTTTGTGTATTTTTAGAAGTCCCTTCCAGACTAATCACCCGACTACTTATGCATTCCCGGTGTTTCTGGCATCCCGGGTTTTTTTTTCTTTAAAAAAATATGATTTATGAAGCCGCTTCCATACTTTCATAGCAAAAATAACTTTAGGTAAATATGCATCCGAATAACCGATATCTGGTCATGAAAATCGTCATAAAACCCGTAACATACGTACCTGGTGGTGGTACGTGTGTTACGGGTTTTACGAGGGGTGTAGGCAGAAGTTACAAATGCCCCACACTGTCTACGTTCATACATTTAGTCATATTAATAGAACTACTTACTGTAAAATTATGATAAGTTATTACAAAAGCCAGGCATCAAAAAAACTTTTACCATATTTTTGTTCTAAATTGTTCTGGGTAATTTTTTGTTACAAACTTTAAAAAATATTTTTGTTAATTTTCGCCTTTCGGTCAGTGTTAACTGTAGTGGCCATAGTAATCATAAAAAAGTAAGTTGTGGGTCTAATTTTCAAAGATATTTATGGGAAAAGTTTTTTGCGATTTTTGATTTTTATAGTACTCAAACCTCAAACTTATGTGACCGTCTTTTGTGTGTGTGTGTATCAGTGTCGCAAACCAAAATACTTTAATATATAAATAAATTTAATAGATAAATAAATGTGCGTTCCATGAAGCTGAGACTCCTGCCGCGTCACTGGTGAGATCGTTCCGTACCCTAAGCTGTACTTCTACGCTGCGGCTGCGTTTTAGTTTTGATTCAAAATCAACGACCTAAACGCCACGGGCATGTCCAACATAACTTTAAACAATTGTTATAGGATAGTGTATTTATATTAAATGTAGTAATGCGGGATAAACGAAGCTGTTATTCTGGCACACAGTGTGATCGAGTCCTTTGACTTCAAACATAAAAACAAAGAAGCGCCGCACGGCGATAGACAGTACAAAGCTTGTAACAATTGCCTTCTTAATTCGTAATGTTAACACTATAAGCCCTTCTTACCCCTGGACATCAATGTTTTATTAAAGCAATATTTAGTATTTATTTCCGTACAAGTGATTTGTAATCTTTAGAAATAAATTATTTCAGACCGTATAGTACGGTATCGCTCTTGACCTAATACCCATACTATACTTGACCTAAACCATAACTACGTTGACCAAGTTCGCTTTTCACTGACTATTATTATTGCTTCCTTTCGTGTATAAATGAAAGCCGGTTTGAGTTTATTTTATCTTGATCTGGGTAATATTTTTCTCAAACATACCAAAGTTGTAATTTAGCAGAGGCTGAAATTATTATTTCGCTATTCATAACTACGAGTATTTTGTGGGTATGGACGCTTTGTTGATCCTCATCTGGCGAACAAGCGCGGGTGCGCGCGGGAGGCGCATGGCGGCTGGGATCGAGAGAAAGCGGAGGGTAACATTGTTTAAGGGCGCACAGTCCGGTAAAAAAATGAGAACCGCTATTTTTTATAGCGGTGCTCAATGTTTAACAGAATGCTAGCCGGTACCTGCAGCTGACCCTTGCGTGTCTGTTGCGCAAAGTTTAAAAAATATAATTCGTAAAGGTTTCAAGTACGGGTTGGAACTAGGTATGGACGGACTGAGCGGTTCTTTTGTGACCAACACCTCGGTTCCAAAAGATTCCAAAAGAATAACCCCCAATTACTTAATCCATTAACAACGCGTGAACAAATAGCGGCATTGATTTTCGATGCTGGCTCGTGGGATGAGGTTAAAAAGTATGCTCAGCAAGGTGTTAATACGGTGTATAAATTGATGTACTACAAATTGCTTGCTGTCAAGGTCGATAAGACAAGATAAGACAAAATACGTGACATATTCCCTTAGACCCCAGGGTCAAGCTAACCTCGACTTTAAAAGCCCACTCATGTAATTTCATTAACAATTGCTCTTGTCCTGTTTTAGTTCAAACAAATTCTATCAAATAGCATTACCATAGATTACCGTCTCAGCTTCCAACAACACATAGAAACACTAGTCAAAAGAACCAGAAAATTAATTTTCATATTAAAAAATCTGAGACATATACATCGGTTATTGAGGACACATTGCAATATGCCAATCTTAGTTAGTGAGTGTATTGCATTGCCATTTGGGACAGTACCTCTAAAAATTATATGATCATTTTAGAGAGAGCTCAAAGAGCTATATTCATAGTGAGTTGCTTTTTCACAATCCTCTATCCAACTTTACCAACACTACCAAGTGCTAACCGTCCGACAGTTGTTTATTCTCATAACTGTAATAATAAAAAATAAAATGAAACACTGATCTTCCCTTACATCACGATTTCCAAACACGGAATAGGCGAGCATCAAATGTTTGCTCAATCACCCGCTTAAAACCCGTATCGTAAAATCACTTAGACGTCATAAACACAACATTGTTCGTTACCCCATCATTTATTCTTATTTTACTTTGTCACGTTATGCTGGTTATGCATAATTTATATAAATCCGTGAACTTTTGCTTGACTTTACACCTCTTACTTCTGAATTTTTTTATAGTAGTAACTGTAAGTATGAATTAGTTAAATTAGATTTTAGTCAATCTCAAAACGCCGATCTCATCTACTTTTAAAATGGTATTGACGTGTAAAAGTGTTTGTAAAAACCTACTTACAGAAATAAAATCATTTATCATTTATCAATATAACAAAAAATTGAAAAATATAAATGAAAAAATTTGTTTATTTTTCCAATTTTTCTGTTAATTTTGTAGATTCTACTTTTACTTAAATACTTAATTGCAATCTTAAACTTTTTTAAATAATTTGACTCTCTAACCGTTCTGTAAATTGACATGTCCTATTTAAGAAAGCTGGGTGAATTGTAACTCGGGACCCTTCTGTCACGGACACCTTTCTCTATTTAAGATTGTACATTCTAATAATCAGTGCCTGCAATATGATGTTGAGATAAATAAAGATGCATGATTACGATTATAGCGACTCATAGCAGCACCAGCAGCAAACTCGAAGAAAAAATTACTAGAGAAGACATAACAAAACAGTTTATAACATCAAAACGAAATATAACTAGCTAATGAGTTATTATTTTGACTGACTAGGTGCGAATTAAGGAACAGCTGATGCGAAGATAACAAGGAATCACGTCGCCGAGTTATCAGCTGTTATAGTGAAGTGAAGGAATGGCGTAAACAGATTGATTATCCTAACCGATATATTTTAGCTTTATAAACATATAAGTGACTTTAGATAAATATGAGGCTACGAATAAGAATGATTGCCACTAAAAGACTTGAAGATAAATGAAAACACTCTTTTAGTTCTCCTTGGCCCGACTTCGTCACCTGACTTCGTCCCCTGGGCGTGTGCAGTGCTACGCGAAGCTTCTTCAACGAGGCATCGACGATTCCTGCTGGAGCTGTCCCCGCTGAAGAACGCAACTGAAGAGCCTCGAGTTCGAAGTTTATTTTTGAGACTGTTCCTTTTGAAATTGAGACGGCGAGATCCTTGAAGGACCAATGTTAGCTCGGGGATCATCTAAAGTGTGGACTACTGTATTTAAGGCAAGGGTTTAATGATGCGCTTAATATACAACAGTACAGGACAAACAGCTAATAACGAACCTAAAGTAAGAGGAGTATCGTCCGTCGCGGTGAAGTCAGCAGAAGCGAGTGGTTATCGGGCCGAACCGTGTAGTCGCCGGGACGCGCTAAACACGCGGCCTGCGCGTGCACACCATGCCCAATGTGTTGTGTTGGGTTCGATTCCCAACAGTGCCCATTCAACTTTGGATAATTAGAATAACAACATTTGAGACTCGAACGATAGCTCAAGACTTAAAATATTTCGACAAGGGATTCAATTCTTGGATCGACAGGGTGGAAGATCAAGAACGCTGCTAAGGAGATGTGCAAAAACCGGAACGGTTAGTAGCGACAACTCAGACGAAGACATTGAAAAGAACAGTAACATTTACCACAGCAGAGCAGTGACATAGAAAAGAGCCGAGAAACCAGCTGAACCCCGCTTAAAGATTCACCGATGAAGCTCGACTTGAGCCAACCCTGCTGCAACGTCGTTAAAAGATGCCCTCCCATAGACAAATATCACCCGCCTCTCCACTAATCCCATGCTTACGTTAGGGTGCATACCCCGTAGGCTCTTATTATCCTTCCTATCCTAAGGGCACGTCATCCCTACCATTACAGTGCCCCCCGGTCTACTCCTAGATATGCAATGGTATTTGTAGCACCATGAAGCATGAGGCTTCAGGGACTAGTGCAAATCTTGGGGTTCATTCGATTAATCGAGTCTGGTCAAACCACGCTGGGGTCGGTGCATTTCATTCATTCATTCATACTCAAACCTCAAACTTATGTGACCAACTGATCACATAGGCTTTTGATCCATAAGATGGTCTAATGGCATCAATTAAAGTTTTTGTGAAAATTGCCCATTTCTTAAAGATTTTTTTTTCAAAATCTGTGAATGCCGATATAAATTTCTCAAATAGTTAAGGATAGTCTCCTAAGACCGTTTTTCCTTAGCTACAACGAAAACAAGGTTGTCTGCTTGTCGGTCTTCTATAGATTGTACTTCGGTGAGTGTGCGCAAGAACTCCACGACCTCATCCCATCTGCCCCCTTCTACAATTCTTCGGACATCCAGACGTACTGCTAATTACCATCCATATCTAGTTGCCATTCCACCAACTCGCACTTAGCTCTTCCAAACATCCTTCATAATGCGCACGGCAAAAGAGTGGAACTCACTGCGTCTGTGTTCCCGAACGAATTCAACCCGAATCTCTTCAAAGTTAGAGTGAACAGGCTTTTTCTGGGTAAGCTCACTCCATCGTAGACTTTGTCTCTGTCACCTCTGACCTAGACTAGAGTCAAGGGCAAACCCATCCCAAGAAAAAAAAAAGGTACCTATCCTTGCTGCCCCTTCTCAAAAATCCACTATCTATATAGCACCACACGAATCGCAAGGCATAGTATTAGCAGTGGAATGGGCAACTAGTTTCATATTTCTGACTGACCGACCCCTTGACAATTCAAAAGTGCCTGTAATTGGTTTATTTGAAATAATACTTTGAGTTTCAGTTTGAGTAGCTGTGTGTCACTGTTAACGGTTGACTCAACACCCTAATTGCGTAACACACTATTAATCACAATCTGAATAGTTCTGAAGGATAATAATAATAATTGCTAATCCATTGAAAAATGTGTCTGCTCAATAACGAAAATAACGCAATGAATGTTGTTGAACTGTGAAAATTAGAGTGATTTTAATATAACTGATATTGTGTTACGCAATTAGCCCACAGGTCTCCATATGTGCAAGGTAAAGGTATAGTCAATAAAACAGAAACAATGTTTCAATGAATAAATAGATTTTATTTTATGTAGTAAGTATTATTTTGCAACTTTAATCAGTAAGCGTAACATCAAAATATTTCTTGTTTGCTTATACATGGCGCTGATGTTCGATGATATAGTCCAAAACGATTTCAGAAGTAATGATGCCTTTAGGTATAAATCCTGAAAATTAAAATGGTGGGTAGTTTAGTTTCAACGGTGATTTAAAAAAAATCGCCCAGATCGAATTCCCATTTGTTGTAATTCCAAATAAGAAATAGTAAGCAAGTTTCGAAGCTTGAGTGATTGACGACGTGGCGCCACTGGCGGTTATTGGTTGGTTATTATTATTTGTACATATTTGAAGCTTTACAAGTTTCGAAGGTCTACAAGCTTCGGCAGTAATCATGTTTCCCAATAGGTAGGTACTTACGAATAATTTGCAATGCGATATTTTAGTTGTGACTAATATCGTACTATTACGTTGTAGGAAATGTTAATAATTTTATACCAGCGTTTTCCTTACGTAGAAGTGTGTGTCAGGCTTAGATACCTCGTTGCCTACGTAATACTACCTAGTATAGCTTTGTAATTGAAGTTATTACCATAAGATACGTCTGTTACCTACCGAAGAATGATGTTAGGTATATTTCCTGCCATATTGGTGTATATATACTTAGATGCTGATTACTTTCCTTTCATATTTACAAGTTACCTAAGTAATATTTGTATTAAAATAAAAGTTATGGTTTTCACTTGCTCATGGGTGGAGTTTTGAGCATCAATCACTGACGTGCACGTGCACCTATGTAATTTCGTAACCTATATTTGTGTGCCACTCATAGTTGACCCAAGAGCTAGATTGACCCGACACTATACCGAAGACATCCCGGACGTCAGCTGGTACGAGATTAGGAAGGCTCCGAAACAGCTCAAAATCAACAAGGTGATGACGGATATACGGCCGAACTCTTGAAGGCCGTTCAAAGTTCAAAGAAAACCCGTTCTTAAGGCCCTCTAGAAGCTGTTTCATTCCGTCATAAACGAGGGCAAAACGCCGCAGGTATGGAACAGAAGTATAAAAATGCACTTCTTAAGAATGATAGGCCCATCTCACTTGTGAGCAATGTCTACAAGCTGCTTTCAATAGTCATCGCACGAACCTCGTCGGGAAGGATAACCACTACTTTTCTCGCTCGCAGGTTTGACGACTTACAGCCTCCCGAACAAGCTGGATTCCGTAACAGGCTTTAGCACCGTAGACCACATAATGTACGCTGCGGCAGGTTATACACAAGACTGAAGAGTGTAACCTGCCTCTCTGCTTAGCGTTTGTGGACTTCAAGAAATACTCTCCGAAACTGTTCACCGTTCACTGGAGGGTGTCTTCAAGGTTCAGTACACCCCTGACCTTCGGGTTGCCGACGATATAGCAGTTATGGTTGAGACCATGGAGGACCTCAGTACAATGCTCGATGACCTCAGTAAGTAAAATGAACATGGACAAGACAAAGTTCATGTCAAATGACCATGAAGATCGGAGACGCTGCACTTGAAGTTGTAGACTAGTGTGTTTACCTAGGATATCCGATTTCGAGAAAGAGGTCAATCATCGAATCCGACTCGGCTGGGCAGCATTCGGGAAGCTACGAAATATCTTCTCGTCCCACATACCGCAGTGTCTCAAGAGGAAAGTGTTTGTCCAGTGCGTGTTGCCAGGGATGACCTGGCACTGAAATGTGGTCGCTCACAATAGGTACATTGCTCACAGAACAGATGGCTGATGGGGCCGAAAGGATCGGGACTGGCAACCGCGTACCGGAAGACGAAGCGTTGGAAAGCCTCCCACAAGGTGGACCGATCACCTTGTGAAGTCTGCAGAATCCGCTGGATGCGGGAAGAACAGAGCCGGTCGAAATAGCGGTGCTTGGAGGAAGCCTTTGCCCAGCAGTGGACGTCTTTGAAATGATGATGATTATGATGACCCATAGTTGTGCCGTGCCCCGCTTCTCAACTCAAAAACTGGTGAATGGTGTATAGGGTGCATGTACCAGGATCATCATGCACAACCCGACTTCCCCCACTGCTGAACTTCTCATGTACCAGGATATATATATAGGTATAATTCAAATGAGACAAACAAGCACCTATGTACCAATTAAGATGTGTGAACGAAGTGCGTGTATAGTATTTTAATGAGATCATTAATAATAAGTACATGATCTTGTTATCTTATTTATTCAGTGTTATTTCCGCATATATGTATATATTTTATAGACTAGACTACTCTGTAAGCATTTAATTAACATAGTTACCTAACGATAGGACGGATACCCTTTATTATTACGTAGCAGTTCAATATTATATAACGTAGGGTTAGTAAGTTAGTATATCAGTAGGTCCCTATATTTTTAAATTCCTAATTATTTAGCTACAGTAGACTACTTATCATGTTGCTCGAACTGCAGCAGCATACTTACTTACCTGGGTATTGCAGGAAACCTTACCTGTAGAACAAGGGTTAAAATAAACGTTCATATTCACCTGGGCCGTTATTGTTGCCATTAACATACTCTTCCACGACCACCACGAATGACGCTATATCTAATATTCTTGCCGCTAGCCCAACTGTAGGGTTTCCTTTGTTTTCTGCAATCTTGTAATGTTTTTTCATCACATATTTGCTGACTGCATCATTGAAATCGAGATCACCCTTCTTTTTTGGATTTGTGGCTTCAGATCTCAAACTATCTTTACTAACGACGCCTTTGAGGAAGCTAAAATAAATTAAGTTTAGTTTGAAATATTTCCAAAAAATAATAACCTAACGCACAACGTAACAAATCCAAACGCGGAATAATTAACGATCCTGGTTTTATTACATATCCTATTTAAAATTTAAAAAAAAACAAGAATGGGCATGGATAAAAATCGCTCTAGCAAAGAGTTAAAAAATGAAAGAAAATATTTAAAATCCCACTACAACTTTCGCTACTTTGTAAAACTTTGTAGGGAATACTTATTACAATTTAAAAGATTATTACACTCGCGGTCGAATAATAAGGGTCGATGACGTAAATCCATGACGTAGATCCATGGGCCGACATGATCATAAAGAATTTCTTTCACATATTTTCTACAGCACTAACTCCGTGCGACTCTCTGAAGAGATTCCAGCACAAACCATAACAGATCCACCGCCGAACGGCACTTTTCTTCAAAACAAGCTGGAATAAAACCCTACCCATCCAATACCTAATACATATTGTAATATTATTTTTTCCAAAACACTTGGCCTATTTTACAGGTTGGTTTTAGCCACACAACGAAAACATCTCAGTGTTTATTTGAGTCTATTTTGGGCCGAGCATGTATGGGCTCGCTACAACATAATAAAATACATCACGCATGTATTCTCTGCAGGGATAGGCACAACACCCCATGTAGAGAATGAGCGTATGAGCTTTTTCGTACTTAATTCACATTGAACTAGCTGCGCCCGGCGGTTTCACCCGTATACGTCTCGATCCCATTGGAATATCGGGATTAGAGGTATTCTTTATACTAATGCAAGTCATGGTATACCTATGTGCCAAATTTCATCCAAATCCGTTCAGCCGTTTTAGCGGGAAACCGTAATAAACAAACATACAAAAATTCTAATCATTTCGATTTATAATATTCGTTTAGGCTACCATAGTCGTATGAATTATTTAACTACTAACCCTTCATCATTGACGACGAAGGCTACTGTGTTGACAGATCCCATGGCGGCCATGGCGGCCAGAGCGTCCAGGCAAGAGTTACTCTCTTTAACAGTTGCCACCGAGCGGATGATTTTTAAATTTGAAATACATCTGTTCCACCAGCTGAAACATATTTTCAGAAGAGTTAGACTTCATTAATATTAAAATTATACCAGGTCAGAAGTGATAATGTACACCATTATGTCCTTCTGGGTTTTAAATAACACTTTCAATAGAGAAAGAGGACTCCTAACTGTGAAAAAAGAAACTTAAATTTACTAGTTGAAAAAAAAATACTACATACAGGAATTCGCGTTCAGGAGGTTCCTTGAACAGATTGGCCTCCATCCACTGATCACTCACGAACTTGGTCATGTAGTTTCGGATACCGTCGGGAAGGATAATCACTACTTTCTTACCAGGACCGAGTTTGTACTCTTTCGCGGCTTGAATGGCTGAATATGTTATAGCACCGCTGCTACCACCTGAAAATGTGAATATGAAATTGGTGAAAGAGCCGGTCGTAATTTACGGAATGGGAATCTTCGGCGTTAAAGAACGTTCTCAATACTTTTCTTACCACATAATAATCCTTCTTTTCTGATAATCTCTCTTGACATGTTGAAGGACTGGTAATCATTTGGTCTTACAACTTTGTCGATGACTGATTTATCTAACACTTCTGGCACAAAGTCTCCACCAATACCTTCGACCTGTAAATATAATCGCATCAGTCTGCTGTCATCGCATTCAAATAGAATTTAAAATTTGGCAAATCTTACATTTACCTAATCATACCTACAATACCCACAGACCATTATAAGACGGTCCTTCACCATCATTATAAGGAATTTCATAATAGGCACGATACGAATCGATTGGCGAGGAGTTATAAATGTTGTGTTAATACTTTTTAGTTCTGCCAGGGTCGCGGGTTATTCGAAAGAGATAACATGTCACCTGGCACAGGCAACTGAAGGAACACAGGTGAGTTTTAATCAGTAAAAGTCTGACACGCCCTCCCGCTCCGCCCAGAGCGGGAGAAGTCGTTCGATGGGAAATCCCCATAAAAATAAAAAAGTTGTATAGTTACATATGTAAACTGGCAAGAAGAAAATCTGTCATAAACATTGGTACCTACCTAGGTACCTTTGTAGAAAGAATAAAACTTACAAAGTATAAGGACGGATTGCCTTCACCAAAAATGGTGGAGCCTTGAGGGTCCACGGTCACGATGATGCAGTCGGGGCACTTCTCCTTGAGCTTGCGGCCCACGCCGGTGACGGTCCCGCCCGTGCCGGAGCCCATGACGAACATGTCCACAGTGCCCAGGGCGTCCAGGATCTCCTCCGCTGTGTGCTCGTAATGCGTCAGAGGATTTACTTCGTTTGAGTACTATGAAATAAAGGAATAATACCTGAGCAAGATAATTACAGAAAACTTCTGGGTTTGGAATTTTTGTTATATTATCTATTTCAAGGCACGCAGTTGTAATTGATTTAAAATGCATTCAATCTTTCACGAAATCAACCCAATTATTATGTTTTCGCTATATCAGATGATGCCGAATGTACCTATTTACATGTAATGAGTAAATGTAAGGTGCTTGAGTGATAATCAACTAACCTGATTCATAGAAATTGCCTGCGGATTTGCTTCTAGTAACCGTTTGGTGACCGACACAAAGCTGTCAGGGTCCTCGTAGTGGGCCATAGCCGGAGTTTGTATGATCTCTGAACCTAACAGACTCATCGTGCTCATTTTCTCATCGGAGTTCTTATCTGGAGTGACAATGGTGCAACCATAGCCTGAAAATACATATTTTCCATTTTATTTTGTTTACAATCATTGAGATTTTTTGATCCCTGTAATTCGCTGAGACCTAAATATTGATATAATTATGAAAAATGAGATATAATTATTTATTGTCTTATTAGATGATTGTTCACACTTGGAGGGCGGGGATGAAGATCTGTTGCTGGCGGAACAGCTGAAGATGAATATCTTCGCACGCAATACTCGGGCTTACCTACTTGCTACAAAATGGAGTGTCTATGTGAAAAGTTTACTAGGTCTTAGGCGTTTTACTGTTGATAATATGCTGAATTTTTATACATACATGAGGATGAAGAAATTATAGTTACCGCAAACTGCAGCTGTGAGGGACACTCCAATACCCGTATTGCCTGACGTTGGCTCAACGAACCTGGTGCCAGGTTTAGCGAGGCCAGCATGTTCCGCTTCTTGTACCATGGTATACGAAATTCGATCCTTTATCGACCCTCCTGGGTTCATAAATTCGCATTTTGCATCTAGGACAAAAGAAGGCACTTGCAATCATCCGTCGTAGATTTTGTTAAGTAAAATGTTTTTCTATGTGTGCTTATGAACACAGTTTTTTTATTTTTTGGGGTGGGCAATCATCAATGAATTCTCCGCGGAGCGGGAGGGCGTGTCAGACTTTACCCGGGCCTGGTCCTTACCGGACGGCGAGCTAGCCATTGCTCGCCGTCCGCAATCCCGCTCCGACGGTGGCCGGGAATCTGCAGGCGACTTCCGACGCCCAGGGCGTCTCCTGCGGCGTCTAGTGCGGTCGTGAGGTCGCAAGGCTCTCTCGCTCACGCGCTCAGCCTCCTCCTTCACGAACATTACTGCTTCGCAGAAGGAGGTGACGGCTTTCCATTCTCTCTCGCTCTGTATCATGGCCTGGACCAGGGCCGGACGCGAGAGATCGCCACCGCCGATCGCCTCCGCGAGGATACTGCGGTTCTCCGCCCAAGCTGGGCAGACCTCCACCGTATGCGCCACCGTGTTCTCCGGGCGATCTACACAATGGTGACACCCGGGCGTTTCCTCCTGCCTTATGCGAAACAGGAACCTCCCGAAACAACCGTGTTCGGTGAGGACCTGTGTCAGGCGGAAGGTGAAGACGCTTTAGCGCCTCTCCAACCACTCCTCAAAGAGGATACTTGCCGCCGCTATTGTGACGTGCCCATTACTAACATAGCTGTCAGATTATTACTTACTACAATATGGATTTATAAAAAACAAAAAAAATACCTTGCTCTTTACGAAGTAACCGTTATTAAAACTACAGAGACGCCACGTGGCAAGTTATGGAACGCCGTGTAGCAACGTACGGAGACGCCGCGTGGCAACGTACAGAACGCGGCGTAGCAAGCTATGGAATCACTGCATAGCAGGCTAAGGAAACGCCGCGTAGCAACCTACGGAACGCCATGTAGCAAGCTACGGAAACGTTGCATAGCAAGTTAAGGAAACACCGCGTAGCAAAATACGGAACGCCATGTAGCAAGCTACGGGAGTGCTGCATAGCAAGCTACGGAGACGCCGTGTAGCAACCTACGGAACGCCGCGTAGCAAGCTAAGGAAACGCCGCGTAGCAAGCTAAGGAAACGCTGCATAGCAAGCTAAGGAAACGCCGCGTAGCAAGAAACGGAGACGCCGTGTAGCAAGCTACGGAGACGCCGCGTAGGCATTTAAGCTTCGAAAACACCACGCAGGCGTTGCGTTGCCTACTAATACGTAAAAAAAAAAAAAAGTTACAAAGTGTACTTAGACATAAACATTTTAATTATTTTTTGTTGTTGATTTATTCTGTTTTTAATTGAGATGGGTCAGTCAGTACCTACGGACGAATCTAAAGCTATTAGGGTCAGGGAAATTCGTTCTAACGAACCCCGTGTCTACAGTAAAGAAACAGTTGTAGTAAGTTCTACTATCAGCCGTTTTGTATAAACAATCGTTTATTTTAAATCTGTACTGTCGCTACCTCTAATGTTTTTTTAAATTTTTCCACCCTGACCCATCTCAATGGATCACCTTATTACGAAGCCTTAGTGTTACCTTGAATTCTTATTATAACTACCTGCGTATGTTTGTGTAGTTGTTACCAATGTACCTAAATGACATACTCATTCATTCCTTAAATACAAATTTATAAATTTGCTAAACACGCATCGCGTACCTATTTATCACAATTCTGACGACAAAGATAACTTTCATATTACAAGGTAGGTAAGGATAAATATTAGGTACTAAAATAAAGATAGCTATCAAGTCAATGCACAGGCTGTTATTAAATATTGTTATCACTTATATAGCGAAGATAATAAAATAGATGTTAATCCTAAAGGGCCGAGCACGAAATCACCAGATTTTCATAAATTTTGTGCAATTTTTGCGAGAAAGGGAAAAAGAATTTAAACAAAGTTATTTGTGATTTGAAAAGTCGAGTTCTTCGTTTTGAATGTGGGTGAAAGGGATTTCCCAAATAAATGAGTAAAGTATTCATGGAAAATCTTTGCTATTCGCAACAAGTTTTCCAAAAAATTACGCGAGACTAACGTTTGATCATTTTGTTACCATAAACCACTTATGATTATGAACATAAAAAAAATTCATCAACATCATTATGATGTCTACTTGAACGTGGCTGGACCACTTTTTTCAACTTCGAAACAAGGCATAGAAGAATAACAATTTAAAATGTAGCATCATTCAACAATAGAAATTTGAATCAAACATTAATGTTCACCTAATTTTGAAACGAAATAAAAATTGTATTTGATGAAAATACAATATCTTCATTAAGTAAATCAAAGGCAAAATAAACTATATTTTCGAGTGCGCAAAAGTGATGAAACTAAAAACATGTACTGTGACTGACACGAGGCTTAGCGCCACGAAAACACTGTCTCAAAATTAGGTTAGGTTAGGTTCGTGCACGGACACGCTGGCAGAGTGTGCCGCTTGGGAGGAGCCTCGCCGTGCCCTCATTTCAGAAGTAGGCAGTGACCTGTCGCTGCCGACCGTAGTGAGTTCGATGGTCGGCACCGTCGAGTCCTGGGACGCGGTGGTTTCCTTCTGCGAGACGGTCATCTCGCAGAAGGAGGCTGCGGAAAGGGAGAGAGAGATCTCGACTCTCGACCCGGCCCGCAGCAGACGCACCTGGCGTCGGAGGAGGGCGGCCAACGCCCGCTTCCGGCCCCCCTAATTGGGTCCGGGGCCACGGATTCGGGGACATCCGTCGCCCCCCAACATCAGGACCCGAGAATGCGGCGCGCGTAGTGTTCCACGCGCGCCGCTCACAGACGTTGCGGGTGAGTACACCTCACTCCCCCCGCCCGAGACGGGGCCCGCGCAAGCGGGCCGGCACCAGCCGGGGTTGCGGAAGAATTATGTGTTCCCGCGACCCCGGCGTAGGTGAGTGATGGAACACCGGGTTGGTTTTTAGTCGTTAAGAGTCCGACAGACCCCCCTGCCCTCCCCGGGGCGGAGAACATCCATGAGGATTTTCCAACCCGAAACCAAAAAAAAAAAAAAAAGGTTCGTGCACGGAGCTTTAACACAGTTTTTTTTTTTTTTTTTCAAAGAGCTACGTAACCCGGAGTCTCGAAAATCTATCCAATAAAAAAATAGTTATTTATAACTATTTTTTTTTACACCACTTGTGTATAGGTATTGTACACGATTGTTTTAAGACGTTACTCATGTATAAAAATAAAAATAAAAGACGGTCTTGTATAATGATTTTCAAAGTTTTCAATATTTAAATACATATAAATAAAAAATATAGTACTTACATATCTCACATTCCAGCCCATAACTTTGAGGTATTCGATTTAATCTCACTAAAGGTGTGTGGCCGATACACTGGAGTATGTTGTCGTATATTTTTTTTCCTCTGCGAAACAATATTTCAATCAAATTTAATCACACATTTAGCTGAGACCATGTTACAGATAAAGTCATAAAGGTGAACAAAAAAAAATTGCATTCGATATAATTATTATGAAAAAAATAACATCGTCCTAAGCGGTACAAGACACTTGCGGTAAAAGGGTGTTATAAAATTATCATGTCTGAAAACTTCAAATTTCAATTAACTTTCTTGGTAAAAAGGGTAACGTTAGGGATGATGATTTCCTTGCTTTCTCACTTAAACTTTATTCAGGTTTACTTTCATAAGTTTTAGTAAAAAAAACTGGTGGTCTAGCTTACAAAAAGGTCAAAAAATAATAACTCATCAAAACTCACCGTTCATTATGGCTAACGTTCATTGTGGAAATCCGTGTTTCTTGATCTTCAAAACAGAACGAACACTAAGAGACTTGCTAAGTGTAAGGATGTGTTGAGACTTATATATATGAACATGAACGTTTCATTTTATAGCATTATTTATGTTCGATAATGTATTTTTTTATCACAAATCAAAACGTCGATAATAATGTATTTCTTATCGCGGAGATCAATGTATACCTTAGTATTGCTACTACAGCTATTAACTTTGATTTATTAACATGCTCCGTTTACTTTTATATATAGAAATAATTAAATAGCACTGCGCATGTTCAATAGAACATTAACGAAGAAAACATCAATAGGAATGCGTGTGCTTGTCTGTTAGCGTATTTTATATAACTAAAAATGGTCACATAGTCACGTGGTACTCTATCACATGACGGTCTAGAGAAGATGCATTTAATCATAGGTTTGAAAGTAACTACTTCAATTAAATGTATATTTTAATTGCCATGCACGTGAGTATCCACTTCCTAACATAACGTGTCTCGTCAGGTAAAATAAACACAAGTCTGGTACGTTTAGGTTTAATTGAACATGTTTATATGCATCTAATTTGTAACCTTCATCGAAACGTTTTCAGGGTTAACGGGTTATTTGTCACGGTACGTAGTACCGTAAGTTTAAGTAAATTGATTTCTTATAATTTCGAAATCAAGAGTCGCATCCTTGTGGTGTATTATTATTTATTCAGTAGTACACATACATTTTATTCAGTTAAGTTTGTTAAAGAAATAATGGTGCATATACGTACAAACAGCCCGAAAAAGATGTATGTTTTAGATGGATTGTCGAATTCGCTGTTTCATATCACAGCTAGCTGTTTCACAAAACATCTCCGTAATGTAAAACAACTAAACGACGTTAAGAGATTTTTCGTCATTACGAAAGTTTAACGCGCAGAATTTGATAAACGTTTTGCATTTATCAATGCAGCGGGTCAACGATTAGAGGTTATGTAAAACAGCGTGATATGAAACATAAAGTTTAGATTTTAGTTCTAAATTTTGTCGCTCCTTGCTCTGTGTGTTAAACAACAAAAATGACGTCCGAAATAGAAAAAAATAAAACGAGTTTTTTTTTCCGGGGAAAATCCTCATAGATGTCTCATAGGGTCTGTCAGACTCTTACTAACTAAAAACCACCCCAGTATTCCATCTCACACCTACGTCGGGGTCGCGGGAACATACAATTCTTCTGCAACCCGACTGGTGCCGGCCCGCCTCTGCCGGCCTCCTCGGTTTGGGGGTGGGGGAGTGAGGTGTTCGACTCCCCCCGCAACGTTTAAGAGGGGCGCGCGTGGAACACTACGCGCCGCCACCTCGGGTTCGGCGGAAGTCCCAGAGTTCGTTGCGCCTGCTGCGGATCGGGAGAGTGGACGAGATCTCTCTTTCCCTTTCCGCAGCCTCCTTCTGCGAGATAACGGTTTCGCAGATGGAGACCACCGCGTCCCAGGACTCCTTGCTGCCGACCATCGAACTCACTACGGTCGATGTTGAAAAATTATCAGATCTAATGTTGAGCCAAGCCCCGCGATCGATTGTGACTGTTCAATTGCAATCAATTGCTAATGTAGGAATATTGTCAATAGCTTCGACGATCAATTTGCCGTAAATAATGACAATTGCAAATCTTGGCCGCTTCGCAGCCGACACACAGATACAGCATACAAATATATATTACTAGGCCACGCAGAAAGTATTGCGAAAAACTGTTTTTATGTATGAGAGACTAGCCAGTTATAGTCTATTTTGTAAATATGATTATTTGAAAGTAAAACTAAGTACGTTCCAATTTAATAAAATCCCTCCACATTCTTTGCGAGCTAATTTATTTTATCGTGTCTCACGAAATAATGGATCTGCGTCGGGAACATTTTCGCGCTATAATTTTTAATGATTTCAAGTGTCGCCTGAAACCGGACGAATCGTACGATAGACATCAAATGGCATTCATGGATGAAGGCCCTTCTAAGGCAACCATGTATCGTAGGTATAACGAATTCAAGCGCGGTCGTGGTAAACTTTGGGGGATGAAGAAAGAAGTGGTCGCCCTTTGACAGCTGTTACGGACGAAAACGTGCTAGCATTGAAAATTTTAATCCAAGACAATAGGCAAGTTACGTATCAAGAGATTCAGCACATAGTGCAGGTTGAATCTGAAAGCCTTCACGAAATTCGTGAGGAGGTTAGTTTCACGCTGGGTGCCGCACAACCTCACCGATGCTCAGTAGCAGGCCATGGTGGAATGGTGCCGTGATACGATAAACAAATTTGAAGCAGGCTCGTCCCGGCGTGTTTACGTCATCATTACAGGTGATGAGTCTTGGATTTATCAATACGATACAGAAACGAAGCGCCAGTCGTCGGTTTGGGTGTTTCAAAAAGAATCAACGCCTACCAAAGTGAAGCGATCTAGAAGCGGGGGGAAGATTTTGATCGCGAGCTTTTCAATTTAACTGGCTTTACTTAACGTAAGTAGATAGAATTAATAATGGCTGGATAGTATAATATTCATTTCATTAAATTGGCTGTAGCACTTAAATAAACATTCAGCATCGAGCTCAGTATCAAAACATTTCGTACTGAGTCGCGTTTACTTTGCTTGCTGGGGTTTTTAATTATGTTTAATTATTGCAGAATAAACTAAAACTGACGGCTAAGAAAATCCAAGACGGGTTTTATTTTTTAATTTAATTTTCATGTTTTTCAAGGTTACGGAAGCCAATATTGAGGCCAAAATGATAATCCAAGATGGCGGCTGGGAAATTTATCATCATGGTTTTCAATGGTGCATTTTTGTACGATAGTGAGGTCAAAATGAAGATACAAAATGGCGGCTGGGAAAGTGTTCAAAATTTTCGTCAGTTATGTGGATTTCATGGTTTTCGAGGGTGCTGGTGTGGTCAAAACGAAAATTTAAAAGGCGGCTGCCAAAAAGTAGACATTTTTCGAGTTGAAGAAAAGGCGTAAGGAACTTCATTCCTGACGTGGGTCCCCCGACCCCAGATTTTTTATTACTTTTATTATTCGCAGCTCAAAACGCTGTTATTTATCTGTATTTACGCACAAATCGCGTAAATAGGTATAACTCATTAAATATTTGTCTTTTACTTATACTTTGCATGCAACAGTTTTATTATTAATGATTTGTATTCATTATTTATATTATACATTTTTAAAGTTTAGTAAATGGATTAAGTACATAAATAAGACAAAAGCAGCCTTACCGAACTATTAAAAAAAAAGAACAATCGGTCAACCTATTTTAGCCATCGAACTAATTTGTCCCTTTCTGACAGAAAGCGAGGGCCGATTGTTTTTTTGTGACAATGGCGGATAGTTTTTATTCTTGCGTAACATAAAAGAAAAAAAATAACCCTTAGAGGATCACTTCGCTGTCCATCTGCCAGTTTGTCAAGACCCTCTTACTCAGGTACGCGTGGAGGTATCAAGTTAAAATAATATCAAAACGTTCGTCTACGTTCCCTTGGAGCTCTAAAAAAATCTTGCATAAAAGTCAACGCACAAAAAAAAAACGGCGAAATATGCGACATATTTTGATACTCGCAAATAAATCAAAATCTATAGGATACTTCTCGTTGTCCTAATCATGAAATTTGTCAAGATACAAGGTCTCACAGTACAAGTATAGGAAAAAGTCCGAAAATCGTACATTCGTAGCGCTGAAAAACCTTTTTTTTTGCGATTACAAACTTATATTTGCAATTAGAAAATTGACCGTGACGTAAATCGATGCGTAGTAGAACATCTTTTTCAACTACAACATTAAATTTGTTCTTGGGATAACTTCATTTCAACTACAGAACTCTTCTTTGTGCGTGGTCCGACACGCACTTGGCTGGTTTTTAAAGCTGAGAGCACTCTAAAGGGAATAAACATAAACAGGCCTAAAATAAATAAAAACATTAATAAAAATATCCCAATAATTGACATTTACTCAAAAGAAGGCAGAAGGAGTATGTAAATAAGGATCGTAGCAGTTGGCGATCTGTAGTTTCTGCCTACCCTCAGGAAGAAGGCGTGAGTATTTGTATGTACTAGCTTTCGCGAGCAGATTCGCTCTTGTGGTGTTTGATGAAAAGTTGCTTATGTTCTTCCCCAGGCTTCAGACACAGTTCAGCAGATTAGGCGTGAAACATCACAGCCCCGCTCCGCACAGCCAGCTGCCGTTCTTACTATGATAACTTTTGAACCATCCAACCAAATAACTTAGTGTAAAAGACAAAGTTTATCTACATTAGATATCAAAAGCGATAAACGTATTTATATGAATTATACATACTGTAAAAATTTCATTTCAAATTAGGTTTCCAATTTAAATGTACCTATGGCTTTCTATTTCGGCTTCTATAAAAATAGATAGATTTACGCTGTCTCGGTATGTTTAAATCAAACAATCCCATGACACATTATCTTCATGTAAGTCTAACGGTTTAGGCAGTGCACGCCAAGATACTCGTAGCTCTCAGAGGGCAGGAATTTTTCCGACTTACTTGATACTTATCGTTATATTATGGCCAAATCACTAATAATCTATATAAATAGTAGTATGTGCGTTATTCTGATGTAGAAGCTATGTTACTGTAAAGTTTATGCGTGAAAGAGTAACAAACATCCATCCATCCACCCTCACAGACTTTCGCGTTTATAATACTAGGAAGTAGGATAAAATAAAGCAATTAATGAACATACCTAATTAATAATAAATAGCCTGCTTGAAAGAATATCTTCAGACATCGACTTACACCAACCGATTGAACGGGCAGGATTCAGAAGCGGTTTCAGCACAGTGGATCATATTCAGGTAGTTGATCAAGTGATAGAGAAGTATTTAGAAAATAATAGATTTCTAAGAATATAATGAATTATATGTAGCTTTCATTAACTATAAAAAAACTTTTGAGTCTATATCAAACGATCTGAATCTATATCTGGGAAGCATTACAAAATCAAAACATAAACCAAATACATAAATATTTTAAGAAACATCTATGTCAACAGCTCGAGTAGAGTAAAGTTTGATAGAACAGGCACAAATATCAACATCAAGAGAGGTGTGAGACAAGGTGACCCACTCTCACCAAAATTGTTCATTGCGGTCTTACATCATATTATGAAAGAATAGCCATGGTCAAAGCATTAATATAAACGGGAAGTTTCTAAGTTGAGGTTCGCGGACGATATCATCTTGTTGTCGGAAAACCCACAACTATTAAATAATATGATAAACGATCTACCAGCCGAGACGAGCCAGTATTAAAGTTGGATTGCAAATGAATCTCGACAAAACAAAAGTTAGCACTAACCACCTAACGACACCCATCTTGGTTAACAGTATACATCTCGAGTTTGTTCGTGAAAAAGTATGTCTGTCAGGCAAGCAAATCTCTTTCAGCAAAAAAGTGATTTAGAAGATGTGGACAGAAGAATTTCGATTACCTGGAAAAAGTACGGGTGTCTTAAGGAAGTTTTCAAATCGCAGCTCCCACTACCAAAAAAAATAATAGTCATGGTTTCGGAAATACTACCATGTCTCGCTTACGGTTGCCAGACTTGGACATTCGATCGCAAGATAATCGCATCGGGAGCAGGGTCCAAGCTACCGGTGGTTAGGGCTCCAGAGACAGGAACTTCCTCAAGATGCGAGCCGTATCGAGTAGTACAGCCTTCTGAATCAGGCCCTTGATCAAACCGCCTAACGAAAGCCTCGAGAGATGTTGATCGTGGCTTTTGGACATCAGGCCATTGACCGATACGACAATCGGCGACAGCCGAGTTCACATTCGACATGTCAACAACCTCGTTATGATTATTATCTACTCACACAGAAACACACACGGCTGCGCACCACGTCCCTCGCTTGCCTTGTTTTGTCAAACAGAGATAGCAATATTCCAAAAGAATTTTGCGAGCTTCTAATTTTGAGTGCGAGCTTCTGTCGCCGCATCCTTATATCGAAAGTGGTGGAGTAATGTTTTTTAATTGATATAGGTGGTTCAGTTTTAGTAACAACTTTTTTTTTTAGTAACAGCAGCAGTCAAATTTCCTGTTATTTTTTTGTGTTAAACATCTTATCTTGAGAATTTGAGCTCTCTAGCGTTATCCAGGCCGAAGCCGGGTTTAAAAAAACGACCAAACGGTTCGAGAAAAGGTAGGTAGTCGCTTGCTTTTTATTTTTGGCTGGTTTTGGCTGGAACACTACCATAAAGATTAAATATGTTGAAGGTTGTCTTCTTTTCGAGTCGATGGTACATTAATAGTCGACGTCGACGGACGTAAAGATATCGCGGCGGAATTTTTCGCGCACTGGATCTTCAATGCACTGGGCTAATCTAATGTATATCCAGACACGCGTAGGATAAACGTTATGTTTTTTGGGCTGACTGTACCTACCAACTGAGGCTATAATGATTAAATTAATGGAACACTTATTTTTGAATTAATGTGATTATTTAATACTGATTAAAAATGAATAAGCAAGTATATAAACATAATCATGATTTATAATTCTATAGTCGTAGTCTACTCTGCAGAGTCGGAAGTAAAAGGTCAGCGGTCGCGTTACATCAAGGTCTAAGGTTGGCTGTGCTCGTGAATATAGTCGAGGATATCATCTCCCGTCACCACGCCACTTGGAATGAAGAACTCTGAAATAATCAAAAAATTTCGAATTTACTATCGGGTTATAATATAAAGTAAGCATTAAGGCGGGCAAAACATTAAAAATTGTAAGAGATCTTATATTGGGTCCTGTTCCTCCGGTCCAGGGATCCCTGTCGGTAATAATACAACAAGGAATGGAGCGCTAGATCCATGGAGCTCAAGTCATTTTAGCTCCTAGGATGAGCAAGTGGTTAAAGGGCGTACCTACGCACGCTGCTATTTTCTAATAGTACCATCAAGATCTATAAGTAAACCTCTTCTCTCAAGTCTTTGATTAGAAACTGGCAGTTCCATTATTATTTTTCATGTTATCAGTGGGTAACTATATTAACTACACAGAGTATTGTAAGATAAGTTTGTTTATGTAATCACCTTATCAACGACAGTCCATTAGAAAGCAACTATACTGCGTGGATGAGTTTGAGGTTTGACTTGTGTGAGCCAGTATATGTTCATAGTCTTCATTTATGTTTTTTTTTATGTAGGTGGGTATGTGATTATTTCGCGTATACTTACTACTATCGCCACGGTTAATGGCGTACCCTTCTTTTCCGATAATCACGTAGGGAGTGATGTCCAGTATCCGGGAAAGAAGACCGATCGTAGGGTTTCCTGCTTTTGCGTTTTCAGCCAAAGTGTAGACGTGTTTGTCGAGGTTGTCAAAGACCACGTCTTGGAAGTCAAAGTTCTCAGAATCTTGTCCGGGCAACTTCGTGGGATTCGTCGCTCGGTTGCGCAGGTTGTCCTTGGATAGAGCACCCACGAAGTGTCTAAAATAATAATGGTGTAATTTTTATAAAGTCTTCTAAGCAATAATGGTGTAATTAGTCAGAAGTTCTGCAATTGCAAGGTCTGATTAACTGAATGACGATTCCACTAATATAAGATACTTGGGTAGGTTATCAGTTTTTCGTCAGTTTCTTATTTAATCAAATCTGTTTAGATTTTTAAAACTCATAACATATGCCTGAGAAAAACCTACTACTCTCTTAAGAAAAGAAAAAAACGACTACAACCGACAGAAACCATTCTTCCTCCCGCCCCTAATATTATAAATGCGAAACTAATTCAGTCAGTCTATATGTTACCTTTTCACGCCGTCTTAACGTCTGAACGTACTTCTATGAAATTTTGCACACAGGTAGACCATGACCTGAATTAGGAGTTACGGATACCTTATCCCGCTAGTACGGGTCGATAATTTCCGACGTCAGCCGAATAAAGAAGGATAGTTACCCGCCATCATCAACGATGACAGCAATATTCACGTTGTTGGTCTTCATAGCTTCGAGAGCCTGCTCGCACGTGCTGTCTTTATTCAGCTTGGGATAAGTGCGGCTCAAATATATTTCAGTAATCGGTTTCTTCCACCATCTAAAAATAATCAATCAGTGTTTACACACGTTTCGTCCATGAACACGTTAGAACGATGTGTGCATGTTGTACTTAGAGAAGTAACAAATATGGTAATGGGAAATGTTACAAACCTAGCACTTGGGAGTTATTGGGTACGTTGTTGACCTGTGTTTTAACCATATTTGTTAACAAGAAGAGCTGCTGAGAAGCTGGAAATACAAGTTCAGTAACTCACTTCATGGAATGTTCTGGAGGTTCTATGAAGCGGTGTGCCTCCATCCACTGGTCGCTGACGAACTTGGACATGTAGTTACGGATGCTGTCGGGTAGGATGACCACCACGCGCTTGCCGGCGCCGATGTTCAGTGTCTTTACCGCTTTGATAGCTGCAGCCATGGCCGATCCACTACTTCCGCCTGGTTTATATAAATTAATAATCATAACGTTACCAAGTACCTACAATATGGACAAGAGGAGCGGTAGCTGCAGTATGTTTTTTATTATTTTATTTTCGGGATTACAGTGTTCTTTAATAAATATGAAGTAGAAGGCCATTTAGAAGTTTCAGCTGATAAACAATAAAATTAAAGCGAAAAGGTCGGAGGTCGGTATCTTCACGATCAATCACGATTTGTTTACAATGTTGACCAATAAAAGGTACAGGAAGTAGTATTAAAGATCCTGGCCTACTGATAGGATTATACTTAAATAATAATATCAAATAAATGCGTAATTAATAGATAATCACCGCATAACAAGCCCTCCTTTTTCGCGAGTTCCCTTGACATCAAGAATGCTTCTTGATCGGTGACTACTTCGAAGTGGTCAACCAAGGATTTATCACATACTATCGGTATAGACGACCCGCCGATTCCTTCCACCTAGAAAAATAACAGAATTCGATAAAGCAGCATTAGCAACCACAGTTTGGTGTACTTCTAGTCTTCTAGCTAGATTTATTCTTCATGATTCTTCTCACTGCACAAGTTCCTGTATGAAAGACTTGAAAATTGTTGTTTGCAATCCAGAATAACGAATGTGAGGTTTCCTATCTATTTACTTTCTAGTTATAGAACACATACGATGCTCGAGCAAAAGAGCATAAAGATTATATGGTTCAATAAGAAAAATAATAATAACGCTGTATGTTCTTTTTTAACCCCCGATGCAAAAAGAGACACACAGACAGACACGTCAAACTTATAACAGTGTGTCTGTCTGTCTGTCTGTGGCATCATAACTCCCGAACGGATGAAGCGTTTTCAATTTAGTTTTTTTTTGTATTAAAGGTGACTTATGGTGCGAGTGTTCTTAGACATGTTTTATGAAAATCGGTTGAGCCATTTAAAAGTTGTGGGGGGTGAAAGTGGGGTACAATAAGCGAATGTCTGCAAATATACTCGAGTGGGGTCTCAAATGAAAGCGTCCAAAAAGCATAATAAGTATGTACCTTTAAAAAAAAGGTTTTTTTTTAAACCCCTGACACAAAAACCTGTTTCCTTTAAAAATATATTTTTTAATAATTAATGTTTAAAAATAAAAATATATTATTAATACATAACTTAGGTTTTTGTGTCGGGGGTTTTTCAAATTTTTTATTTATATTTTTATTATATTAGGAAGTTATTATTTATCTACCAAAAACGGATGGAATTTCCCCGTCGTGTTGTGCATGATGGAGCCCTTAGGCTCGGTCACTACCACGATGCACTTGGGGTTCTTCTCCTTGAACTTCTTGCCAATCCCAGTCATGGTGCCGCCGGTGCCCGTCCCCATTACCACCACGTCTACATCACCCAGCGCGGCTAGTATCTCCTCTGCAGTATTGTCATAGTGAGTTCTTGGGTTAATGGGATTGTCGAACTGGAATTTAACGTTTTGTAGTAAAATAAGTAATACATATATTATTGTAGTAGTTATAAGTTATTGCTTATTTATTACATAAAGTCTCGGTCGGTTTGGCATTACATCGTGCATATTTACCAGCATGTGGTGCTTTATTTATAGTATTATGTAAAAACTGACTTACCTGATTCAACATCACCACTGTGTTAGGATTTTCATCTTTAAGTTGGCGAGCGATTGAAAATTCCAAATCTTTATTTTTAGTTTGGATAACTTCGGCTCCCAGCAAATTAATAGTGTTCACCTTTTCAGATGAGTTCTTATCTTCTGTTACAATGATGCATTTATTTTCTAGAATACGAGATAAATATAGTGTTATTTACTATTCATTCAATGGTGTTCTATATTTTCTACATAAGTTAACTATTCTTTTCGGCCATATAATTTCTTTTAACTCACTACGAAGAGGGACTAGGCGCGGATATGTGGGGCAACGGGTGTAGTTGAACTCCTCCTGGGCTTCGACCAAGCTGAGTCTAAGACTCTAAATAAGACATTAATTTAGTTTTATAACCTGTATACAGTATACTACTAAGATGTATTTAGATAAGTCGTAGTCATCCTCGAAAAGGGGGGCACTAGGGAAAATAGCTTCCGATTTTTTTTTTGTGTTTCCACGGCTTCTGAATTTCCCCCCCTTCCTCAAACTTTAGCCCCCCCTTGGGCAAAAACTTAGATCTGCGCCTGAGCGAGACGCTGAGCAATTTCAAATCGTAGGCATTTACCCGTAAATGCAGCATTGAACGCAATCCCGATGCCAGTGTTTCCTGATGTAGCTTCCACAAATTCAGTATGGTCATCCACAAGTCCCTTCTGTCTTGCATCTTGAATCATCCCTAAGGCGATTCTATCTTTTATGGAGCCGCTTGGATTCATGAACTCACATTTGGCGTCTAAAAATAAAATTATAGTCATATCATTCTCCATTGGCTCAATCTGAGATGATGATGATAATCAAACACTAACAACACAGGAATTAAACATTTGATGTAACTCACAGATTTCACACTGTACGCTATGGTCCTTGGGAACCTTGTTCAGTTTAACAAGAGGCGTGTTACCAACTAATTCCTAAAGGCTTTTGTAGACCTTGTTTTCGCCTTTTGCCCTGTTGATGGTATCCAATGTATATTATATTATTTTTTACAATTATTACCGAAGCGCTGCTCATCTTAGAGAAAGTTAGAATGCCCCATTCAAATATTTACTAAGAAACCCACGTGAAGAAAGCGAATGATTATTTGACCTTACCCCAAATTACGAACATGCTGAGGTTCTTTTTCAGAACGTCTTCGGATGCTCACTAGGTTGCTTGCCATCTTATACATTCTGAATGTCTGATGCAGCAATGAAGGCGAATGTGCGAAAGCGACTACAGACTGATATCCTCTTGCCCCAACCTCTTGTTATATGCAATTTAAGTACGAGTACCTACCTACTCATTTTTATTAATAGAAATAATATTTTCAGATTTAATTTTCCGCCATGAAGTTCAATTAAACTTTATTCAGTTTTATTATTTTTATTAATTTAAATATTTATATTGTAATAAAAAGTAATGCAACTTTCCATTATTGGTTACTCAATCACGTATATAACTACTTCAGTAAAATGAAAGCAAATACATTCATTAGGTAGATTGTTAAAAATAAATAACAGGAGTTTACAAGTACAAAAACTTCGGTATGTTATCCTTTTCACGTCATCGCCATCTCCTGCGACAGAGAGGATAAATTTTAATGATACCAGTCTTTTGTTATTAAAACTCACTTTTGAGTACAGGTTTCCTTCTGAATTTTTTCAATGATCTTTACCCGTACTTCTCAAACCATACCGTCCTACATTATGGTTAGGTTGGCTGTATTCCTGATATTGATTGACTACGTAATTTATCTACCTACCACCCCAACTGGTCCTTTACAAGTTTGAAATGCATTCTCAGAAGGTAAGTTCCAGCAGGATGCAGTACACAGATTTTTGATCTAGGTAAAATCAACCAAACCATATGTGGCATTCTTGAAAGTGTATGTACACTTTCTACCACATCACTGAACTTGTGTACCTAGAATTGGGCGGTGGGAGAAAAAAAGGAACTTTTTTTTAAAACTTTTTATTTTAATTAATTAATCATTTTAATACTGGTTTAAAAGAAGGGTGTTACAAAAAATCACGAGTTTCTTTATTACACAGTCTTTAAAATTACAATACTCGTAATTATGTCAAAGTCGGTGTTAATGTTTTTCGTTCCATCCCGTTGCAAGGTTGTCTGTGCTCATGTATGTAGTCGAGCACGTCGTCACCAGTCACCACTCCACTTGGAACGAAGAAGGCTGAAACAATCGTTATTCCGTTAGTATGAAGATTACACACACAATGTAAAATATCTGAAAACTGTTTTATATCTTGCACTGCTCAGTCTGCATCAGCTTCATCATCATCTAAATCATGACCTACAGTAAAGTTTTGATGAGGGCTTCTAAACTTTACTGTATTGGATAGAAAATTGACGTTATATAGTTTCCCATGTCTTCACCCTGTGCTAAGAGTAGTCCCCCTAAACGTTGCTTGCATTTGTAAAATAAATAATTTGTGCATATACGAGTACTAGATATTACTTACCGCTGATGTCATAACCTTCTTTTCCGATGATCACATAGGGAGTGATGTCCAAAATGCGAGACAGAAGACCGATAGTTGGCTTTCCTTTCTCCGCGTTGTCAGCTAGCGTATAGACTTGCTTGTCGAGGTGGTCGGTGACCACGTCTTCGAAGTCATACTCCACACAGTCCTCGCCGGGCAACTTGGTGGGATTCGTGGCTCTGTTGCGGAGGCTGTCCTTGGAAACAGCGCCCACGAAGTGTCTAAAATTAAAGGTTTTATATTTAAGGCCTTTATATTGCCAAATATTGTTTTAAGTTCTACCGGATACAGACAACCCAACTGGATTACAGATACACTCAAATTGGTGAAGCTGATTGAGATATCACTGAGCGTCCCCAATTTGAACGTATAATCTCAAAAAGATGATTTTGTAAATAAATTTGTATAGTTACCCGATGTTATCGACGATTACGGCAATGTTCACGTTGTTTGACTTCATAGCCTCTAGGGCCTGCTGGCATGTGCAGTCTTTATACAATTTGGGATAAATGCGGTCCAAGATTAATTCGCTAATCGGATGTTTCCACCATCTGAAATTATCACAATGTTTAGAACAATTAATGATGATGTTATGTTATGTTATTCGGGACAATTTTCCGGCAGTTGGGCTTTTTGTAACCGTAGTTATACAGAGCTATAATTAAAAAAGATGTCGGTTTGCACAATAACAAAACATACTTCATGGTATGTGCGGGGGGTTCCATGAACTGGTGTGCCTCCATCCACTGGTCGCTGACAAACTTGGACATGTAGTTACGGATGCCATCGGGTAGGATGACCACCACGCACTTGCCGGCGCCGATGTTCAATGCCTTTACAGCCTTGATAGCTGCACACATGGCCGATCCACTGCTTCCACCTGACAATCGCATTAATACGTTACTACCAAGTACAATTCATCAAGAGAATAATATGCGCTTATTGGGAATCACTGATCCCACTAGCGATGTATTTTACTTAGGGCAAAGAGGACTTTTGGCTATTTAGCGTTTAGATGCAATTCTTTTTATATTGCATGCATAATTGAAGCAAAATAACGATATATATAGGCATGCAATAACACAAGCTGAGTGCTTAGCTTGTGGTTACACAAGCTATAAAAAAACATGGTCAACTAACAACGGCGAGTCCGTCATACAGGCTTGTTTTAAAGTATAACAATCACCTGCCTTAATGACCTAATAGATTATCAGGCTTTGATAACAACGTCAACATATAAAAGTTATGGCATGGAAATACCAAAGATATCGTTTGACCCAATTATTAACCGGTTAAATGTGTCATTTTTATTTAATAGATAATCACCACATAACAATCCCTCCTTTCTCGATAGCTCCCTGGACATCAAGAAGGCTTCTTGATCAGTGACTACCTCGACATGGTCAACTACCGACTCATCCAGGACAATCGGCGCCCAGGTTCCTCCGATTCCTTCCACCTAAAAGCATCAAAGTGGATGACTTAACATAAACATAACATCACGCCTGCAATCCCAGAAGGGTTAGGCAGAGGTGTACCTATAGTACACTTACATTTCGCCAGTTATGCTTGAATCCCATGTAATAGGGGGTGAGCCTATTGCCATCAAACGGGCACAAATCCAGACTCCGGGCTGCTACTGAGAAATTCTAGATAGAAAAACCCTATATCACTTTGTTGACCTGGGGATCGAACCCAGGACCACATGCTCAGCAGTAGCTCTTGTGACCACTAGACCAATAATACTAGACATAATTATGTCGAATGTCAAGCAAAATTGGGTAAAAAGCAGCAGTACACAATGTTAAATGATAGGTAATATAGGTAATTATTCAAACAAAAAATGCATTTTACGACTCTGAACAAGTTAAGGTATTTACCAGAAACGAATGGGGTTTGCCATTCTTGTTGATCATGGTAGACCCTTCGGGCTCAGCCGCCACCAGTATACACTTGGAATTTTTCTGCTTCAACTTCTTGCCGACCCCGGTCATGGTGCCGCCGGTGCCGGCGCCAAGCACCACCACGTCTACGTCACCCAGTGCGGACACTATCTCTGCACCGGTATTCTCGAAATGAGTCCTCGGGTTAACGTCGTTGTCAAACTGGAATTGAAGGATTATACGAGTTAATCTCTAATCGATCGGTAGGTACTGTAATAGTTCATTTGATTGAATTTTGAATGTCCTGAATAATATCATCCGAGCCCAAACATGTAAAAACAAGTTACCTGATTCAACATCACCATCGTATCAGGATTTGCGTTTTTCAGCTGGCGGGCGATCGAGATTTCTTGCTCCCCATTTTTGGTTTGGATCACTTTGGCCCCCAACAAACGCATCGTGTTTACCTTCTCCGATGAGTTCTTATCTTGTGTTACAATAATACATTTATTTCCTGAAGAAGAAACATTATAATGATTAACTAGTTGAAAAATATCTGTGATTTATAAGATTATAAGAATCGTACGGCGCTTGAAAACATTTTGCTTTTTATGGTCGTAATACCGACATAAATGTGAATCGCCTTGTTCAAAACACAATACTTGCAATACTTTTATTCGGTCATTGCAACATAATGACTCCTAGTCCCTCAGTTCATCCAATTTAATGGCATTTAACTTAACGACGTAGGATTTTGCAAGCAGACAATTGAACATTGTATTTACCCATAAGGGCAGCATTGAACGCAATCCCGATGCCGGTGTTTCCCGAGGTGGCTTCTACAAATTCAGTGTGGTCATCCACAAGGCCCCTGTTTCTTGCATCCTGGATCATTGCTAAGGAGATTCTATCCTTTATAGAGCCACCAGGATTCATGAATTCGCATTTGGCGTCTGAAAATTAAATCAGTTGGTAAGTTTCAAAACATACCCGTGTTGGTGGATCTTGTGATAATTCAAAGAACGGGCAGCAGCAAGTGCTATCTCGTCACAGATATCTATATGTTCCATACGTAAACATATATATTATAAATAAAAGCCGCTTTTCATTTCTGTCTATGTGACCGCATTGTTCTTCTGAACTACGCAACGGATTTTGAGGCGGTTTTCACCAAAATGTTGAGCATTTATTTCGGGACCATATTACGCTTAAACGCGTTTATCAAGAGGTATAGACCATGCAGAGCAGGGGCGGGCCAGTGGTTATTTTATAAAAATGTTCAAACAAAACACTGCACTTACAAACTTCACACTGTAGTCCATGGTCTTTTGGCAACTTGTTCAGTTTTACAAGGGGTGTGTTCCCCACTAAATCCAAAACGCTGTTGTACACCTTGCAGTCAGCTTTTCCACTGAAGTGACAAGTATAAAAATTTAGTTTTACTGGGACAAGAATTCTACTATTTGATAGGCAAAAAAAAGTTAACGGTAAAAAGGGTATAGCGACAGAGTTTTACTCTTCCTAATTGCTCTCTTGAAAAGTTTGACTTTAAAAAGTCGTAGTACACAGTTTAGGTAGACGAGCAAACCCTCGACTCAATGTTACGTTATTGTCAGACGAGAGGAAACTTACCTCGAATTATAGTCATTCTGTGGTTCCTTGGTATCGAACCGCCTCCTGATGCTCACTAAGTTGCTGGCGTTCTTATACATTTTGGTGCAGTACAGTTATTTAACTTTATTGCCAAGCTGACGCAAAGGCGTATACAGGACTGGGTGCACTTTCAGACTGATCCTCCTTAGCCCCACTGCTCTTATATATGTATTTATCATAAAGTTGTTTGGTAATGGATTCTATGACGTATAGGGAAATCAAACAAATTGAACTATTCCCTACTGAATCATTCCGGATTCAATTTTCCTCGTGTTGTTATTACGTATGCCGACGATTTCTTGCTGTGTGGAAATCCTCGTCGATACGTTAGAAAAACAAGAGACACTATTACATTTAGCAAGGGGTTGAAGAGATATAGGAGAGTAACAGGGTGTAAAGTTCACTCATACTCTTGAAAAAGGGACGATTCTCCGACCAGATGGATGTCGTATCTGGTAGGCAAATGCCCTATAATTGTTGTCGGGAAGTTGTATATATGCTAGCTGCGCGGTAAACTCTGATTGCGCGATGCAGGATTTGTGTGACGTCAGTGTGATGCGGTGTTCGCATGTGGCGGTGTAGATGCCGCCACAGAGTCTTTAATTAAAGTTTTCGAATTATTACTTTATTCAAACAATCTTTTAAATAATATATTTAATTATTATAGAAATATAGTAACTTAGCTGGAATTAAGACATCTAAAAAATTACAAAACGAACAATATACAAATACTTAAAAGTTGATTATTTACATCGCAGTTAAGAGTTAGTAAAATAGCTAATTTTCCATTTCCCTCTTCGGAATTGGAATAAGCCTGTATGAAAAACATAGTGCACCAATAGTCCAATAAAAAAAAACAGAAAATGGATAGACTCGTTCACGATATTAATTAATCCTCAGTTTCGAGAGACAGTCACTAAGTATTTGCCGCTAGTCTCTGAGATCACATAATATGCTGTCATCAGGGTCACTAAAAGTTTGTTTTCATAACTTGGCACTTGGTGATTATCAGTAAGTTTATTACAGTCATACTGGCAGTAACAGTGTCAGAACACCTTGATTCACTTTATCACAAAATTGTACTTTGTCACTCGTTAACTGTTGGTGTATTGGTAGTGGTGTCTGTCTCAGCTTTAGCTGCGTAGTTGTCGTACAGCCAGTTCCAGAACTTGACTCTCTTGGCCTCGGGGTCCACCTGCACGGTGAAGTTCCCGTTGATGTCGAGATAGCTTATGTGTTCTGTGTCATTGACTTGAGGCCAGTTGAAGTCCACCACTGACTCGTAGTCTACAGAAGGTGTTGGATTCCTGAAACACATCAATGCATACGAAATTAAAGGAACTCCTAGAATTAGTCAGGAATGGTCGTCGATGCTCCACATACTTATTTTGCCAAATTATTGTCTCAGTAGGTTTAAAAAAGTCCTATGGAAATCAACTCTTTAGTGTCTCTGTTTTTTTCAAGAAAACATATCAGTATTATTGCACAGTGTTAACAGATTAAACCAATTCATCTTTACGTTATGTCGAATTAGCAGATAACGAGTAACCTGTGGGGTAACTATGGAATCAAACAGCGTGTTAGCAGTAGGTAGGTTAATTTGAAATAACAGGTACCGCAAAAAAACACTCCTTATGTAAGTGGAAAAATTGGGGACGGTCGCCTAATCTCTGGTTTTGGCGATTTGCACTGGTCGGCAAGATTGGCCGATCCAGACATCTTTTTGTGGGGTTTTTTGAAGTCACGAGTCTATGTCAACAAGCTGCAGACTCTTGAAGCCCTCAAAGAGAATATCCGTCAAGAATTCGAGGGCCTATCGCCTATCATAAGTCGGGTCCGAATGGTCATGATTCTGGCGGCGAAATCAATGGAATGGAAAAAAATAACATATCAAATAAACATAACCCAAAAGCAGAACCAAAGTCACCAGGTGACCACTTTTGCGCTATCTTATACAAGGTGGAAATTTTTACTTCACCTGCAGGCTTAGCATGGCGTTTTCTGTTTCTACTCTACTGTAGAATAGAAATCGCTTTCTACGCTCCTCGAAATCTCTTTTTCGCGAGCACGAGGACACACTTAGACTCAGGTTGCTTTATAGACAGTGATTGTCCATAGCAACGTGTTAGTTGCTAGTGATGTGTATAACTACCCATTTTTACCGTACAATTGCGTTTCGTTTCTGTGTAGACAGTAGAAAACTTTCTACTGTCTACACAGAAACGCCATTTTTGTCTACTCTTCCGTCGACAATACGCTTCTCTAGGGCGCTCGTGCTAAGCCTGCTGGAGGGAAAGTACTCTAAATACTGGAGATAGCAAATTTTACTCAAAGGATACAGTCCCTAATTTTTCTAAGAAACAAATCTGAATTCATAAACTTTCGTAAATTCGCGGCTAAAATCCGATAAAATAATACCCTGTATGTTTAAGGCATCAATCGATAGGGTCAATCATCAGGAGCTTATGATTTATGTATGTTACAAGGTATGTTAAAAAAGTTGGCGCTTACCCGGTCTTGGCAAAGTTCGTCCACATTTGGAGCATGCGCCGTGAGACTGCTAATTCGGGTGAATCAGCATCCAACCTGTAGTTTAGCCTTGAGAAATAGAAAAGGTATCCCATTTCATCGCCGTGACAGGCGCCGGGGTGCGTAATGCCCAGCATGCGTTTGAAGAGCCCAAGGGCTCCGTCGAACGCAAACCGGTACAAGTATGTAGGGCTTGTACGATTACTCGCTACTTGTTGGCGGACCGTCTCCAAAACTGGCCGCAGGAACATTACATCTGTGAATAACTGATGAAAAAACACATTTATAATTAGATACCCATAAATTTTCTAGAATGACATATTACTCGTACAAAACACTCGTTCGAAAAGTTTTTTGAATGTTCATTGGTTGAGTCTTAAACTGTCTGAAGCTGTGCCCATTTTAATAATTTTCAGGATATTTAATTTATGACGGTAACTTTTTTTTTTTTGGAATTAAATTAGGTTTTGGGTTATCAATGCTTATTGCATTATCTGGCTAAGAAAGTGGAACATTTACAAAGGCTGAAAACTGAAACTTGTCTTCTGTAATCTTACGTCAATAAGGCTGTCGATATTCCGGTTTTCGATAGGTTTCTGCTGGAAGTAGAATGCTCTGATGGCGTCAGATATCTTATCAGTGAGGGTGTCATTGTGTCCGAGGAGCGCGGGAGGCACTACGCGCCGGAACTCCTGATCCAACTCGCTTAGCAACTTCGGGTACCGTTGGAGACCTGCAATCATCGATATGTTGAAACTTATATTTGTGGCAGACGTTAAGTAAATTACCGATTTGATAATATTGGATAAGGCCATATATCTTAAATCACCGAAAGGAAACTGAACTTTATCAACGAAGCCACTGTCGGAAAAGCATACAAACTTTGGATAACAAATACAGCTCAGTATGGCATGAAGCTGAAATGTCTGGCATGACTTTAGAAATTACTAGATCGTAATTCCCACAATGTCAGTCAGTACTACAGTCGAAAGACCAATATGTATAAAAATATTGTAATAAAATTCATTGCTGATTTTTCGCACAACTATTCCAAGTGCTTTTGCGTTAATAGGTATGGGAGGACAGTATAGGCCTGTCAACAAGTCCCCAAGTACCCCACATCCATTAAACAGAAAAGCATATATTAAAAGAAAAATATGATTAAAAACCTATCTAAACCAAAATACATGATTGCCATCTCAACTGTAACAAATCTGAATCAAATCAATCAATCACAAATCCTGTTCACAAAAGCCAATACGAGTAATAAACAGTTGAAAATTTCATTTTCAGTATATGCTGACCTCTCATATTGCACGGAAGTCCTATACAATGCGAGATCCGCTTATACTGGAAATGTATAGCTTGATTTGTCGGCTACAAATGTATGTACCTGTACCTGTATGTATGTGTGTACCTATCTAAGAATGTCCCGGAGAATAAGTGGTTTCCAACAATCTTCATTCCGACTACTTGCGTTCATATTAAATATGCTGATGAATACTTTCGTATTCCTTCCTGTATTTTCAAAGTGTCTATTAAACGTTTATAGACAACATTAATCGAATCTGGGCTCTTGTAAATCACAGACTGTGTAAGAATGCATTTCTTTCGTAACACAATTGTTACAATTTATTGTTCGCAATGAAGTCAGATCGCTGAGCCGGCGCTGCCGGCTGCAGTTGGTGTTATTATTGGGTGTCTAAGTTTTATACATTATAAATAATCTGATATACAAAACGATACCGAAACGATAATAATAACCTTTCATAATGGAACTAATGCGCTTGCGAAAAAAGTTTTTGTTGCTATTATAATTTCGAAAGGCGCTAAGGGTTACTAAAAATCCATTACTTGGAAAACATTTCAAATCAATGTTTTATGATTACCTTTGTATACGCACAATTACCCAGATGAACGCCCAATTGGAACTTCCTCGGTAATCTGGAAGTGGGTTAGGTTTTTAATCTAAATATTATGGATCGGTTAGTCAGTCAGTGATAAAAATTACGATTTTTAGAAGTTAATATCTCAATAACCGTTTAAGCTGTATTTTTGAAATGCGGTGTTCTAGTTAATCCAAGAAGTTTTTAGTAAATAAAACAACCTACATTTTGAGTTATTAAGGGTCCAAAAGTGTCTCCAAAGGTTCGTGTAACACACGGCTGCTGCGTCGTCAGTTCCTTTTTCTTTGAACTTGGCTTTCACACTCTGCCGCTGTTCTAGATTTATACAGAATCTCGAATACAACAAAATTGAGCTACCCTGTCGATGTGTGGGCTGTGCACATGTGTGTGTGTGTGTGAGGAATGCTTAATATGCTCCGAATTAGCGTATACTTACAGTATGTTTTAGCTTGTTTTAAATGTGGTTTTCCCTTTCTTATTAGAATTATTGATTGACCGGGATCACTGATTTCGAAGTAATTTATTTCCTTGAATGAAACCCAAATCAGTTTGGTTTTTAAATTAACATAAATACCTGATAATGGCCAATTTGCAACGGCTATGCCGATTATGTCTCCGTCTGAATTAGGTAGGGCACCACTTAAGAAACCGATAGGCCAATATGTGGGAAGTTCTAAATAATATACCAACCACTGAAATATTCAAAGATTGAGTTTTTTATTTTAAAACAAAAACGCAGAGTCGTTTTTAAAAATTGTTTCTGTCGCCGAAATTGTCATAAAGTAACAGAATCACATAACGGCAACTTAAAATTGTGTTGCGTTTGGTTTGAGTATTCGGCCGTAATGTTATACGCCAGTATACGTCACAGAAGCAGGATATTGTTAAAGTAATAGTATTGTCAAGCATGTGGGAAAGTGGCACAGAGTGGATATGATCGCATGTGTTGTTTATTATGTAAATACGAGCAACGACTCGGTCTAACTGCGGTCAGCTTGTTGGCGGTTTCTTTGAACGCAGTTAGAACATTATGTAACGCAACAGTTTACATCATCGAAATAACTTATGCCTTTTCACTCAATTATTACTATGTTAAATGGCTTTTGTCAATATTACCCACGTGTTCTACTTTTTACTGAAATTACTTGTTCTTTTTAAAGAGTGTCCATTTGTATATCTGCCTGTCATGTAGAGTTTAGGTTACAATATTGTTCTAATGGTAACGTTATTAAATGTTAAAAATTATGACCAAAAGATGACATCCAATGCTTTTTGCGTAGGTATTGTCCCTAGGTTAGGTTCTGAAAACGAGATGACGCAATGGCCACCCTTAGGAAGAAGAAATAAGGAAAGTTTCAATAGCAGATGAGTCGTGAATTTTCTAGAAAAGCTTCTGACGTAAGTAACCATTTATTTGATTTATTGTGAAACCGAAACATGACCAATGTGTGAGTCACAGTGAAAATAGGTTCGTAGAAATCATAGAATAAAACTTGAGACGGGTAAACCGTTCAAAGATGACGTGACATAATACGTCTACAGCATCGGCAAACAATTTGAAATGTTTATCTCATTTTAACATCGCAATGTCACATCTATGACGATATTATATTTAGGTGTTTCGTTTGACTGAACACGTAAAAGTGCTATTCGCAGTGGATCTTTAGTTCTTGTTTCAAATAAGTTGAAATAAATACAACGTTTAGATATAGTTAATTTTTCTATCAAGCACACTATTGTCTTATGTTGAACTTGAGCGATACGTTTCAATTTGCGTTTATCGGCCCCTCTCTGACGTTTTTATTCTTTTCGAATCGGGAATGGATCCTCCATTCCCGATTCGAAAAGAATAAACTCACTCAATAAGTTTTTAAATAAAAGTATACTTTTGTATGTAGAGATTGCCATATTAATATATTAGAGGTGACTCCATTAAGCTTTAGATTGCTCAACCTGTTAAGGTCTTTTAATTTAATTAACTTGTTTTTTAACCTTCTAGGATCACGGCATCTTCGTCAACTTGCATCGATAATATATTTAGTGATTGTGATGCCAATTTTTTTGTCTTAAGTGATTTAACAATTGATTGTGGTTTATTAAGTAGTTTCCCTATGCCATTACGTAAAAAGCCATTGCAATAAGTTTAAAAAAAAGAATACCAATCAACTTTCAAGACCAAAACCTTTGACATTAATGGCGCCTCTATTGGCTTCAACCAATGGGCTACTCCAGGTATTTATAAAAGTAGAGCGAGAATATACGAGTTATATGGTTTGAAAAAATACAGGTTTGTTACTCCTTTCCTAGAGTATGTCAACATAACATAACATAACATCACGCCTGTAATCCCAGAAGGGTTAGGCAGAGGTGTACCCATATTACACCCACATTTCGTCTGTAGAGTGTGTCAAAAGTTATTCAAAACTGCCAAATCAAAATTTTAAAGCTATACAATTAACAATTCGAATAATAAAGTAAAGACCACTTACAAAATTATTAACAATGAAACGGACAAGTCGGTTAAAAAGCAGGATAATCAACTAGAGATTATGGTCGACAACACATTAGTTGATGAAGCAGCTGACGTAGCTGAGGCATTAAATAAAAAGTTAATAAATTTCGTTTAATTCAGACTATCTAAATGCCCATATTTTGTTAGCATTACATTATCTTAAAACTATGTAAGTCATTAAATGAGTTTTTTTTGACAACATACCTATAACTACGACTAATAACATAACATAACATCACGCCTTGTTTCCCCGAAGGGTTGGGCAGAGAACATGTCGTGATGTAGTTAATATTTTTAACACATTTAAGTCTAAAAACAGTGGTGATTACTGGGTCATCTCCATTAAACTTTTAAGTTATTTGAAGAAATTATTGACATCTCTACCTAGCCGTTACTTTTAATGATTGTGTTGATTGAGAACTTTTTCGTGACCTCATGAAGAGTATTAAAGTCGTATCATTATTTAAATCAGGTAATAAAAGTAACGATGGTAATTTCTGGCCTATTCCTAACTTACTTGCAGTCAGTAAGTAAACAAAAAACATAAACTTAATATTTGTAGGTAACATTTTGATCAAAGCATCATAGCGGGACGGCTACTGAAAATTCAATCGTATGCATTAATTATTTAATTTATCTTTTTTTTTTCCATCATCAGACCCTGATCACCATCTATCTATTTATTACCCTATTCATTAATACCATTCCACTAAGCCCAATCACGATACTTCTACCGCATGTCGGTGAGGGAGTTGGGATTTCTGCAAATTCCTGGTGGTGCTGAAGCATCAGTTCAAGGTACTTCTATTATAATTGAAGTAATAGAATACCAAATTTCGACTCGATTAGCCTTGTAGCAGATGCTCGCATCCCTTTTTCAACTAGAAAAGAGCTTATAATCTTCCAACTGCTTAACAGATTTTATGATATGATTCATCACCAAGAACACTCACTCGATTAAGTCACCTTTCAAACCAAAAAAGAAAATCGGTTCAGCCGTTTGGGAGCTACGATGGCCGGAACTTATAACACGCTTCTGTTTCCGCCGGGGGTTAAAAATATTTGAAAAGTTAATACTCAAGCAGCTGCTAAGACCGATGCGGCTGTTGCTTTGCTGAAACACATATTTGACTCATGGGAGAACTTGCAAAATGCTATTGGAGTTTTCTGTGATCTCACCTTTGATTGCGTACACCATGACACGCTTTTGTGTAAACTACGTCATTGCGGTGTTAAAATCAAAGCTCTCAACGTAATAAATTCTTATTTACATAATAGGGACCAATGTGTAGGTATTAATGGTGTCAAATCTTCCAGACTACCAGTTCAGTTAGGTGTACCTCGAGGCTCAATATTGGGATGGATTGAGCCTTTTTTTTGTTTTGGCCGGGAAATCATCAAATGACTTGTCCCGCTCTGGGTGGAGCGGGAGGGCGTGTCAGACTTTTATTGACTAAAACCCACACGTGTTCCTACAGTTGCTTGTGCCAGGGCCACGGTGGCTCTTTCGAACATCCCGCGACCCTGAGGTGTCGGCCCTATCGGACACCGTCACAATGTGCTGACATCTCTTTGAGGGCGCAAGGCTGTCACCCTCACGCCCTCCGCCTCCTCCTTCGCGAGCATTACCGCTTCGTAGAAGGAGGTGACGGCTTTCCATTCTCTCTCGCTGCGTACCATGGCCTGGACCAGGGCCGGACGCGAGAGATCGCCGACGCCGATCGCCTCCGCGAGGACACGGTGGTTCTCCGAGCTGGGCAAACCTCCACCGTAAGCTCCACCGTGTCCTCCGGGCGATCCACACAATGGTGACACCCGGGCGTTTCCTACCGCCTTATGCGAAACAGGAACCTCCCGAAATAACCATGTCCGGTGAGGACCATGTATGTCAGGCGGAAGGTGAGTATGCCGTGGCGCCTCTCCAAGTAGTGAGACTAGCGTAGAAAGTTTTCGTAGGTTATAAAAATAAATAAAGTATTGCATTTTCTATGAAACAGTTAATTTCTGTCAGCTGGTTACTCAACAACGACTGGACCCGAATAGCAGAATAACTATTAAAACATGGGAACACTCACGAAAAAAAGCTGAGGCGGTACGAAGTTTACCGGGTCCGCTAGTCAATAAAAAAGCCTAAATAGTCTGTAGTATAATACGTGAAATATTAGTGACTGTTTTAACTTTTGTATCATCATCTGTAAGTAAAAAACAGGCACAAGCAGTTTTTTACCACGTTTTTTTTTTTTAAATGTTTAATAACGATTGGGGCTCGTGAGGCTCCTCGCATTAGACCAGACGAATGCAAAGCTGTCATGTCAATGACAGCTTGCATTCGTCTGGGTATGCTATTCTATCGAGGTCGATATTTCGTTCCCACTTCGCGGCAATTACATTCATGAGATCCCTGATGTTTGGCGGTGCGACAGCACTGATCTTTTTCATCGCTTCTGAACATCCCAGATGTGCTCTATTGGATTGAGTTTTCGACCTCGAGCTGGCCGATCCGAAAGTGCGTGTTGGAGCACGCACAATAAAGGGTTCCGTTGTTGGGATGAACTAATCGCAAGAGCAAGAAAGAAATAAAAAAAGCGTTCTTCCATACATCGATACACGTCACGGTCAATTCTCCAACTGCAAATGTTAGTAAGTAAGAGCAAAATAAAATGTGATAAAACTAAAAATTAACGATTTTCGGACTTTTGCTGTAAGACCTTGTTATTCTCCAAATTTCATGATTCTATGTCAACTTCTCGTTGACCTTAAAGATTTTGAGTTTCATTCGAGTATCTAAAATATAGCATATACTCGTATGGCCGTAGAACTAAGTATTTGATATAAATTTTAATTTTAACTTGATACCTCCAAGCTTTCGAGAAAAAGGGTCTTGACAGACTGACAGACGGACAAACGGACGGACAACGAAGTGATCCTATAAGGGTTCCGTTTTTTACTTTTGAGTTACAGCCGTAAAAATGGAATTAACTCCAATGGCTTTTATGCGGGTTGTACGTGAGGAATAAGGACTTCCGATTTGTTACTAACTCCGTACGGACCAATAAATTTATTGCTGTCCAAAATAAAACTCTTTTTAACTCTTTCTACTCACATAACATAACATAAAACTTTTTCTTAACACACGTCTGCAACGCGTTCCGTTCGATGTCGTCGAGTTGTTCCAAGAGCAGACTTGGTAGAACTCGCCGTCTTCGATTTTCCAATCACTACATGTTGATATCCTGGCTTCATCGGAGAACAATGCTCTCCCTCAGTCCTCTTGGGTCCACCTGTCCAATTTCGAGTGAAACTAGGTCTTGCATCTCTGTGCTGATGGAGTATTTCAGGGCCATGGGCCATGGCGGTGACTCTGTATATTGGCAGCGAAAAGCCTTCTCCTGACCAAACATAGGCTAATTTGAATCCTAATTCTTAAGATCGACACATGAGGATTCGTCTTTTCTCTCCAGGAAGCGGTCATCCCAAGATTCGATGCATGGTTTTCTACCAGAAACAGGCCTTCTTGGGACGGAACCGGCTTCTTGATATCGATGCGAAGTCCTCTGCCTCTGCTGTCTCTGTGACGTATAAGATTCCTTCCTTTTGAAGCTGGGCTATAATTTTCTGGCTGTTATCGTCTTATAAACCAATTTGAAAAACGCTAAATACAGTTCAAATCAAAGCTTAAAATAATCAAGGAAATGAGACAATTCAGCAATCGTTTTCTAAAAGTGACCTGGACTTTCAACAATTCGCGCCACTTATGCAGATTAAAGCAATGATATTATAAGTAAAAACAGGTAGATAGGTTACAGTATGCTGTATGTGTCAGCTAAACGCGCTGTAAATGTGTGCGTGAAGACGAGAATTCAGCTCATGATTCTAGTCCCCCTAGCGTAGATATACAGTTTTTTATTTAATATTTATTGGAATAAAACTTTTTTTGTATTTTTTTTAAATACAGACATGGGAAAAATTACAACAGCCGTTTTTTTTTGCAAATGAGTTTAGTATGGCCAAGTATGGCTGACATACGACGATATTTCCAAAACTAAAGCTAGATAAATTAAAGTTCACAAGCGTGACGATTTCAAAGAACCAATTTCATAAAAAATGAAAGTGAAATGTCAGTATTTTGTCAAGGGGAATGTTTAAAGTCTATGTGAAGGGCCCGAGTGTCCGGTAAGTTCCGTTCACCCGGATTGTAAAATTTCGCCAAGGATTTATTAAGTCGCCTTCATAGCTATTAGATTCTATTAGCATTCAATTGCTTCCCGTCACCAGCGCGAATGTCCCGTATCAAATTAAGCAACATTATATGTAACTGCAGGGCCGATTTATGTATATAATTGATCGGCCCTGCAGTTAGGTATTTCCGAATACGCTACTTTAGGTTGGCAGCCATTCGTTCTATACATACACGTGCCAACAACTGTGAAGCTTAGCTAAATGGTATTGTCATTACCTCCCTCCATGAACATTTCCCAATTCAGTTTTGATCCTGCAGTGGGTTGTAATCTTAGAAGGCTTGTCTGCTACCACCATGATCTATGAAGTAGTACCCAAGTTTCTGGAGTATCGTCTCATGGAATTCCCGGATATGCTCGTAAGTTGCTGGTTTTGTCGTTCCGGAACGCAACGGTTCTGATTTTTTTATAGTTTAAGTATGTAATACGATTGTTACCGAATGTATCATCCGTATCGCTATTTGTAGGTCACTTTATGAATATTTTCAAGTGATAGTTCATAGATTTTCGACAAAAGAAGTTATGAATGATACTCACGTCGGAACAGAATAATGCCTTCTTGTGCGTTGTACCCAGTGAGGAAGGGCACGTCGGCACCTGGCAAGGTGTCTGCGGGGGGGCGGGTGAGAAAGGCGTCGGCGACGCCGAGCTCCAGTGTGGGCAAGAAGGGCAGCGCCACGGTGCTCTGCAGGTCGGCGGAGTGGCCCGGTGTGCTCGACAAGCGGGCGCCCGCCTTCACCAGTAGCTCGCTTGGAGTCGCGCGGAGGTAACCTGCCACCGTCAACAAAATTACACTATGACACATAACAGTAGTACAGTAAAAAAAAACGATTAGTTTAAAAAAAAACGGTTAAATTAAGCTTATTCAATTTAATTAAGATCTAACCAAACTCACTCATAGCGTACATAATAACTGTTAAATACTTGCCCAACAGTTCAGCAGTGTTGTTGGTGTCGATGCCGAGCTCTCTGCCGAGTTCAAAGGCGCGTGCGCGAGGCTCCTGCGCCAGCGCCCACGGAGCTACCGCCACACCGCTCTGCGCAATGGCAGCGTGGAACAAACCCTGCCACATATACAGTTTAAGCCCTCGTATCCACCCACGGGAGATCTTCAACCCGTTGTTGCACCGAGAGTTGACATCTAACAGTGTTTGAATCTTAAAGCTCGGCCCGGTACCGAGACAGGATAATCCAGTGCACGACAAAAAATCGTCGCGTAAAATAATTTCCTATTTCCACCTTGAAAAACAAAACGCGCGGGTTTTGTTTTTCAAGATAGGAAATACTTAAACATAACATCACATCATGCCTATCATCTCCAAAGGGTTAGGCAGAAGTGTATCATTAGTACACCAACATTTCGCCAGTTAAGTTTAAGTCCCATGTAATGAAGGGCGAGCCCATTGCCAACAACCGAGCACAAATCCAGACCAACGAGGCAAGAAGTACTTACCTACTTAATATTACAAAAACCCCCAGATCTTTCAGTCAAACAGCACAATACGTAGTCTATTATCCAGCAATTTTATTACAGTTTTCCTGAATGCCTTTTTAGTTTTTATTTAACTCGTTCAAAACGAAGCTTCATGTGTTTTTATCCATACAGGTACAACATCCAATAATATAAAATTTGCACCGGGATTAGGTGCAATGACGTGTTAAACAATAAACAATGTCCACGTTCGCTCGGGCGTAAAAATATCGAGACGGGATTTTTGCGCACTGGATATTCAATCAACACACTGCTTAGCGCCAAGAGTTGAAAATCCAACAGTGTGTTTTTTCACGCTCTGTTGGATTCGATCCAAGAGTAAAAAATCCAGTGCGCGATAAAATCCGCCGCGATATTTTTATGTCCGTGCGAACGTTGTATAAATGGATAACATAGAGCTCTTATTTACAACGAGAGAATAAGTGTTTCATCTCTTGCTTGTATTTTATAGTTTCATTATTGTGTCGTCGTCACATCATTTATAAAAGTATGTCAGGGATGCAACCTGCAGCCTGAAGCGGACATTTTAAAAGTACATATTCTTCGTATTCCGCTTTTACATTGGAATGTGCCAATTGCCAAGGTATTGTACATTTACAGCTTATTTCGTCATACTTACGGATTTTATTGAAAGGCCGGGCAGACAACTAATCTACAATTTTATGTTTTATCATATGTTGACGATACATGTGATTAGAGGATGCTTTATTTATCGGTGTCATAATTCTGACATTCCAGACTCCTTCCCACGAAAGCCTCCAGAGGATTTTCCAGAACTATAATTTGAAGAAAACCACGGAGTGTGTCATGGATGTCGGCAGTAGGTAACGTCAATATGCATGTTATTTACTTACGTTCGGTACGCGAAGGTGTAGCGGTAGCGAACACATTTGGAATTTACAAACCTGTGAGGCAGGCGACAGCATGTGCAAATGCACGGAGGCGGCGCCTGCCGACTCGCCGAAGATGGTGACTCGCCCGGGGTCGCCGCCGAACGCCTCGATGTTGTCCCGCACCCACTTCAGAGCCATCACCTGATCCTTTACACAACATTATTCCATTAGGCCACTATCACGCACACGCGAGTAAGCCACGTGCGCGTGATTCGAGAGTGACCTTCGACCACGCGACCTTCGTGCACGTCATCACACATGCCTGTGCAATAGGAGCTGAATCGCTTTAATTAAAGTTAACTAACAACAATCTGTTGTGTTGTTAAAACTGCGAACTAATAATTGACAGATATCAAAGTTATTCAAATATACCCATCATAATATTATGACATTATCAGCAACTGTTTCCGTTAGTCAATAATAGATTAAGTTGAGGTATTTATCGATTAGAGCAAGTTTTAATCTCGCTGTTTTTGCAATATTGTAATGACGAAATTATGGACATTAAATTTCGTTTTATTTTTAATCCAGGCCTATTAGTTATTTTATTTCCTTATTTTATATTTGTTGTATCTTGCGTCAAAAGATTTCGAACTTGACCGGAATGTGTAAACCCGAGAATTACGAAACCGAAAGTCCGTTGTTAGTTATTACATTATTGTAGTCTATGCCAACTTAATGTTTTCACTGCAACGGCCAAAATATAAAGCATGTAAATATCATTATCAATTTACGAGTTTACATGTTAACAACAACCCAGTGAATACACTTGCGCAATAATTACAAAACGAACTTTGAATGTGTTAGTAAAGACGTTGTGAAAAAGAATGAAACTCCTATTTACTAGCCCGCAACCGGTAATTCTACAGTAACACTATGCACAACGTAAAACATCAATTAAATCAATACAATATAGGATTTGTTTTAGTTTAATGAAAAGAAGTCATCAAAACTTTTCAGAAATGCTACCTTGAGACCCATATTTCCTGAAACTTCATCATTTTCGAGGCTCAAGAAGCCCAGCGCGCCGAGCCTGTAGTTGAGCGTGACCAGCACCACTCCTGCTCCGACGAGGTGGTCGGGACCATACAGGAACGCGTTACCAGAACCCATGGCAAACGCCCCGCCGTGGATCCAGACCATAACTGCTAACTTTGGATTGTACCTGACAACAAAAATTGAGATAAACCTTAGTTCCGTATGAGACAAAATAAGTAAAAGCTTTTGCGAACTACTCGTAAACATGATAAAGCCAATCTTATGCATTTTAGTTTTTTTACCAATCTGGCTTTCCCGCAAGTGCTGCCCGTTAGTCACCACGCTAAGCTTTGCCTTAATAGATAACCGCAAACATCCCACCAGTGACGTTACGCGGCAGCCTCCACTGCTGGAGTTTTTCCGTTCGCCTCGCTAGTTAGTTGATTAAACTTACGTCACTCTTTCATCTGGGTCCATTATTCAGCGAAAGTGATTAGATAACGGGGACGTTTGGGAAATCCAACGTCTTATTTATACTCAGGCGCCCCGTCTCGTGGCCGCAACCGCGACAGCTTAGCGTGGTCCTGTGTTTGATACCCAGGACGGGCAAAGTGTTATTGGGCCTTTCCATTGGGAATTTCTCAGTAACAGCCCAGAGCGGTGTGATACCGCCGAGCCACGGAAAGCTCGTTAAACCGTTTGTGCGACGCCTGATCTCTCTCCGGTCGTGTCAGGTTGCCGTCCCATCGGACTAGGAGAGTGATCGAAGAGTGAGTTTTTATTATTATTTATTGTAACATAAGATACGATATATCGCTGGATTATCATGAAACCTGGGTTTTTTATCCCCAGGAGTTTTCACACGAAGCAGTGACTGGCATCAAATTAATTAATAAAAGTCTAAGTAGGTACTTATCAAAACATCTACCCTGAATCGGGTTAGAGTTGTATAATTTATCCTATAGTTAAATTGAACCCTTCGCAGAACTCGCAGAAACCTCGAGTTCTACATAATCTACATGCGATGTTATTTGTGACTTGTGCTGTTGTCTTACCCAGACATTTTATCAGGGAGTGCCGGGGTGTACACGTTGAGGAAGAGACAATCCTCGTCTCCCTTGTAGGTGTCGAAGAGCATGAACCTATGTGGGCACACGGCGCCCTCCTCCAGTGCATCTCGTACTCCAGACCACGGCTCCAGGGGCGCCGGTGGGCGGAACCGAAGCGATCCACGGGGTGGCTGGGCGTACCTTTAACGTAATCATTACACGATTCCTATCACATAGATCTGATGAGTCTTAACGCTTAAATGTTGGAATATCCATCCACTTTTAATCCAAAAACAACTATTTAGTTGAACATTTTTTATTTCCTACCTAATACCCTTAAAACTGTAGTAGGGCGTCTGCTCAGTAGTCCTGGTGATGAGCTTGCGCCCGCGCAGCGCTCCAAACTGCGTGGATACGAGTGGGCCGCCGCCGACGCGCATGCGGTCTACCAGCGCGTGCACCAGCCGCGCCGCGCGCGCCGGCACCGCCTGCAGACGCCGCAGCGCGTGCTTCAGACCCACGGACTCGCTGACCGTGCTCGACAGGCGACGCCATGCCCCCGTCACCTTATGAAATGTATCATTTTAAAATATAAAATCCAACTTCTCTTAAACGAACGGCTATAAAAATAAAAATAAACAGACCCATAAAGTCCATTTGGTTCCTATACACAAGACTTAGAAACTAGTGATAGTACTTACATCTACCAGGGAAACGACACAAACTATTCATTATTACGCCACAGTGGCCGTAGGTTTATCCATGCAATGGGCTGCCCACCCCAACAGCATCCTAAGAAATATAGGAGATAGGTCTCCTATATTTTTTGGATGCTGTTGGGGCTGGCACGTACCCTGCGCATGAGGTGCGTCACTTGCGAATGATGGCGTAAAAGCCATCTATTTCCGAAAGTACTGCAGTAGCGCAGCAACCCCATCAACAACCTGAATGCAATATTGTTTTGAACGTTGCTGGAAATTATGTTTGGTAATTTAACGGTGCCAGGAAAACGTATTCTGCTTAAGGGCAGGACTACAACCCTAAAAGTAACCGAAAGCGACTATCATGCCTGATGACCATACTTGAAAACCATTTTAGTGACTTTCAGAGAACATACAGCAGATGTCAAGTCCTACCTCCATAATAACTATAATTTGAATATTTTTCGCACCGCTGCGTGTGTTTAAACATAGCCGTTAAGTTATTATACCAATTTCAGTATAGTTTAAGTGCTTGCTGTGATCATTGACACCCCGCAAGCTCCACCTACGGACCGCACGCAAGCCCCGCGCCAGCCTATCCAGCGTCATAATGACACGCAACAAAAATATCATGTCAGAAAATTATGCAACCGAGTACCTAAGTGATGAAAATAACATATCAAACTTCCGAGAATTTTAATAACTGTAAAATGTGGGCTAACGTGGGATATAAAAGTGATGGCGTAAGTTACGCGGAGGTTTATTGGTTGGTGGATTAGTCATAGGTGCGTTTGGTGTAGCGACATAACACGCGCCGTCCACTGCTACGTCTGTTCAGCACGGAGAGGTTTGATACGTTACCTGCGCGGTTCATTTGTTTGCCAGCGTGCGTGGCCATGCGTTGCAGTGGACGATCCCGCCTACATTAATTCAAACCGAAGCGCACTAGCTTAGCTTAGGACCACTGCGGAGCAGCGCTTAATTCCTGGGACATTTATAATTATTTCTGCAATTGGACCATTACAGAAATAATTACTATGTAACAATATTGCATTTCGTTTCCGAAATTTTAAAAATCAAAACATAAACGCCTCGTAACATATTTTCATGATCCTGCTGATCGAATGATTCTGTAATCGTCAACGAATAAAATGTCGTTGAAATGTGTGTTATTGACTTAAGCAGTCCCACTAGTTAAATGAGGTAATTTTACATAACCGTCACATCACGATATCATTATTATTCTGGTAATCAGTTTTTTATCAGCACTTATTACCGAGAAAGTTTTTAACTTATGAACACAACAATACACACATTCATCATAAAAATACATAAAGGCGATTTGGACCAAACGAGCGAATGCTGTTTTTGCTGTCCTTACTTTGCCGGATACTTTTTGTGTGGGTGTACTCCCACTCGGAGTGTTCTTACGTTGGTCTATCCATTCCTACAGAAATGTTAGAGATGACAGGATAGGAGTGCTCTTACCCTTGCTCTGGGCTGTCTTCGTTTAGTCTAAACCCACCTTAACTTACTCATTCATCACACACCCAACCCACACCCGTTGTGCCGTATGCACCATTGACTTGCACCATCAATGGTGCAGATGAGACTAATTAGTTTCGTTTGCACCACTTATGGTGCAAATGAAATTGCATTGATAGTATGGTCTCATCTGCACCATTGAGAACGGTGCAAACGAAACCGCATTGATAGTATGGTCTCATCTGCATCATTCGATCGATCTCATCTACTTTTAAAATAGTATTGACGTGTAAAAGTGTTTGTAAAAACCTACTTACAGAAATAAAATCATTTATCATTTATCATTTATCATTGAGACGACACTATACTTAGGTACTTAGTACCATCAATGAGGTCGTAGGTATTTCCTCGTAAAGTATATCCTTTTTGCATGTTCTATTATGATTTAAATGTTGTCAAGGTAACTGAGTATTTTGTTTTAATTCTGTCATTTTGCGTCAATTATTGTAAAATTGGAGCTTAGATTAAATAGAAAAACCCCATCTCTAGATTTGTATCAGCATCTCACAGTATTTAAGATCCCTCTACCGATTAATTTCCCCTCCCTTTTAACATATCCCCCTCCTGATCTGCTTGTGGCGCTGATGATTTTCATCCGCCACAATAATATAAAATTATAAATAGTCACAATAATATCAAATAGTCTGTGTTTGGTTGAAGTATTTATTTTTAAATACATGTTCTAACAATTATAATTATTTATGTATTTTTTTATCTTTTTGTTTATTTCAGTCCAGTTCTAACCCCACCAGGTCTACATTAAGTGCAACTGTAACACCGAACATTTTAATCGTTCTCTTGATTTTTTTTTTTTTTAAAGTTCACACTTGTTTTCCAGTTCACTTTAGACATTGGCAGAATAGTCGACATCGGCTTTGCTTGCCATATTATAAAATTAGAACAGAATATAAAGAAAAAAATTACAATGAGCGAAACCAATTTAACTTTTGTTGCACAAAGTCGAGGAAGACTTACATGTTCGAAGGGTATCAATACCATTTTCACACACAGTACAAAAATTTAAATAGCATAATTATGGAGGTGTTGACATAAAAAAAAAAACAAATGTACAGGAACGATTACCATTACAGAGGTACTTATGTAGCATTTATGAAATAGAAAATATGTATACACTTGTGGGTAAAGCCCCGGGGGTTGCACGGGTCGCAGGTTAATTTTTATTTTTCACAAGCTTATTTTTACCAGAATTATGGAAGTAGGCATTTATTTTTTTAGGATGAATCGAAGGTTGTGAAAAAACGTGAGCATTCCAACTGTATGCCTGATGAAAACAAAAATGTCGTAAGCTATTTGATTTTTTCGAATATAGATACTGCGACAACTTCAGAAGAAACAGTACCTGCCATTTATAAAAAGACCATGGCCACTTTCAAAGACATGGGTCTAAACTTTAAAAAAACTTAACAAAACTACCACGGTACGAAAGATAGAAATCGGTTGCACATAGACGGAGAAATAAAAAAACAAGGAGTTAAAAAGACAGCTTATAGTGTCGGAACTGAAGTCTTAATTTGGTAACGATCGTAAAGATTTCCTATTGGCTGACTATAATCACGAACGCGAACTTATTTTAAATTTTGCTTCGGAAGAAGCTAGAGAAATGATTAAAAACTGAAAAATCTTATTTTGCTACGGTACCTTCAAAAAGTGTCCTAGACCATTCAAACAGTTGAATGTGATCTTTTGCGACCTAGGAAGCGCCGAGGATGAAAACTTTGTATTGCCGGTCGCTTATATACTTTTGGGGAAAAAAGGGAACATATAATCTAATGTTACAAATGATTCAGTCGCAAATACCACAATGGAACCCTTCTAAATTTATATCGGACTACGAACAATCGTTTATCAGTGCCGTAAGAAGTGTTTTTCCTTTATCAAAGCATCATGGATATTATTACCATTTCCAAAACCAATTATGGAGGAAAGCAAAAATTTAAAGAAGTATAACAAAATTAGTAAAATTGTATCTCTATGCACTGTCCTGCCTCTTCTGCCCGTAGCAAGTATTGATAATGGATGGGATTACATAGTTTCGGAAAATGATGTTGTAGAAGGAGATGCATAAATTTCTAAATTACGTAAAAAGATTTTGAATTCCCAAGAAAACACTGTGGTGTTGTTTCGGTGAGCGGCATCGTACGAACAACGTCTGTGAGGGATGGAATGGGTATATTAATAACTGCTTCAAAAGAAAACCCCCGACTGTAAATGAATGCTTAGCAGTGCTTAACCAGGGTGCCGCTTTTAATGATGTTAACGCATTAACAACATACCCCTATAACAACAGGGAAAAACACGTCAAGAATCGTAATAAATACATATTGCATGTACAAATGCAATTAATTAATGACGACATTGATGTGCCGTTATTTTTAGAAAAGTTAAGGTAAACTCAGTGTTCTTGATATGAAGTTGCCATTTTTATTTTAGGCAACAATAAAATATAAGTGTTGGTGTGACATCATTATTTTTATATTATTACAATGAATATTTGGTTGTATTAAAAAGTGGTTCCGCACTCATACAAATGGATTAGGAAAGTATGGTGAAGTGGTACTATTAATATTAATGGTGCAAACGAAACGAATAAGTCTCCCCTGCACCATTGATGGTGCAGGTCAAAGGTGCATACGGCAAAAGTATGGTGAAGAAGTTGTATTAATATTAATGGTGCAAACGAAACTAATTAGTCTCCTCTGCACCATTGATAGTGCAAGACAATGGTGCATACGGTACAACGGGACCCCACACGTATACAATCTTCAATCTTTCTTCAACCCTCACAAATCTTACCGACCGATGCTATGTATGAGCCTGCCTGCTAGGTACCTATTATTCTTGTAAGACGTAGGACTCGTCTCCACGACAAAGAGAATCCTATTATGGATGCTAGCTAATGCTATTTGAAGATTGTAATGTTTTCATGAACAATAAAGTTTTTATTTGATACCACTATCTAAATCTGAGAAATTTCTTATTTTCCCTTTCTCCCTGGTCACGATGACGACCACGGAAAGAGGAGGTGGTCTTTGGCGATAATTGCGGACCTATTCTTAGGTAAGGAAGTGGAAACTCATTTCCATATCTTCCTACTTTCCCTTCAGATCGGCAAGCTTGGTCGACCAGTATCTATATTTGTTATAACTAGTGGTCTTGTCATTTCTATCAGGACAGTGTTACATAAATCAATAGTAACATAGTTCACCATTGCGACACACTAATTTGCTCGGCCGTTTAACTTTTGTACATTCTCCAACTCTTAGACGAGAATTGATTAATCAATAGATAGCGAACGTACATCTATTGATTGATCAATAACTTCACTTAAAACTGCAAATTAATAAACATGATTAGTGTTAATGACCTATTACAATGTAACATGTGGCCACAATGTACCAGTAACAGATGACAGTATAGACAGGGACCGCGGTGGCCTCTAACCACGCTCCAAAAACTACATAAACTATGTCGGTATTTCATAGGTAACGGAATCAACATATTAAGATATGACCTTATTTCTACATTTTTAATTCCAGGAATAAATGTTGTATTGGAAAGAAAGATGATATCTAAATACTTCAGTAGTGACTAAATACTGTCTTAAAGGTACATTTACTGGGCAACAGTAAAAGTAAAACAAAAAGAGAAAAGCTTAATCTGGCAACACACTCAGCTTCGGAAAAAGATACCCGAGACGACGCTTATTGATGTTTTGTAACATGTAACATTAAGCAGAGGCTCACTGTTGCTCAATCTGCGAATGTTTAAATTGAATGGACGCTTCATTGAAGAACTGGAAGACTTTTGCAATATTCATAATCGAAGGATGGCCTTTAAACAAATAATAAATAGTGTTGGGCAACAAACGTGCGTTTCGTTTTACTGCCTACAACAGCGAGTTGCAGTGAAGTAAGTAGGTACGTAAATTGTAAAAATGTCAAGGTGTATGAACTAAAAAAATAATAAACCTTCTGACGAGAAGCAATTTATATAATTTACACGGCTAAAAATAAATTCAGGCATTCATTTTTATTATACTTAGCTACTGCAAGGTTTACAGGGTTAAGACATGTACAACTTTTTGTGTCAGGTGATTTAAGTTAGCTAACACATTATAATAGATGTGACACATTGTCACGTCGTGCTTAACGTACCTACTTTAAAATTATCTTGGAAAGTACTGTCAGCGATACTTGGTACTGTGAGCACCATGTAGTATAAATCACATAATTAATTTACCAGCCATTGCTTTATATTTAATTATTTTTACCTATTGTGTTCTAGGTGCATCGTCTTCGCATATAATTAAATAATTCATGTATTTAATAAGTACAAAATATTGTAAAACATTTTAAATGAGTACCTAACGGTGGAGTTTCTTGCCCATTATTTTCCATACGAAACTACCTTTTGGAAGGGGCAACTAGAAACCATTTTAGTCTTTTTTGTAAATGTTGAAGTTCAAAAGTGCCATATAAGTGCATAATTGAAATAAATGATTTGACTTAGCTTTGACAAAAGTCAATCAACATTTCTACTTTAACACATGATCACACAAAATTATTCGAAACAGTGTATTTCAGGATTTGAAATAAATAGCAAAATTTTATTCTGTTCTAAATTTAATAAATATTTAGCTCTATAATAAAAAATAAAAATAAAAACGATGTGGTGTGGTGTCTGAAATCGGCTTTTGTTGCTGAAGGTACCTAAATTCATTACTAAAATAAAATAAACGATTTTTCTTGTGGAGAGTGATGAACTACGCATTACACTGACGTCACACAACATTATGCGTCACGCAAGCAGAGTTTACCGAGCGATTTTGTAAATGTGAGAACGTCGTAGGCCCTGAGGATTATAAATTATAGACAATTGTCTATTTGTTTAACATATGGTACCTGTTGACAGGCCTACACTGTCCTCCCATACCTGTTAATCACTGTAATTGGAAAACATTGTAAAAGACATATTTTTAAAAGAGTAACCATGGAGTTTCTTGCAAACTCTTCTCCATGGGAAACGACCAATTGGAACCGTGCACCTAGAATCTGACGTTTCATAAGTGCCCATGTAGGTCTATGTGAAATAAAATATTTTGATTTTGATTTTGATTTTGACCATATCTCGTCCCGACATCAATCTTCGGGCAATTGCCCACCAGACACACCACCCGTCTGGTCGGAGGATCCTCCCTTTTCTAACGAGGATGAGTGAACTTTACACCCTGTTCCTCATAAATCTATAAAGTTATCTATCCAGGATAAATCATCTCGTGGCCGTGGCAAACCCCCGAATCGTCGCCGTGCAGCGAAAACCTCGCAAAGATAATAATAATATTTACTGTTTTTCTTTTTATTTATTTGTTGTGTAGAAAACCTCGTATGCATTGCATATTGAGAACAAAAGTGCACTGCTTTTAATGATGTAATGAGAACCTCGAAGAACGTCAATTATCAGACAGTTTTTATCTTCTCTTGTAAAATACCGTTTATTCCATTCACGGGGTTTTCACTGCAGCGGTGACGGTATGGTTATACTTGTGGTGAAATTTTATTTTAATAAAGCATTTATCATATCAGCACCGAAATACATCCAACACAATCTATTTTAGTCATTCATTTGAAAATAAACTACTTAGAAAATCTTACAAATTACTAATATCAAAATGCGCAGTATTTTATGTTCTTATAGGAAATTAAATAAAACGCTAACTTTATAAAATAATGTGACAACCCTAGACTTTATAGGATTTAAATCCAATTGTGCACGCATGCTCCCGCGCGGGCTTGCGGACGGCGAGCAACGGGTAGCTCGCCGTCCGTTAAGGACCAGGCCCGAGTCGACGGCGCGTCGTGATCCACGCGCGCCTCAAAGAGATGTCAGCACAAAGTGACGGCGTCCGATAGGGCAGACGCCTCAGGGTCGCGGGTAATTCTAAAGAGAAAACCGTGGCCCTGACACAGGCAACTGAAGGAACACGGGTGGGTTTTAGTCAGTAAAAGTGACATGCCCTCCCGCTCCACCCAGAGGGAGAAGACATTTGATGATTTCCCACCCAAAAAATAAAAAAAAATTATGGGAGGTGCTCCCACATAGGGCTTGTACTTTTCATGCATCTTCGTTGAACCTGGGACCTTATCCCACAAGGGAATATCGATAACTTCATTTTGAGTATGAATAATCGTTCCAAATGCGTTATTAACATCCGAGGTGCTTAAAATAGGAGCGCGTGCGCATTTTGATACAAGTATGTTATAAGATTTTCTAAGTATTTAGTTTCTTTTCAATACACGAATAACTAAAATATCCCATAGTCCTGCAGCCTAATTGCGTAACTTTTCGTAAACGATTACGACTAATTTGTTTGATTTTGACAGTTCAACAACATTTATTGCGTCATTTACATTGTTGAGCAGATTTTTTATCGAACTTATGAAGCAATGGATTAGCAATCAGTTTTAAAACGATTCAGATTCCGATTGATTTTGTATTACGCAATTAGGGTACTGGTTTGTTCAACGAAATCTCCAATGCCCGGTTGACGCTTCTCGTGACCTGGGCTGGCTTATACCTTGACCAGAGGCTAAGCATTACCATACAACGTGACAATGCCGTCAATCTCCTGAGTACATTACTAGTCGACAGCGATGCGGAGGAATTTTTCGACGCCATATTTTTGTTTGTTAATAGTTTTAATCAGGTTTAGTAATTCGTAAATATATTTAATTCCCAAATATCCATAGATTGTGTTGATGTGGTACTAGTTTGATAACCACCCAATGAATTCATTTAAGGTATAAATCACAAAATAAACTAATTACATAACGCGTGTAGTAACCTGGGTTATGTAAGTCGGAGTCGGGAGCTGAGTAAGTCGAAGAACATTGACTTTCGTATAATAATTCAATAAAGCATCGTGGATGTCGGCCAGAATGCGCGGACGCAGTATTGCGAAAATGTCAGCCATAAAGTGATTCTTAACGACATGATTGGTTGTATGGTTATGATTGAAGTCCTTCGTGTAAATCAATCAATAAATAATGATATAAACTCTTTAATAAAATTGTAATGGACGTGCTGTGTGAGTCACTAAGTGTTCTTAATCTCGCCTAACGCAGGTGTGGCAAGAAGCGACGACTTTTAACATATCAGAACATCACGCTTGCTATTCCCAGAAGGGTTAAGCAGAGGTGTTCCCAAGTGTATGTACACCCACATTTCGTCCGTTCTGTTTAAGTCCCTTTTAATGGGGGGCGAGCCTATTGCTATCAACCGGGCACAAATGCAGACTCGGGGCTGCTACTGAGACATTCCTGACAGAAAAACCCAATAACACTTTGCCCGACCTGGGAATCGAACCCAGGACCTCATGCTCAGCAGTAGCGCTTGCGAGCACTACACCAACGAGGCAGTTGGCTTTTACTCACCGGTCATTGACGTGATAAAGGAAAAGTAAGTTCCAAGATCGGATGTGAAAGTTAAAGGTATAGAACGCTATGACACGTTACTCAATTGTTTCTAAGGCAACATAAAGTTTACTGACAACTTAAATGCGATTTTGTAAACATACAGCAATCTGCTACAGTCATATACTTTTTACTTCTATGTAATCGATAGGAAGTCATTACAATACTACTAGTGAAATAAAACGACAAAACTAAGTAAGCATGTGCAGTAAAGTGATTAACCTAAACTCGAATGCAATCAAAACCGTCGTGGAATGCACATAGTATGGTATAACAGAAAACTCAAGAAAACATGTGCTAGGTGTATTGCAGTTTACCTATTTTGAAGTTGCCTGATAATCCTTAAATAATGCTTAACGATAACGCTTATGCGAAGCTAATGGTAACATCCGAGTAAAAACTAATAATAGCCAGTGATCAATCACGGCCTGCCTTCGACAGATGATGACAGATCTTGTTACAATGTCTATCTGCAATTTAACTCGGAAACACTTGAGAATTTGAGAAGGTGACTAAAGTGAGGTTTAAATATCACCTGCCACTAGTTCATTTTGCAGGTAGGCACTGAATTGGGCACTTCCCCTATAGGGTACTTCCCCTCTTTGAGGAGTGGTTGGAGAGGCGCCACGGCGTCCTCACCATCCGCCTGACACAGGTCCTCACCGGACACGGTTATTTCGGGAGGTTCCTGTTTCGAATAAGGCGGGAGGAAACGCCCGGGTGTCACCATCGTGTGGATCGCCCGGAGGGCACGTTGGAGCATACGGTGGAGGTCTGTCAAGCTTGGGCGGAGCACCGCAGTGTCCTCGCGGAGGCGATCGGCGGCGGCGATCTCTCGCGTCAGGCCCTGGTCCAGGCCATGGTACGGAGCGAGAGGGAATGAAAAGCCGTAACCTCCTTCTGCGAAGCAGTAATGCTTGCGAAGGAGGAGGCGGAGCGCGTGAGGGAGAGAGCCTTGCGCCCTCACGCCCCGAGTCGCCGCAGGAGACTCCCTGGGCGTAGGGAACCGCAAGCAGATTCCCGGCCACCGTAGGCGCGGGCTTGCGGACGGCGAGCAATGGGTAGCTCGCCGTCCGGTAGGGACCAGGCCCGGGTCGACGGCGCATCGTGTTCCACGCGCTCTCAAAGATATGACAGCACAAGACGGGGCCCGATAGGGCCGACGCCTCAGGTTCGCGGGTAATTCGAAAAAGTGGCCCTGGCACAGGCAATTGAAGGAACAGGTGGGTTTTAGTCGCGAAAAGTCTGACACGCCCTCCCGCTCCACCCAGAGCGGGAGAAATCATTTGATGATTACCTACCCAATAAAATAAAAAAGGTAGGCACTGGATTGTGTAATATCAACAAACAAAAATGTTTGTATTTCATAATATTTCACGAAGAAACTATGAAAGCTAAGCTATTTTTGCTGTTGTAATCGAAAATATCGTACATTTCAAAATCTATTGACTTAAATAAAACTTTAAAAAGAAACATTAAAATCTTATTATTATAGGGTCCAACAACACCATACATGTTTATGTGGGTGATGCCCTATCTCCCCAAGGTCCAAGTTGCCCAAAGCTTTGGTTATTAAGTAAAAGTTGTACGACTGTGCTTAATTAAATAGGCGCTCAACAATAGAGGTGTGGGGCCCTCTGGGGCTAATGAAAGGGAAGTATCAAAACATGTTCCATTTCCGCGTCCTCGACTCCTGGTTTTTATCTATTAGGCACTTTGACTGCAGGTTGCTTATCGACTTGCCCGTTCTTCTCCATAGGTACCTATTACGCTTTGGAATGGGCCACTAGCTTCATAATTCTGACTGACCGACCCCTTGACAATTCAATGAAAGGTTAACTTGAAATAAATTTTGAGTTTAAGTTTAAGTTTGTCTACATCGCCTAATAGTGACAAAATGGAAAAATTCAACGACAAAGAATCATGTTCAGTCTTGACCTAAAAATTTTCGAATGCGTCTAGTGATGTAAAATATCTAAATAAATTGCTTTTTTTTGCTTATTGCGTATCACTTATTTGAATTTTCGAATAAAGCCAAGAAAAAAAGCAATGTTACTATGTTTATCATTCTTATTAGACTTTCGGAAACGGAGCGTGCTTTACACACGTTTCGTTTCATATAATACGAAAAACTTGTTCGTTCGTCATGTGGTTATTGAATGTTTCTAGTTTACTTTACTTATTATTTTATGACCAGCTATGATTTTTTTATGTGTGGGTGTGGAAAGAAAAATAAGTGTACAGCTGACAGGTTACGCATAAAACCATAGACTACAATTTATACTACTTTAAACGAACTCTAGCACAGGCTGTCATTTGTTTGACACTTCGCCTTTTATGCACGAGGCTGTGAGTTCAAATCCGGGCACGTACCAATCTCAATAAAAGTCAGAAATCGCCACCCCGTCTTGACCAAGCCTGGTGATTAATGCTCGTGCCTTCTCTGTATGAATCTCTGTAGGCTGGTATCATAGATTGCTCTTACTTGCATAAAATGTAGTGTAGAAAACAAGGATGGCCTATCATCACATGTGAAGTCTCAGTATCGGCGGGATATTACAAGAATATAACTGCTATTTGCGGCCTCATGCCGATTTGATAATGATATTAATTACGTTGAATAGGGATTTATTTCAGAGTAATCGAAACTCTCTCAGCAGTCAGCAGCTAAACAGGTGTCAAACCTTATCTGACAGCTGTATAACCTCAAAAACCTCTTAACTTAATAGTATTTTTCCCTGGCCTCTAAATGAAAAGATGATATGATATTGTGTTAATATAAATAATAATTGTTAATAGACAACACTAGTTGTAGGTAGACGCGACCTGTAAAACGAATCATGTGACAGGTCAATCAATGTATGGAAAGTGGGCATGATTCTTTGTGATGCAATGGCTAAACAACTCTATCCTGACTGCGACACAGAACTATGACAAAGGTTCTAGGGGCACTACTTGGACTGCTCAGTGAAACACTCGTTTTGGGAATGATAATGAATTTTATTTTCAAACCAATAATTTGATAGATGTCGTCTCTGGCAACCACAGACAAGAACTACTTACATCCAGAAATGGGGAAGGTCGGGCAAAGTTCATTATAGATGGCGCGACCATAGCTAGGTCCCTACGGCCTTTAATAAATTTGACATTTCGTTCATTCATTCAATTTTGTGTTCATTCATGAGTTTGATTTTATTTCACTATTTCGATATTTTCGGTTATTTCAGTATTTTATATCAAGTACTTGACATGGAAAGTGACAGAATTATAAACCTTGAATCTCGTAATCACTTTCTTCAAAATGTTTGACACAAACTCGAACTCAAATAAATCTCTACGAATAGCTATAAACCACAATCTTCTAATTTTAGGGTCTTTCGGGAAATGGTGCACTCCAATTTCGGAGTATCTAGGAACACAATAACGCGTAAATTTTCGCTAAAATAAAATAAAACCACATCACGCCTTGTATTATTAGCTTGTGTTGGGAACTAGCTACGACAGCGCCATTTTGACAGTTGCCTTCCCCATTCGGTCAACCAATCAGCGCTTAACACGCAAACGCGTCAGTCTCGCGTCGTCGCCTATGCTCGATGTTGTATCCTCCCACAGTATCCCGGTTCAAGAAAACCGTACATGTTTTGTAGGTTTAACGATCCTTTCGGAACGGGTAACGTATGGGTTTTCTTCCCTCTCTTCTGTGGCTGCTAGCAGTATGCAGACAGGCTTCATTCTATCTAATGATACCACTGATTCTCGGTTGGGCAGGCGTATCTTGAAGTACTTGGCTTGTTTCTCAACAACTTCGTACGGGCCTACGTACGGCGGCGTTAATGTTTTTTTTTGCACAATCCACACGTGTATGTAGACAGCTGCATCGGTATAAAGATCCTGCGTTGTTGTCGAGCGGCTGCACGTGCGCAGGACTCATTAAGCGATGCCATTGATTCCGTTAGATGACGTTACAATAACGGGTCTTCATTATCTATCTTCGCTGGTTCAAAAACAACTGCAGATAATCTTAATGTGGTGCTATATATCATTGCAGCGGGACTGTAGTTTGTCTCCTTATGGATGACTGTGCGTAATCCAAATAGTACTGTGTATAATTCTTGAATCCATGGTTGTTTATTGCCTCTTGCGGTTAATGCTGTTTTGAGGTTACGGTGAAATCTTTCTACGAGTCCGTTTGCTTGCGTATGGTAGGTAGTAGTGCGGATTCTTGATACACACAGATTATTCATTAGTTTTTGAAATAATGATGACTCAAACTGGCGTCCTTGGTCCGTAGAAATACGTGGTGGGCAACCGAAGCGAGTAATCCATGTATCGTATATTGACTCGGGCGATGTTCTCTGCGGTTATGTCGCTGACTGGCACTGCCTCGGCCCATCTGGAGCATATATCGATAATTGTGGGCAAGTATCGGTATCCTTTTGATGGAGTGAGTGGTCCAACAATGTCGACATGTGTTCAAATCTTCTGGACTGGGGAAACTGTACTAACGGAGTTTTCGTATGTCGGCGCATTTTAACACGTTGACGTTTTATTGTTGAAGTTTCTCAAAACTTCATGCGTATATCGTTGAAATGTCTGCGGCGGGTTACGCAAACCAAATGGCATACATCGAAACTCAAAAAGACCGAAAGTAAAGTTGTCGTTATTGACATCTTTTCTACGTCGTTTTCAGCAATTGTTATCCAAAAAAATGCTTTCTTTAGGTCTTTCTTCGATTAAATCTTCATGTCATCTTGGTATTGGGTCGAGGTCTGATCTTTTTTTGTTTCAAAATGCATCAGGCTGGCCCTCGGACTTTTGGATGGTTGACATATGCCCGCCCATTGACATCATTGCTTGAAATTCGGCTTTGGCTGCGTTGTGTTAAATCGGCAGCAGTGGGCGCGGTCTTGCGAAGAATGGGGAGCCAGTAGTCTCAATATGCTGCTTTAAATTATGCTTGATTTCCTTAGTAGGTGTCATAAGTTTTAAGGCTTCATTGAATTCTTGAAGAAGTGCTTGATAACTGTGTCCTAGTTCGACTACATACAGGGGAATAACTTGTGTAGTATTTATGGCCATCGTGTTAACTGAAAGCTCGGTCAGACTGTCTACGAGTTTCTTTCTGTGTAGGTCCACAAGAAGAGCTTGAGGAAGTCGGCACCAAGAATTGACGTCTTCACATCCGGCATTATGAATGTCCACTTGAAGTTTCGTCGAAGTCCAAGATTTATTTGCAATGTGTTTTCCCCATAAGTCTTAATCGGTGTATTGTTCGCGGCGAATAATTTGAAAGGCATTTCTATATGCTCCGTCATCTTATCCGCCATCATCGCTTGGGTATCGAGTGCAGATTCCGTGTTAACGGATAGTGCACAGACATGGGAAGTAAGTGTCCCATCCATAAAATTTTGAGTGCGTTATCGGGTCTTTTTCTTCATCCAGCTCTCGCATCACCCTCAGGAGTTGTGTAGGCTTCAGGTGTCCTAATTCTAGTCCGCTCAAAAGCTTCTGGAATTGACGGGACTCGGACTCTTCGTACACCGACAGCAAACGATTCTTCAGAGCGTTATCTCTTCCTGACTCGGGTGGCTAAGGATTTTGCCACTTATTTTTTCTAAGTATGTCTTTGCTCTCCAAGACTGCAATTAGCAAGTTGTATTTTTGTTCATCGCTTGTCTTGTATGGTGATGTTACGGCTTCGAACTGAGCAAACGCCTTGGTTGTACTTGCCAGAATTGTGGGATCTTCGCTTGTAGTGCAATCGCAAAGACTTCCTTTTCGGAATTTTCTGATACAGCGTCATCAAAATGTTCCATGACTAATTACGTATCAGGACACCGCTGATTAGATCACGTCGGGTTCACCAAATATGGGCACTACTTGGACTGCTTAGTAAAACACTCGTTTTGTAAATGATAATGAATTTATTTTTAAGCCAATAAATTGCACTCGAGCAGATGTATTGAACAGATCAATTTGATAGATGTCAACTCTGGCAACTACAGACAAGAACTAGTTACATCCTATTGGCTGATTAGCTGCCTCAGAAATGTGGTCAACCAATCAGCGTTTAACACGCAAATGTGTCAGTCGCCGACTCCCACAATTCTATATACAAGGTATCCCGTAAGTCGACGTCAAGCCGGAGTCGGGTGATAGGTCAGGTCATATAAGATAACAGAAAAATCTTTCTTTCCTTATTTCTATATTTTATTCTTTTCGTTCCATTTTCCCCTAGAACAACCTTGATACATTCCTGACTCAATCCCTGGATACATCCCTAACACACCACGGATATATCTCGAAAACATCTTTAAACACATAGGTACAACAAATATATCAACAATTACACATTTCACATTTCACAAAGAGTAAATATATCTTCCGAAATATTTTAATTTAATTAAAATTAACCTTATTTCGGAAGATATATTTACTCTTTGTGTGTTAAAATAAATTAAAATCAGTAGCTACTACTGATTTTATTTTATTTTAACACTTTTGGACACGTCAGTACGAGAAGTGTGAACTTTACAAATAATTTAATTTCATGTATTTGGAACGTTCGAAATGAATGTTTGAAACATCTTTTTGGGGAACCTGGAACTTGTGCGCTAAATTGTTTTTAATTAAAATCTCGGTGGGGAGTGCCAAGCCTAATTTGTTTTTTCTTCAAGACATCCCTACACTATTGTTAAGCGGTTTATATAATATAATACACCTTCCTTCGTTTCATCGATATAATACAAATAGTTTCCTAGTAAAATAGCGGGGCAAAATTCGGACGCACAGACCGACGGACATGGCGAAATTATGAGTTGTCCGTTTTTGCATTTGGCATCAGTGCTAAATAAATAGAAAGAGACTGTCGACGCCGAAATTTTGTCAAGTTAGATGTGCCCTATTAACCTGCATCTTTCTTAGACACTTAATTATAGTACGACTAACTTATCAGTGCAAATATTGGTGGCACTGGTTGTATACGAAAATCTAAAAGTTAAACAAAAACCGATCGTACGTCCCATTCAAAATGTTAATTTGAAAAAAGGCCGTTGCACAGATAAGTTGGAAATATGCAAATCCCACAAGTTCGATTTTCAAAAAAAAAGTTATCATTTCAAATGCGATGATGACCGTGTTACATAACGTGTGAAGAGCATAATGTGGACCGTATGAATGCGGCTCACTTCTTGTTGCTTCACGTCTGATTTGACTGTTTAGAACATTCCCTGGATGATAGCGAAACGCACTGTTGTAACTTAACGTGCGTAGTTTGAAAAACGCTACTTTTCTATTCCAGAGCAAGGTTGAACACGCGAGCAACGCAACACTTTGTGGGGGATTAATAAGATGGGCTAGATTGGCATAGACTGTAGACTCATATTGTGTGCCTTAATCTGGGTTAACATGTCTTAACACGTTGTTCTAACTGTTGCCATTTAAGAGCTATTCAAAAACCGACACTGTGGCAGGGTCGGTTTCTTATGGGAACTAATGGCCGATTCCTATAATTTACGGACCGTTATTGATTAAAACTAACTCTTATTGTATCTTTACCAATAATGAAGCGAAGAACTAATAGCTTCGCATAGCAGACCCTCCCATGTGGAAGTAGCTGTCACAGGTAAGATAAGCTTACGAATGTTATAAAAAGTTTGGCAAAAAAATATATGCCACGATTGGTAAGCAAAACGATTCGTTTTAGTTTATAGGAACCAAGCAAAAGACAATCAGATTTCATTTTGTGTTACATTTCAATGAGAAGGCCTAATGGAAACTGTACATACCTGGAAACTCAGAATTTATTGCGAAAAAATGGCCCTTCTAAGGCAACCGTGTATCGTTGGTGGAGAACAAAATGGAATGAATGAACGAAATGTCAAATTATTGAGGGCCGTAGGGACCTAGCTATGGTCACGCCATCTACAATTAGCTTTGCCCGACCTTCCCGGTCGGTTTGGCACAAAATGAAATAAATTATTGATTTGAAAAAAACATACAATTGGACGTGGTTGTGTTCTACTTTGTAATAAACCAAAATAAAAGCGCAGGAAGCCCTTACCTTCATGGAGTTGAGGCTAGTGGCGGCGTTTGCGACGACATCTCCCAGGGTGGCGGGTGGTAGTCCGTCGCTGCGCACCACGAGCGCGCACGCGCACAGCACCACGGCGCGCCAGCAACGCATACGCATCGTCACTGCCGTACCGGTTCACTTAGCACTGTTGTCACCGACACTTGATACTGTCACTCCGTCCACCGCCTATCGAGGCATTGTTTGTCTTTTATCACTTTTTCGTGGCTACTATTTTGGGTTAGAGTTAGAGTCTTCTAGACTAAGTACACCAATCCACTGTTTCTGTAGGTTCCCAGTTACACCATCTAATCATATGCCTAACGGATACCGAGCTTCATATATTATTCATATAACTATAAGAAGAAGCAATATATATTTTATAATTGAGTCATGTAACATGTAGCAATTTACACGGGTAGGCAGGCACACTACGTAATTATAACTGGATAGTAATTAGTTAGCTTAATTATGTAGCAGGAGTTTATTTTAATCTAGTTTATTGTACACATCTATGTAAGCTTATGTGACATTGATCACGTCGAGAATAACCATAGCTACTAACAATTATTACGCAAGTTCAAGAAGTGATTTGCCGCTTCAATAGATGTACTGAGGCAACTTTTGATAAATTGCTGATTGATTAGTTGATTACCTAGTTCTACCAATATCGACGATGATGTGAACGAAAGAAACCTTACCATTTGATTTAGACAATGTTACGAATGTTGCGACCGCTGACTGATGATGCCAATGATCATGATGCACAGCTGGGCAGTCTATGACCCAATTTATTATGCTCTATCTAAGTCCTGTGAAGCTGCTAATGCTGATAATGATAAAACACAAACACTTGAAGACGTTTTTTACTCTACCTAGCTCTGGAGCCAGGGTCTCATATTTTTCTGTAACCTGTTTTTATGGCAATAAAGAATTTATTTATTTATTTAAACCAGATGAGGTCGGTGTTTCCTCGCCGAAGTTAGGAAGTTTAGCATTATGCGATCATCATACTGGACTCTAGGAAGTCCAGTATCTGTATAGTTGGTATGTCCTCTCTAATTCGAGCTGCACGCTCCACGACTTCGTCGCCGGGTATCGAGTCGCGACTCGAGCCTCGTTTGTGGCATGCGCCGAGCCGAGCGCGACGCTCTCGATATTATTCAACGTACACTTTCACTCACAACTGCCTACGTTTGAACTATGCACGCCTTGACGGATCAATAACAAACTCAGACATTGCTAATAATATTACTTGTAAATAAGTTTAATTTGATAAGATGTCATAAATCAAATGAAATCCGGATCCCAGAATTTAGCTGAAACTGAAGTTTAAGGATCGAGCTATCAGCTATCCAGCTAAGCAAGCAATTACAACAAATACAACGACATAACAAACCTTTTTCAAAAAAAAAAACTGATAGTAGATCTGAAAAATTAACTATTTGTCAAAAAACGATTTGCCATAGAAAAGACATCAAAGACCTCGGGTGCTAACAATGATGTTTTTATGAGTAAATAATTTTCAGGACATACGTACATAAAGATACAAAGTGGGACCCATGTACTTATATTAAATATAATATGAATCACCCGTGTGCGGTCGCAAGGCAGTATGCAATAGACATACTGAATAAATATTGTTTGTGTATTTTTATTAATAGAGTTACTCGTTAGTATTTTATTTACATAAATAATTCATATAATTTCGCACATAGAACAGGTAAATTATTTGGAATGCTCTTTCGTGTTTCATTTATTAGAAGTTTGGTTGATCATTACTGGTATAGGTACCTCTTACCCGCAATACATTACTAAGCTATCCTAGTATTTTGAATTTGTTTCCCTATTAAATTCAAACAGAATTATTTATGATTTTATGATTATTTATGTTTATTGACTGAATTATTTATGATTATTAAAAACAGTACAATTTACCTATCCTAAACACCCGCTATTATACTGTTGATAACAACACTACTCATCCAGCTCTAACAGTTGCGACAAAAGAGCATATTATATCTAAGTATAGGTACCTAAATCTAACTTCCTATATGCGAAAGTAAGTTTGTAACGCTTTCACGCCAAAACGGCTTAACGGATTTGAATGAAATTTTGCACACAGATAGACCATGACCTAACTTTTCATCCTGGATCGCAGACAAAGTCTTCAAAAATAATTAGGGTCCTAACGGAATGTACAACATTCAAGCACTTAATGAACTCGTAACACAACAAGTCAGGCATATAAATAAGATCAGAACCCAGGAACAGAGTTACACAACGTTCGAGAGTATGTGGTTATTTCAGAAGCAGTTACGTCACCAGAAAATAGCATCCTAAATGTAGGAAGTAGACGGTTTTGCTTGCGAAGGTGGGACTGTTGATACCGTCTTCGTAGCTCGTATAATCGGAGAAAGGGTTAAAGACGCTCCGATAATAATCTTCTGAATGACTGTTAACGTAACAAGATTTAAAATCAGTTTTATTACATCAAACTAACTAGGTATTAGGTACTATAAAGGCTACCTCCGCGAGTCCGTCATAAGTAGATGACACAATTAATACGAGACAAACATTAATTTGTAAAGATAATAGAAGAAACAACGGTAGGTGTCAGATCTTGGCTGTTACAAGAGGAAAACAATATAAATGTAAAAACGTAGAATGATTTCTAGAAATAATTATCAACTTAGGTGTACCGAAAACTGTATTTACCCTCCCGGTACAGAGAACCCGCGAGGCTCTCACAGTACTATAAACTAAGTTAATGAACTCATTGTTATTCTAAGCTATGCTTTCACACCTTTTTCCCATAGGGGTAGGCAGAAACTACAGTACGCCACCTGCTACGGTACCTCTAATCTAATAAGCAGCAAAAATATTTTGTAACGGTATGGCAAATTAAGCTAACAACAATATTATATCTTTAGCAATTTTTTTTTAAAGCAATATGTTATCTTCGGCTCACATAAAGCTAGATAAAGTTAAGGTCTCCTAGCACCTATCACGCCTTCGGCTGCGTGCCTGTCAGCAGCTAGTTCATTTCGCAGTCGAGGCCATAATTATGCTTCCCTGAGACAAGCGTGCGCCACACTGGTGTGATCAGGCACCTACCACACTATCTGACATGATCACATAGTTCCTGGTTAATAAACTAAACACTACACGCTTCAGATAATTGTAAGCATATGATGCACTCGCAAGTTACATGAGATGCAACGTAATAGAATACGTGTGTAGATGTCGTTTGCGTGGGTGTCCTAACGGTACTCCTCTGTCTTATGCTTCTGGGATTACAGGCGTGATGATATGTTAATTTTATGTTATATTCACCAGATGGTGCACAAAAAGGATGATATTGATTACTAAACTATTAGTTAATTGATCGTTACGATTCACATCCCTTTTTTTATAGGTGTGAAATCATCAAATGACTTCTCCCCGCTCTGGGTGGAGCGGGAGGGCGTGTCAGACTTTTACTGACTAAAACCCACCCGTGTTCCTTCAGTTGCCTGTGCCAGGGTCACGGTATCTCTTTCGAACAACCCGCGACCCTGGCTGACGGTTCACATCCCTGCAACAGTATTTATTCAAATGTTTAGCATGTCTGGTCATTTAAAACAATTAAGTAGGTTTGCTTGCATTTTTATGGGTGCAGATATGGGAGATGCTTCTCTACTTGCTCTGCTCTTGAATATTCGGACGCAAGAGCTTGGCCAAACAAAGCTACTTGTTTTAAATCGTAATACCGTACCGTGGAGTGGCGTGCGTTTCAGATAACAAAAAGTTAATTTGAAAATCAAAACAAAAGATATTAACTGACATTTTGTTATCAACGCCATGTTTCGGTGAATATGTTATTGTAACAAGGTCGACCTCGTTATCACATTTTGCGAGACAATTCTCAGTGAATTAAAACTACACTAAGGTTAAAAAGGTTAATTTCGTACGAGCGGAGAGTACAGCAATTACGAGGACGACTATACCTACATAATTAATAAAATATTAAATGGTGTAACTGGATATGTTCACACGAGATATCCAAAAGCAGAACTTTTAGGTTTCCTATCTTTTACTTTAAATCTAGCAAAAAAAATCCTGTCTCATGATGATATGGCTCAATTCGTTGACCCGTATACCTCTACCTATTCCCTAACTATAATTTGCAGTATTGGTTCGTTTGGTACTCTCTGAACAGATTTCGTAAAGATATAACAACAAAAAGAAAGGCTGTGCCTGCGACGAGCTGGCTTGAAAAGTAGACCTGAAGTAGTTACCTATCGGTATTCATTGTGTTAGGCAACTAGAGTACCTAAGTACTTTTCACACTAGCAGAATAACGAACACAGCTAGTTTATGAATTTTTTGATAAGTATACACTCAGTGTGTAGTACCCAGTGGGTTGAACTACCTACCTACACTCAGTAGGTAGGTACATAATGTTTAGGCAAAGGTAGGTCCGTTCTTAAATTCTTGTTACTTTGTATGGCTTTTCCCGGCTAAGTAACAATCCGTAATAAATATTGACATCAGGTAAGTACCTAATTAACGACAAGAAATGATTACTCTATAATAATTCCTTAAATATGCTTACATTTAAACGGCAAATTCGCTCAAACAGTCGCACCCGGACACAGCACTTATTACAACTGGAGTTCTTAGTAACTACTATAACAGGGTAGATTGCTTTACAAACTTTGTTTGTACGAAATAGTAGGCTACAGCGTTTTGTTAAAATTGCGTCAACGGATTCGACAGCGGTGTACGCGCGCGGGTCTCAGGTGCGTTCACTTAACTGGTCGCGCCGCGCCGCCGCCGCCGAGCCGCCGTAACAGGCCTGAGAACTGTTACCCAACACCCACCACCACCGGCGCTACATGTCCGAGGATCTCTGTTATCCAACTCACATTTTTGGGCACTGTTTATGCAAGTAGGCTATGTACCAAATGAGGTTACTTTGCACGTGAAGTTTCTAGCAATATTCGAATGATTTTCAGAGCTTTTTAAAATTTTAACCTTTTATGTGTCTGCGTTTTTTCTCTATTATATTTCTGTCGGCTTCCGGTCAAGTTGGATGCAGCAGAGTACCTACCATTATTTTACATAGAGCAACTGCATACTGCTGTATGACCTCTTTAACCCTGTAATTGGGTAACACGATACTATTTTGGTGTCTTTCAGGGTTCTGACTGCTTTTTCATCACATGAAATATAGTGTTGTTTTTAGTTTTCAGTCGGCTGAAAAGTCAAGAGTTTTTAGACTTTTCAGCTGCACAACACTACTACTATTTAACTTTTACAAGAGCCGATTTACAAGTTGATTGAATAGATCCTGTGATGTAAGAGTAAGCTATCTTGATAAACGGTTGTTAAGTGGGTAAGGAAGAGTTTCACCAATGAAACTGAACTCGTTCAGCACATCTAAAACGCGTTCAAGAGCTGTCAGTGTCAAAACTGTTATGGAATATTGACACTGACAGCTCTTGAACTGGGTCTAAAAGAGCTGAGCTCGTTCAGTTTCATTGGTGAAGTCGGCACACAGTAGGCAAACTTTGGTTTTAATGATAAATTATTTAATCGTAGGATAATTATTTAATATCTACAAGGTATAAAATAATTCTGAATAGGTATTATGAAGTAGTAACCAACACGATCGTTATAAAAATTGAGTATGGACATAATGTTTCTCTAACTTGTGATGCTGACCGTAGTTACTTTCTACAGTCAGGAAGTATCCTGTATCCGGATTAGTAACACGACGCGACGGTATACAAGCAGCTGTTACGGTGCTGTGAGGTATTAAAGAGTCTGGCCTTAGAAGGTATTTCCTCTTACAAATTACTAAAAATTACTAAAAACCTCTTACAAATTCACCTCCTACAGTTATGCAGGTTTATTAAACCTCTTCAGTAGATAATCATTCAAATTTATACCTTATTGCAATAACATAAGCGTTACATAGCAATGGCTTACTAAATGGCTACTGGCGTTTTTGACGGCGAGCGACGCGGTCAAAGGAGTAGGTACCTTTTTGAAGCTGCCGCAAGACAGCCGCTACTACTCGTACAACCGCGTCGCGTCGTCGAAGCGATTTCGTGGGCGCAACACGAGAGTATAAATGTAACCCACGCTGAGCTCAGTAGTAGGCTTCCGACGACGCCATTACCCTCCTCGAGGAGAGTAGTCCTACCGTCCTCGCCACCGAGGCCCGCCGCGACGCCCGACCCTTGCTCGAGCCAGCTCGCGCCGCTGGGCCTGTAGCTTTAAATTCGTCCCAAAATAACACTAATTCTGATCCAGCTCGTCTCTTGCTGCCCTCTTCCAGACCCCTCTTCTAGACGAACTTCGTCAGTAGACGAAGGCAGGTCTGTAATTGTTTGCTGAGCGGTAGGTCCTATGTTCGATTCCCCGGTCGGTCCACATAACCCAGCCTAATATAATTCTATTTAACGTTTTATTCATAAGTAAAATAGGTATTAGGATATTTGATGAAAATAATTTTTAACCCAACCACCAACCATCGAAAAAGCTTTCTAAAAATACCATGTGGCGAGGCACGCCATACGAACCGTATACATGTTGGCGCTCGCTTGCACTGCGAGCGTTGACGAGCAATGGCGAGGCTCGACCAATGGGCTGTCTATAGATATGTTGGTAATCGCCTTCGCTCGGCCAACTATGAGCAACATGTATTGCCGGCTTTACGAACAAAAACTTAATTGAATACAATTATTTGCGGGCTACGGGAGCGTACGCGAATTGGCGCGGGCAGCTTTTCTTTTATAAATATAGAGAATTCACTTATATACTTACGGAATTAGTTTGTACCTAAAAGTAAGTACCTAGGTTAGTGCCAGTATGTTGTCTCCACATAAACAATGGTGCCGATTCTCTTGTCACAAATGCCTCTAAACTAGACTAAAAATCACTAAAATTTGGTTTAATTTTGTCAAATGACGATTTTCCATTCTGAAATTGACTATAGTGACACAACTTAACTATATTTTAGTTTGACAGCACTAAGATTGCACTGAGTTATTAATTTAGTGAAAATGGCAATTTAGCTATTCTAAATTTTACGTTTTTCAACTAAAAATTTGATTGTCTAACTAAATCTGAACATGAATCTGACTATTTTTAATCGCGATTAAAAATGTGTGGAATAAAATTTGGTGGCGTGGACTAAAATTCACACCAACACCTCGACTTCAGACGTGCAAAAACGGTACTTTAACTTTATTTTTCTTTTTTTGCTCATATCTCGAAAACGGTGTGTCCTATCACAAAAATAATGAAAATTTCGACCCCCTTTGTAAACCTGAAACCACCAATCTCTACATTTAGATATTTTATTTTATATTTTCCACACAAAAAGTCAAAACTTCCATATATAACACGTCGTGGCTGCCCCAGGCTGCCTCCGGCTCTAACAAAGACGTTGCGACACCAGAAGTAAAAAAAAATATGTCAAAATTATTTTTAAATTTAGAGATTTATTTTCGCAGAATAGCTTCAAGATTTTCATAGTAAAAAGTAAGGAATTTTAGTGATAGTTTAGTTAGTTTAGTTCGGTGTACAAGAGAATCGGCACCAATATCAACTTTATGATTGTGTAAATCAAGATTTCAAAATGATAAGTAGATAGACTTATAAAAAGGCCATAATAGTGTTGTAACCGAAAGTACATTTACATTTAGATATGAATTAAAGTTATTTTCCGAAATCATAAATTAACAACTAAGAAGTGAGTTAAAACTAAAAATTAATTATTGACTAAAATATACAGCATGTAACGAAAACCCTGTCCGATCCTGAAGGGTATTATTTGGTATCGTAGTGCGTACACAAATACGTAATCATTTAATGGATACGAGATAATTATTTTTCTCCAAGGAAAACAATTAATTTAAAAAATTAAAAATTATCACACCAAAGGCAACACTGATCGCTCGACAGGGTTCACCAGAGTTCACCTACAGTTTCGTGTCAAAGAAGCCGCCTGAGCGCGGCGGTCTTTTGTCGCATGCCGCCAAAGAAACGTAGGACTAAAGACATCTACGTTTTGCCTACGCGTAGGTATCAGCTGATATTTTATTGTAGGCTTACGCACAATGACCCCGATTTCTGACTTTCTGTTTATCAAGAAACAATTATTATTGAGTTAATGTGATGTGCTTTTGGCAATGTACCCACTGTAGGTATCAGTTTATTAAAACATTTACTTGTTACATACCTCTATCTATCTAGAACATTAGTACACATTCGATACCTTTTTATTAAATTTGCACGTACTCTACGCAGCGCACATGTGTACGATTTGAGTGACTCGAAAACTTCCACAATCCGAGCTGTTACTTCGATTTCCGAATCACACATTCACTCACAAATAAAAATTAACATATTCAAATATTCCTGATTGGTATTAGCGGTGGGTAATCTTTATTCCGGCAAGTGAATTGATTCACTTATTCCGACTACGGGTCCGGTACCGGTTCACTTTTGTACGGGGTAGGGTACATTTAAATGATAAAACTGATTTGAAGTCAACTTGTGTATTGAACACTGATAAATGATTGACCCGCGGCGAATGATATGCAACTACTAATCGTTAACTGAAATATGTATAATTTATTCATTCGCTGCGCGTTGATGTCAGCATAAAATCTATACAATTGATATGTACGGGTTTGCTCGTACATGCTCCCCTAGGAAAAAGATATAAATACATAACAGTGACTGAGAAACAAATAATTATAATAAATGATTTGATGTAAATCTAATTTCTTAGTGTCTCTATTGTTAACACACTGTTCACAAATTAGATATGCTTGTATAAGAACCCAGCATAGGGGAGGTGGCTTTATCTAACACTCGCGCACTTGCTACCACCTTCGCCTTTTCATTCTCACACTGATACACTACACTATCTCCAACACACGCACGTTGTGTTGCGGCCGGGCACGCGCTGCCGCCGGGCGCGCCGCCTGCTGCGGGCGCCGCCGGCGCGGACGCGGGGGCGCAGCGCGAGCGCGCGCGCCTCCACGCGAAAACTCCGAGACATGCTGCTACCACGCCGATCATACAGTAGATCGCGGTGTAATGATGAATATCATGGGATGACAGGTTGTCAAATAACAATCCATTTTCTTTCATGATCTTGATTTTGTCCTCAATCGTTTTAAGCTCACTATCGCTCTCTATGCTGGAGTTGTTGAAGACCTCTTGAGGAATAGACACGTTTATAACGTGGTTTATGGATGCAATGACTGGTGAGTATAAGTTGGCACTGACACTGACATCGCTCGTTCTTTGTTGATGAGCAATAACTTCAAAATTATCTGATTATGCAGCCGTAATCTATCGTTATAAGTCCAGAGTGAGTCAGCTGGTGCGCGGTAACTTGATCTCCACATACTGTTCCTAGGTTACATTGACCGCAGCAAAAATAAATATAATTGTTGATAGAATGGCTTTCCATCCAAAGATTTTTACAGGGATCGACGTTGACTTCACACGCTGATGCCTTTGATTGGCAGAAGTCTTTATCTCTGCTTGGTTTATAAATAGGAGAATTAATGTTACACAAGTGTACGTTTGTCACTAGGCAGGAATCTATGATGTTTCCTGTCAAGATAATGTATGCATCCTTTTTCAGGTTTACAGCTATGACATCTGACACAGGTTTGATGGATAACATTGTGTTGTTGAGTTTCTCCAAAGGAATAGGTATTAGCTTGAATATTTCATAGGTGTCCCTGCTTATCAAAGGTATTTTTACTTCAAATATTGAGAAGTTCTTTAGCATTCTTGCTTTGACTCGTAGAAGTTTAAAAATTTGTGCAAGATCCGTATGAATGTTTTCTACAGGTAAGGTGACGTCATTAGACAAATGACTAGCTATTGTGCTCAACTGAATCTGTAATTGTTCGGCTGTTATTAAGTGTGGATTAAATCGACCTTGATAGATGTCTGTGATTGTATCCATTAAAGGCGTTCTGTAAATCTTTCAAGTCGCGTAATAGATTGCTCGCGACTATAGCTCCCATAGAGACTTCACTTGCCCTCGTAAGGTTTTGAGTTTCAGCCTTTAATACTTCCAATGTATTATCGATGTTTGCAAACTGCTGATGAATCATTTTGTGCTGTTTGTGCATTGTAGTCTCCGTCCTCTTTAAGAGACTGAATTCTGCTTCGATAACCGAGGTTTGATTTTGCCAAAATGATACAATATGTTTTTGATTTTGGCGAAGAAGAGTGATATCTTTCTCGTATTGTTCCGCGAACCGAGCGTCCAATACGCCGAAGAGGCCGTTTGCTATGTAACCGACACCGTCGATAAGACCTCGCCGCCACCTGTTCGCTTGCTTTGCATAATGCTGACTGAATAACATGTGATTATTGTAATCGAGTTCATTGTACCCGTGACGTAATTGCAATAATATTATGCCACAATGTGTTTGTTCTATGATTGTGCTGCATGTTTGTTCCAGAAACATTATATTTTTGTTAAGTGCAGTAATTCCTTCCCAATAAGGATCTAAATCGTAGTATATGACTAGTTTCCAGTCGTCTCTTATGATTTGCATGTTTGTAAGTTTGTCAAAGTAAATATGTTGATTATTTCTGAACTGTGTGACATTAAGTGCACTTTGGGAAGTTGTTATGATACTAAAAAATAACATGATTGCTGTAAACACTGACGCTATATTGTAACGAGTGCCTGCTTTCTTCGTTTTAAACTGCTTTTCTGAGTTAGAATCTCCCGAACCCGCAGTGTTTGTTTGCTTGATTTGCGAGGATTCATTGTTTACTGGGAGTTTTGATAATTTTGTGATAGGACGTTTCAATGTTCCGTTTTTGGTTTTTACTGTAACCACGCGAACATGACCGTCGGAACCGGGATGTAGTTCGATGACTCGGCCCATCAGCCATTTTCCCGGTGGAAGATTGTCATCGTGAATCATGACAATATCGTATACATTGAGGTTTCTTTTAGCTTGTCTCCACTTACTTCTTTCTGTTATTTGTACTAGGTACTCATTCCTCCATCTTTTCCAGAGATACTGTAATTTTTTTTGTGTCAACTGCCATCGGGTTCTTAAATCCGCTTCAGTTTCTTGTATGGTAAACCTTAGATCCACCTGTTAGGAAGTGAGCAGGCGTTAAAAAATCCACATCGTCTGGATCTTCTGATATAGCACATAAGGGTCTCGAGTTGAGACAAGTCTCAATCTGTGTAAGCACCGTATATAATTCTTCAAATGTAAGAATCTGGTCACCGATAACCCTCTTAAAATGATATTTGAAGCTTTTAACTGCCGCCTCCCATAGGCCTCCTGCGGTTGGCCATGAGGGTGCATTAAAACTCCACTCGATTTCCATATCCAATACTTCTGCTTTTAGATCTTTGTCTTGCATGACATTGATGAGTTCTTGATATTCTTGCTGTAATACTTTGTTGGCACCGACAAAATTGCGACCATTATCGCTATAAATGTGACTAGGCGTTCCTCTGCGTGCGGCCATTCTTCTTAATGCTGAGATGAATGAAGTGGTGCTTAAATCACCAACTAGTTCCAAGTGTACTGCCTTCGTGACCATACACACAAAGACAGCCACATATCCTTTTGTGCTCCTAATACCTCGTCCTTTGCTTGCTTTGACGTAAATATGACCGGTAAAATCAACGCCAGTGTGTGTGAACGGACGAGATGGATTACTTCTGGCTTCCGGTAGGTGCCCCATAATTTGCTGTTGGCATTCTGGATTTTGTTTTTTACATGTTACGCAACGACGAAGCTGCCTCTTCGTAGCGACATTCCCTCCTAGAATCCAATATTTTTGTCTGATAAAACCCAATGTCAGCCGGGCTCCGGCGTGTAACATGGTTTGATGTGCATCCTCTATTATTAATTCTATCAAACGATTCAGTCATAAGTTTGGCCAGCAACAGTGCTCCACATAGTTCTAATCGAGGTAGTGATATTTGTTTTTTCGTAGGAACTAATTTTGATTTAGCTGCTACTAATATTGCTGATTGATTGCTATTTATAACTCTACAATAAATGACGCATGCATATGCTTTAGTTGATGCGTCACAAAAACCGTGTAACTCTATACTGCTTGCTGTTTCCGTACCGTACCATCTTGGAATTTTAAATTGATTGATACTTTCTAATTCTTCCTTGATTTTGATCCATTCTTTGCTGATTTTATCTGGTACATGTTCAACCCATTGAAGATTAGATAACCATGTTTCTTGAAATAGAATCTTCAATTTTGTTGTTACAGGTACGATCCATCCTAATGGATCGAATATTTTAGACATGTCTGATAGTATGATTCTTTTAGTGATATTGGTGCTTGATGATTCAATGTTTGATACAAATGTGAAGTTATCATGTGTAGGGTTCCAACGAAGTCCTAATGTCTAAGTTAATCCTGCTTGATTAAAACTCTTGCTTTCTTGTTTATAATAGTCTTGATCCCCAATTTGCAGCAGACGACTATCGTTTGATGTCCACTTTCTCAAGTTGAAGCCACCTAATTTCAGTAGACTCATCAAATCTTGCTGCAACTGTTGTGCTGTTGATAGGGAGCAGGCTCCATGGACCAAGTCGTCCATATAGAACGATTCTTCGACGACCTTGGCAGCTTCTGGGAATTTATCCCGTTCATCAGTCGCTAACTGTCTCAATGTCATCATTGCAAGAAATGGAGCTGCTTTTGTGCCGTATGTCACGGTTGTCAATTGATATTCTTGTATTTTTTGAGACGGGTCATCTCTCCACACAATTTTTTGCAAGGGTTGATGTTCTGGGTGTACCGAAATCTGCCTAAACATTTTTTCTATATCAGCTGTGAATGCGTACTTATATTGTCTCCATTTAATGATAAGAGACTGAAGGTCTTGCTGTAAATTGGGCCCCGTGTACATTAGGTCATTCAAACTTTTATTTGTAGATGTTTTAGCCGAAGCATTGTAAACAACTCTTAATGCTGTCGTTGCACTATCTTCGCGCAATACGCAATGATGCGGTAGGAAACATTCCGGTGTCTGATTGCAAGGTGAAGGTTTCATGTGACCTAAGGTTTTGTATTCGGTAATGAATGACTTATATGCGTTGAATAAAGAATTGTTTTTATGTCATTTCTTTTCCAAATGAATGAATTGAGCAACAGCCTTATTTTTGGACTGCCCCAATTTCTCCATAAATTGTGGTACGAGTGGAAGTCTCACTTCGTATTTTCCGTCATCCAAACGATTTGTTGTTGCTTTGTAGTATTGAATGCACTCTTGATCTTCTGGTGATAAAGATTTTTCTTCAGTAACATCTTCTGTCTCCCAGAATTCCTGAAATTTGTCTAAATCAAATTGAACGACGTTGCAAATTAATTTAGTTTTCATATTTCCACACAGAATCCAACCCAGACGAGTTTCTTGAACAAGCGGAAGTGATTCGCTTAATCTGCACATGCCTGCTAAAAGAATGTTCGAATAAACGTCCGCACCCAACAAGATGTCTATGGGTCGGCTGATGTTATACTCAGGATCTGCTAATTCTATATTTTCCAGGAATGAGCATGCTATTTTAGGGAATGAGTATGATGGTAAATATTTTTTAAGTTATTCATGATGTAAACTTCGATATTAAACTGATATAGTTCGATTCTTGAGCTTGAAATACAGTTGAGGTTCATTGTTCCTTTGCAACTGTTTTCTGTTTGCCCTATGCCTGTGATTATGCCGTTACACCTGGATCGCTGCAATCCTAATTGCTGAGTAGCGTTCTCTGTGATAAGAGACATTTGTGAACCCTGATCAATAAGAGCCCGCAAGATTAGATATGTCCCATCTGCTTTCTGAACCTTTAGCAGTGCAGTTGAAAGCAAAGTTTCTTGCATCATATTTTGTTGAGTCACGTGCGTGTATCCTTGATTTGCACGTTCTTGATTATAACGGATGTTATTTTGCTGTGTAGAAGGCGTCGAATTACCTCCATGTCTTGACAATTCCTTTAAATATGATTCATGAAGCAATGTGTTGTGAAATTCGTTGCATTCGAGGCAACGCTTCTTTGATAAGCATTCCTTGCCTTTATGATCATATAAGCAGTTTTGGCAATAATTCAAGTTATTAACACATTGTTTTTTCTTCATCGGGGAAAAGTCAGCAAATTGTTTGCAAAAAAATATAGCATGTGCGTCATTGCATACTGGACAGTTTGGCCGATTGTTTTGCAATTTCCTGTGATTTGATGATTGCGAAATAGCCTTACTGCCTGAATATGATTGCTTATAATGATAATTTTTAAATTCTGATGATTTATTGGTGTTTGAAGAAAAGGATTTTTGATTATTGGTCTCCTGTTTTCTTCTACTTGCTTCCATGCTCGTGAACTTCCCCTCTAGAAAAGCTAGAAATTCATTCAACCCGAGTAATTCTCGAGGTTGTTTGATAGCTGCGTTGAATTCGCTGAATGTGTCCGAATCCAATTTCTGACACAAGATGTGCACGATCAACGGATCCCACGACGTCACGTCTACGCCGAGGTTCTGTATGGCGTTCATTGTTTCAAGTGCATTGTCATGGATCCGTTTGATATGATTGATTGATGCTTGCTGTGAAATTGGCATATTTAATAAAATGTTAATATGCGATGTGAATATCCTCCTCTTGTTGTCATAACGATGGCTCAAGATGTCCCAACAAATGATATAGTTGTCTGAGCTGATCGGAAGATGTTGTATGATACGCTCTGCTTCACCCTTCACTTTTGACTTGAGGAACTGCATCTTCTGAGCCCCAGATAATGATGGGTTGCTATGAACTGCTTCTGTGAACAGATCCTTAAAAGATGTCCACTGATGGTAACTACCACTGAATGTAGGTATTTCTATTTTTGGCGTAGTGTGCTCTCTGTGTGAAACGGACGACATTTTCTTATTGATTGCTATTATAGCATCGTTATATGTGCTTTCGTATCTTAGGTACATACGATGATACTCTTGATTTCGGTCTCCCAGCTCACTGTCTAAGTCCCAATGCTGAGTGTCAATCTTAGCCCAGCGAGACCTTACCGTACTTAACAGATGATCGAATTCCCATTTCTCTGCTACAGCATCCATGTTGATACTTGAAACAGTATGTTCAAAGGCCTTATAATTGCTCATCTGTTTCCTCATCATCTCATCTGTCTTGCTGCTTGATCCCTGAGACTTTAAAGATTGACCTAAAGGCTGCGATACGTCGCTTGAGGTAGCTAGAGGAGTAGCAGGCTTTCGAAGCGGTGTTGATGGTCTTTCCTCTGTTGGCTGATGACTCTGAATAATTGCTCTAAATTTTTCGTACCTCTCCTTCACAGTGTCAAATTGTTTCGATGTGAAGTAAGTATGCGATCTGGCGTATTCGATGCTACACAATCTAACATGATTTGATTGATACTCTTGCCAGCATGCATCCAAATTTTCTAACCTTCGGCGTATGTAGTCCGAGGTTTTGCGATCGGAGCCATCCTTTCTGAAGTTCGTGTAAACTTGCTCTATCTGATTGAGTAGTTGCTGTTGTTGAGCAAGAACGTCCTCCATTGACGACATGTTTTTGATAGAAATGATAGTTAACGATAATGATAATGGAACGATCTTACTTGATTGTCCAAGCGGGAGCTTTGTTGCTTACCAAATGCGGATCCCTGTTGACCCTTGCTTATTGCTGCTGCTGCTGCTGTGTACTGCACTATTGCTGGCAGTACAAACACCTTCACTGCTAGTTCACTTGACGTCACTAGTGAAACACTTTACAGTACTTGATTGCTACACCGTAATGTACACACGCGACCGGCTCGAAGGACCAAAAATGTACGGGGTAGGGTACATTTAAATGATAAAACTGATTTGAATTCAACTTGTGTATTGAACACTGATAAATGATTGACCCGCGGCGAATGATATGCAACTACTAATCGTTAACTGAAATATGTATAATTTATTCATTCGCTGCGCGTTGATGTCAGCATAAAATCTATACAATTGATATGTACGGGTTTGCTCGTACAACCTTATTTATTCCTTTGGCACCGTTTGGCACCGGCACTCACTCGCTCATTTTGGTTCCCCGGTTTCGCAGAACATTTTATTCATTTGGTTCACTGGATCATTTGGCACATTTTGAATTGAACAGTTGGTTAGTTAGAGCGATACGACGTGTTCCGAGTACTTCCGAGTGACTTGAGCGAGTGAACGAGAGTGAACAGTGAACGCGCGCTCCGGAATCATTTGGTACCGCGGTGCCGGTAAGGATTGTGAGGAATAAATAAGGTTTACGTATCCGCGTTCGGTACCGGCTCCTTTGGATCAGTACCTCCGGAGTTACCCACCGCTAATTGGTATACGACATTGTTCGCGATACGATAGCGGCACGTGATACGTACGGACATCCGATCGCAAGCTATCTCCACGTGAGACTGGCGAAGTGTCCAAACAAGTAGCGACCAGTCGGCTACATCAAAGGATCGAGGACTCGTTATGAGTACCTACAATGCGGCTAGAGCACGGCGGTGTCCTTTGAAATAAAAATAGGCAAAAAATAAAAGATTTCGCCGGCCGGTGGAGTGTTGTCAACTTATGAAAATTTACCATATTTAGTGTTACATTTCGCATGGTAACTAAAATAAAAAAAATCAATAACTTTTGGTTTTTATGAGTTACTTTTTTTTAAACTATTTTTTCTAGTACGTATGTTAAACCAGGAATACGCCTTTTTTGGATCGGACAGGGTTTTTGTTACATATTGTATAAATAAATACAATTTGTTGTATTGTACACACAGTAATTTAAGCAAATAAAAAAAATAAAACATTCATAATTAAAAAAATTGCGTCACAAAGTTCATCCGCATCGCTGTCGACTGGTAATGTACCCAAGAGACTGGCAGCTTTGCCACGTTGTATGGCAAAGCTTAGCCTCTGGCCAAGGTAAAAGCCAGCCCTTGGGTCACGGGAAGTGTCAACCAGCCGTTTACAAATTTCCTTAAAGAGACCATGAGCGCACGGACCCCACGGCCCGAGGGTTTCAACCCCAAACGGCTCGAAAATATAATTACCAATAAGGTTATTATACTTACGCCGCTTGAGGTTTTCCGCAGCCGCAGCAGCAGAGCCAGCACAGCTCGCCGAACCAGGAAGATGGGATGGCGCAAGAGCACGTTGCATCCCACACTAGATGCCTACCCATCTTTTATGGAAATAAAGACATGCCGTGCGGTCTCTTGCCATCGTCGCGTGCCAAGCCATTGGGTTCTAGTACAGCTGGAACGCCGACGGTGACAAGAGCTCGTCGGATGATGTCGTTAATGTTTGCGTGCCGCGCTAAGCGACCCGGCTGCAAGACAGGCCGTGGTGTCCGAGACTGTTGACAAATTCGCCACAGTGACAGCGATGAGGAGACCAAGGAGCTCCTAGTCGCAGGGAAGTAGCGAGACGGAAAGTAGTGTCGTCGAACAAAGTGCCTATGTTCGACGACGGTAGTGTATGAAGCCACAGACCTGCAGGCTTAGCATGGCGTTTTCTGTTTCTACTCTACTGTAGAATAGAAATCGCTTTCTACGCTCCTCGAAATCTCTTTTTCGCGAGCACGAGGACACACTTAGACTCAGGTTGCTTTATAGACAGTGATTACCCATAGCAACGGGTTAGTTGCTAGTGATGTGTATAACTACCCATTTTTACCGTACAATTGCGTTTCGTTTCTGTGTAGACAGTAGAAAACTTTCTACTGTCTACACAGAAACGCCATTTTTGTCTACTCTTCCGTCGACAATACGCTTCTCTAGGGCGCTCGTGCTAAGCCTGCTGACTCCCATTTATCCACAGCCAGCAGGCGCGCACGCTCCGCAGAAGTAGCAGACGTGTTCATTAAATTGTCCTCCTCCAGAGTAGTAACTCTGCAGAGCGGCTCATCCCAACGTCTCTGGGAAAACGGATTATCGGGTAGATCAGAGTTCGGGCAAGCGAGTCTCCAGGCATCCATAGCCTCGGTGAAGCATGGCACATCAAAATTAATCAGTGTGGAGGTAAGGATTTTCCTGATTAATTTCTCAGTGCCTCGGACCTAGGATAGGAAAGCCGGTAAACTAATACTAGAAATTTTGCGGACGCCGAGGCCTCCCATACGAATGGGAAGAGTAGCTTGTGCCCAAGCTCGGTCGCCCATGGCCACATTTAAAATCGAAGTAAGTGTGTGCCGGATAATTTGGTCTATTCTTTCTAAAAGGTGTGCTTCCATAAATAGGAAGTGCGAAGAAAATATGTTAATTTAGGGCCGAAACAGCAGTAACGGATTAAGGTGATGGCCGAATGCATGTTAATTTGGAACAGTCTTTCCGAAAGGAATTTTCAAAAATTGGAGACCCAAGAAGACGAAGAGAGCATTTTTCAACAATTTTGATTTCTGGAGCTATTGCATAAAATTTAGAAAGTGGCGGTTGTCTGTCAGTACTGTCCGCTAAGAATAGTTCACATTTCGAAAGGTTGAGATCAAGGCCAATGTTATGAAGTTCATTTTTTAAGAACTGTAGGTCATTTAAAACAGTTTCTACATCGCCTCCCAAGGTTCCATCATCAAGATACCAAACCTTAATTTTAGAATTTAGTTGCCGAATTATAGGTTGTATAGCTAAACTGAAAATCACTGGCCCGAGTGGATCACCTTGTTGACAGCTAACAGCAGATTCCAAAACGTTGTCCCTATACAGTAATTTTGATCGGTGTCTGTAACATTGCCAAAGGAAACTATAGATTTGGGGTATTTCTTTTTTAGTTAAAGGCTTTTTTTATGTCAACCTTCAGGATGACCTCGCCTTTGCCAGAATTTAGGTAGGTCGACAAGGCGTGTACGGCAGCCTCACAGCCCCCTTTGGAGCCATAACCTAGCTGCAGGGGCAGAATTTTATTCGAAACCACCTAAACCATCATTATTGGCTAAGTAATATAAACATCTAGATTTTTAAATGAATCCTTCGTAAAGGCACATCCGGTTTCGCCAGTTTCGTCGTTCGTGCTGGTGTGGTCAAGCTTAGGGACCTACTTAGGCTAGGTTGGGTTTTGTCGACCGACCGGGGAATCGAAACTAGGAGTCTAGGCTGAGCAAACACGCACAGACCTGCCTTCGTCCTCCGACGAAGATCGTCTGCTACTGAGCTCAGTTTTGTTTTTTGAGGATGGCATCTCGCAGTTCAACCTATGAGGTTGTCGTCTGCTTAAGCGGACTTGCCTGTGGTTGCCCTAATAAATTAAGGCCTCCAGCCAGGACGTAAAAAAACTTAAAAACTAAGCGACTACACGCTAAGGGCACCCCCTGTCGGGTATGGGCCTCGGCTTAGGGCGTCGCTGGAAGACGGAAGCAAGGGACTAGCTGTATCAGGATTTGAAAGATTTTGGGGCGAATTTAAAGCTACAGGCTCAGCGGCGCGGGCTGGCTCGAGTAAGGGTCGGGGAGGGCGTGAGTTTGGGCATCGCGGCGGGCCTTGGCGGGCCTCGGCGCCGAGGACGGATGGACGGCTATCGGGTTTTGGGCTTGTATAGAGTGCTGGTGGCCTTACTGCTCTCCTGGAGCAGGTTAGTGGCGTTGTCGGGAGCGATTCAGGTATGCCTTGGTCGGCGAATACTGCAAATGCGGCAGGGATTATAGCGGGCGGCCCCTGAAATCAGGGGATTTTTGTGTTTTATGCCACAGTCGAAGAAATGCTTAGATTTAAGATTTTCATGAACTGGTTTATGGTTTGCAGTTTGCATTTAAGTGACAGTTTGCTACGGGCTGTCAGAATAAAATGGAGTCTACCAAGGGCGAAGGAGGCGGGCACGCTAACTGCCATAATGTGCTCCTTTGTAGGTGAGATTTTGGTCTAGTGCGGTCCAACTGCAAAATTTATCCAGTGTTTCACCGCCACCTGACCACGTTGGTGATGCGGATTATGACGGGGCTATATCCGTGACTCGTGAGTAAAATACAATGCACGATTGGGGAGCGCTTTGGAGGATGATTTCCGAGAGTATCGCTCCATTCCGCCTGGAAGTCCAGGCGGAATGGAGCGATAATCTCGGATAAAAACGTGGTCTAAGTAGACCACGTTTATTGTTTGCGCCGAATTACGATTCGAATGGATAAATAAGACCGAGGTTCGATTCTACGTTTGCAAACCAATGATAGATCTTTGGTAAAATTCCTGTTGTGGAGTAAATAAGGCAATGATAATAGGTCATCATAAGGATTGGATACACAATATCTGAGTTGCTGAGAGAAAGCTCCTCCGAAATAAGGTCGACCATTGTCCAATTCCATGAGGTTTGAGGGTGCCCGAGCGCCCGACATCTGCTGACTCGGTTGTTTCGCGGTCAACCTCGAAACACACACTGAGCGCCTTGACCGTGACACATTGGCATGCAAATCCAATATGTCTTTATAGATGCGTGGGAGTTGCTGTCTCTCTCACGCGCTAATGTGTTGGGGCGGGACAGAGGGTGGGACATTTAGCAAACCTAGTCCTCACCTAATTAATTCGCATTACCAACACGAAATAGGAAGACATGACAATACTGTAGTCTAATTCAGAACAGCGCGACCATTTACCTTGTTTGCCCATGCACAAGAAAAACAAGGCGGTGATGTGTGCTCTAGACTCGCAACTGCCAAATTGTTTTAACGGCAGCAAAGACCTCGCCGAAACCCACTCGATTTTGTACTGTGCACCTGTAGCGGCATGTCGTATAGCTCATGTTCCAACAGTGACATGACAGACCTCCACGACCAAAACCTGCGGTTCCAGCTTGGCAGTGAAGGATTGAGCGTCGTGTCGGTCAAGCTAGAGCATTCATCGGCAAGCTAATCTGCTTCAGGGATGGCAATACTCGCCCTAGTGATTCGCTTTGTGAGGCAGGCGTTCTCGAGGACTGATATTAGATCTTAAGATTATTTGACCCGCGTCACAGAGCCGAAAATCTGTGGAGCGGTACACTCATAATAGCACGTTCCAGAGCTTTGAAAAGCTGGTTTATAGAGTTTGGGAGATGATGACGTCATGTGTTCTGGCGAAAGTTCGGACCGGTGCCTGTCAATCACAACGAAGGTGATTGGACTAGGTAGATCCAGCGAGCGTGTGACATGTAAAATCGATGGAATGTGAAGAATCTACCCGCTTTAAAAGTTTTTGGAGGGGATTATTCCTATCCTTGTCGCGCGGTACAGACAATGTAAGGCGCTAGTATGAAGTTACATAGTCGTGACGTCACTTCTACCACAGACATGAAAAGAGTAGCAGATCAAACATTAATCCCTAGTTATATTTTTGGAAGCTTGCGGGAGCGCGTAAATAGCGTTACAGCGATTAAGGTTGAGAAGTTAAATTAAAACAAGGAAACGATTTTACACCAGAAGAGTCACAATGAAAAGCTAAGAAGTTAGGCGTTATAAAAACAATGAAAATACGATAGTACGCGAACTAAAAGAAATAACGCGGTAGCGAACCAAAGCAACGCGGATTCGCTTTGAGGGCTTCTGGCTGACTGTTCGGCGGTCGATGCCACATGCGTCTTGAGAGCTGCGACGCGGTGCGCGTTGCCCGGGGTGAGGAAACCTACCGGTTTCCGCGGCAAGCAGCACAGCAAAGGTAGACAGCGCGCTTGGTGCGCGTGCCTTCACGCCAACAAACGCTCAAGAGATAGATAGGAAAACTGTGAACACAAAAATATAATATTAGCGTGGGCTAATTAACTTGACGCCACAGGACCCCCTTACGAATAAAAGGGCCGACTTATTTGTATCGTTCAGGGAACTTTACTTTCCGCCCTGAACGAGTAGTACGCATTCGCCGCGCATCTTGTGTCTCATGGCTATGTGTCTCACTCTCAACACTATTTAGCACTATTTCGAATGTCTTTTCACCACTTTTATTGACCTTATGTGGGCCACTGTAAGGTGGTTCTAGCGATCCACGAAGTAAATCTTGGCGCAAGAACACATGCGACGGGGTATGCAAATCCTTGTGCTGAAACACATTCTTAGTCGTAGAGTGCTGATGAAATCTGGGTAATCTACCTTATCGTTTGTTGCCGTGAAAAACTCACCGGGGACTCGTAACTGCTCTCCATACACCAACTCTGCTGGTGACCATTGCAAATCCTCTTTGCGTGCTGTCCGTAAGCCTAATAGTATCACGAGTAGAGAACTCACCCAATCCTTCGTACCGTGCGACATCAAAGCAACTTTTTCATCAAAATATTCAAGGTATTTCTTCCAAATTATTAGAAATTGAAATGTTTTTAGAGAAAACAAAGTTTGACATTGTTTGTTTTACAAACAATGTCAAACTTTGTTTTCTCTTTTTTTTTTCAAATTATTTCTTCCAAATTATTAGAAATTGAAATGTTTTTAGAGAAAACAAAGTTTGACATTGTTTGTTTTACTGAACATTGGTTAAGGGTTTACCAAATGCTAACTAATAATGAGAACTATAGTGTGGGCAGTTGTCTTACCCGTAAATCTATGCTGCGTGGAGGGTCTCTAATCTTGATTTAAAATTGTTTAAAATCTAAGCGACGCAATGACATAGTTGGTTTGTCAGTTGAACATTGCATCAAACTGTCCTGTGTTGAGTTGGATAAGCATGTTGTAGTGTGCCCCTAGTTATCAGACCTTTTAATAATAAATAATGGAAGATGTCCTAGTGAAACTTTCATCCAGTAACAAAGCCGCAATTTCTTGTGGTGATTTTCATATTAATATTTTGGAAAATAATTCAAATTGCAGTAGATTACTAAGCCTTTTAAATCGTTCAATTTATTTAATGTTTTTACAGAACCGACTAGAGTAACTCCAACTTAAATGTAAACTTACGTAAATTATCTGCCGTCTGATCATAGTTGACAAACGGTAACTTGTAGGTTTAAAACACCTTTACAAAAATTGCAAAGACAATTTAGACCAATAACGACTGGCAAATTAAATAGATTCAATAGTACCCTAAATAATAAGTTAAATGTTCTGGGCCATAATATTGGACGATGCAAATAATTTTATGAGGATTTCTTTTCATTAGTGCACACTGAATTCAATAAAAACTTTTGACTGGGCAACTAGAGGTATTAGGATTTGTAGGAAAAACTGTTCGAGCTGTAGGGCCTTAAGCCTTACATTAACACTGAAACTTTCAATAAGTATGTTGCTACATCTTCCAAATTTTTTAGAAATACCTGCAAAATAGCTAAAGCCCTAAAAAAATGCGAAACATTAGCAATAAGATCATGGGAGTACATGGGAGACTTCACGTGGTGGTGCCATAAGCTCTAACTTAGAAGTAGCTCAAGAATTTGTAAATTATTTTACTAATATACCATCTAAAACTACGGAAGCTTTAAATTCTTCACCCATAGTCTCAATTGATTTATTAAGAGCGTACGTTCCAGGCTGCCCGGTTGAATTTTATTATTTGAACATATAAACCCTATGATAGTTATAAAAGCTTTTGGGCAAATAAGAATCAAGTTGACCGAAGATCTTTGGGGAATGTCCATCAAAGTTCCACATCCTTATTCGAGACTATAGGGATCCATAGCTTTAATATTTGATTTGTGTGTAGATCAAGGAGTCTTCCCGGATTTAATGAAATATAGTAAGGTTATACCACTTTTTAAATCTGGGGATAGCAAAGACACCAACAATTATAGACCAGTATCCGTGTTGCCGGTATTCAGCAAGGTGTTCGAAAAGGTAATGCTCTATCAAATGCTTAATCATTTTAACATCAACAAAATCTTACACGAACAGCAATATGGTTTCACCAAAGGTCGTTGCACGACTGACGCTGCTGTCACTTTACTAAAACACATATTTACAGCGTGGGAGGAGGCCCAAGATGCCATAGGAATTTTCTGTGACCTCACCTAGGTCTTTGACTGCGTTAACCACGAAACCTTGCTCCTAAAACTGGAGCATTACGGACTAGGTAAACTTGCGCTAAGTTTATTTAGATCTTATTTAGAAGATAGACGGCAAAAAGTTCAAATTAATGGTGTCAATTCACTTGGTTTCAAAGTAAAAATGGGTGTTCCACAAGGCTCGATATTAGGTCCTTTCCTCTTTTTAGTATATATTAATTATCTACCCCCATTTATTAAAAAAAACAACCACAAATGGTGTTATTTGCTGACGATACTTCTTTAATTTTTAAGATAAGTCCTGCTGCAGGTACAAAATTGGTTTACTGCTAATAATTTAGTATTAAATGGGAAAAAAACAAAATGCATAAGGTTTGCTTTGCCGAATGTTAAAAGCACTGATAGTGACATAGTATTGAATCAAGAGAAACTAGAATTTGTTGATAAAACGGTTTTCTTGGGGATCCCGCTCGACTCAAGGCTGCAATGGGGTCCCCATTTAACATCTCTTGCAGGACGGCTAAGTTCAGCAGCATATGCTGTAAGAAAATCCGTCAGTTTACTAATGTAGATACCGCGAGGCTATTCATATATAAGTTATTCTATTTCAGTTACTTTCATAGTATTATGTCTTAAGTATCTTATTATGGGGACGCGCTGCAGACATCAAGTCTATTTTTATTCTGCAAAAAAGAGCCATCAGAGCAATATATGGCATCCGCAGTTACGATTATTTAAGGGAACTGTTTAAAGATATTAACATGATGACCGTACCTTGTCAATATATATGAAAACATCATTTACGTAAGGAAAAACCTTAATCTTTACAGTAAAAGAGGTGAAAGACACAGCTATGCGACTAGAAGTAGGGACCAATTGGTTCAACCGGGTTTCAGGCTGGCTAAAGTAGATTCATCCTTCATGGGGTACTGTTTAAAATGTTATAATAATATACCTCCCCACATACTCCAACTGAATGAAACGAAGTTTAAAACTTGTATCAAACAAACGCACACTATGCAGTCAAGCATATTATAAGTTGGGGGATTACATCTCTGACGCAAATGCTTTGGCTCAACGCTGGTTCTCCTCCACAAGGGCGCATAAACAATTGATTAGCATTCGGAAATATTGTTGGAGCTGCTGAAGATTGTAAAACCTATCTTTGCACTGTATAAATTCAATATTTTAATATTGTATAATTGCAAAGCACACGTGTGAGCACTATGTGCCTACTATAAAGCTTCCCTATACTGGTCACGTCTGTCATTGACTTGAATGTGCCCTGGCGGCTGAGATTATGTCACGCTCACTCAAATGTCTCGCTGGTGGTGGCGTGTGTGTTGGATCATTAAGTTCCCTTCAAAATGGTTGAGCTGAATGGTGCTGATCCATACGTCATGTTCGTGAACGGGCGCCATCAGTGGGGACTGGTCATCTCTTGGCTGCCACGGCTTTATTATTTTTATTTTCAGATTTTTTGTATTTATGTTTTTATTTATTTAGATTAAGCACACCAACAGCACAGTCACTTACAATTATAATAAAACAACACATAAAATTAGCGTTTCAGTAACCATGCAAATAACAGGTATGCATGACATTGACATTATGAATATTATTAGAGACAAAAGTTAAAATAAAGTGTGTCTAGAAGACCTAATTCTAGAACACTACCGAAACAAACCAATTTGAGCTACATAGACGTGCACTGTTCGCACTGTTTAAATAGGGAGCGTCTGTATGATGCGAAACTCATGCAGAAAATATCAATCGGGTAATCCGTCAAGTTGGATCTTTCATTATATTGCCTTGCCATACGTGTTAAGGGGCTATTAAAAATGGTATTTAAAGTGGATGTGAGCAATTTAAAAATACGATGATGTCGCTTACTACGTTGGCTGGGCCTAAAGTTAAAATAATTTACCAATTGAGCATCTATGGAGCCATTTATTATTTTATGGAGTAGGATAAGAAAGCTCATATATATTTTTCATACTCTACATATTATAATAGCATTAAAAATTTATAATACCTATGTGTAAAATAACACTAACTGTTACATACCTTGTAAAAAATATTGTTAATGGCTATGATTAGTGTAAAATTATCTGAGGGGATTTGCGCTGATAGCTGAAGTACAGGTTTTGCCTAGTTCGGCCACAGATGCTTAACTCATTTGTATTCATAACTAGCCTATATTTAATGTGTAAAAAAAATTGTAAAAAAAAATCTAGAAATAAATAAATACTTTAAATAAAATACTTTAAAAATTATTTTAATGTAAAAATGTATTTGTGCCGAAATAGACAATAAAACAAAAATATAAATAATCTATTAATTCAATTAATAAACAGTTCTCGTAATTATCAAATGAGGTTTGTTAGTCGCATCAGCCAGCCACATGCCGCTTACAACAGTGGGAGATTATGCCGCAATCCAGCCTTTCCGCGATCGCGGCTAGCATTTTGTTGGCGCTCCCCCGCACTCGCCGCACCAGCGACGTGCCTCTCTTGCGCATAGTGGCGTCGAAGCAATCTACGCGCGCTTCCACAAATATAGTCGAAGCGCTGCAATAGCGGGGGACCGCCAATATCATCCTGAACGCGATGTTGAACTGGACACGAAGGGCGCTGTACGACTTTTGCGTATAGTCAGTCCACAAGACGCACGTGTACAGTGTAGGACAGTAGGCTCTAAAAAGAGTTATTTTCACCTATTTAGAGCACCGTGCAAACCTGCGGATAACCATGTTCGCTCTGACCGACAGCGCCCTTCGTTCCCGCTCAATGACCGCATCATCTTTTAAGTTAGGAGTCACGATATGTCCTAAGTCATTAAAACTGTCCGCCCTTTCTGAGAGTGAGTCATTCAACTTTATGGGTGGCAGTTCTAGCACTTTCCTATACCCACCCTGAAAAACCATACACTGACTCTTCACAACATAATACTGCAGCCCGTAATCAGCTGCTTAAGCCTCATACTCATCACCTCCTGAGTCCACAGACCGAGGCGCTCAGCGGCACCATATCGTCCGCGTAGCTGATGTTATTAATACAGACGCCATCTATGTGACAACCGATATGTTGCTCGCTGAGCGCCTCAATCAGTCCGTTCACATACAGGTTAAAAATTGAGGGAGAGCTCAACCCCCCTGCCTCACCCCACACTCCAACCTATAAGGGTCCGACAACGTGTCCGCCCACTTCACGTTATTCACCTGGTTCCCGTACCAATACTTAAAGATGTTAATAAGTTTATACGGTATCTGGGATGAATTAGTGGAAGGGTGTCAACACTTATTTGACATCCAAGGACACCTTACATATGTCAACGCGAAGCCGACTACTGATCGGTCAAGACAACTGGCATCTTCTGCTGACGACAGAAGTAAGAAGAAGTGACTATAACCACCCAGTGGCATCTCTCACGCCGCAAGATTGGGTACTCCACGGTAGGCTCTTCAACATAGAAAAGAAAATCGATCGTGAACCCAAATTGAAGAAGGAGTACGTCGAATAGATGGACGCTCTCATTGCAAAGGGGTATGCTGAACCTGCCCCAAAACAGACAATACAGACTTTGTGTAGTGCACGAAGCCGCGGCCAAGACCAAAGGGGTGGCATTCAATGACATGCTACTTGAAGATCTGGCTACTACAGTCACTACCAGGCGATGTCACGCGGCTCCGATAACACATGGTCGCAGTCAAGGCGGCATCAAGGAGATGTTCATGCAAGTTAAGCTACGAACAGAAGACAGAGATGCACTGCGGTACCTATGGCGCGGGGATCGACGAGACGACCAACCTCCAGAAGAGTGTAGAATGAAGTCGTTAATCTTCGGAGCATCGAGTTCACCTTCGATAGCAATCTACGTCAAGAACCTGCACGCCAAACAGCACGAGGAAACTCACCCAGAAGCTACAGCTGCCATCGTACAGAAGCATTACGTAGACGACTATTTAGACAGCTCCAGAAGCCTCGAAGACGCCAAACGCATCACGATGAGTGTACGAGAAGCACACATGAAGGCCAGTTTCGAGTTGAAACAGTGGAAATCGAACTCAGCGTCGCTCCTAGAATCACATAGAGAAGACATCCAGACAGAAGACAGGGAACTCTAGAGAACAGAAGAAAAGACTGAACGAGTCTTAGGGGTCATCTGGAAGATCAACTGGGATAAGTTCACCTTCAACCTCAACTTAACCAGATTACGTCCCACACTCATAGAAGAAAAAAGGCCGACAAAAAGGGAGGCGCTAAGAACAGTCATGACGCTGTTCGACCCGCTTGTATTCGCCTTGTCTGTTACAATCAGGGTGAAGCAGCTCCTCCAGGAAGTCTGGCGCAGAGGAACAGCGTGGGACACCAAGATCGACGAAGACCTGACATAACAGTGGGAAATATGGATGAGGCATCTGAAAAGCCTCCACGAAGCCACGATCCCGCGGCAATATCTCCACTACAGCTACGCCGCCTCTCTAGAACTCCACGTATTCAACGATGCCAGCGAATCAGCATACTCTGCGGTAATCTTCTGCAGAGCAGTAACAGCGGACGGCGAGGTCAGCCTATCCCTCATCATGGCCAAAGCAAAGGCGGCGCCATTGAAGTTGACGTCGACCCCAAGGTTGGAACTACAGGCAGCGGTCATGGGCACCAGACTCGCAGAGATAGTGGTCGAAGAACACGAAAGGAAACCTGACCGAAAAGTATTCTGGACAGACCGCACAACCGTACTAAAATGGATAAGAACAGGGTCACGTTCATACAAACCCTACGTGGCTCATCGTCTAGCAGCAATAGAAGATAGTTCCAAAGTCAACGACTGGCGCTGGGTTCCGACGAACCTTAACGTGGCGGACGACGCCTCACGAGACGTACCAGCAATATTCAACAGAGATCATCGATGGTTGTCAATCATGTTATCAATCATAGTTGGCTCCTGACCGACTGAAGCACAAGAACCTTCCGATGAAGAGAAGACGCACCACATGAGCGACAAGAGAAGACTGAAGCTTGCAGAGAGTCTGCCTATATCCAAAGAAGTTCTCCAACTGGGACCGACTCCGATACTTAACAGCACGTGTTTTGCAGTTCATTCAACTCACTGCACCACTGCACTGCAAGTAAACAGACTGCTACCAGTAACAGCCGAGCTGATCAAGACAGCTGAAAAACTCCTGATGCGGTCTTCTCAAGAAGAGTCTTTCGCAGAAGAAATAGATAGTCTAAAAAACGGGAAACCGATCATAAAAGAAAGCCGTCTCCACCAGCTCAGCGTCGCGTCCATAAACGGCAGACTTAGACTCAGAAACCGTATTCGAGTGATGCTATACATGAAGGAAGAATTCAAAAACCCGCTGGTTATCGAGGGTGATCATCCTACTGTCAAGCTCTGGGTACAGGCTATACATTACGCCGGTGTAGAAGCCACAGTCAACGAGTGCAGACAGCAGTATTGAAGACACAAGTCCCGCCGCATCCGAGAACCGAGGACCTGCCAGCGTGTCGCTTAGCGTATGACCGTCGCACAAACTCGACAGAAGAGATACGTGGCCATTTTCACATGTCTCACGACGGGAGCCATAAACCTAGAAGTCGCCGGCTCACTTAGCGCTGACTCCGCGGTGATGACAGTGAGAAGAATGATCGCACGACGAGGCTTCCCGACTGAAATATGGTCGGATAACGGCACCAACTTGAAGGCTGCCTACAAAGAACTACGACAAGCGACCGACGCAGCAACTGCAGAGGAAGCAGCAAAGAGGACCATCTCCTGGCGCTATATACCGGGCGATCTTCATGGGCGGAGCTTGGGAGCGAATGGTTCGCTCCGTCAAAACGGCTCTCACCACCACGTTACATGAACGTCATCCGACAGAGGAGGCCCTATAATACCTATGTGTAAAATAACACTAACTGTTACCTTGTAAAAAATATTGTTAATGGCTATGATTAGTGTAAAATTATCTGAGGGGATTTGCGCTGATAGCCGAAATACAGGTTTTGCCTAGTTCGGCTACAGATGCTTAACTCATTTGTATTCATAACTAGCCTATATTTAATGTGTAAAAAAATTTGTAAAAAAAAAACTAGAAATAAATAAATACTTTAAATAAAATACTTTAAAAATTATTTTAATGTAAAAATGTATTTGCGCCGAAATACACAATAAAACAAAAATATAAATAATCTATTAATTCAATGAATAATTAATAAACAGTTCTCGTAATTATCAACCGATATTAATTATCATCCGACAGAGGAGGCCCTCACGTGCTTGGCAGAAGTAGAGTACACTGTCAACAGTCGCCCGCTGACTCACGTCTCAGTCAGCCCAGAGGATCCAGGAGCCCTCACTCCCACCCACTTCTTGTTGAGAGGACCGGGGCGCGTGCCGCAGCCAGGCACCTTCACCGAGCAAGACACCATCTCACGATCCAGCTGGCGAGCCGCGCAAAGGCTGGCGGATATCTTCTGGCTACGCTGTGTGAAGGAGACCCTCCCTGAGCTCCAACACTGGCGGGAGCCCCATGGACGAGGCCAATCAGCACGTGTCAACGACCTCGCGCAGATTGATGACCCGAACCTACCTCGTAACGTGTGGATACGAGAAAGAGTCGTCGCTACGTATCCAGGTCCCGACAACATCGTGCCGATGGTGGACGTGCTGACCAAGGAAGGCATTCTGCGCCGCCCAGTGAGGAAGCTGGTGATCCTGCCTACGAACGACGAACCCACACCTGGAGCTGATGCGACACGGTCGCACGACGGGAGTGATGTGCGGAACAGTGATAGTGCATAAAAACAGTTCTTAAGTGATTACGAGAACTCTCAATTAACAGTTTAAATAAACAGTGTCTTACTATTATAAATGATAGACTAAGTTTGTTATGTAAAATAATGATAGGCTTAGCAGTAGTAAGTGTTCAAGTTATGTTTTCATGTTATGTGTTATATTATGTTTTATTGAATTTATATTTTTAATAAATGGCCCATGATACGTACGTGCTAATAATATATGGTTTTACCTATGTAAACTTAGTCAAAGTTAGCGAAAAACGTAAATATTGTCACGCGGCTTTCATTACGGTAAATATTCGTTCTAATTAAGCAAAATGCATCGAGATCCTGCCTCGCTCTGATTGGTTTAACGCTTAAATGTGATTTATTGTGATTGGTCGACTAGTTCTGATTCATAAGGCAAACATTGTATAAAATATTAACAATTTTCTCGTTCAACACCTGCCCTCTTCGGTATGAGTGACTCCGTCATCTTGGCGGGGGATCTCAATGCCAAACACCCGGCATGGAACAGTAGCACGACTTCTACTAGAGGTAGGATCGTCTCCAAGTTAGGCAAATCCCTTAACTTTGACGTCATCCCTCCAATAAGCCCGACTCATTTCCCCGGAAATAAAAATCACCTTCCCGATGTGAACCTGAACCTCCATTTGCAATCGATAGAGACTGCTTAACTCTGTCCACCGCCCAGTAGTCATGCATCTTGCCCCTTAAGATGCACCTTACACGGGCCTGATCGATCCCAACCGCCCCTCTCAGACCCAGATGATAACCGACTGGAGGAAAGTAAGCGAAAGACTGAAATCCACCAGGTCCCCTCACTTGGACACCATCCCCGATCACATAGTGTCAGTCGCCGACACGACGGCTACAATCGACTCGTTTACAGAGCACGTCCAATCCGTATTGACGAATTGTTCACAGGAAGTTCCGGTGATGGAAGAACATCGCTGGAAACTACCTACTGACGTTCGTGACTTGATAACGGAGAAGAACGCGGCTATTCGTACCTTCCCTTGTGACACGAACACGGCCCACATGCGCCATTTACAGCGTGCTGTAAAGAAACGCATAGGGGAGGTTCCCTTTCCCTAATCCGGCCCCTATTGTCTCGCCTACCTTTGTCCGCTATTGTTCCGGCCGCCATTGTCTCAGAGGCAACGCAACTGCGCAGTTGCTCGCCCGGAGAGTATGGACACGTCGGTCCCGCTCTCCTCCAACGAAGGCGTCCAGCACTCCTCCCACCCCTCCTCCGCGGGCCAGTCGCCCCGCCAGCCCTATGAATTGTCCTCCCGCTCCTACCGCGAGGAAGCAAAAGCCCCTTCACCCTATTTACGTCCAAGATAAGTCCAAATGGACCGAAATTTCCAAGATGTGTGTTGATCGCAAGATCAACTACACTAATGCCCCATCCACCATCCAGGGAACCAAAGTCACAGTCCCCTCATCCTCGAACTTTAGGGAGCTATCCCGCGCCCTGCGTGAAAGGAACTACTCCTTTCATACGTACTCCCTTCCAGAGGAAACCCCGACTCGCATCGTCATTAGGCGCGTACCAGGGGAAATCGACATTGAAGAAATAAAAAGCAACCTTATTGCACAAGGTGTTCCGGTCTCCACCGTCCATCGCTTGCATAAAGCGAGACAGGGCCTCGTCTACGACCTGGTCCTGGTCATCTGTGACCCCACTGAAGGTCACCACCCGATCTTCAACATAAAGTCGGTTTATCAACACATTCGTTTTCACCTGCCTAACGTGAGGTAGCGTAAACTTAATGCATTTAGTCTTCTTTTCATTAAGAAGTAAATTATTAAGTTTAAACAAAAGTGAAGGATGATCCGCAAACAACACTATATCATGATTATCATATATGAGGTAAGGCAAGTCATTAATATTAATAAGAAACAAGAAAGGACCAAGAATTGAGCCCTTTGGAACTCCCATTGTTAAGATAGATCCGAAAGATCTTTCTCCATTAACGTCAACGCTCTGAATCCTTTTACTCAAGTATGAAGTAAAAAGATCCAGACCGGTGTTTCGTATCCCGTAGTGACGGAGTTTCCTGATTAACGTTTCATGAAGAACGCAATCGAATGCCTTGGACAAATCACAAAAGTTACCCAAGGCATCACATTTATCTTCCCAAGCATTATAAATATGTCCTAAAAGTTCAACACCGGCATCGGTAGTTGAACGACCCCTTGTAAAACCGAACTGTTTGCTATGAAATAATTTATGTCTGTTAAAAAATCTTTGCAGTTGGTCTAAAATTAATTTCTCATAAATTTTACTAAATGTAGGTAGTACTGAAATAGGTCTATAATTTGTGGGGTCTGATGTACTACCTGATTTAAACAAAGGTATTATTTTACTTTTTTTCTTATGGTCAGGAAACTCCCCACAGTCAATACAATCATTAAAGATAAGAACTAGAGTAGGTGCTACAATGTCTATAATAGACTTAGCAAATTCTACAGAATTATCCTACAGATCTGAAGTCTTTTTTACATTTAAAGTGTGAAAAACTTTAATTATATCCCTACACTATATACTAATATACTAATATGTTCAAAATGAAATTCAGAATCGCAAAATTTACATTTTCCTTTAGCAAAGACTCAGCAACAGAAGGTGATGAGTTAAGGGATTTAGTAGTTGAAACGGGAATATCTGAAAATAATTTTTCAAAGGCTGCGGCGACTTGTGAGTCTGATTTTATTATGTTGTCATTAATAGACAGGCTGTTGTCAATACTTCTGTTACTAGACCTTCCCGTTTCACTATTAATATTTTTCCAAGTCGTTTTAATTACGTTACTACTGCTTTTAATCTTCGAACCCAAATAACGCGACTTGGCCATAACACAAACTTTTTTAAACAGTTTTGAAAAAATTCTAACATTTTAATTAAATTCAGCAGTGTTAACATAAGTCCTTTCATTATACAGCTCATAAAGCCGTGTTCTACTTTTATGAATACCAATGGTAGCCCAATCACTGAAAGATGCATTACTACGAGTATTAACCGAGATAGTCTTGGGAATAAAGATAGAATTAAATTGTTTACAGTAAATATTAAGGAACTCATCATATTGATGATTAGGATCAGCATGAACAGGAGAATACAAAACTGGTAATTTATTAATTAGTTTAAATTTAAAAGCCTCTAAGCGGCTTGTAGTTTTGGGGTTGACAGTGATATCCTTTTTAGTTATTTCATTCAAATAAGATTTTACTAAACTGAGCTCAAGTTTTCCAAGTCCGTAATGTTCAAGTTTTAATAGCAAGGTTTCGTAGTCGACGCAATCAAATGCCTTGGAAAGGTCACAAAAGATTCCTATGGCGTCTTGAGCCTCTTCCCACGCCATAAATTCTCTCGCTTACTGTCTAAAAACCACCCCGGTGTTCCCTTCTCACACTTGCACCGGGGATCATAGGAACTTGTGCGCCTTCCACGATCCACGGCTACTGCCGGCCCGCGTCTGCGGGCATCCTCATGTCTGGAGGAGTCAAACTCCCCCCGCGACGTCCAATAGGGGCGCGTGGAACCGCCTCGGGTCCAGTTATATGGGGCGGGGGGACGTCCCCATGTCCGCCGTCCCTCTGGACCTGTCTATGGGGCTGGAAGAGGTCGATCTCTAGCCGCATCGGTCCACCGCCCGCACCTCCTCGCGCAACCAGTACAGTGACACGAGGGCTCTCGCCTCTAGGTACATGGCGGAGATCCAGACAGTGCACAAGCCGTCTCGTAGGAGATCGTGCGATACCCACTGATAGCTGAACTCCTCCTCCTCTACGGTTTTCGTAGCATCGCGATGCTGCCGGCCGTCGGGTCAGAGGTCCACACTGGGGCTCCGTAAATGAGGAGGCTCTCGTTGGGCAGCTGGATCAAGGGCTTCATTCAAATAGCGGTACTTCCTGGACACGGCACGCATTGTTAGGAGGTTCCTCACTCTGGAGCCACTGCGTATCGATTGCTTCGACCCTGATCCCGATACCGGTGTTTTTTTTAAAATATATTTTTAAAATGTGTTTATATATATATATAAGTTTTTAAATCAAATAAAGGAGGGGTAAATCATTAATTATAATAATATTGAGCGATGAACGATGAAAAAACATTATTTTTAGAACTAGCCTGTTGGTATGAATATCCGAACGATCGAGATTCGGAATTGTGAATGAAGTGCTTTGTTCCCTTTGTTTTTCAAGTGTTTTTACAGCACAAGCACCTGACGTCAGGATCGGACATTTGACATTGACATATGACGTCATGTTATGTTTTATCTGAATTCGAACAAATTTTAGTTAAGCGAGTAACTAAGTGGCTTTAACTTATTTATTAATTTGACCTCCACGTCTGGCACATAGATATCTTTACCTTGGGAAAATATAAAAAGGTAACAATGGCGAACATCCCAGGCCCAGGTGCAGTGGCTTCAGCTCCTGAAGATCTTCCGCCTCCTTATTCAGCTGTAGTGGGTAATCCGCAATACGGCTTCGTGGTGCCTGGAAGCGAGCCCTTAACGGCCGTCGCAGGCCCGTACCCGCAGCCTAAGCAATTTACAGCACCGGGGGTGTACCCGCATCCCACTATCACAGTGACGAACACTCAGCCTCAAGCGGGTGACATGGTGCCGCCGCAGGCTCCTATACCCGTTGGGATCACTCTCGCCCCCGCTGTCGGAACTGAACCAACAACAATTGATTGCTACAACTGTGGAAAAATTGTCACAACAAGAGTTACATATACAACGGCCTGGCATACTCATTTAGTGGCCGGATCCATATGTGTCATTACTATGTAAGTAGACTACCTTCTTCATTATTGTGATTCAACTGAAATACAACTACTGCTGGACATGACTTCCTAAGCTTCACCACAGCAGCTGATCACATGCTAGTATACCTACATATTACAGTAGGCTGCTTATCAGAAAGAAAGAAAAAAAATTTACCCAGGACACATAAACAAAATACTTTAAATAGTATTGGCTCATGGCTGAGTCAAATAGGCTCAGTTCAGCATAAATGCCAGACAACTAGTGCCTGATGCTGGTTCTTCTTTGTGTTACAGACAGTGATTCCACTTTGACCTATTGTTTTCTAGGAGTTTTAATAAATTAAAAGACCAGCTTATACTGATTTTTGTTACCACTGACGTGAAGCCTACTGGGGTACCTCAATAAAGTAGACATTTGTATGTTGGCCATTTTTTGGGAACAAAAGATGACCCTCTGGCCCAAGTAAATTATTAAAATAATACCAGCCTATTGTTGTCCCACTGCAAGGCATAAGCCTGTTCCCATACAGGGAAGGCAAAAGCATTGATCACCACACTCAGCTATATACTTTAATCTGCTAACATTTCTACTTATGTGTTTTACAGGGTTTGCTCTCTTTGCTGTCTTGGCCTCGTCCCATACTGCTTTGATACCTTCAAGGACGCTGAGCACTACTGCCCCAATTGCAATACTTTCATTGGTAAAAATAGCAAGTGTTAATTGGGTGAATGCTCTATCACCATGCTGTGCTATGAAGATTGCATCGTCGTAATATTGAAAACGAAAAAAAAAAAAGAATTAGCAAATATGGTGCCATCAACTCCACTGTAAAAGCCATGTGTCCCTAATTTCTTGTGGTTATACTTATATTATTTGTCTTCTCGATTCTTAATGCTTGTGAATTCTCAACTATGTATGACTAATATAAAAATACATATATATAAATGTTGATCCACAATATTGCACAAGGTACTTCACCTGCAGTGTTATCAGTGTAATATGAATGGCAATGCAACTATTTACTCACAATACACAACAATGATTTAGGATGCTGATGAAGTTGTGCATAATGAGCAATAAATTAACCCAAATACTCATTATGAATTTGCATCAAATAAACAGATATAAGGCTCTTTTAAAAATAAAGAAAGTTAATATTGAGGTCTCAGGTCGTCCGCTGCGATAGCAGACGTCGGTGACTGGATTGCTTTGATTATACCTCTCGATTATACCCGAAGCAAATCCGCGGGTCGTCCCCATCCATCACGAACGCCGTTAGTCCATCCTTTTTTTTTGTCCATTAGTCATCCATCACTAACGCATTGGACGGCCTAAATAAAATGACAAAGGAAACATTAAATTATGACCTCTCTTTTATGCTTCTATCTCCATTTTGAACTAACTTGGTAGCTATAACTTTTGGAGCTGAATCACATTAATGTAGCTAATCGTTAAAGCGTTTCTTTTTAACGCCAAGATTAAGGAGCAATTTGTCCCAGACGTTAACACTAACGCAGTTAGCAGGAGGATACATACATAAATTGTTTTTTAACACTATCATTAGAATTTTGCCAATAATAACTGCTTATTATTGTAATGTGTGTGTCACTTGATGTTGAACACTGTTCAATCGTTTTACTCATCTGCATATTTCTGTAAAGCCCAACTTTTACTGTAAACAATCCCATAATATGCACCTGAACTGAAAAGATTATAACAACACACATAAATTGTTCACATCTCTATAAATACACACATTTTACAAAATTTTAAGGATCATTAAAATAACATCAACCTTTTTGAAAGTTATTTATGCATTCCATTCTATTTTAGTACTTACCGGTCTGCTTAAAAAAACCAGAAGTTTTGCTGGAAACTCATTTTTATTTTTTGAGTTAACGGCAATTCATTCTAAACATTAACAGTTAACATTGTGACTGAAATTAGACTGAATTGTAAAACCGTGAAATGTAACAAAATAATATGTAGATACTGCAAAAACTTAATAAATTCGTATTTTTTTTATTATTATTATTGGATTTATGTTATCATTATCTACTTAGTTTTAAATGCATAATAATATTAGTACATAATAGTAATCCATTTTATAAGGGGTAGGTAATGTTATGAAAACCTATTGTATTTATGTTCTTGATTCACTGTTTACAAAATATATAATAAGGTATTTATACTGTAAACTTATTTTGTTTTTTTTCCACGTATTTAAAGTTTCAGTGTAATTTCAATGTTCGAGCAATGTAATAAAAAAGTAATATGAATATTTTTTTGTGCTGGGTTCGATTTCCAGGTTAGGCCTAGTGTGTCTCAGGGTCGCGGGTAATTCGAAAGAGATAACCGTAGCCCTGGCTCAAGCAACTGAAGGAACACGGGTGGGTTTTAGTCAGTAAAAGTTTGACACGCCCTCCCGCTCCACCCAGAGCGGGAGAAGTCATTTGATGATTTCCCACCCAAAACAAAAAAAAGGCCTAGTGTGTCGGTATTTCTATTAATTCTACTGCAACCCAGTTTTGATTTGTAATCAAAATATTTTATTTTACATAAACTTACAAGGGCACTAGTGGAAAGTCAGAATCCTGAAGCGGTTCCAATTTGTCGTTTTCTAGGGAGAAGAGCCGCCAAGAAACATAATTGGCTATTAAAATATTTCCAAATAACAGTGTTAATAGTTATGGGAGGACAGTGAAGGCTTGTCACTCAACAAGTACCGGGTACTTGACAAAATATAAAATGGTCAACAATTCTACAAATCCAACGTTTTCGCATTCACAAAATAGAAAATAATCCATATTTATAAAAGATGAACCAAACCAAAGAACCAAAATATCATGTCCACAAAAAACACGAATAAAGAGTTGAAATTAGAATTTTATTGTAGATCATCTCTGAAGCCAAATAAGCGTACTTACAGCAAAATAATTTTTACTACTTTGGGAAGTACAAGGAAGTGACGTTATCGGCAATCATGGACCAGTGGTACTGGTGGCCCAGTGGTAACTCTAACGTCTCTGAGTTATAGGAGGCCTTGGTCCGCGTATCACTGGTCAGTTTCCCTCACTCGTCAATTTATTTAATTCGCCAGTTTCGCTGATTGGACAGTTGAGGCAACTAGACAGTTTCCACTGTTTGCCAGTTTGCTTGATTCGACAGTTTTATTCAAACAATTACAGCAGGCACTCTTCAATTGTCAAGGAGCCGGTCAGTCAAAAATATACGTGTCGACTTGAGAACGTCCTCCTTGTTTTCGTCGGTTAAAAAGATGAAGATATAGTTGCTAATTCCAAAGCGTAGTACCGTTATGTACTTAAGAAGAAGAGCGGGCAAGAAACTCAACGAACACTCTTTTAAATTAAATTATTAATTATTACAAAATAATGGTTACTTAATTCAAGCTGAAATTATACATGTGAGTACGATGTAGAAAGACGCACACTAAAAGCGCCCATAGTAAAGAAAACAAAACTATTATAATAAGCCATGGCAGCTAAGAGATTACCAGTTCTAACTGACAGACACTGACAACTGACTGACTGTTCAAACATGTTTGCCCACACAAGCGAAAGCGAATGGCTGGTGGACTTCCGACGGTTGCAGGCAATCCAAGAAAGCTACGCCATCCTTGGATAGCAGGCTAACCAGGCGCTTATTACGTCTGGACAGGGATGGCCTGCACGTAGTGTCGGAAACCATGACGGGATACTGCTCGCTAAAAAAACTAGCTGAAGACCGTTGTGTATGAGCCTTTGACTGCACAGGCGTCGCCTAAATTTTAACAGAAACCCTCAGGTCGCCCAGATCTTTTGAACAGACTTAGGAGAATAATCAACTTCTGGAGGGAGGTGGGCTGGTTGGAATGACCAACAACGGACGCCATTGTCCACGTACAATGGTCCACTGAATGACCAAGTGCGGATACCAATAACATATAACATGGAAGAAATCTGACCAATGATACACGGACTCTAGTTGTTTGACTTCCATGAGCCGACCAGGGCCAAAATGCACAAACAAACAAACGATCAAACGACCGACGACGACAAACGATCTTTGAACAAAAGATTCAATAGTGAATTGGATGACGAACTCGAAAACAAAAAACTGTACCTACATATTCCATTATTTAGTACTTACCTACAATAATATCAGGTCTAATAGATAAGATAGCAGCAATCACTAAAGATAACAAGGTAAATTTTTTAGTGTATAATCGTAATCAATACTAAATTCATACGACGTAAAATGTTTCAGTAGCATTACATTTTCCTAATATGGATTTGAACAGTGGTGTAAATCCAGCTCAAAGTGATATCGTCAGAGCAGAGTTTCAAGGAGATAGAGACGAAAAAGGCGGCATATACCACAGAGAACCGCCTCCATCGTACGACGCAACATACAATTATGTGCCGCACATAGAGTATAGTGTGCCGCCTGTGGCAACTGTGCCAGTGAGTGATCCGCCAATTACTCATCAACCAGTTCCTAATCAGCCAACAACTCGATCTGTTATCGTACACCTTCCTCTGAAGCATTCTCCGACGCTGTTCAACTGTCCTAAATGTGATCAACGAATTGTAACTAATGTTAATTATTCAAGTACAAACAAAACTCACATGCTAGCTGGCTTCGTTTGTGGAATTTCTTGGTAAGTTAGTTACATAAATTGAAAATATATAATTTTATTTGTATTCCTGTTAAACAAACAGGAGAAACATACAATTGGTTTTTATGACTTTTACAAATAAAAAAGTATGAAATGAAATTAAACTTTCTATTTTTTTCTTTTTCAGTTGGTGTTGTCTTTGTTGTTTGGCTGCAATACCATACCTCACAAAACTGTGCAAGGAGGCTCAGCACACCTGTCCCAACTGCAAGGCACATTTAGGTTCCTATTCTAAATGCTAAACTGTTATGCTCATGGATTGCAAACAAATACTGACTTTTTAACTATACACATTTAACCAAAGTATAATTAATTTCAGTTTCAGGAACAAAAATCTAAACTTCCAAATAATGTAGATATAATTTATTATTTTCATGACATTAATTCCAGGTACTGTTTAAACTAAATTTAAATTTAGAATACTAACAGTATAAAAATGTAGTCTTTTGTATTGTGGTACAGTGGATTATTTCTATCCTGTAGGTACACTCTGAGTTCTGACAGGCAATTCCTTGTTCTTCTATAAATATTGTTACTCATGTTTTATTACTTCCAGGGTTTCATTACTTCTTCATGGAGTTGCTTATTAAAATGTATGCACAACTTGGTTTTTATTGCCACATCATTTATTCTTATTTTTTGATAGCATAAATTATGTGCATTACAGTTACTTAACTAACAATTTTTGAATTTTTATACATGTATCTCGGTCAAGCATCTGAAAATTAAACAACACCAATTTATAAACTTTATAATTATATTAAAAGAAAACCGCTGAAAAAAAAAACAATGTATGGCATGTCATTCCCATACTTTAGGAATATAAAAATTTTGATGTAACTAGGTGGTTTCAAATATTTCAGGCAATTCCTGAACATACGTTTATCCAATGCTTAATATTCATTTGTATAAAAAAAACTGTAAATAATAAACACTAAATATTAAATATCTTAAAATAACGACATTTGTTTTATTAAGAAATAACCCAATATTATTTTTTGTAATCCGAGTGCCATTATCCAAAGGGATACTTGTAGTGCATCTATGTTTGGTTAACAGTCCAAATGGATTATGTAGGATTGGCTTACTTAATATATTTTTGACAATAACATAGCAGAATGTGTGTTACAGTCCACGAGGTCTAAGCTGAACTTTGCATTTGTGTGAGTGATTACCATGTGCAATCGCACAGCGCCTCAGGCCGATTGGCTGATTGCCAAGCAAAAGGACATGTTGCTATGTGCGCTCACGCAAATGCAAAGCTCAGCTTACACCTCGCAGACTGTACATGATTTTACATCTAATATAATAAAGCTGAAGAGTTTGTTTGTTATTTGTTTGAACACACTTAATCTCTGGAGCTACTAGCCTGATTTGTTCTTTTTGCATTTGATAGCCCAATTCTTAAGGAATGTTATTGGCTATTTAACACCACGCTAAGACCATAAGGAGAGGAAAGAAAAGTGTGGGTGAAACCACAGGGCACAGCTAAACTTTTATATGACCTGGAGATGTGCATGATGTTGATGACATGTTATTTTTTGTCAGACGATTTAATTAGCACCATGTAAAACTATAATTGCCTGGATTCCAACCTACTGTACAGGAGACTGTATATTATAGGTACTATTGTGATTTACAGTAACAAAAATAATCACAATATACACTATTGTGATTATTTTTGACACTCCAATTGAGTTACAATCAAATCCAAGCACTGTGCACATAAACCCACATTCTGTTGATGCTAACTGTGACAAAACATATATGCACATGACACTGTCTGCTTTAAAGAAATATATTAATGTAAAACTACAAAAATACCTGGAACATACCATAATAGTAAAATTGAAATGATTAACTGTTATAAGGAACTTGCAATCTGAAACAATCTGATGCAATTTTCCATTTCCCGTCGACAGCAACTATCACAAATGTTTGTTGAAATGGTTTTTTGCTATCGTCATTTTGGTAGGTTACATCTCCACAAGCTTGAATGAGGTATGTCAACTTGTTTGATACTAGATTCTCTGATATGGGTTGAGCATCTAATGTCTTGAGCACATGATTACTAGCAGGCAGATCCATTAGAAACTTCTGGATCTTGTCATTGCCGTTAATGCCATTGCCGTTCCAAACCAGCAGCCCGGTGTCCAAGTACAGTTTCGATGATAAATGCCGGTTATTATCTACCTGCTTATAAAATATTTTGGTAAATTCTTCAGCAGTTTCGCAAGCATTGTCAATGTTCTTGACGGCCGCCTCTGACATTGTTATGATTACTTTACACAAGGTAAATTATTCGTTATTACCCACGCAATTTCTTTTTAGTTACTATACTATAAGCGCAAACCTTTCACAACAAAACAACGTGCGTGCAATTTTATTGACAATTTGACAGATTTTGGGTGCATTCCGAGTGCGCCATAATCGCTGACAGCGCTCACATCGATTATTTGGCGTTCAGATTTAGATAATACGAGGGCGGGTCAGTAAGTTCGTGACTTTTTGAATGAAACAGGTTTTTAGATAAAAGTTATTTTATTTTTCAACATAGTTGAAAAATAAAATAACTTTTATCTTTGAGTTCTATACACTTTTTTCCTTTTTTCCTTTGAGTTCTATACACTCAGTCCAACGTTTCTTCAATTTTTTTATCCCTTCCGAAAAATATGATTTGTCGAGGTCATCAAAATAGACATTTGTTTGTGAGATGATTTCGTCGTTGGAGTCAAATCTCTTTCCGCCGAGCCATTTCTTCAAGTTTGGGAACAAGAAATAGACACTCGTGGCTAAATATGGAGAATAGGGCGGATGAGGGAGCAATTCGTAGCCCAATTCATGGATTTTTGCCATGGAAACTGCACTTAAGTGCACCCTTGCATTGTCCTGGTGAAAAGAACTTTTTTCTTGGTCAAATGTGGTCGTTTTTTTTCAAGTTCTCATTGAATCAACCCAATAAGTTGGTATAATATTCGCCATTGATTGTTTCTCTCTTTTGAAGTTAGTCAATGTGGATTATACCAGGTGCAATAAACGATCGCCATGACTTTATTGGCTGACAAACCCACTGTTTTGATTGCTGTTTGGTCTCCGGTGTGTTGTGGTGGATCCACGTTTCGTCCACGGTAACGAAACGGCGCAAAAACTCGTCCAAATTGCGGTTGAACAACGCCAAACATTCCTGCGAAATTGTCACACGGTTGCGCTTGTGGTCGATTGTGAGCAAACGTGGCACCCATCTTGCGGAAAGCTTTCTCATACCCAAGTGATCATTCAAAATTTAAACCACTGAGCCATGTAAGATACCTATAACTTCCACAATCGCTCTCACTTTCAATCTCAGATTGGCTAAAACCATATCGTGAATTTTTTCAGTTGTTTCGGATGTAGAGACTTCAACTGGGCGTCCAGAACGTTCGGCATCGTCCGTGCTTGTACGGCCACATCGAAATTCAGTAAACCACTCCATTGCCATGGAAATGGATGGTGCAGAGTCCCCATAATATTTATCAAGCTTAGCCTTGGTTTGAGTGATGGTTTTTTTCCGCAAAAAATAATGCTTAATGAGCATACGAAATTAACTTTTTTCGATTTTTTTCTCAAAACGCGCGGTAGTCTGATACCAACGGCTGTCAAACACAAACTAAATGACGCAGCTTAGCTTGTTCAAATTTTGATAGGAGCCAACTGACAGTTGCCTGTTGACTGGAGCAGTGTTGCCATTTCAATTAAGAGGCGGGAAATTCAAAAAGTTACGGACTTATTGACCCGCCCTCGTAGATATCACGAATACGACAGCTGAGAGTTGTTGTTCCGAGGCTTAGAGTCATCTATGACCATTCACGGGACAACGTTATCGCGCTCACACTAACTCGGAACGGGTGTTAGCGCGCTCAAATCGATTACAGCGCAATTCGGAATGCTGCCTTTATTTGCACAATGATTTGTCGTTGAGTGTTAAAATTCTGTGGTTATCACTGTTATCACTCATCGGTAAGAAGACCAAAAACTTGACTTTGTATAGGCCACAGACTAAGTAGTAAGAAGACCTCCCAGAAAACTTAAGGGTCCGACGTACAAAGCACGTAATAGCAACCCGAGGCCAGTACAAACTTCGTTCGAATTATTACTATCTCTGTTTGACAAAAGAAGGCGAGCGAGGGACGCCGTGCGTAGCCGTGTGTGTATATGTGTGAGTAGATAGAAAGCTATTATTATCTGTACTGTAATTACTGTTACATAACTACCATTAATTCATAACGACTCTTGAAGATATTTCTATTTAGTATCAATGTATGTTCATGATTTGCTTTATTTTTGTTGACTACTTTGCAGCTTTGGGGAATCGTTAGTAAATCTACAAACTAGTAATGCGTTTTTTGGAAATTTCTTTACAATGCCGATATCTCAACATATAAGAATATTTCGAGATCTAGGCCTTGTAGAGAAAATCTAGCAGATAAGTCATCCATACCTTTCCTAAATAGTTTATTAAACCAAAGTTGAATGTACCTGTAACATGTTGGTGTTCATGAATAAATTATTTATGGTACTACCTATGGTACCTATACATCGTCATCGCGCGCGTTCTTAGGGGGAACCGCCCGACTTTGTACGTCGAGTAAATACAAATTATAGGGATATTGTCTTTATACATTTTAAGCCTGTATAAGTTTTTTATACCCTTTAAAAAAACTGAGGCATCTTCTGTCTTATTAGTTGCAATGTTACTAAATGTTTAGATATTGAATAGAAGTCAAAAAATGTGTTATGCAAAACAATAAAAAAAAAATCTTTACCTATTTACGCGATATGAGTACATATAAATAACAGCGTTCTGAGCTAAGAACAATAAAAATAATGGATTTTTAAAAACAGTTATTCTGATATGTTCTTACTTCATTAATTTTGCTAATAACATTGTTATTATTAATTCTTGAAAAAAAAAAACGAAACGTAATAAAGTCGGACAAACGTTACAGTACTAATAAAGAGGAGCAGTGTCCTTGAGATAATTACCTACTCCCGCTCGGTGACATGAGTAAGTCCACGTTCGCACGGAGGTACAAAATCTCTCGGCGGGATATTTTCGCGCACTCGATCTTCAACGCACTGCTTAGCGCCGAGAGTTGAAAATCCAGCAGTGTGCAGCACTCTGTTGTAATTTTCAATGCTCGGTTCAACACCAAGAGTTGAAAATGCAGTGCGCGATAAAATCCCGCCGCGAGTTTACGTCCGTGCAAACATGGTCTAAAGAAACGGAACAAACAAAGCTACATAGGTAGGTAGATAGGTAGGTAAATACTTATTTATACAAAATTTACTTAGGTACCTACTAGTGTGAAACTCTAACTATTAAAAAACGAACATAAAGTTGTTTAGATGTTCTCCGATGTCGTTTTCTTTCTTAAAATTTATCAAAATTAGTTTGCTTCAGTAGCGTTGCTTTCTTCGCAGGACATTTACTAGCGTGAGTTTCGTTTAGCTTTATCCAAATTTCATGAGCCGTTTTCCAAGTATTCATTTGTATTAGTTCGGATGGCGATATTATGAGAATTAACTAGCAGGTAGCCAGCAAGTTTCCTTCAATACTTTTCACTTGCATTGTTCAAGTCTATTTGTGACTCTGCTTAATTCCATGGTTTTCCCTTTACCAGAACGGCTTTAGCCTGTTTTGCACAAGTGTCATAATTTTCTTTCATAAAACTTTTTATTCTGTTTCATCTTTGCTTTTTTTTTCGATTATGTTTTCTTCTGTTTTCACGAAAACAAGTTTTCAACGTAACTTCAAATATCAAGTCTTTGATGGAGAGGTACTGTTGGTAAACATTTGCATTGAAAAACAAGGTGGTGATATTAGTTACGATTTTGGCCACAAGCCAAAAGATCCTTGAACAGCAGTATGAAGAAGTACTAACTACGACAGTCGACACTGGCAACAATGGCTAAGGCCGCTTCCCACAACCAAAAAGAAGAAGAAGTACTAATGCAAACTAGCCCTGCTTTCCGAATTGGGATGAAATCGATTTGAGCGCGCTTACACCCGTTCCGAGTTGGCGTGAGCGCGAAAACGATGTCCCGTAAATCGTCATAGGTGACGTCATGCCCTGCATTCCGAGTTCGACCATAATCGCTGACAGCGCTCACATCGATAAGTAGCGTTCCGATTTAGATATCACGATTATGACAGCTGACAATTCGCTCACAGCGATATTTCTATAAGGCACGGTCGGCGTAATCGCAAGATGGCGCATGTCATGACGTCACCTATGACGATTTACGGGACATCGTTATCGCGGTCACGCCAACTCGGAACGGCGCGCTCAAATCAATTACATCCCAATTCGGAAAGCAGTCATGGTCTAACTCGGAATGCGGCCTCGATTGACTGAGTTCCGAATATACATGGGCGAAACAGCTCAATGAAGCGATTACCTCTTTCACTCTAAAGAGCTATATCACTCTTCTAGCTCACTGTCACTAGCTCTTCTATAGCTCAGTAACTCCGTCGCTCATACACCGACTGTTAGCTCTTTTAACTCACGCCGCACGTGCGTCGATCCGTCGAATGAGACGGCTAGGCTCGCTCAATATCAATAGCTCTTTGGATATTAGGACTCTTTAGCTATTATTGTTTTTTTTTTTTTTTTGTGGTTGTTATAGGAACAGTCGACGTACCTATGTGTTTATATCTTAATTAACATGATTGATATTTGTGAAATAATTTTAGTGTCAATGGGGAAGGCAACTGTCAAAATGGCGCTGTCGTAGCTAGTTCCCAACACAAGCTGAAAATACAAGGCGTGATGTGGTTTTATTTTATTTTAGCGAAAATTGACGCGTTGTTGTGTTCCTAGATATTCTGAAATTGGAGTTCGAATTTCTCGTAAGCCCCTAAAATTAGAAGATTGTGCTATAAAGCTATTCGTACAGATTTTTTTGAGTTCGAATTTATGTCGTGAACATTTTGAAGAAAGTGATTACGAGGAAATATTCAATGTTTAAAATTCTGACTCTTTCCATGTCAAGTACTTGATTTAAAATACTGAAATCACCGAAAATAACGAAATAGTGAAATAAAATCAAACTCATGAATGAACATTAAATGAAATGAATGAACGAAATGTCAAAATTTTTGTAGGCCGTAGGGACCTAGCTATGGTCACGCCATCTACAATTAGCTTTGCCCGACCTTCCCCATTTAGTTAGTTAGCTGTAATAAGTTATAAGTTTTACTGTTTGTTTTTATAATGATTTAACGTATATGTTTTAATAATGTGCCAAAGTATTTTCTACTTTAACAAAATGAAAATAAAGATAGATTTACAGTGACGTGTGTCGTATGAGTAGATTGCAATGACGTATTGCGCCGGACAAGCGGAGAGCCTTGTTGAAAGAGCGAACAAATGCGATCCGAATTCATCCGAAGTATTCCGAAGCGAGCCGATGAGCCGTTCAGTCGGTGACTTTGGTCATCAGTGTCTCGCTCGAAACGAACCTAGGCTTGTTGAAAAAATATCGATACATCGATGTATGGATATTTTTGATTCGATATATCGACATTTTATGGCGATATATTCTGAACCGATACATCGATATATCGATACAAAATATTCAATTTAGAAAATCGTATCGAAAACGATATTTTTTCAAATTTATTTTATTACTGTTCAAGACATTTGTTTTCTCAAACGATTACAATAATCACATAGAGAGAAAATACAATAATAAGTAAACAAAAATAACCGATTTGCGTTTTTAGTAGGGTAGATGTGTGTAGTGGAGATTGTATTTTGTGTATTATATTATGTTGGATTACGGCCCATTCCCTCTCACAGAGTGGAGGCCTGTGTTCCAGCAGTGGGAACATAATAGGCTGATTATGTATGTATTATATTCTGTTAATAACAACAGAATATTTTAACAGAAATTCAAAGCCACATGACAGCGGAGCATGTGAAGCGCAGAATTTTTCTACTTTCACTACCGTACAAATACTGGTTTGCCTGAAATAATAAATAAGTCTTAAAAATATTACAATATTGCTATTTAGCTTTTAATATTTTCTAATTTTGCATGATAATAAAGAACAATAATTAAAATACCTTCGTTTTATTAAGATTCTCTTAAATTAATATATTGTGCAATATTTATAAAAAAATCAATATTACCTCTTATTGAACCAGACTGAACTACATACATTATTATTTTGAAACCGAAAATTTGCCCGATGTATCGATATTTTTTCCTCGATATATCGAAGTCGACATTGATATTTTATTAAATATCGATACATCGATATATCGATATATTTTTTCACTTCCGACATCCCTAAACGAACCTACTGAAGTAGTGAGCTACTGAGCTAGTTAGCGAGCGAGTTCGTGATCGATCGAGAGCGACGTGAATCGAAAAGAGCTAGCCCTTTTCTATCACGAGCTACCCATGCCTAGTTCCGAATTTGTCATTATTGACATTGACAATTTGACAGTGACATATGTTGGGTTGGGGTTTTGATTTGTTTGTCAACCAATAAATAATAATAATTCGTATGACTGCTTAAAATACCCATAAAAATTGTTCACAAAATGTTAAAAAAATCATTATGTGGTGTAAGCCTGATTACCAAGAAAAGTAGCCTAAAACTGTATTTGAGGTTATCTCATAAAACCAGCAGACAAAACAAGCTAAAGGAGAAACTGCCTCCAAAACTGTCTGCAGATGTCGTCAATTACATAAGCAGTGCACCTGACTACAGTGACATTAAAGACAAAGTGCCCAACGCACTTCTTAAAAAATATAAAACCCCAGAGAGTATGTATCTGATAAACAAGAAAACTGCTAAGGCAATAGTAAACACAATCAAGGATCGAATAAACAACAACTCTCCCTTAATAGAAGTTAATCCCGGATTTGGCTTCCTGAGTGAGGAATTATTGCTATGTCAAAATAATCCTATTTACATGTATGAGATGTCAAGCCAGTTCTCAACTCATTTGAGTGTAAGTTTACTGAACTATAATATTTTTTTATTCTAGCACACTCACATTCTCTTAATAACATATCTGTTCTCAGAAATTGCAAGCTGAACATCCAGGTAGAGTAACATTCAAATTAGCAGATTTCTTTGGAATGTGGAAACTGGCTTTTAAAGACAAAATAGACAAAGGAAACAGAATTGAAGAACTACTTGGAGATCTTTGCACGGATGATAAAGGTTTGAATAAATTATATTATTTGTTAATTAACTGAAGGAAAATAAAACCTTCCAGAAAACCAGCTCAAATATTCTTCAAATCTGGAAACATACATTCATTATAACACTCCATTATTTTAAAGGTAACTATTTTTTTTTGGGTGGGAAATAAATCATCATATGACTTCTCCCGCTCTGGGTGGAGCGGGAGGGCGTGTCAGACTTTTACTGACTAAAACCCACCCGTGTTCCTTCAGTTGCCTGTGCCAGGGCCACGGTTATCTCTATCGAAAAACCCGCGACCCTGAGGTGTCGGGCCTATCTGGCCCCGTCATTTTGTGCTGACATCTTTGAGGCGCGTGAGGGCGCAAGGCTCTCTCCCTCACGCGCTCCGCCTCCTCCATCGCGATCATTACTGCTTCGCAGAAGGAGGTGACGGCTTTCCATTCCCTCTCGCTCCGTACCATAGCATGGACCAGGGCCGGACGCGAGAGATCGCCGCCGCCGATCGCCTCCGCGAGGACACTGCGGTGCTCCGCCCAAGCTGGGCAGACCTCCACCGTATGCTCCACCGTGTCCTCAGGGCGATCCACACAATGGTGACACCCGGGCGTTTCCTTCCGCCTTATGCGAAACAGGAACCTCCCGAAACAACCGTGTCCGGTGAGGACCTGTGTTAGGCCGAAGGTGAGGACGCCGTGGCGCCTCTCCAACCACTCCTTAAAGAGGGGACTTACCGCCGCTATTGTGGCGTGCCCAGCACTGGGTTGCGACAATCGCACCCTCCATGTCGCCATGAGATCTCGCCGGAGCTCTGTCCGCTGTACCGTGATTTCTCGCAGCAGCGAAGTTACACCCCGGCGTTTTGCCTCCTCGCGCCACTCCCATACGTGCGCAAGGGCTTTTGCCTCCAGATCCCATGGCGGCAATCCGGCAAGGAGGCTCGCCGCCTCGCAGGAGACCGTGCGGGACCAGCCGGACGGCCATGACCCTTTGGGACGCGTTCAAGCGGCGGGCCGGTCGACGCCTCAAAGAACGCGCCCACACCGGTGCCCCGTAAATTTTAAAGATGCCTAAGACTAGGATGCTATAGTATTTTTATTACCTTCTTATTAATAAAAATATATTGTTTGAATAAGAGTTGCTGGAAATAAAATAACTGTATTGTGTTTATATCAGTGTTCTAATAAGATTAATCTTTATATTTTCAGATAGAGTTGTAAAAATAATTGGATCAATGCCTGGATTGTCTTTTGTTAAACATTTAATAAACAACATCATATTTCACAATTCAACAAACCAACTTGGGAAACCAGATCTATTCATCACTATGCCAGGCCATCACTATGAAGTATAAGTTATAATTGTAATATGTTATATTCATTTAAATTTTTATGAATATAATTTTATTCAATCCTTTAGTTTCTTACAGATAATGATGTGCAGTTAAAAAAACACAGATCAATACCAGCATTATTTCAGATGCTTTTTGATCATAAAGTATTGACAACTGTGCCAAAAGTTCACTTTTTGCCATGGACACATAAACCAGACAGCAAAAAAACTATTATGGTTGGTATACTTATTTATGCTGAAATGATGAATGAAACTTGTTGTTGATGTCAAACTTAAATTCAAAATCATAGATAATATGGATACGGTAGTGACATACATGACAAAGTTCAAATTCCATTGCAGCCACTTTAGTACTTTTATATTACTTTAGTACCATATTATGATATTACAAATGTTTGCTCAAAAATGTTAAAAGTAATTGAAATGTTAATGTTTCAGATGGATGAACACCGGCTTCTTTTAGTAAACATCACCCAAAAGGACAAGTTGCCTTGTCCATCGGAATATTTACCACTGCTGTGGTATTTCTTCAAACCACACATGTTTTCCAAAACAACAAGGGTTATACCAATGTTAGAGTAAGCAATCAATGGCAAACTTCAATTTTAGACCTATGATTTATTTATTATAAAAAGGAGGAATCTATACATATATTATAATAGTAACAAAGTCAAAACCGTACATAAAAAAAAGAAAATGCTACGAAGTGTGGGAACGAGTCTGATGCTGAACACATAGTTTTTCGATTTTTTGTCTGATATTACTGTTTGTCTGGATATGTTACGGTTTGGCGCAAAAGTGACGACGTGAAAAGGATTAACACACACAAGTACCCTCTACTTTTAATCCCGTAGTATTTTCCCGTGCGATATTTTCCGTCATCCACGAGGGTGAAGCTGCGAGCAAACGCTATTAAATTATTACAAAAATTTAATAAATAATTGTATATGTAGGCAAGAGTTTTGTTTAAAATGTGGCAATTTATTTCAGACAATGGATACCTGGCTGCGGTGTATGGCTAATAACAGGTCAAGATCCTCCTGATACAAACAAAGAATTAGCACCCAACAAGGACGACGCTCAGTTACCTCATACGACCATATTCACCGAATTCGGAGATTTAAATCTACAACAAAAATTAACTGTGTTCAAGAAGTGAGTAATAGAGGCATCGGCTGCTGGCTGAGCCGGCTCGTTTATTTTGTTATTCGATTTCAGTATTTAGTTGGAACTTGAGAGTTAATCATTGAAAAGACTAAGGTTGGATTTCACCAATGAAAATGAATGCGATCATGCACTATTTTAAGAGCTGTTAGTCTTAAACATAGTTTATGTTCAGTTCTAAATCAGACCTAAGTTGTAGCCTGTAAGTAAGTACCTAAATCCTGTAATAATGACTGAATAATGCGGTTATTCAGTTTATCCTACTAGTCCTAGGGTGGATTCTCGGCATGCGTCCCCGCGTATCCACCTTATGGTGGATAAATGGAATAACCCTTTGTTATTTGTTTCAGGTTCATATCTTGGCCAGAGTTCGAGCAATGTCAGTTTAGAGTTACAATGGAAAATAATTTACCGAAATTCTTTACACATATCGACGATGACGACAAAGAAGGTATAGGTACTCATATAGAAGATATAGAGCACTCAGATACGGAAAACTAAACATGACATGTTTGAATAACAATAAAACCATAGTTTAGAATTTTTTAAGTCTCATTATTTACACTTTATTAAACAATCAGCTCTATGACTGCTACAAACAATCGTTTACAGTATAAACAAGAAACATTGATAAGTTTACATTGGTCTTTAAAAGTAATAAAATCATTCATAGAAATATTATCTGAAAAAATAAATAAGTATTATAAATAAAATATCTACTTACGTTTTTCTTGACATTTAAATACTGACAAAAATATACTACCAAGAACTGATAGTTCAGTTGTTGTATTTAAAATGATTAATTTAACAAACTTTCTGATAACCAGGTAAAGTAATCGTCTATTTTACATACAATCTTATTTGGTGCCTCATTCGGAATACACACCTTAATATTTACCAGTTTTGGTATATAATTATTGATAATTGATATATTAGTGCTATAACAAACAAAACAATAACTTCTCCATGTAATTATATAGGTACACTCCTAAATAAATTTACAATTTATACAAATGCTATAAATCAATTAGCACTTTTACAATAACATATTGCTTTTACTGGCTTACATTTTTGTATTAACACATACCTAACTTATTTCAATCGCACAAACAAAAACTTATTGTTAAACTAATTCAAAACAATTAAGGACGGGACTTGATACAAACTTGCACATTATGACAATTAAAATCTTACCTTTTTTATTACAATACGTCCTGTACATCGACATCGTATCATTTATTTAAAATTATCCTTTCTCTAGTCATATTGTGCAAGTGCTAATGTAACAGCTAATAATGGGTATGAATACCCAATATACTACAAATCTAGTGCAAAATCAATTACAATAAAGTCTGACTTTTAATAAATACTTTAAAAATATTACAAATTATTATTCATACACCACCACCCTATTTACATAATTATAATTTTAAGTAATACTTTTTACATTAAGTACAGTTCTAATAAATTATGAGAACAATCATTGTGGTTGTGTTGTTATAAGTTTTGGAAATGTTTATCGTTATATGTCTTGTGAGGGTGGGATTTGGGAGTTATGTAATTTAATGTCGGAATATCAACAGGCGTCTGGTTATTTTTCATCGATAATTTGTTCTGCACAGTTTTATGGATATTTGAGTTAGTGTGAACATTAAAACTTATTGTATTTAAACCATTTTGGGGCTTCACACTTGTGCTCGATATAAAGTCTGTCCATTCGTCGTCTTCCGCAAAGACTGGTGGTTTCTTGAGCTGAGAAGGCTGTTGTTTAGGCTTGCTCGATACAAACTCGCCCCATACATCGTCATCTGCCGATTGGTTAGCTACAGAGTTTTTTTGTGTGTGAACTGGTGATGCACCCTTACTGAGACCACTGACACTTAGATCACTTTTCAATGACTGTAGAGTTTCAACTGGATTGAATCTTGAGAGATCCTGCAAGTCTATACCAGGACTTGGCCAGTTTATTTGTGAATAACTTTCTAAAGACAAAGGTTGCAATATTTGACTCGTTGTTCGTTGATTTTGTGTGTTCAATGCGCTGAAACTAGCGGGTGTAGGCTGCAGAAGACTGGTTTGTATCAGTGTGCTTGAAGATAACGAAGTGCTCGTATTCGAATTGTAACTTGCATTGTATTTTAAAGCTTCGTTTGGTCTTGGCATATTCGTAAATGATATGGAATCAGGCTTCATATTGTTACTTTTCGGAGAGGCATAATCAAAGTTTGTTGGTTGGCCCATGGGCATTTGAGTAATTGGATTTCCAAAAGTGTTCGCCTTATAATCGTTCTGTGCATCTTTTGAGGGCATTGCTGATTGGAATGTATCAAAATCGTCATCAAAACCCTCATTTTCAGGTTTTGCCAATTCATTATAAGCTTTAGTTTTCTCTTTAGGGTCATTCAAATACTCGGACTCGATGACGTTGTTTACCTGTAATTCTGATTCTGGGTGCTGTATTATAGTACTGTCTTGTATTTCAGATGACTGTGATGATGATACGAAGTCTGTGAAATCATCATATGCGGCTTTAACTTCACCAGGATCAGGCCAATTTAGTGTAGGCATTGAGGGCTCTACCTTAATGGGTTGCAATAGCTGCGTTTGGTACGCAATGCTAGATTGCGGTAACGCATTAACAGTCGTAGCCGTCGCAAGATACTTTTCTTCTGGTATTTTAGGCTGACTTACTAAACTTGGAAGGGACCTCGAGTCGGATGTGCTTTTGAAATCTTGGAATTCCCAGTATTCATTTTCATCTGCGTTAGCTTGAACAACACTTTTATTCAGCCTAAGAGGGTCGTCTGTTGGATTCTTACAATCCGTTACGACCGGCTGTGGCAAGAGAACTGTAGGACCAGGTTCATAATGGATTGTTTTAGACCTGGGTATTTCAGAGTCAGTCGGCGTAAAAATATGGGTGTCGGGTAAGTTTATTTGTCGTATGGGCTGTACACTTAGTGTACTTGAGTATAACTTCTCAGACTTACTGGACATTGCAGCTTCAAAGACATCTAAGTCTGTTGGTCTTGGCGGTATGGTGGTACTTTCGTGTTCTGTGTTACAAGCTGAAACAGGTAATGACTGAATGAAATGAACTTTCAGTGTAATGTGACTACACAAGAGGATTAAAATGATTAAAGTATTAGTTTCAATGTGTTAATGCGCAGTAGGTACTTTCTAGAGTTTCATGTTATATAAAATACTGTTAGCCAAGATGAATAGTCCTATCACTTATGTGACCAATGGTAATCACTCTCACCAAAGGTATCTATATATTGTTTCCAACCCAATAACAACTTGTCCCTTGTCCATTCCTAAGAGTCAAAGCACGCAATGCCATCACGTGTTTGCGCAATAAGACGCGCTACAAATGATGCAGTGCTTTGCACATGATGAATTCTTTCACATGTTATATGCGCCTCAATCCGCAATCAAATGCGCCGTTACATCAATACGTGCTGTTCATCTTTGCGGTTTTCGTCATGTGCCAATCCAAGGTTAGTTTTACTGCATAAGTTTTTCTGTGGACTCTACAAGACTATTTGAACCAGCAAAGGTCTGATTGGGTAAATAATTAAATACTAATTCTTACCAACAGTTCTGGAGTCCTGTGTTAAAGATCAGTCAACTTACCATGAGATAGTAATTCAGATATCTTGAGGGTAGAATGGTTATGAGCCATTTGGTCTAGGGTGGCCATAAGGTGTTCTAGGTCAAGGAGAAGGGCTTCGGCATAGGTGACTATTGGAATAGGATGAAGCAGATAATTTACAGGTGGATGTTATTGATCCAAGTGCAAGACATGCAAAAGAATTACCATGGTGAGTATATTATGACAAGCTCTGTTAATTTGTTCAAGTATTCACAATATAATGGTTCAATAACAATATACAAACAAATTATTAGTATTTTTCTGGCATTTCAACTAGACTGTGCATAACTTGCGTGTAGTTTTACTGAGTTGCATAATGTGCCAATTACATAATGTTATTGAGGTTGATTCATTGTCATTTTGTTAGTAATTAATAAAATAATACATTACAGTAACTTACATTCTTGTCCATCTGAAGTGAAAGGATCGGACCATGTGGCGGGTTTGCTTACTACTTTGTCAGCAACCGGTTCACTTTGACTGACATTAGATGGAGTAGGAGCTTGTTTCTGTGGTTGAAGAGGTGCAACACTTAAGTTTGCTGCATACTTAGGCATGTGGCTACTCCATTTTGGTCCAAAAAGCTGTAAGCAATTTATATCACAGTACATATTAAAAACTATAACTGAACTCAAATTAAACATAATAAAAATAAATAAAAACACCAATTGACCAACTTTTCTCTTTTCATGAGATGTTACAATGTTGTCCCACTTTTACTAAACCCAAAACTTATGGACTGAATTTGAGGTGCATTGTGATTATTATGTTATTATTTTAAAGACATTTCAGAAACTTTTTTATGAATGTCTGGAAAGGATTAGAAACTCAGGTACAGTATGTTCAAAAATAAACAACAAAATGTTTAGTTGCAAAAGGTCTAACTAATATCTTTAAACATGTATCTTTCTAAGGTGTAAGTACATAATGCAGAAACTCGTCAGCTTAAGAAAAAAGTTTTTGATGTTCAGTTTTCGAAACCTCTCTATCTGGTGTACATTCTAAGGATATATTTACATATACAAATGTTTATATGTAGAGTCTACTTGTCTGCAGTTAAGAATCATTCGGTCTGTTGTGGGTCCTAGCGGTCATACCCAGCCTAGCTCCGCAAAGAAGCACAAGAGCTACTGGGTGCCACACAGGCTTCGCGGAGCGACCTCACCGTTCCGACGATTTGTTCTCGTTGTGATGCAACAGCCTCGCACTCCAGGATGACGTGGGCGGCTGATTCGTCGGCGCTAAAGCAGCCTCTACAGAGTGGGCTGTCTGTGGCGCCTACATTGAATGTTTGTTTTAGGGGGCAGTTACACGTAGTTGTCTGGGGATAGTCGAGGCATACCATCAGTTTAAAACATATTTGTTTTATCTGTTGTTGTGTACTTCTGTTGATCTCTGGCGAAGCCATGTACGAAACTGTGAGATTGGTAAGGGGAGGAGTGTGAGCCTTAATAACGTCGTGGAAACTCCATACTTAATATTATAAATGCGAAAGTCACGCTATCTGTCTGTTGGTCTGACTGTCTATTACTCTGTTATCTTTTCACGCTGTTTGCATGGAGTCTGTCTTTGTTAGTTTCCCGAAACTAACCCTCAAAGGAGGTTAAGGGGATGTTAAAGTTTGTATGGTAGAACAAAGGACTCGTTAATAGTTAGACAGGAAAGAAAGAATAACAGGTTTTATGTTTTTTTTATTAATCAACCTGTAATGGGGCAAAAATAAGTTAATTGGGGAGGATTTTTACTGTGTGGCTGTGTGGGTGATTCATTCAAAAATTGGAAAAGTCATCGTCAAAATGGAAATGTCCCAAATATTTTGACATTTTGAAACTCTTATTCCCAAAGGACATAAGACTTTTCCAAGATCATAATCATTAAATTACGAAAACTACTTTTTTAAAGGGTGGACATGGACGGAGTCGCAGGCGAAATGCTGGTTTGTTAATAATATTAAAAAAGAAATTAAAATAACTTACAATGTTTCTGGAGTCTATACATAAAGCTTTTAGCAGTGTTTTTTGTCCTAATGAATTATTCCAGTTCACAATATATGGTTGTCTTTCATCAGTTTCCAATAAATGACCCCATGTTTCATTTAGCAATGTTTCTAGCTTCCCATCAAACTCTACATCAGGTTCTGATATTTCTTCAATAAATACTGCAGTTAATACTTTAGTAATGCTTTCCATGATATGATGATCATTATCAGTTGATTGTAAATTAAGAACTGATAATTCCTGACATTCATCTTCTTCCTGGACTTCACTTGATTCTTTTTTTACAGCCGATGATTGGAAATCATCAAAGTCCCCAAAATCATCATCTTCTAAATTATTATCTTCTTTTACTTGATTCTGAAGTTGATAAGTATCTGTCATAGATCTAGTTTCTAATTGTGGTGAATCTTGTGAGTGTAATTTGTTTTCTTCAAAGTTGGCTCTGAAGTTACCAAAATCTATTTCATTGGTGTCCTTATTTTCCCATGGATTGGAACTGTCAACAACACTGGTAACATTACTTTTAGTGTTGGCAAATTTAAAATCATCGAAATCTCCAAAATCATCTTCCACTGCATTTTTATTTGTTTGAATGTCAAACTGCTCCAAGGATTGTTGAACATTTTCTGGAAAGTCATGTGAATTTTGTGACGTACATTCTCTTCCTGTGGGCTCATTTATATCAACAGAGGATTCAGCATCTTTCTCTTTCATATGACTGTGGTCAAGATCTTCTGCAATAGTCTCATGTATAACATTAATATCAATAGATTGGTCAACAATGACCTCATCTGAATCTATGTGCAATTCTTTTATAGCAACAGTTGGGTCAATCACATTTTCATAAGGGGATGCATTATTACTATCCTCTTGACTACTATTAATAGAATTACATGGAATGTTTAAGTCTTTTAAACTATCAGTGTTCTGGTCACTACTGTCATTTTCATCACTGTTTTCAACAATATTGGTAACAATTTCTTCATCCAGTTTTAAATTTAAATCTTCAATATTTATATCTTCTTCACATTTTAATTTATTTTCATTAATATCATTGGTTTCAAACTCATCATGGCTAACACTACTTTGTTCTCTTTCTTTGCTATGTTCATGCTCCTTGAATAAATCTTTATTATGTACCGCAGTGTCAATACTTTTTGTTATCTCTGGATCTTTAATTTCAAGTGGTTTGTTATCAGATTGATAATGGTTATAAGAAGAAAAGTTGCCATAGTTGTAATCATTGTTTTCATCATCATCATCCTCTTGCGATACTGAAACAATTAAATAATCACTAATATCAATAAGTTAGGTATTGGTAATAAACTAATAAGACTTATCTTGTACGGCAAAAATTTCACACAACAATGAGAACCAAATTAATCTTTCAAGAACTTCTTCTACTTTTATAATGTTCATTTCACATTAAATGTGTTCCAAATAATGTAGGATTGATCAAATATTTATAGTATTACTACCAACTTATTACAGGCCATTGTTATTGTATGATACCCCATTACTCACACAAGAAGTAAGATATTGTATAGGCAACTTCAACAACTTGATTTTATGTTCTATGTATATCACAATTAAATACAAGAGAAATACTAACAACTGTATGATAAATCGAAATCCCCAGGTTCCTTATCGTCTTCACACTGGTCGGGTGGTGGAGGAGTACTGCAAACGAGTGGAGGAATCGACATTCTTGGACAAAAAGATTAAATCAAGGATTTATTGTGACACTTTTAATTACATTAGAATAGTAAACTTGATAAAACTGGCACACTGCTCTATACACTTTTTACATAATATCGAACACTGTTGTACTATGAACATGGAATTAGGACAGCTGTTTAGTAATTGACAAAAATTTGCTACGATGAAACGCAACTGATTGAAGAAAGCTGACATCTGTCTGTCATTGGGAACAACTCTGAACCGAACAACCATTTTAATTTTCGTTCATAAACGCTGACGGAGTTTATTGAAACCCGATGATATTCTCGCTATGTATTATAAGCCTTTTGTAAAACATGTATGTCTCGTTGCTGAGACAGACAAATGATTCGTATTCAATCTTTCAGATTGGCAGCAGATTGAACCTGAGGGTTGAACTGATGACTGATTGATCGTCTTTTTAGGAGATAGAAAAACCTATGAATCTCTAGTTTTAACGTCCCAATAAAGTCAAAGTATGCGGCTCTGTATCGTGTTGACAGCTATTGGTAGTAGCGATCTGCCTTAAACCCAATTATGTGTTTGGCCCTTAGAGTGTTTTCGATCGTTGCTAATGAGCGACATACAAACCTTTGGAGGCATCTCGTGGCTTGAAAGATATTGAAGTTTTGTATGGGACAGCAGATTTTTTTTTCGCGATTATCATGTAGGTCCCATGGAGAAAGTTGTTCAGTTTGGTGAAATTATTCACACCTTTCTGATTCATGCAGTTTATCACATCTACAACACTACAAGGTTATATTGGCGGTTGGCCAAAATGGGAACACTTCGTAGCTGATACTTTTAAGTACTTGATCCGAAATAACATAACATCAAGCCTGTAATCCCAGAAGGGTTAAGCAGAGGTGTACCCACATTTCGCCAGTTATTCTTAAGTCCCATGTGGGGGCGAGCCTATTGCCATCAACCGTGCACAAATCCAGTCTCCGGACTGCTACTGGGAAATTCTAGATAAAAAACCCAATTACACTTTGCCCGACCTGGGAATCGAATCAACGATCTCATGCTTAGCAGTAGCTCTTACGTCTATTTTTTGTCATGTCATGTCATGCACCGCACCTTTTTTGACCACACTTTCTGATACACAACACGCTTTAGGTGGTGTGTTGTTTATCTAGTCAACAGATGTATGTGACTGACGTAGTACTGTGTCTGTGTGTGATCCTGTGCTCAGTAGACATGGGCGAAACAGCTCACTGAAAAGAAAAAGAGCGACTAGCTCTTTCACTCTAAAGAGCTATATCACTCTTCTAGCTCACTAGCTCTTCTATAGCTCAGTAACTCAGTCGCTCAGACATCGACTGTTAGCTCTTTTATCTCACGCCGCACACGCGTCGATTCGTCGAATGAGACGGCTCGGCTCGCTCAATATCAATAGCTCTTTGGAAGTTTGGACTGTGTATTACGGTTCTTTAGATCATAAACACGCTACGCGAATTACTACGGATATTGATAATACGTTGTTTTTTTTTGTGGCTGTGGTTATAGGAACGGTCGAGTATCTTATTAGGATTGATTTTTGTGAAATAATTTCACATGTAGTTTCAATTTAGTTCACAGAAATATTTAAAAAGTTCACAAAATTGTACCATTGTCACAGCTTACTACTCACAAAATCTCATTTATTAATAGGAATACACTATTGGTAATTTTTATGCAGCGGCATGCATGTCATTTCGTCGAAACAACCGAAAAAGTTATAAGTTTTATTGTTTGATTTTACGTAAACAACCGGCAAAATACAATGCCGCGGTTTCTTTGAATAACGTGCCAAAGTGTTTTCTACTATAACACAATGAAAATAAAGATAGATTTACAGTGACGTATGTCGTATGAGTAGATTGCAATGACGTATTGCGCCGGACAAGCAGAGAGCCTTGTTGAAAGAGCGAACAAATGCGATTCGAATTCATCCGAAGCATTCCGAAGCGAGCCGATGAGCCGTTTAGTCGGTGACTTCGGTCATCGGTGTCTCGCTCGGAACGAACCTACTGAAGTACTGAGCTACTGAGCTAGTGAGCTAGTTAGCGAGCGAGTGAGTGATCGAGAGCGACGTAAATCGAAAAGAGCTAGCTCTTTTCTATCACTAGCTCACGAGCTACCCATGTCTAGTGCTCAGTGCTATAGTCTGTGGTCGGTGCCCGGTCTGTTCGTGTCGTGTCTCCTGTCTCCGGACTCGTCGTCTGAAAAAGAAAAGTTGAAAGCAAAGCAATAAGATTTTACTTTTTATCCATTTTATTCGTTTAGTGACGTTAGGTGTAAATTGGTGACAAAATAATTAAAATATTTTAGTATTTGCTTGCTTAAAAAGCGGACTTTATTTAGTACAGGTAAATACACTTTATCTTATCTTTGAACCGTGATAAATGGTGGCTATTGGTTTTTGTATTTCAATTACTGGTTGTGAATCTACATATCTCGATAATAGATATGATGTAAATATTAAATAAGCGTCCCTGTAGGCACTGGGTGTCCCAATTTGGATTGCTACTTTACGGTTTAGCATCAGCTTCATTACTTTGCGAAAGGACTGTCAATAACCTTTGACATGTGTCATTGCTTACGTGTCAGCTCATACCTTCATTTTGTTTGTGAGAATATTTTCAAGTAAATTAGTGTAAAAAATACTGTTAGCTCTTTGCTATTGCTAGCGCTACTTTACAAAATATTTGCTCTGTACAGCGGTTCGTATACTTTTGCAAATGTTTCATAAATACTCTGTATTATTCGCCGATATAAATGTGCCGCTAGAATCTTAGATGATGAATGAAATACATAAATATTGATACATGAATTATTACGCTAGCAGATTGCTGTTGTGTTGATCCTCATTAAGGGTAAAAAATCTGATAAGATTTTTTCTGACAATGTTTTGTTCGTTATTTTGATCGAAGGGTAGTTGAGTGCGGCAGATCCAATGGAGCTGCAGGCATTGCTCGTGCTGTGTGGAGTGGGGGTGGCTGGACTCGCTATGCTGCTTCTCATGGGGCTGTTCTCAACCTCGGGCACCAGCTATGAGGAGGCTATTGCTCAACAACGCCGAGCCACCACGGAACTACTTGCTCTTGCTGAAAGCAAAAACAAACCTAAAAAGAAGGAAAAGAAAGCTAACAAAAAGGTAATACATATCATAATTTTGTTTTATCAAGGAGACTCCCAAGAATGAGATAAATGAAAGGAATAGAGGGAGGTCTTTGTCCACCTGTGGGACATTCAGGCTCATATAATACAACATGAATCTAAACATACTGAATGAAATAGTGGGTCAGTACATTGGAGCAGTAAACTGGCTATTAGAAAACATTTACTTAATTATAATTTTAAACAGTAAGACAGAGCAATTTTTAAATCCAGGGTCATAAAGTTAGATGGCTCCGACCTGAAGTATGTGTAATGTTGATAAAATTGCATTACATTTAACAAGTGAGTTACCTAAAACTGCAAGGTTACTTAAGAATTCAGCCTTTGAGACAATTGGTGCACATATGTATTTATTTTGAGGGTATGAATCATTTCATTATTTTTACAGTCAGTTGTTTAAGGGATATTATGTGTTTGAGTAACATAGTTAACCTTGGGTGTACAGCTTTTAATGTTAGACCTAGTTGATGAAGTTTTTGTAGGCCTATCCAATTTCTGTTTATTGTAACACCTATGATTATAGATTATTAATTTGTAACAGATGAATTCTGGTTAATCAGAGTTAGCATACAATTTAAGAAAATCTGTAAAGCCCAATAGATAATTTTTTTGCAGTCAGTAAAGCTTGATTTCTTACACTGGTATTATCATGGTATTTTAGTTAGCAAAGAAGGAAAAGAACAAGGACAGTTCTGTGGTGACAGGCAGTGAGCAGGAGAGTGAGGCACCGGCTGAGAGTGGAGTTGAAGATGATGTGATGCCGGCTCCTAAGGGACATGTTGAGTTTAATCCAGCAGTAGTTGTTGATGCACCCAGGGATACACCAAATGTTAAGGTAAGCTCTTTTGCTTGACATTTAAATTGAGAACACAAAAATATGATTACTAATACAGGCCTACTGTTTAACTGAGATGGTGCATGAGGTAAATGCATGGTGCAGGTGGGATGTTGAGGCTCATCAGCTGGTAAGTTACTGACTTCTTGTGACGCGGCACTAAAGCCCTCCCAGTCCCTCACAGTGAGGCCCCAGCAGTTCCCAGGTGTCCCAAGCCCCAGCAGTTCCTAAAGTTATAGTCTGATTATGCATAAATGATGTATTATTTATTAAAAAAAATTGGTATCAACTGCGGGAGAGGGAATGATTGATCTTCCTTATTAAAATGGCTTCAAGAATGTAATGCCTGAATTCTATAAATACATACCATACCATACCCTATCTCAATTTATCTTGCAAATATTTCTAATTGCACTTCTTTTTATTACCTGTAGAGATAAACATCTTAAAAAACTGATTCATTCAACTTTGTGAAACAGTATTTAAATAAGTAGAACCTAACAATAGGTGAATTGGCAACATTGCATGATGGTGCATAACAACAACATAAAAGTTTTTATTGTGTGATTCATAAATTATATCTTGGAAATGTATGTTTTACAAAAGATAAAGTTCCAAGTTATCAAAATCATATGAAGAATAATGCATTCTTGTTAGTAATTACTTTTATAAAATTTTTTAAGAAAGACCTTTACAATGTTACATTTTGAACATCTTGTTTCACTTGACTAATTCCTCACTAATGAAAGTTAAGGTATGCTATTAATTTGTAGGGCTCTATTGAGGTGGTTTGTTTTTATTGTTGAATTGCATGTTGGGAAATTATTCTAATTGATTTTAAACTTAGAAAACAAACAAAAGATTCCTAATACAATTATTAACAGAATTTCTTCACTTATAAAAATAAAATAAACCATTCTGGAGTATGAGTTTAAACTGTAGTCTGCATCTTATTTGTGGGTTAGTGTGTAGTAGATTTAAAATTGATTAAAACTGGAACGTAATAGGATGGGTGAATGCTGGTAACTTTAATTAGAATACACCAATGGTAGATTTGATGAGTTGGGTCCACTACAGTACGACACTGTCTGTGCAGATCCGCAAACGCGGCAAGGACCCTAAAGTAAAGCCGATACTGATAAACAAAGAGGATCCGAGTTGCGTAAGCGATCCCAGCGCGGTGCCAGACTCAACCACCACCACTGTCGCCAACCACTTTGAGGAAATGCATCCCAAAGATGAGTTTGAATTGATGCATTCATCACTGGTAGCGGAAAAAGTGAGTCTACCTACGAAAGTTATATGTGTCGGCAATGTTTTCTGTGTGTGTCCGTTAACTTGTGACGTGTTGTTGTAGTTAAGTAGAAAACATAATAAAGCATTCATTAGATCATCGGTTTTGGTTAAGAATTTATTTACAATATACAGTAGTACAATATAAGTTTAGACTTCTGACTTTTGCAAAATTCGTTCAAAGTACGAGTAAATTTAAATAAATTTGCCACCTATTTCGCATGGCTTTAGTACTAACTATCACTGAACCGAATTCTCAGTTGCAGTAATGTCTTCCGACTCGTTTTCATTATTTTGCATGTCGAGTTGTATTTACGTGTCGAGCGTCGTATTCTCGGCGCTGTCTGCCTTTGTATTACTGTTTTATGTCGTGTCGTGACTTCATTGTAAGTCTTTCATATCACTATCGATGCACGCCCCTTGTTAAGCATGCTTTAATACAAAGTAACAGTTGTTTGTATGTATGTTTTGATGATAGCATGTTAATTATTATAGACATAACGCGATAGCATAATATGTATTTCTTTTTAGGCTCCAGAGAAAGTGGAAGAAGTCGTGGAGAAGAAAGATATCAAACCAGCGAAGGCAGCCAAAAGTGCCAAGATAGTTGCCAAGCCCCCTGCGCCAGTTGAAGTCGTTAAGGAAGAAGTTACTCGTGAGCGGCACAACAGTGGCGAAGCGGCGAAGGATCAGCGCAAGGGTATACATATCGTCGCCAGATCTTAGCATTGATCATTTCATGAAGTGTTCAACCATTTCATGAAATGGTTGTATTTCATAAAATGGCCAGCTAAAATTGACCATATTGTTAAACGTCAAAGTTTAATGATATGTCAGTCGACGCTTGGCCATATAATTAATGAAGGGTATTAAGGGTGGGGAAGATCACGTGGCGGGTCAAAATTGCTTCCAAGCAATAATAATAAGGCGTAGTCGACGGAACTCCGCTTGGCGGGCTCCTTGTGAATGATTTAAATACACATTATTTTATAATATGAAAATCGTACAATATTAGTATGCAGGGTGGCAGGGACATTGACGCACAACCTGTTTCACACCATGGATTCATTACATAATTCTGAATGTTGCGAGGGCGTTGAAATTTTTCGTGGTCTTAAAAAAAAAACAAGCTGTGCCTTGCATTAAGACCGCGACGGGATTGCACTTTTCTAATCGACGAAAAATTTCTATGTTAGGTGGCCTAGAATCATTTGCAGAATTCATGGTTTCAGTTTGCGAGTCGATGTCCTTGCCACCACTGTATACATGTAACGAAAACCCTGTCCGATCCTGAAGGGTATTATTTGGTATCGTACTGCGTACACAAATACGTAATCATTTAATGGATACGAGATAATTGTTTTTCCCCAATGAAAATAATTAATTTAAAAAAATTGTGTTGTAATGTACCAACTGTAGGTATCAGTTTATTATAAAATTTACTTGTTGCATACCTCTGAGATTGTGTTCCATATGTCTATCTCGAACATTAGTACACATTCGACACCTTTTTATTAAATTTGCACGTACTCTTCGCAGCGCACCTATGTACGATTTGAGTGAGTCGAAAGCTTCCACAATCCGAGCTCTTACTTCGATTTCCGAGTCACACTCACTCATAAAATATAAAAATTAACATATTAAAATATTCCTGATTGGTATACGACATTGTTCGCGATACGATAGCGGCACGTGATACGTACGGACATCCGATCGCAAGCTATCTCCACGTGAGACTGGCGAAGTGGCCAAACAAGTAGCGTGCTAGTAGGCAACCAGGCGGCTACATCAAAGGGTCGAGGACTCGTTATGAGTACCTACAGTGCGGCTAGTGCAGGGCGGTGTCCTTTGAAATAAAAATAGGCAAAAAAATATAAGATTTCGCCGGCCGGTGGAGTGTTGTCAACTTATGAAAATTTACCATATTTAGTGTTATATTTCGCATGGTAACTAAAAATAAAAAAATCAACAAGTTTTGGTTTTTAAAAGTTAGATTTTTTTTACTATTTTTTCTAGTACGTATGTTAAACCAGGAATACGCCTTTTTTTGGATCGGACAGGGTTTTTGTTACATATTGTATTAAAGGGGTTAATATAAAATTAAAAAGCCATCGATTCAAAGACTTCCATTACATAGCACTCAATTGAGTATGAATAAAATGATGAATGTAAATAATCGTAGTTAGCAGCTAGTTGATCTAGTAGCCCTAGGATGTAATATCAGTAAACTTTAGGCAAGAAGACGGAGAAGAAGCCTGTCGAGGAAGTGTCGGACGGTGTCCGCGAGGAGGTGGTGCCGCCGTTGAACGCGCCGCAGCCCAGCGAGCTCACCACGGACAAGCTGCTGAGGCAAGCGCTGGCAAATGCGCCGCCTCCTGCCTCCTCCCCGCCCCCCAAGAACAAAAAGAAGAAACCAGAGCCCAATGTACTCTCGCTTATGGGTGAGTGTAGTTCTTCTTCTCTCAGATTATGTCTGTGCAAAGTTTTGAAATCTGCTGAGCTAGCACAACCAGTGTGGCAAGCAAAAGCTTGCACCCACAGTTCACCAGTACCCAATAGAACTTAGACTTTTTGTGCGCGTCTTTATGGTACACCATCATACAGGAGGCATGTGTGCTTCACAAGCTCATAAGAATAATAAAAATAATATAACTCTATGATTAATTCAAGATAACATGATCAATCTATATTGCAACTGTTGGCTTTCTATAAGTATTTAACAACCATATTAGGCCAAGAAGTGAAGTTTTGGTCCAGTCAAGTGCGTAAGGGTGTGTTTAGTTAAAATGGCCAGCAGTATTTTGATGCAACGTTGTGGTCAGCAGCGGGTGACAGCGGCGGGGTGAACGTGGGCGAGCTGGTGCGCGTGGTGCGCGACGCGGCTTTGTCGCGCACGGAGATACAGATCCTGACCGACGCGCTGCTCAACAAGCATCACGACCCGCTGCCCGAGCACTCCGAATGGACTGAGGTATACTTGTTACGTATTGCCTCCTGAAGCTTTGTTGCCATTCTGGGAACCGTCCACACCTACTTGGCAACAGAAACAAAAATATTGTAGAAAATCCACTAAGGGGATAAAGCAATGTCTTATGTCACGGGCTTTGTATTGAATCCCGAGCGTAGCGAGGAGTCACTCAGCGAGGGAGTCCTTAGTTAATTGCACTCAGGATTCAAGCTCAACCAAGATGAAGACAACTTTATCCCCGAGGAGAATAGTATACTTTTCACACTTTCTGCGATGTAATAAAAATTCATTCGAAGTTCGCCGATTCAGCTAGTTATTACTAAAGTCGAATCTGGATAACCTTCTAACATATTGTAGTGATAAGTCGAAGATTATCGCTGTTTATTGCAAAGACAACAAAGGTCAAACAATAATGTTACATAATATTTAAAAGAAATTATGACTAACATTTTATCGCAATTCATGGTTCGAAAGGAGTATTGTATGTTGATAGACAATATTAAAGAACGATTTTACGCTATTCTGGCACAATGTAGGTGTAGCAGTGTGAGGGTCAGGTGACCGCGAGACGAGCACTTACTTAAATTGATTCGACGTCGCTCAGCCATTGTGTGAACATATGCAGGACTTGTGCCCGGAACAATCGTATTGCCGCTCTCGTGCTTCATGACAAAGAGCGAATTTGCATGATCTTGAATGTTGGATTAAAACATCGTTACTAATAGGCCAGCGAACTAACAAAATACTTCAGTTACTGCAGTAACTGCTTGCTGCATTTTAATATAACGCATAGCCATCGTGTTTTTTATGACACAAACATGTTTGAAAGAGATTAACAACTATACCTTTATTATCCTTTTACAGATGGCAACTGCATTCATATATTGAAATATTTATTTGAATTAATATTGTTGTCTCAGGGCCCCAACGACCCCATACAAAAGCTGAAGAAGCAGCTGGCCGACAAGGAGAAGGCTCTCGCCGACGAGGTTGAGGCCTCGCAAGCACTGCACGCCAAACTTAAGGAACTCAGGTACAATACAGGCATTCGCAGGACTCGATCAATTAGTGCTAATTGTAGCATCATCATTGTTACTGGTGAAGATTGCATCAACAGTAATACAAACAATATCTTCAACTTGTTGTCAGCTTAACTTATTTTACTACAGGGTTTGTTCTGACTTATATTCAAATTCAAAATAATTTATTTTCTCTCCACAAACAATGGTGTCTTAAATACATAATTTTGACAAGCTTAAAAACTATGTGACACTAGTTTGTGAGAGACTGGTGTCTGCACTAGGAATACCTGTTTAGCAGATCCCCAGGACCCCACTACACGGTATGTAAATAATCAGTTAATCAGAAAATTTGAAGGGATAGGGCATAATATAAAAATCAATGATAAACTCGCAGAATAAAGGCAAAAAAAGAAACAGAAAATGTAGGTAGAAACAACAAACGTAGGGAAATTAGTGGGATGGAACTATTTCGGATGAGTTAGTAATTTGTTGCTCTGTAATCTAATATATGGAGCCATTCAGTTATAGCACTCTTACAAGCCTTTGTTGTTAGGTGGGAGATCGTGGTAATACGGTTTATTTTATTATTTAAAGTATAAAATCTTTGAGAGAAGCTTGTTCTTAGACCTTTGGCAGTATTGCAGACGGAGTATTTTCTGCTTTTTCCTGAGATTGAGAGGGGATTAAATATTAAGGAGGAGTGCTTCTTGAGCACAGTGTATAAAACAAAAAGTTGCCTCACTGACAAGACTGTTTGTAAAGATCTACAGTAGGACAAACATTTTAAAATGGCATGTTTTCTGCCATACTTGTAATGGCAGAAAACATGCCATTTTAAAATGTTTGATTTTGGAGCGCCACCCCATGATGTTATGCAGTACGTCAGAAGAGACTGTAGAGTGTAACCACCTAATAACCTCCACGTTAGCTTCGTGACAAAGTTTTTAAAAAGAAATATAAATTTGCGAATTCTTCACGTGAGGCTGTCTATTTGTAGTTGGAAGCTTAAAGTGTTATCTATTATAATTCCAAGAAACTTAATAGAGGTAGTCTTTTGGAGAACGGGAGCAGGTGTCAGTATTCGAGTCAATGGGCTTTAATGTAGAAATGGGATAGCAATTCATTGCGCCTGTTAGTGCGGGAGAAAGCTATATACTTAGTTTTATCGATGTGAAGGGTAAAAACATTATTTTTTAACCAAGCCAAGACCCTGTCAAAACCTTTTTTTGCGTAATGATAGACATCAGCCCAGGAGTCCGCTGTGAAAAGTAGTGCTGTATCATCAGCAATAGATATGATTTTACCATGGGATAGCTGTTGGTTACGAAGATCATTAATATAGGCAAGGAAAAGGGAGGGCCCGATCACACTTCCCTGAGGTACACCAAAAGTTACAGGAAATCATCACTAACATAATTTCCTATATTAACCCTCTGAAACCGATCAGATAAGTAGTCTCGGAAAAGTTTTAGTGGTAGACCCCTGATTCCCCTACAGAGACTGTCAAACGCTTTGGCTAGGTCAAGGAATATGACAAGTGCCTTTTTTACTATCAAGTCAGTTAACAAGACGATCTGTCAGCTCATGAACAGCGTTCCGCACAAGATTTTCCAGCCCTGAACCAGTCAGTACACAAGCTGCATGTGGACAGTCTGAACCAGTCAGTACACAAGCTGCATGTGTACAGGTCTCAACTAGAACAAATTATAATTTGTCTTGAAAAAATATCTTGGATGGCAGCACAACTGCACAAGTAACCACTATAAAATTAGTTTTAATTTATCCTTTCGTCCCAGTTGGCACTATCGTTACTAATACTTACATAGAACATACATTACTTTACATAGAAATAAAAAAGAAATCTATTAACACTTTATTATTTGAAAAGGATTGCACGAAAAGTTTTAAAAGTAGGTTGATTCCTAGATGGCGTTGAAAAACTACAGTCTGGCAATTAGTGAGTCGCTGATGCAGTCATTTGTTGAAAACTTGGACAAAGAAACATTGCTAGCTCAATAGCCAGACTTAGGGAGGTGTCATTTCTTTGTATGGGATTGGGTATCTCTACGTAGTATTATATTATCTGTGGTACGGTGTAGTACAGTAGGCTCTGAAAAGAGTTATTTTCACCTCTTTAGAGCACCGTGCAAACCTGCGGATAAACATGTTTGCTCTGACCGACAGCGCCCTTCGTTCCCGCTCAATGTCCGCATCATCCTTTAAGTTAGGAGTCGCGATATGTCCTAAGTAGTTAAAACTGTCGTTCTGAGGGTTGGTCATTTAACTTTATGGGTGGCAGTTCTAGCACTTTCCTAGAACCACCCTGAAAAACCATACACTAACTCTTCACAACATTATAACGCAGCCCGTGGTCAGCTGCATAATCCTCATACTCATCAGCCTCCTGAGTCCACAGACCGAGGCGCTCAGCAGCACCATATCGTCCGCGTAGCTGATGTTATTAATACAGACGCCATCTATGTGACAACCGATATATTGCTCGCTGAGCGCCTCAATCCGTCCGTTCACATACAGGTTAAAAATTGAGGGAGAGCTCCACCTCCCCTGCCTCACTCCACACTCCAACCTATAAGGGCCCGACAACGTGCCCGCCCACTTCACGTTATTCACCTGGTTCCTGTACCAATACTTACAGATGTTAATAAGTTCATACGGTATCCGGGATGAAATCATCTTATCCGATAAAATATCGTATGAGACCAGGTCAAAGGCTGTCGGAAGGTCGAAGAAGCAAGCGTACACAGACGTGTTTCTCTCGGTATAGCAAACTCTTCAAACACAATATTGCAGCTTCTGTAGACAGTCCCGGCCGAAACCCGAACTGATTACCGTGCAACTTTATGTATTTGTTTAATTGTGTATTAAGAATGCTACCAAACACTTTTGCAACCATTGTAGCTAGAGAAATACGTATGTAGTTTGATATATCTGACAAATCCCCGGCTTTGTTTTTCACTACACGCACTACGATAGTCCTCATCATGCTTGGCAGAAGGCAGGTATGAGTGAGATATACAAAAGTTGTAGAACATAGCCAACACCCTGCACATATTTGGCCCAGCATGCTGTATATGTTCCACACTTAACCCGTCGTGACCAGGAGATTTTCAAAGTCAAAGCATTTATTTCAAATAGGCCTATAAAAAGGCACTTTTGAACGTCAAAATTTATATTAAAAATAGAACTGATTCTAGGCGCCACTTCCAAAAAGTAGTTTCGTATGGAGAAGAAGTGGCAAGAAACTCCACCGTTACTCTTTTAAAATGTTTTACAATATTTTATATACATTAATTATATTTTTATATGTGAAGACGATGCACCAAGAATAAAAATACTATACCACAATTGGTAAAAAGAATTATAAATAAAGCAAAGGCATATAAAATAATTTGCCATGGGAAATCAATTTTACTGCCATTGATACATCCCTGGCTGAGATTCTGGGATCAACATACTTCCCACTCACCCCTCCCGCCTTCTGTGTCGAGGATGTTCCTGACGGCGACCTTACAATAAAGTTGTCTTAAAATTTATCAGCTATACCTTTCAAATCATTTGTTGCTTCAATATTCACTGGAAGACCAGGGCGAATCTTCAATCGGTTGGTACTTTTCCAGAACCCCTTGAAATCCTTCGTGCTATGTTTAGCTGTGGAGTACATTTTGTCACTAACTGAGCTGTGAGTTGGATCATCACAATACAGATCACTACACATTATAAATTCAGTTGGAAAATCAATCAGTCTGAGACGCTTATGACATTCGGTTCGAAATTGTGTGATATCGTTTGAGGTTTTTTCATCCCATTTGCACAGATTATCAGTAATACTCAACGTAATTCTAAGAGGAGTCAAACATTCTAGTTTATATTCGCATATCAAAGGAAAATGATCTGACCACAAGACGTCATAATGAACATACACATTGCACACGGAGACAGCAGCTGATTGCGACATAACACAATGATCAAGCCAGCGCTTAGACCCACAGGCTTGATCTATGAAGGTAAATGTTTCCGAGATCAATCCAACCTAACATATTTTACATCTACAATTACCCATTTAAAGTCATCACATGAAATATTTAATTCTTTAAATATTTCATATATTTTCCGGGATGAGCGTTAAAACCCCTAAAAAAAATAATTGGTTCGTTTACATAATCATTACTAATAGCAGTTACAGTTCCAAAGCAGTCAGTAAATATCGGCACGTTATCAGATTTGTTAGTCGGCATATAGACACACTGCTATCAATGACCCAGCGGCCGTACTAACACGAATAGCACACATACGCGGATTATCGCAGTCTATCATTGTAACACTAGAAACCACACTAGAATTCGACAGCAGCGCAGCCCCGCCATGAGGCCTGCCGCGCGGTAGGCCCGCCTTCGTGTCAACAGCCGAAGTCCCATTGGAGCGAAACCTGCTATCTATGCTCTTCAGATACGCTAACACTTCAGGAAGCAGCCAAGTTTCGTGTAGTGAGTGCTAACAACACACACTCGTCACATAAACGTCGAACATTACAATTATAGCTGGCAAACTTGTAGGTCGACCTATCCATCGTTATCTGATACTGGGCCGATTGAAGCGGATCCTCCTTCCGCCTGTCGATATTAATAGTGAATAAAGCGCCTAAAGATAATACCCTGAGGCCAAGTTGTTTTGTCTAAAAACATATCCAATTTAGACTCAAGACACAAAGGATTTGTATGCTTTGTGATTCAACACTTTTTTCGTGTTGATCTTTTCCAAGAATACCCCCTCCTGTGTTTGCATTTTTTTATGGTCCACGATATCTATTATACCTATATATTCCAAAGAATCAGTATGCACATTTGTTATGAAAATAGGTATTTTGTTATTAGCAGCTTTAAAGGAAGATATTGGTGCATCAGCTTTTCCTCTTTCGCCCAAATACCTGTTTTTTTTTTTCTGTTTGCCAAGGAGTATCTTCCTTTTCGCAATTTGTTTTTGCAATCAACTCAGGCAGTTGCTACGTAACTAGACCAACCATATTCTCATTGGGTTTATTTTCTACTCGCTTTGTGTGTTTGGATGTACTTGGGCCAGCAATCTTAGATAACGGCATTTCTCACCCCTCCACGCCGCCAACACAGCTGACCGCCTAGCCTGCTCCGCCGACTCAACGACCGGCACACCTGGTGACTCACTTTTCTTCATGACTCGGCGTACACACAATACCCACTTGATAGTTATTATCTGGGGGCGACGTCGATGCGGGCGAGTTTTTCTTTATACTATTATGCGACTGTTGCACGTTGTGTTCCACCCCGTCTCATGTTCACATACCCAGCCGGATAAGTTGGTGGAGGTAGCGAAGCACGCTTTAGATAACATATATCTGCTCAAGTTGTTTCACGGAAGCATACGTATTTTTGATATTTTCAATATCTGAGTTCAACTTCGTGATATCTTTTAGTAGTTTTGTGCACTCAAGATGATCAAACAATATTGGGGTAATTTTTCAAGTAACTTCGCCGCAAATACTGCAATCACATCAGGATCTGTACCTTTGCACACTAACAATGTCGTTTAAGTCTCTTCCTTCCTTCCCTTTCCTATTTCTTGTGATTTTACGTTCATCCGGTGGCAGCGATTCGAATAACAACGATTTTGATTTGCTGATTTCACTGCTTGTGAACGCGGAAACACAGATTCTCTTTAGCGTTTCTTCGTCAATTACGGATATTTTATTTTGCACGTAAGCTAATTGTTACGATATTTTAAACTTTACATTTTAACACTTTATTACAAAGTGCGTCGACGCACTTCGCGCGTCGCACGAACAGTTCACAGCCGACCTATACAGCGGCGCGCGAGTGACCTTCCAAAGTTTTTCTGCTGTCTAATCTTTTTTAATAAGTCATTACAAAAGTTGCGGTATCTAAAGATTAGTGCGACCACGTTTAAACTCATTAAACCAGTTGTAAGCAGTGGCACGAGATGGGGCTTCATCGTGAAAGGCTAATCGAAGTTTATCATAACTTTTTGTTGAGTTAAATGACATCGAAAGTCAAAAATTATAACAGTGACTAAATTGGTTGAGTGTGATGCATGGTAGCCAACATTCTGTCAGGATGATGGGATCCCAATTTATATTACTCCTACTGAGTAATGTTTGGAATGCGGGAAGGTTGCGTCTAATGCTTCTAATGTTTTGGTGAATAAGTGAGAGATACTGTTTCGGTCTGAATGAAAAGGCAGGGCACACTATTAATCTGAAAGTGTCTATGATGGAATAGCACAAAGTCATTATAGGCTTAGTAATATGGGTATCGTCCCCGAAACTTTCGCGCACCACAACTGCAAAACCTTAATATTTATGCCGTGTGCAAAACCCATTGAGGGTCATTTATTCAAATAAATTCAATATAAAGCGTGTACATTCCTCCTTACTTGATACTTTAAATTCATTAGGGATCTAGAGTGTCGTGGACATTCTCTAATGCTATGAGAAAATTAATTAAAGTAAAAGCCCTTGAAGCAATTCTTGCCTAACATAGTTGTAACAAAATGGAATAGGCGCCCGGTAAATGTTGTGATGGCTCCCACACTGACTGAGAATTCAAGAATCGACTGGACAGATTAAATATCACCAAGCTATTTGAAACACATGCTTCATTTGCTTATTCGTTGTTAGTGTGTCTTACCAAATAATTATTATAATAACTAGAAATGTAAAGCTAAAGCCATAAAAGGTATTTACGCTCTTCGGTAATTTTCGTTTTTCCGATTTTCAAAATTGTTAATCTATGATTTAGTAATCATGGTAATACAAAAACAAAGTATTTCCATGGTTGTAATACCTGTATAATAAATTTCTCATCATCGCACGTTCGTATTCTCGAAGATTAACGATGATTCCCGAAGCGCATATTTTTCTTGGGGAATCTTTAAATTGTAGTATATCCGCTCTTAATGGCCTCGATCACTGTGTTGTGTGGCAGGACTACGCTGAACGCGGAGCGCATGCGCGCGGCAGCGGCGGTGCGCGGCGGCGAGCAGGCGGCGGCGGCGGCGCGCGCCGAGCTGCACGCGCAGGCCGCGCGGCTGCAGCGGTTGCTGGACGACAACCACCAGCTGGCGCAGGAGAAACTCATGGTGAGCTTTGTTTCATTCCTCTCATGTCTGTGATGTTTAAAGAAGTTCAATGTTATGTATCGTGTTGGGTACTTGTGTAGCTGCAGGCCAAGCTGGGCGTGGAGGGCGAGGCGCAGGCCGCGCGCGTACAGATGGAGCTGCACATCCAGAGACTCTCCGAGGTGAGCAACACTCTTTATTATGATCTTCATTACGAGTTGTATTAGCACAAATAGTCACTATGTTTGAGTGCAGGCGGAGGCGGCGCTGCTGGCCCAGCTGACGGCGCTGCAGGCGGAGCTCAACGCGCACGCGCTGGAGGCGGGCCAGCTGCGCATGGAGGCGGCCGCCGCGCGCGACGCGTGCGCCATGGCGCAGCAGCACGCCGCCGACCTGGCGCAGCAGCTGCAGGTGTGTACAACTAACAACTTCAAATATAAAAGCATAAAACATTTTATATTTTATCTAAGAAAAGTAGTACACCGATAGGTAACACCAACTCTCCGTTTTGTGTGTCAACGACAGTGTGGGTTCCTAGTAGTGCGGCATGATTCACGTGTAGATTGTTGTGCAGGACGCCAACCGCGCGTGCAGCGAGCTGGAGCAGCAGCGGCAGTGCGCCGCGCTCGGCGAGCAGCGCGCCGCGCAGGAGCTGCGCCAGGCGCAGGAACGACTCTCAGGTCAATTAACAACATACTGTTACAGGCATGGACATATATTCAAAAAGTCCGCTATCAAATTACTGACGCATTATGTCATCGTTAAAAAGTTTCGTCGTCCTCGCGATGCTGGATCCCGCATAATTTGTAGCTTTTTACGCTGATACGAATGGGCATTGTGTGCTCACGACGTTCAAACACGACACCAAACACTCTTGTGACGTCCATTTCTGCTTCAAAAAACGAGAGCCACTCAGAACTTGCACTGTCCTAGTCTGTATTGACTAATACACGGAAAAAGTTTGTCTGGTTCAAGTAATTAACTTAGCGAAATATTTTCAGCCATGGCAGAGCTTCAAAATGAAGTGCAAAGATTGGCGAGCCGCGCCCAGGCTGCAGAGAGCAATTATGAGATACTAAAGGAGGAGTCTGAAAAACAAAAACAACAGGTAAATGACCAAGCTAACAGAGTTCAAAACTTTGCGTTCCGAGGGGTGTCTATTGTTATAATTTTTTCTATTGTTGTAAATAAGGTTTTCATTGTGCTGTGATACAACAGACATTTTCTATTTTCATAGTTATTGAAAGTTTCTGTTCCAACGTTTATTTAGTGTCATATGTTTGCTCAGTTGTCAAATGAAATCGCGTCGCTGCATGAACAACTGGCCGCGCGAGAGACTGAATTAGCTGAAATTAAACAGTTGAAAGCAGCGCCTGCGCAAAATGGACTGCCTTCCAATGATCAACTTAAGGTTAGTATAAAAATGATTGTGGATTGTTACTACATTGTATTGCGTAATCATTTATTGCATGGCCATCTATGCTATTGTGATAGATTCGTCCCATTAATAAAAGGCATGCAATTGATCCTCTAACAATTCCCATTTTGCTCTCCTAAAATAGCAGAGCAAAGGCTAGGCAGGTAATGATAATGATCGTCATGTCAAAATGAGAATTGGTTTTTATTCCTGGGGGGTTCAAACTGAAATTGATTGAGGCGTCGTTTTTTTTTTGTTTTTGGCGTAATAACGCCAATATCATGGTTATAGAGGATGCCATAAAGTGAGGTCAAAATGGCTTCTGTGAAATTTTTCATCATAGATAGGTGCGAAAATGGCGGCTGTGTTTTTGTTGTCATGGGTGTTTCTATGGTTTTAGATTGTGTCACTGCCGAGTGTGGTCAAAATAAAAATCCAAGATGGCGGCTGCGATATTTTTATTGTTTCTATGGGTGTCGTTTTAATGGTTTTAATTTCAAAAACTTTAATAACCATTGACCATTTGGCAATTATTATCAGATTAATTTCAGAAGGCATTTTTTAAAGAAAGGGGAACACACAATATAAAAGAAGTGCATAGTTTAGCGCAATAATTGAAAAAAGGTATGAGGATCCTTTTTAAAATAGACGATTTTTTTAAAATAATGACGGTGACTAGTAGATTTTTGGGGATTTCGGGGTTTTAGGGGTGTTTTATCGTCATAAGATATTGATACCCATCACGTCTGCGGAGTTTGGCTAGCTAATTTCATTTGACCCTGTATTTGTCTTTTGTCCGTTACTTCGTAAGTATAAAGTTTGTTGTTGTCAGGCGGCGGAGCTGGCAAAGGTGGAGAGCATAGTGGAGTCGCTGCGAGACGAGCTGGCGGCGGCCCAGCGAGCTGCGCGCGACCAACGCGAGCAGGGCGCGCGCCTGCACGACCAGCTGCGCGCCTACCAGGACAAGAACAATGTGAGCCAGCCCACTGCTACATCATACCATACTAATGCCAACTTACTCTACAGCTCATTATTACAATTACTTCGCGCCAGTTGCAGTGACCAGTGATAAATCGTAAATTTTACCAACAAAAATGAAACTATAATTTAAAAAGTAAAATTATCATTTTAATCTTGAGCGTCCTTCAACACTGGTACTTAGGATTGGCCTTAACATGTCACCATACACGATTTTTTTTATGTATCCTTCTTCTTTAAATTCCTACTTAGTCTTATAGTAACAATGCATGGTTTTATAGTAAAAGATAACTTACAGTCTTTGAATCTATTCTATCTTTTAACCCAATTAATGAAGCTACTTGACTCGTCCCGCATAGGAATTGCGAACTAAAAACTGGAAAGTAATGGAGGCGTTACAATCTGCCGAAAAGTCTCTTCAGACGAAAGCGGCAAGTGCGATGCCGGCCCAAGACTCACTGCACGTAAGTGCCCGCTTTACCTACTGTACATAGTCATATACCAGGCGACCTATGTGCAACGTTACCGTGTACACTCGCATGTACCATCTTCGGCCGGCTTCGCTTTGTTGTTTATATTTGTTGCTAACATATTAATGCACTTCCTTTAGTTCGACAATATTAGATAATCGATTATTGTTGTCTACGTTATTTTCAATTATATAAATTCTTATGATGTAGAATGAAAAATATAGGTATTACCGTGAACATCAAATATCGTGCAGTTTTGGTTTTTATGAAAACAATTTCACATTTATCTTTGCTTGAATCTTAATTTTGTTCTAACAATTTCATTGTTGTAATGTCGTAGAACTGAAATGTTGAATGACCTTTGGTTAGCACATTTCCGAACTGTTTTGCTTGTTGTAACAGGAGGCCATCGCGAAAGCGCAAGAGGCCCAGTACAACGAAGTGGCAAGCGTGTTGCGGGAGGCGTGTCCGGAAGTGGCGCCGGGCGCCGGGTCCGGGCGCGCGTGGCTGCACAGCTTCGCCGCCAACGTGGCCGCGCACCTGGCGTGCCCCGCGCCGCAGCCCGCGCCGCAGCCCGCGCGTGTCGCGCCCGACTGCGACGAGCGGCTCAAGGACTTGATTCAGCAGAACGACCAGTCACAAACTCTCGTCGAGAAGTACAAGAGGATCATTGACGATACTGTAAGCTATTTTTTTTAAGACTACACGCCTATCTCAGCGCGCTTCGCATAAGTTTCATAAGTTCACAACCCTAAAAAATAATGCCAAACCGTTTTGTATGAAACAGGAAGGAGTATTAAGCCGCCTGCAGCAGAATGTCACGTTAGAGGAGCAGCGGTGGGCGCAACAGTTGGCTGAAAAGCAACGCGAACTGGATGATCTCAAGCAGCGAACCGTTTTGCAGGTATTTTGTGATAATAATAACTATTCATAATTATGTAATGAACACCGCCCTTACGCTCAATTATTTAAAAAAAAAATAGTTTTGCATAATATGCGACTTTGTCAACAACTTTGCGGGCATCCAACTGCATGAAATTGTATGATCTTGTTTTCTGTGTTCCAATATCTACCGTTCTAAAGCATCATTATCAGTATCTATACTAATAATTTAAATACGAAAGTAACTTTGTCCCATAACCTTTGCACGCCTTAACGGCTAAACGGATTTGACCATGGGGCCTGGCTTCTCTAACATTTAATTTTTAATCCAGTAGTACAATCCCTTTGGATATTTTTTTTAGTGCTGATGGCCATGGCGTAACATAATTTTATGACTAATTTACTATTTTACGTAGGAACCTCTGGCGTTCGCATACTCCTGCATGGAAAAGTCATTGTCTGGTATCGTAGAGGAGGTACTTACAGATAACAGTGATCGTTGTGTTTGCACTCTGTGTGCTTTTGTGTTCTTAAGTCGAGGTCACAGATACCTTACTGTAAAATGTTCTGTTTGTATGACTAGACTTTATTTAAGATCCAATGAGTAGTATCCAGTAAATAGTATGAGTCTTTGTCGAATAACCGCGTGTAACAGCAGAACCGCGAATGTTAATAAATAATTTGTAATTATAACACATGGCGAAATAACTACGCACACTCTGGGTATTTGAATACAAATAATGATTTAAAATCATTCATGATCTGATCTGCCTTCTCATATACAACTGCTCTACATTTACTTAACCTGATATCTAGGGTTATGGCATGGGAAGAGAACATGTTGCATGTAAAAATAAATATTCAGTTATAATACAAACTTTTTATCCATTGGCAGTGGGTCCTATCCTTTTCACTACTAGTTCAGATGAACATTTTGTTTTTCTCCTACTATGGTTGTCGAACAATGTTACTGCATATGCTGGTGATGGTGCGAATGTATTAACAAAGACATATTTACTATTTACTGCATTTTCAACAGATGCAAAATAAAATCGACTCATTACAAGAGGAGTTGCATCAGGCAAAAACATCCATTCACAACCACACGTTTGCTGATGCAGAACGGAATGCCGAGGTTTGTAGGGCCCATGTAATTGCCACGAAGTGTGAGACAAGAGAGTAACGATTTATGATTTAATTGCGTTTTATGTATTTTATTTATAAAATAATTAACTTTTTTTATTAACTTCTGTTTACAGGAAAGACTTATGGCTGGTTTGTCTGATAAACACAACTTAGACGTTAGCAACGGACTGTTACAGGTAAATAATACTTCTATTTTGACATTGATATGATTGTAAATTCGTTGTGGTAGACAGTTATTACAGTTTTGTGCTTAACTTATAATGAGCATAGTGCTCAAAACAGTATTATAGAACGACCTGTTATTTATTATGTTGTATTTTACACAGGTGGGGCTCGAAGAAAAATAACAAGAGGCAAGCGTTTGTGACGTAGTATCGAGGTGTCATTCCTGTCCAGTGCCTGCGCTCGCGCACAGGTAACATAGATGCGCAGTCGCCCGTCGCGCTGCCGCTGATATCGATGTTACTATTAATCGATATCGGTTATTATATTATATTATAAGGGACTCGCAAACTAATGTTCGGAATGTAAAGTTACTGCGTTAATCATACTAGACAACATACAATCGCAATATCGTCCATTCAAGTAATTACGCAACTTGATATAAATTGCACCAGAGTAATGTTGACGTTTGTGTTTTAGTAGTGCGTACTTTACAATAAATAAGGATGCTCTGCTTGCACTTCCCAATTTTTATAAAATAAAATGCAATTATAAGTTTAAATTACATTTATTAATTAACATTTCACTTGATTATCGTTGATTATTGAGTAGTGTTGACCAGGCAGCATGCTTTGATAGCAATGAAGGTTCTATAATGATAAATTTCATCTCCGATTCATTTATAGTTATGCCAACTAGAATAATAGCTCATTAGGAAGTGGCAGCATTGAAATAGAGATTCGCTAATCTACACAAACACTTTAGAAACGAAGATGAAGTTTATTTTTCAAATGAATTTTGAAATGACTGCCAGCTTCTGGAACGTTAGGGTGTCTTCAATCTTGCGTTGTTTTTTTTCATTCGCCCACAGGATGCTGCCTCGAGTTGACACATTAGTTATAAAACACTGTGGCATGTGAATGTTTAGAAATGTGGTACAACAACAATTGTTATTATTGTTTGAGAGGATAAATGACACGTACAAATATATTATAATGAGTAAATTATTTTAATACTATTCCATTTCATATTATTTTGCGAGACCAAGATTCCTAACAAATTGTAGCACTGATTTTTGGGACTGTATAGGCAATACGATAATTTTATAACTAGTACTATTCGAACTACTTTGTATCGAATTCAATCAACGATACAATAAATCTATTTGTGTCTGATTTAATGATATTATTTAAATATTAACAGTAAATATTTAATTGTGATGTGGAATAAAATCAAATCTTTGTGGCAATGGAAAATTACTATTTTATTTATACAACTACCTAGTTAGCTTATAAATTATTTAAAAATAAAGTGTAAATTATGGCAACAAATATATTTATTGTGACATGCAATTGTTTATTTGATAAAATTTCCATTTACCTTTACCTAATTCTGTTAGACCCTATTTCTAATTTGCCGAATAATTTTAAGGAATGTTATTTACTCTTTAGAATTATATTATTATTAAATATTTTTTTTATCTAGCGCATAATCATTTTGTCAGTGCCTTAGGGTAAGATTTGAATTTAAAATGCTGACTGTTTTATTTCTAGTAATAAATAAATCAAATGCTTGTTAAAGTTAAGATCTAGTTTGAAGTTATTTTCATGTTTTTTTGTATTATTTTAATAGAGTACGACGCGTGTAGTGGATCACTGTGTCAAATGTTCTGAATATACATTATAACGCCCGCATCCACGAATGGTTAGGTTCTGTGTTTTCGTTTTAACTATGAACCTCGTTTTTGCAATATACGTTGTGATGCCGGCTTCTTGATCTAAAATATCTCAAAAATGTAAGCTTCCAGAACTGTGTATAATTAAAGAAATCGCAGCTACCGAATCCGTGGATGCGAAGGGTCATCTCTTATAGAAGTAGTAATAATATTATGTAATCTAATTGTATAATACGTAAGCCACTTTGTATGATAAATAGAAAGACATCAAATAAACTATTTCTAAATTTCTTGATTTTATTATTTTCAACATTAAGCCCCATCAATTTCGTGGTCTAAAAACAGAAAATTCAACTTCTTTCAGCGCAAATTTCTCAATAACCTTAACATATCTATTGTTCTGTAATGCACATTTATTCATCACCTGTTTATCTAGTATTTCTACGAATTTAAATTTTGATAACTACTCAATATAAATTACGAAAAATAAAAATCTAACACATGTTTTTACGTAAACAAGAAACACCAGGTTTTTCAATTGCTTTTTAGCTCACTGGTAGCAAATATCAATCTGAGAAAAATCCTAAATACTGGGCTTATATTAAATTAGTAGGTCTACGATTTATTTTTTTAAAGTTCAATGCACAAGTATTTAAAAAAAATGTGATAGACGCTGAAAAACCCCAATAAAATCATGTGCTAAACCGTCGTGTACGCGTAAGAATTTAATGAAAATATTTAATATTTTAAAACTAGAGGTGTTTACCTACCAAAATCTATTTTATATTTTATTTTTGACCGATGAAATCGCCAATCGCAAGTGATTTTGTACTAGGCCTAACCATTTTTGAGACTTTTTAGAGTATATTTTTCTATATTTATGCACGTTGTCATTTTTTATGTTACTCATACATATTAATGATTTGTAATAAACTATCATCTAAATAGTGTTAAATTTTTTGAAAATGGGTCGAAACAGTGAACTCTCGGAAAAATCAAGGGTAAAAAGAAAAAAGTTGAAAAAACATGAAAGGCGTGCAGTTCTACGATACATAACAATTGTTGCCATCATCTTAATTAAGAAAATTGTTGTAATTTACTATTATTTAAATAAAAAAATTAATTAAAATCAATAAATATAAATGAATTTTCTTACTATTAACTGAATGTAAGATAAATAGAAAGACTTCAACAAGACATATTAACTGACTGTAAGAAGAAGAAATTGAATAGACTTTGGTAGGTACCTACCAATTTTATTATAAATGCTTTATTTATTATTTTTAGTTACGCTAACAAACCGGATTCACCAGGCTCGTTATCAGTAGGTGAAAAGGGAGAAACAAAGTATTTTTTAACGTTTAGTAATTGTGCAAACACAATGTATATTTGTAATAACTATTAGTATTTTTATATTGTACAGGGATGAAAAGGAGCACAAGTCACCAGGGAGCTCGCCAACAGGCCTGGCCTTACTTGATGAAGGTATTATCGAAATAATGTCTAAAAACAGATACCTGTTATAATAAATAAACTGAAAAGTGTCTTGTATTTATTTTCACGCTGTTGCTACACCTGACATGAAAAACATAATAAAAGGTTTTTTTATTTATTTATGTAAAGTTTCTTTTGAAGAAATCCATAATAATATTATAATTTAGAAAGTAACTCTGTCTTACCTTTTCACGGCTTAACCACTGAACAGATTTCAAGAGGTGGCATCCTGGGGAAGGACATGGGTTATTTTTCCCGGTAGCAAGTTCCGGTGGGATAAATTACCACGGCAGAAGCTAATTTGCCATAAATTCAATATTAAAGCCCCGCATCCCGCATGTCCCGCTCGTTGTTTCCACCGTGTATTCAGATAAATTTATTAGCTATATATAATACGACAAGTTGGCCTCGCAATACTATACTCTGCAGTCTGTGGTCATAAAGCGAGGGAAATAAAGGCACACAGCGGTCTCGAAGCGCACCGTTGCACAGACAGGTATTTGGCCCTAAAAGTCGGGCAAAATTTTTTTTTGCGTTTTATAGTATTATTAAAGTATTTCGTTCTATTTTGAGGTATAATAGAGTAAAAAAGGCATACGCTATTCTTAACAAATTTTTATTTAAAATTTTCATCATCTTCAGAGTTATTTTCAATACCAATATTGCAAATATCATTTTCCTCCAAAAGATTCATGCCGCCTGATGATGCATTCCGCTGAAAGAGGACTCTTTCGCATCCCAGAAGAGCCTGGATATAAAATAAACTAATTTTCATTAAAAAAAAACAGTACTTGTCTTTTTGAGTCCGTGCAAAAAAAAAAAATGCCAAAAATAGAGGGGTGCGTTAGGGTGGCTGTTTTACGTATTTTAGAATAATACAGAGTCTATTCTAAAACAAACCATATACATTTTAACTTAGAAATGCTCAGAAATACTTTAAAACGCTTAAAGATTTTTTGTAATGCGTATTTTATCGGACTTTTAAGAATTATTTACTAATGGAGCTAAAGGTACAAAAACTCCCTCTTTTCATAACAAAACTAAATAAAATAAATAGTACATAAGATCCATAGTAGAAATTCACAAGAAATTGACTTTTTCACCATAAATTTAATATTTGAAAACTATGGAATTCGAGCGTATCGAATAATTACACGACCACGGCAAGCGTACGGTAATTTCCGACTGAGCGCATGGAGCGGGGGAAAGGTTCTAGCGCGTCGGGTTCACGCTGAAGGTAGGAGGAGATACCATTGTATTTCGAGGAATAATAAAAAACGGCGTCTAACTAAAACAAAAAAAAAATATTTCGCCCGACTTTTAGGGCCAAATACCTGTCTGTGCGTTGTCTACCGACCTACACGGCGGCGTAGTTCTGTGGTAGGTAAATACCGGTTTAGACTCAATGTCTGCAGCGCGTCCCTATAATAAAATACCGTAAGACATAATAATATGAAAGTAACTGAAATAGACTAGCCTTTCGATATCTAAATTAGTAAATTTAAGGATTTTTCTTACAGTATATGCTGCTGAACTTAGCCGTCATGCAAGAGATGTTATATGAGGACCCGGTAATAATGATACTGATATTGACTTTGATAATAGTGTTGATATTTAGGTAAAACATAAGTCACATACTCTCCTATTGCAGGGTATGTTGGAAGAGATTTCTTTAGAAGTAAGCATTACCTTTGTACGTACTTTACTGTTCTCTTTATTCTTCTTGTCTGTTTATATGTGTGTACATAAATGGTAAAAAAAAAGTTGTATGTTAAAAAAATCCTTCAATATTATTTTATTACAATAAATTCTTACCGCATTTGGTACAGCATCTGGATACAGAACTGTCTTCTTTTTCTTTTTAGTATTTCTTTTTCTGGCCTTAGATTGCTACTTAATTTACATTGTGGGATTTATTTTGTGGGAGTCCAGTCCAATCTTTTCTTCCAGTTGCTTAGATCCATTTTTACATATGCTTGGATCGTCTGAAAAACGAACGTTAAACTTAGCGTAATTTTTAAAATTCACAAATAGTTCAATCATTCTATCACGTCACATGTGTCATTCTATTGTTTCTATGTCGATCACAAATGATTATCTAAAGAATCAATATATTTATGGACCAGCTGTGCCCGCGACTTCGTTTGCGTGCATGTTGGAAAACAATAATGTGTCGCATATATAAGGTGTATGTAACATTCCTACATTGAAAAGGAAGTCTTCCAATCTTGCCTAGTGGGAAGCGCTACCTGGGGTTCTCTACCACAGTCCTTTCGAACGTAGTTACTGCGTCTTCAGGGTTTATAATGTCAATGCGACGAAGTGTTACTTTGATTTTTGAGAATAAACCAAAAATCAAGGCGCCAGGCTACACCTGCCGTACTCAATAAATCGTCTGCCCGTCTGGAGGAGTGTGCTCAAGCGTTATCATGGTGAAGAAGGATCACGCTTTAAGAGCGCTGTTGATTTTTTTTAAAATAAAAAACTGGCTAAAAACGACATAGGACTACAGGACATTAACACCATAATATTATTGTGATTTCTAGTGTATCTGTGTATCCTTTGCTGGACTTGTTTTAACTAAGAAAATGCTTATCTATAAACGATGTTACAACCTCTCTAACAACTGCTTGCCCCTTGAAAGACATACAATTGTCCGTGTGAAAAGATACCCATTTACTAAAATCCACCTCTTTTTATGGCTGCCATTTTGTATTTTAATTTCTGATTTTCTGCACCGGCCTCCGAAACGATGAACATGACACCCATAACGAAAATGTTGCCCCTTCTTACTCCGGAAAAACACAAAAATTACACGCCCGGTATTTAATGTGTCCACCGTTAAATAAAACTTACTGTAATATTAGATGAAAAAAACTACAAAGTGTAAATAACTTTAATTTGGAAATTCGTTAGCAAGGAAACATATGTATATATTTTGAAGTCGGTAAAAATTTTTTTTTTTATTGTGGTACGTGGGTACCACAATTAAAAAATTGAAAAAAAAATTTAAACAAAAATTCGTGTACTACTTTATATTAATAAAGACGACTTTAGAAGAATTTCTAAAATGTGAGTGAGTGACTACCAATCGCGCCAAGGGAGGGACGCACAGCGCCTCAGGCCGATTGTATAAACTGGTTTAAACCAATTGCGCTCTAGGCCGACCGACGTCACACCTATACTATCTATATGTATGTGCATTCACACAAATGCAAAGCTCAGCTTAGGCCTCGCGGACTGTACCTACTGTGTTTCATCTTCCGTACGATTACCCATTCACAAAACAGGAAGAACGCGGAAAAGTGCCATTTGGCTACGGAACCCTTAAAAGACGACTTTAGACATTCTTCCTTTTTAAAGTCGGTTATAAAGATGCCTCTAAGAATCTTCAGTTTTTCTTCAAAAGATTCGCTAGAGAACCGAGTGAAAACTTAAATGAGATGAGACCTCTAAAGAGAAATCCAGTAGCAAATATTCAAAGACTACTGAAGTACTGAACTCCATAAGAACAACTACCTACGAAGCTACTTTATTTCCGACATAAAAATCAGTGTAGTTTAAAAACTTACTAATATTAACGCCTCGACAACGACTGCCTCGTTGGTCTAGTGGTCGCAATCGCTACTGCTGAGCATGAGGTCCTCGGTTCGATTCCCAGGTCGGGCAACGTGTTATTGGGTTATTCTATTATAGTATATGCTACTTATACTTACAACATTGTTCATCATTCATTCATTCATGTCCCGTATCATATTATACTTTTATTTGCTAGCATTTTACGAATCGTTCTAAAACGATTTCTTTTATAATATCTTTAAAAAAACATTTATTGTTTACATTTTCCATTGTTGTGACACAAGTCAATTGTCAAACTGTCATTAAATTTTCTCTTTTAGTCTATGAAGATTACTTTTTGGTTTATATAACTTGAATTATTTTTATCAATAGGTTTAGCTGAAATATTGTATTTTCTATATAATTACCGATTACTAACTGAATTTCGACATCTACAATAATTAATAAGGACACGCTCATACTAGATCGTGGAGGTTTTAATACATCTTGGCTGAACAGACAGGCTGGTTTTATGACTGGCAGATGAGATGTCAGAATGAAGAAAAACAATTTTGAAAACTTCAAAAATCATCTAAAATTAATTATGGAAAAGGAATATTTTCCTATAAAAGAAAAGTCTGAAGCACCTGATGGGGATTCCGCGTCTGGACCTATTTCACTAACCATCTGCCTCAGATTCCGCGTCTGGACCTATTTCACTAACCATCTGCCTCGGATTCTGCGTCTGGACCCGTTTCACTAACCATCTGCCTGAGGATACGGCGTCCGGGTTTTATCAACAAACACCTATCAATTCTACGTCTGCAGTCTGCTGAGTAACCATCTGCCTGGAGATTTTACGTCGAGCTTTGTCGAAGGAGACTGGCACTCTAAAGTGTCCCTTCGACGCCTGAAGACCTTTTTTCTCCACCTCCTCCTCCGGACTTCAATTCAAGCCTATTAACTTCAGTGTCGCGTGAACCGTATTGTGTTATTTTTATATTCCGACCTGTATTTTATATTTCATTTATTAAATTATCTGTAAGTCTACTTTCATCCTTTTTTTAGATAGAAACCACTATTACGTTACATTTGGCGCCCCACTCATCAATTCGAACCCATTTCACCCTCTCAAAATTCTAAAAAAAACTATCACTAGTTCTATTTCCTTTTGGTTTCTTATTTTGACTTTATTTAATTAACCTATTTTTCCTCCTCAGTCCTCCTATTGAAAACTTCCTTACTAATCCTTCATACTCAACATCATTATACACTACACCCCTACATACATTCCTTTTACCCACTGGTAATTGGCATCCATTCTTCACTTGTAAGTGTTCTTAAAACCTTTCGGGGTCTCTTGCAAGTTGGGGTTTGGCTCACTCTACGACGGCTATTGGACAATATCCTATAATCGTTAATCTCGTACACTAACTCTCTACCAAAACATTTCTACACTGCATCCCACAGACTTCTACGTTTACCCTCTGGTAATCGTACCCAGTAGTCGCTTGGTGTGTTTAAATCCACTCGTCGACACTCCCAAGTTGGTTGCTGGGACACTTCACTACTGATACAGAAGAATATTCTATGTACGTTTATACAAACCTTTAACACTACATTACACTCACTATAATTACTGCACTGTCCTCTTGCACATTTATATAATATACTTTTATTATTTTCATCATCTGAGTCTGATCAGATAAGGTATAGTATCGTGGGCTCTTTAACTATTTTTTTTTCACTTATTATTACAGAGTTGTCTTTTGCACTCATTAACCCACCCTCTTTTACTCCCAAATTCATTTTTATCGTCTTTATCTTTATTTTTTTTTAAATCATATAATTTTCTTAGAACTTTTAAACAAGGCTGAATATGTGAGGTCCACTGTGTTGCAGAAACTATCCCCATTAGTTTATATACTTGAGGCCCCTAATGGCAACCAAGCGAAATGTTTTTTTTATTTTTATATAAAGAACTTCATGTTATACTCATGACTCATCCCTATCTTTTCCCTTCTAATAATAGAGTTATTTTCGGCTTATTTACTCTATTAATTTTCCAATTCTTTCATTGGTTCTTACACCATCAAGATTATCTTTATTTTTTTCTTTATATCTGTTCTTATCAGATTATAGTAAGAAGTGCTCTCTTCAAGTTAGTATGATTATTTTGTCACCATCTTTTACTTCATGACTATAGGCTCTACAGCCATTTAGTAGAATCGTGTGCCCTGTACCAACTGATGATGGCTCTACCCCATTCATCACCACCCTTCTATCAACTTACGGCCTTACAGCCCTAGTTGTAATGATCATTATGGTCTACTCCATTGATCACTGGAAGCTTTACCAATAGGCTCTAAACCATTGGTAACTAAGCAACCAAACCTATACATATATGTACTATCTATTACACCCTACAGAGCGGCTTGCAACTCTTTAAACAAGCCCATGCAGGAGCGGCTGGTGACTCCCTAAACAAGCCTATCTACTAAACTATCGTATCTATTTTCATATATGTTCTAAAGAGCGGATTACAACTCTGAAAATAAGCCTTAAAGTTAAAAATCTTTATTTCATCATATTAGTGGTTTTAGACGAGAGCGGATTACAACTCCGAAAATAAGCCTTAAAGTTATTGACTTATCAGGTTGCGTAGTGATCATTGAATGTGAATCCTATGTGACCTAACTTGGTAAGATGTCGGTATGTTTGTGTGAGTTATGTAAGATTTTTTGAATGCTGTAATATATTAACCTTAGCAAAATTTTAGTTCTAGGCCAAAAATTTTCTCGGGGTCGTTGGGGAAATATAGTATATGCATATACTTATACTTACAACATTGTTCATCATTCATTCATTCATGTCCCGTATCATATTATACTTTTATTTGCTAGCATTTTACGAATCGTTCTAAAACGATTTCTTTTATAATATCTTTAAAAAAACATTTATTGTTTACATTTTCCATTGTTGTGACACAAGTCAATTGTCAAACTGTCATTAAATTTTCTCTTTTAGTCTATGAAGATTACTTTTTGGTTTATATAACTTGAATTATTTTTATCAATAGGTTTAGCTGAAATATTGTATTTTCTATATAATTACCGATTACTAACTGAATTTCGACATCTACAATCATTAATAAGGACACGCTCATACTCGATCGTGGAGGTTTTAATACATCTTGGCTGAACAGACAGGCTGGTTTTATGACTGGCAGATGAGATGTCAGAATGAAGAAAAACAATTTTGAAAACTTCAAAAATCATCTAAAATTAATTATGGAAAAGGAATATTTTCCTATAAAAGAAAAGTCTGAAGCACCTGATGGGGATTCCGCGTCTGGACCTATTTCACTAACCATCTGCCTCAGATTCCGCGTCTGGACCTATTTCACTAACCATCTGCCTCAGATTCCGCGTCTGGACCTATTTCACTAACCATCTGCCTCGGATTCTGCGTCTGGACCCGTTTCACTAACCATCTGCCTGAGGATACGGCGTCCGGGTTTTATCAACAAACACCTATCAATTCTACGTCTGCAGTCTGCTGAGTAACCATCTGCCTGGAGATTTTACGTCGAGCTTTGTCGAAGGAGACTGGCACTCTAAAGTGTCCCTTCGACGCCTGAAGACCTTTTTTCTCCACCTCCTCCTCCGGACTTCAATTCAAGCCTATTAACTTCAGTGTCGCGTGAACCGTATTGTGTTATTTTTATATTCCGACCTGTATTTTATATTTCATTTATTAAATTTTCTGTGACAAGTCTACTTGCATCCTTTCATGTAGTTAAGGATCCAACCATTACGTTACACTATCTGGAATATCTCAATAGCAGTTCGGAGTCTGGATTTTTGCCCGGTTGATAGCAATAGGCTCGCCCCCTATTACATGGGACTTAAAAACATAACTGGCGAAATGTAATGTGTACTATAGGTACACCTCTGCCCAACCCTTCGGGGAAACAAGGCGTGATGTTATGATGTGATGGTTCCTCTTCTGCGGAAAATGTAAAACTCGTTCTGCATTCAATTAAATTTTTAAATCAAACTGAACCCAATTTGATTCCTACTTACAGAAATAAAATCGTTTATCATTTATCATTTACGTGATAGTGAAAACCTCATCAAAATCCGTTGCGTAGTTTAAAAGAACAACGCGGGACAGCCAGATGCGAAAAGCGACAATTTATTATCCTCAAATATATAAAATTCTCGTGTCGCAATGTTTGTTACCAAACTCCTCCGAAACGGCTGTACCGATTTGTATATAAATTTGTGTGCATATCGGGTAGGTCTGAGAACCGCCCAACATCTCTTACCAGAATCAGGCCGAAGTATGACCTTAGATAATACTCATCCATGTATGATCTGCGATTGTCATTAGTTTAACTAATTTAAAACTAAGTTCAAAGACAGACGCACGACAGAGGAAGATTTCCCTTCATAAGATCTATTTCATGATGACCCAATAGCTCTTTCAGGAATTTTCTCGTTTGAAGTTATGTCTTGTCTGGAAAGAGACTATTTGATCAAAGTAGAGATACCCTTAACTCCCGCGTGTCGCGCGACGAGTGGTACCTTTGTGTCGCGCTGTGGCGACGCGCCTGTTTGTGTGAGCCTTTACTCGTAATCGTATTTTACCTGTCCACTCCCTACTTCCTACGATGTAGGTACGGTGTCGTCATCAACTGGTTCTTCGACATACCCATTCATACCAAGTCCTCTAGGCTAGCCATGGATCTGTAAGATCTTCAAGCATTTGAGTCATCTCGGAGGCTAAAGGCAAAAAAGAAAATATATGATAACACTTAATTAATACCTAAGTATAGTTTACCAATGTCTACCTAGTGTAGTTCACTTCCATAATCAGTACGGTACGGTCAGTCGCAATTCAGTAATACTAATAGTACTTATAGGTACGAAAACCGCCAATTAAAAAAAAAAAAAAAACGTGCTTTCACAAGTCTTATAGACGTGTGGTCAACCACGCGGTCCCAAAAATATTAGTTGTTTTGGGAAACTTTGCCAATCTCGACGCAATCCCACTAAGTACAAAATCTTTCGAATGTGATTGCATGAGGAGGCGTTAAGTCGTAGGTAGTCGGAATACCCACCCACTTGCCCCCATAAGTATTATTGAATGAAACCTATATGTTTGAAAGGGATAAGTTCTGACAATTACTAGGAACTCTCTGTCTATAATATTGTTATCCGTATTATTAGCTAGGTATGATACGAAAACAAAACATCCCATTACTTTTCGTATGTGTTTTCATACCAACTGCAGCAATGCATCGAAACCAGTCAGAAATTTTGCTATGTTATCTATCAAAGCGACGTGAATGGTAGGTAACTATATAAGTACATACAATTTAATTAATTAAGGGTAATCGTAATCACCTTTGTCCAATGCAGCTGAACTCATATTCGGGCCCGTTACAATGTTATCAGAGCAGATAATCACTGGGCCTGTCCGTGGTTGATATATCATTAGCACAGTAGCTAAACTTTCATACAACTTGTCTGAATATCACAGTGTTTTGGAAATTTAAAAAAAAAAATGTTTGAAGTGTATATTTTGCTGCAGCTGGCTTTTGTGAGCGTGCTTGGAACTGTCACGTTCCATGACTGTGGTAAGCAAATCATATGCCCTTTTAAATCGTCTAATCATCCGTCTATGCTCATTTAAGATAAGCTATTCTTGTTCTGTTGTTTAAAAAAAAAAAAAAACTAGTTGCAAGTAGGTACGTCTGACGAACAAGCTGATAGGCATGTTGTAATAGAGAAGGGATTGATAAAGTGCAGACAAACTGTTTTTACGTCTCCGCATCACCGTGTACATTACATGCTAGAAATTAGCAACATGCCTATGTAGGTACTTACATAGTTCTAGATTTAAATGTTAAATTCTCAATGAACACCTTACACATACATAGATAGATTACTCTAAATGCACATCATTATGGTCTCAAACTTGCCCACAGCCTACATAATACCTACTTATTGCTACAAAGTTTCAGGGCTCTATGAAGCATTTTCAAGCACGCATGTGATTTCGATCATCTCATTAGCAATGAAAAGATTTAAGAACTGTTTAAAATTTAGGTAAAACAAAAGGTACATAATTCCTACTAGTATAAAGTACCTAAATAAAATATAAGTATTCAAGTACTTGTTTCCAATTGATGATAATTATTTTTTAATTTTTTAATTTATTTATTTTACAAATTACAATTTCCTTAAAGTTTTAACTAGGCACACAATCATACCTCTGGGGTCTATCTTAGCATGCCATGGCCTGAGATTTGATCAACGCGCTATGAACAGTTAAGTTAGAATCGAGTTGATGTAATGTTCTTTAAGCTTACGCTTTATGTTTGTATTATTCATTGAGTCTCTAATGTCTACAGGTATTTGGTTAAGTAAATTGGGTATTGCAAAAGAAGCGGTACGCCTGCCATAAAAGTTATTTTTGCGTGGTACTTGAAATAATTTTGATTTGGCTTGTCGTGTATTCACGTCATGTTTCACGGGAATTTGAATATCACTGTTATCAAAATGTTCTATCAGGAACAGATACTCAGCGCGCGCTAGAACAGGTAATACTTTGCAGTGTTTAAATAACGCTATGTAATTGTCTTGGTATTTACTTTTAACATAGTTTGGTACTACCAGTTTCAGCAAGCGTATTTGCAAATTATGTATTTTATCTAGGTAAGTTTTAAATGTGCGTCCATAGCTGGTGAGTCCATAGGAGATAATCGACTCAGCAAGAGCTGTGTACAATCGGAGGAGGGTTCTGTACGGTATATTGCGCTTTATAATGGAAAACTTGGTGAGCATCGCACGTAACTTGCCGCAAACAGATTCCGAAACAGAATCGGTTATCAATTATCAATCCCAGATAGGTATGATATGACACCTGCTCTATAGACGCGCAGTGACAGTCTGGTACGTTTTTATGCAGACAATCGTGACTATGAGCTATGATTTTAAAGGCATGAGAAGTACTTATGTGACTTGAATGTACATGTATAATTTTAGTTTTTTGTGGATTCAGAACAAGTCCCATATCATGGGCCCACTTAGTCATAGAAGTGAAATCTTTCTGCAAACATTCTGCGGCCAACTTAAGGTTTTTGTTAGCAGATAGTATACAGGTATCATCAGCGTATTGATAAAGAGAACAGTGTGTTATTATATTTTCTAGGTCATTAACGTATGCCAGCTAGTGGAGTGGACCAGACACTGAACCTTGGGCAGTGCCTTTCGTCACTTTTACAGGTCTGCTAAGGCTAGGACCAACTTTGACGTGATAACTACGGCTAAGAAGGTATTCTTTGCACCAGTCGAGTAGTTTCCCTCTTATAACCGAGTTTTCGAGTGTCTTTAATAGTGTACTGTGTCACAGAGTGTCAAAGGCCTTGCTGAAATCAATGAATATGAGTATCACATGCTGCTTCTCATCCAGGTAGTTGTTTACTTCATCAGTAAAATTGGAAAGTAGTTGAGCTGTAGATTTCTTACTTTGGAATCCATACTGTGCTTTGGAAATGATGTCATTGTCCCGATAAAAAGTGTGTATTTGGTCGCATATAAATTTATCAACTATTTTAGTTATGGGTCTGTAATTTGCCAAGTCATTGAATTTACCTTTTTTATGGATGGGCCTAACTATACCTGTTTTTAATTCTGACGGATATGTGCCTTGTTGAACACTCGCATTAATTAACTTTACTATTGCGTTCACAATTTTATCTCCTATCATTTTGATGTCCATGACTCTTATAGAGTCATATCCAGCAGATTTATTAGTTCTTAAGTTTTTAATGATTTTAATAATTTTAAGAGGTGTAGCTTTTTTAAAAAGCATTGATTTATCTTGGGATTTCACAATTTCGCGTTTATCCAACAATTGTCTGTCACACCTGGGCACAATATCAGACACACTGGTCTCCAATTCCATTGCAAAGTCATTCGCAATACTCAACTCATTATTTGATTCATTTAAAAAAGCGTTCATTATCACCTCATCTACAGATTTTACTATTTTACCGGTAAGTTTGTTTAATATTTCCCACAGTTTTTTGGTATTGTTTTTGTTTCCTGTTATTTTTTCTCTTCAAACGAAAATGACTAGCAGATAAATACCTACCAGGCATGCTTTTTGAGTTCTGTCGTTTACATGAACACCCCTCACTTTGGAGTGGAATTAATGTTTTAGTAACTGGTCCGAGCGAATGGAAAATACGTGGTGTGAATACTTTGAAAAACAATAAAAAATACTTTTTGGTTTTGCCTCGTACCATTGAAAAAACTCAAAAAAATATTACAAGTTGTAATGCAATCGTGTTCTTTTAATTTATTCTTCATGCAATTTTTTTTTCAGAGAAAACCAGAAAAAAAAATGTACACATTTGAAACCTAAATCGCGAAAGTAGTTATAAGTACCTATGTAGGTAACTACGTTACTAGGTAGGTAGTTATTTTCATTATCATTTGGAGAATAAAAACGGGGGTGAGCTTGACTTGGGTTACATTTCCTATGCAATTAACTCTGGACCCTAATTGCGTATACACAATCAATCGGAATCTGAATAGTTTTGAAACATATTGCTAATCCATTGCTTCATAAGCTCGATAAAAAGTTCTGCTCAACAATGTAAATAACGCAATGAATATTGTTGAACTGTCAAAATAAAACAGATTAGTCGTAATCGTTTACGAAAATGTGTTACGCAATTAGGCTGCAATTTAAGCGACATAGAAAATTTCATAAACTTATGTTTATTAAGTTAAATTTAGTTAATTTAATCAAAATAATTAATAATGTCAATTAATTATTATTTAATTTGCTTTTGTATATTTTATTTGTGTAGGTATGTATGTACCTACAGTGCTAACAATATATAGATTCATTAACTACATGGCCTTTATAAATAGGTGTCAACAAGCTATATGCAGTTAGTATACTGTTTTAAATACAACCATTTTTATCAACATTCAGTATGATTTGATTAGGTAATCACAGCGAATAATGGTAGGAGCCTTCTATTTACTAATCCGTTCATAGATAAACAACCTTCGAATCAATGAATTTAAAAAATTGACGTCATTATCTATTATTAGATTATTTGATTTGTTTGAGTAGCAGTTAGCAGTAACAAGATACCTACTACTTAAAATAAAGGCTAAAATATGTTTTAGATGACGAAGCTTAACAAAACCGATAGCGTTTGAAATCACAGCACCGTCATTAAAGTGAGATTATGATTTAGTGAGTAAGTAATGTTTAATGAATCAGTGATATTTAATCACTTTTTATCGATAAAAGTACTTCATACTTATTAAAGTACAAAGATATTAATCTATTAATTATGACTATTCTAGAACAATTATTTTACTGCAGTACTGCGTTCGCGATTTAGTTTCGAGTGTGTTTTTGGAAAAACCACTTTAAATCTAACGAATAAAGTTCAGTTTGTGCTGCAAAGTTTTCATTAATACTAGCAGTTTTGATATCACCCTAATTCACACGTGCAGTTGATATTTAAGTGGAAATAACAACAAATAAGAAACAAGGATTTGAATAGACTTTAGGTGAGTCTTAGGAATTGGCAAATAATTGTGTATATGGTTGACCCCGCGATGTTCTAACTCCCTCCTTTTTTTCGTCTGAAAACCCTCATGGACGTCCTCCACCCGGGCTGAAGGCTCTATCAGGCACTGATCCACCGAACCGACTAAAATTAGCCTCACGGTGTTCTTTACTTAATTGCGGCTAGGGCGCTGGAGCTCATCGGCAGGTACCTATGTCAATACCTGCCGATGAGGCGGCTGGCTCGTTAAAACCTGCCAGCCGCCTAGTTGTTCTAATGGACCACGTCACCTTCTGCACCAATCATCTGTCACCTTTCGGAGGCGTGCGGAACACGGCGGGTGCACCGCCTTCTCGGGCCAATGTTTGCGACACACTCGCCAAGTCTGTTGCCAGCCCCTGCAGGTCCTAAAAATATACGCGTCGACTTGAGAACCTGCAAAAAACAAAAAATTTAAACGTGTACAATCTTATCTTGTTAAATCTAAGATGTATAGTTATTTATTATTTTTATCTTATCTAAGTAGCTAAACGACGTCTAATTAAGTATCTACTTACCTCCCAATAAACCAAAACTGATTTTTTGCCTAATACGAGTACCAATTACCGCGTTTTCGGAAATGGGTGTGCCGATTGTGAAAGGAAATCTGTTGATTGGCATCTAATTCTTATCGAGGCTGAGGTAAACCAGTTCATATTGTGTCGATAACACGGTGCTGCTAATGGTTTTTGGTGAATTAAATTGGTGCTTAATTGATATCAGCTGATATAATTCGACTGCGTAACGGTGACGATACGAGAATAAGAAGTTTAGACCGGCGCACTGTGGTACGCCTATGATTTGTGCTGTAAAACTTTAAGCCTTCAGGTAAACTGTGTTTATTTTGTCCCACCGACCAAGTCAAGTGATGCTAGTATCTAAAGGATGTAAATTATAGACGGACCCTGGAGGTACTTGCCCTATAGAGCCGTCTATTTTCCATCCTGTACCTTAAAACATTGATATTGATTAAAACGATCTTGTTTTTACCCGACTGCGCGACGCAAAGGAGGCTAAAGTTTAGTTTTTTTCTCGCCGGTTCCACTCTCCCCGGTGACCGGGGTAGATGACTCCCGTCCGTCAAATAGGCCTCGACCACGCGACAGAGGTAGGTCCGCATCCGGTGATACCGCAATGCCTCCCTTTTTTTTCCGCAGTCCCTGGACCATTGAGTCCATTCTTCCGTCGACTAAACTCAGTCAAGCTACGCACGCTGATATTTTCAGTAATTCATATACCGTGAAATATGCCAACATGCCCCAAGGGAAACTTTGGCCGAAGAACAATTTATAAACATATCTTTGATGTGCAAAAATATCTTAATATTATAGCAACATTGATTGACTTTGGTGGAAAATAGGTTATATGTATATATGTATTTATTTCAGCTGTCTGGTACCCATAGCACAGGCTTTGCTTAGTTTGGGGTCAAATGGCTGTGTGGTAGATGATATTTGAGTATTTATTTAATTGGAATATTAATTAATTTTCTTTTAGAGTTGCATGGTTTGTTTAAAAAAAATAACATAAATCTGCATTCGACAGAGGAAGTCAAGACGAATAATTGGTTCCAGGGTGTATAAAAACTACACTAAAGAAATGTTAAAGCTTGCTTGCGAGTCCGTAGAACCAGGCCAAATTTATTCACGAGATGCACAACGGCAGCTTGGTATCCCAAGACGCACAATTTTAAATAAAATAAAAAACAAACATTTGAAGTCAGTGGGTCATCCTACTGTTTTATTAACTGTAGAAGGGAACCAAATTGTAAGAGTTTTACAAGCTTCTAGCGATTTTGGCTCTCCGCTTACTAAAGTGGATCTAAAATAAGAATAACAAACTCTTACTTTTTACAAGTCGATACTTTATTTACCTACCACATACGCGTTATTACTTGACTTGATATCTTTTAGTAGTAAGTAGGTATTTACATATCTAATTTACAAAAAAGTGTTTTTCTTTTTATTTATCTAAACACATGTTTTTAGTAGCAAGGAAAAAAAAAGTAGAATATTGTTTACCATGTGCCAACCCTAGCATTTTTAAAAGGTGAAATATGAATTGTATGAAAAAGGGAAAAAAATTCAGGGTAACATTTGCCCAGTCATTTTAGTAAGAAACTTTTCATAGTTTCGTTTACATTCCAAAGGAAAAGCCATATTTACCAAAATTCTTCTACTGGTTTATATGTCATCTGCAAAGAGGCCATATTTGCGTCAATAATCAATGTGGGCAAAGTTGGCTAAAAATCCAGATAACTTTACCCGCCATCAAAATCCAACAAATATTGAATTAAATGTTGAAAAATAATAAATGTAGCAATACTAACACATGATCTTACAGTTGTAGCTGATGGAGGAAAATACTTACGTTTCCATAGAAAAATCCTAATAAAATTGTAATTATTCGTAAAAAGTGGGCAAAGTTGGCATGTTTCACGGTACCTACATATTTTAGTAAACTTCAACAGGGTCGGCTTACGAGTTGTCGGCTGTGAACATTCAAGGGTGTGACGATGATATTCCATGTTTCGTCACGGTTGGCGAAGATATACTAGTCAGTTTGGACTTTTATGCCGGTGAGTTTACCAGAGTTTGTGGTGCAAAGGCACGACATGCAATTTTCACGATTTACAGATGTACAGTTCTTCATCTTTCGTTCAGAACGAACTACCCAACAAAATATTTTAATTTGCTCCCCAGAGAGATATCCATTTATTTAGAGAAGGAACAGTAGGCTGCACGTCAGTCAGTGGTAACAAAACCAATGTAAGGGGATGCCCTAAGGAAGCCCGCGAAATTCAATTTTTTGGTCAACTTGCAAGTCAGTATGGTTGTATGTTGATTAAAATATGATTTGCGACTGTAAGAAATGCCTATGCATTTGAAGGTAATAATTAAAATCATCACACACAACTCTTTAAAGTTCATATTACCCAATGCCAATTGACCTCAAATGTCATGATTGTACGAATCATGACATTTGAGGTCAATTCTGACATAAGGAGTTGTATTGATGATTTTAATGATTACCTGTATATCTACAAATACATATTTCTAACGGTCGCGAATCATATTTTGATTAAAATACAATCTGACACTGACCTGCAAATCGCAAAAAAAACGTAAGAAAATTTGAATTTCGCGGACTACCCTGTCGATTTCGCTGTAAGCTGGCTTTAAATCCTATTGAAGAGTGTGTAAGATCTAAGTGTTACGTATCAACGACGAGCGGTCTACTGTGCCAGTGATGTACCTGCCTCCCTCTGTACTACTTATTTTCATTTACATATAGTGACAATAATTATTTAACACTGATTTACCTAATCCATAATTTTATTGCAGATTTCGTGTCTCTAAATCTTGACCAAAATGTTGTAATCCATATAAATCATCTTAACTTGAGAACGCAAGTTAGTCCCGGTAAGTTTACTTTGACTATCCAGTCTACCTAATAATCCTCACGAACGTAATTTGCTTATGGCAGGTGACGACGGCGACGCGACATTCCTAACATACAGATTGGTAGATGGTTGGAGCTTATATAAAGAGTAAAACGTTCGGTCTGACTCAGATGCAAGTAAAACGTCAAGCAAACTTGTACCTAAGAGACTTCCTATCCTGCAGACCATTCTAGCTATTCTGTTTATTTACTCCGCATTAGCCATCGTGCCTACGAGTACACATGAGGAGTAAATAAACTGGTACATACCTACCTAGGTATGTACGTATACTCGTAGAAGAAGCTAGTTCAGCCGTTTTTGCTTGATTGAGTACCTAATAAACATCCGTACGGAAGGCCACATGTTAGTGGTAAAAAAGCACCCAGCACCCTAATTGCGTAACACGCTATCAATAACAATCTGAACAATTTTGACGGATATTGCTAATCCATTGCTTCATACCCGAGAAATAATTGCGAAAAAAAGTTTTATGTATTAGATACTGGCTTATAGTCTATTTTGAAAGTATGATTATTTGTAAGAAAAAATAGGTAAGTAAAACTGATTTCCAATTTGGAAATTACTCTCCACATTATTTGCGAGCTAATTTAAATTATTGTGTCTTCTAGAAAAATGGATCTGCGCCGCGAACATTTTCGCGCTATGATTTTTCACGATTTTAAGTGTCGCCTGAAACCGCACGAATCGTACGATAGACTTCAAATGGCATTCATGGGTGGTAGCCCTTTGACGGCGGTTACGGAAGAAAAAGTGCTGGCAGTAAACATTTTTATCCAAGACTAAAGGCGCGTTACTTATCTAGATATTCAGCACACAGGTTAGATCGGCAAGTCTTCAAAATATTCTACACTTGCATCTTCACGTGAGTGCCTTGATATGATAAACAAATTTGAAGCAGGCTCGTCTCGGCGTGTTTACGACATCATTACAGCTGAGTCTTGGATTTATCAATACGATCCAAATCGAAGCGCCAGTCGAGGATTTTGGTGTTTCAAAACGAATCAACGCCTACCAAAGTGAGCGATCTAGAAGCGTGGGGAAGATTTTGATCACGAGCTTTTTGAATTTGACTGGCTACTTGGTGTCAATTAATTTACAGAAACAAAGAAGCATCAACGCTGAAAGGTTGTCAGAAGTTTCCTCTGCTGTATGCAACTAGCGACCAAACACAGGGCTCCGCGGAATACTTATCCACCGAGTTCAAAACGAGGGGACGTCCTAGACAGCACGCCGGTCAAACTCCAGGGTCACTTCTTTTTATTCCCGATACTAAAAAATCTGCTCAAAGGGATGTAATTTTCGTCGTCGGAAGATGCGCTGTTAGCGTTCGAGCAGGCTGTAAACGAGGTGACTACGGCGGACGGGAAAAAGTTTTTCGAAAACTGGTTCAGACGCATGAAACTTTGTATAGAGGCTAGTGGAGATTACTTGAAAAAGATATTTAAAAAAAAATACTTAGAACATTTATTTTTCTTTTCGCAAAACTATCTGAGTGTCCCACGTATGTTCGAAACATTTGTCGGCTCAACAACGTAATGAATGATGTTGAACTGTCAAAATGAAAGCGATTGCTACTGATAGTGTTTTACGAAATTACCCCGCTGTATAAGATGGCCTCTTATTCTATTTCTCTTATTTAATTTTCTTTGGAGTGTGTGCGCAGGAGCACCACGAAGTGAACCCACCATAACCCTTTTAGTACCGGAATACCAGACGTACAGCAGGGTACCATTCGCAATTGGTTGATATCCCGACCACTCGTACTTAGCGCTTGTCCTCTACATTTATTATGCGTACAGCCAAAGAGTGAATCTCTCTCTGTGTTCCGTTCCCCATAATAACCCGCCTGAATTTAAAGCAAGAGTGAACATCTTCTGGGCACGCGCGTTCTATAATAGACTTCATCTATCGCTTTCCATCAGCGTGATCAAAATCAAGAGCAGGTCCGATCAGCAATAAACAGCAGGTACTTCGCTTGGCCAGCTCAAGGTCAAATAAACTTCAATCTTGCTATAAATAGTGTTGTTATAAATTATAAATCACTTCTTATATATCACATAACTCATAATATGTAATGTGAATGTGTTATTTCAACAAGATAGCATTTTAGGTCTCAAATTAGCATTTATCTACGCGTAAAATATTGTGTTGCTCGCGATTGGGGAAGGTGTGGCGATCCTACCCATCACGTTATCAATTTCATTCGCAGCAGGTACTTTAATGGGTAATATATAGGTATTCCTAGCTCAGTGCATGGCATAGTACCACTACAAAATTATGTTTTGTTTTTTAATATGTTATTAGAACGCTGCGGGATCTACGACTGCCCAGTTATGACCGCGAACACTATGACTTCCCTCATCAGCGTGATGTCAGTGCCCACCAGTATCGCATTGGTATGTATTCATTTATCATACCTTTATCGAGTTTTGTCTGCCTTTTAGGTAGTTGTAATAGTTTCAAGGGTTCTTCAGGTTCGGGCCTAGTGTTATTAATTGCGTTTTTCAACAGATTTGGTAAGGTTAAGGGGTTAGCTGTGTTGGGTTTTGTAGGTGACATGAAATCGTCTTACTGGGATGCCAGACGCCCTGTATTATTGATTCTTCTGTACGAACCGGTCTCCGGATACGCTTGGACAAATTCCAGGTTATGTTTGACGAACACGTGTCTGCAGGTACCGATTGTTGTCCATGGCGGCACTCCCAAGATTGCACTGCAAAGTTTGCCAGAAGTGAATGTAACCTCGAACAAGAACGTTCATTTCGTGCAAACTTTGCAGTGTGGTAAGAACAGAGCGGGACGATAATAGAAGAATTCAGCTGGGCTGGGCGGCGCGGCGCGGCAGAGTTTGGGAACTTCGTCGAGCCTTGGCGTTGCCTATTCTACAAGAGCCTTTACTACCTTTTGGAAGGGGCGACTAGAATTAATGTTATTTTTATGTAAATGTTGACGTTCAAAAGTGCCTTTTATGTGCCTATGTGAAACAAATGCTTTGACTTTGACTTTGGTATCCTGACTTCCAGCATGCAGCGCGAGCGCATACCGGGTGGTTAGTCATCACCTTCATCCTCATTAGTAACCTTGGCACAGCACACTGCACTTTCGGTCGGTCCACAAGCAGGGCCCATAAACCCTTTGCTGCCCTCCAGACACGACACCCGTCTGGTCGGAGGATCCTCCCTTTTCTATGGAGGATGAGTGAACTTTACACGCTGTTTCTTATACCTCTATAGACTATCTACCACCGTCTACTAAAATGATCATCTGTTTTGCGGCTATCCGGCCGGCCCAGTTCGAACTTCAACTTGTTCATTATGTGAGCTATGTTTCAACTACGGCTTTCTGCCGGATCACCTCGCTTCGGACTCGAACCCGCAGATAGACTCCAAGCATATCCCTTTCCATTGCTCGCTGAGCGACTTTGGAGAAGAAGGGGCAAGAAACTCCACTCTTTTAAAATGTTTTACAATATTTTGTATACATTAATTATACTTTTAGTGAAGACGATGCACCAAGAATAAAAATACTATACCACAATTATTTGATAAAATGAATTTAAATAAAGCAAAAACAGATAATTTAATCACGTGATAGGTACCCGTTGAAGCACGTGGGTGCTGGCTGGCGGTATGACTTGCCGCTTTTAAGCTTGCGGGAGCGATGTTGATGACTTCACGCTGAAGTAGATGCACGAAGGTTGCGCTGACGTCAAACTTGGTCACCGGAATAGTGGTATGAGAAACATGGTGTAAAGTTCACTCATGTTCCTCCAACTAGATCCTCCAACCACATGGGCGTCGCGTCAGGTGGGCAACTGCCCGACAAGTATGCTAGTTGCGCGGTGGTCTTCTGCTTGCGCGATGGTAGATTTTGCGTCAGTGTAGTGCGTTCCGCATAGGTACGAAGGTACCTTATACTAACTTGATATAGCTTTGAATTACTTCGTAGTCGCTGTCATACACTAAGAAATAATTGTTATAATACTTATAAATGTAAAATAGAAAATGATATTCCCAAAAACCCTAAAGCGGCGATTCATAAAAGATAAACGTCGTGAGGAATCTTGCATACCTGCCGACATGTTTATAAATAATAAGGTGGCTAGCAGCGGTCCTGAAATTGCTATTTTCGCAGATCAATTTGTCTCTGTTTTTAGTCAAAATCCAATCGCTACTTGCAATACTTCCAAAGGATTTTCGGGTATTAACTCTGTAATAAGAACTATTAAGATTACAGAAAAACCAATTTATTACAAGCTCAAACTTATAAATTCTTCAAAAGGTGCTGGTTTGACATGATTCTATACCACCTTTGTTTATAAAGTTCTGCTGCCATGAACTTGTCTTACCTCTGCGGATTATTTATAACTTTTCTCTTGCTGAAGGAATCTTCCCTGATGTATGGAAAAGCGCAAGAATTGTCCCGGTTTTTAAGAAAGGAATCCAGCTAATATTAAAAATTACAGGCCTATTTCAATATTATCGTGTTTTTTAAAGATCTTTGAGTCTCTTGTCTGTCCAGTAATTACTCGCCACTTTAATAGAATTGTTTCTCCAAGTCAGAATGGCTTCAAAGCTGGACGCAGCGTAGAAACATACCTCGCCGAGTTTGTGTCTGATGTGACCTTAGCTCTTGACAACAGACTAGAAGTAGATGCCGTGTACACGGACTTCAGCAGTGCGTTCGACAAAGTTGACCACTCTCTGTTGCTGTCCAAGTTAGAATATAATGTTGTGCATGGCTCACTTTTAAACTGGTTCTTATCTTTTTTATCGCATAGATCGCAAATTCATGTTGTTAATGGTTACGAATCTTACCAATACTGTTTGGCCTCAAGAGTTCCTCAGGGTTCTCACCTTGCACCGGTGATATTCCTGCTCTTCATTAACGACATTTCTTTCCAAATCCATCACTGTAAATATCTATTATTTGCCGACGATCTTAAAATCTATAAAACTATAACTGTAAATGAGGTTCGTGATCTTTACATCATCATGGACAGTAAAGTCAACTTCTGAAGCCATATCAATACTATTAATTGTTACGAAATCGGCGAGGCTACTAGGATTTCTTAAGACATGCACTCAAGGGTTTACGCTGGTAAGAACAAAAATTGTGCTTTATATGCCTTAGTCCGGTTCCACCTTGAATTTGCCAGCGTGGTGTGGAGCCCGCACTATGCAGTATACTAGCAAAGTATAGAAACCATCCAAATGGCCTTCACACAACACCTAGCATATGCCTTCGGAGTTATATCCCCCCGGTGCCCATACGAACAACGTACTCAATATTACAAAATGATTACTCTGCGCGACCGTTGACTGGTACAAGATCTCGCGCTATTCTTCAAATTGGTTATTAATAAATTGGACTGCGATAAGTATACTTAACAATTTGGACTAAAACTCCCCTATAAATTACCCAGATATCCCATTACACATTTATTCAAAACTAAAGCATTCAATACAAATTTAGGAGTAAACTCACCTCTCAATAGGCTCAGCCGAGCGATGAATTCATATTTAAATCCACCCCAGGTGAAGACATATAATATCATGACTCAGTCAATAACTTTAAAACCCTCATCCGCCCCGACAATAGTGTCGCTTTCGACAGTCCCGATAAGGCTGAATGTCTTGCCGACAGCCTAGAGTCCCAATGTTCTCCCAGCTCCCAACCAGTAGACCAAGCTCACCTGAACAAGGTCGACGCTGAAGTCGAACGAAGAGCTTCCCTCCCTCCCGTCGAAGACCCTGATGATCCTCTGCCTCCCGTCACTCCAGATGAAGTGCACGACATCATAAAAGGGCTCCAAGCTCGTAAAGCCCCCGGTTCGGACGGTATTACCAACAAGGTATACAAACTCCTACCTGCCCCTCTAATAATGCTCATGACCGCCATCTTCAATGGCGCCTTGAGCAACAACATCTTCCCACAAGCGTGGAAAGAAGCAACAGTCATCGGTATCCCAAAGCCAGGCAAGCCAAAGTCTGAGCCCTCCAGCTACCGTCCCATTAGCTTACTCAACGTTCTCGGCAAAATCTACGAGAGGCTTATTTATAAGCGTCTCAAAGACTACGCCGAAGCAAAGAGCCTCATTCCCAACGAGCAGTTTGGTTTCCGTCCACAACACTCGAGTATCCACCAGGTCCACCGTATCGTAGAGCACTTGTGTGCCGGTATGCAGCGTAACGCGACGACGGGTGTGCTATTCTTCGACATAGCGAAAGCCTTCGACAAAGTCTGGCACAACGGCTTGTTATACAAGCTTTACCAACTAGGAGTGCCAGATCGTCTCGTACTCATCTTACGAGACTTTTTGTCGAATCGCACCTTCCGCTATCGCATCGAGGGTGCACTCTCGTCCCCTCACCCTATTCGCGCCGGTGTCCCTCAGGGTTCCGTCATATCTCCTCTAGTTTTCACGCTGTTCACCAGCGATATCCCACAGAGTAAAAAGGCTCAGTTGGCTCTCTTCGCCGACGACACTGCCGTTTACTATACCGGTCATTGTCCCAATGCTATAGCTCGTACTCTCCAAACCTCCGCAAACGTCTTAGGCGCTTGGTTCCGGAAATGGAGAATCGAGGTCAACCCCGATAAGAGTCAGGCGGTTCTCTTCTCGAGACGTCGTCGAGTCCCACCCCCCCTTCCCAGCCCGATCACTATGTACGGCAAGCCAATCCCTTGGGAGAAGCAAGCCAAATACCTAGGCGTGATCCTTGATCAAAACTTAACGTTCAAAGAGCACATTAAGGCTGTTCGCGCGCGCGCCGCTTTCGCTCTTGGTAGACTCCACTTTATTCTGACAGCCCGTTGCAAACTGTCACTTAAATGCAAGCTGCGCATCTACACCGCAGTCATCCGTCCCATCATGACCTATGCCTGCGTTGTATTCGCGCACGCTCACCCACGTCATCTCCATAAGATGCAGACCCTCCAGAACCGTTTCCTCAGAAAGGTCACGGGTGCCCCCTTCTATGTCCGTAATATAAATCTCCACATCGATCTTAAAATGCCTACCATAAACCAGTTCATGAAACGCTTATCGAAGCGTTTCTTTGACTGTGGCATAAAACACCCCAACCCCTTGATCTCAGCGGCCGCCCGCTACACTCCTTCCCGTATTAGTAGTATTCGCCGACCAAGGCATACATTAATCGCCCCCGACGACGCCACTACCCTCCTCCAGGAGAGTAGTAAGGCAACCAGCACGCTTCATAAGCCCAAAACCCGATCGCCGTCCTACCGTCCTCGCCGCCGAGGCCCGCCGCGACGCCCAAATCTACGCCCCTCCCGACCCTTGCTCGAGCCAGCCCGCGCCGCTGAGCCTGTAGCTTTAAATTCGTCCCTAAATAATATCATTCCTGATCCAGCTAGTCATTTGCTGCCCTCTTCCAGCGACGCCCTAAGCCGAGGTTCGTACCCCACAGGGGGTGCCCTTAGCGTGTAGTCGCTTAGTTTTTAGTTAGTATTTAAGTTTAAGTCCTGGCTGGAGGCCTTAATTTATTAGGGAATCCACAGGCAAGTCCGTCTAAGCAGACGACAACCTCATAGGTTGACCTGCGAGATGCCATTTATAAAAAAAAAAAAAAAAAAAACTTTAAAACCCAAATTTTGAGGTCCCACAGCACGCAACTCGCACAATTTCAAAATTAATTTGATTGTATTAGTATTTAGTTATTTCTTTAAACCTCTGTAATATTATAACTTGTGTCTTTTTGTATTTCTGTTTGTTTAGTTTTTGCCATTTCATTTTTATTCATTATGTTTTTACATAAGATAGCATTGTATTTGAGAATCTTGGTTCACCTGTTATTGGCAACTGTATTAGCCCAAAACCATTATCTAGTGTTATTTGATTTTTATATACAGAAGCTGTTGGTGTCCCTTTATAAATAAATAAAATAAATAGCTTTTATACTGTAAACCCCATTTTATTTACAGAACCAGCGTGGCTATCTCTATTGGCGGATAGAAAATGAAGCGGGAAAGCAGGTGCTGTGTTATCGGGTAACAGTGCAGACGCAGAGTCGTCTCCAGAGGCTTCTGCGAGAGTATATGAAGACGGCTTCTGCATCACGAGACGACCAGCCTTGACCCCACCCGACCTTTCCGATAGCGATCCACGTCAACTAAGATAAATAAAAAACATTTTTTAATAAATGTCAATGACATTCTGTAGTTATAATTTTATTTTAATAGTAAAGCTACCCATTATTTACTAGATACTTAGTTTATTCATTATAGGTTCTGATTACGACGACGGAGGGGGAAATGAGAATGGTTCCGTCGACCCCAAGTAAATTGGGGTACCTACGAGTAAGTATCTAAGGGTAAAAGAATGACATAGGTAGTCAGAATCGTTCATGAACCCAGCCACAAAAACACAGTATTTTTGCACTACGCTTGTAGGTATAGTATAATACCCACCTAATACTTCCATGTTTGCATTGACTTATTATCTGCCCCGTTGCTTGGTCTCGTGGTCGCAAGTTTTTTGGGTGTTTTCATTAGGAAATTCTTGGTAGCAAACTGCGGGCCAGATACGAGAGAGAATTTTCTCGGCCATGAGAAAATTATCTCTCGGGAACGTAAGTACCTACTGGATCAAAAGTATCCGATGTCGTCTTCTACGGTAACTAACCAAGGTCACGGTTAGGGCTGCCAACCCTATATAATATAGTATCCTACTATGTATATTAGTGGCATAAATACCTACTGTATTTTAACCAAAAATATATAGTAGGCAAAACTTCTGTATTTTCATTTTAATACAAAACGGCGAAATAAGCGCATTCGCCCGGCTTGTATTAATCTCATAAAGTACTTTGAATCCTTATTTTAGAGTGTAACAATATTTATGAGTGATTCAAAAAACCCTGTTAATAAAGGTTCATAGAAGCAATTTTGTAAAGCTTACTTATCTTCTACAGTGCAACATTATAACTTGACGCGTGACGTGATTGGTAGCACTCTAGTTTTGTCTATTCCGTGGTAGCACTGAATGTTGCACTGTTGTTAGTTTCAATACCAGTGGAGTTCCCGAAATTTGGGGATTCTTTTCTAGTACTTTAACTAGGTATACCATTACCTAGTTCCTATTTGTGCAAAATTTTATATATATATATATATATATAACGATATTTAGTATTTACGAAATAACATATCAACATCATAAATAAATAAATTTGAACGCAAAATGCGCGCTGTGACGTGGAGTTGCGGACACCAGCCCGTAGATAACCTATAAATAAATAATTACTTTATTGTTGAACATTCTACGAAAATAATTATAAGGGAATATAATCTAGCAGTGTAAAAATAATGTGTAATCAATGTAAGCATACTTTAATGTGTGTGTTTATGTATTTATAATAAACCGACATTATAAATGTAGAGATCATGGTAAGTTGGGAATTTGTAACTTATGGTACCCCTAAAATTATACCGGCCATGGCGGCAACTCGCGCACGGGCTTGTTCTATTGGAACTATCAGCTTATTTTCAGCTTGTCTTAGCCTCCCTATTCAAAGAAAACTCAATTTCGATAATCCAGAACCAAATGTGAAAATAAATCAATCATAGACGCACACGACAAAACCGTAGAAGAGTGAAGATGAAAGTGATTGTACTCCTGAATTCATTACAACCAAAGCTAATAATATTTCCCATGATTTACTGCCGGAAAAGTCAAAAGAAACTTATATAAAAGCCTACGACAATTTCCAAAAATGGAAAAGTACGAAAGGCGTCAAGTCCATTTCGGAACCTGTTCTATTAGTGTATTTTCAGCATTTATCTTGTACTCAGAAGTCAAGTAGCCTATGGTTTACTTATTCAATGCTTAGGTCAACAATAAGCATGAAACACAATATAGATATCAAGACATACGCTAAGCTATTAGCATTTCTAAAGAGGAAATCGGAAGGTCACCAATCAAAGAAATCGAAAGTTTTCACACCTATGAATGTTGAAACTTTTTTAAATGAAGCTCCTGATCATAGTTATCTTGCCGTAAAAGTAAGTACATCATTTTATTTAAACTAAATAAAATACAACATGGTAGCAAATAGCAACAAGAACGCTTAAGTATAGTTACTGAATTTACGTATGTTGTTAGTAAAATTTATTTTTATTTTTGTTACAGGTGGCTTTAATTATCGGAGTGAATGGGGCTTGTCGTTGTCAAGAAATGGTAAACATGAAGGTCCAAGTTATAGAAAAACACTCAGAAGAGTTGTTATTGATTAAGTTGCCAGACACTAAAACCAAAATGGAAAGGTCATTTGTCATCCGCGGAGCATATGTAAAGGTTGCGGAAAAGTATCAAGCTCTGCGGCCTCCTAACATAAACATTAACCGATTTTTTGTAGCGTTCAGTAGTGGAAAATGCACCCGTCAAGTGATTGGGAAGAACAAAATAAGTGCCATGCCAAAGGAAATTGCCAAATACTTAGGATTACCAAATATCGAGCTCTATACAGGTCATTGTTTTCGTCGAACGTCGGCTACACTGTTGGCGGATGCGGGAGCAGATATAACCCAAATAAAACGCCATGGTGGTTGGAAATCGGATACAGTAGCGGAGGGCTACATTGAAAATTCTGTACAAAACAAAAGTAAAATAAGCTGTCAAATTGGTAACAGCATCACATTAAAAACGTCATCTGATTCTTTTTCACCACAACCTTCAACATCACACCATCACATTCCATCTTTCCCTGAGCCTCGTGCACCACCTTCACCAACTTTCACCACCCAAAATGCTCCTCTGCAAATACAAGATTCTGAAGCATTGACGAGCAATACTCAAATAAATTCCACATCAACATCTATAAACGTACCAAATAAAAACTTAACTTTATCTTTGCACAACTGGACTAATGTCTCAAATGTTACCATTAACTTCAATTAATATGTAAGTGCATATAACTAACTAGTTCCAAATATGTTATTCTTACTGTTTGTTTATTTAATAAATACTTTGTTTTTCGTACTATGGCTATTATTTTCTCACAGTAGGTGTAAAGAGTAGAGTATCCTCCTCTGGGCTAAAGGTGTATTTGCCTTGGGCTAGCTTGAATCCCTCGCTGCATTCAGGATTCTTGTATTAACTCCCTCGCTTCGCTCGTGAGTTAAATCCCGAATCCTTCATTGCGCTCGAGATTCAATATGACGCCCGTGACATAAGACACAACTTTAGCCCCTCGGTGCATAATCTACTTTGGCTACTAAGGCGAGGTGCATAATCTGCTTTTCTTTCAACTATTACCTATAGGAATAGTAGATAAAAGAAACTCATATGAAACAATTAAAATAGAAGTTTAATTGTTGAAATTAAAAGTTATACTTGAGCAATTATTAAACGTAAGGTTAAGAGTTATTTTGGGCAAATTTATATTTAAATTTGGAACAAGTAGGATAGAAACGAATAATACGTACGTTAAAAAAAGTATTGATATCGGCTGGCTGAATAGAGCTAATCTTCTGCAGAATTATAAAGTTTATATTTAAGAAAGAAACAGAGTCATTAATAAAACAAGAATGTGAAGCTGTCAAGAAACAAATTCGGGATTTGATGCCTACTTGTGCACAAATAGATGGAGTTGCTATTTCTGTAAAACATGAGTTGATTTTGTCGATGATAGACGGTAAAGTATGTAACGTGCTCTCCGAAAATAAATCTACTCAAACATGTTTCATCTGCAAAGCTACCTCCAAAGAGATGAATTCAACTGTAAGTGCAAGAGAGCCTAATCAAAATATGTATCAGTTTGGGATATCTATCCTCCATGCTTACATCCGCACAATGGAATGCCTATTAAATATTGCATACCGGATGAATATAGGTCTGTGGCAAGTTAGGGGAGATAAAAACAAAGAAATCTTTAAAAAGCAGAAAGAAGAAATCAAGGGAAAATTTAAAGAAATCGGTCTCATTATAGACAAAGTTAAGCCGGGTTTTGGAACAAGCAATGATGGAAATACAGCAAGAACCTTTTTCCACAAATATAAAGAAACTGCTCGTATCACCGGCCTCGACGAAAATCTGCTCTACCGCCTCTGTACAGTTCTTACAGCCATAGCTTCTGGCTATGAAATTGACCCGATAAAGTTTCATTCATACTGCTCAGAAACGAGAGGCTTGTACCTCTCCTTATACCCATGGTATAACATGCCAGCTACATTACATAAATTACTAGTTCATGGAGCAGAGATAATAAGACATTCAATCATACCAATAGGACAAATGTCCGAAGAGGCTTCGGAGGCCAAAAACAAAGAAATTCGTAAAGTCAGACTGGGCCACACTTTGAAAACTTCTCGTGTCCGCACAAATTTTGATTTAATTAAGTATTTACTCGTGTCATCTGACCCTTATATATCATTGTTGAGAAAATTACCTAAAAAAAGCAACTTAAAACATTGTACTGATTTAAAATCGCTTTTAAATTCAGATTAAAATGTACATAATTGAAAAAATGTGTTTAATTTGCTACCACATCATCACATAACTTATAAGTTATAACGTTGACCCATTACAAACCCTTTAATTGTCTTATAGACTTTTGTCCCTCTAGTTTAGTCAAATCCTATACTGTGCGTTGTCGCGAATTTCTCAAGGAACTATTTAAAAAGATTGATATTATTACAGTACCTTGCCAATTAATTTATGAAAATATTATGTATGTTTGAAAACATCTAAATCTTTTTATTACAATTATTGATAGACATCATTTTAATACTAGAAATAAAGATAAACTAGATCAACCATTTTTCAGATTAGCTAAAGTACTTACAAACATCTTTTCTGTGTTAAATGTTACAACAAAATACCTTGTGATGTATTGCAATTAAATGAGATTTTTTTAAACGTACACTTTGTACACAAGCTTAATACAAATTAGAGAATTAAATCCAAGATAAGAATGCTTGAAAACATGCTGGTCCTGCTCCATAGGACAATCTAGTATAGACAAAATCAAACTGTTTGCTAATTAAATTGTATAATTTGTTATTTTTATGACATTGGTTTACATTATTTGATTACTTAACTCGCGCAATATTTTAGGAAAATCGTATACTTTTACAACGTTTATAAATATGTGAGCAACATGTATCTATCACATAGATAGTTTATGTGTCTTTGCTTCATTTTTAATTCTTATTACCTATTGTGGTATAATCATGTTATTCTTGGTGCATCGTCATCACAAAATTTACAAAATATTGAAAAACACTTTAAAAAAAAGAGTAACGGTTGAGTTTCTTGTCCATTCTTCTCCATACGAAACTACCTTTTAGAAGGGACGACTAGAATTAATTTTATTTTTAGGTAAATGTTGACGTTCAAAAGTGCCTTTTATGTGCATAGTTGAAATAAATGCTTTGACTTTGACATATGTACCTACTTTTAGATAGATGTAAGGTTGCATGTTCATACACAGACCTGGCAGATGCCATGTGTGAGATGGAAAACTTCTGCGCCATTCAAAAACACCATTGTAACATACTCGAGTATATTGATTACGATAAGTAGGTACTCATTTATTAAAGATTTTATAGTTATTGCTGTAACATCACAAGTTAGAAATATTGTACAAGAAGTACCTAATAAAATAAATATGTAGGTAGTTAAGTAAGTAATTATTAAGTAGTAAAAAGTAATTAGGTAAGTACATTTCTATGTACCTACCATTTCTATGTAGGTACCGAGCTATCCTAAAAGGAGGGGATACCGCACTCAAAGGTTATCAACGAGACCCTGCCTTTGTTCGATAAACCTTACGAGATATATCTTGTACCTACGTTTTTCTACATTTACAGGCACTTTTGAATCGTCAAGGAGTCGGTCAGTAAGAAATATGAACCTAGTTGCCCATTCCAAAGCGTAGTAGGTACATAAGGAGAAGAAAGGGCAAGAAACTCAATGGACACTCTTTAAATATTATTGTACTTACAAGTATATTAGTTACATGTTGATCCTATTGTGAGAACGATGTACAAAACCGTAAATTAAAAGCGTTCAGAGTACAGCAAAAAATAGATAAAAAAATCCAAAAAATAAATGATTAAAATAAGCCGTGGCAGTGAGATGACCAGTCCCAACCGACAGCGCCCGTTCACGAACATGACGCATGGATCAACACCATTCAGCTCAACCATTTATAAGGGAGCTAAAATAATGATCCAATACAATTGCGTCCGTCAGCGAGACATTTGAGTGAGCATGACATACTATCAGCTGCCAGGGCACATTCAAGTGAATTTGTGGCATTACCCGGTAAATGGTTGTGCATGATGCTGAGGCCATGTTGAATGGAGCCATCCATTGTACATAGTAACTCACACCTGTGCTTTTTATATAATACAAAGGAGATTGCGTTTATACAATGCAAATATATTCATACAATCTTCAGCAGCTCCAACAGTATTACAAATGTTAATTATTTAGTTGTGGTGTGGAGCAGGACCAGCATTGAGCCAGGCATTTTTATCAGCGATGTAACTTATAATATGCCTGCATAGTGTGCTTTTTATAAAATATTTGAATTAAGTCTCATTCAGTTGAAGTATGTGGGAAGGAATTTTATTGTAACATTTTAAACAGTACCCCATGAACGACGAGTCTACTTTAGGCAGTCTGAAACCTGGTTGAACCAATAGGTCCCGATTTCTTGTATTATAATTATGTATTCACCTCTTTTACTGTAAAGATGTAAAATTTTACTTACGTACATGATGTTTTCATAAATATATTGACAAGGTACCGTCATGATGTTAATTTCCTCCTATTCCCCTAGAGAATCGCGCCTGCTTAGATTATATATGACTCTGATTGATTATACACTTGCTCTTGTATTCTGCATTATCTTAATTTTTTTGTCTTCTCGATCGAAGTCGACAAAGTATCTGTGTGAATTATCAAACTAAAATCTAACGTACCCGAGGCGGAGTGCTAGAATCGAGCTCACACTACATCATCTTCTGTGATCTTCTATCTACTACAAACTACAAATCTAACAATGTCAGCGACCAAATTACCCGCATCATCTCACTTGCTTAGAACATAATATTATTAATATGTAGATCGTAATATGTCTCTTGGGTAAAGGATAATGGATGGCACAAAACCATGTTGACATTTTGTAAAACTTTGACAAAAAATGACCCATACCTACATTTTGGCCATTTATCCACATAAGTATGTGAACAAGATCTGCCTATTGAACAGCTGATTTATTATTCGTGATTTCAGCTTTGTAGTTGGCGTTTTTGTCGTCGTCGTTGGTGACCATTTGGCATTAAATTCAACTCGATACCCTCTAACCGCTACTGAGATAACAAAAACTTTTTTCATAACACAAAAAAAAAACAACCGACTTACAAGTCATGTCGGTGTCTCAAATTTTGTATTTTCGTTATTTGCCAGTTTTGCCACTGTCTTCTGAAATTAAAATATTTTTTTTAGTTTGTAGTGTTTTTTTCAGAAATCGGTTGTATTTTTTTTTTTGGTAAAAAGATTTTCATATTTCACTTTTTTGTTGTCGCACCTACCCCAAACATAAGCATGCTTGTTATGTTACTTGCTGTGTTTACAATAGTGACTTTTTTAAAAATAATGTATAATTATAATAGGTAATTTGTAATCTATCTGTAATAACTAAATTTGAAATATAAAAAGGACCGCGGCACTTTTCCCTCAGGTGAATAAAGAATTTTTTAAATCGGCAACTTTTAATGAAAATATCGATGAAGACAATCATGAAAAAATTAACTTGTAGATAGATGATCATAGAATCTCCTCCTTTTTTGAAATCGTTTTAGAAATGGGCTTGAAATACGGACAAAAATGTGATCCAGTATGGTTCCTTTTTAGGGTTCAATTTTTTTATTACTAGAGCTCTGCTGTCCGCTCTGGGTGTCATACATGAAATGAAGGTCTCTACTGTGATCCTGATAAATAAATATCTATGGTTAGGTGACTCTAATGAGAAATCTATTATTTTAGTGGTAGCTGTTCGTCAGGACTAATCTGTAAGAATGCGTAAGTCAGTCTATCAGTGTTGTGCCATGTCATTTCCTACTTATGAAAGCATTCATAAGTAGGAAACTTAAATACATAAATTCACTAAAAACCCAAATTTCGCAACCAATGGGAAATTGAATTGAAGACTGCGGATGTCGAGCTCAGGACGAGCTGTTTCTCACACGGAAATCTGTACACAAAGCTACACTATACATTTCTAGTTTTAGCTGACCTCGCATTGTATAGGTTTTTCGTACAATGAGAAGTCAGCTTATACTGGTAATGTATAGCTTGATATGTAGTCGTGCGTACGTCGCTTGCTCCCGTGTCACCAATCCTGACTCTCTGTGGGTATATTTTGGCTGCGGAGACCAAAACTACAAACTTAGTAGGTACTAAAACAGAGAAGTTTTATAAAATGTGGCTGTCATTTTAACATAATCGTGGTGTCTTCCGACTTCCACGCGAATGAAGTGGCGGGCAGAAGCTGGTGTTGAAATAAATAAGCTCTGTTGTTATGTTAGGTGCTTACCTACCTATATTTTTAAAACCACCGCAAGGTTCTTATCGGCAAGAAAACTCGAAGTTATTCAAATTTTAAGGATATTTTCTGCGAATCGACACTAAACAAAGCCTCATAACTCATGTGATGTATTTATTTTTTAACAATAAACGTTCTGTTATCCCGACATCAGCTGCATAGCTCATAAACTCTGTAACGCAGCACTGCGGCTATACAGCAGCACGCGACCTCCCACTCTATATATTGGCAAGCGCGATCATAGCGGACTTGAAACTTGACTTGACTGTCATACACGAGGAGTCGGTCGGCGGCGGCGCTAGCGTTGAATTGTCGTGTAGTGTGCTCCGACAAGTATTATACCCATCTGTTGTCCGAACGTGACCGGAGCTCCGTAAGACATCTCACTAGACGCAAGACTGGGTCACTCGCCAGACGAAAGAATGGTTGCTCTCCGTGTTGTCTTGTGCCTCGCCGTGCTCGCGGCCTCCGCTGTCGCCACCAACGTGCATCAATGTCCAGGTAATACTCCCTTTTACTTATGCCCGTTATGGTAGAACACGGCCCACTTTCGTTTCGTTTCGCGTTCGCAGAAAACATTGTATTTGCTAATAATTATTTATTGCCATAGCGTATCGCAATGCGATGCCGATGTTTAGAGAGTTGAGGTCAGTAAAACTCAATAAAAGTAGCTTACCTAAGTGTTAAAAATACCTGTTATTTACAATCATAATTGAACGTTGGTAACAAAATTCAGAGTTAACAATATTGCTGTTAAATAAAATAATTTCTAGGTACCTATTTGATTCTTCCATTAATTCATTATTAATTGCTTGGGTACCTAAACTAACTTACTAAACAAAAGAACAATTTAATGAAAACAATATAATTATAAAGGCACGTTCTGTCAAAACATGCAATGTGTGGGAATGTGTTTTAATGTATATCAAGAACAAAAGACAGTTTGATGTAGGGTAGCTGGGCAGAGCAAGATGTCGCGTTTGTGCGGCCATGGCCCTTGCGAAACATTGTATCTACCTACCTACTCTTTTGAGTCTTCACTTGAGTAAGTGCAATGTCTTCAAGCTATTTAGTTATCTGATTATCTCATGTTACAATAAGTTATTACAATTAATTGTAAACAATACTGTACCAAAGTACCTATAAATAAGATTAGCTAGCTTGGTGTACAATAGTGGAGACTGACCACTTGTTTGAGTTGATATTAATATCAATGTGAACTATGCCCTTGTTTTGTACAGTTTCCACGAATCGGGATCCGTATACTTCTGTGTTTTTTGTTTTCTAAATAATATTGTGTGAGTCTTACAAGACATTTTCGATAAGTAGGTAGCGCAAACATTGGCCAAAACGTTTTAACACAAAAAAGCGACCAAGTGCGAGTCAGACTTGCACACGAAGGGTGCCGTACCGTATTAAAATCGAGAATATAACACATCTTAATTTTTAACTATACTTTTTTTTTTTTGCTGTTATTGCGGCTATAGTAGTACCTACACACTCTGTGAATTTTCAAGTGTCTACCTATTACGGTTAAAAAGATACAGCCCTGTGACAAACGGACGGACTGACGGACAGACAAGCCTTAATAATAGGGTCCCGTTGGGTCCTTTGGGTATGGAACCCCAAAAACGTCCCTAATTGCTTCGTAAGGTAGTTATAGAGTAACCAATTAAGTTTCATTGCTTTATGCCAAATAACCCACCAATAATAAAGTAGTTTAATTACCTAGGTTCCTAAAGTGTGTTGTTTGTCACATATTTATGTAAGAACCAACCATTTTTTGCAGTGTAAATATGTAAATTGATGTCACATTAACGTGTTCATTGGCTATAACTTGTTGTACCTACTTAGATATAAATCTCTGTACCACGTTAATAATTCACAGGAAATATTACAATCTCACATAATTACAGTCAGACAAAAATTTAACGAAGTTTATAGTGGTAGGATTAGATGGATTGGTGGATGGAAGATTAGGATTTAGATGTAGGATTACAAGGGATTTTTTTTTGGTAAATAGGTATCTGTAAAAGACGAGAAAAAGTTAAAAGCTTGTTACATTTGTGATACTTAATTACATTTAATTCTGTAATTATTTATTTAACAGTAGCCCCTTCTACCTTTGTCAGACATAATTATTAGGTACCTAATATTTAATAAATGTATCTGTTTATTTTTAAGTTTGTAACATTGAACTTTGAACATTGAACATTTTTAAGCTCTTTGGATACTTGATAAAACAAGGATATTTTAAAATAATCTTAGAGTTGAGTTTCATAAATAAACTTTTTGGAAACAAGGCCTTCTTTAACATTTACATAGACGACTTCTTGATATTTACGAAATAATTTTTGTTAATTCTTGTGGCTAAACAATAAAAAGTCGGCGTCGAAATCTTTTACTCTCCTTTCGTCTAGGAACTTCAAAAGTCCCATGGGGATCCGAAATCCAACTGTAAACTTGGTCCACACCAAAACAGTGCGCAGATTCTCATGGGTCTTTTTGAGTACCTATCTACCATTATATGTCCAATGGGGATGATGACAATAATTTAAAGTGTATAAGCTTAAAAAATTACAAAGTTATAAAAGTTTTAAAATAAGTGTTAGACAAGGACAGCACTATCGTAGAAGTAATGTCACGACACACTTCATACTAGTGCCATACAGCGACAAGGACGGAAATAGTCCTCTCCAAAACCGTTTTAGGCGTGCAGCTTCTTCATATTTACATCGGTAAAACAGATTTTTGTGATAAACTAATTTTTTGCATGCCGCCCTATTGTATCCGACTGCATACGACCAAAACAAAACAACTTAAACATAAGTAGATAAAAGTGGCGATCGGACTTTATTATAATCAGCGATTGTCTGATTCAGCCTTGCAGCAATGAACAAAACAAACATGTAGCTTTTTTGTCGTCGTCAGCATCACTCGTTGGTAATCAACCCAACTAACTTACCCAAGCAACTCCATCCAAAAATACCAATCCGGATTTTGTTGGCAATATTGCCATCGTGTGGGTGGGTTACGTTTAAACTTTACGAGCAAGCACATAGGTACTTGTTGCCCCCATGCCCACTTTCAGATCCAGTTAGAAAATCTTTATGATCCTTTTTAATACGTTACAAAAGAGCCGGATTTCAGTTTCTCTCATTCCTCGAAATAATAAATTTTGAAGTGGGAAATATATTTTACCTATCATAAAACATTATTCTATTTTGAAAGAAAATAACCGGGCTAGATGTCCGAATCGTGAATGGGTTTCTCTTAACTCTGATAACGACGCCCAACCTTTAACAGTTTCCCTTTATCCTCAGTTCCTCACTGCCCCTTTTCAAGAGACCATCCTGTATAATGTACTTATTTGTGCCTACCCAAATAAACTGCTGCGTGGCCACTTGTAACAAACACTCCAACAATAATTCAACGTGATCGGTACGCATATTGTAGGGACAACTGTTTGTTTCCGCGATTTTGTGCGATCCATCAGTAAATGTAATTGTTCGGAATGATGAGTGCAAGGTTTTCAGTTATTTCAATTACCTTCATCTTGTATAATGACGAACCGTGATGTCAAGTTTAAACTGAATGCAGAAATAAGTAAATGACCATCTAAGAATCTAGTAACATACGCAGTATGATATTGGAGTAAAAGCAGCAAAGGCGCGTCGCGACACTTGTATAACAATTTCTATGAAAACTTCATGGAAACTGATAAACCAGAGTCTTGATAAACCGGAGCCTTCAATTGCATTTCTGTGAATCGTCCAACGAAGGCAACTCAGTACATGAGTAGATACCTGTTTCATTAACTAACCGGTTCGGAAAAAATTCCAGCATTGAAATTATTATCTGTGGCTCGTAGTCCGTAACCTTAAGCCTACTCAGAAAAGCAAAACAAACACAACGTTAAACCGTTTTAAGTCAGATAAATAAAAGTTGATTTGATATATTTTTACCGAATACGACTGTTACTATTATTTTAGAGGACGTTCACTGCATCTGTTTAGCGCGACGTCGCCGCGTCGCCCGTCTTAAGTAACAAACAGAAAATCAATTAAACTTACTTGGGTAGAATCAATAATCTTTTTCTTATAAGTTAGATAGAATAGGCAACCGGATAACACTGGTTTTATATTTTTTAATAAATAAAATAACATTTATACGGCTCTTCGCCCGATAATTTGCACCCATTGCCAATAATAAATTAAGAGGAAAAAAAACTATGTCAAATCAAAATAAGGCCAGTGAAAATAAATAAATCAACAAAATAATATAATGAATACCTTCTCTCCGACACTAGTACAGCAACATGTCTGTTTATTCTATGGCAGTAACAATACTAACAATGCCGGACGAAGGGGCAGTACAGCCATCCCGTAATCATCGGTAGTTAGGTCCTTGATTGGTGTAGTTACAGTCCGGCCGTCGAGAGAATGCGTTGTTGACACCTGTCAAGAACGAAAAAATAATCGTATTAACGAGTTTTGCGAATTAGATCTAAACTTTTTAATAAAATTGAATTGTCGCACTGACAGGTGTCGGGAACGCATTCTCTAGACGGCCGGACTGTAGTTTTCTGTGCTGCTTTGTGATGATAATTATATGATAATTACGTGACCTATGATTTGGGTTAGTTGCATTTAAAAAGGATAATTACTTGATGAATGTATGAATTGATGATAGATCCAAGGCCGCCAAAGTATACATCTCATAGTTTTACATCTCATTTTGTATTCAATTCTTGTTATAGACACGATAATGTTAATTAAGTACCTATCTTGTCTAACAATTTAAATGATTGAAAGTTATTAATATAAAATTGGACTTAGAGAGGTACCTACATAATAATTTGTGGGAAATCAATCAATCTATACCAATATTATTTTATATTATAAATGCGGAAGGAACTCTGTGCTTCTGTCTGTATTTTGCGTTTTCACGCCCCTCCGCCCCGCAACGGCTGAACGGATATCGATGTTTGGCACGTACGCACGGCTACACATCAATACATTTCCAGTATAAGCTGACTTCTCATTTTACGGAAATCCTATACAATACGAGATCAGCCTATGGTAATGTATAGCTTGATGTGTAGCCGTGTGTACATTCCAGTGGAATAATTTCCGATATCCACGCGGGCGAATCCGCGGGCAAAAGCGATCACACAATCATTGACATCTATTGAACAATCGATCAGGCCGATTAGGACGCACTATTACGCGAACGCTGATAAAATTACCTACTTGCTGAGAACTTGCGTGGCCACGGCCATGGCTATAAAGTCCATTAGTCCATTAGTATTGCAGCATGCAATAAACTGAGATTGTAATGGCAGTGAAGGGCTTATTGTGGTATTATAAACTAACTGCGGATACAAACTCATATAGGGTGCCAACCCTGTATAATATAGTATCCTATTATTATAATATAGTATTACTATTATTATTAGAGGCTTATTAAAGTATTTTGTATTGAAATGAAAATGGCAAAATAAGCGAAGTAATCTCATAAAAGCTGAATAAATGGTATGTTTAACCTTAATTATGTAATAAATTAATAATCGTGGTAAAGGCATCAAGAAACAAACAAAATTTTTTTTTTACTTACGTTCAATCGGGGCAATTGCGTCATATAAATGTAGAACACTCTTTAAAAAAATCATGTAACTAATAATGCATTTTATACAAAAATCCTTAAAACCACACATGTATAAAAATGATCTGTGTGCAACCTTAAATAATTGTTTATACGAGTAACTAGGTATACTTTTTTTTTAAACAGGAATTTTAGACGCATTTTCCCGTATTGGGGCAAACGCGTCTTCATTTAATAAGTTTTAAACCTGTGACGTTTGAAGGATGAAATAAATATGTTTTGCTTCAATTATAATTTTGTACACGAATATTTCAGTAAATAACAAAAATAATAATAATCATTACATCAGAAGCGATGTCATAAATACTGGGAAATGCGACAATTTTTTCATAGACGCATTTACCCCCTGTCAAATCCAGACGTTCCCAACATTTTATTTGTGAAAGTAAAATTTGTCTAATCCTAGAAAAACCTTTACTTAATGGGTGCTAAATAAAAGCAATATGTACATTTTTGAAGTTTAATCAAAATCAAGTTGCATCAGGCTAATATTGCAACGTTTATATTGTCAATAAAAACCGTTTATTACCAATGTATGTCTCTAAAATATGTCGAATAAGGTAATTTACTAAAACAAATAGTTAAAAGCAGTCTATACGTAATATTGAAAGTAATTTCTGTCTTAATATTTATTGATTCCATGTGTCTCAGCCTAACCATTGTATCGTATTAGAATACGATTTACCTGCTGACAAATTGATAACTTCACAATAACAAAAAAAATAGCTAAATTTCTCATAAAAAGTAAAAAAATGAAGAAAGACAAATTTAAATTAATCGTTAAACAAAACTTTATGAAACACTTAGTTACGATATAAAATTAACTACTAAATGCAAAAATGAAAACCCCAAAAAATGTTTAAGATCTCTGGTATTGGGGCAAATGCGTCATACAAACGCAATAACCCCGAAACAGCAGACGCATTTACCCCAAAAAACCAGATCGAACCTAATTTTTTAAATTACTTTTTCTCTTCAAGTATAACGATTTCAGTAGAAATAACTATTAGCATAGATACGCTATAATATAATATTTATGTTCAGTTCATAATAAAAACGGAAAACTTAGAAAAAAAATTGATTAAGGATTTGATCACTCATCTCGCGCAGCACCACTTGACAAAAAACATGAAATTTTCAGTATGGCCGATATTTTTTTGTGCGGTACAACGCCATCTATTGAAAATATACCTTCTGATTTTATTCAAAATAAACAAAACCAGATGGCAGGAAAAGCTGGTGTTCAAACAGATTTTAAATTATTTCAATTAAACGCAATTGCCCCAAACACTCAAATGCCCCGGTTAACCTTACCTCCTTTTTTTCGCCTTGTACTATATTTTTACAGGCAATGGTTTCGAAAATAATATATTTGATATATAAAAGTTGGCAACCCTAGTTCACGACTCTCGAAGAATTGATTTTAGGAAACTCCTCTTTTTTTAAGTAATTTACCTACCTTTGGCAATTTACATACCTACTGTGGTTTTGTTTTGTAAGCTATATCATTACGTATACCTACAACCATTTGGCTTAATATGCCAAACAATATAATTTATGATGTAGTAGTGCGACAGATATACAATTCGGCCATAATTCGAGCCGTATACCTACAAGATACCCAGTTTGGGAATTTCTTTATGCTTTGTACCCAGCGGATGCGCAATCTGTCCTATTACTATTACAAAACCTACGCGCTGTTTGTGTTTTGGTCTGTATGTCGCTCACGGGGCTGTATCTTTTTTAAACGGATACGGTTAGTTTTGGTAGTACGAACGGAGCGACTCGCACTTGGCCTCATCTTACGGTGACTGAATTACTTTATTAATAACTAAAAAATAAAGCTTTTTCTCCTTTTTATAGTAGTCGTACACTAGTACGCCTTTGTACACTATAAACGTACTAGGTAGTCAATAAGACGCGCGCGATTGAAATAAAAAGATGAACCAAGTAGAAAATCCCATTTGTCACAGCAATTATAGGTAGGTACTTTCAAGTGCTTTACTGAGTAAGTCTTGTACCTGTATATCTAACTAACATAGTACCTACCTATGCAATCACTATCAATCGTGTGTGCATCTTATGGGCAATTATTAACTGCGGCAGATGTACCTATGCAGCGTGCGCTGTATTATGAACACTAGTGTCAAATTAAATTAGCCAGTGAAACTTCCTAGATGTGAAGAATAAAAGTAGGAAAGATTTGTTGGTCAACGACCTCTGGTACTGTTGTTATATGAAGTGTGAATTGAAGAAAATATGTTTCATAATGTTTATTCAGAAGTCGACGTCAAGCCGGAATCAGGTGATAGGTCAAGTCATAATAGTTAACAGAGAAAAAAGAAATCGTACCTATGTATTTTAAAAATAACGGGCATTTAACGGGAAAAACTCCTGTTGCTACAAATTTAAACTTTTTAAAATTTTCTTTTTGAATATATTTTTAAGTTGTTTTTTTTTAAATATTTTTCTGTTAACTAGGTACATATTATGACTTGACCTATCACCCGATTCCGGCTTGTCGTCGACTTCTGGGACACCCTGTATATCGATACCGATCACGTCTGTGAAGTAAACCGAAAAAATATATTTGATATTGATACCCATCACGTCTGCGGAGTTTCGCTGGCAAATTTTATTTGACCGTATGAGATCCGCGCGGTAATTGCGTAACTACCAGTAGTAATCGCTTACATTTTGACACTTCAACAACGTCGTTTCTTTGGTCTCCCCTACACTTATAGCCAGCCTCATTCATACTCAAAACTTTCGTCACGACATTTATCACATACATTTTGACACTTCAACAACATTGCGTTATTTTTGAGCAGACACATTTTTCGAACATATAAAGTAATGGATTAACATTATGCATCAAAATTATTCATATGGTGGTTAATAGTGTGTTACGCAAATGCCGATGTTACATAGTAGGTAGATCTTTGACCCCCAAAGGGAATATTACAATGATTCACTGATTGAATCAAGTAAGATCTATTAAAATGGAGGCACGTGTACGTGATTATATGTATTTATAAACTTCCTTATCGATTACGACTGTCGTATTATTAACTAAGTTAACAAAGGCGCTAAAGATAACGATGTTCTGGCCGTTCCGTCGAACATTTGGTTATTTAAATTCATTGTCATAATTTACACCGATTATCAGTCTGATCACGAAGTCTGCGACTGCCTGCGCTTGCACACGTCTTATTTTCCGGGATTTGACGCTTTGTTATAGAAAAAAAACGTTATTTTATGGCCTGTGAAATAAAATTGATGGGAAAATCCTTTTTAACACAAACAGCAATATGTTTAAAATGCAATGCATACTTACCTTTAGAATTTTAAATAAATTCCTGTTTTGAGAATGCCATTGTAGTGGTGATGATCGCGGTGAGTCGCGACTTTGGTAAGTACCCAACCTACGAATAGTTAGGTCTGATTCGTGGTTTTATGAACAAAGACGGGCAAGTAAAGACATGCTGACCTATCGATTTCTAAAAATAAATATCGATTTCTAAGAACCTGCAGGATCTCTAAATCATCTTCTTCTTGGTCGCTTACTTGATTACTGAAGGTCGTGTCCCTGAAAGGCCTTCGTAGCTTTGTATACGATAATTATTGCTTTGCTTAAATACTTTCTTTGAATTGAATTGACTTTAAATTGACATGAAATGTTATTGACTCTGAATCGTGATACAATTTAATTAGCATGCAGTACTCCAATGCTTATTATAATAATGTTGTAATTTTATCATTGAAATTTAATAGTAGGTACTCACACTACCTTATATTAAAGGCCTTTTTTTTTGTATTTATTGCTGCGTCCGCGTAGATTTCGTAGTTTCCACAACAAAGGGTCGCACAAAGTATTAGGAAAAAGCCGTTAGACCAATTTAGCTGAAATTTTAGAACAATATAGCCTTCAACATGCTGATTGGAAGTCTACTTATAGAGGCGCAAATAAATGCGCAGTTCAGAGATATAGCCATATTTATGTTGAAATCAGGAAGATGATGTTATGTTACAGTTACTGCCAAACAAAAAGCAATCACATCACGACCAGCTCCAATTCATATAAACTCTCCGTCTATATACCCTGAAGGGGTAGGCAGAGATGTATTAAATACATTATTAATTAATACCTATTTTTTTTTTTTTTACATTCAATTACATTCAATATATCACAATATATTATGATCAATTATGCTAAATCTAATAAGTTTTACAAACATCTGTGTCTGAACTAGATAATTTAATATCTGTATCTCAGACAACAGCGCTATTCCTTATAAAAATGTCATTCGGAGGCTAACAAGTAGATACCTACTAATGCGGCTCAAACATTACAAAAAAAAATATGCAAAAAAAAATTAAACAAACTAATGAGATTTTAAAAGGATTGATATATAGGCCTCCTTTTGTGTAGAGTGTAGTAGAATGAGTGTGTGTGGAAGTGTGAGTGCGGAATTTTAGTCTAGTTTGGTACATTTTGAAGGTTTTCGGTTTCGTCATAGGTCAGTTTATGGATATGCTGAAACAATATTTTCTTACATTCTTTGCTATTTAATGCATGGACGTCGATAATGTTATTCAAATTGTTATAAAGATATGGACTTAGGAAGCAGAAGTATTTATTTACGAAAGGATGTCTAAACATGGGTCTGGCGGGGAGTGCTACAGGTTTTCTTAGCATTTCGCATAGATAGTAGTAGACAAGTCATACGGCCGAATTTGCGAAAACTTCAGAAATGACGTGACGGCACAAGGCGTTACTATCTCCAGCTCAGGCTATTGTTGCGATCGTTGTTCGGGTTCGTATGAACAACGATCGCGACGATCACGTATTCACGCGAAAATCGCTTTCTATGAGGACACTCGAATAAAGGCTATTGATGAATATATTTTATCTCTCGAACATTACTGTCACGATTGTAGTTAGCAAACACTGCACAGCATTGTAGTCGTCGTTGATTTTAAAATAATCACTGTGTTAGGAAAACAGTAAAAGGTGAATTTCACAACGTAAACAAAAAAATACATTTTGTGCTTTCTGTGCAAGCTGCGACAAGGCCTTAGTGACGAATTCTTGTGGGTTTTATCTATCTTTCTATAACTACATATAAGAAGAGAAACGTAACTGACTGACTGACATATCAGTGCACAGCCGAAGCCCCAAGGATTAGGAACCAATCTGAAATTTTGCATAGGTTCCTTTAATAATGTAGGGGAAACACTAAGAAGGGGTTTTTTGTTAATTCCACCTTTAAGGGTGTGAAAATGGGGGATTTTCTTTGTATGTCTTTGTAAATCTTATTCCTTGAGTTAACTTGGCACTTATACATATCTAAGTAAATTGCTTTGCTTTTATAAAGTATATAATTATCAGTTTTTTTTCAACTGCCCCCTAGAGATTGAGAGGGATTGGGGGGTGTCAAAGTTTGTATGGAAGAATTTTAACGCGCGGTTCTAATAACTCGAATCTGAATATTTATACTTAAGACTATAAACTAAGAATAACGAGCTTTTCAAAAATCTACCCCTAATGGGTCGAAAGGGGGTAGACAATTTTACAGAGGAGGATTACTGCGTGGCTTAATTATCGCAAAGGATTTTCCGAAATTCCAACCCTGTGGGGGTAAAAACGGGGAATATAGTTTACACGAAAAATCTTATTCATTTGGTTAATTAACTTGAAACTTGGCCCGAATGCTTATACTTGTATATAAATAAATAGTTAAGATCTTAATCATTTTATCTACCATCTATGATGTATCTATGATGAATCATTTTATCTATCATTTATGAATAACTGTCGAAGAACCTGAGATTAGTGACGCCAACTGTCTTCTGCTTAAAATTAATTCCGAAACTTGTATTATTGGAATCTACCGTCCCCCGAGCCAAGCCAACACTAATAGCTTCATTAGATCGTTGGACTCTCTTCTCTCAAAATTACGTAGATATAAAAATATTGTTCTCTGCGGCGATATAAATATTGATATAGCACCTAACAGTTCCGACAAGCGTTCGGAGGAGTATCTAAACGTCTTAGCAAGTCACTGTTTGCTCCCATGTCACACTGCACTTACGCATGGACGTACGTGCCTGGACCATATTATGCTAAAAACAAAATCAGATGCTAACTGTTTCGTATTCGAGACATCAATTACAGATCACGAAACTGTTGCTATTGGCTTGGACCTGGATGCTCGCCCTGACTACTGCAATAAAACGGCCTATTCAATTGACTATAAATCTCTCGATGACACTATACAGAATACTTCTTTTCAGCCCATTCTAGAATGTTGTGATGCTAACACCGCAACCGACCTACTCGTTACGTATGTTACCACTGCAATAAATAATAACTCCAGTCTGATAAACATTCCCAAAAGACAACGGGTCAGCAAACCGTGGATCACTAAAGGGTTGCTTCGTTGCATGAGAAACAGGGATAACCTACATAAAAAACGTAAACGTGATCCTGAAAATGAGGTTATTAAATTGACATATAAACGTTATCGAAATTTTTGTAACTCAATAATAAAAAAAGCAAAACGAAACTACGACAAGAAAGAGATTGAAGATGCTAAGGGTAATAAAAGGCAACTATGGGATGCCATTAGAGAGATAAGTGGCTCAAGCAAACCGGTTGACTTCTCTTCTTGTCTCATAGCATCCGTAAACAAAGATAAGGCTATTAATGGCGTAAATAATTTCTTTGCAAACGTGGGCAGAAAGCTTTTAACCCATTGTCATATGATGCTGAACCGCACCATAATTCATTTGTCATGCTTCCCCCCGATGAGGAAGAAGTATTTTTTCTTATCAATGAATTGAAGGAGAAGTGCGCTGTAGGTATTGACCGGATATCTGGTAAGATTTTAAAGAGGTACATTAATTTTCTTACCACTCCTATTACGCACATTTGCAAACTGGCTTTGGCGACAGGTGTTTTCCCACGGGCATTTAAAATAGCTCTTATCAAACCGATCCACAAGGGGGGGGGAGAGAGACTGTGTTGATAATTACCGCCCTATTTCCATCTTACCTACTCTGTCCAAGATCTTGGAACGGCTAATAAACCGTCGATTAACAAATTACCTAGAAACCAACAATCTTCTTTCACCGAATCAATATGGTTTTCGACGTAAAAAGTCAACCAATGATGCGATTCACGAACTCTTACACTCCATCAAAAGCAAAAGCCTTTGACACGGTCTCTATCCCGCACCTACTCATCAAGTTGGAGGGATTTGGTGTAAGAGGTATTCCTTTAAAATTGATGAAGGACTACCTTACGGGCAGGAAACAAAGAGTTCATATTGACAATAGGTTGAGCGATGAGGCATGTATTGAATTCGGTGTCCTACAAGGCAGTATACTCGGCCCAACGTTGTTCTTGGTGTATATCAACAGTCTCTGCCAGCTCCAGCTTCCGAGGGGAAAATTTTTGACCTTTGCTGATGATACTGCACTCTTTTTTAGTGGACAGAGTTGGGAGGAAGTATTTGACACTGCCCAGGGGGGTTTTAACCAAGTCTGCGAATGGCTCCGATCGAATGTTCTGACGCTTAATGTCAATAAAACGAAATATGTCACTTTTGCACATAGGTCAAATCAACTTCCTCAATCATGTCTTAGCATTTACTCTCATGCTTGTGATCGTGCCATCACCCCCTTGTGCTCATGTCCTGTTCTCCAAAGAATCGATCATATAAAATACCTTGGTATCGTTTTAGACCAATTCCTAACCTTCAAACAGCATATTAAAGTCCTTGTGAACCGGCTCCGTAAGCTAATCTACGTCTTCAAAACCCTTAGACACGCTGCAAACCGGAGGGTTATTAAGATGGTATATAATTCTTTATCCCAATCCTTAATAGAGTACTGCATTACATCCTGGGGAGGTTCCGCCAAGACCCACCTTATTGAAGTTGAGAAGGCTCAGCGTGCTATTCTCAAAGTTGGCGCCGGTCTCCCCTACCTATTCCCAACCGTAGACCTTTTTAGAATCTGGGATATACTCTCTGTTAGACAAACCTTCATATTGATTACGGTGCTTAAGCAACACTCCTTTTTGCAATACGATCCGAATCTGTATAAGGATAAGCGCCGAAAAGGCAGAGTTTGCCAAACACAACCTTCCAGTTCTGCACACTCGCGTAATTTCTTCTTCTTTCTCGGACCGTATCTTTACAACAAGATAAATAAAATCCTAAATATATATCCTCAAACTAAACACAAATGTAAAATTTCAGTCACTAACTTTTTGAAAACTCTAGACTATCAGGGAACTGAGAATTTGTTGATCCCACTCAGATAGACTTTCTCTACTTATTATTCATCCCCTATGCTGCTTCTTCATACCGTCAACCTTAATCGCATCACACTCACTCAAGAAACCTCTCACATACTCTCTCCAATCCGTCTCTTTTATTCACTTTCACTAGTTACACACACATCACTCTGGTATTTCCACAAACCTTTGTAAATTTTTTTTTTTGTTTTTTTGTTTTCTCGATTTGGGTAATTTTGTTTTCTGTTTAAACCTTAGTTAAGTATACTGCATTTTATGTTGGTCCAAATCACAGGCTTCTAGCCGCGGGAGGGCCCTGGTGACCTGTAATTCAGGTTTTTGTATAAACCTACTTCAGGCACCAGTCTCTCACAAAGTTAGCTCCTTGTTTGTGCACTTCTATCATTATTATATTAGTATTAAGTACATAACTTGTGAAGAAAAAATAAACGTATATGATCTATGATCTATCTATAGGGGGTGGTGACATTTGTAGAGGAAATTACGAAAGTCACGCGAATGAAGTCACGGGTGAAGTGCTAAATGACCGACAAGTTCAGTTATGCAACTTGGCGCTTCCCCATATTATAGATACTTGTATGCACACTTATCACCTTCCTATAGGTATCAACATAATTGCCTTTATAATAACTAGCCATCAGTGTTTACTATAGTTAATGCGACTTTACCTTCTTTTAATAGACGTGACTACGTCATATGTGATAATTATAACCAAAACATTAAAAACCAACTTAATGAAAATGTACTTTGTTATATTTACAGGCAAATCCTACGAAAACCTGAGTGAAAATGTGCATCTGTCACCATGCGGGAAGAATAGCTGCCGTCTCAAGAAAGGCAGCAATCCAGGCGTCGTAATTACCTTCACACCAGGTACTTTACCTTGCTTTAGGTATAATTCCCGATAATCTCGATGAATATTTGAAATGTAAAAGATATTTAAATTGTCATTACATCGCGTTGCGTTGTCACGTCGATTTATGACTATAATTTCAGTCACTACTCTCACACGCACTTAGCATAGTACCTACACAATTTTTTAAACTACAACAAAAAAAACTGGATGATGGAATGAGGTTTTTAAGTTTTTATTTAGTGACTGGGCAACTAAAGGACTTAGGGAAAGTAGGGAAAGACTCTTCGAGCTGTACGGCCTTAAGCCTTATATTAACACGGAAACTTTTAATAAGTATGTTGCTTCTTACTAAAAAAAAACTTAAGAACGTAAGGCAGCTAAAGCCTTAAACATTAGCCATAAGGTAAAATCAGCACCAATAAAATAAAGACGTTTTGGAAAATTATCAATAATGAAACGAACAGGATCAAAAAGCAAAATTCTGATTACACACTGGAGACGTCATGTGGTCTCATTTGCGATTACAAAAAAGTTGCTGAGGAATTTGTGAATATCTTTACCAATGTCCCACTAAAAACCACTGAAATCTTAAATTCTGCGCCCTCGCTTGCTTTTGATTTAATAAGGGCGAATGTTTCAGCCTGCCTGATTGAATTTAACTTTAAGCATATTAACCCCCTAACAGTAATAAAATCTTTTAATCTTCTCCGAAGATCTTTGGGGAATGTCTATTAAAGTCTGTACCTCCATAATTGAGACTTTAGCACCTTACTTAGCCTTAAAATTTAATTTGTGTGTGGATCAAGGAGTCTTCCCGGATCTAATGAAATACAGTAAGGTAATACCACTTTTCAAATCCGGGGACAGTAAAGACACACTAATAATTATAGACCTGTGTCCGTGTTGCCGGTTTTCAGCAAAGTTATTGAAAAGGTAATTCTTAATCAAATGCTCAATCATTTTCAATACTAATAAAATCCTTCACGAGCAATATGGTTTCACCAAAGGGTGTTGTACGACCGACGCTGGTGTTACCTTATTAAAACATATTTTTAACGCGTGGGAAGAGGCCCAAGACGCCATAGGAATCTTTTGTGAACTCTCCAAGGCATTTGATTGCGTAAAACACAAAACACTGCTTTTGAAACTTGAGCATTACGGACTTGGAAAACTTGCGCTCAGTTTAGTAAAATCTTATTTAAATAATAGACAACAGCAAGTTTAAATAAATGGTGTCAATTCAATTGGTTTAAAAGTAAAAATGGGTGTTCCACAAGGCTCGATGTTGGGTCTGTTCCTCTTTTTAGTATATATTAATGACCTACTCCATTTATTAATAAATCAACCACAAATGGTGTTATTTGCTGACGATATTTCCATAATTTTTAAGGTAGATAGACATGCTTCAAATTTTGACGACGTAAATAACGCCCTACTGCTGGTCCAAAATTGGTTCACTGCTAATAATTTAGTACTAAATGGAAATAAAACAAGTGCATAAGATTTTCTTTACCAAACGTCAAGAGTAGTGATTGTGAGATAGTATTGAATGAAGAGAAACTAGAATTCGTCGATAAAACGGTTTTCTTGTGGATCACGCTCGACTCAAGGCTACTATGGGGTCCTCATTTAACATCTCTTGCAGGACGGCTAAGTTCAGCAGCTTACGCTGTCAGAAAAATCCGTCAATTTACTGATGTAGATACCGCGACGCTGGTCTATTTTAGTTACTTTCATAGTATCATGTCTTACGGTATTTTACTTTGGGGACGGGCTGCAGACATCGAGTCTATTTTTATTCTGCAGAAAAGAGCCATCAGAGCCATATATAATCTCGGCAGGCGCGATTCTCTAAAGGATATTAACATCATGACGGTACCTTGTCAATACATCTATGAAAAAATGATGTACGTAAGAAAAAAATTACATCTTTACAGTAAAAGAGGTGAAAGACATAATTATAGTACTAGAAATCGGGACCTATTAGTTCAACCAGGTTTCAGACTGGCTAAAGTAGACTCATCTTTCATGGGGTACTGTCTAAAATGATATAATAAAATACCTCCCCACATACTTCAACTGAATGAGACGAAAGGGGGATGCCCGTTTTCGGCCCTAAAGGCACAATAACTTACGTATAAGTAAAAAAAACGTCGTAATTTCTGTTTATTTAACAAGTTATTAATTTATCCGAAAAAGTTAGCAATATTTTTGCAATAATAAAAAGTACTGAAATTATAAATGACATTCACGGTTGTGGATAACGCAGCAGTGTTGCCAATACTTATCAATTTCGTTCACGAAATAATCGATTATGTTTTCATGGATTTTTTAATTAATAAAATCACATCCTGTTTGTTATACGATCTATTATAATATATACGGTGTTATGTTTTTACTTTTGATATTAAATGGACAAACTATTTAATAGTTGATATTGTAATACTGAATAATTAATAATTAGGATTATAACAACAACGCTACCACACATTTTAATAATAATTCAATTCATGTTTAGCACAATAAATATCAAATATGACAAAAACGTACGTTCTTCAGTGGGGTTATAGTAATGATTATAATTTTGTATTAAATTATGATTCGAATAAAAGTCGATATCGATTTTTTTGTTTTGCTAATGTGGCAACATTGAGTTACGCTGGCCGGCTGTCAAGTCAAGACACAGTCAAGTGTCAAATCACAAAAATCTACAGAATCTACTTTCATTGTTTGCGTTTGCCTTACTGAGTTTAAATCTTGCGGATTTGTTATTTTAACAATAAAATAAACTTATTTAATGGATTCCGACGATTATTTTAACCCTTACTTAAATATCCAATGATTGTAAAGCAATTACGTTAGACAAGATTAAAAACTCTTTAATCTTAAATACCCTAAAATTTTTGTTAACCAGTTCCTTGACCAGTTAATTGTTAAAATTGCTTATTACACTATCCATTTACTTTAAAATGTGTGCATTCGGAGCCGAAGTGTCTATGGACGGTGGGCATTCCCCTTTAAATCCTTTGTCAAACGCACACTATGCAGGCAGGCATATTATAATATTTAGGTTAGGGGATTACATAACTGATAAAAATGCCTGGCTTAATGCTGATCCTGCTCCACACCACAACTAATTAATTGACATTTGAAATACTGTTGAAGCTGCTGAAGATTGTAAGAATATATTGGCATTATTTAACTCAATCTCCTTTTTATTATATAGATGCATTGCACATATGTGAGTACTTTGTACTATAGAGCTACCATTTACCGGGTTATGCACTTGAATGTGCCCTGGCGGCTGATAGTATGTCATGCTCACTCAAATGTCTCGCTGACGGTGGCGCGTGTGTTAGATCATTTAGCTCCCTTCAAAATGGTTGAGCTGAATGGTGCTGATCCATGCGTCATTTTAGTGAACGGGCCGTCAGTTGGGACTGGTCATCTCTTAGCTGCCACAGCTATTTATTTTTTATTGGATTGTTTTTAATTATGTTTTGATGCACTCTGGACGCTTTTAACGTGTACGGTTTTTGTACATGGTTCTCACTTATAGTGTCAACATTAATCGATGTAACTAATATATTTGTAACAACAAAATTATTTAAAAGAGTGTCCATGGAGTTTCTTGTCCGTTCTTCTCCATAGGGACCTACTAAGCTTTGAAATGGGCAACTAACTTCATATTTCTGAGTAAATGGTTTAAATGACGAAAAAAAGCGACAGTGACGAAAAAAAACATTAGGGACGAGATAATTATTGGAATAAATTTAGGTACCTGTTGATTCCAATAATTATATCGTCACTCTGTTGCTTTTTTGTTCTCTGTCGGTAGGTATGATCTCGGAAAAAAGTAGGTAGGTACGTACCGTGATTATTAATGAAGGAAATATAAAAAGGCCTTGGTCTGGACCTACTACAATATTACGCAGGTCAAACAGGATATATAATTATTCAAACACAATGACTACAAAGAGTAGGTACCACCCGCAATAAAAGTATGAAACATCATAAGTTTGTTCAAGACAAGAGGAAAATACGCATTTAATATTCTGCAGGTAGGAAATAAAATAAATGTAATTGAGACTGCCGTGTGATCGTGACAACGATAGCTATGTTAAGACCACTTCTGACATTGCAAAAGATCCAGTTTAAGGTACCGAGCTCATGGTTCCAAGATGAATAAATAAAACGAAGTTTTGTCGAAAAACTTCACTAAGTAACTTTCATATTTCTGCGGTTTTACGTTTTTTACATGTATATTTTTTTTAAATATATAATCGCTTGTCCGCTGTCTGACTCCTACCGTTTTTCCGCCTTTTCTAAATAAATCAATCTTGGTCTCGTATTTGTGTCATCTACTTATAACGTGATGATTAGTCGCGGAGGTTGTATGCTACAACCATGTCAGTAGTTCTGTAACCATCTCACCGTGAATAGTTAGGTGAAGTGAGCGTGGAGTGAGCTGTCAGTGCCACTGATGCTAGGAATTGACCAAGACGGGATGACGCTGAGATTTTTACAGAATCGATACGCTGTTCCGACAGCGAACTACTAACTAATCCTACGCGTCCGGCGTAGGATCGCATCTACAGTAGAACGCTTAATAGGTGCCCGACGAGCCTTGGAAACCTCGTCGAACAGGCAAATGGGTCGGTATGGCAGAGTCTTCCTTTTTCGACAAGCCCAATTTGGCCTTCTTCCAACCGGAAGAAAACACGCCCACATGCATGCAACTGTTAAACAACCGTCTTAGGCGGTCTCCCAGAGCAGCCAAAGCCCAAATAAGGATACCATGCGCAGTGTTACGAGCCCCCAAACCCTCACTGTTCGGTCTAGCTCTAGCTCGCTTTCAGTCACCCCCAACTCGTCAGACCAGTCTGAAGAAGACAAGAGAGGCGAAGGAGGAAACAGCCCGAGACTATCCATGGTTTCTGTGATAGGGGGGACCCATGGACGTAATTTGGCCATGAGCAATTTATAAGGTCCTCCCCATATATCCCAGTCCTTGATCCCAGTCCAAGATCTTGACCTGGCATCCGCGATGGCGTGTTGAAGATCCATTGTCGCCTCCCGGTACACTCTATAGTCTCGGGGTATTTCCTCCTCCGTAGCTCTCGTCTGTCGCCTGCGTCTGGTGCGCTGATACTGACGTCAGGGCCTTAAATAAATATAAACACGAATCTTCGAACCACCAGTAAACCGCACCAGGACGCTGGGCGCACCTGACAAGGGCATGGTAGCGTCGCAATTCAATGCCATCCTATCCCAGAATCCTATCCCGCCTTTTCCTCTGGATCGGGGGAGTTCCCCTGGGAACCAATATCTTCTGGCCATGCCGCAACGTTAGCAGCTGCGACGAGCATGTCTCGAGTGAGCCGCTTGAGGGCCCAGGGGTTAACCAGGGGTTTTTGGAGGTTAAAAGTGTTAAAGCGGTTTAGCCGACCGCTTACCTAGAAACAGACTAGCCGGATTGGCTCCGTTGCTCAAGGCCCCAAGCCTCGGAAGCCATGTTTCAAAGTGGGGCATCCCCGACGTCGAGCATTTCGCGTCAGATGAGTTGGCCGTAGTGCGACAGTAAGTCGCAGTGGACTCAAGATGGCTTGCAAGCTTTTGCCAAGCTTTCAGTCAGAAGTGACAGCATCGTAAAGCATGGGAGTTCTCTTCGCCTTGATTTAAGAAAGAGCGATCTGTCACCTGAACTGGAAAATGGAATGAGGAGGTACTATTGTATGAGTCGCCTCATCTTGGACCCAGTGTGCCTGGCTATCTCGGAGAGTCTGTACCTATACAAGATCTATGTAAAAACCTCTTAGACCTGACAAGCTGCAACTCCTAGATTGGAAAGTTGGGGGCGAGAGCACTCAGGTTGCAAGTGGTCGGCAGAAGAACAAGGGACTTGCTAAAATGTAGTTGGAGATAATCCACACAAGGGTAGATTGCATGGCATTAGCGCTATTTGACCTGATCCTATTTTTGTTTTCTTTTGAGCATATATTGTACCAACCGATGTTAGATCTAAATAGTTTCTTGTCCATGTAGTAAGTTTCAAGAGCATTATCCTTAGCTAAACCCACGGGCTAAACCACTATCAAGAAAGTAACCCCTACGGGATAGAAAATTTACCCTTCATGGGGTGATATTTACATACCTTATTATTGTGAAATACATTCTGTCAAAAAAGTGTCGGGAATGGATGATTTGGTTATGGTTCTAATATTTTTTGTTGTTGTTAGATCGGCACAACTGTTTTTCATTTTGATGCGGAGTTTGAGTTGCATCCGTTAATTAGATTATATACAGTGCTGTTTTTGATAATACATAATGTGTAGGTATTGCTAATTTCTTAGTGGACAAAAACATCGAACAAAGAGTTTGTCTTAAATTTTGCATCGCCAATAGAACTCCGTGTTCGAAGTCACTGAAAATGTTACGGAAGGCTTACGGTGCATCGACTTTATCAAAAACACGTACTTATGAGTGGTACAAAGCGTTCAATGTGATAAAAGATTTGCGTCGCTCTGGTAGGTCATCAAGGCCTTCAACTGAAGTTAACATGGCGCAAAAGTGAAGGAAATAGTGACTGAAAATCCTCATTCATGTTTGAGAGAGATAGCCGCTGAACTTTGTGTGTCTCATGAGTCGATAATGATAATGGTATGGTACGGATTAAGTATAAGTAATTACTTGGGTATGAAATATGTTGCCGCTCGGCTAGCCCCAAAAGACCTGAACTTTCTTCAAAAGCTCAATCGTATAAGAGTCGCTGAGGACATGCTGGAACGATTCAATTCCGACCCAACACTCATGAAACGCATTGTTACTGGTGGTGAGACGTGGGTTTACGAGTTTGACATGCAAACTAGTCAACAAACTTCGAAGTGGCCTTCCATCTGAACCGAAACCGACAAAACCACGCCAAATTCGATCAAAAGTCGAAGTCATGTAGACTGTTTTTTTTTGACTATCGCGCTGTTCTGCACTCGGAATTCCTGCAGGAAGGTCAAATGGTAAATAAAAAATATTATTTGAACGTTATGCGGCGATTAAGAGAGCAAATTCGACGAAAAAGGCCAGATTTGTGGAAAGGAAATTGTTGGAATTTGCATCACGATAATGCGTCTTCGCACAAGGCCATCATTGTGAACGATTTTTGACCAAAACTAAACAAATGCCATCGAGAAAGCACCTTATTCAGTAGATGTCTCCAGCCGACTTCTTTCTTTTTCCTTAATTCAAATTACCACTTTGTGGCACTCGTTTTCATTCGGTAGAAGACTTAAAGGAGAATTCTCTGCGAGAATTGAACTCAATTCCGTAAAAAGCGTTTCAAAATGTTTTGATTAATTCGTTGGCGTAAGTGTATCGTTTCTGAAGGAGCCATACTTTGAAGGCGATAAAATAAATTTGGATGAATTACTAACATTTTGTGTATTATTGATCATTTCCCGGTACTTTCTTGACAGAGTAGTATCTCACTACCTACTTTATTTTTTATAACAGTGCAACCAAAGTGTGGCTCAAAGACAATGTCAACTTGATTGTCATTGTCTTTGAGCCACACTTTACAAATTTACTATAATCTTAATCATTATGGTTTACACTATCAGGTTTGGTTTAGCTTGCTCAAAATATTTTTAAACAGACTAATGTAGAATTGCCTCCAGGAGGTATTAGATCTGTGTAGCATTCCGGAAGCTGACTGGTGATTAGTTCATCGGATGAAATTAAACAGGAAGAGTCACTAGGCTAACAGAATGCTTTTGTAGATTGGTAACGGAGAGGATTGCCTCTCAAGGAAATTTGGAGTGATCAGCCTGTAATGTTCCCAATGTTGGGACGAGGGTCTCCTCTGTTTGAGAGGGGAAGAGGATTTTTTTTTTCCTATCAAAATATTGAAATATGTTTGTGTAGGTACATAATTCCCGGCCCCTGTAGAGATTCTACATTTAACACAAGTTTATTTACAACTGTTGTCATCCAATTATAATAGAGCCGTAATCCTGTACAATATTATGATCTAAATTAAAAGTGCCAAGGTTTATGCTAAGATTTGGACTATTTACAGCATACCTAGTTTAAGCTATTAAGATGGGAAAATGCATTGCGTCCATCTTTTAATTACTTATTAGCCTTTTTCTGAAATGCATAACCATGAGAGTTTGTTTGCTTTTGCAGAAAACGATACTGCCGATGTCAAGAACCAAGTGACTGCGGAGATCCTTGGCGTCCCTTTGCCGTTCGTGGGAGTGGACGGCCAGTCCATCTGTGGGAAGCTCTACTTGGAGAACGGCGACAAAGCCTCATGCCCGCTCAAAGCAGGCACTAAATATACCTATAACGATACTTTTCCTGTGCTCTCATTCTACCCTTCGGTCTCAGCGAAGGTACATTGGGGGCTGCAGGATAAAAGTAATGCAGATTTAATCTGCTTTGAAGTACCCGTGCGAATTGTATAATTTTGTAAAGTTTTACATAACCTTTCATATCAAAAAACCACCAGATTACCAATGCAGTGCTGACTTTTCTAGACAGTTATTATAATTTTAGTCATGCTCAAGGGAACGAAGATCTAAGTATTTATTTATATTAATATTGAGTTGATCTTGCGTTCTAGTTGATTATCGGGCTGGAAAGCTCTAATGATAATTTATACACAGGTAGAGTGCTACAATGTTTTTTTGGCGACTGAAATAACAGTGATAGGGCCGCCGGTTGTTGGTAAACATTTTGTAAAATAGAAAAAAAAATATGCGAAGAACAAGAAAATTGGTTCCGAAATTGGCCACGCGCGAAAAAAAACCCTTATACCTACCGTTGTATGTTGTATGTTGTACTATTATAGTAGGTGTAAGTTTCTATGTAAGGAGAAATGACGAAGGCGAAGGTTTTTACTTTGTTTTAATTGACATTACAATTAAATGCAATAATTTTTACATTAGTGTTTCATTTTAAATTTAATAATAATCCATAAACATCGAAGCTATAAACATCATATTCCGCTCTAAATCGACGAGCGCGAACTAATTTTTCTTTGAGCCAGAAGTAATGGCTGCAGGTACCTCGAAGCATATTAGGCTTTTTTTACCATCATTGAGGCTCCAATGTACTCGTGTTTTGAGCGTGGGGTACACGGATAACACAGGGAACACATTGGTGTAGATGTAGTCACGGCCGGCGGGCAGCGGGCACGACACGTACTCGTCCGCGTCTGCGCGCTTCACGTGCTGGCACGCGTCCGTGCCGTCTACACCGAAGAACGGAACTGATACACCTCCGATGATTGCAGACACGATATTCGTCAACGATTTTACTTCTTCCTCTGAAAATGAAAGACCATGAACCGTTAAAACTCAAGACACCCAGTACACTTAACTCTTGTCCCCTAACCCGTACACTAACACATCAGTGAGGAGAACCTTAACATTGTGAACCGTGGCTCTGAACCCACTTGGGTCACAGCCCGTGGACAAACAATCATAGATCTAACCCTTGCAACAGAAAATGCGACAAATCTTATCACAAACTGGCACGTATCCGACGAGCCTTCCTGCTCAGACCACAGAAGGATTCGTTTTACACTAGCTGCCAATCCAAGCAATCCAGTGCCAAGGCGGAACCCGCGGCGCACTAATGTACCCGGGTATAAACGCCTCCTAGCCTCCCTGCTAGACAGGCACTTATCAAAAGTAACCATAAGAGACCCTGCACAATTAGAATACTCCGTGAATAAACTATCAGAATACCTAACCGAAGCATACCATGCATGCTGCAAACTAAGAGCGTCAAAAACCAACAGCGAGAGGAACCCATGGTGGAACGCTGAACTTAGTAAACTCAGAGATGCATTACGTAAGCAATTTAACAGAGCCAAAAACACTAGACTCCCGGACGACTGGGATTAATACAAAGAGACCCAATATATATACAAAAAGCAAATCAGAACTGCCAGGAGAACAGCATGGCGGAAATTCTGTGAATCCATCGAAACCAACAACGAAGCCGCAAGAGTAAGGAAAATCCTATCAACTGACCAGGACCGAACCCTCGGCACGATGAAAAAACCCGATAACTCATACACACTAACTGACCATGAAACCAGTAAACTCCTCTTAGAGACTCACTTCCCACACTGCGAACTCCTAGAGGACAAGGTATGGGAATCTGAACTAGACTGGGGCCCAACAGACCAAGACTGGTCTAGAGCACACAGTATAGTAACAGAAGACCGGATAAAGTGGGCCATCAACACTTCCCAGCCCTATAAATCTGCAGGGCTGGATGGCATCTTCCCAGCCCTTCTACAATGGGGGGTTGATTTACTAGCACCATGCCTGGTGGAGACCTATCGGGCCTGCATAGCACTCAGACACATACCCCTAGCTTGGCGCGAAGTGAAAGTCATTTTCATACCCAAACCAGGCAAATCCGACTACACGCAACCCAAGGCCTACAGGCCCATAAGCCTCACATCTTTCTTACTGAAAACCCTCGAGAGACTCTGTGATAGATACATTCGTGACGGACCTATTCAGGCAAAACCACTTCACAAACAACAGCATGCGTACTCCACAAGCAGGTCAACGGAATCTGCGTTACATAGCGTAGTATCCAAAATTGAATGCGCCGTGGATCACTAATGCTCAGCACTATCCGTCTTCATTGATATCGAGGGCGCCTTTGACAAAACCACTTTTGGTAGCATCAACATGGCCCTCGACAGACACAGCATCGACCCGACTCTGAGCGGGTGGATCACCAATTTGCTCAAACTGAGAGCTGTACAGGTAAAAGTGAACGACACCACAATGGCCATTGTGGAGAAGGGCTGCCCACAGGGGGGCGTCCTCTCGCCGCTTCTGTGGAACCTGGTTGTAGACAGTCTCATCAGAACCATAAATGACAAAGGCTACTTTATTGTAGGCTATGCCGATGATATAACCATAATAATAAATGGCTTGATAAAGAAAATACCTTAATTGCAACCTTATGCGCCAAGCCTTGAAAATAGTAGAGGACTGGTGCAACAGACACTAGCTATCCGTCAACCCCACAAAAACCGAATTGATTCTCTTTACAAAAAAGAAGAAACTAATGACACTACAACTACCACGCTTCTTTGGTACTACCCTAAGCCTGTCAACCGAAACCAAATAAGGTACCTAAGCATTTATTTGGACAACAGCAGAATTGGGCGAAACACACCAAATATATCATTACAAAAGCCAGCATATCTCTGTGGCAGTGCAAGCGAATGCTTGGCAGAAATTGGGGGATTAGCCCGAAAGTCACCTACTGGCTATACACTACTGTCATTCGACCAATTATCACGTACGGCTCGTTGGTCTGGTGGCCTAGGACAGACCTGAGCACAGCCCAAAGAGATCTCGAAAAACTGCAGCGGTTTGCCTGCGTAGCAATCACTAGCTGCATGAGAACCACATATCGGGAACCCTAAGCAAAGACTCTAGGGTCAAGCACATACGCATAAAGGAAGATGCGGTCAACCGACAACCAATGATGGCATCACCCTGCGACAAAATCCCGAAACGACATTACTTTCAAAAGCACTACAATATCATACACTCAGAAGAACAGTGTGACTACTCAGGCACGAATGAACTGAGAGTATACACCGACGGCTCAAAGACCGGATCCGGTACAGGAGCCGGAGTTTTCTCACATGACCTCAACATAACCATATCAAGTCCGCTGGGAATGTTCAACACCGTCTATCAAGCGGAGTGTGTGGGCATCATACAAGCGGTGTATGCCATAGAAGCCAGAAGAGTTACGGACACCCACATACGTATACTCTCCGACAGCGCCTCAGTCCTCAAATCATTAGGGAAATAAAATATTACCTCGAGTCTAACACTAGAATGTCACAATGCTCTAGAACGAATTACGGTATCTAACCGCAACAAGGTGACACTTCAATGGATAAAAGGACACAGCGGATCGCTGGGCAACGACGCAGCTGACGAATTAGCCAGGAGAGCATCCAGCACATCGGCTTGCGGGCCTGAACGCGTCATACCCATCCCCTTCAACCAGATACGCAGGTGGCTGCGGGAATCCACCCACACACAAGCCGAGAGGTGGTGGACCTCGACACCAGGCAGGCAGTCCAAGGAAGCTTTGCCATCCTTAAATGGCAGGCTAACCAGACGGTTATTACGCCTGGACAGAAATGGCCTGCGCCTGGTGACGGGGACCATCACAGGACACTGCTCGCTAAACAAACACCTTCACACAATAGGCATTACGGATAGTCCACTGTGCAGAGTTTGCATGGAGTCGGACGAAACCGTTGCGCATGTGCTCTTTGTGTGCACAGGCGTTACCCAGATAAGAACAGAAACCCTCGGGACACCCGGATCTTTCACAGATGTTCTCGATAGACCAGAAGCTTTGATCGGCTTCTGGAGGGAGGTGGGCTGGTTGAAATATTAACCACCAACGGCCGCAATGGCCCACGCACAATGGTCCCCATGAAGGACTAAGTGCGGAAACCAAACCCTCTAACATAGAACATCAGTGAGGAGAAGGAAGTAGCTCACATGCGCACAAAATAATATTTTAGATTCCAAAGCATTATTTTGTGGGCATGTAAGTTCTAAGGGTTTTGAGTAGAAACACCACTATAAAGTTAAACAGAATGAACCTACTGAAATCCAATGATTTCTTAATTAATTTAATCAGTCTGACACAAATCTTACAAGCAAAAACAATCAGACCCATAGCAATACTCGTAGTTACCTACTATTATCTATTCTGTCTGTACCCAGTAGGTAACCCTGTATACCTTACAGGGTGCAAAGTTGAAGCGGGTCCTGGAGGGAAAGTGCTCTAAATATGAATGTAAGTAGGTACCAATTTTTATTTAAAGGCAAAGCAGCACCCTTATTGCGTAATACACAATCAATCGGAATCTGAATCGTTTTGAAACAGATTGCTAATCCATTGCTTCTTAAGTTCGATAAAAATTCTGCTCAACAATATATAGAACGCAATGAATTTTCTTGAACCGTCAAAATCAAACAGATTAGTCGTAATCGTTTACGAAAATGTGTTACGCAATTAGGGTGCTGGTAAGACTGCGTTCAGACATAAAAAAAAATTGGTAATGGGCCAGCAAAAGGGGGTAATTAAGTGCTTGAGGGAACTTCACTGCGTGTCTGGATTGGACCAAAGGAAGCTAAAATATCGTAATCATTAATTTTCCAAAACTACCGGTTAAAAGGGGTGTTACATTTTGTAGGAGATAATACGAAGTCGCGGCCAAAGTGCTAGTTTTACCATAAGTCGATGATCCTGCCCGCTATTTATTATAAAAACAATTAAATGCTATGAAATACAGAGAACTACGTAAACTAAGCTTTAACAAACACGTAACCCACACCATTGTACACGTTTTAACAAAAGGTGAAAAGAAGTAAACAAGTGATAAAAAAACACGGAATAAAAAAACAAGAGGAATTGCCCACGCAGCTATCACGCCCGTGTCACAATTATGCGGAAAATACGTAAAATAATAACAACCTCGTCCGTTGTAATAAGAATTAATTACGTATGAACAACAAATTCAACTTTGACGACATCGATCACTAATAAAGAACTATACACAATCAGCGACAAAAAATGTCCTTACCAAATGTGGACCCACTTGAACATTTGGGTGTGCTTTTTATTTGGTAGCATTCGAACGCTCCGACGGAAAACAGGCCCTTGCTTAAAACAACAAGACTGTTAAAATCACAAGTCTAGGACGCTAAAAAAGGATGGAGTTTTATATTTTGATACTTAATAATATTTTATAGCAAAGTCAAAAGCCAAAGCAAAGGCGAAGTCGGGCAAAGTTTTATTGGGTTTTTCTATCTACATATTTTTAGTAGCAGCCCGGAGTCTGGATTTGTGACCGGTTGATGGCAATAGGGTCGCCCCCTATTACAATAACTGGCGAAATGTGGGTGCACTATAGGTACACCTCTCGTGATGTTATGTTATGTGTGTGTTAATATTATAATTGTTATCACTGTATTGTAAATACTGATATTTTGTGAAGAAACAATCGAAAATCATTTTTTTTAATTGAGTCGCAATTTACAGCAGGAGTTATAAGCCATAGCATTTGGAAAGACCCTTACTAAAAGAATGAAGCATACGATCACATGCCCACTTAATTATTAATATTATAGTAATATTTTGTGGACTTAATTTTGACTAAGAGCATATACAATTAAGGATGTGAGGTTTATTTTGGTTTTGGTTTTTTTAGCTTGCCACCAGATCCAGTGAGGTGTGGAAAATGGATATCAGTCAAAGATCCGAAGAATTCTTCAAGTTTTATTCTTATAATTAGTTTTAACAAGAAAAAATAGACAGTCACTCATTCCTTGACCTAGCGGCGAGCCTCGGTCGTATTTTTTTTTTGTTTTGTTTTGGCACTTTGTAATTATGACTTTAAAACATGTGTGTAAGGTTGAATTTGTTTTGATATATGTTGCCAAGTTATTATCGGTCGTAAAAAACGTTTTTTTGTGAAAACAACTTAAAGCACTGTGTTTAAGGTTGAATTTACATTAATGTATATTTATTTTAACTAAAATTACGTAAACACAATTGACAGTTTTAAAGAGAACTTTTGCATGGAATCTAGTTCTTTATTAGTGATCGATGTTTGACGGAAAGATTATTTGTTGCTCATTCAAAATAAGGCTTATTACAACTGATGAAAGTTGTTATTAATTTAGGCACACATTTTTCCGCATAATTGCCTGCAAACTTCTACTTGTTTTTTTCTTTTCCGTCCCCATAACGCACTCATATAGATTAGATATACTCTGCCAACATATTACACTTTTTCGGTAGTCATTCAACAAGTGTGCAGAGTATAATGTCGTTGTTCCAATCGGGTGTCCCACGAAACCTATTGGCTCATTGACTGTTTCTGGTTTCCGTCCGTCTGCCAGGACCAGTGGACCGGTGGCGGCGGCGGTGTCCAGTCGGACGGACAGACGGACATGACGAAATAAAACAGCCATATCAATTAAAACTGGAACGGAGGTGTATTCTACCGCTAATAGACAATGCCGTAGTGAAATAATAATGCAAAAATAATTAGGGGTGGCACTCCACACACGTTACAGAGGGAAGAAAACCCTGTATACTAGGGCACTAGCAGGCAGAATACTCACTCGCAGTGAATTCAAATGTGACGGTGACATTGGTGTCCTTCAGCAGTTTGCAGCGAGGTTTGTTGCACGGTATCACATGAATCCTATCCATAAGACCCTCGAAAGATTGCCCTGAAACAAATGCGGAAGTCTTCATCAATCTGGTAGGTAGATGCTTCGATTTAAAGACATTGATTTATTTAAAAAAATATAACATTACAGTTCACTAAGTTCAATGTTATATTGTTAGAAATACAGGTACAAAATAAAAGATGATCTTATTATTAACTTACGTTGAGCCAACCAAAAAAACAAATGTGTTATACCAGAACCAGAACGTAAGTGCGATTCTCTGCGATCATCACAGAAGGATTACAAAAGTGACATTCGGTGTTGGTATTTACATATTTCTAACGTGTTCTTCTAGGGTTTTTTTAATGAAGGCATGTGTACATACATTCATTATAATGCTGTTGGTGGGCTTCAAAACCCCCCAATAGGTTGGAAAAATTCACATCCAACTATAACAAAAAATAATGGGACCTAGTTCCCAGAACAAGTTATAGTTTAAGTACTTATTCAAAATGGTAGAAGTGTTATCCAAATAATGGCACTGAGGAAAGTGAAAACGCATGAGATTAAAAGAGTTGTAATTATAAACGATGGAGAGGGAGAAAATAAAAGATGGATGGATTGATTGTAAATGATAAATGATTTCATTTTTGTAAGTAAATAAGATTATTATATAAACTCAATCTCCTTTAATTATAGGTATAGATGCATTGCACAGATGTGAGTACTTTGTACTATAGAGCTACCGTTTACCGGGTAATGTCATAGATCGACTTGAATGTGCCCTGGCGGCTGATAGTACTCATATGTCATGCTCACTCAAATGTCTCGCTGACGGTGGCACGTGTGTCGGATCATTTAGCTCCCTTCAAAACGGTTGAGCTGAATGGTGATGATCCATGCGTCATGTTCGTGAACGGGCGCCGTCAGTTGGGACTGGTCATCTCGTAGCTGCCACGGCTTATTTTAATAATTAATTTTTTGGATGGTTTTTAATTTTGTTTTGCTGCACTCTGGACGCTTTTAACGTGTACGGTTTTTGTACATCGTTCTCATTTATAGTGTCAACATTAATCGATGTAACTAATATATTTGTAACAACAAAATTATTTAAAGGAGTGTCCATGGAGTTTCTTGCCCGTTCTTCTCCATAGGTACCTACTGCGCTTTGGAATGGGCAACTAGCTTCGTATTTCTGACTGACCGACTCCTTGACAATTCAGAAGTGCCTGTAAATGGTTTAATAGACATAAATGATTTTAGTTTGAGTTTGAGTTAAGAATAATCAGCCTTTAACGTTGCCACTGCTGGGACACAGGCCTCCTCTCTATGAGAGGGAGTGAACTGTTATGCACCACGCGGGCTCAGTGCGGATAGGTAGAGTTCACAATATGTCTTCGAATTTTGGATCTAAGACATGCCGGTTTCCTCACTATGTTTTTCTTTACCGTTTTGAGAGCAGTGGTGATGAAATTATTTAGACAAAGTAAAGTGCCTGTCTGGGTTCGAACTCACGACGTACAACTCGTAAGTCGGAACCTGTACCACTGGGCTACAACTGCCTTCCTTTGTTTGTGCAAACACTTTTAAACGTCAATGATTTTTTTTAAACTAGATGAGGCTGAGACCGTTTCAGGTTGAGGATGCGATTGTGTGAGATATGTTATGAAAGAAAAGGGGGAGAATGACGGCGCGACGGTTGATAAGGAAGAATCGAAAAGTAAAAGTGGTGCGTCGACCCTGAGTAACATAGGAAAAGTGCATGAAGATGTTGATATCCAAAGGCACTGCCCACACGCAACAAAAAAAAGCAATAGGTAGGCTAATTATAATGTCGCGGGTTGTTCGAAAGAGATACCGTGGCCCCTGGCACAGGCAACTGAAGGAACACGGGTAGGTTTTAGCCAGTAAAAGTCTGACGCGCCCTCCCGCTCCGCCCAGAGCGGTAGAAGTCATTTGGTGATTTCCCACCCTAAAAAGAACAAAAGGCTTATGATTATGTTGTCTGTGTCTCATACCTGGGCACTGCTCCGCTGGTGTTACATTACCACTACATAATGTTGTCAAAACGATTGTAAGTACTGCTGCAACGAACCACACTTTAAAAAACATATTATCTTTAAAAATTGTTAGACGTTACCACGAAAAACTAAACTAAAACGTTAAGTGTAAAATGCCCGAAGACAAGTTTTTTGGAAGTTATTTCATGCACGTCAAAGGACGTGTGGTCGCTCTGAATGTGGCGTAGCGACAATCTGTTTATATACCTCGAAACTGCACACTTTATTCGAGCAGCGAGATAGGTCAATCACAATGTTAATAAATATACTTGTAAAGGCGCGACACAAAGGCACCGCTCGTCGCGCGACACACGGTGCCTTTGTGTCGCGATGTGGCGTCATCGCTCATCGATTAAGAGTCCGTTGACGAAAAATACTTCCATTTGTCAACTTTTTTACTTGTCAGAAGCTAAAAATAATTGATAAAAAGTTAGGTATTTGTGACTATTTACATACAATTTTCGTGTCACAAAACGATTCGTGTCAGTCACAGCACCGTTAAAAGTTTCATCACTTTTAGGCTCTCGAAAATATAAGTACTTAGTTAATTTCGCCATAGATTTACTTAAATGAAGATATTGGATTATCATAAAATAAAATCTAGGTTTTGAAGGATAGCTGAAGATTGGATGTGGGATTTTAAATTTCTATAAATAATAGGATTATTCAACATTGTTTTTCTGTTGCTATATTTTGTTTCAAAGTTGAAAACTGCTCTGCGGTCCACCGAGTCAAGTGCAGCAAGCGGGTGTATTGCGATGGCTCAGCAAAGTGAGAGCTAAACTCAAACTCAAACTCAAGCAAAACCACAGCAGGCAGTTCCACCATGACTAGTCCGTTGTGCGACAAGCGAAACAGAAGTGAAACTGCCTGTTCTAACATACATATTTGATTATGATTATATCTCTTGCGCGCTTGATTTAGCTGATCTGCACCCTAATTGCGTAACACACAATAAATCGGAATCTGAATCGTTTTGAAACAGATTGCTAATCCATTGCTTCATAAGTTCGATAAAAACTCTGCTGAACAATGTAAATAACGCAATGAATGTTGTTGAACTCTCAAAATCAAACAGATTAGTCGTAATCGTTTACGAAAATGTGTTACGCAATTAGGGTGCTGCTCGGAAGCCGTGAAGTTGCGGAGCCGCGTACGCGTTTGTTTCGCACGTATCTGTGGCAGTCAACAAGTTTATAAAGCGGAACTTATTTTTTATTTTTAATATGGATGTTGATTTTACGGAAAAACTAATCCAAGCGGTCTGAAGTAGACCTTTAGTGTATTTGAATATATAAATTAATTTAAACAATTATGTTGAAAGCGACGACATTTTACTCCGATTGCTACAACTCAACTCATGATGTTCCGCTACTCGAATTGTGACATAATGTAGCACCGGAAGTCGTTTCGCGATTTCGCATATTTTTTTCGTGTCAGAGGTGTGCTAAGGCCGTTAAGGTCAAATTCATTCGCTCCACCATGGACCTTTCTAAAGGTGGTTTTACACCGGCGAGGCGAGGCGTGGATGAGATGGGCGAGAATTGTCACGCTTACCCTTTTACAACAAAAGATGTCCATCACTATAACGCGCCGCTCGGCCAGCTATGTGCGCGCGCCGGTACTTTTATACACATCAAAAAAGTCTAAGCAACACATCCTATTTCAAATGATTAATCAATTATTATATCATTTCTTACCAAGTAGGTAATACCTATGTACACTTTTTTTATCTAGAGGACATACTGGCTGGTTGTAAAAAAAATCGAGTATCATTTGTTTATGTTTTTCACAAATTCAAAAGCGAATGCATTTGTACGAATTTTATAGCGTTTTCTTTGCTTATTAAAATTTAGGATTCTGTATCAATTTTATTAAACAATAATTTGAAAAAAGTTTTGAACAAATTTGGATTTTGAGACATTTTTTACGTCATGGAGCGACGTCATTTGAACGCAGATGAAAAGCAAAGAGCTGTAGGGATGTTGCAAGCGGGAAGAAATCAATCTCAGGTATCTCGGTATTTTGGTGTCAACAGAAGCGTTATTTGCCATCTTCATCAGCGTTACACTAACATGGGAGATCCTGCTGAGCAACACCCAGGTCGAGGAAGGTGTACAACCACACGGCAAGATCGATACATACAACTGACTGCAAGACGCCAGCCAATGTTAACCGCCCGAAAGATAGGTTTAAGGCTACAAAATTCAAGTGGTGTTGTTGTTAGCTGCCAAACTATGCGAAATCGACTGCATGAGTATAGCCTACGAACACGATGGCCAATTAGGTGCCCACCGATACGTCACGGGAATCGCGCTCGTCGAAATGAATGGTGTAGGGAACACATTACATGGACCCGGGAACAATGGGATAAAATTTTATTTTGCGATGAGTCTCGATTTGGGTTCAAGCCTGATACTAGAAGGGTAAGAGTGTACCGTCGTCCTGGAAATACTGAAGACTGAGGTGCGTTCAGGAAGTGCATCCATACAACGGCTCAACAGTTATGGTATATGCGGGTATTATGAAGAACAGACGAACTGAGCTTGTTTTTGTAAATGGTAACATGAACGCTGTGAATTACGTTAAAGATGTTCTAAGGCCTTATGTCCGTCCATTCGCACAAACGCTTGGCTCCGATTTCACGTTGATCCATGACAATGCGCGTTCGCACAGCTTTGTACACACAGGAGTACTTGGCAAGGGAAAACATCCTGGTATTGCCTTGGCCTGCACAATCGCCAGATCTCAACCCCATCGAGCATGCATGGGATATGCTCCAGAGACGTGTTTTAAAGGACTTGGATGGAGTGACAACCACCCAACAACTGATGAACTTACTAAAATTTCATTGGGAGCAATTGCCGCAGGATAACATGAACAGTCTCATCGATTCTATGAATAATCGGTGCCAGCAAGTTCTCATTATATAACAGAGGAGGCCACACTTTGTATTAATTTATGCAATTTTTGTACAACCATTTAATTTTAGTTTAAGTTTAGTTGATTAGGCACCTTACTTTGTACTACGTACTTACAGTACTTACTCGTAATTATTGTTAATTAAGATTACTAAAATAAAAAATAAAAAACAATTGTTGCTTAATTTCAAAAAAGCATTAAATAATAAGATAAATAAGAAATACTAAGGATTTAATGCGAAAACACATTGTAAAATTGAAATTTGGATGTGTTGCTTAGACTTTTTTTATGTGTGTATTTTATTATATGTGACTGTGTACTTTTATTTATTTCAGCATTGTATAACAATAACTAAAACTAAGGAACACAAGTAGCACTGGGAGCTGGAGAGTATAGTATGCAGCGATGACTCGCGATGATCGGAGCGAGCCGGGCGGCGTACGGTGCGTGCCGGCGCGTGCCAGCGCGTACCAGCGCTTGACGGAGAGGCCGTGCGGGTCATCGATGGCCGGTGCGAGATTTGTATATTCGTTTTACAAAGAAAATAAATACTCTTTTCTTAAGGCAAAATAAAGTTAAATTTTGTACTGATTAATATTTCAATTCTCGCCTCGCACATCCTCGCGCAGACATTTTACACCAAAAATATGGGCAGGGCGTGGATAGAAATTTTCCCATACAAATTTTAATTTTCGCCCATCCCATCTACGCCTCGCCTCGCCGGTGTAAAACCAACTTTAGAGCTGTTTTTTGTGTGTGTGTGTGTGTGTGTGTGTGTTGTGTATCTTAACGAAACTGTCCTATCATCTCTGTACTCAATAGGTCCAAATTGTAGCAGACTTATTTATTCACACCTTATTAAAACGTTATTAATTAGCTTAAACCATAGCGATATTTTATACCTACTGTTAGGAAACAATTAGGTACTGAACTGAAAGATCACTTGGCCGATTGTGCATTGTGTATATGTACTTCTTTCATAGTACCTAAACGTTAATGTATATTGTAAATAAACACACTGGCTTTATTAAAATTCAGTTTTAATTTACACGGTAAGTAATAGATTAGTTTACCAAGTCGTTAATTCTGGTTCCTTTGTTCTTGAGTAGTAAGCTCGTGTATTGTTAATGCCAGATTAGAATGTGATTAATTAAATAATCTCATTCTAAAATTATAAAAATAAAGAAATACATTGGTCCATTACATATAAGTATTACAAAATTTATAATTGTATGTACTTAAATTATAAAATTACTTTTATTACAAACATTACTTAATGTTATGAGGCAGATTTAATGTTTTTTTTTACTATGTACAAAATTACAAACAGAGATAGTTACAAGTAAATTAAAATTTAACAATACATAAGTTGTATATCAGTAGCCACAGTAGCTACCTATGACACTACATACAGCCAGTTAAAGCTCGAGCTTCCTACTATAAGTACTTAAATAATTGTATTTTAAATGTCTTTGTGAATTATTGGTTGAAGCCCAACATACTAGTGGTACGAGTAATGGGTGATCCATAAAATAACTAGCTTACCTTGATTCAGCCAGTATTAAAGTGTATATTTTGGCTAACCTGTTATTCTTCAACTGGGTTTAGAATTAGTTCTTTTATTTTTGCTACCTACTATTTCAAGTCTACAAAAATACGGAATACATATATTGAAACAAAGAAACATAACTTGTTTCTGTTAAATATTCTATTATAAATAAACCTTTGTTTCATATTAGTTTTGATTTGTTCTGCTTTTGTATGGACCGTGCAGGCCTTGTCTTATACAAGGCAACAACGCCGACCTTAGGCCAAGATGTCTAAAATTTAACAATACGTCTAGTAAATTTTTGCAAGCCGGATATTATAAATTATAATTTGCTTATTTCATCATCTTGTATAAAGTGCACAAATTAAGTATAAACTGTGTTTTAAAACATTTTATTATTAATTCGAAATTAAGATTATTAGTTTTTATGCTTAGTCACATTCATTCGTTTTTTTTGCATTAGATCAGTAGGATTAGAATTAAAATAATTGGCAGCTGGTGGCAAAAAAACAGTCATAAGATGTCGGTCAAAAGGTTGAAAAACTGGTTGTGTGAGAAACAACACGCGTTGGATGTCTGGATATCTATAACATGTAAAGGTAGGCACAGTCCGAGAGGCCTAAGCTGAGCTTTGCATTTGTGTGATTGCACATAGAGACTCGTCCTTCGCGCGCGATCCCATTGGTGCGATTGGTAATCACTCACACAAACGCAAAGCTCAGCTTAGGCCTCGCGGACTGTACTATACATTTATTGGCAATCGCATAATAAGCAGAGTTTTTACTTCTTATGCGACGAAGCGAGCTTAATTGAGTATTATTTTAAGAACAGCGAAAACGTGTTTTTATAATTTACTATTTAATTTAGGTCTGCACATTGAAGTTTTTCATAAAAATAGGATAAAAATAACTAGGAAAAAGCAAAATCATCACGATTCAGTGATCGTTTCAATTTACGTCGGACCGTCTGTCCCCCCGTCCGTTTGTTACCGCATATCGTGGGAACCGCTAGCCGAGTTGAAACCAAACTTTGTAAGTATAGGTGATGATATAAAGAACTGTATAGCAGCTAGCCTAACTTAAGATAAGATATATTTATTTGCTCAAACATGTGTACACATACAAGAATAGAATGCATGCAGGATTACATAAAAAAATTAAAGTTTCAGACATGTTTTCCATTACATGCAAATATTATGAATGATTATGATTTTAATTTAATAATTTCAAGACAAATACTCAGTTACGGGAATTACAATTGAAAACATGAATAAATTATAAATGTCAATAGTTAAAAATACAATAAAAAATAATACGAATACAAAAATGCATCAAATTTATGTCAAAATAAATGTATCTGTCAGAAATTCATTAATACTATAGTAAGCTTTGTTAACCAGATATAACTTTAGTTGTTTCTTCAAATGTACATTATTAAGCTCCCTCTTAAAAACTGAAGCATTTTATCTAAATCGGTTGAGTAGTTGCAAAGCATTTTGTTCAGTTCTAAAAAACAATGTGAAAGAGAAAAACACCCGAAATTGTTTGGACTTACGTAACACGTAAAAGGTAAAAGCTATTATCGTATGATGGTTTTGCCGTTTTCCGACATCCATGCTAAAGCTCTTACAAAATAAAACCCTGATACTCAGATATCTCACACACACCCTACAGGATGTGATGCTATCTGTCTGGCGCTGGATATAAAGTACTAATCGTTCTGGTCGGTACTTTAAGGAAAGCGTCCTTCAAACTACCGCAGTTAGACGTGGGAGCCTGGGATAAATATTGATCCATATTTGTAAGTACATATTTCGACGGGTCAGTCCCGACCACGTATTCATCTATAGCGCGATAGATTGCCTGAAACAATACATTTTATAACTTAAATTAATGTCCATTTGAATACCGGGTGGCGGAGAATATACCTCCCCAGTCTCATCATTGGTGACGACCACAATTGGTACTTAGATAATCTAAGACAACAGCGACCTACTCTCAGCCTCTACTTGAGATCACAAATCCATCAGCCAAGTATAGATTATTATGGCAGCAGATAAACAAGGTGGCAGGAACAGCGACGCGCAAACTGTAACCATGAGTTAAGCACATGATTCTAGACCCCATAGCGTAGTTTTTTTTTTTGATAGCCGCCGAAATATTTCAGAACCACAGTAATATTTTTTTTCAGAACCGGCAATAAATTTCGTGGTCAAAAAATGGTAACAGCTCAATGTCCCTGCCACCCTGTATTATTTAAGGTTTGTATCCGTTGGCAGTTATTGGTTTGAGTCGCCATTATCACAAATAAATGCTTACTATGACCGAGAACTTACGTGTCTAATTATTGACAAAGAGAATAAAGCAGAGTGTTCACCTGAAAGGCTGGCTGCTTATCATTGTGGAAGGCTTTGCGGCTGCCGTGCAACAGGTAGATGCCGCGTGCCGTGGCGTCTGCGCACGCGTCACCGTACATGCACTGGTCCGAGCGATAGTTGTAGCGGCACGACAACACGTGCACCGCCCGCTCGTGGTAGTGAAATATTATGTTTATAATGTCCTGCGCCCAAATCAAATTTTAGGTTATTTTCTTTTAATTTTATACGAAGGAAGACACTTATGAGCGCGGTCAAGGAAATCGTGATAGATTTAAGAAACACAGATGGACGACTTAAACGCTGCCAGTTCACCACCATTGTGTCTGCTTAGCTAGACAGCATACCTGATCACCCCATGGTATGTAGTGCTTCCATTTTAGCATGATCGGAGTGACGTAGTCCACCCATCCAAATGACCGCATCCTTGTCAAGTTCATTAACATCACACCTGAGTTGAGACCTGCAATAAACAGAGAACTAATCTAAATTGATTCTCATCTCATTTCCCAACCCAATCATTCTGTTTTATATTAAAAGCAACATCAAGTATCAAAGCGTCATTCAGTTTGTATTTAGGTGTTACAAATTTTGTGAAAGCATTGAGTTTTCAAGAGGTTATGTTAATTTTGAGAAGACAGCTGAGAGATGTTCCGATGAAAACCGGCCAAGTGCGTGTCGAACCACGCACAGCGAAGGGTTCCGTTACTCGGGATCAGGGTGACTTGTAATTCGGCGTATTCCTGTACGACATGTACCGGGACTGCCACCCCTTCATCATTTTTTATTAAGTGTTTGCAATTTGGCTACAGAACCCTAAAAAAAAGGGGCTGCGCCAACACCAAATATCTGAATTGGGATAAGGGCAGTCAATGATGATTTACAATTAAGTACAAACAAGAACATTTTCTCGTCTTTTCTTATTCTTACTAGGCTCTGCTCCTTGATCATGGGACTTAAGCCTTAGAATAACTGGCAAAATGTGGATGTTACTATACACCTCTGCCCAACCTTTCAGCAAATACAGGTGTAATATTACTTTTTAGATTCCTTATATGTCATGCATGCATAGATAACAGACCTAGGTACTCTTACCATATTTGCCATAAAAGGGATGTTTTGCAAATCGTGGATACCAAGAAACATTTGGGTTATCATCTTCTAGGGACATAGCAGATATTTGCGATGTATTGAACTGTGTGAAAAAATGCCAGAGCTCTTCCACAGGCCCCAAAAACAAAGTGTCTGCGTCCACATATATCATGGCATCAATGTGAGGTATTAGTTTCTGAAATAAAGTAATTATGTTTTAATAGAAATTCTTACAAGTCCTATTCTTTTGATGTGTCAGCTCCATTATACATGGTGGAAAGTTGAAGCGGGCCCTGGAGGCAGCAATTCCTAAATATGAATAAATATTGGAGCTAAAAAATTACTCAATGGAAACATAATTATACATACAAAATACGTAAAATGCTGACATTATTTTTAAACATATCTTAGTAAAACTGCATTTGTTTTTTTAAAAGTCGTTTTGCTTTTGCGAAAATGCGAAAAACTTGCAAAAGGCGTGTCGGGCTCGCACAATTTAGAGAAATCGCAGGTAGCAAAACAATTGGTTTTTAATTGCTGTACCTCCCCGCAAACCTTCCTGTTATGGAGTGCGAAAGGAACAACTACAGCACTGACTGAATATTATGGTATTCACCTGCTCTCTTTTAAAAAAAAAAAACATGTCTGTATAACATCCAACCCAAACTACACTGAGTAGTCTATTGAATCCTCTCTGGCCGTTAATACTGCAGTGCTTGTGAGAGATAAACCTGTGCTAGCTACAAAATGTAATAATGTTGAGGACATTTAAAGTAATTTTTCAGTTAGTAGTATTTTTTTGAAGTCAGCTTTTTTTTTACTCTTTTTCCTTACATATTTAGATTTCATGATCTACTTTCATATCCAATAACTTATCAGAAATAAAGCAAAATCATTTCACAACATATCATGAAGTTTCTTACAGGAATAAACAATCGCTGAGCTGCACATTTACTAAATAGGTTCATCCAGTCCTGTTCATGTTCTTCAGGAAAGCTAACTTCATGAATTTCAAATTCCAGTTGGTTCTTTGTTAACTGCCTCCATCTTGTTAAAGTTTTATTAAATCTTGGTCTCAGGCTATCGTCGGCGAATATTACGAAGTGTACACGAACTCTTGTAAACAGCAACACAGACTTAACCACATTCAAAGACTCGTTGAATCTTGAGTCGCAAACTACAAAAGATAACACTACCCTTTCTATCTCTTTAGTCTCCTTGTTGTTAAATACCCTGTAAATTAATTCATAAATATTTGTTGAGTAGAATCCTTACGAACAAGACCACAGTATTTCAATATTTACTTGTTAAAATAATCACACGGTTCACACTTACGCGGTGGACAGGGCACTGTTGGCGGTAGAATGCTTTGTTATACTAATTACTTTGGAATATAAGTATAAAACAGTAAAGCAACTCAATATTAGCAAAATCATTACTCTAAGTGATAACTTTTTCATATTTTTGCTGTTATACACGATTGATTAAGACGCTACCTACAGACACAAACACAACAAACTCCTCGGTAGAAATGTTAATCTGTCAAAAGTTTATTATTTTTGTTTACTTGCGAAGAAAACTGACATCTCAGCCACTGATGTCACTGGTATTAGGCTGCATTCCGAATATTTTTTATTATTGCAACATCGGTCAGTTTTACTCATGGAATTAGTATGTAATATAATGCATTTATTTGTACTATAGTCCACCTCTTTTAATTTTTGTTTCGTTTCTTGTAACCGACTTTTTTTACTAAAAATTAAAACACAAAATTATTGGCTTTAGTTATTATGTTGCGATATTTTGATATTGATGCCGATTCTCTTGTACACCGAACTAAACTATCACTAAAATACCTTACTTTTTACTATGAGAATCTTGAAGCTATTCTGCGAAAAAAATACTCTAAATTTAAAAATAACTTTGACACAACTATAATCGAATTTGACAATCGCGAGTCCACGTGTTTTTTTTCTATTGGTTTTACAAAGTCTTTTGTTAGAGCCGGAGGCAGCCTGTTTGGCAGCCTGGGGCAGCCTCGACGTGTTTTGTATGGAAGTTTTTACTTTTTGGATGGAAAATATAAAATAAAAATATCTACATGTAGAGTATTAGAGGTTTCAGGCTTACATATGGGGTCGAAATTTTCATTATTTTTGTGATAGGACACACCGTTTTCGAGATATGAGCAAAAAAGAAAAAAAATGTTAAAGTACCGTTTTTGCACGTCTGAAGTCGAGGTGTTAGTAGTTGAAATATAGGGTATTCAGATCAGTAATCAGATCTGAATACCCTATATTTCATTGTTGAACCATTCAAATATCCCTATGACTATTCAACATTCAGAATTTCTATTCATGACAAATGTTAATTGTATTCAATTGCATCTATTCGAAGTGACTGTTGCATTCAGACTGAAATGAGGCATCTATTCAAGATCGTCACCTACATCATTATTTCAGTTTATGACTTGTAACCACTATTTCTTCATCAAGATATAAAATGGTCTACTAACAATATTCTAGAGCTGTATATACAGTAATTTTTGTTTTTCAGTAAAATCCTGTATAGTAGTAGTGTAGCATACTCCACAGTATCGTTCATGTGTGTAAATAAACCGAGCAGTTCAATATGAACTGCTCATTATAACAAACTGTTCAGTATGAACTTTCGATGGTGGTTAGCAGTTATATTAATATTGCTAGTGTTTAAGAAATAAAACAGATAAGTAGGATAAATTGAAATATTTATTTCTACATAATAATAAAAATATTATGTTGGACACATCTTTAAGTAATGATACATTTCTTACATTACTATTATCTACATTTTACTAGAATAGAAAACAGGTTATTTAATAGATTAGACATTCACCTTTCGATTTATAAGTAGTATTAATATTATATAATCATGAATCGTTCTTATCTTATCTTACTTACAGAACACTTTATTTTCTTCACACCATTTATTCAGACAAAACACATTTTTTAAGGCACATATGTTGGTATGATGAATACAACTTACAATGTCAGATGAATCTGAATAATTGTTATATAAAGTTACCAAACTTGGACAGTTTTTACTTTCTAAATTGTATACATTACTAATTCGGAATATATCTTTTAACCATAACACTTTTTCGTTTCCTTTAGTAAACAAAGATTTATTTTTAAAAAAATTGGCAAAATATGCTTTATAATTAAAATAAGGTACAAAGCCTTCGCTCCAGTTTATTCCTCTGTTTTTTTCAATCCATGCCACTTGTAACCGTTCTTTCTTCGTCAAGTCATAAAATGATCGTGGCGGTTTTATCAACAGCACTTGTATCTGTCCTTTGTACATTAATGCTATTTCTTTTGGAATAAACTCGTTTCCTTCACTCTTAAACCCTTGAACATCTACAATGACATTCATGATAGTTTTCTCACAATATTACTCAACGGTTTGTATTCAAACAGTCGATCGTTTATTATTAAACAATAGGCAGATGTATTATCTTGAATATCTTCAGAGCATTCAAGTTCTAATCGCACATCAACTGGTCCAATTTTAAGTGAATCGTTTTGTCTTGAACAGTCAATCACAAAAAGCGGAGCAATTTCTTTAAACTGGTTTAAGCTAAGCAATGGATCAATGCCTAAGTTGTAATACGACTGACGAAAATTAGCGTACATTTCATATAATATACTGTATTTACCTTCATCAAATTTCAGATTAAGTGAGTCATACGGATAGTATTGAGCATTCAAATACAATTTAATATTGCTAACATTGCAGTGATCAAATATCGAAGAACTTCTAGTTTTACTATTTTTCCGAGCTGTTTGCAAACCAAATATAACAAACCTCGGTTTTTCTAGCTGGGAAGTTGTCTTTACTGACCAGGAATGTTTCGTTGTTCTTGGTAGTAATGGATATTCATACAAATCCCAATTTCTAAATGCTATCTGTATAGAACGATCTCTCTCCAGGCTTTTAAGCAATAACAATTTATTACGATCAGAAACTTTAATATGCGGGACACGCCATTGTAATTTTTGTATATCTATTTCTACGTTATCATTTTTGTCTATAAGCACACAGTTCAATGCCGAGCTGCTTCGTTGTAATATAAGTTCATGTTTACAATTGATTATTATTTTGTTATAATCCTCTGCAAATCCTAGTATTCGGTTCAATGGCACGATAACACTAAAATATCCGTTTCTTATTTTCATACCACCTAAGTTCCATCCCCAGACTGCTGCAGCTTTACTTTCACCCTCATTCATAGAGACAAACGATTTTAAGGTTGTTGTAATACCAACATTTTTAATGCGATCAATTTCAACACCATTTATTTCATACCTAATATCTTGAAACAAATATGAAATTGGATTATTTATAAAATCAACATCTTTTTTTATTGTTTTCCCTGCTGGATCTTTAGTAGATACACTTGCGTACCCTTCTATAAAAATGGAACTGTTGCAGGGTAATACATACAAATCTTGATGATGAATGGGTATTCTGATTTCATCATTTTCTTTGAAACTGGTACTATACGGATTGTAGCTATGGATCTCATAACTTTCAATAGAGTTATCATGTTGCACTAAATCTGTTATTTGAAGCATGTTGTTATAATTTTAATTTTAATCCAATGTGTCTGAGAAATCTTTTATTTTCTTTAGTAATTGTAATTCGTCTTTTAATTTTTATCGCGTTGACACGTCTGCCTTCTTTGGAAAAAGGAAGTGAAATATTACATGCGTTCCTCACGATAAACGTTTTATTAAAAATTAACATGATGTTTTATTCAAAATTAACAAAATAGGTAGTATTACTATTATTAAATTTAGCTAAATTATTCTTTTAAATGTGAGTAGTGATTATCATCACAGACAATCTAAGAATGTGTGTACAGTACCAAAATATAACCTTTTATAACTCGTTCTTATTACGTTACAAAGACATTCATTGGCATTAATAAAAATAATAACAACTCTCTGCTATGTTAGTTTACTGTCTTTCCAAAATGACTTAAGAAATTTTAAACACAAGTGTCCACAATTATACAAATGATCACGTTGAACGTTTTCATAATTATACTGAATATTATTTCCGACATACTTCATAAATTCTTTTGGAGGTTTTAAGTTACCATAACTGTCAAAATATTCTACATATTCATTTATCTTGCCATAGGCTACCCAATGAGTACCAGAGTTTTCAGAAGAGTCAAGATTGATCACTCCACATTCTATCGGTAATACTTCATCTGGTAATTTATCTCTCATAAACACACCTCGAAAGAATGGAATATTATTCGAGTGTTTCATTATATCAATATTGGTTAAAGCTCTTTTGGGTAGCCGAGATTTCAGTTTTTTTTCTCTGTTATATAAATTCCTAAACCATCTTTGTAATGGTTGAGATGTAATCCTCTTCCAATGAATAACGCCTCCATTTCATTGTTGTGTCGTTTTGCTTCACACAATTGCTTCTTAGCTGTTTTATATGCGTTTATTGCTTTTGCAATACCAGCAGCACCTCCTGCTAAACTGCCAGCAGCAGATAATCCAGCAAATATTGGTACTAAAGGAAGAAATCCTCCAGTTTTTGGTACTGGTATAATCCTGGGTAATTTTATTGGTGAATCTGATATAAATTCTTTAGCTGCTGCGTATGCTAATTCCATCAATGTTTTCTTACATGAGGGTTTTAATTTCGTAATGTGCTTTTTAGTATGGGTAACAATTTTTTAAGAGTTTTATTAAAACCAGCTCCTGTTTTTACTTTATTGATGTTTTTTTTCAATGCTGATGAAACTGTTTTTTTATTATCTGTAATAACTTGTGTGGTCTTCATTGCTATTTTTTTCCCACAAAGTAATAGAAACGTATTTAATAAGTAAAAAAAAAAAATAAAAAAAAAATAAGTCTTTTTTGTTTCAAGAACAAATACGTAATGAATAGAAAAATATGTGTATTTGCTTAAATACATATTATTTTTATTTTTATTTATTGTCGCCCTTAAAATACATTTGTTTTATCTATCCAGCTGTTCTCGCTAGTAGGAAGTCCGAGCCACTTCACATAAACTTGATTCCCTTTTCTTTTCAATACGTTTTCAACTAAGTACAAATCAGGATGTCTGGTATTTTGAAGTTCTTGAGCATAAAACGCTCCTAGTATCGGTCGACATCTTGCATCTTCTATCAAGTAAGTTAACGGATTAGTTTCTTGTACTGTTTTTATCTTAAATATTTCTGTTGACCAATTAGGATAATAGCCTTTATCAAAACATCCTTTGTATTTACTTATTCTTACAAAATCACCAACACTTAACTTTCTACACTTAGTGTTTTTCTTACATACGGCCATACGAATATATCTTTGTAGTATGTCTGCTTTATTGTCATGATTTATAGAAGCTGGAGGTTGTCCCACAGTTCTATGAGTAGTATTATTGTATTCATGTACAATTTTGTTGAGCGTTCCATTAATCCACTTATAATTACCATTAAGACTAAATTCTCTGTATAATTTATTTTTTAATGTCCTTATTAATCTTTCAACAATTGAGGCTTTTTTAGTAGAATACGTTGAATAGTGATTGATATTGTACTTCGTAACAATATTTTTGAGTTTATTATTATAAAACTCTTTTCCTAGATCTGTTTGCAAATTTCTTGGAACACGTCCTTTAAGCAATAGACTTTCAAATGCTTTTGACACCTCTTCCTTATTTTTTTGTTTCAAAGGAACTGTCCAAGCATATTTAGAAAAAGTGTCTATGATTGCTAGTATATATTTGGCTCCACCGTTCACTTTTGAAATTGCTTGCATATCCATCAAATCTGCTTGCCAGAGATCATCGATATCTTTAAGTATGACCTGTCTTCTTGGAAAGTTGACTCTAGCACATTTATGAATTTCATTTATGACATCTACTTTGCTCATAATGCTTATTTAATTTTCCAGAAATTTCTTTCAACACAATATTTTTTTCAAGTTTTCTTACTTTATCGTTTAAAATTGAAATCAGTTTATTCAGTTGATCTATTTGCACACAAGTATTAACTTTCAGTTTTTCGATTTGCTCTTCAGTAGTATTTTTAATCTCAACAAGTTCCACACTTACGTTACTTTCAGTTATATTCGTACGAACAGAATTATTATTTTTAGGTTCATTCATGTTGCATACAACTTTGATAACTGAGAACATCCCAAAGCTTTCTAGTCTTTTATAATATCAGCTTCTTTTAACTCTTCTATAATTGATATAATTTCATTGTCATGATTAGTATTACCAGCACTTTTTGAAGCAATTAGAAGTTTCAACCTTTCAATCAGTTCATTCGGGTCATCCCAGTAAACGTAATCGGTATTACTTTTATATTTTTTTAATTTAGGTAAAAAGCCACCGCTTTTTGTCTTCATTATCTCTCCTTCATCTTGAACATAACTATTTTGCGAAAACAAAGGTTTAATAATTTCACGATATTTTAAACTTTTATCACCTTTTATTTGACCATTAGGATGAAAGTCTCGTTTATGCGCGTGTGTATTATGAAGCATATCTTTATAGACCATTTTATCTTGTTCAGTGACCAAATTAAGTTTAGGTTTACTGCGTACCAAAAGTTCCTTTAGACCTGGTGTTAATTCATAGGGCCTTTTATCAATAGTGACTATATTTGTTTTGGGTGAATTACAGGTCTTATTTGTAAGAGAAAACGTAACCTTGCTATTCCCCATCATTAGTTTTTTATTTTCACTTCGTATCCCAAATGGGACATTCATATTATCATAGATTTCCATCATATCTTCCTTATTCAGTGAAATCAGTGTATCATTAGAATCTTTAAAAGGATTTCTTGAAAGAACGTCTTTATAACACTCGGAATCCTCATTTGAATCTACTTTTAAACATTCTTTAAAACTTTCATACTCTGGAACATAATCTGCTGATGAGCTATATCTTTCAAGCGAGTTACTGTCATCTCTTGAAATGTCAAATATTGGTTTAATTACATCATTCGCTTTAATTAATGTTTCTAGTGGATCTGTTATTGGTTTGAAGACCTTCTTAAATTTTAAATGAGCTGTATCTTCTTCATTCTGAATTGTTTTAATTTTATTTTTTATATTATCGACTGACTTTATCAATTGTTCTTTAATATTAATCTGCATCATGTTTTCTTTATTTTATTTTAATAATAGCCCATCTGCTATTTACAGATATCAGATTGCGATTGATATATTATCTGCAATTAGTTGGTATTTATATTCACTTTCTAAAAGTATATAAATATGTCAAACCCTTGTCGGTATCTACCTTCATTTAGAGGACAATCTTTATTAATTAACAAAAAGTCAAATCTATCTTTCCAAATAGCAGCACAAAGTTTTTCAAATTGAAACCATTCGATATCCGTATTTACGTGCTCATTGTATATATGTTTTAAGTTTATCCTGTCTTGTTTGAAGATTATTAAAAGGTTTACATTATCTCGTATAAGTTGTTTAGGTATTTTGGAATAGGTTTGTGATAAGTAAAAACAATCTATCTGTTTATGTCTCCCCATTGCAAAGTAATTACGAATATTGATTTGATTTTCGCATGCTACATCATCGAAAATCATGACTGCATTAGTTAAAGCATCATTTGGGTGTATGACTTCTTTATTATCATAGAAGACAAAGAAGTTAGCTCCCGGTATGCAGCTCATAACTTGTTTTAAAAAACAATATTTTGGCTGGAAAGCTGTCTTCGAGTATAAGTAAATATGCTTAAACTTGAGACCATTTTCATGTAATATTAAATTAAGCATTAAGTTAGTTTTCCCACAGTTAGATGGACCGCATATTACACATCTAATATTATCTGGTAAGAGTCCACTATGTTTCACTTTACATGATTGATTTTCTATTTTTATATTATTAACTTCTAAAGTCTGTGCTTGCTTGATGAACTTCATTTTGAAAATGTAGGGTAAATGTAAATGACATGCGTATATAAGATGTGAGGTAATAAGAAATTACCTGAGTATGTATACTATTTTACTAAAAGGTGGTATGTTTTTATGAAATTGAATGAAAATGAAATTAAAATATAATGCTCATAGTTATTAAACATTTATTAAACAGTAATTTTATATTAATAGGTATTTACAACAAAGTAACAATTTCAATCTAATTTGTGTACAAACAGCGTGAAATGGTTTACTATTAGTAATAAAAATTATACACAATTACAGATTACACATCACTGGAATAATCTACAAACATAGAATCACAATGCCCCCAGGGTAATGTATGAATTTGATCCTGTAATACTTGAACTTTGTCATCGTTTCTTTCTAAAACTCGTTTATCTACTTGCTGAGTGTATAAAACATGTTTAATTGATTTTATCATATTCATTTTACACCTATGCACTTTATTTGTCAGCAGTACATTGTTGTAATCATTCAATTTTAAGTTACAAGTTACATACTTAGAAACACCTTTGGCTTTTTTAATTTCAGTCTTTACACTGTTTATAAAATATAATTTAGCTCTTAAACCGGTAAACTCTGTAATTAAATCGTCACCAACCTCATGTTTCCATAATCCAGGAATTTTAGCATTAAGTTGCGGTATAAGATATGGATTATTCATTCCAAAATTACTGGTATCAAACTTGGTAAGATCATCAGACATATCATGATAAAAATCATCTGTATAAATTAAATATAATAGACTATCAGTATCCGTATAGCATAACTCAGCATTGTTTTCATATTTATTTTTAATAAAATCATAATGAAATTGGTATAAATGTTGCTTTGAATATTCCAAAACAGTAAATCCAATATAAATAGGTCTATCTAAAACTACCTTTTCACGGTATAATTCTACAGCTACGAAATTTTCAGAAAAAATTGATATACTTTTTAAATTTGGTCTACATATCAATTTTTCAGCACCAAGATACTTATTTGTTTTATTTCTAGTATCTATCCATTTTGTTACTAATTTTACATCGGCCTGCTTACGTTTATTTTCGATAGTTTTTCCGAATATGGCATTATTCAACAATTTAAAAAAGTCCTTCTCGAAAGCAGTTTTGGAACTTTGACGAAGACTAGTATTCAGATCGATGTATTTTTTGAGAAAGCATTCTTGTCTGAAGCTAAGTATACGATGAATCTTTTTTAAAATCAGACCTTTGTTCAAACATTCTTTCAAGTGAACATAATGAAGTATGTAATTTTGCTTATCATAGAGATTTGCAACCAATTTCACTGATTTCCCATAAGGAGGTACAATTTTTTCAACCGCAAAAGGTAAATCTTTATGTTTGTAATGTAAATAATTTGGATAATTTAAGTCTACTTCCAGAATATAACCGTAATCATTATCATCTGATACATCATTTACATCAAACTTCCTAATTTCTTTCAGACTCAAAAACTTAAATTCTTTGATAGGAAGTTTCTTCATCATAGCATAGCCATATAGATTATTACAATCAAGGTAAATTAAATAACTACTTGGTTCGAGCTCATTAAAATGTGGTAAATATTTATTGTTTGCTACGGCATGACGTAGAGAACACTGTGCTAGCCCACCACGAATTCCTTTTTCTAATAACTCGTACATTTCTAAATCACTTATCAACTCAAGTTCGATGCCGGTATATAGAAGCATTGCATCCCAACTTAAGCTCGGTGACGTTACATAATGAGCGGGATCCAACTTATAGTAATGTAAGCTTGTTTTTCTAAAATTTTCAAATATATCGCATAGTAAAAGCACATCACATTTTATGTATAAATCTGTATATTCACCAAGAGATTTTATTTCGAAAATATTCCAAACTGTTTGAGCGTGTAAATATTCTTCATTAGTTATATGTTTGTCACACAGACTGTTATAAAAATAACACATTATAGGAAGTTTCGTCTCATCAAATTTAGACCAAGAATTAATATAGTCATATGGATAAACACCTTTTTTTCGCATTAAATCAAATTGTCTTTTATCAGTAAACTCTTTTGATAAGTTTAAAAAATCGTTTTCTGACAAACTTTTACTTAATGCATCTAGACTAGAACTAAGAAACTGATAGGAATCAATAAATTTTATTTGTATAGGATGATTGTTTTTTTCCGTATTTATTACTTTTATTATTGAAAGGTATTTTTCTTTAGTTTTCGGTATTATATTAATAGAACCTTCATACTTTGCTAACTCTTCAATAAATAAATGTGAGTCATATCCAGACAAATTATGAAAGACAACAGGAATGAATGAACAAACTCTATACATTAAATTACAATGGGGGTGCGCTGCCCCACGATACTCAGATGTAATATGATCATGATCTCGGACTTTATCATTCAATAATAATTGTTTGCATATGTAACATGTAGTCGAATTTCGATAATCTATCTCTTGTTCTACTGATAATGGAGTCATTGGCATTTTAATACTTAATATATTATGTATATATTTAACGTCTTTTATTAAATATTTAACAAATATTTCCACGCAATCTGTACCTCGATATGTGACAAACTTGTTTAATTTATCATCGTGTGTGCAACAAATATAATAAGCGAAACATGAAGGTTGATGTGTTTTTAGTTTCTGAGTATTAAAAGAGTTACTTTCATTACAATCTATTAGCATACATTCAAAATCAGCATAAATTATGAAATTAATTTTTTGCTGCCTCTCGTAATGTTTGAACTTTAGTACAGAATTATTTTCAGGTAATATAGTCAAAATCTTGGAGCAGTTATGAGTCTTGTGCCTATTTTCATTACTAAATAGTTGTAGACATGCATCACATAAATAAAGTTTTCCTTTAGAACGAGTCACTTGACGACGCACTAGACGTATTAAATCTTTAATTAGACAGTAGTGTCCGATAGAATTTTTTTCGATGTAAAGTAAATTCAGATGATTTTTTCTTCGATTTTGTGTTATATAAAGAGGTCCAGTCACAATATTATTTTGCATACCATATATATTTAAACTGATGTTGCTATTATTTTTTTCTAACGTTTTAATATCATTTATGGTAGGAGGAAATGACATTCCCTCAATATTTAAAACAGAGGTATAATGAGGGTATGAACTTGTTCTGCATACATTATTTTTAGCTGGGTATAATCCAGCAACTATACTCCATAGTAAACAACAATTATCTTTATTTTTAATATTTATACAACTTTTCGAGTGACTAACAGCTAACGGCAGTTCTATATAAGACCCTCCTCTCATAGGGGAATACTTGTTTATATTAATTTCGAGATGACTCATAGAAACAAATGTCCAACCAGATTGACAGTGCTGGAACTCGGTTAATTTATTATTTAGTTTATATACTACTTTGGTTAATAATTCATTCAAATTAGTGTTCTTATATATAATTTCATATTTAGTATTAAACGACTTTAATTGTTGTTCGTCTGATTTTGATAACATAAAATAGGCGAACAATTCAAAACTCAATTTTATGCAATTGTGTTCATTAAGTGACATATTTATTAATTCTGTTATATTTATTAGATGATCAGCCAGGAACACCTCTAAACCGAGGTACTCGTCTTCCTGAGTGACATTCAATCTGTAGGTCATAATTCTGTTTTTGAATGCTGTTGCAATAATATGAATATCTGTGAACTTAGTATTCAATAAACAATTTGCTTTATGTATATTCGTTCTTTTATGATAGGAATACTGATTTTCTGGTATTTCAATTTTACATTTATGACAGGCTATTGACTTTCTAGATCTCGATTTGCTGTTGAGGTGTGTAACTGTGAAAAGAAAACCAATGACGAGATTACTTACTTATATAATATTGATTAATATTACAGTATAATACTTATCAAATATACTTAGTACAATTATTAATAAAACATATTATGTAAATATGAATAAAAGAAATACAATCTGTAGTAAGTACCTAAGCTAATATTGACTGACAGCTAGTTAATCAAATAAAGACGTTAAGTATCATAGGCACCCATGTGGGTGATAGCACAGTTTTTAAAGTCCTTTTGAGTTGCTTTAACAAACTCCGTTATGTGGGCCCAAGATTCTTTATTTTCATCTAATTTCATCTTAATGGTAGTTATGGCCGAGCGCCATCTATTTATAGGCATAATTTTTTTTATTTCCTCCGTATTGTAAATTTTCACTTCTACATAAAATTTTCCTTCTTTAGTCTCGCTTATCTGTCGAAAGTATCCCTTAGCCATCCTTCTAGTGAAATAAGAGTATAGTGGTGGTATATTACCAGTCTTGTGGAATCTCTGTGTTGGGGTGACGCTTTCTTCATTATCACTGTCGTCACCGAATAATTCACCAGCTGTAACTCGAGCTGGCGGTGTTACTGGCGAAATGATCGGCTTAGATTTTTTTGCGCTTGTTGACTCTTCACTCAACTTGCTCGACCTTTCCCGTTTCGTTTTTCTTTCCTCTGTCTTTCTCTTCGGCCTTGCCTCTTGTTCAGAGTCATCGCTGGAGAGGAAAAGGTCGTTGCTGAGTAGTTTCAACCTGTGAACAAAAAAAAAAATAAAAAAAATTAGTTTATTGCAGTCAATCCATTAACTTCATAATTCATACATTTGAAAAGGAACTGATCCTACGATCAGTTAAATAATTTTCAGATAAAAATATCATTTGATTGGTGTAGGAATGGAATCCAGGACACAAAGCCAGCAACTACGCTGACCGTGTTGAAAAAATCTATTTTAATAGATGAATAATATACATAGCATTTCATCTATGCAGGAATCGAACTTGAAGCATAGAAAACCATCACTCAGTCTCTGAGCTAAGCGTGCTAACTATTAACTATAAAAGTACTGAGGGTCAACATTTTAATACTCGATTATATAAATTAATACATTACTCTGATCATTCAATAGTTAGATATGTATATGTATTTGTACTTACATTCTTGATTGTTGCTTAGTCAGGTTGCTTGATTAGGAGCTCGGAGCGTTGATTCCTTGTAGAGAGGATTCGTTCCAGAGAGAAATTGTGTCGGAGACTAATTTGCGAAGTGTTTTTATAGGCCTAAAATCACGTCATTCAATCCAAATTTGTAAAACTGCATACTCGGCAAAAAATATCAATTGTGTACACGAGCATACTCGTATAAATCGTAGCGGTTAAGGTTTTAAATTTACAGCGTTTTATAAAAGACGAATGATAAGTGATTTTTAATCTTATGTACATACTTACTTAAATCAATAATAGGGAATTTTATACTTAATTAGAAAAACATGTTTGAAGGTTGTTGTTTTTCGCTGAATGTTTTTTTTGATGACGACGGTATAAACGCTGCGGTTTGCACGCTCGCATTAACTCCTAGACATGTGGCGGAGTGGAGATATGACAAGTAGGAATCTCATATTTCGGTATATAAGAATAAGCTTGTTTTTTTTTTTTTTTATCTTTAAGTTTTGAACCTTATTAAAAATATAATAAATTTTAACCCATGTTAACGCTCAATGAATTAAGCGTATAAAACGCAGCGGTTATAACGCTCGTCTGTTGTAGATTGAAATGTATCTTTGTGCACGTGTCCAAATTCCTAGCCATATGGAGACAAGAGGAGCCGTCAGTTTCGGATTACTTTACATATATAAAAACAAGATTAAATTGAATCATATAGTGAGACATTTTATTATTATTTTTTAAATCCGTACTTGTATATAAACCAATCCAAGATACCAAAAATCACATTCAAATCGTCTTATCTGCTCTACGATGTCGGTAAGTAAAATATTAGAAAATATTTTAAATTATTAATAAAAACTTAAAATGTGTAATGTAAATAAATTTTAAATATTTTCACAGGGATCTATATTCTAGGATAGTTCATTTGTCTTCGTATTCTTGTATTAAGTATTATTTAATTAATATCTATTTCTTTGTTTCAGATGTCCAGCGATATTTTCCCGACTAATTCTTCATACTCACCAATTCCTGCTGAACAAACCCTACGTCAGAAAGTGGTTAACTATTTGGAGAGAGAAAAACCATTTCAATTTGATGAAACATCGCCTTCCACCAATAGTAACAACACTAATAGTAATAATAAAAGACGAAGAAGTGATGCTGTGTACTCGTTTATACAGAAACCGTCAACGGGTCATCGTAGTAAAATAATACGAATACAAGTTTTTGACGCTGAAGAGTTCACAAATTTACCATGTGATTGTAGTGCCAATATATGTGCCCAACATGTTGTGGGGAATGTATTTAATGATGATATTTATAGATGTGTTAAGGATATTTTAAGCAAATTGCATAAAAAAATATGAATAAACTATCAATTATATTTCAGTTGCTTTATTTCTATCACTCCTGTTAATAAAATGTACGTACGAGTCACGAGCCTGTTCACGCACTAGAAAAATAAGACAATTAGCAAATAAAATAAAATAAACTTTTAAGTAATTTTTCATAATACTATATGCTCTTTTCTGATGTAAATTAATAACTATAACTTTTTGGCATGATGAGGCACATGATGGGTAGAAAAGAATATGATCTACTTCCTTCACGGGAATGACTATGTGTTTGTTATGTAAACAATCAGTCGTTAGTAACTGATTATGTATGCGGTTTTTTTTTAACCATGTAGGTAGGTGACGATCTTGAATAGATGTCTCATTTCAATCTGAATGCAACAGTCACTTCGAATAGATGATTCTGAATAAATTAACATTCGTCATGAATAGAAATTCTGAATGTTGAATAGTCATAGGGATACTTGAATGGTTCAACAGTGAAATATAGGGTATTCAGATCTGATTACTGATCTGAATACCCTATATTTCAACTACTGGTGTTGGTGTGAATTTTAGTTCACGTGTTGTGACATGAGAATCGGCACCATTGCCATACACCCACAACATCCTAGATTTCGATAATCATAATTGGCAAAGAGACCAGTTATTACTGCACGTGATGCTAATCCATGTAATAGAGCTCCCCTCCGCCACAGTTTCATGTATTTTCATAATATTGTTTTTACATAAAATTATGAGTAAAATAAGTACAATTATGTTTTTGCCATGTTATTTTGGAGTTTTTATTTATTTTTATTGTATCATAATTTTGTCTACTCTTCCCGTCGTCAAAATTGAGGACGACTAAATTAGAGAAAATAGGTGATTTTCTCATGTTGAATTGTCAAAATGCGAGATAAATTATGTGCCATGTTAGGGTCTCTTAAAGAGAAAACATCAACTTCGACAGAACGAGTCGAATATTTTGTATGGCAGTGCTGTCAGAAAACGAGTAATGTGACGGTAAAGCCGCGACGAGAAAATACGAGACTGAGTAATTGTCGCGTCTGGCATGTTAGATTTGTTAGCCCTGCATGTAAGCGAATTGTTGACAGCTCTCAGCTGTCATAATCGTGCTATCTAAATCGGCCACTTGACATTTGTCAGTTGACACTTGACAATGAGAACTAGTGTGCGTGATGAATTGTGTTACCAGTGCTCAACTGTTACCGGAGTTAATGGGAAAAACATTTTATGCTGTGGTCTATTAGTTAAGTTATAAATATAGCTCAGAAAATACTTAAAAATGAACAATAAACTAAAAGCGAGTGTATAAATACTTTTGTGTAAAGGTTAGGCGTTGGTTTCTTATTTAGAAAAAGGAAGAAATGTATATCAATGATTAGGCCTCAATTTTATTTTTTACATATTGTTATGCCGTGCCTTTGCAGGAGGGTTTAAAAAAGGCAAATTCATTTACCTTCATAATGTGTATTGAAATAAAACGGAAATAAAAACGATTAAATTTGTTATTAGAATATGTGTGGCTCTTTCGAATGACGAAGAGAGACTAATCAGAGTAATATAAGTTTATATATAAGAGAGCCCTCTCTCGAATCATTTATGCATGACAGTTTTATACGCCATCTGTATTTCTGAACAGTAACTAATTCCCAATCATAGGTACCTATATATTAAATTTTTATAGCTCTATAGGTTTTAATTGGATAGATAATTATGTAGTATGAAGAAAATAGCTTACCATTGACGTAGGTGATTTTCAAGGTAAAATAAAAACAAACTAGTCTAGTAGTATATTTTATTTTCTATTACAATTTTTTCACACGGCAGAAAAAAAGTAAGTACTGGTTTTCTGAATTGTCGTAAGTATCAAGACGCAGGAGTTCTCTCAACTCAAAGTCTATAAAGAGAAAACACTCAGAAAACCACAAAAATTACACAAAATATGAGGATGCAAAACTAGCGCAGACGCACGTTCCGGCAGCCATATTACGTGTGCGTCAGTGTGCGTGTCCATCCGTGACTCCGTGTGTTCAAAAGACGAAACACCAACTACAACTAGCACTTTATATAATTATTTTGTTTAGGTGTAATATAAAATGTACTTTATTCTATGATTAATCCATGAAATTTGTTTGTTTATAACCATTATATGCCTAGCAGAAAGACACAGCGATAATATGAAGAAGCTGTATAAGATTCTGGCTTCTAGGAGCATAAATATTGAAAAACATACCTGATTCTCTATGGATTTATGTTGTTACCTCTCACTTCCAGCAGGAGTCGCTACCACTGGTTCCGGCGACCGGCCCGTTAAGGTTTTCATAGCGTTTATGATTTTTGTCGTGCTAGGAGCAAAAGTTTTCTTTTCAAGTTAAAAACTGACAAAAATCCTATTAGATTCTAATATTTTATTGCTTTCAGTTGGAATATAGTGTTAAAGTACACGAGTATTCTATGTAAATTCAGTGTTTTTCATTTTAGTTCAGTGTTGCGTATTCGACGGATAGTCGGTAAGTACCTTCCATTATGAACTCTGAGGATCCTGTACCTGAACATGTAGCTCAAATTGCCGCTCCGGATGGAGGGCAAAGAGCTGTGAGCTCAAGCTCATCGCAAAGCAGTTCCTCGTCTTCGGAAGACGGAGAAGGTTTTGCCTCACCGCCACCTAACAAAAGGTCTAAGCGGCGCAAGTACAAACAGCAGGCTTACTCTCGACACTCGATCTCAATTTGAAATCGAAATTGGGATCGAGATCTTGTCATTTGGCACTCTTGAATGGTACACTAGCGCACGATTGAAATCGTATTAGGTGGATTTTTTCGGAACTAAATGAAATCGACTGGACGCGATCGGATGCACTTTTTCGGTACTCTTGACGAGATTTTGACGTTGACATATCGAGTTTGAAATCGTGTTTGTGTCAAAGTTGAACGATTTCAAAAAGTCTACTTTTTCGGGATCGAGTTTGTTATTGTGACTTGATTTGTGAAGTTTTTACTGTGAATAATGGCACGTTTAGAACTTATTTGTGATATTTTGGACAATGCTCATAAGTTAGACATGAGACAAAGGCGGAATTTGAGACGAATGGCGCGTTATGCAGACAACGCGTTTGCCATGACTGACGATGAATTTAGGAAAAATTACCGAGTAGATAAGGAGCTTTTCGAAGTGATCTATAAGGATTTAGAACCTTTGATGCCCCAGCCTACTCGCCGTAGCGACATACCAAGAAAATATAAGGTTTGTAAACTAGCAATTCCATTTTCACATGGTATTTTATTTATGTCAATATTAATACAAATTTTATTCTTTAGGTTTTAGTGGCTCTTTCATTTTACGCCACAGGCAGCTACCAAAGATTAGTAGGTGGGACACAAGGTACAATGATGTCCCAACAATCAGTCTCAAGAGCTATAAGAGAAGTTACAAAGGCTCTTAATTCAAATGCTATTTTAAATAAATGGCTGAAGTTTCCACAGACTCGACTACAACGAGACTTAATTAAACAAAGGTACTTCTTTTACCTAAATATTATATAGTACCTATCATTCAATACTTTTGATATGTTGCTTTTTATATTTGATGTATATTTTCAACTTATTTGTTATGATTATTACGATAATAATAACTTAATTTCAGGTTTTATGAAAAATTTAAAATTCCTGCAGTCACAGGATGTATTGATGGTACTCATGTGGCTATTGTAAGACCATCACAAAATGAGGAGCGGTTTTACAACAGAAAAGGTTTCCACTCGAGAAATGTTTTAATTGTGAGTAATGTAGGTTATTTATCTAGTTATTAACTATTAGAGTAACTGTAACTTTCTATAAAAAGTATTTCTTTTACAGATTTGTGATGCGGATCTCAATATACTGAGTGTAGATTCGTCATTTGGTGGAGCCTCACATGATACTTTTGTTTGGAACCAACATCCTGTTAAGAATCACATATCCAATTTAATAAATGCAGGAGAAAGAGTTTTTTTACTTGGTAAGCATTGCATACAGTGTTTTAAATTAATGTACTAGGTCTGCATTATGTTTTGTATAGATTTTAATAACTTAATCATTTTATAATTACAGGTGATTCCGGCTATCCTCAAAGGGAATATATGATGACCCCAATAGTGGATGCACCGCTAGGCTCAGCTGAAGAGTACTACACTAATCTGCATTGTGTGGCTCGTAATACTGTTGAGCGAACAATTGGGGTTTAAAAAAATAGATGCTGTGTTTTACACAACATTTGTAACAGAGCAAGATTAGGTCTAGATGATAACGTGGATGCCGTACCACCCATGGGTGAAATACAACTAGCACTACCTGACTTAGAGGTAGATCGAGGTTCTGTCTCTGTTGAGCTGGAGCAGGGGTCGCGAGGCTCGTGCACAGCTTGTACAAGAACTGTGGACAGCTCGGCATCTTCATTAATATTAGTGTTATGTAAGAACAAATTTTTGACTAAGTATGTAATTAAAAACCGAATTCAATTAAACTCATTTTGTAAATTAATTAATTATATATTTTTTTGTAAACAAACTATAAATATAGATAGATTAATACATTAAGTTACCAAGACTTGTACTCTCTTTTATTATTTATTCAACAATATTATATAATACAATGTAACAATACTAGTACTTACTTAAAACCCTAAAGTAAGAATAGCTTATTTCATTATTATTTTAATATAGATAGGTAAATAAATTATGTGACCAAGAAATGTAGTCTCTTATTATTTATTAAACATTATATAATACAACGAAACTTTACAAGTACCTACTTGAAACCCTACAGTAAGAGAATAGCTTAAATTAATTAATATAGCTATGTAAATACATTATGTGACCAAGACTTGTACTCTCTTTTATTATTTATTAAACAAATTTATATAATACAATGTAACTTTACTAGTACATACTTAAAACCCTAAAATAAGAATAGCTTATATATAATTACTGCCTATTTTGCCTCAGGGCATCAGCAATGTTATTAAGGGCATTTGCCACAGTTTGAGAGCCTTCTCTTATGGCTGCTGAGAGTCCCTCCATCTGTTCTACAGCTTGAGATAAGGCCCTCGCTGTGACAGTTTCTGCTTCAACCCTCTTTCTCTCTATCTCTGTGAATCTCTCCCGGTCTTGATCTAACATAGTCCTTGATCTGACACCCTGTCCCGAGGGCAGGCTGGGTCTTCTAGGACTACGTTCTCTTGTTGGTGAAACTGACGAATAAAATAAATAACAATAATTATAAGAAAGTTACATCATCATGAAAGACGATATACATAGTTTGAAAAAAAATTACCTCTCACAGTCTCCACATTTTGGCCGGGAGAAGCATGATACTCCAATTCATTTGTTTCCATGTTTTGGGTTGTAAGAACCATTTCTAATAAGATGTCATTCTGGCTTTGGCTCTGCAATTATTTTACATATTATAGTATAAGTATTTCATTATGAAGGTGTATTTTTTTTATCAAGTTTACAATTACATACTAAAATATTTAATTAATCTCACTTACTGTGGATGGAAACGGATTGGCAGCAACATGGCTGTCTCCTGCAGCAAATTTATGGCCCCCCATTATTGCTACTAGGCGTTGCTCGATGGGTGTTAATGCAGGTAAATTCTCCGCAGACCCACCACCTGTACGCCTCATCGACTGAGCATGCTGGGCACAAGTTTTCTTGAGACCAAACTTTTTGTCCGTCCAAGTCTAAAAAGGAAATAAATGTACCAACTATTGTAACTTTGCCATACAAAAACGTTAAAAAAATGTTTATTACTGTGAGATTGTACCTTAGCCCAGCCTTTGCCATCTTTCTGCGCACCGCCTAGTGCATTTAAGGTTACTGCTATCTCGTCCCATTTCCTTTTAGTCTGCTGCTTACCATGAGCAGTGCGCAAAAGCCCCTTCGCAATTCCGGGATTCTGTACCAGGAAATCTGCAAGAGTCTCCAGCTGTTGATTTGTTGGCCTACTCATCCTGTAAGAACAATGAATTTTTGTATTATCCAAATTGTTTATTATTAAAATTTAAACAATATATTAAATACAATTGTGGCGTTACCTTGATATTTTCGTCTTCCTCGGTTGAATGCAGTACAAATAACTTGAACTTGTGCATAGAAACATACTTTGATACGATCCAAAGTGTTTAGCACTTGAAAACTTTTAGATAACATCGCTTAGAAACTTTTGTTTATCACAACAATAATAATTCACAGTTTTTACGAGATTTCTAAAGTGGATGACATTGACAAATACAAGGAAAGTTTTTTTTTAAATCTCTGTAACGTTGGCAATGATATACACAATGATCCACTGCTGCCTTAATATTTAGTGTTAAAATAGATATAATTGCAAGCTAAGAACTCTTAAATGATAGCAAAATGTTAAAATAAATATTAAAACAAATTTATTTATAGATTTAACAAGTTAATCAATAATTTTAAATTCGGTAATAAACGTTTCGATTTGTATGGCCACCCCATGTCAGTCAGTGTAGTCGATCATGCAGTCGATTCCGATCTCAATCTCGACTTCGTTCAAGAGTACCAATTTTCTGAAGATTGGAATTGAAATCGGAATCGGATTGGAATAGAATCGAGAATGAGATTGATTTCAAGAGTAAGCCTACTGGAAGGGTAGGTATTCGATATAAGAAGGACTTGCAAGCACATTTAGCAACACCAGGTTTTAAATTATTTTTTAATTAATTTAAATTGAATGAGGAACTGTGCCATCTAAATAAAGGTATTGATTATTTGTCTAGTACGGAACAATTGTTAGCGGGATTGTCAAATGCTGTTTTGACGAACAGGCAACTTTTGAAAAATGTTCTGAAGGAGGTCGTAAATTGGTCTGCCAGTTCTGACACAGAGCTCAATACGCAGACAACTTACTACGCAGAGCACAATACTCTGTGTAGTAAGTTGTCTGAAAAATTTGGTCCAACGTCTCTGTCTTACAAAAATATGGAATCCTGTATGCAAGTCTTAAGTGGCAAGTGGGCAGAATGTATTGAGGTCAGACGTGACCGCATTTTAAAAGAAGTTAATAACATAAATCTTAAATTAGCATTACAAAATATTCCACCTAGTGCGGAGCATCTCTTTAATTGAGAAGCACTCATTCCTCTGGTTGATTCTTTAGGAGGCTCCCAGGTTTGGCTTAACATGCCCAGTTATTTAAGGGATAAAAACAAATGCAATAATAACAGTCAAGTAAACAAGAGAAATACCAAACCATATAAAACAAAATTTGATAAAAAAATAAGTTCAACTCGGACAAAAAATCTAAAAATAATTATAAAAAACATTCCTTTCGTCGTACAAGTACCCAAGACACCTCCAACGTTAAAGATAAGTGACAATCAAAGCAGTGTGTTCAAGGGGGGTTGCCTAAAATTCCATGTTCAAGCATGGAAACAACTGGGGGCCAGTCAATATATTCAAAAAATAATAGCCGAGAGCCGCGTACCATTTCTAACAAAACCTCCATTACATTACCCGTACAAAAGAATCATAAACAAGTTTGCAACAAAACCATCCAAGAAAATGACAGAAGTCATAGACCAGTTAAAAGAAACAGGCATTTTAGAAAAACCGAAAATCATAACACCCGGCTTTCACTCCAAAATGTTTTTAGTAAAAAAAACAGATGGGGAGATACGCCCTATTTTCAATTTAAAAAGTCTAGATTTACATGTCTCGACTCGCCATTTCCAGCAAATTTCTCGACTGGATGTAATTCAGTTCCTACAAGACAGGGACTGGATTACAAAAATCGACATACATCAAGCATATTTTCACTTAAGCATAAAGGAAACCCACAGGCGGTTTCTGCGCATAATATATGGAGGCGAAATATTACAGTTAACAGCCTTGCCTTTCGGTCTCTCTTCAGCTCCTCACTCTTTCGCCTCAGTAACCAATTGGATTGCGGAAATCCTTCAGAGACAAGGCATAAGAATATTAGTATATTTAGACGATTTTTTAATAGCCAGTCAAAATCAAGCACATATCATAGAACAAACCAAAGTAACTGTGGATACTCTTGTAAAGTTGGGTTGGCATGTAAACCATCAAAAATCACTTTTCACCCCAACTCTAGAAATAGAATATTTGGGCATAGTGTGGAATACAAAAACAAAATTAATTTCCCTTCCTGTAAAAAAAGTACAAAAAATAAAAGAGTTAGCATCGAGTTTAATACAAAAGAAAGAGTCTTGTCTCAGAGTAACTCAATAAATACTGGGTGTACTTAATTTCGCGAACTTAGCAACTCCAAACGGTCGCCTTCATTGTCGCCAAACTCAAATATTCCTAAAATCGTTCAGAGGATGCAGACCCAGGCAAAAGAAGGTTTTGCCACCTCTAGTGACTCGAGAGTTGCAATCGGTGGGTAAAAAACGTGGGCAAAAGCAATGCACAGCCCCAAGATTACCCACTTTCTCACCACAGACGCGGCGGACGCGGGCTGGGGAGCACACCTGAACACTAGCCGCCGCAGGAGACGCCCTGGGCGTCGGGAATCGCAAGCAGATTCCCGGCCACCGTAAGCGCGGGCCTGCGGACGGCGAGCCATGGGTAGCTCGCCGTCCGGTAAGGACCAGGCCCGGGTCGACGGCGCGTTGTGTTCCACGCGCGCCTCAAAGAGATGTCAGCACAAAATGACGGGGTCCGATAGGGCCGACGCCTCAGGGTCGCGGGTTATTCCACAGAGAAAACCGTGGCCCTGGCACAGGCAACTGAAGGAACACGGGTGGGTTTCGATAGATGGGTCAGCAATTTTTTGCGACGCTTTCAGTCAAGATTGGGACTTTCAGTTGGGCTGGGTGTTCCCCCCCCCCCCCCCCCCCAACCTGATTCCTCGAGTGTTGGATCATCTGAACAGGGCCAAAGGAACATATATTGTAATAGCACCACAATGGGATCAGTGTTTCTGGCTGACCGATCTACAAGCCAGGGCCCTGTCAAATCCAATACCAATAACAAATCTGCGGAAGAACCTCATAGATCTATCAACAGGGTTCTGTCCCCCACAGGTGGACAAGTTGTCCCTACAGGCTTGGAAAATTGGGGGTGGTCAGACGAGAAGGTAGCTAACTGGAGTAGGGATTAAATTAAGTTATTAAGTATTAGCTGGCGCAAAAGCACTCTAAGTACTTACAAAGCTCCTATAAAAAGGTGGCTATCGTTTTGTGCCATAAACAATATGAACCATAAAAACCCAGATGGAAAAGGCGTTGCAAGATTTTTAGCAGATTTGCATTTAAAAAGAAATTTTGCACTGAACACAATATTATTACATAAATCGGCTATTTGTGCTTCAAATACAGAAAATCTTTCAAAACATTTCTTTTTTCAGCAAGTTTTAAAAGCTATAGCATTGGCAAAACCTCTACCTTCAAAATCCCCTATTTGGGACACAAAATTGCTATTCAAATGGTTGAAAACAGTTCCAAGCACAAATTCACTTTTTGATATTTCAAGAAGAACTGCAATTATTTTACTGTTAGCATCAGGCAGAAGAATACATGACCTTACCTTATTGGATATATCTCAAAACAATTTCATACAAGAGGAACAAAAGATTTTATGATGGCCCAAATTTGGATCAAAAACAGACTCAAGTAAATATAGACAGTTGGGATGGTCTTTATTAAAGCACCCAGATGCTAATATTTGTCCTCTGACACATATTAAACAATTGATTGAAGCTTCACAACATAGACGTCTTAATAGTAATGTTACAAGTTTATTTGTTTCAATAAAAGGCGAAATAAAACCAGCTACAAGAACTATCATAGCGGGGTGGATTAAATCTATATTTAAAGACTTAAACCTAGAAGCTACTCCAGGAAGCGTCAGAGCAGCTGTGGCATCCAAGGGGTGGTGGGAGAATGTACCTGTGGAGGAGATTTAGCTAGAGGAAACTGGTAGAGCGATAAGACCTCTAAGAAGTTTTACTGTAGAGAAATTATTAACAATTCTAATAACAAAGAGGATGATTTGTTACGTTTAATCGTAACAAATCATCCTCTTTGTTATTAGAATTCTAAAAACTTCTCTGGTTAATAAGAATAATTCCAGTTTATGTGCCAAAGTTAATAGCTTAGGTTTGAAGTACAAAACTGTTTGTTTTGTTTGATTTTAAATGGTTATATTTAGTAGTAATATTACTTTACTGATTAGGGTAATCATTAATAAATGTTCGTTTATTATGAAACAAGTTTCTTTCATTCTATAAAAACATTTATTTATTTCACATAGCGTTTATAGTTACCTTCACCAGCAGATATCAAACAAGTCTTCATACTAACGCTGTGTCTTTCTGCTAGGCATATAATAGGAGTGTTTTACACTAAAATAAAACAGTCATTATGTGCCGAAAGAAAGACACAGCGTTAGAGCAAGGACCTTGCTGGTGAGCGAAGACTATGAAAACCTTAACGGGCCGGTCGCCGGAACCAGTGGTAGCGACCCCTGCTGGAAGTGACAGGTAACAACATAAATCCATAGAGAATCAGGTATGTTTTTCAATATTTATGCTCCTAGAAGCCAGAATCATAGACAGCTTCTTCATACTAACGCTGTGTCTTTCTTTCGGCACATAATGACTGTTTTATTTTAGTGTAAAACAGTCCTATTTTATCTTTTGTTTTATTGTGACAGTAGTGACATCTATCGGCACTTTTTTGATACTTCTGATGACGTTTCCCAGTTCAGCAATGTAGATGGCCCTACATTATTTGCAATGTGCTTAATGTTCTAGGTGTCCCCCCCCCCCTGACTAATGAATTGGGCAACGGTGACGGTGGGGCGGTTGGCCCTTATCAGCGATACTCGAGATTGGAATGCTGAGAAGTGCAGGATGTACTTCTCTTAGAAACACTTTTTGATTCACTTGTCTTATGCTTATGAAAAGATATTGTCCATCGTACTATAATCCATTTATTTCTGTGTAATATAATTTTCTAACAATATTAAATGAAAGGCCGTTCTGCGTATTTTGCTGTGTTTAATAAACACCAACAGGGAATAAGAGATTGGCTAGCTAAATAATGCGCGCGGCCTCGTCATCGAGAAATGAAGGCCAGTTTGAAGCTAGTGATTGGGGAAATATATTTAGCTTACATTCGTTTTAAGTTTTAACTGATGGTAACTTAGATAACTGACCGTGTGTGTTCGAGCTTTAAGTCTGTGTCGGTCAATGAAATTCACAACAGTAATTTGTTTAAGGTTGCTGCTGTCCACAGATCATTTAATATCCTAGGACATAAAGAAAGAAAAAAATATTATACACAGATTACTTATAATTAAAAACACTTCCTCTCTCCATTATAAATCATCGTTACATAGACTTTCCTTGCTTTTGTCTCTTGTTTATTATTGTATATATACGTACCTAAGTATTTGTTTTACGTATTTTAAACTTTAGTATTATGTTCATTTGTTTTACGTATGATAATTTAGTATTATGTTCTGTTCTACACAATAGAACACTAATAATCTATAAGTAGTCTGTGACACTATTACTCCTACCTATTCTGTGCTCTATGTAGTCTGTGCTGAACTGAAATCACTTTAAATGAGAGGAGTGAAAGATCACTATCTGTGAGAGGAATCAATCACAGTTACAGAGAGAGAGCCAGAGACAAAGAATATAACTACTCTCTACCGAGAAAGAGACAAGAGAGTAGTTATATTCTTTGGCCAGAGAGCTCTGCAAAAATCAAATTACAAGTCTTGGTGGATTTAACCTCAAGAAGACTTATTAGGTCGTTAGAAACAGAACATTAATACTCCTAACGGAGGTTAGAAACCCCTGTTGATCCCAATCAACAGCTCGTTTTGACCAGCAAATGGGGTTTTGACGGATCATCTAGCCAAAGCATTTATCATCAAAAGACGAAGATGAGCAAATCGATCTTGCTAGTAATTTTATGATTAGTCTTGTTCCACTGCGGCTCGTCTCAAAAGGTGTAACAATTTGGGAAAACGAGCGACCATCTTCCACTTCATTTTGCCGGCCAATATTGTTAAAGTTTATAAAGAAAATGTGCAGAGAGAGATGGCTGAAATCGCGCCCAGAGATTGAAGCCTTAAGTCCATCCACCATCACTGATGGAATTAGTCTCAAACACCAACTGCTGTTGACAATGATTGATGGTAAAATTCATTCCATTATATCCAATACAGCAGCTTCAGTGTGTGACATATGCAAGGCTAGTCCTAAAGAGATGAATAATTTAGAGTTAATCAAAGATAAACACGCAAACGAGGACATGTATAAATATAGCTTAAGCTCCCTTCACGCTTGGATTCGCTCAATGGAATGATTATTACACATTTCCTACAAATTAGACATAAAGTCATGGCAAGCAAAAGGTGATATAGCAAAAAGGCAAGTTGATTACAGGAAGAAAAGAGTTCAAGAGCTGTAAGAAGAGAAACGGGCTTACTTCTCGATGTTGTGAAACAAGGCAGTGGATTCACCAACAATGGCAACTCGGCAAGGAGACTTTTTGAAAACTACACAAAATCTGCTGAACTGACTGGAATAGACGCTATGCTTTTAAGAAAAATCTGTGTGATCTTCGTAACTAAATTCCGAGAGTTCTGCTTTGATACTGATAAGCTTTACGTGGAGTTATACCCATGGATGAATATATTTTGGAATAGACAAATGCTGAATTAGGTTAAGTTTGGACCCTTCAAATTCTTAACGCTTAATAAATTCTGTATTTATGTCCTTTCCTTCTTTACGCTTAATAACCAATCACCGTAAGATTATTATTCAGACTTTATTTAGCAAAACGCATTCCGGTTTCTTAAAACTGAAAAACAGCCCCGTCGCGCTCGGCAGCATTTATCTGAATAACTATTATCTGTATTGCTATTATTAAAGCATTACTTAGCTAGTAGCGTTTGAAACAGCTAATTTCTGAATAAAGTATCACCTTCTGAATAATATTGTGTAACGAGTTTTTTTTACACCGTTACATGTTTTTGATAATTCTAGTCGATTTCGGAACGATTTCTAAATTGTATTTTTCATCTGTGATACATTCGTATGACATTTTCGACGTTAAAATTTGACAAGTCACTTTTGCGATCTTTGTTGGTGATTGTGAGAGGCTGGTGGCACTATATCGCCCCACTTCATTCATTTATTTCAATTTACATAACTCCACAGAGTACTTTAATATTTATATAACTTAGCTCTCATAAAATGAGTGCGAAATCAGAAGACGCCCTAAAAGAGAAAATATTAAACGTAGCAAAGAAAAATCCAAAAGGTATTTCACATAAAGACATAACAGCGGCAATTCCTGAAGTATCTTCTGCTGAACTTGTACCTGCAATCAATGAACTACTACAGCAGGAATATTTTGATTTATTTAATCAAAATGGTGTTTTGGTCTATAGGTAAGGCTATTTAAAATTTCTTACTGTTTTTAACTGAAATAAATTACCTATATAGGTCCTGCCGGATTATTGTTATAATATTAGGAATGATGACTAATATTAAAAATGTTCTAAAACCAATGTAATTTCAAAGAAGGGTAAGTAAAAATGAGATAATCGAAAAAATCTGTAATCAATGTAAATTTTAAGAAGCCACATGCTTTAAAAGTTTTTGGAGGGGATTAATCCCGTCTTGTCGCGCGGTACGTACGACTTATGGCGCTAGTATGATATGAAGTTACATAGTCGTGACGTCACTTCTACGATAGTGCTGCCCTTGTCTAACACTTACTTTAAAACGGTTACAACTTGGCAATTTTTTTAGCTTTTACACTTTTTGTAATATTATTTTCACCATTTGGAAACAAATATTTTCTTGAGATTAAAATAAAAAAATTGTAATCATACCTATTCAGGTTAAAAACTCAAACAAGTAAGCAAGCAGTAAAAGGAGCTGACAATGAAGAAAAAGTTGTTTTTAACTTAATAGAAGAAGCTGGAAACAAGGGTATATGGATAAGAGATATCAGAGTCCGGTCTAACCTGGCTAACACACAATTAACTAAAGTATTGAAAAATCTCGAAAGCAAGAAACTTATCAAGGCTGTAAAATGTGTTAATGTGAGTTAAAGTTACAACTATACAATGTAGAGACAACAATACGACAATAAATGAAAACACATGCAATCAATCTTATCATATAAATGAAAAAAAAAACAAACAAATTAAATTATTAGTAGTGATGGGCCGGCCAAGAGCTTTGACTAGCAGTGTCTAAACTATTGTTAATATTTGGTTAAATTTTTGTAAGCAGACTGGGAATGTCACATTAGATAAATGAAGTTTTAGCTGAGAGTATTTATTGCTGTATTGTTGTCCCCATCTTCTATTTGTTAAATATACATAATCATTACACAAGAATTATTATATTTTAGGCTTCTAAGAAAAAAGTGTATATGCTTTACAACTTGGAACCAGACAGATCTATATCAGGAGGAGCATGGTATCAAGATCAAGATTTTGAATCAGAATTTGTGGACATCCTCAATGTTCAATGTCACAGATTCCTGAGTCAAAGATCTGATAAAATAAAAAACAATCCACGTGGCCCGATTGTAGGCAGGACTCAGTCTTATGCCACAGCTGCTGAAGTACAAAAGTATATCACTGATCTAGGAATAAGTAAAGTAAGTCACTCAATAAATATCAGCTTATTTTTATTAATAATCTAAACACTATAAATACAAAATACACAAAGAGTATATTAACACTAAACTAATATTAGATTTAAAGCAACAAAATACTCTTGCACATTCTCTATAGGATATTCTGTATCAGACAAAAAATACATATTAGTTAATGCATAAGGTCTGTTCCAAAAGTATCTGTTGAAAATGTAAACAAACACTGTTCAGGTTAAATTCTAGCAATCACTCACCAAAAGGAGTCATTTTACACATACACATTCCAACAATTATTGTTTCAATAAAAATATTGTAATTGAAAAATCATTGAAGGAAAACATCATTAAAGTGATTAAAAAGTAAAAATAGTAGAACTGTTGTTTAATGAATCAAATCAAAGTGCTAAACTTTTTATGTGGTACTAAAAATTGGCACCACAGTGTTTGTTTTTTAATCCATTTGCTTACATTGTCATCAGGTACTTTGGGAACAGACTATATTTACAAGATTATGTAAATATATTATATTACATTTCAATCATTGCCAGTGCTACATTCAATGACATAAATGTGTTTCTTGTTTAATGTTCTAAATCAATTAATCACAAGATTGAGCCTATAAGTTCTAAATTTTCTTGCATTTATTTAACTTCAGGTGGTATAAGGTCTTCTTATAGAAAGTCGTTATTTCTGTAAGAAGACCAGACCATCTGAAGTTAATAAATGCAAGAAAATTTACAGAGCAGCAACCTTGCCTGGCATCTAAGGGAAATAGTCAAAGAAGCCATCTTTATAAAAGAAACATACCAACAAACAATACTTATTTAAAAAAGGCAGTGACAATGATTGCACCGCACCACAAAACATAAGATCTAAGGTGTGCAATATTGATCTTAGTTCCAATCGATAATAACATTACTTTCCTTGAATTCATAATTTTATGTTGAACAGTTTTAAAAAGTAACATGCTGCCACAATGAGGGAACCAAATGTGTTTGAAAACTGATTGACTTATTAATTAATATATCATTGTAACAAAACCTCTAATTGCACCTATTGTATTCTATAAAAAAAGCTTGTTTCTCTTGACCAGCAGATCAAAGTGTTACCACCAATAAGAAGACTATTGTTCAGTTACTCCAAAAAATTTTTATATTAATGTTGCTGACTGTATGACTTATATAAAACACAGCTTCAATTAAAAAAACTTGTGACATTGTGTTTCGTGTTTCAGGTTGAACTTGATGTAGAAGATGTAATCACAATACTGAATACTTTGGTCTATGATGGTAAGGCAGAGAGCAGTGTGTACCCTGATGGGAGCAAAGTGTATCGTGCTATAGACCCTCTTATCCCTGCACCAGGGCTAGTACAAGTGCCATGTGGAGTCTGTCCACTCATACATAAATGTGCTTCTACTGGACTTATAACACCACAAGATTGTACATACATGAAAGAGTGGTTAGAATAATAAAATATATAACATTAAAATGTGCCTTATTAATTCCTGATGCCTACTTTACAAGTATACAGCAACAGTTAAAAATAAATTGAAAATCCTACTTAATCCTAAACATTGAATAAATACAGTTTTGGAACCACCTATGTAAAACAAATTCTACATATATGTACAGACAAGGTTGTAAATAAAAAAACTTATCTTGTATTCTTCTCTATATCTTAAAGAGTTCTTGTATTACATATCTTAATTACAAGCTGAACTGGTTTCTAACACAATACTAGGAGTATCATTCACATTATAGTCATCTTTTACTAGTTCCTATACTGTATGATTCAGCAAATACAAATAAAAAATCATCAAAAACAGGTAACAACATTACTAATTAAATCCACTTTTTCCATACTGCAAAGCAGCAACAATATTATAATACCTATCAAGGGCTTCAGAACAAACTTCTAAAATTATTTTCAATATTATACAAAGCTGATGAGAGTATTGCTGGCTCCCTTTTGGGATTAAATGCGTTTTCTTCTGTAGATGTATTTATTTCCTCAAGTACAACATTATTATTATTATTGTTGTTGGGAAACAGGGAACTGAAGGCATCCATTTGGATATAGTTTAGAGACTGCAAAATCAATCCTTTGTTAGGGTATGGGGTAGCAGTCACAATGACACTATCATAATAAGAGTCCTGATGATTGACATTTTGAGGCTTTGGTGAGACATTTTGAGGAGTTGGCAGTTCTGGTGTTGGCGGAGTTATCAGCACAGGAGGCTCCTTCAACACAGGCGGAGGAGTTGTTGGTTTCTTTCCACCTAAAAGTAATTAATTTATATAAATGATAACTTTTATATCAGTAGAGTATTTTATGGTTATTGTACATATACCTGTTGGTATACCTATAACCATAAAATATACTGCAGACAAAATACATACTTATTGAATAAATGATCCTCTCCATTTCTCTCAGCTGGGTTTGTTGTGACTGGACAGTAAAGTACAGATCTGTTATGGTATCACAAATGTGCTTCATTTCCTCTTCCTTCTTGGCTTCTTTGGCAGTTTCCTTTTTACTTTGTCTGAAAAAAAAAAACATACACCTTATTATCCTTGAAGTGGACCAAAAACTGAGAAATAATGCAAGTCTAAAATAATAAATACAAATAATCCGACAATTAGCAAATATTGCACTAACTTACAAATGCATTGATTAATAAATACCTTAAGTATTAAATTTATATAGTACTTTCACACAGCAAATAAACATTTTAAACATCCAAATATATAACTACCAAGTAACAGCCCAATATTATGGATTCTAACTAATATTTGATTAAAATGTCGCCTTGTTGGACCATCAACTCGGGCCATCACTTTCCTGTTCAAATTTTACTTTAAAACATCATATTTAAATTTATGCTAGAATTGAAAAACTAGGTGTGCTTACCTGTTGTATTCAAACAATAGTAAGGCCGCTCCTATGGTGAATATCAATGACTCGCCAAGAAGATTTGCTCCTAGCTCTATAGCCATTTCTTGACTGAGAACAGGTATGTTTACTGGTCTACCCAAATTTAAAACCCACATTTTAGCTTTTACTTCACACCAATTATAGACTGAAAAATACACCTTTATTTTAATTTTCCGTCTGCCGAACTTTTGAGTAAAGATGTTTTGTGTTATCAGTGTAATAATGATGATCTTGCGTATTGCAGCTACTTTTCAATTGCAAACGTTTTCTTATCTGTTACGACATCGCCAAGAAGAGGCAGAGAATCATGTTTTAGTCAGGGATAGCAGCATTCCAGTTACTAAATGATATAAGTATTTTGGCATAGGTAAACATTTTCAACACTTACATTGGGCAGGAGGCATACAGACATAAGTCCTGAAAAACGGATGATGTTTGGCTCGTTCTTTGCAAGCATTTGCGATGGGTTTACTTATCTGCTTTATCAACAAAGCACCTAGTTTTGCAATTGGAAACGCTCCTACAACCATTGTAAGTGAGCTGAATTTCGTCTATTTGATTATGTAGTCAGATCAGATATTGCAAATTATAAAATAAATGCTCAAGGGCATCAAGTACTAAGCAAGGAACATATTTTCTTTGACTTTCTATATTGACAAATGACAATGACAGTAATTTTCTACGGTGTTGCCAACCAGAATTTTGATATTCCGTTTAACATTGTTATGTTTTTCCGTAAAGCAACGGTTTCAGTTGCTGCACTTATTCAGTAATTTTTTGTTTTTTGCACAAAACTATCGGTCGTATTGATGGCTGTCATGAAAATGATGAACAGAACATAAATAAAGAAGGAATAACCATTTTAAATGTACCACTGCTGACGGCAGCGGCATAGATTTAAATAGTTATTCCATATATTCGCCCCATAGAACACCTATAAATAACCCAAAACAATTATAAATCTCGCGCTTCCGATCACCGTCCAGTAGTCATGAAACTGGTCCCCCGCATAGGTCTGCCCGATTCCACCCAACCCCTTCCCAACAAAGTGGTAACGGACTGGAGGAGAGTAAGCGATCGCTTAAAATCCACCACGTCCCCCCACTTGGACCCAATCCCCGATCATTTTGACTCTATCGCTGACACGACGGCAGCGATCGACTCATTCACAGCTCACGTACAATCAGTCCTGAACGATGGTTCAAGGGAAATTCCAGCGACGGATGACCGTCGCTGGAAGTTGCCGGACGATGTACGCGAACTGTTGAATGAGAAGAACGCGGCTGTCCGTGCCTACAGCAACTTCCCCTGCGACGCGAACAAAGCCCATATGCGTTACTTACAGCGTACTGTAAGAACACGCATAGAGGAGCTGCGTACCGCCGGCTGGGACAAGATGTTGAGCGAACTAGAGCCCACCCACCTAGCCTTCTGGCAACTCCAGAGGAAGCTCAGATCCGGAGAAATAGTCTCCATGCCCCCCCTGATCCGTCCCGACAAGACCATCGCCTTCGATGATGTCGACAAGGCTGAGCTTCTAGCCGACACTCTAGAAGTCCAATGCTCGCCTAGCTCTCAACCAGTAGACCAAGCTCACCTCACTGAGGTCGACGCTGTAGTCGAACATAGAGCCTCCCTCCCTCCCGTCGAAGACCCAGAGTATCCACTGCCCCCAGTCACGCCCGACGAAGTGCACGACCTCATCAAAGGTCTTAAGGCTCGTAAAGCCCCCGGCTCAGATGGAATCACCAATAGGGTATTCCAACTTTTCCCTGCCCACCTGATAATGCTACTGACCACCATCTTCAATGGTGCTCTGAGCAACAACATCTTCCCGCAGGCATTCAAAGAAGCCACCGTCATCGGTATCCCGAAGCTCGGCAAGCCAAAGTCAGAGCCTAATAGTTACCGCCCCATCAGTCTGCTCAATGTCCTCGGCAAAATCTATGAGAGGCTTATTTATAAGCGCCTCAGAGACTACGCCGAGACAAAGGGCCTCATCCCCAACGAACAGTTTGGTTTTAGAACCCAACACTCGTGCGTACAACAGGTCCACCGTATAGTCGAACACATCAACTTCGGTTTCCAACGAGGTTTGATGACCGGTGCTGTTTTCTTCGACATAGCGAAAGCGTTCGACAAAGTCTGGCACAACGGCTTATTATATAAGCTGTACCAACTCGGTGTGCCAGATCGTCTCGTGCTCATCTTACGGGACTTTTTGTCGAACCGCACCTTCCGTTATCGCATCGAAGGAGCGCTATACTCCCCCCACCCTATTCGCGCAGGAGTCCCTCAGGGCTCTGTGATCTCTCCTCTAGCTTTCACGCTATTCACCAGCGACATGCCAAAGTGCAGCAAGGCGCAGTTGGCCCTGTTCGCAGACGACACGGCCATCTACTACACCGGCCGTGATGAAAATTCGATAGCTCGCATTCTCCAAACCCAAGTGAACAAGCTTGGCGCTTGGTTTAGAAAATGGCGAATCGAAGTCAATCCCGACAAAAGTCAAGCGGTTCTTTTCTCAAAGCCGCGTCGCAACCCCTCACCCCCTCGACCGATCACCATGTTCGGCAAGCCGATCCCTTGGGAGAAGCGAGCCAAATACCTGGGTGTCGTACTAGACGAACACCTCTCTTTTTCAGAGCACATTAAGGCGGCTCGTTCGCGCGCCGCCTTCGCTCTAGGTAGACTTCACTTTGTCCTCAATGCACGTAGCAAATTGTCACTGAAGTGCAAAATGCGTATCTACACAGCGTGCATCCGCCCGATCATGACCTATGCCAGTGCAGTCTTCGCACACGCCAAGCCCGTTCGCTTCAACAGAATGCAGACCCTCCAGAACAAGTTCCTCCGTAGGATAACAGTCTCCCCCTGGTACGTTCGTAACGAAATCCTCCACGTAGACCTCAGGATTCCCACTATCCGTCAGTTCATGAAACGCATTTCAAAGCGTTTCTTCGAGACCGCCGCGAATCACCGCAACCCTCTGGTTGTGAAAGCCGCTAGTTATATTCCCTCCTCCATTAGTCATGTCCGCCGTCCCAAGCATGTCCTCACCGATCCCGATGACCACATAACTCTCATTCAGGAGAGCAGTAGGGCCACCAGTACAGTGCACAAACACAGACCGACATTCCGACCTCGCCGCCGAGGTTCCTCGCGAAGATCCCGACGTAATTGTCCCCCCCGACCCTTGCTCGACGAAGTGCCAGCCCGCACCGTAGCTGAGCCTGTAGCTTTAAATCCCCCGATTAATAATAATCAACTAAACTTGATCCAGCCTGTCCCATCTTGCTGTTCTCCCGTCAGCGACGCCCTAAGCCGAGGTCCGTACCCCACAGGGGGTGCCCTTAGCGAGCGTTCGCTTAATAATATAAGTAGTTTTACGCCCCTGGCTGGAGGCTTTGAGTCCGCTTAAGGCAGCCACAGGATAGTCCGGTTAAGTAGTCACGACCTCTCAAGGTCAACTACGAGATGCCATAAACAAAAAAAAAAAAAAAAAAACTCTAATTAAATGTATGCACCTTGGCAAAACAAGTTTATGAATAAACAAGACAAAAAATCCAATGTTCTTTTGTAAGACAAAGACGACTACTATTGCTAGTTGCGTAACGAGTGCTCTACGATAGTTCCGATTTGCCAGGTTTTTTTTTTTTTTTTTTGGGTATGGCATCTCGGATATGGATAGTGGGAATCCTGAGGTCTACGTGGAGGATTTCGTTGCGAACGTACCAGGGGGAGCCTGTTATCCTACGGAGGAACTTGTTCTGGAGGGTCTGCATTCTATTGAAGCGAACGGGCTTGGCGTGTGCGAAGACTGCACTGGCATAGGTCATGATCGGGCGGATGCACGCTGTGTAGATACGCATTTTGCACTTTAATGACAATTTGCTACGTGCATTGAGGACAAAGTGAAGTCTACCTAGAGCGAAGGCGGCGCGCGAACGAGCCGCCTTAATGTGCTCTGAAAACGAAAGGTGTTCGTCGAGAACTACACCAAGATATTTGGCTCGCTTCTCCCAAGGGATCGGCTTGCCGAACATGGTGATCGGTCGAGGGGGGCAGGGGGTATGACGCGGCTTCGAGAATAGAACCGCTTGACTTTTGTCGGGATTTACTTCAATTCTCCATTTCCTAAACCAGGCGCCAAGCTTGTTGACTTGGGTTTGGAGAATGCGAGATATCGAGTCTGGATCGCGGCCGGTGTAGTAAATGGCCGTGTCGTCTGCGAACAGAGCCAGCTGTGCCTTGCTGCACTTGGGCATATCGCTGGTGAATAGCGTGAATGCTAGGGGAGAGATCACAGAGCCCTGAGGGACTCCTGCGCGAATAGGATGGGGGGAGGATAGCGCTCCTTCGATGCGATAACGGAAGGTGCGATTCGACAAAAAGTCCCGTAAGATGAGCACGAGACGATCTGGCACACCGAGTTGGTACAGCTTATATAATAAGCCGTTGTGCCAGACTTTGTCGAACGCTTTCGCTATGTCGAAGAAAACAGCACCGGTCATCAAACCTCGTTGGAAACCGAAGTTGATGTGTTCGACTATACGGTGGACCTGTTGTACGCACGAGTGTTGGGTTCTAAAACCAAACTGTTCGTTGGGGATGAGGCCCTTTGTCTCGGCGTAGTCTCTGAGGCGCTTATAAATAAGCCTCTCATAGATTTTGCCGAGGACATTGAGCAGACTGATGGGGCGGTAACTACTAGGCTCTGACTTTGGCTTGCCGAGCTTCGGGATACCGATGACGGTGGCTTCTTTGAATGCCTGTGGGAAGATGTTGTTGCTCAGAGCACCATTGAAGATGGTGGTGAGTAGCATTATCAGGTGGGCAGGGAAAAGTTGGAATACCCTATTGGTGATTCCATCTGAGCCGGGGGCTTTATGAGCCTTAAGACCTTTGATGAGGTCGTGCACTTCGTCGGGCGTGACTGGGGGTAGTGGATACTCTGGGTCTTCGACGGGAGGGAGGGAGGCTCTATGTTCGACTTCAGCGTCGACCTCAGAGAGGTGAGCTTGGTCTACTGGTTGAGAGCTAGGCGAGCATTGGACTTCTAGAGTGTCGGCTAGAAGCTCAGCCTTGTCGACATCATCGAAGGCGATGGTCTTGTCGGGACGGGGATTTGCCAGGGAATTCCCCGCAACTTTATTACAAACTTACTGTCTGTACATTGTCTATGGATAAAGGTCAGTGGGTGTAGATTTTCTGCGTTTCGTTTTAAATATTACAATTGTTATAGCTATATGAAAATTAAATACAGTGTATGGAATACACTGTATTTTATCATTACAGTATACAGTAGAAAAGTCAAAAATACAGTAAATCTACAGTGAATCTGGAAACACTGGCACCAGCTATAGAAATTTAAGAGAACATTACATTAGAGCTGCCATCTGTTATCCATATTTGGTAATATAGCTCAATTAAAATCCGGCAAAATTAAAAAAAAAACACATTCAAATTTATTTTGTACGGGGAAAACTTATACTTCGCGATTTTGTATCATTGTACACATTGCTGTCCCCAGTTTTTTCTTCTAAGATTGAGCACCCTGGTCGCCAGTGTCGCCTTAACTACTTGTGTTGCTGCTGTCGAAAAAAATTCTGCGGTACGAATCAATTTAAATTAATGAAAATTAGGTCTAAATACTGTAAGTATGTATTTTATTCCAGAATATAATTTTAATTTTAGGATTTTCGGTCGATTTATTGCTTGCTAAAAGATGTATCTATTCAGACACGAAATATTTAAAGAGGAACCTCTATAGGTCGAATAAAAGCTATAGAAAAGAAAAATATTTTTATATCTAAATGTTTTTTTATTTTACGTAATTATCATAATTTAAAACTGCTTGAGATGTTTTGCATAAAACCTTTACGGCCTGCTCTATGAACGAAAGACGCGGCGGGGCAGAGGCGCGGGCGCGATGCCCGCCCGTCTGTAGCAGCATGGCGCGTGCCGTCTGTCTCAGTTTAACATATCACTGGTGAACTGTAATGAACATTCGACAATATACCTCTGCCTATCTCTACGGGGAATGCAGCAGCGACTGATCAAGAGTTCTGACCGCCCCAGGCTAATTATGAGGACGCGCCCCCGCCAGGTGTGTTCCGGACGGCCTAAAAAGTAGTGAGTAGAGTAGTAGTGTGAAAATTTTAACATCGGTCATAATACCTATAAAAGTTTTCAGATCGATCTGCAAGCGAAACTAACGTTGTCCTTTAATCTGCATGACATTCAACCTTAGGGTGGGAAACGTTTGGGCACGCCACAACAGCGGCGGTAAGTCCCCTCTTTGAGGAGTGGTTGGAGAGGCGCCACGGCGTCCTCACCTTCCGCCTGACACAGGTCCTCACCGGACGGTTCGGAACCTCCCGAAACAACGGTTGTTTATACTATAACAGGAACCTCCCGAAACAACGGTTGTTTCGGGAGGTTCCTGTTATAGTATATGCTACTTATACTTCATCATTAGTCATCATTCATACATCCATTTATGTCCCGTATCCCCTTTTTTATACCCTTTTATTTGATACCATGTTATCGTTCTAAAACGATTTCTTTTCTAATATTCTTATATTATATGGTGTATTATCTATGCTAATCTCTTTAAAAAAATCATTCATTGTTTCCATTTTCCATTGTTTGGACACAAGTCATTTTGTCAAACTGTCATTCATTTTTCTCTTTTAGTCTATGAAGATTATTTTTTGGTTTATATAACTTGAATTATTTTTATCAATAGGTTTAGCTGAAACATTGTATTTCCTATATAATTACCTATTAACTGAATTTCGACACGCTCAGACTCGATCGTGGAGGTTTTAATACATCTTGGCTGAACACACAGACTGGTTTTATGACTGGCAGATGAGATGTCAGAATGAAGGAAAACATATTATTGAAACTTAAAAAATCGTCTAAAATAAATTCTGAAAAAAAGGAATATTTTGCCTATAAAAGAAAAGGCTGAAGCATCTGATGGGGAAAAGAAGCTTAACTGCATTCCCATTGACCTTCCCACACTTTCACGATTGGAAGTGTCTTGCTGTCGGCTTGGCATGACAGGTCATCAATCGTTCACCATAGTATCGGCCTACCTCCCCTCCATTAATACTTCGGAGAACTTCCAACTCCTTACTGAAGACTTTTCTGTCCTATTCAGCCTGAGTGACTCCGTTATCATAGCGGGTGATCTCATCGCAAAACATCTCTCCTGGAATAGCACCAGGACCTCTTCCAGAAGGAGACACTTGTTCAACCTCTCCTCCTCTCAGAATTTCGATGTCATCGCGCCGATGACTCCCACTCACTTTCCCCCCGATCCCAATCACACCGCCGACGTGCTCGACGTGGCGCTCCTACAGAACGTCAACCTACGGTTGGACTCTATAGAAGTGGTACAAGAGCTCGCTTCTGATCACCATCCAGTAGTCATGAAACTGGTTCCCCGCTTAGGTCTGCACGACTCCACCCAACCCCCTCCCACCAAAGTGGTAACGGACTGGAGGATAGTAAGCGATCGCTTAAAATCCACCACGTCCCCCCACTTGGACCCAATCCCCGATCATTTTGACTCTATCGCTGACACGACGGCCGCGATCGACTCATTTACACCTCACGTACAATCAGTCCTGAACGATTGTTCAAGGGAAATTGCCGGACGATGTACGCGAACTGTTGAATGAGAAGAACGCGGCTGTCCGTGCCTACAGCAACTTCCCCTGCGACGCGAACAAAGCCCATATGCGTTACTTACAGCGTACTGTAAGAACACGCATAGAGGAGCTGCGTACCGCCGGCTGGGACAAGATGCTGAGCGAACTAGAGCTCACCCACCTAGCCTTCTGGCAACTCCAGAGGAAACTTATATCAAAGGTCTTAAGGCTCGTAAAGCCCCCGGCTCAGATGGAATCACCAACAGGGTATTCCAACTTTTCCCTGCCCACCTAATAATGCTACTGACCACCATCTTCAATGGTGCTCTGAGCAATAACATCTTCCAACAGGCATTCAAAGAAGCCACCGTCATCGGTATCCCGAAGCTCGGTGAGCCAAAGTCCGAGCCTACTAGTTACCGCCCCATCAGTCTGCTCAATGTCCTCGGCAAAATCTATGAGAGGCTTATTTATAAGCGTCTCAGAGACTACGCCGAGACAAAGGGCCTCATCCCCAACGAACAGTTTGGTTTTAGAACCCAACACTCGTGCGTACAACAGGTCCACCGTATAGTCGAAGACATCAACTTCGGTTTCCAACGAGGTTTGATGACCGGTGCTGTCTTCTTCGACATAGCGAAAGCGTTCGACAAAGTCTGGCACAACGGCTTATTATATAAGCTGTACCAACTCGGTGTGCCAGATCGTCTCGTGCTCATCTTACGGGACTCTTTGTCGAACCGCACCTTCCGTTACCGCATCGAAGGAGCGCTATCCGCCCCCCACCCTATTCGCGCAGGAGTCCCTCAGGGCTCTGTGATCTCTCCTCTAGCTTTCACGCTATTCACCAGCTATATAATAATAATAAATAATAAAATATTTTGTTTCGGACCCATAACGTCCTTTTGGTTAGTATACAAACGACTTAGAAACTAGTGTTAGTACTTACAACTACCAGAGAATACACAAACTATGTTTATTACGCCACGGTGGCATGTAGGCGTATCCAATGTTCCAGTATGGGGCTGTCCCACCTATCTGCTATAGCATTCAGAATGCTGTTGGGGCTAGCGCGCACCCTGCGCATGATGGAGGCGCATCGCTTGCGTATGATGGCGTGAAAGCCATCTATTCCCGCCTCTGCGAACATGCCGGAAGCACTACAGTAGCGCGGCAACCCCATCAACACCCCAAATGCATTATTGTATTGAACGCGCAGAGCGCTGTATGCCCTCTGCGTGTAGTTGACCCACAGACTGCACGTATAGAATGACTGGCAGTCCGCTGTGAACAGTGTAGCTTTTACTTTAGTCGTGCATTTTGCAAATCTGCGTGCCAACATATTGCAGCGGACAGCCAACGCCCTGCGCTCACGCTCAATGTCCAGACTGTCCTTGAAGTCTTTGGAAATCCAGTGGCCCAGATACTTGAAAGAAGTGACCTGCTCTAAGGAACTTCCGCAAAGTTTCAACTGACTTTCAATTGGGTAAGTTTTAGTCCCCGCCTTAAAGGTTAGAACCTGACTTTTTTGACATTGTGTCTGAGCCCATGAGACTCCGCGTACCTCTCACATGTCGCAAGCAAGTTTATCATTGCATTAATCGAGGGGCTCAGCAACACCATATCATCAGCATAACTAATATTGTTGACGCATACTCCGTCTACGTAACAACCCTGGTAGGTGTTGCTGAGCTCGACGATCAACCGGTTAATGAACAGATTGAAGAGCCGAGGGGAGGACAGTCCACCCTGCCTCACCCCGCACTCCAGCCTATACACATCCGATAACGAGCCTGCCCACCTTACACAATTGGTCTGATTGTTATACCAAAACCGTAGGATTGATATAACTTCTCTATCCACTGAAGTATCCTTCGAGAGTTTCTGCCACAGTCGTACGACACCAGATCAAACGCATCAAAAGATCTAGGAAACACGCATGAACAGGCGTTCTCCTAGACGTATAATACTGGACAGTATGCTTGAGAGACAGTATGGCACTTTCCGTGGAGAGACCAGGTCTGAACCCAAACTGCGCATCATGCAATTCGATGCTGGTAGCCATATGCCTATCAAGCAAACTATCCAGCACCTTGGCAATGACAGTAGCAAGAGATATGGGCCTATAGTTCGTGAGATCTGATGTGTCCCCAGTCTTATCCTTCACAATAGGTACAACAACCGTTTTCATTAAGTCGCTGGGCAGATGAGTATGGCTCAGACAGAGCGAAAAGAACATACCAGTACTCTTGGCAGGTGAACACCTGTATGCTGCAGGTGTTCGATGCTGAGGTAGTCATGCCCTGGTGACTTGCCCCTAACCATACTTTTTATAACAGCAGCAACATCTTTTGCTAAGAATCTGACCTTTAAGTCCATCAGACAATCCTCAGCATGGACCACCTGCGATGCAGTGGCACGAGGAGATTCGGTTTTAAACTGTTTCACAAACAAGTTTGCTATAGCCGTAGGCTCATGTTGCCCAGCCACGCTCACGGGCACGCCCGGCCTGGGATTCAACCTATTCGTATTTTTCCAAAACCTTGAAAAATCTTTAGCTTTATGATTGTCAGCTATGATGTCCATTTTAATTTTATTTTGTTTTTCTGACACCATCTTAACTTACATTTGAAGACCTTTCTCGTGTTGTACATATGTTCATACACAGAACCAGAAGTTGGTATACGAGACATACTCCAGACTTGAAAAGCAAGTCGGGCGACCGCCTGAGCCTGCTTAACATGCCTATTCCAACCGACAACACGTCTGTTCCTTCTACCCCCCGCATCCTTATTGCTGGGACATTGGGCAGCCTCTGTTAATATACACACAATGCTTTTATCCATATTGTCTAATATGGCTTTGTGATGGGTATCCTCACAATAGCCATTAGCGCATTCGTTAAATTCTAATGGAAAATTAACCTCCCTTAACATTACATGACATATTTCTTTGTACTGACTTATTTGACTAGGATCCCGTTCAGCCCATATCGCATGGTTTTTGCTCAGATTGGGTGTCACAATTGTAGGTCTAATCACATCTAAATTGCACGTTATTTGTATAGGCATGTGATCTGACCAATACGTACCATACAACACAGTTGCACTAACGAGCAGACGCTTCGCGGCCTCGATCACTACACAGTGGTCGAGCCAGCGGTGGCAACCATGCGCGTCACTCACGAAAGTGTACGTACCTTGCGGCAGTAAGGTCCGTACACTTTCGTGGCAGGTCCGCACAACTCCAGCACTGCTCCTCACAGAAGCTTAACAGTTCACTACCGAAAAGCTCGCCTGGGTGAGCGTTAAAATCGCCGAGCATGATAACTGATTGTACATTATTACTTTCAATTATCGCACTAATTTCACTAAGACAATCTGTAAACAAAGTTATGTTATCGTTCGAGTCCGTAGGCATATACACCGAGAATATTAGTATGGAACGATCCTGCGACACTATATTGATAGCTACAAGGCGAACGTTGTTACAACTCACTACTGTGACAGATGGAAATAGGCTCTTCCTCCACAACAAGGTCACTCCTCCATAAGGCCTTCCACGTAGCACTCCCGCTGAGGTGTCGACTGCTGAATTGCCAGTAAATGCGAAGTCATCATCTATTTGTCCAAGAAAGGCGATATCATGTGGCAAAAGCCAAGTTTCTTGCAAAGCGATAACGTCGGCCGCTACACACAGACGCCTCACACAGTCAACAGATCTTTTGGAGATCTACCCAAGTGCAGTAAGGCGCAGTTGGCCCTGTTCGCAGACGACACGGCCATCTACTACACCGGCCGTGATGAAAATTCGATAGCTCGCATTCTCCAAACCCTAGTGAACAAGCTTGGCGCTTGGTTTAGAAAATAGCGAATCGAAGTCAATCCCGACAAAAGTCAAGCGGTTCTTTTCTCAAAGCCGCGTCGCAATCCCTGCCCCCCTCGACCGATCACCATGTTCGGCAAGCCGATCCCTTGGGAGAAGCGAGCCAAATATCTGGTTGTAGTGCTCGATGAACACCTCTCTTTTTCAGAGCACATTAAGGCGGCTCGTTCGCGCGCCGCCTTCGCTCTAGGTAGACTTCACTTTGTTCTAAATGCACGTAGCAAATTGTCACTAAAGTGCAAAATGCGTATCTACACAGCGTGCATACGCCCGATCATGACATATGCCAGTGCAGTCTTTGCACACGCCAAGCCCCATCGCTTCAATAGAATGCAGACCCGCCAGAACAAGTTCCTCCGTAGGATTACAGGCTCCCCCTGGTACGTTCGCAACAAGATCCTTCACGTTGACCTCAAGATTCCCACTATCCGCCAGTTCATGAAACGCATTTCAAAGCGTTTCTTCGAGACCGCGGCGAATCACCGCAACCCTCTGGTTGTCAAGGCCGCTAGCTATATTCCCTCGCCGTCGACGAAATGCCAGCCCTCGCCGTAGCTGAGCCTGTAGCTTTAAATTCCCCAGATAATAATAATATAATCCAGATCCAGCCTGTCCCATCTTGCTGTCCTCCCGTCAGCGACGCCCTAAGCCGAGGTCCGTACCCCACAGGGGGTGCCCTTAGCGAGCGTTCGCTTAGTAATGTAAGTAGTTTTACGCCCCTGGCTGGAGTCTTTGAGTCCGCTTAAGGCAGCCACAGGATAGTCCGGTTAAGTAGTCACGACCTCTCAAGGTCAACTACGAGATGCCATACACAAAAAAAAAAAACTGATGGGGATTCGGCGTCTGGGCTTCATCAACAAACCATCTGTTCATCCATCAGTTCTACGTCTGCACTCTGCTGAGTAACTATCTGCCTGGAGATTCTGCGTCGAGCTTTGTCGAAGGAGACTGGCACTATAAAGTGTCCCTTCGAAAACCTGAAGACCCTTTTTCTTCACCTCCTCCTCTTCTTTCCTTCACGAAGCCAATCTACGAAGATCCTTCATCCTCCTCCTCCGGACTCAATTCAAGCCTTCTATATTAACTTCAGTGTCCCGTGAACCGTGTTTAGTGTTTTTTTTTTATTACTACCTGTATTTATATTTCATCAATTAAACTATCTGCACCAAGTCTACCTACCTTCATCCTTTTAAGTAGCTAAATCTAAGCTAATAAAGTGATAACTAAATCAGTAATATGTTACACTATTTCGCAAAAGGCGGCCCTGGTCCAGGCCATGGTATGGAGCGAGAGAGAATGGAAAGCCTTCACCTCCTTCTGTGAAGCAGTAATGCTCGCGAAGGAGGAGGCGGAGCGCGTGAGGGAGAGAGCCTTGCGCCCTCACGACCCCACTAGTCGCCGCAGGAGACGCCCTGAGCGACGGGAGTCGCCGTCCCGGCCACCGTAGGCGCGAGCTTGCGGACGGCGAGCAAGGGGTAGCTTGCCGTCCGGTAAGGACCAGGCCCGGGTCGACGGCGCGTCGTGTTCCATGTGCGCCTCAAAGAGATGTCAGCACAAAATGACGGGGTCCGCTAGGGCCGACGCCTCATAGTCGCGGGAAATTCGAAAGACATAACCGTGGCCCTGGCACAGGCAACTGAAGGAACACGGGTTTTAGTCAGTAAAAGTCTGACAAGCCCTCCCGCTCCACCCAGAGCAGGAGAAGTCAATTGATGATTCCCACACAAAAAAAAATAGGTTGGCAAACCATTTCTTTAGCTGACCGTTCATAAAGGCAAAGTACCTCACGCATTATAATACCAAAATCATGCCAAGTGACTGCAGGCTACAAAGTAGAAAACCAAATCCATGTCGTGTTTGGCCGCATGACTTGTATTGGCTTAGTTTCTATAGACAACTTAGTTGCCATTGCCAAAGCAAGCGACGCTCTGTTTTAATAGCGTCGCGGCGTGCCTACAGAAACACACATAGCAACCACTCACATGGGCGCGCGTAGCTCGCGTGCGCCCAATGAATGACAAAATAAAGAAAAAAAAATCCATCTGCCATGAGCAACCACAAAGAGAGGCCCGTAGTTACGGGTCGCCGTATGGCATCTGCGGCCGGGGGGCGAAGTCCCGGCGCCGCACACAACGCCCCCTTACGGGGGCGCCGCGATATAGGTCGAAGGCCCCTTGTTATTCTTATTGCGGGCGTTGCAGAGCTAAGATAATGAAACGCACAACGTTATAATGCTTTATTTTGTTTACAATTAATCTAAAATAGTTCGACAACAGTTTCTAATTACTTATTTCCTAATAATGAATGATTATTTTTGGTTTGGCAGCTAGGTTGCACATTATACACATTAATTTCCTATTATATAACAATTATGGCCTCTATTATTCTTATATATTACTACTTAACAAAATAACTACAGAAACGTAAATTATGTACATAAACCATGCAAATAGTAATCAGAAATCATTTCACAATGTCGTGATGATTTCATGTGCCCGGCCCACTACTGGCGCCCACGTAGGAAGTGACCTTAGGGCGTCGTGCACGGTCGTGATGATTTCATGTGCCCGGCCCACTACTTGCGCCCACGTAGGAAGTGAGCTTAGGGCATCGTGCACATTCTCCCACCGTGGATTGGCTTGTGGTCGTCACGCAAGCATCTCCTACAAAGTATTAATTTATATTCTATTTCGTAGTTAAGTTTGCTCCGCGCGGACCGCATTTATTTCTTCGCCGCCCGGTACTTAGTACCGACGCGGTCGCGGAGACCACACCCCAGCGATGCCGAAGCCCGGCACGCGCGGCTCGTTGGGCTGCGATGCCGGCTCACCGGAGTCCCGCCCGGCGCTGGATAGGACGTCGTCGATGCCGATCATCGGTGTTGCGTCGTCCTGTACACCGCCGGCCGGCTCCACACGGAGTGAAGAGAAGGGAGACAAGAAGAGGAAGAAGAGGGGGATCGAGCGCCGCTGCTGCTGCCGGCCCACCGACGTCACTGGCGCCTGCGCGCGCTGCGCCCACGCCGTCGTCGAGCCGACCGCACGCGGTAGCGATCCGCCCCGCCGCGTTCCGCCCATTCAGGCCCCGGGGCCTGCCGCTAACCCCAGTCGCGCGCCGCGGCACCGCCCGCGCGTGCTCCCGCACCTGCGCCCGAGCGCTGCGCTGCATACGCCGCCGCCTACGCCGCGCTCCCCGCCACGCCGCGCGAATACCCCGCGCAACCTGCGCGCCCCCGCACACCGCCTGCGCGCCCCCGCACACCGCCCGCGCGCCCCCGCGCACCCCCCGCACGCACGACCGCGCCGCCGCGTTTCGCGTCCCCGCCCGCGACCGCCGCGGCTACGCCTGTGCCAGCAAGGACCCAAGCTGCGCCAGCTCCGTGCACCGCTGCAGTCGGCCCCCGCCTCCCGCTGGCGGGACCGGCGATGGCTGAGCGGGAACGGCCAATAAAAAATGTCGCCACCATCATGACAACAGCAAGGTCAGTGCCAAGTGCCACCGATACGCCCGACTCACCGGCGCCTCCCCGCGCCGCAGCCTACGACTCGCCCGCGGCTATGTCGCCGTGTTCGTCCATCGGATCGAACATGTCGCTGGCATCCGCGGGCTCGACCGGCAATGGCTGTGCGCGTGCCTGTTTCGAGTCCCGGCTCGAACCGTCTCCGACCGCGGGGGTTAGGCCACCCCCCGCCCCCGCTACCGCTGCCAACACCCCCGATGCACCCCCCGGCGCCGCGACAAGAACGTGGCAACAAAAGCCGGGGCAAAAGAAGCCCAGATACCCGCCGCTGGTAGTTGAGAGGCTGCCAAACTGGGCCGCCCATTTCCGGGCGATCAGGGACAAACTGGGCCGGCCTCCTAACGCTCGTCCATACGGAGGTGGAGTTCGCTTCACCCCATACAGCGAGGAGGAGTATAGGCTGGTCCAGCGATACCCGACAGGCCTGGAGAAGGACAGCGGCGTCAGCTGGTTCGCCTACTCGCTGCCGGCAGAGAAGAACCTCAAGATCGCCATACGGGGACTACCGGCGAATACGGACCCGAAGGAGATAGAGGAGGAGCTCCAAACCAGCCGGAGAAGCTGAGCAGTTGGCACACGAAGCCAAGTCGTCCAGACAGTTCACTGACGTCAACAAGTTCACCCTCAGGTGTAACGTGTGCCAGAAGTTAATAACTGGCTATGTCGAGGCACAGAAACACGCCAAAGAATACCAGCCTGGAGGGATACCAGCCGGAGTACGTGCGCCATATTAAGGCCGCACAAGGACGACCCGGTTGCGTATTCCACGCGATTCTAAAAAAGACTCCGGACGTCCGGGCCATTTACGACACCACGACATTCATGTTGATGCGTGGTGTCAAGATAGAGGCCTGGCGCGGAAAACGAGGACCCACCCAGTGCCACCGATGCCAAAAGTTCAGACACAGCTCGCATCAGTGTCACCGCCCGCTCGCCTGCGTGCGTTGTGGAGGGGAGCACGCGGCGAGAGACTGCCCGCGCCCGCGGGAAGAGCCGGCCACCGCAGTTCACGCAGGTGGCCCGCACCCGGCGTGCAACATCAAGTGTCCGGTGTTCCAAAAGGAGATCCGGAACAAGCGGGCGGGCACCGCCACCATAACGGCCACATCACGCCGGCCCAAAGTGTCCATTGAGAGGCTACAAGAGATGCCAGAAGAGGCCCAAGGCACGACGCTTATGGCGGCGGCCAACGGGCCCTCAGATAGACAAGCTACCTCCTCTGGGCGGAGGAAAAATAAGAGACGCGGGGGAAAGGGCAAGGGAAAGAAACCCGACCCTCCCCAGGCGACCCAAGAAAACCTCATAGCCACCCCTGTCCCAAGCGGGGCACAGGTTGTGAAAAAACAGCAACCTACCGCTAACGCCGCCACTGCGCCGCGGATGACCAAGGAACCACAGAAGCAAAAGTTCCAAAAAGAAACCAGTGGCGGCGCTACCGACGCAAAAACAGCCACAAAAAAGAAGACGGATTTCACAACCTGTGCCATTGGATTGCTGATGGACCTGATAAAGGCCATCAGGCAGGGACAGGATGTCGAGTTGGTCATCCTGGATGGCCTGGCCGCACTACTAACGCTGTACCACGGCTAGGTGACCCAAAATGGGACGCCTGCGGCCTTCTGGCACAAGCCCCCCCCCCCTCCGCCACCTCCTTCGGGACACGGACGACGTTACAAAACAAATCCGGATTGACCTCCAGATAAGCCGCAGCCAAGTTACACGCGACTTATCCGTGACAAAAAGACTCCACACTCACAACACACACACCCATTACGTAACGTGTTCTAGGTTAATATAGGCACGTTACGTAGATGCAGACAGACAAACATGTGCCGCGACGCTTTACTATAAGCGTCGCGGCGCTCCTACAGAAACAAACAAGAATCCACACACATAGGCGCACGTATCTCGCGTGCGCCCAGTACCACCAGCCAAGAAGCGACCCCAATGAGAGGCCCGTATTTACGGGTCGCCGTACGGCATCTGCGGTCGGGGGGCGAAGCCCCGGCATCGCACGCAACGCCCCTTACGGGGGCGCCGCGATATAGCTCCTAGTCTCCCGCCGTCGCCACGCTGCGACTCTGTTGGAAGTACGATGACCTTCTTGGTGGGACGCCGCAGGACGTGGCCACCGCTGATGGTGACGTCAACAACTCGAACTTCTCCGTCGGCTCCTGGATACAGCTTGCTAATGCCACCTCGAGGCCAGGTGTTGCGCGGTAGGTTACCGTCGCAGATTATGACGAGGTCTCCGATCTTGGGCGGGGTACCTGTGCTGGTAGGCTCCCGCCGGTGTTGCAGTAGGGGTAGGTATTCCTTGACCCATCTTCTCCAAAACATGTTGTGGTATTTTGTTACACCAAAAACACATCTTATTTTCTATTTATGTATTTAACGTTTAGCCGGTCGGCTAAACGTTTCGTTACAGTTGAACCATTCTTTGTTGCTTAAATATAAATAATTTTATCTCCGAGTTCTGATTTATTTATAGATACGGTGAATTAAAAGAAATATTAGCTAAAATCAGTGAATTTAATTTTATATTGTGTGCTTGAAGGTGTTCGAGCTCTCCCGATCACCTCCGACCCTCCCACCTGAGTCTGCCAGTTCGAGACGTCTTTGAGAAATACAAAGTCCTCACGTCAAATAACGTGGCATGTGACGCCGCCGCCAATACACTGGGACCAGAAATCCTGACGTCAAATAACGTGGCGTGTGACGCCGCCGCTAATTCACAGGAACGAGAGGTCCTGATGTACTCACTCATACTTTAATTTTATTTCTAAGATCGAGCCTCTCGCGGGTTCCTCCTCGACGAACCAGAACCGACGCAAGCTCCCTTACTACGGACCGCGGGACGGAGGAGCGGCCGACGCGAGCTGGTTCAACCGTGAGCTGCTTCGCGACTGTGAGCACGGAGAGGCTACTACGAGCTTCAACTCGACAGACTGCGGGCCGGAGGAGCGGCCGACGCCTCAAGCTGCTGCACGACCGTGAGCTCCCTCGCGTTAGACTGCGGGCAAGAGGATCGTCCTATGCTACTACTAATCGATTCTAATTCTTGATATCTTTTTATACATACTTTTGTATTTCATATTCTAAATTTAATTTTAACTTGTAACCACGTTTATGTGGTATTTTGTTACAACAAAATCACATCTTATAATCTATTTAACACCTGAGGAGCTGTTGTGCACAGTAATTCTTTCTATGATTCAATAAGTACCAAAGTGTTTATGAAAATTGTATGAAACTCATTTTACTTACATTTCTGTATCTGATAATTATTGTACTGCTGAAAAGCAAACCTTTAGATACATCTGGCAATTGAATTTTGAATTGAATGTTGTGACATTTTGTATCTAACATTGTCATCTGTCAGTTTTTCTTTTTCTATGGTATAGAGCTAAGAGGTCGTCTATTTTATTGTAAAGGTATCGTAAAACTAGTGTTAAGCCAGGTTCTCACTGTAAGCAATCTTTATTGTTCCTGGCCGATAACCAATTAAGAAGTATTTGGATTGAAAACTAAAAAAGTCACTTCTAGAACGATCGGCCAGGAGCTATATAAACCATCCGATACTTTTCACCAGGTTCTGTTCTTTTTGATTCTGTCTTTTGACTCGGTCTTTTGACTTCTTTCGTTTTGCAATTTTTCTTACTCATCAGTTTATGTTTTTCTAAAAGCTATTTAATTATAAACCTTTCTAGAAGTTATTCTCAGTGAATTTATTACAAATATCTTGTGTGCGTAAATGTGTTCGACTCACTCGATCACCTCCGACCCTCTCACTTGCGTCTACGTGAGGAGTTCGAGACGGTTTGCATAGAACTAATAAACGTGGCGTTAGACACCGCCGCCGGAAGAAACACCAACCGACGCGAGCTCCCTCGCAACGGGCTGCGGGCTGATGGAGAGGCTGCTGCGAGCTCCCACTCGACGGACTGCGGGACGGAGAAGCGGCCGACGCGAGCTGATTCAACCGTGAGCTGCTTCGCGACTGTGAGCACGGAGAGGCTACTGCGAGCTTCAACTCGACAGTCTGCGGGCCGGAGGAGCGGCCGACGCCTCGAGCTGCTGCACGACCGTGAGCTCCCTCGTGTTAGACTGCGGGCAAGAGGATCGTCCTATGCTACTACTAATCGATTCTAATCCTTAATATCTTTTTCTATGTAATTTTGTATTTTATATTTTTAAAATTATCTTTTAACTTGTAACCACGTTTAGCCAGTCGGCTAAACGTTTCGTTACAATGTCCGCCAGGACTTGTGCCCTTTTCCATTGCTGGCGGGCTGTCAAGTCTTTTTCTTCGAAGTGACCCGGCACTGGTATGTGAGAGTTGGGGCCTATGAGTATGTGGTTCGGTGTCAGCCGAACCACATACTCATAGTAATAGATAGAAATATCTTCCGAGTCGTTATGAATGAATGGTAGGCACTAACTGTAAAGTACAGTACAGCTAATCATAGCTATCTATCTACTCACACAGACAAACACACACGGCTGCGCCACGCGTCCCTCGTTCGCCTTCTTTTGTCAATAAGAGATAGCAATATTCCGAACAAATTTTGTACTCGACTCGAAGTGTTATTACGTGCTTGTTACGTCGGCCCCATAATGTGTAAGCTCTGGGCACATAATGACTTTGCTGGGCCAGATTTTGACACCTGGATATGTGATTTTTTAAAGTAAATTATGTGATTTCTTCCATCTACCTAAGTAATTTGATCTCATTAAAGATAAATATTTATAATTGTTATTTTCTTATAAGATATAATTAATAAAAAAATATGGTTACAAATAGAAACTTATAGCTAGTTTCTTTGGGAAACGAAACAAACACTAATTATTTATTTTCTCTTCAACAAAATTTGAAATGATACACATTTGAATTTTCAAGTTCTTTAATAATATTAAATATCCATTTTATACTGGGTAATGCTTGTTTTCTCTGGAAAACTAGTGCGTAATATAAACAGGCTATTTACTTCAGGAGTGGAATCCAAGGTTTCTAAGTATCCAAACCAGTATATGACTAGCCCAGGTCCAAATCTGTTCCAATAGCATAGAAGTTGTTCTTTTAGATATCCTGAGTGATTTTCTTCATCTCCGAAGAGTGCTTTACTTTCAACCCAGTTGACAATGAATCCATCAACAGCAATAGGAACATCTAACTTAAAATCTGGTGTTTTGTCATAACCTCGCGACCGCAGAACGCTTTCATCAGAAAATGTGATGTTCATTAGTCTTAATTCTCTTTCTAATCTTAACTCGTACTCTAACCCTATAGACCTGAAATTAAATAAATATTACTAGACAGCCCTTTTAACGGTTGATGAAAAAACACTTCAGTTAACAAAAATAATTTCAATAATATTAAATGAGTCAAAAGCTTACTGTTTTATTATATCGGCATAGGGACCATACTGGTTATCATTCATAATACCCTGAAACATAGAAAAGACATTGGAAAAAAAATGTATCGGGCTTGATCCAAATTTCCACCACTAACAAGACCTATGTCATTGAATTGTGCAGATAATGCTGCGTACACATCGGCCCAACGAACGCCAACAAGTGAGTTTTGTAGGCCTTCGTTGGTCCTGTCTGGACGGTTTAGCAAACGCCAAAAATCAATGGTTGTCGCGTGCCTGCTATCCACAGCGTGGCGGTAACATCAAAGAGATAGACGCAATCAATGGCATTTGGACGTACTTTCAAAGGCCAAACAGTGTGTATTAGCCAACTCCAAATTTCCTTTCGTTGGGCCGGTGTGTAAGCAGCATTAGGAGCAATTTTACTTTTTTTTTAATACACCAATTTTTTTTTTCAATACTCATGGCCAGCTTCACTAACTAATTGTGTCAAGAAAAATCCTCGTATTTCGTTTTTTTTTTATTAATCTCACTGTTTCTAATTATGTACACACGGCTACACATCAAGCTATACATTTCCAGTTTTAGCTGACCTCACATTGTATAGGCTATTCGTACAATGATAAGTCAGCTTATACTGGAAATGTATAGCTTGATGTGTAGACGTGCAAACTAATATTGTAAAGGTCAAATTTGTGAGTTTGTATTTAGGTGTAATCTTTGGATCTACATATCTGATTCCGAAAATTCTTTCACTAATTGGAATCTACAGTATTGCCGAGTGGCATAGGATATATATTATATGATAAAACAAACGTAGGCTACAGTCCGCGAGGCCTAAGCTGAGCTTTGCATTTGTGTGAGTGATTTCCAATTGCACAGATGTGAACGCGCGACGGACGCGCAGCTCCTCAGGCCGATTGTCCGATTGCCAAGCACCTTGATGCGTCGCTATGTGCACTTACACAAATGCAAAGATCAGCTTAGGCCTCGCGGACTGTACTAGGCACAGTCGAGTTCCTGTATATCTGAGCATGTTCATGAATCAAAAATATATAGGCAGTGGTAAGTTTCATAAAACTGTAAACAGCCTTGCCATACAATAAATTGTAAACAATCTGTGACATCATAAATATGTGACTACAGTAGATCAATAGTATGTATTGCTACAGACAAAGACTAAAAATTATCTTTCTATATAAAGAGCAATGCCTTGTTCATATTATTTAGCACTAAGTTAAGTTCACAAATATCTATGCAATTTTTCTATGAATTATATCTTGACAATTTAAAATGTCTCGATGTTTTAAACAAATAGGTAGGTATAGTCTTCGTTCGCGGGCTGGCGTGCGGCGAGCAATGGGTAGGCTTCGCCGTCCGGTAAGTACACCCGGGTCGCGAAATGTTCGAAAGAGATATATCGTGGCCCCTGGCACAGTCAACTGAAGGAACACGGGTGGGTTCAAGGCAGTAAAAGTCTGACACGCCCTCCCAGAGCGGGAGAAGTAATTTATGATGACTTCTCAACCAAAAAAAAACCTTCGTTGACCCTAAAATTAAGTCATGCTCCCTGGCGGAACCACCTTTGCTGTAACAAGTATATGTTACGAAAACAATTCTAAGAAATGTCTTAAAAAAATCTAGTCCTATTAAAAAAGTCTATGTCTCTATTTTCGACGTAAACTTTTATTTAAAGTGGTTGTATTGTGGAGTATCGTTCCCGGCGAAACCACCATGATATTTATATTACTATACATAGTGCAAGCAAATATGTAGTATCAAATAATTCTATAGCAATTCTATATTGAATTAGCACCCCTAAATGCTCGAATCTATATTAAATTAGTATCAGAACTTACGACACCATTATCTTTTTCGTAGAAATGGTCATGAGCACCTGAAGTAACAATAAAGCAAAGACTCAAGTTTTCCGTAAATGAATATTTAGAGATATGAGGAACAGGGTGTAAAGTTCACTCATACTCTTGGAAAAGGGAGGATCCTCCGACCAGATGGATGTCGTATCTGGTGGGCAACTGCCCGATGATTGTTATCGGGAAGTTGTATGTATGCTATCTGCGCGGTAAACTCTGCTTGCGCGATGCAGGAATGATGCGTTTGTTCGCATGTGGCGGTGTAGATGCCGCCACATCACTCCCATCCGAAGACCGGAGGTCGATAGTGGACTAAGTCTTGTATCTTGCGATGCTTGCCAATGCCAGTTGGGTTCCAGTGGGTTGGAACCGGGTGTCGCATAGTTCGCGGTGAGTCGGAACTGTCTGCGAAGATGCCCCAGTGAGTCGGGGTGGCTGACTGCTGATGTCGACCAGGAGAGGGATTAAGCACTCTGCTTGTGGACCGGCCGAATGTGCAGTGTGCTGTGCCATGTTGCTGATGAGGCTGAAGGTGATGACCAGGTATGCGCTTGCGCTGCATGCTGATGGTCAGGACAACTGTTCAAGCCGTGGTTGCTGGCTGGCTGTGTGACTTGCGGGAGTGATGAAGATGACGTCACGCTGAAGTAGTTGCACGAAGGCTGCGCTGACGTTCATACTCGGGGTCACCAGTTTAGAGATATGCTGATCACGTCGGGATCACGTCGGGGTCAACAGTTTTAGGAGTATGATGAACAGGGTGTAAAGTTCACTCATACTCTTGGAAAAGGGAGGATCCTCCGACCAGATGGATGTCGTATCTGGTGGGCAACTGCCCGATGATTGTTATCGGGAAGTTGTATGTATGCTATCTGCGCGGTAAACTCTGCTTGCGCGATGCAGGATTGATGCGTTTGTTCGCATGTGGCGGTGTAGATGCCGCCACAAATAAAACGTTGTTTTAGTTCAAGAGTTACTACTAGACTATTTCATCGAGATAAATAACAAAAGTTAAAACATTGAAACGCTGCTAGGTATAGGGATCGTAAGAAATTAACCACTGTAATGTTTCTCACAAATATTTTTAATTAAAGTTACACACCAAACAAAAAAGAAAATCACTTGTTACTATCTGGAAGTACATAATTTCAAATAAATAAAAAAAACGAATCGGTTCATAAATGAAGGAGAACTGAGGTAACAAACGTTTAAAATAAATAATACAACCGAGTTTTTGTAAAGTCGGTTAAAAATTAGATTTTGGCATAAATTAGTATATCTAATTGCTTGGATAAATGATTGGTCTAGCTGCGCTAGACTGGATACCGCGCTCTACACAAACAATAGCTCCGTGAATGCGGCAACTCAATATTGTAGTGTGTGTAAGACATCGTCACTTGACATTTTGTCAGTTGACATTGTGCGTGATGAATTGTGTTACTAGCTGCTCAACTGTTACCCGAGTTAATGGAAAAATATGTTATGCTGTGGTCTATTAGTTAAGTTATTAATATAGCTCAGAAAATACTAAAAAATGAACAATAAATTAAAAGCGAGTGTATAAATATATTTGTGTATAGGTAAGGCGTACGTTTCTTCTTTATAAAAAAGGAAGGTATGTATGTTAATGATGAGGCCTCATTTTTAATAGTTGTTTATTATTATTTACATACGACGATTATTTTTGGCATTTATCGATCAGGTTCCTTGGGGAAAGTTGTTCAGTTTAATGGGTAGAATCACCCCTTGAAACAGTGTCAGCTAAAATGTATACCCCTTATTGTGTATAGATTACAAAGATAAACATTTAATAATTTATAGAACTAGGTTAGATAAATGAAATAGGATATATTTATAATAAAATACAAAAACAATAAATTCACATTTTATAAAAATCTCAACCACGGGAACCTGACTCTTGCATACGCGGCAACACTGAATGGCGTTTTGGTTGCATGTTATTTTATGTTGAAATTTCGAAATTTTACTACTTGTATGTGATCCCAGTGTCCTTCTTATTCCTTGTCTAGTATTTTTTTACACAGATTGACTGCGCAAACTGGCATTTTACTTCGGATTTAATAAAACATTCGGTACGTGCACGTGACCGACAGGCTTGCAGTGTGACTGGCTCGAGTACGCCAACTTAGGCGTGGTATTTGTTGCCGCAGTTGACAAGTACGCCGGCGGTATCTAGTCGAGCGCCGCGAGACCTATCATTTATCTAAATCTAATTGCACATTTATTTTGATATTTGTTTTTGTAACTTTATTTAAAGAATCATCATAACAATACCATTTGGTGCCACTTTTGTAGTGTGATTTATCGTGTCCTAAGCCACATGGTAATCCTGGCACATATTCTATGGCGGCAACGATGCTGTATTTTTTATTCTCGATCAGAACTATATTGTTTGGTATTTCGGTAATATTTATGTTGTCACCAATTTTAAAAACTATTAAATGAACTTTCTTTTTATTATTGCACTGATGATTGGATGAGTTCGATTATTCAATCAACATTGAATTAGCTGACTTTTCCAATCCAGCAGCCTAATTACGTAACACATTCTCGTAAACGATTACGACTAATCTGTTTCATTTTGACAGTTCAACAACATTCATTGCGTTATTTACATTGTTGAGCAGATTTTTTAATCGAACCTATGAAACAATAGATTAGCAATCTGTTTCAAAAACTTCAGATTCCGATTGATTGTGTATTACGCATTTAGGATACAGTTGCCAGGCTGTTTTGTGACAAAATCAAAATATCGAGTGGCATTAAAGGACAAGTTCTTTCCGTTTTGAAGTCACAAATGGGGCATATTTTTCATGTTTCTGAAAAAAATTGGACAATATGTCAGCTCTTAATCTTAGAACATCCACTGAAGTATCATATTTTTAAACAGCCTTAACGAGCGTTGAAAATGATTAGTCTCGTGATTCAAGCAATGCTTGACATGTTCTTTATAAGCAACTGCGAATGCTTGCACCGCAGCATCAGAAGCACAAGTATTTTGCAATATTAAGTCTTTAATCTAGAGAGCAGTGGTGGCCCAGTGGTAACGGTCCCGACTTACGAGTTGTAGGTCGCGAGTTCGAACCCAAGCAGGCGCTTTACTTTGTGTACATGTGACATCTATCAATCCGCACTGAGCCCGCGTGGTGGTTTACGGCTCATTCCCTCTCATAGAGAGGAGGCCTGTGTCCCAGCTGTGGGAACGTTACAGGCTGATTATGCTATGCTAAATCTTTAATATTTGTGCGACGTATAAGACAACAATACCACCATTTGACAACAATTGCAAGTAATTCTTGTTGCATTTAGGTTATTTTTTTTCTATTCATATTTTCTTTCGGAGCAGTGGTGGCCGAGTGGAAACGGCCGCGACTTACGAGTTGTAGTTGTTGTTCATCGCCACTGCTCTCAAAACGGTGAAGGAAAACATCGTGAGGAAACCGGCATGCCTTAGAACCTCAAATTCGAAGGCATGTGACATTACCAACCCGCACTGGGCCCGCGTGGTGGATTACGGCCCACTCCCTCTCACAGAGACGAGGCCTGTGTCCCAGCAGTGGGAACATAATAGGCTGATTATATATATATACATATATATATATAATGATATTTTCTTAAAACCTTGTGAGTTTAATTTCGCCAATTTTCTTCATAAATGGGCGCGATTTAAAATTTCGATTCCTTTCTAAAGTTAACATCATGATTAGTTTTTTGATTCTGTAAGTTTGTTTATTTTATCCAGTTTTTTAAGCTGTTTGTTTGTTTGTGAAGAAGTTGCTAATGTAGACGTATCGTTATTCGAAGAACACTGAGCCGATTTAATTTCTCCTGATATATAATCGGTGTGTTTCATAATGAAATCATCAACACGCAACAATCCACTTCTTGTGTTTAACAAAAATTCCTTAATATTTTTAAAGTAACTTTCAACTTTACTGCTGAATCATTAATTTCTGCAGCATCAAGTTAGTCCAGACAGTTTTTTTTTTAAGTATCTATACCTATAGCTTGGAAAGTAATCAATATTTTCGTACATTATGCTATCACAGAGAGCAGCATAATTATAACACTTGGCTATCTATTATCTCATCAAGCCAACGACAAGGTGTATAGTCATCACCAATAAAAGTGACATCTTCTTCGATTATAGATTCTTGAATATTTGAAGTGACCATTACATCATTATCATTTGGTTCAATATTTTTTAGTGCTCTTAGTATAAATTCCTTAGGGGATTCGGTTGTCAGCCATCGTGGCGAGCGGTTGTCTCGGCTGTGTTCCGACAAAAACTAAAAATCGTGCGCCAACCTTGCGCCCAGTTTCGGACAACGAAGTGACAAGTGTTTAAGAAACTGCTGGTGTGCCCTGTGTCGCGAAATACAATTCTTTGGAACTGTACACCTACATACATGCGAGGAACTGCTTGCCGATCCTGAGCTTCGAATTTGGTGAGATCAATCCATTCTATGGTTAAGGAAATTTAGTTCTCAACAAGAAAGTACAAAGATCTCACGTAGCTCAGCTATTGTTTTAATTTATAGCAAATCATGTAAGGCTCCAACGAGCAACGAGAACAAGCTCGAAGGCAATGAACAACTTGCGTAAAGAGCCTAAAAGTGAGGAAAACCTGGATCTGTTGTGATCAAGTTTCATTGTCCAGCTCGCCTGTTTTTGATAAGGCCAAAAGGCTAAATAAGCCAATCGGACTGAGTTTTGACTTTCAGCTTTAATCTAATTATGGTTGGGCCTAGCGGGTCAGCAGGGTCGTGAACTTGAGGTTTGGCGGTTCTTATCTCAAGAGTCATTCTGGTAAAGGGTTTTTGTAGGATGTTATCAACTCAAAACAAAACGAACGCTGTCGATTTAGATTTCGTACAAGAACTTATTACCTTGACCTAGACACTAACCTATTATATGTTAACAATTGTAGCATTTATTCCCAGAAAATACGGCTAACAAATGTATCAAAGTAGAGTAAACCTTCAACGAGGCGTTCTGGGGTGGAGAAGACATCCTAATTGCCGCGTCAGAATTGTACCTTGTAAACGTGTGCTCTAACTTGTAAAGAGCGGATGATTCGTCATATCATTAAACTGAACGCATTGTTTCTAAAAACTTGTATTTTGTTGCAACAAGCTTACAGAAATGTGCTTCAGGTAGTCCGGCCCTAGGTTAAAAAAAAGGTTTAACAGCCGCACAAATAGTCGGTCCAAGTGTCAAGTGTTAAGTTCAAAAGCGCTGCAAAAACAGTGAGGGTGACGGTGACGCGCCTTGTTGGAATGCGGAAGGCATGTTGTAGTGAAATTATTTGAACACAATAAGCCCTTTTGGATCTTTATTGGGTCTTGGTTTTAAATAAATATAGTAATGTAAATTGTGACGCGATGTCACTAATACCATTTATAATAAATTCAAAGATGGGCTAGAAATAAGCCAGACTAATGTATCAAATGGTGATCGTACCTTGTATGATACACAAACAAACAAACGATTTTATTTTTCACAAACAGTTTCCTCTATCACATTACTTTCCTTAAAAACACAGAACGTATTTCAAGGTCATTTAAATTTTTAAAAATCTGCATTAAGTAGGTGGGTACCTACTGAGGCTACTGATAATTGTACATTTTCTGGCACGGTTGCTAAGTAATCTATGGGAGAGTAGGCCCGGGACCCTCGACCTCGACTCAGACGTCTTTTCAACATATGGCGCCAGTTTCGAGCCTGTGCATCTGTGTCGAAATTAAAATAATTTAAAACCGTGCAAAAGTGGTATACGTGCGTTCCTGATTCCCAGCCTGCGGTTGAGGAGACTACCCCGAGCTAGCTAACCTGGTGAGATCGTTCCTTATATTTGAGGCATTTGCCTCGAAGCTGTATAAGTTAACTCTTTCGGTGCGCGCTGCCCCTGAACAGTTGTCTAACCGAAATCACGCTATTTCTCCGCTTTCACCATAACTCGTGATTATTTTAGAAATTATGTATTAAAGCTCTACAAACCCTATGTCATTAAATATGAAATTAAAATTAAAGCATTGTTCTAAAAGAAACTGTATTTTGTAGCAACAAGCTTATAAAAATCTGCTTCAGGTACACGACTCGGGGGTGACAAAAACAAAAAATGGTTTGTCACAAATGGTCGGTCCCAGTGCTAAGTGTTTAGTTAGAAAGTGCTGCAAAAACATTTAGTGTTCGAAGGAGTTTTTTTGTTCCGTCTTGGTAGAATGTGGATGCCGCGCCGTACACTCAGCCTACGCGTGCAGGCCGCGCGCAATGTGTTGTGTCGGGTTCGATTCCCAACATGCTGCCCGGATTGCAGCGTAGACTTCTTCATCTTTTATTTGAGTGAGGCGGGTAGCCATTTCTCATAACTTGCAAGCAATGATAAAGTAATAGTAGGAGAATAATGATAAGAAGTTAAAAAGAGTAAAGTGAATTCCGAAAATTATCGAAGAGCGGATAAGTAATCTTTACTAAGTAGCACAGCAGTAAGTTGACATATGACAGGCTTGCGTTGAATTGCAGATAAAATTTCCAAAATGATTTACTTAATAAAAATGCAATCTCTGCTTCTACTGTCTGCTACCACCACTGGCTCAGCGTAAACAATGCCACAATAAAAAAATGAATACCTTATAACACAAGTAATAATATGTAAATTACCACCAACACATAGGTTATTGTTAAAAAATGGGGACAAGTATATAAGGCATAATTTTAAAACTATGAAATCTTACGCATATTAGTAAGTTGCTAAAATGTTGAGGTTAGATTTCATACATCTGCGTTTTTTAACGATTTTTCAACATTTTCGTTAGCCATAGCGATGATGAGTTATGATTATGAATGACTAGGTGCGAATTAAGGAACAGCTGATGCGAAGACAGCCGAGTTATGAGCTATTATAGTGAAGTGAAGGAATTGCGTAAACAGGTGGATTATCTAACCGTTATACGATATCTTTATAAGAATAGAAGTGATTTTAGAAAAATATAAGACTATTGAAAAGAAGGATTGCCACTAAAATACTTGAAGATAAATGAAAACATTCACTTAAATGTTGTTAATTAAACATATGAAATAAGACTAATAAACAAATAAATAAAGATTAACTTGGAACAAACTCATTAAATGTCTAAACCATCCACTGGATAAACAATGATCTGCAGTTTTCGTACTTCTTTGCCCGTGACGACGACTCGACCATTCGACGGGTCCGAAGTCCGACGCCGACCGACGTCTGGATGACTTCGTATTCTGGACGTGTACAGTGCTACGCAAAGTCTCTTCAACAAATTATTGATGATTCCTGCTGATACTGTCCCCGCTGAAGACCGCAACTGAAGAGCCTCGAGTTCGAAGTTTATTGTTTTTTCGAGACCGTTACTTTTGAAATTTAGACGACGAGACCCTTGAAGGACCAATGCTAGCGCGGGGAGCATCAGTGGACTCCTGTATTTTAGGCAAGGGTTTAATGCCATACTTATAACAATAATAAAACTGTTCCTGACAAACAGCTAAAAATGAAACTAAAGTAAGAGGAGTATCGTCCGCCGCGGTGAAGCCAGAGGAAGAGAGTAGGCATCATGTGTGCCCGACATGAAATTTTAAACGGAAAAACCGTAACCAAACGCATCAAGAATCATAGGATGTGTTATCTCGCACATGTCCACAGACGACGAAAACCATACATGCAGCAATGCAGTACAAGGCAAAATCCAAAAAAGTCGGCCGACCTATTTACACTTGGAATGACAACCTCAAACAGGACTTACTTCGAAAAGGAAATCAACTTGGACACGGCTGAAGAACGAGATAAGATCTAAAAGGCTGCTAGCGAGATATACAGCAAACCGGAAACGGATAGTAGCGAGACCTCAGATGAAGATATTGGAACAACACAGCATAGCAGCGAGCGGCTGCGACGTCGTTAAAAGATGCCCTCCCATAGACAAATATTACCCCCCCCCCCTCCACTAGTCCAATGCTAATTTTAGGGTGCTGCATTACTCGATTGGCTCTCACACTCCTATCCTTTCCTAAGGGCACGTCTTCCCTACCATTACAGTGCCCCCCGGTCTATTCCTTGATATGCAATGGTCTTTGTAGCACCATGAAGCATGAGGCTTCAGGGGCTAGTGCAAATCTTGGGGTTCATTCGATTAATCGAGTCTGGTCAAACCACGCTGGGGTCGGTGCATTTCATTCATTCATTCATTAGTATAAATTCCTTAGAAATGTCACATCTGGTTCATGCTCCGTTTTCTAAACACCGATCGAATTTATTAACAGCCACCGTCACTAAATGTCTTATAATTTCTTAGAATTCCAAGTAATTAGTCCAAATGTTCAAATGTAATGAAATTCTTAAATAAAATCTTTTGACACGTACTTCAACCAACTTGAAACACCATACAAGCATTTTATGAAATGAGACGAATCTAAGCGTAAGAAAAATGTAGGAATAATTTCGTTATTCCCTTCAAGGACCTTATAACTGTGACTAACATATTCCTTAGTTGACTTCAAAGTAGTAACAGCCTTCACGTATGCTCCAATTAAAGCACTTGAGTCATGAGTGATTATTTCTTTTGGCTTAATCATAATATTAATCCAAGTTTTTAACCACATATAAATAGTTTCTACCGTTTGACTTGCCGAAATCATCTGGGTTACTGGAACTGATGTGGTTTTAAGTACTGCCACATATTACAATAATGTTGTTCTGTGTTGTGTTTCTCTATTTCTCTCTATCTATTTAAAGAATAAACAACATTTGCTGTATTCGTTTTAAAAACCCATGAACACTGATTCGATGTTTTTTTTCCATATATACCTATTCCCTTATAAAATCTGTCCATTTATTTTTAAAATAAAATTGCAATTATGAACTTTACTGACAATAGTTAAGGATAGTGACAATATTCGTTTATCACTTAATTATTATCAGTGGCCAGCATTAGTCAGTGATGGATGCACAGATGTTTCACTTAACATTTTATATTACAATAATCTAATAATAATAAAACAAGAAAATAGATTATCTGTATGCTTACAAACTAAACGCCTAGAGAACATAATATGATATTTGACGTAAACTTTATTTGCTAAGAACTTTAATCTAGGCACTTAGCTACTATTTCGAAAACAAAGTTTGAGGCACCGTTTTGTTCCTATATTTAATTAAATTAGACTGAGAATTTAGGGTTGCTAGTTCAATATAGAATTGTAAAAGAATTATTTGATACTTCATTTTTTGCTTGTACTATGTTGTGGTTACTATCAATATGGTTTCGCTGGGAAGGATACTCCGCAGTACAATCACTTTAAATAGAAGTTCACGTCGAAAATACAGATATAGACTTTTTTTTAAATAGAAATAGAATTTTATAGACATTTCATAGAATTGTTCATGTAACATATACTTGTTACAGCAAAGGTGGTTCCGCCAGGGTGCATGACTTCTAAGATTTCCTAAAACCTGATAATTGAATAATACAGCTCTTTCAACATTGTGAAATTGGTACAGCCCTGTTATGAACGGCACATAGCATTATTACTCATATTTCTGCACCATCAAAACAAAAACTAATTTAATTGAATATTCAAAGCTGTATAGATATTTACTTTTATTTATTACATCTAGAGTACATATAGTAGTCAGATATTTTGACTGCACTACCGTAACATACTTATGAACAGGTTTTATGATAACAATTTAGAGATGTCTAAGTTTGTATAGAACTTTATGATCATTTTAACGCTTACATTATTTTGTAACATAGTCACTGCCAATATTTTAGTGAACTTGACTGTAATTCTACAATTAAGTTTTTGAGTAAAATAATTTTATCGTACCATGAACACTTGGTAAGCTAAGTCCTTCTCCTCAATCAAAGTTGTATCCTTGATGCATTTTTTAGCTAATGATGAATCAGAGTACACACTATGTAAAAGTGATCTTGCAAACAATGCAGGACTGATTCCTTGACAATCTGAGAGCCTGTGTGTAGAAAAGTTATAATGTTTAAGTTCTTATTTCATTTTAAAAGTAAGAAGGTAAATTAATGAATATTACACTTACTGTAAAATGACATTTTCCTTAGTCTTGTCTCGCATTAAGCCTTCATAAAATTCATGATATTTACTAGAAATTTGTGGAGATTTCCTGTAACTGTGTTTCATAGATCTCTGTACTAATAAAGATATTATGCTGCCCAAAGTAAATGGTGGTAAGCTGTAAAAGGTAATTTAACTAAAGTATCTTGATTTAGTTCAATATTTTGAAATTTAAAAAGTACATACAGGGACACTCACTGTTTAAACTTCTTTTTCAATTCATTTTCAGATTTGCGGCTGTATGATGTAAGTTTATTGAAGTCTTCGACAATAGCGTTATATTCTTCTAACTTCATTATATTTTGTGATTTTGTTTCCGTCATTATTTAGCGACTTACACTACAACAAAGAATATAACTACTCTCTACCGAGAGCACTACAATATACTATATTGTACTCTGTGCACTACAACTATTTCCATTTCCAATCTGTTATCGCCCAGTCAAATAGCAAATGGTTTTTTTTTTGTTTTTTTATGTTTATGGCATGACTACTAGGCCTTTATGCCAATGGTATCAATATCAATCAATCAAGACCACATACTACTAATATGTAGCATCACAGATTACTTATATGTAGCAAGCTGTAGCATGCATGGATCAATTTTCGAAAATAAACAATCACATGAATCACAGAATATTAAGCAAGTAAACAATACGAGAAAATAGCACAATAACCCTATCAGACAGAACCTACACAGATTACAATTTTTTTTATTTACTTTTTGAATTACTTTCCAAGCACAACCACGGAGACTGACAAGAATGTAATATTAACAGTCTAACACTAATATTCTAAGTCAAAACCTCATTTTAATAAAAATTAACTTCGTCTCATTTATACAAAGGATGACATTTAGAACATAACAGTTGCTAGGCAACAACTTAATAATACTCTCCTGCTAGAATCGAATATAGTGCATTATAACCATCATGGTACAACCCACTGAATCCACTATGCTGTGTGTCACTAACTTAGAACAAATGTACTGTCTATCTTCAAGCATGTGCACGTCATACGTCATGTATGATAGAGCTCCGGAATCTACGATCCAATGGCCCACACTTACCGTATTAGATAGAGCGGCCATTAGACCCGAGGTCTCCTTACTGACTTTCTTCATAATTAAAGCATGTGTATTTGTTGTCTGGAGACTTGTCTCCTGTCTTACGACGTTGGCATTGCCATTTATAATGCCCTTTCTTTTTACACAAATGGCATATAACACTCTTCTTGGACCTTGACATCAGTCTTTCCATTGTGCTGTTTTTCTCAAGTTTTCTTTGAGCAACGCTGCCTTCACAGATTCTGTGGTAATCTATTTATCTGAATGCTCCAATGTCATCACCAGAGGATTTTAGTAGGTAAGTAGTTTATAAAGTTCAGTCAGTTACAAAGAGATATTCACAGTTGACCGTCGCTACACAAACTAAGCCGCCAACTCAAGAATACCCCAGTCTTCCGTTGCTCAATAGCGACGGGGCGCTTAAGTATGTAATGAAGGACCGGGCGGAGGTCTTCGCCGAGCACCTGGAGCGTCAGTTCTAACCGAAACCGACTAGCGACACCGACCATGTCACAGCAGTCGAGAACACCTGGGACACTACTTCGCCGCACCGATAGCTCCCCAGAAGGACCCTGTCTTCTTCTCGCCTGGGGCAGTCAGACGCGCCATCCTAAGAACGAAGCCTAGGAAGGCTCCCGGTGCGGACGGTATCGCAAATACAGCGCTGCGCCACCTGCCGTACCATATGGTTGCGGCGCTGGCGCGCCTGTTTACGCCGATACTGCGCACCGGGACTTTTCCCGCTTCGTGGAAGGAAGGGCGCATCATTATGCTGCCCAAGGCGGGAAAAAACATCCAGAAGCCGGAGAGCTATCAGCCAATCACTCTGCTGCCGACGGTCTCCAAGGTGTTCGAAGCACTCCTGCTGCGACAACTCCAACCCCACATCGCGCCCCGGCCGGAACAGTTTGGGTTTCGGGCGGAACATAGCACGACGCTCCAGCTGTCGAGGGTACTGCACCACCACGCAGCCGCAATGAACAAAAAGGAAAACTCGGTGGCAGTATTCCTCGACATGGAGAAGGCCTTCGACCGAGTATGGCACGACGGCCTGACATACAAATTGGCCACGTCCGACGCGCCCCGTCGCGTTGTTAGGGTGGTCTCTTTCTTTCTGTCCAACAGGACCTTCAGGGTGGTGGTCGACGGAGCGCTGTCTAGCGCCCGGCCCGCCCGGTGCTTGCGGGTGTGCCGCAGGGCAGCTGCGTGTCGCCGGCGTGTTACTCACGTTTCACGGACGACATCCCCACCACTCCACACACGACACTCCCGCTGTATGCTGACGACGACGTCTCGTACATCGCTACATCGCTTATTGCGAGGCACGCGGCCGCCAAAATGCAGCGCGCCCTCGATCTTCTTACAGAGTGGCTGTCCAGGTGGCGGCTATCCGTGAACGTGGGTAAGACGCAGGCGATGGTTACCGGGTCCGCGCCTCTCCCACCACCCGTCCACCCGTGAAACTACAAGGAGCCGACATCGAGTGGACGCCCCGGGTCAAATACCTAGGGGTCCCCATTGACCGTCGGCTCAAGATGGGGACACATGTCCGCAAGGTCGCCGCGCAGGGTAAGGTCGCCCGCAACCTCCTGAAAGCAGTGCTCTCGTCCCGCACCCCGGAGCGTCAAGTTGGGCTTGTACAAGTTGTACATTCGCCCAATACTGACGTACGCCGCTACCGCTTTGTTCGCCCTCAAGAGCGAGACGAACCGGAAGCTGCTACGCACGCAACAGAACCAGGCGTTGCGGACCATAGTGGACGCCCCTCGCTTCGTGAGGAATGATGTCATCCAGCGGGACCTCGGTATTGAGAGCCTGGATGAGTCTGTGCGGCGACTCGCGAAGGGAATGTTCGTGCGTGCCGACGCATCGGACCTGACGCATGTCAAGGAAATTGCGCCCTGGCACGCGTGCCCCACGACGCGAGACCCTTGCCCCGCAACCTGATAGCGGACAATAAGACTCCACACACATAACACACATCTGTTGCGTAACGTGTGCTAAGTTAATATAGGCACGTTACGTAAACAAACACAGACATCCGCCACTATACAGGCATCTAAATTCACACGCGGAGGCGCGACGCGGGCCGCGATCCGCACAAACACTGGGCGGTTTGACACACTGCAATACCGCCCACACACTCAAGGGGCCGGCCCTTAGCCCGGACAGTGAACGGCTAGCTCTGTGATCTGCAGTGCCATTCACAAACGTACGATCCGCTACCGTATCGACAATGACACTTTGTTCGATAACCTGATTTCTGAACCGTAGGACTGGTAAAACACTATTCACAGATCCGTGCCAGAGGGTTTTTTTTAATGTAGGTCTGTTTAGGGGGAACGTTACAAAATGGTAGTAAATGGATGATTGTGGTAGAAAATTTTAAGTGGTACACAATAGTTGATTATTGCATCGAGCACAAAGTAATTTACTATTGCATCGGGTGCCTGATTTAGAGCCCGAGCGTTAGCGAGGGCTCTAATCTAACAGGCACGAGGGCAATATAAATTACTTAAGGCGAGGTGCATAATCTGCTTTTCTTTCAACTATTACATATAGGAATATTATATAAAAGAAACTCACATCAAACAGTTAAAACAGAAGTTTAATTATTGAAATTAAAAGTTATACTTGAGCAATTATTAAACGTAAGGTTAAGAGTTTTGTTGAGCAAATTTATATTTAAATTTGGAACAAGTAGGATAGAAACGAATAATACGTACGTTAAAAAAAAAGTATTGATATCGGCTGGCTGAATAGAGCTAATCCATTGAGATTGGCACCTTTTGGTGCGATAAAAAAAAACTGTGCATGCGATAATTAAATTTCAAACATTTTTATTGCTCTAGAGCATAAAGACTCGCTTTGTACTGAGTTTTTAGTGTGATTGTGATGAAATTAAAGCATAGTTGGAAGAAAATGTTTTTTATTAGGTCTTTTCTTATGTGTAACCATAGAATAAACATCGAGTAACTATTAGAAAAAAAAAACAGTAAACAATTATTTTAATTATAAATTTACTACATTTCTATTAAACTTGCTTTGAACTTCAACTATCTGTCAAACCTAGAATATTTTGAATTTGAACTTTGGGATCTATTGTAAACATAATTTGATTTAAAAGAGTGTCCGTGGAGTTTATTGCCCGTTCTTCTCCATAGGTACCTACTACACTTTGGAATGGGCAACTAGCTTTATTTTTCTGACCGACCGACCTTGACAATTCAAAAGTGCCTGTAATTGGTTTATTTGAAATATATGCTTTGAGTTTGAGTTGAGTTTGAGTTTGGGAATACCTTACCTAAACTGAAATTGAAAATAAGCTTTGGTCTGAGTAAGACTACCCGACGGCGTTCAATACAGAAAAATGAGTGTAATTATTTTGTCAACAATTACTATTTCTTGCTATTTGCTCATTTTCAAATTACGCAAATAATTTAAATTTAAGTCTAGAACGAATTTAAGTGTTACGTACGTAGGTAACCACCTAAAATTATATAAATATTCTTGGATCTATGCAGCGGTTAAAACAATAATAAAACTTTACATAAACTATGTATAATTACTTCAGATAATGGCTAAATTAATTTTTATTAAAACAATTTGTTATACGATATCACTTCCGACAACAAATACCTGTCGGAAGAATTGATGTCTTCCTAACTTTTTTGAACTGTCAAAACTGTACGGTTTCGGATTTGTGAATAGCGTTTCTATGACTTCGTCGATAACATTGACGTTCGATACGGTACGAAACCGTATCGTACCTTTGTGAATAGGCCTGCTGGACGGGCGGGGACCATTCACCTACTCTGTGGGCGCGTCGAGTCGGCATCTCCGTAGCAGGTCGTCGTCGCCGGGCCTTCCTTAGGTAACTAGGGGTCTCACCTGGCGGTGACAGACCGCCGAGATGTCGTGAAGAAAACGACTCTTCACTATAAGCGTCGTGGCGCTCTTACAGAAACAAAATAGCAATCACTCACATGGTCGCGCGTAGCTCGCGCGCTAAATCATTTTAAATAGGCCATTGTCACCAAAAAAATGAGGGGCCCGTATTTACGGGCCACCGTATAGCCTCCGTGGCCGGGGGGCAAAGCTCTGGTACCGCTCGCCGCGCCCTCTTACGGGGGCTTAGCGACTTCCAATAGTTCCAAGTGATATTCTGAGTAGCTACTTTGTTTAGTGAACTTTTGAATAAGTGTGGCTCATACACGCACATTTACTGTAAAGAAAAGGCGGAAATCATTTCAAAACTTTTAAATGTACCAGTGAATAACTACCTAAGTGTGCAATATTTTCAACACGTTGTGTCTGTATTATCTCTTTACCTTTGTCTGTAACGACTTTCGGAATTAAAGACGAAATTCGAAGAGTGGTCCCTTCATCGTCGTTATACCCGAAATCCACTATATTTAAATAAAAATAGAGCTTTCAAGTAAACAGAAAAATCGAAAACACGCAAAAATTTGTCACTCATAAAACTGGGCAAACTTGCAAATTATATTGACTAAAATGAATTTGACTAATTCATAATTAATCAATTTGAGCAGTAATTACAATTACTACTTGACAACAAAATTCAGAACTATTTGAAAAATAATAAATATACAAATTATGAGAAATATATATTAAATAATTATTCGTTGTAGTTACTTGCAGGGTGCGTATTTACGTGACCTAGTTTTTACACCAGGTATTTTCTTGCGAGAACGTCAGATTGCCATGAAATAATAAATAGTCATATTGTCTTGTAGCAAATATCACTAATGGAAACATATATATGATGTTTTCCATGATTATTAATCAATACCTAAACACACTGCCATGAAGAAATATATAATTTCGCGGGCTAACTGACAACTACAACCCATCCCTACCAAATAACTAATGATAATTTCACTAAGCCTAATGTAGGCATATTAGAAGTGACGAGAATGACGAGATCCTAAACATTCTCAAACAAAAATAATTATTGATGATTTTCTCATCGTTCCCGTCATCGATATTTTTTGTCATTGTCATGCAGTCATTGAAATAAAGAAATCATCACTCAGCCCATCTCTATTTGTGAGTCGAGTAACTTTCAAGGTTACGACTTAGATTATGGATGTTAGTTTGCGTCTGCGTGTGGCTCTACGGGAATCTTTGGTAGCTGTAGCCACGGAATTAGTATGTACTTACTATCCTTGATTTTAGCCCCTTCAGGCATATGGTACAGTACGTACCATGGTTGCTGACAGCTGTCCCTATTGTAGAACATGTCATGATGTCAATTTGTCATTGTGCACATTTGTGTGTAATGTGTGTGTATCGTTGACGGTCGTAAAGATACTTTGTTAGTGGTCGTGTGTGTGTACTTTTTTGAAACTCGTAATGTTTTTATTCACAATTTACGAGAAAAGCATTAATTTTATTTATAAACTTAAACATATGTGCTGTTAATACCCTAAACAGTTCAGTGCAAATACTGTAATCTTAAGACTGCAAGGACTCATTGATGATGGAGACTGAACCTTCTTCTGATAAAGATAAAACGTACTGCTGACTAGTCAATATATTGGATAATTCCAACAGTAACAGTAAGTAAAATGCAAATGTAATATGATGAACGGCTCTAGTAGCATTGATACACATAACTCTGAACTGAAACCATCTGAGAACGGTATCACGCAAAATGCATCAGGGGTAAATGTTGATAGAAACAAAGCTGCAGGTTCAAATGCTCGCGATGGTTCGGAGGACCTACTCGATCTTAAAGGTAAAGTGGAATCCCGCCTCCTATCCATGTGGAATAACGTGAAGTTTGGATGGACAGTAAAATTGAAAACCAGCTTTTCAAAGGAGTCACCAGTATGGCTACTAGGACGATGCTACCATCGTAAATTAAGTCCAACTGGGTCATTAGAATCTTCTACAGAAATAGGTACAGAAGCAACTGCACAACAGCCAATTGAGCAAATATATGGTGAAGGTATTGAAGGTTTTAAATCTGATTTCATCAGCAAAATTTGGATGACCTATAGAAGAGAATTTCCTACCATGTCAGGTTCGTCGTTTACCACTGACTGCGGTTGGGGTTGCATGCTCCGAAGTGGACAAATGTTGCTGGCCCAAGCTTTAGTGACTCACTTTCTTGGGAGGTCTTGGAGGTGGTCTCCAGAGAAAGCTATACAAAATGCCAGGGAATTCCAAGAGGATTGTCTCCACCGCATGATAGTCAAATGGTTTGGTGACAAGTCTTCAGTAAACAGTCCTCTATCTATACACCAGATGGTGACTCTGGGAGAAGCACTGGGAAAGAAACCAGGAGACTGGTATGGCCCTGCATCTGTTGCTCACTGCTTAAAAGCAGTCATGGCGGCTGCTTCGAAGGAAAATTATGAATTTGATAATTTGGAAGTGTATGTTGCTCAAGATTCTACTATTTATATTCAAGATGTATTTTCACTTTGTCGTTTACCAAATGGTTCTTGGAAATCACTCATTCTTTTAGTACCTGTAAAGTTGGGTTCTGATAAATTTAATCCTATTTATGGCTCTTGCCTTACATCACTGCTTACATTAGACTTCTGTATAGGGATTATTGGGGGACGACCCAAACATTCACTGTACTTTGTAGGTTACCAAGATGATAGACTTATTCATTTAGATCCTCATTACTGTCAGGAAATGGTTGATGTATGGCAACCTAACTTTTCCTTACAGTCATTTCATTGCCGATCTCCAAGAAAAATGCCTCTTAGTAAAATGGATCCTTCATGTTGTATAGGCTTTTACCTGGCAACACAGCATGACTTAGAAACTTATATTAATATAATACAATCATTCCTAGTCCCCCAGGGAGTAACTACTAATTTAGAGTATCCTATATTCACTCTAAACAGTGGCACTTGTAGTAATGTTATGAATTTTCCTAATGTTAGATACTCTATCTATGAAACTGAGCAAAACTGGGTGACTCCAAATATCCAAGACAGTGATACAGACATTGAATCTGAGGAATTTGTGTTGGTGTGAATTGAAACAACGGTACATCAACTATAACCAAATATATAAATTGCTTTTATGTAGTTCTATATAGTTTATCTTCATCACACAAATTGTTAAAGTTACATATTTGTTTTCTATAAAAATATGTATAGGGTTCTTATGTATTACAGATATGATTAAGGTTAAAGAGAAATATCCTGTTACAGTTCATTTTTATTATATCAAAGACGACGAAATAAATTATAGCATAATAAAATGCAGTGTTTAATATTTCCATTGTACGCATTTAATAAAATAGAAATGAAACATTTGTATGGAGCGCTTCTTCTTGTTCGTATGTAACTTAGTGATTTAGGGTTGAACTATATCTGTCAGCATGGAATCGTCCTCGGGCGCGCACTCTTTCTTTCTCGCTCTTGGACAATGAGCGATTGAAAAAGATAGAGCATGAAAAACGACGAAGCCGCGCTGACAGATGTGGGTCAACCCATAAGTTCCCACATACATATATTTAAGTCTATGTTTCGACCAGAGGGGCATTCCCATATTTGTAAGAACGTTCTGTCTCATCTTGACACACTGATTGTCGCTGAGATGAGACTGCGACTAGATTTTGAAACGCTTTTATTACGGGAATTGGCCTTCAGAGCTCAGCCACGTCGAAATATCCCAATTTTCGAGACCCTTGTTTCCTATAATGCACATAACGATGGTGTACCTAGAAGGTAAAAGGTAAATGTCTAATTCCCTTCTAGTGAGTGATTGCGTGAATTAAACCTGAACAGGGGTTTTTTATACTTTCATCAGATACTTTTAGAACATAGCGTATATGAGTGCCAAGGTTGCCCGCGGTATTCAAATTTTCTTACGTTTTTGCAATTTGGAGCTCAGTGGCACAACCTATGGTGCAAATGTTTCACGACCGTAACAAGTATGTATTTATATAATTATAATCATCAATACAACCATAACACAGATAATGCAATACAACCCTCGTTCTTAACCCTGTTGAATGACTATTTCATGAAAATCAATCAATACACCCGACCAAATTGCAAAAAAACGTAAGAAAATTTGAATTTGCGGGAAAGCTTTTACATAAATTTTCTAGCACTGTTTTTAATTTGTATTGATGAGAGAGATGATTATCGTCATAGTCAATTGATAATACTTTTACTGTGACGTCACAGTAAAAGTATTATCAATTGACTACACAATAGGGAGCTATTTACATTACCGCGGAACCGAATTTTTGTAACTAAATTGTACAAAGCATAATGAACTTGATGTCTATTGATACAAACTAGTTACGAGCTAACAACAGCGAGAATTCCCGAAAACGAAATATTCGTAGAAAAATCTGCAGACTGATCTTTGAAATAAATGACGAGAATTTATTTTGTTATTAACCGCGTCCTCATTTAACCGCTGGAACCATGGGACTGTCACCAACGAGGTTGCCTGTCTATAGTTTGTAGTTCGCGAACGCTACATGTTTTCATACTAGTAGGTGCATTTTTTTTTTGTTCTCTATTTTGCAATCCTTCTTCGAAATTCGTATGGATTAAATGGCGTTGTGGTGTAGCAGCCAGTGCTACGCCTCCCAATCCCCACGTTACTATTTTTCAGGCAAAGTATGTTGGACTTGCTGTTTTCTGAAATACTTTCTAACACGCAACCTAAAGATATGTAGATATAAAGTTGTGTACAATTTCGTTACGAAAATCGTTTCAATTCCGTTCCGCGGTAATAAAAATTGAGAATATTAATAGTTTACGAAATCATTACAAAACAGGGTTTTAACATGGGTGCGCGTTTATATCACACGAGTGTTTCATACTTAGTTATGTGCAATTACATACGCTACGTTTTCTAAATTCATACAATTTTAACAAAACATAACATAACATCACGCCTTGTTTCCCCGAAGGGTTGGGCAGAGGTGTACCTGTACACCCACATTTCGCCAGTTATGTTTAAGTCCCATGTAATAGGGGGCGAGCCTATTGCCATCAACCGGGCACAAATCCAGACTCCGGGCTGCTACTGAGGAATTCCAGATAGAAAAACCCAGTAACACGTTGCCCGACCTGGGAATCGAACCCACAATAAATAATATCGTTATACAAAATGACGACCAAATTCAACATTCCACCGCGAGGATACGAGCCACAATAACATCGACCACAGATAATATTAGAATCATTGGAATTTTTACACAGTACAGATACTGTGTAAAAAATAACAATATTTTGTAACTAAAAATTTATCTATAATACACGTATGGCTGATTTTACCAAAGTCAGAAATCTTTTATCCGTGGAATAAAATGTATAGTGCTAGTATGGAAAAACTGTCAAAACTCCAAAATTCTTTTTTAAGATAAGACTTATTATAGGTAAAAAAGCTTAGTAAAATTCGCCCTTAGCGTTCTTTTTATGAATTCAAATGTAGTATCTTAACACAGACTTTATTATAACACACTTTCCCGAACAAAACAATGCTTTTTATTTTATACAGCTTCATAACTACTATTTTAATTTCACATGGATAAAGCCTGTTATTATGATACTATTAGTTATATTTTATAGCTAGCTTCATATTTCTGACTGACCGATTCCTTGACAATTCAAAAGTGCCTGTAAATGGTTTAATTGAAATAAATTATTTGAGTTTGATACATGTTTCTGGTACTTGGGTAGATAAACATGATTATAGATTCAAATAATAATGTGGGACAATTATACAAATAAACAACTATCCACATATTCATCACATTGAAAAAAAAAACCAAGGTAAAGCAAAAGGATGGTGCAATATTCGTCTAAGCTTTAAAGGATTGTATTCAGACACTAAATTAATTTTTGTCCTTCACTGGTGGCGGATGCCTGATGAAGTAATGAACAGCATTGTAGGCAAGATGTGGTGCCACATTGTACAGGGGGTGTATTCTGTTGAGTTCATTACTGGGTCTGCCGACTACGTACGGGTCCCCAGCCCCAGTGCCGTGTTGCGCCACTGACAGTCCGCTCAGGGCATAACAGGTGTGATATATATCTCTATGCCTGAAACAATAGGTTATAACATAAATAATAACTACTTTGAGTACCACCTGAAGTACTAGATAAACAACAAAACAAGCAATACTTAAAATCAGGTTTTATTGCCCCCCCCCCCCTCCTGGCCTTAACACTCGCGTCATATTGCATTTTAACGAACCTAATTTATTTCATTCCTGTATAATTGTATTATAAAGTGCTGTAACTGTGAATAATTTGTATATGTATATACAGTATATAATGTTACCTCTTATTCGATTTATTTACATAACAGAACATCACGGTTCCCCAAAGGGTTAGGTAGAGCTGTACCTATAGTACACTCACATTTCACCAGTTATGTTTATGACCAATGTAATATGGGGGCGAGCCTATTCCCATCAAACCGGCAAAGATCGAGACTAGGTTGCTACTGGGAAATTTCAGATAGAAACACCATGATTAATTCAAGCACATTACCCACAATGTTGTTAATGTTGTTTTTGAACTCCAACAACAATAGCTAGGGCAGCTCAAGGTCAAAGGTTACTACCAATGCGAGGCCTACGGTACAAGCCAGCTGTCTCACTATGGGTACCTCACTTTGTTCAGAAAAGCTCCGTCTGCTATTATTTATACATCCATGGAAAATTAGAAAAAGGATACTTACTTGCCAGGTTTATCAATAAAACCCCCACCAGGTAAGGCTTGACAACATACAATTATGTATTCTTGTAAGGCACCTTGATTAAAAAGAACTGTTTCAATTAGTTCTTTATTTTCTGAAAATAAATATTTTTTATATCAGTAATAGAATTGAAAAGTGATGAATACAAGCGCCTTGATTAAAAATTACTGTTTCAATTTTCTGAAAAGAAAAATGAATGAATGTGAGTAATTATAAAAAGTGCACATACATAGTCACATCACGCGCGATTGTCATGAGAAGGTTGCACTCGAAACAACAAGAATCGTGTCGGACTACGCACAGTGAAGGGATCCATGCACAATATGGATTTTTTAACAGCAATGCACAGCGGATGTAAACGAAAATATGCTATTTCAGAAAAACTACACGACATATCTTCAAAACTTTAGTTGAGAAAGTGTTTTTAAGTTCTATCAACTTCTTTTTTTTCGAATTCTCCACCGTAGTTGACAAGCCAGAGGGCAGAATTACTATACTGGAATAAAAAATAAACTTAAAAAAAATCATAATCTTTTAATTAATTTAGTGAACATAACTATGCACGTGAGGACTACATAGTTTTAGAGATTACCCCGAGTCCCACCCCATTTTTTTTTTATCGCATCGCCATTATATAGCCGAAAATAGTATAGTATAGTGGGCTGCTGTCTGTAACTCCACGTCAAAGCGCGTATTGTGCGTATGGTTAATTCATAGAATACAAATTCCTTCCAAATTTCATTGATATAGTGCCAATGCTCTTGCATTGGCACCTCTCTTTGAGAAAAACAGATCACTGTCATTTGGCTATGGAACCCTAAAAACATATTACCTATAGTAAATTCAGCACTTACAGGGAGACGGCTCCTAGTAGGTGATTGCTTGACGGGATAATAATGACATAAGATTATCATGAAAGACAATCTATAAAGAAAATTACCTTGGGAAAGAATAGCACTGATTATTGGAAATGCAGCTCCTTGCCAAAATGAATAACATCCATCCACCAACTTATTAGTTCTTCCTTGGAAGCCACCTTCCACTCGCATCTGACGATTTACACACCACCTCAATAGTGCATCAATATCACATAACTGTGTTTTATTCAGCAATGCTAAAGATGCAATCCCACAGAATGCATATCCTCCATGGGCCTCCATGCCAGGGCATCCAGCGAATCCACCTTCATATGTCTGACAGCTGACTATCCACTCTGCTGTTTTGTCAAATAAGGCATCCGTGTATGTATTTGTTATTTTGGCTATACTGACAGCACAGTAGGCACCTCTTATATCTCGCTCCCCACCCTTGTGGAGGGCAAATGATCCATCAACATCTTTCATGGTCCATAAAAACATTTGTAAACTGCTTCTGTCCAGGGAGTTGTATGCTTCCTCAGTTGCTATAATGCTAAGAGCATTTACAGCAGCATAAGTAGTTCCAAGATGAGGGTACTGTCCTGGGCCACCACCATACCCACCTTCCTCATGCTGGCATAGTGTCAAAAACTTGACTATATCAGATAATGTTTCTGCATCAGGCATATCATTAAGCAGCCACAATGAGTGCAAGACCCAGTAGACTATCCATGTTCTACTTGCATCCAAGCATTCATAACTCTTTGGTAAAGAACCCAGACAATCTTTTAACAACTGACTATGAACTCTTTTTCTCACTACAGGGATTTCTGGTTCAATTTCAGCATTTTTCTCAAACTGTTTGTAAATTTTTAATATCATTGTCTCAACATCAACCTGTAAATTATAAATTATTGTTCAAAATTTTAACCAATCTACCATGATGGTAACTATTTTTGCAACATATAACATAGTTTTACTGAAACAGTTTAAGCAAAAAACGGCTTGGGATAGATAGCTGCTCCAATTAAATTTACATGAGGAATGTTCACTTTTTTTTGCATTTTATACAATTTTAATACACATTGACATTGACGAATATTAAATATAAAATTACATGAATATTACTTTTGTAAGGTATTACTTCCCTACTATAAATTATTGTGAATGTGAGGACAAAGGAGGGAGGTTTTTTTTTTTCTATGTTAGTTTGAATGATGGTCTGGCAGTTTCCCTGAAATGACCTTTCTTTGGTATTGTTTATCAAGTCATTGAGCACCTGTCAAAGTCTGAGTTGAGCTACATGTTTACAGACAAATACATGCAGACTGTACAGGTCTACTCAAATATCTTTGTTTCTTTCTTAAAAGACCATTTCAATGCTAATCTACACAATCCTCACATGATCTGAACAAGATTATGTTTGGTTGTGACCTTTGAGTTTTGAAACATATTTTTTTTTATGTGTAAAAGTGTTTGCATATACCGACTTACAGAAATAAAATCAGTTATCTTTTGCAAAGGTCCTATTTCAATGAGCCAAGATGAAATTACAACTTCTAATATAAAAATAGGAAGAGAGTTAAACCTAATTTACACATTTTACACTAAATATATGTTATGATAGATTAATTTATGATACTTCATAAAAATACTTAAGACTCATTACATTTACCTGATCAGAGGACGAATCAGTCACTACATCCTCAGTATCAAAAATTTCAGCTGCAATTTCTTCAAAACATCTGATTCGGTTCTCCATTTTTAGGGCTTCAATGATTTTCTTTCTGAATATTTAATTACGTCATGTATACTTCACTGAGCCAAATCTGGTCTGAGCTGTACCTCGAGAAAATTCCTTATAACCTGTGGTTAATTAATAGATAAAGCACTTGAACCAATTAGAACAAGGTGTGCCAAGAACGATTGACATGTTATATGTATACAATTATATCATTCGTTTGTGGCTAACGCCATGAATCACAAATAATTTATTTTGATTGATGTCGTTAATTTGATAAATGTTATTACAGAAATTCTTTATTTCTTCTGCCATTAAAAAAAGAAATCACAAATCTAACCTCAATTTACAAACAAACAAAATTATTTTTTCTTGGCTTCTGTCATAGATAGATAGACATAGACCATTATACAATTTTTTTTGTTGAGGATATGGCCACAGATGAGAATGTTCTGTTCACTATTCTACACCTCATTTTAATCAAATACGATACTCAATGATCCAGGAATTATTTAATTTGATTAGACTATTGCGATTCGGAATTTGATAGCAAAATCGAATTATTGAAACACACAAAATCTACACATTCTATAACTTGCACAAAAGTTATAAGTTGATCGATATTTTGGCGCTTGCATGCCATTGACAGGAGGACGTTGTTGGTGAACATTTTTGACATTGTTTTCAGTGAGAAATTCTATTATAGAAATTCTATTGAAAAACAAGATGTGGCAATAGTTTGCCGATCTCATGTAACTTTTAAAATATGATTGACGTGTAAAAGTGTTTGTACCTTTTTTACAGAAATAAAATCAGTTATCATTTAGTTCCGACTTATGCCACGCGCCAAATGATCCTTGTACTGATAAGTTGTCACGTCTAAAAGAAGGTAAAGTTTTTTTTTTTGTAAGTATCTATGAAGGGTTTAATCTCGGCACTAACATCACTCACGTTCACATCACGATATATGACCCTTAAAAGACGAGCAAAAAGAAAAAAAGTCAGAAAGAACGCTAAGCAAAAACAAAGTGATAGCGCGAGCAGGTATTGCGATGCGTCGGGGTGGGTAGGGGCAAAAGTTTCAAGCGGACGATGTCGCGGGCAGAAGCTGCAAGCAGTCTAAAAGAAAAGCAATATTTCCATTGTAATTAATCATTATAAGGGAAGGCAACTGTCAAAATGGCGCTGTCATAGCTAGTTCCCAACACAAGTTATTAATACAAGTGATAGTTTTATTCAATTACAGCACATAATTAAATAAAACAATGTGACAATTACATGGTTATTACATTGTACAGAACTATGAATGACAAGTCTGTTAGGAAAAAACTCCATAGCAACGGATAGTAAGGAGATCATGCTATGTGTTGCAAACTCCAACACTCCTCCTCATCAATAGCATGACTGTTATAACCAGTTATAACAAACCAAGTGACGATCTCAACCCATTAAGCCTTGGTCCAGATAAACTCTTAGACAACATATCTGCCTCCATGTAGATGCTTGGACGGTATTCTATTTCAACTTCCTTTAGCTGTCGCATGAAATGAAGTTTCGTATCAATATGCTTTGTCTTAGAGGACTTAGAGCCAATCACAGGATTTTTCGTCAATTGTATGGCAGCCTGATTATCATTATATATTTTGACGATGGGTTGCCTCCATTCTGTTATGTCATTTATTAAACGTCTTAAATGAATGGGGATGGCAAGTTAAAGCTAATCTCAGATGGCGCTGCGTGCGGTTGTTCCCAATGGCGTCAGTATGACATTTCTTGAATCGTGTAAACAAACCAAAAAAACGAACATTGTGTGCGATTAGTGTAGTTTATTTGATAACATGGACGCGAAAATGTATTCTACTTGGAGCTTGCTTGAACTTAAAGCCGAGTTAAAGAGAAGAGGCTGCTGTTAAAGGTAGAAAAGCTGATTAAGTGGAAAGGTAGGACTCTTGAAAAAAAACTTTTTAGGAGCTGTTTGCCTAGACCTAGGTCAACGTAGACCTTTGAAATCAATACGCTTACAATGTTTGAACGAATAATTTTATAACTTGTTAGTCGTTTTTCTAGTATGTATATTTATTATGTATTTTTAAATTTTATATTGTTGGTGAATACTGTTATTTTTTATTTATTTATTTACGCAAATCTTACCCACAACTACCATTACAGATCTGCGATCTAATGCGATAGAGAGGCCTTACATGCTAAATCCTTAACCATCCTATAAAATAACACACTATATCCTAAATCTTAACCTACGAATCATGTATTGTATGTGTATAAGTTAAAATTATTGAAACAAACTAATTCAGGATTATATTTACAGCAGCTTAACTAATGCATAACTTTACTTAAGTAATAGTTCTTTTTACTTTTGGAGTTAAACAGAGTAGATTAATTGGTTAAATTTTTCCAGGTAAGAGCTGTATGACAAAAACTTTAACTTTAGTACACCACAACTCTCTCCAAATCCAACAGAATCCTCTACGACTCTACGAGTATCATACTTTACCGTTGGAGATGTACCATGACATAAATATTAACTCTATTTTGCCTCCGCTTGAAAGACTATGTTAGATTATTTTGAAAGGTCAATATTTCTTATCGGTTTTATTTTATGTGATGATAGGTAGTTCCTATTATAATAATACGAAATATTTCTGTCATTTTGAAGAATCAACAAAAAACAGATGCATCAGAAAAATTATATGAAGACAGATTCCTCATATTGATACATCGATCACTAGTTCTTTATTAGTGATCGATGTATTGATAAGATCCGCATTTATCAATGATCACTTTTATATAAAAGGATTTGTCAAGAAGACAATGGTGCCGATTCTCTTGTACACCGAACTAAACTAACTAAACTATCACTAAAATTCCTTACTTTTTACTATGAAAATCTTGAAGCTATTCTGCGAAAAATAATCTCTAAATATAATTTTGACACAACTATAATCGAATTTGACAATCGCGAGTGCACGTGTTTTTTTTTTCTTTTGGTTTCGCAACGTCTTTGTTAAAGCCGGAGGCAGCCTGGGGCAGCCTCGACGTGTTTTCTAGGGAAGTTTTGACTTTATTATAACATCACGCCTTGTTTCTCCGAAGGGTTGGGCAGAGGTGTACCTATAGTACACCCACATTTCGCCAGTTATGTTTAAGTCCCATGTAATAGGGGGCGAGCCTATTGCCATCAACCGGGCACAAATCCAGACTCCGGGCTGCTACTGAGAAATTCCAGATAGAAAAACCCAATAACACGTTGCCCGACCTGGGAATCGAACCCAGTTTTGACTTTATGTGTGGAAAATATAAAATAAAAATATCTAAATGTAGAGATTTGGTGGTTTCAGGGTTACAAAGGGGGTCGAAATTTTCATTATTTTTGTGATAGGACACACCGTTTTCGAGATATGAGCAAAAAAAGAAAAAGAAAGTTTAAGTACTGTTTTTGCACGTCTGAAGTCGAGGTGTTGGTGTGAATTTTAGTCCACGCTACCTAATTTTATTCCACACCTTTTTAATCGCGATTAAAAATATTCAGATTCATGTTCAGATTTAGTTAGACAATCAAATTTTTTGTTAAAAAACGTAAAATTCAGAATAGCAAAATTGCCATTTTCACTAAATTAATAACTCAGTGCAATCTTAGTGCTGTCAAACTAAAATATAGTTAAGTTGTGTCACTATAGTCAATTTCAGAATGGAAAGTCGTCATTTGACAGAATTAAACCAAATTTTAGTGATTTTTAGTCTAGTTTAGAGGCATTTGTGACAAGAGAATCGGCACCATTGAACAAACTCAACTATCAAGTTGAAATCAAGATAGATGACCAGGGTGGCATGGCATGACATGGCGTAGCATGGCATGGCATGTAAGCAGAAACAGACTAATTAGCTTTTTTGTTTTTTATATTTTTATATATGGCATCTCGTAGTTGACCTTGAGAGGTCGTGACTACTTAACCGGACTATCCTGTGGCTGCCTTAAGCGGAATCAAAGCCTCCAGCCAGGGGCGTAAAACTACTTACATTACTAAGCGAACGCTCGCTAAGGGCACCCCCTGTGGGGTACGGACCTCGGCTTAGGGCGTCGCTGACGGGAGGATAGCAAGATGGGACAGGCTGGATCTGGATTATATTATTATTATTCGGGGAATTTAAAGCTACAGGCTCAGCTACGGCGCGGGCTGGCACTTCGTCGAGCAAGGGTCGGGGGGGACAATTACGTCGGGATCTTCGCGCGGAACCTCGGCGGCGAGGTCGGAGTATCGGTCTGTGTTTGTGCACTGTACTGGTGGCCCTACTGCTCTCCTGAATGAGAGTTATGTGGTCATCGGGATCGGTGAGGACATGCTTGGGACGGCGGACATGACTAATGGAGGAGGGAATATAGCTAGCGGCTTTCACAACCAGAGGGTTGCGGTGATTCGCGGCGGTCTCGAAGAAACGCTTTGAAATGCGTTTCATAAACTGTCGGATAGTGGGAATCCTGAGGTCTACGTGGAGGATTTCGTTGCGAACGTACCAGGGGGAGCCTGTTATCCTACGGAGGAACTTGTTCTGGAGGTTCTATTGAAGCGAACGGGCTTGGCGTGTGCGAAGACTGCACTGGCATAGGTCATGATCGAGCGAATGCACGCTGTGTAGATACGCAATTTGCACTTTAGTGACAATTAGCTACGTGCATTGAGGACGAAGTGGAGTCTACCTAGAGCGAAGGCGGCGCGCGAACGAGCCGCCTTAATGTGCTCTGAAAACGAGAGGTGTTCGTCGAGAACTACACCAAGATATTTGGCTCGCTTCTCCCAAGGGATCGGCTTGCCGAACATGGTGATCGGTCGAGGGGGGCAGGGGGTATGACGCGGCTTCGAGAATAGAACCGCTTGACTTTTGTCGGGATTTACTTCAATTCTCCATTTCCTAAACCAGGCGCCAAGCTTGTTGACTTGGGTTTGGAGAATGCGAGATATCGAGTCTGGATCGCGGCCGGTGTAGTAAATGGCCGTGTCGTCTGCGAACAGAGCCAACTGCGCCTTGCTGCACTTGGGCATATCGCTGGTGAATAGCGTGAATGCTAGAGGAGAGATCACAGAGCCCTGAGGGACTCCTGCGCGAATAGTGTGGGGGGAGGATAGCGCTCCTTCGATGCGATAACGGAAGGTGCGGTTCGACAAAAAGTCCCGTAAGATGAGCACGAGACGATCTGGCACACCGAGTTGGTACAGCTTATATAATAAGCCGTTGTGCCAGACTTTGTCGAACGCTTTCGCTATGTCGAAGAAGACAGCACCGGTCATCAAACCTCGTTGGAAACCGAAGTTGATGTGTTCGGCTATACGGTGGACCTGTTGTACGCACGAGTGTTGGGTTCTAAAACCAAACTGTTCGTTGGGGATGAGGCCCTTTGTCTCGGCGTAGTCTCTGAGGCGCTTATAAATAAGCCTCTCATAGATTTTGCCGAGGACATTGAGCAGACTGATGGGGCGGTAACTAGTAGGCTCCAACTTTGGCTTGCCGAGCTTCAGGATACCGATGACGGTGGCTTCTTTGAATGCCTGTGGGAAGATGTTGTTGCTCAGAGCACCATTGAAGATGGTGGTCAGTAGCATTATCAGGTGGGCAGGGAAAAGTTGGAATACCCTATTGGTGATTCCATCTTAGCCGGGGGCTTTACGAGTCTTAAGACCTTTGATGAGGTCGTGCACTTCGTCAGGCGTGACAGGGGGCAGTGGATACTCTGGGTCTTCGACGGGAGGGAGGGAGGCTCTATGTTCGATTTCATCGTCGACCTCAGAGAGGTGAGCTTGGTCTACTGGTTGAGAGCTAGGCGAGCATTGGACTTCTAGACTGTCGGCTAGAAGCTCAGCCTTGTCGACATCATCGAAGGCGATGGTCTTGTCGGGACGGATCAGTGGGGGCATGGAGACTATTTCTCCGGATCTAAGCTTCCTCTGGAGTTGCCAGAAGGCTAGGTGGGTGGGCTCTAGTTCGCTCAACATCTTGTCCCAGCCGGCGGTACGCAGCTCCTCTATGCGTGTTCTTACAGTACGCTGTAAGTAACGCATATGGGCTTTGTTCGCGTCGCAGGGGAAGTTGCTGTAGGCACGGACAGCCCAGCCGGGGTTGTGGAAGAATAATGTGTTCCCGCGACCCCGGCGTAGGTGTGAGATGGAACACCGGGGTGGTTTTTAGTCAGTAAGAGTCGACAGACCCCTCCGCCCGCCCCAGGGCGGAGGACATCCATGAGGATTTTCCACCCCGGGAACAACAAAAAAAAAAGGCACGGACAGCCGCGTTCTCCTCATTCAACAGTTTGCGTACATCGTCCGGCAACTTCAAGCGACGGTCCTCCGTCGCTGGAATTTCCCTTGAACAATCGTTCAGGACTGATTGTACGTGAGCTGTGAATGAGTCGATCGCGGCCGTCGTATCAGCGATAGAGTCAAAATGATCGGGGATTGGGTCCAAGTGGGGGGACGTGGTGGATTTTAAGCGATCGCTTACTTTACTCCAGTCCGTTACCACTTTGTTGGGAAGGGGTTGCGTGGAATCGGGCAGACCTATGCGGGGGACCAGTTTCATGACTACTGGACGGTGATCGGAAGCGAGCTCTTGTACCACTTCTATAGAGTCCAACCGTAGGTTGACGTTCTGTAGGAGCGCCACGTCGAGAACATCGGCGGTGTGATTGGGATCGGGGGTAAAATGAGTGGGAGTCATCGGCGCGATGACATCGAAATTCTAAGAGGAGGAGAGGTTGAACAAGTGTCCCCCTCTGGAAGAGGTCCTGGTGCTATTCCAGGAGGGATGTTTTGCGTTGAGATCACCCGCTATGATAACGGAGTCACTCAGGCTAAAAAGTACAGAAAGATCTTCAGTAAGGAGTTGGAAGTTCTCCGAAGTATTAATGGGGGGGAGGTAGGCCGAAACTATGGTGATCGGTTGATGACCTGTCATGCCAAGCCGACAGCAAGACACTTCTAATCGTGAGAGTGTGGGAGGGTCTATAAGAATGCAGTATAGCTCCTTTTTGTAATAGATAAGGGTACCGCCCTTATGGCAACGCGTCCTGTCATTGCGAACTGTACGATAGTTTGCAATTGACGGATTTCGGTAACTCGGTTTAAGGAACGTTTCCTGAACAAGGAGGATGTCGATGTGGTGGTCGCGGAGGAACTCGCTGATTTCAGCGCGTTGTCGCAGGATGCCATTGGTATTGAAATAACCTAACTTTAGGGATCGGGGTTTGGTTCGCGCGAGGATTCCTTTATCCATTATTAGGATTGGGTTGGTTGGAAAAGGACATCAGGGCTTGCGTAATGTCCGGGTACGCATTATAAATACTCTGGATCATGAATATGTTGCCGGCATTTCTGGCGGCAACAATTTCGCTGGCCATTTTCCTGGCGCGAGGGGTAAGGAAGGCCGTAAAAGTACTCGAGATGACGTTAAACGCGTCCATCGGGTTCTGGCCGATAACACGGGTGGCTGCGGGTGGAGCTGAAGCGGCGGGAGAGGCTTTGTTCATGGGCATAGGAATGCCTGGGGGCGCGTTGACGCGGATGCGGGGGTCCATGAGTGGAGGGATGGCCGCAGGAACGGGTCTGGGAGCTAAGGCTGGAAAAGCCTGCTGGTGGTGGAGGTAATTCCAGGGCGACGGCCTCTGGGGACTGAGTCGCTCCTGGTGATGTGTGGTAGGCCACGCGTGGGCGTAGCGGGGGCTTTCCCTTTGCTGACGGGCGTCTGCACGCTTCGTCAGCTTGGGAGATGAAGTTTTGGGAGCCTTGGGGCACCCACGATAGTTGGCCGGATGGCCTGATTCGCCGCATAGCACGCAGCTAGGCGGCTCTGTGCACAAGGTGCGGTCTTTTGGACGGGTGCATTCTGCAGTGCCGTGATCGCCCAGGCACTTGACGCACCTGGGTTTCGCATGGCAGTGCATCTGCGAATGCCCGTATAACTGGCAGCGGTGACACTGCCCTATGACACCGGTCTTAAAAGGTTTTTCAATCTGCAAGCCGGTGAGGTTGCAGATGGAACGGACGTTAAATATGGGGTGGTGACCCTCAGTAGGAGGACAGACTACGAGGACCATATCGAATGGCACTCTGCCTCGGGCGCGGTGCATGCGGTGGACCTCCGCAACGGGGACGTTTTGCGACAGAAGGTCGGCTTTTATGTCCTCCGCGGGTATTTCCTTCTGGATCCTACGGATCACGACTCGGGTTTGACGGTCTTCGGGGAGGGCGTAGGTGTGGAAGGACACACCTCTAAGACGGAGAGTCTTCGTGAGCTCTCTGTAGTCATTTGATGTCGGGACTAGAACCTTAATACCCTGTTGGGTAGATTTGGCGCTGGTGTAGCCGATTCTCAGATCGGTGCACCATTTGGACACATCTGTCCATTTCCCCTTGTCCTGGATGTACACAGGGGGAGGGGGGCGATCTTCTTTGCCGCAGAAGGCTGGGCAGCGGGCTTGGCAGCACTGTGGCTGAGGGAAGAGGTTGAGGCCGAGGCGGCCTGCGAGGGGGCGGTGGCGGATGGAGCCACGGGAGCGGAGGTGGCTTCGATAGCCGGTTTCTTGGTCCTTGTGTCAGGACTCGGTTTCTCCTTCAGACTTCTCTTCTTCGAGCCGACCGTCTTGAAGACGCCTTCGTCGGAAGAGGAGGAGGAGCTCTGGTCGTCGCTCTCAACTAAGTAAGGCGAGGTCGGGCGAGGGGAAGGCTCGCTGGTGTCCATGTGGACAGCCGGCGGCGAGCAACCTGGAAGTTGCGACGGAGAGGGCTCGAGGGCATCGTTAAACGTAGCGATGTCAGAGCTGGCGGTGCCTACTAGAACAGAGGGACCGGGGACGGACTGCTGCAGAGCAGCGAATTTGGCGCCATACTTGGCGAGGAAGTCGGGGTCCTTAAAGGGGACCTCCTTGAAGAACGCCACTATTAGGGCGTCCTCCATGGTCGGAGTGGGGGGAAAGCTTAAGGGAGGGAATGGTGGAAATTAAGTTTCCACGTAGCCTAACCCTATACCTAACTCCCCGGGTGGATTGGCCCGGGGATGAGTTCCCACCCTGTCGGGTGCAGACAGGGAGGTGTGTACCTATTGGTGAGCCCTAAGTTTGTAAACCCGTCGCCAGTCTTATTGTGCGAACGGGGCCCTGACCAGTCCAGCGCGAAGGGTGTAGACACACCCTAAAGACACTAGGTGAGTAGCTGGAAAGCAAAACTGTCACCAGAGCCGACTAGGAGATCCCCCAAAGCCGGTTATCTGGGACCCGTCCAACTAACTGCCACGCCCTGAAGGGGTTCGGCGGGTGTGACAACACTGGAGCGGGAGAGCGCACAAACACGTCCGTCCACGGCGAGAGTCGAGCGTCGAGTGAGACTTATTAGCTTTTTTTGTTTGTTTGTTTGGCATCTCGCAGGTCAACCTATGCGGTTGTCGTCTGCTTAAGCGGACTTCCTGTGGTTGCCCTAATAAATTAAGGCCTCCAGCCAGGACTTAAACTTTAATACTAACTAAAACTAAGCGACAACGCTAAGGGCACCCCCTGTGGGGTACGAACCTCGGCTTAGGGCGTCGCTGGAAGAGGGCAGCAAATGACTAGCTGGTTCAGGATTGGTATTATTTACGGACGAATTTAAAGCTACAGGCTCAGCGGCGCGGGCTGGCTCGAGCAAGGGTCGGGAGGGGCGTCGATTTGGGCGTCGCGGCGGGCCTCGGCGGCGAGGACGGTAGGACGGTGCTCGGGTTTTGGGCTTATGTAGCGTGCTAGTGGCCTTACTACTCTCCTGGAGGAGGGTAGTGGCGTCGTTGGGGTCGATTAAAGTATGCCTTGGTCGGCGAATACTGCTAATGCGAGAGGGAGTGTAGCGGGCGGCCGCTGTAATCAGGGGATTAGAATGTTTGATGCCACAGTCGAAGAAACGCTTTGATTGGCGTTTCATGAACTTTTTTATGGTTGGCATTTTGAGGTCGACGTGAAGATCTAAGTTTCGGACGTAGTAAGGGGCACCCGTAACCCTTCTGAGGAAACGGTTTTGGAGGGTCTGCATCTTATGGAGATGACGTGGGTGCTCACCCACGTCATCTCCATAAGATGATAAATGCGCGCAAATACAACGCAGGCATAGGTCATGATGGGACGGATGACTGCGGTATAAATGCGGAGCTTGCATTTAAGGGACAGTTTACTACGGGCTGTCAGTACGAATTGGAGCCTGCTAAGAGCGAAGGAGGCGCGCGCGCGAACCGACTTGATATGTTCCTTAAAGGTAAGGTTCTGATCTAGGATCACGCCTAGGTACTTGGCTTGCTTTTCCCAAGGGATCGGCTTGCCGTACATAGTGATCGGGCTGGGAAGGGGGAGGTGGAATCGACGACTTCTCGAGAAGAGGACCGCCTGACTCTTATCGGGGTTGACCTCGATTCTCCATTTCCGGAACCAAGCGCCTAAGACGTTTGCGGAGGTTTAGAGAGTACGAGCTATAGCGTTGGGACAGTGACCGGTATAGTAAACGGCAGTGTCGTCGGCGAAGAGAGCCAACTGAGCCTTTTTACTTTTTGGGATATCGCTAGTGAACAGCGTGAAGGCGAGAGGAGATATTACGGAACCCTGAGGGACACCGGCGCGAATAGGATGAGGGGACGAGAGTGCTCCCTCGATGCGATAGCGAAAGGTGCGATTAGACAAAAAGTCTCGTAAGATGAGCACGAGACGATCTGGCACTCCTAGTTGGTAGAGCTTGTATATCAAGCCGTTGTGCCAGACTTTGTCGAAGGCTTTCGCTATGTCGAAGAATAGCACACCCGTCGTCGTGTTACGCTGCAGACCAGCGCATAAGTGCTCTACGATACGGTGGACCTGTTGGGTGCCCGAGTGTTGGCTTCGGAAACCAAACTGCTCGTTGGGTATGAGGCTCTTTGCTTCGGCGTAGTCTTTGAGACGCTTATAAATAAGCCTCTCGTAGATTTTGCCGAGAACATTGAGTAAGCTAATAGGGCGGTAGCTGGAGGGCTCAGACTTTGGCTTGCCTGGCTTTGGGATACCGATGACGGTGGCTTCTTTCCATGCTTGTGGGAAAATGTTGTTGCTCAAGGCGCCATTGAAGATGGCGGTCATAAGCATTATTAGCGGGGCAGGGACGAGTTTGTTTACCTTATTGGTAATACCATCCGAACCGGGGGTCTTACGAGCGTGGAGCCCTTTAATGATGTCGTGCACTTCGTCCGGAGTGACGGGAGGCAGAGGATCATCAGGGTCTTCGACGGGAGGGAGGGAGGCTCTTCGTTCGACTTCAGCGTCGACCTTGTTCAGGTGAGCTTGGGCTACTGGTTGGGAGCTGGGAGAACATTGGGACTCTAGGCTGTCAGCAAGACATTCAGCCTTTTCGGGACTGTCGAAAGCGACACTATTGTCGGGGCGGATGAGAGGAGGCATAGAGACCTCTTCTAAGGAACGCAATTTCCTCTGTAATTGCCAGAAGGCTTGATGAGTGGGCTCGAGTTCACTGAGCATCTTGTTCCAGCCCTCAGAGCGATCCTCCCCTATGCGTTTCTTTACAGCACGCTGTAAATGGCGCATGTGGGCTTTGTTCGCGTCACAAGGGAAGGAGTCGTAGGCACGGATGGCCGCGTTCTTCTCGGTTATCAGGTCACGTACGTCAGTAGGTAGTTTCCAGCGATGGTCTTCCATCACCGGAACTTCCCGTGAACAATCCGTCAATACGGATTGTACGTGCTCTGTAAACGAGTCGATTGCGGCCGTCGTGTCGGCGACTGACACTAAGTGATCGGGGATGGTGTCTAAGTGAGGCGACGTGGTGGATTTCAGTCTTTCGCTTACTTTCCTCCAGTCGGTTATCATCTGGGTCTGAGGGGGGCGGTTGGGGTCGATTGGGCCCGAGTAGGGTGCAAGATGCATGACTACTGGGCGGTTAAGACTTATTAGCCCTGAATCTGTACCTATACAGAGTCAAAACGGGGAATTACTTATTACAAGGACAAATGTACTGCAGTGGCAGAAAATTCTGTAATTTATTTATATTGAAAAAGATGAGTTCATAGAAAACATATTCTTAAAGTTAGATTATTTTACAATAACAATATAAAGGCTGAAATTATGAATAAAAATCTGTATAAAGATTATTGTAATATAATAAAAACACCTAAAAGTTATCTATGAGTTTAATTTGTGATACACTCTCAGAAAATTGCATAACATTGTACTTCCAATAGTACATTATGGTACTAGTGTGTAACATTGGTGATTACCGCCGAGGCGCCAAGAGAGCCAAGGACGGTAATTATCAATACACACGTGTATCATACGACGTTTTTCAACACTCTTGTGAATAAAATATCAATAAAAACTCATTTTATTCAAAAAAAGATCGTGTTCAATAGAACAAATAAATTAATGTTCCTATTGCTTGCTCATTTCATGCAACTTCTTATTTAAATAGATAATTTTTACTCGTACGTGTTTAATAAATAAAACTTTCACTCAAATATAACTTTTGTTTTCTCTGTAATAGAAGAAAACTTTTAATTCCCCATTTTGTACGTGGCAGAATAGGCGCAAACCCTATGCGCGGAAAATAATAAAAAAAACCTCATCCCTTTAGTCTGTGGCCGATCGCAATGCGCGCTTATGAAAACTGATTAATTTTTCCCGCCATAGCGAAACATTTTTCACAACTCGTTTTCACTATTGAATTTATAGTTATTTATTAATTAAAATGTCTACAAGTACTAGTTACGAAGAAAATTATTTAAGAACAATGCCACTCCACCAATATTTAAAATAAAAATAAAACTATAACTCACTAGTGAGTTATAGCAATGAAAAAGTCACAGTTTGATTATGGGTGTCATTCTGTGCCTAGCCTCCACTGCCAGCCACTGTATGATCTTAGATCTATCGCACAAGATGCGAAATCAGCATCAGCTTGGCCATACAACTCCATTTCAGTTTTCTTGTAGCACGGGCCCATGTCCTTTGTCCCTTTTAAATAACGTAGTACACGCTTCGTGCTCTTAAAGTGTTCCCCTCCAAAACAACTGTTGAATTGTGACAAATAGCTCACACTGAACATTGCAAAAAATTGATAGCATGGAGACTTTCATGAAATAAAACGTGATGAGGGAACAAGATGGCTTTCTCTTTAGCCATGCATTGATAAATTATTTATTAAATTGGTCACCTATTAGAAGCTACTTTTTAAGTTTAGACCACTGTCAAATGTTTTTACAATTTTTTTTGATGTTGAATGAAACTGAGAATGATATGATTGAAATTTAATATGCATTTTTGTAGTCACTTATTAAATTTACTTAATAAAGCTGTTAAATGTCTAGAAGGCAACTGCATAACAATTTGAGATTTTTATGGGATTATGGTTAGTCTTAGAGATGGATTAACACAAAGAAAACAAGATCTTCTTTTTAGGCTATGAAACAGGCAAAAAAATTAAACTGTTATTTTCACCAGAACTGAATACGAAAATTCAGAGGATTTGTTTATTATTTATTGAAAAAGCCCTAGAGTACCTGAATAAATGGTTTGATTTTATTAACACAAACTGGTTATTTACACTTGGTAATATAAAATTTAAGAGCAATAGGTATAGGATTTAATAATATTGTTAGCATCATTGAAAATTTAAATCTGCAAAAACTTAATGTGGATATAGATGGTCTTTATGTAGAAATCGCTATATTAAACCAATAAAGTTGGTTGGTTAAAGTTGGTTTAATATAGCGATTTCTCCATAAATCAGATATGTACTTCTAAGGGTTTTGCAGAACCGTCAACTGCACAGAAATGGCAAAGTATTTAAGAGTGACGATATTTTTACTTAAACTTTTATGAAGTTGTTTCATTTAACTGTCAATTCCCGCCACGTCAGCATTCACAGAAAGAGTTTTACTGTGTTGAACAGCAAATGGCGAGACGAAAGAAACAGAGCATCTCTGAATATGATTAAAAAATGAATTACTTATTTACTAACATTAATTTAAATATAGACTGTAAAGATGCTGTGCAATTGTTTTGTAAAAATACTTTGATACAAACTACAAAAAGCAATAAAAAATATGTATGTTTTTAAACACAATAATAAAGAATAATAAATTGTACTTTATTTTGATACTATGTACTTTTTTTTTCTTACCTATAATAACCAATGTACTTTAAATGCAAAAATAAAAGGTGGCAACCCTAGGTGTAACTGTCGGCTTGCAGTCTTCCATAATAAATTTCTTTAACACTTTTTCAATAATATCGTTATTGATGTAATTTTATTCCGTCTCCTCCTTGCCTTTTAATTTGTATTCCTAGAAGTTGTTCAGGCTCTCCTAGGCCCTTCATTTCGAATTTTTCATTTAGCATCCTTTTTATTTCTCTTAGTTTTGTGTCACAGGAGTAAGCTATTAACAAATCATCTACGTATATTGCTATCATCATTTTTAAGTACGCCAACGCCTTGATGCTCATGTGAACGGACGAGTCGAACGACTTCTATTAAAATATGTAGGATGGTATATTCCGGCATTAAACAGAAACTTATTTTCAGTTCTTGCTGCTCAAGACAAACTACAGAATAGTACATTTGAATCCCGCACAGAATCATGTACATTGAAGGTAAACGGTAAAGAAATAGTGAACGGAAAGCGAAGAAAGCTTGTTGGGCTTTAGATACTTAATGTTAAAATTGTCACACCAATGCAAGAAGTAAATCTTGTCACAAATTCACAATCTTTACAATTGTATCATGAGCGTTTAGGACATCAAAACAAAAACATGTAAAAAAAATTGTAAAAAATGAATTTAACATAAAAGTGGACTATAATACAGAATTATGTGATGGTTGTATCAACGGCACCTGTGTGAGGTTGAAGTTCGTAACACGAGAACGAGCGACGAAGCCTGCAGAGCTTATTCACTCTGATGTGTGTGGGTGGACCTTTTATGTACTCAATTTCCAAATTTCGGTACTTTGTTGGTTTCAAAGATGATTACTCTCGGTATCGGCATGTCTACTTTATAAAATACAAAAGCGAAGTTCACAGCAAACTTAAACAGTTTCTAGCTGAGATAAGAACCGCTGGCCATGTTGTACAAGATCGATAATGGAGGAGAATTCAATAATGAGCAGGTATGCAACACATTTCGACAGAATGGTATAAAACAGCGTTTCACTATGCCTTATACGCCAGAACAAAATGGATGCTCGGAACGAGATAATAGGACTATAGTAGAAACTGCTAGGGCAATTATGCATGCTCATGGTGAAATACCACAAGGACTATGGGCGTAATTAATTAATACTTCTGTCTACATACTTAATCGAACGGGACCGACAACAGTTGAAGGAAAGTCACTTTTCGAATTATTCTATGGAAAAAAACCAAGCATCAAACACTTGAGGATAATTGGATCGACGTGTTATGCACATATACCGAAACAAAGGCGAAAGAAACTTTGTAAGAAAGCTGAAAAAGGCAAACTAATCGGATATGATGGCTATCGAATATGGTCTAAAGAAAATTATAGGCTTATCAGACTGAGAGACGTGATTTTTGATGAACGCCCTCTCATAGAAAAACCTATAGATCAGACAGCAGTGGAGGCACCTAGGGTAGACAAAAACAGTTTTGATATACCAAAACCCTCTATTGCACCAGAGACACAGCCTATCATAGCAGAAGAAGATTCACAGATTGGACACGGTCAAGAAACTGTTGAATCAAATCATGTACCGATTGATCCAATTAATTACTCTGTTAATTTTGATACTGCTGAGTCTGACTGTGATACTCTGACTGTGATGTTGATGACACTTCATCAACTGAAAGTATTTTACCGCGTCGTGATACAGATTTACAAAATGAGTCTAGAGATGATATACTAAGAGAAGATATTCAAACTCAAGAAGACGTTCATTTTGATCAACGCCGAGAACAAGTTCAACATAGAATGATTTTAAGAGATCGTTCAACAATCAAACCGCCTGATAGATTTGATGTTTTTTTTCTTAATTGTGTTGAAAAGGTCTATGATCATGAAGAAGAACCAAAGACGTTCAAAGATGCGATAAAGTCTATTCATAAAAATAAATGGCGAAATGCCATGGATGATAAAATAAGATCCCTGAAAGATAATGCAACATGGGACTTAATGCCATTACCTAAAGGACGCAAAGCTATTTCAACTAAATGGATTTACAAGATTAAACGAAACTCGAATGGAAATATCGAGAAGTATAAAGCCAGACTAGTAGCTGTTGGTTATTCTCAAAAGAAGGCGTTGACTATGAGAAAACATTTAGTCCCGTCGCAAAAATGAGTTCAATCAGGACGCTACTAAGTATTGCAGCTCGAGATAGTATGATGCTTGCGCAATTTGATGTATCTACCGCATTTCTTTATGGAAGATAAATTAAGAAATTTACGTCAAACAGCCTGAAGGATATAACGATGGAACTAGCAAAGTATGCAAATTGAAGCGCAGCTTATACGGACTCAAACAAGCACCGTTGTGTTGGAACAATTGCATCAAAGGCTTTCTTCTCGAACAAGGGTTCAAATCTGGAGAAGATCCTTGTATATTCTCTATGAAAAAGGGAGAAGGCAGACTACTTCTAGCCCTATATGTTGATGATGGCATGATTGCTGGCACTTCCCAGGCACTAATCGATATTTTTCTGGAGAATTTAAAGAAGCGATTTAAAATAAAGGTCCAAAATAACAAAAGTTCCTATTACTTCCTAGGACTTGAAATTAAAAAAAAGAAGATTGTATCAAAATACATCAAGGTGCCTACACCAAGAAGGTAATTGAAAAATTTTGTATGCAGAATAGTAAGGCTGCAGCTACACCAATAGTTAAAGACTCTGAATTGAGAGAAGATGCTGGAGGAGACAATTCGTTTCCTTATAGAGAAGCGGTTGGAGCCCTTGCATATCTGATGGTGGGCACAAGACCTGATATAGCTCTTAGTGTTGCATCCAGACACTTAGAATCTCCTACAAATAGAGATATCACAAAAGTAAAAAGAATATTTCGGTATTTGAATGGTACTCGTGATTACTGCATTACGTACAGAAAAGGCACGGAGATAGAACTGGTCTGTTACAGCGATGCGGATCATGGAGGTGATCCTGACACTAGAAGGTCGACTTCAGGACTTGTCTGTGTTTACGGAGGTCCAATATCATAGAGAAGTAAACTACAGACATCAGTCGCAATCTCTAGCACAGAAGCCGACATTGTAGCTGCAAGAGAAATAATATGGCTTAAACGATTGATTCAAAACATAGAGCAATCAACGATGACTCTTGTTCTCCATGTTGATAACGAGTTGCCACCAAACTTGCACTGAATCTGCCATATGAGTTCCACAACAGAACCAAGCGTACAAACTACGACATTTCTTAATACGAGAAGCCATAGCTGATGGGACTATGATGATTGCAAAAATTGGTACAGAAAACCAAATAGCTGACATGTTTACGAAGGCACTGTATAAGCCAAGACTGGATATGCTTTGTCGTCATACTGGCGTGCATGTTTAAGAGACTGTTGTTCCCAAGCTTCAAGAGAAGATGTTAGAGTTTGTATATATGTCAAAACTCTTTGAAGGTGAAGCTATGGAACCTCCATAGAATAATGGAATAACCATTGCAAATTCTTAAAAAGAATAGTAACAATGGTGTCACTTCTTGAATTACATTTTTCCTTGTAAAACGCCCTGTACATAATTAAACTTATATTATGATATTTATGCCTCTATTTCTATTTCTTTAATAGTTCAGATTTTCCTAGGTCCTTCATTTCGATTTTTTCATTTAGCATCCTTTTTATTTCTTTTAGTTTTGTGTCACAGGAGTAGGCTATTAACAAATCGTCTACGTATATTGCTATCATCATTTTAGCTCCTCCTTTCTTTAATATATATAATACGCAAGGATTAGCTTCTGATGGGACAAATCCCATTTTTTCTAGTTCGCTACTCAGTTTTAGGTACCATAGTCGACCTGACTGCTTCAAGCCGTAGAGTGCTTTTTCGAGATGGCATACTTTCTATCCTTTTATGTTTCTCAAGTCTTCTAACATTTTCTTAGCTTTATGGAACAGTGTTAAATAATTATTACCACTTTCTTCTAACATTTTCTTAGCTTTATGGAACAGTGTTAAATAATTATTACCACTTTCTTCCACCATTATTTCTGCCACATATTCTTCCAAGTAATCTGGCATATCCTTTGCTATTTTCTTATCTAACTCGCCATTTAGGTAAGCTGTCGTGACATCCATTTGGTTAAGTTTCAATTCCTCTTCCACAGATATAGCGATGATGCTTCTAATTGAACTTAGCTTTGCAACGGGAGAATGTCTCATTGTAATCAACTCCAGCACCCTAATTACGTAATACACAATCAATCGGAATCTGAATAGTTTTGAAACAGATTGCTAATCCATTGCTTCTTAAGTTCGATAAAAATTCTGCTCAACAATATATACAACGCAATGAATGTTCTTGATCCGTCAAAATCAAACAGATTAGTCGTAATCGTTTACGAAAATGTGTTACGCAATTAGGGTGCAGGTCTTTGTCTTAATCCTCTTGCAACGAGTCTTGCTTTCTTTACCTCGATTTTCTTTTTAAAATCATTTTGAAATCTACAAGATTCATTTCTTTTTCTCGTTTTGTGATATTCCTACTTTTATAGCATCATGCAAATATCTTTCATCTCCCTCTTCTTCTTCGCATAGATTTACTGTTTTAGCAGTAATTTCCTCGTCGTTTCTGCCTTCTATCTCATAATCATTAGCCCATACTGGCAATTGTCTTTTTCTTTGAGATTGTCTTCTGTTATTGGTATCATCATGAGCTTTTTGCCTTCGGTTGCTTAATGTTCCTCACGATGTTCGACTACTGCTTCATCAATATTTTCATTAAATTCATCAATTGCATCATTGAATGTATCTCCGAAAACGTCGTGTGATGGAGTGTCAAGCTGTGTCAATGATGGGGTTTCATACAGCGTCGAAGAATTAGGTATTGCGTCTTATTTTGGCGATTTATTTTTAATTTTTACGTCGATTTTAATATTCTCGGTTGTTTTTTCTACTGGTTGTCTTTTAAGTTTAACTGTCTGATCAGTATTTATTTTTGTTATATCTCTTCTATTATCCCTTGTTTCCTCAAAATTTTCACAGACCTTCCCGTAAAATATAATATTTACAAATTTTACGTCCCTGCTTATTATGAATTCTTTTGAGCCAGGAATGAAGATCCGGTACCCTCTGGCACATTTTGCGTATCCAACAAATACGCCTTCGGTGGCTCGAGGAGCAAATTTCCATCCTCTTTTAGGTCCTTTCCTTAGGACAAACGCTTTTTGACCGAATATATGTAGGTGTCTTGCAGATGGTTCACAACCAATCCAGTTTTGGAAGGGCGTCTGTCCATTCAGGGCTTTAGTTGGGCATCTATTCGTTACATAGTTTGCTGTATGAATAGCATTTGCCCATAGCTCCTCTGGAACATTTGATTCAAGCATTAGGCATCTTGCCTTTTCTAGTAATGTCCGATTTTTACGCTCTGCAAGTCCATTACTTTGAGGTGTGTAGGGTGACGTAAGTCTGCGTTGTATTTCATGTTGAACTAAATATTCATTAAACATTTTGTTTATTTACTCGGTACCATTGTCCGATTGTAAATGTTTTATTTTATGCTTTAATGCATTTTCGACCATGTTTTTGTATTCTGTGAATATCTTGAATACTTCTCTTTTATTCATGAAATATACGCAGCAATATCTAGTGAAATCATCAATAAAAGTCACGAAGAATCTTGATCCAGCATGAGTTTCTACTTGCATAGGTCCACACACGTCGGTATGTATAATTTCCAGTGGCTCTCTTGTCTTTATACCGTCTGAGGTATTAAATGGTAAGCTCGTCATCTTTCCTTTCAGACATGTTTCACAGTCTCCCAACTTTTCCTTTTCATTAATTTCTAATCCTTTTATTAGTTCTTTCTTGGAAGCTGCTTTCAGGTCAGATTCATTTAAGTGTCCGAGTTTCTTGTGCCACTTCATAATATTTGTATCTTCTACCACTGCGTTGGCCTTTCTACTTCGTCAAATTTCAAGTAGTACAAATCATTCTCTCTGTTCGCCTTGAGAACAATCTTGCCGTAACTATTCTTTATTATTGCCTGATCTTTCTGGAATACTACAGTATATCCATTATCGGTGATTTTTCCAACTGAATTCAGGTTCATGGATAATTTAGGTACATATAGAGCATCATTTATATCGTAGTATCCATCCTTCACTCTAATCGTGATTTTTCCTTTGCCTTTTACTTGAGTGACATACTGATCGGAAGCTAGTTTCAATGTTCCAGACTCACTATGTATGCTGTAAAAAAAATCCGCATCGCTGCACATGTGAGATGTACATCCGCTGTCGACGCACCAAATATTTTTCTTCAAATGCTTCGCAGTCGTTAGGCAAATTGGTTGCACTTCGGCTCTCGCTTGGCATTCAGAAGCCTTATGTCCCTTTCTTTTGCATTTGTTGCACCTGAACTTGAAAGTTCTGCTGTTACTATTATTTCCTTGTCTTTTATTTTTGCCGTAAAAACATTTTCAGCATTATCTCTATTGTTGCTGTTCTTTCTGGCTTCAACTTCTTCAATAATTTTAATGTTTAAATTATCTGGACTTGGCAAACTATCTCTTGTTTCGATGGCAATCCTAAAATTTTCGAAACTTTGTGGCAGGCTATACAGCATCAAAATACTTAATAGTTCTGGATGGATTTCCACACCCATTGTTGCTAGTTTGTCAACCACGTCCATAAAATTGCTTAAGTGATCCTGAACATCATCTTTTTCAGTCATTTTCTTCAGAACGAGCTGTTTAAGCAAAGTTGCTTTTCGCGCGGGTCCCGAACTTTGATGAATAGACTTCAGTTTGTCCCAAACCTCTTTAGATGTTTTACAGCCAGTTACCTGCTTGAGCTGGGGTGGAGACATCAATAGCATGATTTCAGCACGAGCCATCATGTCCCTCTTTAGGAACTTCTCTGTCTCTTCGGCAGTCGTGTTCACGGAAAATTTGGTAGCTCCGCTCACGTATTCCCATAGCTCATTTTTTATTAAGATGGCCTCAGCCTGTACGCACCAGGTATCGTAATTAGTTTTATTTAGTGGTTCTATACGATACGATGACGACATCGTTCCTCGCACAAACCACGCTCTGCTACCAATTGATAGTTTTATTCAATTACAGCACATAATTTAATAAAACAATGAGATAATTTGATACATGGTTATAAGATTGTACAGAACTATGAATGACAAGTCTGTTAGGAAAAAAAATCATAGCAACGGCTAGTAAAGAGATCATGCTATGTGATGCAAACTCCAAGAACAAGGCGTTAGTTGGTTTTATTTTTTGTTCGCGAAAATGACGTGTTGTTGTGTTCCTAAATACTCCGGAATTGGAGTCGATCATTTCCCGAAAGCCCCTAAAACTAGAAGATTGTGGCTTAAAGATATTCGTAAAGATTTTTTTGAGTTCGTGGTTTTATCGGAAACATTTTGAAGAAAGTGATTACGAGGAATTAACACACGTTAAAAATTCTGACACATTCCATGTCAAATATTTGATTTAAAATTATGAAATCACCGAAAGTAACGAAATACTGTAATAAAACCAAACGCACGAATGAACACGAAATGGAAGTGAATGAATGAAATGTCAAATTTATTGTAGGCCGTAGGGACCTAGCTATGATCACGCCATCTACAATTAGCTTTTCCCGACCTTCCCCATTTATTTCTATTATTGGCAACGCGCCAAAAGAGTCTTTAGTTAGATCTCAATGGCATTGTGGACGTTTACGCCCGCCCGGCCATGAACTATCTGCCACCTCTACCACCTCCATCGAATTATCTAAATGTGTAAAGAAATTATAATTAATGTATTTTGTTTAGCAAAAATTTTTAGAACTTTTATATTTGACCTTAAATAAATGTCGTGCGCAGCGAGACGTTCTAAGTCAGGGACCCCAAACTATTTTGGACAAGTGACCCCTTACCCAAAATTAACTGTTACGTCAGACCCCCATGGCCAAATTACCTACTTTTAAGATCAACCCCCTTATTCATAATGTTCCGCTAACCGCTAACTAAAAAACAGCTGCTACAGAGTGTTATTTTTCATTCTGACTTAGGTCAATAGAAGAAGACAGAGTTATAATTAGCAATGCTATAAGTTAGCAGACTATTATGAATTAGGGGGCCTATCTTTAGTTTTTTCCTATTGATACAAAATACCTAGGTACTAAGGTACCATTTGGAAAACTTTGCACTTGGTTATGTGAGTAAAGTTGAATTCATTTTCTCATCAAAATTTAACAAAATAAAAAGACATAAAATTCAGTAAATATCTAGTTTAATTTATAATGATTATTACAAATTAGGTACTTAAAGAATCTTAAGTAGGTAGGAAATTATATCTATAAAGTATTAATTCGCAAAGAGAAAATAAAACATTCAGTGCGATGGATGAACCTGGTGACTTTTCAGCAATGTTCCACAATGTAGGATACTGTGTTTCAATGTTGCGTTGCAACCAGAACTTCTGATGGCCTTGGTTGAACTTCTGCTTAAGCTCTTCGTCTGTGCTGATGGCAATCAACTCTTCTTGCATTATCACATTGGCTTCTTCTATGGCTGTGGTATTGTACAGATTTATTATCCATTAAGGAATTTGTAAATTTAAAAGATCCTCAAATCTCTCCGTAAAATCCTTGTGTAATGCGTCCAAGTGAGTGACATATAATAAAATGTCATCATCTTGAACTACTAAATGTTGCCTGTGAATCACGCAGTGAATGACCAGTACATCAGGCAGTTGTCGCTTTAAGTGAGCTATAAAACCACGATGACGACTAACCATAGACGGTGCACCATCAGTCGTAACAGAAACAATATTCTCCTCTGGTATCAGTCTCTAAATTTGTAGCGAAAAGCAGTTCTTGGCAGATATTTTCATCTTTGATATATCGAACATATCCTAACAACAGAGCTTCATTGCCGGGTAATGTAGACTCGTCCAACTGGAGAGAGAAACTGTTGGTCTGTAAGACTTGCATAAAATGTTTTCCACATCGCGTCCCATATCGTCTATGCGTCTCTGAACGGTGTTATTGCTCAAAGATGTTCTCTTTAAAATATCATGTGCGGGTTTGTGCAATACATTGTTAAGGACCTCCGCAATGGCTGGTAACATAAGTTGTTCTCCAATTGTGTGGGGTTTCCCCGACTTCGCTATTAGTAAAGATATATTATAGGACGCTCGTAAACCATCATCGTCTTTAATAGATGATGACGCAAACATCGATCTTATGGATGGCCTTTTGTCTAGTTTTTCTTTAAGTGCTTGAAAAAATGACAAGGGCTTACTTTTTTTGTCAGCATGTACTCTTGATAAGTGGTCATCCATTTTTGAAGGCTTCATGGCATCGTTACTGAATACTTTTTCACATATGAGACACATCGGCAAGTGTTGATTTGATAGAGATGCAATAAATCCGAACTTCAAGTACCTAGTCCAAACTGTATTGTCTGCATTTTTTTTTTCGTGTCCGCTATCATAAAACTCTCAGTAATCCTGCAAATAAAAAAATAAGAAACTACCTAAATAAAAAAAACAATAATAAGCCGTTAAATTTACTGGTAAATTTTTACAATTGAAACAACTGAGGCAACTGCAAACTGTTGCAAACAATCTACAGATAGCTCAACTGATCACTATCACACAGTGGGGCAAGCAGACAGCGTCCCCAAGACGCTGGCTGCATTGCCCCACTGTATGGCAATGCTGATGCGCTGTGCCGGATAAAAACTGTTTGGTACTTACCCTGTTAATTTTTCATAAACTGCAGATATTGTATGGTTACGCTATTAACTCGCGTAGGGAGCTCAGCATTTTGCAAATTCTTTTTCAGTCACTTTACTTCACTTAATTTAGCTATGGAATAACTTTGTAATCTCTTGAAATAATTGAGTACTTGCACAAACTTGTCCACAATGACTTGACTCACAAGCTTCCATGTGTCATTTTCCTTCAAGGAACTAATTTCACTGTCCATGTCCTTTTCCCATAGCTCTTTATCTGGGCGTCTGATCGCATCTTTGTACGTTTCTGGTTCATTGTATCCCATTATCGCGTTCATAACTAAGTCTTTGAATCTATCTGGCTGGAGGACGTAACAGAACGGTCTCGAAGTATTATCTGTTCCGGGAACACATCTTCACGTTCATCTGCGATGATTTCATCATTTGCATCATCTTGATATTCATCAACGACATTATCACCTTTGTTGACGTTTCCATTCCCCTCCGATTCAATAGACTGTTCCGTAATTACGTTTTCTGCGTCATGAAACTCTTCTCCGACACTTTCATTTTTTTCACCTATATCCATGTCAGTTTCACCGGTTCTTTCAATAGTAGGCATAACAGGAGTTCTTCGTTCATTATCTTTTAAAACATCTCTATCCAGTTCTACTTCAATTTCATTTTCCGGACTGCAGACTAGGGATGGACGATATACATCGATATATTTTAAACACTCGATGTATAGTAACGATGCATCGTATTGAACCGATGTATTGTTAATACTTCAGCATCGAATATATATCGATGTTTTTCATTCGATGCATCGAATACGCAAATAATAGATGAATGTACTATAAGTATGACCAATACTGACTTACGACTGCAGTGACTTTCACGACGTGTCTTGAGACGGAACGTTTTAATCAGTCAAACTGAATCCGACTCTGACATGCCCAATAAAAATGAAGAGACCTTTTCATTATGGAGTGATCACCATAAGTTAGTGCATCTTAACTGGAAAAGTAACAAATCTGAAAATGTTTTGTCTGACGAACTTTCAGTTTATCTCAGAACTCCTGTTGGAAGGCTGAACGAAAATCCGTTAGAAATATGGAGGGATTATAAAATACAATTCCCGAAGCTGTACAAAATAGCTTTTAAGTATTTAACAATTGTTGGCTCATCTTTCCCTTCAGAAAGACTCTTTTCACAGGCAGGGCTAGTTTTGACTGAGCAACGAAACCGATTAAAGGGGAAAAGATTAAGTAAACTTTTGTTTTTACATAGCATTGAAAAAAAAGGAATATGTAAAGAAAATAAAGCTGTATTGGCTGTGATTGTGAATTTTAATACATATTTTTCCTTGTACTTACCTAGTTTTCTTTAATGCCTAAACATGTTATTGCGAAAACAATCGATGTTTTAGAAACATCGATGTATTTCTCAATACATCGTATTAACATCGATGCAACTGATCGATGCATTACATCAAATAAAACATCGATGTATATTTTAAATGTCCATCCCTACTGCAGACTGCTTCAGGGTATTCATTCATTGAAGTCTATATCGCTTTTGGTTAAAATTTAGTATCGTTTGGCAGGAGTTTTGGGGTAAAAAGGGTTGAAGATGGTAGGGGTGGCTTCCCTGATTATAACGCTACCACTCTTATTACAAGGTAATGCGTATTTTTCGAGAAATTGATAATAAATGTTTCTAACCTCAAATTAGATTACAGCGTAACGAAACGTTAAAATCGGCGATTGACAACCAAATCTGTACTAGTGTATTGTCAGTGGTGTAAAATGTCGTGCAAAATCGGTGAAACGGAACGTAAAAAAAAAAAACGCTATTATATACATTTATTATCAATTTCTCGAAAAATACGCATTACCTTGTAATAAGAGTGGTAGCGTTATAATCAGGGAAGCCACCCCTACCATCTTCAACCCTTTTTACCCCAAAACTCCTGCCAAACGATACTAGACCCAAGCCGCGCTTTTTCATCGAAAATAACGTCCCTAGATCGGACTAATGAACTTATTTCTCTGTTCCAAAGTCTGTATCCATCATCATTGTAGTATCCAATTAAAATGCACCGTGTAGCTTTCTTTTGTAATTTCTTTCTCTCCTGCTTTGGTACATGCGCATAGCAAGGTGAACCGACTATCCTCAGGTGCTTTATCTGAGGCTTCTTGTTAAGCCACAGTTCATAAGGCGACTTGTGTTCCACTGAAGTACGTCCTGTCCTGTTTAATATGTAAATAGCAGTGTTTACCATCTCAGCCCACAAATTCTGAGGAATCTCCTCATGCGCATTCATCATTGCTCTAGCAGATTCGACTATAGTGCTATGATCTCGTTCACTACACCCATTTTGTTCTGGACTGTACGGCATAATGAGTCTTTGCTTTATTCCAGCTTGTCCAAGTAGATCTCTGACTTTCCTGTTATCGAATTCGCCTCCAATATCACTGAAAACCTCGAAAATAGTATGTCCAGCATTTCTAGCCTCAGACATCATCTGTTTTAATTTTTCGGGAACTTCAGACTTATTTTTAAGGAAGTATACATATCTGTATCGTGTGAACTCATCCGTAAACAGTACGAAATAGCGATATCAGACACTCAAAGGAAAGGGTCCACAGACGTCTGAGTGTATGCGCTCACTAGATTTTGTTGCCTTTTCGCGAACACCAAATGGTTTCCTGTGCGCTTTACCAAAGATACAACCTTCGCATAAATCTCCACTGTTGGATGTCTTTAACCCTAAGTCCTTCTCTATCAAACTTGTGATATGTCTCTTGTCTTGATGTCCCATACGCTCATGCCATATATGCAGCGTATCTCCATGCTCAAATAGGTTGATTGAAAAATCAGCACCTATGGCTTTGCAGTCTATCTTGTACAAACCGCCATACCTTTGCCTTTTTCCTGTTAAGACAACCATACCAATGATCTTCAACATGTTGTAACCCGTGACTCAAAAATACTTGAGGGGTTCTTGTCCTGTGTACTAAGCACAGAGAAAAGGTTCTTGCTAATCTGGGGAACATACCAAACATCCTCTCTACGCCTCTACACGGACTGTGCCTTTCCCAACCGCCTTCATCATGTTTCCGTCAGCCGTAGTTACTGTGTGAGGTTCAATAAAATGTTTAAAATCTTGAAATAGATCTCCTCGACTTGTGACGTGATGTGTCGCTCCATTGTCTATGCACCAATTATCACTATCACGGTTAGTGCCAGAATCTGTTGAATTCACCGTCAGTAACATCATGTTGGAACTGTGAGCTTTATTTTCCTTGTCTTTCTTGCTATCATTCGGGCAATCCCTTTTTTATTTTCCTTGTCTCTTTGGTCATTTCCTTTAGCAACCTTTCTATTCGTTTTCACATAAAGCGCACTTTCGCTCGATTCAGCGTCAGCCATCGATGCATTCAGCGCTTTTTCATGTGCACACAGTTGGGTTGTAATGTTGTCTACTGTTCTTTCCTTCTTAGACATCAATAGCCAACTGGACTTGAAAGAAAAAAAAGTTTCCGGCAACGTATCCAGCAAAGAATATAACTACTCTCTAAGGTATCCAGGATTTTGCAAATCAAGAGAACTATAGGCATTACAATGTTCTCCTCTTTGAGCAGTTCTTCCTTCAGATTGTGCCACAAATTCTTCAGTTTCGAGACATGTGTCGACATGTTGTCTGCCGGATCCCTTTTAAGTCTGAAGAAGTCCAAACATAAGTCGTAGAGCCGGCCCTCATCAGGGCCCTCATACAGCCTATGGAGTTCTTTCCATACTTCCTTGGGAGTGGACAACCTTATTACTTTCCCTAGTGTTTCATCCGTTCCATTGTTCGTTATTAGCAGTAGGGCTGTACTCTCCAATGTAACAAAATCTCGTGAAGTTTTATTGTAAGAGTTAACTTCGGCAACCCCACTGCCTACCGCAGGCTTCGCCGGTTTTTGTGTATTGCCATCCACAACTTCCCAATTTCGTTTATGCCTTTAAGTAAGGCAACCATTCGGTATTTCCAGGCGACCCAATTGTGGCCATCAAGTTTTGTGATCTGTATTTTTGAAAGCTCCATTTTACACTTCTGGGTTCTGGGCCCATAAACAATTGAAAATTGAGGTGGAACGTGAAAAAATTACAATTAATATATTTTATTTAGACAAAGATTGTTAGAACATCATATATTTGACATAACAAAAGACAACCCTCATAAAGACTCGTACAAGAAGTTTTTATTATGTAGCTACAATCTTTACACCCACACTTCTTTTAAGAGTTTGTTCGAAGACCAATTCCACGAGACAATTCGTTAAACCTTGGTCCGTATAGAGGTTTTGTAAACATGTCTGCTAGCTGCACTTGTGCTGCAACTTGCTTAACAACTAGTTCTCCTTTTGATACTTTTTCTTTTATTGTTTCATCTTTGTTACTTTTACTAAAATTCTCTCCTTCGCTTATGTCATAGTAGAATTTCTGCATTATATTTACGGTTTTGGTTACAATCACTTTTTGCGTTGATGGTACCCAAATTCGTAAAGCCTTGGATATTTCAGAGTATCCAATGAAGACTCCAGGTATTGCTTTTGCATCAAACTTACTTATGTTTTGTTTCCCTTTTAAGAGAATGAACGCCTTTGCTCCGAATTTATTAAGGTGCGCAACACATGGTTTTCTACCAACCAATTTTTCAAATGGTGTTGCATTTCCAATGCTGTTGTTTGGACTTTTGTTTGACAGATAGTTTGCTGTGTAGATGGCTTCGCCCCACAGGTACATCGGTGCGTTAGACTCAATCATTAGGCTTCTTGCTTTTTCCAGTAAAGTTCTGTTTTTCCTTTCCGCAATTCCGTTTTGATGCAGAAAATCTTCTGGTTATACCATTTACTTTTAAGAAATTGTTGAACTCATTGTTACAATATTCCGTGCCATTGTCGGATTGTAGGTATTTTATTTTCTTTTCCATGAAGTTCTCTACTTCAGCTTTATATACCTTGAACATATCTAGGACTAAATTTTTTGTCTTTATGCAGAATACTCGGCTATATCTGGTGAAGTCGTCAATGAATGTAACAAAATATTTATTTCCTGCACAAGAAGCTTTTGACATAGGGCCACACACATCACTGTGTACAATCTGAAGTGGTTCAGAAGTGCGAGGTTCCGTTCTAGGTTTCCCGATCGTAGCTTTCATTTTGGCTTTAATACAAACTTCACATTCTTCCGGCTGTTCATTTAATTTGAAATCAAGTCCAATCAAACTTTCATTCTTAAGTGCTAGTTGCATGTCTTTAAAGTTCATATGTCCCAGCTTTGAATGCCATTCAGAAATATTATTATTTTTAACAAAATTATTTTTTTCATCTTTTGCGTTTATTACAGCCTTGGGTAAAATCGCATAGAGGCCATCTTCAGTTCTCTTTGCTTTCATCACAATGCCGTATATCGGATTTTTTACTATAGCTCCATCCTTTTTGAAGAGTACTGTATTACCAGCATCTGTTATTTTTGCAATAGATAGAAGATTAGTACAGAGATCTGGGATGAAGAGCGTATTGTGTAAATATATTTCCTTATTTGAATATTCTGAGGAAAGACTGTACAGCATCATAATACTTAATAAATCTTCATGAACAGTGACAATCATTTCTTCCAGTTTGTCTACAACGTCCATAAAGTTGTTTAGATGTTCCCTGATGTCGTTACCTTTCTCATTTTTTGTCAAGATGAGTTGCTTCAGTAATGTTGCTTTTCTCGCAGGACATTTGCTAGCGTGAGTTTCGTTTAGCTTTATCCAAATTTCATGAGCAGTTTTGCAGCTTTTTATTTGTTTTAGTTCGGACGGCGATATTATAAGAATTAACTCGCTGATAGCCAGCAAGTTTCCTTCAACATCCGGTTCACTTGCACTTTTCAAGTCTATTTGTTGCTCCGCATATTTCCATAGTTTTCCTTTTACTAGAACGACTTTGGCCTGTATTGCCCATGTGTCATAATTTTCTTTATTTAAACTTTCTATTCTGTTCGACATCTTTGCCTTTCTTTTATTAATTTTATTTAATCTCCGCTTTCGTGTTTTTTCACGTTTTACTTTATTAACCACGCTCTGCTACCATGTGAAAAAATTACAATTAATATTCATAATCTACATAAATGACTTGCCATTAGTAACTAACTATCCAGTATCACTTTTTGCAGATGACAGCACAATCACTATTAATTCAAAAAATAAAGATACGTATGAGAATGAAATTAATAATACAATCAATTCAATAATTAACTGGTTAGATAATAATAATTTAAAAATTAATCTTGAAAAAACAAAAATTATGTTCTTCAGTCAACGTTTAGAAGCACCAAATATTAATGCTCAACACAAACTAACTGTTATAAAAAAGGTAGAAACAGCTAAATTTTTAGGTGTAACAATTGACAGACGTCTGAACTGGAAAGCACACACAGAAGAATTAAATAAAAAAATATGTTCGTCTGCCTATGCCCTCTATAAACTTAAACCTATTATAAGTACCAATGCGCTTATAACTGCCTACCATGGTGTCGTCGGCTCCATATTAAGGTTTGGAATTATATTTTGGGGAAACTCTAGTAATAAAGAAATCATTTTTAAGGCACAAAAAAGATGTATTAGGGCTATGTTTGGTTTGAAAATGACTGATAGTTGCAAACAGTATTTTATAAAATACAACATTTTAAGTCTTCCTTCCTTATTTATTTATGAAATAGCTAATTTTATAAAAACCAATCCTAACCTATTTAAGAAACTATCTGACGTCTCTATTCGTAACCGGCGGGATAATAATAAATTATGCATACTAAGATCAACCACCGCATTGATGCGTAAAAGTATTTTTTGTTTAGCACCAATCATATATAATAAAATCCCAAAATCATTTAGACAAATGCCTTCTGCTCTGTTTAAAATACATTTTAAAAAATATCTCATAGCCAAATGCTATTATACCTTAGCGGAATTTTTAAATGACCGTAGTTAATTAAATGGATTCCTAGAATTACGACATTTTCACAATTTGAGCATAAAATCGGAGAAAAAAAAAAAAAAAAAAAAAAAAGATACATTCTTTATTTTTTCTACTTTTCATTAGCATTAGGAATAAGTTATTTAATTTTTATAGTTTGCTGTGTAGTCTCAAATAATTTTCTCTATTTTTGATTTATTCTAAACCAAAAATATGTTGTTTTTGTACGCCATGTATGGCAAAACATGCAGAACTACCTGTTATTTTAAGACCTTGCACATATTATTTGATGTACACTCATGTTTTTACAATAAATATATTCTATTCTATTCTATTCTATTCTAATATATTTTATTTAGACAAAGATTGTTAGAATATCATATATTTGACATAACAAAAGACAACCCTCATAAAGACTCGTACAAGAAGTTTTCATTATGTAGCTACAATCTTTACAAACAGAATACGAAGTTTATCCAAAAATAAATACTTATAATCACAATTAACACAAAAACAATATTTACAATAAAATGTACTTAGGCTGCATTCCGAATTGGATGTTGTTGTAACATGAAGGTTATAATGCACTATGTTCTAGGAGTAAAGTATTCTTTGGTTGTTGCCTAGCAACTGTTATTCTGTTATGTCATCCTATGTTTAAGATGAAGTTAATTTTTATTTAAAATGTAAATAACTTTATTAAACCACTGTGTTACAATGATGTCTTATTTCATTGAAAGCTAGCTCAGCCAACAGGTTATGGGCCCAGACGTGATCTGGTGTGATATCTGAGCGAAGAAGTATCTGATCACAATTTCCATTATGGAACAAGCTGTAAAGAGTATTGAGAGATTGGCAGGCCAAGCTAATTATGGTACATGGGCTTTTGCTATGGAAATGTTCCATAGCAAAAGCCCATGTACCAGAGCGAGAGATACTTGGCAAGCGTTGCAAAAATCATATGATGACGGCGGGTTACTGCGACGGCTATATCTGTTGCGGAAGTTATTCAACGTTAAATTGTCAATGTTTTCATCAATCGAGCTGTCCAGACAAATCACTGTCCATTCTAAGGTTGCCTGCAAAGAGTACTATAATTAGACGGTTGCCTGGAAGAGATCGCAGAAAGCGATAAGGCCGCCCATTGTATGTTTTTAGTATGATATTTTTTTTTGTTATGTAATTTTGTGGTGTACAATAAAGTATATATAAATAAATAAATAAATAAATAAATAAATATCTCAATGATATCCAGTCAACCAGTCAGTCATTACTTAACATAAAGGCAGGTCTAGATGATAAATTTGTTGGGATTATTATGTTGGCAGGTTTAACCGATGTATACAATCCTCTGGTGATGACATTGGAGCATTCAGGTATGAAGATTACCACAGAATCTGTGCAGGCAGCGTTGCTCAAAGAAAGCTTGAGAAAAAGCAGCACAATGAACACAACTGAAGATGACACGGCAACGGCACTGATGTCAAGGTCCAAGAAGGGTGTTATATGCCATTTGTGTAAAAAGAATGGGCATTATAAATGGCAGTGCCAACGACGTAAGACGGGAGACAAGACTGGAGACAACAAAGACAGACGTTTATATAAGAAGGAAGACAGTAAGGAGACCTCGGGTCTAATGGCCGCTCTATATAAGACGGTTGGTGAGGGCCATTGGGTCGTAGATTCCGGAGCTACATCACACATGACGTCTGACGTGCACATTCTTGAAGATAGACAGGACATTAGTTCTAAGTTAGTGACAACCGCGAACAATGATACAATTGTGTCTAGTGAACAAGGGGATGTGTATGCCATGGGGCGCTCTGTGAGGTTTGAGGATGTGCTTCTGCTTCCAGGTTTGACGACAAACTTGCTGGCGGTAAGTAAAATGTGTACTAAGGGTTGCACTGTTGTTTTCGATGAGGCTTCTTGTAAGGTTTACCAAAAGGATTACAAAGTAAAAGTAATTGGAAAGCCAGTTTTCACAGCACCACTGAAACAGGGGTTAAATGTTTTAGATAGAGAAGCAGCCATGGTTCTGACGTGTCCTCCAGAAAATTCTTCTCGCGCTTGTTTTGATTTGTGGCACAGAAGACTAGGTCACCTGAGTGGACCTCTGATGGTGAAGCTGAAAAGTTTGGCAGATGGTCTGACTTTTAGAGAAGTGAGCACGGAACCATGTGAAGGGTGCTGTAAAGGAAAGGAATGCGTCAAAATGTTTCCAAAAGGTAAAACCAAGAGAGCAAAAGACTTTCTTGAACTCGTGCATTCGGATTTAGCGGGCCCTATGGAGGTGGAATCCTGGGGCGGTAATAGGTACTACCAGATTTTTGTGGATGACTTCAGCCGAAAAACATTTGGCTATTTGTTAAAATCGAAGACCGAAGTTTTCGCTACATTCATGGCATTCAAGGCACTTGTTGAAAATCAGACGGGAAAGAAGATTAAGAAATTTCGGAGCGATAATGGTACTGAGTATACCGACGCAGAGTTTCAAGGTTTCTTAAAGAAACATGGGATCCAACACCAGAGATCAGTACCTTACACTCCTCAACAGAATGGAGTGGCGGAACGAACAATACGTACAGTAACTGAGAAGGCTAGATGTATGGTGCATGAGGTTGGTTTGGACAAGAGATTCTGGGGAGAAGCTGTTGGTTGTGCCGTGTACCTAAAGAACCGATCTCCAACAATGGCCCTCAAGGATAAAGTTCCAGAGGAGGCTTTTACAGGAGAGAGAGTGGATCTATCGAATCTGAAAATATTTGGATGTAGAGCTCAGGTTCTGGTAAAGGATCATAGTCGCAAGAAGTTTGATCCAAAGACAGTCCAAATGTATTCGACAAATTCGAAGGCGTACCGATTTATTAATTTGCAGGATGATCCAACGAAATCCTCGCTCGAGATGCTATATTTATGGAAAAAGTTTCCGTTACTACTAAAGAAAAACAAAAAGTAGCTGTTCCTGTTTCTAAGAAGGATGCTGTGATCATAGATTTACAGTAGGACATTCCTGGAGTTAGTCGTTCCACTACTCAACCAGAGATTTCAATGATTGCTGGTCCAGTTGCAGTAGGGGTACCGGTGGCTAGTTTTCGATTCTGTCGACGTAGAAGATCTTATGACAGAGGATTTGCAAAGTTCAGCTTCTGACTTAGAGTGTCCTGTGGCAGAAGATTTGCAAAGTTCGAGACGTTACCCTGCTCGAAATAGGGTTCCGAAGCGGGAGAAAGACATGGTATATAACTTCCATGTGTCAGATGATCCTGATCCTATTTCAGTTAAAGATGCAATGGAGCGTTCTGACAAGAAGTTATGGGTGGAAGCGATGAAGGATGAGTTTAATTCCTTGAAGTTGAATTGAACCTTGGAATTGGTTGATCGACCATTAGACGCTAATGTTATCAAAACGAAATGGGTTTTCAAGTTGAAGGTTGGAGCTGATGGCAGCACTCAGCGCCATAAGGCAAGGCTGGTTGCTAAGGGTTATTCGCAAAAACCTGTTGAAGACTATTTTGAAACATTTGCACCGGTTGTCAAGATGTCGTCGATTCGTCTTCTACGAGCACTGGCAGTTGAGAAGAACTTGATATATCGTATGCAGTTACGACGCTAAGTCAAAGTAATAACTGCTATGATTCTACTCACATGGCGGCACTGAAACGAGTGCTTAGGTATCTAAAGGGAACAGCGGAACTATCGCTGTGTTACAAAAAATGTTATAAGCCTTTGGTTGCCTATGCAGATGCAGATTGGGGAAATGGGCCTGATGGGAAATCTTTCTCTGGTTATACCCTAGTTTTCGGTGGTGCTGCGGTGTCTTGGCAATCTTTAAAACAGCGTTGTGTTGCTTTAAGTACTGCTAAAGCTGAGTACAGCGCAATCTGTGAGGTCGCTAAGGAAGTGATATGAGTAAATGGTTTGTTAAACTGAACTGACTGGCTCGCATAACACTGCTGTTACTATTTTTAGTGATAGTCAAAGTGCCAGTAAGCTAGTTTATACTCCTGCTATTGGAAAACGTTCCAAACATATAAATATAAGATATCATTTCGTGAGGGAGTTAGCAGAGCAAAGGGTAATTTGTGTTGAATATTGTGAGACTGCCCTAATGCCTGCTGATATGTTGACAAAGGGAGTTGGTAAGCAGAAACATGTGTTTTGCACACAGCATAGTGGATTAAGTGGGGGTGTTGTACCATGAAGGTTATAATGCACTATGTTCTAGGAGTACAGTATTCTTTGGTTGTTGCCTAGCAACTGTTATTCTGTTGTCATCCTATGTTTAAGATGAAGTTAATTTTTATTTAAAATGTAAATAACTTTATTTTTGTCTTATTTCATTGAAAGCTAGCTCAGCCAACAGATGTAATCGATTTGAGCGCGCTTACAACCGTTCAGAGTTAGCGTGAGCGCGATAACAATGTCCCGTGAATCGTCATAGATGTCATGACATGCGCCATCTTGCGATAACGCCGACCATGCCCTTTAGAAATATAACTGTGAGCGAAATGTTGACAGCTCTCAGCTGTCATAATCGTGATATCTAAATCAGAACGCTAATTATCGCTGTGAGCGCTGTCAGTCAGTAAGCGCGCTCAAATCGATTACATCCCAATTCGGAAAGCAACCGTTATCGCGCTCGCGCTCATGCTAAAGCCGCATTCCGAGTTAGACCATAATCCTCGACCGATCACCATGTTCGGCAAGCCGATCCCTTGGGAGAAGCGAGCCAAATATCTGGGTGTAGTGCTCGATGAGCACCTCTCTTTTTCAGAGCACATTAAGGCGGCTCGTTCGCGCGCCGCCTTCGCTCTAGGTAGACTTCACTTTGTCCTAAATGCACGTAGCAAATTGTCACTAAAGTGCAAAATGCGTATCTACACAGCGTGCATCCGCCCGATCATGACATATGCCAGTGCAGTCTTTGCAAACGCCAAGCCCTATCGCTTCAATAGAATGCAGACCCTCCAGAACAAGTTCCTCCGTAGGATTACAGGCTCCCCCTGGTACGTTCGCAACGAGATCCTTCACGTTGACCTAAAGATTCCCACTATCCGCCAGTTCATGAAACGCATTTCAAAGCGTTTCTTCGAGACCGCCGCGAATCACCGCAACCCTCTGGTTGTCAAGGCCGCTAGCTATATTCCCTCCTCCATTAGTCATGTCCGCCGTCCCAAACATGTACTCACCGATCCCGATGACCACAACTCTCATTCAGGAGAGCAGCAGGGCCACCAGTACAGTGCACAAACACAGACCGACATTCCGACCTCGCCACCGAGGTTCCTCGCGAAGATCCCGACGTAACTGTCCCCCCCGACCCTTGCTCGACGAAGTGCCAGCCCGCGCCGTAGCTGAGCCTGTAGCTTTAAATTCCCCTGATAATAATAATAATATAATCCAGATCCAGCCTGTCCCATCTTGCTGTCCTCCCGTCAGCGACGCCCTAAGCCGAGGTCCGTACCCCACAGGGGGTGCCCTTAGCGAGCGTTCGCTTAGTAATGTAAGTAGTTTTACGCCCCTGGCTGGAGGCTTTGAGTCCGCTTAAGGTAGCCACAGGATAGTCCGGTTAAGTAGTCACGACCTGTCAAGGTCAACTACGAGATGCCATACATAAAAATAAAAAAAAAGACCATTATCGCTGACAGCGCTCACATCGATATTAGCCTTCCGATTCAGATATCACGATTATGACAGCTGAGAGCTGTCAACATTTCGCTCACAGTTATATTTCTAAAGGGCATGGTCGGCGTTATCGCAAGATGGCGCATTTCATGACGTCGGTAATTCGGTACGGACGTAAGCCCGCTCAAATCGATTACATCCCAATTCGGAATGCAGCCTAATTCGGAACTGATTGGAACTGATGGAAGCCCGCTCAAATCGATTACAGCGCAATTCAGGATGCAGCCTATTTCGCTTCGAACTGTCAGTGTCAAGTGTCAAACATCAAGCAAAATCATGAACAAAGATAAAAATACTGGCCTCTTAAAGAGTAGTTATATTCTTTGATACTGGGCTCTGTGAATTGTAGCGGTGGGTAATCTTTATTCCGGCAAGTGAATTGATTCACTTATTCCGACTCCGGGTCCGGTACCGGTTCACCTTATTTATTCCTTTGGCACCGGCACTCACTCGCTCATTTTGGTTCCCCGGTTTCGCAGAACATTTTATTCATTTGGTTCACTGGATCATTTGTCACATTTTGAATTGAACAGTTGGTTAGTTAGAGCGATACGACGTGTTCCGAGTACTTCCGAGTGACTTGAGCGAGTGAACGAGAGTGAACAGTGAACGCGCGCTCCGGAATCATTTGGTACCGCGGTGCCGGTAAGGATTGTAAGGAATAAATAAGGTTTACGTATCCGCGTTCGGTACCGGCTCCTTTGGATCAGTACCTCCGGAGTTACCCACCGCTAGTGAATTGGAGTCTGAATCGGATACATAAAAGTCTATAAAATACGCTCTGTCGTTATTAAAATTGATATTGATTACGTTTGTTATGAATCCAATGTGTGAATCTGTCTGAGTACAGTGTCAAAACACACATGAAAAATAAACTTCGATTATTAGAAGAAACGTAAACAACAGCAACATATATCAAAACCAATCAAAATGATGCCCGGAAGGATCAGCAATTTACCAATAGCAAATGAAAACCCTTTGGGTCTCTCGTGGCACGATTCTGCATGGATACCTCTCCTTAGCCCCTCTAATATTATGGACTATTTTTCTGAAAGATCAAATCCGTTTTTTGACCGTACATGTAATAACGAAATTGTTAAGATGCAGCGTCTCAGTATGGATCAACTGCAGTAAGTATCTTCCCATGTTAACATTATTAACACTACCAGTTCAACCATCAGTGGGTTCTATGCAATTTAAGTCCGGTTTTGTTTCAACCAGTAGCATAATATCAGTTAAATTAATAAAAATGTCTTAACATGTAACATATCAAATAACTACAACATTTTAAAACTTTATGTGTTTATGATAATCAATTATTATTTTATTGTATTTCAGAAACATGACTGGACTAGAATACATTTTGTTGCATGTGCAGGATCCAATCTTGTATGTAATTCGGAAGCAGCACAGACATAGTCCCACACAGGCCATACCTCTAGCTGACTACTACATCATTGCTGGGATTGTGTATCAGGCTCCTGACCTAGCTAGTGTTCTTAACTCTAGATTGGTATGTTACTTGAATCATAATTATAGTAGAAGAGTAACATCCTTAAACATGTTACCCTGTGAGGTGTCAATTCGATCCAACCAATCCGATTACTTATGACGTTTTTTGTAGTCCATTTTGAAATCTGTGCAACTGACCCACATCCACTAAACTTTAGTCAGTCTAGGACAAGGCCTAGCATAGAAAAAAGTAATTGAATGCTCAACACTGGTTTAGAATATTTAGATCATCTTTGATGAGGCATTTTCTAAGGAGAAGTGCAGTATAATAGAGGACCTGATATGATAATGTTTTATAGCTGTCTGCTGTCCATCACCTACAATGTTCGTTTGAAGAAACTATGTCATACTCAAGATATCATCCCAGCAAAGGATACTGGTGGGATTTCAAAGCATCTAAATCAGGTATGTGTTTGTTCTCACTGTTGCCTATGACTAACAATGTGCTTACTCTGATAAGAAATTTCCAAAAAACCACATTTAAAACTCTGTTTTCTGTCAATGTATTGATTTTTTGTGTTTGCATTGTCTTGTCACACAATTTATTGAACCAAAACTTGTTTGGTAATGCATTTCTGGACTTGTTTTACAAACCAATTTCATAACAAAGTATTTCTGCAATAATTAATATTGCAACATGTTACCCACTAAATGTTTCAATGTTTTTTGAATGCTTTTGAATATGTTTCTAGACTTCAACATCATGTTTGTTGCTTATCAGTAATATTTTGTCCTTAATGGTTCATTAGAAAACCAGTGTCAGACAGCATCTGTCTGGAAATATTGCTGGAAATATTCTTCAGCCCTGATTAGGAGCAGTGGTGGCCCAGTGGTAACGGTCCCGACTTACGAGTTGTAGGTCGTGAGTTCGAACCCAAGCAGGCGCTTTACTTTTTGTAAATAATTTAATCACCACCGCTCTCAAAACGGTGAAGGAAAACATCGTGAGGAAACCGGCATGTCCTAGAACCAAAAATTCGAAGACATGTGACATCTACCAACCCGCACTGAACCCGCGTGGTGGATTACGGCTCACTACCTCTCATAGAGAGGAGGCCTGTGTCCCAGCAGTGGGAATGTTATAGGCTGATTATGCTATGCTTATGCCTGATTATTACACTACACTTGTTATTATTATCGTTAAAATTTAAACTCGGTATCGGTAATGTTTAAACTCGGCCAACAACAAAACTTGAAAACTGTCTAATGCAATTTATTAGACAGATTTCAAGTTTCTTGCAAATTCAACAAAACAAGTTGTGACATTTGATTCTATTATGTCTTCACACTAAAACACCAAATATCGTAATTTGTGCATTGAGCTAAGTAGCCTAGAAAGACAAGTAATTAAATCATAAGAGTAGGGTAGGAACAATAATATCCTGGAGGGTAGACTTAAAACCTAACAGACACAATCTTATAAACTGCGAAGTATGTAGGTACCTGTATACAACATACCTTTCCCCCAAGTATACAAAATATATTTAAACTTTAACTTATACTTAAAGTCAACTATTTTGTATTTATTTAAATATCTACATTAACATTGTCTATTCAATATACATTTGATGAGGCCTTTCATAAGGGCCTTTTGATACCACTTTACTTTTAATCTTACCCCCAACATAACCTGACTCATAATCACTGGGTATAAGTACCTAACATCTCTGCCCATTTGTCCTGACTCGGTATTTCAATGATTTCTTCACTTGAGCATGTACCTCCTATTTCCCCCTCAGAATTTTCCATTTCCAAACTGACCTCGTCATTATTAACTTCTTCCTTCTCCCTCTCTCCTTCTCCCTCTCTCCTTCTCGGTCTGCATCTTCTGTATATTTCTTTTTAACCAGTTGGTCTATGTGTCGGCTGACAACATTACCATCAACGGTTGCAACTTGATAGTTGGATGGCCCTTGCCTTTTAACGACCGTACCAGGCAACCACCTGTTTATATGCACGGTCAAGGTCGAGTGTCGTGTAAAATTTGCCACCCGCAATCGTAGCAAACAATTCACGTGCAGTCGGCATAGAGTACGTATCAGACTCGGTAGCCTGATTAACCGTACCGTAGTCACCGCAAAGACGAAGGTCCCCGTTTCGTTTCGGTATTGGAACAACCGGATTTTGAAAAAGACACAGGGCGAAGTACTCCTTCCCCCACTAAACGATCTATCTCTTTTTCAACATTGTCTTTAATAGCATAGGGTACGGGACGTGCCTTCAAAAACCTAGGAGTCGCACCTGGTTTCAAATGTATAGCCACAGGGTTCCCTCTGTTAGTACCGAGTCCGTCCCTGAAAACCTCGCTGTACTTACTAATTATCTGATCGGTCGCAGACATGTCAAGTTCAGATATCATATTAACATTTATCTCGAACCAGTTACGTCCCAACAGATTCGGTCACGAGCCCTTATCTACAATGACATTCAAAACACACTTAATGTCTTTATATTGTACTTGAACTTGTCCCATCACTGTGACCGGCGAGCTGTTCCACGTACATAGGCGGTTGGGTACCGCGCGCAAGGTGCTGCGCGAGCGCACTCGCGCCCACGTCTGCTGGTTCACCAAGGAGAAAGCGGCGCCGGAGTCCACCTCCATCGCTACCTGCGCGCCTTCCATTAGCAGCTTCACTTCGTATGCCGGAACGCGAGAGCTCGTCGTGATCTCTATGATATAAATGCCATTAAGATCCACGTCAGTCTCGTTTTCGGCTAAGTAATTTTTTTCCGAATGACTTTTCTTTTTAGCGGTGCATATTCTTTTGATGTGACCTTTCTTCTTACAAAAGTGGCACACGGCGTTAACAAAGCGATCGCCAAGTATGGCGCTAAATTCGCTGCACTGCAGCAGTCCGTCCCCGGTCCCTCTGACCTAGTAGGCACCGACAGCTCGGACATCGCCACGTTTAGCGATGCCCTCGAACCCTGTCCGTCGCAACTTTCAGGTTGCTCGCCGCCGGCTGTCCACATGGACACCAGCGAGCCTTCCCCTCGCCCGACCTCGCCGTACTTAATATCGAGCGACGACCAGAGCTCCTCCCCCTCTTCCGACGAAGGCGTCTTTAAGACGGTCGGCTCCAAAAAGAGGAGCCTCAAACCGAGTCCTGACACAAGGACAAAGAAGCCGGCTATCGAAGCCACCTCCGCTCCCGTGGCTCCATCCGCCACCGCCACCGCCCCCTCTCAGGCCGCCTCGGCCTCAACCTCTTCCCTCAGCCACAGTGCTGCCCAGCCTTCTGCGGCAAAGAAAATCGCCCCCCCTCCCCCTGTGTACATCCAGGACAAGGGGAAGTGGACAGACGTGTCCAAATGGTGCACCGACCTGCGTATAGGCTACACCAGCGCGAAATCTACCCAACAGGGTATTAAGGTAACCGTCCCGACGTCAAACGACTACAGAGAGCTCACGAAGACTCTCCGTCTTAGAGGTGTGTCCTTCCACACCTACGCCCTCCCCGAAGACCGTCAAGTCCGCGTCGTGATCCGTAGGATCCCGAAGGAGATACCCGCGGAAGATATAAAAGCCGACCTTCTGTCGCAAAACGTCCCCGTTGCGGAAGTCCACCGCATGCACCGCGCCCGAGGCAGGGTACCGTTCGATATGGTCCTCGTCGTCTGCCCTCCTACTGAGGGTCACCACCCTATCTTCAACGTCCGTTCAGTCTGCAACCTCACCGGCTTGCAGATCGAGAAGCCATTCAAGACCGGTGTCATAGGGCAGTGCCACCGCTGCCAACTTTATGGACATTCGCAGATGCACTGCCACGCGAAACCCAGGTGCGTCAAGTGCCTGGGCGATCACGGCACTGCTGACTGCAGTCGTCCTAAGGACCGCACCTTGTGCACAGAGCCGCCTAGCTGTGTGCTATGCGGCGACTCAGGCTACCCGGCCAATTATCGTGGGTGCCCCAAGGCCCCTAAAACATCATCTCCCAAGCTGACGAAGCGTGCAGACGCCCGTCAGCAAAGGGAAAGCCCCCGCTACGCCCACGCGTGGCCTACCACACAGCATCAGGAGCGTCTCAGTCCTCAGAGGCCCTCGCCCTGGAACTACTTCCACCATCAGCAGGCTTTTCCAGCCTCAGCTCCTAGACCCGTTCCTGCGGCCATCCCTCCACTTATGGACCCCCGCATCCGCGTCAACGCGCCTCCAGGCATTCCTGTGCCTCTAAACAAAGCCGCTCCGGCCGCGTCAGCTCCGCCCGCAGCCACCCGGGTGGTCGGTCAGAACCCGATGGACGCGTTCAATGTCATATCCAGTACATTCACGGCCTTCCTTACCCCTCGTGCCAGGAAAATGGCAAGTGAAATTGTTGCCGCCAGAAATGCCGGCAACATTTTCATGATTCAGAATATCTACAATGCGTACCCGGACATTACGCAAGCCCTGATGTCCTTTAACAACCAACCCAACCCTAATCATGGATAAAGGAATCCTCGCGCGAACCAAACCCCGATCCCTAAAGTTAGGTTATTTCAATGCCAATGGCATCCTGCGTCAAAGCGCTGAAATCAGCGAGTTCCTCCGCGACCACCACATCGACATCCTCCTTGTTCAGGAAACGTTCCTTAAACCGAGTTACCGAAATCCGTCAATTGCAAACTATCGTACAGTTCGCAATGACAGGACGCGTTGCCATAAGGGCGGTACCCTTATCTATTACAAAAAGGAGCTATACTGCATTCCCGTAGACCCTCCCACACTCTCACGATTAGAAGTGTCTTGCTGCCGGCTTGGCATGACAGGTCATCAACCGATCACCATAGTTTCGGCCTACCTCCCCCCCATTAATACTTCGGAGAACTTCCAACTCCTTACTGAAGATCTTTCTGTCCTTTTTAGCCTGAGTGACTCCGTTATCATATTGGGTGATCTCAACGCCAAACATCCCTCCTGGAATAGCACCAGGACCTCTTCCAGAGGGAGACACTTGTTCAACCTCTCCTCCTCTCAGAATTTCGATGTCATCGCGCCGATGACTCCCACTCATTTTCCCCCCGATCCCAATCACACCGCCGATGTACTCGACGTGGCGCTCCTACAGAACGTCAACCTACGGTTGGACTCTATAGAAGTGGTACAAGAGCTCGCTTCCGATCACCGTCCAGTAGTCATGAAACTGGTCCCCCGCATAGGTCTGCCCGATTCCACCCAACCCCTTCCCAACAAAGTGGTAACGGACTGGAGGAGAGTAAGCGATCGCTTAAAATCCACCACGTCCCCCCACTTGGACCCAATCCCCGATCACTTTGACTCTATCGCTGACACGACGGCCGCGATCGACTCATTCACAGCTCACGTACAATCAGTCCTGAACGATTGTTCAAGGGAAATTCCAGCGACGGATGACCGTCGCTGGAAGTTGCCGGACGATGTACGCGAACTGTTGAATGAGAAGAACGCGGCTGTCCGTGCCTACAGCAACTTCCCCTGCGACGCGAACAAAGCCCATATGCGTTACTTACAGCGTACTGTAAGAACACGCATAGAGGAGCTGCGTACCGCCGGCTGGGACAAGATGTTGAGCGAACTAGAGCCCACCCACCTAGCCTTCTGGCAACTCCAGAGGAAGCTCAGATCCGGAGAAATAGTCTCCATGCCCCCCCTGATCCGTCCCGACAAGACCATCGCCTTCGATGATGTCGACAAGGCTGAGCTAGCCGACACTCTAGAAGTCCAATGCTCGCCTAGCTCTCAACCAGTAGACCAAGCTCACCTCTCTGAGGTCGACGCTGAAGTCGAACATAGAGCCTCCCTCCCTCCCGTCGAAGACCCAGAGTATCCACTGCCCCCAGTCACGCCCGACGAAGTGCACGACCTCATCAAAGGTCTTAAGGCTCGTAAAGCCCCCGGCTCAGATGGAATCACCAATAGGGTATTCCAACTTTTCCCTGCCCACCTGATAATGCTACTGACCACCATCTTCAATGGTGCTCTGAGCAACAACATCTTCCCGCAGGCATTCAAAGAAGCCACCGTCATCGGTATCCCGAAGCTCGGCAAGCCAAAGTCAGAGCCTAGTAGTTACCGCCCCATCAGTCTGCTCAATGTCCTCGGCAAAATCTATGAGAGGCTTATTTATAAGCGCCTCAGAGACTACGCCGAGACAAAGGGCCTCATCCCCAACGAACAGTTTGGTTTTAGAACCCAACACTCGTGCGTACAACAGGTCCACCGTATAGTCGAACACATCAACTTCGGTTTCCAACGAGGTTTGATGACCGGTGCTGTTTTCTTCGACATAGCGAAAGCGTTCGACAAAGTCTGGCACAACGGCTTATTATATAAGCTGTACCAACTCGGTGTGCCAGATCGTCTCGTGCTCATCTTACGGGACTTTTTGTCGAATCGCACCTTCCGTTATCGCATCGAAGGAGCGCTATCCTCCCCCCACCCTATTCGCGCAGGAGTCCCTCAGGGCTCTGTGATCTCTCCTCTAGCTTTCACGCTATTCACCAGCGACATGCCAAAGTGCAGCAAGGCGCAGTTAGCCCTGTTCGCAGACGACACGGCCATCTACTACACCGGCCGTGATGAAAATTCGATAGCTCGCATTCTCCAAACCCAAGTGAACAAGCTTGGCGCTTGGTTTAGAAAATGGCGAATCGAAGTCAATCCCGACAAAAGTCAAGCGGTTCTTTTCTCAAAGCCGCGTCGCAACCCCTCACCCCCTCGACCGATCACCATGTTCGGCAAGCCGATCCCTTGGGAGAAGCGAGCCAAATACCTGGGTGTCGTACTAGACGAACACCTCTCTTTTTCAGAGCACATTAAGGCGGCTCGTTCGCGCGCCGCCTTCGCTCTAGGTAGACTTCACTTTGTCCTCAATGCACGTAGCAAATTGTCACTGAAGTGCAAAATGCGTATCTACACAGCGTGCATCCGCCCGATCATGACCTATGCCAGTGCAGTCTTCGCACACGCCAAGCCCGTCGCTTCAATAGAATGCAGACCCTCCAGAACAAGTTCCTCCGTAGGATAACAGGCTCCCCCTGGTACGTTCGCAACGAAATCCTCCACGTAGACCTCAGGATTCCCACTATCCGTCAGTTCATGAAACGCATTTCAAAGCGTTTCTTCGAGACCGCCGCGAATCACCGCAACCCTCTGGTTGTGAAAGCCGCTAGCTATATTCCCTCCTCAATTAGTCAAGTCCGCCGTCCCAAGCATGTCCTCACCGATCCCGATGACCACATAACTCTCATTCAGGAGAGCAGTAGGGCCACCAGTACAGTGCACAAACACAGACCGACATTCCGACCTCGCCGCCGAGGTTCCTCGCGAAGATCCCGACGTAATTGTCCCCCCCGACCCTTGCTCGACGAAGTGCCAGCCCGCGCCGTAGCTGAGCCTGTAGCTTTCAATTCCCCGATTAATAATAATCAACTAAACTTGATCCAGCCTGTCCCATCTTGCTGTCCTCCCGTCAGCGACGCCCTAAGCCGAGGTTCGTACCCCACAGGGGGTGCCCTTAGCGAGCGTTCGCTTAATAATATAAGTAGTTTTACGCCCCTGGCTGGAGGCTTTGAGTCCGCTTAAGGCAGCCACAGGATAGTCCGGTTAAGTAGTCACGACCTCTCAAGGTCAACTACGAGATGCCATACACAAAAAAAACAAAAAAACAAAAAAAAAAAAACAAAGCGACATTCGCCCGCGTGCCGGTCTCCACATCGATAACACAGTCGAACATTTGCTTTGGATTGCATGGCGTTGACGTCCATAAGCTCACATGACGGCGACGACGTCGCCGCGGCGTCCACTGCCGTCGCGTCGTAGCTGACGGCGGCGCCGGTGACGGAGGCGCTCTGCATCATACGAGTGTCCCCGCCCGCACTTTCGGTCGATATCATAGCATCCACTATGTCATGGTATCGTAAATTATCTTTATTGAGCAGTTCGTATTGCAAATTATGATTGTTCATACCGAATACCAATCTGTCACGAAGCATCCTTTCCATGTCCGTAAAGTTACAACCGGCAGTGATTTTTCTGAGTTGAGCTATGTATTCCGCAGCGGATTCCCTGTGTAGTTGATCACGCTTATAAAATTTGAACGACAATCATTCGGTTTTGGGCTGTAATGTTTGGTTAGGATCACTTTAATTTCACTAAATGTTACTTCACTAGACTTTTTAGGTGTAATCAACGCCAGAAGAGTCTCGAACACTTGTACGCCGCACACTGAGTAGAAATTTGCCCATTTAGACTTATCTGATACGACGCCATTCGCCTCAAAACAATATTTATGTCTGTCGATGTAATTGTCCCAATTATCACATTTCAGAAAACCTAACAGACACAATCTTATGAACTACGAAGTATGTAGGTACCTGTATACAACAGATTCATATGCCAAGTTTCAAAACTTTGCATGTTCATTGTTTTCTGGTGCAAATGCATGACCCAGTCTCTTTGACACTAATCTCAGTAAAACTGCCTGCATAATTGCTATTTATTTTCATTCTAGGGCTAAGTCCATACAGTACTGGTCAGACCTCATCAAAAGATGTAAGCAGCACTCCTAAAGAAGAACCATCCACATTATTCCAGCGACAGAGGGTGGACATGTTGCTGGCTGAGCTTGTGAGACAGTTCCCTCTGCCTGTCACACAGGCACCCAGCCAAGTGAGTGATTTTCCACATAACTAATATACACACATTGTTGTGGACTGTATGTAGGTTGTGGACTAGTGGTTTCGGGGAAGGGTTGCTTCCATCGATCACTAATAAATATCTACGATACACAATCCATTGCACAAGTACTCTTAAAATTGCCAATTGTGTTTACGTAATTTTAGTTAAAATAAATATACATTAATGTAAATTTAACCTTAAACACAGTGTTTAGTTGTTTTCACAAAACGCTTAATATTTTTACGACTGATACTCTCTGAGCAACATACTTGAAAACACAAATTCAACCTTACACGCATGTTTTAATGTCATAATACAAAAAGTTAAAAAAAAGCAATAAATTTTTACGACCGATGCTCGCCCGACAAGGACAAGGAATGAGTGGAGTCGAACTGTCCAATTTGTTTTTGTTAAATCTGTAATTATAAGAATAAGGCTTGAAGAAGTCTTCGGATCTTTGAAGGGCTATAACTGATATCCATTTTCCACACCTCACTGGATCTGGAGTAAAGCTAAAAAAAACAAAACTCACATCTTTAATTTTATAACATGCACTTAGTCAAAATTAAGTCTATAAATGTTTATGAAAACAATAAAGCAGTCACATTAAACAAAAAAAAAAACATACTTACATTAATAATAACAAAAAAAAAATCTCCATCAAATGAAACAGAATCAACGCACCTAACCCGAACAATTTAAGTGGGCATGCGATCGTATGATTAATTATTTTAGTTGGAGTCTTTACAATTGCGATGGTTTATAACTCCTTTTATTGCCACTTAATTTAAAACAATTTTACGATGACTTCTTCACTAAAATTTATATTTATTTCGTATTTACAATCAGTGATAACAATTATGATAGTGTTAATAATTATCGAAAATATAAAACTCCACCCTTTTTAAGCGTTCTAGATGTGTGATTTTTAGTTTTTAAAAGAGCACTGAGGCGTATGGTCCGCCCTAGCGTCCGATTTCTCGTAGATAAACCTAACGATTCCGATTTCTCGTAGATAACCCAAATGTTCAAGTGGGTGCTCATTTGGTCAGGACATTTTTTGTCGCTGATTGTGCATCTAGTTCTTTGTTAGTGATCGATGGTTGCTTTAAAAAAAAGAGGCTACTTGTTTCCTGATTTATTCTTTAGTTATTCTTAGAGCTGGAGTACTGGTGGCGGTTTCTTGCTTTCCTTTAAGTATTTATATGTTATTCTGAAATCCTCTCGCCTATTCTAGGCCGGTGCATTGTTGGCTTAGCAGACCTCTGTGTCCGAGTACGAACTGACTACACCACTTTGAACCTTAATAGTTACGCCACTGCTGCTGAAGATATAGTGGATACTTCTTCAGCGTTCCTCATTGAAGCAATGTCTAGGTGGATATGCATTCAGGCCAGTCCATTCAGACGATTCGCTTTTATTTCACTTAATCCGTCGGGTCCGCCCTTGAGCGATTACGTCATCCACTTGCGTAGGCTCGGCCGCCCTAGCCGCAGATGTACCTGACTGTACATCTGCTGTACCGACTGGTAATCATTTCGCCCCGGGAAAACCACCATTAAACTTTCTGTGTATATTAACATTATCTATTTTACAGTACTGTTTCATATACTCAATCGATAGATCATGACGAGAGGACGATTGAAACTCGAAACGAGCGTCGTAGCTTCACCCAGTCAAAATGTTATGTCCATTTCAACCGCAGGCCAAATAATAAAATTTTATGAAACTTTGCCAGGAATTAATAGTTTTTTGTTCCTATACAGTTCTTTTCCTGAAGTTGTTACAAAAATAGTTGGCCGCTAGAACCGCCACTTATGCGATTGATCCATCAAAAGAAAGGTATTCATTCGTTGTATTTGATGCAAAAATAAAAACGTCAAAATTTAAATAATTCATTTTTGTTTATTTATGTTTTGACGTTTTTAGCTATATTTAGTTTCCATGTTAAGGGTAGATAGGTATCTCATCATAAATTTCGAATTAATAGAGGCTTATGTGTTTGGACAATTTGTTGCAGCGCATAAACAAGAAAAATACTAGAAAATAGGTTCAATAATTTGTTACGAGTCGATTTTAGTTAGTCGGTCGGACTGCAATATGACCCTTATTACAAATAAGGGTGACCATGAATTTACACAATGAAGTGAGACTGAGTCCTGATTTTTGGAATGTTCGATAGTCATATCGTAATTTTTTTGGGACATAAAACATCAAGGATAATAAAAATAAAAATATGGTCTTTTTTCAATTGTATGTAATTACAATTTGTACGGGTTTACAAGAATTGAGCACTTGTAAAAAATTTTTTTTTTTTTTTTCAAATTAAGCCACATTGCAACTGCTATCTTAATTTTGGAAAACGATTTTGTTATTTGTGATCTACAGTTTTAAAGCTCTATATCATGTGGTCCGACGCTTGTTTCGAGTTTCAATCGTCCTCTCGTCATGATCTATCGATTGAGTATATAAAACAGTAGTGGTCATTAAAATTTATACTAAACGAAAATTATGTAACACAGTGAAATGACCTCAAAATGCTATCTATATAGCTATCGAGTGGTGTAATTATATTTTGATTATAGATGATAGTTAGGTAGCTGCAACACTAAACTGTATCCCCCGATTTGTTTTCAACTGTTTTTTTATGGCCTCCTACTGTGACAGCAAATTTAAAAACGTATTCTCGTCAAAACCAGATTTTTTGTAACTAGCAAAAACGTGCTTGATCCAACACTTTTGATGTGCTGAGTACATCGCGTACAGCGGCTCGGAACATGAGGCGAGTCGCTGCGCAGTAACAAATTCACGTGTCAGCGGGGGTGAGGTGTGATGGGGAAGGCAGCGGGTAGCGCACAGAGCCGCCATAAATTACTGCTAAACTTGGTATTCTATCCATATCCGATTTTTTTTAAGGTAGTCTGCACATAATTTACCATATTTGATTATAACATATTCCAAATTTCCAGACGAACGGTGTTACAGTTAAAACAGAGAATTCAAATGACAAAAGTGACAAAGCTTCAGATGGGAATGTAAATAACATAACAATAAAACAAGAACCTGTAGACCCAAACAGCTCAGACATGACTAATGGAGGTTTACAAGGACATGCTGACATCAAAACTGAAATCAAACAGGAAAATATGAAGCCACCCCCAGAAAAGAAACCAAGAATATAATTATAAATTATGGATGTTTATTTTGAATAGAATAATTTAATAATGTCATAGTTGTATTAATTAATTGATCTACAGAATGACTTGTAACTTGACGTTTTCCTGTCAGGGCTTGATAGTGTGACCCATTTGCAACAATTGAGCACCCCATATAGCTTAGGTGAAAATCCAGTGGATAAAAAAAAACGGAGTTCATGACTAAATATCACTTTTCTCTGAACTCTCAAATGTAATAAGTAATAACAGCCGCACGGGTCGATCAATCAGGTTAAGCTACATTCAATCAGTTAAAAGTTAAAGAAGGAAGTTTATTAACCATTTTCATAACTTATCTACCTACTTGAACTTACACACCACTTATCTCAAAACTTTTCTTTGTCATTAAGCATACTAATTATGGGTAAAAAAATATGTAAAAAATATATTAAGAGGTTTTTGAAGCAGTTGATAATCCTAGAAATAATAGAATTTGCAAATTGTTGAAATATTTAATAATAGTGATAGGCGAATGAATTAACTGGTTTATGCCATCTTACTACTTTCTAACCTCCCAGCAAACCATCACAATGTTAGGCACCCAGGTTGTCTTATCCTGCATGGCAATTCTGTAAAACTCTCACCATGAAGACTTGCAAGGAGTGAGCTGTCGGATTTATCCCGTCTTGGTCAATCCCTAGCATCAGTGGCACTGACAGCTCACTCCACGCTCACATCACCTAAGTTACAGAATGGCATTTTTTATTACTTAAATTTCATAATATTCAAAATGCTCTCACTTCATAGACATGGAAACAAAAACAGGCATTTTTTCCAAGGTTTATATAGAATGATTAATGTCATAGTTTAATTTTGTCACTGTTTTTTGTAAGATGGTATGCAAAAGTTTAAAGAAGTTGATAATTACAGAAGTTTTAAATACAAGCACATGTAAAGTCAAGTCCTATTGAGATGATTATACCCATCTTTGTTACACATAAATAAATATTCAGTGTTCTTCTCCTGTTGGATGTTGTATAAATTGCCAATGTTTTCTTGAGCCTTTACAGCATTTGTACAAACCTGACAGTTAATTCTACGTTGGTCTTCTAAATCAGGTAAGCCAGTCCCCATTTGGTGTACACTGAAATCTCATAAAAATTGCCATACAGGATTTGCAATTTCTGACTTTAAAATCAGATATTTAATATAAATTTATAACTAGTTACCTTGAGAGAGCTTCACTGAAGCCTAATTCTAAACCAAAAGTAAAGCCTTGCTTGTAGCCTACATTGAAACTTTCTTGGAACACAGCTTTTTGACCGTCAGATGCGCCATCCATGTAACCAATCTGGAATATAATTGAAATGATAAGATTCATCTAAGATTCATCAATGAAAAAATACCCAAAATTCGGTGTAATGTTAACCTTCGCCACTTGTTCTATAGTGCGAGACCATGTCTTTCTTGATATATTCTCATTATATTCCGACATTTGCGTCAAATTTTTGTATATTTAAGCCTGTGAATTATCGGTCAACGTACGGGAACACAAAACAAATGCTGAAAAATAGAGAATTGTAAATGTGATTGTAAACAACCTCGGCCCAGATTCAGCGACTCCGTTCGTCCTTCGTCCAGCTGACACAGTGTCACTGTCAAAATGAGTTGACACTTCGGCCGCATTCCGAATTCAGCTGTAATCGATTTGAGCGCTATCACACCCGTTCTGAGTTAGCGTGAGCGCGATAACGATGCCCCGAGAATCGTCATAGATGACGTCATGACATGCGCCATCTTGCGATAACGCCGACCATGCCCTTTAAGCCCGTCACAGACGTAGCTATAATATATATTAATATGAATCATAGCAAGGCATATTACGACATATTTTCTATACACAATTTCGATTGACCGCACACGCAGCTATAATATATATTTCTATGACGTCACCAAAATATGTCGAAATATATATATCGGTATATTTTGGCCTTTAAAACCGTGCGCTTGCAAAGGCGAGGCAAGGGCAAAATATATATTATAGTATAGTTCTCGTGTGTGGTAGTTTGCTATACTTTAATATATATCTCGATATATTAGTATATATTATAGCTACGTCTGTGACGGGCTTTATTAAAACACTGTGAGCGAATTGTTGACAGCTCTCATCTGTCATAATCGTGATAATTACATCGGAACGCAAATTATCGATGTGAGCGCTGTCAGCGATTATGGTCTACTCGGAATGCGGCCTTCATTCCAGGCAGTGTCTTCTGTCACCCAGAATCAGATCCGAATCGTATTCGAAGAAGAAAAAAAAGAATATGTTTATGTTTTTATTCTTGAATACATACATACATATACTCACACCTTCCCATGGGGATAGGCAGAAACCACAGAACGCCACCGGCTACGATCCTTACATACTCCTAATTTGTTATTGAGAATATTAGACATTGGTGCCGATTCTCTTGTCACAAACGCCTCTAAACTAGACTAAAAATCACTAAAATTTGGTTTAATTCTGTCAAATGACGATTTTCCATTCTGAAATTGACTATAGTGACACAACTTAACTATATTTTAGTTTGACAGCACTAAGATTGCACTGAGTTATTAGTTTAGTGAAAATGGCTATTTTGCTATTCTGAATTTTAGGTTTTTCACCTAAAAATTTGATTGTCTAACTAAATCTGAACATGAATCTGACTATTTTTAATCGCGATTAAAAAGGTGTGGAATAAAATTAGGTGGCGTGAACTAAAATTCACGCCAACATCTCGACTTCAGACGTGCAAAAACGGTACTTTAACTTTCTTTTTCTTTATTTTGCTCATATCTCGAAAACGGTGTGTCCTATCACAAAAATAATGAAAATTTCGACCCCCTTTGAAAACCTGAAACCATCAAATCTCTACATGTAGAGATTTTTATATTATATTTTTCACACAAAAAGTCAAAACTTCCATAGAAAACACGTCGAGGCTGCCCCAGGCTGCCTCCGGCTCTAACAAAGATGTTGCGAGATCAAAAGAAAAAAAAACACGTGGACTCGCGATTGTCAAATTCGATTATAGTTGTGTCAAAATTATTTTTAAATTTAGAGATTTTTTTTCGCAGAATAGCTTCAAGATTTTCATAATAAAAAGTAAGGAATTTTAGTGATAGTTTAGTTAGTTTAGTTCGGTGTACAAGAGAATCGGCACCATTTTGTTATATTGTAGTTATATTTAAATTTAACTATCTGAAGCAAACGCTGTTTTATGACATAGATTCAGTCAAAATTCCGTATGAATTTTGGAGTTTTAAATACAACCCCTTCATTGTGTTTGCGACATTGGCTTTTGTAGCCTAATTGAACGCAAGTGTTTGTTAACTGCGTCCATGCGAGTGGTTCCAATTGTATTTTTTGTAGGCACATCACGACATCTCGGCGGTCTGTCACCGCTAGGTGAGACCCCTAGTTACTTTGGCGAGGCTCGGTGGCTACGACCTGCGACGATGATGCCAACTCGACGCGCCTACAGAGTAGGTGATTGGTCCCCGCCCGTCTAGATCACAGAGCTAGCCGTTCACTGTCCGCCTTAGGTATAAGGGGCCCTTGTTTGTGTGTGTGTGAACGGTATTGTTTCTGTGTAATACCGTTCAGTGTCTTTCATGTGTGAGTTTGGATGCCTGTATAGTGGCGGATGTCTGTGTTTGTTTACGTAACGTGCCTATATTAACCTACTACACGTTACGCAATGTATGTATGTTATGTATGTGGAGTCTTATTGTCAAGGTGCGATAGGGTCGTTGTCCGCTATCAGGTCGCGTCTGGGGGGCGCGCGTGTCAGGGCGCAATGTCTTTGACGTGGGTCAAATCCGATGCGTCGGCACTCGCTAACATTCCCTTCGCAAGACGCGAGTCGAGTTTGAGGTAGTGGGGATGTCGTCCGTGAACTGTGGGCAGCTGCCCTTTGGCACACCTGCTAGCACCGGGCGGGCGCTGGAAAGCGCGTCGTCGACCACCACCCTAATTGTCCTGTTGGAAAAAAAGTAGAGACCACCTTTACAACTCGACGGGGCGCGTCGGACGTGGCCATCTTGTGTATTAGGCCCTCGTGCCATACACGGTCGAAGGCCTTCTCCATGTCGAGGAATTTTTCCACCGAGTATTCCTTCTTGTTGGCTGCGGCTGCGAGGTGGTGCAGTACCCTCGACAGCTGAAGCGTCGTACTGTGCTCGTTCTTAGGATGTCGCGTCTATCTGCGCCATACGTGAAGAAGATAGGTTCCTCATCGGGAGGTATCGGCGTTGTCTCCCAGGTGTTTCTCGACTGCTGCGACTTGGTCGGTGTCCAGGTGTTCGGCTAAGACCTCCGCCCGGTCCTCCACTACATTCTTGAGCGCCCCGTCGCTGTTTAGCAGTGGGCGCACCGGGGCTGGGGTGTTTGTTAGTTGGCCGCTTTATAAACCAACGGCCAACTATCGGTGGTTTCTTCTATTCGTCTTTCCCAGCCCTCGTTGGTGTGGGCCTGGAGCTCGACCCTAACATTTGACCGCGAGATGGTTGAACTGCCTTTTAATACTGGGGCATCTATGTTGTTGCCACTCCATGCGAAGGTGCCACTACACGGCGATCATCGCGTTAATGTGCGTCGGCAGAGGTGGCAAAAGCCTTATCCCCTGCGAATGCGGGCTTGTCGCCGATTCGTAGTAGGCGCTTTGAACAACAAGCAGTGACGTTGCTCGCTGTCTCATCCACGTCCGAAGAAGTGGTGACAAGCCAGGACGTCGTGGTAGTCTCTACTTTTTCCTCAAACATCTTACAGTTTGTTATTTGACGTGGCGCTATAGGCTTCAGTCAGGTACCCGATAAGACGACGAATACAAGTTGGTGAACCAATTTTAACTCGTCGTCTATCACATGTTGCGTGATCTGGCAATGTAGCCCTCGGTGGACTACGATGTCCAGCACGTCCGGGGTGTACCGTGCAGTGTCCGGGTAGTGGATAGGCGTCTCTGTGCCGGACACCGTATAGCCGAAGGCTTCCGCGTTCGCGAAGAGCGGTCTCCCCTCAGTATTCGTTGTTAGTGAATTCCACGCCGGGTGTTTGCATTCTCAATCGTTGGCGCGGATGGTGGCGTGTTGTGTTTCATGTACAAGCGCCCGCAGCTCGGACAAGTCCGAGTGAGTCGCGGCGAGGAGGCGCTCGTAACATGCGAATATAGGTCCTCGCCTGCTACGTGCAGCTGAACACCCAGCGCGTAAAACTAGTTGAGTGTCGATGAGGGGATATCTTGATGGACGACTTACACCTGCGGGTTTCGATGATGCTGGTGCTGATGCAGGGGGCGAGCGGCACGCCGCGTCAGGAAATGTAGGCGACGCGGGCAAGCCCGGACCCCGCGGCCGCTTACGCGCCTCCACCTCCCCTGAGCTCCTCCTGCGTCGCTGGGGCTTCGGATCGAGCTCAAACTCGAACCCGAACCCCACAGTCGGTGTGGGTGACGTCATCTCCACGTCAGCTCATCCCGCGGTGGGCCATCGCCCGGATCGCGGGGTCCGGTCGTGTCATTAGTCGTGTCACGTCATCGCGACCGGACACGGCCGAGCCCGCTTATGCGACATGCTCGACCCTGCTCGTGACAAGCATGTTGACAGCATAGCTGGTGAGTCGTGTGCGGAGCCACGTGGGGGCGCCAGCGAATCGGGCGCCTGTGGTGTTGTTGGTGCTGGCCGCTCTCGCTCAGCCAACGTCGGTCCCGCCAGCGAGAGGCGGGGACCGGTTGCGGCGGTGCGAGGGGCTGGTACAGCTTTGGTTACCTTCGGCTCGAGTAACGACGCAAAGCGCAGCAGCGCTTTCCTTCGGCTCGGGTGGCGACGCAAAGCGCAGCAACGCAGCGGACGTAGCGGGCGGAGAGGAGGAGATGCGGGCGCACGCGAGGCGCGGCCTTGACTCACGGTCGGCCCCGGGGCTTGAATAGGCACCGGGCGGAAGAAATGAACTGAGTTGTCAGAGTGATTTTATCATTGTACCATTATGTTGAATTTTGTTATATGAAACATAAATAAATTCAAAAAGGGGAAGAATATACCCTTATTTGAAATTATACTTTACTACAGTACTAGAGCATTGATCTTGTACTTTAATAGAAAGGGAAGTGTTCGTACGGCTTCTCCAGTGTTATATACTTTCTTCTTCGTTCTTTAACCCGTCTATCTTTTATCCATGTGTCCGACTAAAAGACTTGTGTCTAAGGCCATAAATAAAAAAACTGGCTCCATCAGACTTCATCATGACTTGAGGCACTGTCATTGGGGTATATATGTTCTGTGGTCATTGGTTCACATTCATTGTCATGGTATTTATGTTCTGTGTTCTAAATGGACTTCATAAGTTCATAATCTGTGATGGACTTTAGGTTATGTTTTGATTCTCAAAATGTCAAATGAAACGTGTGAGTGATACTGTAATTATTATTGAACCCCTATTACACATTATTTCAATTTGCATTGATATCGTAGTTATTATTTGAAGAAGCAATATGAAAAAAAGCAAAAAGTTCTTCGGTAAAAAGAAAGGTACATTCAAGCCTACTACAAAAAAGAAGAAAAAAGCTGCAGAAGAAAGAATTGTAAACAAAAAAGCAATTTTTAATAGATACAAAAATGCGCAAAAGGTCGGGGAAGAATTGGAGAAGAAAAGAAAATTAGAGGAGAAACTAAGGCAGCGAGTAGCATATTCTGAAAGTGAGGAGGAGGAAGACGCATACGATCAGTTGTTGTCCTGTTTTAGTAACAAAAAGAGAAGACCGGTAGCAGAAAGTGATGAAGAAAGCAGCAGTAGTAGTAATAACTTAGATGACGAGGCGGTGGACACGAATGAAGCAGAGCATGCACATAATCACATGCATAGTGACCAAGAAAGTACAAGTGGGGAAGAAGGTGATGAGGATGTTGAGGTAATGGGATACTCAATTATTAAATTTATTGCATTCCACAATTTGTAGGCATCTTTTACAAAGACATGATAATTTTTGGGTTGCAGTTTGGCACAACAAAGTATGGACTCCTTCTCCGTCTTTATTATCATGTGTAACATTCAAAGGTAGACCCAAAATGTCTAAATTATTGATTTAAGTAGTTAATTTCTGAATGCTGAAATATATTTATGAAATGTTTGGAATAAAGGATAAATCATTGACTTTCCAGCTATTTGCTCTACACATATACAAATCCTTCACTGTGTTACAAACTTAAATTATGTGTCTATTTTGCAGGTGCCCATAAATCATGAAATGGAAACTGAAGAAGTTAATATGTCTGATGATCCATTCACAAAACATCTACAGCATGACCTAGGAGATGAATTACTAGTCTCTCTCACTGACAAACCACCGGCTATGGAAATCACAAACAAAACTTGGCCTGTTTTAGGCAACCTATCTGTAGTTATACCAAAACCTATAGAGACACTTTCTAAAAAAGTTAAACCAAAAGTTTCAATAATAGAAGAAAATACTTATGTGGCAATGGGAACAGTGCCTACATTGATAAATAAAATTGATTTCCAGCAGTTACATATAAAATCTCAAATACATGGCAATATAGTATCAGCTAATAAAACCAATTTAATAAAAAGGGATTTAGAACTTGCTGAAGTCTTCACTCCATTGCAAAAGGAACTGTTTTCAATTTTTAACAACTATCAAGATCTTTATTATCCTGAGAGATCATTCAGCAATGCAGATGAAATTCGATATACTTACTGTCTTCATCTAGTAAATCACATGTTGAAAACTAGAGCCAAGATTCTGCATCACAATGCCAAACTCTCCAAGAAGAATGACTTGTCTGATGAATATCGCGATCAGGGATTAGTGAGGCCTAAGGTATGTAAAGCAAAACAATGTGTACTTAGTATGTTTGCTGGGTTAGACTTGACAGGTTGAGCTTTTTAAATGGATTTCACTATGGTTGCTTTAACATTTCTAAGGTATGACTATAGCACAGATAATGTAATACTACATACAGATACCTGTACCCTTATAAAGAAATGGCACCTTTCTAAGTCTGGCTATTGAGCTGGCTATTTTTCTTCATCCAATTTTTCAACAGATGGCAGCTTCATCAACTCACTTATTGTCAGAAACTAGCTTTACAACACCATCTAGGAGTCAACCTACTTTTAAAATGTTTCTTGCATTCTTTTTCATTTAAAGTTTTAAAGTTCTGGGTATAGAAAACATGTTTATAGATTTCTTATAAATCTATTAACATGTTTGTAAAGTAAAAGACTTAAAAAAAATGTTTGTTGGGTAGTTTTGTTGAGATGACAGGACAAATTGAGTAAAACGCCATCTATTGCAAACAAAATGATTAACAGATGGCTACTTTTAGCATTTTATGGGTTTGAATTGAAGATAAAGGCTTCATTCATGTTTTGTTGTTGAAAATATGAGTGTAAATAGATAACTTAATTATCTATTTACATTTAACGAGTAAGTTTTGTTTTTTACCAATCTTACTTCCTTCAAAATTCTGCTTCATAATGGTTACCTATGCTGCTATCTATGAACTTTTTAAGACTAATTATAAATTGTTTGAGTTGAGACCCCCATGACCATAGTGACCCCTCTTATTAAACTTCAATAAAAATAAACTTGACTATTCATAATCATGGATTATGGCATACTAGTGTAAGCCATTGTTGAATGCATAAGTATGTGTATGCTGTTGGTAGTCTATTAAATTCATAAATATTAGGAATCACACTAATTTAATAATTTTTGCAGGTTCTCATTATGGTACCATTTAAAGATACTGCTTATAGAATTGTCAAAACCTTGATTGATATTCTGGTACCTAAAGAAGCAGGGGAAGTAGTAAATAAAAAGAGGTTTGAAGAAGACTTTACAGGTGGTGAACTAATAATGCCCCGGAAGAATCCTAAACCTGAAGACTATGAGCTCATGTTTAGCGGAAACACTGACGACACATTCAGATTTGGCATGACAGTTACAAAGAAAACTCTCAAGGTATGCTGCTCTCACATACCTAAAAGCCAATTCAAGTTAATACATTGTTTATCTAGTAAATCTAAATTTTCCTAATTTAACTATACATAAAATATTAAAACTCTTTATAACAGCTGTATACAGACTTCTACTCTTCAGACATCATAGTGACGTCACCACTGGGTCTGCGCATGATAGTAGGCGCGGAAGGCGAGGAAGACCGGGACTTCGACTTCCTGGCCTCCATAGAAGTTCTGGTGATGGATCAGACTGATGTCTTTCTCATGCAGAACTGGGATCATTTGCTGCATGTCCTTGATCATTTCCATTTGCTGCCGAAGAAAACTCATGGCACTGACTTCTCTAGGGTCAGGTCTTGGGCTGTTAATGGATGGTCTAAGTATTACAGGTTGGTTTACTTATACTCCTCTTTTAAGTCAAAGTTACTTTGCATCTACAAATAAGCAGTATTTAACATGTGAACGAAGTATTCTAAAGTTATTGTTTTTTTTTATTTTGCAGACAAACACTTATATTCTCATCTGTAGCATTGCCCGAAATAAAGTCCGTGATAAATAGGAAATGTCACAACTATGCAGGAAAAATCTTAATTGAGAATTCTGCCGAAGCTGGCAGTATACAACAGGTGTTGGTACAAGTTCCTCAGATCTTCCACAGGTGAACACTTTTTTCCAGATCAAAATGTGTAAAATATACATTTCAGTACCTACACTCGTGTTTTAGACAGATTTGATCTTAGTACTTTTTTTTGGCAAATAAATCTCTCACATCTTTAAATTAAATAAAAATGTTCTTTACCATATTATAGGTTTGCAGCAGCTACTCCTCTAGAGTCAGTGGAGGCCAGGTTCCAGTACTTTATCAAGGAGATACTGCCGAAACAACGTGACACGCTTATGAGCCACACACTCATCTATGTCCCTAGCTACTTTGATTATGTGCAGTTAAGGAACTACTTCAAAAAAGAAGACATTGGATTTGTTCAGATTTGTGAATATTCTAAGGTGAGACTAGACTATGATTTATAGGAATATAAACTTTTATAATACAGAAGATATTATTATATTGTTAAAATTGCCAAATAAATATTTTATTGCAAAATGGCTAAATATATTTTGGGGTGCAATTACTGGGATTTAATGACGTTATCAGAATATTGAAAAGCATAAAATCATGGTGTCCCTGTCCTTGAATAAAGAATTCATTTAATGGATAAACAAAGTTGTATTATCGATTATGTAGATTAATTTTCGTAACTCACATATTTATTTGAATTCAAGTTTGCATTTTTTTTAAACGCCTAATTGGACTGGCCATGGACGAGGCAATTAAAGTTCCCCGCCCTATTATTGTTCATTAACTTGAATAACCAGGGATTTCTGTGGGTTTTTCATAATAATCATATAGTTTGCGGTTTTTGACCGCATGTAAATGCACTACCTAATCCGATCACTGCTTATTGTAAGTTTCTTTTTCAGTCTGTTATTAACGTTTTTTTTTTTTTATAATTTCAGGATGCAAAAATCGCGCGTGCAAGAGACATGTTTTTCCACACGGAAGCCCACTTTTTGCTGTATTCAGAGCGAGTCCATTTCTTCAGAAGGTTCAGGATAAAGGGCATACGGCATATCATATTTTATCAGCCCCCTACGTATCCGCACTTCTTCTCAGAAATGTGTAATTTAATGCAGGTGAGATCATACTTAGCTTTTGTTTTTCCCGCATGGAGATTCAGGAGCCGCGCATTTAGTTTTCCGGTAAAAAGCCCATGCAAAAAATATCTTGATCCGATGCTCTGTTGCTGCGTGAAAGGACAAACGAACAAACACACTTTTGAGTTAATAAAACAAAAATACTTGTTTCAAACACTATCTCTGCCGTGAGTGCATTCTGAAGCCTCGAAACTGTCAATTAAATATTGTTAATAGGCTGATTGCATGTGTCCACAGGAGATGAACCAGAACAAGTTCGGTGGCAGCGAGTGCAACATGACGGTGACGGTGCTGTTCTGTCAGTATGACCTCGGCCGCGTGGCCGCGCTACTGGGCAGCGGCCGCGTCGCGCGTATGTTGCGGTCAGACAACCACGTCCACATGTACGTCACGGGAGAGAAATGATAGCACACATTCTCATTTATAAATTGTTAATATTATAATCGTTTTTTATTTTATTTTTAATACCTTATTTGTCAGTTTTATGTCCTTTTTTGTAACACGTTTTCAACGGCGAACACGTATTTGCGCCGTTTGACCCTTAAATTGATGGATTCTATAAACCTACCTTCCTTTGTTATCTCTGCTTCGCTACTGACGCACCTGTTAGAAGGCAGGTAAATACTCAGGCGCGGTCGGCTTTTCACTGTCACAATAGGTGTCGAGAATCAACTAAAAACTTTTTGAGCTTCTAAAACGCACAACTTTTCTCGCTATTATAATTATATTATAATGGGGCCAAATCTGTCGTTAGCTTTTTGATCAATAGAAGGTATTTGAACAGTAGATTATGTATAGTGAGAAGAGCGAGTGAAGCTAACTCTCAAATTTTAACACCCCGTCTTGGATAGGTCAGGATTTGAATACATTTTCAAACAGGCAATGTAATAATGAAAATATTTAAAAATACATTTTCAAATATGCAGGCAAGGCCAAGAACCAACGAAGCGAGCTCAAACGTTTTGCACACTCGGATTGGTTACATTTTCTAGCAAGCATTTCAAAAGAAAGAATTACTTGCTTTGTCGGCTCAAAAATCAAGAGAATGTAGAATGCAATAGCGAGCGAAGCGAGCCTGAAAATTTTAGCTATCGGCCTTGAAAATGTTCTGTTTTTTTTCTTTTGACCCCAGTTTGATACCCAGGGTGAAATTTCTTCATAACTTTTAGGTTTTGAAATCTGGCCTTAACCCGAGCGTAGTGGTGCCCAAATTCCCGAGTTTGCTTTGCTTGCTCTACCTAATCTATATCCTGTATTTATAACAGGCTTTTAAATAAATCTAAATGTTTTTGAATATCGGGGTGACTCAAGTAGCTACTGTGTGTTAGTTAGTAAGACACGTGAATCATTCAGGCTCTCGACAGCTTGAATGATTTTGGTGGGATCATGAGCCTCCCTCCCCTCCAAATTCACCCCTGGGACCGCGCCTTAAAGGCTTAATAAAGGATTATTTAAAGATATTTACCGAAATAGCAAGCTTTGAGTGTCAAAATGGTTAGGTACTGGTTATTAAGCGTGTATGTCAGTTCCCATGAATATGATGTGTAGCTATATTTTAGTCTAACAGCATTAGGATGGCACTGAGTTATGTATAAATTAAATGAAAATGGCAAGTTTGCTATTCTGAATTTGACGTTTTCCACCTAAAATCTTGATTGTATAGCTAAATCTGAACATGAATCAGATTATTTTTAATCGCGATTAAAAAGTGGTGGTGGATAAAATTAGTTGTCGCGAACTAAAATGCACACCAACACCTCGACTTTAGACGTGCAAAAACATGTATCTCGAAAACGCTGTGTCCTATCGCAAAAATAATGAAAATTTCGACCCCCTTTAGGAAACTTTTAAAACTGAACATGTAGGTATATTTTTTAAATATTTTTCATACAAAAAGTTAAAACTTCCTTAAAAACAAGTCGGGGCTGCCCCCCATGCGCGCCTCCAGCAATAGAAATTCTTGTACTTACGCAAAATTTTAGGACCTCGCCTCGAATAGGCTTTTTCTATATGTATTACATATAGAAAAAACCTATTCGAGGCTCGAGGCGAGGTCCTAAATTTTTGCGTTTTCGGATATTTTTAAGTTGTTATTACAACTTCATTTTATTTTGAAGCTAGCCAGGTGAACCGACTAATACATCTGAACAAAGTAGGTAAGTGCCTACGCACGGCGACAAATCAAACTATAGATTTCCAGTATAAGCTGACTTCTCATTGTACGATAAACCTACACAATGCGAGGTCAGCTAAAACTGGAAATGTATAGCTTGGTGTGTATCCGTGTGTACGTATAGGAAAGACTGAAGTCGCAGCACACCATGTCGATAAATCCGCGTTCAAGCGATTAAACTGTGCTAACTGATTCGTTACAGTTTCATTGAACGCGTAGATGTGAGAAATCAAAATAGATCTCAGAACCACCGCGCGTATACTGTAGGTACTGTACGTGCGTACACCGGAACTGAAACAGATCACTAGACCGCTAAGTAAGCTTCGGTGCTCTTCTGGATTTTTTGCCGATTAGATGAGGGAAAATGTTTGTGCGGTAAGGTAGGCAAATCGTTAATATCTACACCTACTCAATACGTCTCACAAGCTATAACGTCTCCCAAACTTCAAGTTCTTTTTGTGATAGGTATAAGTAGGGTACGATGGGGGAATTGCGGACGCTTTTAAGCGGAATCACAAATAAAACTCAAACTATTAGTAATAATCAGTCTGTCTTTATTAATTATTAAACTATAGTTGTTTACCTATCAAACCAACATTAGTTGTTATATGAGATCAATCAAAATGATTAAATTTTCATAAAAAATTATAACAAATATGTCATTACCCTTAGTTCTTGGGGTAAATACGGACCAGTGCTGGGTTAATTGCGGACAACATGGGGAATTTACGGACGAGGTTCCACTTCATTTGCAGAATTCACAGACGTAGCCTCTTGAAGAAGACCCAGCACTGCAATTCTCATGTGCCCAATTCTTACATTTTGAACACATAATCCAGTGTTCACAACAACACATAGTCCAATTGTTTGTATCTGTTGTTCAAGAGGAGAAACTGATGAAAAATATCACCAAAACTTTCAAAAGTGTTTTTAAATTTATCTTGATCCATTGGACAAATTCCAGCAGACTTAAAGCCATTCATAGCTTTTGCAGTACTTGTGGTTGTATTAAAAGCCTTTGTATAAAGGCCTACAATATCATATTACAGTTATATCGGAGGTGCGCCTCCGATAAAACAGGGTTACAAGTCGAAAAACCTGGATTTTCAGAAAAGCGAAAATAAACTCACGTGTTTGTTAATCAGTCTTTATTCTTAAACTATTATTATTATGTGATACAAATTATATATACTTGTAAAGCTTACAAAACATACGTTTTAATGGCATTCGCTGTTTTTAAGTTCTGAAAACAAACCTGACAATTCCCAATTGTAACAGTATTTTATATAACTATTCGAACTTCTACTAACAAAAATACAATATGACAAATGTAACAATTCTTATTATAATAAAAATCAGGCAGTTCTTTAAACTATTTTTAACTTAATAAGTATCCATACAGCTGTAGAACAAAAAACTTTAACAAAAACATTCAAAAATTCTAATACCAATAAAATATAAACATTTCTCGCCATCACAATTTCAACGAATCACTTTACAATACAAGTTTAGGTAGTCTTTAATTAAGCTACGCTTAAATAATATTTGTTTAGTGTTCTCCTTGATGAAATAATGTTTAAATACTACGTAGGAACTATAATTATCACCAGTCGTCTCATAATTGGGGTGTATAATTATATAAAAAATAGGTATTAGTATTAGGTAATGCAATATTCGATTGCAATTGGTTGTAAAAAGGCGCATAGAACCGTGGTACATATATGATTACTATTAATCAAACTCATCAAATCAGCTTTCTTCCTCTCGCTTATTGAGAGCTGTCTGACGTAAGCAGGCTTTAGTCCAGGCAGAATCTCAGGGTATGTTCGCCAAATTTTAGATTCCGAAAATCCTTCGTCTTCATAAGAGTTCTTGTAATAAAGAACACTAGGCTAGGTGTTTCTGTCATGAATTTAACGACTCTGACGTCTTTCAATTTCATGTTACCCGTACCGAAGCTTAGTTCTGCATGTAACTTCTTCAGGGATATAAAGTCACTATAGGATAACTCATTCACCGAGTTCAGTTTTTTGGCTGTTCTTATAATATGTGCATATTGAGAAGGCACGTAAATTGGGCCCGATTTTAAACTTGTTTTAATGCATTTCTCAATTACCGAATGAACCGAGTCGCCTTCATTTTGAGTATGTCACCAAAAATTTGGGTGTAATAGATTTCAGTTTATTGTATTTGAGAACGCAATATGCGTATAGAGCCATTATAAACTTGCTTTTATTTTGTCCTCCTGTGGAAGATCTGAGGAACTTGTACCAACACCTGTTGTATACTGCCAACTTCGGCAGAATTCTCAATTAAGATTTTTCCTGCATAGTTGTGACATTTCCTATTTATCACGGACTTTATTTCGGGCAATGCTACAGATGAGAATATAAGTGTTTGTCTGCAAAAAAAAAAAAAAACAATAACTTTAGAATACTTCGTTCACATGTTAAATACTGCTTATTTGTAGATGCAAAGTAACTTTGACTTAAAAGAGGAGTATAAGTAAACCAACCTGTAATACTTAGACCATCCATTAACAGCCCAAGACCTGACCCTAGAGAAGTCGGTGCCATGAGTTTTCTTCGGCAGCAAATGGAAATGATCAAGGACATGCAGCAAATGATCCCAGTTCTGCATGAGAAAGACATCAGTCTGATCCATCACCAGAACTTCTATGGAGGCCAGGAAGTCGAAGTCCCGGTCTTCCTCGCCTTCCGCGCCTACTATCATGCGCAGACCCAGTGGTGACGTCACTATGATGTCTGAAGAGTAGAAGTCTGTATACAGCTGTTATTAAGAGTTTTAATATTTTATGTATAGTTAAATTAGGAAAATTTAGATTTACTAGATAAACAATGTATTAACTTGAATTGGCTTTTAGGTATGTGAGAGCAGCATACCTTGAGAGTTCTCTTTGTAACTGTCATGCCAAGTCTGAATGTGTCGTCGGTGTTTCCACTAAACATGAGCTCATAGTCTTCAGGTTTAGGATTCTTCCGGGGCATTATTAGTTCACCACCTGTAAAGTCTTCTTCAAACCTCTTTTTATTTACTACTTCCCCTGCTTCTTTAGGTACCAGAATATCAATCAAGGTTTTGACAATTCTATAAGCAGTATCTTTAAATGGTACCATAATGAGAACCTGCAAAAAATATTAAATTAGTGTGATTCCTAATATTTATGAATTTAATAGACTACCAACAGCATACACATACTTATGCATTCAACAATGGCTTACACTAGTATGCCATAATCCATGATTATGAATAGTCAAGTTTATTTTTATTGAAGTTTAATAAGAGGGGTCACTATGGTCATGGGGGTCTCAATTAAAATAATTTAGTAATTTAGTCTTAAAAAAATCATAGATGGCAGCATAGGTAACCATTATGAAGCAGAATTTTGAAGAAGAAGCTATTCGAGGCGAGGTCCTAAAATTTTCGAGCTCCCGCCACTTTTTCCGAAAATCTAATCGACCCTAGGTGGGGTACTAACATTATCGAGCTTGATTCGCTCGCTCTTGCATTCTACTGCATTTTATATCTTAAGTTTTTATATATGTTATTAGTATCTCCTTTATTACATTTTACAAACTCATAAGTTAAATTTTTTTTAAATCTGAAAACTACATTAAAAATATAAAATAGTATCCCACCGGTATCGGGAACAGGGTCCAAGCTACCGGCGGTCAGGGCTCCAGAGAGAGGAACCTCCTGACAATGCGAGCCGTGTCCACCAACGAGAGCCTCCTCAGGTGTTTGTCGAGGCTCTTGGCTATTAAGCTATTGGCTGTCACGACTATCGGCACAATGATTGCTGAGTCCACATTCCGCATGTCGACAACCTCGCGAGCCAAATCAAGATACATCAAGTATCTTGATTTTCTTTATCTTTCTTTATCTTTCTCGGCTTTCACGAGGTTACCGTCATGCGGGACCGTTATGTCAACAAACATTGTGCGCCGCTCTACTCGATCCACCACCACTATATCAGGCTTATTGGCAACAATAGTCCTATCAGTGATGATGGATCGATCCCAGTACAATGTTTTATTTCCATTTTCGAGAACTGGGTCGGGCACGTACCTGTAGTACGGCACTTCCGATTCCACAAGGCTGTATTTCAGAGCAAGTTGCTGATCGATAATCCTGGCTACAAGGTTGTGTTTATGCAAGTACTCTTCGTTAGCTAGACGAGAACAACCGGAGATAATGTGTCTTATTGATTCCTTCGGACGGTGACATGCCCGACAGATGTCAACCGTGCCGTCTTTCACAATAAATCTCCGGTAATTGTTCGTCATCATTTATGGTGCAGGTGGGGAACTCCTGTTGTTAGGAACTGGGGTAGCGAACCAAACTCCAACGCCGTCTGGTACTGGGCCGCCAAGCGAGCGTGCGATCTTGTGAACCATTTGATCCAAAAGTTCTGCAGCCCGTCCGGCCCTGGAGACTTCCAGTTAGGCAACGGACGGACTGCACGAGCTACATCTTGGGGGCAGATGGTAATAGCCCCCATTTCTGGTATTGGATTGCAGGCTCGCTCGACTTCCCGAGCCCAGTCACCTTCGGTGTGACTGACAGGCACCGACCAGATACTGCGCCAGAAAGAACACATGGCATCATCATCTGGCAGGCACGTGTCAGCCACACCTTGGTTCGGTCGCTCCCAACCCCTGTAAACCCACCTTTCATCGCTCTGGAAGGTGCGATTCTGAGTGTATCACTCTACTCGCCGCTTATACCTATGAATACGGTTAGCCCATGCATACACTTTCTGCTTCAGGAAGTCGATGCGCTCTGTTACGCAAGACAGATAGTTCTGAGAACGCCCGCCTCACAAAGCGCATAACTCTTGGACGAGTATTGCCGTCTCTGAAGCAGATTAGTTTGCCGATGAGCGCTCTGGCCCCACCAATACGGTGCTCAATTCTGCACTGCCAAGCTGGTACGGTTGGTTTCGGTCGCGTAGCTCTAGAGTCATTGGCAAATTTTACGTGAGCTACACGAAATGCCACTACAGCCGCGCAGTACAGAATCGAATGAGTACCGGTTAGGTCTTCGCAGTCATCAAAATAGTTTGATAACTGCGAATCCAGGACCGCCACCAGCGCCCTATTTTTGTTATGCATGGGCAAACGAGGTAAGCGTGGTCTAAGTTCGGGCGACATGAACCGATATTCCCGAATCGCACACTCCAAAGCACTCCTGAATTCCTCATTGCACTGGGTACTTACGTACATCACTTCCCTCGTCAGCTTGATTTGTGTTGGACTGTGGTAGTACCACAACAGTCTGCATGATATGGCTACTCTGCATTTCACTTCGCAGGTGATCAAGCACAGTGTCATCCAACATATGATTACGTTGGATGACCCGCACCTGATCCGACAGTCGTTGTGCCGAAACGTTGACAGCTGGCTCAAGCACCTGAAAGAGAGAGCATCCGAACACGGTACGCGGTCAGATTGTTCCCCCCCTCTGTAGCCCCATAGTATGAGCGCATGATGATTTACGGATACGACGACAAACGAGCGGAGCCGGTCGCGTGTCGCAGTCGACTTTAAATACAGTGTACACGATTTAATACCGTTTAAAGATTGTAAAATCCGTTCCGATCCGATGCAATGCAAGCCGTTTGGTGGAAATCATCCTTTACACCTTTTTCTGTATGCATGGACCAAATAAAACTTATCCCATTCGAGGCTAGATGCAAACTTATCGGGCTTTCTTTGCTCGCTCTTGCATCCTACCTTCTCTTAATTGTTAAGCTTTTCTGCATAAGTCGACAGACCTACCAAACCCTAACATATCAGACGATAGCCTGACATATATCCGAGTTGAAGTGCAAAAATGATCGATATCGATTGGTGGAGCTGAAGATGTAACCCTCTGAAAATAAACATGAAATTATAAAGAGATGTTTGTGTTTCGGAATCTAGCCTTATCCTCAGCTTTTCGAATTTCCGAGTTTGCTTCGCTCTTATTTATTACCTGTAGTTCAACAAAAACAAGTAAATGCCTGATTTGCTTTTGTGTACTACCAAGGAATTAACTTAGGTACCTACATAGTGCCTGAGTAGGTAAATTTCTCAAGGGAATTATTATAAAAGTCGTTTTATTATTATCAAAAACATTTTAATATACGACAATACACATACATTGCCCAACAAAAACGACTATACACTTAAAACGAACTTTTTAAATTAAACAAAACTAAGTTCATCATTTTATGTTGATACCACGTTGATACGTACCTAAAGTTAATTAATAAAATAAAATTAGGCATTCTTTAATACACCGCTAAGCTGATGATACAAATCGCACTAAGCCACTGAACACTACCTAAACAATAATATACGTTTTAATAAATACCTATCTAGCTAAATTATTCTATCTAACTGTAATGGCTAGCTTACTCTGCAGTTGTGAACCAAGGTAGGTGCAGTCTCAGTAGGTCAAGTTAACACCTAAGCCTACCTATTAGGTATTTGACTTACCTGTGGGTAAGCCATGATAAGAGGTACTCGTAGTTATCGCTCACCCTTTAGAGTTAGCCAAGTTTATCATTATTATGTGTAGCGATTGCATCAGTCCACGAAAGTGACATTTGTGTAACGGGGTATGAACTTGGTCCTATGCAGTAGTGTTGCATAGGACCAGCTGTTGTCGTTCTTAACTTTTGATAATAAGTTAATTCACACGACTCATTGAGAGCGACGTCATTGGGTATTCTAAGATTTGGGTAGGTCAGTCACACCGAAGGTGACTGGGCTCGGGAAGTCGAGCGAGCCTGCAATCCAATACCAGAAATGGGGCCTATTACCATCTGCCCCCAAGATGTAGCTCGTGCAGTCCGTCCGTTGCCTAACTGGAAGTCTCCAGGGCCGGACGGGCTGCAGAACTTTTGGATCAAATGGTTCACAAGATCGCACGCTCGCTTGGCGGCCCAGTACCAGACGGCGTTGGAGTTTGGTTCGCTACCTATTGTAGCGATGTATTTTGTGTGGACGGTACGGCCGGCAATAGAATTTGATTAGCATTGCTAATTTTACAAGTCATCTAAAATTACATAAAATTATTTGATTCCTACATCTTACATTGTATTATTCGTATTTCAGCATATTTTCGCATAATAATAGCTAAGAGTTTATATTCATTTTTTTTTCTGATTAAAATTATTTATTTAAGTAGTTCAGTAAGTAATTAAGATTGAAAAAAACGGAAGTGTTAATAGACTTTTGTTACTGACTGTACCTACCTAACCCTTAGCGGCAGCTGTTCAGTTGGACCAGAATGAAATGTTTTTGCTAGACGCACTAGAACATACACCTAGCCATTACATTTCTAGATATTCTAGTATTTAAATATAACAATATTCCTCACTCACCAATCTTACAGATTAGTATTTCAGTTCAGCCTTCCGATGTCACTGGCGCCGTATTAATGTTGTAATTAAATACTAAATTAGACGAATGCCCTACCCGGTTCCTAAATACAATAACGGATCGTTTCTTGGTAGCGTGACATTTTGCAAGTCCCACTGGTTTTTGGAATGATTTTATAGGGAATCGTTTCTAAACGATGAAACATTTCGCCAAATTATGAAAACTTTACTTCGATAACAGTTTGGACGTCAACATCAGCGTTTCGATTCTGTAAAAATCTCACCGTGAAGACTTGCTTGAAGTGAGCTGTCAGTGTCATCCCGGCTTGGTCAATCTCTAGCACCTCTAGCATCAGTGGCACTTACAGCTCACTCCACGCCCACTTCACCTAAGTTATCGAGGTGAGATGGTTACAGAATAGCACTACTGATTGTTAGTGTTAACGGCCCGTAATGTTTTAGGAATCGGGCATTAGTTACTTACATTGCTACCGGCCGGTTTTGTTGTTAAAACTATTGATGTAACTTCGTATAGGGTTAATGCTATGTGGCCATAATCTAAAACTATATATAAATAGCAATTCACCAGCGCGACACTGATGTCACGACACCAAATCGTGAAGGGTTACTTATCGATGTAAGAAAACTAGCATAGCATGGGGTTGGCTCAATAGAACCTAATTATCTGACTAGTAAGTAAAGCTGCGGCGTTATAACAATTTTACAACTGTGTCGGCATTTAGGATGCAGTATAAACTTCACGTTTTCTTAGTCACATTCTTTAGTTTACGAGTGGGCAAGCGTCATGTGACGCTGTCTGTGTCGTTGTTGCTGAACGCTGAAGACATGTTGAGTGCCGGCGTGATGTCAGGCGGGGCCGTCGCGCTGGGAGCAGCCTCTGAGCTGGGCTCTGTGACGTCGCCGCTGTCTTCATTAAAGCCACCGGTGATGTTCTCCGGCGTTGAGTGAATGATGTCGCCATTCACTGTGGTATCGCCTCCTCCTAAGAAAATACATTTTTTCATTATTTACTTATTTAAAAATTCAAGCACACAATTGTACAGAGGCGGACTTAATGCCATAGGCATTTTCTACCAGTCAAACTTTGGGTGATTCACTAATACTACACTCATTTTTTAGTATAGTAGAGAGGTCATCACTAGGCATTTCAGTTTTATGTAATTTTTGAAAAAAAAAAAGTATTTTCATGATATCCTACATATGTTTTATTCAATTATTAGGTACACTGTTATTACTTAAAGATAAAGTTCGAGCGCGGATTCGATTCCCAAGTCGGGCAAAGTGGTATTGCGTTTTTTATATGGAATTTCTCAGTAGCCTGGAGTCTGGATTTGTGCCCGGTTGATAATGATTTAGCTCGCCCCTATTCAGTACATAAAAATCTTTTTTGTTGAACTAAATAGGAACTCAACTCGATTGGATGTGAATAATCACAGCCAGGGGCGTAGCTACCGCCGTATCTGCCGTATCAATTATACGGGGCCCCCGACATGAACGCCTGTCAGACCTGTCACTATTGTCCATAGAGGCAGAAACTTTAGAAAAAATTAAGTTATCATCATCTATTTACTTTTTTTATTTATTTATTTTATTATCTATGTACACACAGTAAAATACAAAGGGACACGACATAATTACAATTTGAGTACAAAGGTACTGTTTATTTCCTAAGAAATTTCTTCCAGCAGACTTGCGAAAGGAGAATTGAAAAAGAAATGTAGACAATATAGTGTGTGAAAACAAGAAGAGAACAATGTGAAGACTAAAACTAAAATAACGCAAATACATAATGCATGCAATATTTATGTATATAAACATATATAGGTATGTATAATATAAATACTCACAGTTAAGAGGAAAGGGAATGCTCTTTTAATCAACATTTGAATAGAGAAATAGTTTTTAAATGACGAATGCTAGGTGGAAGTGAGTTCCATAATCTTACAGCATGGACAGAGAAGGAATAAGAATAGTAGCTTGTTTTATGAGGATGAGATTTAAAAGGAGGGAACTAAGGTGCGATCTACACGGGGCGTCGCTAGAGCGAGCGTAAGAAAAACGCTCACGCAGATAGGAAGGATAAGACGGGTTGTGTAAGATATTGAAGAAGAGACATAAAATCCGAGTGTTCCTGCGAAGACGGATTGGGAGCCACTTGAGTTCCTTGCGAAGGTGAGTCTGGTCATACTTTCGAAGACCGAAAAAAAAGCGAATGCACAGTTTTTGCAAGCGCTCAAGCTTGTTTAATAGCTCCTCAGTAGCACCCAGGTAGCAGGCGTCAGCATAATCTATAATCGGCTGAATAAATGTTTGTGCCATAGAAATTTTAGTTTTCAAGGGCAAGACTTAAAAGATATTTCAGCGAATGAAAGAGAAGTGTACCTTTCGGCTGACCTCATTGACCTAAGCACGCCAAGAAAGATTGGAGTCAATAACAACACCCAGATCTTTAGCGGTTTCGGTATAGTCAATGCGAACAACATCGAGATATAAATGCATGAGAGATGTAACATCAGCCGCTATAAATGATTTAATAAATCAGTTTGCCGAAAAAAAGGACGGACAGCGTATATTTAATATGAATTGTTTGTAAAAAAAATGGAAAAAGTGACATAGATAAATATGATGAATAAATATTTCTTTTAATTTTATGCAAACATTTTTTTTCTTTTAGAGAAATCTTTACCTTTCATGAGAGCCCCTAAACAAATTTTATACGGGGCCGCGCCAAGGCACGCTATGCCACTGATTACAGCACAACTTTTGACAATTGTGTGTTAATAGCTGGACTAGCAATCACTTAAATTTTCGAATGAATTCTCATAAAATATGCTTTAAGATAAACCAAAGTATTTATAGCATTGTCAGACAACCGGCTCCTTTTGCTTTTTCGGTAGCCTAGTGTGCGGCATCCTTTTAAATGCCGCAAACAAGACACTTCAGTCAGACAAATTTCTTGAGTTCTCGACTTTTCTCTATCTGAATTTGTCGGAAACGAGAACTATGGATTTCCCGGGAATAAACCCTACTAGTTAGGTACACCTCTGCCTTACCCTTCAAAGAAATCTAGCTAGCTTTTTTTCTTCGCCTAGAGTTAAGAGCACCTAGTAATAGTAATAATTAAATGTATGATAAAAAATAACAGTTGCTCCGATAAATAAAAAGACTGGCCAAGTGCGTGGGGTAAGGCAAGGGATGAAATATTTACTCACGCAACACTGTATTTATTTTATCGACCTCAAAAATAAATTTATAGGTACTTCATTGTATTCCACGAAAAACCTTTTTCGAAGAAAAAAAAAACATACCGACCTTCTTTAAAATCGGAATTCGGTGGCAAAAAACGAAAATTACTTACCTACATACAAAACAAAAGACACCAACATCCGAAATTATATTGTTAATATTTTTTTAAATACAAAATACAGTTTAACACTATTCACTAATATATATGTATTGGTATCTATGTATATTATGTACAAGTATTTAAAGGAAAAAGAGGGAACAGTTCATTGGACATCAAAAAGTTCTTCCGCATCGCTGTCAGTGGGAAAAGTGCCCAAAAGGCTGGTAGCGTTTTCACGTTGGATGACAATGCTGCTTTTTTTCCCCTAAAATAGGCCAGCCCTCTGGTCACGTGAAGAGTCTAAGAACCGCTTGGCGATGTCCCGAAATATTTGAGGAGCACTCAGACCAGACCCCATGGTCCTGTATTATTATTCTGTAACTTTCTCACCGTGAAAACATAGGTGAAGTGAGCGTGGAGTGAGCTGTCAGTGCCACTGATGCTAGGGATTGACCGAGACGAGATGACACTGACACAAACAAGTCTTCACGGTGAGATTTCTAAAGAATCGACATGCTGGTGTTACAACCCCAAACGGCTAAATATGTTTTAGCCCAAAAAAATTGATCAATTTGCGCCGTTTGAGGTTTTCTGCATCAATATTCATCTTGTTAATAAGTTTATGCTAATAGCATAAAACTATATTTTAAAAATGTTTGATTTTATCCTACTGTATTAGTATATCACTCATAAGCACGAGCAGCACGTGCCATCGGCAGAGGCAACTGCAGCCGTCGATACTTGTCAACGGTAGCCACCGACGCATCGACGGCAGAGGCAACTGCAGCCGTTGATACTTGTCAACGGCAGGCACCGACTATTCGACGGCAGAGGCAACTGCAGCCGTAGACCCGTCTACGGCTACCGCCGGCTGTGTGCAGTGACAACGGCTGTAGTTGCACGACGTGTCGACGGCGCGTGTCGCTCATGTACCTTTAAGAGCATTTATGTGTGTACCGAACCACTATGTACGAACATACTGTTTAGAAACCCATTCTATTTTTAAATAGGTCTTATCTCAAAGTTGCAACCGGTACTTCGCGAGAAAATCGTTTTAGCTGGATGTACAAATACATAGGTACCTACAATATTAGGTCTCGTGCCTGTTCATCTGTATATGTATACATGAGAACAAAGGAGATAAGTAATCGCTACATACATAACCTCCTTCTTTTTTATATGTTGTAAAAAAATGGGTAGGTAGGTACTCGTCGAATACGTCGAACCTTTTCGCTCATCGAAAAATGTTGTGACTTATCTAAGTACTTAAATAAATAAACGATCACGCCTTCTTCCCGCATGGGGGTAGGCAAAAACCAAGGAACGCCACCTGCTACGATCCTTACATACCCTTTTGCTTCGTTAACGTTCATTTCATAGGTCATCAACCGGTCTTTTCCGTGAAAATCTCACCGTGTAAACTTAGGTATGTACTTCTACTGATTCCTCCCGATGCTTGATGGATTGACACATTTTTCATGGTGACATTTTAACGGAATAGACCGGCTGATGTAGGTACCCATGAACGTAAGCAAAGCAAAAGGAGTATGTAAGAATCGAAGCAGGTGGCGTTTTATAGTTTCACGCACGCCGGTTCCGAGTAGTACGCCCCTGGCCTTTCTGAAGATCATCAAAAATAATGCCAATAGGGTCACTTTAATTTCCTTCTATGGCGTCCACAGGCTTTTCCTCTGCCTATCAATATAGACAGGCTTATCTAATTACTTTAGAGCAAAATATGTAGGTACGTACCGGTGACTGAAGTGAATCTTGAACTTACTTTTGTAGGACACTTTATGTAGTGGAGATGTGCCTAATTATAGATAGGTAGACTGACACAGGAAAAAATATGTTGGTACAAACAAACACCGTCTTCCAAATATTTAGTAAATGCTCAGTGTGTGAATTTCGTATGGTACGTAGGTACCTATTATTAGAACATGATGTTTATTTTATCTGAATTTAGATTCATAGAATATTGCAGATGTAACGTGCCTGATGTTAGATTGATGTTTTGTAGCCCGTTGTGGGTTGTGTTGTGTGACTTAAACTTCTGGTTTACAAGATATATTTTTGAAACATCCGGATAAGTGCAAATTCTATGATTTGACAGAGACCGCGCTTACTAGATTTTTGAATCCATGGGAAACATTAAAAACAGTGTAACAAAATACTGAATTAAACAGATATGTCCTTTTTGGGATCTGGTGGACATGCAATCGCTTTTAATAACACGATAAGATTAAAATTGCTGGACAGAAAAAAAAACAAAGTTACCCCTTTTCGTAATGTTTCATCAATCTCATAGCTACAAAACGAACGTTTTTTTAAATATTTTTATATTAACGAAACGGTAGTTATAAGACTGTTTAGCACAATTCGCTGAGTTTGTTTTGATAAAATGATTAAAATAATTAAAATATCTACCAAAATGAGCGAGCGCAACCACACGCGAGCCTACTTCATTCAGAAGGTTTCGGGTTCGATCGCCAGATCAACACTTCTATGTGGTTGTGCTTATGACGCTAAATGAGCAGACAATTAAAAAAAATACGAGCTATGCTTCTGTACTTGGATATAATTCCTTTCGTGATGGTGTTATACTGGGTTATGTTAAGATAAAGATACCCACCACCTGCGGAGTTTCGCTAGCTAATTTAATTATAATTATGTATTATATCTTGCAGCATTCGTCAGAATACATAACTTCAGCTATGTAACATGACTATTATAATATATCTGGGAACGTTGGGAAATTTTCGCTTTCGCTGCTCGAGAGTGGTTGTTGGTCGTGTTCGCAGTACCTACACGTTCCTCCACTTACTCGATACTCGTTACGGAGTTTGCTATTCTGGGCAATTCGGCAGCAACCGTTTTGTGATTTATATGTTATAAACATGATCAGTGAATAACCGAGTGCGAGTTATTGTGACTACAGACATCTATATTTAGAGCGACTGCTGGAGGCGCTCGCTCGAACACTCTAACATCCGTTCGCGACGAACGTTCACATAAAATACTTGGTACTTAAATCTCTTCGTGGTTTACATAAATTCGATCGTCATTGTTGTAGGTACTCGTAGGAATTGAGTTTTACCTATTGTCGATTCCGTCGTTAATCCTGTTTTGCGTATCCTCATCACTACCTAACCGGGAGATGTGGCAGGATATATGTATACATGCAGGTACCCACTGCACCGGTTAGGTACTGACAGGGTATTAAACCAAAATGTTTAAAAAAGAATCTCGTGGCTAAATAATAACAACCCCCAGATCGTTATTCAAGATTAAGGAACGTTTGCCGAGGTCGATCCGTAACGGTGGATGGGTCCGTAACATACCGAGACCTCTCCGGTCCTTGATAACCACGTTAAGTCGTTGGCCCGCCTGGCTGACCCCCGAAGCCCGATAGTCTGACAACCAGTCTTAACAAGTGGGATCGTGTTAACCAGTGACTGAGTAGTGGAGGTCAGATTAGCAGACGCTTCATGTTAAATATTGATACAGTCGCTGTATCCGGTTAGACTTGAAACCAACCCCAACAATCTATATCTGAGATTGTCTACACCCGTGAACTGTGAAGGTATATTCACATGTATCTAAATTGCAAAGATGCTCTTTTAAAAATATAGAAACAGTAGGCCCTGGAATTCCGTAATCCGTATTACCTCTTCCGGAGTTAGATATTTGTTCCGGAAGAAATTTAGCGATATTTTCAATTCCGGAATGTCCACTATCACTTACGAGATTCATCACTGAATATTCTTGTTTGTTATAACTTAGGTACTCTGTCGATGGACACATGTTTCATCGCTGGCCGCCAAATCTAGTTTTTTTCAATATGGCTGACGGTTCGGTATGGGTGTGCCAACGAGGTCGAATGTTCTTTTACACATTGAGTGTTATTTTGATTACCGACATATTTTGCAGAATGTACCCATACTAAAAACCTGCGAAACTTTCCACGCCGACCGATGTATACCTACACCCCTCGCACCCCGCACTCCTTTTCGTTATACAAATGTATTTTAATTTAAATAAAACGATTTATATAAATGATTAAACATAATTGTAATACATATGTACAGGTATCAAATAATAGTACATTTTATAGTTTTAATAGTTTGAATATACAAAAGTTAAAACTTTTTCCCACAAAAAAAAAAACTGAATAATCTCCTAAAACAGGTAAAGCAATAAAGATATTGAGTATTGAGTATTATTTGTTTTGCTGCCTAAAAATAATCAGAAAACCGTCAATCAGCTTTTCAATCAATCAAAAAGCCTTGTGCTGGTCTCTGGCCATAATTCATGTTCTTCCATCTTTTATCTGGCTGTTTGCCAGAGCCGTTGCTCTGAGTTCGGAATTACCTATGCAACAATCGTTAAACAGAATGTTGTGCTCTTACATTCTTTGTATAAGTTTAAAAACTGTTCTTTTTACACAAGTCAATTTTTAAACTAATATGAAAAATAAACCCACCGCCTTATTTATACGTTGACTCGTGGTGCGGCATGCGCTCTCCTATGAACTCTAGGTCTGTGCCGGTAGAGTTTACTTTGCCGAAACAGGTCTAGGGTACGGAGAAAGACCAAGAGAGATAGGTGCATGAACCCGCAGGGCAGCATGTGGCGAGCTCTTGGCCAGTAGTGACCCGAAAGAAGTCTTGTTCCTCATCTAAAGGCAAGCCAGAGGGCTTGCTTTTATTGGCCGGCTGGGGTGAACACTGATGTGGAACAGAGCTCCCACCTCTTTCTTGCCTTTATTGGCCGGCTTGAGAGAGGAGATTCGCAAGGGCAAACGTGCCCGGAGGACGGAAGTATTCCATTAAGACGCTGGTAGGGATCTTAACCGTACTTCCAGTATAATAATACTGGAAGTACGGTTAAGATCCCTACTAAGGTTGGATCATAATAATGATAGCCGTGGAATACCTCTTCATTCCTCAAGCACCTCAGAATATGTTGCCCTCTTGTCGTGACATCATTATGTGTGAGCGACAGTTTCCGGAGGTCTGTGGGTATTATAATACCCACATGACGACATCATCGACGTGCTAACTATAATCATGAATTCAGCACAGGATTGTAGACCCCATACCAGTTAGAAAAAATCTTCGGATATCAAAATAAAGATTCTGCTGTTTCATAGAAAAGTGCAATACTTATGCGACCAAAATGTATAAAACCTCTGTTTTTTTTACGAACCCTATATTGACTCCATGGTAACAGGTTGCGCTTCGATGTCCTGCCAGCCTGTATTATCAATCGTCCGGCAGGGTCAACAAAGGGAACAAAGTCCTTCCGTAGCTCAAGGTCATCAATCCACTATCGCCACCCAACCCATAGCACAATATGTTTTGTTTTCAGGTTCTGCAATAGTCCTGAACTAACCGGGGATTGTCCACTTGAATAGTGTACAAGGGCGGATACAGGATTTCTTTCTGGGGGAGGCCACATAGGCCAGACGGATTGGATAGACTTTTTTTTGACCATACATACTGAAATTGTAGTTGTACGTGGTCACGGTATGTAGAAAAGTTTGAGAGTAAAAAAATAACAAATACGAGCGAAGCGAGCTCAATTATTTTTTTGCATCCCGTCTCGTTTTCTTTCGACTGTTCATAATGAAATTGGAGTTACGTTGTTGACGTATGTAGGAATGTTAAAAAATTAAGAGAATGTTGACAACAGCGAGCGACGCGAGCTCGAAAATTTAAGCCCTTTCCAGGACTTTCGAGGTCGACTCTCAAGTGAAGCAGATTTTTTTTGCACCCTACATTACAATTTTGCATAAGTACGGGGCCTCCAACTCCAAACTCCTCCTTACTGATCATATTGACCTTGTTTACCAACCACGGGCCCGGGGCGGACCGCCCCTGCCAGCAAAAGCGAGTGTAGCGAGCTTAATAATTTTAGTTCCCCACCTTGGATTGGTTTGGTTAGTTTTTGTTTTACTATTCAAAGTAGGTACTTATTAGCCAAAATAATTATGAGTTAAGGGAAGCCGGTATCTTTTTAGCTCGATAATGAACTGGTTACGGCTCTGCCGCCGTAGATTGATAACCAGAAAAAAACAACTGATGATCTCATACGAATTCAATATTGAAGCTACTAAGACGTCGAAGACGATTTCGTGAAGTTAAACGAAGTTCTGTTGATTTTTACTTTGACGTTCCCTGTTTTCCCCCTCCCTGGTTCCGCGTTGATATCTTAGGGGCATATGCGAGATGGCTTCGGCCTCTCGTATCTACGCCTTCCAAGGGACCTCACCTAAGCTTTCCAAAGGACCTTACGGTCCCGATTTAGGAAAACACAAAAAAAAAGTATACCTACATTAGTAAGAATCTAAGAATACGTAGCGTAGTGTAGGTACTTTGATACAAATGAGTTGGCTTGTAACATGCTTTAGAAGTCTGTTAATGCGTTTATTAACGACGTAATTAAACTGTCGTTAATTCTGCGAGTATTGCCGTAAAATTATCGAAAGCGTAGACAGACAAAACATAAAAACTGTGTAGTCTCTCCTACATTCTGTTGAGATGTAATGGTATCTTTATTATTATTAATAACGTCGTCGTCGTTTTAACTCGCGAAATGCGGGTGTACTCGAACTACACCTCTGCCTAACCCTTCTGGGATTACAGGCGTGATGTTATGTTATGTGTTAACGTCGTGAATAAAAGACATTACATAGGTGAATTAAAAAGCAAATTGACTCACTCAGTCAATTTGACAACAACAACTCTGATGACAGTTGTATGAAATGGTGTGTGATGTGATTTCATACGGACGCTTTAAGTTTGATACGGACGCTTTATTAGTTTCCCTGAATTTACCTAAACTTACATCTACCTAATAGAAGTGTGCAAGAAAACGGGTGCCACGGTGGTAATTTGAGTTTAGGATAAACAAAGAAGTCGGCTGGAGACAGATCTGGTGATTATGGTGCTTGCTCGATGGTGTTTGTTGAGTTTTTGATCAAACATTCGTTCACAATGATGGCTTTGTGCGAAGGCGCATTATCGAGATGCAAAATTCAAGAATTTTCTTTCCCACGATATGGCCTTTTACGTCGAATATGCTCTCTTAAACGCCACATAACGCTCAAATAATATTCTTTAATTACCTTCCGGCTAGAATTCCGAGTGCACAACACCGCGATAGTCAAAGAAAACAGGTAACGTGACTTTGACTTTTGATCGACTTTGGCGTGGTTTTTCGGTTTCGGTTCAGTTAGAAGGCGGCACACCGAAGCTTGTTGACTAGTTTGCATGTCAAACTCGTTAACCCACGTCGCGTCACCAGTAACAATGCGTTTCATGAATTTTGGGTCGGAATTGACTCGTTCTAGCATGTCCTCAGCGACTCTCTAATGCGATTGAGTTTTTGGAGAAAATTCAGGTCTTTTGGGACTAGCCGACCGGCAACATGTTCCATACCCAAGGGATTATTTAAAATGGTACGGATCGACTCGAGAGACACAGAAAGTCTCTCAAACTTGAATTAGGATTTTCAGTCAATAGTGATAAAGAATCCTCATTCAAGTTTGAGAGACTCGCCGCGGCGTTATGTAAAATACCTAAGGCGAAATGTAAAACGCCTAGGCTTTGTAAAAGGCCTTGACACCCAATTTATTATTCGAACGCCGTTTACTGACTGCGTAGGCACATTGATACACCTAATTCTGTTTTCTACCACCTGTGGCGCTTGTAAACAAAACAATAAAAATAGCATCTAATAGAGTAAGTGGTTCAGACTGAGCCGAGCGAGTGAAGCAAGCGGTGCAGCGGCAGCAGACAGCGAACGCTATTTCCAAGTTGGGTTTCTTTCTAAGCGACTAATTCCGATTTGTTATCTGCCCACACGTCACGGTCCGTCAAGCCATCTTACTGCTTAATATTTATTTAATTACCCTTTTAAAAATTTCATCAACAATCATGGTTACCCTAACATATGACTCTTGATAAAATGGATGCGATCAGAAGCGTCATCAATTTGCCTGAGGCATTATACATAACGGCGACAGTATGCAAACGTACGGCGCCGTATGTATAATGACGAATTTTGCAATCTGCCTGCGACTTATATGTATATATATAAACTACCCGGTTATAAACTATATGAGTGCCGTATGGATTGTGTATGAGACATAATACTACCAATTTAAAGACAGATACTACCAATATTTCCTTGGATGGTACATCGTACCAGAGCAAAGATACCATTGATATTGCAACAAACTTCTACCGAGACATCTAATCAGATGCACAGCTTCCTACCAGTGAAAATACCCAGATAAATGTAGAGACTTTGCAGACTTTGCTTTGATTGATTTTGAGAAATTCTTCAAGCAACGACGATTTTAAAATCGGATAAAAGCCCAGGCCCATATAAAGTCACCAACGAAGCTATAAGGTACGGTGGAACTCTACTGACCACGTCACTGGCGCACCTATTTAATCTCATACAACTTCTACTATTTTCTGATTATCTCAACGATCGTCACCAATATGTAAAAATTGGCCAGTTTACAAGTGCTGAACTTCAAAATACTTGTTTCGGAATTCCACAAGGGAGCATTTTGGGCCCTACTTTATTTTTAATCTACATAAATGAACTATGCAGCCTCTCAGTCCAAAATGGTGTCATAATTTCTTATGCGGATGACACCGCTCTATTGTTCTCAGCTAAATCTATAGTTGACGTCTATGAATATGCTCAGAATGGATTTAACATCGTGTGTAATTGGCTCCATAATAATGTCCTATCTTTAAATGCAGATAAAACAAAATACATTTTATTTACAATGAGAAATACTAACATACCGCTTACTAATCTAAACATTCACGCACATAATTGTAGCTCGTATGCTGACACTGCATGTTCTTGCCCCACTTTAGTTAAAGCTGACCATTTAAAATATCTTGGTGTCACTATTGACTCCAATCTAAATTTTCGTAAGCATATCGAATTACTATGTACTAGAGTTTGCAAATTAATATTTGTTTTTAAGAATTTACGAAACATAGCCGATTATAAATTAATTAAACAGGTTTATTTAGCTTTGTGTCAGTCAATTCTTACCTATTGCATAACATCATGGGGTGGTGCTGCAAAAACAATTTTACTCCCTCTAGAGCGCGCTCAAAGAGCAATTTTAAAGGTTGCTACCTTTCGTCGTGCTACCTTTCGTCATTTTAGATTTCCTACGCACCAGCTCTACCTAACATGCAAGGTACCAACAGTACGGCAATTGTTTATTCTAAGCATAGTACTACACCAACACACTGCACTTACTTATGACCCAGTACCTTCTGAAAAGAGAAGAAAGGACCTGGTTTGCATAAACCCTCAAACTAGACATGCGTTTGCTAATCGATTTTATGTGTTTTTAGGACCTTTTCTATATAATAGGCTCAACAAGGCACTAAGCTTCTACAGTGTGAGTTATAATTTTTTTTGTAAAATTTTATCAGAATATTTAGCCATACTCAATTACACAGACACAGAAAAACTTCTAGTAATTCTGGCATGATGATATTATAATAATATTCCCTCGTATGTAGTTACTTTTGTAAATGTACATAGGCTAAGTTTTAGGTATTAATGTACTAATATGCTTTATCTCCTAGTTGTTAATAGAATATATTTATTTCAGATAACTAAAAAAAAAAAAACCCAATTTTATTGAAGTGTAAAGTGATGGCCTGAAACACAGGTTTGTATAACCTAGTTCGGGCGGGACCTTACATTGCAATTCCAAACCATGGTAACTTGCACCTGTAATAAATTTTAGTTTAAGTAATTTTTAGGTACTATAATTGTATGGGAAATCTTAGGTACTAGTGTTGGCTAAATGTACACTTTTTGTAAAAGTTTTATTCAATAAATTTTTATTATTATTTATTTATTATTATTCATTTTAGAAACGGCGATTATACTCACGCAATGACAATGGTGCGAATCAAACATAAACCTACTCATAAAAAGGCGACTCCCATGAAATTGGCAAATACAGACCTATTAGCCTTTTGCCGACGCTGTACAAATTATTTTCTTCGATCATTAATCAGAGAATATTAAACAAAATGCTAGTCACATGGCTACCTGTAGAATAAGCAGGCTTTCACAAAAGATTCTCTACAATAGACCAAAACTACACTCTATAAAATTAGGTAATGAAAACTACCAGGAAAGACAGAGACCGCTCTACATCCATAGCCTTTGACGATTATCAAAAAGCATTTGATACAATCTCTCACCCAAGTATCTGTAGTGCCATTCTATAAAATCTCACCGTAAAAACTTAGGTGAAGTGAGCGTGGAGTGAGCTGTCAGTGCCACTGATGCTAGGGATTGACCAGCATGCCGATTCTGTAACAATCTCACCGTGAAGACATGCGTGGAGTGAGCTGTCGAGAATCGAAATGCTGGAAAGCCTTAAAAGTTCAAAAAGTTGAGACTAAATACATAGAAGTCATAAGGAACATATACAGGATGACTTGTAATTTGACGTATTCCTTCCAGGACGTGATAGTGTGACCCATTACCAATAATTAAACACCCAACGAAACCTAGAGAAGAACGCAGGAACAAACTGGTTTTTAACGGCTAAAAATTTATATAAATCTCCCTCTCACAGAGAGGAGGCCTGTGTCCCAGCAGTGGGAACAAGGCTGTGTCCCAGCAGTAGGCTGATTATGTAAATCTTTGGAGGAGGCGTTTACTCTCCCTGAGAGGGATCCGTGCTAATTAGAATATATACCTATCTAATAATCATGAAATAAAATAATACTTAACGGCCTAAACCATAGAAATTTTATTGAATAATATGAGTGTTTATAATTGTAAACAAATTAATAAAATTATATGTATTTAATAAACAAAAATGAAATATGTCCTAATAATTTTTTTAATGTATTAGTAGGCATTTACTTTAACTAGATATTTAAAAAGCATGTTAATATGTTACACAAAATGTTTAACGTTTTGTAAACATACTTGATTAACTTATTGTTACTATAAATAACTTATTATAAATAATTGGGGATTAACCCAAATTGCCTTTTTTATGTTAGTAGCTACGTACATATATTTCCTGAAATTATATAGATTACCCATTTTATTTGTATAGTACAAATAAGGATATTTTTACTACTAAATTATACTTACTAAAAATCAGTTTTGAATTTCCGAAAAAAAAGCTTGGTTTTTGAATTTTTATGACAAATGAAAGCCCGAGCTACCTTAAATTCACCCGTACAATACCCGTACAGATTACGCATAACTACTACTTAATCGTGCCAAATATTCAAAAATATCCATCGGCTAGTTTTCGAGTTCTAAAGTAGCTCCTCAACAAGACGTCTGAATTGTGACCGTGTGAGACACCGTAACTTTTTATAGGTTTTACAACAAATTCCAGTATCGGGCCTACAACTTGGGCTAATTTACTACTCAATACTGATAGTATCTGCGTTTAAATATGAGTCATAGCTCGGACACGATCCGTTCGGCCGTTTTTGCGCATATCCGGAACAGACATCCAGACAAAAAGACAAACGGACAAAAATTCTACAAACTATAATTTGAGCACCAGACTCGTTCCTCGAAGCAATAACTTTTAAAAAAAGTTCAATGTACAGTTTTGACTTCGTTACTATTTTATTATTATGTAGGTAGAGCTAAAAGAATATAGGTATTTAAAACCGTTCGAATTCCCGTTACGTTAATTCCGCGTTTCAGGGTAGGAACAAGGGTTATCTTCTAGGTAGGTACGCTACTGAGAACTAATCATTACATACACTTCTTCTACTGTGATCATGACCATTCTCTTGCCCTTTTCACAATTTCGGGGTCGGCGCAACACTTGTAAAAAAATCAAAGATTAGAGAACTTAACTATTCAAGATGAGATCAAAAAATTGTCGAGCAATCTCTCAATTCTAAAGCTTTTGTGCATTAGTCGAGAAAGCACCGAACTATTCGACCCTAGGTGGGCGGGGCGCCAACATTATCGAGCTTGCTTCGCTCGCTCTTGTATCCTAAATTCTCTTAATTGTTAAACTTTTCTGCATAAGTCGACAAAGTTACTCCTTGAATGAATGGACAAGCGATAACCTAACATATCCGACATGAAGTGCTAAAATCTAACTGACTAACGACGTAACTGAAGATTCACCCCCTGAAACTAAACTAAACTAACTGTAGCACGCAATGAATCTGTAGTCTAAGGAAGAAACGTCAGAGATTCTATCGGTGGAAGATATCCAGAAGCATTATACGATTTTATTTTACCAAAATATCTAGTACTTAAATCTACCGTTTCTCGCGATTCCCTTAAGACAGTTGAACTATGGGTAAATTTCATTCGACTGCATTTAAATACTTTAACAAAAAATACTGATATTCAGCTGCATTGACAGGAAGCACTCAAAATAGTTGGGAAAATGCTAGGCAGACTATTTAAAGTAGTAGTTGAAAAAAAAAGGTCATTTTTTGCTGTTGTTTTGGTGATCAAAATGAGCTAGTTAGTCTAACTAATTTTGATGACCAAAACCTGCGGGGTAATTGCGTAACACACTTAACAGTAATCGCTTTCATTTTGACACTTCAACAACATTATTTGCGTTATTTACGTTGTTGAGCAGACAGAAGTTTCGAACATTTGAAGCAATGGATTTGTGATATCCTTGAAAATGATTCAGATTGCGATTAATTTTACGTTACGAAATTAGGGTGCTGTACTTACTTTTTTAATTGCGTGTTTATTTCTATTTAATAAAAAATAAAAAATTAGCAATAAACAAATCGTCACTTTAGTTAGCTATCTAGGCATCACGACGGTGTAACGTTTTATTATCAATCGTAGCAATAAAGACTTCATTTTCATAACATCCCAGAACAGCCTTAGCGTCTCCTATGTACCTACTGAACAAAAGCCAACTATGGACAACTTTTTTCAGTCATAAATTCATCATCCCGTGAAGAATTCTACCCTTCTCCACTAAACCCGCGTGCTATCGCCACTAATTACTACCTACCTCACTTTGCGAAAATCGTCTTAGCATGAAAGGCTGAAAAAACTATGATTGATATTGACGAGCTTCATTATAAATTTGTCCCAATTAGAAGTTTTGTTCACGACCGTTGTTTATTGGGTCATGTAAGCTTAATTACAAGCTTTTATGTTTAAAAAAATCCGCATCTAATAGTGTAATGCATACTTAGAGCTTCATATTTGCAGCTAAATGCATAAGTAAAAGTAAATAGATATAGTATTTCTAAGTGATACAATCCACAGTATAAATAGATTAAATCGTATGTCAACATCAGCGATTTAATGGAATCAGCTGCTGTTAAGTACCTGTTAGACAGAACGTTATGAAACTGCTCCCAGATTATGGAGAATAAGTAATGCTGGGAACAGGTTGGTGGAACATGAAATGTAACACAAATAAGTGATAGTGATGGTTTTTGGTCGACCTTACAGTTTCTGATGCTGTCTTGGTCCGAGGTTAGAACTAGGTACCTACATATTTAAATAGGTACTTGTTATTACTTAAAAGCACTAGAAAACTTTAGTCGTGTCATGACGAGTTATTGTTAAGTTTGGTGAAAGCTCAGGAATGCACGCTCACACGTTATATAAAACAAACATTAATTGGAATATCTCGTATACGTATCTGTACGAGTCCATGTTTACTTGAAACACGAGTGTGGAGGAGTAAGAAGGAAGCGTGTTGGTGGTGTGACGTACCGGTGAGGGGCATAAAGCATGTAGGCATTGGTGTGGTGCTGGTTTGCTTCTCTACTGTGTGAAACACCTTGCGTTGCGCGTACTGCGCGTCCTTGGGCTCCCAGAAGAACACGTAGTACAGCGAGAGCATGATGGCAGCCAGCGACACGCAGAACACGTACACGATGACGGTGAGCACGCGCACGCTCTTCTTGTCGCGCTTGCGCTGCTCGTAGAGCGCGTCCAGCACCACCTCGTGCCCGCTGGCCGTGCCCAGCCGCACGGAGCCACCCACCGAGCGCACGCTGCCCGAAGCACACGACTTGCCAGACATCTTGCGCCGCCACTTAGCACTGCCGCACCGCACGCGACAAATCCAGGTAACTGGGACACGCTTATTGATATGGCCCAGTTCTCCTGATGCGCCGCGGCCGAGTTACCGTGCCGGGTCACGCCGACCGTGTCTGCCGCTTGACACCTCCTGATGCCGACTGCTGTTTCATTATTATGGCACCCGCTTCGGAATTCATTTGTTTATCCTTTAATTTCACGCTCGGTATACGTAAATCTATTCCAGTTCCTCTGACGTAGCGTCCCTGAAATTTCATTGTTTTCGGCGAACGAGCATTGTTCTTTTTTACAGTTTTAATAAAGGATTTTAGTAATGCAACTTGTTTAAAAACTAGGTGTCACTGTGTTAGTTCAAATAAATCGTTAAAACGAAGTCACACGCGACCGTGCCGGTTGAAGAGGGTTACACCTCGTTATTTGTTTCGAATGAGAGCGAGAATAATGACGAGGTAACGAAGTTAATTTACGAGAATGGTGGCACGTTATTGTGACAGCGTGAAGTTCGACGAAGGGCGCGTGGCGCGGGGCGTGCGGCGCGGCGGCGGCGGGCCCGCGTGTGCCGCGCGCCGCGCTCCGCCTGCCGCCATCCACCGCCGACGAGATCAATATTATGCAAGACTTCTCTTATTTTTTGCAATTTCTTTATTGTGCTGAAAAAGGCGTCATCCGGACGCAATGTTCTTGTAAGTGGATGCAAACATCAAAATCTGGTCTATGTTATTTGTTGTTTCAACCACAATAATCATGTGATGAGCGATGCATGTAGAATGAAACTAATCATAAAATATAATATAAGTTGAAAATGTACCGTAAAATTCGTAAGAGGCCAGATTATAAACATTGTTAAGTGTCTTCAGGTATGTATCATGTTTTCAAGGCTCCCACAAACAGGCACCGCGTGTCGCGTGCCTCTGTTTCGCACTTTAGCGTCGCGCCTGTGTATAGGAAGGAGCCTTAGAGAGGTTCAAATTTCAATAGTTTTCCTCTACATTCTTAGCTCTCTGCAGCAGTGCTCCGATCGTTCACACAGGTTCCGGCTGGTTCGTGTCAAACATATATATCGCACTGCATTCGAGGACGTTTTTTTCCTTAATTAAGTTAATAGCTCGGTCCAACCCGCACAGTATGAAGCAACATTACTCTATGATTAACCTACACTCAATACTTTATTGCAGTCCATGTATTACATAGATGGTTAAAACTAAATAAAAGATCAATCCCGGTCGGGCACAGCAACATTTATGAGAGAGGAAGAGGGCTAAGTAGCAGTATAAATTATTAGATGTGTTTAATTGAGTGTATAATTATATTTTTAAATATATTTTTGAATACATATTTTTAGGTTTGTATACATATATAGGTATAGTAAGATATTTTTATTATATGTCATGCCGACAGCCTCGTTGGTCTAATGGTCGCAATCGTTACTGCTGAGCATGAGGTCTTGGGTTCAATTCCCAGGTCGTGTTATTGGGGTTTTCTATCTGGAATTTCTCAGTAGCAGTCCGAAGTCTGGATTTGTGCCCGGTAGATGGCAATAGGCTCGCCCCCTATTACATGGGACTTAAACTTAATTGGCAAAATGTGGGTGTACTATAGGTACACCTCTTGGGGCCAACAAGGCGTGGTAATTATTATGGAATTCTAAGTGGTATTTCAATTATTATAAAATCGAATCTGATCGAACTCAGGACTTCAAGCTCTGCAGTAGTCCTGCATTAACCACAGCTTAGTATAGAGTGGTCATAATCCGTCATCAATTCACTGTTTTACTGTTGGTTTCGCTCAATTACAAAGTACGGTAGCCGGTACATACCGAGGGCATTCGCATCGCTAATTTGTTTATGCTATTTTATTTAGGTGGGAAATCATAAAATGACTTCTCCGGCTCTGGGTGGAGCGGGAGGGCGTGTCAGACTTTTACTGACTAAAACCCACCCGTGTTCCTTCAGTTACCTGTACCAGGGCCACGGTATCTCTTTCGAACAACCCGCGACCCTGGCAGGCATCGGCCCTATCGGACCCCGTCACTAAGTGTCGACCCGGGCCTGGTCCTTACCGGACGGCGAGCTACCAATTGCTCGCCGTCCGCAAGCCCGAGCCTACGGTGGCCGGGAATTCTTTTGCAATTCCCAACGCCCAGGGTATCTCCTGCGGCGAGATGGGCGTGATGGCGCAAGGCTCTCTCCCTCACGCGCTTCGCTTCTTCCTTTGCGAGCATTACTGTTTTAGCAGAAGGAGGTGACGGCATCCCATTCGCTCTCGCTCCGAACCATGGCCTGCTCTAGGGCAGTAAGAGAGAGATCGCCACCACCGATCGCCTCCGCCAGGACTCGGTGGTGATCCGCCCAAGCTGGGCAGACCTCCACCGTATGATCCCCCGTGTCCTCCGGGCGATCCACACATTGGTGACACCCGGGTGTTCCCTCCCGCTTTATGCGAAACAGGAACGTCCCGAAACAACCGTGTCCGGTAGGGACCTGTGTCAGACGGAAGGTGAGGACACCTTGGCGCCTCTCCAACTCTTGCGACCTCCCCTGTGCCAGGATTAGCGTGTCGTCAGCATGGCAAACTTTGCTGACGCCGCGAGGCACAGCACCTTGTCGTAACCGACATCCCACGGAAGACGACATCTCTCGCCGGTTCCACTCTCCCTGGTGACCGGGGTAGATGACGGCCCAGTCCGTCAAATAGGCCTCGACTACGCGACAGAGGTAGGTCGGCATCCGATGATATCGAAATGCCTCCCTGATGCAACTCTGGGGCAGGGTATTGAAGTTATTGGCGATGTCTAGAAACGCACAGCCAACACGACCCCTCCCCGGGTCACAGCAGCCCCCGTCGTGAGGGCTCGCACGCACATGGTAGAGCGTCCCCTGCGGAAACCAAACTGGCTCTCCTCCAAATCCGGCGTCACCTGCACCACCCACCTCGTCGTGCAGCACGTTGGGCCGGTAAGCGTACGGAGAGCCCGCTGGGCACCCTGGCTTCTTAATGAGGACTAGTTTCCCCGTCTTCAAACGAAGTGGGAACTGGCTCCCCCTCAAGCGTGCGCTTAGGAGCCCCCTTAGTCGAGGCCCGAGAGCCTCCAAGGCCAGAAATCAGGCTTTTCCAGGTAAGCCATCGGGTCTGGACGACCTATTTTTTGCACTCAGCCTATGTACCGCCACTCTCAGCTCTATCAATTATTTGCCATGCCCGGCCGGTATGGTTGGATCCCATAATCAAAAAGATTATGATGTTTCTAAGTCACTGTTCAATAGTTGGTGAGATAAACGCTTATAAATTCACAAAAAATGTGTGCCCCCCCCTCTTCAACTATACGTAGGCCTTAAAAATACTTTCACTTCTTTTTCATCTTCTTATTCTTACTGATTTTCATAAAACTAAAAACAGCTTAACCGATTTGAATAATCTTTTTGTTTTGTTTGCTCAAATAAAGAAATTTGTGGAATAATTAAAAAAAACATTGCAACGCATTAGTTAGTAAGCGTTAAAATACAACTTAATTTTGCTGTCAATAAAATCAATATTGTGCATGCGTAAATATTCAACCCGTATATGTAACTCTTTATTGTGCGTCTGACACGCACTTGACCCGTTTTCATGTCCGTATTATTTTGTGATACTTTAGGTCTAACGAGTAAACGTATTTGATTTGAGTAATAATTATTCTATTAAAAAAAAAACATGATTTTTTACCGATAGTTGAGTACTTTTTTGAAATGAGTTTACTCAACTATTTAATTAATTCTATCTTCGGCCAAAAGCCGCCGTGGCCCAGGTACTTCTACGTTGCAGTAGGCCAGGCGCTACGCCGCCGTAGCAGCGTAGTCTCGGTGCATCTGTATCGCCGTAAACTAGGTGCTGCTTCGCCGCCGCCGCCGCCGCGCCGTAGCAGCGTAGTAGAACGAGTAGCGTTACCTCTACGCTGCCATAGGTTCCGCGTAGCCGTGGCGTTGCACAGTCTGCAGTAATTTTATTTTTTTTGTGCAGCTTAGCTTATCATGTAGATGAGCCTATTGCAATATTATAAATTTATTTAAAAACGGAAGAGGTCCGGATTTGTACCCGTTGTCGGCAACAACGCCATCGGTTAGACCCGGTCACACGTCACGTCAATGCAGTATGAGCGTCGACTTCTGATAGCAAAAACATTAGACCTATTAACGCAAATGATTTTTCGCGCAAAACTGGAAGTGCCAAGTCAACGTTCCTTCTAGAACGTTACTTTAGTAAGTAATAATCGAACCGACGACGACGGCGAGGAAAAAAGGATCACAGTATTTGTAGGGATTCGGAGAAGGGACGTATCGGTTAAGCGCGACAAATGAAGTCACATTCGTTTCGTATTTCGTATGTAGGTATGTAAATAGTTTTCAACCACATGACCTTAACTTCCACAGTGTTACTGTGGTAAGATAAAAAAAAAAACACAAAATAAAACAATATTCGAAGCTCATCATGTTCATAAAAATTGCACAATAATTTATATTTAAATCAACAGTTCAATTGTCTATTGAACATGGAGTTTGCCCAACGAAAAGGAATAGGTTCTAATGCGCTGTGGATCAAATGTGGAAAAAGGTGGAAAATTGTGAAAATAAATGGATCAGCCTCCAAAAGATTGATGATTAACGTATTGAACATACTCGTATCTCTACGATACTAAATAGCTAACAGTTAAAAATGCCAAATCGAAGTTGTATTGTGTACTTAAATAAACACGTAAATATTCCCAAAAGCCAACATAGAGCCAACAGAATGAGGTAATTGATGTTCAGTTTTGGACACAATTGGGTTAAGCTAATTGCATTACAGGAAACCTTTCGAGTAAAAACTAATAATATACGGATTTTGTACTATGGTTCCAGTGCTCTAGTTTAAATAAGCACGTAAAGATATCATATCGTAATCATTTCGGCAATTAAAAGAGACCTTAATCAAAGTGGAACTGGACAGTGCTCGTAAAAATGGGAAATAGTTTATACAAGTCTTCCTGGAGATTTACCGACGCCAACGTTAATTGTTTATTTAAGAGATTTATCGTAACATCCACTTTTTGAAGGTACTTTTACCGAACAGATATTTATTTTTGGGCGCACTGATTTACGTAGGTCTGCGTGCAATGCTCGTGGAATATGCTCAACGCTCCATTTGCGAAAACTCCTTACGACTTTAAATGTTCAGCTGCTCGAGTAGCTCGATTTATTTTTTGGTTTGATTTCCTTATTTCATGTGTCCATCGTGGGAGGTTTAAATTGTAGGTGTAGGAAGTCCCTAACGGATGGTCCAGATGGTTTGTTTGAATTTAATTTTATGCAGGAACAGAACTTATCAATGCAACCTTTTAATTTCGCACATAGGTAGGTAGTAAAAAAATTTACATTGTCTTTAGAGACGATACACGCACACAATTACCAAAGATGTCTGAACATTTTTTTTTTTTTGCAAAATTAAAAATCGTTTGCTAGCAAGTAAGCAGGTGTTTCTGTACTATGTATGTTGCTTAGTTTGACGTACATAATGTCTTGATGGGCCTATTTACACCCTGTAAATTATTTGGCAACGTGCAATGTAACGCACTCAAAACATTGTGCTTATGGGTGGATGCGACGGTAGCGGATCGTGGGGGTAGTTAAAGTTTAGTTTAACTACCCTAACATGGCTAATATTGAATGCGCTTTTGTATTGAAAAACTCTGCGGTTCCGGAAGCAACAAATTTTGTGTTTTTTTCTGACTATAGAATCGGATGCATATCTACCTACAATAATATTGTAAGAAATCCTGTTTTTTATTTATTTATAAATACTTTTTTAGAAGTCGCTTCCATACTATATACCTGACTAGTTACGAGTTTCCGGTGTTCCTGGCATCCAGGTCTTTTTTTGACAAAACATATGGTTTTTTTTAAAGCCGCCGTTATACTTTAATACCAAAAAATAACTTTAGGGAAATATGCATCCGAATATCCGATCTCTAGTTATTTTTCGTGAAAAAACGGAATTTTTACCTTCAATATCTCCGTAACCAGAAGGTTCCCAGTACAAAATAAAACAGATCACAATGACGGAAAGAACAGTCTAAGTGACTCTCGGCTTCGTCAGTTTTTACACCAATTAAATATTTAAACTAATTACCTTTTATGATATGATAATAATTCATCGGTCAAGGGATAGTAGATAGGGAAGGACTATAGGAGACTACTCGTTGTTGAATTTAAATTTTTGCTTTATAGAGTTTGCCTGGTTCGCGAAAGATAACAAGTTATTATAAGTATCAGTGACTAGAGTAATTGTGAGTGTGGCAGAGAATTGCTTGCAGCTACATGATCTACAGACTGTAGGTACTGAATAACTGAATATTATTTAACCAACTGGATGCCACGGGTTGTGAAAGGGTTTATTTTTAGTTGAGGACCACATGGCTTACCTAATCGAACGTTCGAGGAGTATTCAAGTGTACTTGTTAATTTAGTTACTTTTATAATTGAGCCACCGCTATATCAAAACATTAAGTAGCATACATTTTTATTGGTCCTATGAATGCTAGCCCAACGTGTGGACGATGCAACACTCGGGCGGCCATCACATACACTTAAGTAATTATAGTGAATTTCACCCAATTAAGTAATTAATTGAAACCGCGCGATGTTTGCTGAATCCCTGGAGGATTTCACCTAGCCACGCCGCAATGTTATTAGAAACACGTTTGTTTTAATTTAATTAGGTAACCATAGGCAAGCCGCAGTGTTAATGTTTGTCACGTGTCTACATACTGTTGAGCATTGTTTAGTTTTACTTGATCATTTTATTTCCAGAATAAGAAAAAAGAAGATGCGAGCAGATTGTAATATTTATTAGTGTAGTTAAATTAGTTTTTCCTTTTAACGTTTTAGCTGCTGATCAGAATTACTAGGCATACCAACTCAACTTGGAAACAAATGTTAAGCTTTAAGCGTGCTAGCTTACCATAGGCGTTTGCGGTGGGAGTAGCCGCGTGCTCCCTGTGGTGGTGGGACAGGTGGTGATGGCGCTGGTAGTGCGTGCGGTTGCCGAGGCGTGCGCTGGCCTCGCCCTCGCCCTTCTCCAGCGGCAGCTCGGGCGAGCGCCACACGCAGATGTAGTACACGGACAGCAGGATAGCCGCCAGAGACACTGACAGCAGGTACGCCAGCACCGTCAGAACGCGCACCACCTTGCTGGCTGGCTTCTGCTTGTAGATGTCCCGCGTCGCCGACTGCGAGGCGGGAGTTACCTCCTCCGTCGCGCTGTCCTCCTCCGCCTGACCACTTTGACCACACACCGACATCCTACTGTCGCTACATGTTCGAGAGATAATCAGCGGAAAAAAAAAGACGTCGAGCCGTGTCCGCGAGAGGCGCGTGTAGTGTCGGCGGTCGGGTGAGCGCGGCTGTGCGGCGCTCGAGCGCTGTCCGGCCGCCACTCGCCACACTCTCGCCAGGCCGCGGTGCGCCGCTGTCCGCTGACTCCCACGCTATTCGCCGAGCCGATCAACTACACGCGTCACAGATTTCCGAATGGTACCAACCACTGACAAACGAACTTACCATTTTATATCTAGGTAGGAAGTTAAACACGTTCCTATCTGTCTGTACTATCTTGTATGCAATTTTATGTTACACACACTTATAAGTACGTACCCGCAGAGGATCGACAGGAACTCTCACCACTAATAAGCGTACCTATGTAGGTATGCTTATGTAATCTAGTCCGTAAGTTCCCCTGCCAGATAAGTTCATGTAAGACTAGCTTCTGCCCGCGACTTCGTCCTCGTGAATTTTCTTGTTCCCCGCTCCACCCCGTCGCACAGAATCGCCTGGCCGCGCGATTATTTCGTTTTAGCTTAGCTTTCTTTCTGACTGTTTTTATTTCGGCTATCAAATGCGCAAAAATATTTTTTTAATCCGACCGTTCCATGCATTACCCCATACATACAAATTTTTCCTCTCCATAATATTAGTATAGAAGTAAAAATATATTCTAGTTATGTGCTCCGGGTGCTATCAATGATTCTCACAATACGATTGCACTACCTATTTATATTATGTAGAAATGCAATGGTTAAAGTCTCGTGAACACTGGCGCGACGCCACAGCGTGTCACAAAGGCACCGCGTGTCGCGCGACGAGCGGCGCCTTTGTGTCGCGCTGTGGCGTCGCGCCGTTTTGCGGGAGCCTTAAAGTGTCACACTTAGAAGTAGTTACCTATAACCCAAAATCAAAACATTGGTACGAATAGAAAATAAGTAGCCGCGTTTCAATCGCCGAGTCAGCCGATGATACACTTTTTTACGTCTTGATAAAGCGCCAATATCAATATTCCCGTGAATCCGGTGAATTCCAAGATTTGTGTAGCTCTTGTTATGTGACGAATGAAACACACGTCATACATCTAACTTAATTTCGTAATAATATGACAACGGTACAAGCGTCAGAACTATAGCCGCCATCTTGATTGATCAGTACAATTTCTGTGACAATGTCACAAATGTTTCCCAACAAAGTTCCTTCCATCCTTGTCATACACTATACCATAAACAGGTACATTCAGCCTCAACAAGATGTATATGTCGCAGGCAGATTGTATGATTCATCATTATACATACGGCGCTGTACGTTTGCATATTGTCACCGTTATGTATAATGTCTTAGGCAAATTAATGACGCTTCTGATAGGATCCTTTTCGTCAAGAGTCATGTTAGGGTAACCAAAAGTGATTATTAACAAGTTCGTCAGGAAAAACTGAGCAGTAAACCGAATAAAAATTAGTGGTGTCAAATATTTGAATGGGTAATTAAATAAATATTAAACAGTAAAATGGCTTAATGGGCAGTTACATGCCAGCCCGCCTTGGCGGGCCTCTTCGTGTTTGGGGGGAGTCCGTCGCACCTGGACCCATTTATGGGGGCTGCCAGAGGGCGTTGTCCGCCCTCCGCCGTCGCCGGTGCGCTTGCTGCGGATCGGGAGAGTGGACGAGATCTTTCTCTCTTTCAACAGCCTCCTTCTGCAAGTATACTGTTTCGCAGAAGTAAATGATCGCGTCCCAGGTCTCCTAGCTGCCGACCATCGAATTTACCATGTATCGAATGTACCAACAACTTACCGGTTGTTACCTAACGTAACCCATTTGGTCGAGGTGCCCTGGCTGTTATTGCGACTGATTTGGCTTGCGTCACAGTTCCAACCGAACCTATTAACTGCCAAACTATTTACCCAAGTGCCCATTCCAAAAAAAAAAAACATTTACTTATTAGTAGTTACTAACTAGTGCAGGGATGGCGAACCTCTTTACATTTTTCAAATAAGTGTTGAATGTAGCCATGACGTGCATCAAACAATCTTGACTTAGTGACTACTGGAAAAAAAAAAAATACATATAATACTCTTTATTTGGAACGATAAAGGTACTTCCACAATTATACCTTTATAATTTTTTATTATTTATTTATTTATTTATTGATCATTAACAAAGTTTTTCATAGACTTAACTTAAGAACAATGCCCCGCAAAACCGTTTTCACGGTTTGTCTGCGGGAACGGAACAAAAGGTTTATTAGTGCGGACACTTATAACATTTACTCATATCAAATGACTTATTATCTAACAAAACTATTTAATAACTTATTATTTAGTAAAGGGTCGTGCACACTCGCGCGACGCCACACTTTTTCTCAAGCAAAATCTGAAGGGATCCAACAAAATTGGCAATGCCAAGATGTAGAACAGCGTTCTGCCATAAAAAAAACACTAGTCGAATGGCAATAAAGATATTTAATAATATACCGAAGGTTATTAGAGAACTGCGAACCAGCTTATTTCAAAAACATCTCGGAGCATGGCTGATTGAAAATTGTTTTTATACTATTAATTTATTCATGAGTTATAAGACAAACGGAAAAGTTGCATGACATGATAATTAAATTTGATAATTTTATTTATGATATTTGTAATTTGATATGTAGGCAAATCTTGATTTAGTACTTTTCTGACATGGGAATCTCATGCTTTTGTTTAAATTGATTAAATTAGAACTATTGTCACGAAATTTGCATGCCGAATTTAGTAGGCGGAATATGAAGAACGATTGTGTATGTGTTATAAAGTCTGTAAGATACTATATTTCAGGCAAATAAATGAATATATCTATCTATCTATTTATCTATCTAGTCCACGGCTTTTTAATGATCCCGTTTGAGATTCGTAACAATTTTTCAATTGTTTATAGTTACCGTCTATAAAATCACTTGTTTCTTGCGGCGCACTTTTGTTGTCATCTTTAAAAGGTGGTAAAAAATAGAACCAGTCTTATCAATTACCCTAGGCATTAACGGCCGAAACCAATAACCTAAGACATATCGCTATTGATGATACACACTATAATTCTATTTATCTCTGTCAAACAAGTAGCTGTCAACATGTTAAAAGGACCCTTACTTTGGCTTTATTCGGATGTTGAAACCAGAGATTGATAGGTTTTTCTTCATGACCGAGTTTTGGTCAACGGAAGATTAGACAAAATGACAGATAGAATAGACAAAATGACAGATTGTTGTTATTCGTCTGTCATTTTGTCAATTCTTGTGTCGACAAAACTCGTTTCTATGGTGGTCATGCTACGCGTGCTGTACGCCAAAATTGGTGATAGATACGTTATTGGGTTCGGCCGTATACAGCGATCGAATCATCAATTGCGTTTCCAAAAACGAAAGCATTATACTTAACGGCTACAGTATGCAAACGGACGGCGCCGTATGTATAATGACGAATTATACAATCTGCCTTCAACATAATACATCTACCAGCATTAATTTATTTCGGCCCGTGCGTCGCTTTATGTGATACAAACACGGTATGAATACTTATGTACTTAGATAAATCATAAGTTTTGATATTATTAGTTTTCAAAACTATACACCAAAATCTAAACGCGCGTTTTAATTAATTTGAAACATGTTAGGAATGATCTTGTCAAACAATTATGAATTTCAGGATTTTTGGATAATGACCCTAATAAAAAATGTAATGATTTTTTATATGCATTGCACACAATTTTAAAACACTATCATTACAAATACATTCTCTGTTAATAGTAAATTTACTTCTACAGTGACAGGGCCACCATTGTTATACCTAAAAGTAGAAAACCGCTCCATGAGTTGTATGATGAACGAACTTTAAAAAAAGAATTAAAAAAAAGTTTTTGTATAGCAAAGTCACGTTTAAAGAGTTCAAAAATTAAACAAAATTAAGTTCAAAAACTAAAACCCAACTACAGAAAAATCACGGTTTAAAAGTAAGAAACGAAAAAAAAATTCTGACAAATCAAGACATAGGTACAAAAATGGTCGAGGTAAAACGTGGTATTTTTATGACGTCACACGTCAAATAGCCTATTACCAGCGGACGAGCAAGACGCTTCCAACAATACCACATTTGTCAAATTCTGGTAAGTAGTTTATAAAATATGAGATAACAGATGAACATACATACACATACATGCTGGTCAAAATGATAACCCTCCTTTTTGCTTCGCCGTAGTCGGTTTAACTAGAAATAATTTAATTAAAATGACATGAAATATCATTTATAGCTAAACGGGAAGGGCATGCGACCGAAGTCGTGACTACAGCCTTACAATTGATGGCTGGCAATTGAAACGTTCCACTTTATGATTCCGAATTTCATTTCCAATATTTGAGCTGTAAACATATAATCAAAACCTTTTACACGTTAAATGTCAAAAAGACCGCAGTAGAAAACATTGTAGTCCTTATTCCGTGGTAGCCTGCCTGGCGCAGGGCCGGATGGGAGAGATCGCCGCTGCCGATCGCCTCCGCGAGGAAACGGCGGTGCTCCGTCCATACTGGGCAGACCTCCAACGCATGCTCCACCGTGTTCTCCGGGCGATTCGCAGTGATGACACTCGGGCGTTTACTCCCGCCTTATGCGTAACAGGAACCTCCCGGAACAACCGTGTCCGGTGAGTACCTGTGACAGGCGGAAGGTGAGGACGCCATGTCGCCTCTCCAACAACAGCTCAAAGAGGAGACTTATCGACGCTATTGTGGCGTGCCCAGCACTGGGTTGCGCCAATCGCACCCTCCATGTCACCATGAGATCACGCTGGTGCTCTGTCTGCTGTACCGTGATTTCTCGCGGCAGCGGAGTTACACCCCGTCGTTTTGCCTTCTCACGCCACTCCCATACGTGCTCGAGGGCTTTTGCCTCCAGGTTCCATGACGGCACCTGGCAAGGAGGCTTGCCGCCTCGCAGGAGACCGTGCGGTATCCCCGGACCAGCCAGATGGCTATGACCCTTTGGGTCGCGTTCAGCCGGCGGGCCGGTCGGTGCCTCAAAGAACGCACCCAAACCGGTGACCCGTAAAGTGCCATGGACCGCACGACCCCACGTATAGCCTCCGGAAGGAGGCGTTTGGACCCCCTAGATTGGGTAGGAGCCGCATCAAGGCAGCCCCGGCCCGCTCCAGTCTGGGAGCCAAAATGCTCCACGAAGTTTCACCGGCTGTGGAGGACGAGTCCCAAGTACTTCATCATCGACTCGACGCCGATGTTTATCCCTCCCGCCGTTATTTGGGAACCCGATTGTGGCGCGTTCCGAGGACCATGAAAACACAAGGTCTCGGACTTGTGCAGGGCCTCCTCGAGTCCCAATTGCCAGATCCTCTCGACGATTATCGCAACCCCGCGTGTCGCTTGTTCGACCGCCACCTGGTGCGTCCTCCCTTGTGCCAAGAACAGCAAACTACGCTGAGGCCACGAGGGAGGTCGGCGCGCAGCGCCCAGTCGTCAACGACATCCCACAGAAGCGGCCCCAGGACCGATCCCTGTGGGACAACGCACGACATTTCCCGCCGGTTCCACTCTCCCTATTAACCGGGGTAGTTGACGGCCCTATGCGTCAAATAGGCCTCGACCACGCGATAGAGGTAGGTCGGCATCCGGTGATACCGAAATGCCTCCCTTCCACTCCATCTGTATGGTTCTTTCCTCAAAATACAATTTCAGACTTCACATGATCTGTTCATGATTATGTCTGGACTTTAATTAAAAGAGACTGTGACCAATACGAGATTGTTGAAATTTTCATCGAAAAATCTTTTTTTTTTTCAGTTAGTAACCTAAACTTTGCACGTTTGGCAATAAAGAACGTAATTATTCATTTCAAAACTGTCACGCGGCCGAAGTTGCGAGCGAAGAGCTAGTAATTTATAAATATACTAATGAAGAATATTCATAATCATAATCATTTATTTATTGCATTCCTTATTGTAAAAAGATGTTACAAAGGGCTTAAAGCTAGGTACAAAAAATGGACCCTGTAGGAGCACAGCAAAAGGATGAAATTAAGTAAGTAGGAGAGAGGAAGAACGCTTCAATTCGATTAATTATTTGGTATTCAAAAGTAATAATATTTCATGTCATTGTCATGTCATTTAGAATTTGTCATTTAGATATTCTTTGATATTATAATAGCTTTGGATAATAGTACTTGTTTCAATTTATTTGTGAATGAATTAAATTTTTCACATTCACATTCTAGGATAGTCGTTAAAATCTAGCAAAGGCAAGCCTCAGGCCTGTTGCTGAATGTCCACTTAGTTGGTATTGGTAATTTCGTCAGTATAGCCGACTACTTACTTAGTTCGTACTGTGCATGAATGGTCCCTGACGCCGCCCACGAGAGCGCCTGTAGTTAATCCATTACACATAATTGGATCGTTACGTTGGCGGTACCTTGGGAACTGTATAAAATTGTGTGCTCGCCTCTGTTGTTCAATGCTCAGCAATCAATCATCTATATAATTGACAAGCTGGCATTCACGGGGGAAATTGATTTTATATTCCACTATACTCGACAATCTACATACGTGCATAATTTATTACTCTAAGAGGCTATCCGGATTATATAAGTAGACCCCGATATATGGAACACAAGCCTATGGAAATGTCATAATTACATTTCCATAGTTTTTTTTTGTTTGAATATTCGTTGCCTAACAAAAGTTGGCGAAACGAATTTTCGCTAAACTAATAAAAATTCAACCGCCACATGACACTGCAGTGGCGGCTGTCATGAAAATGATGGCAGCGGGGTTTGACTTTACGGTATCAGAAAGCGCTCTCTAGGAAACACACACAAACTAACTTTCATAAGTAACGATTCAGTGATCGCCGGTAGTAAACTGCCGGCCTGGAGGAGGCCTGTGTCCCAGCAGTGGGAACTTTATAGACTGATTATGTATGTTATGTAATGACATTCATGCGCCAAAATATCCTTGTAGCACTACGTAACGTAACACAGTCGACTATAACCACAAATGATTTATTTAGCTTTTCGTCAATCCATTATTGAAGTGGTGCTGCAAGCTCAGTATTACTCCGAACGTGCTCAAAGAGTGCTGAAACGCGACTACGCAGTGTAGCAGGGTTACTTCGCATTTCCTACGACGCGCCTATGCAGCGTACAGCGGCTGCTACGCATCTGCTACGACACGCCTACGCAGCGTGGCGCGGCTGCTACGCATCTCCTACGACGCGCCTACGCAGCGTCGCGCGGCTGCTACGCATCTCCTACGACGCGCCTACGCAGCATAGCGCGGCTGCTACGCATCTCCTACGACACGCCCCTACGCAGTTTAACGTGTTCGCTGTGCAAATACAGATTGCGCCCACAGGCGCAGACACAGCAAATGACACAGTGAGTGCGTAAACCTCAGCACCTATACTTTGGTACAGTTTATAAAGAAACATGAATCTGGAAACAGCTAATATTTTTACACTTTTTCAATTTGTTCGTTTAGGTGGACCCTTTATTAGAAAAGATAATATTAATTATGGAACTTCCAAGTAACTACTTTTTAACGAGGACCTAGTTATTAAATATATGTGGTTGTATTTATATATGACTCATAGTCACGACTCGAGGACGACAATCGACAATCACGTATTGCTTATTAGTTGATACAACCAATAGGTATCGCAAACTCAGAACCTAGGTAAATTGTTCATAACTAAGGTAGTAAACTTATTTAAACCGCCTACCGCCCGTCCTAGACGACAAACTAACTGTAAAAATAAAGACGTTCTTTATCTTTTACAGTTAGTTTGTCGTCTAAGACATGCCGGTTTCCTTACGATGTTTTTCGTCACATCTAATAATATCTTATAGTAATAATAATAACACAGAAGCAGAGTGGATAAGATGAGAGATAGAAAACCTATGGTTTTCACTCATACTCTTTGGAAAAGGGAGGATCCTCCGACCAGATGGATGTCGTATCTGGTGGGCAACTGCCCGATGTTTGTTGTCGCTATGAATCCGCGAGGTAGCGCCTGCGTGCTCGCGGCTGCGAGACGTGGCGGTCTCTCCGAAGGGATAAATATAGGTGCCTCGTAGTTCTCGATTCCTTTGCAGAGCGGCCGCCGTCGAGTGAAGATCTGTGTCGTGATCTGTGAATTGCAGACGTGCGTCGTGCGACGAAAACTGGAGTGTCCTGGAGATCACGTCGGCGGCGTGTGGCCTCTGCAGCTCCTATTTCTTTAACGCATGTCAAAACGTCGTGTCAGTTCTATTCAGAACTGTTGGCTTCTGTGTTTTTTCAACTGATGGTCAAAGCGTGGAGGTGTCAGTTCTTTTCAGAACTGTTTGCTTCTGTGTTTCTAGAACTGATGGTCAAAACGTGGTAAGGTGCTGTGATGAGTGGTGGCTGCAGTGCTCCGCTTCAAGCGAAGCGTACCGGCATCGGCAGCTTGACGACGCGGCCCGAGCGAGTTGTTTTGATGATGGCGGGCTGTGACGTCACGATGATCGCAGGATCGTCACGATGATCGCTCTCGTGCTTGAGGTTTGGTAATGGTTGGTAATGGTATGGTACTGGTTTTGTTCTGCTTGGTAATGGTAATCTTGCTCGGAGGTAAGGTATTGGTATGCTCTGTGATGACATACGCAGGCTTCAGTCGATCGATTGAAATGTTAGCATGCCGATTAGGTAGCTGTATAGAATACACTTTATCTGTTCGGCTTAAAATTCCGTAAGGACCTTCATACGGAGGTTGAAGTGGTTTCTTAACTGCATCGGTTCTGATAAACAGGTGACTGCACTTGAGTAAATCTTGATGCACAAAAACGCGTTTATTATTACTGTGATGCTCGGTGACGGCGTGCGGTTTGTTTACTTGAATGATGTCACGCAGTTTGTCGACGTAAGTATAATCCATTGTAGGTGTGTAGGTACCCGATGTGAAACAATCGCCTGGTAGACGTAAGTTGTAATCGTAGGTAAGTTCGGCGGCGCTTACGCCGGTGTCGGTGCGTAGTGCGGCACGCAGTCCAAGTAACACCGTAGGTAGCTCTTCGATCCATGTACAGTGGCGACCAAAAGTCCATAGGCATTCTCACAAAGCAATAGCTTGACGTTTAGTTTGACTTACGACATTTCCAAGAGACACACGCATAATCATTGTCGTCAACAAGTGATTGTCGTTCATAATTTCAACTTATTAACATGAGTCAAGATGGCCTAGCGGTTAAGCGCGTGCAAATAGATGCGCGAATGTAAGTTCAAATCTCACGCATAAATCTATAGACTTTTTGTAAGTTTTTGCTCGATTGGAAGTAATGGGACAGAAATACAACATTCTTTATCTTTTTCGCTTTGTCCACATAGCGTAAAGTAAAAAAGGTAGATCATAGAAAACTAAACACGGAATTTAGATTTTTGTGATCGGAATGAACGTTGTCGATTGATTGTAGCTGTTGGTTAGTGACGTGTGGTTTAATAGGTAGCAGTATTGTATTTATTTTGAAAATGCAGGCAAATATTAATATTGAGCCGAGGGCGACTATTATTGCGCTGCATAAAAGTGGTAGATATAGATAAAACATTTATTCGGTGCACACAAAAGACGCAGCACAACACACAAGCACATAATAGAATGTTAAAAAGTTACAATAATAAATATAAACAACAGCACTACACAACACTTTCAATACAGAAAAAAATTAAAAAATTAACAAACCCAAAGAAATAAAGTTCAAATTTGACGAGAACAGTGCGGTGTGCGTCCCAAGGCTGCACCAAATGGGAGGCCAGCTCAGCATGTGTCAGGCAAATATACTTGACGCTGATATTCTGCTGGATCCCTGCACTGATATACGTACGTCGAGCAGACCAGATACATTGGTGTTATAACAAATTGTTTTGTGCAGAGAGAAAATTATGTAAGTACCCGCACTTAAATTATTGGTATTCTATAGAAGTTTTGCATCGGGAAAGGTTCGCGTTCGTTGATTTTGTAAAAGTCATAATTATTTATAGTGTATATTAATGAGTAATCGTATTGTAATTATAATTGTTTAATTGCGTTGATGCGAAAATAAATGATATACTCGTATAAATGATTTGGCTTGACTTAAATATGCTAACAATAAATAAATATAGGTTTATTACATGTGTATTATTATAATTATTGTAGTACATTTACGAAATGATCTAAAGTTGGGAAGTTTCTTATAAATTACAATATACTAGCTAACATTAAAATATAAAAATTAACATTGTGTAAGAGATATTAATTAAAACATAACAACATATATACTCGTATAACTAAATTAAATTACTAAATAACTAACTACCTGTACAAATTAATATAAAACACTCAGGCGTCGAAGTACTCGTCCGCATCGCTGTCATCTGGAAACGTGCCCAGAAGACTGGCAGCATTGCCACGCTGAATGGCTAATTCTTTGGCCAAAGAACAATCCAGCCCTCTGGTCACGTGAAGTGTCGACTAGTCGGTGAGAAATTTGTCTAAAAAGAACACGCGCACACGGGCCCCATGACCCGAGCGTTTCGACCCCAAACGGCTCAAAACTGTAGTTCCCCATAAGGTTACAGTATTTGCGCCGCTTGAGGGTCTCAGCAGCCGCAGCAGCAGCGCCAGCACAGCTCGCCGTGCTAGGAACATGAAATTTTTAAATAACATTAAATAATTGAATTACTAATTCCCTTTGTTCACAGGTAGGTATGTATCCACAAGCTACGCTAAGTATACAGATTGACTCGGGAAGAACACGACAGCCAGTTATATAAAAGAAGTGTTGGAAACAGTCATACCGAGTTTTTCCTGCGAGGCGATAAGAAACTGCCGCAGTCTAATTCTGAAGGTACCAAGATATTTCAGGTTCCTTATCGGCGGGGGAATATTGTTCCAACATTTGGATGCGGCGTAAAACTTCCCCTGAAAGCAGCTATCTTGTGCGATTGAGTGGAGAGTTGCTGCGAGCACTGCCTACTTGCGCATTCTCTTCTACTAGCGATCCAGCTCAGTTTATTGTGCAGGTAGGACGGCTGCTTGTAGTTTATAACTCCAGATAGTAGGCATGCCAAGTGCAACATACGGCGTGACTTCATTTTGAGGATTGAGTGCTTATTTAAAAATGGCGTGACGTGACTTCTTGGTGGTATCTAGAAGCACAATCGAGCGCAGGCGTTTTGCACCCTTTGGATCAGTCGATCAGTTCTTGCCAGTAGCCGAAGGCCAATAACCGCGTCAGCATAGTTTAGATTAGACAGCACGAGTGACTCAACCAGCTGAATCCGCAGCTCCTTCGAAAGATAAGGCCTTATTTTATAGAGTATCTTAAGCCGGTAAAAACAATTGCGCACTGACTCGGCCACGTGTGCTTCATATCTCAACCTAGCGTCCGTGTTTCGACCAAGATTACGGGCCTCACTGACGCGACTGATCGACCTACCCATCAGTGTAACGTTAAGTGTTGCCGGCACTGCACTGATTTGGTTCTTGGTTCCAAACAGCATATACTTAGTTTTAGTAGGGTTAAGTACCTAGCCATTGTTTTCAGCCCAACATGCTATCCTGTCAAGATCATCGGTAAGGTCCTTTAACGCGCTGTCATAGTCACTTGGCTTAAAAGAGATATAGACTTGGCCATCAGCATAAATGTCGTACCTAAACCACTTTAGGGAATTTATAATATCCGCACAATACAAAATGAAGATGATGGAACCTAGTATTGAGCCTTGCGGGACTCCCCTATTAACAGATGAAAGTGACGAAACAAGGGAAGAGCCATTGCTTAAACGTATTTCCACACGCTGCTTACGGTTGGTGAGATATAAAACCACTGTATCTCATTTTGATCAAATCCATAATAGTTTAGCTTTGATAGCATTAGATCTATATTAATGCAGTCAAAAGCTCTTGAAAAATCAAGTAGAACCAGGAGTGTGCATAAGCCTTTGTCCTGTGCTACCAGGATGTTATCTGTCACGTCCAAAAGAGCCGTAGAAGTACCACGTCGTGACTGTAAGCTCAGGTAGAATCTGTTTGTCTTCTAGATATTTTGACAGCTGCTGGGATACAGCCTTTTCAGCAATCTTGGATAGGCAAGGCAAAATGCTAATGGGCCTAAGGTCCATTAGGTCAGTCGAATTTGTTTTTTTAGGCAATGGCCTAATGATTGCGATTTTCCAGATGTCAGGGAATGTTGCTGAAACAATTGAGCTGTTCACAATGTCAGTGGTGGTTTTAAGTGTATGTGGGAGTGTAAGCAAAAGCATATTCAGGGTCACCCTATCACAGCCTTCGGCGTTAGATTTTACCTGGTGGAAGTATCTCATAATCTGATCAGCAGTTACTGGTTGTAACACAAATGCGAAGCTATCATCGCCATAGCGATGAGACTCAAAGAAAGTGCGTTGTGATTTATTACAGATGGGGTTACCAGGAACACTCAAAAAGTGATTATTTATTTGGTTCGGATCTCTGAAGTAACTAGGGAGGTCATCTAATTGCTTCCTATGTAGTAAGGTGTTTTTTAAATTTTTCCATTTTGTTTTAGGTTCTTTGATTTTGTTATTTATGTTGAATTTGAAGTATGCAACTTTTTCTCTAAATAAGGAATTTGCCACCAGAGATTTCAGCTGCATGTAGTACGCCTTTTTGGACTCGTATTTTGTTTTTTTACGGTACTCGGTCAGAGCGTTATTTCGTAGGTGCATCATTAATTTAATTGTCTCTGTTATCCAGGGATAAGACGGTTCCTTAATTATACATTTTTTGACCGGAGCGTGCGCATCGTAAATTGTTAAAATGTTTCTATTTAATTCCTCAACCATGTCATTCATATTAGGCAAGCCACACCTAAACTGGGACTACATGTCCCAGTTTAGGTGTGTAAATCAGTATCAAATATTTCTCTATTTATTTGCTTTATAAGTCTGTACGTTACTGTATGGGGTTTATATTTGCTACGTCTGATATTAAATTCGCAGACAACAAGTGAGTGGCCATTTATTGAGCTAAAGGGCTCAACAGAGACCCCTTTGTGGTTGAGATTACTACAGGCAAGGTCGATCAATGTTTCGCTGTGGTCTGTAAAATTGGTGGGCGAACTTACTAATTGTTTTAGGCTCAAGCTATTCAGAAAGTCACTTATTTTCTTAGTTTGCCCGCTAGCATTCAGTAAGTTAACATTGAAGTCGCCGAGCAGTATGTAGTGATCACATTTTACTATGGAGGTAAGGGAGTCGGTTATGGCGTCAAGAAACAGGTCCAAGTCGAAGCGTGGAGGCCGATACGCTGTGCCTATAGCAATTTTATTTCCATTTAGTGTAAGGGTAATCCACATTTGTTCGACAGTGCCGTATCTAGGGTCAGTTGGGGTGGACCAGGTACGAGCGGTCAGGCCGCGTTTAAGATAAAAACCCACACCACCCCCCCGACCCCCGTGTACAGTCAGCGGACGTGGCGTGCGGCGCAGGCGGTAACCCGGCACAGAGGGCTTTCGCCCCTCTTCACCCGGTCGCAGCCAAGTCTCGTTGACTGCTAATACATCGAAAGAATGCCTTTCCACTACTGCTATGAAATCATCGTGGTTAGTGCCAAGAGAACCTACGTTTAGTAAACCAACTTTAAGGTATTTTTCAAGCATACTTAATGTAATGAAATATGCAACAGAATAGAGAAGTACTGTTGTGGACGTAAAGAGCAAGTAATTGAAATTCATAACAATAATTATAAACAACGGCCAAATGAGCATAAATAAAATCAACATTGTAAAGATAACAAATTGAAAATAATGGTTTTAGATAAATTATTGTAAATAAAAATTTTAGGTTATTCATTGTAAATAATAATTGCACTTTAGCTACTGCAAAAAATAGTCACAATCGATATTATCATCGAATTGTTTCTATTTAAACGTTTATGAAAAGTGTAAATATTTGTCATGTGTGTGTAAACAATATTATCTGCAAATGGTTCAAAATTCAAGTTATCAGTGCATGACTACTAACTTGCTGTGAACTCTCAGTATTTGCCAAAATTGTTTAACAGTCCAGAATTTGCCAAAACATTCAACATTCTTAAAATTATTTTTGTGTAATGCTGACCAATGCCGCTGAGAGCATAATAGATTCCCAGTCAGTACCGCCGGAAACGCCCACCGCCCCGTGACATCACTTATATAGATCAGAATATAATATAAAGTACCTGTATGTGGAAAACAAAATAATAAAGGGATCAAACTGTTAACATCCAGAGAAGTAATAGATAAACAAAACAAGTTTACAGAACGCCTTCGGATGTGGTACAAACCGACCATTACCCAAAAATCCTGCAGATATCGTCTTCACATCTAATTCGTTCAGCTTTTTGGTGATCCTCTCTGCGAGCTAAGATTCTCCCCTCCCTTGTCCACACGTACTTCCATTTGTTTGGTTCCCTGCCTGCCGAGCAAGATAAAATAAGTGGCGGTTTGTCCGAGTTAGACGTTCGTTTACATAAACTCGGTGCGGCGGCCCAGTGATATCAAGGTCACCTGCACTCAAACCGCGGCGAACTCGAGCTGCGCGCAGTAGTGCGTCGCGCGTGGCGCGCCTTGCGAAGCGTACGGACATACACCGCGGTCGCTGCGCAGCGGGGTCGGCAGAAATGGAGCCGTCAGAAGTTTCTACTCGATTACGCCGCGCGGATCCGACTCGCTCAGCATGAACTACGTCCCTCTCATCAATGACGACACCAAGCTTTATGGCGAGAACCTTAACGAGGTGTACGGCACTCTCGTCCTTACTCTCCGGCATTCCGGTCACCTCAATGTCGTTGAGCAGGAGTTCCTGGTTTATGGTAGCGTCCAGGGCAGTGGTGTTTAATGGGCTGTCCATGTCCATGTGCTCCTCGGGGCTACTGTGCTCCTCTTCCTGGGCAGGATCCACCCTACGTCGAACTGGTGTCTCCGTCTTGTTGTCCCTGACCAGATTTTTTATGCACTCAGGGCAGCGCCAGGTGGGTGCAATAACACCCGTACTAGGCAGGCCAGTTTGCGATTAACGCGGTTGCGTTAACCGCAAACTGGTCTTAATAGAACACAAATATCTGATAAAACCGGACTGAATGTGAGTATTATATTTATGAATTGCCACTTAAACTTTTATTTGAAATGTATACCTAAGATTATTTGGTGACGTAAAGATTAATTATATTTATTCTTTTTTTAATCCATCATGAGGCCTGAAAGATAAGAAGAGGTGTATACAGATGAAAATAATTAGTGATTATTATTGGATTAATAAATGCAGAGTTTTAATACTATATTGTTATATTAAATAAAGATTATTATATTATATAAAAATGGAGTCACTTTAAGTATTTTGTTATAGCTGCATAATAAATTTATTTTAATGTTTTAGAGGAATACTGTAAGTATCTGGATTAAAAGACATGAGGAAGAGGGTAGCCTTGCTAGTAGACAGCGAAGTGACGACATATGGTGGGCGAGTATTAAACAAATGGTTTCACACCAACTAGACACTTTGCGAATTATTCGACACCTCATTGCAAACTGTTCGCCGTGCCCTCCATGCTGAAGGCTTGCAGCACAAAAAACCAGCTAAAAAGCCCTTCTTGACAGAAAGACATAGACAAGAACGATTACGTTTCGCACGGGGTTATTTAGATTTCCACTGGAATACAGCTATATTCAGATGAAAAACATTTAAATCTTGTCAAAAGGGTAGGCTTCATTTATGGCGCAATGATAACACTAGCTGGTATGATAAAAAAATAATCCCTAATACAGACTCAGGTTGCATTACGATTAATATGTGGGGATGGATGAGTGCAGCAGGGCCAGGAGAACTTGCTTTTATTCCTCCACGCGCCAACAGTTCTACTTATGTAGATGTTTTAATCAAACTCAAACTCAAACTCAAAGCATTTATTTCAAATAAACCCATTACAGGCACTTTTGAATTGTCAAGGGGTCGGTCAGTCAGAAATATGAAGCTAGGTGCCCATTCCAAAGCGAAGTAGGTACCTATGGAAAAGAACGGGCAAGAAACTCCATGGACACTCTTTTAAATAATATGGTTACAGAAAATTTGTTACATCAGTCTTATTGAAATTAAACATGTGAGAACGATGTAGAAAGACCCGTAATAAAACACATAAAAATCGGAAAAGAAAAATTAAAAAAAAAAAAAAAAAAAAGGCGTGGCAGCCAAGAGATGACCAGTCCCCACTGACGGCGCCCGTTCACGAACATGACGTATGGATCAGCACCATTCAGCTCAACCATTTTGAAGGGAACTTAATGATCCAACACACACGCCACCACCAGCGAGACATTAGAGTGAGCGTGACATACTCTCAGCCGCCAGGGCACATTCAAGTCAATGACAGACGTGCCCAGTATAGGGTAGCTTTATAGTAGGTACCACATAGTGCTCACACGTGTGCTTTGCAATTATACAATACTAAAAGATTGAATTTATACAGTGCAAAGACAGTTTTTACAATCTTCAGCAGCTCCAACAATATTTCCGAATGCTAATCAATTGTTTAGGCGCCCTTGTGGAGAAGAACCAGCGTTGAGCCAAGCATTTTTGTCAGAGATGTAATCCTCCAACTTATAATATGCTTGGCTGCATAGTGTGTAATTGATGTCATGCTACCTACGGTGCGTAACATTTACCCAGCTGATGAGTTGACAGAATTATCATTTGTCCAGGACAATTGTCCTATTCACCGGGCAAGCACTGTGCGTGAGTGGTTTCACAATCACCCGGATATATTTGTTCTTCCATGGCCAGCGCGATAACCCAACCTAAACCCCATCAGAAAATCTATGGGGCTTGATGGTGCAAAGGTGGGCGTCACGGGATGAGAGGTATATACAGCAACTAAAAACCAATTGCATGGAGGTCTGGGAAAGTTTAGGAGGAACCGAAATATGTGGTAATATTGTAGGGTCCATGCGCAAACGTCTACTTGACTGCATTGAAAATAATGGGGGTTATACAAAATATTAATACCTAGATGTTTTGTTTTAATTATTAGACGGTGTAACTAAATAATTAGTCAAATTAACATATCCGTAATTATTTAATGATCCTAAATTGAGTTTTATTTTCAAACTTCTTTTCGTCAAGAAAATGAACACTTAAGCTATAACCCCAATGTTATAATTCATTGTGACGTTACATAAAAAGCATAAAGTCTTAATCATTACATTTGTTTTCAATAAACTCTGCTGAATACCTATGATAAGTGGGTATCAACAATTATATTTGTGTTATTAGAATATTCTTTCCTTGTTTTATTATGAATTGAATAAGTGGGTATGCAACAAAAAACTTAAGAACGGTTACAAGAAAACTTATTTTATCTAGGTAGGAATGTGACGTCACAATTGTCATAAAAGTTTGTTAATTTTATAAATATATAAAACGAATAAATATTTTCATTGCAGCACGATTTTTTTTTATTCCACCTTCCAACACCGAAGAGATAAATAAAAAAGCACATAAATAGTTAAATAATAATATACCATGTAATATTTAACTTCTTATAAAAATTACTAATAAGCATGAAACAAGCATAAATAAACATAAATACCCAACAAATTATTTCACAAAATTCAAAATAAAATATAATTTATGGTTTCAAAGAAACAAAAACAGCCACACATTGATACGAACTCAGATCTCATTGAACGTGAATTAATTATTAGGCCAAACGGCTACCAGCACATGTCAAAATTACGCGAAATTTAGGAATGGCATAAACTGGCCAGATCACGCGCATGATGCGTGTCCAACAAAAGCGACGCAAATATATTTTTGTTTCGTGCAGTGCGATGCGATGCGAGTACGCGACGATACATCAGTGTGTGCCGTGCAAAACTGCGATCTTTGTGGTGTGTGGCGTTAGAACACATACAGTCGTACCGCGAGTTCAATATGACTCTTAACATGCCTATGCACTTTTGAGCGCTTACTGTACTTGCGTCGGAAAGTTTCGCGCGCAATGCAGTTTTGAGCGAGCGATGCCACCGTTCGACCATCCCGTTGCTTTGAGAATGATACGCTGTTGTGCGATTTTTTTTTATTCCCATTTGTTTCATTAGGTTTTGAAACAGCTGACTCTCGAACTGGCGACCTTGGTCGCTTGTTAGTGTGGTCGGACATCCAAATCTTGATATCCAAGACGATATCGGCTATTCGATCAGCTGATATTTCGTCGGTAGGGATTGCTTCAGGCCAATTCGTTAGTCGGTCGATCATTGTAACTAAGTAGCGATGTCCTTGAGCTGTTGTAGGTAGCGGTCCAACGATGTCAACCTTGTGTCAGTTCTATTCAGAACTGTTTGCTTCTGTGTTTCTTAACAGATGGTCAAAACGTGGTATGGTGCTGTGATGAGTGGTGGTTACATACTTAAGCAGGTCCAACGAAAGATAAGAGATCTATACACTATGTATGTAGACTATAAAAAGCGTCCGATTCGGTTCCACACGGGTACACTACGATACGAATAACTTTATTCCGTCAGTCAAAACGAATCTCAAAATACATACGAGGGTGACACTGAAAGTTCTTAGAAAATCAAAAACTGAACAAACTAGCAAGTTATTAGGTTTATTATATCTATTCAAATAGTGTCCATTTACATCAATACATCGCTGCATTCGATGGAACCACTGAGAAAAGCACTTTGCCCACTCGTCCTTAGGTGTCTCTTTGACGGCAAATCGAAACGCAGCCACTGCTTCCTCGGCGTCCATAAAACGTTTTCCTCGAAATTTTGTTTTATTTTCGGAAATAAATAAAAATCGCAAGGTGCGAGGTCGGGGCTATATGGCGGGTGACCCAGGAATTCCACGTCTGATGTCGCCAAGTAGTCGATTGTTTGCTTGGCGGTGTGCGACGAGGCGTTGTCATCGTGAAGAAGGTGAAGGAGGACCCTACTGCGAGGTCGTTTCTCCCGAGCTTTTACCAAGACAAGTGGCAAACAATTGTTAGTGTACCACTCCGCAGTAACTGTTTTTCGATCCTCTAAAACAATTGTTGCGTAATGGCCTGTCCTTCCGAAGAACGACGCCACCATCTTTTTTCCCACGCTTCGACCTTTCTTCACTTTAGTTGGCAACTCCTCGGAAGGAAACATCCAGACAGCAGACTGTCTCTTAGTTTCAGGATCATAACAATAATTCCTGCTTTCGTCACTCGTATGTATGTCGAAAACATACATTTGAGTCAACTCCATTAAATCTTTGAACCAATTCACGACACCAATCAACGCGACGGAGTTTTTGGTCCTCTGTCAAATAAATTATGAGGTATCCATCGAGCACAAAGCTTTGTGCACTTGACCCATACCGATGCCTAAGCTTGTCCGAATCTGCTGATATGTCACTCTTTTGTCAGTCTCTATCATACGCTCAACACTGATGTTACCTTTAGTCGTCGCCGTAGAAGGCCGTCCCTCATACAGATCATCGGTGAGCCTACTGCGACCACATTTATACTCATTAAACCAGTTGTAAAGAGTGGCACCAGATGGGGCTTCATCGTGAAAGGCCAATCGAAGTCTATCATAACTTTCTTGTTGACTTAAATGACATCGAAAGTCATAAAAATGAAATTAAAAACTTGCGTTAATTCATGCTGACGTGACTCAATTTTCAATTTGCCGCCAAATCGTAAACAAATGACTAATGAATACTATACATACACAATATTATAGGCAAACAGTTCCATTTAAAAAATTTGAACTTATTTTTTATAATATCGTTTACAAGTGGCCAGTTCTAAAAACTGGTCTGTTCAAAATTCGTATTATAACAAAAACTACGATTAAATATTTATAAGTTTCAATATTCGTAACGTTTTTGACTATTCTCAAAATACCGAGTTTCAGTAGATCGAATAACAAAAACTCCGACTTAATGATAATTCGAAACATCAAAAATACGAATTCCGATTAATTAGAATAGGGATGATGACTAATATTAAATGTGGGTGTACTATAGGTACATCTTTGCCCAACCCTTCGGGGAAACAAGGCGTGATGTTATGTTATGAGTAATATTAAAAAATTTCGTAAAAATAATGTAATTTCAAAGAAGGCATAGTAAAATGAGTTCGAAAAAATCTGTTAAATCAACACTTTTAAAGTTTTTGGAGGAGATTATTCCCGTTCTTGTCGCAATGTACGGCGCTAGTATGAAGTTACATAGTCGTGACGTCACTTCTAAGATAGTGCTGTCCTTGTCTAATCCTTTTTGTAATTTTACACTTTTTGTAATATTGTTTGCTCTATTTGGAAACAATATAATTTTTTTGAAAAATTAAACAAAATTTCCTCATTCCTATTCCAAAATAAAAACACTTTGTACAACTGATTAATAAGACAAACACATAATTGCTCTGCCGCCCCTCTGGACTTGTCTATAGGGGCTGGAAGAGGGCGTTGTTCGCCCCCCGCCAACGCTCGGCACGTCTGCTGCGGATCGGGAGAGTGGTCTCGACCTCCCTCAACCTTTCCGCAGCCTCTTTCTGTGAAATAACGGTTTCACAGAAAGATTTCACCGCATCCCACGACTCGGCGCTCCCGACCATCGACCGACCGACGGCCGGCAGTGCCTGCTGTGCAGCCTTCTTCTTGCGGCCTCTCTTCACCACCGACGTCCAGGCCTCTTGGGTGGAAGGGGCACGGACGCAACTGCCGCGGGATTCTTGGTCCCCTCCATGGGCTTTTAAGCCCCCTACGCGCTTTCTTGGCCATCTGCACAGGCTTCGTCCTGTCGGACTCCTCTTTCCTCCACCTATCTGCCGCAAGCGGCGGGCAGAGGATTTCAGCCGGTGGTAGTCGCGTCTAAATGGCCTCCAGTCGGGTGTCACCATGCCCCCACATTGCACCATGCTTATTCTGGCCACCCTCTCGATTTCGTGGTCCGACAGGGCAAATGCAGCCGGTGGAGCAGGAGCAGGGTCCAATGAAGGTGTGGCAGGGGCAACTGGCCGCAGGAGCCTCCCTGTGGTGCCTCCCTGATCCCTTCTGCCGTCTCTTTCAGGGCGCGCATGAACGAGCTCTTCAGGTTGCCGGATTTGGTAGCAACCTTCAGGACATTTTCCACGCCGTCTTACACCTGGCGGTTGAGAGCTTCTGTCTTTTAGCCTAAGCTTTCCCCCGTAGCCGCCTCGCGGTCTCTGCTCTGAGCTTCGCGGCGTAGGCCTCCGCCTTCGTGCCCACAAGGGAAATAGTGACCCCTCGCGGCTCCTCCTCATTGAGACCCCGGATGGGGTCGTCGCGTCGCGCATTGGCGATCGCCCCGCATATTCCCCCAAATTAGGTCGCTTGAAGCGACCCCGAGAGTCGCGCCGACGACATCGGAGTTGGCGCTTCCAGAGACGTCATGCGACCTCTCCCTCTACTCGCTGTAGACATCTTAGAGGTTGGCAGATTTTTGTTGCTTGCGGACAGACCTGCCGACCACGCGCGAACCGGTCATATTCGCACGGATGTTTGCACCCGCGCGAGTCTAAGCTGTGTAGTAATTCTGAGAGCTGCCTAACGGTTTCCTGTGCTCGGGCTAGTTCCACTAAATTTAACCTAATACGCTGTGACGTTATCAGAACCATAATGTGTTTTATTTTTGTCGTAAACTCGCTAATGAACCTGGTTCATCTGGGGGTTTCCTTTTGGCTAACTAGTTTGCTAAATAGATAGACTAAGGGTTTGTGGTCCGTGTAGATTACTACTTCGCGGCCCTCTATTAGTTTTCTAAAATGTATTATCGCCAGGTATATGCCTAATATTTCTCTATCGTATGTACTCGCTTAGGGAAGTAAGTCGTTTGGAGAAAAAACTTAGAGGACTCCAGTTGTTACCTACACGTTGCTGTAATACCGGTCCCACACTGCTGTCTGATGCGTCAATAATGCTAGTGGGAAATCTGGTAGGGGATGTGTCAACAAGGCTGCCTTTTGTAAACCGACCTTGCTTTTTTCGAATTCGCATTCCGCCTCCTTCTTCCATTCATGTGTGCATGTATTTGTTCATTTTTGCTTGGTCTTGGGCTGCATGTGGAATGTGTGACCTATAAAAGTTTAACATACCTAGGTATCTTGCGTAGTTCTTCAACTGTCTTTGGTCTTGGGTAATAGCTTAGCGGTTTTTTCTATATCATCTTTATTTACTGGAATGCAGTTGTAGGTTCTTTTAATATCTAGGCTAGAGAATACCCTTTTGCCTGGTAATATGTACGTGAAATTTGTAGTCTAGGAACGGGGTACGTATCCGGCTTAGTGATGGCGTATAACATTCTAGTCGCTCACGGCCTAATGTTGCCCTCCTTTTTTGGAGCTATGTGTAGTGGGCTGGCCCACGCACTTTTGCTGGGTCTGCAAATGCTCAAGTCTAGCATGTGTTGAAATTCGTTCTTAGCTTTAGCATACCTGTCTGGGGGCAATGACCGTGCGCGTGAGTGCACCGTTGCGCCGATGGCCTCGATGTGATGACACACATTATGTTTGGGTACCTCTTTAAATGAATATGGCTTAGTCAAACTCGAATATTTTGCTAATAAATTTGTGTATGGGTGGTCATATATTATTGTCTTAATCGTGAGTTGGTTGGAGTCAGAAATGCAACCTACAACCTTCATTTGGGTTCGCTATCAATTAAACGGCGGCAGCGTTGGTCTATTAACAACCTATTGTTTACCAGGAAATCCGCGCCTAATTATATGTGCTACTATAAATACCCATCTAATGTTGCGACGTAGCTTAAAATTAAGTCCTTTTGTTATCAGTCCATATGTTTATATTTGTGTGCCGTTTGCCGCGAATAATTTAAACTTGTCTGGTTCACATTCTTTTGATACACTTTTACACTCACAAGATTACGCAATTATTGATTATTGAACAAGATTGGGCGAGAGGCCACGGCAAATTGCCACCATTGCAGAGGTGGCTTGGATTCTGCACAGCACACGCTCGAGGAGTGCCCGGCATGGGCTTCTGAAAGACAGGTCCTAATCGCCAGGATCGGGCGAGATTTGTCTCTACCAGCAGTAGTTGGGTCTATGCTGGCAGATTCGGAGAACTGGAGAGAAATGGCGTCCTACTGTGAGGCTGTGATGGTCCAGAAGGAAGCTGCCGAGCGGGATCGTGAGAGGGCTGATCCCGCTAGGAGAAGAAGGCGTCGAGGATGAAACCGCCTCGACACCTAAACGACGAAACCCCGCCTGCATCATTTAACGCTGGCGGGAATTTGGGGTCGCGGCGCTCAGAGTGGGGACTCTGCCCGCCTATTGCGTGACCTCAGGGAAGGGGGCACATAGTGGTCACGTGCTGCCTTGCACACTTGCACAGTTAGGTATCGGGGAGACCCCTTTACAGTCTTCCCAGAGATGTGCCCTAAGAGGCGTTGCACAGAGGGGGTTTCTGTTCGGTCTTTTGAGAGGTAATCACCGGGGTGGTTTTAGTGAGGTAAAAATCCCATACTCCCCGGGCTTTTCCCCATAGCCCGGGCGCCTTTTGAAGGTTTCCCCCCGACAAAAAAAAAAAAAAAAGGTCCCATAGTATTTTATTGTAACCGTTGTTTATGTCCTAAACGAGGGTGATTGACGTGTAAAAGTGTTTCTACAAACCAGAAATAAAATTATTTATCATCTAACATTTTATCACTTAGGGAAAAACCTTCTTTCCTAAACGAGAAAAACTTTGATAGCTCTACCGTGCACAACGTGTATATAGAGCGAACGTTTAGCAGGTTCAGGAGACTAATAACTTGGTTAGAAGCACTATGGGGGAAAATCGCCTCAACGGTCTTGCCATGATGAGTGTAAACAATAAACTTTTTAATGAAAACTTACGAGATTTTCATAATAAAGTAGGCGAAAAGTTTACATAAATCCCCCGAAGATCGTTTTAATTAACTTTACCAAAAACAGAGTCCTGCTCGATCAGTTTACTTTTAAAGAGGGAAGACTTGCATACAAGTGTAAAGCTTCATGTGCTCTTGACTGTACGTACCTACAATTCATATTTTTCCCATCCTCCTTATTTATATCAACTTGCTTTGGGCCGATAGGCTGGCGTATTTTTATATTTCTTGGTTTAATTAAACTTCTTTCAGTGGCGAAATATTTGACTTCTAGCCGCCACAAGTCAGATTAAGTTTATCTTTTCTGTGAATTGAATTTAAAATATTTACAGGGTTATTGTTAATATTATTTGGATAGCACGTTAGTAAAATGTATATATTTTTCATATTTGAATTAGAAAGTTTTTTTAAAGTGCTGTAAAAAGAGTTTTTAATTCAAAATCAAAATATTTTTTTCTCCTCACAAACATTGACATCATAAAAAAAAATTACAAGCTTAAAAACTATGTGACACTAGTTTGTGAGAGACTGGTGACCAGGGTTCCGTCTAATTATAGTACTCTTTGCCAGGGTTCCACCACACGGTATGTAAACATAATCACTTATTTAGAAAATGTGAAGGGCATAATATAAAATCAATGATAAACTCGCAGAATATAGACAAAAAAAGAAAAACACAACGTAAGTGGAAACAACAAACAATATTATATGTCGGAAAATTTGCGGGATTGAACTATTTTGGATGAGTTAGTAATTTCTCAGTTGCTCTATTATCTAATTTCTTATTTAATGCTTTTACTCACTCTTTTTTATTGTTCTAAGCAAATAGAACCTCGGTTTGCTGTGTGCGTTACGCCAGAAGGAAAGTATTTCCTAGAATTATTTAAGACAGACAAAGAGTTAGTGCTTCATCTGCTAGCAATGTGCGCCAAATATAGAGTTTGTGCGCCATAACGTTTTGGAATAAAACGGGAAAAAAACGCTTCCTGCTGGCGTAACGTTGAAATAGCAGGAACATTCTAAACGAATGACCGTAGAGAGAAACAAAGTATATGGTCAGATAGCTTAAGACTGTGCATGAATGTGCGCAAAAAATTAAGTTTGTGCGTCATAAGGTTTTAGAGATATATCAATATATCAATTCCTGCTGGGGTAACGTTTTGCAGAATCTTGTTTCTCGGAAACTTTCCAATGTGCGACCGTTGAAAGAAGCCTATATGCTCTTAGTCTGTGTATAATCTAACAAATCATAGATTTTCAAATAAATCTACCGTTTTGAAGTTAACGAGTTTTTCTTTGAAACTGAATAAAAAATCATAGCAATTAAATGAGCTAGCGTAGAAACTCACTAAAAACGGTTTTCGATTTTTTTCTTCTTATTCTTAACATCCGCAATAAATTTTGTGAATATACATGCACGCGTTTTGAAATTATACCAGTTGAAAACAACATCAACAATTACGTAACTTTTAGCTTGAAATTCAAGAAACCAATTCATGCCACAATGTGTGGCTTTTAACTTGAAGTTAGTGTGTGTATTGAAGAATGCATCGTAAAAAAATCATATTCAAATCGCACCTTTATTCAAAAAAAGAAATAACTCAAAATTTACTTATTTCGAGTTTTTCCCATAAATTAACTCTGCACAGAAAATGCGTCCAGTCCAACAGCCGACTCGATACGACGAAAATGACAGAGATGAATGACTGTAGTTCTGTTTATGACAAACGCACGCGAACAAGTTGGTACCGGTAAAGTGATCGAATTCAGTGATGCGCCGACTATGCTGAAGGTAAGATCTCAGAAGAAAGTAAAAAAACGCAGTAAAACGAAATAAGACCGGTGTTATACTATCAGGTGATTATTTGACATGCTTTTATTTATTCAAAAAGTGCAATTGTTTGACTTATTTCACTATAATAGACAAGTACACGTAATTTATTTGGATACTATTGTGACTTATTTCTGTTTTGTGTAAATTGTTTCCTATCATATTACGAAATTATTTAAAGTTGATTGAGTTTTATAATAAAAAGCATGAGCAAATCTAATGGGAATAGGTTTTATTTCAATATTGTACTATAAATTATTAGAATCGTAGTATTTTTTTGGTTTGTTCCTATTTACTGTTTAATTTTTCAGTTATGACTTCGTTTTATTTACAGTTCTCTCTTCTTACTCTTTTAGTAAAATAAAGAATGCGTATTTTAAATCCCACATGCACCGCACCTCCCACACAAATACAACAAATTATTTAATTTGTGCATGAGAGTAGCAGGAGAGCTCCTTGTCCTCTTTTAGAACGTCTTTCAAGGCACGGAACATATTGGGTCTATTTTTGACAATACAACACCGGAGTATGGAAATACTTTACCGGCCTACAGTTATTAATCTAGTTAATATGACAAACCCAATAATAGCAATAAAGATTCCGATCACGAGGTGAGTAATTTATGTTACTATATAAGTGACGTTCCCGGTTTCCCGACTCCCGGGTCGGGTCGAAAATTGTTACTGTAATTTCTGTCAAGAAATTCTTAACCGAGTCAGGAAGTAGGAAACAATACCTACATTTAAATTTTATTATTTGCAGAAATCTCAGTTTGAGACATAAGTCAACAAACGTTTTCTGGTTCCTTATTATGATAGTGACATCACCTTGACTGAACATAAGTAATGTGTGTCGATCTTCATCATCCTCAACCTAGTCTTCGAGCTCATCGTCGTCAAGTTCTGACTCTGAAGTTTGGAATCATCACACCAGACAAATCCTCGGTCAGCAGCAATAATGGCTAGACACCACGTGACTGTTGATGAAACAGACGACGATGACGTTATTGAAAATACTCCAGCTCAGGGTGGATTCACCAATGAAACTGAACGCAATCAGCGCATAAACTAGCTTTAAGGGCTGTCAGGGACATAATTTTCTATGGAATATTGACACTGACAGCTCTTGAACGCGTTTTAGATGTGCTGATCGCTTTCATAGCATTGCATTTTATAGTAGACAACACTTTGATTTGCAAAACTTTTTATAAGACCGCGTAAAACATCTAGGACTGTATGATATTTACGGTACAAAGTAAAATAAACGTAAATGATTTTTCACTCAATGATTTGAGAGGAAAACATCTTAATTTTAGAAAAAAATACCCCGAATTACGAGCTGCGATCATGAAGCACATAAATTCAATTCCTAAGATTGAATCTCACTACGTAAGAGCAACAAAGGAATATAATATACAAGGCAGCAAAACTATTTAAGATTTATACAACGATTTTAAAGAAAAGCAACGGAATAGTAATAACGACGCAGGTACTTTTATAACATACACGCGCAACATACTATATGACAACAGAATTTAATCTTGCATTTTTCCACCCAAGAACTATAAAGCACTATAAAGATTGTAACTCATAAATTTACATACGCAGAACGAGGCTGATAGCGTACATAGCTTCATCGAGAGGGAGGTGGAGAAAAACTAAAAATCTGGCCCAATATATACACCCAACCAGTATATACCTCTAATTAAGAACACCAAAAAATCTAAGCCTCCGTTATTTGTGCATGAGATGAAATTTGAATTGTTTTATGATTTTTAAATATTACAAGAAGAATGCGGGTATAATTTAACGAGCAATACAGGAATGTTAATAGGAATGAAATGAAAGTTTTAAAAATAACCAAAGATAATAAGACCTTTTTTTCTACAAAACATCATACAAGCATGAAAGAAAAACTAGGAAGAAAGTTAATGTAAGAAACAAAAGAAAGAAGATGAAATCAACGACAGAAATAACACTTCAAGCAGCATATTTCAAAAAGTGCAAACAAGAGGAGAGATTTAAAAGAGCTTATCGCTAGCCTCCTTTTTTGCAGGGTTTTTATAATTCAATATTTAAAGTTTGTTTTAATTTTTTAATCATCTCTATTTTTCTTTGATTACCTATGTACGCACCGGTATTCACAGCTTAGTACTGCCGTTATTCCAAATGCGTACAGTTGGCTATGTCTAATCAATTGAGCCTGGTACCTATGGATTTACCTACGACCCTACTGACTACAACCTAGCCCTCTAGCAATAAGCTAGCACTCTAATTCTCCTAATGCCCTACCTACCATACAAACCATACCAAACGCAGGTTACGTTGGTTTCTCTTGAGGGAAATCTGTTACAATGAGACCTACGGTAACAGACGGAAGTTGGGTAGGAATAGGGGTTTGTGTACGTCGTGCAATGTACACAGGAAATGGTTATCTCACTGCCGATCCCACAGACTCATAGGATCGATGATGGCTAAAGGTGTCTTGGCCACAGTGAGGGGAGTTCCGGAAGGTGAATCAAACTCGACTCCAGCTTGATGACTAGTTTATTATGATAATTAACTTAATTATATACAAATTTGTGTGTTGTGTGTATTGAGCCGATGAAGCGAAGATCTCAGTAGGTCACTTCTTAGCGCTGACTGTGTGCCGGTGTTGCCGGCACGTGGTACGAATGTATGTCGCTCTGGATGCTGACACTGTAATTGGTTTTGTATGTTCACGGTTGAACAACCTATAAGGTGTGATTTTTATTATAATAAAACAAAAATGAGCTAGGCTCCAACACTCCATTTTTTATAAGTATTGTATATTTTGTTAACTTCATAATACTCGAACAACTTTAGAAAGATTTGGTTTTGTTTTGATTTATAATTACATAGAATATTATAAGTTGTGTTTTTATGAGGTTCTACATTCCATTTAAACCATTTTTGATAATAAATACTGATAAAACTATGTTACGTATTTAGTTATGAAAAAATACTTTTGTAATGATTTATTAATTAAAATGAACACAGAAACAATTACGAACATTTTCTCTGACAGTTTATGCATATTAAGATAACAATGCAACAAAATTAAATATTTCATGATTTAATATAAAACTGCTAAATGATTTTAATATAAAACTGCAACATTTACAATAACTCCGCCCGAATCTAAATTATTTGTTAAAGTTTATTGTTGAAAAGTGATATAACAACGAACTTTTTTTTAAATATTTAAATAAACGTGTTTCTGTTAAAAAATATGATATTTTTACGATAATCTACTAGTTTATTAATAACCCTACCTATCCCGACTTTTGGAAATAACCTAAACTATTTTTTTTTTTTTTTGTGATAAATTGAAGCCACAAAGGTAAACATGTCAAAGTTTGAATACGTTTGCCCAAATAATATAAATTTTGAGTTATTACTTTTTTGAATAAAGGTGAGAAATGTCCCGTATTAAAAATTTTATACTTTAAAAACATTAACCAAAATAACGGCTAGGTTATTGGTTATCCCACCAAATTCGAATAATCACTAAAAAGCGGAACTTTCATACACATTGATGACCTTCTTGAATAGTATTAACCTCGAGCTATTGTCAGTACAGTCGCCTGCTTAATGTTAACGACAATCGTGGTTTAACAGAGCATCAGAATGTAAATACTTACTTAATACAAAAGGCAATACTTCGTCGTTATCAGGAGAAGTCCTAATGTTTCATATGTGTGGGTATGCGGGCGAGGAGATGTAAGTAAATGAAAGTAAATAATATTCTGAATAAACTTAGGTCTCTGATCACGTTAGGGAATGAACTATAATGTAAATGACGTTCCACCGATTACGTGAGGCGCAGGCGCAAATCAATCGACCACTGCATTGCAAGAGTAAGAGTAGTCACAATAATCACTAATACAATATCACACTCGCTATAAATCAACGCCGGCTTCGATACGTCTTTCTGATCCCTTTTCTTTTTGCCGCCTGCTCAGTATCCGCGGTTACGTCAAGTTGACAGCTGTCAAATTCGTTCTAAAATCAAATCTGTAAGTTTGACGTTGCATTAGACGCGCCGTCACGGCCACCGTGACTACCACACGTCCTCGTGTGCTTAGTCATCCTGATATATGGTCTATCTCAAATACCAGAAGAAACAAAATTCCATTTGCATCATCTCGTCCATTCCTGACATGCAACATGCCACCTACATTCTGTGTACTAAGTATCGGGAATTTGTCAATAAATCAAAAAATACAAATTATTCATCTAAATTTATTTTATCGCCTTCAAAGTAGGCCCCATCGCTTGCAATACAACATCTCCACCGCTTCACCCAGTCTTCCATACATTTTTCATAGGCTATTTGCGGTATGGCCTTTAGCTCATTCAGCGAATTTTCTTTTATGGCTTCTATCGACTCAAAACGTTTTCCTCGAAGTGGTAATTTTAACTTGGGAAATAAAAAAAAGTCAGACGGAGCCATATCAGGTGAATACGGTGCTTGGTCGAGAACTTTTGTTGAATTTTTCGCTAAAAACTCTTTCACTATAATGGCTGTGTGTGATGGTGCATTATCATGGTGCAGCATCCATGAGTTGTGTTGCCACAAATCTGGACGTTTTCGGCGGATACTCTCACGCAAACGCTTCATGACGCCTAAATAATATTCTTTATTCACTGTTTCTCCCTCTGGAAGGAATTCGGAGTGAACCACACCACGGTAGTCAAAAAAAACTGTCAACATCACCTTGATTTTGGAGCGACTTTGCCGCGGTTTTTTGGGTTTCGGCTCGTTTTCGAGACGCCATTCTGAAGACTGTTGGCTTGTTTGCATGTCGTACTCATAAACCCATGTCTCGTCGCCAGTTATTATACGTTTCATAAAGGTCAGATCCGTAGAAGCTCGGGAAACCATGTCTTCAGCGACATGCTTTCGCTGCGCTTTTTGAACAAAATTGAGCTCTTTTGGAACTAGTCGAGCGGCGACGCGTTTCATGCCTAAAATGTCAATGAGAATGTTGTGGACGGACTTAAAAGATATTTTCACCTCACTAGCCAACTCTCTCAGACTCATACGTCGATTTTCGAGCACTAGCTTCTTGATTCTGTCGATGTTTTCTTTGGTCGTAGCGGTTGAAGGTCTACCAGAACGAGGTAAGTCTACTACTACTTCTCGGCCTTCTTTAAAAGCCTTATACCATTCATAAGCCCTTGTTTTCGATATACACGATTCGCCGTAGGTATTTCGCAACATTTGTAGTGATTCACCACATGAAATATCATTTGAAACACAAAATTTAAGGCACACTCTTTGTTCAACAATATTTTCCATTGTAAAAATCGCCGAGGACTCAAAACTATGACCAACAAAAAGTGTAGTTTAAAACAAATTAAATGACAAATCCCGCTCAAATTTTGCGCGCTAAATCAGTACAGTGCTACCAACCTGCAGTAAAAAAATTAGAACGACCTCTTTTACGCGGGTCTTTTTATTGACATATTCCCGATACTTTTTACACAGAGTAGTACATCAATATATTGTCAATGAATGGTTCCTTAAAGAAGTGACTTTTAAATATTGTACACACAAGACAATTTTGGTTTAAGCAGGTACCTACATGAGTTCAGAAAAATCAATCACGACGGTGAGATGTGACCGGGACCCAATTTCTTCTTCGCACCAGGGCTTTTGAACACCCAGTTACGCCACTGTGCTTATCAACAAATATTAGGACTAATGGCAACGGATAAGAGACACACTGTCATTAGTACGATGTTGAAGATATTTTTAAGAAGAGAGGTAAGTAAAAGCAGTTTACTTTGTTTTAAGTAAAATTATAATCACAACGTTATAACAATATAAAAGTAAAAGTTCTTAATCTTTAGTAAAAAGGGAAGTTAAGGGTACTTCCCGTTGTAATTTCAACTTGATAATTCTACCCATTCCTGAGAAAAAGCGTTGACAAACCGACAAACAGACAACAAAGTGATCCCTGTAAGGTTTTTTTTTTTGAGGTCGGCACCCTAAAAATACTTAATTAGTTACTTTTTTTATTTAATGACTTCGACTTTTAAACCTTGCTTTCACGCGATGTTTAAACATCAAAACCAAACTAAATTATTTACAATTTGCTTCTTTGCCTCTCCAGTAGTTTCTGTTTGAGTGCTCTACGCAGGATCTTCCCGGATGGGTTCTTTGGTATATCGTCGACGAATATCACTCCGCCATGCAGTCGCGACACGGAAGACAGCTGAGGAACATGATTATTTATTGTACAACATCGAACATTTTTACATTGTAAACATATATGTTTTGATTTAACGCAGCCTGTAGGTATAGTGAATCCATATTTCGAGCGAGCATGTTGCAATTGACCAGACCCAAATCTATAGACACCCCACTCTGCTAATGAGAAAGTTCTCACTGAAAAACTCGTTAACACTTTTACCCGAATTGCAGCGACTCTAGACGAATGAGGCAGTTATTTCGAACAGGAACATTTCTAAAGGTATTTTATTCATCACTTCAGCCGAAAGACGTCCACTGCTGGACATATGCCTCCCCCAAGCACCACCACTTCGTTCGGTTCTGATATTAATATTTTGCGAGCGAATTCCTTTAAGAGTCGCTTAGCTTTTACGTCGCTAGGACAAACATAAACTTACCCGAGCAGCAGTGAATTCCAGCAGCTCCTTCTCGGTGAGGGTGGCGCCTGGCTTCTTGACGACGAAGGCGGTGGCCAGCTCGCCCGCGGCCTCGTCGGGCGCGCCCACCACGCCGCACTCCGCCACGGCCGCGTGCCCTAGCACCACGCTCTCCACCGCCGCCGGCGCTACCTGAAGAAAGAATAACATATATTCGGCAAAATTTCGTGAAACACAGAATACAAAAAAAAAAAGTTAACAACCTCAAGTTAGAAAAAATTACATAGGAAAATGGCACTTATGTTATCTTACGTAATAATCTGATTAGAAATAAAATTTTCAGCAAATCGAAGAAATTATAAGAATATTTGCGACGTTGAACTACCATTTATTTATCTCTTAGCAGTCAGCATGAATTTAGATAAGATTCATAGTTACAGGGGATTTCGATGATCGATAGACGAATTTAATCTATTAACATTTGGCAATTTATACATAAAAAGATAAAACTTTAAAGTTTACTTATTTACCTGATGTCCCTTATATTTAATGAGTTCTTTAAGTCGGTCCACTATGAAGAAGCAACCATCTTTGTCGTAGTAGCCGACGTCTCCAGTCTTCAAGTAGCCCTCCTCATCAAATATGGAGCGGGTGGCGACCTCGTCCCCGGCGTACCCCTTCATAATTATAGGTCCTTTCAGGCAGATCTCTCCATTTTCGTTCGGGCCCAGCCTTTTACGACTATCTAAATCGACAACCTGTAATTGAGGTTAAAATTAAATCTACTAATAACATCATCGGAAGACTAGGTTCTGAATATTTTAATGATATGTAATTCACATTTTACAATAGTACGATTGGTAAGTACCTACCCAAAATCTAACTCAACATGTCAACTCCTACTTCCGGTTCTAGAAACCGTCTTATTATCTTGAACAAATTCTTCTGAAATTCAACAAAAAATAATAATAAGAATCTTATGAAACTTACTTTTGCCCTCACGCCATAAAGAGGGTAGCCACCGCTTCCCGGTTTTCTCAAAATCTTCTCATCGTCGATGTCCTTGGTAGCTGTCAGTGAAGTCTCTGTCATTCCGTACCCTTGGAATATGCCTTTGCAATTTTTCATACTGCAAATGAAACAATTAAATGTAATTGACGCAAAAATTCATAAAAGGTAAGGCTAAGGACATTATAATTATGTCAATCGGATATTTAAAAGCAAGGGGTTGCTTGTTTTGGGTTCAGAGAAGATCTTTACACCTGTAGCCCTACTCCTTTCTATGTATAACAGTAGCAGTAAGACCTATTCGTCCTGTAGACTCCAATGCCGTCACACACAGCAGATCCACCGCTTCTGACACTAAGTACGTGTACCTACAGTTACGTGAGATATTCTAGTATGGGTGCTAACCGTTTCAAAGCCAGGGTGATAGTTTCTGAGGACAGCGGAGCAGCCCCACACCAGACAGCCATGACGGAAGACAAGTCATACTTCTCTACTATAGGCGCCTTTGCCAGGAACACCACGATAGGGGGGACCGCTGCCAGTGATGTCACCTACAAGTTAAACATTTCAATAAAGCAATAAAGAACGTACAGACATCCAGTCTGCGGTTTCATTCGGAGTTATTATGTTGATTAAAAGTGGCAATCTCATGCTGAGTTTATAAAATAGTAGTTACTACAAATAACTCAAAAAAAAACTCAAAGCATTTATTTCAAATAAAGTAATTACAGGCACTTTTGAATTGTCAAGGGGTCGGTCAGTCAGAAATATGAAGCTAGTTGGCCATTCCAAAGCGAAGTAGGTACCTATGGAGAAGAACGGGCAAGAAACACCATGGACACTCTTTTAAAAAATATTGTTACAGAAAATTAGTTACATCAGTCTTGTTGACGATACTGTCGATTATACATGTGTGAACGATGTAGAAAGACGTTAAAGGCGTACGTAATGAAAAACATTTAAAACAAAAAAAAACGGAAATTAAAATTTAAAAAAAACCGTGGCAGCCAAGAGATGACCAGTTCCCACTGACGGCGCCCGTTCACGAACATGGCGTATGGATCAGCACCATTCAGCTCAACCATTTTGAAGGGAACTTAATGATCCAACACCCACGCCAGCGAGACATTTGAGTGAGCGTGACATACTCTCAGCCGCCAGGGCGCATTCAAGTCAATGACAGACGTGCCCAGTACAGGGTAGCTTTATAATAATAATAATAAACCATTTATTTCAGGCTACAATGGCCCATAGACATATACCTTACCAATTAACATATTTATAGTACGAGACAAACTATGTTAGTAGCACTTCCCTATCTTGTCCTTGTGCTGTCCTGTGGTACTTGTCCGCGGAAGCGAAGGAACACCACGTCCTGAGGCCAAAAGTCTTCTTCCATGACGACGGGCAGATATAAATTCGGTACGCGCACCACGAACGCCTTGAAGTTGACGTTGCGGTGCGACTCCAGTAACTGCACCCTCGGCGTGTACCTCGTCTTCTGGCGCACGTACTCTACGATGTCTTCCGCCTTAGTAGTGTAGTGTAGGCGGGAGATGTACACCGGTGTGTTCGGCTTTGCGGCGCGCAAGCTGACTTCGGGCATCTTTGGAGCTTTGCCGCAGCGGTTCTTGTTCGTTCGCGATCGGCGCTTCTTCCTTTGCACCGTCACGAAACCTTCATCATCAGCCCTGTTCGGCGCCTTTTCTAGCATAGGCTTCATACTTGGAGCGCCTGGGGCACTGGCGGTAACGCTAGCGAAACCCTTTTGTAGGGGCTTCGCCAGGGCTGCAGACACTGGCAGCGGGACGGAGTGAGGGGCTCGGGCAGCGCTACGTAGAGGAGCCGCGATGACTAGCGCGGGGCTGCCGGGCACGCGGGCGGGGCGCTCTGCAAGCTCAGCAAACGACGGATGCGCTGGCGACGAAACTGCTGACGCGGAATTTGACGACGATAAATCGAGTCCGGCTCCGCGACACATGTTTACGTTAGACGCATCGACTGATGACCTAGTTACCGCCATACTGTTACACAACTCGCTGAATTCTTTGCGCAAATCGGCGACGGTGTTTTGGGATGCATCTAACTTCGCTAGAACATCCGCGAGGCGGGCCTTCAGAAACACAATATCCTTCAGAAGGCTCGTAACATCGACGTGGTCAAAGGTGACTGGTGGAAGTTTGTGCAGCTCCTTTGCCACAAACGTCGGCACGTCGTCCGGGTCGGTTTCCTTGAACAGCGTGATAATATCCTGCAGGCTTCTCTTAGTCCCGTCACGCCGGCGGGACACCATCTGGTCGCACTTGTTTAGCACACTGAACAACAATAGCTTGGCAGCAGCCTTTCTCGCTGAAGTTCGTTGCGCAGATTTGGACAGCGGACACCTCATCCATCACATCCAGCTTCTGCTGTAGGAACGCCAGCAGCTCATTCACCACAAGTTCATTACTCATGGCGAGAAAATTACGAGCGACAGCTTGCGCCGCGCTAGTCAACACACTGAATTTGCAAACACGTCCACATCGGAACGCGGCACAAGCAAGACTCTCACACGTGTGCTTTGTAATTATAGAATATTTAAAGATTGAATTTATACAGTGCAAAGATAGTTTTTACAATCTTCAGCAGCTCCAACAATATTTTCGAATGCTAATCAATTAGTATATGTGCCCTTGTGTAGCAGAACCGATTGGTCCCTATTTCTAGTCCCATAGTTGTGTCTTTCACCTTTTTTACTGAAAAAAAATAAGTTTTTCCTTACGTACATGATATATATATTGACAAGGTACGGTCATGCTGTTAATATCTTTAAACAATTCCCTTAGAGAATCGCGCCTGCGGAGGCCATATATTGCTCTGATGGCTCTTTTTTGCAGAATAAAAATAGACTCGATGTCTGCAGCGCGTCCCCATAATAAGATACCGTAAGACATGATACTATGAAAGTAACTGAAATAGACTAGCCTCGCGGTAACTACATTAGTAAACTGACGGATTTTTCTTACAGCGTATGCTGCTGAACTTAGCCGTCCTGCAAGAGATGTTAAATGGGGACCCCATGGCAGCCTTGAGTCGAGCGTGATCCCTAAGAAAACCGTTTTATCAACAAATTCTTGTTTCTCTTGATTCAATACTATGTCACAATCACTATTTTAACATTCGGCAAAGCAAACCTAAAGCATTTTGTTTTTTTCCCATACTAAATTATTAGCAGTAAACTAATTTTGTACCTGCAGCAGGGCGTTATTTACGTCGTCAAGATTTGATGTACGTCTACTTATCTTAAAAATTAAAGAAGTATCGTCAGCAAATAACACCATTTGTGGTTGTTTTTTTAATAAATGGGGTAGATCATTAATATATACTAAAAAGAGGAAAGGACCTAATATCGAGCCTTATGGAACCCCCATTTTTACTTTAAACCAAGTGAATTGACACCATTAATTTGAACTTTTTGCTGTCTATCTTCTAAATAAGATCTAACTAAACTTAGCGCAAGTATACCTAGTCCGTAATGCTCAAGTTTTAGGAGCAAGGTTTCGTGATTAACACAGTCAAATGCCTTGGAGAGGTCACAGAAAATTCCTATGATATTTTGGGCCTCCTCCCACGTTGTAAATATGTGTTTTAGTAAAGTGACACCAGCGCCAGTCGTGCAACAACCTTTTGTGAAACCATATTGCTGTTCGTGTAAGATTTTGTTGATGTTAAAATGATTAAGCATTTTACTTACTTTGTAATTCTGTATAGCGCCTAGATATTTCAGAGGATTGAACCCATTTAAGTACACCAGCTTCTTCCTTACTAAGATATTGTTGATTGTCGACATTAGGCCGTAAGCGTGGTACCATGGCACTATGGTCAGTAATATGGTTTCCTGCGAGTGGGTGTCGGATCTGAAAAATTAAAATCACTACATGATGAAAATCAAAGTCCCCCTTCCGCGTCTGTCTGTCTAAACGCGATAAACTCAAAAACTACCAAACGGAAATTATACGGTTTTCACGAATGGACGGAGTGATTCATGAGTTTTGTGTAAAGTGGCTAAAATAAGGCAATGATTATGGAAGATGTCGGAAAAAATCATGCCGTCTGGGAGTTTTAGTCATGGCGATCCGCTTGCGCCGCGTAATCCAAAAGAGTTATATGAAAACGTCCACGCGGGCGAACCCGAGGGCAAAGGCTAGTCTACACTAATATTATAAAGAGGAAAGATTTGATTGTTTATTTGTATTGAATAGGCTCCGAAACTACTGCACCCTAATTGCGTAATACACAATCAATCGGAACCTGAATCGTTTTGAAACAGATTGCTAATCCATTGCTTCTTAAGTTCGATAAAAAATCTGCTCAACAATATATAGAACGCAATGAATGTTCTTGAACCGTCAAAATCAAACAGATTAGTCGTAATCGTTTACGAAAATGTGTTACGCAATTAGGGTGCAGGTCCGATTTGAGAAATTGTTTTACCATTAGAAGCCGAAATTATGCCTGATGAACATAAGCAACTTTTTTTTTCGAAACCCACGCCGACGAAGTCGCGGGCAAAGTGCTAGTTTAAAATAAAACTAAGTCATCTTGACACAATCTGCTATCTACAACGTTACGCTAATTACCTGTTCTTACAGAAAGGCTGCATATTTTCATCTTTAGGTATATCTTTATCGATACTATATATATACTTAGATATCCATAATCTATTATGTACCCTACTACTAATTATATTAGTAGAGTGATTACCACCAACATATTTTTTTTAAAGTATTATCTAATAATTATAAAATATGTAGGGGGGTAATCTCCGGAACTAAATCTAACTGATCGGATTTCGAAAAGACCCTCTCTAATGGGAAGCTTAAGTATTGCTGAGTGTCATAGGATGTTGTATGTGAAATTTCACGCGCTTAGCTAATTAAAGCCAAGCAAGTTTCGAGTTCAGAAGGACAGGGCTACAGCGCTAACTGTACAAAAGAAGAGATTCCCTGAAAAATAATACTTCAACAAACTTTTTGATAATTACTCAAAACTGGAAGCGGAGTATAACACGTTGAGGTGTGTGAGCATGACTCCTTTGGGCAAGCCTGTTGTTCCTGAAGAGTACAGTATGTAGGCGACGTCGGACCAGCCTTGAACTTCTACTGGTTCGTACTCGTTCGGGTTCACGTGTACTCCCATGCTCTTGTACTCAATGACACCGGTCACAATCGGATTGCCATTTAATTGTATAATTTTCTCGATACTCGGCAATGTTTTTATCGTCTCCAAATTTCGTTTGAGTCCCACTTCAGAGACGAAAATAATTTTTGGTCGTGATATATTTAGCACGTGCGACATTTCGTCTAAAACAAAAGGACATTAATCAATTAGAATGAGACAATGACAATACTGCAGTTGGTGCACCAAATATCAAAAACGAGCCAAATGCCAAATGCCTTCAAAAACGAGCTGTCCGAGTAATTTATCAGCTAGGAGTGTCTCTTAGAGATTTTTTACAGATATTGGTATTCTCACGGTGGCATCACAATTCATCTTCGCTAACATCTTATAAATTAGGCAAAATATACACTTATACACTAAAAACAGTGATTTTCACAATATTAACACTAGAAATAAGAAAAAAACACTAGAAACAAAGGTTGAATGGGAGCACGTAGCTCCCATTCACCATTCGATAAAACGATAAGAATAGTTGGTCGCTGTGATGAACTCAAGACAATATTATGTTCTTTGTCCAGAATCGGCTTACCTACTGACAGGATATTTGAGTTCATATATTTGTTTTTTTATTTGACTATACAGGGTGGAAGGGACATCGACGCACAACCTGTTACCATGGACTCAGTACATGATTCTGAACATTAACAAAATTTCAACGCAGGGGGCTGCATTGAAATTTTTGTCGAATATATATAAAAAATTGGTCTGCCATACATTATGACCGCGTAGGTATCGCACTTTTCTATGAAACAGCAGATATTTTTTTTGATAACCGATGAAAATTTTCAACTCCAGGTGGTCCAGAATCATGTACTGAATCCATGGTATCAGGTTGTGTATGGTATCAAATTATTCTTGCCGGAGCAACCGGCAGCAAGTTCGTCATGCTCCCTTAGATGTCACTGCTTGCGGTAGCGTCGGGGGTCGGGTTGCCTCCTTCCCTCAAATATGGTGAGGGGGGTAATGGCTGTTCTCTGCGTTATGCTCGTGAACGGGTGCTGCTTGTGGTCTTGCTGTCTAGGTTTTGTATTGTTTTAGTAGGTAATTATTCTGTTAATTTATTTTACTTCGATGGTCCTAGTTTATCATTGGTGTGTTAGTGTCATTCAATAAATTCATATTCAATCAATAAGTATTGCATAATTATGTAAGCTATCACGCCCTTTATGGCTGGAGACTTTTATTTATTTAGTAAGTTATGTTGTCTATGTCCTGGTCACGTGTCCTGACGAGTTTAAGTTTTCACTTCAAAAATCTTGAAGATATACTGAGCCTGCTTCAAAATATGACAGACGATAGCGATCAAACCACTGAAACCACTTGTTGATATTCGCATGTTGCCCTATGACTTTCTGACGTGGTCAGGGTTTTGGAACGATGTACTCGCTTCCATTGACCGTGTCCAAACGCAGCTCCAGGACCCAAGTATGAATTTTCATAAAGCTGTCTTAGACTTAGAAGCCCTCCGAGACTATTTTTCAAATGAAAGAGAGTGATTTGTTAATGCGGCATTATAAAGAGGATTCAATATTTGCCAGGAACGGAGTGTAGTCAAGAAAAGGCGTTGAAGGCGAAAAAATTTATGGCTGGAGAGAGTGCGTCGGACGCAGGATTGACCGCTAAAGAAATGGAACGAGTAATGAAGAATGAAATTAATACTTTCGTATTTGAGGGCTACAATGGATCAAGAAAGGTTATGCGACCTAGCTTTGCTCAGTTTAGAGCGAAAAGAGACGGGTAAAACCAATGTCGAAAACATCATCGATATGTTTGCGTCGCAGAATGCCAGGAAGGTGCAGCTGTAAATGTTAATTGTTGGGCTTACTTTCGCTAAAAAAGAGAAAATAAATATTTTATGTTTGGTTAGTAGGATTTATGACTGTTTTATTTCGTGTCAGTATCTGTTTTTTTTATTAAGATAATTTACGAAGGGGCGCAACTATGATACGTGCCCTAGGCGCAATTTTCTATTGGTACGCCCCTGAACAGCCCACTCCCTCTCGAAAAGAGGAAGGAAGGGAATAGGCTAATTATGCTATTACCTATTTTGTTTATATTTAGGTAGGTTTTATTTAGAAGAAACGGCAGAACACATCTTTTATAGTGTTAGATATAGTTTTTCTCTCTCTGCTTGTCAGAAGACGCAAATAGCGGCCACACAGCCACATTACATCATTGACCAACTCTGTTTCATTCACGAAGCCTATGGCTTTACCTTTAGTGTATAGAGCGTTCAGTGTGGTGAGGGTGGCGCCGCAGCACACCACGGCGAGCGCGGTGGGGATAAACTCATCCCTGTTCTCACTGCACAGAGCCACCACATCGCCTCAACCCCAGCCTCTTTAGCCCCGTCGCCACATTCACAGTCTCTTGTAATATCTGCCTGTACGTTATATTTTGATCGGTGTCGCCATTGATCTGTGGATAATACTCAAATCAATCAGAAGCCATTTGGCATTTATTTCTCCAAGTTCAATCGCCTATTAGTAATAGACCTTTTGTACATATTCTAAGGTCTAATGTTCATTTTCTCACAAAGTTTACACTATCGGCTCTGAAATCTTATCTGCTTTCTCTCTTGTTTACCGCTAGAGGTCAAGTAGTAAGGGTGATAGTGATTATTACCTTGAGTAGGTATTCAACCGACAATATATATTACTTCGTCTGCGTGAAGTTTCAGAGGCCCTATCCTATATTACAACGGCGCTCCGATTGGCCCTTGGCAATCGGAGCACAACTTTCGAATGGTGAAGGGCCAATCGGAGCGCCAAACGCGGTCGATGCGTAAAATCGAGATGGTTTAAAAGAAACTCGCACTAGGGTCTCTGGTTCTCCCGACCCACCGCGTCGCATCGCGTCGCCTGCCCGCGCTATGACTTCGATTTCACTTAGTGTTCTTTCTGACTTTTATTTCTTTTAGCTCGGCTCCAAAGGTCCTAGAGTGATGTTAGCCTTAGCCTTCCTCAAGAATTGGAATCAAATGCAAAATGTATTTTTTTTCATTCCTACTTCTTATTCCAGTGATTACCCCTACATATAAACTTATAAACAAGCTAATTTTTCTTTTCGTCATATTAGATAGGTACTCTGATGATAACGAGTTATTACAAAAGATTTTTTTCTAATGATTAAAAAAAATAGCCATTGTAGTAGATAAGTAAATACAATAATAAAATTATATTGAATAGGTTTATTTAAAAACACTCTGAAATCCAAAATATTCATATTACATGATATGCTTACATGATTATATTTTTCATATTATATGATTATAAAATATACCTAATTAAATCTACTTGTACGTGCTTGACTTTATTAAGGAACTAGTATTAGTTCCAACACGGTATACCTACTTTATGTCATAAATGAAAGGCTAATATATGTTGGGTAGGTAGAAACAGGTTTATAATAAACTCATTATCATAAATGCCATATTAATGTACATAACTTCATTCGGTGCTATCGGAGAGGAGGAGTTCAAGGACGGCAATACAACACAGGCCAAAGTCTACGCCAGTGTTTAAAAAAATGTATATGTAAATCGTTATGTATTCAACTTACGACAGCAACAGCATCGTCTCCTTCGCAATGTTGTCTCAGTTTGTCTATCGCATATTGACCGAAAGACAAGTGGCTAGGCACACTTAACGCCGGACCGGTCGAAACCACTCTGTTTATTATCATTATATAATACGCACACTTCTGCAAATGTGTTATTCACTGGAACCAATAAGTAGTTGTAAATGCACAACAACACCGACTGAACCGACTCACTAGACAACGAAGCCTAAACTACTGTTTAGTTTATCAACAACGAAGGTTCTAAGTGATAAGTCACCCGTCACGTAATAAAATTATTAAGTCCGTACAGCTACAAACTAATGCAATTGAGCTGAGGCCACCACAGGGCTGTGTTGTACTGCTTTTACTGTGCTACATAAAATATTTTTTATTGACTCTTCTTTATTTTCAGGTAGCTGTTAGTGTGTTACGCAATTACCCCGCTCTGGAAGGGCCGATTTTTCAATTCTCAGTTAAATTAGTGTAGTAAATACGGACTACGGAGTTTGGAATTGAGTCCAGTTTTGTACCTTTTTTGTGTGCGAAATAGAAAGAGAAATAGAAAAAGAGAATTCATTGGTTTTGGTTTCTTTGCAATCGCATCGGTCTATCAAAAGATATAATTTATTTATTTAATTACACCTAAACCTAATGACATCTATTGACACCAAATGGTACTAACGAAAATATGTGATAGAAATATTGTTTATCTTATCACGTCATTTGTAACTGTGTTATTTAAAAAAAGTAATGTTATTGATTAAAATGTTATAAAAGTCGCTTTACATTGGTGGTTGATTAGTGGGGCTAAAAAAAAATTCAAATAATTCTGGCGATAACGTAAGATAATAATAATTGATGTTGTGTTCTGAACTTCTGAGTGATCGATTACAGAATACAATTTTTTGACAATTATTTATTAGTTTAAACCATAAAACCTTTTTTTATCAATTTGGGTTCAGTTTGATTTAAGTTCTCGCTCAGTTCTCTCCCGAATGTTTTGAAGAAAAACTGATGGTTGTTTGAGGCATCTTTAAAACCGACTCTTCCACATTCTTCCTGTCCGTCTGTCCGTCCGTATGTCACACAGCCAATTTAAGAGGTTTATTGTTTTGTGAATGGGTAATCGTACGGAAGATAATACACAGTAGCTGTTTAAGTACCTAACAGTGGTCAACTGATCATGGACTGGGAAGAAACCCTATTGTCACGGAACTCCTCAATGACAAACACCCTACATATTCTAAAATTTTCAACAGCGCTCTTAAAGCATGATCCTTCTTCACCATGAAAACGCTTCAGCACACTACTCCAGACGGGCAGTCGATTTATGAGTACGGCAGGTGCAGCCTGGGGCGCTTTGATTTTTATTTATTTTCAAAAATCAAAGTGACACTTCGTCGTATTGACATTATAAACCCTGAAGACACAGTAACTTCATTCGAAAGGACTGTGGTAAGAACCCCAGGTAGCGCTTCTCACTAGGCAAAAATGGAAGACTCTTCCTTTTCAATGGAGGAGTAACGAAATGTAAATAAGTAACTAGAGTAACTCTTTCCAATACACCTTCTCTAAGCGACACATTATTGTTTTCCGACATGCACGCGAACGAAGTCGCGGGCACAGCTAGTATATAATAAATAAGAGAACTTTTTTTTTTTTGTTGGGAAATCATCAAATGACCTTCTCCCGCTCTGGGTGGAGCGGGAAGGCGTGTCAGACTTTTACTGACTAAAACACATCCGTGTTCCTTCAGTTGCCTGTGCCAGGGCCACGGTTATCTCTATCGAATTACCCGCGACCCTGAGGCGTCGGACCTATTGGACCCCGTCATTTTGTGCTGACATCTCTTTGAGGCGCGCGTGGAACACGACGCGCCGTCCACCCGGGCCTGGTCCTTACCGGACGGCGAGCTACACATTGCTCGCCATCCGCAAGCCCGCGCCTACGGTGGCCGGGAATCTGCTTGCGATTCCCAAGACGCAAGGCTCTCTCCCTCACGCGCTCCGCCTCCTCCTTCGCGAGCATTACTGCTTCGCAGAAGGAGTCGAAACAGGAACCTCCCGAAACAACCGTGTCCGGTGAGGACCTGTGTCAGGCGGAAGGTGAGGGACGCCGTGGCGCCTCTCCAACCACTCCTCAACGAGGGGACTTACCGCCGTTATTGTGGCGTGCCCAAAGACCTGGATGTCGATTCTGAAAAAATCTCACCGTGAAGACTTGCGTGGAGTGAGCTGTCAGTGTCATCCCGTCTTGGCCAATCCCTAGCATCAGTGTGAGTCATCACTTCACCTTAGTTTTCACGGTGAGATGGTTACAGAATAGCACTACTTACAGTATATACTGGTTTTGTTACCACTGATGCACTTCCTACCGTCCAACCACTTGCCCGCCCAAAGACTGAGAAAATAATGTATATGTTTTTCTAGCTAATAGGCATTTGAAATTCAAACGTAGCAGAACTTGCAGCAGGTTGGCGCAGCAGAAAAAAGTATATATTGGAGTGCCCAGGGTGCGGAGAAGGTACTGTTATGGGCATAAATATATTTCTATGGACAGCTCGGCAATACAACTGATCATTCATCTGTCGTCAAGATGATGGCATCCTCTATTTTGGTGTTGCATATCTCGTCATGAAGGTTTGGTGCTCGTTTGTGAGCTCCCTAATGAACAATCATTCCGACGATATTATTAAGTATGATAAACTGATAGCGTGTTCTGGCGGGTTGAAGGACATTCCGTACAGATTACTTCGTATAATACATTCATGATTCGTGCAAATTCCTCAAGGACGTACATCAAGGATCTTTTGGCGCGTGGCCAGACTAGCGGTGCTGTTTGTAAGCATTTGTGCAATTGTTCGAAATGTCTTCTATCCGGTTTACGACTAAATCAGAGCTGGAGCCGACTAAGGGCTATTTTTACCCGACTGCCCCAGAAGGAGGGTTATGTTTTTTCACACACTTTTCGTCGAAGTAAATACTAATAATTAATTTCCTTTCTTTGAGGATTACCCCCTTTTATTGGATTTTTTCCTAAATGAATTATTATTAATTTTTTAATTAATAATAATATATATTTATTAATTTTTATTATAATAAGTTTAATTATATTATTTTTTTATATTCGTATTAGTTATTCTGCTTTTATAATTAATTATAATACCATGGTGCATGCATGTGTCACATGTGACACTGACAATACTGACATTGACATGTGACTGTTTTGGTTAATTTTGATAATGGTGAAATAACATTTATCTATAATTGTATTTTTAATATCTCTATCCAAAGTCTAATACATTGCTAATCATTGAAGAGGTCCTAGGATTATACATACCTATACCTACCTGCTCGATAAGATTGTAATTATTTTTGATAACAAACCTCGAGTTTGTTCTTTACAAGTCAACATTTTCTGAAGTAGGTTCCAAGTAGAAACGTTATTGTGAATACTTTACAAGTTGTCACAATAATGCCGGTAACTGTCCATAATAATGTGGTTTCGGGGCCAGAAGAACGAAGCATTCCAGCGCATTTATCATATGGACAATTCCTGTTTGACCAACTGAAAAATGGTGGTGATAATGTAGCCTTAGTAAGTACAAACCTTTCATTATTTATTATAGAAATGTTAGTCAACAACAAGAAAAAGGCTCATCACCTTTTTCTAAAACAAACCTCTAAAATTGTTGTTACAAAAGTAATAGATTTCATTAACCTACATTATATTATGGTCTATCAAGTAGTAACAAATCTAATCATCTGTTCCAAACAGAAATGAAATGGTCTGTTAGGTACAGTCATGATTTCGTGTAGATTTGATTTGTGATTTTGATTTCTTACAATAAAACAAGGTCAGGATACAGCGATATCTTAAAATAAAACAAGTTGGAGATCTTGTGTAGTAGGTACTAGCTTTTGCTTTCTAGGTTATTCTTCTTTTCATATTGATATATATTTAAAAGTTATATAAATGCAATGTTATTCAGTGCAATATAGGGGTTTTTTTTTTGCCAATAACTCTACCATGAAAGTTGACACTTACAGGGTGGTGATTTAGTCATCTGCATCCGTCAAGGGGGTGATTCTTCCTGTCAGGGGGGTGGTTCTACCCATAATTTTAAAGAACTTTCGCTTCACCAAAACTCATTCTTTCTGTATATACTAATTCCTATACAATAGAAGACGGACAATTTTGTTGCATTTCTGAAAATTCATTTTTTTACAATTCGGTTACAAGTTTCATAGCTAAATGTGTTTAGAATGACATGTAGAATCACCCCCTTGATGGATGCAGGTGGCAATGTGTATCAATAACCTTTTTTGCATTTTAGGTAAGTGCAGAAACTGGAGAATCTGTAACATATAGGTATATTCTTCAAAACAGTGTGAACCTTGCAGTAAGTTTACGCAAGCTAGGATTGAAGAAGGGTGATCTGGTGGGACTGAGTAGTGAGAACAGATATGAGTTTGTGGTAGCAGCATTGGCTGTTATGTACTGTGGAGGAGTGTTGTCCACGCTCAACATTACATACACACCGGGTAAGTAGGAATGCAATATTATACATGGTCATCGGTGATATCTTGGCAATCCATTAAGGGGCTGTAGGGGAGGTCATTTACCCCTTTGCAAAGGTCAATCATTTTCGAGTAATTATTCTATAGCAACAAAAATGTTTAGTTAGCTGAATCACACAGTGCAGATGTTTTTCCTGTTTTTGTTTGGACAATTTAAATGTTAAGTTTAAGAGATATAAGTGACATTTTTGCAATTTTTGAGCTATTTTTAAGGCTGATAAACCAAATATGAATACAATAGAAAAAAAATAGGCAATAAATATATTTAAACTGATACCTAACTACAAACCGGTATGTTAATTTTAGGTTTTTCTTATTGTTCAGTATTACAAAACAAGTTTGTTTCTGTGTTTGACCGACGATCCGTATTTGCGCGTCATTGAGACATGACATCCTGCCCAAATTCAAATGGGGTAAATGAGGGTAGCCCGCGGAATTAAAATTTTCTTAGGTTTTTTTTTGCAATTTGCAGGTCAGAGTCCCGTTTCGCGGGTTACCCTGGCGCTTCCCCCAAAGACCTCTAGGAGTACATCCTTTGAAACCCCTTCCCTTATTTCTGTTATTGTTTATATATGTAAAATTAAAAGCAATTTGTGTTGTTATTTCAATAGCCCTTTTTTTTTGTTTCAGGTGAAATATCCCATTTACTAAAAATAACAAAACCTAAATTCATTTTTATTTCACCAATCACATCGCAGAACATCTATGATTGCTGCCAAGAACTATCCTCTCCTTGCAAACTTATTATGTTTGGCGAGTTTGATGTTGTTCCTGATTGTATAATGTATGATAGCCTGATAAAGGATCATGTAAATGTGGATGACTTTATTCTGACTGATGTTAATGGAGTGGAAGACACAGTTGCCGTGATGTGCTCCTCGGGAACAACTGGCTTACCAAAGGGTGTAGAACTAAATCATATCAATTTCCTCACATTATCAGCACATATGAAGTAAGTCACTCTACAGCTGTTTTTTTTTTTTTCATAATATTTTGAATGCTTTGTTTGGTAATTATGCATCACAAGTGTTTAGAATGAGTGAAGTCTTCAAGCCAACCTATTGAAAATACATTTATCAATTCAATTCTAAATAGTGACCATTTAGAATGCCCCATCAATTAATGTTCGATGATTTTCTTAGATATGACGATATCTTAAAATTTGTATGGAAGAGTAAGGTAGTACATTTAGTTGAATAGAATATAAATATTAAAATGTCTACTATAACGTAAATTCTTCTATTATTCTAAAAGCCTAGTAGATCACACTAATTATGAAACTGTATGATGAACTTCTTTTATCCATTTACACATTGGTTTTATTGTCCTAGGTACTACTTTGATTATGTACAGACTCAAAAAAAGAATGGCATAGTAACTGGTTTGTCACTAATACCATGGTTCCATGCTTATGGCTTCATAACAACATTCGCTGTAATGGCAATGAATATAAAAATTGTATTTTTAATTCGTTTTGATGAACAACAGTACTTGGAAACAATTCAAAATTACAAAGTAAGTATTTTTGTTTTACTACAACTTTATGAGCCACAATTACGGACTCATACTTAGGTACTTATTATGATCTAGATGTATTGCTTTAATATTTTAAAATTTTCTTCTAAAATTATAGTTGTGTTTCGTTCATATCATCACACCATTCTCCCAAGAAGGCAGGCAGACTCGACAGAAAGCCATTTACGCTGCAATCATACATCGCAACTTTTTTTTTCATAATTAGTGTGCCAGTTGCAAACACTGCCCATTTGACACATCAACATGTCTAAAAAGGTCAGTGTAACCCCTTGACTTAGCTGGACGGCGGCGGCTCGACTCTATGAGCTAGGTACAAATCAATCAGCACGTAGATGCATTTCTGACCAAAGATGAGCACGCGTCACGCACGATACACGCTATAGGTTTATTTTAGCGCCACGCTATGTTGCCCAGCAAAGCCCAATTCGTCTAAGAGCGGCTCTAAGCGCGGCTTAGTAACCTTAGTTCTCGTATTTACTTTTTGAATGTTAATACTTAAATACCTACTTATTCACAACTTCAGCTAGTTAAGCATAACATATTTAAAAATATTTAACTAATTTTCAGATAAACATGACAACAATAGTGCCACCCTTGGCTGTGTTCCTCGCGAAACACCCTCTGGTTCTAAAATATGATTTGTCGTCATTAGTTGAGGTTTGGTGTGGGGCTGCACCGTTATCAAAGGATATTCAGAAAGCAGTTTCAGAAAGGTAATATTTATTTATAGTAACTAACAACGCTTGTGACCGCGCCATTTGGTTTCATGAAAAGTTTGGTCTCAGCTCTAACCTAATCTAACTTTGCGAGAAGAGTTCCTTAAAAAATCATTAGTCGGTGCTAGCACTTTGCCAGCCACTATCACGACAAGCTTGCTCTGTCCCATCTCATAAGAGGTCACATTTTAACGAGCTAAGCTGACTGAACAGTGGGTTTGCCTTTTTTTTTGTTTCGGTTGGAAATCCTCATGAATATCCTCCGCCTTAGGGCGGGTAGAAGGGTGTGTCAGACTACTACTGACTAAAAACCACCCGGTGTTCCCTTCCCACACTTGCACCGGGGATCTTGGGGACTTGTGCGCCTTCCACGTTCCCCGGCTAGTGCTGGCCCGCCTCGGCTTGGTCTAATCAAGTCCGCGGGGGGCGTGAGGTGTGTGGAATACTAGGCACCGCCGTCTCGAGTTCTGTTATATCTGGACCTGCTTATGGGGACTGAAAGAGGGCGTTGTCCGCCCTCCTCCGTCTCGTCTGCTGCGGATCGAGAAAATGGTCTCGATCTCGACCTTTCCGCAGCCACCTGTGAAATGACGGTTTCACACAAGGAAATCACCTCATCCCACGACTCGGCGCTGCCGACCATCGAACGAGCGACGGCCGGCAGCGACAAGCTAGCTCCGACTTCTGATACGAGGGCACGGCGCGGCTCCTCCCATGCGGCACACTCTGCCAGAGTGTCCTCCTGACAGTTGACGCAGTGATGACCCCGAGCGACCTGCTCCTTGTTTATGCGACACAGGTACTTCCCGAAGCAACCATACCGACGATGGGATTCCCAAACTCAGCCCAGTGTAGCAAGCACAGTTTCGTGACGACCAAGCGAAACGAGCTCACAGCACGATATCTACCTACACGATCGCGAAACACGATGCAAAGACGATATGTCTGCTGTAAGTTGTTGAGGAGTTGGTTATTCCGCAGACCCTCCTAGCTGCAGCTTCAGGTCATGTATTACCACATAATTGGAGCGCGAAATTTTTAAGCCGATCGGAGAGTGACAGCGAAATAAATTATTAATGATGACAGAGATCCCTACACCAATTAGAAAAACGCTGATTACCTTCAAAATAGCAGAACAGATTTTCATGAACCAACCCGATAATACAAGCATTCTAATTTATAAAAAAAAACTCGTTCAAATTGGACGCCCCGTTTTCTTGTTACGATGTCACACAAACACACAGATACACACCGCCGTCAAATAATGCCCACCATCCAACAGTTCATGAAACGCCTCTCAAAGCGTTTCTATAAACACACCAATCCCCTAATTGCGGCCGCCCGATATAGTTCCTCCCGCATTAGTAAGATTCGCAGACCAAGGCATACTCTCGTCATTCCCGATAACCCCATATTCCTCGCCCAGGAGAGTAGTAGGGCTAATAGTAACATTCGCAAGCACGAACGCAGATCGCCGCGCAATTCATCCGTCCGCGCCGTTGCGCCGAGGCCCACCGCGACGCCCCGTCCATGCCCGCCCCCAACCCTTGCTCGAGTCAGTGCTTTAAATTCGTGCCTAAATAATCGCAATCCGATCTAGCCTTTCCCTTGCTCTCCTTCCCCAGCGACGCCCTAAGCCGAGGTCCGTACCCCACTGGGGGTGCCCTTAGCGAGTATAATGTACTCGCTTAGTTTATAAATTTCATGCCTTGGCTGGAAGGAAGCCTTAATTTATTGGGGCACCCACTGTCACTGCCACTATCAGAATAGTCCGGTTAAGCAGCCGATAACCTACTCAGTTGACCTGCGAGATGCAATTCAAAAAAAGAGATAAACATAGAAGAAACACAAGTTACAACGGATGGTAATGTTCGTATATACACAAATCGTCGATGATTAAGTCTGCGCTATGATTGGTATTAAAAATGTTAGTTATTTGATTTTATTCATTGATTTAAAGATTATTGTTATTTCGCTAACATATTTAGCGAATGATAGTTTTATTTTACGAAGATTCTTTCCAACTACAATTTAGATTTTTCTGATAACTGGCTGGTTGTTTGTTGGGCGCAATTTGCTTTGTTCTCCTTTTTCCCCCTGTTATCAGTCACATACGTTGCTTAAATTTTCTAATATAGAAGTAAAAGCGTAACGGTAACCCGTTTGTATACTTAATTGTTAGTAATTTGCAGGACAGGCATCGACTTTATTAAACAAGGATATGGTTTAACAGAAGTAACGATGGCTTGCCTGGTGGACCTGACAAGTGGCGAGAAGGTGGGCTCCTGTGGAACGCCTGCACCCGGCATGAGTGTCAAGGTACCTTCACTTCATTCACTCGCTAACACCATCGAACTTTTAAGAGAGACTACTGGACTAGAGGCCGAGTGACGGAGCTCTATAACCGTTCCGAAACTTTTCGATGAAAATGTAAACAAACCTGCGTATAATTTAATTGCGTAACACACAACGTGTCAATTGATCGCTATGCCTTACATTTTGGCAGTTTAGCCACGTTCAATGCATTATTTACATTTTCCAAACCTATGAAGCAATGGATTAGGAATTTCCTTCAAACCCCTCTGATTGTGAATTAAAGTGTTACGCTATTAGGGTACCTACTGTTCAGGTAAAAGAACAAAAAAAAAGGAAGTACCTAAATAAATAGTTTCCAAGTAAATGGCTGTGAGACGGACATGATAAAACGATTAGGGTTCCGTTGTTGCCATTTGGTTTCGGAACGCTTAAAAAATACCGCAAAAGCTTGTTTTACGTTAGTAGGGGAGACCGAGGAGGGTTGAAACAATTTTCACGCCAAGGGACAAAATTATCTCAGCCGAAAACATTCATATTATATTCATAGTTCAAGGTAGTTCTATCTTGTATAGGATTTTGATAGAAAAAATAGTACAAATTATCTAGACCAGCACCCTAATTGCGTAACACATTTTCGTAAACGATTACGACAAATCTGTTTGATTTTGATGGTTCAAGAACATTCATTGCGTTGTTGAGCAGAATTTTTATCGAACTTAAGAAGCAATGGATTAGCAATCTGTTTCAAAACGATTCAGATTCCGATTGATTGTGTATTACGCAATTAGGGTGCAGATAAAAAACGAAAAATGAAATGAGTTGTTTTGTCAAAACTCTCCGGCTGTAACAAACTGCTGACTTTTTTCACATATTCATAACCATAACCAACCATTTATTTGGCAGGGGGGTGGGGGACACCTGACTAGCAAAAATTATGACTAAACTAATGGATATATTTGATTGAGTTTACACAGACTGGGAATCTAGTACCGAGGTAGGTAGAGAGTGTTGTGACAGAGGCGGTTTTTGAAATGAAAAGAAAATCAATTGAATTTAAATGAACAAGTAAATGTAAATAAGCAACTAAACAAAAATCTACTTTATTAAAACAACTTTCCATAACAGGAAAAATCTACTAAAAATCACATGAATATTTTAATAACTTGAACACTTTGGTACAAAATTGACAATTTGTGTGTTTCGTTGAAACACAAAAATCTGTCTTCCGAACATTTCTTAGGAACTCTGAAACAATAAAACAACTCATCCATAAACACACCACCATTTAGAAACCTCACAAGTATTATTAAAAAGTATAAGTGTTTACAGCTTGTCACAACCCTCCTAGGCTTGAATACTGTCACATAACCCAGGTTATGTGCAGTAAAGCTAAGAAATTGATCATGAATTAAATCTTTGATATTCAATTCATCCCTTACTTGAAAAATACCAAAAACATAACACGTTTTTTCATAATAAATTTTAGTGAAAAACTTACATTCGTGATTTTTTTTCGTCATCGACGTCGCAATCACATCCACTCCCCCTATGCTGCTGCGACAAACTGTATCCGAGCATCGGCTAACGCGTCAAGATAAACGCGATGTTTCCAGACGGCTATAGAATCCGAGAAATGGACTTTGTAACGACTCTCCTCGGTCTCCCACTAGAATAGTCCCAAAGTTGATTCGCAAGCATCAAATCGTCGACGTTTTAGTTCTTTGCATTAGAAACATGATATAGTAGATTTTACTAAAGTACTTTTTGTACTAAAGTGGCACTACAAATTGACCACAGGATCCACAGGTATGTTTTCTGACCTCTGTCCTATTTGTTTACATTTTCATCAAATTGTTTTGGAACACAATGCGCCATACATTAAACCGCATTAATTTATTCATGTTCGTGTTTTCCCTTATTTGGTGTGCAATAAGGAGAGAACAGAGCGGAATCTATTCATATTAGGTACTTTATATACAACAAAAACGATTGATTGTTTGATGTATTATATTTTACAGGTTATTGATATCGAAAATGGGCAAAAGTTAGGAGCGGGCCAGGAAGGTGAACTTTGGATCAAATCTCCATTGCGTATGAAAGGCTACATGGGCGACCGCGCCGCCAGCGACGAGCTACTGGACAGCGAAGGGTACCTTAGGACTGGAGACATTGGCTACTATGACCCCGAGGGTTATTTCTATATTGTGGACAGACTAAAAGAACTTATCAAATATAAAGGCTTCCAGGTAAAGTAATACGGACAAAAACTTTTAAGAGATGGCTATTTATCGGTGCTGTGCTATACCAACTTTTACCGCGTTAATATTTGTTTGTGACTGGAATTCATTAATATTCAATTGGTAGTAAAGTATTGCACCATGTTTGCACAAAACATGTTTTATATTTCCGTATAATGATTTTTTCCTGGACCAAACTGAGTCTATAAAATCGTGAATATATGTTGCTTTAGGTAGCGCCTGCGGAACTAGAAGCGCTTCTCCTGCAGCACAGCGGGGTGGCCGATGCGGGCGTGGTGGGCTTGCCGGACGAGGCCGCCGGTGAGCTGCCGCTAGCGTTTGTGGTAGCGCAGCCAAACTCTAACGTCACAGAAAAAGACCTAGTCGAATTCGTTGCATCCAAGGTATTAAAGTTTTTCGCATTTTATCGCATCGTATCGGTTTATCGCATTTTGATCAAACATACGACGTAAAGCCTCTGATTTACGTCGTATGTTTGATCAAAATGCGATTCGCGTCTGTAGGAATGATATATTTACTGAATAATAATCATCAATTTCATAACAATGATAAAATTTCAATGAGTCAGATTTTGTAAATTTGTCCCACCTAAGAGTTTTCAAATGAAATACTCTGAATTCTTAGGTGGAACAAATTTCTAAAGTTTACGGCGACAGCTGAGGATTCACCTTAAAAAGCAGTACCCATTGATACATTATTTATGGGTATTGGGCGCCAAGCACATTCCTAAACTATGGTGCCTGAGTCGGTCACCTGTTTGGATCATTAACTTCAAACTAACAATTGGCAAAAGTTGTGTTTGTAGTAAAGGTTTTACCTGAAAAGCTCTTTCCATTGTTATCTTATGTCTATTGGGCTTCAGGGCAGAAAACCATAGTTCGGTGCCCATTCTCTTTTCTACGGCATTCTTCTAAGAATTTGGATAACCGTCCTATCCCCAGAGCACGGAGACGTGCCAGCGGCCGCTGTCGGCGCGGCATTTCCGTGCTCTGCGGTCTTATCAAACCAAAATGAGGGAATCAACTTCAGTAACTGTTCTGGGCATTTACTCGTGTCGGGGTCGGCGCAACACGTTTTTTTTTTTGCACTCTTTACTAGCAACATTTTTAAAAACATTTTGAAATTTTTATGATGGTTTTCTGGCCCCCTATTTATTACAAGGGACGTAAACATGACATAACACCTCTGCCTAACACTTCGGGGATTACAGGTGTGATGTTATCTTTTACTTGTATAAGATATGAACATTATTCTCGATGAAACATTGACCAAATATTATTAGTGCAAAGTAAGATAAGAATTAAGATAAGAATTTCTTTATCAGGTGTCACCAGCGAAACATCTACGAGGCGGAGTGATATTTCTCAAATATATACCTAAGAACGCCTCTGGTAAAATCCTCAGGAGGGATTTAAGAAAAATGTTGCAAAAGTATAAAAGTAAGCTTTAATAACCCAGTATTGATTCATAATACCTCGTAGTAATATACAATTTTCTAGTAAGAAAATACAGTCAATTTAATTATGTTAGAATTTATTTTAATTTAATTAAATATTTCAGTTATTGTTGTTTTTTTAAATATATAACGAATGTGAAGGGAATCAAAATGGTTTTATTTACATTAGATCTCATCAGCTATTATTATATAATTTTACAGAATATTGCTATTTATTAGCAAGTGTATCTTTTAACTCTTGCGGTATTTTGTTTAACGCGTAACTGTGTAGGTCTTTAGAAACGGCCGCTAACACTCCGGTTTTATTTGGGTGCAACTCTGCCCCGCCGTATTTGTAGAAGTCGCCAAGAATGTCTGTCAGTTTGCCTCCGGCGGCTGACAGGACTGCTTCTGGTGCACACGTGTCCCATTTCTTGCAGCCAGGACTGGCAAACACATAAACTGACGCCTTGCCTTCTAGTAGTTGCAAAACCTATAAAATAATTGTTGTTCATGACCCCATCTTTTTAAGGTTGAATGTTTGTTATTTAAAAAAAAAAACTGTGAAATATGGCTCTTATTGCACTGCTTTTAGGTAGGTAACTATTACTAGTCAGAGATGTACGCTTAAAACACTTTCAATTATAATTTTTTCACAGTTTCTTTGGGAAATACTAACGTATTTTTGAAATGAGTAAGTATTTGTATCAAAATGTACTATTAAAATTAAAAGCAGCCAAGTTCACACCTTATAACCTGCACCACCAACTCTAAGTATCTGTGCAGCATTCATGACATGCAATGCCTTCTCAACCAGTGGATTGGAATGACTCCTGGTGGTAGTAATGATGAGAGAGTCAGGTGGAGGCGCTGGAGTGAACCCTCCCACTCCTACTTCCTGTAGCCCCCATATAGTTCTGCCTATTATTTTCTCTCCTCCCAACATGGTTTTGTAATATGGCTGATGAATTACACCAGCCACTGGTTTTTCATTGACTGATATGCCAATCAAAACAGTCACATGTTCAAGAAATCCTGTAACAATTTACAAATCATTTTTAACAATAAAATCATTCCAACACCCATGCAACATGCAATTTTTTCGGTTCAAATAATTATTAAAACTTATGTATTTATAGGAAGTTATTAGAACATGAATTAATCAGGTTTTCTGTACAGTCAGAAATAAGAACATAGAATATCAAGTTAGATTAATAAATAATTATTACATTAGTTAAGGTAAATTTAGGTGATAAATATGTACAATACATACATTAAAACGAAATTCTTGACCATGTTCCACTGTGTCCATACTAAGTACTACAGTGCATTCTAAACAACAAAAGCTCAAAAACCTATGTAATTCTTCAATTTACCATAATGTGATTGGAGCAAACTTAAATACCACTTCACACTTATAAAAGGATGAGTAATGTACATTTTCCATCTTTCCCATGGATCTCTCTTCAACATTAGTGCACCTAGAATTATTTTACATACTTGTAATAAATAGTTTCAAACATTAAAGTATAGATTTGAGACACTGCATGTTACAACAGAAGGGTGTTGGTATGACTTATGAAGGTGTAAAATTAGTGTAAAATAGATACTTAAATAAAATTTTCAAGATGACAGCAAACAACATAACACTACAACATAATGTTGTGGTGCCTACACGCCGACTGCCTAATCGCATCTCTTCCATGAACTAGAATACTTGTGCGGTAGGGCGCTTACAGCGATCAGACTTGTCTCTGAAATAAAACTAACTATGTATGAAATAAAAATAGTGTTTACCTTGAGTGTACTCAGACGTGCCATCAAGAGGATCAACCCAGACAACTATGTCCTCCTCTTTGACACTCTGAAGGTCAACAGGGCACTCCAAAGATAACACATCTTTGTCTGCTTCAGATATTAACCAGTCACTGGCAACATCACCCTAAAGTGACAAATACACATTTTACTCTATAATACTATAAATAAAACACAATTTGTACATGACTGAGCTGTGTGGATTGAAGTGCCATTCACAATACAATTAAGGACTTATTTTTTAACCTTGACTCTCAGGAAATTCACAACTCTCAATTTAATATATTCTGTATAAAAATGAAAGCTGTAAGCACAATAAACTAAAGGAAGTAGCTCAGCCTATTAGTGGGTGAGGTCCAGCGCCCAGGGACGTAACAGTGATTTTAAAAGAACTTCATTAGGAGCATGTAGAGTTGTGCAGTTGTACTGTAAATCTATACATTCAATGTTTGTAATGAATTTTATGACCATCTAAAAAAAACTGAATTTGTGGTAACAGATTGTTTGTCAATGTTTCATACAAAAATAACCATATACTTTTAATATGGTTATTTTTATTTGACAAGCTGGGCCCACTCTGTACATTCTCCTTTATACTGATTCAGTAGAAAAATAATTAAATCGCAGATAAAAAATTTAACCAGTTTAAATCACCCTTAATATGATGATGAAGTTAAATTTGTATGTAATATACCATTTATACATAAATATAACGTTTATTTTTTGTGATATAGGCAATGCTACATAAATTTGTGGTACAAGTGGGCCAATATGACAGAAAATAAAATTTATCACTGCAAACTAAGTTCTTTAGCTCAGGACCCTGACACAATAATGCAACTTCCGGAACCACTGTACTTTACCTGCCGGCGCTTTATGTGTAAATTTGAAAACCCCAAGTGCGGAAAACTATAGGTGGCAAGTTTTTTTTTTTTTTGGGATTTGTGGGATAGGAACCGACATGTAGGAAAGTTCACATGGCGGTTCTAAATTTGTTTCCAAGCTATAATTAAGTCAATGATATCTTCCATGGTCCACCCTTAATACTCCCACTATTCCACTATTCCCGATCCCAGAACTGCCCATTACCGTCCGATCAACATTCCCTCCATTCTGTGCCAGATTATGGATAAGGTACTGAACAGTAAGTTGCTTACCTACCTTGAAGACAATGATCTCCTCAGTGGCATCGAGAAACACGGCGAAGCACTTGCTGTATCGCTAGATATCTCAAAGGCCTGTGACAGGGTCTGGCACGCAAGTTACTCAGCAAGCTTCCTGCTTATGGCATCCCCGCTGATTTTTGTAGCTGGATATCAGACTTCCTTAGTGAACAATCGATTAGAGTAGTCGTTGGCGGTTGCTCCTCTGAGCATATGACTATTGATGCCAGAGTTCCTCAGGGGTCTGTTCTCTCTGCAACTCTTTTCCTGCTGCACGTCAATGACCTACTTCAGCCTGGTATTGTTAGGTATGCAGATGACAGTACCTTAAGCCTTGTCTCCCAGTGGAGTGAAGACAATCTGGTCTCTTTTAATGCCACCAAAACATAGGGTTGTCTCTTCACCGCAAAAAGGAGTCATTTCGACCAAACTCCTAATTTTCGGGGTACATCTGATCCTGTAACTGATCGGCTCGAGCTTCTAGGCGTGGAATTGGGGTCCATTATCAACTTTGGCGCCACGATTGAGCGCAAAGCCCAAACTGCGGCCAAAAAACTGGGCATCCTAAATAGAGTGAAGCGATACTTTGCACCTGGACAGCTTTATAAAGCGCAAGTCCGATCCTGCATGGAGTATTGCAGCCACCTTTGGGATGGCTCAGCTAAATACAAACTTGCTGCGCTCAACTCAGCAGAACGTAGAGTAAAACTGGTGGATGCCAAGCTTCACAGCTTGACTCATCGCCGCAAGGTTGCCTGCATGTCGGTCTACTATAGATTGTACTTCGATGAGTGTGCGCAAGAATTCCACAACCTCATCCCACCTGCCCCTTTCTATCATCGGAAATCCAGACGTACTACTAATTACCATCCATACCTAGTGGACATTCCACCAATTTGCACTATCCCACTCATCCCACCTGCCCCTTTCTATCATCGGACATCCAGACGTACTACTAATTACCATCCATACCTAGTTGACATTCCACCAATTCTCACTAAGCGCTTCCAAACGTCCTTCATAATGCGCACAGCATTAGAGTGGAACTCACTACGAGTCTGTGTTCCCGAATGCATTCAACCCGAATCTCCTCAAAGTTAGAGTGAACAAGCTCCTTCTGGTTAAGCTCACTCCATCATAGACTTTGCCTCTGTCAGCTCTGACCTAGACTAGAGTCAAGAGTAAAACCATCTCAAATAAAATAAAAAAACTTTTTTTTTGACCAATGGTTTTCCTCACTTTTGGGTTTTCAAATTACACTAAAAAAGGCAGTCTACCCAAAAAAAAACCTAATAGAAAATTGCAACGCCAGGTAAAGCCCAGTGAATCCCAACTTCCTTTAAACATTCCGTTTTTTTTTAAAACTTTAACACAGTTTAGAAAGGTATAAAGAAAACCTTTACTTATTCATTTGCATGTGTCCACTGTGGCATCAATAGATAATAATATAACAAAAAACAATACAACAAATTGTGTCTCATCATTTTAGTCACAAGCTTTATGGCAGGGTGATGTAAGTGCATGAAAAATGACAAAATTGATGAGTTTGTTTTAATGTTGAAATCATTTACCTCCATATCAGTGCCATCCTCTTCACCAATTATATTTACATTGGGATACTGTGCTGCAAGTGATGCAACAATACAACGCTGGGCAGATCGGTCAGCTTCTGTTTGATAGTCATCTTTACCCTGAAATAGTAGTTTCTGTTAGTTTTTATGTTCTCTGTATTCAACAGGTAGAAAATAACTCTGTAATGTAGGAAGGTACTTCATTTGTGAACTTTGGCCCCAAAAAAATTTGTGCTTTCTTTAAACTTCCTTAACTTTTAAAGTAGACGTGATTTTTTTTGCCTTTAGTATTACCTATCAACCAAACAACAAACCTTTTCGACTATTCCCAGTTCTCCTTTACTCATAACATCACGTACAATTTTTCCAGCCCTGTTGGCCACTGATACTGAAGAAGCCAATAGTCTCACAACAAGAGGAACATTTGCCGTCATTTTCCCACAATATTCCAATGCCCTCTGGTCCGGGTGATTTTAATAATAAATAATTTAAACTTTCAATTAAAACAATCTCTAGGTATCTTCGACGGTAATCGGTATCAGTATCGCGCAAAGCGCAAACGCACAGATACATACATTCACTACCAAGTTGCATTCCACTTTCCATTCACTTATTTCAATGTCAGAAGTTGAATGTCATTGAGATATGTCATGTCATGTGTGTTGTGTGTGTGTTCATTGGTTGCCATGGAATTAGTATGTACATCAGTTATTTGTGAATAGATACTCTATTATTTTTAACTTTTGCAAATTTACCAAGCGCAAAAAAAAAATACACGGGGGTGCGCTGGGGTGGCCTTGATGCTACCAGGCCACTCAGAAAAGTTTTATGTATGAAAAACTGACCAGTAATTTTTGTTAGATACATAGTTTAGTATAAAATATGATCTTTGTAAGTAAAAATAGGTACGTTTTAACCCTCCACATTGTTTGCGAGCTAATTTAAATTATTTTGTAAAAACACTTTTACACGTCAATCATTTTTTAAAACTAGATGAGATCGGCGTTTCCTATCTGACTACTCTGAGAAGAAAGGCCGAAACAAACTCAGAGGTCACAGTCTCTTTAAAAGTCCAGACAGAATCTTGGTCAGGTCATGTGAAGACCATGTGGATTGATGTTTGAAATGGTCTTTTGAGGAAAGAGCCACACAAAATTAGTGGACCTGTCCAGTCAGTGCACGCATTTGTCAATCATCTAAATCTCAACTCAGAACTAAGGAGCTCAACGATTCGACGAACAATACAAAAGAAAGGACATTTGGGTACGCCGCGTAAAGTAATGAACTCAAACAGCCAGACCATCTAACGATGGTCTGGCTGTTTGAGTTCATTATTTTTCCTATCTGACTACTCTGAGAAGAAAGGCCGAAACAAACTCAGAGGTCACAGTCTCTTTAAAAGTCCAGACAGAATCTTGGTCAGGTCATGTGAAGACCATGGGATTGATGTTTGAAATGGTCTTTTGAGGAAAGAGCCACACAAAATGAGTGGACCTGTCCAGTCAGTGCACGCATTTGTCAATCATCTAAAGCTCAACTCAGAACTAAGGAGCTCAACGATTCGACGAACAATACAAAAGAAAGGACATTTGGGTACGCCGCGTAAAGTAATGAACTCAAACAGCCAGACCATCGTTAAAAGAAAAAAAGAAAAATACAATGACCCACTTAATCCTCACATTCACAAAAATTTAAACAATACTATAAACAGTAATAATAACAGTAAATATATGTATGTCATTGTTTGTCTAAAAAAGTTACGAATTTATAAAAAATCAAAAATAAAAGTAATACAGCAAATTAAACATCAAAAATATCTGTGTTAACTTATTGGAGAAGCTCAATCCCAAGCCTTCTTGTCCTCAATATAGCCTTTGACAGTATAATAGGCATTCTGGCATAATTTCCGCTTTATAAAAGACTTGAATTTATTAAGGCTTAGTTCATGAATGTGGCTAGGAAGTTTATTATAAAAACGTATACATTGACATTTATACGAGCTACCTATTTTCATGCGCCTGGTAGTGGGAACAACAAATTTGTGTTTGTCCCTAGTATTTATGGTACGGATATCACTGTATTTTTTAAACAGATTAATATTTTTATGTGCATAAAAAAGTTTTCCATAAATATACTGAGAGGGTACAGTCATTCTATTAATCTCTTTAAATTTGTCTCTGAGGGAGTGTCTGGGACTTAATTTATAAATTGAACGAATTGCCCTTTTTTGTAGAAAAAAAATATGTTTGAATATCGGCGGCATTTCCCTACAAAAGAATACCGTACGACATCACACTATGAAAATAACTAAAGTATACTAAACGTGCTGTCTCTAAATCAGTTAAATTACGATTTTTTCTAACGGCGTATGCTGCAGAGCTTAGTTTTTTTGTAAATTTATCTATATGGAGGCCCCATTGAAGCTTGGCATCCAAAGTTATGCCTAAGAACACTGTGGTGTTTTCGGGTTTCAACTTTTCACCCTTTATAAGAACACTAGTTTCTAACCTGTCTAACACGAGGTATCGTAAACATAATGCATTTAGTTTTTTTTTTCATTAAGAAGTAGTTTATTAACATTAAACCAGTTAACTACCTTAGCGAGGGCGCTATTTACGTCGTCAGTAACCAGCTGCTGACGTTTCAGTTTAAATAAAAGTGAAGTGTCATCTGCAAACAACACTATATCATGATTATCCTTTATGAGGTAAGGCAAGTCATTAATAGAAATAAGAAACAAAACTGGGCCAAGAATTGAGCCCTGGGGGACCTCCATTCTTACTACAGATCCAGGTGATATTTTTCTGTTAACATCAACTCTCTGAATCCTATCACTTAAGTAAGAAGTAAGAAGATCCAGAGAGGCGCTCCGGATTCCGTAGTGGTGCAGTTTCCTGATTAATGATTCATGAAGAACACAATCAAATGCCTTGGACAAATCGCAAAAGATGGCCAAAGCATCGCACTTGTCCTCCCATGCATAATAAACGTGTCCTAAAAGTTCAACTCCGGCATCAGTAGTCGAACGACCCCTTGTAAAACCGAACTGTTTGATATGCAGTTGTGTTTATTAAAAAATCTTTGCATTTGATCTAAAATAAGTTTCTCAAAATGTTTACTAAAGGTAGCACTGAAACAGGTCTATAATTAGTAGGGTCTGATGTACCACCCGATTTAAACAATGGTATTCTTTTACTGTTTTCCATAAGATCAGGAAACTCACCACGGTCAATACAATTATTAAAAATAACAGCTAAAGTAGGTGCTACAATATTTATAATTGACTTAACAACATTTACCCCATAGATCTACGGTCTTTTTAACATTTAATGTGTGAAAGGTTTTAATTATATCTCTACAGGTGGCATTGGAAATTAAATTCAGAATCACAAACGGGAACGTTTTCTATAAGTAAAGACTCTGCAGTAGTGGGCGATGAGTTTAGAGATTTAGTAGTCGATACGGGAATCTCTGCAAATAAGTTTTCAAAGGCCGCGGCGGCTTGAGAATCTGATTTAATTATGTTGCCATCAATATCAAGGCTGTAGTCACTACTTCGGTTCTATGACCTTCCCGTTTCGCTATTAATGATTTTCCATGTCGTTTTAATTACATTACTACTAGTTTTAATTTTTGAACTCAAGTAACGTGACTTGGCCATACAACAAACTTTTTTAAATAATTTTGAATAATTCCTAACATATAAAATAAATTCAGCAGTGTTTATACAAGTCCGTTCATCATCCAACTCATAAAGTCGTTTTCTACTTTTATGTATAAGTACCTATGGTAGCCCAGTCACTGAAGGAAGCATTACTATTAATCGAAAATGTCTTTGGAATGAAAGAGTTATCAAATTGTGTATTTTGAAAAAAGCATTATATTGATGATTAGTCATCATTAGTTGAATTACTTAGAGGTTTAGTTTTAAATGTTTCCAAACGATTATGTACTTATTACTTTTACTAAACTTGGTACTAAATGTATAAATAATGAATACAAGTCAAATAATAAAAGTGTTTTTCAAAATAAAAATAAAAAATAATAATTTATACCTATTTTCGTGATATAAGTACATAAATAACAGCGTTCTGAGCTAAGAATATTAAAAATAAAGAATTTTGAATACTTATCGGGATAGGCCCTCATCAGCGATATTACTCTTGTACTTTGTAAGTAGGCGTGGATTGTCGGGCGAAGAAAATAGAGACACTAGTTATATAGCACAATCACTTTTTTTCACTCACAATTTCTTATAAAACTTGATCTTCAACGCACTGCTTAGCGCCTAGAGTTGAAAATCCAACAGTGTGCAACACCGAGAGTTGAAAATGCAGTGCGCGATAAAATCCCGCCGCGAGATATGTCCGTGCGTACATGGTCTAGAGAAACAGAACAAACAAAGCTCCGTAGGTAGATAGGTAGGTAAATACTAATTTATACAAAATTTACCTAATGTACCAACTAGTGTGAAACTCGAACCAAGAAAAACGTATCTTTATTTTCTTGGGCTGAGTCGATGCCCCCAAGCAATAAGTCGGTAAAATTGGACTGTTTCAAATTCTTCATTCGGGTTGGGAAATATCTTAGTAAACTATATTTAATTTTTGTTAGTGTTATTTACAAAAATATCATTAATAACACTTTTATTGTAGGGAAATTCAAAACCGAATTTCGTACTATTAGCTTAGCTTATTACTAACAAATTAGCGTAAATTAATCGTGCAGTTCTTAGTGTTCCAATTAAATATTGAATAACAAAACAATATTTATTATTCAATATTTAATTGGAACACTAAACACTACACAAACAAACACCTCATAACACTCAACACACACACACCCATACAACACAACTAACATTTCACTCACAAACACGTACACACACACCTCTCTCCCATTCACATCCCTACTCTTTCTAAATTCCTGCATCCATCCATCCATCCATCCATGCTCAAATAAATCTAAAATTACTTACTCAGCTAACTCACATCTTTTTTTATATAGTAGATTTGCATCGACACTAGTCCTTCATTCATTTAACGTACAGTACAGCTCGGTTGAATCACTGTCTCCTAAGATACAGGCCACCCCTAGTTTAGGAGACAGAATTTAATGTTTTTGGTAATATAGACAATTATTTCTTTCTCCCTTTGTGTCCATTGTTAGTTGATTAAGTCTTAGCATATACTACTATACAACCTGTGTCTATGTATATATTTTTGGATCAATAAACTTATTATTATTCATGTTAGAAGTTGGTTATTTTTGAATTATTTTGAGTAAGCTCAAACCGTTAAGGGAACTTACAAGCTTTTTAAAGTAAATAATTGATTAATAATTATGTGTCCCCCGGTCTCGTTTTCGACGACAACGTTTCGTAACGATACTGGTACTGTATCAATCTAAAATAACCACAATAAAAAAAATAACAAATTACGTATCGTCTTTGAAATCCTACTATCCTACTTATCCTTCTATCCTACCTAATTCCTACTAATAAATTGTAATTGTAATGCGTTTGTAATATTTTTATTATTAAATAAAAATAATACAAACGCGACAGTTTGTGGGGATGGATGGATGGATGTTTGTTACTCTTTCACGCAAAAACTACTGAACGGATTTTGATGAAACTTAAAAGTAATATAGCTTATACATCAGAATAACATATAGACCATAATTTATAAAGATTTTGTGTGATTTGCCCATAATATATTCATAAGTATAAAGTAAGTCAGAAAAATCCAGCCCTCTGATAGCTATCTTGTCGTGCGCTGCCTAAGCCGTTTTTTTTTCGCGTAGACGTAGTACACGAAGATAATGTATCGTGGGATTGTTTGTCAAATATAAAACCGCGACATAGTGAGCCATGAATGAATGTTTTTTTTTGTTTTTACAATACACGTTTTAGAATATTTAGTTAATTCTCATCATAATGAAAACCTTTATTGGTTTGGGTGTTTGATGGAGATAAACTATGTCTTTAACACTTACTAATTTGGACAGATGGTTCAAAAGTTATCACATAAGAACGGCGGACACCGCGGGTGGTGCGCAGAGCGGGGCTGTTATGTTTCACGGCTAATCCGCTGAACAGTGTTTGAAGCCTGGGGAAGGACATACGCTACTTTTCAACACTCTACATGGGCGAAGGCGCGGGCGGAAGCTAGTAACAAATAACGTTAGAAAAGTCCATATTGTAATTTTACGTATCAACATTTTAACAAAGTTACTGCATTATGTGTATTCTACTGAAACAATTGACTTGTCTTATTTTTGTAATTTTTATTTTCTTAAATTGTAAATTATTTCCCACACATAAAGTAATGTTGACATCGTTATTGAATTACACAAAGATAATGCTTTTACTTGGTGCATCAATGAACGGAATACTTCGACACCTTGAAAATATACATATTCAATAAAACTAACATTCATTTTTCCTGCGAAATTTGAGTTTTACGATTACCGATTTAATGCTTGGGGGTGTCTATGCAAAACAATTAGTAACTAAAAAGGTAGCAGGTAGGTATGTAGCATATTATACGTATATCATTGGGTAATACTAACTGTTAAATACATCCCAACGTTCGGAGTCCATGTCGGCAACCAAAGCAAATCGTAAATAAAATATCGTAAGTAATAAGTCTTACGGACTTTTAATAAGTCCGCAAGCAAAGCTAAAGTTCGTAAGAATGGTTAGGTTACTCGATACCAAATAACAAGGCAAATCTAAATCCAAGTTCACAGCATAAGTCAATAGTGGCAGAAATATTACAATACAATTTAGAAAGCAAATAAATACGCACGCACAGGACAATAAAGTAATCGTCTAACACTGACAACAAACACGGAAGACCCCGGGCGGGCGCAACGTTGCGGTTACGTGTGTGCTTTTCCGAGCGATAAACACCTACTTAGTGCCGTTAGCAGTACGATTACGCACCATTGACATTTGCTTGACGCAATAGCACTACTAGCTGTTGAAAATAAATTTCAATGTTAAAGGAGATGGACAAAATGTGCCCCACGGAGTACAAACGTACATTTAATGCAGATAATTAAAATAAAATAAATAAAGAATTTTGAATTACTTTTAATGCCTGATAGCAGAAGTGGAGAAATTATCGTAATTAAAAGTTTTTGTTTGACAAATGTCAATTGTCAATACCATATTCCTGTCATGCCCTGGTAACTTAGAACAAATTTTTTTTATTGTGAAAAGTGCCATCTGTCCTGTACACATGGAACTTTTTCATAGCAGTGTTGCCACTTTTTTTTTGCTTAATTTGCACAAATTTTGAATTTTACTATATTTATTTAATAAGTCCAGTCGCACCAAAATTTATGATATAACAACCAAGTGTAATTTATTCGTAATTTTTTAATATAACATTCTGTATTATAAATGATATTTTCACGATGATAGAATTTTATCAGTAGTTTTCTGGTATCATACGTTAGCAACACAAGTCCGAACGTCACAGGAAATTTTCCACTGGTGTGTTTACATGCTCGTACGCATTTTTCTTGTATTTGAGTAATGCTTGTAATTTTGTTTGTAGAAGATCAGTACTATTAAATGACAAATATTTTGTGTCTGTACATTCTGGGGTACAGGCCCATACAATTTTTGGCCATGTCCTTTCATCAAAATAAATTTTCATGTGTTCCGTAATATCAAAAATGATGAATGAAAACTTAATCTGTTTTCTTTCTTTTCTCTTTTCTGTTTCTAATACTTACAACAACAATCAAAGACGAATGTTGTTTATAGTACCTACAGAAAAATCGATAAGAAAACATGTCATTTACGCTGTAAAAAGTCGGAAATACAATTAGTTTAAACTTTATTTTAGGTATTTCTTTTAGAAAAAAAAAAAAGACAGGAACCTAGATAAACACTATATAAATCCGATTATAAGCATATTATTAATATGGCAGAAATATGCTTAAATTAGAAATGATATTACGTTTGTATGGACAATTCATGCGTCGCCCTGCTCTTATTGCGTGTAGGTAACCTATCTAACTCTTATTGCTAGTAATATCATTGTAGGTACCTACTGACGTGATCAATCAAGTTGTGTATGCATTATTCAGATAAACAATTCGCGTAATCGCGTATTCGCGCGATAGTCACTTTCGGTTAGGACGTAGATTTTAAACCAGTGTATTTGACACATTTTCGTTCCAAAACTGGGGTGTTGGCTTGAGGGCGAAATAAAACTCATCGATTACCTTTAATTAAACATTTATTTTGTGTTTACATAACCAACCTTATCCACTAAAATATCCAATTTATCAAAATAAAACTGCGCTATCACCCTTACCTAAAAACCTTCATTTAAAAGCCTATAAAAACATAGAAGGTACTATTTTCATACTATGTTTTAAAAAATCAGGCGTAAAGAACCTACTTACACATCTTTCGTCAGCTTGATAGGTATGTATGTGTTTGCAATATAGTCTTACTTAATACAAAATAAAGACTTGGTCAGCAAGATTATACAATTGAGTTTGAAGAGATATGAGGAACAGGGTGTAAAGTTCACTCATACTCTTCGGAAAAAGGAGAATCCTCCGACCAGATGGATGTCGTATCTGATGGGCAACTGCCCGATGATTGTTGTCGCGAAGTTGTATATATGCTAGCTGCGCGGTAAACTTTGATTGCGCCATGCAGGATTTGTGTGATACGTTGTTCGCATGTGGCGGTGTAGATGCCGCCACAGTTATCACCCAGCTGGATTAGGGCGCCCCGGCCAAATAGTTTAGATAAGGCTAGAACTGTGCTAAGATGTAGCACAGTTCTAACCTTATCTAAAGGTCGCAATAACCTATAGGGCTGACCAATACGTTCTACAAGGTCAAATTAAATTGGCTAGTGAAACTCCACAGACGTAATGGTTTACAAAAACTTTTTTTAGGGGTCGACGAGCGCTGTTATTGTTGTTACATGAAGTATCAGTTGAAAATATTGTTTTATCGTGTTCCAATCACGTCTGTGAAGTTTACACAAAAAAAAACTGGTTGTTAAACTGATGTATCAAATAAATACACAAAAACAACCACAAAATACGATTACCCATCACGTATCGTCTGTAGTTTCGCTAGTTAATTTAATTTGACCCTGTATTTAATGATCAATTTTGTTATTCTTGCTGTCCACTACCGTCAATTGACTTAATTTGCTGACAGAGAACATTTTGAAGTTGACCAAAACCTCAACATTAGCTGACAAATTACATCATATCCTTATTATTATAGCATTTTACGAGAACAGCTCATGGTGGTACCTAAAAGTTTAGTAGGTAGTAGGTACCCATAGCAATTGTTTCGTTAAATGATGATTTAAAATTATTTCTTTGACAGAGGTGTACAGGTACACCTCTGCCCAACCCTTCGGGGAAACAAGGCGTGATGTTATGTTATGTTATGTTCTTTGACTTTCAGTAATGCTACGGCTACATTATCGCGATACCGCGAACTACACTTCGCGTGTTCTCTCTCGCACACCGCTCGAGGTCTCGAGTGTAGTTCGCGCTCGTTATCGCGACAGTGTAGCCTTATATACTTACAAGTTTTAAATGGTTACTAGGTGTGCTTATTAATATCATCAAGTTCATAAATTAATCGTATTTCTTCAATGTAAGACAAACTAGGTAAATGAATGCTTTATGAGAGCGAGTTAAGTGTTAACCGCATAGTGTAAGTGGGTTCTTTGCCCAATAAGTGATATTTTGTTTTTCATCCTGTGTGGTATACTTCTACGTGCACAGTTCTTCCAACGAGAAGTCGGCGATAGATGGGACGGGTGTGTGAGAGTCCTCCCACATTTTTTTTAAAGCTACACAAATAAAATTAATTAGTAGGTAACCCATTTCTTACAACGACACAAACATAACATTTTCTGGAAGATTCAAATTTTTTTATAAAGCCCTAGTCATGTGGTTCTTGTCATCATTAAAGCTTAGTATTAAATGCCGACCACATTAATTGTGAACAGAAACTGAGTAAAATAATTTTGTAAATAATAATAGTATTTACTTATAAATAACGACATCGTAATTCGTTTTCGGTTGTCGCAAATTTCCGAATTTAACCGTTGAAGGCCAAAATTCCGGGGAACGAAATGTTCCCTCAATCAGCTAGGTATCCAGTTTCGGATTTTTTTAAATTCAGCAAAGAAATATTTGCGGCATTGGCCGAAAAAAAAAGTCACAACAACTGAGAAAATACAGTTTTTTTTTTTTGGTTTCAAATTTCGTTTTCGAGTGAAATAAGAAATCTATTTGCGGTTCGTCTCTAATATTCATGCATGTTAGACCATTAAGTATCTTACATACAAAATGATATGTGCGTAATAAATGAGTCTTCATCGTTGATCTAATTTGTAGCTGGAGTCTGGACAGAAAAGTACCAATTGATTTAGTTAAAAGTTATAAGTCGTGGTGACCTGAGTTGCCAACTTTAGCGCATGTTCAGACGCAATGCAGGTTGAAGTGCACTGATGTTGTAATGTAGAAGTATCCCTCTAGGATCGAAGTACCAGCAAACATCGGTTTACTTCCAAAATAGCTTGTTTACCAGGAACAGGCTCAGGCTTCTTATATTTTTGGACAAACGTTTAAAAATTGGCACTAAACATTGGTGCCGATTCTCTTGTCACAAACGCCTCTAAACTAGACTAAAAATCACTAAAATTTGGTTTAATTCTGTCAAATGACGATTTTCCATTCTGAAATTGACTATAGTGACACAACTTAACTATATTTTAGTTTGACAGCACTAAGATTGCACTGAGTTATTAGTTTAGTGAAAATGACTATTTTGCTATTCTGAATTTTACGTTTTTCACCAAAAAATTTGATTGTCTAACTAAATCCGAACATGAATCTGACTATTTTTAATCGCGATTAAAAAGGTGTGGAATAAAATTAGGTGGCATGAACTAAAATTCACACCAACACCTCGACTTCAGACGTGCAAAAACGGTACTTTAACTTTCTTTTTTGCTCATATCTGCCGGAGCCGGAGGCTGCCCCAGGCTGCCTCCGGCTCTAACAAAGACGTTGCGAAATCAAAAGAAAAAAAAAACACGTTGACTCGCGATTGTCAAATTCGATTATAGTTGTGTCAAAATTATTTTTAAATTTAGATATTTTTTTTCGCAGAATAGCTTCAAGATTTTCATAGTAAAAAGTAAGGAATTTTAGTGATAGTTTAGTTCGGTGTACAAGAGAATCGGCACCATTGTTACTGATTTTAATTTAGGTAAGTTCAAACGAAATTAAAAGTAAACTTGTTTCTTATTTACAGCGTCAATTTCACAAATGTCAATATGATGTTATTGACATTTGTGAAATTGACGCTCTTAATCATACTAATAAAAGGTAAGATAACAATACGTTTAAGGGATAGAATAGATGTAGTTTCTCATTGTCAACATCAACTTCAGTAACAATTAAATACTAAGAATATGCTGATACAATACCTAATTCTATATAACCACAAATAATATAGGTATAATGAAACAAATTATAGTGTAAATTTTGTTGAATAATAATAAGTGTGTAAGTACAAATTAACACGATGTGTTTTGGAAGGCGTCTATTACTTTGATCAGGAAGAATTATAGGTACATTAACAAAACATTACTAATCTAAAGATTTTATAATAACAACGTTGGCAACAATAAGTTTGATCAGAGAAAATATTTTATTTCTAATATTATTAATAAGGTTAAGAGGCCGTGCACGACTCATTTTGTTTTCTTTTTATTAACTCTGCAGAAAATAAATATTGAGATAACATAATCTTTGAGAAAATTCCAAAACAAATGTGTATTTTTTATTCTATATATTTTAGCAGACCTTTTAAGACATTTTAAAATTACGTAAATCTAGCTGAAGATTTCCTTCAAATAAAACGAAAATTCAATTTTATGTAAATACAATATCACCAAGTGGCGTTCTGTAGTTTTTCTACCCCTACCCCCATAGGAAAAGGCGTGAGTTTTTGTATGGATGTACATACATATACACAAAAACTCACGCCTTTCACATGTACATACTATGTACAATTTCTTCATAGCGCTAGTCACTCAAGCCAAAAAGCTCAAGACACTATTTTAAGGTGCCCCAAAAACTTTACTTCTACAATAAATCACACAGACCAATATGTAAATTACTTTTAGCTTTCTAGCAATTAGGTAACAAAATGGACCAAAATGGTTTTATTTTGTGCACAGCCCGAAGTGTGCATTCACTAAGCTGGCAACGTCGCGTCGCAAATAGCTGACAAATAATTAACTAAACAACAACTTTCAGAATTATTTATTTATATTTTTTTGCATTAAAGCTATATTTCATACACTCTCGGTCAAGTAATACCGAGTCGATGACGAAAATTCTTATAACTTGCAAATTAATAATGCATGAAACTTAACTATAAACTACAGAGAATTTTGATAATGGTGCCGATTCTCTTGTCACAAATGCCTCTGAACTAAACTAAAAATCACTAAAATTTGGTTTAAATCCTGTCAAATGACGATTTTCCATTCTGAAATTGACAAAACTTAACTATATTTTAGTTTGACAGCACTAAGATGGCACTGAGCTATTAGTTTAGGGAAAATGGCAATTTTGCTATTCTGAATTTTACGTTTTACACCAAAAAATTTGATTGTCTAACTAAATCAGAACATGAATATGACTATTTTTAATAGCGATTAAAAAGGTGTGGAATAAAATTAGTTGGCGTGAACTAAAATTCACACCAACACCTCGACTTCGGACGTGCAAAAACGGTACTTTAACTTTTTTGCTCATATCTCGAAAACGGTGTGTCCTATCACAAAAATAATGAAAATTTCGACCCCCTTTGAAACGCCGAAACCTTCAATACTCTACATGAAGATATTTTTATTTTATATTTTCCATACAAAAAGTAAAAACTTCCATATAAAAAAGTCGAGGCTGCCCCAGGCTGCCTCCGGCTCTAACAAAGACGTTGCGAAACCAAAAGAAAAAAAAAATGTGAACTCGCGATTGTCAAATTCGATTATAGTTGTGTCAAAATTATTTTTAAATTTAGAGTTTTTTTTTCGCCGAATAACTTCAAGATTCTCATAGTAAAAAGTAAGGAATTTTAGTGATAGTTTAGTTCGGTGTACAAGAGAATCGGCACCATTGTATGAAACAACGACCATAAAACCCTTATACGCCCAATGATTGATCTAACGCACCAAAACAATTCTGTCAACTAGCTGAGGTATGAGGAAGCGGGGTACTGCGTTCTGATTGGTCCTTCCAAGGTCATTACGTACCACTAGGGATGGGACAGGTATAAATAAAACACGAAGGTATCGACATTTGTTTGTTCATAATTATTAAAATGTTGAATTACCCTTTTCTTAATTGGCTTTTTTACCTTTCTATTTATTAATATTATTTCAACATGAAATTAATATACTTAAAGTAATACCAGGCCACTCAGAAAGTATGGCGAAAAAACGTTTTTGTGTATGAGAGACTGGCCAGTAATAGTCTATTTTGAAAATATGATTATTTGTAATTAAAAATAAGTACGTTTCAATGTCTAAATTTCCCTCCACATTCTTTGCAAGCGAATTTAAATTATCGTGTTGCATTAAAAAATGGATCTGCGCCGGGAACATTTTTTAAACGGTATAAAAAAGTGGCAAATACATTGTTGGTAAGTACTGCCGAACTTACTAGCAGGCGACGGGTTTTAATAGCCATAAAACAATCTTCAGTAAAATGCCGTGAACATATTACACAATGTACAATAATCCATTTATTTTTAGAATGAGTATCTTGTGCGGACCTAAAATCAATAACCGTTTCACAATTAACAAAAAAAATACTTCAAATTTCGTATAAATATAATTATAGGTTTTTGCTTTGTCGATAACTTTGGTCATAGGATTTGGTGCATCACTATTATTCGTTAGATATGTATAGCAAATAATAGAGGAAAAGAGATAACAAAAAACTTACTTTCAAAGAAAGGGACGCAAACATGAAAGACATCAACGAGAGTCCGTGCACCTTTGGCCCACCAACAAGTTTGACCAGTATAAGATGAACTCCGATTAATAATTTCAGAAAATAAATCTAATTACGATTATTTGTAACTATTAAGTTACCGATGAAATGTTATACCATCTTTTTCGAAACTCGAAGTCTGGCTGTTGTTACCACACCAACGTATTGTGCAAGGGACCATTATAATATTTAATTTCACCATTTTTTATCAACTAACGCGGAAGTGTTTACAGCTCACAGAAGTGGTCGAAACTAAATCGAAATTGTTGAGTGGCGACCTACATAAGATCTATAAGTCTGATGTGTTGACAGACATCGGTCGCCTGGTATTAGGCGTCTATGGGCTGTATGGTCGTTGGTATGAAATAAAACCTTAAATGATCAACAACGTGATTAAAAAATTCAAAATTTTAAAAACCTCGAATGATCAAATAAATTCAATTAACGGTTGTTTTCCTTCTGCTTGTTTTCTCTTAAACTTTCAAAACATTCCCTTTAATCTTTCGAGAAGACGTCGAATATTTCGATAACTAACATAATATTAGGTTTATTTTAATGTTCGTTTTTGTGTTGTATATGAGAGATACCAACAAAATAAATATTATTACTTTGTTTTTCTATGTAATTATGACAATTAAACTAAAATAATGTTTTCAACATTTGGTGTTGTTTTATTAACTGGTAAACTATAAACAATATACAGTTTCATTTATGCCGCTAGCTCTATTATTTTAAGAGTAATTTTAGTTATTCGTACTGACCCGTATTATTTGTCCGCAAGTGTATTTCCAGACAGTAATAATTACAAATGAATAAAAAAGGTAAATATTTGAAAGCTATTTACGACGTCGCCAAGTTTTAGAATGCATGCTCATAAAGGAAATAAGCTTAAATACTACCTTACAGTTATTCTGATCTGATTGTATAATATTTTATTGACGTCTCTTTTGCATATATAATTATGTATAACAAATATAATTCTGTTTTAACAACCGTTTATATAATATATGTCTTTACTTTTACTTATAAATCTAAAATAAAATTTTACGTATCCATGATAACATTTTACTTTCATTTACAACTAAGCTTTAATTGCAACAAATGATGCTCATATTATAACACCGTATCTAAATAAAGATACCATCTGCTTTAAGAAGCCTATTTAAAATCAATAATTTCTACCATAATATAGAATTTAAATGTTGTTAAGATATTTGAAAAACATTCAGGAGAAACAGATTGTAAAGTACGATTCACACTTGTCCGCACACCGCACGAGACGAAAGGTCATTCTGATCAGAATGAAAGAAAGGCAACTCACTGTTGCGCACAAAATTATAATAATTTTAAAGTGATTTATTAACATAACTTTGTAAATATTAAAAATTAATTAAATAACTCGATACAGCTTGCACCGTGGGAGATCCTGTCTCTGGAGCCCTAACCACCGATAGCTTGTACCCTGTTTGCGACACCGGTGGACCACTATTGCTTTTCATTAAAATATTTATATATTTAATTGATATGTATTGATAATAAAACAAAATATATGAAATGTATTCATAATAATGTTAATTTATTATTTTAATATTTTAGGGACGTGCATAGCGCGGGATGTAAGCATCCGATGAGTTCTAATCGAAGTCGAGCCTGCGCATTCGCTACACTGCGCTTGCGCTTGCTCCGGCGCTTTTCGTGTGTGAACCATACCTACTACTTTAGGCTATCAGTATCAACTTAAACTAGATACTTTCCTTGGTGTCATCTGCGCTGACTTGTTTGAGAATGTGTTTGACGATTTGATCTATAGTGTGTGTATCGAGCATGCGCGCGATGTTCTTGTCTTCGATCACATATAAGAACAAGTGCTTGGAGTTTTCACGCAGGCGTTGCACTCGCGTCCATTTCTCGCGATCCGCGGGTTTCGCACCACACTGCTCGATGACTTTTTCTAATATCTGTGTAAAATGGTCCAGTAAGAAGTTTATATGTAGAATCCTCAGTATCGCATAAGTAATAAGTATAACGTATACAACAACATACCACGTCTACGCTCTCATCGGGCCAACCAAACAAATCGAGTGTCTCCTCATCAATAAGCTGTGAAAGTAACATTTTCAAATTCTCTGTGAGCTCTTCCTCTGACATTAGGGCCAAATTTCCTTTCTGGAATATAAAATTGGGTTTATTACTCAGTGAATTACAATTAAAACCAGACTTGCCTAGATGTATTGTATAACCCGGTAACATTGGTTGCGTAAGTAAAATATATGTTATACAGCTGCATCCGGTAAGACCACCCTACCTACAGACCGGAAGCCAACCCTAATATAGGAGGGAAAGGGTTTGGCAGATGATGATGATGAAAGAGTTTTGTATGATTAGTTTACCTTATTCTGGACTTCGCTACTGGAACTGCTCTGGTCGTCTTGCATGCCGCCGTAGAGCACGCCTGCCCCGCCATAGCCTTGCAGAATACGCTCCGACTCCACATCTAATAGGTTCAGTATTGATTCTATTTCAGACTTCTTCACTCTTTCCATTGAATTATTGGAGCCCTGGAAGAAAAATAAATGTAGGTTTGACACTATTGTCAATATTCAACTATTGTCACGAGCGTTGAATAATTAGCCCATAGATATATGGTACGTTATATCGGCAATATGTGGTTATAAGGTTGTGACCGAAAACAAATTACACCAGTGTGCGTGTGATGAGCATGTGTACGTGACAAATAGTTATGTGCTCACTGGCTGCCTCAATTTCGATTCTCGATATAGATAGCAGTGTATTCGCGTCTTCTGGTTCAAAGCAGATAATACAAGTGAATACCTATTTTATTTTAAATTAAACAAAAATAAAACTACAAACAACACGTGTTGGATTTTTATTTTCTTCCAAAGAGATGTAATTCATTTTGAAAATGTCGTAAGCTTTCCTTGGAAGTAATTTGCAATTTTGCTGTATACTTTATTCTAATAATCAAATATAGTTTGATTATAAGTTTGATAGTTTTTAATGATTAAATAATGCTGGCCAATCGTACACGGGAATTTCATGTGTGGTTTAAGTAATTCAATTCAAGTTATTATAATAATTAAAGTCATCAATAAGTACAACTTATTAATAGTAATAAAAACAACAACATCATCTTATCGACAGTGTCGACGTATTGTGTCAATCTCTAGGTCTACAAATGTGAGGTTAGAACAAGAATTCAAGTATTTGTTATTATTTTAAATATTATTCCTATGCATTCAGACTATTAATGTGATAAAAAGTTATCATTTTCCGAGTCCATTTGTGTAATAAATTTTTGTAGTATTTCTAAAACATTGCATTGCAGCTAAGCAAGGCAGTTATACTTACGAGTAAAATGATAAATTCTGTGCGTTTTAATTTCTAGATGAGTCACATCCGGGTACAGCACACGTAAACATTATTAATTACGTCTACTACACACAATTTTTCACTTTACAACCTCTGATTTTTCGAGATTTATTTCGTTCAGGACTGACGTGGGCCGATACAGGCCGCTAGCGTGTACGTAAGTGGGTTCGTCTATCTATCGCGCTCTAACGTACACTAAGACTATGCTGTTTCTCTTTTGCATTGCCGATCTAACGCTAGTAGTATACATATACTAAATCTATGGATCAGCTGGGATAAAGGCGTGTTCGTGGAAGCCACATGCGTTTGATTTTTTTGTTCTTGGGATAATGTGCTCCACGACTGAATGCATAACACAGCATGTGAGACTCACGAGCACGGAGCGCACGTGCTGCAGGTGGCCCTTGAAGACGGCGGGGTGGTGCTTGCGCACGTGCCGGATGAGCTGCTCGCCGCGCACGTAGGCGCGCGCCGACACGCAGTACATGCAGCGCCGCGGCCGGTCCAGCGTGTGCGTCTCCAGGTGACGCCGCAGGTTCACCTCCGAGTGGAACGTCTTGGCGCACACTTCGCAACTGAACGCTGCAAACATTACATCACCTAAACTTGGGGTCAGTTTCTCAAACGCAAAATTAATGTAACAAATTGTCAAGCGCGAGTAAACTGCTTCTTCTTAAGACAAAATAACTCGAAAAATTTCAAACAGCTTTTTAATTTTGTTCGGCCCAAAATTCAGCAACGCTAATACCATTTGCTGACGCAACCATTAAATCGTCACTTGTGCATGTGAAAGGGCATGCCGCGCAAGATGGAAGGTGAGCCATTGTCTGTAAGAGACGCCGCATAATGTATTGCAGATCTGAGCTATCTTTGAATCCCCACTTGTGGAGATTGCCCTTGCTGCGGCCTTCTGTGGTACGAGTAGAATTTTCAAGTTGGCCACGGTAATTTTTGCCCGAATTGGAAGCAGTTCTTGCCAAAGATCACATCTTCCTGTGGAGGGGTTGGCATCGGCTGAACTCACGCACCCAAGTAAGCTTTTACAGCTTTTAAGCCCCTGGGGCACTGGGTTATTCCGTTATAGTCGACGCTCGTCGAAGGCTGCAGTTGCCTCTGCCGTTGACGCGTGTCGCTTGGGTCACAGATATTATAATACTACGTACAGATACCCAATCCCATACAAAGAAATGACACCTCCCTAAGTCTGGCAATTGAGCTGGCAATTTTTCGTCATAAAAATGTTTACAGATGGCAGCATCAGCGATTCACTAATTGCCAGAGACAGTAGTTTTACGTCGCCATCTAGGAGTCGACCTACTTTTAAAACGTTTCGTGCCATCCTTTTAAAATAAAGTTTTATGCTTCCGGTTTCAGAAAAACATGTTAATAGATTTATTTTATGTTTCTATGTAAATAAATAGATTTAAAATAAGTTGTTTGATTTAAATTTGTGACTATAAAGGTTATTTTAAAGACAGTACAAATTGAGTAAAACACCATCTATTGCAAAGAGCTCTAAACATACCGATTAACAGATGACTACTTTTATTATTTTATGGGTTCGAATTGAAGGTAAAAGCTTATTTTATGTTTGTTTGTTGAAAAACGAGTGTGAATAGATAAATCAGCATTTAAAAAGGAAGTCTTGATTTTTACTAATGTTACTTCAGCCAAAATTCTGCCGTTTATCGCTTTCTAATGATTGTTAATTTCATAATGGTTACCTATGCTGCCATCTTCGACTTTTTTTGAAGACTAATCATAAAATGTTCTAATTGAGACCCCATGCTTGTGTGCATGAGCACTAAGTGGTATATCCAATGTTATACCGAAGTGTTTTGGATGGGAACTATGGTTAATTGGCACCCCCTGTCATAAGATGTTGAGTTTACGACCCGCTTGTCCGTTACGAAGGTGGAAAACGATGGATTCGGATTTGAAAGCGCTGTAGAAAGAATGACCTCAATCTCTTCAATTGATAGCATGGCAAGTTAGTTCCAGGGCGTCTACGTTCATAAAGCGGGTTGTGTTTGGGCTTACCGGTTGATCTTTGGTGTATACGGGGTGACAGGGAAATTCGACCTTAGCAACAAATTAAAGTTAAATTGGGGTCAAAAATGGATGGTTACCGAGCCATGCCGGTTCTTCATTCGTTCTTCGATCGACAATAACATTTGATTTCTTGAATAATTCATTAATACCAGCATAGCTATTCCCAGCCATTCGACAGGCTTCCGAATCGAAAATTACAGATTTTCAGTTACTTGATTTTCCTAGTGGTGTCAAACTCTCAAAGCTTTCGGGTTCTGGATTTGTTGAATGGCGTTTAGAGGACGTTGAGAGCGGTGATGGCCCAGTGGTAACGGCCGCGACTGACGAGTGTAGGTCGTAGGATCGAACCCAGACAGTGATGATGAAATAATTTACTTACTTTAAATTATTTCATCATCACTGCTCTCAAAACATCGTGAGGAAACCGACCGGTCTAAGAACCAAAAAATTATACATATAGAACCGAAGACATGTGACACCTACCAACCCGCACTGGGCCCGCGTGGTGGATTACGGCCCACTCCCTCTCACAGAGAGGATACCTTTGTCCCAGCAGTGGGAACATAATAAGCTGATTATGTTTAGAGGACTTCGATAACACCGATTGATGTCCGACACATGAACTATATGACGAGACATGCAACGTGAAAATATAGGATACCGCATTTTCTTCTATATTGCAATCAGTGTCGCTCATATCAGTTGCAAAAATATGTGACCAACGGAAGCTTAGATATCTGACATTAATGTTTGAAAAGAGAAATGTCAATGATTCACCTTTTTTTTTTTGGTAATTGAGAATTTATACACTTACGCTTATCTTCTAAATGCACTTTCAAATGGTTATTCAAACTGGCCTCACTGATGAATTCTTTTGTTGAGTATGCACATGTTGTCAGGGGACAAAATAACTTCTCTAATCCCATATGTTCTCTCATGTGAATCAGCAACCTGAAAGTATTCAACTTAAAGTAGTGTTTTTTTTTTTTTTTTATCTTGACTCGCTATTTATAAGCCATTGTTCAGTATGCAACTGAACAGTGGCTGATGTATGTATAGCTACTTGAAGTTAAATCAATATACGTCATTGCTAAGGCAGACATTCAGAGATGTTAAGAACAAGATGAAAAACAGAATGATACCTGGCTCTTCCGGAGAAGCTCTCGCCACACTTGCTGCACAGGTTGCCTGTGTGCTTCTCGAGGTGGCGCTGCAGCTGCACGCGCTGAATGTATGACTTGCTGCACAGTGCGCACTTGTACGGCTTGTCCTCCACGTGCGTGAGCGCGTGGCGACGCATCACCTCGACCGTGAACGTGCTGTAGCCGCACTACAAAAACACATATGCATTACAATTAACATTGTTTTCGCCAACTTTGTTCATTTGAATGTCCCGCAGTAATGGAGATGACTACCCAAGCAGCTAAATTAATACCGCTTTTTTATTTAAACCACGTTATGCGTGTTGCTCAGTTGTCAATCATTGAAACTTTCTTCTGAAGATAGTCATCAGCCAAAACAATTGGCTCGTTGATTTTCTGATCAAGATTTTTGTGTTGCTTATTGGTTGAGGATGAAACCTGATGATGGTTATGTAATTTACCGATATTTTACTTACCTTTAAACTCCTAATGCCAAGGCAGCAGTAAACAAATAACAAATAGCTTTAATAAATGCATCATTATTGAATTATGTATTGCAAAAAACTAAATATTATATAATCTGATAACTTTTGATATTTAGAAATACCTGAACACAAAGAAAGTATTAAGCTAGATTCAGCCTCATTCAATAGAACTATATACTAGGAAGTTCTTTTAAAATATGAAGTTTAGTACAATAAGAACATTACCACATCACATGCAAACTTCTTTTCGCCATGTATTTCAAGGTGTTTGGTCATGGCGGCGCGAGAGCTGGTCCACTTGCTACAGTGGTGACACTGATATTGATCAGGGGTGTCTGTTGCAAAAAAAAAAAGACGTCTTTTAACCTTATGTTTTCCACATGTGAATTTAGAAACCAGAGTTTATATTAAATGGAGGTAAAATGATATAAGTTTTAAACAATAGGCATGATGACTTATAATAAAAATGTTCGTAAAAATAATGTCACTTCAAAGAAGGCATAGTCAAAATGAGATAATCGAAAAAATCTGCTGAATCTATGTAAATGTGAGGAAGAAACACGCTTATTAAGTTTTTGGAGGGGATTTTTCCCGTCCTTGTCGCGCGGTACGTACAATGTACGTAACATAGTCGTGACGTCACTTCTACGATAGTGCTGTCCTTTTTTAACTCATTTAAAAACCTTTTTAACTTGGCAATTTTTTAAGCTTTTACACTTTTTGTAATATTATTTGCACTATTTGGAAATAAACATTTTTTTGAAAAAAAAAAAAAAGTTGTCATCATCCCTATTCCTTATTAGGACTCAATGCTTATTGATTTAATTTACAAGCTGTACTGATGATACTCATAAATTAAAGTGTCTTCTTTTAAGTACAAAGTTAATTATAATATTCAATAAGTAATGAAGTGAGAACTTCAGACTGAATGAAAAATAAAGATGATATTACCTGCATGTTGTTTGTGCCAATGGTTAACCAATTTAGAAAAGTTCTTTGTAGAAAATAGACAGTGCTTGCAATAGAAAGCATTCTTTATAATATGTTGCAACCTTATATGGACCATTAAATTGTCTTTTCTGGAAAATTTTGCATCACAAATCTGTGGAGAATAAATATAATTCATTTATTTCAAACATAGTCAACTTCACATTCTTATATATAAATTATACTCAACATACTTATTACAAAATTAAATAATACGAGGAGAGGAGGGAGCTAACATGAAGCTGAATTATCCTCTGCAACAGGGCAAGAACCTGATAGGGACGAGAAGTATAAACCTAGCCTTAATAGCAGAGTGCTCCACTTTAATCATTTTCACAAAGTGTTTAATAGATAATAGAACAGAAAACTTACTTCACAAGAAAATGAGGCAATTCCTTGTCCGTCACATCCACTCTGTGCCATATGCCGAAGCACATGTGAGCGCCGAACAAATGTTCGCTTGCAGTGTGGACATGAAAAAATGTCTCTCTCATGAACATTCTTGATGTGATCAATCAAAGTTTTCTTATCTGGACAACAGACACTGCACAGATCACAAGAAACACTGTCAGGTAGCTTAGAGTGTTCCGTCCGAAGATGTTCTGTGAAGCTTTTCTTAAACCTGAACTTTTTGGGACATTCTCGACAACTATACGCTGCCTGCAATGAAAATTCAAAAGATTATGAGACAAGAAGTTTTACTAAGCAATCAATTCTAATTTTTTTATGTTTACTTAACTAGCTAGTTTTGACTTAAATGTCCAACTTCAACTCTTCATGAATGCTGCTTTCTGCTTTTGTGGTGTTGAACATTAACATAAAGTTTGTCTAGCTGTGCATCATGCACCAAGCAGTCAACTTTTGCAATGAAACTAGCTGCTTGTTGTTGCTTTTACTAACTAATGAAATAAGTGTTTAAACTGAATTGCTTCTTAAATTCTCATTTGGCTATTCAAAAGTATTATAAACATAATGGTAATAAGTTATTTTCACATTTTCTTTTGCATCAACAATACCGATATATCGAACGCCTACTAATCAATTTCATGCATGTGATGACTGAATGTAAAAGTAAGTTTTGTCAAATAATATACTTTGTTTACCTTCGAGAAAACTATTTCATTGTATTCCAAAGAGCGACAACGTCTATGATGTATTAATAACTCCTTTCCTGTTTTGAAATTCTTATTGCAAACATTACAGACGTATTCAAAATTTTTATGAGAAGATATTTCTTTTTCCTTCTTCGGTATCACAGCAGAACAAGAATTGTTTTTCACAAGATTTTTGTTAGACGATTTCCTTTTCTTATTTTTGGTTCCTGGCGGTCGCCCTAACTTCTTTCGTTTGGGTGGCATTTTAATTTAAAAACTGATGTTAAAGTTATTATTGTTTACATTAATTATTCCATAGAAACAGATTGTTGTTTACCAAAACTAAAGATGTGCAATGAGTTCACATAAATAAAATTTGATATTCTTTTCACTCAGGCGCTCTGAACTCCTTGGACCAAGCGCCACGTACATACATTTTTTTTGTGATAGTGACCACAGAACATGACTACATGAGAACAATACTCAGAGATAGTGACGGTAAGGAATGGTTTGCTCTTGTTAAATTATCTGATCTATCTAGTCCACAGGGACCACGGGTTGCATATAGATATAGAGAATGATGAGACAGCTCTTTCATGAGTTACACCAAATAATTTATTACCATTTGTTTGACACAATACAAAAAAGTTTGGAACTCTTGCTCGATTACTAAAATGATTGTACTAATATATTATTTTATAGTTCTTGTTGATTTTTGTATAGGGCAACAATTTTGACAGACTACAAAGTAGAAAAACTGTGCATGGAATTAGTAAATATGCACGATAGAGATTAATAACTTTTGTGTTTTGCTTGTGAGGCTAACGCTCAGTCCATTCGTGGTCCATTGGTGATACCGATTTTAATAGATGAGAGCTGTCAACAATTCGGAACGCTCGTGAACGCGCTCACAGGGCTTGCTCAACGTCAAAACTTATACTAGAACCCCAAACCTGACAAACGAAAGACCGATTGGATATTTTTATGAAAAAAGAAGTTCAATGCATTGACACTTCCTCTCGTATTGCTGTGATTTGAGCATGACAGAAATTTGTCTACCGCGAGGCTCACTTGAATACCCATGGTTGGATTACGATATTTCTTTGTGGTGTACACAACATATTTCTTCTTTTTCTTTGATTAAGTAGCCAGAAGCACAACTTCGAAAATGCCACATTACGAAACAACACAAGCACAACTGTCATTTTTGACAGCGCTCACGGTGTTATTATTATATGGCATGGTCGGCGTATTCGCAAGATGGCTTAAATGGTTCATATCATGACGTCATCTATGACGAGATATGGGACATCGTAATCGCGCTCACGCTAATTCGGAACGGGTGTAAGCCCGCTCAAATCGATGATAGCGCAATTCAGAAAGTGACAAAGACCCCTTAGGGTAGTACGCTCTCGGTAGAGAGTAGTTATATTCTTTGGTAGTACGTATTAGCGGTGGGTAATCTTTATTCCGGCAAGTGAATTGATTCACTTATTCCGACTCCAGGTCCGGTACCGGTTCACCTTATTTATTCCTTTGGCACCATTTGGCACCGGCACTCACTCGCTCATTTTGGTTCCCCGGTTTCGCAGAACATTTTATTCATTTGCTTCACTGGATCATTTGGCACATTTTGAATAATCGAACAGTTGGTTGTTTTATTGATATTAAGATTTAAATTTCGTACAGCTTATTATTTTTATTTTACTTCCTTCCCCGAAGTATTTTATTTAAATAAATAACAGGTTTTAGTTAAAAATTGTTATTAATTAATTTATTAAAATCTTCCTTACAACTATCATTACAAGTGCATACTTAATGCGATAGTATGGGCTGTTAAAGTTTGCAGAAGAATACAAACATTCTCTAAAAATAAAATACGTACATAATTTTGTTATGTGGTGGTCTGTCTTTTGAGCGACTCTACAATGACACAACAATCACGTTTTATGCGTGCCAGTCAATTCATATTTAACTCTAAGTCAATTGAAATAAGAGCGCACCGTACTGTTATTGTGTCCCTACTAATGTCATTGTGCCAAGGTACTATAGCGATACGACGTGTTCCGAATACTTCCGAGTAACTTGAGCGAGTGCACAGTGAACGCGCGCTCCGGAATCATTTGGTACCGCGGTGCCGGTAAGGATAGTGAGGAATAAATAAGGTTTACGTATCCGCGTTCGGAACCGGCTCCTTTGGATCAGTACCTCCGGAGTTACCCACCTCTAGTACGTATTAAGCTTAGCACCGAAGAAGTCTGGAAGACTTTTTGGCGGGCTTTTGAAAAGGGCGGTCTAAAATAATTTGTTTAAAATATTTTAATTTATGTTTTTTGTTATTTAGTGTAGTAATTTGTTATATTCCTTAGATTAGTGTTTAATTGTATAGTAGGTGTATATAGCGGTAAGTTTTTTTTTCTTTAATTTTTAACTGTATGTAAATATGGATGTTGAGCCGGAACCTCCCGACAAAAATCCCTTAATATCATTGATAGAAGCGGATAAATTTATTAATGCCTCGGTTTCTCAAGAGTACTTGAAGAAATTCAATTCTCCTTCATCTACGATAAGTAGTAAAGGACCAAAACCGAAAAAAAATCTAGGAACACCAATTTTCAAGCACACTTCCAAACATCTACCAAATATTTCAAAACAAAAGTCGATCCTCATGCAGAATCCTGTTCATTCAGATCAACCCATTGTTTCCAATAATAAAAATACCCATTTAGATTCAGAGCAGCAAATGTCAGACCCTATCCATAGCCGTAATTTTTATACTGAAAAGGACACTGGTCCTTATTTAGTCCATGTGGAGTCTGTTACGGCAGATCCCCGCAGTGGAACTAATCTACACCCTATTAAGTTCGGCCATTTTTTGTTTAGGAATAATTTAAGAAATATTTTGAATGACGGTATTAAACGGGTGGGTCGCAATAGATTAGCCATTTATTTTCAAGTAGCAGAGGCGGCAAATTTGTTCTTGTCAAATGAGCTCCTAACACAAAATGATTACAGAGCTTACATCCCTACCTTTAATATCAACAAACTGGGTATTGTTAGGGGTATTCCAGTAGAGTGGAGTCATGAAGAAATTGTGGAAAATATTCAAGTTCCTGTTAAAACTAATTTAACAGTTAAAATAAGGAACGTAGGTTGCAGTGACAAGAAAAATATATTACAAGTAAAGAACGGTTGCTATGGATTTAAATATGACAAAGTAAAGGTTTATAAAAAATATAAAGAGGTATTAAACAGGTTTTATTCTACTCTTCTTAACATCCTCCTCTTTTTGGCAACCCTTACGCTATCAAACCCATCTGCATTGTGATTGATACAATCCGTGGCTTATGTAATGCCTTGGTCAGTAAATCAGCTAGTTGGAATTCGCTGGGAACATATTCCACACATATTTCACCATCAGCAACGAGTTCTCTGACATAAAAATGTCTAATTGCAATATGCTTGGTTCTTCTGTGAAGCTCTGGGTTATGTGAGATCTTTATTGCGGCATCATTATCGACTTTCAACTTCGGTATCTCCTTCAAGTTAGATATTTCACCAAAGAGTCTTTTGATCCAGACAATCTCTCGAGCCGCTTCACTTGCAGCAACCAATTCGGCTTCGGTACTTGATATTGCTACACATGTTTGTCGTCGACTTGTCCAAGATATTGCTCCTCCAGAATATAAGCATAATATGCCTGATGTTGAACTTCCAGTAGTTCGGTCTCCACCATGATCAGAATCGCTGTAGCATTCCAGAATTCCAGTTTTGCAACTCTTCGTAAAAACTATTCCAATATCCAGAGTTCCTTTTATATATCTTAGGATACGTTTTACCTTTTGAATGTCCTCTTTAGAAGGGTCTTCTAAAGTTCGGGAAACTACGCTTACAGCGTATGCTAAGTCAGGTCTGGTTCCAACAGTCAGGTATGCAAGTGCACCCACAGCTTCTCTATACGGAAACGACGTAGGTTCTACCAACTCTTTATTCGGTTCTGGCAGTCCATCTTTTTGTATAGGAGTGGTAACGGGTTTGCAGTCACTCATACCAAAGCGGTCTAACACTTTCTGAGCGTAGTGTGTCTGTGACACTCGTATATTTCCATTCTGCTCCTTTATTTCTAATCCAAGAAAATATGTTGCATCTTTTATAGTGACATTGTACCTTTTTTTTAACTCTCTAATGAACTCTTCAGAATCATCTTGATTTGTTGCAGCTATAAGGCCGTCATCTGCGTAGAGAGCAAGAATGATTTTGTTTTTACCACGTTTTCTGATAAATAGGCAGGGGTCTGTATCACATTGTTTAAAACTATTTGTTTTTAAATAATCCACCATACATTTATTCCAACACCGAGGTGATTGCTTTAGACCATATAGACTTCTCTTGAGTCTACACACCTTATTCGATCCATCGGAATACCCATCAGGTTGTTTCATGTAAATTTCTTCATTCAATGAACCGTATAGGAATGCAGTTGATACATCAAACTGTGTGAGTTTTAAACCTTCATTTGCAGCAACGCTTAGGACCGATCTTATCGTTGTCATCTTAGCAACTGGACTGAATGTCTCATCATAGTCGATGCCCTTTTTCTGCGTATATCCTCTAGCAACTAGCCTTGCCTTGAATTTGTCTAGTGAGCCATCTGCATTGGTTTTAATTTTATAAATCCATTTACAAGTTACAGGCTTTCTATCTCTTGGAAGATCAACCAGTATCCAGGTTTTGTTTTCCTTTAAAGATTTCACCTCACTATCCATTGCTTTCACCCACTGATCTTTATGCGGACTAGTTATTGCTTCTTTGTAGGTATTGGGTTCATTGATCTCATTAAGAACATCAGCTGACATCATGACATAATCTCCAAATCGAGTAGGGGGTCGTATTTGACTTCTATCTCGTAGAGTCATTCTATCAGTTATCTCAGCTATATCATCTAAGTTTTCTGGTGTCTCATCATTAATATCATCATCTAGGGCATCTTCATAAGGAGGTGATCCTGGTAGTGATGCTTCTAGTGAACGTGGAGATGGTTCAGTATGGTCATATTGGCCTAGTTTCTACTTCCTGACTCACAACTTGATCCGGCGATGTGAGAGGCATAGTTGAGCTAGGCTCATCAGGGCTACTTGACGTGCGATCTGAGCTGCTTTCTGTGCGATCATCCTCCCTTGCATTACACATCGGTGGTGCCGAAAGTGGAAAATAGATTTTTACTGAGGGTTGTTCTTCTGAATCCTCGGCTGGACCAATAGGCGTCAGTACTGACTCATTAAAAGTAACGTCTCTTGATCTTATGAGTTTACCATTTTTATTCAGTAAGCGATAGCCCTCGTCACCGTCATATCCGATGAGGATACATTTTTCAGCCTTTTTGGAAAGCTTTGTCCTCTTTTGTTGAGGCACATTAGCGTAACATTCACATCCAATTATTTTTAGGTGACTGATTGTTGGCTTCTTCTTATACCACAACTCAAATGGCGATTTACCATTTTCTAAAGTTGGACCAGTTCTGTTCAAGACATATGCAGCAGTATTAATCAATTCTGCCCACGTAGCAAGAGGTAATTCTTCATGAGCATGCATCAATGTACGAGCTGCTTCGACTAAGGTTCTGTTTTCACGTTCACTGAGGCCATTTTGTTGCGGTGTGTATGGCATCGTGATCCTTTGTCTTATTCCAGCTTCTTGTAGAGTACACCTGACGTTCTCATTAATAAATTCACCTCCATTGTCGCTAAGAAATTCTTTAACAGTGTATCCAGCCACTTTACATTCTTGTAACATGTATCGAAGCTTTAGGTGAACTTCCGATTTCTGTCGCATGAAATAAACGTGTCGGTATTTGCTGTAATCGTCTTTGAATAGAACGAAGTAGCGAAATTTATTGAAGGAAAGTGGAAATGGACCGCATACATCAGCGTGTATAATTTCCCCAGGTACTTTAGCTCGTTCTCTCGTTCCAAATGCTTGTCGGTGTGTTTTTCCATAAATACATCCAGTACATAACTCAGAATCTAGACGAACTTTAATACCGAGTTCCTTTTCAATAACTTCTTTAACGTGTTTCTTGTTCTGGTGGACTAATCGTTCGTGGTAAAGTTGTAACAAATTATCTGTAGACAAGACGTTTAAAGATGGTGTTGGCTTTGTAATAGTCTCCAACTTTCAGCAAACAGTGATCCCTTTCAGACATAAAAACACTATTGTTAAGTCTGTCTTGAGCAGCCAATACAGAAAATAGATTTCGCTTTATATCAGGTACGTACCATAAATCACAGAGTGTTAATCCGGATTCTCTGCCATTGATAACAGTCTTTAAATCAACAGTACCTTTGCCAACAGCTTTGACAGTAGCTCCATTAGCCGTTGTCACTGTCCGAGTATCATTAAAAGGCTGAAAACTAGAAAAATAGTCGTTTCGACAAGTGACATGACTGGTTGCTCCATTGTCGACGAACCAACTTGTAGTATCGTAGTTTGTAAGCATTGAATTCACGTCGGTGGTAACTGGCAAGAGCATTAAGTTCAGATTTCTTGGCTGTTTATTTTCTGGCTTGGATGGTTTCCCGTCAGCTTTCCATTTATGACATTGTCTGACCTTATGACCGACTTTTCCACAGTATCCACATTTCTTTTTCGACTTATTACTGTATTGTACATTTAGAGCTTCTGCAGGGCCTTCGTTTCTCAACGAGATAGAGCGCTCGTAGGTACAGAGTTGCGTCGTCAGATTTTCTATGGTTTTGTCTGTCTTTGACATTAACATCCAACTCGATTTAAAGGAGAAGTAGGTTTCAGGTAGAGTATCTAGAATCTTGCAGATTATGAGGATATCTGGTAAGTCGAACTTCTCTATCTTCATTAATTCAGCTTTTAAATCGGACCAAAGGGTTTTGATTTTGGAGACATGAGTCGTAATGTCATGTGACGGATCTTTACGATAGCCGAAAAACTCCATACAAAGAGCGTAACTTTTGTCTTCAGATGTGCCGTCGAATAAACGATGCAGTTCATCCCAAACATCTTTAGACGAGTTGAATCGCATGATTTTTTGAAGAGTTTCGTCTGACATATTTGCAGTAAGTAATAGTAATGCGGAACTATCTATTTGATTGTATTTATCAAGAGTCGTTTGGTATTGAGAAATTTCTTGGGGTTCGATGGTAATAGGTTTCACGGGTTTCACTAGTGTACCGGTAACCGCATCCAATCCACCGGGCATACCTCTAAGAAGTAGCGTAGCCTTAAATTTCCACGTAGTCCAGTTTCTCGTGCCTTCCAGGTGGCCAATATCAATTTTACAACTTGGAGATTGCATTTTGAAATTTCCTTGCCGGAATGCTTAGAAAAATAGGTAAGATACAGACTCTGACTCTTTTCCTTTTTAAATCACTGGTAACCACGCTCTGCTACCATGTTAAAACTAATTTAACAGTTAAAATAAGGAACGTAGGTTGCAGTGACAAGAAAAATATATTACAAGTAAAGAACGGTTGCTATGGATTTAAATATGACAAAGTAAAGGTTTATAAAAAATATAAAGAGGTATTAAACAGGTTTTATTCTACTCTTCTTAACAGTTCCCTCAGATTTTGGAGCTATTCTTAAATCAAGAAGAATGAGTCGTAAAGTTGCATCTTCTGAGGGTTCAGTTTGGGTCCCAACTCAGACGGTTATTCTTACATTTGACGGTCAGAAACTTCCATCACATGTTTATTCTTTTTTTACCTCTATACCAGTAGAACAATATTTCTTTCCTACTATTCAATGTTTTCATTGTTGTAGATTTGGACATACCTACTCGTGTTAAGTGTCGCAGCCAACCACGTTGTTTCAAATGTGGTGATAACCATGATGGCGTTAACTGCACTATTGAGGACTTTAATTGTTTAAATTGTTCAGGTGCTCATATGTGCACAAATAAAATCTGTCCAGAATATGAGAGACAAACAAAGATTAAGAGACACATGTCACTTAACAATGTTTCATACATAGAGGCATCAAAATTATTTCAACCAAGCAAAAGATTATTCTCAGAGGTGGTTTCCACTGAAGCCATTTCAGAAACTAAACCTCCTGGTGTTAGTCCTTTAAAGTCTTTTTCATATACAAAAACAATAACAAGAAAAATAAAACCAAACAAACCTTTACAAAAAGGTTATGATAAAGTTGCTCATAATAATTTAATTAAGGAATACAATGTTCCATCTTCAATTAATGGTGGTGCTCTTCTAAATAGTGCTGAGTATGTTAAAAATACAGATAATGAAGACATCAATAATTTATTAGCCACATTAATGAGTATTATTTCAAATTCTTGTTTACCGGACCACGTTGCAGTAAAATTAATTAACGATATTACTCTTTCTATTTACAATCATTTAAAACATGGAACAAGTTCTTCAGTGGAACTGTAGAAGTTTACCTTCCAAATCATCTGAAATTATTTATCTAACAAACAAATTTAACATTTCTCTGTTAGCGATATCCGAAACCTGGTTGAAACCAAGTTCTAGGTTTCATATTTCAGGTTTTAACATAATTAGAGATGACAGAGCTGATGGTTGGGGTGGCTCTGCTTTTCTAGTTAGGAAAAATTGTATTTTCTCATCCATCCAACTGCCATCATTTTCCAACGATATATTGAATGCAGTTGTCATTCGTATGGGTGGCATAACTTATGTGTCTATATATATAGCTCGTAAGGATCCATCTGTTATATCGGTTTTGAAGCGCATTATTCAATTAGTTCCGTCTCCGGTTATAGTATTAGGAGATTTCAATGCTCATCATAGTCTATGGGGTGCTCCTAATGACGATGGTGTTGGAATTTGCATAGCAGAACTTATTGATGATTTGGCCTTATGTGTGCTTAATGATGGGTCTCCTACACGATCTTTTGTTCCGGGTCAGTCTCCGAGTTATGTCGATATTTCATTATGTTCTTCATCTTTGTTCCCCAGTTTTACGTGGAAACGTTTGAATACTTCACATGGCAGCGACCACTATCCAATTCTCCTCTCAAAAGCCACGTCGAATTGCCGAATTCCACCACTGCCTCCCTTATTAAAATACAAACTTAATAATTGTGACTGGGAATCGTATAGTTCCGGTTTAGATGAAAGAGTTATGGAGTTTCCGCAGGTTTCTCGAGAAAATGTTGAACAATGTTATCATTTGTTGACATCAACAATGTTGACACTAGCAGATGATTTTATTTCCCATTAAATGTCTTTCCAATGGTAAAATCTCTTCGCCGCCTTGGTGGGATAGGGATTGTACTGAAGCTGTAAAAAAGTGGAAAGAGGCAGAGAATTTATGTAAAGATAACCTTGACATGCATTCTTTTTTGCAGTTTAAAAATACAACAGCTGCGACCAAAAGGCTTTTGCGGAAAAAGAAAGTAGAGGGATGGCATAGTTTCTGTTCTTCTCTTTCTCCCGACTCCCCGCTTTCATTAATTTGGAAAAATGTAAAACGTTTCAAATGTTCCAAAGCGATCAGTTCACAATCTTCCTTCTCCCTCGACTGGGTTACGCCATTTATTTCTAAAATTGCCCCTACTTCTGTTCCTAATTTAAATCAAATCCCCTTCATATACAGTCAATCTTCCGTTTCTGGGAATAGTCCCTTTTCAATAAATGAATTTAAGCTAGTTTTAAAACGCGTGTCGGATTCTGCTCCTGGAGAGGATGGCATTCCATATTCCTTTATTAGTAATTGTAAAGATGATACTTTAGCATTTATCTTAGATATTATTAACACTATTATAGACTCCGGGATTATTCCCAGTTCTTGGAAAAAGCATATTCTTATCCCAATTTTAAAGCCTAATAAGGATCCTTCAGATCCTTCATCATACAGACCGGTATCTTTATCTAGCGTGTTTGCAAAACTTGCGGAACACCTAGTTAAAATGAGGCTTGAATGGTACTTTGAACACAATAATATTTTACCCCAGTCTCAGTTTGGTTTTAGAAGAGGAAAGGGAGTAGCAGACAATTTAAATATTTTCACTACAGATGTTTTGTTATCCTTTAGTCAGAATAAATCAATGGTAGCGGCTTTTTTGGATATAGCGGCGGCTTATGATAACGTGGATTTGGGCATTTTAAAATTAAAACTGGAAGCATTACAAGTTCCTTCAAAGTTTTCCAACTTTATTTTTAATCTATATTCGGATCGGACTGTAACAGTTCGAGTTGCTGGTTGTCCGTGTCCTTCGAGAGTTTTGTGGAACGGTGTTCCCCAGGGCTCAGTTTTAAGCCCATTATTGTATGATATTTATACAAAAGATTTAGAAGCAGTTATATATCCATGCTTAATCCTACAATACGCTGATGATATTGTAGTCTACTCCTCTCATTCATCAATTGAAACAGCGGCTAATAATGTCGAAAAATCTTTGACTAGTCTGGTAGAGTGGCTCGATGATCATCGCCTACAACTGTCGGTGAAGAAAAGTGTCGTTGTCCCTTTTACTTGCATTCGCAATATTCCTTCGGTTTTTATAAAAGTCAATGGTTTTACTCTTCCAAATTCTAACGAAGTAACATTTCTCGGGTGTAAACTCAATTCTAAATTTAATGGTGCCTCGCACATTAAACATATTATTAGTAAATGTGAAAAAAGTATAAACTTGATCAGGGCTCTTGCAGGTGTTTGGTGGGGGGCTCATCCTTCTACGTTACGACTAGTATATAATGCTTTGGTTAAAAGTACTTTAGATTTTGGAACTTGTTCGCTACCTTTAGTCAGTAAAACGGAGATGCTTAAATTAGACCGATTACAATCTAAATGTCTCCGCATTATTATAGAAGAGCACTCCAGTTATGGCATTACAGGTTGAATGTGCTGACCCACCCCTACATCTTAGACGTCAATATCTGTGTGACCGTTACTTAATTAAGGTGTTTCAATCTAGTACTCATCCTCTAATTCCTAAAATTAAAGATCTTTACAAACTAATATCAGATGGGAATCACTTTTGGGTGTCGCGTCCCATACCGAACATCATAGAAGGCTATAAAAAGATTAAACATGTCGAACGCAATATTAAAACATATCCTGTACATCCGATTTATTCGGTTCAGTATGATGACCTTATATTTAAACCTAAAATATTTCTGACCACCGGTATAGGGAAAAACAGTTCAGATCCTAATGGTAAACTTGCCTCATTTCTGTTAAAGAATGCACAAGGGGCTGAGGTCTTTTATACTGATGCTTCGAAATATGAGGCAAATGAGTCAGCGTCAACTATAGGGGCTGCATTTATTCGACATCACACAGGACACTTTAAATTGTTTAAATATTCTTCATTTCTCTCCACTTTTTCCGGCGAGTGTTTAGCCATAAAACATTGTATTGAATACATAATTAATGAAAAAATTCAATTATTTTTAGTGACTGTCTGAGTAGTCTTCAATGTCTTCTCTCTAATCCATTTGACAGGGGCAACTTGTCCCCTATTATCATTTTGATCAAATCCTTACTAAAGAACTGCTACGAATTAGGCTTATCTGTCGCATTGGCTTGGATTCCAGGCCATTCTGGAATAGAAGGCAATATGACAGTGGATCAGCTGGCAAAATTGGCTGCGAAGCAGGGTCTATGGATCCCGGATGTATACTGTGGGGATTTGTTGCAATCAATTCCAGTAACGGCTATGGTTAATAGTTGGTCTCAGGTTTGGGATTGTGAGAAAACAAAGGGTCAATTCTATAAATTACTTCAACCCATCATTAATTTAAAACCGTGGTTCAGCAAGTTAAAACTTAATAAGAAAATAACTTCCATTCTTGCTCGACTAAGATTTGGCCATTGCTCTTCAGCTGTGCATCTTAACAGAATAGGGGTTTTTGATTCCCCCCTCTGTGACTGTGGTGTCGGAGAAATTGGTGATTTAGTCCATATTCTTTTTAATTGCTCGAAATATAATTCCTTTCCATTATATGACTTCCTTATTATGTATAAAGCTCCCCTTCCTTGTAATCTGTCTTCCATCCTTTCTTTGTCTAATAGGTCATACGTAGCATCTCTTAGTAAATTTATTTCTTTTCACAACATTTCCATAGTACAATTTGTTATAATTTTATTACATACAATTATTTATTGCCCATCCTAAAAAAATATCCCGTCACATTATGCCAACCTCCCTCTTCCCACGTTTAATTTCCGCAACACTCGACACTGGCAACAATGGCTAAGGGCGCTTGCCACAACCAAAAACAAAAAAAAAAAAAAAAAAAAGCTTAGCACCAAGCATAGAGTATAGTAACTAAAGCACCAAGCACGCACTGTGATTAAGCGCGCGCGGTTTACGAATAGCTGAAAACGCAAAAACGCTTATCAACACGCACTGCGGCTAGCGTTTTGCTTAAATTTATTTAATTTCACCATGGATTTCTTGCGAGCAGCATGTGTTTGTAGCTTTGATATTGAAATAGAAAACGTAAACAACGCCGCCGCCATAGGTACTGGGTACATCCACTAACTTATCAAGGACATTTGAAAGGATACTTTTGCAAAATGTACAACAACGTGCGTCAACATCCCGATAAGTTTTTTAATTACTACAGAATGTCGATTGGCACTTTTGATAAATTATTACAAGACGTGGGCCAGTATCTACAATTTGAAGACACTTCATGCAATACAAATAATTATGTAACCAACTTTTCTAGTTAATCTTAGGCATAGTCTTGGTCTTCTAACTGTTTCACAAATTGTGTCAAATAATCGGCAGTTTCATTGGCTGGTTTCCAAATTTGGTGGTCGATAATTTGTATCTGATTTTGCGGCATCGTTGGATGTATAGCCGGTGCTTGCTGAATTGTAGTTGATGACTGTGGAGATGGGCTTGGTGGAGGCATTGTTGGTGAGGGTGATTGAATGGAATATCAATATATTCCATTCAATCACCCATCGATGAGGATTGTGGAGAATACTGATAGGTACTGATAGGAGGTTTGTGGCTGGGTATATGTTTGATGATATAATGGTGAACTAGTTATTTTTGGTCCTCGAAATTGAGCTGGTTGGTTGATAACGTGTTGTAATGGTTGCGGAGATGGATGAGTACGTCCTTTTTTTAAGACATTAAGGATTTCAATCTTCGCATAACGATTTTGCTCTTCATTTAATCTACGTAACTTAAGAACTACGTAACTTAACATAAGCGCGAGGTTTTTTTCTTCGTTCTCTTCTTCCTGTGCTTGTTTGTCTTTTAATATATCAAGTAGTTGTTTGTCTATTTCTGTTGAATTGTTGTTGTCTCGAGAACAGTTTTTCTTTCGCAGTGGTGTTCTATTGTTATTAGTTAGTTGTGAATTCTGAGCTGTAGTAGACAATGTTATATCCTGAGTAGAAAAATCCGATGATGTATTTGCATCCTGAGTAGAATTAGGCGAAGATAGATTACCGCTCGTTTCTCGTTTCTGCATGGAAGGAATTAGAAAAAGCATTGAATCGATTTTTTTTTATATTTTTTTTTTGTTAATCCACACAAGTTCTTAAATATACAAGTAGCATGGTAAGACATTCCCACTAACAGAAGACTTAGACAGATTAAGCAGCGGGCCCCAAACTAGGCACAGCCTGTATCTTGGTGACCCAAACACTACACCAAGTTAATAATCCAACGTTTCTGCTAGCGCAAGATTGTTTTTCACATGTTCGTTACAAAATTTACAAATTTAAAATATAAAAAAATTATAAAATAAACATAACAAATATAATAATTAATTGATTACCTACAAAATATAATAAAATTAATAACATGGAAAACAGTTAAGGTGAGTAAGTGTGTGGTGAAGTGTGATTAAGGGCATGTATTCTATCAGAGTGTGTATTAGCATGTGCTGCAAAGTAAACTTTCTGTTTCCTCATATGTCCGACCCAGCAACCATTCTTTTAGTTTAGTTTTAGCCTCAAAGTAGTTGTTGGGAACAGGGAAGGTTTTGCTTATAGCATTAAACACCCGTATGGGTAAATACGACGAAAACCGGGTCGCAAAGAGGGTTTTAGATCTTGGAAGTGGGATTAATTCAGCTATTTTCCTACCCCTGCTACTGCAGCCGGAGCGTTTTTTGTTACATTTTATGAGGCTCAAAAGTGACCGTAGGATGAACAGCTGACGTACGCGTAAAACCCTGGATTCCGTATAAAGTTCGTCCGTAGGGAAACGCCGCGGCCTTCCCAGAAGTACCTTGAGGACAGCTTACCTTATACCCTATATAAGCGTACCTTATATCCTTATATCTTTAAAAAAAAAACAGCCCGCTGGGATTGGGCGTTGCAGTTGCAAACAGTAGCGGAGTCGGCAGCAGCTGTTAAAAAATTTCATTTTCTATTGTGTATTTTAAGTGTGTCAATGTTTGGTCTACTAGATCGAGTGACGTGAAAGGTTAAGAAATTAGTTTTTTTCAAGTTCATTGTTAAGAGATTTTGCTCTAGCCATGTTGCTATTATGCTCATCCCTTTTTCAGCTGCATCCAGGGTCTCTTCCCAAGTAGTACCATGAAAAAGAATAGCAGTATCATCTGCATAGCAGATCACATCCGACTGTGCAATATTAAGCCTTAGAATGTCATTCATGTATATGATGAAGAGGGTAGGTCCCAAAATACTACCCTGAGGCACCCCGAAGACGACAGGAAGACTACCGCTGACGCTATCCTCAATTCTGACGAGCTGATTTCGATCAGTCAAGTAACTGCTGAACCAATCCAAGGACACGCCTCTGACACCAAAGGATTCTAGTTTTTTTAGCAGTGTAGGTATTGCAACGGTGTCAAAGGCCTTGGCGAGGTTCAGGAAGCCCACCAGCTGAACGGTAGCCTTTGTCGATGTTTGAAGCGATTATGCCAGTCAGCAGACTCATGGCTTGCTCAGTAGACCTCCCTCGCCGAAAGCCAAACTGACGCTCTGAGAGTAAAGAGTTTTTCTCTAGAAAGCTTACTAGGCGATTGTTTATCAGTTTTTCGAGGATTTTAGATGTCACGGAAAGCAATGAAATCGGCCTGTAGTTATCAGGAGCATCCTTAGCACCACTCTTGTGAATCGGCGTGATGACAGCAGTCTTCCAGCAAGTAGGAACGGCTCCAGTTTCCATGCTCAGATTGCAAATGTATTTAAGGGTTCCAGGATGTGTTTCTTTGTTTGTTTAAGGAGCCGCGGCCGAAATTCATCGATACCTGGAGCGCTGTCGTCCCTGAGATTGTCTATGATGTTACCAATTTCTGTATTGTCAGTAGGGTGTAAAAACAGTGAGTCTTTAGGTGGGTTTTTACCTTTAGAACTGAGGTTCCCAGTTGTCGCCCGCCCATCCAAGATGTTGGTTGCAAGGTTCTGCCCAACTGAGATAAAGTACTCATTACATTTATTGATGGAGATAACGTCATTTCCTTTATATTTCAGCAATTCTTGGTTGTCGCTGGTTCGTTTAGGAACTTGGCATATTTCTTTAATAGTCCGCCAGAGCTTTTTTGGTTCTTTAATATTACTTTCCAATTCCTTCCTGTCATGATCAGCCTTTCGCTTACGCAGAATGTCATTACAGTAGTTTCTGTATCTTGAGTAAATAATTTTAAGGACATCATTTTTTGGTTGCTGGTTTGATTGAGCATGAAGAATGTCTCGTTGACGGATGTATCTAATAAGGCCTGGTGGCGTGGAAATGAATATACTTCTTTTTCTTTGAAGGAGCAGCTTGTCCAGATTTGCCTTGTTGTACTGCCAATTCTTAAGCGAAACAATCTTTCATTTTTTTCAATTTTTTTTGTATGGAGTTCCCTTAAACCAAATTAACAAAATTAAAATCTTGTTCACAGATACCTTGCTACGGGAAATAGCATAAAGTCGTATTTTGAATACCTGATTAACGACTATCAGTGAAATTATCCATCATACGTGCAAGCAGTTGTGGTCATATTTGCAGCCTACTTATTTGAAAGAAACTACAAAAGAAGACTGGTTAAACATAGCACGAGAGTTTTCCAAATTGTGTTGGCGCGATTGACAGCAAGCACTTAAGAATCGAAAGACCCGATTATACCGGCTCAAAGTCATTTAAGTACAAGAAGTTTTATTCGATTATTCTGCTTGCTGTTGCCGATGCTAACTATAGCTTCGTAGCTATTGACGTGGGTGCCTACGGATCCAATAGTGACGCCAGCGTAACCGAAATAAAAATTTTGGTAAAAGACTTTTAACAAACCAATTGGATTTACCACCATACTCAGTACTACCAAATGATAATGAAGGATCTGAAATGCTATTTGTGTTTGTCGGGGATGAAGCTTTTCCACTTTTAAAACATTTGATGAGACCATACCCAAGCAGAAACATAGCTATTAAAAGAAAAGATTTATAACTACCGACTTTCGTGTACAAGAAAAACAGTTGAATGTACAATTGGCATTATGGCGAATTTTTCACAGGCCGTTATATATTAAACTTGAACTTTGCGAATACATAGTCAAAGCGTCCTGCAAATTGCACAACTTAGTACGAAAATACGATGGCAAGGAGTTACCAGAAAATTTGGGCCGATGTGACCAATCGGAACTAAGAAACTTGCACCCAAGTCGACTTCGTCCTAGTAGTGACGTCATGCGAACCCGAAATTTAATTGCCGACTACTTTATATCTCGATCTGGTGCCTTAAATTGGCAGTACGATGCTATTAACTAACTTTTTATAATAAAATTAAGCACAACCAGGGGCGGATCTTGAATTTGTGGGGCCCTGGGCTAATACTGCTTAGGGGCCCTACCTAATTACTCAACTAATTGCCATTTTGACAAATGCTGTTTTCTGTAGTGATGTAGATATATGTAATGTAATATATGTTAAAGAAAGAAAATAGGAAAACAAAATATTTGATTTATTTATTATAACATTATTTATTGCAAAATAAATTGACAGGTTATAAATGGTTATGTTAAATGAATTATAAAGCTACCTTTCTGCATTTTTGTGCTGCAAATTCTTTTATTTGGTCATCGCACTGTAGGTCCTTTGTTAAATCGCAATTTATCGAAAGAACTGATAAATGATTAAGTCGATAGTTCGACATTGTTGTCCTGTATTTGTTTTCTATATATGACATCCTGGAGAAAGAACGCTCCGCTTCACAGCTAGTGATCGGCATCGTTAAAAAAATCTTTAAGATGGTATAGCAGTTTGGGAAAACATCAACAAGTTTCTTTTCATAAATTAGCCAAAAAAATTCACTGCAAGAGGTGTAAGACTCTGTCTTAGACTGCAGTAAGTAAGATTTTAACTGAATACACTCATTCACTAAATGTTCGTCTACGTCATTTGGATAATAATCAATAATATTACGTACACTTTCCAGATCTATGTGTTCCTGATTTTTGTCTTGCAAATCCATTAAAAATTTAAATTTTTTGCTATAGGTTTCATAGGCTTGGCTTCTATTATTTAAATCCATAATCATCTTATCCAGCGCAACGTTAAGCGTGTCTCTTTTAAATTTTTCTGCGCCGTTTACTGAGTCTTTATCTGTCGATTTATCTCTAAATTTTGAAGTAATGCGTCTCTTATTTATGTCACTGTAGTCTGTTCCCACACTAGTACTTAGTTTTTTAGCTTTCTCTTCGTATTCCTTTAGCTTCTGATCTGATTGTTGCCTTATGTTTTTCACGAACTCTTTTAACGACACAATTAACTTATTGCCTTCACCAATGTCTAAACCAGGGCTCTGTATTTTTTTATTAACTACATTAAATCTCTCTAAAATTTCTTCCCAAAAAACAATCAAAATTGCAGTTTCTAGTTTCGCCAGTTTATTAAATAAATTTTGTGCCTCTTTTCGGAAATCAACTTTTTCATCATCATTTTCGCCGAAACTATTGAGAATTTTCATAATGCCATCATAATTACATTTCAAAGCTCTGACAGCATCAAAGTGACAAGACCATCTGGTCTGGCTTAAACTTTTTAACGTTAATTTTAGTTTTGTTTCACGATTTAACAGTTCCCATCTATGGGTCGAAGCAGAGAAGAAAACGTAAATTTTTTGCACTATTCCAAAAAAAGTTACAATTTCGGTTGCAACCTTCACGGATTCTTGACCAACTAGATTAAGAGAATGCGCAGCACATGGCACGTAATCCGCGGATTTATTTTTTTCTTTTAGTAGTGCTTGTACACCATTGTAGATTCCGGCCATATTAGAAGCGTTGTCATATGACTGTCCCCTGCAATTATCCAGTAGTAGTCCATTTGTTTCCAAAAAGGCTTGTAGAATATTAAATAAATATAAGCCAGTATGACTACTAATTTTAATGAAAGATACAAATCTTTCATACACTTTTCCCCGAAAACAGTATCGTAATACAATAGCAAGTTGGTCATCGTGAGACAGATCTGGGGTTGAATCCATCATAATTGAATAATACTTTGTGTCGTCGTTATTTATTTCAGTTATAATTTGTTTAATTATCTGTTTACCCATAATCTCAATTATTTCCTCATATACTGTTTTTGACAAATATGATATTACAGGGTTTGGTCGCAGCTCTCGTTGTTCAATATGTTCACGTATGAATGAGTCGAATTCTGCCAATAGTTCTAGAGCACCCATAAAATTACCATTATGTGGAGAACCAAATACTTCCTCGGAACCTCTAAGTGCTAAGCCTCTTATACTCGAAAATTTTAGCACTGCAATAACCCGTTTTAGGACATTGTGATAATATTCTGTTTCTTTATTTAATTGCTCCTGAAGCTGCTTGTCTAAAACAGATTTATTTTCTTTTCGTGTCAACCACACTAACATTGAATTCTTATGTTCATTAGAATTTTCGTGATTTTCTAAACAAAATCCTATGTGTTTCCAATCAGAAAATCCGGTTGTGTATTGAGAAGGAGTTTTAGAAAATAGTTTGCAAGTCAAACAAAAAACAGTACCAACCCTTTTTGAATAACATAACCAAGATCTTTCCAGTAATTGGCCATTTTTCATTTTTCTAGTGAAATACCTATTTGAAAAAGATCTGTTTTGTTCTTTATATTTCTTCATTGAAGCTGAGTATATATTCTTCGGATCTTTATTTTGAAAGTCAGTCATTTCATGTGAGAGGACGAAATTAATAAAATCATTATTTAGCAAATCTGGCCACAAGCCCACGTCAACATATTTCTCAAACTCAAACTTAATTTCTTACCACCTCGGTATCGGTATAACCTTCCTTTTGCTGAACACCAATTTCGTTTTCAGAGGAACCAGAGGATTGCTGGAAGTCAAGATATTGCACATTTTCATCGTTGGTATTTTTTTTCTGGTTTTCAATATCTTGCATATTTTCATCACTTGTATTTTTTTCCTGGTTTTGCGATTTTTTGCTTCCTTCGGTTAGATTCGCTTCGCATAAAATACCTTCCTTTACGTTTTTTAATGGATTTATAGCTATTTCATTCGCGTTTATATGTTCTGATTTAAAAAAAGTTTCAATTTTTGCGCATTTATTTCTTTCTATTTCTCGACCCAACAGTAATTTTCTTTTTTCAGCTCCACTTTTATATTTTCTAGCAGACATTGTAAAATAAGATATTTTTCTGAAAATAAACAAAGAACTGGATAGAACTTTTACTTTTAATAACTACTTTGTAATTAGTGTAGCAATTCACAAATTATCATTAAATATCGAACGAGTTCGATTCATTTAGTTTTGAAAACTGAAATAAAAATAAAAAAGTCATGTTTTATAATTCTTTTTACTTACCTACTGCCTATTAAAAGCAGGAAGTCTAGTTATGCTGAATACTTTCAATTTTAGTAAATTAAAAGAAAGGTCCGGTCCGTATAACTTTTAAGTTATCTATAACTTAGTAAACTAAACACACGCACTAATCACATTTCTAACAATAACAAAGTCAATTCGTTAATATAGTCGACGATAGCAGACAGAAGTGCGGAAAAATGACAAAATTGCGTCGGGCAATAAGCGGAGGGAAGTCCCCAGTAATAGACAATACACGGAATACACCGACCGAAAACAAGCGACAGGGAATTCCCCGTTCCGTTTGATAGATGCGCACACGGGTTGATTGATCGTAGTGTTGCCAACCTTATGATCGGTTTTGTTTTAATTCTAGATAATTTTTATTATTGACAATATCGTCTATTGGTTTCAGTTCGGTTGGGGGCCCTCTGTATTCGCGGGGCCCTGGGCTGCAGCCCAAAAAGCCTTTAAGTAGATCCGCCCCTGAGCACAACACATACCTTTGTTTTTATTTTCTGCCTCCGACAAGCTAGTCCAATTTCTGCACACATTTTGATACACCTCCTGCCAAAGCCGGGCTTTAATATTTCTGTATCTGTATTGATTTAACGATTTGTCATATAATGCCGGCCTTTTTTCCACTTCAATAATAATGTTTTTTGATACATTGTCGTAGTTTACATTCGTTGTTTCTGAGTCAGACGACATGACTTAACCTCTGCAAAAACGTCTATCCTCCGCACTCGCACAGCTATATCGCGGCGCCCCCGTAAGGGGGCGTTGCGTGCGGTTCCGGGGCTTCGCCCCCAGGCCGCAGATGCCATACGGCGACCCGTAACTACGGGCCTCTCGTTGTGGTTGCTTCATGGCAATGGGCTTCGTGGTTAAGCACTCGCACAGTCGAGACCACAGAGTACTTATACTATACTGGTCGAGACTGAATAAAAACCGAATGCGATTAACCGCCGTGCTTGTGCCACAGTACTGTTACTATGGGACACAAAAAAACCGCGCGGTTTCAAACCGCGGTAAAAACGTAACAAGTTGCGTTTTTAAAATCAGTCACTGAAAAAAGTCACATGCGTGCGCTTGTATAGAAAGCTATGTGTTAAATTTTTTTGCGGTATCAGACCTGCGGTTAAACGTGGGCGTTTAATCGCAGTGCGTGCCTTATGTCTTTACATTTAAAAGCAAAGGTGCAGTGTTCCAATGTCAACAATTAGGAAAAACATTGTAAACTACAGTGACTAATAATAGAAAAAGTAGTAATTTATATTTTGTTACTTATTATTATATCTAGACTCTTCTTTAGCTTCTTGACTGAAAAATTTCAAGCCTATAGTTGATCATTTTATTTAGTAGATTATTTCAGATCCGTGGCGGACTGCCAGTCATGTCAGTATTTTTTTCAACTGTCACATTCACTAGTATAAAGTTATCTGTGATTCAATTTCACAATATCACAGCACAATACAATGGCACAATATCTATCTGTATAGTAAAAGTACTCTGTGACAATATCAATGAATGAAGTAAGTGTTTACGAAACTGTGATTGATCATCAAAATATCAAAGTTTAATAAACCATTATAAGTTGAAAATCACCAAAACTACCTATATTAATCCCCTCACGGAATTTTACTTCATCATCATGGGAAGTTTAGATAGAGCTGTTTTGACGGGCTTTATATGTCGACTATGTTCCGAAATGCATCGAGTTGTTCTTCATATTTATGGCGAAGAAGGCACACGCTTGCTTGTATCCGAGAAAATTAGCAAATATCTTTCAATAAACGTAAGTTGCTTGAGTAAAACTTCTTTTTTATGTTTTGTGTTGGAGTTTTCATCATTCTGTGTGGTGTTATGTTGCTGATTTTATGTGTAGTTATATAAGCAATCATAACAAAAATAAAAGTGCAATGTGTTGGCATGCGCTCGAAATAAAATATTAATCCTTTTAAACACCAACCCCAGAAAAATTATTATTATAAATAATTATTATTAGATTCAAGATTGATCCAGCAATGGCAGCTAATGTAGAAGAAGAGTGGTGACTTGTTATCACACCTACCTGCACTACTGGTTTTGGTGGTGTCGGAAAATAGTTGGTCTAAGATTGATTCATCATGTTAATAAAAGTTTTCTGGCTAGTTTACCTATTCAATTGGAAGTTTACATTTCAGGTGTCAAAGTCAGATCCGTTGCCAAAAACAATTTGCAAAGGTTGTTTAGAACGATTGGAGGGTCAGCACAGACTAGTCTTGGTGATGGAGCACGCTTCTGTTATACTCAAACGTTCAAGAAATGAACAAGAAATAGACCGTGGAAAGGAAAATAGTGACAACAATAATAAAAATGATCCAGCACCATAATGTTATGTTAAGTATCAATTTACATGTAATTTATTAGGAAAGGAGACATTCCTTAAAAATAAGTTTTTTTTAAATCATCTAATCAGACAATAGACAACCACTGTTGGACATAGGTCTCCCTTCAAGCACTACTCTTACACTCTACAAACAAAAATTACTGTTTCATGTTTCATCTGTGTAACTTAGGAGGTGGATAAGAACAGTTCTTGATTTAGGTGATAGACAGATTTTGACTAAACACTAAATAACTGCTGCAGAACAGTAGCAGATCTAAAGCAGCTCTTTCTGCAATATTGCTTAAACCTGTGTTAATTATTTTAAAAAAAACCGAAAGCTCTTAAGCACTAAACAAACAAGACAAAGCTTTGCTGTATGTTACAATTAGAGTTCTATCCATAAGTTATCACAAAAACTTGGCTTCAAGAAGAAGCAACCTTTCCCATTCAATTAAGTATAGAACCTATTCAATGGGTTATCCATGTTGAAGGGATGACCCTTGTACTGGGTTTCAAACATATAACCCGTTCAAGGGGTTACATCATGATAAAAGTAACCTCAAAAACGGCTTAACTCTTAACTGGGGTTGTACAGTTCTCTAATCAGCTCCTGGCAGAGTATCACAATTATTTCGGAAACTGTTCAAATGGCGGGAGAACCATTTCAAAACAACTGTTGTATCCACTCTCCTATTACACAAGGGTCCTTTGGTCCTGGGGTCAAGGGTCGATCTGTACTGTCATAATGTGTGGTAATGCCACCAGCTTTTTAGCGATGTTTTTTTTTGTCGATTGCTAAGGAAGAGTTCAAGTGATTTTTTCTTTTGTAACTAAGAGCCCCTAGGCCTCTTTCGCACTTGCCCCGCCGCAAGTAGGCAATTTTCTCAGTGAGGAACAACTGCAGAATGCATGAACGCGCGGCGCACTTCAAGCTCAAAAATCGGTGTTCAAAAATGAAAAAAAAAACTCGCCGAATGCGTAATCTCCTCCTTTTTTTGAAGTCGGTTAAAAATAAGTTGATGTATGACAACCGCGTGTTTTCAAAACGCGGCGGCCAAATGGTAACATAAATGTAGGTTACGCTCTTGGCCGCAGCGTAAGTGCGAAACAGGTCTTTGTCTGAATAATTATTACTGTAGAGATAGACTATAATATCCTACAATATTGATTATTTGTAATGTGTTTTAATGTAGTGGCGCATACAAACTCGAGTAGAGCATTCCCATGTATCGTGAATTCGCGCAAATCGCCGAATAACAAGATAAATTAGTAATGTCGCTTATCGGCTGAGAGCAGTGGTGGCACAGTGGTAACAGCCCGACTTACGAGTTGTAGGTCATGGGTTCGAACCCAAGTAGGCGCTTTTCTTTGTGTAAGTACTAATTTTATCACCACTGCTCTCAATATGGTGAAGGAAACCAATGTGAAACAAGCGGCATGTCCTAGAACCAAAAAAACGACGACGTGACATTTACCAACCCCAGTGCGGGTTGGTGGATGACACATGTCTTCGAATTTTGGCCTACCCGCGTGGTGGATTATAGCTCACAACTTTTCTCAGAGAGGAGGCCCGTGTCCCAGCAGTAGGAACGTTACACACACGTTACACACAAGCCGATACGTATACAGCCTATGCTGTATACGTATCGGCTTGTTCCCAATTGTCGGGTGTCGGATAGAACTCTACAAAATGTCGTTTGTGTGTTTGATTGTTTCGTGTTTATTATTGTCTCTCCTTCTCCCTTTAAACCATCCAAAGGTGGTTTGTAAAAGATCGCTTTTAGCGATAAAACCGCCCATTGTGTCACCCAATGTAACATTTCTACATTTATTGAGTAATTTATAAAGTGTACATAATATAGAGTATTCTATCTATCTATGTTGTTCCCATTTTTCGGATGTCGGGCCCAACTGAATATCATTTCGGTTGGTAGAGGTATCTACTTATAAGGCGGCGATATCTGATTATAAAATAGGGATCCGACACTCGACAAATTTCAACGGGCTCTTAGCTAATGTTCATGTATGAATTTCCTTATTAATATGTGCAGCACAGCACCTCAATCTCTTCTAAAAGATAACATGAATTAGCTCTTTAGTTTGAGGCGTAAGCGGTAGGGTAGTCCGTTAAGTTATTTCAAAGTTGTTTTTTTTTTGTAAAAAGTTAAATGCGCCCGTTACAAATTATTATGTATTTAGAAGTGTCATTAAAATCATCAATCCAAATATCGAAGTTATAATTGATCGATTGAATGACAATATCATGAACTTTGAGAGCTGTAATGCTTCTAAAACTGGGAGTATTTGTATGAGAAGTGGTCTGGACGAATATCGATACGCTTTCAATATTTGTGCACGGATACACCAACCTTTGGGCAAAGGGGCATCGAAGTCGGAACCGGCAATTTCGTGAAATATATGCTTTTAGAATTTTGCAGGACCCCATACATTTCGTAAAAACTAACGGGGATAAAAAAAAAAAACAACTCAAACTCAGTATGACTAAATGCAAACTAAAAAAGTCTCTATAAAAAATCAAAACTCAAACTCAGTATGACAGTTTAAAAGCAAACTCAAAAAGTATCAAAAAAAAAAACTCAAACTCAGTACGACAAAACGCAAACTAAAAAAGTCTATATTACATCGTGACACAATACCATCGATCGGGTCACACGTCATTACTAAATTAATATGTCGTCATGTTATGTAAATCGTACAGATTACCTGTGACTCCGGCGAAGAGTAGTTTAGGAGTTATAACTTGAGAGAACATGATAACCTTTAACTGTTAACCTTTGGCTTGGCTTTGCCGCTAGTGGAGTCTATGTCACCCGGACCATAATAACGAATCCAATGAGTAGTTACGGCGCATACTGTTACATAAATACAAACAAAGATAGACTACAAGTCGGGTAAAAAGTATTTTAAATAGACACTATTCATAGTTTAAAGATAATTACCTACAGACCGCTATGACCACTTCTTAGACGCAATCTTAAGGCGAGGGAGCGCCTGTAATGTAACAGTTGAGATTTGGACATTACAGCCTGCAACCCGCAACCTGCGTGGTGAGTAAGAGCACCCGTACGTGATGCAATTTGTGTCATAATGCATACCAATGACCGTGTGGCAGTGCCCGACTCGCAACCTAGACGGCAGCGACGAATGTTCGGCAATCAGTGAGGCAGTATTGTAACGTAATGCTCAAATCGAATCTTGTATTGTTACATTACAAGCAAATGCTCTCTGAGAGGGAGCGTCTATTTATAAAGTAAAGGCTCGTGTACTGGCACGACGCGCCAGCTCGACACAAAGGTACCGCGCACAGTGGAACGAATGTATGGGAGAGGTTGGACATAGCATACGCAATTCTGAGAAAAAAAAAAAAAAACAAATAATACCATTGCATTTCTTTCTTTCTTCTTTAACGGAATTTTATGGCCTAACGGATTCCGAAAAGAATGACACCGTATTTGTTGATGTCACTGATTTAGCAAATATTGATTCCGAATCTGAATCGAATAATGATGACGAAGATGATGATGAGGACGATAAAAAATGTGAATTTTTAAATGTTCTTTGGTTGTTGTTATTATAATATTTCGTATCAAGTGTTAATAAATAAATAAAACGGGCGATTCTTTTTTGAATCACCCTACATATCAGAAGGTTGGCGCACCATTTGTCTTAGCACTAAATGCAGCTCATCGTGTGTATGATAATAAAGACCACTACTTGAAACAGAACCAGCAGCCTAATTGCGTAACACATTTTCTTAAACGATTACGACTAATCTGTTGTATTTTGACAGTTCAACAACAATCATTGCGTTATTTACATAGTTGGGCCCTGTGTCTTAGCACTAAGTGCAGCTCTTGGTGTGTGTAAATACAGTAAATACCACAACTTAAAAAGGATCAGATTTCGGAAGCAGAACGCTCGATTCAGTAAAAAAAAATACGTACTTCAGATGTGTCTTAGATGTACCTTTTACTTTGCGTAATACGATCGTTAAGCTCACAACTTGAAACGAGGCCGGAATCAGGCGGCAGAGAGCTGGAAACAATTATTTTCATAGTCAAATTTAACATTTTCTCAAATAACTTCCGAAATACGAGAGATAGAAAGAAATTTGTCAGTACAAGTTTTGAAGGCATTTGGTAACCAAATACATTTTTGAAAATGAGACATATTTCTCGGAAATTAATGCCAATGTCTAACCTCTTGCATTCAATCCGCCGCGTGTCGCGCTATCGCGTCGCGTCAATCCAAATCTGTCTGGATTATTAAATTACAGGCGAATGCTCCCGGTGCCTTAAAACCCCAAGATTTTTTATATATTGATGAACCCTTGATGTATTTGTAGATTTATAAGTGTATTTGTGTACGTCATAGTTTAGCTTACTGTACATTTTAGGCAACTGTTAGTACAGTAAAGAAATGCTTCATATGTAAATAAATAAACAACATAAAACACAACATCTCCCGTGTTTTCTCTTAAGAGAGAGGTTGTGTCTGAATAAATTAATAATTAAGTACTAACATTAAAAAAAAGTTGAGTGGAAAAAAATGGTTTTTATTTTGAAATTCACAATACTTTGTAAAAAACATAACAAAATGTTTAAAAGTTAAGAACAGTCTCCTAAGAATGTTTTCCAGAGGCACCTGCCCTTAATACAGTCCGCGAGGCCTAAGCTGAGCTAAACATTTGTGTGAGTGCACACAGCGGCGCGTCCTTTGCTTGGTTTAAACCGGTGCATACAATCGGCCTGAGGCGCTGTGCGCCCCTCGCTCAATCCCATTGGTGCGATTGGTCACACAAATGCAAAGCTCAGCTTAGGCCTCGCGGACTGTACCCGTCCGAATATTGACCCTGTATGTTCTAGAAGCATATACAGGGTGTCCCGTAAGTCGACGTCAAGCCGGAATCGGATGATAGGTAAAGTCATTATAACACATAACATAACATCACGCCTGTTATCCCTGAAGGGTTAGGCAGAGGTGTACCTATCGTACACCCACATTTCGCCAGTTATGTTTAAGTCCCATGTAATAGGGGGCGAGCCTATTGCCATCAACCGGGCACAAATCCAGACTCCGGGCTGCTACTGAGAAATTATAGATAGAATAACATTTTGCCCGACCTGGGAATCGAACGCGGGACCTCATGCTTAGCAGTAGCTCTTGCAACCACTAGACCAACGAGGCAGTTAAAAGTCATAATAGTTAACAGAAAATATATAAAAAAACTTGTATTTTAAAACTTTGGGGCAATTATTTAAAAAAAAAACGAGAAAATCTACTGCCTAATTCCTATTGCTCCAAACTTGACATCGACATACGGGACAACCTGTATGTGTTTTTTAAAATTGACGGTTTAGAATTCGATACCCCTTTGCACAACGGTGAAGATGGAGGTATCCCTCGAATAACCTTGAAAATTTTCATTCTACGAGAAAAAGTCATGAAGTATAAAGGACGCATCACTGAAACTGTGACCCTTATCATGGTTGAGACGGTCTAAATAAATAATATATATGATATTTATTGACACAGACCATATGTTACAATTGAACAGATATACAGGATACATTCAAGTTTTCTTAAATTTATACTGAAGGCAGCTGTGTCTGACCTAGATGTAAAGATATCTGTATATCAGACATCAGCGCTCTTCCTTATGATAACCATTACAATACTAGCTTAATTAGACATATTAATGAATGGAGGTATCGTTACACAGAAAAAGAAAAAAGTTTAAAACAAAATAATCAAAACGGTGTGTGGAGTGAAAGTGTGTGAGAGGGTGAGTATAAAAGAGATTTACTATTTAAGTATTTTTAATAATTTTTCTGTCTCTTCATATGTTACTACTTACTTTATAATATATTTAAAGATTATACTTTTACATATATTTTTTATGTAGCTGGTTTAAGTCTAAAGCATCTTAACATAAGTACGGTCCCAAGAAGCAAAAGTATTTGTTTACGTAAGAATGGTATGAAAAAAGGTCTGTCCTTTTTACTAAAATCATTTCGTCGTCTATTTAGATCACCTTTCGAGAATTGTAGCAAAGAGTGTTGCTTCAGAACCACAAGTAATATAAACAAATAAGGGCGAAAAAACCAACTTTTAGTACAGCCCTCTGGGCTATTTCGAAGGGCTTTAATAAAGTTGTATGTGCACCACCCCAAATCGTGATACAATGTTGAAGAATGGACTGTACGAGAGCTAAGTATATTTGCTTTATTAATTTTGGGGGGGCAACATGCATTAGGTTCTTGAAAACATAAATCTGTTTTCTTGTCCTATATGTAAGAAGGTAAATATGGTCTGAAGAGATGAGAACAGGGTGTAAAGTTCACTCATACTATTTAGAAAAGGGAGACTCCTCCGACCAGATGGATGTCGACATGTCGTATCTGGTGGGCAACTGCCCGAGGATTGATGTCGGGAAGTTCTGATTGCGTGATTCAGGATTTATGTGACGTCAGTGTCATGTAGCGGTATAGATGCCGCCACAGGTGTATGAAGGAGTGGTTACAGTCTAGAATTGAGGCCATGAGAACCATAGTGGCCTAATTCAATAGACAAGCTTTTTGAGTACCATAGAAAATAGAAACAGTATTTTTTTAATCAACTAGCACTCTTAAGAATACATACTTTTTATTACTTTTATGTTTTATTTGACCTATTAATGTTCCAATTTATGATTTTAATAGTGAGAAAATAGCTTTTTTGCTATTTTTCTACATTTTATACACAGATAGGCCACTTTGGCAGTAGGTTTTTATAAAAAGGTTAGAAAAAAAATGGTTGTTAGGCCAATTGTTTTGGATGTCAATGGGTCCATAGCCTAAAAGATTTCTATTGGCAATAAGATTCGCAGGTAAATATGCATTTGGCAGTGGATTGTAATTAGCCTGGTTATTCCGACTTGCCATTACTCGAGCTGCGGTGACATGAGGACTTATATACGCCTCGTAAACGTTATGCGTCTGAGCATTACATATGCCAAAAGTACCCGAAGTTTCTACACCTCCTTCAGGTATTGCTAATTGTGGTAAATTTAGTTTTAATTCAATGCCAGTACCAGTTATTACGTTTGTGATATGTGATAAATAATCTGTTACAGCTTTTGGTAGGCATTGGTAGTCCGGAAGAGCGTCGCGAAGATCCGTTCTGAAATTCAGAATTTTTTGACCATTCCTACGAGCAACTTCTGCGGCTGTTAAGTTGAGGTGATTGCACATCACATGTTGAAATAGGGAGAATGGCAATCTTTCTAATAATCTGGGGTCAATAGCCCTCAGCTTTTCATAAATCTCCTCAACTAAAGTAATAAATCCAGAAAATTCATAATTCTGGCAATGTATGTCATTTATTGGTACCAAAGAGGAATGAGGTCCAATATCATACATTGGTTCATCAGACGGTGGAGTTTCAACCGTAGATCTAGGAAGAGCGGAATTAATCATCGCAACTTCACGGGCAGCTTTCTTTTCATCTATATTTTTCTTAAAATTACTTGACCGATTTGTGTTTTTCCTGGTCTGCTGCTCATAACGCTGGTCATAGGGTGGTGGTTCATACGACCATTGAGCCACCTGGTTCCTATCATTCATATACTGATAGCCCCTCTCAGCATCCCGTCGCCCACGGCGGTTACCACCGGATTGGCTAGGGTTAAAATTTGGGCGTCTGCCCCCATTAAGTGGATTCATCATAAAGTGTTTTTATGGAATTAACATTTAAAAACGACAGGGGTGGCCCAGTGGTCACGGCCGGAGCAGGGGTGGCCCAGTGGTCACGGCCGCGACTTACGGTTTGTAGGTCGTAGGTTCGAACCCAGACAGGCGCTTTACTTTGTGTAAAATTATTTCATCACCACTGCTCTCAAAACGGTGAAGGAAAACACCGTGAGGAAACCGGCATGTCCCAGAACCATAAATTCAAAGACATGTGACATCTACCAACCCGCACTGGGCCCGCGTGGTGGATTACGGCCCACTCCCTCTCACAGAGAGGAGGCCTGTGTCCCAGCAGTGGGATCATATTAGGCTGATTATGCTATGCTATAGGCCAATTGTTTATTAAAAAACACTTAATAAAAAAAGCAACATCAACAGCAATAGGTATTCTTAGTCACTATCAATGTCATCCTCAACATCTATGACATTTCTTACTGACACATTATCTTTAATACTAGTATATAAGCTGTGATGCACTGGAGGTATAAAAGGCAAAAGATCTAATAAGTCCTTTTTTTTTCTCACAACTTATGGGTTTTCCATCAGGGTATAAAGGATCCAGCTTAATACCAGTCAAATCTGTAGAGCCCCTTTTCTTTAAATCTACATTTTCAAATAAAACATCTTCAATTTTTTTCAAATTTCTTTAAATTTCTTTCAAAAAAAATTCTTTCAAATTTCAGAAGTTACATTATTTGGGGATTGGTTTTCGTCACCTAAAATCTCAATTAAATCAGTAGTAGATGCTGTCGAATTACGTACAGGTGGCTGGTATTCTGAACCAGAGTCTTGAAATGGATTTAATGGAGCCACTTATTATCAATTAATAATAATTTACTGAACGATAAAGCAAGCACGTATGGGCGCGAAAATAATGACGTTTGTCATCCACAGACTGTCAAAAAGTAGCCTAACTAATGTCATCATGACAGTGAAGTTAAAGAGGGCTTAAACCATAGTGGCCTATCTTACATAGGCCAGTATGGCACCTCAAATTTAGATCACAGACTTAAAACCATAACAATGATTATGCTGCCATCTAGTGAAAATTCGTTGTATCACTTTTAGGCCACTCTGGTTCTATCAAAATGATCAATTTGAATTGGAAAAAATCATAAACTCAATATTGTAAAAAAATGAGTTAGGCCACTATGGTTCTCATGGCCTCAATTATTCCAAGATAAATCCAATTGACGCTGTCTTTGTTAGTGTTGGACAAGACCATACTATGCTATTACAACAACTATGTGCTGTAATCGAGGGGTATACGGAAACTGCACATTTTGAGTGCGCTCGAGAAAATCGTGTACTGGGTTTTTATCCGGGATAAGAGTCAGTTAGTTATTTTGTATCCAGTGGGTCACAATATTGAAACCATCCTGCGCCTCCTTACATACTTTGTCCCAGGTATCAGCAGAGAACAACAGAACTGTGTCATCTGCATACGATATAATTTTACCTCCTGAAAGGTCTCTGTAAACACAGAGGTCATTTAAATATACGAGGAAGATTGTCGGACCCAGAATGCTCCCCTGCGGAACTCCGTAAGTGATTGGCACATCACTGCTGATACTGGCGTTTATCTTAACGCGCTGAAAACGATTAGAGGTAGTCCTTTAAAAGCTGTAGTTGATTTCCTCTTATTCCCAGGCGTTCTCATTTTTGAATCAACAAAGGCGTTGAGACCGTGTCAAATGCCTTGGCTAGATAAAGAAATGCCTATTGTCTTTTACCGGAATCTACATTCCTTACCACATAGTCTTGGAGCTTGTGGACTGCATCACTAGTAGACTTGCCTGCTCTAAATCCAAACTGGTTGTTGAAAAAAAGGTTATTTAATTCCAGTTAATTAATCAGTCTACTATTTGTTATACGTTCTGGAAGCTTGTAGATCGAAGGCAATACGGAGATTGTCTATAATTAGTGACACGGTCTCTATAACCTGACTTATAAATTGGTTATACTACTGATTTCTTTAAGATCTTAGGAAACTGACCTGTAGTAGCAGAGGTTAAAAATATACGTTAATGGACGGATTCAAATGTGTCTGCAATCTTTGAGGAATTTATTTGGTACAGAATCCCAGCCCAACGGAACACACATCTTTCAGTTTCATTATTAAACGTTCCACTTCAGACTCATCGGTTTCCAGCAATACAAAAGATTTGGAAACCAGTTGTGAGGGCGCATTATTAAATTTACTATGGTGCTAGGCATCCCTTCAAAACAGCCAGACCTTGACTTGGCTACCACGTTTTTAATCATGACGCCACTCATGAGGACATGGTCTCTACTGGCAACAAATGTCTTGTGGCACGTGGATGGGGAAAAAGTCGACTCTCCACGCACTGCGTTACGGGATCTGCTGCGATCTGCTGCGAACGCCAAAGTGCACCTCGTTCGTCTGCCCCAATCGAAGAGGCTGCAGCCCAAAATTCCTACAGAACCTACCACCAGGTACAGAAGCGGTTGGGGGTTGAGGCAGAGCCCGCTAACTGGGGTAAACAATAAACCAGGTAGGTCTGACACCAGTGACCTCAACCGAGGAATCAATGCCGCTAACCCTGCTGAAATCCTGTCATACATTAGCTGTCATAAAGGAGCAAAGAGCAGGGCTGAAATGCTCTGCTCTCTGCAAAGTTTGTCAGGGGAAGACCAGCCTAAATACTCCTCCCGTAGCCATGGCTGAGTCAGATGAAGAAGACTTATTCGGCGACTTGGTCCGTCAACAAAGGTGTCTTCGAAGCCCTTACAAGAGCCGTCTGACGAACATGGGCCTTCCACTTAGCACGACTCTCTAGCTTAATGCGTAAAGGTAAGCCGAATATTACGTACCTACCCTTTCGTTGTATTTTTTTTATAAATATTTATTTACATCGAGTTGCGTTACAGTCGTAGGGATTCGAGCCGCCGCCGCCGGCGGACGGTAATCAGACTGTTTTCCTAGGAATCACGCTGGACGAGAAGTTACAATGGGGACTACATATAACATCTCTTGCGGGGCGGCTAAGCCCGACTACTTATGCTGTTAGAAATATAAAACAGTTAACAGATGTAGAAACCGCGCGTTTGGTCTATTTTAGCTACTTCCACAGCATTATGTCGTATGGTATTTACTGTGGGGTCGGGCTGCTGACATTGAATACATTTTTATTTTGCAAAAGAGAGCTGTCAGAGCCATATACATACAATCTTCCTCGTCGCGAATCTCTCAGGGAACTATTTAAAGGGTTTAATACTATGACAGTACCTTGCTAATTCATTTATGAAAATATTATGTATGTAAGAAAAAATCTACATCTTTTTAATAAAATAAGTGATAGACCTATTTTTAACACTAGAAATAATAATAATAACAATAAAAAAATAAGAAAATCTTTGCCCCCAACAAATTGCAACTGATGGAGTTACTAAAGGTAACTGAAACATTCAGTAGCGCCATCAGGATGGACTTTGGTGTGGACAAATGTGCAAACATGCATGTTAAGCGAGATGAGATTATGGAATTCGAAGGTATTCAACTTTTGGATTCCATACACCTTAGATCCCTCTCTTCATCCGAAAGCTATAAGTATTTGGGTATGTCGGAAGCGTTAGGCATCAAAGTTATTAACATGAAGCAATCGTTGAAGGAACGCTTCTTTGGCCGCTTGAAGAAGGTATTAATTAGTCTTCTTTCAGGCGGAAACAAGGTGCGCGCCTTCAACGGTTGGGTCATGCCGATTTTGATGTACTCTTTCGGCATACTCAAATGGACCCAAACCGAACTCGACGCCCTGGATAGGTGGGTCCGTACACTTCTGACCGCAAATCGGATGCATCACCCACGATCATCGGTAATGAGACTGTACATCCCGCGAAAGTGCGGGGGTCGAGGCTTTTTAAATGCGAAGACCCTCCACAACCGCGAGGTGTTCAGTCTCAGGTAATATTTTTTAAAAGTCGAAATGGGTATGCACCGTGATGTGGTCGCAGTGGACAAGGGGCTTACCCCGCTCTCCATGGCTAAAGAGAACTGGCACAAACCTGTAGTACTTACTACCGATGACCGCAAGGCGGTATGGCAAAGCAAGGAACGTCACGGGCGCTTTTATCGGGCTCTTCATGAGCCTGGTGTAGATTTATTTACTAGCGTCCGTATCCTGGCTACGTTTTGGTGACCTTTTCGGGGAAACTGAAGGTTTCGTCTGTGCAATGGGGAAGGCAACTGTCAAAATGGCGCTGTCGTAGCTAGTTCCCAACACAAGCTAAAAATACAAGGCGTGATGTGGTTTTATTTTATTTTAGCGAAAGTTGACTCGATATTGTGTTCCTAGATACTCAGAAATTGGAGTTCGAATTTCTCGTAAGCCCATAAAATTAGAAGATTGTGCTTTAAAGCTATTCGTACAGATTTTTTTGAGTTCGAATTTATGTCGTGAACATTTTGAAGAAAGTGATTACGAGGAAATATTAATTCTGACACTTTGCATGTCAATTACTTGATTTAAAATACTGAACTCACCGAAAATAACGAAATAGTGAAATAAAATCAAACTCATGAATGAACATAAAATGAAATGAATGAACGAAATGTCAAAAAAATTCTAGGCCGTAGGGACCTAGCTATGGTCACGCCATCTACAATTAGCTTTGCCCGACCTTCCCCATTATGGACGAAGTTATCTTGACGAATAACTCCGGAGACATATTATGAAGGACGGGACGGTTGACGTGTGTCGGGCATGCCACCGTCCAGGTGAGTCCATCAGACATATTATCTCTGGTTGTTCTCGTCTGGCTAACGGCGAGTACTTGCACAGGCATAACCAAGTAGCCAGGATTGTTCACCAGCAACTTGCTTTGAAATATAAACTTGTGGATTCTGAGGTACCGTATTACAAGTATGTGCCCGACCCAGTTCTCGAAAATGTACGTTGTACTGGGATCGGTCTATCATTACTGACAGGACTATTATCGCTAATAAGCCTGACATAGTAGTGATAGATCGATTAGCGCGCCGCACAATGATTATCGATGTTACCATTCCACATGACGAGAACCTCGTTAAAACATTCCTTCTTCTCGCTAAAACGAGTGTAGTACCTATAAAACCGGTCCTTACGATCCCGCGCCTTGAGTTGTGCGCAGCTGTTTTGTTATCCCAGTTAATTGATATAATTAAGTGTATGATCCCCACCTAAACTGTGAACATGTTTATGCGTGGACTGATTCTTCCATCGTGTTAGCGTGGCTTCGTTCTCCACCACACCAGTGGAAAACATTCGTTTCCAATCGCACTAGTGAAATCTTATCCCGGCTTCTTGCAAACTGTTGGAGATATGTTTCATCAGCTGACAATCCAGCCGATGCACCTTCTCAAGGAATGCTTCCTCTATGTTTTATACAAAATGAGATGTGGCGCGCGCGCGAGTCCCTTTTTTGGCCAAGTCCCAAGAAAATACCAGAACTCAATGTAGACAAACGTAATCTACCTTTGCCTATCGTGTCAAGCTCGTCCACCTCAGCCCCACCTGACGTGGTCGAGTATATTACAAGATTTTCCGTTTGTTCCCACTAGTTCGACTCATTAGTTCGATCGTCGAACTAGTGAGATTTTTTTTCTCATTTGTTCGACCGTCGAACTACTGAGACTTTTTTTTTTCATTTGTTCGACCATCGACTAAATATTTTTTTTAAATTGAGACAAAACATTAGAATAAAGTTTGTAAAAAACGCTTGAAAAGGTTTATATTTATCTACACGTAATTAATATTGCACATCGGAGGTCTGTACCACATCCTTGATCAAATACATAATAGGGATGTTTTCTGAGTAAAAAAGAAATTAAAAGTCACATATTAAAAACATGTACCCTATAAGACAAACTATCCTATTTATTACCCCACTCATTGTGGTGGGGCGTTCAGTTAAATGTTCATAATGTTTAATGTATGATGTAGATACGTACGTGCTATGGGTAGGTATAGATGCATAAAAGGAAATGTACAGTCACACTTCCGGGTGATATAACGATGATTTTACTATTAATTGCCTTTGCTAAGAAGCTAGCTCAATATTTATATAAAATAATTTAATGTTTTTTATTAAAATTCAGAAAATAAACTTACACGCCTATATTGATGCTCAAATACAATTAACATGCGGAAAAATTGGTGTCAGTTTTTTTTTACTGCGGTAAATATATTTCGACACCAACAAAACTTAACTTGAAAAACGTGCGTGTACAGCGCACTATAAACATTTTATAAAATGAAAAGGTCCTTCGGTGTATTCGTGATTACCACCCCCTCAAGATACGATCAATTATACGAACACAGCGCCTATCAAATACATGTGTAGTGAAGTGTACAGGACGCGCCGTGAAGTCATCATCAGCGCTAAGCAGTGTGCAGGTGTCTGCGGTAAGCTTTTTCGAATCCTCACCCCTTTCTATTGCGCAAATTAAAAGTACCTACTTATTGGATTAAGTTTATTGCAAATATCAAATCTACATTATATTGTTATCGCACACTCCCACTGGTTAGCAACTTTTCAATTCTAAAAGCATTTTTGTGTATCAATATCTTAAGATCGTTGATTTTATCATGCTTCTCTTCAATGTCCCTTTCTATTTGTTTTAATTTAGTATGGAACGGCGTCAGCGAGTCTTCGTTCAAGCTGAAAGATAAAATTATGGTGGTGTTAGGTATCCCTTGGCCACGACCTAAATAAAATTGACCTAATGCTCAAGCGACAGCGACTGCAGAGAAAACAAATGAAAGAAGTTGTTTAGGGCATACCACGGGTCTCCGTTGCGAGAGTAATACGTGCGTAAACTCGCACGGCAGAACACGTGACGAAGAATTCGGCGCACGAGTGAATCAAATGTACTAGATTACATCGCTGCGGCCACGACTTCGACACGTGCGACCGGCGAGCGCGGCCTAAAAAGTCGCCATCGCCACTGGCGTATTCACGGATCGTGGCATGGCGTGAAGTCGTGCGCGCGTGCCGTTTAACGCAAGTCGCATCGCCCGTGATTGTGAACTAAGCCATAAGAACGTTTTAAATACGAAAAAGGTGGCGATTTAGTCATCTGTATCCAGCCAAGGGACGATCCAACCCTTTACCAATCAGATACGAGTTTCATCGCGAAAGTTTAGTTGGCCGAGTAGAATCAGCCCCTTGACGGATGCAGGTGATTAAATCAACGCCCTGTACATACAGGATGCATGTTATAATACAAGGGAGCTAACCCCTTGAAGATGCTAGGTAGGTAAGCGAATTCAGAACTTCAATGATCAATACTTGAAATACCCCTGATTAATATTCTACGAATATTTTGAACTGTTAACGTATCTTCCCGTGAAGCAGACTCAATAGATAAAGAACAGATGAATTATTGTAATCATGGGATAGCGAATGGAAAAATTAATTTTCCATCGACTCTAGAAGTTGATTGTGCGAAAGCGAAAACACTAACGTCTTTTGTTTTAGCATCTCTTTTGTAACGTCTTCGTAAATGTTTGACCATTGATGGAGTTCCTGACGCATCACTTCTACATCTTCTTGGATGTGATCTAATAATTTTCCCAAGGGATTCGCTACCCGAGACAAAGCTTGTATATTGAACCGAAGCTGTTCGATTTCTTGGTTCATCGCCTCTTTAGCTTTCTGAGCTCCAAATTGCCACTCCTGAAAATAAAGTGATTAAATGGTTAACTGACTGGAATATAAGAATTTCGGTTCGGACCGATGACCAAGACGGACGTGCCTTTTTAGTTCAAATCAAACTGTGTTTCTTTTGTGTGTGTCTCTGTGTCGCAAATTAAAATACTGTAAAACGGTGCAAAAGAGGCATAATTCCGTTCCAGCCTGCATCTGAGACTGGTTGCCGGCCGAGGAATGACAAAGCCTGACCACTTGGGGGCCAATCTGGTGATATCTTTCCGTATTCTTCAGGGATTTTAGGTCGTTAATTCGAAGCGACGCGCACATTAACATCATTTTAAGCAATCGTTATTGGACAGTGTATTCATATTCAATGCAATAGAACGGGATAAACTAATGTACGCTACTATTCTGGCACAAAATACGGTATCACTCTAGACTTCATGCTTTTATTATTGTAACATTGTACGGAATTCCCAAAACTTCCATGTTGTTCTCAAGTTCTCTATTCCCTGACTTGCAGGTAAGTCAGGAAATAGATCACCCATAGCACGAAAAAGCTACCTTGATTTTTTTCTCACGTTTTTTGCAATTTACAGGTCAGTGAATAAAATAATTTGATTCGTGACCGTAACAAGTATCTATGTATTTACAGAATTATAATCATAAAAATCATCAATTAGCCCGCTTAGTTCATATAGAATCCTATTGATTGATATTTTATAAAATTTACATTGCCAGTAACCGAAGCACAATATGAAGGACCCACCGCGGAGGTAGTAATGGGAATCATTATCAAAATGCTGAACTGGACAGCCCCCGGAACTCACCAAGTGGTAATCGCGCTTCACAAAGCGATGCCCCAAATTTCACAGGAAGCCGTCACTAAACCCATGAATAAAGCCTGAACGCAGAACGTAACACCCGACACTTGGTTTGAGACCGAAAAACAATAACCCTAAAGACGCGAATGACTACCGCCGCATATAGGTTTGCATTATGGGTTACAGAATGTACGCTACATACCTACCTAAGTACCTAAAAAAAAAATTTGGCCGATAAAATAACGGAAACGGGCAACTTTCAAACGGCCTTCTCAAACAATAGATGACCACATTTTTACGTTTAAAAGGATCTTGGACGAAAAATGGCGATAAGGTAGAAGAATATATGTACTCGCCCTAGACAAAGAAAAAGCTTTTGATAATGTCGACCTCAATGGACTACGAGATATCCTAATACAATGAACCAACAAATCGCTAACCAACAGGATAATCTAGGTATGCATGAATGAAAAATTTGATCCAAATGGCGTGGTCAGCAAAGCAGTTGAATTATCAAATGAAAGGGAGTCAACCAACGTTGCCCCTTTTTTGGTGGGGTGGGAAATCATCAAATGACTTCTCCCGCTCTTGGATGCAGTGGGAGGGAGTGTCAGCCTTTTAGTGACATAAACCCACCCGTGTTCCATCAGTTGCCTGTGACAGGGCCACGGTATCTCTTTCGAATAACCCGCGACCCTGGCAGGCATCGGCCCTATCGGACCCCGTCATTTTGTGCTAACATCTCTTTGAGTCGCGCGTGGAACATGACGCGCCTTCGACCCGGGCCTGGTCCTTACCGGGCGGCAAATCTGCGGGCGATTCCCGACTCCCAAGGTTGCCCTGTCCTCTCGAGTTCTTACATAGGTCTTCGATTAAGTTCTTAGAACCCTTGAAGAGCCTCTATACGAGGCCACTCAGAAAGTATTGCGAAAATAAGTTTTTCCACTAGTCCAATGCCTATTCTTGGATGCATATCCGTATGGGTCGCCATCCAGGGAGGATTGCGACCCGTACCGGATATGCATCCTAAGGGCACGTCTAGTCACTACCTAATGGTAGCCGTAATCGGCGCCCCCCGGTCTACTCCTTGATATGCAATGGTCTCTGTAGCATCATGAAACATGAGGCTTCTGGGGCTAGTGCCAATCTTATGGTTCTTCGATAAATCGAGTCTGGTCAAACCACGCTGGGGTCGGTAAATTTCATTCATTCATTCAAATGGTTAACTGAAATTAACCTTAACCTTTGTTAACCTTTGTCTGCACGGACTTACAGTCAACCGCTACCTACCTCTACTTACATTGTTACGAGTTAGGGTCAGCGCAGATAGAGCAGCAAACTGCTTGAACAGATTACATTGATTAATTCCTACTGACATATCGATTAGCAAATAGCGTGCAAGATATAGTTCCATGCGGCATGCGCGCGCGTATGTTCTTCGCAGCCACACGGGCTGTCGAGAGCATGGCCGCGTCGATGCTTGCGAACAGTCTACGTCGCAGGACAGTAGGAAACAAACAAATTGAAAACACTTCTTAGGAAGGGTTTTCAATTTGTTAATTGAGTATTCTGTTTTTTATTTTATTATTCTATGGTGACGATAACGCACGCGAGCATACACGAGATGGTACCTACGAGCGCGCACGCGGCTCATGAACATCCACTGCGTCCGTTCAGTGCCAATTCGCACGCGAATTTTGCTCGAACATGCTCAAGAAGTTGCAACTCTGTAAACTACACAATCATAATAAAAAATTAAGTCCCATTTTGTGCCTGTGTGTGTGACCGCGTTGCTCTTCTAAACTACTCACTTTGATTTCACCAACATTTAGAGAAAAACATAAAATAAACAACTCTCGATGTTTTCTCAAATCGTAAAAACTGTGCGAAGCAGAGGTAGGTCGCTAGAAAATAAATTAAATAAATGAATGAATACATACAATCTCTGTTTTTCCTCTTATTTGAGATATCTCTTTCTGGGAGTCTAAAATCTGTTGAACTAGATGTCCGTGTTCGTTTGATGACAGTTGCAGTTCCTGCTGGTCTTGGTGAACATTTTGTTCTATTACTAAGAGACTTGTGTCTTCTTCCTGCATTTAAAATTTACATATTATAAACATAAACCCAACAACTTTATAACCATACAATTTATGTACCTACGTGAGTTACATTTTCTACGAACCTCTTCATTCTGGGTATTTTCTATGATTATGTTGACTTTACCTAAGAGTAAATTATCTGAATCTTTTATAACGTTATCAAGTTTTTCCCGCATTCGCGGAGCTCCCGGTCTAGAAGATGAAGGTCTTACACTTGGTGGTCGAGGATTTTTTGATTCACTTGTACTACTGGTCATTGGAACCTTGCCTAAGGTCACAGGGTCTTTTATATTTTCAGGATCGATAAAACCTTGGGTATGGGTATGTGGTTTTTCTTGAATATTTACATCTAAATCCAAGCTTTTTAACTTTATACTATCATCATTAAGTTCGCTATTTGCTTGATTTTGGTGTTCTTCAACATCAATAAATGCTGTTTCCTTATTTATATTTAAGTCTCGCGAGTTTATTTGATCTTGTTTATTATATTTATTTGTGATTTCATTTAAATCATTTGAAGATGACGTTGAGTTCAACTCATTTTCGGCAATTGTATAGGAGCTGTTAAGTTTTCCTACGTCATCCTGGTCCATTCTTGGAGATACAACTAAATCAACATCTATGTTTTTGCCAACTTGATCATCTTCTCTTATGGTTGTGTTAGACTCCTGGCTTAGAGCTTTGTTTAAAGTATTGTGCCCTTTTTCTCTATCTATAGAACTGGGTGATAAATTTTTACTCCGAGTTTGTATGTTATCGTCTTTAGGCAGATCTTTTTTTACCTTATTATTGTCCTTTACGTTTTTCGCGTTGGTTGTTTTCGATTGCTGTATTTTCTTGAGGTTCTGCGGTTCGGATTTGACCGATCCAATTTCTTTTCTTTTTGATTTAACATCATTTGCCTTTTCTTTATCTTGCTTAGTTGTAGATCGTGTGACATCATTTCTTTGATTACCAACCTTTTCGCTGCTTCGCGATGTTAACTTTTTTGGGTCTGTTACTTTCTTTGTTGTTTTGATTGGCTCCTTGCTCTTAATTTCAGATATTTGAGCTGACTTTGAACTTTCTTTATATTTTTTTACAGCGTCTTCCGACGATAATTTGTCATCGAGTGCTTTAGCTAAACATTGCAGTAACTCATTCGTTTTTTCGGGTTCTTGACCTGCAACTATTTTAGATGGTTTTGCAGCCAGTGATTTTCCTGTAGTTAAACCTGTTTACGTGTAAAAAGTGGTATCAGTATTAATTGCACTTGTAGCAATTTAAAGTTATTTGTTGAACCAACTTACTCAAAACTATAATCACTTTGTTGAGAAATGATATTTTACTATCTCTGTCTTTAACATTTTCTGATATCAATTCATCTTCCTCAAACAAATTTCCAAAAAAACCGGTTGTCTTCAAAACCTGAAATTTTTGAATGACTACCAAGTATTATAAAACTTCATATGTCCGGGAGATATAAAATAAAACCATTTATTTCAGGCTACAATGGCCCATAGACCTTACCAACTAACATATTTATAGTATAAAACAAAATTGTATTAATATAAGTAGCTTAAAACTATGTTAGTAGCACTTCCCTATCTTGTCCTTGTGCTGTCCTGTGGTACTTGTTCTACTTAAATCGGTTGATGGACACACACACTACAATTTTATTTGTTTCTACGCCTATTGTCGCTTAGTGTCCTGTAAAGGGTTAACGTATATCTATATATATATCTAATAAAGCTGAAGAGTTTGTCTTTATTTTGTTTTTTATTTAACGCGCTTATCTCTAAAACTACCAGTCGGATTTGAACAATTATTTTTTCATTTGGCAACTCTCTAGGTCTTTTTGTATTTAATAGCCTAGCCTAGCAAAAAGAAAACAAAACAGAAAAAAACTAAGTAGGTAATAGCGCGGGCGAGCACTACGACGCGACGCGGTGGGGCGGGGGGGAAGAAATTTTACGCGAACGAAGTCGCGGGCAAAAGCTAGTAGGTATAACATTCTAAATTATTTGAAACTAGACAGCTCAAGAACGTACCTACATGAACGAGGCTCTGATAGATAGATAGAGGTACCATTTCTACGTCAAATTTACTTTAACAATTCACTTACAAGAGCTAACACTTTTTTTTATCGATTTGTGTTTCGAAATTTCCCAACGCGAGGGTTGATTGAGTTGGGAGAGTTGACAATACATATTTGCATGAGAAATATTGATAATACAAATCTCAATCATGGACGAACAAAAACAACAGGACAGATTTTCGCTACCAAACAACTGTGTCACTCAAGTCGGCCAGCTCGCTGTACGTACCTACAATACGTGCCACTAAAGATGACAATTGTTAAGAATTTTACTTTTTTATTAATAATATTGTAAGTAAGAATAAGTAAATAGTATTAAGTAAACTGTTATAAAATTGAAATTATTAATATACAATATGTAACAAAAACCCTGTCCGATCCAAAAAAAGGCGTATTCCTGGTTTAACATACGTACTAGAAAAAATAGTAAAAAAAATCTAACTCATAAAAACCAAAAGCTATTGATTTTTTTATTTTTAGTTACCATGCGAAATGTTACACTAATTATGGTAAATTTTCATAAGTTGACAACACTCCACCGGCCGGCGAAATCTTTTATTTTTTGCCTATTTTATTTCAAAGGACACCGCCCTGCACTAGCCGCGCTGTAGGTACTCATAACGAGTCCTCGATCCTTTGATGTAGCCGACTGGTCGCTACTTGTTTGGACACTTCGCCGCCAGTCTCACGTGGAGATAGCTTGCGATCGGATGTCCGTACGTATCACGTGCCGCTATCGTATCGCGAACAATGTAGTATACCAATCAGGAATATTTGAATATGTTAAGTGAATGTGTGATTCGGAAATCGAAGTAACAGCTCGGATTGTGGAAGCTTTCGAGTCACTCAAATCGTACACATGTGCGCTGCGAAGAGTACGTGCAAATTTAATAAAAAGGTGTCGAATGTGTACTAATGTTCTAGATAGATAGAGGTATGTAACAAGTAAATGTTTTAATAAACTGATACCTACAGTGGGTACATTGCCAAAAGCACATCACATTAACTCAATAATAATTGTTTCTTGATAAACAGAAGGTCAGAAATTTGGGTCATTGTGCGTAAGCCTACAATAAAATATCAGCTGATACCTACGCGTAGGCAAAACGTAGATTTCTTTAGTCCTACGTTTCTTTGGCGGCAGTTTCCAAACTTTTTTTTTATACTTACACAAAATGAAACAATATTTTAATAATTTTTTCTTTCATGCGACAAAGGACCGCCGCGCTCAGGCGGCTTCTTTGACACGAAACTGTAGGCGAACTCTGGTGAACCCTGTCGAGCGATCAGTGTTGCCTTTGGTATGACTATTTTTAATTTTTTAAATTAATTGTTTTCATTGGGGAAAAATAATTATCTCGTATCCATTAAATGATTACGTATTTGTGTACGCACTACGATACCAAATAATACCCTTCAGGATCGGACAGGGTTTTCGTTACATGCTGTTTATACAAACTATTTCGTACACGACTGTCCTGCGCACGCTCACGCATTAAGGCTCGTTAACACTGGCGCGACGCCACAGCGCGACACATAGACACCGCGTGTCGCGTGACGAGCGGTGCCTTTGTGCCGCGCTGTAGCGCCACACCTGTTTGTGGGAGCCTTTAGTCGGTCATTAAGCCCGCAAACAATAACACTCACACATAACCGGCGCGGCGGGATAATTGCGTTATAAACTATCAGTAGGCTTTAATTTTGACAGTTCAACAACATTCATTGCGTTAAAAACGTTGTCAAGCAGACAAATTCATCGAGCAAATAAAGCAATGGATTAGCAATGCTTGCCAAGTATCTCTCGCTGTCTTGAGATGCATGATCATGGGATAAATATTTTCCTTACACATGAGACAAATCTTACTCCGAGCTTTGGCATCCTTCCTTTTAGCCTCCACCGAGTTTGCCACGAAGTACTCGTTCACACACTCCCACAGATCGAGGTCGGTCAAGGAACATTTCCATAGCAAAAGCCCATGTACCATAATTAGCTTGGCCTGCCAATCTCTCAATACTCTTTACAGCTTGTTCCATAATGGAAATTGAGATCAGATACTTCTTCGCTCAGATATCACACCAGATCACGTCTGGGCCCATAACCTGTTGGCTGAGCTAGCTTTCAATGAAATAAGACATCATTGTAACACAGTGGTTTAATAAAGTTATTTACATTTTAAATAAATATTAACTTCACCTTAAACATAGGATGACATAACAGAATAACAGTTGCTAGGCAACAACCAAAGAATACTCTACTCCTAGAACATAGTGCATTATAACCTTCATGGTACAACACATCTTTTGAGCAACCTATGTTGACCTATTTACCTACTAAACAAATAATATATCTTCTGTAGGTAACTATCTCTATACACATTATACATAAAAGTCGCTATTCGTATTTTATCTTCTAATATATAAGATTCTCGTATCGCAAAGTTAGTTAGGTACCAAACTCCTCCGAAACGGCTGGACCGATTTGTATGAAATTTTGTGTGCATATCGGGTAGGTCTGAGAATCGGCCAACATGTATTTTTCAACAAAAAAAGAAGCAAAACAACGTTTGCGGGCTCAGCTAGTATAATATATAAATGCGACAGTAAGTTTGTTTGTTACGGTTTCACGACATAACGGATGAACGGATTCGAATGGGGCACTAACAGCTCACTCCACGCTCACTTCACCTTAGTGTTCAGGGTGGGATGGTAACAGAATAGCGCAACAGGACACTCACTAGATCGCGTTAGATTAGACGTCGAAATTTGTACTTTTTATCCCAATATTCCCACGGGATCGAGACTTATGTGGGCGAAACTGCGGGGCGCAGCTAAAACTCATAAGAGAAGATCACAAAGATCAGGACACTCACTAGATGGCGTTAGATTATACGACGCAATTTGTTTAGAAGGCTGGGAAGTTACAGACGTCGTCTATTTACTTACCGTAGTAAAAATGTCGTGCAAAAATCGAAAAGGTGGTTTCTTTAGTAATTTTTCACTTAACGGTGGGCGCTTTACATATTTTCCTAAGGATATTTGTGTTGATTTTATAACATCTGAACCTAATTCTTTTTCCATAGCTCATAATGCTTTACCAATGTTAAAAATAATGAAACAGTTATTAATACTTCCAGAAGTATTTAAAATATTAAATTAGCACTAAAATCCACTGAAATCAAGAATAACTATGTGTCGAACACTTTGTCATGATGATTTTGGTTATTTTGTTTGTTGCATGGTAACCATGGTAACTAACGCTAGATACACACGCAGCGACTTTGATCGCTGGTGACTGGGGTCGCCACCATTGGAAAAAAGTTGTACAATTAATGATGCTTTGGTGTATGGCAAAAACGGAACCATGATTAATTATGCGACAATAATTATTCTAATATACTTAGTGGATTTTCGAAACATCGTCAAACGGTTGGTCGACTCGTGAAGGTTGGCCAAAGAAGCAGTGCTGCCAGCCTTTTGGGTACTTTTCCTGTTGACAGTGATGCGGACGAATTTTTTGATGCACTATGTTTCGATCTAGTCGTAACTAATCGTATCGCCTGTAGTCCCAGAAGGGTTGGGCAGAGGTGTACCTATAGTACACCCACATTTCGCCAGTTATGCTTTATTTTTTATTTTATCTGTGTTTTATCGGCGTGAGAGGGACTGGTCGCTTGTGCAGTGCTATTGAATTGTAAATAACTACATTTCAATAAGTTGAAACTAGAGAAGTCAAAAAAACAATTGGGTAATTTTGTAGGAAAATGATTTTTTTTTAACTCTTTGTTATTATAGAAATAGCACAAATAAAGTAGGATTTGAACCAATACTTGGCGCAGTCCATACAATGTTATCAGAGCTTTTGGTTAACTGCTGTCGCAACTCCAATAAAAATTAGTTCATTATCTAAAGTGACATTGTTATTTAGCGGGAACGCCTCCGGTTAATTATCAGGATTCAAAGAATACTATAATTTATGGCGTTCGGATGAACGCTATATAATTATCGGGTTGGCAACATCACATTTCTAGTGATTTTTCGTGATTATGTTTATAACAAAGTACTACCTATTTTTTTTATGCCAAGCATTAAACCGTTGGTATTTATTATAATGTTTAACGTTTATTCATAAATAAAAATATTTACTTAACGTTGAAAAGTAGGTATTGTTAATAGAAAATAATTGACAATTTGTATAACGAAATAAACAAACTGTAAAAATAGGTTATAAACTTATAAATACCAACGATTTAGTGCTTCGCTGAATTAAGAATGAAATGCACCGACCCCAACGTAGTTTGACCATACTCGATTAATCGAATGCTGCAATCGAATTCGAGCGATTAATCGAATGAACCCCAAGACTTGCACTAGGGAGCATGCACCCTAGCGTTAGCATGGGTCTAGTGGAGAGACGGGTAATATTTATCTATGATCTTTTAACGACGTCGCAGCCGGGTTGATTCAGTTCGAGCTTCATCGGTGAATCTTTTAGCGGGGTTCAAGACTTGGGAAACTTTTCGCCTGAACAGAAACAAGCCCGAGACGGTGGCGACGCGTTCCATGCGTGCCTCTCAAGAGGAACGTAGTAACCGCCGCAGAGGGTGACGGGGTCCGCATGATAGTCATGTAGGCGAATGCCTGGCCGGGGGAGCGTGTCAAACTGCGCAAGTGCTCCGCCAACCCGGCTAGTTGAAGAACACAGTGTGGTTTTAGTCAGTAAGAGTAAGAATCTGAGATTCGCCATCGCCTGCTGCCTCAGGGCGGAGAACGTCCATGAGGAAATCCTCCAAACACAAAAAAAAGGGGATTGAAAGTTAATTAAATTTATTCAATTCATCCAAAAATGATTTACATTTGTCCCGTAATATTTTAACAGCTTCTACAAATATCACATTAGGCTGCATGGCTCCAACAGACTCCACATTAACTGAAATAAAAGAAAAATCTTAGGGAATATTCAACACAATACTAAAAGTCTATTTCAGCCAGAAAACATCCACTGCAGGACATTGGCCTGCCCCATGCGTCGCCAAATTGACTGGTACTGTGCTTCTTGCAGACACCAGCCTGTTATACACATGCTACTTGTATCTAGATACAACTTAAACAATCTAATTTAAATATAGGACGTATAAGAATACATACATATAAAATGGTCTCGCACTCTGCTCAATATGACAGCATCTTTTATTTCGTCGTATCTGTAAACATTTCTGCTGCAAGTGTCATATCTGGCGTCTCGTACATAAGCCCGCCCTTCGGAGTCCAAGCTAATCACTCCTGGCGCAAAGCAACTTTGTAGCAACGATGCTTCACTGGCGCGCACTTCGCGCGTCAGTGTTACTTCCGGTAATAGGCGGTAAGATGCGGTTGCTGAGGAAATAACATAATAATAATATTATGTAAAGATGTCATAACTGGATCACAGTTACCTCAAAAACATACAAAGAGCTTTTTTTGTAATTTCCCACTGTATGCAAAATACGCGCATTGACGTGGAGTTGTGGACACCGGCCCGTATTACCCTACCTTTAAGTCCAGTAACATGTTTATAGTGTTGGTTTGTTACATTAATTCAACAATTTTATTTTTAATTACGGGTGATTAAATTACTTACCAACAGGAGAAAACTTAGCATGGTCTCTGCCAATACCTTTGACAGCAACAAGGCTTAGATCCAGTTCATGTCCTGGCCTCATCTTCGACACAAGTATGTCTCCGTGCACGGGGCCAATGTCTGCTTCTTTATGGACTGAAGCTTGATTACCTATAGGTTGCCATTTTAGTTGTGATGAATAAACTGAAAAATAATTAACATTACTTAGTTATGTACACTTCATAGTCTTTTGGGAAAACAGGTGTGATGTCAGTTACTTGGTTAGTTTTCCATTTATTTTCATTATTATTTTTAAATAACAATTGGGATTATTAAAATCACAGTTGCCAATAATTTCCACCATTTGTTTCCCATTACTGTGAACAGTAAATGAGTTAGACACTTACCACTATGATTTTCATATAAATCCTCAGCCCTATATGAGTCCTTTGGTTGTGATTTATTTAGAGTGCACTTAACTTTCACTGAAAACTCTAAAGTGTTAAACTCAGTCCCCTCTCTTGCATCTGTAAGCCAAAAAACAAATATTAATATAGAAAAAACAACCAAGAATAGTAGAAAACCGCAGCCACTTTATTAAAACTTCACTGAGGTTGAACATAATTATGTAACTGTCACAATGGTTGTGGAACAAAACTAGACCTTTTAAGAATTGTAGTTGACATTAAATTGTAGGGTGGTGAAGCAATGACGAGGTAACCAGGCTGACTATTCTTAATGAAAGAAATTAAAACTGTGCTTACCTTCAGGGCGATATTCAAACAATCTTGGGTCTGCTTTAAGGGGAATCAGTCCTAATCTGTGAGCCAACACTTCGTCCTGAATAATTGAAGTATTGTTTCTTATCATCACTTTCTCAATAGCCATGCTTGGAACTTCACTCAACATCAACCTCCGAAATGCATTGGCAAATGCAGGCTGTATGCCAATTAAGTCAAATTCCATTTCGAAATTGTCCATTCGTACGATAACTATCCGAAATTTCTTTGTGAATTTTTTGAAGTTCCACTTTTCGTCAGCCATACCGTAATCGTTAGGTGCATTCTGTAATAAATTAGAGGTTAAAGACAACATCGAGGCCGTAAAGTCGACATTCGACAGGCAAATTAAGGTACCTAATACATAACATTATATTCCTACTGTGTTTGCACAGCAGTAATCTAGGACCCCACTAAATTAAAAACTCTAGCAAATAGGGTTACGTATTTGAAATACAACGTACTGCTTGGAAGAATTTACCTTTACACGAAACTCTTCTAAAAGGACACGCGGTTGCTCGTCTGATTGAGGCATTTGAAGTTTTATTTTTATTATAATTAATTTGATACAGGTAAACACGTGCACTTTCCGAGAATGGTTTATTATCAACAAACTAAACTAATGTAAATTGACATTAGCGTCAGTGTCAATTGACAATTTGACAAATGACTTATACACATTACTGATGACCACGGAATTAGTATGTGCAGAAAGTTGGTATTGAAAGAGAGAACAGCAAAGCTGAATACATCGACTTAAGAAGATAATTTGGCCACCCTATGAAAAGATCAATTTTAAAGAAATGTAGAGCTTGCAGTGCAGCTGAAGGCAAACAGGTCGAGCATTTGATAAATAACTTGTCAAATCTGCTTTAACAAAAATCATAAATAAAGAAATCCAACAACTTATTTTTTTTACAGTACAGTCGGTTTAAAAAGTTCGTTAATCAGCAATGGCCCCCATCATATTATTCCGATGCCATTAAACCAGTTCTATTCCTTATTTAAAAGTTAGATGATTTAATAATTTTCAATTCAATGTTGGGGAAAAATCTAACATTTTATTTAAAACTGAGGCAGTTTTGTTTTAACTTTAATCTGTAAAAGGGTTATTCATGGTTACATCACAGAAAAAAAAACGACAAAAATATCATATTTGTAGTCACAGGACTTGAAAGATCATCACAGGATGTTACTTTTTGAGATTTATTTTTGAATCCTTAAAATTTGAAAAGTACATGACCAAGTTTATTTTTTTTCTATTAACTGTCACGACAACCGAAAGCGCTTTCGGAAAAACTTTATACAGAAACTTTGTTTGTTTATGAGTTTTGTGATTGTGTGGTTGTGTCTTTGTGTGTGTGTTTGTGTTTATGTTAACTTTGTGTTTGTGTGTGTTTTTGTGTTTATATAACTTTATGTGCTTAAGGAATCATTTCTATTTCATTACAATTGAAAAGACAAAGTATTCTAGATTTATTTTAGGCACTCTACTCACTTATTCATTGACATACTCGGAAGAAAACTACAATTAAGCTACGGTTTTCTGAAAGAGCGGTGCCCGTAATGTCCAAATTCAGAGCGTTTTTTGACACCTTAATGTCAAATATTGATGAATGACAGATTTTCGTGACGTCCGTTAGGAATGTGACGGAAACCGTACCGTTAGAACTGCCTGCACAGAGGCTGCCTAGCTGCCTACAGATTACCCAGTTCGACGTCAGTCCGACTCGGGGTCCACGGGGTCGACATGGTCTCAACCATGAAGCATAACAGAAAAGTGGAGAGAACAAGTCAAAAGGTCCGAACAAGAAGCAAACAAAAACGGTGTGTACCTAACTTACTAGGTATAACTCTGCTGCCTACAGATTACCCAGTTCGACGTCAGTCCGACTCGGGGTCCACGGGGTCGACATGGTCTCAACCATGAAGCATAACAGAAAAGTGGAGAGAACAAGTCAAAAGGTCCGAACAAGAAGCAAACAAAAACGGTGTGTACCTAACTTACTAGGTATAACTCTATAGGGTAGACTGGGGACAATCGCATTTCAGGGTTTATGTTAAATTCTGAGTTTACTGCTAAAATTGTGCCAATTGTACCAATTTTCATTGATACTTAGTTTACTTCACTATAAGTTAGCGTTGCCTTTAGATGTGTAGAAAAATTACTGCTTAATAATTCACTATAAAACATAAAACATTTAAAACGCAACAACACAACATAAAATATTTATTCCCAAATGTTTTTTTTATAAATTGCAACTACCACTGTTTGTCTTTGCATATTCCAAAGGTTGACTGGCTGGTGAATGAAATACAGTAAGGTAATACCACTTTTCAAATCCGGGGACAGTAAAGACACTAATAATTATAGACCCGTGTCCGTGGTGCCGGTTTTCAGCAAGGTTTTTGAAATAATACTTAATCAAATGCTCAATCATACTAATAAAATCTTTCACGAGCAACAGTATGGTTACACCAAAAGGCGTTGTGCGACCGATGCCGGTGTTACCTTATTCAAATTTTTAAACCGTGGGAAGAGGCCCAAGACGCCATAGGAATCTTTTGTGACCTCTCCAAGGCATTTGATTGCGTCGATCACGAAACCCTGCTTTGTAAACTTGAGCATTACGGACTTGGAAAACTTGCGCTCAGTTTAGTAAAATCTTATTTAAATGATAGACAACAGCAAGTTCAAATAAATGGTGTCAATTCACTTGGTTTAAAAGTAAAAATGGGTGTTACACAAGGCTCAATATTAGGTCCTTTCCTCTTTTCGTCCTCTCTTGCGAACAGATTATGTCAACCCCCCCACCCCAAATGACAAGCACCAAGATAAAATGGCCCCTAGAGCCCGGCGGCTCGCCTACTCTTGGCTACGGTTGCGGTCAAGGCCACGTTGAGGCAAGGGGTGCGAAGAATCCCACGCGTACACTGCGGGCCGACAAGAAGATCACCGAACTCGAGGAAGAATTGAGCACGTACGATGGGGTATAGTAGTGTTGTCTGAAGTCCGAAGAGAGGGGGAGGGCTCGATAACCCTCAAATCCGGAAACCTGCTCTATTTCCGGGAGGGCGACCAGCTTTCCCAAGGTGGTGTCGTGTTTATCATCCATAAGTCCCTTGTGAGCAACGTGGTGAAGATCGAGAGTGTGTCGACCAGGGTGGCGTACCATGTACTGAGAATATCCGAAAGGTATTCGCTGAAAGTCGTGCAGGTTTACGCCCCGACTTCGTCACACCCCGACGATGAGGAGGAGACCATGTATGAGGATATTTCCAGAGCCATGCTCTAAAACTCACTTCACCGTTGTCATGGGGGACTTTAACGCGAAATTGGTCAAACGAGACGACGGTGAGCTGCGAGTGGGGCATTTTGGAGTTGGACGACGGAACCAACGGGGTCACCAACTGGCCCATTTTATGAATAAGGAGGGCTTTTTTATGATGCACTCCTTCCTTCTCTTCAGAAAACGTGAGCACAGAAAGTGGACCTGGCAGAGCCCTGATGGTGTAACAAAAAATTCAATGATGTCTCTGTGATCAATACGGTGAAAACTGGAAGTGATCACCGCATGGTAAGAGGCACATTGAACTTAAACATTAAGCTGGAAAGGTCTCGACTGATGAAGTCTGCGCTCCGCCCAGCACCGATCCAAGTCCTAAATTCCGAGAGCTTTCAGCTCGAAATTCAAAATCGTTTCGAATACCTGGGGATCTCCATGGACGATTTTAACGATGGGTTCGTGGAAACTGTTCATACGGTCGGGTCTAAGACCTTCAAGACCCGTCGTACAAATAAAAACAAGAGGCTCTCTGGTTCTACTTTGCAGCTCATTGAGGAGAGGCGCGAGATGATCCTGCAGTCTTCAGACGATGCACTGAAGTACCAGCAGCTCAATAGACGGATCTCTAAGTCCTTAAAATGCGACCTCCACTGCTTTAATACAGACCGTATTAAGGACGCGATAGAGCGGAACAAAGGCTCCAAGGTCTTCGCTAGAGATCTGTCTATTGCGCAAAGCCAGCTTGCGAAACTAAAGACCCATGATGGCAGGACCGCATCCGGTAAACCTGAGCTGTTGAGAGAGATGTGTTGTGTTCGGTTCGATTCCCAACATGCTGCCCGGGTTGAAGCGCAGTCTTCAAAAATCTGTAAGGGGGCAAAAATAGGTCTATGCCCTCTCCTTGGTTTCACCTTAGTGACTACCGTCATTGCCACAACCACTCAGGACTCCTTCGAATATGGTTCGCTGCCAAAGCGTACCACGCTTTCCACATTGCCATCAGAGACCTGTGGATGAGAATAGAATTAAGTGGCAGTCCAATGTAAACAGAATAAGTGAAAATGGTAGAGTTAAGGGGTTCTAATGGAAGAGGAACAAGAGGATGGAAGTTTAAACCAGCTTTTGTTTGAGTGAGGCAGGAAGCCATTACTTATAAATTGCAAGCAATGATAAAATATGAATTAGAGAATTAGTGAGTTCCGGAAAATTACTGAAGAGCGGATCAGTAATCTTCACAAGGTAGCACAGCAATGAGTTCCATATGACAGGCTTGTGTTGAAGTGCAGATAAAATAAAATTGTTTTTTATTTAATAAAATGGCAATCTCTGATTCTCCTGTCTGCTAGCATCACTGGCTCAGCGTAAACAACGCTACAATACAAAAATGAATACTTTGTATCACAATTACTACCAACACATAGGTTATTGGAGTATAAAAATGGGGACAAGGAATAATACTTTACGAGAACTCCCGAATACGCTCGTCCATACGGGGGTGGAGTCCGCTTCACCCCAGACAGCGAAGACGAATCTAGGCCGGTTGAGAGGTACCGCACCCCGCGTGCAACAACAAGTGCCCCGAGTTTCAGGCAGAGACCCGAAATAAGCGAGCGGGGACCGCCGCCATTACGGCCACCACACGCCGGACACAAGCGGCCATGGAAAGGCCGCAATCAATGTCAACAGAGACTCAAGGCACGACGTTAACGGCGGCGGCCAAAGAGCCCACTGATAGACAAGTCGCCTCCTCCGGGCGAAGAAAGAAGAGACGTGGAGGGAAAGGGAAGGGTAAGAAACCCAACCACCAAAGAAATCCCAAGGCCTATCCTGCCACAAGCGGGGCGCAGGTTGTTGACAAGAAAAGTAAACAGCAACCTACCGCCTGCGCATAGCGCCGCGGACGGATTCGGAACTTCCGAGAAAGTTCACCAGAGAGACGAGTGGCGGCGCATGTTGGGCGTGTACGTCTTGTACACGCCCAACATGACGCGCGCCGGGATGCGAGACGAGAGCAATGGTTAGAGCAGGTTGTGGGCGACCGTCTGCGTACCGGCCCATAGTGCTGCTCGACGAGGTGGGCAAGCTGTCGGGTCCGACCGGCTGTCGAGCACAGATGGATTGGTGCTCGACAGCCGGTCGGACCCCACTTCCGGCGGCTGGCGCCCAAGTTGTTGGGCGCGGCTGGGGCACTGTCAACGCTGCTTCCCAATCTGGGGGGCCCAAGCGCCGCTTGTAGGCTGCTCTACGTGGGGATCGTGCGATCGATGGCCCTTTACGGGGCCCCGATCTGGGCGGCTGACCTGACGGCCGCCAGCATCTCTGTGCTGCGAAAGCCGCAGAGAGCAATGGCCGTCAGAGTCATAAGGGGGTATCGCACGATCTCCTACGAGGCGGCTTGTGCACTGGCCGGATCCCCGCCATGGGACCTAGATGCGAAGGTGCTCGCGTCACTTTATCGGTGGCGCGAGGAAGCGAGGGCGCGGGGCGAGCGGCCGATGCAGCGGCATATGGAGCAGCGTCGGTCGCAGCTTCGCGAGATCCTGGTGGCGGAATGGCGGGACAGGCTTTCACGCCCTACCGCTGGCCTCGTCACCATCGAGGCGGTCCGGCCAGTGCTCGACCTCTGGCTCGGGAGGAGGCACGGCTCCCTGTCGTTTCGGGCGACGCAGGTGCTCTCGGGGCATGGTTGCTTCGGGAAGTACCTGTGTCGCATAAACTGGGAGCCGGACGCTCGGTGTCACCACTGCGTCGACTGCCGGGAGGACACGGCGTGGCATACGCTGGCAGAGTGTGCCGCTTGGGAGTAGCCGCGCCGTGCCCTCGTCTCAGAAGTAGGCAGTGACCCGTCGCTGCCGGCCGTTGTGAGTGCGATGGTCGGCGGCGTCGAGTCCTGGGACGCGGTGGTTTCCTTCTGCGAAACAGTGATCTCGCAGAAGGAGGCTGCTGAAAGGGAGAGAGAGATCTCGTCCACTCTCCCGATCCGCAGCAGGCGCACCGGGCGCAGGCGGAGGGCGGACAACGCCCTCTTCCAGCCCCCCTAAATGGGTCCAGGGGCAACGGATTCGGGGACATCCGTCGCCCCCCAACATCAGGACCCGAGAAGGCGGCGCGCGTAGTGTTCCGCCCGCGCCGCTCACAGACGTTTCGCGGGGGGAGTACACCTCACTCCCCCCGCCCGAGACGGGGCCCGCGCAAGCGGGCCGGCACCAGCCGGGGATGCGGAAGAATTATGTGTTCCCGCGACCCCGGCCTAGGTGTGAGATGGAACACCGGGGTAGTTTTTAGTCAGTAAGAGTCTGACAGACCCCTCCGCCCGCCCCAGGGCGGAGGACATCCATGAGGATTTTCCACCCCGGGAAAAAAAAAAAAAACAAGGTTGTGGGCGACCCTACCCTGTGCGGCGACCCTGCGGTAGGTATTTCACCCGGGGCGACCAATCGATGTCGGCTCCTTGTAGCTGCTAGGGTGATGGGATGCGATCGAAGCTGAGAACCATCGCCTGCGTCTTACCCACGTTCACCGACAATTGCCACTTCGACAGCCAGGGTTATTGTTCAAGAGGCTCCCTAGAAAAGAGCTTTATTCAGTCTTCTATAAAAAATATAATGGTATATCGTGGATTTTTTCGGATCGTGCAAGGTCCATTAGACAACAGTGTTAAAATTATATTGGTGTAGTGGATTTTGCAATCTATTGTGCGAAGTCAAATGCCATGAAAACCTTGTCATGAAAACCTATCTCTAATCCTATCCTCTTCAAATGAGTGACTAGGCTTTCACATAATAAAACAAACAAGGGAATTTTGACACGGATTTATATATCTACAAAATATGAATTTAGTGAGCTGTATCGACATGCGCTGTAGACGATGGTCAGCGGGTGACTGAGGGTGGATTTCACCAATGAAAATGAATGCGATCAGCACATAAACTACGTTTAAGTGCTGCCAGTGTCATTATTTTCTATGGAATTGGATAGGTAACTTAATGACTTCTGCAACTATGTCGAATTTCTAGTCGATAGCAGCCTATCTAAAGTCGTTGTCTGAATGACCATGACATGCATACAGACACAATTTAAGCGGTCATAGCTCACTACACCACCACGCCATCTGATGCCAGAGGTCGAAGGTCGATCTTCAGTCCGCCGTTTCACTGTTAAAGTAGTCTACAGTGTTGTGAACCTACTTACACAAGGGGTAAACGATTATTAGGAATTTGCAGTTTACATAAAGTTTGCACTATGGTGTCTACTCCCTACGCACGAAGTCCAAAGTTACGGGCGTTTCCTACTCCGTATCACTTACGGACATAAGATTACTTCGGGGCCCGAAATGAGAATGAATGACAACACGATTTAACAGTTACCCTTATTCCCTGCGTGTGTTTTTGCCCGTTAAAAAGGTAATTAATTAGGAGTAGTGTTCATTCCGATGTATCTGAACTATTTTCGGTCGGGCCCGTACCTATCTTCGATGACGGACTTAGAGAGCAGGCCCATAGAAACGGATCCCGCGAAGGAAAAACATTCTAATATGGAATAAGAAAACCAAAATGATAAAAATTACATAGGTATATTACCCTGTACCCTAATTACGTAATACACAATCAATTGGAATCTGAAACGTTTTGAAACAGATTGTTAATACATTGCTTCATAAGTTCGAAATGAAAATCTGCTCAACAATATAAACAACGCAATGAATATTGTTGAATGTTCAAAATACAATAGATTAGTCGTAATCGTTTACGAAAATGTGTTACGCAATTAGGCTGCTGGTTTGACCCCCGATGACAACAATGTCGTCTAGTCATCTCGCGCCGAACGACCAAAACTTATTTTTTTCAACATAAGTACTTGCTCAAAAACTGGCTCTTATTGAAATGCCGTTTATGTCTCTAGGGTTGGAAAGTAGTCTACAGATAGTACCTATTATACCTACCTACTTACCTACGTTGCTCGTTCTTACAATTTAATTGCCCAAAGCTTTAGAAACTCATTTTCATGAAGAAACATTTGATAACACGTTTCCATACAATTATAACACATTTCCTTCTTAGCCTCAACGCAACTCATCGTAATAGAAAAACTTCTGCTCGAAAGCTTCTTCAGCAAAACTCCGTACATGCATGTTAAAAAAAAAAATGGAATGTATCTGGTATTACTCCCTTTAGATAATATTAAAATATTTAGGCTACACGCGTGAGAAAAAAAAAATACGTGTTTTTTTGTATGGGAGAAAACACTTACAGTTGATTATTTTCAGTATCAGTTGACCATTGAAGATGTCTTCGTTCGTCGCTTTACGATAAAATTTGCGCGAATGGTGCTCTCGAATTTTCTTGAAGTCTTTGTTTCTGGCTTCCGATGCCTCTTCATATAATTTGCCAATGGGCATAATGTTCTAGTGTTTGATAATTTCAGCGCCATGCAGTAATAGATTGTGGACTCTCGAAGGCATGTAATACCAGTCATAGAGGTCTACATACATTTCAGCAGTAAGGCGCGTAAAGTTTGCAAACGCGTCAACATTTATGGGCTCCCCACAGGCTACCACACGCAAAAGTGTTGCAAATCTATGGATCAAACGGAAATCCAATCATGTGATAGCTGCAGTTTTTGCAGAATCACTAAAAAACTTTCTGGCTATGTTCCTATCATTTGTGGTTTCCGAACCTGAAACAAACAAAAAATACTTAACGACTTTGTAACGAAAAGATTTATACATATATTAATAGCGTATTAGAAAAAAAAAATGTTTAAAAAAAGCGACTGTTACTTTAACCACAGATAATATAATACTACGTACTTTAACTCACCTTGTTTGACGATGTCTACTAGAAGGCCCATTTCATCACGGAACTTCTGTTCTATGTTTTGTTTTCTACTCTTCAATGACTCTTTACTGATTGCATCTCTGGCTTACCATGTTTTAAAGTCTAGTCTGTATGAAATGTGGAGTAGACACTCCATACATCAGATCCAAGCATGAAGAGTAGATAAACCATACTGGTACATTTCTGTCGAAACCGGTTTTCTGGAAAGAAAGTGAATAAATTAATAAAAGAAATGTAACAGTACAATAAGATGTCATTAACTAATCAAATTATACGAAACTCACTCTAAGATCTTCTCTAACTAATTCATAGCCGAAGGGGTAGCCTTACAGATATCACAAGTCTGCGTTGAGGTTTTTGACAATTTCGAAGTGATTTTGCCATCTATCAATGTCATAAGCATTGAGTGCTTAACAGCATGACTTCCCATGATAGACGGCTCCAGTGCTGCAATCTCAGCTTCAACCAGACCCTGTTCTTCCGTGATGTTCAAGCTGTTCTCGCTTGCAAACTTGAAATAGAGAGGTCTGCAGAACATTGTGGAAGATGGCTTTGGATCCTCTCACAAAAGAACACATAAAAATACTGGAATTGTCGTCGTCTGCTATAGTTTGCTTGTACAAACTTTGCCCTGAAGCGCCATCAAATCCCTACTTAGGGTCAGCTCTTTGCCATCCAGCCAAGGAATTTTCCAAGTCCGGCAACAGTTCTGTTCAAAATTGCTTGGAGCTGTACTCTTCCCCTCTTTCCGTAATTTCTATGATATCTTTCGGTGGGTAGCAGTCCTTCTTCGCCTCTAGGATAGCAGTATACTAAGGATACAGGTATTCCTTCTTTTTTTGTACAAGCTCTTAATGTTGTATACTGTCACTTCGAAAGCTTCAACGAGGTCAAAAGACCTAAAGCTTTATCAGCGGAATATATGGGCATAGTTTTCTTGGCCTTCAACAACTCCTTAATCTTTAAGCGCTTAGCCTCTTCAACACGCTCTGTAACCAATTTTATTACATCTGCTACATTCTTGCTATCTGGTTTTAAACCAGTCGCATAAGCTAGGCAGTGCTACACGTTAGGAGCTGTTCCACTCTCCTTTTCTACTGTAGCGGGCTTAGCTCCACGAACGATTTTCTTTGACTCACAATTGATGTTGTTGTTCCAGCTCTGCACGTCTCTGGTTTGTGGGATGTTGATATATCCTCATTAACACCGAAGTCAGAACTGGTATATGGTTACTGCTCTACTGCTACTAATGGTGAAATCTTTTCCCGGATGAGTTCAGGCCATTTTATGTTTTCTTGCAGCCATGAGTTCCATTTATTTCTCAACGAACACACATGTCTGACAGAATTGTTACAATTATTTCTTTTCATTTTCCGCCAAATCAACGGCATTCCCAAAAACTTCTAACAACACACTGGGCTGTGAAAAACAACTATTGTTTGCCACAAACATGCAAATGTCCAAATTGTCACCAAAACTTTCCATGACAACACAAAAATAAATAGATCGTAAAAGTATAGTTAGCGCGTAATAGTTAAAGCAGTTAAAGTACTAAAAGCTACTGAGAGAATTAAGCTCAAGCGTCCTATTTACATATGTAACTACCTTCATTGAGGCTCGATGTTAACAGTATCTAATTAAAACTGAACCATAATGGCATGATGAACGTGATCACCAAATGAGTTAGTTCTTTGAATGCAATTTGCAAAAAAACATAAGTAATCAATATCGTTTTCTATTATTGTAATTAAAAACGCCATTAAACAGGCTATTAACTAACTAGAACATATGAAAAGAGGTCGTCAACTTCATTGAATTACGTCAAAGATTGGGAAAATCATATATACCGAAAATTACCTACTCGCAAAGCGGCACCGAAAGGTGCATGCATTGTATGTCATCTTGATCACCGTGTGAGGTGCAATAACTCATGTGAGTTATTGCACCATAATCATCATCATCCCTTCAGTTCTTTTCAGTTCAAAGTGTTTTATCCCATACAAAAAAAATACAAATCATTTTTTTTCTCACGCGCGGATCTGTGCATACCCTCCATACTATAATATTATATAAAGAGAGGTATACCAGAGTTTTTTTTTTGAAATCTTTGATATTAAGTTTCTATGAGTATGGAGCTCGATTTTCAGACCACTGTGCGTCGCGTCACTCCGCAGCTCCACAAGTCGCGTCGCGGTGACTCGTGGGCTCGTAGCACGCTGTAAACAACTTCTTTCATTTTTTTCTCCGCTGTCGCAAGACGCGTGTCGCATGAACCCGTGGTCACGAGCTACGGGCAACGTTCACGGCCACCTGTTTTATCCATCGCGCTCTGCAAGTCGCCGATGACTCGTGGCAGTCGTGGTATGCTCTAAACAACTTCTTTTCATCGGAGTCGCTGTCGCAAGACGCGTGTCGCTTGATCGTATCATATCTACATAGCTTGCATGAAAATATTAGTTTTTGCGATTTCAAACTTACTATTGCAGCTGGAGCATCGACCGTGACCTGTGACCGTAACGTAGATCAATGTTTGGGAGAACATTTTCACTCCACTCTACCAAAAGTTTTTTACAATTGCTTGAGAAGAAGTTTGTCCTTTCATCCAGAATTTAAACAAACATAGGTCTTGAAGCCAATGGACAGTAGGGCACAGCTTTGATATGGAACCCTCAGGGCGCGAGTCCTACTCGAACTTGTCCGGTTTATATTTTTAATACACGGATGCTAGCACCCTAGCAGGAATTGTTGCGACAGCTGACACCTCTTCGTATTACTTAGTTCCAAAGATAACGGATTGATTGACCTGTGATATTTATTTCGTTACTTCAAGGAAATTTAAAAGGACATGACTGTCTCTGACTCCACGTGCATACGTCATACGCGGGGCTATGAAGGTGTTGACCTGGTTTTTTCTTAAATTGAGTTTGGCTTACATCACTTTCATTATAAGTACTTTTTTTTACTGCCGATTTGCAGTGACGAGGGCGAAATATTATGATTATATTATTAGAGGCTTACTAGGTCAACTGTGCATAACCAGCATTTAGGCATATGCAGTCGATGTCTCCACAGTAACATGTCTGGGTGTCACCCTGTAAAAATAAGTAGAAGAACTGCACTGCACCAAATTATGTAATGAACAAATAATGAAAAAAAGTGAAAAATCAATTAAATACTTTTTTAATTGTCCAGATATAAATCCAACTATCAAATAAATAAATAACATAAGGGAATACTTACTTAACTAGGAGAATATAGGACCCAACGTATGCAGTACCTGTTAATACATATACATGTTTTGTAATCAGAGCTCATAGCTTATGTAGGACTGGTTGTTACCAACTTAGGCTTTAGAATGAACTCGTAGTATCAACTTGTTCTCCAAGCCCACAAGCAACACAAGTTATACTCATTTTGTGCGTTCTTAAATTAATGTATTCATGAGCAAATTTTTGCGCTTTTTGTAATATTTGCTGACAAGGAGAACGACTCTTTCAAATATTATCTACTGAAACAAAATAAATGTAGGCAAGTAGCGAAAGTAGGTAGGTACTGGTGTCCCCCAAATGATAATCTGTATCAACTGTGGCCGGTACTTATGCAACATGACGAGAGCCAAGCGCCGTTCGCCAGCATCAGTGGCCACCTTACCGCCAGCGGCGACGGGCAGTACTCTACCTCGACAAACAAACACCCGCTCACTACAGTGCCATTATAATATTAATTGTGATTAGTTTATGGATAACTTTTGCAAAATTAATTTATATGTGCATCTATCTAAATACACTTAATACATTGCATCAAAATGCACTCGTTTAATATTTTGACGTTGTTTGCGGTGCTCACTATCGGATATATAAGTTCAGGTAAATATTTTTTTTTCATTTCTTACTTTTGCTTAGTCTCACGAAATAAAATGTTCACGAAACTGCCAAGAAAGAGGTAGATATAGAGGTAGGTAGGAAGGTACTACTCTACGAAAACTGTAAGTAACTCTGTATCTACCATTTTCTTGTCAGTAAATACTTTGTGTCATACTTTTAATTAGATTATTTTATGAGCTTTGTTATTTAATAGTGACATAATCGCCTCATTAAATACAATCTAACACTAATATATATACATATATATGTACTTACAAGCAAGGGCGGATCCAGGATATTTTTCTGGGGGGGCACAAGGGGCGGACGGGCAAAAAATTAAGAATAACTGTTAGAAATAAACTTGAAGTACCTATCATACTTCAAGTTTATTTCTACAAGTTCAAGTATGTATATGAAGGTTTATGAAAGTGTCAAATAATAGAAAAATTTAATGTTTAGTAAAGACAGTTTTCTTTTATGTTTCCTGCTAAAGATGTCCAGCACTTAATTAGCGCCCATTTTTGCCGCAAAACGTCTTGATAGATCTCCACAGTACACAAAAATACCGTCTGGGGGGGGCACGTACCCCCGTGCCCCCCCCCCCCCCTAAATCCGCCCCGGTTTACAAGTATCTAAAGAAAAAAAAAACAAAGAGATAAGTGAATTGGGTATCAAAAAATTCGTTCGCATGCTGTCATAAGTAAATATTACTTGCCTACATAGTGCAACAACTTCTTTCGATACAAACTACAATCAATACGTAAGTAATTACTTCAAGTTTCCTTTAGACATTTCCTATATTACATAAGTACTTACATTATTTATTTCTACCATTCAATTCATACCTAATGATTAGGCACTTTATGAACTTTAGCTATCTCGAGTCGTCACTTGCTTTCGCGCTAACGACTCTTTTCTACTAGCTGTAGGTACGTATACAATATACTTTAGGTATAGATAACCTACCCCTACGCGCCGCCGTAGTGTCTGTAATATTGTGTACCGTATACCGTACCGACCTACCTAAGTAGGCTTAAGATAGTTGTGAATAATTAAAAATAAACGAACAAATAATAGAATCTCTTGCTGACAATAAAATATGTTATTGATAAAAGGAGAGTGGGCGAATGTACAAGGTGTACTGCTTCATTTTTCATGTACTTTAACTACGTATGCTTAATTAGCTAACTTACTATTCATAAACCAACATTTAATATGAGTATTAAAAAAAATTAAAAATGAAAGTTTTTCAAACAACAAAAAACTACGTTGTAAAATCCGTCGCATTGCTTTCGACTGTTAATGTGTCCAAAAGACTGGCGGCATTGCCATTTAGCCTCTGGTCAAGGTCAAAAGGCAGCCCTTGGGTCAGGGGAAGTGTCAAACGAACGTTTCGCAATTTCTTTAAAAACAATTTGAGCACTCACGAATATGAACACGACCCGTGTGTTTTTCACAGTTTCTAGAAAAGTGGTCCTTATCGCAACGCGTTTAAGTTCACAATGCAGTATACACACGCGTGATTTGCATAATACTTTGCCATCCCGCACTAGTGCGGGAAAGTACGCCAATAATGGGTAACATTACAGGGCCAATAATGTGATGGAACATTTAGATGAAAATGCTCATGCGTATCAAACGACCTTATACAATATTAATCAGTAGGTATTAAGTATTTGTGAAAAATCACTGGCGGATTTCTTTATTCGTGTGCCTTGCTTTCGCATTTTGATAAACCCGGCAGAAAATAAAATAAATAGATACCGATTTTATATTTCTTGAATATTTACCTACTAATAAAATAATAACATGCAATAAACATTTGAACTTGTTTGATGCCTAATGCAAGTGTGCATGGAAAAAAAACAATAAGTATGTATTTTGTAACAACAATAAATATTTTCTTGAGTTCTGGTTAATCCCGGAGGTCAAGCAGGCAAGGCCATTGAAACAAGTGACATTAAAAGTGTAACTTGATTAATTTGGGCTGGACTAACTACTTATTGTCTGTTCGAAATGTAACGCGCAATTACTACTCTAGTACCTAGGTTTGTGGTATTCACCTGGTGCAGAGAACCTCTCGCGTCCGATCGTAGTTCAATCCATGGTCGGCGTAGCGAGAGCACGTGGGACGCACCGTCGCTTCCTCACAAAAGTGAGGAAGTGATTGTTACAATTGTAAAGGAGGCGACGGAAAGGGAGCGAGAGGACACAACCACCCTCCCTATCCGCAGACGCACCGGGCCGAACAGGGCGCCGCGCCACTCGCCGGAAAGCGTGCAATGATTTCCGGCCGCCACAGGGTGTGTCGCAGAGGTAGACGGGGTCCGCCTGCAAGTCATTGGCAAATAACTGGGCGGTGAAGTGTTCCAGCGCCCCTGACAAAGGCAGTTGAAGAAGACCGTGTTGAGGTTTTAGTCAGTGTATACCTAATAGTTTATGTACTAGTAGGATCAGGACACGGACGTGGCTGTCTGTTAGACCAATATCACATGCATCATGAACCTAAAAAGCTAGACAGCTTAAATCCCCTTAGCTGTCAACGTATTGTTATCGAGCACCTTTCAAGGTAGAGTTTTATTTTGTCTTCCGCTGGAGATGGTCTTAATCTGGAAAGTGATTAAGTTAGGTATAACAGGCTAAGCAACTAAATCGCATTCTCATTACTTGAAGAACAATGAGAATACGATGCATTTTGCGTTGTTGCTTTGTAAATTCTTACTTAGGTAAATTCAAACTTTCGTATGTAACAAACGATTTAGCATCAGCGCACTGCGCAGCTCTTCAGAAACCTTTCAAGTTAGCGCTCTCTCTTCTCTCTTAAAATCTTATATCTAGTCAAAATACCAGCGCAACAAAATCCATATCTATATAAAATTTATGCGAAAGTAACTCTGTCTGTTCCCTTTTCTCGAATAAATTACTGAGCCGGGCGTTACGGACAGAAGGGTAGTCTGGGACCTAGAGACGGCTAGCTGGGACCTAGAGATAGGCTACTTTTCATCTTGTTTAGGTTTATATTTAAAAAAAAAATTAAATAAAGAATAAATGTACTTCCTAGACTAGCTAGTCTTCCTATAAATTCGACGCGGTCATACAGACAGACTCTGAGAAAAGTGACTTTGTTTTATACGTAGATCGTATATTATCTGTGACGTAGGTAGACAAAGTGATTTACCTATAATAATTGAACTCGCTTTTGCCCGCGGGAAAGTCGAATATTATCACACGGGAACGTGCTAAGCTGTTTATTCGTATGCCAAATTTCATCCAAATCCGGTCTGCCGTTATTACGGTGTAAAAACTAAAAAGGTAACAGACAGTCCGAGTTACTTTCGCATTTCTTCAATAAGTAGGCAAATATGGTCTTTGTTATGTAGGTAACTTTAACAGACGATTAATTTAAGAGTTGATTAACGGATACGTAACACTATAGCTATTCAGTCTCCGATTTTAGGAAGTAAACCCAAGGGTACCTAACCTACCTACTTAAAAGGTTGGCGGTGGTAGGGGTTGCAGCAATTTGGGTGATTTTGTGTAGAAAAGTGCAATGAAATCGACAAATTGAAACCTCCTTTTGGCAGGTTGGTTGATAGAAATAAATGTTTGCCTAGGTAATGTTGACGAACACAAAGTTGTGCATGATCTCGGATAGTATTTTGACAGGTATACTTCGTAACAATGTACAGCTTAAATAACATGCATTATGTATAGTCACAGCCAAAAATATGTTCGTTACCTTACCTACAGCAGAATGCGTTGATAGTGGCTGTGAGCTGGGGCCTTTTTACCTTCGTAAATACTTTAAAATGACATTCAGCCATCTTCTTTACATGTGAGACTGATTGTCAGACCGAATTAAAAATATGTTACTGACAAATACTTAAAAAAGAAGATTTATCACTACAAAAGCAATTTTTTAAATAAATGTTTGTTATTGAAGAATATGTGGTGGTGAAATAACAAAAGGTTGCACAGTTTATCTATCAGTTATTTTAAATCAGTTTAAAAGAATTAACAGAACCTACATAATGGGCCAGTTACCTACTTAATAAATTATATTTCAAGGCTGTTACAGTTAGTGAAAACTTGTTGTGGATATTTTTTCATGAAGCTCGACTAATTTGTGGGTACACTGTACTGTATACACTATTTCGCAATTACTTGAATTAAGTTTTCGAACAGAAAACATTGCTATAAAAATATCTACTTATTGAAGAATGGCTTATGATTTGAAACTGTTTACCTAACTAGAGTATAACTTCGAGGCTTTTTATTTTTATTTGAGACTTGATTGAAAGAGACTGACGCAATCAACACATAAGGAGTGAAAGTATGTTGTAGTTATGTCTATTACTTATGCTACAACAGTATCCGGACTGCATAAACAGATAGCATAATGCAACTTGCTCTCAAACTCTCAAATAGATACTGGAGTGTTCGTAGGTAGGGTACACCACACATCGACGGTAAGAATTAGACAGTGGTGCCGATTCTCTTGTACACCGAACTAAACTATCACTAAAAATACTTACTTTTTACTATGAAAATCTTGAAGCTATTCTGCGAAAAATAATCTCTAAATTTAAAAATAATTTTGACACAACTATAATCGAATTTAACAATCGCGAATCCACGTGTTTTTTTTTTTCTTTTGGTTTCGCATCGTCTTTGGCCGGAGGCAGCCTGGGGCAGCCTCGACGTGTTTTATATGGAAGTTTTGACTTTTTGTGTGGAAAATATAAAATAAAAATATCTAAATGTAGAGATTTGGTGGTTTCAGGGTTACAAAGGGGGTCGAAATTTTCATTATTTTTGTGATAGGACACACCGTTTTCGAGATATGAGCAAAAAAAGAAAAAGAAAGTTAAAGTACCGTTTTTGCACGTCTGAAGTCGAGGTGTTGGGGTGAATTTTAGTCCACGCCACCTAATTTTATTCCACACCTTTTTAATCGCGATTAAAAATAGTCAGATTCATGTTCAGATTTAGTTAGACAATCAAATTTTTAGTTGAAAAACGTAAAATTCAGAATAGCAAAATTGCCATTTTCACTAAATTAATAACTCAGTGCAATCTTAGTGCTGTCAAACTAAAAATATAGTTAAAGTCGTGTCACTATAGTCAATTTCAGAATGGAAAATCGTCATTTGACAGAATTAAACCAAATTTTAGTGATTTTTTGTCTAGTTTAGAGGCATTTGTGACAAGAGAATCGGCACCAATGCCAGCGCCTTTATATATTAGCAGTGATGGTGATTTAAATAGTGCAAGTGTTACCACAGATGTGTGCTTGCCTGTACCTATAACTATCTACTAGAATCACGAATTGGGCCATAAGCTTCTATGAAGCCATTTCAAAGAAGAAAGAGAAGAATCCACGTGCATTAATTGACCTTTGAAAATACTTATGTGTGAATATATGTTTTATGAAGTAAGCTACTAAGTAGAGGGACCGCACTAAGTTCATGTGGTGTATTACCGGTACGGCCCACGCCCAGTCTCACAGAGAGTAGGCCTGTCTCACCCCATCTGTGACCCATCTGTGGGAATATTATGGACTGATAATGCTTCAAATGAGGGAAGAACGATTGCTGCATAAATACCTAGAAAATAATGGCTCTGTAAAGGTGGTAAATGAACCGCTCGCTCTACCAAATTACGTCTCTCCGATGTCAGCTGTTGCGCTGATTTGCGTGTACTTATGCTCCGATCTGTCCTACTCCGTTCCTACCTACATTTTGACCACAAATCCAAGCGTAGGTTAACGCTTAGCTTCGGCTCTGTATAAAAGAAAGAATAATGTTTATTTGGACACAGTTCGTGAAACACAAAATACAAATAACAAAATACAAAATAAAAATATCACCCCAAGAATCCCCATTAATTTTAACCTATGTAAATAGTACCTTAACTAAATAAGTATACTTACCGGTCTACGTATAATCAAAGTACCGCTAAAATGCTTTCGCACACAATCCCCTACGGTCCAGCAAATCTAAACATGGCTAAATAAGTAATCAAACCATGGCACTCCGGTGACAGAAACCGCAACAAAACTCATTAATAATAATCCTCTCCCTCCGTGGCTAGTGGCTACGTGGCTACATTCCGATGAGCAGGGGAACAAGGGTCCCTAGAAAACATTTAGCTAGAATGTGCAATTAATTATTCCCATCTCAACTTGTATGCACAGATTCATGTGAAATTAGTGGCTACCTACCATTGGTGATGAATTATAGACATGCACATGATGTAGATATAGGCATAATAGATTACTTATCTGTCCAATTAGGTAGAGGTGTTTGACCCACTTACCGGTGCATTTTCGTCGACCTTCGCCGGTGCAGCAGCTGCGCCGAGTGCCGGACCTTAGCCGCCGCAGTCCGCTCTCCGACACGCCGGCTTACTTTGCCACTATTGTTGTATAATTATTGTACCCAAGTTGGTACTCGTTATCTGAGTAATTGCTAACCATTCAAACATATAGTTGATGTCGGACAAAGATCAATAGCAGATAAATGACTTATATTTGTACTATGTTGTATTGATGTCAGAAATTTAGAAGATCAAGAAAAGAAGAATTAAAGAAGGTGTTATACCCAATCATGTTTTTTTTAAATAATAATACATGGTACAGAGACTGCACCTACGAAACCTTTAACAAAATTTAAATAAGTAAGTTCACGATCAATACGACAAGAAAAAAGGAAAGAAGGTACCTACATATCACAAGAAAATTCTACCGTATTTTCTTTGAATCTAAGTAGCATTTAATTCACAATCAATACATTTTATATTCATTATAAATAAAATAACGGTCTCTCAAAAATCATTATTCAGTAGTCCAATATAATCGACCGCCGAATCGTGGCGGCAAACGAGGCTTGCAGTCCGGCAAGCCGGGCGTGGCGTCTTCCACCTTCGGGTGGCACGGACAGGGAGGCCCCGGAGGCGGCACGGAACTGCTGGAATGCACTCGGCCGCGGCAGAAATATCCGAATTCAGGTCGTAACACACACAGCTTATGCTCCATGCACTCATCGAAAACTTTCTGTGTTCTACGGCAGTGCCTGAAAGTGTAATTCCCTGAGCTTTTGTCCACACAATTAGCATATTGTTTGAATTCATGCAGACATTCATGCTTACTCCTTAACGAGTACCAACTTGGGTACAACCCAAGTTGGTACTCGTTATCTGAGTAATTGCTAACCATTCAAACATATAGTTGATGTCGGACAAAGATCAATAGCAGATAAATGACTTATATTTGTACTATGTTGTATTGATGTCAGAAATTTAGAAGATCAAGAAAAGAAGAATTAAAGAAGGTGTTATACCCAATCATGTTTTTTTTAAATAATAATACATGGTACAGAGACTGCACCTACGAAACCTTTAACAAAATTTAAATAAGTAAGTTCACGATCAATACGACAAGAAAAAAGGAAAGAAGGTACCTACATATCACAAGAAAATTCTACCGTATTTTCTTTGAATCTAAGTAGCATTTAATTCACAATCAATACATTTTATATTCATTATAAATAAAATAACGGTCTCTCAAAAATCATTATTCAGTAGTCCAATATAATCGACCGCCGAATCGTGGCGGCAAACGAGGCTTGCAGTCCGGCAAGCCGGGCGTGGCGTCTTCCACCTTCGGGTGGCACGGACAGGGAGGCCCCGGAGGCGGCACGGAACTGCTGGAATGCACTCGGCCGCGGCAGAAATATCCGAATTCAGGTCGTAACACACACAGCTTATGCTCCATGCACTCATCGAAAACTTTCTGTGTTCTACGGCAGTGCCTGAAAGTGTAATTCCCTGAGCTTTTGTCCACACAATTAGCATATTGTTTGAATTCATGCAGACATTCATGCTTAATCCTTATGAGAACTTGCATCGCACACGCAGTTACCTGCTTTCCGAGGTTGAGGCATGGTCGTGGGTCGTTTTGCTCCTGACGACAGAGTACGAACTCGTTGTTGACGCCCTCGCACAGCTTGCCGATATAAGGAGCGGCAGTAATAAGAGTTGCAGTCGACATATTAACTTCATCTGTTTTCAGCTCCTCAAACTCGGGAAGGGTCACATCATCTGTGATAACCATTTTAATCGATCGTTGTTAAATCTTTAATAGGTTAAAGATTTTTTCAAGTCACTCAGTAGATATGGTTCAAAAATATTTTTGCAGTATGACCAAGTTTTAATAATTAGGTCATAAATTTCAAAGGTAGTTAGACAACTGACATAGAGATTGATTTCTAATTTGACGTTCAGTCAGTGTCAATAAAAAGTTTGAAGACGGGTTGAGGAGGTAGGATACCAGAGTACCACAGAGTATACCTACTATAAATACTATAACAGAGTTTCTTGGGTGGGATAATTGATCCAGGGGGTGGATGTTTGTGTTTGAGGCGTAAAGTATTGTTCCGCGAAACGGATGGTGTAGGCACAGGGTCGATTTTTGAGGCGGACACTTAGCCGTTGTAGCTACATGAAAACGCTCCAATTTTTTTTTTTACAGATTTAAGAAATATGGTACAATCAGCTAGAAAAACGTCAATTCCCCCGTTTATTTATTTAAAAACCTGTGAATGCAGTTAGCAATTACTCAAAAAGTTAAGGACAGTCTCCTTTTTTTTGAGTGCCGGTCTCAAAAATCAATCCTGTTTATGTAGTAAGGACTTTCACTACGGAGTGATCCCAAAAGGGGTTCTTCAGTTTCACCCGAAACAAAAACGAAAATAAAGCTGAGTTAGACCCTGTCCAAACAGAAAGCGATCGCGATCATTTGTTCGGCGAGCCGGAAGGCTGTTGACGCGACGAACGACACGTTAGGGTTTGCCGAACATAATATGATCACTATGAGATCGTGTATTCGCGCGAAGCGACGATCGCTCCATATTAGGACAGGGCCTTTTTTTTCTTCTTCTGGTGAACAATTTTGAGATTATCGATAAGACTGTTTTATTTTTGGCATGTATTAAATCGAACTAATTACCATTTTAACCTCAAAAAATATGTTTGAACACTGTACCTAATATAATGATTGCTTTTTGTAAGCGTAAAAACAACTGTTTTATTTGGATTACTAAAATTGACTCGTGCGTCCGAAAAACTAAACGGTCGCATACAGGTAGACGAAATGAAATAAATAAATAAATTCTTAACGAAATATACATCTTTTTCAGGCTGATTGGACCTACCTTAGTATTTATTGTATGATGATTTACCTACATATTCCTCCTCAGTGGACAGCCAATCAGTAGTGTGCCCTGCAGTGCGCACGAGTAGTGGCTGGCTGGACCTGTTCCCACTGCCATGCCGGAAGCATTCTGAGTGTCGGGTTATGAGCAATCAGCACCTCTGCTGCAAAGGCTTCTGCACGAAAGGTGTCAAGCCATCAGGTGCAATCCAACAACAGCGGTTAGTATTGTTTCATATCTGTTTTAAAAACTCTTTTATTACCAATTCTATTCAATATCAACAACCAACTTACAAAGTCTAGCGGGCTAATTGTGTTACACACTACCAGTAGGAATGACTTTCATTTTGACAGTTCAACCACATTAATTGTGTTATTTACGTTGTTGAGCTGATAATTTTTTTTAAATTAGAAGCAATAGATTAGCAATATCTTTCAAAATGATTAAGGTTTTGATTGATAGTGTGTTACGCAATAAGGGTGCTGGTTGTATTTATCACGGTTCTCAAAAACAACAAATTAGTTAGCTGCTTTGTACGTCTAGCTGCTTCAATAGTTAGGTACAGACTCAAATCAAACATCATCGTTATCTCAACAAAAAAAAATTGTTCTCTATCTTTCTGTCTATACTCTATCAAACGATAGCTTTAGTTAAGTTCAACTACAAACATTCATTATCACTGTCACGTTTACACATCATCAAAATTGACACAAAATGTTTATATAAACTTCAGCTTTTCCCACGTGCGAATCCGGCGACGAGAAACGCCTGTGACTCGTGCACGATTCGCGTCTTGTGTCAGGCATATATTTTATTTGACACACGCCTCTATGAGATGTCAGAACATAGTGACGGGGTCCGATAGGGCCGATGTCTCAGGGTCGCGGGATGTTCGAAAGAGATACCGTGGCCCTGGCACAGGCAACTGACGGAACACGGGTGGGTTTTAGACAGTAAAAGTCTGACACGCCCTCCCGCTCCATCTAGAGCGGGAGAAGTCATTTGATGATTAAACACCCAAAAACAAAGTATAAGTAGGTACTTAAGTACTGTAAAATTGTATATCGTGGGTATAGCGACCTACTTTAGAGAAGTTAGAGTATTGCGGGAATTATGACTTAGTTAAGTATTTCATAGGTTACCTATTATCTTATGGCACGGAACATTTACCACGCAAGACAGACTCACGCTTGGCTAGCTATTTTGCACTGCTTTGTTTTATTTTAAAGGTTGCGATGTTCATACATACTCCAGTAACTTTCTAGGACGTTTAGTTTAAAATACATACTTATTTTATTCAAATGACATGCATTTTTGAAGCACATCAGTTGTGCCTCTTGGAAAATGTGGTACCTGTACACGGTTTATGGCATATACGCGCTAACGGTTACCATGAATATGAGACCAGCGATGGGGGGCTAATTTCAGAAATTAACACGAAGTAAAGAGCCTGCCTGGGTTCGAACCCACGACCTACAACTCGTTATTCATTGCCACTGGGCCACTGCTCTCGGTCTAAAATTATGTTATGAAAATTCATGGTATCAGTTTGTGCGTCGATGTCCCTTACACTCTGTATTACCTATATATCTACCATCTGGTTTAGACTAGGTATTGCCAATTTTCACTAAAACTAGAGGGCACCTAACTGCTGTTAGATTTTCAACGGTCGTCTCAGCGCGGTTTTATTTAGCTATGAATTTATGTGTCGTCCTAGTTTTATTGAAAACGGGCATAAGTTTTCAGACAACCCTTTTCAATGTTGAAATCCTTTTTAAAGTTTCGTTTCGATCACCCCTGCATCCCTATTCACCCCGTTTTACCCGGTACCGAAAATTCGAGACATTAACAATTTCATTCCGAAATGAAGGCTAGCTGAACCACCGCGCCCATGCCCTTGTGCATGCATGATGTTCTTCTTAGTGGATTAAACATTTTATTTAGGTATATCTCTGCTTAAAAACATAATACAATTTTAACTGCAAATACCTTTACGTAGGCAAGACAGTTTTTAACAATATAGTTGGCATCCCTAGATGTGGATGTGTGTATGTGTTTATATTACCTACGCGTTAATATTATGCTTATGACTCTGTGCAAACCACTGAATATTGCATATAACCTATTGTAATGTTATGGCCAAACCCAAACATAATAGTACGCTACTCATAAGTTTGGGCATAACATTACAATAATATCTACTAGTCTCAGCTACGAGTATTTCGTAAAACATTTTGAAACAATCGGCAAATTATCTAGTATTTTATACATTTTATTAGAAAATCGTTAGTAGTCGGCAATTCAGTTTAAGCCTTTCCTATTCAGTTTGTAAATAATACAAATAATTTTGTACCATTGATGGAGTCACTATACATAAAGGAGTAGGGACTTGCGTTGCGACTCTACACTTCCACAGGGTGCATTTTTAAGAGGGGGCAGTAAGGGTAGCTAGCAACATTAACCGTTGTGGCCACGGGTAAAAGACTATCCTCAAGTTTTTGAGTAATTAACTAATTAGGTACCAACTTTGTTGGGTAAATGAAATAAAACCGTGCAGTCTGAAGTTTTGCTGCTGCTAGAATACAGTTTGCTACATAGATATGTAGTTACCTTATAATAACGTCAGATTCGTAGACAAATTTCGACAGATCAAGATAGAGAGCGTTCTCGCGCCTGTCATGTTAGCCCTGCATGCCGTCTAGAGAATGTGTTGCGAATGCTAAAATTTGAGATAGATGTTATTGGGTTCGGCCGTAACTGTACCTAAAGAAAGTAGAGTTTGTTAGCTTACTCTTAGGTAGGTACAAACAGTTTGGATTTACGTTAGGTTTACGTGGAGTTCGTGCTAAAGACTCTGCCTGATCTTTAATAAAAAAAATGCCAGTAAGTGGTACCGGGGAGCTATAACGCAAGAGAACCAATTTGTCATTTAAACTATCAACGGACTTGATACTCGGCATTCAATAAACATTTTATTTATAAAACAATTGGCACATCAGCATCGCTTTTACTCAATCAGTAGGATTAGAAATAACTTGATCGATTAGATACATTAGGACATCATGCATTACTACATCGCAGAATCACTTCATTAAAACTTTAAAACAGCGTAATTTGGTGGGTACATACTTAAAAAAACAGCCGAACAACCAAATAACTTTCAAAAAGTTTTTAAACACAAAAAAACACACCAAACTGAGGGCATCACCCATTTGCATTTTGAGCCATGAGCCTCCTGTGTACCCAATGTCCTGCTTGTTATGTCATTGTCCACTCAACATCATTTCATTTAGTATCCATGGTGGTTTCCATTGTAGAATGACCCAGATAATGGCTAGTGTAGTGCCTATGGCGCCGAGTAGTACAAGTCCCAGCACGACCAGCAGCACAAGCACAAGCACCTCTAGTAGCACAACGAGTACCACTACCACCACCACTACTTCTTCGACTACTACATCTGCTCCGAGTACCACCAGCTCGACCACGACTACGACGACCACCACGACGCCGCGCCCGACCACCACCACCACGACTGAAGCCCCGCGCCCCTTCTTGCAGCTATTGCCCCTACAGATACCGCAAGCCACCACGCAAGTTAGCGCACCAGTAAAGACCAGTGAGTACCTTTAATTGCCTGATTACTACCAGTCCTTTCACAGTTATTTTACCTCTTGACAACAGCAACCTTACTGCAACGAGGGAAAATAACTGTGACAGGACTGTATTTAAGCGAAACAAGCGATTAAGGCTCGTAAACATAGACGTGACGAGTCAGCGCGATACAAACGCATTGCTTGTCGCGCGATACGCGGTGTCTTTGTGTCGTGCTGTAGCGACGCGCCTGTTTGTGGGAGCCTTTACAGGCGTGATGTAGGTACATAATATGTTATTTTATGTAGGTCCCTATATATTGGTTTTGCATAATCCATATGCCACAAATGCCATAACATTAATAAGGCAATTAAACATAAGTCATAGTATTGTTTCCATAATAATATTTCAAAATAATTTTTAAGACGATAAAATGGACTCTAATCCAATTATATTGAAATTAATTTTATTGGCTTTGTCGTGAAAACCTTAACTAACAATCAAGGCTGTCATTGTGCTGCGTTCTTGAAAATATAGGACGTGGCTAACCGGAATTCTTGCGCAACAAAACCTTACTAAGTTTTAGGCAAACTAAGCTGCTTACGCTGTGTCTGTTTTTACACTAGAAAAAAAAGCCGACATTCTAAGTACCTACCTACCTACCTAGCTTTCAATAAGTTTAAACCTACGAGTTTGATTGCACACCAAACTTACTGGCATCATCCTTGCATTTTAACCAGTTAACAGCTGGCGTGTGATATCTAGTTATACGCAGTTATTAGAGAATTTTAATAAGTTGTGCTCGTCATTTCAATTATTTACCTACCTACATACTTTACTTAGCTGTTGCGTTTAAACAGTACTTATTTCAAACAAATAATGCTAAGTAAATAAAACAATAACGGTGGATTACGGCCCACTCCCTCTCACAGAGAGGAGGCCTGTGTCCCAGCAGTGGGAACATAATAGGCTGATTATGTTATGTTATGTAAATAAAACAATAAAAAAACCTTTGGCCTTTGTTTTTTAAAAACAAATTGCAACCAGTATGTCTGTATTACAGTAGGTCTATCTGATTATCCACCCTCACCCCAGCCACATAATTGACTTTTTGATTTAATTGACCTAAATAATATCTTGAACCTAGAAATATAAATGCCAGTACTAGACATAACAAAGGCATTTGATAATGAACTAGGCTCATAATCTTGTTCTTAGGCAATGTCATAACAGCTGACGTAACTCATTCACGCTCACACAACTCTGTATCCGTTTACGAGTCTAAAGAGGATTACTCGAGTGCAGGCAAGACGCAGAAACTGGTGTGTCCAAAATCTGGACAAGCGCCTGTGGTGCTGTTCCCAATCCCGTGCGAGAAAAACTCGCACTGCAGAGCGACCAGCGGGCCCGACCAAGTGTGCTGTGAGGGACGCTGCGTGAAAGGTGTTCCGGCGCCCCGGCCTACCTCGGCACCCAAACCACACCAACGTATGTTTTTTTTTTACCTCTTATAACTACTTTAAGTAATAACCATGTAGCGAATTACGTAAATTCATACCGGTTTACAAGTTGACCTGAGAAAAATGAATGTACTACCTGCACCGCGCTGCACGCATTGGGGCGTTATAGATTTTTGCGACGCAATTATGAAAGGTACCTACCTACCTAAGTAAGGCTTACGTAGCACCATGTTTGATTTTTATTAGTTTATGCATCGTGTACCCATTTACATATCGGTTACATCTGTAAGTGCAAGCAGGTAAGAACAATATGCCGCACGTCAACGGTAACAGAACCAGATTCAAATCGTTAAAATTTGGCGATAAGACTACACTTTATCATAACGGCCAGTAGTGGGGTAGATCTGTCTGTTACAATCAGTACCGACCCACAGCTACTTACAAGCATGCACTCGATTTACTATCGAATGGGACTGGGGAACGCTACAAAATCGTAACTTTTATGGTAGAAAATGTTTTAAATGATAAAATAATAAGTTATTATTATTAAAATATTAAGTGATTAACTAGAAAAGGAAAATAAGTAGTTTTATAAAAAAAATACATTATATTGTTTTTAATTTTTAAATAAATTCTGTTTGTAATATACTTTAACGATGGAGTCTTAAAAACGTTCACAAAAATCGAAAAGTTTTGAGTTTAAATTCAAATCGTTAAGTCTTGAGATAAATTAATTCTTTAAACAACTATTGTACCTACTTAGCTTTAAGCCCTTTGTCACATCTTTTTACAATATGGAATTCAATCATTTATGATTATGATTTGCTGTCGGGAGCAAGTTGGACGTCTGAAACGTGTACTTGCGCTGCTAAAAACTACCTTAAAACAATATTCATTGCCTATAAATAAAAAAATTCTGCTAACAAATAAGCGTCGTCCGAAGTTTAAATAATGTTTTGACTGCTGCCTAAATCAAAGTAACATTTGCAAAATTTGAGGTGGTTTGTCAAAGTCGCGTACTAGGTACGTAAACTAGTAGTTTCCTTTACATTAATATACGCGACCGTTACAAATACTTACATAATTATAATCATGTTAAGATTTCATGAAATAGTCGTATACAATAGGATAACTTGGCCTAAAGAGTAAAATTGATGACTTTTAATCATTATCTTTAATAGGTACTTATGTTATAAAGAGGAAAGATTTAATTGTTTGTTTGTATTGAATAGGCTCCGAAACTAGTGGACCGATTTGAAAAATGTATTTTTCAACACACTTGCTCATAAAGTGGCTCTATGGTCACCGCAATTAGGCACAGAATGACACCCATAATCAAACTGTGACTTTTTATTGCTATAACTCACTAGTGAGTTATAGTTTTTTATATTTTATTTATTGGTGGAGTGGCGTTGTTCTTGAATCATTTTCTTCGTAACTAGTACTTGTAGACATTTTAATTAATAAATAACTATAAATTCAATAGTGAAAACGAGTTGTGAAAAATGTTTCGCTATGGCGGGAAAAATTAACCAGTCTGTTAAGCGCGCATTGCGATCGGCCACAGACTAAAGGGATGAGGTTTTTCTTTTTATTTTCCGCGCATAGGGTTTGCGCCTATTCTGCCACGTACAAAATGGGGAATTAGAAGTTTTCTTCTATTACAGAGAAAACAAAAGTTATATTTGAGTGAAAGTTTTATTTTTAAAACACGTACGAGTTAAAATTATCTATTTAAATAAGAAGTTGCATGAAATGAGCAAGCAATAGGAACATTAGTTTATTTGTTCTATTGAACACGATCTTTTTTTGAATAAAATGAGTTTTTATTGATATTGTATTCACAAGAGTGTTGAAAAACGTCGTATGATACATGTGTGATAATTACCGTCTGTTGTGTAATGTTACACACTAGTACCCTATTGTACTATTACCATTAGAAGCCGACATTATCCCTGATGAACATAGGCTACTTTTTAAAATTTAATATAATAAATATATAATACGAAATCCACGCGGACGAATTCTATAAATACAAACGTGTTACGGTCCTGAATCGTATTTTTTTGAACATACAACTTAATACTGACTAGTATACTGCAAAAAAACGTAAGTATTGAATTTCGCCGGCTACCTTGGCCCTAAAATATCATTTTGTAGCGTTCCCCATAAACGAATCCTGGCAATCGAACCGAACGGCCTATTTCTTTAAATGCAAGCAAAGAATATAACTACTCTCTACCGAATGCAAGCCTCCGATCTCACTACTATCACTCATCGCTAGATGTCATTGTGTGAAATACGCGGCCTTTGTAGGCCCCTCAATTCTTAGCGACTACTCTCTGGAAATTTAACACATCAGCTGGTAGTTATAATAATTACTGTACCCGACTCGGACGCCTCGTTAGTCCCATAAATATATTATCTCTACTCTGCGGTTCGCAAGCGTGACTGCTGAGCGTAGGTTCCGGGTTCGATTCCTTTTTGTTTATGAAAATTCTCAGTTGCAGCCCGGAGTCTGGATTTGTTCATGGTAACTAGGCTGTCCCCAGATTACATGGGAGTTACTGGCGAAATGGGTGTAGGTACTAAGTTTACACCTGTGAGTAGGTAACCCCTTCAAAGAAAACAGGCGTTATGTTAACTACTAAACTCATCAACTGCTTCTCGTTATTGTAGCTTTGTTGGGTGTGATTCCTCGTGAATGTCCATCGGCGCCGCTCGGCGAACTACTATTTGAAGTCCAAACTTGCAAGGCCGATTCGGACTGCTGGCCGCGGATCTGCTGTCCTGATGGCACACGCTCCTACTGCCGTACTGCCCGGGCTAGACTCGATCTGGTGCCCGTCGCCAACCAAATTGACGGACGTAAGTAAACATTTGTAGGCGACTGACAATTTCAACTATCGGGCAAACTTATGACTTGCGATCCAAAGAACACCTACAATATCACCTATTTTTGAGATGATTGGCACTGGACATCTTTACGAAAACTGATGAAAAGAAAACCTTTACTTTTTTACTTACTACTGCTTAGTACAAACTTCATGACAATATCATAATTTTATGTTTCAGCCGTGCGGATGATTGAGCAATACTTGCAGTGCACACCTCCTCCTCAATACGACCTGTTCCCTCAGAAGTGCAGCTCCAGCGTGGACTGCTTTCCCAACTTGTGTTGCGCAGAGGGTGGCAAGAAGCACTGCAGACCACCACAGCGCAGCCTTCTAGCATTGTTTGCTGGAGTCGGACAGGTAGACACCTACTTACAGTTTACATAATGTGTGGACGAGAATCATATGAAACTGGTCATAGAAGATTCTTAAGGCATGTCAAATAATCATGCTTATCACCTACTAGACCCAACAGAAACCTACAGTTCTACATGTGCAAATCCACTTACTCTTGGTGTATTTATTTTTCAGAGAGTTGGATCCACATTAGTCAACCTACGTCAGGTCCAAGCAAACGCAAATAAATCATAAGAGTAATATTATTGAGATTTTAGTGTTTAGTTCTTTTATACTTTTGTACAGTTTTGTAAAATAAAATAATGTTTTTTTAGTTTCCATTTTGTTTTATTTATGGCAATAAACTGTTTTCTGTTGTGCTTATTTAATAAATTTTCAAAATTAGGCACCTAAAATATTTATTTAAGGGATTCAACGCTGTTTTCTCATCATGGGAATTTGTTTTGATTTACATGACTAATTAACTTCAGAAATATAGTGACAAAATCGTTATCATTAAAGAAATTGTGATTGTGTTGAACATTAAAACAAGTTTATTTACTTAGTTTAAAGTTTATTTGCTAAACATTTTAATCAAGCTGAAACAAAAGAAAGAAATATGTTAATTAGGAATCCTACAGGCTGGATAGAATGAACGTGTTACCTAAGATATTAACATTGAAGTATGTTAATAATCATAAACTGTGGTTAAGTTTCATAACGTGACATGAGTGACCACCACAGCAAACACCAGGAGATATTATTGCATGCTCCATTGTCATTATTTTGTTTAGTTTGTGTCTTTCCAATATTGCAACAGTGAGAGGCCTACTATCCCTTGCAAAAGTACCATAAACGCATTAGTAGACAGGTAATTACGGACACTAGTACCTGCTAATTAAGTAAGATGGTTGTTTGGGTTGCACATCCTTCATAATTATAACGATTTAATAAGTATGAGGGTAAAATTTAGTATCGTTTGGTAGGAGGACAAGGTGGGGAGGTGTTGGGGGGATGTAGGGGGGTGCTCCGTCCCCTCTGGTGCCACTCCCATGAAAAGGTAACGCACAACCTCAAAACTCTTAAATGTCGTTTTTCCAAGGTCTCCAGCGGTGCGGGAAGTGCAACCCCTTCGCCCTTGCGTAACAAAGGATAGGCACCCATGCTCACCTCCGCAGCTTCGGTTTACTGGTCGCCCCGGGCGACCAGCCTCAACCCCTACGGTTCGCACGGGTGCTTATGCTTTGTTACAGCGGGCGGGGGTTGCCCTCCCTTCGCGCCTCCGGAATTTTATAAACACTGTAGGGGTAGAATCCAAAAGACTTTGTGTAGTCGGGGTGCCCCGATTCGGTTTTGGAACAATGTCGACGTATTTTAACCATGAAGGTGGGGGTACACTTACTTCTCAAAACTCTGGGAGAAACGGAATGAACGTAAGCAAATGACACTGACACATGACGCAAATAGCGTTTTTGTTTTTTTTCTACGTTCCGTTTCATAGATTTTGCACGACATTTTACAATCGCCGATTTTAACTCTCCGATTTCTCGAAAAATATGCATTACCTTGTAATAAGAGCGTAGGTAGCGTTACAATCAGGGAACCCAACCCTACCATATTTAACCCTTTTTACCCCCGAACTCCTGCCAAACGATACTAGACCCGACCCTTAGTATTTATTATAGGATAACTTTGAACCTAACCTCCCGTCGTCCATCCTATTTGAATGCTGGGCAGTTGTTCAGTTGAGGAATAGTATGCAGAGAACAAATAGTCACACAAATGATGTATTGTTTGTATTTTATTTAGGGTTTAGGACCACCTAAACCCTAAATAATCTTTTCACAAGTTTCCCATAAAAGTTGTCCGGTAGTTGGATAGTTTGGCCAGATCATGTCTATATTTACAAGCAACCGTTTGCAAAATTTACCATTCCATACAAAGTAGTCAAATTAAAGGGCTTTTCCTCTTACTTTGCTGTGCCAAACGACCGGCGGGTCCACAATGACCATGTCTTTGTAAACCTACCACCAAATGCAATAAATAATTAAATATATTATGTACTATACTTATTTATTTTATGGAACTTCCATGTTCAGTAGTGGTACAAATAATTAAGAGAACCTAATGCCACAACACATTCTTTACCAGTCAACCTTTGGGTTGAAAGAAGAAGTGATGAGTTTACGAAAAAGGAATAATATGCTATGCTATATATTCAAAAACAGGTGCTCCTAGACCCGGTAGGCACCTAGTTGATTATTGAACTGAATGACTGAACGTTACATAAATAATTATAATCTCTTTCCACAACCAAAACAACCATGAATAAGTAGTTGACATGGGTACATACCTTCTTGAAACCAATGTCGTGAGCGTATTCTCTGAAGCACTGTCGGCAGATGTTCAGACCGTACTTACGGATGAGACCATGTCTGTTAGAGCAGGCGCGGCTGAAACATGCAGAGCAACACTTCAAACACGTGTTCTAACCAAAAAAAATCCTTGCGAAAATACACTTTCTAAGAATTCATACCATGAGCGGGAGCCCTGGCCGTATCTGCGAGGATGAGAATACCAAATGTTAGCGTGACCCATTGTGCAAACTTTTTAGTTCTTGCGCTACACCGCAGTAAGGAACACGTCCAAAATGGCGGCTTCTACACATGAAAAGGAGCGAACTTTTTAATCTACGGTACTTATTTTTTCGAATTGACATTTATTACCTAGTTTGACACCCAGCCTTTTATAAAATAAAATAAAATCGAAACCGTTTATTTTATTTGCTTAAACTGTGATAGACACAACAGATAAATAAAAGAAAAATGTACAAAGACAAAGACAAAACGACATGTAGGTCATGTAGTCATGTAGTGATCGCATGCAAATATTTAATAATTAAAGTAGTTATGCTAGTTACTTGTTTATTAATGTGGGTGTATTATAGGTACACCTCTGCCTAACACTTCGGGAATAACAGGCGTGGTGAACTCACATTAACTTATAATTAGAGACAAATTAATTTTTAATAAAACTGTGTTTTAAGTTTTTTATTAACAACCCTATAATTGTGTGTAAAATAGAATGCTTACAATCAATTTTACACAACTATTTACATTGGGTACAAAATTAATAACAATACAAATAAATTCAAAACAAAAGGACAATTAGGCGTTGGCGTTGAAGTACCTACTTTAGCCCTCTATGTATTAAATTCAAGTCCAAAATTAGAAAATGACCCGCCATATGAATTTAAAACGTTTAAATTAAAACCGACTGTACACAAAAACACAACCTAGTATCCAGTAGTACCCTTCGACTCAACTTATAGTACATCCTGTTTCATCCATATCAATTTTAACATAGTCTTGACGAAATACAGGGTTGGTTTGTATTTTTTTTAGAGCTTTCCCACAAACTTTTCGTCTTTTATTAACTTTGGCTAATGAAAAGGTCCAAGAATTTTTGGCTTCAAAAAAGGTTGTGTTCACGTTGGATTAGGAGTCGCTCACGAATGACTATAGATAATTTGATAAATTGCATTCCTACAAAGGAGACGTTCACAAAATGTATGAAGCTACAGCCAAGACTCTGCACAGTGTATGGGTCCAAGCAGGTGAAGCGGGCACAGATATTGTGAATAGATAAATCTGCATTTTAACAAGGAAGTCTTGATTTTTACTAATCTTACTTTAGCCAAAATTCTGCCGTTTATCGCTTTCTAATGATTGTTAATTTCATAATGGTTACCTATGCTGCCATCTATGACTTTTTTACAGACTAATTGAAAAATGTTCTAGTTGAGACCCCATGACGCAGGCAACGCCGAGAAGCGAACACAAGTCTGCCCTAGCCTGTCAACTTGGAGTTTAAATGTGGTGACACAGGATGATATTATGTGTCTCATCGTTTGTGATATTTCACAAACGATGAGACACATAATATCATCCTGTGTGTCCTGCTGCTGCCTGCTACAGCTGCACGTTACAGGAACTGATGGACCTAGTGATGGCACCAATGGCATCAAACGCGTAGCGGAATTCTCGGCTGAGTCTGAGAATGCCCATCGGCATGCTAAGAAAAAGAATAAACCTGTTATACGTTATTCTGTTTGCTCACGAAAATTACAAAAAAAAATGTGTTTGTTTGCACAACACAATATCACATCTAGACTCGTAAACTACTGAACCGATTGTGTTGAAACTTTTACAGCCGCATATCTGATTTTATTAAAAGCTGGCATACACTTTACACTGAATAATTTTATTTAAGTGCTTATAACAAATAATGATTCCCTTAGAACTGCATCTTTAACCCCGCTTGGTACGGCATCACTCAATCGAATATTATTGTCAAACATCTAAAACTTTAAATAAAGTTTCGATTTGTATAAGGATACCACATCTAAACCCTTGTTGGGCAATAAAAAACTGACGACAATTTTGAGAAATATATATTTTATACAAATATCAAAACCATATTGCAACAAGTCTAAACACTACCTTTGCCCAGACTTCATTTGGTAACGTTCGCATTGTCGCTCACAATGTGTGTTTAAATGTCTGTTGTCTAACAGCCTGTCGGCCTCAATTAGGGTTGTGGGCATGCCCACCTTGCCCACAACGGTATCCGCACTTGCTACGCAACGTGCTTATAAGAAGTCGCTTGCCTACAAAAAAAAGGATAGCGACAGCTAGCTGTCAAATTCTTGGACACTGAATAGTAGCGACATCTGAAGTGAGCAAGTGACATTTTTTTTATTCCCATGGGGTTATTTGACGAAACGTGAGGTTTTGAAAACGCCAGTGAGTCGCTGGTGACTAAAATCGGTGCGTGTGCATTACATAATGAAAACGATTACGACTAATATAATAATCGATTCCAAACAGTTTTTATTGTGTCCTCAATTAAAGGCTAGTCAAAGTGACAATATTAAAGCTCAATTTCCTAGAAGAGCGGTGCCCGGCACCATTGTCCATAACACATCTGTAATATTCATTAAAATATCTAAATACAGAGCATTTTTTTATACCTAACAAAACAATGGTCAGCCGTTTAATTATAGTACTCTTTGGGTCAGCCTGCCGACCTGTCACCACAAGCAGCACCCGTAAACGAACTTAACGCAAAGATCAGCCCAAAGAATATAATAATATTATGGGAGGATCAGCCATTACCCCCTCGTCATATTTGAGGGATGTCAAATACTGGTGAAAATATCAGATTTTCGTCACGTCCATAAAAAATATGACGGAAACGCTCATTTAAGAAACCTTAGCTTCGGCGAGATCAATGAACCCACGAAATATTGACAATGACTGTGTACAAATCGTACGATGACGTCGATGACGTCCATGACATTGACGTGTTCAATTAGTTGGTAAAATAGTGATGCCTGCATTCGATTTTATTAATCGATTTTCGACATATTTAGAATCAAATAAGTCTTTTTTATTTTACGGTTTCCTAGAAGACCGGTGACCGCCGAATGCGGCCGTAATGCCCAATTATAGAGCTTTTTGACACCTTAATGTCAAATACTAATGAAAATTACATATTTTCATGACGTCCGCTATGAATGTGACGGAAACGGTCTTCTAGGAAACCATAGCTTTAGTCTGCAAAACGCTTGAATATTACAGGGTTGGAATACAATACGGCTGATTGGAACTTTGCGCAGAAGGCTGCATAATACATTTTTTTTTAGTAACCAAATGGATTTGAGTTTACACCGAGCCGTGATTCATCGGCTGTATTGTACTTGGAAGGTAGCAAAGGATGTGCAAGGTGGAACTATTGAGAATACACATGTAACTTTTGGGTACAAGGGTACATGTTATTTCTAGACAAAATAACCGACAGAGTAGGAAGAACAATTGTTCTCTTAAAATTATTCATTTTTTCTCTTTATTTAACGAAAATTGCATATATTTCTGCAGACGAAGAGTCTACAAAATCTGCAAATCGATTGAAGTTCAGTTGGCGTTTGGCGTCGCGTCGGCGTCGTTGACACTTTAAGTCGAGGAATCGAGTCTGTCTAGTGATCGAGTTATAACTTTTAAATTGCACGGCAACGCAACGGCATTGGTTCATGGTTGACAGTTATGTTATGTTATTACGATCTATGAATGGAGAGGTCGTTTTTACAGGTAATTTGATAAGGTAAATATTCAATTACTATTTTGTATGATTATTTAGGCTTAAGCAAAATATCAACACGTTTACGGCTGGCTACTTTAACAGCGGCAGCAGTTAATCTTTGTCTTACACATTCACGTAGTCGGTATGTCGATAGATACTTGTCATTGCTCGTGTATAGATTTATACAATTTAATTCAATAGATCGGGGTTATTTCGACCTTTATTCGACAGTCGTCTCGAAAATTATGACTTGCTTGCTACTCTTGCGAGTAATAAAGTACTTCATAGTTAATTTTACTACTACACAGCCACGTTGACGTTTGCATGTTGGCGTTTTATGCCAAACCAAACATTAAAATAACTTATTATCAATGATACATTCGTCGTATTAGAGGCAATCCTTACTTTCGTACCCTAGACTAGTTATATACGGACGCTGCAGTGCGCGACAAGATAATTCCCGTATCGGCAATATTGCAGACCTAGGTACCTTTTTTTAAAATATTGTTTCAATAATGGAGGAAATATTAAAGTTAATACATAAAATAACAGCTTATCTTACTTTTCAGTTATCTACTTTCACAATGGGGTTCATAATTAATGCTGTAAAGAGGTTTATAAAGACAATTATAAAGCTGTCTTTGTATTTGGCTCTGATTGTGACCATAATTATTCTTATTCCTAATTTGCCACCATACACAAAATTTACCAGCATTGAGTGAGTAAACATTATTTATTCTAATAGTATTATGAGTTACATATTTACTTAATGAATATTTCAATTTTCCAACGAGAATCTTCTATGAAATTGTTGCAAATTTTAGGGTATCACCAGTACAACCAAGAGTTGGTCCACTAGCCATAAATAGTGCCTTAAACAATGCTGGGAGATCATTCAGTGGAAAACTGTTAGGACCTGAAGCTTTCCAAATATTTAAAGGTGAATTGTACACCAGTCTTGCAACTGGAGAAATTGTCAAACTTTCACCCGAAGGTCATGTGACATTTGTGACTACTGTTGGACAACCATGCAGTGAGTAATTTTGTTAAAATACTAAGCTCTCTATTAAAAAACTAGTTAGTGCCTGCAACTCTGTCCACATTTAGTTAGTAAACAACAGTAAGTCTCCATGTATGAAGAAGTGTGAGGGTTGATTTGGCTTTTGGCAAATACTTATACATCAAAGAATAATACATGAAAGGTACACCAAAGAGACAATATTTGGAATATTGCATGCACGGAAGAAATGTACCTTTGAAGTGACTATGATTTATTTTTACTCAAAAGGACAATGGAATCTGAAAGTTACATATGTCGGTCTAACAAGATTCATACATAATCTTAAAGGTTTGGATGTCTTGAATGAAGAGGAAATTTTGTGAGTTATTGGAGTATTAAGATATTGAGCATATATTTTTGTTCACAAAAAGGGAATTCTTTCTTTTGTTTTTTGCTGTGACCAGTAGCTTATAATACCTATTAATGTGATTGAATACTAACATAAAAACAAAACATAACATCGCATTAAGTTCCTAAAGTACATTACTTTACACCAGTTATCTGTTTAGTTTATAATATGTGAACAGCATCCTACTGAGCAACAGCCAATGGATGCATGAGCAATAACAGCTTCGTAGTCTTTCGCATTTTTTTTGTTGTAAAGTTAAACGAAAATACATAAGTCATATTCTCAGCTCTTTCTTAATAACAAAAAATGTGAGACATAGTTACAGTTGGTATAACAACTTATTGAGTTGAGATCAATCAAATGACTTAATTTTAAATATCTTCTGTGTACCAAAAACCCACGTTTTGCAAAGTAATATTAAATGATTTGCTTTGTGTCCACATATTTTGGTTTTTGTTTTCTGATGTTTACTGTGCATTTTTACCATTGGTTTCAATACCAGTTGATTGCATATTTGAATAAATATTCATTTCCATAGAAAGTTTTTCAAACTAACAACCTAATAAGTTAAGAACAAAATTTTATTTTAAAAGATAGTGCAGACCTTATAATGTATTAAATATATATATTTTAGGTGGACTTGTCCATGAGCATATTTGTGGTAGACCTCTTGGGATTGAAATAGATGAAAAAGACGAATCCCTGTATGTAGCTGATGCTTACCATGGCATCTGGAAGGTAAACCTGAAGACCAACAAGAAGCAGCTGCTGGTCTCGCCCAGAGTGGAGATTGAGAAGCGCCAACCTAAACTGTTCAACTCAATAGCATTGGCCAAGAATGGAGACTTGTACTGGACAGACTCAAACAGTGACTTTCACTTGAAGGATGGAGCAATATCATTTATGACTGACCCTACAGGAAGGTATTATGAGATATAATTAAACCTTTTCTTAAACAATAGTACTTTGTTCATGGTGATAAGAATGATTCACAAATGTTAACAATTTTATTTTTAGATTGTTCCGTTATGATGCCGCAAAGAACCAAAGTAAAGTTCTTCTCAATGACTTATGGTTCGCAAATGGTGTGATTCTGTCTCCTAACAATGACTTTGTACTGGTTGCTGAGAGTTCCCGTGCCAGAATTATGAAATATTATGTCAGTGGACCTAAAAAAGGAAAATCGGAAGTTTTTGTTGATGGTTTGCCAGGTAATTCATATTTAAATTGTTAACATATTTCAAAAAATTTAGGAAAATCAGCTGAATTGCGAAAGGTAAGTTTTAAAGTACTGCTCACTAATCAGTTCAAAAGTTGCTGCAGTTGGTAAATATCATCACAATTCTAAGATCAGACCATTCGTCATGCTATATTTAAATTAAAATATAAAAATTCTATGCAATATTTATCAAAGTACTTTATTGGCTGAGATTTTAATAATATATTTAATAAATGCTTTTGTATCCATGAATAGGACTATTGAATAATTTCTTAATCATATAAACTTGTAACATACCAACAACAAACATTAAGCTTATCTGAAAGCTCGACCACACATCAACGATAAATGTGTCTTCAAACGCCATGTAACTGTCCCGCGACTTGCTTGCAGCATAAATGTTAAGCAGACGTCGCGACTTCACCACGTGCCCTAGCGTTAGAGATAAAGAATCTGCCATTGGAGCCACTTCCACGTAATACGCTTGGCCGTTTTCATCGATTCCCTGCCACTCCAGCACTTCTTTTTGCTCACCATCTTCGGCATCCTCGACCGCCACTGCTGCTTTAACATCACCTGTTGAATCTTTGTCTTCTACAAGGACATATAAAAATACGAGTTTGGAGTTCATTAAACTATACGTGTTGTCCATGCAGAAGGCGTAATCTCCATCCACTTGCAAATCCATGATGATTGAATTTTCTGAACTTTTAAAATCCGTCACAAGTTTAACTTCATTAGGGTCCGTTACTTCAAAGGTTATATCCAGATCCCCATGTTGTCCGTCCAACACCTGGTAGTACACTTCGAGCATCTGTCCAGCTTTCCCTGATTCAAAGACGCACACCCGTGCTCCCGGTTCTATTCTAAAGTTGATATCACTCACGTATATATTTTGACCGTAACATTTTGTGCTAAAAAATATCGCAAAAAAGAAAATAGTGGTAGAATACATGACTGCAGAAGATAGTATTAAAAGTAACGAATGCTGAAAACAATGTAGGTAATTCATTATTACATCATCATTGACTCAGGTGTTTTATATAGTGGTTGCACGGGCCGTCATCATGATCCAAGCGTTTGAAAAATGTTAAATGACGCGTTCTATCCATCTGTATAAACAGGCGTCCCCGATAACTTGCGCGTACTGCCCGACGGCTCCGGCCTGCTGGTGGCGCTATACACCGTGTTCGAAGAGGGCCGAACTCCCCTCACACATTTGCTGGCCGCCACGCCACTCGTCAGGAAGCTGGTTGCCCGTCTACACAGACTCGTTGAAATACCCTTCGAATATCTCAACACCATATACCCACACATTGTGTTTGAAGAGATAGTGTACTTTGTAAGTATATTTTTACGTAAGTTTAAGTGTAGGCTTTCAGTTACAAATTTGAATAGATTTACTATTAATTATATGCTAGTGCTGAAAAAGAGTTTTGATATCATGTATGTTCCATTAAGCAATTTAAATAAAAATTTCGAGGCTATTTATACCTGGTCTGTAGCTTGACCCTTTAAATGAAAATAGCCTATCTCTCTGGTTTGGTGTTGATTGCAAAATCCTTTAATTCAATTATGTTCAACTCCTTTACAGGTTGGGCACTTTAAAAGTATATCCGGCTTAACCCCAGCCTTGTCTGGAGTACTGCAAATGGATTGGGATGGAAACATTGTTGCCGGATATTATAACACAGATAGAACCTTAGACCACATTAGTGACGCTATTGTGTTCAACGACAAACTTTATACAGGCAGTCCACATCTACAAGATTTTGTCGGAACAGTACCTGTCCCTCCTCTTTTGAAAAAAGCATTTGTGTCGACTAAAAAGTCGGAAGCGCCTAAGGTTGAGAAACATGCACAAAAATCTAAACCCGTCCAGCATGAACCTATAAAGAAGACTGAAGAAAAACCTAAAGCTAAGGTAGAGGAAAAGCCGAAGGTGGAATCCAAACCTAAAGTTGAGGAAAAACCTAAAACGGCAACTAAATCAGTAGAGAAAGAAGCGCCAAAAGTAGCAAAACCAGTAGAAAAAGTAGAGAAACCAGTTGTGAAAGAAACGCCAAAAGTAGCGAAACCAGTACCACCGGCAGCACCTAAGCCACCGCAAGAAGCTAAGCCTGCCACTACAAAGCCGAACGCGGAGGCGAAGCCACCCCAGCAAACACCGCCGACGCCCCCCAAGCCTGCACCTGCTGCAACAAAACCAGAGCCCAAAGCACCAATAAAAACTGAACCCAAAGCGACTACTACACCTGAAGTAAAAACAACGCCTCCTCCAAAGCCGGCTGAGAAAACTACACCTCCCTCTCCGAAGACACCAACAGAAACAAAAAATGAAGCACCCAAAAAAGTTCAACCAGCAGTCAAACAAGATGTGCCTAAAACTGCTGAAATTAAACCCAAACCAATTAAGGAGGAAATTCCGTCGGACACCGCCAAGCCGACCAAGGAAACATTAAAAGTCATTAAAAGAGATGGTCCCGCTGAGATCCATGTGGCTAATTAGTAAGTAAACGTGGTTGTAATTAATATGTGTTAATAGATCTCTCTCAAAGGAACAAATTATGAAGGGAAACTTGAACATTGGTTGTTGGTATTTTACATTGTGTTTAATAATTTAATAAGATCTTCAAGCTCGTGATTAGTTGTATGTTTGTTCTTAATCGTTTTAAAGTCATTCCAATTTAATTCCTTTTGTAACATATTTAATGGTAGTATAAGGGTGGGTCAGAGGAACTCAACCGAGCCTGATTTGCATTGCTCAAAACATAACGAATTGTTGAAACAATACGCCGCACTCTACACAAATTAGTATGGTTACGCTCGTCTGCCCCCACCCTAATAGTACAATTGCGAAAATTGCAACACTGTAGGTAAATAGTATTTGCACTGTTATTATTCCAATTCTTAACATATTTAGTATTAGTGGTATAAAGTTAAGGTCTAGACATACTCTTTTTGGCGTTTTATTTATTTTGATTGTGATGTATGTACGAGTTTATTTAAATTTATCAAATTGGACCAATTTATAAATTATGGATTACAAAATATATTATTATGTTAAAAACATCACAAAAATAACGCTCATTTCCGATAAGTTCAAATCAAAAACATCAGATACCTTTTAATTATGCGTAAACTGTTATGAATAATCTTATTTTGTTTATAGATAATTATTGTTTTAGTGCAAATCATTGTACCTATTATAATCGCCTCACTTGTTACATGTTGTGCCGGTTATCGTTACTCCGATAATTAGTTACCAGTCACCAATTAGTGCAATAATATGGATAACATTATGAATGTTTATTAATTTGAAAATTATTTACTAAATAATAGAGATTCTATTACTGCTAGCCAGCAAATATCCGAACCCCAATTCGGTATATTGCCACAACAGAATACATTTTAAGAATAATGTGTAGTTTGAGGGTTTCCAAATAAATATCAAGATAACAAATAAAATAAAAAAATAATCTTTCCAAGACGGTGTCACGGTATCTTACTGTTTCAGCCTAGTGTTAAAGCAATAAATAAAGTAATATTTTATGCATAGTAACAGTACACATAGTAACAGTAGTATCATTCAAAATAAATGCAAGGTGTCAAAAAATAACGAAAAACCTCTTCTGCCGGGCCGTACTACTCGTCATTATGAACAACTTTTATTATGAAAACCTGAAATTGTGAAAAAAAAAACTGCTGTTGCATTCATTTTATCGACTTTGCGAAAACAAATGCTTGAAGCACCTTATTCTTTTTCACGATGCCTGGGTTGGTCTCATATTAAAAGTTGTTATAATGATGACTAACACTACCCCATATGAACGTTTTCAGTTATTTAAGTTACAACTTGTATAATTGAGCAATATTTGACGTGTAAGCAATTTAAATAGTATATTTTTATTACATAATGTACCTACATTTATATATTAAACCATTTTAATTTTTATATAACCTTTTTAATGTAGCACCCTGTATTTACGTCCCAAAAGACAACATTATGGCCGATGATAAATATAAAAATTAAACCATTAGCAATATACAGTCATGATGTGGATGACCACACTAAGGCACGGAATTAACGGCAGCAGCGTGCATCCGGCGGCGGCAAATCGTCCATAATTATTATATTGTAGTCTGTGGCGGCCGGCGGCGACGACGTACCGTAAAACGGGGTGAATAGGGATGCAGGGGTAAATCGGGACGAAACTTTATAGGGATTTTAACATTGAAATAATTTAATCTAATACTGTAGTCTGCCTCGTTGGTCTAGTGGTCGCAAGAGCTACTGCTGAGCATGAGGTCCTTGGTTCGATTCCCAGGTCGGGCAAATTGTTATTGGGTTATCTAGAATTTCTCATTAGCAGCCCGGAGTCTGGATTTGTGCCCAGTTGATGGCAATATATAGGCTCGCCCCTTATACATGGGACTTAAGCATAACTGTCGAAATGTGGGCGTGCTATCGGTACACCTCTGCCTAACCCTTCTGGGATAACAGGCGTGATGTTATGTTATGTTCTAATATAACCATTCAATCAATCAAAATAATATTAATTCATCCAGCTTGTCCCTTGCTGCCCTCTTCCAGCGACGACCTAAGCCGAGGTCCATACCCCACAGGGGGTGCCCTTAGCGTGTAATCGCTTAAGTTTTTAAGTGTTTAAGCCCTGGCTGGAGGCCTTAATTTATTAGGGCCACCACAGGCAAGTCCGGTTAAGCAGACGACATCCTCCAAGGCTGACCTGCGAGAAGCCATTTCCAAAAAACAACTTAGTCGGGGACTTACCCATACGCGATATTACTGAAAAGACATAGTTTTGTGAGCTTACTTTCATTTTAACAATTTGACAGCCAAGCATTTTGTAACGCGCATTCCCCTGTATGTACCGTCGTGTAATGCCGGCCATCTACACCATTTTTGTAAAAGTTATATAAAAATAACCGTAAAAGTTATGGATTTGCTTTTTTATCGTATATGCTAGAATAACTAATTAATTGTTATTATAAATTAAAACAGTTTTTTTTAATCTAGTCAATAATACCCATTTTCGACAAAAAAGTACTTTCTCAAGCCCTAGATGACGTGTTTTTTCAGCTCTGAACCGTGTAATGCCTGTCTATGAAATTTTTCAAAACAGGGATAGTGGCACAAAGAAGTATCCTTACTTCCCCGTTTGCCTGTCAGTTTTTTATTGTGTCCTCGCAAACCTTGCAGACTCGTTTGACAATGTTTTTTGTCGGAAAAACCTGGTATTTCGCATGAGATGGTCTAGCAGCACTACCAGCTCCAGCACCAGATGATACATCTGCCAGGAGAGCGTCGCCGCAGGTGTGAAACTGAGAAAATTTTGGTCTCCGTGCCTGTGTTCTCAATTTATTATAAATTATGGATGCGTTCACGGTTGCTCTAGCCACTAAATGGAAGAACATTTTCTTCCAACATTTCATGGACTTTCTGTGAAGGGAATAATATGTCACGTACACCGGTCATTTAGGTCAACCCCGATTTTATGGACATTGTAATCCAAAATATAGTCAGGCTTGATTTTTTTATGGGTTCTCCTTTAGCGGTTACTGTGACCTCCGCCCAAGAGGCGGCGTGCTTTGTTGTAAGGAAGTGGACATCCCGCTTGTCCTTCCGCTTACAGGCTGTCAAATTTCCGCGGTGACAAAAGGCCATTTCGTGCGTTTCTAAAAGCTGCTGACGCCATTGCTGCGGCAAGCCACGCCGATTTGACATCACAGTGCCAACGATTCACGTGTTTCTAAGCCAAACCAAGTCAGCTATAGTAGGGCTGGTGAAATATCTGTCCATGTAAGCAGTATGCCATTTGTCGAAGTAAGGCTCGGCGAGTTCTGTGACTATTTGAGTGACAGTGACTCTGAAATGAACTCTTCCTCTGAAATCACTGGTTCCCTCGTCGATAGTCAGATCTTCACTGGGGTTGAAGTTCTCCTCACACAATTTACTGAGCTCATCGAAATATGGTCGCAGCTTGAAGAAGGCTTCGTAGATTGTTTGACCTCGTGCGATGTGCTTAGAATTATCGTTTAGATGTAAGCAACTATAAATAAGTAGCCCTAAACCGAGCCCTTGTCATTATCTTGCCAGCAAAGATAAAAATATTTTCTCTTGTTGACCGGTACGAATAAAAGTTTATTTCTGAACTAAAGTCATGTGAATAATGGTGCACAAAAACTTTTTTATTTCAGAAATTGTGACCGGTTTCCAGCTGTGCAACATGGTCCCTGGTTTTAGCAAACCCTGTCTAGCCTGCTTCGCCTTCATTTGACCCGCATATCTATTGGTTTCAGTTTTTAGTAGCTTCCAAAACGAGTCGGGATTTTTGTTTTCGAAAACAATCCAATACCTACGGATGAATTCTCGTTGATATTGGGGGCTAAAACTTTGTTTACCTGTTCGAAAACGAGATTTTCAGGAGGCTGTTCCCTTGGTGTATACGTCCACTCATTGGCTTCATCCATTTCTTTTATGCTAGTTGTGGAACGTGACGATCTTCCTCGAGTAGATGAAGATGCGGCCCGCCCCCGCTTACTTCGTCGACCCCGAACTATCCTCCGTGCTCGTTCCCGATTATGACCTTGTTCAGGGTCGGGTCTCGGAACATTTATCGGCATATCTTCATGATCCTCCTCCTACTCTTGGACATCAAAAACCGTAGTTGCTAAAAAAAACAAACAATAATCATTCAAAACAAAAAAGTTTTTTTCGCGCTCTTTATTTTTCATTTACAAAAACAACTAGTACTGATTAGTAAGTACCTAAATATAACAAAATTTACCTTCAATTTCCTCCTCCACACATGACTCCACATGCGAGTCTTCATCATTGCACAGGGCTTCCATAACTTCATTCGACGTAAGTCTATAAGCGCGTCGCGACAAATTCATTTCGCGCCAGAAGGAATAATTACACCGAATGAAATCACAGCGTGTCCGCGACTGCGCGCCGGGCGGCTCGACCTACTCGCTCGACACATTCCTTGCAATCCCTTCCCTTCCTTTTCACTCCACCGCACGCGCGCACCTCCTTACTATGAATGACCCATTTTTGACATTTTCAACATTGTACATAGACTAATTTGTGGTGTGTGAGGGAAATATTGTAAATAACACAATCGTTTTTTTACTAAATAAAAGTCTTTTATTTACTAAAACTACGATTGTGTGAAAAACTTCTTTGATTCACCCCTTCTGTTACATCTTGTTGTTCCTGCACCAAGGTGACTTAGTTCGTGTTGCGCTTTGAATGCTACTGATAAGTCGCTGTTAGTTATGGACGAACGTTGCCGGTTGATGTTTTGCATATGATGGGTCACTGACCATCGCGCAATGTGATAAGACGCAAAATTTATACTTGGGTAGGACATGCAAATCTTCAGTTCTTCATGATTTTGTTGGTCTTGAGAGAGTTGGTTGTAGTCGATTGTGGAGTGCGACAAGTTGATTTCTTCGATGCGTGAAAAGGCGCCCGCTGTTTCGTTCTTATCACCGTGAATGTACTCGATCTTTGCACAGAACTGACTAATGTAGTGTTGGCGTTCTTTCGTGGTGTATCGCTGCTACTCGGCGTTCTTGTCAGAGCGTAAGTTTGGGACATGTGATCGGTGTATATTGTAAGGCCACTGCCCTCTATCAGTCGTCGTAGGTGTTGTTCAATAATAATTCCAAACATAATACAACAATCGTAATTGTTTAATTTCATTTTATTTTTGTTAAGGAAAATATTATGAATAATATGTTTACATTATGGTGATAAAATAGAGAGTGATAATAGACGTGTTTCTACTATGAACCACATTCACATAATTAGTGACATATGCGGTTAGTGGGGATAGATTCGTATTCTATGAATTAATCGAAACTTGCTTTATTGATGGTACCTCGCATCGCGGCAAGGACGAAACTGAACAACCCCAGGCCAATGTCGACATCCTAACTACTATTATAAATGCGAAAGTGAGTTTGTTTGTTACGCTTTCACGCTAAGACGGCTAAACGGATCCATAGATAGCGGATTTAGATAGACCATGAACTGGATAAACCTAAAAAAAACATCGGCTTCTTTTCATCCTGGATCGCAACCGAAGTCGCGGGCAACAGCTAGATCGTTATAAGGCCGGTTACAGTGCTTCACCGACCGACGGTGCGTACGTCGTGTACGTTCATTGTGTAAACGGCTGTACCAGTTAGCAATGTTTATGGGTCAGTGCAGCTCTGTAACCGGCCTAGTATTCAATGTGCAGAAATGTCATAGATTGACATTTCTGCACTAGGCATGTATCGATACTTTTTAGAGCCATGCGGATATTGACGCGGATGAGGCACACCTGCCTTTACGCGAAGACTTTCGAAATCGTGGGCGACGCACACTAAACAATTACCTATTAAAAGTTAGCGTCCCATAATTATTTTTGGTCAACATGTTGGAAGTTCGAAAAATGGTTTTATTACGACTTGAAGGTAAGTTGTTTATATTATACTTAAACATCAGCATTATGCAGTCAGTAGTTTAATGGATATGCCATGTCAAAGTAATCTCGAAAGCAAAACTATTTTCACAAGACGTATTTATCATTGTTTTGCGCTCTTATTCAAGTTCAGTTGGTTGTTTTCAGTGTAAATAGTGAATTGAAAAAAAATGGTGAACATTGAGGAAGGCCTGTACTTTTTATTGGTATATTAACAACAAATAAAATAGATCGTTTTATTTAAATAGGAAAAATATAAACAATAACGTACTGATTTTTACTAACTTTTCTAAGTTTGAACCGTGTTACATTTGAAAAGTACAAACTAGTATACTATCATTTCGATTCCATTATATAGCAGGGACTATCAGCTATATAAAAATATGTTACGTGTTATGTTATGTTGGTGGTTACCGGTTTCTTATGTAAAAAAAGTGCTTTTTTAGGTAACGGTGCCTAAATTAAATATATTTTATTTGTTCAATATTTTGTCATTACATCGACCAGTGAAGTCGCTATCAAAGGACAATAAAAACAAACTACTAAGTCATATTTTGGTAACATTACAAGTATCGATCGACGTATCGAAAAAAAAGTAACAGTCAGCAAAAAAACGCATACGAAAAGAATTTCGAGACCAACTAAGGATATTTGTTGATATCCCTAAACCTGGATTTGGAAATACCAGTGACGGCAATACGGCCAGACGCTTATTTGCAAACCCTGAGATTACATCGAATATTACAGACATAGATAAAAAAATTATAAAAAGATTTAGTGTAATTTTAAAAACATTGAGTTGTCCGTACAAAATTAATAGTGACAAATTTGCAGAATAGTCAAAAGAAACTGCTGCGCTTTATATTGAATTATACAGGTGTGGTATCGTATGACACCAACAGTCCATAAAGTTCTCATATACGGCAAGGATATCATCGACAACTTTTTGTTGCCAATTGCCACAAAGATGTTAGATATTACAAAGAGCATAACAACAGGAAGATGACCAGGAATCAAACTTATGAATATTTTGCTCCTATCTTCAGATCCTGTAATATCTAACATCAGTATATTACGTGAAAAACAAATACATATAATGTCAATTGAGGTACTTTATCTTTTACAAGAACCAGAAGTTGTGTTAGATGAGGAGTGATGTAACTAAGTACATAAAATATTAATTAGCAAGTTAAATTATATAAAAATACTAGCTGAACCCGCAAACGTTGTTTTGCTTCTTTTTTTTTGAAAAATAGATGTTGGCCGATTCTCAGACCTACCCGATATGCACACAAAATTTCATCAAAATCGGTCAAGCCGTTTCGGAGGAGTATGGCAACGAAAACTGTGACACGAGAATTTTATATATTAGATTTTCCGATACTATTTAAAGTTATAAATATACCTTTAATTCACGATTTCAGTATTTCATAGTTTCGACCCCCTAACTTTTGGAAATTGATCACTGTGCGATGGGTCAACTACTATTTTGACTATATTGTAAATCGTTCGTGTAAAGTCAACTCTATGCAAGAAGGGCGAATTTCGTTGCGATATACGAACTGCTCAAACGATGTGAGCTCGTTAAATGCCTCACGCTCATTATCACTCCATACTTCACAAATTGTTACAATACAGAAGGTTACAGATGCAAAAGAGCTTAATTACATATACAAAATGATGCACAATGTTTAACTTAATGGAATGATAGAAGTCAACTATATCTTAAATTTATACATACATATATGAAAGTTTATACATACATATTTAAAAGACGTTCCTAATCTTGAATGGCTTTCCTACTAAAAAGTAATGGCATTTTATGGTTCTGCCCAATCGAAGAGAGATCAAAACGGAGAATTATAAGAACTGTTACATATCTTATTCATAATACTTTTTTTATTTTCAATAAATATTACTATGTACATTGAAAATATTAACACTATTGATGTCTAATTCAATTTATTGCATTAAATATTCAATTCACATTTCCGCGCTATCTTCTAATATCCTACACTTATTATTTCAACTTGAACGCAACAATTTTCATACCGGTATTAGTCGATTCTCCGTACATTTCGGAACTTTTTAATAAAAATTGGCATCTGAGCCCTATAATCTGTTGACTACCTACAATTTTGTTGTGTGTAAGGCATACCGTAACAGTGTATTCCATTTCCACCGTACATCTAGTCATGAACAAGTCTTCTCAATGTTACTTAGTAGTGAGCAAAGAAGGCGGTTGCTATATGAACACTTGCTCTGCCGCGAGCACGTCCGCAAACGGTTTGACGACGCATCTCGTCGCGAAGTAGAATATTAAGCCGAATGTTATTGAGATGGGGAGCGCCGGAAGCGCTTTCTTGAGTATCGCTAGTAGAAGAAGAGTCAGGCACAAGCCCTGTTGAAAAAACAGAAAACAAAACCACATCAGTCAACTTGAAAGTTGGAAAGTTGGGCGGGCTATACCGGCTGCAGCCCATCAACTTAGCAACGGACTTAGCATCAGCAACGGACGAGAATCCGCCCTATGTTCTAAGAAGATTTTTTTAGCCAGATAAGTGAATACTGTAATATTATTTGTAAAAATACTTACTATTAATATAGCTACGAAACACGCAAGAGTCGTGTTCCAGTCTCCGTACGAGCTGGCCTTGCCGACCAAGACGCTGTAGAATATGAAATCGCCCAGCCCGAGCTTCACACCTTCTGAGAATTAACCATCATGCAAATTAGTTAAAGTTCCATGAAAACATGCTTTTCATAATAATTTTGCACTCTATCGATAAACTTTTAAAGCAGTGGCTGTGTAGTGTACCTATGTATATCAAAATAGGCAACTATGAATTTTATTTTGAGGGGAAAATTAACTGTTTACGGTAGTGTAAAGTTTTTTTTTTTTTTTTTTTTGTATGGCATCTCGTAGTTGACCTTGAGAGGTCGTGACTACTTAACCGGACTATCCTGTGGCTGCCTTAAGCGGACTCAATCCTCCAGCCAGGGGCGTAAAACTACTTATATTATTAAGCGAACGCTCGCTAAGGGCACCCCCTGTGGGGTACGGACCTCGGCTTAGGGCGTCGCTGACGGGAGGACAGCAAGATGGGACAGGCTGGATCAAGTTTAGTTGATTATTATTAATCGGGGAATTTAAAGCTACAGGCTCAGCTACGGCGCGGGCTGGCACTTCGTCGAGCAAGGGTCGGGGGGGACAATTACGTCGGGATCTTCGCGAGGAACCTCGGCGGAGAGGTCGGAATGTCGGTCTGTGTTTGTGCACTGTACTGGTGGCCCTACTGCTCTCCTGAATGAGAGTTATGTGGTCATCGGGATCGGTGAGGACATGCTTGGGACGGCGGACGTGACTAATGGAGGAGGGAATATAACTAGCGGCTTTCACAACCAGAGGGTTGCGGTGATTCGCGGCGGTCTCGAAGAAACGCTTTGAAATGCGTTTCATGAACTGACGGATGGTGGGAATCTTGAGGTCAACGTGAAGGATCTCGTTGCGAACGTACCAGGGGGAGCCTGTTATCCTACGGAGGAACTTGTTCTGGAGGGTCTGCATTCTATGGAAGCGAACGGGCTTGGCGTGTGCGAAGACTGCACTGGCATAGGTCATGATCGGGCGGATGGTAGTGTAAAGTTGGAACGTTGACCTTAAATATCTACGTAACCAGAAGGTTCCTAGGTATGGTCATGCCAAAAAAAAAACATAATAACGGCAAGAACGAGTGACTCTCGGCTTCGTTAACGGTATTTTTACACCCGTAAAAAACAATAGACATTATTTTTTCAACCTAGACGGGAGGGATGATATACACCTCATGCAATCAAAATCTATCCTGCCGAAGATGCTTCGAGGAGGGAATAAAGAATCTCACATACAGAGACACATAGATATGCGCTCTGACGTGAAGTTGCGCACCCCATCCCGTATTACCTATAACCTTCCAGTCGCGCAGTCGGACAAAAATATTTTTATGTCTCTTACTGCCAAACCCAATAACTTAATACAGATCGCTACTGATGATAGACAGTACAATTCTATATACCTGTACCTGTCAAACAAATAGCTGTCAACACGCTATAGGGCCGCATAATATGACTATAGTGGGACGTTAAAACCCGAGATTGACAGGTTTTTCTATTTCCAGTACGTCAAAATTGGAGATAGCTACGTTATTGATTTCGGCCGTAAGTGACATTGCTATTTAAGTCAAGATATTTTAAATAGGATATTTACAATTACAACCGCAGAAATAACTTTGTTTTTCATGTTTTTTTCAAGTAATACTATGAATAGGGATGATGATTAATATTAAACATGTTAAAAAAAGTAATTTTACAGAAGACATAGTAAAAAACAGATAATCGAAAAAAGTCGATGTAAAAATGAAGAAGCTTTAAAAGTTTTTGGAGGGGATTATTCCCGACCTCGTCGCGCGGTACGGACAATGAATGGCGCTAGTATGAAGTCACATAGTGGTGGCGTCACTTCTACGATAGTGCTGTCCTCTATCACTGATTATAAATGTTTATATTTTGGCAATTTTTTAAGCTTTGCATTTTTTATAACATTGTTTGCACTATTTGGAAACAAATATGTTTAAGAGTTAAAAATATAATAATGTCATTATCCCTATTGCACACATTCGGTCGATAGAATTAATACTGTGCATGCGTAAAAATTCATACAGACTACAGAACCCTTCACTATGGGTAGTCCGACACAGACTTAGGGCCCGACCACACGTACCATAACCACAACGACTACGACACCACGTAGTCGGGCGTTAATTTGTCTGAAAATGAATAGTGTAATCGTTTAATTTTTAAAGGCATAGCTGGAGCCTTAATTTATTATTACGGCAACCGCGGGCAAGTCCGGTTACGTAGACGACAACCCCATTTTTTTTTGTTCCGTGGTGGCAAATCCTCATGGGCACCCTAGGGCCATGGGGTCTCAACTCGAATAAATTATAATTTGTCTTAAAAAAAATCATAGATGGCAGCATAGGTAACCATTACGAAATTAACAATCATTATAAAGCGATATATGACAGAATTTTGGCTGAATTATGATTGGTAAAAGTCTAAACTTCCCAGTTTAGTGCAGATTTATCTATTTCCACTCCTTAATACACGTTTTTAAAAATAAAATAAAAATAAAGTCTTTAACTTCCATTCGAACCCATACAATGATAAAAGTAGCCATCTGTTAATCATTTTGTTTACGAGCTTATTGCAATAGATGGTGTTTTACTCAACTGATCCTGTCATCGCACTTTCCAAAATTGTTACTTATTTAAATCAAAGCAGGTTTTATTATTATTATTATTTTAGATAGAAATATAAAAGAAATCTAATTACATGATTTTGTGAACCCGGAACTATAAAACTTTATATAAAAAGGATTGCATGAAAAGTTTTAAAAGTAGGTCGACTCCTAGATAGCGTTGTAATACTACAGTCTCTAGCAATTAGAGAGTCGCTTATGCTGCGATCTGTTGAAGAATTGGAGGACTAAAAATTGCCAGCTCAATTGCCAGACTTAGGGAGGTTTCATTTCTTTGTATGGGATTGGGTATCTGTACGTAGTATTATATTATCTGTGCTAGGGCGGTCGGAGGGGTCTGTCAGACTCTTACTGTCTAAAAACCACCACGGTGTTCCATCTCAGACCTACGTCGGGGTCGCGGAGTTAGAGGGGCTGTAAGAGGACGTTGTCCGCCCTCCGCCTACGACCAACCCCTTGCGACGAGTCAGATAAATGGAATGGCCCCGTCACCTACCATTTTCCGGCCGCAAAGGATAGGGAGAGCGGCCAACAACATACCGACACTGGTGACCCCGAGCATGAACGTCAGCGCAGCCTTCGTGCAACTACTTCAGTGTGACGTCATCATCATCACTCCCGTCAGTCACACAACCAGCCAGCCACCATGGCTTGAACGGTTGTCCTGACCATCAGCATGCAGCGCAAGCGCATACCTGGTCATCACCCTCAGCCTCATCAGCAACCTTGGCACAGCACACTACACAATCGGCCGGACCACAAGCAGACCGCGCAATACCGGCACAACCGCCAACCGGACATATAGGAATTTCAATATAAATCTTCAACAGCATAGAGGCACTTATTCAGCATACAGGAAACTTTTATGTTGCTTTTTAAAAGAGCTTTTTATACCTAGAGGCAACTTATTAAATAATATAACCGATTGATATTTGGGACTGTGCCTCACAATATTCAAACAAGGTTGTACCTTGTAGCATATATTGTGAATGAATTTTGCCAAATACGTCGTGGAGTAGTTTTTACTTTTTATTTATTTATAGATTACTATTTTAATGTATGTAGGAAATACGCAGAAACTGAGCATTTATTTTAGTATTTCATATAACCTAACACAAACTCAACAAACACACACACATGTATGTCATTAAAACGGACACACACTTCTCTGTGTTTTAGTATTCTGGCGTATGGCCCACGAGGGGTTGCAGCTGAAAACCAGCGTCAGATGTCACCTTGTGTTGTCATCTGACATTATGCTGAGCTGAGGCCCTTTTGGCATTACTTTATTTGTTTTCCGTTTTTTATAGTTTTAAGGTGTAATTGTTTTGTGTCGTAATGCCAATAAACGCATTTTTCTTTCTTTCTATATAATATCTTGTCTACGTGTGCCTTCCCTAATCTGTCGTTCATCTGCTGTCTCATATTCATGTATATATTTGGCCATGTTACTTAGAAGCACAAATACGTAAATGCTCGGCACTGTAAGTATATTCATATTAATGAAATGTTCACGACAACTTTCTCTTTGCGGGATACGGACTAAGTCCGTATTGCGCGTTTTTGTAACATAAACGCTCTTTTGATATTATAGTCATAACTTTTACCCCAAAACATTATACTATATCAAATTTTTTATTCTTCCAACGCGAAATATACCGGTTGTAAAGGTTGTCTGTAAAAGATCGCTTTTAGCGATAAGACCGCCCATTGTGTCACCCAATGTAAAATTTCTACATCAATGTCTGTAATTTTTAAGGTGTACATAATAAAGAGTATTCTATTCTATTCTAATATACCATTTTCAATTGCTCAATGCTAATTTCTGTTTTAAGTACTACTAAAGCATAACATGCGGAACAAACTGATGCATGTTTAGCATTTAATTCTGTTGTCTAATCTAGTTGCTCGTCTATACGTATGCCTAAGAAAGTAGCTTTCTTGACGAGGACAATTTTGTCATCATTCAAAACAACCTCAAAAACGTGCTTATTAAGGGCTGTCGTTCTAATTAATAGTATTTTGGTATTTGTGGTGTTGATTAACAATTTGTTGGTAGTGAATCACACGTGAAATGCTTTTAATGATATATTTACAGTCTCTGCTAATGTATCTATGTCATTTGCTGCTACTATGGCATTAGTGTCATCTGCAAAAATTACTATATCTATGTCAGGTAAAATTGTATTCATGTAATTAATTAAGTCATTAATAAATAAGATAAATACACAGGCCCCAATATAGATCCTTGCGGGATACCCGTAGTTACATCACTGTTGCTGATTTATAAACTTAATACGCGTGTGCTGCAAGCGTGCATTACTGCAATTGTTTACAACTCACGCAAGGCTTGCATAGCTCGCGCGTATTCAGTTTCGTTTTCTTTCACTCTATTCGCTATATGTGCAGCGCGCGGGTGGCGCAGAAACGGCGGGCGAACTTGAGATGCATGCACGCAGCTCGCGAGCGGCGCATTCGCCAGATGTGGACACACCCATAGATAACACTTTCCTTTTACTTTATCGCTATATTATGCCAATAGTTTCCCAATAAAATGGCAGTGTCACTTACGAACGGCCGGTCCCGTTTTTGCCACTTGGCTACCGAACCCTAACTGCGATTAGAATAAGCTCAATAACAGCACAGCCAACAGCAATCTTGCGCGCATATTTGAAAATCCAACAGTGTGTTTTTTTGATCGCGCTAGGCTATCTGTTGGATCCTCTGAACACCTGTGTGTTCAAACTTCAGTGCACCATAAAAGAGTCACGTGAAAAAATCGGCAGTGCTCCCTGGGCCAACGTGGACTCACTTTCTTCGTCGTCCGCGCCGGGCGGCGCCTGCGCATGCGGCGCGGGGCGCTCCACGCGCGTGGTGTAGCGTGCCGGTTCTGCGCCCGGCGAGCTGTCCACGCGCAGGCGCCGCTGCTGCTGTGCGCGCGCGCGCCACGCCGTGTCGAAGCCGGCCGCGTCGCCGCCCGCCGCGCCCGCCGAGTCCGCCGATGCCTCCCGACCACCTGAACACGAAACTCGTTTTCATAAGGCATTTATTTATTGAACTTTAAAAGCAAAATGGGAGCTCCCATTTGCTTGCCTAAAAGTGTTATTGAACACTCCAACATAATGAAACTCTTTTTTGGACCTCAAATAATTCCTATTTTGGGGTCCTAAAAATACTTAATAGCCAAGTAACTGCGACCAACTGGATGCTCAACTCGCGCGTGGTTGGTCACAGTTCTAATCTAACCTTTTGGTCCCATTTAGGTCCGGGTGCCCTAGCTTAGTTACTGCGGCCAAGGTCGGAGTACTTTAGCTTAGTTAGTGCTGTGAGAAAAATCCAGAAAGTTAAAAAGAGATGCTCAAAAAGGTTGTAAGGGTTCATTTATTATAAAAAGCGTCATGAGAATAGCAAGTTTTAGAAGATCAAGATATTTTCATAACTACGCCCTTATTTCGTAACACAGCCGGAATGACTTTTTGTTTAGTTTAACGAATCCAGTGCTCGACAACAAGAATAATGGTTGACTTGTCAAAATGCATAGGATATTTATTTCCGAGTATACTATTACAATTACTACAATTGAGATAGACACTACTAATTTATACCGCTAGATGTCGCTTTGATGCTGGTGTTGTTTAACTCTCAAACAACATCCATTTTTTACGTAATAATTTAAATAATATTTAAGTAATTACGTATAAAATGTATGTGTACACAAATGCAAACAATACACTTTATTATTATATTGCAATAATAAAGTGTATTATTTGCATTTGTGTCAATAAACGCATTTTTTTCTTATAAATAGCTGAAAAGTAGTAAAAAAGGCAAACGCCGTTTTCCTGCATATAAGGAAAGCAGACAATTGTGGTTCTATAAAATTTAAACTAAGTTCAGCGGCAAAGTTATGTAGTGTGTGTAACTGTGTATCCTTGAAAACATTAAACAGACCGAGAGCTGGGGCGAGGGTGACGTCATCTGTAATTAGCTTTGCCCTTTCGGGTACAGTTGGGACACGATATTTTATTAATCATCGTGATCTAAATCGTACATGAGTAATGTGTCGTTAAATGTTTTGATAAACATTTTTTTTAATAACACGTCGCTCGTTTTCGTTTGGCTAAAAATAAAAAGTGAGAAACTAAGCATGGGAAAGATTAATTAAAAAGAGTTAAGAAGCATTTTGATGTGTTCGCGCCACGTACAGTGAAGGGCTCGGTAGTAGGGATGGATACGCCTGCACAATATTGATTTTATCGACCCCAAAAATAAGTTTGTGTTTTTTCAAGTACATTTTATAAGTTGGTAAACTTTTACTTGTTAACTTGTATAGCTGTGATAGTTTGTTTATATTATCTTAAAATGTCGAAAGTAGATCCCAGCAAGGCTAACGTGCCACACGCGACAATTAATCACTCTCGCGTTTTCTCGTCGCGTTTAAATCTGTCACTTTTCTCGTTTTCTGACAGCGCTGCCTTACAAAATACTCGACATGTTCTGTCAAACTTGATGTTTTCTCGATAAACTGTCGATATAATCTCGAATTTTGACAATTCAATATGAGAAAATCACCGGTTTTCACAAATTTTGTCGTCCTCGATTTTGACGACGAGACGAGTAGACAAAATTATGATACAATTAAAATTCTCTCAAATAACACGGCGTATTCATAATTATACATAATTTAGTCACCATTTTACTATACAACATAATAATAATGAAAATACTTAGTTTTAAATTACTATTTACATTGAAATAAAGTTCCTTTCGGCGACCACGAGAGAAACTGTGGCGGAGGAGAGCTGCAGAGCACTATAACGTAGATGACCATCACGCGCAGTACCTAATTACCAGTCTGTTTGCCAATTATTGTGATTTCTGAAATCTAGGGAGTTTGGCTGTATGGCAATAACAAAACTTCAGTTGGTGATTATATATTCGCTTTGTCGAATTGTGGTCGTCGGCCCATTTGCCAATTGTGGTGATTATCTAGTGAGCATAATGCCACTAATATTTTAATTTTAGCATGACGAAGAAAATCATTTAACTTTAGTAAAAAAAGTCGCTTACATGAAACTAAACAAATTAAAAGAGGTGAACGTAAAATCAATTTATAACATACTAATTCCATGCGTAAAATCGACCTATGTTGCAATGTTAAAATGATTTGTTTTTATGAACTTGCTACCTCGGCATCTCGTCGCGAGATAAAGTAATTTTAAAGTGCCTTTTCCGAGTTACTCGTGCTTAGCGGTCATGTTAGGCTTTAGGATGACATCAGAATCGTAGACAAATTTCGACAAATCGAGATAGAGAGCGTTCTCGCGCTTGTCATGTTAGCCCTGCTGAATCGAACAAAAATCATAAATTCACATGCAAAATTACAGCTCTAAGGTGCCAGAGTCTTGGAGTTGGACAGACAGACAGACGAACTTGGCAAAACTATTAAGGGTTCCTTTTTGACGTGAAACATCTTTAGACACGCCTTGGGAGTAAAACACAACTCGTACAAACGGCATGACGTTCATCATGTCATCATGCCCCATCATTTCAGAAACTTAAATTTTATTTAAATGACCATCAATTTCGAAGTTTCACATCTGCGGGGCGTCCTGTGACTTGACGGCCAGCTTTTTTTTACTACGGATTCCGAAAAATGGAGCATTTGCCATGAAATGTATGGAGTACGCATTACGTCGTACTTTGATCGAAGTTCACAATAATATTGTAGCGCTCCATTGATGACGGCGTGGATGACAGCGTATGGGATAAGTGGGAATGCGGGACAACGGACCGTGCGGGTTGAGAGGACGCAGCTCGCGCGCGCGCGGCTCACCTTCCCGCGCCGCGTCGGGCGCCGCCTCCGCCGCGCCGCCCGGCGTCGTCGCCGCCAGGCAGTACATCACTGTCGCTGGAAACAAACATAGCGAGATTACTCTTAATTATGTGCACAGGGTGACGCAACGGGCGGTCTGATCGCTAAAAGCGATTATTTCCACCCCCGGATGGATTAAGGGAGAAAGAGAGAGTATTGCAGGTAGTTTTCACAATTATTAGTTCATTATGATTTCAGAGTATCGCCATAAGATAGGTTAACGTGCAACGCGGAATACTACATGTAAACAAATACGAAAACATAAAATAGCTAGATTTACCAAACCGGATGGTTAGGTTAAAATAATTATTTTAATCCATTGAATTATATGATACTACCTTCTGCCCGCCGCTTCGCACGCGTGTTAGTCAGAAATTATCCCACGGTACGTGCTACCGGGGCAAACAGTAGCCTATGTCATTCTCCAGGATAACGTCTATCTCCTTGCCACATTGTATCGAAATCCGTTCAGAGATTTAGGCGTGAAAGGGTAAGATACAGAGTTACTTTCGAACGTATTATATTAAGTATATATAATATGGAAATATGGATACTTTACTTTAGACACTCTCCTACTAGTGTCAGTAATAACTTGAATAAACCACATTTCAGCTAGACACACTACCAGTTCAGCAATCATCTGGTAAATAAATCAACAGAACTGTGATCAATACTCACATGAATAAATTAGAGCTGGGAATATTGGTTCATTTCGTTCTTGGGCTGTTTCCACAAGTATTCTTAATGGACCCTTTGGTGTCAACACTGCTATCAAGTCTGAAACAAAATGTTAGTTTTGAAATAGAACTTCAGGACAAAAACCATAACATGGAAGGAGTCTACTTACCCCAAATCGATATAACAGCAAGAACGGCCCACGTGGTCCATTCGGGGAGGTACTTGATGAAGACAAGCGCCATCAGTGCCGCAATGAAGATTAGGTAAGCTTGCTGCAGGTGTAGCGGACCCTTCCAGTGGATAACGATCATGCCGACCACGCCAAAGTTCCACATTCCGAATAACAGCGTTATGTAGTCCATCGGTATGTTGTACGCTCTCAGTGCTTCCCTGAACATGGGTTTATGTTATTGATTATGATTGGCATTGAAACATTTTTGTGAGATTAGCCTAAGTCAAGTCCTAATTTAAGTTCAAGGAACAAATGATCGCGACGATCGTGTGACGATCGCTTTCTAATTGGCCATGCTTGTAAAGCTTTTTAGGAAGGAATAATTTCGTGATAATGGCAAAATATTTCAAATTAATGAACTCCGCCGTGGCAGCAGACCGAACTAAGGAGATAATTATAGTGCATAAATTTGTACAAAAACAGGTAAACTCTCTCTTCACTCAAAGTCAAATGGCAGATCTAAATCCATATACTCACAAATGGTATAAATATATTGATACTCACTCAATATATAAATATGAGAACAAAAACAGCAGCATGAGTGATGACATTATGAGCCACCCATGGATGATTTTGTAACATCTCTTCTTGTACAGTACTATGAGCAATACAGTCATTAAGGCAATCACGCATAGCAGAATCAATGAGTTGGCTAGAGCATTCCATACTTTTGTCACTGCGTATGGACTTTCCTCATGAAATGGTGTGTAGGCTCTGAAAAATATGTAAATAATATGTTAGGTATTTTAAATCTAAATCTGTGTAATTTTGCACATTTGAAAAAAGGTCACTATTTCAATTTCAGATCCTCAAATCACATCTCTAGATCAAGTTATTTTAGACCCTGTAATCGCATCTTCTCTGGATGATGTGGAGACATTCATTGTCCAATCAGAAATCAGCTTAAAATTTGCACTTCAAGGAGGAAAATGTGTATTAATGTTCATTATGTTTGTTTCAAAATGATTGATATACTTACAAATATACATCTTTAACTGAATAAAAATTAATTGAAGATATAGTTGCGACAACGACGAGCATGCACAGTGTGACAGGCACAAACAGTTTGATGACATGGCGGGCACCATATTTAAGTTCAAGCTCTTCTAATTGTGGCTCTGCAGGGGTTGGCTGAGGAGGCACGTTGGGCGCCGAACTGCTGCCTGCCCCTGACCCACTACTTGGAATCCCCTCAACACTCTGAACAAGAAGACATTAGATTTCATAAAACACCGTGAAAAAACACTTGTTTCAATAACATGTAACTGGGTTTTGTGTTAATGTTACATGAGGTTGGATGCAGTATCAAACCCTTTTCAATGAAGTGTTAACAAGAACCACATGTTTTGGTTACTGTTGAAGTAGCTTGGTCCTTGTCCTGATGGCTACTATATTCTACTAGTTTCAAATTAAAATTGTAGATAGTTATTATGTAAAACCATGTAGATTAGTTTGTAAGGCCTCCTGTTGTATCAATAGTTGTAACTTCCACTTTAATTGAGTGTACTTATAAAATATAAGGCAACAAACAAATACTCTTTAAAATAAATTTAGAACAATAATGCAATTTTTATTAATTAGAAATAACTTGGTTTCTAAACCTTATACCGTTTTCAGTAATTAGATTCTTCTGCTATTTGGTTTACAAACAATACCACGATTGAAAGTCTTTTCAAGAAAAAGTTAAAGGTGCCATTTTAAGGAAGCATTTTTTAAAATCCAAACAATGATTCTTAGGAATACGTAAGTGTACCACAAAGCAGTTTATGAGTGAATCATTGGAACCAAAAGGGTACAGAGTATTATATTTTAAATACAGATTAGGTAGAGGGTGTTGTATGATGAAGTAGTCGCCTGAATATAAAAAGTGTAGTTCTAATTGCTTACGCCATAAGAGCGCTGATTATCGGATTTAGTCTTTCGTTTCTTCGCTATACGTTCCGCAATCACCCGATCGGGGCGGGCTTCAGCGATGTGGCCGTCCATGAGTGCCGTGTGCTCAGTCACCTCCTCTGTTTCGCTGCCGTTGTCACTCATTCAAGTATTCTTTGAATCTCACACATTATGTTAAACAATAAAATAAAGCTTTAATGCAGGTTGGATATGAACAATTATAACAAAGCTTTTTGCTTACGTCCTACGCGTTTCATACAAATTACAATTCCAAGAATGACAAATTTTATTGACAATGAAGTACTCTTGAAAGCAAAGCAAGCATAGGTTTAGAATAGTGATGTACTTTTGTAGCACAGATTAGTAAAATCAGTCAAGTCCGATTTTACTCGAAAAATCAATCGATTACGACTCGTTCTCCAATCTTTGTCAACTCTGAGAGCTGAGCCCTGCTTTGAAATTATTTAGCCTGTTTATAACAGTGATGGGGTCTTAACTGGAACAAATTATAATTAGTTTTGAAAAACAATCATAGATGGCAGCTTATGTAACCATTATGAAATAAACAATCAATGGAAAGCGATAAACGGTATGAGGGGCTTATCGGAGTGAAACCACCTCTTTAGTAAAAATAGTATATTTGTAGTATCACACAAGTAATCAGTCATTGGGATTGGGATTCGAACATTGGGATTCGAAGACCCTAAAACAATTATTTCGCGTAACGGACGGCACGAGGAAGGCACGGGGCGACATGCGCGCGCGGTAGGTAAATACGCGTCTACGCAGTAAGCGTGTGGGCAGCGGACTGATGCGCCACGCGTTCCCGACTTCCTCGCAACGGCCAGGCGAGAAAAAGACAGAACTTATTGTATGTAACGTGGCGGCACGCGACCGCGGGACGCTCGCACTGGTCGTAGTTGTGTGTGGTTTGCTATATACTCCCCCTCCAGTCCTGGAGAACGCCCTCGGTCCTGGACTGGTACACTAACAGCAGCATTAGCTGGTCGTCCGCGATTTCGTTTTGGAATAACGGGTTTTGGTAAGGAGTCGTCGCTACCACGGTAACGTGTCAGGTCTTCGGAATGATATTTCCCAATATCTACATTTGGTTGTTCTGTGCTCACGATGGTGAACGTTGTCGGACTTACCTTCTTAGTGATCTGGTAAGGGCCATCTCGGCGAGGGTAGAACTTAGAAGTGCGGTCTTTTGATCCTTTGCTCAATAAATGAGATTTAAGCATAACTAAATCACCTACCCCAAAAGAGTCAGATGTTCGGCGCGAAGCGTCGGCGTACTGCTTGGTCTTGTCCTGCTGGATCTCGACGCGTTCTCGAACAGCTGATAGCGAATGCAGGAAGTTTTCGAGATAAGGAGTCACTTGTGGGACAAAGTTTTCTTTAACCTTGATGGCGCGAAGGTCGTGAACGACCTCTGTGGGTGACCGCATCTCTCTGCCAAAGGTCAAATAAGCCGGTGACTTGCCTGTTGTGCGACATTTCGCGCTATTCAGGGCAAAGCGGATCACTGGCAACTTCTTCGGCCATGAGGTATGGTCATCTGCCACGAGGTGGGCCAGCATAGCTTTAAGGTCGCGGTTTTTTCGCTCTGCAGGATTAGCTTGTGGATGATACAGCGGGACAAAATTTTGTTTGATGTCTAGGACTGACATACATTGTCGCATCACTGCGGAAATGAACTGAACACCGTTGTCTGAAATAATCCTGCGAGGCAGGCCGAACCGCATGAAATATTCCTCGATGAGGACATGAGCGCAGGCTTCTGCTGTGGCTACTTTTAGAGCAAACAGCTCTGTCCATCGGGTAGCAGTGTCTTCTATGAGAAAGACCCATCGCTCCCCCTGGTCTCCTTCTGGAAGTGGGCCGAACAGATCCATGGCCAGTACCTCGTTCCTCTGGTTCATGACCGGTGTCTGGAGTAGGCCTGGGGGTTTCGCGTTGTTGGCCTTATATCGCTGGCAGTGGATGCAGGCTAAGACATAATCGGTGATTATTATCCGCATCCCTGTGAAATAATACAGCTGGGCTACTTTCTGGTAGGTTCTATCGATACCTGGGTGGCCAGCTGTTTGAGAGTCATGTAACTCTTTCAGAATAGCTGCAACTTGGCCGTCAGGTACAACTAACTGAGGGGATTCACTCTCGGAGTCCGGATTGTAACGGTACAGGACTCCTTGATCCATGAGATAACCCCTTTCTAACCATCTTTTAGATGCAACGTCATCAGGTCCTTCTAGTTCCTTAACAATCTTATCCACTTCAGGGTCCGAAGTCTGTTCCAGGCGAAGCTGACTAGGTGTCTTCGCGGGAAGATCACAGATGACTGTACAAATACCGCAGCTGTCGCTTGTGTCGCTGGAACAAATTGGTCTACTTAGCGTGTCTGCTACGACATTCGCCTTCCCTGGAGTATATTCAAATTGGATATCAAAAGATTGAAGCTTCAGAGCCCAACGGATTAATCTGCCGGCTGGTGATTTAAGTGATAGCAACCAGCGTAGAGGCTGATGATCACTGCCTATCACGACTGGTTGACCGTCTAGGTAAGGCCGAAAGCGCTCCACCGCCCACACTACAGCGAGTGCTTCACGCTCCGTGGTCGAATAGTTGCGTTCAGCTGCGTTAAGGAGACGGCTGGCATATTCAATTGGCCTTTCCTGATTGCCGTTGCCCTGCAATAAAACCGCGCCCAAGGCGTAGTTACTTGCGTCAGTACGCAGAATGAAAGGACGACTGAAATCGGCTTGCACCAATATTGGAGCTGTGGTCAGTAGAGTCTTCAGCTCATTAAATGCTTGGGTCTGTTCTGAGCCCCAAGACCATATTTAACTTTTTCGAGTCAAGCGTGTCAATGGTTCGGGAACTTTTGAGAAGTTGGGTATGAATTTTCTGAACCACGAACAAGTTTGTAAAAAGGTTCTCAGGTGCTTTAGGTTTCCTGGTACCTTCATCTCGAGTACAGCACTCACCTTCCCTGGGTCGGTGGAAACGCCTTTTTGTGTAATAACGTGACCGACATATTTAACGCTTTCCCGAGCAAAAGCGCACTTCTCCCTATTCACATCATGGAGATTAAACTCGCCTAGACGTTTAAAAACTGCCTCGAGGTCTTGCAGATGCTGTTGGTATCCCTGAGATATAACCAACAGATCATCTAAATACGTTAATAAAGCAACGTCTTGTAAAGCAGAGCAGGATCGGAGACGATCGATGAGACGCTGAAAGGTAGCTGGCGCGTTACGGAGACCAAACGGCATTCTTTTAAAACGGTAAGTACCTAAAGGACAGACAAAAGCTGTTTTGTCTTTATCAGCTTCCCTAACCCTAACCTGCCAATATGAAGATCGAAGGTCTAGCGTACTCATGTAGCAGTCCCGTTTTGTGCTCTGGAGTAACTCGTCGATGCGTGGCATCGGATATGTGTCAGCTTTGGAGATTGCATTTAAACGCATGTAGTCAACGCAGAAGCGGATACCAGCGTTGGACTTCGGCACCATCACTGCCGGTGAGCACCGAGCCGATTCACACTCTTCTATTATGTCATCCTGTAACATCTTACCTATTTCAGCTTTCATCAGCTCTTTCTTCGAAGGGTTTAGGAGGTAAGGAGGAACAGCAATTGGAGAATGCTCACCTGTATCAATGCGGTGTTCCGCATACGGTGTTGGGCCTCCCCCTGGTCTAAAGACGCGTGAGTGCCTGGTGAGGACACCAGCGAGCGCTTGACGTTCGGCTGGTTTAAGGTGAGTACCTTCATCATCCCTAAGTATATCTGTAGCGGCGCAGGACACGTCGCGCGAGGTAGGTTCGAAGCACAGGTTATATTTTACATTATCACTTTTACTAAAATACCAAACTTCTTTGCAAAAATCAATTACTACTTCCGCAGCGGTTATAAAATCGATACCTAATAACGTCTCGTTATTTGTCGAGTCGGGAAAAATTAAAAATGGAATCGTAATAACTGCCGTTTCTATACACACCTCTAACGTGGTAGTAAGTACATCCATCGTACGGATTACACCGTCGGCAAGCTTAACTTCGCGTGTCGAAGAGCTGAGGGGATGACCTTGACGTAGAAGGAGAGCATATAGCGTATGACCCGCAATGCAATGTTTGGCGGCCGTATCAATCAACGCAGAGCCGGAAAACCCCAAAATTGTAATATTAAAAATTGGTCGTAACTCGCGACCAATAGAGGCTCCCGTACGGTCGTTACACAAACATATCTCTGCTAAACATAAATGGGCATTATCCTTTTGATCAGTTAAGTGACTACATAAGGTATCTATTTGACATGGATGCACATTGTCCTTTTGATTTTTTAAATCGTTACACAAAACACCATAATGACATGCATGGACATTGTCCTTTTGATTTTTAAAAGTGCTACACAAAGTACCATTATGACATGCATGGACATTGTCCTTTTGATAAGTGCTACACAAAATATAGTTTTTAGGTGGATGGACATTGTCCTTTTGATTTTTTAAATTGTTACATACAATATAGTACGACATACAAGACATGGATGGACAGGATGGGTTTTAACTTTTTTTTAAACGTTTTTGTTCCTAACTCTTTGGTTTTATTTAAAACTTCGAGTAAATGTTGAATCGGAAGCCTTCGAATTTTAAAACACTTTTACACTCTAGATAACAAAAAAGGCTTTTATCCTCGGAAATCAATGGGTTAAAATTGCAAATAATAGGTAGTGTGGTGAAATAATTATTTAAATATAAATATACCTAAAGTATGAATATAATACATATATATATCTAATTCCAAATAAATATAAACACAAATAAATATACATAAATATATGAATATACTAAAAACAAATAATACATACAATAAGAAAACTATACCGATAAGATGATACTGCCAGCTTCTTGCGAATGTGCTCATGAACTTTAACTTTGATCGCTACTCGGTTGGTTGCCATCCTGATTCAGGCCCTGTCAACTTTGTACGGGGCAAATTAAATACCTACGGGGGCTGAATTCTGTGTGAATGTGTGCTTCACATATACAGTGTGAATGTGTTTGTGAAATGTTGCCATTGGAAAAAAATATTATAGTTATCTTGTATGGTATCACCAAGGCAGCCATTTTGATTCAAAGTCAAATCAAAACAGGGCTGCCATTTGTACGATTTAAATCGTATTTGTACGACTTTTTGCAGATTTCATACGAGTACGATCGAAGCATCGAAATCGTACGGAAAACATACGATTTTTTACATTCGATCCATTTATTTTATTCAATTAGGTCTGGCAACAAAGTAACAGACTTTTGTCTCAAAAGAGTAAGTATCTAGAGCAGTGACAGAATAATATAAATAATGAAACGAACGTGCTCAGCCTGCCCAGAGTGTTGAGGGAATTCCCTTTTATTCTAATTTCCTTAAATTAAAAACCAAACTTAGAAATAGTTTGGCCAACGAAACTGTCAATGGCACCTTGCTGGCAAAGCAAATGATAAGAGTCACCGGAAACTGCACCAACAGATGACATGATTAAACTAATGAATACGGAAAATTTATACAAAAAAATGTGATTTCATTACTATAATTTAAATTTTCATACTATTTTCATTACATATCATTACTTATTTCGTAGTATTTTTATTGTTAATTTTGTAATAAAAGTCTATAAACCAATAAACGGATTAATAATAATGTACGATTTTTTGTTTCGAATTTTCCTTGGGTATACGACTTTTTTAATGCTGTGGTACGATTGCAGAATTTTTTCCTGGCAGCCCTGAATCAAAATATCAGCCATTGTTGTCGTGTTTTTTGTGCGTGGTGTTGTTAGCGACTTTGCATTTTTAATTTCTCTAATTAGCGTTGAGTTGAGCTTCTGTTCCTCCGTTAGACTGTTAAAAAGTGCAGTGATAGTCTTGAATTTGAGAAAGTGACTCTTTTCTGTGTATCAGTATCTGCTGTTTGAGATAGGACTATAAACAATGACGGAAAAAGAAAACAAAAGGAAATGTTTCAAGTGTGGGTGCTCACCAGCCGAGGACAACATTAAATTGTTTCGATTTCCTAAACCTGCTGTAAGGAATCTAGTCCGGTAGGTATAATTAAACCTAATATAATATACAGCCACTTTAGGACTATGCTTCGACATTGACTCTGATCCACTACTGGGACGAGCCTCTTCTCAGAACGAAAATTCAGATAACAAGCTGGTATCACATTCTAACCTTTCTGCATTGAAGGAACTCATATCACGCATTCCACGCAGGAGCAGTTATGTTCGTGGATTATAATCCTTGCATATTAAAAATAGATTTCAATGTAATACTTAGTTAAAAATGTGTGCCTGACTAGACTAGAGCAAATTCAATAAAGTTTCAATATTATGTATTTTTAGATTTTTAAAATACTTTGTTTCCATCATTTTGTAATTAGTATTTGTAAATATTAATTCCCTGTATTTTTATTTTCAGCTGTGAATTATGGGCTAAATACATTTTTCCGGAAAGAGGTAACTCACACACAGTACAATTGAAGTTACACAATGAACATAGAATGCTCTGTCAGAAACATTTTAATGATTCAGATTTTACTGATGAGTCTAAGAAGAAGCTACTTAGGACTGCGGTCCCATATGATGTAAGTACAAATTTTAATATTCCAAAGTTATGTCAAGCAGTGGACTGTGATATACTGAGATGATGGATGATGATGCTATTGAACAGGACACCATAGATTAAATATAATTATGAACTTGATCATTTACAATATTAGTATTTACATATACATAACATCACACCTGTAATCCCAGAAGGGTTAGGCAGAGGTGTACCTATAGTACACCCACTCAAACTCAAAGCATTTATTTCAAATAAACCAATTACAGGCACTTTTGAATTGTCAAGGTCGGTCGGACAGAAAAATGAAGCTAGTTGCCCATTCCAAAGCGTAGTAGGTACCTATGGAGAAGAACGGGCAATAAACTCCACGGACACTCTTTTAAATCAAATTATGTTTACAATAGCACATTTCACCAGTTATGTTTAAGTCCCATGTAATAGGGGGTGAGTCTATTGCCATCAGCCGGACACAATTACATACTCCGGGCTGCTACTGAGAAAATCTAGATAGAAAAACCCAATAACACTTTGCCCAACCTGGGAATCAAACCCAGGACCTCATGCTCAGCAGTAGTTCTTGCGACCACAAGACCAATGAGGCAGGAGGATATTAGTATTTAAATTAAGTTTATTTCTTCCAGACTGTATATGAGTTGCCTACGTATTCTGCAGAACCTCAAGCTGGTCCTTCACAAAGAGTGTCTTTTAGAGACTTAACTAATGTACAAAGTCCATCCAATGTTGAACACACTGAGCCTATTGCTGGAACTACACTCCGGGGTGAGAAACCAGAAAAGGAGAAAATGTTATATGTTAAGTGCAGAAAATATTTGCAAAAAATTTGCCAACTGCGTAATCGCATCAAAAAATTCAAATCAAGTAAAGTTTTACAAATAATCAGTGATGACATGGCTGTAAAAAAAATATCTGCCAAGATTTCACCAACATTTGCACTATTACTGCAAGGGCAATTAAGAAATTATAAGAAGAAAGTCACTGGTCGGAGGTGGACTAAAGAAGAAAAAATTACAGCATTAAGAATGTTTAAAAGATCACCTACATGTTACCGATTATTACGAAGACTGTTTCATCTACCAGCACCCACCACATTAAAAACTCTACTTAACAGAGTAGTTGTAGTAGCTCCATTTAGTGTTGGTATTAATCGTCCAGTTTTTCAAGTAATGAAAAAACACACACAATTGCAAAAGCCCTCAAACAATGAGTACACCCTGATGTTTGATGAAATGTCCTTAAAAAAGCACCTTCAATATAATCCCAAGGACGATGTGATTGCAGGATACCAAGACCATGCATCACAAGGAAGGTCCCCTTTGATTGCTGCATATGCCTTAGTGTTTATGATTACTGGTATAAGGCAGAGAATAAAACAGCCTATTGCCCATTTCTTTTCTAGTGGATTTTCTACTGCAGATAGGCTTGCAGTACTAATAAAAGAGGCAAGTACTTAATATTTATTTCTTTGACTCTGAAACTCAAAAAAAAAAGTATTTTGTAGTTTAAACTTTTATAGTTCATCTATGTTACTTAACAAAAAAATGTTCATAAGCTAACAATTTTGTTTTTCATTTCAGGTCATATGTCAATGCTTTGAAGCTGAAATAAATATTGCAGCCATTGTATGTGATATGGATGGTGTTAATAGGCGAGCTTTAACTATCTTGGGTGCATCTCAGCAGCACCCATACATAATGGTTGACAACAAGGAGATCATTACATTATTTGATCCACCGCATTTGTTGAAATGCTTTCGAAACCTCTTTATGAAATATGATATAGAGTGCTCAACAAATGTTTCCTCTAACTATGTGATAGGAAGAGGTGAGATTAAGTTATAATTTTTCACCAGCGTATTTTAATCTAACATTTGGGACATTAACGAAGGAGTGTTTATTGTTATTTATTACTCGTACATTTTTGTATCTCGGCACTGCATCTGCCGGTTTTATGGGTAACACGGGTCAAAGCCAAGTGCTACCCCTAGGTAGCACTTGGCTTTGATAGGAAGAGGTGAGATTAAGTTATAATTTTTCACCAGCGTATTTTAATCTAACATTTGGGACATTAACGAAGGAGTGTTTATTGTTATTTATTACTCGTACATTTTTGTATCTCGGCACTGCATCTGCCGGTTTTATGGGTAACACGGGTCAAAGCCAAGTGCTACCCCTAGGTAGCACTTGGCTTTGAGTACTAACTTATGTTAGTTGATGATAACATATGTTTTGAATTTGCGTTGCAGTGGTGAATGATGTTTGTGTGTGTGACAATTGTGCATCATTGTCTTTCAGTGCATTATTCTCAGCTCAGATAGACAGTGACAATTGGGGATAGAACTGAATGAACATTTCTCTTAATTTTTTTCCTTCAGACCGTCATATCTGTTTCCATTTTAGTAGCGATGGAATAGGTTTTTATTATAGTTTCGTTGATTTCTTTCGACCACCTCCTTCTTCTTTTTGGTTCTGATTGTAAATGTTTGTTGCATGACGGTGTCCGAGTGTGTATACCTAAATGAGTGGTGTCTGTTTGTAGCTCTTTGCTTACTTCTAATCAAATTTTATTAAGTGCTTTATTGGGCGAAAGTCATTTATAGTGTGTTTGGAGACATTCATTTCTGGAAATCTGTTAATGAATTGTTGGTGCAATGATGTAAGGTATGAATTTGTTTCAGTTTCTAAATTGGTGATAATTAAATACGTATGCCAAATGAATTGGTTCATGCCTTCGCTCCATTTTTTACGCGTATTGGTTGTGACAGTAGCGGGTGAAGGGTTTATTGCAGTAGTAGCCTCCAACACAACGTCTACTGACATTGGTGACGATGATGATGATCTTAATGAGCTTGATAAATATGATGGAGGTGATGATACGATTGATGAAAAGATGGTCCTCGGAGAGGGTGATGATGAAACCGGTGATGTTTCATCATCTGCTGAGAGCTGATTTGCCTGAATTCGTTGTTTTGTTTTAGACCTTGTTATCATGATGATTCCCACGAGAAGCTATGGACACAAAAAGTCGACCACAGCAGAGCCCTGCGTTCACTGTGGCAAGGGTGAATAAAACTGGAGGTCCCCTATTCCAGAGTTGGCACACTTACTTATTGTTATTACTATTATCTATATAATTTTAATATTTTTACAGGTATTGCTAAATGGTCCCATGTGAAGGAATTTTATGAAGCCGACAACAATAATCCGAATTTTGTTTATGCTCCTCTCTTGAAAAAAGATCACCTGAATCCAAATACCAAGCAGAAAATGAAAGTTAAATTAGCTGCACAGGTGTTAAGCCATTCTGTGTCAGGAGGAATGTATGCAAAAATATCTGCAGGTATGTAATGATAAATCTATACTATTTTTTTAAATTCATAATCTATATAACTGCTTTAAACTATGCCTAATAAATATACAGTAGAATAAAAAACAATAAAAATTCAACTTTTACTTCTTTTAACATTAAACAATTAAATAAACTTATCAAGCATTTTGCCATTTAAAAGTCTTAGCTCTCATAGTCTAGATATTTTTTCTACAAGCTTATCAGAACATTCTCTTGTCAACAATCTGTCAATATTTTAAAACCTTACTATACAAATATTTACATAACATAACATCACGCCTTGTTTCCCCGAAGGGTTGGGCAGAGGTGTACCTATAGTACACCCACATTTCGCCAGTTATGTTTAAGTCCCATGTAATAGGGGGCGAGCCTATTGCCATCTACCAGGCACAAATCCAGAGTTCGGGCTGCTACTGAGAAATTCCAGATGGAAAAACCCAATAACACGTTGCCCGACCTGGGAATCGAAACCAGGACCTCATGCTTAGCAGTAGCGATTGCGACCACTAGACCAACGAGGCAAATATTTACAATAAGAAAAAATGTGAAATTAGGATACCTGATAAGAATCACTCATTATTGATAGCTTCTTATTTGCACGGGGTCATGTTTAATTTCATTGCAATCATAAATTGTTTATTATTTTGTTTTATAATTTGTACTATATATTTGTACTATAATTTATTATTTATGTATCTATACTATCTAATACTTGCAATGAAAAAGTTAGTAAATAATAGTAAAATGTTAGTAAATAAATAAATTGAATTTAATTTAATTACCATTAAAACAAAATGTGACACTACAATATTGTATATGTAAATTGATAACATTTCTTTTAAAATTTGCAGGAGAACTCACTACGGATGCTACTGTCACAGCTAATCTAATAAATGTTATGGACAAGCTATTTGACACGTTGAACAGCGATTGTTCAGACTTGCGAAGAGGAAAACCACATGCAACAAATTTAAGAAGCAACAGTCCACATCTAAAATGTTTTGAGGAAATGAAAAAGTTTTTTACAACTATGAAATACATTGGAAGCCCACGTAAACCACCATCACAAGAAGGCTGGATATGGACACTAAACGCCATTGAACGATTGTGGAGGAATTTAGTGAGGTCTCACAATATAACTAGTCTGGCTACAAGAAGACTGCAGCAAGATGCACTTGAAAACCTTTTTGGTTGTATTCGTGGGAACTGCGGTTCTAATACCTGACTGTACCTTGTCAATACATCTATGAAAACATCATGTACGTAAGAAAAAATTTACATCTTTACAGTAAAAGAGGTGAAAGACATAATTATAGTACTAGAAATCGGGACCTATTAGTTCAACCAGGTTTCAGACTGGCTAAAGTAGACTCATCTTTCATGGGGTACTGTCTAAAATGTTATAATAAAATACCTCCCCACATACTTCAACTGAATGAGACAAAATTCAAATCCTTTGTTAAACGCACACTATTCAGGCAGGCATATTATAGGTTGGAGGACTACATAACTGATAAAAATGCCTGGCTTAATGCCGGTCCTGCTCCACACCACAACTAATTAATTGACATTCGAATCACTGTTGAAGCTGCTGAAGATAGTAAGAATTTATTTGCATTATATAAACTCAATCTCCTTTTTATTATATAGATGCATTGCACAGATGTGAGTACTTTGTACTATAGAGCTACCATTTACCGGGTAATGTCATAGATTGACTTGAATGTGCCTTGGCGGCTGATAGTATGTCATGCTCACTCAAATGTCTCGCTGACGGTGGCGCGTGTGTCGGATCATTTAGCTCCCTTCAAAATGGTTGAGCTGAATGGTGCTGATCCATGCGTCATGTTCGTGAACGGGCGCCGTCAGTTGGGACTGGTCATCTCTTAGCTGCCAGGGCTTATTTTAATAAATTATTAGCTGGATTGTTTTTAATTATGTTTTGATGCACTCTGGACGCTTTTAACGTGTACGGTTTTTTGTACATCGTTCTCACTTATAGTGAACAACATTAATCGATGTAACTAAGATATATGTAAAAACATTATTATTTAAAAGAGTGTCCATGGAGTTTCTTGCCCGTTCTTCTCCATAGGTACCTACTACGCTTTGGAATGGGCAACTAGCTTCATATTTCTGACTGACCGACTCCTTGACAATTCAAAAGTGCCTGTAAATGGTTTAATTGAAATAAATGATTTGAGTTTGAGTTTGAGTTTGAGAATACCAATCCAACGTGTGGTCAATTTGTGGCCGGTCTTAAAACAGCCGTTCTAAGTAATTTATCTCACATTGGTACGACAGGGAATTGTGAAAATGATAACAATATAATTATAAATAACTTTAATAAAATGTTATCAGTTTCACAACCCACAGGCATATATGCAGAACCTGAATTTACAGAAATACACGATTTGTCTCCAGAACTCAACGAAGCAAATGAAGATAGTGCAGAAATTCAGGCATGTGCATATGTGTGTGGGTTCATTCTCAAAAAGTTTCCAACAACTTGTGAAAACTGCCGGAATGCTTTGTATGCAAAAGAAATAGAAAGGCATCACTTGTTTGTTGAGTTCCAGGAGTACAGCGAAGTCAAAAAGAGTCTGAATTATGTAACTATTGATATGGTTACTTGTGTGGAGCGCTGTGCTTCCCTAATTAATAAGTACCTTGAAGAAAGTGGGCACACAACATTTATTAAAAAAAATATGATAGATAAAATTAAAACCTTAATTAATTTTGATTTTCTCAATCCATGTATGGATCATAAAATAGAGAATATAAATAATATCGCGCTAACAGTATTTTTTATATGCACGAAACGATTTTGCGTTGTAAAAAATCGCTCATTTACCGAAGAAGCGTCAGCAGCTGCACTTAGACGCAAAATGAACATTATCTTGCACAAATGAAACTTATAGAGAATGAGCATCAAGCATGAAGCTCATTCTCTATAAGTGTTCTTCTATCGTGTCGGTAGTGATGGTAGTGCAAAGAATAGCCTGTAAGCAATGTTGGCAAGAGGCTGACCACCCAGATTGCGCCAGATTTTCTAAGGTTTCGTTACTTTTGGAGGCTACTTCCTTACATTTTATACATAACTGTCACTATGTATGATACTGATATTTCTGCATCACTTGTGTTGAAAGCCACTTCATCCAAATGTTTAATGTTGCAAGTAAAGAGCAACAAGTGATGAGACCTAAGATCATCAGATTGAGTAATCTTTTCACAATGGTATTGTGTGATTCTCATGTTAGCTACTAATACGACAGAAGAGATTTCCAACAATGATTAGTTACAAACCAGTAAACAATTTTTTTTCTGTTGAGTGAATTTATTGTTATGGCATAAATAGTTTCATGAAATCTGTTCCAAACGTGGAACACTGTATAGTTAAGAATGTGATGTGCAGTACATGTAAGTGTAGTCAATTTAAGTGTCGGCTAATGGCCCTTGTTAAGCGGCTAGATCAAGGGCTCGATAGAAGGCAGACCTTAGTCCAGTAGCGTGCACTGTATTCCTGCTGCCTTTGGAACTTACACCTTGTATAACAACATTAGGTTTTGGCAATAATGTTTGTTTATATTTGTGATGTCATAAAAATCGAATGTAAGTACCTGTTTATTTGTGAAATAAAGGACTTCTGTAATTATATTTTATTTGTTTAATTTTTAACTTTATTCAAGGCAGGTGTTTTTATTAGTAAGAAAACTTATGACCACTTCAGTTTCCTTACAAATAAAAATGCCTATTCCAAAATAAAATGATAAAATTTTGTAATCATTACCTGCGTTTTAAAACCCGTAATCATTTTGAAACTCCCGCCATCGCGCTCAGCACCCTACCAAGTTTTCGTGGGCTGACTTTAGATTGCGCTAGTGAGAAGTGTTTTCCTTTTTTTTGTTTGAAGTTGTCATTCTTCTCCGTTAGGAGTATTAATGTTCTGTGTCCTGATTTCTTGGGGGATTGCATTCCACAGAGAGATAGACTGAACGAAGAAGGAAGAGTGAATTAAATCTGTGCAGTAAATGGGACATTGAAGAAGACGATTGTGTGATGAACGAAGAATTAAAAAAATAAAAACTTTATTACCGACTTCAAAATCCATAATTGTATAAATATTTCCTTGCTAACGACTTTCGAAATGAAAGTTATTTGCACTTAGTAATGTTTATTTTATTTTATAGAAGTCGGTTGTATTGTTTTATTTAACGGTGGACACATTAAATACTGGGCGTGTAATTTTTGTGTTTTTCAGGAGAAGAGGCAATTTTCGTTATTTGTGTTATCATTTCGTTATTGTAGCCGGTGCCGAAAATCAGGGTATTTTTTCACACGGGCAATTGTATGTAGGTCTGTTGAGGGGCAAGCACAGAGTACATTATATATAAGGGTAGTAAGTAGGTGTTAGAGAGGTTCTAACATCGTTTATAGAGAAGCATTTTCTTCATTAAAATTCCAGCAAAGGATACATAAAGAAAGAAAGAAAGAAAAAGCATTTATTGGGACTCGCACAGTACATAGTTAAAACTTAATTATAGACACTCTTTTAAAATTAATTTAAACTAATAAAAAGAAACAAAAATAAAAATAAACAAAGTCCTGTACGAGGCCAAAAGGCCCTCAATATCAGCATAAGTAGCAACAGTTAAAAATAAGTGTCACAGCGCTGGTATTCTGATGCGGCCCGCAGTGAGGTCACGGACATAGATACAATAGAATCCCAATAATATTAAATTGATACTAAAGTATTAACATGTCGTTTTTTAGTTTGTTTTTCACCATGATAACGCTTCAGCACACTCCTCCAGACGGGCAGTCGATTTATTGAGTACGGCAGGTGCAGCCTGGCGCCTTGATTTTTAATTATCCTCAAAAACCAAAGTGTTACTGACATTAAATACCCTGAAGACGCAGTAACTGCCAGTCAGGTAGCGCTTCCCGCCATACAAGATTGGAACACTCTTTCTTTTCAATGGATACATCTTCTCTAAGCGACACATTATTGTTTTCCGACATGCACGCGAACGAAGTCGCGGACACAGCTAGTATAATAATAGATCTCGCGAGACTATAAACTAGTTTATAGTCTCTATACTGAATGAGCTATCGTATTTTTGTAATGGGGAAGGTCGGGCAAAGCTAATTGTAGATGGCGTGACCATAGCTAGGTCCGTACGGCCTACAAAAATTTTGACATTTCGTTCATTCGTTTAATTTTATGTTCATTCATGAGTTTTATTTTATTTCAATATTTCGTTATTTTCGGTGATTTCAGTATTTTAAATCAAGTAATTGACATGGAAAGTGTCAGAATTAATATTTCCTCGTAATCTCTTTCTTCAAAATGTTCACGACATCAATTCGGACTCAAAAAAATCTGTACGAATAGCTTTGAAGCACAATCTTCTAATTCTAGGGGCTTACGAGAAATTCGAACTCCAATTTCTGAGTATCTAGGAACACAACATCGAGTCAACTTTCGCTAAAATAAAATAAAACCACATCACGCCTTGTATTTTTAGCTTGTGTTGGGAACTAGCTACGACAGCGCCATTTTGACAGTTGCCTTCCCCATTGTTCGTTTAAATGAAAGCAATGTAAAACTACTTTAAACAATTTTCAATTAAAGGCTACAATTTGTTATAAGAGTTTAATTCAAAGTATCTGCACAAAATAAATACGACTGAACATGGTTTTAACCAAAAGGTTTATAACTCATGCCAAGTGATCGCGTCAACTACGCCTTTGTTTGTTTTGATCGTGTTAACGACACGACACTGGCGACACGAAAAAAATCGCCATGAAATATTGGAACCCTTGGATACATTTATTTTAGCGTTATCTGGCGGATACTATAGTCGCGGTTAGCCGGCACGAGATAGATGAGATGTAGCTTATACCTTTTTATTGCGAAAATGGGGAAGGCAACTGTCAAAATGGCGCTGTCGTAGCTAGTTTCCAACACAAGCTAAAAATACAAGGCGTGATGTGGTTTTATTTTATTTTAGCGAAAGTTGACTAGTTGTTGTGTTCCCGTTTTCGTTGTAAGCCCCTAAAATTAGAAGATTGTGCTTTAAAGCTATTCGCACAGATTTTTTTGAGTTCGAAATTATGTCGTGAACATTTTGAAGAAATTGATTACGAGGAAATATTCAAGGTTTAAAATTCTGACACTTTCCATGTCAAGTACTTGATTTAAAATACTGAAATCACCGAAAATAACGAAATAGTGAAATAAAATCAAACTCGTGAATGAACATAAAATGAAATGAATGAACGAAATGTCAAAGTTTTTGTAGGCCGTAGGGACCAGCACCCTAATTGCGTAATACACAATCAATCGGAATCTGAATCGTTTTGAAACAGATTGCTAATCCATTTCTTCTTAAGTTCGATAAAAATTCTGCTCAACAATATATAGAACGCAATGAATGTTCTTGAACCGTCAAAATCAAACAGATTAGTCGTAATCGTTTACGAAAATGCGTTACGCAATTAGGGTGCTGGCTATGGTCACGCCATCTACAATTAGCTTTGCCCGACCTTCCCCATTAGCCGGCGCGGGTGGTAAGCGACGCGGCAACGCGGGGCACGAGATAGATGAGATGTAGCTTATACCTTTTTATTGCGAAAATTAACCGGCGCGGGTGGTAAGCGACGCGGGGCACGAGATAGATGAGATGTAGCTTATACCTTTTTATTGCGAAAATTAGCCGGCGCGGGTGGTAAGCGACGCGGGGCACGAGATAGATGAGATGTAGCTTATACCTTTTTATTGCTGTCAACTAACTGTGAAACCAGCCGTACTTCCGATATTGGCCACGGGCTTAAATATCCTTGTAAAACTATAGCCTCCCCGCAGACAAGATGGGTATCGATATCACAGAACATCCATCGATATGTAAACATATAAAATAAAGTAAAATGTTATTTTTTTTGTGTCCTAAAGACCGCACCTTGTGCACAGAGCCGCCAAGCTGTGTGCTGTGCGGCGAGTCAGGCCATCCGACCAACTATCGTGGGTGCCCCAAGGCTCCCAAAACCTCATCTCCCAAGCTGACGAAGCGCGCAGACGCCCGTCAACAAAGGGAAAGCCCCCGCTTCGCCCACGCGTGGCCAACGACACATCACCAGGAGCGACTCAGTCCTCAGAGGCCCTCGCCCTGGAATTACCTTCACCACCAGCAGGCTTTTCCAGCCTTAGCTCCCAGACCCGTCCCTGCGGCCATCCCTCCACTAATGGACCCCCGCATCCGCGTCAATGCGCCCCCAGGCATTCCTGTGCCTGTCAACAAAGCTGCTCCTGCCGCTTCAGCTCCACCCGCTGCCACCCGTGTAGTCGGCCAGAACCCGATGGACGCCTTCAACGTGATCTCGAGCACGTTCACGGCCTTCCTTACCCCTCGCGCCAGGAAAATGGCCAGCGAAATTGTTGCCGCCTGAAATGCCGGCAACCTATTCATGATTCAGAGTATATATAATGCGTACCCGGACATTACGCAAGCCCTGATGTCCTTTACTAATCAACCCAACCCTTATAATGGATAAAGGAATAATCGCGAGAACTAAACCCCGATCCCTAAACCTAGGTTATTTCAATGCCAATGACATCCTGCGACAACGCGCTGAAATCAGCGAGATCCTCCGCGACCACCACATCGACATCATCCTTGTTCAGGAAACGTTTCTTAAGCCCAGTTACCGAAATCCGTCAATTGCAAACTATCGTACAGTTCGCAATGACAGGACGCGTTGCCATAAGGGCGGTACCCTTATCTACTATGAAAAAGAGCTTTACTGCATTCCCATCGACCCTCCCACACTTTCACGATTGGAAGTGTCTTGCTGTCGGCTTGGCATGACAGGTCATCAGCCGATCACCATAGTATCGGCCTACCTCCCCCCCATTAATACTTCGGAGAATTTCCAACTGCTCACTGAAGATCTTTCTGTCCTATTTAGACTGAATGACTCCGTTATCATAGCGGGTGATCTCAACGCAAAACATCCCTCCTGGAATAGCACCAGGACCTCTTCCAGAGGGAGACACTTGTTCAACCTCTCCTCCTCTCAGAATTTCGATGTCATCGCGCCGATGACTCCCACTTATTTTCCCCCCGATCTCAATCACACCGCCGATGTTATCGACGTGGCGCTCCTACAGAACGTCAACCTACGGTTGGACTCTATAGAAGTGGTACAAGAGCTCGCTTCCGATCACCGTCCAGTAGTCATGAAACTGGTCCCCCGCATAGGTCTGCCCGATTCCACCCAACCCCTTCCCAACAAAGTGGTAACGGACTGGAGGAAAGTAAGCGATCGCTTAAAATCCACCACGTCCCCCCACTTGGACCCAATCCCCGATCATTTAGACTCTATCGCTGACACGACGGCCGCTATCGACTCATTTACAGCTCACGTACAATCAGTCCTGAACGATTGTTCAAGGGAAATTCCAGCGACGGAGGACCGTCGCTGGAAGTTGCAGGACGATGTACGCGAACTGTTGAATGAGAAGAACGCGGCTGTCCGTGCCTACAGCAACTTCCCCTGCGACGCGAACAAAGCCCATATGCGTTACTTACAGCGTACTGTAAGCCAAGTGCTACCCCTAGGTAGCACTTGGCTTTGAGTACTAACTTATGTTAGTTGATGATAACATATGTTTTGAATTTGCGTTGCAGTGGTGAATGATGTTTGTGTGTGTGACAATTGTGCATCATTGTCTTTCAGTGCATTATTCTCAGCTCAGATAGACAGTGACAATTGGGGATAGAACTGAATGAACATTTCTCTTAATTTTTTTCCTTCAGACCGTCATATCTGTTTCCATTTTAGTAGCGATGGAATAGGTTTTTATTATAGTTTCGTTGATTTCTTTCGACCACCTCCTTCTTCTTTTTGGTTCTGATTGTAAATGTTTGTTGCATGACGGTGTCCGAGTGTGTATACCTAAATGAGTGGTGTCTGTTTGTAGCTCTTTGCTTACTTCTAATCAAATTTTATTAAGTGCTTTATTGGGCGAAAGTCATTTATAGTGTGTTTGGAGACATTCATTTCTGGAAATCTGTTAATGAATTGTTGGTGCAATGATGTAAGGTATGAATTTGTTTCAGTTTCTAAATTGGTGATAATTAAATACGTATGCCAAATGAATTGGTTCATGCCTTCGCTCCATTTTTTACGCGTATTGGTTGTGACAGTAGCGGGTGAAGGGTTTATTGCAGTAGTAGCCTCCAACACAACGTCTACTGACATTGGTGACGATGATGATGATCTTAATGAGCTTGATAAATATGATGGAGGTGATGATACGATTGATGAAAAGATGGTCCTCGGAGAGGGTGATGATGAAACCGGTGATGTTTCATCATCTGCTGAGAGCTGATTTGCCTGAATTCGTTGTTTTGTTTTAGACCTTGTTATCATGATGATTCCCACGAGAAGCTATGGACACAAAAAGTCGACCACAGCAGAGCCCTGCGTTCACTGTGGCAAGGGTGAATAAAACTGGAGGTCCCCTATTCCAGAGTTGGCACACTTACTTATTGTTATTACTATTATCTATATAATTTTAATATTTTTACAGGTATTGCTAAATGGTCCCATGTGAAGGAATTTTATGAAGCCGACAACAATAATCCGAATTTTGTTTATGCTCCTCTCTTGAAAAAAGATCACCTGAATCCAAATACCAAGCAGAAAATGAAAGTTAAATTAGCTGCACAGGTGTTAAGCCATTCTGTGTCAGGAGGAATGTATGCAAAAATATCTGCAGGTATGTAATGATAAATCTATACTATTTTTTTAAATTCATAATCTATATAACTGCTTTAAACTATGCCTAATAAATATACAGTAGAATAAAAAACAATAAAAATTCAACTTTTACTTCTTTTAACATTAAACAATTAAATAAACTTATCAAGCATTTTGCCATTTAAAAGTCTTAGCTCTCATAGTCTAGATATTTTTTCTACAAGCTTATCAGAACATTCTCTTGTCAACAATCTGTCAATATTTTAAAACCTTACTATACAAATATTTACATAACATAACATCACGCCTTGTTTCCCCGAAGGGTTGGGCAGAGGTGTACCTATAGTACACCCACATTTCGCCAGTTATGTTTAAGTCCCATGTAATAGGGGGCGAGCCTATTGCCATCTACCAGGCACAAATCCAGAGTTCGGGCTGCTACTGAGAAATTCCAGATGGAAAAACCCAATAACACGTTGCCCGACCTGGGAATCGAAACCAGGACCTCATGCTTAGCAGTAGCGATTGCGACCACTAGACCAACGAGGCAAATATTTACAATAAGAAAAAATGTGAAATTAGGATACCTGATAAGAATCACTCATTATTGATAGCTTCTTATTTGCACGGGGTCATGTTTAATTTCATTGCAATCATAAATTGTTTATTATTTTGTTTTATAATTTGTACTATATATTTGTACTATAATTTATTATTTATGTATCTATACTATCTAATACTTGCAATGAAAAAGTTAGTAAATAATAGTAAAATGTTAGTAAATAAATAAATTGAATTTAATTTAATTACCATTAAAACAAAATGTGACACTACAATATTGTATATGTAAATTGATAACATTTCTTTTAAAATTTGCAGGAGAACTCACTACGGATGCTACTGTCACAGCTAATCTAATAAATGTTATGGACAAGCTATTTGACACGTTGAACAGCGATTGTTCAGACTTGCGAAGAGGAAAACCACATGCAACAAATTTAAGAAGCAACAGTCCACATCTAAAATGTTTTGAGGAAATGAAAAAGTTTTTTACAACTATGAAATACATTGGAAGCCCACGTAAACCACCATCACAAGAAGGCTGGATATGGACACTAAACGCCATTGAACGATTGTGGAGGAATTTAGTGAGGTCTCACAATATAACTAGTCTGGCTACAAGAAGACTGCAGCAAGATGCACTTGAAAACCTTTTTGGTTGTATTCGTGGGAACTGCGGTTCTAATACCTGACTGTACCTTGTCAATACATCTATGAAAACATCATGTACGTAAGAAAAAATTTACATCTTTACAGTAAAAGAGGTGAAAGACATAATTATAGTACTAGAAATCGGGACCTATTAGTTCAACCAGGTTTCAGACTGGCTAAAGTAGACTCATCTTTCATGGGGTACTGTCTAAAATGTTATAATAAAATACCTCCCCACATACTTCAACTGAATGAGACAAAATTCAAATCCTTTGTTAAACGCACACTATTCAGGCAGGCATATTATAGGTTGGAGGACTACATAACTGATAAAAATGCCTGGCTTAATGCCGGTCCTGCTCCACACCACAACTAATTAATTGACATTCGAATCACTGTTGAAGCTGCTGAAGATAGTAAGAATTTATTTGCATTATATAAACTCAATCTCCTTTTTATTATATAGATGCATTGCACAGATGTGAGTACTTTGTACTATAGAGCTACCATTTACCGGGTAATGTCATAGATTGACTTGAATGTGCCTTGGCGGCTGATAGTATGTCATGCTCACTCAAATGTCTCGCTGACGGTGGCGCGTGTGTCGGATCATTTAGCTCCCTTCAAAATGGTTGAGCTGAATGGTGCTGATCCATGCGTCATGTTCGTGAACGGGCGCCGTCAGTTGGGACTGGTCATCTCTTAGCTGCCAGGGCTTATTTTAATAAATTATTAGCTGGATTGTTTTTAATTATGTTTTGATGCACTCTGGACGCTTTTAACGTGTACGGTTTTTTGTACATCGTTCTCACTTATAGCGAACAACATTAATCGATGTAACTAAGATATATGTAAAAACATTATTATTTAAAAGAGTGTCCATGGAGTTTCTTGCCCGTTCTTCTCCATAGGTACCTACTACGCTTTGGAATGGGCAACTAGCTTCATATTTCTGACTGACCGACTCCTTGACAATTCAAAAGTGCCTGTAAATGGTTTAATTGAAATAAATGATTTGAGTTTGAGTTTGAGTTTGAGAATACCAATCCAACGTGTGGTCAATTTGTGGCCGGTCTTAAAACAGCCGTTCTAAGTAATTTATCTCACATTGGTACGACAGGGAATTGTGAAAATGATAACAATATAATTATAAATAACTTTAATAAAATGTTATCAGTTTCACAACCCACAGGCATATATGCAGAACCTGAATTTACAGAAATACACGATTTGTCTCCAGAACTCAACGAAGCAAATGAAGATAGTGCAGAAATTCAGGCATGTGCATATGTGTGTGGGTTCATTCTCAAAAAGTTTCCAACAACTTGTGAAAACTGCCGGAATGCTTTGTATGCAAAAGAAATAGAAAGGCATCACTTGTTTGTTGAGTTCCAGGAGTACAGCGAAGTCAAAAAGAGTCTGAATTATGTAACTATTGATATGGTTACTTGTGTGGAGCGCTGTGCTTCCCTAATTAATAAGTACCTTGAAGAAAGTGGGCACACAACATTTATTAAAAAAAATATGATAGATAAAATTAAAACCTTAATTAATTTTGATTTTCTCAATCCATGTATGGATCATAAAATAGAGAATATAAATAATATCGCGCTAACAGTATTTTTTATATGCACGAAACGATTTTGCGTTGTAAAAAATCGCTCATTTACCGAAGAAGCGTCAGCAGCTGCACTTAGACGCAAAATGAACATTATCTTGCACAAATGAAACTTATAGAGAATGAGCATCAAGCATGAAGCTCATTCTCTATAAGTGTTCTTCTATCGTGTCGGTAGTGATGGTAGTGCAAAGAATAGCCTGTAAGCAATGTTGGCAAGAGGCTGACCACCCAGATTGCGCCAGATTTTCTAAGGTTTCGTTACTTTTGGAGGCTACTTCCTTACATTTTATACATAACTGTCACTATGTATGATACTGATATTTCTGCATCACTTGTGTTGAAAGCCACTTCATCCAAATGTTTAATGTTGCAAGTAAAGAGCAACAAGTGATGAGACCTAAGATCATCAGATTGAGTAATCTTTTCACAATGGTATTGTGTGATTCTCATGTTAGCTACTAATACGACAGAAGAGATTTCCAACAATGATTAGTTACAAACCAGTAAACAATTTTTTTTCTGTTGAGTGAATTTATTGTTATGGCATAAATAGTTTCATGAAATCTGTTCCAAACGTGGAACACTGTATAGTTAAGAATGTGATGTGCAGTACATGTAAGTGTAGTCAATTTAAGTGTCGGCTAATGGCCCTTGTTAAGCGGCTAGATCAAGGGCTCGATAGAAGGCAGACCTTAGTCCAGTAGCGTGCACTGTATTCCTGCTGCCTTTGGAACTTACACCTTGTATAACAACATTAGGTTTTGGCAATAATGTTTGTTTATATTTGTGATGTCATAAAAATCGAATGTAAGTACCTGTTTATTTGTGAAATAAAGGACTTCTGTAATTATATTTTATTTGTTTAATTTTTAACTTTATTCAAGGCAGGTGTTTTTATTAGTAAGAAAACTTATGACCACTTCAGTTTCCTTACAAATAAAAATGCCTATTCCAAAATAAAATGATAAAATTTTGTAATCATTACCTGCGTTTTAAAACCCGTAATCATTTTGAAACTCCCGCCATCGCGCTCAGCACCCTACCAAGTTTTCGTGGGCTGACTTTAGATTGCGCTAGTGAGAAGTGTTTTCCTTTTTTTTGTTTGAAGTTGTCATTCTTCTCCGTTAGGAGTATTAATGTTCTGTGTCCTGATTTCTTGGGGGATTGCATTCCACAGAGAGATAGACTGAACGAAGAAGGAAGAGTGAATTAAATCTGTGCAGTAAATGGGACATTGAAGAAGACGATTGTGTGATGAACGAAGAATTAAAAAAATAAAAACTTTATTACCGACTTCAAAATCCATAATTGTATAAATATTTCCTTGCTAACGACTTTCGAAATGAAAGTTATTTGCACTTAGTAATGTTTATTTTATTTTATAGAAGTCGGTTGTATTGTTTTATTTAACGGTGGACACATTAAATACTGGGCGTGTAATTTTTGTGTTTTTCAGGAGAAGAGGCAATTTTCGTTATTTGTGTTATCATTTCGTTATTGTAGCCGGTGCCGAAAATCAGGGTATTTTTTCACACGGGCAATTGTATGTAGGTCTGTTGAGGGGCAAGCACAGAGTACATTATATATAAGGGTAGTAAGTAGGTGTTAGAGAGGTTCTAACATCGTTTATAGAGAAGCATTTTCTTCATTAAAATTCCAGCAAAGGATACATAAAGAAAGAAAGAAAGAAAAAGCATTTATTGGGACTCGCACAGTACATAGTTAAAACTTAATTATAGACACTCTTTTAAAATTAATTTAAACTAATAAAAAGAAACAAAAATAAAAATAAACAAAGTCCTGTACGAGGCCAAAAGGCCCTCAATATCAGCATAAGTAGCAACAGTTAAAAATAAGTGTCACAGCGCTGGTATTCTGATGCGGCCCGCAGTGAGGTCACGGACATAGATACAATAGAATCCCAATAATATTAAATTGATACTAAAGTATTAACATGTCGTTTTTTAGTTTGTTTTTCACCATGATAACGCTTCAGCACACTCCTCCAGACGGGCAGTCGATTTATTGAGTACGGCAGGTGCAGCCTGGCGCCTTGATTTTTAATTATCCTCAAAAACCAAAGTGTTACTGACATTAAATACCCTGAAGACGCAGTAACTGCCAGTCAGGTAGCGCTTCCCGCCATACAAGATTGGAACACTCTTTCTTTTCAATGGATACATCTTCTCTAAGCGACACATTATTGTTTTCCGACATGCACGCGAACGAAGTCGCGGACACAGCTAGTATAATAATAGATCTCGCGAGACTATAAACTAGTTTATAGTCTCTATACTGAATGAGCTATCGTATTTTTGTAATGGGGAAGGTCGGGCAAAGCTAATTGTAGATGGCGTGACCATAGCTAGGTCCGTACGGCCTACAAAAATTTTGACATTTCGTTCATTCGTTTAATTTTATGTTCATTCATGAGTTTTATTTTATTTCAATATTTCGTTATTTTCGGTGATTTCAGTATTTTAAATCAAGTAATTGACATGGAAAGTGTCAGAATTAATATTTCCTCGTAATCTCTTTCTTCAAAATGTTCACGACATCAATTCGGACTCAAAAAAATCTGTACGAATAGCTTTGAAGCACAATCTTCTAATTCTAGGGGCTTACGAGAAATTCGAACTCCAATTTCTGAGTATCTAGGAACACAACATCGAGTCAACTTTCGCTAAAATAAAATAAAACCACATCACGCCTTGTATTTTTAGCTTGTGTTGGGAACTAGCTACGACAGCGCCATTTTGACAGTTGCCTTCCCCATTGTTCGTTTAAATGAAAGCAATGTAAAACTACTTTAAACAATTTTCAATTAAAGGCTACAATTTGTTATAAGAGTTTAATTCAAAGTATCTGCACAAAATAAATACGACTGAACATGGTTTTAACCAAAAGGTTTATAACTCATGCCAAGTGATCGCGTCAACTACGCCTTTGTTTGTTTTGATCGTGTTAACGACACGACACTGGCGACACGAAAAAAATCGCCATGAAATATTGGAACCCTTGGATACATTTATTTTAGCGTTATCTGGCGGATACTATAGTCGCGGTTAGCCGGCACGAGATAGATGAGATGTAGCTTATACCTTTTTATTGCGAAAATGGGGAAGGCAACTGTCAAAATGGCGCTGTCGTAGCTAGTTTCCAACACAAGCTAAAAATACAAGGCGTGATGTGGTTTTATTTTATTTTAGCGAAAGTTGACTAGTTGTTGTGTTCCCGTTTTCGTTGTAAGCCCCTAAAATTAGAAGATTGTGCTTTAAAGCTATTCGCACAGATTTTTTTGAGTTCGAAATTATGTCGTGAACATTTTGAAGAAATTGATTACGAGGAAATATTCAAGGTTTAAAATTCTGACACTTTCCATGTCAAGTACTTGATTTAAAATACTGAAATCACCGAAAATAACGAAATAGTGAAATAAAATCAAACTCGTGAATGAACATAAAATGAAATGAATGAACGAAATGTCAAAGTTTTTGTAGGCCGTAGGGACCAGCACCCTAATTGCGTAATACACAATCAATCGGAATCTGAATCGTTTTGAAACAGATTGCTAATCCATTTCTTCTTAAGTTCGATAAAAATTCTGCTCAACAATATATAGAACGCAATGAATGTTCTTGAACCGTCAAAATCAAACAGATTAGTCGTAATCGTTTACGAAAATGCGTTACGCAATTAGGGTGCTGGCTATGGTCACGCCATCTACAATTAGCTTTGCCCGACCTTCCCCATTAGCCGGCGCGGGTGGTAAGCGACGCGGCAACGCGGGGCACGAGATAGATGAGATGTAGCTTATACCTTTTTATTGCGAAAATTAACCGGCGCGGGTGGTAAGCGACGCGGGGCACGAGATAGATGAGATGTAGCTTATACCTTTTTATTGCGAAAATTAGCCGGCGCGGGTGGTAAGCGACGCGGGGCACGAGATAGATGAGATGTAGCTTATACCTTTTTATTGCTGTCAACTAACTGTGAAACCAGCCGTACTTCCGATATTGGCCACGGGCTTAAATATCCTTGTAAAACTATAGCCTCCCCGCAGACAAGATGGGTATCGATATCACAGAACATCCATCGATATGTAAACATATAAAATAAAGTAAAATGTTATTTTTTTTGTGTCCTAAAGACCGCACCTTGTGCACAGAGCCGCCAAGCTGTGTGCTGTGCGGCGAGTCAGGCCATCCGACCAACTATCGTGGGTGCCCCAAGGCTCCCAAAACCTCATCTCCCAAGCTGACGAAGCGCGCAGACGCCCGTCAACAAAGGGAAAGCCCCCGCTTCGCCCACGCGTGGCCAACGACACATCACCAGGAGCGACTCAGTCCTCAGAGGCCCTCGCCCTGGAATTACCTTCACCACCAGCAGGCTTTTCCAGCCTTAGCTCCCAGACCCGTCCCTGCGGCCATCCCTCCACTAATGGACCCCCGCATCCGCGTCAATGCGCCCCCAGGCATTCCTGTGCCTGTCAACAAAGCTGCTCCTGCCGCTTCAGCTCCACCCGCTGCCACCCGTGTAGTCGGCCAGAACCCGATGGACGCCTTCAACGTGATCTCGAGCACGTTCACGGCCTTCCTTACCCCTCGCGCCAGGAAAATGGCCAGCGAAATTGTTGCCGCCTGAAATGCCGGCAACCTATTCATGATTCAGAGTATATATAATGCGTACCCGGACATTACGCAAGCCCTGATGTCCTTTACTAATCAACCCAACCCTTATAATGGATAAAGGAATAATCGCGAGAACTAAACCCCGATCCCTAAACCTAGGTTATTTCAATGCCAATGACATCCTGCGACAACGCGCTGAAATCAGCGAGATCCTCCGCGACCACCACATCGACATCATCCTTGTTCAGGAAACGTTTCTTAAGCCCAGTTACCGAAATCCGTCAATTGCAAACTATCGTACAGTTCGCAATGACAGGACGCGTTGCCATAAGGGCGGTACCCTTATCTACTATGAAAAAGAGCTTTACTGCATTCCCATCGACCCTCCCACACTTTCACGATTGGAAGTGTCTTGCTGTCGGCTTGGCATGACAGGTCATCAGCCGATCACCATAGTATCGGCCTACCTCCCCCCCATTAATACTTCGGAGAATTTCCAACTGCTCACTGAAGATCTTTCTGTCCTATTTAGACTGAATGACTCCGTTATCATAGCGGGTGATCTCAACGCAAAACATCCCTCCTGGAATAGCACCAGGACCTCTTCCAGAGGGAGACACTTGTTCAACCTCTCCTCCTCTCAGAATTTCGATGTCATCGCGCCGATGACTCCCACTTATTTTCCCCCCGATCTCAATCACACCGCCGATGTTATCGACGTGGCGCTCCTACAGAACGTCAACCTACGGTTGGACTCTATAGAAGTGGTACAAGAGCTCGCTTCCGATCACCGTCCAGTAGTCATGAAACTGGTCCCCCGCATAGGTCTGCCCGATTCCACCCAACCCCTTCCCAACAAAGTGGTAACGGACTGGAGGAAAGTAAGCGATCGCTTAAAATCCACCACGTCCCCCCACTTGGACCCAATCCCCGATCATTTAGACTCTATCGCTGACACGACGGCCGCTATCGACTCATTTACAGCTCACGTACAATCAGTCCTGAACGATTGTTCAAGGGAAATTCCAGCGACGGAGGACCGTCGCTGGAAGTTGCAGGACGATGTACGCGAACTGTTGAATGAGAAGAACGCGGCTGTCCGTGCCTACAGCAACTTCCCCTGCGACGCGAACAAAGCCCATATGCGTTACTTACAGCGTACTGTAAGCCAAGTGCTACCCCTAGGTAGCACTTGGCTTTGAGTACTAACTTATGTTAGTTGATGATAACATATGTTTTGAATTTGCGTTGCAGTGGTGAATGATGTTTGTGTGTGTGACAATTGTGCATCATTGTCTTTCAGTGCATTATTCTCAGCTCAGATAGACAGTGACAATTGGGGATAGAACTGAATGAACATTTCTCTTAATTTTTTTCCTTCAGACCGTCATATCTGTTTCCATTTTAGTAGCGATGGAATAGGTTTTTATTATAGTTTCGTTGATTTCTTTCGACCACCTCCTTCTTCTTTTTGGTTCTGATTGTAAATGTTTGTTGCATGACGGTGTCCGAGTGTGTATACCTAAATGAGTGGTGTCTGTTTGTAGCTCTTTGCTTACTTCTAATCAAATTTTATTAAGTGCTTTATTGGGCGAAAGTCATTTATAGTGTGTTTGGAGACATTCATTTCTGGAAATCTGTTAATGAATTGTTGGTGCAATGATGTAAGGTATGAATTTGTTTCAGTTTCTAAATTGGTGATAATTAAATACGTATGCCAAATGAATTGGTTCATGCCTTCGCTCCATTTTTTACGCGTATTGGTTGTGACAGTAGCGGGTGAAGGGTTTATTGCAGTAGTAGCCTCCAACACAACGTCTACTGACATTGGTGACGATGATGATGATCTTAATGAGCTTGATAAATATGATGGAGGTGATGATACGATTGATGAAAAGATGGTCCTCGGAGAGGGTGATGATGAAACCGGTGATGTTTCATCATCTGCTGAGAGCTGATTTGCCTGAATTCGTTGTTTTGTTTTAGACCTTGTTATCATGATGATTCCCACGAGAAGCTATGGACACAAAAAGTCGACCACAGCAGAGCCCTGCGTTCACTGTGGCAAGGGTGAATAAAACTGGAGGTCCCCTATTCCAGAGTTGGCACACTTACTTATTGTTATTACTATTATCTATATAATTTTAATATTTTTACAGGTATTGCTAAATGGTCCCATGTGAAGGAATTTTATGAAGCCGACAACAATAATCCGAATTTTGTTTATGCTCCTCTCTTGAAAAAAGATCACCTGAATCCAAATACCAAGCAGAAAATGAAAGTTAAATTAGCTGCACAGGTGTTAAGCCATTCTGTGTCAGGAGGAATGTATGCAAAAATATCTGCAGGTATGTAATGATAAATCTATACTATTTTTTTAAATTCATAATCTATATAACTGCTTTAAACTATGCCTAATAAATATACAGTAGAATAAAAAACAATAAAAATTCAACTTTTACTTCTTTTAACATTAAACAATTAAATAAACTTATCAAGCATTTTGCCATTTAAAAGTCTTAGCTCTCATAGTCTAGATATTTTTTCTACAAGCTTATCAGAACATTCTCTTGTCAACAATCTGTCAATATTTTAAAACCTTACTATACAAATATTTACATAACATAACATCACGCCTTGTTTCCCCGAAGGGTTGGGCAGAGGTGTACCTATAGTACACCCACATTTCGCCAGTTATGTTTAAGTCCCATGTAATAGGGGGCGAGCCTATTGCCATCTACCAGGCACAAATCCAGAGTTCGGGCTGCTACTGAGAAATTCCAGATGGAAAAACCCAATAACACGTTGCCCGACCTGGGAATCGAAACCAGGACCTCATGCTTAGCAGTAGCGATTGCGACCACTAGACCAACGAGGCAAATATTTACAATAAGAAAAAATGTGAAATTAGGATACCTGATAAGAATCACTCATTATTGATAGCTTCTTATTTGCACGGGGTCATGTTTAATTTCATTGCAATCATAAATTGTTTATTATTTTGTTTTATAATTTGTACTATATATTTGTACTATAATTTATTATTTATGTATCTATACTATCTAATACTTGCAATGAAAAAGTTAGTAAATAATAGTAAAATGTTAGTAAATAAATAAATTGAATTTAATTTAATTACCATTAAAACAAAATGTGACACTACAATATTGTATATGTAAATTGATAACATTTCTTTTAAAATTTGCAGGAGAACTCACTACGGATGCTACTGTCACAGCTAATCTAATAAATGTTATGGACAAGCTATTTGACACGTTGAACAGCGATTGTTCAGACTTGCGAAGAGGAAAACCACATGCAACAAATTTAAGAAGCAACAGTCCACATCTAAAATGTTTTGAGGAAATGAAAAAGTTTTTTACAACTATGAAATACATTGGAAGCCCACGTAAACCACCATCACAAGAAGGCTGGATATGGACACTAAACGCCATTGAACGATTGTGGAGGAATTTAGTGAGGTCTCACAATATAACTAGTCTGGCTACAAGAAGACTGCAGCAAGATGCACTTGAAAACCTTTTTGGTTGTATTCGTGGGAACTGCGGTTCTAATACCTGACTGTACCTTGTCAATACATCTATGAAAACATCATGTACGTAAGAAAAAATTTACATCTTTACAGTAAAAGAGGTGAAAGACATAATTATAGTACTAGAAATCGGGACCTATTAGTTCAACCAGGTTTCAGACTGGCTAAAGTAGACTCATCTTTCATGGGGTACTGTCTAAAATGTTATAATAAAATACCTCCCCACATACTTCAACTGAATGAGACAAAATTCAAATCCTTTGTTAAACGCACACTATTCAGGCAGGCATATTATAGGTTGGAGGACTACATAACTGATAAAAATGCCTGGCTTAATGCCGGTCCTGCTCCACACCACAACTAATTAATTGACATTCGAATCACTGTTGAAGCTGCTGAAGATAGTAAGAATTTATTTGCATTATATAAACTCAATCTCCTTTTTATTATATAGATGCATTGCACAGATGTGAGTACTTTGTACTATAGAGCTACCATTTACCGGGTAATGTCATAGATTGACTTGAATGTGCCTTGGCGGCTGATAGTATGTCATGCTCACTCAAATGTCTCGCTGACGGTGGCGCGTGTGTCGGATCATTTAGCTCCCTTCAAAATGGTTGAGCTGAATGGTGCTGATCCATGCGTCATGTTCGTGAACGGGCGCCGTCAGTTGGGACTGGTCATCTCTTAGCTGCCAGGGCTTATTTTAATAAATTATTAGCTGGATTGTTTTTAATTATGTTTTGATGCACTCTGGACGCTTTTAACGTGTACGGTTTTTTGTACATCGTTCTCACTTATAGTGAACAACATTAATCGATGTAACTAAGATATATGTAAAAACATTATTATTTAAAAGAGTGTCCATGGAGTTTCTTGCCCGTTCTTCTCCATAGGTACCTACTACGCTTTGGAATGGGCAACTAGCTTCATATTTCTGACTGACCGACTCCTTGACAATTCAAAAGTGCCTGTAAATGGTTTAATTGAAATAAATGATTTGAGTTTGAGTTTGAGTTTGAGAATACCAATCCAACGTGTGGTCAATTTGTGGCCGGTCTTAAAACAGCCGTTCTAAGTAATTTATCTCACATTGGTACGACAGGGAATTGTGAAAATGATAACAATATAATTATAAATAACTTTAATAAAATGTTATCAGTTTCACAACCCACAGGCATATATGCAGAACCTGAATTTACAGAAATACACGATTTGTCTCCAGAACTCAACGAAGCAAATGAAGATAGTGCAGAAATTCAGGCATGTGCATATGTGTGTGGGTTCATTCTCAAAAAGTTTCCAACAACTTGTGAAAACTGCCGGAATGCTTTGTATGCAAAAGAAATAGAAAGGCATCACTTGTTTGTTGAGTTCCAGGAGTACAGCGAAGTCAAAAAGAGTCTGAATTATGTAACTATTGATATGGTTACTTGTGTGGAGCGCTGTGCTTCCCTAATTAATAAGTACCTTGAAGAAAGTGGGCACACAACATTTATTAAAAAAAATATGATAGATAAAATTAAAACCTTAATTAATTTTGATTTTCTCAATCCATGTATGGATCATAAAATAGAGAATATAAATAATATCGCGCTAACAGTATTTTTTATATGCACGAAACGATTTTGCGTTGTAAAAAATCGCTCATTTACCGAAGAAGCGTCAGCAGCTGCACTTAGACGCAAAATGAACATTATCTTGCACAAATGAAACTTATAGAGAATGAGCATCAAGCATGAAGCTCATTCTCTATAAGTGTTCTTCTATCGTGTCGGTAGTGATGGTAGTGCAAAGAATAGCCTGTAAGCAATGTTGGCAAGAGGCTGACCACCCAGATTGCGCCAGATTTTCTAAGGTTTCGTTACTTTTGGAGGCTACTTCCTTACATTTTATACATAACTGTCACTATGTATGATACTGATATTTCTGCATCACTTGTGTTGAAAGCCACTTCATCCAAATGTTTAATGTTGCAAGTAAAGAGCAACAAGTGATGAGACCTAAGATCATCAGATTGAGTAATCTTTTCACAATGGTATTGTGTGATTCTCATGTTAGCTACTAATACGACAGAAGAGATTTCCAACAATGATTAGTTACAAACCAGTAAACAATTTTTTTTCTGTTGAGTGAATTTATTGTTATGGCATAAATAGTTTCATGAAATCTGTTCCAAACGTGGAACACTGTATAGTTAAGAATGTGATGTGCAGTACATGTAAGTGTAGTCAATTTAAGTGTCGGCTAATGGCCCTTGTTAAGCGGCTAGATCAAGGGCTCGATAGAAGGCAGACCTTAGTCCAGTAGCGTGCACTGTATTCCTGCTGCCTTTGGAACTTACACCTTGTATAACAACATTAGGTTTTGGCAATAATGTTTGTTTATATTTGTGATGTCATAAAAATCGAATGTAAGTACCTGTTTATTTGTGAAATAAAGGACTTCTGTAATTATATTTTATTTGTTTAATTTTTAACTTTATTCAAGGCAGGTGTTTTTATTAGTAAGAAAACTTATGACCACTTCAGTTTCCTTACAAATAAAAATGCCTATTCCAAAATAAAATGATAAAATTTTGTAATCATTACCTGCGTTTTAAAACCCGTAATCATTTTGAAACTCCCGCCATCGCGCTCAGCACCCTACCAAGTTTTCGTGGGCTGACTTTAGATTGCGCTAGTGAGAAGTGTTTTCCTTTTTTTTGTTTGAAGTTGTCATTCTTCTCCGTTAGGAGTATTAATGTTCTGTGTCCTGATTTCTTGGGGGATTGCATTCCACAGAGAGATAGACTGAACGAAGAAGGAAGAGTGAATTAAATCTGTGCAGTAAATGGGACATTGAAGAAGACGATTGTGTGATGAACGAAGAATTAAAAAAATAAAAACTTTATTACCGACTTCAAAATCCATAATTGTATAAATATTTCCTTGCTAACGACTTTCGAAATGAAAGTTATTTGCACTTAGTAATGTTTATTTTATTTTATAGAAGTCGGTTGTATTGTTTTATTTAACGGTGGACACATTAAATACTGGGCGTGTAATTTTTGTGTTTTTCAGGAGAAGAGGCAATTTTCGTTATTTGTGTTATCATTTCGTTATTGTAGCCGGTGCCGAAAATCAGGGTATTTTTTCACACGGGCAATTGTATGTAGGTCTGTTGAGGGGCAAGCACAGAGTACATTATATATAAGGGTAGTAAGTAGGTGTTAGAGAGGTTCTAACATCGTTTATAGAGAAGCATTTTCTTCATTAAAATTCCAGCAAAGGATACATAAAGAAAGAAAGAAAGAAAAAGCATTTATTGGGACTCGCACAGTACATAGTTAAAACTTAATTATAGACACTCTTTTAAAATTAATTTAAACTAATAAAAAGAAACAAAAATAAAAATAAACAAAGTCCTGTACGAGGCCAAAAGGCCCTCAATATCAGCATAAGTAGCAACAGTTAAAAATAAGTGTCACAGCGCTGGTATTCTGATGCGGCCCGCAGTGAGGTCACGGACATAGATACAATAGAATCCCAATAATATTAAATTGATACTAAAGTATTAACATGTCGTTTTTTAGTTTGTTTTTCACCATGATAACGCTTCAGCACACTCCTCCAGACGGGCAGTCGATTTATTGAGTACGGCAGGTGCAGCCTGGCGCCTTGATTTTTAATTATCCTCAAAAACCAAAGTGTTACTGACATTAAATACCCTGAAGACGCAGTAACTGCCAGTCAGGTAGCGCTTCCCGCCATACAAGATTGGAACACTCTTTCTTTTCAATGGATACATCTTCTCTAAGCGACACATTATTGTTTTCCGACATGCACGCGAACGAAGTCGCGGACACAGCTAGTATAATAATAGATCTCGCGAGACTATAAACTAGTTTATAGTCTCTATACTGAATGAGCTATCGTATTTTTGTAATGGGGAAGGTCGGGCAAAGCTAATTGTAGATGGCGTGACCATAGCTAGGTCCGTACGGCCTACAAAAATTTTGACATTTCGTTCATTCGTTTAATTTTATGTTCATTCATGAGTTTTATTTTATTTCAATATTTCGTTATTTTCGGTGATTTCAGTATTTTAAATCAAGTAATTGACATGGAAAGTGTCAGAATTAATATTTCCTCGTAATCTCTTTCTTCAAAATGTTCACGACATCAATTCGGACTCAAAAAAATCTGTACGAATAGCTTTGAAGCACAATCTTCTAATTCTAGGGGCTTACGAGAAATTCGAACTCCAATTTCTGAGTATCTAGGAACACAACATCGAGTCAACTTTCGCTAAAATAAAATAAAACCACATCACGCCTTGTATTTTTAGCTTGTGTTGGGAACTAGCTACGACAGCGCCATTTTGACAGTTGCCTTCCCCATTGTTCGTTTAAATGAAAGCAATGTAAAACTACTTTAAACAATTTTCAATTAAAGGCTACAATTTGTTATAAGAGTTTAATTCAAAGTATCTGCACAAAATAAATACGACTGAACATGGTTTTAACCAAAAGGTTTATAACTCATGCCAAGTGATCGCGTCAACTACGCCTTTGTTTGTTTTGATCGTGTTAACGACACGACACTGGCGACACGAAAAAAATCGCCATGAAATATTGGAACCCTTGGATACATTTATTTTAGCGTTATCTGGCGGATACTATAGTCGCGGTTAGCCGGCACGAGATAGATGAGATGTAGCTTATACCTTTTTATTGCGAAAATGGGGAAGGCAACTGTCAAAATGGCGCTGTCGTAGCTAGTTTCCAACACAAGCTAAAAATACAAGGCGTGATGTGGTTTTATTTTATTTTAGCGAAAGTTGACTAGTTGTTGTGTTCCCGTTTTCGTTGTAAGCCCCTAAAATTAGAAGATTGTGCTTTAAAGCTATTCGCACAGATTTTTTTGAGTTCGAAATTATGTCGTGAACATTTTGAAGAAATTGATTACGAGGAAATATTCAAGGTTTAAAATTCTGACACTTTCCATGTCAAGTACTTGATTTAAAATACTGAAATCACCGAAAATAACGAAATAGTGAAATAAAATCAAACTCGTGAATGAACATAAAATGAAATGAATGAACGAAATGTCAAAGTTTTTGTAGGCCGTAGGGACCAGCACCCTAATTGCGTAATACACAATCAATCGGAATCTGAATCGTTTTGAAACAGATTGCTAATCCATTTCTTCTTAAGTTCGATAAAAATTCTGCTCAACAATATATAGAACGCAATGAATGTTCTTGAACCGTCAAAATCAAACAGATTAGTCGTAATCGTTTACGAAAATGCGTTACGCAATTAGGGTGCTGGCTATGGTCACGCCATCTACAATTAGCTTTGCCCGACCTTCCCCATTAGCCGGCGCGGGTGGTAAGCGACGCGGCAACGCGGGGCACGAGATAGATGAGATGTAGCTTATACCTTTTTATTGCGAAAATTAACCGGCGCGGGTGGTAAGCGACGCGGGGCACGAGATAGATGAGATGTAGCTTATACCTTTTTATTGCGAAAATTAGCCGGCGCGGGTGGTAAGCGACGCGGGGCACGAGATAGATGAGATGTAGCTTATACCTTTTTATTGCTGTCAACTAACTGTGAAACCAGCCGTACTTCCGATATTGGCCACGGGCTTAAATATCCTTGTAAAACTATAGCCTCCCCGCAGACAAGATGGGTATCGATATCACAGAACATCCATCGATATGTAAACATATAAAATAAAGTAAAATGTTATTTTTTTTGTGTCCTAAAGACCGCACCTTGTGCACAGAGCCGCCAAGCTGTGTGCTGTGCGGCGAGTCAGGCCATCCGACCAACTATCGTGGGTGCCCCAAGGCTCCCAAAACCTCATCTCCCAAGCTGACGAAGCGCGCAGACGCCCGTCAACAAAGGGAAAGCCCCCGCTTCGCCCACGCGTGGCCAACGACACATCACCAGGAGCGACTCAGTCCTCAGAGGCCCTCGCCCTGGAATTACCTTCACCACCAGCAGGCTTTTCCAGCCTTAGCTCCCAGACCCGTCCCTGCGGCCATCCCTCCACTAATGGACCCCCGCATCCGCGTCAATGCGCCCCCAGGCATTCCTGTGCCTGTCAACAAAGCTGCTCCTGCCGCTTCAGCTCCACCCGCTGCCACCCGTGTAGTCGGCCAGAACCCGATGGACGCCTTCAACGTGATCTCGAGCACGTTCACGGCCTTCCTTACCCCTCGCGCCAGGAAAATGGCCAGCGAAATTGTTGCCGCCTGAAATGCCGGCAACCTATTCATGATTCAGAGTATATATAATGCGTACCCGGACATTACGCAAGCCCTGATGTCCTTTACTAATCAACCCAACCCTTATAATGGATAAAGGAATAATCGCGAGAACTAAACCCCGATCCCTAAACCTAGGTTATTTCAATGCCAATGACATCCTGCGACAACGCGCTGAAATCAGCGAGATCCTCCGCGACCACCACATCGACATCATCCTTGTTCAGGAAACGTTTCTTAAGCCCAGTTACCGAAATCCGTCAATTGCAAACTATCGTACAGTTCGCAATGACAGGACGCGTTGCCATAAGGGCGGTACCCTTATCTACTATGAAAAAGAGCTTTACTGCATTCCCATCGACCCTCCCACACTTTCACGATTGGAAGTGTCTTGCTGTCGGCTTGGCATGACAGGTCATCAGCCGATCACCATAGTATCGGCCTACCTCCCCCCCATTAATACTTCGGAGAATTTCCAACTGCTCACTGAAGATCTTTCTGTCCTATTTAGACTGAATGACTCCGTTATCATAGCGGGTGATCTCAACGCAAAACATCCCTCCTGGAATAGCACCAGGACCTCTTCCAGAGGGAGACACTTGTTCAACCTCTCCTCCTCTCAGAATTTCGATGTCATCGCGCCGATGACTCCCACTTATTTTCCCCCCGATCTCAATCACACCGCCGATGTTATCGACGTGGCGCTCCTACAGAACGTCAACCTACGGTTGGACTCTATAGAAGTGGTACAAGAGCTCGCTTCCGATCACCGTCCAGTAGTCATGAAACTGGTCCCCCGCATAGGTCTGCCCGATTCCACCCAACCCCTTCCCAACAAAGTGGTAACGGACTGGAGGAAAGTAAGCGATCGCTTAAAATCCACCACGTCCCCCCACTTGGACCCAATCCCCGATCATTTAGACTCTATCGCTGACACGACGGCCGCTATCGACTCATTTACAGCTCACGTACAATCAGTCCTGAACGATTGTTCAAGGGAAATTCCAGCGACGGAGGACCGTCGCTGGAAGTTGCAGGACGATGTACGCGAACTGTTGAATGAGAAGAACGCGGCTGTCCGTGCCTACAGCAACTTCCCCTGCGACGCGAACAAAGCCCATATGCGTTACTTACAGCGTACTGTAAGAACACGCATAGAGGAGCTGCGTACCGCCGGCTGGGACAAGATGCTGAGCGAACTAGAGCCCACCCACCTAGCCTTCTGGCAACTCCAGAGTAAACTTAGATCCGGAGAAATAGTCTCCATGCCCCCCCTGATCCGTCCCGACAAGACCATCGCCTTCGATGATGTCGATAAGGCTGAGCTTCTAGCCGACAGTCTAGAAGCCCAATACTCGCCTAGCTCTCAACCAGTAGACCAAGCTCAGCTCTATGAGGTCGACGCTGAAATCGAACATAGAGCCTCCCTCCCTCCCGTCGAAGACCCAGAGTATCCACTGCCCCCCGTCACGCCAGACGAAGTGCACAACCTCATCAAAGGTCTTAAGGCTCGTAAAGCCCCGGGCTCCAACCGGTATTCCAGTTTTTCCCTGCCCACCTCATAATGCTACTGACTACTGAGCACCATTGAAGATGGTGGTCTTCAATGGTGCTCTGAGCAATAACATCTTCCCACAGGCATTCAAAGAAGCCACCGTCATCGGTATCCCGAAGCTCGGCAAGCCAAAGTCGGAGCCTACTAGTTACCGCCCCATCAGTCCGCTCAATGTCCTCGGCAAAATCTATGAGAGGCTTATTTATAAGCGTCTCAGAGACTACGCCGAGACAAAGGGCCTCATCCCTAACGAACAGTTTGGTTTTAGAACCCAACACTCGTGCGTACAACAGGTCCACCGTATAGTCGAACACATCAACTTCGGTTCCCAACGAGGTTTGATGACGGGTGCTGTCTTCTTCGACATAGCGAAAGCGTTCGACAAAGTCTGGCACAACGGCTTATTATATAAGCTGTACCAACTCGGTGTGCCAGATCGTCTCGTGCTCATCTTACGGGACTTTTTGTCGAACCGCACCTTCCGTTATCGCATCGAAGGAGCGCTATCCTCCCCCCACCCTATTCGCGCAGGAGCGATATGTCCAAGTGCAGTAAGGCGCAGTTGGCCCTGTTCGCAGACGACACGGCCATCTACTACACCGGCCGCGAACCAGACTCGATATCTCGCATTCTCCAAACCCAAGTCAACAAGCTTGGCGCTTGGTTTAGAAAGTGGAGAATTGAAGTAAATCCCGACAAAAGACAAGCGGTTCTATTCTCGAAACCGCGTCATACCCCCTGCCCCCCTCGACCGATCACCATGTTCGGCAAGCCGATCCCTTGGGAGAAGCGAGCCAAATATCTAGGTGTGATTCTCGATGAACACCTCTCTTTTTCAGAGCACATTAAGGCGGCTCGTTCGCGCGCCGCCTTCGCTCTAGGTAGACTCCACTTCGTCCTAAATGCACGTAGCAAATTGTCACTAAAGTGCAAATTGCGTATCTATCATGACTTATGCCAGTGCAGTCTTTGCACACGCCAAGCCCCATCGCTTCAATTGAATGCAGACCCTCCAGAACAAGTTCCTCCGTAGGATTACAGGCTCCCCCTGGTACGTTCGCAACGAAATCCTCCACGTCGACCTCAAGATTCCCACTATCCGCCAGTTCATGAAACGCATTTCAAAGCGTCTCTTCGAAACCGCCGCGAATCACCACAACCCTCTGGTTGTCAAGGCCGCTAGCTATATTCCCTCATCCATTAGTCATGTCCGCCGTCCCAAGCATGTCCTCACCGACCCCAATGACCACATAACTCTCATTCAGGAGAGCAGTAGGGCCACCAGTACAGTGCACAAACACAGACCGACATTCCGACCTCGCCGCCGAGGTTCCTCGCGAAGATCCCGACGTAACTGTCCCCCCCGACCCTTGCTCGACGAAGTGCCAGCCCGCGCCGTAGCTGGGCCTGTAGCTTTAAATTCCCATGATAATAATAATCAACAAAATCTGATCCAGCCTGCCCCATCTTGCTGTCCTCCCGTCAGCGACGCCCTAAGCCGAGGTCCGTACCCCGCAGGGGGTGCCCTTAGCGAGCGTTCGCTTAGTAATGTAAGTAGTTTTACGCCCCTGGCTGGAGGCTTTGAGTCCGCTTAAGGCAGCCACAGGATTGTCCGGTTAAGTAGTCACGACCTCTCAAGGTCAACTACGAGATGCCATAAATAAAAAAATAAAAATAAATTGTGCCAAAGACCGTGGTATTGTAGTTACTTGCTAGTGCCTAGTTTCAGCTAACTTAATTTGACACTTTAGTTATAGCAAGCTAGTCGCGTGATATCGCATCGCTTCAGTGTGGGTTGGCGTTTTGAGTAGGACACTAAAATGGATAAAGATAAATGCTACTCATTTAATTATACGACACATTTTATTTATGCAGAAAATATATGAAGACAGATGTAAAATAATATTTAAACAACTATGTAAACTGTTTATAGGTAAAGTCCTTCGGGTGTGCCTTCCTTCTTGCGGTATAAGACACTTTCCTTTGATTTCTTGAAGTCTTCATTTGTTACTTTCATGCGGCGTTCTCTTAGCGCCATTAAACCCGCCTCGGTACAAATAGCCTAAAAAATGTATAACCATTATGTTCATACTTTTAAAGTACTTCACTATGTTCCGTTTTATCACGTTTTGTTAGAACTGGTCAGGACATAGGTCATAAATTCAATACAGAACATGTGTATTGAATTTATGAAAATATTGTTATATGGTAAGATTTAAAACTTCCATTGTGTCAATTATTGCTAAATTACGTTACTTACTACTAAAACGTACTGAAATCCCAATAAAGTTGCATCATTAAAATATTTATGTCATAGAGTCCAAATCAGGAATAATTTCTACCTTAATGTCAGCACCAGAGAGATCATCTTTCGACATGATAAGTTCAGACAAGTTGACATCATCAGCCAGAGTCATTCTTGATGTGTGAATGGTAAAGATCCTTCTCTTGGTCTTCTCATCAGGCAAAGGAAATTCGATTTTTCTGTCTATACGACCAGGGCGAATCAGAGCCGGATCCAAGGTTTCTATGCGATTTGTGGCCATGATAACCTGCAAATTAAATTAAGTAAACATTTGAATGTGTAGTTTTTAAATTTCTTGTTGTTGGACTATGTTCAGTAAACTGAACCTGGCCATTATACTAGAATTATGCGCATAGTATAAAACAATATAACTTCTGAATTGTATCCTACTTACTTTAACATCACCTCGTGAATCAAATCCATCAAGTTGGTTAAGCAGCTCCAACATAGTTCTTTGGATTTCTCTCTCACCACCAGAGTTGGAATCATAACTGTAAAATTATAATTTCTTAAAACAGTTCTTTGGACATAAGTTATGCAGTGCTTAAGAATATTTAAACCTTTACCGTTTTGTTCCTACAGCATCGATTTCGTCAATGAAAACAATTGATGGTGCATGTTCTTCAGCCACTCTAAACAGCTCACGAACCAGTTTGGGGCCATCTCCCTGCACAAATCAATATGTTTTAATGGAGTACTTATAAAGATTATTTAGTACCAAATTATTTAATATTTTAGCAAGCTGGTTATGAAAAATAACCAGGAAATAAATACATACCAAGTATTTCTGGATAAGCTCTGAGCCAACAACTCGCAGAAATGTAGCAGAGGTCTGGTTAGCAACAGCTTTAGCTAACAAGGTCTTGCCAGTTCCAGGTGGACCATAGAGGATCACACCCTTAGGAGGCTTGATACCCATCTCCTCATAGTACTCAGGATGAGTAAGTGGTAACTCCACAGATTCCTAAAATAATATAATCAGGTAAGATGTAAATAGTTTACTGTTTTTTGTAACAATGACCGCCGAGTTTTATTAAGCAGATTCCAGAAATAATTTATGATCAACCAAATGATAAATAAAGAAATAAGTAGCACAGTTTGAAGCATTTTTTTTCTTACCTTAATTTCCTGTATCTGAGTGTCAAGTCCTCCAATATCAGCATATGTCTCTTGCGGAGCCTTCTCCAGCTTCATTACAGACACCATGGGATCTGTATCATCACCTAGCACCCCTACCACAGCATGGACCTAAAGAAAACATATTATTTAAACCAGTGTCATTGTGTAATGGCGCCTGTGACAGCTTACAAATTATGAAAATACAGCTTATCCAATAGATAAATGTAGTATGGCATCTGTTTCCTTACATTTTGCAGTCAATATGAAGGGTCCGTGCAAGAAAAAAAATAAACGTTTTGTCAATTTAAACTCCAATGCAGAGTGCTAAAAAATAATTGAACAATCATACTTATTGTTTGATCATTTGTGTCAGTCACAGCACATGTTTATAGTTTCATCACCTTTGTGCCCTCGAAAACTTCGCCATTGATTTACATAAGATGATAGTATTGTAATTTCGTAAAATAAAATTTTGATTTTTATGAAAGCTGAAGATTTATAATGTCTTGAAAGTTTTGATAAATAATAGGAAAAATACATTTTTGTCTCAATTAATATATAAATCACACAAGCCCATATATAAAATATCTTTGACGAAGAGAAAAAAGCCGAATTCACCTTGTTGTTCTAAAGTTGGGAAAATCTATATTCCCACAACACAGAAGACGAAGACGTGGTTGTGTAAGACAATTTGTGATAAAATTATTTTATTTCTATATGTATGTAGGTTTGTACAAACACTTTTACACGTCAATCATATTTTAAAAACTAGATGAGATCGGCGTTTCCTAACTGACTACTCTAAGAAGAAAGGCCGAAACAAACTAAGAGGTCACAGTCTCATTTAAAGTCCAGACATAATATTGGTCAGGTCATGTGAAGACCATGTAGATTAGTGTCTGAAATGGTCTTTTGAGGAAAGAACCACACAGAATGAGTGGACATGTCCAGTCAGTGCACGCATTTGTTAGTAGTCATGCAGCTCAACTTAAGGAGCTGAAGCTGTGCAGAACTATCAATGTCAAATTTTGGCAAAAATTTAGTTTGACTATTAAAAACTTAAACTAACACAATTAGTTTAAACTAATGATTGAATTAGTTTTAGCTAGTAAAAAATTAAATTATATGATTGAAATAGTAATGTCAAGGAAAATGTAAAAAAAAAAAGATTATTAAGATATTTGTAGATAGTCATACGTTAGTGTGCAAACATGCAAATACCTAGGTGTTTAATCATATGATTAAACACCTAGGTATTTGCATGTAAAATGGTATGTGTATGAAAGTATATACTTTCTCTCTCTTGGTGAAACTTTACTTTTTTTTCTGAAGATTTTCTCTATACATTTACGTATTTTTAAACGTTTTTCCTTTTTTATTATTCCTTTACTCTTTTTAAAAATAATCTGAACTTCAAAAGTTGGTCAGAGGAAAATACCCATTGTGATCTTTCTAATACACCGTGCTATTCATATAATTGAACTTTCTTAATTTCGAGATGGCGACCACAAAATTTTCCAGATTTTACGTCATCGATGTCGTCCCCGTGGTTTTCGAGGGTGTTAATTCCGCTAATGAGGGCAAATTACAATCCAAGATGGCAGCAGCGAACATTTAAAATATTTTCGTCATGGGTGTCGTACTTTTCATGGTTTTTTAGGGTACTTATGCAAATAGTGAGGTCGGCTTTATCAATCAAAAACCATGAAAATGACGAACATGATGAACAATTCGAAAATTATCCAGTTCATTCATTTAGTTCCATCCAAGAGTATACCAATTTTAGGGAGACCCCACCCCCTTCCTACAGCCTAACCTAACCCAGCCAGGGTTAGGTTAGGCTGTAGGAAGGGGGTGGGGGGGGAGGTAAATTTAATAATAACATAATGTATTCATAACAGTTTATTGTTATTAAACATTATTTAAGGATTGACTATGATGACATCATCAAGTAGTAACATTGCTGGTGCAACAAATAGTAGTTCAGGATTGGCATACCCCAAATACCATATTATGGATATATGTATTATGTGCGCATGTACATAAGGTACTGCGTCCCCACAAACAGAGCATCTCGTGCTTTATTTGCTTGAGAAGTCGGTAGCTGCGATTCTTGGCGATCTTTTGTTTGTGGTACGTAGCTTTCGTAGCTGCAAGCTTCGATATTATTCCAGCTATCTCTTTAAAACCTTATAGCTTGAATTATGAACTTGAACACTAGTGTAAATGTTTCCCACCCCTCTCTCTTAAAACTAGTATACTTCATTGGGATGATGACATTTTTTTTATTGTTGTTTCAAAATACTGTTTGTTTCCAAATAGCGCAAACTATAATACAAAAAGTGTATAAGCTTTAAAAATTGCCAAGTTACAAACGTTTTAAGATAATTGTTGGACAATGACAGCACTATAGTAGAAGTGACGTCAGGACTATGCATCTTCATACTAGCGCCGTACATTTTCAGTGCCGTGCGACAAGGACGGCAATAATCCCCTCCAACTTTTGAAGCGTATATCTTCTTCAAATTTACACCGATTTAACTGATGTTTTCGATTATCTCATTTTTATAAGCCTGCTTTGAAATTACATTATTTTTATGAAAAAAATTTAATATTAGTCATCAAAAGGTCTATCCAATGACAAATATTATTAGTTGTTGTACCAGGTCCCATAAATTTTTGCTCATTGTCCTTTTCGGCACAGTCTTTGATTTTCATTTTGACATCACTGTCAGTAGGAAATTTTTGCGGCCGCCTCTTGGATTTTCATTTAAAGGTAGTAAAAGAAGACATTGTAGTTACTAAATAATTTTATAATTACCACAAGTGACCCTGGACCATTTGGCAATTATTAAAGAGGTAAAAACGGTTCAAAAGAAGCAGAGTTTATCAGAACAACAATAAATTGAAAGCCAGAAAGATCAATTAGATTAATAGAATCACATAATAAAAAGATCACATTGGGAACTTTTTGCTGACCAACTTCAAAAGATCAGATTCTTTTTAAAATACCTTAAATATAAATAATAATAAAGGTTATGCAGGGCCTGCATAACCTTCTGGCAGTGCAAGAAAATGATAGGCAAAAAGTGGGGACTATCCCCTAAAATTATACTATGGCGGCTACGGGCTGCATGAGGACCACTCCGACTGCAGCAGTTGAAGCCATGCTGGAACTGCCACCGCTCCACCTGTTCATACAGCAGGAAGCCACACTGGCGGCGGTGCGTCTTAAGACACTAAATCTCTGGGGTAAGAGAGACACACCACACACCGCGCTACTTGAGGGACTCAACAACGAGTTCCCCATATCACAAATAATGGTTGGAACAAGGTGAGTGCAGGCAGGCTAGGGAAGCACTCCCTGCAATTGATAGCCGCCTCACGAAACAAGTTCTCCGACTAGCTAAACAACAGCTGCGCATAGCTACGGCAGCCTTGACTGGCCACGGGTCATTTAACAAACACCTCTTTGTCATAGGAGTCACAGACAGTCCGTTGTGCAGGGCCTGCATGGAGGAGGACGAGACAGCAGCTCATTTGCTTCTAAACTGCCCGGTGGTCGCCACATACAGGGCAAAGCACTTTGGTAACCCAGGTACCCTACGCGAGGCTGTCAGTAACATCAAGGCTCGAATGATCGATTTTCCCACCGTACGCAAAATACGCGCATTGACGTGGAGTTGCGGACACCAGCCCGTATTACCTATTACCTATTATCACCTTAAACTAAAAAGAAGGCTCAATAATTTTAAAGGTTCCTCAACGTGGTGAAGGTCAAGAATTTGTCTGCTTTAATATTCTTCTTTGTGAACACACATGTTTGAGCAAATAAATATTACTTACTTTAACCACATACATGCTAAAAAAAGCATGTTAAAATTAATGTCCAATTAAAACTTTAAGTAGTTTCGTAACTTGTTTCTATCTATACAAATATCAGCCTTAGACCCACCATTACCTTCTGGAATCATAGGCAAAAACACCTACATGCACATCTCTGCACCCCTCCATATTCTTTGCTCAATCTTTTTGGTGTAGCCCAACACCCTCGCCACATAATGTGTGCGCAGGGTGGTGCATTACGCTCCACCCACATGCCCAAGATCATCGAGGCCTCTATACCCCTTAAATAAACATAATTTATTTACCTTGTGATTCAAAAGTACTGAGCAGCCAGGCTCCAGCTGGTCCTTATCAACAAAGGAGAGGATGCTGACGTAGTGCTCGCTGCCCACTGATGTGGACACTATAGCATGGTTGTCATCTATGATCTCCTCTAAGTTGCCCACTGACATTGGTGTCCCTCTAAGGTCATCCACCTGACAGGATTGTTTAGAAATTTTAGGAACATTGTAAATTTTATTAAAAACATAAATTTGTAAAAGCAAATATGTTTTTCAAAATAACTCACTGGTTAGAGGCATAATTTAATTGCAAAGAAACGGTTTGCAGTTGGGTAAAAAGTAAGTATTTTGTTTGTTTTGGCTTCCGATTGCATAAATGAATCCCCAACAAAAAAATCTTTGTGTGGAAAAGCAAAACTTATTTTTATTTCATATTCTCACAGATAAAAAACACAAAAACTATAATGTGACTGACTGAAAGAAAGAAATAGAAATAGAAGAGCAATAACTGTGTAACCTCAAAGAAAATAAATATATCACCTTCGACCTTTCTTCTTCAATCTTCTCTTCCTGTGGTTTCAGTCTTTCCTGATTGCGAATGAATTCCTCCTCCATGAGAAGGTAATCCTTGATTCTTTCTAATTTTAACAGTTTCAGCCTACACCTTGTGTGTGGTGTCACTTGAGGCAGTTTCAAGGCGGCATCAGGTCCCTTTGCCTTGCGCTTCTTCTTTCCTACCCTAGTCGGGATTGGAGGTTCGTATTTCTTTTTCTTATCCTTGTCATCTTTCTTGTCTCCGCCGCTTCCACCGCCAGATTGGTTCTGACCCTAATAAAAAAAAGTTTTAATGAACTCGATGAGGGCAAAAGCTAGCATTGCTGGTAATTATTTAATGAAAGCTACGGAAAGTTGAACGTTACCATTATATATTCCTAATGTAATTCCAATACACTAAAATAAACTTCTCAACTTTATTCTCATAAAATCAATGACTTCACAAACCGATGATTACAAAGCGGAATTTGAGCCACAGATAAAAAAACTTAGGACTTTGTTTGACTACAGATGTCAGATGACAGATAAAAAAAAGGTCACCTTTGTTGGGCTGACATGGTTGGTCCGCTAGGAGTAATAGTGTTCTGTGGGTTGGTCTGTGAGGTGATGAGGTGAGGTGAGTGTCTGAGACATTATAGTATAAAGTACTCTGTGGGACAGCCTTAGTTCCGGCTATGCGCGAAGCGCTGGCGTTGCGGCCGTTCCGTTAGTTTGTGTTCGTACCAACAAAGAAAAGGTTTATAAACTATAACTAGCTGATCCGGTAAACTACGTACAACCTCAGAATATTATTTTCATTTATTTAACTACGTGTGTTAGACAATACTTTTAAATTTTATGAAAAAATTATAAAACACGAAATACAATGTGATATTTTCATTCTCGAGAACTGGATCGGACACATACCTGTAGTACCGCATTTTCGATTCCGCAAGGCTGTATTTCAGAATAAGTTGCTGATGGATAATCCCGGGGAGGGCCCGGAAAAACCGCCCGTGAAGCAACTTACTCTGCCATACCTCCAAGAGATCATTAGTGTTAAGCACTACTGTTTGCACCAGTTCTCTTTGGCCAAGGAGTGAGGCCCTTGTCTACCGCAACCACATCTCGATGCAACCTTATTAAAAAAAAACATAATCAAGGAAATATTCCTCTGTCTGCATAACTCGCTATTGTGAAGGGTCTTCGCGTTTATTAGTAATTTTCATTATTAATATTTTTCTTGAATTTTCCCAATATTTTAAATTGGAACTACTACTACTACTACTACTCTGCTGTTCGGGGCGTAGACAAATCCAACTTATCAAAGATTATAAAATCGGTCCAGCCGTCCTTGAGTTATAAAATAAATAGTGTCATCCAGACTTATTCTGTATTACAGATTTGTTTCTGTGTTTTAATTTCAACTAGTTCTATGATAGTGAATCAGTGACTATAACTATGTCGGCCACCTACATAGTTTAGTCACTGATTCACTATAATTGTAAAAACCATGCAAAGCAGAGACGAGACGGGTCGCTAGTTTTCGTATAAACTGGAAGTCCTACATCAACATCTTCATTGAGCTTGGAATCACTGTCATGTCATTCATTTTTGCTGGACACTTCCAGCCAGCTTTGCGACACTGGTAACTGTCCATTCTCAGGTATTTTACCTAATAATAAATCAGCTTTGTTTTTTTTTTGTTTTATAATTGAATTTATTTCGTATGCACGTTTCTGTGACAAATAAATTTATTTTTCTTTCTTTTCTTCTTCTTTCTTTCAATCGTTTCGATGCAAACGCTGAGGTAAAACGCAGTGAACGGTCTGTGCTGACATCCACGTTGATATCGTAAACTGTGGTCTGTAGGATTGACTGAGAATTGATTGGCATAAAGGACTAGTAGCCATGGCATAAACATACTGTACATTCCGAAAGAGACCATAATCGCTCAGAGCGTTCACATTAAGCATTTGCGGTCCGATTTAGAAATCACGATTATGACAACTGAGAGCTGTCAACAATTCGGAACGATCGTGTACGCGCTCACAGTGCTAGCGCAACGTTATAGCCTATAACATGACTCCCAAGTCTGGCACAAGAAATACCGATTGGATATCTATATGAATAAAGAAGTTCAAGGCATTGACACAACCTGTCGTATTGTTCCGATTTAAGTATGAAAGAAATTTGACACCCATTTGGCTTGTGACCTATATTCACTTGAATACTTATGGGTGGATAACAGTATTTCTTTGTGTATACACCACAAAGTTCTTCTTCTTCTTTGGTTAGGTAGTGTTATATATTCCTGAAGGTCCAGAGCTAAAAAAGGAAATTGGAGATTACTTTATATAATTAAATCTGAAACATATTACGATCGAGTTGACAAACTTGTATGTCACAAATTGTCACAAAATAAAAAGAAATCACACACTCCGTTTTCCGTTTTGAGGTTGGCAATTGTGTAAATAGTTTTCATACCAACAGGTAGTGCCACAATACAAAACAGCAGAAGTTAGTCTTGTGCCTGCTCGGTCATTTTTAAGATCACTCCGTACTAGCGGTGGGTAATCTTTATTCCGGCAAGTGAATTGATTCACTTATTCCGACTCTGGGTCCGGTACCGGTTCACCTTATTTATTCCTTTGGCACCGGAACTCACTCGCTCATTTTGGTTCCCCGGTTTCGCAGAACATTTTATTCATTTGGTTCACTGGATCATTTGGCACATTTTGAATTGAACAGTTGGTTAGTTAGAGCGATACGACGTGTTCCGAGTACTTCCGAGTGACTTGAGCGAGTGAACGAGAGTGAATAGTGAACGCGCGCTGCGGAATCATTTGGTACCGCGGTGCCGGTAAGGATTGTGAGGAATAAATAAGGTTTACGTATCCGCGTTCGGTACCGGCTCCTTTGGATCAGTACCTCCGGAGTAACCCACCTCTAGTCATGACGTCTTCTATGACGATTTACGGGACATCGTTATCGTGCTCACGCTCTCAAATCGATTACAGCGTAATTTGGAATGCAGACTTATTATTACACAGACTACCTACCGAGCTACGTTTTATTTCTTTTTATGCAAATTGTTATTGAAGTAATGTGTAATTATTTGTTATTTGCATTGAAAAATTCAACAAAAATTACATAAATAGAAACTACGTCGCTTTTGTCACAATCTTATTAGCTACTCTAAAGTTTATCAGTTATTTGTTCAACCTGAGATTACAGAGATCTAAACGTATCGTATCGTATCTGACCAGTGATGTCATATCTACCAACTTTTTGGTAGATCTACCAATTTTCACTTCAGTCTACCTATCTACCACCCTAGACCTAAAAACTACCTATTTTTAAATTAGTTTGACATATCACCACTTTGAATTATTTTTATATCGACGAGCGACGTTGCGATGTGTTGCGTGAGCCATGCGACGATGCGTCAAGCATAGAGTCCAGGCCATAAACCACAAAAAAAACGTCAGCAACAGTTCACCGTTCCCGCCATTTCGTTCCCATGGACATTATCACAGAACACTATTACTCCTTTTTACACATTCATATATTGTTCTGTGGCCCATTCCCAATTGGTTTGTTGCGGAATCAATGGTGAATCTTTGCTCCTGTTTTGTTTTGAAAACTAAATAACTACGTATTAACGGTGCTGGTTGCTGTTGGTTCCGTGTTGCGTGCATTTATCTAAAAAATGGATTTGACAGCAGTGAGCAACGAAAGCGATGCACAGAGTTTTAGGTTAGGAACTCCGCCCCGAAAAGCTAGAAAAAGGCACTATGACCAAAAATATTCGAAGTTATAGAAGAAAGACAAGGAATTTTCAGGTTGGCTTCAAGAAAGTACCAACCTTCCAGAGAAATAGAATTTGCTAGAGGGATTGTTGCGTACGAAAAGATTCATTCATAGCAAACAACGGGCAGCAATAAAAAAAAAAACAATAAAAATATGTATAATTTCCAAAAAAAACATTTTAAGAACAGTTCATGCTTTTTAATCTTAAAAAATCTTCTAAATTGAGGTGGTAGATCTACCAATTTTGCATTTTACATTCTACCAACTTCTACCAACATTTGGCACATAATCTACTAATTTTGTAAAATTCGGGTTGGCAACACTGTATCTGACAATCTGTGCTGACAATTTAACTTGACGTGTTTGCTCGTCGTGTACGCCTCATGTCATTCTATCGTTTTGTGGAATGGTCTAAATACTTACAGTGGTGTTGTGAATTTTAAGCAAATTATTTAAAACGAGAGTAAAATTATCACATTTATAAACAATTATTTCTTAAAATGTATCTGAAGTATTTAATTTACAGTGTCCATTTTCGTTGAAAACAAACACTTTCTCTCAACAGCTGATGCCAAACGAATTTGGCAAAATTCTTTACACTGCAGCCGCCTTTGATCAGTTTTCAAGATGGTTTTAGCAGATTTAGGTCGTAAAATAACCACTGCTTTGCAGTCGCTAAGCAGGGCAACAATCATCAATGAAGATGTATGTTTTTATTATATAAAAATGGTAATCAACTTTGACATGAGTTTGGTATTGAATTTTTAGTAATTATTACTCATACACTTACAGGTATTAAATTCTATGCTAAAACAAATATGCGCTGCTCTTTTGGAAGCTGATGTCAACATTCGTTTAGTAAAGAATCTTCGAGAGAATGTTAGGGCAGTCATTGATTTTGATGAGATGGCTGGTGGGCTCAACAAGCGACGGATGATACAGTCAGCTGTGTTCAAAGAACTTGTCAAGGTACGATCAATAATAAATTCTATGCCTAAATACTAAAGATAACATCCACAAAATGTACTTGCACTATTGTGTACTGTTTACATTAATAAAGTATGTAAATTAACAGATCACAGACATTTGAAAGAAATTAATCTGTGAATTATCCAGTATTGATTTACTCTTCCAATAAAAATGACTGTTTGAATTATTGCAACTTTATTAAGTAGTAATGTAATGTTTTAGTTTTCTTTAAATTAAATGTGCTTAGTGCCATAAATTGTGCAATTATGGTGGGGAACCAACTATCAGAAGTAAATAGCACCAAACCTTATAGAAGAACAATGTCCTATTTTACAGTATGTTTGAAGACACACACTTTGTTTGCTTATAAACACACTAGCTTTTGTGTAGAGGTCAGAAATTATATCACAGGCTTTTATAATATTAGTATGGGCTTTTAAAAAAAATACATAAATTTTCCTATTTTGGACCTAATATGCTAGAGTTCAAAGTAAGATTACTGTATGACACCCATATTTTTGTTATTCAAATCAAGTGTTTCATACTACACAGTTATTTCAGAACAAAGTACTCAATGTTTAAAAATTATTGTAAACATTTCAGCTAGTAGACCCAGGTGTGAAGCCATACCAACCAATCAAAGGCAAACCCAACGTCATCATGTTTGTAGGCCTCCAGGGTTCTGGTAAGACCACAACATGTACAAAACTGGCATATCACTACTTGAGAAAAAACTGGAAGTCATCTCTGGTGTGTGCTGACACCTTCAGAGCTGGTGCTTATGATCAGGTCAAACAGAATTGTACTAAGGCCAGGATACCATTTTACGGAAGGTTAGTTGACTTTAATAACTTTTGTTTTAAATAAAAATTTAAGACAAAGAGTGTATGTCTTGTCGACAGTACCTTTGTGCCTTAGAACTTTAATTACCTCCAGACCACCTGAAAAAAAATTATGTTTAACAAAACTGGGTGGCCTAATCCAATACATGCTTGTATATTTTGTTGTAAATGCTTTTAAAAGTACTTTATTTATGTTATGGAAATCTGTACAATGGTGTTTATTTCTGTTCACAGTTACACAGAAGTAGATCCAGTAGTTATAGCAACAACTGGTGTGGAAATGTTCAAGAAAGAAGGATTTGAGATGATTATAGTGGATACGAGTGGTCGGCACAAACAGGAAGAGTCATTGTTTGAGGAGATGTTGGCTGTTGCTAATGCTATTGTGAGTTCTCGAAGTATATTTTTAACACTAGTGACATATTTATTCTTATCAACAAATGAGGTTGATGACATGTCTCATTTAGAAATTCAGTATTATTAATATGATTTTTTCAAAGATACTTCTTCTTTGTAACTGTATACTTTCTAGACTTGATTAACTCTTTAACTTATTGTGACTTTATACAGAAACCAGACAACATAATATTTGTGATGGACGCAACAATTGGTCAGGCTTGCGAGGCCCAAGCTAGAGCCTTCAAAGACAAAGTGGACATTGGTTCAGTCATCATCACTAAGTTGGATGGCCATGCTAAGGGTGGTGGTGCATTATCAGCGTGAGTATTCAGTTGATCATCAATACAAAGGACATTAGGCAAAAATGAATGGGACTTTGTCCAAATGTCCACCCCTTATGAGACCTAGGTCACTAAATAGTCTAATAAATTAGAAGTTCAGCCCGATTCAAACTTAATGACGGTCCTGAATTGCGCCACTTGCTGCGCAGTACCTCACCACTCACCTCCGCTTACAAGTGAATTTGTTACTTAGCGACTTTCCTCATGTTTCGAGCCGCAAGTTAGAATCTAAATCAAGGCTGCAATTTGTACTAAGACAACAACGACTAAGACACATAACATAACATAACATCACGCCTTGTTTCCCCGAAGGGTTGGGCAGAGGTGTACCTATAGTACACCCACATTTCGCCAGTTATGTTTAAGTCCCATGTAATAGGGGGCGAGCCTATTGCAATCTACCGGGCACAAATCCAGACTTCGGGCTGCTACTGAGAAATTCCATATAGACAAAACGTTGCCCGACCCAGGAATCGAACCCAGGACCTCATGCTCAACAGTAGCGATTGCGACCACTAGACCAACGAGGCAGTCACTAAGACACCCTAAAAAAAATCTGTCAGTGAAAAGTTATTATTTCAGTGATTTTATTTTAGGAGACTAATAACATTTTAATAACACTAATATGTAACTAAATTGCTAATTACAAGCCTCCACAAAAAACACAAAATTAATACACCCTCATACTCACCATGAAGTTATTTGCTCAGTTGGTTGATTTCGTTCAATCGATAAAGCAAAATTACTACGAAATTAAGTTGGACAATAAACGGCTAAGTGACGGCAGGTGCTTCTTGTACAAAAAGTGGCTCGGCTAAGAGATTCCTAACTGTGCTTGCATTGGTGCAGAAAAGGTCAATGCCGTGTTCGCAAGGGGACATTAAAACTACGACTAGCTCTCAGAAAATATGCATTACGCCGATAATTTGTGTTTGTGTAAGGTACATGTAGAAGAGGTCGCTGTCGCAGACCCAACTGATTAGTGCGCATCCTTAATTTTGAAACATGTAGGACAGTCAAATGAACCATTTGCGATATTAAACAAGTAGCATATAACATTAATATGACGTCTACGGTCGAGTGGTAGAAAATGGTACCTTCTTCACCGGTGATTGTAATCAACAGATACTTGTTTTGCCCTGTAATCAAGGTACTTAAGAAATTTTCTCTGAATGCCTTCAATACGAGACTTGTAGATCCCGTATTGAGGGTTCCAGACTTGTGATGCATACTCAAGGTGGCTGCGTAGTAGCCTAAACGATAGAAATTTAACCTAATGGAACCCTTGAATGGCCATTAGTAAACTCCTTGAGTGTGGGTTCATTAGATGTGTCTCAACAAGTACTGTTCATTTCACCGGATGACGAGAACCTGATGACTGACTGATGATGATTTCTATTGAGGATGAATGAACTTAACACCCTGTTCCTCATACCGCTATAACGGTGACCCCGAATAGCGCAGTCTTCGTACATCTACTTCAGCGTGACGTTATCATCATCACTTCCACAAGCTTTTGTCCCACAGCCAGCCAACACCCACGGCTTCAACGGGTATTCTGACCACCAGCACATAGCGGACGTGCATACCTGGTCATCACCCTTAGCCTCATCAACCTTGGCACATCACACTGCACTTTCGGCTGGTCCACGAGCAGAGCCCTTATGAACCCTCTCCTGGTCGACGCCAGCAGTGAGCCGCAACTCGATGCTGTACCACATCCGACGCACTGGTGCATAACGCAGCGCCAGCTCGATTCACTTGTGCATCTTCGCCGGCAGTTCCGACACACTGAACTATACAGCACCCGGTTCCGACTCACTGGAGAACTTGGCTCTGGCAAGCATCGCAAGATACAAGACTCAGCCCACTATCGACCTCCGGTCTCCGGACGGGAGTGATGTGGCGGCATCTACACCGCGACATGCGAACTAAGCGTCGCAAACTGCATAATGCATACTGACGTCACGCAAAATTCTGCATCGCGCAAGCAGAGTTTACCACGCAACTAACATATATACAACGTCCCGACATCAATCGTGGGGCAGTTGCCCACCAAACACAACACCCGTCTGGTCGGAGGATTCTACCTTTTCCATAGAGTATGAATGAACTTTATACCCTCTTGATCATACCCTGACTCGTTACCCTTACCCTGTTACCCTGGCACATTTAATGAGCTATTAATATTATAGCTATTCAAGAGTTCCGTTAGCATCCAGGTCACTCATCAGGTCCTCGTCATTAGGTAAACGAACAGGACTCGTTGAGACACAACCAATGAGCCCACACTCTAGGGGTTTACTCGTATCTGTTCAAGAGTTCCCTTATCTAGCGTCCAGGTCCTCGTCTTCAGGTAAAATGAAAAGGACTCGTTGAGACACATCTAAGAAGCCGAAACTCGAGGAGTTTATTAATAGTTGTTCAAGAGTTCCGTTACCTAGCATCCCGGTCAGTCATAAGGTCCTCGTCATTGTGTAAAATGAACAAAACTCCTTGAGACACATCTAAGGAGTCCACACTTGATGGCTTCAAAATTAGCTATTCAAGAGTTCCATCATCTAGTGTCCAGGTCCATAATCAGGCCAGCTCGATGGTAACATGTTTTTGTATTAACATCAGAATGCATACATTTGCAAACTAAGACCACTGGAAGTGATTGACTATGCAAGGTTCGGTTATCTAGCATCCAGCGCCCTAATTGCGTAATACACAATCAATCGGAATCTGAATAATTTTGAAACAGATTGCTAATCCATTGCTTCTTAAGTTCGATAAAAATTCTGCTCAACAATATATAGAACGCAATGAATGTTCTTAAACCGTCAAAATCAAACAGATTAGTCGTAATCGTTTACGAAAATGTGTTACGCAATTAGGGTGCAGCACCCTAATTGCGTAACACATTTTCGTAGCAGAGTTTTTATCGAACTTATGAAGCAATGGATTAGCAATCTGTTTCAAAACGATTCAGATTCCGATTGATTGTGTATTACGCAATTAGGGTGCAGGTCAGTCCTACGAAACATCGCCATAATATTTTGGTTTGACAGTGATTTGAAATGTGCCGCCATAGTTGTTATTGTAATAAAACATAATAAATTGTTATTGGTGCTTAGACCAACTTCCATACATTTTTCCGATTCTCCTAAATAATAATTTATCATCTAGCTATAACTTTTAACGGACAGATTTTTACATGGGTTTCTGATTTAAAATCATTATTCCATATTTAATAGACTATTCAGTTAACTAGGTCTCGTTAGTTAGTGATGGACATTTGGACGGCTTTTGCCCATTGTCATTTGAACTCGAAACTATTCCAGAGGTTGCTTTTGTTATGCCAATTATTATTTTTTATTTTGTTTTTTCTCTATTTCAGTGTCGCTGCTACAGAAAGTCCTATCATCTTCATAGGTACTGGAGAACACATTGATGACTTGGAACCATTTAAAACCAAACCTTTTATCAACAAACTGCTGGGCATGGGAGATATTGAGGGTCTTTTGGATAAAGTAAATGAGCTGAAACTTGATGATAATGATGAATTACTAGAAAAACTCAAACATGGACAGTTCACATTGCGTGCCATGTATGAACAATTTCAAAACATCATGAAAATGGGACCCTTTTCACAAATTATGGTAAGCTAGTTACACAAATACACAATAGTGCAATTTGGATTCATTAATGTGTGTGTTATGATAGTTTTTGGTGCAGAGGTAATAATTTTTCTTTACAGGGCATGATTCCAGGTTTTTCCCAGGATCTAATGTCAAAAGGTAGCGAACAAGAATCAATGGCTAAACTGAAGCGTCTTATGACTATTATGGACTCCATGAATGAAGGAGAACTAGATCACCGCGATGGCGCCAAACTTTTTTCAAAACAACCCACCAGGATCACGCGAGTGGCACAAGGTTCGGGCGTCACAGAAAGGGATGTAAAGGATTTAATTGCTCAGTACACTAAGTTTGCAGCAGTTGTGAAAAAGATGGGAGGTATCAAAGGATTATTCAAAGGAGGTGACATGGCAAAGAATGTAAACCAAACTCAAATGGTGAAGCTTAACCAACAAATGGCAAAGATGATGGACCCACGCATCTTACAGCAGATGGGTGGCATGACCGGTCTCCACAACATGATGAGACAGCTGCAGCAAGGCTCCAGTGGTATGAATAGTTTAATGGGTGGCAAATAACACTAGTTTTAGCTATGCCATATGTCAACTTTAAATATTGAACTGTATTTTAACCAATAAAGGAGGTCATCTACATTTGTTTTTATTTATTTTTAGTATAGATTTAGGTTGTTTTCTTATAAGACCGTAAGGGTTGAACCATATCTTTCAGCACGGAATCGACTTTATTCATCGCTCTTTACTATCTCTTAGGATTGTCATTTCCTAGAGCGAGGGAGATAGAGTGCGCTCCGCAGAAAGTAGAAAGATAGAGTATGCGCGGCGGAATCGGCGCGCCGATTCCGCCGCGCGTACTCTACCTTTCTACTTTATACAGTTGGCGTCACAAAATTCGCTTTAAGAATTCCCTTCAAAATCATTTTAACACTATTATTCAGTGGTAGAAATATGACTTTATGGTATCATTGGAAAGGTAATTTAATTAAATTTCTGTTTATAGCAATAGGATATGTTTTTTTTATTATCAGGGAATAAAAAAAGCAAGCTAATACAAATTATTGAAACGTGTTGTTTTATTTTAACAGCAAAAATTACAACAGTCCTTTAAAACAACTTAAATCTAGTGTTACCCTACCCCTGATGACTGCTTCCATGCGTTCTCTCATGGACCGAATGAATGTTACAATAGTCTCTAAAAGAATGTTGTCCCATTCTGCAAGTCGCCATCTTGGAGGGCTTGGAGAGTGGTGGGGGCAGGATCACGTGCCCGTACTCGCCGTTTCAGTTCATCTCAAAGGTGGACCGAGGAGCAGTCAGTGACCCTTGCTCGCGAGCACTACCAGTCCGAGAATTACAAGATTCGTCCTGCCGTTGATTGACATGCCGCCCCAGAACATGCACGAGCCACTCCCATATTCCACTGTCTCTTTAATACAGGCATGTGCGAATCGTTCTCCTATACACTTTCTCCTATACGTTTTCACACAAAAGACACCCACGTCTCATCCGAGACGAGCCCAGCCCTCTATTGATCGATTGTCCAATCCATATGTTCGCGGGCAAATTCCAACCGGTCTCTCCTATGCTGTGCAGTCAATTGTGGCCCTGTAGCAGCCCTGTGAGCTGCAATTTTCTTTTCCAGCAATCTTCTAATCTTGGAGACGCTTACAAAAGTTCTGCGAGCTGATCGGAGTGGTTGTTGCAGCTCAATAGCATTTGCGAACCGGTACCGTAAAGACGTCGAAACAATGAAGCAATCGTCTCTTTTGGATGTGCAGCGTTGTCTTCCAGATCCACGTCTTCGGGTTTAGCCACCAGTCTCTTGGAAGCGTTGGAAACGTCGTCGAACGGAATAACGACTCAAGTTCAGTTGACGAGCAAGATCAAACTTAAACTCAAAGCATTTATTTCAATTAAATCATTTACAGGCACTTTTGAATTGTCAAGGAGTCGGTCAGTCAGAATAAGAATCTAGTTCCCGATTCCAAAGCGTAGTAGATACCTGTGGAGAAGAAAGGGCAAGAAACTCTATGGTCATGGTCATGATCTCACTGCCGCATCCCTGATTGCAGTAGTGCAATGACTTGAGCGGCTTAATCTGCAGTGGTATCCATGTTCAGGGACATGTGGGTGGTTGCTATGTTTGTTTATGTAAGAGCGCCGCGATGCATAGAGCAAAGCGCCGCTTCGTTCACGATATCTCAGCGGTCTGTCACCGCCAGGTGAGACCACTAGTTACCTAGGGGAGGCCCGGCCGCGACGACCTAAGGGGGAGATGTCGACTCGACGCGCCTGCAGAGTAGGTGGTTGGTCCCCGCCCGTCCAGATCACAGATCTAGCCGTTCACTGTCCGGACTAAGGGACCGTCTACGTGAACCGCAGCCCGCACCGCGCGTTCACGTGTGAATTTAGATGCCTGTATAGAGATGGATGTCTGTATGCGTTTACGTAACATGCCTATGTCAACAAAGAACACATTTCGTAACGGGTGTGTGTGTTGTGATTGTAGTCTTATTGTCACAGATAAACCGCGTGTAACTTTTCTGGGAGTCAGTCCGGGGTGACGGGGTCGTCGTCCGTTACCAGGTCGCGGGGGAGGGGCTCACGTCAGGAGGCGCGCATGCCAGGGCGTAATTTATTTGACGTTAGTCAAATACGATTCATCGGCACGCGCGAACATTCATTTCGCGAGGCGCTTCACAAACTCATCCAGGATCTCAATCCCGAGATCCCTCTGGATGACGTCATTCCTCTCGTAGCGAGGGACGTCAACAATGGTCCGCAACGCAAGATTTTGTTGCGTGCGGAGCAGCCTTCAGCTCGGCTCGCTCGTGAGGACGAACCATGCGGGTGCGGCGTACGTCAAACATTGGGCGTACGTACAGACGCACCCTTCCTTCCACGAGTCAAGAAAGGTCCCCGTGCGCAGTATCGCCGTAAACAGGCGCGCTAGCGCCGCTACCATACGGTAAGGCAACTGGCGCAGCGCTGTGTTGGTGATACCGTCAGCACCGGGGGCCATTCTCGCTTCGTCTTACGGATGGCGCGCCTGACCTCTCCAGGCGAGAAGAAATCGGGTCCTCATCGGCAGCTATCGGCGTTACGAAGTAGTCTCCCATGTGTTTCTCGACTGCTGCGACATGGTCGGTGCCGCTGGTTGGGTTGAGGCGGAACTGACGCTCCAGGTGTTCGGCGAAGACTTCAGATGACAAAACTGTAGATGTAATTTGAAAACATTTAAGATTTTATGTGTAGCAATGCTAACTGTTATTAATTTAAAGTTCGTTAAAAATGCTTTTAATTGACACCAATATATATATAGAGAATGGGCAGCAACTATTTTAATAACCGTACTGCGATCACCAACCCGCCTGCCAAGGGTGGCCTTTATGGCAACCCCCCCCCCCCCCCGCCCAAAAACGACAAGCAAAAATAAAAAATGGCCCCTAGTGCCCGGCGGCTCGCCTGCCCTTGGCTACGGTAGCGGTCAAGGCCACGGTCAGGCAAGGAGGTGCGAAGAATCCCCGGCTTACCGACGAGAAGATCACCGAACTCAAGGAAGAATTGAGCAGGTTACGATGGGGTATAGTAGGGTTGTCTGAAATCCGACAGGGGGAGGACTGGATAATCTTCAAATCCGGAAACCTGCTCTATTTCCGGGAGGGCGACCAGCAGTCCCAAGGTGGTGTCGAGTTTATCGTCCCTATGTTCCTTGTGAGCAACGTGGTGAAGATAGAGAGTGTGTCGACCAGGGTGGCGTACCTTGTACTCAGAATATCCGAATGGTATTCGCTGAAAGTCGTGCAGGTGTATATTCCCAGAGCCATGCATGGCTCTAAAACTCACTTCACTGTTTTCATGGAGGACTTCAACGCGAAACTGGGCAAACGAGACGATGGTGAGCTGCGAGTGGGGCAATTTGGAGTTGGGCGACGGAACCAGCGGGGTCACCAACTGGCCCGTTTTATGGAGAAGGAAGGCCTTTTATGATGAACTCCTTCTTCAGAATGCGTGAGCACAGAAAGTGGACTTGGCAGAGCCCTGATGGTGTAACAAAATATGAGATTGACTTCATTATCTCGACGAAGAAGCAAGTATTCAATGATGTCTCTGTGATCAATGCGGTGAAAACTGGTAAGAGGCACATTGAACTTAAACATCAAGCTGGAAAAGTCTCGACTGATGAAGTCTACGCTCCGCCCAGCACCGATCCAAGTCCAAAACCCCGAGAGCTTTCAACTCGAACTTCAAAATCGTTTCGAGTGCCTAGGGAGTTCCGTGGACGAATTTATTATGATGGGTTCGTGGAAACTGTCCATACGGTCGGTCTAAGATCGTCAAGACCCGTCGTTCAAATAGAAACCAGTGGCTCTCTGTTTCTACTTTGCAGCTAATGGAGGAGAGGCGTAAGATGATCCAGCAGTCTTCAGACGATGCACTGAAGTACCGCCAGCTCAATAGACGGATATTGTTTGTATTGGTAATTAATTAACTTTTACAATGGTTGCGTAGGTCGAAATGTTTTACGTACATATTTATAAGGGCAACCACAGGCAAGTCCGTCTAAGCAGACGACAACCTCATAGGTTGACCTGCGAGATGCCATTACCAAAAAAAAAAAAAAAATGACCTGCCAGTCAGTGCCACAGTGTCCACACCTTAGGGTATTTTACCCTAAATTTAGGGTATTTTTACGCGATTAGGGCAATTTTTAGGGTAGAAAATTATTTAGGATATTTTTCAGGGTAAAATAAATATTTAAGGATTTTAATAGAATGTTGAAAAGCAAGCAAAATGGTGATTGATTGAATACGTGTTTCTGAACGTACATAACTTGTTGTGACGATGTACCATTCTCTTCAGTCTTCCTCTAGCACAAGAATCTGTTTTTGAGAGACAAATGATTTCGAATGAAATGTACGACTTTAAGAAAAAAAAAAAACTGCAGATGACATAGAAGCCCAGACTATTATGGATGCATTCCAAGAATGTTTGGAAACGGTGTAATAGTTTGGCTACTATTTTATTACTAAATTGCATTTATACGTAAATTTATTTGTTTACATAAAAAAAAAAAGTTAGGGTAAAAACAAAAAAAAAGTGCCTAAGTAGGGTAATTTCGGCGAGCGTTAGGGTAAAAAACAAAAACGGAGGTGGCAACACTGAGTGCCAGGGCCAACAGAAAATAAAAGAAAACATGACATCTGTCTGATGTCAATAAAAAAATTTGGTGATCAAGGTTAATCGTAGTAAAAAACAGTTTTTGATAGCGTTATGCACACCATTTGTTTAGGAATATTTAAATTTAGTAAAAACATTCAGAAAAGGGTAATTCAATACTTAAATAAGTCCTGCTCCTGATCTGACTGTCGAGTCGGATTGCCGTCCCATTGAATTGTGACAATAGGGGAAGAGTGCACCTGTACCTATTTGCAAACACACTTCCACTGTAATATATCTCCTGCATACTAAATGACTAGCTGTGTACTATCTCTGTTAAGATTGGCCGCTGCGACCGAATTTCGGTCAGAAGAAGCCGGAGAGTTTAAAATTAATTGTCTATAAAAATTTTAGGCATTTGTAACACACAATACCAATAACATTTTGAGGCGCAGACTTCGCTCCATAATGGACCAAGAATTAAAATGTCGAGAAAATCCAGTTGTGCTGAAGTTAGAATCAGCAGAATTCAAAAGCATATTTACTCCTGAAGTTACAGAGCTAAAGAATTTATTCGACAAATATAAATATGAAATAAGGGTAGCTGGTGGTGCAGTCAGGTAGGTAATCTAGGTATTCATACGTAGTACATAACATTTTAAAATAATTATACCAGTTATGACAGTATGATTTACATATTCCTGACAATCATGACTGTCCTAGATTGATTTGTTTGCTGCTGCATTGTTCCTAGCAGTAAAACATCTTGTTTATTGCACCAATTATTGTTGTGGTATTGCTATCTGTTATAACAAATTTATTTTAAATTATGGGCATATTTACAGGGATCTTTTAATGGGTCAGAGTCCAAAAGACCTTGATTTTGCTACTACAGCAACACCAAAACAAATGAAAGATATGTTCACTGCTGAAAACATAAGAATGATAAATGCTAATGGTGAAAAGCATGGCACTATTACAGCCAGAATCAATGATAAAGAGAGCTTTGAAGTAACTACACTTAGGATAGACATAGTCACTGATGGACGCCATGCTGAAGTTGAGTTCACTACAGACTGGAAACTAGATGCCAACAGGAGGGATCTCACCATCAATTCCATGTTTTTAGGTGGGGTTATACTTATTTATATTATCCCTAATTTGCAAACACATACAACATATTTGTTAAAACCTGTTGATTATGAAAATTAACTCTTTTTTTTTTGTAGGTTTTGATGGCTCTGTGTATGACTATTTCTTTGGATATGAAGATTTACAAAAGCGCAGGATAGTCTTTGTTGGTGATGCTGATAGAAGGGTCCAAGAGGATTACCTCAGAATATTGAGATATTTTCGTTTCTATGGAAAGATAGCAGATAAACCTAATAATCATGATGAACACACACTTAAAGTTTTAAAAGAAAATGTTAAGGGGCTACAAAATATATCAGGGGAAAGAATTTGGGTGGAACTTAAGAAAATGCTTCAAGGAAATTTTGCAGGAAACCTTTTGAAGACCATGATTGATGTGGGAGTTGGAGAATATATAGGTAAATGCTTTTGTGTATTGTATATTAATATTGATAGTGCTCTTGATTGTATTGGTTATATTCTATTCCACAATTAATTATTTAATGCAGGTTTACCAGCATCTCCTAATCTTGAAGAACTAGACAGAGTGTTAAAAAGAGCTGAACACTTAAAGTTGCATCCAATAAGTTACTTAGCAGCTCTTCTAACAGACCTAGATGAGGTGACAGAGTTGTACAGCAGACTCAAGTTTTCAGGCTATGATAGAGACCTTGCCTACTTCTTGGTAGAACACAGAGGAGACAAGATAGCCACCAGGCCATTATTGTGAGTTGACATTATTCATACTTTTATTATAAATGCGAAAGTAACAGTCTGTCTGTTACCTTGTCATGCCTTGATTTCAACGAAATTTAAAACACAGTTAGAAGAACTAGCCACCTTGACCCCCATATCTTTAAAAACGTTTTATTGTCATAGAATTTCTTTCCAAAGATTGATTTGATATTTCAGACCATATGAAAAACTAGTTTTAAGCACCAAGATAAAACAAAAGGATGCAATTGAGTATGTTAAAGAAGTATTGAAGTACAGAGGAGATGTTCTTTTAAAGCAATTTAATGAATGGGTAGTGCCAAGGTTCCCCATTAGTGGTAAGATGTTAAAAGATGCTGGAGTCCCACCGGGCAGAATGTATGGTCCTATTATAAATAAGCTGAAAGACATTTGGATTGAAAATGAATACAAACAACCAGAAGAAGAGCTTATTAAACACATCCCCAACATTATAGAGGAATTTGAGAATAAAAAAATAAAACACACCTAAAAATTATTCCATAATTTTATTTCATAAGTTTACGTGGGACACTCAGAAAGTTTTGCGAAAATAAATGTTTTTTAAGTAAATTATTATAAATTCTTCAGTTATCACTTCTTCCCCCAAAGTTAGTTGACCACGCTTGAATTCGTAATACCAACGATACACGGCCTTTATTCATCCATGAATGCCATTTGATTTGAAGTCTATCGTACGATTCGTCCGTTTTCAGGCGACACTTGAAATCGTAAAACATCATAGAAAATGTTCCTGGCACAGATCCATTTTTTTATGAGACACGAAAATTTAAATTAGCTCGCAAACAATGTGGAGGGAAATTTTGAAATTGGAACATGTCCTATTTTCACTTACAAAATAGACTAACTGACCAGTCTCTCATACATAAAAACTTTTTTTTGCAATACTTTCTCGAGTGTCTTAAGTGTTAAAATGTAATCAAAGCATTTAATTACTAAAGTAACTTAATTTAATCATTATTTCACAAATGATTGAACCTTTGGAGCTTCATAGGGTTCATAGCTATTACATCCATCATCATCATCTCTGTGTTCTAAAAAACATCTCTTACAAAACAGATACTTGCAGCCTAAGCACCGCATCCTTGCATCTTCGTTGCATATTTCACAAAAAGGCAGTTCATCAGATGGTTTAATTATGTCATCCTCCAAAAATGTCTCTGCCTTTATCTAAAAAAACAGTGAATCACTAGTTAAAAAATTATTTTAGTCCCTAACCAACTCTATATTTGGACAGCATAATGCAACTGTAAATATACCTTTTCAACAATTTTTTTTACAGTGGCTTCCTCATCATCTGATTCATTGTTCTTTTGAACTGTTGTAGTACCTTGTGATCCTGAGCCAGGGTTAGATCCTTTGAGTTTTTGCATACGGGCCTCTATATCACTGATAAGACCATCAAACTCATCTGTGTATTTAGCATCAATGTTAGTTTGCTCCATATATTGCTTTATGAGGTCATTTGCTTGCTCTTGTTCTGTTCTTGTGTCCGGTGGCGGTAACACTGGCTGGAACATAATAGTGCAAACAACAATAACCAAAAACGAGCAATTAAAGAAGACAGACAGATCAAATGGCACTTTTTTTATGATTTTGATAGAAGTAATCCCTAAGTTAACTACCTTATCGGAAACAATTTCAATGGGCACTCCTTTTAATTTTGCCAGTCGTGAATATATCTCAGCATCTGAAGTAGAAGGAGTTTCACGTTCACCTTTGATATTCAGAAGACGACTTTTGATATCTTCATCTGTTCTGGATGAAGGAGTTCTGTTTCTGCCTTCTTTTAACTTTTCTAGCCTTTCTAATATTAGCTGATCTTTTGTCCCTGTATTGCTGTCAGAATTAACAGGTTGTTTTTGGTCCATGGCACCTATTCTCCTAAAATACACAAGATATTTCAGTCAACATAATATGAATATGTTTATGAGGAAGGATGGTATGTGATTCAAGTTATTTTACCATATTTTACCTGTAGTATGCGTCAGGTGCTTCAACTTTTTTAGACTCTTTAGGTTTTGAATTATTGATTTTACATTTCGCACATACCTAAAACAATGAAGTATATCTTTAGCTATTTGTTGAAGTTATTGATTCATTCATTATATAATAGTGAAACCTTGATTATCCAGATTATAAACTGACATTATTGTCGGGTCTGCATAGTAGAACAGAATTCAATGTTAGCAGAAAAACTTGGTAAAAGTTTAGTATCGTTTGGCAGGAGGAAGGGGTGGGGAGGTGGTGGGGGGGAAGGAGGGGGGTGCTCCGTCCCCCCTGGTACCACTCCCGTGAAAAGGTAACGCACCGTTCTTGAGAAAAAATAATTATTGTAACCTAACCTCAAAACACTTATATGTCGCTTTTCTAACGTCTCCGGCGCTGCGGGAAGTGCAACCCCTTCGCCCTTGCGTAACAAAGGATAGGCACCCATGCTAACCTCCGCAGCTTCGGCTTACTGGTCGCCTCTGGCGACCAGCCTCAGCCGCTACGATTCGCACGGGTGCCTATGCTTTGTTACAGCGGGCGGGGGTTGCCCTCCCTTCGCGCCTCCGGATTTTTATAAACACTCTAGGGGTAGGAGCCAAAAGACTACGTGGAGTCGGGGTGCCCCGATACGGTTTTGGAGCAATGTCGACCTATTTTAACCATGAAGTGGGGGTGCACTAACTTCTCACAACTTTGGGAGGAACGGAATGAACGTAAACAAATGACACTGACTGCAGGGCTGCCAGGTGAAAAAATTCTACAATCGTACCACAGCATTAAAAAAGTCGTATACCCAAGGAAAATTCGAAACAAAAAATCGTACATTATTATTCATCCGTTTATTGACTTTTATTACAAAATTAACAATAAAAATACTACGAAATAAGTAATGATATGTAATGAAAATAGTATGAAAATTTAAATTATAGAAATGAAATCACTTTTTTTGTATAAATTTTCCGTATTCATTAGTATAATCATGTCATCTGTTGGTTTAAAATCGGTGCAGTTTCCGGTGACTCTTATCATTTGCTTTGCCAGCAAGGTGCCATTGACAGTTTCGTTGGCCAAACTATTTCTAAGTTTGGTTTTTAGTTTGGAAATTAGAATAAAAGGGAATTCCCTCAACACTCTTGGCAGGCTGAGCACGTTCGTTTCATTATTTATATTATTCTGTCACTGCTCTAGATACTTACTCTTTTGAGACAAAAGTTTGTTAATTTGTTGCCAGACCTAATTGAATAAAATAAATGGATCGAATGTAAAAAATCGTATGTTTTCCGTACGATTTCGATGCTTCGATCGTACTCGTATGAAATCTGCAAAAAGTCGTACAAATACGATTTAAATCGTACAAATGGCAGCCCTGACTGACTGACACATGACGCAAATAGCGTTTTTTTTTTTTTTTTACGTTCCGTTTCATCAATTTTGCACGACAGTTTACACCACAGACAATACACTAGTACAGATTTGGTTGTCAATCGCCGATTTTAACGTTTCGTTACGCTGTAATCTAATTTGAGGTTAGAAACATTTATTATTATTTTCTCGAAAAATACGCATTACCTTGTAATAAGAGTGGTAGCATTATAATAAGGGAACCCATCCCTACCATCTTCAACCCTTTTTACCCCAAAACTCCTGCCAAACGATACTAGACTCAAGCCGAATTATTTATTCATCATGTGGGAGAAATGTTTTATAAAGAATTTTATGTATGCCTGTATTGAGGTTCCACTGTACACATATATTTATTTGGCCTAACCTTAGTTTCAGCGTTGAGTTTTGATAAAAACATTTTGTGGTCCAAACATTTGGAGCAATAGCTGAAGCCGCAACTGGGACATCCTCTCTGAAAACATCTTAAAACTTTACCATTGATGCAGGTGGGTATGGATAGCCGATGACGTGAAAAGGTACATAAAATGTAGATATATCCCGTCGAACGTAAACAGTCAATAAATAATAATATAATAGATAATTTAAGAATTCATTTATTTGAATAAATATACCTCTTTACGAAGCAATGAAAACGGTTTTGTACAGGAAATGCAAGACATTTTTGAACGTACAAAGGTTAGAACTCTTACGAACACAGACGCACTAATCAATCTCACAAGATATTAAGGAATCACAGAAGTAGCTTGGAACTATGAACATGAATCAATTAATTATGTATCAACAACAGTAATCTCAAGAGTAATTGTCGATTGGTATCAATTTGGTAATGAATAATGTCAACTGTCTTGTCAATGTCAAACAAATTGATGTGCATTCTTTCTTGTTCGAATTATGTTTGGTCTGTGGACCCCGTACCCACGTGCGTTTTTTTTTTTCGCGGCGGAAAAGATCCAGTGTTGCCACCTTGGTGATTTTGTCACTAGATCTGGTGATTTTTCAGAGCTCTTAGCGAAATTTTTTCATCGTTTAGCGACTAATTATTTTTTACCGATTTTTGACGACTTTTCAATATGGAATTTGGGAACACCTAATTGAGACGGAAATATGTATCTTTCTGGACTTAATCTATGGTCGAGGAGTCCCAAACACTGAGTTATTGACTTTTTTGTTTTTGTTTTATCATTCTTTAACTGAATTCGATTTAAAGTTGGTAGGAAATGGCACCTTCTCAGTGAAAGAACAGTAAAGAAGTTAGTTGAAGAATGTGTCCATCGGATCGTTTAATCGTCGTAGTGAGAATAGTGAAGTTCAGAATATTAAATTCGACAAAGAATGGAACTGCCGTCCAAGAAAAATAAAATACGCAAAAGTATAGAAAAGAGTGGTGCATGATGAACTCAAAAGCTGGCTTAAACATCTACCTGGTGACGAACTGAAAGGGTTTTGCTCACTTTGCCTAGCGATGTTATTGAGGCTGTCGGCAAAAACACAAAGTACTCATTAGAGATCTATCACAACCAACTACGTCTTCAGCACAAACGTCGGCGTCTGTGGATGATGATAATGTAATGGAAGATATAATGTTTCAAAATCTTGAATTTTAATCAAGTCTGTTCTATTGACTGTTACTAAATTCCTTTTTTTTTATTCAGGCATTAATTTAATTTTAATTAAAAAAAAAAATAGCGAGAACTGGTGGTTTTTTTTCAATCCAAATTTCCTAAATATGGCGACATTTTACACTGGATCTAGTGACAAGATAATTTTTGAGGTGGCAACACTGAAAAGATCATTTGCCTATCGACCTTGGAATGGAACAAATGGAAGCATGTGTTCGTACGTGCGTTATAAAATCGCCCGTGTTGGTCTCCGATTGCCTCTCGCCGCGGACGGACTAGCGGTGGGTAATCTTTATTCCGGCAAGTGAATTGATTCACTTATTCCGACTCCGGGTCCGGTACCGGTTCACCTTATTTATTCCTTTGGCACCATTTGGCACCGGCACTCACTCGCTCATTTTGGTTCCCCGGTTTCGCAGAACATTTTATTCATTTGCTTCACTGGATCATTTGGCACATTTTGACTAATCGAACAGTTTTTTATTTTATTGATATTATGATTTAAATTTCGTACAGCGTATTATTTTTATTTCACTTCCTTCCCCGAAGTATTTTATTTAAATAAATTAAATTATAAAAAAAAACAGTTTTTAACTAAAAACTGTTATTTATTTATTTATTAAAATCTCCCTTACAACTATCATTACAAGTGCATACTTAATGCGATAGTATGGTCTGTTAAAGTTTGCAGAAGAATACACACATTCTCTAAAAATAAATAAAATACATACATAATTTTGTTAATAAGCGTGGTCTGTCTTTTGAGCGACTCTACAATGACACAAAAATCACGTTTTATGCGTGCCAGTCAATCCATATTTAACTCTAAGTCAATTGAAATAAGAGCGCACCGTACTGCTATTGTGTTCCTACTAATGTCATAGTGCCAAGGTACTATAGCGATACGACGGCGACGTGTTCCGAGTACTTCCGAGTGACTTGAGCGAGTGAACAGTGAACGCGCGCTCCGGAATCATTTGGTACCGCGGTGCCGGTAAGGATAGTGAGGAATAAATAAGGTTTACGTATCCGCGTTCGGAACCGGCTCCTTTGGATCAGTACCTCCGGAGTTACCCACCTCTAGGACGGACGTGTTTGTGCGCTCTCCCGCTCCAGTGTTGTGTTTCGTGAATCTACTCGTCGCTACCACGTGACGTCATCGTAGTCGCCCCGACTACTCCGATTCAAAATCAAGTCAAGAAATTGATTTGATTTTAATCAATCAAAAAGTGCCTTTTTCAAGGCAAATCTTATTTCTTATTCGCAAGTTTTGTGAGTAGCTTCACTAGGCCCCTTCTGGGTAAAACCACAGTTTCGTGGTCCTCGGTTGAAACCTTACGGTGTCAACGAAGCCGAGTGGGGTGTTGACCCAATTCACACCCGCCGAACCCCTTCAGGGCGAGGCAGTTAGTTGGACGGGTCCCAGATAACCGGCCTTGGGGGATCTCCTAGTCGGCTCTGGTGACAGTTTTGCTTTCCAGCTACTCACCTAGTGTGCTTTAGGGTGTGTCTACACCCTTCGCGCTAGACTGGTCAGGGCCCCGTTCGCACAATAAGACTGGCGACTGGTATACAAGCTTAGGGCTCATCAATAGGTACACACCTCCCTGTCTGCACCCGACAGGGAGGGAACTCATCCCCGGGCCAATCCACCCGGGGAGTTAGGTATAGGGTTAGTAGGCTAAGTGGAAACTTAATTTCCACCATTCCCTCCCATAAATAGCCCCCCCTCCTCCGACCATGGGGGACGCCCTCCTATTGGCGTTCCTCAAAGAGGTCCTTTTTAAGGACCCCGACTTCGTCGCCAAATATGGCGCCAAATTCGCTGCTCTGCAGCAGTCCGTCCCCGGTCCCTCTGACCTTTTAGGCACCGACAGCTCTGACATCGCTACGTTTAGCGATGCCCTCGAGCCCTCTCCGTCGCAACTTCTAAGTTGCTCGCCGCCGGCTGTCCACATGGACACCAGCGAGCCTTCCCCTCGCCCGACCTCGCCTTACTTAGTTGAGAGCGACGACCAGAGCACCTCCCCCTCTTCCGACGAAGGCGTCTTCAAGACGGTCGGCTCGAAGAAGAGGAGTCTAAAGGAGAAACCGAGTCCTGACACAAGGACAAAGAAACCGGCTATCGAAGCCACCTCCGCTCCCGTGGCTCCATCCGCCACCGCCCCCTCTCAGGCCGCCTCGGCCTCAACCTCTTCCCTCAGCCACAGTGCTGCCAAGCCCGCTGCCCAGCCTTCTGCGGCAAAGAAAATCGCCCCCCTCCCCCTGTGTACATCCAGGACAAGGGGAAGTGGACAGATGTGTCCAAATGGTGCACCGACCTGCGTATCGGCTACACCAGCGCGAAATCTACCCAACAGGGTATTAAGGTACTTGTCCCGACGTCAAACGACTACAGAGAGCTCACGAAGACTCTCCGTCTTAGAGGTGTGTCCTTCCACACCTACGCCCTCCCCGAAGACCGTCAAATCCGAGGTATCTCCTTCGGGATCCGTAGGATCCCGAAGGAGATACCCGCGGAGGATATAAAAGCCGACCTTCTATCGCAAAACGTCCCCGTTGCGGAAGTCCACCGCATGCACCGCGCCCGAGGCAGGGTGCCTTTCGATATGGTCCTCGTTGTCTGCCCTCCCACTGAGGGTCACCACCCCATATTCAACGTCCATCCATCTGCAACCTCACCGGCTTGCAGATCGAAAAACCGTTTAAGACCGGTGTCATAGGGCAGTGTCACCGCTGCCAGCTTTACGGACATTCGCAGATGCACTGCCACGCGAAACCCAGGTGCGTCAAGTGCCTGGGCGATCACAGCACTGCAGAATGCACTCGTCCTAAGGACCGCACCTTGTGCACAGAGCCGCCAAGCTGTGTGCTTTGCGGAGATTCAGGTCATCAGGCCAACTATCGTGGGTGCCCCAAGGCTCCCAAAACCTCATCTCCCAAACTGACGAAGCGTGCGGACGCCCGTCAGCAAAGGGAAAGCCCACGCTACGCCCACGCGTGGCCTACCACACATCACCAGGAGCGACTCAGTCCTCAGAGGCCCTCGCCCTGGAATTACCTCCACCATCAGCAGGCTTTTCCAGCCTTAGCTCCTAGACCCGTTCCTGCGGCCATCCCTCCACTTATGGACCCCCGCATCCGCGTCAACGCGCCTCCAGGCATTCCTGTGCCTCTCAACAAAGCCGCTCCGGCCGCGTCAGCTCCACCCGCAGCCACCCGGGTGGTCGGTCAGAACCCGATGGACGCCTTTAACGTCATCTCTAGCACTTTTACGGCCTTCCTCACCCCTCGTGCCAGGAAAATGGCCAGTGAAATTGTTGCCGCCAGAAATGCCGGCAACATTTATATGATTCAGAATATTTACAATGCATACCCGGACATTACGCAAGCCCTGATGTCCTTTAACAATCAACCCAACCCTAATCATGGATAAAGTAATCCTCGCGCGAACCAAACCCCGATCCCTAAAGTTAGGTTATTTCAATGCCAATGGCATCCTGCTACAACGCGCTGAAATCAGCGAGTTCCTCCGCGACCACCACATCGACATCCTCCTTGTTCAGGAAACGTTCCTTAAACCGAGTTACCGAAATCCGTCAATTGCAAACTATCGTACAGTTCGCAATGACAGGACGCGTTGCCATAAGGGCGGTACCCTTATCTACTATGAAAAAGAGCTTTACTGCATTCCCATCGACCCTCCCACACTTTCACGATTGGAAGTGTCTTGCTGTCGGCTTGGCATGACAGGTCATCAGCCGATCACCATAGTATCGGCCTACCTCCCCCCCATTAATACTTCGGAGAATTTCCAACTCCTCACTGAAGATCTTTCTGTCCTATTTAGCCTGAGTGACTCCGTTATCATAGCGGGTGATCTCAACGCAAAACATCCCTCCTGGAATAGCACCAGGACCTCTTCCAGAGGGAGACACTTGTTCAACCTCTCCTCCTCTCAGAATTTCGATGTCATCGCGCCGATGAATCCCACTCATTTTCCCCCCGATCCCAATCACACCGCCGATGTTATCGACGTGGCGCTCCTACAGAACGTCAACCTACGGTTGGACTCTATAGAAGTGGTACAAGAGCTCGCTTCCGATCACCGTCCAGTAGTCATGAAACTGGTCCCCCGCATAGGTCTGCCCGATTCCACCCAACCCCTTCCCAACAAAGTGGTAACGGACTGGAGGAAAGTAAGCGATCGCTTAAAATCCACCACGTCCCCCCACTTGGACCCAATCCCCGATCATTTTGACTCTATCGCTGACACGACGGCCGCGATCGACTCATTTACAGCTCACGTACCATCAGTCCTGAACGATTGTTCAAGGGAAATTCCAGCGACGGAGGACCGTCGCTGGAAGTTGCAGGACGATGTACGCGAACTGTTGAATGAGAAGAACGCGGCTGTCCGTGCCTACAGCAACTTCCCCTGCGACGCGAACAAAGCCCATATGCGTTACTTACAGCGTACTGTAAGAACACGCATAGAGGAGCTGCGTACCGCCGGCTGGGACAAGATGCTGAGCGAACTAGAGCCCACTCACCTAGCCTTCTGGCAACTCCAGAGGAAACTCAGATCCGGAGAAATAGTCTCCATGCCCCCACTGATCCGCCCCGACAAGACCATCGCCTTCGATGATGTCGACAAGGCTGAGCTTCTAGCCGACAGTCTAGAAGCCCAATGCTCGCCTAGCTCTCAACCAGTAGACCAAGCTCACCTCTCTGAGGTCGACGCTGAAATCGAACATAGAGCCTCCCTCCCTCCCGTCGAAGACCCAGAATATCCACTGCCCCCCGTCACGCCAGACGAAGTGCACGACCTCATCAAAGGTCTTAAGGCTCGTAAAGCCCCCGGCTCAGATGGAATCACCAATAGGGTATTCCAACTATTCCCTGCCCACCTGATAATGCTACTGACCACCATCTTCAATGGTGCTCTGAGCAATAACATCTTCCCACAGGCATTCAAAGAAGCCACCGTCATCGGTATCCCGAAGCTCGGCAAGCCAAAGTCGGAGCCTACTAGTTACCGCCCCATCAGTCTGCTCAATGTCCTCGGCAAGATCTATGAGAGGCTTATTTATAAGCGTCTCAGAGACTACGCCGAGACAAAGGGCCTCATCCCCAACGAACAGTTGGGTTTTAGAACCCAACACTCGTGCGTACAACAGGTCCACCGTATAGTCGAACACATCAACTTCGGTTTCCAACGAGGTTTGATGACCGGTGCTGTCTTCTTCGACATAGCGAAAGCGTTCGACAAAGTCTGGCACAACGGCTTATTATATAAGCTGTACCAACTCGGCGTGCCAGATCGTCTCGTGCTCATCTTACGGGACTTTTTGTCGAACCGCACCTTCCGTTATCGCATCGAAGGAGCGCTATCCTCCCCCCACCCTATTCGCGCAGGAGTCCCTCAGGGCTCTGTGATCTCTCCTTTAGCTTTCACGCTATTCACCAGCGATATGCCCAAGTGCAGCAAGGCGCAGTTGGCCCTGTTCGCAGACGACACGGCCATCTACTACACCGGCCGTGATGAAAATTCGATAGCTCGCATTCTCCAAACCCAAGTGAACAAGCTTGGCGCTTGGTTTAGAAAATGGCGAATCGAAGTCAATCCCGACAAAAGTCAAGCGGTTCTTTTCTCAAAGCCGCGTCGCAACCCCTGCCCCCCTCGACCGATCACCATGTTCGGCAAGCCGATCCCTTGGGAGAAGCGAGCCAAATACCTGAGTGTCGTACTAGACGAACACCTCTCTCTTTCAGAGCACATTAAGGCAGCTCGTTCGCGCGCCGCCTTCGCTCTAGGTAGACTTCACTTTGTCCTCAATGCACGTAGCAAATTGTCACTAAAGTGCAAAATGCGTATCTACACAGCGTGCATCCGCCCGATCATCACATATGCCAGTGCAGTCTTTGCACACGCCAAGCCCCATCGCTTCAATAGAATGCAGACCCTCCAGAACAAGTTCCTCCGTAGGATTACAGGCTCCCCCTGGTACGTTCACAACGAGATCCTTCACGTTGACCTCAAGATTCCCACTATCCGCCAGTTCATGAAACGCATTTCAAAGCGTTTCTTCGAGACCGCTGCGAATCACCGCAACCCTCTGGTTGTCAAGGCCGCTAGCTACATTCCCTCCTCCATTAGTCATGTCCGCCGTCCCAAGCATGTCCTCACCGATCCCGATGACCACATAACTCTCATTCAGGAGAGCAGTAGGGCCACCAGTACAGTGCACAAACACAGACCGACATTCCGACCTCGCCGCCGAGGTTCCACGCGAAGATCCCGACGTAATTGTCCCCCCCGACCCTTGCTCGACGAAGTGCCAGCCCGCGCCGTAGCTGAGCCTGTAGTTTTAAATTCCCCAGATGATAATAATAATAGAATCCAGATCCAGCCTGTCCCATCTTGCTGTCCTCCCGTCAGCGACGCCCTAAGCCGAGGTCCGTACCCTACAGGGGGTGCCCTTAGCGAGCGTTCGCTTAGTAATGTAAGTAGTTTTACGCCCCTGGCTGGAGGCTTTGAGTCCGCTTAAGGCAGCCACAGGATAGTCCGGTTAAGTAGTCACGACCTCTCAAGGTCAACTACGAGATGCCATAGCCAAAAAAAAAAAAAAAACTCCGATTGTCAGTCCCCTCCCGACCCTTGCTCGAGCCAGCCAGCGTCGCTGAGCCTGTAGCTTTAAATTCGTCCCAAAATAACATCAATCCTTTTGCTGCCCTCTTCCAGCGACGCCCTAAGCCGAGGTTCTTACCCCACAGGGGGTGCCCTTAGCGTGTAGTCGCTTAGTTTTTAGTTAGTATTTATGTTTAAGTCCTGGCTGGAGGCCTTAATTTATTAGGGCAACCACAGGCAAGTCCGCAAAGCAGACAACCTCATAGGTTGACCTGCGAGATGCCAAACCAACAAACAAACTCAGATTGTCAGTGCGTCGCGTCGATGAGTTTATGAACTCTGTGGCGCACCGGTTCGTAGACTACAGCCGTAATGCATGTGTGGCCAGATAAATTATGTCTTGGGATTTGCATCCCGTGATTTTGAGGTTGAGACGTCCAAGCGAGACCTATATATGAAAAAACGGTTACTGCAAAAACAGACAAAAAACTGATGCGCGGGAGGAAAATTGGTATCTTGGAGTGTTATTGGTAGCTCTAATAAATTGAATAACGCTTCAAATGTGCGCATCGGCATTTAGAAATAATTTAAATATTTTTCAGGAAAAAAAAAATATATATAGACTTACATGGGCACATATGAAGCGTCAGATTCTAGGTGCACGGTTCCAACTGGTCGTTTCGTATCACAGACGACTTAGAGATACTACGTATTACTCGATTTTTCCGATGGAGAAGAGCCGGCAAGAAACTCCACTGTTACTCTTTTAACAAAGATTAATTCGTTCCTATGCTACCAAAAAAAAACAAATTTATCAGTCTAACGTACAAAGTTGAGATTTCTCATAGTTGGTTGAGATTAGCAAACTTGCAAAAACGTGCAAAATACGTGCCAAATAGGATAATTTGGAAATAATAATTTCCAAATTATCCTATTTTGCACTCAAAGTTAGGGTCAAAACTGTTTCAAACAAGCTCTAATATCACCTAATTCAAGGAATGCACCCAACTTCCATAACTCTTTAATTTAACCTTTGGTTTAGTAATGGCAATACTATACAAGTCCTTAAGATCTCTTGGCACTTCTTCAAAAACAAAAATATTTCATTAATAGCTTGCTACATATAAGTAATCTGTGATTAAGACGTTCGATGAGTTCATGAGTTCGTTCGGCCCGTGGCCACGCCAATCGCACTTCGCAGCATCATTGGCGTTACGTTTTTCATTATGTTATAAAGTACTCTGGTTACGTTCCTTGAATAACATTTACTGGGGGTGTTGTTGGTAACGGTATTAGTTTCGATTGTGGTCACGCGCTTAGTTTAAATTGCGTTGTATTTATTTTAAATGTAAATTGAAACTCTACATTTTGAAGATATTTACAAATCGATAAACGATGCAAAAGATCCATTCAAAAGAGAATGAAATATTTCTAGTCTTTATTCATGTCAGCTGTCACTGTCATTGTGTCCTTAAAAAACGTTCACTTCATTGTTTGTTTGTTTGTTGTGGCTTGCTGAAAAGTTAACGTAAAAATATTTTATCATGTCGACATTAAAACATTTATTACCTCCTAACATATATGAAGTAATAGACAGAGCTGGAATATCCACGATTAAACAAATAATTATTCTTTCTATTTGGGATATCAAGAAGTCTACAAACTTATGTGTTGATGATATCTTGTTATTAAAAAATATTGTGACTGCTAAAATATGCCCAATATGTACTACGGGTAATGATTTGAAGAAATTTGACACTAATAAACTCCGAATATCAACAGGGTGTATTGGCATAGATAATCTATTGAATGGTGGTCTTCAAAAAGGTACAATAACAGAAGTTTTTGGCGAGAGTGCTAGTGGAAAGACCCAATTAGCCTTACAAATATCCTTAAAAAATTGGGCCCATGGGTGTGTTTATATTTGTACTGAAGATGTATTTCCAACTAAAAGATTTGAGGAAATGAAAATGAATCTTCCCCAGTTCAACTCTAAAATTGACTATGGAAAAAATGTATTTGTGGAACATATAACCGAGGCAAAAGAATTGCTGTCTTGTGTAAGCGTACGGTTACCTAAGCTGTTAGAACAGCATGGCTTATCTCTTATAGTAATTGATTCTATTGCAGCACCTTTTAGATGTGAAAGTACTAATTATGTGAAGAGAGCAGAAGACTTAAGAGAAATTGCTACTGTATTGACCACATTGGCACAAGAATTCAACTTAGCCATTCTCTGTATAAACCAAGTAACAGCTTCCTTTGAAGATTCATCTAATGTGTTGCCATCCCTGGGCCTGGCATGGTCTAACATGGTCACCACTAGGCTTATGTTAAGGAAGACTTTAAAAACATATGATGCAAAACAGCTGCAAAAAACCAGAAATCAGCTACTTACCTGTAAACATGAATCATATATACGAGAACTACTTGTAATATTTGCTCCACATTTACCACATTCCATGATAGAATTTGTTATTACTTCAAATGGTATTCAGAGCATTCCAAATTAAAACAACTATGATAAAAAAATATGTTCTTTTTACTATAAGGATAACCATGCGCCCAATGGGATTTCCCATCGTCGGCAAAAATTACGAACTTCTACAAAACAAAGTTTCATCCCCATCCTTTGGAATTTAGATATTTTTTTTTTTAAACTTCTGTAGTGCTCACTTTCCTAACATAGAATTGTTATGCATTTCATACTTCTAGTCCTAGCAGTTTAGGCTGTGTATTGTCTGCCAGTGAAGATTTTTATTAGGTAGACTAGCACTTGGCCCGTGGCTTAGTCTGGGTGGATTTCGTATTTCCTCAGAAGATTTTCAATGCCCCCACTCTCTTTAAATGGCGAATCTTTATAATTTACTTAGTTATCTTATCTTTAGAGGGTTTGGTTTCACACTCAGTCCTTCATGTGGACCATTGTGCGTGGGCCATGGTGGCCATCGGTGGTTATTACTCCAATCAGCCCACCTCCCTCCAGAAGCCAATCAAAGCTTCTGGTCTGTTGAGAACATCAGTGTAAGATCCGGGTGTCCCGAGGGTTTCTGTCCTTATCTGGGTAACGCCTGTGCACTCTAAAGAGCACATGCGCAACGGTTTAGTCCAACTCCATGCAAGCTCTGCACAGGGGACTGTCTGTAATGCCTATTTTGCGAATGTGTTTGTTTAGCAAGCAAGCAGTGTCCTGTGATGGTCCCCGTCACCAGGCGCAGGCCATTCCTGTCCAGGCGTAATAAACGTCTGGTTAGCCTGCCATCTAAGGATGGCAAAGCTTCCTTGGACTGCCTGCAACCTCGTGTCGAGGTCCACCACCTCGCATCTTGTGGGTGGGTGGACTCCTGCAGCCACCTTCATATCTGGTTGAAGGGGATGTGTATGATGGGTCCAGGCCCGCCAGCCGACGTGCTGGATGCTCTCCTGGCTAATCCGTCAGCTGCGTCGTTGCCTAGTGATCCGCTGTGCCCTTTGTAGTGCACAGCGGATCCATTGTAGTGTCACCGTGTTGCGGTTTAGATACTGTTACTCGTTCTAGAGCATTGTGACATACTAGTGTTAGACTTGAGGTAATATGTTCTTTCCCTAATGATTGGTGGACTGAGGCGCTGTCGGAGAGTATACGTATATGGGTGTCCGTAACTCTCCTGACTTCTATGGCATACACCGCTTGTATAATGCCCACACACTCCGCCTGATAGACGGTGTTGAACAGTCCCAGTGGACTTGATATGTTTATATTGAGGTCATGTGAGAAAACTCCGGCTCCTATACCAGATCTCAGTTCTCTCAGTTCATTTGTGCCTGAGTAGTGCTGAGTTGTGCCTCACACTGTTCTTCTGAGAGTATGATGTTGTAGTGCTTTTGAAAGTAGTGTCGCTTCGGGGTTTTGTCGCAGGGTGGTGCCATCATTGGTTGTCGGTTGACCGCATCTTCCTTTATGCGTATGTGCTAGGTCCTAGAGTCTTTGCTTAGGGTTCCTGATATGTGGAGCCTGAAGGCGGCCAGGGTCGTCTCCTCCCGCACGATGAGGTGTAGAGGTGGCAGCCCGAGCATTGCCTGTAGGGCAGCAGTGGGTGTAGTACTCATGCAGCTAGTGATTGCTACACAATCAAACCGCTGCAGTTTTTCGAGATCTCTTTGGGGTGTGCTCAGGTCTGTCCTACGCCACCAGACCAACGAGCCGTACGTGGTATTTGGTCGAATGACAGTAGTGTATAGCCAGTGTGTGACCTTGGGGCTAATCCCCCAATTTCTGCCAAGCATTCGCTTGCACTGCCACAGAGATTTGCTGGCTTTTGTAGTGATGTATTTAGTGTGTTTTGCCCAATTCAGCTGTTTGTCCAAATCAAATAGATGCCTAGGTATTTGGTTTCAGTTGATAGGCTTAGGGTAGTACCAAAGAAGCGTGGTAGTTGTAGTGTCGTCAGTTTCCTCTTTTTTGTAAAGAGAAACAATTCGGTTTTTTCGGGTTGACGGATAGCTGGTGTCTGTTGCACCAGCCCTCTACTATTTTCAAGGCTTGGCGCATAAGGTTCCAAAAGGTATTTTCTTGGGTGCTATTTATTATTATGGTTATATCATCGGCATAGCCTACAGTAAAGTAGCCTTTGTCATTTAGTGTTCTGATGAGGCTGTCTACAACCAGGTTCCATAGAAGCGGCGAGAGGACGCCGCCCTGCGGGCAGCCATCCGCCACAATGGCCCTTGTGGTGTCGTTCACTGTTACCTATACAGCTGTCGGTTTGAGCAAATTGGTGAATTTAGTTATATACCCGCCAATTTTCCCCCTTTTAACCCCACGGGGGTTGATTTAAAGATTATATACCAATTTTCGAGATATTCAAGCCACACAGTAAAAACCTTCCCAAAAATTTTAAAACTCCTATTTGCCCCGTTAGGGTTCTATTTTGGAAAAACCCAATAACTTGTTTTTCTTTCTTTACACTCAAAAATTGATTGATATTTTATGAAATTGTCATTCAGTATGAGTTCAAAAACTTAGAGGGTTGTATTGATGGTTTTAGTTCTGTAAAATAATAAATTAATACTTGTTACGGTCGCGAATCTTTTTTTTAAGGGGGCCGCCCAGACGGTAAAAGTAAAACAAGGAACAAGGGTTCGTAGATGTCACATGTCTTAGAATTTTTGGTTCTAAAGCATCGTCCTAATAGAACGCGAATGCGCGATCATCGTAGGTTCGTGCGAATTTTACTAGTACAGAGTGAGTGAGTTTGTTGCGCCACTTCTTCTTCCAGCTAAAGCACTAGGAAGTGGTGAAGGGCGGGCGTTTTGGGGGACTGTCTTATATAATTTTGACGTTCGAAAAGTGCTGACTCTCACCCTAATTTGAATAAATGACTTTTGATTTTGATTTTTAAGGCCTAGAAACTACCTTTACGTCTGTGTTGACAAATTGTAGAATTTTTTAAACATTGTAGAATATTACATTCTTTGAACACAGGTCCCCAAAATTTAGTTGATCCTTTTTTAATTTTTAACCAAAGCTTTTTGGTGGGATGAATCATTTTTATAGCTTCAAGTGCCGCCGTTATTTGGCTCCAATCTTTCGTCTCTCGCTGACCAACGTTCTCACCTATGGATATGAACGAAAACGACACGAGCAACGTCGAAACATCCCGACCAGTCCGGAGTTCCGGAGTCGCGACGGATTCGTTGCCGCCGCCCGGTCAGTAAACGATAGCCCCGCGTTTTGATGTACCAAACTTAAAACCAAATAAATTTTAGTTTTGTAAAGCTTTTTTTAAATTTCATCAGGCAGAGCCCTAGGGTAAATACGTCCCTGAAAGGTTTTAGTGGTCCAAGATCCAGCCATGTCCAGCTATATGGCCGGCTGTCATTCACAGGAGATTTTATTCGCTCAATATCAACCCCAAAAAGCACAATCACAACCATTCGACTCTAACGATTTTGTGGCAGAACATAACATAACATCACGCCTGTAATCCCAGAAGGGTTAGGCAGAGGTGTATCTATAGTACACCCACATTTCGCCAGTTATGTTTAAGTCCCATGTAATAGGGGGCGAGCCTATTGCCATCAACCGGGCACGAAACAATAACACTATGCCCGACCTAGGAATCGAACCCAGGACCTCATGCTCAGCAGTAGCTCTTGCGACCCTAGACCAACGAGGCGTTCCTGCTAAACGTACTTTACAATCGGTACCGAATCAAATTGTTGTTTAAAGGTGTGAAAGAAAAGGAAGAAATAAAAAACGTTTATTTGCGGTAAACATGACGCAAAAAAGAACAAACACTCAAAAAATAAAAGGTTATGGGAAACATGCGTCACATCCACGCAAAACGGCTTAAAACTTGCTTCGCCACGCGTCATTGGCGAGTCACGAGTGATTATTCTCTACTAATTTCTGCCCGCTACTTCGCCGGCGTGGATATCGGAAATAATTCTAATTATTTTTCTAAAAGTCATCGGTTGAAAGTTTTAATGTTTTTTCATCTGCCGGTGACAGCCCCGCCCCGTCCAGCTGTTTCAGAGATTAGCCGGAACTAAGTTGTTCAAGTTACCGTTCATATATACTTACATTTGAACATAGTAAAAAGCTGTTATTTTTACATTACTAACATTTATTTTTAGGTATAGATGAACTGCACGCACCTAAGCAAACGTGCTTCTGTCAAGTTTACATACCAACGAGATTATTTTGTAATATAGATCACATACTAATTCCATGGCTGCTGCTGTCAGACTTGTTTCAAACTTGTCAATTTTTATTTGAAAGATGGATGTCATTGTCCGTGTCAGGTGTCAGGTGTCAGATGTCAGAAGCGGGGCCTGGGGAAATGGGGATTGTTGTTGAAATAAAAAGAAAATAAAAAAAAACTTGATAAAGAAAAAAAACCATTTGCTAACTAAAACTCGACTGAATCTAGATTCAGGCTACTTACCAAATACAAGTGCAAGCAAATACCAATCTCAACGCATGGAATTGTTGGTTGCCGTTATCTATTGACACCAATGTTCACAGATCGAATTTTGAACAGTATTCGCTATATAGCGATACACTTTCACCCCGCAGGGACGAAGCCTGCGCTCAATGCTAGTCGGTCCGCCGCGCGATACGCTAGTGTTTCGTCGACCTCGCCCAGTAGCAGGAAAATGGTGTGTCAAATACTATAATTACCTATGTACTAAGTCGACGCTTATTTCTTTTTACTCATGCGGTTATTATTTTGTAGGCAGACAAATTGACTCAAGAAGAGCGCGACGCACAGCTGCAGCCACTGCTACAGTCTGGTTGGAAAGTGCAAAGCAACAGGGATGCTATTGAGAAAGAGTTTCAATTCAAGGACTTCAACCAGGCCTTTGGCTTTATGAGTAGAGTGGCACTGTTGGCTGAGAAAATGGATCACCATCCTGAATGGTTTAATGTTTATAATAAGCTTCAAGTAAGTAGTAATTTGATTAAATCAATTAAATATTCATTTACAATTATAATTTCCAATCAAGATTGAGTTCAATGTCATTTTCTGTAATTCACTGATTACCTACCTGTTGATGTAACAATGTGCGACTAGGTATGTAATGTTAATATTTTGTGTAGCAACAATTTAATAGAGTACAGATTTAGTGTGCATATTCACGATAGAATACAATAAATTATACATCGGAATCCTGAGTGAATGTTGATGAATCCTTTATAACACAAAACTACCAATATTGTAGAAAAAAAATTAACCTGTAACTTAAACTCAAAGCATTTGTTTCAAATAAACCTATTATAGGCATTTTTGAATTGTCAAGGTACACCTAATCTTAACAAATTAAATTGTATCTTATTACAGGTTACACTGTCTTCTCATGATGTCAAGGGACTGAGCAAGAGGGATATCAGAATGGCTACATTTATGGATAAGAATTTTAGCTAAGTTGCTTTCTTTGTATGTGTATTAACAACCTATTGCAGACAATATCAATAAAAATATTTACACCAAATCCAACTTATATATATTTTGAATGTATTCAGTGTTGTAAATAGTGCATAGGTATGCATTAAAAATTAATTATGAACAAAACCATGTTTTTTTTTTACATCTCTTCTATAATATGAACAGTCTGCAACTGCTGTACCTGTGTAATAGTAAGTACTACATAGTCTCAATTTACAAATGGCAGCAATTGAAAGCATTTGCGCAATAATTGATAGGTAATTAATTATAAAAAAAATGGAGATCAGTTAGCTAATTGGTTATTGGTAAGGTATAATAAGTACCTACCTGCCTACATTTTAACCTTTTGCGACCCGCTCCGAACCCCCATTACATTATTTATTTCAATTTACATACCATTTTAAGTTTTAGACCAATAATTTGGCTCATAAATAATAATAAAGGAATTGCCAAATTCAAATATGTTTTTTTAGTTTACCTCAGTTTCAGTCGCGGCTTGATACAGTTTACGCTATAATCAAATCTCTACATATATATTTAAGTAGTGCTTTGTCCGCGGATGTTGGACTTTTCCACAAAAAAAAATCTCAATTTATTAAATAATCATAAAATTCTCGTGTCGCAACGTTTGTTACCAAAATTCTCCGAAACGGCTGGACCGATTTGTATAAAATTTTGTGTGCATATCGGGCACATATCGGGTAGGTCTGTGAATATGATTATAATGAAAGTAACAGCGGGACCACCGTGTCATTTTGACAAGGTCCCATAACAGGTTCTTTGTCAAGGCTGTGTCGAGGAAAACTGCTTTTTATTTTAATTAAGTTGGTACAGACCCTTTTATTTTCATGCCGTGTGGTGGAAATGTAATATGTAATAGTTAAACGCCCAATCATTTTAAACAATCTTTTTTTTAAACTTAAATTATTAATCGTTTTTTAGGTAGGTACTGTTTATTTTGTAGGTAAGTGGGAAGGAAAGGAAGGTTCCTATCACTTTTAAATTAGTTAAGTAGAAGTACTAAATAATGTTTTAAGTGATTTTTTTTATATAACAGGGGCATGTCCGCTTGTCGTTAAATGGTTCATTTTCGAATACGGAAGTGCATGGATAGGCTCTTTCTATGGTCCTCTTCAATTCCAGAGCATGTGCCAAACCCTTCGTCTCGCATACAACTTTCATCTGAAAAACGAGAATAATTTAATTATTTTTCCCCTTTCAGTCAGGTCGATATATCCATATGCTCTGGCTTAAACCCAAAGCTAGTTTTAGGATGAAGCGACATCTGAATGTGGCGGGCTCCATCGGGGTAATTGCGTAGCACGCTATCAGTAGTAATCGCTTTCATTTTGACAGTTCAACAACATTAATTGCGTTATTTACGTTGTTGTGCAGACAAATTTTTCGGACATATGAAGCAATGGATTAGCATTAGGTATCTTTCAAAATGAATCAGATTGTGATTATTAGTATAATACGCAATTAGGGCGCTGGCTTGGCCCCTAAAATACACTAAGTTGCAAAAAATGTGGGAGCGATAATGATTTAACCTTAGATAAACTTAGAGTGCGCGCTAGATACGGCACTTGAACACAGCGCGCGGTGTTGTTGTGGTTGTGCGTGGTCCGACACGTAATTGGTTTTCAATTTGTTTAAGCGGGGTAATTGCGTAACACACTATTAGTGGTAATCGCTTTTATTTTCAGCATTCATTCATTCAACTCAACTTCAACTTATTAACTTACAAAAAGTTTATCTGCTCAATAACTTGAGCAGACAAATTTTTCGAACAAATTATGAAGCAATATCCTTCAAATTGATTCAGATTGTGATTAATTGTGTGTTACGCAATTAGGGTGCAGGACATTGTTTGATTGCGACTGAGACATAAGGACTTTATCGTTGACTATGTCGTTTTCCCTTACAAGTGTAATTTTACATCTAGCGCCTATGAAACTTCTCCGGGCAATAAAACTATGTTACCCACCGAATTTGGCAATAGGGAGGGATACTGTACAATATTTTAATATTTTATGTCTGAAATCTCCTGCACGTTTCTTTTGCGCCGGGCCTGGAGGGTTTTTGTATGGGATTTGGCGGATCTCCTTTGTGTTAAGTTTCTATAATTTAAAATATTACCTATTACACAAGGACTAAATAAAATGACTAACTAACTTACTGTACAAATAATTACAAAAGCTATCCTTAGGCGTCGAGGTAATCGTCCGCATCGCTGTCAATGTCATCTGGAAATGTGTCCAGAAACGGCTCTAAACTGTAGTTACCCATACGGTTACATACACAAAGGCTTTTTTTTTTTTTTTTTGGGTGGGAAATCATCAAATGACTTCTCCCGCTCTGGCTTTTTCAGTTGCCTGTGCCAGGGCCACGGTTTCGATCCCGATGACCACATAACTCTCATTCAGGAGAGCAGTAGGGCCACCAGTACAGTGCACAAACACAGATCGACATTCCGACCTCGCCGCCGAGGTTCCTCGCGAAGATCCCGACGTAATTGTCCCCCCCGACCCTTGCTCGACGAAGTGCCAGCCCGCGCCGTAGCTGAGCCTGTAGCTTTAAATTCCCCGATTAATAATAATCAACTAAACTTGATCCAGCCTGTCCCATCTTGCTGTCCTCCCGTCAGCGACGCCCTAAGCCGAGGTCCGTACCCCACAGGGGGTGCCCTTAGCGAGCGTTCGCTTAATAATATAAGTAGTTTTACGCCCCTGGCTGGAGGCTTTGAGTCCGCTTAAGGCAGCCACAGGATAGTCCGGTTAAGTAGTCACGACCTCTCAAGGTCAACTACGAGATGCCATACCCAAAAAAGGCCACGGTTTTCTCTGTGGAATAACCCGCGACCCTGAGGCCTCGGCCCTATCGGACCCCGTCACTTTGTGCTGACATCTCTTTGAGGCGCGCGTGGAACACAACCCGCCGTCGACCCGGGCCTGGTCCTTACCGGACGGCGAGCTACCCATTGCTCGCCATCCGCAAGCCCGCGCCTACGGTGGCCGGGAATCTGCAGGCGACTCCCGACGCCCAGGGCGTCTCCTGCGGCGGCTAGTGGGGGCGTGAGGGCGCAATGCTCTCTCCCTCACCCGCTCCGCCTCCTCCTTCGCGAGCATTACTGCTTCGCAGAAGGAGGTGACGGCTTTCCATTCCCTCTCGCTCCGTACCATGGCCTGGACCAGGGCCGGACGCGAGAGATCGCCGCCGCCAATCGCCTCCGCGAGGACACTGCGGAGCTCCGCCCAAGCTGGGCATACCTCCACCGTATGCTCCACCGTGTCCTCCGGGCGATCCACACAATGGTGACACCCGGGCGTTTCCTCCCGCCTTATGCGAAACAGGAACCTCCCGAAACAACCGTGTCCGGTGAGGACCTGTGTGAGGCGGAAGGTGAGGACGCCGTGGCGCCTCTCCAACCACTCCTCAAAGAGGGGACTTACCGCCGCTATTGTGGCGTGCCCAGCACTGGGTTGCGACAATCGCAGCCTCCATGTCGCCATGAGATCCCACCGGAGCTCTGTCCGCTGTACCGTGATTTCTCGCGGCAGCGGAGTTACACCCCGGCGTTTTGCCTCCTCGCGCCACTCCCATACGTGCGCGAGGGACATACACAAAGGCTGGCGCCGCAGCAGCGATTACGTACGAGTATAATCTATTTGTGTTTGTTCCGTGTATTTATACAAAGGCTTTTACAATATTTTTAAACTGATTCATTTTTTATGTACAAAAGATTTTTATAGATATACTGTAAAAGGCACAGTCATTGTAAATTTGTCTCTGAGAGAGTGTCTGAGACTTAATTTATGAACTAAATGAATTGCCCTTTTTTGTAAAAACGAAAATTGCCTGAATATCGGCGGCATTTCCCCACAACAATATCGTACGACATCACACTATGAAAATAACGAAAGTATTCTAAACGGGCTGTCTCTAAATCAGTTAAATCACGAATTTTATAACGTCGCTGTAGAGTTACGCTTTTTTGACAATTTATCTATGGTGGCCTCATTGAAGCTTGGCATCCAAAGTTATGCCTAAGAACACCGTGCCATCTTCGAGATTCAACTCTTCAACCTTTAAGAGCATACCAGTTTTTACTTCTGCTGCCTCTTTGGTCTAGTGGTCGCAAGAGCTGCTGCTGAGCATAAGGGCATGGGTTCCCAGGGCGGGCAAAGTGTTGTTGGGTTTTTTCTATCTAGAATTTCTCAGTAGCAGCCCTGATTCTGAATTTGTGCCCGGTAGATGGCAAATGGCTCGCCCCTATTACATGGGACTTAAGCATAACTGGCGAAATGTGGGTGTACTATAGGTACACCTCTGCCTAAACCTTCTGGGATAACAGGCGTGATGTTATGTTATGTTATGTAGGTTTTACGTGTCTAACATGAGTTACTTAATACATTTATTTTTTTCTTGCCTAGAAGTACTTAGGTTATTAACATTTTACCAGTTACTGCCTTCTGAAGCAGGTGGTAGGTGGTATTTGGCAGGTTGAGGGAATTAAGGGACTGATGAAGCTGTTTGGGTATTATTCCTGTTGTAGATAGCACTATGGGGACTATCGTGACTTTTTGGAGATGCCAAAGCCAGGATAAATCGTCTTTTAGTTCGGTGTAGGTATTTGGATAGTTTTTCGGATATTGTAGTCTGTAAGTTATGTGTATTTGGCACGGCAATGCCTATAAGAAACTCTGTTTTATTTACTATGTTAATTAATGTAATGTCTGGTCTGTTAAAGTGGATTATGCGATCGGTAAGTATGGCTCGATCAAATTATAATTTGGTTGTGGGGTTTTCTAATACCATTTCCGGGTTGTATTTATAGTATGGTAATATACTGTCTATGAGTTTGTATTTCTGAGCTGGTTTCTGGTGTATGACGTTGGCTACTTGATCGTGTCGATGTTTGTAGTCTGTCTGGGCTATTGATTTGCAGGCGCCTGTGATATGTTGGATTGGAGAACTATTGCATTTTCTACATATTGTGTTGTCGGTTGCTAAATTCTTTATAATGTATTTTCTGTGGTTTTTGGTCTAAATAATTGGTCCTAAATTGCTAGTCTCCGGGAAGAGTTCGCCTCGATTTAAGCACGCGTTCGACGCATCTTTGTCGACATTTAATTGATATAAATCTTGGCGATGTCTTCCGTGTAGAGACATCTGGGTCCACTCTTGACATTTGGTTCTGTCATTTTTAACTTTCTCATTTTTTTGTTCTGCAGTATCTTTTAAATTAAGAGGTGTAAAGTGATGGTCGTTGTATGCCATCAGTTTATGGAGTGGCGAAGATTCAGTTTTGGCGAAGAAGTATTTCGTCTTTTCTCAGTCTGTCTGTCGGAAACTGTAGAAATTAAAGGGATTCATAATGAGGTAGCGTTTAGTAACTTAGACAGGATTAAGAGCAAGCCAGAACCACAATGGGTTCTCATGGCATCTCCCTGGAAGATTCCTGTCTGTATTTTGATTGGGATATTGTTTTGGTTGGGATTGTGAGTGTTAATACTGTACACCAAGTTGTCATCATGGTCTTCAAAAATTTAACTACTGTTGGGTGTATATTGTAAATTTCTAATATTTGTACTAGCTAACAGAATCATACGCTTTGTTTATAATCAATATACATGGAAAATAAATCAGTTTTGAATTTCTGTACTTTTCTTAAAATAACGGAATCTATAATTAATTGCTGTTTGCAGCCTTGACTATATTTTCGGCATCCTTTTTGTTGTTCGGCTAAGATGTTATTGGCGTGAATGTGTTCGTATATCATTTCAGATATACAGGATGTGATGATCTTATACAAAGCCTTGTAAGCACGTAATAGTTCTATATTTAGCTGGGTTAGATAGATCATTGCGATCTTTCGGTAGCATGTAAGTTGTGCCTGACGTTATGTAAAAAGGTATCATTTCGGGAGCTTGGATAAAGTTATTAATAAAATTGTATAGATAACAATGAGCTGTTGTAATTTTTTTGTACCAATAACTATGTTTGTGGTCGGACCCGGGTGCTTTCCAATTATGGAGGCGAGATAGGACTTTATGAAATATTTGTAGGGAGATGTGCTTAAATTCCATTTTCTGAATGTGTTATTTGATATTTCTGAATGGATCCAATCGGCTTGGGTGTTCTGTAGAATAGGTTGTTCCCATATTCCTGCCCAAAAGCTTTGTAATGCGTCTGGGTCAGGAGTGTTAAGCTCATCATCATATGGGTCTTTATCCTGAACATTTGTTGTTGCCTGCCAGATGTTGCGATAAAAAAGGTTTTCGTTTTGGGTGAATTGAGTATTTTGTTGTTTTCTTAGAGTGCATGCTTTACATATATCTTTTGAGTCGGCCTGTTGCAACTGAGAGTGTTTGTTTAAATATGTCTAGTGTGTGTGCTGCTTGTGTATTTGGTTCTTCGTGTACAGTATGGATTCTATATAGTTATATGATTTTATAACATGTTTTGTTAATTTTCTACTTTGACCGCCATTAATAAATTGTGTTATTCTACCTATTTTTGATCGTAAATCGTTTACTTTTCGTTATAGTCGTCTATGCCATTTAGGTTTGTATTCTGTTTTTGTAACTCGAGTTCTTACTCTTGGTTCGAGTGCTATCTTTGCTCCGTTGACCTTAGCGACAGTCCATGCCGCACAATATATAATGGTTTGGAATGTGTGAAAGTCTGTGTCGTTATTAATATTTTTAGGGAGACTGATTTTGTTTAGGTAGCTTATTATTTTTGCAAGATTTTTAGTAGGTTTTTGTTTTGGAATATAAATTCTATTTGTAGGGTTAGTGTCTTTATAAAATTGGAACGCTTCGTGGAAAGTATCATCTATTATTGGATCCCTTTCTACATTAATTTGTGAGTTAGGTAGAATTTCTGTACTATTTAATTAATTGTTCACCGAACTTTGCATATATGTAGGTTCTTCTATACAGCATGTAACGAAAACCCTGTCCGATCCTGAAGGGTATTATTTGGTATCGTACTGCGTACACAAATACGTAATCATTTAATGGATAGGAGACAATTATTTTTCCCCAATGAAAATAATTAATTTAAAAAATTAAAAATAATCGTACCAAAGGCAACACTGATCGCTCGACAGGGTTCACCTACAGTTTCGTGTCAAAGAAGCTGCCTGAGCGCGGCGATGCTTTGTCGCATGCCGCCGAACAAACTTAGGACTAAAGAAACCTACGTTTTGCCTACGCGTAGGTATCAGCTGATATTTTATTGTATGCATAGACGCATAGTGACGTATTATAGGTTTTTTTAGTTAATTTGTGCGGCTTGTGTTTGTGTAGCGTTTGTTGTCCAAGGTCGATGGATTTTTGTGACTGAATGGTAAAATGGTTGATCTAACTCGTCTTTTACTTTCGTTTAGTAACTCATCTATTGTTATTTGTGGTAGTAATTTCTTATTTATTATAGCTCTACGTTGGTCTCCTATTCTCTGTCAGCAAACCTGCATGTTCGGGTATTTTTCTGTGAATTTTGGGTGTAGCGGTTCAAGATAATTTCTTCTGTCTTTATCTAGTGTAGTTAATTGAAAATAAGTGCGCAGTATGAACTTATTAATTTCAGGTGGCCGTCATCTGCGCTTACTGGGTACACTTGTAGCTCAGATTCAAGGTTGACATCTTGCACAATACTCGACACAGTCGACAAAGTCCATCTTACAACTGTAGCGTCCACAGGCATTCACAGTTAGTCACTACAGCGCACGACTGTATCGACCTTGCATCGCGATAGTCGCGATGCAAAATCGTAATACATACCTACGTGGGCGAACGTATCGGACCAGCGCGGCAGAGACAGCATCGTGACTGTATTGCGGTCTATTTGCGACCGTATCGTTACTGAATCGCTGCAAAAAGTCGCCATGGGACCTTCCTAAGTTCTTGGGAGTACCTACCGAATAATAAGTCATTCAATATAATAGTTTAAAGATCTAATCTAAACGTACCTCAACAAAGTAATCCGCGCCGTCTGTCCACGAGTTGTCTTGAAAGTGACGATGAATATTGTAGCCTCCAGCCGCGATCAGTGACATTAACTGGGATTTAGATATAGCGTCGTTCCTTATACCAACCTGTTACCAAGATCATCAGGTAAGAGTTTACAAAAGCCGTATCTAAATGATAGTTATTTTATGATTTTATATAAGTACCTAACTATATTTTAAGTTCTTACCCTGAACTTCACTAAACGCCCTTCAGCGGCTAATCCTCTTTCCAAACAACGAACCAACATGATATTATCAACATTTCCTCCAGTTAGTAAGCAGACCACCCTACAAAAGAATTATACATGTTTATAGTATTGAAATGAGAAGAAGAAAAGAAAACAATAGTCGTTAGCGGTTCCCGTCTGCCGAATGGCACGTATCTGTATCAATATCACAACATTTGTAAAACACAAGGCAAAATAGCTGGAAATTAATTATTTCCACAATAGGCCTAAAATTTAACTGAGGCTTTCCTGAGGTAGGTGTGCGAATCGGGAGCGGTGTGGTGACGTGTGACGCAAGAGCTATCAGGAGCCCGCTTGACAAGCGTCAACGTCAGCGCGTGTTTTACGGTCGCTGTAGGAAAGCATACAAGATTGGAGTCAGAACACAAGAGTCTTCAGATTAAGAGCTAAACGAAATCCGTAGCTGATAAAAAAAAACCTTAAACATTTTGGATAGAAGATTTAGTTCTGACGTGTGGGTGAATTGAATGACCTATTAATGGTATCCGATTATATCGTTAAATGGAGAAGCAGCTATATTATGGCCTAAGTGGCAAAACAATCAACCATATGAGTAGGTATTGTTATGTATATCGGCAGAAATATCTCGTTGAAACAATCCTGTGTGCAGCTTGACATAACTGTCACCCCTCCGGCACCGCACAGCCGCCTTAGAAACCGTCGCAGTTATCGGTTAACAGCCTAGCATGCTTCAAGCTAAAGCAGTTTAATCAGACAAAAAAAAGTAGTAATACATATTTCAGAGATTGGTTGGAGACCAAAGTTGCTACTCAGGATGTTATACATACTTCTTTGATTTCAGTTCTGGAACAAGGTTTCCGAGGATAGCCGCCAGTGTGCAAGCTCCAGCTCCTTCCACTATGAACTTTTCTCTCTCTGATAAGTGTAGCATTGCGCGTGTGATCCAGTCCTCTTTCACTAGGAGCTTTAAAGATAAAATGTTAAATAACTCGTCTTACTTCGTATAATTCAATACCGACAGAAGTTATGCTATCCAAATTGAAATTCCCATAGAAAACAGCACTTTCCGTTTTCAATTTTCCGTGGAAATTTTCCACTTTTTTCAAAACAAACATTTTAAAACAAAAATAGGCAAATAGGTTCAGTTGTTTTTTTTGGAATTGAAACCAATTCGATACGCCCCTCCCAGCCGTTTGTTTGCTTGCAGGTGAGGATTGTGTGGAGGCGTTCACCCCACAATCTACTCCTGCTTGACGTTGACGTCCGTACACTCTGTATGTATATAACTACCTTCAAGAAATAAAATAAAATTTGATCAAAAATTATTTAAGTTATTTAAAAGCAAATATTCTCGTGTATGGATTCTGTTCCACTTACACAACACACCATATTATTCTCGAGACGGTTAAAATTTCATCCGGTATATACAGCATGTAACAAAAACCCTGTCCGATCCAAAATCGGACTTCGTTACATGCTGTATAGACACAATTATAATAACTACCTTCTAGAAATAAAAATACATTTGATCAACAATTATTTAGGTTATCTATACTACACATAATGTTTTATGAAGTATTGTGCTAAATGTTACAGTAAAATACCAATTAAAACTAAATGAAAGAAAATTAAAAACTTATATTAAAAATACACTTTGTCAACAAGCATATATAGGTATTACAAATTAGAGGATTGTAAACAAGATTATGAGTGCTTGGAAACATGTTGGTCCCGCTCCATCGGACAATCTTGAGTCTAGATAGAAGCAAACAGGTTGCTAGTTTATTAATTACTTCATTTGTATGCCATTAATTTTCTACATACCCTAAGTCACACACTGATTCATTGTTTGTTGAAATGTTACGCAACATCGTTTTGCAAACTTGTAATATTTGTAAATATGTGAACACCATGTAGAGGTATCTATCGACATATTTAATTTAGGTATCTATCAATATCAGCAAATTTTTATTAGTTTGTTACATAAAGTGATTTAATTGCAGGTTCATCGTCCTTACATATAATTATTAATTTGATGTATTAAACGTTTTTAGTAGGTAGGTTACTAAGGAGTTTCTTGCACATTCTTCTACATACGAAACTAATTTTTGTAAGGGAATCTAGAATCAATTCTATTTTCTTGTAAATTTAAACGTTTAAAATGCCGTGCCAACTTGAAATAAAACACTTTGACTTACCATTTTGTCTAGAAGCGGCTTTGCGGTGGCATATGCATTACAGCCGACATTACTGACAGTTATAGCATCGGCGACGTTTGTTTGTATTGGTTGTGAAAACGGTTCGTCGCTTTCCAAAGAGCTGAAAAACGTCGGCGTCAGCTCAGGTTGGACACCCTGCGAGAAAAATAGTTAACGTTTAGTAAGCATGAGGTTACTTATCGAGGGAATTGGCAAGGGGAAAGTTATTGGTAGGTAAAGTACCTAAACTAGCTACAATAGCTACAGAACTTACATAAATAAGAACGGAAGGTTTCTGGTGCTTAATAACGGTAGCCACGGCAGCGGCTAATCCTCCAGTGCCCACAGGTACAATTAAAGCGTCTAGCAACGGCGTGGTTTCCAAAATTTCTATTGCTATGGTCCCATACCCGGCGAGTATATGTGGATGGTCGCGCCTTAGAAAGTAAAAAATAAGCCGATTTTAAAATGGATAACAGTCACAGAGTGCATTTTTATTGTGTTTTTACTGCATCGTAAAAAACACCAAAAAATACAACAATATTATTATTATTACAAAAAATATAACAATATTATTATTATATTATATTATTATTAGCAAATATTATTTGCAACAATTGTTCCACAATGCAATGCTGACAACAAAATGTAGCAGAATAAAAAACAAAACGGGTAAGCGTTTTTTTTCCGGTTGTACATGTACAATTATCATCGTGAATCTGTAGTTTTAAGTCACCGCTGATCTAGTACCTAAGAGAGAGGCACCAGCAGTAATACACATTAAGCTTCCGTCAGTTTCTCCCACAGTTTTCTTGTGATCTGCGCGAAGCTGACGACGACGTGACGCTGTTGAGGAAGTGAAGGCTGGTTGCACATCCTCCTTTAAACAAGCAGGTTCCTTCGACCAGACGAGTTTTGTGGCTGGTGGGCTACTGTTCACTGGTGATGTCGGATTTCTGTACATGTGTCAATCCTACAAGAAGAGCTACTGCTTGCGAGATGTAGGATGTTGGGTGAAATGCGTAGTTCGGATGTTTGGTCAGATGCCACCAAACCCACTACACCACTCTTGAAAAGTGTCTTTCAGGCAGTTTTAATTGTTTATTTTTTGTTTTTTAATACGTAAACATGCAGTCGGCATGCTTTTTTCTAAATCATTGTTATATTTCAGCAAATTTACACGAAACCGAATGAATTTACATCTAAACCTTCCTCATCCTTCTTCTTCACTCCGTCAATTGGTGACATCCTTATGAAATTCCGTTCGGCAGTTTTGAGTTTACCGCGTTGAGACAGGCAGTCAGACAGACGCGGCGGGGGTGTTTCTTTTATAATATGTAGTGATGATAGTGATGAAACTATCGTGAACATAAAAATAATGTATATGCATACCCATTAATGTAAGTAAGTCCCTTGTCTCTTGCCAGAGCTCGAGCATATTTATGAGCTTCCACTAAGTTCGCTCCCTGGACAACAACCTTCGCTCCATATCCATGACATCTTTGCATCTTGTCAATGGCCAATGTAACGGGCATAACCACAATGACCGGGATGCTCATCCTTGCTGCATGATAGCACAGACCAATGGCCTCATTACCTGTGGAAGCCATGACTACACCGAGCTTTTTCTTGTCACACGGCAAGAGTTGTAGAGCATTCAAACAGCCCCTTTCCTTGAAACTGTAATGAATATGTATTTTAAAAGCTACAACTAAGTTATTACGTTGATTAAAAGTATCCTAAGCAGTGTCGTAACCAGCTGTCGAGGGTGCAGCACCACCTCGCAGCCGCGATAAACAAGAAGGAATACTCGGTGGCAGTATTCCTCGACATGGAGAAGGCCTTCGACCGTGTGTGGCACGACGGCCTAAGATACAAGCTGGCCACATCAGACGCGCCCCGTCGCGTTGTAAAGGTGGTCTCTGACTTTCTCTCCAACAGGACTTTCCGGGTGGTGGTCGACGGAGCGCTGTCTATAGCCCGCCCGGTGCTCGCGGGTGTGCCGCAGGGTAGCTGCGTCTCGCCGGCGTGTTACTCGCGCTACACGGACGACATCCCCACCACGCCACACACAACACTCGCGCTGTATGCGGACGACGCCGCGTACATCACTACATCGCTTAATGCGAAGTACGCGGCGGTCAAAATGCAGCGCGCCCTCGAATTACTTCCGGAGTGGTTGTCCAAGTGGCGGCTGTCCGTGAACGTGGGTAAGACGCAGGCCATGGTCACCGGGTCCGCGCCTCTCCCCCTCGATGTCGGCTCCTTGTAGTTTCAAGGGACCACCCTTGAAACTACAAGGAGCCGACATCGATTGGACGCCCCGGGTCAAGTACCTAGGGGTCACCATCGACCGTCGGCTCACGATGGGGACGCATGTAAACCGCCGACGCGTGTAGCCGCGCAGGGTAAGGTCGTCCGCCATCTCCTTAAACCAGTGCTCTCGTCCCGCATCCCGGCGCGCGTCAAGCTGGGCGTGTACAAGCTGTACATTCGCCCAATTCTGACGTCATCCAGCGATCATGTCATCCAGCGGGACCTCGGTATTGAGAGCCTGGATGAGTTTGTGCGGCGACTCGCGAAGGGAATGTTCGCTCGTGCCGACGCCTCGGACCTGACGCATGTCAAGGACATTGCGCCCTGGCACGCGCGCCCCCCCGACGCGAGAGCCCTGCCCCGCGACCTGATAGCGGACCATGCCCCCATCGCTCCGGATTGACGCCCGGGTAAGCTGTAATTCCGGTTACACGCAGCTTACCTGTGACACCTTGACTCCACACACACAACACACATCTGTTGCGGAACGTGTTTTAGGTTAATATAGGCACGTTACGTAAACAAACACAGACATCCGCCACTATACAGGCACCTATACTCACACGCGGAGGCGCGGTGCGGACCGCGATCCGCGCAGACACTGGGCGGTGTGACACACTTCAATACCGCCCACACACTCATGACGGCCCCTTAGCCCGGACAGTGAACGGCTAGCTCTGTGATCTGGACGGGCGGGGACCACTCACCTACTCTGTAGGCGCGTCGAGTCGGCATCTCCGTCGCTGGTCGTTGTCGCCGGGCCTCCCCTAGGTAACTAGGGGTCTCACCTGGCGGCGACAGACCGCCGAGATGTCGTGAAGAAAGCGACGCTTCACTATAAGCGTCGCGACGCTCCTACAGAAACAAAATAGCAATCACTCACATGGGAGCGCGTTGCCCGTGCGCCCATACATCTTACCGGCCACTGTTGCCAAGCTAATGAGGGGCCCGTTTTTACGGGCCAACGTATAGCCTTCGCGGCCGGGGGGCATAGCCCTGGATCCGCTCGCCGCGCCCCCTTACGGGGACGTAGCGACTTCACACGAAGTTTTTTTTTCATTTCTACATCGTGCTATTCACGGGCATCTTCATCGAAAAGCAAAAACGTGGGATGCAAGAGTCGTGGGGGCGAGCTCAACATTTTTATAGACCCGCCTCGGAATACTCGGTAACGTCTCTTTTGAACATACGGAAGGAAATAGGACGTGTAATGTCGACTAATGCACAAAATTTGAGAATTTGGTTCAAGAGAGAGCGAAAATTTTAGTCGAAACCTTTCGATGTTCTCGGTTAGGTTGTCTATTGAATACATTTATATATACAGCGGTTACTTTGTTGACTTTTGCAGAAACCATGAGAATGAAGAGAATGTTGACTAAAGTGAGCGAAGCGAGCTCGAAATTCTAAGCATTGAGTAAATTTTTCGACTTATTTGTGTAAAAAAGTTTGAGTAATAAGAGAATGTAAGAGCGAGGGAAGCGAGCTCGAAAATTTTAGAACTCTAACATATTATTCTCTAATTGGGGTGTTTGGTGATATGCGTCAATTCCGGGACACGTTGTATAAGGGGGGAGGCCCCATAACTATAACTGCTTCTTATTGTACTCATTTTGTCCTTTATTCGTAATTTGATTAATAAGTACCTACTTCTTAAGATTAGCGAATGCACCAGGGTATCCCCCAAAAAATCCAGTTTTCTTGCGTATTTTGCAAGAAACGGAATTATAATCTTTAAAATCAACTCTCTAAGGTCCCGTTCTCACGGACCACAACCACACTACATGGCAGCGACCAAATGTGGGCAAGCAGTGGTTACGTGTGAATAGTGTCGCTGCAACTTCTTGTTGTTGCGTTGTTTCTAGTAAATGCGTTGTGGCTAGTGTTTTCAGACAGACAGATCATAGTGTTTACGATGTGGCCGGCCGCTAGTGCGTGGTCTCGCTGGTAGTTTGGTTACGACGTGGTCTTGATGTGGTCGGTATTTGGTTTTGACGGTCAATTAAGATAAACTATTGATTTTCACACAAATTAGCGTCCGACCACGTATTGTCGTTTTGGTGTGGTTTTAAATCACGAAAATTTCATGAAATCACGACATTCCACGACAACTATATCATTAGAGTAATGATTCTAATGAATAATGCTGTAAATATACATTTTTATCATTATAAGTATGACACAGACTTGCAAATTGCAAAAAAACTTAAGAAAATCCGCGCCACCTTATTAACAAACGTAATGCACAAACGTACATGTATAATACTAGGTAAGTATGAGAAAGGCTGACTCTAGATACGTACCTGCCAGATTTTTGCATGAATTCCAATTTATAATGGATCCCTATACCAAATTCTCTCTGGGTGTGTGCTGCCTGAAATTTAATTCTGCAATTAGGTGTATGGCAGTAGGCAGTCGTTAAATAACCGGACAAGTGCGAGTAGGATTTGCGCACTGCGGGTTCCGTCTCAAAGTTGCCCGCGGCTTCACTCACGTTACACGGCCTATGAATTTCCAATTCCGGAATTAAGAACAAACTTAACTTTACAGTTGAAAATATACCGAGTGGAGAGTAGACCGAGTTGATTTAAATAAAGACTAAATGTTACTTCAAGATTGGAATTTCCAATTCCGGATTGAAGGACAAACACACATAACGTTGCGGCTGAAAAAAATGTTATGCCATACATCGTTCTACATCACGGTCTATGCTGCAACTGTAAATGTAAGTTTGTAATCGCAAAAACTAATATTTTTATTTGACACACGGACAACAAAATGATCCTTTATCGGTACCGTTTTTTAACCACCTTCAAAAAAGGGAATATGAAAACTAGTTAGTGGTAGTTTCATTTCATATATGTACACCGATTTCTCATTTTACTGGCCGATTAACGTGATTGTTTACTAATTTTGACTTTTGATGTACGGAACCCTAAAAACAGTTTTGGTATATTTAGAAAATCATTCCGACCTGCGAATCCTTGCATAAACTTAAACTTGCCATGCTTTAAACTTACCAAGACAGGCGTGTTGATAATGTATGGCCGTATTCTTTGCGCTGCTTCTACAACATCTTCATATTTGACTATCTTGGGGCATTCCGGGTCACAATATTCATCGAAGTCTTCCTACAAGTTAAGTTACATAAATCACACCCTGCCGAACCCTCCGGGAAAGACAGGCGTGAGGACCCTAATGTAAAAAAGCAAGAACAATACGGCATGAGGATCCAGAAATTAAATGACCTATGCAAAAATATTTATATAACTTCATATGTTGCACTTACATGTCTCCGACTCATGTTGATTAGTGTATGGATAGGAAGGATGGTTTGTATGTATTTTTAGTTTGTTTGTGAATTTTGGAATTTAGAGTGCTTGGTGAAGCATGGTTGTGATGTTGTTTCTCGATCTGTTCTCAATGTTATTTCTGACAAACTGACAAGACATAAAACACTGACAAGACATAAAACGTCAGGCTTATTTTTTAACGAAACACAGTTATTTTGGAGCACGGTCAAACTTGGAACTAAAGTCGCCATCTTATCTTATTTTGTTATTATAATGGGGATATTAATATGGATGACGACTAATATTAGAAATGTTCCAACAAATAATATTATTTCAAAGAAGGAAGCATTATGAAATGAAGAAAAAAATCGATGGAAATATGAAGAAGCTACACAATTTCAAAGTTTTTGGAAGGGATTATTCCCGTCCGTGTCGCACGGTATGGACAATGTATGGCGCTAGTATGGAGTTACATAGTCGTGACGTCACCTCTAGGATAGTACTGTCTCTTTCTAACAGTCATTTTAAAACTTTTGTAACTACGTAATTTTTTAAGCTTTTACACTTTTCATAAAATTCTTTGCATTGTTTAAAAACTTTTTTTTTAAACTTAAAATTAAAAATTGTCATCATCTCCATTGCCACTTGCTCACTTAAAGGGCTTGAACAGCACAAAATTGCATTTTGTGGATACTTGCTGAAAACAATAGCTCAGAAATATTTACAGCGATACTCTTGCTGCAATATAATTGCGCAATACATTGCCGAGTATATTCCAACTACATTGCCGAGAGAACGAGTTCATACACGTGGTGCAACACTGAGACTATAATCCATACTTTAAGTCAAAACCTCATGATTTCCTCGACTAGACTCAACCTCACTTATGTGGTTTGATATTCATAGCTGCAATTTTACTCCTCGTATCCAGTTCGGTTGATCATCAGCATCGTATCAGTTTCCTTGGTCGAGGTGAGTTTGAGTTGAGGAACTAACTGTCAAATGTAAGGTACAGTAGCGCTCATAAGTCCATAGGCAATCTCACAAAGCAATAGTTTGACGCTTCGGTTCACTTACGACCTTCTTCTATAAGTTGTTTCTATACTATAGACACGCACACACACTCACTTTGTCTGTAATTGATAGTAGTTCATAATTACAACTATTTTAACTTAAGGCGTGCTAGCTTAGTCGTTACCGTGCTTGGGTAGGAGCGATTATGGCTAGCCCTGAGTTCGAATCTCACCTGCGCCTGTGGATTGAGCTTGATGTTATTTACAAATAAAATATTTTTAGCAGTTTTTGGCATGCTATTAATAATACCTAAAATGATGTAATTTTGTTTGTTTTAATAAAATTAGTTGAAGTGATTCGATAATCATTCGATACTTGTCTCGATCATCTTGTTTACTTAAATAATAAAAGTTTGTAGGTAGACCACAGCAAAACTGAGTAAATTATTTCGATTTCTGTGAGGTAGATGCAATTCGTTACGACTATTCACCTAATTGAAGGTTGTTGGTTAGTGACGAATGTTTAAATTTGTTAATTAGCAGTATTGTGGTTATAATTTCCAAAATGCAATGAAAATAAAATATTAAAGCGTTGGCAATAATATTGCGCTGCGTAAAAGTGGACGCAAATGATGTGGTAACACAAATGGACTAAGTGTGAGTGTTATAATTTAAATATTTCATATTACTATATATAAATTATTATTTTGTTTAAATTAGTGAATGATGAGTAAAGTGAATGATGAAAAAAATATTATAAATAAAATTATGTATATAACATACATAATTTTATTTATAATATTTTTTCTTAATTATTATTGTTCATAGTATTTTGCTTAATGTCTAACAGTGTTACATTCTTTGTTCTAGAGAAATACTGTGAGTCTGTGGGTTAACAGATGTGAGGAAAAGGGAATCCTTGCTAGTAGCGCTTGTTTATTAAGTGGAAAGCTTATTAAAACAAAATTTCACATGGTGAATGAATATGAAACAAATGGTTTCATGCAAACCGGACATTTTGCTTTATTATTCAACACGTCATTAAAAACTGTTCGCCTTAAGAAGGTTGCATCACCGAAGCCCAGCAAACAATAACGTAATAAACAAGAACTTTTAAGTTCCGGAATAGTTTATACTGTATATTTAAATATTAAAAATTGAGGGTAGTTTCAATCATCTTTTCTTAAAGAAAATGAATACTTAAGCTATCCTCAATATGTAATCTGTATTCACTAAAGCCAAATAAAATGTGAAATCTTGGACCAATTATTAAGTATGATAATTAGTACGAGTGTGAAATACTTAATGTAAACAAACTGCCCTATATAACCACTTATTCAAATCACTAATAATGGAAATTAATGATCGAAGCTTAATGTTTATGGTGAAATAAATCTACATAGCAAATTTTTTGAATATTTCACATGTCAAAATAAAACAAATTGCTTCTAAGTTCCTTTCTTGCTTTTTAGTTGTATTGCACATCCTATTAGGCTGAAGAAGTTATTAAAAATAATCGTATCGTTTTGTTATACATACTGTAAAATATTTATAACAACTATATTTTTTTTGTTATCACATACGCTTTTTTATTCTAAACCCTTTATTGCAATAATAAAAAGCAGCTATTTTTTTGAATATTCAAACTAAAATAAAAATTGGCTAAAAACTGCGTTGCATCTTATAAGATCAGAACCTAATCCAACTGCTTCTCAGTCCAACGCTTGGCGACTACTGCTACCAGCATTCGTCGATTCTGTAAAAATGTCACCGTGACGACTCGCGTGAAGTGAGCTTTCATTGCCATCCCGTCTTGGTCAATGCATCACTGGCACTGACTGCTAACTCCACGATCACTTCACCTTTATTTTCACGGTGATATGATTACAGAATAGCACAACAGCTCACATTAGATTATCTCAAATGTTAGCAATTCAAATTCAAATATTTTAATTCAGATAAAAAATCATATAACGTTAGTAGTAGGTTATATAACTTAGCTTAATGTTAGTATTACATAAAATTAATTACAATAAACAACTAATGAACCATTGAACTCTTCGTTCAATGGTTCACTAGTTTATTCAGGCAAGTGAGTCTGAACTCTTACCCACTTTCGCAACAGGGGAGAGTCCAACCGGATCTTTCATTATTTGACATTATATACCTACAATTTTTAATTAGTTTTTGATTTTACTTTATTAGATTGTTTTATATTTTGTAAATGTGAGAACGTCGTAGGCCCTGTGGATTATAAATTTATAGACAATTGTCTATTTGTTTAACATATGGTACTTGTTGACAGGCCTACACTGTCCTCCCATACCTGTTAACACTGTAATTGGAAAACATTGTAAAAGACATATTTTTAAAAGAGTAACCATGGAGTTTCTTGCCGGCTCTTCTCCATGGGAAACGACCAATTGGAACCGTGCACCTAGAATCTGACGTTTCATAAGTGCCCATGTAGGTCTATGTGAAATAAAATATTTTGATTTGATTTGATTTGATTTGATTTGGTGGTATGAAATATCCGACAATTAGAGGCCACAGACTGTAACGAAGGAGAAAGACCGTTAACAATTTGAAACGGAGTCACGATTCTCAGCAGTGAGAGAGCAATACCCCGTCCTAAACATGTAATTTCTCCTGTATCTAAATGTCAGTAGAAACAAAATAATAAGTCTCTTGCCCATACCTGGAATATTAAGTACCTACCCTACCTACCTACATAATGTATAAACTGAATGAAGATCCATTTCGTCAGGGATTTGAAAACGTGACACGTAGAGCAAAAGACCCCTGTGCTCCATGCGCAAAAATGCTCCAAAAGCAGTCATAAAAGACTCAACTATTAATAACTTAGCCACTAATTACATAAAATTACATATTTACTTCTAATTTACAATATTTTTTAACTTAAATAGCAGGTAGATAAATGACTCCACTGTTAATAACTTAGCCACTAATTACATAAAAGGAAATAATTACTACTAATTTACACAATATATTTTAACTTAAATAGCAGGTAGGTATTTGTACACCCACATTTCACCAGTTATCTTTGAGTCCCATGTAATAGGGGGCGAGCCTATTGTCATCAACCGGGCACAAATCCATCCTCCGGGCTGCTACTGAGAAATTCCAGATAGAAAAACCCAATAACACGTTGCCCGACCTGGGAATCGAACCCAGGACCTCATGCTCAGCAGTAGCGATTGCGATTGCGACCACCAGACCAACGAGGCAGTCGAGTGTTGCACTAAGTTGCACGATATAGTCGACCATTTGGCGGCTACACAATTCCAGCTAGAAATTGCCACATAAACTAGACCGTTTGAGACCCTCTTTATGATGTCGCTACTATCACTGTGAATTTGATGGCTAGCTGTCACTACTCTAATTTTATTTTGGAAACAAGCCAGCCAGCCAACTGAGCTAGCCTTTATGTTGTTTCTCGCTTCGTTGGTCTTGTTTTGCACGTAGTGTATTTAGAATTTGTTGTCGTTCAATTCAATTAATCTTTATTGCAATCCATAATGTACACATACATAATGTGGTTGGTTATAATGAAATAGAAACAATTAAGGACCCTGTCGGACACAGCAATAAGTGGGAGAGGAAGAGTGCTTCTATGATTTTTCTTATTACTACTTGATATATTTAAATTATATCCTATCTTTCTGCCTTTATAACCAATATTAGTACATAGTACTATACTAGTATTTTTATCACTTATTTATTTATTCTAAATAATTTTTTTATAGTGATTGTTGATATTTTTGTGACTTGTTATCATGTAAGTGCGTTGTCCTTATGTTCGTAAACAGGTATACGTTGTAATGCGTATGCGACAACATATTGTGCATTCGGACTTCAGACCTTGCTTTAAATTACTGAACGCTTTCAGCACATCTAAAACGCGTTCAAGAGCTGTCAGTGTCAATATTCCATAGAAAATAATGACACTGACAACTCTTAAACGGAGTTTATGTACTGATCGCGTTCCATTTCATACTACGGCACTATAGTTCTGTCGTTCGTGATGATTCCCGGAGAAGACCATTATCTAAATCTTTCTCTTATGTAGCTAAAAACAATTAAAAATACTAGTTGGTAGTTTAGGCATGTTTTAATTTCAATAGGTAAATAAGTGTCTAAACACCACTCTCTAATGCAACATTCATGTACATAATCATGTAGTTATATCTATAGCAAATTAATTACAATTTCACTAAACGTATATTTTATAATAATTATATCTTTACATAGGCCGGGGCTTCAGAATAAAAAAAGACGAGTCCCTATACTAATATGTAGCTAATTATTCGAAGTTTTTTTTTGTTACTTGTAGCTTCCCTTTCCCCTAAAATCTAAAATAAATAACAATATTGTTTGTTATCAGTATAAAAGGTTTGGTAAGCATATGCATCTGTTTTTTGGCTTGAAGGTGTCGCCCATAAACTCGCAGGTGTTGGGAAATAACTTTTCTATAAGATTTTTTAACGCAGTCGCTTGCTTGAAATTTTTGGTTTCACAATTAATGGTTATCTGCACAAAAAAAAAGAAATATAACGTATTTAGATAACACTAAGACATATTATAAACAGTGATCCGTTGAGATGGCTCTGTTAGGTAAGGAAACACGTCATCGATTTAAGAGTCTTGTAATATTATCATCGTCTCGTATAATATCTTTTAATACCTTGCTTAAGAAATTCAAGTTATGGGGCTGAGGAAATTATGCTGAATGTCACTGTTTCCTGCAACACTGAACCTAGCTTAGCCTAAACTCATCACCATCATCATCTTCTCGAGCCCCAGCGCTAAAGAAATGTGTGCCTATATGTCGTCAAAAATAGGAATAGTCACCAACCGCTGTAGCCGAAATCGGCATGGGATGTAGATATTATTGTTGTTAATGCGGGCCAAACGGTACGGTACGGTAGGCACGTCTTGTTAAGAATAACATAATAGCATTATCATTATATACGGCCATACCGCTGTTAAACCCGCGATGGTTTGTGTGGTATGTTTGCATGATAACAAATGTAAACTATTTCTTTTGATCAATAAAATAAAAAAAAAAGTATTTCAGTGGTAGGTATCTTACGTAGCTATTAAGTAATTTATCTTCTTCAAGCCAATCTTGTTCCACTCCATAATATATTACATTGCATTGCATGTGTTTGATCACTTTTAAAATATTGTTTCGTATAATATCCTTTCCTGGCACCACACGTATCTATAACCATGTATATACTTTAAGTAATAGATCAAACATTTTTATTATAAAATTTTTATACTAGTTTGATGAAGTGGTTCTTACCGTCATTGTGAAAATACGCCCTTCAGCCGCCTTCCCGTGTAAAATAGAGCGTTGTAAATGCCATAAATCTATGTTGCCTCCAGACACGATACAAACCACCCTGTAGACAACGTTCACTCAGTTTATCTTCTACGGCTACTGGCTACTGCTACATAATTGCGTAACACGCCCACAATCGCAATAGGATTCATATTTTCTGTTCAAAAATATGTACTGCATCGTTTTAAGGGTGGTCGCACATCTGACGGAAGAGACATCGGGCGTTACTTCTCACTCGACGCACTGACGCATCATCGGTTGAGTGTGTAAGGTTGCATGTAAAACTATCATCGTCTCGTATAATCTCTTTTAATAACTATACTTATGAAATTCAAGTTTGGTGGCTGAGGACATTATGCTGAATTTCAATGTTTCCTGCAACACTGAACCTAGCTTAGCCTAAACTCATCCCCATCATCATGATCTAGAGCCCCAGCGCTACAGAAATGTGTGCTTGTAAGTCGTCAAAAATAATAAAAGCCACCACCACTTATCTACGTACTGGCGTAACGCGACCGACGATACACGACGCGTCTTACGTCAGATGTCGACCAACTATAAAAGTCGTATTTGTGCGATAGCACTATAAAATATGGAAAAGTTTTTTGCACATTGTGACTTTTCTAGTGACTTACTTGAGAAGTCACAATGTGCGACTTGTGACCTACACTAACCTATTTTGGTTCAGAAGAGTCTTTTAATCCTTATTGCGAATTTGCATCGATTGGCATCATACAATAAAATTTACTTTATTCTAGCTGACTGTACCATTTTCAATTTTTTGAGGTCCTGGGTTCGATTCCCAGGTCGGGCAACGTGTTATTGGGTTTTTCTCTCTGGAAAGTCTCAGTTGCAGCCCGGAGTCTGTGCCCAGTTGATGGCAATAGGCTCGCCCCCTATTACATGGGACTTAAACATAACTGGCGAAATGTGGGTGTACTATAGTTACACCTCTGCCCCACCCTTCAGGGAAACAAGGCGTGATGTTATGTTATGTGTACCATTTTCACAGAATCTGCGAATGGCAGGTAGCAATTACTCAAAAAGCTATGGACAGTCTCCTAAGAAAGCTGTGGTGTAGCTGCTATGGTTAAGGTACCTGACCTGACTGCCCCGTCTCAATAATCCACACTGTTTAACTACTTACCGACATAGGGAAGTACAAAGTTTGCTTTTATTTATATTCCTGCTGTCTGTTGCCCGCGTCTTCGTCTACGTGTATTTTGTGTTCCATCATTTTCAAAACAAACATTCAGGACGATACGTGGCCTATGTCTTTTTCCAGGTCCCAGGCCAAATTTCACAATGACCGTTTCAGTAGTTTAGGCGTGAAACGGTAACAGACAGACAGGAAGAGTTACATTATGCATTTGAAATATTTAAATGTATATTTTATATTGGAAAGAACATACTTTCACTGTGGGCTCATATTAATTTCGTGAGGCCCTGATGAAGAACTTCGGCGATAGAGTATAGAACCTAATCAATCCTATTTTTTAATGTCAAATTTGACGTTCAAAAGTGCCTTTTTATGTGCCTATTTGAAATAAATACTTTGACTTTGAACCTCAACGTATAATGGCGGCATCTACCCGCCACATGAGAACTAGGCATCAGACTGGCGTCACACAAAATCCTGCATCGCGCAAGCAGAGTTTACCGCGCTAATAACTTATACGTTCCGACATCAATCGTCGGGCAGTTACCCAACAGACACAACACCCGTCTGGTCGGAGGAGCCTCCCTTTTTATAGAGAAATAGCGAACTTCACACCCAGTTCCTCAAACCTCTTTATATACAAACTTTCATTCCATATTTCCGTTAAGGAATTTCCAAACATCCTTCCTTAGCGGGCACCTGCACCTATAAGACCCCGTGCCACCTCAGTGCCAAGGGGTGTACAATGTTTAAATAAAACAATTTTTTAACTTACGTTTTGCCTTTTAACTCTGGAAGTATATTAGGTATGCACAAGAGGGCACCTAAACTGATTGCGCCTGCGCCTTCTGCTACGATGTTTTCCTCTTCTATCAAATGCAAGATCGCTCGTGCCGTCCAGTCGTCGTGGATCAATACCTTAGGTCATTATGTTGTATTAGGGTCTATCTTCAACACTTGAAGCTATTTAATAAGATTTAATGTGAACAGTAACGGCCGTTTATATTAGGATATCGAGGGTTCAGCTTTGTAGATATTATCTCAACTATCAAAAATAAAACACGTCTCAACCATTTTTAGGGATCCGTGACCGAATGGCAAAAATGGAACCCTTATAATTTCGGCATGCCCGACTGTCCAACTGTCCGAATGTAACACAGCCATTTTACTCTTTTGTTGATGTTTGTGTATGCCCATTGTAACTTAATAACGGTTTACTAACATAATTTAGTAATATTTCAGATAGAACATGAAAAATTAAGCGGCAAAAAAAACTGTACGTGTGCGTACTTTTGAGTATTTCATGTAAAAAATATATACATTCATCTGATTCCGAAATTTCCGAGTTGAACCCCTAAATGCGTACTGTTGAATTTTCAAATTCCAACAGTGCGCTTTTAATAAGCATTACTTTGGGTTGTAGAAAACGGGCGTTAGTATAATAGGTAGTACGTGGGGTAAGACACACTAGTTTGTCGATGAGTGACCGTGCTGTGTGGAATGCGTTGTCACCGGCTTTCGGCACAGTAAGTGAGGCCGCTAAACTCTTCTCAGCTGCAGTCCTGTAGGGTCTCTCGTTATCTAGGGCCTTAGCAAAACTGCAGCTTTTGCCTGCTTCTATTCCCTAGCAACAGAACAAGTTTAATAATTATAAGACTTAATCAATATCACTCATGCACGAAATGATAACACTATTAAGAGAAATCAAGAGGCTTAAGTCGAAAAAAAAACAAATGTCAAATACTCAAATGTTTTCAACACACTTGCATCAAAATGTACAATTTCTTCTCTATGCGAATTCATGTTGGAATGATGTTTAAGTTTTTATTAAATTATGAAAAAGAAAATAACTTACGTATATAAGAACAGCTGGTTTAATGTGTTTGACAACTGTGGCTATGCCTGCTATCAGTCCTCCACCGCCGACGGGGACAAGGATGGCGTCCGTCTCAGGTAATTGCTCTAATATTTCAACCCCGATACAACCTGCTCCAGCTATCACATTAGGATGGTCATATCTGAAAGGCCAACTTTTAAATTAATAAGCTCAAACAACTTTTCTACTCTGTATTCCTATACTTATACAGAAGTTGATTCAAGCCAGTGTGAATAGATTCTCTGAACCAGTACTCTTATTGCGTAGCACACTCGCAATTACAATCAAAGGATTTAGAAGGAACCTCCTAATCCATTGCTTCATTTGAAAAATTCGTCTGCTCAACAACCAATAACGTAATGAACGTTGTTGAATAGTCAAGATGAAAAGAATTGCGATTAATTGTCTTTTCATGTGTGTTACGCACTTACCCCACTAGTCCTAGAGAAAAAAACGCTGAAAGGAACCATGGGCTAAATTTTAAAAATAAAAGGACATTAAAAATATATAAATATTGACAACTTACAAAAATCTATTTTGTTCAAATTTGAATTGCTTTATTTGTACGCATAGGTATAATGTAGTGGTGCATTACACGATGGTATAAAATCAAAATATTGTGTCACTATGCGTTCTCTCTTAAATCTTAAATATGTTTACCACCTACCTATACTGTGTAAGCAAATACTTATTGCTTATAAAATTGGTACATGCCTAAGCTGAGCTTTGAATTTGTGTGAGTGATTACCAATCGCACCAATGCGCAATGTGATCGCGCGCGCAATCGCAAAACGCCTCAGGCCGATTGTCCGATTGGCCGATTGCCAAGCAAAGGTCGCTATGTGCACTCATGCTGCATGTCAGTTCTGTAAAAATCTCACCTTGAAAGAGTGAGCTGTCAGTGTGATCGCGTCTTGGTCAATCCCTAGCATGAGTCGCACTGACAGCTCACTCCACGCTCACTTCAGCTCAGAACATGGAATGGTGACCTCGTATGGTTAATACGATCATGGTCAAGGTAAATGTAAATTATTATGTTAGACAACTATTAACAACTTTAGAGCTACGATTGTTACGATTTAGTTTTCAATGTGATGTACAGACAGAATATTAAAAAAAGAAGTAATTTAGTAATAATATAAATATCTTTTAATATAAAAAATTAGGGTCACTTTTAGTCTCTTTAAAAATTTATTAAGTTCGTAGTTCCGAGTTTTCACGTTCGTTTCTGCGTTTTACTCTATGACTTGTAATGAACTTACCCATACTGGCTAGAAAAATAAATTTCCCATTTATTTGAGTATGTTATCAGAACATAACAAGATCAAGCGATGCGCTGAGCATGCATTTATAGTCAAAAATATTACCAATACGTCATTACCCATTCAGGTAGGTACTAACGCGACCTTGGTCAGCTATTAGTTTAAAAGCGTGTGTCTTAGCCTCGTCGATGTTGTTCCCATAGAGCACAACCGTGGCCCCATAATCTTGGCACTGGTTCACTACGAATGAACGGGTGCACGTGGGGAGTACAACAGTTACTTGGATTTTCAATAGATGCCCTTGATGTGCTAATGCCTGTATGCAGAAAAACACAAGTTCAATTAAAATAATGTTGTGTTTTTTAACCGGCATCTAAAGTAATCTTAGGGTAAGAGCACATTTTGTTAGCATCGATTCGGATTCTGTCTATTGAAAATGGTTCCTTTGTATTAAGATCTACGAAAACTCAAAACTCAAAGCATTTATTTCAGTTAAACCAATTACAGGGACTTGTGATTTGAAAGGGAGTCGGTCAGTCAAAATGATCAAGCTGTCCAATCCAAAGCGAAGTAGGTTCCTAGAGAAAATAACGAAAAAAAAACATTCATGGACACTCCACTCCGACCATGGATCATCGTCATCATCATTTCAGCCCAGAATCAGCCAAGCAGAATAATTGATGTTATACTACGAACTTTCATACAAAAGAACCATTTTCAGTAGACATAATGCAAATTGATTTTGAAATGTACCACACATTTCGATATAATACTTACCAAAGCCCAATTTCCAACTGACGCCGTGAAAACCCCAGCTTTGCGCTGTTCCGAACTTAATTTACGTAACACGTATATTGCCGACCGTTCGTGGAAACTGTTCAAGTAACATATGAGAAGGAGAATAACGAAGAAAGTTAAAAGTGTAATATGTACATTCATGTATTGTTTATGTACAAAAAATAAATACCTTCCAGTTGGATGCCTAGTCTCTATTTTAAAATAAAGAACCATGTCAAATTTTTTACAAATTTTTGATTTCTGAAAATGAATTGAAAAATATATAATGTGTATAATTATGATTTATTGTGTTAACTATAGACAGAAAGGGGTAAAATGTTGATTATTGTAATAAGGATATTATTAGAACTCACAATTGCGATTTTTGCAAAAAGCCTGCTGTAAACCCTTAGGACGGCTCACCTTGTTCCTGGTTTATACACGGAAATCCGGATGACCGAGTGATTTGAGAGATCCAAATAGGAATTTTGGTACATATTAGTAGACAAACCACTAAACGCTGGCCGTGAAAGAGTTATACTTAAGTGCAAATAATTACCAAGAGTGGAGTAGCGGGAACAATGCTTTTCAATAGTTCGTTAGCTTTCATGACATGTTTATAGTGTATAGATTTTGGGTTTTTTGGATCACTATATCGGTCATATTCGGTGTACGGTGGTTTCTGGAAAAGTGAATGTTTTGCTATATTCTTCTAAGTCTAAGAATTAATGCTTTTTATACTATCTAATTAGGCACCTAATTAGCTGTAATGATTTAACTTTTACATAAAAATAAAATAACCTGAGAAAATTTTGCTACCAAATACGGTACGGTGAGTGCTGTAGTGTAGGTACAATTAGTACTTGAGCGAATTAAAGTGCTTCATAATACTTTGTTTATGAATGAGCTGTCAAACTTTTGTGAGTGGGTTTGCGTTGATGCAGACAGGCTGGCATTTACAAGTGATACCTACCCTTTTATGATTAAAGCTTATGGCTGTAGGACCAATGTATAGTCACACAATCGGCATGAAGTTCCGTTATAGATGTTGAGTAAGAAATGTCGTACCTACTATGGAATGACCATTACCCTATGATATTGGGATGTCAATATGATTTGTTAATTAACACCTAAGATTCCTAATAATGTGATTGCTCACTGTAAAATTGTATGGGGGGAAGAACCAAGGAGCAAATTAATTTAAACCAATAACGATTAAAATTGGTTGACTTTCCTAAACAATTAACTGGTTGTGGTGATATTTTTTGTAGTGACTCCACCCATAGGATTGTTATTGATAAGCTGTATTCGGATATTGTGTGTTCTCTCAGTGAGTCACCAATTTTAAGCGCAGATAATAAGTTTGTTAGTCGTAAGAAAAAGACTCAAAATACAGGCTGGAATAAGCACGTCAGTTGCGCTCACAGGCTGACTAGGCAGAGCTTACACATATGGTTATCGTCTGGAATACCATCAACTGGCCCTGTATATTATGAGATGCGGAAAATGTCAAATGTGTTCAAGTCGCAGCTTAAATGGTGTCAGAACCACGAGGAACTGATAAAGATGCACATAAGCATACAAAGCGTGATTTTCGCGGCTTCTGGAATAGCATTAATAAATTGAATATTTGGCCAGGCCTGCCTGTTAGTGTGAATGGTGTTAGTGATACGAAGGATATTGAGGGCCTTTTTAAAATCGGTTTGTTATTAAATCGCCGCTAGAGAGCTCTTGTGTAATGCTGGATGCTGAGCACCGTGGTGCCGAGCTGGGCACACGCTTCAGTACCAAAGATGTGACTAAAGTTATTAGGACAACGACTAAAGGTAAGTTCCATGGTCACGACGGGTTCAGTATCGAATATTTGTACTACGCCGGTCCCCACTTAAAAAGGTTTTGGCGCTGCTGTACAATTTATGTATAGGTCATTCATACCTGCCTTCCGACCTAATGAGGACGATCGTGGTTCCTATTGTGTAAAGTAAAACAGCACGCGTAGCATGACTGACGTAGAAACGAGTTTTGTAGACGGTAGAATAGACAAAATGACAGATGAACAAAAAAATCTGTTTGTTTTGTCTATTCGTCCGTCGACAAAAGTTGGCTATGCTATGCGTGCAGGTGATCATTCGGATACGGGGAACTATAGACCTATTCGAGCCGAGATTCCCTAGCGACCACAGTCGCTAAGGGAATTGATGGTTTGCTTGATAAACAACTAAACTAACGTCTTGTATTGCACGACAATCAGTTCGGGTTTCGGCCAGTACTTATGAACCCCAACAAGTTTTTCAGTCGTTCTTCCAGACTCAATGGTTTTATTTACCGTTGATGAAAAGGAGGTAGACTCCCTAATTTATAAACTTAAAAACACCTGCTCTGAAAGCGTTGACCCCATTTCTGCTCGGTTCCTTAAGCACTCCACTTACCCAGTTATTCAATCTAGCTTTTAACACAGGCACATTTGCATTACCTTTAAAAATCCATCGTTCATCTTATCTACAAGGCTGGGGACAGATGCTGTGTCAACAATTATCGGCCGAACTCCATTCAACCCACCCTTTCCAAAATTTTGGAACGCCTCATGTACAGCAGACTTACCGGATACCTTGAATAAACAGTTATGTTCTACTCTGTAGGACTCTCCAGTTATGGCATTATTTTAACATTATTACCGCTTAACATTTTCGCGGTAAATGTTTCTACTGGCTGATTTTCATTCAAAAAGTCGCTCAGTTGACGACATTGATTTGTTGCAGGTTTTCTTTGTCCGTTTTCTCCTGGATGTAACAGTCATACAGCTGCTCTTTTTTAATAAAAAGTTATTTTTCTTTTTATTACAGCTATTATTTAGTTTAGGCAAGCGTAACACCAAAAAAATGAAAATAAACACTTCATGGCCCCGATAGATCGACGTAAACCGCGACGACAGTGTTGTGATGCGTCTGCAAAACGCGCGCGATCGGTACGTCCGTTAGTATAATAGTAGTTAAACACAACAAGGGATAGTGGGTGAATTCGTGTCTCGTGCAGTGTGCCAATAGAGAATACGAAGATTAGAATGATGCTCTTGTAGTGACTACTAGAGGCTAAGGCAGAACAACAAGAAGTCAGCAGACTAATTGCTGATACATATCTAAATAAAAAATTAAAACAGTCACTTACTGGATACCAAGTGGATGCAAAATTCAATTCACGATGAGCGAGCGCCGCCGGTGATAAACCCAGAGTGTCCCTACAGTTTGGGGTGGTCGGAGGTGGGAGCGGTTCTCTGGGCATATTGTTTGGTAAATATTATCTATTAGTTATATGGAAACAAGGTCATTAAGGTGAATCCGGTTCAACTGTTACGGTTCGATTTCAAATTATATTACACATTGCATTGGTTACAATTTCACATTATAGAGCGGCCACTAGAGTCATCTAATTATACTCTTTGCACTAGAGCAGCTGTTGGTGCACAGAGTACTATTATATATTGTGTCGCTGCAATACCAACTGCCCTCATTGCTCATTGCCCCATGTAACCATCCATGTTGTCTAAAGAATATATTATGTTCCTTGATTGTCTACGATAATGTCACATTGGCGGTCCGAGGTTACATGGTCACGCTGCCACAGACTTTTTAATACAGAAAATGCGGAATAAGTATGTACTATATTTATGCTCCTTAGTTCTATAACTACAAGACCGTAAACTTAAACTAGAGTCTGTTCAATATTGTGATAAGCTCGACCATAAAATTCGGTTGCATCAAATTTATAGCAAAATTGTGTAAGTATTATGTGAGGCTGCCAGTAGTAGTAGGACCTCAAGGGGCATTATAGGAAAAAACAAAGGTATAAATGGATGGAATAAACATGTAAAAGAAGTTCATACCTACGGAAAGATCAAGTTTATTTGGATGTGGCACGGGCAACCCAGTAGCGGGCCTATTTTAGAAGATATGAAATTAACGCGGAAAACATTTGAATGAACATTTGGCGCAGTGGTTGAGCGATCGGCTGCTGCGCTGCATGTCGCGGGTTCGATTCCCGAACGGAACAAATATTTGTATGACCTACAAATAGTTGTTCGTAGTGTGGGGCAACATTTTACAAAAAAAATATTAAATTGGTTTATTAAAAATCAAGACAAAATTGAAACGGACATTCTAGCCTCATTACATTAAAAAAAGTTTCTCGTCATTTTGGAAAGGTACTATGAACTAAAAACAATACCCCAAGTATTTCGCCTAGCGTGGAGGGAAGGAAAGGCTACACTGAGAAAGCGAATATCTTCACAGAACATTTTAAGCGCTGAAGGCTAAAATTCCGGGGTAACAAAATTTTCCCTCAGATTCGACTGAGAGGCACCTCTCGAGACAGTATCGAAGAGGAACGATGCTGAGCACTGTCGTTCAGGATTACCCTTTCGATTTTCATGTAAAGAAATAAAATCTAATATTAAATGTATGAAGAGGGGTCAATCTCTTGGTCACGATTGGCTCAGCATCGAGCATCTTCAAAACGCTGGTATACATCTGCCACGAGTGGTGACGATGTTCTTCATTCTCACTATTGTGAAGGACAGGACAGGGGATATTGCAGACAACTATAGGCCTATCTCACTGGCAACCGTTTTAGCCAAAGTACTTGACAGCGTGCTTGACGCCCACCTCTAAAGCATACTGTCAAGTATTATACACATAGAAAAACACCAGAATGCATGTTTCTTGGACCTGTCAAAAGCCTTCAACCTGGTTTCCTTACAATGCCATGTGGGGAAAAGCTTCGAGAGGCGGGTGTTCCTGCTTCGTTGGTGTCCACGTTGTCTATGTGGTATGATAAGCAGAGAAACTACAGACCTAATTAGGTCATACAGCGCATTTGACCATTTTACAAAGTTTCAATGATGTGTAAATAAGAGTTATGAGTGTGTGTGTGTGAGTGATGAGTTGATTGCAATAATGAGTAAGAAGGTGGCGTCGATCATACGCAGAGTGAGAGGAAGCACCAACAGTATCTTGAGGGTATTTGCTTGCCTTTTTAAATTGCTTGTCTTTTTCACCATGAATTTAATGCGTGAAAATTTTCGTAGTATAATTTTCTATGATTCTATGTGTAATTTGATAGCTCAGCAGAGCTTTTCTCGGCGTCGAACTGCTTTTGGCGATGAGGTATCATGCAAGACCATTATTTATAGCTGGTTTGCAGAATTCAAGCGTGATCGTTTCAATCTCAGTGACGAATTTTGTGATGGTCGCCCGTCCACCGCTGTGAACAACAAAGACGGCGCACAGCATCGCTGGATACTGTGCGCCGTATGGTCGAAACAGATAGGCATGTGACCATGTGAAGTTCGTGAAAAAGTGCATTTACGCTAACGAGAATATTTTTAAAAACAAAAAAAACAAGATAATCAAAGTAATTTTTTGTCAGTAACTCCTGAAATGTTGAGTGCGGCTCACGTATATATTTGTTGTGTTCGTTAGGTATAAACCCTTCTTAAGTTCCTGCATGAACTACATACTTTATAACGTTACCCTAGGGAAGTGTCAGATGATGGATCAGGTTCGTTTTCACTCTGCCAGCATTTTAAAGGCCGATATGATGTATGCACATAAGTCTCATTCACATCCATTTGTAACCCAAATTATTTGTCATATTCTTCTATAATTGATAGTTTCGGGAGTGTTGGCATTTCTTTTCAAACTGCAAAAAAAAAGTTTTTTGTTCCGGATGGCACATTTGTCAAAGTCATCTAAAAAGACCGCAGGTGCGTTAATTACTTCCTGGTGGCTGGCTCATGACAAAAAGTACACTACTAGTGACATACGCGCAACTTCCAACGGTGCGGCGGCTGTGTACACACGAGCAGTAATAGTTGCTTCAGCACTATTACTGCTTTCTATTCCGTCGCGTATTGGGCCTATTAAAATGTACGTATAGTACTGTCTCATTCGGATGTGTCTCGATTGAATTCGGCCTCTGACATTTCTATGAAGTATACACACCATTTGGACGCATGTGCTCATAAAAATATGATCTGGCAATTCTTAAGTGATATGATCCCAACGTGAACAAGATTAATTCCTCATACGTCAGCCGTGGAAACTCTGCAATCTCGATTGAATTCGGTCGCTGACATTTCTATGAAGTATACACACCATTTGGACGCATGTGCTCGTAAAAATATGATCTGGCAATTCTTAAGTGATATGATCCCAACGTGAACAAGATTAATTCCTCATACGTCAGCCGTGGAAACTCTGCAAAATTAACCTAGAGTTTAGCGACTTAACTCTCCCACATCGGTGGGTTTAGTATTTAAAAGTTTAACTCTAGGTTTACCTCTAACTCTTGGTGGCGCAAGATGAATTATTTGATTTACACTGAGTTAGCTGTTAACTCCGACTTATTTAGGATAACTCATGAACGCGCAAGTGGGCCTCTGAGTCAGAACTATGGTCAGTACTTACCGACTCCTTACTTCCGACTCTGACATACATTATATACATAACATAACATAACATCACACCTTATTTCCCCGAAGGGTTGGGCAGAGGTGTACCTATAGTACACCCACATTTCGCCAGTTATGTTTAAGTCCCATGTAATAGGGGGCGAGCCTATTGCCATCTACCGGGCACAAATCTAGACTTCGGGCTGCTACTGAGAAATTCCAGATAGAAAAACCCAATAACACGTTGCCCGACCTAGGAATCGAACCCAGGACCTCATGCTCAGCAGTAGCGATTGCGACCGATATTATACATATAATATCTACTCTGCAATAGGGTTTAGGCAAGTGCGAGCGTGAAGGGCAATAGGTGTTAGGGGTTGACCTTAGGTACGAGGGCGGGTCATTAAGTCCGTGACTTTTTGAATTTCTGACCTCTTTACTGAAAAAGCAACATTACTCCTGTCAACAGGCATCTGTCAGATGACTCCTGTCAAAATTTGAACTTGCTGCGTCAGTTAGTTTGTGTTTGACAGCTATCTTTATCAGACTACCCAGTAATTTGAGGAAAAAATGAAAAAAGTGAACTTCGTGTGCTTATTAAGCATTATTTTTTGCGAAAAAAAAACCATTACCGAGACCAAGGCTAAGCTTGATAAATACTATGGGGACTCTGCACCATCGATTTCAAGGGTAAAAAAGTGGTTTACTGAATTTCGTTGTGGCCGTACAAGCACTGAAGATGCCGAACGTCCTGGACGCCCAGTTGAGGTCTCTTCACCCGAAACAATCGAAAAATTCACGATATTGTGTTGGCCGACCGAAGATTGAAAGTGCAAGAGATTGTGGAAGCCGTAGGGATCTCGCATGGCTCAGTAGTTTCAATTTTGACTGATCACTTGGGCATGAGAAAGCTTTCCGCAAGATGGGTGCCGCGTTTGCTCACAGTCGACCACAAACGCAATCGTGTAACAACTTCACAGGAAGGTTTGGCGTTGTTTAATCGCAATATGGAGGAGTTTTTGCGCCGTTTTGTAACCGTGGACGAAACATGGATCCATCACAACACACCAGAGACTAAACAACAGTCAAAACAGTGGGTTTCTAAGGGTGAATCGGCGCCAAAGAAGGCCAAGGTGGGTTTATCAGCCAATAAAGTTATGGCGACTGTTTTTTGGGATGCACGCGGGATAATCCACATTGACTACCTTCAAAAGGGAAGAACAATCAATGGGGAATATTATGCCAACTTATTGGACCGATTCAATGACGATTTGAAAAAAAACCGACCTCATTTGGCCAAGAAAAAAGTTCTTTTCCACCAAGACAATGCAAGGGTGCACACATGTGCAGTTGCCATGGCAAAAATCCATGAATTGGGCTATGAATTGCTCCCTCATCCGCCCTATTCTCCAGATTTGGCTCCGAGTGACTACTTCTTGTTCCCAAACCTGAAGAAATGGCTTGGTGGAAAAAGATTTGACTCCAATGATGAAGTCATCTCGCAAACAAAGGCCTATTTTGAGGACCTCGACAAATCATATGTTTTGGAAGGAATAAAAAAAATTGAGAAGCGTTGGACAAAGTGTATAGAGCTCAAGGGAGTCTACGTTTAAAAATAAAACATTTATTTATCAAAAAATCTGTGTTTTATTCCAAAAGTCACGGACTTATTGACCCGCCCTCGTATTTGTGGGAAAACAAATGAAGCTAAGAAGATTTGTAGAAGGCTTTATTGACATTCAGAGAAAGAAGATTTATAGCTTTTTCATAAAAATACTTATGACTGGTTCAACTTATGTACTTAAGTGCTTGAAAGATCAATCAAAACAATTAAAATGCCTGATTTAGTTATTTATTGACAAAATCTGAAATACAGGGTTAAAAAAAAGCGTAGCGCTATTGCCATTATTGAAATCGCGTTATAATGAATTGTATTCACTACTGCATGCACACAGGATGTGGTGCGAGGCATGGGCCGCGCTTTCTGATGGAAGGCTTGATAGCCTTGTCGTTAAAATCTTGGAAGAGATAGTCTTTATAGTTTTTCTTGATCAGGTCCATCATCTGCTTAGTATGGTTCCATCCTCTGGTTTCACAAATGATTTTATACTGAAACATTCAAAGTTTCTTTCACAGTTGCTGCTGTTATTATTTAAATCATTATTTAACGTTGTAATCGCCAATCGAGCCGTGTAGTGCCCCACGATAGTACTTACAGTACCTGCTCCGGACAGTAGGTCCAGTAATTTCGTTTGAATGAATAAATTTAAAACTACGGATTCTGGTCCGTCAATTTGGAAAATGGGACCAAATTACGCCAAACTAAATCATGGATGCAAGTTTGAGATTAAAGTGTAAACTGAAGAAAGTTCTTTGTCCGCAACTAGGGCTGCCACCACCTAAATTATCTACCCCGGACATCTGGGCGGAATTGAGTTTTTTCCCGACATTGTGAAATATGGAGTATTGAATAAACACACGAATAGAAAGAAAAGAAAGAAAGAAAAAAATATTTGTCACAGAAACACGTGCATACCAAACAAAAGAAAAACAAAGCTGATTTATTATTAGCTTTTATTAAAAAAACAAAGCTGATTTATAAAACACAGAACATAAATACTCAGCAGCTGCACGCCCGTGACTGTGACAAGAAGGCTTCCACTCAGCATGATGCTGTGCTATAGTGGACCTACAGCACAGCGCTGATTTTCAGTGGTCACCCAAAAATGAAGTACGTAAACCAAGTCAGGTTTACTCAACATATTAAATGAAAATTTGTACATAATAAATTAAAACAAATAAAACAGTAAGTAGGTACTCAAAAATTAAAAAAAAGCTAGATATCAAATAACATAATATATATATAATAACTTAACTAATAACAAAAACATCACCAATAAAATAGTTAAATGCAGGGTACCCACCCATAAAACATAACACCTGCACACTAATGTGTCTTGTTTCGCTCCCACCCACTATCACCTTAGCGTCGCCTGCGCACGCTCGCTCACCCGCACATTGCTATCTATTTAGATGCATTTCCCTACTGCGCCTATGAGCGTGATGACGTACTGCCAGTCATCGGGCGCCCGGCCTGCACTACACGCACGTCGCGCGTGGCTAGTTTCGTGGTTTGTGTCTTTCGCTTAATCAAAAGTGAGGCGCTTAGTGTATAAAAACAAGCGTCTATACATCGCTATCGCCGCGAGGAAGGACGACAGGATGCAACCGAGGCGACACATGGCCCATTACTGCCATTACGAGCCATTCGCCATCGAGCACCGCTAATAACTAACTGATCACTAAATAGAAGAGCAGTGGTGGCCCAGTGGTAATGGCTGCGACTTACGAGTTGTAGGCCGTAGGTTCGAACCCAGACAGAGACTTTGTGTAAATTTATTTCATCACCACTTCTTTCAAAACGGTGAAGGAAAACATCGTGAAGAAATCGGCTTGTCCTAGAACCAAAAATTCGAAGACATGTGACATCCACCAACCCGCACTGGGCCCGCGTGGTGGATTACGGCCCACTCCCTCTATCGAGAGGAGGCCTAAATTATGCTAAACACATCGGTGAATACGTGAATTCAATCACAAACAAGTTATTAAATTGCAAATTTTCGAAACAACCATAAAATGCAATATTTACTATGAAACACAGCAATTGGATTATTAATATCAATATTTATAATAATTTAACTTTTGTATTATCGCCATATACAGCGCTGATATCCAAATCTACATACATTGAAGTATTTCTTTTCTAGAATGTGGTGGTAGTAGGTACATTTCTCATCAGCCCCTTTCTTTACAATTCCATTCATTCCTGCAGCGTCTACTAGGGTCAGAGCGAGACGATGACGAAGATTGACCGTTACGGACGCCATTTAAAAAAATAATCAATGTTCTTCTATTCCGTTACCGCGAAAGCATCTCTTCAGAGCTTTTACCGCTAATGTATCTGGATTAAGTGATAAATCCGTGTTTTCGTCTATATATCAAACTAGACCTACCTACATATCAATTTACACTGATTTGAAGTGCTGTGAAAGAAATAGGAACCGTGTATCTGTGAAACCACGCTGGCTTGCCGCGTGGGTAACCTACACATCAAGGACACGCAAGGCTAGCAGCAGGCTCTAGCTTCAGGCTTCTAGAAGGGTAAAGCGCTGCATCCTGAGTCCTCATAGTCCTGTTTCTCCATACCAAAATAGACTCCTTCAATAACAATGTTGCTGCCACATAAAGTTTATTACAGTCCACAACACCGCCGATACTCATAGGAAGGCTTTGAATTACTACTCCAAGCTTTTAGAAGCCTGGAAAGAGCTGCTAGACAGTTCTATCCCGCATCCCTCATGTTAGCGTTTAAATGTTTTCCAAAAAGCTCGCGGCGCTAACATTTGCTCCTTTTCGAGCCGGATTTATTTTCTATTTACAATCCATATAAGGCGATCTTTATTTAATTCCCTAGGGAAACCCGCACTCGAATCTGAATTCGTTCAGCTTCAACTAGTTAATTACATTCGTGTCATTAAATTAATCTAATCATAGCAAAGTTATCTTCACATTCCTCTATAGAGAACCGGTTTAATATTATCAGTTTTCTAAATTAGCGGCTATTGTTACAGCGCCTCTCGACCGTCGGGAGACCTTTAAAAGGCCTGTGTCCAAAATTCATTTCGAGACGCTCCCCGCAGTCGCTTTTTGAGAGCGCGCGCGAAGCCCACGTTTTTCGCTAATAGGTGCGAAAAACGTGGGCTTCGCGTGGTTAAAACAAGTTGATTTCTGCGATCGAAAAGGACAGAAGCATATTGTAAAATGCCTTTTAGATTCTGGATCGCAGAGCAATTTTATAAGTACAGAATGCTGTAGGTTACATTATAGGTTAGTAGTTAGGTTTACATTATAATAAAAATCTGAAAATTATGGTTCGAGGTTTTGGTGGTTTATAAAAGCCTATCAAAGGTTCTACAGACTTTAAAATATTTCCTCGATTTGACAAAGACGTTTATTTTTTTTTATGTATCGGGTTTTGTCGTAAAACGCATCATGGATGACCTTTACCCAAATAGTACATTGCCGCTTGCGGACAGTACCTTCGCCAGTCCACCGCTGTTGATGTTCTGCTAGGAGCATCTATTTTCCCGCACCTGTTGATGCCTGATACGGTACATAGCAGCATGCATGGAATACTACCCGCCATACAAACAGCGTAAGGGTATATTATAATAGGATCCACGCTTGCATTGCTTGCCTATAAGTCTACTGCCGCATGTTGCGCCATATAGTGTATTATCTATGGTTGCGCCGTCGTAGAAGACGATTTAGGCCACCTCTTCAAGCGTTTTTGGGAACTCGAGGATGTTTCCGGTCCAACCCCGACCAGTCAGGATGACATTGAATGTGAAATTCACTTCCGCACTATTACTACGCGTGATTGTAGAGGTAGGTTCACTGTTGCGTTTCCATTTCGAGACGATGTGTAAAAATTGGTAGATTCTTTCTCCACAGCTCGTCGCCATTTTTTGTGCTTAGAAAAGAAGTTGGAGTCATCAAGTTTTCTACGCACAGCATACGACGATATCATTCGTGAATACATTGAGAAGGGTTATATAACCGAAGTGGGGCCTATTGACAGTAATAATAAAATATCCACCGCCGCTTCCTACTTCGTCCCACATCATTGTGTTCAGCGTCTAGATAAGACATCCACAAAGGTCCGCATGGTTTTAGACGCTAGTTGTAAAACTAGCACAGGTTTCTCCTTGAATTATGTTCTTCTTTCAGGCCCTAATTTACAGGGTTACTTGAATAACATTATTTTGAATGTTCGGTTATTTAAAATCGGCGTTTCAGCAGACTATAGAAAAAAATTCTTCAAATGGGAATGTAAGAGCGAGACCCCAAATATCAAATATACATTTACCGCTTCCATCCGGAACATAAATTAACGGTTTTTGAACTGAATCGTGTTGCGTTCGGTATGAAGTCGTCCGTATATCACGTGATCCGCGTTGTTCATCAGCTGGTTGCTGATGAAGGTGAGAGATTCCCAACTGCCGCTGCCATAGTATCCGTTTCCACGTACAGAGACCACGTCTGCTACAGATTTATGTCAAGTGATTTAGCGCAAGAAGACGAGAACGTCGCTATCAATTTATGTATCGAGCTTATAGAATTATTTTAATGCGGTCAGTTTGATCTCGTGAAGTGGACAGGTAAATCGGACACTGTCCTTCGCGCTATTCCCGCCTCACATCGAGCTTCGTCAGATCCCAAGATTGATAGAGTTATACCTGATAAAGTTCTAGGTACACATTGGGACAAATCCGATGACGTTTCCAAATTCAAGGTCGAAAGGCCAGACTCATGATGTACTAATCTTGTCCGTCGTAGCGCACTTATGGGAAAATCTAGGGCTGGTAGATGCTACAGGGCTGATTCAGGAGCTATGGTTAATGAAGTGCGACTGGGACGATGCCACCCCGCAACACATCGTAAACCGCTGGAGGCAGTTCTGTAGCGAACTTCCCGCACTCAACGAGATACGCGTTCTGCGGCATCTCGGGGTAGTGCAGGGTTGTGTAGCAAACCTCATAGGATTCGCAACAAGTTTACTTTATTGACGATATGAATAAACTAAAAAACTTACGCAGAAATCAATTATGTACAGAAACACCAATATGTATTCCTAGGATAAAAAATAAAAAACAATATCCAGCTTCACGAGGATCGAAGATGCGAGGGTTTGTTACCTGCAGAGCTGCGCATCTTCACAGACGGATCCAAATCTCCAAAACAGGGAATGGCGCAGGGTCTAGAGTCTTCTAGGAGGACTTCAACATACGCATAGCCACACCATTGGTGGTCCATAACACAGTGTTCCAGCCCGAATGCATGGGAATTTCTCTGGCTGCTTCGGCCATCATTGCCAGGGAAGTTAAGGACCACTCGATCCGCTTACTCTCAGACAGCATGGCTGTTCTGCAAGCAATGAACAGCCACACAGTTGAATCTGGGCTAATATACGAGTGTCACCAGCGCCTTAACCAAGTGGGTAAGCCGCAATAACATAACCATTCAATGGATCAAAGGACACAGCGGTTCGCTACTCACGATGCAGCCAACCAACTTGCCAGAAGGGGGTCGAGTGAGACACCAGTTGGACCTGAACGCATCTTGCCACTCCCCTTCTCTCCATTTTGTCGGATGTAGTTCTTACCTTCGCGATCTTTATAAGTTCCTCGATGAGCATCGCCCGCAACTTGAATATGAGCTTTCAGAAAGACGCATAGAGATGAAACGCATAACACCCCAGTCGCCTTATATGGGAGGTTGCTGGGAGAGAATAGTAAAGGTGGTAAAATCTCATTTATTCAAGATCATCGGTCAACAAATATTATCTTATAAAGAGCTATTGACGGTGCTAACGCAAATCGAGGCACAAGTTAATTCGCGTCCGCTTCAGAGCCATCGGCTCTTACGCTAGCTCATTTTCTTAACACAGCCTGCTCCCCAATTAGAGAAACTACTTTTTGGAAGTGGCGCCTAGAATCAGTTCTATTTTTAATGTAAATTTTGACGTTCAAAAGTGCCTTTTTATGGGCCTATTTGAAATAAATGCTTTGACTTTGACGTAAGGTTGCTGCACAGACTTCCGATTTTGCACAAGATGGTACACACTTTCTGGCAGCGATGGCGCGTAGAATATTTGCATCAACTGCAATCTAGATCCAAGTGGAATACTCCAACCATTCCGATCCCACTGCGACCAATAGTTAAACTGATTGTCGATAACGCTCCACCGTTTGCTTGGACTCTAGGTGTGGTGGAGGCTGTTCATACCTCGAAGGATGGCATAACGCTGTTTCTTAGCGTTAGAATTTCTAAGGGTAGTCCGCCCCGTTGTCCGCGTGTGTGTTTGCCCACCCAGCCAGTGAGTGTAACTCCCTTACTTTAGGTTAGTTTTAGAGATAGGTTTATTGCAAATAGGTATATTTATGTCATTTCCTCTGACTCTTTTTAGTGCAGACGATCCCGCAAATAAATTGTTAAGGACTGACTGTGACTGGATCAGATCCTATCGCTTAATTAATTAAATTAATTGAATAAGTAAATTAGGGTTTACTTTATTTCTTTTCAAGGCAACCCTAGGTCGGTATAATTTAACAATGATTGTGAAAACCATATTGTGGCTGTCTGTCACTTATTCCTATTTAATAACAAAATATTATATTTATTCTAAAACCATGCACGTGGTTCGGCCCACTTTACGAAACACATTAAATCTTAATTTTATGGTCTGACAGCTTGACGCGTTACCCTAATAAATAACAAAATATCCTAATTCTTTGCACTTATTGGCCTCTCAGAAATGCATTACATTTCTATTTGATGGCCACTTATGGCAGCCGTCGTCGCCCGAAAGAAATGTTAAGACAATCGAAATCCATAGTCCTTTACAAATTCTGAGAACGAGAAAGTTAAAGCGAGGACGCGTTATTGCAGCCATCTGTGAATCGTATACCCGGGACGCAATTGAGAAACAATTAAGAAATAGAAAAATGTGTTATAAGTCGAAGTTTACAAAAAATAGTGTGGGAAAGGACCAGACGCCGATTTTGGATAGTTGGCGGGGTTGTTGAGGAAGGACAGTTGGTCTTAGGACATGACAGGGTTCGGTCGTGATAGTCTCAAGAGGGAAAGCTAGTTAAGTTAGGAGGTAGGTGAGTGTTGTGAGCTGGGATGAGCTGTGTTCGAGGTGAAGTTGGTACTACGTGCGGCATTTCGTGAGTAGTAATCTAATTCCCTACAAAGATATCATTGGTAAGTGTTAAACTCTTTACTAACATTATTAGTAAAGAGTTTAACACTTACCAATGATATCTTTGTAGGGAATACAATGAGAACAATACAATGTCTTTTCCATTGTATTGTTCTCGTAGGCTGATTTGTTTTATGATTTGTAGGTAACATTTAGATAATATCGCTGCAGAGCTATTATTAATCATTTATTCCAGCATAGCGACACTGCGCTATTAATTAACTCTATTTTCTATTGTATTACGTGTCCATATCCTAATCCGTACCCTGACAGATATTTGTCATTTGCGTTTGATTATAGGGAAACGGAGAAGGCCTTCCACTTTACTTGACACTGAGCACTGACGCTCGACTTTTGACGACTTTGACCTGTAACATGCGCAACCACATACGGAAGGTAGAACCGTAAATACTCTCAGTTCATTTAAAACAACATATGCTATAAAGTCGATCTAAATCGGCATTATAAAACAATCAAACGTTATTGATAATGACTGCTTCCAAAAAGGTTTGGCCACACTACTCTTTACGAAAGGCTCGTTGTAAGCGCATCTCCGGGAAAGGAGTTAGGAATCACACAGCTCCCCAAACTGGATTGGTAGTCGTTCTAAGAACGCTAGGGACCGTGTCTCGAACCTACACCCGATATGGTACGCCAATTTCTAAATCGACACTATTTATCGAAACACGTCAATTTGGACGCTTTGCCGCTGACAGCCGTACTGTATCCTCGAAATGGGGAAGATTAACGAGATGTGAGGTGACGAAATAACCACCTCGGCAAACACCGAGTACGATCGCATTGAGTTTTGCTACAGACTGAGTCTACGGTACGCTTGTGCGATATTTTCTGTTATTTTAGTAAAAAATGGGGCTAGGCTGCCGTAAAGATGATATTAACATTAGCACGCGTTTAGAATTTTATACTCAATACTTGTCTCACTCAATGGCAGTTGAGCTTCGTAGTTCACTGTCTCTAGGATTGAGTAAGACATTTATATTGTGCTTAGGGAACATGTGCTACTAAAATCGTATATTGTCCTCAGAGGTTATATGCGTTAGGTTTAGTAGAACACGTACAATGAGACACACGTTGTAAAACGGTTCCCCGTCTCACTGAAATGGGTATATCATACATAGATACATTAACGTAGCTATTATTGTTGATTAAAGCGCAAGCGTAACGATTCCCTTACCTCTTCACATTATGAAGATTCTATTACAGGTATTATTAGCGCTACCTGCGAGAAGGAAGACAGACCGCGGTAGGAAACGGTCGGTGTAAGGCTAGGCTAAGAAAGTTAGGAGAATTATTGAGTGCCAGAAGCCTTGTCCAAGTGGGCTGTTGTAGGAGAACGAGTTAATATTAAATAATTAAAATATAGTTGTGTTAAAGCACAGATTTAGTTTATTATTATTCTATAATCTAGTTTGAGGATTGCCTCGTTGGTCTTGTGGTCGCAATCGCTACCGCTGAGCAGGAGGTCCTGGGTTCGATTCCCAGGTCGGGCAAAGTGTTATTGGGTTTTTCTATCTGGAATTTCTCAGTAGCAGCCCGGAGTCTGGATTTGTGCCCGGTTGATGGCAATAGGCTCGCCCCCTATTACATGGGACTTAAACATAACTGTCGAAATGTGGGTGTACTGGTACACCTCTGCCCACAACAAGGCGTGATGTTATGTTATGTTATAATCTAGTTTTAACGTAGTATGTGTTAGTATTTGTAAGTGAGACTGGGAGAGCCTTTAGTTATTATAGTTATCCTAGGCTGAAGGAGTTGATAGTCATTATAAATAATCAGACAGACACGTGTTGCTGGGGAGTTTGTTGCGCCACTTCTTCTCCCCAGCATAAGCACTAGGAAGTGATGACGGGTGGGCTCTTTGGGGCTGTCTATAGACTTTAAAGTGAGTTGATTCACAACTCTATTAATAATACTTGAGTTTGATTCTCTACTCTCATAACTAGTAATTTTTGAATGTTGTATTCGTTGCCTTTGGCCGATACTAGAACTCTAAACTTTATTTAGTAATAATCCTCGAGTTTTGTTTTCTCAACTCAAATTATCTAGTAATTCAAAGAATATTATATTCTTTATCTCATAACTCGGTCAGATTGACATGAGCACGTGTCTTGCAAATATGCTTGTTGTGCAAAGAGTGAACTTCCGGGGGTTTGGGTGACCACAACTATCTCATATCCAGTCTAAGGACTGATAGGGACCATGTCTCCTTAAGAGCATGATGCAGACGCAATGCCGCTAGAACTAGCCGCTCCGTTGCTAGACAAGGACAGTCGCACGGTTGCCGCAGGAAAAGCCGCTTCGTCACGTTTATCAGTTCGAGAGATCTGCTAGGGGCCATGCCTCCAAAAGAGCAAGATGTCGACGCTATGCCGCTGTAAAGCCGCTTGCGTCACTTTATGGAAGTGTATCTCTGAGTACTTCGAGTGTAGATGCGAGGTATTGTATGAGTTACGACTGATCAAATACCTGTTACGCGTTAGCGTTTGGGTTACTCACAAGTTCATATAATAATTTACTCTACATCCCTCTATTTTTAGCTTTCTAAAATCACTTCCAATATATTTCACAACTATGAATTCCCAAGTATCATCTAATATTGATACATTGTTTCCTTGCCTCATTAATAATATCAAGGCATTTGGCTTCTATAAATTTGGGAATTCACTTCTATTATCGGTGGGAGAGTGACCAAGTCTGGTGACGAGCTCTACAGGGCCGCACGGGGTTTGAGTGCGGCCTTTTCCCCTTCGGGGGAAACCGACCTTAACGCTAATATTAACATAATTAGGAAACACGAAAAATTTATCAGCCTAGGGTAACTTAGATACTGTCACAATATGTAGTACTTTAAAGATGCTCAACCCCCTTCTGACTGCCAATACTGAATGTGAGGTGGTTGCGGATGAATGGAATATAGTTATGCGAAGGTATAAATGTCTGGTGTTCTGTGAAAGAAAGTGTGCAAAGGAGTCCACGTTTTCATGTTAGTTTTAATTTCAATTCTACAACAGTTTAAGCTGATCTCGCATTGTATAGGATTTCCGTACAATCAGGGGTCAGCTTATACTGGAAATTTATAGCTTGATAAATATAGCCGTGTGTACCCGCCGTTTTGATTAAATATACAATATATATATATAAAAAAAATAAGTTGCTTGCTTTGTGGAAGTGGAAGTATGAGTCTATGATTCAAAACCTAACATACTCTGAATAAACACCTTTCTTGCCAAAATCATCTGATCATTGTCACCGTTTGTCTATACCTACTCACATATACCAATCCAACGGGTCCCAACTCGGTTGGTCTCCAATTAACAAGGCCGAATTCCAGTGATTGGGAATCACACAAACTCGGCCTGGTTTATTGCACCTGCTCTATCATCAGGCTATGTCCTCAAACTCAAAGTCAACTATGCGTTAAGACCATTTGATGAGAACACAGAAACGCAGAACGTCACTGCCGTCAAACCAAGAACACCCTTTTTTATAAGCCGGGGGGCTCGCGAACGAATCTCGTGAATGAATGCCATATCAACTGGCAGGGACCTATAACTACGTGCAATTCATTTGTCTCACTTGCCTCATGCCTGCCTACCTACTTATGTCATACGTATATGTATACATACTGAGTGAGTGACTGGTGCAGAGCAGTGCAGGCTATTTTCGAGCGCCGGAGCAGGCTTGGTTATTGGTTTACGATTTGAATGAATTTTTAACAAAGATTTGATGTAATTTTATTGCCATCTTTTATTTATTCGAGTTTCCACTGATAAAAAGTATTTGGACACTTTTTAAGAACCCCGCCCAGACGGAAGGCTGCCCTATCCACACCCAATGATACACCGGCTGGGCAATCAATTATTAGTAGCGAAATTTCTTGCCTGAATGCTTAAAACGCTGAGGCCAATGCAGGCTCGCTCCGGCACGCAGTCCCGCAGTGTGACGCCGATGCCGGCGAGCCTGCCGCACAGCTCGGCCAGCCCGCCGATCCGGTCCGACACCGACACTTTGAATTTCACGAGCCGCCCTTCCGCCGCCATGCCTCTATCAAGGGCGCGCCCTAACGTCGTCGAGTCGATATTACCTCCACTAATGACGACTACAACTCTGAAAATAAATAATTATCCAAAATTCGATCGATTCAAACATTAGCTTTGCGAATAGTTAAACTTTTTTCTGAAGTCTATTAGGCCCTATTTACAGGTTGGATAAAACAAACGAACCCTTAATATCAAATGAATATTTATAAAACACCAAGCTCGGACATAGAATAAGTGATTGAGTTATGGGGAAAATGTAGGCACGCATTATTCACAGGTTATGATAATGGTGTTATTAAAAACTAAATAAAATAAGCCTTTATTGATGTTCGTTTTTAACTTATTTGACAAAACAATTATTTAAAATTTAAAATAGAGGTAAGAAAATCATATTCTCGGCATTCAGTGGGTCTTTCCTCTTAACAGCCTGACTTTCGACAAAGGCCTCCTCCAAGCCACATATCACTATCTCACTCACAGATCTATGTTCACATAGGGTGTCGATTTAGTTTGCAACCTTCGACGTTTCTTTATAAGTGTCCCTCGTAACGTCGAACAAATATGTTTATGGTCCGAGTTAAAATTTGAATTAGTCAATTTGGTCCAGGTTTTATTTCTTATTCTTTTTCTTTTTGTAGAAACTATTAATGATACTTAGACGGTTTTATACACCGAATTTCACCAATCTTTCTCAGTTTTTGCTCCTGTAGTCATTGCCCTGTCTTCCTGCAGTATACTCTTCGCCTCTGTGTCGCCTGCAGTATACTCTTCGTCTCTGTCCCCAATTTGTCACTCATTACTTTTATATTTTTGTGAGCAGTATCAACAGTTCTTTGTAATTATTGATAGAAGTCTTCTGTTTTCACTACATCTTCTTTTTTATCTACAATAGTTGGTGAGTATGCCTCTATAATTGACCGGTTGAGACCACTGATGGTTGAGAATTGCCATTCTTTCGAAAATTCCTTTCAGTTCCTCAATTCGGTCAGTACAAAAACGTATATATTACATTACAAACGGAAATAGTTTTGTAAAAAACAACAACACCATATTGCCCTGGTAATCTGCTAATCTTCTCATTTCACTTCTTCCAATAATATTCTATTTAATTTCGTTAAGTGCTGTTTCTAGTTCAATAAGTTTTTCATTAATATCCTGTTTAATTCCGTTAAGTGCTGTTTCTAGTTCAATGAGTTTTTCTGGTCTTCTCAGTGATGGAAAATAATTGAATATGTCGCAATTATTTTCCCTTTTTGCTTAGTTATCCTTAGAGGGTGTTAGTCGTTTTCCCCCAGAGAGGGTGTTGTTTTCTCGTTAAAGTTTTTTTTTGTTTCTTTGTATTGTTGTATTTCCCGTTTGCCGACAGTTAGGTGCTATTGTTCCTTGTCCAACAGATCTTATATTAGACTGATGACTGAGATCTCTTACTAATATAATCATATTGTTCTTCCTATTTTCTCTTTTTGTTTTCTTCTATAATCGTGATTGATTTTTCATCCATTCTAGTCATTATGATATTTGTAATAGTTTCGCAGATTGATATTGCATTTCCAATTTCATTTTGTCGAACAGAAGTTGGAGCCTCCATTTTTTATTAAATTGCTTGAAACGAAACGTAATGGTAGTAACTAGTGATTACACGGGAATGATTTTTAACAGTTGCAACACTGGCGTAAATGTAAGTCATTAGCTTAAAAAATGACTTTGACAGTCCTGGTAAAGTCACTTGGACAGGTCTTACCTCAAAATGTTGTCGATAAACTTTCTTCTTTCCTGTGATGTAATGTGCAGGTTTCGCCTTCATTAATATCTCTAACACTCTAAGGCCTCATTTATTTTGTTGTGCAAAAATTTGTGAAAAAAAACTAATAATCACGTATGAATATTACCATATTCATAAGTGATGTTTGGATCTATTTTGTCGCGACTTTATTCGGACGTTGATGCATAGGTACGATGTAAATAGAGAAGAATAATACTAAAGTGATGCTCACCGTTTGCCTTTTAAGTTAGGGAGCAGGCCGCACATAAGAGCAGCTATACCTACTGCCCCGGCGCCTTCTACATTAAACTTTTCCTCTTCAATGATATGCATGATTGCACGCGCCACCCAGTCTTCTGGAACAACCACCTAAAAAAACTTATTAAAACAATCTAAAGCACCGACGAGCAAGCCAAAACTGCGGTAGGTATATTTACCACGGTTTCAGCTTTCTTGATACACGAACGGGGTATATAATAAAATCTGCTTCGTAAGCAGAGCTGACATCCAAATCAACGTATGAACAAGTTGCGGTAATAACGATCACCGTCGTTACGTTGAGCACTCTCGCGTTCAGGAAACTGGTCAATTTTTATATTGGAAAAGATATAAAGTGACTTAAGCTGGCACTTACAAACTGTACAATCGTACGAAATGATTGTAGAATACTTGCGCAGCCACCATTTTCAAAATAATTTCAGCTAGAACTGTCCGAAGTTCGCTGGTATTTATAACTAACTAGCTGACCAGATTGCCTAGACAAATGGTATTCGCTTCGGAGCGATTATATTTCTACAATCGCTATCGCTTCAACGATAACGTAGAAAGATTGGCAGCCAAAGTACACTACGTTTCGCTATCGTCTAGTCGATTGGTCTGTTGGATAATACTTATGTTTTGTCTTTGATATTTCGTCAGCAAACGTCAAATTCCGCGCTGTCCCCACGAAAATTCAAAGTTTTACTAAAAGATAAAAATACTTGAGTAAGTAATAAAAACGAAAAGTGCTACGTAATACAAATAAATTAGTATCTATAATACAAGTATTAAATAAACTTTTCCTGTGTGCGTTTTTTCACTCGCCAGCAAAAACGGTGCCGGGGTACCGTTTTTCTACTGGGCCAGTTTACGTCTATGCTCAGCTTTTGGGCAGTACTGCTTCAACACGTAACAATGGTTTCGTCAATCGTATTTATTGGTTATATCTCTTACATTTAAGAGGAAAAGATAATTTAAGAGGAAAATTAGAAAAAACTTATGAAAAGTTGAAAATAGACCCCAAAAAATTCTTCACTTTTTTTTTGTTTTGCTTGTTTCATAAGTTTTATCCCAGACTGGGCCTTTATTATCTCTAAAAGAGTTACCACGTCGTATCTAAATACCATAACGAAATATATTTTTTGCATTTTTGCTTCCCCGGCTGCATAAAGTCGCCATTTTGTTTGGTTTTCCACAGGGTCTTGGCTTTCGCTAATGTTTCCATAATACGAATCGAAAACTAGCTTGTAAACAAGTGCCACTTGGTTGCGCATCTCTATGGAAGTTATCATTCGACGCAGTCGATTCCTTTGATGGAATCGAATAATGTTTACATTTTTTTTACTTTTCTACTAGCGTCATCACTAATCAAATGTTACTCTGTCTATAGGCCCTCTGGACTTCGTACCGCCTCAGAATATATTTTTATAATATAAAATATATTATCTTTATTATTATTATTATTTTCGTGATTTTACCAATGTTTTAATTATTCTGCTATTCGGGGCGGAGATAAATCCAACAAATCAAAGATCAAAGTAATCGGTCCAGCCGTTTTTGAGTTATAAATGGCGTAACTAACCTGACTTTATTTTATTTACATTGATTGAATCCACTTACCATTTGTTTGAGCAGCCCTTTGAGGTTAAAGAAAGTGTTTACTCCTACTTTATTGACACCTAATCCATCAGCAATGGATGACTCTATTGGAAAAAAAACGCGTTTGTTTTTCTTGAATGCCTCCGTCATACTGCAAGTTTTGTCTGTTTCGATTCCCTGTATTTAGAAAAACGTTTTAATGGTTAAAAACAATTAAGCAAAATTAATTAGGTTTTTTTTTTTTTTTTTCTCAAAGAATTAGCAAGCTGAAGTGGCAGTGGGCCGGCCATATCTCGCGAAGAACCGACAACCGCTGGGGTAAACGAGTTCTTGAGTGGAGACCGCGACTCGGCAAACGTAGTGTAGGACGTCCTCCGGCCAGGTGGGATGACGATCTGCGAAAGACTGCAGGCAGATGCTGGATGCGTCGAGCTGAAGACAGGGCGCTATGGCGCTCATTAGGGGAGGCCTATGTCCAGCAGTGGACTACTATAGGCTGATGATGATGATGATGAATTAGGTTTTTGCATATCTGATTCAGTATAGTAACTTCTGAGTTACATGTGCAAGGGTTCGACTGCGGGGCGGCAAGTACCTTCGCTACGGCCAAATAAATACGTAATTACGTATTGAAATTACAGATAGGTAAGTACATAGTAGTATGAGATATTTCAAATTCTCTAAGTTTGACAACGCATCGGCAAACTACAAACGCATTTACATGGTGTTCAAAATGCGTTAGCTGATCACTATTAATATAAATACATATGTCTAAAGAAATAAACTTACATAAATTTCAGTGTCAGGTTTGAGATGTTTCACAGCTATGGCTACTCCAGCCAGGAGACTGCCGCCGCCGCACGGTACCAACACCGCATCCACATTAGGCACTTGATCTATTATCTCAATACCAACGGTGCCCTGACCTTCGATTACGTTAGGGTGATCGAAACTGAAAGAAAATTCTTGTTTCAGTTTTTCTTGTTTTTAATTTGGTTTGACTTATTACGAATGTGTTTGAATACAAAGCAAAGCTTTCTGTTCCAACCTTACCCGTTAATAAACATCATTTTCTTTTCTTTAGCTAAGGTCATAGCATGTCGTTTTGCCTCCGCCAAGTTATTACCATGCAATATGATCTGTCCGCCATGTCTCTCTGCATTGGTTATCTTTGTAAGAGAAGCTTGCAGCGGCATGACGACTATGCTCGGGATGCCTATTTGAGAAGCATTGTAGGTCACAGCAGTGCCGTGGTTGCCAGAACTGGCAGTGACTACACCAAATCTTTTTTGATCCTCGCTTAGCATCATCATAGTGTTCCGTACTCCGCGCTCCTTGAAACTTAAGATTTCATGATGTTATTATGGCGAGGTATAACAATAGCATATCAAGTTTTTATAGGTTTTTTCTACAAAAATATCTCGATAAAATATACAATTGTTTTTTTTTGCGTTAAATTTTATCATCACTTGCATCTCATTGGAGATTAGATCCTTTGAAATTTCTAACTTTGTCACCGTTGGATGTTGTTAAAGAAATTGTCGGTGTCCCTACCGAATGGCCGTTTTTACACTTCGACGATAACGACACCAACATATCGTCAGCTCGGACGACAATGACATCGTCTGAGGATATTGATAGGTGACTAGAGATGGGCAATGTGTTTCTGCCCGGCAGGAAAAATTGGTGGAGATCGTTCATTTTGAGCTAAACTTTGTAACACAACTCCATCACAGGCTCCAAATACAACGCCAAAGACACAGTCACGTAAGGAAACCTACGCTAAGAAGGCTTCACGCCTTTGCCAAAAATCGCAGCTGACCTCAGCTGGTGCGGCATTGGTTGCTGAGACACAGAAGCGGAAGGCGCCAGCTGCTAAAACCAGTAAAGTGGATGAATACGGCTTAACTCTGGTTGAGGGCAAAAGGGGTCCACGTTTGTCGCGACGCAACCGTAAAAAACGCGGTACCACATCTGCAATTGAGGATGTCCGCGCTGCAGTTCCCACCATGATCCTGTAGATTTCACGGTTGGACCCACAGATATCGGGACATAAACTCCTCCAGTACATCATTAGGAGGAGCCAAGGTCAAATTGGTGCCGAGGAACGTAAGTTGCTGAAGCTGTCGCGATTGGAGTCAACCAGGACTATACATTTTAAATCCTACGTCCTCCAGGTTCCTGCGATGCAGAAGGCTGTCTTCTTAAGCTCAGATTTTTGGCCGGCAGGGGTTGTGTACAGACGTTACAGGGAAGCACGACCAAATCTAAGCTCCCAAGTGTAGTGTTATTATGATTTTCTTGTTTTTATAACTGTGTATGTTTTATATTATGGGTATTTATGTTATGGGTCTTTGAAGCCTGAATTAAATTATTTATTATTATTTTTTTCGGTTATTTATGTTTCTTCTCATTTAAGAGAGTTTAAGATACACGCCTTACACACGGGTCGGGAACAAGTACCTAAGGCGAAATTTAGATATATAAAAGGTGGATGAAAGTGTTCAAGAAGTCAGGAACTTTGGCGTGATGCGACAGGCGTTAAGGATGGTGGCTTTTTGTAGCATGTATAGTGTGTGAGTAGGCATCTGTAGATTGGTAAGAACAATGGGGATAATATAAAATGTTTGTGCTTTCCATTGGGTTTTAATTTCTATGGCGAGATCTTTATAATTACTAAGCTTTTCGGATAGTGTGGTTTGAATATTGTGTGAGATAGGTAATGCTATATCTATCAGAAAAACCGTTTTATTGGTTTTGTCGTGAACGGTATTGTCAGGTCTATTGTAATGAATAGTTTTATCTGTTATTATTTTTCGGTCCCAGTAAAATTTCGGATCCTTGCTTTCTAATATTATTTCTGGTTTTATATTTATAATATGGTATCATTTCGTTAACAAGTTTATATTTATATGCTAACTGTTGGTGTATAATTGCAGCGACTTGATCATAGCAGTGTTTAAAATCGGTTTGTGCAAGTGACTTACACGCTCCTGTTATATGTTGTATGGTTTCAGAGGCAGTGTTGCAATGTCTGCATACCTAAGTCAGTCGGCTGATGTTGGTCCTTTATTATGTACTTTCTGTAATTACGAGTGGCTACTATTTGATCCTGCATGGCCAGCATTAAACCCTTGATCTCGGGAAACAATTTGCCTCGTTTGAGCCATTCGTTCTACTTAAGTTTGTCGACGTGTGGCTGGCTCAGGAAGACTTGGTGTCTACCGTGTAGTGCTTTTGCAGGTCATATGTTCATTTATTTGCATGTCCCTGTTTTTAGGTTTAATGCTGTAAGCTTTTTATCCGTTTTCATTACCTGTTTGTGTAGTGATGAATGTTCTGATTTGTTATGGAAGTACGCTCTGAGGTATAGTCAGTTGCAGAAACGACCTTTAACTTTTAAAGCCGTCAATAAATAATAAACTTCCAGTAGTTTGTTGCAGAAAGCAACATTCTACTCGATTTTTGTGGTATTTTAATTTTAAATCATGGAAGTATTTAACGAGGCCATCTGTCACATTTTTTGTTGCACAAAGCACCATTAGCGTATAAAGGGCCTTTAAATTGTCATTTCTGCTTTAAATTTTAATAGGTCAATAAACTTCCATTAATCCAACACTAATGTTGCAGTTCGTGGTGATTTTATTGTCTAGTGTTATTTAAAAAGCAGTGGTAAAAAGTAAAGTGAGCCATTCCTGGTATAAACCATATGTGTTTGTGACCCCGTCGATTTCTACTTTACCGGACGGCGAGCTAACCATTGCTCACAAGCCCGCGCCCACGGCGGCCAAGAATCTGCAGGTGACTCCCGAAGCCCAGGGTGTCTCCTGCGGCGGCGACTAGGGTCGTCAGGGTGCAAGGCTTTCTTCCTGACACGCTCCGCCTCCTCCTTCGCGAGCATTACTGCTTCACAGAAAGTGAGGGCTCCCCATTCCCTCTCGCACCAAACCATGTCCTGGAACAGGGCCGGACGCGAGAGATTGCAGCCACCGATCGCCTCCGCGTGGACACGGCGGTGTTCCGCTCAAGCTCGGCAGACCTCTACCGTATGCTCCACCGTGTCCTCCAGGCGATCCACACAATGGTGACACACGGGCGTTTCCTCCCGCCTTATGCGAAACAGGAACCTCCCGATACAAGCGTTTTATTTATTTAATAAAAAACAACACAAAATAATCTATTACTACAGTACTATCAAATTATTGATTAATTAACTTATAATACACGCTCATTTATCCATCGTGAATTTCAGTTCGTCGGCAGCATCCATATCAATCTTGTCTAGGCAGGGCCACTCCAACGTCGAAGCCGCTGTCTTGTACCACAAATGCACATGCTAGGGGCACGGATTATTATTTAGCCAACTCACCACTATGCTAAAGGACCTATTACAACGATTGCAGCTCCGAGTTGTTTTACAAAGGTAGATATTTGTGCGGCGAAGACTCCGTCAACCGATGCAACAAGGGGAAAGAATGTGTCGTATTTCACAAGCGTTTGAATATTTCCTTTTTTTTCTCCTTCGGCTAGTTTTAGTACAGAGGCGAGAGGGCGCGAAATATAAGAAAGAGCGTCAGTGTCTACGACCTGGATATCAAATAATGCCCTTTGAGTGTCCCAAACACCCAATAAAGTTATCCACAGAGTCGTGTTCTTTGACTACGCTTCCCATGTTGACAAGCCACAAAGTAAATCTCTAATGTCATTATGACGACGATCAACATTTAACACATGATTTCGGCAACACATGCATAATATTTGATATTCAGGACCAAATGTAGAAACTTCCGAAAGAACTCCAGTAAACTTTGCCGAAATACTTAACTAGTCTGTTTTTTCCTATTTTTTTACACAAATCACAATAAAAAAAGCAAAATAAAAAAACTCGGAATACTTTCAATACAACAAACTCACAACTTATCAAACTTATTTAATGTCAAAATGACAAACTTGACGATCATTTTTTTTTCGATCGTCGCTGGGTGAAATGTGAAAAGTGAGGAGATAAAAATAGAAACCTTCAATCATATTCATTCTTTTCATTCAATACTACTAGCAACATTGTTTATAGACGACATTAGGTAATGAAACATTAACTCATGCTAAAGTTGTTTTGTGCAACATCGTTAAATTAATGAAATCATTCGCGTTAATGATGCTTTACATAATGGGGCTTTAATGTTTGTCTTTGTGCAACCGGCTGTAAATCATTATTTGTGATATTAAAAACATAAATAAAAAAATAAAAAAATACAATGTAAATATTTTGTTAAAATTTATTGAGTGATGTTTTTGAACGAACATAGGTCTGATTTCAAAAGCTGTCCGAGTGTATATACGTGTACATTTTTAGGATGTTTGTACATTTTGACCTTCACCTTGCTTATGTGTCCCTTAATCGTATTAAATAACCAAATTTACCTAAATTCATATAATAAAAATTTCGTAGAACAAAAACATTGAAAAATGTAGTTCAGCACATTTCCACTTTCACAAATCTTCGGAACACGTGGTCCGATTTTCAAAAATCTAACTGGAATAGCCGTTTTACATACATAAATCTACACATTAGAACTAAAATATTGTAAAATATCTATAAATACAAAAAATCACATTTTCAATTTACGTACGAAACTAAAACTATTTTGACAGTTTAACCACGCCAATTTCGCGTTTATATCGCGCGGTTTCGTTCATTGTGACATAGACAATACGATATTAGCCGATTTCGTGTTAAGCTAAGGAATTGACGTGGTTTCGAAGCAAGGAATCATTAAGTGGTCATAGTGAATCAGGGCCCAGGTTTGGTTCTGTAGTAAAGAGAAACCCGTATTCTTTTGGACATCAATCAATCTGTAGCCAAAAATTTATGGACGGTGAATGTTCTTCTTTATTTTGGGCACAAATTTATTTAATTTAGCATGCATGCATGCTATGTTAAACGAAAACAATAAGGTCTTGTTGCAACGAAATGTATACAAAGTAGTGCGGGCCCAACGAGTACTATAAATAGACGGGTACTGGCCACAGAACATTACAAAACCCGATCGCCGTCCTACCGTCCTCGCCGCCGAGGCCCGCCGCGACGCCCAAATCCACGACCCTCCCGACCCTTGCTCGAGCCAGCCCGCGCCGCTAAGCCTGTAGCTTTAAATTCGTCCCTAAATCACTCAAATCTTTTATACTGCTTGCTGCCCCCTTCCAGCAACGCCCAAAGCCGAGGTTCTTACCCCACAGGGGGTGCCCTTAGCGTGTAGTCGCTTAGTTTTTTGTTAGTATTTAAGTTTAAGTCCTGGCTGGAGGCCTTAATTTATTAGGTCAACCACAGGCAAGTCCGTTTAAGCAGACGACAACCTCATAGGTTGACCTGCGAGATGCCATTTCTAAAAAAAAAAAAAAAAACACAGAACATCATATACCCTAACGGTGCGGGCGATGCGGTGTAGCTGTGGGTATTCGTCTTTGATATTTTGACATATCCAAGGTAAACAGAACTGTCTCGTTGTAAAATGAATTTTCAGGAATGGACCAAGGTTTGCTAAATAACTGTGTAAATCTTGTGCCGATATCGGCACGACAATCAAAGTCGGTGATGATACCGTTGACTACAACGACACAGTGTGGAAGCATTTAGTAGTAATTGTATGAAACTACCAGTCCGACGCTATCGTGTCGTTATTGTTATCGTCTAAAGTGAAAACGGCCAATGTCGGACGACCGGTGGACGCCTGGCCTGCTCTTGTAGCAGCGAAGCACATCGCGCTACGGCGTAGCTCTGCCTACGTTCAAAAAACGCTCAGTCTGTTTTCAGTGGAATATTGTTTTCCGATACATGAAGTATCTTAGTTAGTGAGTGATTGAGTGAGCTAAATAAGTTTGTTAATTACCATCCTGTGAACTGCAGGAACTCCTGTTTCATATATAATTCCACTCCCAATTTTTCCGACATGTGAGCCCGCTAATTAGTGAAATTAAATTATTAGTTAAATCAGAATGTACTTTGATAGGTAAGTAAAAAAATGAATAATATGTGCATTATCTAAGTCCCGTCAGTCGCTATGACTAGAAATGCCTGCATCTTTCCGTTTTACTGGGAAATTTTCTAAGCACTAAGCTTGCTTTGGTCACTAGTAGGTATTGGCCAATAAATTGTTGTAGTTTTTAGCGCAAGTTCGTTATAACGACTAGCTAATTACTTTTCAGGCCACTTTCGATAAGAGCACGGGTGGCCTAAGGGCCCGTTCACACGTACCACAACCACACGACAACGACCACACGTGATCGGGCGGCTTATTTGTGTATAAATGAATAGTTTATTCATACGGACCACATCTTGCAGCCAAAATTAACACGTCGCAGCCACAACACAACCACCAGCGACGAGCGGAGCGCCACATCGCAAACACAACGCGCGAAGTGTGAATAGTTGATTTGATTTTGTAGTTACCATAACGAAACTGCAAGAAGCTGTAGTGACACAATTCACACGTAACCACTGCTCGCCCACATTCTGTCGCTGCGATGCGGTGTGTTTGTGGTACGTGTGATCGGGCCCCAAGGGTTAACTCAGTTCACGGCTCAGTAGTTCGTCAGGAAATGTATAGCTAGAAGGCAATATTTCTAGGCTCTAGCACTCAGGGTTTCAGAGCCACGAGCTTTAGTGTAGTCACCCGTGTTATTCTTTTACGGCCGAATCCAATAACGTCTATCACCAACTTTTGAGTTCTGGAGATAGGAAAACTTCTATGAAACCTAAACTAGACATGACATTGGCGGAATGCACGATCCTTGCGAAGCCAATAAAAAATGGTTAATTTTTTGAACAAGTTGCGCATTGTTGATTTTTTCTTGGTTCAAATAATGTACATTTTATATTTCCGATAGACCAAAATAGGTTTTGAGTTTATCAACAGATGACTGTTGGCATTTTAGAATTCAGTAAATTTTATTTCTCTTTCATAGTCTCGGTTATAGTTCTTGAAATATGGTAGGCCTTGGCATTTTTGTTTATTTACACAATATTTTATACACACATCAAAAAAGTCTAAGCAACACATACAAATTTCAATTTTACAATGTGTTTTCGCATTAAATCCTTAATACTTGTTATTTATATAATTTTTTTACGCTTTTTTGAAAATTAAACAACAATAGGTTTTTTATATAATATTAATTATCAATACTAACGAGTAAGTACTGTATACTGTAGTTTATAAAGACATACTTTATACACAAAATACCGAAATTTGATACAGAATCATATTATATCACTTTTGAACACACTTACTCGTACTTTACGTTACCACACCTCTAGTGTTTTTGCTTTACTTTTCAATCTCCGCAAATAGTTTTTGTTTCCCTGTTTGTTGACTGCCCCCAAAAAACAACACAATACCATAGAACAGAGACTATATAGAACAAGTCCATGATAGGCTGTTAGGTAGAGTCTCAGTGTTTACTCTCCTGGACAGTTGGAGTAGTAGATACGCAGATAAATAAACAATTTTATTGTTGTTGTGTGGGAGCAAATTCCAAATGTCAATAAATTGATTTAAAATCAAAAAAATATTCATCAAAGCACCATCTAGGATCGCCAAGTTTAAATAAATGTTTCCGAAATGACGTTGCCTCCGAAACCTATTATAGTTAGATTGAATACATTGTTTGAAGCCTGTTACGATTCATTGTTTTTTTTAAAGAAGCTACAAATGTTTTTAAAATCAGATATATAATACTTTTTTTTTAAAGTACTTACACTCTTTTCTCTCTTTTTTGAGTTTTTTTTCGATCTTTTCGGATAGAAGACGCAGCATGACTTCAAGAATTTGGAGCAACTCTTATTTTGCTTTGCAGAAATAAAGCAGCAGATTCTATACTGGTTCTTTTTTTTTTCGTGTTCGGGCTGATCTTTTTATGTTTAAATAGAGCGTTTTTTTCCATTGCGCATAAAACTATTTCAAAATATTTATTATACTGCTTTCTTAACAAAATGGCGATTTTGAAGAATTATCCTGTTTTTATAGGATTCATGTAAGTAAATCGTTATTTAAAAGAAATACCGTTATTTATTATATCTCTTAATTTTCAACACCTATTTCAGTATGGACAGTCGAAAGAAAACCTAACCAATACATACTAGGCAACATGAAGTTTTTGCTCGCTTCGCTCGCACTTGTATTTTTTTATGATTCTCATACTTTTCTATATACGTGACAACGTAACTCCTATTTCAGCATGTATGGTCAAAACAAAATATATCCAATCCATCGGACCCATGTGGCCCTGTGCCTGCCCTTGATGTGCAGTATTGTAAAAAAATTAAGACGAAAAGTAATGCATCATTTCAAGTTTATCGAAATATTAAACCACGAAAGTGGTTTTATTTTTGTAATTGCTTTGAAGATTTGGTTCTTTGTTGTAGACTGATTTTACCTGTCTATTCAAAATTTTATACGAAGTATATATTTGCTACCAGTTTTGAAATACCAGTACATCTTCCAAAAGCTTTTGTTTTTTTTTTTACTGTGGAGCTGGTCTGTAGGCCCTCAGCATGTGAGACCAAAACCCATATACACCCCTTATTTTCACCGGCGATAAGGAATTGTAAAGTTTATTGTAGTAATAATTGTGGAAAAACTATAAAAGTCATTTTCTAACAAACACCTGAGACTTTTATTTTACATTTTTTTTTTAAATCAGTAGGTAGTAGTAATTGTCTTTGACTTTTTGTCAGTATAACAGGGACATATAACTCTAAGCGCAATGCCATCGACATTTCAATAGTCGATAAATTAAAACATACCTACAAAAAAGGGACGTCGGTGCGACAAGATAACGGGGTCTAAATGTGAGCCAATTAAGTTGTTAATGTGAGCCAAGTAAGGTCTACTTATAGATTTCGTTTTCTTATGTCAAACTGTCAATTACGCTTCAAAGTCAAAGCATTTATTTCAAATAGGCCCATAAAATGGCACTTTTGAACGTCAAAAATTACAATAAAAATATAACTGATTCTAGGCGCCACTTCCAAAAAGTAGTTTCGTATGGAGAAGAAGTGGCAAGAAACTCCACCGTTACTCTTTTAAAATATTTTACAATATTTGTATACATTAATTATATTTTTATATGTGAAAACGATGCACCAAGAATAAAAATACTATACCACAAGTGGTAAGAAGAACTAAAAATATAGCAAAGGCAGATAAATGAATGACGCGATAGGTACATTGTGCTCACATATTTACAAACACTGTAAAAATATATGACTTTCCTAAAATATTAACTAGGAATAGGTCAGTGTGTGAGTAAGTAAAAAAAAATAAAAATAAAAAATTCAATTAGCAACCAGTGTGATTTTGTCTAGACGGGATTGTCCTATGGAGCTGGACCATCATGTTTCCAAGCATTCTTATCTTGTATATAGTCCTCTAATTTGTAATAAGCTTGTCTGCAAAGTGTACTTTTTATACGAATTTTCTTTCATTTAATTGCAATATATCACAAGGTATTTTGTTATAACATTTAACACAGTACCCCATAAATGATGTATGTACTTTAGCTAATCTGAAAAATGGTTGATCTATTTTATCTTTATTTCTGGTATTCAAATTATGTCTATCACTTATTTTATTAAAAAGATGTAGATTTTTTCTTACATACATAATATTTTCATAAATGAATTGGCAAGGTACTGTCATAATATTAATCCCTTTAAATAGTTCCCTGAGAGATTCGCGACGAGGAAGATTGTATATGGCTCTGACAGCTCTCTTTTGCAAAATAAAAATGGATTCAATGTCAGCAGCCCGACCCCACAGTAAAATGCCATAAGACATAATGCTGTGGAAGTAGCTAAAATAGACCAAACGCGCGGTTTCTACATCTGTTAACTGTCTTATCTTTCTAACAGCATAAGCGGCAGAGCTTAGCCGCCCCGCAAGAGATGTAATATGTGGTCCCCATTGTAATTTCTCGTCCAGCGTGATTCCTAGGAAAACCGTCTGATTAATAAATTCCAGTTTTTCTCCATTCAATATGATGTCACATTCGCTACTTCTAACATTAGGTAATTTAAATCTAATGCATTTGGTTTTTTTTTCATTTAGTACCAAATTATTTACCTTAAACCAATCTTGGACTTGAAGAATCGAGTTATTCACGTCGTCCAGATTTTGTGACCGTCGGTCTATTTTAAAGATTAATGATGTGTCATCTGCAAATAACACCATCTTCGGTTGATTTTGAAGTACTTGAGGTAAATCATTAATGTAAACTAAGAAGAGGAATGGACCCAATATCGAACCTTGAGGAACGCCCATTTCCATTTCATACCCTAATGAGTTTATGCCGTTTACTTGAACTTTAACCTTTCTATCTTTCAGGTATGATCTAAGTAGATCAAGAGCTGTATTCCTAACCCCATAGTGCTCCAGTTTCAAAAGAAGGGTCTCATGGTTTACGCAATCAAATGCTTTAGAGAGGTCGCAAAAAATTCCAATGGCATCTTTTGCTTCCTCCCAGGCGTTAAAAATGTTCTTTATTAGAGAAACACCAGCGTCAGTGGTACAACGCCCTTTGGTGAAACCGTACTGTTGTTCATGAAAGATGGAGTTTTTATTAAAGTGACGTACCATTTGATTGAGCATCAACTTTTCAAACACCTTACTGAGAACTGGTAGAATTGATACAGGCCTATAATTGTTGAGTTCTTTACTATCACCGGATTTGAACAAAGGAACTACTTTACTGTGTTTCATGAGATCCGGAAAGACACCTTGGTCTACACTGGTGTTAAATATGACAGCTAAATAGGGCGCAATGGTTTCGATGAAAGTTCTACAGACTTTTACAGACATTCCCCAGAGATCTTCTGTTGATTTAATTTTAAGATCTTTAAAAGCTTTTATTACAGCCTGGGGGTTTGTATGTTGAAACCTAAACTCCAAAGGGCATGCATTTACATTCTTTCTAAGTAAGGCAGCAGAGAACTCGGGTGAGGAATTTAAAGCTTCAGTAGTTTTTAGGGGAATACTAGCAAAAAAGTTTTCAAATGACTGAGCTACTTCTAGATCTGAGTTGATAGGGCCATGTGCAGTTTCTAGCCTCCTCGCTGGAGAGAAGGAACTATGTCAATATGTTCAGCAAAATGCAGTACAATCTTGTGTACTACTTACTAACAGACTTTTAATTTATTATAAATTATAACTTAATCCAGTCATTTAAGAATTTAAGGCCCAGTATCACAATACCATGTTACTTAGTTTAATGTTTCCGTTAAAATTTTAACGGGACAAGTGTTTCACCAAGCGCTAATCCAGTATTATTATGTCTGAATCAGGCATTAAATTTAATTGCTGCCGTAGACGTCCGTAAACTTACTAACCAATATGGTCAGTTGACAAAATCATCCAAATGGAAGCAGCGTATAACTTTATTTTTGAAGATCCAAATGTTTTGTTAAGTTCCCGAAGGCGCAATCCCAGGCTCAGGGTAACCTAGATACCCTACCTCCCATGAACCTGAACGTCTAACAAAACCATCCCTCCCTACCCACTAATTTCCTGCCGTTTCCCAAATCCGGGATTAGGCCTAAAATCCCAGACCTAGGGTGAACCCAAATTACCCACACCCTGTCACCAAATGCCTTCCTTCCTATGCCTATGTCCCGTCGGTCCCAGAGGAGGGGTAACCTCGATTCCAAAAAAGCCCACCCCCAAAAAGATATCATGCAGAACGTAGAAAATACTACCCAGGTGGGTCCCGGCCAGGCTGGGGAATCCCACACCGCCACGGCGGTCAGCCCCCAACGTATTCTGGGGGGGGGGGGGGCAACAGACTGCAAAATATCAGAGCGCTCTTCAGCGCCTACAAACCAGGCAGCGACTAACGCGCCTAACTTCTCAACACCGGCCGCGACTAACGCGCCTATACACGCAAACTCGGCCGCGATCAACGCGCCAGTACCCGCAACCCAACGCATAACGCTCCCCACGAGCTTCTGGCAACAGAGTATTGTGCGGAACAGCGTCACTAACCCCGACTATGACCAAGACAAACACAGACAGAGGGCGACAGGGAAAGATGACGGAGCTGGCAGCTCTACCACCCTCCCGGCTGACGAAGTACGACTGCTGAAGAAGCGCGGAAAAATCACTGCCCGGGACGGGAAAGTAGGCAACCGAAAGCAGGACTGCGAAGGCACTAGCCAGCGCGAAATGCGATCGGACGCCGAAATAACAGTACGCGACCAGCCACGAGTACGCGAAGGGGCAACCCGGCGCGCAAAGTGGCCGGACGCGGAACCAAGCGGGCAGGGGCAAGTACGCGAAGGGGAAACCCGGCGCGAAAAGCTCCCGAACGCGACAGAGTCTGCCAGGGCCGCCAGTCGACCCCAAAACACAGACCATACCCACGATAGAACTCGACCAAGACAGCACAGGGGTAGGCGCCTTAGAGCCTCACACGCACAGGCGCAGCTGGCAGACAACTTGCCAGGCACCTCCAAACCGCAGCCTGGACCAAGCGGTACAGGGCCGGCGAAGAGAGTGTGCCCTGACGACACAGCCTCACAGTGCACTTCAGGGGGACGCCAAACGTGTGAGGGTCCACTCCGCCCAGGGGGAGCAGAAAACCTACGCGCGAGCCACAAAGGATATACCTGCGCGGCTGGCCGTGGCGATCTGCTTCCCTACCCCATCCAGAGACCTGACTAGGGATGAGGCTGAACTCATAAAGTCAGGCCTCGAAGACCTGTGGATGAACACGGACTAGACGACACCACTTCCCTCCTTCCGCGGTTACCCACGGGTAGCGGAAGGCACCGTGAAGATGTGGTGCGAAGACGACTATGCCCTGACTTGGTTGACGCAAAATGCGCCCAAAATCCGACTACCAGACACCGACCTCACACTTACGGTACTACGACAATCTGACGTGCCCACCCGTGTCCGAGCCTCGCTTTTCGTCCCTCGTTACGGAGGTGACGTGGCCCGGCTCCAAAGTGTTCTGATTCGTCAGAACACTTGGTATGACATCGCCAGGTGGTCGCTGTACAGGGCAACTACCGTCGGTGGCAACAACTGTGGGACTTTTTTGACCCTGGGTGTGCCACCGGAGGAAGTGGAAAAGGTCTTGGCCCGGGAGCGACGGATATCGTACCTTCTTGGGTCGATATACGTACGCTTCTGGCCTACGACCCAGCCCGCCGACACAAAGACTGACAGTACAGTAGTGAAAGAGACAGCACTGACATCGACACAGACGACCGAACCGGACATCGCCCACCTCGAGGAGGTCATGGCCCGTGCGGCAATGGCCGATGCTGTCACCATATCGCCCGGATCACCTGGTTGGAACGAGCAACTCCTCGCCTCGTCGCCATGTGATCAACAAAAATACCAAGCCAGAGTGGAGGAAGCGGAGATACCGTCCGATGGATCTATCTCCGACTAACTCCACCCTACTGCCTTCGAAGCCCCTAAACATCATACAGACCAACCTCCAGCATAGCCAAACTGCCACGGCTAGCTTGCGCAGGGCACTGATAAATGATAAATGATAAATGATGATAAATGATTTTTATTTCTGTAAGTGGGTTTGTACAAACACTTTTACACGTCAAACATTTTTTTTTAAACTAGATGAGGTCGGCGTTTCCTATCTGACTACTCTGAGAAGAAAAGCCGAAACAAACTCAGAGGTCACAGTCTCTTTTAAAGTCCAGACATAATCTTGGTCAGATCATGTTAAGACCATGTGGATTGATGTCTGAAATGGTCTTTTGAGGAAAGAACCACACAGATTGAGTGGACCTGTCCAGTCAGTGCACGCATTTGTCAGTAATCGTACAGCTCAACTCAAAACATAAGGAGCTCAACGATTCGACGAACAATACCAAAGAAAGGACATTGGATAGGCCGCATAATTACTCAACTGGAGGTAAAACCCCGAACCATCACACTGATCCAGGAACCATGGATCAGGAACAATAGGATATGCGGCCTCGGCAACATCGGAGGTAAGCTAATCTCTCAACACACATAATTCAGACAAACCAAGAACCTGCGCCTCCATACCCAATGGAATTCCTACCACACCACTCACTCAGTTCTGTTCCAGAGACCTGACAGCTGTCAGGCTCCAGACCGAAGGCGACGTTCCCGATGTTGTATTGGCCTCGGTATACATGCCAGGCGAAGACGCAAACTGCCCGCCAAAAGAGATGACCGACCTGGTACAACACTGCGAGCGTGCCAATCTAGACCTGATCATCTGCACCGACTCAAACGCTCACCACCCACTCTGGGGCAGCGACGCACCGAACCTCAGAGGAGAGGTACTATCCACCTATTTATTTTCTACTAACCTTAACATTGTTAACCGTGGTGCTCAACCCACTTGGGTCACAGTCCGAGGGCAAACGATCATAGACCTAACCCTTGCAACAGAAAATGCGACAAACTTTATCACAAACTGGCACGTATCCGACGAGCCTTCTTGCTCAGACCATAGAAGGATTCGCTTTACATTAACTACCAACACAAGTAAACCAGTGCCTAGGCGGAACCCGCGGCGCACCAATGTATCCGGGTATAAGCGCCTCCTAGCCTCCCTACTAGGCAGACACCTATCACTAGTAACCATAACAGACCACGCACAACTAGAATACACCGTAAACAAACTATCAGAATATATTACCGAGGCATACCATGCATGCTGCAAACTAAGGGCGCCAAAAACTAACAGCGAGAGGAACCCCTGGTGCGACGCTGAACTAAGTAAACTCAGAGATGCATTACGTAAGCAATTCAACAGAGCCAAAAACACCAGACTCCCGGACGACTGGGAGTCATACAAAGAGACCCAACATACATGCAAAAAGCAAATCAGAACTGCCAGAAGAACAGCATGGCGGAAGTTCTGTGAATCCATCGAAACCAATAATGAAGCCGCAAGGGTAAGGAAAATCCTATCAACTGATCAGGACCGAACCCTCGGCGCGCTGAAAAAACCCGGCAACTCATACACACTAAATGACCATGAAACCAGTAAGATCCTCCTCGAGACTCACTTTCCAGACTACAAACTCGTAGAGGACAAGGTGTGGGAAGCTGAACCAGAATGGACCCCAACGGATCAAGACTGGTCTAGAGCCCGCAATATAGTAACAGAAGACCGGATAAAGTGGGCCATCAACACCTTTCAGCCCTATAATTCCGCTGGGCTGGATGGCATCTTCCCAGCCCTCCTACAATGGGGGGTTGATATAATGACACCATGCCTGGTTGAGACCTTCCGGGCCTGTATAGCACTCAGACACATACCCCTAGCTTGGCGCGAAGTGAAAGTCATATTCATACCCAAACCAGGCAAATCCGACTACACACAACCCAAGGCCTATAGGCCCATAAGCCTCACATCCTTTCTACTGAAAACCCTAGAGAGACTCTGTGATAGATACATTCGAGACGGACCTCTTCAGACAAAACCACTTCATAAACAACAACATGCGTACTCCACAGGCAGATCAACGGAATCTGCGTTACAATGCGAAGTTTCCAAGATTGAATGCGCGGTGGACCACAAATGCACAGCACTAGCCGTCTTCATTGATATCGAGGGCGCTTTTGACAAAACCACGTTTGGTAGCATCAACATGGCCCTCGACAGACACAATATAGACCCGACCCTGAGCGGGTGGATCACTAATTTGCTCAAATTGAGAGCTGTACAGGTAACAGTGAACGACACCACAAGGGCCATTGTGGCGAAGGGCTGCCCGCAGGGGGGCGTTCTCTCGCCACTTCTGTGGAACTTGGTTGTAGACAGCCTCATCAGAACACTCAATAACAAAGGCTACTTTACTGTAGGCTATGCCGATGATATAACCATAATAATAAATGGCACCCACGAAAATACCCTTTGCAACCTTATGCGCCAAGCCTTGAAAATAGTAGAGGACTGGTGCAACAGACACCAGCTAACCGCCAACCCCACAAAGACCGAACTGATCCTCTTTACAAAAAAGAGGAAACTGACGACACTACAACTACCAGGATTCTTCGGAACTACCCTAAGCCTATCAACCGACACCAAGTACCTAGGCATCTATTTGGACAAACAGCTGAATTGAGCAAAACACACCAACTACATCACTACAAAAGTCAGCATATCTCTGTGGCAGGGCAAGCGAATGCTTGGCAGAAACTGGGAGATTAACCCCAAGGTAACCTACTGGCTATACACTACTGTCATTAGACCAATTATCACGTACGGCTCGTTAGTCTGGTGGCCTAGGACATACCTGAGCACAGCCCAAAGAGATCTCGAAAAACTGCAGTGGTTTGCTTGTGTAGCAATCACTAGCTGCATGAGAACTACACCCACTGCTGCCCTACAGGCAATGCTTGGGCTGCCACCCCTACACCTCATCGTGCGGGAGGAGGCGACCCTGGCTGCCTTTAGGCTCCATATATCGGGAACCCTAAGCAAAGATTCTAGGGTCAGGCACACACGCATAAAGGAGGATGCAGTCAAACGACAGCCAATGTTAGCATCACCCTGCGACAAAACCCCGAAGCAACACTACTTCCAAAAGCGTAGTGCTTTTGGAAGTAGTGTTGCTTCGGGGTCGTTCTCTCGGAAGAACGGTGTGACTACTCACGCCCGAACGAGATGAGAGTATACACCGACGGCTCGAAGACCGGATCTGGGACCGGAGTTGGAGTCTTTTCACATGACCTCAACATAAACATATCAAATCCGCTGGGAATGTTCAACACCGTCTATCAGGCGGTGTGTGTGGGCATTATACAAGCGGCGTACGCCATAGAAACCAGGAAAGTTACGGACACACATATACGTATACTCTCCGACAGCGCCTCAGTCCTCCAATCATTGAGGAAAAAATATATTACCTCAAGTATAAAACTAGAATGTCACAAGGCTCTAGAACGAGTAACGGTATTAAACCGCAACACAGTGACACTGCAATGGATAAAAGGACACAGTGGATCGCTGGGCAATGACGCAGCTGACGAATTAGCCAGGAGAGCATCCAGCACGTCGGCATGCGGGCCTGAACCCATCATACCCATCCCCTTCAACCAGATACGCAGGTGCACACAAGCCGAGAGGTGGTGGACCTCGACACCAGGCTTCAGTCCAAGGAAGCTTTGCCATCCTTAGATGGCAGGCTAACCAGACGTTTATTACGTCTGAATAGAAATGGCCTGCGCCTGGTGACGGGGACCATCACAGGACACTGCTCGCTAAATAAACACTTCTACACAATAGGCATAACGGACAGCCCTCTGTGCAGAGCTTGCATGGAGTCGGACGAGACCGTCGCGCACGTGCTCTTTGAGTGCACAGGCGTTACCCAGATTAGAACAGAAACCCTCGGGACACTCGGATCTTACACAGAGGTTCTCAACAGACCAGAAGCTTTGATTGGCTTCTGGAGGGAGGTGGGTTGGTTGGAATAAAAACCATCGACGGCCGCCATGGCCCACGTACAATGGTCCACATGTAGGACTAAGTGCGGAAACCATACCCTCTAACATAGAACATAGGGGTGGCTAATGTAAATTGATTATTTAGGACTATGGAAATACTAATAGCCCCTGCCTGACTATCGTTTTATATAAATTACACAGAAAATTGGAGATAATAATAATAATCCGTTTTCGGGAACCTATTAGGAAAACGGATTACTATTTGCCTCGTTGGTCTAGTGGTCGCAATCGCTACTGCTGAGCATGAGGTCCTGGGTTTGATTCCTAGGTCGGGCAACGTGTTATTGGGTTTTTCTATCTGGAATTTCTCAGTAGCAGCCCGAAGTCTGGATTTGTGCCCGGTAGATGGCAACAGCCTCGCCCCCTATTACATGGGACTTAAACATTTCTGGCGAAATGTGGAAATGTGGGTGTACTAAAGGTACACCTCTGCCCAACCCTTCGGGGAAACAAGGCGTGATGTTATGTTACAATACAAATATTGGAATTTAAAAACATTTAAAAATATAAAAAATAGTAGCCCACTGGTATCCGTAACAGGGTCGGTCCAAGCTAGGCAGCGGTCAGGGCTCCAGAGAGAGGAATCTCCTAACCTGAATCAAGCCCTTGACCAAACTGACTAACGAGAGCCTCCTCAGGTGTTGGTCGAGGCTCTTAGCTATTAAGCCATTGGCTTTCACGACTATCGGCACAATGATCGCTGAGTCCACATCCCATATGTAGAAAACCACGATTCTTAACAAAATTTGAAAAACCAGTTTGCTTTGACATATGTACCCACGAAATTAAATTTTGCAAGAACACATTCAAACTTACCTACACAACTGACATTGTTTTTTTTTGGTATTATTGAAGGCCAGTTTTAAATATACGGCTAGCTAAAAATATGCATTGTCAGTAAACATTGACATGTGTTATTGGGACTTTTTTATTTTTGATTGCCTTGACAACTGACCGATTTAAATGAGTGAATAATACATGACCCATTCTCTTAACGCCAAGTTGCTTAATGTGGCGTTATTTTTGTCTAATGGAACGTTAAAACCATTAAAATCGATGTTTCTTATACTGACTGATTTACTAATGTCCGGTTATGAACAGCTTGGTGAAACTAGGTCTAAATTTTATGCTAATTATACAAGTTGATTTTATAAGCTTTCCGTTACAACTAACTAACGGAAAGCACGGGTGGGAAAAGTAGAGAACCATAATATATCAATATTTTTTCGCAAAATAACGATGATTGTGAGACTACTATTATTATAGAATTGTACTGTTTATCATCAATTGCGATCTGTCTTTCACTGATAATAGGTTATTGGGTCCGGCCGTTTAAGAATACTATACTTACTTGTAACAAAATCTATTAGGGCACCACGTACCTACCGGGCATTGTGTCCGATTAATGAAGCCTATCATACGTCGTGATGCTTCTAATATCCCTTCGAACGCGATCTTAATTGGATGATCTGGATCACAGTGCTCATCGTATTCTGGATCCTTGAAAAATATTTAACATTTCAAAATTAAGTAGGCACATAATATTGTACAATTTATTTTGACTATTAAAGTATATCACGCATTTCCTGCTAGTATTGCTTTCCTGTTTAATGTCCTATCAAGGCTAGTCTGTAAAGTTGGAGGGCTACAATGGCCGCATAGTACCTACGTGACTTATTCTCACGGTCTGCCCGCTAGCCACTAGTCAAGCCCCCTCGAATAGGCAAGGAGCCACGTGGCACGTTTAAAATCAAAAAGAGTTTTCAACATGAACTTACATCTTTGGGATTGGCCATATTCTTATATTATTATTTTTGTTTTAATTTACGATTGCACACTAGTAATTTTACATATTGATTGTAAACATGGGATTGGGGAAACGTATTTTCAAAACAAATTGAATGTCAACATTGTACTTGACATAACCGTCTGTGTACCACAGAGTAGGTACGGAATCGGAGTGCTTTGTTTTTTTTTGTGTATTTAATATACTGCGTTCACACCGGCCCAACGACCGCCATCAGAGAACATTCGGCGTTGGCAGGTTCGTTTGCCTTCGAAGGTACGTCCAAATACATTACATATGGGCGAATTTCATCAATGAAACTGAACGCGTTCAGCACATCTAAAACGCGCTCAAGAGCAGTACCATAACCAGTTGGTTACGGTCTTACGATAGTAGGTACTGGTTTGGAATGCCGTATATTCATAAAAAATAAAAAGCCATTGTAATGTTTAATTTTCAATTTACTATTAAATGGGGTCGTCACAAAAAAACCTGAAGCATTACAAATTGGTTTCAGTGCCGTCACTAAATCTTTATTCATTAATGGTTTCTTTCAGGTCCTCATTTATGGAGATCTGCACCCTAATTGCGTAACACATTTTCGTAAACGATTACGACTAATCTGTTTGATTTTGACGGTTCAAGAACATTCATTGCGTTCTATATATTGTTGAGCAGATTTTTTATCGAACTTAAGAAGCAATGGATTAGCAATCTGTTTCAAAACGATTCAGATTCCGATTGATTGTGTATTACGCAATTAGGGTGCAGGTTGGCCGAACGTCCTGATATTCCGGGAGCTAAAGGTCATTTTACTTTTAACCGGTGGCATTGCGAGTAAAAGTAAAGTAGTGGTTGTTTGTCACCAAATCGTCACTAAATCCTTATTCAGTAACAGTTTCTCTAAGGTCCTCAGTTATGGAGATTCAGGTTGGCCGAACGTTCTGATATCAGGACGTTCGGGCATACATAAATGCTTCCAACTTTCGAACTGTACTGTCACAAATTATTTGGCTGGCATCTTTGTGAGTCACCAAATCGTCACAAAAAACTGGAGTAGGAGCAGCTCCCTACCTCGATTGGCCGAACGTTCTGATGTACATCATTAATTAAACCATACAACCTTGTTTTTATTTCGTCTAATGTTACATTTATTAGATGAAGTACCTATACTATTACCTACTGTCTACATTTTGTTTCATCGTGTGGTGACACTATCTGTTTTCATACGATTATTAAAATAATAATTATTTCGGCTAAGTAATCAATGCACAATTTTAGTTATCCATTATTAGAAACTTTTTTAATAAAAGTTAAGTACATTCCACTTTCTCAAATTCCTTTCGTCAAGCAGCTAGCACACGCAAATACGTCAGAGGATGTGAGGATTGAGGGACCAGCTTTAATAATCGATATCTTCATATTGCGTAAATATTTCTACTCCATTTCTTTTTGCAAAATGTTGTAGGACTTTATTACTTCATGTGAAAAATAACGTTTTCATTTATTTCATTCGGTAATATTCACAATTTGTTTTTTGTTGTGAGGACTGAGGGACCACAGTTTAGTTGTCATATTTTTTTTCTTATATGCTTTGTGGTCTATAATTTTTGTAAAAACCTTTACTAATTCTTTACTAAATGTCTGTATTCACAAAACCTTCAGTTTTAAAATACTTTTCGAGATCTGGCTGATGGTCTGTGAGAACTGAGGGACCACAGTTTTTGAGCTGTAGTTTTAACATAAAGGAGATGGATATTGCTCCCATACAAGTTTGGCCTTTCACAGACAATAATAAAACAATTTATGATATGAAGGCATATTTGTATTTAATAGTCCTGTTAATATTTTATTACTCCAGAATTCGGTGATGTCGAGATTTAAGAAATTTAGGTTTATACTTCGTTATGACATTTTGACGTAAGCTTTGACGTCTATAGTCTTAAGGCCTCATTAATCAAGCACGAGGTTGTGGTTTCAATTCTTGGCTATGTACCAGTGTTACTTTTTTCCAATTCATATGTACTTTCTAAGTTTACTGACATCGGTGATTGAAACCCATTCCGAGGAAACCTGGACCTTATAGTTAATATATTTCTGAATCGCCAATCTTAAGCAAGCGTGCAATACTCGTGCCTTCTACGAGTACGAGTAGCCCTGCAGTGGGTGGGACAATAATAGGCTGGTATTATTATTATTTATATTTAACTTTTAATCATTTTTAACTAAGTGAGTACAATAATCTATAGGTATCACATACACCATTCCTGTGCTTCTCGCATACAGAAAATTCCAGCGAGGGGCCTACCTATGTCTGGCTATGTGAATAAGGGTGGTGATCAATGCTCGTGCCTTCTCTGTATGAGTTAATAAGTATAAACAAATACACCCTACACCCTTCTAAGATATGTTGAAGACGTTACTGAAAATGTTAAAGTCTCCAATCGTGGAGTCATCCACTGTTTTCTATCAGATTGATTTTATGAGAATCTAACAAATGGCTCCTTAAGCAAAGCGTTGCGCTAACTGTGTGTAAATACACAGTTAGTGCAGCGTCAGTTCTTCATTAGAAATAGGGTAAAAATCTGTTGTATATAATCGAGTACCCAAGGTAAATTGAAATAAAAACATGAAGTCCGTGAGCGCCGGGGTTGGTCGGGAGAGCAGTAACAACAGATATCCAGATGCAAAGCCAAAGGTCGTTATAACACCACAAGAAACCACAATAAATCATTCAAGATGCGAGCCTCAAAAACCTAGACACCAATAAATTGACTGCACACAAATAATATAAACTGTCATGTCAATACATGTCATATCTTGACTTTGTCAAGAAAATCGACATAAAACCCGCAACACACGAACCTAACTAGAATAATGTAACGGTAAAACGGGGTGAATAGGGATGCAGGGGTGAATAGAATCGAAACTTTAAAAAGGATTTTAACATTGAAATAATAGAGTATGTTGCCAACAAGGGCACTTAATCGTTAATTATAATACAGTCAATACATAAGCGACATTTTTGGCAACAAACATAATTATTTCAATGTTAAAATCCCCTTTAAAGTTTCGTGTCGATTCACCCCTGCATTCCTATTCACCCCGTTTTACGGTACCTATACAAACATAGGTACATAAACCCACTGCTTTTCCCATGGGGGTAGGCAGAAACTACAAAACTACTGCGAAGGGTACTTACGTACTTTTTTGCTTTGTCTGGTTTCATATAGTCGTACAGGCGCGTCGTATTAATAGAACTGATATATTGTGTTGTTCACAAAAGGTGTCAAATATGTAATTATTAGGTATAGTAATTATTAGCTGTGCGTGTGTTTATTTTATCAGAAAGTATATCGTAAATGTCACCAAAATATGTCAAAATATGTTTTAAATTACCTTATTAGAATAATACAATAATGTGTCTATTATATATAATAAAGATACTTACTTGCTAATTAATTATGTTATGTTTTATTGAATTTCTCAGCATCCCGGAGTCTGGATTTGTGTCCGGATGATGGCAATATATTACATAGGGCTTACACATACCTAACTGGCGAAATGCGGATGTACTGTAGGTGTACCTCTGACTAACCCTTCAGGCATTACAGGCGTCCCGGGTGTCACCATTGTGTGGATCGCCCGGAGGACACGGTGGAGCATACGGTGGAGGTATGCCCAGCTTGGGCGGAGCACCGCAGTGTCCTCGCGGAGGCGATTGGCGGCGGCGATCTCTCGCGTCCGGCCCTGGTCCAGGCCATGGTACGGAGCGAGAGGAAAGGAGAGGAGGAGGCGGAGCGCGTGAGGGAGAGAGCCTTGCGCCCTCACGCCCCTAGTCGCCGCGGGAGACGCCCTGGGCGTCGGGAATCGCAAGCAGATTCCCGGCCACCGTAGGCGCGGGCTTGCGGACGGCGAGCCATGGGTAGCTCGCCGTCCGGTAAGGACCAGGCCCGGGTCGACGGCGCGTTGTGTTCCACGCGCGCCTCAAAGAGATGTCAGCACAAAATGACGGGGTCCGATAGGGCCGATGCCTCAGGGTCACGGGTTATTCTAAAGAGAAAACCGTGGCCCTGGCACAGGCAACTGAAGGAACACGGGTGGGTTTTAGTCAGTAAAAGTCTGACACGCCCTCCCGCTCCACCCTGAGCGGGAGAAGTCATTTGATGATTTCCCACCCAAAAAAAAAGGCATTACAGGCGTGATGTATGTATCGGATGGATGCTATGTATAGGATGTTGTTTATTGGACCAATCACTATATCGAAATGTGCGTTATTTTGAAAACATTTAAATATCACGCATTAAAATATTTATTTTTCTTACTCTGTTATCTGTATTTATTACTTACTCTATTATATGTTACTACAAGTAAATACATGTCGTTTCGAACAATTGCAACATTATTAACTCACGGATGGACATCAAAATAAAACAAACAAAATAATACTCTTTAAAATTTATGTTTTCCCATCAAGATAGGCGGAGAAACGAAAGCCCTGATGGAAATAATAATATTACAGTATTAAGTCTTTGTCCGTGCTGGGCCAAAGACAATCCATGTCCTTTGTTTACAAATTCCAAGATTCGTTCTACAATTGCTTGATGTCTACTACTAAATCCTGAGATTATTGTTTTGCAAATTCCTAGTATGGTCCCTCAGAGGCCCTACTGCGAGTTTCTTTTAACCATCTCGACTTTACGCATCGATCGCGTTCGGAGCGCCTATTGGCCCATAACCAATCGGAAGTTGCGCTCCGAATGCTAAGGGCCAATAGGAGCGCTTAAAGCAGTCGATGCGTAAAGTCGAAATTGTTAAAAGAAACTCACACTAGGGCCTCAGTTCACACGCACATACAAATGTTGGCAAGATGGAGACCTCCATTCTAGTACGGATGAGACTGGGTCATGTCTGCTCTCCAGGCCACCTTGCTAAACTTCATATCATCGAAGACTCATTTGCCTGTGTGGCACAGACGTAGGCGACTTAGGTTTTTTTCTCCTGTCCCTTTTATGACCGTTCATCCTTTCTCAGTAACCTCTTGTCATTCCGTACTCCTTTTCCTACCTCAATACTTTTTTACTTTGTACAAATAGCTTTTCTGTATTTAAATGTTTGGTCTCTTTCATTACTTTAAATAGTATTAAGTTGTAATTTTTCTATATGGTATTTTAAACCTGAATCAAAAAATGATTGTGGTTTTTTCCAAATAAGTTTGCTTTCATTTAGTATTCTCATAACTATATCTTCTTCTGTATGTATAATAAATCGGTAGACGAGGCTGTTCTGGAACAGAAGCCACTTCTACATATTTTTAAATTTTTGTCTGTTTGTATGTGAGAGATTTAGTTGTGACGGTATCACGTAAAAAGTACGAAACCAGTATAAACATATTGGTTTCGTACTTATATACCAATATATAAACCAAACCAATATACCAACCAACCACATTATTGTTTTCCTAGTAATAAATAAAGTAACATTTCAGTTTCCTGTTACTTTTATTTCATGATTTACTTAGTAATGAAATAAAGAATTATATAGGTACCTGAACTTTGCTGTGTTGACTGTACAATTCAATCCTAAATAGGTTTGGTAGTGTCGTTAATTGGCAACGACACTACTGGTAGTGCGGCTGCGGATTCATTATTGTATCACAGTTATAAATACTGATCCTACAGACAGTATCCCTTAATATCGTTATAATTATAATTCATATATATATGCTAACTTTATTTTCTTCGTAAGACAACAAACATGACATTGGCTGAATACAAACTGTGCGAAGATAAAAGAAAAAAAAAGTGCCTTTTTCGAGTTTACTTGAGCTTATCGATCATGTTGGGGCTTAAGGATGACGTCATGAAACTTATTAAAACACAATTTCTTCCATTGAACGGTTTGCATGCCACTTTCAAACTTATGATAGCGAAATAAAACAAAATCCAATGAAGTTACAGGTGTTATTTTGTTTGTACGAAACTGAGACGGAGTCGTAATGGCACAATTGGAGGTCGTACCTACATATACTTAATATCTACTTCTGCATGCATATAGGGTTCGGCGCAAGGCACGGGCCGCGTTTAGTTCCCGAGGTTTTACCGGTCTTCTCGCCCATTTCTTGGAAGAAATAATCTTTATAATGTTTCTTGATCAACTCTACCAAGTCTTTAGTATGTTCCCATCCTCTGGTTTCAACAATCACTTTTAACTGCAACAAAGGTGTATCTGTAACTAAGTACCTAAGTACTAGAGGCAGCTAGGTCAGGAAAATCATAAAAACCACAAATTTGAAAAAAGTGGTGAATAATTATTCATTTAAACAATTACTTGAACGCTGAAGACATCTCCTTTGACCCAAGCTCGCTCCGGCACGCAGTCCCGCATGGTGACGCCGATGTTGGCCAGCATGCTGCACAGGTCGGCCAGCCCGCCGGGCCGGTCCGACACCGTCACCTTGAACTTCACGAGCCGACCTTCTGCTGCCATGCCTCGTTCTAGAGCACGCGATAAGGTAGTCGTGTCGATATTACCCCCAGAGCAAACAGCAACCACTCTGAAACATATTTATTTATTAAAGCTAGGCTATTGTAGGATTTGCAGGCATCTACACAAACTAGATTTTTGGTTGGCATAGTTAACAGAGACAGAAGTTATACGAGTCGGACTCAGTTTTAAACCCTTTTTATATGATGAAAGTTTCTTGCCTGTGGTCAACAATAAAATTAAACACTGTTTGTAGACGGTGCAACTTTTATTGTTGATTTAACTTATTGCATTCAACAGGATATTGAATTGCACAGTCTTAAGTCCGAGATACTCGCGGAAGTCGAGATATATCTTAACAGACACAGCAGACAGCGGTAGACATTGAAACAATTTCACAATCCTGCTGAACTTACGTGCCTTTACAAGTAGAACATCTATCGTGATGATAGATTTACTCCTAGTAGCAGACGGGGCTCTAGTCCAAAGAGTCTGGTCGGTTCAATTCAGTTATCAGCACTTACTTTTTGCCTTTAAGGTTAGGGAACAGGCCAGCCAAAATAGCTGCGATGCCAACTGCCCCGGCTCCTTCTACGACGACCTTTTCTTCCTCAATAATGTGCATGATCGCACGCGCCACCCAATCTTCTCTTACTACAACCTATAACAAAACATTAAGAACTTGGCGCAGTTTATCAGAAAAAATGTTAAGCTCGCTCTTAGATTATTTGATGTGCTTACCATTTTATCGACAACTCCTTTAAGGTTAAAGAACGTGTTTACTCCGACTTTATTAACAGATAATCCATCAGCAATAGACGGCTCTAAGTTAAGAAAGACTCGTTCATTCTTTCTTAGTGCCTCTACCATACTGTTTGTATGGTTTGTTACAATGCCCTGAAAAAATGTTGTTATGTCACGATTTAAGTTATGTTCAAAGTCCTAATTCGAGTATTTAATAAATAAATGAATAAGTTTATATAATGATCCGCACCCTAATCGCCTAAAACAAAAATGTTCACAATCTCAATAAGTTTGAAGGATATTGGTCATCATGCTTCCTATGATGTTCGAAAAAATTGTCTGCTCAATAACGTTAATGACGCAATGAATATTGTTGAATTGTCAAAATGAAAGCGATTACTGCTGATAGTTTGCAGATGATAACTCACATAAACCTCAGTGTCAGGTTTGAGATGTTTCACAGCGATCGCAATACCCGCTAAGAGACTGCCGCCCCCGCACGGTACCAACACCGCATCCACAGTAGGCAGTTGTTCTATAATTTCAATACCAATGGTGCCCTGGCCTTCTATAATATTCGGGTGATCGAAACTGCAAATGTATAAGTTTACTAATGATAAAGTATTCATTATTAAATCTTGTAAGGTACAAGATTCAATTCCCTAAGTATTTGGACAAAAGAACTTTGCATCCACAGGAGTCCATTGATCGAGTCTTACCCATTAATGTACATCATTTTTTTTTCTTTTGCTTTGGTCATAGCAAAATGTTTTGTTTCGGCCAACGTTGAACCGTGTAATACAATTTTTCCGCCTTGTCTTTCTGCTTTGTTGACTTTGTTAATAGGTGCATGCACAGGCATGAAGACCACGCTGGGTATACCCAACCGGGTGGCGTGGTGGGCCAGAGCGCAGGCGTGGTTTCCAGTACTAGCAGCTGCTACGCCCAACTTCTTTTGTTCGTCACTCAGCAATGATAAAGTGTTGCACACCCCGCGTTCCTTGAAACTATAAAACTCTGTTAAACATATGATAATTTAACTAGTGTCATGTTTTGACATCATCATCATCATCAGCCTATGTTTGTACTGCTGGACGTAAGCCTCTTCTATTGCACGCCACTGAGCCCGATCTTCGGCTCTCCTCATCCAGTCTCTGCAAGCCGCCTGTCGCAAGTCATTAGTATTGTTTTAATAACAGACCGAAATACATAAGTATGTAACATTGTACAGGTGAGAATTGATAAATACATAGTAGACTGCAATGCATTCCTTTTCCATTTGTACTGCCTGGCACATAGCCGGTACCATATACCATGTATCTACTAAGCTATTATATATCACAGCAGCTTGCGTTCGCCTAAGTGGCACTGAAGTGTATTAAAAATTTATATTAAATGCCTTTGTTTTCTTGTCAGCGGTAGTTATTTTTATCTAAGTAGTTATAACATCGCATTTGCACGTTTTACTTAGCTGTAATGGTGCTATTTACGAAATTATAACTAAATATGTAAATAAATGTATGTTTTCGTTTAATATGTGCCTAAAGGCGGTCACTCTATGCGCCGCTGGACGTCCGAAGGGGCAATCTAAGGTAAAGGGTTTCGTCGGGTGATGACGCTTAATAGCCTCCTGAATGTATTGTAGTGTGTGCCGGCAAGCAGAGGCTATGTGTCCTTCACCCCACAATCCTCACCTTTAGAAACTTCATGAAATCTATTATGAAAACGACAAAAAAAAAAACTAGAAATTGTTATGAATAGTCACACAGATTTCAAAAATAGTCGCAATATGATTCCAGGTTCAAGTAAAAGCTATAAGTTAGTGAGGAGGTGAAGGACGAGGCTATTTACTAAAAGGCATAATGGGCAGGCAGAGAGTTTTCTTGCTCTGTAGCCCAGTCATTGACACAATTGACCGTGTACCGACGTGTGTAGCAGGATTAGAGTCATTTCTCCGCAAATGGAATTGCTTGGCGACTACCGTGTGGCTGCGTAATTTTAAGTACTTTAAATGCTTAAATGCTTATGCGCTAGGTTACGGTCCTTTGGTGATTCGAGTTGTTAGTGTTAGCGCCTTCTAGACAAGTAGCCGTCTTTAAATACTTAATAATAGACACGGAATTAAATTTCTAAAGGAGGTCACCCACCAGTAATTCAGTAGTGATACAGTATCGCTTCTGCATCGATGCAAACGCCCGACTGTATCGATTCAGCATCACTACTAACGCGCGACCGTTTCGGGCGACGTCGTGTAAAAAGAGCGAAATGTTGAATGTGACATTCTATAACATTTTACTTTCAGGTACTTTATTAGTTTTAGAAACGTGGGTTGGTTTTCGTTGTGTAACACCATGTTGTTTCTCTGTGGTGGTGGTCATGCTACGCGTTCCGTTTCCGAATTATTATGTAAGGAAGGGTAGTTAAGATTTTTTTGTTATTATTTTTACCTCATATACAAAATAAACATACCTGCTGAACTATTTGTCCTGCGGCATCGCAGCTGCGGTGCAATTAAAAATAATATACGTGTATGTATATGCTTTGTGAGGAACGGGTTCGATTTCCAGCCTGTCTATTGCAGATAACAGATTATCAATATTGTCTCGGGTCTGGATTGTTGTGGTTCCGTCGGTTGTTTCTAATATACATCACGAGTGGGTGTTTAGAGATACGAGTCGGAATAATCTTTGCCTTAAGACAAGGTGTATTTCAACAATAACAGCCTTATTCATATAAATCTCGCTAACCATTGATTAGTCACTGCTTAGCAAAGCAATTAGTTAGCTCCTAAACAATGATTAACTTTTCTTTGTTTATAAACGCTAGTTAGCAGGTGATTAGTAGCGAAACGGAATAGAGGTGAAATTATGCATTCAACACAGATTATAATAAAAATAGTCGACTATAAAACAGAATTATAAGAATAAAATTGTCAAACCCACGATTTTTATATCTGTTGTGACTTTGACAGACAAAAAGTATACATCTGTCAAAATAATCAACAGAAAATTTAAATATGAATAAAATAATTTATTATGTTTATTTCATTGTGTTTGCAATGGTAGCAATGAAAATAATAAGCTCCGATAATTGGAGTAAACAGGAAAAGGTATTTATCTCTGAATTTATATATAATTACTAATTTAAACTGACAACATGAATGTTAAAGCAGTAGCCGATAATAGCTTTGTTTTGAAGAGCGTATACTCTTTTGGAAAGGTATGTAGGTACTTTTGTCTATTATATATTACTTCATAATTCCAATTGCTGTTGCAACGGGGTTTTAGTGTATTTTAATAACAATTATTATACTTGTTTACAGGTACAAGTCCGACTGCTTCCATGAAAGCCACTATTAGCACCTAGCACCGATACTATTCAACTTCGCAAAGACCGAAGAGAAGAGAGAAGAAGGGGAGTGAGGAGATCATTAGGGCTACGTGGAATTGCTGAGAAATCAGAGTGGCATGAGAAAAGAATGGCACAGTCCATGTCTTTGTAAGCAGAATATTGCAAATCAAAAATAGGGAATTTACGAGTATAAACAAAAATGTTACTTTATTATGTGTCAAAATAAATTGTTTTTACAAAATGTCTCTTATTATTTATGTGTAACTGCTACAACGTGACTTTTCTTTAGTTTTTGGTCTTAGATCTGGCATCATAATATAAGGTGCACATGGGATACCAAATTTTAAAATCACTATCTCCGATGAGCTTCCTTTCGTGAGGAAGAGCATTTAGGGAAAACTCAATCAGGAGAAGGCTCGGTAGGTACTCAGGAGGTTTGAAGAGAATGAGTTCGTACTCATTCTCTTCAAACCTGAGTAAAGGGAAAACCCAATCAGGAGAAGAAGGCTAAGACCTTCTCCTGATTGAGTTTTCGCTATAAATCATAATCATTCTTAATGAATTTAACGAGTTTTGTTGGTCTTCCTCCGTCTACTTAAAAACGCCATTTTGCCTCTTAGCATCCTCCTAACAAGCTTCCGTTGGTGTTTAAATTTGACAGCTACTAATAAATTGCTTAGCGATCTCTAAATAGCGTTTATGAATAAGAATTTGGCTAATCATTTGCGTAGCAATTGATTAAAATTTAAGACACGTTTATGAATAAGACTGTAATTTTACCCAAAAAGGTATTACTTAACGGGAACACAGGGTTCTGTTGAGTTACAGTGATCATTAATGGAAATAAACGTGGCATTGAGTTACAGTGTGACTTGTAGGGATATTTTTTTACCAATGAGTAACAGTGTAACACACCATGGTGTTACTCAGCGGGAACAAAGGGTAACGTGGGTTCACAATCACCACAGTATTTACCAAATTTTTACGTTGACCACGCCCACGCTGGGCTGCTTCCGTAAAAGCAGCATCAAAGACAACACGACCAACGTTGTCTCGACCGAGTCCATCTTACAACTCTAGCGTCCACAGGCATTCACAGGTAGTCGTCACTACAGCGCACGAATGTATCGATACTGCATCGCGACTGTATCGCTACAGAATCGCTGCATAAAGTCACGTGTGGGTAACCGCCCGCACCCTAATAATAGCAAGAATAGGTTTTGAGATACAACCTTGTTTTCCGTACTTTATTTCGCGTTCATAATTGATAAAATACTTCGTATATTTAACAATAAAATTGTAATTTTTACCAGCCTGTGACTTGTAAGAATTCCTCTTTCAAATACAACTCCATACCCAGTTTCTGCGACATGTGAGCTTTCTACGAAAATAAAAATGCAATGCATTATTTATTTTGCACCTACATTTATTAAACTTTAAGTAATTTTGTACTTTTATTCAGCACAAAGGTGAGTGTGTGAGTAAAAGAGTAGGTACCTGTAATGGTGTCCGAACAACCTGGCCTAATATTCGTTTTGAAGCAGCTAGTATACCTTCATATTTTATCTTACGTGGATTGTCTGGATCACACCACTCATCATATTCGGGATCCTAAACATGATAAAATGCTTTATTAAAAATAACTTTATTACTAATTGTTTAAAATAGTGAAGTCAAACATCTTTTCTATTATCTTGATTGGGTTTTGCATTTTTTTTATTATAAAATACCGGTTCCAATATTTTGGACTTGGTCACAAATCAAAAGTTGTTTTTATTCATGAGTCCTTTTTAAAAAATTAAATACCCGTAACAAATTTTGTTTTTCGATGAAGATACCGGTATATTTCTGATTTGGTCACAAAGCAAAAGTTCTTTATATTCATGAGTCCTTTCTAATCTTTGAAATATTTTTGCTATTATTTTAATCACGGTGCGGCAGCCCCAGGCCTATCTTAGTAGGTATAGGTACCAAAGCAGTATAAAATGAACATGTCGTGTGCCCACTATTTGCACTTTGCCACCTTTCTTCAAATAAGTTGTCAAATTTGTCCAGCATAATCTGGCTGGCGCCGGTTTTAGGTATTTTAAAACGGAGGGGAAAAGAAGGCAGAACGGACCACTTAAGCAGAAAATACCTAATCTATATCTTTAAATAAGTAAAATAAAATTGTAGCAAAGTCAAAACAGTACATACATTTTTTAAAGTCTGGGGAACGATTCCAATGCCATAAATATAAATTTTAGATTTTTTGTCTGTGTATCTGTTTGTCTGAATGTATGTTCCAGCATCACGCAAAGACTACCCGATCGATTTTGTTGAAATAATGCATAAATATTTTCTATAAGTCAGGTCAGTCCGTAGGTTATATATTATCACGCTATTTGATATGGGGGATGAGCAATTTTGCAATTTATACGTATTCTTCTATAGTTTACCGCAAAATGTAAAAAGGGCCAAAAGGTTAGAATATTGCAGATAGTTACAGAGGTTAAATCTGTAACTATATTAACCTTTTAAATGATTACCATCTCGCTATACCTTTAAGGAGCTAAGCAGTCAAGATATTTTTGTCAATAATAAAAAAATGCTGTTGAAATACCTACGTGGTCCAAATTTGGACAACGTAGGTATTGCAACAAGCTACAACCTGACTAAACTAACTATACTAACTATGGACCTATTTCTCTAGGGACCACAGTCGCTAAGGTGCTTGATGATCTGCTTTATACACAGCTAAACGAACGTCTGACTGCCTTGCAAACCTATGTTCGACTCCCAACATTAGATATATTTTATGCATCCTGTTTTACATTTAGTTAAATTATTATATACATATATGATAGTTCGTGGAATATTCAAAGAAAAACTTTTAAATGTAGGCCTCTTCTGTTAACTCTGATACAATAACAATTAGGTTAGGTTATGTTAATGAGAAATCCCTTGTTTTACAATCTATTGTTATAATTTTTTGTGTGTTTAATACATCAGTCAGTCTTTCAGTTTTGTGCCATTCAGATAGACGCTTGCTCTATTTTAACTTTTTATCAATTGTGTTATGGTATTTTTATTCTTGGTGCATAGTCTTCACATATAGAAATATAATTAATATTTAAAAAATATTGTAAAACATTTTAAAAGAGTAACGGTGGAGTTTCTTGCCCCTTTTTCTCCATACGAAACTACCTTTTGGAAGGGGCACCTAGAATCAATTCTATTTTTAATGTATAATTTGACGTTCAAAATTGCCTTTTTATGTGCCTATTAAAAAGTAATGCTTTAAGTTTGACTTACGCTGGCTTATTAATTTATGAAAAACGAAAAACTTCGCAAGCAATGGGAAATTATTACTGACGGCTTCGGGTCTCGGCCTCAGGACTAGCTGCTTCTCACACAGACAACTGTAAATCGCTTGCGTTCGCGTCACTGACTCTTCATATTTGGGCAGATGTGACCAAAACTACAAACGTAGTAACAGGAAAGTATTGTAAAAATGTGGCTGTTATTTTAGTCGATTTAATACACCACGTAAATATGCGAACGAAGCGCGGGCTATTATAGAAATAAAAAATATTTACTCAACGCTACTTATGAATTAAATTAACATAGCTAATTTAGATATAAGATGATTTCTGAAAGCTGTATTTGGTCTATTTTATTTTCATAAGCGATTCACAACGGAGTACCCACGCAGACAAAATGGGCTCGCACGAAAAAGCTGGACATTTAACCTATCACCCACCTGATAAAAAAACAAGTATCCATTGTAGGATTAATTGTAATTTCTCTTTTATATATCCCTTCATCACAATTCTTTCTTTTTTCCCTTTCTTAGATGTTTTTGGTCTACTGATGTTACATACTAATTATTTTATCTTTCCTTTTTAAATCTCTTTATATTCCTCCGGTCCGTTCTGCCTGATGGCGTTTTGCCTTTTGACATAAAACACATTAACTCGTTAATTTATGAGTAATGCGTACCTGCCGCTACTGCTTACTTCATACGACATTAGTTCAATCGTAAGTCACTTTGCAATCAGAGACCACCAGAACATCAATCAATCTTAAGCCAAAACAAGGAACCACTGTACTTTACCGCCCATCGCTTTTTTTATAGTAGGTATTTTTTTGCGTAGACTGGGGTTTTCAAATTTACACTAAAACGGGTATATCCCTTTTTAGTGTAAATTTGAAAACCCCAAAGAGCGGAAAACCATTGGTGCTCCAATATAAAAGTGTCAATTTTACATCAGAAAGTGGAAAAAAAACTACTTTCCTTGCTAAACAGTGCTAATGTTGACGGCAGCGCGCTTAAGGTTTGCTGAGAGGGAGCATGAAGAGCTCATCGTACAACTTATTCAGTAATGGAGTTATTCCTTTCAAAATTATTTAGAAGAACCTTTGTACCAGCAGGGTCCGTCTTACCTACATCTCCCCCTTTCATCAAAACTTCTTTGAGGACTACTCACGTCTTTTGGATTCATGTTCGAGGTTTTACTGTTTTTCTGGAGTTATTTTAAATTTCTTTATCTGCTAATTGTTTACATTTTAAACTATTAATTTTTCATTGTGTCTGAAATATGAACGGATTAATGAAATAATTAAACAAACAGTAAAAATTCCGACATTTTGCTTGATAAGCTTGACAATTAAATTTTCACTTTGTTTTTATTTCTGTCTGGTTTTTCAATGAGTTTTTTAGACATGAAAGAAGGTTTTCATTAATGAGGTTGGCTGTTTGAATTTTACTTAAAGAGGTGGTTGTGATAATGTTCTAAGTGATTAGATATCTTTTTTTTTTCTAAACATGTTTGACTTGTCGTGACATGCCATTGGTAGGTACATACTGCTCCTCCGCGTAGAAACGCCTGTTCATTTCGATTTTCCTAAGTTGTAATGACACAGCTCTTTCCCCGTGTCCTAACCAAAAGAAAACGTCCTGAAAGTTGGTACGCGATCGATGCGATCGTGTTGTATGAATTACTTACTAGCACTTCACCCGAGACTTCCTCCACGCGGATTTTGTACATTAAAGGGTGATTTTGGATAACTAATCATCACGGTCTTAATTATTTACCTAGAAAAGTCTTTGGACCAAGTTGCAAGTTTATAAGTCTATGGTCATACAAACTATATTTCACAACAACAGGGAATGATTTTTAAAAATCGTTTGGTTCCGTTCCAGTGTTGGAGTTAATCGAAGCAAGCAGTAAAATCTCACTCTAAAAAATTGATTTCCCTTTTTCACCCAGTTAGGGATCTTCAAATAATCTAATAGGTAGTACCTTAATACAAAGTTGTAGTTGTAGTGCGAAGTTGTTAACAACCTCGGACACCAGCGGGCTGTCTTGTAGGCAAAGTGCAATTCGTAAATATTCGCGTGCGTCGTTTAACGCGGCACGTGAATGTTAACGGATGACATCATCCGACGAGTTCTTGTCACCATTGCGTTCTACTGTATTAGAATATAGCAAGAGATCTGACGGCATGTCTTTATTTCCATGGAAGGAGGGTCGCGCACTCGCATCGCACTATACGAAACAAAAATATATTTCCGTCGCTTTTGTTAGACACGCATCATGCTCCTGACCTGGCCGGTTTATGGCATTGATAAAATTCGAGTTAATCTAATATGAGCTGGTAGCAGTAGGCACCAAGCGTTGTACTGAGAAGCAGTCGGCTTAGGTTCTGATCTTATAAGATGCAGAGCAGTTTTATTCCCAATTTTTATTTTGGTTTTTGGTAAAAAAAAATGCTGCTTATTTACTATTTTTGTTATTGGGTTTAGAATAAAAAAAGCGATATATCAAAAATAAAAATATATTTATTTGTTATAATATTTTACAGGATAACAAACCTATAATAACTTCTTCAGCCAAATAGGATGTGGAATACTTTATCAAGGAACTTAGAAGCAATTTGTTGTATTCGAACTGTTTTTGCTAGACGTCAATTTGTTACACAATCCAACTACATATGTTATAAATTAAACCGTATATTAGATATATATCCCCTGTTGTTATACGATTGTAAAAAAAACGATAACTGAATGGTTGAGATCCCTTGCGTATGAAGAAACAGAAAACATTCTGACCAGAGTAAGCTAAAACCATTCGACCCACACACACTCACACAAACATTCACACACGTACAAACCGAGAGCTGCAAAATTAATGCTTTATTTTATATATAACATTGTGTAAATGTATCAAGCTAAATAAATATTTTTGTGTTTTTATTTTGTAATTTGTTTAATTTTGACATGTGAAATGTAAAAAAAAAATAAGTAGATTTATTTCACCATAAACATTAAGCTTCGATCATTAATTTCCAAAATAAGTGATTTATGTAGGGCAATTTGTATTTCACATTTTATGATAAACGCTCACATCGAAAATTTGCGTTCCGATTTTGTTATCACGATTATGACAGCTGAGAGCTGTCAACGATTCGCTCACAGCGATATTATTAAAGGGCATGTTCGGCGTTATCGCAAGATGGCGCACGTTATGACGTCATCTATGACGATTCACGGGACATCGTTTTCGTTCTCACGCTAACTCGGAACGGGTGTAAGCGCGCTCAAATCGATTACAGCCCAATTCGGAATGCGGCCTAGAGCGCCACTAGTGGCGTATTAAAGACTAACTTGACACAAACTGTTTGGTTTATACGTTCTTTCCAACAATTATGAGCAATTACATTTAGGCCAAATCCAAGATACGCAATTACCAACGCTAAAACAAAAACCTAACTTGGAATTTAAATTGTTCCGCATCCGTATTCAAATCATGAGCTTACGTTCGAAACATCAACGTCACTAGCGCGACTTTATTTACCGATGGAGTACATGCACTTAACCATCCCGGAGTAGCCACTACGCGTCGCCTTATCGCACAGCGCTATTTTTGGTCCAACATGAATACTGACGTAGCAAACTTTTTAAGAGGTTGCATTCAATGCCAGAAATGTAAAGTACAAAGGCATACAATTACACCTCTATGAGAGTTCGAAAGGTTGGACCGGTTTAAGTATATATAATAATAGATTGCCAATATATTTTCAGAAACTACCATCTAAAAATATTATAACAAATAAAAATGTTTTTTTTTTGTTATCACTTGTAACGCTTTTTAATTCTAAACCCTTTATTGCAATAACAAAAATAATAAAAAGCAGCAATTGTTTTGAATATTTTTATTATTGCAAACCAAAATATATACAAAATTGTATTTTTATCAATGTATTTTTTTTTACCAAATAAGTATTTATAGCTTGAGCACCCACATGCGTGCACTTTTTTGTGTACATTCTTATAGAATCATGTTAGCATAGTGTCTTATTGTTTATAAATTTATTTATAGTTATGCACTTTTACACCAAACCATTTAATTCATGTCATCGTTATTTTGATAATTATTGTTTACTTTTTAATGATTTGCTTTATCAAAGGGGGGATGACATGTAGTGGTATGTAACCCACATATGCACAACCTTAACTCAAGTGTCTATGACGTCAAACGTCTGCTTAAATAATGGACGGAAATCAATGTTCAACGACGTACAGTTGGTTACTGGCCTCTGCACGCGTTACTCGCGTCACATATAATTAACTTAATTTTAGTCATTGTATATTAACTGTGTTTAGTCGTAAATCATTTCGTGATACTGAACTAACAATTAAATTCACCTCACTATAGAACCTAAATCACGTCCCAACAAAAGGTCTATAAACAAATTATTACGAATTGTTCCATAACTAAGTTGTTAGTTATTCCGTTTGGCGACTGGCACAAGGTGCAAATCCGTGAGTCCAACCGATAGGTATCGGTCACAAATATTTGTTTCTAAATACCTGTATGTACGCATAATCAGCCTCATATGTTCCCACTGCTGGGACACAGGCCTCCTATCTGTGAGAAGTAGTGGGCCGTAATCCACCACGCGGGCCCAATGCGGATTGGTAGATGTCACATGTCTTCCAATTTTTGGTCCTAAGACATGCCGGTTTCCTCACGATGTTTTCCTTCACCGTTTTGAGAGCAAAATACCTATTACATTTTAATTTTCATGTATGTTCTTCATGTATGTTGAAAATCGTCGTTTCATATACGTGTGAGTGTAAACATTATCGGCTCCATTTAGCCCTCACCTTCGGCTGGGGCTGCAATCCTGCCTCGAGTGCGATGTGAAACTTTGCACACTTGCATCAAAATGTAAAAACCTACCTATTTTTATAATTTTCAAAAGCTTTTTTTTTCTATCCTATCTTTTAAATGTTACTACCTAATATTGTACAATATTATTACACTACAACATGAGCAAAACTATCACTTACCACATACTTACCACCAGTAAAAAATTTACAACGTAGCTAATAGGTTGTTACTGAAATGTATGACGCCAAAATAGCAAAAAACCTAAAATTTCTAGCGTTTTTTGCACGGCTTTTAAGATTAGAGGCTAGTCCGTATGCAAAATACGCGATGGAACGTGAAGTTTCGGACACCAGCCCGTTATTCAGTATATTTATTTATTAATAGTACATGGAGGACTTACAGCTAATAAAAATATTAATAATAAACCATATCTAAACAAACTAAAAAGAGGAATGGACCCAATAGGATCCATTCCTCTTTTTAGTTTACATTAATGATTTACCCCAGTTATATAACATCTCTCGCGGGGCGTCTAAGCTCGGCCGCGTATGCTGTTAGAAAGATAAGACAGTTAACAGACGTAGAAACCGCGCGTTTGGTTTATTTTAGCTACTTCCACAGCATTATGTCATACGGCATTTTACTCGGTCGGGCTGTTGACATTGAATCCATTTTTATTTTGCAAAAGAGAGCTGTCAGAGCCATTTACAATCTACGTCGCCGCGAATCTCATAGGGAACTATTTAAGAAGATTAATATAATGACTGTACCTTGCCAGTTCATTTACGAAAATATTGTAACGACAGATTAAACACAGGGCTTATAATAAATGAAATTCAAAGAACCTTAGTTAATTATTTTAATTAGTAATCAGGTAAAGTAAACACAGCATACGTTATAATTTCGTCATACGAAAAGGAAATTAACAATCACTAATTACTTTAAATAAATATTGAACTACATTCATTTTACTAAGTACAATATAAATCAACGGTTAGGTATACTTATCGGGTTTTAATAATCAGCAGAGCAGCAATACAAAATGGAAACAAATATAAAGTTTGACGGAGGTTCGACCTGGTCAGTTGTCCTTGTGAAAAGAGAACGATCGTTTTTTTTTTTTTTTTGTGTATGGCATCTCGTAGTTGACCTTGAGAGGTCGTGACTACTTAACCGGACTATCCTGTGGCTGCCTTAAGCGGACTCAAAGCCTCCAGCCAGGGGCGTAAAACTACTTACATTACTAAGCGAACGCTCGCTAAGGGCACCCCCTGTGGGGTACGGACCTCGGCTTAGGGCGTCGCTGACGGGAGGACAGCAAGATGGGACAGACTGGATCTGGATTATATTATTATTATCTGGGGAATTTAAAGCTACAGGCTCAGCTACGGCGCGGGCTGGCACTTCGTCGAGCAAGGGTCGGGGGGGACAATTACGTCGGGATCTTCGCGAGGAACCTCGGCGGCGAGGTCGGAATGTCGGTCTGTGTTTGTGCAGTGTACTGGTGGCCCTACTGCTCTCCTGAATGAGAGTTATGTGGTCATCGGGATCGGTGAGGACATGCTTGGGACGGCGGACATGACTAATGGAGGAGGGAATATAGCTAGCGGCCTTGACAACCAGAGGGTTGCGGTGATTCGCGGCGGTCTCGAAGAAACGCTTTGAAATGCGTTTCATGAACTGGCGGATAGTGGGAATCTTTAGGTCAACGTGAAGGATCTCGTTGCGAACGTACCAGGGGGAGCCTGTAATCCTACGGAGGAACTTGTTCTGGAGGGTCTGCATTCTATTGAAGCGATAGGGCTTGGCGTGTGCAAAGACTGCACTGGCATATGTCATGATCGGGCGGATGCACGCTGTGTAGATATGCATTTTGCACTTTAGTGACAATTTGCTACGTGCATTTAGGACAAAGTGAAGTCTACCTAGAGCGAAGGCGGCGCGCGAACGAGCCGCCTTAATGTGCTCTGAAAAAGAGAGGTGCTCATCGAGCACTACACCCAGATATTTGGCTCGCATCTCCCAAGGGATCGGCTTTCCGAACATGGTGATCGGTCGAGGGGGGCAGGGATTGCGACGCGGCTTTGAGAAAAGAACCGCTTGACTTTTGTCGGGATTGACTTCGATTCGCCATTTTCTAAACCAAGCGCCAAGCTTGTTCACTTGGGTTTGGAGAATGCGAGCTATCGAATTTTCATCACGGCCGGTGTAGTAGATGGCCGTGTCGTCTGCGAACAGGGCCAACTGCGCCTTACTGCACTTGGGCATATCGCTGGTGAATAGCGTGAAAGCTAGAGAAGAGATCACAGAGCCCTGAGGGACTCCTGCGCGAATAGGGTGGGGGAGGATAGCGCTCCTTCGATGCGCTAACGGAAGGTGCGGTTCGACAAAAAGTCCCGTAAGATGAGCACGAGACGATCTGGCACACCGAGTTGGTACAGCTTATATAATAAGCCGTTGTGCCAGACTTGTGCCAGACTTTGTCGAACGCTTTCGCTATGTCGAAGAAGACAGCACCGGTCATCAAACCTCGTTGGAAACCGAAGTTGATGTGTTCGACTGTACGGTGGACCTGTTGTACGCACGAGTGTTGGGTTCTAAAACCAAACTGTTCGTTGGGGATAAGGCCCTTTGTCTCGGCGTAGTCTCTGAGACGCTTATAAATAAGCCTCTCATAGAATTTGCCGAGGACATTGAGCAGACTGATGGGGCGGTAACTAGTAGGCTCCGACTTTGGCTTGCCGAGCTTCGGGATACCGATGACGGTGGCTTCTTTGAATGCCTGTGGGAAGATGTTATTGCTCAGAGCACCATTGAAGATGGTGGTCAGTAGCATTATCAGGTGGGCAGGGAAAAGTTGGAATACCCTATTGGTGATTCCATCTGAGCCTGGGGCTTTACGAGCCTTAAGACCTTTGATGAGGTCGTGCACTTCGTCTGGCGTGACGGGGGGCAGTGGATACTCTGGGTCTTCGACGGGAGGGAGGGAGGCTCTATGTTCGATTTCAGCGTCGACCTCAGAGAGGTGAGCTTGGTCTACTGGTTGAGAGCTAGGCGAGCATTGGGCTTCTAGACTGTCGGCTAGAAGCTCAGCCTTGTCGACATCATCGAAGGCGATGGTCTTGTCGGGACGGATCAGGGGGGGCATGGAGACTATTTCTCCGGACCTAAGCTTCCTCTGGAGTTGCCAGAAGGCTAGGTGGGTGGGCTCTAGTTCGCTCAGCATCTTGTCCCAACCGGCGGTACGCAGCTCCTCTATGCGTGTTCTTACAGTACGCTGTAAGTAACGCATATGGGCTTTGTTCGCGTCGCAGGGGAAGTTGCTGCAGGCACGGACAGCCGCGTTCTTCTCATTCAACAGTTCGCGTACATCGTCCGGCAACTTACAGCGACGGTCCTCCGTCGCTGGAATTTCCCTTGAACAATCGTTCAGGACTGATTGTACGTGAGCTGTGAATGAGTCGATCGCGGCCGTCGTGTCAGCGATAGAGTCAAAATGATCGGGGATTGGGTCCAAGTGGGGGGACGTGGTGGATTTTAAGCGATCGCTTACTTTCCTCCAGTCCGTTACCACTTTGTTGGGAAGGGGTTGGGTGGAATCGGGCAGACCTATGCGGGGGACCAGTGTCATGACTACTGGACGGTGATCGGAAGCGGAACGATAATGAGACGTGAAAGCTGATTTATGCACAATTTCCCCGTCGTGGCGTCTTGGAGTGCGTGGAGGGGCTTGACAGTGGTGAGGGCACGCCGACAGTGTTGCCAGCGTCTTAGCGGGCCAATATAGGTGTAACAATATTATGTATGTTAGAAAAAATCTGCATCTATGTAATAAAATAAGTAATAGACATAATATTAACACTAGAAATAAAAATAAAATAGCTAAACCATTTTTCAGACTATCTAATGTACATACATCTTTTATGGGGTACTGTGTTAAATGTTACAACAAAATACCTTGTGAAATATTGCAATTAAATGAAAGAAAGTTTAAAACTAAGAATGCTTGGAAACATGCTGGTCCTGCTCCATAGGACAATCTAGAGGCTGGACAAAATCATACTAGTTGCTTATTGTATTGTATAATTTGTTATTTTTACTTTACTCACACACTGACTTATTCCTAGTTAATATTTTAGAAAAATCATATATTATTACAATGTTTGTAACTATGTGAGCTCTGCTGGACTTCTCTCGGCAAAGTATTTTTAAGAAAAAGGGAGGGTGAGAAGCAGAGTCTTGTTAGAAACGAAGCAGACATAGATCTCTTACATAAAGCGAAATAATCTGTCTTGCAGCTATTATACGTACATAACTACATAATTATGTTTTTTTTTTATTACGATGTATGTATATTTGAATAATATTACGATTTTTACAATAACAATCAAAGTCAAAGTCAAAAGACAAAGCATTTATTTAAGAATTAAAAATAAAGCAAAGGCAGATAAATTTACAAACATTGTAATAATATATGATTTTTCTAAAATATTAACTAGGAATAAGTCAGTGTGTCAGTAAAGTAAAAATAACAAATTATACAATACAATAAGCAACTAGTATGATTCTGTCCAGCCTCTAGATTGTCCTATGGAGCAGGACCAGCATGTTTCCAAGCATTCTTATCTAGGATATAACCCTCTAATTTATAATATGCTTGTACAAAGTGTTTTTTAACATGAGTTTTAAACTTTCTTTCATTTAATTGCAATATTTCACAAGGTATTTTGTTGTATCATTTAACACAGTACCCCATAAAAGATGTATGTACTTTAGATAGTCTGAAAAATGGTTTAGATATTTTATTTTTATTTCTAGTGTTAATATTATGTCTATCACTTATTTTATTAAATAGATGCAGATTTTTTCTAACATACATAATATTGTTACACCTATATTGGCCCGCTAAGACGCTGGCAACACTGTCGGCGTGCCCTCACCACTGTCAAGCCCCTCCACGCACTCCAAGACGCCACGACGGGGAAATTGTGCATAAATCAGCTTGCACGTCTCATTATCGTTCTCTTTTCACAAGGACAACTGACCAGGTCGAACCTCCGTCAAACTTTATATTTGTTTCCATTTTGTATTGCTGCTCTGCTGATTATTAAAACCCGATAAGTATACCTAACCGTTGATTTATATTGTACTTAGTAAAATGAATGTAGTTCAATATTTATTTAAAGTAATTAGTGATTGTTAATTTCCTTTTCGTATGACGAAATTATAACGTATGCTGTGTTTACTTTACCTGATTACTAATTAAAATAATTAACTAAGGTTCTTTGAATTTCATTTATTATAAGCCCTGTGTACTGCCTCGTTGGTCTAGTGGTCGCAATCGCTACTGCTGAGCATGAGGTCCTGGGTTCGATTCCTAGGTCGGGCAACGTGTTATTGGGTTTTTCTATCTGGAATTTCTTAGTAGCAGCCCGAAGTCTGGATTTGTGCCCGGTAGATGGCAATAGGCTCGCCCCCTATTACATGGGACTTAAACATAACTGGCGAAATGTGGGTGTACTATAGGTACACCTCTGCCCAACCCTTCGGGGAAACAAGGCGTGATGTTATGTTATGTTTTTTAAGCCCTGTGTTTAATCTGTCGTTACAATATTTTCATAAATGAACTGGCAAGGTACAGTCATTATATTAATCTTCTTAAATAGTTCCCTATGAGATTCGCGGCGACGTAGATTGTAAATGGCTCTGACAGCTCTCTTTTGCAAAATAAAAATGGATTCAATGTCAACAGCCCGACCGAGTAAAATGCCGTATGACATAATGCTGTGGAAGTAGCTAAAATAAACCAAACGCGCGGTTTCTACGTCTGTTAACTGTCTTATCTTTCTAACAGCATACGCGGCCGAGCTTAGACGCCCCGCGAGAGATGTTATATAACTGGGGCAAATCATTAATGTAAACTAAAAAGAGGAATGGACCCTATTGGGTCCATTCCTCTTTTTAGTTTGTTTAGATATGTCAATGGGCGTTCCTCAAGGTTCGATATTTCGAACCTTGAGGAACGCCCATTGACATTTCAGACCCTAATGAGTTTTTGCCGTTTATTTGTACTTTAACCTTTCTATCTTTCAAGTATGATCTTGGCAAATCAACATGTCCTGAGGTGCTTATGAGGAGTGGAGAGGTATTCCACGGCTATATACATATACTTCCTTCCTCCGAGCACGTTTGCTTTTGCGAATCTCCTCTCAAGCCAGTCAATTCAGGTTCGATATTTCGAACCTTGAGGAACGCCCATTGACATTTCAGACCCTAATGAGTTTTTGCCGTTTATTTGTAATTTAACCTTTCTATCTTTCAAGTATGATCTTGTAAAATCAAGAGCTTCATTCCTAATCCCATAGTGCTCCAGCAGAAGTGTCTCATGGTTTACGCAATCGAACGCCTTAGAGAGGTCGCAAAAGATTCCAATGGCATCTTGTGATTCCTCCCAGGCGTTAAAAATGTTCTTAATTAGGGTGACACCGGCGTCAGTGGTACAACGTCTTTTAGTGAAACCGTACTGATGTTCATGCAAGATGGAGTTTTTATTTTATCATCAGCTGATTTTATTTTATTGCTACTATAAAGAGCTTTAGCTATTTTGCACACACTTTTAAATCATGTTGAATATCTTGCAACATACTGATGAAAGCTTGTATGAGTCACATGTTGTTTTAGGCCATAAAGTTCAAATTGATTTTCTCTACTTTTACGAATGCCAGGAGTGGCCCAATCACTAAATAAAAACTTTGTATTTATACTTTTAGTCTTTAGTGGAAAAGTGTTATTAAATTGCGTGTTTAATAGTGAAAAGAACTCGGCGTAGAACTCATTTGGGTCACCAATATTATTAAAACTTTGTTTACATAATTGACTGATCAAAGAATCATTTAATTTCTCTAAATCTTTACATGTAATTTGCCTAAACATTATTTGAGTTTTTTGTAAAGGCGTATATGAGCAAAATGTTACTGTTTGTCCACTGTGATCAGATAGCAACTTATTTACTATTTGTTTGTGTAAGTAATAACAATTACAAAAAAATATTATTTATACAAGTAGCAGAAGAAGCTGTCACTCGGGTTGGTTCAGTAGAAACATTTGACAGATCAAATGACATAAAAAGACTTTATAATCGGACTGTACTACAGTTATTTTCTAATAAATTAATATTAAAGTCTCCGCAGATTATTATTGACTTACTAATAGCACTAAGTTTCTTTAACACATCTTCCATTACAGAATCAAATACACATAGATTCTGGTTACTTGGAGGTCTGTATACGCATACTATGACATGCTGATCAAGCTCAACACAGGACAATTCAATGGCGTGCTCAACAGACAGTCCGATGATGTCTTTTCGTTCTTTCGATTTAATTGAATTTTTAACTAATATTAATGACCCGCCATGTATCATACGTTTTCGGCTGAAATGGCTAACTACACAATAATTTGCATAATTAATTGACATTACTTGATGATCTTTTAACCAATGTTCTGTGACATCAAACTTAGTACTTTCTAGAAACAATTCTATTTCTTTTGTTAATAGAATTGTTTCTTTTGTTTCCTTGTATATTTTGATTAAATAATTTTAAAGTATCTAGCACTCCCTTTGGTTTTTTATTATTATGAGTTATATTGCCAGAAGATACTTTATTATTATTCTTTTGATAATAATAGGTTCTTTAAAGGGGTAACTTCTGTTGTCTTACTAACTAGTTTAAATTATTATCCGGACTGACCTCCACAACTACAACTGAAGAGTCTACAATGACGGTATGGGTTCCAGCAGGAAAAGTATAACCTATCTGACTGGTAGTGCCCTCCAAGGATGTTGGTATTATGGTTGGATCCTCCTTCGTACAACATGATGAATCATAATTAATCTCTATGTTGCTTGTATAACTAGGCAACACAGACTCGTCACTAATACTACAATTAGTTATATTATCTATAACCTCATTAATATTATAAGCTATCAACATAGCTATCCGATGTCTACTATACCAAGACAGAGATAAGGTTCTCTGAGTTAACTTATAACCACTAAGAAACTTGTTAGTGTCAAAATACAATAGTTTGTCACTATGACAACACGTCAGCGTGTGAATAGTACTATTCAACTTATAAATATAATTATTCTCTTCACCTGATAAAGAATCAGAATAAGGAAAAGCACACAACATCAGCTTTCCTATATTTAACTTAATTAAGGTGTTCACACCATCCACTATGTCTTAATAAAGACCGTATTTAGGACGCGATAGAGCGGAATAAAGGCTCCAAGGTCTTTGCTAGTGATCTGCCTATTGGGCAGAGCCAGCTAACGAAACTGAAGACCGATGATGGCAGGATCGCATCCGCCAAACATGAGTTGATGAGAGAGATCGAGAGGTTCTTTGGAGTTACACATGTGTCAAAAAGTGCAGGACATAGGCTGTCTGGGTCGTTTGTCAGATTTGTAACAAATCCCGTTACAAATCTGACAAACGACCCAAGAGCTAGATTGACGGGTCATCGTAGCAGCCTATGCCCTGCAGTGGACGTCTTTCGGCTGAAATGATGATGACCATCCAATAGGTAATGGAATGGCCAGAATGCGATTTTTATTTCTCCAAAACGTACCTATGTAAACTGACTTAGTACCCAGCTGATATACTACCGAATTTTTACTTACTACAACAACCCAGAGTTTAGTGACTTAACTCTCCCACATCGGTGGGTTTAGTATTGAAAAGTTTAACTCTAGGTTTACCTCTAACTCTTGGTGGCGCAAGATTAATATTTTAGATTTACTTTGAGTTAGCTGTTAACTCCGAGTTATTTAGGATAACTCATGATCGCGCAAGTGGGCCTTTGAGTCAGAACTATGGTAGTATGGTAGTTCAGACTCTGACATAAATTATATAAGGTGTATCTATTCATACACGAAATATTTGAAGAGGGACATTTATAGGTCGAACCGAAGCTATAGAAACGAAAAAGATTTTTTTATCTAAGCATCTAATTAATAAAAATAAATAATTACTTGACACACATAATAAATACTGGTACTTTCTTATTTTGTAACATCCATTGCTAGTTTCTACGAAAATACTACGTAGAAACTACTTAATACTACGAAGCGGGCGAGGTCATGGCGGTGCGCTTAGATGTCGCGTGGCTTTTATGAATGATCAAAAGAGACCCGAATCGCGGCGCCGACGCCGCGCACTTGTGTTGCTTTACCGCGCCACTCGCCGCCGTGATTTTTAGTCACGCGCGAACCGCATGTTGCACTGCACGTGGCTTAACTAACGTGGAACGCATCGCGCTTCGCGCAACAACCGCAACAATGCCGAAATATTGGTATTCCAACCAGGAGTACCAGAACATGGTGGATTGCTAAAATGAGGGTGGACTTATTTGCTCACAGCACAAGCCCGCTTCCAAGGGATCCTAGGAGCTGTACAGCGGCAACTCGACAATGGGGTCTACATGCCCCCAGCTGCAGACGGAGGCAGGCCTGATCTTACGCCGTTGGATTTCCATATGTGGGGTAAGGATAGACCTGATTTATGGTAATGACGGCCAGACCATTCCTAGTGCGGAACAATAAAACTTGTGAATTGTGAACGCTTGTGTACGCAATGATGGCTAGTGATAGAGACATTATTAAAAGTGCAAGGATATATTAATAAACGTGCTACTGCAGGGCGAATATGTACAAAAATTGGTGTAAATTGTGTAAATAAAAACAACGTCGTTATGAGGTATGTACATTTAAAATTGTTGTAAATAAGTTGATTCTAATTGTTAAAAACGCTTTCCTAATTATTGTTACAATAATTCGTTGCATACCGTATGCAGTGGGATAACTGATTTTCGCGTAAAATAGTCATGTTTCTACTGACGATGTTATTTACCTACAAAAAGATTGGTCAATAAAACGTATAATCTAGCTAATGCAGTTATTTTATAGTTACAAAGGTCTTTGTGGTTATTTTACGAAAATCATAGCCAGCTATTTATCCCGTTAACCACTGGAAGGCGAGAAACAGCGTGTACCTACAACAGTCCAGTCCACATCTGCTAATCTACTACGATTTTTGATAAAATAAATTCGCGCTATGCACTTCTTACAGTTTACATCTGTACAAATAGGTAGGTTCACAACCTATCAATCAGCTGGCGGATACGACACGACGCACAGTTCGGTAACCTAACAGAAGTCATTACCTTATGCGAATTCGCGTTGCGTCAGCTGTTTATTAGTTCTTACCTAGTTTACATCTAGTAGATTGAGAGAGTGTAACAATGTAGAATATGTTTTAATCGCGTATAGGATCATTTTCGTAAAAAAAAAGAATTGATTGAAACGTCTCGATACTCGCTCGTAAAAGTCATGACCTCACAGAGGTCATCCCCCCAAGTGTCGAATCGATCCAAATCGCTCTTATGTTGGTTTATTGATAACATCATCACGCCTGCTTTCCTCGTAGAGATAGGCAGAGGTGTATTGTCGAATGTTCATTACAGTTCACCAGTGATATGTTAAGTCCCATGTTCCTAAAAGGAGGTGCGGTAACCGTCGCGTGCGGGCGACATGTGATAGACGCCACTTGGGCTCAGAACGATGGGCACCGCGCCCGCGCCTCTACCCCGCCGCGTCTGTCGTTCATAGAGTAGGCCGTAAAGGTTTTATGCAAAATTTCTCAAGCAGTTTTAAATTATGATAATTACGTAAAATAAAAAAAATAACATTAAGATAAAAAAATATTTATGGTTTCTATAGCTTCTGTTCGACCTATAGATGCCCCTCTTCAAATATTTCTTGTATGAATAGATACACCTTATTTATTATGACATATAATATCAATTCTGTAATAGGGTTTAGGTAAGTGCGAGCGTGAAGGGCAAAAGGTGTTAGGGGTTGACCTTAGGTATTTGTGGGGAAACAGATTTGTACCTAACAATTTCATAAAAATACTTATGACTTGTTCAACTTATGTACTTGAAAGATCAGTCAAAACAATTAAAATGCCTGATTCAGTTATTTATTGACAAAATCTGACATACGGTTGACTTATTGTTGAAATCGCGATATAATGAGTTGTATTCACTACTGCATACACACAGGATGTGGTGCGAGGCATGGGCCGCGCTTTCTGATGGAAGGCTTGATAGCATTGTCGTTAAAATCTTGGAAGAGATAGTCTTTATAGTTTTTCTTGATCAGGTCCATCATCTGCTTAGTATGATCCCATCCTCTGGTTTCACAAATGATTTTATACTGAAACATTCAAAATTTCTTTTACTGTTGCTGCTGTAATTATTTAAATCATTATTAGCCGCGTGTAGTGCCGTATGATAGTACTTACAGTACCTACTTAGGTACATTAATTTCGTTTGAATGAATAAATTTATAGCTACGGATTCTGGTGCGTCAATTTGGAAAATGGGACCACATTACGCCGAACTAAATCATCAATGCGAGCTCTGTTTGAGGTTAAAGTGTAAACTGAAGAAAGTTCTTTGTCCACAACTAGGGCTGCCACCACCTTAATTATCTATCCCGGACATCTGGGCGGAATTGAGTTTTTTCCCGACATTATGAATTAAGGAAAACTGAATAAACACACGAATAGAAGAGCAGTGGTGGCCCAGTGGTAATGACCGCGACTTACGAGTTGTAGACCGTAGGTTCGAACCCAGACAGAGTCTTTGTGTAAATTTATTTCATCACCACTGCTCTCAAAACGGTGAAGGAAAACATCCTGAAGAAACAAGCTTGTACTAGAACCAAAAATTTGAAGACATGTGACATCCACCAACCCGCACTGGGCCCGCATGGTGGATTACGGCCCACTCTATCGAGAGGAGGCCTGTGTCCCACCAGTGGGAATATTATAGGCTGATTATGCTAAACACATTGGTGAATACGTGAATCCAATCACGAACAAGTTACTGAATTGCAAATTTTCAAAAGCCCTGGTAGTGGTCAACACAACCATAAAATGCAATATTTACTATGAAACACAACAATTGGATTATTAATATCAATGCTTATAATAATTTATCTATTGTGTATACAGCGCTGATATCCAAATCTACATACATTGAAGTATATCTTTTTTTAATGTGGTGGTAGTAGGTACATTTCTCATCAGCCCCTTCCTTTCCATTCATTCCTGCATCGTCTCGTTCTGATCCTAGTAGACTAGGGTCAGAACGAGACGATGAAGAAGATTGACCGTAACGCCGCCATTTAAAAAAATAATCAATGTTCTTCTATTCCTTTACCGCGAAAGCATATCTTCAGAGCTTTTACCGCTAATGTATCTAGATTACGTGATAAATCCGTGTTTTCGGGTCATCAAACTAGACCTACCTACATATCAAGTTACACTGATTTGAAGGGCTGTGAAAGAAATAGGAACCGTTTATCTGTGAAACCACGCTGGCTTGCCGCGTGTGTAACCTACACATCAAGGACACGCAAGGCTAGCAGCAGGCCCTAGTTTCAGGCTTCTAGAAGGGTAAGGCGCTAGAAGCATGGAAAGAGCAGCTTAGACAGTTCTATCCCGCATCCCTCATGTTAGCGTTTAAATGTTTTCCAAAAAGCTCGCGGCGCTAACATTTGCTCCTTTTCGAGCCGGATTTATTTTCTATTTACAATCCATATAAGGCGATCTTTATTTAATTCCCTAGGGAAACCCGCACTCGGATCTGAATTCGTTTAGCTTCAACTAGTTAATTCGTGTCACTAAATTCATCTAATCAAAATCATAGCAAATTTACCTTCGCATTCCTCTTTATAGAACCAGTTTAATATAATCAGTTTTCTAAATTAGCGGCCATTGTTACCGCGCGCATTAATGTAGTTATTGAATATAGGTTGTGTACGTTAGTTTGAGAGCTCACTCAGTTCATGCCGTCTATTCGCTTGAACAGGTTCGATTTGTATACGAACAGGTTCGGTTACGGGGGCGCGGCTGCTCGAGGTGTCCGGTGCCTCCAGCCGCGAAAGGGTGGACATTCTGGCCGCAAAATTGAAGGAGGTCCTCAGCCCGGAGGACGTTCGGATTACCAGGCCGATGAAGACTGCGGAGCTGCGAGTCGACGGCCTGGATGATTCGACGACCCCAACTGAGGTCGTGGAGGCCATCGCCCGTGTCGGTGGATGCCCGCCCGACGACGTGCGGGCGGGCGAAATCCGCGCCGACGCCGGCGGCGGCGGCGAACAAAGTAGCCGACGCTGGGCGTCTGTTGGTGGGATGGGTTGCAGCGAGAGTCAAACTGCTGCAGCCCAGGGCCATGCGGTGCTACCGGTGCCTTGACGTCGGGCACGTCAGGGGCCGATGCACCGCCGAAACGGACCGCGGGGATTGAGGTGTACTCCCCCCGCAACGTCTGTGGTCAGCACGCGAGGAACACTACGCGCCGCCTTCTCGGGTCCTGATGTTGGGGGGCGACGGATGTCCCCGAACCCGTCGCCCCTGGACCCATTTAGGGGGGCCGGGTCGAGATTCGATTTCTCTCTCTCCCTTTCCGCAGCCTCCTTCTGCGAGATGACTGTCTCGCAGAAAGAAACCACCGCGTCCCAGGACTCGACGCTGCCGACCATCGAACTCACTACGGTCGGCAGCGACAGGTCTCTGCCTACTTCTGATATGAGGGCACGGCGCGGCTCCTCCCAAGCGGCACACTCTGCCAGCGTATGCCACGCCGTGTCCTTCCGGCAGTCGACGCAGTGGTGACACCGGGCGTCCGGCTCCCTGTTTATGCGACACAGGTACTTCCCGAAGCAACCATGCCCCGAGAGCACCTGCGTCACCCGAAACGTCAGGGAGCCGTGCCTTCTCCCGAGCCAGTGGTCGAGCACTGGCCGGATCGCCTCGATGGTGCTGAGGCCGGCGGTAGGGCGTGACAGCCTCAACCGCCATTCCGCCACCAGGACCTCGCGGAGCTGCAACCGACGCTGCTCAATATGTTGCTGCATCGGTCGCTCGCCCCGCTCCCGCTCCGCCTCGCGCCACCGATACAGTGACGCGAGCACCTTAGCCTCCAGGTACCAGGGCGGGGATTCAGCCAGTGCACAAACCGCCTCGAAGGAGATCGTGCGATACCCCCGAATGACTCTGACGGCCATCGCCCGCTGCGGCTTGCGCAGGAGCCCGAGACGGGGCTTGCGCAAGCGGGCCGGCACCAGCCGGGGTTGCGGACGAATTATGTGTTCCCGCGATCCCGGCGTAGGTGTGAGATGGAACACCGGGGTGGTTTTTTGTCAGTAAGAGTCTGACAGACCCCTCCGCCCGCCCCAGGGCGGAGGACATCCATGAGGATTTTCCACCCCGGGAACAAAAAAAAAAAAGGTGCCGTCGTGAGCCGGTTCAATACTCGCCCGGTGCTGTTGCTCGGGGGCCTGACCGTCCTAAATCGGGGCTTGGTGCACACGTACGTGCGGCAGCGGGGTGGGTCCATAGTGGACGTCTCGTTTGCAAGCTCCGGTTTTGCGGGCAGTGTGCGCGACTGGAGAGTTGCATCGAAATATTCGATTCGACGTCTCCCACACACTTCGAGCGAAGGCCGCACGTTGGCCCCGCCAATGGATGGTCCTCGCTGGTCGCTTAAGCGAATCGACCGGTAACTCTTGAGTAGGCCGCAATAATCCAGGCCTGGGTCCGGGAGTCACAGAAGAACGAACCCGTCAACGTCGAAACGGAGACGCAGTGGTTCCGCGAGGCAATGACGCAAATCTGCGATGCGTCCATGCCCCGTGTCCGCACACAGCCCACAAGGCGCCAGCTGTCCTGGTGGTCCGCCGACATCGCGCAGCTGCGCGTGACGTGCGTGGAGGTTAAGCGCCAGTACATCCGATACCGGTGGAGACGTCGTCGGGTTCCGGAAGAAGAAGCCGCGCTTTATGAGGTGTACCGCACGACGAAGGAGGCTCTGTGGCCCATAGTGCTGCTGGACGAGGTGGGTAAGCTGTTCGAGCGGATAATGGCAGCCCGCCTCGTCGGCCACTTGTACAGAGAGGAGCCGGATTTGGACGACAGTCAGTTCGGTTTTCGTCATGGGCGCTCCACCGTGGATGCAATTACGCTGCTGGCGGTGTTCTTGGGCATCTTCAACGCATTCAACATTCTGCCCTGGAGCCGTATTCGGGAGGCACTGTGCTACCATAGGGTGCCCCCGTATTGGTGCTCGACAGCCGGTGGGATTTCGGACCCCACTTTCGGCGGCTGGCGCCCAAGTTGTTGGGCGCGGCTGGGGCGCTGTCAACGCTGCTTCCCAATCTGGGGGGCCTGAGCGCCGCTTGCCTACAAGCGGCTCTACGTGGGGATCGTGCGATCGATGGCCCTTTACGGCGCCCCGATCTGGGCATTTGACCTGACGGCCGCTAGCATCTCTGTCCTGCGAAGGCCACAAGGAGCAATGGCCGTCAGAGTCATAAGAGGGTACCCGCATGATCTCCTACGAGGCGGCTTGTGCGGTGGCCGGATCCCCGCCCTGGGACCTAGAGGCGAAGGTGCTCGCGTCACTTTATCGGTGGCGCGAGGAAGCGAGGGCGCGGGGCTAGCGGCCGATGAAGCGCCATGTGGAGCAGCGTCGGTCGCAGCTTCGTGAGGTCCTGGTGGCCGAATGGCTGGACAGGCTCTCACGCCCTACCGCCGCGCGCGCCGGCCTCGTCGCCATCGAGGGCGGTCCGGCCAGTGCTAGACCTCTGACTCAGGAGGAGGCAAGGCTCCCTGTCGTTTCGGGTGACGCAGGTACTTTCGGGGCATGGGTGCTTCGGAAGGTATCTGTGTCGCATAAAAAGGGAGCCGGACGTCCGGTGTCACCACTGCGTCGACTGCCGGGAGGTCACGGCATACGCTGGCATAGTGTGCCACTTGGGACGAGCCACGCCGTGCCCTCATCACAGAAGTAGGCAGTGACCTGTCGCTGCCGACCGTAGTGAATTCGATGGTCGGCAGCGAGGAGTCCTTGGACGGTGGTTTCTTTCTGCGAAACAGTAAAGTCGCAGAAGGGGGCTGCGGAAAGGGAAAGAGAGATCTCGTCCGCTGTCCTGATCCGCAGCAGGCGCACCGGGCGTAGGCGGAGGGCGGACAACGCCATCTTCCAGCTCCCCTAAATGGGTACAGGGACGGCGGACTTGGAGAACGAGTCAGCAGCTCATGTGCTTCTAAACTACCCGGTGGTGGCCACATACAGGGCAAAATACTTCGGTAACCCAGGTACCCTACGCGAGGCTGTCAGTAACACCTAGGCGTTTCTGGCCTTCCTCGAGGAGCTGCGGTGGATCGAATGATCGGTTTTCCAACCGTACGCAAATTACGCGCATTGACGTGGAGTTGCGGAGACCAGCCCGTATTACCTATCTATTACCTACCTAATACCTACCTAGGCATGATCACGTGATTGATATCTTAATCGATCATTACGATCGATTGCTTAATTTACACGCCGGCCCCGAATTGCGGATTTCCTTACTTAGGAATCAGTATTGGATACTGGCAGTGCGACGCGTTATTCATCATCTTGTCCACAAGTGCAATACATGCTTCAGAGCAAAACCACGTCCACGTCCACGTCCTTCTTTTCCAATAATGTCAGACCTGCCCGAGTTCTGCGTCACCCAAGTTGACAAGCCATTCATGCATACTGGATGTGACAATGCTGGCCCTCTCCAGTATACATCGGTTCGTGAAAGAGGTATTAGAAGCTGCAAGGCTTGGGTCCGTATTTTTGCGTGTCTGACAAACGGGTGTTTGTGCATGTAGAATTCGTTACGGAATTAAGTACCGCCAATTTCCTTGCTGCTCTGAAACGATTTCCAGCACGTCGCGGTCCTGTGCAGTGTTTATACACTGACAATGGTACTAATTTAGTCGGATGTAGTTCTTACCTTCGCGATCTTTATAAGTTCCTCGATTAGCATCACCCGCAACTTCAATAAGAGCTTTCAGAAAACACCCCAGTCGCCTTATATGGGTGGTTGCTGGGAGAGCATGGTAAAGGTGGTAAAATCAAATTTTTTCAAGATTATCGGTCAACAAATATTATCTTATGAAAAGCTGTTGACGGTGCTAACGCAAATCGAGGCACAAGTTAATTCGCGTCCGCTGACCGCTACGAGTAGTAGCGACCCTTCAGAGCCATCGGTTATTACACCAGTTCATTTTCTTAACACAGCCTGTTCCTCAATTAGAGAACGTAAGTTTGCTGCACAGACTTTCGATTTTGCACAAGATGGTACAATCTTTCTGGCAGCACGTAGAATATTTGCATCAACTACAATCTAGATCCAAGTGGAATACTCCAACTATTCCGATCCCACTGCGACCAGTAGTTATACAGATTGTCGATAACGCTCCACCGCACCGTTTGCTTGGACTCTAGGTGTGGTGGAGGCTGTTCATACCTCGAAGGATAGCATAACGCTGTTTCTTAGCGTAAGAATTTCTAAGGGTAGTCCGCCCCGTTGTCCGCGTGTGTGTTTTACCGAGCCAGTGAGTGTGGCTCTCTTATTTTAGGTTAGTTTTAGAGATAGGTTTATTGCAAATAGGTATATTTATGTCATTTCCTCTGACTCTTAGTGCAGATGATCCCGCAAATAAATTGTTAAGGACTGACTCTGTCTGGATCAGTACTTATCGCTTAATTGAATAAATAAATTAAAATAAAGGCAACCCTATAAGGTCGGTATAATATAACAATGATTGTGAAAACCATAAGTAGTATATTAAAGATGCTCAACGCCCTTCTGACTTCCAATACTAAATGTGAGGTGGTTGCGGATTAATGAAGTAATGGTAGAAGGTATATATGCCTGGTGTTCTGTGAGGGAAAGTGTGCAACGGAGTCAACGTTTTCATGTTAGTTTTTATTTCAATTATATACAACAGTTTAGGCTGATCTCGCATTGTATAGGATTTCCGTACAATCAGGGGACAGCGTATACTCGAAATTTATAGCTTGATATGTAGCCGTGTGTACCTGCCGTTTTGATTAAATATACAATTTACAAAAAAAATAAGTTGCTTGCTTTGTGGAAGTGGACGTATGAGTCTATGATTCAAAACCTAACATACTCTGACTAAACACCTTTCTTGCCAAAATCATCTGATCATTTTCACCGTTTGTCTACCTATTCACCTAGACCAATCCAACGGGTCCCAACTTGGTTGGTCTCCAATTAACAAGGCCGAGTTCCAGTGATTGGGAATCACAGTAACTCGGCCTGGTTAATTGCACCTGCTCTATCATCAGGCTATGTCCTCAAACTCAAAGTCAACTACGCTTTAAGACCATTAGATGAGAACACAGAAACGCAGAACGTCACTGCCGTCAAACCTCTATCACCCCTTTTTATAAGCCGGGGGGCTCGCGAACGAATGTCGTGAATGAATGCCATATCGAAGTGGCATCAACTGGCGAATCAGGGACCTATAACTACGTGCAATTCATTTGCCTCACTTGCCTGCCTACATACCTACGTCATACGTGCTACTGAGTGAGTGACCGGTGCAGAGCAATGCAGGCTATTTTAGAGCGCCGGAGCAGGCTTGGTTATTGGTTTACGATTACGAATGAGTTTTTAACTAAGATTTGATGTAATTTATTACCATCTTTTATTTAATCGAGTTTCCACTGATAAAAAGTATTTGGATACTTTTAAAGAACCCCGCCCGGACGGAAGACAGCCGTATCCGCACCCAACGATACACCGGCTGGGCAATCAATTATTAGTAGCGAAATTTCTTGCCTGAATGCTTAAAACGCTTAGGCCAACGCAGGCTCGCTCCGGCACGCAGTCCCGCAGTGTGACGCCGATGCCGGCGAGCCTTCCGCACAGCTCGGCCAGCCCGCCGATCCGGTCCGACACCGACACTTTGAACTTCACGAGCCGCCCATCCGCCGCCATGCCTCTATCAAGGGCGCGCCCTAACCTCGTCGAGTCGATATTACCTCCACTAATGATGACTACCACTCTGAAAATAAATAATTATCCAAAATTCAATCGATTCAATCAATAGCATTGCGAATAGTTCAACTTTTTCATGAAGTCTATTAGACCCTATTTACAGGTTGGATAAAACAAACGAACCCTTAATATCAAATGAATATTTATAAAACACCAAGCTCGGACATAGAATAAGTGATTGAGTTATGGGAAAAATGTAGGCACGCATTATTCACAGGTTATGTTATGGTGTTATTAAAAACTGAATAAAATAAGCCATAATTGATGTAAGTTTTTACTTATTTGACAAAACAATTATTTAAAGTTTAATATAGAAGTAAGAAAACTAATTAATTTAAAACTAAATCATAGTCTCGGCATTCAGTGGGTCTTCCCTCTTAACAGCCTGCCTTTCGACAAAAGCCTCCTCTAAGGAACATCTCACTTTCTCACTCACAGATCTATGTTCACATAGGGTATCGATTTAGTTTGCAACCTTCGACGTTTCTTTATAAGTGTCCCTCGTAACGTCGCACAAATATTTTATGGTCCGAGTTAAAATTTGAATTAGTCAATTTGGTCCAGGTTTTATTTCCTATTCTTTTTCTTTTTGTAGAAACTATTAATGATAATTAGATGGTTTTATACACCGAAGTTCACCAATCTTTCTCAGTTTTTGCTCCTGTAGTCATTGCCCTGTCTTCCTGCAGTATACTCTTCGCCTCTGTGGCATTCCCCAAATTGTCACTCATTACTTTTATATTTTTGTGAGCAGTATCACCAGTTCTTTGTAATTATTGATAGAAGTTTTCTGTTTTCACTACATCTTCTTTTTTATCTACAATATTTGGTGAGTATGCCTCTATAATTGACCGGTTGAGACCACTGATTGTTGAGGATTGCCATTCTTTCGAATATTACTTTCAGTTCCTCTATTCGGTCAGTACAAAAACGTATATATTAAATTACAAACGGAAACAGTTTTGTAAAAAACAACAAAAACCATACAATAATCTGCTAATCTTCTCATTTCACTTATTCCAATAATATCCTATTTAATTTAGTTAAATGCTGTGAGTCTTCTCAGTGATCGGAAAATAATTGGAAATGTCGCAATTATTTTCCCTTTTTTGATTTGTTATCCTTAGAGTGTGTTAGTCGTTTTCCCCCACGATAACCAATCGGCTTAGGAGAGAGTGTTGTTTTCTCGTTATAATTTTTTTTGGTTCTTTGTATTGTTGTATTTCCCGTTTGCCGACAGTTAGGTGCTATTGTTCCTTGTCCAACAGATCCAACTCTCTTACTAATATAATCATATTGTTCTTCCTATTTTCTCTTTTTGTTTTCTTCTATAATCGTGATTGATTTTTCATCCATTCTAGTCATTATTTTTTTAATAGTTTCAGTAAGTTCCGCAGATTGATGTTGCATTTCCAATTTCATTTTGTCGAACAGAAGTTGGCGCCTCCATTTTTTTATAAATTGCTTGAAACGAAACGTAATGGTAGTAACTAGTGATTACACGAGAATGATTTTTAACAGTTGCAACACTGGCGTAAATGTAAGTCATTAGCTGTCAAAGTGACTTTGACAGGTAATGACAAAAATCACTTGTGAAACGGTCTATGGTCTTACCTCAAAATGTTGTCGATAAACTTTCTTCTTTCCTGTGATGTAATGTGCAGGTTTCGCCTTCATTAATATCTCCAACACTCTCAAGGCTTCATATTTATTTTGTTGTGCAAAAATAGATCTAAACATCACATATGAATATTACCATATTCATAAGTGATGTTTGAATCTATTTTGGACGTTGATGCATACGATGTAAATAGAGAAGAATAAAACTAAAGTGATGCTCACCGTTTGCCTTTTAAGTTAGGGAGCAGGCCGCACATAAGAGCAGCTATACCTACTGCCCCGGCACCTTCTACATTAAACTTTTCCTCTTCAATGATATGCATGATTGCACGCGCCACCCAGTCTTCTGGAACAACCACCTAAAATAACTTATTAAAACAATCTAAAGCACCGAGCAAGCCAAAACTGCGGTAGGTTACCACGGTTTCAGATTTCTTGATACACGAACGGGGTAAATAATAATATCTGCGCGTGTCGTAAGCAGAGCTGACATCCAAATCAACGTATGGACAAGTTGCGGTAATAACGATCACGGTCCGTCGTTACGTTGAGCACTCTCGCGTTCAGGAAACTGGTAAATTTTTATATTGGAAAAGATATAAAGTGACTTAAGCTGGCACTTACAAACTGTAAAAACGTACGACATGATTGTAGAATACTTGCGCAGCCACCATTTTCAAAATAATTTCAGCTAGAAATGTCCGACAGAAGCTCGCTGGTATTTATAACTAACTAGCTGACCAGAGGGCCTAGACAAATGTTATTCGCTTCAGAGCGATTCTATTTCTACAATCGCTATCGCTTCAACGATAACGTAGTAAGATTGGCAGCCAAAGTACACTACGTTTCGCTATCGTCTAGTCGATTGGTCTGTTGGATAAAAATTATGTTTTGTCTTTGGTATTTCGTCAGCAAACGTCAAATTCCGCGCTGTCGCACGAAAATTCTAAGTTTTACTAAAATATAAAAATACTTGAGTTAAAAAGAAATTAGAAGAAGAAGTTATAAAATAAATTCGTCTCTATAAAAAAAGTATTAAATAACCTTTTCCTGTGTGCGTTTTTTCACTCGCCAGCAAAAACGGTGCCGGGGTACCGTTTTTCTACTGGACCAGTTTACGTCTATCAGTACTGCTTCAACACGTAACAATGGTTTCGTCAATCGTATTTATTGGTTATATCTCTTACATTTAAGAGGAAAAGATAAGTTAAGAGGAAAATTTATTCAACGCAGAGAAGTCAAATAGTGAGATGCTTAGAAGAAACTTATGAAAAGTTGAAAATAGACCCCAAAAAATTCTTCAACAATTTTTAGTTTTGCTTGTTTCATAACTTTTATCCCAGACTGGGCCTTTATTATCTCTAAAAGAGTTACCACGTCGTATTTAAATACCATAACGAAATATATTTTATGCATTTTTGCTTTTCCGGCTGCATAAAGTCGCCATTTTGTTTGGTTTTCCACAGGGTCTTGGCTTTCGCTAATGTTTCCATCATACGAATCGAAAACGATTTTTTTTACAAGCGATAACGCATGTAAAAAAGTGCCACTTGGTTGCGCATCTCTATGGAAGTTATCATTCGACGCTGTCGATTCCTTTCATGGAATCGAATAATGTTTACATTTTTTTTACTTTTCTACTAGCGTCATCGCTAATCAAATGTTACTCTGTCTAGGCCCTCTGGAATTCGTACCGCCTCAGAATATGTTTTAATAATATAATATTTATCATATTATATCTTCATTATTATTATTTATCATGATTTTTGCAATGTTTTAATTCTTCTGCTATTCGGGGCGGATATAAATCCAGAAAATCAAAGATCATAGTAATCGGTCCAGCCGTTTTTGAATTATAAATGGCGTAACTAAGCCGACTTTATTTTATTTATATAGATTTAATGCACTTACCATTTGTTTGAGCAGCCCTTTGAGGTTAAAGAAAGTGTTTACTCCTACTTTATTGACACCTAATCCATCAGCAATTGTTGACTCTATTGGAAAATAGACACGTTTGTTTTTCTTGAATGCCTCCGTCATACTGCAAGTTTTGTCTGTTTCGATTCCCTGTATTTAGAAAAACGTTTTAATGGTAAAAAACAATTAAACAAAATTAATTAGGTTTTTGCATATCTGATTCAGTATAGTAACTTCCGAGTTACCTGTGCAAGGGTTCGACTGCGGGGCGGCAAGTACCTACGCTACGGCCAAATAAATACGTATTTACGTATTGAAATTACAGATAGGTAAGTACATAGTAGTATGAGATATTTCAAATTCTCTAAGTTTGACAACGCATCGGCAAACTACAAGCGCATTTACATGGTGTTCAAAATGCGTTAGCTGATCACTATTAACATAAATATGTATTATGAACGAAACGTACATAAATTTCAGTGTCAGGTTTGAGATGTTTCACAGCTATGGCTACTCCAGCCAGGAGACTGCCGCCGCCGCACGGTACCAACACCGCATCCACATTAGGCACTTGATCTATTATCTCAATACCAACGGTGCCCTGACCTTCGATTACGTTAGGGTGATCGAAACTGAAAGAAAATTCTTGTTTCAGTTTTTCTTGTTTTTAATTTGGTTTGACTTATTACGAATGTGTTTGAATACAAAGCAAAGCTTTCTGTTCCAACCTTACCCGTTAATAAACATCATTTTCTTTTCTTTAGCTAAGGTCATAGCATGTCGTTTTGCCTCCGCCGAGTTATTACCATGCAATATGATCTGTCCGCCATGTCTCTCTACATTGGTTTTCTTTGAAAGAGAAGCTTGGAGCGGCATGACGACTAAGCTCGGTATGCCTAGTTGAGAAGCACTGTAGGTCACAGCAGCGCCGTGGTTGCCAGAACTGGCAGTTGCCACACCAAATCTTTTTTGATCCTCGCTTAGCATCATCATAGTGTTCCGTGCTCCGCGCTCCTTGAAACTTAAGATTTCATTATGTTATTATGGTGACATATAACAATAGTATATCAAGTTTTTATAGGTTTTTTCTACAAAAATATGTCGATAAGATATACAATTGTTTTTTATGCGTTCAATTTTATCATCACTTGCATCTCATTGGAGATTATATCCTTGGAAATTTCTAACTTTGTCACCGTTGGATGTTATGTTAAAGAAATTGTCGGTGTCCCTACCGAATGGCCGTTTTTACACTTCGACGATAACGACACCAACATATCGTCAGCTCGGACGAAAATGACATCGTCTGAGGATATTGATAGGTGACCAGAGATGGGCAATGTGTTTCTGCCCGGCAGGAAAAATTGGTAGAGATCGTTCATTTTGAGCTAAACTTTGTAACACAATTACATCACAGTCTGCAAATACAACGCCAAAGACACAGCCGCGTAAGGAAACCTACGCGAAGACTTCACGCCTTTGCCAAAAATGAAAAGGATCCTGCGATGCAGAAGGCTGTCTTCTTAAGCTCAGATTTTTGGCCGGCACGGGTTGTGTACAGACGTTACAGGGAAGCACGACCAAATCTAAGCTCCAAAGTGTAGTGTTATTATGTTTTTCTGGTTTTATAATTGTTTAGTGTTAGTCTTTAAGGTATTATGTTATGGGTCTTTGAAGCCTGAATTAAATTACTTATTATTATTATTTTCGGTTATTTATTTTTCTTCTCATTTAAGAGAGTTTAAGATACACGCCTTACACACGGGTCGGGAACAAGTATCTAAGGCGAAATTTAGATATATAAAAGATGGATGAAAGTGTTCAAGAAGTCAGGAACTTTGGCGTGATGCGACGGGCGTTAAGGATGGTGGCATTTTGTAGCATTTAGAGTGTGTGAGTAGGCATCTGTAGATTTTTAAGGCTTTGTGCGAGAGATTTTGATATGACACCATTAGATGTAAGAACAATGGGAACTATATGAAATGTTTGTGCTTTCCATTGGGTTTTAATTTCTATGGCGAGATCTTTATACTTACTAATCTTTTCGGATAGTGTGGTTTGAATATTGTGTGAGATAGGTATCTATCAAAAAACCGTTTTATTGGTTTTGTCGTGAACGGTATTGTCAGGTCTATTGTAATTAATAGTTTTCTGTGTTATTATTTTTCGGTCCCAGTAAAATTTCTGATCCTTGCTTTCTAAAATTATTTCTGGTTTGTATTTATAAAATGGTATCATTTCGTTAAAAGTTTATATTTATATGCTAACTGTTGGTATATAATTGCAGCGACTTGATCATAGCAGTGTTTAAAATCGGTTTGTGCAAGTGACTTACACGCTCCTGTTATATGTTGTATGGTTTCAGAGGAAGTGTTGCAATGTCTGCATACCTAAGTCAGTCGGCTAATGTTGGTCCTTTATGATGTACTTTCTGTAATTACGAGTGGCTACTATTTGATCCTGCATGGCCAGCATAAAACCCTTGGTCTCGGGAATTTTTTTGCCTCGTTTGAGTCATTCGTTCTACTTAAGTTTGTCGACGTGTGGCTGGCTCAGGAAGGCTTGGTGTGTCCCGTTTAGTGCTTTTGCAGGTCATGTGTTCATTTATTTGCATGTCCCTGTTTGTAGGTTTAATGGTGTAAGCTTTTTATCCATTTTCATTACCTGTTTGTGTAGTGATGAATGTTCTGATTTGATAAGGTAGTACGCTCTGAGTGAAAGTATCTGTTTGTTGTGTAAATTGTGTATCAGTCAGTTGCAGAAACGAGTTTTAACTTTTAAAGCCGTCAATAAATACTAATCTTCCAGTAGTTTGTTGCAGAAAGCAACATTCGACTCGATTTTTGTGGTGTTTTAATTTTAAATCATGGAAGTATTTAACGAGGCCATCTGTCACATTTTTTGTTGCACAAAGCACCATAAGCGCATAAAGGGCCATTAAATTATCATTTCGGCCGTTAAATTTTAATAGGTCAATAAATTACCATTAATCCAATACTAATGTTGCAGTTCGTGGTGATTTTATTGTCTTATTTAAAAAGCAGTGGTAATAAGTAAAGTGAGCCCTTTCTGGTATAAACCATATGTCTTTGTCGAGCCTGCCATTATTCTCTGAAGCAGCAGGATAATAATATGTTCCTCGTCGTCGCCGTCATATCACAAACAGAGACGATATATTCTCAAAATACGATGGAGATGATTTTCGTCCCCGCACCGAATTTCAAAAGAAGCAGCTATTTAAAAATGACGAGTCGAAATTCCACGAGTCGTAGGAGCCCGTGCGTGGGTGTGTGCTACACATCAAAATTATAAGCAGAGGCGGCTTCCTTGCAGAAGTTTTCCGATGCAGATAGGGAAATTTTTCAATAAATGTCCAGGTGGTGTGTAATGCGAAACTAAAAATCTGGGACATAATCACACGCTCAATAAGTGGATGATTGTAATTAACTAATCAGAGATCATTGCGTGATTGTACAATTTTTAACAACTCCCGTTTGTGTGCTGATTTTGAAAGAGAGATGCTTTGGAGTATTAATGGAAGCGGCAGTTCTCATGCTTGAAGATGTGAAAAACCTCAATGATTCTTTAAGTAATTGTTGCTACAGCAGTGTTGCACAGTATGTGTATTTAGTTAGGTGATGTGGAACCTCTCCATAATTTGCAGCCTTTTTTTTGGGTTGTAAATCATCAAATGACTTCTCCCGCTCTAGGTGGAGTGGAAGGGTGGAAGGAAGTGTCAGACTTTTACTGATTAAAACCCATCCGTGTTCCTTCAATTGCCTGTGCCAGGACTACGGTATCTCTTTCGAACAACCCGCGACCTCGGCTGGCATCGGCTCTATCGGACCCCGTAAATTTCTACTTTACCGCCCACGCCCACGGTGGCCAGGAATCTGCAGGTGACTCCCGACGCCCAGGGTGTCTCCTGCGGCGACTAGGGTCGTGAGGGTGCAAGGCTTTCTCCCTCACACGCTCCGCCTCCTCCTCGCGAGCATTACTGCTTCACAGAAGGTGAGGGCTCCCCATTCCCTCTCGCTCCAAACCATGTCCTGGACCAGGGCCGGACGAGAGAGATCGCAGCCACCGATCGCATCCGCGTGGACACGACGGTGCTCCGCTCAAGCTCGGCAGACCTCTACCGTATGCTCCACCGTGTCCTCCAGGCGATCCACACAATGGTGACACCCGGGCGTTTCCTCCCGCTTTATGCGAAACAGGAACCTCCCGATACAAGCGTTTTATTTATTTAATAAAATACAACTATCAAATTATTGATGAATTAACTTATAAAACACGCTCATTTATCCATCGTGATTTATTGCAATCGATGTCTCCCCAGTTCGTCGGCAGCACCCATATCAGTCTTGTCTAGGCAGGGCCACTCCAACGTCGAAGCCGCTGTCTTCGTGTCTAGTGGCACGGATTATTGAGATGATCAAGTCGTCATCTTAGCCAACCCATCACTATGCTAAAGGACCTATTACAACGATTGCAGCTCAGAGTTGTTCTACGAAGGTAGATATTTGTGGGGCGCAGACTCCGTCAACGGATGCAACAAGGGGAGTGAATGTTGTATGTCGTTTTTCACAAGCGTTTGAATATTTCGTTTTTTTTCTCCTTCGGTTGGTTTTAGTACAGAGGCGCGAGGGCGCGAAATATAAGAAAGAGCGTCAGTGTACGACCTGGATATCAAATAATGCCCTTTGAGTGTCCCAAACACCCAAGAAAGTTATCCACAGAGTCGTGTTCTTTGACTACGCTTCCCATGTTGACAAGCCACAAAATAAATCTCTACTTTCATTATGACGACGTGTTATTAGATCACCCTTTTAACAACATAGAGCATGATCAACTTTGAATTCATCGCAGCCACAGCCATCACATGATTTCGGCAACACATGCATAATATTTGATATTCAGGACCAAATGTAGAAAATTCCGTAAGAACTCCTGTAACCTTCGCCGAAATACTTAACTAGTCTGTTGTTTCGTATTTTTTACACAAATCACAATAAAAAAAGCAAAATAAATAACTCGTAAAAATAAATACTTTCAATACAACAAACTCACAACTTATCAAACTTATTTAATGTCACAATGACAAAATTGACAAACATTTTTTTTCGATCGTTGCTAGGTGAAATGTGAAAAGTGAGGAGATAAAAATAGAAACCTTCAATCAAATTCATAATTTCATTCAATACTACTAGCAACATTGTTTATAGACGACATTAGGTAATGAAACATTAACTTATGCTAAAGTTGTTTTATGCAACATCGTTAAATTAATGAAATCATTCGCGTTAATGATGCTTTGCATAATGGGGCCTTAATGTTTGTCTTTGTGCAACCGGCTGTAAATAATTATTTATGATATTAAAACCTAAATGCTAATGTTTATTAAGAAAAAAAAAAGTACAATGTAAATATTTTGTTAAATTTATTGAGTTGATGTTATTGAACGAACATAGGTCTGATTTCAAAAGCTGTCCGAGTGTATATACGTGTACATTTTTAGGATTTTTGTAGATTTTGACCTTCACCTTGCTTATGTGTCCCTTAATCGTATTAAATAATCAAATTTACCTAAATTCACATAATAAAAATTTCGTAGAACAAAAACATTGAAAAATGTAGTTCAGCACATTTCCACTGTCACAAATCTTCGGAACAAGTGGTCCGATTTTCAAAAATCTAACTGGAATATCCGTTTTAAACATAAATCTACACATTAGAACTAAAATATAGTAAAATATCTATAAATACAAAAAATCACATTTTCAATTTACGTACGAAACTAAAACTATTTTGACAGTTTAAACCACGCCAATTTCGCGTTTATATCGCGCGGTTTCGTTCATTGTGACGTAGACAATACGATATTAGCCGATTTCGTGTTAAGCTAAGGAATTGACGTGGTTTCGAAGCAAGGAATCATTAAGCATTAAGTGGTCATAGTGAATCAGGGCCCAGGTTTGGTTATGTAGTAAAGAGAAACCCGTATTCTTTTGGACATAGCAATTTGTAGCCAAAAATTTAAGAACGGTGAATGTTCTTCTTTATTTTGGGCATAAATTTGGTTTTGCCCTTATATAAAAGCAGGGCAGGAAAATTTGGGGTTGTGTTAAACGTGATTTAAGAAAGTTCTTCATAAAAATGGTACATATTAAAGAAATAAAAGGAGGAAGTTTGACATGTTAAAATTTAAATAATTTAAATGAAAACAATAACGTCTTGTTGCAACGAAATGCAAAGTAGCGGGCCCAACGAATACTATAAATAGACGGGTACAGGCCACAGAACATCATATACCCTAACGGTGCGGGCAATGCAGTGCAGCTGTGGGTATTCGTCTTTGATATTTTGACCTAGCCAAGGTAAACAGAACTGTCTCTTTGTAAAATCTTCATGAATTTTCAGGAATGGACCAAGGTTTGCTAAATAACTGTGTAAATCTTGTGCCGATATCGGCACGACAGTCAAAGTCGGTGATGATAGCGTTGACTACAACGACACAGTGCGAAAGCGTTTAGTAGTAATTGTATGAAACTACCAGTCCGACGATATCGTGTCGTTATTGTTATCGTCTAAAGTGAAAACGGCCAATGTCGGACGAACGGTGGACGCGTGGCCTGCTCTTGTAGCAGCGAAGCACATCGCGCTACGGCGTAGCTATGGCTACGTTCAAGAAGCGCTCAGTCTGTTTTCAGTGAAATATTGTTTTCCGATACAAGTATCTTAGTGAGTGATTGAGTGAACTAAATAAGTTTGTTAATTACCATCCTGTGAACTGCAGGAACTCCTGTTTCATATATAATTCCACTCCCAATTTTTCCGACATGTGAGCCCGCTAATTAGTGAAATTAAATTATTAGTTAAATCAGAATGTACTTTGATGGGTAAGTAAAAAAATGTAAAAAAATAAAATGTGTGTGCATCATCTTAAGTCCCGTCAGTCGCCATGACTAGAAATGCTTGCATCTTTCCGTTTTACTGGGAAATTTTCTAAGCACTAAGCTTGCTTTGGTCACTAGTAGGTATTGGCCAATGAATTGTTGTAGTTTTTAGCGCAATTTCGTTATCACGACTAGCTAACTACTTTTCAGGACACTTTCGAAAAGAGCACGGGTGGCCTAAGGGCCCGTTCACACGTACCACAACCACACGTAATCGGGCGGCTAATTTGTGTATAAATGAACAGTTTATTCACACGGACCACATTTTGCAGCCAAAATTAACCGTGTCGGCGATACCGACCACGTCGCAGCCACAACACAACCACCAGAGACGAGCGGAGCGTCACATCACAAACACAACGTGCGCGCGAAGTGTGTACTAGGCGATTTGAATTTGTAGTTACAATAACGAAACTGCAAGAAGCTGTAGCGACACCATTCACACGTAATCACTGCTCGCCCACATTCTGTCGCTGCGATGTGGTGTGTTTGTGGTACGTGTGATCGGGCCCCAAGGGTTTACTCAGTTCACGTCAGGGCCTTTCAGATTCTGGGCCGTTTGGGCTCAGTAGTTCGTCAGGAAATGTATAGCTAGAAGGCAATATTTCTAGGCTCGAGCACTCAGGGTTTCAGAGCCAGCTCTGACATCCACGAGCTTTAGTGTAGTCACCCGTGTTATTCTTTTACGGCCGAATCCAATAACGTCTATCACCAACTTTTGCGTTCTAGAGATAGGAAAACTTTTATGAAACCTAAAAGAAACATGACATTGGCTGAATGCACGATCCTTGCGAAGCCAATAAAAACTTGTTAATTTTTTGAACAAGTTGCGCATTGTTTCTTGGATCAAATAATGCACATTTTATATTTCCAACGGACCAAAATAGGTTTTGAGTTTTCCAACAGTCATGGCATTTTAAAATTCAGTAAATTTTAATTCTCTTTCATAGTCTCGATTATAGTTCTTGAAATATGGTCGGCCTTGGCATTTTTATTTATTTACACAATATTTTATATTAACTATGTCAATTAAATAAATGTTTATAAGTAATAATCGTACGAAAAGTCTTGTTATAATAATGATGTACATGAATCTGTAACAAAAATTTCGTACTCTCATATCGTAAAATTTGAATTATAAACTTCAAAACGAGAATATAAAGACATACTTTAAACACAGAATACCGAAATTTGAAATAGAATCACATTATAACACTTTTTGAACACACTTACTCGCACTTTACATTACCACACTAGTGTTTTTACTTTACTTTTCAATCTCCGCAAATAGTTTTTGGTAATAAATAAAAAAAATTATTGTTGTTGTGCGGGAGCAAATTCCAAATGTCAATAAATTGATTTAAAATAAAAATAAAAAAATCCTCAATGCACCATCTAGGATCGCCAAGTTTAAAGAAATGTTTCCGAAACTACGTTGCCTCCTAAACCTATTTGAATTAGATGCAATACATGGTTGGAAGCCTATTCCGATTAATTGTTTTTTTTTTAAAGGAGTTACAAATGTTTTTAAAATCTGCCACATTTTAAATGCAATTACTGCAGGAATAAATTTTCATAGTAACTAATGTAAAGAAGCAGATATATAATTTTTTTTTTTAATACTTACACTCTTTTCTTTCTTTTTTGAGATTTTTTTTCGAGCTTTTCGGATAGAAGACGCAGCATGACTCCAAGAATTTTGAGCAACTCTTATTTTGCTTTGCAGAAATGAAGCAGCAGATTCAATATTGATTCCTTTTTTGTTCGTTTTCGGGCAGATCTTTTTATGTTTAAATAGAGATTTTTTATCCCCATTGCGCATAAAACACTTTTTAAATATTTCTTATACTGCTTTCTCAACAAAATGGCGATTTTGTAAAATTATCCTTTTTTATAGGATTCGTTATTTAAAAGAAATACCGTTATTTATTATATCTTTTAATTTTCAACTCCTATTTGAGTATGGACAGTCAAAAGAAAGTCTATCCAATCCGTCCGGCTCCCGAAATAAATCCTGTGTCCGCCCTTGATGTGCAGTATTGTAAAAAAAAAAGTTTTTTTTTTGTAATTGCTTTGAAGATTTGGTTCTTTGTTGACTGATTTTAACTGTCTATTCATCATTTTATACGAAGTATATATTTGCTACCAGTTTTGAAATACCAGTACATCTTCCAAAAGCTTTTGTTTTATTTTAACTGTGGAGCTGGTCTGTAGGCCCTTAGCATGTGAGACCAAAACCCCTATACACCCCTTATTTTCAACGGCGATATAGAATTGTATAAAGTTTATTGTAATAATTGTGGAAAAACTATAAAAGTCTTTTTCTAACGAACACCTGCCTTTTATTATTCTTTTTTTTTTAATCACATTTTCATCCATAGTAGTAATTGTCTTTGACTCCTTGTCAGTATAACAGGGACATCTATCTCTAAGCACAATACCATGGACATTTCAATAGTCGATAAATTAAAACATTCAATCCCTACAAAAAAGGGACGTCGTTGCGAAAAGATAACGGGGTCGAAATGTGAGCCAATTAAGTTGTTAAGAACTTACTTATAGATTTCGTTTTCTTATGTCAAACTGTCAATTACGTTTCATTCCTCCTCGCTGGAGAGGAGGAACTCTCCAGCATTATCAACAAAATGCAGTACAATCTTGTGTACTACTTACTAACAGACTTTTAATTTATTATAAATTATAACTTAATCCAGTCATTTAAGAATTTAAGGCCCAGTTTCACCATACCATGTTAGTTAGTTTAATGTTATGTTAAAATGTTAACGGGACATTAAGAGTATCAAGTGTTTCACCAAGCGCTAATCCAGTATTATTATGTCTGAATCAGGCATTAAATTTAATTGCTGCCGTAGACGTCACTAAACTTACTAACAACATAGTCAGTTGACAAAATCATGCAAATGGAAGCAGCGGGTAACTTAGTTTTTGAACATCCAAATGTTTTGGAAATTATGGACAACTTGGACGATTTAGAGAGACGACGTCCTAAAATTTTCTACGACTTCTTAACGCTTCGAAATAAAGCTAATTAAAACATTCTCATTCGATGAAAAATTACAGCCACGTTCACGCGTTTTTTTATATAACATACACAGTCAGCCTATAATGTTCCCACTGCTGGGACACAGGCCTCTTGAGAGGGAGTGAGCCGTAATCCACCACGCGGGCCCAGCGCGGGTTAGTCGATGTCACCATGTCTCCGAATTTTTAGTTACGATGTTTTCCTTCACCGTTTTGAGAGCATGCAATGGCTGATGAAATAATTTACACAAAGTTAAGCGCCTGTCTAGGTACAAACCTACGACCTACAACCCGTGAACCCGTAAGTCGCGATCGTTACCACAGGGCCACCAGTTACACCACATCACACCGACGATTAACCCTATTCGCACTGTGTAAGTGCATCCAAGGAAAACCCCCATTGGTGTAGGACTATTGCAGGATATGGAAACAAAGATATTGGATTGGGTTGGGATGGCTAAAGTAAACTGGTTATCTAGAACTATGGAAATACTAATAGCCCCTGCTTGACTAACATTTTATATAAATTATACATAAAATAGCAGGGGGTGACTTGCACACTCAGGAGATAATAATAATAATCCGTTTTCGGGAACCTATTAGGAAAACAGATTATTATTATTTTCTCCTTTATTTCATTATATTCATACAAATACAATGTAAATATTGAAATATAAAAATATTTCAAAAATAAAAAAAAATGTAGCCCACTGGTATCCGTAACAGGGTCCAAGCTACGCGGCGGTCAGGGCTCCAGAGAGAGGAATCTCCTAACAATGCGAGCCGTGACCAGAAGTACTGCTTTCTGAATCAAGCCCTTGATCAAACTGACTAACGAGAGCCTCCTCAGGTCTTGGTCGAGGCTCTTAGCTATTAATCCATTGGTTTTCACGACTATCGGCACAATGATCGCTGAGTCCACGTCCCACAAGTAGAGAACGTCGATTCTTAACAAAATTTGAAAAACCAGTTTGACTTTGACATATGTACCGACGAAATGAAATTTTACAAGAACACATTAAAACTTGACTACACAACTGACATTGTTTTTTTTGTATTATTGAAGGGTTTGACATTTGACATTGGGACTTTTTATTTTTGGTTGCCTTGAAAACCGACCGATTTATGAGTGAATGATACATGACTCATTCGCTTAACGCCAGGTTGCTTAATGTGGCGTTATTTTTGTCTGATGGAACGTTAAAACCATTAACATCGATGTTTCTTATAATGACTGATTTAATAACTAATATCCGGTTATGAACAGCTTGGTGAAACTAGGTCTAAATTTATAAATAAATGCTAATAATAAAAGTTGTTTTTTAAAGTTATGTTAGTTGTAACGGAAAGCACGGGTGGGAAAAGTATAGAACCATAATATATCAATATTTTTTCGCAAAATAGATAGCCTTTATCGATGATTTTGAGACTACTATTACTATAGAATTGTACTGTTTATCATCAATAGCGATCTGTCTTTCACTGATAATAGGTTATTGGGTCCGGCCGTTTAAGAATACTATACTTACTGTAACAAAATCTATAAGGCACCACGTACATACCGGGCATTGCGTCCGATTAATGAAGCCTATCAGACGTTGAGATGCTTCTAATATCCCTTCGAATGCGATCTTAATTGGATGATCTGGATCACAGTGCTCATCGTATTCTGGATCCTTGAAAAATATTTAACATTTCAAAATTAAGTACATAATATTGTACAATTTATTTTGACTACTAAAGTATATCACGCATTTCCTGCTAGTATTGCTTTCCTGTTAAATGTCCTATCAAGGCTAGTCTGTAAAGTTTGAGGGCTACAATGGCCGCATAGTACCTACGTGACTTATTCTCACGGTCTGCCCGCTAGCCACTAGTCAAGCCCCCTCGAATAGGCAAGGAGCCACGGGGCACGTTTAAAATTTAAAAGAGTTTTCAACATGAACTTACATCTTTAGGATTGGCCATATTCTTATTTTTGTTTTCATTTACGATTGCACACTAGTAATTTTACTTATTGATACTAAACATGGGATTGGGGAAACGTATTTTCAAAACAAATTGAATGTCAACATTGTACTTGACATAACCGTTTGTGTACCACAGAGTAGGTACGGAATCGGAGTGCTTTGTTTTTTTTTTGTGTATTTAATATACTGCGTTCACACCGGCCCAACGACCGCCATCACAGAACATTCGGCGTTCGTTTGCCTTCGAAGGTACGTCCAAATACATTACCTACGGGCGAATTGCATCGATGAAACTGAACGCGTTCAGCACATCTAAAACGCGCTCAAGAGCAGTCCCATAACCAGTTGGTAACGGACTTACGATAGTAGGTACTGGTTTGGAAAGCCGTATATTCATAAAAAATAAATAGCCATTGTGTCTCGCGTGGATCCACATTAGAATACAATACGAAGGGATACGTATTGTTTTATTAATTGGCTCGAAGACACAATTAATTAGGTGTATATTATTAGGAAACCTCCGGAGGACACACACATTTAATCTAAAACTATTTTCATCGAACTCTATTGACTAAAAGTCTCGGTTAGATGAATTCATATTTCATCATCTGGCTTGCGTTTTCCAAGTATTTTGGGGTTGGATTCTAGTCCAACCGGATGCAGCTGAATACCAGTATTTTACGTGGAGCGACTACCTTTGTGACCTCCACAACCCAGTTGCTGGGTAACACGATACCCTTGGTAAAACTGGTTGTCAGCCTTTCGGACTTCTGACGACCCGCAACGACTGTCAATGCCGTGCGCACGGAGGGGTCTCGGTAAGTAAAGATGGTCACCCATCCACGGACCGACCGCGGCTAGCCTAGCTTAACCTGATCGATCGTCCCGTGCAGCTGTTATTTCTTAGCCACGCACGAGCCCCATCATAATCCATGTTTATGGATGCATTTAAGGATGCTCATAATTACTCTTTAATTTTAATTATAGAGAAATGTTGACAAGATCAGCCACACGACGAGCACCTCCGGAGTTTTCGCTAAGCTCCGCCTCGCAGGCTTTTAGTGTAAATGAATGTGAGTACCATGCAGGCTAGACAGAATACATGACATTATCAACCGTCTGGCTGTTTTGAGTATGTTTATATGGCCTACGCAAATGTCCTGCAAATATGGAGCGTCGTGTGACGGGTCGACAACGAGTCGACAAAAAAGAAATTTCAAAGTAAGAATCCTACAATAACGGTAAATAACAAAACCTACAAAACGTTAATTCCAGGCTGTCTAGGCCATTACCGATGTCAATGTTTTATGAATGAGCGTTTTTTTTTGCTATGATGATCTTCATTTCAAAATGATTGAAAGCACTGACCAACAAATATTCTTACATTCAATCTTCATTCTTTCACTTACTTAACTATAAGTATTATAGTATGTGATTTTTGGAAAAAATGCTTTTTCATTCGATACCACTGCGCCATGTAACATAACAATAATTATTAACATCATTATTTCATCACTATTATTTATTATTTATTTGTGTACATTAATACCATACAACCTTGTTTTCATTCCATCTAATGTCACATTTATTAGATAAACTATACTATTACTGTCTAAATTTTGTTTCATTGTGTGGTGACACTGTTTTCATACGATTATCAAAATAATAATTATCTCTGCTAAGTAATAAATGCACAATTTTAGTTATCCATTATTAGAAACTTTTTTAATAATAGTTAAGTACATTCAACTATCTCAAATTCCTTTCGTCAAGCAGCTAGCACAAGCAAATACTTCAGAGGATGTGAGGATTGAGGGACCAGCTTTAATAATCGATATCTTCGTATTGCGTAAATATTTCTACTCCATTTCTTTTTGCAAAATGTTGTAGGACTTTTACTATTACTTCATGTACAAAAAGAACGTTTTCATTTATTTCATTCAATATTCACAATTTATTTTTTGTTGTGAGGACTGAGGGACCACTGTTTCGTTGTCACATTTTTTATTTTCTTATATGCTTTGTGGTCTATAATTTTTGTAAAAACCTTTACTAATTCTTGACTAAATGTCTGTATTCACAAAACCTTCAGTTTTAAAATACTTTTCGAGATCTGGCTGATGGTCTGTGAGAACTGAGGGACAACAGTTTTTGAGCTGTAGTTTTAACATAAAGGAGATGGATATTGCTCCCATACAAGTTTGGCCCTTCACAGACAATAATAAAACAATATATGATATGAAGGCATATTTGTATTTAATAGTCCTGTTAATATTCTATTACTCCAGAATTCGGTGGTGTCGAGATTTAAGACATTTTCCGTCTTATTCCAAAACACGATCAAAATTTAGTACGAGGATTATTGCTAGGTTTAAACCAATACTAAATAAAACGTTATTATATAACGAAGTTTATCACTAGTTCATGAACTATCTATGGTACTAAAGTTAAACCGCCGAGACCCCTAGTTTAACTATGGATCTAACTTCGGTACTAATTTATTTGAGGTTAGCGTTGATGATTTTTGTGTGTTTATATTTACAAATAGTAAAAAAATGGATATCACTGGGATTGACTTGACGGATTTGGAAGATTTAGATACACTGGAGACGTCTCGGCGATCTTACAAACATCGTCATCGTGTAAATCCCTTTGAATTGAGTGACGAAGATTTTAGATATAAGTATAGGTTAACAAGAGGTTCTGGAGAAAAAATTGTGCATGTTCTACGTGAGGATTTATCCCACGACCCTCGAGGATGCCCATTGAGTCCTGAAGTGAAAGTGGTTTGTGCATTACGCAACTAGGCTCGCCATGAAGTACGTACCCTTGGTCAATGCAATAACATTGGACAAAATCCAATTCATAAAGTAATATTATTGTTTTAATCGTAGATTCAAGATGATACAGCTGATTTACATGGTGTGTCTCAACCAGCTGTCAGCAAAACATGCAAAAAGGTAGCGGAGATTTTGTCACGGATTTCCCGAAGATTTATTAAAATAGTCATTAACTTCAATGACAAAGTCGTGAGGAGCAATCGCCAATATTTCTAAGTCCTCAGGAGAAGGTGATGGTGGTTTTTCGCCACCGCCTGTGTTTGATTGTTCCCTCGTATGGGTCGATAAGTTGGATTTAGCGGACAACTTCATTCTTTTCCAAGCCAACTTTAACTCTCCATCTGATCTACATTTACCCGTTATTTCATTAAATCTAAAAATAATAAATATATGCTAATTAATATCACGTAAACCATAACGTACTTGTACCCACATCAAATGCAATAAGTACATACTTAATCTGTATATTAAATTACTTGACCGTCACTGGAAGCCTTATATTGAGAGAGCATATCCGTTTCCGTCGATTTCTTACCAGTTTTAGTACTTGTTTAACCAACGCAGTGGCGCCACCTGGTGGTTGCTTGCCATTTTAGTTTCATAAAATGTAACAAGCTACTTTTTGTTCATTGGCGTTTCGTTCTCCGTCGAAGCATATTGGCGCATCGGTTCACGACCGATGCCAAAAAATACACCATAGTTTTTCAATACGTGATCATACTTTTAACAGTTTTTCTGTTCGGATCACTATCTTGGAAATTATTAGAGTAAATTTAACATTTCGTTTAGTCCTTTTTTTAAATAGTGCTGTTTAAAGGTGAGTTAATTTTGAAGAAAAATCGGTAAGTACCCTACTTTGTAAAAGTAAGTGAACATTACATTGAACGGTTTTTTCCGTTCGGATCACAGTCATTTCTAAATTTGTGTTTTAAAAACATTTTTTTTTAGTGAGTCAAGAAGGCTTAATATTTGATACGGCCTATCTAACGTAACTTTTATTACGATAATGGATGACCACGTTAATGTTTCGGCTGCCGAGCCACAAGCTGTGGCCGGCCCGAGTGGAAAGACTCGGTAAAGGGACTTTAGTTGCACTAGCAGCAGCACGACTAGCAGCAGCTCTTCAAGCTCGTCTTCTCCAAAACGTGGCAAGCGGTCGCGCCGCGCACGCCGCAAGAAGAATAAGCGCGCCCAACTGTCTAACTCGACATTGGACAAACTTATAAAGGAAGTCAGTGAGCTACGCCAACATGTTTTTGCAAATAATATGCATACTGCTTGCCATGATGGGGTATCAGTTTGTTCTGGGGTCAGTGGGGAACTATATGGGCAACATAATATTGACGAACAGTGCCCTGATGTTGAAGGTCAAAACTCAAATTTAGACTTCACTTTTGATATCGAGACAAAGCTTAAGGAACCATCAGTTCCGAAAACTCCTGATAGTTTTTTAAAAATGCTACTAGATGTCCAGCGCTTAGGTAGCACATCTTGGTCTGAAGTAAGGTATTCTGATACTCAAAAGCTCTACAATCACACCCCAGGTTTCGTAGACTTAGACACAAACGAAGAGATAAAAATGTATGATACGTTACGTCACTTGACACATGCTGATAAATCATATGCAGCAATTACTTTTTGCATCCTAAAACAAAAAGAATCATTGCAAGAAGCTATTCGTTATCTCCTTTTGTCGGCAAAAAATACAGAAGTCAACTTTGATAATTTAAGCGGGAAGGTTGAAGAATTATTTCAAAAAGGTGATTTGCAGAGAATCTCTTCAGACTTGTTACAATTAGTTTGTGGCCATCGAGCCGAAAGTATAGAAATGCGTCGAGAGACAATTACTAGTCAAATTCGAGATCCATTAGTTAAAGCATCTTTGAATAGAATTCCCCCATCATCTTCCTATTTATTTAGTCCCGAGTCTTTCACGACAGCATTAGAAAAGGCTGGAGGTGTACGCAAAGCTTTTTGGCCTCCAAAAACTGATTCACATACTAGATCTAATCAATCTAACCGCCGCCCCTCGCGGGGGCAAGGCGTACATAAACCTGTAGTTCCATCGCGTGAAGCTCAATATTTTTGCCATGAACCAGGCATACCGATGCACACGCATGCCTATGACAACTCACCCTCGCGGGGTGGACATTTTCGCACCAATTACACAAACAAAGGTCAGAGTCTGCCATCCTTTCAATCCGATCAATATACTAACAGCAGAGGTTCATCTCACAACCAAGGCTCGCGGCCCGATCGTGCAAGTAACCGAGGTCGAGGACGTTCATACCCTCCAAAAAGCTCTCGAGCGACCCATAAGCGATACAAGCAATGACTGGAATCGTTTTCGAGCAGGTCAGCGGGCCTATTACGAACTTTTAAAAAACCAGGCAAGTTCCAGGCAATTCATTTCACGGGCTGGTTAAATTTCGTATTATGACATTCCTAGTTCTGAGCGACTTCACGCTGGGTAGTTTGTCTATGGCTGGCTTGTAATTCTCTGACGTAACGTTCAGTAACCCAATTATATATTTATAGGGAAGTTACGGTTTTGTTTAAACCACGTATTTTATGATAAAAATAATAAATACCATATATTAAACTAGTTAGTCTAGTATGGTAGGTGAAAATATGAACGCAATTTATATTGTGCTATTCTAAATTAAAATGATTTATATAATATTTCCTGTTTGCAAATTGTAACGCGAGGTTTCCGAACGTATTCCACTTGAAGGTCAGCGGGGAATTCGACAACTTCCATGAAAGTATTGTTTGTCAAACATTAGTTAATAACAATAACATTAAGAAAGAACACTATCGTATTGTTTGTTTAATGGAAGGATCCATTCTAAGATTTACGGAGTACGAGTATAAACAAAAAGATGGCGAAAGTGTTATTGAGTATTTCAATTAATATTCATGTTTTTAACATGATATAATATTAAATACAATGTAAGTTTTATTTTAATAGTGGATGAGCGTTCTCGCCCTCGCCTCGTCGGCGCGTTACCTAACTTATGTTCAGCTGGAAAAATTGTTGGAGTTTTTATACTACTTCCAAGAAGTCTGAAGAAATCTCAGTGATTTGCATCTAATATAGAAAAAGTTGGCTGGGACATTGAATGAGAGCCTATATCACCAGTAGGGCGTTGGTAGGAGCCAGTAGCATACTATGATAATGCATCCAAAACCTAAAATGAGAATAATGTTTAGTTAAAACTTTACGTAAAGTTCATACTTAATAAAAACAACTACCTTAGTCTTCACGGATAAATCCGTGGATTTTGTAAGCCCGTTATGGGTTAAAGGTGAACACCAAAAGGAAAGGCCGTTGTTAGGATTTCAATTGTATTTCTAAATTTCAAAGTGTATTTTACTATTCTTAGCCTTGTGTGCGATCACACGTCTCATGACATGTGAGGCCTCAGCTGCACACAAAGATTCAGTCCCAAGTCGTGAACTGCACATCATCCATGTCGAACGCATTAGATTGGTCACGAAGTCGTCTCCTTTTATTACTTGATTCACAAGTGTGCCGAGAAGAATCACTTTCCAGGAACTCAAAAAGTTCATTTTCGTCACACATGATTATATTCTCTTATTTTATACAGAAAACACTCCAATAATTTCCAAATAAACCCTAAACAATTCAATAAAAGCTCCTCTGAAGCAGCGTAAACTGAATGGATTGTGAGGTTACTTTTTGACAGTTCTAATACGGAACGAAATGTCAAACGAACGTTCGTAATACGGTATTGCAAGGCAATATTCGGCCAGAAGTCGGCCAGGGTGTCACGTGACCGCTGACTGGCTTGTTTGACGAGTTCATAATACAAATTGCAAGGCAGTTCAGTTTACGCCGTAAACTGCCTGGAAATAAGAGTTCATAATAGGGCCCCTGGAGTCTGGATTTGTGCCCGGTTGATGGCAATAGGCTCGCCCCCTATTACATGGGACTTAAACATAACTGGCGAAATGTGAGTGTACTATAGGTACACCTCTGCCTAACCCTTCTGGGATTACAGGCGTGATGTTATGTTATGTGTAGTTTAACCCTCAAAAATGTTGAATAAAACGCACAGTTTTATTTCTACAATAGCCCACGCTTCGTTCGCATATTTACGTGGTGTATTAAATCGACTAAAATAACAGCCACATTTTTATAGAACTTTCCTGTTATTACATTTGTAGTTTTGGTCACATCTGCCCAAATATGAAGAGAGTCAGGACTGGTGACGCGAACGCAAGTTGACAACGATGCACAGTTGTCTGTGTGAGAACCAGCTAGTCCTGAGGTCGAGACCCGAAGCCTTCAGTAATAATTTCCCATTTCTTGCGAAGTTTTTCGTTTAATAAATTAATAAGCCAGCGTAAGTCAAAGTCAAAGCATTTACATCAAAAGGCACTTTTGTACGTCAAATTTTACATTAAAAATAGAATTGATTCTAGGCGACCCTTCCAAAAGGTAGTTTCGTATGGAGAAGAAGGGGCATGAAACTCCACCGTTACTCTTTTAAAATGTTTTACAATTTTTTATATTTATTACCTAATTATATTTCTATATGTGAAGACGATGCACCAAGAGTAAAAATACCATACCACAATTGGTAAAAAATAAAATAAAGCAAGCGTATACAACCTGAATGGCACAACACTGAAATACTGACTGATGTATTCTTAGAGATTATTCCAGCTATCACTAAAAATTATAACAGTAGATAGTAAAACACGGGATTTCTCATTAATATTACTTTAGTCAGGTTGTAGCTTGTTGCAATACCTGCGTGGTCAAAACTTGGACCACGTAGGTATTTCACCAGCATTTCTTTTTATAATTCACGAAAATTTTCAACGCCTTGGTTTTTTTACAGAATCATGTACTGAATCCAAGGTAACAGTTTGTGCGTCGATGAGGATGCCACCCTGTATTATGTCATGATTGACTGCTTAGCTCCTTAAAGGTATAGCGAGATGATAATCATTTAAAAGGTTAAGATAGTTACAGATTTAACCTCTGTAACTATAGAAGAATACGAATAAATTGCAATATTGCTCATCCCCCATATCAAATAGCGTGATAATATATAACCTACGGACTGACCTGACTTATAGAAAATATTTATGCAAATTTTGAACAAAATCTATCGGGTAGTTTTTGCGTGATGCTGGCACATACATATTACATGATAAGCAGACAATCGAAATTCCCCAGACTTCGCAAAAAATACTTAAACAAAACTATGTACAGTTTTGACTTCGCTACAGTTTTATTTTCAGTACTTAAAGATATAGATTAGGTCTTTCTTGCTTAAGTGGTCCGTTCTGCCTTCTTATCCCCTACGTTTTAAAATGCCTAAAACCGGCGCCAGCCTGATTTTGCTTTACAAATTTGACAACTAACTGGTTACTGGTGACCTGACATACAGGTTTTGTAAAAAACTTACATTAGGCACCAGTCTTCCACAAATAATTATGAAACTGTGTCTGTAGACTATTAAATACAATATCTGTAATTTGTGGAAATAAATAAATAAATAATTATAAAAAAAAAAATTGTTTGAATAAAGTTGGCAAAGGGTAAAATAGTGGGCACACGACATGCTCATTTTATACTGCGTGGGTACCTATACCGCCGCACCGGGATTAAAATCATAGCAAAAAATATTTCAAAGATTATATAGGAAGGACTCATGAATATAAACAACTTTAGATTTTTTGTGACCAAGTCCAAAATATAGGTACCGGTATTTTATAATAAAAAAAAATGCAAAACCCAATCAAGATCTTTATAGATAAGATGTTTTTTTTTCATAATAAAGTTATAGTAAATTAAGTAAATTGTTATTTTTAATAAAGCATTTTATCATGTGTAGGATCCCGAATATGATGAGTGGTGTGATCCAGACAATCCACGTAAGATAAAATATGAAGGTATACTAGCTGCTTCAAAACGAATATTAGGCCAGGTTGTTCGGACACCATTACAGGTACCTACTCTTTTACTCACACACTCACCTTTGTGCTGAATAAAAAAGCACAAAATTACTTAAAGTTTAATAAATGTAGGTGCAAAATAAATAATGCATTGCATTTTTATTTTCGTAGAAAGATCACATGTCGCAGAACCTGGGTATGGAGTTGTATTTGAAAGAGGAATTCTTACAAGTCACTGGCTGGTAAAAATTTACAATTTTATTGTTAAATATACGTATAAGTATTTTATCAATGGGGATGGCAAGTTAAAGCTAATCTCAGATGGCGCTGCGTACAGTTGTTCTCAATGGCGTCAGTATGACATTTCTTGAATCGTGTAAACAAACGGAAAAAACAACATTGTGGGCGGTTAGTGTAGTTTATTTGGTAACATGGACGCGAAAATGTATTCTACTTGGAGCTTGCTAAAGAGAGATGAATAATTGGTTACATTTTTCCAGGTAAGAGCTGTATGACAAAAACTTAAACTTTAGTACACCACAACTCTCTCCATATCCAACAGAACCCTCTATCATACTTCTACCATTGGAGATGTACCATGACATAAATATTAACTCTATTTTACCTCCGCTTGAAAGACAATGTATTACATTATTTTGAAAGGTGAATATTTCTTATCGGTTTTATTTTATGTGATGGTAGGTAGTTCCTATTTTACTAATACGAAATATTTCTGTCATTTTGAAGATTCAACAAAAAACAGATGCATCAGAAAAGTTATATGAAGACAGATTCCTCGTATTGATAAGAAGATACCCGCATTTATCAATGATAACTTTTATATAAAAGGATTTGTCAAGAAGACAATGAAAAAACTCAACTATCAAGTTGACATCAAGATAGATGACCAGGGTGGCATGGCATGGCATGGCTTAGCATGGCATGTAAGCAGAAACGGACTTATTAGCCCTGAATCTGTACCTTATATACAGAGTCAAAATGGGGAATTACTATTTAAAAAAACCTGCCTATATGATATTCAAGTACAAGGACAAATATACTGCAGTGGCAGAAATTCTGTAATTTATTTATATATTGAAAAAGATGAATTGTTCATAGAAAACATATTATAAAGTTAGATTATTATTAAATTATGAATAAATATCTGTATAAAGATTATTATAATATAATAAAGACACCTAAAAGTTATTTATGAGTTTTATTTGTGATACACTCTCGAGAAATAGAAGGATGTGGGTTTTGATTGCTTGAAAGATGTTGCAAAAGATTCTTTTGAATGTTTCTCTTAGCATGTCTTTCGTCTCTCACACTAGCACTGGCTGATATCCTTTTATGGTTCCATGAAAAGAGACTTGGTACTGCTTCTTTCTTTAAAAGTTTGTGTACACAGGGCAAACCTTAAAACAAGATGAACAATGTTAAGTATTTAAAGATATTTTGTAATGTTAACAATTTAGGTATATAGATACTTGCTTAAATAGAAGAACTATCGTTTATAACACCCACCTGTACTCACACTTAATGTTTAGTAATAATTTTCATGAAAATGGTCTTGACATAACCTCTTAGTCCTAGTAGGCTCAGTTTTTAATCCTTACGGCAGCTATTCACTTTCTTCATTTAATACGATTTATTGGAAATTTGTGTTGGCCTACGTTTTAACACCCAATTACACAACACTTTGTAATTTCTACGTTATTTGTGAACATATTATGTATGATGCTATACAATATGACAGATAATTTGGAACAATCGTATACAGCGCCACTTTGACAGTTGCCTTCCCCATTATGAACGGAAAATAAAGTACGGAAAACGAGGTTGTACCTCAAAACCTATTCTTGCTATTTTACACACGCGACTTGCATCGATTCTGTAGCGATACAGTCGCGATGCAGCTACGATACATTCGTGCGCTGTAGTGACGACTAACTGTGAATGCCTGGGCGTGGTCAACGTAAATATTTGGTAAATAATGTGGTGATTGTGAACCCACGTTACCCTTTGTTCCCGTTGAGTAACACCAAGTTGTGTTACACTGTTACTCATTGGGAAAAATATTTCCGTTGAGTAACACCATGTGGTGTTACACCGCTACTCATTGGGAAAAAAATATCCCTACAAGTCACACTGTAACTAAATGCCACGTTTATTTCCATAAATGATCACTGTTACTCCTGTTGAGTTACAGTGATCATTAATGGAACGCTCTGTTCCCGTTAAGTAATACCTTTTTGGGTAAAATTATTGTTGAAATACACCTTGACTTAAGGCAAAGATTATCCCGACGCGTATCTCTAAACACCCGTGTTCGTGATGTATATTAGAAAAAACCGACGGAACCACAACAATCCAGACCCGAGACAATATTGATAATCTGTTATCTGCACTAGACCGGCTGGAAATCGAACCCGTTCCTCACAAAGCATATACATACACGTATATTAATTTTAATTGCACCGCAACTGCGATGCCGCAGGACAAATAGTTCAGCAGATACTCGTATGTTTATTTTGTAGCTGAGGTCAAAATAATAATAAAAAAAACTTCAACTACCCTTTCTTACATAATAGTTCGGAAACGGAACGCGTAGCATGACCACCACCACAGAGAAACAACACGGTGTTACTCAATGGGAATTGTTTTTCTTAATGAGTAACAGTGTAACACAACATGGTGTTACTCAACGGGAACCAACCCACGTTTCTAAAACTAATAAAGTACCTGAAAGGAAAAAAAAAAAGAAAATGTTATAGAATGTCACATTCAACATTTCGCTCTTTTCACACGACGTCGCCCGAAACGGTCGCGCGTTAGTAGTGATGCTGAATCGATACAGTCGGGCGTTTGCATCGATGCAGAAGCGATACTGTATCACTACTGAATTGCTGGTGGGTGAACTCCTTTAGAAATTTAATTCCGTGTCTATTATTAAGTATTTAAAGGCGGCTACTTGTCTAGAAGACGCTTACACTAACAACTCGAATCACCAAAGGACCGTAACCTAGCGCATATGCATTTTTTTTGTAAATTTTCTTTTTTATTTGTGAGATTACAAAGAATGGCGAAAGTACTTAAAATTACTCAGCCGTAGTCGCCAAGCAATTCCATTTGCGGAGAAATTACTCTAATCCTGCTTGCTACACACGTCGGTACACGGTCAATTGTGTCAATGACTGGGTTAGAGAGCAAGAAAACTATCTGCCTGCCAATTACGCCTTTTAGTAGATAGCCTCGTGTCCTTCACCACACATACCTCACCTTTAAAAACTTCATGTAAATTCATTTTGAAAACGCCAAAAAGTAGTCAAGAAGTAGTCGTAAATAGTCACCAAGATTGAAAAAAATTGTCGCTTTTTGATTCCAAAGTTATAGCTCTAACTTAGTGAGGATTGTGATCTTGAAATGATTTTCCCCCACACATGATAATTTCGACCAGCAGCCTAATTGCGTAACACATTTTCGTAAACGATCACGACTAATCTGTTTGATTTTGACAGTTCAACAACATTCATTGCGTTATTCACATTGTTGAACATAATTTTTATACAACTTATGAAGCAACGGATTAGCAATCTGTTTCAAAACGATTCAAATTCCGATTGATTGTGTATTACGCAATTAGGGTACTGGTTAACTATGTAGAAGTATGTTAAACTTATATGTAAACTTCTACACACATTTCGAGTCGAGTACGCTTTTATAAATAAATTCGATTTAAAAAAACGTAATCGTTCCGCGGTTCACAGGTGACGATTGTAACGAGAAAGGCTCACCACGTAATCCTCAACAAGACCCTTTATTTGTCTGGAATCTCTTAATGACTATACTTATTTCGAGATTTGGCATAGCTTTACTACTATTTTTTGACAATTTTTTGGAATTAAAACCAAACGATATATCGATACTCCCAGCCGTTTGCTTGCACTGAGGTGGGGATTGTGTGGAGACATTCAACCCACAATCCTCACTAACTTATAGCTTTATCTTCGGAATCATAATGCGACAATTTTTTTTTATGTTGGTGACTATTTATAACTATTTATTGAAAAAAAATTGTCGTTTTCAAAACAGATTTCATGAAGTTTTTAAAGGTGAGGATTGTGTGGTGAAGGACACATTGCCTCTGCTTGCCGGCACACACTAAAATACATTCCAATGCCAGTAAGCGTCATCATCCGACGAAACCCTTCACCTTAGATTACCCCTTCGGACGTCCAGCGGAACATAGAGTGGCCGCCTTTAGGCACATATTAAACGAAAACATACATTTATTTACATATTTAGTTATAATTTCGTAAAAAGCACCATTACAGCTAAGTAAAACGTGGCAATGCGATGCTATACTAACTACTTAACTTAACTACTTAGATAAAAATAACTACCCCTGACAAGAAAACAATGGCATTTAATTTATTTTTTTAATACACTTCAGTGTCACTTGGGCGAACGCAAGCTGCTGTGATATATAATAACTTAGTAGATACATAGTATATGGTACCGGCTATGTGCCAGGCAGTACAAATGGAAAAGGAATGCATTATGTATTTATCTATTCTCACCTGTACAATGTTACATGCTTATGTATTTCAGTCTGTTATTAAAACAATATTAACGACTTGCGATTTGCGGCTTGCAGAGACTGGATGAGGAGAGCCTAAGATCGGGCTCAGTGGCGTGCTTTAGAAGAGGCCTACGTCCAGCAGTGGACAAATATAGGCTGATGATGACACAAACACTAGTTAAATTATCATATGTTTAACAGAGTTTTATAGTTTCAAGGAACGAGGGGTGTGCAACACTTTATCATTGCTGAGCGACGAACAAAAGAAGTTGGGCGTAGCAGCTGCTAGTACTGGAAACCACGCGCTCAGGCCCACCACGCCACCCGGTTGGGTATACCCAGCGTGGTCTTCATGCCTGTGCATGCACCTATTAACAAAGTCAACAAAGCAGAAAGACAAGGCGGAAAAATTGTATTACATGGTTCAACGTTGGCCGAAACAAAACATTTTGCAATGACCAAAGCAAAAGAAAAAAAAATGATGTACATTAATGGGTAAGACTCGATCAATGGACTAATGTGGATGCAAAGTTATTTTTCCAAAAACTTAGGGAATTGAATCTTGTACCTAACAAGATTTAATAATTAATACTTTATCATTAGTAGACTTATACATTTGCAGTTGCTATCACCCGAATATTATAGAAGGCCAGGGCACCATTGGTATTGAAAGTATAGAACAACTGCCTACTGTGGATGCGGTGTTGGTACCGTGCGGGGGCGGCAGTCTCCTGGCGGGCATTGCGATAGCTGTGAAACATCCCAAACCTGACACTGAGGTTTATGTGAGTTATCATCTGCACACTATCAGCAGTAATCGATTTCATTTTGACAATTCAACAACATTCATTGCGTTATTTACGTTATTGAGCAGACAAATTTTCCGAACATAATATGAAGCATGATTAGCAATATCCTTCAAAATGATTCAGATTGTGAAAATTTTTGTTTTAGGCAATTAGGGTGCGGACCATTATTTAAACGTATTCATTTATTTATTAAACACTTGAATTAGGACTTTGAACATAACTTAAATCGTGACATAACAGCATTTTTTCAGGGCATTGTAACAAACCATACAAACAGTATGGTAGAGGCACTAAGAAAGAATGAACGAGTCTTTCTTAACTTAGAGCCGTCAATTGCTGATGGATTTTCTGTTAATAAAGTCGGAGTCAACACGTTTTTTAACCTTAAAGGACTTGTCGATAAAATGGTAAGCATATCGAATAATCTAAGTGCGAGCTTAACATTTTCTCTGATAAACTGCCCCAAGTTCAATTTTTTTTGTTATAGGTTGTAGTAAGAGAAGATTGGGTGGCGCGTGCGATCATGCACATTATTGAGGAAGAAAAGGTCGTCGTAGAAGGAGCCGGGTCAGTTGGCATCGCAGCTATTTTGGCTGGCTTGTTCCCTAACCTTAAAGGCAAAAAGTAAGTGCTGATAACTGAATTGAACCGACCAGACTCTCTGAATCAAAATCAAAATCAAAATCAAAAGTCATTTATTCAAACTAGGCTGAGAGTCAGCACTTTTCGAACGTCAAAATTACATAAGACAGTCCCCCAAAACGCCCGCCCTTCACCACTTCCTAGTGCTTTAGCTGGGAAGAAGAAGTGGCGCAACAAACTCCCCAGCAGCACAGCTGTCTGTTTAGTTAGAAAACCATAGAATTAAATAATTATAAGGTAATCAAAGAATAAAAACCGAATCACAAAAAAAAACATATTAAATTATCTGCCATATTTAAGCTAGCCACGCCAATATACCCAAAACAGAAACCAATAAAAAAAACAATGAAAAAAACAACATAATTAATACAGAAATAAAAGCCTCCAGGCATAAGGGGCGTGACATCTTACATATGCATTATTGGATTATTTTTAAGTAAACACAAATGATAAACTAGGACCATCGAAGTAAAATAAGTTAACAGAACAATTACTTTAACAATATCAAAACCATATACAGCAAGACGACCAGTCACCACAAGCAGCACCCGTTCACGAGCATAACGCAAAGATCAGCCATTGCCCCCCTCGCCATATTTGAGGGAAGGAGGCAACCCGATCCCCGACGCTACCGCAAGCAGCGACATCTACGGGAGCATGACGAACTCGCTGCCGGTTGCTCAGGCAAGAATAATTTAAGATCAATTGTCGAGGTCGCTAGCTAACCACTTATTGCAATACAACTCATTGAAAAACATTGTAATGAGCGGATCATGTCAATAATAAATGAAGGTAACTTAAACTAATTGACTTATACAGTCAAATAAAATTAAAATAAATATACGAACTCGTATACCCTGTCAGTATGTAACCTAATTCTGGAGAAAGAACATAAACATTGTCTTGAGTTAATTACAGCGACCAGCTATTCCTATCGTTTAAGTAGTCGTTAATTGAATAATATGCCTTTGAGCAAAGGTTGGATTTTACTTGAGCTTTAAACGCATTAAAAGGCAAATCTAGCAAAGAAGAGGGTAGCTTGTTATAAAAGGTTATGCCTAGCCCAACAAATGAGTTATGAACCTTATGAAGCCGGTGAAAGGGAGCACGTAGTTTGTTCTTATTTCTAGTATTAACATTGTGAAAATCACTGTTTTTAGTGTATAAGTGTATATTTTGCCTAATGTATAAGATGTTGGCGAAGATGAATTGTGATGCTACCGTAAGAATACCAATATCTTTAAAAAAATCTCTAAGAGAAACTCTGGCTCCTAGTTGATAAATTGCTCGGACAGCTCGTTTTTGAAGGACGAATATATTTTGAATATCAGCAGCTTTGCCCCACAGCAGAATACCGTAGGACATAACGCTGTGGAAATAACTAAAATAGACTAACCGTGCTGTATCAACCTCAGTGTATTGTCTTACTTTCCTGACAGCGTAGGCGGCTGAACTGAGCCTCCCCGCTAGGCTTGATATATGTGGGCCCCACTGAAGTTTGGCATCTACTGTTATGCCCAAAAAAACTGCCGAGTCTACTGTATCAAGCAGCTCTTTATCTAAGACGATGTTGGGTCCTAGATTTCTAACATTCGGTAAGACGAACTTTACACATTTAGTTTTCTTAGCATTGAGAACTAGGTTATTTGACGTAAACCAATCCGTAACCATTGAGAGTGCACTGTTTACGTCGTCAAACTCTTGTCTATTCCTGTCTACTTTAAAAATAAGAGAGGTATCATCTGCAAACAGTACAACGTCACAGATATCATTTAAATAGAATGGTAAGTCATTGATATACACTAAGAACAAGAATGGACCTAGTATTGAGCCTTGAGGAACACCTAACTGAACTGGAAGCCCGGATGATTTCACACCATCGACATCTACACATTGGAACCTATTGTGTAAATAAGATTTTATTACGTTGAGAGCTTCGTTTTGGACACCGTAATGACGTAGTTTACGCAAAAGCGTGTCATGGTGCACGCAATCAAATGCTTTAGAGAGATCACAGAAAACTCCAATAGCATTTTGCGATTTCTCCCATGCATTAAATATGTGTTTCAGCAGAGCAACACCCGCATCTGTAGTTGAACGTCCTTTTGTAAAGCCATATTGTTCATTATGAAGGAGGCTATTTAAATTAAAATGTCTTAGCAACTGCTTAAGTATTAACTTTTCAAATATTTTGCTAAATGCTGGTAAGATAGAAATAGGCCTGAAACTGCCAATGTTATTTTTATTACCAGATTTAAATAATGGTATGACTTTACTACTCTTCATGAGGTCAGGAAAAGTTCCTATATCAACACATTTATTAAAAGTAACAGCTAGATAGGGGGCTACGATGTCTATTATATTACTTAAAAGTTTAATTGAGATGCCCCAGTAATCACCAGTTTTTTTAGATTTAAGTGTGTTAAAGACGTTAATTTAAAACTGAAATCCATCATCACGGTAGATGTTCTACTTGTATAGGCACGTAAGTTCAGCAGGATTGTGAAATGGTTTCAATGTCTACCGCTGTCTTCTGTTCGCGCCGCGCGTGCCCCTAAGATATATCTCGACTTCCGCGAGTATCTCAGACTTAAGACTGTGCAATTCAATATTCTGTTGAATGCAGTAAGTTAAATCAACAATCAAAGTTGCACCGTCTACAAACAGTGTTTAATTTTATTGTTTATCACAGGCAAGAAACTGTCATCGTGGAAATAGGGCTTAAAACTGAGTCCGACGCTTTAGTCCGACTCGTAAAACGTCTGTCTCTCTGTTAGCTATGCCAACCAAAAATCTAAAGTTTGAGTGATGCCTGTGAATCCTACGCCTAACCCCCCTTGCCCTAATAAATAAATATGTTTCAGAGTGGTTGCTGTTTGCTCTGGGGGTAATATCGACCCGACTACCTTATCGCGTGCTCTAGAACGAGGCATGGCAGCAGAAGGTCGGCTCGTGAAGTTCAAGGTGACGGTGTCGGACCGGCCCGGCGGGCTGGCCGACCTGTGCAGCATGCTGGCCAACATCGGCGTCACCATGCGGGACTGCGTGCCGGAGCGAGCTTGGGTCAAAGGAGATGTCTTCAGCGTTCAAGTAATTGTTTAAATGAATAATTATTCACCACTTTTTTCAATTTCTTATGGTTTTTCCTGACCTAGCTGCCTCTAGTACATAGGTACTTAATTACAGAAACACCTTTGTTGCAGTTAAAAGTGATTGTTGAAACCAGAGGATGGGAACATACTAAAGACTTGGTAGAGTTGATCTAGAAACATTATAAAGAATATTTCTTCCAAGAAATGGGCGAGAAGACCGATAAAACCTCGGGAACTAAACGCGGCCCGTGTCTTGCGCCGAACCCTATATGCATGCAGAAGTAGATATTAAGTATAAGTAGGTACGACCTCCAATTGTGCCATTACGACTCCGTCTCAGTAACGTACAATCAAAATAACACCTGTAACTTCATTGGATTTTGTTTTATTTCGCTATCATAAGTTTGAAAGTGGCATGCAACCCGTTCATTGGAAGAAATTGTGTTTTAATTAGTTTCATGACGTCATCCTTAAGCCCCAACATGATCGATAAGCTCGAGTAAACTCGAAAAATGCACATGTTTTTTCTTTTAGCTTCGCACGGTTTGTGTATTCAGCCAATGTCACGTTTGGTGTCTTACGAAGAAAAGAAAGTTAGGGAAACGAAAATATGAATTATAATTATAACGTTAAGGGGTACTGTCTGTAGGATCAGTATTTATAACTGTGATACAATAATGTATATTGAGCTAAACATTCTTTGGCAACGACACTACCAGCCGCACTACCAGTAGTGTCGTTAATTGGCAACGAAAGTGTGTGTGTTAGTGTCGTTGCCAATTAACGACACTACCAAACCTATTTTGGATTGAATCGTACCGTCAACACAGCAAAGTTCACAAATATAATTCTTTATTTCATTACTAAGTAAATCATGAAATAAAAGTAACAGGAAACTTCAGAAATGTTACTTTATTTATTACTAGGAAATATTTTAGTATGGTAATTTAAAACATATTTTGACATTTACGATATACTTTCTGATAAAATAAGCACACGCAGAGCTATACCTAATAATTACATATTTGACAGCTTTTCTGTACAACACAATATATCTGTTCTATTAATACGACGCGCCGACTGTACGACTAGATATATGAAAACAGACGAAGCAAAAAGAGTACGTAAGTACCCTTCGTAGTAGTTTTGTAGTTTCTGCCTACCCCCATGTTAAAAGCAGTGAGTTTATGTATGTTTGCATACATTATTATAGCTAGGTACGTGTCTTACGGGTTTTATATCAAGGCATGACATGTATTGACATGACAGTTTATGTCATTTGTGTGCAGCCAATTTATTGGTGTATAGCATTTTGTGGGTCGCATCTTGAATATTTTTTGTGGTTTCTTGTGGTGTTATGACGACCTTTGGCTTTGTATCTGGATATCTGTTGTTACTGCTCTCCCGACCAACCCCGGCGCTCACGGACTTCATGTTTTTATTTAAATTTACCTTGGGTACTCAATTATATACAACAGATTTTTACCCGATTTCTAATGAAGAACTGACGCTGCACTAACTGTGTGTAAATCGCAACGCTTTGCTTAAGAAGCTATTTGTTAGATTCTCATAAAATCAATCTGATAGAAAACAGTGGATGACTCCACGATTGGTGACTTTTAACATTTTCAGTAACGTCTTCAACATAGAAGGGTTGTTTATACTTATTGAGGTTTTTTTTATTTTAGGTAACTTCGTCTTATCATGATTGTGTGCATGAAGTTTTTCTATTTGCCACCCATGTTAGCCACGAGCTTACAGAGCGCAATCTCCAGTACATAGGTGGCCAAACAAAGTCAACGACGACAGTCAACAACAATAAGAAAATATCATTCTTCCAAGATAATGTTTAACTAAATAGTAATTTCAAAGCAAAGGCCTGGTCTCATACAGAGAAGGCACGAGCATTGATCACCACCCTTGTTCATATTTGTAACGTTATTACGTTCTAACAAACGAATTAAAATAATAGTCATCATCATCACTCTGCCAAAAAAGTCCACTGCCAGACATAGGTAGGCCCCTCGCTGGAATTTGCTGTATGCGAGAAGCACAGGAAAGTTCTATGTGATATCTATGGATTATTGTACACACTTAGTTAAAATGATTAAAAGTTAAATATAAATAGTAATAATACCAGCCTATTATTGTCCCACCCACTGCAGGGCTACTCGTACAGAGAAGGCACGAGTATTGCACGCTTGCTTAAGACAGGTTGGCGATTCAGAAATATATTAACTATAGGTCCAGGTTTCCTCGGAATGGTTTTCAATCACCAATGTCAGTAATCTTAGAAAGTACATATCAATTGGAAAAAGTCACACTGGTTCATAGCCTAGAATTGAAACCACAACCTCGTGCTTATTACAAAATAATGCTTGAGTACTGGTTTAAACCACGACTAAAAGGTCTTGGATTGTTACGGTAATAACGTTAGTAACAGGTTCAAAATGTGTTTCTATTACAAATCAAAGACTTCTGAGGATCAGTTAGTACCAAAGAAGGTCCATGATTTAAATAATATCCACAGATAAGAAACAAAAATTGCATTTTTTCATTCGTTCACACAGGTTTTATTAGATGCAACGTTCCGTTTCTCTAACAAGAATATTATATTATCATTTGAAATGATTTAATAATGATGTATCAATACAAAATTAAGTCAATGATTGTTATTTGTTTAGGTTAAAATACCAATGACCAAGCACAACTTGTACTTTTGACGCGCTTTTATAATCAGGTTTTTATGTCATATTTAATAACACCTCTAGCGTGAAGTGGATTGAATTAGGTAGGCGACAGCGCGCGTTATTTGAAACGAACGTTGACGCTGCGTCCTTCATAATAAATAAATTTTACTTCTTATTTTTATTTATTGTTATATATATAAATAAATACTCTTACAAGGTTTGTTCGTGAGTTGTTCGGTTAAATCGTGAGCTACGATAAAAAAATGGAACAACAAAAGAAAAAAAGGGGTGAAAACTGGCGTTTTGAAGAAAAAGTTAGTAAAATATGGATTTTTATTATTATTATTATTAGGTAAACAATACTTTGTTTAATCTTATTTTGACGACCAAACGCGGATGTTCTTATTATTATAGGAAGTATTATGACAACTTATTGCCCAATTGGCACATATTATAGAAGATAAGTCGACGAAGACGTCAATAATATTGAAGAAAATAAAAGAGTGGAAGAATAGAAGCGTTTTACCTGAAATAAAACGCATATTAAAATACTTACCTCACTGGAAGCTTTATATTGAGAGAGCATATCCGTTTCCGTCGATTTCTTACCAGTTTTAGTACTTGTTTAACCAACGCAGTGGCGCCACCTGGTGGTTGCTTGCCATTTTAGTTTCATAAAATGTAACAAGCTACTTTTTGTTCATTGGCTCAATATAACCAGGCAGAAGTAAAGATAAAGCTTCCAGTGAGGTAAGTATTTTAATATGCGTTTTATTTCAGGTAAAACGCTTCTATTAAATTACTTGACCGTCACTGGAAGCTTTATATTGAGACCTGTTTGTTATCGCCTGGTGTCGCCACTGTTATGACAACGCCAATGTGATATGAAATCTTAGATTTAAACACAATTTATGTCATCAGAAAGTACATTTATTACACAGTCTTGTGAAAAGGTACAATTTATCTGTTGGTGATATAATTACAAAAAATACAATAACAAATTACAGCTATTATTCAGAGTTAATTAATCGGATTAAACAATTGTGTAACATTTAGATTTGAATCAACACTTCTTAAGACTTCTCTTCTGTAGAAGTTCTGGAATGTATTAGCCGATTTCCAATTTCCTCGAGATAGGATTTCGTCAAGGGGGATGATTTTCTAGCCAACTTTTAGAGGCTACTGCAGATCGTGTACTTCCTGGAGGTGCTGTGATGCCAGCTTCCTTGAATAGGGATTTTACCCAGCCTGCGATGACGGTGCGTGAAGCGGGCTTCGGCACACCTCTAACTGTAATAAACAAATTAAATGATTTTGCAGCATTACGTCTTTCATTTAATAACCTTGTAGTTCTTTCTATCCAGAATATAGGATTTAGGTTGCAATTGTTAGGATTTACAAGAAGTTTCCAGCCAGACTGCCTGTGATTACTGCAATCTGTTTTCGAACCAAATTGAGGCCATAATATAACACTTTCATCTGATTTGATATAATGATCAGGATCAACTCTAAGCAGTGTTAAGTCATGTATACGTCTACCTGAGCAAAGCAATAATATAGTTGCAGTATGGCGTGATATTTGAAAGGGATTGTCTATGTCTACAGTGTAATTGCTTAGAAAGGTAATTAATTTACTAACATCCCAAATTGGTGGCTTATGAGCTTTAGGATTTTCCAGTGCAATTGATTTTAAAATATGTTTTACAAGAACATGTGAACTTAATTGACTTGATCTTTCAACATTACACAAAGTGGAAACAACAGATTTATGTAAAAGAATTGTATTATATGATAATTTATGAATTAGATGCAAATCAGATAAAAATTGGGCTAATTGTGTACCTGTAGGGTTATTAGTGTCAATATTTTTAGATAAAGACCAGGAAGTCCAACGTTTCCAAGCCACCTCGTATGTTTTCAAGGTAGTCTTACGCCAGGAATTCTTTAGCAATAACTGTTGTTCAGCGGTCCATGTTTCTATCGCTTTGGACCACCCCCACATTTCCAGACTTCGAGGATGATTTTTTCCACTTGTGGTGGTGGTAGTCCCGTCGATGTGTCGACCAGGTGCGTCTGTAAGTTTTTAACAGAGTTAGAGGTGGTGCTAGCGCTCGGATTTTGAGGTCTGCACGCCAAAATACCTTCTCCCATCGAGGTACTACTATTAAAAATATTCCCGTTGATTGATTGAGGTGTGTTAGGACTTTTGAGATTAAGAACGGAGGTGGGAACACCCATGTGAGTGGATAGTTCCATGGGACACTGAATGCGTCGTGAAATAGTGCTTGTCGGTCTCTCAGGTCTCGGGATACGTAATTGTAAACTACGTGAGCTGTGGCTGAGGCGAACAAATCTATTATTGGGGTCCCCACTTTGCAAACACTATTTCCGTACAGACTGGCATTAGGTGCCATTCCGGAGGTTGGCGAAAGCGTGACAAGTGATCGGCATGATTGTTGTACTTGCCTGGGAGATGGTGTATGCTGAAGTGAACTCTATTTGAAATTGGTCTAGTAAATTGAGAATTTGATAGGTTAGTTCTATTAGGGGTAATGATTTCGTACCTCCTTCGTTCCTTAAATAACTGACAGCAGTCCTGTTGTCGCATTGTATCAGGATCGAGCTGTTGCAGAGCAGATGAGCATTGTCTCGAAGGGCGCGAAATATGGCTAACATTTCTTTTTGATTGCAGTGCAATGTCTGTTCCTCTTGAGACCAACTGCCCGATACCGCCAGATTGTTCAGTTGAGCTCCCCAACCCTGGTTTGATGCATCTGTTGTCAGGAAGTTTACCGGCGGAGGGTAATGAACAGGTGTTGATGACTGACAATTCAGAGTCCACCATTCCAGTTCCTTTCGAACACTTTGTGGTAGTGGGTAGGATTTCGATAAAAGGTCTGGTAGCGAGTTCATGAACATTAATAATTGCCGGTGATTGAGCCGGCCTCGAGGAACAACATAACTGGCAAAGTTCAGGAGTCCTATTATTCTCTGCAATTCCTTTAGAGTTATTATTCCTCGCTCGAGAATATGACTCACTTTTTTGATTAATGAATAAGTTTTTTCTTTTGGCAGGGATTTTGTATTGTCCCAGGGACTCCACAATATTCCTAAATGTGTAATAGTCTTTTGAGGACAAAGAACAGATTTCTCGTAATTTACTTGCCAACCAAGATTTTGTAATGTGTTTAATGTGAGCTCGACATGATCTCGAAGAACGTGTACATTTTGATGTACTATTAAGTAGTCGTCCAGATATACGATTATTCGGATGTTCCAGCGTTCTCGTAATATTTGAGCAACCCAATTCGTTAGTATTGAAAAGGTTTTGGGTGCAGTGCTCAAGCCGAACGGAAGACAGGTCATCTCTAACAGTTCTTGATTGTATACAAGGCGAAGGAAGCGCCTGTGTGATTTCGACATTCTTAAGTGGAAATATGCTTGTGATAGGTCCACTTTGCACATCCAGTCTTGTGGTTGCAGAAAGTCCGGGATGCGATACATATTTATAAGGTGGAATGGTTGGGCCTGTACAAATTCGTTTAACGCTTTCAGGTTGAATATGGGACGGGCAGATCCGTCGGGTTTTGGTATCAAAAATAGCGGGGAAATGAAACTTGGTGAGAGTTGAACAACTTTTAGAATGCCCTGAGATTTCATTTAGCTTATTATTGCAGACATTTCTTTCGAGACAGGTGTTTGAAAAGGACCATTGATTATATTTGGGTACACCAGAGGAGGTTTCTGGGTAAATGGTATGCGATAGCCCTGAATTAATTTTAGAACAATTTCTGGTGCCCCCATCTCCTTCCATTTCGAGTGGTAGTGCGCTACCATATACCATATTATGAACTCTTATTTCCAGGCAGTTTACGGCGTAAACTGAACTGCCTTGCAATTTCGTATTATGAACTCGTCAAACAAGCCAGTCAGCGGTCACGTGACACCCTGGCCGACTTCTGGCCGAATATTGCCTTGCAATACCGTATTACGAACGTTCGTTTGACATTTCGTTCCGTATTAGAACTGTCAAAAAGTAACCTCACAATCCATTCAGCTTACGCTGCTTCAGAGGAGCTTTTATTGAATTGTTTAGGGTTTATTTGGAAATTATTGGAGTGTTTTCTGTATAAAATAAGAGAATATAATCATGTGTGACGAAAATGAACTTTTTGAGTTCCTGGAAAGTGATTCTTCTCGGCACACTTGTGAATCAAGTAATAAAAGGAGACGACTTCGTGACCAATCTAATGCGTTCGACATGGATGATGTGCAGTTCACGACTTGGGACTGAATCTTTGTGAGCAGCTGAGGCCTCACATGTCATGAGACGTGTGATCGCACACAAGGCTAAGAATAGTAAAATACACTTTCCACTAAATAAATAAAAGGATAATAAACGTATTATTGAAATCCTAACAACGGCCTTTCCTTTTGGTGTTCACCTTTAACCCATAACGGGCTTACAAAATCCACGGATTTATCCGTGAAGACTAAGGTAGTTGTTTTTATTAAGTATGAACTTTACGTAAAGTTTTAACTAAACATTATTCTCATTTTAGGTTTTGGATGCATTATCATAGTATGCTACTGGCTCCTACCAACGCCCTACTGGTGATATAGGCTCTCATTCAATGTCCCAGCCAACTTTTTCTATATTAGATGCAAATCACTGAGATTTTTTCAGACTTCTTGGAAGTAGTATAAAAACTCCAACTATTTTCCAGCTGAACATAAGTTAGGTAACGCGCCGACGAGGCGAGGGCGAGAACGCTCATCCACTATTAAAATAAAACTTACATTGTATTTAATATTATATCATGTTAAAAACATGAATATTAATTGAAATACTCAATAACACTTTCGCCATCTTTTTGTTTATACTCGTACTCCGTAAATCTTAGAATGGATCCTTCCATTAAACAAACAATACGATAGTGTTCTTTCTTAATGTTATTGTTATTAACTAATGTTTGACAAACAATACTTTCATGGAAGTTGTCGAATTCCCCGCTGACCTTCAAGTGGAATACGTTCGGAAACCTCGCGTTACAATTTGCAAACAGGAAATATTATATAAATCATTTTAATTTAGAATAGCACAATATAAATTGCGTTCATATTTTCACCTACCATACTAGACTAACTAGTTTAATATATGGTATTTATTATTTTTATCATAAAATACGTGGTTTAAACAAAACCGTAACTTCCCTATAAATATATAATTGGGTTACTGAACGTTACGTCAGAGAATTACAAGCCAGCCATAGACAAACTACCCAGCGTGAAGTCGCTCAGAACTAGGAATGTCGGAAAAGCGCGGGAAACTTCGAACTTGGCGGACGCGTCCTTTTTGAGAAAAATTGTTTAAATTGAAAAAACTTGTAATATAGGATCAGTAGTCGTAGTTTTAGTGTTGTTTTCTATTTTATTTATAGTTTTAATATTAGTTTTGTGTATTTTCTTCGGTAGTGGTAAGTTTTTTTATTTTGTATTGGCGGGAAATGAACGAACCGCCTGACCCGGGGGCCTATGTGCCCCCGGCAGGCAATTTTGTTACCGTATCGAATGAGTCGGGCATGGATACCGATGGGTCATCTTCAGCTCGTCATTTAAAAAGAAGCCGTGTGCATGTTTGCAAACACTGCAATAAGCGTCGCCGTACCCGTAAAAACCACGGTTCAGAGTCTTCAGGTTGTGGTTGCACGGACTCTTCATTAACTTCTACATTGGAGCCAAACTGCTCCGAAACACTTGTTTCCAACGTTGTTCCCACAAATAAAATTCCTGATATTCCTGCTCCGGCCTTAGTTTCCACTCAGATTGGGAGAAAGAGTTATGAAAAAACTGACAACTCGCCATTCGTTTTTCATATTCAAAAAAACAATATTACACCTGATGATGGAACCACATTGCACCCAATCACATTTGGCAAGTTTTTAAAGCGCAACGCTTTCAAAAATATAATAAACGGTAGCGTCAAAAAAATCGGGCGCAATAAAATATCTTTATCTTTTTCGAATTTCCTGGACGCGAATTCCTTTATTACAGACAATAGTCTCGAAACACATAATTATAAAGCTTTTATACCTACTTTTAATGTTACTAGAATGGGTTTAGTGCGTGGTGTTCCTGCGGAATGGTCTCCAGAGGAAGTTATTGATAATATAACTGTGCCTATTGGTTGCGGTCGAATTTTAAAAGTCAGACGCCTCAATTTTAAAACGAATGTTGATGGTACAACTACTTGGAAACCTTCCCAATCCATAGTTGTTACATTTGATGGACAGGTTTTACCTAAAAGAATTTTTATGTGCTACAATGCATTACCTGTAGATTTATATATTTTCCCTACCGTTCAGTGCTTCAGTTGCTGTCGTTTTGGTCACACTAAAATTCAGTGCAGGTCCAAACCTCGCTGTTTTAAATGTGGTCAAGACCACACTGGAGACAGTTGTGAAAGAGAACCTGAAAGTGCATCTTGCTGCCATTGCTCTGGTTTTCACTATGCTACTAATAAGTCTTGCCCAGAATGTTTAAGGCAAAAATCAATTAAAACATACATGGCACAAAGTTCAGTATCTTATGCTGAAGCTACTAAATTATATCCCCCAGTAACTAAATCATATGCTGATACACTTTTATCTTCTCCCTCCAAAAAATTTGCAGATATTCCATCAACCTCTTTCCCGAATAGAATGCCTACTTCGAGTAGCTATAAAAAGACTGTCTTTCTCAAACCACGCTCACCTCCTAAATCTGTACAAGGTTATAATAAAGAGGCTCACAATGCCATTATTAAAGATTTTGTCATTCCCCAGCCATCAAATGGTTGTGCTCTTTCTAATAATCATATTAATGCAAATAAAGACACAAGTTTTTCCATAAACGATTTTCTTTCTGAATTACACAATCTTCTCTCTCAGTTCAACATTTCACCGTCCAACGTTGCCACTTCTTTCAATGTATCTCAATCCATCCAAAATGGACAATACATCCAAAATAATCCAATGGAACTGCCGCAGTCTGATGAACAAAAAGAGTGACATTATTTATATTTTAAACAAATATGAGCCTTTTGCTTTTGCCTTAGCAGAGACTTGGCTCAAATCCAATCATATTTTTAAAATTAATGGTTATTTAACCATTAGAGAGGATAGATCTGATGGGTATGGTGGAGTTGCTATACTTATCAAGAATTCTATCCCTTTCTCTATAATTTCCTTACCTCCTCATAGTGAGGAAATTTCAATTGTAGCTATTAAAGTGCACCATACTTGTCTTGTTTCTATTTACATTCCTCACCCCTCTTCTACGGTTCTTCAAGAGGTGAATAATCTATTTTCTTCTCTTCCAAAGCCATTTCTAATATTGGGGGACTTTAATTGCCATCACCAATCTTGGGGTTGTTCAACATCTAATTGTTATGGTGATGAGTTACTAGATATAATAGACTTACATAATTTATGCATCTTGAACTCTGGAGTTGCCACACGTCGTTCAGATCCCAATCAGAACCAAAGCGCAATTGACCTTTCTATCTGTTCTCCAAACTTAGCCTCTTCATTAAATTGGCGTACTCTAACCTCTACTTACGGTAGTGACCATTTTCCAATAGTTATTTCTTATCCTCTATCCAAACCAAATGCACCATTAAGGCATACAAACTTAAAACATAAACTTCCTAATAGAAATAATAATGACTGGGACAAATTTAGAAACATTGTTGACAGAAAGTTATGCTCCTTGCCTGTTATATCTGATGGCAATGAAAATAGTTGTACTGAAGCTTTAGCACTCATACTAATCGCAGCGGCAGATGAAGTTTTTCCTGTAAAAAACAGCAGTAATAATACAATTCCCTCACCTCCGTGGTGGGACTCTGAGTGCACAGAATCGATCAAAAAACGTAAAGAGGCTGAATACAACTATAACCTTGATATGTCTGACATTAATTTTGAAATCGTTACTAATTCAATAAATGAAACCAAAAAACTTTTTAAGAAGAAAAAATTTGATTCTTGGCGTAGTTTTTGCTCATCAATTTCGCCGAATACTCACCCTACAATTGTCTGGCGCAATATTCGCAGATTTAGGTCCATTTATAATAACCCTTCTCCTATTCCCGTTTCTTTAGCTAGTGAATTTTTAGATAAATTAGCTCCTCCTTTTGTACCTGAGAGTATTAACCATAACCTGTCTGTCGTAGCCATTGAGCAAGACACGACACTAGACCTACCATTCACTCTCACTGAATTAAAGGGTGTTATTCATAAAACCAAGGATTCTGCACCAGGTATCGATGGCATCCCGTATTCCTTTTTTGCTAACTTAAATGAGGACGTCCTCAGTTATTATTTAGAGCTTATTAATTCTATTATGAAAACAGGGAACATCCCTGTTCAATGGAAACGTCAAATGGTATTGCCATTCCTTAAACCAAATAAAAGTCCATCTGACGCTTCTTCATACCGTCCCATAGTTTTGTCTACAATTCTGATGAAATTAGCGGAACACTTAATTAAAAATCGCCTTGAATGGTATGTTGAAAGTAAGGGTCTTTTGGCAGAATCACAATATGGCTTTAGAAAAGGTAAAAGTACAACTGACTGTTTAAGTATTTTCACAACTGATATTCGGTTATCCTTCTCTAATAACCAATCTACTGTTGCAGTTTTCCTTGATATTAATGCAGCATACGATAATGTTGTTTTATCAGTTCTACAAAATAAACTACAAGCCTTAAAAGTCCCATTAAATTTGTCGAATTTCATTATTAATATCCTGACTGAACGCTCTGTTAACATGTTAATAGGAGATCAAGAAGTATCTCGTCTGGTATGGAGAGGTCTCCCACAGGGTTCTGTGCTTAGTCCCATTCTTTACAATATTTACACATTTGATTTAGACACGTCCTTAGCTAATCATGTTAAGGTTCTTCAATATGCCGATGATTTGTTATTATATTCTTCAAGCCAATTTATTGAACAAGCAAGCTGTGCCATCAATTCTTCTTTATATACTTTGGAGTCATGGTTACATCTTAACGGTTTTGATTTATCCACGTCTAAAAGCGCAGCTGTTTTATTCACCCGGAAGCGAAATATTCTCTTAATAAATCTCTTTTATAAGGAAATACCTATTCCAGTTAAAGACAAATTCAGATATCTAGGTATAATACTTGACCGTAAATTAAGTAGTGTTCCTCAATGTGAATATATTGTTAACAAATGTGAAAATCACCTAAACATGCTTAGGTGCCTCTCTGGTGTATGGTGGGGTGCACATCCCTTTTCTTTGAAACTCGTTTACAACGCAATCATCAGAAGCACTCTGGATTATGGATTGTTCGTTCTCGAACCTGGAAGTGCTATGGCTTTTAAAAAATTGAAGCGCATCCAGTCCAAGGCACTACGCATTATTTCGGGTGCCATGAAGTCTAGCCCCATTAATGCACTCCAAGTTGAATGCAGGGAAGCTCCTTTACATCTTAGAAGGCAATTTCTATCTGACAAATATTTGTTCCGGATTCTTCAGATCTCAACTCATCCTCTTATTCCTAAACTGGACTCTTTAGTGTTGCAGATTGAATCTTCAAATTACTGGTCCCATAAACGTGCTCCTTGTTTAGTTGTAAGCTATAAAAAAATCCTATCACTTGCTTCTCCTATTCATCGTTCCTATAAACTTCCGCTATTTAGCTGTAGCTATGAGAGTCTACAATTCAGTCCCATCATAAAATATAACTGTGTAAGTAAATTAGATCCCAATTGCCATTTAAGTTTTAACCGTTTTCTGGCTGATCACCTAGAGTACCACCATATATTTACGGATGCTGCGAAGCGTTCTCCGACGGGTTGTGTTGGGATTGGTACTTACCATTCTCAATACAACATCGTACAAAAAATAAAACTGCCACCTGAGACATCTGTTTTTACCGGGGAATGTTTTGGCATTTTAAAAGCCATAGAATATATTCGTGTTTTAAAGCTTAAAAAAACTTTAATTTTTACTGATTCTCAAAGTGCTCTTCTAGCCATCAATAAATCTCCTTTCGTACTCAAATCGCAGTTGCCAATCATTTATTTAATAAGAGAATTTGCGTTCCGAACCATCTCTGAGGGTAATACACTGCAGTTTGTGTGGATTCCGGCCCATGCTGGAATCCATGGCAATGAAGTGGCTGATACACTCGCCGTTGATGCGGTGCAATGCGGGGACTTAGTTCCTTATACAGACTTTTACTTTGACCTCGAGTCTTTACCAAAGACTTTTCTTCGGAAAACCTGGAAGGAAGCTTGGGATATCGGAAGCAAATCGAAAGGTCATTATTTTTCATTTATTCAACCAGATGTTCCGGAAAAACCGTGGTTTGGCAGGCCAAAGTTTGGTAAGATGGAGACCTCCATTCTGATACGGATGAGATTGGGTCATGTCTGCTCTCCAGCCCATCTTGCCAAACTTCATATCATCGATGACCCCATTTGTCTGTGTGGCACAGACGTAGGTGACTTAGATCACATTTTTTTCTCCTGTCCCTTATATGATCGTTCATCCTTTCTCAGTAACCTCTTGTCCCTTCGTACTCCTTTTCCTACCTCAATACTTTCTTTACTTTGCACAAATAGCTTTCCTGTATATAAATGTATAGTATCTTTCATTGCTTTAAATAATATTAAGTTGTAATTTTAGTTCATTATTCATTATATTATCACTGTTTTAAATACTGGTCCTGTAGATTTTATCCCAAATTCCGTGATAACTTATTATAGTTATATTTTCGTTTCCCTAGCTTTGTATCCTTCATAAAATAAAAATAAAATAAACATGACATTGGCTGAATGCACAAACCGTGCGAAGCCAAAAGAAAAAAAAAAAAAAAAAAAACTAGGAATGTCATAACACGAAATTTAACCAGCCCGTGAAATGAATTGCCTGGAACTTGCCTGGTTTTTTAAAAGTTCGTAATAGGCCCTCAGGCTACTACTGAGAAATTCTAGATAGAAAAACCCAATAACACTATGCCCGACCTGGGAATCGAACCCAGGACCTCATGCTCAGCAGTAGCTCTTGCGACCACTAGACCAACGAGGCAGTCTGAAAAGTCTGGTTAAACTAAACAAAAATATGAACTCACGGTAATCTAGATATAAGTTGATTTCTGAAAGCTGTATTTGGTCTGTTTTATTTTCATAAGCGAGGCACAACGGTGAACCCACGCAGACAAAATGGTCTCGCACGGAAAAGCTGGACTTTTAACCTAACCCCCACCTGATTTAGAATAACAAGTAGGTATCCATTGTAGGATAAACTGTAATTTTTCTTTTATAAATCCCTTTATCACTATTCTTTCTTGTTTTCTCTTTCTTAGATGTTTTTGGCATACTGATGTTACATACTGAACTATTTTTTATTTCCTTTTTAAATCTCTTTATATTCCTCCGGTCCGTTCTGCCTGAGGGCGTTTTGTCTTTTGACATAAAACAAATTAACTCGTTAATTTCTGATTGATGCGTACCTGCCGCTACTGCTCACTTCATACGATATTAGTTCAATCGTAAGTCACTTTGCAATCAGAGACCACCAGAACATCAATCAATCATAAGCCAAAACAAGCAACCACTGTACTTTACCGCCCATCGCGTTATTATCGATTTCTTTTTTGGGTAGACTAATGTTGACGGCAGCGTGCGTTAAGTTTGCTGAGAGGGAGCATGAAGAGCTCATCATACAACTTGTTCAGTAATGGCGCTATTAGTTCCAAAATTATTTAGATGAACCTTTGTACCAGCAGGGTCCGTCTTACCTACCTCTCCCGCTTTCCCCCTCAGTTTTACTATGATAAAACTTCTTTGAGGATTACTTACGTCATTTGGATTCATGTTCGAGGTTTTACTGTTTTTCTGGAGTTATTTTAAATTTCTTTATCTGCTAATTGTTTACATTTTAAACTATTAATTTTTCATTGTGTCTGAAATATGAACGGATTAATTAAGTAATTAAACAAACAGTAAAAATTCCGACATTTTGCTTGTTATGCCTGACAATTACATTTTCACTTTGTTTTTATTTTCTGTCTGGTCTGTCTGGTTTTAAATAGTAACAATATAAAAAAATGCTGCTTATTTTTTATTTTTGTTATTGCAATAAAGGGAAGAATTAAAAATTAGAATTAAAAAAGCGTTTTAACAAAACGAAAAAATTTTTATTTGTTATAATATTTTACTTATGGATAACAAACCGATACGATTATATAAAGTAACTTCTTCAGCCAAATAGGATGTGCAATACTATATCAAGGAACTTAGAAGCAATTTGTTTAATTTTGACATGTGAAATCTCATAAATGCGCAGTTTTATTGCCAATTTTTATTTAGGTTTGCAACAGTAACATTTAAAAAAAAATCTGCTTATTTATTATTTTTGTTATTGCAATAAAGGGAAAAATTGAAAATTAAAAATTAAAAAAGCGTTGTAACAAAAAAAAACTTATTTATTTCTTATAATATTTTACTTTTGGATAACAAACCGATACGATTATATAAAATAACTTCTTCAGCCAAATAGGATGTGCAATACTATATCAAGGAACTTAGAAGCAATTGGTTTAATTTTGACATGTGAAATGTTCAAAAAAAATTATATTAAAGATGAGTAGATTTATTTCACCATAAACATTAAGCTTCGATCATTAATTTCCAAAATAAGTGATTTTAATAAGTGGTTATGTAGGGCAGTTTGTTTATTGATGGGTTTTGAAGAAAGTAAACCAGGATTGAAATGAAAAAAAAAAAATTAGCATATAACCAGTTTAAAGCTATTACAACGTGTGTGTTATATCCTGACAATGATAGATTGACAGATGACATTTACTAGAGCTCCACTGGTGGCGTATTAAAGACTAACTTGACACAAACTGTTTGGTTTATACGTTCGTTCCAACAATTATGAGCAATTACATTTAGGCCAAATCGAAGATACGCAATTACCAACGCTAAAACAAAAAGCTAATTTGGAATTTAAATTGTTCCGCATCCGTATTCAAATCATGAGCTTACGTTCGAAACATCAACGTCAATAGCGCGACTTTATTTACCGTTGGAGTACATGCACTTAACCATCCCGGAATAGCCACTACGCGTCGCCTTATCGCACAGCGCTATTTTTGGCCCAACGTGAATACTGAAGTACCCCCCCGACCCTTGCTCGACGAAGTGCCAGCCCGCGCCGTAGCTGAGCCTGTAGCTTTAAATTCCCCGATTAATAATAATCAACAAAACTTGATCCAGCCTGTCCCATCTTGCTGTCCTCCCGTCAGCGACGCCCTAAGCCGAGGTCCGTACCCCACAGGGGGTGCCCTTAGCGAGCATTCGCTTAATAATATAAGTAGTTTTACGCCCCTGGCTGGAGGCTTTGAGTCCGCTTAAGGCAGCCACAGGATAGTCCGGTTAAGTAGTCACGACCTCTCAAGGTCAACTACGAGATGCCATACACAAAAAAAAAAAAAAAAAAAAAAAACTGACGTAGCAAACTTTTAAGAGGTTGCATTCGATGCCAGAAATGTAAAGTACAAAGGTATACAATTGCATCTCTAGGAGAGTTCGAAAGGTCAGACCGTTTCGAGCATGTACATATTGACATAATTGGACCGGTTTAAGTATATAGAATAATAGATTGCCAATATAGTTTCAGAAACTACCATCCATATGTAAAATATTATAACAAATAAATATTATTTTATTTTTGTTATCACTTGTAACGCTTTTATATTCTAAACCCTTTATTGCAATAACAAAACAAAAACAGCAATTTTTGTTGAATATTGTTATTATTGCAAACCGATTTTTTTTTTTTTTTAAACCAATTTTAATTTTTTTACCAAATGTTTTTAGTTTATGCACCCGCATGCGTGCTTTTGTTTTTGTGTACATTCTTATTTAATCATGTTAGCATAGTGTCTTATTGTTTAATATAAGTTAGTTAAAAATCACTTTTGCACCAAACCATTTGATTATTTGCAATGATTTTACAATTATTTTTAAACTTTGCTCATGTTATCGTTATTTTGATAATTATTGTTTACTTATTTAATGAATTTGCTTTATCAAAGGAGGGATGACATGTAGTGGTATGTAACCCACACATGCACAACCTTGTTAACTCAAGTGTCTATGAAGTCACACGTCTGCTAAAATAATGGACAGAAATCAACGTTCAACGAAACACAGTTGGTTACTGGCCGCTGCCCGCGTTACTCGCGTCACATATAATTAACTTTATTTTAGTCATTGTTTATTAACTGTGTTTAGTCGTAAATCATTTCGTGATACTGAACTAACAAATAAATTCACCTCACTATATAACCTAAATCAGAAAAGTTATATTTACAAATTATTACGAATTGTTCCATAACTAAGTTGTTAGTTATTCCGTTTGGCGACTTCGAGCCTGGCACGAAGTGCAAATCCGCGAGTCCATCCGATATCGGTAACAAATATTTGTTTCTAAATACCTGTACGTATGCATAATCAGCCTATAATGTTCCCACTGCTGGGACACAGGCCTCCTCTCTGTGAGAAGAAGTGAGCCGTAATCCACCACGCGGGCCCAGTGCAGATTGGTAGATGTCACATGTCTTCGAATTTTTGGTCCTAAGATATGCCGGTTTCCTCACGATGTTTTCTTTCACCGTTTTGAGAGCATAATACCTATTACTTTTTTTTATTTTTTTCTTCGTCAAGTATGTTGAAAATCGTTGTTTCATCGTGTGAGTGTTAACATTCTCGGCTTCATTTAGCCCTCACCTTCGGCTGGGGCTGCAATCCTGCCTCGAGTGCGATGTGAAACTTTGCACACTTGCATCAAAATGTAAAAACCTACCTATGTTTATAATTTTCAAAAGCTTTTTTTTCTATCCTATCTTTTAAATGTTACTACCTAATATTGTACAATATTATTGCAATACAACATGAGCAAAACTGTTACTTACCACATTCTTACCACCAATAAAAAATTAACAACGTAGCTAATAGGTTGGTACTGAAATGTATGACGCCAAAATAGCAAAAAAAACTAAATTTTCTTGCGTTTTTTGCACGGCTTTTAAGCTAATAAAAATAATAATAATAAACCCGCAGGGCAGCATGTGGCGAACTTTTCGGCAGTAGCGACCCCACGGGACCCTATCTCCCGGGAGAAGTCTTGTTCCTCATCTCTGACTTGCCTTTTTTAACCGGCCAGAGTGAACACTGACGAGGACCAGAGCTCCCACCTCATTCTTGCCTCAATTGACTGGCTTGAAAGGAGATTCGCAAGAACAAACGTGCTCGGAGGAAGTATTCCAGTAAGATGCTGCTAGGGATCTTGACCGTACTTTCGGGTTTGTCCTGATAGCCGTGGAATACCTCTCCACTCCTCATAAGCACCTCAGGACATGTTGCCCCCTTGTCGCTACGACACTTTGCGATAGCGACCGTTTCCGGGGGCCCATTATTGGGTGTGCAAGTCACCCCCTGCCATTTTATCCGTGTATTTTAAATATAAAACAATGGTCAGGCAGTGTCTAGGTAACCAGTCCATCTTAACCCATCAAACCCTTATACTATTTCAATAACTACTTTTGTTTCCATATCCTGCAATAGTCCGACGTCAACCGGTGGTTGTACTTGGGTGAACTTGCACAGTGCCTACAGGGATAATCGTCGGTTGGTGCCACATCCCATTTAAGATCTAAGAGGCCTCTGCGAGTTGGCTTCGGCCCCATATGGGAAGTCAAGAGGGATCGGGATATGCCCGACCCGTACTTACCTCATCAACGCGAAATGTTTGCCAAAACTTTGACTAAGTATTGCAATTTAAACAAAACAAATCATACTCGTATAGCTGGTAGTAGTTGTTATAATGTTTGCGGATACTGCTGTGCATATACTGTAATACTAATCTATGTAACTAAACCAGTCAGATTTTTAAACTTATTTTTGCATTTCATAGCCTAATTATTGAGGAAGGCTATAAGAACCTTAGGAGCCGAGCAAAAGGAAAAAAGTCAGCAAGAACGCTAAGCGAAAACGAAGTTATAGCGCAGGCAGGCGGTGCGATGTGACAATAAATTTCACGCGGACGAAGTTGCGGGAAGAAGCTAGTTACGCAGGACTGTGTACGACCACCTATCCTTATCTTGCGAGCGACCTTTTAAGAATTGGTGCGACTTGCTCGCTGTCGCAATATTAAGAATACCGAATAATCATAAAAACGATCTTTATTCTATGAGGAAACCGCTTTTGTAATTTGCAGTGTAGTTACCTATCTAATAATATTATTGTGCCATTAAAATTGAGATACCCCAATTTAATAAGGCCTAAGTCGTGATGGCCCGTCGTGGTTAGGCCTCGCCTCTCATGTACGAGGTTCAAATCCGGGTAAGAATGTGACTTTTTCAAATCATATGCACTTTCTGAGTTTATCTTGGCCATTACTGACATCGGTAAAGGAAAAGCATTGTGAGGAAACCTGTACATATGGTTAACATAAGTCTTAAATCAGCAACCCGTCTTGAGAAAGCGTGGAGATCAATGCTCGTGCCAACTCTGTATGAGAAGAGGGATCTGTTTTGCATTGGGACAATAATAGGCTGGTATTATTATAGGTTTAAGGTTTATTAACCTCCAATTGGTCATTGTACACAATACGTTAAGTAAAAAATTGCTTAATGAAGTAATTTAATAATGTCATCAGTATAGTAATCTTTCCACTTATCACAGATATGTGAAATACCATAAATACCTTAAAAACTAAATATCATTTTAATAAACAAAGAAAACATATAAGAAAATTGATCATGTAATTATTTTGGTATAATTTAATCAATATCTTTTGTACGATTTCAAAAAGAATTGGTAAAACTTCTGACACGTGACACCTACCTACATTATGACGTAGGAATCTCTAAGAGATTATCACGCTTTTGCAACATCATTCTCAGATTCTAGAATTGTTATTATTTTGTCATTCAAGCCTTTTCGTCTATGGAGTACTTGCTCGTAACCAGTAAGTTCTACTTGATTGAAAGGCACAGTTTGGACTTGAACTGCGCCTGATTAATAAGGATCATTTTATCTGACTAGTCGAGCTTTAGGTCTACAAATTTAGTTACCTTTAAACCTCTAAATAGTTGCAGTTTATTAGCTGTACTACGTAAGTCAATCAGTTAGTGTGACACTTCGTCCAGGGAATCGGTGCTGTTCCGGCGCGGGTAGGCGTCATACTCGCCCGCGAAGTCCCACTCCCGGTACGTGGTCGCGATCACTGCGCGCAGCTTCTCCAAGTGCTCAGGGCCACGGGTTTCACACACCACCTTTACCTATAAAAATTAAATCATCATGAAATCATGAGCTTTTCTAAATCTACTAAGGAAAAGTTGTAAGAAATTAAACAAAGAGATCGTTACCCGAACACTGAAAATATCGCCATGAACCCAAGCGCGCTCTTGCATGATGTCTTTGATAGAGACGCCGGTTGAAGAGATGAGCTTGCAGAGCTCCGCGATGCCGCCTGGCCGGTCGCTCACCGTCACCTTGAACTTCACGAGGCGCTGCTCCGCGGCCAGGCCTCGCTCGAGACACCGGCCCAGGATCGTCGTGTCGATGTTACCGCCCGAGAGAATACAAACCACCCTGAAACATATCATAAGTTGACTCTGCAAATGGTTTTCTTGTTTGATAAGAGGCGCTCATAATTAAAAGAACTGACTTCTTGCCGGCCAGCTCGGGCACGAGTCCTGCCATGATGGCGGCGACGCCAACCGCCCCTCCTCCCTCCACCACGTACTTCTCCTGCTCGATTAGGCGCAAGATGGCGCGAGCGATCCAGTCCTCGTTAACAGTGATCTGTCAAACCATCAACAACAGTAGGTCACTGGCGTAATTGGGGTAGGTTTTCATTTAAATAAATGCATCAGGGTCCTGCTTGAGTTAACCTAACCAGTCATCCTAAAAAATATTATGGTTAGAATAGATAGAAACGCATTAGGTAGGTACTTCCAAAAATCAAATTCCAAAAGTCATTATAAATTATCGAAACGATACGGATTGTATTAACAAAGAGTTAAGCAAAAAAGTCACGTGATTCAAATATTATTCGTTTACTCGTGTGTATCCAAAAATAGCCCATTGACGTAGATAATTTTAAAGCATAAATAAATTACGCATGAGACGCAGTATTACTCGTATGCTAAAACTATGTGCGTCGTGAGGTTTTCATAAATCGATAGATAAAATTACTTTTATCAATTATAAATTCGTAACACTTCCAGATTGGCCCCACTCTGTTCTGGGGGAAGACACGAAAACAAAGGCCATCGTCTCTCTGCGGCCTCTTGCTCCGAGGGGCCTCGGGCAGTCGCGACATCTAAGTATGCAGCTTTCTTCAACTCATGAAAAATATTTAGCTAAGGCCGTTTTGGCCATTCGTTAAAACTAAAACTGGCAAACAGACAAAAAAACAATGTTACTTCTGGAGCCGGTAATTTTATGGGTTGTAAAATAAATGCGATCATGAACTTTAGAAGTAACGAGTGCTATCACACGGGGTTAACTTTAGGCACTTACCATTCTGTCGACATTGCACTTGACGGTGGCGAATGCATTGTACCCAACGGTGGGCACAGCCAGGCCGTCTGCCAGCGTAGACCTGATTTCCACGCTCACTGGCTCGTCGTGCTTTATCGCACACTCCATGCTGGGACACTTCTCCGTCTCCACACCCTGGAAAACATTACCGTTTACAGACGCTGAAGATGGGCTCGTGAATGTGTGATTAATGTACCTTCCGCGGTCTACCCATCGATGGCTTGAATTTTAGGCCCCTCCAAGACCAGCAAGGATGACCAGTTGACACGACAGAAAACAAAGCTTATGATGAAACACATCACACTAGCCTCCGCGTGTTTCAATAAACCGTTGTAGCAATTAGGATTAATAATACAGTTAATGCAGTTTTGCCAAGGGGTAACGTGTTTCCCACGTTACTAATTGGGTAGTGGAGGTCCGGTAGGCAGACGCTCCATGTAAAATAAAGGTATTCAGCTGCATCCGGTTAGACTGGCAGCCGACCCCGACATGGGTGGGAAAAGGCGAGGCAGATGATGATGAATATAGTTAATGTTGAAATAGGCCTAAGGGCACCAGCCTTAACTTGGTTAAGTTGCGAGGCAGTTTTATGTGACTTAAGTATACAAATATGCCTAAGGACAAAACATTGCCGCCGTCACCGCGCCCGCTGCGCCGGACGTTAACATCATCTCTCGGCGATACCTACTCGCTGTGGATGATGTGATGTCAATGCCATTTCAGTATCATATCATCATATCGTACGGCGAAAACTGTTTATGAGGAGTGTGAACAAAGTAAAAAGATAACCTCGAAAATATAGTTTGGCGAACAATGCTAAGTATAATACTTAGCATTGTTCGACAAACTAAACAACACTTAAAGAAAGAAAGAAAAGAAAAGAAATATATTCTTCTTTCTTTCTGTCTTTTCTATCTTTTTTCTTAGCATTGTTCGCCAAACTACACAACACCTAAAGAAAGAAAGAAAAGAAAAGAAAGGAATAATTTCTTCTTTCTTTTCTTTCTTTTGACTTAGCATTGATCGCCAAACTACACAACACTTACTGTGTTTTAAATGAACCCACCGAATAAGAACGTATAAGCTAAGATAGGTAGAGCACTTTGCAAAGGCTACCGGTATCAGCTCTATCAATTAATTACGTAGGTGTAAATGTTTACATAATATAAATACTATCTAACTAATAAACTATTATTGTACATAGTGCAGCGTGACCTCTCCTACAACCACTTTTTTTCTAATTCGTATGGTTATCAATTATTTATTGTACATTTTTCTAAGTTTTAACTTCAGCTGCAAAAAAAAAACAAAAAATACAAATGTAATCCAGTCGATTTTGATAAATTTTCTTGTTTACATTTTAAATTGAGCGACGCGGCGACGTAAATATTATTGATTACACAGTTGTTTATTATAATGTTCAGTCAACCACGTTTTATTGTTGAGTTCTGCAAAACATTGATGTAAGATATTCTTCGAATCTGTTACGTATGTACTTTTCCTTATTTGCTCTCAGCAGAAATTTTAAGGCTCCTACAAACAGGCGCGACCCCAATCAAAGAAAATTATAAAATATATTATATGTCTTAAAGTGCTGAATTTTCATTTTTATGTCGCTACAATAGGTATCCAGGTTTTCTGTGTTATCGCTGTTATCAGTCAAGAAAATCCAGAATCTTGGATCAATAGTGTTAATCCGGGATTCCGGGTTTTCCTAATCAAAGCAATTTAGGTAAACAAGACGAGAACTTATTACAAAATAAGCCAACTACGCGATAAGAAAAAGTGTGGGTCCATGTTTGTTTATCTGTGTGGCCTTTGACTTCGTTTATACCTACGCAAAGAATCCAGTGTCGAGATAATTACGGGTTACCTACAGCATTGATTTGTATTTAGTCTAGTGAAAACAAATTGATAGGGAATGATCTTGTTACACACAACAAGTCCTAGTCCAGCTCAGAGTTGTTAAATATTCGTAAATAGTCTACCTCCTTTTTACCCGACTAAGACAAAGTCAAAAAGGGTTATGATTCTAGCAGTCTGTAAGTATGTTTGTATTGACTTGTGTTCCACCGTAGCGCCTAAACTACTGAACCGATTATGATGAATGAGGTGAGGTATCAATAAATTCGTAATAATAATCCGGGTAAAATGGAGTATATAAATTCTCCCATATTTTAATATGTTAGACTTTACACGTAAGTTTCTGACCTCGAATCTTAAAACAAACAAAAGTGAGACCGTGAGCGAGACTGCGCTACGCACGGGAAGACTATACCTATAAGTAATACCTAATAATTATACAATAATAAAATAATACCAACGCGCAGTTTATCAAATCTTAATAAAAAGTAACCGTTTGCCACTCCTAAAAAGGAAAACGAAACGGAATAGAAAAAAAATAAGTTTAAGAACTGTGTTAAATAACTATAGAAAAAAAAGTAATCTAAAAAGTACGAAACAAAAAAATATTTTAAACAGAAATCAAGACATAGATACAAAAATGGTCAGCTGCATGCCTGTATACCACGTGGGTGCCAGGAATACCTACTAAATTAAATGGCTTGCGACCACGGCTTCACCGTCACCATTTTTGTACCTGTCTTGATTTCTGTCTGAAATATATTCTTGTTTCGTAATTTTTAAGTCACTTTTATTTTTCTGTAGTCGGGATAAAGTTTTTTTTTAAAGTAATCAGATTTTTTTTTTAACATCGAACTATACATATACAAGGTGAACATAAATTGGTTAGGGAATCTATGCAGACGTGATGGGTTATCGATATCTAAAGATGACAACAAAATAAAAAATAAGTTGATGTTTATGATGTTTTTTTTTGGGTTCAATGTCAACGACCGTTTGTATTCGTGTGATAATAAAAAAATAAAATCCTTGAAAGCAAAGTAAATGCGACACAATACGAAATGTTTTTGTACTGAGCTCGATACAGAATGGTTATGTATGTGCTACAGCCAATTTAATAAATATAAATCTCATCTATACTATTCAGCCATTATTATATAGGTACTATCTCTACTCAATTTAGACAAGCTGATTATTGAGGCATCAATGCAATTCGCCATCTTAGATATTATCATCATATCAGGAGTATTGTTTCAAACCTGATAGTAAAGCGCACAAGTGTGTGCGCAGACACAGGTGCACTCCCTATACCCTCACTTTATACTAACTTACTACTAATATTTACGTTTAGTCGACGCGCTGGGTAGCACTCTGTTGGATTCTCAATGCTCGATTCAACACCAAGAGTTGAAAATGCAGTGCGCGATAAAATCCCGCCGCGAGATATTTACGTCCGTGCAAACATGGTCAAAGAACCAACGACGCTTCATAGGTAGGTAGATAGGTAGGTACATACTAATTTATACAAAATATACCCAATTTATTATTAGGTACCTAAACCTACCAGTGTGAAACTCAGACCAAGAAAAAAATGTCTTTACTTTCTTTGGCTGAGTCGATGCCCTCAAGCAATAAGTCAGTAAAATTGGGCTTTTTATTGTTATTTCAAATTCGTCACTCGGGTTGGGATACATTTTAGTATTTATTTTTCATTTTTCGTAGTGTGATTTACAAAGATATCATAAAAAACACTTTTATTGTAGGGAAATTCAGAACAAAAAATTATGACAAGAAAAGTATCTTTACGTACGAGTATTGCTGTTACCGACATAATGGCGTTAATGAATCGTGCAGTTCTTAGTAAATGTTAGAACGTGGTTATTGTCGAATTAATTTGAGTAAGCTGAAACCGTTATGGGAACTTTAGGAACTGACAAGCTTTTAAATGCTACTATTCTACTAATATTTCTATGCCACCTACTATCCTAATTCAAACATGAAAGTTTGCGAGGATGGATGATAGTTACTCTTTCACGCAAAAACTACTGAACGGATTTTGATGAAACTTAACAGTAATATGGCATAAACATCAGAATAACACATAGACTATAATTAATAAAGATTAAGTGTGATTTGTCAATAATATAATGATAATTATAAAGTGAGTCGAATAAAATCCAGCCCTCTGAGAGCTTCCTTGTCGTGCGCTGCCTAAGCCGTATCGTGTTCGTGTAGACGTAGTGCACGAAGATAATGTACCGTGGGATTGTTTGTCATAAACAATTCTAAATAAAAGTCCGCGACGGCATTCATCTACCTTTTATGTGGAAGCTTTTATAGCCAAAATAGTGAGCTATGAATGAATTGTTTTTGTTGTGTTTACAATACACAATTTAGACTATTTAGTTAACATAAACATAACATCACGCCTTGTTTCCCCGAAGGGTTGGGCAGAGGTGTAGCTATAGTACACCCACATTTCGCCAGTTAGTCAGTTTATTTAGTTAATTCTCATCAAAATTAATACCTTTTGGGCGTTTGATATAGATAAACTTTGTCTATTACACTTATTCCTTTGGACGGATAGTTCAAAAGTTACCACTATAGGAACGGCGGATACCGCGGGTGGTGTGCAGAGCGGGGCTGTGACGTTTCACGGCTAATCCGCTAAACTGTGTTTTCAGGGCAGTGGCTTCAGGGCGGTTGAGAGACACAGACAGGCAACCGAGATATTATTACCCACTGATTTTATATTTATTGAATAATTTCTCGGGAACAGTAGGTAATAATACCAAGCCACTCAGAAAGTATCGCGAATAAAGTTTTTATGTATGCGAGACTGGCCAGATAGTCTATTTGAAAAAATGATTATTTGTAAGTAAAAATAGGTTCGTTCCAATTTCACTATTTCCCTCCACATTGTTTGCGAACTAATTTTTGGGCTATGATTTTTACGATTTCAAGTGCCGCCTAAAAACCGGACGAATCGTACGATAGACTTCAAATAGCATTCATGGATGAAGGCCCTTCCGAGACAACCGTTTATCGTTGGTATAACGAATTCAAGCGCGATCGACTAACTTTGGGGGATGTAGAAAGAACTGGTCGCCCTTTGACGGCAGTTACGGAAGAAAACGTGCTAGGAGTGAAAAAAAAAATCCATAACAATAGGCGAGTTACGTATCAAGAGATTCAGCATACACTGCAGGCTGGATCGGGAAGCCTTCACGAAATTCTACACGTGCATCTTCGCGTGAGGAGGATACTCGTAGTTTCACGCTGGGTGCCGCACAACTACTACTTACAGGAATAAAATCATTTATCATGTACGAGTATTTACACGTGACAAAATCAATTTCAAGAGGGTCATAAACTGGTCTCATTAAAGCTCCTATTATTTTACACTAGCAAATAACCATAAATTGGTCTTGGTCATTGCGGTGCATTGCGGTGACGGTTTTTGGACTTTCGAATTTTTGGTTCAGATGGAATGTACCGTTTTGTAAAGCAGTCGGCTGTATTTTTTCAGGTGTAAGTCATGGTTTGTGAATGAAAACATCATAACGAGGTGATCAATTTCCAGGCATTTTGACAGACTGCCTTTGTAGAAGGTACCATAAACATCGGATCATCATATAAAATCTCAAAATAGATAGGTCTCAGACCTCAGATAACCTTTGTTTTAAACGAACTACATCTAGATCTGTAGATACCTTTGAGTTTAATTTGGTACTTAGATAAATACAGTTAAACTGTTTTCTTAATGTCTTTCAGCAAAAATCGTGTTATTTAGTCGTCGAATTTCTAATAGAGCTGATAATCTCCAAAAACAGTTAAACAAATTTTCTTGAATCATAGCGATTACGGCACGTTACGAAAAAAAATCGGTTCAGCCGTTTGGGAGTTACGATGGCGCAGACAGACACACAGATACACACGTTGAACTTACAAAACCCCTCTGTTACCGTCGGGGGATATATAAAAGGATTTGGTTTGGTTTTGTATTTTGGATTGAGTTTTTTATTTCCGATTATTATCAGGAACGCCTACTAACGGCTGAAAGGATTTGGATGAAAGGCACTCGGGTGAGTCGGGTGCCAATAATTTTGATTAGGATATCCACTGGCATTCAACTTTTTGAAGGCCAAACGAAGGAAGTGTTAAACAAACACGTTTAAAACCAAACTCCGTGGTTTAATTAACACCTTGAAGTTTTAAAAGACCAATTTAAAAACCGATAAAAACAAAAACCTCTAAAAAGTAAAAAAAAAAAGAGTTGTAGGTAATTTTTTGATCAGTCTCTGCGCATCGGTCGCTTCTAAAGTGGTTGCACGTATACCAGCGAAGAGAGCAGAAGGACCTGACCACCTTATTTTCATTTCTTGATTCTTTCACTCCCCTGGTTATATATATAGCCCCCCACTTTCAGTACCTTTGCGCCAACCACAGTAGAAATCTACGTTCACCACACAATCGTCTTCTTCATTCACTCTTCCTTCTTCGTTCAGCCTATCTCTCTGTGGAATGCGCTCCCCCATACTTTAAGTTAAAGTTCGCGAGCACATTCGCAAGAAGCTGGCAGTGTCATCACAACGGTATTGTTTTCTGATTGTTTGTGTTATTTGCTTTTAGTAGCATACTCGTGTATATTTATGTGTGCTTATATTTATTTATAATAAGGCATAAAAATAAGTATATTAAATTTATGATTTTAATAGTTAATGTGTTACTTAATTTGAAAAAAAAATATGTATTCCTAAATTTTCATTATAAATTGCACCTACCACAGTTTGTTTCTGCATCACCCAAAGGTTGACTGGTAGAAAATGCCTATGGCAATAAATCTGCCCGTGTACATTTGTTTGCTTAAAGTATTAAATAAACAAATAAGAGGCAAAGGATCTTACGTAGATAAGGACGTGAGGCTTGAGATGTTTGATGGCGGTGGCGACGCCGGCCAGCAGCCCGCCGCCGCCCACCGGCACGAGCACGGCGTCTACCTCCGGCACCTGCTCGATGATCTCCAACCCCACCGTGCCCTGCCCCGCCATGATGTGGGGGTGGTCGTAGCTGCCTCAACAAGTATTTCAGGTTAGGGTGAAAGTACTCAATAGGTAGGTACTCAATATTTACACTCGGTCCCAAAAATAACGGGTCAGTCACAAAAGTCCGAATATCTCCCGAACTACGTATGCTGTCATAATGAAACGAATACTGTTCGATTGGGCATTTAATGATACAAAAAATTCATAAATTGAAACTTATGTGTACCTTCATTCTTATTCTCAAAATAATAAAAAAACTAAAGTAAGACATTTTTTTCTGAAACTTAAAAATGATAAATGATAAATGATTTTATTTCTGTAAGTAGGTTTTTACAAACACTTTTACACGTCAATACTATTTTAAAAGTAGATGAGATCGGCGTTTCCTATCTGACTACTCTGAGAAGAAACGCCAAAACAAACTCAGAGGTCACAGTCTCTTTTAAAGTCCAGACACAATCTTGATCAGGTCATGTGAAGACCATGTGGATTGATGTCTGAAATGGTCTTTTGAGGAAAGAACCAAACAGAATGAGTGGACCTGTCCAGTCAGTGCACGCATTTGTCAGTAATCATGCAGCTCAACACAACACATATGGAGCTCAACGATTCGACGAACATTACCAAAGAAAGGACATTTGGGTAGGCCGCATAAATTGCTCAAACTGCCAGACCATGATTAAAACTAATTTTAAAAATTAAAAATAGATTGAGATAAAAAAAAAACAACAAATCCACACTGCCTTCACATTCACAATAATTAAAATATTATAATACTTTACAAAGTAAATTTTCACGTCATGTCAAAGTGTAAAAATCCGAGAATAAACATGGTCAGATCATATGAGGACTCTGTAGACTGGTGTCTGAAATGCTCTTCTGAGGAAAGAACCACACTGATTTGAGTGGACCTGTCCAGTCAGTGCATGCATTTGTCAATCATGGTGCAGCTCAACTCAGAACTAAGGAGCTCAACGATTCCACGAACAATACAAAAGAAAGGACATTTGGGTAGGCCGCGTTAAGTACTCAAACAGCCAGACCGTGATTAAAACAACTGAAAGAACAAAAAAAACAATGACTCACATAGTCCTCACATTCTCAAAAATTAAAACAATGTTATACTTTAAACAGTAAATATAAAGATGTCATTGTTTATCTAAAAAAAATCAAAAATAAAAGTTTTACAGCAAATTAAACATAGACAATATCTGTGTAAACTTATTGGAGCAGCTCAATCCCAAGCCTTCTTGTCCTCAATATAGCCTTTGACAGTATAATAGGCATTCTGGCATAATTTCCGCTTTATAAATGATTTGAATTTATTAAGGCTTAGTTCTTGAATGTGGCCAGGAAGTTTATTATAAAAACGAATACTTTGACATTTAAACGAGCTACCTATTTTCTTGAGTCTGGTAGTAGGAACAACAAATTTGTGTTTGTTCCTAGTATTTATGTTATGGATATCACTGTATTTTTTAAACAGATTAATATTTTTATGTGCATACAAAAGATTTTCATAAATATATTGAGAAGGCACAGTCATTATATTAATCTCTTTAAATTTGTCTCTGCGGGAGTGTCTGGGACTTAGTTTATAAATTGAACAAAATTAAGTTTTTTTTTTTTTTGCTTTTTTTCATTACATGCATAATTTTAATACTTCGTATTGCCTCCCCGAGCTCTTCTTGCAGCTTCCAGGCGATTCGGCATGCTGAACACCAAATTTCGGAGCCGGTTCTGAGGAATGGCTTCCCATTCCTCCACCAGTGCTTGTCTGAGCCTGGGTAGCGTGATTGGTGGCGAGTTACGACGTTTTACGCAACGCTCAAGCTCGTCCCATGCATGCTCTATGGGGTTTAAATCAGGGCTTCGGCGCAGGCCACTACATCAGTTCGATACCGACCTCTCCAAGGTATTCATTTACAATTCCGGCGGTATGGGGACGCGCATTATTGTGCATTAATATGCCATCCCGGTCCATCCTCGCCATGAAAAGTCCCACATGCTCATTCAGGATCTCCTCCACGTACCTCTCTGTATTCAGAGTGCCATTTTGAATTAGCACGAGCTCGGTGCGGGCCTCAGCACAAATTCCAGCCCAAAAAAGTACTGAGCCTCCGCCGTGTGCCACTTTTTCCTCCACACAGTCTTGATAGAAGCGTACCCATGGTCTTCTGTACACCAACTGCCTACCATCATGCTTGTGTTAAAACGCTTGTCATATTATATAATAGTTTGGTATTTTCAATAATACCAAACTATTATATAACAGGTTTCTTGAATTAAAATAAAAATGTAATAGGGAACATTAGGTATTTTATACACAACAAGCTAGAAAAACTTATGTAACTAACAATAGAAAATATATTCCCTATTTTAATATGATGTAGCGACATCGCTGCGCGCCGTTCTCGGTCTAATACAAAGATTCAGGCTTGAATTCTTTCGCGGCTACTAGTAAGCGCTAAATATATATAATAAACTCAATGGAACGTGATAGAATATTACGATCAAGAACGCGACGTACATCGCATTTTCATAGTTATTCAGTGTCTCCAGTGCGATCACAAAGGAAATCCTGACGTCGACACCACAGAAGATTTAGCCGGACACGTGTTGCTAAACGGCAAACACGTTCTGTGTCACGCAAGTCTTGTTCTCGCGTTCGACGCAAGGATCGACAGCATCATGGTCCATCACTTAAACGCACTTAGCGAATGCAATCTTCTCGAAGTTCGTCACGCAGTTCGAATAATTCGATCCGAAGCTGCTCTCAAGGAGAGGAGGGTAGCAAAAATCGACGTTACAAACGTAAAAGATCGCACCACTCGCGAGAAATTACTGTTATGTCTCAGTGTGCTGATACTGGTGTACGTTTAACTGGTGAATCGCTTTGTGTGAAGGGTCATTCGAAAAGGGTTGTTGCAAGTCTGTACAAAAATCTTACACGCCGCCGCTGACTAAAGCCGCTGAAGTATGCACATCATGCACACCAGACCACAACAGTTCTCAGAATATTAGTGTTGATATTTTAGAGACTCTTCATAAATCTTTACAAGCTATAGCAGAACCGTAAATCCTCAGGTTGAAAGATAAATATACATCTATTAATGTGGTGGTCGAATTTTACCCCAAATTTAAAAATCAAACAATTTTAAATTGACTGAACAAAGTTAACGAAAGTGCTGATATTTACGGTCGGGATAGTAAACGAACTGCTCATTACGCTCTTCCAAACATGTGAATACTACTAAACTTGAAAGCTAAATTTGGAGACGATTTAGAGGAATATTACTATGAAAATTTGGTGGCTTTGAATCGTTGTCGCTTATCAGGAAAATATGCTATTGACTGCATAGTGTATGGCATAGAGGATAGGTTGGTCCATTATGGCGCAGAGGCTGTAGGGTTTGATAATTTCAATAAATTATTGCGATTTTTAAGAAATGTTCAGCATGAACGTGTTGACCGAAATGCTAACAAGAAACTAGTGAATCCTGGACTAGATTTATCGCAACGTGGATCCAAGGGCGATTTCAGTAGGGTTTTAAGATGTTTTAACTGTCTCGAAGTCGGACACATAGTTGCTAACTGCCCAAAACCGTTAGTTAAATGTCAAAAGTGCATGAGAGTAGCTCATGATGATCCAAACTGTACAAGAGATATTAGAAAAGATAGAACTGAGTTTAAAACTTTGTGACTAACTGAAAACAAACAAAACAACACAGACAAAAATTAAACCTGTCACGATCAACGGATCAACTATTACGGGCTACATATTAGCCCAGATTCAACCGTGTGGCTGTTCAGCGCTTGCAAAACAGCCCTGCTGTCTGAGAGTATCCGGATCGAGAGGTCCCTAACTTCCCTGGCCATGATGGCCGAAGCAGCCAGAGAAATACCCATGCATTCGGCCTGGAACACTGTGTTATAGGCCTAATATCTGTATCTGGGCTAATATACGAGTGTCACCTGCGCCTTAATCAAGTGGGTAGCCTCAATAGCATAACCATTCAATGGATCTGTTGAATGGTTCGCTGGGCAACGATGCAGCCGACGAACTTGCCAGAAGGGGGTCGAGTGAGGCACCAGTGGGACCTGAACCCATCTTGCCACTCCCCTTCGGGTACTTACGCACTCTGGTAAGGAAACGCATCAGGGAACAACATCACAAACTATGGTCGGAACAAGGTGAGTGCAGGCAGGCTAGGGAAGCACTCCCTGCTATAGACGGCCGCATCACGAAACAGGTTCTCCGACCAACCAAACAACAGCTGCGTATAGTTACGGCAGCTTTAACTGGCCACGGGTCTTTTAATAAACACCTCTTTGTCATAGGAGTCACAGACAGTCCGCTGTGCAGAGCCTGCATGGAGGTGGACGAGACAGCAGCTCATGTGCTTCTACACTGCCCGGTGGTCGCCATTTACAGGGCAAAGTACTTCGGTAACCCAGGTACCCTACGCGAGGTTGTGAGGGCGTTGCTGGCCTTCCTCGAGGAGCTGGGGTGGATCGAATGATCGATTTTCCCACCGTACGCAAAATACGCGCATTGTCGTGGAGTTGCGGACACCAGCCCGTAATACCTATTACCTACGGGCTACATAGATTTTGGAAGTTAGTGCTGTTTGACACGTAAATCAGTTGCACTGATATTAGTAAATCCTACTAAAGTCAAAGTCAAAGCATTTATTTCAAATAGGCCCATAAAAAGGCACTTTTGAACGTCAACATTTACATTAAAAATAGAACTGATTCTAGGCGCCTACTAAATGGTTATATCACGATTTACCTTTACTATGGGGGTTTGGTAATTCAAAGATAAATCTAACAGGTATTTGTAAGGTGCAGTTGTCTGTGAATGGAGTTCTAGTTACGGTTGATTTAAGTTATCAGAGATATATTTTTTTGTTACGATGTTTTACTAGGACAGACAGCTACATAACAATCTCACGTGGAAGTCCTTAAAACAAGCAAAGGGGGTTTTCATATCTAAAATGAATAGTGCCAATAGACATGACACATTTGATCTGAATATTTCAAATCGATACAATTATACGGTATGGGTCGATTAAATGTTACACCAATAATTGTTTTTCGGGACCACTTCTTGTTACAAAAAACGGTTACCGAAATTCATACAGGATTGAAGTAGAAAAATGCAATTTTTTGAACGGCTTTAGGTATATTACGATAGTTATCACTATTAATTAACCTTTATCGTTTAGTAATGACGAACTTATTTGTGGTGGAAATAAGTAATAACAATAACCAAGTTGAAAAGAAATGTTACGAAATTTAAAATATAAAAAATGGAGCAGGGTATCAATAGACTAAAATGTATTCGAAAAACTACGACAAGCAAATTTGACCCTTATACCTCAAAAATGCAATTTCTTCCAAGACCGTGTAGACTATTTAGTGTTTGAGGTAGCGAGTGAAGGTATCCGACCAGGTTATCGTAAAATTGAGTCACTTTCCAATTTTCCACACCCTCGTGATGCTCATAACGTAAGTGAATTTCTAGGATTAGTCAGTTTTTTCAGACGCTTTGTTAGAGGTTTTGCTGAAATTGCCCGCCCTCTGACAAAACTATTAGAAAATACGTCACGTGGGTTTGGGGTGACGAACAAGAGACTGCATTCATTAAACTTAAAAACGCTTTAACTTCACGGCCTGTTTTATCCTTGTACGACCCAAAGTTACAGACACAACAGATGCAACAGGTCCATACAGATGCAAGTAAACATGGGGTGGGTCCAATACTATTGCAGAAACAAGTTGACGGTATTTTTAAACTCTAATTCGAAGAACCTCATTTCTCATCCTATGAACTAGAAGCACTAGCAGTAATATGCGCTTTAGTCCGGTTCAGGCCATACGTTCTGTGATTACACTTTGCCATTGTCACAGACTGTTATTCTTTCCGCGCAACTTCTCATAAGGGATATGGTACCAAGAGTGGCTAGATGGTGGAGTTTAATCCAGGAATTTGACTGTGATGTCGTGTATAGGCCTGGTCAGGTTATGCTGCATGTCGATGCGCATAGCCAACGCCAACGCCATCGCAAGAAGTAGGTGTAGTCAAAGAAATTGAGACTGAATTGAGAGAGATGACGTTCTCAATATTAGTGATGACTGGCTTGCAACTGTGCAATTAGGTGATTTGGAAATAAAACGGATTAAGGATATCCTTTTAAAATACACTCCACATCGACCACATAGGACCGTTTGTTACAAGCAAAAGAAAAAAAAATCGTATATCCTTGTGATTATAGACGCGTACTCAAAGTTTATTGTTTTAAGAGCGGTCAAGATTATTTTGGTACGTTCGGTGTACCCAAGAGATTAATAAGTGATCGGGGTACATCATTTACGAGTTTAAATTTTAAAGGTTTAATGAATGAAGTTGGTACAAAACACATTGTTGCTGCTCCACGTTCTAATGGCCAAGTGGAGAGGTACAACAGAACAATTTTAGATTCTCTTGCCGCTTAAAATCACGGTAAGGATGACCGTGTGCTTGAATAACACCGTCAATAAAGGTACGGGAAAGTCTCCATCAGAAATATTGTTTGGTCTCAAACTCACTAGTACCAATTTAGGTCATAAATACCCGAGATAGAATCAGACGTGGAAGACAATACAAACAAAAATAATAAATAGGATAGTATTACTAAAATAAGAGAAGAAGTAGAACGAAGTTGAGTCCCATATTAAACAAAAGGAGTGTTTCGATAAGAAAAGTAAGGCAGCGCAAAGTTTTGAAATAGGGGAACTTGTTAGGGTAGCAAGAGAGACTCATAGTGTAGGTAAAAGTAAGAAACTATTGCCGAAGTTATCATGTCCATAACGAATCACAAAAGTATTTGACAATGATAGGTATGAGGTTGTTGACACTCCGTTATCTAAGAAAGATTCGAACCTTTTTAAAGGAGTATTCGCAGTGGATAAAATCTATCAGTGGTTGTGTTTTGGAACGGATCAGACTGACGAATCGTCAGAAAATGAAATGAGTAAATACGAGCAGTTAAATGAAATGGAGGCAGATGGTAGTAAGTCTGACAATGTATTAAAATATAATGAAAATTAGTAAATAGCCAGCGCAAAGTGCGCTTAGGAGGTATAAGGTCTGTTGTTCATTTTTATGTTATTTATTTATTTATTTATTTATAGTACATGGAGGATTTACAGCTAGTAAAAACAAACAAAAAAAAGGGGGCTATAGCCACCAGGAAGCCAATTACAAATCCTCACGTATAGACTTATAATAGTTCATTATGGCGTGAGCACAAAAAGAAAAAATATATCGCCTTATATAAATTAAAAAGCTATTTAGCTAAATACTTAACACTAGTTTTACAATTTAATTACTGAAATAAACGAGAAAACAATGAAAACAAAAACAAAACAATACAATCTACCGCTACCTAAAAAAATTGAGGCTTAAGCACCTTCTGGCCGAATTCAAGGTAACTGTGAATGGATCAAAATCAAATTCCTTGCAAATCTCATTAAAATTTCTGCTTGCGCGCACAATATAACTGTTCTGCCTATAATTCGAAGATGTATGAGATACACGTATGGGTGGATTAAAGCGAAGTGCTTTACTTGGCACATTAAAATAAAATTTTCACAGAATAGGCATTGCGCAAGGTGCGTGACGCATAACGAATAGAATGCACAAGGTGTGCGATGCAATGCGCAAGGTGCGTGACGCATAATGTATGGGATGCACAAGGTGTGCGATGCAAAACGCAAGGTGCGTCACGCATAATGAACAGGATGCACAAGGTGTGCGATGCAATGCGCAAGGTGCATGACGCAAAATGTATGGGATGCACAAGGTGTGCGATGCAAAACGCAAGGTGCGTGACGCATTACGAATAGGATGCACAAGGTGTGCGATGCAATGCGCAAGGTGCGCGACGCATAATATTCACATTGCACAAAGTGTGCGATGTGGAGTGCACAAGGTGTGCGATGCGGAGTGCGCAAGGTGCCCGATGCGGACCGCACAATGTGTGCGATACAGATTGCACAATGTGTGCAATACGGAGTGCGCAAGGTGCGCAAAGCGGAGTGCACAAGGCAAGAAAAACTTATGTATTGTGAGAAGCCTATTTAATGAATAAGCGTATCTACCTATTGCACAAGATGTAATTTAATTTTATGCTATGTAATTTGCGAGTAATTGAAGAAGTGTGTATCATTCTTGAATATAAAAAATATATAAAAAAAACTTTTTAATTCAGACTACGAATTCCATAGAATGTTAGTACATTAAACAACTTATAAAAAAACTAGTGTTAGTACTTGGGTAAATAGTATAATAAAATAAACATTTGACATTATAACCACCTACCTAATGTCTAATGTGGGTATTAACCCAGTGCTGGACGTAACGCGTGTCCAGCCTATCCGCTATAACCGCCAGGATACTGTTGGTGCTTCCGCGCAACCATTGCAAAAGTTATTTTTTGTGTTTGTCTGTTTTCATTTCTTATAATTTATGTACACGAGGACGTACGGTAATCAGGATGGACGAGTTGTTAAAACGCTTGTATCAATAATACCAAACTATTATAAAACAGGTTTCTTAAAATAAAAATGTAATAGGGAACATTAGGTATTTTATACACAACAAGCTGGTAACACTAGAAAAATTAATGTAACTAACAATAGAAAATATATTCCCTATTTTAATATGCATATTTTATGTTAGCCTCATTGCTTGGTAATTTAAAAAAAAGAAATTGAGCTGTCTGGGTATCGAGCGGCAAGCTCGTTCGTGCCTGATATAAGAAGTTGAATTATCTCTTTTGTGTTATTTGAGTTAAGTAGAAGTGTGATTCTATTAATATTTCTGTGAATTAAACTAATTATCCGTAATACGTAAACTTATTTTAATCAGTGATCTAACACTTGTATAGCATGAATTTCGATTCGTCCATGAACATTACGCTAGACCAATCGTCCAGTGTCCAGTGTTGGTGCTCGCGCACGTATCTCTATCTTGCAAATCGATGTTCTCGTTCCAGTTTGGTCCATTTGCGGGCCATAATGGTTTCAAGTTTGCCCCAGCAAGACGTCTTCTCACTGTTTGTGCGCTTAAATTGCTACCAACAAAGCGAATAAAGTGGGTTTTTAGACCAACTGCAGTTTGAAAACGATTTCGGAGCATTGTAGCCACCAGGTAAATCTGTCATCCCTGGCCGTTGTACGTCTTGGCCTGCCATTTCCTGGTCTCCGAAAGTGCGATCCGGTCTCTCGGCACCGCTGGAATACCCGATGTACAGTCGACAAAGATACACAAATGTTTCGTGCTGTTTCATGCTGGCTCCGCCCAAGTTCCAAGAAAGTCAGGATTCTGGTACATTCATCTAACGTGACTGCTATGCTCCACCTCACAGAATACTGATTATGCACGTGGAAGTCGTTCACAATATTTTTTTTTGTGACAGAATAGAAATGGAAAGAAACCATAATGACATAAAGCAAAAATTTTGTTTTCTAAAATATCAATTTTTCAACATATTTTTTTTTGTAAATAAGTTTCATTCATCAGCCAGTAAAAAGTATGTAATAAGAAGCGTAGCTAAATAGTCTTTGTTCTGTTTTTATATTTTATTGATCTAACTCTTACAGTTTTGTAGATATTACGAACTTATGTGACTGACCCGTTATTTTTGGAACCGAGTGTATGTATTAATTGCATTCCACAATAAGAACTTAATTATGTAGGTTTTACAAAGACATGATCAAAGTGTACCCTAAGTAAGGTTTGTTCGCACGCGACTTTTGTTACCTACTTATAAATACAAAAACTTTTTTTTTGTTTCCACTGTTTGCGTGGCGGGAAATTTAACCGACGCATCTGCGAAACCGGAAGTCATGCATTGAATAAAAAGCTTTGTTTTCATAAAATACAAGGATTTAAACATATGTATTGGTAAACATAATTTTATATAAAATGTTAGTTCCGATTTTGGCCACGCGCCTAAAGATCCTTGTACCGTTGTCCCTAATTATTACAAGAGTATCCACCCTGCCTATTAGATTAATAAAAATTGACTGAACTCACCCGTTGATGTAAGTAAGCGAGTTATCTTGTGCCATACTCATGGCGTGGTATTTAGCTTCCTTCATGTCGTGTCCATGTATGATGACGTTGGCTCCGAAAGAGCGGCAGTTTTCTATCTTCATGATCGGAGCCACGTTCGGCATGACGACGGTGGCAGGGATATTGAGTTTGTTCGCATGATAACTTAGGGCTTGGGAGTGGTTACCGAGGGATGCGGAAATTACGCCACGTGTTTTACTATCCTTTGATAATAACAACAGGGCGTTTCTCGCACCGCGTTCTTTAAAACTGTAGATAAATGAAAACCGTTTAAGCTACCTAACCGGTAAAGTTCATGCATGTAAGTTATAAAGTGCGGCAAAAAAGGTAAACTATGGTTGCATATTCAGATACCTCTTCTCGATTTATTATAAGTACACATTTTACATTATGTAAATTTTGGTGAAGAACAAAATAAAGGAAAACTACTCAACCGCTCATCAGTGATGACACTTTGACAATGACTGCAACTTAGTGTTATAGCAGCATGGGCAATTTTCGCAGTGCAAGTTCACTGTTGCTACTGATGTGCGGTTACCAGACCTGCACGTCGATTCTGTAAAAATCTCACCGTGAAAACTTGTGGCGAAATAAGCGTGGAGTGAGATGTCAGTGAAAAAAAAAAAAAAAAAAAAAAGGGATTGGCCAAGACGGGATGACATTGACAGCTCACTTCACGAAAGTCTTCAAGGTGAGATTTTTACAGAATCGACGTACAGGTCTGGTAACCGCACATCAGTAGCAACAGTGAACTTGCACTGCGAAAATTGCCCATGCTGCTATAACACTAAGTTGCAGTCATTGCCAAAGTGTCAACACTGATGAGCGGTTGAGTAGTTTTCCTTTATTTTGTTCTTCGTACGTTGATCTCACGAAACAACGTCGTTCCGTATTGTTTCTGGGTGCGTAAGCTTGGTAACGCTCAGGACCTACTGGCCGAGTAGTGTCCTTGTACCTACCGAAGTACCAAAATCGACACAATGTGCTCGGGCATTAACGTACCATAAACGTACCTACTATAAACCATTTCAGAAAGTTGTGGCAATACTTGAGGGTATGTTACACACCATCTAGCTGAACAACTTTCTTCATGATACCAACATCGTAATCGCGAAAACATAATCAGCCGTTCCATAAATTTGAGTCGCGAGTTGAAGTTTTGTATGGGACAGCCCTGACCACTGCTGATACACGTACGCTTTATAATCTGTTATTAATAAAATAGACTAGCTTACCTCCCAGTGTGTTGAAGGAAATCATTTTTTAAATAAATGTCCATCCCAAACGTTGTAGACATGTGAGATTTCTGAAATAGGTACACACATTATGCCATTAGGTTCATGAGCATTTGCGGGAAACTTTTGAATTCTGTTGAAAATGTAACAAGTAAGTAACTGGTACGTAAGCTATCAAATTTATCACTCACCACGCATGGCGTTTTCACTATGTCACTCTGAATTCTGTAAGCCGCCGCCGACACATCTTCGAATGAAATTTTTTGTGGTTTCTCCTTATCGCACATCGGATCATACTCAACCGTCTGGAACAACATAGTCAAAGAAATCACTATAAACTATTACATTATTAAATCTAATCCCCCGCGAGGCATCGATTCCCCTTGGCTTCTTACAGAGAAATGAGTGTTTCGAGACGTTATCACATATAAAAGCACCAATTATTATATGATAAGGGTTAGAGGTGAAACTATGCTCGTGATGGAATATTATGCCTTGTCTATCGACGTATAAGGCCGGTAGGTAACCTATCAGTTATAAGTAAGTGGGCACTTACTGTTGATTCAAACTTATAATGCTCCATTTATTTGCTTAATTGTTTTAATCTATTCACAATATTAAGTTGTTCAATTTCGACCGTCTACGAAGACGCGCACTTCGAAAATGACTGGTTTATCTTTTGTTTAATTTTGGTCAAGAATATTGATAAGGATTTTGCTGTTTTGTTTCGCGAAATGCCTAATTATTTGATGTTGTCCTCAATAATGTAACCCTGTCGTCTAATCAAAACATTTGAAAAAACACTTGTTTTTTTAAGAAGGTCTAAAGCTACGGCCATTTTGAACTAAAAAAAAGAATTTGTTACTGTTAATTACCAAATGGAGTTCATTATGAAATCATAGATTTATTTTCAGCGTAAATAAAAATAATACTCGTTTTCAAAAATACAACTTATGCATAACAGAAGGTTACGCAGGTTTCTTCATCTTATTTCTGAACGCATTCGTATTTTTTGCGGAGATGTCTTAATTTTTCTAAAGTCTGATTTCACCAATTAAATTGTACGCGATCAGTACATAAACTCCGTTTAATAGCTGTCAGTGTCATTATTTTCTATGGAATATTGACATTGACAGCTCTTGAACGCGTTTTAGATGTGCTGAACCAGTTCAGTAACGTTAGTGAAATCGGCACTACGTCGTACATGTACGTATTTTAAACGACCAGCCCGATTTTGATTGCGAGCTTTTTCGATTTGACTGACTACTTGGTGTCAATTTCTTTACAAAACCAAAAAAGCATCAACGCTGAATAGTATACTACCAAATGCTTGGAAAAGTTTTCTCTGTTGTGAGCAACAAGCGACCAAATACAGGGCTCCGCGGGCTACTGCTCAACCACGACAACGAACCTTCGCACACCGCGCTTATAACGAGGGACTTCCTGGACAGCACGCTGGTCAAACTCCTGGGTCACCCTCCTTACAGCCCTGACCTAGCACCGTGTGACTTCTTTTAATTCCCGAAAATAAGAAAATAAATCAGCTCAAAGGGATACAATTTTCTTAGCTGGAAGATGCGCTGTCAGCGTTCGAGCAACGAAACGAGGTGTCTACGGCAGACTGGAAAAGGTGTTTTGAAAACTGGTTCAGACGCGAGAAACTTTAAAGAGGCTAGTGGAGAGTACTTTGAAAAGATTTAATAAAAAAAAAAACGGAACATTTATTTTTATTTTAGCAAAACTTTCTGTGTCTCACGTACTGATGAAAATGACAGATTTTCATGACGTTCGCTATGAATGTGATGGAAACGGTCTTCTAGGAAACTGTAGTTAGGAGTTCTTATTCCGCTGCGATTTTTTACGTCCGTACGAACGTGGGCTTAGTGGATTCTATTTCTAAATCGAAAATAAAGCGCAGGCAGTGTCAGCCGTACAAAGTTTGTAGGGAGTCGTAATGGGGACATCATCTAGTTTTTAAAATGATTGACGTGTAAAAGTGTTTGTACAAACCTACTTATAGAAATAAAATCACTCCACTCTGAAGCTTCTTGACTAGTTTGCATGTCAAACTCGTAAACCCAAGTCTCGTCACCAGTAACAATGCGTTTCATGAATGTTGGGTCGGAATTGACTCGTTCTAGCATGTCCTCAGCGACTCCTAAGCGATTGAGTTTTTGGAGAAAGTTCAGGGACTAGCTGAGCGGCGACATGTTTCATACCGACTCGTGAGGCACAGAAAGTTCAGCGGCTAACTCCAGGGACGTTTTTACTCTAGGGCCAAAAGGCCATGGCCCGGGGCGGCAAGCTGCGAGGGGAGCCCATGCCGTGCCTTTTCGTTTTGACTTTTTATACCTGAAGAAATTTATAAAAAGCTTAACAAAACTAAAACTCATTTGGTTTTAAGTTTGAAAGACATCAAAACGCGGGACTATGGTTTACTGACGGCAGCGAGTCCGCCGCAACTCCGGACTAGTCGGGATGTTTCGACGTTGCTCGTGTCGTTTTCGTTCATATCCATAGGCGAGAACGACGGTCAGCCAGAGAGCTTGTACCAGACTTATTAAAGATTGGAGCCAAATAATAGCGGCTCTTGAAGCTATAAAAGTGACTCTTCCTACCAAAATGCTTTGGTTAGAAATAAATCTGAATTTTGAGGATTTGTATTCAAACAATTTAATATAGGTAGTTTAAAAAACTCTACAATGTGACGACACAGACACTAGACGTAGAGGTTTTCTGGCTTTACAAGTCACTCATTATTTTTGTAGAAAATCGCCGGGAATCTTTTGATACTTTTGAAGAGGCTGGTAAAAGAAAATTCTCAGAAGAATACAGAAATAATCACAAGACATAATTAAGAGAAAGAAAGGAGACGATAAGTGACGCGACGGAGAAGTGTTTAATTTATAATTTTTATTAACACACAAATGTGGGTACATCTCATCTATCCTACAAAACACAATGTACAAAGTTTACAGCCGCACTCAGAAAGGTTCATTAAATTAGTCCTAATTAGAACTTAACTAATGAGCATTAAATCCGTTAATGAACGGTACATCCCAGAGACATAATTTAAGGGTTCATTAGCTAATGAAAGAAAGAAAAATATTTATTTGCACGCAGGTCGTAAAACACCAAATACAAATTGAAAAAGAGAACAACGATAGTGTGTCTCACGGCTGCGCCAAAAGGGTTCATTTCAGCATTAATGCCAAACAGATGCTGTCTGACGCTGGTTTTCTAATGAACCTTAAGGGACAAGTGACAGGGAGTACAAACAGTTTCAAAATACCTAATATAATGTTATACTAATAAACAAACTAGCAATTGAAACATTAAGAAACTAAAACAACAAGAACTGTCTCAGTAAAACCCGTTGTTATACTGTAGCTCCATCGTGTCAGGGACATTTGAAGCAGCAAAGAACGGAAAATCACCGAAAGTCCAACCATCCGCATTATCCAATATATATTTGACACAACAGGAATGATGTTTTAAATACTGCAGGCATTTCATAGAAGTGAAACATTTAAGGCACTATAGATAGATACTGCCGTAGACGTGTTCTGAACGATTGCGTAGTGCCCATAAGCCTCAGTGGAGGTTGGATATTATTCCACACCTTAGATGCAGCGTATCGGAAAGTGCCTCTGAAAGCCGCTGTCCTATGAGACTGTGTTGAAAGTTGTTGTGCACATTGCCTGGGCGCGCAATCTCGCCTGCTAGCCATCCAACTAAGCTTGTCGTACAAGTACTTCGGTTTCTTAAACTTGATGACACCAAAAAGCAGGCACGCTAGGTGTAACTTTCGTCTCGACTTCATCTTGAGAATAAAGTGTTTGTTAAGAAAGATGGTGACATGACTTCTAGGGGGAACAGAGTAACAGAATCGGGCACAAGGATTTTGGACTCTTTGTATCAGTCGATCGGTACGAGCAAGCAAGCGTGGGCCGTAAACCGTATCAGCGTAGTTTAATTTAGACAGAACAAGGGTTTCGACTAACTGTTCGCGAAGCTTTTCAGACAAGAATGGCCTTATTTTGTATAGCAGTTTCAGACGATAAAAGCAGTTTCTAACGGAGTTAGCAACGTGTTTCTCAAATCTAAGGCTGTTGTCCATCTAAAACCCAAGGTTCCGCGCTTCATTCACACGGTCAATAGGCTCACCCATTAGAGTTGAATTAAGGCTTAATGGTATCTTCTTCAACTGTTGCCTCGCACCAAATAACATATACTTGGTTTTTAAAGGGTTTAGTGCCAAACAATTATTTTCTGACCAGGCAGCAATTCTTTCTAGGTCGTCGTTTAGGTCTCTAATGGCCGATTCATATTCATCTGGTCTAAAAGACAAATACAGTTGGACGTCATCAGCATAAATATGATACTTGCATTTCTGAAGACACTTTATTATGTCTGCACAATAGAAAATAAAAAGAATCGGACCCAAAATTGATCCCTGAGGAACGCCTCTTTCTATGGAAGTAAGGGCTGAAGTCAAGGTAGTACCATCCGAAAGTACTGAGGTAGCTGTGGTACAAGTTGCTTTCTGTTACTGAGGTAGCTGTGGAACCATTGAATGGCATGATCGTCAAAACCGTAGTACAGTGGAATCTCTGTAACTCGAACCTCGTTAAGTCGAAATCCTCAGTAAGTCGAAAAAAATTGGCCTTCCCTTCCGCTAAACACCTAAATACCTAAATACGCGGTATCTCGAATGAATTATTTAGACTTTGTAACTCGAACAAAATGTTATTTCCCTACGAAGTATTGATGACACAATTTATACTCTATAAATAACTCGAATTTCAAAAAGGAGACTCCGTAAGTCGTAGTTAGTAAAATATAATGACGTCTTACTTGGAATTCCCCGAAATAGTAGCAATAAAATCCAAAATGAATGTTCGGGTTCGGGGCTTCTAATCTATTGTTTTTGTCTTGTACACGTGCAATGAATGTATGCATTCATGAAACTTTCTAAGTAACACAGCTGTGAACGTGATGATTGTTCCTTGTCGTCACAGGACACGATTACTTATAGCGGAGTTTGTCCGTCAGTATTATTTTGGCTGTTAACTAACAAAAACATGAGTACAAAGCGGAAACTAAAGACTTTGACTCTACGTGGCATAAAAAAAAGACGTCGCAGCTCAATACGGATTGCCAGCAAGTACTTTGTCTACAATAATTAAGAATGAAGCCGAAATATTGCGAAGATATGAATCAAGTAGCAATTTATCTAGCAAAAGACGGCGTCTAGCTGAGTTTCCTGATTTAGAAGAATGCTTACTCACCTGGTTCAAACAGTGTCGGGACAAAAACATAAGCGTATCTGGGCCTATCTTACGCGAAAAGGCAGAAGTATATGTAATTTGTTTTAATATGTAAAAAATATTAAAAAACGTAAGTTGAATTATTATTCAAATTCGACTCTACAAATCGAAATATACACTTAGAAATCGCGCCTCTGTAAGTCAAAATTTCAGCAGTTAAGTCTATGTATCTCGAAGTTCTTGTAAGTCGAAAACTCGTTAACTCGATTTTTTTTGCATTTCCCACTGACATTCGAGGTAGAGAGATTCCACTGTATTTTAATTCAATCAAATGCGAGGGGAAAAATCAAGTAGGACCATCAGTGAACACATACCCTTATCTTGGGCTACTAAAATAATGTCCGTAACATCCAACAACGCCGTAGAAGTGCTGCGCTGTTTCCTAAAACCGGATTGTAAATCAGGTAACACAATGACAGTTTTAAGTATCCATAGGGCGAAGCATCATCAAATCATCATATCGATTGCATATCGATAAAGCCTAGGTGTAGCCACATTTGAAAACTGTTAATACTAAATAACAAAAAAGTTTATTTATACACGATGAAAACTATTATTTGTAGAAGTATGAATGTCATCAGTTCTTTAACTGTCAGTTTTTACTAAAATGCAAAGCGAAACAGCTATTTTCATTTAAATAAGATAAAGTGATTGCTACATTTTTTCTATGGCATCACTGTGAACTGTCAATGTCAAATCAGGGAATAATTTGATGTTTTTGTGATTCATTCACGGGGAGAGATTTTTGTTGTGTTTTAGTTTCATCGTTAATCGTTATTAATTTAAAATAATTTTAATAATGGTAAGTTTGGCAGTATATATGTTCTTTCGGAGAAAATATGATAACAATTAAACGACATACCTTGTGTTAAATTCCATTAATATTTATGTTTCATTTTAGCGAAGTAGCGTATTGTTATCAACATTATTTCCGATAATTTTTCTATTTGTTGGTTTCCTGATGTGTCGTGCATGAAATTCTTGAATTGAGTATTTACAAAGGGATCAGAAGCATCTCGTAAATACCGCCTCGGTCCTACTTCTCGATATCTTCTGGCATAGTCCACAAATTCAATAAAGTCTACCAAATCAAACATTATTGCTGTTATTATTGCGAAAGCGAAATCTCTTGTCAAAATATAACCCCAAACGTAAATGTCAAAATCAATCGATAAAGAGTTAAGTAAAGGTTTTGCTGTACTTAACTTTAATTGTCATTATAGGCGATATTACACGAATTCACCAAATTGAAACAATTCCATTGAAAAAATGGAATTGTTTCAAATTCCAATTCCGTTGTCGTAGTTTTAGTTTTAGTTAGTATTTAAGTTTAAGTCCTGGCTGGAGGCCTTAATTTATTAGGGCAACCACAGGCAAGTCCGCTTAAGCAGACGACAACCCAATAGGTTGACCTGCGAGATGCCAAACAAACAAAAAAAACGCATCCCATCAGTACGTATTTGCTTCCGAGGCCGGTATGTCGTCTGTTGGTGTAGCGGCGGCGAATGGAATGATTACTTGTGGTGTAAGTATGTGGCTCGCGTCAGTAAACCGTGCGCCGCTGCGCGGTCACGATGTGTTGTTATCATGACTCCCATACCCTATTGATCTGGCGGATGATCTACAAGAAGAATGTGTTCTTTTAAAACAATTCTTGACGTCTCATGAAAATAAAAAATGATTTGAAGGAAGCATTTCCTATTGAAATAGCATTACGCGTAAACACATTGCAGGGCGGAACGTTCGATTATCTACGTTTAGGAACGTTAAAACAGTTAAGTTCTAGTAGCATATAAATCTATGAATCAGCTGTTTTAATATACTCGTACAGGCTGACAGGAAAATTCGACCTATTCCTTGAAATGGGTTATACTAGAGGTCATTAGCAACAAATTAAGTCTAGTTAACTACAACTAAACGTAAAGTAACTAAACATTTAATTGATACATTTCTGTAAGGTGAAAATTTGTTGAACATTAAAAGAATAATGCTTGCCCAAAACATACCTACATAATCTCAGAAATAAAATATCTTTAGTAAAAATCGAAGAACCGTCACAACCCGGTAACCATCCAGTTTAGACCCCTAGTTTACACGGCTTAATTTGCTGCTAATGACCTCTAGTATAACCCCTTTCAAGGAATAGGACGAATTTCCCTACAGCGCTGTAGAAGCTGACTTGACCAAATCCGTTAATTAATTATGACATTGCCATTGAGGAATATGTTAGCCAATCTGTCCATCGGAACAAAATGTTGTTTAGGTATTTCTTTGTATGACCATTTAAGTTTTTTCATTCACTAACATAATTCTTAGCCCACATCAACACACTGCTGAATTAATTTTTTATTTGTTTTTGCTTTTTTTCGTCAATTTATGGGGCGGCAAACCTTACAGGCCCAGTACGCTGAATCTTAAAATACGCCACTTGCTGGCTATCTCTCTCAAACTTGTATGAGGTATTTCAGATACTATTTCCTTCACTTTTGCCATGTTAACTTCAGTTGAACACTTGATGGCCTACCAGAGCTAGGCAGATCTTTCTTTATAAGTCGACCTACTTCTATAAGTTGTTTTTATACTATAGACACATACACACACACTCACTTTGTCTGTAATTGATAGTTGTTCATAATTTCAACTAACTAAACATATTGGCGTGCTAGCTTAGTCGTTACCGTGCTTGGGTAGGAGCGATTATGGCGAGCCCTGAGTTCGAATCTAACCTGCACCTACGGAATAAGCTTGATGTTATTTACAAATAATATTTATATAAAGTTTTTGATATGTTATTATCGCGTAATAGCGTAAAAGTGGACGTACACGTATAAATTACCATTTGTTTAATAAAGCGAATGATGAGTAAAGTGTTATATGAATGAATAAACATAATGTTATTTATAATATTTTTTCTTAATTATTGTAGTTTATAGTATTTTGCTTAGAGATTTCTATTAGTATATGAGTATTACATTCTTTGTTCTAGAGAAATACTGTGAGTCTGTGGGTTAAGAGATGTGAGGAAGAGGGAATCCTTGCTAGTCGGAGCGCTTGTTTATAAATTGGAAAGCTTATTTAAACAAGACTTCAAATGGTGAATGAATATGAAACAAATGGTTTCATACCAAACGGACATTTTGCTGAATTATTCAACAAGTCATTAAAAACTGTTCGCCGTTTACTCCACGCTATATAGGTTGCATCACCGAAGCTTAGCAAACAAGAACGTTTAAGTTCCGGAATGGTTTATCCTGTATATTTAATTATGAAAAATTGAGGTTTAGTTTCTGTTGTATATGGCAACCATAATGTTGGATCATAGACTCCATCTCTCGGTAGAGAGTAGTTATATTCTTTGGACTCCATATAGTTAGATGTCAGTTTTCACAATCAATGTGGAAGCCCGCCTCTTATTTGAACATTGGCGAAGAGGAAAATTGGAAAATCTTGTTTAGTGCTATTATTTGTAAATTATAATAATAGGCGAGTATAATGTGCAAGCCGGCAACTGGTTGGCGTATATTGAACGGATTGAAATTTATTTCGTAGCTAATAAAATTGGGGACGATGTGAAGCTAACAACGCTTATTTCGCTAATGGGGGAAGCAACTTATGAGCTTTTATCAAGTTTAGCTAGTCCATCGAAGCCATCTTCTATGAAACATGATGAAGTTGTTAAATTGCTGCAAGAGACCTGCAGAAATGGCGGAACGGTTCAGATTTCGTCAACGGAGACAGTTGGCCGGTGAGTCTATTGCCGATTACATAGCCGAGCTTAAAAAGCTTTCGAGATTCTGCAATTTTAATACAGTTTTAGAAGACAATTTAAGAGATCAATTTGTTTGCGGCTTAAAAAGCGAATTCACAAAGCAGCGGTTATTTGCGGAAGGGTATCTTAGTTACTCAAAAGCGGTTACTTTGGCCACAACTCTTGAGGCGGCGGAAAGAGATGCCTGCGCAGAAGAATATATCGGGAGCGAGGTGAACACGGTAGAGGGAAGCGGAGGCATAAACAAATTGATAGTGAACTCATGTACATCTTGCGGGAGTACAAACCATGGGAAATGGGACTGCAGATATAAAAAAATTGAATGTAGTTTGTTTCACAAAATTGGGCACTTGAGGCGAATGTGTTCAATACGGTCACATACTGAGGCTGTCCGGCTGAAACAGTCAACAGACGCCTCATAAACAGAAGACGATCATCGGAATGCGACGTCACGTGAAGAGCGCGGCCGTCGCGTCGCGGTGGTCGAGGGACACGCGATGCTGCAGCGCGCAAGCGCGTTACTGGACAGAAACCCGGTACATATTGGGTAGAAGAAGCAGATAACTGCTCAATATTATCTTCTAGTGATGATGATGTCAATGATGAAGACTTGAATGAACCTATGTATCAAATGTATTTGTCTAAGCATAAGGCGGTGTGTATTACACTATTAGTTAATAATTGCATATTAGAAATGGAAGCAGATACTGGTGCGCCTTTATCTTGTATTAGTAAAAATACATACAATATGTAACAAAAACCCTGTCCGATCCAAAAAGGCGTATTCCTGGTTTAACATACGTACTAGAAAAAATAGTAAAAAAAGAAACTCATAAAAACCAAAAGTTATTGATTTTTTTATTTTTAGTTACCATGCGAAATGTAACACTAAATATTGTAAATTTTCATAAGTTGACAACACTCCACCGGCCGGCGAAATCTTTTATTTTTTGCCTATTTTATTTCAAAGGACACCGCCGTGCTCTAGCCGCATTGTAAGTACTCATAACGAGTCCTCGACCCTTTGATGTAGCCGACTTGGTTGCCAGTCTCACGTGGAGATAGCTTGCGATCGGATGTCCGTACGTATCACGTGCCGCTATCGTATCGCGAACAATGTCGTATACCAATCAGGAATATTTGAATATGTTAATTTTTATTTGTGAGTGAATGTGTGATTCGGAAATCTTAGTAACAGCTCGGATTGTGGAAGCTTTCGAGTCACTCAAATCGTACACATGTGCGCTGCGTAGAGTACGTGCAAATTTAATAAAAAGGTGTCGAATGTGTACTAATGTTCTAGATAGATAGAGGTATGTAACAAGTAAATGTTTTAATAAACTGATACCTACAGTGGGTACATTGCCAAAAGCACATCACATTAACTCAATAATAATTGGTTCTTGATAAACAGAAGGTCAGAAATCGGGGTCATTGTGCGTAAGCCTACAATAAAATATCAGCTGATACCTACGCGTAGGCAAAACGTAGATGTCTTTAGTCCTACGTTTCTTTGGCGGCATGCAACAAAAGACCGCCGCACTCACCGGCTTCTTTGACACGAAACTGTAGGTGAACTCTGGTGAACCCTGTCGAGCGATCAGTGTTGCCTTTGGTATGATTATTTTTAATTTTTAAAATTAATTGTTTTCATTGGGGAAAAAAAAATATCTCAATCAAAGAGAAAACCTTGTCGAATAAATTTGAGTTTTTATGATGGGTCTAGAATTAAGCCACTTGGTTATGTAGAAACGGAAGTTCGTCACAAAAATATGAACAAAGTTTTAGATCTATACATTTTTGATAAAGGAACTACTAATTTATTAGGTCATCAGTGGCTAGCTGAATTAAATATCGATATTCCCAAACTCATTGTGCATTGTATTCAAAATGAAAGTTGTAACAAAAATGAAATGTTAGAAACTATTATTTCCAGGCATAAATCACTTTTTGATGGCACTTTGGGTCGGTACACCGGTGGCTCAGTTAAGTTTAGCTGTGTGTACGTCCGGACGCGCATCCTGTATTCTGTGTGCTCGCCCATTACCGTATGCGCTGCGAGGCAAAGTTGATGCAGAGCTGGACGATATGCTGCGCGCGAATGTCATCGAGCCTGTTGACCACTCTATCTGGGCCATTCCTCTAGTTATAGCCCGTAAAGCAGATGGTGGCATAAGAATAAGTGCCGATTATAAGGTAACATCGTGTTTTGATGATCGATAGGTACCCGGTTCCAAAGATTGACGACTTATTTAGTGACATTTGTGGAAATGTTTGGTTTCCAAAATTAGACTTATCACAAGCTTCAATCAATTAGAACTTTGTGAAGACTCTAGAAACTATACAACAATTAATACTCATCGTGGATTATTTAAATATAATCGTCTAGTGTTTGGGTTGGCTTCAAGTCCCGGTATTTTTCAGAGATTTATGATAAATCTTTTCAAAAATGTGCCAAATGTAGTCGTATTATACGACGATAATATAATAAAAATAAAGATTTAAAAACCCATTTACAAACAGTTGACAAAGTGTTCGACATTTTGGAGTCGAACGGGTTAAAAATTAAGCGGGAAAAATGTGAATTTTTGACGCATGAAGTAAGATACTTATGTTACATTGTAAGCAAAGACGGAGTGAAGGTAAATGCGGATAAAATTAAACCTATTCTTTCTATGCCGCATCCAAATAAAATGTTACTGAAATAAAGTTTTTCTTAGTTATGGTAAACTTTTACGCAAAATTTATAAAAAAATTGAGCACATAATTTAAGCGTCCTTTACGATTTGCTTAAAAAAGGCATATATTTCAAGTGGACTAGATAAAATTTACTCTTCGCACCGATCATAAACCATTAGTGAGTATTTTTGGACCTGAGACTGGTATTCCAAGTACAGCAGCTAGTAGGTTACAAAGATGGGCGATCAAGTTATCGGCATATGACTTTGACATAGAGTACGTAAAAACAGACCAAAATGTGGCCAATGCTCTCTCACGGTTGATAAAATCAAATAAAGATACCAGTACCACCGATGATGACTTGCCAGAACCAATATACTTACATTTCGCCACTGAAGCACTCCTTTTAGATTACAATGTTCTAAAGAAGGAGTCGTCGACGCAAAAATGAACTTTATACGGAGCTAGGATACGTTTTGTGGGGTCACCGGGTTGTGATACCTTTAGCTTGTAGGGATAGAGTTCTAAAAGAACTACAAGAGCCACACATGGGAATTGTTAAGACAAAAGCCTTAGCAAGAATTTATGTTTGGTGGCCAGGGATTGATGAAGCTGTAGAGGCGGTGTGTAGGGCGTGCACGGTGTGTGCCGCGGTGGCGGATGCGCCACACCAACATGCGCCACAGCCATGGCCGTGGCCAAGTCGGCCTTAGTCACGTCTACACATCGACTCTTTAGGACCAGTGGCAGGACTAACCTATTTAATCATTGTTGATGCTTGTTCCAAGTGGATTGAGGCTATTCAAATGAAGCGCACTACGGCACAAGCGGTTGTAACGGTTCTCAGGGATATTTGGGCTAGGTTTGGTCTGCCGAGATAAGTAGTGAGCGTGACTGGTGTCTAACAAAAGCGACGGAAATATATTTTTGTTTCGTGTAGTGCGATGGGAGTGTGCGACTTGACATCAGTGTGTGCCGTGCAAAACTGCGAACTTTGTGGTGTGTCGTTTAAACACAGTCGTACCGCGAGTTCACAGCAATACGACGTTTAACGTGCCTATGCACTTTTGAACGCTTACTGTACCTACGATCGGTTTTTGTTTAACATTCTGATTTTCCTTTACAACCAGCGCCACCAATAATTTAACAGATAAGTTGGTCGTACTATACCTCTGTGTCAATCACAAATTAAACGATTAGTCGATAAATATGTATGCGACAGAGTGTAGCATTAAAAGGCGCGCTAAGGAACAGGAAAGCGTCTACCAGCGGTAAATAGCAAACAAAGGTGGAAAGATTCTCAACATTATAATGATAACAGACTATTTCCTTGGGATTTCTTCAGGTTTATTAAGGATGTGCCATAGTCTCAACGAAAATCAGGGCAATTTTTTTTCGGATGTCTTTTTTGCACAGTTATTTTGCAGTCAACAGCTGCGCAACGGGCATTGTTTTTATTTATGCATCTATGAGTAGCTTGTTTACAACAAAAAAAAGGATAATGACAGACAGATGTCAAATTCATCAGGCGACATCATGAGCAAGTGGAAGGTTTTAACTTTTTTAAACCACAAGTGCGCGCAAGATAAGGGCGGAAAGAGACTATAACATGGCACCCCATGAGACGTAAATGCAACGTGCTCATTGGCCACATTTCATCTATTGATGCACATCTTCGTAATTTGTCAGTGAACACACATGGTGTGGCGTCGGGTGTTTACAAGTTTGCTGAGTCTGTTAGTCTGCCAGCAATTTCAATCACTTTCGGCATAATGATGGCGATTATTTACTTGGAAAACACTGAACACAGTACACTCTTGAAACCTGCTCATCGGCCACGCGCATTTTCGTCAGTTAATTTAATCTCTGTAAGTTACTATTGTCAATTTGGCATAAAGGCCTAGTAGCCATGCCATACCATTAAAAAAAAAAACATTGTCAATCGCTCTTCTGTCTGTCAATGTCAGCAGTCGGCGTCGTTGCAAGAATAAATTGTTGTTACATGTTGTTTTCATTAATTAAATTGAAAACAATAATAAAGCGTTTGCATCGTATAATATTCTCAGGCTCACGCTAAAGTTTACAAACGAAGATGCCTTATGCCAATCAGCCTTCTGTACACATTACAGAACTAACAGACGACAATGTTAAGTTCGTCGTCGAAGACACCGAGCTTAGCGTTGCTAATAGTATGAGACGTGTGTTTATAGCAGAAACACCGACGATGGCTATTGATTGGGTACAGCTAGAGGCAAATTCCACCGTAATTAGCGACGAATTTCTGGCCCATCGCATCGGTCTCATTCCACTTATATCAGATGATGTGGTTGACAAAATTCGGTACTCGCGGGATTGTATGTGTGCTGATTTCTGTTCAGAATGCAGCGTAGAGTTTACATTGGACGTAAAATGTACAGGAGAGCAAACAAGACACGTCACTACGGCAGACCTAAAATCAAGCGATCCGAGAGTGGTGCCAGTGACGTCAAGACACAGGGACGAGGACCAGGCTGACTATGGTGAAACTGATGAGATTTTAATCATTAAACTACGTAAAGGTCAGGAGTTGAAGTTGAGAGCATATGCAAAGAAAGGATTTGGCAAGGAACATGCAAAATGGAACCCGACTGCCGGTGTTTCCTTTGAGTATGACCCTGACAATATTATGCGACATACATTGTTTCCTAAACCTGATGAGTGGCCGAAAAGTGAACATTCCGAGCTTGATGAAGATCAGTATGAAGCAGAATTTAATTGGGAGGCAAAGCCAAACAAATTCTTTTACAATGTAGAGTCATCGGGTGCACTCAAACCAGAGAACATTGTCCTTATGGGTATAGTGGTGCTGAAGAATAAACTGCTCAATTTACAAGTACAGTTGGCACAGGAAGCTCAGAATGATGCATTAGCTATAAATTAGTTTGTTAAATACTATTAAAAAGTTGATCATTTAACTTTATAAATGCATTGTTATTTTACAGTAATCACATAATGAAGCACAAAGAGTATGTATAATTAATAAATACCGATGGATTTCGTAGGTACTTCTCCATTTTTAAATCAACTTCAAAGTACTAGTGTTGCCTCAGTCACTGATATGAACCAACTGCATGTAACTAGATCAATCACCAGAGACTTGCATCATGAAGTGTAATTATGTTGAATGTTGAAGAGAATGTAAAACATAATTGCAATCAAAACTCGTTTAGTAAGGTAATTCCTTAAATCAAGTTATGTTCTTTGGAACATAAATCTTTAATAGCAAGTAAAATTGCGTGAATGTAATCATACTTTGATATAAGATATTGTTACAGTTAGTAATTATGTGAAGCACAAGGTCATTCTGTCATTTAGATTGTGTTTTACGTTTATTTGCTCTAGCACCCATACAAAAGGTGTGTCAAACATTTTATCCTTATTTATCAACCACAAATAATCATTATCTCTGGACTAGTTTCAGTCCAACCAGATGCCACTAAACATCAGGTTTTTATACTGGGTGACTTAATTCAGCATATTCCTTCACCGATGTGGTAGTAAAGTATACTGCTTCTTTCTAACAATTAATATAAATGACATTCAGGAGACTGTTCGAGCTACCCCGGACCCTCAGCAGCAGCGACGCGGCACGCTTACGTTTGATCGCTGCGAAGCCATCAGTATGTGCATCAGAAAACATTCCCGGCGCACTGCAGAAGCGTGGCAGCCCTAGCAGCATCCTGAATACATTGTTGTATTAAACTCTAAGCACATTGATGGCTTTCTTCGTACAACTTGGCCAGAGGCTGCACGTGTAAAATGTCTGACAATAGCACACCTTTTCTCGACCTGTCATTTTGCATCATCATTGCAGTGATCTTTACAACTTTACAAGGATCCTTAGCATGTGGCAAAAGTCGGAACTAACTAAATTTCACCCAATATTAAATACCCAACATCATCCATCTGGTAATGTTATTCAAGTACCACAAGATCCTTGAAGCTTTATAGATTCGTTTACATGGTTGCAGTTGGATTACTGCCACTGACAAGTCTGTCAAAATCACAATGATGTCTATGTATTCTCATAGTAATAGGCAAATTACTACGGTTGCAGTTGGATTGCTGCTGCCAGAGATAAAATAATTGAAAGGGCAGAAAGTCACGAAAGAAGTATCGCGGCAACAAGTAGAATTAATTATTATAATAAATTTAGCAACATTCCTACAACAACCCTCCTACCTCGGACGCCTTTCTCTGTTATAGATTGTGCATTTTATTAACCACTGCCAGTAATAGTAATTTTGATGTTGATTCTAGCTATAGATTTATGATTTCGTCGCATTCCTGTACTCCTGTAGCGCTGCGTCTGCGAGACTTCTTTCGTGAGACGGACTGAAAGTAGTGGTAAAGCTATTTGTCTGTTATGCCATTAGTATGTCAATATGACAATAAATTGTTAAATTGCATTGTTCAAAAACATCGATTTAGATATCTGTTCAATTATGTTAGAATAGCAAAATAAAAAAATATGCAAAATTAAAACGTAACTGTAACATACCTAGATGAAGGTAGATAGTATAAAACAACATATAATTTTTATATTATTTTTTACAATAGCACTAGAGAGAGTCCTCAATAAAAATGTCTCAACTAGCTGAGTCTGAACCAACCGCATCGTCTCTAACTTGCAATATACTCGGCGATAGTTTTCCGAAAGAATATGAACCCCTTATTGAAGAGCCTGAGGTAAGTACCTACCTATCTTCGAGGATACCGCAATATTTTGTATCTCTTCGTAATACACTTGTCTTGTAGCCCGATCAGTCTTGAATTTTGTAAATAGAACTCTCTTAAAGTACGATCCAGACCAATCAGACCTGACGGACCTCTCTGATCGTTCTTGATACCATACTTACAACAACAGAAGTAGCGGTGGGTAACTCCGGAGGTACTGATCCAAAGGAGCCGGTACCGAACGCGGATACGTAAACCTTATTTATTCCTCACAATCCTTACCGGCACCGCGGTACCAAATGATTCCGGAGCGCGCGTTCACTATTCACTCTCGTTCACTCGCCAAGTCACTCGGAAGTACTCGGAACACGTCGTATCGCTCTAACTAACCAACTGTTCAATTCAAAATGTGCCAAATGATCCAGTGAACCAAATGAATAAAATGTTCTGCGAAACCGGGGAACCAAAATGAGCGAGTGAGTGCCGGTGCCAAACGGTGCCAAAGGAATAAATAAGATGAACCGGTACCGGACCCGGAGTCGGAATAAGTGAATCAATTCACTTGCCGGAATAAAGATTACCCACCGCTAAACAGAAGCCCGAGCAATACCTATCGGCCACATACTCCAATCCCCAAGCCTGTACCGTAGCGACGTGTTTTACCTTTAATTATGATGTACCTACCTATTTTATGAACTCCCAAACATCAAAAATCTTATGTTAGGTGGTGTTTGCTAATTGTGATTATACGTATTTATTTTTGGATAAACTTCGTCTTCAATTGGTTATGGGCCCAGAACCCAGAAGTGTAAAATGGAGCTTTCAAAAATACAGATCACAAAACTTGATGGCCACAATTGGGTCGCCTGGAAATACCGAATGGTTGCCTTACTTAAAGGCATAAACGGAATTTGGGAGATTGTGGAAGGCAAGACACAAAAACCGGCGAAGCCTGCGGAAGGCAGTGGGGATGCCGAAGTTAATTCTTACAATAGAACTTTACGAGATTTTGTTACATTGGAGAGCACAGCCCTACTGCTAATAACGAACAATGTAACGGATGAAACACTAGGGAAAGTAATAAGGTTTTCCACTCCCAAAGAAGTATGGAAATAACTCCATAGGCTGTATGAGGGTCCTGATGAGGGCCGGCTCTACGACTTATGTTTGGACTTCTTCAGACTTAAAAGGGACCCGGCAGACAACATGTCAACACATGTCTCGAAACTGAAGAATTTGTGGCATAATCTGAAGGAAGAACTGCTCAAAGAGGAGAACGTTGAAATGCCTGAAGTTCTCTTGATTTGCAAAATCCTGGATACGTTGCCGGAAACTTTTTTTTCTTTCAAGTCCAGTTGGCTATTGATGTCTAAGAAGGAAAGAACAGTAGACAATATTACGGCCCAATTGTGTGCACATGAAAAAACGCTGAATGTATCGATGGCTGACGCTGAATCGAGCGAAAGTGCGCTTTATGTGAAAACGAATAGAAAGGTTGCTAAAGGAAATGACCAAAGAGACAAGGAAAATAATAAGCGGTACAAATGCTTTATTTGTAAAGAGTCTGGACATCTTAAGAAGGATTGCCCGAATAATAGCAAGAAAGACAAGGAAAATAAAGCTCACAGTTCCAACATGATGTTACTGACGGTGAATTCAACAAATTCTGGCACTAACCGTGATAGTGATAATTGGTACATAGACAATGGAGCGACACATCACGTCACAAGTCGAGGAGATCTATTTCAAGATTTTAAGAATTTTATTGAACCTCACACAGTAACTACGGCTGACGGAAACATGATAAAGGCGGTTGGAAAAGGCACAGTCCGTGTAGAGGCCAATGTTAAAGGAAAAAGTTACTTTTTTTTTTGCTAAGAGATGTTTGGTATGTTCCCCAGATTAGCAAGAACCTTTTCTCTGTGCTTAGTACACAGGACAGGAACCCCTCAAGTATTTTTGAGTCACGGGTTACAACATGTTCCATGAAGATCAATGGTAAGGTTGTCTTAACAGGAAAAAGGCAAAGGTATGGCGGTTTGTACAAGATAGACTGCAAAGGCATAGGTGCTGATTTTTCAATCAACTTAATTGACCATGGAGATACACTGCAATTATAGCATGAGCGTATGGGTCATCAAGACAAGAGACATATCAAAAGATTGATAGAGAAGGAGTTAGGGTTAAAGACATCCAACAGTGGAGATTTATGCGAAGGTTGTATCTTTGGTAAAGCGCAAAGGAAACCATTTGGTGTTCGCGAAAAGGCAACAAAACCTGGTGAGCGCATACACTCAGACGTCTGTGGACCCTTTCCTTTGAGTGTCTCTGGATATCGCTACTTCGTTCTGTTTAAGGATGAGTTCACACGATACAGATACTGGATATCGCTACTTCGTTCTGTTTAAGGATGAGTTCACACGATACAGATATGTATACTTCCTTAAAAATAAGTCGAAAGTTCCCGAAAAATTAAAACAGATGATGTCTGAGGCTAGAAATGCTGGACATACTATTTTCGAGGTTTTGAGTGATAATGGAGGCGAATACGATAACAGGAAAGTCAGAGATCTACTTGAACAAGCTGGAATAAAGCAAAGACTCATGCAGTTCACTCCAGAACAAAATGGGTGTAGTGAACGAGATAATCGCACTATAGTCGCATCTGCTAGAGCAATGATGAATGCGCATGAGGAGATTCCTCAGAATTTGTGGGCTGAGATGGTAAACACTGCTGTTTACATACTAAACAGGACAGGATGTACTTCAGTGGAACACAAGTCGCCTTATGAACTGTGGCTTAACAAGAAGCCTCAGATAAAGCACCTGAGGATAGTCGGTTCACCTTGCTATGCGCATGTACCAAAGCAGAAGAGAAAGAAATTACAAAAGAAAGCTACACGGTGCATTTTAATTGGTTACGACAATGATGATGGATACAGACTTTGGAACAGAGAAATAAATTCATTACTCCGATCTAGGGACGTTATTTTCGATGAAAAAGCGCTAGAGACTTCAATGAATGAATACCCTGAAGCAGTCTGCAGTCCGGAAAATGAAATTAAAGTAGAACTTGATAGAGATGTTTTAAAAGATAAGAAGAACTCCTGTTATGCCTAATATTGAAAGAACCGGTGAAACTGACATGGATATAGGTGAACAAAATCAAAGTGTCGGAGAAGAGTTTCATGACTCAGAAAACGTAATTACGGAACAGTCTATTGAATCGGTGGGGAATGGAAACGTCAACGAAGATGATAATGTCGTTGATGAATATCAAGATGATGCTAATGATGAAATCATCGCAGATGAACGTGAAGATGTGTTCCCGGAACAGATGATACTTCGAGACCGTTCTATGTTATGCGTTGTTCGCATGTGGCGGTGTAGATGCCGCCACGCGTCCTCCAGATAGATTCAAAGACTTTGTTATGAACGCGATAATGGGATACAAGGAACCAGAAACGTACAAAGATGCGATCAGACGCCCAGATAAAGAGCTACGGGAAAAGGCCATGGACAGTGAAATTAGTTCCTTGAAGTAAAATGACACATGGAAGCTTGCGAATCTACCCAAGGGCAGAAAAGCTTTACCTTGTAAGTAAGTTTTCAAAGTCAAGATGAATACTGATGGCTCCATAGACAAGTACAAGGCTAGATTAGTCATAAAAGGTTTTCATCAAAAGAAAGGTATAGACTACATGCAGACCTTTAGCCCTGTGACCAGAATGGCAACTGTTCGCTCAGTGATTAGTACAGCAGCGAGCGAAGGTATGTCGATGAGACAGTTCGATGTTTCGACTGCCTTCCTGTATGGCTCGTTAGATGAAGAGATCTTCATGAAACAACCAGAAGGTTATAATGACGGCTCCGGTAAAGTATGTCTTCTAAAGAAGAGTCTATGGGCTGAAGCAAGCACCACGGTGCTGGAACCGGTGCATTCTAGATTATTTCAAAGAAATCGGTTTCAAGGTAAGTGAGGCAGATCCTTGTCTTCTGATACGAAAGAGAGGATGTGGAAAGCTTATAGTAGCTCTGTACGTGGATGACGGTCTAGTCGTCGGATCCAATGATGCACTGATAGACGAGTTGATGGAGGAGCTCAAACGTCGTTTCAAAATAACTATGAAAACTGCGTCTTATTTTCTTGGAGTAGAGATAGAAAGCAGAGGAGATAGTATTAAGATATTCCAAACGTCGTATGTACGTAAGATCTTGCGGAGATTCGGAATGGACACCTGCACACCGGTCTCGACGCCGATTGCAAAAGACGGTACATGGAGCGAGAAGGTGGACATGAATTATATGAAAGATAAATACAGGCAAATTGTTGGGGCCTTGGCTTACTTGATGGTATGCTCTAGACCTGACATTGCATATGCTGTAAGCGTAGTCTCACGAAGTCTGGAGAAGCCAGAAGAAACAGACTGTGTTCGACTGAAGCGCATAATGCGTTTTTTGCAGTACACGCCAGATTTAGGTATCATGTACAAGAGAGATTGCAAACAAGGCATTTTGGAATGCTATAGTGATGCTGATCATGCAGGAGATATTAGCACGGGTAGATCCACCACTGTAGTGTTATGCATGTATGCAGGAGGAGCGGTGTCATGGCTAAGCCAAAGACAGGCAAGCGTTTCAATGTCCACCACTGAGGCAGAAGTTGTAGCTGCCAGTGAAGCAGCCAGAGAGACTGTTTGGCTATCTCGGCTTATGAGTGATCTTGTCACTCTAAAGGAGATTCCATGCATAAGAATTGATAACGAAGCTGCGATCAGGCTGGCTGAAAATCCCGAATTCCATCGACGGACTAAGCATATCCGGGTTCGACATTTCTTTGTTAGAGAATTGGTGACTGTAGGTGAGCTAAAAGTCGATGAGGTATCTAGCTAAGATCAGCTAGCAGATATCTAAATTAATTAGCTGCATACACATAACGAGTTGGCAGTAAATTTTTAGAAATGCTTAGGTCGCGTTATAACAGAACTGCTGCTACTATATCATATACGCCAGAAAGAGATTCGTCTATAGGAAACCACACGCCCATTCTTGCCTAAATGCTTTAAAGCTAACCTAACCTAACCAAGCCACTAGCAGGACCGAGGATCAGAAAGATCTCTGACCTGATAGGTATTTGTTGAGAGGAGATATTAAAATTGGAACTTCAATTTGGTTACATAGCAACTGCATATCCTATTGATTGTTATTCGTGTCAAAAAGAAAAAATCTCGTGGTCGTTTTATTAAGTAGATTTTATTGTAAATATTGTTTTTGTGTTAATTGTGATTATACGTATTTATTTTGGTATAAACTTCGTCTTCTGTTCCACCTCAATCTTCAATTGGTATATGCTAATATATCTCTGATTTTAGCATCATCGACCAAATCACCAGAAGTTGAGGTCGCGGCCTCCTCGGCCAACCAGATGGCAATAAAACAATAATTTCTGGTTGTTCCTACTGCATGAAGGAACTTGCATAACACATGACATATAACATCACGCCTTGTTTTCCCGAAGGGTTGGGCAGAGGTGTACATATAGTGCACCCACATTTCGCCAATTATGTTTTTAAGTCCCATGTAATAGGGGGCGAGTCTATTGCCATCAACCGGTTACAAATCCAGACTCCGGGCTGCTACTGAGAAATTCCATATAGAAAAACCCAATAATACGTTGCCCGACCTGGGAATCGAACCCAGGACCTCATGCTTAGCAGTTGCGATTGCGTCCACTAGACCAACGAGGCAGTCAGGCGATGAACATAAAAAATAATTAATTAGCTGCATACACATAACGAGTTGGCAGTAAATTTTTAGAAATGCTTAGGTCGCGTTATAACAGAACTGCTGCTACTATATCATATACGCCAGAAAGAGATTCGTCTATAGGAAACCACACGCCCATTCTTGCCTAAATGCTTTAAAGTTAGGTATCTACAGGAACTTGATAAGAAACCAATAGCGGATACACGAAGCAAAATTAAATTAAAACTACAAGACATACAAGATGCACACAATCGTATCAAGAAGCACATTGTCTTCACACCAGTCATTGTGAGTTCATATTGTTTTTATTATCAGCCCAGTAGTTTTAGTCCACTGGCCGCACATAGCCTTAGACATCTTGTCTTGCCTTGTTTATCGGTAAGTTTGCTCGTAGCTTCTAGCATGCAGTAGTCAGAGTCACATCAGGAATGTGGACCGAGCGACTTGATTGTGTTCCGATGACCCTAATAATGTGCCTTAAAATAATACAAAAATGTATTTTTAGGAAGCAAAACATGTGGGAAGGTCATTTTGCAATGTTATTATGAAATGCGAAAATTTACAAAATACAGGAAGGTACGTATAAAAACTTTTAATAATTAACCGAAAGGTACCGACGCCACATGCCTTATTAATAAATATTCTATTTTTATTACATATATTGTAGTTTTAAAGCCCGCGGAGCTTGTAACGTTCTCTCCAGCATGTCGCCTTCAGATAAGAGCAAAGGATGCACGGTGTCAGGGGGCCGAAACTTCGTAAGCGCTATGACATACTATGGATTTCGACAATCAGTGCCCATCAACGTGATTGTACCTAAGGATTGTCCTCTTGTTGATAAACAACGATTCAAGGAGAACTTTGCAATCCTGAAGGTTCACGGCAATGATCGCAATGATGCCAGCCTGCATGCCCTCACTTATTGTGATGAAATCGGCTCCACTTACGTGCACGGGTAAACGATATTCTCATATTTTATAATTACCTTAGTAGGGCTCTGTGCCATTTTGATGTCTTTCTCCTACCTCTATTATAGAATTGAGTAGGTACCTAATGATACATATTGTTGCAAGCAAATCGAAGTAGACAGAACTTGGTCGGTCAAAGCCACGCGATTGATGACAAACAAAGGTGCCTACTTTTATTATTTAACGTGTTCTCCTGAGACTTTAAGTAAGGAGATGTAATTAATCATAGAAGGTACCTACTAACATAACGATATTCTGTTTACTTTATTGAGTTACTAAATTTAGGCCGGAAATAGTGAATGTTACTCGGACGTCGATCGCGTATGCTAGCCAAACGCTCTCGATTCATAAGAACAGATGGACTAGCGCTCGCTGACCGTAAGGCACTACGCAAATCCATGAAATCGTGAGCATATTACGCGCGACCGACGTCGTTGTACTTACCTCTACGTCCAGCCTTTAGGTAGGCAGGTTTAACATTTTTATATTCGCTTAATGGGTCAATTTCAATGGGTTTTGGCTCTTTTGTAGGTCGGACCGATTGAACTTAATTGCGGGTTACGGCACGCTGGGACTGGAATTGCTGACACAACTCGAGAACATGGACGCCATTTTGTGCCCTGTCGGAAGCGGTGGGCTCGTGGCGGGCCTCCTGCTAGCTGTCAAGAGCCTTAAGCCCAATTGCTTGATATACGTATGATAAATTGATAATACTATACTATCTACATAGCCCTAGACTAGGCGGTAGGCGAAGGGAAGGCCGAACGGACCACTAATGTAGAAGTAAAACTATTGGTTAAACTTATTAACAACCTTTACTCTACGTTTCTTTTTAATTAGACTTAAATATATTCATAGATAATTAAGATATTAGATGATTTCTTAATACTGAAATTCGTCCGTTTCACCTTCATATGCAAGGCAAAACAGACCACACAGGAGGGCAAAATAGACTTTCATAAAAAAGAATTCAGAACATTCTGTACACAGAGAAACACTACCTCATCATCATCTTTTTTGGTCTTCTGATGTCACCTAAAGATTTTTTTCGTTTTAAATCTCTTCCGTATTGTCCTGTCGGTTTTGCCTTTTGACGTATAACATCAACACAAGTTCTGGTTAATGCGTATGAAAGGAGCCTCCCCGAGCGACGTATCTACAAAGCCATTATACGTCCGGTGCACACTGGGCTATCACCGAGTTTCCACTCTGATTGGCTTATCCTTTCACCACGATCAAAAGTCCACTTACAAAACCGGCTCTGCGCGTAGTTTCGATTAACATCAAAGGGTTCTGAAATTCTGTCTGATGTCTCCCGCAAAACTCACTGCGACATTCTTTGCGTCCAAGAGACCCACCGAGATGAAACCCAAAGCCGGCCACACGTCCCTGGACTTACGCTTACGCCGACATCTGTTACCCGAAGCACGGTAAAGCAGTGTTTGCTGCTCCCGGCGCGGAATAAGCATACTACCCATCAAGTGCTCAATGCGTATTAGGTCCACATGGTTTCAAATTATGTAGTTCAATCACAAGTCATTTGCATACCGAGACTGCCAAGTGCCAGAATAAAATTATCATGAGCCAAAGCAAAGTGTAAGTTGATTGAAAATCGCCAACCCGATCATCAAAACATGGAAAAACAAACTTTCCTTGTTAAAGCAGTGCTCACGTGGGCGGCACGTTATTTCTTTCAAAATTATTTGGGAGGAACTTTGTACCTGCAGGCGCCGTCTTGTCTTCCCTTCCTTTCCTCCACACTTTGGGTCTGATACGAATTCCAACTTTCCATTCATTCTCGCATCGGTCCCAAACTTCCCATATTTCTGTCACCTAGGTATTTAGATACGTAGGCACAGTCCGCGAGGCTTCAGCTGAGCTTTGCATTTGTGTGAGTGATTACCAATCGCACCACGGACGAGGGACGAGGGACGCACAGCGCCTCAGGCCGATTGTATGAACCGGTTTAAACCAATCGCACTCTAGGTCGACGTCGCACCCACACTATCTTTATGTGCACTCACACAAATGCAAAGCTCAGCTTAGGCCTCGCGGACTGTAATTACAATGTTAAACTCAAAGTGAATCACGCAGTTTTTTTGTTAGGGCGTGGAATGTTCGGCTGTTCCTACAATGACTAGAGCGCTACAAGAAAAGAACCCAGTCATGATTCAGCAGAAACCGACCATTGCTGACAGCCTCTGCAGCGGCATCGCCGGACAAAACGCTTTCAACATTATAAGTGGATACCTGGATAGAATGGTTTGTCTGAATATTGACGCTATCCTATTTAAGAACCCGAATTACGTACTTGCCTGCACGGCATGATCTGTAGTGTTATAGCCACGTAAAGTAAGAATCGTTAAAAATAACCTACCAATTGGCACAACGGCAGTGTGGTGGATGCCTTTATCCAACAGCACCTAGACGGTGTGTGGCTAATGCTCTGTACCCATACCAATTGTAGTGAAATTAAAATTAAAATTCACCACTTTAACACGTATATATAATCAGCCTATTATGTTCCCACTGCTGGGACACAGGCCTCCTCTCTGTGAGAGAGACTGGGCCGTAATCCACCACGCGGGCCCAGTGGACCAGTGCGGGTTGGTAGATGTCACATGTCTTCGCATTTTTGGTTCTAAGACATGCCGGTTTCCTCACGATGTTTTCCTTCACCGTTTTGAGAGCAGTGGTGATGAAATAATTTACACAACGCCTGTTTGGGTTCGAACCTACGAAGTACAACACGTTAGTCGCGACCGTTACCACTGGGCCGCCACTGCTCGCTTTAACACATTTAACAATTTATTAATATTTACAAAAAATGCATCAAAATAAGAAAATACACGCTAAAATTAAACATAAATAGGTTAAAAAAAAATATGCAAAAAGAATACTAGAAAACTTAAGAAACATCGAATGGTAAATATTTGCTACGCATTTGGTTTCCGAATCAGGAAACCGATTGCAATCTGTTTTAGGTTCGTGACTACTTAATTATGTAAACTTTCAAATGAGTATTATTTAAACATGACCCTAAGTTATCCCGATAGAAACGGTCCTGGATAAAGATCAACTATAGTTTTTAAATGTTAAACCTGAAAGTACCATTGACTATAATAGTTAAAGGTGATGGTTTCCTGGATCCTGACGAACCGCAACCTCGAAGCGTAGCACGCCTTGACTCGCAGGTGATACGACGATCATGTGTCGCGGAGCATAACGGACCTGCCGGTCTCGAACTCTATGCGGCTGGTAAAAACAACACAAAAGCATGCAAGCCGAGCAGCCCTTTTTAATTGGTTCTTCACCTATGACAAATTAAATAGGATATTACATCAGGAAAAAGGCGAAAACTTCCGCTGAAAGAGCAAATGAGGGACACAGATATTATCAAACCAGATTCGAAGAATATCTTACAATATTAATATGTGTAGAACTCAACAATGTAACTTGTTTGACAGTAAAACATAAGTTAAGGGATTTAGGCAATTATTTGGCTAAATTTAAAATTAAGAAAATTTATAAAAATCGATTGGATACAATTTATATTTGTAAGCAACTCAACTTTTTCAAGTTTATTTCACTATTCAAATGAAGGCCTTGTAAACGTCAAAATTAGAAAAAATAAGAATAAAAGCTTAGATAAATGATTGTTCTCGCTGCGCTAGGCCGCGAGACCTATCATTTATCTATGAATTTGATAACCATAAACGAATTTTAAAAAATTGGCTGTATCTACAGAGGTCACGCTGCTCTATGTAGCCGCTGTAGCGCACTTCTATCAAACAATAATAACAACCAAACGTCTCAAATATTTATAGATAACAGTTGATGAAGTGTGGATTTCGCGTGCGATGATCAACATTCTAGAGCGAGAGAAGATGGTGGTGGAAGGGGCGGCGGCGTGCCCTGTCGCCGCGGTCATGGCGGGAAAAGTACCAGAGCTACGCGGCAAGAAGTAAGAAATGCGCCGTCAAGTCACATATCCATGTCCCCTCAACTGGTCAAACTTCGCAAAATTACGATATACAGGATGTATCAGAAAGTTATGGTAAAATTTATGGATGTGGGACCAACATTGCAGTCTAGAAAAAATATAAAAAGTATCAGCCGTCCCACCTAGATTTGGATCGAGTAGGTATCTACAAACATTTAGTAAGGGAAAGCTGTTTTTTTTTCTATTACGATTTTGGTCTCATGGAGAATGTGTTCAGTTCAACGGTCTGTACCACATCCTTGAATTTGATCACACCTTTTTGTTTCTAGGACATGCTGGTTTTCTCGCGATGGGAAACATCGCCGTTTTGAGAGCAGCAAAAGTAAAGTAGCCGTCGTGCCTACCGTAGTTTTTAGTTTTTTTGAAGTTTTGAAAGTAGGTACGGTCGCGGTCACATGTGCAGTACCAGTCTTAGAAAGCTTAATTCGTCACACCTTTTAAGGCGAAAAACACACACCAGTATATTGCACTCTTTATATCATAAACCCAGAGAGAGTACTAACACAACAACAACATAATTTAAACAAAGCGCTCCACGTTTTTTGATTTAATAATAGGATGTATAAAAGAAGACCTACGACAAGTTAACTTAATTATTGTAATTGTGATAAAAGCGTGTTATTCTTTTTTAAACTAACTAAGTACATTTTTTTATATGTATTTATTGAATTGACCAACCAACATCGCCGTTACTGTCTGTCATATTATCAATATCACACACACAGAGATAGCCGCAGACCTGGCGTACCGGCAATAATTATGTGATGAACATTCCGTTGGCACTCCATTTATGACCGTTGACGGAACCTTCTATGGAGAAAATACAGTCGTCGTTCACTGCTTCTTGAAATGCGTTTGCGATTTCTCAATTATTTTTATTACTTTCGGCATCACTATCCAGAAAGTAATAAATAGTGGGATGACAACTTAACTAAAACCGGTCTGTATAAGGTTCAATATCGAGGCCACTGACAGAAGAGTTAGCAAGGAGATTGTCGAGCTTTGCGACTTGTGGTGGAAACTTTTCTGCGTGGGGAACAAGTAGGTACCTACTGAAGCGGCAGTTTTAGATTGTTCGATGTTTGTTGCAGCATTGTGTGTGTGTTGTCGGGCGGCAACATCAACAGCACCCGCATGTCGCGGGTGATCGACCGCGGCATGGCGGCTGAGGGGCGGCTGGTCAAGTTCAGCGTGACGCTGCCGGACGTGCCCGGCGCCATGGCAAAGCTGCTGGCCAAGGTCATGGACATTGGCGCTGATGTTAAGAGCTTCGTGCCCGAACGCGCTTGGATGAGACGAGATATTTTTACTGTTTCTGTATGAAATTTCACTTATTTTGGTAATTTGTTGAAAGGATTGTAGGTAGGAAAGTACATTGTTTTGTACCTGTAGTCACACGAAGACAAAAATTACGTAGGTCTTCTAAAGTCTTACGCAAGGGCGGATCCAGGGGGGAATCAAGGAAGCCTCTTCAACGTCTTAGCAGCTTCTTCGTCTGGCATATGTGTCCCCCCCCCCCCAGAAATAAATCCTGGATCCGCCCCTGGGCCAACGTAACACAAATGCACATATAGGTATATTAGTATATTAATTGAGTTATATTTCACATTGTTTACGTCACGTCAATTGGCCGTGTTAAAGCCATTTCAGTCTAGCAAGACTTCACATAGCTATATTGATTTTGTATAGTTTCAGCTATACACACTTATTTTTATTTTGGTAAAGCAGCAGTAGTTTGCTGGTTAATGAGTGTAATGTTGGAAATGGCACGGTGCGCATCTCCCGAAAAATGACAATTTTGGCAGTTGTCAAACGTCATTTTTGGCGGTTTAGCGCTAATGCATTTTTGGTGCTAATGCAAGTACCTCTATTAAACTTCCAGGTGAACATGTTGATTGAAACAAGTGACTTACACCACGCCAAGGACTTGGAGAAGAAGTTGGTGAAGGACTATCCACATTCCCACTTTATTATGTTATAGTTTGATCTGTTTCGGTTCAGTTTCGTACCCGTGCCTGTAATCATGCTCACTATTACATTCTGATTTATATGACAATAAAATGTTTAGTTTCTATCTAATATAATTCTTTTCTTAGCATCGCCCTGCTTATTTTTTTTACAAATACAGTACCCTAATTGCGTAATACGCAACAAATAGGAATCTGAATCGTTATGAAACAGATTGCTAATCCATTGCTTCATAAGTTCGATAAAAATTCTGCTCAACAATGTAAGCAACGCAATGAATGTTGTCGAACAGTCAAAATCAAACAGATTAGTCGTAATCGTTTACGAAAATGTGTTACGCAATTAGGCTGCTGGACTGCAAGACTGCGACTTATTTCTCATGAAAAGGTAGGTGCATCAAAATATTTAGCAATCCTTTTTCGTATAAAACTACATCGTATCTTCTATGATCTTCTGCCAGAAACTGTGTCAAGCGTCAAGGAAAGTCACTTATCATTGTGTCAAAGGTCAATATGAAATAGGGTAGCTGAATTACTGAAAGCAGGAACTAATACAGGCATACAGTTCAGTAAATAAATTCTAAATTCAAGTTATGCACATGTTGAAGACAATAAAGAAAATGGTGATTATTATATTGCGTAACCCAAAAACCAAAACATGTGTCAAAGGCAAAAGTATTTTGATGAGAGTTTGATTTCAGAATGATTTGGATTTGCCTGACAAGAAGGACCATCCGCATGTTTTATCATTCAATGAAATTAAACAAGCTGCGGAAAAGATCGAAGGAGGCGTCATACACACACCACTCTGTGTTAGTAGACTACCTTTCGACTTAAACCCAAATAAGAACCCAATTAACATAAACCCTGTGAAAGCTATAGATAGCTAATATTAGGCTGTTAAGTTTAATATGCTTAATTATCAAGCTTTATTGTTTTTAGGAGGCAAAAATCAGTAAATATATGGACTACAATATATATTTGAAATGTGAGAATTTACAGTATACTGGCAGGTAAGAATGGGCAAATAATATCCTCACAAACAATGTTTGTTTAAAATAATAAAATTTGCAACCGACTTCATAGATGGATGCGCTCGTTTGCTAGCAAATGGAACATGCGTCAACGTTAAATGCAGCGCAATACAACGCAACTGCATGTGATTTCAAGCGGAAAGCAGGGGAAATGGCCCAACGAGCGGCTGGTTTTCTGCTACAGCGTTGCTGGCGTAGCCTTCGGGAAACGAAGCCTGGCGGACGTAGCGGGTCGGTTTCATTGCTACAGCGTAGCTGACGCAGCCTATGAGAAGATGCGTTGTTTGGTCGTAGCTGTGGTCTTATGTAGCGGAGTGTGGTTTATCTGATAAAGCGTAGCTGGGGCAGCCTGTTGCGTCGTAGCGGAACGGTTTGACCGCTACTACGCGAGCGTAGCTGGCGTAGCCTATGAGATGAAACGCGGGTCGGTCGTAGCGGAGTGGTTCATCTGCTACAGAGCTTAGCTATCGTAAGTCCACGTACGCACGTTGAACCTGATTTGTTTTTCATTTATGTCTGTAACTCAAATCACTTTATTTGCCCTAAGTGTTGGCATCGATTTTCACAGTAACACCACGTTCGCACAGGCGCAAAAAATATCGCGGTGGGATTTTATCGCATATTGGATTTTCAATACTGCTTAGCGCTGAGAGTTGAAAGTCCAAAATGTGTTTTTTCGACGCGCTGCTGGGATGCACTCTGTTAGGTTCTCAAAGCGCGGCTCAACCCCGATAGTTGAACTTTTGTCTGTTAATTTTTCTTTTTTGTCATTGAACCGCAGTTGCGCAGAGCGTGGCGTCCGCAATGCGTTGCTGTCCTACGGCGTGCAGGGCGTCGAGCGTGGCGTGATACTGCCTTCCCGAGCCAACATGGCGCTGGGCACGGCGTACCACGCCGGTACTCTCGGCGTGCCGGTACGTAGGAGGAACCTTAATATTATTAAGTCTCATTCACGGAGTAACTTTATTTAATAACATAAGTACTTAAAAGATCGAGGCTATAGTAAATTGGGTACTTTTCGAAATTACAAACTTGGTCGTTCTTGAAATTAATCATCATAACATCACGCCTGTAATCCCAGAAGGGTTAGGCAGAGGTGCACCTATAGTACGCCCACAGTTCGCCAGTTATGATTAAGTCCCACATAATAGGGGGCGAGCCTATTGCCATCAACCGGGCACAAATCAAGACTCCGGGCTGCTACTGAGAAATTCTAGGTAGAAAAACCCAATAACACTTTGTCCGACCCGGTAATCGAACCCAAGACCTCATGCTCTAGCAGTAGCTCTTGCGACCACTAGACCAACGAGGCAGACAGTCTTGAAATTAAGTGGGTACAAAACTACACTTGGGAGCAAATAAATCGAGCCACTACCGAGCCACTACCTTTTTTCACGTAAAATGGTAAATATTTTTGGGAATATGGAACGTATCAATTCGAACTATATATCGCCTAAAAGTTAAGTTAATAACCTTAACAATGAGGGTAAATTATTGAATAATAACCTTATTGAATGATAAATTATTGGCTCTGCAAGAAAAATGGTAATTTTGATAGAAAATTTAGTAGGGCTAAAACAGTCCATAAAAACAATAAAAAACAAAATTATTGCAAAAAAAATATTCTTAATAACTGGTATTACCCCCCCGTGCCCTGATGCATTCTTGTAGCCTATTAGTCATCGATCTGATCAGAGTTACGATGACATATTGTGGTATGTTCTCCCACTCTTCAAGCACAGCGACTTTAAGCTCGGGAATGGATGAAACAGCGGGAACCCTGGCTCGGACTCTCCGTTTTAGCTCGTCCCATAGGTGTTCGATCGGGTTCAAATCGGGACTTCGTGCTGGCCATACCATTTGTTGAATCCCGATCGCAGACAAGTATTCCGTAACGATCTGCGCGGTATGAGGTCTCGCATTGTCATGCATAAACAAGAAATTTTCTCCGACAAAACCAGCATACGGCATTACGTGGTCTTCAAGAATGTCAGTTATGTATCGGTCAGCTGTTAATCCACGTCTACCACTGCCATCGTTGGCGGGGTCGACGAAGACAAGTTCCGTTTTTCCGTCTAGAGAAATTCCTCCCCACACCATACAAGAACCACCACCAAAACTCACAGTTTCTCGAATGCAACATTGGGCAACTCTTTCACCAGGACGTCTATACACTCGGTTTCTCCCGTCATTGCTAAAAAGACAGATTCTTGACTCGTCAGAAAACAAAACTGACCTCCAGTCTTCTAACGTCCAATTAATGTGTTCTCGAGCAAACTCCAAGCGAGATCGGCGATGAGCTACAGTCAATTTTGGGCCAGTTGCTGGTTTGTGTGATGTTAAATTTCGTTCCTTTAGTCTTCGTCTCACTGTCCACCTACTGATTGCGACACCTCGAACGTCACGTAACGCTTGCTGTAGCTGAACAGCATTAAGTCCACGGTCGCGCAACGAATTGGTTGCAATAAAGCGGTCGTCACGTTCTGATGTTGCCCGTGGTCGGCCAGTTCCAGGTCGCCGAACAAAAGCACCAGTCTCCAGATACCTGCGGTATACCCGCTGTACCTTTGAACGACTCAAATGAAGTCTGCGTGCCACTTCACGTTGTCCGTGTCCAACCTCAAGTAAAGCTACAACTTGGGCAGCTTCCGTCGGTGTAGTATCCATTTTATCAGGTTATTTTGATTACACAGACACAGATAAAGACAACAATAACAAGTAATATGGGTATGATTAACAAAAACCTCAAATTTAATCTTTTCTTAACAGAGTACAATAAAAATGTCATAAGCAAATTAAATGCGATAATTTTATTCTACCCTTTAAACTTTAATTAAAATGAAATTTTGACAACTAAGTACCCTCATTGTAAAGGTTATTAAATACCCTTTTAGGCGATATATGTTTCGAATCGATGCGTTCCATAATACCAAAAATAATAACCATAATGCGTGAAAAAGGAAGTGGCTCGATTTATTTGCTCCCAAGTGTACTTACAGCAGAAGGTTTATCAGTACAAAGAGAATGATAGCTAGCTTTACTCATTTATTATTATAAATTAAATGCGACCCTTTTTCTCATGGTCGCCATACACTCTTGGCAGAACGCACGTCAGATCAGGGCTAATGGCAGGCTTGACAATCCTTTGCTAAACATTAAGGGGACTACAGGACCTATACGCAAGTTTTCATGATCCACTGCAGTAAACAAAATCAGAAAAATATGTATGATATTCTTAAGGATATTATATTATATTATATGATATTATATTATATTATATTCTTATATTCTACGTACGCTAGTTAGATGGTGTGTTGAAAACATAATTTAACTAATTTGATACTATAGAAAAAGGTCATGAAGATTCCGCAAAAAAAAAAATTTTTAGCGATTATAAACCGTATAAAAATGCAATCATTCTGTTTTTTTTCACATTATTCTATAAGCAACATATCAATAATAGTGTTTTTTTTTTTAGACCAATCAATAGATTTTTTGTAAATAGATTATTGCTTCATTTTTTGCAATAAATTACCAGCTTTGTTTCATCGCACTTCTCTTTATTTTCTATGTAGTCTGAAATTAACCGCGCTTTAGCTCTTGTCAGCCTCTTAACCCGCTCTTTTAAGTTATGATCCCTTTAAATTAAACGTTCAAAATCAGCAGCTAATCGTTACTAACTTTAAGTCATCTTTATAAATAAGGGGTTTAGATTTTTTTTCATTCGCTGTGACTGTTCTCTACACATGCGCAGGTGACGGTGGTGATGCCGGAGCGCACGCCGCCCGCGCATGCGCAGCGCTGCTCCGAGCTCGGCGCCGACGTAGTGCTATGCGGAGACTCGCTCGACGACGCCATCAAGTACGCGCGCAAGGTGCAGCAAGACAGCAACCAGATACTACTCGAGTAAACAGCTTTTTATCACATTAAAGAAAAACGATTACATCACTTACATATTTTGCAGTTGGCAAATTGACCGTTTATGGGAGAACATGTTTTTCAGCTACAATGTTACGTTAGTTTTTGAGATTGTAACTTTGCATACCCACTAATGTTCTTTCAGTTCGGACGATCCGTTGGTAATGGCAGGTCTGGGAACGGTGGGCGTCGAGATCATCACGCAGCTGCCTGAAGCAGACGCTGTGATCGTGCCGGTGGGGGGCGGCGGGCTGCTCGCCAGCGTGCTCGTCGCCTGCAAGAAACTCAAGTGTTCCTGCCTCGTTTATGTTAGCTTCATAGTACCTATACATTCATATCAATCCACGGGTAGTTTCCTTTCAGTTACGTAATGTGGGTAATGTGTAAGGGGTGCGTGGCAACCGACAACAGGGCACACGGTCTGAAGGGGTGCAAGCTGATCGACTTATAGGTACACATACGAGGGCGACACTGAAAGTTTTTAGAACTGGCCACTTGTAAACGATATTATAAAAAAATTAGTTCAAATTTAAAAAATAGAACTCTTTGCCATTAATATTGTGTTTGTATTGTATTTGTTTACGATTTGGCGGCAAATTTAACATTGTCTGTGTCACGTCAGCATGAATATGACGCGAGAAAATTTTCGTACAGTGGTGTTTTTATGACTTTCGATGTACTTTAAGTCGACAAGAAAGTTATGGTAGACTTCGATTGGCCTTTCACGATGAAGCCCCATCTCGTGCCACTATTTACAACTGGTCTAATGAGTTTAAACGTGGTCGCACTAATCTCACCGATGATCTGCGTGAGGGACGGCCTTGTATGGCGACGACTAAAGATAACATCAGCGTTGTGCGGCGTATGATAGAGACTGACGAAAGAGTGACTTATCAGCAGATTCGGACAAGCTTGCATTAGTATGAGTCAATTGCACAAAATCCTCCATGAACATTTAGCGGTCAGGAAGCTTTGTGCTCGGTGGATACCTCAAAATTTGACAGAGGACCAAAAACTCCGTCGTGTTGATTGGTGTCGTGAAATGGTTCAAAGATTTAAAAAGGTGACTCAAATGCTGTGTTCGACATACTTGCATAATGCATAATCAGCCTATAATGTTCCCACTGCTGGGACACAGGCCTCCTCTCTGTGAGAGGATGTGGGCCGTAATCTACCAGTCGGGCCCAGTGCGGGTTGGTAGATGTCACATGTCCTCGAATTTTTGGTTCTAAGACATGCCGGTTTCCTCAAGATGTTTTCCTTCACCGTTTTGAGAGCAGTGGTGATGAAATAATTTACACAAAGTAAAGGCCTGTCTGGGTTCGAACCTACGACCTATAACTCGTAAGTCACGGCTGTTACCACTGGGCCACCACTGCTATTACGGGTACTCAACATACTTACGGGTGACGAAAGCTGGTTTTATTGTTATGATCCTGAAACTAAGAGACAGTCTGCTGTCTGGGTGTTTCCTTCCGAGCAGTTGCCAACAACAGTGAAGAGAGGTCGAAGCGTGGGAAAAAAGATGGTGGCGTCGTCCTTCGAAAGGACAGGCAATTACGCAACAATTGTTTTAGAGGATCGAAAAACAGTTACTGCGGAGTGGTACACTAACAATTGTTTGCCACTTGTCTTGGAAAAAGTTCGAGAGAAACGACCTCGCAGTAACATACTCCTTCACCACGACAACGCCCCGTCGCACACCGCCAAGCAATTAATCGACTACTTGGCGACGTCAGACGTGGAGTTACTGGGCCACCCGCCCTATAGCCCCGACCTTGCGACCTTTATAGCACCTTGCGATTTTTATTTATTTCCGAAAATAAAAGAAAAACTTCGAGGAAAACGTTTTATGGACGCCGAGGAAGCAGTGGCTGCGTTTCAAAATGCCGTCGGGGTCTCTTCGGATCAAAGTGGATCAAGGTGGAAGTGGGCAAAGTGATTTTCTCAGTGGTTCCATCGGATGCAGCGATGTATTTATGTATATGGACACTATTTTGAAAAGATATAATAAAACTAATATCTTGCTAGTTTGTTCAGTTTTTATTTTCTAAGAACTTTCAGTGTCACCCTCGTACCATGCGTAATCAGCACCATTATTGTTTACAAAATACGTCTCAAGGCTCGTGCAGACTGTCGCGATTTTTTTGGGGAAGGCTATGCCCAGCAGTGGACGTCTTGTTTTTCACCTGAATGCGCCTTGTTTGCATATTGAAACCTTTAGCACAATTTCAGGGAGCTGAGTGTTCAAAGGTGCCGAAGATGATGAAGGCGCTTCAAGCGGGGCGACCAGTCTCAGTGAACGTGGTGCCCAATCTGGCAGACGGCATCAGCGCTTCCATTGTCGGGGTTAACGCATTCTCAACCATTAAAGGCAGGCTTGACAGGATGGTGAGGCACTACTTTCTTTATATCATACGGGCTTTACGTTGTGTTTTCTTGCGTCGGTTTAGTTTAATTAGTCGTCTATGAACGAGCTCCAAGTGAGCGGTCGGTAGGCTAGCAAAAGCCGCCGACGCTCCGTCTCAACGCTGCCTCGTTTGAGGGTGTGACTATGTACGTACGAGACGCGCACGATGCACGTGCTACGAGCAAACCACGACAAACGTCTGGACACCGCACACCGCACACCGTGGGATGGCAGGAGTATAATCAAAAACTAACAGACTATTACTTGCAGTATACCTTACCATATCGCAGTACCGTAGGTACTACAAACGTGCTGCTTTTTGTACTTAGCAGGCTATTTTTGATATTACAGTTGCTAGTAGACGAGTTGTACATAGCTCGGGCATTAATATCAATGCTGGAGCGCGAGAGGCTCGTGGCAGACGGGGCCGGCGTGTGCGCCATCGCCGCCATCATGCAAGGACTGGTGCCCGAGCTCCGGGGGAAACGGTATGCAAATTCGTTATTGTTATTTTTTTACTTTTTCTACCTATCTAGGTCTTATAAATTATGTGATTTACGGGCCTACCTACATTTTGTGACTGGCATCCAGCAGATGAGATAGACCACAGTTAAAACCACGGTACTACATAGTAGCTACCATTAGAAATGATGATAACAATTCATTTTGTACAGGGCTGTGTGCATTGTTAGCGGTGGTAACATAGACTCCGGACGGCTCGCGCGCAACATTCAGCGCGGCCTTGGCTCTAGCGGGCGGCTGATGAGGTTCGCAGTGCCCATCCCTGACCACCATGGCGGGCTCGAACAACTCGCCAAGATCATATCCGATGAGAGCGCCGTGCTCAAGAGCTTGGTCACAGAGCAGATGTGGGTGCACAGTGATGTCGGAACAACTTGGGTATTTATGTTAATAATGCACTTTTGGAAAATCCTGTTCAAATGTTTGTATGTTACAAGTCAATTTGTTATCTGCATTGGCGGCAATCTCCATTAAACTGGCCTTCAAAATCATGCAGGATTCAGGTATCCGACTTCCATCGTCTTATTTATTGGGTTATGGTGTCCGGCCAATGGGAAATCGTTTTATAAGTTCTAAAAACTTTCCATTAGAAAGGCGAACAAGCTGTGTCAAAAGATTGCCACTATAGACGCCAGTTGGTGGCATCTGGGGTAATCATCGCAGTAGATGGTTACCCACTAGGGCACAAGCGAGTGTTTGTGCCCATTATCAAGACGTAATCCCCTGTACCAGATTCACACTGTTCGATTTTAATTGGAAAAACTTTTGGATTGAAAATCTATTTAAGATGGTTCAAATCGTTTTCGATTATGGGCGGATTTCACCAATGACACACACTACAACACAAATTAGGTCCAAGGGATAGGGGCACTTAGTTACACAACTAAAATCGAACCGAACGAACCAGCACCCTAATTGCGTAACACATTTTCGTAAACGATTACGACTAATCTGTTTGATTTTGACAGTTCAACAACATTCATTGCGTTATTCACATTGTTGAGCAGTTTTTATCGAACTTATGAAGCAATGGATTAGCAATCTGTTTCAAAACGATTCAGATTCCGATTTATTGTGTGTTACGCAATTAGGGTGCCGGTCTATGACGCTTTTTGTGACACTAAGGTTTAAGAGGGTGTGTTGGAAAACAATTCTACTGGACATCTCTGTCGGATCGGTGATTAGGAGATATTTCCAAACCACCATTCACCAACTAGGCTACTCAGCTTTGATACTCTTGATATACTTTAATCAGCATGCATGACTCCAACTTGTGCTAATTTCAGGCCAATGTGGTGGTCGAAACAGCGAATGAGGAGCACGCGACTAGTTTTAAGGATCGCCTGCGCGATCGTTATCCTACCGCTAGGGTTGCCGTCATCGACTTTGATGAGAAACACAGAGTTAATCTACACTGAAACATTGGTAACTCGGTATAAAAGTTCAGATATTTTTTATAAAACGTGTATATTTGATTTCTCTACGCCGGTTGAATTTATCTTCTGTAAAATGTGTAAATTAACAAGAGGAGGATTATAAATTTATAAAACGAAATAGTTTTGTTATATTTTTTATTGTTTTCTTACTTATACATAATCTTATGCAACGGGATCATCTCCCTTGGTGGCCCTCGTGTAGATCACTTGACCGTGATGCTGGACTACCTGTTTGATTAAACCTGAAACAACAAAATAAAAAGTATCAAGTACATGTTGCATAAACCTAAAGCATTTTATGATTTACAGTAGAAGTTCAGACTCAATATATCAGTTTGTAACTGTCATGGTTTATCCAGTGAAAAGGTTCATCATAACATTTAAAGTTCTTTAAAACTATCAAAATTTTAAACAGTCCTGATTGATTTGAAAATATTTTACAATTGCTGAGCAGACTGGGTTTATAGTGGAAATATCATGGAATTATTAGCTGACCAAACAATTGACAAAAACTCTATTATACTTTCAGCATATTTTCAAATCTGTTAACAACTTTAAAAAAAATTGCTTAACCAATGTTTATTGCAAAAATTATAACAATGATTAGATTCTGAGACAGTGTCCAGTCTGGCACTGTTTTCTACCAGATAAACTCAAGAATCAAATTGAATCTATTGAATATTCAAATGAGAATATTCCAAATGTTGAGTAATAAACATTAGATATCAATAATATATGAATACTTATTTCAATGATGTTACTAAAAAAAAAGGCGTGTTCCAAAAAAAAGGATAGTTGCCCACTCTGAAGTTATTCTATTCTTGTGTAATCACTTTCTAGCATAGACTTTAAAATGCATAGATAAATTTTAATAGGTTTCGAAGAATTCAAAAAAAAAAATACAGTAAAAAATTCTAATAAATGTGTAAGTTTTGTTTACTTTGTCAAAAATCATGTTACTTTGTCTTTTTATAACTTGACAAGCTCATGGTAGGGCAACAAAGTAACTAAGATAAAACCATACCTTTTTCTCTAAGCTCAATGAGTGCCCTTCTTGCTAGCGAGCCTCGGACCTTCAACCTTTCAGAGACAACAGCAGGTGTGATCAGCTTGTACTGGGGCACTTCCTTGTACAGTTTCTCATATGTGGGCTTGTCAAACAACACCTGGTTGTTCAACTTGTCACGGACCTTTCCTTTGGACCACTTCTGCAAGGGGAAAAAATATGTGGTAATACCTAATGTATTGAGTTACATTCTTATAAACATGGTTTAGGGTACAAGGTGTTGCCATCAGCCTCAATATATCAGTAAATTTACTCTCACAGAATTCAAGTTTAGATGTATAATCACCTGGCGATACACCTGAAATGCCTACTTTTAGCTTCCACTCGTAAATTATGGATATGTAATTTAGGAAATAATTTAAATTATGTTCTGGATTCTGGTGACAACAATCGGATCCTTGATAACTTAGGTGACGATTATAATCACAGATCATGCGCCGTTTGGGATTATTCCACTAATTATTCACCTTACGAGAGTACCAGGCACTCAGTCTGTCACACGCACATATAACCTATCTTTTTGAGGTTCGCAAATTATTTACCTTCTTCTTGGCTTTACCGCCACCGGATCCTTCCTTCTTCTTCTGTGTTTTCTGGGGCTGTTTAGCCGAAGACTTGGTGTCCTTTTTGGGCGGCTGAAATTACAAAAACAATGTTGACAACAAGCTTCGCCACGAGGTTCCCCCATCCCAACTTCTTAACGATCATTTACTCGTGAACACGAAAATGAATCTATATTTAGTCACTTGATATTTAAGCGTTATTTTATTGTAATAAAAGTTGATAGAGGCGTAATAATCACAATGTTATCAATAAAAATCGGAAATATTCCAGCGACAGCTTATTCACTCACCATCTTGAAACCGGAAAGAAGGTTATAGAATATTGTCTATGAATAAAACTGTTCTGACATTTACGTTCTAAAACGAAAACCACAGAGTACTTTTACTATGACGAAAACTGAATTCCCTAATGACCGACAGACCGATACACACGCAGCGATTTCAAAATCTCACGTCCACACACAAATTTAGACCGGACAAAATGTTAGATTTTGAAATCGTCTCGCTGGTGACTAAAGTGATAAAGTTACAACATAACAAATTGTGAGCGAATATAATTTGCACTTTTTGTAATACTAGGCATTGTTGGTTAACTTTATCTTGTTATTTAATTATTAGGCTTGATATCGTGTCAAAATCGGCCTATAAAAAATTACATAAAACTCATATTGTGAGTTTTTGAATGTTTTACTTTGTAAAATATAACCATAGACATTAAAGCCGCCTTCTGCAAGATAAAACATTGTAAAAATGCAACTCAATGCAATTGGCCAATGCTAAAGCCAATTGGGCCAATGAAGATACAAACTGCGCACTTGCTTGCTCACTTCAGATGTCACTTTATGGTCGCTATCATCGCTAATATCACTTTACCAATGGGGAAGGCAACTGTCAAAATGGCGCTGTCGTAGCTAGTTCCCAACACAAGCTAATAATACAAGGCATGATTGGTTTTCTTTTATTTTAGCGATGATTGACGCGTTGTGTGTTCCTAGATACTCCGAAATTGAAGTCTTCAATTTCCCGAAAGCCCCTAAAATTAGAAGATTGTGGTTTAAAGCTATTCGTAGAGATTTTTTTGAGTTCGAGTTTATGTCGAAAACATTTTGAAGAAAATGATTACGAGAATTATTAAAGTTAAAAGTTTTGACACTTTCCATGTTAAGTACTTGATTTAAAGTACTGAAATCACCGAAAATAACGAAATAGTGAAATAAAATCAAACTCGTGAATGAACATAAGATTAAATGAATGAACTGTTAAAACTAATTTAACAGTTAAAATAAGGAACGTAGGTTGCAATGACAAGAAAAATATATTACAAGTAAAGAACGGTTGCTATGGATTTAAATATGACAAAGTAAAGGTTTATAAAAAATATAAAGAGGTATTAATAAACAGGTTTTATTCTACTCTTCTTAACATCCTCCTCTTTTTGGCAACCCTTACGCTATCAAACCCATCTGCATTGTGATTGATACAATCCGTGGCTTATGTAATGCCTTGGTCAGTAAATCAGCTAGTTGGAATTCGCTGGGAACATATTCCACACATATTTCACCATCAGCAACGAGTTCTCTGACATAAAAATGTCTAATTGCAATATGCTTGGTTCTTCTGTGAAGCTCTGGGTTATGTGAGATCTTTATTGCGGCATCATTATCGACTTTCAACTTCGGTATCTCCTTCAAGTTAGATATTTCACCAAAGAGTCTTTTGATCCAGACAATCTCTCGAGCCGCTTCACTTGCAGCAACCAATTCGGCTTCGGTACTTGATATTGCTACACATGTTTGTCGTCGACTTGTCCAAGATATTGCTCCTCCAGAATATAAGCATAATATGCCTGATGTTGAACGTCCAGTAGTTCGGTCTCCACCATGATCAGAATCGCTGTAGCATTCCAGAATTCCAGTTTTGCAACTCTTCGTAAAAACTATTCCAATATCCAGAGTTCCTTTTATATATCTTAGGATACGTTTTACCTTTTGAATGTCCTCTTTAGAAGGGTCTTCTAAAGTTCGGGAAACTACGCTTACAGCGTATGCTAAGTCAGGTCTGGTTCCAACAGTCAGGTATGCAAGTGCACCCACAGCTTCTCTATACGGAAACGACGTAGGTTCTACCAACTCTTTATTCGGTTCTGGCAGTCCATCTTTTTGTATAGGAGTGGTAACGGGTTTGCAGTCACTCATACCAAAGCGGTCTAACACTTTCTGAGCGTAGTGTGTCTGTGACACTCGTATATTTCCATTCTGCTCCTTTATTTCTAATCCAAGAAAATATGTTGCATCTTTTATAGTGACATTGTACCTTTTTTTTAACTCTCTAATGAACTCTTCAGAATCATCTTGATTTGTTGCAGCTATAAGGCCGTCATCTACGTAGAGAGCAAGAATGATTTTGTTTTTACCACGTTTTCTGATAAATAGGCAGGGGTCTGTATCACATTGTTTAAAACTATTTGTTTTTAAATAATCCACCATACATTTATTCCAACACCGAGGTGATTGCTTTAGACCATATAGACTTCTCTTGAGTCTACACACCTTATTCGATCCATCGGAATACCCATCAGGTTGTTTCATGTAAATTTCTTCATTCAATGAACCGTATAGGAATGCAGTTGATACATCAAACTGTGTGAGTTTTAAACCTTCATTTGCAGCAACGCTTAGGACCGATCTTATCGTTGTCATCTTAGCAACTGGACTGAAAGTCTCATCATAGTCGATGCCCTTTTTCTGCGTATATCCTCTAGCAACTAGCCTTGCCTTGAATTTGTCTAGTGAGCCATCTGCATTGGTTTTAATTTTATAAATCCATTTACAAGTTACAGGCTTTCTATCTCTTGGAAGATCAACCAGTATCCAGGTTTTGTTTTCCTTTAAAGATTTCACCTCACTATCCATTGCTTTCACCCACTGATCTTTATGCGGACTAGTTATTGCTTCTTTGTAGGTATTGGGTTCATTGATCTCATTAAGAACATCAGCTGACATCATGACATAATCTCCAAATCGAGTAGGGGGTCGTATTTGACTTCTATCTCGTAGAGTCATTCTATCAGTTATCTCAGCTATATCATCTAAGTTTTCTGGTGTCTCATCATTAATATCATCATCTAGGGCATCTTCATAAGGAGGTGATCCTGGTAGTGATGCTTCTAGTGAACGTGGAGATGGTTCAGTATGGTCATATTGGCTAGTTTCTACTTCCTGACTCACAACTTGATCCGGCGATGTGAGAGGCATAGTTGAGCTAGGCTCATCAGGGCTACTTGACGTGCGATCTGAGCTGCTTTCTGTGCGATCATCCTCCCTTGCATTACACATCGGTGGTGCCGAAAGTGGAAAATAGATTTTTACTGAGGGTTGTTCTTCTGAATCCTCGGCTGGACCAATAGGCGTCAGTACTGACTCATTAAAAGTAACGTCTCTTGATCTTATGAGTTTACCATTTTTATTCAGTAAGCGATAGCCCTCGTCACCATCATATCCGATGAGAATACATTTTTCAGCCTTTTTGGAAAGCTTTGTCCTCTTTTGTTGAGGCACATGAGCGTAACATTCACATCCAATTATTTTTAGGTGACTGATTGTTGGCTTCTTCTTATACCACAACTCAAATGGCGATTTACCATTTTCTAAAGTTGGACCAGTTCTGTTCAAGACATATGCAGCAGTGTTAATCAATTCTGCCCACGTAGCAAGAGGTAATTCTTCATGAGCATGCATCAATGTACGAGCTGCTTCGACTAAGGTTCTGTTTTCACGTTCACTGAGGCCATTTTGTTGCGGCGTGTATGGCATCGTGATCCTTTGTCTTATTCCAGCTTCTTGTAGAGTACACCTGACGTTCTCATTAATAAATTCACCTCCATTGTCGCTAAGAAATTCTTTAACAGTGTATCCAGCCACTTTACATTCTTGTAACATGTATCGAAGCTTTAGGTGAACTTCCGATTTCTGTCGCATGAAATAAACGTGTCGGTATTTGCTGTAATCGTCTTTGAATAGAACGAAGTAGCGAAATTTATTGAAGGAAAGTGGAAATGGACCGCATACATCAGCGTGTATAATTTCCCCAGGTACTTTAGCTCGTTCTCTCGTTCCAAATGCTTGTCGGTGTGTTTTTCCAAAAATACATCCAGTACATAACTCAGAATCTAGACGAACTTTAATACCGAGTTCCTTTTCAATAACTTCTTTAACGTGTTTCTTGTTCTGGTGGACTAATCGTTCGTGGTAAAGTTGTAACAAATTATCTGTAGACAAGACGTTTAAAGATGGTGTTGGCTTTGTAATAGTCTCTACATTAAGCTTATACAAGCCTCCATTCTTGACTCTTTTGCCAGTCAGTATTATCTGTTCGGCAACTTTCAGCAAACAGTGATCCCTTTCAGACATAAAAACACTATTGTTAAGTCTGTCTTGAGCAGCCAATACAGAAAATAGATTTCGCTTTATATCAGGTACGTACCATACATCACAGAGTGTTAATCCGGATTCTCTGCCATTGATAACAGTCTTTAAATCAACAGTACCTTTGCCAACAGCTTTGACAGTAGCTCCATTAGCCGTTGTCACTGTCCGAGTATCATTAAAAGGCTGAAAACTAGAAAAATAGTCGTTTCGACAAGTGACATGACTGGTTGCTCCATTGTCGACGAACCAACTTGTAGTATCGTAGTTTGTAAGCATTGAATTCACGTCGGTGGTAACTGGCAAGAGCATTAAGTTCAGATTTCTTGGCTGTTTATTTTCTGGCTTGGATGGTTTCCCGTCAGCTTTCCATTTATGACATTGTCTGACCTTATGACCGACTTTTCCACAGTATCCACATTTCTTTTTCGACTTATTACTGTATTGTACATTTAGAGCTTCTGCAGGGCCTTCGTTTCTCAACGAGATAGAGCGCTCGTAGGTACAGAGTTGCGTCGTCAGATTTTCTATGGTTTTGTCTGTCTTTGACATTAACATCCAACTCGATTTAAAGGAGAAGTAGGTTTCAGGTAGAGTATCTAGAATCTTGCAGATTATGAGGATATCTGGTAAGTCGAACTTCTCTATCTTCATTAATTCAGCTTTTAAATCGGACCAAAGGGTTTTGATTTTGGAGACATGAGTCGTAATGTCATGTGACGGATCTTTACGATAGCCGAAAAACTCCATACAAAGAGCGTAACTTTTGTCTTCAGATGTGCCGTCGAATAAACGATGCAGTTCATCCCAAACATCTTTAGACGAGTTGAATCGCATGATTTTTTGAAGAGTTTCGTCTGACATATTTGCAGTAAGTAATAGTAATGCGGAACTATCTATTTGATTGTATTTATCAAGAGTCGTTTGGTATTGAGAAATTTCTTGGGGTTCGATGGTTATAGGTTTCACGGGTTTCACTAGTGTACCGGTAACCGCATCCAATCCACCGGGCATACCTCTAAGAAGTAGCGTAGCCTTAAATTTCCACGTAGTCCAGTTTCTCGTGCCTTCCAGGCGGCCAATATCAATTTTACAACTTGGAGATTGCATTTTGAAATTTCCTTGCCGGAATGCTTAGAAAAATAGGTAAGATACAGACTCTGACTCTTTTCCTTTTTAAATCCGTGGATCGTAACCACGCTCTGCTACCATGTTAAAACTAATTTAACAGTTAAAATAAGGAACGTAGGTTGCAGTGACAAGAAAAATATATTACAAGTAAAGAACGGTTGCTATGGATTTAAATATGACAAAGTAAAGGTTTATAAAAAATATAAAGAGGTTTTAATAAACAGGTTTTATTCTACTCTTCTTAACATGAACGAAATGTCAATTTTTTTGTAGGCCATAGGGACCTAGCTATGGTCACGCCTTCTACAATTAGCTTTGCCCGACCTTCCCCATTGGACAGCTTTATAGCTCTAAATAAACTTCTTTTACGCATAATTAACTCATTAAAGCTGTTGACTGAAAAAATATTGGGACCCATGTATTTCCCAAAGATGCTAAAAAACGAAAACTGTGATTCCTTTGAGACAACTATTATAGTATTCTGTGGTCGAGACTATGTGATACCCACGGACTAGATAGGTTGATACCGTTGCTTTGCTTTGTAACCATAGATAATACACTATACAATCTATGAATTATGAAAAGCACTTCAGTAAAGAAAGATACGAAAACTAAACGAGACACTGGCTGAATGCACAAACCGTGCAAAGCCAAAAGGATAAAAAAAGAAAGACACGAAAAAAAAGGGCGCGAAACTTTAAAATTGGCGTACGCTTCCTTTTTGAGTAGTCGTGGTTTTAGTGTTCTTTTCTCTTTTATATATAATTTAATAGCCGCTTTGTGTATTTTCTTAGGCAGTGGTAAGTTTTTTTTTTAATTTTATTAGCGAGAAATGAATGAATCGCTTGACCCCGGGGGCCTATGTGCCCCCTCCAGGCAATTTTGTTACTATATCCAACGAGTCGATTTATTATTCTATATTATTATGTTTAAAAACTACTATTATTTTTTATTGCTTTTTGTAGTTTGTATCAAATGGGGAAGGCAACTGTCAAAGTGGCGCTGTATATGATTGTTCCAAATTATCTGTCAAATTGTATAGCATCTTATAAAATATGTTCACAAATAACATAGAAATTACAAAGTGTTGTGTAATTGGGTGTTAAAACGTAGGCCAACACAAATTTCCAATAAATCGAATTAAAAAAAGAAAGTGGATAACTGCCGTAAGGATTAAAAACTGAGCCTACTCGGACGACGAGGTTGTCGAGATCGTTTTCATGAAAATTATTACCAAACATTAAGTGTGAGTACAGGTGGGTGTTTTAAACGATAGTTCTTCTATTTAAGCTAGTAGCTATATACCTAAATTGTTAACATTACATAATATCTTTAAATACTTATCATTGTTCATCTTGTTTTAAGGTTTGCCCTGTGTACACACACTCTTAAAGAAAGAAGCAGTACCAAATCTCTTTTCATGGAATCAGAAAAGGATATCAGCCAGTGCTAGTGTGAGAGACGAAATACATGCAAAGAGAAACATTCAAAAGAATCTTTTCCAACATCTTTCAAGCTATCAAAACCCACATCCTTCTATTTCTCAGAATCCACAATATAATGGAATACGAAAGAGAGTTCGAAATTTCTTCTCTTGCTACACCTGTTGATTGTGGTGACAATGTTAACAATCAAAATAACAAAATATCCCATGGGAAGAAGGCGTGAGTTTATATATGTATGTATAAATTTCTTTTGTCAACATTACTGCCTATGGCAGATCATTTGAAATACAGGTGTGAGTGGGGTAAGCGGAGTTTCTACTGAACAGCTTTACTAAGACCTATAGATATTAAATATTTTTATAGGTATAATGTTATGCAATTTCAGAGAGTGTATCACAAATAAAACTCATAAATAACTTTTAGGTGTTTTTATTATATTATAATAATCTTTATACAGATATTTATTCATAATTTCAGCCTTTATATTGTTATTGTAAAATAATCTAACTTTATAATATGTTTGCCATGAACAACTCATCTTTGTCAATATAAATAAATAAATAAATTACAGAATTTTCTGCCACTGCAGTACATTTGTCCTTGTACTTGAAAATCATATAGGCAGGTTTTTTTAAATAGTAATTCCCCATTTTGACTCTGTATATAAGGTACAGATTCAGGGCTAATAAGTCCGTTTCTGCTTACATGGCATGCCATGCCATGCTACGCCATGCCATGCCATGCCACCCTGGTCATCTATCTTGATGTCAACTTGATAGTAGAGTTTTTTCATTGTCTTCTTGACAAATCCTTTTATATAAAAGTGATTATTGATAAATGCGGATCTTATCAATATGAGGAATCTGTCTTCATATAATTTTTCTGATGCATCTGTTTTTTGTTGAATCTTCAAAATGACAGAAATATTTCGTATTAGTAAAATAGGAACTACCTACCATCACATAAAATAAAACCGATAAGAAATATTCACCTTTCAAAATAATCTAATACATTGTCTCTCAAGCGGAGGTAAAATAGAGTTAATATTTATGTCATGGTACATCTCCAATGGTAGAAGTATGATAGAGAGTTCTGTTGGATTTGGAGAGAGTTGTGGTGTACTAAAGTTAAAGTTTTTGTCATACAGCTCTTACCTGGAAAAATATAACCAATTATTCATCTCTTTTTAACTCCAAAAGTAAAAACAACTATTACTTAAGTAAAGTTATGCATTAGTTAAGCTGTTGTAAATATAATCCTGAATTTTGATTCAATAATTTTAACAAATACATACAATACATGACAGTATTCACCAACAATATAAAATTTAAAAATATATAATAAATATGCATACTAACGACTAACAAGTTATTTAATTATAAAATTATTCGTTCAAACATTGTAAGCGTATTGATTTCCAAGGTCTACGTTGAACTAGGTCTAGGCAAACAGCTCCTAAAAAGTTTTTTCAAGAGTCCTACCTTTCCACTTAATCAGCTTTTCTACGTTTAACAGACGCCCCTCTTCTCTTTAACTCGGCTTTAAGTTCAAGCAAGCTCCAAGTAGAATACATTTCCGGGTCCATGTTATCAAATAAACTACACTAACCGCCCACAATGATCGTTTTTTTAGTTTGTAATGTTTGTATACACGATTCAAGAAATGTCATACTGACGCCATTGAGAACAACTGTACGCAGCGCCATCTGAGATTAGCTTTAACTTGCCATCCCCATTGGATCTTTACAAAACAATTGCACAGCATCTTTACAGTCTATATTTAAATTAAAGCAAGTAAATAAGTCATTAATTTTTTATCAAATTCAGAGATGCTCTGTTTCTTTCGTCTCGCCATTTGCTATTCATCGCAGTAAAAAGTCTTTCTGTGAATGCTGACGTCGCGGGAATTGACAGTTAAAATGAGATAACTATATACCAGTTTAAAAAAAATCGTCACTCTTAATTACTTTGCCATTTCTGTGCAGTTGACAGTTCTGCAAAACCCTTCGAAGTACCTTTCTGATTATAAAGTTGGTTTAATATAGCGATTTCTCCATACAGATCATCCATATCCACATAAAGTTTTTGCAGATTTAAATTTTCAATTATGCTAACAATATTATCAAATTCTATATTGCTCTTTAAATTTATATTACCAAGTGTAAATAACCAGTTTGTGTAAATAAAATCAAACCATTAATTCAGGTACTCTAGGGCTTTTTCAATAAATAATAAAAAAAACCTGTGAAAATTTTCGTAGTCAGTTCTGGTGAAGATAACAGTTTAATTTTTTTGCCTGTTTCATAGCTAAAAAGAGTTTTCTTTGTGTTAATCCATCTGTAAGACTAACCATAACCCTATAAATATCTCAAATTGTTATGCAGTTGCCGTCTAGACATTTAACAGCTTTATTAAATAAATTTAATAAGTGACTTCAAAAATGCATATAAATTTCAATCATATCATTCTCAGTTGCATCAATAAATTTTGTAAAAGCATTGGACAGTGGAACTTAAAAGGTAGCTTCTAATAGGTGGCCAATTTAATAATAACGTATCAATGCATGGCAAAAGAGAAAGCCATCTTGTTCCCACATGACGTTTTATTTTATGAAAGTCTCCATGCTATAATTTTTTTAGCTCCTCTCTTCTTACAGCAGAATATGAAATATGAGCATACATTTTTTAAATCACATTTTCTATGTCATATGATAAAAGCTCATGACATGTCTTACGTAATTATGCAATATATGTGCATGACAATTGCATTTAATTAATCAAATCTGTTTTTTTTTTCATATTTGTGAATAAAGAATGATAAACAGCAAAATTCATTACTATGTTCATAAAAATCTAATAATTGGTTTACAATGCCATTTTTTGCCGTAAAATATTGAACCACTATTGGAAACAATCTCATGTTTTATTTTGTTACAAGCATCTGTTTGTAAGCATTAATACAAATTATCTGTATTAATAGCATCTATTACATTATGTAAAGAATATGGGCCCAACACCTTTGTAACTAGTGCTTCCATTTTTGTTCTAGCTACATGAATTGCTGTAGCTGTAGCTGAATTGACATAAATATTTTTTTTCAATTTTATAGTACAAATCCATGCTATTGTAGGACAAATTATGTTTCACAGTGTGATATGTAAGGGCTAACTCTGCTGCAACAGCATTTTCTTTATCACTGCATCGAGACGATGTGGAAGCAGAAGAAGAGTCAAGGAATTTCTCAAGTAGTCCGATAAATTTCGTTTAACGAAAAAATACTTACGACTAAACTTTTCAAATCGCAAAGAAATCAAATCATGCGAAATAAAGTATTTTTGTGTACTTTATTGTTCTTATAAACTATAGAGTACAATTACCTGAAATAACGTACAATACTTTATTATAAAGTACGGGTGGCAACCCTAATACCGATGGGTCATCATAACTGTATAGTAAAAGTACTCTGTGGGTCATCCTCTGCTCGACATTGACGACATTTTAAAAAGAAGCCGTGTTCATGTTTGCAAACACTGTAATAAGCGTCGCCGTACCCGCAAAAACCACGGTTCCGAGTCTTCGGGTTGTAGTTGCACGGACTCTACATTAACTACTACATTGGAGCCTAACTGGTCCGAAATAATTGTTCCCAATAACAAAATACCTGATATTCCTGCTCCGCCCTTAGTTCCCACTCAGATTGGCAGAAAAAAATATAAAAAACTGACAACTCTCCATTCGTTGTTTATGTTAAAAAAAAATATTACACCTGATGATGGAATCACATTTGGCAAGTTCTTGAAGCGTTCAAAATCATTTTCTCCCACACACTCCAACTGCAAATGTAAATTTGTATGCACAGTATTGAGAGATTTAGCATGTTATTTTAAGACAGTAGACTTCTTATAGGTTTTCCTGTAATCTATAAGTATCATCGTCAGCCTATATTAGTCCACTGCTGGACATAGGTAGGCGGGAGGCCTATGTCCAGCAGTGGATCTAATGAGCGCTATAGCGCCCTGTCTTCAGCTTGACGCATCCAGCATCTGCCTGCAGTCTTTCGCAGATCGTCATCCCACCTGGCCGGAGGGCGTCCCTCACTACGTTTGCCGAGTCGAGGTCTCCACTCAAGAACTCGTTTACCCCAGCTGCAGCGGTTGTCGGTTCTTCGCGAGATATGGCCGGCCCACTGCCACTTCAGCTTGCTAATTCTTTGAGCTACGTCGATAACTTTGGTTCTCTGTCGGATGTATTCGTTGCGAATTCTATCCTTCAGAGAGACTCCGAGCATAGCTCTTTCCATAGGTCGCTGAGCGACTTTGCACTGGTGGACCAGCCCTATCGTGAGTGTCCACGTCTCAGCTCTGTAGGTCATGACGGGAAGGACGGTTGTTACAGGTCCATGTTTGGGTCACAGAATCAACTCTCGACTTAAACGTTCCACTCCAGTCATATCAAATTAGCTGTGGCAGAAGGACAGACAGACATACGAGTGATCCTATAAATCTACGTTTTCCTAGGAGACCGTTTCAGTCACATTCATAGCAGATGTCATGAAAATCTGTCATTTTCATCAGTATTGGACATCAAGGTGACAAAAAAGGCATGTTTTTGGGCATTAGGGCCGCATGGGGCGGTCACCGCTCTTCTAGGAAAGGACGTAGCATAAGGGTTTCGATTTTTCATTCGTAAGTACGGAACCCTAAACGTGTAATAATTTTATTAGATTCTACTAGCTAGCTTTGCCAGCGACTTCGCAAAAGTTGAGCTCGGAAAGGATGCCACGGGAACGAAGGTAGATAGGTACTAACGGATTAAAATGTCCTATAATGGAAAAAAAAACTGGGAAAGAGTGGGCTTATGGAAGACGCCTCTGAAAGATTTGTGAAGGCGTTGTTCTTCCAAACTACGCTACGGATTTTCGGATCATCATTTAGAGAATAAATTTCGGAAAGTTAACCTAAACGATGATTTGTGATGTCGTAAAAAGCCGCTCAAAGCAAAAGCGAATCCTTAGTACAAAAAAACAACTACTTAAACAACGAACGATTAGTCTTTATTTACAGAAGCACCGATTTCTTTCACCTCAGTCCATGGTTGAACTATTAATAAAAATGTACAATTTTAAAAGTGCCCATGAACTGTTGCACTATTAATAAAAATGTACAATATTTCTACTTTTAGGTACATTACAGTGTTTAAAGTCAATAATTTATTTATATAAAAGGCGAAATGTAGGTGTACTATGTTATGTGAGACTAGGTTTATAATAGGTGCTACATTTGTGATTTCAATGATTCGTAGTACGACAACTCTTCTTCAGTGACAGACGATCTGAATGTTTCCACTCCATGTAGCAGTTCCGAAACTCCGAGGATAACCGAATCAGGACTTAATTCACTCTCTTTCACTGCACCTGAAACAAAAAAAAAAATGAATACTAAGGTATATTTCGGCCGTGTTGCTAAGGCCGAGAGGGAGAAAAAACGTTATCTGTGGCAGCAACCTTATTTTAACGAGAATAAGGCGATTAACACACCGCGCACCGTCGGTCGGGCCGTGTACGAGTGTGAGGCATCAACGGATTTATTAGAGGCCAATGCGACATGAGAGCCGTTATTCCCCGATTAATAATAATCAACCAAACTTGATCCAGCCTGTCCCATCTTGCTGTCCTCCCGTCAGCGACGCCCTAAGCCGAGGTCCGTACCCCACAGGGGGTGCCCTTAGCGAGCGTTCGCTTAATAATATAAGTAGTATTACGCCCCTGGCTGGAGGCTTTGAGTCCGCTTAAGGCAGCCACAGGATAGTCCGGTTAAGTAGTCACGACCTCTCAAGGTCAACTACGAGATGCCATACATAAAAAAAAAAAAAAAAAAAAAAAATGAGAGCCGTTTTACCGCCTACCGCGGCGGTGTGCGGTGCCGTGTGTTAATCGCAGAAAGATCACTGATTTATACAGTGCAAAATATAAGATTCACTATGAAATAACTGTATATGGTCTTTTTCAGGACTAATAATATAATAGTACAGAAAAGGGGGATGCCCGTTTTCGGCCCTAAAGGCACAATAACTTACGTATAAGTTAAAAAAACGTCGTAATTTCTATTTATTTAACAAGTTATTCATTTATCCGAACAAGTTTGCAATATTTTGCAATAATAAAAAGTACTGAAACGATTAATGGCATTCATGGTTGTGGATAAAGCAGCAGTGTTGCCAATACTTATCAATTTCGTTCACGAAATAATCGATCATGTTTTCATGGATTAAAAAAAAAACACTTTTGATATTAAATGGACAAACTATTTAATAGTTGATATTATAATAATTAATACATAGGATTATAACAAACACGCTACCACACATTTTAATTAATAATAATTCAATTCATGTTTAGCACAATAAAGATCAAATATGACAAAAACGTACTTATCTTCAGTGGGATTTTAGTAGTGATTATAATTTTGTATTCAATTATGATTCGAATAAAAGTCGATTTCGATTTTTTTGTTTTGCTAGTGTGGCAACATTGAGTTACGCTGGCTGGCTGTCAAGTCAAGACATAGTTAAGTGTCAAATCACAAAAATCTACAGAATCTACTTTCATTTTTTGCGGTTGCCTTACTAAGTTTAATTCTTGCGGATTTGTTATTTTATCCATCAAATAAGCATGTTTAATGGATTCCGACAATTATTTTAACCCTAACTTAAATATCCAATGATAGTAAAGCAATTACGTTAGTCAAGATTAAAAACTATTTTATCTTAAAAACCCTAACATTTTTGTAAACCAATTCCTTGTCCAGTTAACGGTTTAAATTGCATATTATCTTATCCATATATGTACTTTAAAATGTGTGCACTCGAGGCCGAAGTGTCTATGGACGGTGGGCATTCCGCTTTACCTGGCTTGGTGGTTTATATATAACACATTCTTTGGCAACGACACTACCAGCTGCACTACCAGTAGTGTCGCTGCAACGACACTACCAATCCGATTTTGGATTAATTGTACAGTCAACACAGCAAAGTTCAGAAATATAATTCTTTATTTATTACTAAGTAAATCATGAAATAAAAGTAACAGCAAAACTTCTGAAATGTAACTTTATTAATGGGGAAGGCAACTGTCAAAATGGCGCTGTCGTAGCTAGTTCCCAACACAAGCTAAAAATACAAGGCGTGATGTGGTTTTATTTTATTTTAGCGAAAGTTGACTCGTTGTTGTGTTCCTAGATACTCCGAAATTGGAGTCCGAATTTCTCGTAAGCTCCTAAAATTAGAAGATTGTGCTTTAAAGCTATTCGTACAGATTTTTTTGATTTCGAATTTATGTCGTGAACATTTTGAAGAATGTGATTACGAGGAAATATTCAAGGTTTAAAATTCTGACACTTTCCATGTCAAGTACTTGATTTAAAATACGGAAATCACCGAAAATAACGAAATAGTGAAATAAAATCAAACTCATGAATGAACATAAAATGAAATGAATGAACGAAATGTCAACATTTTTGTAGACCGTAGGGACCTAGCTATGGTCACGCCATCTACAATTAGCTTTGCCCGACCTTCCCCATTACTAGCTGTGTCCGCGGCTTCGTTCGCGTGCATGTCGGAAAACAAGTGGTTGGTTGGTATATTGGTTTGGGAAATATATTGGTATATGAGTACGAAACCAATATGTTTATATTGGTGTCGTACTTTATACGTGATACCGACACAACTAAATCTCTCTTATACAAACAGACAAAAAAAAAAATAGAAATGGCATCTGTTCTTTCAATGTACAGAACAGCCTCGTCTGCAGATTTTCTTTTCTACAGATTCCAAATAAGTTTGCTTTCATTTAGTATTCTTATAACTATATCTTCTTCTATATTTACAATAAATCTATCGCTGTCACCGGGCCATAGGTTGACAATGATTGCAGCACACGTCATGAGATTAAAGGTGTGCAATATTGATCCTAGAGACAGTAGCAATAAATATTTAGTTTACTTCCAGCCGGAGTTTTTGTTGAACAGGTTATTCGAACGTTTTTTAAAATTGCTCAATCTTTTAATACAATCACTGTCCATAGTCCAATACGCTCGGTGCGAAGTTGCGAACGACAAGTATAAAATAAGTTTAACAGCGGAAACTTGTAAATGGCCTTCAATTTCATATTTTTAAGAACATAGTAAATAAGTTAGATTATAGTAAAATAAGTTACCAGCATGCAATTTGGCGACCAGCGCACGGACGGCGGCCGACCTCGCGGTGGACACGACCTGCAGCAGGTCTGCTCCCGTGCAGCTGTCCGGTAGGGCCGCCGCTACCGACTCCAGATCCACCTCGTCGCGTAACTTGTAACTGCAGATACGAAACTAACAGTAATATAGACTCTTTTGTATGTGAAGAAAGCTGAAAGCCTTTTTTGCCTCACCGAAATGACCACTGGAAACGAATCTCAGTGACAGTGTCATTTTGAGTTTCAACCGAGGGTGTGGATCATTTAGGAGTCCACATTCGATTTTGACTGTTTTGGATTTGGTAGGTAAAACAAAGGATTGGCAAAATCTGACACATCTGGCATTCTTGCCATAAGGAAAATAGGAATGGGTCGTTTGGAGTTATAAGAACTAAATAAGCGTAGCAAGAATACTGACTTTCTACAAAGTGCTTGGAGCACGCAGGTTTTCTCTGACAAGCCGCAGTAGGGCCCCACGTATATGAGCTTGTCGAGGCGACCGGGACGCAGCAGCGATTGCTCCAATAAGTCGGGGCGATTTGTCGCACCCATTATGAAAACGAAACTGGATGTATCTGCATCTAGAATAAGTAAGGTAGAATAGGTAAGATAAAGAGAAGAGAAGTGATCTAAATAGTAATGACGTAAGAGACAAATATAAGATGGCATAATGGGAAATCGTACTAAAATCAAAGAGATAGATAATAGAAGTAAAAAGAGGTAGATAGGTTCCCTCCGTATCAAAAAGTCCTAAACGCAAAAAATCCTAATAGCAAAACGACACTTTAGCATAATTTCCTATTAGAAAATCGTCCAACCAGCAGTATGTCCTATTAGTAAAACGTTCCATTAAAAAAGTACAGTAATACTGAAAAACCACTATCGGGTTTTATCCTCATTGGTCATTATAGAATTTATTTTAAAAACCCTTGATATGAAAAAAAAAAGTAAATTTCAAAAAGATTTGTTTCTAAATTCGTCCGTTTATGTACCGTATTTGTGTTCTGGCACAACTTTCACAAATATGCACTGATTCCATATTTTTTTTTCAAAGAGTAGATACTATCCGCTTTATTTTAAGTTTGTCACATTAATATAAGTATTCGGTTCTGACCGCGGCTCGCCCGCGTGGATCTCGGGAATTATCCCACGGGAACGTGCTAGCAAAACAAAAAGCAGCCTACGTCCTTCCCCATCTATATCCCTTGCATCTAATTTTTATCGAATTTCTTTCGGTGGTTTATGCGTGAAAAGTTAACATACAGAGTTACTTTCGAATTTATAATATTAGTATCGATTGTTGCTTCTGCACTAATTCAATATGTTTGACATGTCTTTTTACGTTGTATTTGAAGTCAGAACTACCCTTTCAATGAAGTCGAGTGCTTTCTTGTAGTCCACAAATGCCATGAATGACGGTTGATTGTACAGGCGTTGTTCTGATCATCAAGGGTGTAGGTGTACAGAAATTTGCGTCGCGCTTAATTCGCGGGGGCGGAGGTAGCGTTTGAAATGCTTAGAGGTGAGAATAGCCTGACCTTACTTTATAATCTTAACTAAACACCTTATGTTTATGGGGCGGTGCTAACCTGTAAGAAATTGTTACACTAACCTTAGATTTATTAACTTAAACTATTTACAGTGTAAACAATTGTTGGTTGGCCAATAACGGAAAAATAAATAAAAATAAAATCTTCGGAGACAGGCAATGGAATAATTTGTGGAATTAAATTAGCAACTACTGCTGGAGTCTCTTGTCAATAGCTATGCCTTACAAATACATTACCGTGTCGTGTACCTATCGCACCTATTTTCTGAACTGAATAACGAAAAAGAAAAACATTTTTAAGATCGGTTTTTATTTTTTAAAGATTATTTTATTATTTAGTGTCTCGAGCAGATGATAAATTATTATTATTTTGATACGGAGGGGATATAGGTCAGGGATGGCGAACCACTATACATCTACGTGACATTTTTCCAAATAAATATTGACTACTTAATAAAAAAACTATACTACTTTCACAACAATACTCTTTGTACCTTTATTATTGTTTTTTTTTCCTTTATTTAAATGAAATAACATATTAGTGCGACTTGCTGTTGCAAACTAGATGACTTAGATACCTTAATTCCTGACATGATGCCGTGCCCAAATTATTTCGTTACGCGCCATTGGCTCGCCATTCCTGGGATACGTTATACGCGTGGCACGTTAAAACTTGGCTAGTTAGAAAACCCGAACATAGGGTCGCGCCGGTCGTCCAGGGAAGCAACATAGTGCTTGTCTGTTTTTTCGCCGGATAATAACGACATGCCGTCCTACTTCCACGTGTCATCATTATTACATGCCGTCCATTTTCCACTTGTAATGTATACTAAATTTCCATTATGATATTACGTTATTCATTTGTGCGTTAGGGTGTCGTATTTGATAGAGTGTTGCTAGGTAACCTACCTACCTCTTTTACTTATAATAACATTGACTAAGTTTATTGTAGACAGACAACATCAGAATATCGAGATCTGACCCTGACCTACGAACTGTTGGTTCTGTCGCACTAGATGCTTATCAATCGACACTGTATTGTATAGGCAAAACCAAAATATGCTAATTGATCTTGCAAAGTAAGTATCGCTTCCCATGAGGAAATATGTTAATATTTCTCTGTTAACTATTATCTACTTGACCTATCACCCGATTCCGGCTTTATGTCGACTTACGGGACACCATAGTATGTAAAAGAATGAGTCGGGCTCACACAAGGTTCCGAAGCAAACTACACTGAGCAGTCTATGGAACGTGGCCGTAATTACTGTATTGCATGGAATAAACCTAAACTGTTTCTAAACTACATCTAAATTATTATATTTGAGTATCCAACAATCGGAATACAACTTTAGAATTAGAACCCTGGACTTTTTGGTGGGCTTTTGAAAAGGGCGGTCTAAAATAATTTGTTTAAAATATTTTAATTTATGTTTTTAGTTATTTAGTGTAGTAATTTGTTATATACCTTAGATTAGTGTTTAATTGTATAGTAGGTGTATATAGCGGTAAGTTTTTTTTCTTTAATTTTTAACTGTATGTAAATATGGATGTTGAGCCGGAACCTCCCGACAAAAATCCCTTAATATTTATTTATTTATTATGGGACAATAAACAGCTACAATATAAAATGTTTACAAATTACAGTAACATAAGTAGTATTAACAATATTGCAGCCCACTACATTATCCTCATGTTAACAAAATTAAAATAAGGTAAGAAGTGTCACTAGGTAAGCATTACTCAGAAATTTGAAATTATCAAAAAAATAAAAATAATATTGATTATTAAAATACCATAAAATTAATTAATTATTAAAAAAGAAAAAGAACAATACATAATTTGTTCGATAAAAATTCAAAATTTGGGATTGTTCCTAATTATCACAAATCATAATTTAAATTAAAAAAACAAAAAATTAAATAAAGGAGTTGACAATAGAATGCAATTAATTAAATAACAATAATCCGAATGGTAACACTAAATAAATTTAGAATAAAATAAAATACTCACACTATTTCTTATTATCATTAGATAAGATTTTATAAACATTGGTCTTAAATTTCGATTTCGAACATACAAAAATATCAATATCAGTGAAGTTGCGATTATAAGACTCCACTATACGACGAATATCTTTGATAGAAGCGGATAAATTTATTAATGCCTCGGTTTCTCAAGAGTACTTGAAGAAATTCAATTCTCCTTCATCTTCGATTAGTAATAAAGGACCAAAACCGAAAAAAATTCTAGGTACACCAATTTTCAAGCACACTTCCAAACATCTACCAAATATTTCAAAACAAAAGTCGATCCTCATGCAGAATCCTGTTCATTCAGATCAACCCATTGTTTCCAATAATAAAAATACCGATTTAGATTCAGAGCAGCAAATGTCAGACCCTAACCATAGCCGTGGTCCTTATTTAGTCCATGTGGAGTCTGTTACGGCAGATCCCGCAGTGGAACTAATCTACACCCTATTAAGTTCGGCCATTTCTTGTTTAGGAATAATTTAAGAAATATTTTGAATGACGGTATTAAACGGGTGGGTCGCAATAGATTAGCCATTTATTTTCAAGTAGCAGAGGCGGCAAATTTGTTCTTGTCAAATGAGCTCCTAACACAACATGATTACAGAGCTTACATCCCTACCTTTAATATCAACAAACTGGGTATTGTTAGGGGTATTCCAGTAGAGTGGAGTCATGAAGAAATTGTGGAAAATATTCAAGTTCCCTCAGATTTTGGAGCTATTCTTAAATCAAGAAGAATGAGTCGTAAAGTTGCATCTTCTGAAGGTTCTGTTTGGGTCCCAACTCAGACGGTTATTCTTACATTTGACGGTCAGAAACTTCCATCACATGTTTATTCTTTTTTTACCTCTATACCAGTAGAACAATATTTATTTCCTACTATTCAATGTTTTCATTGTTTTAGATTTGGACATACTCGTGTTAAGTGTCGCAGCCAACCACGTTGTTTCAAATGTGGTGATAACCATGATGGCGTTAACTGCACTATTGAGGACTTTAATTGTTTAAATTGTTCAGGTGCTCATATGTGCACAAATAAAATCTGTCCAGAATATGAGAGACAAACAAAGATTAAGAGACACATGTCACTTAACAATGTTTCATACATAGAGGCATCAAAATTATTTCAACCAAGCAAAAGATTATTCACAGAGGTGGTTTCCACTGAAGCCATTTCAGAAACTAAACCTCCTGGTGTTAGTCCTTTAAAGTCTTTTTCATATACAAAAACAATAACAAGAAAAATAAAACCAAACAAACCTTTACAAAAAGGTTATGATAAAGTTGCTCATAATAATTTAATTAAGGAATACAATGTTCCATCTTCAATTAATGGTGGTGCTCTTCTAAATAGTGCTGAGTATGTTAAAAATACAGATAATGAAGACATCAATAATTTATTAGCCTCATTAATGAGTATTATTTCAAATTCTTGTTTACCGGACCACGTTGCAGTAAAATTAATTAACGATATTACTCTTTCTATTTACAATCATTTAAAACATGGAACAAGTTCTTCAGTGGAACTGTAGAAGTTTACCTTCCAAATCATCTGAAATTATTTATCTAACAAACAAATTTAACATTTCTCTGTTAGCTATATCTGAAACCTGGTTGAAACCAAGTTCTAGGTTTCATATTTCAGGTTTTAACATTATTAGAGATGTCAGAGCTGATGGTTGGGGTGGCTCTGCTTTTCTAGTTAGGAAAAATTGTATTTTCTCATCCATCCAACTGCCATCATTTTCCAACGATATATTGAATGCAGTTGCCATTCGTATGGGTGGCATAACTTATGTGTCTATATATATAGCTCGTAAGGATCCATCTGTTATATCGGTTTTGAAGCGCATTATTCAATTAGTTCCGTCTCCGGTTATAGTATTAGGAGATTTCAATGCTCATCATAGTCTTTGGGGTGCTCCTAATGACGATGGTGTTGGAGTTTGCATAGCAGAACTTATTGATGATTTGGCCTTATGTGTGCTTTATGATGGGTCTCCTACACGATCTTTTGTTCCGGGTCAGTCTCCGAGTTATGTCGATATTTCATTATGTTCTTCATCTTTGTTCCCCAGTTTTACGTGGAAACGTTTGAATACTTCACATGGCAGCGACCACTATCCAATTCTCCTCTCAAAAGCCACGTCGAATTGCCGAATTCCACCACTGCCTCCCTTATTAAAATACAAACTTAATAATTGTGACTGGGAATCGTATAGATCCGGGTTAGATGAAAGAGTTATGGAGTTTCCGCAGGTTTCTCGAGATAATGTTGAACAATGTTATCATTTGTTGACATCAACAATGTTGACACTAGCAGATGATTTTTTTCCCATTAAATGTCTTTCCAATGGTAAAATCCCTTCGCCGCCTTGGTGGGATAAGGATTGTACTGAAGCTGTAAAAAAGTGGAAAGAGGCAGAGAATTTATGTAAAGATAACCTTGACATGCATTCTTTTTTGCAGTTTAAAAATACAACAGCTGCGACCAAAAGGCTTTTGCGGAAAAAGAAAGTAGAGGGATGGCATAGTTTCTGTTCTTCTCTTTCTCCCGACTCCCCGCTTTCATTAATTTGGAAAAATGTAAAACGTTTCAAATGTTCCAAAGCGATCAGTTCACAATCTTCCTTCTCCCTCGACTGGCTTACGCCATTTATTTCTAAAATTGCCCCTACTTCTGTTCCTAATTTAAATCAAATCCCCTTCATATACAGTCAATCTTCCGTTTCTGGGAATAGTTCCTTTTCAATAAATGAATTTAAGCTAGTTTTAAAACGCGTGTCGGATTCTGCTCCTGGAGAGGATGGCATTCCATATTCCTTTATTAGTAATTGTAAAGATGATACTTTAGCATTTATCTTAGATATTATCAACACTATTATAGACTCCGGGATTATTCCCAGTTCTTGGAAAAAGCATATTCTTATCCCAATTTTAAAGCCTAATAAGGATCCTTCAGATCCTTCATCATACAGACCGGTATCTTTATCTAGCGTGTTTGCAAAACTTGCGGAACACCTAGTTAAAATGAGGCTTGAATGGTACTTTGAACACAATAATATTTTACCCCAGTCCCAGTTTGGTTTTAGAAGAGGAAAGGGAGTAGCAGACAATTTAAATATTTTCACTACAGATGTTTTGTTATCCTTTAGTCAGAATAAATCAATGGTAGCGGCTTTTTTGGATATGGCTTATGATAACGTGGATTTGGGCATTTTAAAATTAAAACTGGAAGCATTACAAGTTCCTTCAAAGTTTTCCAACTTTATTTTTAATCTATATTCGGATCGGACTGTAACAGTTCGAGTTGCTGGTTGTCCGTGTCCTTCGAGAGTTCTGTGGAACGGTGTTGACCAGGGCTCAGTTTTAAGCCCATTATTGTATGATATTTATACAAAAGATTTAGAAGCAGTTATATATCCATGCTTAATCCTACAATACGCTGATGATATTGTAGTCTACTCCTCTCATTCATCAATTGAAACAGCGGCTAATAATGTCGAAAAATCTTTGACTAGTCTGGTAGCCACTCTACCAGACTAGTCAAAGATTTTTCGACATTACTCGATGATCATCGCCTACGACTGTCGGTGAAGAAAAGTGTCGTTGTCCCTTTTACTTGCATTCGCAATAATCCTTCGGTTTTTATAAAAGTCAATGGTTTTACTCTTCCAAATTCTAACGAAGTAACATTTCTAGGGTGTAAACTCAATTCTAAATTTAATGGTGCCTCGCACATTAAACATATTATTAGTAAATGTGAAAAAAAGTATAAACTTGATCAGGGCTCTTGCAGGTGTTTGGTGGGGGGCTCATCCTTCTACGTTACGACTAGTATATGCTTTGGTTAAAAGTACTTTAGATTTTGGAACGTGTTCGCTACCTTTAGTCAGTAAAACGGAGATGCTTAAATTAGACCGATTACAATCTAAATGTCTCCGCATTATTATAGGTGCAATGAAGAGCACTCCAGTTATGGCATTACAGGTTGAATGTGCTGACCCACCCCTACATCTTAGACGTCAATATCTGTGTGACCGTTACTTAATTAAGGTGTTTCAAACTAATATCAGATGGGAATCACTTTTGGGTGTCGCGTCCCATACCGAACATCATAGAAGGCTATAAAAAGATTAAACATGTCGAACGCAATATTAAAACATATCCTGTACATCCGATTTATTCGGTTCAGTATGATGACCTTATATTTAAACCTAAAATATTTCTGACCACCGGTATAGGGAAAAACAGTTCAGATCCTAATGGTAAACTTGCCTCATTTCTGTTAAAGAATGCACAAGGGGCTGAGGTCTTTTATACTGATGCTTCGAAATATGAGGCAAATGAGTCAGCGTCAACTATAGGGGCTGCATTTATTCGACATCACACAGTACACTTTAAATTGTTTAAATATTCTTCATTTCTCTCCACTTTTTCCGGCGAGTGTTTAGCCATAAAACATTGTATTGAAACATAACTAATGAAAAAATTCAAAATTGAATTATTTTTAGTGACTGTCTGAGTAGTCTTCAATGTCTTCTCTCTAATCCTTTTGACAGGGGCAACTTGTCCCCTATTAACATTTTGATCAAATCCTTACTAAAGAACTGCTACGAATTAGGCTTATCTGTCGCATTGGCTTGGATTCCAGGTCATTCTGGAATAGAAGGCAATATGACAGTGGACCAGCTGGCAAAATTGGCTGCGAAGCAGGGTCTATGGATCCCGGATGTATACTGTGGGGATTTGTTGCAATCAATTCCAGTAACGGCTATGGTTAATAGTTGGTCTCAGGTTTGGGATGGTGAGAAAACAAAGGGTCAATTCTATAAATTACTTCAACCCATCATTAATTTAAAACCGTGGTTCAGCAAGTTAAAACTTAATAAGAAAATAACTTCCATTCTTGCTCGACTAAGATTTGGCCATTGCTCTTCAGCTGTGCATCTTAACAGAATAGGGGTTTTTTATTCCCCCCTCTGTGACTGTGGTGTCGGAGAAATTGGTGATTTAGTCCATATTCTTTTTAATTGCTCGAAATATAATTCCTTTCCATTATATAACTTCCTTATTATGTATAAAGCTCCCCTTCCTTGTAATCTGTCTTCCATCCTTTCTTTGTCTAATAGGTCATACGTAGCATCTCTTAGTAAATTTATTTCTTTTCACAACATTTCCCTATAGTACAATTTGTTATAATTTTATTACATATAATTATTTATTGCCCATCCTAAAAAAATATCCCGTCACATTATGCCAACCTCCCTCTTCCCACGTTTAATTTCCGCAACACTCGACACTGGCAACAATGGCTAAGGCCGCTTGCCACAACCAAAAACAAAAAAATTAGAACCCGGTACACCGCCAAAAACCGGAACATTATATGTGTGTTATATTGGTCTCCAATGTTTGGCCAATAATTTTATTCAGCCCAATGTTTCACCAACCTTCCCCGCTGCTGACGCCGTCGAGCTCGGCCAACAGTTGGCTGACGATGCGGTCGCTGGCCCCGCCCGAGTCGCCGGCCGCGCCCCGCCGCGGGGCTAGCGCGTCCAACTCGTCCAGAAACACTATGCAAGGCGACGAAGCGCGCGCCGCTTCGAATACTGTAATATTAATGTATAGTTTATGTGATTTCGGAAAAGCAACTTTAACAATTATCTACACAAAGTTAAATTTTTCTAACGTTTTTGCGACCGCAATAGTACTAGGCATCCTGATATCAACTTTATTCACACGAAGTTAAAGTTGATAATTGTTTAAGAAAACAGTGAGTTAGGAAACAAGAATTTGAATGGACTTTAAAATAGTTTGTGTCACGTGAGTTTTACACACCTTTCCGAACATTTTCTTCCGACTGTCCAATGTACATGTTGAGTAGCTCTGGCCCCTTGACACTTAGGAAGCTAACATTGAGTTCTGTGCTCACTGCTTTAGCCACGAGGGTCTTGCCGCAACCTGGAGGGCCGTAGAGCAGTATGCCTACAACAGAATTAGAAAGATATAGCAAGGCTGTATAAAACTAAAGTAAAAAAAAGTAAAACCCGACTACTCAAAAACCACGCTCTAAAAAGTAAGAAACAAGAAAATATTTCAGACAGAAACCAAGACAGGTACAAAAATGGTCAAGGTAAAGCCGTGGTGTTTCTTTTAGTTCATGACTTTACGTTCTCTCACACATTAAATATGCCCTATATTTAATGTGTAGCGTATAGCCAGCGGACGATCAAGACGCTTCCAACAATACCATTAATTTGCCAAATTATGATAATAAGTTTAGAAGTTATGAGGGAACAGATGAAATACATACATATCGGTCAAAATAATAACCCTCTTTTTTTTTCGTTCGCCGTAGTCGGGTAAAAATATAATTGCCTTTAAAAATTACTTAAAATGAATTTCTGACCTGATCTTTTCAAACTTGAATTTTTGAACAAATGTGGATATTTTATAGGGAATTCTATAGTCTTCAGCAGCTCTTTCTTCAGCTTCTCTAGACCACCAATGTCTTCCCAGTACACCTTCGGGATTTTAGGAGCATCCAAATGTTGACTTTGAAGGCCTCGAATTGACTCTGTTTAGGAATAACATTTTAAATCAATATTCAGTTTGATCTAAGCCAAGAAAAGCAAATTATTGAGTGACTTAGCTAAAGAGCTCACCAAGAGCAGAATTGAAGTCTTCCTCTTGAACCAAATGCAAGTCAGGCACTGGTGGTAGTTGGTTGTAACTATTGTGCTGTTTCAAATAAGACTCTCTTAATGCAAAATGAAGTAGAGTGTCTAAGTCTCCATATAGAAACGTCTCAGTTTTCGCGGCTACCCTCTGCAAGACGTCCCTTGAAGATTTACTTAGGCTCACTAGTTCTTTATCAGTGCTCAACTGGTTAGGCGACAGCTGTTCTTCCCCATCTATATTTAGCTGCATCACAGTCGCGAACCACTCCAGCATTTCGTATCTTTGCTGAACATTTAGTCTAGGTATGTGGATCTTCTCTAGGAACATTCTTAACATATTTGGCTTTAAGTCCTGTCTCTCTGTTATTGCAATGAATATGATTGGGTATTTGGTATAGTTTTGGTACAAATCTGTGATGGTGTTCAAGAAGTATTCTAAAACTCTACAGTCTTCGTTGTTTTCGGGGTCCACTGCAAACACCTAGAAGATGGAAGTTTTACGATGAACATAAGAATGGATGGCGAAAACCCAACCCAACTTTGTTAATGGCTAAGGTCGTCACAAAGTGCGTGCCCGAATTCAAGCATCATCGCCGCGGCTAGCACAGAGAACCTTTCGGATGAATAGGATGAGCTCAGCAAAATTGGCTAGCTCAGGCAACATAGAGACATGTGGAAAGCTATTTAACCATGCCTTAATACAGCTACAATAAACAGATGCTTGTGATATAGTTGACTAACAGCCAAACCCAGTAACGATTCTATCTGTACTGGAAAAACCTATCAATCTCTAGTTTTGGTGTCCCAATAAAGCCAAAGTAGGTGTCCCTATAACACATTGACAGCTATTTGTTTGACAGGGACAGATATAATTTACTGTCATCAATAGCAATCTGTTGTTCACTGAAAATAAGTTATTGGGTTCGGCCCTTAAACAATATATTTCCACACCTCGAAGTTATCCAGCACCACAATAACAGGGGCAGCTGCTTTCGCCTTCTGTACTGTGGAGTTGATTTTACTCTCAGTTTGTTTAGCTGTAGAACTCTGTAGAGCATTGCAGTCTACTGGGAGTGAGTTCATTCCTGAAAACAATCATTCAGCTTTTTTTTATAATAATACTAGTATCGAGGTATGAGGAACAGGATGTTAATCACTCATCCTCTATAGAAAAGGGACGATCCTCCGACCAGACGAGTGTCGTGTCTGGTGGGCAACTGCCCGCTGATTAATGTTTTTTTTTTTTTTTGGGAATGGCATCTCGCAGGTCAACCTATGGGGGTTGTTGTCAGCTTAAAGGGACGTTGATGATTAATGTCGGGACATTATATATATTAATAGTTGCGCGGTAAACTCGGCTTGCGCGATGCAGGACTTTGCGTGACGTCAGTGTGAAGCGTAGGTCACATGTGACCAACACATTAGCTTTTGCCTTCATGGACGTTGGAAATTATCCGAAGAAACATATTACCAGGTTAAAAGTATCATATTACCAACCCAGGGCATGGTCAACTTGTGTGACAAATTTATAGACAAGTATGGATGTTGAAATCACCAACTCGTATTGAGCATGCATGGTGATCAATACTTGTGCCTTCTCTGTATGAGTAGAGGCCTTCGCCCTGCAGTGGGACAATAATAGGCTAGTATTATTATGGATGTTGGAATAGGTTGGCTTTTGTTTATTTTTAATATTTTTTCAGGAAGATATTTTAAGACCTCCAAATAATTTATGGGTGTTTTTCTTGTAGTGTGGCTTAATGGCTTTTACAAACTCACCATTGTATTTGGCTAATATTTTGATAAGAAGATGTCTGCCAGATCCAGTTGAGCCCGTGAGGAGTAGCATAGGAATAATAGGGGTTGACATTGAGGACAAGAGCTCATCTGAAATGTTTTAAATTATTTAACTGATGCCTCAAAAAAAACAAGTAATAAAAGTGAATTAAAATAGATTATTCAATAGATACTTTACTCATTTCTCCAGACAAAAATGGGTGGATTGTCTCTTGTATCTGATTAAATTTGTGTTTCAGCCCTGTAGGGCACAGATGCAGAATATTATTCAAGCTTTTGTTTAGCTGTGGTTTAAAGAACTCATCCTTTGGCTTTAGACTGTGTACATTTTCTCCTAGAGTTAGCTGTGTCACACCTTTAACTATGAAGAATGTGTGCACTACCTTGTCCTTAGGTTCATTATTCATTTCAGCGACATCACTAAACAGCTTTTTACATTTGAAATATAGTCTTCCAGTTGACTGCACTAAGTCTAAATATTTATAATGATATTTTGCAGTCATATCTGGTGTGAGGTCTATGCTAAATATGTCACAAGTGCTCACTAACTTAGGTGTTTCAAAATGATTATTTAAAACCTCTTTGATGAAGTCATTGGCTAAGTCATAGTCATTTACTATGGGGCTCACTTCAGCTGCTGCTGCTATTTTGGGTGAGCTATCTAAATTGGGCACTGGGTGGAATGTCACACTGATGTCTTTACATAAACTTAAACCAAAACATGACGTCATGTTATAAAATTCGTTTTCATTAGTAAATGCTATATTTTCTGATACATATTTAGATCCAACTATTGGTACTATTCTTATATTATCAACACCACTTTGTGCTGTGTCAGTCCAGAGCTTTTTGTGTAACTCGGAAGTCATAGAGTGAAGATTAAATTGAATTTCTTTGTTGCTATTTCTCTTCTCTTGGTGCTTCCTTCTCTCATCTTGAGTTAGCTTTAATGCTACCCAAAGTACTCCATTGTCAAGGTAGAATAAGTTCTCACTACCTAGCTGGATAAATTGCTCTTTGGATATTATTATGCATTTATTCATGAGAACTGGCAAGTTCTCATCCAATATTTCTTTTATGAGTGATTTAACTAGATGTATTGGAATAGTTTTCACTTCAAAACAATCCATGGCTTTTCGATTGGAATTCCTCCTTTGCCACCAAATTCTATACTTTATCGAGAGGAAAATGAGGAAGCAGTAGTAGTTGTACTTTGGATAGACAACTTTTAAACAAAACTTTATCACCCATAGTTTACGATAAGTTTGTTCATTCATAGTAACTTATGCCACTTTTATGTTTTTGTTTTGGGTCACTAATAATGAAAAAAAAATTAACAAAAAATAGACAGGTTTTTTCCGAATTGGAATTTATTTTTACACTTATTTTGTTGAATCAATGGACAATAAATACATTTTTGATTTTGACGATTATTCATTGACTGACAGTGACAGTGACAACTGACAGACACAGGCGGCATTCCGACTTAGACCACAATCGCGGACAGCGCTCACATCGATTATTAGCGTTCCGATTTAGATATCACGATTATGACAGCTGACAAAACTATTTTTTTTTTGGGTATGGCATCTCGTAGTTGACCTTGAGAGGTCGTGACTACTTAACCGGACTATAAGCTGACAATTCGCTCCTCGCCCGACCTCGCCGTACTTAATCTCGAGCGACGACCAGAGCTCCTCCCCCTCTTCCGACGAAGGCGTCTTTAAGACGGTCGGCTCCAAAAAGAGGAGCCTCAAACCGCTATCGAAGCCACCTCCGCTCCCGTGGCTCCATCCGCCACCGCCCCCTCTCAGGCCGCCTCGGCCTCAACCTCTTCCCTCAGCCACAGTGCTGCCAAGCCCGCTGCCCAGCCTTCTGCGGCAAAGAAAATCGCCCCCCCTCCCCCTGTGTACATCCAGGACAAGGGGAAGTGGACAGACGTGTCCAAATGGTGCACCGACCTGCGTATAGGCTACACCAGCGCGAAGTCTACCCAACAGGGTATTAAGGTAACCGTCCCGACGTCAAACGACTACAGAGAGCTCACGAAGACTCTCCGTCTTAGAGGTGTGTCCTTCCACACCTACGCCCTCCCCGAAGACCGTCAAGTCCGAGTCGTGATCCGTAGGATCCCGAAGGAGATACCCGCGGAAGATATAAAAGCCGACCTTCTGTCGCAAAACGTCCCCGTTGCGGAAGTCCACCGCATGCACCGCGCCCGAGGCAGGGTACCGTTCGATATGGTCCTCGTTGTCTGCCCTCCTACTGAGGGTCACCACCCCATTTTCAACGTCCGTTCCGTCTGCAACCTCACCGGCTTGCAGATCGAGAAGCCGTTTAAGACCGGTGTCATAGGGCAGTGCCACCGCTGCCAACTTTACGGACATTCGCAGATGCACTGCCACGCGAAACCCAGGTGCATCAAGTGCCTGGGCGATCACGGCACTGCTGATTGCACTCGTCCTAAGGACCGCACCTTGTGCACAGAGCCGCCTAGCTGTGTGCTATGGCCAATTATCGTGGGTGCCCCAAGGCCCCCAAAACATCATCTCCCAAGCTGACGAAGCGTGCAGACGCCCGCCAGCAAAGGGAAAGCCCCCGCTACGCCCACGCGTGGCCTACCACACAGCATCAGGAGCGACTCAGTCCTCAGAGGCCCTCGCCCTGGAACTACTTCCACCATCAGCAGGCTTTTCCAGCCTTAGCTCCTAGACCCGTTCCTGCGGCCATCCCTCCACTTATGGACCCCCGCATCCGCGTCAACGCGCCTCCAGGCATTCCTGTGCCTCTAAACAAAGCCGCTCCGGCCGCGTCAGCTCCGCCCGCAGCCACCCGGGTGGTCGGTCAGAACCCGATGGACGCGTTTAATGTCAGATCAAGTACATTCACGGCCTTCCTTACCCCTCGTGCCAGGAAAATGGCAAGTGAAATTGTTGCCGCCAGAAATGCCGGCAACATTTTCATGATTCAGAATATCTACAATTTGTACCCGGACATTACGCAAGCCCTGATGTCCTTTAACAATCAACCCAACCCTAATCATGGATAAAAGAATCCTCGCGCGAACCAAACCCCGATCCCTAAAGTTAGGTTATTTCAATGCCAATGGCATCCTGCGACAACGCGCTGAAATCAGCGAGTTCCTCCGCGACCACCACATCGACATCCTCCTTGTTCAGGAAACGTTCCTTAAACCGAGTTACCGAAATCCGTCAATTGCAAACTTTCGTACAGTTCGCAATGACAGGACGCGTTGCCATAAGGGCGGTACCCTTATCTATTACAAAAAGGAGCTATACTGCATTCCCATAGACCCTCCCACACTCTCACGATTAGAAGTGTCTTGCTGTCGGCTTGGCATGACAGGTCATCAACCGATCACCATAGTTTCGGCCTACCTCCCCCCCATTAATACTTCGGAGAACTTCCAACTCCTTACTGAAGATCTTTCTGTACTTTTTAGCCTGAGTGACTCCGTTATCATAGCGGGGGATCTCAACGCAAACCACCCCTCCTGGAATAGCACCAGGACCTCTTCCAGAGGGAGACACCTGTTCAACCTCTCCTCCTCTCAGAATTTCGATGTCATCGCGCCGATGACTCCCACTCATTTTCCCCCCGATCCCAATCACACCGCCGATGTTCTCGACGTGGCGCTCCTACAGAACGTCAACCTACGGTTGGACTCTATAGAAGTGGTACAAGAGCTCGCTTCCGATCACCGTCCAGTAGTCATGAAACTGGTCCCCCGCATAGGTCTGCCCGATTCCACCCAACACCTTCCCAACAAAGTGGTAACGGACTGGAGGAAAGTAAGCGATCGCTTAAAATCCACCACGTCCCCCCACTTGGACCCAATCCCCGATCATTTTGACTCTATCGCTGACACGACGGCCGCGATCGACTCATTCACAGCTCACATACAATCAGTCCTGAACGATTGTTCAAGGGAAATTTCAGCGACGGATGACCGTCGCTGGAAGTTGCCGGACGATGTACGCGAACTGTTGAATGAGAAGAACGCGGCTGTCCGTGCCTACAGCAACTTCCCCTGCGACGCGAACAAAGCCCATATGCGTTACTTACAGCGTACTGTAAGAACACGCATAGAGGAGCTGCGTACCGCCGGCTGGGACAAGATGTTGAGCGAACTAGAGCCCACCCACCTAGCCTTCTGGCAACTCCAGAGGAAGCTCAGATCCGGAGAAATAGTCTCCATGCCCCCCCTGATCCGTCCCGACAAGACCATCGCCTTCGATGATGTCGACAAGGCTGAGCTTCTAGCCGACAGTCTAGAAGTCCAATGCTCGCCTAGCTCTCAACCAGTAGACCAAGCTCACCTCACTGAGGTCGACGCTGAAGTCGAACATAGAGCCTCCCTCCCTCCCGTCGAAGACCCAGAGTATCCACTGCCCCCAGTCACGCCCGACGAAGTGCACGACCTCATCAAAGGTCTTAAGGCACGTAAAGCCCCCGGCTCAGATGGAATCACCAATAGGGTATTCCAACTTTTCCCTGCCCACCTGATAATGCTACTGACCACCATCTTCAATGGTGCTCTGAGCAACAACATCTTCCCACAGGCATTCAAAGAAGCCACCGTCATCGGTATCCCGAAGCTCGGCAAGCCAAAGTCAGAGCCTAGTAGTTACCGCCCCATCAGTCTGCTCAATGTCCTCGGCAAAATCTATGAGAGGTTTATTTATAAGCGCCTCAGAGACTACGCCGAGACAAAGGGCCTCATCCCCAACGAACAGTTTGGTTTTAGAACCCAACACTCGTGCGTACAACAGGTCCACCGTATAGTCGAACACATCAACTTCGGTTTCCAACGAGGTTTGATGACCGGTGCTGTTTTCTTCGACATAGCGAAAGCGTTCGACAAAGTCTGGCACAACGGCTTATTATATAAGCTGTGCCAACCAACTCGGTGTGCCAGATCGTCTCGTGCTCATCTTACGGGACTTTTTGTCGAATCGCACCTTCCGTTATCGCATCGAAGGAGCGCTATCCTCCCCCCACCCTATTCGCGCAGGAGTCCCTCAGGGCTCTGTGATCTCTCCCCTAGCATTCACGCTATTCACCAGCGATATGCCCAAGTGCAGCAAGGCACAGCTGGCTCTGTTCGCAGACGACACGGCCATTTACTACACCGGCCGCGATCCAGACTCGATATCTCGCATTCTCCAAACCCAAGTCAACAAGCTTGGCGCCTGGTTTAGGAAATGGAGAATTGAAGTAAATCCCGACAAAAGTCAAGCGGTTCTATTCTCGAAGCCGCGTCATACCCCCTGTCCCCCTCGACCGATCACCATGTTCGGCAAGCCGATCCCTTGGGAGAAGCGAGCCAAATATCTTGGTGTAGTTCTCGACGAACACCTTTCGTTTTCAGAGCACATTAAGGCGGCTCGTTCGCGCGCCGCCTTCGCTCTAGGTAGACTCCACTTCGTCCTCAATGCACGTAGCAAATTGTCACTTAAGTGCAAATTGCGTATCTACACAGCGTGCATCCGCCCGATCATGACCTATGCCAGTGCAGTCTTCGCACAGGCCAAGCCCGTTCGCTTCCATAGAATGCAGACCCTCCAGAACAAGTTCCTCCGTAGGATAACAGGCTCCCCCTGGTACGTTCGCAACGAAATCCTCCACGTAGACCTCAGGATTCCCACTATCCGTCAGTTCATGAAACGCATTTCAAAGCGTTTCTTTGAGACCGCCGCGAATCACCGCAACCCTCTGGTTGTGAAAGCCGCTAGCTATATTCCCTCCTCCATTAGTCAAGTCCGCCGTCCCAAGCATGTCCTCACCGATCCCGATGACCACATAACTCTCATTCAGGAGAGCAGTAGGGCCACCAGTACAGTGCACAAACACAGACCGACATTCCGACCTCGCCGCCGAGGTCCCTCGCGAAGATCCCGACGTAATTGTCCCCCCCGACCCTTGCTCGACGAAGTGCCAGCCCGCGCCGTAGCTGAGCCTGTAGCTTTAAATTCCCCGATTAATAATAATCAACAAAACTTGATCCAGCCTGTCCCATCTTGCTGTCCTCCCGTCAGCGACGCCCTAAGCCGAGGTCCGTACCCCACAGGGGGTGCCCTTAGCGAGCGTTCGCTTAATAATATAAGTAGTTTTACGCCCCTGGCACAGCTTGGGCTTTGAGTCCGCTTAAGGCAGCCACAGGATAGTCCGGTTAAGTAGTCACGACCTCTCAAGGTCAACTACGAGATGCCATACGCAAAAAAAAAAAAAAAAAGACAATTCGCTCACAGTGATATTTATATAGGGCATGGTCGGCGTTAACGCAAGATGGCGCATTTCATGACGTTACCTATGACGATTCACGGGCCATCGTTATCGTGCTCACGCCAACTCGGAACGGGTGTAAGCGCCCTCAAATCCATTACATTCCAATTCGGAAAGCAGCCACAGTAATTAATCAACGTATCAAGAAAAATTATAACTGAGGAACAAACAAAAAAAAAAAAAACAACGTATCGCTCTGACTTTTTTATGTTTATGGCATGGCTACGAGGCCTTGATGCCAAGATCGCTCTGTCACTGAAAAACTTTTTTTGTTTTTTTTTTGTTTTTGGTTGTGCTGGGGTGCGTTCAAAATTTCACTTCTGCTAAATGTTACCAGTCGGTACCACTATTGGCGCTAGCAGCACAAATGGTTTTTATTGCAAATAGGTTCTCATGCTTTCTCTCTTACTTTCGGCAATCAATTAGTAATCAAATCCACGGGTAAGCCACGGGCCTTCTTTTCCCTATTCAGAGTAGTAGGTAGTCAAATTATGATAATTGAGTAACTTTGAAAATGATCGTTGGATGTCAATTTTGACATAAAGTGGTATAAAATAAAACTTTAAACCAACTTACGTGTGGTCCTTCTGTTTCAAATCAACGGCATAATAGTCAAACAAAGATGTATTTAACGTGGGCTTCTTTTAACAATATAAGGATGCTTATGATGGCATGCATGCCTGTAGTAATATTCTATCTGATATGGTTAATCAACACATCAGAAGGAATTCGTAGTGAAGAGGGAACTTTGTTGGATCTCGTGTGTTGGCCCGATGGCAATGCTATACCTGTTATTATAACTTGTGGCTCTGTTATTGCAGTCGTTATAGAGGTATATTTTTACATAAGTACACCTACTTGCTTACCTTTGTAGGTATGTTAAAGTAAAGTTTTCAAAACCTGGGAGGGTTATTAAAACTATATTTTATTTTTAGTCTCACTTTGTAGCATTATACATTGGATTGAATCATTGAACCATTTTAATATCTGTCCAATATAAATTATTTCATTCTGATTAGAATAACATCAAGTATTTAGAAACAGTTTATGTGATGAAGTAAGATAAAAATGAACTTTTCGCACGTGGATTGATCCTACCTTCTCATTTCACCGACCACTCGACCGCTGTGAGGTGGTGACGGGGCGACGTCGCAAGGTGAGACTGACTGACTTTCTAAAGAATAAAGAAATTTGAGAATACCCTGATTTCGTTTCTATTTGTATATTTTTTGTTCACCAGCTGTACGGTTTGTATCAGTTATTCAAAGCTGGTTTACCAAAGAGAGAATATGACGTCACAAACGGCCTCTTCTACTACGTTTGGGCGCTTATAATAATGATCATAATTTTCCTCGCAATCATGTTTTATTCTGGACTTCAGTCTACTATAATACGAGGTATCTCACTCGTGTTTATATTAATAACTTTAACTTTAACGATAGAATATTTCTATTGATAGGTAAGTATGTTGTTGACAAATCTGATGATGAAACTTATGTAATTATGTATATAAATCCCTTGACCTTTATGTCGTAAGTAAGCAGGATAAAGTTACCTTACATCTAATAAGACAATTTTGCCGTAGCTAAAATTAAAGGAGGCATAACAAAAGCCATGCTCAGATACTCAAGCCATTTGCCATCAAAGGTGGCAATAGACAGACTGCAGACTAGGTTCCATTGCTGCGGTCGAGTCAATTACCAGGAGTGGTTCTACATCCCCTGGTATATGAATGGGGAAAATATGGACTCGAAAACTTTGTTAGTAGCTTATAAAACTTTGTTACTATGTACTGTTTAATACGATGTTTCTGCGATAATTATTTATAATAATAAGTTGTTTGAGCTCTTCATAAAGGAGGAGGAGGCCTTTCTTATAGATATCCACCAGTGTCCACTGGTGGGTTGTCTTAAAGGGTGAAATTATCGTCGAAAGTATCGGCGATAAGTTAACCCATAAGTGCAATCGCCATGCACTTTAAGATCAGAATGGTAGATCAAGTTGATGGTAGTTCCCATATACTTAATCCAGACCGACGGGCGTCGCGACTTAGAACAGCGCGAGTCTAATAGTTATTTAGCTTAGTACTTATACTTAGTAATGGTACGATTATTTCAACAGTTCAAACCACAAGTTCGTATCAGACAACGTCCCGTACAGCTGCTGCTCCACAGATGAACTGTATCCTTGTATACACCACGGAGTTACTCAAAAGGGCACTATTTACAAGTATAATCCCGGGGTTAGTGTTAATTTATCTCGTTTTATTGCCTGTTCTCAGTTGACGTGACGATGTAGAAGTGTTAGCAGTTGTGACACAGATATGGACGCCAAAATGCCATTAATTGTTGCCTAAAAAGTTTGGAACGAAAAGTGAAGGCCTTTTCCTAGCAGTGGGATAATATTAAAGCACTTCTTATGTTTGCAGACACAACTGACGATATGGGTCGCGGGCTGTGAGGAAAAACTGATAAGTGAAATGATGTCAGTATCTTGGCGGTTCAATGCCGTGATGGCTCTCATAATAATGGCAATGGTTAAGTATTGTTGAGTTATCTCTAAAAATCTACCATTAACATTCATGAGGAAATATTTTGCTTACTACATCAATTACATAAAAATTATAATAATTACGACATGACATGATTATGACGAGAAAAAGTACCTACTGCAGATATAGGTACTACACTGTCAAGAAAGTACCGGGAAAAGATCAATAATACACAAAATGTTAGTTAATCATGCAAATTTTATTTAATCGCCTTTAAAGTGTGATCCTTCAGAAACGATACACTTACGCCAACGAATAATACATTCATCAAAACATTTTATAAACGCTATTTCCGCAATTAGTTCAGTTCTCGCCGCGAGAACGGGTGCCACGAAGTGGTAATTTGAGTTTAGAAAAAATAAAGAAGTCGGCTGGAGACATCTTGCTCGATAGTATTTGTTGAGTTTTTGGGTAAAATTCGTTCACAATGATGGTCGTGCATCGTGATGTAAAATCCAAGAATTTTCTTTCCAAACATCTGGCCTTTTTCGTCGAACTTGCTCTCTTAAAAAAATAACAGTCAGCATGACTTATGCCCGGTTCCTATACATATAAACAAAAACGAATCGTTTTGCTTACCAATGGTAGCATTTTCTTTGCCAAACTAAGCATTTAAAGAGATTCGTAAGCTTATTTTACCTGTGATAGCGACTTCCATAAGGAAAGCTCTACTTTGAGAAGCCATGAGTTCTTCGGTTCATTATTGGTAAAAATACAACAAGAGTTAATTTTAACCAATAGCGGTCCGTAAATTATAGGAATCGGCCATTAGAGTCTTCGACTTTGGCGTGGTTTTTTCGGTTTCTTTTCAGTTGGAAGGCGCCAATCCTAAGCTTGTTGACTAGTTTGCATGTCAAACTCGTAAACCCACTTGTCGTCACCAGTAACAATGCGTTTCATGAATGTTGGGTCGGAATTGACTCGTTCTAGTGTGTCCTCAGCGACTCTTTTTGCGATTGAGTTCTGGAGAAAATTGAGGTCTTTTGGGACTAGCCGTGCGGCAACATGTTTTATACCCAAGTGATTATTTAAAATTGTACGGATCAACTCGTAAGACACAGAAAGTTTAGCGGTTATCTTTCTCAAACTTGAATGAGGATTTTCAGTCATCCTTCACTTTAGCGATGTTAACTTCGGTTGAAGACGTTGATGGCCTACCAGAGCGAGGCAAATCTTCCATGACATCTCGACCGTTTTTGAACGCTTTGTAACTACGTGTTTTTGATAAAGCCGCATTCAGTGACTCCGAACATGAAATTCCATTGGCGATGCAAAATTTAAGACAAACTCTTTGTTCGATGTTTTGCCCATAAAAAAATTCGCAATACTCACTGGATTTAAGTAATATAACTAAAACTTTAATTAATCTAAGTATCAGATGCAACTCAAACTCCGCGCCTAAATGGAAAACATTTGTGCCAATCTAACAAAAACAAAAAAAAAATTTGGGACCATAAACAAATCATCCATTCCCGATACTTTTTGACAGAATCTAAGTACGTGAGACACTCAGAAAGTTTTGCGAAAAATAAAAATAAATGTTCTAAGTACCTAAATACAATTTTATTAAATCTTTTCAAAGTACTCTCTACTAGCCTGCCAGTAACCAGTTTTCGAAACACTATTTTCCAGTTCTCCGCCGCAGACACCTCTTTTACAGCCTGCTCGAACGCTGACACCTGCCGGCGACGAAAATTGTATCCTTTGAGCAGACGTTCTGTCCAGGAAGTCCCTCGTTTTGAGCGCGGTGTGCGAAGGCGCGTTGTCGTGGTAGAACAGAAGCCCGCGGAGGCCTGCGTTTGGTCGCTTGTAGCTCACAACAGAGAACACTTCTGCCAAGCATTTGGTAGTATACCATTCAGCGTTGATGCTTCTTTGGTTCCGTAAAGGAATAGACACCAATTAGCCAGTCAAATTGTAAAAGCTTGCGATCAAAATCTTCTCTCCGCTTCTAGATCGCTTCACTATGGTGGGCGTTGATTCGATTTGAAACACCCAAACCGTCGACTGGGGCTTCGTTTCTGGATCGTATTGATAAATCCAATACAGAAAGAAGATAAAGGACAATGCCAGAAACTCTATGGAACTTTGCCCTACTCAAATCAAAAAGTCATTTACAAGCCTGCGATATGCAGTATCTTAAAGCTTATATATTACTGTTAACTAAATATTTGTCCCAATGCCTGTAGAACTTGCGGTTTCTGATAAAATCTTAAAACAATTATGACATTGATTTTAGGTTAGGTGCAGTTTATAATTGATAGAAAGCGATTCGAACAACATATACGTTACGCAATATCATAATTAATATAATTGTAATATGAGTTTTTGTTTTACAGGTATTAAAAACTTTTTTTGTTGTGTATCATGCGCAATATGTAACGCAATAGGAAATTCAGGGGTTGAATTCCTTTTATCATTGATTTGTAATCGGCACGTTCTACTGAAAAACAATGTGTTATGAAAAAGTCCTAAAATCATTACAAATATTTTCACTAATTGATATTTCCTGTAAATAGCTGGGGCAGGATCTGGCATTGTCATTTGCTTATCATATCACGGCATCATTCCACCCTGGCCTGCTTCTGAGCATCGGTGAGGGTGAGGTTGTGCGGCACCCAGCGCGAAACTATCATCCTCAAGCGAAGATGCACGTGTAGAGTTTCGTGAAGGCTTCCCGATCCAACCTGCAGTACCTATGTGCTGAATCTGTTGATACGTAACTCGCCTTTTGTCTTGGATTAAAGTTTTCCTTGCCAGCACGTTTTCTTCCGTAACAACCGTCAAAGGGCGACCACTTATTTCTTAGTTCCCTCAAAGTCAGTCGACCGCGCTTGAATTCGTTATACTAACGATAAACGGTTGCCTTAGAAGGGCCTTCATCAATGAATGCCATCTGAAGTCTATCGTTCGGTACGATTCGTCCGGTTTCAGGTGACACTTGTAATCGTAAAAATCATAGCGCGAAAATGTTCCCGGCGCAGATCCATTTTTTGTGTCCGTATGGACTGAGGAGCCATGTCACATATTTAAAAGTGGGTTCTACCAATATTTAGTAGTACTTTATCCGATTTTGTAGGCACGATCCCGGAATTTGTAGTAAAACCCTTTAAAAGTTACAGGACGTTTAAGGTGGCTCCTCAATTCAGACATCTGAACTGAGGAGCCACCTTAGAACTCAAAAACTAGCCGACCGATATTCTTGAAAATTTGGTAGGATTTAGTAGTATTTATGCTTAATCTGTACAAAAGAAAAGGGTTTTGTGCGGTTGAATTTGAGATAGCTACAATGCTTTGATTTTTCATAAAATCCACAAATTTCAACAAGCTGTTTTTCGGAAAGTTATGAGTCGATTGAAACAATTTTTAAGTATCATTTAGTAGTAAATGTGTTCTAATTTGTACTATAAAAATAAAATGGTAAAGCTATATAATTTCGTTAATACAATACATTTTATGTGGCTCCTCATTCCTGACGGTCTATAGTAAATATATCTTCGTAGCTACTAAAGCAGTTGATTAAATTGGAAAATAAGAGCGTAGATATTTAGTATATAACATATATTTACTATAGACTGTCAGGACTGGATGAGTCCCCGCGTGTTTTCTGCTTCCTGACTAAACAAACTTTCTTTCGAACAGATAATACAAGTCGTAGCAGGGCGGTATCTCCACACAGCCTACAAGGGTGGCCTGCACGTTGATAACCAGATTACTTGCAAAGCTTACCTCCTTCGCTCCAGAACCGACACTGAACCACCGAAGAACCCAAATAGAAAGAAAGTGTTCAAAAAAAGGAAGTTCCGCCAAGCGCGAACCTTACATTGGGTATCTGTGTCGTACAGACGCGGGAAAAAACGATATGTGACGTCGTCAGCGTCGGATGGAAACAGCTCGGATGAACTGCTGAAACCAATTTATGAATAATATTCAATGGAATGGTTTGATATGTTGCAGGACTCGCAGGTGAGCGAGTCGAAACATACCTGCACATAAAACACCACTCATGTTGAAAAATAAATACCAGTCAGTTGAGGGGTAGAGGCGCCAACTGCCCAAGGTGTGCCTCCGCTGGTATGAAAAACTTATCAGAAGTTACAATTGTTTTTTTGATTGAGCTTGATTCTGTGTTAGGTACCTGCTGCACCTACCTACAATAACTTGGAGAATATTTAGACGATGAAAAACGACAACGGAGATATTTTGTTTTTGGGTGGTGATAGGCAATATACCTAAAGATGGATGTTAGGTGAGGAATTTGAAACTCCCTAAAACAAATGACTGTTTTTTTTAGCCAATGAATTTATTACACCTTATTATGTACTCAGTTACATTCAAATACTATTCTATATTAAGTTAACTACTTTCAAAAATGAGTTTGCATTTAAGTTAGTAAGATAGCTACCTAGTCAACTAAAGTTTGTTTGGTTAATTAAAAAACCTCGTAGGTATAAAATTACTCTTGATTAACAAATGACTGTATCAGCTCAGGCTCAGCGATTTGCTTGAGGCGGTGAAGGTTTTCCCACCAGAACGGCAGCATGTGACGGTGCATCAGCTTGAACCATGGCGTCACAGGGTCCTTGAGGGTTTCTATGAAACTGATCAAAATACTCTTTAGTCGAGGTGCAAATGGTTTTCAGGAGCTTGCAATTGTTCAATAGGTTTCTAGATTAAGCACTTCTTAAAAAAAGTTTTCGCTTAAGTAGGTATCGTCCCCAGTAAGTACCTTCCTACTATACAGGCAAATGGGATAGTTATATATGAGTACCTGGCTTACTGGACTCCTAACCTATTGAGAAATAAACTGATTAAATGATCTGCACCCTAATTGCGTAACACACTATTAATTAATCACAAACTGAATAATTTTGTCGGACTGTCAAAGTGAAAGCGATTGTTACTGATAGTGAGTTACGCAATTACTCCGCAGTTCGTACCTGTCCATCTTGTTCCTAGGGATATATTTGACGTCATCAATTTCGTTAGGATTGGGCTTCACTGAAGCGTCGCTTCTCAGGATAAGCACATGGTCCAGTTCATATTCGCCACACACGCCGTCACCAGGGTCCTCGTATATGAAGCGAGATATGAATGTAAAATCCTCACGGTTTACCTGGAAACATAAGTCCGTCTCTAACGCTTTTGACAGTAGTTCCGTGCACGGGTTACCTAACCTACCTACATGGCATTTTGAACAATTCTTTTTTTTTGTTTTTTTTTGAGATGGGTTTGCTCTTGACTCTAGTCTAGCTCAGCAGTGACAGAGACAAAGTCTACGATGGAGTGAGCTTACCCAGAAGAAGCCTGTTCACTCTAACTTTGAAGAGATTCGGGTTGAATGCGTTCGGCAACACAGACGCAGGTAGTGAGTTCCACTCTTTTGCCGTGCGCATTATGAAGGATGTTTGGAACCGCTTAGTACGAATTGGAGGAATGGTAATTCCGCTCAAAATGATTCCTTCGCGTCTTTTTTTTTTGCATCTATATGTCTAGTCTGTTATTCTTCACCCATAACGTAGTCTACTTAAACACATAGGTATCGCTGAAGAACCGCCACAAGAACTGGGTTCTACGCTGCCTGCATCCAGCAGATGCCCGCAAGAGACACAAGAATGGATTAAAAGCAGGTTTTTGGGTCCAGTAAATTTTTGCTTTCGGGATCAGCATATTTTGAATTTCTTACCTGATGTTCAGGTATCCCCAGTTCTTCGTTGAGTCTACGTATAGCGGCGGTCGTGACGTCTTCTGGCACACCGTTGATAAGCAATGGATGACTGCAGCACGTGTTTGTGAAGGCATTTGGATAAGTTACCTAAAACATAGTGTTTAGTGAAATAGGCACATCTAGGGTCCATTACAATCTCGCTATCTGCTTCCCTGCTTTAATTATGTAGGCAAGTGGCTTAGACAATTTGACCAGCCTTGCCTTGCTTGTACAAACTATCAGTTGTTTTGGGTTAACCAATATTTTGTTTCAAATATCAATAGGAGTAAGAAGAGTTACTTTTTGAGCAGCTCTCTTCTGAACGAGTAGTTCTCCCGCCGAGTTGAACATCAGCACACTGAAGGCTCTGTGAAGTGGCGTCTTGCCGTTGGGGCCGACTCTGTGGCACTCCCTCTTGGTGGCAGCTCCAACGATGTTGTCTCTCTCGTCCACCAGTAAGCACATGTCGTTGTCCAGTGCTGCGGTCTGAAAAGAAATAGGTAGGTACCTAAATTAGTGAAAGGTTTTCCTTAGTTTTTAAACTGAAAGTGTTTAGGTTTGGTTCAACACTCACATTTCACTGTGGGTGTTTATTTTCTTGATAATATTTTATGCTGTCTATGCTAATGATAATTCCATGTGAATGCGCCTTATACCTCCTAAGCTCGAGTTCTGCGAAAGCGACCCGCGAGCTGAGTAGGACTAATCTACTTGCTAACCTTTACAGACGTGTATTTTGAACAAACCTACTTGCTAAGACTAATAAATAAAACAGGGATAGGATCTACCTGCACATCCGTTATGTCTTTGGTGTCCGTAGATTGGTTCATTGCAGAGTTGATGCAAACAAACTTTTTGTCCACGTTCGACGTATTCCACAGCTTTCGACCACTGTTGTAAGTGGTTCTTCGTATATTTAGACCCAACATATTTTAAAAGGAAGCCGAGAGTTAAATGCCGAAAATTTTGTCGGAAAATGTATTTAAGCAGTTTTCTCGACAAAAAAAAACTCATATTTTTACATCCTTATGATAATTCCTTACTTACCTTATTAAGTACGTAATGTATAAGATTTTTATTGTTCACCTTCACAATTAAGTAATTACCTACATTGACATTGTCGCATGACGCACGCAAGCCAACTTATTTATTACTTAACACTTTAAATTCTAACATTTATTTGTTGAATAAAACGTATTTGTATATCGATCCTGCATACGTAAGTTGTAAATAAATAAACTGTGTTTAAAAAAAAAGTGTCACTTACGCAAATAACCTGTCTATTACATTGGTAATCTAAGTACCTAGCCTGAATCCTCAAAATCTTGGAAGGCGGATTGGGAAGGGCGGTGGTTTTGGGGGACTGTCTTATGTAATTTTGACGTTCGAAAAGTGCTGATTCTCAGCCTAACTTGAATAAATGACTTTTGATTTTGATCTTGTAAATTAGTAAGAAAGAAATTGTCATAAGTCATGTAGAAGTCCAAACAGTAGTGTACCTACCTAATCGTTGAGTATTTTTTTTTCTAATGATTTTTAATATTTATGTAGGTAAGTAGGTAACTTACGTAGGTACCTAAGTCTTGCCAAGATGAAAGCTTGCATTCGTAAGATTGCGGTCGGGACTTCGAGCTGGCCAATCTAAACGACGAATTCCGACCTCTTGAGTCTTGTGTAAACCCACGCTACTTTTCGCTACTTTATAAGTGTGTATTTTAGTTTAAAAATGAGCGTTTTGTTTGACAGTATTCTTTTCAAATCACACTTTCTTACTAACAATGAAAATTTTTTAGCAAAATCAGCTGATATTGGGCACCGCCTAGATCACTTTTAGAAAATTACTATTGAATTGTCTCATTTCCTTGACGTTTTTAGGGTTCCGTCCTCAAAATAAAAAGACGAAACCCTTAAAAGATCACTTCGTTGTCCGTTCATCCGCCCGTCTTTCAGTCTATCAAGACCCTTTACCAAGGGAGCGCGTGGTGATATCAAGTAAATTTATATTAATTTCAAATACGTAGGTCTACGATCCCTAGGAGCTCTAAACAAAACAAGCTTCTGATTCAACGAAATAAAAAAACGGCCTTTTAAGGTGATTCCGTAATGGCACTTCTGGGGAAGTGCCATTACGGAATCACCTTAAAAGGCCGTTTTTTTTATTTCGTATACATATAATTTCGGGTAACAAATCTCGATATTTTTACGATTTTTTTAATTTAAGCAAGAATATGAATTCTCTATGATTAATTATTCCCGCGTATTGACAAAAACTTATAAAAAAACAGTATTTGTAGAATAAACAGAGCTGACAAAAAACGAAAAATGTTTATTTGTGTGACTGAGCAGAATCACGCCCTCTACCAGACATACTACGAACCATCGAGAATCAGTTGCTGAGTAGCAAGAAGATACGGGACTAGTTTTTTTTTTCCTTTTTTTTCTTTTGGGTTCGCACGGGACTAGTTATCGCTTCGGTATCAGTTTATCGTTAATTGGCGTTGTATGTAGTCAAGGTCATCACCCTTAAAGTCAAGGTCGAACACCTCGAAAGTCAAAGTCAAACCAAAATATGCTCAAATCTTGTCAAGCCCTGAGGTCTGGAATATTTCAAGGTCAATGTCAAACGTATCGAAGGTCAAGGTCAATATGAAATTTTGGAAGTAAGGCTAAGTCGACGGAGCCCCGCTTACCTATTTATCAGATGGATGTGACGGGGGGCTTTTTTATATGGAAATATTGGTGAAGTAGTATATTTAGAATTGCCAGGTGCATAGAGTGGAAATAACAAATATATGGGTTAAAAAAGTCACCAAAATACTGGAATGATAAATTTAACTCTGTTGTAATAAAACAAGGTTTTGAAAGGTCTCAAAGTGATTTTTGTTTGTATACTAAGCGTAACAGTGGTTTTAAAACAAATGTTTTACTGAATGTTGATGATTTATTAATATTCGGAAACAACAAAACAGAAATATGTGACCTTAAGTCAATGTTGAATAATGAATTTAAAATGAAAGACTTGGGCTTAGTTTCAAATGTCTTAGGTATAAGGGTGAAACAGGGTTTAGAAAATGGAATTTCTGAGTTGAGTCAAAAAGAATACCTTGAAAATGTTTTACAAAAATTTAAAATGCAGAATTGTAAAGAAATGTGTACCCCTATGGATCTGAATTTTAACGCTAAAATATTAGAAGAAAATCATGATTTTGTAGTTGGGACATTGAAAAGAAAGTCCACAACCATGTGCACTAATTACGTTCCCATTCACGTCACCGACAATCACTGATTTATTTGACAGCGAAGAATTTGTAGTGAACAATTTTCGATCACAGCACATATGTTGGCTTGCGCGGTCCGCCGGTATCCACTAACGACCTGAACACCAAACTCAATGCCAAAAAATATGTAAATATGACATGTCTCTGCGCATCGGTCACTTCTAAAGTGGTTGCCCATACGTCAGCGCAGAGAGCAAAGGGCGCTGACCACCTTGTTTTCATTTCTTGTTTCTACCTCCTCCCCTGGTTATCTAGCCCCCCACTTTCAGTACATTTGCGCCAACCACAACAGAAGTCTTCGTTCATCACACAATCGTCTTCTTCAATGTCCCACTCTCCGCACAGACTTCATTCACTCTTCCTTCTTCGTTTAGTCTATCTCTCTGTGGAATGCAGTCCCCCAAGAAATCAGGGTGGCAACCAACCGATTATTCTTTAAAGTTAAAGTTCGTGAGCACATTCGCAAGAAGCTGGCAGTTTCATCTTAAAGGTAATGTTTTCTCATTGGTTGTTTTATTTGTTTTAGTATAATTATATATTTATGTATATGTATTTGTGCTTGTATTTATATATAATTAGGTATATATGTATATATATGTCTTAGATTAAATATTTATTCCTTGGTTTTTTATAAATTGCACCTACCACTGCTTGTCTCTGCATCACCCAAAGGTTGACTGGTAGAAAATGCCTATGGCATTAAGTCCGCCGCTGTACAAAATGTGCGTGAAGTATAAATAAATAAATGCCAGCACCTATTACACAATAGGGTATGCTGACGACCTCGCAATCCTTGTTTCGGGGAAGGTGACGGGTACGATCTGCAACCTCACTCAGCAAGCGCTACGTATCGTAGAAAATTGGTGCAAGGAATATGACCTATCAGTGAACCCCACTAAATCTGAACTAGTCATGTTTACCCGAAAACGAGCATTAGGCCCTTTTCGCCTACCAAAACTGTTCAATACGACCCACGGCCAACGAGGTAAAATACCTGGGGGTTGTTCTAGACAGTAAGTTAGACTGAAAAAGTCATTTGGACAACAAACTAAACAGGGCCTGCATAACCTTCTGGCAGTGCAGGAAAATGATAGGTAAGAAGTGGGGACTATCCCCTAAAATTATACTATGGCTGTACACCATAGTGATTCGCCCCATGATCACCTATGGGGCCACGGTCTGGTGGCCCCGAACCAAGCTGGCTACAGCCTCAAACTACAACGCATGCAACGATTAGCCTGCATGACGGCTACCGGCTGCATGAGGACCACTCCGACTGCAGCAGTTGAAGCCATGCTGGAACTGCCACCGCTCCACGTGTTCAGCAGCAGGAAGCGACACTGGCGGCGGTACGTCTTAAGGCACTAGATCTCTGGGGTAAGAGAGCCACACCACACACCGCGCTACTTGAGGGACTCAACAAGAAGTTCCCCATTACGAAAGCTATTAATGATCGGGTACCCAAACAATTTATCTTTGATAAAAAATACAAGATCCAGCTTCACGAGGATCGTAGGTGCGAGGGTTTGTGCCCTGCAGAGCTGCGTATCTTCACAGACGGATACAAAACAGGTAATGGCACAGGTGCTGACGTCTTCTCGGAGGACCTCAACATTCGCATAGCCACACCATTGGGGGCCCATGCATGCATGGGTATTTCTCTGGTTGCTTCGGCCATCATGGCCAGGGAAGTTGGGGACCACTCGATCCGGATACTCTCAGACAGCAGGGCTGTTTTGCAAGCGCTGAACAGCCACACAGTTGAATATGGGCTAATATACGAGTGTCACCTGCGCCTTAATCAGATGGGTAGCCTCAATAACATAACCATTCAATGGATCAAAGCATAGCGGTTCTTTGGGCAACGATGCAGCCGACGAATTTGCCAGAAAGGGGTCGAGTGAGGCACCAGTGGGACCTAAACCCACCTTGCCACTCCCGTTCGGGTACTTACGCATTCTGGTAAGGAAACGCACCAGGGAACATCACAAACTATCGTCGGAACAAGGTGATTGCAGGCAGGCTAGGGAAGCACTCCCTGTTATTGACGGCCGCCTCACGAAACTGGTTCTCCGACTAACCAAACAACAGCTGCATATAGTTACGGCAGCTTTAACTGGCCACGGGTCTTTTAATAAACACCTCTTTGTCATAGGAGTCACAGACAGTCCGCTGGGCCTGCATGGAGGTGGACGAGACAGCAGCTCATGTGCTTCTACACTGCCCGGTGGTCGCCTCATACAGGGCAAAGTACTTCGGTAACCCAGGTACCATACGCGAGGCTGTTAGCACCAAGGCGTTGCTGGCCTTCCTCGAGGTGCTGGGGTGGATCGAATGATCGATTTTCCCACCGTACGCAAAATACGCGCATTGTCGTGGAGTTGCGGAAACCAGTCCGTATTACCTATCGTACTTCCTCAAGATCACATCATGCGAACCACTCACAAAGTAAAAGATCACTTGTTTATGAAGGGTGCGAAAAGGATCAATACTTTTAAGTCCAAAGTAAATATATTTTGAAAACCGTATACGTTGGCTTTGCAGAGTTATTCCGTTTATCCATCCCAAATAATCTACCCCAACGCGGATTCACGAGAAACGCATGTCAGAGAATTCACTCTGAAGCCTCGTATCCACTAGGCAACATGACAATGTTACTCAATTAAGAAAAGTTCCTCGTTGCCGTTCAACATGATGAGCAACATATTGGGCATCATGTCGCGCTGCATTTTCTTTAGTAACGTTGTCATGTTGCGCACCAGCTGGCAACGCGTCGCGCGTTGTTTTGCAACGTTGCCGAACAAGTTGTGTTGAACGCCACGTATTTGCGAGTCAAATGTTGCCTCCTAGTGAGTTCGAAGCGTTAAGCCTATGAATTCCGTTTATCCAACTAGGCATAGGTGGATTCTCCGACATACGTTTCCTCGTATCCACCTTAGAGTAGATTTTTCGGGGTGGACAAACGGAATAACCCTTTGCAGACAGTATGAATCCCTTGAGGTTATAATTTGAACCAGACGCTAAATAAAAAAAAATGAATATGGTCAAATAAAAAAAAATAGTGAACATGGTCAAATAAAACATGGATTTGTTTAAATTTCAAAAATAAATATAATATTCCTTGTTGCATTTGTAGACATTGTACAGAGCATAATGTGGTTTCATCTAGGATTTTTCTCTGAAAATGTTTTTTTTTGTAAGCACCCTTCGTTATTAATAGAATAATCAACTATCTACTATTCTAGCTGTATGAAATTGAATAACAAAATAATCAAAACAAAGGAGAGCGAGCGATTTTTATTTAATTTAACTCTTCTCGCAAAATTAACATAAGTTGTAAAAGCATAGTGTAATTATTGATCCGTAAGAAGTAACTAGTTACCAAACTAAACAATAACATAATATGTACTAGAACCTACCTACATTATTATATATGCCATATTTATGCAAGAACATGAATGAAATAAAAAGAAAGAAAACCATTATTTTTCATTTTCCTCTTGTATAAATTAATCCGATTTTTAACTGTCTATAGCTACTTTAAGCGGCGTATTGACTTATTTACTTTCATTCATGAACTTCTGTATCTTTTCGGGTTCCGTCAGTTCCTTGAGGCGGTGAAGGTTGTCCCACCAGAGCTTCAGCCGGTGTCGGCGAATCATGTTGAACCAGGGCGTGATGGGACCTTCCAGAGTCGGTAAGAACCTGAAGACAAAAATAGTATGAGTGTTTGTTTATTAAACCGAAGTGTCAATCAAACAAAAACAGACTTGGTACTAATACAAAATCAATACCCACATGCTACATTAAAAAAAAAAATTGAACCAATTACCATGTTGTTTTATTAATAAGTACTTATAATAACTAATCCATATAAAAGTAGCTTTCGCCACCGTAGGAATCCTTTTGAGGTCTTCTGACTACTGACTGACTCAACTGCCAAAAGTGCACGTATGATAGTGAAAGAAAGAAAGAGGATGATGCTATGTGTCACGTATGTTTTGTTTTGCCCCGACGACAACGAGATTATGAGTTTAAGGGCTAATTGAGTGCGTTCTTTGTCTTTACCAATATTACCGATTCTTGCCAATACATCATTGCCTCCGGTGTTTGCTTGTGTGTGAATCACAATCCATGTTCCATATTATAAACCAACGTTAACATCTCTGTCATCAAACCATCGCGCCTTAGCTGGTCCATGATGCTTTTAGCACCCATTTTGTTCAATAAATCATTAACAGCGATGTAGTTGAGCTACTATCAGGCGTCCGTTTAAACACATAAACAGACGTTTGTTAATATATCCACATGTTGTTACACATGGATGGCGTCATAAATATGCACAGTTACATAGTTATGAATTGGTACAGTCCACGAGGCCTAAACTGAGATTTGTATGCATGTGTGGGCACATAGCGAAGCGTCCTTTGTTTGGCAATCGACCTGAGGCGCTGTGCGTCCTTTGCGCGATCACATTGGTGCGATTGGTAATCACTCACACAAATGCAAAGCTGAACTTAGGCCTCGCGGACTGTACTACACTCTTTGGCTAAAGGCTCGCACTTTATTACATGGGGTTTGAATATAACTGACGAAATGTGGCTGTAAAAGACTGGCAACCCCTTCGTGGAGAAATAAGCCTGACATGTTATGTTGTCAGTATGCCACTCCTAGCGGGTTGTATGCCACTGTTATCATCAAAACGTTTTTGAGTACTTGGTCTTCATTATTATTAGGCCAAAAGTGTACCTTTGGCCTAATGTTATGTAAATAGAAATTTCAGTAATATACAAAAATTGCACCTTTTAATTAAAATATCTCTTAGTAGTCCGTTCGCATGTCTAATGCTTGGCCTAGTTATACAGGGAAACCTATTATTAGCCATACAATACTTTAACATACTTTATAGTATCGTTGTGGGATGCCAAAACAGGAGTAATTTAAAGGATAAAAATGTGCTATGTGCAAATATGTGCAAACTTACGCATTAAACTCAGCCTTAGGTACGAAGCAGTATTCAGAGATCTCATTGGAGTTGGGCTTGACCTTGACATCGCTCTGGAAGAAGAGGATGTGGTCGATCTCGTGCTCGCCCCACACGCCGTCGCCAGGGTCGTGGTAGTGCACGCGCGTCATGAACGTGAACAGCTCCGGGTCCATCTGAGGAATAAGTAGTTCATATGTTTATCGACACCATGCAGCGAAGACCTCGTGATTGCAATAAATATTATTTTCAGGGGAAGACACTGCCTGAAACTCACAAATAAAACAAATATCTATGAATTCTTCTTCATGAACATGTTATACAGTTCTACAATGTTAGACCTTTATTTTCATTTATAAAATAAATATGTGCCATCTTGCAAGTTTACTATTTTGTCACCTTCAAGCAGACTTATGAAAATAAATAATAAATCATATAGAAGCATAACGCGTTTACGATTATCCACCAGTCACCAGTTTCGGGATATATATGATACTTTGAGTAGCCTTCAAGTGTTTTATCTAAGTGTTGTATATCCATAGACAATGCCTAAGCAAATACCTGGTCTAAAGGAATGCCTAGCTCGTAGTTGAGCCTGCGTCTTGCTGCCGTGACGACGTCTTCAGCCTTTTCATCTATGTACAGTGGATGGCTGCAGCACGCGTTTGTGTAGTAATCTGGGTATGTTACCTGAAAATTTTCATAAAGAACTTATTGTATCTATGTACAAATGTGCATATGTTCTAAGCTTTAGATGTAGAGTATGTGATAAGGTACTAAGTGCCGATTTCACCAATATTACTCAAGAGCTGTCAGTGTCAATGTTCTATTAAAAAAAAAAATGACACTGATTGCTCTTAAACGTAGTTTATGTGCTGATCGCATTCAGTTTCATTGGTGAAATCAGCCCTTAGATAGGGAAGGATTAAATATCTGAAAGTCTGTCTTTTGTTTGTGACTTTAGAAATTTCTTCCACATTAAACACAACCCAGAAAAGAACATAGGGACGTTTTTTCATGTCTTGTTAATTTTCCTACAAATTTCACCACCCTTATGTATTTGGGCCAAGTTTCAAGTTAATTAACCAAATGAATAAGATTTTTATTTTATTGGTTTCCCTCTTTTCACACCCACAGAGGTGAAGTTTTGGAAATAACATCACTTATAGCAAAGATGGCAATAGGCTCGCCCCCTATTACATGGGACTTAAACATAACTGGCGAAATGTGGGTGTACTATACTATAGGTACACCTCTGCCCAACCCTTTGGGGAAACAAGGCGTGATGTGATTCTTTATACAAATTAACGAGCTTATCAAGCCACGCAGTAAAATCCTCTCCTGTAAAATTTAAATTCACCCTGTGAGAGGTGGATTTTGAACTCTGATACACATTGTTATTTATTTTTGGTATTAAGTTTAAATAACGAGTTTCGAGGTAATCGGACCTCACGTTAAAATTCTTCCATACAAATTTTGACACCCATCCCCCTTTAGAATAGTTGAGAAAAACTCAAAATGACAGTTTATAATTTACGTATGTAAGTTTACGGAGAGCAGTGGTGGCCCAGTGGTAACGGCCGCGACTTACGAGTTGTAAGTCGTAGGTTCGAACCCAGACATGCGATTTACTTTGTGTAAATTATTTCATTACCACTGCTCTCAAAACGGTGAAGGAAAACATCGTGAGGAAACCGGCATGTCTTAGAACCAAAAAATCGAAGACATGTGACATCTACCAACCCGCACTGGGCCCGCGTGGTGGATTGAGGCCCACTCCATCTGACAGAGAGGTGGCCTGTGTCCCAGAAGTGGAAACATAAAAGGCTGATTATGTATGTAAGTTGTGCCATGTTTCAAGTTTATTAGGAATAAGATGTTTCATTGACTACGATTGGAGAGGGTCAAAGTCCGCTTAGAACAAAGTGTTGTTTGAAGACAACTATTACTGACAGAAAACATTTTTTAAGGGGAAAATTGGATGCTGGGATGCTGCCCTGAATCCTGAACTTTATATAGGTATGATAAGCCATTGGCCGCGTCTTCGCCCGCGTGGATGACATGTAGAAATTTACCCAAGGGAACATACCACCGGAATAAAAAGCATTCTGTGTCCTAGCTGAGGTCTAATTGGTCTACCTGTGTGCCAAATTTCATCAAAACATATTCATATATTTGCAGATTACGATCACTCAACAGATTTCTGCAACTGACAGAAAGAGTCACTTTTCCATTTATTTTATTAGTATGGAATCCATTATAGTAAAAAAGGTTTATTTACTTTTTGGCTAGCCCTTCTCTGCAGGAGCATGTCTCCTCTCTTGTTGAACAAAAATACACTGAAGGCACGGTGCAACAGTACTTTGCCATCATTGTCTACTTTATGGCATTCTCTTTTAGTTGCTGTCCCGAGGAAGTTGTCTTTCTCATCAACTAATAGACATATGTCCTTGTCTAGAGCCTCCAACTGAAAATAAACAAATGTAATTGTAGGTCATTTAATTTCTAGTTTAACCGTGTCAAATTACATAACATTAACATTAAAATTGTGTTTTTTTATTCTTACTTTATAACAAAATAATACTCTACACTTTCTGTACTTTTTAAGTAACCTAATTAGTGTAGGAGAGAAAGCTATGGTAAATAATAATATATAATGTGAATAGTTAAATCTCACTCATTCATAATAGGGTACAGTCCGGGAGGCCTAAGCTGAGCTTTGCATCTGTGTGAGTGATTACCAATCGCATCAATGTGATCGCAAGAGGGATGCACAGCGCCTCAGGCTGATTGTATAAACCGGTTTAAACCAAGCGAAGGATGCGTCCCTATGTGAAAAATGCAAAGCTCAGCTTAGGCCTTGCAGACTGTACAGTGAAAACATTCCTATTTCAATTTTACAAATCAAGTCTCACCTGAATGGGATCAACCCCGTCCTTTTCTTCAGTCTGTGGTTTTAAAGGCTCTGAAGCAAGTAGCCTTTTCTCCATGCGCACCGTGTTCCATAAGGACCTTGTTAACCTACGTACCAACATCCTGAACTGCGGGACAAAGAATGATCAATAGAATGTTGAAAGTTATAAGTTAGTTATGTTAATTCAAGAGATGTTAATCTTTGAACACAATACAATATTCATAAGTGTAGTTTTTTAATCAGGTATTTACATATGAAATAAAAGAGAAGTACATATCAGGAGGCCAGGATAAGTACTAGAAGTTAAATAATCAATTCTTTTTGTAATTTATAAGAAGAACACTGAAATCAAAATAAAACAACAGCCCTATTACTTTCTTTTGTGGTGTGCAAACAACCACAGTTTATAATAAACTCATGAGATGTTGTATTAATTTATAGCAATGATGATTCTACAACTGATGTGAATATTGAATGAAATCTTAGTAAGCACCCCTTTTTGCTATCTCTAATTTCAGCTAAACGCCACGCTGCGTTTAGCAGCTAGTTACTGACGATTTAAATATAGTGATCTCGATAGTAGTTGACTAGTTCAATGTTAATAACCTCTGGCAGTCATCTGGGTTCATGCATTTAATTGAAAAGTGTTTAATGTCTGCAAGTTTCATGGCTTACTTTTAGAAAGCAGGATTTTAATGAAGAAATCATGGTGATCACCTAATTAAGGCATTTTTTACACAGAATCAATTTGTGGGCATTAAACAAAAATAATCATTTTGGTTGGAAAAGCATCTATTGTTTTATTTCTTTCAGAATTTGCGTTTGAAATAGGAAACTTGGCCTTAAAGACACAATAGGTATCTGACACTGTCTAATGTGCTCTGAATAATACGACCAAAATATTTCTTGAAAGTAATCGGCGTAACACTTGTTTTGTACGATTTGTTTAGGAAGTGTATGGTCCCTACTTTGAGTTTGAATAAAAAATTGAACAGTACCTTTTTGCGTGTACTGCTTTTATTTATTATTCCAGCGATGGGAACCAACAAACAAAAATCAGAAGACGTCTCATCCGCCACAGACTTTTTCTGTACAAAATGCCTCCGTCCGCGGCTCTGCTCTGCGCCAGGCGCCAGTGATGTGATGTCCAATGGCAGAAAAATCTTTGACATTGTTGACAGTGACAGATAAGTGCGATTTTTCGATATTTCCAAATAGTGTGTTGCCCGGTGTTGCTGAGCGAGGTTTGAAGGGGTGTTTGATACCTAGAGAAAAATAAAGAAGAAAAAAACGAATTATTAAACCTACATGAAATGATGGTTGAAAAAATTTGTCTGCGCAACTAAATAACGCAATGAATATTGTTGAACTGTCAAAATGAAAGTCATTCCTACTGCTATTGTGTGACGCTCGGACCAATGGGGAAGGTCGGGCAAAGCTAATTGTAGATGGCGTGACCATAGCTAGGTCCCTACGGCCTACAAAAATTTTGACATTTCGTTCATTCATTTCATTTTATGTTCATTCATGAGTTTGATTTTATTTCACTATTTCGTTATTTTCGGTGATTTCAGTATTTTAAATCAAGTAATTGACATGGAAAGTGTCAGAATTAATATTTCCTCGTAATCACTTTCTTCAAAATGTTCACGACATAAATTCGAACTCAAAAAAATCTGTACGAATAGCTTTAAAGCACAATCTTCTAATTTTAGGGGCTTACGAGAAATTCGAACTCCAATTTCTGAGTATCTAGGAACACAACATCGAGTCAACTTTCGCTAAAATAAAATAAAACCACATCACGCCTTGTATTTTTAGCTTGTGTTGGGAACTAGCTACGACAGCGCCATTTTGACAGTTGCCTTCCCCATTAACAAAAAAATATCAGGCAGGATAATTGGTCCGAGGTGTAACGCAATTACAATACTAGCTTCTACCCGCGACTACGTCCGAGTGAAAGTTTTTCCCCCGACCCAAATCGTAGCATCGCATCACCTGTCCGCGCTATCACATCGATTTCGGTTAGCGTTTTTCTTGACTTGTTTTCTTTTGCGCAGCTCCTAAGCCTTAGGACCTAAGGGTTGACCCTTACGAGCTGAATAAAAGATAAAAAGTGTGATGTTAAATATCGAGCTATCAAATGCAAAAAGATTTTTTACATCCGTCCGGTAGTTCCAGAGATTATCACCTACATAAACTTACAATCAAACAAACAAATTTTACCTCTTGATGATGGATGCGTTGGACCTTTATTCGTTTCAAATAGGTAGCCGAATAAGTTTCCTGTTACTGTGCTCACTGCGTTAATTTAATTATTGACTAATTGTAATTTATGAATACCTGCAACGATACATAGTAGGTATATATGTATACCTACTTTAGCGGTAGTTATGGTAGGTATAAAGAGGAGCAAGATCTATTTTTACGTTAACTAAGCTTTCCTTGTGTTTATGAGCTACAGGAAGGGTGCGTCGGTCTCAAAATAACTTTATCCAACAATATGGGACTTTCGAAAACTGTTCATTATAGTTTTAGTTTTCACTGTCGTCTTGTTGTTGCGTAGGTAAATTAGTACAGTTTAGTATTAAAAGTTTTAAACTTATCGATCAGAATTTACAGTCTGTACAGATAAAGTGCGTGAACATATTAAATTTACTTTGTGTGCGTGAAGACCGACTAGCATTCACAAGTTTAAATTATAATATAATGTAACATTAAAATAGAAACTATGTCTAATGTAAAACTAGCGATACGAGTTAGGCCCTTTACTGAAAAGTAAGTTGTATGTTGTTTTAAATATTTTTTGGGTTTATTCAATTTAATTTTTTACTGGCGATGTTATTTCTCTTCTAGGGAACTGAGTTCAGAGAAGGATTGTGTGCCAGTTGTGAATGTTGTAGATAATAATACAGTTACAATTACCAATATCAAAGTAAGTATTAATTATTATTATTTTTGGTATAATATTACTTTACTATTTTTACCTAGGTACTTGTTACTTGTATGTATAAATACCTACACTGTTAATTTGATGAGCATTTACATGGCACGTACAACTCTACTACCGGTTATGAACCTAGTCACGTTTTTAGGGTGCCAACGGCACCCTAACTAAGCTTGCGCTTTCCGTCCGTCTATCTGCACGCTATCCGGGTTTTGTCGACGAGAGAATATAAAAAATTAACAGGTAGAATGGACAAAATGACAGACTTATATTCATCTGTCATCTTTTCTATTCTTCCGTCGACAAAACTCATTTCTATGGTGGTCATGCTACGCCTGTTGTCAGCGGACTAGTGTATCACAAGGTACATGTGGTGCTATTCTGTAACGATCTCTCCGTGAAAACTTAGGTGAAGTGACCTGTCAGTGCCACTAATGCTAGGGATTGACCAAGACAGGATGACACTGACAGCTCACTCCACGCAAGCCCGGTGAGATGTTTACAGAATCGACATGCTGATAGTACTCAGACAGTTGAAATTTTTTGCCGCTATAACAACAAGTAATAAAAATAAAATAAGTTAGAATTAAAGGGGGTCTCCATACAAGAAACGATCTTTTTCGACGTTTTTTGCCTTGTGGTACGGAATCCAACTCGCACTTGGCCGGTTTTTGTTTGCATACCGTCTACCTATAGTACCTTCCTACTTGTGATGTTTACAATCAATAATCGTAAAATTTTATGATTTATTAATTTATAAGCCTTAGCTCAAAAAAAGCACTACATTTTACATGTGTCGTATTAGTAATATTCATAATTAAATGAAGAGAGTATAGATAATAAAAAAAGAATAATCGACACCCACCCCCAACATCATCCAAGCTGAACACAGCCTAGTAGGGTAGCAGGTACAATCCGCGAGGCCTAAGCTGAGCTTTGCATTTGTGTGAGTGATTGGATTGGACCAATCGCACCAATGTGATCGCGCGAGGGACGTACAGCGCCTCAGGCCGACTGTCCGATTGGTCGATTGCCAAGCAAAGGATGCGTCACTATGTGCACTCATACAAAGCTCAGTTTAGACCTCGCGAACTGTAGGTACATACCCAGTTACGTATGAATTACTTTGGTTATAGGTAATTTGAAATTGTAGGAACTTAAGCCAAGTTGACCCCCCAAGTTATAGATCTCGGGCTGACCTCCACAAAATCAGTACCCTAATTGCGTAATACACAATCAATCTGAATCTGAATCGTTTTGAAACAGATTGCTAATCCATTGATTCGTATGTTGGAAAAAAAAAATCTGCTCAACAATGTAAATTACGCAATGAATGTTGTTGAACTGTCAAAATCAAACAGATTGGTCGTAATCGTTTACGAAAATGTGTTACGCAATTAGGCTGCTGGTCACAAAATCGTCATATTGTTCACAAGATCTAGATAAAAGCGTTAGGTACAGCATACGTACACATGCACACATCCAACAATAGTCTTTCCGGGCAAAGAAAGCTGGATCATTGCCATCCGTAAATAACTTCTCAAAATATGCATGTAAAGATTGGTGTTACCTACGTTAGGTACGTTCATAGTCACAACCATAATAATTTATTTGCTTAGAAAGTAGGTACATAAATAAGGTGTTTACAAACTTTGTGATCCCTGTACAATCTACCTTAAATTAGGCATGCAAATATTGAAAATAAATTGCAATTAATTGTTTGCTTTGTTTTTTTTTACGAATAGTGCAGATCGAGTTAGGAATCGCAGAAGTATTGATTGATCAGACGATTTTTCACGTAGTTTAATAGATAACTATCTGACCCGATGAACTTCGACTCCCGCCTCAGAATATTATCTTCCAAACTTTTTTTTCCTGATTTTTGTTCAAACGTAATTATTATTTATCATAAAAATCGATCCATCCGTTCTTGAGTTAAACATGGTGTAACTAACCTGGCTTTTACCTATGTAAGTCCATAGAAAAAAAAAAAGCAATGAAAACCAAAATAATTACCGCGTAAATATTAAAAAAAGAGTTTCTAAAAATATAAAACCCACACACACTAGGAACAGCCAGCTGTTTCCTGTAACGAATGTTATGGTTATTTCTCTCAACGAATTATTTGCCTAGGTAAGCGTATCAGGCGCAGGCGACAGTCGCGAGCGGACTCGTCAATATTATGCCGATTACACCTTCGACAGCTTCTGCCCAATCACGCAGCCATCTTACGCATCGCAGACAAAGGTCAGTGTAACTAAGTGTAACTAAAAGAAGATAACTGGTAACAACAATAGGTGGTCTAGTGTACCACCTATTGTTGTTTCACTGAGTGACCAGGCTTTTGCATTTCAAAAAAATTGAAACTAAGTAATGAAGGTAACCTAAATAGTAGGTGCTTCTATTAAAATGTTAAGTGAAGTCACAGTTTTTATAAGAATTGTCATAATGTAGTTATTTCTATATCCATTCATTCAAGTACCTATCCTTGGTTCAAATAGGTAAGCAGTAAAATATTTTTATTAATACATACTAGGTGTTCGAAGCCATCGGCCAGGAAGTCATAGCCAGTGTCTCCAGAGGGTGTTCAGCATGTGTACTGGCATATGGACAGAGTGCGACGGGAAAGACGCATACCATGATGGGCACAGAAGCGCAGCCTGGACTGATCCCGCGGCTTTGCAAGGCATTGTTTGAACAGCAACCGGTTGATTTTACTATCAGGTAACTTTATGTAACCAACCCGCACTGGGCTTGCGTGGTGGATTACGGCCCACTCCCTTTCGCTGAGAGGCCTGTGTCCCAGCAGTGGGAACCTTAAAGGCTGATTATCTACGTTATGCAACAATAGGTATATTTATGTCTCTACTTGATATTTTATAATTATACCTATTGAGCATGTCAGCTGATATACCACTGCTAGACAATGTAATGACAATAAGCAAGGTACCCGTTGGTCCTTTTGTGAAAGTTTGTGTAAGTCCTTATTCATGGTCCTTATTCCTTAATCCATCCACGATAGTTATACATATTCAAATGAGGTTCTTAGAAAGGTGCCTCCGCAAGCACCTTCTATGAATGCTAATGGCAGTTGTGTTGTGTGAGGTAATCTCACACCTGGTGGATGTAATCTAAATGGATCTATGATAAGCGTGACGAGAATTTGCTGTTGAGTTTTAGTCAAATTACTACTTCTAGTCCTTTTGATTTGTAGCAGTTGCTTTTATTTCTTTAGGACAACTGACGTTGTTCTGTGTCCCAGCCAGGCAGGGTCCCAAACAACAAAAGATTACAAATTAAGTTGTTTTCATGATACCCATTTTCAAAACCGATTGTTTACCGAAGGTAATCTTTTTTGTTTTCACGTCTATTCCCAAAAGCAGTTTGTTTTCAGCAAGTCAATTGGTTCTATCGTAGATGCATGTCGTGTGAAGAAGCCGTAGGTGGCAGGCACGCGATGCGATTGTCAAAATAAAATGGGTGTCTCGTCATTATTTCATCGGCGTCGATTTTTTCACGGTAAACGATAACTCGCATTAATGCGTAGGTACCTCTATTATTACAGATTCTAAAAAAAAGGTGCACCTGTTCTGTTCCATAAGTCCCTACAGCTTTTTCGAACCAACTCTGACGCAACTTTTATTATGAAAAGTTGGGTATGGCATATTTATGAAACTCTTGTGTATCTCAAATAATATACTCGTAATCTGATCAGTTGTAAAAGTTGGCCCTTACACTACCTTATACTTTTTCAACCATATCCAGATTTTTTTGAGTGTATAAGTGAAGTAAATGATGTCCTCCGTTTGGCAACGAGCCCTTTATCTGTCTATTTATCTGATCTGCAAGTCAATCTTTATAACAAGGTAAAACCGTTAGTAGATAAACCTTGCCACTATCCATCCCTACTTAGCACACGCGCTTTGATAAAGCAAAGAAAACAGGATGAAAAGTAAATTTTCAACAGAACTTACTTTTCATCAGAAACAATTTCCAGCAGACTCAAACAATTGACAGATACTTTTGAATTGCCTAGAACTATTTAAGGTACATAATAAGATAGATGAAATACACCCTAGGGCATATTTAATCCCTGTATAAGTTCATATAGTTTGCCTAACTGTTAAAAAAATAAGTTCCTATAAGGTTTCTAGAGATCTGCCGCGGTCATTTTCGAGAAGGTGTGAAATAACTTTTGAGTTGGTTAGTCTTGTGCGTGTTGAAATCTTTTTTACGATTGTTTTTCCTACACTCGTGTGATATATTGTTGGTTGTATTCGATTAAGGTTGAATGATAATAAAGAGAGGCACCATGGCTTCCTGACCTCAAGGCTGAAACGACACGCGAGCCTTTAACACCCTCCGATCATGGCTTTATCTGCGCTAATATCTCCCTACACGATATGTACATGTGTCCGTGTTATGTATACAAGAGTTATTGGAAAGGTATCGTTTGATTTTGTTGAAGATTACAGTGTTGTAGGTATTGAATATTCTGAGACATTCTTTCATAATAGAAAAAGATTAAATATCGCGGGCTTTGTTGTTTATCCTGGAAAAGAAAGCACCTAAAGATGAACTAACAAAGTAATCCGGTTATCGGTAGTAAGTGAACTGAAACATTGAACAAATAATAGTTTCATAAGGCGCGTAACTTTGTATTTATTATTATCGTTTTTCTTTTATAAATATAATATTTATAGTTTGGTAAATATATAAAATAAGGTTGCAATTGTTTTAACAAAAACATACCAACACAAACCAATTAATTTATAAAATCCAATAACTACTGTAGGCGTTGACGCTTTGTTGAAGCTGCGTAAACCCTGCGTACGCACTTCATACTTTTAGTGAAGGCTCGATGTAGGCTCGGCGACAGTGTCGCTGGCTAAGTCCGTTCAGTGTCTTCGTTGGCTTAGCGTAAGCTCAACGAAGGCCCTGAACGGACTTAGCCAGCGTAGGCTCTTCGTAGGCTGGCGTAGTAGCTGCGTAGGCTCGGCGTAGCAGCCGCGTAGGCGCAATGCAAGTAACTCATTCTTTGCCGGCAGATGTGACTAGCAATTCACGATGGTCTTTTCTTCTCTTTAAGTTACAGATAACGTTATTCTGCTATGCTGTAACAAACGCCGTGACCAGAATTTAATTAGTCACATTTGACATTTTCAATGTTTTTTATGAGAAGCAAGTTTTTCCTATTTTGGGATTAGGTATCTACCTATTTCATTTTGTGACAAAGTTTCAAAAGTTAAACAATAGACATCAAAATTTGTAGATAGGTAAATTGAGATTTGTGGAAATTTATAAATCATTTAAAACTTTCGCGATTTGTAAGCGCAATACAAACAGTGAGAGTGAGACTCAGTTTATTTTGCGATCTATAGTGTGGTAGAATGATTACTAAGTCGCATATAGCTAGGGTGAAGGGTGTAGCAACTAATATTTTCAGTGGTAGTAGTCAGTAAGGCTTCAGTCCTCCGAGTGGTTGTGAGTCGCGCCCTGTCCGCAGTCGGCATTCCGTCGAGAGTCTCCCTCCCGCCCTACTCGACATGTATACGAGCTAAGAATAATATATATACAGCGAACACAAATTATTTCGGATGATAAAAAAAAAAAGGGATAGTAATTTATGTGTCTTTTCCAGACTTTTCCCGCTTATTCTGTTAGTTTTGGTTGGAAATTGTAAAATTTGGACTACTTGTGCTAATTGAGTCTCCTTATAACTACTACGCAAATTGGTCGATGATAGTTTTAAGTTGAAGTGTAAAAAAATATATTAATGAAAAATGGTTGATTGTGGTTTCTCCCGACGGACGAAGAGAAGAGCGTGGTATACGTCCGAACAAGGCTTTTGGAGTTTTCTCTCTGTGAAAATAAGTAGGCACTGGTTATACGGCGTTTATAACTTCAAACTGACATTTCTTTTCAAGTTGTCTGTACCTACTTAGACGTTATTATTAGAGTAAAAATATTCAACTCATGATAGTTCATTCAAATATATATATATTAATATTATAATATAATTATAATATAGTTACCAATTTATAGGTAAGTAGGTAGGTAAATGTAATAACAATTATCAATATCGATTTAAAGGTGAAAAACATAATGGTGTGTTGGCATAATGAAATATCTAAATGTGCCAACACTGCTGACTGGTTGCGCACATTTAGGTAATTCAACATTTATAATAGCGAGCAGAGACAAGAAAATGCAAAGCATCAGTAGATATCTCGGAACAATAATTATCCTTCCGTGAACATACATAGTTCCATTACTGAAAATCTCTGCCCCTTCGGTAAATGAGATACAGACAGGATATTATGTTAGAAATTTAAGTTTCTTGCTACGGTTTAAGGGGACTACATGACCTAAACGCAAGTTTTAAAATGCCTAAAAGTATATGATCCACTGCAGTAAACAAAATCAGAAAAATATATTAGATTCTTCAGGATATAAGCTAGTAAGATGGTTCGTTGAAAATATAATACAATTAATTTGATACGACGTTCCTGAGAAAAAAGGTCTTGACAGACAGACAGACGGATGGACGGACAACAAAGTCATTCTATTAGGGTTCCGTTTTTCCTTTCGAGGTACGGAACCCTAAAAACACGAAGATACCTCTAAAAATATCTTCTAACGATTAAAAACCACACAAAATATACATGCAATCATTCTGATTTTTTGTGAGATTATCCTACAAGCAACATATTAACGTAAAACTGTTATAGTGTTTAAGTCCATCCAGAGATTTATTAAAAATTAATATTTATTGCTTATTCTTTCATATTTTGCAAAAAATCACCAGCGTTGTGTCATCACGGTTCTCTTTCTTTTGTATGCAGTCTGACAGTTACCGCGCTTTAGCTGTTGTCAGCATCTTAATAATAACTCCTGTATTTCTACATTTTCTACGTTAGTTTTGCGGTGGTGAGTTGTTTTATTACGCCTGTATCACACCGTGCGAGGTGTCTGATGGTCTGAGGCGCCGCCCCACGTTGGTAATATCTCCGTACGTTAAACTGTTTCGTTCCCACCGTAATACTAGCTTATAACACACAAACAGTTTACAAAATAATGGAAACATTGAGCTTGATACTACAACTTCAAAAAGTTTAGATTATCTTTTGATGAATAAATTAATAATATGATTTCTTGGAAAATGTGAAAATTTCGTTAAATCTGCTACCTACCCAGTGGTACAGTCGTAAGGTCACGCTTCGGTTTCGTTTTTATGACTCTTATAACTATAAAATCTTAAAATCGTTAAGTTATCCAAACTTAGAGCCTACCTACACGTTCATAAAACACCGAAAAACAAAATTTTACCTATTCTCATATTGCGATACCTTCATTACCTACGATAGAAAATAACTCCGTCCAAGTAATTTTCACACAGTTTAAAGTTATAACTAAGTTTTAAACATAGTTCCACTTTCTAAAATGCGGGATGATTTATTAGTAGGCAATTAGTTTGGTCGTGACTAACTCACATTAACTCGCACAAAAGTTCAGTTATCTTGTTACAAATGGACATTTGTCTTACTATTGTTTGTCAACATATTCATTGAGGAACGCAATTTGATCAGATTCACAGTGTTGAAAGTTGAAGTTAATTTGATGAATGTTCATGAAAGTTTTTAAAAATTAGTTTAGCTGTGCGTTTTACACTTATATCTAAGTAGGTATGTTTTTAATGGCTTAAAAAAGGGTTGGATTGGAATAGGTAGAGATCAATAAAATAATTGAAAACCCGACAGAATATACGATGCCAGTAGGTACTTAGATGGTTAAATGCTGTCACATAATTACGTATGTATTTTGCTTTTATTTGTGGAAATAATATACCTAAACCTACGATCATACTAACGCCATATTATACTATAAAAAAAGTTTCAGAATCTTTTTGGGGCAAGTCCTGACTTCAGGGATGAAGAATATTTACCTTTTCATGTAAGATCTCGAATTCCCGAGAAAACCAGTTTTATGTAACATTTTGCAGTTTCCTGGAGATATACAACGAGCGGGTGCACGACTTATTGTCCGGTGAAGTGCCTCTCCCGCCCTGCCACTCCCTGCCCCGGCGCAGAGGCAACGCGCGCAAGGACTTGCGTGTGCGCGAGCATCCTTCTAGAGGACCCTACGTGCAGAGTAAGTTTAGATATACGAGTACATAGGTACAGTTTGCTTGCATCACTTTTATAGATCCAATGACTGCGCCTAGAGTATTATAGTTATTCATCTTAATTAGGTACCTCATCAAGTTCATTCTAAATAGAGTGATATAGAGAGCAGTGGTGGCCCAGTCAGTGGTAACGGCCGCGACATACGAGTTGTAGGTCGTAGGTTCGATCCCAGACAAGGCGCTTTACTTTGTGTAAATTATTTCATCACCACTGCTCTCAAAACGGTGAAGGGAAACATCGTGAGGAAACCGGCACGTCTTAGAACCAAAAATTCGAAAACATGTGACATCTACCAACCCGCACTGAGCCCGCGTGGTGGATTACGGCCCACTCCCTCGCACAGAGAGGAGGCCTGTGTCCCAGCAGTGGTAACATAATAGGATGATTATATGTGTATGTTTATGTACGTCTACCTTATGTGTCGTTCGAACGAAGTCCAGATCATTCTAGCAGAGCAGACTTCACACGTGGTTTGATCAAACTTTTACATAGTTTAATGTTTTACCAATCAGCCAAACACGGGAATCAGTGCTCACGGTTTCGATAACTTGCTTGCTTGGATAGATGCATAGTATGCAAAGTGATCTTTCAGGATAGGAGCGCCCAGTGATCCACCTATGTATACAATATGTAAAATAAAGTCGCTTTTCGTACGTCTGTACCCTTAAAATCTTTTTAACTTCACAATGGATTTTAATGCGGGTTTCACCATCAATGTTTTATGTGTACCATACACTAATATTAGACTAAGGTACATACATAGTGTCCCGTAAGTCGAAGTCAAGTCGGAGTCCGGTGATAGGACGGGTCATAATAGATTACGGGCATTTGTAAAAAAAACTACCCATTCGATTAATGCGATTCACCTAACGATTCCGGAATGATGAAATCTCGATGTTTTGTCAAGTCGTAAAAACTATGCATAGCGATGGCGGGTAGGTTGTCTACTATAAAACTCTGTGCTTAAGCTTTGTACATAAAGCCACATTATTTCATTACACATGAGCAGATCTTCGTCGCGTGTTGGTCCAGGATGCCGAAGCTCTCCTGACGCTGGTCGCCGAAGGTGCTCGACGACGCCGCACTGCCGCTACTCGACGCAATGCCACCTCATCACGATCGCACGCACTGCTAGAAATAGCCACACCTCATGCTACACTGCACCTTGCTGATTTAGCTGGCAGGTACACGTACAACAAAAATCATATTATTTCTCATTCTTTAAAAAGCCTGCCCCTCCCATTTCTCTTGTGTATCGAAGACACGTTTACAGCTGTCACAAATCTCACAATTCACAAAATATTGCAGACCACCCGACACCCAGTTCGAGAATAATGATAATAATTTCAAATGTACCTAGCCATTAACGGCAAGGACATTCATTAATTATTAAGACTCATTTTCAACCGAATCAGAGATTACGAGATGTCTAATAAATAATAAATAAGGCTGGTCAGGGATATGGCAGAATTGATTTATTTTGGTCATGCCTTTTAAACGACTAGAGAACATGTGATTATCTGCAACCCAATTGCGTAACACACTTTCAATCTTAATCCGATTTTTAAAAAATGGAATTTCCTAATCCGTTGCTGTATAGGTTAGAAAAAATGCCTGTGCCAGGGGCCACGGTATCTCTTTCGAACAACCCGCGACCTTGACAGGCATAAATAATATGAACAAGGGATTGTGCACAATTTTTAGAGTCTTAGTCTGTAGCAATGCTATTGATATAATGTAGTCAAATTTATGATCTGTGACAGATTTATTTATTTATTTATTTATTCACAAAATCCACAGCCCTTAAATAATTTAACTTAAAATGAATCAACTAATCTTACAGCCAATTACGGATTTACAATTTATTACCTACACTTATGAAATGCACAGAAACAAACAGGATGACAGGCTAGCACCCTCCAAGCATACCTAGGTGTGCAGTGTGGGTGGGTGTGCAGTGTGGGTGAGTGTGTAGGTGTGTGTGTGTGTGGTATTGAGTTGTAATGGTGTATGGATAACTTATTAAATACTATTTATAACTGTTAGTCAATTCGTCGCACACAGAAGTTACCAAGAGTTTTCTGAACATACCTTTCTTGGTGTAAAATATGTCAAGATGAGAGAATTTCTTGTTAAAGTTTCTTAATAACCTACCAATCACAGAATTTTGAGCGTAGTTTGTACTACTATGCGGTACATCGAATAACTGGGTGTGCCTAGTCCGACGACACGGAGCACTCAACCTTAGAACTAAATCATTTAAAGCGGTACTCTCAATGTTCCCACTACAGACATTATAAAGAAAAAGCATGTCCAGAGTCATACGCCTGTTCTCCAGTGGTAGTATATTAAGCTGTTTAGAGTTTTATGAAACTTACCATTGCCCATATATTTTTGATTCATGAACATGCTCAGATATTAATTGTTCATATTATTTAGCGCAAATTTACTATGAAAAATTTCTTTACATTTTGAAACGTCTCAAAGTTTTAAACAAATAGGTAGGTATAGTCTTCGTTCCCGGGCTTGTTCATAAATGCTCTAGATTTCAATATATTTGTCCGCAAAAATTAAAATATCTGACTATTTCTGACTGCACTGATCTGCCCAAGAAACAGGCTGTGCCTACTTTGAGACCATATTGTAACTTTTGAATGTTCAAATAAACGATTTAGTACCGTAACATATTTATGAACAGTTTGTATGATAACATTTTATTGATGTCTAAGTTTGTACAGAACGTTATGATCATTTTAACTCTTAACAGTATTTTGAAACATTGTCACTGCCAATATATTAGTAAACTTGACTGTAGGTATATCCATATTGGTTCGGTATTTATTTTTCTGAAAGAAATTTTCTTTCTGAGATGTTGTTACAAACAAGGTTTAAACCTTCGTCTAGATTTGATGGATGTTGATCGCCTCAGCATTTGATAAAGGTATCTATTCTAAGTGCGGCTTATCCACTGCTCTGCCCACCCCTTACGGGAATACAGCAGTAATTAAACGTCACGTTTTACAAGATCAAAGAATTGCAGACAAATGACCCTAATCCATTGAGTAGGTTACGCTTCGATGTGTTTACCTGTAAATTGAAGAAGCCCTACAAAAGTATTCTAGCGAAATCATTTATTAGTCATAGCTCTAAGTTCTGTTATGTAACGAAAAAATTATGAACGATTTCAGTATTATTTATATTAATTTATTATTCCCATCAGTGCCTTCAAACAGCAAAACAAGGGATAGTTTAGTTAATATACATGGGCCTTTTTGTGGTGAGGAATTTCGCATGGAGATACTTGAACCATGATCAAGTTGAATTCGATCATCGAGTACTCGACTCGACTCTTGATGAACCTGACAGTCGAACCATGTCGGATTCTTACAGAAATTATAACTATTCGAGGAGTTCTGGCTGCCTTAAGCTAAGGGTGTGCATGGCACACGCTTGCGCAGCCGAATGTCTTTCTGCAAATACTTTTCATGGGGATATCCTCTTTGAGATCCGTTCCCACAAGACTTGCGGGTTCTGAATAAACTCTACTATGCTCCTTCAAAAGATTTTGATGATGTAAGATCTGTGCTGGAAGTTAAATAATAGCTCCCACATTCTTTAGGTACTCCCAGCCCCAAGTGGCTCAGTAGTGTTAAAGGAATGATAAGCAAGGATATCTCAATATATAATTTCTATATTTCCTGTCTAGTGAGAAAGCCAGTTGGGAGGGCTGTGGCGGTGGTCGGCAGAAAGAAGGCGCTAATATAAATAAGTCTTTGGTTGCGCTAAGCAACGTCATCTCTGCACTTGGTAAGCCTGTGTTTAAACTCAAATAATAATAATGTTTAATGTTTCTAGGGTTCCGTACCTTAAGAGGAAAAACGGAACCCCTATGGGATCACATCGTTGTCCGTGCGTCCGTCTGTCTGTCTGTCGGTCTGTCAAGACCCTTTTTCTCTGTAGGTATCAAATTTGAATTTATATCAAAAAGGTAGGTTTAAAAAAAAGTATGAACAAGTTCTTGAACGCTTTTGGTGAGTTAGAAGTAGGATGATAATGGAATATTCACGTAGTAATTTGCAATTGCGGCGATGTCAAAAGAAGAAAAGAGATAGACCTACGCACGAGGCAAAATACCTATACGTTTTATTTTCATTGATGAAATTATAGTTGATTAGTATTTAATTAATTTGTATTTCGCTAGTCGGCGGGGGTGCAACACGCGGGAGGTTCGTCCCATACCGTGATTCAGCTCTTACTTGGCTACTAAAAGATTGCTTCACGGGCGGAGCCAGCACGTTTATCATAGCTAGTAAGTGCAACTAATATTATAAAACGAATTGCAACACACACGTTTTGTTTAATTAGATTGTTAGGTAAGCTTCGAGGTCTATGACTACAAGATAAAGCCTTGACACACATGAAATGTAAATTAGTATGCGTGATTATGTCAGTTGAAGCAGAGATTTAGTGTTGAAAGCTGTCCTGACCTTGAATCAATGCTTCTATTTAAATGGAATGTCTGTCAAGTGTACATTTTACGAGCACCTGTAATAATTCAATGAAATTAATATCTCCTAATGGCGTTTCATTTTAATTCCTATACAGCTGTTTCACCTAGTGTTGCCTGCTACGGCGAGTCAGCCTCCACGCTCCGCTGGGCTGCCCGAGCTCGCCAGCTGCCTACACCGCGCGCCATCAGCTGCGGCTCTCACGTCGCCTCACGAGCTGCATTAGAGGCACAGCTCAATCAACTCATTTCTGAACTCACTCGGAACCATATCCGATATGTCAGTAAGAGTATTAAATTCCAATATAACAGTCTACATTTGATTAAGATTCAAATTTTCTTACGTTTTGTGCAATTCTCAGGTTGTGTGTTGATTAAAGTATGATTTGCGACCGTAACAAATACCTATGTTTTTACAAAATTATAGTCATTAGAATCGTGTAATCCTCAACTGGCAAGATTTCATGAAATAGTAATTAGGATTACTTGGTTTTAAACAGTAATATTGATGACTTTAATGACTATAATTCTGTAAATAGATAGTTTGTTACGGTCGTGAATCGTATTTTAATCAACATACAACCTTATACTGACTAGCAAATTGCAAAAAACCCAAGAAAGTTTTCGCGGGCTGCCCTGGCGTTTTCGTCTTAGATATACTTATTAATGATATTTAAATACTTGCAGGTACCGGAAACTGGGAAAATATTATTTGATGACGAACATTGGGCATTGCGAGCAAATGAACGTGATTTGCAATCTAGTGGTTTAAGTAAAGCAGCAAACATAGGCAACATTATGAATTTAACGCGTCCAAAACCAAACGCGACCAATTCAGAATCAACCGCTTCGTCAGTAGCTAGCGGAAGTTCGGATGTCATTAACACAATAGACAAGAACTCAACAATTGCAAGCGAAATAAATAAAGAAATGGACAAATTATTTGGACCTGCTCTGGAACGAGCCAGTAGCGGGGATGATCTTAAAGTGATAGCTCCTCTTAGACACAAAAAAAGACAATTCAGATCTCAAGAGGTTTTAGCCAATAATGAAACGTCTATGCCAGGCCAAAGTAATAATTTGGCAAACACTTTACCAACTCCAAGCGAAGCGCGAATCAATGATGTACCAAGTACGGAAAAACTTAAAGTTCCTCATATAACTATTCTTCACGAGAACCAGAGAGCAGAAATTGTAGCATCTGTTACTGAAAGACTATACACAAAACTGAAAAAGAAAGAAGAAACTGCAGTTTCTAAAGTAGAGTCAATGGTAGACAGGAAAATAATAGAGCCACTTAGTGAGCTAAAAATTTGTACAAATGCACGTCAAAGACTAATGGATTTAAGTCAGAAAGCAATTCGCAATAAAAGAAGAATTGGCATACCAGCGCATACTCAAACAAGAATAATCGCAACAAGAGTAAAAGATCAAGCTATTGATGTACAAACAGATCTTTACTCATATATTTCCTTAAATACACTTTCTCATACATGCTACCGAGATGTAGCTACTGAGACAGTGGCAATGACACCGCGTTGTAAAGAAATAGCCGTAGGGCCTACGGGGTCACTAGATTCTATTGACATTTCTACAGAAACTAAAACAGTGCTATACAAAAATTCCTTTGTGATGACTGATATTGTGACAAAAACCGAACGATGCACTCAGACGCTAGTTGTACCCCCGCCTAGAAGAAGAAAACGCGCATCATTATCAAAACACTTCTGTAGTAAAGAGAATCGTAATTTGAATGAAGAATTTTCTGCTGCTCCAGTTATAAGTATAAGTATATCACAGGGGTACCCTGTAGATGCAGAATCTCAAAGTTCTGATGATAATTCAGAAAATTTAAACACAAAAAATAGTATGTCAAGCGTTGCAACGGCTACTCCAGATTTGTTGACAAACCATAGTACAATCGACCCACAAAATGTGATTGATATAAAAGAAAACGAGATTAGTGTTATAGTTAATGAAGCAGAAGATGGAAAAGTTCCTTTTATAATTCAAAACGCTAACGATGGAAAATGTACCGATTGCATTAAAGATATAGAGGAATTTCCAGACACAGATGATTTTACACTACCAAGAGTGAGTCCCAATTCTGTACGAAAAGTTAATTCTAATGAGATAAAAAATATGATATTGGGACGCAATGAAAATATTTATCCTTACAATATTGTACTATCACCGCCAAAAGAAAGAGATACAAAAAGGATTGTTACATTTAAAGACACCAGCATAATTCCAACCGTTGCAATTGCTTGTGAAATCAGCAAGGATAGTGAAAGTTATGATAATACGAAGAATGAGACTGAAACTGCTTCCGATATGACAACATCTGAGAAAGATTTTCCAGTAGACAAAGACTATGAGAGTATATATTCTGATTCTACAGAATCTAGTAAAGTGGAAACAGATTCTTTTATTTGGAAAAAAGGCAGTAGCAGAACAATGGGAAGTTTAAAGAGATCTAATTACGTTCCTGTATACAAGAGTACTAAATACAAAACAACGAAAGCGAGGCATGTTCAAGATTTTTTGAGATTAGAACCTGACGGAAACGAAGTAGGGTTTTCGAATGAACACACACGACAAAATATAAGGGATTTAAGTTCCAGCGATAGCAGAGATACGGACAATGCTGAATACAAAAGTAGACGACGCAAGCCATATTATGATAGCAATCCGTATTACAATCGTAATAATGATTATGATCACGATAATATAAGCGAATTTCAAAGTATGGAAGGGAAATTACTGGACTCTTGTGGTAACCTGGAGGAGGCGGTTAATAAATATGAAAATTATATAACTAACTACAAAGGAGGTATGAAAAATGACTGTGTTGAAACAACGGCACGAAAACCCAAGGAGTATCTGCAGCATTTAGTACAGTTAAGAAGAGAGGTCGTGAAAGCAGAGAGCGAGAATACGGATAGTTCTTTAGATTTAGCTCATAAGTAATGTCATGGATTTTGTGTTTATGTATTTTTGTAATAACATAATTTAATAATAAGAAATATTAATAAATGATTGTGTATTGTCTCAAAACAAAATTACATTACATTACGTACTTACGTTATGAATTTACTCTTATGTAAGCTGAAGTGGTCAACTTACATAAGAGTGAATTCATAACAATTTCATTTAATACAGCTAGGCAAGTTGCAACAACTGACGACTGACCGATGGTAGAGTCAAATTCAAGTTCATTGCAATCTAAAGATATGCGACCCTGCCGTAAAATAGTAGACAATATTATGAAATAGTCAAGTCCACAGTAAACTGCCTTAGCTATGAGAGCCACACTAGTCATTGACAATGCGTGAGCGCAAGCGAATAACGTCAATTAGAGAGATTTGAGTAAATACTAGGAAAACTATGATTATTAAGCTATTTTCCAAATAAAAATTAAACACAAAATTACAGTTGATTCGGTTGTGTTGTGTGATTTTGTTTGATTGTTTTACAAAATGTCTTTTTTAATAACTCAAGTGTTTAATCCCCAAACAATAATATTTGCGGCTGTCGCTATTATTTACACATTTCTGTGGTTCCGATACAAGTTTACGTACTGGTCAAAAAGAGGTGTTACCGGGCCGAAACCAGAGTTGATTTTTGGGAATATTAAAAAAGTGATTAAAAGAAAGGAGCAGTTTTTCCAGCCCTACTACGATAATTACTTCAAATATAAACATTTACCTTACATCGGAATGTACTCGTTCCACCAACCGGTGCTGTCTATACATGACCCAGACATAGCGAAGCTCATGCTGATCAAAGACTTCGACAGTTTTCAATCGCGAGGCACGTATGCCGGTGGAGTGGGTGACCCGTTAGCGGCGAATCTGTTCAACATTTTCGGGAAGCGATGGAAAAGCCTGCGACTGAAGATGACTCCGACATTCACTCCTGGAAAACTGAAGACTATGTATCCGATTGTTGAGGATATAGCGAAACAAGCTTTGAGCTATGTAGATGTGTTACATTCTAACAAAAAAACTATAAATTTCACCGAGTTTTATTCAAAATATGCGATGGAGATTATTGGAAATGTTGGTTTTGGTGTTGAATGTAACGGTTTTAGAAATCCAAATTCGGAATTTTATATAAGAGGGCATGAATACTTTGATCATCAATCTCATTACTGGTAAGTGCAATTAGTTTATTTAATAAACTGGAATTTCTCAGTAGCAGCCCGAAGTCTGGATTTGTGCCCGGTAGATGGCAATAGGCTCGCCCCCTATTACATGGGACTTAAACATAACTGGCGAAATGTGGGTGTACTATAGGTACACCTCTGCCCAACCCTTCGGGGAAACAAGGCGTGATGTTATGTGTTAATTAAAAAAATAGCTATCATGTTTTAATTAAAACATATCACTAAACCTGTGCATATGTGTTTCCTACTAGATAAACCGCAAACTATTTCACAACGTCTTCGTCAACGTCAAGTGTTTGGTAACCAAATCGCTAAGTAGATTAAGGACATTTTGTTGTAATTTCAAAAGGATCTAATAGAACTTGTCTATGGAAAAAATATGATATCGTCAGATATTTGCTTGTAAAAGTAGCATACTGATTGAAAACATTATTTCCTTACGATTCAAATAAATTCTGCACTCGATGAAATTCATTAAAGCCTTTGTTGCAGAAGAAACAAGCAAGCGATATTTGCTTATAAATACTCAGTTTATTAACACTATTTATTTTTTTAGGAGGCTCATCCGAGCGTTTGCGTTTTTCGCGCCTGACACGTTTGATAGCCTAAAGATCAGACGAATTAGCTCTAAAATAGAAAACTTTTTCTGTGGCATTGTTAAAAAGACAGTCGAACATCGGCAGAAGCATTCTTTGACTCGGAACGACTTCTTGCAGACGCTTATTGAATTAAAGAATGGGCATGTAGTCGATGAACAAGGTACGTAGGTGAGATAGCTGCATTGCACATTCGTTTATGTATTAAACATTTATTTTGTAAGACTAACCTAGTTAGTATGCTAGTGCCTGGTTAAATATAAACAACATGATGAAAAAAACGATTAACACCATTTACTTCACTTGGGCAATTATTTTGGCACCTACACTATGTACGATCATGTAACCATGTAATTATGTGAAGACTTCACTGGAATAGTTGATCAAACATTAATACCAAAACTCAATAGACAACCAGTATATACAGACCAAATCAACTTTTCAGGCAAAGTGAAATATACGAAAACGAATTTCCCTTTCACGATGACTGATGTGGCTGCAAACACCATGTTGTACATGATTGCTGGCTACGAGACATCAGCCACAACCGGCCAGTTCGCAGCTTATCAGCTGGCCCTGAATCCTCATGTACAGGCCAGGGCGAGGCAGGAGGTAGACACGGTACTAGCCAGGCATGGAGGCGAGTGCACATACGAAGCACAGAACGAGATGGTGTACTTAAATATGGTTTTGGACGGTAAGCATCACAGTTAAATAATTTGTCTATTTATCGAGCTATCTAGCTAAAACGAAAAACGCCCCATGGCTTAATACCCTAAGCCTGGTTAGGTCTGATTTGTAGCATAATCAGCCTCCTCTCTTAGAGAGGCAGTATTCTACCACGCGGGCCCAGTGTGGGTTTGGCAGATGATAAATGACTTCGAATTCGTGGTTCTAGGACATGACGATTTACTCACGATGTTTTCCTTCGCCGTTTAAGCGCAGTGGTGATAAAATTATTTACAAAAAGTAAAGTGCCTACCTGCGTTTGGACCCACGACCGACTTGTAAGTCGGGGCCTTTACCAGTGGGCCACCACTTCTCTGTTAGTCTGATTATTAACTCTGTTGAACTCTCAAGCACCTTAAGCTGTAGTGCTATTCTGTAACCATCTTACCGTGATAACTTGGGTGAAGTGAGCGTGGATTGAGCAGTCAGTGCCACTGATGCTAGGGATTGACAAAGACGGGATGACACTGACAGCTCACTCCACGCAAATCCTCACGGTGAGATTTTTATAGAATCGACATGCTGTTGTGTTCAAAACAACCCAATTAAAGCTATTTTGATTTGAGATTTTAATCATTCGACAACTGATTCAATAACTGATGTTTTGATCAACCTTTCAGAAACCAAGGTGTTTAGAGTTAATTTTGTCAAAAGGCTCATTAGCAAACAACATTAGTACTAGGTTAAGGTTAAACTATTGCTGCAACACAATATTTAAACACAATAATAATATTATCTTGAAATAAGATAATATTATTATTGTGTTTCTAAGCGAGACAGCACTAAATTAATGTTTAGCTGCCTCATTTAAAAGCTAAAGGCATCGACTTCAGGTCATCTGGGACGAACCTAGATTTTCAACACTGACATTTTGATCAAAATATGTTTTTTTGTTCGCAACCCAGAAACGATGCGGATGCATCCATCCATGCGCGCTCTATTCAGAAGATGCAACAAGGACTATAAACTGCCCAACAGTGACCTGGTCATAGAAAAAGGCACCATGGTGTTCATCCCAATTCACGCAATACACATGGACCCCGATATATTCCCTAAGCCAGAGAAATTCGACCCTGAAAGATTTTCACCCGAGAATAAGGCAAAGTTGCACCCGTGTCACTGGATGCCATTTGGGGAAGGGCCCAAGAAATGTTTAGGTAAGAATTTATAACTAAGGAAAATCCTCTGTTGTAGCCAGCCTAACTCAAAGTTTCTTAGGTTTTTTGAAAATTGCAGTTCTTTTTTACGTCGTATGTTGATCAAAATTAAATTCGCGACTAGAAATAAATATTTTTTCAGAATATTTCATATCAAAATACTTAGGTGCTACAGCTTTTCAAAGTTTGTCGATTGTTATCAAATTGATGATTATTGTTCAGTAAAACTGTATGTATAATTTATTTAAACAACAATTTTAGACCTTTGCCTTACCATTGTCATATCTAGAGATACATACATTTGGGCACAGAATATCCTTTAGTTTGGGTCTAGGTCGTATCTATTAAGTACGATTGCTCAAACAAATATCAATAGATAGTCGTTCATGCATACACCTATAATACTTACGCTTCTAGACTGCTACTCATTAGAATGAGTAGCAGTCTAGCGTCCTCAAATGTTTCTGTTAGCTGTAAACATAACGTTTTATTGATTTCGTAAGACAAGTAATTCCTTCCCTTCTTGATCAACATCTTAGATGCAGAACAGTTGTTCAGAGTGCTCCTTGTCGTATTTTCTTTATTTTAATTTTATTAGACGTTCGTGGCAAATAAGTATATCATCTTCGCCCCAATCTATTTTAAAAGCATAACAACTGTATAGCCTCCAATGTATATCCAAAACCATCATAACTATAATCATTTTCACTAACTGAGATTATTTCGTACTTACAATAAAAAAAAATGTCTTTATAGTATTACGAGTACCTATGGGCTTATTGATTGTGTAACTAATATTATATTAAAATCAATAGTGTTGTGCACATACTGGCGATGGCGTTGTTCTTGACCTGCTAGTACTGGCTGCACAGCTAGCGTGCCATCGACACTACTCGTGTTTCGCGCCTTTGGACATTACATCTCCGCACGTGCCAAGTTTTTTTTACTGAGCTATCAAATCAACAGCAGTATTGTTTAGTAGAATCTGATAGAAGTCCATGATAATATAATATATGTCGAAGATAGATTGTCGAATCCGCTGTTTTAAAAAACCGCTAGTTGTTGTACTTCAAAGCTCCATTATGTTAAACAACTGAACGACGTTTAGCCATTTTACACAATTGCTGAACTTTATAACACTTCATATTGCTTAAACATTTTGCGTTTATCAATGCAGCGGGTCAACGATTAAAGGTTTTGTAAACCAGCGTGAAATGAAATGTCAGATTGTAGATTTAAGTTCTTCATTTTGACGAGGCTCTGCGTATCACAACAATAATACCGTGAGAAACAGAAAAAAAAAAACGAGTACCTAATATAAGTGAAAACGACCCTAAGTGAAAACAGTGATTTTAAGGACAATTTGAATATAAATAACAGAGATTTATGGAAGTCAGCCCTAAAAATATTAAATAGCCAAGCCAACTTGGAAGAACTTGTCGTGGCACCGCTCGCTTGGCTCGCTCGGCTTGCGCGATGTTGGTCAAAATTCTAACCTAACCTAAACCAATTGGTCAGGGTGTCCAATTTTTTAAATGGAAAATCATCAAATGACTTCTCCCGCTCTGCGTGTCAGAGTTTTACTCACTAAAACTCACCCGAGTTAATTCAGTTGCCTGTGCCGGGGCCACGGTATTTCTTCGGGACAACCCACGACCCTGGCAGGCATCGGCCCTATCGGACCGCGTCAATTGCTGCTGACATCTATATGAGGCGCGCGTGGAACAAGACACGCCGTCGACCCGGGCCTGATCCTTACCGGACGGCAAGCTGCCCATTTTTCGCCGTCCCCTAGCCCGAGCCTACGGTGGCCGGGAATCTGCAGGCGACTCCCGACGCCCAGGGCGTCTCCTAAGGCGAATAGGGGCATGAGGCCGCAAGGCTCTCTACCTCACGCGCTCCGTCTCCTCCTTCGCGAGCAATACTGGTTCGCAGAAGGAGGTGACGGCTTCCTATTCGCCTCGCTCCGTACCATGGCCTGGACCAGGGCCGGACCAGGGTGACACCCGGGCGTTTCCTCCCGCCTTATGCGAAACAGGAACCTCTCGAAACAACCATGTCCGGTGAGGACCTGTGTCAAATGACGGGAGGTGAGGAAGCCGTGGCGCTTCTCCAACCACTCCTCAAAGATGGGACTTATCGCCGCTATTGTGGCGTGCCCAGCACTGGGTTGCGACAATCGCATGTCATGTGACCCTGGCGGAGATCGCGGCCATAACGGACCCCGTCAATCAGTGCAATTAGCACTTCGCTCGCTCGGCACGCGCGATGTTAGTCAAAGTTCTCACCTAACCTAACTGACGATTTTCCTCTTATTAATGGCTTATTTAAGAGACTTTGTGTGAAGGTGTACACACAATTTCGTGTGTTCAGTAACATATTTTCGAATGATAAGTATATTTCAGGTTAATCTTAGAATCCTAGTCGACTTTTATTTTTTTCAGAAACAAGGAAGAATTGATGTTATAGTTTCCTTATTAATAAAAACTTTGAGTATGAACCTAACCCTCCCCTTCCTCTGCCTGACCCTTCGGGGATGACAATCGTGATGTTATGTTGTTTTATTGTGAAAAAGGAATGATAATGTTCGACAACAATTTCGATTCTAGGTGTAAGGCAAGGGTATATCCAGTCGAAGATGGCGTTGATAAAAGTGCTGCAAAAGTATGAACTGATACTAGATGAGAGAACAGAGGTACCGATGAAGATTAAGAGCTCCTCACTCGTATACGCAGCTCAAGGCGGAGTGTGGCTCAAGCTAAGAAGACTGGAGACTTAAAACGTAGGTACCGGTACGTAAGTTTTCTAAATTGGATTTTAATAAACATCTATACTCATCACGTTTGCGGAGTTTCGCGAACTAATTTAAATTGACCTCGTAGAAAAAAATTAACTGTAGGATTTGAAATCAAAATATGCGCTTTGATCGAGAACGCACGATGTGTTCGGTCTCAGGGACGACAGTAAATGTGGTTTTATCGCTAATTATTTTAAAACATGTAGAGGACATCAGGCAAACTGTAGATATTTGACCCCAAATATTGCACAATCGTTTGCTCGTCGGCCATATTTACTTGAATACTCATGTTTGATTTACAGTATTTCTTTGTGTATCCACCACAAATAATCATAGCAGGATTTGTACAAAAAATATTTTTTTTATAAGAAGTTGGAATTCTAATTCTTATATTCTTAGGTGCCTAAAAAGTGTCTTCAGGTATTTACAATATTTTATAACCCCGCAATAAAATATCTTAGACAAATGATTGGTCTCGCTGCGCTCGACTAGATACCGCCGGCGTACTTGTCAAATGCGGCAACAAATACTACGCCAAAGTCGGCGTACCCGAGCCATTCACACTGCAAGCTGTCTGTGACGTGCACGTGCCGGATGTTTTATTAAATTTTGGACATAATCCGAAGTAAAATGCCAGTTTGCGTAGTGTAACTGTGTAAAAATAATACTACGAGTACAAGAAATAAGAATCACATACCATCAGTAAGTTTCGTTTAATTTCGAAATTTCAACTTAAAATAACATGTACCCTAAACGCCATCCAGTGTTGCCGCATATACAAGAGTCAAGCTCCCCGTGGTTGAGATTTATTAAATGTGAATATTTTGTTTTTGTACTTTATTATATATCCTATTTTATTTACCTAACCTAGTTCAATAAATAATTTAATGTTTATCTTTGTAATCTATAAGGTGTAAAAATGATAGCTGACACTATTTCAAAGGGAATGATGATGATTCTACCCATGAAACTGAACAACTTTCCCCAAGGATTATGGGTTGAAAAATGAAAAAGAATCATTGTATGTAAATAAAATAAAAAGTATTAAAAATGAGGCCTAATAATTGATAGAAATGCCATCCTTTTTTCTAAACACGAAACCTGTGCCTTACCTATACACGAATATATTTATACATTCGTTTATAATTTATTGTTAATTTTTAAGTATTTGCTTGATGTTTATAACTTACTACTAATTTATAAAAAACCTCAACCCCATCTGATCACAGTGGACAAATAATAACATTTTGCTCATATACGCCTTTACAAAAAACTCAAATAATGTTTAGGCAAATTACATGTACAGATTTAGAGAAATTAAATGATTCTTTGGCCAGTCAATTATGTAAACAAAGTTTTAATAATATAGGTGACCCAAATGAGTTCTACGCCGTAGTGATTGGGCCACTCCTGGCATACGTAAAAGTAGAGAAAATCTATTTGAACTTTATGGCCTAAAGCAACATGTGACCCATACAAGCTTACATCAGTATGCTGCAAGATATTCAAACTTATTTAAAAGTGTGTGCAAAATAGATAAAGCTCTTTAGATTAGCAATAAAATAAAATCAGCTGATGATACAATAAAAACGGCAAATAATTAATAATGAAACTGATAGGAAAAAACAGCGTAATATTGAATTTAATTTAGAGAATGCACGTGGCCCCATCAACTCAAATGTAGATATAGCTCAGGAATTTGAAAACTTTTTTGTTAATGTTCCACTTAAAACTACTGAAGCTTTAAATTCCTCATCCGCGCTTGCTGCTGCCTTACTTAAAAATAATGTAAAAGCATGCCCTTTGGAGTTTAGGTTTCAGCATGCAAAGCCCCAAGCTGTTATAAAAGCTTTTAAAGATCTTAAAATTAAATCAACAGAAGATCTCTGGGGAATGTCTGTAAAAGTCTGTAGATCTCTCATCGAAACCCTTGCGCCCTATTTAGCATTCATATTTAACACCAGTGTAGACCAAGGAGTCTTTCCGGATCTTTTGAAACACAGTAAAGTGATCCCATTGTTCAAATCGGGTGATAGTAAAGAGCTCAATAATTAACCCGTGTCAATTCTGCCAGTTCTCAGTAAGGTGTTTGAAAAGTTGATGCTCTATCAAATGTTATGTCACTTTAATAAAAACTCCATTTTGCATGAACATCAGTACGGTTTCACTAAAGGACGTTGTACCACTGACGCCGGTGTCACCCTAATAAGGAACATTTTTAACGCTTGGGAGGAATCACAAGATGCCATTGGAATCTTTTGCGACCTCTCTAAGGCGTTCGATTGCGTAAACCATGCGACACTTCTGCTGAAACTGGAGCACTATGGGATTAGGAATGAAGCTCTTGATTTGCTAAGATCATACCTGAAAGATAGTAAAGTAGCGAATGTGACATCATATTGAACGGAGAAAAACTGGAATTTAGTAATCAGACGGTTTTCCTACGAACCACGCTAGACGAGAAGTTACAATGGGGACCCCATATAACATATCTCGCGGGGCGACTAAGCTCGGCCGCGTATGCTGTTAGAAAGAAAAGACAGTTAACAGACGTAGAAACCGCGCGTTTGGTTTATATTAGCTACTTCCACAGCATTATGTCATACGACATTTTACTGTGGGGTCGGGCTGCTGACATTGAATCCATTTTTATTTTGCAAAAGAGAGCTGTCGGAGCCATTTACAATCTACGTCACCGCGAATCTCTTAGGGAACTATTTAAGAAGATTAATATAATGACTGTACCTTGCCAGTTCATTTACGAAAATATTTTGTATGTTAGAAAAAATCTGCATCTATTTTAATAAAATAAGTGATAGACATAATATTAACACTAGAAATAAAAATAAAATAGATCAACCATTTTTCAGACTATCTAAAGTACATACATCTTTTATGGGGTACTGTGTTAAATGTTACAACAAAATACCTTGTGAAATATTGCAATTAAAGGAAAGGAAGTTTAAAACTCATGTTAAAAAACACTTTGTAAACAAGCATACTACAAATTAGAGGATTATATCCTAGATAAGAATGCTTGGAAACATTCTGGTCCTGCTCCATAGGCCAATCTAGAGGCTAGACAAAATCATACTATGTAGTTGCTTATTGTATTGTATATTTTGTTACTTTTACTTTGCTCACACACTGACTTATTCCTAGTTAATATTCTAGGAAAATCATATATTTTTACAATGTTTGTAAATATGTGAGCACAATGTACCTATCACGTGATTAATTTATCTGCCTTTGCTTTATTTTTAATTCTTTTTACCAATTGTGGTATAGTATTTTTATTCTTGGTAATGCGTCTTCACTTATAGAATTATAATTAATGTATGCAAAATATTGTAAAACATTTTAAAATAGTAACGGTGGAGTTTCTTGCCACTTCTTCTCCATACGAAACTACTTTTTGGAAGTGGCGGCTAAAATCAAAATCAGTTATATTTTTAATGTACATTTTGACGTTCAAAAATGCCTTTTTATAGGCCTATTTGAAATAAGTGCTTTGACTTTGACTTTGAACCACGAGGAACTTGATACGCGGCAACACTGAATGGCGTTTAGGGTTCATGATATTTTCTGTTGAAATTTCGAAATTATGCGATACTTACTGACGGTATGTGATGCCTGTGTCCTTCTTATTCCTTGTAGTATTATTTTAACAGTGTTTTACTACGCAAACTGGCATTCTACTTCGGATTATGCCCAAAATTTAATGAAACATTCGGCACGTTCTAGTGACAGACAGCGTGCAGTGTGACTGGCTCGGGTACGCCTACTTGGGCGCGGTATTTTTTGCCGCATTTGACAAGTACGTCGGCGGTATCTTGTCTAGCGCCGCGAGACCTATCATTCGCAAAGAAAAATAAAATGTAAAAGTAAATAGTTTAACGAGGGGCATATTATTTTAGAACGAAACGGCGGCTGTCCTCTTGGGCTGCTCCTTTATGGGTATTTATTTATAGGCCCTATCGTCTTTTACGCAATCCACACATCGTTTTATGGAAAATGTCACAAAAAGTGATGATACTTTTTCAACCGCAACTGTAAACAACGATTCACATTAGTCATCACTCTTTTGTGTGTCAGTTTGATAGATCCGTTGTCAGTTGTACTTTTTTTTAAAAATAAATACCAAATTAGCAACGAGAAAAACTAAAAATTTATATTTTCATTTCAATTTTTTTTTTATTAGCGGAGTTTAAAAAATGTCATAAGCTCAATCTACTCATTACCAGGAGTTGGTATTTACTTTTGTTGTGTTCTCAACATTGGAAAATATTTTGAACTCTCTCAATGTTTTATTTCTTTCGTACAAATTAATGTAAAGATCTCGCCATTATTCTTTCTTCTTCTTCTTTGCTTAGATGGCGACGGTAACCAGAAGCACAAAGTTGTGATGGGACTCAAAACAAAACAGCACAACTGTGATATAATTTAGGGCATGGTCGGCCAAGATAGCGCATGTCATGACGGTTCACGGGACATCGATATCGCGCTTACTCTAATTTGGAACTGGTTTAAGCACGCTCAAATTGTAAATAATAAAACGCAGAATGAAAGGTTCCGTACTATGAATAAACTTATCCCAAGAACAAACTAAACATTGTAGTTTTTAAAAACATGTCCTCATACATCGGTATACGTCACGATCAATTCTTCAACTCCAAATGCAAGTTTGTAATTGCAAGACATCTATTTTTAAATGTGATTTTTACTTTTCGCCTTTACTTGTGCTGTGAGACCTTTCGTCTTGCCAAATTTCGTGGTTCTAGGTCAACGGAAAGTTTTGTTTTATTTGCAAGTATCAACATATGTCACTTAAATGGCTGTATTGTTTATTGCGTTGACTTAGAAGCTTGATGTTTTTAGAGCTCCAAGAAACCGTACAACTTTAGTATTAATTTCAATTTGATCTTTACACAGACAGACAGGCGGGCGTACAAGGGTTCCGTTTTTATTTCCTTTTGAGGTGCGAAACCCTAATAACCAACAATTACCGTTATTGCGTATTGAATGAAGTACTAACTAAACACAAAATGCCGAATTATAGCAGAATGAAATATTTGTAATAGTGGATGTCCTCGAGTCTCTATGTTTCGCGGGTTTCCTACCCGCTAAATTTTGCCCAATGCCTTTTTTATTATTTTATTACTGAATTGTGTTGACCTCGATCACGTCTGATGGAAACCGTTGGATGAGGTCTATGGCGGATGTCGGTTCACTCTTGATTTGAAGGCAGCCTGGCAGGCACTTTGGTTCACGTCATATCTTAAAAGAAGCCTTTTTTATGCACAGGTATACTCGTATGGACATCGAAAGTGACGAAAATACGACCTGTGAAGCCAACAAGACCAGACCAGACCTAGTGGAGAAAATTAAACGAAGAATTTATTACTATTGTAATTAATTGTTCCGTCAAAATCAAACAGTGGGATGAAAAAAACATTCCACTTACAACTTGGTGGCGCAGAACTTAGGCAGAGTAGAATTTCTAACAGTTTATAGGTTACGTTCGTTGATGATTTTACGAACTTCCGATTTCCCATAGCTGTCTAACTTTGTTAAACGTTAAAGCGTTACATATTGAAAGATTTAATGGAAGTTAAGGTTCATCGTTAAGAAATTGCATTTTATATGTCGTTGTGTTAGCGATTTGCTTAGAAAACAATTTTGGTGGGCTGTGGAAGTTTTGGCAGAACATGAAAAATTCGTATAAGAGGGGTATATCATTGTTTGTAATAATAATAATTTGATTGTCGGAACGTGTTTTTCGCGCTGCGGCGTGGTCCGTTTTTTGGCAAGTCGAAGGTAGGTACTTACTTAACGATTAACGGACTTATGGAAAGTAAAAGCTGTACTGCTGAGGAGTTTGTTGCGCCACTTCTTCTTCCTAGTTAGAGCATTAGAAAGTGGTGAAGGACTGGCGTTTTTGAAACCCTCTTATTTAATTTTGACGTTCAAAAAGTGCTGATTCTAAGCCTAGTTTGAGTAAATGACTTTTGAATGAGTCCGTTAACAATTTTAAAGTTAAGTTAAACGTTAATCAGTAACTCACAAAGTTAACTTACGGTATTGTGCCCAGCTTTGTGACTACCCATACTAAATCACAAAATTTTCTACACACTCGACCTCAAGTTACCGTGAATAGAAGTACCTATTGGCTGTGCATCATGTAGGTTTTGAGTAACGACTGGCCCTGAAGCCCCAAAGTGGTTATTCCGTTTTTGCGCCATCTAGGTCGCCTATGTAGTATATACGCCGAATATTATTACGGCTCTGTTCTCAGAAGTCGAATGTACCAAAATATTTGATATAGGTACAAGTTGATGGTATTGATGAGCATTAAGGTAATATAATATATTTAGAGCGTTCCAGTGAATAGAATAATAACGTATTATCCTCTTATTGACTGAATGGATATTCTGATAGTCAAACCTTTTAGCAGTAGGTATTTAATTAACATTTTAGTTAAAAATGTAGTTGCCTTTTATTTGTGTAAGTCAAGCATGAAAGAAATTGTGATAGACATATATCTAAGAATATTTTTAATTAGTTTTTAAAAAAATTAAAAATGGAGTGTCAACTCTACCTATTTGTATCTTGTGAGTTCTCTTACGACAGTGTTTTATTTAGACCCCGAACGTAATTAAAAACCTCGGACCCGATATTATCAAACCATTTTTTTTGCGTATTTTATTATGTAACACACACAACAAAATTTGGAAGATACGTTAACACCAAATTATCTACCTATTTGTATTTTGGGAGTTCTCTCGACAGTGTTTTATTTAGACCCAGCACGTAATTAAAAACATCGGACACGATTTGATCAAACCAGTTTTTTCTCGTATTTTTATTTTGTAACAAACTTACACAATACAATTAGATAGATAAGTTGACACCAACTTATCCACCTATTTGTATTTTGGGGAGTTCTCTTACGACAGTATTTTATTTAGACCCAGAACATAATTAAAAACCTCGGACCCGATATTATCAAACTAGTTTTTTCTCGTATTTTTATTTTGTCACACACAAAACAAAATTTGGTAGAAACGTTGACACCAACTTATCTACCTATTTGTATTTTGGGAGTTCTCTTACGACAGTGTTTTATTTAGACCCCAAACGTAATTAAAAACCTCGGACCCGATATTATCAAACCAGTTTTTTCTCGTATTTTATTATGTAACACACAAAACCAAAATTTGGTAGATACGTTAACACCAACTTATCTACCTGTTTGTATTTTGGGAGTTCTCTCGACAGTGTTTTATTTAGAACCAGCACGTTATTAGAAACATCGGACACGGTATTTTCAAACCAGTTTTTTCTCGTATTTTAATTTTGTGTTTTATTTTCATTATTTGAAAGTACCAGAATTATGATTGTGTAACCCTGAGCTTACCTATGTAAATATATAACTTCTACCATTTCGTAAAGGACGTCGATCGTTATTATTGGTATGGTAAAATCAAGGTTATGCATAAGTTGGTACCACCCTGATTATGTCTGTACTAATTGTCCATTGCAGTGTGGATTAGAATAGGAAAGTTTTAATTCGAACTTATACGTAACTTGCCTAGGTTTAGCATGAATTAAAAATAGTTGGTAAACTTGCATGACTAAAGAGAATTAATTACTAAAATTAATTATTATAAAATGCATTTTTTTTAAATGTGGGAATAAACTTCTAAACAGTAGTTTTAGGCCCGTTTTGAACGGCTTCTTTAAGGTTCAGCGCGCTAGCCGCACCGCAGAATAATCGTGTGAGCTTGATACAAGGGCGTCGTCAGTAAGTTGATATATAATTATGGAGGATGAGGGATAAAGATATGGAAGATAAGATATTGTAGCTACAGACAAGAGCAGACGAAGCTTTAAGGCAAGCCTCCACAGCGATTGTAATAAGAAGGGCACAAAGTCCAATGTGTAAAGCTCCACGAGCTCTTGACTGTACAATAATTTAAACTTGTAAACAAAGCTAATAATATATTTATTAGAAAAATAGAATATAAAGAATGTGGGCAAGTGGTTTGGCCATGTTAAACGAATGTACAGGTTTCTTTTTTGAAAATAGACCGAGCGAGACCCTTTTTACAAGCTTTTATATAACTTACCTTGACAGTTAGTTAGTATGTATGAGTCAAATCTTGTAAGCTGAATTAAAATCACTTCCTCTTATACGCCGTAATTGAAATATGAAATGTTGGTTTAATTTCAAAGACAATGCATTTTTGTGATGCATAACCTGATTCTGCACCCTGGATTGGAGCTGCTTTAGACGAGGAAACTCCTTAACGGTGAAACAGTACAGACACGAAATTTTATACAGAGTGCAAAAATCATCAGCTGCAAAAAAAATATCTACGGTAGGTCCTTAAGGTCAACCCCTGCAGATTTATAACTTATCTTGTGTTTTTATGAGAAAATTGATTTTTTTACTCATTCTTATCAAAATTCGAAAAAATCTACATCCTTTAGTTCTAGTCATTTTCACTAGATTGGTACTGATGAGTCCTTGCGTTAGACATGCTTATTATGGTTGTTTATTGGGTGTGTAGAAGATAATATTAAGTTTTACGAAATTTGTTTTTTTCAAATCATAACTTTTTATTTACTTCGGACCCCACTGTGAAAAAAAAAAATACTCTACCGAAAAGTGACCCTGTATTACAAGTTTTGGCGCATTTAATAGGAAGTCTGAAAAGGTATTACACATGGCCATGAGTATTTCGTAAAACATAATTTTATCTTCAACACACCCAATCAACAACCAATAATAAGCATGTCTAACGCAAGGACTCATCAGTACCAATCTAGTGAAAATGACTAGATAAAGGATGTAGATTTTTTCGAATTTTGATAAGAATGAGTAAAAAAATCAATTTTCTCATAAAAACACAAGATAAGTTATAAATCTGCAGGGGTTGACCTTAAGGACCTACCGTAGATATTTTTTTTGCAGCTGATGATTTTTGCACTCTGTATAAAATTTCGTGTCTGTACTGTTTCACCGTTAAGGAGTTTCCTCGTCTAAAGCAGCTCCAATCCAGGGTGCAGAATCAGGTTATGCATCACAAAAATGCATTGTCTTTGAAATTAAACCAACATTTCATATTTCAATTACGGCGTATAAGAGGAAGTGATTTTAATTCAGCTTACAAGATTTGACTCTTACATACTAACTAACTGTCAAGGTAAGTTATATAAAAGCTTGTAAAAAGGGTCTCGCTCGGTCTATTTTCAAAAAAGAAATCTTTACATTCGTTTACCTTAAGGACCTACCGTAGATATTTTTTTTGCAGCTGATGACCCCATCTAACCCCTAGTTGCGTTTGATCCACGACTTTTTGGCCAACCTGTATAGGTAGATACGTATTTAATTGTGATAATCCGTTCTAAAGTCCGCTACGACCTTGCTGCTGCACCCAGGACTGGCTGCACGAGGAAACTCCTAAACGGTCCACAGCGAAGACATTAAATTTTATACCTATAGGTACACATTCATACACTATGTCCTGTCTGATGACCCAGGATTGGCTCCATAAGAGAGATCTCAGTGGTGGTCTTAATTATGACAGCCTCTTCAAAAGTATGGCATGACTAGGATAGTTCAACACGGTTGGCTTCACACCATGACTTGTGTAAAGGCGTGTTTGGGTTCGGTGTTTTTTTTTTACAAAAAACTTTTTAAACTTTTTACCTATGAGATACAGCCCGCGGAGTCAGACAGAAGGACGGGCGGACGGACAGCGGAGGGCACAGAGTACTTTTACTATATAGGTTTTGTAAGGGGGCAAATTAAACTTACGTGAACGTCCTTCTTCTTCTAGATGCCTTTACTTAAATTTTATTTGAATAATTTAAATATGGGACAGCTGCCCTTCCCTGCAACCCCGCCCTCCATGGCTACACCCATAGTTTGATATGACACGGCAAACCATTGTGTGCATCGGTTGTATGGTCTACGGCTACGGCGGCGCCGGGCCGAAGTGCCGCCGTGTCTGTCACCAAACTTCCAAAGCGATCCATACAACACTGAGAACCGTCCCTACACACGGCGAATCAACCGTAGTTTTTCACGGCAAAAATAAAAGTGTTTAGATCTCAAAAGTTATAACATGTCATTTCCCTACGTATTTTCGTTACTACGTGCACAGATAATAGACTATTATGATTCATAGTAATTATAAATAAATAATGTATTATTATAATAGGTTACCAACGTGGACAACTAAATGAGAAAGATTGCATGTTCAGTCTTGTTTTTCCTTTTGCTTTGTCTGTGTCTCTTTATCGACTTCTTTCTTATCCGCTGAACTAAGAGTTTCATAGTCGTCGTCTGATTTGATTCGGAGGACATTCTTATCTGATATGCGGACATGTAAACTTCTCTTATCTTTGCCCGTCTGGACACCGACCGTCTTCAAATTGGATTTTTTTCTCGATTTTGCTGGTACAGTTATCATCGCCCCGGCACTGTCATCGTCTTCATCCGTTGGTTGCGAAGTTGAAGCTTTAGGACTTGTTTGATCCATTAATTGAGTTGTCTCAGTCTTTTTTCTAGCCTGATAAAATTGAATGCTGTCAACATTGGTGGGAGCTGGTTTAACATCGCCTTCGTCTTCCAAATGGAATGAAAGGTTTGCTTGTCCCAATTGTCTAGTAGGTATCATTGTCACACGGCTATCCTCACTAAGTGAGGCAGCCGAAGTAGCACATTCTGCCAACTGTGGATCGGAAAGATCTTGCAAATGTAAATTGTCGAGTAAGTCATGTAGCCAATAGACAATAAATGCCCTATCTTTTGGGACACGTTTAATTGCCTCTTTTCGAGCTATTCTTCTCCTCTCTTCAGGGACCAACGACAGTTCAGAAGGTTCCATTCTGCGGTTTGCCAAATAAAGTACATCAGCTCCTTGTTCCATTAACTCAGTTAATTCATCTTCAAAATTATCTTTTTTTTTCGAGTTGTCCAAGTTTATTACTACGCTTGCACATTCCATTTCAACGTTCATCCAAGTCTCAGGCAAGACAGTTCTAATTTGGACCTCGTCTTTCTCCTGAATTGTAAAAAAATTTGTTATTACTTAATGATAACATTTCGCAAAGTATGGGGGATGAGGCATTTTATAGTATTTTTATAGCACTTCGCCCGCGACTTCGTCCGTGTGGATTTCGAAAAAAAAAGTGGCCTATGTTCATCGGACATAATTTCAGCTTCTAATAGTAAAACAATTTTTCAAATCGGTCCAGTAGTTTCGGAGCCTATTCAATACAAACGAACAATTAAATTTTTCCTCTTTAAATTATTAGTATAGACTAGCTTGTGCCAGCGGCTTCGCTCGCTTAGTCATCATCATCATCAGCCTATATTAGTCCACTGCTGGACATAGGCCTCCCCTAATGAGCGCCATAGTACCCTGTCATCAGTTTGACGCATCCAGCATCTGCCTGCAGTCTTTCGCAGATCGTCATCCCACCTGGCCGGAGGGCGTCCTACACTACCTTTTGCCGAGCCGCGGTCTCCACTCAAGAACTCGTTTACCCCAGCGGTTGTCGGTTCCTCGCGAGATATGGCCGGCCCATAGTGGTCGTCGGGAATTATCCCATGGGAAAGGACCTACTACCGGGTATAAGAATGTCAATGTACATATATGCCATGTACATTGACATTCGTAAAAAGATAACAGACAGACAGACATACAGACAGACGAGTTACCTCTTACGCTTTTTATTTTTATAGTTCATGGGTTTTTATACTTTGGGAAACATCGTCCTTCTTTTTTTGTCATTATCAATGTTTACGTCTAAATAGTATAAACAAAGTCAGTGTGACCACTTCAATCTTCAATCTTCAAAACTACACAATAGAAAATACGAGTATTGCGGTTTTCACCATCATTTATGTCCCATTTACACGCAAGTTTATTGTCATAGTGGCATACCAAAAAATTGAGTAAATAATTGACTGGCACCGTCTGAACAATTCGTAGGTACAATTGTTAACTCAATACGGGGCAAGTTATCGTTCAAAACCGATATTCGTGTAAACAGCACGTAGGATAAGGTTGCGCAAGTCTTACCCCGTAAAGGAAAACTGCTGCAGTTTTTAGGTTAATTTTGATTAATTCATCAAGATCTTTTGCGTTCACTCATCCTTTATTAAGTTCCTTCGGTATGATTAGGGGCGTGGCAACCTAATTTAACCACCTTTTTTTTAAGTCGCAAGATCTACTGCTGAGTATGAGGTCCTGGGTTCGATTCCCAGATCGGGCAAAGTGTTATTGGGTTTTTCTATTTGGAATTTCAGAGGTGTACTATCTCTGCCTAACCCTTCTGGGATTACAGGCGTGATGTTATGTTTTTTTAAAAGTGGGAAAGCATCCTTGACTTCTCCCGCGTGTCAGGGCGTGTCAGACTTTTACTGACGAAAACCTAAACGTGTTCCTTCAGTTGCCTGTGCCACGGTATCTCTTTCGAACATCCCGCGACCCTGAGGCATCGGCCCTATCGAACACGACGCGCCGTCGAACCAGGCCTGGTCCTAACTGGACGGCGAGCTACCCATTGCTCGCCGTCCGCAAGCCTGCGCCTAAGGTGGCCAGGAATCTGCAGGAGATTCCCGACGCCAATTCTTGAATGACAATCATTGCACGTGCTTTATGGCATACAATTATTGCTTTGAACGTTCCAGAAACTTGCATCGTGTTAATCAGGCTATAGTTGGAGCATAAACTCCGGAAGGTTTTAAGTACGTGTTTTTATAAAAAATTTAGCATGCATATTTAAGCAAATCTCAATGTTTTGACATGTCGCTATTGCACCCGAGCAATGCAGGGATGCGTCCCTAGTTGTTAGCATACCCTACTTAAATGAACATAAATACTGCGTATGAGTTACTAATAGAAATATTACGCTAAAGTACATAACGTCCTAGGTAGATGTTTCCATGAGTAGATACGTTTTAATGCCCATCCAGCGGGGTAATTGCATATCTTTAGTAATCGATTTAATTTTGACAGTTCAACAACATACATTGCGTTATTTACGTTGCTGAGCGAACAAATTTTTTGAACATATACTGAGCTTAGCAATATAATTCAAAAGTTACGCAATTAGGGTGCCAGGCTGACATGCCTTCCGGAGGCTCTACGCGGGAGTCGTGCGGTCCATGGCCCTTTACGGGGCACCGGTGTGGGCGCGTTATTTGAGGCGCCGACCGGCCCGCCGGTTGAACGCGTCCCAAAGGGTCATTCATGGCCATCCGGCTGGTCCGGGGATACCGCACGGTCTCCTGCGAGGCGGCGAGCCTCCTTGCCAGATTGCCGCCATGGGATCTGGGGTCGCGCACGTTTGGGAGTGGCGCGAGGAGGCAAAACGCCGGGGTGTAATTCCGCTGCCGCGAGAAATCACGGTACAGCGGACAGAGCTCCGGCGGGATCTCATGGCGACATGGAGGGTGCGATTGTCGCAACCCAGTGCTGGGCACGCCACAATAGCGGCGGTAAGTCCCCTCTTTGAGGAGTGGTTGGAGAGGCGCCACGGCGTCCTCACCTTCCGCCTGACACAGGTCCTCACCGGACACGGTTGTTTCGGGAGGTTCCTGTTTCGCATAAAGCGGGAGGAAACGCCCGGGTGTCACCATTGTGTGGATCGCCCGGAGGACACGGTGGAGCATACGGTGGAGGTATGCCCAGCTTGGGCGGAGCACCGCAGTGTCCTCGCGGAGGCGATTGGCGGCGGCGATCTCTCGCGTCCGGCCCTGGTCCAGGCCATGGTACGGAGCGAGAGGGAATGGAAAGCCGTCACCTCCTTCTGCGAAGCAGTAATGCTCGCGAAGGAGGAGGCGGAGCGCATGAAGGAGAGGGCCTTGCGCCCTCACGCCCCCACTAGCCGCCGCAGGAGACGCCCTGGGCGTCGGGAGTCGCCGTCGCGCAGATTCCCGGCCACCGTAGGCGCGGGCTTGCGGACGGCGAGCAATGGGTAGCTCGCCGTCTGGTAAGGAACAGGCCCGGGTCGACGGCGCGTCGTGTTCCACGCGCGCCTCAAAGAGGTGTCAGCACAAAGTGACGGGGTCCGATAGGGCCGACGCCTCAGGGTCGCGGGTTATTCTAAAGAGAAAACCGTGGCCCTGGCACAGGCAACTGAAGGAACACGGGTGGGTTTTGGTCAGTAAAAGTCTGACACGCCTTCCCGCTCCACCCAGAGCGAGAGAAGTCATTTGATGATTTCTCACCCAAAAAAAAAAAAAAAAGGCTGACATGCCTTTGTATTGGGAAATGAATTGAATGTAGTACACCCACCATAATTTTATCAATGTCTCCATGCAGTTCGACAGAAACCCGAACTAGTAGGAAGTCTACTGCCAGAAGCACGCGCACTAGAGTCAACAAGGCTGACAGCAGCCAACAGGCCGTGTGCAGCCAGGCGGAGAGGATGGTCAGCCGAGTGGCTTGGTACACGCCGCGTATGCGACGCTCGTACGTCAGGGTTGCTACGTTCACCGTATAAGTACAGCTGTGGAAAAGTATTCATAGGAAAGTCAGGTAGATTTCACGTGTTATACAATAACCATTTCATACGCCTAGCTGTGATTTGAATACACAAACGGACTTTGCTAAACGATCGATTTCTCTGACCGTTAATGAACATGCGCTAGGTCTTCTCTTCTTTCAGATAAACGCGAACTGCACTTGTATAATTATGCCGAGGTACTAAGACAGAAGGATGCCGGGCAATTTCACCATTTGTCGTTTGTAGATGCTGTCATGCTCCTAGGACACTTAACAGCGCAGACATTGATCAAATTTAATTGTACTTACGTGGGACTCCCGGTGATTTCGCCAAGTTTGTGGCAGAGATCCTGCAAGCCGGCATGTGTGACCACCGATGAGTAGATGCAGAGACTACCCATCGCTAGTGAGAATACGAACACAGGCGGCAGGACTCGCCACGGTCGTTGCAAACTGGAGGGACACTTGACAAATCAATAATATCAGTACAATTTAAATTGACCTGAATACTCTTATTATTGAGCAGGTACTGACAGCGTCACTATGTGGGGACTATTTATATATATAAATATTATTTAATTATTATAATAATATTTATTTTTATATAAATATTTTATACTGCAATAATTAACATTGAATTTGTTACGATTATCGGATACTTTCAAAATGAGCACGGCTTCAATTGGATTCAAATGAACGCATCGCCCAATGTCGCCGCCAGACCCTGCGATGAATTGGTTGTACAGGGTCAGATTAAATTAGCTAACGAAACTCCGAAAACGTTATAAGTATCGTTATTTAAACATAATAAATCGGTAAATAAAATAAATTAATGTTTTTTTGTGGCGTCATGCACAACAGTTTTTTTGTGTAAAGTTCACAGACGTGATGCGTATCGATATTAAAAAAGAGACATTAAAACATAAGAAAACATATTAAATCATACTTCAAATAACGACAATACTAGCGGTCGTTGACCCTCAAATCCATGGAAGATTTTTACATTTTATTTGATTGTGTTTAGATATCTTCTCACCACGTCTGTAGAGTTTCGCTCGGTAATTTAATTTGACCCTGTATACTATCGTCCGTTCTATTTTATATATCGATCTCTACTAAGTTGTTATACTTAATTTGTTTTTGTGTATGCATTAATTTTAACGACTACGGCTCTCGTCAAGTTACTTTATTAAAGTTATTTCTAACTCTTACATCATGCATATGTTTGTGTTATTATAAAACAAATGTAACATTTAAAAAAATATGTTAGAATAAGATAAATTCAATATTATTGAACAGATTTAATAATTCGACTAATAATGTGTTATTGGTTCTTTTTCGAATGGTCGTCAACTGACGGAAACGTAACTTTTTGCTCGAGCGTCGTGAGACCTACCACCTACGAGAGAACTACCGAGCGAACGGTTGTTTTTTTTTTTTTTTAATAATTCACAATAAATCTGTTCTAAACACTACTATTGGTTTTACTTTTAAAAGCTGTTATTTAATCATTGTTAAACTTTTGTAACAAAAATTACAAAATAAAGTAGGAAGGAAGATATACCTATTGAAAAACCTCAAGTTTGTAATGTAATAAAGTAATCTAGGTACGTTTATGGCAATTGAACCCCCAATAATACCTACTTCAAGCGATTAGGCGAATACATACATCACTTTATTCTTTTGGATCGTTGCTCGTCAATACACTAATAAAAAAAATATATATAAGAAGCTGTTATTCAGATAAGTCGATTTTAAATGTCTTTGCATGTCTTGTGCTGGGTACCTAATTGATGAAGCTACGTGTACCTATGAATCGAGAATTATCAATTATGTGACACGTAGGAAGAAACCATCCTACGTATACAGGGTGGTGGCAGGAACATTGACGCGCAAACTGTTAACATCAGTGTCATCAAAGTCATCAAAAAAAAAATATTGTGCCGTTTCATAGAAAAGCGCAATACTTTCGTGGACAAAATGTATGGAAAAGCTTTTTTTTTATTTAAACCACTAAAATATTTACGAAACGGCTAGACTGATTTTGACGAGACTTTAAATTGCAGATAACTAAAGCTATATACCTAGATAATTTCCAACATGAACGCGGGCGAAGTCGCGGGCAGCAGCTTCTTTATAAAAAAATGGCGTTTTTGTCCCACTAAAGGATAAAGGCTTCCCTGCTCCCAAACTCACCCTATTACATGACTTTAACACTTCGTTTTTGTCCCACTAAAGGATAAAGGCTTCCATACTCCCTAACTCACCCTATTTCATGACTTTAACACTTCGTTTTTGTCCCACTAAAGGATAAAGGCTTCCCTACTCCCAAACTCACCCTATTACATGACTTTAACACTAGGTACTGGCGAAAATGTGTGTGTTAACTTCTGCATATGTGAAAAATAGAAGTAATACATCACCCAGTGAGAGTCCTGCTCCCGGTAGAACACATGAGGAACATGGTGGTCCACACGAGGCCGAAGATACCAGACACCAGCGGCACATACGTCGGGAGAGAACACGTGCTCTTTTCAACCCACTGAGTGCTGAGGAAATCCACTGGCACTGAAAAAAGTCCGAAACGGTGACCATTCTATCCTACCCAAAGAGATGTATCCAGCTGTTGCTATATGTAAAAACTGAGTTCGTGAAGAATTCAACAGCACCTTAAACTACCTTTAGTTGGCACTGAAGACAGTCCAAAATGGTAACCTTCCTATCCTACCCAAACGTTAAACTCCCATTTGATTGATGACTTTCTTAAAATCCTTTCTTAACGTGTAGACTTTCACATTATTTTCAGTGATACAAACAGCTATAGAACAATCAAAAGCATTACCAGCACACGCATAATCTGTCAGTCAGTCAACCATCTTGCACTGGATAAAATACCTACAGGCTGAGTAATACCTACTTATAATGAACCCTTACTGTCTCCGATTTCCTTGCTGGCAGGTATGAACTCATAGATGACGTTTTGTTTGAGCGACGTGAGGGACAGGAGCTTCGGGAACAGTACACACTTCTCGTCAAACAAGTACATCAGCATGTGGAAGCAAAATGTGCAGAACGAACCAAACACGAACGCCAGGAAGAAAAGAAGCAGGTGGGCACCTGAAAAAATACAATGGTTTCTTCGCGTATTTATGCCATAAAGTTTTGAATCGGTTTAAATCTTTGATAAGCTCACGGCGCTTAACACAGTCAATCAAACGAATCAGCCTTTTGCAGTCGTCGACGAGCCCAGGCCGCTTGCAAGTTGCGCGATAAAAGCTGATTCTCCTCCCACAGCATCCAGTCTGTGCCAGCCGCCTTTTTGAGGTCGGCGATCCACTCTTCTTCATCTTCGTGTCTCTGGCACGACCCAGATCTTGGTGGCCCAAAACTTCGCCACTTCCATGACGTCGTCGGTGACAGCGCAGAGGTCACTTTGATTGCAAGTTCCGGGACACAGAGGGTAGGTAGCCTGGTTTGTGACATAGCTCCACATCCACACCCTGCTGCCGTTCCGTAGAGGTAGCCTTTACCCGGTTGCAGTTACATCTTCCTACTTGAGTCCGGAGACTTTTCAGGGACTTCCAAGTGGACCAAGTCGATCCACTTAGCTGGTCCCACATTATGGTCACACTTATGGGAGGCTTATGTCCAGCCGTGGATGTCTTTCGGCTGCAATGTTGATGATGATGATACCATGGTGCTTATCTAGACTTTATCCGGCTAAAGTCGTACAGTGAGGGACACGGGATTTTTCAATAGACGGCATAATGTTGTGCACATCAATAGGCATACCACGTCTTGTTTCCTAGGACGCCACGTAAGGGACCTATCCTACCGCTGCGCGCCGCGCCGACGTGGAAGCATCTAGCTATCGGCAATTTTCTCGCTCAAGAAACGTACAATAGATGAAGGCCCCGTGTCTGAAGAAATACATAATTGGGTGGATGACGTTTTTTTTTAAATTTCTTGTTTGCAAGTAGTGCAAACAATATTATACAAAATCTAAAATCTTTAAAAAATACCCAAGTAATAAATAAACGTTTTAAAATAAGTGATGGACAATGACAGCACTATCGTACCAGTGACGTCACGACTATGTAACTTCATACTAGCGCCATACATTGTCCGTGCCGCGCGACAAGGACGGGAATAATTTTCTCCAAAAACTTTTATAGCGTGCAGCTTCTTCATATCGATGTAACAGATTTTTTCGATTTTCTCATTACTACGATGCATTCTTTAAAATTAAATTATTTTTATGAACGTTTTTAATATTAGTCATCATCCCTATAATATTGTTGCCGGCGAGAACTCTCTTCACTAACTCTCTCCACTTTAGCGTAGCGACAAGAGCTATCAAAGAAAATACTCGCTCCGAGACGCTCGCATGGCGGGCAGGATACTAGTTGAGAGACTCTCGCTTAGTACCTACCTGCATACGTATACAAGCATGTGCAGGGTATTTATTCTACTGGTCGCACTCGCGTACTCGCTCATAGCCCAGCGTCAAAACTATCCGAACTACAAGCTCGCTGCTCGTTGCTCACCAACTAATTTCTAGTTGCTAGCTCTACTCGCTTCTCGCTAGTCGTCGGCGATAGATAGTATAAAGGTTGGGTTGGGTTGGGTTGGGCTTTGACCTTGGTCTCGGCACTGGTGTTTCTGAACTAAATTCGGTACCTACCTTTCCACGCTCCATTGATTTCGGTTTCACATCTTTCAATCAATCTGTATTCTTCAAACAACGTGACTCTTTTAGAATTAAAACTTTCGTTTGGCATCATTTCTGTATTTGCAATTACTTTTTTTTTTTAGTAATTACTTTGTGAAGTATAATCATATTATTTTAATTATTGTATGTAAGGACTATGTGGGTCATTGTATCTTTGTTTTTTTTCTGAGTTAGTGTTAATCATGATTGTTACACTGGTTGTTACACACATCGGCTTACCCAAATGTTGTTTCCTTGGTATTGTTCGTCGAATCGTTGAACTGAGTTAAACTGCACGATTACCTACCGAGTAGTACTACTATGCGTGCACTGATTGGACAGGTCCACTTAATCTGTGTGGTTATTTCCACAAAATACCATTTCAGACACCGACATAAATGGTCTTCAGAAGATCTGACCAAGATTATGTACCTACCCGTATAATTATAGTACACTTTGCTGTGACCTCTGAGTTTGTTTCGGCCTTTCTACTCAGAGTAGTCAGATAGGAAACTCAGAAATCAACCAGTTTAAAAAATATGTTAGAGGCTTTTGTTTCCGCACTTAGTCCTTCATGTGGACCATTGTACGTTGCTCACCAACTAATTTCTAGTTGCTAGCTCTACTCGCTTCTCGCTAGTCGTCGGCGATAGATAGTATAAAGGTTGGGTTGGGTTGGGTTGGGCTTTGACCTTGGTCTCGGCACTGGTGTTTCTGAACTAAATTCGGTACCTACCCTTCCACGCTCCATTGATTTCGGTTTCACATCTTTCAATCAATCTGTATTCTTCAAACAACGTGACTCTTTTAGAATTAAAACTTTCGTTTGGCATCATTTCTGTATTTGCATAATATAATAGATAGACAGTTACATCACATTAAACGTCGTTTATTAGGTTTAATGTGTATGTTTTTCTGTATTTCTAGCACAGAACATTATTGCTAAATACTTAGTATTCTGCCACGAATGACAGCGCAAAGGTGAGATGAGGCAACAAAGAGGTTTATACTGATACTGTTGAAAGCTGAATTTAAAAACAATAACGTTTAGTTCGATTTAATCAATAAAAATTAAGATATTTATGACACTATATGTGTCCGGATATTAAACATCAGTAATTACTTTGTGAAGTATTATCATATTATTTTAATTATTGTATGTAAGGACTATGTGGGTCATTGTATCTTTGTTTTTTTTCTGAATTAGTGTTAATCATGATTGTTACACTGGTTGTTACACACATCGGCTTACCCAAATGTTGTTTCCTTGGTATTGTTCGTCGAATCGTTGAACTGAGTTAAACTGCACGATTACCTACCGAGTAGTACTACTATGCGTGCACTGACTGGACAGGTCCACTTAATCTGTGTGGTTATTTCCACAAAATACCATTTCAGACACCGACATAAATGGTCTTCAGAAGAACTGACCAAGATTATGTACCTACCCGTATAATTATAGTACACTTTGCTGAAACCTCTGAGTTTGTTTCGGCCTTTCTACTCAGAGTAGTCAGATAGGAAACTCAGAAATCAACCAGTTTAAAAAATATGTTAGAGGGTTTGGTTTCCGCACTTAGTCCTTCATGTGGACCATTGTACGTGGGCCATGGCGGCCGTCGGTGGTTATTATTCCAACCAGCCCACCTCCCTCCGGAAGCCAATCAAAGCTTCTGGTCTGTTGATAACATCTGTGTAAGATCCGGGTGTCCCAAGGGTTTCTGTCCTGATCTGGATAACGCCTGTGTACTCAAAGAGCAGGAGTGACCGTCGAGCACATGCGCGACGAGACCGTCGCGCATGTGCTCGACTCCATGCAAGCTCCTTCACAGGAGACTGTCCGTTATGCCTATTGTGTGAAAGGGTTTGTTTAGCGAGCAGTGTCCTGTGATGGTCCCCGTCACCAGGCGCAGGCCATTTCTGTCCAGGCGTAATAAACGTCTGGTTAGCCTGCCATCTAAGGATGGCAAAGCTTCCTTGGCCTGCCTGCAGCCTGGTTTCGAGGTCCACCACCTCTCGGCTTGTGTGTGGGTGGACTCCTGCAGCCACCTGCGTATCTGGTTGAAGGGGATGGGTACGGTTCAGGCCCGCAGGCCGACGTGCTGGATGCTCTCCTGGCTAGTTCGTCAGCTGCGTATCGCTGTATCTTTTTATCCATTGCAGTGTCACTGTGTTGCGGTTGGATACCGTTACTCGTTCTAGAGCATCGTGGCATTCTAGTATTATACTCGAGGTAATATATTTTTTCCCCAATGATTGGAGGACTGAGGCGCTTTCGGAGAGTATACGTATATGGGTGTCCGTAACTTTCCTGGCTTCTATGGCATACGCCGCTTGTACAATGCGTACACACTCCGCCTGATAGACGGTGTTGAACATTACCAGCGGACTTGATATGTTTATATTGAGGTCATGTGAGAAGACTCCGACTCCGGTCCCAGATCCAGTCTTCGAGCCGTCGGTGTATACTCTCATCTCATTTGGACCTGAGTAGTCACACTGTTCTTCTGAGAGAACGATGTTATAGTGCTTTTGAATGTAGTTTTGCTTCGGGGTTTTGTCCCCGGGTGATGCCAACATTGGTTGTCGTTTGACCGCATCCTCCTTTATGCGTATGTGCCTGACCCTAGAATCTTTGCTTAGGGTTCCCGATCTATGGAGCCTGAAGGCAGCCAGGGTCGCCTCCTCCCGGTGCTCACCGCACCTCCGGTGGCAGCCAAAACATTGCTTGTAGGGCAGCAGTGAGTGTAGTTCTCATGCAGCTAGTGATTGCTACACAAGCAAACCGCTGCAGTTTTCCGAGATCACTTTGGGCTGTGCTCAGGTCTATGCTAGGCCACCAGACCTACGAGCCTTACGTGATAATTGGTTGAATGACAGTATTGTATAGCTCGTAGGTGACCTTAGGGTTAATCCTCCAGTTTCTGCCAAGCATTCGCTTGCACTACCACATAGATATGCTGGCTAGTGATGTAGTTGGTGTGTTTTGCCCAATTCAGCTGTTTGTCCAAATAGATGCCTAGGTATTTATTTGGTTTTGGTTGATATTTGGCTTAGGGTAGTTCCGAAGAAGCGTGGTGGTTGTAGTGTCGTCAGTTTCCTCTTTTTGGTGAAGAGAATCAGTTCGGATTTTGTGGGGTTGACGGATAGCTGGTGTATGTTGCACCAGTCCTCTACTATTTTCAAGGCTTGGCGCGTATGGTTGCATAGTGTATTTTCGTGGTTGCCATTTATTATTATGGTTAAATCATCGGCATAGCCTACAGTAAAGTAGCCTTTGTCATTTAGTGTTCTGATGAGGGTGTCTACAACCAAGTTCCCCAGAATCGGCGAGAGAACGCCCCTCTGCGGGCAGCCCTTTGCCACACTGGCCCTTGTAGTGTAGTTCACTGTTACCTGTACAGCTGTGTACCTGTACTGAGGTTTGAGCAAATTTGTGATCCACCCGCTTAGAATCGGGTCTATGTTGTGTCTGTCGAGGGCCATGTTGATGCTACCAAACGTGGTTTAGACAAAGGCGCCCTCGATATCAATGAAGACGGCTAGTGCTGAGCATTTGTGGTCCACTGCGCATTCAATCTTGGAAATTACGCTATGTAACGCAGATTCCGTTGATCTGCCTGCGGAGTACGCATGTTGTTGTTTGTGAAGTGGTTTTGCCTGAAGAGGTCCGTCTCGAATGTATCTGTTACAAAGTCTCTCGAGGGTTTTCAGTAGGAAGGATGTGAGGCTTATGGGCCTATAGGCCTTGGGTTGTGTGTAGTCGGATTTGCCTGGTTTGGGTATGAAAATGACTTTCACTTCGCGCCAAGCTGTCTGAGTGCTATGCAGGCCCGATAGGTCTCCACCACGCATGGTGTCAGTAAACCAACCCCTCATTGTAGGAGGGCTGGGAAGATGCCATCCAGCCCTGCGGACTTATAGGGCTGAAAGGTGTTGATGGCCCACTTTATCCGGTCTTCTGTTACTATACGGCGGGCTCTAGACCAGTCTTGATCCGTTGGGGTCCATTCTGGTTCAGCTTCCCACAACTTGTCCTCTAGGAGTTTGCAGTCTGGGAAGTGACTCTCGAGGAGGACCTAACTAACCTAACCTAACTGGTTTCATGGTTAGTTAGTGTGTATGAGTTGTCGGGTTTTTTCAGCGCGCCGAGTGTTTGGTCCCGATCAGTTGATAGGATTTTCCTTACCCTTGCGGCTTCATTGTTGATTTCGATGGATTCACAGAATTTCCGCCATGGTGTTCTTCTGGCAGTTCTGATTTGCTTTTTGTATATATGTTGGGTCTCTTTGTATGACTACCAGTCATCCGGTAGTCTGGTGTTTTTGGCTCTGTTGAATTGATTACGATAAAATATAATTTATAAAATCATTTATCATTTAGCATACACTGGACAAAAAAAATGATTTTGTAGTTAAATATTTTAGTTGCGAACTATTCAACTAGAATTGTTGTAAGTATTTTTTTTGCTTATTACGAATAAAACTTGTGTTATGACCCATCCCAATGATTGCACTTTTTTAGATCCTTTTTTCTAGCTTTCCTTCATATTTCTTGTTTTCAAAAACCAGTGACTAAGAATAACTGTAATGAATTATGAGATAGACGTTAATTATTTTGTTAGGCAAATTGTGTCACTTGCAATTATTTATAACAATAACATACATACATTCATAAACTCACGCCTTCTTCCCATGGGGGTAGGCAGAAACCACAGAACGCCACCTGCTACGTTCCTTATAACAATAATAAAGACCAATATGGTAAAAGGTAGACAACCAGCCTTAGTCTACCCTTTGTGAAACGATTGTTTTTGAACGGCAGCGAAGGGACAGTTGGTGACATTGCTCAGTCATTCTTAAGAGGCGCTCTCAACGACGATGAGATTAACATAAAGTGGGTATGGCTATACCTTCCACATGGGCATAATTAAGTAGGAAATAAAGGGATATGTAATCTAGGCCGTGCCAAAATATTTCATAAACTACGGTTTCCAGTCGGCCAATGTTTGAAGTGCTGTATGTTCCATTTTAAATTAAACTACAAACTCAAATAATTTATTTCAAATAAACCAATTACAGGTACTTTTGAATTGTCAAGGTAGGTCGGTCCGAAAAATGAAGCTAGTTGCCCATTCCAAAGCGTAGTAGGTACATATGGAGAAGAACGGGCAAGAAACTCCAAGGACACTCTTTTAAATCAAATTATGTTGACATTATGCATGTGAGGACGATGCAGAACGTTAAAAGCGTCCGAAATATAAAGTTGATATCAATGCAAAAATAAAATTAATATACGCCGTGGCAGCTAAGAGATGACCAGTCCCTACTGACGGCGCGGTGCCCGTTCACGAACATGACGCATGGATTAGCACCATTCAACTCAACCATTTTGAAGGGAGCTAAATGATCCAACACACCCGCCACCATCAGCGAAACATTAGAGTGAGCATGACATGCTCTCAGCCGCCACAGACGTAGGTAATCGGCTGCGCTCAAATTTAAGCAAATTTTGTATAAGTACTTTGAAAATGGCATGATGACTTTTTCCGTAGGATGAACCATTTAAATTACAAGTCAAAAACTGAAGGAAGTCCGAAAATTTCGAGGTTTCTCGAACACCTTGCAGTTGCCGCAGGTTTTTAGAATCCTAATAACATCCCAAAAAATCAGTACGGTACAATTTTTTGCGACCTAACGCGATTTTTGTGTCTACGGTGGGTGACTGGCCTACTTTAGTACTTTAGCAACGACGCATTCGTTGTCAAATTATAGGGATGGTGCATGGATGGATTTAAGAACACGTAATGGCCCCTTGAGATCCCAATACAAGAACTTGCTACATTCGGGTAATTACAAAACAGCACTGTGAAGGAAGTGTTATGACGATGGGACCTGTCATTTATAATAAAATACCTCATCAATAGAGAAGACAAAAACATTTCATACGGCAGCAGTAAGGAATGTTACCGAGGTTCACAAAAGCACGTGCATTTCAGCATTTTTCTACTGCTTCTTCCACGAAACCAATATGCTCAAAAGTTTTAGAGTTAAGTTTTTTTTTTAAATTAACTACCTTCACCTAAAAAAATGTTTTTTTTGCCTTACTTGGGAAGATACTGGACCCCACCACATAGGAATCATAGTGTGGGGTCCGGGGCATTTGTAAAAAACTTGCACCTAAAGCTCCTTTGTAATCTGTTGCTAGTTTTTATTTTTTTAAACATTGTACTGTGTTTTACTAAACTGAATAAAGTGTGGATCTGGATGGAATCTGGATGTGTTCAAATACCCTAAATAAGAAATCAAAACGCAAGTCGTACTGTGCGGACTGTGTCGTTCATACCAATAGTACTACTTAGTCTGTGATATCAATGATGTTAGCGTGTGTATGGTTACATTACCTAGGTTATATGGCATGTCATGTGATGAAACTAGAGATTATTGATGCACAAACAACGGGCTAATCGATCCCATCGCGAACATTGATCACAATAGCTCGATTTTAGTGATGTCCATTGTTCGATTTATTCCTTTAGCTATAGTTCCAATTATTCATTTCCTAGAGGAATTCCTTAATTTATGTAACCCCATTGCACACTTATAATGACAATCCGAAGGATTTTTAAGGAAATTCCTAACCTACTGCTTCATATATACATATTTTATATGCAATATGCATATTTTCTTGCAATATGAGTGAATTCGCAAGTTTTGTTGAATTTGGTAAGTTATATTTAAATATTAATATTCTGGGTTAATTCTGATTTTATATTATTTTTCGATACTTAATTATTACATAGGTATGTTCACATAATTCTAAAATTCTTTAGTCTAACTTTAGGTGTAATTAGAGTTTTGTTTTTGTATTGTTAAAGTTTAGATGTTAAGTAGGTATTAGCTGTAAGTTGATTTTTCAATTTATTTGGCGATGGTTGCAAACCACTATTGTATTGGGGTCATCCTGTAAAGAAAGTGTGTGTAAGCTTAATTTTATTAATGAATAAATCTAACACATATGTTTGAAAAATCAGTTTGGTCGGAAAAATAAATAACGCAATGAATGTTGTTGAACTGTCTAAATGAATGGCATTGCGCTTGTAATTTCGCAATAACCCTGCAGGCCAGTTTTTTTGTTGTTGTAAGAATTAACCCAGCCAGAAAATGATCTATCTACAATATTTCAACCAAAATCGGTGTCCCCTCTACAATATTTCATCCAAAATCGCTCAGACGTTTACGCGTAAGCAGAAAGTAGGCACCTACCTATAAGCATGGCAAGTCTCCAGTAAAATAGTAAATCTATTAAAACTTAATAGGTTATGAAAATGCAAGTAAAATGTTCACACTGATTTAAATAAACCTATTCATGAAAGTTAAACTAACTAAGTAGAAAATATTATGTTTCGTTACACATGAATACATAGGTATTAAGCGTAACGAAACAATATTTTCAACCAGCTATTATAGGAAAACTCATACAAGAAATATTTGTAATGACCATGTATTGCGTCGTCCGCGTCGCTCCAGTATATTACATATTATTTAGGTATACTTTATTGTTATCATCGATAGTAGTTGTTCAGAAAACGGGCCACATCATTACAATGGAGACAGCGACAAGCGATCGATTGTGATTAGCGCTGAACTTAATATTTATCTCGCAGTGTCCATAAACAGTATAAACATTTATTTGAATCATGAAGACGTTTGTTTTGTTGTGCTCCGTGTTATCGATAGTAAACGCAAAAAATATTGATTTATCGTCCAGTGATACTGTCTTATGGACTTTTGTGAACACGAATAACAGTAAGTTACATTATTTATACATTGTTTTGTTGTTAAAACGTTAGCCGTTGGTATTTTTTAACACAAATGTTTTCATTACAACTCTAACCAAAACAGGTTGTTAATTAATTTGAATAAGTAACCGGTGTGATAAGGAAATTTTGACAATAAAATATTGTAGTATTACTTAAAACGTATCATGGTAAAATCAAGCATAGAAATAGTTTAATTTTCAAGAATTGATTACCTACATGCAATATTTAACTTGTTTTAAGTTAATTCTGCGTATCTTAACACAGATACGCAGATAATATGTACCTAATATGTACATGTAGTATTTTTCCACCCGCACATGGGGAATGCGCGGTTGTACCTATTTAGATATATTAAATTACTACCTTTCACATTTACCACATTAATAACAAAGATGAGAAACATGTTTAAAACTCAAAAGTTGCTCTTATCACGACCACTCTCTACACGCCGATGTCCCGAATATAACACGAAAATCGTTAACAAAATGTATACCGAACCACAAAAATAAGATTGTTGTTGTGTTACAGCTGTGGCCGGTAACGCGAGGGTACCGGGCGGTGTGTACTCGGACTTGCTGGCAAACGGCTTTATTGGTGACATCCTGTTAGAAGACAATGACGTGCGCACGCGGTGGGTGGCTTACGACACATGGGTGTACATAGCCAAGTTTAATGGTACATAGATGATATTTTTACCAGTCTCCTGATCACCTTAGCAATCCACTGTTGGAAATTCGCCTTTCCTCTCCCTATTTGGTAAATAAATAATATTATTTGAGCGATACGCGGCGTTTATGAGAGCAAATTCGACGAAAAAGGCCAGTGGAAAGAAAATTCTTTCATCACGATAATGCGCCTTCGCACAAGGCGATCAATGTGAACGAATTTGTGACCAAAAACTCTACAAATACCATCGAGCAAGCACCTTATTCAGCAGATATGTCTTCAGCTGACTTCTTTATTTTTCCTAAACTCAAATTACCACTTCGTGGCACACGTTTTCATTCGGTAGAAGACATAAAGGAGATTTCACTGCGAGAACTGAACTCAATTACGGAAAACGCGTTAGAAAAATGTTTTGCAGATTGGATTATTCGTTGGCGTAAGTGTATTGTTGCTGAAGGAGCATACTTTGAAGGCGTAAATAAATTTTGATGAATAACTAACGTTTTGTGTATTATTGATCTTTTACCGGTACTTTCTTGACATAATAGTATTATGAAGTAGGTAATCTGTCCAAAAATAAGTCTTTGCTCTGGTACCTACTGTAGTGCTTCATCCAGTCACGTGGGGTGAGTAAGATGAGAAATAACTAGATAAATAAAATTTTCAGTGTCACGTGAAGACTTGGAGGCCAGAGTTATACACCTGGTGTTCGAAGGGTTGGACACCGCAGCGTACATAATGCTGAACGACCACCAACCTATAGGGGCAGTCAACAATATGTTCGTGCGATACGTTTACAATGTCAAAGATAAACTTCAGGTGAGGTTTAGATATATAACTTGATATTTCATTATATTTAAAAAAAAATACAGCGTTGGACTTGCGATTTCCTATTGGTTTATAAAGTACATTCAGAAGACTACTATTTCTAAAAAAAACTTATTCCATATACCATATTTTCCGTATACCAACTTGCACATGCTTCATGTCCAGCTTTGTACATTTTTATGTTGCACAGGATATAGTTTAAACAAATTATTAAATGGGTTACCTTCAACACGTATTATCCATGAGTTTTAGAACGTCCTAAGATAACAAACACTTCCCAGTATTTTGCCTTTCAAATCAAGCAAGAGTTCAAATAAATAACAGATTTGATGTGATACGTTTGTTTTACCAGTTACCACCCAGCTTCCTATCACGTTGCAGCCAGGAGAGAACGAGTTGAAAGTGACTTTCTTATCGCCGGTGCTGGCAGCGAACATCCGCTCTAACAAGGTGTTTGTGGCGCCCGCATGTGTGCCCGCGGTGTACAACGGAGAGTGCCACGTGAACCAGATCAGGAAGATGCAGGCTTCCTTCAGTTGGGACTGGGGACCCGCTTTCCCATCAGTTGGCATTTGGTAAAGCTGTTGCTTCAAGTCTCATGATAGATTAAAGTGGGCTAAGAATTATAAGTGGTCGCACTCGGCTAGACTAAACTGCCTCGTTGGTCCTATGATGGCAAGCGCGACTGCTAAGTATGAGGTCGCGGGATCGATTCCCGGGTGAAAGTGCTTTTGGGTTTTTCCGTAGCAGCCCAGAGTCTTTATCTGTGACCGTTTGATGGTAATAGGTTAACCACCTATTACGTGTGATGTTATTGTTATGTAAGAATAAGTTCTTTATGAACATCTGGTAGTGTAGTTACACAAACATGATAAGCCCGCCCTTATTCTACCACTTGAGGACGTCTTTTTATGTCACAATATTTAAGAAAGATATCAATATTATCTTAGGATTGACAAAAATATTATTTTTCTGTCACTGCATCTTTATCAACTTGTGATTTTTATCGCACAATGTTATGGGCGTGGAAAATTTCAGTTTCTGGGTTATTGTTTTCAATAAAGGGGATACGCCAATAAATCGGGCCTAGCCTTAGGTCTCACCAAAAGCCAGAGTAAAGGCTCTTTCAAACAGGCGCGATACGCGACACAAAGCCATCGCGTGTCGCGCGACCAGCGGTGCCTTTATGACGCGCGCGATTCAGGTCGACGTGTCACGTCTTTTTTAAGGAGCCTTTACTCTGGCATTTGATGAGACCGCGAGTTGCAGGAAGTAGGTAGTTCCGAAATACCAATATAGTCCACCTGGTAATAAATTGCTTTGCCAACAATTACCAGTGAATTGAAACTGCACTAACGGCTGAAAGGGGAATGCCCACCGTCCATAGACACTTCGGCCTCGAGTGCACACATTTTAAAGTATATGGATAGGATAATATGCAATTTAAACAATTAACTGGACAAGGAATTGGTTTACAAAAATGTTAGGGTTTTAAATTTTAAACAAATAGATGTCAACATTTTATAGTGACGACTAGGTACTTTAGCTTTATTGGGACGTTTAAAGCCAGAGATTGATAGATTTTTCATGACCAACATAGAAACGAGTTTTGTCTATGGAAGACAATACAAAATGAAAAAAAAAACTGTCTGTTTGTCTATTCTATCTGCCATTTTGTCCATTCTTCCGTCGAGAAAAACCGGTCATGCTACGTGTGCAGAACGCCAAAAAAGGTGACATACGTTAATGGGTTCGGCCGTAAGTTTGAAACTATTTATCTGTCACAAACACAAATAATCTTAGCCTTATAGCCTTGCGCCCACACGCCCCTAGTCATCGCAGGAGACACCCTGGGCATCGGGAGTCGCTTGCAGATTCCCGGCCACCGCAGGAGCGGGCTTGCGGACGGCGAGCAAAAGGTAGCTCGCCGTCCGCAAACCAGTCCAGATGTCAGCACATAGTGACGGGGCCGATAGGGCCGGTGTATGTTCGAAAGAGATACCGTGGCTCTGGCACAGGCAACTGAAGGAACATGGGTGGGGTTTAGTCAGTTAAAGTCTGATACACAATCCCACTCCACCCAGAGCGGGAGAAGTCATTTGATGATTTCCCACACAAAAAAAAGGTGGTTTTTGAGCACATCAAACACATTTAACAGTCACAAATCTAGTTTCTACATTTAAAAAAAAAATTATATTCGATTTGTTTCAGGAAGCCAGTCTACATCGAACTTTACAATGGAGCAATTATAAGATCAGTGACAACACACGCCAGAAAATTAGGAACCGATTGGAAGTTAGACATAAAAGTATATTTAGAGACGAGGCAGAAAAAAACACAAATAATTGGAGTGTTGAGTGCTTCGCTACAAGTGGAAGGGAAACAGACCCTGAAGACGTGGACGCATGTCAATGGAACCAGCGAAGGAGACGGAAATCTTGTCGTAGAAATCAGCATGAATGTCAGTGAGGTAAGGAAATAACGAAATAACTTATGGTACCTACCTATGTACCTTAGGACTATCATCTCAGCTTACTTCTGTTAAAATATCCAGCATGTCGATTCTGTAAAGATATCACCGTGAAGACTTGTTGTGAACTGTCAGTGTCATCCCGTCCTGTGCCCTAATTGTGGAATACACAATCAATCGGAATCTGAATCGTTTTGAAACAGATTGCTAATTCATTGCTTCATAAGTTCGATAAAAATCTGCTCAACAATGTAAATAATGCAATGAATGTTGTTGAAATGTAGGTACAACAGATTAGTCGTAATCGTTTACGAAAATATGGTACGCAATTAGGCTGCTGGTCAATCCCTAGCATCAGTGGTACTTACGTACCACTACCTATACCTACTATATCTACATTATAGATACTCATAGGATTTATCATTAATATAAATGATAAATCCTATGAGTATCTATAATGTAGATATAGACGTAATTTAATATTCTATTGAATAATAGATATCGATGTAAAACGTCAAACCAACAATTCTGTGGTATGGATTAAATCTAATCTACGTACCTACGTAATTCGCGTAAGAACGAAAAAAATGGCACAAGGCCTCTCTGTAGCCATGCCAAAAACATATAAAAAGCAGTCCTAACTGCTAGATACACAGATCCTTCTTTGTATTAGTACAATGAAGAGTAGTACCTATCGAGTTCATACTCATCTATTATCAGCCTTACCTGTTGAAAGTCTTCACTTCATGTTAGTGAGAGTGATAGAAATTGGATACAAACGGTAATGACAATAAAATAAAATATAAAATAAACTTGAGGAAAAGTTCATAGTTTATTGGGGAGCCCTGTACGTTCACATTCGTACGAACAACAAAAATGATGATCAATACCAAATTCAAAAGAGAAAAAAAAAACAGGTAATGCTTGACCCCTGATGTTACAAAAACAACTGTCGTTTGAAACAACCTTTACCTGTAGCGTAATTGTTTCATGACTGTCATCTAAGTCGAAAAATTTCTCAAATAAGGGTCGTGCCGCACTTCGACAAAGAAATGAACGACGCACTATTGCGGCCAGCCGCACTGGGTAGTCTTTCTTCAACCGCGCATGCGCGTTCATAGCACCATACAAAATATGTTTTGAACGCGCATGAGCGTTTGCCGCACAGGGTTAGTTAGCTATTTAATTAGCGTATGCAAAAATTCGCATATAATTCAGCAGTCAATGCGATCCAGTTCAATTTCGAGCTGAATATTAATTGATTTATCAGTCGCAACAATGTTTTACGATCTTGCTTTTTCTTTGAAATTATATCGTTGTAAGTTTTTGGATAAGGTTTTATCAATCGCGAAAGTTCCCTTGATGACTTTTTATTTTTTATGCCACAGAACAAAATCAGACTTTGGTGGCCAAATGGTTACGGAGAACAGCCTCTGTACGAGTTGAATGTCCTCTTGACTCCGGACGAGCACCAGGAGGAGCAGTCACATAAAGCCCTCATGGTGGGATTTCGAACTGTGGAGCTCATAGAATCTGATGCATCGGAGATTTTTGGTGAGAACGATGATTTCATGGCTTTATTTGCATTTGTTTATTTAACTATGTGTTCTTTCGGTAAGACGACAAATTAAACAGCAAATTGCTTATGTTGTTCACTGAATTCCATAGTCATGTGAACCGAGTTTCGTCAGCCTTGCTGTAACATGCTAACTGAAATACTTACAAACTGGTAGCATTAATCATAGTTGCTTGCAGGTAACGAGACTGCAGGAAAAGGTCTAACATTTTATTTTAAGATCAACGGCTACCCTCTTTTCATGAAGGGGTCAAACTGGATACCGTCAAATATTCTCCCGGAACTGGGCGAAAGTCAGAGAGATGTTGGTATGTAACAAGATCAAAAACAATTTATTTCTATACTAGCTGCTTCCCGCGGTTTCACCCGCATAAATCTTGATCCCGTGGGAGTATCGGGATGAAAAGTAAATACTCTATGTGTTAATCCAGGTTATAAAATATCTGTGTGCCAAATTTCATACAAATCCGTTCAGTAGTTTTTGTGTGAAAGAGTAACAAACACCCATCCATACTCACCAGTTTTACCGTTTATAAAATTAGTAGGATATGCGCAGGAACGTAATTTAAACTTGTCAAGGTAGGTCAGTCAGAAAAATGAAGCTAGTTACCCATTCCAAAGCGTAGTAGGTACCTATGGAGAAGAACGGGCAAGAAACTCCACGGACACTCTAATGTTACAATGTATTGGTTACATCATTCATATTGAAATTATGCATGTGAGAACGATGCAGAACGTTAAAAGCGTCCGAAATATAAAGTAGAAAACAATTCAAAACTAAAACGTAATTAAAATACGTCGTGGCAGCTAAGAGATGACCAGTTCCTAATGACGGCGCCTGTTCACGAACATGACGTATGGATTAGCACCATTCAGCGAAACGTAATGTAACCTAATGTAAATTCAAGTCCATGAAAGACGTACTCAGTCAATGGTAGCTTTATCGTATGTACATAGTACTCACGGCTTATGCATTATTACAATACTAAAGGATTGAGTTTACGGTTGGCGCAGTGGTTGAGCGATCGGCTGCTGCGCTGCGTGTTCGATTCCCGAACGGAACAAATATTTGTATGACCTACAAATAGTTGTTCTGGGTCTGGGTGTCTTGTGTATGTGAGTTTTCATGTTTGTGAACGCACCCACGATACAGGAGTGATTCCTAGTGTGGGGCAACGTTTTAATTGAAAAAATGAATGCAAACAAAGTTTTTTTTTAATCTTCAGCTGCTCCAACAGTATTTTCAAATGCTAATTAATTAGTTGGTGCGTCCTTGCGGAGCAGGACCAGCTATTAGCCAAGCATTTTTATCAGCGATAAACTTAAGATTTATTTTACTTAAGTTTTTTGCAATTTGCAGTGTCAGGTTGTATATATGTTGATTAAAATATGATTCGCGACTGTAAGAAATACGGCTTTACAGAGTTATAATCATTAGAATCAGCAATACAACTCCTAATTATAATCGTTAGAATTGGCCTCAAATGTCATAATTTCATAAAATAGTCATCCAAAAGGTTGTGTACTACTCGTAAGAGTAATATGTAAAGGTAATATGTACTAAGAGAGTTGTATTGATGATTTTTATGATTATAATTCTTTATTAAATTGTTTATAACAAATATTTGATGCGGCCGCGAATTTAGATCAACATACAACCTGATACTGGCCTGCAAATTGTAAAAGACGTAAGAAAATTTAAATTTCGCGGCTCCCCTGATTGTCTTGAGGAAGGCGTAAGCCAAGAAATTTTAGGTAAACATTGATATCGTCAACAGGACAATAATTTGACGCCTCAAATTAATGTAGGAGTGATCAAAGTCAAAGTCAAAGCATTTATTTCAAATAGGCCCATAAAAAGGCACTTTTGAACGTCAAAATTTACATTAAAAATAGAACTGATTCTAGGCGCCACTTCCAAAAAGTAGTTTCGTATGGAGAAGAAGTGGCAAGAAACTCCACCGTTACTCTTTTACAATGTTTTACAATATTTTGTATACATTAATTATATTTCTATATGTGAAGACGATGCACCAATAATAAAAATACTATACCACAATTGGTACAAAAAAATTAAAAATAAAGCAAAGCCTATATGCCTTTGCTTTATTTTTTATTTAATTAATCACGTGATAGGTACGTGATGTAGAATAGGTTAGCTTCTGACCACTGTCTTACTGTGGAGTCACGGACTCCCAAGTTAAAGGTATTGTTTGTTCTAGTTGACAACCTGTTAATGGCTGCTCGTGACGCACACATGGGGATGTTACGTGTCTGGGGCGGAGGTGTCTACGAGTCTGACTACTTTTACGAGAAGTGCGATCAACTCGGTATTCTCATCTGGCAAGACTTCCTCTTTGCGTGCTCTATGTATCCTACTGATAGTGAATTTATTAGGTGAGCTGATACTAATGTCCCTAAAATACTTTTTATAGAATTGACTTTAGAATATTAAATTGTCCATAAGTTACGAAAGACTATACAGGTACGTAGTAGGTATATAGGACGCTATTCGTGATCTAGTGAGAGTTTCACAGACAGTGTTTAGTAAATTACGATTAATAGGTAAATATTTTCTAATTCCAGCACAGTTGAGGATGAAATAGAACAAAATGTATTGCGGCTCCAGCATCACCCCGCAATAGCAGTGTGGGCTGGTAACAACGAAAACGAGGTCGCGCTGAGAGGCAACTGGTACGACACTAGGCACTCTTTTGACAAATATAAAGCCGACTATATCAAACTGTACGTAGAAACTATAAAACCTATCGTCGAGGACTTGGATCCGGGGAGGCGATACTTAGTTTCCAGCCCATCGAATGGCGTGGAATCGGAAAAAGAGGGCTACATAGCTGCCAATCCGTACGATCCGCATTACGGCGACACACACTACTACAACTACTTAGCCGACAACTGGAACATGATGACGTATCCCAAAACGAGGTTCGCGTCTGAGTACGGCTTCCAATCACTACCATCGCTCAAAACCATGAAAACTGCGACGAAAAATGAAGAAGATTTTAGCTTACAGAGTGAATATTCTAAACATAGACAGCATAGCCCAAACGGCTACAGTTTCATATACACGCAGATGGCAAGTCGCTTGAAATTGTCTGCAGACGATCCCAAGTATTTTGAGAAGTTCGTGTTTTATAGTCAGGTAATTCTTTTTTGCTCCAGATTTATAACTTTCGTAAGTAATTACTACTTTTTTAACTTTACAATACACATAATTATCTCTTGCGTGGAAAACAATGAGCGACTGTCTCAGGAAGCTCTGGGTTGATGGCACAGCTGATTTTTTTGTTCGCTATATCGTCAAAATAATTTCTAGATCTCCCAGGCGATGGCGATAAAGGCTGAGACCGAGGTGTATCGACAAGATCAAGCAAATTGGTACACAATGGGCGCTCTGTACTGGCAACTAAACGATGTATGGCAAGCGCCCTCGTGGTCTGGGATTGGTGAGTTACAACCTTACAACAAAAAAATCCATTTGAGGTTTCAGAACGAAACCTTGCTGTATACTGTACAGTCAACCGCACATAAGTGGTTGTTACCAGCGAATTGACGTTGACAGCACCTTTATGTCGTTGCAGTAAAGGCGTTTTTATTTTGGTAACCCTGATGACTGTACCTACATAAAACGTAATCTTGTCCATTTTACATTTTTAGAATACGGCGGCACATGGAAAATGCTGCACTACTACGCAAAATCATTCTTCGCACCAGTTCTAGTGTCACCTCGCTTACTCCCTTCGGATGACATAGATGTATACCTCATAAACGACAGATTTGAGCCGATAATCGACGCCACGATTACTGTAGACTTTTATAATTGGAGCAGCCCCGCACCAATCAGCACCAAACAATTTTCTGCGAATGCGGAACCATTGAGTTCAGTGTTACAAAAAAATATAAAAATAAACTTTTTGGACTACAGAAAAGAACAAATATTTATTAAGTTCTCCTTGCAAGCAGCTGGTGTAAAGTCGCCGCTAAATTATATCTTTCCGGTGCCTTTGAAGTCAGCGGCGGGATTGAAAAAACCGAATATTCAGGTCAGTTTTATTGAGGAACCTGATTCAGAACAGCGAATAGGGATGATGACTTATATTAAAAATGCTCGTTATAATAATGTTATTTCAAAAGAAGGTATAGTATAAACGAGAGAATCGAAAAAATCGATGTAAATATGAAAAAGACACACGCTACGTTTTTGGTGGTGATTATTCCCGTCCTTGTCGCGCGGTACGGACATAGTCGTGACGTCTCTCCTACGATAGTGTTGTCCTCGTCTAACGCTTATTTTAAAACCTTTTATTAACTTGGAATTTTTTATGCTTTTACACTTTTATATTAGTGTTTGCATTATTTGTAAAAAAAAAAGTCATCATCCATATTGTAATGTCATTTGCTTTGCGATGCCCCATGTGACTTGCTTTGCGATACCTTTTTTTTTTTGTATGGCATCTCGCAGGTCAACCTGTAAGGTTGTCGTCTGCTTAAGCGGACTTGCCTGTGGTGCCCTAATAAATTAAGGCCTCCAGCCAGGACTTTAACTTAAATACTAACTAAAAACTAAGCGACAACGCTAAGGGCACCCCCTGTGGGGTACGGACCTAGGCTCAGGGCGTCGCTGGAAGAGGGCAGCAAGGGACTAGCTGGATCAGGGTTTTAGTGATTTAGGGACGAATTTAAAGCTACAGGCTCAGCGGCGTGGGCTGGCTCGAGCAAGGGTCGGGAGGGGGCTTTGCGATACCCCACAGTTACCTACTTTTATCCGCAACATCTAACAAAAAGTTGGTGAGTTCAATCTGGCTAGCCTTTTCCCTTGGCGTCGGCTTAAAGTCTTACCAGTTGCAGTTGAATACCAGTATTTTACAGGGGGCAAGCAAGGGGTTACACGATACCACTTGGTAAGACTGGTTGTCAGACTTTCGGAATGCTAACTACGCGTTACAACTGTCAAAGATATAACAATGACGTGCGTTCCGAGGCACGGAGGGGTTATAATATCACAACACACAACATCACGCCTGTAATCCCAGAAGGGTTAGGCAGAGGTGTATAGCTATAGTACACCCACATTTCGCCAGTTATGCCTAAGTCCCATGTCCCATGTGTCGATGTATGTTAATAATAATTCCGCCACTTCTTATTCCCAGCTAAAGCACTAGGAAGTGGTGAAGGGCGGGCGTTTTGGGGGACTGTCTTATGTAATTTTCACATTCGAAAAGTGCTGATTCTCAGCCTAATTTAAATAAATTACTTTTGTTTTTAAATGGACGGTCATCCATCCACGACCGAACGCGGCATGCGTAACTAAACCTTCGATCGACCCGTGCGTCTGTTATTATTTAGCCACGATCCAAAGATGAAAATGCTTTGCGTACTTAATTTATGTTTTGTGGAGATAAAGACGTGCGATCATTTGCTTTGGGTAGTAACCCTTTTTATTAACATTATCTTTATTTTTGCAGATAACAGTGGCGAACGTAGTTAAGAGACGACAGCATGATAATCTAGAATATACTATAAATATCCGAGTTGATACCGTAGTGATGTTTTTATGGCTGGAAACTGACATTGAGGGTCGATTCGAAGAAAATGGAGTCTTTGTTACAGAACCACAAAGCGTTATTAAATTCGTATCTGAGAAACACGTGCCAACACAAGTTTTACAGAAGTCAATCAAGGCACAGTATTATTACAACTGATCGGCAGCAATAAAAACGTTTTACACTTTGAAAACTTGTTATCAAGTAGGCACCTAATATGAATATTGTAATATAAGGAAAGTAATATCCGTTGTTTTATTAATTTTGTTTCGTTTAATTACTACAACATTGTAAGTTTGGCATCGAAACGACCCATTGGCATAACTTTAAAAATTCAGCTTTAGTCACTTTAAAGAAATAAATAAAATAGTTTATTTCTCACCATAAAAAGTTACAAATATACAATAGGTAAATGACAAGTATTTCAACAATTTTGTGGTGATCATAATAAGGAGCACAACGTATGACTTTAGCCCCTGAAATAGGTGGGAACCAGTATCTCGGGGGATAGTGTTCAGCTATTGAAATTCAATATTTTATTAGAACATTTGTGTGTCACTGAGAGAGTGCAAGGCTTTGCTGGTGAGTTTGAAGATATTAGGTATGAATGGGTGGGTGTGTGTGAATGATGTAGTGGTGAAGTAAATGAGGAAATGTATGTGTTTGTGTGGTAGGTAGGATTATTAATGAAGGGTCATTACATTTTCAGTGTTTTCGTAATCCAGTTGCAGTAAGTACATTTTTACCTTATTTTTGGCTTCATGACTGCTAAGTTTTACTATATTCGTTTTTTCGTTTAGTCTGTTAGATAATATAAAACTAAAGACATAATGTTGTCGCCTTCCAAATTTTGTGCTGTGTGGGACACTTTTGCAAGTTGCTGGATTTCTGGCGTCTACCAGTACCTATTAACAGAACAACACAAAAGGCTGGTTTTAGTGAAATCAAATATTTAGCAACTTGCTAAATACTGATGCTTCGGGCCTCGAATCCTGCTCGTGGTCGTTTTATACTGTTTTTTTTTTATATATTTTAGGTATAGGAAATAAAAGACTTATTATAAAAGCAAATTAATATATTATTTTATAAGTTTTTAGTTAACAATGCGAATATGCGTGCAATAATTATGAATACCTGCAATACAACATAGTACAATGATGCATCTAAATTAATCTTTGGACGGTTCTTCACGAACTGGTAAGGGCTTTGCTGATATTCTTTTGAGTATCAATACTTTACAACTATTATTTTTAATTTATAATTAAAGTCAGTAGTTAATAGATTTATATTAAAAGTTGAAATGGGTAGCTAGAATTTCAGCGGAGAACATTAAACTAATAATACCATTCAGTTTTTAATCTCTGGGTTACAAGACTGGAATTATATACAATTGGGATTCTAGGATAACTTTTGCCGAGACAAAATTAGACACCTGTTTTTTTTTGTTAGGAACCGCGCCTTTATTGAAGTATTGAACTCCAATAACGTATTTGCACGTGTTCTTTATTAGAAAAGTATGAATTTTTAACAATACTTGTGACAGAATTCTAGCTACACTTATATTGTATACATTTAAGTTATCTGACCGTCCAGGCGTATAATTAGCATGAGTAATACCTCTCAAATAACAAAACACTGCTGCTAACATTAAAGCCACACAAAATATTACATAATAATTGAGACCTAATTAATAGAAAACGTCGGTTATAAACAGCTATAGCGTTATAATAAAATAAGGGCCCTTACCTTTCACAAGGCCATTAAAAAACTTATTGTAATCAGAGACTCGTTTCGAGATAACCTAGTATACTCCAAAAAGCACCATTTTTACAAATCAACCATCACATTTGGGACCTGTTTCACCACTTTTGTTTTATTTTGATTGATTTCCTTGATTGCGTTATTAATATTAATAATTTGTGTAGGTATCACGTTATAAATAGGTATTTCAAGAGTAATGTTAGCTTAACGCTTTTTCTTTCAAATGAGAGCTTGTTAATCGATTTGATTTTCTGTAGCAATACTTTTGTGGCCTTAGCGAGTGGATAATAATAATAATATTTGCGTGTGATGCTTGGCCCTAGTTTAAGATAATATTATAATTATTACAAATTATACATGAGTGGACAAAATAAATTGAACACCTTTCTTGTTTCTTCCGCCTTTTTTCTACGTGGATAAAGCGGAGCTTCTACGTGTGTATATAAGCTTTACGAGCGAATACAGTTTAGGAACCATAGACAACGTAACTTGTTGCAAAGTCCATTTCGTCGTTCAATGTAGAGTACACAGTTTTTAACAGTGTTTTTACTAAGAAAAGTTTTGCTACCGAAAATCAAATCGATTAATTTTATTTTCGGTAGCAAAACTTTTCTTAAGTTTTTTTCCTATTTTTGAAAACAGTTTACATTTAAGCAAGAAAGCTATTAGGTAAATAGGTTATAATAAATAAACATGTTTTTAAATTAAGTACCTATTTCTTAGCGTATAGAAGCGATCAAATAGTATTGAGATTTCTAAGACAGTGGTGAAACACGCTCAAATATAAAGCGTTCACTAGTAAAGCTTACACTGCGAAATTGCAATTAATATAAAACGTCGTAGAATATAAACAAATTATTTCCTTTTGGTCATTGCACTGTCGTGCTACTGTATTAAACGGAAGACCTTTTTTTAAGCACAGTTATGTTGAGCATATTTTTATTTCAATTTCACCATGTAACAGCACAAGTAACAATAAATATAACGTCTAGGGAAGAGAATTTCATTTCAGTCACTATATTATAATATAATTATAATATCTAAAAGCTGGTTTTGACATAATTTTATACTATTCAAAAATATGTATCTACAAGTAACTCAAATCTCAAAAATATTACAAACGGAACCAGAATAAAATAATAAAGAAACATATCTTTTCTACCCTCTTCTAGTAAGAAATACTAATGTTTTGCTAGTTTAGGATATTTACAACTCAATTATGAATTAGTTTTATTTTATAAAATATTAAATTGTTGGTGCAGTAAATATTAGTTAATACTTAGTTACACTATCACTTCATAAACATACATAAATACATATGTTTATTATATTAAAAATCTCTAAATAAATACCTACTGACTAATAGAGTTCCACTTTCGAAGTGGTCTATTTATTTGCACTGCATTGCATTGATGTTGTCAAAGAAAAGAAGCGGAGAAAATATCTAACATAACAACATTAAAATTGTTTACAACTTTTTGATCAGAACGACACAATTTTGCTTTTTATACACGAAATGTTAATAAATAAGGATAATTATGTAAACAAACACAAAGCCATGAATAAACACTGATAAAGATACACATCTAAATAAAAAACAGTCATAAATAAAAACATTAAAATAAACAATCATATTTTTGAATTTATTTATGGCAATCACGCATAATACCGGGACATTAAATCTGCATAAAATATGTGAATTATTGAGCATTGAATGCTCCTGCTCTAGTTACGGCCCAGTTTAATACGAACTTTTTGAAAGCCTATAGAATTTAATTTGTTGTTAAATGTGGTGTATTCTCGTTTAATCTCTGTTGTTTTTTTGATCAATCACTCAGCTAACGTGAGAGTAACTCATCAGGGACTTGATCGACTTTCAGAAAACGATTCTTTGTGTTGCCCATGGCATAGTATTTCAATACATACACAATATTACATATAGTATAACAGCACATTTAACGGAACTTTGCATCATGCAGTAATTGTTCCAAGAGAGATTGTCATTAGCTTCTCTTTGGCATTTGCATTGACACAGCCTTTTGGCCCCGTTCACACCAAATCGGCAACAGTGATAGATAATTTATGAAAAAACAAGGTACAGTCACGGTCGGCGGCCGATTATACGTTTTGGTGCGAACGTGGCCTTAGCGAGTGGATAACAATAATAATATTTGCGTGCGATGTTTGGCCCCAGTTAAAGAAAATTTAATAATTATTACATATTATACATGAGTTGACGAAATAAATTGAACACCTTTCTTGTTTCTTTCGCCTTTTTTCTACGTGGATAAAGCGGAGCTTCTACGTGTGTTTATAAGCATTACGAGCGAATAAAGTTTAGGAACCATAGACAACGCTACTGCAAAATCCATTTCGTCGTTCAATGTAGAGTAAATAGTTTTTAAGTGGTTTTACTTTCAGTAAAAAAAAAAAATTGTATTGATTTTGGTGTCCATTTAATTTGTTCCGTAGTATAGAATGAGTGTATGGATTTATTCTTGACATTTGGTGTTCAACTGTCACATACAGTGTGTAAAAAGACTCCTGAACCGAAATACGCATACCGTTCATCTGACCAAATAACACTGAGCAAAAGTAATAACCAGGGAACTACTTCTTTTTGATATGGAAAATCGCTGTTGGCTGTAGGCGCGCAATGTAAAGCACGCAAAATACTGTGCGTACGTGTGGATAGTACGGGACGTGGAACGTTGGGGGTTTTGTTTTTATTTTAACCTTGTTTTCAATATAAATAGTTACATGGTCTTTTTACCTTAAATACCTCCTTAATCAGTCGGTTACCAGGACAAAAAAGAAACACTATGAACACTACAATGACGGGAAGAATATGTCAAGGATCTTTTTACACTCGTTGTATTGCTTATATCAATTGACAAATGGGATGACCTCGTTATACAAGTTAGTGGTCCATGCAAGCCCATCAGAGATAAGCACCGAACCTGTAAACAAACATCCATTCATTATAGCAGGTACCATTATATTAATATATCGAGAAAAGAAGTATAGAAGTTAGTGAGTAAATATAATTCAGTGGGTTAAACAAATACTGTATGAAAATAGTGTCTTAAAGTTTGTATATAAATTGTTAATAATTGTCGTCCACCACAAATACATAATAAAGTATTAAGATAGACTAGATAGAGAGTGTCATAGAGTAGAGTAGATTATAAGTCCATAAATATATAGAGGCAATATGGCCTCCATGGTAAAAATGACGGATGAAAACAAATCCAGATCGATTTAGTTTTGTTTTGATATTTTGGTGGACGAGTGCCTCACATGCTGATAAAATAGAATAATACAATTGCATGCTACAAAAGCTTTTAAGAAGGTTTTAAAAGTGCATAATTCAGTAGATACTTACCACAGGAGCATAGAGAGCAAGCATTATTTTTTGGTAGGTTTTTTTTTTTTTTTGAATGATTGATTTATGGAAACATTTTATACGTTGTATCAATTTTAATAACTAATGGTGCTTCAAAGACTATAAAAGTACGGTGCACAAACGAAAATACTAGTAAGCAATCAATTTAGCGATATAATACACACCTTATCTTAAAAACATCCCAATAACGACCTAAATTAACAAAACATCAGAGAAAGTCATAAGTGAACAGTACTACTTAAGATCCACTAATTATATCAGATGATTAACACATAGCCACAAGAGGTAATTATTAAGTATTTTGTGCGAAAATACGTACAAAACAGAGGAATATTTGAATTTAAATAAGACACACAATTTAAATGTAGGGAACAGCTTAGATGTTAATATACTGTTGAACTTACGACCTTTTTGAAGAAAATTACTTCATTCTTATACATGCGTAGAGGCACAAATATGATCACTTTCGTATTCGTGTAAGTGTGGAGGTCCATAATATTATTAAACACGAAATACTTTTAATAGGCACATCCGAGAATAATTATTTTTATTTCTACTCGGAAATAAGTTCAGCAGTATATTTAATAACAACCACTCCTCAGTATGCAGTTGATTACAATTTATTGACAAAATCTCAAAATTCAAAATGGCGGAATCGCATAACGCATTCAAAACTCGATGAACGAAGGAATCAGTCCACATTCGGTACACACATTGAATGCAAAATAAGTTTATACAAGAGCTACTTACGTCCACGAGAGAACAAAATTAAAGTTCTTAGATTTATGGATTCGATTTAGCAAGACAGAATACTGTATGCGATTTATGCAAAATATAAGGCCGAGATAACTCGGTCTGTTATATAAACAGTGGCTGCATTACTACCGATAATATACTCTTGATGGGAAAAATCCTGCATTATGTTTGGAATCGTATGACCAACATTGTTAAGATTGAAATAAATTGTTCTATCATGGACAAGCACAAGACTGATTCCTCGGACAAACCGCAGATTTACCTGACGCGCGAGTGCAGGGCCGCCCTCTCCTCAGAAGGCGTGTCCCTCAGGAATGTGGAGGACAGGTTGAGGACCACCATGAGGCAGCAGAGCAGTAGCGGGCCCAGGATGGCGCCCTCGGGACCCAGGTAGAAGATACCGCCGGCTATGGCAAGACCGGTCACGTAGGGGTGTCCGCCACTGGAAATAAACGAAATAATGTTTTTCTTAAAGGATATCCTTGCTGTCGTTTATACACGTCAAAGAAAATTGAAGATCTGATCTAGAAATATGTGAAAAATGGCGAAATAGCGTATTTAAAACTTGATCGAACGCTTTAGTATCAGTATTTTTTACCATCTTGATGTTAACAAATTAAAACTACAAAAAAATCCTTATTTACACGTGGCGCAAATCACCAGATCAATGTAGGTACTCTACATTGATAAGGTGATGTGCGCCATTGTGCTACACTTACTCTTTGATCTCAGCGTAGACAGCGGCGTCGAGGAAGGCTATTGGAGCAGCCTGTGCTATGGGTAGCAGTAATGCAGCCATTGGTCGACCCTGTAGCCACACGTCCAATGCAGCCGGTATGCCAGCTAAGTAGGGACCCAGGAACGGAGCCGCGCCTAGCACCGCTGCTAAAACTGCAACAATGCTCGCAGAATCAACATGGTGTTTTATAGCAGAGATACGGACAGTATATATGTTTAATGGCTTCTGAAAATCTTTTGGACGTTTTGTTAAATGCTGGTTTATGTTATTTATAAACCTTATTACGGAACTGCTTGAATTATAATAATAATATTATTATGCAAGAGTTATGAATCATACCTATCAGATGAATAACAAACTCTAAAAGTTGGGTCATACCACAATCAGGTAGAAAACACAAAACACGTATAAATACAATGTTACAATATCTGAAGATACTACTCACACACATCAATTAAAACGATAAGTAGTGAAATAATATTTATTAATATACTACATGATCGACAACAGTTAAGTTTTTTTCTTCTTAATATCATTTTGCCGTGGGGGCCGCAACTGTGCGTACACGTATTTGTAGAAGTCTAAAGCTTTTTGTTTGTCATAAGCGACGTTGTTTCTGCATTGCGCTCCGACGCAGCGGTTTATGTATTCTTCCGGAGGCTTTGGTTCCTCTGCAGGCCTTTTCCGTGACGAGCTCGTACTTCGAAGCGTCTCGACGAAATCTTTAGATGAATCGAATACAACTTTGATAGCGGTTCTGTTAGTCATGTTCAAGTGCGTGTCTTTGAGAAGGTCGTCCTTGTCTAATACCGTCATGGCGGCGCTGGCGTCACCGTTCGGCGAGTTGGCCTGACGTATCAAGTAGAACGTCGGGGCTGGCTCCGTGACGTCCTCATCCGTCGTCACCTCGTTGTTATGTTTGTCACTGTACAACAGACACATCACTTGCGGGTCGAGACTCAGCTGACACATGTCACTCTCTTTTAGAATCTTCACAACGTCGAGAGGCAGCGTACACGGCGCAAATAAACAAGTATTGTTATTCGAAGTATCCAAAATCAAGTTGTTCAGTTCACTGTTGCTGTTTAGAAAACCAATATTTCGACATTTACAGTCCATTTTGTTGCTGGAAAAGGTGACTGTAGTTCCGGCAGTTTTGCAACTAGCGTAATCGAATGTTATTGAGTGAGGTTCAACGTTTTCAATTCTGTTCCAGACGAAATTTAATTGTTTCTTATTGCTTCTTTTTCTGAGACACTTGACGCTGTTTAGGGCATTGGCTTTGAGTTTAGTGATCTCATTTTGTGTTATATCTGTGTTGACAGACTTAAATACAAGACCATTTGCGCGTATTTCTTTGAATTTGTTACCAATAATTTGTAAATTATCTGCAGTTATGTTTACTGCACCGTCGATAATATCATTGAACATACTTTCGGATACCGTAGCTGATGTTGCCTGTACTGTGATTCCTTTAAGTTCTAAGTTTTCAATCCTACTGTTAGTGATAGTGAAAATCGAGTCAGTGCCCATAATCGCTTCTATGGCTTGATTACGTACGTCTGTTATTGTAACGTTATCAAATTCGATACTTTTTATACCAGTCACATTATAAATCGCTTTATTGTTTATTGAGTTTATTTTACTGTTAGTCACTCTGATCTTTTTCAATGTCGCGGCTCCCAAGCATTTTAATTCAGTTGAAGTACTTGGGGACTTGAAAATGTTTCTTGGTAAGGAGATCACTTCTTTGACATTGTCTATGGTGACTTCAGGCGGTGTTTGGAGAAGGGAGTTGGGTGCCAACGACATGAACTCGAGTTTATCACAGTCTTTAACTTTGAATAGTTGTAGTTGTGATGTTCGCTGCAGTATCGGACAGTCGAGAACTACTCGTAGATTTTTGCAGTTCTGAACAGTGAGACTCGTTATGTGGTCAGTGTAGTAGTCCTTCAGATGTATTATGTAGTCCTAGAACAAAATAAATGGCTAGATTAGGTCTCACAAATTGACTATTAGGACTCCTTACTAGTATTGACCGATTACTTGTATGTCTGGTGCTAACTGAAAATATAAGTTGTTTTTTTTAAAGTTATTTCAGATGACTTTGGAACATTTTTGCGATAAGTTTAAGAAAAAAAAAATCTCGAATCTTAGGTTTCTTTTTGATATTTAACACAGTTCATAAGTCAAATCTGCCACTGAAACAGTCACAAACCATATTTAATAAAATAAAAAAACAACGCAATAAATACTCACATTGCTTCTTAAGCTACAACTATAAACCAAGTCATAGGGCAAGTTATTGGCACAAGCCCACTCCGGGTCTTGGCAGCTCGTAAAGTTGATCCTGACACTCAGAGCCGAATGCACCAACACAGCGAACAGCACAATATTCCCGTGGGCCATCACAAACACATGTTTTCTCTCACAATCACCGATTTGCACAAAAAGGCGCGCGCTGTAAAAATACACGTTCGCGAGTGAACATCATCCCGAGATAATTCTCCGCTAACGAGATGTACACACATTCATGAATTTTTATCAGAAAGTTTATTGACATGTCTAGGTTATTTTTTCATTATTATCAATTACAACCGCATTTAAAATAAAAAATTACTTGGCGGGTAATTGCAACAATTATTGTTCTTGTGAGAGATGTAATCGTATACATGTTTAGGTACACTTGTACAATTACGTCTTGAAAATGCATACATTTAAAGAGACTGACGAAATCTTAATGTTAAACGATGTTAAACGTACATACCGCGACTCAGTTAGTAAATACCTGCAAGCTTTATCGGCTCTTGTAATTTTATACTAAGGTCATGTTTGTTGATCTGCTACAAATTAAATTGTACGCAGTCCCTGGCCTTTAGATAACAAGGCCTTGTTATAACGATCATGTTTCAGTAGGAACTTCACACTTTAAGGGTTATTTTTCTACGTATAAATTTATCAAAGATTAGAGCACTCTGTCTACTCTTATACATATTTATTTCGGGGTTTACGCAGTAAGTTTTGACCTCGAAAAGAGATCTTAGTCGTGAGCTCATCGCGTCGTAAGTTCATACTACATAAGGAAAATTTTAATTAAATAAGTGGCAAAACTTTAGATAAACGATAGGTCTCGGGGCGCTCGACTAGATACCGCCGGCGTACTTTTAAAATGCGGCAACAAATACCACGCCCAAGTAGGCGTACCCAAGCCAGTCACACTGCAAGCTGTCTGTCACGTGCACATGCCAAATATTTTGTTAAATTTTGGGCATAATCCGAAGTAAAATACCAGTTTGCGTAGTGAAACTGTGTTACAATAATACTACAAGAAATAAGAAAGACACTGGGATCACATACCATTAATAAGTATCGTATAATTTCAAATTTTCAACATAATATTACGTGAACCCTAAACGCCAACCAGTGTTGCCGCGTACACAAGAGTCAAGTTCCCCGTGGTTGAGATTTTTATACTGTGAATTTATTGTTTTTGTAATTTATTATATATCCTATTTCATTTATCTAACCTAGTTATTGTATAATTAACCTTGTTCTATAAGTTATTAAATGTTTATTTTTGTAATCTATACACATAAGATGTAAAAATGTTAGCTGACACTATTTCAAGGGGTGATTCGAAACCCATGAATCTGAACAACTTTCCCCAAAAAACCTTATAGAAAAAAAAATCGTCGGATGTAAAAAATAAAGTATTTAAAATGAGGCCTAATCATCCATATACGAGCGCGGCACTGAAAATTTCGGGAATCAAGGAAGTGACACAACATTACTATTTAAAAATGTATTTATTGCTTTTCGAAGTATTCTCCGCGAAATTTGACACATTTTTCCATACGAGGAACCAATCATTGAAGCAACCATTCCATTCGGAAGTTAGGGTCTCCAAAATGTCCGTTTTATAGGCGTCCACAGCTTCTTCAGGTGATGAAAATCTCTGTCCACGCAATTTATTCTTTATTTTAGGGAAAGTATAGAAATCATTAGGGCTTAGGTCGGGGCTGTACGGCGGATGGTCTAATAATTCTATGTTTCTTGCTCTAAAAACTCTTTTGTTCTGTGTGCGGTGTGAGAACTCGCATTGTCGTGATGGATGCGGCGGTTGCAGTTCTCTTTAAGGAGTTCAGAAGCGACCTGTGGCAAACAAATGCTAGCATACCATTCTGCATTAACCGTTCTTTGTCCCTCAAGACAGATAGTCGTAACATGGCCGGTTTTGGAGACAAACGTGACCGCCATTTTTTTTGCAACACTCCGTGAACGAAATATTTTTGTTGGCTTTAACTCATTTTCGAACACCCAAACTCGTGACTGGTTTTTTGTTTCGGGTTCGTACGTGTATATCCAGGATTCGTCACCTGATACGATGTTGTATACAGCATTTGAGGATCCTGCGTGGAATCTTTCGAGAGTTCTGATGCACCAAGTAACGCGAGCCGCTTTTTGCTCTTCACAGAGCGAATGCACGAAACATGAAACGGTATCCATCGGGAAAACAACTTTTTTACACCTAATTGTTCATGCAAGATTATATGTATTTGACTCATGCCAATGTCTAAAGTTGCCTGAATTTCGCGGTATGTCACATGTCGATCTTCCTCAATCAGCTTACGCACAGCATCAACGTTTTCTTGGGTAACTGCAGTTTTTGGACGACCTTGACGGGGATCATCACTGAGCTTGACACGTCCACGTTGAAATTCAGCAAACCAGCGATAAATTGTGGTTTTGGATGGGGCTTCATCACCAAATACAGTAATCATCCGGTCAACACACTGCTTTTGTGTTAAACCACTTCGAAAGTCATAATAAATCATCGCTCTTGAATTTTCTCGAGTCAATTCCATTTTCTCAACGACTAAACAAGTTTTACAAAACCTTGTGACAAGACCGAGAATCTTTTTTTAAATAAATAAATGATATTCGATTTTTTAAACCAAGGAGTTTTTAATTAAAAAGATTTTAATATGACAGGAACAGTGGAAATATTCCATTCCCGATACTTTTAGTGCAGCCCTCGTAGATAGCTTCCTTTTTCTAAAGAAGAAACCTACGCCTAACCTATACACAAATATATTTATACATTCGCTTATAATTTATTGTTCATTTTTAAGTATTTTCTGAGCTCTATTTATAACTTAACTAATAGACCACAGCATAAAATATTTTTCCCATTAACGCGGGTAACAGTTGAGCACTGGTAACACAATTCTTCACGCACACTAGTTCTCAATGTCAACTGACAAATTTCAAGTGGCGATGTCTTACACACACTACAATAATGAGTTGCCGCATACACGGAGCCATTGTTTGTATAGAGTGCGGTATCTAGTCTAGCGCAGCGAGACCAATCATTGGGCAAAACATTTTTATCAATGTTTTAGATTATTAATACCCACATAAGACGTGATCGCTTGATGGTGGATTTCCAATTTAATGGCACAATATTTGTAACAGGCACTTCTTTAATTCTATACATACATGTTATAAGCTAAAATTGCGTTTCGTGTCTTTCTGTGTGATCGCGTTGTTATTTTAAACTACGCAGCCCGATGTTGAAGCGGTTTTCACCATAATCCAGAGATTTTATTCCAGGAGTTTTATGCGAATAATACCGTTAATCATAAACTTAAATAAATAAATAAAGACATCTCGATGTTTCGTCAAGTCGTTAAAACCGAGCGAAGCAGGGGCGGGTCGCTAGTTGATTGATAAACTTCAACATCGGCAAAAAGTTAAGGCATTATAAATAAGTGCCGATTTCACCAATGTTACTGAACACGTTCAGCACATCTAAAACGCGTTCACGAGCTGTCAGCGTCAATATTCCCTAGAAAATAATGACACTGACATCTCTTTATGATCACGTTCAGTGTCATTGGTGAAATGAAACTCGTATGACTAGATAAATTAAACGTAGTGGTCTTACCAGAAGGTAAGTACACAACTTTGGCCCCAAACAGGTTATGCACGAGCCACGTCCACAGGCCGTAGAACAGCGCCATCTTGAATGATGCTCTGAACACCTGAAAGGGACAAATACATTGAGGCCGCTGCTATTCGAGTTTTATTTATTGATGTACACACAAAACACTAAAATAAAGAAAAATACATAAAGGTAGCAGAGCGCCTCGAATGAAAATGAATGAATGCCTCGTTGGTCTAGTGGTCGCAATCGCTACTGCTGAGCATGAGGTCCTGGGTTCGATTCCCAGGTCGGGCAACGTGTTATTGGGTTTTTCTATCTGGAATTTCTCAGTAGCAGCCTGAAGTCTGGATTTGTGCCCGGTAGATGGCAATAGGCTCGCCCCCTATTACATGGGACTTAAAACATAACCGGCGAAATGTGGGTGTACTATAGGTGCACCTCTGCCCAACCCTTCGGGGAAACAAGGCGTGATGTTATGTTATGTTATGTAGCAGAGCGCAAATACTGCTTATTTAATTAGAAATTTCTTCCGGTAGATCTGCGACAGGAGAGTTGGATGAGAAACGTAAACACGGTGTGCAAAAGTCAATCTCGTGTATTGAAACTGTGAACGTTAGTGTATGACAAAGTAGATCAATAAATCAGTTTGCAAGAGTAAGCTAAGGAACACACAAAGACCTACAAATTAATCATCTGGCAAATACTTAGCGGTTATAACTTCGTTTGCCCATTCTAAAGACTTACTGAGCACTTGCGTTGGTTCCATCTAAGATTATTTTATTTTGCATTTAGGAATTGTAATATTTGTGTCAGCCAGTTAGTTAAATATAAAGTGAATTAATAATAAGAGAGAGAACATGTTCAAGCGCAGTTTTTATTATCAAATTATGGTAGACAAACTAATAATAATGCCAGGCTACAATTTTATTCATTTGAGTCACTGATAACCTTATTGATAACAAATTACAACCAAAACTATTATACGATTGAAGAATTGCGTCGTTAAAACATGCCTGTTCGTCTCAATAGCTAAACGATTGAATTTATGTGAAGCAATTATACATAGAGCTTAGCTCAATTTTGGACTAACTCTGAATCTACAAACGCCATGAAAGAATGATGCAAATTAAGCTTTAATGATGGCTTTAAATAAGGTCCAAAATATGTTTTGTTTGTAGTGCTACAATTGAACATATTATTTTCCCTGTTTTACTTATAATGTTGAATTTTATACGAGTTCGGCGTATTTAAAAATCTTACTTGATTGATGGCCACGGAGAGAGCGATGCCGAGTCTTGGACCGAAATTGGGTTGCACCTGAGTGATCACTTCCACTGGTTTGTACAGAGCGTTGCTTGACGCCAGTAGGTAGAACAGTGTCGTGAAAAACACCACCTGATAGAAAAGTTTTCAATAATAATATAACGTCACGCCGTAAGGCAAAGGGATATGCGAAGGTGGAGCACGCCCACATTTTCCAGTCATGACTTAGGGGCGAGCTTATTGCATAAACACAGATCCCCAGCTTAACACAGGTACGACAAACTCAACAGAATCCACTTAATAAGACACGCTGTAAAAAGAAAATACAGGACTACCTACTAAAACTTATTTATGTTGAAACAGAAGCGATTTTGAACATTCCCACACGTATGTACACACACTGAACTCACGCAAGTGTGTGAGTTCAGTGTGTGTATATCTCAGCACAATTAATTTTTGTCTCATACATTATGCATTCTTTCCACATACATTATTACATCGCAATCTTATAATGTTTACAACTTTAAACATAGTTACTGAATGCTCACAATTTATTTATCGGGATCAAAAATCATTTACCACCTAGTTCGGATGCAGATAGTCCAGTCAGAAACTTTGTATATTACAAACTTTAAGCCATTATTTAGTGTAGTTTTTATGTATATAGTGTATAGTTTTTATTCAATTTTGTAAAATGCGTTCGTATTTTGGTGAATAAAACTATTTCTTTATTAATATTAATATTTTGATATTCCTATTAAAAAAATCCAATTAAACTTTGCTCAGGATCCCTTGCTTGTTCCGTTGTGGTTGCAATCACGCTTGCAACTACAACGCCTTACAAATTAATGTTTAAACTTTTGATATATATTACCAAATTGATGAACATGTTAATAAGTGCGCTGCCTCCGCACAGTAGCAGCGACGTGAAGGCGCCGACGGAGCCAGCCAGTAGCGACACGTTGCTCGCCAGAGGAGCCCAGATGCTAGTCGCAATGGCACTCAAAGTACCAACGTTCGCTTGCACCCACGTAACTATGCCGGAATAGTCGAACATACCTGAGAGAACGAAGATAAATAAAAGTAAAAGTTAGCAATTCCAAATAACTAGGTTATGCGATCAGAACGCGAAAAAAAGGTAAAAAAACGCGGGATAGTGGTGGTTTATTGAAGCAGAGGTGTTTTTCAATTACCAAAGTGGCTTGACTTTTTTCTAGCTCTGATACAGTCGGTCCGGCAAATCTAATAATTTTGAAACAGAGCTGTTTTTCGATGAACAAAACAAAGTGGCTCGACTTCTAGCTATGGTACACTCGGTCTGACAACTCTAATATTTGTCACTAAGTATTACCGGAAGAATTGGAAACGTCGTTGACGAGATTGTCCCACGAGTCCTGTATGGCGGAGCCGTCCACCTGCGGTCCCACAGAGGCGAAGTGGCCTGACACCCAGCTCTGGTAAACTCGGTCCCACAATTCTAATAGTTGTTGTTCTACACGGAATATCTTCTCCGGGTCACCTTCCTTTAGGATGCTTTTCACCTGTTTTTAATATCAAGAAAGATTAACAAAAAGATTTTTGTTGTCGTGTTTTGAGCGTCGTGCAAAATGTTTGGTGAGATATTTCAGACCGTAACGTTATAATAGTAGTTACACGTTTTTTTTTTTATATTCATGCTGAGCTGCTATTTCAAGAAGATATTTCATAAACCGATATGTTAAAGAACTATTGAAAATGATAATATGATAAGCAGTATTGTATTCTTTGCATGATCCAAACTAATGCGAACTTTTCTGTCACTCTGTATAGTTTTTATCAAATGGACACTTACAATTTGATCAATCTATATTATATCCGTATGGAAGCAGAAAAGGAAATAACGTATATTAAAAAACATAATTATTTAACTAATAGTTTATATTTGCTGCAAAAATTTTGGGATATTAATTACGACTAATTTGTGGTTAATTTTGCGTGGGACGCTTTTCCCAATAGTGGACTCGCATTGACTAACGTAATAATAACATACTGACCGCTGTCGAGATTCCTTCTCTTCCATAAGTGTAAGCGTTGTCGATGAGTGAGTCGAGTTTCTCCTCCCAACCTTCAGGGAGGTACGCGTGCAACTCACTGTTCTGTACGTACGTACTGTTCAACAGACTACCACTTAACTGGACTACCACTATTGCTTCTGAGTATATCTGGAATGATAGAAAAACATTATTTGAGAACACAAAAATACTTCAAGGTTATGTAAACAGGATCATTGTTCCTATTACTTTTGGGGCCAAACTGGCAAGCTCCGCAAAAATAAGAGTGAATAATTATTTCGCACGAAAAATATACTCTGGGCACGGGTACCCAAACAAAGAAATGACACCTCCCTAAGTCTGGCTATTGAGCTGGCAATTTTACTTCGTAAATTTTTTCAACAGATGGCAGCATCAGCGACTCACTAACTGCCCGAGACTGTAGTTTTAGAACGCCATCTAGGTGTCGACCTACTCTTAAAACGCTTCGTGCAATCATTTTTACATAAAGTTCAATAGTTCCAGGTTCAGAAAAAATATTTAATAGATTTCTTTTACATTTCTATTTATATAAATAGATAAAAAATAAAGTTGTTTGATTTAAATTAGTAACGATAGTGGCTACTCTGATGTGTTTAAATTGAGTAAAGCACCATCTATTGCAAAGAGCTCTAAACGAAATGATTAACAGATCATCATTTTATGGGTTTGAATTGAATTTTAATGCTTCATTAATGTTTTTCTTGAAAATACGTGCATTATGAGCGTAATTAGATAAATCAGCATTAAACAGGAAAGTTTTAATTTTCACCAATCTTACTTCAGCCAAAATTCTGCCGTTAAACGCTTTTTATTGATTGTTAATTGCTGCCATCTATGATATATTTTACAAGACTAATTATAATTTTTTGAGTTGAGACCCCATGCCCTGGGCAAGAAGTGTGGATGTGGACGCCAAACAATTTAAATTTGTGTTTTGAATTGAATTTATGTTTCGCACGAAAAATATCCCCTGTGCAAGAAGTGTGGATGTGGACGCCAAACAATTTTCTTTTACATCCCTCCTTTGTCAGAGTCGGGTTTGATTCTTACGTTTTTTTAAGAATAAGGTATAAATTGGAAAGATTTACGTGCTTTTTGAAATGCCTCATCTCTGTCTAGCTAGATAATATGTCCAATAAGTTACCTGTATAAATATAAAGACAATAGCGACGGTCAGGAACAGAATAAGTCCCACGATGACGATGCAGCTGGACACCGTGTCCACGGAGCTGTAAGCCATGTCCCTGAAGCTTGTGTTGCAGAGGGAGGCCATCTTGCCTAGACCGCGGACGTGAGCCGGGAGTAATGCTGATTGCCTTGTGAATAGAAGATAATAATTACGAAGGAGTAATTAAAATCCAGGTTAATAATGGTCAATTTCGCCTGCATTTCATTAATTGTTACCGAAATATGTTAAGGCTGATATTCCGAGCTTCATAATAAGAAAAATAATCTGCATTTCAACTGTTCAAAATGTTCACTGTTCGCCTTGGTAGCAATTTTGTAATCACTAAATTTTGTCTTACTTGACTTACCTGGTTTGCCACCAGTTTTTCACTTTTCCCATGACATTGTTGTAATGGTTCTCACAGAACAGCCAAACACCGAAGTAGTCCAACAGCCTCTTCACCACATGTATGGCCAAGAAAAACAAGCAAACTGGCAACAACCAGATATGTTTCCAAACAAGCATACACAGGCATCCAAAGAACAACAGCTTGAAATATAGGGCAGTTTCCTCATCATTGTCGAAGTTATTCTTTATATAGTTCTCGTCGAGCGACCTTTGCTTAAAGGCGGCTAAGAATCGCGTATCGCATTTAATTTTCGGATTCGATAAAGGTAATGCGGATAATGTTCTCGTTTTAAATTGCATTTTTGGGTGTCGTGGGGAGCTTTGGATGGGCTCGTTGGCTGCCCAGCTTCCCCTTTTCACTATCGTGTCTGGTGTGACGGGGGACGGAGTGTCTTTTTCTGGAGTACTTTCTTGTTCACTGGATTCTATGTGGGTTTCCTCTTCATGGATATCTTCTTTCTTCTTGTCAGTTTCTTTCTCATTTTTAATGGCTTTATGTAATGCTAATAACATTGAAGCTTCTGGATCTATAATAAAATATGAATTGCGCCATAGCAGTTGGTTAAAAAAAAAAACGATGTCTACTTTGTAGTTATTATGTCTACTTGATTATTTCGAAGATTCCAACCCTTTTCTATTATGACTTAAATACTTTTTTTTACTATTATCAGACATAGAAACTTACCTTTTTCCAATAGTTTCTTGTGGACATCAACTACTTCTAAAGCAAAGCCAGTAACGCAGATTGCTTGGAGGAATACAAAAGTGTACACTTGCAGGGATCCTGTGAGGCTTGCTATAAAGCTCGAGATGACTAGCCATAGCAGCTGTGACGTCAGTCGGAAGGCAGTCTCTCTCTGTGGCGTCCACAGGATGTACACACTGATGACGTAAGCTAAGAATATTGTTAACGTCTGGAAAGAACACCATATTAAAAATAGAATCAACATTTTTTTGAAAACCATGAGTGTTTTGTGAGCCTAAAAGTAATGAATTGGTTGGCCCGTGAGAGTAAGCATAGCTCAAACCCTCCTTTTGTTGTGTAAGAAAACTATTATAGCCCAGCACAATTGGAGGGATAAGGAAATTTCCATCCATATTGTATACATTGCCAGATTTTTAACAGAATTAAATTAAAACTGTGTATTTAGTACTGTATTACATATTAGGTACTGTTATTTGATTTAATTTATAATGATTAAATTATTTCACACTTACAATATAGGAGCTGCAGACACTGATCAGCATAGTGGTAGAGAAACTGATAAAACTGCTTAGCTGCCAGAAGAGACAGACAAAACTCCTTGGAACCGCATTGTACATCCATGGTAACACAAATATCGCAGACAACAACCCTATAACAGTCTGAAATGAAAACATTGAATGTTACAAGTTTTTAGAAATATCGAATTATTGATACAATTTTGAATTGTCCTGCTTGGATCTCCAGGAAATGTTAATTTATAATTATGTTATTATATAATTATGTTAAATTTTACTGAGGGAAGAGCTAGTTTTGACATTTTAGGGTCACATCTATTTTTCAACCATCCTTTAATCCATCTAAAGACTGTCTGAAAAAGAAAGCTTTTAAAAAAGAGGGATAAAACTGCCTATTGTGTGACCGTGTGTAACATTTAAAATAACAAGGAGTACATAATAAAGAGTTTTCTATTTCCCTTGCAGAGAATCATTTGGATGTTGGAAATGCACAAGTTGACATTTACACTATCCTATGTGATTCATTGTTTACCTACTTTATCTGATTTTTCACGGTGACAGCAATTTCAACAAAAGGCATAATGGCCTTACGTGGTATAATTGTCACTTATGGCCATGATGCCGTAATGTGATTAGGTTTAGCAATAAATTCTCTGGAAAGATCCCAGGTGTAAACATGAAAATAGACAAGTAGATATAAGTTTGAATTCATAATAATCCTAACTAATATTATAAATGTGAAAATAAGTTTGTTACGCTTTCACACCAAGAAAGCTGAACAGATTTGGATAAAATTTGGCACACAGATAGACCATGACCTGGGGACAAGGCTACTTTTTATCCTGGATTGCAGATGAATTTGCAGGCAATAGCTAGTAAATAAGAATTATTTATTCGTTAACATTTTTACCTTTTACTAAATAGAACTCTTATGAATTGCCAATAAATTAACTCATCCTAGTAGTACCTAATATCTAATATTATTTGTGATTGGTTTCTAGTATACATTTAGTTGAAAAAATAGTTTAGGCTTTCGGTTATCATACATTGGATTTACAGGTGATGACAACTGTACACACCATGTGCCACATTATGGGCTCATATCTTTGGAGGCATGGGTGCGTTCTTGAAGCTGGTAGACTAGAAAAGTCTGTACTGCTCAGAAATTACACTATTTTTGTGGTTTTAAGAATGGAATTTGATGACATGGTATTTAGTGATTTATGCCAGGTGTCTACTGACATAGACAGTTTATTATGGGGCTTGGTCAATATTAAGAATAAAGAAAGTTACTTAAATATTCAAGGCTCATAGAGGCATGTAAAAGGCCAAATGATGAAAAAGGCATGTAGGTGAGTAGACATCCCTCTCAACAAGTCTTCCTTTGAAGTACTGAGACATAATCACATAATATTATGTCAATATTCTCTCACAGATATTGAACCACAACCATGCATGATAAAACACAAGGCAGCTGATTTTGAGCAGCCAATGTCTTGTAAAATAATAAAACTTACCTTATAGTGATCTATAAACTGCTGTCCAACGGTATCCGAAGCAAAGTTAACCACATTCAAAGGTATCACCATCAAACCCACTACCACAGATGTGTTGGACTTCTCTAGATCTTCGAACCATGATTTCAGCTTTTTAGAGAGTTTATATTTAAATGGATGGAGTAAGGAGCCCACTAGCAAGGCCCAAAACAGAGGCTTAAAGAAGGGCTCTAAAATAAGAAACAGTACATACACTGCGACGCAACATACTGCTAATATAAATAGGGCAAAGGCGTTATAGAACCCATGTTTCATGGGTTTCTCATTCCCTTCCGTTATTCCACCTATAATATTGAATATATTTTCGAAAGGCGACTGCTGCATTGCTCCTTCGATGTTATAGAATTGCACGGCACAACTTTAAGTGTGTAGGTAACATTAAAACGATTAACTAATAGATTCGAATAGGAAATAGTAGTAAGTAATCACATACTAATTATGAGATCATAGTTTTTATTTGATTTTCGGGAACATTTCGATTTACAGTCGCGTTTCAGTATAAATAGGTTCAATCGGTTCATTGACAACAGGATAGTACAATGCGCTTACAACGCGAGTGAAAGAGATATCATTTTGAGATGTATGGTCAAAATGTGACAAATTATTAGCAGATAAACCGATCGATGGACTTTTGGTTGAGCTGTCAGAAGGTCGAAAAGTGTCAGAATTCGAGTGACAGACTTTTAGAAGTGCGTTTTGTGTTTTGCTTAGCTTTGGTTGAGAGAAAAGTAATAATACATACATTTAAACAGTGTTGGTACAAACATAATTACTTAGTATTTTTGAGGCCCTCATCAGCGATATTACACTTGCGCTTTGTAAGTAGGCGTGGATTGTCGGGCGAAGAAAATAGAGAAACTAGTTACAGCTCAATCACTTTATTTCACTCACAATTTCTTATAAAATAATCACCATGAAATAACCTGAAGGCAGAGGTCCGACATTTTAAATGAAAGTATGAAATATAGCAGTAACCATCTTATTTATTCCAACCGCTTGTTAATTAATTAAATAGATCGCTACAATAGCTCTAGGCGCTACAGCAGGCGCACCGGGCCGAGCCTGCCACAAGAATGATCCCCCTCTTCTTCGTGGGAAGTCGCTACGTCCCCGCAAGGGGGCGCAGCGAGCGGATCCGGGGCTATGCCCCCCGGCCGCGGAGGCTTTGCGTTGGCCCGTAAAAACGGGCCCCTCATTGTGTTGGCTACAGTGGCCGGTAAGATGGTTGGGCGCGCGAGCAATGCGCGCCCATGTGAATGATTGCTATTTTGTTTCTGTAGGAGCGCCACGACGCTTATAGTGAAACGCCGCTTTCTTCACGACATCCCGGCGGTCTGCCGCCGCCAGGTGAGACCCCTAGTTACCTAGGGGAGGCCCAGCGACGACGACCAGCGACGGAGATGCCGACTCGACGCGCCTACAGAGTAGGGCAAGTGGCCCCCGCCCGTCCAGATCACAGAGCTAGCCGTTACTGTCCGGGCTAAGGGGCCGTCATGAGTGTGTGGGCGGTATTGTAGTGTGTCACACCGCCCAGTGTCTACGCGGATCGCGGTCCGCACCGCGCCTCCGCGTGTGAGTTAAGGTGCCTGTATAGTGGCGGATGTCTGTGTTTGTTTACGTAACGCGCCTATATTAACCTAGGTCACGTTACGCAACAGATGTGTGTTGTGTGTGTGGAGTCAAAGTGTCACAGGTAAGCTGCGTGTAACCTGAGTACAGCTTACCCGGGCGTCAATCCGGTGCGATGGGGGCATGGTCCGCTATCAGGTCGCGGGGCAGGGGTCTCGCGTCGGGGGGGCGCGCGTGCCAGGGCGCGATGTCTTTGACATGCGTGAGGTCAGAGGCGTCGGCACGCGCGAACATTCCCTTCGCGAGTCGCCGCACAAACTTATCCAGGCTCTCAATACCGAGGTCCCGCTGGATGACATCGTTCCTCACGAAGCGAGGGGCATCTACTATAGTCCGCAACGCCTGGTTCTGCTGCGTGCGGAGCTGCTTGCGGTTCGTCTCGCTCGTGAGGGCGAACCAAGCGGGAGCGGCGTACGTCAAGATCGGGCGAATGTACAGCTTGTACACGCCCAGCTTGACGCGCGCCGGGATGCGGGACGAGAGCACTGGTTTAAGGAGTTGGCGGACGACCTTACCCTGCGCGGCGACATTGTGGACATGCGTCCCCATCGTGAGCCGGTCAGGCCAGGTCGATGGTGACCCCTAGGCATTTGACCCGGGGCGTCCACTCGATGTCGGCTCCTTGTAGTTTCAGGGGTGGTGGGAGAGGCGCGGACCCGGTGACCATGGCCTGCGTCTTACCCACGTTCACGGACAGCCGCCACTTGGACAACCACTCCGGAAGCAGTTCGAGGGCGCGCTGCATTTTGACCGCCGCGTACTTCGCATTGAGCGATGTAGTAATGTACGCGGCGTCATCTGCATACAGCGCGAGTGTTGTGTGTGGCGTGGTGGGGATGTCGTCCGTGTAACGCGAGTAACACGCCGGCGAGACGCAGCTACCCTGCGGCACACCCGCGAGCACCGGGCGGGCGCTAGACAGCGCTCCGTCGACCACCACCCTGAAAGTCCTGTTATAGAGAAAGTCAGAGACCACCTTCACAATGCGACGGGGCGCGTCCGATGTGGCCAGCTTGTATCTCAGGCCGTCGTGCCATACACGGTCGAAGGCCTTCTCCATGTCGAGGAATACTGCCACCGAGTACTCCTTCTTGTTGATCGCGGCTGCGAGGTGGTGCAGTACCCTCGACAGCTGGAGCGTCGTGCTGTGCTCCGCCCGAAACCCGAACTGTTCCGGTCGAGGTGAAATGTGCGGTTGGAGATGTCGCAGCAGGAGTGCTTCGAACACCTTGGAGACTGTCGGCAGCAGAGTGATCGGCCGATAGCTCTCCGGCTTCTGGATGTTTTTCCCCGCCTTAGGCAGCATAATGACGCGCCCTTTCTTCCACGAGGCGGGAAAGGTCCCGGTGCGCATTATCGCCGTGAACAGGCGCGCCAGCGCTGCTACCATACGGTACGGCAGGTGGCGCAGCGCTGTATTCGTGATACCGTCAGCACCGGGGGCCTTCCTAGGCCTCGTCCTAAGGATGGCGCGTCTGACTGCCCCAGGCGAGAAGAAGATAGGGTCCTCCTCGGGAGCTATCGGCGAGGCGAAGTAGTCTCCCAGGTGTTTCTCGACTGCTGCGACATGAGCGGTGTCGATGGTCGGGTTCGGTTGGAACTGACGCTCCAGGTGTTCGGCGAAGACCTCCGCCCGGTCCTCTGCTACGTATGTAAGCGCCCCGTCGCTGTTAAGCAGCGGTCGCACCGGGACTGGGGTGTTCGTCAGCTGGTTGCACAGTTTGTGCAGTGACGGCCAGTTGTCTGTCGTGGCGTCTAGTCGGTCCTCCCAGCCCGCGGCGGTGTGCGCCTGGAGCTCGGCCTTCACCTTCTCCGCGAGACGGTTGAGCTGCGTCTTCAGCGTCGGGCATCTGTGTTGTTGCCACTGCTTGCGGAGGCGCCTCTTCGCGGCGATCATCGCATTCAGGCGAGCCGGCAGGGGCGGCAATAGCCCTCTCCCCTGCGGCTGTGTGCTTGTTGCCGATTCGTAGGCGCTTTGAATGCAAGCAGTGACATCGTCCGCCGTCTGATCTACGTCCGCGGAGGTAACGATAGGCCGAGTCGGCGCGGCGGTCTCTACTTTCTCCGCGAAGGTTGTCCAATCTGTTTTGCGACGTGGCGCTATGGGCTTCAGTCGGGTCGGCATACCCGATATGACGACGAGTACAGGTTGATGATCCGACTGTAACTCGTCGTCTATGACTTGCTGTGTGGTCTGGCATTGTAGCCCTCGGTGGACTACGATGTCCAGTACGTCCGGCATGTGCTGTGCAGCGTCTGGGTAGTGGGTCGGCGTTTCTGGGCCGGACACCGTATAGCCGAAGGCTTCCGCGTCCGCGAAGAGCCGCCTCCCCTCGGTGTTCATTGTGGACGAGTTCCACGCTGGGTGTTTGCAGTTGAAATCACCGGCGAGGATAGTGGCGTGCGTCGATGAATAGAGAAGCGCCCGCAGCTCTGTAACGTCTAGGTGAGCCACGGGCGGCTTGTAGCAGCTGTAGATGCTTATGTCCTCGCCGGCTACATGTAGCTGCACACCCAACGCGTAAAATGTGCTGGGTGTCGTCGAGGGGATTTCCTGATGGACGACTCTTCGCCTCACCAATACTGCCAGACCACGGTATGTTCTGTGAGCTGACCTTTCATCCTTCCTGTAAACGAGGTATCCCGGGAACCTTACCCTATCTTCGGGTCCCAGGTGCGTCTCGCTTATGAGCGCCACGTCGATGTCTTGTTCCCTTAGGAGGTGGCGGAGGGGCGCGACCTTGTTTTGCAGGCCGCGGGCGTTCCAATGGATCACCCTGAGCGGCCTAGCCATGGTACAAGGTCAATAGTGTGGCCAGGCCATCCAGGATGACCGTCTCTATGTCTTGCCCCTGCCTGATGGCCTTAATTAGGTCCATCAACAGTTTGATGGCGCAAGTTGTGAATTCCTGTTTTGTAGTGGCAGTTTTGACGCCGGTAGCGCCGCCACTAGTTTCTTTGGGGAACTCTTTTCTTGTTGGTTCCCTTGCCGTCCGCGGCGCTATGCCGGCGCCAGCGGTAGGTTGTGTTTTCACAACCTGCGCCTTGTTTGTGACAGGGGCGGCCTTAGCGTTCTCCTGGGTCGTTGTTGGGGGGGGGGGGTTTGGTTTCTTACCTCTTCCTTTCCCCCCGCGTCTCTTCTTCCTCCGCCTCGAGGAGGTGGCTTCTCTGTCTGTGGGCCCGTTGGCCGCCGCCATCAGCGTCGTGCCTTGGGCCTCTGTCTGTACCACTTGCGGCCTCTCTGTGGCCGCTTGTGCCCGGCGCGTGTTGGCCGTGATGGCGGTGGTCCCCGCTCGCTTATTCCGGATCTCTTTCTGGAATACGGGGCACTTTATGTTGCACGCGGGGTGCGGGCCACCGCAGTTGATGCATGTGGCCGGCTCCTCCCGCGGGCGCGGACAGTCACGTGCCGCGTGTTCGTCCCCGCATCGCACGCAAGCGAGCGGGCGGTGGCACTGGTGTGAGCTGTGCCTGAACTGTTGGCACCGGTGGCACTGGGCGGGCCCACGCTTGCCTCGCCAAGCCTCTATCTTGACACCCCGCATGTACATAAAACGGTGGTGTCGTAGATAGCCCGGACGTCTGGGGTCTTCTTCAGGATGGCGTGGAAAACACAGCCGGGTCGTCCTTGCCCCTTGCGCCCTTTATGTGGCGCACATACTCCGGCTGGTAACCCAGCGTCCGAAGTTCCTCCTCGATCTCCTTGGGGTCCGTGTCCGCCGGTAGGCCCCGTATGGCGATCTTGATCCCCCTCTTCGCTGCGCACTAGCTTACATTAAGTTGCTTGAGAAGTGGGGAGAGTGGGGAGGCGAACGTCCCGCTTTGCACAGCGTAACTCGGCCCGCTGCACCTACCGCTAACGGTGACGCCGACACGGCCATACTGACGTGCGGACGTCCTCGAAGGCGTAGACTAATCAAGCATTGTCTAAAAAGACATAACGTTACTAATAATATAAACTCAATCTCCTTTTATTATATAGATGCATTGCACAGGTGTGAGTACTTTGTACTATAGAGCTACCTGTTCGTTCATCCTGACTAGCAATCTCGATGAGCAAAAAATCCAGGTCATCCCTACAGACTGTGCAACCAACTCTGGACTGCTCAATATTGAGCCTTCAGGACTTATACTAGTAATCTGGTCCGGTTCAGCCCTGCAGAGTTTAATACTAATTCTGGCCGCTCGTTATTGAGCCTTCAGAACATTAGCAATCTGGTCCGGTTTACCCCTTCAGAGTTATAATCTTCTGGCCCGGTCAGCGACCCTTCAGAATTATAACCTCCTGGTCCGGTCTTACGACCCTACAGAGTTATAATCTCCTGGTCCGGTTATAACAAACCCTTCAGGATTGTTACTGCTTGGTCCGGTCATGAATGACCCTTCAAGATCACTCCAGTTTATACAGTTTTTTCTCTCTCTTTTTTTGCTCGTTTTTGGTCTCTTTTTGTCTCCTTTTTGTCTCTTTTTTTAGTTTATTTTTTAGTCTCTTTTTTTGTCTCTTGTTAGTCCGGACTAAAATGGTCCCTGTAGATTATATAATCAAATGTATTAAAGTACTTGTCTCAACAATCCACACATGCTATGTTCATTGGTAGTTTCACTACCACCAAAGTTATTTACTTTAGAGCCTATAACAGAAACAAACTATTTTAATCTTAAGAATAGACTTGACTTAGACACTGCACCGAATGCGTAGTACGCCTGTGCGATGCCGACCGAGTCTCATGTCATACAGCCAGCAAAATGTCACTTCAAGGTGCATAAGCATTCTGTGTTGTGTCAGAGTGTCATATCATTGAATGTGTCGTAGCAGACACATAATTCATGTTCATGACACTCTAAACTAACAAACAGCATATTTATGCACCTTGAAGTGACATTTTGCTGGCTGTATGACATGAGACTCGGTCGGCATCGCACAGGCGTACTACGCATTCGGTGCAGTGTCTAAGTCAAGACGTGTATGAAAACTAAATAACACTAATTTAAGTATTGAAGCGCCGTCACGGCTAGACTGACATTCGCACGTCCTTATGCGTCTCCATCCCCTTAAAGTCACCGCGGGCCCATTTTTCTGTAAAAAGAATAAAACTGGTAGAGACATTACTTTGTACGCTCGTCCATCAGTGACATACATTACAACGTTTATAACCCACAAAATCAACCTTTAGGAGGTGAGCCGGACAACTTAAATAGGTGTCCCTTCAGCCAGTTATCTCTCCAGATAACATGGACCAGGCAACCAATCAGCGTCTCTCCGATCACTCACTAGTACCACACATATCTCCATTGATCTCATAGCCTCTCAGACTAGACGATCACTTTATAATATCTACCCAGAACATCGGCCTGCATAAGCCAGTTCTTTAGACTACCCAATAACACACACCATAGGACGTCAACCCGCATGAGTCGGTCCCTTACTTTATCTCACAGATTAGTACCAATGTTACGTTTAATTACGTTTCTTCACTCTCCGAGGCCGAGAGGTTTCCAGAGCTGGCGGATAACGTACGTGAACTACAAATAGACAAAGCATCACTAAAACCACCCGACGACGCCCACTCCACTCGTCAATCGCGGACTGCCGCCACCTCGGCCTCCTTCAAGCTACCAGTCAAGGTGGTAGCTAAATGCACCAAGCCCTCACTTCCCCCGGGCATTGCACGAAAATGCTTACGACCATATTTGCATTCTCTATTAGACACACAACAAAGGGAAGTCTGTACTCCCTGCGAAGCCCAATTGAACCCCCCCCCCCCCCCCTGTCACATTCAATGATGTAGGAATCACCACTGTAGAACGGTCTCATTTTTCCCACTGTGACGCAGCAACTCTCCCAATATTCTCGGAAGTTATCTTACGAATTTCAACCAAATCTAACCGAAACCCAGACTCAAAATATGAAGCCAGACTTAAAAGCCGCACCCGAGTGCCGAACACAAGTTCTGTTCGTGTGTACTAGACCTTGCACCATCCGTCGCTAGCTGCACTTCGAGAAGCTTGCCGCGCCAGGTCCCACCAGATTCACTTTCGATTATAACAAGTAAGCACCTCAATGTCCTCATGACTCTCTCTACCCGAACACCTGCCTGCCAGAACCGTTAGCAACAAGGTGCAACTCTACACCATGTTCAGCATAAAATTGCACTGTCTGCGCCAATACAATACCCACCCCGATCCGAAATGATCCGCGAAGTCGCACCGAAAAGACAGCCTCCTTTAGTGCTTCATCTGCACCTGCTGCATCCAACTAAGAAGTGCGCTCGAGAAGGACGCATTTAGTGAAAGAGTCAACAATAACAAGAATACTCCCTACCATCGATTCCTCCACACAACTTCTCCGCGATGTTTAAATGTACAGTATGCCATTGTGCAGAAACCCTAAGCATGGGATGGAGACCCCGTACCCGTTGAGCCCCCAACAACCCCTTGAGGCCCAGCACACAAGTGTGAAGCTCAATCAGTGCGTTCCAGTCAAATCATTTTAGTCAGAACCGGTTCTGATGTCAGTATTTCGATCACTTTCTTGTAAATATCTTGTCTGTCCATTCGATAGGCCCTTTTAATTTGATTCAAGATTCTTAACGTAAAACACGTGAAATATGGGGCAACCCGCCAAAAACGAATCTAAAGGACCTAGGTACAGATCGCTCAAAATAAAATTATTAAACTATTATTTCACTATTATTACCTTACACCTACAGTTAAAATTTACAGGGAAACGAAACTCATGAATATTAAACAACTTCATGCATATTGTACCAGAATACTTAACAATTCTAAGTAAGTTCATTCACTCAAAAATTAGCAATAGTAGGAAGGATCACATTTTACTACCGCGAGTGCGGACAGTCAATGGCGAGAGAAACATTATTTTTGCGGGAGTGCAACAATATAATAAGCTACCTGTAGAAGTAAAGAATGCAAACTAAATGTTTGGTATTTTCAAAATTAAATTTAAAAAAAATCACTTTCTAAATGATCAAACACTACTCCAATAAACAGACTTGCCCTACTGCTGCATTGCTTTATTGTGGCACCGGGATCGCATTCCTTATCTACGGTAAAAAATTCTTTTGCGGGTGGATCGAAAAGGTTTTAAGTTTTGTGTTAGTTAATAATGTTATTTGTGTACGAAAAGAAATGGTATTACAACTTAGATGCTTTATTATAAATTCAAACTTAGTTTGTGTGTCCAAGTTATATTTTAAGTTTAAAAACGTTCTCAAGTAAGTGAAATCTTTGTAATTTCTTATCGAGAAATAAATTTCTTTAACCATAAACACCATACCAGCAATAAAGAATCAATTATCCTTTCGCACTGAACTAATGCGAGTTTATCTTCACCATGTAGGTTAGTGTTGATGTTGTGGTATAAGATAATGAACCTCTTCAGTAACGTTAACTTTCTTACCCCAAATAGAATGTAATTTTGTCAATATCCGTACGTACATGGATCTACTATCTAATAGATCCCTACCCATAATAACTGGTTCCGTAATTGAGTTAACAGGTACAACATGAAACAAAAAGATCCCTGAAGTGTTGAATTTCACCACGGCTCAGTATTCTGCGATTCATATTTAACGTTTTTTTTTGCCTATACCTGTAAGGTAAACTAAATCACAGCGCATAGTGCCATGGAATTTCTGACAAAGCTACAAACGAACTACCAGATTATCTATTAAAAAGAAAAGGAACGAGCTCACCGGATGATGTGGTTGTCCATACACGTAGCAGGTGAGACGGTACGTATCACGACTCTTCGGTGCTGGTGCTCGATTCGAATTCTTCACTTCGGTCAAAGGTTCGTACTGCCACTTGCTTCAATCACTTGATTTTTGGACTGTTGTGCTTTAACGATGACATGTGCCTTTGAAGCGATTGTCATTATCAGGATCAAACCGTATCAGTCGCGCAGTTGCGTTGAAATTTGACGTTTTCGGTTAAGTGGAAGTCGTGATAGCAAAAACTCCATATTTTGAATAGATTAGACTTTGGCCCACACTTCACTGTCGTCATTATTTTCTTCAGGTTTTTGCCCTTCGAATCCCACTTCTGATATCGGGATAGGCCCTCATCAGCGATATTACACTTGCGCTTTGTAAGTAGGCGTGGATTGTCGGGCGAAGAAAATAGAGATACTAGTTACAGCTCAATCACTTTATTTCACTCACAATTTCTTATAAAATAATCACCATGAAATAACCTGAAGGCAGAGGTCCGACATTTTAAATGTAAGTATGAAATATAGCAGTAACCATCTTATTTATTCCAACCGCTTGTTAATTAATTAAATAGATCGCTATAATAGCTCTAGGCTCTACAGCAGGCGCACCGGGCCGAGTCTGCCACAAGAATGATCCCTCTCTTCGCTGCGCACTAGCTTACATTAAGTTGCTTGAGCAGTGGGGAGAGTGGGGAGGCGAACGTCCCGCTTTGCACAGCGTGACTCGGCCCGCTGCACCTACCGCTAACGGTGACGCCGACATGCCCTTATTTTTATGTAGTAATTTGTTTATATTTAAAAAATAACGTATCTCGTAATCGTAACCACCCTCGCGAACCAGAAACGCGTAGGAAAGGCGCAGTTTTAGAAAGAATATATGGAAACCCAATTTTTATGTTTTTTGTTTTAATTAGAATTCATCACTAAATATCACTTTTCTCAAAACTCTCAATTTGAATGGACTTCAAAGCGAATGTCATTGAGTGCTTAGTACAATCGCAAAGCTTTCGATTTAACCACGTATTTTTCAAGTTATGGTAAAGGAATTAAAAGATTAACCATTTTGAAAAATCATCTACGTCGGTAGGTACATGAACTTTTTCACCAGATAAGTACGTATAAAAAAAAAAAATTACAATGGCAATTAGCGTACAAATTACGGGGAAGACATCATCATTTTATCACCTACTTACCTTAGGTATGTATGTAGGTGTAATCTATGTGTGATCTCGCAGAAGGAGGCTGCGGAAAGGGACAGGGAGATCTCGTCCACTCTCCCGATCCGCAGCAGGCGCACCGGGCGCAGGCGGAGGGCGGACAACGCCCTCTTCCAGTCCCCCTAAATGGGTCCAGGGACGGCGGACTCGGGGACGTCCGGCTCCTCCCATTCATCAGGACCCGAGGTGGCGGCGCGTAGTGTTCCACGCGCGCCCTTCTTAGACGTTGCGGGGGGAGTCAAACACCTCACTCCCCCCCCCCCCCCAACCCGAGGAGGCCCGCAGAGGCGGGCCGGCACTAGTTGGGGTTGCGGAAGAATCATATTTTAAAGCGACCCCGACGTAGGTGTGACATGGAACACTGGGGTGGTTAAAAACCACCCCAGTGTTCAGTGTCAGTAAGAGTCTGACAGACCCCTCGCCCGCCCCAGGGCGGAGGACATCCATGAGGATTTTCCACCCCGGACCAAATAAAAAAAGGGTTGGGTTGTGTCGACCGACCGTGGAATCGAACCTAGGACCCCACGCTCAGCAAACGCGCGTGTTTGTGACGTGTCGTCGTCCTCTGACGAAGATCGTCTACTAATGAGCTCAATTTTTTTTTTTTTGGGAATGGCATCTCGCAGGTCGTCAAGGTTCGGGAGGGGCGTGGATTTAGGCGTCCCTTGTATAGCGGGCGGCCGCTGAGATCAAGGGGTTTGGATGTTTGATGCCACAGTCGAAGAAACGCTTAGATAAGCGTTTCATGAACTGTTTTACGGTGGGCATTTTAAGGTCTACGTGGAGATCTATATTACGGACATAGTAGGGGGCACCCGTGACCTTTCTGAGGAAACGGTTTTGGAGGGTCTGCATCTTATGGAGATGACGTGGGTGAGCGTGCGCAAATACAACGCAGGCATAGGTCATGATGGGACGGATGACTGCGGTATAGATGAGCAGCTTGCATTTAAGTGACAGTTTGCAACGGGCTGTCAGAATGAAGTGGAGTCTACCAAGAGCGAAAGCGGCGCGCGCGGGAACCGCCTTAGCGCCAAGCGCCTAACACGTTTGCGGAGGTTTGGAGAGTACGAGCTATAGGATTGGGACAATGACCGGTATAGTAAACGGCAGTGTCGTCGGCGAAGAGAGCCAACTGAGCCTTTTTACTCTGTGGGATATCACTGGTAAACAGCGTGAAGACTAGAGGAGATATAACGGAACCCTGAGGGACCCCAGCGCGAATAGGCTGAGGGGACGAGAGTGCACCCTCGATGCGATAGCGGAAGGTGCGATTCGACAAAAAGTCTCGTAAGATGAGCACGAGACGATATGGCACTCCTAGTTGGTAAAGCTTGAATAACAAGCCGTTGTGCCAGACTTTGTCGAAGGCTTTCGCTATGTCGAAGAATAGCACACCCGTCGTCGCGTTTTCGACCTGGTAGATACTCGAGTGTTGGGGTCGGAAACCAAACTGCTCATTGGGAATGAGGCTCTTTGCTTCGGCGTAGTCTTTGAGACGCTTATAAATAAGCCTCTCGTAGATTTTGCCGAGTACGTTGAGTAAGCTAATGGGACGATAGCTGGAGGGCTCAGACTTTGGCTTGCCTGGCTTTGGGATACCGATGACGGTTGCTTCTTTCCACGCTTGTGGGAAGATGTTGTTGCTCAAGGCGCCATTGAAGATGGCGGTCATAAGCATTATTAGAGGGGCAGGTAGGAGTTTGTATACCTTATTGGTAATACCGTCCGAACCGGGGGCTTTACGAGCGTGGAGCCCTTTAATGATGTCTTGCACTTCGTCTAGAGTGACGGGAGGCAGAGGATCATCAGGGTCTTCGACGGGTGGTAGGGAGGCTCTCCGTTCGACTTCAGCGTCGACCTTGTTCAGGTGAGCTTGGTCTACTGGTTGAGAGCTGGGATAACATTGGGACTCTAGGCTGTCAGCAAGGCATTCGGTCTTGTCGGTGCTGTCGAAAGCGACGCTCTTGTCGGGGCGGATGAGGGGAGGCATAGAGACCTCCTCTGAGGAACGCAGTTTCCTCTGAAGTTGCCAGAAGGCTTGGTGAGTGGGCTCGAATTCACTGAGCATCTTGTTCCAACCCTCTGAGCGAACCTCCCCTATGCGTTTCTTTACAGCACGCTGTAAATGGCTCATGTGGGCTTTGTTGGCGTCACAAGGGAAGGAGTCGTAGGCACGAATAGCCGCATTCTTCTCGGTTATCAAGTCACGTACGTCAGTAGGCAAGTCACGTACGTAGTTTCCAGCGATGGTCTTCCATCACCGGAACTTCCCGTGATTAATCCGTCAAAACGGATTGAACGTGCTCAGTAAACGAGTCGATTGCGGCCGTCGTGTCGGCGACTGACACTATGTGATCGGGGATGGTGTCCAAGTGAGGCGACGTGGGGGATTTCAGTCTTTCGCTTACTTTCCTCCAGTCGGTTATCATCTGGGTCAGAGTAGGGGGCGAGATGCATGACTACTGGGCGGTGGTCAGAGTTAAGCTCGTGGATCGTCTCTATCGATTGCAAACGGAGGTTCACATTCTTGAGCAGCGCTACATCGAGTATATCAGGAAGATGGTTGGGATTTCCGGGGAAATGAGTCGGACTCATTGGAGCGATGACGTCAAAGTTAAGGGATTCGCCTAACTTGAAAATGATCCGACTTCTGGTAGAAGTCGTGCTACTATTCCACGTCGGGTGTTTGGCATTAAGATCCCGCGCCAAGATGACGGAGTCACTCATACCGAAGAGGGCAGTGAAGTCCTTTTGGGATCCTCCGGACCATTGTCTGGTGGAATGTAAGCAGAGATGATGGTGATCGGTTGATGGCCAGTCATGCCGAGCCGACAGATAGAGCTCTCCAGATGAGAGAAGAGAGGAGGTGGGTCTATAGGTATGCAGTACAAAGTTTTCCTAAAGTAGATCAGGGTGCCACACTTGTGGCATCGAGACCTGTCATTGCGAACTAGTTTATAGTTGGCAATGTTCAGGTTGCGGTGATGAGGCTTTAAGAAGGTTTCCTGTATGAGGAGGATGTCAAGCTGGTGGTCGCGGAGGAAAGCGGCGATCTCATCGCGTTGACCTGAAACGCCATTAGCGTTGAATAACCCTAATTTAAGGGACCGGGGTTTTGTACAGTTTAAACTCGTATTAGCCATTGCGGATTTAGAATTTAAGAGATTTCAGGGCTAACGCGATCTCCGGATATGCGTCAAAAATTTCCAAAAGGCGACGAGGGTTGCCATTTGCAGCGACTATTTCGTCGGCCATTTTATCCGCGGCGGAGCTGTAGAGGGCCGCGTATCTGGTAATAATAATTTGGGCGCTATGCCTGCCCGGGGCTCTTTGCGGTGCAACTGGTGAAGCCACTGCAACTGGGTCCGCGGGGGCTACAGAAGGCGCTGGGACGGCGGTAGCCATCAAAGCTGGAATTTCGGCGGGTTGGACGGGTTTGGAGGGCACCGAAGCTGCGGGAGCTTTTTGGTGGTTTAAGTTAGCCCAGGGAGAGGGCCTCTGCCTGGAGGTGGCCCTCAACAAGTCGGAGGCCATGGTGTTTCATGGCCCCCGGCGGGCGCCGCCGGCCGGATCACACTTTGTGGTCGGGGGGGTCCGGATCGCTGTCGAGCCCACCATGAAATATCTGGGATTGGTGCTCGACAGCCGGTGGGACTTCGGACCCCACTTCCGGCGGCTGGCGCCCAAGTTGTTGAAAGAAAGAAAGAAAGAAAAATATTTTATTTGGGACACGCACAGGGAATACAAATAGTAAAAAATAAAAAAATAACAAACAATGTATAAACTAACAGAATAACAACAAAAAACAGTAAAAAGACCTGTGCGAGGCCAAAAAGGCTCCTATCTCAGCATAATGCTGCGATATTTAAAAAAATAAATAACGCAGCGCTGATATTCTGACAGGGCCCGATAATGATGCCACGGACACATACACGGACATCAATAAATGCTAATATGGGATTTAAAAATTAAAAAAATTATAAGTAAATAAATAAATAAGTTACTATATACGGCAACAAAAAATAAATATAAACCGTATTATTTTGTGTACAATTTAAAAAAAAAAATATATGTATACGCATAGACCCACCACGCCCGACGCTCCAACATCACTTCTCTGTGGGACAGACTATTCAAATAAACATTAATTGGCATAAAGGCCTCGTTGCCATGCCATATACATTCAAAAAAAAAAAAAAAAAAACATTAAATTAAACAATATTTAGTCTATGTCAAACGATGAGACGCGGGCGCAGCCGGCTGTCAATGTGTTTTTCATAAAAAAACTTAAACTAATTGTTTACATTTTAAAACGAAAAGAAATTAATGCTAATAAAACAATGAGTAAATAATAGTTATGGCAAATAAGTGTTGCAGATAAATTATAAAGTATTGTGGTGTGTACGACTGACTGGGATGTGTTGTGTTGTGCAAATAATCACCGAGCAAAACAAAGCGCACGAAGCACATCTTATTACTAGGAACACAAGACTACTATGGCCACCAACAAAAAACTGCGTGCAGTCCCAGGGTGAGTTCAGAAAGAAGTTTCCTTTTGTATGCGTAACAAGTGTTGTTTATATTTACTACTAAAAGTACTAAATATAGTCGTGTTGGGCGCGGCCGGGGCGCTGGCAACGCTGCTTCCCAATCTGGGGAGCCCGAGCGCCGCCTGTAGGCGGCTCTATATGGGGATCGTGCGATCCATGGCGCTCTACGGAGCGCCGATCTGGGCGTCTGACCTGACGGCCGGCAGCATATCTGTCCTGCGCAAGCCGCAGCGGGCGATGGCCGTCAGAGTCATTCGGGGGTATCGCACGATCTCCTTCGAGGCGGGTTGTGCACTGGCCGGATCGCCGCCCTGGGACCTGGAGGCGAGGGTGCTCGCGTCACTGTACCGGTGGCGCGAGGCAGCGCGGGAGCGGGGCGAGCGACCGATGCAGCGCCATATCGAGCAGCGTTGGTTGCAGCTCCGCGAGGTCCTGGTGGCGGAATGGCGGATAAGGCTGTCACGCCCTACCGCCGGCCTCAGCACCATCGAGGCGATCCGGCCAGTGCTCGACCGCTGGCTCGGGAGAAGGCACGGCTCCCTGACGTTTCGGGCGACGCAGGTGCTCTCGGGGCATGGTTGCTTCGGGAAGTACCTGTGTCACATAAACAGGGAGCCGGACGCCCGGTGTCACCACTACGTCGACTGCCGGGAGGACACGGCGCGGCACACGCTGGCAGAGTGTGCCGCTTGGGAGGAGCCTCGCCGTGCCCTCATTTCAGAAGTAGGTAGTGACCTGTGGCTGCCGACCGTAGTGAGTTCGATGGTCGGCAGCGTCGAGTCCTGGGACGCGGTGGTTTCCTTCTGCGAGACGGTCATCTCGCAGAAGGAGGCTGCGGAAAGGGAGAGAGAGATCTCGACTCTCGACCCGGCCCGCAGCAGACGCACCGGGCGTCGGAGGAGGGCGGACAACGCCCTCTTCCGGCCCCCCTAAATGGGTCCAGGGGCGACGGATTCGGGGACATCCGTCGCCCCTCAACATCAGGACCCGAGAAGGCCACAGACGTTGCGGGGGGAGTACACCTCACTCCCCCCGCCCGAGACGGGGCCCGCGCAAGCGGGCCGGCACCAGCCGGGGTTGTGGAAGAATAATGTGTTCCCGCGACCCCGGCGTAGGTGTGAGATGGAACACCGGGTTGGTTTTTAGTCGGTAAGAGTCCGACAGACCCCTCCGCCCTCCCCGGGGCGGGGGACATCCATGAGGATTTTCCAACCCGAAACCAAAAAAAAAAAAAAGGGAGAGGGCCTCTGCGGACTAAGCCGTTCCGGCTCTGCGCGGAAGGAAGCTTACCCCAGGGGCATTCCCTGTGCTGGCGGTCGCTCGCGCGTTTTGCGAGTTTGGGAGAGGATGACTTCGGGGCCTTAGGACAGCCCCGGTAATTTGCCGGGTGTCCCGATTGGCCGCAGAGTACACAGCTGGGAGGCTCTAAGCATTGTTCCCTATCTTTAGGGCGGGAACAGTCGGCGGTGCCATGCTCTCCTAGGCACTTGACGCATCTATGGGTGGCATAGCAGTTGGAGTGCGAGTGCCCATATAATTGGCAGCGATGACACTGTCCAATTAATTGAGCTCTATATGGCTTCTCGATTGAGATGCCTGAGAGCGAGCACACCGACTTCACCTTGATGATCGGGTGGTGACCTTCCGTGGGGTCACAGATGACTAGGACCATGTCGTACACAAGCCCCTGTCTCGCTTAATGCAAGCGATGGACGGCGGATACGGGAACGCCTTGTGCGATAAGGTCGCTCTTAATCTCCTCGGTGGAGATTTCCTGAGGTACGCGCCTAATGACGACGCGAGTGGGGGTTTCCTCCGGAAGGGAGTACGTGTGAAAGGAATAGTTCCTTTCACGCAGGGCGCGGGAGAGATCCCTAAAGTCCGCAGATGTGGGGACTGTAACTTTGATCCCCTGGAGGGTGGATTGGGCGTTAGTGTAGCTGATCTTGCGATCAACACACATCCTAGAAATGACAATGAAAGATCCTGCCCCAGCTATTTACAGGAAATATCAATTATTGAAAATTGTTGTTATGATTATAGGACCTTTTCATAATACATTGTTTTTCAGTAGAACTTGCCGATTACAAATCAATGATAAAAGGAATTCAACCCCTGAATTTCCTATATTATTAGTTACAACAAAAAAGTTTTAAATACCTGTAAAACAAAAACTCATGTAACGATTATATTAACTATGATAATGCGTAACGTACATGTGTTTTAAATCGCTTTTTAACAATTATAAACTGCACCTAACCTATAAACAATGGCGTAATTGTTTTAAGATTTTAACAGAAACCGCAAGTTCTACAGACATTAGGACAAATGTTTAGTAAACAGTAATACGAGTAAATAAGCTGTAAGATGATGCATATTGCAGGCTTGTAAATGACTTTTTGATTTGAGTGGGGCAAAGTTCTATAGAGTTTCTGGCATTGTCCTTTCTGTCCATTTGGACTTGTCTTGGACGTAGATCGGGGGAGGGGGCTTTTGCTTCCTCGCGGTAGGAGCGGGTGGGCAAGCCATAGGGCTGGCGGGGCGACTGGCCCGCAGACTAGGGGCGGAAGTAGAGCTGGACGATAAGGAAGTCGTGTCCTGTTTCTGGGCCTTGGTGGCCGGGCCAGCGGGGGCGGAGGATTTATCCTTCCTCTTGCCTCCTTTAACGACGACTTGGAAGTCGTCGTCGCTGGAGGAGGAGGTGCGGACTTCGTCCTCGGAGAGTGGGACTGACGTGTCCATGCCCTCCGGGTGAGTCGTGTTTGTTACTGCGGCGCGCAGGTGCGTTGTCTCTGAGACAATGGCGGCCGGAACAATAGAGGCCGTGACAATGGCGGCAGGGACAACAGCGGGCGAGACAATAGGGGCCGGATTAGCGGCCGGAGTATTATCTGCCGGGACAAAATGGGGTGTAACAATGGGGGCCGAATTAGCGGCCGGAGCATTGTCTGCCGGAACAAAAGGCGGAATGCCTTGTTCGCATACTGGTGGCGATAGCGGGCTTTCAAGCGCGTCACTGAAGTTAGCGAATGCGCCTTGAGACGGAGTGGGATTGGAGCATTGGCTTATTTTGGCGCCATATTTCGCCAAAAACTCGGGGTCCTTTAATAGGACCTCTTTGAGGAACGCCAAAAGGACGGCGTCCTCCATGGTCGGAGGAGGGGGGCTAAATTGAGGAAGGAAATTTGGAAACTAAGTTTCCACTTAGCCTACTAACGCTATACCTAGCACTCCGGGTGGATTGGCCCGGGGATGAGTTCCCTCCCTGTCGGGTGTAGACAGGGAGGTGTGTACCTATTGGTGAGCCCTAAGCTTGTAAACCCGTCGCCAATCTTATTGTGCGAACGGGGCCCTGACCAGTCTAGCGTGAAGGGTGTAGACACACCCTAAAGACACTAGGTGAGTAGCTGGAAAGGAAAACTGTTACCAGAGCCGACTAGGAGACCCCCCCAAGGCCGGTTATCTGGGACCCGTCCAATTGACTGCCTCTCCCTGAAGGGGTTCGGCGGGTTTGATTGGGACAACACCCCACTCGGCTTCGTTGGCACCGTCAGGTTTCAACCGAGAACCACGAAACTGTGGTTTTACCCATTAGGGGCCTAGTGAAGCTACTCACGAACGTCTGTTAAAGAAAAGAGATTTGCTTTGAAAAAGGCACTTTTTGATTGATTAAAATCAAATCAATTTCTTGATTTGATTTTAAATTGGAGTAGTCGGGCCGACTACGATGACGTCACGTGGTTGCGACGAATAATATCACGAAACACAACACTGAGCCGGGAGCGGGAGAGCGCACAGACACGTCCGTCCGCGGCGAGAGTCGAGCGTCGAGTGTGAGCTCACCTTGTTTTTTTTTTTTTGTGTATGGCATCTCGCAGGTCAACCTATGAGGTTGTCGTCTGCTTAAACGGACTTGAAGCTCAACTTGGACTGCTGCACCACCATTTATAGTCTAGTCTTCTGGTGTCGCGTGCACTACTTGATGTAGCCGCGACACCATACAAAATGGTCCATTAGTTCCTGTGTGAACTGTCGCGCGCGTTTTCATAGAAATTGTTCTACAGATGTAATATCGCAGAATCGTGCGCGTGGCGTCGCGCTGGTGTGTACGAACCTTAAATCATTACGGGGATGCAGATATGGATTGTGAAGGCATTGTGTATGTTGCTACACTCTGGGATACACATGTTTGCCGGAGCGATATAATGATGTTCCAACGTGCATGCGTCTTGCCATGGCTACTCTATGGAGACGTAGGCCTGGATCTTGCGGACCTTGCGTATCTTGCCGGGGCTACACTCCGGGATACACACCGCACAGATTTTCTGGGATAGTATTATAGTGTTCCACCATGCATGCATCTTTCTATGTTCACTCTACGGAGATGCAGACGGGGGCATTGAACAAATACATATTTTTCATTGTGGGGTGTTCCTGCAAATACTTTGCCATGGCTACTCTATGGAAGTACGGGTAGAAACACCGCGAGATGCCCACTCTCACCTTGCCGGGGCTACACTCCGGGATGGGTGTGTGGATATTTTCTTTGGTCAAATATGTATTTGTTTTAGTGTTTTTCGACAAAGATGTGCTGTAATGGGCACGGGTACTCTGCTGTTAGTTTTATATTGTGCTGAATGGAACAAATATACCTATGCACAGCACACAGTGAAACGTGATGGTTTATACACAGTAAAGGAATTTAATACAAATAACTATGTTTATTGCTTTAGTGACAATTTAATTTCCCTGATTTTTATAAATATTCTTTTAGTCGTTACATAATTTGTGTCATATTTTTTTCACATGTACCTTCTTAGGTTCTAAGAATACCATTCTAATCATATCAATATTTTCCTACTATCCTGATTCCGATTTGACCTTGACATGACAATAATAATAAAAGATTGTGGCAATGACGGATAGGACGTCTGCTAAAGAGGCCTATACACCTCCACGTGTAGTCGAGCGTAGGAGTAGATCTAAGGAGAGGAACACGCGGGTTCGTTCTTGCGGACCCAAACATCCTCGCACACGCTCGCGATCAACTAAACGTACGGACTCGTCTAGCAGCTCAACATTGGCCTCTTCAGATCCTAAACATTCACGTTTACATGGGACTAGATCGCTAAAGCACCGCAACAGACTTTCTCGTTCTATTGGGAGATCACGCAGCATAGATTCACAATCGTCCAAAGCACACAGGGGACGTTCGCGCTCACGTCTGCATAAAAATAAAAAACGTTCGCGCCGTGAACGCATACCTACACGTAGAAAAGAGACGACATGCTAGCATAAGTTCAGTAATACCTACTACAATACATAATACATACAGTTGTTTTTTTTTTATGTTAATTCTTTTACTATTTGTATTCCCTGTGCGTGCCCTAAATAAAATATTTTTCTTTCTTTCTTTCTTACAAACAAATTCTTCTGAATCAAAACGTACTAAACACAAAAAGCAAAGCGTAACTTCTAAATCAAAAGAAAATAGTGTAATGGAGAAGTTAATAGATGCGATAAATAAACGTAACGAAAGTAGCTTCTTAAGCGCCAAAGACGTTATTTCGAACATCGATCCGAGTCAAAAAAATCAAACGATGACATCTTGGTTAAAGAAAGTGAACGAAACTGCTCAAATATATTACTGGAATGATAAAGAAATAATTTATCACGAATTACCTAAGCTCGCCGGTCTTGCACGCAGATGGTATGAAGGCTTACCGTCAGTTAAGCTTAACTGGAAGGAATGGCAGGTTATTAAAAAGTTTTCCAGACGATCAAAATTATGCGGATAAACTCATCGAGATGCTAGATAGGAAGAGCAAGAGGGATACTTTTATGATAAAGCAAAACTTGTCAATCATTGTGGGATTTAGGGAAAAAACGCAGTAGACTGTATAGTACATGGCATTTATGATAATAATATACGTCTGAATGCGTTAGGCTCAGACTTTGGGCGACCGAGTAGGCTACTCAAGTATTTACGCAATATTTCTTGCAAAAGCATAAAGGAAATAAAGAAAACCCTCATGCAAACTAAATAAATCATACGAAATATTAAAAATCCCTCGTTCAAAGTCCGTTGTTACAATTGTTCGGAGCTTGGACATACTGTTCCAAAATGCCCAAAGGCTCTCCAAAAATGTCTGAAATGCAACCGAATGGGCCATTTAGCATTGCAAGCGTGATGCAGATAAAGAAAAAAAATGTGTAAACCCCGTCAATAAGGTACATTGCGACGTCAGCAAATTAGGAGTAGGCGGAATTCTGCTTCAAAAGCCTGATGAAAAATCTCCTCCTAGGCCGGTGGCATACTTTAGCAAACAAACAACTAAAGATGAAGAATACCTACATTCCTATAAATTAGAGACTCTCGGGTTGTCCTGTCACTAGACAAGTTCCGAATATATTTAATTGGTATACCGTTCAAAGTGTTCACGGACTGCAAAGCATTCAGGACCACACTGACAAAGCGTGACTTGATGCCGCGAATAGCACGGTGGTGGTTATTATTACAAGAATACGATTTCAGCATTGATTACAGGCCAGGCGACAACATGAAACATATTGACGCGTTAAGCCAAAATTGTATTGCTTATCGATACTCGCGAGAACTGATAGATGCTAGATATGAGATCATGAATATCAGTGCCACCGATTGGCTTCAAACTGTTCAAATGTCTGACCCTAAATTACAACACATCAAATTGATCTTAAAAAGTAACAAAAAGGAGATTAAAGATATTCACACAAATTTCCTCCTCCAGGATGACAAGATCTATAGAATAGTAGGGGATAAAAAATGGGTTGTACCAAATGGGGCACGATGGCGCATCTGTCAGTTATGTCATGATGAGATGGGGCACTTTGCGGTCGAAAAGACTCTGGATAAAATAAAACTATTGGTTTCCAAAAATGAAACGTTTCGTTCGTAAATACGTGGAAGCATGTCTAAATTGTGCATACAATAAAGCATCTACTAGTAAACCCACTGGTTACTTACATCCAATCCCCAAAGGTAGCGTCTCATTTCACACTCTTCACATGGACCATCTAGGACCATTTGTTAGGAGCAAAAGGGGAATTCTTACATACTAGGTGTAATTGACGGTTTCAGTAAACTTATTTTTATAAGACCAGTAAAAGATGTAAAAACTAAAACCATTATCAAAATTCTGCAGGAAATATTTGATGTGATAGGTAGTCCAAATGTGATACTCGTAATCCGCGATCGCGGTACTAGTTTTACATCGGCGGCATTCAAAAGCTTTGTTTAATTAATAGGTGCTTGGCATGTACTGCACGCCGTAGAAACACCACGAGCCAATGGACAGATTGAACGATAAAATCGTACAATTCTCGATTCTTTAGCCACCACCAATTACGATCAGGCGGAGCGCGACTGGGATATCAGAGTAGGTAAATTGCAATGGAGTTTAAATAACGTAACCAAGAAAACCACGGGCAAATCTCCTTCTGCAGCAGTAGGGTTCCAACAAAATTCGTTCAAATAGATGATCTTGTAACGATTCCCAATCATCACAATCCAGCAGATGGAAAAAGTAAAAATTTCTGTCCTGTTTCGGGGCCCCTTAAAAATAACTGCTGTTTTAGAAAATGACCAGTATGAAATTTCTTGCATTAAAGGACACTCAAAACGTAAATATAAAGCATTTATCCAGCAGACCGTTGCATAAAACGTTGGATAACTTTCGTACCTAGTAATGTCACTGAAGGCGACAATGACAATTTGAGTAACGAGGTTGTTGACGGAAGTAGTTACTGTTCCGATAAAATTCCAATGACGGATGCCGAAGTACAAGCGGTAGTCAGTAACAATGACGGATGCCGAAGTACAAGCGGTGTTCGCGCCCCCCTAAAAAGTGGATCGAGGTCGAAATACAAGCGGTAGTCAGTAACAATGACGGATGCCGAAGTACAAGCGGTGTTCGCGCCCCCCTAAATAGTGGATCGAGGCCGAAGTACAAGCGGTAGTCAGTAACAATAACGGATGCCGAAGTACAAGCGGTAGTCAGGAACAATGACGGATTCCGATGTACAAGCGGTGTCCGCGGCGACACTTCGCGAGACGCGCCGTTCCGGTTACTTACGTGTTGTTATGTTTGATTGACGCCTGGTTGACAAGGAGCAGATGATGCGTGTGCGATGACCTTTAACGGGATGACCCTTTTTTATGTACCTATTCTATCAATTACTTCAAGAATTATACTTTTGCGAACTAAACTAACTTAACGATCACTAAAATTCCTTACTTTTACTATGAGAATCTTCAAGCTATTCTGCGAAGAAAAATCTCTAAATTTAAAAATAATTTGACACAACTCTATTCGAATTTGACAATCGCGAGTCTACGTGTTTTTTAGAGCCGGCGGCAGTCTGGGGCAGCCTCGACGTGTTTTATATGGAAAATATAAAATAAAAATATCTACATGTAGAGTTTTGGAGATTTCTGAGTTACAACGAAGGTCGAAATTTTCATAATTTTTGTTATAGGACACACCGTTTTCGAGATATGAGCAAAAAAAGAAAAAAAAAGTTACAAGTACCGTTTTTGCACGTCTGAAGTCGAGGTGTTGGTGTGACACCTACGTGTGCAGCCGTATCCAGTCAGCACAATACACTCAGGATGCCGTGGGAGCTAGCACGTATTCTACCGAGAATAGAAGCGCACCGATTCCTATAACGGCATGAAAACCATCAACCCTGGCCTCGGTGAACATTCCGGAAGCGCTACAGAAGCGTGGTAGACCCAACAGCATCCTGAATAAATTGTTATATTAGACACGCAGGGCGTTGTATGCCCTCAGCGTATTCCTGATCCACAGACTGCACGTGTAAAAAGACTGGCAGTATGCTCTGAAAAGGGTTATTTTGACTTTCGTCGTACAACGTGCAAATCTGCGGATCAGCATATTACCTCGGACAGCCATCTCGCCCTGCGTTCACCTTCTAGGTCCATTCTGGTCATGAGTAACCCAGTGACCCAGGTACTTAAATTTTATTACTCTAGCTATAACGGAGTATTTGGCACGTTAGTGCAACATTTGGTGCCCGCCTTGAATCCCAATAATTCACATTATTTTTGCATTGTACCTGACTCCCTGAGTAACCGCGTAAAATCAAAATCAAAATATTTTATTTCACATAAACCTACATGGGCACTTTTGAAACGTCATATTCTAGGTGCACGGTTCCAATTGGTCGTTTCCTATGGAGAAGAGCCGGCAAGAAACTTCATGGTTATTCTTTTAAAAATATTTGTCTTTTACAATGTTTTTTAATTACAGTGTTAATAGGTAGGTATGGGAGGACAATGTAGGCACGGTAATAATATCATACAGTATTGTAACTCGGCCGTATCTTTAAAATAAATGCCTACAGCCGCGCGGTACGTAAACATGCGATAGGGCTGCCCGCCTCCAGCATTTTAATTACATTTGCCTACTTTGTGTTTCGATTTAGTTTTGTGATTGTAAATATACTTTTGTATATAAACAAATAAAATACTTTGTGAATTTAATAGGAAGTGTTCAAAAAATGCGTGATGTTTTTTGCTTGTTAGATTTAATTAAAAAACCATGTTTATGTTAGAACAACAAATCGGTCTTATAAATTTGCGACCGAAAAATATTTGTGCCTCGACTGAGACGTACGAAATGCTTTATTATTAAATTTTAAAGTATAAAAAATCCGCATTCTTGTATAAAGCTTAATTAAAAATTGTTTTGGGAAACATGGACTCCAATCCTTACAAACAACAACACCTACATACTCAACTAAAATGCAAAAAAACATCTGACGAGTAATTTTAATAACTTTTTATCTCAGCTTATTAACGTCTCTATAAATTAGGTACCTACAACTCGCAACAAGTCAAAACAAAAATTCTTTGGTCACCAATGCCAAGCTGAACAGCTGGCTACGAATGTTTTAAAATCACAACCCTCCTAAACATCTAAATATCCTGTGAATATTTCATGAGTCTAGCTATTGTTGTTGTTATTAAAACCGAGAAAAAAACGGTTTCTAGTAGTATGTGTTGATATAGCAGCAGCAGAAATACTTAATCTGAGAAAATTTCACCTATCTAGTGTGAGGCAGACGGTCAAATTATTTTTTCTAGTTTTATTCATACACACAGTAAAATAAACAACTATTATTAATAATAAAGTATTTACTTTGTCTTTGTCTTTACTTGAATAATACAAAGTAACAAAACAAAACACACATGCCTGAGGTTTTAACACAAGCGTACCTACCGTTTCCTGATTCATGAACCGCCTATAACTAACCTATTTCACTCATGTCAATTACTTTCCTTAACTCTATTCACTTTGTTTATTAATCCAGACATCTTTATTTTCGGGAGATAAAAGGCAATACTTATCCATTAAAAAGACACACTTTATGTACCTACCCACTAGTAAGTAAAATTATTTTATAGTCTTACCTTTCAGAGTTTACAGGTAATCTAAAAAAAGTTATCTCTGGATGCGTTATTGACGGATTCATTGAACCATAAACAGCACAATATATCATACTCGTCATATTAAATATGTACTTGAAGTTAGTTTTAGTGCAAAAATCGCGAGGTTATTGTTAAAAAAACAACACACCGCCCGTTCGTCACTACGGCATCGGCACAGTCGAGACTGACTGCATGCCGCGCGCGTGCCTTGAGCGAGGCGCGTAGGCGTAGCTCGTGCTTCGTCCGTTTGTATGAAGTTGGAATACTGTATGATATTATTACCGTGGTGTAGGCCTGTCAACGAGTACCATATGTTAATCAAATAGACTATGGTCTATAAATTTACAATCCACAAGGCCTACGGCGTTCTCACATTTCCAAAATATAAAATAATCTAATAAAGCAAAATCAAAAACGAATAAAAAATTGTAGGTATGTAATGTCAAATAATGAAAGCATTATGTCAGAGTTATGTAAAAAGTCAATATCTAATAATACAAAATAAAAATTAAACACCATTATTTGGGAGCAGTTATTAGAAATTTACATAGTGATGCTGTTTACCTCATAAACGGCATCACTATGTAAATTTCTTATCTCTACCTTTAATAATTAATCTTACCAGGAAAGCCACATGTGCAGAAGGAATTATTGCCAAACTTTTTTGTATTCGACGTAGTCTTTAATCTTATATTATGCTTTTTTGATAAGGGCACGTTTGATGTGGGTTTTGAACTTTCCATCGCTAAGTTCTGGAACCGATTTTGGCAACTTGCTAGAAAAGCGGAAGCTGTTTATCAGAAATGACATGCTTGTTTTAGTTAATCTAAATTTGGGTATACCAATTTCATTTTTACTACGTGTATTTGTATTGTGGAAATAGCTTCTAGAAAGTACTAAGTTTTTGCGAACATACAAAATACTTTCTAAGATATAAAGAGAAGGCAGAGTTAGTACATATATCAATTTCTTTGAATTTGTTTCTAAGAGACTCGCGAGGACCCATTTCATAGATCGCGCGGATTGCCCTCTTTTGTAAAATGAAAATTGAATCTACGTCAGCTGCTGATCCCCACAGCAGAACAAAATAAACTAACCTAGCTGTGGCTATATCGGTCAACTGCCTTAATTTTCTCTGAATCTAATTTACCTGAAAGATCTCTAATGTGAGCGCCCCATTGCGATTTTGAATCTAAAGTAATTCCTAGAAATACAGTTTCCGTAATAGCATCTACTTTCTTGCCATCAAGTTTTAAATTTAAACCCACTTGGGGTACATTTGGTAATGAGAACTTAAGAAATTTAGTTTTGTTCGCAATTAGTAAAGGAATAGTAGCTGCAAACCATTTCGAAGGCACAGCCAGACTGTCATTCACATGTAAGACATCCGTATCTTTTCTATCTATTTAAAACTCCGTCAATGTGACAGGCAAGCATATTATAAGTTGGGGGATTACATCTCTGACACACTTGCTTGGCTCAAAGCTGGTTCAACAATTGATTAGCATTCGGAAATATTGTTGGAGCTGCTGAAGATTGTAAAAACTATCTTTGCGCTGTATAAATTCAATATTTTAATATTGTATAATTGCAAAGCACCCGTGTGAGCACTATGTACCTAAAAGCTACCCTGTACCTAGTCATAGTCATAGTCATTTATTCATAAACAAGAAACTTGTATCTGAATTAACACACATAATTAATAATAATGAAATAAAAAAATCTACTCAATAAAAAAATAAAAAAAGTTAACACTAAAATAAAATTACATTAGAATTCCATACATTTCATCAACAATGCACGTCTGTCATTGACTTGAATGTGCCCTGGTTGCTGAGAGTGTCACGCTCACTCAAATGTCTCGCTGGTGGTGGCGTACGTGTGTGTTGGATCATTAAGTTCCCTTCAAAATGGTTGAGCTGAATGGTACTAACCCATACGTCATGTTCGTGAACCCAGTCGCCGCCAGGCGCCGTCAGTGCGCGCTGTTTTAAATTTTTATTTCAGATATTTTGTTTTTATGTTTTTCATTACGGACGCCTTTAATGTGCACGTCTTTCTACATCGTTCTCACATGTATAATTTCAACAAGACTGATGTAACAAATTTTCTGGAACCATATTATTTAAAAGGGTGTCCATGGAGTTTATTGCCCGTTCTTCTCCATATGTACCTACTTCGCTTTGGAATGGGCAACTAGCTTCATATTTCTGAGTGACCGACCCCTTGACAATTCAAAAGTGCCTGTAATTGGTTTATTTGAAATAAATGCTTTGAGTTTGAGTTTGAGAGTTTGAGCCTATACGGGTGCTGCTGAGTTCAACAACCAGCTGATTAATGTAAAGGTTAAAGAGACGAGGTGAGCTATACCCCCCTGTCTCACCCCGCACTTCAACCCAGAAGATCAGACAGAGTTCCACCCCACCAGACATAGTTCGTCTGATTTTCGTACCAAAACTTAAATAAAGAAATAACAGTACAGTCAAAACGCTGCTTTCCCTTCAGCTGCAGCTTTTCCCACAAGATATCGTATGACACCAGGTCAAATGCCCTCAATAAGTCCAGAAAACATGCATTAACCTGTGTTTTCCTATCAGCATAATACTGAACAGTCTGCTTAAGACATGATGGCAGTCTCCGTCGATAGTCCGGGTCTGAAACCGAAATGGGCATCGTGAAAATTTATTTATTTATTTGTTTGCTCTCATGCACCATCACACATTTTACACATATTACTGTCGGTTTTTGTATATGAACATGAAATATCGATGTCACATACACAATAAGTTATCATAATGGAGTCTGAACTTATCAAAACAAAATACGAAACATTTTAGAGAAATTAAATGTCTAGCTAGATAGATATCCAATAATTAAGTCTTATACATATCATAGACGAATAGGCGTTTAAAGCATACAGACGTGCACATCAATGCATTTAAAAATAAAATAAATTAACTTTTGCAAAATAAGTGACCTAGTTTTAGTGTAGCGTGCGATTCGGAGAAATAAGTGCGAGTTGAAATATAATAATAAGTGGCAAGTTGAAATAATGAACTGACGGGTTTATTTGTGAAAATATTTCTGTTTTTATGGAAGGCAGCCCATTTAATCGGAGCGCGATGATGCGGCGCAGCCCTCCACCGACACCGGCCCCGGCACCAACCCCGGCACCGACACCACCCCGACAACCAAGACCAGACCAAGATGAAACTGTTGAAGTAGTGTCCACTCCGGAGATCCAGAACTGGATGGGATCTATTGAGCAGTGCCTCAATGAGGTCTGTTCTATAACTTCCGAAGGTAAGCTAAATGCTGAGCAGAAGTTAAAAATTTGCACTCTTTGCCGAAAAGTTGGACATGGAGTTTCCCAAATGGCTGTCCAATACCAATCGCTTAAGCAAAAAGTAATTCAAACCCATACCTCCCTTAAAACCATGACCGAAGCTCGGGACCTATCGGACTGTCTAACGGAGATGAACCGGACGATTCAGGAGTCCTGTACGAAGCAGAGTGCGGCGACTACATCGTTTGCAGATATGGTGAAGAAGGGCTCTAACAGCTTTGTTCGTCCTAATACTTTTAGCTATGTGGCGATTTATCCCTGTGATAACTCAAAGACTAGTGACGAAACCAAGAACATGGTCTAAAAAATCATATGCCCTGGAGAAATGAAACTGAAAGTACGAGGCGTTCGCAAAATTGGAAAAGGAGGACTGATTATCAGCACCGAGACCAAAGATGACCTAGATAGGCTCAAGCAAACAGTCCAACTCGCGTCGTCAGGGCTTACCGTCGACGAACCTCAAAAGCGCAAGCCTCGCATTATAGTTATCTATGAGTACCCACATCAATGGCTGAAAATGAGGTTTATAAATGTATTTATGAACAAAACTTGACAGAGAAGCTGCCAACTATGTCCCAAGATACATTTTTGACCTCAATAAAATTGAGTCACAAATCTGGCAGGAAAGATGCCGAGAATTGCAACTATATTCTAGAAGTTCCAGCCATCATTCGTAAGGCCCTCATCACACAGGACAGATTATTCATAAATTGGACGTCCTGCCCGGTACGAGACTTCACCCTGGTAACTAGATGTTATAAGTGCCAGCAGTACGGTCATGCAGCCAAAACATGTAAAGTTGCTGCCCCCACATGTGGACACTGCGGTGAAGAGGGGCACGCAATGCAAGACTGCGCAAAGAAAGACAATCCGCCAAAATGTGCTACATGTTCACGCTTTAAAAAACAAGCCAACCATAAGACGGGAGACACGGATTGCCCTGCTAAGAAAGCTGCCGAATTCAGGTACATTAATTCGATAGATTATGAAGGCGCCTAAGAGCGCCACATACTAAGTTATATTTTAGACTTAATTTATTATTGTTATTTTCTTATATTTTATTTTTTACTTTAGTATGGATGATAACTTATTTACCGATATAGATAACACGTTTAAAACTGCAGCAAAGACATGTGACGTTGAGGACTGCAGAAAATATCTTTCCGATTACCACAATTCACTAACCGTACTGACCCAAAACATTCGTAGTATTTATAAGAACATAGATAGCTTTAACATATTTCTTCATAGACTTAACTTTGATTGTGATGTAATGGTTCTTACCGAGTGCTGGCTATCAAATCGCTACGATAACCTCCCAGTAATGCCGGGGTACAACTTATTGCATACAACAAAAAAACACAATCAAAATGATGGTGTGGTAGTTTTCGTTAGAGAATCATTAAAGGTCACAGTCGAGGAACATACTCTGTAAGACTGTATGAGTAACTGTTTGGTCACCAAAATTGGTACAACTACAGCGATAATCGCTGTGTATAGATCTCCTTCCGCTAGAAACTTAGATCCTTTTAACAATTCCTTAAACCATATTTTTGCAATGCAGGGACCAATGCAGGGACCCTAGATTACCTTAATATCTGCTTAAACCATGGTTTTCTTCCAGCTCACACATTGCCTACTCATAAGAGCGGTTCCTGCCTCGATCATGTGATGATCAAAACCAGCCTATCATATATAACGCTTGTTACTAACTCAACTATTACCGACCATCACGCTGTCCTACTAAACGTAAATTTTACGCTGCCTAAGCTAAATCGTCCTCAGACTATTAGCAAACTAAACACGAAGAAACTGGAATGTGATTTATGCAATCTTGATTTTAGCCTAGTTTACAATACTGCTGACGCTAATTTGGCTTTATCGTACTTAATAAAACATGTCCAACAAGCAATTTTACGTAACACGACAGTTTCTACAGTAAATAAGAAATTTTACAATATTAAACCATGGATTACTCCTGGACTAATTCGGTGTATAAGACACAGAGATAAACTTCATCAGAGAACTAAGAGATACCCTGATAATCTAATAATAAAAACAGTATATAAAAGATACAGGAACTATTGCAACAATCTCCTAAGGAATTTAAAAAATAATTACGATAAAAACGAATTAAATAAAGCAGGTAAAAACAGCAAGCAACTTTGGAAACATATTAAAAACGTCACCAATATGTCTAAACATCGTGAATCAAATTCGAGTTTACTGCTTACTAATCCTTCACCACTCTTATCAGCTAACAATGTTAATAACTTTTTTGTAAATGTTGGGAAAACTCTTGCCGAACAGATTCCGAAATATTGCGACCTACCAGATTTAAAAAAATCATGCAGTAGCCGTAACACGAAATCTTTTGCTATGTTAGACATTGATGAAGATGAAGTAATCCGAATTATTTCTGGGCTAAAAGATTACTGTGCAGTTGGATGGGATAATATAAGCAATAAGATCCTTAAAAACTTTAAGCAGATTTTGGTACCTCCCTTAACACATATATTTCGAATCTGTCTTTCCAAAGGAATTTTCCCTAATTGACTAAAAAAGGCAGTTGTAATCCCTATTTTTAAATCGGGAAATAAAGGCGTAGTTAATAATTATAGGCCAATATCCTTACTCCCCTCTATTTCAAAAATACTAGAGAAAATTATAAACAGTGGACTAGTTAATTACCTAGAAAAAAACAACATCTTATCCCCTGCGCAATTTGGTTTTAGAGCCAAACTATCGACAGCCGATGCGGTACATAGCATGACTGATTATATTTCAGAAGAAGTCGGCAAAGGAAACCAGACCCTGGGTGTCTTCCTAGATTTAGCCAAGGCCTTCGACACGGTGTCTGTTTCTATCCTTCTGAATAAATTAGAGACAATAGGAATAAGGGGAACGCCGCTGAAACTTTTTACTGATTATTTATACGGCCGGTACCAATGTGTTAGAATAGATAATATTACGAGCGATGAGCAGAAAAATACTGGTTTTGGTGTTCCTCAGGGGAGTATTTTGGGCCCCACGCTATTCCTTATTTATATTAACGACCTGTGTAATCTACATATTAAAGATGGCAAAATTATATCATATGCCGAAGACACGGCGTTAATTTTTACCGCTAAAACCAGTAGCGAACTGTTCGAAATCGCTCAACTAGGTTTTAATACTGTGACTAATTGGCTCCAAAGCAATTTACTAACATTAAATGCCGACAAGACTAAATATATTCACTTCTCCATTAGCAAGCCTCAACTCATTACCAACCCTCATTTATATGCCCATCAATGTGGAAACCGTACAGTCAACATGTGTAAATGTCCCTTTATCGTCAAAACGAGCAACATAAAATACCTGGGGGTAATAATGGACGATACACTCTCTTTTAAAAAACATATTGAAAGCCTAGCTAATAGAGTGCGCAAACTAATATATGTTTTTAAAAAATTGCGAACAATCTCAGATCCAAAATTAATAACACAAGTTTTTTTGGCCCTATGTCAATCTATAAAACAATACTGTATCACTTCTTGGGGTGGCGCACCAAAAACCAATTTGCTTCCTCTTGAAAGAGCTCAGAGAGCTATTTTAAAGGTAGCAAACTTCCATCCCTTTTTCTTTCCTACAGATCTGTTATATAAATCCTGCAAGGTACTAACGGTTCGCCAGCTTTTCATTATGCACTTAGTATTAAAACAGCACACTATGCTTACCTACAAATACTAACAAGAGACGGAATGACATAGTATGCTTATCTAATGCAACCTCGAAACATGTCTTTGTAGAAAGATTTTTTACATTCTTAGGCCCATTTCTGTACAATAAATTAAATAGAAAACTAAGTATCCATAAATTAAATAATTATAGCTGTAAACAAATTATACATAAATATTTACTAACCATTGATTATGCCCACACAGAAGATCTACTTGTTGTCTGCAAATAGATCCACCAACATGCTATTATACTGTTATCTACCTAAGTTTTCATTTAGTTTTTAGTTTGTACTCATTGTTAATTTATTATATTAAGTAATTTTGCACTTTCTAGCCTGAAACACAGGTTCAACCTAGTTCAGGCATATTAGCAACTGTGTTCTTTTTAATTGTTATGGTATCGATTGTAAATGTGTCCCTTGTATATAAATAAACGATTTTATTATTATTATTATAATATAAACACACATTATATACTCATATAGTCATATTTAGTCATATAATATTAGAGGGTAGGCAGCCAAAATAATAATAATACGAGATAGTTATTCAACACAATGCAACACATGACTACATATTACGACTGTGTATTAAGCAAACAGTCCAGTACCTTAGCTGTCACAGTCGCCAAGGATATAGGCCTATAATTTGCGGGGTCTGTAACATCGCCCGTTCTGTTCTTAACTATTGGCACGACTATGGTCTTCATAAGCTTATCTGGTAAGTACGAGTGACTTATACATAATGAATAAAATGTTGCCAACACCCTTGGTAAATGAATTCCTGCGTATCGCAAGTGCTGGACGCTGAGGTCCCGGAGACTTGCCTCCGGCCATCCGTCTAATGACATCAGCTATTTCTTTGGGCAAAAACCTTAAACGCGGAGAACTTACCTCAGCGCCAATCACCGACGACGACACGGGCGTAGCAGGTCCTGATAAGGGACCATCTTGGAACTGGTTCACAAAAAAATTTGAAATGGCTTGAGGTTCACACATTCCTGCTACGCTCACAGGCAGACTCGGCTTGGGGTTCAGTTTAGAATAACTCTTCCGAAACTTACCGAAATCTTTGATTTGCACTGCCTAGTTTTATTTGTGCTTGATTGTTGCGACACCACTTTGTATTTCGCATATTCTCATAAATAGATCCTGAATTCGTATTTCCATAATTTATATGGAAATCCAACTTCAGGATCTATTTACACCACATCTGAAAAGCAAGCCGAACCTGAGAGTGAACACTTTTTATCTATTCCAACCCGTTAAAGGTTTATAACATATTGGTCTAATAGCTGCAGCGGTCCGCTCAGCACATGTTGAAAGTTTATCAATGACTTTTGTGTACATATTGTCTAAAACCGCTCTGTGAGTTACATCGTCACATAATTTATCGGCACAATTAATACACTCTGGGGGGAAATCCATTTCACATAAACCTGAATTACACAATTTTTCATACATCTTTATCTGTTCTAAGTCTCGCTCGCCCCACACGACCTTACTACTTACTACTTTACTTAGTGGAATACTAGACTCCACTATTCTCTATCTATTAATAAACGTTGTTTGGCAGACAAGTGTTTCGAACATATGAACCTTTGGATTAGCAATATCCTTCAAAATTATTCAGATGGTGATTGATAGTGAGTTACGCAATTAGGGTGCAGGTTGTCCTGACCAAGTCTCAAGTCGCAGTGCGGCTTTTGAGTTTTTAACATGACTCATGGTCAGCTCGCTGATCACAGTTCACAAAAAAAAAGAAGGTTTTGTCGAAGTCTTCATTGTTGCAAATCGATACCTTTATGCTCAACGGGCGTGACTACCATTTTGGCAAAAAATTGATCATAAAAGTCAAAATCAAAGCATTTATTTCAAATGGGCACTAAAAGGCACTTTTGAACGTCAACTTATGGAGAAGCAGGAAACTCCACCGTTACTCTTTTAAACTATAATAGTCATATAATAAAAAATAAAATAGTCATACTTAGATTTTCGTCCACTTTCGATAGGGAGATTTTAAAAATCTCGAAATTCGCGAAAAAGGGGTGTATAGGTATACAACCTACTATTGTTGGATCTCTAAAAAAGATTTTGTATAAATTTGAGCCGCAAGTGAAAAGTATTTAATTTCTCGTTACAGCAAACGTGGCAATAGTTAAATAAAATTTAAGACTTGTGTCACATATTTTTTTTTAAATGTTGCGCCACACTAGGAATTTCTTCCTGTATCGTGAACACACAAACACCCAGACCAGGAACAACTTTCTTGCATATCATACAAATATTTGTTCCGTGCGGGGATCGAACCCGCAACACGATACGCAGCAGTGGATCGCTCAGCCATTACGCCAACCGAGTCTTCAAACATTAACCGTGTCGTTAATGAAACACTAGTTTCTTGCTAATACTTTTAATCGCACAACTGCACTTTTGCACAATCCAACAACGACTGCCTTTACTATTGGAAATTGCGATGCCCCCGTAAGGGGGCGTGGCGAGCGGTCCCGGGGCTGTGCGCCCCGGCTGCGGACTGTCCCTTTGTGTGTTCGCTATCACTGGCTATTGACATTATGAACGCAAGTAATAATAATTGCGCCCATGAGAGTGGTTGCTATGATATTTTCTGTAGGAGCGCCGCGATGCTAATAATGAACTATAGCTTGCTTCACGGCATCTCGGCGGTCTGTCACTGCCAGGTGAGACCCCTAGTTGCCTTGGCGAGGCACGGCAGCGACGATTGCGACGGAGATGCCGACTCGACGCGCCTACAGAGTGCCTAGGTGATTGGCCCATCCAGATCACAGATATAGCCGTTCACGGTCCGGGCTAAGGGGCCGTCGTGTGTGTCAACGGTATTGTTTTGTGTTACACCTTTCAGTGTCTACATGGATCCACGCAGCCACGCATCCACATGTGAATTTAGTGCCTGTATCGTGGCGGGTATCTGTGTTTGTTTACGTAACGTGCCTATATTAACCTAGAACACGTTATGCAACGGATGTATATTGTGTATGTGGAGTCATAATGTCACAGATAAGCTGTGTGTAACATGAATTATAGCTTATCCGGGCGTCAATCCGGTGCGTTGGAGTTGTAGTCCACTAGCAGGTCACGGGGTACTGTGCTTAGCTAGTAACTGATGCTAAGAGAAACGAGTGCGCAATCCTTGCCACGGTGGACAATCTCAACGGAGACCAGTCAAGCATGCATTCGACGTTATAGTTACACAAGTGTGTGCGCAAACATAAGTGCACTCTCTGCTCTCTACTCCCACAGTCCGGCGGGACGGCGCGGCGGTCACCCGACACGACCAGGTAGAGACCAGGTGCAGGACCAACGGCTTCACGTGTCTTCTGAGGCACCGGGTGTCGCACCTCCGAATTACAATCTCCAGGCTGCCACCGAGAAATTCCTGATGGAAAACTTAAACAACATCCTACCCAACCCGGGAATCGAACCCAGGACCCCACGCTCAGCAGACGCGCCCACGACCACTAGACCAACGGGGTTAAAAATAATGTTATGAACAAGTTTAATTTTAGTTTTTTTTCAAGCAAGAATCAATATGTACTACTATCCTTCACTCTGACAGGCAAATGCCTGGTTTGGGGTCACCGTCGAATCTGTTCTTATACAATCTGATTATTCATAAATAAATTAAATTAAACAAATTTTATTAATAGCGGTTCTAGAATCGGGTAGGTATCCAAAGTGGTTCTCGGTGTTTCTTGTGCCTTGTGTCGCGAAATAGAATTCTTTGTACTGTACACTTGATCTCAAACGCACGAGCCAGTGCAGCATGAAAGGAACTGACTGCCTGCCAAAGGCTTCTTAGCCCTGAACCTGGTGAGGTCAATCCATTCTGATATAAACAATAGGTCAAAAAAGACTAAGTAGGACTCTTTCGGGATTTCAGTTGCGGTAGGGCTTAAGAGTTGTTTAAGTTTAGCGGTCTTTATTTTAAGTGACATTCTGGTGAAGTATCTATTTTATTTTATTTTATTTATTAGGGACAAAAAACAGACATACATTACAGGATATACAAAAAGCAATTACAATTCAGTCGAAAAAACGTATAACCCACACTATTGTCCACGAAGTGACATCGGAATGAGAGAACGAACACATGTTAAACAAGGAAGAAAAAAAAAAAGAAAAATGGAAAACAATAAACTAACAAAAAATAAAAGAATAAGACTATGGTGAATAGTAATATCGTCTTATTGTCGACTTGCAAGAAATAGTGAAGCCATTTTTAAAAATTTGTATTGCGATAGCGCGAAAATATCAAAATCTATGAACTGTGAATTATAGGTTTCTAAAAGTCGTCTGAGAGGGGCCCGCACACCTGCCTTAGTTCTACAACGCGAGGTGTAGAATAGACGAGGTGCACGCACCTCCCGCCGAATTACAGTCCTAGGTACTACATAACATAATCTATTAGAGAGCTCAATACAGTTAAACTTGTTGTTGCATATACTGTACAGCATCATAACCATGATCAATGAACTTCTGGAATCCAAGCTCAATATTTCGTAATGCTTTAACAAATCTGCATAGGGAATCCTTGCGTGGAAGCACTTGTAGTACGTGGCACGAAGAAATTTTTTCTGAACCATCTCTATAGAATGTTTATATTTGTCGTAATACGGGCACCAGATAGGCACCGCGTGTTCCAACTGTGAACGGACTAGAGTTTTATATAAGAAGAGAAAAGTAGAAGGTTTTTTGAAGTCCTTACAAGACCGCATGACAAAACCATACATCTGAAAGGCTTTGTTAATTATGTTGTCAATATGGGTGTCTAAATGTAATTTGCAATCAAGTAGCATGCCAAGATCTCGTGTGCACTCAGATTTTTTCAGTTGAATGTCGTTCAAGGAATATTAAAAGTTAACCGTATTTTTGTTTTTAGTAAATGATATGAAGTGACATTTTGGGAGACTAAGATGTAGTTTATTGACCATACAGTATTGTGATAGCCTGCATAAGTCTTCTTGTAGTAGCATACAATCCTGAGAGTTCGCACACGCCTTATAGATTTTAATGTCAGCGGCGTACATTAGGAATTCAGAGTTGACTATGCACGATTTTATGTCGTTAATAAATAAAATAAAAAGCAATGGGCCTGTAGTGACACAGTACCCGTCACACAGTCACCAGAAACCAGTTACCACATACCAGTCTGTTTTATTTTCGACATAGTACCTACCTACCTGTACACTCTACATAAGTAAGCCACAAGCGCTTAAAGGCCCAAGACAGATCCCTGAGGCACACCGGACTCGACGACCACATAATCAGATTCGAAACCATTGACAACAACCTTTTGAGTTCTACGAACTAAGTATGATGCAAACCATCTGAGGAAATTGCCTCTTATGCCATTGAAAGCAATTTTATCGAGAAGCAACTTGTGGTCCACCTTGTCAAAAGCCTTCTGAAAATCAGTGTATACAGCATCAACCTGCGTGCGCATATCCATGTTTTCAAACAAAAAATGGGTAAAAATTATTAAATTTGTGGTAGTGGATTTGGATTTAACGAAGCCATGTTGCTCGGGTATAATAAAGTGATTTAACTATGGAAATAAGTGACAGTGCACTAGATTCTCAAAAAGGTTGGACAAGGTGGACAAGATAGATATGGGTCGATAATTCTCAATTTTACTTTTGTCACCACTTTTGTGAATGGGCGTGATGAAAGCCCTCTTCCAAACAGAAGGGAAAATCCCTTCCTTGAGACATTTATTAAATATTATGTGTAACGGAACACAGATATTTTGTGCCGTATTCTTAAATAAAGAGGGGGCAGTCCACCCGGACCAGCTCCCTTTGTTAAGTCTAGTGAGGTAAGCGCCTTATATATGTCATTCATTTCGAGGTAAATATCAGGAATGCATACAGAGTTCTCGTCAAGAGTCTTAGGGGGTGTCCACGTGTTAGGGTCAAAGGTTGAGGGCTCGTACACCGAATTGAAGAAGGTAGAAAAAAGAGAACATATCTCAATGGGGCAGTTGGAGGATTTATTTTTATGCTGCATGTTAGCTGGGACACCAGAACCTTTCTTTCGGTTAGAGATGTATGACCAGAAGTGCTTGACATTAACAGGTATGCTATCTTTAACAGATTTCATGTACTTATTGTAGCATTGTTCACAGAGTAATTTGAAACGTTTACGCAGAATAGAGAGAGATAGTGGTTGCCAGGTGATTTTGGTTACCGGAATTCGAATAATGGTTGCCAGGTGACTTTGATTACTGGAACCCCGATAGTGGTTGCCAGGTGATTTTGGTTACTGGAACTCGAATAATGGTTGCCAGGTGACTTTGATTACTGGAACCCCGATAGTGGTTGCCAGGTGATTGTTATTGTTTCAGTAATGATTGAGGTCCGGAACCAAAGAGTAATATAAGTTACACAGGATAAGAGAGCCCTCTCTCGAATCTTTTATGCATGACAGTTTTATACGCCATCTGTATTTCTGAACAGGAACTAATTCCCAATCCTAATAGTACTATAGATTGGAAGAATATCATATTTTTTATAGCTCTTTATGTTTTAAATGGATGGATAAATATGTAGTATGAAGAAAATAGCTTACCATTCACGTAGGTGATTTTCAAGGTAAATTAATAATGTTCTGGAAATTGGAATAAAACAAACTAGATTATAGTAGTATATTTTACTTTCTATTAAATCACACAGCAGAAAACAATGAAGTACTCTCACTGGTTTTCTGAATTGTCTTAGTATCAGGACAGAGGAGTACTCTCAACTCAAATTGTATAAGGAGAAAACACTCGGAAAACCACAAAAATTACACAAAATATGAGGAAGCAAAACAAACGCAGACGCACGTTCCGGCAGCCATATTGCGTGTGTTTCAGTGTGCGTGTCCATCCGTGTGTTCAATAGACGAAGCACCAACTACAAGTAGCACAGTAAATATTTATTTTATTTAGGTGTAATATAAAATGTTCTTTATTTTATGAGTAATCCATAAAATTTGATTGTTTATAAACATTTTATCTTATGTTTAATTGTGACAGTAGCGACACCTATCGGCACTTTTTTTGATACTTCTGAAGACGTTTCCCAGTTCAGCAATGTAGATGGCCCTACATTCTTTGCAATGTGCTTAATGTTCTATGTGTCCCCCCCCCTGTCCGGAACTCTTTCATTTGTGTTACGATAACTTCCCTACTACCCATTTTGATGTTATTGCTTGAAGTTGTGATTAAACGCTTGTAGTTTCATTGCAATGGGTAGCCCCAAGTTAAGCAGCCAGAATGCTGTGTTGATATTCCAATATTGGCATGTTTTAGGTGACGAGTCAACTGATGATGACCAGGCACAAGGAAGCCTGCCATTGGAGAACCCATCCAGTGGAACCCAGGCTGACGAGGACGTTCAGCTATCAGGAGAATAAAATAGTTGTAGATCGTTTTGTGTTTAGTTTTAAAAAATTAATGAGGCTTCTGATCTCTAAGAATAGGTATTACCTACTTGGTAAGAAATGATGTAATCATTTGAAATAGTATGTGTTGCTTAGATTTTTTGGTGTGTGTATTTTTATGATAACTTAGCATTGCACAGTAGGTATAAAATTGATGGCCGAAAGGTAGGATATTGGATAACTTATGAAACCAACGATAGTTCTATTAGAAACGGTGCGCAGGCACTTAATTAACCTTTTTTTTTCGCTTCTCAGCAAACTACTCGTACCACGTCGAAAGAAACTCCCAAAACACAGAATCAAAATGGGGCGTCGACGAGTAACCCTAATAGGAATTATGATAAATAACATCAATTGTCCTAAATCGATGATTAAATTCGTTAAATGCTGTAGTTTAGGTCATGATTATTATTTTTGTAGCTACGATGGATAGCGGGTTCGGCTACACGGCGACATCAGCCGTGGACACGTCGGCAGGCATTTTGCGCGGACGTTTTCAGAGAACGGTATTTTGCGCGGATTTGACGGCGGCGTCGCGGTGTTCTGGCGTTACAATACCTTTCAAGAAGTGGCGGTGATTCAGTGTAGTGAGCGTATTTGTGCCATTAAATAGGTTGGGTGATTTTAATGCGCAGCCGGGTGAGTTATTTTACAATGAACTTTAATGTGAGTAGCGAGGAGAGTTGGGCGTCTATAGAAGTAGAAATGTTAGGGATAAATTCTGGTACTTATACCAACATTAGTGACGTGCACGGGACGCCCAGCTGGCTCGATCATTGTGTTGTAACTCACGCGGCCAAGCAGTCTGTTACGAATGGTTTTGTTGGATATGACACTCTGTGGTCGAACCACTATCCTCTCATTGTGGAATGCAATCTATATGTAGTAATGTCCAAGATAGTTCCGATAGTACAGTTTGTGATGAAAGTATGAATATTAAATGGGGGGAAAGAGATGAGAAACAGGTCTTAATGTATAATGAGGAGTGTCATAGGAGATTAAAATTAATTGATTTTCCCTCAGAATGTACCAATGTGCGGATTATTTATGTAGTAACCATGACCATGAGCGTGTCCTAGATAGACTATACTCCGACATTGTGTCTGCGCTTCAGGGCGCGGCAATGGTTAATGGCGGAGGCGCGCGGAAGTGTGGGCGTGGTGCACGCTTCGCGGGATGGAACAGGCGTATGGACGAGGCTCACAGGGTGGCCAGGCTGAGGCTTAACGAGTGGGTACTGTGTGGTAGACCTAAGTCCGGTTGTGTGTATGAGGAGATGCGAGAGAGTAGAAAAGTGTTTAAGTCCAGGTTAAAGTGGTGCCAGAATAATCAGGACCAGATTCGGATGGACGCCCTCGGTGAACAACACTCGAAAGGTCACTTCCGTGGCTTTTGGCGAAACCCGAGAAAATTTAACTCGCGGCCTGGTTTCCAGGGAGTGTCGATGGCTTAAGTGATCCTAAGAGAATTGCGAACGTTTTCAGAGAACGGTATGCTGACCCGAACAGTAAAATTTTAGGAATAAGTTTCCTTGCGAAAGATATTGCGAAAGCTACAAGCCAGATTGTCACCGAGGACCTTAAAGACCATACTGACATCAACCGGGAGCGGAGGGCGCTGTCAGTGCGAGCCAACATGATCGCCCGCAGGTTTTCACGTTGTACTACTGGCGTTAAGGTCACGCTTTTTAGAGCGTACTGCACATCCCTGTACACGTGCAGCCTGTGGGCTAACTATATTGAAAAGGCATAGAGTGCCCTCCGTGTCCAGCACGATAACGGTGTTGGGGATGCCCCGTTTCTGTAGCGCATCAGGGATGTTCGCGATGGCACGCACTGATTGTTTCCAAGCTTCTATGCGCAAGCGGAGTCCGTCCCTGGTGCGCCGGGTGCGGGCCAGCCCCAATGCTATCCTGGCAATGATCGCCGACAGGCTGGACTGCCCTTATGACCGGCATTGCTGTGGCAGGCATGTTGCTGTTTCAATGCCGGTTAGGAAATTATAATTGATTAATTAAATTTAATTTTACTGACCAATTTAATGTTTTGTGTGTTTGTATGAAATTGTAATTGAAATTGTGTGTATTTAATAATTTGTATGAGTATATTGTTACTTGATAATGAATAAATAAATCAATAAATAAATTATTACCCGAATTCAGAGGACATGAACTGAACATGTCCGTGGTTTTTGAGCACCGACCAGACTAATAGGATGCCTACAATGAGGGTTTTCGAAAAAAACTCTGCCACTAGGCGGCGCTTCGTAGGCGTCAGGTCAAACAGCTGTCAAATAGCACAGCATCGTAGGTACTGAATATAAATTATTGAAATTCTATTGTATTTGGAAGTGTTATTAATTTTGTTATGGATTATTTTTCGTTGGAGTAAATTTATCTCTGCGAATGGCTACAAGCCACTGTTTTAATCGGGTTTTATCTCTCGTAGGGAACTTATGTCCTCCTGTTTTATTTGCACACATAGGCACTGCACAACATTGTGGCATTTTAAACAACGATATTCCGAAAGGAATGATTTTAAGAATAAATAAACCAAAAAATATATAGAAAATTACAATTCGCGTATCTATTTTGACAGTCCATTGGACCTGCCGCTACAGTCCTGCCATCTATTGGAGATCATTTCAGAAAAGCCTCATTAATGTAAAATTTATAAAAATGAAATGAAACAATATTATTATTTCTTTTGTTGTTTCATTAATCAGTAGGTGATTAAGTAAAATTGATAAAACTAATTAACACAATGATGGCAAGAATAATAAATTACTACCTAAAAAAGCATATAAAGTAGCAATATATTTGAATTGACCAATCCTCACTGTTTCGGAATCTGATTCGTCCGACTTTAATACTTATTATATAATCTAGAATCTGACTAATAACTGTAAGCACGAATAGCTATTGAAAAAAATTGTTTAATGAATTAATGAAATGCACCGTGGTCAGCGTGGTCCATTGACCACACTCGATTAATCGAATGACGAGGAGGCCCGCTGAGGCAGGCCGGCACCCGTCGGGGTTGCGGAGAAACCGTATGTTCCCGCGACCCCGACGTGGGCGTGAGATGGAACACCGGGGTGGTTTATAGTCAGCAAGAGTCTGACAGACCCCTCCGCCCGCACTAGGGCGGAGGACATCCATGAGGATTTTCCACCCCAAACAAAAAAAAAAAAAAAGATCGAGCTTCATCGGTGAATCTTTTAGCGGGGTTCAACTACTTTCTAGACTCTTTTCTATGTCCTTGCTCTGCTGTGATAAATCAAATTAAAAATTTAAATTATTTCTCGGATATATATGATAAATCAAATTATTTCTCGGATCTCTGAGGTTTGGATTCAGTATAGTATAGTCAAAAAAAAAAGTTTAATTAATTAATTTGTTGTAGCGAAAACTGCGGCTTCCAACAGTTGATTTTACTAAAGGAGATGCGGACGGAAAGGATTTCTAAATATACGATAAAAGTACAAGCTGAAGATTCATCCGGCGGCAAAAAAAGCAGCGCGTAGGAGAGAACATATTTTTATTGTATTCATTTTAAATTTATGTATCTTTGTATGTAGCGATGCATAGTCTAATTGTGTTATTTGTTAGTTCATAAGATTTTTATTAGGGGATATTTTTCAATGTATGTACCAGCCTAACAATTGTATGAAATTATTTATTGAAGTTCAAAATTGTATACCTAAGTAATTCATGAAACTATGTTAGGTTAGCAACCTACTTTGGTGTTATTGTGTAAGATCCTTACGTGTGTCGACGTGTGACGATAATTATATTCTTATCTACCTACATAATTCAGAATAATAATTGGAAATTAAAAATATTTGAAATAGTAGGTCTTATTGTAATTTCCAGTCTATTATTTTCTACAATTGATGTGTTCTGAAAATTATGTTATTATTTTGCCAATGTTAAGTAATAATATATTTATATTACTAAAAACTGAAAGGCTATTTAAAAAATTGCTGACACTAGTTTTTTGACAAACCCTCCTGAAACTGTTCGTATGGTTTTTCTGTAATGATGCGCGGAATGTATTTCTTGCTTATTTTCCATCTTATACCTATAAATTTTTTGGTTATTATATTTATGTATGCAAATAGGTTTAGTAGATAATTTTATTAATATATTCTATAGATTTTTTATACTTTGTGAATGTGAGAACGTTGTAGACCTTTTAGAGTTCTAAACCATTTTCTATTTTGTTAGTAACCTGGTACTTGTTGACCGGCCTACATGGGCCTCCCATAACTATTAACACTAATTTTAAAACATTGTTAAAGCCAATTACTTTTAAAAGAGTAACCGTGGAATTTCGTGCCGGCTCTTCTCTATAGGAAACGACCAATTGGAACCGTGCACCTAGGTTCTGACGTTGCATAAGTGTCCATGTAGGTTTGTGTGAAATAAAATATTTAGATTTGATTTGAATTGTCGATTATTTATTTAGTTTATAGCTACGGTTTCCTAGAAGACCTTATCCGTTACATTCATAGTGGAAGTCACGAATTCTGCCATTTTTATCAGTATTTGACACTAAGGTGTCCAAAAATGCTCTGTATTTGGTTATTACGGTTGCGTGTGGCGGTCACCGCTTTTCTAGAACGGAACGGGTCAGTAAATATACACAATAAACTCAATTACATTTTACTATAGTAAAGTTCTAATTGGATTATTTAGTTCATTAGACCTTTGTTTTTAATTAAAGTCATCTGAATATTTTAATTCCCAACCAAGTATTTGAAAAAAACGCCATCTAGTGATATTGCAACTAAAACTATTTACCGTTCATGTGTGTGTATAGAATCAAGTGAAGACTGCTAAATGTTTCGTGGAACAAATCTTTGTAAGCGACGAGTTAACAAGCAAAGAGAATGTCTAAAAAAATAAGTTAATACGTTAGTTCCCGCTTTTAACAAAGTTGTCTCTCAATGATTTATATGTTAGGCGTAAAAATTGAAAATGTGCTAATTTGCAACTGTGCTGCCATCTAGTGAAAAAGTGGCTGAGAGATGATCTTCGCATTCCCCTTAAGTGACATTCTGGTGAAGTTTCTGGTGAACTTAAGAAGTTCGAGCTAAGCACTTACCTTGTTGGCATTTATCTTGAACTACTGCTGTAAGATAATGTGTTCATACTGTTTATCTTCACCTGCCATCTAACGTTTAGCATGCTATAACTATTGCATCAAGCAATTTTTTTTTTATTCCAACAAAGGGAATGTTATCAGTTTCAACGTCGAACAAAAACTGTTTCCCATAATACCTAGTGCCTTGACTAGCGACTGACTTATTACACTACACGCCGGGTACCCGATTCTCTTTTTTCTATGCTCGCACCTTCTAATGCGATCTATGGCGGGCGACGGTTTTTAATTTGATTTATCACAGCAGAGCAAGGACATAGAAAAGAGTCTAGAAAGTAGTTGAACCCCGCTAAAAGATTCACCGATGAAGCTCGATCTTTTTTTTTTTTGTTCCGGGGTGGAAAATCCTCATGGATGTCCTCCGCCCTGGGGCGGGCGGAGGGGTCTGTCAGACTCTTACTGACTAAAAACCACCCCGGTGTTCCATCTCACGGCCACGTCGGGGTCGCGGGAACATACGGTTTCTCCGCAACCCCGACGGGTGCCGGCCTGCCTCAGCGGGCCTCCTCGTCATTTGATTAATCGAGTGTGGTCAATGGACCACGCTGACCACGGTGCATTTCATTAATTCATTAGACAATTTTTTTCAATAGCAATTCGTGCTTACAGTTATTAGTCAGATTCTAGATTATATAATAAGTATTACAGTCGGACGAATCAGATTCCGAAACAGTGAGGATTTGTCAATTCAAATATATTGCTACTTTATATGCTTTTTTAGGTAGTAATTTCTTATTCTTGCCATCATTGTGTTAATTAGTTTTATCAATTTTACTTAATCACCTACTGATTAAAGAAACTACAAAAGAAATAATAATATTGTTTCATTTCATTTTTATAAATTTTACATTAATGAGGCTTTTCTGAAATGATTTCCGATAGATGGCAGGACTGTAGCGGCAGGTCCAATGGACTGTCAAAATACATACGCGAATTGTAATTTTCTATATATTTTTTGGTTTATTTATTCTTAAAATCATTCCTTTCGGAATATCGTTGTTTAAAATGCCACAGTGTTGTGCAGTGCCTATGTGTGCAAATAAAACAGGAGGACATAAGTTCCCTACGAGAGATAAAACCCGATTAAAACAGAGGCTTGTAGCCATTCGTAGAGATAAATTTACTCCAACGAAAAATAATCCATAATAAAATCAACAACACTTCCAAATACAATAGAATTTCAATAATTTATATTCAGTACCTACGATTCTGTGCTATTTGACAGCTGTTTGGACCTGACGCCTACGAAGCGCCGCCTAGTGGCAGATTTTTTTTCGAAAACCCTCATTGTAGGCATCCTATTAGTCTGGTCGGTGCTCAAAAACCACGGACATGTTCAGTTCATGTCCTCTGGATTCGGGTAGTAATTTATTTATTGATTTATTTATTCATTATCAAGTAACAATATACTCATACAAATTATTAAATACACACAATTTCAATTACAATTTCATACAAACACACAAAACATTAAATTGGTCAGTAAAATTAAATTGAATTAATCAATTATAATTTCCTAACCGGCATTGGAACAGCAACATGCCTGCCACAGTAATGCCGGTCATAAGGGCAGTCCAGCCTGTCGGCGATCATTGCCAGGATAGCATTGGGGCTGGCCCGCACCCGGCGCACCAGGGACGGACTCCGCTTGCGCATAGAAGCTTGGAAACAATCAGTGCGTGCCATCGCGAACATCCCTGATGCGCTACAGAAACTGGGCATCCCCAACACCGTTATTGTGCTGGACACGGAGGGCACTCTATGCCTTTTCAGTATAGTTAGCCCACAGGCTGCACGTGTACAGGGATGTGCAGTACGCTCTAAAAAGCGTGACCTTAAGGTCACGCTTTTTAGAGCGTACTGCACATCCATTCCATCATTAACGCCAGTAGTACAACGTGAAAACCTGCGGGCGATCATGTTGGCTCGCACTGACAGCGCCCTCCGCTCCCGGTCGATGTCAGCATGGTCTTTAAGGTCCTCGGTGACAATCTGGCTTGTAGCTTTCGCAATATCTTTCGCAAGGAAACTTATTCCTAAAATTTTACTGTTCGGGTCAGCATACCGTTCTCTGAAAACGTTCGCAATTCTCTTAGGATTAAAGAGTAAAATTTTCTCGGTTTTCGCCAAAAGCCACGGAAGTCACCTTTCGAGTGTTGTTCAGCGAGGGCGTCCATCCGAATCTGGTCCTGATTATTCTGGCACCACTTTAACCTGGACTTAAACACTTTTCTACTCTCTCGCATCTCCTCATACACACAACCGGACTTAGGTCTACCACACAGTACCCACTCGTTAAGCCTCAGCCTGGCCACCCTGTGAGCCTCGTCCATACGCCTGTTTCATCCCGCGAAGCGTGCACCACGCCCACACTTCCGCGCGCCTCCGCCATTAACCATTGCCGCGCCCTGAAGCGCAGACACAATGTCGGAGTTTAGTCTATCTAGGACACGCTCATGGTCATGGTTACTACATAAATAATCCGCACATTGGTACATTCTGAGGGAAAATCAATTAATTTTAATCTCCTATGACACTCCTCATTATCCATTAAGACCTGTTTCTCATCTCTTTCCCCCCATTTAATATTCATACTTTCATTACAAACTGTACTATCGGAACTATCTTGGACATTACTACATATAGATTGCATTCCACAATGAGAGGATAGTGGTTCGACCACAGAGTGTCATATCCAACAAAACCATTCGTAACAGACTGCTTGGCCGCGTGAGTTACAACACAATGATCGAGCCAGCTGGGCGTCCCGTGCACGTCACTAATGTTGGTATAAGTACCAGAATTTATCCCTAACATTTCTACTTCTATAGACGCCCAACTCTCCTCGCTACTCACATTAAAGTTCATTGTAAAATAACTCACCCGGCTGCGCATTAAAATCACCCAACACAAAAACAAACTCGATGTTACTCTCATCAACAATTGCACTAATCTCACTTAGACAGTCAATACAATCCGGCAAATTGTTCACAGAGTTCGTAGGCAAATACGTGGGTACTTATAACTAACACTGACCTATCGCCTGCCGCTATTTTAATGGCACAAATACGCTCACTACACTGAATCACCGCCACTTCTTGAAAGGTATTGTAACGCCAGAACACCGCGACGCCACCGTAAAATCCGCGCAAAATACCGTTCTCTGAAAACGTCCGCGCAAAATGCCTGCCGACGTGTCCACGGCTGACGTCGCCGTGTAGCCGAACCCGCTATCCATCGTAGCTACAAAAATAATAATCATGACCTAAACTACAGCATTTAACGATTTTAATCATCGATTTAGGACAATTGATGTTATTTATCATAATTCCTATTAGGGTTACTCGTCGACGCCCCATTTTGATTCTATGTTTTGGGAGTTTCTTTCGACGTGGTACGAGTAGTTTGCTGAGAAGCGAAAAAAAAAGGTTTAATTAAGTGCCTGCGCACCGTTTCTAATAGAACTATCGTTGGTTTCATAAGTTATCCAATATCCTACCTTTCGGCCCTCAATTTTATACCTACTGTGCAATGCTAAGTTATCATAAAAATACACACACCAAAAAATCTAAGCAACACATACTATTTCAAATTATTACATCATTTCTTACCAAGTAGGTAATACCTATTCTTAGAGATCAGAAGCCTCATTAATTTTTAAAAAACTAAACACAAAACGATCTACAACTATTTTATTCTCCTGATAGCTGAACGTCCTCGTCAGCCTGGCTTCCACTGGATGGGTTCTCCAATGGCAGGCTTCCTTGTGCCTGGTCATCATCAGTTGACTCGTCACCTAAAACATGCCAATATTGGAATATCAACACAGCATTCTGGCAGCTTAACTTGGGGCTACCCATTGCAATGAAACTACAAGCGTTTTATCACAACTTCAAGCAATAACATCAAAATGGGTAGTAGGGAAGTTATCGTAACACAAATGAAAGAGTTCCGGACCTCAATCATTACTGAAACAATAACAATCACCTGGCAACCACTATCGGGGTTCCAGTAATCAAAGTCACCTGGCAACCATTATTCGAGTTCCATTAACCAAAATCACCTGGCAACCACTATCGGGGTTCCAGTAATCAAAGTCACCTGGCAACCATTATTCGAGTTCCAGTAACCAAAATCACCTGGCAACCACTATCGGGGTTTCAGAAATCAAAGTCACCTGGCAACCATAACTCGAGTTCCAGTAACCAAAATCACCTGGCCACGAGTAAAAAGCTGCCACAATACTGCTTTTACTCACCACCACCGAGATGATCGAAGAACACTTCGCAAGCGTCCGTAGTCCACTTACCACGCCACTGAACCATATGTTCTGCGGCGGTCTGTGTTTTCTTGCCGTACGAGCCAGCAAGCAGCTCGAGCTCGTACCGGTGATGTGGGAGGGCTCGTACCACCTTGTACGGGCCACGCATCCGGGAGTCCAGCTTCCCTGTGCTCTGCAAGCCCTTGCTCACGAACACAAAGCTGCCGACGATAAATGTACGCGGCCGGCGGCGACGCTCGTTGACGTGAACATCCTGCCGCTGCTGATTTGCAGCGAGCAACTCAGATGCCCTCTGTCTTCAAAGCTTCTCGGTTAGGATGCGAATCGTTCAGCTCGACGTCTCGCACAAGAGACCTCAGCACTGGAGTAGTCCCTTCAACGCCAGTCATCAGCTGCAGAGGTGAGGTGCGGGTCGTAGCTTGCCTCGTTATGTTCAAGGTGAGCTGCACCTTCCACAACGCATCGGACCACCTCGCACCCTTGTTGTTTGCCTCTATCCGCAACATATTGAGGACTGTCCTGCAATAACGCTCAACTTGCCCGTTTTCACGGTGCATTTCAGGCGTGATAAAATGTATGTTACAGCCCAACTCAGTAACCCAGTCTTGAAAGGATGCACTTTCAAACAATCTGCCACGATCACACACAATTGTTGATGGAGTACCGAATAATGAGATTGTATTAGAAAATACGCGTTTTAGCTCAGCGGTATCTTGTCTGTACAGGGCGTACAACAGACAGTACTTGGAAAAAGCATCTACCACGATGAGTATATATCGGAAACCGTTTGACTCTGTTAGGGGACCCAGGGCGTCAGTGTGAACCACTGAAAAGGGTACCTCAGGCTTAGTCCAAGATTCTATGGGTATCCTAGGAGCGCGAGGGACTTTCTTATGTGAAAGATAAACAATTCAATGACCAACTTAGTTCTTAATAAAAGTCCTTAACCCAGGAAACCAAAAATGACGCAATATAAGCTCAGTAGTTTTGTCTATTCCTATATGATCATGATCATCGTGAAACACCCGCAACAAACTAAGCCTATGCCTTTTAGGGATAAAACAAAGGAGACGAGAATCTGCACCAGTTTGTGAATACTTATAGTACAACGAATCGTTCCTTATGAAAAACCGTGTAGGATCCAATTGACCATCCCTCAGCTTTTGCATCAAGCTCTGAGTTTCAGAATCAGCCGTCTGAGCAATCTTCGCCCAATTTCGCGGATTTTTAATTTGGAGCACGGTAGCGGGCTGTCGGCTTAAAAAGTCTGCGTGTTGCATGAGGCAACCTTTTCGATACTCAAGCGTGAACTGAAAGTCTTGCATGTAAACCCACCAACGGGCCACACGAGGCAACAAGTCCCTTTTACGCTCAGTCAACTTCAGCGAATTACAATCGGTTACTATTTTAAAATGTATGCCAATTAAATAATGTCTAAAGTGTTGTAATGCGCGAACGATTGCCAACGTCTCAAGCTCGTAACTGTGATAACGGGACTCGGCACCCTTCGTGGATTTACTAAAATTGCCGACAACTCGCTTCCGTCTACCTTCGTGTTCTTGCAATAATATTGCACCATAGCCGATAGCACTGGCGTCCGTATGAAGCTCAGTGGGCAGATTGGGATTGAAGATTGCTAAAACGGGTTCCTCAGTTGACTTTTAATAACAAAATCACGTGCTAAGTCTTGTTCCGAGCCCCATAGGAAAGGCTGGCCTTTTCTTAGCAATTTAGCAATACAATCAGTTTTCGAAGCGTACCCAGCAATATACCTTCGAAAATAGCCCGCCAGACCCAAAAACTGACGAACCTCTCTTACATCAGATGGTTTAGGTGATTTAACTAAAGCTTCGGTCTTACTAGGGGCTCGGCCGTACCTGACCATGACCAATAAGCCTTCCTAGGTATTCTAATTCGGTGTCTAAGAAAGTGCATTTTTTTATTTACAGAAAATCCCGCGTCTGTGAGTGTTTTTAATACCTCCCGCAAAGTTTTAAGACCGTCACTGACAGAATTCGACATGACTAACACATAGTCAATAAAAACCAACACTTTACCTGTATCCAGCAGGTGCTTCAGAGTTTTGGAGAGGACTCTTTGATAAACAATAGGTGCATTAGCGAGCCCATAGGGCATTTTCAAATATTCGTGATGGCCTTCGGGCGTTACGGATGCTGTTTTACTAATGGAGTCCCCATCCTTCATCGCCACCTGGTGGAAGCCTGTTGCCATATCAAGACTTAAATCGTAACGGAAATCGTTCTTTAATAGAGATAGCATTTAGAGCTCTGTAGTCGACGCACATTCTACCAGACCCGTCCTTTTTCTTTACGAGGATGATAGAACTCGAATAATTATACTGTGATTCGCGAATAATTTCCTTACTAATCAAATCATTAATTATTTCGCGAACGCGACGCTTTTCGTCTACGGAGAGTTTATAAGGTCTGTAGTAAATTGGAATCTCACTATTAATTTTTATCTCCATTCAACCCGTGTTTACTGTAGAGGTCGCTGTGCCTGCAATAAACGTATCAGAAAACTCGTTTAATAGAGCTTACAAACACTCTTTTTCGTCACCAACCAAAGGCGTCCTTATCTTAGGGAACTCTACAGTCGACACGTTGTTTACATGCGAAACCCTGACTATCCGTTGAGAGTCATTTGTTCGAATATATGTAACTCCGCTACGATTTAAAACATCAGTGCCAATCAAAAGCGGAGCCGGAATACAATCCGGGGGAATAACAAAAACATCTACTTCTAAAGATATTTCAGGAAATTCAATAAGTGTGTTTACATACGACGTGGACTCTATATCCTGACTTCCGATGCCACGCATACCGCGATAGGTGGGAATTTTATTTAAACTAAAATGTTTTAAGACGGAATCAGAAATCAGCGAAATATCAGAACCAGAATCAATTAAAACGCCGCAGACATCACATTGTCTTGTCTGTAGGAGGCTTTGAGCAAAAATTTACGTTACTTGATTTATTTTTATTATTTGATTTGGATTCGATACGTTCCTTAGCGAAACAAGTTTCGACTGTATGCCCAATTTTTTTACCAGAATGTGCAAGTCATTGGTTTAGAATTTGACTTTGTTGCCGAAGTTTTTCAGAGTCTAAATCGTTTTTGCTGACTTTTTAGGGCAAACAGCCTGTTTGTGACCTATGTTTCAGCATGAAAAGCACTCTAATCGATCATACTGCAAGACCTTGCGTTTACGCGGATCAGAGGAATTGGCGTTTGACGTGCGAACAGGATTGTTATTAAAAGGGGGCGCGCCCTTAGGCTTTAAGGATACTGACAAAAATTCAACTAATTCCTTTGACTGTAACTTAGCATTGGCGGTCACAGCCCTCACTTGGGGATCGGAAATGCCTCGGATCACAATAGCGGTTTTCAGTTCCTCTGAAAGCCCCTTAACAATGTTCAATCGCAACAGTGTCTTCCGCGCATATTCAGCATAAGTAGTGAATTTATTACAATTTGTACTCATGACATCATATAGCAGCATATCATCAGGTAGCCATATCAACCTCGCGTGGGCACAATGATCGAAATTCCCTTTTAAAATTGGACCACGATCGATCACGGGTCACCCAATCGTTGAGCCTCGTCTTAACATCACCCCGTAAACACCCACCAATGCGTCCCAAACATTCCCGATCGTCCCACTGACGCACCTCGCGCCCGCGATCGACTTGCGCACACCACATGTCAAAATCATGGACATTGCGGTCAAAATTCGAAATATAGTAATGCTTAGATCTTACTTGAATTAGAGAAGAAAGTGCGCCTACAATCCTGTCCGCAGCGTCAGCCTTCCGTGATGTTTCAGCGGTCACAGTTCTATCCGAAGCATGTGTTTCCGTATTACCGGTAACAGGTGCCTCAGCAACCACCGAAGTTGACAGCGGCGGGGTGCCACCCAGATGCGACGATACGGAAGTAGACGTACGCATAGCGTTTGAAGGCAACCGTTCCTCCAAAGCGCTCAATCGATCTAGTATTTTATTCAAAGGGTCGCGACGAGGGCTATCCCGGCGCCCATGCGAACTATCACGGTGCCTTCGCGAACTTTGAGAGTACCCTGATCTATCTCGACGACACCTAGAAGATCTGCTACGCGGTTGACGATAACGATCACGACCTCTTTTATGAACATCGCGACGGCTATGCGAATCGTTATCTCGGTAATTACGCCTAGCTGTATTCTCACGTGGCGTTCACTCACGACTCGACATGATTATGACTATAGGCAACGTAAATTACCACTACTTGAACAACACTAACTAAACGTGAAGCAAAAAAAAAAATAACACGTGGTTGTTTACTCCAAAAATCACGCACGAAATATGATTTAATCGAGTCACGTGGCGAATCACGTTTTAAGTGCACAAAAACTAATCACGGGCAAAATCAACAACACGTGGTGAAATTTTTTAAACAGTCAAACACTAATTGCGGTTAAAAGGATAGCGAACGATCTAAATCGCGTGTAATTAAATCTATCCCACTTCTGATCTTAGAGATCAGAAGCCTCATAATTTTTTTTTAAACTAAACACAAAACGATCTAAAACTATTTATTTAAAATTTGAAAAACCGTTACAAACAAATAATTATTCTAATGGTCACTAAAACGCGTCCGTCCCATCTGAGTCTCTAGTATATATAGTAGTCTATGCATCTGCGCCCCGCAGCCAAAGTAAACGAGGCGAGTCCGCACACCGCTCATGGTGTGTCATCCCCTCCACTGGCAGCGTCATCGCAGCGACGTGGTATCCCCGCCCTCTTAGCTGTCAAATCCTCTAAGACTACATAAACTTTTTTGATCTAAAGGACATAGCAATAGCAGGCTGGTTGTGTGTTTTTTCAGAAATTCAATAGCGAATGCATTTGTTCGAATTTTATAGCTTTTTCTCTGCTTATTAAAATTTAGTATTCTGTATCAATTTTATGAATTAAACAATAATTTGAAAAAAGTTTTGAACAAATTTGGATTTCAAGAAATTTTTTACGTCATGGAGCGACGTCATTTGAACGCAGATGAAATGCAAAGAGCTGTAGGGATGTTGCAAGCGGGAAGAAGTCAATCTCAGGTATCTCGGTATTTTGGTGTCAACAGAAGCGTTATATGCCATCTTCATCAGCGTTACACTAACACGGGAGATCCTGCTGAGCAACACCCAGGTCGAGGAAGGTGTACAACCACACGGCAAGATCGATACATACAACTCACTGCAAGACGCCAGCCAATGTTAACCGCCCGAGAGATAGGTTTAATGCTACAAAATTCAAGTGGTGTTGTTGTTAGCTGCCAAACTGTGCGAAATCGACTGCATGAGTATGGCCTACGAGCACGACGGCCTATTAGGTGCCCACCGATACCTCACGGGAATCGCGCTCGTCGAAATGAATGGTGTAGGGAACACATTACATGGACCCGGGAACAATGGAGTAATATTGAATTTTACGATGAGTCTCGATTTGGGTTCAAGCCTGATACTAGAAGGGTAAGAGTGTACCAGGCCCTGGAAATACTGAAAGACTGAGGTGCGTTCAGGAAGTGCATCCATACAACGGCTCAACAGTTATGGTATGGGTGGGTATTATGAAGAACAGACGATCTGAGCTCGTTTTTGTAAATGTTGATGTTCTAAGGCCTTATGTCCGTCCATTCGCACAAACGCTTGGCTCCGATTTCACGTTGATGCATGACAATGCGCGTTTGCATACAGCTTTGTACACACGGGGCTACTTGGCAAGGGAAAACATCCTGGTATTGCCTTGGCCTGCACAATCGCCAGACCTCAACCCCATCGAGCATGCATGGGTTGTGCTCCAGAAACGTGTTTTAAAGGACTTGGATGGAGTGACAACCACCCAACAACTGATGGAATTACTAAAATTTCATTGAGAGCAATTGCCGCAGGATAACATTAACAGTCTCATCGATTCTATGAATAATCGGTGCCAGCAAGTTCTCAATAACAGAGGAGGCCACACTTTGTATTAATTTATGCAATTTTTGTACAACCATTTCATTTTAGTTTAAGTTTAGTTGATTAGGCACCTTAATTTCTACTACGTGCTTACAGTACTTACTCGTAATTATTGTAAAATAACATTATTAAAAAAAAAAAACTTAAAAAAATAATATAAATAATAAATACCAAGGATTTAATGCGAAAACACATTGTAAAATAGAAATTTGTATGTGTTGCTTACCTAGACTTTTTTGATGTTTGTTTTATCTTAAAGTTTCAGCCGTGCGGAACTTCTGGTTACAAGAAAATCTTTTTAAGGGTTTTCGAAGGTTTCATTACTCTGTTAATTTCGACGAGTAATTGAGCGTTGGTAAAGATTCACACCACTTTTTTGTCAATCCACAAAGCATTTTCTAGCACTCATCTTTCTTAGCCAACGCTCAATATCATGGGTTCTATTATCAGGGTCAAAATCTGAAACTACTCTAGTGGTTGGAATAGATGGTTAATATTTATATATTAACCATCTGGGAAATAATTTATCGGTGGAGAAACGGTGGCGGAAGCGAGGGCGCAGGGCGAGCGGCCGATGCAGCGCCATTTGCAGCAGCGTCGGTCGCAGCTTCGCGAGGTCCTGGTGGCGGAATGGCGGGACAGGCTCTCACGCCCTACCGCCGGCCTCGTCACCATCGAAGCTCCACCATCGGGAGGAGGCACGGCTCCCTGTCGTTTCGGGTGACGCAAATACTTTCGGGGCATGGGTAGTCCAGTCCTTCTGCAAAAGGCTGGACGTTCCTGGAGTCGCCATCGGCCTACATACCAATAGTGCTGCTGGACGAGGTGGGGAAGATGCTGGGACAAGATTCTCGCTACCCGCATCGTCCGGCATTTGGAAACGTTTGGCCCAAATCAGTCAGACGCCCAATTCGGTTTTAGAGGCGGGCGTTCGACCGTGGACGCCATTATGCGTCTCAAGACCCAGGCGATAGAGGCGATAACGCAAGACGATGTAATGTTGGCGGTGTCATTAGACATCGCCAATGCGTTTAACACTGCCATTCTGATGTATCGGAGAGGTACCTTTACACCTGAGGCAGCTGCTGGCAGACTATCTGCGGGGGCGATGCGTTAGTTACCAGGGACGCAATGGCCAAAAAGTGCGAAGGCCTGTTAAATGTAGTTGAAGTAGTATAGACTCCGCTTGACCGTTTTGCACAGGAGTTGACGCCCCCTCGTTAACGTAGACAATAGGCGAGTCCGCCGCCATCTTGCCTTGTTAGTATTCGGCCAAAAGATGCGCGGGCGCCATGTTCCGGAAGACGGGGCTAAGTCCGCATGACGCCGAGAAGTAGGCGGGGATTTGCACTTGTTTTTGCACACGGCCCACTCTGACGTAAAATTTATTTATTTAGTTATTTATTAAAACTTTATGCACAAGTAAAAAAATACTGTACAAAGGCGGACTTAATGCCTGAGGCATTTTCTACCAGTCAACCTTAGGGTGATGCAGAGACAAAACATGGCAGGTGCAACAAAAGGGATAGATAACTCGAAAAAGAATACTAAAACATAAATACTTAAATAACCCGAGATAATGGAAAAATATTTTATCCTGTAGTCTATTAGTTCAGTCATAAATATAGCTCAGAATATACTTAAAAATTAACAATCGAAAAAAGGTATAAATGTATTTGTGTATAGGTTAGGCGTAGGTTTCTTCTTTAGAAAAAAAGAAGGTATGTATATCAATGATGAGGCCTAATTTTTAATACTTTTTATTATTATTTACATACGACGATTTTATTTGTCATTTATCGATCAGGTTCCTTGGGGAAAGTTGTTCAGTTTCATGGGTTGAATCACCCTTGGAATAGTTTCAGCTAACATTTTTACTCCTTATGTGTATAGATTACAAAGATAAACATTAAATAATTTATAGAACTAGGTTAGATAAATGAAATAGGATACATAATAAAATACAAAACAAAAACTCAACCACGGGGAACTTGACTCTTATCGCGGCAACACTGAATGGCGTTTAGGGTTCATTTTATTTTATGTTGAAATTTGATAATAATACGATACTTACTGATGGTATGTGATCCCAGTGTCCTTCTTATTCCTTGTAGTAATATTTTTACACCGTTTTACTACGCGAACTGGCATTTTACTTCGGATTATGCCCAAAATTTAATAAAACATTCGGCACGTGCACGTGACAGACAGCTTGCAGTGTGACTGGCTCGGGTACGCCAACTTAGGCGTGGTATTTGTTGCCGCATTTTACAAGTACTCCGGCGGTATCTAGTCGAGCGCCACGAGACCTACCATTTAAGATAATATAAATAAATCGTTTTAGAACGATTCGTAACATGCTAACAAAAAAACTGACCAAGTGCGAGTCGGACTCGCCCAGACGGGTTCCGTAGCAACAAGTAACTTAATATAAAAGTTCTTGTAGTTCGTTGTAACTTTGATCGATATTTAATAATAGTGTATTTGTTTTTAAATTGCGGTTTACGATTTATGACGTATAAAAAAAAAATACTACTGACTAGATCTCGTTCAAACCAATTTTCGGTAGAAATTTGCATGGTAATGTACATCATGTATTTTGTTTAGTTTTATCATTCTCTTATTTTAGAAGTTACAGGGGGGATACACATATTTTTCCACTTTGGAAGTGTCTCGCGCAAACTATTCAGTTTAGAAAAAAAAATGTTAGATACCTCAATATCATTTTTGATGACCTATCCATAGATTCCCCCACACGTATGGGTTTGACGTATTTTTTTTTTGTTGAGTTTCAGTTCTAAGTATGGGGAACCCCCAAAATTTATTTATTTTTATTTTTGTTGCAAAACTTTATGCGATTCACAGAATACATCTACTTACCAAGTTTCAACAGTATAGTTCTTATAGTTTCGGAAAAAAGTGGCTGTGACATACGGACCGATAGACAGACATGACGAATCCATAAGGGTTCCGTTTTTTGCCATTTGGCTACGGAACCCTAATAAAAGGATATGATACGGGACATGAACGGATGAATGAATGGTGACTAATGATGTAAGTATAGCATATACTATAGTATCCTTGGTATAACGAATTCAAGCGCGGCCGACTAACTTTGGAGGACGAAGAAATAAGTTGTCGCCCTTTGAAGGCTGTAACGGAAGAAAACGTGCTAGCAGTGAATTATATAATCCAAGACAATAGGCGAGTTACGTTTGATTTATCGGATTCAGCACATACTGCAGGTTGGATCGGGAAGCCTTCACGAAATTCTACATGTGTATCTTCGAGTGAGGAGGATAGTTTCACGCTGGGTGCCGCACAACCTAACCGATTTCCAGAAGCAGGTCCGGGTGGACTGGTGCCGTGATACGATAGACAAATTTGAAGAAGGCTCTTCTCGGAGTGTTTACGACATCATTACAGGTGATGAGTCTTGGATTTATCTTTGCGATCCAGAAACGAAGCGCCAGTCGACGGTTTGGGTGTTTCAAAACGAATCAACGCCTACCAAAGGGAAATGATCTAGAAGCGGGGGGAAGATTTTGATCGCGAGCTTTTTCAATTTGAATGGCTACTTGGTGTCAATTCCTTTACGGAACCAAGGATGCATCAACGCTGAATGGTATACTACCAAATGTTGTAAGCACCAAGCGAACAAACACAGGGCTCCGCGAGCTACTGCTCCACCACGACAACGCGCCGACAGTACGTCGGTGAAACTCTGGGGTCAAACTCCTTACAGCCCTGACCTAGAACCGTGTGACTTCTTTTATTCCCGAAAATAAAAAAATCTGCTCACAGGATTACACTTTTCGTCACCGGAAGATGCGTTGTCAGCGTTCGAGCAGGCTGTTAACTAGGTGTAGACACCTCAACACACACACACACACAACACACACACCTTTACCAGTCAGCCTTCTACGGCTGACTTGAAAAAGTGTTTCGAAAACTGGTTCAGACGAATGAAACTTTATAAAGAGGCTAGTGTAGAGTAGGTACATTGAAATATAAAGAACATTTGTTTTTATTTTCGCAAAACTTTCTCCGTCTTATTCCAAAACACGATCTAAATTTAGTACGAGGATTATTGCTAGGTTTAAACCAATACTAAATAAAACGTTATTATAAAATGAAGTTTATCACTAGTTCATGAACTATCTATGGTACTAAAGTTAAACCGCCGAGACCCCTAGTTTAACTATGGATCTAACTTCGGTACTAATTTATTTGAGGTTAGCGTTGATGATTTTTGTGTGTTTATATTTACAAATAGTTAAATTGGATATCACTGGGATTGACTTGACGGATTTGGAAGATTTAGATACGCTGGAGATGTCTCGGCGATCTTACAGACATCGTCATCGTGTAAGTGCCTTTGAATTCAGTGACGAAGATTTTAGATATAAGTATAGGTTAACAAGACGTTTTGGAGAAAAAATTGTGCATGATCTACGTGAGGATTTATCCCACAACCCTCGAGGATGCCCATTGAGTCCTGAAGTGCAAGTTTGTGCAAAGGTTTGTGCATTACGCAACTGGGCTCGCCATTAAGTACGTACCCTTGGTCAATGATATCATAACATTGGACAAAATGCAATTCATAAACTAATATTATTGTTTTAATCGTAGATTCAAGATGATACAGCTGATTTAAATGGTGTGTCTCAATCAGCTGTCAACAAAACATGCAAAAAGGTAGCGGAGATTTTTATTAAAATAGTCATTAACTTCAATGACAAAGTGGTGAGGAGCAATCGCCATTATTTCTAAGTCCTAAGGAGAAGGTGATGGTGGTTTTTCGCCAGCGCCTGTCTTTGATTGTTCCCTCCTATGGGTCGATAAGTTGGATTTAGCGGACAACTTCATTCTTTTCCAAGCCAACTAACTCGCCATCTGATCTTCATTTACCCGTTATTTCAATAATTCTAAAAATAATAAATATATGCTAATTAAGATCACTTAAACCATAACGTACTTGTACCCACATCAAATGCAATAAGTACATACTTAAAATCTGTATATTCTTCCACTCTTTTATTTTCTGCATGTTTATTGATGTCTTTGTGGACTTATCTTCTATAATATGTGCCGAGTGGGCAATAAGTTGTCGTAATATTTTCTATAATAATAAGAACATCCGCGTTAGGTCGTCAAAATAAGATTAAACAAAGTATTGTTTACCTAATAATAATAAAAATCCATATTTTACTAACTTTTTCTTCAAAACTCCAGTTTTCACCGCTTTTTTTGCTTTTGTTGCTCCATTTTTTATCGTAGCCCACGATTTAACCGAACAACTCACGAACAAACCTCGTAAGAGTATATATTTATATATTAAACAATAAATGAATATAAGAAGTGCATTTATTTATTATGAAGGACGCAGCGTCAACGTTCGTTTCAAATAGCAGGCGCTGTCGCCTACCTAATTCAATCCACTTCACGCTAGAGGTGTTATTAAATATGACAACCGATTATAAAAGCGCGTCAAAGTTGTGCTTGGTAAATATATTTTAACCTAAACAAATAACAATTATTGACTTAATTTTGTATTGATACATAATTATTAAATCATTTCAAATGTTAATAAAATATCAATAGTTAAAGAAACGGAACGTTGATTCAAATAAAACCTGTGTGAACGAATGAAAGAATGCCATTTTTGTTTCTTATCTGTGGATATTATTTAAATCATGGACCTTCTTTGGTACTAACTGATCCTCAGAAAGTCTTTGTTTTGTAATAGAAACACATTTTGAACCTGTTACTAACGTTATTACCGTAACAATCCTAGACCTTTTAGTCGTGGTTTAAACCAGTACAAAAGCATTTTTTTGTAATAAGACTGTCTGAGTTTCCCGTACTATTCTTAATTCTAATAAATGGTTTATTTTCTGTAAATAGGTTTGTACAAACACTTTTACACGTCAATCATATTTTAAAAACTAGGTGAGATCGGCATAGATATAATAGCAATCTTCCTATTATGCGTTACCTACCATTACCTTTCGTATCTAAATGGTATTTCCATCATTCGTCGACGGTGATTTTTGGACCATTATGGGATTTTACTACGATAATTTAGTCACTGCATTAAAGACATTGCTGATAAACGGAATGATTAATTAAAAAAATAAAAATAAATACCGTAACGCGATTTTCGTCCGCGTACAAACGTACGTACATACCGCGCGCGACAAAATCGCGCGAACTTTCCGCGTTCACCAAAACTACGTTATCTCAGAAACTGCGCATCGTAGCTCGACAAACCCTACTACGGCTATGAAATGGTTATTAACTAAGCTCTCTGAATATATGGGGTTTAGTATAGTTTTACCTAGTAATTTATTGTTAATAGTAAGTTGAAAGTAGGCTGCGTGACTTTTTCCCAGTTTTCCGTACTATAGTCCTCATATAAAAAAAAAATTTAAGCATTGTTTCCAGCAGTTATTGTTTAATTTACTTGTAGACACATCAAATTACAACAATCAATAAAAAAACATACATCTCCGAACACTTTATTCATAGGACTCGCATTACAATACCATGTCTCAAGTGGCCGACCCGAGCCGAGCACAAAAAATAAGGTATGTTTACACATTCATTCCGGGAATTCCATGAGCCAAGTGGCTTATGTTTTGACGTTATTGCATAATATCGTTATAGATTAATAACGTTATAGAATAATATATCTCTGTAATTTAAAATGGGTTGGGGCCAAAGTAAACCACAACAGAACAATGTCACTATAGCACAAACAGTGTCCAACGAAGTGAACGAAAGAGTTGGTACGTTGGAAATTATTGTGATTGTTAGCGCTGTTACGAGGCTGGTTTCAGAAGGAAGCAGTCGCGGCCGGTTGGAGTGCGCAACCCGGATGTGTATTAGTGTTAAGTTATTGTAAACATAGCGTTGTGTCTTGCGTTATATTCTTCTTCTTGATAAAATTTATGGTGTAAAAGTATTATAGTGTTCTAGTTAATAAAATAAAAAAAACATGTGATTATTATTTTATTTTAAATAATATTTCTGTGCTTAATGTAAGTACTTCTTTTAAGAAGGGGGCTACTGTAGGGACACAATGTACGCACTCACCGAATTCCATCTTGGTGACGCACGGCTGCGCCCATGATACAGAGAGGTGCGAAGTTGCGAACGCCAGTCGCAAATAAACTACAGACGTAATTGGTCGTTTCTATTTAACCTACACCCTCAACATAAAACTAGTAGAACACAAAACAAGTAATTTAAAGTAAAATAGCTAAAGTACTATAAAACAGCTAAAGGCAACATGCCTTTGTGTATTGTTTTTTCATTAGTAAATATCCTACTAGTGTAGAATGCAAAGTCAGATATAAAATAAATGCAAAAATAATTGCAGTGTGATTCAAAGTATGAAAAGGTCTTTTTACCGCCTATTTTCAATGGCTTTGCATTGTGACTCACTCATTGTAAACTAAACATTTATAAGATTTAACGCTTTGTCTGTGTTATATTTGTGTACCAAGTTGTAAGATTTGATTGACAACAATGAAACACAAAATGGATATCATACGATTTTCAAACAGGGGTGGGTGGGTTATTTCTTTTTAGTATGAACTTCTTATGTTTTTTTATATTTTTTACCTAAAAAAAAAACAACGCACATCACGATAAAGGTAAAAGTTTAAAGTCTCCATGGGCGTAACGGAGGGAGCAGGGGGAGCTTCTAGGAGGTCGTCATCTTCACGTCCAGTGGCGTCTCCCAGAAGCTCCTCAGCGCCCTTGGAAGTCCCAGGTACGGCACCACATCGTCGTCATCACTCGAATCGGATTCTGCTTCGCTTCCTATGTAATAAATAATAAGTAAAACATCTGTGGGAACTTGTTTGCCCCTAGCCCCATCCCGACCTGAAATGAAATCAGCAGCTACTTACCATAGGTGAGGTGCTGGAACATGTCCTGATCACGCAGACTCTGTCGAGGATGCTCGATGGGTGTCGTCACACATTCCTCAAACCTGGTCAAAAATATGTTACTGATCATTGTCGGTATTGTAAAAACTGTGTACAATTTTGTAAAAAACATGGCGTCCGCCACGTGACATAAACACCGAATGGCTGACCGTAACTTTTCTGATTCAGACTCTTTTTTTTTCAATGTTTACCTTTTTACATTTAAATAATTTCGCAAAACTACATTGTATTTCACTATTTTGTAGGAAACTAACTGATTGGGAAATTAGAAGTAAAGAACGTGGTATGATGGAACTTGCAATTATTATATATTGTTAGAATATATTTTAGAAAGAAGTACAGAGCTACAAATTGAATTGACAGCTTACAGGTGTGGCAGCTTATTGGTTGCGTTCTATTTCAACATATTTAAATGGCTAATACATACGTAGTAACGTATCTAAATCATGTTTAGACAGATTTTCTACTGATAGGAGTCGAAAAGTACAGCCATGACGCGCGAAATTCCTAACTGTTTTTGTTGAATTAACAAATTCAGTCCTAAATCTCTAACCATTACACAATGCTGCTATTAAAAACTGTTAATTACTTACCCGTACATGCTGTTTAATCCTTGAAAGACGTATTGATGTCTTCATGGTTATTAATTTGGGTGTTGAAAATCCAAGTGACAAGACGAAATGAACGCGTCACCGTGGTCGTTTTTTTTTTTGGCGCGGCTTTAGAGCACAAACAATCAGACTTTTTACGTTCGAGATGAAGAACATTTATTTTAATTTTCGCAAAACTTTCTGATTGGCCCGTACTATTCTTAATTCTAATAGCAATCTTCCTAATGAGCGTTACTTACCATTAACTTTCGTATCTAAATGGTATTTCCATATTTCATTCGTCGACGGTGATTTTTAAACCATTATGGGATTTAACTACGATATTTTAGTCACTGCATTAAAGACATTGCTGATAAACGGAATGATTAATTAGTCGTTCTAATACCTACCTTAACCAATAAAAATACCGACTGCTTCTTTAACTCATATTCTTTCTTCTAAACAAACGAACATTGGTATTACTGGAATAATTCGAGGCAAAAAATTGAATCGATTATTTTTACCCTGTTTTGCATTTTGTTTAGTGCTATTGCTGTATTAAAAACTGAGCAAGATAATGGCCAAAGTCTCACCAGTTGTATTGTGAAAGTAGTAGAAGGCATTGATTACAAGAAGTATTACCACTTAATGGACATTACTGTCATGAATATGAATAATGATCTAAAATTATCAGCCCTCCATAATGTGCAAGGTACACGATTTGTTTCAAGAAGGTTCTTTTGGGAACGAAAAATATTAACAATGTGATTTACGTCGTGATGAGTGAAGATTATCAAGAATTACAGCACGGGTTAAACAAAATCATCTCTGATACATTTTGGAATCCATCAGCAATATTTATCATTGTCCTGCAAAACTATAAGAATCACAGTTTACATGACATTACCAAACTACTTCATGCATATAATATTTTTTATAAAGTTTCGTTAATATCACGCGATGGTGAGGACTACGCTATATACAAGTACAATTTTACAAAACCTGGTTATTGTTTGAAATCCGGTCGTTTAGCGTTTTGGTCATGGTGCTCTGATTACCGCAAGTATTCGTAACTGCTGCAAAAATTCTTAGCACGTAACCTTCGGCCGTTTACGTACTTCGACACAAATACCAAAGGAACCGAACAATTTTCATTAAATTATTTCAGAAACAATTCAGACTGAAAATTGATTTACAAGAATTTGTCAAAGTTGACAAATATGGGGAGCTCGTAAGTAATTCAACTCTGATTATGTTACAAAAAGTCGTGAACAACGAAGTTGAAGGTGTTTTAGGAGGATACGAGATCACTTCGTTGTATTCTGGTAACATTTCACACAGTTACCCAATAACAATAGATCACTGGTTTTATATAGTTGCTCATGCCAATTATGTAGGACTATTGGTTGCTGTTTTACGTCAGTCTTCAAGCACTTGTTTTATTTTCGGGTTTTTGTTCGTAATATTTTCTATAGCAGCTACATTGTTATCAATATTTTCTCCACGAAAAGATGTTTCCCAAAATGTTCTAATTGTATTTGGATATTTATTGAATAAAAATGCTGTTAGGCGAACCGTGTCTGGATGGCTACAGACACTTATTTTCTCGAGTATATTGTTTGCAGCGTTTATAATTCCTTACGCTGTCCAGGAAAACTTGTTCAGCTTTACAACTCGGCCAGTCCGTGGATATGAATCAAAAGAGGCATAAGCTCTAAAAAAATATCAAGCTGTTTTACTTTCTGATTGGCAGCGTCGCTTTGAATTCGAAGGGCATTGGGAATGTGGAAATAAAATAAAATTGTTTAATGCTGGTTAAGAATAATTCAAATAAATCTCTTTATACTATTATTTCATATGCTACCTATATGGTTTTTCAATGGCTGCTGGCCGACGATCAATGCATTATGACATTGTATCGGTTGAAGGAACCATAATTGAGCATTTACAGAACAATTGTAAGATAGCCCATTCAAATGTTATGCTATCATATTTAAGATAAAAAAATAGATTTGTTGTTTATCTGTTTTTGACGATAAAGTGAATAAAGAATCAATAAAGTATATTTTATTAATTAATACGTAATATAACAACATAGTTATAACTAAATTAAATTACTAAACAACTAACTAACTACCTATACAAATTAATATAAAAAATACTCAGGCGTCGAAGTACTCGTCCGCATCGCTGTCATCTGGAAAAGTGCCCAGAAGACTGGCAGCATTGCCACGCTGAATAGCAATGCTAATTCTTTGTCCAAAGAACAACCCAGCCCTCTGGTCACGTGAAGTGTCGACTAGTCGGTGAGAAATTTGTTTAAAAATTAGATGCGCACTCGGGCCCCATGACCCAAGCGTTTCGACCCCAAACGGCTCAAAACTGTAGTTACCCATAAGGTTACAGTATTTGCGCCGCTTGAGGGTCTCAGCAGCCGCAGCAGCAGCGCCAGCACAGTTCGCCGTGCTAGGAACATGAGATGGAGCAAGGGTATCGACACAGGTTGCGTCCCACACCAGAGGCCTACCCACCTTCCAAGGCAACAACGTCATACCGTCTGGTCTCTTTCCATCGTCACGTACCAAGCCGTTTGGTTCTAAAACCGCAGGTACGCCGGCGGTGACAAGGGCTCGACGAATAATATCGTTGATGCTAGCGTGCCGTGCTATGCGACCTGCGCTCCTGTAACAGGACAGGCCATGGTGCCCAAGACTGTCGACAGCTTCACCGCAGTGACACCGATGCGGAGCAACACAAGGTGCACCCAAGCGGAGACATGTAGCGAGCCGAAACGAAGAGTCATCCATCATAGTGCCTATGGTGGATGACGGGAGCGCCTGAAGCCACAAGCCTGACTCCCATTCTCCCACAGCCAGCAGACGGGCACGCTCAACAGTATTAGGTGACGTGTTAATTAGGGTATTCCGTATAATACTGCAGAGCGGCACGTCCCACCGTCTCTGGGAGGACGGGTTGTCGGGGAAAACCGTATTGGGACAAGCCATTTTCCAAGCGTTCAACGCATCGGTCAAACACGGTACTTCAAAATCGACCAGTGAAGAAGATAAAATATTCCTGGTTAATTTATCAGTACTGTGGACCGAGGAGAGGAAGGCCGGTAAACTTATACTTGAAATTTTGCGGACGCCGAGACCACCTAGGCGAATGGGAAGTGTGGCTTGCTGCCACGCTCGGTCGTCCAGGGCCACATTTAGGATCGAAGTTAGTGTGTTTCTAATAACTTGGTCTACTTTTTCTAAAAGTTGTGGATGTTTCCACAGATGGGAGGAGCGAAGATTATATATAAATTTTGGTCCAAAACAGCAGTATCGAATGAGTGTGAAGGCCGAATGAATGTTAATTTTGAAAAGTCTTTCCGAGACATCATTGAATTTTTTTATTTTTTCTTCAACGAACGTTGGAAAGGATTCGTCAAAAATTGGGGACCCTAGGAGGTGAAGAGAGTCTCTTTCCGTAATTTTGATATTTGGTGCCACGGTACAAAATTTTGCTAAGGTAGTCTGTCTGTCAGTGGTTTCGGGAAGATAAATTTCACATTTTGAAAAGTTAAGGTCTAGGCCAATAACACTGAATTTTTCTTTTAAAAAAGTTAAGTCTTTTATGACTGTGTCTACATCACCTCCTAGGGTTCCGTCATCCAAATACCATACGTTGAATTTTGAACTTAGCTGTCGAATGATTGGATTTATTGCCAAACTAAAAATGACTGGCCCAAGAGGATCACCCTGTTGGCAACCAACAGCTGATTTCAAAAGGTTGTCTTTATAAAGTAATTTAGAGGGGTACCTGTAACATTGGTATAGAAAACTGTAAATTTTGGGTATTTCTTTTTGAACTTCTGCCAACAAGGTGTCCCTGTTTACGGAATTGAAGGCATTCTTAATGTCAACCTTAAGGATGACCTCACCTTTAGCACTATTGAGGAAAGTGGATAAAGCATGTACCGCAGCCTCACAGCCCCCTTTAGACCCAAAGCCCAGCTGTAGGGGCTGGAATTTGCTGGCCAGTGTTTCGCTGTAAAAAGCACAGCAAATTTTGGCTGCGATACGACGGTAAGTGGACCCTACGGCAATGGGACGAATGCCGCCATCCTTCTTGCGCAGGGCACATAGATTTGCACCGTATAAAATATCAATGACGGCTTCGTTCACATTGCCGGAGAGCATGAGATTGATGAGGGCCGTCAGCTCCTTCAAAAGGGTCTCACCAGCCTCCCCGGCGCCTGAACACATTAAGTCCTTGAGATGTTGAGGTGTCAGGCCGTCGAGGCCGCCGGCGGAGCCACTTCGAAAGGAGTACACAGCCGCGCATACTTTTTGAGCTGTAATTTCAAGTGAGTTAGATTCCGAATGGGGTGGGTCAGGGAAGGAGAGGTCATCTGCCGGCGCGGGGTGTTTGCTCTCCAGAGCTGTAAGTGTCTCTGGAGAGTACGGCGCAACCACATCGCTGCTAAAGATGATCCTAGCCGCACCTTTGATATCACCCTCGCCTAGTTTAGACTCCACGTGGTGCAATAAGCCTCTTTGGGGGAGGGGCGCTGTTAATTTAGGGTCGAAATTTAGGGCCGAAATGTTACAATTATCTTTGATTTGTGCTGTTAACGTTTTTTTATTTGCCAATTTTTTTTGCACATGTAGAATTCTAAACGGGAAGGTGAGTAATTGCTCCCAAGCACTTATAGAGTTCTCTCGGATGGCCAGGCGGATACTACGCGCTAAACAGGAAGCCACGGATGGTCTCGCACCACGAGGAACTCTCTTTAAAACTGGAGTTGACGTTTTACTTGTTGCAAGGGTTTTCCAAAAGGGTTGAGCGGGTGAATCAGGTGTTAGGGAAGTTTGTACTGTCGGGCATGATGAAGGCACATTGTGGGGTTTATAGAACAATTTATTTACGTCATGGTTCAGTTTTGATTCGCAATTAAAATCGTTTTATACTCCAGTTTGCAACAACAGGTGTCTTCAACAAGCATGTCTCGGAAATATATTTTCGAGAGTGGTTGAAATGTAAATCTCATTACCGACCTGAACATATGCCACTGCCACTAGCACACATTTATTATGGATTTATGATGCTTATCAGCGGCTACTGTTTGTCTATATTCATATTTTTTTCAGAAGTTTGGGCTGGACGATCGGTACAACGTAATGTGCGAAGAAATAATGCAATGAACGATTAATGTGTTTGGGTTTCATGTTTTTTAGCTCGATTTTAGAGCACAAAAAAATCTTCTATTTTTCAACACATAACTATACCTACTAATCCCCCAAAACTAAAACCATTTCATTAAAATTGTGTTTTCTTGAAAATTCCCAAAGGACTGCAGAACTAGGATACTGCTGAGCAAAATTAGGAACCGGTGCGTCTTCGTTTAAGACTGAACTTTTCTCTTCTACATCGATGTCTTGCTACATCTTTTCATAACATTTTGTTATTTAAAAGAAAATAATTATTTGCCCGATCCATAGTAACCTAATACGCTATAGACTGGGCAAATAACTTCATGTTTCTGACTCACCCACTCCTTGAAAATTGAAACGTGCCTGTTTTTTTTAAATCATTGCCTTGAGCTTGAGTTTATCAGGGGAAACTGCTCTAACTAGAGAACAGCTTGCGCTATCTAAAATAGGCGTAAAAGATGATACTGGTTGTAGCTAAAGTATTATTGATATGCCTCATTACAGTGTAAGGACTTGGGTGAAGTTGGAGACTTATCATTTGTAGGCTGACTAGCGAATCCTCTCAACCCTCACCACCAAGCCAACTGACAACCAGATCATCACCAATTATTGGAAACGGCAAACCAACATATCGATCCAGCAAGAGAAAGTTGATGAGATGAATTTATTCTATTGTTTATAAATTCCTCATGCCGATTTCGGCTACGGTAACCATTTTTGTTTTCGGTGGCTATGGGTTGCACTGTGGGTTTTTTTTTTTTGATTAGATAGTAGTGGGAAATCCTCATGGACGCCCAGACTGCCTCACTTATGCCCAGACTGCCTCACTTATGAGCCAGTCTGGGCAGTGCCGGACTCTTACCGGCTAAAACCCACTCCTGCCTTTGCAAGTGCCAATTTTTTAATTTAACTTGAGTTATGTTTCGGCGATCGAGAATTTAGTTTAAAAAACTTTATTGATTACAAATTATTTAATTACAGAAAAAACAGTGTATTAAGTTGAAGGCTGATATGAAGACTGACTTCACAAACAATTATATGGAATAACATGTAATTGATCTAATTGCTAGGTTGCACTTTATTACGTAGGTTGGCGGCTGCGTACTCAGCGCAAACGGTTGTTACGCTGAGTTAACTCCTCCCTCCATAAGATAGAAGCAACTCTTGCTTATGGCGGCGTCCACGCTGCTTTTGGTTTCCTCGCTGCCTTTGATGTCCTCTGTGATTTTATTGATCTTCCATTGGTACAGCTTCAAGGATGCTGCTGCTAATAATAAGATGTAGAGGAGTACCGTAGTCCAACTCGGTGTGACCATCATCATTGGCCATTTGATGTCATTTGGTATGGAGAGGTCACTTGCTTTGTTGATAAGTTCATGTATGCTGTCTAGTGAGATGTCTTCTAGTTGTAGTTCATATTGCACAGTTTTTTCTAGGGCCTGATGTTGCTCTGGTAAAGGTACGATGTTAATTTCACAATCTTCTGTTAATGTGACGAGATAAATCCCAATTAACCTTTTATAGTCTGTCTTAGTTTTGCACTGTGTTTTAACGATTTCATCTTGTTTCAGGATTAGTAGCCAATTGTTATCTCCGATCTTTTGAATTTTTCCTCTTCTTAAGCTCATCTAGGCATGTGTACAGTTTGCTTGACGATGCTGAATGAGGGATGGGATGCAGTCTTCGGTGTCTTCAATTCTTCTAGTGTCCAGGGACTTGCAAAGCTGGATGTCATCGGTCAGAGGTTGACAGTCTTCTTCTAGGTAGGCGTAGTCATCATTCCCAAGCGCAAGGTATTTGGATTTGGGGATAATACGAGTAGTTAGGTTATTTTTATTTGGAATGGAGTAGAGATGAACTAGGCCTTATTGATTTTTCTATTCTATGAATGTTACTAAGATTAATTATAGCTACTGGTCTAAACGAATAAGTTTTACTTAGATTGATTAATTCCTCAAATTAAGTTTTGAGGACTTATAATACTATGATGCATGGTGCCTAGTTGTGCGAATGTCATGGCATCTTCTAACAACATCAACCTATCTAAGATAATCTGTAAACTGAAATCATTAGTAGTTGTCCTGTTTAATATGCTGTCCTTGTTGAAGGAGAAGGATATCATTTTCATTATTTACGGGGTCAATGGTTATGGTTCCTGTTGCGAAGAGCATGACGGCTCCTGAGATGAGGGTCCTGCAATAAGATGAGGCCTCCGTAGTAGCTTCAAGTGTACTCTAATAGTTTTAGAGTTTGGATGGTTACCTATAATTTCATCCACATTATTTGGATGAAGGTGGATGACCTTGTAGGGTCCTTTGAAGACAGGCTTAGTTTTGCCACTGCGTGCTGACTTTGCTACCTGTTTATAAACAGTCTCACCTACCTTAAACTTGATTTCTTCTGCTTCTTAGTTTCGTTTAGAAATCACCTGCTCCTTATTCTTAGACATAAGTGCTGCGATACATTCTTGAACTGCATCGGCGTTAGCGCGGTGATTAATAACGTAATCCTGATAGAATTCTTTTGGATAGTACAATTCTAGTGGGTTTCTGGATGCTGTGTGTCCGAATTATAGCTCATGAGGTGTATAATCTGTTGCTGAATGAATAGAGTTATTAAATGCAATAATAGAATACTTCATGATAAGCTGCATGGGATCATCTTTATTGGTCATTCGTTATATTCTAATTATTTATTGATTACAATTTTTTTATTACAGAAAAAACAGGGTATTAAGTTGAAGGCTGATGTTTAAAGACTGACTTCACAAACAATTATACGGAATAGCATGTAATTGATCTAATTGTTAGGTTGCACTTTATTACGTAGGTTGGCGCACTCAGCGCAAACGGTTGTTACGCTTTTTTTTTTGTTCCCGGGGTGGAAAATCCTCATGGATGTCCTCCGCCCTGGGGCGGGCGGAGGGGTCTGTCAGACTCTTACTGACTAAAAACCACCCCGGTGTTCCATCTCACACCTACGGCGGGGTCGCGGGAACATGATTCTTCCGCGACCCCGACTGGTGCCGGCCCGCCTCTGCGGGCCTCCTCTGGGGGGGGAGTGAGGTGTTTGACTCCCCCCGCAACGTCTAAGAGGGGCGCGCGTGGAACACTACGCGCCGCCACCTCGGGTCCTGATGTATGGGGGGCGGCGGACGTCCCCGAGTCCGCCGTCCCTGGACCCATTTAGGGGGGCTGGAAGAGGGCGTTGTCCGCCCTCCGCCTGCGCCCGGTGCGCCTGTTGCGGATCGGGAGTGTGGACGAGATCTCTCTCTCCCTTTCCGCAGCCTCCTTCTGCAAGATGACTGTTTCGCAGAAGGAAACCACCGCGTCCCAGGACTCTGCGCCGCCGACCATCGCGTTCACGACGGCCGGCAGCGACAGGTCACTGCCTACTTCAGAGATAAGGGCACGGGTCGGCTCCTCCCAAGCGGCACACTCTGCCAGCGTATGCCACGCCGTGTCCTCCCGGCAGTCGACGCAGTGGTGACACCGGGCGTCCGGCTCCCTGTTTATGCGACACAGGTACTTCCCGAAGCAACCATGCCCCGAGAGCACCGGCGTCGCCCGAAACGACAGGGAGCCGTGCCTCCTCCCGAGCCAGAGGTCGAGCACTGGCCGGACCGCCTCAGTGGTGACGAGGCCGGTGGTAGGGCGTGAGAGCCTGTCCCGCCATTCCGCCACCAGGACCTCGCGAAGCTGCGACCGACGCTACTCCATATGGCGCTGCATCGGCCGCTCGCCCCACGCCCTCGCTTCCTCGCGCCACCGATAAAGTGACGCGAGCACCTTCGCATCTAGGTCCCATGGCGGGGATCCGGCCAGTGCACAAGCCGCCTCGTAGGAGATCGTGCGATACCCCCTTATGACTCTGACGGCCATTGCTCTCTGCGGCTTTCGCAGAACAGCTATGCTGCCGACCGTCAGGTCAGACGCCCAGATCGGCGCTCCGTAGAGCGCCATGGATCGCACGATCCCCATATAGAGCCGCCTACAGGCGGCGCTCGGGCTCCCCAGATTGGGAAGCAGCGTTGCCAGCGCCCCGGCCGCGCCAAACAACTTGGGCGCCAGCCGCCGGAAGTGGGGTCCGAAGTCCCACCGGCTGTCGAGCACCATTCCCAAATATTTCATGGAAACGGTTGTTACGCTGAGTTAACTCTTGTCTTTATTATTTATGATTTTTTCTGTATTCTAATAACGTTTTATGAATTTTTCTTTTAAAATGTTTGTTTTATTAATGCCTTGGTTTGACGTTTAGTTTACTATTTCAAAACCTATTTCTATAAATGCATATATTAAAATCATAGCTTTATGTTTCCTTATTCTGTTTTATCACTCTTCCAATCCATTACTTTTTTGCTATGTTTTTCGTTTGTCATTATTTTCCTATTTATCTCCTTATCAAGTCTCATTTCTGTATTCAATCGTTTTGCTCCGAACGCAGGACATTCCGTCAAAATATGAAGGACTGACTCCAGCACATTCGGCTCACAGATGCACGATGGACTTTCCTCACACCTAAAGCGATGCAGGTATTCGAAGAACCCACCGTGCCCAGTCAATATCTGTGTTACCACCCCGGTAGGCGCAACTTTATAATAAAAAATAAAGGCATCAATCGCGTCCGGGTAAAACATTTTAGTGACGAGGGCTGTTTCGCCATTTTTGTATCTGCAGTTCCATTCGTCAAGCGACCTCTTACGGATCAGCTGCTTGACGAATAAAACCGGGCAGCGGTCGTACTCCGGCTTCTTTTTCAATCGGAATGCAGCTTCCTTCGCTTTTGAGCTTTAACCCAAAATACGTTAGCTCTCGCCTCCACCGCCAGGGAGTGAAGGGAGCCCTGGTTTGTGACTGTTTGTAGTGCAGCCTTTGAGTCACCATAGATTCCGAAGGTTCCCTCTTTGCGCTTGAGGATTTCCCTTGGGTACGCGAGTAGTTCCGCCTAGTAGACTGTGCAGCACGACGGCAAGCTAAGCTTTACGGACTTGATCTCGGCATTGCCGTCCTACAGGGACAGTGCTGCTCCGACCTTGCCCGCATTCTTGCTGCGGTCGGTGCGTCGGTGAAGAACCGGATCGCCTAGTTATTGTGGGTGTCCACAACAAGAGACTGGTCCTCCAGACTCATGTACCCGATGGCCATATGTTTCGTCGGATGTGGCGCCACCACACGCTCCACCTCCCTGTCCTGGGTCAAGGGCTGGCTCTTGTACCCCCCTCTTTGCTTCGTACAGAGTGGCTGCTTCCTGTATTCGAAGGTCGAGTGGGAGTATCCCAGCCAGTACGAGGGACGCGTTCAGCGAAACGGTGCGATAGGATTTGCAGAGATTTTCGGCGAATCCTCGTTGGACGGTGTTGAGCATTTTCTGCACTCCAATATTTTTTGTAGCCGGCGCCCAGGCGCTTGCCGCGTACATTACATTACTACCGGCTCCACCGCCGCCGTGTATATGCTCCGTACGACCTGCGCTATGGGTTAGGCTTTATTAGCCACATGAGCATACGCGCTCATGTGACTATTAAAGCCTATCTTGGCTGAGGAGTTACGTGCACAGTGAGGACAGGTTTGAATATCATCTTGGTCATTTTATTGTACCTATGTTGGAGGGAGGCTTCCTCTTGAGCGAGGGGAGATTGTGGAATCTGTGGAAACTCAACTCTCGGATTCCATAAGCTTTAGAACCCTCTCCTCATCCTACACCTATAAGTATTTGGGTATGTCGGAAGCGTTGGGCATCAATGTTTCTGACATGAAGCAATCGTTGAAGGAGCGCTTCTTTGGCCCCCTAAAGTAAGTACTTAATAGTCAGTCGGAAACAAAGTGCGTGTCTTCAACGGTTGGGTCATGCCGGTTTTGATGTACTCCTTTGGCAAACTCAAATAGACTCAGACCGAACTTGACGCCTTGGATAGGAGGGAGAGTGTACGGAACACTGCTGACTGCAAACCAAATGCATCACCCACGTTCATCGGTAATGAGACTGTATATCCCGCGAAAGTGTGGTGGTCGAGGGCTTTTAAACGCTAAGACCCTTCACAATCACGAGATATTTAGTCTCAGGGAATATTTCCTAGAAGCAGACGTGGGGATGCATCGAGATGTGGTCGCAGTGGACAAGGGCCTCACCCCGCACTCCTTGGCTAAAGAAAACTGGCGCAAGCCACTAGTGCTTGAGACTAATGATCGCATGTAGGTATGGCAGAGTAAGGAGCTTCACGGACGCTTTTTCCAGGCACTACATGGACTGGATGTAGATCAACTAGCGTCCGTAGCCTGGCAGCACTTCGGTGACCACTTTGAGGACACGGAAGGTTTTCAAACGTTCAACCAGGTTTCAGACTGGTTAAAGTAGCCTCATCTTTCTTGGGATACTGTTTTAATTTTTACAATAAAATACCTCCATAGACTTCAACTGAATGAGATGAAATTAATTGACACCTAATTAATTGACATTTGAAAAACTGTTGAAGCTGCTGAAGATTGTAAGAATATTTGCATTGTATAAACTCAATCAAATTTTGATTATACACTGTGGCATTTTAGTAGTCTTACAAAGGTGGTCCACTCAATGTATCCGACATAGAAAACCTCTAGGTGCATTTTTTTTTGTTCAAACCATTAATTAAGATAATAAGTACAAAGAAACATCCTGTTAATAATGTTTATGTTTGAACGGAGAACATACCTCCCTACCCAGCGCACGAGTCGAGAAGATTATCGTAAGCCAATCCAGCGTAGTCCACGTGGACTATCATCCAATGAGATGCTCTAACGCTATCCTTTGAGATGTCCGGCGAGTGCAATGCCTCGCCCCTTTTACTAAAAAAATAGAGGTGAAGGTCATCACTCTCACACAGTGTTTCAGTTGCGTCCGAACCCCGGAAGCGAAAGTGCGCGTGCGCTACCGTTTTGTAAAAAAAATTCGCGATCGCTACAATGTGCAAGGAGTTAGTATATCTCTCTCTATATCTCTCATTGTGAAGTAGGTAGCTACCTACTTCACAATGAGAGATAGGAACAATTCAATACTTGAATATCGAGTACCTACAAATTGTGTGCCTGTACGCATTATGTGGTGACAATTTACGGGAAGCAAGAAAATTATACGGTGCGCCTATTAATATGGAAATGTTACGTTTGTGTATTGAAACAAAGTGGTAGGCAATTTGAAAAGCTGCTGCAGGTAAAGCTTATCTACTTTCATAAGTAAGCAAAAAGAGATAATTTGTAAATAATGACATAATTAGTAAGTAGTTAGGTGTAAATAATTCAAACGATTCCATTTTTTTAAATACGCCGTAAATTTCATTAGCTATCTTTTGTTTGTAATTTGCCAGGTTAGAGATAGAAATTCTGGTCGCCATCGGCACCAATAACTACCTACCTACATTAAATGTAGGTAGGTAGTTATTGGTGCCGATTCTCTTGTCATAAATGCCTCTAAACTAGACTAAAAATCACTAAAATTTGGTTTAATCCTGTCAAATGACAATTTTCCATTCTGAAATTGACTAAAGTGACACAACTTAACTATATTTTAGTTTGACAGCACTAAGATGGCACTGAGTTATTAGTTTAGTGAAAATGTCAATTTTACTATTCTGAATTTTACGTTTTTCACCTAAAAATTTGGTTGTCTAACTAAATCTGGACATGAATCTGACTATTTTTAATTAATCGCGATTAAAAAGGTGTGGAATAAAATTAGGTGGCATGAACTAAAATTCACACCAACACCTCGAATTCAGCCGTGCAAAAACGGTACTTTTTAATTTTTTTGTTTAACTTGAAAACGGTGTGTCCTATCACAAAAATAATGAATATTTCGACCCTCTTTGAAAATCCCGAAACCTCCAAAACTCAATATGTAGATATTTTTATTTTATATTTTCCATACAAAAAGTAAAAACTTCCATATAAAACACGTCGAGGCTGCCCCAGGCTGCCTCCGGCTCTAAGGCTCTAAAGTAGAACGAAAAAAAATTGATCGGTTATTGAAATCGGCCGTATGTTTGTAACTTAAAGCGTACCTCTGGTTTATTAATCTGCACTTAGTAGGTATCTACCTATCTTACACAACTTAGTTTGGGTTTTATTAAGAAAAATGTTCCTGACAGTCCTAAGCCCGTATAAGTATGAAGGAAGAATTGGAATAAACCAACTTTTAAATACTTACATACTGCTACATACTAAAACATTAAGATTGCAATAGTAAGTAAGACAGTTACGTCGGGATCTTCGCGAGGAACCTCGGCGGCGAGGTCGGAATGTCGGTCTGTGTTTGTGCACTGTACTTGTGGCCATTCTGCTCTCCTGAATGAGAGTTATGTTGTCATCGGGATCAGTGAGGACATGCTTGGGACGGCGGACATGACTAATGGAGGAGGGAATATAGCTAGCGGCCTTGACGACCAGAGGGTTGCGGTGATTCGCGGCGGTATCGAAGAAACGCTTTGAAATGCGTTTCATGAACTGGCGGATAGTGGGAATCTTGAGGTCAACGTGAAGGATCTCGTTGCGAACGTACCAGGGGGAGCCTGTAATCCTACGGAGGAACTTGTTCTGGAAGGTCTGCATTTTATTGAAGCGATGGGGCTTGGCGTGTGCAAATACTGCACTGGCATATGTCATGATCGGGCGGATGCACGATGTGTAGATACGCATTTTGCACTTTAGCGACAATTTGCTACGTGCATTTAGGACGAAGTGAAGTGTGCTCTGAAAAAGAGAGGTGTTCATCGAGCACTACACCCAGATATTTGGCTCGCTTCTCCCAAGGGATCGGCTTGCCGAACATGGTGATCGGTTGAGGGGGGCAGGGATTGCGACGCGGCTTTGAGAAAAGAACCGCTTGACTTTTGTCGGGATTGACTTCGATTCGCCATTTTCTAAACCAAGCGCCAAGCTTGTTCAAGTGAACAAGCTTGGCGCTTGGTTTAGAGAATGCGAGCTATCGAATTTTCATCACGGCCGGTGTAGTAGATGGCCGTGTCGTCTGCGAACAGGGCCAAATGCGCCTTACTGCACTTGGGCATATCACTGGTGAATAGCGTGAATGCTAGAGGAGAGATCACAGAGCCCTGAGGGACTCCTTCGCGAATAGGGTGGGGGGAGGATAGCGCTGCTTCGATGCGATAACGGAAGGTGCGATTCGACAAAAAGTCCCGTAAGATGAGCACGAGACGATCTGGCACACCGAGTTTGTACAGCTTATATAATAAGCCGTTGTGCCAGACTTTGTCGAACGCTTTCGCTATGTCGAAGAAGACAGCACCGGTCATCAAACCTCGTTGGAAACCGAAGTTGATGTGTTCGACTATACGGTGGACCTGTTGTACGCACGAGTGTTGGGTTCTAAAACCAAACTGTTCGTTGGGGATGAGGCCCTTTGTCTCGGCGTAGTCTCTGAGACTCTTATAAATAAGCCTCTCATAGATTTTGCCGAGGACATTGAGCAGACTGATGGGGCGGTAACTAGTAGGCTCCGACTTTGGCTTGCCGAGCTTTGGGATACCGATGACGGTGGCTTCTTTGAATGCCTGTGGGAAGATGTTATTGCTCAGAGCACCATTGCAGATGGTGGTCAGTAGCATTATCAGATGGGCAGGGAAAAGTTGGAATACCCTATTGGTGATTCCATCTGAGCCTGGGGCTTTACGAGCCTTAAGACCTTTGATTAGGTCGTGCACTTCGTCTGGCGTGACGGGGGGCAGTGGATACTCTGGGTCTTCGACGGGAGGGAGGGAGGCTCTATGTTCGATTTCAGCGTCGACCTCAGAGAGGTGAGCTTGGTCTACTGGTTGAGAGCTAGGCGAGCATTGGGCTTCTAGACTGTCGGCTAGAAGCTCAGCCTTGTCGACATCATCGAAGGCGATGGGCTTGTCGGCACGGATCAGGGGGGGCATGGAGACTATTTCTCCGGATCTAAGTTTCCTCTGGAGTTGTCAGAAGGCTAGGTGGGTCCCAGCCGGCGGTTCGCAGCTCCTCTATGCGTGTTCTTACAGTACGCTGTAAGTTCCGCATATGGGCTTTGTTCGCGTCGTAGGGGAAGTTGCTGTAGGCACGGACAGCCGCGTTCCTCTCATTCAACAGTTCGCATACATCGTCCGGCAACTTCCAGCGACGGTCCTCCGTCGCTGGAATTTCCCTTGAACAATCGTTCAGGACTGATTGTACGTGAGCTGTAAATGAGTCGATCGCGGCCGTCGTGTCAGCGATAGAGTCAAAATGATCGGGGATTGGGTCCAAGTGGGGGGACGTGGTGGATTTTAAGCGATCGCTTACTATCCTCCAGTCCGTTACCACTTTGGTGGGAGGGGGTTGGGTGGAGTCGGTCAGACCTAAGCGGGGGACCAGTTTCATGACTACTGGACGGTGATCAGAAGCGAGCTCTTGTACCACTTCTATAGAGTCCAACCGTAGGTTGACGTTCTGTAGGAGCGCCACGTCGAGCACGTAGGCGGTGTGATTGGGATCGGGGGGAAAGTGAGTGGGAGTCATCGGCGCGATGACATCGAAATTCTGAGAGGAGGAGAGGTTGAACAAGTGTCTCCCTCTGGAAGAGGTCCTGGTGCTATTCCAGGAGGGATGTTTTGCGTTGAGATCACCAGCTATGATAACGGAGTCACTAAGGCTAAATAGGACAGAAAGATCTTCAGTAAGGAGTTGGAAATTCTCCGAAGTATTAATGGGGGGGAGGTAGGCCGATACTATGGTGATCGTTTGATGGCCTGTGTGGGAGGGTCAATGAGAATGCAGTAAAGCTCCTTTTTGTAGTAGATAAGGGTACCGCCCTTATGGAAACGCATCCTGTCATTGCGAACTGTACGAAAGTTTGCAATTGACGGATTTCGGTAACTGGGTTTAGGGAACGTTTTCTGAACAAGGAGGATGTCGATGTGGTGGTCGCGGAGGAACTCGCTGATTTCATCGCGTTGTCGCAGGATGCCATTGGCATTGAAATAACCTAGCTTTAGGGATCGGGGTTTGGTTCTCGCGAGGATAGCTTTATGCATTGTTAGGGTTGGGTTGATTGGTGAAGGACATCAGGGCTTGCGTAATGTCCGGGTACGCATTATAAATACTTTGAATCATGTAAAGGTTGCCGGCATTTCTGGCGGCAACAATTTCGCTGGCCATTTTCCTGGCGCGAGGGGTGAGGAAGGCCGTAAACGTGCTCGAGATCACGTTAAAGGCGTCCATCGGGTTCTGGATGGTGGAGGTAATTCCAGGGCGAGGGCCTCTGAGGACTGAGTCGCTCCTGGTGATGAGATGTTGGCCACGCGTGGGCGTAGCGGGGGCTTTCCCTTTGTTGACGGGCGTCTGCACGCTTCGTCAGCTTGGAAGATGAGGTTTTGGGAGCCTTGGGGCACCCACGATAGTTGGCCGGATGGCCTGACTCGCCGCACAGCACACAGCTTGGTGGCTCTGTGCAAAAGGTGCGGTCTTTGGGACGGGAGCAGTCTACAGTGCCGTGTTCGCCCAGGCACTTGACGCACCTGGGTTTGGCATGGCAGTGCATCTGCGAATGCTCGTATAACTGGCAGCGGTGACATTGTCCTATGACGCCCGTCTTGAACGGCTTTTCTATCTGTAACCCGGTGAGGTTGCAGATAGAGCGGACATTGAAGATGAGGTGGTGCCCCTCGGTGGGGTGACACACGACGAGAACCATGTCGAAAGGTTCTCTACCTCGGGCGCGGTGCATGCGGTGGACCTCCGCAACTGGGATGTTTTGCGACTGAAGGTCGGCTTTTACTTCTTCCGCGGGGATTTCTTTAGGGATCCTACGGATCACTACCCTAACTAGACGGTCTTCGGGGAGGGCGTAGGTGTGGAAGGACACACCTCTAAGTCTGAGAGTCTTTGTGAGCTCCCTGTTGTCATTCGACGTTGGGACTGTCACCTTTATTCCCTGCTGGGTTGATCTAGCACTGGTGTAGCCGATTTTTAGGTCGGTGCACCATTTTGATACGTCGGTCCATTTTCCCTTGTCCTGGATATACACAGGGGGAGGGGGGGCGATCTTTTTTGCCGCAGAGGGCTGGGCAGAGGGCTTGGCAGCACTTTGGCTGAGGGAAGAGGAGGTAGAGGCCGAGGCGGCCTGGGAGGAGGCAGTGGCGGATGGAGCCGCGGCGGCGGAGGTAGCTTCTAAAGCGGGTTTTTTGGTCCTTGTGTCAGGACTCGCTTTTTCTTTGAGGCTCCTCTTTTTAGAGCCGACCGTCTTGAAGACGCCTTCGTCGGAAGAGGGGGAGGAGCTCTGGGAGTCGCTCTCATCTAAATCTAAATAAGGCGAGGTCGGGCGAGGGGATGGCTCGCTGGTGTCCATGTGGACAGCCGGCGGCGAGCAACTTGGAAGTTGCGACGGAGAGGGCTCTAGGGCATCGCTGAATGTAGCGATGTCTGAGTTGGCGGTGCTTACACGGTCAGAGGGACCGGGGACGCACTGCTGCAGAGCACCATATCTGGCGAGGAAGTTGGGGTCCTTAAACAGGACCTCCTTGAAGAACCTAACTCCCCGGGTGGATTGGCCCGGGGATGTGTTCCCTCCCTGTCGGGTGCAGACAGGGAGGTGTGTACCTATTGGTGAGCCCTAAGCTAGTAAACCCGTCACCAATCTTAATGTGCGAACGGGGCCCTGACCAGTCTAGCGCGAAGGGTGTAGACACACCCTAGAGACACTAGGTGAGTAGCTGTGGAAGGAAGACTGTACGCCAGAGCCGACTAGGAGATCCCCCAAGGCCGGTTAACTCTGGGACCCGTCCAATTGACTGCCTAGCCCTGAAGGGGTTCGGCGGGTGTGATTGGGTCAACACCCCACTCGGCTTCGTTGGCACCGTATGGTTTCCACCGAGGACCACGAAACTGTGGTTTTACCCAGAAGGGGCCTAGTGAAGCTACTCACGACCGTCTAATTAAGAAATACGATTTGCCCTGAAAAAGGCACTTTCTAATTGATTAAAAATAAAATCAATTTCTTGATTTTATTTTAATCGGTGTAGTCGGGGCGACTACGATTACGTCACGTGGTCGCAACGAGTAGGAACAGGAAACACAACCCTGGGCCGGGAGCGGGAGACCGCACAGACACGTCCGTCCGCGGCGAGAGTCGAGCGTCGAGTGTTTTTTGGGCTTCTTCTCTCTTAACGATGGCGTCGTTAAAAAGGCGCCCACTTTGTCCCACCCGTAAAAGCCCTTCAATGGATATCACATCTATCTGCAGTATTCATTTATTGTGCAGTACTGCTAGAGTTTGTAAGTATTCAGGTATTTTTTTATACTGTTACCATGGGTAAACAGTCAAGTATACTGCGCCAATGAGTATTCCTCAATCCAAATGCTAGCTCAATGGAGATGCGTGCAGACAAAATACAAAAGTTGTAATTATTCTGTCTCAGTGATAAATGTCCATTGTTTTTAAATGGAACCATAATGTTCCGGTGTACTCCATAAGCAGCATCACCAATAATGTGGCCGTCACCTTCAAAATAGAGATCTGGGTTCAGAATAAAGTTCTGAACAGGTGACAGCCTAAATACTCAAGCATCATGCACACTTCCTGCTTAACCAGCAAAGACACTGGTAAATATGTCATGAGTACAAACAGCCTGAAACAATATATTAACATTAAAATAATTATACTATTATTTGAATTGTAATTTTACTAGGTACATCAAGAGAGCCATCCTTACTTGCATTTATACCATAAATGGTTAATATGGTATTGTGCATCCTCGGTTGGCGCATTGATTTTAATGTGCGTACCATCAATGGCTCCCACTACCCTTGGGAATGCACTGCGCCTTTCAAACTCTCTAGCCACGTCTCTTGCATGCTCCCCTCTAGGCCATCTTATATGAACTGGGGAGCAAGGGGATGGAGAGTATGAGAGACTCGTCGTACACTTATTAAAGCAGTGGCCAGGCCTACATTAAACTTCTCACACACAGATCTGAAAAATAAAAAAAATACAAATTAATCTTGTTTAAAGTAGCCAATACGTGTTCTCTTGCTTGGTACTTTTTAAAATTCAAAGTAACTTTATTTCTTATATAAGCCAATTTTTATAAAATATAACTAGACAGTACTACCTGAAATGTAATAACGACAAGATAAGATAAATACAAGAATAAAATGCATGCAGGGTAACATAAAAAAAAAGTTACAGACATGTTTGTCACACATAGTATGACATGCAAATATTATGAATGATAATGATATTTTATTATTAATTTCAAGACAAAATACTCTTTAAGTGTATTACAATTGCAAACATAAAAAAATTATAAATGTCAATACTAAAAAATACATAAAAAAATAATACGAATACAAAAATTAATTACTTAAATCTATGTCAAAATTAATGCTTCTGTCAGAAATTCGTTAATGCTTTATTAAGTTTTGTTATAAAGCTCCCTCCAACAGGAAACATTCTGTAAAACGTAAGCAACAATAATGTTGTACGACAAAAACATGTTTTGTGACATGTGTCACATTAAAATCCAAGACGTAACAGCATACCTGAAATGAGTTTTGAACTCATGCGCATTACATTTGATTATAGTTGCATCTATGTAATTTGTAATATCTTTGGGGTAAATCTTTGCCGGGAGCATAATATAAAAACGTTAAAATGAGCACATCGTCATCCTCTTCATCAATCGACGAATCGTCGTTCTCAATCTGAGTTATCGGAGTCCATGGATGACTCCATGGACTCCGATAACTCAGATTGCCAACAAAACAGAATTGCCAATACGTTGAAGATCCATTCAAAAAAATAACAATCGGGTTTTCTTGTGCGGTTTGGGGTTATGTTCACAGATCAGATATTAGTAGAAAGTTTTGTTTTGACGTTGACCGAGCATTGTTATCGCGTTCACGGGCGTTCCGAATTGTTTTATTTTATTTTTTATTTTATTTGAAAGGTACACCAACGACCTATTCACTAGAAACATTAAAACAATAAAATATTACATATGCATTGAGGTATGGTGAATTAGTCACTTACAGGCGTACACAGTACTTACATAAAAAAAAATTTAATCAAAGGACAAAAAATTAAGTAAAACACAACAAACTAAGTCGAAATTAGAATTAAAAAAAAATTTTACTTTAAAAATTAAAACATTAATATTAAAAATATATATTAAAAAAAAACAGTTAAATGAAATTCAAAATACTTGGTAGAACGCGATAACGAGTGCAATAAGAGAACATTCTAAAACTGTTAAAATGACAAGCTTAGGTGGCAAAAGACCAAAACAATAAAAACAGTAAAAAAGTAGGTAGGTTATGAATTACGATTCGTCGCTAATAGTTAGAAGTTTTCTGCGAAATTGGGAAAATGAGTCTGTAAATATATCAATATTGTTGCAGATATCTATTTTATTATAATTGGCCATAAATCGATTCAGAGGGGCATTGTGACTAAGGTTGGTTCATGATGAGGACGGTTCAAAGGTATTTATTTTGCGCATAGATCTAGTTAAGATACGCCTAGGTACAGTTATATTAATTTCTGATAATAACTCAGGTACATCGGTCAGGTTATGGATGATTTTGTAAAACAAGAGCTGATCAGAAGTGCCTCTACGTTTTTCAAGTGATAACATATTGAAGTGATTAAGCCTTTGGGAATAATTAGCGTCATTAGGGCAACTTGGGCATCTAAAGCGTAAGTACTTGGTGAAGGCCTTCTGTATATGTTCTATCCTGTTAATATGGACACGATATATGGGATTCCAAGCTGGAGATGCGTAGTCCAGTATGCTTCTGACAAGGGTGTAGTAGAGCACTTTTAGTGTCGATGTGGACCGAAACTCCGAGCAAGTTATCTTTACAAAACCCGAAATTTTTGACGCTTTGGCTACAATCGCGTCAATATGATTGATGAAAGTTAGCTTGCTGTCGAGTTGGACACCCAAATCACGGATGGTATCAACCTTTTGCAGAGTAACCCCATTTAACGCATAAGATGATGATCGTACTTTTTTGTTACGCGTAAAAGTCATGTGATAGCATTTACTTGCATTGAGAGTCATCATATTAAGCTGACACCATTCCTGCACCGCATCCAAAACTTCCTGAAGAAGAAGAATGTCGCAGTCTGTTTTAATTTCCCTGTAAAGTTTCAGATCGTCTGCAAACATGGAACAATTTCAGTGACGTATTGAATGAACAATGTCATTGACGAAAATCAAAAAGAGAATCGGTCCCAGGTGAGATCCTTGTGGTACCCCGGAGGTAGAAAGATAAAACGGTGACTCATAACCCCTCACAACCACTTTCTGTTTCCTCTCAAATAGGTATGAGACAAACCACTTGAGTAGTTGGCCGGATATGCCAAACTGTTCGAGCTTCGTGATAAGAAGCTTGTGGTTAACCTTGTCAAAGGCACTGCTGAAATCTGTATAGATGGAGTCAACCTGTATGCGGGAGTCCAGAGATTTGCTAATGTCATTAACGTAATGTACTAAATTTGTGGTAGTGGATTTGCGAGCACAGAAACCGTGCTGTTGAGGAACCAACTGCGCTCTTATGTGCGAAGTCAATATGGGACAAACAAGCGCCTCTAACGATATGGGACGATAGTTCGAAGAATCGTCGACTTCTCCTTTCTTAAAAATGGGCACAACGTTAGCAACTTTCCATTGCGAGGGGAACATGGATGATTTAATTGACTTGTTAAAAATCAACATAAGCGGAAGAGACAGGTTAGCTGCACATTTCTTGATAAATAACGGAGGCAAGCCATCAGGTCCCGGACTCTTGCAAACGTCAAGTTTCTTTAACTCCTTAAACACGTCTCTCTCAGTAAAAGTCATTCCACATAAAGAGGATTGAAAAAAATTATGCAAGCTAGTACTGGGAGCATTCGGGCTAACGGATGGTATGAAGGTTGAAGAAAAGTGTGCGGCAAATTGCTTGCTTATTTCTTCACCAGATGTTGCAATATTCTGTCCCAGATGCATAGTGGAAGGAATGTCGCTTGAGTTAGATTTTTTGGCTTTCACAAAGGACCAGAAGAGTTTTGGGTTTTGAGCGATATTCTTTTCTATGTTAGTCAAATAGACATATTTGACTTTTTATAGCAGTCCTTGATCATTATTCTTGCGCGGTCGCCTATGATTTTATATTCATAACTATCTCTAGGATTTTTATATTTTTTATAGCGAGATCTAACTTTTTCCTTTTCATTCAGTAATCTAATAAGAGACCAAGAAAACCAAAATGGAAATTTGCCATTAGGTACTTTGTTGACAACTCTCAACTGTCATAATCGTGATATCTAAATCGGAACGCAAATTATCGATGTGAGCGCTGTGAGCGATTATGGTCTAATACGGAATGCAGCCGGTATTTAATTATGGTCGGCGTTATCACAAGATGGCGCTTGTCATGACGTCATCTAAAACGATTAACGGGATTTGACTTTGAATCAAATTGACTTCCTTGGTACAAGATATAATAATAATATTATTTCCAATGGCAACATTTCACAAATATGATGATGATCACACTGTGTTTATGTGAATCACACATTCACAAAAAAAAACAGCCTCCTGTAGGCATTTAAACTGTCTACTGACGATGCGATTTCGCTCGGACTAAACGCTTATAAATTATGTTTCCATATTTCATTCGTCGACGGTGATTTTTGGACTATTATGGGATTTAACAACGATAATTTGGGGACTGCGTTTAAGAGATTGCTGATAAACGGAATGATTAATTAGTCATTTTAGTACCTACTTAACCAATAAAAATACAGATTGCTTCTTTTACTTTTATTCTTTCTTAGAAACCCACGAACATAGGTATTGCTGCAATAATTCGGGGCAAAAAATGAAATCGATTATATTTACCCTGTTTTGCATTTTGTTTAGTGCTATTGCTGTATTAAAAACTGAACAAGATAATGGTCAAAGTCTCACCAGCTGTGTTGTGAAAGTAGTAGAAGATATTGATTACAAGAAGTATTACCACTTAATGGACATTACTGTCATGAATGTGAATAATGATCTAAAATTATCAGCCCTCCATAATGTGCAAGGAACACGATTTGTTTCAAGAAGGTTCTTTTGGGATACGAAAAATATTAACAATGTGATTTACGTCGTGATGAGTGAAGATTATCAAGAATTGCAGCACGGGTTAAGCAAAATCATCTCTGATACATTTTGGAATCCATCAGCAATATTTATCATTGTCCTGCAAAGCTTTAATGATCACAGTTTACATGAAATTACCCATCTACTTCATGCATACAATATTTTTTATAATGTTTCGTTAATTTCACGCGATGGTGAGGACTACGCTATATACAAGTACAATTTTACTAAACCTGGTTATTGTTTGAAATCCGGTCATTTAGCGTTTTGGTCACGGTGCTCTGATTACCGGAATGAGAAAAAATTACCTGTCCTACATAAAGGAAGCATTCGTAACTGCCGATATAAATTCTTAGCACGTAACCTTTGGCCGTTCACGAACTTTGACACTAACACCAAAGGAACCGAACAATATTTCATTACTTTATTTCAGAAACAATTCGGAGTGAAAATTGATTTACAAGAATTTGCCAAAGTTGACAAATATGGGGAGCTCCTAAGTAATTCAACTCTGATTATGTTACATAAAGTCGTAAACAACGAAGTTGAAGGTGTTTTAGGAGGAAACGAAATCACTTCGTTGTATTCTGGTAACATTTCACACAGTTACCCAATAACAATAGATCACTGGTTTTATATAGTTGCTCATGCCAATTATGTAGGACTATTGGTTGCTGTTTTACGTCAGTCTTTAAGCACTTGTGTTGTTATCGGGTTCTTGTTCGTAATTTTTTCTATGGCGGCTACATTGTTATCAATATTTTCTCCACGAAAAGATGTTTCCCGAAATGTTTTAATTGTATTTGGATATTTATTGAATAAAAATGCTGTTAGGCGAACAGTATCTGGATGGCCACAGACATTTATCTTCTCGAGCCTATTGTTAGCAGCGTTTATAATTCCTTACGCTATCCAGGCAAACTTGTTCAGCGTGACAACTCGGCCAGTCCGTGGATATGAACCAAAAGAGGCAGAAGCTCTAAAAAAATACCAAGCTGTTTTACTTTCTGATTGGCAGCGTCGCTTTGAATTTGAAGGGCATTGGGAATGTGGAAATAAAATAAATTGTTTAATGCTGGTTAAGAATAATACAAATAAATCTCTTTATACTGTTATTTCATATGCTAGCTATATGGTTTATCAAAGGCTGCTGGCCGACGATCAATGTAATATGGCATTTTATCGGTTGCAGGAACCTTATTTGAGCATATACAGAACAATTTACTTACGTCGTGGCTCGGTTTTGATTCGCGATTTAAATCGTTTTATACTCCAGTTTGCAACAACAGGTGTCTTAAACAAGCATGCCTCGGATATATATTTCCGAGAGTGGTTGAAATGTAAATCTCATAACCGACCTGAGCATATGCCGCTGCCACTGGCAAACTTTTATTACGTATTTATGTTCCTTATCGGCGGCTACTGTTTGTCTTTATTAATATTAATTTACGAAGTTTGGGCTGGACGATGGGTACAAAGGAATGTGCGAAGAAATAATGCAATGGACGATTAATGTGTTTGTGTAAAACGTTTGTCCAATAAAGACTTTAGACCACAAAAAACCTTCTATTTTTCAACACAAAGCTATACCTACTAGTCCCGCAAACAAAACCATTTATGAAAATAAAAAATAAAAAAAATATTTCCCGAAGGACTGCAGAACTCCGTACAATCCTGGGCAATTGATAAATGTTCTGATATAGGTAGGTACTGCTGAGCAAAATTAGAATTCGGTGCGTCTTCGTTTAAGACTGACCTTTTCTCTTCTACATCGATGTCTTGCTACATCGTTTTATAACAATATTTTGATTTAAAAGATGAGAATTGTTTTCCCGATTAATAGTAACCTAATACGCTGTAGACTTGGAAAATAGCTTCATGTTTCCGATTCTCCGACTCCTTGAAAATTCAAACGTGCGTCAACATGTTTGAGTTTTGAGTTTCTCAGAGCACTTACCTAGTAAGGAGAAGAGCTAGCGTTATTATAAAATAAGCGTAAAAAGACGGTATTGGTTGTAGCTAAAGTATTACTGATATGACTTATAACTTGATACTTACCATTTGAAAGCTGACTAGCGAATCCTCTCAACCCTCACCACCAAGCCAAGTCACTGACAACCAGATAACGCACCAATTATTGGTAAACGGAAAACCAACACACACACAAACACATCGATACAGCAAGATAAAGTTGATGCGACCTATGACGATGAAAAATATAAACAGTTTTTTCCATTGCTTATAAATATCCCATGACAATTTCGGCTACGGTTACCATTTCTCTTTTCGGCGGTAATGGGTTGCGCTATGGGTTAGGCTATAATAGTCACATGAGCATACGCGCTCTTGTGGCTATTAAAGCCTATCTTGGCTGAAGAGTAACGTGCACAGTGCGGACAGGTTAGAATACCTATGTTGGAGGGAGGCTTACTGCTGGTTTTCAAAGACATCAACACCTGGTGGATTGCTATGAGTTTTTTGCTAGGCGAACATGTAAGTGTAATATTTATAATTTTAGTCAAACATTGTTTGTACTGGCTGGTATGTTGCTTGTTACGGTTGACCTATTTGATACATTTTCTCGATTCTTGTTTCTTTCTTGCTTTATGGGTTGCGAATACGTTAATCATGGAAAATGCTTGTATGGCTACTTTCTGTAGAATTTGACTCCACAATGACTGATAACTTAGTTATATATTACCAAAATTGCAGGGGGACCCGCACCAAATGACATATCCTACATATGAATACCTTAGCCAATTGTTACGACATCAGAATTCTGTCTGAGACCTGGTTAACGCCCGAGGTATTTAACAAAGTGTTCATTGATGAACGTTACGAAGTCTATCGATGTGACCGCGATCGTACGGCCACTAATAGGAAAGATGGAGGTGGTGTTCTTGTAGCGATACTGAAAGGACTGCTTTCAATTAGAGTAATTACGGGTTTATCTATGCACACAAACATTGAACAGATCCTTTTACAGTTACCAAAGTTCCGCCAGAGGTGAGTTTCAAATCATCGCAGCAGTGTATATACCACCTAGAACGCAAGAGTGTGTTTATTTTGAATATTTTGACTTATTGCAAACACATCTTGAGGACACTGACATCGAAAAATTTTACTTGTTAGGTGACTATAATTTACCGGAGTTCGACTGGTTTGCTAGTACAGATAGAATTTCAATGTCTGCACAGATCTGTAGAAGAAATTCTCCCATATGTGGTCACTTGAGTGTGTTCATGTCCCTTCTAAACGCTCATCAATTTAATACTATAAAAAACTTGAATGGGAGAATATTAGACTTGGTCGTAAGTAATGACGATTGCGCAATTTCATCACCAACAGATTATTTATTACAGCCTGACAACCACCATCCTCCACTCTGTGTATTAATTAATCTCGCCATGTTTACGTCAAATTTCAATGATACGCAAGACGTTAAAAATATAATTACTACAAGGCAAGTTATGATAAAATTAATTCCGACTAAAGTAATTGGAGAGCCGCCTTGAATCACCAATCCGTTGACGAATCTCTCGAAACGTTCTATAATATTACTTTTGAAATTATTAAGAAACATGTACCATTGACTACTTGCAAATCTTTTAAGTTTCTCGTGTGGTTCTCAAAACCACTTATACACATTTATAAAAATAAGGCTAAGGCCTGGGTTAGATGGAAAATGTACAACAATATTTCGGATTACGAGCAGTTTGCACTTTACCGGTCAAGATTCCAAGTGGAATGCAACAACTGTTACAAAAACTACATAATATCTGTTGTAGATGGTATTCGGAAAAATGTCAAGCATTTTTGGACGTTAATTTCTAATAGAAAAAAATCTGCTGGCATTCCGTCCACTATGAATTATAACAACCAGTCAACTAGCAATCCAGAAACCATTTACAATATTTTTACAGACTTTTTTAATTCGGTTTATGAACTTATCCACTTCTTCTAATATTCCATCCACTAAACGACTGCTCTGAGAGCTGCACTCTGTTAAATGACATTAAGTTTACTATTGATGAAGTACTTAGTGCGCTAAAGGCATTGGATCCTTCCAAGTTGCCAGGACCGGATGGTCCACCAGTAATTTTTATTAAACAAACAGCCGTTAATCTGTGTATACATCTGCATATTATATTTAACCTATCTATTTCTCAAGGATGTTTTCCTCAAGCATGGAAACTTGCAAATATAACCCCTGTTAACAAGTCGGGACCTAAGGATGATGTCGAGAATTATCGCCCTATATCTATTCCGTCGGCTTTGTCAAAGGTTTTCGAGAGACTAGTTCATGATAAAGTATACCCCCTACTGCACAATACCATAATTCAACAACAACATGGATTCGTCAAAAGAAGGTCAACTACAACCAACTTGGTAACATTTGTGGACTACTTGTTCAACAACATGGACTCTCGTGTTCGGGTTGATACTATATACACAGATTTCCGCAAAGCTTTTGACAAGGTGGATCATCAGCTTCTCTTGAATAGGATTGCATTCAACGGTATACGTGGTGATCTTCTAAGATGATTCTCTTCTTATGTTTCTAATAGGACTCAGAGGGTTGTGATAAATGGTTTCATTTCCAGCACCCTTAGTGTTACTTCTGGAGTACCTCAGGGCTCTATTTTGGGGCCTCTTTTATTCAAAATTTTTATTAATGACGTCCATACAGGTTTTCAAATTCAAAATTATTGCTATACGCAGACGACCTCAACATTTTTCGGCCTTGCAAGAGGACCTAAACAGGTTCTCTCTCTGCATACTGCTCAATTAATAGGCTACAACTGAGCATATCTAAATGTTGCTGTATAAGTTTTACTAAAAACAAAAATGTGTTTAAATAATGTAATTTTAACCAGAGAAGCAATCGTGCGCGATCTTGGAGTTCTATTGGACAATAAACTACACCTTGACGTTCATATTGGTAAGATGATAAATAATGCCTTTCGTATGTATGGTTTTGTGATGAGATCAGCGACAGATTTCGTCCGCCCACATACATATTTATATATTTACAAATCGCTGATCTGGTCGCAGTTTGAGTATGCTGTTGCAGTATAGAATTCCATCTACAGTAAATACTCAGACGCGATTGAAAAAGTTCAAAGTAAATTTTTAAAAGCCATGCATTTTCGTTGTTTTCGTACTTATGCATCTTATCCAGCCAGACGTATTATTTTAGGGACAATGTTGTTATTTCATTTATGTAATAGCACAGGTGATTGTAAGACTAATAAGATCAGCTACGTAGTTCCTAGAACAACTGTAAGCCGTGGGGTGCGCGTACGACCACTATTTGCCGCATCGTCTAGTCGCACGAACGCAGGCTTACGAACACCCCTTTTTTTTTTTTGGACATGAGTAAGCGTAGTTCACTACTCACTTGTCGAGACGTAAATGATTAAGATCTGCTTCATTCTTGATTAATATTTGTCTTTCGCCTTCAGGTCTGTCGGTAAATCGGCTTAGAGGGGCCTTTTTTTTTTTTTTTTTGGATGGGAAATCATCAAATGACTTCTCCCGCTCTGGGTGGAGCGGGAGGGCGTGTCAGACTTTTACTGACTAAAACTCACCAGTGTTCCTTCAGTTGCCTGTGCCAGGGCCACGGTTTTCTCTGTGGAATAACCCGCGAACCTGAGGCGTCGGCCCTATCGGACCCCGTCATTTTGTGCTGACATCTCTTTCTTTGAGGCGCGCGTGGAACACAACGCGCCGTCGACCCGGGCCTGGTCCTTACCGGACGGCGAGCTACCCATGGCTCGCCGTCCGCAAGCCCGCGCCTTCGGTGGCCGGGAATCTGCTTGCGATTCCCGACGCTCAGGGCGTCTCCTGCGGCGACTAGGGGCGTGAGGGCGCAAGGCTCTCTCCCTCACGCGCTCCGCCTCCTCCTTTGCGAGCATTACTGCTTCGCAGAAGGAGGTGACGGCTTTCCATTCCCTCTCGCTCCGTACCATGGCCTGGACCAGGGCCAGACGCGAGAGATCGCCGCCGCCAATCGCCTCCGCGAGGACACTGCGGTGCTCCGCCCAAGCTGGGCATACCTCCACCGTATGCTCCACCGTGTCCTCCGGGCGAACCACACAATGGTGACACCCGGGCGTTTCCTCCCGCCTTATGCGAAACAGGAACCTCCCGAAACAACCGTGTCCGGTGAGGACCTGTGTCAGGCGGAAGGTGAGGACGCCGTGGCGCCTCTCCAACTACTCCTCAAAGAGGGGACTTACCGCCGCTATTGTGGCGTGCCCAGCACTGGGTTGCGACAATCGCACCCTCCATGTCGCCATGAGATCCCGCCGGAGCTCTGTCCGCTGTACCGTGATTTGTCGCAGCAGCGGAGTTACACCCCGGCGTTTTGCCTCCTCGCGCCACTCCCATACGTGCGCGAGGGCTTTTGCCTCCAGATCCCATGGCGGCAATCCCGCAATTACGAACACCCCTACGTCGCCTTACTGGTCAATATAACAATCTCTTCCAAAATATTGATATCTTCGCTTTTCCGATTAGTAAATTTAGAGGTCTTGTTCGGAAAACAATTTTGGACACAGCCCCGAAACATTTAACTCATATAATTCGGTTCTCTTAGACTACATTTTATGATTTCTTGTTTTTATTTTATTTGCATGCCTTTTAGTTTTATGATTAACGCATTTTTGTATTATTTTTATGTTACCAATCACATTGTAAGCGCACATCGCATTAATTTTATAACTTGTTTTTTATAATATGTGGAAAATGTCGTGGGTACATACATTTACTCACTCTGTAATTCATATTTTGTGTAATACTGTAATGTGTAACTGTTTATTTTCCCAATGAATGAATGAATGAAATGCACCGACCCAGCGTGCTTTTACCAGACTCGATTAATCGAATGAACCCCAAGATTTGCATTAGCCCCTGAAGCCTCATGTTTCATGGTGCTACAAAGACCATTGCATATCAAGGAATAGACCGGGGGACACTGTAATGGTAGGGAAGACGTGCCCTTAGGATAGGATTAGGAGTATGAGAGCCAATCGAGTAATGCACCCTAAAATTAGCATTGGACTAGTGGAGGGGGGGGGGGGACATGTCTTGTTTCAAGTTGTCATACCAAGTGTAAATAGGTCGGCCGACTTTTTTGGATTTTACCTTGTACTGCATTGCTGCATTTAATAGGTGTGGTTTTCGTCGTCTGTCGACATGTGCGAGATAACACATTCTATGATTCTTGATGCGTTTGGTTACGGTTTTACCGTTTAAAATTTCATGCATTTTCTTTTGTCTTGGTTTATTTTTAGCGTGGTTAATCAGGTCTCTCATGATAACTCTTTCGTATTATAAATGGTATTAGTGACTTCGCGTTTCTGGTGGCTTGTTCGCAGCTTTTTTTATTTGTGCTCTTTCTGCTTAATGCAGATGTTATGTATGTGCCTAGATATTTCATTTCCTCGACTGTAGGTAAATTGACTCCATTAATGGTAACGAAGGTCGTATTCTGTGTCATCCTCAAGGGTTCTAAGGACATCATCCATAACCAGTGTAAACAGGCGAGGGGATAGAGAACTTTGATTATCCTGTTGGCTTACGATTTGTTAGTTCGTTGTACTAATATATCACTCAGTGCGTTTAGGTCAATGTTATCAAGTGCCTTTTCTATGTCGAGGGCGAGTACAAAGATTCTTCTACCGGCACGCCATTCTTCGTCCAGTACCCTCTTAAGTGTAAAGATGTGATCATCTGTTGACCGATTGTTTAGAAAGGCAGCTTGGTAATTGCCCAATTCTTTTATCGTTTCGTCTAATTTTTGTAGTAGATAGGAGGCATAGATTCTGTAGCCTGTATTGCAAATTGATATGCGTCGATAGTCGCTTATATCTTTAGGGTTATTATTTTTCGGAATTGGTACCTGCTCTGTTTCTAACCACGTGTCGGGTACTTCATTCTGATTCCAGGCTTGGTTCATATGATTGGTGACGGCTTCCTGTAATATAAGGGGCATCGCTTTGTAAAGCTCAATTACCACTTGGTCTGTTCCCGGAGCTGTCCCGTTTCTCATGTCGTTAATAATTTTCATTACGTCATCCACAGTGGGTCCTACATTTTGAGCGTCAGTTATCGGCTTCGTTACGTTAACCGTTGGTATAGGTGGGCCCTCTGAGCTTTTTAGGATTTGTTCCCATTTGGACATTGGTATATGCGTTTCTTTTACGACGTTTGGTGTGTTGTTTGCTGCTCCTGTAAAATAGGTACAGTACCTGGATGCGTTTTGAAGGATGTTTTTTTCCCAGTCCATTAAAGAAGTCCCTACATGCATTTTGTTCTTCTTTGTATTTAATCTTTTGAGGCGTTGCCTGACATTCTTTTACACGATAATGTCTATTTGGGTTATCTGGTTGTCTTCTTTCTAAGAATTTAGCCTTTTGGAGGTTGGCAAGAGCTAATCGATGCTCCCTGGAATGAGTCGGTTGAAAAATCAGGGTTTCCTGGGCCGCTTCTTTTAGTACTCCCGTTATAGTACTCCAAGGTATTTCGATATTTGCTTCCGTTGAATTTATTTTTATATTTCCTAGTTTTTTGGTTATGCATTCGTGGTATTTTGTTGTGGTGGATTTGCTATTGAGAGCGGCGTAATGGCATTGTTTATGTTTAAAATCCTTGGCCTCCAGTTCATTTCCCTTCGCGCCTTGCGCTAGCCCTTTTGTATTATTTTTGGTGCTTTCGTTATTGTGTAGAATGCGGCTTGTTCTTAGCAGCCCCCAGATTATTTTTTGGTCGGAGATGCCCCTAGCAGCCCATTCACCTTTAATGAAGTGACAGGGTTCTTTGCCTGTATGTGGCGTAATAATGTGATCCAATTGGGATTTCTTGGTGCATTTAGACCATGTTATCTTACAAGATGGTCTCGCTTTTGTTGTTTCTATTTGCAGTTTTTCCCTGTTGGCTATATCCATTAACATTTCCCCGTTGTGGTTGGAATAGTCATGATAGAGGTATTGGTGAATCAGCCCTTTGCGTCGGAAAATTAGCGTATCTTTTCGACCAATGTGTGCGTTAAAGTCGCCTAGGATTACTAGCGTACATTTCTTTGGTTTTTGTCTAATTAGGTTTAAAACCCCTATGAAAGATCTAGTTGCTTTATGGGTACAACTGTTGATGTGTGAGTTGATTATATAAAGGGGAGCATGCTTGTCACTTTCCGTACCAATTCTCAGGGTGATTGATATTGCGTCGGTGTCCTTTTTCATGTTATTTATTTCAATTCGGGCATCTTTTCTGATTAGAATCGCAAGTCCTCGGTGTGCTTTGCCTGTGATTCCAGATAGGTGCCATTCGTAGTGCGCGGAGTTGTACCTTCCTGAATTCATCCCTGTTTCTTGTAGACAGGCTACGTGTATGCTCCTATGTGAAAGTTCAGCGTCTATTTTATTTTTTTTGCTCGGTTTCGAGGTGCCACGGACATTCCAAGTTGCAATACACAAGTCAGGGCAGGTGTACTTCGTTGTGACAGAGGGCGGGCTTCTGAGGATTGTACATCCAGTGGCATCCGCTACTTCGTTTGACATCGGTGTACCTAACGAGGACAATTGTTTACTTGTTCTTAATGCATTAAGTAATTGGGGTTATTCTTTTGGAACCGAGGTATTGTGGGCTGTTTTTGATCTGCTCTTATGTTGTACTGGTTACTTGAATTTTCAATATGTTGTAATGCTCTGGCGTTTGTTGATTCCTGCGTTAGAGTTTGCTGGTTACTGTTATACTGGTCGTCGTCAATTATCACCTTGCTGTCATAGTGCTGTTCATTGTAGAAAATATGTAAGTTACCTGGTACTGCCTCGCCGGTAGGTGACCATATACCAGTGAAATACCAGTGTGTTCCCGCTATTCGTGTGAACAAACACGTTTACAAGGTAGTATTCTGTCGCGGCAATTAGGATGTCTTCTCCTCCCCAGAATGAATCAGTGAACTGCGCGGTTACGTATTCTGATATCATTTGTTCCTGAGATAGATTATTGTTAGGAAGAAAGTCCTGAATATTATTTAAAAGTGCTACGCTTATTCTTTCATCGTCTCGATTCAATGACACAAATTTTGCCAGATCGCGGCGTACCGATAAGTGATCGAAAGTCAGACCCCAAGACATTGTTCAGTTGGTGAGCTAAGGCTCTAAATAAACAATTCTCGTCCCTTTTCATAGGTACTTTTACAATAGCCATTGTGGAATTTTTGCATTGTTTAAACTTTAAAGACAGAAATTTTACTAAGACAGGGGTAAGATTAATGTGCCGACCCTTTTGGATTCTGAGGAAGTGTATCTTTTTGTGGAGCTTTACAATTCAGCGTAGTAAGTTTTTAGTGTTTTTTTTTTATGCATCCGGACCCTTGCTTGACATGTGTCACACAAGAGGTGGTAAAAAAGATAGGGACTGCATCTACTCAGATTATTTGTTAGCCGTATTTCCTGGGAATTAATGCTACAGTTGTTAACATACGATAGGCAAGTATTAGGGGGAGCTATTCTTGTATGACTTCTAAATCGGCATCGTTCTTTTTGTTTGAGTAAATAGCATCCAACAGAAATTTGTCAAGATAAACGCCACCCTTCACCTAGGGACCGCCTCTTGAACTAGGGACCGCCAAACCTCAAGTTCACGACCCTGCTGACCCGCTTGGCCCCACCGCAATTAGATTAGAGCTGAGAGTCAAAACTCATCCGATGGACTTATTTAGCCTTTTTTTGGGCTTTAACAAAAACATTTACAAGAAAATGCAAATTGCTAGTTGGAGCCTTAAATGATTTGCTATAAATTAACACAAATTAACACAATAGCTAAGCTAAGTGAAATCTTTGTACTTTCTTAATGAGAATTAAATTTCATTAACCATAGAATGGATTGATCTCACCGAATTCGAAGCTCAGGATCCTTTGGCAGGCAAGCAGTTCCTCGCCTGCGTTGAGGTTAGATGCACAGTTCCAGAGAAGTTTGTTTCGCGACATAGGGCACACCAGCAGTTTGTTAAACACAATCACTCCGTTGTCCAAAACTGGGCGTAGGGTTGGCCCACTCTATCCCTACCGTTCGAGAAAACAAGGCGTCTACACTTACAAAGTAATTATGAATATCGAAAGAATGATTTCAGCCTGTGTTAAATTATAATTTTGGTATGTTTGAGAACAATATTACCTTGATTAAAATAGAGTAAATTCAAGCAGGCTTTCATTTATACTTGACAGGAAGCAATAGTTATAGTCACTGAATAGTGATTACAAGTGTAATAGGTAATTGATTCAATCGAAAAAATGACTCCTTATCTTTGTTTTTTATGTTGAAATCAGAGGACTCGATCGCACTATTTGTCAGAATAATAGCGTATATTCGTTTATCCCGCGCTACTACAATTAATATGAATACACTGTCCTTTTACAATTGTTTAAAGTTATGTTGAACATGCGCGTGGCTTTGATTCAACGATCTAAAGCGCAGCCGCAGCTTAGAAGTACAGCTTAGGGTACGGAACGATCTCACCAGTAATGCGGAACGGATCAGGTCAAGTCACTCCTCAGCAGATGTCTCAGCTGCATGGAACGCACTTATTTATCTTTTGAACCGATTTAAAATATTTCGATTTAAGACACTGACACACACACACCAAGTGTAACTGTTTATTTTCCCCAAATAAATACAATAAAATAAACACGAAACGCGTTGAAACAGGTATGTCCTTTGTCAGCTCCTACTAACAACACAGATTTATATTGCATTACTTTATACACGCTGAAATTTTAGTGGTTGTTTTCCCGCAGCATAATAAGTTTATATCGGTATTACAATCGATCTTTATAAAGAAAAAAACTTAGAATCAACAAATGGCAGATTAACAATTGTGATAAACAAAACTCGAAAGCGACTGCGAACCGATAGTTATACATCGCGCGATCTACGCGCAGCGGGTATGCCCCGACCGGCCAGCGCGGTCGCTGCACTTCGCGTATAAATCAGCTGCTAACTACCTAGTCCTGACCTAATTAAACACAAAACCCAATACCGAAGTTGTTTCAGTTTTCCCTTCATACTTTTAGGGGTTAGGACCGTCAATACTTTTTTGCTTATACAACTTACTGATCACAAAACTAAAAATCAAGATAATTACGTTAAAACAAATCGAATTAGAAAATAAAGTATTTATGTCGTATTAAAAAAATGGAATCAACTTATTTACAATGATTTAAATTACCTAACCTACTTTTAAATGTTTGCTATTTACAAAGGTTCATGTTACTTACGGTAATTACACTTCCCGGTAACGGAGCAATTGTTCGAAGTGCAAGCCACTACGTTCAATACACAAACGAGCACGTTTTAATTGATTGTCTTTAAGCTTTATTAAAGTGTCTCTGTCACGTCTTACGGTATTAAAAGCGTCCAAAATCGCAATTATTAACGCGTCTCGTGTTTCGTGTTCTTCACGATACACCAGGCGCTTTAGCTCCGACCATAAGAAAAAGTCCAACGGGGTCAAGTCCGGGCTTCTTGCTGGCCAAAGCACTGGCCCGCCGCGTCCGATCCAGCGCTGGGGAAACACCGAGTCCAGGTGTTCTCGCACGGCGCGCTGATAATGAGCCGGGCACCCATCATGCTGGTAGTGCAGATCGTCCACGGGCACTGCTAGCGGAACGTCGTCTAATAAGTCCGGGATAATATTACGTGGCATTTCTAGGTAAGTTGCACCTGTCAAGTGTCCTGTCACGAAATGTGGTCCAATGAGATGGCCATTAATTATGCCGGTCCACACATTAACACTAAAGCGCACTTGGTGCGCACACTCGCGAATAACATGTGGGTTATTAAAAGCCCAAAAATGTTCGTTGCGCTGGTTGAAAAGTCCAACTCGGGTAAAAGTTGCTTCGTCCGTCCACAAAATGTTCAGATTGTGATTTTCTATGAACCACTCACAAAAAGAAATTCTGGCCGGCGCGTCGTTTTCGTGGAGGTGGTGAACTCGACGAAAATGATAAGGATGCAGTCCTTCAGAGTTAAGCACTTTCCACACGTAGTATTGGTTTACGCCAAACCTAGCGGCAGCCATACGCGTACTGTGACGAGGATCCCGTTCGAAGTACTCGATGATATCCTCGTCGAGCTCTGCCGAATGAACGGCCGTACGACCTCTACCCTGTGCATGCGCTGGTGTCCTGAACTGCCCATAATCGAGTAGCCGCTGTGTTGCCGCTACAATCGTCCGGGCCTGTGGAACTTGGGGGTTCAAAACCCCACGAAGACGGAGTGACTCCAAGTGTTGCGGCTCCGCGTAAAGTCGCCGGGCAGCATGGGAGTCGTAATTAGCCCTGGCGTACAGTTGAACCATAGCGACAAACTACATTTGAAAAATTATAATGACGACTCATTTTTGCAACGATAACGTATTGCACGTACGATGTTCGCGGAATGACTAAGCGCGGAGCGCGGAAGTGCAGTGCGGAAGCCGGAACGCAACAATCGGCGGCATCTGTTTGATGCCTCGCTCGCCGCGTGCGGGCAAGCTAGTTAATGCCGTATCACCGTACGCGAGAGCTTATTTTGCTCTGAACATTTTATTACTCATTATTCCCTTTGTCGGCATCGCGTGGCGGCGCACGCGCGTTTCATGTAGGTACCTACGTTACGTCTAGTGAACTACTATAGAATCTCGCGCTTTCGAGTTTATGAATATTGTTTTAAATTATTTGAATAAAAAAAACCTTTTTATTTTAAGTTTAACTTTATGTTTCGATAGTGCTACTGATGGGTAATCGTTCTGCCGCGGGAAAACAACCACTAAAATTTCAGCGTGTATGTCTTTTCTGGACTTTTGGGATACGAAAAATATTAACAATGTGATTTACGTCGTGACGAGTGAAGATTATCAAGAATTAAAGCACGGGTTAAGCAAAATCATCTCTGATACATTTTGAAATCCATAGATTTATCATTGTCCTGCAAAGCTATAAGAATCACAGTTTACATGACATTATTGTTTGTACATTCAGTATTTTGTGACTGTCTGTCACTTATTCCAATTTAATAAAAATAAAAAAATATTTATTCTAAAATCATGTACATGGTTCAGCCCACTTTAGAAACACATTCCAGACAAATCACTGTCCATTCTAAGGTTGCCTGTGTGACAGTACCTAAATTACCCTAGGCTGATAAATTTTTCGTTTTTCCTAATTATGTTAATATTAGCGTTAAGGTCGGTTTCCCCCTAAGGGGAAAAGGCCGCACTCCAACCCCGTGCGGCCCTGTAGAGCTCGTCACCAGACTTGGTCACTCTCCCACCGATAATAGAAGTGAATTCCCAAATTTATAGAAGCCAAATGCCTTGATATTATTAATGAGGCGAGGAAACAATGTATCAATATTAGATGATACTTGGGAATTCATAGTTATGAAATATATTGGAAGTGATTTTAGAAAACTAAATAATAGAGGGATGCAGAGTAAATTATTATATAAACTTGTGAGTAACCCAAACGCTAGCGCGTAACAGGTATTTGATCAGGCGTAACTCACACAATACCTCGCATCTACACTCGGAGTACTCAGAGATACACTTCCATAAAGTGACGCAAGCGGCCTTACAGCGGCATAGCGTCGACATCATGCTCTTTTGGAGTCATGGCCCCTAGCAGTTCTCTTGAACTGATAAACGGACGAAGCGGCTTTTCCTGCGGCAACCGTGCGACTGTCCTTGTCTAGCAACGGAGCGGCTAGTTCTAGCGGCATTGCGTCTGCATCATGCTCTTAAGGAGACATGGTCCCTATCAGTCCTTAGACTGGATATGAGATAGTTGTGGTCACCCAAACCCCCGGAAGTTCACTCTTTGCACAACAAGCATATTTGCAAGGCACGTGCTCATGTCAGTCTGACCGAGTTATTAGTCTAAGATATAGAATATAATATTCTTTGAACTATAGAACTTGAGACTATAACGACCGACCCCTGTCATGTCCTAAAACCAACTATCCTTCCTCAACACCCCCGCCAACTATCCAAAATCGGCGTCTGGTACTTTCCCACACTATTTTTTTGTAACTACGACTTAAAACACATTTTTCTATTTCTTAATTGCTTTTACGATTCACAGCTGGTTGCAATAACGCGCCCTCGCTTTAACTTTCTCAGAATTTGTAAAGAACTATGGATTTCGATTGTCTAAACATTTCTTTCAAGCGACGACGGCTGCCATAAGTGGCCGTTTGCGTGTGCCATTAAATAGAAATGGAATGGACTTCTAAGAAGTTCTAAACTATTTTACAAGTGCAAAGAATTCGGAAATCTTATTATTTATTAGGGTAACGCGTCAAGCTGTCAGACCATAAAATTAAGATTTTATGTGTTTCTAAAGTGGGCCGAACCACGTGCATGGTTTTAGAATAAATATAATATTTTGTTATTAAATAGGAATAAGTGACAGACAGTCACATTCCCCCCTCTGAAAATCAGACGCGTGACGCAGTACAGCGGATGAGCTTTCATAATAGGTGAAGCAATGCCTTTCCATGAAAGTGTTTTAGAATATATACCCATAGGTATGCTAAGTTCATTTAACCAAGCAGTTAAGCTCAATCCAGTTGGAACACGAACCCGATAAGATGCAATGTGTGCTATAATTTTGTACTGTTTCGCAGAAACATCTTCTTAACTTATTTGTCTTAAAAGTACTCCTGTCACCTTAATCAGGTTACACTACCGCGCTTCAAGTATGTTCCGAGAACCTGTGCATGCTTATAATGTAGTTTTACATACCAGGGTCTCTTTAAAGAGTACTTGTGCTATCGAGCCACGCTACCTGCGGTGCTCCCTCGTTCTAAACTCAGCCTATCGCGGTTGCCGCTGGACAGAGGCCTTTCCTTGTGCACCTTAACGCTGCGTCAGCTTAGTCAGCTGTCGGCAGTCATATCCGAAAACAGCTGAAATAGTCCGCACATAAACATATTAGAGTGTATTCCAATAACATGCCCCCCTCTGATTCTAAGAGGTTAGAGCAGGTTTCAACAAGAATCGGAAAGTTATACTTATTAGACAATATAGGTATCCTTGATTGTGCAAACAATTATTGGTTTAGTGTAACAAAAGGTGTTTTATTTTTATTTATCGATTATAATATAGAGCAGCTAAAATAGTCCGCGCATGAACATATAAGAGTTTATTCCCGTAAGACGTCCGCTCTGATTCTAAGAGGTTGAAACAGTTTTGAAATCCGATAAGAGTTGGAAAGTTAAACTGATTAGTAAATATAGATACCAATCCTAGACGACTGTGCACACAATGACTACCTTAAGTGTGACCATAGATTTTCAATTTCTCCCTCCGATTATGAAATATTGACAAGAAGATTCTCTAACATATGTAAAGTAATACCTATAGTACCATTGCCGTATAACGTAATGATATTAAGTGAAATAACAAAATCATACCGGTAGGTTATAACGGGTCACTGAAGTAACTAATAAAAAGTGAAACTTAGCTTCGTAACAGGAGCCACGCTACAGCCACTGCTGTTGAAGTCAGCCGATGTCAGCAGATTTTGTAGAAACTTGAAACCAAGTGCGACGCACAAACCAGAGGTTTAGACATAGCGTAGTCGCAGCCAAGTGGAGACTTAAATATCCTGGAATTTGAAAATAAGGCCAAACGAGTATCTATTCAATTATATGACACGCGCTGTATACTGCAAAGTTAGAAAGATTTATGTTAACTTCCTATGATGATGGTTAATGTACCTTCTCGGTAAATTAATAGCCATTTACAAAATGCTAGAAGCTTCACGCTTCGTAGGTCTTAGATAATAATAAAATTAGGTTTAATCATAGGTAAGAGCGAGTTCTACAACTAAACTCACTCACTCATACACATACATAACTAACACGTAAACATATTTCATGTTCAAATACTATCAGATACTAAACTCACGTTTGCTGGGAGTCGAACCCATTACCTTAGTAGCACAAGAGCCCAAGCAATAATCATACCATCGCCTACTTAATAAAAATACGTTCTTGCATGTGGGAATCGAACTCACTCTACTTAGCATCGAAGCTAAAGCCATACATTCTACAATTATGCTAAACTATTCATGCGGGGATTGAACCCACAAGCCGTGACTCAGAAGTCTAAGTAATCATCACAGAATTCATCTACTGGGAGTCGAACCCTCAAATCAATGGCAATGGAATCTAAACACATCATCTAACAAATCGTGCGGGGTTTGAACACACTACGAGTAGTAAATATTCAACCACCATTATCAAACCTTAACTTAATTAAATATAAATTATTGTAGCCGTTGTAACTGTTGCCGTCTCTAGCAATTAATAGTACCATAAAATTACGTTGTGTTATTGTTCACGTTGTGTTTTTGTTGTAGTAACCCTTAAGTAGTTCTTTCTCGTTGCACTGAATTGAATCAGTACATTTAATGACGAGAATCCTGGTCACGGCACCACATGTGACAGTACCTAAATTACCCTAGGCTGATAAATTTTTCGTTTTTCCTAATTATGTTAATATTAGCGTTAAGGTCGGTTTCCCCCTAAGGGGAAAAGGCCGCACTCCAACCCCGTGCGGCCCTGTAGAGCTCGTCACCAGACTTGGTCACTCTCCCACCGATAATAGAAGTGAATTCCCAAATTTATAGAAGCCAAATGCCTTGATATTATTAATGAGGCGAGGAAACAATGTATCAATATTAGATGATACTTGGGAATTCATAGTTATGAAATATATTGGAAGTGATTTTAGAAAACTAAATAATAGAGGGATGCAGAGTAAATTATTATATAAACTTGTGAGTAACCCAAACGCTAGCGCGTAACAGGTATTTGATCAGGCGTAACTCACACAATACCTCGCATCTACACTCGGAGTACTCAGAGATACACTTCCATAAAGTGACGCAAGCGGCCTTACAGCGGCATAGCGTCGACATCATGCTCTTTTGGAGTCATGGCCCCTAGCAGTTCTCTTGAACTGATAAACGGACGAAGCGGCTTTTCCTGCGGCAACCGTGCGACTGTCCTTGTCTAGCAACGGAGCGGCTAGTTCTAGCGGCATTGCGTCTGCATCATGCTCTTAAGGAGACATGGTCCCTATCAGTCCTTAGACTGGATATGAGATAGTTGTGGTCACCCAAACCCCCGGAAGTTCACTCTTTGCACAACAAGCATATTTGCAAGGCACGTGCTCATGTCAGTCTGACCGAGTTATTAGTCTAAGATATAGAATATAATATTCTTTGAACTATTAGATAGGTTGAGTTGAGAAGTAGAGAATCATGGATAATTATTAAATAGAGTTTAGAGTTATGGTATCGGCCCAAGGCAACGAATACGACATTCTAGAATTACTAGTTATGAGAGTAGAGAATCAAACTCAAGCATAATTAATAGAGTTGTGAATCAACTCACTTTAAAGTCTATAGACAGCCCCAAAGAGCCCACCCGTCACCACTTCCTAGTGTTTATGCTGGGGAGAAGAAGTGGCGCAACAAACTCCCCAGCAACACGTGTCTGTCTGATTAGTTATAATGACTATCAACTCCATCAGCCTAGGATAACTATAATAACTAAAGGCTCACCCAGTCTCACCTATAAACACTACCACATACTACGTTAAAAACTAGATTATAGAATAATAATGAACTAAATCTGTGCTTCAACACAACTATATTTTACTTATTTAATGTTAACTCGTTCTCCTACAACAGCCCACTTGGACAAGGCCTCTGGCACTCAATAATTCTCCTAGCTTTCTTAGCCTAGCCTTACACCGACCGTTTCCTACCGCTGTCTTCCTTCTCGCAAGTAGCGCTAATAATACCTGTAATAGAATCTTCATAATGTGAAGAGGTAAGGGAATCGTTACGCTTGCGCTTTAATCAATCAATAATAGCTACGTTAATGTATCTGTGTATGATGTACCCATTTCAGTGAGACGGGGAACCGTTTTACAACGTTTGTCTCATTGTACGTGTTCTACTAAACCTAACGCATAAAGCCTCTGAGGACAATATACGATTTTAGTAGAACATGTTCCCTAAGCACAATATAAATGTCTTACTCAATCCTAGAGACAGTGAACTACGAAGCCCAACTGCCATTGAGTGAGACAAGTATTGAGTATAAAATTCTAAACGCGTGCTAATGTTAATATCATCTTTACGGCAGCCTAGCCCCATTTCTAGAATAACAGAAAATATCGCACAAGCGTACCGTAGACTCAGTCTGTAGCAAAACTCAATGCGATCGTACCCGGTGTTTGCCGAGGTGGTTATTTCGTCACCTCACATCTCCTTAATCTTCCCATTTCGAGGATACAGTGCGGCTGTCAGCGGCAAAGCGTCCAAATTGACGTGTTTCGATAAATAGTGTCGATTTAGAAATTGGCGTACCATATGCCGGGTGTAGGTTTTATCGAGACACGGTCCCTAGCGCTCTTAGAACGACTACCAATCCAGTTTGGGGAAGTGTGTGAAGCCTACCCCCTCTCCCCGGAGACGCGCGTACAACGAGCCTTTCGTAAAGAGTTGTGTGGCCAAACCTTTTTGGAAGCAGTAATTATCACTAACGTTTGATTGTTTTATAATGCCGATTTAGATCGACTTTATAGCATATGTTGTTTTAAATGAACTGAGAGTATTTACGGTTCTGCCTCCCGTATGTGGTTGCGCATATTACAGGTCAAAGTCGTCAAAAGTCGAGCGTCAGTGCTCAGTGTCAAATAAAGTGGAAGGCCTTCTCCGTTTCCCTAAAATCAAACGCAAATGACAAATATCTGTCAGGGTATGGATTAGGAGATGGACACGTAATACAATAGAAAATAGAGTTAATTAATAGCGCAATGTCGCTATGCTGGAATAAATGATTATTAATAGCTCTGCAGCGATAATATCTATGTTACCTACAAATCATAAAACAAATAAGCCTACGAGAACAATACAATGGAAAAGACACATTATTAGTAAAGAGTTTAACACTTACCAATGATATCTTTGTAGGGAATTAGATTACTACTCACGAAATGCCGCACGCAGTATCAACTTCACCTCGAACACAGCTCCTCCCAGCTCACAACACTCACCAACCTCCTAACTTAACTAGCTTTCCTTCTTGAGACTATAACGACCGACCCCTGTCATGTCCTAAAACCAACTATCCTTCCTCAACACCCCCGCCAACTATCCAAAATCGGCGTCTGGTACTTTCCCACACTATTTTTTTGTAACTACGACTTAAAACACATTTTTCTACTTCTTAATTGCTTTTACGATTCACAGCTGGTTGCAATAACGCGCCCTCGCTTTAACTTTCTCAGAATTTGTAAAGAACTATGGATTTCGATTGTCTAAACATTTCTTTCAAGCGACGACGGCTGCCATAAGTGGCCGTTTGCGTGTGCCATTAAATAGAAATGGAATGGACTTCTAAGAAGTTCTAAACTATTTTACAAGTGCAAAGAATTCGGATATCTTATTATTTATTAGGGTAACGCGTCAAGCTGTCAGACCATAAAATTAAGATTTTATGTGTTTCTAAAGTGGGCCGAACCACGTGCATGGTTTTAGAATAAATATAATATTTTGTTATTAAATAGGAATAAGTGACAGACAGTCACACCTGGAAGAGATCGCAGAAAGCGATAAGGCCGCCCATTGTATGTTTTTTTGTATATTTTTTTTTTGTTATGCAATTTTGTGGTGTACAATAAAGTGTATATAAAAAAATAAAAAAATCTTTATTTTATGGTCAGACAGCTTGACGCGTTACCCTAATAAATAAACAATATCCTAATTCTTTACACTTGTAAAACTATACTCCTCTTAGAAATCCATTCCATTCCTCACAGTTGCCGATAAGGCAAAAATAGTGTTAAGTGGAGAAATTTTTATGCTAAATAATTTTAAGTTTTAAATCTTTTATACATTTTATTTTGTCTTATGGAGCCTATATCATAAGTTCTCGTTTGTTACTATAAGGGCCACAGCAATGAGGAATAATACCCCACTGTTATACAGTATCAACTAGTACGGGGGGTATTGTGACTGTTACTAGCGGCCTTATATATTTTATTGTCACCAGTATACATAAGGTAATAATTGTACACAAATAAATAAATAAATGAAATGAATTTCGTTCACAAAATCCGTTATAACCAGTCTGGCGAGGAGCCACTAAAACAAAATACCTTGAGTTGGTAAGAGCTCTAAGGTCACTTATAGTTATGTAGGTACTATAAACCATACCGATACCCCACATTAGATCTACATAGAATCAGTGGCTTACTTTCGGTAAGATAACTATATTTATATATTACTACCCTATATGTACAAAAGTCTATTCCATGTAATCAACAACACAGCCAGGAGAAAAGGCGAAAGGATATAGTGGACGCTTTTGGACAACGTCAGTATGCAACCCAATCAGCCTTCTTTTATAATAAAATAAATGTAAAATTAAGGTTCCACCATGAGGTCTCACACGTAACCAAAAAGGTAATAACGGAGTGGCTAAAAACCTTATCATACGAGGAAACTGAGCAAGTTTTAGCTAGAATTGGTTAAACAATTTCTTTTGACTTTCTTTCTTCTCAAATATGTAAGTACTCACCGAGTTTAATCTGTAAAATGCGCTTCGAACACATGGCCACTTTAAAGAAGACATACACATTCACACACACAAACACATACACAGAGACACACAACAACACAATCCCTGTAAAATAGATGCACATACAGTTTCACATAGGCATACAACTACAGTTACACAAAGAGCTGCAAATTAGTTTATAAGTCATTTACTTTGATTTACACTGCATTTATGAACGCCTGCAGCATCACCAATACAACGTTGGAAAGAGCCACACGCATAGAACTCCAGAGCCATAAGTACTTGCTGTTCCGGTGTTATAGCGTTTTTCCTGTCAAGAATGAATATTTATATTAGACATGTAGATTAAAAGGACTGAATATTATGGGATCTGTCGTTAGGTACATAATACCTACTTGCGCAGGGTAGGTATTTGTTATGTAGTTCCATACGATATTATACATTATAGCCACAAGGTAGGTAATTATTTATCTAATATGTATGTAGAGTAGGTACTCACTTCATGGTTCTTGTTTTCAGCAAAGTTCCTAAGTTAGAAGCCAGCGCCCTTGCCAAGGTCTTAGAAACCCGGAATCTGTCCAAAAATTCATTATCATTCCACTTTTGAAATCAATCAATGCGAGGGCGATAAACTTTTCTCTTCCTAACTGGCAAGTCAACAGTAGTGTCACTATCATCGCTAGAAGAGCTGGATTCCCACAGTATTTCGCGGAGTAAAGACATAGGTACCTAATTCGTTTCCGTACTTTAATAACACAATATTTTTATAGGTTACAACTGCAAAGCAGATGACCATACAGTGACACTAACCGTAACTATAGCCCTTAACCGCAAAGTTGAGCGGTTAATGTTATCGTTATTTGTGATGTCATTTTAACCATTGCTAAAGTGGTGCAACCCGTATCCGGAGATTTGACGGCTGACATGGCATTGGTTATTGTTAAAGTTACTTGGTGCAACTCACTCTAAATGTAAGTAATTTTGTCCTACATATTGGTTAGTCACCTATTGTAAACAATCGTCTCAATATTATTAATAATTAAGGGAAAGAGCGAGAGAGCCCCAACACAAGTATTGTCAATTACTTACTGGGGATGTCTCATTTATAATCCATGTAACTGTTTTGGGACAAATAACATTTTGTATTTTCATTTTCATTAGATTAAACTATGCACATTTATAATAAAACTAAGTCAAAAAGTCCTTTTAAATTGTAGTTAGAAAAAAATTCTTACTCACGACGTGCAAAGCGGTCCTGGCACTACTTGTGCCCTAGTGCCCAGGTAGTACTGATTGGACCATTTCGTGATTGAAGGAACAGACCGACATTCCGACCTCGTTTCGCCGCCGAGGTCCCTCGCGAAGACCCCACGTAACTGTCCTCCCCGACCCTTGCTCGACGAAGTGCTAGCCCGCGCCGTAGCTGAGCCTGTAGCTTTAAATTCCCCGACAAATAATAATATAATCCAAATCCAGCCTGTCCCATTTTGCTGTCCTCCCGTCAGCGACGCCCTAAGCCGAGGTCCGTACCCCACAGGGGGTGCCCTTAGCGAGCGTTCGCTTAGTAATTTTGCTGAAACACAATCTTACTTTACTCGAATCTTCAACGATTCCGTACGGTTGTCAAGCGTGGTACTTTGACAGTTTGAACCACGCCATTTTCGTGTCTATCTCGCGCGGTTTCGTTCATTGTGACATAGAGAATACGATATTAGCAGATTTCGTGTCTAGCTAAGGAATTGACGTGGTTTCGAAGCAAGGAACCATTAAGTGGTCATAGTGAATTAGAGCCCAGCAGGGACCCAATTCCGTATGGTAATTATTATTCCCCGCGAAATCTAACCGCATGCAAACCACGTCAATATCGTGTTTTTTACAAACCCGTCAAACGGCAAGGAATCGAAATGTCATATTCTGTATGCTTAAAGACAAATTGTGACACACAGTCATTATGAAACCACTAGTACGTTTTGAAGTTTTGTTCTACAGTATTTGATCCAAAAACTAGTAACTTCAAATACTCCATTTTCAACAAACTCATCGCCCACTGCTGCAGAGTCTTTACATAAAGAAAACGTTCCAGATGATTCTGAATTTAATTTCCATTATGTCACTTGTAGAGATATAATTAAAACCTTTCACACATTAAATGTTAAAAAAAAACCGCAGATCTATGGGGTAACTCTGTGGATGTTGCTAAGTCTATTATAAATATTGTAGCACCTACTTTAGCTGTTATTTTTAATAATTGTATTGACCGTGGTGAGTTTCCTGATCTTATGAAAAACAGTAAAATAATACCATTGTTTAAATCTGGTATCACATCAGACCCTACTAATTATAGACCTATTTCAGTGCTGCCTACCTTTAGTAAAATTTTTGAAAAACTTATTTTAGATCAAATGCAAAGATTTTTTAATAAACACAAATTACTGCATAACAAACAGTTCGGTTTTACAAGGGGTCGTTCAACTACTGATGCCGGGAGTTGAACTTTTAGCACATGTTTACAAGGCATGGGAGGACAAATGCGATGCTTTGGGAATCTTTTGCGATTTGTCCAAGGCATTCGATTGTGTTCTTTATGAAACATTGATCAGGAAACTGCACCACTACGGAATCCGGAATGCCTCTCTGGATCTTCTTACTTCTTACTTAAGTGATAGGATTCAGACAGTTGATGTTAACGGAAAAAGATCACCTGGATCTGTAATAAGAATGGGGTTCCCCCAGGGTTCAATTCTTGGCCCATTTTGTTTCTTATTTATATTAATGACTTGCCTTACCTCATAAAGGATAATCATGATATAGTGTTGTTTGCAGACGACACTTTTATTTAAACTCAAACGTCAGAAGCTGGTTACTGACAATGTAAATAGCGCCCTTGCTAAAGTAGTTAACTGGTTTAATGTTAATAACTTACTTCTAAACGAGAGAAAAACTAAATGCATTAAGTTTACGATACCTCATGTTAGACAAGTAGAAACTAGTGTTCTTATAAAGGGTGAACAGTTGAAACCCGAAAACACCACAGTATTCTTAGGCATAACTTTGGATGCCAAGCTTCAATGGGGCCCCCATATAGATAAATTGTCAAAAAAACTAAGCTCTGCAGCATACGCCGTTAGAAAAATTCGTAATTTAACTGATTTAGAGACAGCCCGTTTAGTATACTTTAGTTATTTTCATAGTGTGATGTCGTACGGTATTCTTTTGTGGGGAAATGCCGCCGATATTCAGACAATTTTTGTTTTACAAAAAAGGGCAATTCGTTCAATTTATAAACTAAGTCCCAGACACTCCCTCAGAGACAAATTTAAAGAAATTAATATAATGACTGTGCCATCTCAGTATATTTATGAAAATCTTTTGTATGAACATAAACATATTAATCTGTTTAAAAAATACAGTGATATCCATAACATAAATACTAGGAACAAACACAAATTTGTTGTTCCCACTACCAGACTCAAGAAAATAGGTAGCTCGTTTAAATGTCAAAGTATTCGTTTTATAATAAACTTCCTAGCCACATTCAAGAACTAAGCCTTAATAAATTCAAATCTTTTATAAAGCGGAAATTATGCCAATTCTGGCCTATTATACTGTCAAAGGCTATATTGAGGACAAGAAGGCTTGGGATTGAGCTGCTCCAATAAGTTTACACAGATATTGTTGATGTTTAATTTGCTGTTAAACTTTTATTTTTGATTTTTTTGATAAACAATAACATCTTTATATTTACTATTTAAAGTATACCATTTTAGAGAATGTGAGGACTATGTGAGTCATTGTTTTTTTGTTCTTTCAGTTGTTTTAATCATGGTCTGGCTGTTTGAGTACTTAACGCGGCCTACCCAAATGTCCTTTCTTTTGCATTGTTCGTGGAATCGTTGAGCTCCTTAGTTCTGAGTTGAGCTGCACCATGATTGACAAATGCATGCACTGACTGGACAGGTCCACTCAAATCAGTGTGGTTCTTTCCTCAAAAGACCATTTCAGACACCAGTCTACATAGTCCTCATATGATCTGACCAAGTTTATTCTCGGATTTTTACACTTTGACATACTATACAATGACGTGAAAATTTACTTTGTAAATTATTATAATATTTTAATTATTGTGAATGTGAAGGCAGTGTGGATTTGTTGTTTTTTTTTATATCTCTATCTATTTTTAATTTTTAAAATTAGTTTTAATCATGGTCTGGCAGTTTGAGTAATTTATGCGGCCTACCCAAATGTCCTTACTTTGGTAATGTTCGTCGAATCGTTGAGCTCCATATGTGTTGTGTTGAGCTGCATGATTACTGACAAATGCGTGCACTGACTGGACAGGTCCACTCATTGTGTGTGGTTCTTTCCTCAAAAGACCATTTCAGACATCAATCCACATGGTCTTCACATGACCTGACCAAGACTATGTCTGGACTTTAAAAGAGACTGTGACCTCTGAGTTTGTTTTGGCGTTTCTTCTCAGAGTAGTCAGATAGGAAACGCCGATCTCATCTACTTTTAAAATAGTATTGACGTGTAAAAGTGTTTGTAAAAACCTACTTACAAAAATAAAATCATTTATCATTTAACATCAATCATTCCTAAGGCATTGTATTTTCTTTTATTTTATTATTATATATGACAAATATTTATAAAATTTATTGAGTTAATGTTTTCAAACGAACTTACGTCTGTTTTTCAGAAGCTGTCCGAGTGTGTTTATGTATATAACGGGATAGGCCCTCATCAGCGATTTACACGTGCACTTTGTAAGTATTGTAATAAAACTCCTTGGGTAGATAACAATATTATTTAATTCCTCCAATCGAACAATCTACCACAGTAATTATTGTAGGGTAATTATATTGACGACCACACGTAATCCGTCCTCATTCGATGCTGGCCCCGAGCAAATAGGCTCTCTTTATACTACTTTACTCTTTGAAATAGGCCGAGTACAGCCCCGTGTTCTCCACCGTCATCTCAGAATTGTCATTCGTTCCAAACAAGTGTAGCCAGTATAATAAATAATATATCCCAATGACTAAGACACATTAACTATTTATTATATCATTTCAAAACCTAACACTCGACCATCCTGACGTCGTGCATGTCCTCATGCAGGCAAGCGAATTAGCAACTATAACCTAACACTCGGTCAAAGGTGACAGCATCGAATCCAGGTCACGTTTATTTACACGTTATTTGTTAAACCTATACACTCTTTACGTACAATCCCAGAATATGAAATAAAACACAAATGAGAGAAAAAGTTTTATTAAAAATCCAATTATCATAAAATGCCAGTGAACCCTCCTTCTCACAAGCAATAAATACATCAATATAATATCTATGTTATTCACAGATCACGGTGGTTGTGAACCTGCCTTCTCACACACAAAGGTGACGCTACTTGTGAACATTCCTTCTCACAAGCAATAAATACATATTTATATAATCAAAATTTATTTAATTAAAATCAAATATAATTTCTAAATCACGGTGGTTGTGAATCTTCCTTCTCACAAACCAAGGTGTCTTTACTTGTGAACCTTCATTATCAACAGCAACCATTTAAAAACAAACATAAACAATATAACCATTTTGATATTCAAGGACAGTTCAGAACAAAATAATAGTAATTAGTAATCACATCTCAAACTATTAATTTTACACCAAAATAAGACGGTAAAAGGCATTAATTTTAGACACAATACAGTTGCACTAAAACGTAACCGTGTTAACTTCTAATATTGATCCACATTAACACTCAATTAGTTTACCTTAACACATCTGGTAAGTACTAATAATCAAATGTGACAAACGAATAAACAAAAAGAAAAACACTATTGCATGAACTGACAACTTTACAATCTTAACGAGCTCATTAGCAAAGACAGTGATGATAATAATGATACTTTTATGTTTTAACAACTGTAACAAATTGATCTCATTATTTCAATTAGTATGCTGTGTCATATCTAATGTACATTTTACATAAATCGGTAGCGAACCAAACACTTGGTCGTAAAACTGACAAACCAATCACATGGTTTCTAAACTGGCAAACCAATCACATGGTTCCTAAACCGGCAAACCAATAACATGGTTGCTAAACTGGCATACCAATCACATGGGTGGCAATCTTTTTTACCATACACATATATCAGAAAATTGAATATTTCCCGTTTCTAAGTAACACAATTGATCTCAACAAAATTTGCTTAACTTATATTATAACTTCATAATAATGGTATAATTATTTTACACAACTGTAAATTGTATACTAGATGTAAACATTTAAACTAAAGCTTAACTTATTACTTCATAATAATGGTATATTTTATCAACTGACCTTTGTAAATAATACATCAGTTCTCTACTATCTAATTGCTGTCAATACGAGTATCATGATTTTCACTCTCTGAATCATTGTCATTCAAATTCAAGGCAGCCACGTGTACCCAGCGCTGCATGCGGTTTATGTCTACTATTACTCAATCCTAGTGTTGCTACAATTCCGTATCTATAATTTCCTAGTACTGATATGACTCCGGAGGAAGGAGCTTCTTACTTTTACCATCATTTTTAAAATTCGTATTGGTCATTTTAACAAGTTCACCTTCAGAATAGCCTGCTTTTGTCGTATCGTTCCTTTTGCTTTTCTTATTCTTCGTATATTTTATCTTTAACTTCTTCTTATTATGTTATTATTTTCTCGCGTTTCTTGCCTAACTACGTTTAATCTCGGGTCTAACTCGCTCCCCTTACAACTACAAAACATGACTTCATGATGAAGTTGTCTTATTAACCGTAATTTCATCCAGAACTCTGATTGTTGTTGTAACAGGGAATTGAAAACCTTAAATGTTGCTTAATTCCTAGTCATCACTTTCTTTAAATGTTTCCGACATAACCAACTCTGTTCTAATTGAAATAATTTTCTAGCTTTATGCCAAAATCTGCTAAGCTTAGGGTATTTTTGAAAATGATAGACTCAAATTTTCGAGCATTAAGGAACATAACAAAGAATCATATTAACAAAAATTAATAAAAACCGCCTCACGCCTTGCAATATTAGCTTGATTTAGGAACTAGCTACGACAACGCCATTTTGACAGTTGCCTTCCCCATTGCAATTATAGAATGGTTCCATAGTAACAATTTAAAAATAAATTTAAATAAGACTAAAATCGTTAATTTGTAATCTAGATATAAACTATGTATAATAATAACAACATTGATGAAGTTGATACAACAATATTTCTAGGACTCATAATTGACAAGAAATTAAATTGGACGGCCCGTACAGAGACAACCAGTAAGAAAATAAGCACCTCAGCATATGCTCTGTACAAACTGGCAGCAGTAATGATTGAAAATTGCTGTGCTCCCCGCATACTAGGGTCTGGTGGAGTCCATTTTAAGATACGGCGTTATTTTTTGGGATAACTCGACTGACCGGGAACTTATATTTAAAACTTAAAAGCGTTGCATTAGGTCGATGTTCAAACTTGAAACCACTCAGAGTTGCAAACCTTACTTTCAAAATTATAAAATCTTAACATTAACTTTATATATTATATATATTGGAAAATGCAATGTTCTTTAGATCTAACCCTCTCCTCTTTTCCCGCAAGGCAGATCGATTTCCACGTAATAGACGTGACAATAGTCAAATTTGTCAACAGAAATATAGGACGGCACTCATGCGATAAAGTGTCTTTTGCGTGGCTCCAAATATACCTAATATACATTTATAATAAACTACCAAAAAGCTGGAAGCAATTATGTGATGTATCGTTTATAAGAAAGTCACTCGACACTGGCATCAATGGCTAAGGCCGCTTGCCACAGTCAAAAAGAAGAAGAAGAAGAAAAGAAAGCTAAAAAAGTTCTAGCAGATAAAGCCTATTAGTTAGTTTTTAGATGAGAAATTTTGATGATTAGTCACGACATTTTTAATTTATTTTATAATTTTACTCAGAGTGACATTATAAATTATTGTATTAATATTTGCATGCCATTGTTTAAGGCAAACGTGATGATCTGTTTTAATCTGTAATTTTACCATCTCTTGCATGCTGACAAATTTGTGCTGTATGTATTGTACTCATGTTTGAGCAAATAAATGATTATTATTATTATGATTATGTATTTCTTACAGGCTTTATGAAAACGAATTTGGTAAACGCATCTACCATCACTAATAAATACGAATACCCTCTTTTGAACGCACAAAGGATCCAAGATGGTAAATGTGTAATCGTTATCTTACTAACTGTTGCTATCCTCCAGTTTTGTGTAGCCCTAGTCGACTTTGTGGCTTACCCTATGACATTGATTACATCGAATCAGCGGTTTTGTACATTCCCGGAATATATGACCTCGCTCCTTACAGTTAAAACAGAAAGATACGTTATCACTTGATAAGATTCTCCTATTATTAGATATATCCGTTGTAACAGTTCCGCATCCTAAAATACCTTTAGCATTGGTATTAGAACGATCGAAAGAATTTGACAATTCCTTGTTGCTCAACAAGAATTGTAACAATTGTTCTGGTTGAGAGCATCGTCACGTTAGAACACTTGATTTCGTTGTACTGTTACTTAGACCTTGAATAATACAATCGACCGCACGCTTGCCAACTGTATCGCACTTGTTCAGTAGAGCCAACTTTTTGTAATAGTATACTTCAATAGGTTCATGATATTTACTTTACTCCTGAGCATATCTTCCAAGGACTGGCCATAACTTTGCTCAAAGGGAAAAGCCAGAGACAATTTTACTTGCCACTCGGCCCAGGAAAATAAAATTGAATCCAGGCTTTCATACCAAGACTTGGCCAGTCCTTGCAATTTCTGCATTGAGAAATGGATTGTTGTCTTATCATCCCAACCATAAACGGTGGCACACTCGTTCACTTTTCTAAACTACACATCTACACTTTGGTTTTTCGAAGATGGGTCAAAATCGGGCAACATATTTTTATGGTTTTCAACAATGTTACTAGAGTGTTCGAATGGGCCCGCCGCCAACAGTTGGTTCCTAATTGAATATAAAATATTCATGACATCTTTTGAAGAAAACGCAGGACTATGATCTCTAACCTTTGTCTCATCTCGTGTCACTGTAGCATCGCGTCGTTTGCTCCGTTCCTGTCGCAACTGTTTTTCTACGGACCGCAGGCGCTTCTGTGCCACCCCACGTTCTCGTTCAAGTTGTTCAGCTCGGTGTTCGGCTGGTACGATTTCGAACGCTCGGACTGCTGCATCGCCCGGTTCGGCTGAACTGCGGGCTCCGACTGCGTTGCGATCTTCGACTGTGACGAGGACTTCGCTGCGTACTTTGACTGCGCTGCGGACTTCGCTGCGGACTTTGACTGCGCTGCGGACTTCGATGCGGACTTCGCACCGGACCTCGACGGGGCTGCTGACTTCAACCATACTGCAGGCTACCACCACGGACATCTCGGGCACTGATCTCGGACACTATTTTAAATTGCACGAGCATGTTAAAATGATTTTTGTAATTATTATTGTGTGTTGGATATCTCCCAATTGACATGACTATTATTGACATTTACGATTATTATTATTTTTGCATTTTATATTGACATTAATTTATTTCAATAATACAATTTTAATGAATTATCTGTTTTCATGACTGCGTGATTGTAATAAATAATTAATTTTAGTATCTTTTTTATCTTCATTATAAAGGAGAATGGCGAGCTTGCATGTAATTTGGGACCAATTGATAGGGGTTGCGTATATTATGGAAACCTATGAATAGTAAAAGAACGACATAAGAATAACAAAAAAGCAAATGGCCCTTCCCCTCGGACCGCCGCAAGGTGTAGACGTGCCCCAATACTCAGTTGCATTTTAAATTAAAATTTAGATTAATAAAGTAGATTTAATTAAAGTGAAAAAATAGGAGTGCATAGTCGCCAAGGAGCTCTTGACAACATCAAGTAACGACTCGACGGCGGGCGGAACGGCGACGATCACTCCTGTTTTCGTGCGCCCCTGGTACCTTAGCTGTCTCCTACCTGCGCAGACTCCACCCGCAAGGACACGTTAGAAGCTAACAAAATTCACTAATTACTGCGCGAACGCACCTCCCACATAAAGGTGTCGCAGTGGCCACTCCCCATCATTAATTTGTTAATTAAGGCCCCGTCTTTCGATCGAACTTATTATCTACGTAGCCAAGCCGAGATCGCACACATTTCATTTTCGTACTTTGCTCAACTGTGACAATATTTTGGTTTTGGCATTTGATTTTGGTCAGAACTTAAGTGTGCATACTATCCCTAAGTCTGGACCCAATCCTACATTGTTCTTGATTGCCTCACAAAATGAGAGTACTACAACAATTCGGAAGCACAAACATGACGATGAAAACCTTATTTTAATGGAGGAAAAACGAAAAAATAAAAAAAACTTGACTGCCTCGTTGGTCTAGTGGTCGCAATCGCTACTGCTGAGCATGAGGTCCTGGGTTCGATTTCCAGGTCGGGCAACGTGTTATTGGGTTTTTCTATCTGGAATTTCTCAGTAGCAGCCTGAAGTCTGGATTTGTGCCCGGTAGATGGCAATAGGCTCGCCCCCTATTACATGGGACTTAAACATAACCGGCGAAATGTGGGTGTACTATAGGTGCACCTCTGCCCAACTCTTCGGGGAAACAAGGCGTGATGTTATGTTATGTTATGAAAAACGGGTTTTGCTTAAATCCTATACGGCTCATACGGACAGCAAGTTAGAGGCACTGCAAACGGCGTTAATAGAGATAGTCGCACAGAACGTCGAAATAACTAAAAACATCAAATTTATCTCCAAACAATATGACGATATGGCTATCAGAGCTGAAAAACTGGAAACTGAGCAAAAATCTGATCGTAATCTCATCAACCAACTCCAGGAAAAGGTAGAGAATTTGGAGAGGATTATTTGTCAATCAAAAATGGAAATTCGAAACATAACAAAAAGTCAAACAGAATCCAAAGCAGATTTTTGTAAGCTAATAACAGAAACGGCCTCAGTTTTAGAGGTGCCACTTCAACTTAGTGATATTAAAGATATTTTCCGGATTAACAAAAAGGATGGGGCGCCAACAATCATTGTTGACTTCGTCAGCATATTACTAAGCAGGTTATTGTTAAAAAAGCTAGAAAATTTAACAGGAAAAACAGTAATAATAAATTGAATACATCCCACATTAAGATTCCAGGCCCCGCTAAGCCTCTCAGGGTCGCGGGTTATTCCACAGAGAAAACCGTGGCCCTGGCACAGGCAACTGAAGGAACACGGGTGGGTTTTAGTCAGTAAAAGTCTGACACGCCCTCCCGCTCCACCCAGAGCGGGAGAAGTCATTTGATGATTTCCCACCCAAAAAAAAAAAAAAAAAGGCCCCGCTAAGCCCACGCCACAATAGCTGCGGTAAGTCCCCTCTTTGAGGAGTGGTTGGAGAGGCGCCACGGCTTCCTCACCTTCCGCCTGACACAGGTCCTCACCGGACACCGGATAAGGCGGGAGGAAACGCCCGGGTGTTGGGCGGAGCACCGCAGAGTCCCCAGGGAGGCGATTGGCGGCGGCGATCTCTCGCGTCCGGCCCTGGTCCAGGCCCTGGTACGGAGCGAGAGGGAATGGAAAGCCGTAACCTCCAGTAATGCTCGCGAAGGAGGAGGCGGAGCGGGTGAGGGAGAGAGCCTTGCGCCCTCACGCCCCCACTAGCCGCCGCAGGAGACGCCCTGGGCGTCGGGAGTCACCTGCAGATTCCCGGCGACCGTAGGCGCGGGCTTGCGGACGACGAGCAATGGGTAGCTCGCCGTCCGATAAGGACCAGGCCCGGGTCGACGGCGCGTTGTGTTCCACGCGCGCCTCAAAGAGATGTCAGCACAAAGTGACGGGGTCCGATAGAGCCGACACCTCAGGGTCGCGGCTTATCCTACAGAGAAAACCGTGGCCCTGGCACAGGCAACTGAAGGAACACGGGTGGGTTTTAGTCAGTAAAAGTCTGACACGCCCTCCCGCTCCACCCAGAGCGGGAGAAGTCATTTGATGATTTCCCACCCAAAAAAAAAAAGGCCCCTCTAAGCCGATTTACCGAGAGACCTGAAGGCGAAAGACAAATATTAATCAAGAATGAAGCAGATCTCAATCATTTACGTCTCGACAAGTGAGTAGTGAACTACGCTTACTCATGTCCTGAGTTTAATACTGTAATGCATGTTCTTTTTATATTATTTTATTATTGTGGTACATGTACAGCGAATTCTTACAATTAATACACACTAAACATCAAACAATAACATACACATTTCTCACTAAAGCTTATTTACCAAAACAAATTAATGAAAATAAAATATACCTTTCAAGCTCAAAACTAACAGTTATCAACCACGCCTGCTATTTAAACATGCGCTCCAATGATGCACCCTTGTTGCGATATTGTCCTGAACTCAAAATATTGAATATTAGTTGCACAATTGGCTGATGAGGATGTGGCGGCATCTACACCGCCACATGCGAACAACGCATTACACAAATCCTACATCGCGCAATCAAAGTTTACCGCGCAGCTAGCGTATATACAACTTCCCGACAACAATCATCGGGCAGTTGCCCACCAGATACGACATCCATCTGGTCGGAGGATCCTCCCTTTTCCAAGAGTATGAGTGAACTTTACACCCTGTTCCTCATATCTCTTCAAGGACAATCGTTTTTTGACAGATGTGGAAAACCTTTCTGGGGCTGGGAGATATTGCTGTGATACGGAGACTTGTAACGGTTGATCGCTTTGCGAGACGTGAGGCAAAGCGGACGTGTTTTTGTATTGAGTGAATATAATGGAATAAACAATTACGACAAATAAATAATTATTTGCGTCGTCAGTATAAAGTAAAGTGTGTCGCGTGTGGCTTGTAGGTTTTTACCGAGTTTCATGTGCTAGATGAACTAAATAATTTAAATAAACAATAAAACAGTGTTTCTAGTATGTCAAACCCAGGATCGAGCCCGTTTGGTCGTAGCCAATTACTACGGCGAAGTCCTCCACCGACCCCTACCGAACCTTTACCCCCGAGCGACCCAAATCCACCAGCACCCGCGGAGGATGAATTGCCGAGTGAAATCATCAGCACGCTGGGGATCCAGAAATGGTTAGGATCCTTAGATGCCATTCTGAACGAAGTTTGCTCTGTTGTCGGTGAAGGGAAAATGAACTCGGATCAGAAGCTTCGTGTCTCCACTCTTTGCAGGAAAGTCTCAAGTGGGACTTCTCAGATGGCCGTTTTATACCAATCATTGAAGCAGAAAACCATCCAGGCCTATACCACAATCCAGCACTTACAGGTTCACCAGAATGTTGTGAACTCCCTCCAGCAGTTCAAAGAGGTCGTTGAAGCAAAGCTGAATCCTTCAGAAAATAACCCTTATGCTAGCATGGTTAAGAAAGGTTCCGATAACTTCATCCGTTCTGAAAATTTGAGATCAGTCGCCATCTATCCTAGCGATAAGACCCAAACAAGTGAAGACACCAAGTCCCTTGTCCAAAAGTTAATCCCCTCGAACAACTGAAGCTTCATGTCCGTGGCCTGAGAAAAGTTAAAAATGGCGGCGTTCTGATTAGCACCGAAAACAATGGGGATATTGAAAAACTCAGGAACTCGCAAAAACTAGTCTAATCAGGACTTACAATAGAAGAACCTTCTAAACGCCGTCCAAGGGTCGCTGTCATTGGTGTCCCCGTATCCCTTACAGAGAAGGAGGTATTTGAGTGTATCTACGAGCAGAACCTTTCAGACAAGCTGCCGCCGAATACAACTCGTGAGTCCTTCCTTGAGAGCATCAAACTGAGCCATAAATCGGGTTAGAAAGACCTTCCTACCTGTAACTACATTCTGGAACTACCCGCTAGCATAAGAAAAATTATTATCAATCAAAGCAGATTTTTTATAAATTGAACTTCATGCCCCGTGAGAGATTTCACAATAGTCACAAGGTGCTTCAATTGCCAGCAGTTTGGACACGCAGCCAAATTTTGCAGAGAAACTAGTCCTACTTGCAGTCACTGTGGAGAAACTGGTCACTCCTTCAAGGAATGTAGCAGCAAATCTTCCCCCCCTCAATGTGCGACGTGCAAACGCTTCAAGAGGAAATGTGACCACTCAACTGGTGATGTAATTTGCCCGGCGAGCAAACATGCAGAGTTAAACTACATCAACTCAATTGACTATGAAGGTGCCTAAGAGCGCCACCGAATACTTTATTTAGTTAGCACATAAACAGGTAGCTTATTGTTTGTTTACATTTGCTCTTAGTTTATAACTATCACGACAAATCAGCTTATTTGTGATCTAGATTGTTTTTCTGTGTCCGAATCTAAAATCTGTAATGTTGAGGATTGTAAATACCTCCTTCCTTCTGGTGACAGAACGTTAACCCTGCTCACACAGAATATTCGCAGCATAAATCGAAACATGAGTCAAAATAGCTCAATCGGATTTAGTTTTAAAAAAAATATTTTATTTTATTGATTTACTTTTACAAAATTCACAATATTGTTATTAGATCTCACAATTTATAACTAGACTTAGAGTTAACACGACGAATGCTCAGTAGACACTGCCCGCTCCTCCGATGACCAGGTCTTTTATACCGCCATGATTGCTAATGGCTCTTTGTCTTTATTCACCAGAACTTTCTCGGTCCTGGTGGTCCAAGGGGTAATTAGTATTGGAGATTGATGTTCCATTGTTCTGGTTTCCATAACATCTCCTACGTCTTCCTTGAAAAGGTTTATTATATTTTTAATACGTTCATTGTTCAGGTCTTGTTGACTATTCCCCCTTAATTTGGAAGTCCATGGCTTCTTCCAAGCCTTGGATCGAAAAAAATTGAAAACAATCATAATACAAATAAGTATAGCTATACATAATATCCAACTATACTGAATTAGATTATGTTTTCCTTGCGTTGCTAGTTCTTCGATTTGCTTAAAATGTTTTAATTTCGCTGAGATTTTCATTGGATAATAATTCAATTCAATTTCAGGAACATCCTTAGTTTGATTAATTTCTAGATTAGTTATAATTATTTTATCATTTGACTCTTTTGTATTAAATCTTATTATATTTGCAACTTTAACTTCACAGTTTTCTCCTGTCAGCAAATAGGGTCCTCTAGCCCACGATGTTTCATCATTTTCTCCACAGTTAATCTTTATTTCAGTTGTTTTATTGAAATATATATAGATTGCTTTTGGAGATATTTCTTGTATTTCTTCTGCTGGACACTTTATAGGAACTGTGATACATTTTTCTGTAGTTTTATTCCGTAAGAGCTCAGTTTCACAAGTTGTAGTCTGTCTAATGCTTTCTTTACAAATTATTTCTGTAAGCATTGTGCAATCTTCTACTTCATATATTTCTAACTCGGTGTATGCTAACATTACCTTTCGCATTATAGGATAGGTGCAAGTTGGGATATTTTGGATTATTGGAACAATTTGTCTTGTATTATATACTTGTTGTTAAACTAAAGTTATTTCTAATATAAAGTAAACAATGTGGTCAATTATTTTACTCTTTACATTAATTAAAGGTTCAATATCATTTATATTGTTAGATATCATTACATCTTTATTAATTTTATCAATAGTATCCTGTAAAAGGTGAGACTGTATTATACTATAATGATACATATGGTGTTCAGCAAAAGTGATAGCCGTTGACAATCTTTCTGCTATCTCCTGTAAGGTTTGTGCTTGAAACAGTATCTCTAAAGCTACCTTTTGATGAGCTTTAAAATTTGCTATCTGTATGTTATGATTATCTAATAGATTTTGAACATTAACAATTTTCTTAATTTGGCTATTATATTCTTCTAAAGTTTCGTCTGTTAAGGATATTTGTTTATTATATGCTACTCTTAAAGTTTCTAAATCTTTTTGAATATTGTTGAGATCATCCTGATCTAAATTTCCTGTAATGATTTTTATAATTGAACCTAAACCATTAATTAAACCTCTTTAACTTCTACTTTGTCTCATCATAACATAATATCTAAATGATAACATATTTCGGTTACACGATCTAAAATAACGTTAATGCGATTATATATATGTTTTACATCTTCATTTTTAAAATTAGATTGTGACATAATTCTAGTTACAGTATTATTAATTCTATTCTTATGTTCTGATATAGGCCTTATTTCTAACTTATGAATAATTGTCCATCTTCCTTCAATCATACGAGTGGGTTGCATTTCCACTAATATCACATGTTCGTTTGACTCTAATCTTCTAAAATTGTGTCCGTTGACAATGAAGATTCTGCAACAATGAGTTCTTCTTCATGATATATTATATTCTGCCATTACTTAATTTGTATTTATTGTGTGGTTCACAAGTTAATATATTATATGGACCTACATATCTAGCATTTGTTTTATGTCTCTCTGCTTTACTATTTTTTAAATATACCTTATCTCCAACTTTAAAATCTTTTGCCGGTCGTATTCTTTTATTAATTCGATCGTTACATATTTGTTTTTCTTTATGTAATAAATCATGAACATTTTGGTTTAATTGACTTACGAATTGTTTTTGTTGTGTTGTATAGTTTTGAATGACTACTTTAAGGTTATCGAAATTTTGCAGATTTGGTTTTCTTCCAAAGTGTACTTCAAAAGGAGTCATATTTATAGCACTATGCCTAGTGTTATTGTAAGCATGTGTTATAAAATAGATCTTTTGATTTTTATTAAACTCTGAGTCTCTTTCTAACCTGTATAGTTCTTGAATCGTACTATGTAACCTTTCTACATCCGAGTTTGACTTGTGATGTTGTGGAGAAGTGGTGTGATTAATAATATTGTATGTTTTAAATAACTCATTTATTATTTCCCTGCAAAGTGATTGTTCACCATCATGTACTATTTTCTTAGGTGCTCCTATTAGTGAGAATATTTCCGATAATGTATCGCAAACTTTGCTTTTTTCCGTTGGTTTTATTATAGCATACTTAGAAAACTTATCTATGATTGTTAAATACCATTGTTTTTCTAAAGACATGAAATCTATGTGCCAGACTTCCATTGGTTCGTAGGGCGTTTCAGTTTCAAAAGCTAATGTTACGTTTGGATGTCTATTATATTTTTCTTTTTGACAAGGCTTTTTGACAAGGACACTGTAGAATATATTTCTTTATTTGTTTCCTCATATTTTCCCAATAATATTTTTCTTTTAACTGTTTATATAAACTTTCAATTCCAGGGTGTCGATTATCTTTTAAATGGTATTCTTTGATAATTCTTAATTGTTCTTCTTTCAATAATAAATATTCCAACATAAATTCTTTTAAAATATCTTCCTCATTATTCGGTGGGACATAAAAATACCAAATTCCGTTTTCTCGACTTGCCTTCTTGTATGGTGCATATTCGAATATTACACGTCTTAATCTTTTAGGTGGATACGCATTTATTATAGGGATTCCTTCATCACTATCTTCTTGATTAGAATGTACAGTATCTTGCTGATTACTATTCAAATCATTGTTAGATTGATTTGAGTTTTCTAATGATTCGTCTTTTGAAGAATTACTTATACTGGAATTTGTTAATGCCAAATCTTCTTCCAAATTTACATCTAATGAGTCACCATCAGTGTGATGAATCTCTACGCGACTTAATGCGTCGGCGACATAATTATCTTTTTCTTTTACATGTTCTATAGTAAAATCATAGTCTTGTAATTTTAATTTCCATCTAGTTAATCGCTGATTGGGTTCTTTTAATTTAGCTAACCATATTAATGCTTTGTGATCTGTACGCAACGTGAATTTTCTTCCATAAATATAAGGTCTAAATTGTGTTACAGCCCAAAGTATTCCTAATAGTTCTTGTTCAGTTGTATTATATTTTTGTTCGGCTTTACTTAGAGTCCCAGATGCATAGGCTATCGGATGACTTTCTTGACTTAATACGGCTCCTAAAGCTATGTCAGATGCATCGGTCGTAATTACGAAAGCTTTATTAAAATCTGGGAAAGCTAAGATAGGTGCGTTAGTTAATAAATGTTTACAAGTCTGTATTGCTTCAATATAATTTTTCTGATGGATATCTATAGTAGCATCCTTTTTTGTAGATTCTGTAAGAGGTTTCACTATTTTACTTAGATTTGGTACAAATTTCCTATAATATCCTATTAAACCTAAAATGCTCTGATTTCTTTAACAGATTTTGGAATAGGGAATTTTTGGATAGCTTCAATTTTTTTTTGATTTGGTTTTAAACCATCTTTATTTAAAACATGGCCTAGGAATTCAATTTCTTCTTCCATAAAAACGCATTTTATTTTTATTAACTTTAAGGTTGGCTGATCTTAATGCTTCAAAAACCTGCTGAAGCCTATTGATATGCTCTTGTTTTGTTTTTGAATAAATTATTATATCATCTAAATAAACAAGACATATATTTCTAGTGATTTCCTTGTTCAGTACATTATTCATCATTCTTTGGAAGGTTGCTGGTGCATTTTTTAAACCGAATGGCATTCTTAAAAATTCATAATGACCATCAGGTGTACTAAATGCGGTTTTCTCAATAGAAGCTTCATCCATTTTAATTTGATGATAACCTGAGGTTAAATCAAGAGTAGTAAAATATTTATTACCTTGTAATTTTGAAAATAGTTAATCTATGTTAGGCAAAGGAAATTTATCTGACATAGTCTTTTCATTTAATTTTCTATAGTCTATTACCATTCTCCATTTTTGTATTCCAGATTGATCTACCTTTTTCGATATGATGTGTACAGGTGAGGCCCATGGTGATTCTGAGGGGCGAATTATATTTTCACATAATAACGTATTAATTTGTTTTTTTATTTCCTCTTGTTGAATTTGCGGTAACCTAAATAGTCTTTGATAAATGGGCTCATCATGAATTAAATTGATATGATGTTTAATTTTTGTCGTTGCACTGTTTGTGACGCTTTCTGTAAATAAATCTTGATATGTATCACAAAGTTCTTTGATATTTAAATTATTATCATCCGTCATATGAAAAATAAGTAATTCTCGTTCCCAATTTTGTGATAAGTATGACGTTTTAATGGGTACTGAAATGATTGAACAAATTAATGTGAAAATAGATTTAAAAGAAAGGAAATTAAGTATGCCGACTTAATTTCCTTTCTTTTAAATCTATTTTCACATTAATTTGTTCAATCATTTCAGTACCCATTAAAACGTCATACTTATCACTAAATTGGTAATTTGCTAATTGATAATTGGCTCCATGTGAAGTTCTAACTGTGAATCTCTCTAACTTTTTACATTCAGGAAAGTATAACTTTTGTGCCATTGGTGTTATAAACGAACGTTGACTTCCTGTATCTATTAATATTTTTAGTTTAGGGTTTTCTGTTTCAAAATACGGTAAATATGATTTTACATGATTAAATTCTATAATGTTTTGTTTATATCTAATCCCTCGTGAAAATCCTGACTTTCTTCGGGAACGTAGGAACAGTTTTCCTCAGGAATATAATAATATTCGTCTACATAGTAATTTTCTTCAGGATTGGTAGTTTGAGAATTATAATTATTGTCATTGGATATTGATTCTTCCAAATTGTCGGAGTGATGGTATAACTCCTTTGCTACAAAACCTTTTCCTAAATTGATTTGGTTTGGTTTTATTTGGGCAGCTGTCCTCATTGTTACGTCTTCGGACTTTTGTATAGGACGCTGTTGTGGTTGAGATTGTTGTGGAAAACTATTTCTATATTGTTGAAATTGTGGATGCGGAGGTCTTTGGAATACGTTGTTTTGATTTGGATTCCAGGTGTGTTTAGTTTGATAAAAAGGTCTGTTTATAAACTGAGTGTTCATTCTCTGTTGTTGCGAATGCGATTGTTGAGGATGAAATTGAGTGTTCATGTGTTGTGTCGGTTTAAATTGCGGTACGCTCCATTGTTGTTGAGGTTGTATTTGGTTTGTAATACGAGGAGCAGGTAAATAATTAGAAAACTTCTAATTGTAATATCCTTGTAACAGTTTCATTAAAATTACAATTACTAACATATACTTGGTCATGGTATGGTAAACTATTTCTTAAAGTATTTTGTGCAGTGCTAATATATGGCTCCATGATCTCATCTATAAGATCTTGTCGGGCTATTCCGTGCTTATCAGTTAACTTACATTTAATAAAAAATAATTTTTGTTTAAATTCAAATATTAAATCTTTATATGTAGTTTTTTTCTTCACATTAGATAATTCTACTAATAAAGTATTAAGTTCCCTATTATCTGCACACTCTACCTTCAGGGTGGCTTCTATGTTATCCCAATTAAAAGCATGGTTAATCATATAGACGATTGCTGCGGCCCTGCCTTCTAGTTTGGTTAATATTAACATAATATTTTGAGGTGTGTTTCCTCCTACAGCTTGTAGCCATTGCTTTGCATTATTTAAATAATTATAAATAGTAAATGGGTCACCATTATATGTGGGGACAAAATTAATTAACTTATTTGGATCAATTGTGAACTGCACTGGTGATATCAGTGGCTGTGACAATGGAACTTGTGATGAACTAGATACACTTAGTGGTACGTAGCCTTGTTTACCCTCCATATTATTTTTAGGAAGTGGGTCGGTGTCTCTACTTACTCTAGTCTTAGATTTATTTACAAAAATCGGAGATCTAATTAGAGGAATTTTGGATAGGATAATGCTACTCGGTGCTTACAGAACACAGCTGATGACAACACGGAGAACCAGCATTTCTTCACTTTATCTTGACTTATTTATTTGGTAGGATACCCAGTTTTAAGACTTGAAAGTCACGCGAAGTGTTTTAGCGAACTTGGAGGTTTTTGCCTCAAACGTTCTTGAACTTTATAACACAATCACTTTTTATCTGGGCCCCACGTTGGGCGCCAGTCAAAATAGCTCAATCGGATTTAGTTTTTAAAAAAAATATTTTATTTTATTGATTTACTTTTACAAAATTCACAATATTGTTATTAGATCTCACAATTTATAACTTAAGACTTAGAGTTAACACGACGAATGCTCAGTAGACACTGCCCGCTCCTCCGATGACCAGGTCTTTTATACCGCCATGATTGCTAATGGCTCTTTGTCTTTATTCACCAGAACTTTCTCGGTCCTGGTGGTCCAAGGGGTAATTAGTATTGGAGATTGATGTTCCATTGTTCTGGTTTCCATAACATCTCCTATGTCTTCCTTGAAAAGGTTCATTAAATTTTTAATACGTTCATTGTTCAGGTCTTGTTGACTCATGAACGGTTTTGAAGTACTATTACAAAATCTTGACGTAAGTTGTGATATTATCGTCCTAACAGAATTTTGGTTGTCAAAGCAGAACGTCAACTTGCCATCTCTTTACGGATATTATTCTTAAAAAACTGAAAGAAATATAAACCAAAACTATGGATTAGTCGTTTATATCAAAGATAACCTGCGAACAATGAAAGAAGAACCTGTATCCATAGACAGTAATTGCTTAATAATTAAAATATTTCCGGATACGGTAGTCGTGGCTACTTATAGGCCTCCGTCTCAAAATATGGAAAGATTTTTAGACTCACTTGACATAAACTTAAAAAAATTATCATCTTTTAAAAATATAATACTTATGGGCGATATTAACATTTACATTGCTTCTGGAAAAACCGATACCCATGTACATAATTATCTGAATATTTGCTCATTTCATGGACTTTTACCAGCTCACTATCACCCCACGCATCAGAGCGGCTCAAGTTTAGACCATATCATTCTAAAATCAAAAAATCCATCCATAACATTGGTAACTAATTCTTCGCTTACCGATCATCAAGCTGTTTTACTAACATTGCAATTATGTTCACCTAGAAAAAACTGCGTAGCTACACTAATGTTAATATGAAAAAACCTTGAAAACCACATACGCGGTATTAATTTTGACCCTGTTTATAATTCAAGTGATGCAAATATTTCTTTAAAGTATTTCATAAATTCGCTACAATATGCAATAAGGAAAAACACATTCACTAAGACAATGCCTAGAAAGTACAATTGTATTAAACTCTGGATCACACCTGGTCTCGTTCGTTGCATATGACATAGAGACAAACTTCACAGAAAAATTAAACTCTCACCTGAAAACGTAATACTTTCTGTTACTTATAAAAGGTATCGAAACTTCTGCAATAATCTTTTGAGGAAACTAAAAAATCAGTACGATAAAAATGAATTACAGAAGGCGGGGAAAAATATTAAACTTGTGTGGAAATTTTTAAAAACTAATACATTTAGAACGAAAAATCCCGTACCCCCGCTTGATTTACTATCAACAGAGATAAACCCATCCGATGCAATGAATGAAAAACTTGGCTGAAAAATCTCTAAATTCCAACAATTTTTCCCGACAAAACCAGACTACGACATCTTCCAAACTAACTCTTTTGTTTTATTAGATATCGATGTAAACGAAGTAGTAAGTTTAATAAACGGGTTAAAGGATGTTTGTGCTACTGGGTGGGATGACATACCTAATAACATACTTAAAAGATTTAAATACCTACTTGCTCCTCCGATAACCCACATTTTTCAGCTATGTTTATCTAAAGGAATATTCCCTAAATTGCTCAAAAAAGCTGTGGTCACACCTGTATTCTAGTCTGGAGACAAAAACAGTGTGAATAACTACAGACCCATCTCAGTGCTAACAGGCCTCTCAAAAATTTTAGAAAAAATCATCAACAGTAGATTGATAAAATATCTGGAAGATAACAAACTACTTTCAGAGTCAATTTGGTTTTAGGCCCAAAAGATCAACTAGCCAAGCAGTACACAAATTAACAAATAATATTACTTGCAATCTAGATAATGGTTTGCACACAATTGGGATCTTTCTAGACCTTGCCAAGGCCTTCGACACTATTTCTTGTACTTAACTTTTGCACAAGCTTGAAACACTTGGGATAAGAGGAGCACAACTTCTACTTTTTTCTGATTATCTCAGCGATCGTCATCAATATGTAAAAATTGGACAGTTTACAAGTGCTGAACTTCAAAATAGTTGTTTCGGAATTCCACAAGGGAGCATTTTGGGCCCTACGTTATTTTTAATCTACATAAATGAACTATGCAGCCTCTCAGTCCAAAATGGTGTCATAATTTCTTATGCGGATGACACCGCTCTATTGTTCTCAGCTAAATCTATAGTTGACGTCTATGAATATGCTCAGAATGGATTTAACATCGTGTGTAATTGGCTCCATAATAATGTCCTAACTTTAAATGCAGATAAAACAAAATACATTTTATTTACAATGAGAAATACTAACATACCGCTTACTATTCTAAACATTCACGCACATAATTGTAGCTCGTATGCTGACACTGCATGTTCTTGCCCCACTTTAGTTAAAGCTGACCATTTAAAATATCTTGGTGTCACTATTGACTCCAATCTAAATTTTCGTAAGCATATCGAATTACTATGTACTAGAGTGCGCAAATTAATATTTGTTTTTAAGAATTTACGAAACAGCCGATTATAAATTAATTAAACAAGTTTATTTAGCTTTGTGTCAGTCAATTCTTACCTATTGCATTGCATCATGGGGTGGTGCTGCAAAAACAATTTTACTCCCTCTAGAGCGCGCTCAAAGAGCAATTCTAAAGGTTGCTACCTTTCGTCATTTTAGATTTCCTACGCACCAGCTCTACCTAACATGCAAGGTACTAACAGTACGACAATTGTTTATTATAAGCATAGTACTACACCAACACACTGCACTTACTTATGACCCAGTACCTTCTGAAAAGAGAAGAAAGGACCTGGTTTGCATAAACCCTCAAACTAGACATGCGTTTGCTAATCGATTTTATGTGTTTTTAGGACTTTTTCTATATAATAGGCTCAACAAGGCACTAAGCTTCTACAGTGTGAGTTATAAAAAATGTTGTAAAATGTTATCAGAATATTTAGCCATACTCAATTACACAGACACAGAAAAACTTCTAGAAATTCTGGCATGATAATATTATAATAATATTCCCTCGTATGTTTTTGCATGAGTTTTTATTACTCTTGTAAATGTACATAGGCTAAGTTTGAGGTATTAATGTACTAATATGCTTTTTCTCATAGTTGTTATTAGAATATATTTGTAAAGAAAAATATATTTTTCTTAATTTCTATATTCCCGCGCATCAAGCGCTATCGTGATAACTCCCTAAACCATACTTTTTATTTAGTAATCTGTGGTAGAATAATATAACCTATGAAGTATCTATCTGTCGACTGACGTGAGAAAACAAGATTAAAGAATTATAACGTATTGTGATTCAGACATAGTGATTTAATAACATTAAATGTCGTTTCTTTTCTTACAGGTAAAGTTATTTTACTAGATGCTTTTATAAATTTCAATATAACATGTAAAAATATTGTACCTAAATAAATTTCTTTTCTTACAGAGAAACAATTGTGTTTAGATTGACTGTGTCGTCCAAATCACCATAAATAATCTTATAAAACGACATTTACTGTCAGAAAAGTTGAAATTTACGTTTCAAGCAAAATCAGCAATAGACGGAAAGTCGAACTTCATCGCCATAACTTCAATTGTCACACAAGATGACAAAGTGTTCTTGATTCCTGAGGAATATCAAGCAGTATCACTTCATAAACATATCCAAACCTCTAAAGCTTTTGTTACAGTGAAGAATACATTGAAAAAAAGACATCAAACTAGAAGTGTATGGATAAAAGTGACAGAGGGTATGTTAAATACATACCTTGATGAGGATGATAACATGATTTTTCAGGACCAATTCCTTGAGGAAATTACCCAAGAACAATTGGCTAATGTCAATAAAAATACTTCAGAAGATCCTATAGCAAAAATTTTGGAAAAACTTATCGAAGGTCAACAAAACAAAGAAAAACAAAGTATAAAAAAGTTAGCTGACAGGTTTGTGATTGAAAAATTTGATGGTAGAAATATAAATGCAAATCACTGGATGGAAGTATTTGAAAAAGAATGTGCAAGGTTTGATTTAGTAAAAGAAGAAGAAAAAATTGAAATATTCAGATTATTTCTAGAAAAATCTTTAATTGATATAATTGCAGCCGGCTTACCAGATTTTATAACTGATCGGATCAACAAAGAGGAAGTAGTACAAACAAAATACTTATTTAATGAACTTGGGAAATTAGAACATTTGGTTACAAAGAAAAAAAATATCAAAAAAAAAGATGATACTAAGCTGACGAAAGAAAAATGTAACATTTGTGAAAAATTAAATAAAGGTGTGCGCTATCATTCAGAAGATTTGTGTTGGTTCAAAACAAAAATAAATACTGAAAAAGATAAGAAACAAATAAAGCTCATCAACAATTCAGAATTGGAATGCGAACTTCAATGTGAAGACCAAAAAAACTAATAGTGCCGCCATTAATTAAAGTAAAATTAGTATTGAATAAAAATGTTGAAGTATTTGGAATCTATGACTCAGGTTCTAATGTGTCATTAATAAATTCAAGGTTGTTGAAGATAAATAATAAGGAATTGAGTTTTTCTAACAATACTAATTTAAAAACAATTAATGGCGTTAAAAAGGCAAAAGGCAAAGTCACACTCAACATAACCATCTTTAATGTTGAGAAGAAAATGGATGTATTTGTAATAGACAAGGAAAATTTCGATTACGACTTTTTAATTGGACTAGATTGTATTAAAAAGTTTTACTTAATTCAAAATGAAAACTTAGAAATCAATCAAAAAGTTCCCATACAAGAAAGTGAAATACTTTCTAAGGAAACAAATAAATCAGATATCTTTATTTCTAAGGAAATAAAACCTGATAATTTAATAAACTTCAACGAAAACTTCAGTGAAGAAAACTTCAAAATTTGGATAAACCATCTAGACTATCAACAACAGGCAGTGATTGATGAATTAGTAATGAACAATAAATCTACATTTGCAAAGGACAAATATGACATCGGAACGGTAACAGATTATGAAGCGCACATTGATCTGTTAGTAGAAAAATACTGCAGTAAAAGGCCATATCGTTGCACGATTGAAGACAAAAAAGAGATTGAAAACCAGATTTCAAAACTATTAGAAAAAAAAATAATAGAAGAATCATATAGTCCTTTTGCAGCTCCAGTTACATTAGCTTATAAAAGAGATGAAAATAAAAAATCAAGATTATGCATAGATTTTCGAGACCTAAATAAAATTGTTGTCCCTCAGTCACAGCCATTCCCACTTATTGAGGAAGTTTTTCTCAACACTGGACCTGAATTCAGCATTTTGGTCAATACCTCTGCGTGTCACAGACAGAGACAAAACTGCATTTGTCACACAAGAGGGTCACTATCAATGGACTTGTTTGCCATTTGGCTTAAAAACCTCACCAGCTATATTTCAGAGAATAATGTGCAACATAATACGGAAACACAAGCTCGGAGAGATCACAGTAAGTTTCATTGATGACATCTTATTATTCTCAAAGACTTTCTCAGATCATGTCAGACATCTAGAACAACTATTTCAAGCAATTAAAAGTGAAGATTTAAGACTGAAATTTTCTAAATGCATGTTTGCAGCCGAATCAGTTAAATACCTGGGTCACATAATACAGAATAATTCAGTTAGACCTCTGAAAGATAACTTAATATCAATAAAAAACTTCCCTACTCCGAAAACGCAAAAAAATGTGAGACAATTCTTGGGAAAAATAAACTTCTATCACAAGTATGTGCCAAAAATAGCAATAAAATTGGAACCATTGCATAACCTCTTGAGAAAAGGACAAACCTTTATCTGGACTAAGGCATGCCAAGAGTCATTTGATGAAATGAAACAAATATTATGTTCTCAACCAATATTGACCATTTTTGATCCTAACTTGCCTATTCACATATACACAGATGCCAGTATACTAGGAGTAGGGGCAGTCTTAAAACAGCCACAAGAAAACAATGAAGAGAAACCGGTAGCATATTTCTCAAAAAAATTGAATGAAGTACAAAAAAGGAAGAAAGCTGTATTCCTGGAATGCCTAGCAATGAAAGAATGTGTAAAGTATTGGCAGCATCTCTTGATAGGTAGGAAATTCACTGTCTTCTCAGATCACAAGCCATTGGAGAATATGAATATAAAGTCAAGAACAGATGAAGAATTAGGAGACCTAACATACTACCTATCACAATATGATTTCCAAATTAAATATTCTCCAGGAAGATACAACATCGAAGCTGATTGCCTAAGCAGGAACCCAGTCTTGGAACCAAATGAAAACCTGGATGAACAATTAAAAGTAGTCAACATGATAAAACTGGAAGATATCTTAAACGATCAAGATAAAAATGAAAAGATACAGTACAAAACAGAGAAGTTAATGACGAAAAACAATGTTTATTACAAGAAAGTAAAGAAAAAAGAAAAAATTATTCTTTCAGAGAAATTCAGTATACAATTCATCAAAAACGTACATACAGACCTAGGTCATATAGGAATTAAACAAATGCAAAGAATGATCAGCACATGGTATACAGCAGACAACATGACAAAAAACATAAAAAGAATCTGTGACAGTTGTATGGTATGTATGAAGAACAAATCAAGAGGACAAAATAAATATGGATTGATGTCCCAATTGGGACCTGCCACAAAGCCTTTTGAGATATGTTCCATTGATACCATTGGAGGCTTTGGGGGTTCAAGGTCAACAAAGAGATACTTGCACCTGCTATCAGATCATTTCACTAGATACGCTTATATATTGACGTCAAGTACTCAAAATGCAAATGATTTCATCAAACTAGTGAAAAAATGTGCATGTGGCGATATTGGCATGATTCTCTCAGACCAATACCCAGGTATCAATTCAAGAGAATTCAAAAGATTTTTGGATGAAAAGAATATTCCAATAATTTTTACTGCAGTTAACTCGCCCTTTTCAAATGGTTTAAACGAAAGGCTAAACCAAACGTTGGTCAATAAAATCAGATGCAAGATAAACGAAAATGACACAAAATTAGCATGGACAACTATAGCACAAAATTGTGTCAAAAACTATAATGTAACGGAGCACACTGTCACTGGTTATGCTCCAAAGTACCTACTAAACGGTACAGATGTTACGATCTTGCCAAATGAACTGAAACTTGAGAAGACCGAATATGATTGGATCCAAGACAGGAAAAAAGCTCTGGAAAATACGATTAGATCACATAATTACAACAAGACAATTTACGATAAAAATCGAATACATGTAGACTTCAAAGTTGGTGATGCTGTTTTTATCGAAAATGGAAACAAACTGAACAGGAAAAAGCTCGACGAATTGAGAATCGGACCCTACAAAATAGTAAAAAAATATCAAACTCAATTTTTATGATAAACACCGAACATAGGAAATCAGAGTCAAAATTTTTTCACATCTCGAAACTAACACCAACCTCTGGGCTTGAAAACCCATGAAAACGCTGCGTGATTAGTCGTTGTTTTATCTTCTCTGAGAGGGGGAGATGTAAAGAAAAATATATTTTTCTTAATTTCTATATTCCCGCGCATCAAGCGCTATCGTGATAACTCCCTAAACCATACTTTTTATTTAGTAATCTGTGGTAGAATAATATAACCTATGAAGTATCTATCTGTCGACTGACGTGAGAAAACAAGATTAAAGAATTATAACGTATTGTGATTCAGGAATCGACATAGTGATTTAATAACATTAAATGTCGTTTCTTTTCTTACAGGTAAAGTTATTTTACTAGATGCTTTTATAAATTTCAATATAACATGTAAAAATATTGTACCTAAATAAATTTCTTTTCTTACAGATAAACAATTGTGTTTAGATTGACTGTGTCGTCCAAATCACCATAAATAATCTTATATATTTATTTCAGCTAACAAAAAAAAAAAAATTGAAGTGTAAAGTGATGGCCTTTTTTTTTTTTTTTTTTTTTTGGGTGGGAAATCATCAAATGACTTCTCCTGCTCTGGGTGGAGCGGGAGGGCGTGTCAGACTTTTACTGACTAAAACCCACCCGTGTTCCTTCAGTTGCCTGTGCCAGGGCCACGGTTTTCTCTGTGGAATAACCCGCGACCCTGAGGCGTCGGCCCTATCGGACCCCGTCATTTTGTGCTGACATCTCTTTGAGGCGCGCGTGGAACACAACGCGCCGTCGACCCGGGCCTGGTCCTTACCGGACGGCGAGCTACCCATGGCTCGCCGTCCGCAAGCCCGCGCCTACGGTGGCCGGGAATCTGCTTGCGATTCCCGACGCCCAGGGCGTCTCCTGCGGCGGCTAGGGGCGTGAGGGCGCAAGGCTCTCTCCCTCACGCGCTCCGCCTCCTCCTTTGCGAGCATTACTGCTTCGCAGAAGGAGGTGACGGCTTTCCATTCCCTCTCGCTCCGTACCATGGCCTGGACCAGGGCCGGACGCGAGAGATCGCCGCCGCCAATCGCCTCCGCGAGGACACTGCGGTGCTCCGCCCAAGCTGGGCATACCTCCACCGTATGCTCCACCGTGTCCTCCGGGCGATCCACACAATGGTGACACCCGGGCGTTTCCTCCCGCCTTATGCGAAACAGGAACCTCCCGAAACAACCGTGTCCGGTGAGGACCTGTGTCAGGCGGAAGGTGAGGACGCCGTGGCGCCTCTCCAACCACTCCTCAAAGAGGGGACTTACCGCCGCTATTGTGGCGTGCCCAGCACTGGGTTGCGACAATCGCACCCTCCATGTCGCCATGAGATCCCGCCGGAGCTCTGTCCGCTGTACCGTGATTTCTCGCGGCAGCGGAGTTACACCCCGGCGTTTTGCCTCCTCGCGCCACTCCCATACGTGCGCGAGGGCTTTTGCCTCCAGATCCCATGGCGGCAATCCGGCAAGAAGGCTCGCCGCCTCGCATGAGACCGTGCGGTATCCCCGGACCAGCCGGATGGCCATGACCCTTTGGGACGCGTTCAACCTGCGGGCCGGTCGGCGCCTCAAAGAACGCGCCCACACCGGTGCTCCGTAAAGGGCCATGGACCGCACGACTCCCGCGTAGAGCCTCCGGCAGGAGGCGTTTGGACCCCCTAGATTGGGCAGGAGCCGCCTCAAGGCAGCCCCAGCCCGCTCCAGTCTGGGAGCCAAACGTCGGAAATGCTCCACGAAGTTCCACCGGCTGTCGAGGACGAGTCCCAGGTACTTCATCGTCGACTCGACGCCGATGTGAACCCCTCCCGCCGTTATCTGGGAACCCGACAGTGGCGCGTTCCGAGGACCATGAAAACACATGGCCTCGGACTTGTGCAGGGCCACTTCGAGTCCCAACTGCCGGATCCTCTCGACGATTGTCGCAACCCCGAGTGTCGCTTGTTCGGCCGCCTCCTGGTGCGACCTCCCCTGTGCCAGGACCAGCGTGTCGTCAGCGTAGCACACCACGCTGACGCCATTCGGGAGGTCGGCGCGCAGCACCCAGTCGTAACCGATATCCCACAGAAGCGGCCCCAGGACCGATCCCTGTGGGACACCGCACGACATCTCTCGGCGGTTCCACTCTCCCCGGTGACCGGGGTAGATGACGGCCCTGTCCGTCAAATAGGCCTCGACCACGCGACAGAGGTAGGTCGGCATCCGGTGATACCGCAATGCCTCCCTGATGCAACTCCAGGGCAGGGTGTTGAAGGCATTGGCGATGTCTAGAGACACCGCCAAGACGACCCCACCCCGGGCAACAGCATCCCCCGTCGTGAGGGCTCGCACGCGCATGATGGCGTCCACCGTAGAGCGCCCCCTGCGGAAACCAAACTGGCTCTCCGCCAAATCCGGCCCCACCCGCACCAGCCGCCCGACAAGGCGGTTTGCAATAACTCTTTCAAAGAGCTTGCCCACCTCGTCGAGCAGAACGATGGGCCGGTAAGCGGACGGAGAGTCCACAGGGCGCCCCGGCTTCTTAATGAGGACCAGTTTCCCCGTCTTCCAGCGAAGTGGGAACTGGCCCTCCTCCATGCATGCGCTTAGGAGCCCCATAAGTCGAGGCCCGAGAGCCTCCATGGCCAGAACCCAGGCTCTTCCAGGTAAGCCGTCGGGTCCTGGGGCGGTATTTTTGGCACTAAGCCTATGTACCGCCACTCTCAGCTCTACCCCGGTCACCTCCGAAGCATCGTCGTCGTCGTCGGCAGTGTGGTCCGCATCCGGCACCGCATTAGGCGGAGTCATGGGCGGGGGAGTATGCTCCCCCCGCGAAGGGAACAAAGTGCTCACCACCTCCTCCATGAGCTGGGGCCGGAGACTCTGCGTCAGGGGGGGAGCCCATGGGCGGAGTTTATCCCGCACCATTTTGTAGGGGCGTCCCCACGGGTCCCTGTTCAGAGTCTCCAGCGACTCCTCGCGGGCCAGAGCCCTGGCCCGCAGGATCTCCGCTTGGAGGGCGGTCTTCGCCGCTCTGTACCCCTCGTACAGCTCCGCCTGAATGGCTTCCGTATTCGGAGGGCGAATACGTAGCCTGCGGTGCCTGGTGTACAGGTGTCGCGCAGCCACGCACGCCTTGCGCAAAGCCGTCAGCTGCGGCGACCACCAGCACACCTGGCGCCAAGCACGTCCGGGCTGGACCCGGGGCATTGCCACGTCACATATTTCGGACATGGCCTCCCGGAACCACTCCGCCTCGTCGTTGATGTCAGCAGGCCTGTCCGGTGGTGACACCCAGGCCTGCACGATCGAGGCTTCCAGGAGGAGCTCCCGGTCCAGCTGCTTCAGCGCCCACCGCGGACCACTCGGGGCCTGTCGGACCGGCGCGCTCGAGGTCTGGGCGGAGACGTCGAACCGGATGTACCGGTGGTCGGAATAGGTCTCCACCCCCTCCATGACGCGCCAGTCAATGACGTGCGGCGACAGAGCGGGGCTGGCGAACGAAATGTCCACCACTGATTCACCCCGCATACGCACACACGTTGGGACAGAACCCCGGTTTAGGACGACCAGGCCTGTCTCCAGAGCCCAGTCCTCCACCATCCTGCCCCGCGTGTCCGTGAGCCGGGAACCCCAAGCCAAGTTCTTGGCATTGAAGTCCCCGAGGACGAGCACGGGGAGGGAACGAAACCCGACGACGACGACTCTCAACTCCGCTAGGGAGTTGTGGAACTCGGCGAGAGTCCGGTTCGGAGAGAAGTACACCCCTACCACGACTATCTCCCCGAACCGTGCTGCCACGCAACCCCGTCCCCTCTTGACGGCCTCGAGGGACAGGGTACCGGCGGCGGCCGACGAAATTAGGGCCACTGAGCCGCTCAGGTCCTCCACCCAGTCATCCCTGGGCGGGACAAAGTACGGCTCAGCGACCACGGCGATGTTAATCGACCACTGCGCCATGCTCTGGAGCAACAGATCCTGAGCAGAGGCGCAATGGTTGATGTTCGCCTGGAGGAGGCGTAATGGGGCCATTACTGACACTCCATATCAGCCCCCTCCCGAGCCTCCTGTGGAGGTCCTGCCACTATGGTTGCGGCGGCGACGACGGTGGAGGCGGCAACGGCGACGGCAGTATCGGCGGATGCAGCCTTGACGGCGGTAGCAGTGGGCTTACCCCTGCCCCTGCCCCTGGCTTTGGCAGGTGGAGCGCAGACCTTACTCCCAACCCGGTGATCGGCCGGCTTGCCAGCTGCCGCACATATAAAGCAGTGCGGCGCGGCATTGCACGAGCCGGCCTTGTGACCGGGCTGACCACAGCGGAAGCAGTGACCGCTGCGGTCCACCTCCGAGGCGCATTGCACTCCCACGTGGTTGCCCACTTGGCAGCGGAAGCACCTCAGAGGTCTGGGTTCCAGCAGTTTGACCTGCGCGGAGACCCAGCCCACCAGGAGCCTTCGGCCCTCCCCGGTAATTTTTAGGGCCGCCGTCACGGGGCAGCTCACCGTTATAGCTCGCATCCCCGTGAAGTCAGGACGAATGGTGCCTGCCCTAACTTGCTCGGCAGAGCACCCACCAGTCCTAACGACGGCAGCCACCACCTCTTCTTCCGTCACGGAGTCGTCCAGGCCCAGAATGCGCATGTCAGCGCACTTCGTGATGATCACAAAGTGATGGCCTGAAACACAGGTTTGTATTAACCTAGTTCGGGCGGGACCTTACATTGCAATTCCAAACCATGGTAACTTGCACCTGTAATAAATTTTAGTTTAAGTAATTTTTAGGTACTATAATTGTATGGGAAATCTTAGGTTTATTATACACTTTATTATGTATTATTTACTGTAATTATTGACTCCTCACCGTCTTTAAATATCGTAAGCCAGAGTATCCGCAGCATACAAAAGAATTTCGACGGTTTTCAAGCCCAGTTGCCTAGGTTTTCTTTTGAATTTGACATAATTATTCTCACTGAGTGTTGATTGAATCCAAATAGGCCTATACCGACGATAGACGGCTACGTCATGTATTCCTCAAAAACCTGGATTAATCAAAATGACGGTATTGTGATATACGTCAAACAGGAAATCAAATGCATAGTCGAAGAACCGGAACCCAGTGGTGCTAACTTTATGTGACTAAAAATCCATCCAGATACTTGCATCTTGGCGGCATATAGATCTCCGTCTAATCACAATATTGGTAGTTTTCTAGATTCTATAGACAAAATAATTCGGCCAATTAAAGCGAAAACTATTATCCTGACTGGAGACATCAACATTGCAGTAAGTTGACCAGTGTCGTTCGGTATAGGGAATCGTATTTAAATCTCACTGCAGAATTAGGACTATTACCGGGCCATACACATCCTACCAGGATACAAAATTGCCTTGACCATGCGATGCTTAACACGACTTATCAAGCTACTGTATTTGTGATTAACTCGACGATGACTGACCATGCCTCAGTAATATTAAGTGTCTGTCAAACTTATCCTAAAAGGCAAACAGTAAAGATGCTGACAAGGGTCAATTACGAAGCGGCTGTAAAACATGTGGAATCGATCGATTTTTCATTTATTAATAAAGATGCTGAAACAAATACCGCTGCCGCTCTTTTTATTGATACGATTGCGTCTACTTTAGATACCCATTCAACAGTATATAATAGACCTAGCCGAAAAAGAATACTCAAACCCTGGCTAACTCCAGGTCTTCTCCGTTGCATACGCCACAGGGATAAACTCCATAAAAAGTTCTCATTAAACCCACAAAATAATGTCTTAGAAACATCCTGTAAAAGATATCGCAATTATTGCAACAAGTTGTTACGAAAACTAAAAAGAAACTATGAAAAGTCCCTGCTACAAAAATCAAAACACAATAAGGACAAATGGAACGCTGTTAAAACTATAATACTCGTACAACAGAAAAAAACAAAAATCTGGAGCCGACCAACTTATTCGAAATACGAGTAGTAATTACAACTCCATAGAGGATATAAATAAGTACTTCTCCAATATAGGCAAACACCTTGCTGATAATATTACTAACACCTATTCTTCCCTTACTAACCTATTATCACATAAGCCAGGCATAACCATGAACCTCAACTCGATAGTCCTACTTCCACGGATGAGCCGGAAATTGAAGCGTTGATACTAAATCTAAACAATGAGTGTGCCGTCGGTTGGGACGCCATCCCTGCTAAATTCCTCAAACTAGCAAGGCATGTTATTGTTCCCCACTTAACGAAACTGTTAGAATTGTGTATGTCTCAAGGAGTCTTTCCGAGAACTTTTAAAAAATCTGTGATAACACCAGTCCACAAGAACGGGTTGAAGGACGATGTCAAAAACTACCGGTCTATTTCGGTTCTTTCGACAATGTCTAAAATCCTAGAAAAAGTACTGAATACTAGGCTAATTAGCTTCTTAGATCGTAACAAGATATTGTCGGAGGCCCAGTTTGGGTTTAGGTCAGGAAGAAGCACTGAGGACGCTGTGGATCATGTTACATCTCAATTGAATGCCCGAAAGAAGTGCATCGGCATTGTCCTTGACCTAGTCAAGGCTTTCGAAACCGTTTCGATACCTATTCTTGTGGACAAACTGGAACGGATTGGTGTTCGGGGAACGGCCCTAAAACTATTTCGAGACTTTCTCTGTGATCGTACACAGAGAGTGAAAATACGAGAACACGTTAGCTCAGATGCCCTGGTCACACACGGCGTTCCACAGGCTAGTGTTCTTGGACCCAGTCTCTTCCTGATGCACATAAACGATCTGTGCCGGCTAGCTCTTGCAAATGGTAAGATTTTTACATATGCTGATGACACAGCACTCGTATTTCATGGAGAGACCTGGGATGAGGTTCGACAAAAGGCCGAGGTGGGCCTGCTTAACGTGGGCCACTAGCTAAGAGCTACCCTACTAACCTTAAACCTTGCAAAGTCGACCATTATCCAATTTAGTTTCTCTAAACTTAAGCCTACCAATATATGCGTTAAGTTACACGCATGTAACGCCCCTCAAAACTACACGTCCTGCTCATGTCTGCCTATTCCTCAATCAAATACAGTAAAATATCTAGGAATACTACTCGATGAAAATTTTACTTGGCGACAGCACATAGAGGTGACCACTGCTCGAATAACAAAACTCATATGGGTATTTAAGACACTTCGACATGTCGCTGATAATAAGCTACTATGCACGGTTTACTACGCACTGGTTCAGTCAGTGATCGGGTATTTGGCATTGGCATCTGGGGTGGGGCATGCAAAACGCGGATGATTCGACTTGAAAGATCCCAAAGATCAGTGCTTAAAGTAATGACATTTAGGCCTTTTAAATTCGCCACCGCTATTCTATATGGCAGGTGTCAAGTACCCACTGTACGGCAAATGTATGTTTTACATATAGTTACCAAACAGCATCTTGTGACACCATTGAATAAGCAAGTTTTAAGTAAGCGTACTATACGAAACGTTTGCCGGTCTGTTAAATTAGACAAAGCATGTACTTGTCAAGTCACATTTATAATAAAACAAACAGTGCTCTTAATATTAAGAACACTGTTTGTTATTACTTACACTTTGTTATTACACTTATTAGGGAGGCTAAAACTAAAACCAAATCATGGCTTCTGACACAAGAATACAGTCAAACATAATCCATTTTAATATAGGTATAATATTTAAGTTCAACAAGATCACACATCACCCACGTACACATTCTCTCATAACCTCCACTCGCACACCACCACACTCCACACAACACATAAAACACACACTCTTTACACTCACACTCACACTCTTGTAGAGAGACAAAATAATAAATCAGTTGTCATCACACACACATAATTTTTATAATGTATCCAATAACTGTTTTAATCATAAATTTAACTATTATTTTAAGAATTAATGTAACCACTATTTTCCTATGTGAATTATAATTTTTCTCTGTCGTAAAGTAAATTTAAACGATGTATATTGCATAAAATTCAGAACCTACTGATTAGGAGAAGACTCTGGCTCTTGTAATACAGGTTTTTTTAACCTAGCGCAGGAGTCAGAGCTTCACTTTGTTTGTACACATTTTTTTATGCATAATTTTCAATTTTCAAAATGGTAAGTAGGTTGGAGAAGTTGGGACAGAAAAGATATGAAAGGTAGAAGATTATAACCTAAAATAATTTAAAAGTAGTTTGGGCATGGACTTATTGTTCATTATTTAATAACAGAATGGTTTATTTATACATACTTACTTAAACTCACACATATCCCGTGGTGGAAGGTAGCACCTGCTACGATTCTTATATACCTACTCCTTTTGCTTCGTCCAACTTTATACATCCGAGTCACAAACACGCGTTGAAGTTCTACTTACCTGACTTTTTAAGGACATCAGGGTGTCTTCTCCTGGCCAATAAAAATAATTCTGAATCTGAATAAAAATCTTAACGATGGGTAGGTATCTATAGGTTCCTTCTATATCTTTTACATTGTGTGTATTAAGTACTAAGGTTCCTTTTGCATTATGTAGTGGAAAAGTTGCATCGCTGGTATCTTCAGCGATAATTAGGTAGACTTAATGCTGATTTTCGTCTTTAATCAAACTCGTATACCTATACCTTGCACGCTAATTGATGCTTCATAAAACTGCTAACACACTTCTGCAGGGAGTAGGGAACTGTATGTACTCTAAATACGGTGGTCGGATTAAACCAAGATGAAAAAAGCAAGTATCAGATAGTTTTAACAGCATCATCCTCCTGTCCGTCCTTTCATATAAACTAGGGGTTTGTTTTATAAAAGGAAAAAAATGTCTCTTTTATTGACATTGTAATATTACATAGAAATATACATTTTATATATACAATAATTGTACATAATCATTTATCTTTTATTTTCTTATTCAATACTAAAAAGATTTTCTAATTAAAAGAAAGAAGCTGGTGCAGAGATAAAGCAATGGTTTCTTGCATCGCCCATGTACCACAATATGCTCGTAATATGAGAGCATAATAATCTAATAAGGCAGTTCGACCCTCCAGCTTCTTTTCTACTGCGATGTACGTGTAATAAGACTTGCTACCTATTTGCGTAGATTGAATTCAGGCACATAGAATAGATGGGTGGTTGCCAACAAATATCCCTTCTAGAGTAGTCTCATCCCAGCAAACTTCTATTGCATACATTCTGTAGGCTCTTAAGTGCTCCCCTATACTTATATACATATTATCACTTGCAAATCGTTATCCAGAAGTAATGCCGTAGTCTAGGTTGGTGTGCAGAATAGTCCGTACAAAGGTAAGTCAAGTCATCAAGAATTATAAATCCCACGTTAACCGTTTAACACAAACAATGGAATGACAAAGATCATTTTGGACATGACAATTTGACACTGACGTTCCACTTTCCGTTTCATGTTTTCTATAACGTTATAACACAATATAATTTGTATATTTTTATGAACGGTATGTTTACATTGTAGGTACTTTTCACGTTTCATTTTATATATTTAATTTGATTTATCTAGAAATCAGTGTATAAGAAGGAAAACCGCTAAGCAAAAACGTACTTAGGTGTAAGAAGGTAAATCATTAGTGTAGATTGGAATGTATCAATTTAATTTGCTATTAAATTGATATTATAATTTATTTTTTATAAAACTTGTTATTATAATTTATATAAACTTGCCAGTGAACGGTGCTCCGTTAATTTTTAAATTACGCGGGTTCAAACTCGCCATTCATCTTTGCACGCCGAAATTAAAGGCTGGATAAGAGAACAATTTTGTTATTTTTACCAACCTTCTGTACCTTATTTATGCAAATAAATGATTTTGTTCTTTTTTTCAAATGCTCTAAAAGAAGAATATAATCAAACCCATCAGTCGTCTAAAAGCTTGTCGCAAATTTTACCTGCGAAAATAAACAAGAATAAAAAATGTAACTTGATCTTGACATAAGTAATTCTAAGAAAACATTCATGTATTCTTAAAATTAATTTACACAGGTAAATCTCGCAACAAGCTTTTTATATTTAAAAAAATTATAATTTAATACATTGATGGGTTTGAATTAATTAAAAGATTTTAAGGAGAATAATGGAAGCAAAAAGCAGGAAGTATAACAAATTTGTATACCTTTCGAGAAATCTTTGCGGTACCTATATACGACGCTATTGATGATTTCGTAGACTTATCAATTTAACGTCGGTCGAAACTCATTAACATACATTTCATTGTCATTTGGTGCAGTAATTATCAGGAAAATATTAATTTTGTATACATTTTTATAGTCATCTGTCAAGCCCTTAATGGCAATGACAAAACGAGTCCCAACTAACCGTCAAAAAGTTATTCCTTTCGTTCGTTCAAAGTTTTAAATTCATACTTCGATTCGAATCCATACTATCCATACTTCATCCATTCTAATATTATTAATGCGAAAGTTACTATGTCTGTAACCTTTTCACGTCTTAACCGCTGAACGGATTTGTATGAAAGGCCAACGGAAAGGTTACCTGTACCCTAATTGCGTAATATACAATCAATCAGAATCTGAATCGTTTTGAAACAGATTGCTTATCCATTGCTTCATACGTTCGATTAACAATTCTGCTCAACAATGTAAATAACGCAATGAATGTTGTTAAACTGTCAAAATCAAACAGATTGGTCGTAATCGTTTACGAAAATGTGTTACGCAATTAGGCTGCTGGGTTAGGACATAGATATTTTGTTATCCTGGATGTACGTTCCTGTGGGATAATTTCCGGCATCAACGAAAGCGAAGCCGTGAGCAAAGGCTAGTAATTATTAAAGTTCCATACTCGAAACTGCAGCGTAGATTGTAAACAGAGATAGGAAGGTACTACGTGCCTGCATAGTGCTTCATAGCCACTGCTGAGATGAGGCCGGCCTGCCAAGATCTTCTGCCTGGTTAAGGAATTCTTCGTTTGCAAAGTAGGAGCCGGATATAAATCTCAATCTATAAGTTATTTTTTTAGATAGGTACACTTAACTGGCACTGTGCCGGTGTAATTACAATGGGTAGGATGTACTCCCACACCTATGCCCGAATGTTGTTGTGTGAACGTGATGTCAAAAATTGTGTAGATGCAATTTTTTGTTTCTTCTGAAGATGTGGGTGAATTCTCAAAAAAACACTATATCATCTACCATATGGATTAGTAAGTACTCGTTCAAGGTCACGTAGTACACTCTGCGAACCCATTTGGTTTACATCCCACACACACGGGTAGCTGTGTCGGTATGAATAGTTACGCACACAAACGTTAAGTATAACGAGCGAGCTCAGTTTTTTTGTAATGTGCGTATGTCACACCAATAGGCAATAACTATAATACCAATGTAAAGTAATCATAAGTGCTTAGATAAAGGATTGGTTTCGCTGCGCTCGACTAGATACCGCCGGCGTTCTTGTCAAATGGGGCAACAAATACCACGCCGAAGTTGGCGTACCCGAGCCAGTCACACTGCAAGCTGTCTGTCACGTGCATGTGCAGAATGTTTTATAAAAATTTGATCATAATCCGAAGTAAAATGCCGGTTTGCGTAGTAAAACTGTGTAAAAATAATACTACGAGAAATAAGTAGGACACTGGTATCACATAGTATCAGTAAGTGTCGTATAATTTCAAAGAACAATGCCCACTTCCCATACATTTCAAAACCTGATAATGAAAGTTTATGTATAGTTATAAGGTATAGTAGAAACACTACCTGTAAGTTTAGAAAATAATGTCATATGGTCATTTTCACATTTGAAACGCTACGAAGTCCAAAAAATATTAATGTTACTTTTTAGGTTAGGATTTGCAGTTATAAAGAAATAAATGTGCTAGAACGAATTATTTAACACTCGAAGTTTAGTATAAAATAGTAATACTTACTTAATAATGCATATCTATGTTCTAAAACATCTTTTGTACTTTGTGAATTCCTTAAAACCAGCTGCCCTTATGCAAATACGTTTCAATCGTCCTAACTCAATTACATATTGCATGATTCATTATTTAAATTATTCATTTACTTGTAATTAATCCGTATTATACATTGTCTAAAAAAGAAATGAGAACTGAGTAAATAAAACGTAAAGTAATGTATGAAACTCAGAAACAGAGTCGAATGAAGTCAAGTAGCAGTGTGTAAAATGGAACGTTGTAAAAAAAGGTAGTTGAGATGCGCTCAAAACATGCGAATATGTTTACCGTCGAAGTAGAATACGCATAAAGAAAAATTAAAATTTAAAAACATCCTGCGTTCGTTTAACATTGTGATATGCATTATTAATATACAATTTAATTAGCTGTATTTTAAGTTTTATTTCATTTCTATACATAGTCAGGTGAAAAATGGGCATTCCTCTTTCAAAATAAAATTACATGAACCCTCAAAGCCATTCAGTGTTGCTGCGCATTCAACAGTCAAGTTCCCCGTGTTTGAAATCTAAAAAAAAAATGTGTATTTATTGTTTTTTTATTTTATTATATCTATCCTATTTCATTTATCTAACCTAGTTCTATACATTATTTAATGTTTATCTTTGTAATCTACACACATCTACACTAATATTATAAAGAGAAAAGATTTGATTGTTTTGTTTGTATTGAATAGGCTCCGAAACTATAAGACCGATTTGAAAAATTGTTTCACCATTAGAAGCCGAAATTATGTCTGATGAACATCGGAAACTTTTTTTTTTTTTCGAAATCCATGCGGACGAAGTCACGGGCGAAGTGCTAGTAAGGTGTAAAAATTTTAGCTGAAACTGTTTCAAGGGGTGATTCCACCCATGAAACTGAATAACTTTCCCTAAGAAACCTTATCGAAAAATGAAAAAAAAACGTAAGTAAATAAAAGTATCATAAATGAGTCTAATCATTGATTTACATACATTCCTTTTTACAAAGAAGAAACCTACGCCTTAGCTACAAATATATTTAAACATTCGCTTTTAATTTATTCAATCAATCAATCAACTTTATTTTCTCACCACAATATATATAAATTAGTTTACATTGGTCAGATTCGAGAAAGATACATAATTCTGGTATATATACTGTGGGAGACTGGCGCCTAAGCTAGGCTCGTGGCCTGTGTTTCAGGACACCAGGATCCCACCCCTTTTCATTTTCATTTTATAAATTATGTACTAAGCGCGCTGACAAAATGTAGTAAGGTATCATACGACATAAAGTTTTATTTTGATTATTATCTAGGTTATGTATGCGAGACGAATGTTAGTAGATCTGTAGTTTTCGTGAAAGTGTGGGTGTGTGGGTGTGTGGGTGTGCGAGTGTGTGATTGAGCGTTTAGGTTTTTAGGATGTTTTCAGTATCATTAATTCATTATAGTTTAATTTTGTAGCCAGTCAGTTAGCCTCTTTTTGCAGTTACCTTTTGTGAGATTATGTAATTATGTGTAACTCCTTATGAGTTTTATTGTAAAAGTAGCCACCTAGATAGCAAAAGAAACACCTTGCAAAAACTTCAGCAAAAGAAACAACTTGCTTCACTGGGTCAAATCCTCATTTCCCTCTAGACAGCGTTGGGTTATAAACCAAAAAGAAAGAGTATGCTGTTTCAACAGAATGTGCAATATAAACAGTTGACGCACTGTCAGGACTTCAGTTTCTTTGTCTAACTGTTTAGTGGGGTAGCGATACGGTCGAAAAGACGACCTTACAGTATAGCTCTTTGAGTTCTTTCAATTTCTGTTAGGGTAATTTTCGGAGCTCCACTCCAAGAGGTGATGCAGTAGCATATTAAAAATTGAGCAAGGGCATAGTACACTGATTTCAAAATATGTTTATCGACTACAGGTCTCAGCGTTTTGAACACATATATTAGTTTCCTTAATCTGATACTAAGAGTGGTTATGTGATCTTGAAATCTAAGGTTTTTGTCGATTGTTATTCACAGGTATTTAACATTCTCAGCCTTGGTGAGTGGTTCGCAGTTACAAATACGGGTGAGTGGGTTTGTGCAAGAATTTTGTGGTTTACTTGATGAGGCTAATAATTGTGATGATGTGTTGGCTTTCCTTTTCGACCTGCTTGAGATATTATTTATAGCCGACATTTTTTTAAATCTCGTAATGAGGCGTCTGTTTAAGTTTTCTATGCAATGTGTCACGATGACGCATACAGCGAAGTAATATTTGTTTATGGTTCGGAGTCTTAGCAGTCTTTGAGTCTATCACGTGTTTTATTAATCTAGTTATTGTTTCCCCTGCCACATGAGGATCTTGGGTTTCGATACTTCACTAAAGTCAAGTTGTTTTAGGTCTGCGTCTATTTTAATTCAATTACAACGAATCCAATTTATTGTAATTATTTTAGGCATTCGTTTTGACAAGAATAACATTACTGTCTCATGATCAGTTAGAGCAGAGTGCGACTGAACAAGAAAGTGTTAGTCGAGTTTTCAGTGTGACGTGGCCAAGACAAGCTTGTTGTTGAGTAGGTATTGTGTGAGCAGGTAACAGGCCATGGGTAGCCAGTAAGTTTGTAAGTTTAGGTAAGAATGTTTAGCGGGATCTTTGGAGTGTTCATGTATATTTATATTTATGTCCCCCGTAATAATAGTAGTACTGTATTTGGGTGGTCTACTTAGGATATTTTTTAAGGAGTTATAAGAAAACTATGTCTTTATAAACTGGCGGACGGTATATCGCTAAGAGAACAGTATTTCTATCGATTTTTACCTGGAGATAGTTGGCATCTAAGAATGACGGCTCCCCTGCAACTAGTTTCAGTTTTTTATGCACATACAGGACTACACCTTCATTTTGTGTATAATTATTGTTGGTAAGGTAATAGTTATAGTTCGCCAATTCGGGAATATTATGGGTGTTAGGGAGCCAACACTCGGTTAATGCGATTGTGTCCCAGTCAAGTTTTGTCCGAGCAAGTGTACTCATAAAGCCCGCCATGTTTTTATTTAGAAAGAAAACAAAAAAAAAGAAATAAACGTTTATTTGCGGTAAACATGACGCAAAAAAGAACAACACCCAAAAAAGAAAAGGTTATGGGAAACATGCGTCACATTCACGCAAAACGGCTATCGCTCAGCATAAATGCAATTCAATTCAATTCAATTTATTCAGTAACAATTCACATTGCGTTCGAATATAATACAGCATGAAACAATATCAAATACAATAAAAGCAATTCAATTAAAATTATAAAATATTATTTAGATTTAAATACCATGCAAATACAAAACAATAAGTCATTAAGTCAAAAATAGTAGAAATCCAAACGAAAAACAATAATAATAATTTAAAGATGTCATGAGCACGGAACACAATAAAACACCATAAACAAATAATACATGTCAGTTTGAAAAAAATAATAAAAATAAAAAAAACATCTAGAATTACAGATCATCTAATGAGTAGAAACATCTTTCCAATAGGAATGCCTTGAGCCTTGCCTTGAATGAGCCCGTGTACAATATGCTTTTTAACTCTAGCGGTAACGTATTAAATATTTTAACTGACTGATACTGTGGACTATGCTTAACTATTCCAAAAGCCGGGGTGATTTTGTTCCCAAAGTCTTTTCTACGCGTTTTTTCCCTTACCAGCCTGTCTGTCATCATATCTGTTTCGTAGTCATAAATATATTTTTTAAAGCTGTTCAACAGTGCTACTACGTAAAGGCTAGGTACTGTGAGAATACCAAGTTCTTTAAAATATGGTCGACAGGTGTCTCGTTGAGAAATGCGGACCATGGGTCGGAGCGCTCGTTTTTGGAGAATGAATGCCCTATGCCAGTTGTACTGGTAGCTATTTCCCCAAAACTGTATGCTATACCTCAGTTTGGACTCAACCAGCGCATAGTATACCATTTTTTAATGTTTTATGCTCACTTCGTCCCTAAGAGTTCTTAAGGCATAGCAAGCAGAAGATATAGATGAATCCAATGCTGCTAATTCCATCTTCCAATTTAACAAATCATCAATAAAAATTCCTAAAAACTTGACTTCCCTGACAAGCTCTATTTTAACTTTGTCAAGTTCAATGGCCATAGTGTCTTTATTACGGGCAGTTGTTTTGAATAACATAATGTTGGTTTTAGTTGTATTTATCATCAGCATATTCGCATTAAACCAAGAATGAAAGGCCTCTAGAGCTGCATTCACCTTCACAGTAAGGTCTTGGATATCGTTGGCTGCAACAACAGCATTTGTGTCATCCGCAAAAACTACAAGTTGTATGCCCGGTAACCGTTTATATATTAAATTAATTAGGTCATTAGTGAATAATATGTATAATAAAGGGCCTTTTTTTTTTTTTTTTTTGGGTGGGAAATCATCAAATGACTTCTCCCGCTCTGGGTGGAGCGGGAGGGCGTGTCAGACTTTTACTGACTAAAACCCACCCGTGTTCCTTCAGTTGCCTGTGCCAGGGCCACGGTTTTCTCTGTAGAATAACCCGCGACCCTGAGGCGTCGGCCCTATCGGACCCCGTCACTTTGTGCTGACATCTCTTTGAGGCGCGCGTGGAACACAACGCGCCGTCGACCCGGGCCTGGTCCTTACCGGACGACGAGCTACCCATTGCTCGCCATCCGCAAGCCCGCGCCTACGGTGGCCGGGAATCTGCAGGCGACTCCCGACGCCTAGGGCGTCTCCTGCGGCGGCTAGTGGGGGCGTGAGGGCGCAATGCTCTCTCCCTCACCCGCTCCGCCTCCTCCTTCGCGAGCATTACTGCTTCGCAGAAGGAGGTGACGGCTTTCCATTCCCTCTCGCTCCGTACCATGGCCTGGACCAGGGCCGGACGCGAGAGATCGCCGCCGCCAATCGCCTCCGCGAGGACACTGCGGTGCTCCGCCCAAGCTGGGCATACCTCCACCGTATGCTCCACCGTGTCCTCCGGGCGATCCACACAATGGTGACACCCGGGCGTTTCCTCCCGCCTTATGCGAAACAGGAACCTCCCGAAACAACCGTGTCCGGTGAGGACCTGTGTCAGGCGGAAGGTGAGGACGCCGTGGCGCCTCTCCAACCACTCCTCAAAGAGGGGACTTACCGCCGCTATTGTGGCGTGCCCAGCACTGGGTTGCGACAATCGCACCCTCCATGTCGCCATGAGATCCCGCCGGAGCTCTGTCCGCTGTACCGTGATTTCTCGCGGCAGCGGAGTTACACCCCGGCGTTTTGCCTCCTCGCGCCACTCCCATACGTGCGCGAGGGCTTCGCCTCCAGATCCCATGGCGGCAATCCGGCAAGGAGGCTCGCCGCCTCGCATGAGACCGTGCGGTATCCCCGGACCAGCCGGATGGCCTTGACCCTTTGGGACGCGTTCAACCTGCGGGCCGGTCGGAGCCTCAAAGAACGCGCCCACACCGGTGCCCCGTAAAGAATTTATCCTTGAGGCACGCCGGTTGTAATGTTTAACACAGATGACCTGTAGTTACCATTATATCCGTTTGGTTTAGTGGAGTCAAGTTCGACAAACATTTTTTTATTTCTGAGATAAGAAGAGAAGAGTTGTAAAGCTATACCTCTTACGCCATAGTGCTCCATTTTAATGATGAGTAGTTTATGGTCAATCGTGTCGAAAGCCGAGCTTAAATCCAAGTAAATACCAGCTACCCTCATTTTACAATTTATTTTATTAATTACATCATTTAATAACATGTAAATAGCATCTCCTGTACCGACATTCTTCTGGTATCCAAATTGTCTAAAGTTAATAACTTTATTTAAATTAAGCGTTCTTTTAAAACTTTTTCAAATTTTTTTGCCAAGGTCGGCAACAAAGATATGGGCCTATAGTTTATTGGGTTCGTTTTTGTGCCTTTTTTATGAATTGGGGCGATCTTAGCAATTTTAAGTTGTTCCGGGAAAATGCCTTCTCCAATACACTTATTATAAAAAGTCGAGAGCGGCTCAGATAAAATTGGTAAACTGTCTTTTATTACTGATCTTGGAATTTCATCATAGCCACAAGATTTCTTATTTTGCATACCATTCACGATTTTTGAAATTTCACCCGGAGTGGTAAGCGAGATTTCCATATCGTTTTCCACTCTTTCCGTGCTTTGTTGAAGAAAGACGACTGCGTCTTGACCATCATTACCAGGCATTATGCACTTGTGGTCGAATTGCTTTACTAGAATGTCAGCTACTTCCTCTGGGTTATCTATTATTAGGTTATGTATTTTAAGTCGCACTTCCTCCCGCAATGTTTTAACCCTGTTTGTACTCTTATTTATAACTCGCCAAATTTCCCTACTTGAGTTTTTTGATTGATTAATATTTTCACTGACTGTAAGTTTTTTTGCATTCGAAATCACCCTTCTAAAAATTCCAACATATATTTTTTTGTAGTGGAGGACACTAGCATCAAGTTTATTTCCACAAGAGCATAATAATCGTTTCATTTTACTCGAGGTCTTCACACCTCTTGTGACCCACTTTAATTGAAAATGACGTCTTAATTAAATTTTTTGTTTACGTTTTCTAAAACTGTAATGAAATACTTCAACAAAAGTCTTCAAAAATGTGTTGATTCCCATATCACTCCAGTTATGTTCAAGTATTCGTTGCCCAAAATTCACACTATTGTTAGAATTAAAAACTCTCTTATTTACTATAATATGATTGTTATCATCAAAGTTATTTATAACATTTTCCAAAGCGAATTCACCCAGTAGAGCTCCGTGTCCATCTGCCAAGCCATTGTGGTCTACTACACATCCCTCTGCACAGTCATCAGGTAAGTTAGTTAGAATGTTATCTATGCAGGAACAAGAGTTATTGCGCATAAACGTATGAGTATTAACTAGATGTCTAAAGTTATAGCATGTCAACAGGCTAATGAACTCAGTTCGTTTTTTGCTCTCTGTAAGGAGGTCGATATTAAAATCCCCACAAATTACACACTTCCTATTAAATAAATGCTCCAGCAATTTTTCTAAGCTTATCATAAAATCATTAAAATTCTTATCATTAGGATTACGATAACAACAACACAGATAGAGACCTGAACTAATATCCCTTACACAACAAATTTCGAAACTTTCTACCCTATACAGTTTATTTATTATATCTACAACTTCGACTTTTCTGTCTGTGTACGCTAAGATTAAGGTTCCCCCACTTTTCTTTTTAGTTCTTGTATTGTAAGAGACAAGATTGTAGTTTTCTATATTTAATAAATTTACAGTTTTATCATTCAAGAAATGTTCACTTAAGCATACATAGTCTACCCTTCTTACAAGCGTTTCTAAATAAATAGATAATTCATTTTTCTTATTGCTAATTCCACACACATTCTGATGACAAATACTCATTTTAAATGGAAGACATGCTGACAATGAATTTACAATTTTATGTGATTCTAAAGCAGTATCTTTATTAGTCACGAAACCATGCTGACTGTTGTGTGACTTCATCCGTTTGTAATGCGGAATTTACAAATTTTGTTTGTGTTAGGATACCGCTATCAATCGATGAGTCGTTAAAGTCCGTTTGGGTAGAAGCGTTTTTAACATACTTTACTCTACTTTGACTTTCATTCTCTGCCATTTTTGTCATATAATTTTGGTAATTTATTTTGTAATTTGTATGCAAAATTTCTCTATGAATTAGTCTAGATGCTTGCCATTTATTTACCTTCTTCGTCGTCGTCCACCGATGCAGCAAACAAATATTTAGAAGCTGTACCGGTACAGCGTACTTAAAAAAAAATGTGATAAAATATACTTAACAGATTAAAAAATTAAACTTCTTATATTCTTTGTGATGATTTTAAGTGTTTGATTAGGTATGAAATTTGGTGGAGCACAGATTTCAAGATCACTAGTCGAAACATTCGACAACGAGCCAGCATCTAGGTTGTTTAGGTTGTTTTGAGTGCTATCGAATGTTGATGTTAATATTTTCCATTTTAACATTTATGTTTTGGGCGCTGCTTAACAGCATGACATAGCTCAATAAACTGGTAAAGAGCAGATACGATTACTTAAAGTTGGCTTATAATTATAAAGGATGTCGGCCGATTAAGTATGTGTGCGTTATGGATGTGGAGTGCAAGTAGTGTGATTGAATATATGACTTGTATATTGTATTGTATGTCTATAGTTAAATTATGGTTAAATATTAGTTGAATTGCAAACGATTCAATCCCGTTCTTAAATGAGTAATTTACAACGTTTGAGACACGAGCAAAGAATTCTCAGCCAATTTAGTTTGCCCGCTTGGGATATAACTACCAACAATTTTTCTATGTATTGTTTTACCTTTCACTTTAATATATAAAAAAATTTCCTTAGTTGTCAGTCTACGGGTATAATGTCGGCTTCTATCTGATAACCCAACTTATTTAATCGATTATTACTCCTACGTCACTCAATCGATTATTCGTTCATTAAGACATTCACTGTCATTGTCTATGGAAGACAAATAACAGCCGGCCTTCTTGTTGTAACAAATTCTGTGTAACAAATTGGTATAATTTAAATCTTGGCGAGTAAGTACAGGACTTTTTATTTTTGTGATACCTGAGTGTTTAAAAATAAACAAGTTTTGTGTTAAAATAATGTGTTTAAATTTCTATTTCGAACCCATTTACTTCTTAGCAGTGACTTAAAAAGAGTTCCATAAATTTCTTTTCATCAAGTCCACCACGATCTTATTGTAATAATGAGTGTTTAAACATAATCGTTACTGATATGATTCGAAAAAGCAAACAAATATTAGAAGTAAGTAATTTGGCTACGACGCAGTACCTTCCCTCTATGCTTCCTACGCCCGAGCCGCCAGCACTCTTGTCATTGTTTTCAGAGAGGAAGAGCCTATTTCACGACATAACTCGGGGGGAAATATATTATCAAGGTTTGGGTGGGTTATAAATCATTCGGATGTGACGTCTCGTATAATTATGGTCGAACATCACTTAAGGAAAGTCCGTTTAACCATCAATCATACTACGACGAATTCAAATTTATTTGATTCACTTGGTAAATTTATTATATTATTATTAAATTTATATAAAACATAACAAAATATATATCTATAACTAAATTAAATGACTAAATAACTAACTACCTATACAAATTAATATAAAACACTCAGGCATCGAAGTATTTGTCCGCATCGCTGTCATCTGGAAACATGCCCAGAAGACTGGCAGCATTGCCACGCTGAATGGCATGCTAATTCTTTGGCCAAAGAACTATCCAGCCCTCTGGTCACGTGAAGTGTCGACTAGTCGGTCAGAAATTTGTTTGAAAAGGAGACGCGCACTCGGGCCCCATGACCCGAGCGTTTCGACCCCAAACGGCTCAAAACTGTGGTTACCCATAAGGTTACAGTATTTGCGCCGCTTGAGGGTCTCAGCAGCCGCAGCAGCAGCGCCAGCACAGCTCGCCAGCACAGCTCGCCGTGCTAGGAACATGAGATGGAGCAAGGGTATCGACACAGGTTGCGTCCCACACCAGAGGCCTACCCACCTTCCAAGGCAACAACGTCATACCATCTGGTCTCTTTCCATCGTCACGTACCAAGCCGTTTGTACGCCGGCGGTGACAAGGGCTCGACGAATAATATCGTTGATGCTGGCGTGCCGTACTATGCGACCTGCGCTCTTGTAGCAGGACAGGCCATGGTGCCCGAGACTGTCGACAGCTTCACCGCAGTGACACCGATGCGGAGCAACACAAGGTGCGCCCAAGCGGAGACGTGTAGCGAGCCGAAACGATGAGTCATCCATCATTGTGCCGATGGTGGATGACGGGAGCGCCTGAAGCCACAAGCCTGACTCCCATTCTCCCACAGCCAGCAGACGGGCACGCTCAACAGTATTAGGTGACGTTTTTATCAGGGTATTCCGTATATAACGAACGTTGGAAAGGATTCGTCAAAAATTGGGGACCCTAGGAGGTGAAGAGAGTCTCTTTCCGTAATTTTGATATTTGGTGCTACGGTACAAAATTTTGCTAAGGTAGTCTGTCTGTCAGTGGTTTCGGGAAGATAAATTTCACATTTTGAAAAGTTAAGGTCGAGGCCAATAGAACTAAATTTTTCTTTTAAAAAAGTTAAGTCTTTTATGACTGTGTCTACATCACCTCCTAGGATTCCGTCATACAAATACCATACGTTGAAGTTTGAATTTAGCTGTCGAATGATTGGATTTATTGCCAAACTAAAAATGACTGGCCCAAGAGGGCCACCCTGTTGGCAACCAACAGCTGATTTCAAAAGGTTGTCTTTATAAAGTAATTTAGGGGGGTACCTGTAACGTTGATATAGAAAACTGTAAATTTTGGGTATTTCTTTTAGAACTTCTGCCAACAAGGTGTCCCTGTTTACGGAATTGAAAGCATTCTTAATATCAACCTTAAGGATGACCTCACCTTTAGCACTATTGAGGAAAGTGGATAATGCATGTACCGCAGCCTCACAGCCCCCTTTAGACCCAAAGCCCAGCTGTAGGGGCTGGAATTTGCTGGCCAGTGTTTCGATGTAAAAAGCACAAGAAATTTTGGCTGCGATACGACGGTAAGTGGACCCTACGGCAATGGGACGAATGCCGCCATCCTTCTTGCGCAGGGCACATAGATTTGCACCGTATAAAATATCAATGACGGCTTCGTTCACATTGCCGGCGAGCATGAGATTGATGAGGGCCGTCAGCTCCTTCAAAAGGGTCTCACCAGCATCCCCGGCGCCTGAACATATTAAGTCCTTGAGATGTTGAGGTGTCAGGCCGTCGAGGCCGCCGGCGGAACCACTTCGTAGAATAATTAATTAATTCCATAGATGTTTAGAACCTGGAGTGAAATAGGTGAAGCATATAGAAGGAGCGCTGAGGTATTGAAATAGAAACTCTCAGTTATGTTATCAAATGAACAATATTATTAATGATTAAATATTATCTTCACTATAATCCATGACAGTAATTATAATTATATAATTTTACTAAGATTGTTTGTTAGATCAATTACAAATAGCCGTTGCAAAAACCTCATCATCATTATTTAAGGGGTCTGTCATAGAACTTTGCAAACGTTAGCGAGTTCCCAGACCAACCCCCTGACTTCAAAAGAAGGTCTACAGATATGCCTTTTCTTTTCGCCGCCGTGGTAGATGCGTGGCGCGAACTATGTTCAGAAAATATGGTCGTATCTACCCCACTTTCAGTATGTACTAGTTTAATCCAGCGGTAAATAGAAGAGGCACTCGCATTGTGTATAGGTTTTTTTATTTGATATATCAGTTAGTGAAGAACTACTAAAGGAGAATGGGCAAAATCGTACGGCGCTTGGTTTATCAGCGGCCAGCAATTATTATTTTTTGTTTATTATCACTCTACAATCACCCTCAAGAAGATTTATATCTATATGTAATTATTAATGGAATAAAATACATTTTTATTTTAGATATGTAAGCCTGTGATTTAGCGTATTAGTAACTAAGATTTAGTCTTAAAAATAAGGAAATAAAATAAAATTACTTGAATACATATATTTTCAACACTGACAAAACATCGCTGATAATACTCGTAAATTTAACATGGGCTAGACATCAAGACGAGTAAATTTGATTGCCGTCATCAGGACACACTGTACATTATTATACATTCTCTAACTCAAACTCAAGCAATTGCTTCTCTATTTTGTCTTTGTCGGTTAATTACAACATAAGATTAATATATTCTGAACCTTACATTTCTAGATTGTATTCGCACATGTAATAACCAAATATCTTCTTCAACAATAAAATCTCTGAGCTGACTTATTTGTCGCTCCCGGTATACTTCGATATTGTACAAGCCTTCAATTAAGTGTTCAGCGTGGCAGCTGCGAGCCAACTTGATTTGGTATGTGCCAAGTGCAAACAGAATTAGGTCTTCTTCAGAAAAAAAACCGGGAAGTCTACAAAAATAGGTTGATCGCTGCTGAGTCTTTCAAATGATGCCCTCTGTCTATTTATGTTATGCCGGATAACATAGTCCGCTAAGAGGTTCGGTATTTCAAAACGTTCATTAATTATATTTACGAACGATGATGCATGAATACTATCTTGTATTTTTGTTTGGAATGCATTGATGAGTGTCGCTGCGTTTTGGAAGTCCTCAAACATGTGACTTAAGTCAAGATTAAAATATTCTTGCCTAAACAATTTGAAATCTCGCTTGAACCTGCCATTCATAACTTCCACTACCCAGCGGCATAGAGTTACCAGCCTAGTTCTATTGGCCTGTTCAGTAGTAAGCTGGTCAGCACCGCGGTCTTTGGTTTGGGACATATAGGCACTGTAGTTGCATCGCTCCAAATCGCCACAGACGTCTCTAAACCCACGATTTAAAATGAATTTGTCGCCAGCCCGGTAAAACCAGTGAAGTGTGCTTACTTCGTCATTTATAATTCTTTCGAAAATACTGGCACCTGAGTCGGTAGCAGCATAGGGCCCACAAACATCAATTATATGCCCATCGGAACACACCATTAAGAACGGTTTAAATTGATTTTCGTATTTGTGTAGACTGTAGGTCTGTCGCTGGAATGAAAAGTTGGAGTTCTTCTGTATATAAATACGAGTATATGTTCCATCCATGATTTCTTCGACATAGCGAAAGCCTTCGACAAAGTCTGGCACAACGGCTTGATATACAAGCTTTACCAACTAGTAGTGCCAGATCGTCTCGTGCTCATCTTACGAGACTTTTTGTCGATACGCACATTTCGCTATCGCATCGAGGGAGCACTCTCGTCCCCTCATCCTATTCGCGCCGGTGTCCCTCAGGGTTTCGTACTATCTCCTCTCGTCTTCACGCTGTTCACCAGCGATATCCCAAAAAGTAAAAAGGCTCAGTTGGCTCTCTTCGCCGACGACACTGCCGTTTACTATACCGGTCACTGTCCCAACGCTATAGCGCGTACTCTCCAAACCTCCGCAAACGTTTTAGGCGCTTGGTTCCGGAAATGGAGAATCGAGGTCAACCCCGATAAGAGTCAGGCGGTTCTCTTCTCGAGACGTCGTCGATTCCCCCTCCCCCTTCCCAGCCCGATCACTATGTACGGCAAGCCGATCCCTTGAGAAAAGCAAGCCAAGTACCTAGGCGTGATCCTCGATGAAAACCTTACCTTTAAGGCTCATATTAAGGCGGTTCGCGCGCGCGCCTCCTTCGCTCTTAGCAAGCTCCACTTTGTACTGACAGCCCGTAGTAAACTGTCCCTTAAATGCAAGCTCCGCATTTATACCGCAGTCATCCGTCCCATCATGACCTATGCCTGCGTTGTATTTGCGCACGCTCACCCACGTCATCTCCATAAAATGCAGACCCTCCAAAATCGTTTCCTGAGAAGGGTTACGGGTGCCCCCTACTATGTCCGAAACATAGACCTTCACGTCGACCTAAACCGCCTAAATCGCCGTTAGAAACATTCGTAATTTAACTGATTTAGAGACAGCGCGTTTAGTTTACTTTAGTTATTTTCATAGTGTGATGTCGTACAGTATTTTTTTGTGGGGAAATGCCGCCGACATTCAAACAGTTTTTGTTTTACAAAAAAGGGCAATTCGTTCAATTTATAAATTAAGTCCCAGACACTCCCTCAGAGACAAATTTAAAGAGATTAATATAATGACTGTACCTTGTCAGTACATTTATGAAAATCTTTTATATGCACATAAAAATATTAATCTGTTTAAAAATACATAACAAAAATACTAGGAATAAACACAAATTTGTTGTTCCCACTACCAGAAGAAAATAGGTGTCTCGTTTAAATGTCAATGTATACGTTTTCATAATAAACTTCCTAGCCACAATCAAGAACTAAGCCTTAATAAATTTAAAACTTTTATAAAGCGGAAATTATGCCAGAAAGCCTATTATACTGTCAAGGACTATATTGAGGACAAGAAGGCTTGGGATTGAGCTGCTCCAATAAGTTTACACAGACATAATTGATGTGTAATTTGCTATTTTTTCTTTTTTTTTTTCTTTTAATGTTTTTTTTTCTATATACGTACCTTTTCATCTAAACAATGACATGTATATATTTACTGTATAAAGTATAATATTGTTTTAATTTTTGTGAATGTGAGGACTATGTGGGTCATTGCATTTTTTTTTTCTTCTTTTAATGATGATGGTCTGGCTGTTTGAGTACTTTACGCGGCCTCCCCAAATGTCCTTTCTTTTGTATTGTTCGTCGGATCGTTGAGCTCCTTAGTTCTGAGTTGAGCTGCACGATGATTGACAAATGCGTGCACTGACTGGACAGGTCCACTCAAATCCGTGTGGTTCTTTCCTCAAAAGACCATTTCAGACACCAGTCTACATAGTCCTCATATTTTATTTACACTTTGACATTGATGCACTTTATATATGCAATGGCATTCACTTTGTTAAGGATTATACTATTTTAATTATTGTGAATGTAAAGACAATGTGGATTTGTTGTTTTTTTTAATGCATTTTTTTTAAATGATTAGTTTTAATCATGGTCTGGCAGTTTGAGTAATTTATGCGGCGTACCCAAATGTCCTTTCTTTGGTAATGTTCGTCGAATCGTTTAGCTCCTTTAGTTCTGTGTTGAGCTGCATGACAACTGACAAATGCGTGCACTGACTGGACAGGTCCACTCATTCTGTGTGGTTCTTTCCTCGAAAGACCATTTCAGATATCAATCCACATGGTCTTCACATGACCTGACAAAGATTATGTCTGGACTTTAAAAGAGACTGTGACCTCTGAGTTTGTTTCGGCGTTTCTTCTCAGATTAGTCAGATAGGAAATGCCGATCTCACCTAGTTTTTAAAATATGATTGACGTGTAAAAGTGTTTGTACAAACCTATTTACAGAAATAAAATCATTTATCATTTAAAAATGCCAACCATAAACCAGTTCATGAAACGCTTATCTGAGCGTTTCTTCGACTGTGGCACCAAACATTCAAACCCCCTGATTTCAGCGGCCGCTCGCTATACTCCCTCCTGCATTAGTAGTATTCGCCGACCAAGGCAAATCTTAATCGCCCCCGACGACGCCACTACCCTCCTCCAGGAGAGTAGTAAGGCCACCAGCACGCTACATAAGCCCAAAACCCGATCAACGTCCTACCGTCCTCGCCACCGAGGCCCGCTGCGACGCCCAGATCCACGCCCCTCCCGACCCTTGCTCGAGCCAGCCCGCGCCGCTGAGCTTTAAATTTGTCCCAAAATAATATCAATCCTGATCCAGCTAGTCATTTGCTACCCTCTTCCAGCGACGCCCAAAGCTGAGGTTCGTACCCCACAGGGGTTGCCCTTAGCGTTGTCTCTTAGTTTTAGTTAGTATTTAAGTTTAAGTCCTGGCTAGAGGCCTTAATTTATTAGGGCAACCACAGGCAAGTCCGCTTAAGCAGACGACAACCTCATAGGTTGACATGCGAGATGCCAAACAAACAAACAAAAATCCATCCATGATTGTTACTTCCGAATAACGCGTTTGGTACAATAAAATTGAGGTCAGCGACCATTCATTTGAGGCGGAACGAGCTCAATGTGCCATACTTAAGGTTGCAGCCGGTCTTCCCTTCCGATTTCCTACAGTCGATCTGTACAAAAAGTGGGATGTACTGTCTATAAGGCAAACTTTTGTTCTCCATACAGTGCTTAAAAAGCACTCGCAGCTTGGTTACGATTCGCATCTATTGAAAGATAAACGAAGAAAGGGTTCTGTATGCAATACAAAGTTCTTCCGTTTGTGTCAGTCCCACAAGTTTTTCTGTTACCTAGGGGATTATCTATATAATGTCATCAACAAGGGTCAAAATATATATTCACTGCACAAAACCAGTTGTAAGAAAAAAGTAACATACTTCTTAAAAACTCTTTCCTATGTTGATACAGAAAAGTTGCTGCACACTATTACTTAATACTTGAACTCAAATAATGACTTACACATTCACCACCATTCACTCACGCACCGACATTCATCTTCACGTCTTGGTTTCCATCCACCTACACAATCACCAACATTCACCTTCATTTAACACACACCCTGTGACTGATAGTTACGTTATTTTCTTAATTTCTTACTTTTCATATGTTTTTTTCGTTTTTAATTGTTTGGTAGAAAAACTTGTTCCAGCCTGTTAATTTATGATGCCACTAAGTTGGGTCTGGTGACCTGTAATACAGGTTTTTCTAAAACCTACTTCAGGCACCAGCTCTCACAATGTGACCTAGAGAGCTCAAAACTGTTAACTACTACAAAACCATTGTGAGAGAAAATAAATAAAACTTATTATTATTATTATTCTATTTAAATGGTCGAGTCCCAGGTGTCTTGGCTTAAAATCCAAAGATATAGCTTCACGCGCGGTTTTTAAATGCCTTTCTAGAGTCCTTCTACTTATGTTAAAGAGCGTGGCTAATCTCTCGTTTCTATCACCAGTTCGCAACTTCATTAAATAAATGGCTAGTTTCGTTTTGGCGTTTGACTCAGACAAAGTAGGCGTTTGTTCCAAGATTGTTTTGTATTGATCTCTGCTAACGCCCAATCGAATATGAATGTCATTATGATCCATATTTTCGATATCTTCAAAGTACAGTTTTTTTTAAACAGCTTTTTAAAAAGGTCTAGTATTTGCACAAGATGCACTCATCACTCATCGGCTGTTAAAATCATGTCTGAGATTTGGACTATCAATGAGCTCCTCCCAATCATTCGATGTTAAATGTGCATCACATATTCTGGCACTGTCTGGTATGAAAAAGTTAGAATGTAAGGAAGGGTTTCATCCTTACATTCTCAGGCATTCGACGACGTGAAACACTACGGCATCTGTCAAACATACAGTTCGCTGAGGTGCTAGGCACTCGTGAATATTTTCTACTTGTTATTGCAGGCATTATGGCAGGGTTATTGTTTGGATGCAAAGCCCGTTGAGTTTGTTACCAACAGGGTCGACAAATGTATTCTCGGCCGTTGTATTCAACCTGAAAAGAGAAATAGTTTATAACATAGTATTTTAAACTCACAGCAGTTTCACTTAAATCATGTGTTGTACAGTAGAACATGCCGAGCTCTTTTTTCACGTGACGAATGAGTCATGCTCATACGCATTGTTAATGAGTGGTTGGCCTCTATTATATTTCGAAGCTAGATAACGTTGGCTCTGTTTCCATAAGCGCCATGTGTGTGAAAGAGAGAGAAGATCTGTTTTGACTGTAACTTAACTATTGTTAGAAAAGAACCGTACGCTTAAGTAAATAACATAATTCACTAAAAGGACGTACATAAAAATACAATCAAGTCTGTAACGTGGACTTTCAGTCAAGTGCCCACACTTCACCCAACGATGTGCCCCATGTGCCCATCGTGACACATTATGAGGCCATCGCCGCTATAGGGTGCGTACATTCGGGTAAATACAACCAATAGTTCTAAAACACTTACTTGCTGTGGAGCTATAGCTTCAATTATATATTGAGCATTGGCAGCATTTTCCTCAAAAAGAGCATGGATTATATCTAACCTTCTTCTGTTAACCACTGATTGCAGAAAACACATTTAGGTAGATTTTCTGCCATTTTTCAATCAATGTTCCTTTGGCGTACACAAGTCCAGAGTCCGAGTGCACAAGCACAAATGTACAGAAGTTCAGAGTTAATAGCCAGGTTATCAGCTTAGGAAGAAACACAGTCCAGAGGGTAGCCAGGGTCAAAATGTTTGAATAAGAATCCGTAGATGATCGCACAGTACACAACGTCACAAGGGTAAGCGAAGGACTGCGCCGAGTGACGCGCACGTACCCCACGCCTCGGCTCCTTTGTTTGCACTCAAAGCTGATTGATCCGTTCGAACTCAGGTAGCCCATGTAGTAAACCCGTTTTTGGGTTGAGTCTTGTAAACGGTATGCTGACAACGTTTTGAAATACTTTTGACTACATAAACTAATGTTAATATGCATTTTATAAAATGATTTTGCACATTTTCTTGCACTTATTATCTAAATATTTTACCTATATGTATATTTTTTCTAAATGAGGTGCAATGTTACGTTCATAGTATTAATAGCACTTTCATTAAATACCTATTTCGTTGTTGGCCGTTCATAGACCATTTTGCTCATTCTCCTTTCTGAGTTGTTTCTAGACATGAGGACAAAGTCTTGAAGGGTAAATTTAAAATTTGTTAAGAAAAAAGGAAATGCTTAATCGTGGCAAGTTTCGCCCTGGTGCTGAAGTTTTAGTAACATCAGTAATAATTATTTCAAAGTTTGAGCCATTGGCTTCAACATTACACACGTTGTACAGTGGACAACGCAAATAGAGCTACCAGTTACCACCTTTTTAGTAAGTTTTTCCAGTGGTAAGTCTTCATAAGGATCCCAGTTTGAGATGTAATCAAGGACCAGATTTGGGTTCCAAGTTGCCTGATATTTGGGGAAAATAGGGTTAGTAGAAGTGGAGTCTACCTAGAGCGTGCTCAATGCCTAATGTGCTCTGAAAAAGGGAGGTGTTCGTCGAGCACCACACCCAGATATTTTGCTCGTTTTTTCCAAGGGATCGGCTTGCCGAACATGGTGATCGGTCGAGGGGGGCAGGGGCTATGATGCGGCTTCGTGAAGAGAACCGCTTGACTCTTGTCGGGATTTACTTCAATTCCCCACTTTCTAAACCAAGCGCCAAGCTTGTTGACTTGGGTTTGGTGAATACGAGATTTCGAGTCTGGATCGCGGCCGGTGTAGTAAATGGCCGCGTCGTCTGCGAACATAGCCAACTGCGCCTTACTACACTTGGGCATATCGCTGGTGAATAGCGTGAATGCGAGAGGAGAAATCACAGAGCCCTGAGGGACTTCTGCGCGAATGGGATGGGGGGAGGATAGTACAACTTACTTGCTATAACGGAAGGTGCGGTTCGACAAAAAGTCCCGTAAGATGAGCACGAGATGATCTGGCACACCGAGTTGGTACAGCTTATACGAGTATAATAAGCCGTTGTGCCAGACTTTGTCGAACGCTGTCGCTATGTCGAAGAAAAGAAGAAAAACAGCACCCGTCATCAAACCTCGTTGGAAACCGAAGTTGATGTGTTCGACGATACGGTGGACCTGTTGTAAGCAAGAGTGTTGAGTTCGAAAACAAAACTGCTCGTCAGGGATGAGGCCTTTTGTCTCGGAAAAGTCTCTGAGACGCTTATAGATAAGCCTCTCATAGATCTTGCCGAGGACATTTAGCAGACTCATGGGGCGGTAACTCGTGAGCTCCGACTTTGGCTTGCCGAGCTTGGGGTACCGATGACGGTGCCTTTTTTAAATGTGTGTGGTGGTGGATGTTGTTGCTTAGACAGCTATTGACCACCATTCAAGATGGTGGTCAATAGCATTATAAGGTGGGCAGGGAAAAGTTGGAATACCACATTGGTGATTCCATCTGAGCCGGGAGCTTTACGAGTCTTAACACCCTTGATGAGGTCGTGAACTTCGTCTGGCGTGAAGGAGGGCAGCGGATACTCCAGGGGGGGGGGGTCCGTCGGACTCTAAAAACCAACCCGGCGTTCCATCACTCACCTACGCCGGGGTCGCGGGAACACATGTCAATCCCGGCTGGTGCCCGTCTCGGGCGGGGGGAGTGAGGTGTAACGTCTGTGAGCGGTGCCTCTCTGGTCCTGATGTTGGGGGGGACACCTGGATCCGCAGTGGTGAGACCGGGCGTCCGGCTCCCTGTTCATGCGACACAGGTACTTCCCGAAGCAACCATGCCCCGAGAGCACCTGCGTCGCCTGAAACGTCAGGGAGCCGTGCCTACTCCCAAGCCAGCGGTATTTTACCAGTATTTTACACAGAGCAACTGCCAATCTGAACTCCACAACCCAGTAACTGAGTAGTATGATACAATCCGCAAGGCCTAAGCTGAGCTTTGCATTTGTGTAAGTGAAATCGCACCAATCGCAAAGCTCAGCTAGGCCTCGCGGACTCCGGCTGGTCCGGGTATACCGCACGGTCTCCTGCGAGGCGGTGAGCCTCCTTGCCGGATTGCCGCCATGGGATCCGGAGACAAAAGCCCTCGAGCACGTATGGGAGTTGCGCGAGGAGGCAAAACGCCGGGCTGTAACTCTTCTGCCGCGAGAAATCACGGTACAGCGGGCAGAGCTCCGACGGGATCTCATAGCGACATGGAGGGTGCGATTGTCGCAACCCAGTGCTGCGCACACCACAATAGCGGCGGTAAGTCCCCTCTTTGAGGAGTGGTTGGAGAGGCGCCATTGCGTCCTCACCTTCCGCCTGACACAGGTCCTCACCAGACACGGTTGTTTCCGGAGATTCTTGTTTCGAATAAGGCGGGAGGAAACGCCCGGGTGTCACCATTGTGCGGATTGCCCGGAGGACACGGTGGAGCGTACGGTGGAGCTCTGCCCAGCTTGGGCGGAGCACCGCAGTGTCCTCGCGGATGCGATCGGTGGCGGCGATCTCTCGGGTCCGGCCCTGTTCAAGGCCATGGTACGGAGCGAGAGGGAATGAAAAGCCGTCACCTCCTTCTGCGAAGGAGTAATGCTTGCGAAAGAGGAGGCCGAGCGCGTGAGGGAGAGACCCTTGCGCCCGTAGGCGCGGGCTAGCTCCGGTAGGGACCAGGCCCGGGTCGTCGGCGCGTGGTGTTTCACGCGGCCTCAAAGAGATGTCAGCATAAAATGACGGGGTCCGATAGGGCCGACGCCTCAGGGTCGCGGGTAATTCGAAAGAGTAACCGTGGCACTGGCACAACAATTGAAGGAACACAGGTGGGTTTTAGTCAGAAAAAGTCTGACACGGGAGACTTCCCAGAGCGGGAGAAGTCATTTGATGATATCCCACCCATAAGAAAAGAAAAAAAGGCCTCGCGGACTGTACCCCTTGGTAACTGTCACTTAGACAAGATATAGACCTGCGGGGTCATCGAGTAACACACTTAGGTATAATGGCAATGCCTTTAATTCAATTCAACTACGTCAATTACATTGTCCAGCAGACGAACTTTCATACGTACTGGGTGTAAAAAGGCCCATCACTTGCCGTCAACTACATATTCTGTTTATCAAACTAAGTAACAATGCACAAAAACAATTGCTGTGAAACAAATTTAATATTTGGTGTCAAATTCACTGCATAAGGTAGTGCGCAACGTAACACACACAATTCATTGTGCTGGGTGCATGCAACGGTAACGGTAGCGGTGATGGAGGTATTTTGTGTTATAACATTAAAACTTGTTTTCATAAAAATACTTAAGGGGAATGCGAAGATCATCTCTCAGCCACTTTTTCACTAGATGGCAGGACAGTTGCAAATTAGCACATTTACAATTTTTACGCCCTAACTTAGAAATCATTGAGACACAACTTTGTTATAAGCAGAAACTAACGTATTACCTTATTTTTTTTAGATATTCTCTTTGCTGGTTAACTCTCTTACAAATATTTGTTCCACGAAAACTTTAGCAGTCTTACTTTATTCTATACACACACATGAACGATCAATAGTTTTACTTGCAATATCCCTAGATGGGGTTTTTTTCAGAAACTTGGTTGGGAATTAAAATATTCAGATGGCGTTAATTATTTGCTTTATTTTTGTTAACTACTTTGAGGAATCGTTAGTAAATGTACAGACTTCCTCATGTGGCCAAATCACTACCCTCTAATTGTAGAATGTAATTTTGATTTTATAAAAACAAAAATGTCTTTTAACACGTGATCGTTACTCAATAAGGTACTATGGGGTGAAAGAAAACCAGACCAAAATTTATTATATAGTGAGATCTGTCATGAGAGATTGAGACTTGTTGATTTTCCTAGTGTGTTTCGCGACTGTAGTGACCATGTTTGTAGTAATGTGGATCACAAAAAACACATTGACAAACTTTACGATAATATAGTTTTTGTTCTAAGCAAGGCTGCTACTGACAGTTTTGCAGTCGTAACACGGCGTGACATTAAGAAGCCTGTAGTTGGATGGAACAGACATGTTAGTTCAGCTGTGGGTATGGTGTGGAAAACCAAAGTCGGGCCGTGTTTTTGAGGAAATGCAAGTTAGTCGAAAAGTTTTTTTAAGTCTCGCTTAAAGTGGTGTCAGAATCATAGCAAACAAATTAAAATGGACATTTTGGCATCGCATCATTCGAAGCATAGTTTTAAACACTTTTGTAAATCCAAAAAAAAGTTCAATGGCAAACCTGGCCTCCCAGTGAGCGTCAACGGTATCAATGATCACAGTTGTATAGCTGATATGTTTAAGGATCACTTCACTGTAAAATCGCCATTGGGACCATCACGGTTGGCGAACGATGTTGGGCCGCTTTGTCAGGAGATTAGTGCTATAATTACTGCTAAACATGTTAAGGAAGCTATAAGAGCTATGTCGCGTGGGAAGTCTCCTGGCCATGACGGTATCAGCATCGGGCATTTCAAACACGCAGGCCCTCACTTGCCTAGAGTGCTCGCAATGTTCTATAACATATGTATGGGACATTTGTACTTACCTCCTGCACTTATGAAAACTGTGGTGGTGCCAATTGTGAAAAATAAGACTGGTGATATTTCTGATAAATCCAACTACAGGCCGATTTCACTTGCCACCACAGTAGCGAAAGTGTTTGATAGTTTGCTTAATAATCAACTGGATAAATACCTGAACATTAGTGACAAACACTTTGGTTTCAGGCCGAGACTCTCCACAGAGACAGCTATCTTGTGTGTGAAGCAAACTATCAAGTACTACACAGAAAGACGAACGCCTATGTATTCATATTTTCTCGACTTATCGAGGGCATTTGACCTGGTTAATTACGATATCTTGTGGAAGAAGCTTGAAGATATATTCATGCCAACGGAACTCAGCAGGATCTTTAAGTTATGGTATCATAACCAGGTCAATGTTGTGCGATGGTCGAGTGCATATTCCGAGCCGTACAGGTTGGTTGTATGTGGGGTGAGGCAGGGGGGAATAACTTCACCCAAACTCTTCAACCTACACGTCAATGCGCTGATAGAGAAGCTCAGCAGTACCCGTGTCGGCTGCCATATAGATGATGCCTGTCTCAATAATATCAGTTACGCGGACGACATGGTGCTGCTGAGTGCCTCTGTATGTGGCCTTTCAAAGCTGTTGGGCATCTGTGAAAAGTACGCTCACAGCCATGGCCTGACATATAATGTAAAAAAAGTGAATGCATGGTCTTTCAGGCTAGAGGAAAAGGTCCGGCAACTATACCTGCCATAAAATTATGTGGAACACCACTGAAGAGGGTAGAAAATTTTAAATACCTTGGACATATGATGTCCTCTGATCTGAAAGACGATGCGGACATAGAGCGAGAACGCAGGGCGTTGTCTGTAAGGGCAAATATGATAGCCCGCAGGTTTGCTCGTTGTACCCCAGAAGTAAAAACAACATTGTTTAGAGCATATTGTACATCATTCTACACGAGCAGCCTGTGGGTCTCATACACGCGCGGACAGTACAACGCTTTGCGTGTGCAATATAATAATGCATTCAGGGTGCTGATGGGGCTGCCCCGATTCTGCAGCGCATCAGGAATGTTCGCCGGGTCGCAAGTAGACTGTTTTTACTCTACTATGCGAAAACGATGCACATCCCTGGTGCGCAGGGTTCGGGCTAGCTCCAGCGGCATCCTGAGGGCATTCGCGCAGATGTTCGATTGCCAGTACCTGAACCATTGCTGTCTGGTTCACCAATCGAGATTTGTAGTATGTTTGTGTTGTATGTTTCAGTGTATGTCATTATTTTTATTTTTGTAATTTTTATGCTTATGACCCTTTGTTGGTCGAAATAAAAGTTTTTCATTCATTCAGTCTAAACTTCCTAGCCACATTCAAGGACTAAGCCTTAATAAATTCAAATCTTTTACAAAGCGGAAATTATGATAATAAATATAAAAATATTGAGGACAAGAAGGCTTGGGATTGAGCTGCTCCAAAAAATTTACACAGACAATTCTTGATATTTAATATTTGCAATTTTTTAAAATATTTTTATTTTTATTTTTTTGATTTTTTCAAAATTTGTACCTTTCTACATACATCATATATATATTTATTGTATCATAAAATCATCATCATAATCAGCCTATAACGTTCCCACTGCTGGGACACAGGCCTCCTCTCTATGAGAGGTAGTGAGCCGTAATCCACCACGCGGGCTCAGTGCGGGTTGGTAGATGTCACATGTCTTCGAATTTTTGGTTCTAGGACATGCCGGTTTCCTCACGATGTTTTCCTTCACCGTTTTGAGAGCAGTGGTGATTAATATATTTCATTTTATGCATTTTAAGAGCAGTGGTGGCCCAGTGGAAACGGTCCCGACTTACGAGCTGTAGGTCGTGAGTTCGAACCCAAGCAGGCGCTTTACTTTGTGTATTTATTGTATATAGTATATTGTATATATTTAAGTATAATATTATTTTAATATGGTGAATGTGAGGACTATGTGGGTCATTGCATTTTCTTTTTTTTCTTTCAGTTGTTTTAATCATGGTCTGACTATTTGAGAACTTTATGCGGCCTACCCAAATGTCCTTACTTTTGTATTGTTCGTCGAAACGTTGAGCTCCTTAGTTCTGAGTTGAGCTGCACCATGATTGACAAATGCGTGCACTAACTGGACAGGTCCACTCATTCTGTGTGGTTCTTTCCTCAAAGACCATTTCAGACATCAATCTACATGGTCTTCACATGACCTGACCAAGATTATGTCTGACTTTAAAAGAGACTGTGACCTCTGAGTTTGTTTCAGCCTTTCTTCTCAGAGTAGTCAGATAGGAAACGCCGATCTCATGTAGTTTAAAAAAAAATGTTTGACGTGTAAAAGTGTTTGTACAAACCCACTTACAGAAATAAAATCATTTATCATTTATCATTTATCAATGACATTTATAGGCAATGTTATAGTCAATGTTAAAGTCGCCTGAATAGAGGGGGAGGGGAAACAAGTGGGGCTTAGTGGTGCTCCTCCTTCTCGGTGGTTTAAAACAGAATAACCACGAAGAGAATGATCCCCTACGAACCTAACCTGTCCGAGTTGGGGTGCCCCAAGTCTCGAGCTCGCTTCGCTCGCTCTTGTAGCCAGTATTTTTTTTTACGAAATAATATAATAAATACGTAAAAATAACTTACATGTTTCCACAAAACATAACATTACGCCCTCTAATGCCAGAAGGGTTAGGCAGAGGTGTAGCTATAGGACACCCACATTTCGCCAGTTATGCTTAAGTCCCATGTAATAGGGGGCGAGCCTATTGCCATCAACCGGGCACAAATACGGACTCCATGACATGACCTCCGGACATGTTTTCATTATTCCTATTAAGTTAATCGTCATTACTCCTAATCATATTATGCGAATTAAAATTATACCAAAACAAATTAGCCTACAAGATAATTATGCTAACTTAGACTGCCAAACACACTCAGTCACACCGTAAACTGTCAACATATGCCAAACCAATTATGGAAAAGTATTATTATACCAAAAAGATATACCAAAGTAGTTATGCAAAAGAATATTATGAAAAAGTAATTATGCGATAGAAAGGGATCCCAATGAAATCACCTAGTCTACTTGTTCCCATGAAACGGTGCTTATGTACCTAATCAATTTTTGTTTAAAGTTACTGTTTTTATTAAAACTGCGCTTGTATTGAAGCAGGTGAAGGAAATCATTAGAATATCAATCCAAAACACGGTCGTTGTTGTTGCATCCTCGTGTGAGAACCTTGCTCTGTGATCCAGCCCAAACTTCATAAATAAAAAGCAATAAAGACAAACAGTAACCACCAATAAGTAGCATGCAACCATGATAAAAATTAGACAGTGGTAGTGGCACGTGTTCAGGTTGGTATCGATATTTACATCTCAACCGCTCTCGGTAAGACATACCTGTAAATAACTTTTTAATGATACCTGTAGTCGACATCTGAAGTACAAAGTGATCCAAATATGGAATCAAAACAGAGCGACGACGTAACAATATGATTTTACGTCGTGGCTCTTTCGGTTCATAACCGGAAATAATCATTAACAAAACTTTTTTGAAATAACACAGTTATCTTTAAGACGTGTTATACAATATTCGCACGACAATAGTACGTGTTTGTGTACTGAAAAGTTCTTCTTGAACAGTTATCTTTTGATAGACTGAAGCGAAACAAAAACAAATAATTCCTCCGAGTTATACACAATATTTGAGTATAAAAGTTAACCAGATCCAAACAAAAAATTCATAAATGTTAGAAATGGCGTCTGTTGGTTATACTTAAACACCCCAACATTTTTTTTTGAAATAATTATTCAGGTTACAGAAACGCCTCGCCTACAGATTTATTATATATATGTATGCTAACCAAAAATAGGAGTCGACTTATTCACTAATCGATTTAAAAGCAATAGACGCCTATTGTGCCTAACTCATAAAACGATGTTTCAATATTTGATTTAATGAATTGAAAGCATTAATATTATAACAATGGTGATCCATTGACTTCTGGTAAAAGGAACTATTGTGATAAATTTTTTAAATGATAAAATCAAAAGTAAAATAGTGCCTCAGTGTCGTTTATTCAATATAAGGAATCCGAAAATGATGGCATTTACCACCAATAAACTGCTCGATTAATTCGTGTCTTAAAATGAAAACGATAATTTTAATTATTTTCTGCATTTTAGTTACTGTGAGTGCCTTATTTAAATCTAAGCAAGATCATGATATTAGCCTCACTAGTTGTGTCGTAAAATTGGTGGAAGATATTGATTACAAGAAATATAGCAACTACATGGACATAACAGTCATTAATATTAATAATGATCTAAAATTATCAGCCCTCCATAACGTAGAAGGTGCACGATTTGTTTCAAGAAGATTCTTTTGGGAACCCAGAAATATTTATAATGTGATCTATATATTGACGAGTAAAGATTATCAAGAATTAGAGCATGGGTTAAATCAAATAATCTCAGATACATTTTGGAATCCAGCAGCAAGATTTATCATTGTCCTGCAAAACTACAAGAATTATAGTTTACATGACATTACCGATCTACTACATGCTTACAATATTTTTAATAAAGTTTCATTAATATCACGTGATGGTGAAGACTACGCTGTTTACAAATATACTTTTACACAACCTGGTTATTGTTTAAAATCCGGTCATCTGGCGTTTTGGTCTTGGTGCTCTGATTACCGCTCTGAGAAGAATTTTCCTCTCTTATACAAGGGTAGTATTCGTAACTGCCGATTTAAATTCATAGCACGTAATTTATGGCCGTTCACGAACTTCGACACAAGCACCAAAGGATTTGAACAACATTTCATATCAATGTTTGAGAAGCAATTTGGCGTGAAAATTGAGTTACAAGAATTTGGCAATGTAGACAAATATGGGCAATTCATAAATAACTACACAATGATCATGTTAGAAATAGTGACAAACAATGATTTTGACTTTGAAGGCGCCGTGGCAGGATTCTCGATTAACTCGCGGGCGAATAATGGGAACATTTCACACTGTTACCCGTTGTTCATAGGTCACATGTTTTATGTAGTTGCTCACTCTAACTATGTAGAGCAATGGGTTGCAGTTTTATATCAGTCTCTTAATACTTGTATTGTAATTAGCCTCCTGTTTGTAACTTTCAGTGTGGCGGCTACGTACTTATCAATATTTTGTACAGGAAAAGATGTTTCGTACAACGTTCTAATTGTATTTGGATATTTATTGAATAAAAATTCTGTCAGGCGTACGGTTGTCGGATGGCCACAGACACTAATTTTTTCGAGTCTATTGTTTACAGCGCTTATAATCCCTTACGCAATCCAGGCAAACTTGTACAGTGTGACAACTCATCCGGTCCATGGTTATGAACCGAAAGAACCAGAGGATTTAGAGAGTTATCACGTAGTTTTATATAATGACTGGCAGCATCGCAGTGAATTTCATGGGCACAGCGATTGTGGAACTAGACTTAACTGTTTATTGGAGGTTAAAAATTGTCTTAACAAGTCTCTTTATACCATAGTTTCAGATGCTCAATATCAAGGGCACCAGTGGCACCTGACAAACGATCAATGCAAAATGGCAACATATCGGTTAAAGGAACCTTACAGTAGCATATACAGAACCATATTGTTACGTCGTGGCTCTGTTTTGATTCCATATTTGGATCACTTTGGACTACAGATGTCGACTACAGGTATCATTGACAAGTTTTTTACAGATATGGCTCACCGAGAGCGGTTGAGATGTAAATATCGATACCAACCTGAACACGTGCCACTGCCACTGTCTAATTTTTATCATGTTTTTATGCTACTTATTGGTGGTTACTGTTTGTCTTTATTGATTTTTATTTATGAATTTTGGGCTGGATCACAGCGCAAGGTTCTCACGCGAGGATGCAACAGCAACGTGCGTGTTTTGGATTGATATTCTGACGATTTCCTTCACCTGCTTCAATACAAGCGCAGTTTTAATAAAAACAATAACTTAAAACACAAATTGATTTGGTACATAAGCACCGTTTCATGGGAACAAGTAGACTAGGTGATTTCCTCGGAATCCCTTTTTAGCGCATAATTAATTTTTCATAATATTCTTTTGCATAACTATTTTGACATATTGTTTTGGCTTAATAATACTTTTCCATATATATAATAATGGAAACATATAAGTGATTTTACGAATTTATTGTAACATTTCATTAAAAAAATTACTGGCTACAAGAGCGAGCGAAGCGAGCTCGAGACTTGGGCACCGCAACTCGTGTCCGGTTAGGTTCGTAGGGGATCATTCTCTTCGTGGTTATTCTTTTTTAAACCACCCAGAAGCCTGCTCCGTCGACTATGCCTTGTTATTGTTGTTTGCATGTCTTCCATTAAGGCAACTTTTCCCAGAAACCCTTCAATAATTTTTTAACCCTTTAACGTTTTATAAAAAAATCACTACACACCTCCGGCTTGGAGGAAAAGTTGTGGGGCGACTATAACATTGCCTACAAATGTTATTAGAGCAATAGAGCATAAACACGTGTATTGGTGTCTAATATTTAAGGAGTTAATCATTATGCGTATGAGAGCCACACTGTATAGTTACGGTTTAGAATATAATAAACAATCATTAGGATAAGTCACTTAGTTGTATCGTGAACTCTGATTAGGCAGTCTCAATATAGATCCGTAGAGTAAAGACGTGTCGTTTTATTTTTTAATTCTAGACCCCTTCTGTCATCAGAAGTGGGACAGAACTAGATTTCTTATTTTATTACAGTTTAATACCCAAGTCCACAATGAACAATAAAAAGATTACCAATAAAAGTAAAATAAGTAGTGAACGTGAACAATCTGTGATCAGTGAACATTCAGTGACAAGTGTTGTAAATGAAAGAGACGTTATTAGTTCAGAGACTAGTACAGTTGCCTACATTTGACCCTAGTGTTGGTGCTAATGAGGCTAGTGAATGGAGTGCAGAGATAGACGCCCTGGCCTTGAAAAATAAATGGGATGATATCGAGACCATTTCCAGATGCGTTCCATTTTTGGCTGGACCAGCATGTGAATTATATAAAGAATGGACACCAGTTCATCTTCAGTAGATTTTTCCTAAATGTCGCGATTTGCAACGAGATTTCCCGACAGTTACTATTTATGCTGCAAAGAAACATAGAATCCTTTCTAATAGACAGTGGAGCATCTTGTTCTTTAATAAGAGAAACAATTGCCAAATCAATATGTGCTCATCGGCAACCATCAACTATTCATATTTGTTGACTTTGTAATGAGGTTCTAATTTCAAATGAGAAGATAGACGTGATTATACAACTTGTTTTTTTTATTAGAGACAACTTTTCACATAGCTCAAGGCAAAAAATAGTCTATACGATGCTATTCTTGGTAGAGATGCAGTAAGTACAAAAACTGTTTGTACTTATTGCATCTCTACCAAGAATAGCATCGGCGTCACGAAAATCGCACCTCAAAAAAATCCGCTGTAAATGACTTTAAACCCTATTTAACGGTAAGGGCATAACTATGATTCAGAAAAAATCAAGGGATTTGTGTTGGTATATCAAAACATTGAAAAAATACAAGTAAAGCGAGAAAGAAGAAAAAATCTAGTTTTATTAAAATATCAAAATTTACATTAAACTTGTTAAAACTAACTTAAAATCTAGTGTGAACCCCGTTGCCCTGATGAGTGGAGAGTGATAGGGGCAGGATCTCGTGCTCGCACTCGCCGTTTTACTTCGTCCCAGAGGTGCTCAATTGGGTTCAGGTCTGGACTTCGCGCTGGCTAGCGCATAACAGGGATCCCAACTGCTTGCAAGTAGTCCCTGACAATTAATGCAGTGTGACAGCGAGCGTTATCATGCATTCACATGAACCCGCTGCCAACAAAACCCGCATAAGGGACCACATGCTCTTCCAGGAACCCCGTTATGTTCCGATGACCAGTCAACGACCCTTGCCCGCGAGCACCTCCAGTCCGGGAAACGCACACAAGGTCCGTTTTGCCGTTGGTTGAAATCCACTTCCGTATTCCACGGTTTCTTGAATTACAGGGTTGTGCGAAATGTTCCCCATGCCTCCTATACACTCTTCTACGCCTGTCGTCGCAGAAGAGACACACCCTCGTCTTATCAGAGAAGAGCGCAGCCCACCATTGGTCTATAGTCCAACCCACATGGTCGCGGGCAAATTGCAACCGGTGTCTCCTGTGCTGTCCAGTCAATTTAGGGCCTGTAGCAGCTCTGTGGGCCGCAATTTTGTTCTCCCGTAAGCGTCACCACGGTTAGGAGACGCTTACGCGTGCGTTCTGCGAGCTGATCGGAGCTGCTGTTGCAGCTCAACAACATTGGAGAACCGATTGCGTAAAGACGTCGACACAATGAAGAGATCGTCTCTCTCGGGTGTGCAGCGTTGTCACCCAGAACCACGTCTTCGGATATGTCCACCGATCTCCGGGAACCGTTGGAATACCCGTCGGACAGAAAAGTGACTTAGATTTAGTTACCGAGCAGCATCACACTGCCGCATCCTTGATTGCAGTAGTGCAATCACTTGAGCAGCTTCTTCTGCAGTGGTATCCCTTTTCAAGTTCACTTTTTTTGCTGGAGTTGTTCAAGTGTATTCTCTTCAAAGTCTGGATTTCGAATGACCCACATTTTTTTTTGCTGTTATAAGGGGATTTGGGTGTTTTATGCCATAGTCGAAGAAACGCTTAGATTTAGATAAGCGTTTCATAAACTGGTTTATGGTTGGCATTTTAAGGTGGACGTGGGGATCTATATTGCGGACATAGTAGGGGGCACCCGTGACCTTTCTGAGGAATCCGTTCTGGAAGGTCTGCATCTTATAGAGATGACGTGGGTGAGCGTGCGCTAATACAAAGCTGGCATAGGTCATGATGGGACGGATGACTGCGGTATAGATGCGCAGCTTGCATTTAAGTGACAGTTTACTACGGGCTGTCAGTATAAAATGGAGTCTACTAAGAGCGAAGGAGGCACGCGCGCAAACTCGCGAGGTTTTGGTCTAGGATCACGGCACGGTGCTTGCTTCTCCCAAGAGATCGGCTTGCCGTACATAGTGATCGGGCTGGGAAAGGGGAGGGGGAATCGACGACGTCTCGAGAAGAGAACCGCCCGATTCTTATCGGGGTTGACCTCGATTCTTCATTTCCTGAACCAAGCGCCTAAAACGTTTGCGGAGGTTTGGAGAGTACGAGCTATAGCTTTGGGACAGTGACCAGTATAGTAGACGGCAGTGTCGTCGGCGAAAAGATCCAACTGAGCCTTTTTACTCTTTGGGATATCGCTGGTGAATAGAGTGAAGAATAGAGGAGATATAACGGAACCCTCAGGGACACCGGCGCGAATAGGGTGAGAGGACGAGAGTGCACCCTCGATGCGATAGTGAAAAGCACGATTCAACAAAAAGTCTCGTAAGATGAGCACGAGACGATCTGGCACTCCTAGTTGGTAAAGCTTGTTTAACAAACCGTTGTGCCAGACTTTGTCGAAGGCTTTCGCTATGTCGAAGATTAGTACACCCACCATCGCGTTACGCTGTAGCGTACCGTATCGTAGAGCACTTGTGCGCTAGTCTACAGACTAGCGCACAAGTGCTCTACGATACGGTAGATCTGGTGATACTCGAGTGTTAGGGTCGGAAACTAAAATGCTCGTTGGGAATGAGGCTTTTTGCTTTGGCATAGTCTTTGAGACTCTTATAAATAGGCCCCTCGTAGATTTTGCTGAGAACATTGAGTAAGCTAATAGGGCGGTAGCTAGAGGGCTCAGACTTTGGCTTACATGGCTTTGGGATACCGATGACGGTTGCTTCTTTCCTCGCTTGTGGGAAGATGTTGTTGCTCAAGGCGCCATTGAAGATGGAAGTCATAAGCATTATTAGCAGCGCAGGAAGGAGTTTGTATACCTTATTGATAATACAGTTCGAACCGGGGGCTTTACGAGCGTGGAGCCCTTTAATGATGTCGTGCATTTCGTCTGGAGTGACGGGAGGCAGAGGATCATCAGGGTCTTGGACAGGTGGGTGACCCACATTTGACCGAGTTTGCCCGTTTTAAACCCTTCTAGGGTGGCGCAATTAGTGGGATGTGTGGAAAATTGTAGACGTGTCGTGCTCGGTAGAAACCTACCGAGCACGACACGTCTACAGTTTTTCTTTTTTTTAAGAAATGTAACTATTGTTAATTAAAGGTCATTAAACCTACTTTCAATACATACCATTATTAACTAGGTTTAATGTATGCACTGATGGCTGGACATGATTGAAACCTATTTTCAGAAAGGTGCGATTTTTGTGACACCGACTTTAGTTTTCGGAAAGGCCCATTTAAACATCGCTTGGTAATACCTAGAAAAAAGCCCATAAAAAAAACACCGAAAAAAAGAATGGTAAAAATGTACAAATGGTGATACAAAAATTAATTACAGGAAAAAACGCCAGAAATATTACACTATTGAACTATTTTTAAAGAGAAAGTTTAACCAAGTAAACCTTAGTGATTATTAACAAGCAATATGATGACATGCTGAATGAGATCGATGTCCTACAAAAGAAAAACAGGGGCACAGAGATCACATTCGAACTGTAGAGTCATAAAATGGTCATGCATGATCTCCAGCAGTCAACACCATCATCTACTTTCGAGATACGCAATGTTCCGCACTTGAAAGAGAAGAGTCTGCGGTGGAATTGACGGATATTATTACTAAAGTAGAAGTGGCAGTGAACGTACCCATAAATTCCACACATATTCGTGACATATACAGGCTCCCAGGTAAACCGGGGTCTACTAGTAGAGCGATCGTCACTGAATTTACCAGCGTCCAAACCAAGTCCAAATTAGTACGTTACTTTAACAAGAAATGTCCTAAGGAAGACCGTTTGAGTTCCAAGAACGTCGGTTTGGATGGGGACCGACGCCCAATTTTTGTTGCGGAATATCTTCCTACGAGCTCTAGAAGGCTGTGTTCTTTGCTGCAAGGGAATAGGCTAAGCTTAAAAAAATCAAGTTCTGCTGGACCACTAATGGGAACGTATTTCTGCGTAAAATTGAAGGTGCTAAACGAATCCTTATTAAAACGGAACAGACCCTGCGTGAATTGGATGCGAATCAATGACTCTTGTTTATTATATTATAGTAGTTTTTAACCGAAGTTGTGATTCTCACACACACAACTACACACGTAAGTCATCCCTATTTTCATCACTTGTGCGTTTTGTAATTACTGTGCATGCGTATATTGCTTAAATATAATTTATATCACATCTTTAAATTGCCTCATTTTATTAACTTAAATGTTCTTTCTGTGCCGCGTTTTGGGATATCTATTTTTTTTTACAAATGGCATACCATAATAGCGTAGACCACGAATTAGACTCACTTTCTGTTGCTATATCTTATAAATGTCAACCTGAAAGCTTCATGCGGTATATTAAAAATCCGAACAAAGGGTTAAAAATACTACATCTTATTATTGGGAGTATAACTAAAAACTATGACGAAATCTCTGTGCCTATGGAACTTCTAGGTTTTCAGTGTGATGTTATTGTCTTGTCCGAATGTTGGTTAAGTAAAACCAGGCATCAACCAAATTTAGTTGGTTATACTTCCTTTTTAACGAAAAACACTTTTAATCAAAATGACGAATGCGCTGTTTATACTCGTATTAAATCTTCTATGAAACATGATGTTAGGCAACCCTATTTTGTTGGTTCAAATGGTCTTATCTGAAATATAGACAGCGTCTCAATTGTTGATCTGTATCGTTCTCCTTCCTATAAAAACATCAACAATTTCATTGAAAATCTGGATAAAGTGCTCATGCCCGCCACACAGACTGTTGTCTTGATTGGAGATTTTGTTTTTTTTTTCTCTTGGACTTGCTCAATTGTATTTGTGTGTATAATTTGGGTCCTATTTTCTTTATGCACATTTCTTTGAAGGGACACTGGTTTCAAGGATACATATACAAAACCTAGTTTAGAAGTCAGGGTTTTTCACTCTGGAACACTCTCTTAAGTCATTTTTAGATTTAAATAATGTAATTGCAAGGAGAAAAAAAATCATTGGTCTGATTCTAGATTTTTACTTTTCTTAAATATCGTGCATGTTAGTGATCTTAAGATTTTTATTACTGTTACTGTTTCTACCCGTGCGAACCTGTAATTGGCTCTATGTCTCATACACTTTTTTGTTATACTTTCCCACACGGCTTGCGCTTGGCAAGCCGTGTGCGCTTGGCAAGCCGTGTGGGACCAACGCTGATACACGACAAGGAAATCTTGGGCTTGTACGTTGGCACACGCAGTCGCTTGGACTGCGTGTGCCAACGTACAAGCCCAAGATTTCCTTGTATATCAATTAATTAAAAGAATTGTATTGATGTAAATGGTAAGAGTGTGGAGCAAGTAAGTGAGTTCGTATATTTGGGGAGTCTGTTTACAAGGGATGGAAAGATTGATGGAGATGTCGAAAGGAGAGTGAATGCGGGAAATAAAGTGAATGGTGCTACACATGCAATTGTGACCAACCAGTTGATGCCCAAGAAGGCACGACTGGCTGTTCACAATAGTGTGCTGGTGCCTACGCTTATGTATGGAAGTGAATGTTGGGTGTGGCAAAAGAAGCATGAAAGCAGAATAAATGCTGTGGAAATGCGTTCCTTGCGGAGCATGTGTAGTGTGACTTTGAATGATAGGCTGAGGAATGATGTGATAAGGCAACGATGTGGTTTAAAAGAAGATGTAGTGACAAAAATTGAAAAGAGTATGCTTAGATGGTTTGGTCATATTGAGCGGATGAATGAAAGGAGACTAACAAAAGCTATTTACAAGGCAGATGTGAGTGGAAACGCCGGGAGGGGACGCCCTAGGAAGACATATAGTGACCTTATTGGTGATGTTCTTCAGAAAGGTCAGGTGCGAAGTACTCTCAACCGGCGCTCGTGTATGACCAGATGTATGAACGTAAACGAGGCAAAAGGAGTATGTAAGGAACGTAGCAGGTGGCGTTCTGTGGTTTCTGCCTACCCCCATGGGAAGAAGGCGTGAGTTTATGTATGTATGTATGTATGTATGTATGAATATCATACTTTTTAAGGAAAATATCCCCGTGTGACCCACACGGGGATCTTTTCCTTCCTTATTGTGCATGACAGGTCAGAATTTATCATGTAGCTAGAGAGGTTAGTAGTGAATGACAAATTATTACTTAAGCTATTCGAATGTTACGCGTCATAAAATATGAGCTGTAAACTGAAACATGTACGAGGAAAAATTCCATAAAGAAATACTCAGTGAAATGCTAAAAGAACGTACTTACTTTTTTTTGCACAAAGGAATCATAAACATCATCATAATCAGCATATATTGTTCCCACTGCAGTAAGAGAAGTGGTGATGAAATAATTTACACAAAGCAAAGCGCCTGTCTGGGCTCTACGACCTACATATAATTCGCAAGTCGCGTAAGTACACAAAGGAATAAATAAATCAATTATAAGCACTTCACTTATCATACAATACAGGGTATACCTTCCTACGTAAAAGGAATTTAATTGCTTAATATGCTAACCATATTGAATTTCATATTCAACATGAAAGCCAGACTACTTTTGAGGCTTTGTAGATCAGACTATACCTAAAGATTAGCCCAAAGTGGGGGTGCCATACATATTCTCAGAGTACATTGTGTAGGTATAAGCTTCAGCCCAAAGTCAAGCTAGTGCAAAGTGAAGTGTTACGTAGTCTTCAGCCTTACACAAGTTATTTTTATAATTAAAATGTGTACGTTAAGGTTTGTAGGGATGTTAGGATCTCTAAGCCTGTGTCGCCTGAAAATAAATGGATTATTATAATTGACATTTCTCGGGACACTGGGGTCCCGGACCTTTGGATGGCGTACGAGGCGAGGGGCTGAAGCCAACTCGCAGAGACCCGTTCAAAGCGAGCTCGATACGTTAGGTTGTCGTTAGTCAACTCATAATAGGAGTAACTTGGTCGACTTTTGTAGAAAAGCTTAACAATTAGAAAAATATAGGATGCAAGAGTCAGCAAAGTGAGCCCAATAATTTTTGCAGCTTGCCTCGAATGGGGTAGGTTTTATTTTGCCCATGAATGCAGAAAGAGGACTAACTGTGTCGATTTAAAAAAAAGCTAAAGAGAGCGAGCGACGCAAGCTTGATTATGTTAGCACCCCGCTAGGGTCGATTAGGTTTTCGAAAATCAAGGGAGTTTGGTCGAAAATTTAAGTATCTCACCTTGTAAAAGTGCACTATAATTGTATTAGGCGGTGTCGGATATTTTTTTTGTTCCGAATTTTTTAATACCTATATTTTATTTTGAAGCCTGAAGGTACTGCTGCACCCTTTGGCACCCCACTCCCGGCACTTATGCCATTAGATGTTTTTAATGAAATGAGACACTAACCGACAATAATCCTTGTATGTACTATGCAAGTGCACCCAAGGACAACCCCCGGTTTGTGTAGAACTAATTATTGCAGTATATGGAAACAAAGATATTAGGATTATGGGTTTGGGTGGGTAAAGTCAACTGGTTATCTAGAATGACCAATAACCCCTGCCAGACCAATGTTTTATATAAAATACAGGATTTATTATTATGATTATTAACACATGCACACGGCACACGCAAATCGCACCAAAAAGTGTCGTCAGAGTATGAGATAGTGAGTTGCAAGGATACGACCATGCAGTCATGCGGTCTGGTTTCATTATCATTTGACGTAGTATGAATAATGTGGGTAGGTATATGTATTGTACCAAGCACCTACTCGTTATTAATATGTGCTCCCAATAATAAAATAATTACGAGTAGGTACATACTAAGCTGTTCTTGCGTACGCCAACGTACGATTTTACATAATTTTTTCCAAAGGAATGAAAATGAAATGGAAAATCCCATCACAAAAATAGAATAAACTCACCCTTTTACCCACGGTACAGTCCCGTCGCTTTTGGTTACTAAACCCTGTACACAAACAACAAACCATATTTTTTACGAGTAAGTAGGCACTGTTAGTTAATTCGAAAAATAATATCAGATTCATAAAGAGTCTTGTTCATAAAATATGAGTATTCCGCTCTATATTACAAGTAATAGTTTTACAACATGATCCATACGTCATGTTCGTGAACGGGCGCCGTCAGTGGGGACTGGTCATCTCTTGGCAGCCACGGCTTATTTTTATTTCCAATTTTTTACGTTTTTATGTTTTTATTACGGGTCTTTCTACATCGTTCTCACATGTATAATTTCAACAAGACTGATGTAACAAATTTTTCTGTATCCATATTATTTAAAAAAGTGTCCATGGAGTTTCTTGCCCGTTCTTCTCCATAGGTACCTACTTTCGCTTTGGAATGGGTAACTAGCTTCATATTTCTGACTGACCGACCCTTTGACAATTCAAAAGTGCCTGTAATTGGTTTATTTGAAATAAATGCTTTGAGTTTGAGTTTGAGTTTGAACATGATTCGAGTATCATAATATTATATAAAGGCAATCTCCGGGGATCATAGGTCGAGTGGCTATTATGATACGCAGCATATTTTCAGCAATATTTATTGCTTTAATCTGAGTAACCCGCCCGTCGACTACTGGTGATCCCGATCGAACCCACGTGGACCCAATCGATGCTCCTCATAATAAACGTTCTTTTGTTTTGTTTAAACAAAATGTAATGGAATGTTTTGTTTTTCCTTGAAATAAATACCACAATAGCCTGCTTGGGAACCCGGGGTGTGACACATGGTTTAGGTTGAATTTCAGCTAGAGGAAAAACTACCGTTGTGGTAGTAAGGTTTTTGCGTGGGATGCTTATTTGGTGAACTTTTAAACTAGCCCACTGCCCGTTGTTACAAAATTCAAGTTTAACAAAGTAATGTCCAACGTCAGCTGCTCCCTAATTAACTATTCCTGTCTCATCTTCAATTTCTCAGTGGGCGACTCAGAAGCTTTGATTATTTTTGAAACTTGTCTGTTTTTGAAGTCATGCTCGTAGCCTGTAACATGCTTATTTATAAAAATCTCGCTATTCATTGATGAGCCACCGCTTAGCTAAGCAATTAGTTAGCTACTAAAAAAATATTACCTTTTCTTTATTTATAAACGCTAGTTAGCAGGTGATTAGTAGCGAAATGGAATAAAGGAGAAATTATGCATTCAGCACAGGTTATAATCAAAATAGTCGACTACAAAACAGAATGTTAAGAATAAAATTGTCAAAACTACGATTTTTGTATCAGGACTTCTCCTGATTGAGTTTTCCCTATAAATTATAATCATTCTTGTAATGATAATTCCCGCTGACGCTTTAAAATTATAAAATTTTTCTTCGTCGTTCTGAAATGCCGTAAAAGGTTGTCGAATTCCGTTTTTACTAAGGCACAGCATAAGGAAAAAAATTACATCGAGGCACATAATAATCCTATTGAATCGATCAGCTGACTCAAATTAAAACCGCCATGTTGCCTCTTAGCATCCTCTTAACAAGCTACCGATGGTGTTTAAATCTGACAGCAAATTTAGAAGCCTCTTAGCGCTAAATAGCGTTTATGAATTAAGTATTTGGCTAATCATTTGCCAAGCAATTTATTAAAATTTAAGACACGTTTATGAATATGACTGTAAATGTTGTTACATATCGGTTGCCAGGCAACCCGCAATCATTGTCTAGTCTATTCACTAAGTACACATCAAGGAATCGGTGACGCAACTTTATTGATTGCGTTGGGGCTGGTATTAAATTGTGATCAAATTTTAATTGTTACTTCGTGTCAAAATCAAAAATCCAAATATTTTATTTCACATAAACCTACATGGGCATTTATGAAACGTCAGATTCTAGGTGCACCGTTCCAATTGGTCGTTACCTATGGAGAAGTGCCGGCAAGAAACTCCATGGTACTCTTTTAAAAATATTTCTCTTTTACAATGTTTTTTAATTACAGTGTTAATAGGTATGGGAGGACAGTGTAGGCCTGTCAACAAGTAGCATATGTTAAACAAATAGACAATGGTCTATAAATTTACAATCCACAAGGCCTACGACGTTCTCACATTTACAAAATATAAAATAATCTAAAAAAGTAAAAGCGAACCGAATTCGACGGCGAAGCCGCATGCAAAAGCTAGTACTAAATAATAGGAATATCGAACCGACAGGAAAAGACAAGATTATGAATTTTTCGGTCGAGTACTTTTTCAAATTTTACAACAAACAAAAATTCTTCTACATATTGAACAGTAAATCAAAAAGGATGTGACAGCACTACAGAATGTCAATATTTGTGATTGAACTATTGTAAGGCTGTGCTGCCCAATAAAGCGACTTCGGACAACAACACCACGCAAAGGGTTATGCGGCGGACGTCCCCAATTCCCCGTCCCTCCGTCCGTCCCGGGCTGCTACTGAGAAATTCCAGATAGAAAAACCCAACCCACCAAAAACATTCTGTAAAAAACTAGCTAAGTCTCGATGGAGCTGCTTGTTTATCTCAAAAAAGTAATGAAATCTACGACAAAGTCTTGCCAAGTATAGGGTTCCTTACTGCGATTTCTTTATTATTATAGTTAATGGTGTGTGATCCCAGCGGCGGCACCTACCGGGGATCGTGAAAGACCACGGCCTCCGACTTGTTAAGGGCCACCTCTAGGCCCAGGCACTATATGCGGCCCCCCATTAGTGGGACTGCGTCGGGCCGCGACCAGCGTGCCATCCGCGTAACACTTTAGGTCCACTCCCGGTTGGAGCTCACCCCTCAACACCCAGTCGTAACTGATGTTCCACAGGAGAGAGCCCACAACCGAGCCCTGTGAAACACCGTATGACATTTTGCGCTGGCCCCCACCGTCACGTCCCCTGTAGGTGACACACCTCTCCGCCAAATAGTATTTTACATGGAACGACTGCTTATCTAAAATGAGGTGTTGAGGTGCATTTTCGAATAAAACGTAGCCGACAAGATACCAGCGATGTCTTGGACTCCTTCTTCACAAAATAGGGCAAGAGAGATGCCACGACCTGTAACTACGTTATTGAAGATTCAGCCGATATACGTAAAGCTCTAATCCCTCAATCAAGGCTTTTTATAAATTGGACATCCTGTCCTGTCAGGGACTTTACATTGGTAACAAGGTGTTATAAATGCCAACAATATGGCCATGCAGCAAAAACTTGTCGAGAGATTGTTACTACGTGTGGACACTGTGGTGATGCTGGTCATTCGATGTCCAAATGCGCGAAGAGCCGACATTTCGCAATGCGAAACTTGCACACGATTTAAAAAACCCAGTGATCACAAAACGGGAGACCCTGAATGTCCTGCAAGGAAAATAGCAGAATACAGGTATATAAACTCCATCGATTACGAGGGCACCTAGTGCGTCATACTCAAGGCTGACTCAATATACCTGACCATTTTGCCGCTGTCTAAGCATATTAGCCGACTACTTAAAAATTTTAATTACGTATTTGTATCAACCTAGTTTATTAACTAGGTTGATACAAATACGTAATTAAAATTTACGAATATGATTGAGTCAGCAGTAGGTATTATTATACCTACTGCTGACTCAATCATATTCGTGTAACTAAGTGCTAATGGCAATTTTTTGTAAATAGTATAGAAATTATCTACTTATTTAAGACCTTAATTATTAGTGTGTAAGTAAATTATAACATAATAAATTCATTAACTATGTCAATATTCTTATAACTTATTTTGAGATATTGTTAATAAATCAGTTGTCCTAATAGTAAATGTAAGAACTCATGCCGCCTGTGATACAGGTTTATACTAGTACAGGCATCATACTTTGTAATACCTATTATATAATATTTTTTCTATGATTTAAACTGTATCTTACCAAAAAAAAAATATAACCTGGGTAACACGATAACCCTTGATAAGACTGGAATTCAGGCTTCTACTTAAGTAGCCCGCACAGACTGTCAAAGATCTACGAAAGACAGCTGGGACCAAAGTGCTTTTTGAGGTAAGGACTTTGTTATGTTAATCGTAAAAGAAAGGTGTTAGTATTCTGGGCCAGTGAAATGTATTATAGGTTCTTACTTAATGTTTTGTTATTTAGAATTCCTAAATATCAAGAATGAGAGATAATTAGAACAATTAAGAGCTAACGTATTAATTTTAACCAGGCAAAATTATGGCAATACCTACTTTGCACCAACGTATGTAGATAGATACTTCCTAACGCATTGTACAAATTTTTGTTATTTCTATTGAAAACTATCGTTTGACGTTTCCATTGATAAATGTATAATTATAATGTCTAGTATCTGTTGTTCTCCCCAATTTTGTAAATTTCGTTCATGTGTGAAACGGATTAGTTATTCAATTTAAGATACCTAATTACCTATGTAAGTAGGCTTTTGGGATTGAAGAAATTTATACCTAAACTCGTTCTCTTTCAAAATAAGCAGACAAGACAGCTACCTAAAGGCCCATTACCAGCACTGAAAAACCAGTTTCTTCTTAGTATTTCATTTACGAACGGTACTTCAAATATTGCAATGTGTGTACTTTCCTTTTGTGAAGCACAAACGGCAATACAATTATTGTTTCAATATAATTATTATATAGAAACATAATAATGCATTACGCAAATATGCCTTGATGATTCACTGAACATACTCAATGATCTATTTCAGGGCATTGTTAGTATACAGTAAACGCACTAAAGGGAATTCCACTCATGCAGAAATAGTAAGTATATAAAGTTTCTTCTCGAAGGAAATGAGCAGATTCTTCATCAGGCGAGCGGTACTTTAACACATTAAAATACACAATCATGTTTGCAAATATGTTTGTGGAGATAACAATGAGAAGCAAGGAAGACCCGCGACACCCTCTGTTGACAACGAGAGTGGACATTAACGAAAAGGACAAGAAAGTGGTAGTTGCAATGGCTGATGCGCCATCAGGAGCGCCGAGACAATTCCGCGATAATGTCGATGCTGTGTCGACTTTGGAAGACCGCACTGCACTCTTGCCCGGAAAGAACAGTGGGTCATGCTGGATTCTACTTTCCATCGGACGATTCTTAAACAAATGAACACTTTCAATCCTATGATAAACCTTACTTCCACTGTTATATAAAGCGGAAATTATGCCAGAATGCCTATTATACTGTCAAAGGCTATATTGAGGACAAGAAGGCTTGGGATTGAGCTGCTCCAATAAGTTTACACAGATATTGTCGATGTTTAATTTGCTGTTAAACTTTTATTTTTGATTTTTTTAGATAAACAATGACATCTTTATATTTACTGTTTAAAGTATAACATTGTTTTAATTTTTGAGAATGTGAGGACTATGTGAGTCATTGTTTTTTTGTTCTTTCAGTTGTTTTAATCACGGTCTGGCTGTTTGAGTGCTTAAGGCGGCCTACCCAAATGTCCTTTCTTTTGTATTGTTCGTGGAATCGTTGAGCTCCTTAGTTCTGAGTTGAGCTGCACCATGATTGACAAATGCATGCACTGACTGGACAGGTCCACTCAAATCAGTGTGGTTCTTTCCTCAAAAGACCATTTCAGACACCAGTCTACAGAGTCCTCATATGATCTGACCATGTTTATTCTCGGATTTTTACACTTTGACATGACGTGAAAATTTACTTTGTAAAGTATTATAATATTTTAATTATTGTGAATGTGAAGGCAGTGTGGATTTGTTGTTTTTTTTTTATCTCAATCTATTTTTAATTTTTAAAATTAGTTTTAATCATGGTCGGGCAGTTTGAGCAATTTATGCGGCCTACCCAAATGTCCTTTCTTTGGTAATGTTCGTCGAATCGTTGAGCTCCATATGTGTTGTGTTGAGCTGCATGATTACTGACAAATGCGTGCACTGACTGGACAGGTCCACTCATTCTGTTTGGTTCTTTCCTCAAAAGACCATTTCAGACATCAATCCACATGGTCTTCACATGACCTGACCAAGATTATGTCTGGACTTTAAAAGAGACTGTGACCTCTGAGTTTGTTTTGGCGTTTCTTCTCAGAGTAGTCAGATAGGAAACGCCGATCTCATCTACTTTTAAAATAGTATTGACGTGTAAAAGTGTTTGTAAAAACCTACTTACAGAAATAAAATCATTTATCATTATCATTATCATTAATTTTTTTATTAAAATGTTTGTTTAAAACAACCTTCTATTTTGTACATTATTTAACTTGTACAGTCAGTGAACTGCATAAAACGTCCCTTTTGTTTGTTTGTTTGTTTGGCATCTCGCAGGTCAACCTATGCGGTTGTCGTCTGCTTAAGCGGACTTGCCTGTGGATTCCCTAATAAATTAAGGCCTCCAGCCAGGACTTAAACTTATATACTAACTAAAACTCAGCGACAACGCTAAGGGCACCCCTTGTGGGGTACGGACCTCGGCTTAGGGCGTCGCTGGAAGAGGGCAGCAAATGACTAGCTGGATCAGGATTGGTATTTTTTACGGACGAATTTAAAGCTACAGGCTCAGCGGCGCGGGCTGGCTCGAGCAAGGGTCGGGAGGGGCGTCGATTTGGGCGTCGCGGCGGGCCTCGGCGGCGAAGGCGGTAGGACGGCGATCGGGTTTTGGGCTTATGTAGCGTGCTAGTGGCCTTACTACTCTCCTGGAGGAGGGTAGTGGCGTCGTCGGGGTCGATTAAAGTATGCCTTGGTCGGCGAATACTGCTAATGCGAGAGGGAGTGTAGCGGGCGGCCGCTGTAATCAGGGGGTTAGAATGTTTGATGCCGCAGTCAAAGAAACGCTTTGATAAGCGTTTCATGAACTGTTTTATGGTTGGCATTTTGAGGTCGACGTGAAGATCTATATTACGGAAATAGAAGGGGGCACCCGTGACCCTTCTGAGGAAACGGTTTTGGAGGGTCTGCATCTTATGGAGATGACGTGGGTGAGCGTGCGCAAATACAACGCAGGCATAGGTCATGATGGGACGGATGACTGCGGTATAGATGCGGAGCTTGCATTTGAGGGACAGTTTACTACGGGCTGTCAGTTCGAAATGGAGCCTGCTAAGAGCGAAGGAGGCGCGCGCGCGAACCGCCTTAATATGAGCCTTAAAGGTAAGGTTCTCATCGAGGATCACGCCTAGGTATTTGGCTTGCTTCTCCCAAGGGATTGGCTTGCCGTACATAGTGATCGGGCTGGGAAGTGGGGGAGGGAGTCGACGACGTCTCGAGAAGAGAACCGCCTGACTCTTATCGGGGTTGACCTCGATTCTCCATTTCCGGAACCAAACGCCTAAGACGTTTGCGGAGGTTTGGAGAGTACGAGCTATAGCGTTGGGACAGTGACCGGTATAGTAAACGGCAGTGTCGTCGGCGAAGAGAGCCAACTGAGCCTTTTTACTTTTTGGGATATCGCTAGTGAACAGCGTGAAGGCGAGAGGAGATAGTACGGAACCCTGAGGGACACCGGCGCGAATAGGATGAGGGGACGAGAGTGCTCCCTCGACGCGATAGCGAAAGGTCCGGTTCGACAAAAAGTCTCGTAAGATGAGCACGAGACGATCTGGCACTCCTAGTTGGTAGAGCTTGTATATCAAGCCGTTGTGCCAGACTTTGTCGAAGGCTTTCGCTATGTCGAAGTATTATTCTTCTCCGTCGTCGCGTTACGCTGCAGACCAGCGCATAAGTGCTCTACTATACGGTGGACCTGTTGGGTGCCCGAGTGTTGGCTACGGAAACCAAACTGCTCGTTTGGTATGAGGCTCTTTGCTTCGGCGTAGTCTTTGAGACGCTTATAAATAAGCCTCTCGTAGATTTTGCCGAGAACATTGAGTAAACTAATAGGGCGGTAGCTGGAGGGCTCAGACTTTGGCTTGCCTGGCTTTGGGATACCGATGACGGTGGCTTCTTTCCATGCTTTTGGGAAAATGTTGTTGCTCAAGGCGCCATTGAAGATGGCGGTCATAAGCATTATTAGCGGGGCAGGGAGTAGTTTGTATACCTTATTGGTAATACCATCCGAACCGGGGGCCTTACGAGCGTGGAGCCCTTTAATGATGTCGTGCACTTCGTCTGGAGTGACGGGAGGCAGAGTATCATCAGGGTCTTCGACGGGAGCGAGGGAGGCTCTTCGTTCGACTTCAGCGTCGACCCTGTTCAGGTGAGCTTGGTCTACTGGTTGGAAGCTAGGAGAACATTGGGACTCTAGGCTGTCAGCAAGACATTCAGCCTTATCGGGACTGTCGAAAGCGACACTATTGTCGGGGCGAGATAGAGACCTCTTCTGAGGAACGCAATTTCCTCTGTAATTGCCAGAAGGCTTGATGAGTGGGCTCGAGTTCACTGAGCATCTTGTTCCAGCCCTCAGAGCGAACCTCCCCTATGCGTTTCTTTACAGCACGCTGTAAATGGCGCATGTGGGCTTTGTTCGCGAAACAAGGGAAGGAGTCGTAGGCACGGATGGCCGCGTTCTTCTCGGTTATCAGGTCACGTACGTCAGTAGGTAGTTTCCAGCGATGGTCTTCCATCACCGGAACTTCCCGAAGTATAAAACGACCCCTCTTCCCTTCTTCTTTTATGTAAGGTGACTACTTGACCACTTGACCACAACAATGTTATGATTGACATAAGCACTATGACCCGTGCGTGATCGGATTCAATGTCATTTTGTTTACTGAACAAATGACAGAGCTTTGTCACCATTATAATTCAGTACCTAAGTTAATGTATGAATTGAAGAAGTTCAGTCCACAATAGTCTCCATTTTTGCTGCATTAATCAATCATATAAAATGACATAACCACAAACTTCTGGCTTTTGTTTTTTCCATCAAATGACTTTTTCCGCTCTGGGTGGAGCGGGAGGGCGTGTCAGACTAAAACCCACCCGTGTTTCTTCAGTTGCCTCTGCCAGGGCCGTGGTATATTTTTCGAAATTCCCGTGACCCTGAAGCATCGGACCCCGTCGTTATGTGCTGACATCTCTTTGAGACGCGCGTGGAACACGACGCGCCATCGACCCGGGCCTGGTCCTTACCGGACGGAAAGCTACCCATTGCTCGCCGTCCGCAAGCCCGTGCCTACGGTGGCCGCAAATCTGCGGCGACTTGGGGCGTGAGGGCGCAAGGCCCTGGCCCTCACGCGCTCCGCCTCCCTCTTTCACGAGCATTACTGCTTCGTAGAGGGAGGTGATGGCTTTCCCGGCGGTGCTCCACCCAAGCTGGGAAGATCTCCACCGTATGTTACACCGTGTACTCCGGGCAATCCATACAATGGTGACACCCGGGCGTTTCCTCCGGCCTTATGCGAAACAGAAACCTCCCGAAACAACCGTGTCCGGTGAGGACCTGGGTCAGGCGGAAGGTGAGGAAGCCGTGGCGCCTCACTCCTCATAGAGGGGACTTCTCGCCACTATCATAATAATAATCATTTCATAATCATATTCATTTATTTGCAATAGGTATTGGTACAGTGTTGGTCTTAAAGTTATCTATTAAGTTGCCTAACACATAGTCAGACATTTGACATGCAAAACATTATCGATAATCAATACATTTAATATATTGTTTATGTCCAATGGCATGCTTTAAATACTAGTTTATTATTGATTAATTTTTCCATAAATACATTCAATATTAATAATCGTCACATTAATTTAAAACAGATAATTTATTTTCATTTATAAATTCATTAATAGTATAAAATCGAATTTCCAGCAGCCATAATTTTAACTTTATAAAAATTAAATTATTGGGTAACTCTTTAAAGTTCTTGGTAATTTGTTATATATAAGTCCACTCATATGATAACAGTTATTTTTATACAGAGAAGTCCTTGGTGCTCTAGGCAGAACTATTCTATCCGGATCTCTAACTTTTCGAGGGCAACGGTCTTGAGCCTTTTTAAACAGGTCAAAGTGCTGTCGGAAGAATTTCGCACATTCTAAAATATACATACTGGGTAATGTAAGGAGTATTAATTTAAAAAACAATGGTTTACAAGATTCCCATGGTGGAATGCCACAAATGGCTCAAATACATTTTTTTTTGTACCCTAAAGGCTTTATCTGCGTCTGTTGAGTTACCCCATAGTATAAGGCCGTATTGTAGAGTCGACGCAACGCAGCCGTGATATGCAGTTCTAATCGTACTCTGCGACGAGGTCTTTCGCAGTGTGTAGAGAACATAAACGAATTTGTTTAATTTGTTGCATATGTTTTCTACATTTGGCTTCCAGGAGAAGTAGCGGTCCAATACAACTCCCAGAAAAGTAGTTTCCTCTGTCTCTAATAGAGGTTGTCCATTATAATTAATGTTAAGTTTTTCTCGCTTTCGACCATATGTCCCAAATTGAACAATTTTTGTTTTATTTATATTTACATGCAAATTATTAAATCTTAACCAAGAAATTGTTGATTCAATTGTATTATTAATGTCAATTCTGTAATTATTTATGTCAGTATTAATTGGCGATTTCACAATAATCGAAATGTCATCCGCAAATAATGTGCATGTATTGGAAGTGTGTTCAGGAAGATCATTAATATATAATAAGAATAAAGGGGGACCCAAAACGCTCCCTTGTGGTACACCCGAGTTGTTGCATTTTGAAAGAGACCGAATTCCTTTAAGTTCTTTATTCTCAGACATACTTGGAATCTCAACACATTGCTTTCTATCCAGTAGGTAGGTTTCAAGCCAGCTAAGGGCCGGACCTCTAATAACATATCGTTCCAATTTCGAAAGTAAGATTCTATATCTGTTTTATTTAATTGTGTGGTTATTATCTTTTCGTGTGCGTTTGTAGCAATATGAAGCAAGTATCTGTGCGTGATTGTCAAATGTTCGTAGTGTGCTGTTTGTGTTTTCCTCGCCCCCCGGAAAAAGTGGCAGAAAAAGTTGATCGGTGATTCGCTGTTTTTTGCAGGTTGGATGGGGAAGCATTTACGAAATTCTACACGGTATATCTTCTCGTGACTAGGATAGTTTCACGCTGGATGCCGCACAACCTCAGCGATACTCAGAAGCAGGCCCGGGTGGAATGGTGCCGTGATATGATGACAAATTTGAAGCAGGCTCGTCTCGGCGTGTTTACGATATCAGTACAGGTCTTGGATTTATTTTTACGATCCAGAATCGAAGCGCCAGTCGACGGTTTGGGTGTTTCATAACGAATCAACGCCTACCAAAGTGAAGCGTACTAGAACTTTTCAATTTGACTGGCTACTTGGTGTCAACTCCTTGACGGAACCAAAAAAGCATCAACGCTGAATGGTATGCTACCAAATTTTTAGCAGAAGTTTACTCTGTTGTTAGCAACAAGCGACCAAACACAGGGCTCCGCGGGCTACTGCTCCACCACGACAACGCGCCTTCGCACATCTCGCTCAAAACGAGGGACTTCCTAGATAGCACGCCGGTCAAACTCTGGGGTCAAACTTCTTACAGCCCTGACCTAGCACTGTGTGACATTTTTTTATTCCCGAAAATAAAAAATCCGCTCAGAGGGATACAATTTTCGTCGCCGGAAGATGCACTGCCAGAGTTCGAGCAGGCTGTGAACAAGGTGTCTACGCCTGACTGGAAAAACTGTTTCGAAAACTGGTTCAGACGCACGAGACTTTATATAGAGGCTAGTAGAGAGAACTGAAACGAAGTTTAAAACTTGTATCAAACGCACACTGTGCAGCCAAGCATATTATAAGTTGGGGGATTACATCTCTGACAAAAATGCTTGGCTCAACGCTGGCTCTGCTCCACAAGGGCGCATAAACAATTGATTAGCATTCGGAAATATTGTTGGAACTGCTGAAGATTGTAAAACTATGTATAACTACACTGTATAAATTCAATCTTTTAATTTTGTATAATTGCAAAGCACGCGTGTGAGCACTATGTAACTACTATAAAGCTACCATATACTGGGCACGTCTGTCATTGACTTGAATTTGCCCTGGCGTCTGAGAGTATGTCACGCTTACTCAAATGTCTCGCTGGTGGTGGCGTGTATGTTGGATCAAGTTCCCTTCAAAATGGTTGAGCTGAATTGTGCTGATCCATATGTCATGTTCGTGAACGGGCGCCGTCAGTGGGGACTGGTTATCTCTTGGCTGCCACGGCTTTTTTATTTTATTTCCGATTTTTTATGTTTTTCATTACGGACGCCTTCAATGTGCACGTCTTTCTACATCGTTCTCACATGTATAATTTCAACAAGACTGATGTAACAATTTTTTTGTAACCATATTATATAAAAGAGTGTCCGTGGAGTTTCTTGTCCGTTCTTCTCCATAGGTACCGATAATTTGGTGACTGCATTAAGAGATTGCTCATGATAAACGGAATGACTAATTTGTCGTTTTAGTACCTACCTAACCAATAAAAGACAGACTTTTTCTTTTACTTTTATTCTTTCTTAGAAACGTACGAAACGCCGTCCCCGGAGAACAAAATGATAACTGCCATTATATTAGTATTAGTGTTATGTAATTTTTGGGATCTATGGGTGGTAATACATCTGCGCAATTGTTTCGTAATTTTTGTGTAGTTATTTTACGAACATACAAAATTTTACATTAGTATTCAAAGATTTAACACCGGCCTTAAATTACGAGAATAAAGTGTTGATACAATATATTGCTACATGTTAGCATGACAAGCAGTCATAGAATTATGTTATCATTTTATTCGCGTTCAAAACCAACCAGTAGCTTCGTAACAAGATGTGTTAGTATAACGACATTAACGGTTTTGAACAGTAAAGACATATTGTCATCAATCCTTCGGTAAAATTTGCGTCAAACTGTTCTGTGTTGAGCTAGATGAGCATTTTATCGTGTACGTTCACATCTTTATCTAGAAGGAAAATTTCTGTGTCAATAATTAAAGATGTCCTAGCAGATCTTGCAGCCAGTAACAGATCTGCAGCTATTTGTGGTGAATTTTATATTAATAAAATATTGCAATATTGTCGGTTTCCTGGGCCTCAGCAAACTTTTTGATTATGTTGGTGACAGGTTCCATTTTAACGTCACGATGGAGGTCGTCATATCTTATATAACTCTCCTAAGTTGGAAAAAATTATCATTTTGATGTTGGCCGGTTTAGTACAGACCCACAGTTGGATGCCATACGTCCCTATCAGCCACGACTTACGGTATTTTACTATTGAGACGGGCTGCACACATTCAGTCAAAGGTCAGACTGCACAATACCCGATCTATACTCGAAACATCAACCACTAGACCAAATTAACTTTATTTAATGTTGTTCTTGAATTTCGCTATTACTTTCGATGCAATACTCCCAAGCATTAACACCATATATTTTAACACTTATAGTTCAGTTGTTTTAAAAATGCCCATTATAAATAGTTGCCGAAATGTTAATACTTCACAGGATTTGTATCGGAGGTTTGTAGGAAAAAGGAAAGGGCGAGACACTTTAAGAATCGCCCTCTGAGCTCTCCATTTGTTTTACCCGCTCCACCCCATGTGGTAAAACAGTAAGTTAATATCGATTGACTTATAGCAAAGTAAACTTGTATTACTATTTTTGGATCAGCAATTTAGCGTAACTTTATAAACAAATTTTAACTTGCGAGTTCTATTATTTGAAGCTTCTTAATGTTGTTTGAACGAAAGTGTTAAATCTATTATAACACCGAGGTATTTTGTTAGTATTTGCCATTTTAATGTTGGGACAAACACATTGGTTATACGTATAAATTGTGCAAGAATGAGCGTATAATGTCGAGGTGCTAGTTGATGTTAGCTTGCGCATCAAAAACTTAATGTAATTTATCTTGTCTGTATTTAGTGTCAGAGAATTATGTTGAAGCCATTTCAACAACATTGAATCCGTGTTGCGCGAGCTCGTAGACATTTTTTTCTGAGTCAGCCGAAAATAGATGGGCAGTGTCGGCATCATAAGAAACAATTTTGCGGTGATTTAGATTTCAAAGATCGTTATGTATATTGAAAATAGTGTAAGCCTTTAAATACTTCCTTGAGGAACTCCGCACATTGGGCACGGTCTTCAAGATAGCTCTTGAATAGATTCAGCTGTGTGCCTCTGATATCCTATGGCTTCAAGTTTGTGCAAAGGAATAGGAAGAGTGTCAAAACTTTGGCGAGGTCCAAGAAGATTCCTACTGTGTGGCTACTTTTATCAAGTTCTTGCGCTAGATAGTCAGTCAGATGGCGTACGGCATCGTCTTTTCGTCATTAGGCAATCGGGCAAAATAGCTGTAGATAAACGTTTGTGGAAAATATAAGTTAGTGGCGGTCTCAAAATAATAAGTTGTTTTTTTTTGGAAATTCCTTTAAGAATCCACAAACTCTGTACCCGTCTTGAAATGAGTTCCCTTACAGAATTCTCCATGTACAAAAGAATTTGGAAACTAAAAAGACATTAAACGCACAAATTAAAGAAAACTGTAATATTTCGACTCATAATTTGGATTCAAAATTACCGACACAGAGATATACCTCTACCACCAGATACCTCTTCAAGAGGTATATCCCATTTAGTAAAATGTAAATTAGGGCAAGGATCCTTTTCAGTAGTGATGTGGTGTCACCGTGTTCTCCAGAGACACTCGCAGCTCTGAAGAGCAAAAACCCTGCCCCAGCGGACGGCCTTTCTTTTCCCGACACCCCTGATTTGGATAGCCACTCCCTCGCCATTACAGGTCGAGAGTTGATCATAGCGATTTGTTCCTTCCGGAGCGGCGCTGCTGGCGGCCTCGACGGTCTGAGACCTCAGCACCTTAAGGACCTTATTATTCCAGGTGCCAGGGAAGCTGGTGAGTTGCTCTTGAAAGAGCTTACAGCTCCGAAGGATCTAATTCTCTCTGGCAAGGTGAACGAGGCCGTCATCGACGTTTTGTTGTACCTACATTTTATGGTTAGGTTGTTTCGAAAAAAACAGCCTCTTCAGCTAGGTTATGGCTCCAAATGGGGGTGTGAGGCTGTCGTACACGTCTTGTCGATCTACCTAAATTCTGGGAAAGGCGAGGTCATCCTGAAGGTTGACATAAAGAACGCCTTCAATTCAGTTAATAGGGACACCTTGTTGGCAGAAACTTAAAAAGAAATATCCCTAATCTATAGCTTCTTTTGGCAATGTTACAGACACCCATCTAAATAACTACATAGGAACAGCCTTTTGGAATCTGCTGCTGGCTGTCAAGTGATTTTTAGTTTCGCCAGTAGCCCTATTATTCGATAGCTTAATTCTAAATTTAACGTTTGGTGTCTTGGTGATGGAACCATGGGAGGGCGATGTAGAAACGTTTTTAAAAGACCGAGAATTCTTTGTATTCCATTGGCCTTGACCTCATCCTTTCGAAATGTGAACTATACTTAGCGGACTGTACCGACAGACAACTGACATTATCCGGCACACACAAACTTCGATTTGAAATGTGGTCATGGACGACCGAGCTTGGGCACAAGCTACTCATCCCATTCTTATGGTAGGCCTCGGCGTCCGCAAAATTTCTAGCATAATTTACCGGCTTTCATATCCTCGGTCCATGGCACTGATAAATTAATCAGGAAAATCCTAGCCTCCACACTGATTAATTTCGATGTGCCATGCTTCACCGAGGCTATGGATGCCTCTCGCTTGCCCAAACTCGATCAGAGTTTGGGCAAGCGAGAGGCATCCATACCCGATCCCAATTACCATCCATTTTGCCAGAGACAATGGTGTAGCGTTGTGAAAAGTTTCAGCGCTAAATAGTCGAGTGATCTAAATATAATTAATTCATAAATAGTAAGTTGCTACGCACATCACTACAATCAGGGAATAGCACTAATTTTCTAAGAACTCTCGGCCATTTTTACTTCCGCTGGCATAGCGAGCTAAGCTATTCCTGACCTCAGGATTCCTTGTACCCCAACCTAGGGGTTCTATGTCCCGGCTGCGGACTTGCTACTAAATCAGCACGCTGCTCTAAATTTGCGCGCAGCTCTAAATCTGCACGCAGCTCCGAACGACGCGCTGAAGGCGTGGCTGATCAGTGCGCTACCAGCGTCCTACGGCGTCGACCTCAACGCACCCTAACTGCGGCCCTTTCGAAGGCCCTACTGACCTAGTGCTGTGCATCTGCTGTCACTTCTGGCAGTCTCCGCCGCCCAAGTGATCCAAGGACGGTATCCTTCCTATTACCTAAGGTGTGTCAGTGCTCCGTCCAAAATAGTGTCCTTACCAACTACCTAGACTACTACTTACTTCAATATATTTGTAAGCATTCTCTCAGTGTTTCTTATATCTATCTACTTACCTGATAATTAACGGTCTGCGCAGCCTATCTGCAAAGCCCTAGCCATTACAGTGGGATGCGCCGCTCTGCAGAGTAGTACAACACAATTTAATTAAAGCGTCTGCAACTACTGCGGGACGTGCGCGTCTACTGGCTGTGGGTGCTGGTGGGTAAGTAGGAGTTGGGTCTGTGGCTTCATGCACTACCGTCGTCGAACATAGGCACTTTTTGCGACGTCGCTAGCTTTTGCGACGTCGCTACTTTTCGCGTCGCTGCTTCCCTACGACTGGGAGCTTCTTGTTGTTCTCACGGCTGTTACTGTGGCGAAGTTGTCAACACTCACGGCCTCCACGCTTAGCGCGGCACGCGAACATTAACGACGTCACCCGACGTATTCCATTCCAGCTGTATTAGAACCCAATGGCTTGGCACGCGACGATGACCGGAAGGCATGTATTTATTTCCATGGAAGGTGGGTAGGCCTTAAGTGTGGGATGCAACATGTGTCGATACTCTTGCTGTTGCTGCGGCTGCAGAAAACCTTGCGGCGTAAGTACCTTATTAATAATATTTTAGAGCCCATTGGGGTTGAAACCCTCAGGCCGTCGTCTATAAGAAAGAAAAATGCGTTTATTGGCATAACAACACAAAAAAATTACACCATAAAACTAAAAAATAGAAAACAATTTAGTAATGCCAAAAGGGCCTCAGCTCAGCAAAATGTCAGATGACAACACAAGGTGACATCTGACGCTGGTTTTCAGCTGCAACCCACGAGTGCCATACGCCAGAATACTAAAACACAGAGAAGTGTGCGTCCGCTTTAATAACATACATGTTTGTGTGTGTTTTAACTTTGTCCAAGACCAATGAAATACCAAAATAATTACCCAGTTTCTGCGTATTCTACATACAATAAAATAATAAATCTATAAATAAATAAAAAGTAAAAAGTACCCCACGTCGTATTAGGCAAAATCGTGTGCGGTTTTCATTTCCACTGACAATAAATACAATGAAAAAAAAAAATTGAACGATTTATTTGGCAGATATCTCGGTTCGAACATTTTCAAAATCCTTCTAATGGTTTAGTCAATTGTATTTTTTATTTGAATTTGAAAGTCAAGCAACTTTTACTATACTTTATGGGAAGAGGGATATTGTTACAGCATTTAGAAACTGCGTAGCGAAAACTGCCTCTAAAAGCCGCCGACTTGTGCCGTGGGACGGAAAGCTGTTGAGAACATTTTCGTCCCTCACCGATACTGTGTCTTCTTGACCACGAAAGTCTGTCATATAAGTAAGAAGGGGAGTGAGACTTAATAGTTAAGGACATTTCAAAACGGCTGGTGGACACTTCCCGTGACTTAAGGGCTGACTTTTACCTTGGCCAGAGGCTAAGCGTTGCCATACAACGTGGGAATGCCACCAGTCTCTTGGGTACATTGCCAGTCCCAGTGACGCGGAAGAATTTTTTGACGCTATTTTTTTATTGTGAATAGTTTTAGTTTGGGTAGGATTTGTTATTAATAATTAGGTATGTTGTATATTATTAATTAATTAGGCATAAGTTGTAATTTACGTTGTACTTATTATTTTAATTTTGAATAAAGGTTAAATGATCCTGATCTGTTTTATAATTTTATTCGTTATGTTATCGCAGCCAAATTTTACAATATTTAAAGAAAACTGTTACGTCATCACCAGCATAAAGTGTTTTCCTTATTTTATTTGGTATTGTTATTTTTAATAAACGAAGTTGTTGGTTATATATTTTATCTAAGTTAGTTTTAAACGTTCTGCCATAGCTAGTAATTCCATATGAAATTATTGACTCTGCGAGTGCGTTATAGGGATTTAGTAATATTTTAAAGGTGCTTCGTATTTAATTATTGCTAATTTGGCTAGCATTGCTCGCAATTTATCACATATGAAGTCAATGTGATAGTCCCAGTTAACTCTGTCATCAACGACTAAACCCAAATATTTGTATTTGGTAACCTGCTCCAATGGTTCACATTAGCAACCTAGCCTTGATAATTGCACTTCATGCAAACATTGGTGTGTGTGCGTAACTAATAGGTTGAGGAAAAGTTTCTTCGCATTTTTTAAGAAAATTCAAAACATTTTTAACATAGTTTGTTTACATTTAACTAAAGTATGTAGGTACCATTTTGTTCGATAACTTTTTGCCATCTTGTATGTAGGGACATGATCGAATTGCTATAGACATTTTGGGACTTCTGATCAAAAACCGCGACAAGTGGTTTTGTCAGTCCTCTCGTGATGTTAACCTGACACTGCCTATAGAATTCTGAAGAGACCGAAACAGGTGGGAATCTGAAGGTGCAAGGTCAGTACTATACGGCGGATGCATTAACACCTCCCAGCCAAACTCTCTTAATTTTTGCTGAGTGGCTAAAGATGTGCGAGGTCTAGCGTTATCATGATGAAAAACCACACCCCTTCTGTTGATTTATTCCGGCCGCTTTCTTTCAACTTCTTGCTTTAATCTCATCAGTTGTTCGCAGTTGAGTTAAGAATCGATGGTCCTGCAAGCTCATAATGAATAATGCCCTTCCAATCCCACCACACACACAGCATCACCTTGTTGCCAGTTAACCCGGGTTTCGCCACAGTCTATGAAGCCTGACCGGCCTTTGACCACGACCTTTTTCACATGTTCTTGTCGTACGTGATCCACTTTTCCACCAGTTACCAGCTTCTTTAAAAATGGTTCGGTTTCATTACGTCGTAATAAAGAATCACAAATGAGTACACGGTTCATTAGGTTTCTTTCAGTGAGCTCGTGAGGTACCCAAATGTCGAGCTTTTTTGTGTACCCAGTTTTTTTCAAATGCGCCAAAACTGTTTTGTGGTCAATTCCTAGGTCTTCAGCTACGTCGTAACTACTGATATGCCGATCTTGCTCCACATTTTCAAAAATGGCATCCATTTAATCCGTAGTAGGGCGACCAGAGCGACGTGCATCTTTGATATCAAAATTTCCGGATTGAAAACGCTTTAACCAAATTTGTGCTACTCTCACAGATACTGCACTAGGTCCATAAACATCGCAATTTTTTTTCGCGGCTTCGGTTGCATTTTTAACGTTTTTGTAGTAAAATTTTAAAATTTATCATAAAATTAATAATATGTGTCATAAAAGAAATATAAATAATAAAATACTTAGATTGCAATTCAATAAACAAAGAAATAAAACTTAAATAGTCATAGAGAAATCTGGGAACCAATATTACTTTAACTAATCAATGAAAATAAAATGAATAAAAATAATATGTGGGACATTTTAAACACTCTATCTGGTCGAATTTGTAAGTCAGTAGACGAAGCGATAATCGAAGCATTCAAGAAAAATAACTTAACTATAGGTATAATAGCTAATAATTTCAGTAAGGGATTTAGCGAAAACGTAAATAAAATATTACCTAAATGCAACATAAAACTAATCCCTGAATCAGAATACATGTTCCCAAATAACAAGTCCATGTTTTTTAATAAACCTACCGTTCGTAATATTTCAACTATTATAAAAAATCTTAATGTTAACAAAGCAGCTGGTGTAGATGGCGTTCGATGGCCATAGTTAAACTAATGTGCACTAGTATAGAAGCGGGAGAATACCCTCATGAATCAAAATCAGGTATCGTACGACCAATTTATAAAAATGGATCTCAAAGTAACGATGACAGCTACAGGCCCATTACAATATTACCAGTCATAGATAAGGTAGTAGAAAAATATGTGTGAATGAATGAATGAATGAAATGCACCGACCCCAGCGTGGTTTGACCAGACTCGATTAATCGAATGAACCCCAAGATTTGCACTAGCCCTTGAAGCCTCATGCTTCATGGTGCTACAAAGACAATATATCAAGGAATAGACCGGGGGGCGCTTTAATGGTAGGGTGGTGGACGTGCCCTTAGGATAGGAAGGAGAGTGAGAGCCAATCGAGTAGTGCACCCTAAAATTAGCATTGGAATAGTGGAGAGGCGGGTGATATTTGTCTGTGGGAGGGCATCTTTTAACGACGTCGCAGCCGGGTTGATTCAGGTCGAGCTTCATCGGTGAATCTTCTAGCGGAGTTCAACTGGTTTCTCGGCTGTTTACTATGTCACTGCTCTTCTGTGCTAAATGTTGCTGTTTTCAAACTTTTCAATGTCTTCGTCTGTGGTCTCTCTAGTAACCGTTTCCGGTTTTTGTATATCTCGTTATTGATCTTCCACCGTGTCCATCCAATAATTGAAGCGCTCTTATCGAAATTTTTTATGTCTTGAGCTCTCGTTCAAGTCTTGATCAGCTGTTATTCGAAGTATCCAAAAGTAGAATGGGCACTGTTGGGAATCGAACCCAACTCAACACGTTGCGCATGGTCTGCACTCGCAGGCAGAGTGTTTAGCACATCATCGGCAGGCTGAGGCGCAGCGCGGTAACGACACTTACTTCCTCTGTCTTCATCGCGGCGGACGATACTCCTCTTACTTTAGTTTCATTATTAGCTGTTTGTCAGGAACGGTTTTATTATTGTTATAAGCACGGCATTAAACCCTTGCCTAAAATACAGGAGTCCACTCTTTAGATGCTCCCCGCGCTAACATTGGTCCTTCAAGGATCTCGTCGTGTTAATTTCAAACGAAACGGTCTCAAAAAAGCAAAAAAAAAAAAAAAATTTACTCGAGGCTCTTCAGTTGCGGTCTTCAGCGAGGACAGTTCCAGCAGGAATCATCAATACCTTGTTAAAGAAACTTCGCGTAGCACTGCACACGCCCAGAGGACGAAGTCATCCAGACGTCGACCGGCGTCGGGCTTCGGACCCGTCGAATGTTCGACTCGTCATCGCGGGCAAAGAAGGACGAAAACTGCAGACCATCGTTTATCCAGTGGATGGTTTAGACATTTATTCGTTATTCCTTATATATATAAGTTATTCCTTATTTATTCGTTTACTTAGTCTTATTTCATATGTTTAATTAACAATATTCAAGTAAGTGTTTTCGTTTGTCTTCAAGTCTTTTAGTGGCAATCATTCTTATTAATTGCCTTATATTTTTTCGAAAATCACTTCTATTCTTATAACGCTAGAATATAACGGTTAGATAATCCACCTGTTTACGCAGTTCCTTCACATCACTTTATAGTGACGACGTGCTTCCCTGTTGTCTTCGCATCAGCTGTTCCTTAATTCGCGCCTTATCATTCATTATCATAACACATCATCGCTATGGCTAACGAAACTGTTGAAAAAACAGTTAAAAAAAACGCACATGTAACGCACCGTTTTTAGTAACTTACTAATATGCGTAACATTTCATAGTTTAAAAAAATGATACCTTACCAGCTGCTCCCCGCGGTTTCACCCGCACAAATTCCGATACCGTCGGAGCATCGGGACAAAAAGTACTCTATGTGTTAATCCAGTTCATAAACCATCCGTGTGCCAAATTTCATCCAAATCCGCTCAGCAGCTCTTGCGTGAAAGAGTAACAAACATCCATACTCCAATATCTTAGGTGTTGGTGGTAAATAACATATTATTACTTGTGTTACAAGGTATTAATTTTTGTATTGTGGCATTGTTTACGCTGAGCCAGTGATGGTAGCAGACAGTAGAAAAAGAAATTGCAGTTTTATTAAATCATTTTGGCAATTTTGTCTGCAATTCAACGCAGGGCTGTCATATGTCAACTAATTGCTGTGCTACCTATTAGAGATTACTTATCCGCTCTTCGATAATTTCCGGAATTCATTATACTCTTTTTATCTTCTTATCATTATTCTCCTATTACTTTATCATTGCTTGCAAGTTATGATTTCCATATATTATGGCTACCTGCCTCACTCAAATAAAAGCTGAAGAAGTCTACGCTTCAATCCGGACAGCATGTTGGGAATCGAACCCAACACAACACATTGCGAGCGGTCTGCACGCGCAGGCTGAGTGTACAGCGCGGCTTCGTCGCGGCGCGACATTTACTTTCTACCAAGACGGAACAAAAAAAAACTCATTCGATCACTAAATGTTTTTGCAGCACTTAACACTTAGCACTGGGACCGACCATTTGTGACAAACCTTTTTTTTTTTTGGTGACACCCTCGGGTAACTCTACCTGAAGCAAATTTTTGTAAGCGTTTTGCTACAAAATACTTTTTAAAACATTTTAAAACAATGCTTCAATTTTAATTTCCGATTCATTGACATAGGGTTTGTAGAGCTATAATACATAATTTCTAAAATAACAAGAGTTATGGTGAAGGCATAGAAGTAGCGCGATTTCAGTTAGAGAACTGTTCAGGGGCAGCGCGTACCTAAGAGTTTACATATACAGCTTCGAAGGCAAATGCCTCAAATATAAGGAACGATCTCACCAGGTTAGCTAGCTCGAGGTAGTCTCCTCAACCGCAGGCTGGGAATCAGGAACGCACGTATACCACTTTTGCACGGTTTTAAATTATTTTAATTTCGACACAGATGCACAGGCAAACAAATCGCGCCATATGTTGAAAACACGTCCGCCTCGGGCAAGGGTCCCCGGCCTAATCTCAGGTAGTAGAAAAATATGTGTGTCAACAAATTCAGAATTTTTACATTAAAACGATGTCTTGTCAGGTTATCAGTTTAGCTTTCAACCTAATAAATCCACTTCAATTTTGCTTTCTAAATTCAGAGATTAAATAAACCAACACGTAAATGATAAAAAACATGTTATTTTATTCCTCATACGATCTGACCAAGTTTATTCTCGGATTTTTATACACTTTGATATTAATGGACTCAATATACTATACAATGGCATGAAAATTTACTTTGCACGCAAGCATAGCATGCATGATCAGCCTACAACGTTCCCACTGCTGGGAGACAGGCCTCCTCTCTATGAGAGGGAGTAAGTCGTAATCCACCACGTGGGCTCAGTGCGGATTGCTAGATGTCACATGTCTTCGAATTTTTGGTTCTAGGACATGCCGGTTTCCTCACGATGTTTTCCTTCACCGTTTTGTGAGCAGTGGTGATGAAATATTTTTTACAAAAAGTAAAGCACCTGCCTGGGTTCGAACTCACGACCTACAACTCGTAAGTCGGAGCCTTTACCACTGGGCCACCTCTGCTCACTTTGTAAAGGATTATAATATTTCAATTATTGTGAATGTGAGGTCAGTGTGGATGTGTTGTTTTTTTACATCTCAGTTTATTTTAATTTTTTAAAGTTAGTTTTAATCATGGTCTGGCAGTTTAAGTTATTAATGCGGCCTACCCAAATGTCCTTTCTTTGGTAATGTTCTTCGAGTCGTTGAGCTCCTTAAGTTCTGTGTGGAGCTGCATGATTACTGACAAATGCGTGCACTGACTGGACAGGTCTATTCATTCTGTGTGGTTCTTTCCTGAAAAAACCATTTCAGACATCAATCACAATCTACATGGTCTTCACATGACCTGACCAAGATTATGTCTGGACTTTAAAAGAGACTGTGATCTTTGAGTTTGTTTCGGCCTTTCTTCTCAGAGTAGTCAGATAGGAAACGCCGATCTCATTTACTTTTAAAATATGATTGACTTGTAAAAGTGTTTGTAAAACCTACTTACAGAAATAAAATCATTTATCATTCATCAATGACATTTGTAGGCAATGTAATAGTCGACCCCAAACTTTTCCTCCAAGCCGGAGGTGTGTAGTTATTTTTTATGTAATACGTTAAAGGTTCAAAATTTATTGAAGGGTTTCTGGGAAAAGTCGCCTGAATAGAAGGGGAGGGGATACAAACACCAGTAACAAGGCGTAGTCGACGGAGCCCTTAGTGGGGCTCCTCCTTCTGGGTGGTTTAAAACAGAATAACCACGAATAGAATGGTCCCCTACGAACCTAACCTGTCCGAGTTGGGGTGCCCCAAGCCTCGAGCTAGCTTCGCTCGTACATATTTTTTTAAATGAAATATTATAATAAATACGTAAAAATAACTTACATGTTTCCACATAACATAACATAATATCACGTCTGTAATCCCACAAGGGTTAGGCAGAGGTGTAGCAATAGGACACCCACATTTCGCCAGTTATGCTTAAGTCCCATGTAATAGGGGGCGAGCCTATTGCTATCAACCGGGCACAAATCCGGACTCCATGACATGAACTCCGGACATGTTTTCCATTATTCCTATTAAGTTAATCGTCATTAAACCTAAAAATATTATGCGAATTAAAATTATCCCAAAAAAATTTAGCCTACAAGATAATTATGTCAACTAAGACTGCCAAACACAGTCAGTCACACCGTAAACTGTCACCATATGCCAAACCAATTATGGAAAAGTGTTATTATACCAAAACAATATACCAAAATAGTTATGCAAAAGAATATTATGAAAAAGAAATTATGCGATAGAAAGGGATCCCAATGAAATCACCTAGTCTACTTGTTCCCATGAAACGGTGCTTATGTACCTAATCAATTTGTGTTTAAAGTTACTGTTTTTATTAAAACTGCGCTTGTATTGAAGCAGGTGAAGGAAATCATCAGAATATCAATCCAAAACACGCACGTTGTTGTTGCATCCTCGTGTGAGAACCTTGCGCTGTGATCCAGCCCAAAACTTCATAAATAAAAAGCAATAAAGACAAACAGTAACCACCAATAAGTAGCATGCAACCATGATAAAAATTAGACATTGGCAGTGGCACGTGTTCAGGTTGGTATCGATATTTACATCTCAACCGCTCTCGGTAAGACATACCTGTAAATAACTTTTTAATGATACCTGTAGTCGACATCTGAAGTACAAAGTGATCCAAATATGGAATCAAAACAGAGCGACGACGTAACAATATGATTTTACGTCGTGGCTCTTTCGGTTCATAACCACGGAAATAATCATTAACAAAACTTTTTTGAAATAACACAGTTATCTTTAAGACGTGTTATACAATATTGCTAACGTATACTCATAATATTATTTACTATCGTTTGGCGTCCATAGATGTCATTACGTGTTTGTGTAATGAAAAGTTCTTCTTGAACAGTTATCTTTTGATAGACTGAAGCGAAACAAAAACAAATAATTCCTCCGAGTTATACACAATATTTGAGTATAAAAGTTAACCAGATCCAAACAAAAAATTCATAAATTTTTGAAATGGCGTCTGTTGGTTTTACTTAAACACCCCAACATTTTTTATGGAAATAATTATTCAGGTTACAGAAACGCCTCGCCAACAGATTTATTATATATATGTATGATATATGTATGCTAACCAAAAAAAGGAGTCGATTTATTCACTAATCGATTTAAAAGCAATAGACGCCTATTGTGCCTAACTCATAAAACGATTTCTCAATATTTCATTTAATGAATTGAAAGCATTAGAGAGCATTAATATTATAACAATGGTGATCCATTGACTTCTGGTAAAAGGAACTATTGTGATTATTTTTTTAAATGATAAAATCAAAAGTATAATAATGCCTCAGTGTCGTTTATTCAATATAAGGAATCCGCAAATGAAGGAACATACCACCAATAAACTGCTCGATTAATTCGTGTTTTAAAATGAAAACGATAATTTTAATTATTTTCTGCATTTTAGTTACTGTGAGTGCCTTATTTAAATCTAAGCAAGATCATGATATTAGCCTCACTAGTTGTGTCGTAAAATTGGTGGAAGATATTGATTACAAGAAATATACCAACTACATGGACATAACAGTCATTAATATTAATAATGATCTTAAATTATCAGCCCTCCATAACGTAGAAGGTGCACGATTTGTTTCAAGAAGATTCTTTTGGGAGCCCGGAAATATTTATAATGTGATCTATATCGTGATGAGTAAAGATTTTCAAGAATTAGAGCATGGGTTAAGTAAAGTCATCTCTGATACATTTTGGAATCCAGCAGCAAGATTCATCATTGTCCTGCAAAACTACAAGAATTACAGTTTACATGACATTACCGATCTACTACATGCTTACAATATTTTTAATAAAGTTTCATTAATATCACGTGATGGTGAAGACTACGCTATATACAAGTATAATTTAACAAAACCTGGTTATTGTTTGAAATCCGGTCATCTAGGGTTTTGGTCTTGGTGCTCTGAATACCGCTTTGAGAAGTATTTACCTCTCTTATACAAGGGAAGTATTCGTAACTGCCGATTTAAATTCATAGCACGTAATTTATGGCCATTCACTAACTTCGACACAAGCACCAAAGGAATTGAACAACATTTCATATCATTGTTTGAAAAGCAATTTGGCGTGAAAATTGAGTTACAAGAATTTGGCAAAGTAGACAAATATGGGCAACTCATAAATAACTACACAATGATCATGTTAGAAAAAGTGTCAAACAATGATTTTGACTTTGAAGGCGCGGTGGCAGGATTCTCGATTAACTCGCGGGCGAATAATGGGAACATTTCATACTGTTACCCGTTTTTCATAGATCACATGTTTTATGTACTTGCTTACTCTAACTATGTAGAGCAATGGGTTGCAATTTTATATCAGTCTCTTAATACTTGTATTGTAATTAGCCTCCTGTTTGTAATTTTCAGTGTGGCGGCTACGTATTTATCAATATTTTGTACAAGAAAAGATGTTTCATACAACGTTCTAATTGTATTTGGATATTTATTGAATAAAAATTCTGTTAGGCGTACGGTCGTTGGATGGCCAAAGACACTAATTTTTTCGAGTCTATTGTTTACAGCGCTTATAATTCCTTACGCAATCCAGGCAAACTTGTACAGTGTGACAACTCATCCGGTCCATGGTTATGAACCGAAAGAACCAGAGGATTTAGAGAGTTATCATGTAGTTTTATATAATGACTGGCAGCATCGCAGTGAATTTCATGGGCACAGGGATTGTGGAACTAGACTTAACTGTTTATTGGAGGTTAAAAATTGTCTTAACAAGTCTCTTTATACCATAATGTCAAATGCTCAATATCAAGGGCACCAATGGCACCTGACCGACGATCAATGCAAAATGGCAACATATCGGTTAAAGGAACCTTACAGTAGCATATACAGAACCATATTGTTACGCCGTGGCTCTGTATTGATTCCATATTTGGATCACTTTGGACTTCAGATGTCGACTACAGGTATCATTAAAAAGTTATTTACGGATATGACTTACCGAGAGCGGTTGAGATGTAAATATCGATACCAACCTGAACACGTGCCACTGCCACTGTCTAATTTTTATCATGTTTTTATGCTACTTATTGGTGGTTACTGTTTGTCTTTATTATTTCTTGTTTATGAAATTTGGGCTGGATCACAGCGCAAGGTTCTCACGCGAGGATGTAACAACAACGTGCGTGTTGTTCCATCCTCGCGTGATTTGGAATGATATTCTGATGATTTCCTTCACCTGCTTCAATACAAGTGCAGTTTTAGTAAAAACAGTAACTTTAAACACAAATTGATTTGGTACATAAGCACCGTTTCATGGGAACAAGTAGACTAGGTAATTTCATTGGGATCCCTTTTTAGCGCATAATTTATTTTATAATGTTCTATTGCATAACTCTTTTGGTATATTGTTTTCGTATTATAATACTTTTGCATAATTGTTTAGTTAATTTTGACACAATTTTCTTGTAGGCTAATTTATTTTTGTATGATTTTAATTCGCATAATATTAGTAGGCGTAATGATGATTAACTTGATAGGAATAATGGAAACATGTAAGTTTTTTTTACGTATTTATTGTAATATTTCATTAAAAAATAATCTGGCCACAAGAGCGAGCGAAGCGAGCTCGAGACTTGGGGCACCCCAACTCGGACAGCTTAGGTTCGTAGGGGTTCATTCTCTTCGCATCCTCTTCCCCTATATTAAGGCAACTTTTCCCAGGAACCGTTTTGTATAAAAAATAACTACACACCTCCGGCTTGGAGGAAAAGTTTGGGGGCGCCTATAAAATTGCCTACAAATGTCATTAGAGCAATATAGCAAAAACAAGTGTATTGGTGTCTAACATTTAAGGAGTTAATCAACATGCGTATGACCGCCACAGTTATGTATAGTTACGCATAGGTTTAGAATATTACAAACAATCATTAGGATATGTCACTTTTGTATCGTGAACTCTGACTAGGCAGTCTCAAAATAGATTCGTAAAGACGTGGTTTTATTTAATTAATTATAGACCCCTTCTGTCACGTATTTGTTATGCCTTTAAAAAAATATGTTTTAGTATCATTAAGCGTAAATAGATTTATGTTTTACAAAGTTATGCTTGAACAATAATATTATTATTGTAATTATGCGTCAGCTTTTATGCGTTATTATTGTTATGCGTAAATATAATTAGGACTGTAGGCTTTGATACATTTGGGCACGCCACAATAGCGGCGGTAAGTCCCCTCTTTGAGGAGTGGTTGGAGAGGCGCCACGGCGTCCTCACCTTCCGCCTGACACAGGTCCTCACCGGACACGGTTGTTTCGGGAGGTTCCTGTTTCGCATAAGGCGGGAGGAAACGCCCGGGTGTCACCATTGTGTGGATCGCCCGGAGGACACGGTGGAGCATACGGTGGAGGTATGCCCAGCTTGGGCGGAGCACCGCAGTGTCCTCAGGGAGGCGATTGGCGGCGGCGATCTCTCACGTCCGGCCCTGGTCCAGGCCATGGTACGGAGCGAGAGAGAATGGAAAGCCGTCACCTCCTTCTGCGAAGCAGTAATGCTCGCGAAGGAGGAGGCGGAGCGGGTGAGGGAGAGAGCCTTGCGCCCTCACGCCCCCACTAGCCGCCGCAGGAGACGCCCTGGGCGTCGGGAGTCGCCTGCAGATTCCCGGCCACCGTAGGCGCGGGCTTGCTGACGGCGAGCAATGGGTAGCTCGCCGCCGGTAAGGACCAGGCCCGGGTGGACGGCGCGTTGTGTTCCACGCGCGCCTCAAAGAGATGTCAGCACAAAGTGACGGGGTCCGATAGGGCCGACGCCTCAGGGTCGCGGGTTATTCTACAGAGAAAACCGTGGCCCTGGCACAGGCAACTGAAGGAACACGGGTGGGTTTTAGTCAGTAAAAGTCTGACACGCCCTCCCGCTCCACCCAGAGCGGGAGAAGTCATTTGATGATATCCCACACAAAAAAAAAAAAAACAGGCTTTGATATATTGGAAATGGATAGGGAACCGACTTCATTACATATATGTTGTGTACCTAAATTGTGAAATCTGTTAACACTTGTGATTGTGATGTTTGAATGATTAATATGATACACTTCTGTAGCTTCGTTCATCAATAAAGATTTTACAGCACGACAAATATCTATTATTTTTCTTTTGCAAAATGGCAGACTAACCGTAAAACTACCACCATTTCGAAAACCCGTCTCAAAGGGCTGAGTTATTTTAGTTTAAGGTCAGGTCTTTAAGCATTTTGATGGCAAGGTCCTTAAGACCTTGACATCAGAATATTTAGTTTTTGTTTTCGTGGGCCGCATTAAAAGGGTAAACATTTGAGTTCCATTATTTTAAAATTACTAAAACAATTATTATTGATTTATTTCAATTTAAACCATCAATCTGATCGACAAATCTTTCTCAAAGGAAGTCCGTGTTACAATTTTATAGCATAAACCCAATCTTCATTTCCGTGAAGTACCTCGGTGCGCGAGTTGTCATGCGTTTTGCTGTGAGCTGTGGAGCAAATGTGGCTCAAGGGTGTTGACGATTTTAAATGTCCAGTGCTTCACTTGTGATGTTACCCAAGCACGTCCTATCACCTTTTTCAGGTCCAAACCTAGGAGTTTAAACATTAAACTAGTTTCAAAATTGCGTCCTATCATTAAATACGTGGGACACTCAGAAAGATTTGCGAAAATAAAATTATATATAATTATATGTTCTAAAGGTAAATATTTTTTAATAAATCTTATCAAAGTACTCACCACTAGCCTTTAAACAAAGTTTCATGCATCTGAACCGGTTTTCTAAACACTCTTTCGAGTCCACCGTAGACACCCTGCTGTTTACAGCCTGCTCGAACGCTGACAGCGCAGCTCCGGTGGCGAAAATTGTATCCCTTTGAGTAGATTTTTTATTTTCGGGAATAAAAAGAAGTTACACGGTGCTAGGTCAGCGCTGTAAGGAGGGTGACCCAGGATTTTGACGGGCGTGCTGTCCAGGAAGTCGGAACGGTGACGCACAGTTACAATACCGTTCACACACGCATGACGGCCCCTTAAGCTCGGACAGTGAACGGCTAGCTCTGTGATCTGAACGGGTGGGGATCAACCACTTACTCTGTAGGAGCTTCGTGTCGACAGTTCTGTCGCAGGTCGTCGCCACCGGGCCTCCCCTAGGTAACTAGGGGTCTCACCTGGCGGTGACAGACTGCCGAGATGTCGTCAAGAAAGCGACGCTTTGTTATAAGCGCCGCGGCGCTCCAACAGAAACAAACATAGAATCCACATACATACCACACTCTATATATGCAATCATTTTTAGGTACCCGTATTTACGGGCCACCATGTAGCATCCGCGGCCGGGGGGCATAGCCCTGGCACCGCACGCAACGCCCCATTACGGGGCGCCGCGATATAGATACAAGCCGACATTCTTCCACGGGAACGCCCGTGGCCAACGGGAAAAGGTCGCCCCCCTCCGCCACCTACTTCGAGAACAGGATATCGACGTGGCGTTCATAAGCGAGACGCACCTGGGACCTGGGGATAGGATTAGGATCCCGGGATACCTCGCTCACAGGAAAGACGAAAGGTCGGCACATCAAAGGTACCGTAGTCTGGCGGTACTAGTTGCACGTAGTCTGCGAGAACCTATTTCTCTTCGCGTGCTACAAGCCGCCCGCGGCCCACTTGGACTTAACCGAGCTGCGGGCACTTGATCACGGTATACAGTACGCCTCCATCCTCGCCGGCGACTTACATTGCAAACATCCGGCGTGGAACTTACTAACGACGAAACCCGAGGGAAGAGGGCTCTTCGCGGACACGGAAGCTTTCGGCTATACGGTGTAATGCCAAGAGACGCCTACCCACTACCCGGACACTGCACGGTACACACCCGACGTGCTGGACATCGTAGTCTACCGAGACTTAGCATAACTTTAGAGAAGAGGCGCCTTCGCAAGCATTGGCACAACATAGATACCCTACAATGAAAAGGCAGCTCAATCGTCTCGCGGAGAAGGTTAAGGTCGAGGTCCAGGCCCAACCGACGAGGGCTGGGGGAGACGAATCGAAGAAACCACAGATATTTGGCCGTCAGTTTACAAACTTTGCGGCCAACTGACAAACAACCCAGCCCCGGTGCGTCCACTCAAGTATGAAGCGGAGGACCGGTCGGAGGTCTTCGCCGAACACCTGGAGACGACGAACGACGCCACGCAACCTCCTTAAACCAGTGCTCTCGTCCCGCATCCGATGACGTACGCCGCTCCCGCTTGGTTCCCCCTCGCGAGTAGATGAACCGGAAGCTGCTCCACACGTAACAGAACCAGACGTTGCGGACCATAGCTGACGCCTCTCTCTTCGTGAGGAATGATGTCATCCAGCGGGACCTCGGTATTGAGAGCCTGGATGAGTTTTTTGCGGCGCCTCGCGAAGGGAATGTTCTCGCGCGTGCCTACGCATCGGACTTGACGCGTGTCAAAGACATTGCGCCTTGGCATGCGCGCCTCCCCGACGCGAGACCCTTACCCCGCACCCTGAAAACGGACGACTCTTTTAAACATGTCCTAAAAGTTCAACTCAACAGTAGTCGAACGACCCTTTGTAAAACCAAACTGTTTGTTATGCAATAACTTGTGTTTATTAAAAAATCTTTGCATTTGATCTAAAATAAGTTTAAAAAAAAAATACTAAAGGTAGGTAGCACTGAAATAGGTCTATAATTAGTAGGGTCTGATGTACTACCCGATTTAAACAATGGTATTATTTTACTGTTTTTCATAAGATCAGGAAACTCACCACGGTCAATACAATTATTAAACCTAACAGCTAAAGTAGGTGCTACAATATTTATAATTGACTTAGCAACGTCCACAGAATTACCCCATAGATCTGCGGTCTTTTTAACATTTAATGTGTGAAAAGTTTTAATTATATCTCTACAGGTGACATATTGGAAATTAAATTCAGAACCACAAACTGGAACGTTTTCTTTAGAAAAAGACTCTGCAGTAGTGGGCGATGAGTTCAGAGATTTAGTAGTCGATACGGGAATCTCTGCAAAGAAATTTTCAAAGGCCGCGGCGACTTGAGAATCTGATTTAATTATGTTGCCATCAATATCAAGGCTGAAGTCACTACTTCGGTTGCATGACCTTCCCGTTTCGCTATTAATGATATTCTATGTCGTTTTAATTACATTACTACTATTTTTAATTTTTGAACTCAAGTAACGTGACTTGGCCATATAACAAACTTTTTTAAATAATTTTGAATAATTCCTAACATATAAATTAAATTCAGCAGTGTTTATACAAGTCCGTTCATCATACAACTCATAAAGTCGTTTTCTACTTTTATGTATACCAATGGTAGCCCAGTCACTGAAGGAAGCATTACTATTAACCGAAAATGTTTTTGGAATGAAAGTATTATCAAATTGTGTACAATACATTTTGAAAAAAGCATTATATTGTTGATTATAGTCATCGTTAGTTGATAAAAGTGGTAAATTACTTAGAAGTTTAGTTTTAAATGTTTCCAAACGATTAGTAGTTTTTGGATTAACAGTGATATCTTTTTTTTTGTTTTTTTGTTAATATTTGAAATAGTGACCAACTGTCCGCAATGATCTGAGTCTATTAAATTAATAATTTCCTTGTGGGTTGGTATAACATCAAAACTTTATCTAGGCATGTAGCACTAGTGGGCCCTATTCTAGTGGGCTCCAAAAATTGGTTAGCAAGATTGTATGACTGAAACAAACTTATAATTCTAGTACTTAACCCAGAATTATCTAACAAATTAACATTAAAATCACCACAAGTGATGATAGACCTATTAGAATTACAGATTTTGTTCAACACTTCATCCATAACCTTTTCAAAACAATCATACAATCCTGAAGGCGGTCTGTACACACTTAATTAACTTCGCCACAACACACGAAAAAACATACACCGAAAAAAAAATGGGAAAAATGTAAAAAGGTGATGCAAAAATAAATTACAGGAACGTCAGAAATATTGCAGTATTGAACTATTTTTTGTGGATGATTGATTTAACGCATGATATTTTGGTACTTAGATCTATTGAAATAAACCAATTGCAATTGTTTTCACTAAACGCAAAATACTATCACTTTACGGTGACCTACTAAGTTGAACCGTGGGTCTGTACACACTAAAATAGAACGGAATTAATAAAAAAAACTATTGATATCTAGAAACTACAATAATAATAAGAATATGGTAGATGGTGTGAATACCGACATAATCAGGTGTTGTCGGCGGCCGTGCGCACGACAAGGGAATCTTGGGCTTGTAGGTTGGCACACGCATTGCAGGCGCAAGCCGTGAGGGACCAACGCTGGTAAAACTGCTTCGGAATGGGTCACGAGATGTTTTAGCACGTCGGGCGAGCCGAAATTCTAAAATCTAAAAATGGCTTAACTAAAGGACTAAGTATTTTTAGATAGATAACTTCTCACAAATTGTTTCGGATAACTACTAAAGTAGGTACTTATCTATTTTATGGGACGGAAGATTCACGATTCGTACTCTTAAATTTTAAGGGGGAAGCTCCAAGTTTTTGAAAGTTGCAGTGTCAGGTTGATGTTGAAAAAAATACGATTTGCGACCGTATCAAGTATGTATTTACAGAATTATAAGCAATAGGAGCATAAATACAAACCTCTACGTTCATATTACCCTCTTGAATAATAATTTCATAAAATATCAATTAATTAAATGAATTGTATTGATTTGGGTTTTATTCGTGATTTTAATTAATGTTTTTCTGTAAATACGTAACAGAAAATGTAAAGATATGGATAGAGCGCGCCAGCAATGCCTGGAGGGATTATATAAGTAAACTAGCTGACCCCGCAAACGTTGTTTTGCAAATTTTTTTTTTTTTGAATTTTTTTTTTTTTGAAAAATAGATGTTGGCCGATTCTCATAGATACCGGATAAGCACAAAAAATTTCATCAAAATCGGTCAAGCCGTTTCGGAGGAGTATGGCAACGAAAACTGTGACACGAGAATTTTATATATTAGATAGACTAGCTGACCCCGCAAACGTTGTTTTGCTTCTTATTTTTTTTTTTTGAAAAATAGATGTTGGCCGATTCTCAGACCTACCCGATATGCACACAAAATTTCATCAAAATCGGTCAAGCCGTTTCAGAGGAGTATGGCAACGAAAACTGTGACACGAGAATTTTATATATTAGAGATATTAAGAATATCGCCTCTCTTATGCAACAATGCATAAATGTGATGATCAGAAATATATCGCATCCCCTGTCCCTCACTACTCCTACTATCTAATAATTATACTTATGTATACTCCTACTGCTTATACTTATCTATGTAGGGGACGCGACTAAGTGGTACCTGATGGGCTGGTGGCGAAGTTAAACACTCAAACAACTTTAAGGGTTTTATTGAGATAACGTAAACTATCGCTAAAATGTTGGAAATTAATGCACCCGGTTGCTGTCCGTTATGCACTGAGCTCGAGGCGCACTCGGTGCGGCCGCATCATATTGCTACGTAAGCAAAACGTGGTCGATTGCAATTATTGCATCGAACATGCTCCCGAGGGGAAGAGATGAGATGATGAGATAAGCTTATACAAAAATAAAGAGTTAGGTGAGTGTGAGCTTAAAATGCTAATGAGTTAAGACAATGTTAGATGAGAAATGATTGACAAGGTGATAGAACAATCATAACGTGATCTTATATCTAGACATATATGCTCAAATAGTTGAGTCATTAATCGAGAACGCTGATTGCCTTTTAGCTAAAGGAGACGTTGACATGTCTCGCTTTTTCAAACGTAAACTAGACCACCGTTTACAAAAATTAGGTACGCGCGCGGTTATCACTGACACTTGCCTCCTGCTCGGACAGGGGTTGATTTCGCGCACTTACACTAGAGCTTTGCTCTTTCTCAGATTGGTTTATACACACACTCACAATCGCTGGAACGCTCTGGACCCGCCCTTGGATGGGCGCACCACTGGTTCGCAAATATCTCCTCCACAGGAACCACAGGACCGCTGCGATAGCTGCTGCTAATAGGCCATACAACAACGCATACTGATGTATGTCATGTGTCGTTAAAACCTCTGTCTGCTCGGATGATTTTTTCATCGATTCAATCTGCTCACCAAGATGCTTTAAAGAAACGTTTATCGGTGTGATATCTTCGTTGGCCTTATCTTCTTGGAAGTTTTGGATAGGTAGCGTAAGATTACTGATTATACGATTTATGGGAGTTATTGTCATCTCGAGTATATTTGGTTTCAGATTAAGCGTATTCTCTAATTGCTGATGAGAATAAAGTGTTACATCATGACCCTTCACAATGCATTGCTGAGTTAGTTGAATAAGTCCAGCCTTGCTGACTTCGCTCGCTTGTAGGTCGTCGTCGCATATGACTCTCAAAGAGTTTGAGTCACAACAGAAATACAAATAGGTAGAATAGTCATGTAATGGAACCCATTTGTTTTCACAGCTAGATTTAATTATCCTGCAAGTAGATGGCTTCTCTTTTTCGCAGAATTGTTCATCGGGACCTAAACTCCGGACTGGCCCTTGTAGATGACAAAGGTAGGTTTCCGCTTGGTATTCACAACCTTGAAGATCACTGACGCTGGCTGTTAAGTATGGATCCCTTCTCAAGTTAATCGCTACGTATCCAGACGCTGGCTTGATGCTGATCATACTTTTATTAATTTGAACCGGTACTGGTATCAAATTGTATAGCTGGAACGTATCTCTGCTAATTAACGGTAAGTTAATTTCAAATATGAAATATTCGTCCATCATCCTCGCTTTAACTTTCAACAATTTGTAGATGTCATACAGGTTGAACTGAATGTTATCTATAGGTAATGCTAGCTCTTTCGATATTTGACTACACACAATCTGTAACTCCCCACGGAGTTGTTGTGGAGTCAAGAGATGGAGATTGATCTGACCATGATAGATCTCTGTCATAGAATCAAGAAAAGTGTCCTGAATCCGCTTTAAATTCTGAATCATATTCATGGTCGCTAATGCTGCTAAGGAGAAATCTTGCTGAATAGACATTACGTCAATTTCCTGTTGCACTGTGTTGGTGACGCTTTCTAAATAATTCAAATGTTTATTGATTATCTTATGCTGCTTTTCAATAGTCTCTTCTGTTCGCTTTAAGATATTATACTCCGCTTCTATGACCGATGTCTGATTCCTGTACAGCTGACTAAGATGGTTTATATTACCTTGTACAAGTTCAATGTCACACTTGTATTTTTCTGCGAATTCTTGATCCAGTACTCCGAACAATGAATTAGCTATGGAACCGACTGCATTGATAAGCCCGCGTCGAGTTCGCGAACGCGCTCCAAAGTGCTGATTGAGCAACAGCTGATTATAATAATGTAGTTCATCGTACTCGTGTTGTATTTGTAGGATGATAATTTTACAATGGCTCTGCTTTTGAATTTTCTCGCATGTTTGATCGAGATATTTCGAAAATTGTGTGACCGCTTTGTCTCCTTGCCAGTAAGGAGACATATTGTAATAAGTTACGATTTTCCACTGATCACGAATAAGATGCATTTGTCCTAAAGGGTCAAAATACAATGTTTGATTGCTATCGAATGCTGTTAGTTTGTATGATGCTTCAGTGGATAGTACAAAGCTCATAAAAATAGCAATGCTAATGCTATATTATATATTTTAGGACCACTGCTGGTCGGCTTGCTCACTTTATCTTCAGCTTTTGCTTCATTGCTTTGCTTATGCTGCTTTTTTGCTTCTTTTTCTGCTATAGGTAAGATAGACAGCTTGATGATAGGCCGCTTCATGAAACCATTTTTTGTTTTTAATGTCACCACCCTAACAACTCCATCTTTACCTGGATGGACCTCTACCACCCGACCGACAGGCCATTTTCCCGGGGGTAAGTTATCGTCATGAATGGTAACCATATCACCTATCTCTATATTCTGCTGTGGTTTTAACCACTTGCTGCGTATCGATAATTGGCTAAGATACTCCGCTTTCCACCGCTTCCATATATCTTGGAACGTTTTGTTCACCAAATACCATCTCGTTCTCGCATCTTTTGCCGTGTCTATGACAGTAAGACCGGCACAAGTAGTTAAAAAATGTGCTGGCGTGAGAAAATCGATGTCATCGGTATCCTCGGATATTGGGCACAATGGTCTTGAGTTGAGGCCCGCTTCAATTTGAGCCAAGATTGTGCTGTACTCTTCAAATGTAAGAGCTTGGTCTCCTATTACTCTTTTCGGATGTTGTTTCAGACTCCGGATAGATCGCTCCCAGATGCCTCCAGCACTCGGCCAAGAAGGGCAGTTCCAATGCCATTCTATGGTCATCTCCGCTATTTCTCTGTAAAATGTGTCGCTAAAAGTTCGCTCAAACTGTTGCTGTTCCTCCTGAAGGATCTTGTTGGCACCTACAAAGTTAGTACCATTATCTGAATAGATGTGCTTTAGAGTCCCTCGTCGTGCCGACATGCGACGTAACGCTGCTAAGAATGACGAACTGCTTAGATCGGAGACCAGCTCTATATGGACCGCTTTCGTAACCATGCAAATAAACAAGGCGATATACCCCTTGTTTGTTTTGATGCCTTTTCCTTTGTTGGCTTTTACTCGAATAAACCCCGTGTAGTCTATTCCAGTATGATAATATGGAGGCGCTGGATTAGATCGACATTCAGGTAGGTCTCCCATTATTTGATGTAGCTTTCTGGGTTCTTGTTTTTTACAGGTCACGCATTTGCGAAGCTGTTTTTTGGTAGCTCTATTTCCTTGAATTACCCAATATTGCCGTCTCAATAAAGACAAGGTAAGTCGAGGTCCACCATGGAAGGTGTGTTCATGGGCTTGCTGGATAAGAAGTTCCGTTAATCTCCCGCTGTATGGTATTATTATTGGATGGATGTTTCATATCCGAGCTAATGCTGGCGTTTTTAAGACGTCCTCCGACTCTTAGTATGCCACTTTCATCTAAAAATGCCTGTAGATTTAATAATTTGCTATTTGATTTAAGTTTGCTATGCATTAAACTCTCGATATCCGATGTAAATTCAATGCGCTGTATGCATTTAATTATAATTAATTTTGCTTTCCTTAGCTCTTGTAATGTGAGATATGACGGTCTTTGTTTACTTGTCCGTGCAAGTGCCCAAAATAACCACGCTACAATTCGATTTATTTTTACGAAAGAGCTGTGGCGTTGTAGTAAATCTTTAACTACGCTGCTTTCCGGATTGCTATTTTGGACGGTTACAACTTGCTTTCGGACCTCTTCTGCCGTCGCATATTCTGCTTGTTCTCGCTTTGGTTTAAAGTCGGGTGCCGAAAGCCAAGCTGGGCCCGCCACCACAACGTATTTTCTATCAATTGCGTAATAGATTGCCCTCTGCTCTCTGAATCGGCTGGATTTTCCTTAGTTGGTACATAATGCCAAACATCAGGTGATGTCACGCTAATAATTTTCTTCACCCTATTCGCTACGAATGGCTTCCAACGTTCCGGATAGCCTTGTATCCAGCTAAGGACGACCTTAGAGTCGCTCCAAGCAAAGATTTCGTAATCCATGCTGCTCATGCTAGTGACTACTTTAGTTAGTAATCTGGTTAATAGCTCTGCTGCACATAGTTCCAATCTAGGAAGCGAAACGGACTTGCTTTTTGGTACTAACCTTGTTTTAGCTGCGACTAGTACTACCGACACTTCATTGTTTGATACTATTCTGGCATATACGACACATGCGTATGCATTAAGAGACGCATCACTAAATCCGTGCAACTGGATATGGTCATCTCGTTTGCTTTGCAACCATCGTGGAATTTTGATTTTGTTAATACATCCCATATCTTTAGTTAATTTGACCCACTCATCGTTAATCTCGGCTGAAACTTCATCGCTCCATTGAATTTCATCTAGCCAAACCTTTTGGAACAACAATTTAAATTTCGTAGTTAGCGGCGCTAACCAACCTAGAGGGTCAAATAACCTGGATATTTCCGACAGAAGAAACCTTTTTGTTAGCTTCGTAGTTTCCGCTGTTGAAGAATATTGGAAAGTAAATTCATCTGTTTTTTGATCCCATCTCAATCCCAGAGTTTTCGGTGTGTTTTCTGTCTTGAAAATGAATGATGGTGCTTGATTATTTTGCTGTGATGAATTTATGTCTTCCAATAACTTTTTTTCATTTGCTGACCACTTTCTCAGCACAAATCCACCGCTGCTTAGACACGAATTTAGTTCCGCTACGGTGCTTTTCCCTTCATCCTTAGTATGAGCGCCTGAAACTAGATCATCCATATAAAAATCTTCCAATATTATTTTTGCTGCTGTAGGAAAGTTCTGATTCTCGTCCGCTGCTAATTTTCGAAGGGTCATCATCGCTAAAAAAGGTGCTGAATTCGTGCCATATGTAACCGTCGTTAACTGGTATGCCCTAATTGGTTGCCCAGTTTGAGCTCTCCAAAGGATTTTCTGAAGATTTGATCTGGCTCGCTTACTAATATCTGCCGATACATTTTTTCGATATCGGCAGTAAATACGTATCGATATTGTCTCCACTTAAGCAAAAGTGCCTGCAGATCTTGCTGCAAGTTAGGTCCTTGATGCATGATACCCATCCTAGCTGGGTTTGCTGAGCTAAGGGCGAAGACGAATCAGGAACTCTTATCAAACCATCCAATATGATAAGAGCATAGGCGTCTGCCCCGAGTAACAAGTCAACTGGGCGACTTGTATTATAATCTGGATCCGCTAAATTAATATGTTCCAAATGCGACCACGAAGGCTTTTTGAACGATCGATTTGGTAAGTTTTTGATAAGTCCTTTCATTATCAAAACATCCGTATGGAATTTAAAGCTGGTAAACATGGACTGGCATGTAACGCTTAGCTTGCCTGTACAGTTAGATTTTTTTTCTCCTATTCCGGAAACTGCCCCATCAAACTGCTGACGTTTTAAACCTAACTGCTGAGCTGCTTTCTCCGTAATCAACGATACCTGTGAGCCCTGATCGATAAGAGCTCTGAGGACAATCTGCGTGCTATCTGCTGCTGTCACCCTTATTAACGCTGTAGCTAAAAGAATCTCAATGAAATTTTGCTGAGATGCGTGAACACCATTGCCGCTGCTTTGCTTTGAAGCCTCTCCTTGCTTGAGATCTTCGTCATTGGTATTTTGCTTGCCCTCAGCAAATAAATCATGCAATATCGTATGATGCCTGCCCGAACACATGAGGCATCGTTTCTTGGAATGGCATTTATTACCATTATGATTATAAATGCAGTTAATACAGAATTTTAGCTGTTTGAAGGTTTTAAGTTTCATTTCCTTCGGCATTTGCAGAAACCTTTCGCAATTGTGTAACTTATGCTCAGCAAAACAATGAGGACATTTGATTTCCTGCACGTGCATTGTTTTTGTGTTTTTCGAATTGTTATTGTTCGTTTTATTATATTTCCCACCGTTTGATGTTTTCGATGACCCCGCTTGCTGCTGAGTTGGCTGCGTTTTTTGCATGGTGTCTTGTCGTCGACGAGAAGTTTCTAGACTAGTGAACTTAATTTCTAGAAAATCTAAGAAGTCTTGTAGGACTGGTAGCTGTCGTGGATTTTTTAACGACTCTATATACTCGGAATAAGAGTCACTATCCAGCTTTTGCGACAAGATATGTGCAATTAGAGGGTCCCACGTGCTAATATCCACACCTAGGTTTTTGATGGCGTGAAGACTTTCTAACGTGACGTCATGCATTTTTTTAAAGGCTGAAAATGATTGTTGCTGTATAACGGGAAGATTAAGGAACACATTGGCGTGCGCTGTAAAAATAATCCTCTTGTTATCAAATCGATGATTTAGAAGCTCCCAACAGACGTTATAGTTGTCGGCACTGATTGGTAGATGCTGAATCAAACGCTCCGCTTCACCTTTTAGCTTGCTTTTCAGGTATTGCATCTTTTGAGCGTTTGACAATACGTTGTTCTTGTGGATTGCTTCGCTAAATAGATCCTTAAAAGGCACCCATTGCTGGTAATGGCCTGTAAATACAGGAATATCCATTTGAGGAGTGGATTTCTCTCGATATGATGTCGACCACATCTTGGAGTTGATAGCCTTTTTCAAGCTATTAAAAGTACGCTCGTGTTTGCTGAAGTAATATTCATAATCTTCTTTTACATCTTCTCCCGATTCACCAATGATCTCCCAATGAAGGTTATCAATAGTGGTCCACCGATTGTGCAGGGTTCGAAGGGCATCTTCGAACTCCCACTTGTCAACGATAGTTTCGACATCAATATTGTCGACTGCTCTTAGAAACGCTTTAAAATTGACCGACTGCTTATGGAGCATATCGTCAAGCTTGCTGTTAGACCCTCTTGATTCGAAGGTCGGAGTTGCTATTGTTGGCGGTTCCGGCTGACTCGCTAAAGTGCCGGGCGCCTCTAGCTGTGCTGTTTGAGGAAGAATCGGAGCTGTCTGAGCTTGCTGCATCAACTGTTCTTTATATTGACTAATAAGCTCTTTTGCTGTTAAATAAAGCTGTTTCGTACTTTCAAATTCAGACTTGATGAAATATTTATGCTTCGTCTGTTCAAAAGGAAGAGTCTTTTCATGATTCACTTGGAAGTCCTCCCAGTACTTCTCAAGCAGCTCGAGTCTACGCTTACAGTTATCTAAAGTTTTACGCTCTACGCTATCCTTTTTAAAATTGACTACAATTTTTCTAATGCTCTCCGCAATCTCCGATTGAATGAAATAGAGGCTCTCCATCTCGCTGCTGGTGTAAGAAAATTTGATCTTACTTGGAAAAATCCTTTGCCGCTGCTAAACTGACGAGGTTTGTTTCCCACGTCAGTGATCCGCTGATGTCGCTAGTGTGAGCTGTGAACTCCCTGCTGCTGGAAGGGCACTTATTGACAACCGCTTTTGCTGCTACCGCTGAGAGAATATATTGGGCACTCCAATATATTCCCATTAAAGTCCGCTGCTAAGGTTACCACTACAGTCACTGCTAAGCTATGAACCGCTACAATCCAAATAGTCACTGGTTCGGTTCAAGTTCACTTCACGATTTTTCAGTCCCGAAAAACTAAAGTTCGACCGCGAAGTCCTTTTATAGGCTCGAAGGACCAAAATGTAGGGGACGCGACTAAGTGGTACCTGATGGGCTGGTGGCGAAGTTAAACACTCAAACAACTTTAAGGGTTTTATTGAGATAACGTAAACTATCGCTAAAATGTTGGAAATTAATGCACCCGGTTGCTGTCCGTTATGCACAGAGCTCGAGGCGCACTCGGTGCGGCCGCATCATATTGCTACGTAAGCAAAACGTGGTCGATTGCAATTATTGCATCGAACAATCTATATACTCAGAATTTCTTCATTTTACTAAAACAACTTCATAGTATCATCATCATAGAAAAATATAGGTACTTGTACGTTGCACAGCAAAGTATTTGAGGAAAGTAAAATTAGACCTAATTAGGTATTTTGAAAACAGGCTCGACCATCGCAGATCAAATCAAACGCTAAATTAATCACCAAGGATAAATCAATATTAGGTCATATAACATTATATTCCATTCATGATTATCGATATCAATCGTAGTAAATACCTTCCTTGTAATGAAAATAAACATTACATATTGTATAAATTGTAGGTATTCGTTAAACAATAGGTATGTACTCACCTGCATAATATTGCAAATGAATATCATACCTTTTAAGGAAAAGATCCCCGTGTGGGTCACACGGGGATTTCTTCCTTATTGTGCATGACAGGTCAGAATTTATCATGTAGCTAGAGAGGTTAGTAATGAATGACAAATTATTACTTAAGCTATTCGAATGTTACGCGTCATAAAATATGAGCTGTAAACTGAAACATGTACGAGGAAAAATTCCATAAAGAAATACTCAGTGAAATGCTTAAAGAACGTATTTACTTTTTTTTCATGAAGGAATCTTAAACATCATCATAATCAGCCTATATTGTTCCCACTGCAGTAAGAGAAGTGGTGATGAAATAATTTACACAAAGCAAAGCGCCTGTCTGGGCTCTACGACCTACATATAATTCGCTAGTCGCGTAAGTACACAAAGGAATAAATATATCAATTATAAGCACTTCACTTATCATACACTACAGGGTATATCTTCCTGCGTAAAAGGAATTTAATTACTTAATATGCTAACCATATTGAATTTCATATTCAACATGAAAGCCAGACTACTTTTGCGGCTTTGTAGATCAGACTATACCTAAAGATTAGCCCAAAGTGGGGGTGCCATACATATTCTCAGAGTACATTGTGTAGGTATAAGCTTCAGCCCAAATTCAAGCTAGTGCAAAGTGAAGTGTTACGTAGTCTTCAGCCTTACACAAGTTATGTTTATAATTAAAATATGTACGTTAAGGTTTGTAGGTATGTTAGGATCTCTAAGCCTGTGTCGCCTGAAAATAAATGGACTATTATTATTGACATTTCTCGGGACACTGGGGTCCCGGACCTTTGGATGGCGTACGAGGCGAGGGGCTGAAGCCAACTCGCAGAGACCCGTTAGTCATGGGCGCCGGCTATAAGAGGGGTGCATCTTCAGCTCCACAAAGCGAGCTCGATACGTTAGGTTGTCGTTAGTCAATTCATAATAGGAGTAACTTGGTCGACTTTTGTAGAAAAGCTTAACAATTAGAAAAATATAGGATGCAAGAGTCAGCAAAGTGAGCCCAATAATTTTTGCAGCTTGCCTCGAATGGGGTAGGTTTTATTTTGCCCATGCATGCAGAAAGAGGACTAACTGTGTCGATTAAAAAAAAAACTAAAGAGAGCGAGCGACGCAAGCTTGATTATGTTAGCACCCCGCTAGGGTCGATTAGGTTTTCGAAAATCAAGGGAGTTTGGTACTTGTAGAAACACAAAAGCTTTAGAAATAAGAGTCGAAAATTTAAGTATCTCGCCTTGTAAAAGTGCACTATAATTGTATTAGGCGGTGTCGGATATTTTTTTAGTTCCGAATTTTTTTATACCTATATTTTATTTTGAAGCCTGAAGGTACTGCTGCACCCTTTGGCACCCCACTCCCGGCACTTATGCCATTAGATGTTTAATGAAATGAGACACTAACCGACAATAAACCTTGTATGTACTATGCAAGTGCACCCAAGGACAACCCCCGGTTTGTGTAGAACTAATTATTGCAGTATATGGAAACAAAGATATTAGGATTATGGGTTTGGGTGGGTAAAGTCAACTGGTTATCTAGAATAACCAAAAATGAATCTGATCCCCTGCCAGACCAATGATTTATATAAAATACAGGATTTATTATTATGATTATTAACACATGCACACGGCACACGCAAATCGCACCAAAAAGTGTCGTCAGAGTATGAGATAGTGAGTTGCAAGGATACGACCATCCAGTCATGCGGTCTGGTTTCATTATCATTTGACGTAGTATGAATAATGTGGGTAGGTATATGTATTGTACCAAGCACCTACTCGTTATTAATATGTGCTCCCAATAATAAAATAATTACGAGTAGGTACATACTAAGCTGTTCTTGCGTACGCCAACGTACGATTTTACATAATTTTTTCCAAAGGAATGAATATGAAATGGAAAATCCCATCACAAAAATAGAATAAACTCACCCTTTTACCCACGGTACAGTCCCGTCGCTTTTGGTTACTAAACCCTGTACACAAATAACAAACCATATTTTTTACGAGTAAGTAGGCACTGTTAGTTAATTCGAAAAATAATATCAGATTCACAAAGAGTCTTGTTCATAAAATATGAGTATTCCCCTCTATATTACAACTAATAGTTTTACAACATGATCCATACGTCATGTTCGTGAACGGGCGCCGTCAGTGGGGACTGGTCATCTCTTGGCAGCCACGGCTTATTTTTATTTTATTTTTATTTCCAATTTTTTACGTTTTTATTACGGGTCTTTCTACATCGTTCTCACATGTATAATTTCAACAAGACTGATGTAACAAATTTTTCTGTATCCATATTATTTAAAAGAGTGTCCATGGAGTTTCTTGCCCGTTCTTCTCCATAGGTACCTACTTTCGCTTTGGAATGGGTAACTAGCTTCATATTTCTGACTGACCGACCCTTTGACAATTCAAAAGTGCCTGTAATTGGTTTATTTGAAATAAATGTGTTGAGTTTGAGTTTGAGTTTGAACATTATTCGAGTATCATAATATTATATAAAGGCAATCTCCGGGAATCGTAGGTCGAATGGCTATTATGATACGCAGCATATTTTCAGCAATATTTATTGCTTTAATCTGAGTAACCCGACCGTCGACTAGTGGGGATCCCGATCGAAACCACGTGGACCCAATCGATGCTCCACATAATAAACGTTCTTTTGTTTTGTTTAAACAAAATGTAATGGAATGTTTTGTTTTTCCTTGAAATAAATACCACAATAGCCTGCTTGGGAACCCGGGGTGTGACACATGGTTTAGGTTGAATTTCAGCTAGAGGAAAAACTACCGTTGTGGTAGGTAAGGTTTTTGCGTGGGATGCTTATTTGGTGAACTTTTAAACTAGCCCACTGCCCGTTATCACAAAAGTCAAGTTTAACAAAGTAATGTCCAACGTCAGCTGCTCCCTAATTAACGATTCCTGTCTCATCTTCAATTTCTCAGTGGGCGACTCAGAAGCTTTGATTGTTTTTGAAGTCATGCTCGTAGCCTGTAAGATGCTTATTTATAAAAATCTCGCTATTCATTGATGAGCCACCGCTTAGCTAAGCAATTAGTTAGCTACTAAAAAATGATTACCTTTTCTTTATTTGTAAACGCTAGTTAGCAGGTGATTAGTAGCGAAATGGAATAAAGGAGAAATTATGCATTCAGCACAGATTATAATCAAAATAGTCGAATACAAAACAGAATGTTAAGGATAAAATTGTCAAAACTACGATTTTTGTATCAGGCCTTCTCCTGATTGAGTTTTCCCTATAAATCATAATCATTCTAGTAATGAATTTAAACGAGTTTTGTAGGTCTTCCTCCGCCTAATTCCCGCTGACGCTTCTTCGTCGTTCTGAAATGCCGTAAAAGGTTGACGAATTCCGTTTTTACTAAGGCACAGCTGGATATAAGGAACAAAATTACATCGAGGCACATAATAATCCTACTGAATCGATCAGCTGACTCAAATTAAAACCGCCATGTTGCCTCTTAGCATCCTCTTAATAAGCTACCGATGGTTTTTAAATCTGACAGCAAATTTAGCAGCCTCATAGCGCTAAATAGCGTTAATGAATTAAGTATTTGGCTAATCATTTGCTAAGCAATTTATTAAAATTTAAGACACGTTTATTTATAAGACTGTAAATGTTGTTACATATCGGTTGCCAGGCAACCCGCCATCATTGTCTAGTCTATTCACTAAGTACACATCAAGGAATCGGTGACGTAACCTTAGTGATTCCCTTGGGGCTGGTATTAAATTGTGATGAAATTTTAATTGTTACTTCGTGTCAAAATCAAAAATCAAAATATTTTATTTCACATAAACCTACATGGGCACTTATGAAACGTCAGATTCTAGGTGCACGGTTCCAATTGGTCGTTTCCTATGGAGAATTGCCGGCAAGAAACTCCATGGTTACTCTTTTAAAAATATTTGTATTTTACAGAGTTTTAATTACAGTGTTAATAGGTATGGGAGGACAGTGTAGGCCTGTCAACAAGTAGCATATGTTAAACAAATAGAAAATGGTCTATCAATTTACAATCCACAAGGCCTACGACGTTCTCACATTTACAAAGTATAAAATAATCTAATAAAGTAAAATCAAAAACTAATTAAATATGTTTATCTTCTTTTTAGACAAATTTCTCACCGACTAGTCGACACTTCACGTGACCAGAGGGCTGGATTGTTCTTTGGCCAAAGAATTAGCATTGCCATTCAGCGTGGCAATGCTGCCAGTCTTCTGGGTACGTTTCCAGATGACAGCGATGCGGACGAGTACTTCGACGCCTGAGTGTTTTATATTAATTTGTACAGGTAGTTAGTTATTTAGTAATTTAATTTAGTTATATATATGTTGTTATGTTTTAATTAATATCTCTTACACAAGTTAAAACGATACCTACATTAATTTCTTAAAATTAATATTCTAACTAGTATATTAAAAATTGTAGGTATATAATGTCAAATAATGAAAATATTATGTGAGCGTTGTAAAAGTCAATTTATAATAAAAAATTAAAAATTAAACACCATTATTTGGGAGCAGTCATTAGAAATTTACATAGTGATGCCGTTTATGAGGTACCAGGGAAGCCACATGTGCAGAGGGAATTATTGCCAAACTTTCTTGTCTTCGACGTAGTCTTTAATCTTGTAGTACGTTTTTCTGATAAGGACACGTTTGATGTGGGTTTTGAACTTTCCATCGCTAAGTTCTGTAACCGACTTTGGCAACTTGTTATAAAAGCGGATACTATTTATCAGAAATGATTTGCTTGTTTTAGTTAATCTAAATTTGGATATAACGATTTCATTTTTACTACGTGTATTTATATTATGGAAATCGCAATGCTTTAGGTCTGTAAGTGTGATGCAACGTTATCCAGACTTCCAAGAAAACTGGCGGTGTGGCGGGAATATCCTCGTAAGGGGCATGTGAGACTATTTCCTCCAGGGGAATACTGGTAATATTACATCATAATTATTTAACGATTCCTTTAGACTTATGTTAATCAAGTTTGATGACACACGTGAAACCAAGACATATTAAAAAGTGGTTAAAACTAACAATTTAAATGACTACCGCGTATCGGTAGTACGTTCCCGTGGGATATTTTCCTACATCTACGCCGGCGAAGCCGCATGCAAAAACTAGTACTAAATAATAGGATTATCGAACCGACAGGAAAAGACAAGATTATGAATTATTCGGCCGAGTACTTTTCTAATTTTACAACAAACAAAAATTCTTCTACATATTGAACAGTAAATCAAAAAGGATGTGACAGCACTACAGAATGTCAATATTTGTGATTGAACTATTGTAAGGCTGTGCTGCCCAATAAAACGACTTCGGAGAACAACACCACTCAAAGGGTTATGCGGCGGACGTCCCCAATTCCCCGTCCCTCCGTCCGTCCCGGGCTGCTACTGAGAAATTCCAGATAGAAAAACCCAACCCACCAAAAACATTCTGTAAAAAACTAGCTAAGTCTCGATGGGGCTGCTTGTTTATCTCTAAAAAGTAATGAAATCTAGACAAAGTCGTGCCAAGTTTAGGGTTCCTTACTGCGATTTCTTTATTATTATAGTTAATGGTGTGTGATCCCAGCGGCGGCACCTGCCGGGGATCGTGAAAGACCACGGCCTCCGACTTGTTAAGGGCCACCTCTAGGCCCAGGCACTATATGCGGTCCCCCATTAGTGGGACTGCGTCGGGCCGCGACCAGCGTGCCATCCGCGTAACACTTCAGGTCCACTCCCGGTTGGAGCTCACCCCTCAACACCCAGTCGTAACCGATGTTCCACAGGAGAGAGCCCACAACCGAGCCCTGTGAAACACCGTATGACATTTCGCGCTGGCCCCCACCGTCACGTCCCCTGTAGGTGACACACCTCTCCGCCAAATAAGCCCCAACGATGTGGCGGAGGTTCGGGGGCACCCTATGGTAGTACAGTGCCTCCCGAATACAGCTTCAGGGTAGGGTGTTGAATGCGTTAGAGATGTCCAAGAACCCCACCAGCATCACCCAGCCCCGGGACACCAATTCCTCCTTCAGGACTCTTACTCGCGATATGGCATCTACTGTGGAGCGCCCATGCCTAAAACCGAACTGTCTGTCGTCCAGATCCGGCCCCTCTCTATACAAGTGGTCGACGAGACGGGCTGCAATTATACGTTCGAAAAGCGTACCCACCTTGTCCAGCAGCACTATGGGCCGGCGCCCCGCCTTCCTGAGCAGGACCAGTCGACCTGTTTTCCCCAGGATATGTTTAAAACACTGGTATTTTTGTTTAATACGTTCTTTCGTGAGAGTTTCGGAGAATAAAAATAAGAGTTCATATTAGGGCCCCTGTATAACCGGGTGCAATTGAATACTAGTATTTTACATGGAACGACTGCTTATCTAAAATGAGGTGTTGAGGTGCATTTTGGAACAAAACGTAGCCGACAAGATACCAGCGATGTCTTGGACTCCTTCTTCACAAAATAGGGCAAGAGAGATGCCACGACCTGTAACTACGTTATTGAAGTTTCAGCCGATATACGTAAAGCTCTAATCCCTCAATCAAGGCTTTTTATAAATTGGACATCCTGTCCTGTCAGGGACTTTACATTGGTAACAAAGTGTTATAAATGCCAACAATATGGCCATGCAGCAAAAACTTGTCGAGAGATTGTTACTACGTGTGGACACTGTGGTGATGCTGGTCATTTGATGTCCGAATGCGCGAAGAAAGCCGACATTTCGCAATGCGCAACTTGCACACGATTTAAAAAACCCAGTGATCACAAAACGGGAGACCCTGAATGTCCTGCGAGGAAAATAGCAGAATACAGGTATATAAACTCCATCGATTACGAGGGCACCTAGTGCGTCATACTCAAGGCTGACTCAATATACCTGACCATTTTGCCGCTGTCTAAGCATATTAGCCGACTACATAAAAAAAAAAAATACGTATTTGTATCAACCTAGTTAATAATACCTACTGCTGACTCAATCATATTCGTGTAACTAAGTGCTAATGGCAATTTTTCGTAAATAGTATAGAAATTATCTACTTATTTAAGACCTTAATTATTAGTATGTAAGTAAATTATAACATAATAAATTCATTAACTATGTCAATATTCATAAAAATATTTTAAAATATTGTTAATAAATCAGTTGTCCTAATAGTAAATGTAAGAAATCATGCCGCCTGTGATACAGGTTTATACTAGTACAGGCATCATACTTTGTAATACCTATTATTTAATATTATTTCTAAGATTTAAACAGTATCTTACCAAAAAAAAAAAAAAAAAACCTGGGTAACACGATAACCCTTGATAAGACTGGCATTCAGGCTTCTACTTAAGTAGCCCGCACAGACTGTCAAAGATCTGCGAAAGACAGCTGGGACCAAAGTGCTTTTTGAGGTACGGACTTTGTTATGTTAATCGTAAAAGAAAGGTGTTAGTATTATGGGCCAGTTAAATGTATTCTAGGTTCTTACTTAATGTTTTGTTGTTGATTTTGAATTCCTAAATATCAAGAGTGAGAGATAATTAGAACAATTAAGAGCTAACGTATTAATTTTAACCAGGCAAAATTATGGCAATACCTACTTTGCACCAACGTATGTAGATAGATACTTCCTAACGTAACCTAACTAATCCACATGGTCTTCACATGACCTGACCAAGATTATTACTGGACTTTAAAAGAGACTGTGACCTCTGAGTTTGTTTCGGCGTTTCTTCTCAGAGTAGTCAGATAGGAAATGCCGATCTCACCTAGTTTTTAAAATATGATTGACGTGTAAAAGTGTTTGTACAAACCTATTTACAGAAATAAAATCATTTATCATTATCATTTATCATTAACGCATTGTACAAATTTTTGTTATTTCTATTGAAAACTATCGTTTGACGTTTCCATTGATAAATGTATAATTATAATGTCTAGTATCTGTTGTCCTCCCCAATTTTGTAAATTTCGTTCATTTGTAAAACGGATTAGTTATTCAATTTAAGATACCTAATTTCCTATGTAATTAGGCTTTTGGGATTGAAGAAATTTACTCATTCTCTTTCAAAATAAGCAGCCCATTACCAGCACTGAAAAACCAGTTTCTTCTTAGTATTTCATTTACGAACGTTACTTCAAATATTGCAATGTGTGTACTTTCCTTTTGTGAAGCACGAACGGCAATACAATTATTGTTTCAATATAATTATTATATAGAAACATAATAATGCATTTCGCAAATATGCCTTGATGATTCACTGAACATACTCAATGATCTATTTCAGGGCATTGTTAGTATACAGTAAACGCACTAAAGGGAACACACAACAGGCGGACAACAGGCGGTCCTTTAACACATTAAAAATACACAATCACGTTTGCAAATATGTGTGTGAAGATCGCTCTGCTCCTGGCTCTGATCGTCAGCATCAACGGTTACGTGTTGAAAAATCGCACACTGCCTCTGTCAGCGGAAGGCATGACTGTGGAGATAACAATGAGAAGCAAGGAAGACCCGCGACACCCTCTGTTGACAACGAGAGTGGACATTAACGAAAAGGACAAGAAAGTGGTGGTTGCAATGGCTGACGCGCCATCAGGAGCGCCGACACAATTCCGCGATAATGTCGATGCTGTGTCGACTTTGGAAGACCGCACTGGGATCCGAGTAGGCTCTTGCCCGGAGGGAACAGTGGGTCATGCTGGATTCTGCTTCCCATCGGACGATGCTTAAACAAATGGACACTTTCAATCCTATGATAAACCTTACTTCCACTGTTATTTTTTTATTAAAATGTTTGGTTAAAACAACCCTCTATTTTGTACATTATTTAACTTGTACAGTCAGTGAACTGCATAAGACGACCCCTCTTACCTTCTTCTTTTATGTAAGGTGACTACTTGACCACTTGACCACCACAATGTTATGATTGACATAAGCACTATGACCCGTGCGTGATCGGATTCAATGTCATTTTGTTTACTGAACAAATGACAGAGCGTTTTCACCATTATAATTCAGTACCTAAGTTAATGTAAGAATTGAATAAGTTCAGTCCACAACAGTCTCCATTTTTGCTGCATTAATCAATCATCTAAAATGACATAACCACAAACTTCTGGCTTTTGTTTTTTTCATCAAATGACTTTTTCCGCTCTGGGTGGAGCGGGAGGGCGTGTCAGACTAAAACCCACCCGTGTTTCTTCAGTTGCCTCTGCCAGGGCCAAGGTCTCTTTTTCGAATTTCCCGTGACCCTGAGGCATCGGCCCTATCGGACCTCGTCGTTATGTGCTGACATCTCTTTGAGACGCGAGTGGAACACGACGCGCCATCGACCCGGGCCTGGTCCTTACCGGACGGAAAGCTACCCATTGCTCGACGTCCGCAAGCCCGTGCCTACGGTGGCCGGAAATCTGCAGGCCACTCGCGACGCCCAGGGCGTCCCCTCCGGCGACTTGGGGCGTGAGGGCGCAAGGCCCTAGACCTCACGCGCTCCGCCTCCCTCCTTTACGAGCATTACTGCTTCGTAGAGGGAGATGATGGTGTGACAGTACCAAAATTACCCAAGGTGCATGCTTATAATGTAGTTTTACATACCAGGGTCTCTCTAAAGAGTACTTGTGCTATCGAGCCACGCTAAGGTTGTCGCTGGACAGAGGCCTTTTCTTCTGCACCTTAACGCTGAGTCAGCTTAGTCAGCTGTCGGCAGTCATATCCGAAAACAGCTGAAATAGTCCGCACATAAACAAATTAGAGTGTATTCCAGTAACATACCCCCCTCTGATTCTAAGAGGTTAGAGCAGGTTTCAACAAGAATCGGAAAGTTATACTTATTAGAAAATATAGGTATCCTTGATTATGCAAACAATTATTGGTTTAGTGTAACAAAAGGTGTTCTTTTATTATTTTTATTTATAAAATATAAAGTAAAACAGCTGAAATAGTCCGTGCATGAACATTTAAGAGTTTATTCCCATAAGACGCCCGCTCTGATTCTAAGAGGTTGAAACAGTTTTGAAATCCGGTAAGAGTTGGAATGTTAAACTGATTAGTAAATATAGATACCTATCCTAGACGACTGTCCACACAATAAACAACCCTAGTGTGACAAAAGATTGTCAATTTCTCCCTCTAATCATGAAATATTAACAAGAAGATTCTCTAGCATATGGAAAGTAATAACTATAGTACCATTGCCTTTAAACATTATGATTATAAGTGAGATAACAAAATCATACTGCGTAGGTTATAACGGGTTACTGAAGTATCTAATAAAAAGTGAAACTTAGCTTCGTAACAGGAGCCACGCTACAGCCACTGCTGTTGAAGTCAGCCGATGTCAGCAGATTTTATAGAAACTTGAAACCAAGTGCGACGCACAAACCAGAGGTTTAGACATAGCGTAATCGCAGCCAAGTGGAGACATAAATATCCTGGAATGCGAAATAAGGCCAAACGAGTATCTATTCAATTATATGACATGAGCTGTATACTGCAAGGTTAGAAAGATTTATGTTAACTTCCTATGATGATGGTTAATGTACCTTCTCGGTAAATTAATAGTAATTTACAAAATGCTAGAAGCTTCACGCTTCGTAGGTCTTAGATAATAATAAAATTAGGTTTAATCATAGGTAAGAGCGAGTTCTACAACTAACATCACTCACTCATACACATACATAACTAACGCGTAAACATATTTCATGTTCAAATACTATCATATACTAAACTCACGTTTGCTGGGAGTCGAACCCATTACCTTAGTAGCACAAGAGCCTAAGCAACAATCATACCATCGTCTACTTAATAAAAATACGTCCTTGCATGTGGGAATCGACCCACTCTACTTAGCATCGGAGTTAAAGCCATACATTCTACAATTATGCTAAACTATTCATGCGGGGATTGAACCCACAAGCCGTGACTCAGTAATCTAAGTAATCATCACAGAATTCATCTACTGGGAATCGAACCCTCAAATCAATGGCAATGGAATCTAATCACATCATCTAACAAATCGGGCGGGGTTGAATCCACTACGAGTAGTTGAAGCATTCAACCACCATTATCAAACCTTAACTTAATTAAACATAATTATTGTAGCCGTTGTAACTGCCGCCGTCCCTAGCATTTAATAGAACCATAAAATTACGTTGTGTTATTGTTCAAGTTGTGCTTTTGTTGTAGTAACCCTTAAGTAGTTCTTTCTCGTTGCACTGAATTGAATCAATACATTTAATGACGAGAATCCTGGTCACGGCACCACTTGTGACAGTACCAAAATTACCCTGGCTGGCTGATAAATTTTTCGTTTTTCCTAATTATGTTAATATTAGCGTTAAGGTCGGTTTCCCCGGAAGGGGAAAAGGCCGCACTCCAACCCCGTGCGGCCCTGTAGTGCTCGTCACCAGACTTGGTCACGCTCCCACCGATAATAGAAATGAATTCCCAAATTTATAGAAGCCAAATGCCTTGGTATTATTAATGAGGCAAGGAAACAAAGTATCAATATTAGATGATACTTGGGAATTCGTAATTATGAAATATATTGGAAGTGGTTTTAGAAAGCTAAATAATAGAAGGATGCAGAGTAAATTATTATATAAACTTGTGAGTAACCCAAACGCTAGCGCGTAACAGTTATTTGATCAGTCGTAACTCACACAATACCTCGCATCTACACTCGGAGTACTCAGAGATACACTTCCATAAAGTGACGCAATCGGCTTTACAGCGGCATAGCGTCGACATCATGCTCTTTTGGAGTCATGGCCCCTAGCAGTTCTCTCGAACTGATAAACGTGACGAAGCGGCTTTTCCTGCGGCAACCGTGCGACTGTCCTTGTCTAGCAACGGAGCGGCTAGTTCTAGCGGCTTTGCGTCTGCATCATGCTCTTAAGGAGACATGGTCCCTATCAGTCCTAAGACTGGATATGAGATAGTTGTGGTCACCCAAACCCCTGGAAGTTCACTCTTTGCACAACAAGCATATTTGCAAGATACGTGCTCATGTCAGTCTGGCCGAGTTATTAGTATAAGATAAAGAATATAATATTCTTTGAATTACTAGATAATTTGAGTTGAGGAATCAAAACTCGAGGATTATTACTAAATAAAGTTTAGAGTTGTAGTATCGGCCAAATGCAACGAATACAACATTCAAGAATTACTAGTTATGAGAGTAGAGAATCAAACTCAAGCATAATTAATAGAGTTGTGAATCAACTCTCTTGAAAGTCTATAGACAGCCCCAAAGAGCCCACCCGTCACCACTTCCTAGTGCTTATGCTGGGGAGAAGAAGTGGCGCAACAAACTCCCCAGCAACACGTGTCTGTCTGATTAGTTATAATGACTATCAACTCCATCAGCCTAGGATAACTATAATATCTAAAGGCTCACCCAGTCTCACCTACAGACACTAACACATACTACGTTAAAAACTAGATTATAGAATAATAATAAAACTAAATCTGTGCTTCAACACAACTATATTTTACTTATTTAATATTAACTCGTTCTCCTACAACAGCCCACTTGGACAAGGCCTCTGGCACTCAATAATTCTCCTAACTTCCTTAGCCTAGCCTTACACCGACCGCTCCCTACCGCGGTCTGTCTCCCTTATCGCAGGTAGCGCTAATAATACCTGTTATAGAATCTTCATACTGTGAAGAGGTAAGGGAATCGTTACGCTTTAATCAATCAATAATAGCTACGTTTATGTATCTGTGTATGATGTACCCATTTCAGTGAGACGGGGAACCGTTTTACAACGTTTGTCTCATTGTACGTGTTCTACTAAACCTAACGCATAAAACCTCTGAGGACAATATACGATTATAGTAGAACATGTTCCCTAAGCACAATATAAATGTCTTACTCAATCCTAGAGACAGTGAACTACGAAGCCCAACTACCATTGAGTGAGACAAGTATTGAGTATAAAATTCTAAACGCGTGGTAATGTTAATATCATCTTTACGGCAGCCTAGCCTCATTTCTAGAATAACAGAAAATATCGTACAAGCGTACCGTAGACTCAGTCTGTAGCAAAACACAATGCGATCGTACTCGGTGTTTGCCGAGGTGGTTATTTCGTCACCTCACATCCCGTTAATCTTTCCCATGTCGAGGATACAGTGCGGCTGTAAGCGGCAAAGCGTCCAAATTGACGTGTTTCGATAAATAGTGTCGATTTAGAAATTGGCGTACCATATGAAGTTCACCAGTGTAGTACCAGGTGTAGGTTTTATCGAGACACGGTCCCTAGCGTTCTTAGAACGACTACCGATCCAGTTTGGGGAGCTGTGTGATGCCTAGCCCCTCTCCCGGAGATGCGCTTACAACGAGCCTTTCGTAAAGAGTTGTGTGACCAAACCTTTTTGGAAGCAGTAATTATCACTAACGTTTGATTGTTTTATAATGCCGATTTAGATCGACTTTATAGCATATGTTGTTTTAAATGAACTGAGAGTATTTACGTTTCTGCCTTCCGTATGTGGTTGCGCATGTTACAGGTCAAAGTCGTCAAAAGTCGAGCGTCAGTGCTCAGTGTCAAATAAAGTGGAAGGCCTTCTCCGTTTCCCTATAATCAAACGCAAATGACAAATATCTGTCAGGGTATGGATTAGGAGATGGACACGTAATACAATAGAAAATAGAGTTAATTAATAGCGCAATGTGGCTATGCTGGAATAAATAATTATTAATAGCTCTGCAGCGATATTATCTAAATGTTACCTACACATCATAAAACAAATCAGCCTACGAGAACAATACAATGGAAAAGACACATTATTAGTAAAGAGTTTAACACTTACCAATGATATATTTGTAGGGAATTAGATTACTACTCACGAAATGCCGCACGTAGTATCAACTTCACCTCGAACACAGCTCCTCCCAGCTCACAACACTCACCAACCTACTAACTTAACTAGCTTTCCCTCCTGAGACTATAACGACCGAACCCTGTCATGTTCTAAGACCAACTGCCCTTCCTCAACACCCCCGCCAACTATCAAAAATCGGCGTCTGGTCCTTTCCCACACAATTTTTTGTAAACTTCGACTTATAACACATTTTTCTATTTCTTAATTGTTTCTCAATTGCGTCCCGGGTATACGATTCACAGATGGCTGCAATAACGCGTCCTCGCTTTAACTTTCTCGTTCTCAGAATTTATAAAGGACTATGGATTTCGATTGTCTTATCATTTCTTTCGAGCGGCGACAGCTGCCATAAGTGGCCATAAAATAGAAATGTAATGCATTTCTGAGAGGCCAATATTACTTTACAAGTGCAAAGAATTAGGATATCTTGTTAATTATTAGGGTAACGCGTCAAGCTGTCAGACCATAAAATTAAGATTTAATGTGTTTCGTAAAGTGGGCCGAACCACGTGCATGGTTTTAGAATAAATATAATATTTTGTTATTAAATAGGAATAAGTGACAGACAGTCACAATGGCTTTCCATTCCCTCTCGCTCCGTACCATGGCCTGGACCAGGGATGGATGCGAGAGACCCGGCGGTGCTCCACCCAAGCTGGGAAGATCTCCACCGTATGTTACACCGTGTCCTCCGGGCAATCCATACAATGGTGACACCCGGGCGTTTCCTCCCGCCTTATGCGAAACAGGAACCTCCCGAAACAACCGTGTCCGGTGAGGACCTGGATCAGGCGGAAGGTGAGGACGACGTGGCGCCTCACTCCTCAAAGAGGGGACTTTTAGCCACTATCATAATCATAATCATTTCATAATCATATTCATTTATTTGCAATAGGTACAGTGTTGATCTTAAAGTTATCTATTAAGTTGCCTTATACATAGTTTATTATTGATTAATTTTTCCATAAATACATTCAATATTAATAATCGTCACATTAATTTAAAACAGATTATTTATTTTCATTTATAAATTCATTAATAAAAAGATTCAATGTATAAAATCGTTTTTCCAGCAGCCATAATTTTAACTTTATAAAAATTAAATTATTGGGTAACTCTTTAAAGTTCTTTGGTAATTTGTTATATATAAGTGTCATATGATAACAGTTCTTTTTATACAGAGAAGTCCTTGGTGCCCTAGGCAGAACTATTCTATCAGGATCTCTACGGCAACGGTCTTGAGCCTTTTTAAACAGGTCAAAGTGCTGTCGGACGAATTTCGCACATTCTAAAATATACATACTGGGTAATGTAAGGAGTATTAATTTAAAAAAACAATGGTTTACAAGATTCCCATGGTGGAATTCCACAAATGGCTCAAATACATTTTTTTTGTACCCCATGGCTTTATCTGCGTCTGTTGAGTTACCCCATAGTATAAGGCCGTATTGTAGAGTCGACGCAAAGCAGCCGTGATATGCAGTTCTAATCGTACTCTGCGACGAGGACTTTCGCAGTGTGTAGAGAACATAAACGAATTTGTTTAATTTGTTGCATATGTTTTCTACATTTGGTTTCCAGGAGAAGTAGCGGTCCAATACAACTCCCAGAAAAGTAGTTTCCTCTGTCTCTAATAGAGGTTGTCCATTATAATTAATGTTAAGTTTTTCTCGCTTTCGACCATATGTCCCAAATTGAACAATTTTTGTTTTATTTATATTTACATGAAAATTATTAAATCTTAACCAAGAAATTGTTGATTCAATTGTATTATTAATGTCAATTCTGTAATTATTTATGTCAGTATTAATTGGCGATTTCACAATAATCGAAATGTCATCCGCAATTAATGTACATGTATTGGAAGTGTGTTCAGGAAGATCATTAATATATAATAAGAATAAAGGGCGACCCAGAACGCTCCCTTGTGGTATACCCGAGTTGTTGCATTTTGAAAGAGACCGAATTCCTTTAAGTTCTTTATTTTCAGACATACTTGGAATCTCAACACATTGCTTTCTACCCAGTAGGTAGGTTTCAAGCCAGCTAAGGGCCGGACCTCTAATACCATATCGTTACAATTTCGAAAGTAAGATTCTATGTCTCATCACTAGCACTTTGTGTATGTTTTATTTAATTGTATGGTTATTATCTTTTCGTGTGCGTTTGTAGCAATATGAAGCAAGTATCTGTGCGTGATTGTCAAATGTTCGTAGTGTGCTGTTTGTGTTTTCCTCGCCCCCCGGAAAAAGTGGCAGAAAAAGTTGATCGGCGATTCGCTGTTTTTCATCCATCATTCGATCTACATAGGTTAAATGCTCTAAGGCTCCTCCGTACTCTATCTCTTTGTAGTAGTTTTGCGAAAGAACTCTTTGATAACTGTGCTGTGTGTATGTGAACTTGCTTTATTTAAAATGTCGAGTTTGCAATGTGTTACTTGCAACGTTAGCTTGTCCCGTATAAGAAGGCACGCTTTATCAGATGAGAGTGAAGATCTCGTGAATACTATTCGACTGCGGGCATATCCTAGAAATGTTAGTAGTAGTTTACGAATAACATTCTGCATAAGAGTGGGCCTGTGACGAAATCTGTGATAAGTTTTACGTGTTGAAAAGTAGTCCTTACCCATTTAAACCACACCATACAACACAAAAAATGTATATAGCAGACAGACTTTTTTTATGGTGGCAGAATAAGTTGATCGGTGATTCGCTGTTTTCCATCCATCATTCCATCTCCATAAAATAACATGTTTATTTATCATTTACGTGTTGGTTTATTTCATCTCTGAATTTAGAAAGCAAAATTGTAGTGTATTTATTAGGTTGAAAGCCAAACTGATAACCTGACAAGACATCGTTTTAATGTAAAAAATTCTGAATTTGTTGACACACATATTTTTCTACTACCTTATCTATGAATGGTAATATTGTAATGGGCTTGTAGCTGTCATCGTTACTTTGAGATCCATTTTTATAAATTGGTCGTACGATACCTGATTTTGATTCATGAGGATATTCTCCCGCTTCTATACTAGTGCATATTAGTTTAACTATGGCCTTAGCTATCTTATCACTTACAACTTTCACGTCTATACATCGAACGCCATCTACACCAGCTGCTTTGTTAACATTAAGATTTTATATAACAGTTGAAATATTACGAACGGTAGGTTTATTAAAAAACATGGACTTGTTATTTGGGAACATGTATTATGATTCAGGGATTAGTTTTATGTTGCATTCAGGTAATATTTTATTTACGTTTTCGCTAAATCCCTTACTGAAATTATTAGCTGTTACACCTATAGTTAAGTAATTTTTCTTGAATGCTTCGATTATCGCTTCGTCTACTGACTTACAAATTCGACCAGATAGAGTATTTAATATGTCCCACATATTCTTTTTATTCATTGATTAGTTAAAGTAATATTGGTTCCCAGATTTCTCTATGACTATTTTAGTTTTAATTCTTTGTTTATTGAATTGCAATCTAAGTATTTTATTATTTACATCTCTTTTATGACACATATTATTAATTTTACTGTTGGTAGTAATAATTTTTGAATACTTTGAATGCTAATAACAACACTCAAAGCTTTTTAATGTAGCTATATATCTCTAAAGGACATTGCATACTATCAAATAAATTCCAATCTATGGCGTCCAATTTCGGTTTTCAGTTATTATTGTAATCAATTAATTATTTTACTTTTGCAACATCCTGTACAGCAGTTTTAGCTCCCCCTTCAATGCAACATAACATGATAACACGATGGTCTGCCAAAACCGTGACGAGCGCCACTGAGTAAAGTTCTAACGAGCGCGATCTTACAAAAATATGATCAATGCAACTTCGAGTGATAACATCATTACGTTTTTCGATTCTTGTGTAATCTGAAACTGCGCTCGTTAGGCCACACTCAGACAAACAACAAATTGTAGTAATCCCGAGTTTTATCATTCAATTTTAAACCAATGTTGATATCCCTCAACAATTATAAGTCGGAGTGTTTAAATGTGTCCTTACGTAAAAGCTCCTTCAATTCTTTGATAAACAAGCAGCTGGTGTAGATGGCGTTCGATTTATAGACGTGAAAGTTGTAAGTGATAAGATAGCTAAGGTCATAGTCAAACTAATATGCACTCGTATAGAAGCGGGAGAATATCCTCATGAATCAAAATCAGGTATCGTACGAACAATTTATAAAAATTGATCTCAAAGTAACGATGACAGCTACAGGCCCATTACAATATTACCAGTCATAGATAAGGTAGTAGAAAAATATGTGTGTCAAAAAATTCAGAATTTTTACATTAAAACGATGTCTTGTCAGGTTATCAGTTTGGCTTTCAACCTAATAAATCCACTTAGATTTTGCTTTCTAAATTCAGAGATGAAATAAACATGATAATAAACATGTTATTTTATTCCTCATATGATTTGACCAAGTTTATTCTCGGATTTTTATACACTTTGACATTAATGGACTTTTTACTTATTTACTTTGTAACAAATTTACAAATTTACTTTGTAAGCAAGTATAGCATGCATGATCAGCCTACAACGTTCCCACGGCTGAAACACAGGCCTCCTCTCTATGAGAGGGAGTAAGCCGTAATCCACCACGCGGGCACAGTGCGGATTGGTAGATGTCACATGTCTTCGAATTTTTGGTTATAGGACATTCCGGTTTCCTCACGATGTTTTCCTTCACCGTTTTGTGAGCAGTGGTGATGAAATAATTTTACACAAAGTAAAGCGCCTGCCTGGGTTCGAACTCACGACCTACAACTCGTAAGTCGGAGCCTTTACCACTGGGCCACCTCTGCTCACTTTGTAAAGGATTATAATATTTTAATCATGGTCTGGCAGTTTGAGTAATTAATGCAGCCTACCCAAATGTCCTTTCTTTGGTAATGTTCCTTGAATCGTTGAGCTCCTTAAGTTCTGTGTTGATCTGCATGATTAATGACAAATGCGTGCACTGACTGGACAGGTCCACTCATTCTGTGTGGTTCTTTCCTCAAAAGACCATTTCAGACATCAATCACAATCTACATGGTCTTCACATGACCTGATCAAGATTATGTCTGGACTTTAAAAGAGACTGTGATCTCTGAGTTTGTTTCGGCCTTTCTTCTCAGAGTAGTCAGATAGGAAACGCCGATCTCATTTACTTTTAAAATATGGTTGACTTGTAAGAGTGTTTGTAAAACCTACTTACAGAAATAAAATCATTTATCAGATCAATGACATTTGTAGGCAATGTAATAGTCGACCCCAAACTTTTCCTCCAAGCCGGTTCACGTTCACTACTTATTTTACTTTTATTGGTAATCTTTTTATTGTTCATTGTGGACTTGGGTATTTAACTGTAATAAAATAAGAAATCTAGTTCTATCCCACTTCTGATGACAGTAGGGGTCTAGAATTAAAAAATAAAACGACACGTCTTTAATCTACGGATCTATATTGAGACTGCCTTATCAGAGTTCACGATACAAAAGTGACTTATCCTGATGATTGTTTATTATATTCTAAACCGTAACTATACATAAGTGTGGCTCTCATACGCATAATGATTAACTCCTTAAATGTTAGACACCAATACACGTGTTTATGCTCTATTGCTCTAATAACATTTGTAGGCAATGTTATAGTCGCCCCACAACTTTTCCTCCAAGCCGGAGGTGTGTAGTTATTTTTTATGTTATACGTTAAAGGTTCCTAATTTATTCAAGGGTTTCTGGGAAAAGTCGCCTGAATAGAAGGGGAGGGGATAAAAACACTAGTAACAAGGCGTAGTCGACGGAGCCCTTAGTGGGGCTCCTCCTTCTGGGTGGTTTAAAACAGAATAACCACGAAGAGAATGGTCCCCTACGAACCTAACCTGTCCGAGTTGGTGTGCCCCAAGTACCGAGCTCGCTTCGCTCGTACATATTTTTAAAAATTAAATATTATAATAAATACCTAAAAATAACTTACATGTTTCCACATAACATAACATAATATCACGTCTGTAATCCCAGAAGGGTTAGGCAGAGGTGTAGCTATAGGACACCCACATTTTGCCAGTTAAGGGGCGAGCCCATTGCTATCAACCGGGCACAAATCCGGACTCCATGACATGACCTCCGGACATGTTTCCATTATTCTTATTAAGTTAATCGTCATTACGCCTAATATTATGCGAATAATTATACCAAAACAAATTAGCCCACAAGATAATTATGTCAACATAAACTGCCTAACACAGTCAGTCACACCATAAACTGTCAACATATGCCAAAAACAATTATGGAAAAGTATTATTATACCAAAACAATATCCCAAAATAGTTATGCAAAAGAATATTATGAAAAAGAAATTATGCGTAAAAAAGGGATCCCAATGAAATCACCTAGTCTCCTTGTTCCCATGAAACGGTGCTTGTGTACCTTAAGAATTTGTGTTTAAAGTTATTGTTTTTATTAAAACTGCGCTTGTATAGAAGCAGGTGAAGGAAATCATCAGAATATCAATAAAACACGCACGTTGTTGTTGCATCCTCGTGTGAGAACCTTGCGCTGTGATCCAGCCCAAACTTCATAAATAAAAATCAATAAAGACAAACAGTAATCACCAATAAGTAGCATAAAACCATGATAAAAATTAGACAGTGGCAGTGGCACGTGTTCAGGTTGGTATCGATATTTACTTCTCAACCGCTCTCGGTAAGACATACCTGTTGGCGATCAGCAACCGACCTTTTTATATATATCCTTTTTTTATATGCTTTGTGGATTTGGCTCTTGTATTTTATAACGTCAGTGGTTGTAAAACATTAGACATTAAAATACATTAAAAGGAAAAGAAAATTGTGTTTTCTATTTTTACATCAAGCCATCCTCAACATTGGTGTCAGAAGTGGGATGGCTTGATGTCATGTTGGTCACGTCTCAGATTGGTTCCACTTCAAGAAGTCATACGAACAATCCGAGGCGCACTTTTCCCCTAGCGACAACATCACAAGACTTGGTGCGGCGCTGCACAGAGATGCCAGAGAGGCAGTCTCCATCAGACTGATATCAGCTGATGACCCGGAGCAGATCGTCCAAGCGTTAGAGACCAGGTTCGCTCAGCCGGAAGTCATCGTACTACACCAGATCTCAATGGTAAAAGCCCTTCCTAAAATAAGTATGTACGAGTCTGCGCGAGAGCTGAACAAATTCGCCTGTCGCATCCGTAACTGCGTCGAGATTATCCGTTTGCTGGATCTCCCCGAGCACCTCGCTTCACCGGACCTTCTCAACATCATCATAGGCAAATTATCTCCCCTCCTTCGGTCTAAATGGAGAGACTTTGCATCGCCGAGGGTTGGCTCTGGTAAGTTTAAGTTAGAAGTTTTGGCCGATTTCCTCGAAATTGAAGCAAAATTACAAATTAAATTTGATTTCATAGTACCAGAGCCGACACTTGCCAAAAGTCATCCCGTCAAAACATCCAGAGATAAAATTTACGCAAATGGGACAAAATCAAACACGTCAAAGCTAAAAAGTTTTTATTTATGCCAGTACTGTCATGATGGTAAACACGAAGATAGCGATTGTGAAGGTTTTAAATCTCTGTCTCTGGACGATCGGTGGCAATGGGTGATGGAGAACAAGATCTGCCGTAGATGCTTAAAAAAAGGTTCGCACCAATATCGTCACTGCAAGAAGAAGTGCAAGTTCGATGGCTGCCCGGTTGAGAAACGACACCACACCCTCTTGCATAGAACCCAAACTGTGTCGACAGCCCATTTTGAAGTACAGTCATCCGCAGAAATCGTAGCTCCCAAGGTGCAGACGTCAAGCGCGTCGAAGGAAGAGCAACGAAACGTCACCGTAGCCCACAATTGTGCTCCACTGAGCTCGTCTTGTCTTAAGCCACTCCTTCAGGTTATAGCAGTCACTATTTCTGGACCCCTGGGAAGCGTTAACACGTTTGCCCTTCTTGACGACGGGAGTTCCGTGACTCTGCTGGACCAATCCGTGGCAGACTCGGTGGGAGCTCAGGGCCCTACATATAGGCTGAATATTGACTGCATTGGTGGATTGAGTACCCAGGCAGACGTGAGTTACGTTAACATTAAATTGAAGGGTCGACATGGTGCGGACAGTTTTGACATCAAAGCGCGATCCATTCCCAACTTGGGCATTAATAAACAGTCAGCACGTTTAGACGACGTCACCAGGTACCATTATTTATCTGATTTAGTGGACATAGTGTGTTATGATGATGCGAAGCCCATGTTGTTGATAGGTGCGGACAATTGGCACGTGTCACTTCCTTCTGCGGTCCGCCACGGCACTCGTGAACAACCCGTGGCTGCTCGCACCGCACTAGGGTGGGTCCTCTATGGACATATTTCTGGCAGATCGAACAATGCCACTTCCGTTAACCATATCTCCGTCGCTGCCGACAACGAGTCTTCCCTGGACAACCTCATCAAGGAATACTTTCGACTAGACTCTATAGGAATAACGAAGGTAGACCATCGTAGTGCTAGCGAACAACGAGCTTTAAACATTCTAGAGGAGACTACCAAGCGAATAGATTCTGGTAGATACTAAGCGGGCCCATTATGGCGCGATAATGTCACAACCGTCCCTAAAAGCCGCGACCTGGCCTTATCGAGATTTACTAATCTAGAGCGTAAGATGGCTAAAGATGGTGCGTATGCGGATACCTACAAGAAAATTATTCAAGGTATGATCAGCAACGGGTACGCTGAATTATGTTCGGGTCCACCGTCAGGCCAGGTACCGTGGTATCTTCCACATTTTGGAGTTATAACATAAAAAGAAGCTGCGGGTTGTCCATGATGCGGCGGCGAAGTGCGCTAGTGTCAGCCTCAACTCGCTTCTGCTGACTGGACCCGACCTACTCCAGCCGCTTCTAAGCATCGCCATGAGGTTTAGGGAAGGCCCGGTTGCCTTGACGGGAGATATCAGGGAGATGTTTCCGCAAATTAAAATTAGACCTGAGCATAGGGACTCACAACGTTTTTTGTGTTCAGTTTTGTCCTTGCTGATGTCCATCTACGATCCCTCAGGATTTTTAACCCCCGTAATTATGAAAGGCCGCGGTCAATTTCAAAAAACCTGGAAGTTGGGCATAGATTGGGATCAGACTTTGCCGGCTAACTTGATCGAGGATTGGAAAAGTTGGTTGCTCGAAATTCTAAATTTAAAAAAAAGTTCAATTCCCCGATGCTACTTTCGCGGCACCGGACGCATTAAGAATGCCCAACTCCATGTCTTTGCCGACGCCAGTGAACGCGCGTACGCCTGTGTGGCTTACTGGCGCTTCACAGACGACGACGGTAACGTAAGGTTATTCCTGATAGGGGGAAAGGGTAGGCTGGCGCCTCTGAAACCCGTTTCAATCCCGAGATTGGAGCTCCAGGCCGCCCTGATCGCATCGCGTTTCAGCGCTTATGTAATTGAAGCGCACTGACGAAAACCCAATCAAATTTACCTTTGGACGGATTCTCTAACCGTTCTGAAGTGGCTCCATAGTGACGTCTGCACATTTAAAGCCTTTGTCTCGTTCCGGGTGGGAGAGATAGCTGAGACAACGAACATCCAGACGCTACGCGAGATATTCGCAATTTTACAACTTCATCGCGTTGGTTCACAGGACCGACATTTCACTTGTCTCCGCCCTCTGACTGGCCATGTGAACCGACGTGTGCCGTCCCTCTAGTGACCGAAGAACTCAAACGAGATTCGGAATCGGTGGGACTGATAGTTGCTTCACCGCGACAGCTACCTTTACCGGAAGTTGCGGATCACCAACGCTTTAGCAGTTGGAACCGGTTGCCATAGCGCGAACCCATCAGTGTTTAGACAAGTTTCATTCAGTTTTGCGCCCAAATTCCAAATTTTATCCAAACGCTCTGCGAGATGCTCACTACCTTTTTGCTCTTTCCGTTGAAGACCTCAACGTTGCGGAGGTCCATTTGTTTCGTAAAGTTCAACAAGATTCCTTCCGCGAGGATTTGTTGCGCGTTCAAACAGCACGTTCCGTTTCGAGTGATAGTAGACTTCGGAACCTTTCGCTTTTACTCGGTGAAGACGGGCTCCTTCGTCTTTCTGGTCGCACTGCCGCCGCAGAGCATGTAGAGTCACGCCCGATTGTCCTAGACGGCCGACATCCTATTGTCAAGCTACTGATATACTCCTATCACGTCAGGTACGCCCACGGACATAACGAGCTAGTGGTTAATGAACTGCGCCAGAGGTTCTACGTGCTAAGCCTCAGACCAGCCGTCAGAGGAACCTCGCAGAGATTACAGTTTTGTCGCAATAGCAAGGCTAAGCCGGAATCACCATCAGAGGGAGACTTGCCAGATGCCAGGTTAGCACATCACCAGCGCCCTTTCACCCACGTGTGCCTGGATTATTTTGGGCCTATTAGCGTCTCTATTGGCAGACGCACTGCCAAGAGATGGATTGCACTTTTTACATGCATGACGGTGCGAGCCGTGCATTTGGAGATTGTCGAGAGCTTATCTTCGGACTCCGCCCTGATGGCACTCAGACGGTTCATCGCAAGAAGGGGATGCCCGACGAAGATTTACTCCGATACCGTGGGACTTCATTCGTCGGAGCAGCAAAGATGCTGCCAGAGCTCTTCAATTTCGGCGCAAATAAAAGTATAGAATGGCGATTCATACCCCCATCCGCTCCATTTATGGGGGGCTGTTGGGAGCTGCTAGTCCGCTCGGTAAAGAGTGCCATCGCGGTAACATTGAAGGAAAGGACACCCAAGGAGGAGGTATTAAACACCGCGCAGAGTACGCCCTAACTCCTTTCACTTTCTTAATTGGAAGCCCAAGCTGAGACTAAGACTAATGTTTTCGTCGACGCAGACTTGATCCGACGTGTAAGCTGGAGAAAGGCGCAGAGGCTAGCGGACCACTTCTGGCAGCGCTTCCTACGAGAGTACCTGCCTACGCTCACACCCAGGAGGCGGTTGCAGGAGACTCGTCCGGTAAGGGTGAGTGATCTAGTTTTTATCGCGGACGGAACGCTGCCCAGGAACCAATGGCCCCGAGGGCGAATCGCAGCAGTGCACCCGGGAAAGGACGGGATAGTTAGAGTAGTGGACGTCGCAACGAAAGGGGGCGTGCTGCGTCGACCCACTCGCAAGGTGGTGTTGCTTGTCGCCGCCCAGTAAATTGGTGTTTTCACACCGTCGGGGGCCATGTTGGCGATCAGCAACCGACCTTTTTATATATATGCTTTTTGGATTTGGCTCTTGTTTTTTATAACGTCAGTGGTTGTAAAAAATTAGACATTAAAATACATCAAAAGGAAAAGAAAATTGTGTTTTCTATTTTTACATCAAGCCATTCTCAACAATACCTGTAAATAACTTTTCAATGATACCTGTAGTCGATAGCTAAAGTACAAAGTGATCCAAATATGGAATCAAAACAGAGCCACGACGTAACAATATGATTCTGTATATGCTACTGTAAGGTTCCTTTAATGCACTTGACCGACGCGGCGACGATCAATGCAAAATGGCAACATACCTGGATATTGGGCATCTGAAGTTATAGTGTAAAGAGACTTGTTAAGACAATTTTTAACCTCCAATAAACAGTTAATTCTAGTTCCACAATCGCTGTTTGCGTGCGATGCTGCCAGTCATTATATAAAACTATGTGATAACTATCTAAATCCTCTGGTTCTTTCGGTTCATAACCACGGAAATAGTCACTAAAAAAGCTTTTTTGAAATAACACAGTTACCTTAAAGACGTGTTATACAATATTGCTAACGTATAATCATAATATTAGTTAAAAGATGTCATTACGTGTTTGTGTAATGAAAAGTTCTTCTTGAACAGTTATCTTTTGATAAACTGAAGCGAAACAAAAACAAATAATTACTCCGAGTTATGCACAAAATTTGGGTACAAAAGTTAACCAGATCCAAACAAAAACTTCATAAATGTTAGAAATGGTATCTGACACACCAACAAATTTTTTTGGAAATATTAATTCAGGTTACAGAAACGCCTCGCCTACAGATTTATTATATATATGTATGCTAACCAAAAAAAGGAGTCGATTTATTCAATAATCGATTTAAAAGCAATAGACGCCTATTGTGCCTAACTCATAAAACGATGTTTCAACAATTCATTTAATGAATTGAAAGCATTAGAGAGCATTAATATGATAACAATGGTGATTCATTGACTTCAGGTAAAAGCAACTAATATGCTAAATGTTTTAAATGATACAATCAAAATTACAATAGTGCCTCAGTTTCGTTTATTAAATCTGAGGAATACGAAAATGAAGGAACATACTGCCAGTAAACTGCTCGATTAATTCGTGTTTAAAAATGAAGTCAATAATTTTAAATATTTTCTGCATTTTAGTAAGTGTGAGTGCCTTATTTAAATCTAAGCAAGATCATGATATATGCCTCACCAGTTGTGTCGTAAAATTGGTTGAAGATATTGATTATAAGAAATATACCAACTACATGGACATAACAGTCATTAATATTAATAATGATCTAAAATTATCAGCCCTCCATAACGTAGAAGGTGCACGATTTGTTTCAAGAAGATTCTTTTGGGAACCCAGAAATATTTATAATGTGATCTATATATTGACTAGTAAAGATTATCAAGAATTAGAGCATGGGTTAAATCAAATAATCTCAGATACATTTTGGAATCCAGCAGCAAGATTTATCATTGTCCTGCAAAACTACAAGAATTATAGTTTACATGACATTACCGATCTACTACATGCTTACAATATTTTTAATAAAGTTTCATTAATATCACGTGATGGTGAAGACTACGCTGTTTACAAATATACTTTTACACAACCTGGTTATTGTTTAAAATCCGGTCATCTGGCGTTTTGGTCTTGGTGCTCTGATTACCGCTCTGAGAAGAATTTTCCTCTCTTATACAAGGGTAGTATTCGTAACTGCCGATTTAAATTCATAGCACGTAATTTATGGCCGTTCACGAACTTCGACACAAGCACCAAAGGATTTGAACAACATTTCATATCAATGTTTGAGAAGCAATTTGGCGTGAACATTGAGTTACAAGAATTTGGCAATGTAGACAAATATGGGCAATTCATAAATAACTACACAATGATCATGTTAGAAATAGTGACAAACAATGATTTTGACTTTGAAGGCGCCGTGGCAGGATTCTCGATTAACTCGCGGGCGAATAATGGGAACATTTCACACTGTTACCCGTTGTTCATAGGTCACATGTTTTATGTAGTTGCTCACTCTAACTATGTAGAGCAATGGGTTGCAGTTTTATATCAGTCTCTTAATACTTGTATTGTAATTAGCCTCCTGTTTGTAACTTTCAGTGTGGCGGCTACGTACTTATCAATATTTTGTACAGGAAAAGATGTTTCGTACAACGTTCTAATTGTATTTGGATATTTATTGAATAAAAATTCTGTCAGGCGTACGGTTGTCGGATGGCCACAGACACTAATTTTTTCGAGTCTATTGTTTACAGCGCTTATAATCCCTTACGCAATCCAGGCAAACTTGTACAGTGTGACAACTCATCCGGTCCATGGTTATGAACCGAAAGAACCAGAGGATTTAGAGAGTTATCACGTAGTTTTATATAATGACTGGCAGCATCGCAGTGAATTTCATGGGCACAGCGATTGTGGAACTAGACTTAACTGTTTATTGGAGGTTAAAAATTGTCTTAACAAGTCTCTTTATACCATAGTTTCAGATGCTCAATATCAAGGGCACCAGTGGCACCTGACAAACGATCAATGCAAAATGGCAACATATCGGTTAAAGGAACCTTACAGTAGCATATACAGAACCATATTGTTACGTCGTGGCTCTGTTTTGATTCCATATTTGGATCACTTTGGACTACAGATGTCGACTACAGGTATCATTGACAAGTTTTTTACAGATATGGCTCACCGAGAGCGGTTGAGATGTAAATATCGATACCAACCTGAACACGTGCCACTGCCACTGTCTAATTTTTATCATGTTTTTATGCTACTTATTGGTGGTTACTGTTTGTCTTTATTGATTTTTATTTATGAATTTTGGGCTGGATCACAGCGCAAGGTTCTCACGCGAGGATGCAACAGCAACGTGCGTGTTTTGGATTGATATTCTGACGATTTCCTTCACCTGCTTCAATACAAGCGCAGTTTTAATAAAAACAATAACTTAAAACACAAATTGATTTGGTACATAAGCACCGTTTCATGGGAACAAGTAGACTAGGTGATTTCCTCGGAATCCCTTTTTAGCGCATAATTAATTTTTCATAATATTCTTTTGCATAACTATTTTGACATATTGTTTTGGCTTAATAATACTTTTCCATATATATAATAATGGAAACATATAAGTGATTTTACGAATTTATTGTAACATTTCATTAAAAAAATTACTGGCTACAAGAGCGAGCGAAGCGAGCTCGAGACTTGGGCACCGCAACTCGTGTCCGGTTAGGTTCGTAGGGGATCATTCTCTTCGTGGTTATTCTTTTTTAAACCACCCAGAAGCCTGCTCCGTCGACTATGCCTTGTTATTGTTGTTTGCATGTCTTCCATTAAGGCAACTTTTCCCAGAAACCCTTCAATAATTTTTTAACCCTTTAACGTTTTATAAAAAAAATCACTACACACCTCCGGCTTGGAGGTAATGTTGTGGGGCGACTATAACATTGCCTACAAATGTTATTAGAGCAATAGAGCATAAACACGTGTATTGGTGTCTAATATTTAAGGAGTTAATCATTATGCGTATGAGAGCCACACTGTATAGTTACGGTTTAGAATATAATAAACAATCATTAGGATAAGTCACTTAGTTGTATCGTGAACTCTGATTAGGCAGTCTCAATATAGATCCGTAGAGTAAAGACGTGTCGTTTTATTTTTTAATTCTAGACCCCTTCTGTCATCAGAAGTGGGACAGAACTAGATTTCTTATTTTATTACAGTTTAATACCCAAGTCCACAATGAACAATAAAAAGATTACCAATAAAAGTAAAATAAGTAGTGAACGTGAACAATCTGTGATCAGTGAACATTCAGTGACAAGTGTTGTAAATGAAAGAGACGTTATTAGTTCAGAGACTAGTACAGTTGCCTACATTTGACCCTAGTGTTGGTGCTATTGAGGCTAGTGAATGGAGTGCAGAGATAGACGCCCTGGCCTTGAAAAATAAATGGGATGATATCGAGACCATTTCCAGATGCGTTCCATTTTTGGCTGGACCAGCATGTGAATTATATAAAGAATGGACACCAGTTCATCTTCAGTAGATTTTTCCTAAATGTCGCGATTTGCAACGAGATTTCCCGACAGTTACTATTTATGCTGCAAAGAAACATAGAATCCTTTCTAATAGACAGTGGAGCATCTTGTTCTTTAATAAGGGAAACAATTGCCAAATCAATATGTGCTCATCGGCAACCATCAACTATTCATATTTGTTGACTTTGTAATGAGGTTCTAATTTCAAATGAGAAGATAGACGTGATTATACAACTTGTTTTTTTTATTAGAGACAACTTTTCACATAGCTCAAGGCAAAAAATAGTCTATACGATGCTATTCTTGGTAGAGATGCAGTAAGTACAAAAACTGTTTGTACTTATTGCATCTCTACCAAGAATAGCATCGGCGTCACGAAAATCGCACCTCAAAAAAATCCGCTGTAAATGACTTTAAACCCTATTTAACGGTAAGGGCATAACTATGATTCAGAAAAAATCAAGGGATTTGTGTTGGTATATCAAAACATTGAAAAAATACAAGTAAAGCGAGAAAGAAGAAAAAATCTAGTTTTATTAAAATATCAAAATTTACATTAAACTTGTTAAAACTAACTTAAAATCTAGTGTAACCCCCGTTGCCCTGATGAGTGGAGAGTGATAGGGGCAGGATCTCGTGCTCGCACTCGCCGTTTTACTTCGTCCCAGAGGTGCTCAATTGGGTTCAGGTCTGGACTTCGCGCTGGCTAGCGCATAACAGGGATCCCAACTGCTTGCAAGTAGTCCCTGACAATTAATGCAGTGTGACAGCGAGCGTTATCATGCATTCACATGAACCCGCTGCCAACAAAACCCGCATAAGGGACCACATGCTCTTCCAGGAACCCCGTTATGTTCCGATGACCAGTCAACGACCCTTGCCCGCGAGCACCTCCAGTCCGGGAAACGCACACAAGGTCCGTTTTGCCGTTGGTTGAAATCCACTTCCGTATTCCACGGTTTCTTGAATTACAGGGTTGTGCGAAATGTTCCCCATGCCTCCTATACACTCTTCTACGCCTGTCGTCGCAGAAGAGACACACCCTCGTCTTATCAGAGAAGAGCGCAGCCCACCATTGGTCTATAGTCCAACCCACATGGTCGCGGGCAAATTGCAACCGGTGTCTCCTGTGCTGTCCAGTCAATTTAGGGCCTGTAGCAGCTCTGTGGGCCGCAATTTTGTTCTCCCGTAAGCGTCACCACGGTTAGGAGACGCTTACGCGTGCGTTCTGCGAGCTGATCGGAGCTGCTGTTGCAGCTCAACAACATTGGAGAACCGATTGCGTAAAGACGTCGACACAATGAAGAGATCGTCTCTCTCGGGTGTGCAGCGTTGTCACCCAGAACCACGTCTTCGGATATGTCCACCGATCTCCGGGAACCGTTGGAATACCCGTCGGACAGAAAAGTGACTTAGATTTAGTTACCGAGCAGCATCACACTGCCGCATCCTTGATTGCAGTAGTGCAATCACTTGAGCAGCTTCTTCTGCAGTAGTATCCCTTTTCAAGTTCACTTTTTTTGCTGGAGTTGTTCAAGAGTATTCTCTTCAAAGTCTGGATTTCGAATGACCCACATTTTTTTTTGCTGTTATAAGGGGATTTGGGTGTTTTATGCCATAGTCGAAGAAACGCTTAGATTTAGATAAGCGTTTCATAAACTGGTTTATGGTTGGCATTTTAAGGTGGACGTGGGGATCTATATTGCGGACATAGTAGGGGGCACCCGTGACCTTTCTGAGGAATCCGTTCTGGAAGGTCTGCATCTTATAGAGATGACGTGGGTGAGCGTGCGCTAATACAAAGCTGGCATAGGTCATGATGGGACGGATGACTGCGGTATAGATGCGCAGCTTGCATTTAAGTGACAGTTTACTACGGGCTGTCAGTATAAAATGGAGTCTACTAAGAGCGAAGGAGGCACGCGCGCAAACTCGCGAGGTTTTGGTCTAGGATCACGGCACGGTGCTTGTTTCTCCCAAGAGATCGGCTTGCCGTACATAGTGATCGGGCTGGGAAAGGGGAGGGGGAATCGACGACGTCTCGAGAAGAGAACCGCCCGATTCTTATCGGGGTTGACCTCGATTCTTCATTTCCTGAACCAAGCGCCTAAAACGTTTGCGGAGGTTTGGAGAGTACGAGCTATAGCTTTGGGACAGTGACCAGTATAGTAGACGGCAGTGTCGTCGGCGAAAAGATCCAACTGAGCCTTTTTACTCTTTGGGATATCGCTGGTGAATAGAGTGAAGAATAGAGGAGATATAACGGAACCCTCAGGGACACCGGCGCGAATAGGGTGAGAGGACGAGAGTGCACCCTCGATGCGATAGTGAAAAGCACGATTCAACAAAAAGTCTCGTAAGATGAGCACGAGACGATCTGGCACTCCTAGTTGGTAAAGCTTGTTTAACAAACCGTTGTGCCAGACTTTGTCGAAGGCTTTCGCTATGTCAAAGATTAGTACACCCACCATCGCGTTACGCTACAGACTAGCGCACAAGTGCTCTACGATACGGTGGACCTGGTGATAGTCGAGTGTTAGGGTCGGAAACTAAAATGCTCGTTGGGAATGAGGCTTTTTGCTTTGGCATAGTCTTTGAGACTCTTATAAATAGGCCCCTCGTAGATTTTGCTGAGAACATTGAGTAAGCTAATAGGGCGGTAGCTAGAGGGCTCAGACTTTGGCTTACATGGCTTTGGGATACCGATGACGGTTGCTTCTTTCCTCGCTTGTGGGAAGATGTTGTTGCTCAAGGCGCCATTGAAGATGGAAGTCATAAGCATTATTAGCGGCGCAGGAAGGAGTTTGTATACCTTATTGATAATACAGTTCGAACCGGGGGCTTTACGAGCGTGGAGCCCTTTAATGATGTCGTGCATTTCGTCTGGAGTGACGGGGGGCAGAGGATCATCAGGGTCTTAGACAGGTGGGTGACCCACATTTGACCGAGTTCGCCCGTTTTAAACCCTTCTAGGGTGGCGCAATTAGTGGGATGTGTGGAAAATTGTAGACGTGTCGTGCTCGGTAGAAACCTACCGAGCACGACACGTCTACAGTTTTTCTTTTTTTTAAGAAATGTAACTATTGTTAATTAAAGGTCAATAAACCTACTTTCAATACATACCATTATTAACTAGGTTTAATGTATGCACTGATGGCTGGACATGATTGAAACCTATTTTCAGAAAGGTGCGATTTTTGTGACACCGACTTTAGTTTTCGGAAAGGCCCATTTAAACATCGCTTGGTAATACCTAGAAAAAAGCCCATAAAAAAAAACACCGAAAAAAAGAATGGTAAAAATGTACAAATGGTGATACAAAAATTAATTACAGGAAAAAACGCCAGAAATATTACACTATTGAACTATTTTTAATGAGAAAGTTTAACCAAGTAAACCTTAGTGATTATTAACAAGCAATATGATGACATGCTGAATGAGATCGATGTCCTACAAAAGAAAAACAGGGGCACAGAGATCACATTCGAACTGTAGAGTCATAAAATGGTCATGCATGATCTCCAGCAGTCAACACCATCATCTACTTTCGAGATACGCAATGTTCCGCACTTGAAAGAGAAGAGTCTGCGGTGGAATTGACGGATATTATTACTAAAGTAGAAGTGGCAGTGAACGTACCCATAAATTCCACACATATTCGTGACATATACAGGCTCCCAGGTAAACCGGGGTCTACTAGTAGAGCGATCGTCACTGAATTTACCAGCGTCCAAACCAAGTCCAAATTAGTACGTTACTTTAACAAGAAATGTCCTAAGGAAGACCGTTTGAGTTCCAAGAACGTGGGTTTGGATGGGGACCGACGCCCAATTTTTGTTGCGGAATATCTTCCTACGAGCTCTAGAAGGCTGTGTTCTTTGCTGCAAGGGAATAGGCTAAGCTTAAAAAAATCAAGTTCTGCTGGACCACTAATGGGAACGTATTTCTGCGTAAAATTGAAGGTGCTAAACGAATCCTTATTAAAACGGAACAGACCCTGCGTGAATTGGATGCGAATCAATGACTCTTGTTAATTATATTATAGTAGTTTTTAACCGAAGTTGTGATTCTCACACACACAACTACACACGTAAGTCATCCCTATTTTCATCACTTGTGCGTTTTGTAATTACTGTGCATGCGTATATTGCTTAAATATAATTTATATCACATCTTTAAATTGCCTCATTTTATTAACTTAAATGTTCTTTCTGTGCCGCGTTTTGGGATATCTATTTTTTTTTACAAATGGCATACCATAATAGCGTAGACCACGAATTAGACTCACTTTCTGTTGCTATATCTTATAAATGTCAACCTGAAAGCTGCATGCGGTATATTAAAAATCCGAACAAAGGGTTAAAAATACTACATCTTATTATTGGGAGTATAACTAAAAACTATGACGAAATCTCTGTGCCTATGGAACTTCTAGGTTTTCAGTGTGATGTTATTGTCTTGTCCGAATGTTGGTTAAGTAAAACCAGGCATCAACCAAATTTAGTTGGTTATACTTCCTTTTTAACGAAAAACACTTTTAATCAAAATGACGAATGCGCTGTTTATACTCGTATTAAATCTTCTATGAAACATGATGTTAGGCAACCCTATTTTGTTGGTTCAAATGGTCTTATCTGAAATATAGACAGCGTCTCAATTGTTGATCTGTATCGTTCTCCTTCCTATAAAAACATCAACAATTTCATTGAAAATCTGGATAAAGTGCTCATGCCCGCCACACAGACTGTTGTCTTGATTGGAGATTTTGTTTTTTTTTTTCTCTTGGACTTGCTCAATTGTATTTGTGTGTATAATTTGGGTCCTATTTTCTTTATGCACATTTCTTTGAAGGGACACTGGTTTCAAGGATACATATACAAAACCTAGTTTAGAAGTCAGGGTTTTTCACTCTGGAACACTCTCTTAAGCCATTTTTAGATTTAAATAATGTAATTGCAAGGAGAAAAAAAATCATTGGTCTGATTCTAGATTTTTACTTTTCTTAAATATCGTGACTGCCTCGTTGGTCTAGTGGTCGCAATCGCTACTGCTGAGCATGAGGTCCTGGGTTCGATTCCCAGGTCGGGTAACGTGTTATTGGGTTTTTCTATCTGGAATTTCTCAGTAGCAGCCTGAAGTCTGGATTTGTGCCCGGTAGATGGCAATAGGCTCGCCCCCTATTACATGGGACTTAAACATAACCGGCGAAATGTGGGTGTACTATAGGTGCACCTCTGCCCAACCCTTCGGGGAAACTAGGCGTGATGTTATGTTTAATGTTTATGTAAATATCGTGCATGTTAGTGATCTTAAGATTTTTATTACTGTTACTGTTTCTACCCGTGCGAACCTGTAATTGGCTCTATGTCTCATACACTTTTTTGTTATACTTTCCCACACGGCTTGCGCTTGGCAAGCCGTGTGCGCTTGGCAAGCCGTGTGGGACCAACGCTGATACACGACAAGGAAATGGAAAGTCCAAGCGACTGCGTGTGCCAACGTACAAGCCCAAGATTTCCTAGGCGCCGACAACACCGGATTCTCGTATTCACACCATCTACCATATTCTTATTATTATTGTAGTTTCTAGATATTAATAGTTTTTTGAAGTGTCTGCTTTAGCGGCGTTTTACACTTTTTTTAATGGGTAAAAAAAAACTCTCGTCAGGACACGTTACCTGATCGAAAATTCGTGAGACGGATGATTGTTGATTTTTGATTTTTATTGATTGATTTTTCTGAGAGATAAACTTTTAAATGTAATATATATTGTCATGTGTGTGTACGATAGCGCAATAAACAAATATTGTATTCTACCACATAAATGATGGTACTTTTATAGTGATAATTAACGCAATTCGTGCAAAATTATTCCCTAACCATTCCAAAATATCAAAAATGCACAACACTTCCGGCACTCCCGGAGTGCAACACGGTGTTTTGTGTTGTTATTTTTTAAAATTAATACCGTTCTTGGATTTTACTATCCAGTCCCTAAACAGTCCCACGGTTCAACTTAGCGAGTCACCGTGAAGTGATAGTATTTTGCGTTTAGTGAAAACAATTGCAATTGGTTTATTTCAATAGATTTATCTACCAAAACATCTTGCGTTAAATCAAATGTAAATGTAAACCTTAACACTCGGTAATAGATGTGAGGGTTCTCGTAGCACGAAAGCTGCGCACGCGTCACAAGGTCGATCAGCGTGGACTTGGCGGGCACTTGAACACGAGAGAGACAGCAACTATGGCGACTGTGTCTGTCTAGCACGGGGGCGTGGCCGGCAAAGAATTTGCGTCTTGGAAGTAAAACGAAAACAGTGACCTAATTTAATGGAAAATTAGCCCCTTAGATTCCATAAGGGGGGTTATCATGGTAATATGGATTCCCTGGACAGCATATCGGACAAACGTTTCCATACTGCAAGAGCTCAAAATCTCCTCACGGCTGTCATCCGAGTGCCAGCGCAGAATCTTGGAATACTTCATTTACATTGCGAGTTAAGATGATGGTAACCTAGAAAAGCTTATCGTGACCGGCAAGGAGGATGGGAAAAGGCCTCGTCGACGCAGCTCAATACTGACCTGATCTGCCTGATCCACACTGCCCACAGTCCACAGCGCCTTTTACATAGCCAGAGACAGAAACAGATGGAGAAAGATCATCCGAGAGAAGGTGATACTGAAGGACGAGGAGCCCCTTAGACTTAATCCTAACGGTTAGAATGGCGTATGCACACTATATTAACTTTTATTAGAACCGATCCACTCTCGGCGAAGGCAACGGGGAGATACAAGCAGAATCTTTGATAGAGCGAGTGAGGGTCAATAGTGGAATCAGACAAAACAGTAATGATGAAATTGACGAAATCACAGTCTTTGAAAGAACATTTTTAATTTACAGTTGCGATATTATTACATAAAACGAAATAGGCTTAGGAATTCAGGGGTCATTAAAATTGAATGAATGTAGTCGTATTGGAACAAATAAAATTTATTACTTAATAAAAATAAAAATTAGATACTTTTTTGACAAAATCGCTTATTAAAATACCGAAAAATAATAACAGCCAATCTGCCCAAACAGGTTGCAATATAAATCAATGACTTTTTGAATGTAGCAGTTAATGCTACAGTAAGTAACGGACACCGTCTCAATGTGGGTAAAACTAACTTATATTTGCAAAATTGGTAAAGTTTCGCGCCATTGTGTGTCAGCTGCTATAACAACAAATCGGAGTTGCAGGCCCTTAGCTACAGTCCTGAGTCTTAAATTCCTACTGTTAATGTTTGACCGTGGTTGGGGAATTTTGTACTTAACTAAAGTAAAAAAACAAACAGTCAGGTTGATGTTGAAGAAAATATGATTCGCGACCGTTTCAAGTATGTATTTACAGAATTATAAGCAATTAAAGCATAAATGCAAACCTCTGCGTTCATATTATCCTCTTGAATAATAATTTCATAAAATATCAATTAATTAAAAGAATTGTATTGATGTAAATGTAAATACGTACTAGATAATGTAAAGACATGGATAGAGCGTGCCGGCAATGCCTGGAGGGAATACATAAGTATATATTAATAATATCGCTTCTCCTAGGCAACAATGCATAAATGTGAAGATCAGAAATCTATCGCATCCGCTGTCCCTCACTACTTCTACTTATCTCATACTTATACTTATGTATACTCCTACTGCTTATACATATCTATAAACTCAGAATTTCTTCCTTTTACTAAAACAACTTCATAGTATCATCATCATCGAAAAATATAGGTACTTGTACGTTGCACAGCAAAGTATTTGAGGAAAGTAAAATTAGACCTAAGTAGGTATTTCGAAAACAGGCTCGACCATCGCAGATCAAATCAAACGCTAAATTAATCACCAAGGATAAATCAATATTAGGTCATATAAAATTATATTCCATTCATGATTATCGATATCAATCGTAGTAAATACCTTCCTTGTAATGAAAATAAACATTACATATTGTATAAATTGTAGGTATTCGTTAAACAATAGGTATGTACTCACCTGCATAATATTGCAAATGAATACCCCGTGTGGTTTCCGGGTAGTAGAATAGGACCAACCCATCTCACCCCGTGGGTGTCGTAAAAGGGCGACTAAGGGATTTGCTGGAGGATTTTATTGTTTTTTTCTTCTGTGTGGTAAGAACAACACACACCCAAGCTAAGGATGCCGTGCCGAGAGCTGCGTGGCTAGGGGGGAGCCTAGTTGCAAGCGTGCCTGTTGTCTGGGATCGGGCGCCCCCAGGCACTAACAAGCCTTACCTCTACATGCGAGGCTCTGTAGGGTGTTGACAGATTTTTTCCTCTGCTTTTCGTGGGAACTAAATGAGTTATTCAAATACTAATAATCAACTCGGAGGCGGCGGTGATGCTCGCCACACACCACGTCAGTTGTTTCCGCGGGGCGAAAAGCGAGCGGCGGAATGTCGCTTAGCTACGCTGAATGTACAGGGAGGTATAAAAGATAAGTTGGATGAGGTGTGTGAGATGGTCAATGATAAAAGGATAGATGTGCTATGTGTGAATGAGACGAAAAGAAAGGGAGTGGACATATCCAAACACGGTTCTCTGACCGCTATCTGGTCCGGTGTTCAAGAGACACATAGAGCCGGTCAGGGTGTGGGGGTTGTCCTCTCCGAGCGGATGATGAAATGTGTGAAAGATTATGTTTGTGTGAGTCCCAGGATTCTATGGGTAAGAACAAAGGTGGGTCTAAACCCGATCTTTATTTTATGCGTTTATGCACCCGATATGGGAAGCCCACCTTCGGAGAGGGACGAATTTTGGGGCAGTATAAGGGATTTAGTCAATGAATGTAGGTCAAACGAGAAGATTGTTATGCTTGGAGACTTTAATGGTTGGGTTGGTGTGAAGAGGAATGGGTACGAAAATGTATTAGGTGCATTTGGGGATGATAGAGTGAATGAGAACGGGATGAATTTACTAGAGATATGTGTAGAGAAGAATTTGTCAGTTATGAACACTATGTTTAATCATAGAAAGGTTCACAGGTACACGTGGGAAAGGCAAGACAGTAGAAGCATGATCGACTTTGTGATTGTGGATGAAAGATTGAAGAGTAAAGTCACAGATACTAGAGCATATCGGGGTGTTAATGTAGGGACTGATCATTATCTGGTTATGTGTCGTGTGGATGGTCTGTTCAGGCATTGGCGTCACCGAGTTCGAGTTCCTGTAACTGCTCTAGACAGAATAAAAGTAGAAGCACTGCAAGATTTGAAAGTAAAGGAGGAATATAAGAGGGAATTAAAAGTGAAGACGAATAAGATATTTGATGATACGAATGATTACAGTCTAGAAGAAGTATGGGAGATAGCAAAAGATAGTATGGTGCAAGTAGCCACAAAAGTATGTGGTCTGGCGCAGAGGAAGTGTGGTAGTAGAACGAATGATTCTTGGGTAGATGGTGAAGTAAAAGAGGTTGTGAGGAAGAAGAAAGAGGCCTGGCTTAATGTGTTAGCCTGTAAGGCCCAAAATAGGATGAATCAGGCAACAAATGTGACCGATGATTTGGAAAGAGTGAAGAAGAAATACTCCGAAATGAAAACGAAAGTGAAAGAGATGGTAAAAATGAAAAAGGATGAAAAAGAAGAAAAGTATAACAGTAAGTTCTCTGATAACTTCAGAGCCAATGTTAAGCTGTTCTGGAAACAGGTAAGATTGGCTCGCGGAGTGACAGGAATATCGAGTATGAATGTTATAAGAGCAGAAGATGGATGTATACTGAGCGAAGAAAGTAAGGTCTTGGAACGCTGGAAGGGATACTTTGAAAGTTTGTTTAGCTGTCAGGATAGTGTGCAAGGAGTGGGTAACTGGGCAGATGCCAGTTTTGAAGACCCAAGCTCAGAAATAGATGAAGAGAATGATATAGAAATAGATGAGATTGTAAGAGCGCTGAAAGTGATGAAAGTCGGCAAAGCTGCAGGGTACGACAGAGTGTCTGCTGAAATGCTTAAGGGCGGTGACGGGGTGGTGGCAAGCCTGCTGTACCTAATCTTTAATATGTGTTGGAGATATGGCCGTGTACCGGATGATTGGTGTAAGGCTGTAATCGTACCACTATATAAGGGAAAAGGCTCTCAGCAGGAGTGTAAAAACTACCGTGGCATAAGTCTTTTGAGCGTTGTCGGCAAACTGTATGCGAAGGTTTTGATAAATAGAGTGATAAGAGTGACAGATGAGAAAATATGGGATGCGCAAGCAGGATTTAGAGAGGGAATGGGCTGTATGGACCAAATCTTCTCCTTAAGATGCATAGCCGAAAAACATCTGGCAAAGCATAAGAAAGTCTACTGTGCTTTCGTGGACTTGGAGAAGGCCTATGACAGTGTGTGGAGGGAAGAACTGTGGTCGACACTATCCTTGTACGGGGTGGACTGTCGCTTGGTACGTGCACTGAAATCCTTATACAAGGATTCCAGTGCTTGTGTTAGGATAAATGGGGCATACACGAACTGGTTCTCCATCTCGAGGGGTGTTAGACAGGGTTGTGTAGCGTCACCGTGGCTGTTCAACCTGTACATGGATAACTGTCTGAAGGATTTGAAAGAGGGTGAATGTGGATTGACGATGAATGAGTTGCCTGTTAAGTGCCTGCTCTATGCAGATGATCAAGTGCTACTTGCATCGTCAGCAGAACAGTTGCAAGACATGGTGACTGTGATGGATGAAGCATATAAGAGGAAAGGAATGAATATAAATGTGAATAAGACGAAAGTCATGGTGTTTGAAAGAGAAGAGGATGTATCGGTGTGTGATGTGAAAATAAATGGTAAGAGTGTGGAGCAAGTAAGTGAGTTCGTATATTTGGGGAGTCTGTTTACAAGGGATGGAAAGATTGATGGAGATGTCGAAAGGAGAGTGAATGCGGGAAATAAAGTGAATGGTGCTACACATGCAATTGTGACCAACCAGTTGATGCCCAAGAAGGCACGACTGGCTGTTCACAATAGTGTGCTGGTGCCTACGCTTATGTATGGAAGTGAATGTTGGGTGTGGCAAAAGAAGCATGAAAGCAGAATAAATGCTGTGGAAATGCGTTCCTTGCGGAGCATGTGTAGTGTGACTTTGAATGATAGGCTGAGGAATGATGTGATAAGGCAACGATGTGGTTTAAAAGAAGATGTAGTGACAAAAATTGAAAAGAGTATGCTTAGATGGTTTGGTCATATTGAGCGGATGAATGAAAGGAGACTAACAAAAGGTATTTACAAGGCAGATGTGAGTGGAAACGCCGGGAGGGGACGCCCTAGGAAGACATATAGTGACCTTATTGGTGATGTTCTTCAGAAAGGTCAGGTGCGAAGTACTCTCAACCGGCGCTCGTGTATGACCAGATGTATGAACGTAAACGAGGCAAAAGGAGTATGTAAGGAACGTAGCAGGTGGCGTTCTGTGGTTTCTGCCTACCCCCATGGGAAGAAGGCGTGAGTTTATGTATGTATGTATGTATGTATGTATGAATATCATACTTTTTAAGGAAAATATCCCCGTGTGACCCACACGGGGATCTTTTCCTTCCTTATTGTGCATGACAGGTCAGAATTTATCATGTAGCTAGAGAGGTTAGTAGTGAATGACAAATTATTACTTAAGCTATTCGAATGTTACGCGTCATAAAATATGAGCTGTAAACTGAAACATGTACGAGGAAAAATTCCATAAAGAAATACTCAGTGAAATGCTAAAAGAACGTACTTACTTTTTTTTGCACAAAGGAATCATAAACATCATCATAATCAGCATATATTGTTCCCACTGCAGTAAGAGAAGTGGTGATGAAATAATTTACACAAAGCAAAGCGCCTGTCTGGGCTCTACGACCTACATATAATTCGCAAGTCGCGTAAGTACACAAAGGAATAAATAAATCAATTATAAGCACTTCACTTATCATACAATACAGGGTATACCTTCCTACGTAAAAGGAATTTAATTGCTTAATATGCTAACCATATTGAATTTCATATTCAACATGAAAGCCAGACTACTTTTGAGGCTTTGTAGATCAGACTATACCTAAAGATTAGCCCAAAGTGGGGGTGCCATACATATTCTCAGAGTACATTGTGTAGGTATAAGCTTCAGCCCAAAGTCAAGCTAGTGCAAAGTGAAGTGTTACGTAGTCTTCAGCCTTACACAAGTTATTTTTATAATTAAAATGTGTACGTTAAGGTTTGTAGGGATGTTAGGATCTCTACGCCTGTGTCGCCTGAAAATAAATGGATTATTACAATTGACATTTCTCGGGACACTGGGGTCCCGGACCTTTGGATGGCGTACGAGGCGAGGGGCTGAAGCCAACTCGCAGAGACCCGTTCAAAGCGAGCTCGATACGTTAGGTTGTCGTTAGTCAACTCATAATAGGAGTAACTTGGTCGACTTTTGTAGAAAAGCTTAACAATTAGAAAAATATAGGATGCAAGAGTCAGCAAAGTGAGCCCAATAATTTTTGCAGCTTGCCTCGAATGGGGTAGGTTTTATTTTGCCCATGAATGCAGAAAGAGGACTAACTGTGTCGATTTAAAAAAAAGCTAAAGAGAGCGAGCGACGCAAGCTTGATTATGTTAGCACCCCGCTAGGGTCGATTAGGTTTTCGAAAATCAAGGGAGTTTGGTACTTGTAGAAACACAAAAGCTTTAGAAATAAGAGTCGAAAATTTAAGTATCTCGCCTTGTAAAAGTGCACTATAATTGTATTAGGCGGTGTCGGATATTTTTTTTGTTCCGAATTTTTTAATACCTATATTTTATTTTGAAGCCTGAAGGTACTGCTGCACCCTTTGGCACCCCACTCCCGGCACTTATGCCATTAGATGTTTTTAATGAAATGAGACACTAACCGACAATAATCCTTGTATGTACTATGCAAGTGCACCCAAGGACAACCCCCGGTTTGTGTAGAACTAATTATTGCAGTATATGGAAACAAAGATATTAGGATTATGGGTTTGGGTGGGTAAAGTCAACTGGTTATCTAGAATGACCAATAACCCCTGCCAGACCAATGATTTATATAAAATACAGGATTTATTATTATGATTAATAACACATGCACACGGCACACGCAAATCGCACCAAAAAGTGTCGTCAGAGTATGAGATAGTGAGTTGCAAGGATACGACCATGCAGTCATGCGGTCTGGTTTCATTATCATTTGACGTAGTATGAATAATGTGGGTAGGTATATGTATTGTACCAAGCACCTACTCGTTATTAATATGTGCTCCCAATAATAAAATAATTACGAGTAGGTACATACTAAGCTGTTCTTGCGTACGCCAACGTACGATTTTACATAATTTTTTCCAAAGGAATGAAAATGAAATGGAAAATCCCATCACAAAAATAGAATAAACTCACCCTTTTACCCACGGTACAGTCCCGTCGCTTTTGGTTACTAAACCCTGTACACAAATAACAAACCATATTTTTTACGAGTAAGTAGGCACTGTTAGTTAATTCGAAAAATAATATCAGATTCATAAAGAGTCTTGTTCATAAAATATGAGTATTCCGCTCTATATTACAAGTAATAGTTTTACAACATGATCCATACGTCATGTTCGTGAACGGGCGCCGTCAGTGGGTACTGGTCATCTCTTGGCAGCCACGGCTTATTTTTATTTCCAATTTTTTACGTTTTTATGTTTTTATTACGGGTCTTTCTACATCGTTCTCACATGTATAATTTCAACAAGACTGATGTAACAAATTTTTCTGTATCCATATTATTTAAAAGAGTGTCCATGGAGTTTCTTGCCCGTTCTTCTCCATAGGTACCTACTTTCGCTTTGGAATGGGTAACTAGCTTCATATTTCTGACTGACCGACCCTTTGACAATTCAAAAGTGCCTGTAATTGGTTTATTTGAAATAAATGCTTTGAGTTTGAGTTTGAGTTTGAACATGATTCGAGTATCATAATATTATATAAAGGCAATCTCCGGGGATCGTAGGTCGAGTGGCTATTATGATACGCAGCATATTTTCAGCAATATTTATTGCTTTAATCTGAGTAACCCGCCCGTCGACTACTGGTGATCCCGATCGAACCCACGTGGACCCAATCGATGCTCCTCATAATAAACGTTCTTTTGTTTTGTTTAAACAAAATGTAATGGAATGTTTTGTTTTTCCTTGAAATAAATACCACAATAGCCTGCTTGGGAACCCGGGGTGTGACACATGGTTTAGGTTGAATTTCAGCTAGAGGAAAAACTACCGTTGTGGTAGTAAGGTTTTTGCGTGGGATGCTTATTTGGTGAACTTTTAAACTAGCCCACTGCCCGTTGTTACAAAATTCAAGTTTAACAAAGTAATGTCCAACGTCAGCTGCTCCCTAATTAACGATTCCTGTCTCATCTTCAATTTCTCAGTGGGCGACTCAGAAGCTTTGATTATTTTTGAAACTTGTCTGTTTTTGAAGTCATGCTCGTAGCCTGTAACATGCTTATTTATAAAAATCTCGCTATTCATTGATGAGCCACCGCTTAGCTAAGCAATTAGTTAGCTACTAAAAAAATATTACCTTTTCTTTATTTATAAACGCTAGTTAGCAGGTGATTAGTAGCGAAATGGAATAAAGGAGAAATTATGCATTCAGCAAAGGTTATAATCAAAATAGTCGACTACAAAACAGAATGTTAAGAATAAAATTGTCAAAACTACGATTTTTGTATCAGGACTTCTCCTGATTGAGTTTTCCCTATAAATTATAATCATTCTTGTAATGATAATTCCCGCTGACGCTTTAAAATTATAAAATTTTTCTTCGTCGTTCTGAAATGCCGTAAAAGGTTGTCGAATTCCGTTTTTACTAAGGCACAGCATAAGGAACAAAATTACATCGAGGCACATAATAATCCTATTGAATCGATCAGCTGACTCAAATTAAAACCGCCATGTTGCCTCTTAGCATCCTCTTAACAAGCTACCGATGGTGTTTAAATCTGACAGCAAATTTAGAAGCCTCTTAGCGCTAAATAGCGTTTATGAATTAAGTATTTGGCTAATCATTTGCCAAGCAATTTATTAAAATTTAAGACACGTTTATGAATATGACTGTAAAAGTTGTTACATATCGGTTGCCAGGCAACCCGCAATCATTGTCTAGTCTATTCACTAAGTACACATCAAGGAATCGGTGACGCAACTTTATTGATTGCGTTGGGGCTGGTATTACATTGTGATCAAATTTTAATTGTTACTTCGTGTCAAAATCAAAAATCCAAATATTTTATTTCACATAAACCTACATGGGCATTTATGAAACGTCAGATTCTAGGTGCACCGTTCCAATTGGTCGTTACCTATGGAGAAGTGCCGGCAAGAAACTTCATGGTACTCTTTTAAAAATATTTCTCTTTTACAATGTTTTTTAATTACAGTGTTAATAGGTATGGGAGGACAGTGTAGGCCTGTCAACAAGTAGCATATGTTAAACAAATAGACAATGGTCTATAAATTTACAATCCACAAGGCCTACGACGTTCTCACATTTACAAAATATAAAATAATCTAATAAAGTAAAAGCGAACCGAATTTGACGGCGAAGCCGCATGCAAAAGCTAGTACTAAATAATAGGAATATCGAACCGACAGGAAAAGACAAGATTATGAATTTTTCGGTCGAGTACTTTTTCTAATTTTACAACAATCAAAAATTCTTCTACATATTGAACAGTAAATCAAAAAGGATGTGACAGCACTACAGAATGTCAATATTTGTGATTGAACTATTGTAAGGCTGTGCTGCCCAATAAAACGACTTCGGACAACAACACCACGCAAAGGGTTATGCGGCGGACGTCCCCAATTCCCCGTCCCTCCGTCCGTCCCGGGCTGCTACTGAGAAATTCCAGATAGAAAAACCCAACCCACCAAAAACATTCTGTAAAAAACTAGCTAAGTCTCGATGGAGCTGCTTGTTTATCTCAAAAAAGTAATGAAATCTAAACCTAAAATATAACCTGGGTAACACGATAACCCTTGATAAGACTGGAATTCAGGCTTCTACTTAAGTAGCCCGCACAGACTGTCAAAGATCTACGAAAGACAGCTGGGACCAAAGTGCTTTTTGAGGTAAGGACTTTGTTATGTTAATCGTAAAAGAAAGGTGTTAGTATTCTGGGCCAGTGAAATGTATTATAGGTTCTTACTTAATGTTTTGTTATTTAGAATTCCTAAATATCAAGAATGAGAGATAATTAGAACAATTAAGAGCTAACGTATTAATTTTAACCAGGCAAAATTATGGCAATACCTACTTTGCACCAACGTATGTAGATAGATACTTCCTAACGCATTGTACAAATTTTTGTTATTTCTATTGAAAACTATCGTTTGACGTTTCCATTGATAAATGTATAATTATAATGTCTAGTATCTGTTGTTCTCCCCAATTTTGTAAATTTCGTTCATGTGTGAAACGGATTAGTTATTCAATTTAAGATACCTAATTACCTATGTAAGTAGGCTTTTGGGATTGAAGAAATTTATACCTAAAGTCGTTCTCTTTCAAAATAAGCAGACAAGACAGCTACCTAAAGGCCCATTACCAGCACTGAAAAACCAGTTTCTTCTTAGTATTTCATTTACGAACGGTACTTCAAATATTGCAATGTGTGTACTTTCCTTTTGTGAAGCACAAACGGCAATACAATTTTTGTTTCAATATAATTATTATATAGAAACATAATAATGCATTACGCAAATATGCCTTGATGATTCACTGAACATACTCAATGATCTATTTCAGGGCATTGTTAGTATACAGTAAACGCACTAAAGGGAATTCCACTCATGCAGAAATAGTAAGTATATAAAGTTTCTTCTCGAAGGAAATGAGCAGATTCTTCATCAGGCGAGCGGTACTTTAACACATTAAAAATACACAATCATGTTTGCAAATATGTGTGTGGAGATAACAATGAGAAGCAAGGAAGACCCGCGACACCCTCTGTTGACAACGAGAGTGGACATTAACGAAAAGGACAAGAAAGTGGTAGTTGCAATGGCTGATGCGCCATCAGGAGCGCCGAGACAATTCCGCGATAATGTCGATGCTGTGTCGACTTTGGAAGACCGCACTGCACTCTTGCCCGGAAAGAACAGTGGGTCATGCTGGATTCTACTTTCCATCGGACGATTCTTAAACAAATGAACACTTTCAATCCTATGATAAACCTTACTTCCACTGTTATATAAAGCGGAAATTATGCCAGAATGCCTATTATACTGTCAAAGGCTATATTGAGGACAAGAAGGCTTGGGATTGAGCTGCTCCAATAAGTTTACACAGATATTGTCGATGTTTAATTTGCTGTTAAACTTTTATTTTTGATTTTTTTAGATAAACAATGACATCTTTATATTTACTGTTTAAAGTATAACATTGTTTTAATTTTTGAGAATGTGAGGACTATGTGAGTCATTGTTTTTTTGTTCTTTCAGTTGTTTTAATCACGGTCTGGCTGTTTGAGTACTTAACGCGGCCTACCCAAATGTCCTTTCTTTTGTATTGTTCGTGGAATCGTTGAGCTCCTTAGTTCTGAGTTGAGCTGCACCATGATTGACAAATGCATGCACTGACTGGACAGGTCCACTCAAATCAGTGTGGTTCTTTCCTCAAAAGACCATTTCAGACACCAGTCTACAGAGTCCTCATATGATCTGACCATGTTTATTCTCGGATTTTTACACTTTGACATGACGTGAAAATTTACTTTGTAAAGTATTATAATATTTTAATTATTGTGAATGTGAAGGCAGTGTGGATTTGTTGTTTTTTTTTTATCTCAATCTATTTTTAATTTTTAAAATTAGTTTTAATCATGGTCGGGCAGTTTGAGCAATTTATGCGGCCTACCCAAATGTCCTTTCTTTGGTAATGTTCGTCGAATCGTTGAGCTCCATATGTGTTGTGTTGAGCTGCATGATTACTGACAAATGCGTGCACTGACTGGACAGGTCCACTCATTCTGTGTGGTTCTTTCCTCAAAAGACCATTTCAGACATCAATCCACATGGTCTTCACATGACCTGACCAAGATTATGTCTGGACTTTAAAAGAGACTGTGACCTCTGAGTTTGTTTTGGCGTTTCTTCTCAGAGTAGTCAGATAGGAAACGCCGATCTCATCTACTTTTAAAATAGTATTGACGTGTAAAAGTGTTTGTAAAAACCTACTTACAGAAATAAAATCATTTATCATTATCATTATCATTAATTTTTTTATTAAAATGTTTGTTTAAAACAACCCTCTATTTTGTACATTATTTAACTTGTACAGTCAGTGAACTGCATAAGACGTCCCTTTTGTTTGTTTGTTTGTTTGGCATCTCGCAGGTCAACCTATGCGGTTGTCGTCTGCTTAAGCGGACTTGCCTGTGGATTCCCTAATAAATTAAGGCCTCCAGCCAGGACTTAAACTTATATACTAACTAAAACTCAGCGACAACGCTAAGGGCACCCCTTGTGGGGTACGGACCTCGGCTTAGGGCGTCGCTGGAAGAGGGCAGCAAATGACTAGCTGGATCAGGATTGGTATTTTTTACGGACGAATTTAAAGCTACAGGCTCAGCGGCGCGGGCTGGCTCGAGCAAGGGTCGGGAGGGGCGTCGATTTGGGCGTCGCGGCGGGCCTCGGCGGCGAAGGCGGTAGGACGGCGATCGGGTTTTGGGCTTATGTAGCGTGCTAGTGGCCTTACTACTCTCCTGGAGGAGGGTAGTGGCGTCGTCGGGGTCGATTAAAGTATGCCTTGGTCGGCGAATACTGCTAATGCGAGAGGGAGTGTAGCGGGCGGCCGCTGTAATCAGGGGGTTAGAATGTTTGATGCCGCAGTCAAAGAAACGCTTTGATAAGCGTTTCATGAACTGTTTTATGGTTGGCATTTTGAGGTCGACGTGAAGATCTATATTACGGAAATAGAAGGGGGCACCCGTGACCCTTCTGAGGAAACGGTTTTGGAGGGTCTGCATCTTATGGAGATGACGTGGGTGAGCGTGCGCAAATACAACGCAGGCATAGGTCATGATGGGACGGATGACTGCGGTATAGATGCGGAGCTTGCATTTGAGGGACAGTTTACTACGGGCTGTCAGTTCGAAATGGAGCCTGCTAAGAGCGAAGGAGGCGCGCGCGCGAACCGCCTTAATATGAGCCTTAAAGGTAAGGTTCTCATCGAGGATCACGCCTAGGTATTTGGCTTGCTTCTCCCAAGGGATTGGCTTGCCGTACATAGTGATCGGGCTGGGAAGTGGGGGAGGGAGTCGACGACGTCTCGAGAAGAGAACCGCCTGACTCTTATCGGGGTTGACCTCGATTCTCCATTTCCGGAACCAAACGCCTAAGACGTTTGCGGAGGTTTGGAGAGTACGAGCTATAGCGTTGGGACAGTGACCGGTATAGTAAACGGCAGTGTCGTCGGCGAAGAGAGCCAACTGAGCCTTTTTACTTTTTGGGATATCGCTAGTGAACAGCGTGAAGGCGAGAGGAGATAGTACGGAACCCTGAGGGACACCGGCGCGAATAGGATGAGGGGACGAGAGTGCTCCCTCGACGCGATAGCGAAAGGTCCGGTTCGACAAAAAGTCTCGTAAGATGAGCACGAGACGATCTGGCACTCCTAGTTGGTAGAGCTTGTATATCAAGCCGTTGTGCCAGACTTTGTCGAAGGCTTTCGCTATGTCGAAGTATTATTCTTCTCCGTCGTCGCGTTACGCTGCAGACCAGCGCATAAGTGCTCTACTATACGGTGGACCTGTTGGGTGCCCGAGTGTTGGCTACGGAAACCAAACTGCTCGTTTGGTATGAGGCTCTTTGCTTCGGCGTAGTCTTTGAGACGCTTATAAATAAGCCTCTCGTAGATTTTGCCGAGAACATTGAGTAAACTAATAGGGCGGTAGCTGGAGGGCTCAGACTTTGGCTTGCCTGGCTTTGGGATACCGATGACGGTGGCTTCTTTCCATGCTTTTGGGAAAATGTTGTTGCTCAAGGCGCCATTGAAGATGGCGGTCATAAGCATTATTAGCGGGGCAGGGAGTAGTTTGTATACCTTATTTGTAATACCATCCGAACCGGGGGCCTTACGAGCGTGGAGCCCTTTAATGATGTCGTGCACTTCGTCTGGAGTGACGGGAGGCAGAGTATCATCAGGGTCTTCGACGGGAGCGAGGGAGGCTCTTCGTTCGACTTCAGCGTCGACCCTGTTCAGGTGAGCTTGGTCTACTGGTTGGAAGCTGGGAGAACATTGGGACTCTAGGCTGTCAGCAAGACATTCAGCCTTATCGGGACTGTCGAAAGCGACACTATTGTCGGGGCGAGATAGAGACCTCTTCTGAGGAACGCAATTTCCTCTGTAATTGCCAGAAGGCTTGATGAGTGGGCTCGAGTTCACTGAGCATCTTGTTCCAGCCCTCAGAGCGAACCTCCCCTATGCGTTTCTTTACAGCACGCTGTAAATGGCGCATGTGGGCTTTGTTCGCGAAACAAGGGAAGGAGTCGTAGGCACGGATGGCCGCGTTCTTCTCGGTTATCAGGTCACGTACGTCAGTAGGTAGTTTCCAGCGATGGTCTTCCATCACCGGAACTTCCCGAAGTATAAAACGACCCCTCTTCCCTTCTTCTTTTATGTAAGGTGACTACTTGACCACTTGACCACAACAATGTTATGATTGACATAAGCACTATGACCCGTGCGTGATCGGATTCAATGTCATTTTGTTTACTGAACAAATGACAGAGCTTTGTCACCATTATAATTCAGTACCTAAGTTAATGTATGAATTGAAGAAGTTCAGTCCACAATAGTCTCCATTTTTGCTGCATTAATCAATCATATAAAATGACATAACCACAAACTTCTGGCTTTTGTTTTTTCCATCAAATGACTTTTTCCGCTCTGGGTGGAGCGGGAGGGCGTGTCAGACTAAAACCCACCCGTGTTTCTTCAGTTGCCTCTGCCAGGGCCGTGGTATATTTTTCGAAATTCCCGTGACCCTGAAGCATCGGACCCCGTCGTTATGTGCTGACATCTCTTTGAGACGCGCGTGGAACACGACGCGCCATCGACCCGGGCCTGGTCCTTACCGGACGGAAAGCTACCCATTGCACGCCGTCCGCAAGCCCGTGCCTACGGTGGCCGCAAATCTGCGGCGACTTGGGGCGTGAGGGCGCAAGGCCCTGGCCCTCACGCGCTCCGCCTCCCTCTTTCACGAGCATTACTGCTTCGTAGAGGGAGGTGATGGCTTTCCCGGCGGTGCTCCACCCAAGCTGGGAAGATCTCCACCGTATGTTACACCGTGTACTCCGGGCAATCCATACAATGGTGACACCCGGGCGTTTCCTCCGGCCTTATGCGAAACAGAAACCTCCCGAAACAACCGTGTCCGGTGAGGACCTGGGTCAGGCGGAAGGTGAGGACGCCGTGGCGCCTCACTCCTCATAGAGGGGACTTTTCGCCACTATCATAATCATAATCATTTCATAATCATATTCATTTATTTGCAATAGGTATTGGTACAGTGTTGGTCTTAAAGTTATCTATTAAGTTGCCTAACACATAGTCAGACATTTGACATGCAAAACATTATCGATAATCAATACATTTAATATATTGTTTATGTCCAATGGCATGCTTTAAATACTAGTTTATTATTGATTAATTTTTCCATAAATACATTCAATATTAATAATCGTCACATTAATTTAAAACAGATAATTTATTTTCATTTATAAATTCATTAATAGTATAAAATCGAATTTCCAGCAGCCATAATTTTAACTTTATAAAAATTAAATTATTGGGTAACTCTTTAAAGTTCTTGATAATTTGTTATATATAAGTCCACTCATATGATAACAGTTATTTTTATACAGAGAAGTCCTTGGTGCTCTAGGCAGAACTATTCTATCCGGATCTCTAACTTTTCGAGGGAAACGGTCTTGAGCCTTTTTAAACAGGTCAAAGTGCTGTCGGACGAATTTCGCACATTCTAAAATATACATACTGGGTAATGTAAGGAGTATTAATTTAAAAAACAATGGTTTACAAGATTCCCATGGTGGAATGCCACAAATGGCTCAAATACATTTTTTTTTGTACCCTAAAGGCTTTATCTGCGTCTGTTGAGTTACCCCATAGTATAAGGCCGTATTGTAGAGTCGACGCAACGCAGCCGTGATATGCAGTTCTAATCGTACTCTGCGACGAGGTCTTTCGCAGTGTGTAGAGAACATAAACGAATTTGTTTAATTTGTTGCATATGTTTTCTACATTTGGCTTCCAGGAGAAGTAGCGGTCCAATACAACTCCCAGAAAAGTAGTTTCCTCTGTCTCTAATAGAGGTTGTCCATTATAATTAATGTTAAGTTTTTCTCGCTTTCGACCATATGTCCCAAATTGAACAATTTTTGTTTTATTTATATTTACATGCAAATTATTAAATCTTAACCAAGAAATTGTTGATTCAATTGTATTATTAATGTCAATTCTGTAATTATTTATGTCAGTATTAATTGGCGATTTCACAATAATCGAAATGTCATCCGCAAATAATGTGCATGTATTGGAAGTGTGTTCAGGAAGATCATTAATATATAATAAGAATAAAGGGGGACCCAAAACGCTCCCTTGTGGTACACCCGAGTTGTTGCATTTTGAAAGAGACCGAATTCCTTTAAGTTCTTTATTCTCAGACATACTTGGAATCTCAACACATTGCTTTCTATCCAGTAGGTAGGTTTCAAGCCAGCTAAGGGCCGGACCTCTAATAACATATCGTTCCAATTTCGAAAGTAAGATTCTATATCTGTTTTATTTAATTGTGTGGTTATTATCTTTTCGTGTGCGTTTGTAGCAATATGAAGCAAGTATCTGTGCGTGATTGTCAAATGTTCGTAGTGTGCTGTTTGTGTTTTCCTCGCCCCCCGGAAAAAGTGGCAGAAAAAGTTGATCGGTGATTCGCTGTTTTTCATCCATCATTCGATCTCCATAGGTTAAATGATGTAAGGCTCCTCCGTACTCTATCTCTTTGTAGTAGTTTTGCGAAAGAACTCTGTGATAACTGTGCTGTGTGTGTGTGAACTTGCTTTATTTAAAATGTCGAGTTTGCAATGTGTTACTTGCAACGTTCGCTTGTCCCGTATAAGAAGGCACGCTTTATCAGATGAGAGTGAAGATCTCGTGAATACTATTCGACTGCGGGCATATCCTAGAGATGTTAGTAGTTTACGAATAACATTCTGCATAAAAGTGGGCCTGTGACGAAGTCTGTGATAAGTTTTACGTGTTGAAAAGTAGTCCTTACCCATTTAAACCACACCATACAACACAAAAATATGTATATAGCAGACAGACTTTTTTATGGTGGCAGAATAAGTTGATCGGTGATTCGCTGTTTTCCATCCATCATTCCATCTCCATAGGTTAAATACTCTAAGGCTCCTCCGTACTCTATCTCTTAATAGTAGTTTCGCGAAAGAACTCTATAATAACTGTGCCGTGTGTATGTGAACGTACTTTATTTAAAATGACGAGTTTGCAATGTGTTACTTGCAACTTTGCTTGCAACGTTCACTTGTCTCATATAAGAAGACACGCTTTATCAGATGAGAGTGAGGATCTCGTGAATACTATTCGACTGTGGGCATATCCTAGAGATGTTAGTAGTTTACGAATAACATTCTGAATAAGAGTGGGCCTGTGACGAACTCTGTGATAAGTTTTACGTGTTGAAAAGTAGTCCTTACCATTTAAACCACACCCTACCATACAAAAATATGTACGTCTGCTATTCGAAGAACTAACAAATACGGTTATTCGCATGTACGAGAATAACATACAAATTGTTATTTACATGTATCTAACTAGGTTTGCTTATGAGTGTTGGAATAGTTGGCTCTGATAGTATGACCGCTGAAAAGGAGAGGAAATATATACAGTAATGTTGAACAGTACTCCAAATCACTTCTTTATTTCCTAATAATACCTGCTGACCATGTTTGACATGCGTGCTGGCAGCTAGCAACTCATTCACATCTGATAATATTTAGACGAGTTGGCCATCAAACTGTTTGTGTTGTATGCGGACGATCCATACTAAAATTAATCGTCACGGGATTTTGATTAAAGGGGCAGATGAAGAAGACAAAGAGTGGCTAATACAGTTTCTACTTGGATTCAACCACGAGAAGTATAAATTACATGTACCTATTATAAATATTATAATATCTTTATTTGATAAGAAAGAAATAAAATAATATAAATTATTGCTTGTTTGTTTGGATGCAAGCTTTTCTTCATCTGATCATGTGGATGCTGATCATTCTGATTTATTGTGTGCTGTTTGTGGTCAGAGTCTGTCCACCACAACGTCAGATGAAGAGAATGTATAATATGAAATAGTATATTTATAGTAACTAAATAGTAAACCGATTACTAGTATTACCTCTTGCAGCCAACAGATCACGCTGTGAAACTATAAAAAGGTGGGTTGCTGTGAATGGCCGTTTTAAGAGAGATATAAAAATATTCCGCCATGAATATTAAGCGTGGTTGCCGCAATCTTATGCAGAGTTTAAAAAAGCTGCTGCTCTGCTGAATGCGTTTACTCCGCCATTCACAGGCAAAATACTTGCAGAGTAGTTTGTTTCAAGTAAATTTGAGCCCCTGTTTTAAACCCACGCTAAGGCCGATTTAGTTATGGAACATAAATTAAACAGTCGCGGTTCCTGGTTTGTACCCATAGATGCGGCAACCTTATCTTTTCCGCGGCTATCCATGGAGGAATTGATATTATTTGCATGTGGTCTAAACCAAATTCGCCAGGCCCGTTATTATGTGGGTGAACCCTTTCGCTTTCACGGAATATATCTATTAGAGGTATCCTGAGAGAGAATAAATGGTTTAGAGGGAATATACAAAATGTTGCTTCGTGCTAAAATAAAGTCCCGCCATTCTTGAGCCAAATCTTGTTTTGTATTTATAGTTGCAGAACAAAGATAGCCTATTTTTTTAATATGATATTTTGTAAGTAAAAATAGGTACGTTCCAATTTAAAAATTTCCCTCCACATTGTTTGCGAGTTAATTAAAAAAATCATCAAAACATGGCTTATTAAAAATAGGCTCTAGCCGGGAACGTTTTCGCACTATGATTTTTTACGATTTCAAGTGCCCGAAATCGGACGAATCGTACGATAAACTTCAAATGGCATTCAGGGATGAAGGCCCTTCTAAGGCAAGCGTGTATCGTTGGTATAACGAATTCAAGCGCGGTCGACTAACTTTGGGGTTGACGGTTGTTACGGAAAAAACATGAAACCAGTGAAAAAATTAATCCAAGAAAACAGGCGAGTTACATATCAAGAGATTCAGCACATACTGCAGGTTGGATAGGGAAGCATTTACGAAATTCTACACGGTATATCTTCTCGTGACTAGGATAGTTTCACGCTGGATGCCGCACAACCTCAGCGATATCAGAAGCAGGCCCGGGTGGAATGGTGCCGTGATATGATGACAAATTTGAAGCAGGCTCGTCTCGGCGTGTTTACGATATCAGTACAGGTCTTGGATTTATTTTTACGATCCAGAATCGAAGCGCCAGTCGACGGTTTGGGTGTTTCATAACGAATCAACGCCTACCAAAGTGAAGCGTACTAGAACTTTTCAATTTGACTGGCTACTTGGTGTCAACTCCTTGACGGAACCAAAAAAGCATCAACGCTGAATGGTATGCTACCAAATTTTTAGCAGAAGTTTACTCTGTTGTTAGCAACAAGCGACCAAACACAGGGCTCCGCGGGCTACTGCTCCACCACGACAACGCGCCTTCGCACATCTCGCTCAAAACGAGGGACTTCCTAGATAGCACGCCGGTCAAACTCTGGGGTCAAACTTCTTACAGCCCTGACCTAGCACTGTGTGACATTTTTTTATTCCCGAAAATAAAAAATTCGCTCAGAGGGATACAATTTTCGTCGCCGGAAGATGCACTGCCAGAGTTCGAGCAGGCTGTGAACAAGGTGTCTACGCCTGACTGGAAAAACTGTTTCGAAAACTGGTTCAGACGCACGAGACTTTATATAGAGGCTAGTAGAGAGAACTGAAACGAAGTTTAAAACTTGTATCAAACGCACACTGTGCAGCCAAGCATATTATAAGTTGGGGGATTACATCTCTGACAAAAATGCTTGGCTCAACGCTGGCTCTGCTCCACAAGGGCGCATAAACAATTGATTAGCATTCGGAAATATTGTTGGAACTGCTGAAGATTGTAAAACTATGTATAACTACACTGTATAAATTCAATCTTTTAGTTTTGTATAATTGCAAAGCACGCGTGTGAGCACTATGTACCTACTATAAAGCTACCATATACTGGGCACGTCTGTCATTGACTTGAATTTGCCCTGGCGTCTGAGAGTATGTCACGCTCACTCAAATGTCTCGCTGGTGGTGGCGTGTATGTTGGATCAAGTTCCCTTCAAAATGGTTGAGCTGAATTGTGCTGATCCATATGTCATGTTCGTGAACGGGCGCCGTCAGTGGGGACTGGTTATCTCTTGGCTGCCACGGCTTTTTTATTTTATTTCCGATTTTTTATGTTTTTCATTACGGACGCCTTAAATGTGCACGTCTTTCTACATCGTTCTCACATGTATAATTTCAACAAGACTGATGTAACAATTTTTTTGTAACCATATTATATAAAAGAGTGTCCGTGGAGTTTCTTGTCCGTTCTTCTCCATAGGTACCGATAATTTGGTGACTGCATTAAGAGATTGCTCATGATAAACGGAATGACTAATTTGTCGTTTTAGTACCTACCTAACCAATAAAAGACAGACTTTTTCTTTTACTTTTATTCTTTCTTAGAAACGTACGAAACGCCGTCCCCGGAGAACAAAATGATAACTGCCATTATATTAGTATTAGTGTTATGTAATTTTTGGGATCTATGGGTGGTAATACATCTGCGCAATTGTTTCGTAATTTTTGTGTAGTTATTTTACGAACATACAAAATTTTACATTAGTATTCAAAGATTTAACACCGGCCTTAAATTACGAGAATAAAGTGTTGATACAATATATTGCTACATGTTAGCATGACAAGCAGTCATAGAATTATGTTATCATTTTATTCGCGTTCAAAACCAACCAGTAGCTTCGTAACAAGATGTGTTAGTATAACGACATTAACGGTTTTGAACAGTAAAGACATATTGTCATCAATCCTTCGGTTAAATTTGCGTCAAACTGTTCTGTGTTGAGCTAGATGAGCATTTTATCGTGTACGTTCACATCTTTATCTAGAAGGAAAATTTCTGTGTCAATAATTAAAGATGTCCTAGCAGATCTTGCAGCCAGTAACAGATCTGCAGCTATTTGTGGTGAATTTTATATTAATAAAATATTGCAATATTGTCGGTTTCCTGGGCCTCAGCAAACTTTTTGATTATGTTGGTGACAGGTTCCATTTTAACGTCACGATGGAGGTCGTCATATCTTATATAACTCTGATATAAAAATGATAAGTTGGAAAAAATTATCATTTTGATGTTGGCCGGTTTAGTACAGACCCACAGTTGGATGCCATACGTCCCTATCAGCCACGACTTACGGTATTTTACTATTGAGACGGGCTGCACACATTCAGTCAAAGGTCAGACTGCACAATACCCGATCTATACTCGAAACATCAACCACTAGACCAAATTAACTTTATTTAATGTTGTTCTTGAATTTCGCTATTACTTTCGATGCAATACTCCCAAGCATTAACACCATATATTTTAACACTTATAGTTCAGTTGTTTTAAAAATGCCCATTATAAATAGTTGCCGAAATGTTAATACTTCACAGGATTTGTATCGGAGGTTTGTAGGAAAAAGGAAAGGGCGAGACACTTTAAGAATCGCCCTCTGAGCTCTCCATTTGTTTTACCCGCTCCACCCCATGTGGTAAAACAGTAAGTTAATATCGATTGACTTATAGCAAAGTAAACTTGTATTACTATTTTTGGATCAGCAATTTAGCGTAACTTTTTAAACAAATTTTAACTTGCGAGTTCTATTATTTGAAGCTTCTTTATGTTGTTTGAACGAAAGTGTTAAATCTATTATAACACCGAGGTATTTTGTTAGTATTTGCCATTTTAATGTTGGGACAAACACATTGGTTATACGTATAAATTGTGCAAGAATGAGCGTATAATGTCGAGGTGCTAGTTGATGTTAGCTTGCGCATCAAAAACTTAATGTAATTTATCTTGTCTGTATTTAGTGTCAGAGAATTATGTTGAAGCCATTTCAACAACATTGAATCCGTGTTGCGCGAGCTTGTAGACATTTTTTTCTGAGTCAGCCGAAAATAGATGGGCAGTGTCGGCATCATAAGAAACAATTTTGCGGTGATTTAGATTTCAAAGGTCGTTATGTATATTGAAAATAGTGTAAGCCTTTAAATACTTCCTTGAGGAACTCCGCACATTGGGCACGGTCTTCAAGATAGCTCTTGAATAGATTCAGCTGTGTGCCTCTGATATCCTATGGCTTCAAGTTTGTGCAAAGGAATAGGAAGAGTGTCAAAACTTTGGCGAGGTCCAAGAAGATTCCTACTGTGTGGCTACTTTTATCAAGTTCTTGCGCTAGATAGTCAGTCAGATGGCGTACGGCATCGTCTTTTCGTCATTAGGCAATCGGGCAAAATAGCTGTAGATAAACGTTTGTGGAAAATATAAGTTAGTGGCGGTCTCAAAATAATAAGTTGTTTTTTTTTGGAAATTATTTATTTATTATTATTCCAGGTGCCAGGGTGAGTTGCTCTTGAAAGAGCTTACAGCTCTGAAGGATCTAATTCTCTCTGGCAAGGTGAACGAGGCCGTCATCGACGTTTTGTTGTACCTACATTTTATGGTTAGGTTGTTTCGAAAAAATCAGCCTCTGCAGCTAGGTTATGGCTCCAAAAGGGGGTGTGAGGCTGTCGTACACGTCTTGTCGATCTACCTAAATTCTGGCAAAGGCGAGGTCATCCTGAAGGTTGACATAAAGAACGCCTTCAATTCAGTTAATAGGGACACCTTGTTGGCAGAAACTTAAAAAGAAATATCCCTAATCTATAGCTTCTTTTGGCAATGTTACAGACACCCATCTAAATAACTACATAGGAACAGCCTTTTGGAATCTGCTGCTGGCTGTCAAGTGATTTTTAGTTTCGCCAGTAGCCCTATTATTTGATAGCTTAATTCTAAATTTAACGTTTGGTGTCTTGGTGATGGAACCATGGGAGGGCGATGTAGAAACGTTTTTAAAAGACCGAGAATTCTTTGTATTCCATTGGCCTTGACCTCATCCTTTCGAAATGTGAACTATACTTAGCGGACTGTACCGACAGACAACTGACATTATCCGGCACACACAAACTTCGATTTGAAATGTGGTCATGGACGACCGAGCTTGGGCACAAGCTACTCATCCCATTCTTATGGTAGGCCTCGGCGTCCGCAAAATTTCTAGCATAATTTACCGGCTTTCATATCCTCGGTCCATGGCACTGATAAATTAATCAGGAAAATCCTAGCCTCCACACTGATTAATTTCGATGTGCCATGCTTCACCGAGGCTATGGATGCCTCTCGCTTGCCCAAACTCGATCAGAGTTTGGGCAAGCGAGAGGCATCCATACCCGATCCCAATTACCATCCATTTTGCCAGAGACAATGGTGTAGCGTTGTGAAAAGTTTCAGCGCTAAATATAATTAATTCATAAATAGTAAGTTGCTACGCACATCACTACAATCAGGGAATAGCACTAATTTTCTAAGAACTCTCGGCCATTTTTACTTCCGCTGGCATAGCGAGCTAAGCTATTCCTGACCTCAGGATTCCTTGTACCCCAACCTAGGGGTTCTATGTCCCGGCTGCGGATTTGCTACTAAAACAGCACGCTGCTCTAAATCTGCGCGCAGCTCTAAATCTGCACGCAGCTCCGAACGACGCGCTGAAGGCGTGGCTGATCAGTGCGCTACCAGCGTCCTACGGCGTCGACCTCAACGCACCCTAACTGCAGCCCTTTCGAAGGCCCTACTGACCTAGTGCTGTGCATCTGCTGTCACTTCTGGCAGTCTCCGCCGCCCAAGTGATCCAAGGACGGTATCCTTCCTATTACCTAAGGTGTGTCAGTGCTCCGTCCAAAATAGTGTCCATACCAACTACCTAGACTACTACTTACTTCAATATATTTGTAAGCATTCTCTCAGTGTTTCTTTTATCTATCTACTTACCTGATAATTAATGGTCTGCGCAGCCTACCTGCAAAGCCCTAGCCATTACAGTGGGATGCGCCGCTCTGCAGAGTAGTACAACACAATTTAATTAACGCGTCTGCAACTACTGCGGGACGTGCGCGTCTACTGGCTGTGGGTGCTGGTGGGTAAGTAGGAGTTGGGTCTGTGGCTTCATGCACTACCGTCGTCGAACATAGGCACTTTTTGCGACGTCGCTGGCTTTTGCGACGTCGCTACTTTTCGCGTCGCTGCTTCCCTACGACTGGGAGCTTCTTGTTGTTCTCACGGCTGTTACTGTGGCGAAGTTGTCAACAGTCACGGCCTCCACGCTTAGCGCGGCACGCGAACATTAACGACGTCATCCGACGGGCTCTTGTCACCGTCATCGTTCAAGCTGTATTAGAACCCAATGGCTTGGCACGCGACGATGACCGGACGGCATGTATTTATTTCCATGGAAGGTGGGTAGGCCTTTAGTGTGGGATGCAACTTTTGTCGATACTCTTGCTGCTGCTGCGGCTGCGGAAAACCTTAAGCGGCGTAAGTACCTTATTAATAATATTTTAGAGCCCATTGGGGTTGAAACCCTCAGGCCGTCGTCTTTAAGAAAGAAAGAAGAAAAATGCGTTTATTGGCATAACAGCACAAAAAAATTACACCATAAAACAAAAAAATAGATAACAAATTAGTAATTAGTAAGGGCCTCAGCTCAGCAAAATGTCAGATGACAACACAAGGTGACATCTGACGCTGGTTTTCAGCTGCAACCCACGAGTGCCATACGCCAGAATACTAAAACACAGAGAAGTGTGCGTCCGTTTTAATAACATACATGTTTGTGTTAACTTTGTCCAAGACCAATGAAATACCAAAATAATTACCCAGTATTAGGCAAAATCGTGTGCGGTTTTCATTTCCACTGACAATAAATACAATGAAAAAAAAAATTGAACGATTTATTTGGCAGATATGTCGGCTCGAACATTTTCAAAATCCTTCTAATGGTTTAGTCAATTGTATTTTTTATTTGAATTTGAAAGTCAAGCAACTTTTACTATACTTTATGGGAAGAGGGATATTGTTACAGCATTTAGAAACTGCGTAGCGAAAACTGCCTCTAAAAGCCGCCGACTTGTGCCGTGGGACGGAAAGCTGTTGAGAACATTTTCGTCCCTCACCGATACTGTGTCTTCTTGACCACGAAAGTCTGTCATATAAGTAAGAAGGGGAGTGAGACTTAATAGTTAAGGACATTTCAAAACGGCTGGTGGACACTTCCCGTGACTTAAGGGCTGACTTTTACCTTGGCCAGAGGCTAAGCGTTGCCATACAACGTGGTAATGCCACCAGTCTCTTGGGTACATTGCCAGTCCCAGTGACGCGGAAGAATTTTTTGACGCAATTTTTTTATTGTGAATAGTTTTAGTTTGGATAGGATTTGTTATTAATAATTAGGTATGTTGTATATTATTAATTAATTAGGCATAAGTTGTAATTTACGTTGTACTTATTATTTTAATTTTGAATAAAGGTTAAATGATCCTGATCTGTTTTATAATTTTATTCGTTATGTTATCGCAGCCAAATTTTACAATATTTAAAGAAAACTGTTACGTCATCACCAGCATAAAGTGGTTTCCTTATTTTATTTGGTATTGTTATTTTTAATAAACGAAGTTGTTGGTTATATATTTTATCTAAGTTGGTTTTAAACGTTCTGCCATAGCTAGTAATTCCATATGAAATTATTGACTCTGCGAGTGCGTTATAGGGATTTAGTAATATTTTAAAGGTGCTTCGTATTTAATTATTGCTAATTTGGCTAGCATTGCTCGCAATTTATCACATATGAAGTCAATGTGATAGTCCCAGTTAACTCTGTCATCAACGACTAAACCCAAATATTTGTATTTGGTAACCTGCTCCAATGGTTCAAATTAGCAATCTAGCCTTGATAATTGCACTTCATGCAAACATTGGTGTGTGTGCGTAACTAATAGGTTGAGGAAAAGTTTCTTCGCATTTTTTAAGAAAATTCAAAACATTTTTAACATAGTTTGTTTACATTTAACTAAAGTATGTAGGTACCATTTTGTTCGATAACTTTTTGCCATCTTGTATGTAGGGACATGATCGAATTGCTATAGACATTTTGGGACTTCTAATCAAAAACCACGACAAGTGGTTTTGTCAGTCCTCTCGTGATGTTAACCTGACACTGCCTATAGAATTCTGAAGAGACCGAAACAGGTAGGAATCTGAAGGTGCAAGGTCAGGACTATACGGCGGATGCATTAACACCTCCCAGCCAAACTCTCTTAATTTTTGATGAGTGGCTAAAGATGTGTGAGGTCTAGCGTTATCATGATGAAAAACCACACCCCTTCTGTTGATTTATTCCGGCCGCTTTCTATCAACTTCTTGCTTTAATCTCATCAGTTGTTCGCATTAGAGTTAAGAATCGATGGTCCTGCCTGGTGGTAACAGCTCATAATGAATAATGCCCTTCCAATCCCACCACACACACAGCATCACCTTGTTGCCAGTTAACCCGGGTTTCGCCACAGTCTATGAAGCCTGACCGGCCTTTGACCACGACCTTTTTCGCATGTTCTTGTCGTACGTGATCCACTTTTCCACCAGTTACCAGCTTCTTTAAAAATGGTTCGGTTTCATTACGTCGTAATAAAGAATCACAAATGAGTACACGGTTCATTAGGTTTCTTTCAGTGAGCTCGTGAGGTACCCAAATGTCGAGCTTTTTTGTGTACCCAGTTTTTTTCAAATGCGCCAAAACTGTTTTGTGGTCAATTCCCAGTTCTTCAGCTACGTCGCAACTACTGATATGCCGATCTTGCTCCACTTTTTCAAAAATGGCATCCATTTAATCCGTAGTAGGGCGACCAGAGCGACGTGCATCTTTGACATAAAAATTTCCGGATTGAAAACGCTTTAACCAAATTTGTGCTACTCTCACAGACACTGCACTAGGTCCATAAACATCGCAATTTTTTTTCGCGGCTTCGGTTGCATTTTTAACGTTTTTGTAGTAAAATTTTAAAATTTATCATAAAATTAATAATATGTGTCATTAAAGAAATATAAATAATAAAATACTTAGATTGCAATTCAATAAACAAAGATATAAAACTTAAATAGTCATAGAGAAATCTGGGAACCAATATTACTTTAACTAATCAATGAAAATAAAATGAATAAAAAGAATATGTGGGACATATTAAACACTATATCTGGTCGAATTTGTAAGTCAGTAGACGAAGCGATAATCGAAGCATTCAAGAAAAATAACTTAACTATAGGTATAATAGCTAATAATTTCAGTAAGGGATTTAGCGAAAACGTAAATAAAATATTACCTAAATGCAACATAAAACTAATCCCTGAATCAGAATACATGTTCCCATGTAACAAGTCCATGTTTTTAAACAAACCTACCGTTCGTAATATTTCAACTATTATAAAAAAATCTTAATGTTAACAAAGCAGCTGGTGTAGATGGCGTTCGATGGCCATAGTTAAACTAATGTGCACTGGTATAGAAGCGGGAGAATACCCTCATGAATCAAAATCAGGTATCGTACGACCAATTTATAAAAATAGATCTCAAAGTAACGATGACAGCTACAGGCCCATTACAATATTACCAGTCATAGATAAGGTAGTAGAAAAATATGTGTGAATGAATGAATGAATGAAATGCACCGACCCCAGCGTGGTTTGACCAGACTCGATTAATCGAATGAACCCCAAGATTTGCACTAGCCCTTGAAGCCTCATGCTTCATGGTGCTACAAAGACCATTGCATATCAAGGAATAGACCGGGGGGCGCTTTAATGGTAGGGTGGTGGACGTGCCCTTAGGATAGGAAGGAGAGTGAGAGCCAATCGAGTAGTGCACCCTAAAATTAGCATTGGAATAGTGGAGAGGCGGGTGATATTTGTCTGTGGGAGGGCATCTTTTAACGACGTCGCAGCCGGATTGATTCAGGTCGAGCTTCATCGGTGAATCTTCTAGCGGAGTTCAACTGGTTTCTCGGCTGTTTACTATGTCACTGCTCTTCTGTGCTAAATGTTGCTGTTTTCAAACTTTTCAATGTCTTCGTCTGTGGTCTCTCTAGTAACCGTTTCCGGTTTTTGTATATCTCGTTCTTGATCTTCCACCGTGTCCATCCAATAATTGAAGCGCTCTTATCGAAATTTTGTATGTCTTGAGCTCTCGTTCAAGTCTTGATCAGCTGTTATTCGAAGTATCCAAAAGTAGAATGGGCACTGTTGGGAATCGAACCCAACTTAACACGTTGCGCATGGTCTGCACGCGCAGGCAGAGTGTTTAGCACATCATCGGCAGGCTGAGGCGCAGCGCGGTAACGACACTTACTTCCTCTGTCTTCATCGCGGCGGACGATACTCCTCTTACTTTAGTTTCATTATTAGCTGTTTGTCATGAACGGTTTTATTATTGTTATAAGCACGGCATTAAACCCTTGCCTAAAATACAGGAGTCCACTCTTTAGATGCTCCCCGCGCTAACATTGGTCCTTCAAGGATCTCGTCGTGTTAATTTCAAACGAAACGGTCTCAAAAAAGCAAAAAAAAAAAAAAAAAATTTACTCGAGGCTCTTCAGTTGCGGTCTTCAGCGAGTCCAGCAGGAATCATCAATACCTTGTTGAAGAAACTTCGCGTAGCACTGCACACGCCCAGAGGACGAAGTCATCCAGACGTCGACCGGCGTCGGGCTTCGGACCCGTCGAATGTTCGACTCGTCATCGCGGGCAAAGAAGGACGAAAACTGCAGACCATCGTTTATCCAGTGGATGGTTTAGACATTTATTCGTTATTGCTTATATATATAAGTTATTCCTTATTTATTCGTTTACTTAGTCTTATTTCATATGTTTAATTAACAATATTCAAGTAAGTGTTTTCGTTTGTCTTCAAGTCTTTTAGTGGCAATCATTCTTATTAATTGCCTTATATTTTTTCGAAAATCACTTCTATTCTTATAACGCTAGAATATAACGGTTAGATAATCCACCTGTTTACGCAGTTCCTTCACATCACTTTATAGTGACGACGTGCTTCCCTGTTGTCTTCGCATCAGCTGTTCCTTAATTCGCGCCTAGTCATTCATTATCATAACACATCATCGCTATGGCTAACGAAACTGTTGAAAAAACAGTAAAAAAAACGCACATGTAACGCACCGTTTTTAGTAACTTACTAATATGCGTAAGATTTCATAGTTTTAAAAAATGATACCTTACCAGCTGCTCCCCGCGGTTTCACCCGCACAAATTCCGATACCGTCGGAGCATCGGGACAAAAAGTACTCTATGTGTTAATCCAGTTCATTAACCATCCGTGTGCCAAATTTCATCCAAATCCGCTCAGCAGCTCTTGCGTGAAAGAGTAACAAACATCCATACTCCAATATCTTAGGTGTTGGTGGTAAATAACATATTATTACTTGTGTTACAAGGTATTCATTTTTGTATTGTGGCATTGTTTACGCTGAGCCAGTGATGGTAGCAGACAGTAGAAAAAGAAATTGCAGTTTTATTAAATCATTTTGACAATTTTGTCTGCAATTCAACGCAGGCCTGTCATATGTCAACTAATTGCTGTGCTACCTATTAGAGATTACTTATCCGCTCTTCGATAATTTCCGGAATTCATTATACTCTTTTTATCTTCTTATCATTATTCTCCTATTACTTTATCATTGCTTGCAAGTTATGATTTCCATATATTATGGCTACCTGCCTCACTCAAATAAAAGCTGAAGAAGTATACGCTTCAATCCGGACAGCATGTTGGGAATCGAACCCAACACAACACATTGCGAGCGGTCTGCAGGCGCAGGCTGAGTGTACAGCGCGGCTTCGTCGCGGCGCGACATTCACTTTCTACCAAGACGGAACAAAAAAAAACTCATTCGATCACTAAATGTTTTTGCAGCACTTAACACTTAGCACTGGGACCGACCATTTGTGACAAACCTTTTTTTTTTGGTGACACCCTCGGGTAACTCTACCTGAAGCAAATTTTTGTAAGCGTTTTGCTACAAATTACTTTTTAAAACATTTTAAAACAATGCTTCAATTTTAATTTCCGATTCATTGACATAGGGTTTGTAGAGCTATAATACATAATTTCTAAAATAACAAGAGTTATGGTGAAGGCATAGAAGTAGCGCGATTTCAGTTAGAGAACTGTTCAGGGGCAGCGCGTACCTAAGAGTTTACATATACAGCTTCGAAGGCAAATGCCTCAAATATAAGGAACGATCTCACCAGGTTAGCTAGCTCGAGGTAGTCTCCTCAACCGCAGGCTGGGAATCAGGAACGCACGTATACCACTTTTGCACGGTTTTAAATTATTTTAATTTCGACACAGATGCACAGGCAAACAAATCGCGCCATATGTTGAAAACACGTCCGCCTCGGGCAAGGGTCCCCGGCCTAATCTCAGGTAGTAGAAAAATATGTGTGTCAACAAATTCAGAATTTTTACATTAAAACGATGTCTTGTCAGGTTATCAGTTTAGCTTTCAACCTAATAAATCCACTTCAATTTTGCTTTCTAAATTCAGAGATGAAATAAACCAACACGTAAATGATAAAAAACATGTTATTTTATTCCTCATACGATCTGACCAAGTTTATTCTCGGATTTTTATACACTTTGATATTAATGGACTCAATATACTATACAATGGCATGAAAATTTACTTTGTACGCAAGCATAGCATGCATGATCAGCCTACAACGTTCCCACTGCTGGGAGACAGGCCTCCTCTCTATGAGAGGGAGTAAGTCGTAATCCACCACGTGGGCTCAGTGCGGATTGCTAGATGTCACATGTCTTCAAATTTTTGGTTCTAGGACATGCCGGTTTCCTCACGATGTTTTCCTTCACCGTTTTGTGAGCAGTGGTGATGAAATAATTTTTACAAAAAGTAAAGCACCTGCCTCACCGACTCAAACGCTCACCACCCACTCTGGGGCAGCGACGCACCGAACCCCAGAGGAGAGGTACTATCCACCTATTTATTCTCCACTAACCTTAACATTGTTAACCGTGGTGCTGAACCCACTTGGGTCACAGTCCGAGGGCAAACGATCATAGACCTAACCCTTGCAACAGAAAATGCAACAAACCTTATCACAAACTGGCACGTATCCGACGAGCCTTCTTGCTCAGACCATAGAAGGATTCGCTTTACATTAACTACCAACACAAGTAAACCAGTGCCTAGGCGGAACCCGCGGCGCACCAATGTACCCGGGTATAAGCGCCTCCTAGCCTCCTCACTAGGCAGACACCTATCACTAGTAACCATAACAGACCACGCACAACTAGAATACACCGTAAACAAACTATCAGAATATATTACCGAGGCATACCATGCATGCTGCAAACTAAGGGCGCCAAAAACTAACAGCGAGAGGAACCCCTGGTGGAACGCTGAACTTAGTAAGCTCAGAGGTGCATTACGTAAGCAATTCAACAGAGCCAAAAACACCAGACACCCGGACGACTGGGAGTCATACAAAGAGACCCAACATACATACAAAAAGCAAATCAGAACTGCCAGAAGAACAGCATGGCGGAAGTTCTGTGAATCCATCGAAACCAATAATGAAGCCGCAAGGGTAAGGAAAATCCTATCAACTGATCAGGACCGAACCCTTGGCGCGCTGAAAAAACCCGACAACTCATACACACTAAATGACCATGAAACCAGTAAGATCCTCCTCGAGACTCACTTCCCAGACTGCAAACTCCTAGAGGACAAGGTGTGGGAAGCTGAACCAGAATGGACCCCAACGGATCAAGACTGGTCTAGAGCCCGCAATATAGTAACAGAAGACCGGATAAAGTGGGCCATCAACACCTTTCAGCCCTATAAGTCCGCTGGGCTGGATGGCATCTTTCCAGCCCTCCTACAATGGGGGGTTGATATAATGACACCATGCCTGGTGGAGACCTTCCGAGCCTGTATAGCACTCAGACACATACCCCTAGCTTGGCGCGAAGTGAAAGTCATATTCATACCCAAACCAGGCAAATCCGACTACACACAACCCAAGGCCTATAGGCCCATAAGCCTCACATCCTTCCTACTGAAAACCCTGGAGAGACTCTGTGATAGATACATTCGAGACGGACCTCTTCAGGCAAAACCACTTCATAAACAACAACATGCGTACTCCACAGGCAGATCAACGGAATCTGCGTTACATAGCGTGGTTTCCAAGATTGAATGCGCGGTGGACCACAAATGCTCAGCACTAGCTGTCTTCGTTGATATCGAGGGTGCTTTTGACAAAACCACGTTCGGTAGCATCAACATGGCCCTCGACAGACACAATATAGACCCGACCCTGAGCGGGTGGATCACTAATCTGCTCAAATTGAGAGCTGTACAGGTAACAGTGAACGACACCACAAGGGCCATTGTGGCGAAGGGCTGCCCGCAGGGGGGCGTTCTCTCGCCACTTCTGTGGAACTTGGTTGTGGACAGCCTCATCAGAACACTCAATGACAAAGGCTACTTTACTGTAGGCTATGCCGATGACATAACCATAATAATAAATGGCACCCACGAAAATACCCTATGCAACCTTATGCGCCAAGCCTTAAAAGTAGTAGAGGACTGGTGCAACGAACACCAGCTAACCGCCAACCCCACAAAGACCGAACTGATCCTCTTTACGAAAAAGAGGAAACTGACGACACTACAACTACCACGATTCTTCGGAACTACCCTAAGCCTATCAACCGAAACCAAGTACCTAGGCATCTATTTGGATAAACAGCTGAATTGGGCAAAACACACCAACTACATCACTACAAAAGCCAGCATATCTCTGTGGCAGTGCAAGCGTATGCTTGGCAGAAACTGGGGGATTAACCCCAAGGTAACCTACTGGCTATACACTACTGTCATTAGACCAATTATCACGTACGGCTCGTTAGTCTGGTGGCCTAGGACAGACCTGAGCACAGCCCAAAAAGATCTCGAAAAACTGCAGCGGTTTGCTTGTGTAGCAATCACTAGCTGCATGAGAACCACACCCACTGCTGCCCTACAGGCAATGCTTGGGCTGCCACCCCTACACCTCATCGTGCGGGAGGAGGCGACCCTGGCTGCCTTTAGGCTTCATATATCGGGAACCCTAAGCAAAGATTCTAGGGTCAGGCACACACGCATAAAGGAGGATGCAGTCAAACGACAGCCGATGTTAGCATCACCCTGCGACAAAACCCCGAAGCAACACTACTTCCAAAAGCACTACAACATCGTTCTCTCGGAAGAACAGTGTGATTACTCACGCCCGAATGAGATGAGAGTATACACCGACGGCTCGAAGACCAGATCCGGGACCGGAGTTGGAGTCTTTTCACACGACCTCAACATAAACATATCGAACCCGCTGGGAATGTTCAACACTGTCTATCAGGCGGAGTGTGTGGGCATTATACAAGCGGTATACGCCATAGAAACCAGGAAAGTTACGGACACACATATACGTATACTCTCCGACAGCACCTCAGTCCTCCAATCATTGAGGAAAAAATATATTACCTCAAGTATAGTACTAGAATGTCACAAGGCTCTAGAACGAGTAACGGTATTAAACCGCAACACAGTGACACTGCAATGGATAAAAGGACACAGCGGATCGCTGGGCAATGACGCAGCTGACGAATTAGCCAGGAGAGCATCCAGCACGTCGGCATGCGGGCCTGAACCCATCATACCCATCCCCTTCAACCAGATACGCAGGTGGCTGCAGGAGTCCACCCATGCACAAGCCGAGAGGTGGTGGACCTCGACACCAGGCTGCAGGCAGTCTAAGGAAGCCTTGCCATCCTTAGACGACAGGCTAACCAGACGTTTATTACGTCTGAATAGAAATGGCCTGCGCCTGATGACGGGGACCATCACAGGACACTGCTCGCTGAATAAGCACTTCTACACAATAGGTATAACGGACAGCCCTCTGTGCAGAGCTTGCATGGAGTCGGACGAGACCGTTGCGCACGTGCTCTTTGAGTGCACAGGCGTTACCCAGATTAGAACAGAAACACTCGGGACACTCGGATCTTACACAGAGGTTCTCAACAGACCAGAAGCTTTGATCGGCTTCTGGAGGGAGGTGGGCTGGTTGGAATAAAAACCACCGACGGCCGCTATGGCCCACGTACAATGGTCCACATGTAGGACTAAGTGCGGAAACCATAACCTCTAACATAGAACATAGAAGCACCTGCCTGGGTTCGAACTCACGACCTACATCTCGTAAGTCGGAGCCTTTACCACTGGGCCACCTCTGCTCACTTTGTAAAGGATTATAATATTTCAATTATTGTGAATGTGAGGGCAGTGTGGATTTGTTGTTTTTTTACATCTCAGTTTATTTTTATTTTTTAAAGTTAGTTTTAATCATGGTCTGGCAGTTTAAGTTATTAATGCGGCCTACCCAAATGTCCTTTCTTTGGTAATGTTCTTCGAGTCGTTGAGCTCCTTAAGTTCTGTGTGGAGCTGCATGATTACTGACAAATGCGTGCACTGACTGGACAGGTCTATTCATTCTGTGTGGTTCTTTCCTGAAAAGACCATTTCAGACATCAATCACAATCTACATGGTCTTCACATGACCTGACCAAGATTATGTCTGGACTTTAAAAGAGACTGTGATCTTTGAGTTTGTTTCGGCCTTTCTTCTCAGAGTAGTCAGATAGGAAACGCCGATCTCATTTACTTTTAAAATATGATTGACTTGTAAAAGTGTTTGTAAAACCTACTTACAGAAATAAAATCATTTATCATTCATCAATGACATTTGTAGGCAATGTAATAGTCGACCCCAAACTTTTCCTCCAAGCCGGAGGTGTGTAGTTATTTTTTATGTTATACGTTAAAGGTTCAAAATTTATTGAAGGGTTTCTGGGAAAAGTCGCCTGAATAGAAGGGGAGGGGATACAAAGACCAGTAACAAGGCGTAGTCGACGGAGCCCTTAGTGGGGCTCCTCCTTCTGGGTGGTTTAAAACAGAATAACCACGAAGAGAATGGTCCCCTACGAACCTAACCTGTCCGAGTTGGGGTGCCCCAAGCCTCGAGCTAGCTTCGCTCGTACATATTTTTTTAAATGAAATATTATAATAAATACGTAAAAATAACTTACATGTTTCCACATAACATAACATAATATCACGTCTGTAATCCCACAAGGGTTAGGCAGAGGTGTAGCAATAGGACACCCACATTTCGCCAGTTATGCTTAAGTCCCATGTAATAGGGGGCGAGCCTATTGCTATCAACCGGGCACAAATCCGGACTCCATGACATGACCTCCGGACATGTTTTCCATTATTCCTATTAAGTTAATCGTCATTAAACCTAAAAATATTATGCGAATTAAAATTATACCAAAACAAATTAGCCTACAAGATAATTATGTCAACTAAGACTGCCAAACACAGTCAGTCACACCGTAAACTGTCACCATATGCCAAACCAATTATGGAAAAGTGTTATTATACCAAAACAATATACCAAAATAGTTATGCAAAATAATATTATGAAAAAGAAATTATGCGATAGAAAGGGATCCCAATGAAATCACCTAGTCTACTTGTTCCCATGAAACGGTGCTTATGTACCTAATCAATTTGTGTTTAAAGTTACTGTTTTTATTAAAACTGCGCTTGTATTGAAGCAGGTGAAGGAAATCATCAGAATATCAATCCAAAACACGCACGTTGTTGTTGCATCCTCGTGTGAGAACCTTGCGCTGTGATCCAGCCCAAAACTTCATAAATAAAAAGCAATAAAGACAAACAGTAACCACCAATAAGTAGCATGCAACCATGATAAAAATTAGACATTGGCAGTGGCACGTGTTCAGGTTGGTATCGATATTTACATCTCAACCGCTCTCGGTAAGACAAACCTGTAAATAACTTTTTAATGATACCTGTAGTCGACATCTGAAGTACAAAGTGATCCAAATATGGAATCAAAACAGAGCCACGACATAACAATATGATTTTACGTCGTTGCTCTTTCGGTTCATAACCACGGAAATAATCATTAACAAAACTTTTTTGAAATAACACAGTTATCTTTAAGACGTGTTATACAATATTGCTAACGTATAATCACAATATTATTTACTATCGTTTGGCGTCCATAGATGTCATTACGTGTTTGTGTAATGAAAAGTTCTTCTTGAACAGTTATCTTTTGATAGACTGAAGCGAAACAAAAACAAATAATTACTCCGAGTTATACACAATATTTGAGAATAAAAGTTAACCAGATCCAAACAAAAAATTCATAAATTTTAGAAATGGCGTCTGTTGGTTATACTTAAACACCCCAACATTTTTTATGGAATTAATTATTCAGGTTACAGAAACGCCTCGCCTACAGATTTATTATATAAATGTATGACATATGTATCCTAACCAAAAAAAGGAGTCGATTTATTCACTAATCGATTTAAAAGCAATAGACGCCTATTGTGCCTAACTCATAAAACGATTTCTCAATATTTCATTTAATGAATTGAAAGCATTAGAGAGCATTAATATTATAACAATGGTGATCCATTGACTTCTGGTAAAAGGAACTATTGTGATTAATTTTTTAAATGATAAAATCAAAAGTATAATAATGCCTCAGTGTCGTTTATTCAATATAAGGAATCCGCAAATGAAGGAACATACCACCAATAAACTGCTCGATTAATTCGTGTCTTAAAATGAAAACGATAATTTTAATTATTTTCTGCATTTTAGTTACTGTGAGTGCCTTATTTAAATCTAAGCAAGATCATGATATTAGCCTCACTAGTTGTGTCGTAAAATTGGTGGAAGATATTGATTACAAGAAATATAGCAACTACATGGACATAACAGTCATTAATATTAATAATGATCTTAAATTATCAGCCCTCCATAACGTAGAAGGTGCACGATTTGTTTCAAGAAGATTCTTTTGGGAGCCCGGAAATATTTATAATGTGATCTATATCGTGATGAGTAAAGATTTTCAAGAATTAGAGCATGGGTTAAGTAAAGTCATCTCCGATACATTTTGGAATCCAGCAGCAAGATTCATCATTGTCCTGCAAAACTACAAGAATTACAGTTTACATGACATTACCGATCTACTACATGCTTACAATATTTTTAATAAAGTTTCATTAATATCACGTGATGGTGAAGACTACGCTATATACAAGTATAATTTAACAAAACCTGGTTATTGTTTGAAATCCGGTCATCTAGGGTTTTGGTCTTGGTGCTCTGATTACCGCTTTGAGAAGTATTTACCTCTCTTATACAAGGGAAGTATTCGTAACTGCCGATTTAAATTTATAGCACGTAATTTATGGCCGTTCACGAACTTCGACACAAGCACCAAAGGAATTGAACAACATTTCATATCATTGTTTGAAAAGCAATTTGGCGTGAAAATTGAGTTACAAGAATTTGGCAAAGTAGACAAATATGGGCAACTCATAAATAACTACACAATGATCATGTTAGAAAAAGTGTCAAACAATGATTTTGACTTTGAAGGCGCGGTGGCAGGATTCTCGATTAACTCGCGGGCGAATACTGGGAACATTTCATACTGTTACCCGTTTTTCATAGATCACATGTTTTATGTACTTGCTTACTCTAACTATGTAGAGCAATGGGTTGCAGTTTTATATCAGTCTCTTAATACTTGTATTGTAATTAGCCTCCTGTTTGTAACTTTCAGTGTGGCGGCTACGTATTTATCAATATTTTGTACAAGAAAAGATGTTTCATACAACGTTCTAATTGTATTTGGATATTTATTGAATAAAAATTCTGTTAGGCGTACGGTCGTTGGATGGCCAAAGACACTAATTTTTTCGAGTCTATTGTTTACAGCGCTTATAATTCCTTACGCAATCCAGGCAAACTTGTACAGTGTGACAACTCATCCGGTCCATGGTTATGAACCGAAAGAACCAGAGGATTTAGAGAGTTATCATGTAGTTTTATATAATGACTGGCAGCATCGCAGTGAATTTCATGGGCACAGGGATTGTGGAACTAGACTTAACTGTTTATTGGAGGTTAAAAATTGTCTTAACAAGTCTCTTTATACCATAATGTCAAATGCTCAATATCAAGGGCACCAATGGCACCTGACCGACGATCAATGCAAAATGGCAACATATCGGTTAAAGGAACCTTACAGTAGCATATACAGAACCATATTGTTACGTCGTGGCTCTGTTTTGATTCCATATTTGGATCACTTTGGACTTCAGATGTCGACTACAGGTATCATTAAAAAGTTATTTACGGATATGACTTACCGAGAGCGGTTGAGATGTAAATATCGATACCAACCTGAACACGTGCCACTGCCACTGTCTAATTTTTATCATGTTTTTATGCTACTTATTGGTGGTTACTGTTTGTCTTTATTATTTTTTGTTTATGAAATTTGGGCTGGATCACAGCGCAAGGTTCTCACGCGAGGATGTAACAACAACGTGCGTGTTGTTCCATCCTCGCGTGATTTGGATTGATATTCTGATGATTTCCTTCACCTGCTTCAATACAAGCGCAGTTTTAGTAAAAACAGTAACTTTAAACACAAATTGATTAGGTACATAAGCACCGTTTCATGGGAACAAGTAGACTAGGTAATTTCATTGGGATCTCTTTTTAGCGCATAATTTATTTTATAATGTTCTTTTGCATAACTCTTTTGGTATATTGTTTTCGTATTATAATACTTTTGCATAATTGTTTAGTTAATGTTGACATAATTTTCTTGTAGGCTAATTTATTTTGGTATGATTTTAATTCGCATAACATTAGTAGGCGTAATGATGATTAACTTGATAGGAATAATGGAAACATGTAAGTTTTTTTTACGTATTTATTGTAATATTTCCTTTAAAAAAGAATCTGGCTACAAGAGCGAGCGAAGCGAGCTCGAGACTTGGAGCACCCCAACTCGGAAAGGTTAGGTTTGTAGGGGTTCATTCTCTTCGCATCCCCTCCCCCTATATTAAGGCAACTTTTCCCAGGAACACTTCAATGAATTTTGAACCTTTATCGTTTTATATAAAAAATAACTACACACCTCCGGCTTGGAGGAAAAGTTTGGGGGCGCCTATAAAATTGCCTACAAATGTCATTAGAGCAATATAGCAAAAACACGTGTATTGGTGTCTAACATTTTAGGAGTTAATCAATATGCGTATGACCGCCACAGTTATGTATAGTTACGCATAGGTTTAGAATATTATAAATAATCATTAGGATATGTCACTTTTGTATCGTGAACTCTGACTAGGCAGTCTCAAAATAGATTCGTAAAGACGTGGTTTTATTTAATTAATTATAGACCCCTTCTGTCACGTATTTGTTATGCCTTTAAAAAAATGTGTTTAGTATCATTAAGCGTAAATAGATTTATGTTTTACAAAGTTATGCTTGAACAATAATATTATTATTGTAATTATGCGTAAGCTTTTATGCGTTATTATTGTTATGCGTAAATATAATTAGGACTGTAGGCTTTGATATATTTGGGCACGCCACAATAGCGGCGGTAAGTCCCCTCTTTGAGGAGTGGTTGGAGAGGCGCCACGGCGTCCTCACCTTCCGCCTGACACAGGTCCTCACCGGACACGGTTGTTTCGGGAGGTTCCTGTTTCGCATAAGGCGGGAGGAAACGCCCGGGTGTCACCATTGTGTGGATCGCCCGGAGGACACGGTGGAGCATACGGTGGAGGTATGCCCAGCTTGGGCGGAGCACCGCAGTGTCCTCAGGGAGGCGATTGGCGGCGGCGATCTCTCGCGTCCGGCCCTGGTCCAGGCCATGGTACGGAGCGAGAGAGAATGGAAAGCCGTCACCTCCTTCTGCGAAGCAGTAATGCTCGCGAAGGAGGAGGCGGAGCGGGTGAGGGAGAGAGCCTTGCGCCCTCACGCCCCCACTAGCCGCCGCAGGAGACGCCCTGGGCGTCGGGAGTCGCCTGCAGATTCCCGGCCACCGTAGGCGCGGGCTTGCGGACGGCGAGCAATGGGTAGCTCGCCGCCGGTAAGGACCAGGCCCGGGTCGACGGTGCGTTGTGTTCCACGTGCGCCTCAAAGAGATGTCAGCACAAAGTGACGGGGTCCGATAGGGCCGACGCCTCAGGGTCGCGGGTTATTCTACAGAGAAAACCGTGGCCCTGGCACAGGCAACTGAAGGAACACGGGTGGGTTTTAGTCAGTAAAAGTCTGACACGCCCTCGAAGTCATTTGATGATATCCCACACAAAAAAAAAACAGGCTTTGATATATTGGAAATGGATAGGGAACCGACTTCATTACATATATGTTGTGTACCTAAATTGTGAAATCTGTTAACATTTGTGATTGTGATGTTTGAATGATTAATATGATACACTTCTGTAGCTTCGTTCATCAATAAAGATTTTACAGCACGACAAATATCTATTATTTTTCTTTTGCAAAATGGCAGACTAACCGTAAAACTACCACCATTTCGAAAACCCGTCTCAAAGGGCTGAGTTATTTTAGTTTAAGGTCAGGTCTTTAAGCATTTTGATGGCAAGGTCCTTAAGACGTTGACATCAGAATATTTAGTTTTTGTTTTCGTGGGCCGCATTAAACGGGAAAACATTTGAGTTCCATTATTTTAAAATTACTAAAACAATTATTGATTTATTTCAATTTAAACCATCAATCTGATCGACAAATCTTTCTCAAAGGAAGTCCGTGTTACAATTTTATAGCATAAACCCAATCTTCATTTCCGTGAAGTACCTCGGTGCGCGAGTTGTCATGCGTTTTGCTGTGAGCTGTAGAGCAAATGTGGCTCAAGGGTGTTGACGATTTTAAATGTCCAGTGCTTCACTTGTGATGTTACCCAAGCACGTCCTATCACCTTTTTCAGGTCCAAACCTAGGAGTTTAAACATTAAACTAGTTTCAAAATTGCGTCCTATCATTAAATACGTGGGACACTCAGAAAGTTTTGCGAAAATAAAATTATATATAATTATATGTTCTAAAGGTAAATATTTTTTAATAAATCTTATCAAAGTACTCACCACTAGCCTTTAAACAAAGTTTCATGCATCTGAACCAGTTTTCTAAACACTCTTTCGAGTCCACCGTAGACACCCTGCTGTTTACAGCCTGCTCGAACGCTGACAGCGCATCTCCGGTGGCGAAAATTGTATCCCTTTGAGTAGATTTTTTATTTTCGGGAATAAAAAGAAGTTACACGGTGCTAGGTCAGCGCTGTAAGGAGGGTGACCCAGGATTTTGACGGGCGTGCTGTCCAGGAAGGCGGAACGGTGACGCACAGTTACAATACCGTTCACAGACGCATGACGGCCCCTTAAGCTCGGACAGTGAACGGCTAGCTCTGTGATCTGAACGGGTGGGGATCAACCACTTACTCTGTAGGAGCTTCGTGTCGACAGTTCTGTCGCAGGTCGTCGCCACCGGGCCTCCCCTAGGTAACTAGGGGTCTCACCTGGCGGTGACAGACTGCCGAGATGTCGTGAAGAAAGCGACGCTTTGTTATAAGCGCCGCGGCGCTCCTACAGAAACAAACATAGAATCCACACACATACCACACTCTATATATGCAATCATTTTTAGGTACCCGTATTTACGGGCCACCATGTAGCATCCGCGGTCGGGGGGCATAGCCCTGGCATCGCACGCAACGCCCCCTTACGGGGCGCCGCGATATAGATATTCTTCCACGGGAACGCCCGTGGCCAACGGGAAAAGGTCGCCCCCCTCCGCCACCTACTTCGAGAACAGGATATCGACGTGGCGCTCATAAGCGAGACGCACCTGGGACCTGGAGATAGGATTAAGATCCCGGGATACCTCGCTCACAGGAAAGACGAAAGGTCGGCACATCAAAGGTACCGTAGTCTGGCGGTAATAGTTGCACGTAGTCTGCGAGAACCTATTTCTCTTCGCGTGCTACAAGCCGCCCGCGGCCCACTTGGACTTAACCGAGCTGCGGGCACTTGATCACGGTATACAGTACGCCTCCATCCTCGCCGGCGACTTACATTGCAAACATCCGGCGTGGAACTTACTAACGACGAAACCCGAGGGAAGAGGGCTCTTCGCGGACACGGAAGCTTTCGGCTATACGGTGTACGGCCAAGAGACGCCTACCCACTACCCGGACACTGCACGGTACACACCCGACGTGCTGGACATCGTAGTCTACCGAGACTTAGCATAACTTTAGAGAAGAGGCGCCTTCGCAAGCATTGGCACAACATAGATACCCTACAATGAAAAGCCAGCTCAATCGTCTCGCGGAGAAGGTTAAGGTCGAGGTCCAGGCCCAACCGACGAGGGCTGGGGGAGACGAATCGAAGAAACCACAGATATTTGGCCGTCAGTTTACAAACTTTGCGGCCAACTGACAAACAACCCAGCCCCGGTGCGTCCACTCAAGTATGAAGCGGAGGACCGGTCGGAGGTCTTCGCCGAACACCTAGAGACGACGAACGACGCCACGCAACCTCCTTAAACCAGTGCTCTCGTCCCGCATCCGATGACGTACGCCGCTCCCGCTTGGTTCCCCCTCGCGAGCGAGATGAGCCGGAAGCTGTTCCACACGTAACAGAACCAGACGTTGCGGACCATAGTTGACGTCTCTCTCTTCGTGAGGAATGATGTCATCCAGCGGGACCTCGGTATTGAGAGCCTGGATGAGTTTTTTGCGGCGCCTCGCGAAGGGAATGTTCTCGCGCGTGCCTACGCATCGGACTTGACGCGTGTCAAAGACATTGCGCCTTGGCATGCGCGCCTCCCCGACGCGAGACCCTTACCCCGCACCCTGAAAACGGACGACTCTTTTAAACATGTCCTAAAAGTTCAACTCCGGCATCAGTAGTCGAACGACCCTTTGTAAAACCAAACTGTTTGTTATGCAGTAACTTGTGTTTATTAAAAAATCTTTGCATTTGATCTAAAATAAGTTTAAAAAAAAAATACTAAAGGTAGGTAGCACTGAAATAGGTCTATAATTAGTAGGGTCGGATGTACTACCCGATTTAAACAATAATATTATTTTACTGTTTTTCATAAGATCAGGAAACTCACCACGGTCAATACAATTTTTAAACCTAACAGCTAAAGTAGGTGCTACAATATTTATAATAGACTTAGCAACTTCCACAGAATTACCCCATAGATCTGCGGTCTTTTTAACATTTAATGTGTGAAAAGTTTTAATTATATCTCTACAGGTGACATATTGGAAATTAAATTCAGAATCACAAACTGGAACGTTTTCTTTAAGTAAAGACTCTGCAGTAGTGGGCGATGAGTTCAGAGATTTAGTAGTCGATACGGGAATCTCTGCAAAGAAATTTTCAAAGGCCGCGGCGACTTGAGAATCTGATTTAATTATGTTGCCATCAATATCAAGGCTGAAGTCACTACTTCGGTTGCATGACCTTCCCGTTTCGCTATTAATGATATTCCATGTCGTTTTAATTACATTACTACTATTTTTAATTTTTGAACTCAAGTAACGTGACTTGGCCATATAACAAACTTTTTTAAATAATTTTGAATAATTCCTAACATATAAATTAAATTCAGCAGTGTTTATACAAGTCCGTTCAACATACAACTCATAAAGTCGTTTTCTACTTTTATGTATACCAATGGTAGCCCAGTCACTGAAGGAAGCATTACTATTAACCGAAAATGTCTTTGGAATGAAAGTATTATCAAATTGTGTACAATACATTTTGGAAAAAGCATTATATTGTTGATTATAGTCATCATTAGTTGATAAAAGTGGTAAATTACTTAGAAGTTTAGTTTTAAATGTTTCCAAACGATTAGTAGTTTTTGGATTAACAGTGATATCTTTTTTTTTTGTTTTTTTGTTAATATTTGAAATAGTGACCAACTGTCCGCAATGATCTGAGTCTATTAAATTAATAATTTCCTTGTGGGTTGGTATAACATCTGTATAAACATTATCTAGGTAGCACTAGTGGGGGTTATTCTAGTGGGCTCCAAAAATTGGTTAGCAAGATTGTATGACTGAAACAAACTTATAATTCTAGTACTTAACCCAGAATTATCTAACAAATTAACATTAAAATCACCACAAGTGATGATAGACCTATTAGAATTACAGATTTTGTTCAACACTTCATCCATAACCTTTTCAAAACAATCATACAATCCTGAAGGCGGTCTGTACACACTTAATTAACTTCGCCACAACACACGAAAAAACATACACCGAAAATAAAAACGGGAAAAATGTAAAAAGGTGATGCAAAAATAAATTACAGGAACGTCAGAAATATTGCAGTATTGAACTATTTTTTGTGGATGATTGATTTAACGCATGATATTTTGGTACTTAGATCTATTGAAATAAACCAATTGCAATTGTTTTCACTAAACGCAAAATACTATCACTTTACGGTGACCTACTAAGTTGAACCGTGGGTCTGTACATACTAAAATAGAACGGAATTAATAAAAAAAACTATTGATATCTAGAAACTACAATAATAATAAGAATATGGTAGATGGTGTGAATACCGACATAATCCGGTGTTGTCGGCGGCCGTGCGCACGACAAGGGAATCTTGGGCTTGTAGGTGCCAACCTACAAGCCCAAGATCCACCACCAACCAACGCTGGTAAAACTGCTTCGGAATGGGTCACGAGATGTTTCAGCACGTCGGGCGAGCCGAAATTCGGCTAGCATTAAACAGTCGTTATCTATAGATAAATAAATCTAGTAGCATTTTTTCTCCATTTATGCATTTACATTATTTAAATCTAAAAATGGCTTAACTAAAGGACTAAGTATTTTTAGATAGATAACTTCTCACAAATTGTTTCGGATAACTACTAAAGTAGGTACTTATCTATTTTATGGGACGGAAGATTCACGATTCGTACCCTTAAATTTTAAGGGGGAAGCTCCAAGTTTGTGAAAGTTGCAGTGTCAGGTTGATGTTGAAAAAAATACGATTTGCGACCGTATCAAGTATGTATTTACAGAATTATAAGCAATAGAAGCATAAATACAAACCTCTACGTTCATATTACCCTCTTGAATAATAATTTCATAAAATATCATTTAATTAAATGAATTGTATTAATTTGGGTTTTATTCGGGATTTTAATTAATGTTTTTCTGTAAATACGTAACAGAAAATGTAAAGATATGGATAGAGCGCGCCAGCCATGCCTGGAGGGATTATATAAGTACACTAGCTGACCCCGCAAACGTTGTTTTGCTTCTTTTTTTTTTTTTTGAAAAATATATGTTGGCCGATTCTCAGACCTACCCGATATGCACACAAAATTTCATCAAAATCGGTCAAGCCGTTTCGGAGGAGTATGGCAACGAAAACTGTGACACGAGAATTTTATATATTAGATATTAAGAATATCGCCTCTCTTATGCAACAATGCATAAATGTGACGATCAGAAATCTATCGCATCCCCTGTCCCTCACTACTCCTACTGCTTATACTTATCTATGTAGGGGACGCGACTAAGTGGTACCTGATGGGCTGGTGGCGAAGTTAAACACTCAAACAACGTTAAGGGTTTTATTGAGATAACGTAAACTATCGCTAAAATGTTGGAAATGAATGCACCCGGTTGCTGTCCGTTATGCACTGAGCTCGAGGCGCACTCGGTGCGGCCGCATCATATTGCTACGTAAGCAAAACGTGGTCGATTGCAATTATTGCATCGAACATGCTCCCGAGGGGAAGAGATGAGATGATGAGATAAGCTTATACAAAAATAAAGAGTTAGGTGAGTGTGAGCTTAAAATGCTAAGGAGTTAAGACAATGTTAGATGAGAAATGATTGACAAGGTGATAGAACAATCATAACGTGATCTTATATCTAGACATATATGCTCAAATAGTTGAGTCATTAATCGAGAACACTGATTGCCTTTTAGCTAAAGGAGACGTTGACATGTCTCGCTTTTTCAAACGTAAACTAGACCACCGTTTACAAAAATTAGGCACGCGCGCACTATCACGGACACTTGCCTCCTGCTCGGACAGGGGTTGATTTCGCGCACTTACACTAGAGCTTTGCTCTTTCTCAGATTGGTTTATACACACACTCACACTCGCTGGAACGCTCTGGACCCGCCCTTGGATGGGCGCACCACTGGTTCGCAAATATCTCCTCCACAGGAACCACAGGACCGCTGCGATAGCTGCTGCTAATAGGCCATACAACAACGCATACTGATGTATGTCATGTGTCGGATGATTTTTTAATCGATTCAATCTGCTCACCAAGATGCTTTAAAGAAACGTTTATCGGTGGATATCTTCGTTGACCTTATCTTCTTGGAAGTTTTGGATAGGTAGCGTAAGATTACTGATTATACGATTTATGGGAGTTATTGTCATCTCGAGTATATTTGGTTTCAGATTAAGCGTATTCTCTAATTGCTGATGAGAATAAAGTGTTACATCATGACCCTTCACAATGCATTGCTGAGTTAGTTGAATAAGTCCAGCCTTGCTGACTTCGCTCGCTTGTAGGTCGTCGTCGCATATGACTCTCAAAGAGTATGAGTAACAACAGAAATACAAACAGGTAGAATAGTCATGTAATGGAGCCCATTTGTTTTCACAGCTAGATTTAATTATCCTGCAAGTAGATGGCTTCTCTTTTTCGCAGAATTGTTCATCGGGACCTAAACTCCGGACTGGCCCTTGTAGATGACAAAGGTAGGTTTCCGCTTGGTATTCACAACCTTGAAGATCACTGACGCTGGCTGTTAAGTCTGGATCCCTTCTCAAGTTAATCGCTACGTATCCAGACGCTGGCTTGATGCTGATCATACTTTTATTAATTTGAACCGGTACTGGTATCAAATTGTAACGAAAAGGACAAGAAAGTGGTGGTTGCAATGGCTGATGCGCCATCAGGAGCGCCGACACAATTTCGCGATAATGTCGATGCTGTGTCGACTATGGAAGACCGCACTGGGATCCGAGTAGGCTCTTGCCCGGAGGGAACAGTGGGTCATACTGGATTCTGCTTCCCATCGGACGATGCTTAAACAAATGGACACTTTCAATCATATGATAAACCTTACTTCCACTGTTATTTTTTCATTAAAATGTTTGTTTAAAACAACCCTCTATTTTGTACATTATTTAACTTGTACAGTCAGTGAACTGCATAAGACGACCCCTCTTCCCTTCTTCTTTTATGTAAGGTGACTACTTGACCACTTGACCACCACAATGTTATGATTGACATAAGCACTATGACCCGTGCGTGATCGGATTCAATGTAATTTTGTTTACTGAACAAATGACAGAGCGTTGTCACCATTATAATTCAGTACTTATTAATGTAAGAATTGAATAAGTTCAGTCCACAACAGTCTCCATTTTTGCTGCATTAATCAATCATCTAAAATGACATAACCACAAACATCTGGCTTTTGTTTTTTTCATCAAATGACTTTTTCCGCTCTGGGTGGAGCGGTGTCAAACTAAAACCCACCCGTGTTTCTTCAGTTGCCTCTGCCAGGGCCACGGTCTCTTTTTCGAATTTCCCGTGACCCTGAGGCATCGGCCCTAACGGACCCCGTCGTTATGTGTTGACATCTCTTTGAGACGCGAGTGGAACACGACGCGCCATCGACCCGGGCCTGGTCCTTACCGGACGGAAAGCTACCCATTGCTCGACGTCCGGAAGCCCGTGCCTACGGTGGCCGGAAATCTGCAGGCCACTCGCGACGCCCAGGGCGTCCCCTGCGGCGACTTGGGGCGTGAGGGCGCAAGGCCCTGGACCTCACGCGCTCCGCCTCCCTCCTTCACGAGCATTACTGCTTCGTAGAGGGAGATGATGGTGTGACAGTACCAAAATTACCCTAGGTGCATGCTTATAATGTAGTTTTACATACCAGGGTCTCTCTAAAGAGTACTTGTGCTATCGAGCCACGCTACCTGCAGTGCTCCCTATTTCTAAACTCAGCCTATCGCGGTTGTCGCTGGACAGAGGCCTTTCCTTGTGCACCTTAACGCTGAGTCAGCTTAGTCAGCTGTCGGCAGTCATATCCGAAAACAGCTGAAATAGTCCGCACATAAGCATATTAGAGTGTATTCCAGTAACATGCCCCCCTCTGATTCTAAGAGGTTAGAGCAGGTTTCAACAAGAATCGGAAAGTTATACTTATTAGAAAATATAGGTATCCTTGATTGTGCAAACAATTATTGGTTTAGTGTAACAAAAGGTGTTCTTTTATTATTTTTATTTATAAATTATAAAGTAGAACAGCTGAAATAGTCCGTGCATGAACATTTAAGAGTTTATTCCCATAAGACGCCCGCTCTGATTCTAAGAGGTTGAAACAGTTTTGAAATCCGATAAGAGTTGGAATGTTAAACTGATTAGATACCTATCCTAGACGACTGTCCACACAATAAACAACCCTAGTGTGACAAATGATTGTCAATTTCTCCCTCTAATCATGAAATATTAACAAGAAGATTCTCTAGCATATGGAAAGTAATAACTATAGTACCATTGCCTTTAAACGTTATGATTATAAGTGAGATAACAAAATCATACTGCGTAGGTTATAACGGGTTATTTATTTATTTAGGTCAGCCAACAATTGTTTACACAATGCATTTACAATAACTCAATTAGTTATACTTACAATTATAAGTGTAACAATTACTTATAGGCTAACACCACATTCACTATATATATCATTACAATTCTCAAAAAAATAAAATTTTAATTGGTTAATACGGTTACACAATTAATATTAACAACAAGTTCACAAACTAAAATACTTAAAAAACTAAAGAATAAAATTGTACGGAATAAATAAAACATTTATCTAAATCAATTAACAGAAAATATATGCAATTTAAATAAAATTAAATACAATTAATAAATTAAAATTCATTATGACAAAGCATTTCATTAATTAAAAAGGTTAATAAGTACATCACAGCACATTGATTAAAATACAATTAAATAAGAAAATAATTCAATTTTATTTATAGTTGCAAAACAAAATTGCGCATTTCCAAATTAAATTAAATACGTAATCTAACTACGAGAATAATACTGGACAATGACTGTGCGAAATTTGCTCAGTTTATCATGATGTATATCTATCAGGTCACTGCAACTGTTAAGCATTCCACAAAAGCGTGGTATCGGAGAATTTGCACCCAGAACCGTTCTGCAAAGTGGTGGATGTAGCGGTGTGATTGGGCTTCGCGGAAGTCGAGAAGGTGCCCGAAACTGTAGGAGACTCAAGAGCTTAGGGCAGTTGATTATATTTCTAAGGAGTTTGAAAAGAAACAAGCTATCAATTATATCTCTGCGAGTTGATAAAGAGTGCATCCTGAAGTATTTCAACCGTGCATTGTAGGAGGGTAGCTGTTTGCTTTTCCCTTTAGAAAAAGCAAGGTGCCATAGGAACCGTTTTTGGACTCTTTCAATGAGTAACTTATGCGTGGCGTAGTGTGGTCTCCATACGACACTGCAATACTCCAAGACGCTTCGCACAAGATTATTGTATAGCATTATTTTAGTGCCAACCATTTTGAAAACTTTTGTATTTCTATGCACGAACCCCAACATTTTGGAGGCTTTTTTAATAATATTCTCGAGGTGAGGGACAAAAGTTATTTTCTTATCAAATAGTACTCCCAGATCTCTAATTGTATCGACTTGCTGTATTTTGTTGGTGTATATTAGGTACTCTGACTGTATGGGATGAGCCTTTCTTGAAAATGACAGGTGGTAACATTTTTTTAAATTCAATTCCATTTTGTTGTTTTTACACCATTCGATTAGCCTGTCTAGATCATCTTGTAAGAGCGCTATATCACCAGTAGATTCGATTTTTCTTGCAAACTTTAGTTCATCAGCGTACAAAAAACACTCAGAGAAGTGAAAGCAGGTGGGAAGGTCATTTATAAATATAATAAATAATATGGGAGCCAGATGTGAGCCCTGAGGAGCTCCAGATGTCATGCAATAACTGCCGTCAGATCGAAAACCGTTCACCACAACATAAAATTCACGCTTCAATAGATAAGATTTTAGCCACTTCAGCATAGGACCCGTAATACCATACGTTGCTAGTTTATGAACTAGAATGGAATGGGAAATTCTATCGAAGGCCTTGCTAAAATCTGTGTACAAGACGTCAAACTGTTTGTTTGAATCTAAAGATTCCATCAGGGACTCCGAGAAGGACAACAAATTTGTAGCAGTAGACCTAGATACCACAAACCCGTGCTGGTGATCACTTAGATAAAGTCGGAAATGACACTGGATGTGAGGACAGACCATCGACTCAAATATCTTGGCAAAGTTGGATAGGATCGTTATAGGCCGATAGTTGGATATGGTGTCTTTTTTATCGGACTTGTACACAGGAACAACTTTGGCCTTCTTCCATTCTGTTGGGAAGATTCCAGTAGTTAACGACACCCTATATATTTTTAGAAGTGGAGCAACCAGGGCCGAAGCACAGGCAGAAATGAATAAAGGTGAGACTCCGTCAGGACCAGCTCCTTTCCTGATGTCAACAGATTGGAGCTTTTTGAGCAGTGTGTCACTGTCTAGTTCAGGAATTGTTAGGCACTGGCTATTAACTTCCACTGAGTCATGAAAATTTGAGTCGCTCTTAAATTCTGTGTCATGATCAGGAGTGTAGACCGATGCGAAATAGTTGCCAAAAAGATAGCAGATGGTCGGGCCATTTCATGTGGTAGTCTGTCCGTCAGTCATTATTAGTGGATAGACACCAGCTCCACCGCGTTTAGTCTTTACGTGAGTCCAGAACAGTTTCGGGTTTTCTTTAATTTCCTATTCCAGTTTTTCCATATAGGTATTGTATAAAGTCTTGGCTAGGTTTTGACAGCGTTTTGTAATTAAACTTAACTCCAATTTATCCAACGGGTTTTTATATTTTTTTAAACGCAGCCTTAACTTATTTTTCTCTTTTAAAGATCTTATGATTGATTTATTAAACCAGGGGGGATAACGACAGGTCATTGACTTACAATTTGGGACAAATTTGTTGATTGCAATGTTTAATTCAATATAGATAATATAGAAAACCTTTATCATGCCGTCTACATCACCACTATCCGCAAATTTTTGCTGCCAGTCTTGTTCATTTAAGAAGGATCTAATATGATCATAGTTGGCCTTGTAAAAGTTTTTTCTCTGATATGAGTTATTATATGGGAGATTAGATTCTTTCAATAATGATAAAGTAAGCTCAAGAGGAGGATGCAGCTTATCAACGACGGTTAAAGAGCAACTGGATTCACTTACGGTGCATGATGGTATTGTAGACAAGACTAGATCCAATACACGCTCCGAACTGTTTCTAACTAAATTATGCTGAGTAAGTCTACACACATTCATAAACTCTAACAATCTCAGACAAGTGTTGGGTAGGGAGCTATTAAGGGCACCAGAGGCCCAGTTTATCTTGCCTAAATTGAAATCACCTACAATACAAATGGGGATATCAGTAGTATCAAATACGTGGTTACAGTGCTCAATAAAGTGTTCGATTGATGGAAGACTCACTGGAGGTGGAAGATAAACTGCACAGAAAGCTATCTGACGTGATTTCTGTGTAGGCGAAACATCAACTGTGACCCAAAGATCTTCGCATCTACTTTGCCATGAATCAATCCGTTTTGAGTTGAATTTAGTTGAAACAGCAATCAGAACTCCGCCACCATCTTTATTAGGATGAAAGCCTGTAGTTTCCCTATCTCTTCTGTAGACAACATACCTATCATCAAATAGTTCATTACTCAGTACACTACTATTGAGCCAGGTTTCAGTCAAAATTAATACATCATGATTCATACAACTCAGGTTACAGTAAAAAGCGTTGGTTTTAGTTCTCAGTCCTCTACAATTCTGATAATAAATTGATAAATAGTTGAATTTTAATAATTACAAGTACTAAGGCATGTAGTCTAGGCAAAAATTTTAGAAAAAGTTACTTGATTTTACTTAAACTGTTCGTATTTTTGATGAGTATGTATTCAGCGCCGTCATCCTTCCTCGCAAAAATTCTGCCGTTTCGGACCCAAACGTATTTATAGCCCAATTCTCTAGCTTTGATCCTAGCTGTAGCATGAAGGGCCTTGTTGGTAGGAGAAAGATGTTCAGCAACATAGACTGGAGAATTTTGACTCGCAAATCCAAGATGTCTACAGTTTAGTTTACTGTCACGGTTATTTTTATTGTATGTGATAACCGACGCAAGGAGTTGATCGCGCAGCCTAGGTGATGCCAACTGGACGACTATTGATTTAGGACGGGTGCTAGATGGGTTGGTTTTGGCAACTCTCGTACAATTCAGTATGTCTTTATCCTGACTTTCACAACTGACCACTTTTCCAAGTTGTTTGATGATAGTATACACATTCTCATTTTTTGTTTCTGGCAAACATTGCACCTCAAGGTTATTTGATCGCGATTGCTGCTCTAAGTTAATGATTCGCGCACTAAGATTTGCCATTCCTGTCTTCAGTTCCGTATTTTCCAATTCGAGTCTGTGTATGGTTTCGTTAGACGTTTTTTGATTACACTCAAAATCTTCAAATTGCTTGTTTATAAATTGCATTGATTTGACCATCTCCTTCATTTCTGCATTGACTTTATCCAGCTCATGGTTCATCGTGCTGATCAAGTTTTTATTCAGCTCCGTCAGCATATCGCTGAATTCGGCCTTAATTATATCTTGTATAATAGTACGGATATCCTCTTTACACAAAGGTGACGGCGGTGATGGAGATCCAGAAGCGTGTCTTTTATTGCCTCTATTTCTAGACACATGACGAGTAGGTGTTGAATCATCTTTACTAGCCATAATATATTAAATGATCAGAAGAAAAAAAAAATATATAAAAAAAAATATAATATGGATCACTTGACGTCCTCCCAGAGGCAGTAAGAATTAGGTAGGAAGTGATGCGCCGTCTTCGTTAGTTAATCTTTGGTGCGCGCGGTCGCATACGTCACTGAGCGTGGACGCACGCGAATATGTGACTTAACCGCGATGCGTAACCGCGAGAGTAGAATGCACTGTGCGTAAAATGTCTTATCACTCACTCACCGTTGAACCAGCCGTGATTTAAATTTTTTAACAGTTCACACCAAATATCGTTTCAATTACTCACTTTTTAATACTTTTTAACAAAATTACACTTATTAGATGAATGTTAAACTATTTGGGGCAGATTTATTTGGAAGTTCAGTCCAGAATTTATTTATTTTTGCATATAATCAAAGAGCAAAATTTTACGTAATGTTACTGAAGTATCTAATAAAAAGTGAAACTTAGCTTCGTAACAGGAGCCACGCTACAGCCACTGCTGTTGAAGTCAGCCGATGTCAGCAGATTTTATAGAAACTTGAAACCAAGTGCGACGTACAAACCAGAGGTTTAGACATAGCGTAATCGCAGCCAAGTGGAGACTTAAATATCCTGGAATTTGAAATAAGGCCAAACGAGTATCTATTCAATAATATGACATGAGCTGTATACTGCAAGGTTAGAAAGATTTATGTTAACTTCCTATGATGATGGTTAATGTACCTTCTCGGTAAATTAATAGTCATTTACAAAATGCTGGAAGCTTCACGCTTCGTAGGTCTTAGATAATAATAAAATTAGGTTTAATCATAGGTAAGAGCGAGTTCTACAACTAAACTCACTCACTCATACACATACATAACTAACGCGTAAACATATTTCATGTTCAAATACTATCAGATACTAAACTCACGTTTGCTGGGAGTCGAACCCATTACCTTAGTAGCACAAGAGCCCAAGCAACAATCATACCATCGTCTACTTAATAAAAATACGTCCTTGCATGTGGGAATCGACCCACTCTACTTAGCATCGGAGTTAAAGCCATACATTCTACAATTATGCTAAACTAGTCATGCGGGGATTGAACCAACAAGCCGTGACTCAGTAATCTAAGTAATCATCACAGAATTCATCTACTGGGAATCGAACCCTCAAATCAATGGCAATGGAATCTAAACACATCATCTAACAAATCGGGCGGGGTTGAATCCACTACGAGTAGTTGAAGCATTCAACCACCATTATCAAACCTTAACTTAATTAAACATAATTATTGTAGCCGTTGTAACTGCCGCCGTCCCTAGCATTTAATAGAACCATAAAATTACGTTGTGTTATTGTTCAAGTTGTGCTTTTGTTGTAGTAACCCTTAAGTAGTTCTTTCTCGTTGCACTGAATTGAATCAATACATTTAATGACGAGAATCCTGGTCACGGCACCACTTGTGACAGTACCAAAATTACCCTGGCTGGCTGATAAATTTTTCGTTTTTCCTAATTATGTTAATATTAGCGTTAAGGTCGGTTTCCCCGGAAGGGGAAAAGGCCGCACTCCAACCCCGTGCGGCCCTGTAGTGCTCGTCACCAGACTTGGTCACTCTCCCACCGATAATAGAAATGAATTCCCAAATTTATAGAAGCCAAATGCCTTGGTATTATTAATGAGGCAAGGAAACAATGTATCAATATTAGATGATACTTGGGAATTCATAATTATGAAATATATTGAAAGTGATTTTATAAAGCTAAATAATAGAGGGATGCAGAGTAAATTATTATATAAACTTGTGAGTAACCCAAACGCTAGCGCGTAACAGGTATTTGATCAGTCGTAACTCACACAATACCTCGCATCTACACTCGGAGTACTCAGATATACACTTCCATAAAGTGACGCAATCGGCTTTACAGCGGCATAGCGTCGACATCATGCTCTTTTGGAGTCATGGCCCCTAGCAGTTCTCTCGAACTGATAAACGTGACGAAGCGGCTTTTCCTGCGGCAACCGTGCGACTGTCCTTGTCTAGCAACGGAGCGGCTAGTTCTAGCGGCTTTGCGTCTGCATCATGCTCTTAAGGAGACATGGTCCCTATCAGTCCTTTGACTGGATATGAGATAGTTGTGGTCACCCAAACCCCTGGAAGTTCACTCTTTGCACAACAAGCATATTTGCAAGATACGTGCTCATGTCAGTCTGGCCGAGTTATTAGTATAAGATAAAGAATATAATATTCTTTGAATTACTAGATAATTTGAGTTGAGGAATCAAAACTCGAGGATTATTACTAAATAAAGTTTAGAGTTGTAGTATCGGCCAAATGCAACGAATACAACATTCAAGAATTACTAGTTATGAGAGTAGAGAATCAAACTCAAGCATAATTAATAGAGTTGTGAATCAACTGTCTTGAAAGTCTATAGACAGCCCCAAAGAGCCCACCCGTCACCACTTCCTAGTGCTTATGCTGGGGAGAAGAAGTGGCGCAACAAACTCCCCAGCAACACGTGTCTGTCTGATTAGTTATAATGACTATCAACTCCATCAGCCTAGGATAACTATAATATCTAAAGGCTCACCCAGTCTCACCTACAAACACTAACACATACTACGTTAAAAACTAGATTATATAATAATAATAAACTAAATCTGTGCTTCAACACAACTATATTTTACTTATTTAATATTAACTCGTTCTCCTACAACAGCCCACTTGGACAAGGCCTCTGGCACTCAATAATTCTCCTAACTTCCTTAGCCTAGCCTTACACCGACCGCTCCCTACCGCGGTCTGTCTCCCTTCTCGCAGGTAGTGCTAATAATACCTGATATAGAATATTCATAATGTGAAGAGGTAAGGGAATCGTTACGCTTTAATCAATCAATAATAGCTACGTTTATGTATCTGTGTATGATGTACCCATTTCAGTGAGACGGGGAACCGTTTTACAACGTTTGTCTCATTGTACGTGTTCTACTAAACCTAACGCATAAAACCTCTTAGGACAATATACGATTTTAGTAGAACATGTTCCCTAAGCACAATATAAATGTCTTACTCAATCCTAGAGACAGTGAACTACGAAGCCCAACTACCATTGAGTGAGACAAGTATTGAGTATAAAATTCTAAACGCGTGCTAATGTTAATATCATCTTTACGGCAGCCTAGCCCATTTCTAGAATAACAGAAAATATCGCACAAGCGTACCGTAGACTCAGTCTGTAGCAAAACTCAATGCGATCGTACTCGGTGTTTGCCAAGGTGGTAATTTCGTCACCTCACATCTCGTTAATCTTTCCCATTTCGAGGATACAGTGCGGCTGTAAGCGGCAAATCGTCCAAATTGACGTGTTTCGATAAATAGTGTCGATTTAGAAATTGGCGTACCATATGAAGTTCACCAGTGTAGTACCAGGTGTAGGTTTTATCGAGACACGGTCCCTAGCGTTCTTAGAACGACTACCGATCCAGTTTGGGGAGCTGTGTGATGCCTAACCCCTCTCCCGGAGATGCGCTTACAACGAGCCTTTCGTAAAGAGTTGTGTGACCAAACCTTTTTGGAAGCAGTAATTATCACTAACGTTTGATTTTTTTATAATGCCGATTTAGATCGACTTTATAGCATATGTTGTTTTAAATGAACTGAGAGTATTTACGTTTCTGCCTTCCGTATGTGGTTGCGCATGTTACAGTTCAAAGTCGTCAAAAGTCGAGCGTCAGTGCTCAGTGTCAAATAAAGTGGAAGGCCTTCTCCGTTTCCCTATAATCAAACGCAAATGACAAATGTCTGTCAGGGTATGGATTAGGAGATGGACACGTAATACAATAGAAAATAGAGTTAATTAATAGCGCAATGTGGCTATGCTGGAATAAATAATAATTAATAGCTCTCCAGATATTATCTAAATGTTACCTACACATCATAAAACAAATCAGCCTACGAGAACAATACAATGGAAAAGACACATTATTAGTAAAGAGTTTAACACTTACCAATGATATATTTGTAGGGAATTAGATTACTACTCACGAAATGCCGCACGTAGTACCAACTTCACCTCGAACACAGCTCCTCCCAGCTCACAACACTCACCAACCTCCTAACTTAACTAGCTTTCCCTCCTGAGACTATAACGACCGAACCCTGTCATGTCCTAAGACCAACTGCCCTTTTTTTTTTTTTTTTGTTCCCGGGGTGGAAAATCCTCATGGATGTCCTCCGCCCTGGGGCGGGCGGAGGGGTCTGTCAGACTCTTACTGACTAAAAACCACCCCGGTGTTCCTTCTCACACCTACGCCGGGGTCGCGGAAACACATTATTCTTCCACAACCCCGGCTGGTGCCGGCCCGCTTGCGCGGGCCCCGTCTCGGGCCGGGGGAGTGAGGTGTACTCCCCCCGCAACGTCTGTGGTCGGCGCGCGAGGAACACTACGCGCGCCGCCTTCTCGGGTCCTGATGTTGGGGGGCGACGGATGTCCCCGAATCCGTCGCCCCTGGACCCATTTAGGGGGGCTGGAAGAGGGCGTTGTCCGCCCTCCGCCTGCGCCCGGTGCGCCTGCTGCGGACCGGGAGAGTGGACGAGATCTCTCTCTCCCTTTCCGCAGCCTCCTTCTGCGAGATCACTGTTTCGCAGAAGGAAACCACCGCGTCCCAGGACTCGGCGCTGCCGACCATCGAACTCACTATGGTCGGCAGCGACAAGTCACTGCCTACTTCTGAGATGAGGGCACGGCGCGGCTCCTCCCAAGCGGCACACTCTGCCAGCGTATGCCACGCCGTGTCCTCCCGGCAGTCGACGCAGTGGTGACACCGAGCGTCCGGCTCCCTGTTTATGCGACACAGGTACTTCCCGAAGCAGCCATGCCCCGAGAGCACCTGCGTCGCCCGAAACGACAGGGAGCCGTGCCTCCTCCCGAGCCAGAGGTCGAGCACTGGCCGGACCGCCTCGATGGTGACGAGGCCGGCGGTAGGGCGTGAAAGCCTGTCCCGCCATTCCGCCACCAGGACCTCGCGAAGCTGCGACCGACGCTGCTCCATATGGCGCTGCATCGGCCGCTCGCCCCGCGCCCTCGCTTCCTCGCGCCACCGATAAAGTGACGCGAGCACCTTCGCGTCTAGGTCCCATGGCGGGGATCCGGCCAGTGCACAAGCCGCCTCGTAGGAGATCGTGCGATACCCCCTTATGACTCTGACGGCCATTGCTCTCTGCGGCTTTCGCAGCACAGAGATGCTGGCGGCCGTCAGGTCCGCCGCCCAGATCGGGGCCCCGTAAAGGGCCATCGATCGCACGATCCCCACGTAGAGCCGCCTACAAGCGGCGCTCGGGCCCCCCAAATTGGGAAGCAGCGTTGCCAGCGCCCCGGCCGCGCCCAACAACTTGGGCGCCAGCCGCCGGAAGTGGGGTCCGAAGTCCCACCGGCTGTCGAGCACCAATCCCAGATATTTCATGGTGGGCTCGACAGCGATCCGGACCCCCCCGACCACAATATGTGATCCAGCCGGCGGCGCCCGCCGGGGGCCATGAAACACCATGGCCTCCGACTTGTTGAGGGCCACCTCCAGGCCGAGGCGCCGTATGCGGCTCACCGTCAGTGAGACCGCCGCCGTCGCGAGCAACGCTGCCTCCCTGTGCGAACTCCCCCGGGCCGTGACCAGCGTGTCGTCCGCGTAACACGTCAGGTCCGCGCCCGGCGGGAGCTCGCCCCTCAGCACCCAGTCGTACCCGATGTTCCACAGGAGCGGTCCCACGACCGATCCCTGTGGAACACCGCACGACACTTGGCGCTGGTTTCCGCCATCACGTCCCATGTAGGTGACACACCTCCCCGCCAGATAAGCCCCAACGATGCGGCGGAGGTAGAGAGGCACCCGATGATAACGCAGTGCCTCCCGTATGCAGCTCCAGGGCAGGGTGTTGAAGGCGTTGGAGATGTCCAAGGACACCGCCACCACCACCCCGCCCCGGGACACTGTTTCCTCCGCCAGGACTCTCACCCTCGACACAGCGTGGATGGTAGAGCGCCCATGCCGAAAGCCGAACTGGCTCTCGTCCAGGTCCGGCCCCTCTCTGCACAAGTGGCCGACGAGGCGGGCTGCGAGTATGCGCTCGAACAGCTTGCCCACCTCGTCGAGCAGCACTATGGGCCGGTACGCAGACGGCGAGTCGGCAGGGCGCCCCGCCTTCCTGAGCAGGACCAAGCGACCTGTTTTCCACAAAGTGGGAAACTGGCCCCGCTCAAGGCACGCTGTGAAGAGTCCTCTTAGCTGGGGCTCAAGCTCTTTCAGAGCGAGGGCTAGCGCTAGGCCGTGAATCCCGTCGGGCCCCGGAGCCACGTTCTTGGCCCGGAGCCGCATCACGGCCGCCCCCATCTCTGCCTGTGTCACCTCTGGGACGCTGATGGCGTTCTCCTCTGTAGACCCTGCGGCTGTGGGCAAAGCCATCGGCGGCGGGGTATGCTCCGCTCTTGCCGGGAAGAGGGCTGCGACTACCTCCTCCAGCAGCTCGGGTTGGAGACTCTCCGTAAGTGGAGGCGCCGCAGCTCGAAGTTTCCCTCGAACCGCTTTATACGGGCGCCCCCACGGATCCCCGTCCAGAGTCTCCAACATTTTCTCCCGGGATCGCGTCCTCGCCTCGTCGATGGCCAGCCACAGAGTCTGCTTTGCCGCGCGGTACACCTCGTACAGCGCGGCCTCCTCCTCGGGTACCCGACGACGTCTCCTCCGGTAGCGGGTGTACCGGCGTCTCACCGCCACGCATGCGACGCGCAGCTGCGCGATCTCGGCGGACCACCAGTACACCTGGCGCCTTGCACCCTGTGCGTGGGCGCGGGGCATAGACGCGTCGCATATCTGCGTCATTGCCCCGCGGAACCACAGCGCCTCCAGCTCGACGTCATCGGGTCCGGTCGTTGCCGACCCCCGGAACCAGGCCTGAGCAATGGCTGCCTCCTCGAGAAGCTCCCTGTCGATGCGCTTACGCGCCCAGCGCGGGCCGTCCGAACGCGGGACTGATGTTCTGCGGCCGCCAGCGGTCTGGGCGGAGACGTCGAATCGGATATATCGGTGATCCGACAACGTCTCCACCTCCGCGGCGACACGCCAGTCGCGGACACGGCTCGCGACAGCAGGGCTTGCGAACGACACGTCCACTATGGACCCGCCCCGCTGCCGCACGCACGTGTAGACCGAGCCCCGGTTCAGGACGACCAGGCCAGTGGTGATCGCCCACTCCTCCAATGCCTCACCCTTAGCATCGGTCACCGGGGATCCCCACGCCACAGACTTGGCGTTGAGATCCCCGAGCAACAGCACCGGGCGAGGATGGAGCTGGCCCACGACGGCACCCAACTCGACAAGGAACCTCTCGAAGTCGGCGAGACTCTTGTTGGGCGAAAAATACGCCCCAACGACGCCAACGCCATCTGCGAGGGCGGCTACCCAGCCGTGCCCCCGAGACGGGCTGACGAGAGCCCCGCCAATGATGGCCACCAAACCGTCCAGATCTCCCACCCAGTTATCCCTGGGCGGGACCCAGTACGGCTCGGCGACCACGGCCACGTGAATCGACCACTCTGCCATGCTCTGGAGCAAGAGATCCTGAGCTCTGGCAGAGTGGTTGATATTGCCCTGGAGGAGACGGAACAGCGCCATTTATGCGCAGTCCATCCCCCCCTCTGCACCATTCTCAGGCCGGGAGTCGGCCGGAGGGCAGCCAGGCTGAGGGCCCCCGGCAGCCCTGGCAGACCCTCTCTTCTTCTTTTTGGTGGGCGCGCCACAGGCCTTACCGCCCGCTCTGTGCCCAGCGGGCCTCCCTGCAGCTGTACAGAGGCTGCAGTTTGGCGCCGCGGAGCACTGGGCCGCCTTATGTCCGGGCTGGCCGCAGCGATAGCACTGCTCGCTGCGGTCAATTGCGGCGGTGCACCGCGCCCTAACATGCCCCATGTCCAGGCACCGGTAGCACCGCAAGGCCCTGGGCTGCAGCATCTTCACCCTCGCCGCAACCCACCCCACCAACAGACGCCCACCGTCAGCGACCTTACTCGCCGCCGCCACCGGGCACCGCACCCAAATCGTGCCGAGTCCGGAAGCGTCGGCGCGCATGTCGCCCGTCCGCACGTCTCCTGGCGGACATCCGCCGACTCGGGCGACGGCCACCACGACCTCAGCCGGGGTCGTCGAGTCGTCCAGGCCATCGACGCGCAGCTTAGCGGTCTTCATGGGCCTGAACACCCGGACGTCCTCCGGGTCGAGGACCTCCCTCAGCTTGGTGGCCAGGATGTCCGCCTTTTCCCCGCTAGAGGCACCCGACACCTCGAGCAGCCGCGCCCCCGTAATCGCCGGCCTCAATCTGAAGCCGGACGGTGTGCCAAGGTCGGGGAACGCGACTTTGGCTTTCGCCTGCGCTAGGACCGCCTTGTAGGTAATGCCCCGTTCGACGGCTCCGGGCTGCAGTGTAATAACTACAGCTGCGGAGCGTGGGGCTCTGACCTTAGGCGGTCCCTGGGCCTTCTTAGGAGCCGATGCTGGTGCCGGTGCTCCAGCGGGTGCTAGTGGCGCCGTCTTCTTCCCGCGACGCCGGCCCTTCTTGACGACCGTCGCCCACGTCTCTGTGGGAGGTGCGAGCGAGGCCGCCGGTGGCGCTGTCGCCCGGGAAGTGGGCACGGACGTACCCTCCGCGGGCTTTTTATTCCCCTTCCCGGACCCACTCGTCTGAACCGGCGCGGTTGTTGGCCCCCGGTTAGTTGGCCCCTCCTTACGCTTGTCCGCAGCGAGCGGTGGGCGGAGATTCACCGCCGGAAGGAGCCTCTCCTCGATGGCCTCCATGCGGGCACCCACCATCTGTCCACACTGCATCATGCAGATGCGCGCGATCTTCTCTATCTCCGCATCCGCAAGTGCAGGTGTCGACGATGGGACCGGCGATGGAGCCGACAACCGGGCCGTGACGGAAGAGGTGCTGTTGGCAGCGGGTAATACCCTCTGGGCGGCGAACTGCCGCTTGAGGTCCTCCAACTCGGATCGGAGACGGCTATTCTCCTCCCATAACTTCGCCGTCTCCTCCGTACTCGTGCGATTAAGGAGGACCTCAACCGCCTCCTTTATTCCCTCAGCCGCCTCCTTCAAAGCACGGGTGAATGTGCCCTTCAGGTTGCCAGATTTGGTGGCCACCTTCAGGACGACATCCACACCGTCCAAAACCTGGCGACTGAGCGCCACCCCCGTCACGCTTTCCCCGGCTGCCATGCGAGCAGAGCGCCGCTCTCGGGCCTGTCGAGCCAACTCAGTGACCTCGTCAGCCGCGACAGTCTTTTGCTGGGCCCTCTTAGCAGCCCTCGCCTCAGCTCTGTTGGAACCCAACAGGGACGTAGTCGAGCCTCCGCTTTGGTCCTCCACCACGGGCTCGGAGTCGGGCTCCACAGGAACCGGCGTGTCGGGGCGCTTCAGAAAGCGACCCCAAGCGTCGCGCGACGTCGAAGAAGCTGACGTTCCGGTCTTTGCGCGACCTCGCCCTCTTCTGCCTGCTGGCCCCAAGGGTGCCGATAGGTTTTCCTCACTAGAGGAGTGGTCCGCCTTCCAATATTTTGGAGTATGTCCTTCCCCACTCTCCACCTCTTTTTCAGCCAGAGAGCGCTTTGAGCTTACGCTCGCCACGCTCACCACACTCATCCTCTCGGATGCAGTGTCAGAATCTGACACCGCACCTACACTTTTTGGTTCGTCCCCTGAGAGACAGGAGCCTCCTCGGCTCTTGTTGCCATTGGCAATCGGGAAACAGTTGATGCCCCCCCCAGAATACGTGGGGCATGACGCTACGGAAGGTAGCGTGGCGGATTCTCCAGCTGCTGAGCAGCTGGTACCGCCCTGGGGTAAAATTTTTTCACCTGTGTTGTCCATTTTTTATTTTTGTCCGCTTTTTAAGGGTGCGGTCCCTGGAGCGCTAGCGACTGGTCCCCCACCAGCCACTCATCCTCTCGCCACGCTCAAAACTTAGGATTAGGTGGTTTTTTTATCTTAGAGGTGTCCTTCCTCTCCGACGGCGGCATTAGACATGCCTCCGTTCGCTGTCTGGCCAAACCGGCTCAGCGAACCCGCCGAGTGTTCTCTCGTCACGATTGCTCGTGAGAGAGAAGCGCCAGCCACGTTGGTACGCCTGCACCATTGTGGCAGGGTCGCGTCCAGTGTCAATCGACGACCGTCGATCAATCAGGAGCGACCCATCTCCCTTGTTTCTCCACTGTGCCCTCTGCTAATCAGAGGGACACGTGGAAGAACATCATGGAGCCTACTGCTCCCCCCCCCCGCAGAAATTCGCCACAGACAATACACTCTCCGAAAAAACCCCCAAACCCTTTTTTCAAAAGAGTAAATTGACCATGCCCAGGGTGCACCGGCCCGACAACTGCTCTTCCCATCGAACGTATCCGTAAGGGATAAGCAGCTATCAGGCACACGAGGAGGTTTTCTGCACGCACCCCAAGACCAACTGCCCTTCCTCAACACCCCCGCCAACTATCAAAAATCGGCGTCTGGTCCTTTCCCACACAATTTTTTGTAAACTTCGACTTATAACACATTTTTCTATTTCTTAATTGTTTCTCAATTGCGTCCCGGGTATACGATTCACAGATGGCTGCAATAACGCGTCCTCGCTTTAACTTTCTCGTTCTCAGAATTTCTAAAGGACTATGGATTTCGATTTTCTTAACATTTCTTTCGAGCGGCGACGGCTGCCATAAGTGCGGATGCCATAAAATAGAAATGTAATGCATTTCTGAGAGGCCAATATTACTTTACAAGTGCAAAGAATTAGGATATCTTGTTAATTATTAGGGTAACGCGTCAAGCTGTCAGACCATAAAATTAAGATTTAATGTGTTTCGTAAAGTGGGCCGAACCACGTGCATGGTTTTAGAATAAATATAATATTTTGTGTGTTTATAATGTGCTCCACCCAAGCTGGGAAGATCTCCACCGTATGTTACACCGTGTCCTCCGGGCAATCCATTCAATGGTGACACCCGGGCGTTTCCTCCCGCCTTATGCGAAACAGGAACCTCCTGAAACAACCGTGTCCGGTGAGGACCTGGGTCAGGCGGAAGGTGAGGACGACGTGGCGCCTCACTCCTCAAAGAGGGGACTTTTCGCCACTATCATAATCATAATCATTTCATAATCATATTCATTTATTTGCAATAGGTATTGGTACAGTGTTGGTCTTAAAGTTATCTATTAAGTTGCCTAATACATAGTTAGACATTTGACATGCAAAACATTATCGATAATCAATACATTTAATATATTGTTTATGTCCAACGGCATGCTTTAAATACTAGTTTATTATTGATTCATTTTTCCATAAATACATTCAATATTAATAATCGTCACATTAATTTAAAACATATTAAATATTTTCATTTATAAATTCATTAATAGTATAAAATCGTTTTTCCAGCAGCCATAATTTTAACTTTATAAAAATTAAATTATTGGGTAACTCTTTAAAGTTCTTTGGTAATTTGTTATATATAAGTGTCATATGATAACAGTTCTTTTTATACAGAGAAGTCCTTGGTGCCCTAGGCAGAACTATTCTATCCGGATCTCTAACTTTTCGAGGGCAACGGTCATGAGCCTTTTTAAACAGGTCAAAGTGCTGTCGGACGAATTTCGCACATTCTAAAATATACATACTGTGGAATGCCACAAATGGCTCGAATGCATTTTTTTTGTACCCTAAAGGCTTTATCTGCAACTGTTGAGTTACCCCATAGTATAAGGCCGTATTGTAGACTCGACGCAACGCAGCCGTGATATGCAGTTCTAATCGTACTCTGCGACGAGGTCTTTCGCAGTGTGTAGAGAACATAAACGAATTTGTTTAATTTGTTGCATATGTTTTCTACATTTGGTTTCCAGGAGAAGTAGCGGTCCAATACAACTACCAGAAAAGTAGTTTCCTCTGTCTCTAATAGAGGTTGTCCATTATAATTAATGTTAAGTTTTTCTCGCTTTCGACTATATGTCCCAAATTGAACAATTTTTGTTTTATTTATATTTACATGCAAATTATTAAATCTTAACCAAGAAATTGTTGATTCAATTGTATTATTAATGTCAAATCTGTAATTATTTATGTCAGTATTAATTGGCGATTTCACAATAATCGAAATGTCATCCGCAATTAATGTGCATGTATTGGAAGTGTGTTCAGGAAGATCATTAATATATAATAAGAATAAAGGGGGACCCAAAACGCTCCCTTGTGGTATACCCGAGTTGTTGCATTTTGAAAGAGACCGAATTCCTTTAAGTTCTTTATTCTCAGACATACTTGGAATCTCAACACATTGCTTTCTACCCAGTAGGTAGGTTTCAAGCCAGCTAAGGGCCGGACCTCTAATACCATATCGTTCCAATTTCGAAAGTAAGATTCTATGTCTCATCACTAGCACTTTGTGTATGTTTTATTTAATTGTGTGGTTATTATCTTTTCGTGTGCGTTTGTAGCAATATGAAGCAAGTATCTGTGCGTGATTGTCAAATGTTCGTAGTGTGCTGTTTGTGTTTTCCTCGCCCCCCGGAAAAAGTGGCAGAAAAAGTTGATCGGTGATTCGCTGTTTTTCATCCATCATTCGATCTCCATAGGTTAAATGCTCTAAGGCTCCTCCGTACTCTATCTCTTTGTAGTAGTTTTGCGAAAGAACTCTTTGATAACTGTGCTGTGTGTATGTGAACTTGCTTTATTTAAAATGTCGAGTTTGCAATGTGTTACTTGCAACGTTCGCTTGTCCCGTATAAGAAGGCACGCTTTATCAGATGAGAGTCTCGACCGATCACCATGTTCGGCAAGCCGATCCCTTGGGAGAAGCGAGCCAAATACCTGGGTGTCGTACTAGACGAACACCTCTCCTTTTCAGAGCACATTAAGGCGGCTCGTTCGCGCGCCGCCTTCGCTCTAGGTAGACTTCACTTTGTCCTCAATGCACGTAGCAAATTGTCACTGAAGTGCAAAATGCGTATCTACACAGCGTGCATCCGCCCGATCATGACCTATGCCAGTGCAGTCTTCGCACACGCCAAGCCCGTTCGCTTCCATAGAATGCAGACCCTCCAGAACAAGTTCCTCCGTAGGATAACAGGCTCCCCCTGGTACGTTCGCAACGAGATCCTTCACGTTGACCTCAAGATTCCCACTATCCGTCAGTTCATGAAACGCATTTCAAAGCGTTTCTTCGAGACCGCCGCGAATCACCGCAACCCTCTGGTTGTGAAAGCCGCTAGTTATATTCCCTCCTCCATTAGTCAAGTCCGCCGTCCCAAGCATGTCCTCACCGATCCCGATGACCACATAACTCTCATTCAGGAGAGCAGTAGGGCCACCAGCACAGTGCACAAACACAGACCGACATTCCGACCTCGCCGCCGAGGTTCCTCGCGAAGATCCCGACGTAATTGTCCCCCCCGACCCTTGCTCGACGAAGTGCCAGCCCGCGCCGTAGCTGAGCCTGTAGCTTTAAATTCCCCGATTAATAATAATCAACTAAATTTGATCCAGCCTGTCCCATCTTGCTGTCCTCCCGTCAGCGACGCCCTAAGCCGAGGTCCGTACCCCACAGGGGGTGCCCTTAGCGAGCGTTCGCTTAATAATATAAGTAGTTTTACGCCCCTGGCTGGAGGCTTTGAGTCCGCTTAAGGCAGCCACAGGATAGTCCGGTTAAGTAGTCACGACCTCTCAAGGTCAACTACGAGATGCCATACAAAAAAAAAAAAAAAAAAAAAAAGATGAGAGTGAAGATCTCGTGAATACTATTCGACTGCGGGCATATCCTAGAAATGTTAGTAGTAGTTTACGAATAATATTCTGCATAAGAGTGGGCCTGTGACGAAGTCTGTGATAAGTTTTACGTGTTGAAAAGTAGTCCTTACCTATTTAAACCACACCATACAACACAAAAATATGTATATAGCAGACAGACTTTTTTTATGGTGGCAGAATAAGTTGATCGGTGATTCGCTGTTTTCCATCCATCATTCCATCTCCATAAAATAACATGTTTATTTATCATTTACGTGTTGGTTTATTTCATCTCTGAATTTAGAAAGCAAAATTGAAGTGTATTTATTAGGTTGAAAGCCAAACTGATAACCTGACAAGACATCGTTTTAATGTAAAAATTCTGAATTTGTTGACACACATATTTTTCTACTACCTTATCTATGACTGGTAATATTGTAATGGGCCTGTAGCTGTCATCGTTACTTTGAGATCCATTTTTATAAATTGGTCGTACAATACCTGATTTTGATTCATGAGGATATTCTCCCGCTTCTATACTAGTGCATATTAGTTTAACTATGGCCTTAGTTATCTTATCACTTACAACTTTCACGTCTATACATCGAACGTAATATTAAGCGTAATATTGTAATGGGCCTGCCCATTACAATATTACCAGTCATACATAAGGTAGTAGAAAAATATGTGTGTCAAAAATTCAGAATTTTTACATTAAAACAATGTCTTGTCAGGTTATCAGTTTGGCTTTCAACCTAATAAATCCACTTAGATTTTGCTTTCTAAATTCAGAGATGAAATAAACATGATAATAAACATGTTATTTTATTCCTCATATGATTTGACCAAGTTTATTCTCGGATTTTTATACACTTTGACATTAATGGACTTAATATACTTTACAATGGCATGCAAATTTACTTTGTAAGCAAGTGTAGCATGCATGATCAGCCTACAACGTTCCCACGGCTGAAACACAGGCCTCCTCTCTATGAGAGAGAGTAAGCCGTAATTCACCACGCGGGCTCAGTGCGGATTGGTAGATGTCACATGTCTTCGAATTTTTGGTTATAGGACATTCCGGTTTCCTCACGATGTTTTTCTTCACCGTTTTGTGAGCAGTGGTGATGAAATAATTTTACACAAAGTAAAGCGCCTGCCTGGGTTCGAACTCACGACCTACAACTCGTAAGTCGGAGCCTTTACCACTGGGCCACCTCTGCTCACTTTGTAAAGGATTATAATAATCCTTGAATCGTTGAGCTCCTTAAGTTCTGTGTTGATCTGCATGATTAATGACAAATGCGTGCACTGACTGGACAGGTCCACTCATTCTGTGTGGTTCTTTCCTCAAAAGACCATTTCAGACATCAATCACAATCTACATGGTCTTCACATGACCTGATCAAGATTATGTCTGGACTTTAAAAGAGACTGTGATCTCTGAGTTTGTTTCGGCCTTTCTTCTCAGAGTATACAGAAATAAAATCATTTATCATTTATCAACGACATTTGTAGGCAATGTAATAGTCGACCCCAAACTTTTCCTCCAAGCCGGTTCACGTTCACTACTTATTTTAATTTTTTGGTAATCTTTTTATTGTTCATTGTGGACTTGGGTATTTCACTGTAATAAAATAAGAAATCTAGTTCTATCCCACTTCTGATGACAGTAGGGGTCTAGAATTAAAAAATAAAACGACACGTCTTTACTCTACGGATCTATATTGAGACTGCCTAATCAGAGTTCACGATACAAAAGTGACTTATCCTAATGATTGTTTATTATATTCTAAACCGTAACTATACATAAGTGTGGCTCTCATACGCATAATGATTAACTCCTTAAATGTTAGACACCAATACACGTGTTTATGCTCTATTGCTCTAATAACATTTGTAGGCAATGTTATAGTCGCCCCACAACTTTTCCTCCAAGCCGGAGGTGTGTAGTTTTTTTTTTGATGTTAGACGTTAAAGGTTCAAAATTTATTCAAGGGTTTCTGGGAAAAGTCGCCTGAATAGAAGGGGAGGGGATAAAAACACCAGTAACAAGGCGTAGTCGACGGAGCCCTTAGTGGGGCTCCTCCTTCTGGGTGGTTTAAAACAGAATAACCACGAAGAGAATGGTCCCCTACGAACCTTACCGGTCCGAGTTGGGGTGCCCCAAGTACCGAGCTCACTTCGCTCGTACATATTTTTAAAAATTTAATATTATAATAAATACCTAAAAATAACTTACATGTTTCCACATAACATAACATAATATCACGTCTGTAATCCCAGAAGGGTTAGGCAGAGGTGTAGCTATAGGACACCCACATTTTGACAGTTAAGGGGCGAGCCTATTGCTATCAACCGGGCACAAATCCGGACTCCAAGACATCACCTCCGGACATGTTTCCATTATTCTTATTAAGCTAATCGTCATTACGCCTAATATTATGCGAATTAATATTATACCAAAACAAATTAGCCCACAAGATAATTATGTCAACATAAACTGCCTAACACAGTCAGTCACACCATAAACTGTCAACATATGCCAAAAAGAATTATGGAAAAGTATTATTATACCAAAGCAATATCCCAAAATAGTTATGCAAAAGAATATTATGAAAAAGAAATTATGCGTAAAAAAGGGATCCCAATGAAATCACCTAGTCTACTTGTTCCCATGAAACGGTGCTTATGTACCTAAAGAATTTGTGTTTAAATTTATTGTTTTTATTAAAACTGCGCTTGTATAGAAGCAGGTGAAGGAAATCATCAGAATATCAATAAAACACGCACGTTGTTGTTGCATCCTCGTGTGAGAACCTTGCGCTGTGATCCAGCCCAAACTTCATAAATAAAAATCAATAAAGACAAACAGTAATCACCAATAAGTAGCATGCAACCATGATAAAAATTAGACAGTGGCAGTGGCACGTGTTCAGGTTGGTATCGATATTTACTTCTCAACCGCTCTCGGTAAGACATACCTGTTGGCGATCAGCAACCGACCTTTTTATATATATCCTTTTTTTATATGCTTTTTGGATTTGACTCTTGTTTTTTATAACGTCAGTGGTTGTAAAAAATTAGACATTAAAATACATCAAAAGGAAAAGAAAATTGTGTTTTCTATTTTTACATCAAGCCATCCTCAACATTGGTGTCAGAAGTGGGATGGCTTGATGTCATGTTGGTCACGTCTCAGATTGGTTCCACTTCAAGAAGTCATATGAACAATCCAAGGCGCACTTTTCCCCTAGCGACAACATCACAAGACTTGGTGCGGCGCTGCACAGAGATGCCAGAGAGGCAGTCTCCATCAGACTGATATCAGCTGATGACCCGGAGCAGATCGTCCAAGCGTTAGAGACCAGGTTCGCTCAGCCGGAAGTCATCGTACTACACCAGATCTCAATGGTAAAAGCCCTTCCTAAAATAAGTATGTACGAGTCTGCGCGAGAGCTGAACAAATTCGCCTGTCGCATCCGTAACTGCGTCGAGATTATCCGTTTGCTGGATCTCCCCGAGCACCTCGCTTCACCGGACCTTCTCAACATCATCATAGGCAAATTGACTCCCCTCCTACGGTCTAAATGGAGAGACTTTGCATCGCCGAGGGTTGGCTCTGGTAAGTTTAAGTTAGAAGTTTTGGCCGATTTCCTTGAAATTGAAGCAAAATTACAAATTAAATTTGATTTCATAGTACCAGAGCCGACACTTGCCAAAAGTCATCGCGTCAAAACATCCAGAGATAAAATTTACGCAATTGGGACAACATCAAACACGTCAAAGCTAAAAAGTTTTTATTTATGCCAGTACTGTCATGATGGTAAACACGAAGATAGCGATTGTGAAGGTTTTAAATCTCTGTCTCTGGACGATCGGTGGCAATGGGTGATGGAGAACAAGATCTGCCGTAGATGCTTAAAAAAAGGTTCTCACCAATATCGTCACTGCAAGAAGAAGTGCAAGTTCGATGGCTGCCCGGTTGAGAAACGACACCACACCCTCTTGCGTAGAACCCAAACTGTGTCGACAGCCCATTTTGAAGTACAGTCATCCGCGGAAATCGCAGCCCCCAAGGTGCAGACGTCAAGCGCGTCGAAGGAAGAGCAACGAAACGTCACCGTAGCCCACAATTGTGCTCCACTGAGCTCGTCTTGTCTTAAGCCACTCCTTCAGGTTATAGCAGTCACTATTTCTGGACCCCTGGGAAGCGTTAACACGTTTGCCCTTCTTGACGACGGGAGTTCCGTGACTCTGCTGGACCAATCCGTGGCAGACTCGGTGGGAGCTCAGGGCCCTACATATAGGCTGAATATTGACTGCATTGGTGGATTGAGTACCCAGGCAGACGTGAGTTACGTTAACATCAAATTGAAGGGTCGACATGGTGCGGACAGTTTTGACATCAAAGCGCGATCCATTCCCAACTTGGGCATTAATAAGCAGTCAGCACGTTTAGACGACGTCACCAGGTACCATTATTTATCTGATTTAGTGGACATAGTGTGTTATGATGATGCGAAGCCCATGTTGTTGATAGGTGCGGACAATTGGCACGTGTCACTTCCTTCTGCGGTCCGCCACGGCACTCGTGAACAACCCGTGGCTGCTCGCACCGCACTAGGGTGGGTCCTCTATGGACATATTTCTGGCAGATCGAACAATGCCACTTCCGTTAACCATATCTCCGTCGCTGCCGACAACGAGTCTTCCCTGGACAACCTCATCAAGGAATACTTTCGACTAGACTCTACAGGAATAACGAAGGTAGACCATCGTAGTGCTAGCGAACAACGAGCTTTAAACATTCTAGAGGAGACTACCAAGCGAATAGATTCTGGTAGATACGAAGCGGGCCTATTATGGCGCGATAATGTCACAACCGTCCCTAAAAGCCGCGACCTGGCCTTATCGAGATTTACTAATCTAGAGCGTAAGATGGCTAAAGATGGTGCGTATGCGGATGCCTACAAGAAAATTATTCAAGGTATGATCAGCAACGGGTACGCTGAATTATGTTCGGGTCCACCGTCAGGCCAGGTACCGTGGTATCTTCCACATTTTGGAGTTATCACACAAAAAGAAGCTGCGGGTTGTCCACGATGCGGCGGCGAAGTGCGCTAGTGTCAGCCTCAACTCGCTTCTGCTGACTGGACCCGACCTACTCCAGCCGCTTCTAAGCATCGCCATGAGGTTTAGGGAAGGCCCGGTTGCCTTGACGGGAGATATCAGGCAGATGTTTCCGCACATTAAAATTAGACCTGAGCATAGGGACTCACAACGTTTTTTGTGGAGAGATAGTCCCGATTTGCCGCTTCAGGAATTCCACATGTCCTCGATGATATTCGGCGCAGCGTCTAGCCCGTTTACTGCGCTATGGGTGAAAAACAAAAACGCTAGCCAATTTCAATTACAACACCCGGACGCCGTGCGGTCTATCGTCGAAGACCATGGATGACTATTTAGGGAGTTTCGACAGCATCATTGAGGCGGCACAGCGAGCGTTTGAAATATGGTCCATTCATAAATCGGCTTGCTTCGAGATGCGTTCTTGGGTTTCAAATTGCAAGGAAGCCCTAGCGTTAATCCCTGCAGACTTTTATGCGACAAACGCTATTACTAAGGTGAGCTTAGGACCGACGTCTCCCTCACAAATTCGCGTATTAGGTCTTACGTGGAACGTTAGCGAGGACAAGCTTTATTTCGTCAAGACTCTTCCGAAAGTCCCTTCTAAGTTTACAAAACGTTCAGTTTTGTCCTTGCTGATGTCCATCTACGATCCCTCAGGATTTTTAACCCCCGTAATTATGAAAGGCCGCGGTCTATTTCAAAAAACCTGGAAGTTGGGCATAGATTGGGATCAGACTTTGCCGGCTAACTTGATCGAGGATTGGAAAAGTTGGTTGCTCGAAATTCTAAATTTAAAAAAAAGTTCAATTCCCCGATGCTACTTTCGCGGCACCGGACGCATTAAGAATGCCCAACTCCATGTCTTTGCCGACGCCAGTGAACGCGCGTACGCCTGTGTGGCTTACTGGCGCTTCACAGACGACGACGGTAACGTAAGGTTATCTCTGAAACCCGTTTCAATCCCGAGATTGGAGCTCCAGGCCGCCCTGATCGCATCGCGTTTCAGCGCTTATGTAATTGAAGCGCACTGACGAAAACCCAATCAAATTTACCTTTGGACGGATTCTCTAACCGTTCTGAAGTGGCTCCGTAGTGACGACGTCTGCACATTTAAAGCCTTTGTCTCGTTCCGGGTGGGAGAGATAGCTAAGACAACGAACATCCAGACGCTACGCGAGATATTCGCAATTTTACAACTTCATCGCGTTGGTTCACAGGACCGACATTTCTCTTGTCTCCGCCCTCTGACTGGCCATGTGAACCGACGTGTGCCGTCCCTCTAGTGACCGAAGAACTGAAACGAGATTCGGAATCGGTGGGACTGATAGTTGCTTCACCGCGACAGCTACCTTTACCGGTAGTTGCGGATCACCAACGCTTTAGCAGTTGGAACCGGTTGCCACAGCGCGAACCCATCAGTGTTTAGACAAGTTTCATTCAGTTTTGCGCCCAAATTCCAAATTTTATCCAAACGCACTGCGAGATGCTCACAACCTGTTTGCTCTTTCCGTTGAAGACCTCAACGTTGCGGAGGTCCATTTGTTTCGTAAAGTTCAACAAGATTCCTTCCGCGAGGATTTGATGCGCGTTCAAACAGCACGTTCCGTTTCGAGTGATAGTAGACTTCGGAACCTTTCGCTTTTACTCGGTGAAGACGGGCTCCTTCGTCTTTCTGGTCGCACTGCCGCCACAGAGCATGTAGAGTCACGCCCAATTGTCCTAGACGGCCGACATCCTATCGTCAAGCTACTGATATACTCCTATCACGTCAGGTACGCCCACGGACATAACGAGCTAGTGGTTAATGAACTGCGCCAGAGGTTCTACGTGCTAAGCCTCAGGCCAGCCGTCAGAGGAACCTCGCAGAGATTCCAGTTTTGTCGCAATAGGAAGGCTAAGCCGGAATCACCATCAGAGGGAGACTTGCCAGATGCAAGGTTAGCACATCACCAGCGCCATTTCACCCACGTGGGCCTGGATTATTTTGGGCCTATTAGCGTCTCTATTGGCAGACGCACTGCCAAGAGATGGATTGCACTTTTTACATGCATGACTGGTGGCACTCAGACGGTTCATCGCTAGAAGGGGATGCCCGACGAAGTTTTACTCCGATAACGGGACTCCATTCGTCGGAGCAGCAAAGATGCTGCCAGAGCTCTTCAATTTCGGCGCAAATAAAAGGATAGAATGGCGATTCATACCCCCATCCGCTCCATTTATGGGGGGCTGTTGGGAGCGGCTAGTCCGCTCGGTAAAGAGGGCCATCGCGGTAACATTGAAGGAAAGGACACCCAAGGAGGAGGTATTAAACACTCTGCTCTTAGAAGCGGAGTCAATTATGAATTCAAGACCCCTGACACACGTCTCGGCAGATGTGGGCGCAGAGTACGCCCTGACTCCTTTCACTTTCTTAATTGGAAGCCCGAGCTGCGAGCCTGAGACTAATGTTTTCGTCGTCGCAGACTTGATCCGACGTGTAAGCTGGAGAAAGGCGCAGAGGCTAGCAGACCACTTCTGGCAGCGCTTCGTACGAGAGTACCTGCCTACGCTCACACCCAGGAGGCGGTTGCAGGAGACTCGTCCGTTAAGGGTGGGTGATCTAGTTTTAATCGCGGACGGAACGCTGCCCAGGAACCAATGGCCCCGAGGGCGAATCGCAGCAGTGCACCCGGGAAAGGACGGGATAGTTAGAGTAGTGGACGTCGCAACGAAAGGGGGCGTGCTGCGTCGACCCACTCGCAAGGTGGTGTTGCTTGTCGCCGCCCAGTAAATTGGTGTTTTCACACCGTCGGGTGCCATTTTGGCGATCAGCAACCGACCTTTTTATATATATGCTTTTTGATTTGGCTCTTGTTTTTTATAACGTCAGTGGTTGTAAAAAATTAGACATTAAAATACATCAAAAGGAAAAGAAAATTGTGTTTTCTATTTTTACATCAAGCCATCCTCAACAATACCTGTAAATAACTTTTCAATGATACCTGTAGTCGATAGCTAAAGTACAAAGTGATCCAAATATGGAATCAAAACAGAGCCACGACGTAACAATATGATTCTGTATATGCTACTGTAAGGTTCCTTTAATGCACTTGACCGACGCGGCGACGATCAATGCAAAATGGCAACATACCTGGATATTGGGCATCTGAAGTTATAGTGTAAAGAGACTTGTTAAGACAATTTTTAACCACCAATAAACAGTTAATTCTAGTTCCACAATCGCTGTTTGCGTGCGATGCTGCCAGTCATATAAAACTATGTGATAACTATCTAAATCCTCTGGTTCTTTCGGTTCATAACCACGGAAATAGTCATTAAAAAAACTTTTTTGAAATAACACAGTTACCTTAAAGACGTGTTATACAATATTGCTAACGTCATAATATTAGTTAAAAGATGTCATTACGTGTTTGTGTAATGAAAAGTTCTTCTTGAACAGTTATCTTTTGATAAACTGAAGCGAAACAAAAACAAATAATTACTCCAAGTTATGCACAATATTTGAGTTTAAAAGTTAACCAGATCCAAATAAAAAATTCATAAATGTTAGAAATGGTATCTGACACACCAACAATTTTTTTTGGAAATATTAATTCAGGTTACAGAAACGCCTCGCCTACAGATTTATTGGTTATATGTATGCTAACCAAAAAAAGGAGTCGATTTATTCAATAATTGATTTTAAAGCAATAGACGCCTATTGTGCCTAACTCATGAAACGATGTTTCAATAATTCATTTAATGAATTGAAAGCATTAGAGAGCATTAATATAATAACAATGGTGATTCATTGACTTCAGGTAAACGCAACTAATATGCTAAATGGTTTAAATGATACAATCAAAATTACAATAGGGCCTCAGTTCCGTTTATTAAATCTGAGGAATCCGAAAATGAAGGAACATACTGCCAGTAAACTGCTCGATTAATTCGTGTTTAAAAATGAAGTCAATAATTTTAAATATTTTCTGCATTTTAGTAAGTGTGAGTGCCTTATTTAAATCTAAGCAAGATCATGATATATGCCTCACCAGTTGTGTCGTAAAATTGGTTGAAGATATTGATTATAAGAAATATACCAACTACATGGACATAACAGTCATTAATATTAATAATGATCTAAAATTATCAGCCCTCCATAACGTAGAAGGTGCACGATTTGTTTCAAGAAGATTCTTTTGGGAACCCAGAAATAATTATAATGTGATCTATATATTGACGAGTAAAGATTATCAAGAATTAGAGCATGGGTTAAATCAAATAATCTCAGATACATTTTGGAATCCAGCAGCAAGATTTATCATTGTCCTGCAAAACTACAAGAATTATAGTTTACATGACATTACCGATCTACTACATGCTTACAATATTTTTAATAAAGTTTCATTAATATCACGTGATGGTGAAGACTACGCTGTTTACAAATATACTTTTACAAAACCTGGTTATTGTTTAAAATCCGGTCATCTGGCGTTTTGGTCTTGGTGCTCTGATTACCGCTCTGAGAAGAATTTTCCTCTCTTATACAAGGGTAGTATTCGTAACTGCCGATTTAAATTCATAGCACGTAATTTATGGCCGTTCACGAACTTCGACACAAGCACCAAAGGATTTGAACCACATTTCATATCAATGTTTGAGAAGCAATTTGGCGTGAAAATTTAGTTACAAGAATTTGGCAATGTAGACAAATATGGGCAATTCATAAATAACTACACAATGATCATGTTAGAAATAGTGACAAACAATGATTTTGACTTTGAATGCGCCGTGGCAGGATTCTCGATTAACTCGCGGGCGAATAATGGGAACATTTCACACTGTTACCCGTTGTTCATAGGTCACATGTTTTATGTAGTTGCTCACTCTAACTATGTAGAGCAATGGGTTGCAGTTTTATATAAGTCTCTTAATACTTGTATTGTAATTAGCCTCCTGTTTGTAACTTTCAGTGTGGCGGCTACGTACTTATCAATATTTTGTACAGGAAAAGATGTTTCGTACAACGTTCTAATTGTATTTGGATATTTATTGAATAAAAATTCTGTCAGGCGTACGGTTGTCGGATGGCCACAGACACTAATTTTTTCGAGTCTATTGTTTACAGCGCTTATAATCCCTTACGCAATCCAGGCAAACTTGTACAGTGTGTCCATGGTTATGAACCGAAAGAACCAGAGGATTTAGAGAGTTATCACGTAGTTTTATATAATGACTGGCAGCATCGCAGTGAATTTCATGGGCACAGCGATTGTGGAACTAGACTTAACTGTTTATTGGAGGTTAAAAATTGTCTTAACAAGTCTCTTTATACCATAGTTTCAGATGCTCAATATCAAGGGCACCAGTGGCACCTGACAAACGATCAATGCAAAATGGCAACATATCGGTTAAAGGAACCTTACAGTAGCATATACAGAACCATATTGTTACGTCGTGGCTCTGTTTTGATTCCATATTTGGATCACTTTGGACTACAGATGTCGACTACAGGTATCATTGACAAGTTTTTTACAGATATGGCTCACCGAGAGCGGTTGAGATGTAAATATCGATACCAACCTGAACACGTGCCACTGCCACTGTCTAATTTTTATCATGTTTTTATGCTACTTATTGGTGGTTACTGTTTGTCTTTATTGATTTTTATTTATGAATTTTGGGCTGGATCACAGCGCAAGGTTCTCACGCGAGGATGCAACAGCAACGTGCGTGTTTTGGATTGATATTCTGACGATTTCCTTCACCTGCTTCAATACAAGCGCAGTTTTAATAAAAACAATAACTTAAAACACAAATTGATTTGGTACATAAGCACAGTTTCATGGGAACAAGTAGACTAGGTGATTTCCTCGGAATCCCTTTTTAGCGCATAATTAATTTTTCATAATATTCTTTTGCATAACTATTTTGATATACTGTTTTGGCTTAATAATACTTTTCCATATATATAATAATGGAAACATATAAGTGATTTTTACGAATTTATTGTAACATTTCATTAAAAAAATTACTGGCTACAAGAGCGAGCGAAGCGAGCTCGAGACTTGGGGCACCGCAACTCGTGTCCGGTTAGGTTCGTAGGGGATCATTCTCTTCGTGGTTATTCTTTTTTAAACCACCCAGAAGCCTGCTCCGTCGACTATGCCTTGTTATTGTTGTTTGCATGTCTTCCATTAAGGCAACTTTTCCCAGAAACCCTTCAATAATTTTTTAACCCTTTAACGTTTTATAAAAAAATAACTACACACCTCCGGCTTGGAGGAAAAGTTGTGGGGCGACTATAACATTGCCTACAAATGTTATTAGAGCAATAGAGCATAAACACGTGTGTTGGTGTCTAATATTTAAGGAGTTAATCATTATGCGTATGAGAGCCACACTGTATAGTTACGGTTTAGAATATAATAAACAATCATTAGGATAAGTCACTTAGTTGTATCGTGAACTCTGATTAGGCAGTCTCAATATAGATCCGTAGAGTAAAGACGTGTCGTTTTATTTTTTAATTCTAGACCCCTTCTGTCATCAGAAGTGGGACAGAACTAGATTTCTTATTTTATTACAGTTTAATACCCAAGTCCACAATGAACAATAAAAAGATTACCAATAAAAGTAAAATAAGTAGTGACCGTGAACAATCTGTGATCAGTGAACATTCAGTGACAAGTGTTGTAAATGAAAGAGACGTTATTAGTTCAGAGACTAGTACAGTTGCCTACATTTGACCCTAGTGTTGGTGCTATTGAGGCTAGTGAATGGAGTGCAGAGATAGACGCCCTGGCCTTGAAAAATAAATGGGATGATATCGAGACCATTTCCAGATGCGTTTCATTTTTGGCTGGACCAGCATGTGAATTATATAAAGAATGGACACCAGTTCATCTTCAGTAGATTTTTCCTAAATGTCGCGATTTGCAACGAGATTTCCCGACAGTTACTATTTATGCTGCAAAGAAACATAGAATCCTTTCTAATAGACAGTGGAGCATCTTGTTCTTTAATAAGAGAAACAATTGCCAAATCAATATGTGCTCATCGGCAACCATCAACTATTCATATTTGTTGACTTTGTAATGAGGTTCTAATTTCAAATGAGAAGATAGAGGTGATTATACAACTTGTTTTTTTTATTAGAGACAACTTTTCACATAGCTCAAGGCAAAAAATAGTCTATACGATGCTATTCTTGGTAGAGATGCAGTAAGTACAAAAACTGTTTGTACTTATTGCATCTCTACCATGAATAGCATCGGCGTCACGAAAATCGCACCTCAAAAAAATCCGCTTAAAATGACTTTAAACCCTATTTAACGGTAAGGGCATAACTATGATTCAGAAAAAATCAAGGGATTTGTGTTGGTATATCAAAACATTGAAAAAATACAAGTAAAGCGAGAAAGAAGAAAAAATCTAGTTTTATTAAAATATCAAAATTTACATTAAACTTGTTAAAACTAACTTAAAATCTAGTGCACTCATCAGGGCAACGGGGGTTCCCGTTGCCCTGATGAGTGGAGAGTGATAGGGGCAGGATCTCGTGCTCGCACTCGCCGTATTACTTCGTCACAGAGGTGCTCAATTGGGTTCAGGTCTGGACTTCGCGCTGGCTAGCGCATAACAGGGATCCCAACTGCTTGCAAGTAGTCCCTGACAATTAATGCAGTGTGACAGCGAGCGTTATCATGCATTCACATGAACCCGCTGCCAACAAAACCCGCATAAGGGACCACATGCTCTTCCAGGAACCCCGTTATGTTCCGATGACCAGTCAACGACCCTTGCCCGCGAGCACCTCCAGTCCGGGAAACGCACACAAGGTCCGTTTTGCCGTTGGTTGAAATCCACTTCCGTATTCCACGGTTTCTTGAATTACAGGGTTGTGCGAAATGTTCCCCATGCCTCCTATACATACACTCTTCTACGCCTGTCGTCGCAGAAGAGACACACCCTCGTCTTATCAGAGAAGAGCGCAGCCCACCATTGGTCTATAGTCCAACCCACATGGTCGCGGGCAAATTGCAACCGGTCTCTCCTGTGCTGTCCAGTCAATTTAGGGCCTGTAGCAGCTCTGTGGGCCGCAATTTTGTTCTCCCGTAAGCGTCACCACGGTTAGGAGACGCTTACGCGTGCGTTCTGCGAGCTGATCGGAGCTGCTGTTGCAGCTCAACAACATTGGAGAACCGATTGCGTAAAGACGTCGACACAATGAAGAGATCGTCTCTCTCGGGTGTGCAGCGTTGTCACCCAGAACCACGTCTTCGGATATGTCCACCGATCTCCGGGAACCGTTGGAATACCCGTCGGACAGAAAAGTGACTTAGATTTAGTTACCGAGCAGCATCACACTGCCGCATCCCTGATTGCAGTAGTGCAATCACTTGAGCAGCTTCTTCTGCAGTAGTATCCCTTTTCAAGTTCACTTTTTTTGCTGGAGTTGTTCAAGTGTATTCTCTTCAAAGTCTGGATTTCGAATGACCCACATTTTTTTTTGCTGTTATAAGGGGATTTGGGTGTTTTATGCCATAGTCGAAGAAACGCTTAGATTTAGATAAGCGTTTCATAAACTGGTTTATGGTTGGCATTTTAAGGTGGACGTGGGGATCTATATTGCGGACATAGTAGGGGGCACCCGTGACCTTTCTGAGGAAACCGTTCTGGAAGGTCTGCATCTTATAGAGATGACGTGGGTGAGCGTGCGCTAATACAAAGCTGGCATAGGTCATGATGGGACGGATGACTGCGGTATAGATGCGCAGCTTGCATTTAAGTGACAGTTTACTACGGGCTGTCAGTATAAAATGGAGTCTACTAAGAGCGAAGGAGGCACGCGCGCAATCTCGCGAGGTTTTGGTCTAGGATCACGGCACGGTGCTTGCTTCTCCCAAGAGATCGGCTTGCCGTACATAGTGATCGGGCTGGGAAAGGGGAGGGGGAATCGATGACGTCTCGAGAAGAGAACCGCCCGATTCTTATCGGGGTTGACCTCGATTCTTCATTTCCTGAACCAAGCGCCTAAAACGTTTGCGGAGGTTCGGAGAGTACGAGCTATAGCTTTGGGACAGTGACCAGTATAATAGACGGCAGTGTCGTCGGCGAAAAGATCCAACTGAGCCTTTTTACTCTTTGGGATATCGCTGGTGAATAGAGTGAAGAATAGAGGAGATATAACGGAACCCTCAGGGACACCGGCGCGAATAGGGTGAGAGGACGAGAGTGCACCTTCGATGCGATAGTGAAAAGCACGATTCAACAAAAAGTCTCGTAAGATGAGCACGAGACGATCTGGCACTCCTAGTTGGTAAAGCTTGTTTAACAAACCGTTGTGCCAGACTTTGTCGAAGGCTTTCGCTATGTCGAAGATTAGTACACCCACCATCGCGTTACGCTACAGACCAGCGCACAAGTGCTCTACGATACGGTGGACCTGGTGATACTCGAGTGTTAGGGTCGGAAACTAAAATGCTCGTTGGGAATGAGGCTTTTTGCTTTGGCATAGTCTTTGAGACTCTTATAAATAGGCCCCTCGTAGATTTTGCTGAGAACATTGAGTAAGCTAATAGGGCGGTAGCTAGAGGGCTCAGACTTTGGCTTACATGGCTTTGGGATACCGATGACGGTTGCTTCTTTCCTCGCTTGTGGGAAGATGTTGTTGCTCAAGGCGCCATTGAAGATGGAAGTCATAAGCATTATTAGCGGCGCAGGAAGGAGTTTGTATACCTTATTGATAATACAGTTCGAACCGGGGGCTTTACGAGCGTGGAGCCCTTTAATGATGTCGTGCATTTCGTCTGGAGTGACGGGAGGCAGAGGATCATCAGGGTCTTGGACAGGTGGGTGACCCACATTTGACCGAGTTCGCCCGTTTTAAACCCTTCTAGGGTGGCGCAATTAGTGGGATGTGTGGAAAATTGTAGACGTGTCGTGCTCGGTAGAAACCTACCGAGCACGACACGTCTACAGTTTTTCTTTTTTTTAAGAAATGTAACTATTGTTAATTAAAGGTCATTAAACCTACTTTCAATACATACCATTATTAACTAGGTTTAATGTATGCACTGATGGCTGGACATGATTGAAACCTATTTTCAGAAAGGTGCGATTTTTGTGACACCGACTTTAGTTTTCGGAAAGGCCCATTTAAACATCGCTTGGTAATAAATAAAAAAAAGCCCATAAAAAACACCGAAAAAAAGAATGGTAAAAATGTACAAATGGTGATACAAAAATTAATTACAGGAAAAAACGTCAGAAATATTACACTATTGAACTATTTTTAAAGAGAAAGTTTAACCAAGTAAACCTTAGTGATTATTAACAAGCAATATGATGACATGCTGAATGAGATCGATGTCCTACAAAAGAAAAACAGGGGCACAGAGATCACATTCGAACTGTAGAGTCATAAAATGGTCATGCATGATCTCCAGCAGTCAACACCATCATCTACTTTCGAGATACGCAATGTTCCGCACTTGAAAGAGAAGAGTCTGCGGTGGAATTGACGGATATTATTACTAAAGTAAAAGTGGCAGTGAACGTACCCATAAATTCCACACATATTCGTGACATATACAGGCTCCCAGGTAAACCGGGGTCTACTGGTAGAGCGATCGTCACTGAATTTACCAGCGTCCAAACCAAGTCCAAATTAGTACGTTACTTTAACAAGAAATGTCCTAAGGAAGACCGTTTGAGTTCCAAGAACGTCGGTTTGGATGGGGACCGACGCCCAATTTTTGTTGCGGAATATCTTCCTACGAGCTCTAGAAGGCTGTGTTCTTTGCTGCAAGGGAATATGCTAAGCTTAAAAAAATCAAGTTCTGCTGGACCACTAATGGGAACGTATTTCTGCGTAAAATTGAAGGTGCTAAACGAATCCTTATTAAAACGGAACAGACCCTGCGTGAATTGGATGCGAATCAATGACTCTTATTTTAATTATATTATAGTAGTTTTTAACCGAAGTTGTGATTCTCACACACACAACTACACACGTAAGTCATCCCTATTTTCATCACTTGTGCGTTTTGTAATTACTGTGCATGCGTATATTGCTTAAATATAATTTATATCACATCTTTAAATTGCCTCATTTTATTAACTTAAATGTTCTTTCTGTGCCGCGTTTTGGGATATCTATTTTTTTTTACAAATGGCATACCATAATAGCGTAGACCACGAATTAGACTCACTTTCTGTTGCTATATCTTATAAATGTCAACCTGAAAGCTGCATGCGGTATATTAAAAATCCGAACAAAGGGTTAAAAATACTACATCTTATTATTGGGAGTATAACTAAAAACTATGACGAAATCTCTGTGCCTATGGAACTTCTAGGTTTTTAGTGTGATGTTATTGTCTTGTCCGAATGTTGGTTAAGTAAAACCAGGCATCAACCAACTTTAGTTGGTTATACTTCCTTTTTAACGAAAAACACTTTTAATCAAAATGACGAATGCGCTGTTTATACTCGTATTAAATCTTCTATGAAACATGATGTTAGGCAACCCTATTTTGTTGGTTCAAATGGTCTTATCTGAAATATAGACAGCGTCTCAATTGTTGATCTGTATCGTTCTCCTTCCTATAAAAACATCAACAATTTCATTGAAAATCTGGATAAAGTGCTCATGCCCGCCACACAGACTGTTGTCTTGATTGGAGATTTTGTTTTTTTTTTTCTCTTGGACTTGCTCAATTGTATTTGTGTGTATAATTTGGGTCCTATTTTCTTTATGCACATTTCTTTGAAGGGACACTGGTTTCAAGGATACATATACAAAACCTAGTTTAGAAGTCAGGGTTTTTCACTCTGGAACACTCTCTTAAGCCATTTTTAGATTTAAATAATGTAATTGCAAGGAGAAAAAAAATCATTGGTCTGATTCTAGATTTTTACTTTTCTTAAATATCGTGCATGTTAGTGATCTTAAGATTTTTATTACTGTTACTGTTTCTACCCGTGCGAACCTGTAATTGGCTCTATGTCTCATACACTTTTTTGTTATACTTTCCCACACGGCTTGCGCTTGGCAAGCCGTGTGCGCTTGGCAAGCCGTGTGGGACCAACGCTGATACACGACAAGGAAATCTTGGGCTTGTACGTTGGCACACGCAGTCGCTTGGACTGCGTGTGCCAACGTACAAGCCCAAGATTTCCTAGGCGCCGACAACACCGGATTCTCGTATTCACACCATCTACCATATTCTTATTATTATTGTAGTTTCTAGATATTAATAGTTTTTTGAAGTGTCTGCTTTAGCGGCGTTTTACACTTTTTTTTATGGGTAAAAAAAAAACTCTCGTCAGGACACGTTACCTGATCGAAAATTCGTGAGACGGATGATTGTTGATTTTTGATTTTTATTGATTGATTTTTCTGAGAGATAAACTTTTAAATGTAATATATATTGTCATATGTGTGTACGATAGCGCAATAAATAAATATTGTATTCTACCACATAAATGATGGTACTTTTATACTAATAATTAACGCAATTCGTGCAAAATTATTCCCTAACCATTCCAAAATATCAAAAATGCACAACGTTAATATTCAATTTCTCACTACTTCCGGCACTCCCGGAGTGCAACACGGTGTTTTGTGTTGTTTTTTTTTTAAATTAATACCGTTCTTGGATTTTACTATCCAGTCCCTAAACAGTCCCACGGTTCAACTTAGCGAGTCACCGTGAAGTGATAGTATTTTGCGTTTAGTGAAAACAATTGCAATTGGTTTATTTCAATAGATTTATCTACCAAAACATCTTGCGTTAAATCAAATGTAAATGTAAACCTTAACACTCGGTAATAGATGTGAGGGTTCTCGTAGCACGAAAGCTGCGCACGCGTCACAAGGTCGATCAGCGTGGACTTGGCGGGCACTTGAACACGAGAGAGACAGCAACTATGGCGACTGTGTCTGTCTAGCACGGGGGCGTGGCCGGCAAAGAATTTGCGGCTTGGAAGTAAAACGAAAACAGAGACCTAATTTAATGGAAAATTAGCCCCTTAGATTCCATAAGGGGGGTTATCATGGTAATATGGATTCCCTGGACAGCATATCGGACAAACGTTTCCATACTGCAAGAGCTCAAAATCTCCTCACGGCTGTCATCCGAGTGCCAGCGCAGAATCTTGGAATACTTCAATTACATTGCGTCGCTTGGACTGCGTGTGCCAACGTACAAGCCCAAGATTTCCTAGGCGCCGACAACACCGGATTCTCGTATTCACACCATCTACCATATTCTTATTATTATTGTAGTTTCTAGATATTAATAGTTTTTTGAAGTGTCTGCTTTAGCGGCGTTTTACACTTTTTTTTATGGGTAAAAAAAAAACTCTCGTCAGGACACGTTACCTGATCGAAAATTCGTGAGACGGATGATTGTTGATTTTTGATTTTTATTGATTGATTTTTCTGAGAGATAAACTTTTAAATGTAATATATATTGTCATATGTGTGTACGATAGCGCAATAAATAAATATTGTATTCTACCACATAAATGATGGTACTTTTATACTAATAATTAACGCAATTCGTGCAAAATTATTCCCTAACCATTCCAAAATATCAAAAATGCACAACGTTAATATTCAATTTCTCACTACTTCCGGCACTCCCGGAGTGCAACACGGTGTTTTGTGTTGTTTTTTTTTTAAATTAATACCGTTCTTGGATTTTACTATCCAGTCCCTAAACAGTCCCACGGTTCAACTTAGCGAGTCACCGTGAAGTGATAGTATTTTGCGTTTAGTGAAAACAATTGCAATTGGTTTATTTCAATAGATTTATCTACCAAAACATCTTGCGTTAAATCAAATGTAAATGTAAACCTTAACACTCGGTAATAGATGTGAGGGTTCTCGTAGCACGAAAGCTGCGCACGCGTCACAAGGTCGATCAGCGTGGACTTGGCGGGCACTTGAACACGAGAGAGACAGCAACTATGGCGACTGTGTCTGTCTAGCACGGGGGCGTGGCCGGCAAAGAATTTGCGGCTTGGAAGTAAAACGAAAACAGAGACCTAATTTAATGGAAAATTAGCCCCTTAGATTCCATAAGGGGGGTTATCATGGTAATATGGATTCCCTGGACAGCATATCGGACAAACGTTTCCATACTGCAAGAGCTCAAAATCTCCTCACGGCTGTCATCCGAGTGCCAGCGCAGAATCTTGGAATACTTCAATTACATTGCGAGTTAAGACGATGGTAACCTAGAAAAGCTTATCGTGACCGGAAAGGAGGATGGGAAATGGCCTCGTCGACGCAGCTCAATACTGACCTGATCTGCCTGATCCTCACTGCCCACAGTCCACACCGCCTTTTACATAGCCAGAGACAGAAACAGATGGAGAAAGATCATCCGAGAGAAGGTGATACTGAAGGACGAGGAGCCCCTTAGACTTAATCCTAACGGTTAGAATGGCGTATGCACACTATATTAACTTTTATTAGAACCGATCCACTCTCGGCGAAGGCAACGGGGAGATACAAGCAGAATCTTTGATAGAGCGAGTGAGGGTCAATAGTGGAATCAGACAAAACAGTAATGATGAAATTGACGAAATCACAGTCTTTGAAAGAACATTTTTAATTTACAGCTGCGATATTATTACATAAAACGAAATAGGCTTAGGAATTCAGGGGTCATTAAAATTGAATGAATTTAGTCGTATTGGAATAAATAAAAATTTAATACTTAATAAAAATAAAAATTAGATACTTTTTTGACAAAATCGATTATTAAAATACCGAAAAATAATAACAGCCAATCTGCCCAAACAGATTGCAATATAAATCAATGACTTTTTGAATGTAGCAGTTAATGCTACAGTAAGTAACGTACACCGTCTCAATGTGGGTAAAAATAACTTATCTTTGCAAAATTGGTAAAGTTTCGCGCCATTGTGTGTCAGCTGCTATGACAACAAATCGGAGTTGCAGGCCCTTAGCTACAGTCCTGAGCCTTAAATTCCTACTGTTAATGTTTGACCGTGGTTGGAGAATTTTGTACTTAACTAAAGGACTAAGTTTTTTTTTAGATCGATAACTACTGAAGTCTATCTATCTATCTTAAGGGACGGAAGATTCACGATTTTAAGCTCCAAGTTTTTGAAAGTTGCAGTGTCAGGTTGATGTTGAAGGAAATATGATTCGCGACCGTATCAAGTATATATTTACAGAATAATTTATAAGCAATTAAAGCATAAATACAAACCTCTACGATCATATTATCCTCTTGAATAATAATTTCATAAAATATCAATTAATTAAATGAATTGTATTGATGTAAATGTAAATACGTACTAGATAATGTAAAGACATGGATAGAGCGTGCCGGCAATGCCTGGAGGGAATACATAAGTATATATTAATAATATCGCTTCTCCTAGGCAACAATGCATAAATGTGAAGATCAGAAATCTATCGCATCCGCTGTCCCTCACTACTTCTACTTATCTCATACTTATACCTATGTATACTCCTACTGCTTATACATATCTATATACTCAGAATTTCTTCCTTTTACTAAAACAACTTCATAGTATCATCATCATAGAAAAATATAGGTACTTGTACGTTGCACAGCAAAGTATTAGAGGAAAGTAAAATTAGACCTAAGTAGGTATTTCGAAAACAGGCTCGACCATCGCAGATCAAATCAAACGCTAAATTAATCACCAAGGATGAATCAATATTAGGTCATATAAAATTATATTCCATTCATGATTATCGATATCAATCGTAGTAAATACCTTCCTTGTAATGAAAATAAACATTACATATTGTATAAATTGTAGGTATTCGTTAAACAATAGGTATGTACTCACCTGCAAAATATTGCAAATGAATATCATACCTTTTAAGGAAAAGATCCCCGTGTGGGTCACACGGGAATTCCTTCCTTATTGTGCATGACAGGTCAGAATTTATCATGTAGCTAGAGAGGTTAGTAATGAATGACAAATTATTACTTAAGCTATTCGAATGTTACGCGTCATAAAATATGAGCTGTAAACTGAAACATGTACGTGGAAAAATTCCATAAAGAAATACTCAGTGAAATGCTAAAAGAACGTACTTACTTTTTTTGCACAAAGGAATCATAAACATCATGATAATCAGCCTATAATGTTCCCATTGCAGTAAGAGAAGTGGTGATGAAATAATTTACACAAAGCAAAGCGCCTGTCTGGGCTCTACGACCTACATATAATTCGCAAGTCGCGTAAGTACTCAAAGGAATAAATATATCAATTATAAGCACTTCACTTATCATACACTACAGGGTATACCTTCCTACGTAAAAGGAATTTAATTGCTTAATATGCTAACCATATTGAATTTCGGCATATTCAACATGAAAGCCAGACTACTTTTGCGGCTTTGTAGATCAGACCATACCTAAAGTTTAGCCCAAAGTGGGGGTGCCATACATATTCTTAGAGTACATTGTGTAAGTATAAGCTTCAGCCCAAAGTCAAGCTAGTGCAAAGTGAAGTGTTACGTAGTCTTCAGCCTTACACAAGTTATTTTTATAATTAAAATGTAAACGTTAAGGTTTGTAGGGATGTTAGGATCTCTAAGCCTGTGTCGCCTGGAAATAAATGGATTATTATTATTGACATTTCTCGGGACACTGGGGTCCCGGACCTTTGGATGGCGTACGAGGCGAGGGGCTGAAGCCAACTCGCAGAGGCCCGTTAGACATGGGCGCCGGCTATTAGGGGGGTGCATCTTCAGCTCCACAAAGCGAGCTCGATACGTTAGGTTATCGTTAATCAATTCATAAAAGGAGTAGAAAAGCTTAACAATTAGAAAAATATAGGATGCAAGAGTCGGCAAAGTGAGCCCAATAATTTTTGCATTTTGCCTCGAATGGGGTAGGTTTAATTTTGTCCATGCATGCAGAAAGAGGACTAACTGTGTCGATTTAAAAAAAGCTAAAGAGAGCGAGCGACGCAAGCTCGATTATGTTAGCACCCCGCTAGGGTCGATTAGGTTTTCGGAAATCAAGGGATTTTGGTACTTGTAGACTAATGCACAAAAGCTTTAGAAATAAGAGTCGAAAAATTAAGTATCTCGCCTTGTATAGGCTAAAAGTGCACTATAATTGTATTAGGCGGTTTCGGTTTTTTTTTAGCTCCGAATTTTTTAATACCTATATTTTATTTTGAAGCCAGGGAGGTACTGCTGCACCCTTTGGCACCCCACTCCCGGCAATTATGCCATTAGATGGTTTTAATGAAATGAGACACTAACCGACAATAATCCTTGTATGCACTATGCAAGTGCACCCAAGGACAACCCCCGGTTTGTGTAGAACTAACTATTGCAGTATGTGGAAACAAAGATATTAGGATTATGGGTTTGGGTGGGTAAAGTGAACTGGTAATCTAGAATGACCAATAATGAATCTGATCCCCTGCCAGACCAATGTTTTATATAAAATACAGGATTTATTATGATGATTATTAACACATGCACACGGCACACGCAAATCGCACCAAAAAGTGTCGTCAGAGGATGAGATAGTGAGTTGCAAGGATACGACCATGCAGTCATGCGGTCTGGTTTCATTATCATTTGACGTAGTATGAATAGTGTGGGTAGGTATATGTATTGTACCAAGCACCTACTCGTTATTAATATGTGCTCCCAATAATAAAATAATTACGAGTAGGTACATACTAAGCTGTTCTTGCGTACGCCAACGTACGATTTTACATATTTTTTTCCAAAGGAATGAATATAAAATGGAAAATCCCATCACAAAAATAGAATAAACTCACTCTTTTACCCACGGTACAGTCCCGTCGCTTTTGGTTACTAAACCCTGTACACAAATAACAAACCACATTTTTTACGAGTAAGTAGGCACTGTTAGTTAATTCGAAAAATAATATCAGATTCACAAAGAGTCTTTTTCATAAAATATGAGTAATCCGCTCTATATTACAAGTAATAGTTTTACAACATGATCCATATGTCATGTTCGTGAACGGGCGCCGTCAGTGGGGAGTGGTCATCTCTTGGCAGCCACGGCTTATTTTTATTTTTATTTGCGATTTTTTATGTTTTTATTACGGGTCTTTCTACATCGTTCTCACATGTATAATTTCAACAAGACTGATGTAACAAATTTTTCTCTATCCATATTATCTATAAGAGTGTCCATGGAGTTTCTTGCCCGTTCTTCTCCATAGGTACCTACTTTCGCTTTGGAATGGGTAACTAGTTTCATATTTCTGACTGACCGACCCTTTGACAATTCAAAAGTGCCTGTAATTGGTTTATTTGAAATAAATGTGTTGAGTTTGAGTTTGAACATGATTCGAGTATCATAATATTATATAAAGGCAATCTCCGGGGATCGTAGGTCGAGTGGCTATTATGATACGCAGCATATTTTCAGCAATATTTATTGCTTTAATCTGAGTAACCCGCCCGTCGACTACTGGTGATCCCGATCGAACCCACGTGGACCCAATCGATGCTCCTCATAATAAACGTTCTTTTGTTTTGTTTAAACAAAATGTAATGGAATGTTTTGTTTTTCCTTGTAATAAATACCACAATAGCCTGCTTGGGAACCCGGGGTGTGACACATGGTTTAGGTTGAATTTCAGCTAGAGGAAAAACTACCGTTGTGGTAGGTAAGGTTTTTGCGTGGGATGCTTATTTGGTGAACTTTTAAACTAGCCCACTGCCCGTTGTCACAAAATTCAAGTTTAACAAAGTAATGTCCAACGTCAGCTGCTCCCTAATTAACGATTCCTGTCTCATCTTCAATTTCTCCGTGGGCGACTCGGAAGCTTTGATTATTTTTGAAACTTGTCTGTTTTTGAAGTCATGCTCGTAGCCTGTAACATGCTTATTTATAAAAATCTCGCTATTAATTGATGAGCCACCGCTTAGCTAAGCAATTAGTTAGCTACTAAAAAATGATTACCTTTTCTTTATTTATAAACGCTAGTTAGCAGGTGATTAGTACAAAACAGAATGTTAAGAATAAAATTGTCAAAACTACGATTTTTGTATCAGGACTTCTCCTGATTGAGTTTTCCCTATAAATCATAATCATTCTCGTAATGAATTTAAACGAGTTTTGTAGGTCTTCCTCCGTCTAATTCCCGCTGACGCTTTAATATTATTAAATTTTTCTTCGTCGTTCTGAAATGCCGTAAAAGGTTGTCGAATTCCGTTTTTACTAAGGCACAGCCATAAGGAACAAAATTACATCGAGGCATATATTAATCCTATTGAATCGATCAGCTGACTCAAATTAAAACCGCCATGTTGCCTCTTAGCATCCTCTTAACAAGCTACCGATGGTGTTTAAATCTGACAGCATATTTAGCAGCCTCTTAGCGCTAAATAGCGTTTATTTGGCAAATCATTTGCTAAGCAATTTATTAAAATTTAAGACACGTTTATGAATATGACTGTAAATGTTGTTACATATCGGTTGCCAGGCAACCCGCAATCATTGTCTAGTCTATTCACTAAGTACACATCAAGGAATCGGTGACGCAACTTTATTGATGGCCTTGGGGCTGGTATTAAATTGTTATGACATTTTAATTGTTACTTCGTGTCAAAATCAAAAATCCAAATGTTTTATTTCACATAAACCTACATGGGCATTTATGAAACGTCAGATTCTAGGTGCACGGTTCCAATTGGTCGTTTCCTATGGAGAAGTGCCGGCAAGAAACTCCATGGTTACTCTTTTAAAAATATTTCTCTTTTACAATGTTTTTTAATTACAGTGTTAATAGGTATGGGAGGACAGTGTAGGCCTGTCAACAAGTAGCATATGTTAAACAAATAGACAATGGTCTATAAATTTACAATCCACAAGGCCTACGACGTTCTCACATTTACAAAATATAAAATAATCTAATAAAGTAAAAGCGAACCGAATTCGACGGCGAAGCCGCATGCAAAAGCTAGTACTAAATAATAGGAATATCGAACCGACAGGAAAAGACACTATTTCAGATAGACAATAGATCAGATTATGAATTTTTCGGTCGAGTACTTTTTCTAATTTTACAACAAACAAAAATTCTTCAACATATTGAACAGTAAATCAAAAAGGATGTGACAGCACTACAGAATGTCAATATTTGTGATTGAACTATTGTAAGGCTGTGCTGCCCAATAAAACGACTTCGGACAACAACACCACGCAAAGGGTTATGCGGCGGATGTCCCCAATTCCCCATCCCTCCGTCCGTCCCGGGCTGCTACTGAGAAATTCCAGATAGAAAAACCCAACCCACCAAAAACATTCTGTAAAAAACTAGCTAAGTCTCGATGGAGCTGCTTGTTTATCTCTAAAAAGTAATGAAATCTAGACAAAGTCGTGCCAAGTATAGGGTTCCTTACTGCGATTTCTTTATTATTATAGTTAATGGTGTGTGATCCCAGCGGCGGCACCTACCGGGGATCGTGAAAGACCACGGCCTCCGACTTGTTAAGGGCCACCTCTAGGCCCAGGCACTATATGCGGCCCCCCATTAGTGGGACTGCGTCGGGCCGCGACCAGCGTACCATCCGCGTAACACTTCAGGTCCACTCCCGGTTGGAGCTCACCCCTCAACACCCAGTCGTAACTGATGTTCCACAGGAGAGAGCCCACAACCGAGCCCTGTGAAACACCGTATGACATTTCGCGCTGGCCCCCACCGTCACGTCCTCTGTAGGTGACACACCTCTCCGCCAAATAAGCCCCAACGATGTGGCGGAGGTTCGGGGGCACCCTATGGTAGCACAGTGCCTCCCGAATACAGCTTCAGGGTAGGGTGTTGAATGCGTTAGATATGTCCAAGAACCCCACCAGCATCACCCAGCCCCGGGACACCACTTCCTCCTTCAGGACTCTTACTCGCGATATGGCATCTACTGTGGAGCGCCCATGCCTAAAACCGAACTGTCTGTCGTCCAGATCCGGCCCCTCTCTATACAAGTGGTCGACGAGACGGGCTGCAATTATATGTTCGAAAAGCGTACCCACCTCGTCCAGCAGCACTATGGGCCGGCGCCCCGCCTTCCTGAGCAGGACCAGTCGACCTGTTCCACAGGATAGGTTTAAAACACTGGTATTTTTGTTTAATACGTTCTTTCGTGAGAGTTTCGGAGAATAAAAATAAGAGTTCATATTAGGGCCCCTGTATAACCGGGTGCAAAATGAGGTGTTGAGGTGCATTTTCGAACAAAACGTAGCCGACAAGATACCAGCGATGTCTTGGACTCCTTCTTCACAAAATAGGGCAAGAGAGATGCCACGACCTGTAACTACGTTATTGAAGTTTCAGCCGATATACGTAAAGCTCTAATCCCTCAATCAAGGCTTTTTATAAATTGGACATCCTGTCCTGTCAGGGACTTTACATTGGTAACAAGGTGTTATAAATGCCAACAATATGGCCATGCAGCAAAAACTTGTCGAGAGATTGTTACTACGTGTGGACACTGTGGTGATGCTGGTCATTCGATGTCCAAATGCGCGAAGAGCCGGCATTTCGCGATGCGAAACTTGCACACGATTTAAAAAACCCAGTGATCACAAAACGGGAGACCCTGAATGTCCTGCGAGGAAAATAGCAGAATACAGGCATATAAACTCCATCGATTACGAGGGCACCTAGTGCGACATACTCAAGGCTGACTCAATATACCTGACCATTTTGCCGCTGTCTAAGCATATTAGCCGACTACTTAAAAATGTTAATTACGTATTTGTATCAACCTAGTTAATAATACCTACTGCTGACTCAATCATATTCGTGTAACTAAGTGCTAATGGCAATTTTTCGTAAATAGTCTAGAAATTATCTACTTATTTAAGACCTTAATTATTAGTGTGTAAGTAAATTATAACATAATAAATTCGTTAACTATGTCAATATTCATAAAAATTATTTTAAAATATTGTTAATAAATCAGTTGTCCTAATAGTAAATGTAAGAACTCATGCCGCCTGTGATACAGGTTTATACTAGTACAGACATCATACTTTGTAATACCTATTATATAATATTATTTCTAAGATTTAAACTGTATCTTACCAAAAAAAAAATATAAACTGGGTAACACGATAACCCTTGATAAGACTGGCATTCAGGCTTCTACTTAAGTAGCCCGTACAGACTGTCAAAGATCTACGAAAGACAGCTGGGACCAAAGTGCTTTTTGAGGTACGGACCCTGTTATGTTAATCGTAAAAGAAAGGTGTTAGTATTCTGGGCCAGTTAAATGTATTATAGGTTCTTACTTAATGTTTTGTTATTTAGAATTCCTAAATATCAAGAGTGAGAGATAATTAGAACAATTAAGAGCTAACGTATTAATGTTAACCAGGCAAAATTATGGCAATACCTACTTTGCACCAACGTATGTAGATAGATACTTCCTAACGCATTGTACAAATTTTTGTTATTTCTATTGAAAACTATCGTTTGACGTTTCCATTGATAAATGTATAATTATAATGTCGAGTATCTGTTGCCCTCCCCAACTTTGTAAATTTCGTTCATGTGTGAAACGGATTAGTTATTCAATTTAAGATACCTAATTACCTATGTGAATAGGCTTTTGGGATTGAAGAAATGTATCCCTAAACTCGTTCTCTTTCAAAATAAGCAGACAAGACAGCTACCTAAAGGCTAGTATTTCATTTACTAACGTTACTGCAAATATTGCAATGTGTGTATTTTCCTTTTGTGAAGCACAAACGGCAATACAATTATTGTTTCAATATAATTATTATATAGAAACATAATAATGCATTACGCAAATACGCCTTGATGATTCACTGAATATACTCAATTATCTATTTCAGGGCATTGTTAGTATACAGGAAACGAACTAAAGGGAATTCCACTCATGCAGAAATAGTAAGTATATAAAGTTTCTTCTCGAAAGAAATGAGCAGATTCTTCAGGGCGAGCGTTCGTTTAACACATTAAAAAATATGTGTGTGAAGATCGCTCTGCTGCTGGCTCTGATCGTCAGCATCAACGGTTACGTGTTGAAACATCGCACACTGCCTCTGTCAGCGGAAGGCATGACTGTGGAGATAACAATGAGAAGCAAGGAAGACCCGCGACACCCTCTGTTGACAACGAGAGTGGACAGTAACGAAAAGGACAAGAAAGTGGTGGTTGCAATGGCTGATGCGCCATCAGGAGCGCCGACACAATTCCGCGATGATGTCGATGCTGTGTCGACTTTGGAAGACCGCTCTGGGATCCGAGTAGGCTCTTGCCCGGAGGGAACAGTGGGTCATGCTGGATTCTGCTTCCCATCGGACGATGCTTAATTAAAAATTTAGCTCAATAATTAAGATTTAAAAAAACTAAAGCGATAAAAGGAGGCTCAATAAAATGTACGTTATTTGCATTTAATATTCTGAAACAGTCGCACATACAATAAAAATTGAACATTAAACAACGAATGACTTTTCTGTAGACTAGACATAATTTAATTAACTACCTAAAGTCACTCACTGTGTTGGTCAATTATCACGTATAAGTATGTTGATTAAGTTCTGATGAAGTAGATAGTTCGTCTTTGATAGTTTCCCAAATGGGGTTCCAAAAATTAACCATTCCCAAATGCTTACATAGGTCAATGATTTAACTTTTATTAAGTTGGTAGGTACTACTAAAGACTAGGTTATTATGAGAAATGGCGCTAACTCATACACTGTGTTTTATTCCCACTCTTTTGAACTCCCTTCTGATAAGTTTTAATCAGTTATGAGTTCAGAATGAGACCACCTGTAAAAAAATACATTACGACGTCTTTTTAGCGTATCTATCGATGTAAAATAGTTCAAATATTTAGTTTAGCTAAGCTACTTAACTAACTTTATTCTATTAACCAAGTTGTAACTTTTCGTTATTCTCAGAGCTCGTGTTTTCTTTCTAAGCTAGGGAGCGAGGCATTATATTTCTCCATAAATGTCTAAATCGATCCAGAAAAGAGGTTACTATGGTATTATTTTAGTGTTGACCGAATACCGCATTTATGAAAACACAACTTTATTTTCATAACTTTTCTTAATGGTACTTACGAGTTTTATAGATGAGGCCTGAAAAAATATCTAGTACTGCAATATGGACCGACCTGTTTATTCCAAACTTAAACTGGCTAATTTTCTGGAATTACTTTAACTTATAGCACATACTACTGCTCTGAGAATATTTTTAATTTTAGACACATAAAAAAGAGGCATGGCAATTCACTCAATTCAAACAACAAGCTGAGTGATTGATACCTTCTGACGGTTTGGGGGACCCATACCACGGTACTTTTCCTACGGTAAAATAGTAGAGTAGTACTGAATAACAAATAAGTATATTATTCTAAAATCTTCCTCAGAATTTAGGTCCTTACCATTGTAATATAAACATAACATAACATCATGCCTGTAATCATCGAAGGGTTAGGCAGAGGTGCACCTAATAGGACACCCACATTTTACCAGTTATGTTTATTAAGTCCCATGTAAAAGGGGCGAAGCTATTGCCATCAACCGGGTACAAAATCCAGAAAAGGGGATGGATTTATTTTATATTTTAAAAACACAAAGTAAAAATGTGAACACTGCTTATCATCATCAGCCAATTGCCGTCCGCTGCTGAACGTAAGCCTCCCTCAAATGGCACCAACCATCCCGGTCCTGAGCTGTCCACATCCAACCGCGTCCCACTAGACCGCATAAGGGCACACTACGTTTGCCCAAATGCGGTCTCCACTCTAGCACATGTCTGCTTCATCGACCGCCTGTCCGTCTACCGACATGGCCGGCCCACTTCCACTTTCGTTGCGTTTCTTAACTGACCACTCTGAGAAGAAAGGCCGAAACAAACTCAGAGGTCACAGTCTCTTTTAAAGTCCAGACATAATCATGGTCAGATCATGTGAAGATCATGTAGATTGGTGTCTGAAATAGTATTTTGTGGAAAGATACACACCGATCGAGTTGACCTGTCCAGTCAGTGCTAGCATTTGTCAGTAAAAATGCAGCTCAACTCAGAACTAAGAAGCTTAATGATTCGACGAACATTACCAAAGAAATTACTCAAACTGCCAGACCATGATTAAAACTAACAGAGAAAAAAAAGACGTAAACATAAAAAAGCAAAAGACGCTATGTCCGCTAGATAAGTATTCCTAGTTAAGACTAAACTTCGACATCATTTTATTTCTTTTTATTTGGTAACGGCAAATCCTAACCTAAAAAGTAAGATTAATATATTTTGGACTTCGAGAGCAGTGGTGGCCCAGTGGTAACGGTCCCGACTTACGAGTTGTAGGTCGTTAGTTCGAACCCAAGCAGGCGCTTTACTTTGTGTAAATAATTAAATCACCACTGCTCTCAAAATGGCGAAAGAAAACATCGTGAGGAAACCGGCATGTCCTAGAATCAAAAATTCGAAGACATGTGACATCTACCAACCCGCACTGAGCCCGCGTGGTGGATTACGGCTCACTACCTCTCATAGAGAGGGGCCTGTGTCCCAGCAGTGGGAACGTTATAGGCTGATTATGCTTATGCTATGGACTTCGTAACGTTTAAATCGTAAAAATGACTTTATGCCATTACTTTCTAAACTAAAAGGTAGTCTTTCTTCTGTACCTTAATAAGTATACATAAACTTTAATTATCAGGTTTTTAGATGTATGGGAAGTGGGCATCGTTCTTTTAGCAATGCCATGAACTGGCCAGGTCACGGGCATGATGCGTGCCTAACAAGAACACCGGAAATATATTTTTGTCACGTGTAGTGTTATCTTAATACACACAAAATAGACCTAAGTGGTTAGATGTCTTGCCTAACATTAAGATAGGTACAATTGTCATTTGAAAGGAAGATAATGTACCCATCATTTCATGGCCTATGGCCATGGCCATGATGGTCACGTAAGAGCAGTAGAGATCACAAATTCGAAGGAATAAATGTTAAGTAATACAAGATTTTATTTATGTATATAGGTTTGTACAAACACTTTTACACGTCAATCATATTTTAAAAACTCGATGAGATCGGCGTTTCCTATCTGACTGTACTGAGAAGAAAGGCCGAAACAAACCCAAGGGTCACAGTCTCTTTTAAAGTCCAGACAATCTTTGTCAGATCATGCCATGACCATGACGTGGACCTGTCCAGTCAGTGCACGCAGTTGACAGTAATCTGGCAGCTCAACTGAGAACTTAAGGAGCTCAACGATTCAACGAACATTGCCAAAGAAAGGACATTTGGTTAAGCCGTATAAATTACTCAAACCGCCAGACCATGATAAAAACTAACAGACAAAAAAAAGACGGAAGCATAAAAAACACACTGTTTTCACATTCACAATTATTAAAATAATATAATACTTTACAAAGTAAACTTCCATGTCATTGTATATATGTATAAAGTCCTTCAATGTCAATGTTAATATAAAAATCCGGAAATAATTTTGGTCAGATCATTTGAGGACCATGGCGACTGGGGTCTGAAATGGTCTTATGAGGAAAGAACCACACAGATTTGAGTGGACTTGTCCAGTCAGTGCACGCATTTGTCGGAAAGGAGCTCAAACGATTCGACGATCAATACTCGTATAAACATTTGGGTAGGCCGCATAAAGTACTAAATCTGTCAGACCATCATTAAAAGTAACTGAAAAAAATAGCGGCTGACCTGAATGGCCGGTAGCATCTCTATTCTGCAAAAGCAGAGAGTAATGGCCGCCAGAGTCATAAGGGGGTACCGAACGATCTCCTACGAGGCGGCTTGTGCACTGGCCGGATCCCCACCCTGGGACCTAGAGGCGGAGGTGCTCGCGTCACTGTATCGGTGGCGCGAGGAAGCGAGAGCGCAGGTCGAGCGGCTAATGCAGCGCCATATGAAGCATCGTCGGTCGCAGCTTTGCGAGATCCTTGTGGCGGAATGGCGAGACAGGCTCTCACGCCCTACCGTCGGCCTTGTCACCATCGAGGCAGTCCGGCCGATGCTCGAACTGGCTCGGGAGGAGGCACGGCTCCCTGTCGTTTCGAGTGACGCAGGTACTTTCGGGGTATGGGTGTTTCGGAAAGTATCTGTGTCGCATAAACAAGGAGCCGGACTCCCGGTGTCACCACTGCGTCGACTGCCGTGAGGACACGGCGTGGCATATGCTGGCAGAGTGTGCCGCTTGGGAGGAGCCGATCCGTGCCCTCATCTCACAAGTAGGCAGTGACCGTCGCTGCTGACCGTAGTGAATTTGATGGTCGGCAGCGTGGATTCCTAAGATGTGATGGTTTCCTTTTGCGAAACAGTGAACTCTCAGAAGGAGGCTGCGGAAAGGGAGAGAGAGATCTCGTCCACTCTCCCGATCCACAGCAGGTGTACCGGGCGTAGGCGGAGGGCAGACAACGCCCTCTTCCAGCCCCCTAAATGGATCCAGGGACGTCGGACTCGGGGACTTCTGCCAACCCACATACATCAGGACCCCCCGAGGTGGTGGCGAGTAGTGTTCCACGCGCGCCCCTCTCAAACATTGCGGGAGGAGACAAACACCTCACTCTCCCCGTCCGCCCGCCCCAGGGCGGAGGACATACATGAGGGTTTTCGGCCCCGGAACAAAAAAGTCCTTAAAATCACCCGTTTTAAATTGCGTTACGGTAATTTTCACTCATATTATCTCGTTTGTTTATTTTTGTTTCAGACACCATTACTGTTGTTATTTTATGACACACAGAACCACGCGCGTCAAAATTAAGAAATAAAATCTACAATCTGACGTTTAATTAATTTCACGCTGTTTTACATAACCTCTAATCGTTGACCTTCTGCATTGTTGACGAATCTACGTCGACTGCTCAGTTCCAAGAGCGAAGAAATAAAATACGTGAACTAAATAACAAACTGGGGTAATGCATGAATATACAAGAGTTATAAGAAAAACGCAGTGCCTTTGTCGTGGTAGATTGTAAGTGAGGCGACGCTCGGAGCGCTCGGACGCACGAGCGCCCGCGCCGCCCCCGTGCGCCCCTCAGCTGCCGCCGACGCCCGATGCTGATAGCGCTGTTCCGCGAGCCCCCTCAGCTACCGCGCGCTTCCAACCAGTAGAAGGCATGCCATACATAGACATGCTCCCCGGGTTGAAATGGACTTCAAAGAGGAAGCGGACAGATGTTCTTAAAGCCGCGCCGAATCGTCCCTCTCTTCGTCTGCGACTCTAGTGACGCCATCGCTGCCGGGGTACACCTGCACGACGCGCCCCAGCAACCAGCAGAGTGGCCGGAGTGTCTTGTCCTTCACAAGAACAAGCGATCCCATCGCTATGTCGCCGTTCTCGTTCGAGGCAGGCAATCTTGTTTTTTGCTGTAGGTTTGAAATGTATTCAATATTAAACCTCTTCCAAAAGTGTTGCATTCCACACGTTGGTAGCGCTCCAAACGATTGATGTTGGCGTCGGTGATCTGTGGATTTGGAACCGACATAAGTGAGCGTTCAATAAGGAAGGAGTAAGGGCAGAGAAATCAAGAGGATTAATGGAAAGAGGAGTATAGGGCCTTGAATTTAGAATTGCCTCTATTAAGTTAGGCACGTAGCTATTTCCTCATAATTTAATGACGAGTAAGCTGCAAGAGTCTGTTTGGATGATGTTTTGTTGAACGAACCGCGGCCTCAGCGGGTGTGGAGAAAACGCCTGTGCAAACCTGAATTCTATTCCTTCCTGAGCTATTTCACGTGCAACATCAAAGTCCTGCAAAAATTTATATGGTTCACTTCAAGCTCCGACAAAGTTTGAACCATTATCGGACAAGATATTACGTGGCCTGCCGCGACGTGCAACAAAACGATTTAAAGCAGCTCTGTAGGCCTCTTTAGAGAGGTCCGTGACAAGCTCGAGATGCACAGCTTTGGTAGCCATGCATAAAAAAATGTACTACCTGTACATTTTTGTATGCATGGCTACCAAACTGGACTTTATTAACCTAGATCCCCGACCTTTCGGGTAAGATGTCAGTACAGGCCCAGCATAGTCGACGCTACTATTAAGAAAGGGAAATTCTAAAGTGCTTCTAGTGTTGGGTAATTCATAAAAATGGTCCCATGATTGGCTGCACATTTTGAGCTTTAAATCTAAAACATTTCAGGCATTTATTTACAGTTGACTTAGCAAGATTTCTGCCCCACAAGGGCCAATAAGTTTGGCGAATAGTCGATAAAAGCAATTTTGGACCTGCATGTTGTAGTTTTGTCTGTTCTGTTTGTTTTTATTTTTATAATGATTCTTGCTACAGAGTAAAGTTGGATGTTTTACTTCGTATTCATACGGGGAGTTATCTAGTCTGCCCCCTACAAGAATTATATTGTCACAGTCTAAAAAGGGAGTCAAAGAAGTTAACCTATTTTTAAGTGGCAATGATTTCCCGGATTTAAGGAAGCGTACTCATCTGGGAACATTTCAGATTGAACTACAAGTAGTATAAGAGACAAGGCCATTTAAAGTTCATCAGCAGAAAGGGAACCTGTTATTTTTTTATTTTTTATTGTTAATAAATCTTAGGCTGTAAGCTACGATACGTTGTAAATAATTGTAGTTAGAATATTTGTGAATTATTTGTTGTATGTCTGAACTACATGTAAGGTTAGAACTAGAATTACTACTGTTATGACTATCTACTAAGTTCGAAAGTACTTCTGGTAGATCTTGTTTCACGTATTCATTTGGCTGTTGTGGCCAAGCATTTTCATTATTTAATCAAAACCGAGGGCCTGACCACCAAAGTGCAGAATCGCTGATGAAACCAGCCCACGAGAGACAAGATCCGCCGGATCGTCCCTAGACGGCACGTATCTCCACTTAATACCCGAGCTACATTCTTGAATCTCGTTGACACGATTTCTAACTAAACGCTTTAGTTGCTGGGCCGGTGTAGACAACCATCACAGCACTATTGTGGATTCACACCAATAGTGAAATCGGTGGATTGGTAACGTGAGAGAATCTTTTACCTTTGTGCACAACCTGGAACCTAACAGAGGCCCACACAGTTATAACCGTGGAGTAGTTGTAGGCCTGACTGGTGCCACACAGCTTTTGGAAGTTAACAGGTGAACAGTGTCTGTACCTGAACTGGTTACAGAACGAATGTATAAGCATGCGTCATATGCCTTTTCAGACGCATCTGTGAATACGTGAACTTCGTGGGTTGTAGACTTATTACATGAAATCCACCGCGGAATTTTTATGTAATTTAAACAAGGTAAGGTACTCGCAAATACTAGTCATGAGTCTGCAACCTCCTGCGACACTTCGTCAGCTCACTCACATTTATCTATCCAGAGTCTCTGCATTAATTAATATTTTTGCTTCGACAATGCAGGGACTAACTAAGCCTAGTGGGTCGAATATCTGACTAATTACTGATATAATGTGACGTTATGTTATTTTGTCATTGGATTCGATATGAATAGAGAATCCTAATTTATCAGAATCGCATAACCAACGTACGCCTAACTTTTTAGAATGAGTATTATTGTTTGAAAGGTCTAATAGTACATGACTTGAGTTATATGAACTACCTAAATCTTTTAAAATTTCTTGGCTATTCGACTGCCACTTTTTTAAGTTAAATTTAGCAGACGCCAGAATAGCCCACATTTCCTTACACAATTTAAGTGCACCTGAAATTGTGTCTGAACCGCTCAGATAATCGTCCACATAGAAGTCATGCTGAATAGAACGCTTGACTAAAGGATTCGATGCTTTATCAGCTAAGCTCACCAAACACTTAGTAGCCAAATATAGAGCTGATTCTGTACCGTACGTCACCGTGTTTAATGTATAGGTTTTTAGCGGTTCTGTAGGATATTTACGAAAAATTATCTGTTCGGGATGTCTGCCGAGATCACAAATTTATGCTGTCGTAACCGCAACAAATGCAGAAGGATCAGACTTAAAAGGTATTGTGACCTCAAAACGATCGTCGTCCTTACGTTTTGTATTCTTATAAAAACTGTCTTCGCAAACCCTTTCTTCTGAAAAAAAAACTGTATCTAGTTCCCAAAATTTTGACAAATCTGGGATTGGTTTTAGCAAGATTACAGAAATGAAAGTGGGACGTACGTTAGTGATAGCTTACTGAGCCTGAAACTAACCATCCTAGTCTACTCTCACATAACCTCGGTTGGTTCTTGCCAAGCTTTATGTGGCTGGCTGATGGAGTATTAAATGTCGGATCCGCCAGCTGCAGACCCACAGGTATGGTTATTTGCTTTAAACTTATTGGAGTTGACGGCAAAAGATGTGTTATTTCTGGTAAGATTAAACAGTCAATGTTAACCGAGTAGTCACCGCAATTGCACTCAATTATTAGACTGCAAGATTGTGCACTAGTACTAGTTTGGTTGCCAATACCTGTTATTGTGGAGCCCGTGCCGTTTCGGGACAAACGCAGCTTATCACATAAGTTCTCGGTAATAAAATTGGCTGGACTACCGCTATCCAGTAGGATTCTTGCGTCACACCTTTCACCGTTGGCACTCACCTCAAAGTTTGCATGAACTGCCTAACAATCTTAGGCAGTTCATGCAAACTTTGACGTCATTAGCCTTTTCATTACGTTCTTCTATTGTTAACCTTTTAAAAGACTCACAAACGTATAGAAAGTAATCGCCAGAACACAGGGCACATTTGAAACTTTTTTTCTCTGAACTAGAATGAGTATTATTCTTACCTTTATTTGTTAAATTCTGTGAAACTATTGCAAAACTTTTGGATTTACCATTATGATTGTTTGTTTTATTATTATGCTTGTTATTATCGTCCAATGTTTCCAGTTTGACAGCCTTATTGTTTATAAATGTAGTAAATTGAGCAAGTCTAGGAGCACCAGATAACGTATTTCGTACTCTTCCCAATACCTACTAGTATTTGAATCTAATATAATTGACATCATGTATATAATGATAATATTCCAATGCTGAGCAGGCTCATCCAATGACTTGAGCGCTCTTATATTTTTATTAGTCACATCTGTAAGACGACGCAAAGCGACACTGGATTCTGTAGTGACTGGTTCGACATCGAATAAAGCCTTCAAATGTTTGTCTATTAGAATGGGACTTATTGTGTGAAAGGTACAATAACAGACGACTGTTATTGTACCTTTCACACAATAAATTACATGCTAAATGGTAATGATCCGCCTTAAAATGTATATATTTAAGAACTTCGGCTATAAGCGCGTAGATAGATAATGGAACTTATTTATGCTGTCGATACAAACACTATCGTGAATTAAAGAAATAAAAGTGTCCCTAAACTCTAGCCAGCACTGATAACTGCCGTCAAAGCGTGGTAAATCTATTTTAGGTAATCTAACAAAATTATGTTTAGTCCCACCTGACATCATTGCCTCAGACCCTGCCACAGAACCTGCGGAGTTACTTCGGTGACGCTTGCCATCCGGTCCGGATAGCAAACTCCGCGCCAACTCTGCCAGCATGAAGTATTGCTGCTCAAACTTGCCTCTTGGTGCGTAGGCCTCGTCCGGCTTGTCCGATGACACCTCAATCTCCATTTGAAATTCGTCAAATACGGCGTACATGGCTTCAAATTTGTCTACGCGGGTTCCTAGTTCGATTATTTACAACTTGGAAAGATTGTCGCAGCTTTTAAGCACATTTAAATAAGCAGTAAAGTTGGTAAGCTTTGCTTTCATAGAACTGCGTTTGTTAACCAATTTATCCGGCATTTTGACATGACACTGCTGACAGAATCGATTTATTTTCCTGCTCTCTGAATGAATTCACAAAAATAATATTGAATGTTTTATGTTATTTAAGATAGTATAATAAGGACCACGCTACCGCATTAGGAATTTTCCTGTAATGATAGCAGTGATTGTGGAAATATAAATAAATAAATAAATTTTGGCGTAATACAAAAATGACGGCAGAAAAATTCTAATTTAAAATAACGGTTTAAATGATACCGGTACAAATGCAACAAATGAAATAAGCTCGAAAGTAACTGTATATAAAGCAGCGCACTAAACAACGCATACCTCCTCACCGATCCCGATGACCACATAACTCTCATTCAGGAGAGCAGTAGGGCCACCAGTACAATGCACAAACACAGACCGACATTCCGACCTCGCCGCCGAGGTTCCTCGCGAAGATCCCGACGTAACTGTCCCCCCCCGACCCTTGCTCGACGAAGTGCCAGCCCGCGCCGTAGCTGAGCCTGTAGCTTTAAATTCCCCTGATAATAATAATATAATCCAGATCCAGCCTGTCCCATCTTGCTGTCCTCCCGTCAGCGACGCCCTAAGCCGAGGTCCGTACCCCACAGGGGGTGCCCTTAGCGAGCGTTCGCTTAGTAATGTAAGTAGTTTTACGCCCCTGGCTGGAGGCTTTGAGTCCGCTTAAGGCAGCCACAGGATAGTCCGGTTAAGTAGTCACGACCTGTCAAGGTCAACTACGAGATGCCATACATAAAAAAAAAACAACGCATAACACAAACAGCTGTTGCCTATTAATTGTGTCAAGGTCACGCTATGCGATACGCTAACTCGCACGACCGTGATATGTATAAAAGTAGTCACAAGCGAGCAATTATTTTGCATACGAAGCTAAAAGATGCAATAAAAAACATCTAAGCGAATGAAATTAGCTATTAACCAACTCAATAGGGCAATGCATCGGTAATTAATAGAAAGATCAGCGTAATAAACACAAAACTGAGAAAACAAATGAATGGGAAATTGACAGATAAAAGGAATAATTGAAACGATCTCACGAATATCCGAATCCTTATCCACAATCTCAGTTGCGACTTCAAATCTTCAACCGTAGACGACGTTGACTCTGTTTTTTTTCTAACAAAGGAACGCGGGGTTAATGTCCACCAACGTCTGGGTCTTGTATTCTTGCAAACTCCAAATCTTGCCGCTGTGATGTTCTACTTGCGAAGGACCATATGTTGACGAATCTACGTCGACTGCTCAGTTCCAGGAGCGAATAAGTAAAATACGTGGACTAAATAACAAACTGAATATACAAGAATTATAAGAAAAACGCAGTGCCTTTGTCGTGGTAAGATTTTAAATGAGGCGACGCTCGGAGCGCTCGGAAGCGCGAGCGCCCGCGCCGCCCCCGTGCGCCCGATGCTGATACCGCTGTTTCGCGAGCCCTCTCAGCTACCGCGTACTCCAACCAGTAGAAGGCATGCCATGCATATACAGCATTGATAAATGCAAGACGTTCATGCAATTCTGCTTAAAGTTCAGTAATGAAAAATCGCTGTATGTCGTTCAGTTATTTTACATAACGGAGCTGTTTTGTAAAACCACTAGCGGTTATGTAAAGCAGAAGATTCGTCAAACTATCTGCGAAATTAATACCATCTAAAATACAAACATTTTCGACTCTAGGTTAGGTCCTATGAAGGTACCTATGAAGTTTTTCATCCATTGACTCTTTATTTGAATGAGATTGCACGAAAATCTACAAGTGGTTTCCAAATGTCAATTTCGCCGATAATTGTTTTAGTTTCACATTGCGTGGGGATAGCACTAATTGTTTTCGTTAATAGTTCACTTTCACACGTAGGGTTGCCGCTTGTCAACAATACCGTAGGTATCTCACACAGAAATAACTCAGAGCTTATGGTTTTACACTTATCTAGGTTATATAAATTACAGAAGTTTAGCTTATCTTTATAAATAGCAATATACGAACTAGAGGGTAGAATTAAACTAAAAGTATTTGGATTATCTGACCTGTGAGGGGTCGGTAATGCTAAATTATGATACAAGTTCAATTCGTCATAAGTAACTAACGGAATTTTTAAAACGAATACAAGTTTGTTCTTATAATAGTAACACACAACTTCGGATATGCTTAATATTAAATGAATATTATCTAGACTTAGAGTTATAGGAATTCCAGTATCTCTGGGTAGGTACCGGTTAATCTCAATGAGTTCATTCTATAATTGCGCCGGACTTCTTATGTACGGATGCAGGACATCCGACTTAACCGATTTTGACTGCTTAATATAATAGCATTTTTTATGTCTTCGAGATGAAACGACAATGCTAGCAGAGAGCTTTCGAGGTTATCGAGTACGGATTGAGATTTGGTTTCAGGTATTAGAATTTTAGAAGTTTCCGTGATATTATTTAATTGTAGTATAATAAGACTTAAGGTATATTTTAGTGAATATTCGTTATCTTTTAATTTGTTAATCATTTGTTTGTGGGATTCTAGATTAGAGGTAGTAATTAAAATGTTTTCTTTCATTAGTTCCGCCAGCTTTTTCTCGTGGTTTTGTGTGGATTCCGAAATAGAGTGCCGAAAATATGTTTGAATACGGTACCTATTCCGCCGATCCATGCTGAACGTTTACTACGTTTTGACAATAAATGTGAGATAGAATCGAATTCGCATTTAATATCGTTGTATCGGACTGTGAGAGGGGATAGTACGAGTATGTTTTCACATTGAAGGTTGCTTGATTTTTGACATGTGTTTTTAACTACGCCCAAGATATCGTTGAGATTGGTAAGATGAGGGTTTATGTGGGAAATGTTTACATGACTGATAACATTTAACTTTCCGTAAATTGTTTTGAGTTTTCCTAGGCCATCGAAGTATATGCCGGAACTAGAAGGTAATGGCTTGATAAAATCTTGATGCGCATTGACCGAGGCGCTGAAATAGAATGAATAGGATCAGTTAAGTTATAATAATATAACTTATCAGCTAATATTTACATAGTACTAATAATATATATTTCTAATATTTCCTAATCGATTTCTAAGAATGATACAGGGTCCCCAGCTACTGCGGGTTTCGTTTGATCGAAATGGTGAGCCACATGACCTCTGTTGATAAGAAGTGTGGCTGTATTATTATCGTGAACTTTTATGATTTTGTATGGTCCTTTCCAGATAGGCGATAGTGCTTTTCTGAGCCTCAGGTGGGCTTTGAGGTAGACGTAATCACCAGCCTTGTAATGAGGTGGTGATTTAGTGTGAGAATCATAATAGGATTTAGAAGATTCCTTGGATTTAATTATGTTTTCCAGAGCTTTTTCTCTGGTGTATTTAAACTTATGTTGCAAAATTTTAGTACTAGGCTCATTTTCATAGATAGAATTAGGAATACACCAATGTTTGTGACCGAATACTAACTCGTAAAGAGTAAACTTTGTAGTTGAATGTTCTGTTGTGTTAAAGGTGAGCATATCTGTATATACGTAAGTAGGCCAATTATCTTGGTTTTCGTTTACAAAAGATTTTAAATACTCTTTGAGAGTTGAGTGACTGCGCTCTAAAGCTCCTTGTGTTTGAGGCTGATAAGGTGATGACCATAATTGTTTTATTTTAAGAAATTGGCAAGTAGTTTTAAATAGGTCAGACGTAAAGTTAGTACCTTGATCAGTTAGTATAGATTTAGGAATTCCAAATAGGGATATGAAGTGGATAAGACAATCACTAGATTCTTCGGCGGTTGTATTACGTATAGGATAAGCGATAGAATATATAGATAAATCATCTTGTAAGGTAAGAATATAGGGTAAGGGTCCTACTATGTCTAATGCCACTCTTTGAAATGGAGCTGTGGATGTGGTAGTAATTTCCATTGGAGCCTTGTTTAGTTTTCTTAGTGCTTTATTCTCCTGGCATAGTTTACATTTCTTGACATAGTCTTCTATGTCACTCCGCATGCCCTTCCAATACAATTGTTCCCGGATTCTGTTGTACATTCGTGTCGACCCTAATTGTCCGGCTGCAGGAATGTCATGGTTCTCACGCATGATTTTAGGCCTCTCGCTCAGAGTAGGATATATTGTTTTATTTAGGTAAACATGGATTTGGATTTTTGTATTGTTAAAAATGTGTGTTAGGATATTGTAAATTTTCGTGTAGGAGTGATGGTCAAATGGGCTTTTGAAGTCGGAGATAGCAATGTCTGTTGTTTGTTCAGAATTTAGAATTTCGTTTCTTACTTGTTTCAGAGTGTCATAGATAGCGGGGTAAGATGATTCGTCAAAGTGACGAACCTTCGTGAAGATGAAGTAAATAATCTTGTTCTCGTATTTGGTTTTTAGAAAAGGGTATAATTCCATTTCAGAATTAACGATTTCCTCCTGGTTTCCGGAGTTTAGGAGAGTTTCGGAAATGTAGGGGTTTGACTCGTCTAAATCTATAGATGTAGGAATTAATATTATTTTGCAGTTTGTTTTTAGGAGATTTTCGTTGTGTTCTTTTAGTATTGTGTTAGAAATGATTTCTTTATTTAGAATTGATTTCAGGAATTGAGAATAGTTATCATCATTTAAATTCGATTGCTGATTTGGTGAAGGGATTTGTAACGAATCAAAGTCAAGGTTGAGGTCAGCACTGTCAGGACCAAGGTCAAGGTAAGGTAAGTTTGGTCCTAGATCTAAGAGATCTGGGGATAGCGTCGTTACGGCTTGTGGTGCACGGTTTTGTAATACATTAGAGTCGGTGTTTATTTCTTAGTTTAATAGATCTGTATTCTCGATGAAGAACGGATTGGAAGATGGTAGAATTATAAGAGGGTCCTCGAAGGGGTCATCGAATTCAGTGTCAGGATCTGGTAGGGGTCAGAGGTTGGTGAATTTTCACCTTGAATAGGGTTAACTGGGAATCGAGACAATGCGTCGACGTTAGTATTAATTTTCCCTTTCTGGTATACGAGTACACTGTCATAGTCGAATTCCTCTAATTTGAGTCGCCAGTCGCACTCAAGTCAAGTCAAGTCAAAGCATTTATTTCAAATAGGCCCATAAAATGGCACTTTTGAACGTCAAAAATTACAATAAAAATATAACTGATTCTAGGCGCCACTTCCAAAAAGTAGTTTCGTATGGAGAAGAAGTGGCAAGAAACTCCACCGTTACTCTTTTAAAATATTTTACAATATTTGTATACATTAATTATATTTTTATATGTGAAAACGATGCACCAAGAATAAAAATACTATACCACAAGTGGTAAGAAGAACTAAAAATATAGCAAAGGCAGATAAATGAATGACGCGATAGGTACATTGTGCTCACATATTTACAAACACTGTAAAAATATATGACTTTCCTAAAATATTAACTAGGAATAGGTCAGTGTGTGAGTAAGTAAAAAAAAAAAAAATCAATTAGCAACCATTGTGATTTTGTCTAGACGGGATTGTCCTATGGAGCTGGACCATCATGTTTCCAATCATTCTTATCTTGTATATAGTCCTCTAATTTGTAATAAGCTTGTCTGCAAAGTGTACTTTTTATACGAATTTTAAATTTTCTTTCATTTAATTGCAATATATCACAAGGTATTTTGTTATAACATTTAACACAGTACCCCATAAATGATGTATGTACTTTAGCTAATCTGAAAAATGGTTGATCTATTTTATCTTTATTTCTGGTATTCAAATTATGTCTATCACTTATTTTATTAAAAAGATGTAGATGTTTTCTTACATACATAATATTTTCATAAATGAATTGGCAAGGTACTGTCATAATATTAATCCCTTTAAATAGTTCCCTGAGAGATTCGCGACGAGGAAGATTGTATATGGCTCTGACAGCTCTCTTTTGCAAAAAAAAATGGATTCAATGTCAGCAGCCCGACCCCACAGTAAAATGCCATAAGACATAATGCTGTGGAAGTAGCTAAAATAGACCAAACGCGCGGTTTCTACATCTGTTAACTGTCTTATCTTTCTAACAGCATAAGCGGCAGAGCTTAGCCGCCCCGCAAGAGATGTTATATGTGGTCCCCATTGTAATTTCTCGTCCAGCGTGATTCCTAGGAAAACCGTCTGATTAATAAATTCCAGTTTTTCTACATTCAATATGATGTCACATTCGCTACTTCTAACATTAGGTAATTTAAATCTAATGCATTTGGTTTTTTTTTCATTTAGTACCAAATTATTTACCGTAAACCAATCTTGGACTTGAAGAATCGAGTTATTCACGTCGTCCAGATTTTGTGACCGTCGGTCTATTTTAAAGATTAATGATGTGTCATCTGCAAATAACACCATCTTCGGTTGATTTTGAAGTACTTGAGGTAAATCATTAATGTAAACTAAGAAGAGGAATGGACCCAATATCGAACCTTGAGGAACGCCCATTTCCATTTCATACCCTAATGAGTTTATGCCGTTTACTTGAACTTTAACCTTTCTATCTTTCAGGTATGATCTAAGTAGATCAAGAGCTGTATTCCTAACCCCATAGTGCTCCAGTTTCAGAAGAAGGGTCTCATGGTTTACGCAATCAAATGCTTTAGAGAGGTCGCAAAAAATTCCAATGGCTTCTTTTGCTTCCTCCCAGGCGTTAAAAATGTTCTTTATTAGAGAAACACCAGCGTCAGTGGTACAACGCCCTTTAGTGAAACCGTACTGTTGTTCATGAAAGATGGAGTTTTTATAAAAGTGACGTACCATTTGATTGAGCATCAACTTTTCAAACAGGGTCCTTACAGTTAAATAAACATTGTAAGAGTTTGTGGTCTGTGATTATGGTGAATCGACTTCCGTAAAGATAGGGGCGAAAAGCTGTGGCTCCAAAGATTATGGCTAGGCATTCCTTTTCGGTAACGTTATAGTTGCATTCAGCCTTGTTGGGTGTTCGGGACGCGTAAGCAATTGGTCGGTCTTTTCCTATCGGACCTTTTGATAATATAGCAGAAATAGCAAAATTGGAAGCGTCGCAGGTAACAATGAATGGTTTGGAAAAATCAGGATCACTGGTGACGATACTAATTTTTTTTTTTAAGTTTTCAAAAGCGAGTTGTTGTTCATTGTTCCAATTAAATGGCGTATCCTTTTTCAGAAGGGATGTTAATGGTTTTGCGAGTTTGGAAAAATCAGGTATGAAACGTCTGTAGTAAGATACGAGTCCAAGAAAAGATTTCACATCCTTTGGGCATTTTGGTGTTGGGAATTCAGTGATACATTTGATTTTCCTAGGATTAGGTTGTACACCGTCTTTCTTGATGAGGTGACCATGATAAGCGACTTCTTTACACAGAAACTCACATTTATCTGGTTAGAGCTTTAGGTTATAATTCCTGAGCCTATTGAAAACAGCGATTAGATTTTGAATGTGACACATATACATGTGTTCATTAGCTTTTGAAAGGTTGAAGGGGCATTTTTTAGCCCAAATGGCATTCTCGTAAATTGAAAATGACCTTGAGGTATGGAAAAGGCGGTTTTAGGAGCGTCTTGCTCTGATATTGGAATCTGATGGAAAACTGAGGATAAAATTAAAGTCGTGAAGTATTGGCTTTTCCCTAATTGGTCTAGGATTTCTGTTATTTGTGGAATAGGATAAATTTCTCGAATAGTCGTTGAGTTTTCTATAGTCAATAACGACTCCCCATTTTCGTTGTCCCGAAGCGTCTAGTTTTTTGGGCACAACCCAAATGGGTTAGGACCATGGTGAATTTGAAGGTTTTCGACTTCCTTTTTATGGCATTCAGGGAATCTATACGATTTGGTTTGGATAGGGATTTTTGTACTTCACTTTCAGCACTTTATAACGCTTAGATTGAACACTTGGATTTACCGGCACTTTCAGGTATATTAAGGTGAATAACGAATTCAGAGACGTATTTGGGTAGGGGATTATCGTATCCCACCACTGCCACCAAATATTATACAGGAGTTCGGAAACTTGTTTAAAAAAAATCTACTGGATACAGAGTTTATTAATTAAGCGTACTTGTAACAGGAATTAGTAGATGAAATAGAAACAAAGTGATTTGGTACTTCCGACCCGTACCGAGTATCAGAGCGAACTAGCTGTGAACCAAATGGATGTAGCTTCTAAGTCACTAAATGCTGACTAGGCAAGTCTGGATGGCGCAACTCATTATTGGTTAATCGCTCGTACCCGCTGCTCCTAAACGACAACGCACAACCTCATACGGTACAACAGATGGTATAAGAGCTAGGGTTGGAAGTTTTGCGTCATCCACCGTTCTCACCAGACCTTGCGCCGACAGACTTCTACTTCTTCCACAATTTGGACAACTTCTTGGCAAGGAAAAAAAATTAATACTCGAGAGGCAGTACAAAATGCCTTTGAAGAGTTTCTTGGCTCCTGACTTCTTCAAGAATTTCATTGAGAAATTACCACTGTCCTGGCAGAGATGCATCGATGGCATGGGTGCATATTTTGATTGATAGAAAAATAAAAAATAAAATCAAATTACTTTAACTTTCTTTACTCAACGGCCACTTCATAGGTAATAGACCAATTCGTAACCATGAATATGATATCATGTAGGTAATCAGAAGGGTGATTTCTATTGTTAAAACGAGCCTGTTGTATAATAGCTGTTTTAAGTGTGTGTCGTGGATGGATGACGCCACAGTACAGCGGACAGCGCACTCTAACAATTTGATTCATAAACGAATGATCATGTGATCGGAAACGCAAGCGAGCCCTACCGCTGGGACACGATCGTCGGTGGAGGGTATGCAGTGAGGACTGGCGGAGAGACCGAGTGTTGCGACAGTCAACAGAATACGGTCGAGTTTGGACAGTCTTGGCAAACGCTCAGTACCAACGCACGTGTCTGTTTCCGTTGCACGTGTTTATTTCGTTAGCCAGTGTTTTAAAGTTATTTTTAATTCGAATTATCTTTTCGTTCGAGTATCCACTACAGTGCCCACACTAAAATGTGTCGGATCGTGAAGAAGACCCGATGTTTCGCATCTCGGCCACCCCTGATGTGACATGTGCAATGTGTGATATAATACCCCCTTTCTAGCCATGAAGTTAATAAGTTTCACATTTTAGTGAACAGGGCGGGCTAAAAAAATGTTTTCCTAAATCATTTTGCTGCTATTAAAGACACAGTTCCACAACGAGTCGTCATACCTATATTTTTTGCATTTTGTTGTGTGAAAATTAAAATAAATGGTTCCTGTACAGTAGTAGAATTAAATCATTTAACCATTTGTCACTGCAACTGTAACCTCTATCTGAATTTATGCAATGATTCACTCAACAGCAGTGATGCATATGAGGAAAGGTATTTATACCCATATGTTTACGTAGTTAATGAAAACAAAAATATAACAAACAAGTTTGCGTCATTAAAAATTACGTATAAAAAGACCTTCTGTAGCAGCATAAAGCACACTCTTCAACTGGCCAGCGGTCGTTCACCACATTTATAAATACAATCATGTATTCAAATATGTGCGTGAAGATTGCTCTGTGCCTGGCTCTGATCGTCAGCATCGACGGTTCCGTGTTGAAACATCGCACACTGCCTCTGTCAGCGGAAGGCATGACTGTGGAGATAACAGTGAGAAGCAAGGAAGACCCGCGACACCCTCTGTCGACAATGAAGATAGATATCAACGAAAAGGACAAGAAAGTGGGGATGTCGATGGCTGAAGCTCCATCAGGAGTGCTGAAACATCTCTTCAAGGCAAAAAACAGCGTGCCAACTCTGGAAAGCCGCTTCGGCAACGGTGTTATGGTGGTCGGGTCGTGCCCTGTAGGCTACACTCCAGTCGGTCATAGATGTGTACCTGACAACCTACTACTAGACTAAGAACTGCCCAAATTGTCTGACAAATACTGTGATACGCTTTTATTTTGATATTGACTATCTTTTATTAGTAGCTAACCCCTTAAACGCCGTAGCTCCGTTTTACCTGAACGCACGAAATGTCGACGTAATCTCAAGGACTTTTTGATTTTTGGTAGGCCTTCGGAAAAATGGAGATTTCATCAATACACAGCCATTAACTCGATATAAATGACCTTCCTGTCTTCATTATGAGTTTACCTAAAGTTACACCATTCAATAAGCAAATAAAAGATCCAATCTCACAGTGATGTGATGTGTTTTCTTTTTGATAATTTTCACTCACATAACCTTGAAACTTTATCACAAAAATTTCGAATTCACACAATTATTCACCAAAAAACATCTTTATTCCGATAGCACATTATATGTAGGCAATGATTACACAACTCATTCCAACTTTGAAACAGTAAATACATCATAATAACAACACGAAATCGAACGAAAAACATAAAAACACAATGTATATGTGGTTGGGTGACACAACACTTCGCCATACTTGTCAATAATTCAAGAAGAAACCGGTGAGTAATCATAGAAGAATTTTATACAGAATTACCGAGATTTATACCATCTCAGTTCTGTTGAGGATCAAAACAGAACGGTAGACTGTTACTCGACTGTAAAGAAAGGTAGTTGCGATTTTTTTAACAGTATTTCCACTATATAGTAAGCGGTTGGTAATATAAAACATTGAATTTAGAAAAAGTTTCATACCTGTATAACGGACTGTCTCTTTTCAAAACTCTATGGACTATATACCCTGTATGTGGAGATTTTGTCGTCAAGTGTAGCATCTTTACTTTATATAAGCAACTTATCCTATGAGTATTGTACTTAAATATCTCTAAAAAAATCAATAATAATAAAAAATCTGTTATAAAAAGTCGATTTTTTTTCTATTGTATCACTTTGATATTAAATTGCGGCAACAGATTTTTAATAATGGAGTTATATAATAGATATGTACAATACTCATGGGTAAAGTTGCATACGGAAAGTAAAGATGCCACATTATAATGATGCTCTGTGATGCCACAGTTGACGTATATGTTTAAATTACTGACTGACATTTCAACACATGGCTCAAACCACTGAACGGATTGGTCTGAAATTTGGAACACAGATAGTTATTATAAAGCAGGCATCCGCTAAGAAGGGGATGAAAAAGGGATGAAATGTAAGTGAATTATAAAGTTACAAAGATTGCTTGTTTTATATTTTTCTTTAAGAATTGGAGGGTGTCAAAGTTTCCATGGTAGAATTTTAACGCGCGGCCCAATTAACTCCAAACTAAATACTTATACTTAAGACCAAAATTAAAGAACTACTTTTATCAGGGTATTTACTACAGGGTACTATGGTTATTAAATGTTTAACTTGGACTGTACTGCGTGTTTACGTTATTAACTCGAAAATTGGTATGTATAATCCTAAATTTAAGTTATGGAAACATCCCAAAAGATTTATCCAAATTCCCTCAATTTGGATAAATCTTTTGGGATTTTCCATAACTTAAATTTAGGATTATACATACCAATTTGGTGGAGAGGGGATACAGTTTAAAGTACAAATCTTATTCCTTTGGTGAATAAACTTAAACTATTAAATATTTAATTAATATATTAAACAGCTTTTCTCAGATGATTTAGATGGTGTCAAAGTTAGTAAGTGAATGCGATGTCAGATTAACTTGAAACTCGGTACTAGTATTTAAACCAAAAACAAAATGTACCCATTTCATGGTTTTTCAAAAATACGCTCTTAACGAGATGGAAAATGCTAACAATTTTTCTGCTTGCTTTAATTAACTCATAATTTGGTATAAATAATGTTAAATCAAACAATAAAAAAATACCAAACGCTTTGTTTAAAACAAGCCCTATCGTGGTGAAAAGGGCGGCTCCCGTACATTTGAAGAATATTATTTCACTGATGTATTAACTAAGCAATTGGCCCGAAAACTTAAACTGATTCTTATCTAAATCTAAAGTAATGCTTTTTTATTTTTTGGTTTGACCGCGCTGCTCTCTGGAACTTTCAGTCGGATTTAACTAATTCTTGTTTTAATTGAAAAAAAAACTCGAAGGTTACACGCTATTAGTCATCAAGCTACGACTCTTAGGAGCTGAGTAAAGGGAAACAATACAGAAAGAACGCCAAGATAGCGATGCGACGGGGTGGGTCGGGGGTACAAAAAATTTCACGAGGATGAAGTCGCGGGCAGAAGCTAATATAATAATAAGCACTGAAGTGTAGGAGTAGCTCGCCATACTATTACCCACCACTACAACTACTGAATCAACAGTGACGACCACCTTAAAAGGGCAGAGACAATGAACGATCCCGGAGAAAAGAACAGAAGAGGGAAAAATATAAACCAAAAGTTCCACGAAAGCAGGAGACAGAGTAGACCTTGACAATGGTCACAAAGGGACTTAGGGTTAAAGAACTTTACTAAAAATTTCACTTAATGAGAAATATTTTAACTACTTATATTGATGACGTTCGTGAGCAGAGCTAGTATAACAAGCACACATTTTAAAAGAAGAAAACAATAATTAACGAACATAACAAGATATTAAAGGTAGTAGAATGATTCATGCGAAACAAAAATCTAAATTTTGTGGGTAAGTTAAAAACGTAAACGAAGGCCGGATTTAAACTATGTCAATAATAAAAGATTTTAACTGAGTTTTAAAAACTTTTAGAGGTTTTTTATTTCTCGTAGTAATTTGTTAAACATCGTTTCCCCTTCGTTTATTATACTTTTCTTTCCGTAATTCGTACATATTCTCGCGAGAAAGATATCATTCGCGCTACGGAATGGTCTTAACCCTTCTACGGCATTCGTTTTAAAAATTTGTTCCGAGTGTACCTTTTTAATTTTTTTTTATTACGATGCATGTATTATAGTAACAAATTTGTTTTATATTCAATAATTTTGTTCTGTTGGTGTGAGAAAGTCATAATGAAATAAGATTTTTATCAGTTTATTTTGTATTCTTTGGATGCAGCTTAGGTTAGTTTTGGCTGCGCTACCCCTTATTTCTATTAAATAATCTAGATGCGATCTGACGAGGGAGTGATAGATATTCAATCTAACCTGTCATGGCAAACATCGAACACCACCGTTATGACGCCCTGATAACGACGATAACGTAGATCTTATTTTGTTGCGACTTCCATATTAATCCACTGTCCAAAACTAACCCTAGGTATTTCTCTTCGATCGATTCCTTCAATTGAATACTATTAATATAAAGCTATATGATACGAATAAATAAATATAAAGCTTAGGGCAGTTTTGTAACTGTTTTGTTATATATAGCTCGTCTTTAATATATTGATTGTGAGTAAATTATATTGGAACCAGTCGTGTAATTTGACTAAATCTTTTTGTGCATGGTCCATCATTTCGTTTATTGAGGAACCATAATAAAATATACATGTGTCATCTGCGTATAGACTAATTTCGCTATTTAAAGACACCAAATAGCTATTTAACCGATCATAGACAATTCGTTCATAAACTTTAGAAATTACGGGTAACACTGACACAGGCCTGTGGTTACTAGGATCTGTTTTCGTGCCTGTTTTTTATATGGGAGTGACTTTTGCTATTCTAAGCTCAACTGGAAAGTGGCCTGCGCATAGGCAGTCATTTATAGTCATTGTTAAACCTGAAATGAGAAATTCTTTTACACATTTAACTACTTTTGTACTGATTTTGTCTATATCAAGTTTGATTTCTTAATGATTAGTATGATATTTAAAGGAAATTTGCATTGCTAATTGGGGACCTATTGTGGCAAAATAATTATTAAACTGTTTACATATTTCGTCACCTTCAGTAACTAAACCTGCGATCGTCATTAGTTTTGTAGGACTAGGGTCTGGTTTTACTTTATTTTTGCATAAGGTATTAATAAGTTTCCACATATGTTTAGGATAGTTTTTTAGCTTTTTGAAGGCTTGGTAATACGAGTAGTACACTTTTGTTTTAGCAATTAATGTAATAGTTTCATCAATGTGTTTGTAAAAGAGGTTTAAAAAATAACATTTTTCGGATTCTGTTTTAGTTCTCTCCAGTATTTATTCCTTGTGTTCATTTTAATAATTATATTTTTCCAGTCGTCCTGTGGTAAATGTTGAATTTTGATTTTTTGGGTGGTATTTGCCTTAAGCTTGCTTTATGGTTTTGATAATTTGTTTAACGTTTTCACGTTTGAAAGGTCTAGGCCTATTACTAATACAAGATGAAATTGAAAACTAACGCCACCTCGAAATAGGAGGTTCAGTGACGGTTACATTGTCATTTCCCAAATCAAAGTAATACATTTTTGAATTTGGCGCACCTATATGATGAATAAGTTTGTTCTACTCATACTCATTACCATGCCTATTTAGTCTGCATTAAAACATTGAATCGACCACACGTATTTTTATTATCTCATACAGTCCACTATCTATACTGAACCTTATTACAAGCAGCGTAAGGAACATTTTGGTCCAAACGAGCCGGATAGATCAAGCGATAACGTTACCGCATTCCAACGCCGAGTTCAGTGCAAAAAAAAGTTGTTATTGTTAAAATGTAAACACGTGTTCGTCGTATGTGGACAATTTGGAGAAATTGGTGATTTTAAGACATTACGAGTGATCTGTGTTATCGAGCTACATTCTACAAGAACTGCGCTACATATTGGTGTAAATTTTACAAATAAAGAACCACTACAACGATGGAAACAGCCGATCAAATTCTTAGTGAATTGGAAGATTTATACAACATCATTATTAAAACTAAAGAGAACTTTAAGAAGTGTCCCAAAGCACGTTTAACCACAGGCTATTTAGAAGCAAAAATACAGTGTATTGACGAGTATTGGGTATCGTTCAAAAGTGCACATAGAAATTTATTAAAAGTGGTTACGAAAGATAAACGTAAACAGTTCGAGTATTTTAACAAGGATGAATACAGTTTATGTGAAGAAACGTTTATGCAAATTAAAGCCGATATTAAGGATTTGTTAACGTTGGCAGCATCAGCATCTGGACAAGCTAAAATGATTGTCGATGCTTCCAACACAATAAACCAGAATGTACAAGCTCCACAAGTCAAATTACCAAGAATACAATTGCCTTCATTTACGGGTAATTACGAAGATTGGCCAACTTTTCAAGACTTATTTTTGTCATTGGTTCATCAAAACGCAACACTCAGCAGTGTGCAGAAACTGCATTATTTGAAGACGAGTGTTTCTGGTGAAGCCGAAGCCTTACTCAAGCATATTCAAATTATTGAAGAAAATTATAGCCAAGCGTGGGACATACTGAAACATCGATATAGTAACAAGCGTCTTATAGTTACGTCATTGCTCAAGCGCATGTTCAATCAAAAGAGACTGCCAAATCAGACTGCCAATCACATCAAGTCCTTGCACGATACCACCACAGAATGCCTTCATAGTCTAAAGAACCAAGGCCTTAAAATTGAAACGTGGGACCCAATGATTGTGTTTATCGTCGTACAAAAAATGGATATGGAGTTACATAAGGAGTGGGAAGAACATGTCAGTACAAATGACGGTGATACGCTGCCAAAGTTATCGTCACTTATGAAGTTTTTGGAATCAAGATTTCGTACGCTTGAGCTGATTTCACCTCCTTCGTCAAAGGAAAAGGTTCGAGAACGCTCGCTGCATATTTCTACTGCTGAAAAGAATGAGTGTTTAATGTGTAAGGGTGACCATTCACTCAGTCATTGCAAGGACTTCGGAAAAATGGAACCAACGCAAAGATATGAAGTAGTGAAAAGTAAGTTCATCTGTTTTAATTGCTTGGTTCCTGGCCACTCCGTAAAAAATTGTAGGCTGTCCACATCATGCAGACTCTGTCGAAAACGTCATCACACACTTCTTCACCGAAAGGGACCAACCACAGTTACCCAAGGTTTACCAAGTAATGAAACGCAACCAAAGGAAACAATGCAAAGCAATGAAGGTGGAGAAGAAGTCAAAACGAGCGTCAATACAGTAATGACGTCACAATCACAAATTTACGCCGGGAAAAGAAAGAGAATTGCACTATTAGCGACCGCAGTGGTTTTAGTACGAAGTGAAGATGGACACACTACTGTGTTGAGGGCGCTAATAGACCCCGGATCAGAGAGTTGTTTTATTACCGAAAGAGCCGCTCAAATATTAAAGCTGAGAAGACAACCAGTAACAGGAAGCATATTAGGAATGGGATCTATGAAGTCAAGAATCAAGCATGTAGTTCAGGTCGAGGTATTATCAAGGTGTTCGAAGTTCAACCTCAAGATTGATGCTTACGTCATAAGCAAACAATTGACTACTGAGATTCCCAAAACAACAATTAGGGTACAAGACTGGCCTCACCTCATAGGGCTTAGTCTGGCTGACCCCAACTACTACACCTCAAGTTCAATAGATTTGCTTTTGGGTCATGAAGAGTATGCACAAATACTACAGAATGGTGTCATGAAGGGTCCTCCAGGTTCACCATGCGCGCAAAAAACCAGCCTTGGATGGATCTTATTTGGAAAAATAGATGACAATACACAACCAGAGCAATCTATGATCGTCATGCATCATCAGGTAGAAATTGACGATATCTTAAAAGTCTTATGGGAAATAGATACAAACACAACTAGAAAGTTAACAAAAGATGAAGAGGTTTGTGAGAAGATATTTGAAACAACATACAAAAGAAACGAAGAAGGACGATATGTCGTGAAGTTACCATTCAAAACCAACAATCCTAAATCAGTAGAAGGAAATACGCGAAGCATTGCGTTAAGAAGATTAGAGTACCTAGAACAAAAATTTAATAAAAACCAAGAGTTAAAAAAAGAATACACTGAAGTGATAGAAGAATATATTAAAATGGGACATATGGAAGAAGTATCAGTAGAAGAAATGCGTAACAATTCAGTGTATCTACCACATCACGCAGTTGTACGAACCGAAAAAGAAACGACCAAGACACGAGTGGTATTCGACGCATCTTGCAAGGGTGTCAACGGAATATCACTCAATGACGAACTTTTGATCGGACCAGTCCTTCAAGAAGATTTAAGGAGTATCATAATGAGATGCCGTTTACACAAGATATGTTTTGCAAGTGACATTGAGAAGATGTATAGGATGGTTTTGGTCACCAAAGACTGTTCTGACTTCCAAAGAGTATTATGGCGACAGACACAGAATACTTCTACATTTGATGAGGTCAAGGACTATAGACTTCTGACAGTAACTTTTGGAACTGCTTCGGCACCATACCTAGCCATCAAAACTCTAATGCAGTTGGCGCATGACGAAGGTAGAAGTTACCCAGTCGCATGCAAAATGATTGAAGAAGATTTTTACGTCGACGATCTCATTTCTGGTTGCGACACTGTTCTAGAAGCTATTGAGGTCAGCCGACAATTACAAACCATTCTCGAAAAAGGCAAGTTTAAACTAAGAAAGTGGACATCTAACAATGCTGAATTCCTTCAATCCATAGAACCCAACGACAGATCGGCAAAAGCAAGTTTAGATATCAAGATGGAAGGAACTGTCAAAGCCTTAGGAATAGCCTGGAATTTAGGTGATGATTTTCAGTATTCTTTGACACTACCACCTATTTCAAAAGTCACAACAAAGAGATCAGTTTTAGCTGATTTACAACGACTGTTTGACCCCCTTGGCTGGATCGCACCTGCATTTATTAGAGCCAAAATATTTGTACAAAAGTTGTGGCTACAAGGCATTGGATGGGACGAGCATGTAGGTGATGACCTAGAACGGCACTGGTTTGATATTCGAAACGATTTAAACCATGTCAACAGCATCAAGATAAAAAGATGGCTCAATACACTTAGTACCGACAAGCATAATATCACACTTCATGGATTTAGCGACGCATCCATGCACGCCATGTCAGCAGTTGTATATTCTCGAGTTATAGATTCAAACGGAGCCATCAAAACGAGTATTGTTGCTGCGAAAACCAAGGTGGCTCCTGTGAAAACAATATCTGTGCCTCGCCTGGAGTTATGCGGAGCACTACTTCTGTCAAAGTTGATACATCACGCTGCCGAGGCTATGAGAATACCTTCTACACAAGTCTACGCATGGACTGATTCATCCATAGTTCTGGCTTGGCTTGTTGGCGAACCTAATCGATGGAAGCCTTTTGTGGCAAATCGTGTGGTAGAAATATTAGAAAACGTAAGCAATAGTCAGTGGTATCATGTTCATTCTAAGGAAAATCCAGCAGACGTTGCATCACGGGGCACAACAATATCAGAACTGCAAGAGAACTCACTATGGTGGTACGGCCCAGAGTTTCTCTTGGAAAGAGAAATGGAATTTAGAAGGCCAAATATAAGTCAAACAGATTTAGAGACGAGACAAACTAAAGTTTTATTAAATACAGTACAAGAGGGAGACAAAGAATTTTTGAATTTTGAAAAATTTAGTAGTCTACAAGAATTACAGAAAACATTAATATATTGCAAGAGATTTTTAAATTTTAAGAAAACCGATAATGTTCTAGAAGATTTCACTACCGAAGAGTTAGAAAATGCATTGAAGATATGTATAAGAAAATCTCAGAATCAAAGTTTCATAGAAGAAATAGAAACAATTTTGAAAACAAAAGAAGTGAAACAGAAAAGTCATCTAAAATCACTGAATCCATTCATGGATGAAGAGAAAATACTACGAGTTGGTGGCAGACTTAGACACGCCAACCTTAGTAATGATAATAAACATCCTATTATTTTGGACAGTAAACACGTTCTCAGTAAATTAGTTATCTCCGATGCACATAAAAGAACACTTCACGGAGGAGTACAGTTGATGCTCTGTTATTTGAGATCGAAATACTGGATCGTAAAAGCGAAGAATGCGGTGAAAGCGCATATACACAAATGCTTAGTTTGCGCGAGAATTTCAGCCAAATCCAGGACTCAAATAATGGGAGATCTTCCTCGTGTTAGAGTAACACCATCACGCCCTTTCCTACACAGTGGTGTAGATTTTGCTGGCCCATACACCGTTCTGTTATCAAAGGGAAGAGGAAGCAGAACCATGAAGGCATATATTTCTATATTTATATGCATGAGTACCAAGGCCATTCACCTTGAGTTAGTCGGTGACCTTACCTCGGAAGCCTTTATTGGAGCCTTCAGACGGTTCGTCGCAAGAAGAGGAAGATGCATTCATTTGTGGAGCGACCAGGGTAGAAATTTCATCGGAGCTAACAAGGAACTAGTAGAGGCATGGATTAATGCTAAGTTTTCGTTTAAGGGTCATGTGGCAGATTCTCTCACGCAAGATGGCACACAATGGCACCTCATCCCGCCTTACAGCCCGAATTTTGGTGGCCTGTGGGAAGCAGGTGTGAAGTCATTGAAGTACCACATGAAACGGATCTTAACAACGAACTTGACCTACGAAGAAATGACCACTCTTCTATGTGAGATCGAAGCCTGCCTAAACTCACGCCCTCTATGTCCTGTAGATGATCATGACGTTGACAATATTAATCCCTTGACAGCTGGTCATTTTTTAATAGGAGAAGCTCCTATAATAGTGCCTACGTCCGATATGCGAGATGTAAACTTGAACCATTTATCTCGCTGGAAGTATACACAGAGGTTGTTGAGAGAACTGTGGCAAAGATGGCAGAATGAATATCTTTCGAGATTACAACAGAGGCCAAAATGGATGACACACAGGGACGAGTTTAAAATTAATGATATTGTTTTAATAAAGCAAGACAATCTGCCGCCAGGAAAGTGGTTGCTCGGCCGTATTATGGCAAAGCATCCTGGACCAGATAACATTACAAGGGTCTATAGCGTCAAAAGTGGGGACAGTGTAACTAAAAGATGTATCACTAAATTATGTCCTCTACCAGTAAATAGTAAAGGTGATTAATTAATTAATTAAGGCATGTTGTTATGAAGTGAGGTTATTCAAATAGTTATTTATCGTCATGGTAAAGATTTTGTTTTAAGTTATAATGTACATCAAATTATTGTGAGATTGATTTAGAAAAATTATTTACAATGTATACCAATTATTTACAAAAAAAACATAATTTTATTAAAAGTGTCAAGCCCCTTTTGGTGGGCGGTATGTTCTACTCATACTCATTACCATGCCTATTTAGTCTGCATTAAAACATTGAATCGACCACACGTATTTTTATTATCTCATACAGTCCACTATCTATACTGAACCTTATTACAAGCAGCGTAAGGAACAAAGTTTTAGTCCGTATTTTGTAGATTTTTGACTTATTTAAAATGTATGAAACACCGACATTGAGAGTATTTCATACATTTTCATAGAATTAGAAATTCACTGATATCGGTGTGAATGAACACACACTGTCGACGACAATGTCGTCAATAGATATTATCCATTGACGATCTTGTATTGTTTCGTCTATAAAACTCGGAATTGTTGATCATTGCTATTAAAAATGTTTAGGCACTTTTCTTGTATCCTGTTTCTAGTATCTCGCACTTCAGCTCTGATCAGAAAACTTAAACTATTGTAAAGACATACCTGTTAGCTTTAATATGACGTTCTGTATGCCAATGTACATGAATATTTTTTGTGAGGGCACAGCTCTAATGAAATTCCGGCCGTGTCCTTTGATTATAAACGTATTTCTTAAAAACTTTTGAAATTATGGTAACAAACGCTATTGGCCTATAACAGTTCATACTCTGTTTGTTACCTTTCTTGAAGATTGGTCTAACAATAGAGGATTTTAGACTTTCAGGGTATGATCTTGTGCTTGTACACAAGTAAATGAGATGGCTTACGTGATCACATACATGATATGCGACTAATTTTATAATTCTTGTAGAGACCCTATCGTACCGAACACTTGTCGTATTTTCTTGCGATCGGTTTTAAGTACGTCGTATGGAGTACTTGGTGCCATAAACACCGATTGTCTTGATTTTGTTGTGTTTTTAATTACTTTTTTCTGGTACCGATTTAATTTTTTCCAAAATTGTTGAAAGTTTCTGCAATCTCCTGTGGACTGGATACAGATTTATTATTTATTTCTATTGAAGTGATCGTATCCTTTTAGATTAGTTTTAGTCCTAATAATAATTACCCATGTAGCTTTGGATTTATTCGTACCTGTTTTTATTTTATGATTATTTAGTGCAAGTTGCGTTAATTGGATTATATTTATTACATTTTATTTTATTAGGTGCATTACGATTGAGCCTATAGTTCCACATTAGCTCTCTCTTGTTTTTGCTAAATTTTATATGCCACGTGACAACCATTGAGGCTCAGCTTTGGTTCTTACAGTATTTTTTTAAAGTAAATGTAAATACAATAATTGTGTTTTTAGCAGATTGATACTGAGATTAGAATGAGAACGTTCTTAAAATACGAGAATTGCCCCTCTGTTGAATTATTTCTCCTTCTTACTTATCTCGACACTTTTTGGCAGTCACCATTGTAGACTCTGGCTTTCAGGAATTGCATTGATTAAGTATATTGTAAGGCGTCCCAATAAAAGAGGCGCAATTTGGTGTAAGACGCGACGTTGGATATTTTATATCTAAATGTGCTAAAATCGCCATTATATTCGTAATAAAACGAATACAACGATTAAAGAATTGTAAAACACTTGTTACTTATGCTCTGTGTATAATAATGACTTAATTAATAACATACCTACAGTGATTCACTCAATCGCTGTGAATTATGACGAAAGTTGAACTGGGTGTATGCGTATTGTAGGGTAAAAATCCAAACAAAGTATTTCCAGCTTGCGTCATTAAACGTTATATAAAGACCTGGTGTAGCGGGACCAAGCACACTCCTCAACTGGCCAGCGGTTGTTCACCACATTAATAAATACAATCATGTATTCAAATATGTGTGTGAAGATTGCTCTGTGCCTGGCTCTTATCGTCAGCATCGACGGTTACGTGTTGAAACATCGCACACTGCCTCTGTCAGCAGAAGGCATGATTGTAGAAATTACAGTGAGAAGCAAGGAAGACCCGCGACACTCTCTGTCCACATTGAAGATCGATATCAACGAAAAGGATAAGAAATTGGAGACGTCGATGGCTGAAGCTCCATCAGGAGTGCTGAAACATCTCTACAAGACAAACAACAACGCGCCGACTCTGGAGAGCCGATCCAGTTTGGTGGTCGGATCTTGCCCTGTGGGGTACACCCCTCGGGGTCGTTTCTGTGTTCCAGATGACTACTAGACAACAAACCAACCACTCCCTCTTCAAAATACTATGAAACGTGCTTCTGTTTTGTTGATTAATAAAACTTCATTGTGAAATTCAACAGTTTTGTTGTTTGTTGCTAAGTGTACCTCTTCTTCATGTTTCGTAAGCCGACTGAGTGGAATCTTCTGCTTTTAGTGGTCCATAATTTATGGATGCTATTATCTATACCTGATGGCACCTGTTTATTGTCCGCTTACAAAAACCTTAATTTGGCCGCAGAATTTTTATAGAAATATTTTTTTTCTATGTCTAAGTGGGCCCACCTGTTATGAATCCAAAATAAAACTAAAGTTATACACGTAAATTCAAGTCACATAAGTACCTTCCGTGCCTTTAAAAAAAAAAGAACTAACAAGACTGCCACGACGCGCCTATAGAGCAGGTGCCATATCATACCTATCTGGGATTGATTATCGATAACCGATTCAAATGGAGTCACCAGGTGGAATTTGCTTCAGCAAGTTACGTGCCACAATTACCAATTTTTCATTATAAAGCGCAATATATCGTACAAAACCCTCCTTCAAATGTATACAGCTCTTGCTGAGTCGATAATCTCCTATGGACTCACCAGTTATGGACGCACATTTAAAACTTACTTAGATACATAATACATTGATATTTATGTGCTATTTTTTTAAAACTATTATAAAATAGTTCGTAGAACGTACACAGGATAACGTAAAGCATAGGCCTCTGCTGTCATCTTTGGTTTTAATAAAAATAATTATTAATGGTTAGGTGACTGCAACTGAGAAATCCCATGTGTTTAAAATCTACTGTTACACTATTTTTGTGATAGCTGTTCGCTAGGAATAATCTGTACGAGAGCATCAGCCAGTGATTCAGTCACCTTATGACTGAAACACTGGCTGATAGGTAATTGGAATAATAAACCATTTGCATCAATTAAACACCCTATATATATAGCCGAGGCGAAAATAGAAGGTATTACAAAACCCAACTTTTAAGTATTTATCTAAATATCACTTTTCTGAAAATTCTCAAATAGAATGGCCTTCATTGCTATTCTACTTACTATATATAATTCTATTGCTGGAGATATTGTGTAACAGACATACAAAAAATAACATACAGATGAATTGAGAAATTGAAATCTAATCTATTGAGAAATTGAAAAATCTAGGTATTTCAATTAATTTAACAATAAAATATGGACATAAATAGTTGTAAAGATTCGATGATGACACATTTACTGAATACATACTTTTGTATTTGAAATTCCACTAAAACATTAATAACAAAAAGCGCCATTTAATTATTACGTAATTATTACATAATCAGGTAGAACAATAACACTATCAGTATAATGTCAAAACTTCATACCTATATTTAAATGACAGCTGCCGCACAGATTATCACAGGCTAACGGCGCGTGAGCATATCGAATGCCCGGAATGTTACCATTTTATAAATATTGTTTATTGTATTTATTTTGTTGAACACTAATCTAGTTATTATGTGTTTGTATTTTAATTTAAACTTAGCGTTTGCTGCACCTGTTAACGTCATTCATCGCCGGCTGTCGCTGAAAACCAGCCCTAGCGCTCTGTCTCGCATATGGCCGTAGCATTAAGCTGAGTGATGGCCGTTTTGAGTAGATGTGACGTATATTTTTCGCCAACATCTTCTTTTTGGTGTTTGTATTCGTTCACTGCGTCATGTTTACCGTAAATAAACGATTTTTCTTTCTTTTTTTCTTTCTATGTTACAAATTATTGACTTTTTTAAATATGGACTCTTGCTGCGTTTCTCACTGAATCACGATTTAGGGAAAGGGTCCCTGATTATTGTGTAGCGTAATAGGGATTTAACAGTTCAACAACAACAACAGTTTAAAGCTCGATGAGTCATATTATGGCCGGATAACTACAGAAATAAATTGTATTACCTGTTCTAGGGATAGGAATTTAACTACCAAAAATCCTACGTATGTTACTACTAGGTAGTACGACAAAATACGTGGTACATTCAGAAAGTTTTGCGAAAAAAAAAAAACTATATATAAAAAAAAAAAAATCTATTCACGCGTCTGAACCAGTTTTCGAAACACTTTTTTCAGTCCGCCGTAGACACCTCGTTTACAGCCTGCAAGAACGCTGACAGCGCAGCGCATCTTCCGGCGACGAAAATTGTATCCCTTTGAGCAGATTTTTTATTTTCGGGAATAAAAAGAAGTCACACGGTGCTAGGTCAGGGCTGTAACGAGGGTGACCCAGGAGTTTGACCGGCGTGCTGTCTTGGAAATCCCTTGTTTTGAGCGCGGTGTGCGAAGGCGCGTTGTCGTGGTGGAGCAATAGCCCATGGAGCCCTATGTTTGGTCGCTTGTTGTTCACAACGGAGAATATTTCTGCCAAGCATTTGGTAGTAAACCATTCAGCGTTGATGCTTCTTTGGTTCCGTAAAGAAATTGACACCAAGTAGCCAGTCCAATTGAAAAAGCTCGTGATCAAAATGTTCCCCCCGCTTCTAGATCGCTTCACTTTGGTAGGCGTTGATTCGTTTTGAAACACCCAAACCGTTGACTGGCGCTTCGTTTCTGGATCGCATCGAAAAATCCAAGACTCATCACCTGTAATGATGTCGTAAACACGACGAGACGAGCCTGCTTCAAATTCGTATTTCATATCACGGCACCATTCCACCCGGGCCTGCTTCTGAGCATCGGTAAGATTGTGCGGCACCCAGCGTGAAACTGTCCTCCCCACGCGAAGATGCACATGTAGAATTTCCTGAAGGCTTCCCGATCCAACCTGTAGTAATGAATCTCTTGATACGTAACTCGCCTATTAACTTGGGTAAATTTGTCCACTGCTAGCACATTTTCTTCCGTATCAGCCGTCAAAGGGCGACTACTTCTTTCTTCATCCCCCAAAGTTAGTCGATCGCGCTTGAATTCGACCATTATTCCAACGATACACGGTTTTCTTAGAAGGGCCTTTATGTACTTCATCCTGTGTGTACATAAAGAGGGTTTTCCTTCTTTAACTTGTCTTATAACGCCTCGTTGGACTTGTGGACGCAAGAGCAACTGCCAACCATAAAGACCTGGATGCGACTCCCGGGTCGGGCGAAGTATTATTGGGTTTTTCCATTCGATTGATGGCAATAGGCTCTCCCCCTATTACGTGGGACTTAAACATAACTGGTGAAATGTGGGTGTGCTATAGATGCACGTCTGCCTAGAGCTTCGAAGAATACAGCCGTGATGTTATGTTAAGGTGTCTTTTATGTTTAGAAGAAAACATGGACTTACACCTTTAATCGTCTCAATGAGCAAAGTGAGCAAGCGCGGTGACTAATACTCGTTCTCTCTCCACATACAAAAGGCCTTTCCATTCTAGTGGGGTTATGACAGGTCAATATACTGAGTAGGTACTTAGCTGTTTCTTTTGTACTTTAGTGCCAAGGTACCTACGTAGGTACCGCGTCATAGGTCTCCTTTTTACATGGGGCTTTACATAACTGGAGTTGTGGTTTAAAAAAAAAACACATCGTGTTTTGTTGAGGTTTTGTTTAAAACATTAATATATAATCATCACGCTTATAATCCTTGAAGAGTTAGGCAGAAGTGCACTTATAGTACACCCTCATTTAACCAGTTATGTTTAAGTCCCATGTGCTAGGGGGCGAACCTATTACCATCAACCCTGCACCAATCTAAAATCTAGTGCTGCTGCTGAGAAATTGTTGATGGAAAAACCAAACGACACTTTTCCCGCCTGGGAAACGAACCCAAGACCTCAAGCTCAGCAGTGAGGCTTGCCACCTCTAAACCAACTAGGCAAATATTTTTCTACAATGAGAGATTTCTTGAAATGCCGAAATTAAATGAGATAGTTTATAATGATAAACTTACGTTCACTAACAACTGCAATACCAAGAATCTGAGTAGGTAAGACTCACGTATTAATACGACATACAGCAGGAAACGTGTAGACATTGATCAGACGGCTACAAGGTATTATGTAAATGAGTATACCTACGTTATCATTGCTATTAATAGCTGTAGTTGGACATTTTACTGTTAACAATTACTATTTCCCTAACGCATCAATGGCAGAGTTTACCTGGGTTCCGTTGAGGAAGTACTTGCCTCCGGTATTTTCCCTGAATTAACGTATTCGATGACTAACTTTGGTGACCGAGCTAAGTCACCAGCCCGCTGCACGATTGTGTGCTTGAGTTTTCACTGTTTTTGTTGGTACGAGTGTATTGGCATGCGCCAGCTGACAATTTAGCCTACGTTGACACGTAAAAAAACCCGTGCGCTAATCTTTAAAAAAAATTGCGTCGAGAGTTAAAAATCAAACAGTATGTTTTTTCGACGCGCTGTTGACGCGACGCTATGCACTCTGATGGATTCTCAATGCTCTGTTCAACAACGAGAGTTGAAAATCCCCCTGCGATATTTTTACGTCCGTGCAAACGTGGTCTTAATGTTAATTACTTACTATTGGCGGTTGTCAGGGTAGAATGGAAGAACAAAACGTGTTGCGCTGACCACAAGTAGAACAAGCGCAGAAACATGAGGATGTTGATTAAGTCCGTAGAGATGATATTAATAATTTCGACATACAACATGTTGCGTGATTACAAAATTTATGATTTCTATTGAAATTGAGAAAATGATTTTAACCCATCTGCCCTTGCTTTGTGATTCATAGAATGATTGACATTGATTAGATTGGTTTCCAAAATTGTGTAGACAGTAATCATGTAAGTTATTGGTTATAAAATGGAAATAAAAGGGGTTGTCCCTGTTCGTTAGGTGGTTTATTTTGTTACGCCAACCAGTCGTGTGTCACTTTTAAGGGTTCCGTGACACAGAGGGTAAAAACTAAACTGTAAGATTTCGGTGTCTAATTTGATTATGACAGATTTGGTTACATATTTTCTTTGTTGTTGTGTGCATTGGAACATTACTGTTAATTAGGTTATACAGAATATTCCTGACCTTTACATTATTAGATCTCTAAAGTTCGAAGACCACTAGATTCAAACTCATAATTTCCGAGTTTCCGAGATTGAACACTTTTATAACATTGGTTGAAAATATCAAAATACTTTAAAAAATATGAATGGGAATGAATAATAAAACGTAACCTTTAGCGAGCAATTTCTGGCCGTACTTGACCGGTTTTTCACAATGCAGCGATTGAAGTTGTCACCAAATGATTCACCAGTGTCCATCGTCCCCCGGGGAATATTACGTAGTATGCGTAATGTAAGAGACGCGTCTACAATAAACCGGCTCTAACACGTATATATAAGAAGACGCACTGGAGTCACAATCATTCGTTATCTGGCCAGCGGTCGTTCAACACATCAAAAGTACAAAAATGTATTCAAATATGTGCGTGAAGATTGTCGTGTGCCTGGCTCTAGTCGCCTGCATCGACAGCCATGTGATCAAACACCAAGAAGTGCCTTTATCACCGGAGGGCATGATTCTGGAAATTACAGTGAAGAACAAGGGTGACGGGCAAGTTGTGTCTAAAATGAAGATCGATATCAACGAGAAAGACAAGAAAGTTTTGATGTCGATGGGAGAACCCGCAGTTGGAGTGCCAGTGGACTTTGGTGGATCGACAACGGAGTTTGTGCCAAGCATTGGGAACCGCCACAACATCCGAGTTGGCTCCTGTCCGCTAGGCTACACACGACGAGGTGGATTCTGCTTCCCCGATGATGACTACTAAGCAAATGGACCCTTACCTGAAGTGATCCCTTTTTTAGTGTTCACCCGTGTTAAAAGACTTGTAAAGAAATGTGACATCCCCTCTCAGTGTTATTTATTTATTAAAAGTCATTGTTTAAATTATGCCTGTTTTGTGAATTTTTAGGTTCTTAACAAATCGAAACAGTGCATAGGGTCATACTAAAGGAAGCGTTTAACATTGCTATTTTCATTAATTTATTATTGAATGAATAATATGCCAAATTAATAGATAGTAAGGAACGGAAAGTACCCCTTTTTCGCTTTTAGAAACGATTAGTTAGGTAAACACGAGTTGCCTTGGCTAACCTGGTATTGAAACAGACTCCGGAACCAAGGTAGCAGAAGCGAAGTAAACCTGTTCAGGTGGATATTCATAGACGACTCCGCTTTGGAGTTTAAATGTGTTGCTGTTCCACAAAAGATAGGACACTTAATATCGTAACCTAGTGTCATGTCGTGTAGACGTTACAGGAACAAGGATGGACGCTAGTGATGGCGCTAAACACGTAGCCAAATTCTGGGCCAAATCCACTGTGTTTACCACCGACCGCTTAGAAGGAAAAGCGGTAACTTCCTATTTCCGTTATCGTTTATTTTTCGGCTATTATTATTATGTTTAGAGTGAACATTTAAATAAATCGAATGAAGACAGTTGGTCAAGTATAGCTGTTGTGTTAAAAAGCAAAGTTTAGGAGAATGTTATATATTGAAATTTATCAGCAGTCTTCTATTTCTGAATAAATACTGCGTAATTATTAAACAAGACACGATTGCGTCTATCTTTCGCGTAGTTTATCAATCACCAGCTGCACTATTCCCTTTGTGTTTTGTAGGTAGGTAAGTGCAATACACCGCACAACACTCGTAATACTTACATTAGGAAAACCGCCATTTCTGTGGTACATAAAGGCGATGTCAATGTCAACTTGTTTTCCACTGATGTGCGGTTAACTGTACAGTTAGTTCGAATGATTCCAGTTTGATGCGAGGGGCAAATCCTAAAATATTTGAAGAAAATTTAGGAAAATCGATTGCGGGGTTTCAGATATTGATGTTATTATTGTTGTTTTGTTTTTGTGTGATTTATATATAACCTAAATTTTTGGAGCTTGAAATGTAGGTATCTGATTCTAGGAGTGCTAATCATCAAAAAACTAAAAGCCTTATTACACTACGTGATATTCAGGGACCCTTTTTCTTTATCTGGATGGTTTAATTAGATAAAGGGGAAGGGTTTCTTAATACCTACACACGAAATAATATTATGCTGTATGAAAAATATTGTATCTATTAAAAGTACTTGCCTCACGTCTGCTGCCTCGTTTTTTATTGTTATTCTGATACAACGATGTTGATCCTTAAGGGAAATAGAGTTGCACCGCACTATAATGGCCAATTTTCAGTCCAAAGTAATGCACAAGAAACGATGAGGTTAGCGGTAAATACATTGATCCACAAACGAGAAATTTGTAATTTCATCTGCATTTGATGTTATGTTTACATTTTACAACATGACTGTTTCTGATGAAATGGAAAAACAAAAATTTGCCAGTGTTTACTATGCATCATGTATCAGATAGGTTTCATCATTATGATTTCAGCCAAAAGACACCCACTGCTGGACATAGGCCTCCCCCAAGTACCGACACTTCAACCAGTTCTGTGCTTCCCGCTTCCAGCGGATACAAAGAGAATGTGGTTTTACAGTCATTGAGCGGATACCTGCGGCCTTCACAAGGTCATCGGTCCACCTTGTGGGAGGCCTTCCAACGCGACGTCTTCGTTCGGCCCCATCAGCCATCTGACGTGATAGGTTTGGTCATATTCAATGGTGTGGTACAGATCGAGTTTTAGGTCGAGTAGGTATTAAATTTTTGTATGGGGTAGTTGTTTTTTTTCGCGATTACGTAGTTGGTCCGAGGGAGAAAGTTGTTCCATTATCAAATGGATCAACTTTCCTGCTCTGTACCGTACCCTTAAATATGACAACAGCTTTCTGATGCACGATGATATTTCATCCGGTATATACGTACAGACGAATTAAGAACCTCCTCTTTTGGAAGTAGGTTAAAAGCTAAGGTTATTTTGCTCTGAACATTTACGAATCGCTCTTCACTTTATCGGCAGTGCGCAGCGGTGCGAATAATTAACTTTTTGTATGTAAACTGTATCAAACGGGTACCTATATCAATAATTAAGTAGTACAATCACAACCTTGTAGTATGAAACCAGTTTAGTTAATACGAGACACCGGTGACGCATTATTTTTAAGAATTTGCTGATGTTTTTTGATAAGTTTTTTTTTAACTTATCATAATATTGGTTGGCAGGGATATCAACGCGCAAACTGGGCCCTGAACTCAGCACATGAGTCTTTTTTTTAACGGTTATCAAAGAGCTACTGCTGAAAATAAGGTCCTGGGTTCAATTCCCAGGTCGGGCAAAGTGTCAAAACTCAAAGCATTTATTTCAAATAAACCAATTACAGGCACTTTTGAATTGTCAAGGGGTCGGTCAGACAGAAATATGAAGCTAGTTGCCCATTCCAAAGCGAAGTAGGTACCTATGGAGAAGAACGGGCAAGAAACTCCATGGACACTCTATTAAATAATATGGTTACAGAAAATTTATTATACATGTGAGGACGATGTAGAAAGACCCGTAATGAAAAACATAAATAAAAAAAAAACAAAAAATCTGAAATAAAAATAAAAAAAGCCGTGGCAGCCAAGATATGACCAGACCCCACTGACAGCGCCCGTTCACGAACATGACGTATGGATCAGCACCATTCAGCTCAATCATTTTGAAGGGAACTTAATACACCACCACCACCAGCGAGACATTTCCGCTCGGCAGGGGCCTCAACACGTGGCGGGCGTGGGTCTCGGCACCCACGAGCCACGTGGATGGCAGGTTCAGGCGGCGGTAGCGGCCGCGTGGGTAGTCCGCGTGACTGGCGTCTCTCCAGCGGTAGGGTGGAGGCAGCGATGACATCAGTCAGCGGTAGGCAAGATGTGTAGCCTAAGACTGGAACCCTGGAATCAGCGCAAGGCGGGTGCTCCCGTAATCGTTGTGCCAGAACTGCAAGCCTCCGTCAATTTGTGCGTCTCCCAGCCGTAAGCCCAAAGCAAGGTGGATGAAGGAAGACTCACCCATCGTGGCGGCATACAATAATAGGTGTAACGTGCACATGCCGCGGGCATTCTCGGAGGTCCCTCGCCGCGTGGCCAGGCGATTTAAGCGAACAGCAAGGCGCAGCGCGGCGAGACAAGCATAGCGTAGAATGCGAGAAGCATGCGCACGCATTCACAGAGATGTGCAGTAATGGTGACAGGTGATGTGGCAGATGCCAGTATCGGTAAATAGCTTTCTCGACAGTCATAGTGGGGCTGCCGAGAACAATTACAATAGCTGCCAGACCGCGCAGACAGAAATACATAGAGAATGCGATCTGACAGGACACAAATAAGAGTATAGGCAATCACACTGAGCACTTACCTCGGGTTTATGTTAACTTACTGCTTGATGCGAAGGAAAGAGGACGTTAGGCGTCCAGCAGGGATATTTATAGCGCAATTCATACCACGACACCGAGTGACGTGGTGGGAATTTGAAAGATTTAAGGATGGCACTCTCGTAAGCCGTAACTAGAGACGTGCGTTTTAGTTGATATGTAGGAAATCGACTACAACGCTACAGTAGGTACATAGTGCTCACACGTGTGTGTTGCAATTATGCAATATTAAAAGATTGAAGTTATACAGTGCAAAGATAGTTTTTACAATTTTCAGCAGCTCCAACAATATTTCCGAATGCTAATCAATTGTTTATGGGCCCTTGTGGAGCAGAACCAGCGTTGAGCCAAGCGTTTTTGTCAAAGATGTAATACCCCAACGTATAATATGCTTGGCTGCATAGTGTGCGTTTGATACAAGTTTTGAACTTCGTTTCATTCAGTTGGAGTATGTGGGGAGGTATTTTATTATAACATATTAAACAGTACCCCATGAAGGATGAATCTACTTTAGCCAGCCTGAAACCCGGTTGAACCTATTGGTCCCTATTTCTAGTCCCTTAGTTGTGTCTTTCACCTATTTTACTGAAAAGATTTAAATCCTTCCTTACGTACATGATGTTTTTATATATATATTGACAATGTGCGGTCATGATGTTAATTTCTTTAAACAGTTGCCTTAAAGAATCGCGCCTGCGGAGGCCATATACTGCTCTGATGGCTCTTTTTTGCAGAATAAAAATAGACTCGCTGTCTGCAGTGCTTCCCCATAATAAGATACCGTAAGACATGATACTATGACAGTAATTGAAAAAGACAAGCCTCGCGGTGTCTACATTAGTAAACTGACGGATTTATCTTACAGCATATGCTGCTGAACTTAGCCGTCCTGCAAGAGATGTTAAACGGGGACCCCATTGCAGCCTTGAGTCGAGCGTGATCCCCAAGAAAACCGAATTCTAGTTTATTTTAATTCAAAACTATGTCATAATCAGTACTTTTAACATTCGGCAAAGCAAACCTTTTGCATTTAGTTTTTTTCCCATTTAATACTAAATTATTAGCAGTAAACCAATTTTGCACCTGCAGCAGGGCGTTATTTAAGTCGTCAAGATTTGATGTACGGCTACTTATCTTAGTCAGCAAATAACACCATTTGTGGTTGGTTTTTTAATAAATGGGGTAGATCATTAATATATACTAAAAAGAGGAAAAGACCTAAAAACCAGATATATAATTGGGTTTCGAGATAAATAATATCGTCCTAATATCGAGATATGTAATTGGGTTTTTCTATCTAGAATTTCTCAATGGCAGCCCGGAGTCTAGATTTTTGCCCGGTTGATGGCAGTAAGCTCGGCCCCTATTACATGGGGCTTATGCATAACTGGCGAAATATGGGTGTACTATAGGTACACGTCCGCCTAACCCTTCTGGGATTACAGGCGTGATGTTAGGATGTTGTATATAAAAAAATAGACTGCTATTTAATAAAAAAATAAAAAGTGACCTACGCGGTCAAAATTTATGGAACAGCATTTTTTTTTATAAACGACGTAAAATTTCTACACTCAATCAATTTAGAAAGGTCTAGGTCTATAATCAATCTAGGTCTCCACTCAAGACTCAGTATTATTTACTGAATCCCTTGTAACAGATTTCGCGTCGATGTTTCTTTTTTTTTTTGGTGGGAATCCATCAAATGACTTCTCCCGCTCTGGGTCGAGCGAGAGGGCGTGCCAGACTTTTACTGACTAAATCCCACCCGTGTTCCTTTTGTTGCCTGTGCCAGGGCCACGGTTTCTCTTCCGAATTTGCCGCGACCCTTAGGCGACGGCCCTATCGGACCCCGTCATTTAGTGCTGACATCTCTTTGAGGCGCGCGTGGAACACGACCGCAAGCCTGCGCCTACGGTGGCCGGGAATCTGCTTCGATTCCCGACGCCCAGGGCGTCACCTGCGGCGACTAGGGGCGTGAGGGTGCAAGGCTCTCTCCCTCACGCGCTCCGCCTCTTCCTTCGCAAATATTACTGCTTCGCAGAAGGAGGTGCCGGCTTTCCATTCCCTCTCGCTCCGTACCATGGCCTGGATCATGGCCGGACGCGAGAGATCGCCACTGCCGATCGCCTCCGCGAGGACACGGCGGTGCTCCACCCAAGCTGGGCAGACCTCCACCTTATGCTCCACCGTGTCCTCCGGAGGATCCACGCAATGGTGACACCCGGGCGTTTCCTCCCGCCTAATGCGAAACAGGAACCTCCCGAAACAACCGTGTCCGGTGAGGACCTGTGTCAGGTGGAAGGTGAGGACGCCGTGGCGCCTTTCCAACCACTCCTCAAAGAGGGGACTTACCGCCGCTATTGTGGCGTGCCCGCGTCGACGTCCCTGTCACTCTGTAAAGATAGTATATATTTCTCAAAATATGATAATTATACTCAGTAAAGTTAGTATATACAGATACTGTAATCCATATTTCGCCAGTTATACTTTAGTCCCATGTATTTAAGGGGCGGGCCAATTGTCATAACCCGGGCATAAATCCAGACTCCAGGCTGCTACTGAGAAATTCTAAATAGAAAAAACAGTAACACTTTGCCCGACCTGGGAATCGAACCCATGACGTCAGGTACACCAGTAGCTCTTGCGACCACTAGACCAACGAGGCAATGATAGTATATAATCGTGCTTGAAATAAGACTAGATAGCGCTTCGGAAAATATGTTGCCATTATATTATCTTTGTATTGTTTCTCTGTTATTGCTGTTTGTTAACGGACTTTCAAGTAAGTTGGTATTTGTTTATTCTTTGTTCTAAAGTAAAATTTTAGATACATTATGTACGAGCGGTTTGTCCAACCAGATCATAGGACTCTTCAAAATATTTCAGTGACACACATTTTAGGTCATGATTATAAATTAATAATAAAAAAACACATAGTCTTTCTTGATTTAATAAAGATGTGGCGGTGTAGATGCCGCCACATCTTTATTAAATCAAGAAAGATGCGAACAACGCATCACACTGACGTCACACAAATCCTACATCGCGCAATCAGAGTTTACCGCGCAGCTAGCATAAGATAAGAAACAATTGCTTATCTCTATTAAATCGAAAAAAAGCTAGGCCCAAAATCAGCGAAAAAAAAAGGTCATGGAATGGCCATAAAGTACCAGCCTATTACACATACCTATTCCCATTATGATAGGTGAACAGATTTTTGCAAAAAGTACAATGGTAATGATAACCTAGTTTTCTTTTATATTTCCATACCCACTACAAAGCAGTTTCGCATTGCTGCAATGTTTTATATTTTTAAACATTAATATTCAATCCACGGTCTATCAAGTTTCTGCTGATAGAGACTTATATTATACACGCACATGTTCCACAACAGATTGCTAATCAGTATCTATTACTGTATGACCTATACCTACTATTTGTAGGGCTAAGACCGCACTGCGTTAAAAAAACGCCAATTTTTTTTTATCGGCATTTTGTTACAAATGGTATCATATTATGCATCTACAAGCACTAGTAAAAAAATATGACTGTTTTGGGGAAATCGTTAGTACGGTTGATGATATATTAAAAAGCTAGCTATATAAATTATCTCGTGGTGCGTGTCTCGTGGTACCTACTTATTTCAAGTATAAATTTTTGTTTGGGTTTATTTAAGATTCTGCAATCTTATATAAGCACAAACCCACACTTTTTCCATGTTACTTAGTTAAATTTTTGTTTGATGCAAGATGTTTCTTCAGTAGTCAGTGTTCAGTGAGTTCAGTTTTTGGTGCAGTTGCGACACGAGATAGCCAAAAAGTTGTTTCTTTTATCTTAACACCTTAAATTGAACATGGAAAAGCTGAAAAAGCCAAGAAACTATCAGAAGTAAACCCGAGTCTGTTCGCTGGCGTCAACAGTCATGCTGCGTACTTCACTGTGGACAAAATTCGCAAATAGAATGTGTTATAATGGTATTTTCCAGTGAAGGGATTTGATCTTGAAAGTACACCGTTGTTGGTTATCTGGCTACGAGGGTCAAAAATTTCTTCTTTATATGGATTTTTTGGAGAAATACGTCCTTTACAATTTTATCAACTGATCAGGTACCTATATTTATGTTTATTTATAGCTGAATAACACTTAGTTTTATGAGCAACTATTAAAAATACATATTAATTTCGATGTTATCTCATGTTTTTTTTTTAAAGTTAATAAATGCCAATCACATGAGGTTCTCCTAGCTACTCGCTTCTCTTCATTGATAATCCAGTAGCTCACGATTGTACACGAAGGGCAATGTGTCCGCTGAGTGCAGCCGATCCACAGGGTGCGAGAATAAAACGATTGGCAGTATGCCCTAAACACTTTACCTCATTCGGGCACCGTTAAAACCTACGAGCTAGCATGTTGCCACGAGTAACCACGTCATCAGTGAGAGCCTCCGTGATCCAGGGGCATTGTAACAGATGGGACGGTGTCTGACTTCAAAATTACGCGGAAGGAATACCAACAACTCGCTTTTGTGTATATATTTTTTTTTACTTGGGATGGATTTGCTCTTGACTCTAGTCTAGGTAAGAGGTGACAGAGACAAAGTCTACGATGGAGTGAACTTACCCAGAAGAAGTTCACTCTAACTTTGAAGAGATTCGGGCTGAATTCGTTCGGGAACACAGACGCAGGTAGTGAGTTCCACTCTTTTGCCGTGCGCATTATGAAGGATGTTTGGAAGCGCTTAGTGCGAATTGGTGGAATGGCAACTAGGTATGGATGGTAATTAGCAGTACGTCGGGATGTCCGATGGTAAAAGGGAGTAAATGGGATGAGGTCGTGGAGTTGTGTGCTCAAGAACTCACCGAAGTACAATCTATAGAAGACCGACAAGCAGGCAACCTTGCTGCGATGAGCCAAGCTGTGAAGCTTGGCATCCACCAGTATTTATTTGGCATACGCCCAGGAGCCTCTTAGCTCTGCGTTCCACTGCGTCGAGCGCGGCAAGTTGGAATTTAGCTGAGCCATCCCAAAGGTGGCTGCAATACTCCATTCAGGATCGGACTTGCGCTTTATAAAGCGTTAAAAGCTGTCCAGGCGTAAAGTATCGCTTCACTCTATTTAGGATGATGATATTAGTTTGCCGCAGTTTGGGCTTTGCGCTCAATGGTGGCTCCAAAGTTGAGACTGGACGTCAACTCCATGTCTAGGAGCTCGAGCCGATCAGTTACAGGAACGGATATACCCCGAAAAGTAGGAGCTTGGTCCAAATGACTCCTTTTTGCGATGATCAGACAAGCCTGGTGTTTTGGTGGCGTTAAAAGAGACCAGATTGTCATCACCCCATTGGGAGACAAGGCATAAAGTCAAATCAGTCCGCTCTACACCCCCGCTGATTTTCAGGCTGAAAAAGTATCTCTCAGAAACAGTACTGTCATCTGCGTACCTAACAATACCAGGTTTAAGAAGGTCATTGATGTGCAGCAGGAAAAGAGTTGCAGAGAGAACAGACCCCTGAGGAACTCCGGCATCAATAGTCATACGCTCAGAGGAGCAGCCGTCAACGACTACTCTTATCGATCGTTCACTAAGGAAGCCTGATATCCAGCTACAAAAATCAGCGAGGATGCCATAAGCAGAAAGCTTGCTGATTAGACTTGCGTGCCAGACCCTGTCAAAAGCCTTCGAGATATCTAGCGATGCAGCAAGTCTTTCGTCGTGTTTCTCATTGGCTTCGCCCCAGCATTACGTGACATACGCAAGAAGATCGCCAGTTAACCGTCTCCGGCGAAAGCCATATTGACGGTCACTGAGGAGATCATTGTCTACAAGGTTGGTACAGCAACTTACTGTTCAGTACCTTTTCCATAACCTTGCACAGAATGGAAGTAATGGCGATCGGACGGTAATGGGCAGACCGTGCAGACCTGCACGGTCGCCTTTTTTGGGCACTTGTTGTACATAAGCAAGCTTCCAGGATTTTGGCACCATTCTTTTTTCAAGAGAGAGGCGGAACAAGCGCGTCAACACAGGAGACAGTTCAGGCGCACACTGCCTTAACACTCTCACTGGAATACCGTCAGGCCCGCTGGCCTTATTCACATCTAGACTGCACAATACTCTTCGGACCTCTTTATTATGAATTGCGATCTCCGGCATCGAAGAGTCACAACGAGGTACAGTAGGTGGTTGCTTGGAGCCAGCGTCCAAACGTGAATTACTTGCAAAGAGAGATGCAAATAAAGTTGCCTTCTCACTTGCAGAGTGAGCCAGCGACCCATCAGGTTTCATCATTGGAGGTAAGGTGGGACGACAAAAATTCGTTTCGACTGCTTTGCACAGGGACCAGAACTGTTTGCTTCCCGGAGGGTACGATGCCAGCTTGGCCCGTCAGCACAGCACGAGGGGTCACCCGATGAAAAGCACACAATCAGACACAACATTCGCTCGCCTGACAACATTGACTTCATTATTATACCAGCAAGCAAGACCATGAATGATCTCCTCAGGGCGTGAGGTAGCCCTCAGCTTCTCCCAAAGATATTCATAAGACACCACATCGAAAGATTTCGATAAATCAAGAAAGCATCCACAGACTGGAGTCTTCCTGTCGATATTAGATACATATTATTTAATTATAGGATAGCTACTGGTTTTATTAAATTACTTGTTGTCTGCTATGTAGGGCGATCCCTGGCGAAGGCCTGGCGATCGAAAATAGAGTCATAGATCCACCGATAATGCTGCACTACGTGTGGACACTGCAAGTGAGCCTCATTGACCACAAGCAAGCGAAAGATATTAAAAAGGTGGAATCAGAGGCTAGACTGAACTGGAGAGAAAACCATTTATGCGCCTACAAAAAGGTACGTAGGACTTCGATTTACTGCATATCTGTATCTAACTATGTACAGTCATGAAAATTAACCACCAACACCAATTTTCCATGCCTAAGCCATTTCTTACAACTGCCAAAGAATGCCAGTTATGATTTGAATATACGATTAAGGCCTGGCCAAAAGGGACTACTGATGTCTAAAAATCAATTACCTTGCTCAGCATTTTCTCCAAAATACCCGAGAAAGTAATCAGTGATCGTTTACCGACGAAAACATCTTAATATCGGACCGCGAGTTTGGCTTAAGACAGAGAAGACGCGCGGAAAATACTGTCGAACTCTAAAACAATATTGTTTCTTTTCACGTTCGGTCATGGTCGTCACGGTCAAGCAGTCTCGACACTAGAGTCGTTTGGTATAAGAGGAGTGGCCCTAAACAGGTTCCGCAGCTACCTAAACGATCTATGATGAGCTATGAATTAAGTGTTTCTTTTGGTGTACCGCAGGGTAGTCTACTGGGCCCGATTTTATTCATAATTTACATGGATGCCATTTTAAGAAATTAAATTTCTAACGCTGCTGACTTGATTTGTTACGCTGACGATACAGTTATCATTTTCCAAGGTACCGTCTGGAAAGAAGTGAGAAAACCGAGTCTGGAATGAGTAAGTTAGCTAACGGGTTGGATTCAAATTTAATTTAGTCATTGGGACAAGTGCCCAAAAGGCTGCCAGCATTGCCACGTTGGATGGCAATGCTGATTATTTGAGCTAAAAATAGGCTAGCCTTCTGGTCACGTGAAGAGTCGACCAACTACTTGGCGATGTCCCGAAATAGTCGGATGAGCACTCTGACCCCAATGCCCTAGAATTTCAACCCAAAACGGCTCAAACATAAGGTTGTTATACTTGCGCCACTTGAGGATTTCTGCTCCTGCAGCAGCCACTCCAGCAAAGCCCGCCGAGCTAGAAAGATGGAATGCTGCGAGGGTGTCGACACAGGTTGCATTCCACACCAAATGCTTACCCAACTTCCAAAGCATTATGGTCATTTCATCTATCTGGCCTCTTCCCATTGTCACGTGTCAAAATATTGGATTCTAAATCAGCTGGCACCCCGGTGGTGACAAGCCCGACAGAATATGTCATTAATGCTGGCGTGCCGTGCCATCCAATCAGCGCTCTTGCTGCAGGATAGGCCATGGTGACTGAGGCAGTCGACTCACTCGTATGTTTGCGTCTGGGCGCTCCATACGGGGAGCCCCGCATGTAGCAAGCCGGAATGTGGTGTCACCCAGCATAGTGCCTATGTTGGGTGAAAAGCTGTCTTCTTAAATTTGAGAACCTAGGAGGTGTGTGAACTTTTGTCAAAACTTTGATATCTGGGGCTATTGAGTTGAATTTCTGTATAGTCGATTGTCTGCCGGTATTGTCACAAAGGTAAGTTGCGCATATTGAGTTTTTGAGGTCAAGGCCGATGGATTTAAACTTTAGAAATTGAAAGCTTTAGGAATTGAAGATCTTTTAGAACGAGCACTCCGAGTGTTCTATCCCTCCCCCCTCCCTCGGATCCTCGTTTAACATCTGTGGTACTTCCCGAAGTACTAAATAGCTGAAATGCAGGCAAGGATTCGTGTTTACTTTACGTCTGTGAAGTTCACGCAATAAAAAAACTGTTAAAACCGATATTTCGTGTAGGTTAATTAACTACAGTATTCTTATTTAAGAAAGCGACGCGCGCTTTACTTGTGGTAACCAACTGTGAAAACTTGCTGTGATGTGTTTGTAAACGCAGGAGCTCTCGTTACATAAAAGTTCTATATCAACGGTCGTTGACCCCAAAAATAAAGTTTTCTAGTTTAGGTTTGTCTTTTGTTGGAGGTGTTGTTTTTTTTTTAGTGTCTAGGAGTTTCGCTAGCTTATTTAATTTGACCCTGTTTATTGACAAAAAATATATAACATAATTTCACCATCATTTTGTTTCATCGTCATATCTTAACTAATTATTTCATTTATCTAAAATTCGTATTCAAATACAACCTATGACACTAGAAACATCATCATACCTGTTATATCATGCATCATGCTTGTTATATTAATGATCTCGTGGTGCGTGTATAAAAGTACTCGTTTCAAAAATAATTTAAAATCTGTGTATTTATCGTCCAAAGTGTTGAAGTTTCGATTAGCGAAATCGTAGATGTGTTTTGATTTTATATAGAATGCATAATGTTTCAATTTAAAATGGCGACCTTAATAAGGTTTTTTTTTCACATAGTGACCTTCATTTTGGGATTCTGGTAAGGTACCGATTTGATAATTTAACACATGCGATTTTAACGTCATTGATCAAAAAGTTTCAACCTACTTTTAGAATACCAAAAAAAAACATGTTTGGGTTTATATAAGATTTATTTTATTTTAATTATTTATAAAGGTACACCAACAGCTTCAGTATAAAAAATATCAAATAACAATATATAACGGTCATGGGCTTATACCGTTGCCAATAACAGAATATAAATAATATAATAATATACAAAATACTTTCTTAAGATTCTGCAATATTAAATAAGTACAGGCACACACTTTAACCATGTTCTAAATAAGTACCCACAGTATCATAACGGGACACTGCAGATATTACTTAGTTAAATATTTGTTTAATTTCAGATGTTTCTACAGTCGCCAGTCTGTTGTGAACCAGATCAGTTCTCGCTTCAACTGCGACTCGAGGTGGCAGAAAAGATGGGCCTCTTATCCTAACACCCTTCATTGAACATGGAAAAGCTGAAAAAGCCAAGAAATTATCTGAAGTAGACCCAAGTATGTTCGCTGGCGTCAACAGTCACGCTGCGTAGTTCACTGTTGACAAAATCCGTTAATGGAATCTGTTCTTCTGGTATTTTCCCGCGCAGGGAGTTGATGTAGGAAGTACACCGTTGGTTATCTGGCTACAAGGAGGGCCTGAAAAGAAGGTGGCTGAATATCTTCAGGCACCTTCTTTTCATGTCTTACGGAATCAAAAATGTGCCACTGACAGACTATGCCAATTATAAAAAAGAAAACGATTGATATTTCATAATATGGCCAGGCCAATTATATCTTTGTTATTTTGTTATCACGTAATGAAACGGCGGTCCAGATGGGCTGCAGCACGGCGTTGTAGATCAGTAGCTTGTTATCTACAGACAAGACAGAGTTCCTGCCCATAAGCCAGTACAGGTTTCGGAACTTATGATTAATTTCATCCCGTTTCCTCTTTATGTGATAGGTCCAGGTGAGCCTTCTGTCTAAGTTAAAGCCCAGGTATTTTACAGTGAGAACTATCTGGCAGAACGTCAGTACCAAGTTTGACAGGAGGGCCATTTCCCCGTCTTAAAGTGAATGTGATGTGGTTCGATTTTTGAGCACTCGCCCGGATGCGCCACTTACTCATCCATGCACGGGTCTCATCTAGTAGGAGTTGAAGCTTATTACTAGCCTCTGCTGGGACAGAATCACTTGCGAGGTATGCTACATCGTCAGCGTATGTTGATACGGTCACGTCTTCAGATACCGGTAAGTTAATATATTATATAGTACAGGGCCGAATACGGAACCCTGTGGAACACCAGCTTTAATTTTTCGTAGTATAGATATGGTATGTCTCTGTTTCACTTGAAATAGCCGGTCTTCGAGGTACGACTTGATGATGAGGTAAAGAGAATGTGGAAGTTTATCTTTCACTTTGCACAGTATCTCTTTGTGCCAGACTCTGTCGAATGCTTGCAGCAGGTCGAGGAATGCCGCGGAGCAGTCAATTTATTTTCGAAGCAGCGTCTAATCTCGTGATGGACCCGGTGCATTTGCTCAACTGTGAAGTGCTGTTTCCGAAACCCGAACTGGTGCTTGGGAATAATGTCGCATTGGTCCATGAGTTCTGTCAAGCGGACAACAAAGATTTTTTCCCATAATTTCGACGGAATTGGCGTCAAGCTTATCGGACGGTATGATGAAGCTTCATGGAGAGGCTTTCCAGGTTTGTGAATCATAATGATTTCCGATACTTTCCAGATTTTAGGAAAATATGATGTTCTTATGGTTGCATTGAAGAGTGATGCAAGAAGTGTTATGCATTTTCTAGGGAGATTTTAAGAACTATGGGAGTGATTAAATCAAATCCGGGAGCCTTGTTGGAATTCAGTTGTCTAATTTCTCGCGCGATTTCCTTTGGAGATGTGGGTTTGAGCGGCAGGCACATCTGGAGATCCTGACTGAGTATGTCATCAGCGGCAGAATCATCGCCTCCATCATTTGGTTTAAATACATTTTCCAGATGAATTGCAAATACTTCTTCTTTCTCAGCGTCCGTTCGTGCCCATGAATTTGAGTATTTGAGGGGATTAAGATGTTCTCGCGGCCTTCCGATTGATTTAGTAGCTTTCCAAAGCGACGTTTCGCCCTTTCCCTGAGGTGACAAGCTTTCTAAGGTATTTCAGAACGGAGAGTTTGCTGATTCTTATAGGAGCGTCTTCAGTTGTTTCGCAGCCTGGTTGAAAGCTGTTTTATCTGTAGGATGCTGAGATTGATGCCAGATTCTACGTAGTCGCCGTTTTTCCATAAGGTTAACACTGGGTATTGGGTTGACATTTTTGGAAGGCGAGTTAAGCAGGGTGAGTTTTTCCATGCAGATTCCTGAATCAGATTTGTGAGGTACTCGTAAGCGGTGTCGATATCTTCTGGAGTCTTCATGGGAATGTTTAACTAATTTTTTTCATCCAGGAGACTACGAAACCCTTGCCAGTCAGTCTTCCGATTTGATAAGGATTCCGGTGCCTCAGCATATATGACTGAAGTGCTCAAGGTAAGGATGACCGGCGTTTGATCAGATGATCCATCAAGGCTCGAGTCTATATTAGTATAAATATAGTATAAAAGATGACTGATTCCTTTCGTTACAAAGAAGTCCAATACGCCCGGAATCTTGTTATGATCAGTTGGCCAGCTCGTCGGTTCTCCAGAGGATATTGGTGTAAGGTGGTAAGACGTCTAGACAGCTTTTAAGTGATCGGCCTCTTTGCAGAGTCATACGGGAACCCCAGTATGTATGCTTTGCGTTCCAGTCCCCTCCTGATATGATTTTGTTTCCAAGTTGAGAAAAGTAGTCTTCAAACATTTGCTGAGTGATTTTATGTTTAGGTGGGCAGTAAACGGCAGACAATGTAATCGAGCCTGCTTGATCGTCTAATCGGATAGTAGTAGCCTGGATATGTTGTGTGGCGTATTGCTCTAGAACGGTGTGCTTAAGGTTTGATCTGATTACTATTGCAGTACCCGCATGAGCTTTGCCATCGCCCGGATGGGGCGTGAAATAAATATTGAAACCTTTTATTCGGTAACAACTACTTTTGGAGGTATGAGACTCAGAAACCAGAACTACGTCAAGTTTATTACTCTTGGTCACTTCTTCAAGCTCAAGTATGTTCGAAGATAATCCATTGATGTTCCACGTTGCAATACGTAAGTCGGTACGGTACGGTAGTCAATAGGTTCAGCAGGGTACCTATCTATTGAATGAGTTGGTCTATCTTTTCGGATTGTTTTATTAGAACTTGTACAATGCGACTTTGTTGAGGGTTGTTTTCAGTGTCAGAGTCAATGTACTGCGTCTATTTTCTGCAATATCAGAGTAGCTTCTCTTGTCGCGGAGTTGAGTGGTATTGGGTGGTAGTAAGGTTCTGCTGGGGTGACCTTGTGGTTTAGTTTCACTTAACTCGTTCTTAGGGGGATGAAGAGGATGTTTTTTATTCTGGTTTGCTTTTCTGGACGAAATTTCCAAGTAGACCTGACAGCCTTTATAATTAGCAGGATGGTCACACAAGCACAGAGCACACTTGGCAGGAGTGTTGCGATCTTTCTTTGGACAGTCTGCAGTTGTATGTCCTTCCCCGCATTTGACGCATCTATAGGGTCCTAAAGCTTAACTCAACTGCTTTGTTATTCTCATTCGGTTCTAGGTTGACAAAAAATGTAAAAGATGGAGTTTTTTCTGGACCGTATCGGGCATTGAAGATTTCTCCGCGAACTTTGTTTCCAGTAGCTTCTATCGCATTAATTATTTCACTGTGAGGTGTAGTGTGGTATAGTTTTTTTATAACTATGCGATATGCCTTCTTTTCTTTTTGCGTGAACGTGTGAGCTATCAAGCCTATGGTCCTTATTGCCGATATCACATCCTTGTAAGTTTCTGGGCAATCTACAAGAACTCGGAGCAAGTTTATGTTTACTATCCTTATTTAAAAGAGTTTGGAAGCACATACTGATTCTATAAGTTTTGAGAGTTCATTGACATCTTCTACTCCATATAGAACAATAGGGGGAGGTTTATTCGTTTTCAGGTTCGATATGCCGTAATTTTGATTTTCAGAATGGTCTAAAGGTAGGGATGTAAACCTGTTTGATATTGCCCCGTGGCAATTGAGAGAATAGAGCTTTTCCGCTTGTTAGTACCTGGCACCCGTTGCCAGGGTGGTGGTGCTTGCTGGTCGGACGAGTTGCCAGTTGTATCAACTAAGTCTCTTGATTTGTGTTCAAGTTGCTTGACTTCAGGTTTAGCCATATCGCTTAATGTATTTTTTTATTTTTTGGGCATCTCGCATGTCAACCTATGAGGTTGTCGTCTGCTTAGACGGACTTGCCTGTGGTTGTCCTAATAAATTAAGGCCTCCGGGCAGGACTTAAACTTATGTACTAACTTAAAAACTAAGCGAATACACGCTAAGGGAACCCCCTGTGGGGTACGAACCTCGGCTTAGGGCGTCGCTAGAAGAGGGCAGCAAGGGACTACCTGGATCAGGATTTGAGTGATTTAGGGACGAATTTAAAGCTACAGGCTGAGCGGCGCGGGCTGGCTCGAGCAAGGGTCGGGAGGGGCGTGGATTTGGGCATCGCGGCGGGCCTCGGCGGCGAGGACGGTATGACGGCGATCGGGTTTTGCGCTTGTGTAAAGTGCTGGTGGCCTTACTGCTCTCCTGGAGGGTAGTGGCGTCATCGGGGTTGATTAAAGTATGCCTTGGTCGGCGAATACTGCTAATGCGGGAGGGAGTATAGCGGGCGGCCGCTGAGATCAAGGGGTTTGGGTGTTTGATGCCACAGTCGAAGAAACGCTTCGATAAGCGTTTCATGAACTGTTTTATGGTTGACATTTTAAGGTCTACGTGGAGATCTATATTACGGACATAGAAGGGGGCACCCGTGACCTTTCTAAGAAAACGGTTTTGGAGGGTCTGCATCTTATGGAGATGACGTGGGTGAGCGTGCGCAAACACAACGCAGGCATAGGTCATGATGGGACGGATGACTGCGGTATAGATACGCAGCTTGCATTTAAGTGATAGTTTGCAACGGGCTGTCAGAATGAAGTGGAGTCTACCAAGAGCGAAAGCGGCGCGCGCGCGAACCGCCTTAATGTGCTGTTTAAACGTTAGGTTTTGATCGAGGATCACGCCTAGGTATTTGGCTTGCTTCTCCCAAGGGATCGGCTTACCGTACATAGTGATCGGGCTGGGAAGAGGGGGAGGGAATCGACGACGTATCGAGAAGAGAACCGCCTGACTGTTATCGGGGTTGACCTCGATTCTCCATTTCCGGAACCAAGCGTCCAGACGTTTGCGGAGGTTTGGAGAGTACGAGCTATAGCATTGGGACAGTGACCGGTACAGTAAACGGCAGTGTCGTCGGCGAAGAGAGCCAACTGAGCCTTTTTACTTTTTGGGATATCGCTGGTGAACAGCGTGAAGACGAGAGGAGATAGAACGGAACCCTGAGGGACACCGGCGCGAATAGGATGAGGGGACGAGAGTGCTCCCTCGATGCGATAGCGAAAAGTGCGATTCGACAAAAAGTCTCGTAAGATGAGCACGAGACGATCTGGCACTCCTAGTTGGTAAAGCTTGTATATCAAGCCGTTGTGCCAGACTTTGTCGAAGGCTTTCGCTATGTCAAAGAATAGCACACCCGTCGTCGCGTTACGCTGCAGACCAGCGAATAAGTGCTCTACGATACGGTGGACCTGTTGGGTGCCCGAGTGTTGGCTTCGGAAACCAAACTGCTCGTTGGGTATGAGGCTCTTTGCTTGGCATAGTCTTTGAGACGCTTATAAATACGCCTCTCGTAGATTTTGCCGACAACACAGGTAGCTAGAGGGCTCAGACTTTGGCTTGCCTGGCTTTGGGATACCGATGACGGTTGCTTCTTTCCACGCTGGTCCGAACTGGGGGCTTTACGCGCGTGGAGCCCTTTAATGATGTCGTGCACTTCGTCTGGAGTGACGGGAGGCAGAGGATCATCAGGGTCTTCGACGGGAGGGAGGGAGGCTCTTCGTTCGACTTCAGCGTCGACCTTGTTCAGGTGAGCTTGGTCTACTGGTTGAGAGCTGGGAGAAAATTGGGACTCTAGGCTGTCAGCAAGACATTCAGCCTTATCGGGACTGTCAAAAGCGACACTCTTGTCAGGGCGGATGAGAGGAGGCATAGAGACCTCTTCTGAGGAACGCCATTTCCTCTGTAATTGCCAGAAGGCTTGATGAGTGGGCTCGAGTTCACTGAGCATCTTGTTCCAGCCCTCAGAGCGAACCTCCCCTATGCGTTTCTTTACAGCACGCTGTAAATGGCGCATGTGGGCTTTGTTCGCGTCACAAGGGAAGTAGTCGTAGGCACGAATGGCCGCGTTCTTCTCGGTTATCAGGTCACGTACGTCAGTAGGTAGTTTCCAGCGATGGTCTTCCATCACCGGAACTTCCCGTGAACAATCCGTCAATACGGATTGTACGTGCTCTGTAAACGAGTCGATTGCGGCCGTTGTGTCGCCGATTGACACTATGTGATCCGGGATGGTGTCCAAGTGAGGCGACGTGGTGGATTTCAGTCTTTCGCTTACTTTCCGCCAGTCGGTTATCATTTGGGTCTGAGGGGGGTGGTTGGGGTCGGTAGGGCCCGAGTAGGGTGCAAGATGCATGACTACTGGGCGGTGGTCAGAGTTAGGCTCGTGGAACGTCTCTATCGATTGCAAACGGAGGTTCACATTCTTGAGCAGCGCTACATCGAGTATATCGGGAAGATGGTTGGGATTTCCAGGGAAACGAGTCGGACTCATTGGAGCTATCACGTCAAAGTTGAGCTCTTCGGTGCCATCTAGTTGGCACCGAAGCTGCGGGAGCCTTTAGGTGGTTTAGGTTAGCCCAAGGAGACGGCCTCTGCGGACTGAGCCGCTCCGGCATCAGCGCGGAAGGAGGCTTTCCCCAGGGGCTTTCCCTTTGCTGGCGGTCGCTCGCGCGTTTCGCGAGTTTAGGAGAGGAGGACTTAGGGGCTTTCGGACAGCCCCGATAATTTGCCGGGTGACTGGATTGGCCGCAGAGGACGCAGCTCGGAGGCTCAACGCATTGTTCCCTATCCTTAGGACGAGAACAGTCGGCGGTGCCATGCTCACTTGACGCATCTAGGGGTCATCGCTTAATGAAGCTGAGCATGAAACACTTGATGGGTGGGGATTTTTTTATTTGTGTTGGTTGAGGTGTTTTGATTGGGTTCATTCATATTTTTTCCCACAAGTAGGCTCGAATTGGACGGTCGCTTCCAGGGTGACGCCCATCCCCATAAGAATACGCAATTCAACGATGTTAGCCTGTCACATCGAGGTTGGAGCTAGGAACTGGAGTCCTTCCAGCCATTCATCCTCTCGGTGCGGTCCTCACCTTAGGATTAGGGTAATTTTTTACTGAGATTTTCTTCCTCGTGGTCCAGGCGGTGAAGCCAAGGCCCCCAGCCTCACAAACCGTAAGGATGACCGTAAGGACCAGGTTGTTGAGGTCATTTCCTACCATCAACAAGAACAAGGTTGTTAGGCTTGTTGGTTCTGGTTATTTACTGCCGCCCGAAGCTCGGCGTTGTTGCTCATTTAGCACCACTCAGGGCACACGTGTAGGGTGGATCATAAATGGACAGAATGGAATGTCCTACGGACGCGAACAACTTTGTCCCCCAATTTTGGGCACCGTTTCTCTTTCGAATTTCCCGCGACCCTAAGGCGTCGGTCCTATCGGACCCCGTCATTTGGAGCTGACACTTCTTTGAGGCGCGCGTGTAACACGACGCGCCGTCGACTCGGGCCTGTCCGTACCGGACAACGAGCTACCCATTGCTCGCCGTCCGCAAGCCCGCACCTACGGTGGCCGGGAATCTGCTTGCGATTCCCGACGCCCAGGGCGTCTCCTGTGGCGACTAGGGACTGAAGGCACAAGGCTCTCTCCCTCACGCGCTCCGCTTCCTCCTTTGCGAGCTTTCTACTACTGCTTCGCAGAAGGAGGTGACGGCTTTCCATTCCCTCTCGCTCTGTACCATGGCCTGGACCAGGGCCGGACGCGAGAAATCGCCGACGCCGATCGCTTCCGCGAGGACACTGCGGTGCTCCGCCCATTCTGGGCAGACCACCACCACCATGCTCTACCGTGTCCTCCGGGCGATCAGCACAATGGTGACAACCGGGCGTTTCCTTCCGCCTATGCGAAACAGGAACCTCCCGAAACAACCGTGTCCGGTGAGGACCTGGATCAGGCGAAAAGTGAGGATGCCGTGGCGCCTCTCCAACCAATCATCAAAGAGGGGACTTATCGCCGCTATTGTGGCGTGCCCAGCGTCACTTGTCCCTAAAGGTTCATTAGAAAACCAGCGTCAGACAGCATCTGTCTGGCTTTAATGCCAAAATGAACCTTTTTGGTGCAGCCGTGAGGCACACACTATTTTTGTAGTTATTTTCTTCTTTTTATTTTCACTTTTTATATTGTTATTTATGTTTTACGAACTGTGTCCTCGTTGGTCTAGTGGTCGCAATCGCTACTGCTGAGCATGAGGTCCTGGGTTCGATTCCTAAGTCGGGCAACGTGTTATTGGGTTTTTCTATCTGGAATTTCTCAGTAGCAGCCCGAAGTCTGGATTTGTGCCCGGTAGATGGCAATAGGCTCGCCCCCTATTACATGGGACTTAAACATAACTGGCGAAATGTGGGTGTACTATAGGTACACCTCTGCCCAACCCTTCGGGGAAACAAGGCGTGATGTTATGAACTGTGTCCAAAAAAACATTATTCTTTCTTTCTTTCTTTATCAACGATTTTCTTGCTTAAGGAACGTTGAAGATCGGTACACATATTAATAATCGCTAATTGTTCGCAATGCCGCCGAGTACTCGTCTGGTGCACCGACAAGATCTATCAAATGGAGTACTTGCTCGGCGTCGCTCGCTTGGCGGTCAGAACACTCGCTTGGTACATATGCACATCAGCGAGTAATCGCTCGTCGCCGTCGCGAACTCTCTGCTCGTCATCTCGCCAACTCGTGTTTAGTTGCTAGCTCTACTTATTTCTCGTTAATCGCTGGCGGCGGGGCAGGCGCCTGTGCCCTGAATATTTCACACATCACACTTAAACAAAATAATTTGGAGTATTTTGGAGCCCTCGATTTCAATGTGGAGCTTAACGATGTAAAATCGCGAGATAGTATGCAATCATCGAAAATATTTCATTCGCTTTGAACATATCAAAGGTATTAACAGATTTAAACGTGTTCACTTTGGCATGATACTACATATTTTCCGTATTTTTTATGATGGTCAGTTTTGCTTTAATTTTGTTGAGTTGGCTAAAGTCGGAATTAAGTAAATAGAAATTTAAAAAAATATCACACAATTAATAACCCTTAATATTGTGTTATGTTTGTTTTAATCGATATTTACGAAATTCCAACTTTTGTTGGTTGCTTTTTATGCAGAAGAATGTAGTCACCAAGCACTACAACACCACCGCTCTATCTTCGCTGCACAGCTGAATTCTGATACTTATTTGCTTTATTTCCGTTCTAAAAGAACTTCTTAGTGTAGATACCGTGGGGTCGCATGTTGAAGAGCCTCCACGCGGCGCACCCTGGGCAACGTCAGCTCCAACTGTCCACCTGCTTTTGGTGGACAGTTGGGGTTGGCGGCCAATCTTCAACAAACGGGGAAGGGTCATGGTTCCAATCATCGATCATTTATATTGGTCGATGAAGGGAACCGGGCTAGTGTTGGGGCGGCCAGTCCGTCTTCGTGACAGGTCTGGTGGCCATCTCCGTCCACACCCCCTCTGTTTGCAGAGGGTGAGTTTTGTGGGCGTCGAGTGGGAAGGGGAGAGGAAGACAACCTCTTTAAAAAATTACCCCAATCCCAAGGTCGAGCGTGCTGAGGGGATGAATGGCCGGAGGGAATCCGGTCACTAGCGCTGGGGAGGGTTAACAGGGGAAAAAGGGACCACACCCTTCAAAGGAACAACAAAAAATGGAAAAGACAAATGAAAAAAAACTACCCCAGGGCGGTACCGGCTGTTCAGCAGTCGGAGAATCCGCCACGTTCCCTTTGGGAACGTCAAGCCCCCAATCGTATTCTGGGGGGGGCAACAAATGTCTTTCGAGCCGAGGAGGCTCATCGCGCTCTCGTTCATTCGAGGACGAGGAGAAGGAGAGTCGCGAAAAGGAGGCGAGTGATGCGCGGTCAGATTCTGACGCTGCATCTGGCGCGGAGAGCTCCTTTAAGAGCCCGGAGCGCGTAGTGGTGGGGGTTGCAAGGAAGGACAAAAGGTTCTTCCTGAAGCGGCCCAAACCGGGGGATGGCCAGGGGTCACTCTCGGATGGCGGGATGGCCTCGGCCCGAAAAATTGGACGGCGGGGTGGGGTCCGAGGAAGAGGCGGAGGGCTCACCACCCAGGAGGACAGGGAGCCAAATGCAGCCAGTCCAGCCGAGCCAGCCGAGCCAGTCCCGCGAGCCGGTAGGCTCGCTACGAAGGGACGCCGCCCTGAAGTGGCCAGCCGCAGTACAGCTTTTTCAGAGTCGTCAGGTGGTGAGACGGACGCCGCTGGCGGCTCGAAATCGGAGCGATCGGCCAAATTTGCGGAGGTCGTGGTTGCCGCGATCAAGGGTGTGGCCTTGAAGAGGGTTCAATCCTCTAAAGACAAGGCCATATCCGCAGCCACGGCCTCCATTATGAAGGCAGCGGAGGCCATTCATTTCGGTCCTCCGACGGATGGTATGTCCGAGATGCGGGCTGAGATCGCCCGCCTGACTACCGCCATGGAGCTTCTCCGAAAGGAGAACGAGGAGCTCCGTGCAGACCTGGCTAAGAGCCGAGTAGTGGGCCCCAGGGAGGTCCCGCAAGTAAGGGCGCAGCATGGGCAGGGCCAGCCCGTCTCTGCCGAGGACCGGGTTCTGACCCTGGTGCGGCAGGAGCTGGCTTCCTTTCAGAGTAGGTTTTCTGCTCTGGAAGCCATTGTCCTGCGCCCCCCACTAGCGGCAAGTCAGCCGACCTTGGCCCAGCGAAAGGCGGCCTCGTATGCTGCCACCGCGGCCAAACCAGGGCCCTCCGGGCACACCAAAAGTGGGGCCGTGGCGGGCCCGCCCCTGGCGAAGGCGCCGCCGCCCCAATCCAAGAAGGGTGGGGTGGCTCCTCAGATGGCGAAGAACTCGGCCCCGGCGGCGAGACGGCCGCCCCCGCCTTCAAAATCCCCTCCGGTCGACGCCGAGTGGGAAGTAGTCGGGCAGAAGGGCAAAAAGAGTAAGGCAGCAAGGGCGGCCAGGAGGAAAAACAGGCGGCAGCGGCGCAAGGAGCGAAACGTCGCGGCTAGGCTCCGTGCCCCGAAGTCCGCAGCTGTAGTGATCACACTACAGCCGGAAGCGGAGAAGAAGGGCACGACCTACCGCGAGGTGCTCGCCAAGGCGAAGGCGGCGGTTCACCTCGGGGAGCTCGGTGTCACCAATGGCCTCCGGCTAAGAGTCACTGCGACTGGCGCCCGGATGCTGGAGGTTCCCGGTGCGGCCAGCGGCCCGACCGCGGACGCTTTGGCAGATAAGCTGAAGGAGTGCCTGAATGCGGACGAGGCTCGAGTGTCCAGGCCAACGAAGTGCGCTGACATGCGCATTCTGGGCCTGGACGACTCCGTGACGGAAGAAGAGGTGGTGGCTGCCGTCGTTAGGACTGGGGGGTGCTCTGCCGAGCAGGTTAGGGCAGGCACCATTCGTCCTGACTTCACGGGGATGCGCTCCATTACGGTGAGCTGCCCCGTGACGACGGCCCTAAAAATTGCCGGGGAGGGCCGAAGGCTCCTGGTGGGCTGGGTTTCTGCGCAGGTTAAACTGCTGGAGCGCAGACCTCTGCGGTGCTTCCGCTGCCAGGTGGGCAACCACGTGGGAGTGCAATGCACCTCGGAGGTGGATCGCAGCGGTCACTGCTTCCGCTGTGGTCAGCCCGGTCACAAGGCCGGCTCGTGCAGTGCCGCGCCGCACTGTTTTATATGTGCGGCAGCTGGCAAGCCGGCCGATCACCGGGTGGGGAGTAAGGCCTGCGTACCACCCGCCAAAACCAGGGGCAGGGGCAAGCCCACTGCCACCGCCGTCAATGCCGCGTCCGCCGACACTGCCGCCGCCGCTGCTGCCTCCACCGTCGTCGCCGCCGCAACCATAGTGGCAGGGCCTTCATAGCGGGCTCGGGAGGGGGCTGATATGGAGTGTCAGTAATGGCCCCATTACGCCTCCTCCAGGCGAACATCAACCACTGCGCCTCTGCTCAGGATCTGTTGCTCCAGAGCATGGCGCAGTGGTCGATTAACATCGCCGTGGTCGCTGAGCCGTACTTTGTCCCGCCCAGGGATGACTGGGTGGAGGACCTGAGCGGCTCAGTGGCCCTAATTTCGTCGGCCGCCGCCGGTACCCTGTCCCTCGAGGCCGACAAGAGGGGACGGGGTTGCGTGGCAGCACGGTTCGGGGAGATAGTCGTGGTAGGGGTGTACTTCTCTCCGAACCGAACTCTCGCCGAGTTTCACAACTCCCTAGCGGAGTTGAGAGTCGTCGTCGTCGGGTTTCGTTCCCTCCCCGTGCTCGTCCTTGGGGACTTCAATGCCAAGAACTTGGCTTGGGGTTCCCGGATCACGGACACGCGGGGCAGGATGGTGGAGGACTGGGCTCTGGAGACAGGCCTGGTCGTCCTAAACCGGGGTTCTGTCCCAACGTGTGTGCGTATGCGGGGTGAATCAGTGGTGGACATTTCGTTCGCCAGCCCCGCTCTGTCGCCGCACGTCATTGACTGGCGCGTCATGGAGGGGGTGGAGACCTATTCCGACCACCGGTACATCCGGTTCGACGTCTCCGCCCAGACCTCGAGCGCGCCGGTCCGACAGGCCCCGAGTGGTCCGCGGTGGGCGCTGAAGCAGCTGGACCGGGAGCTCCTCCTGGAAGCCTCGATCGTGCAGGCCTGGGTATCACCACCGGACAGGCCTGCTGACATCAACGACGAGGCGGAGTGGTTCCGAGAGGCCATGTCCGAAATATGTGACGTGGCAATGCCCCGGGTCCAGCCCGGACGTGCTTGGCGCCAGGTGTGCTGGTGGTCGCCGGAACTGACGGCTTTGCGCAAGGCGTGCGTGGCTGCGCGACACTTGTACACCAGGCACCGCAGGCTACGTATTCGCCCTCCGGATACGGAAGCCATTCAGGCGGAGCTGTACGAGGGGTACAGAGCGGCGAAGACCGCCCTCCAAGCGGAGATCCTGCGGGCCAGGGCCCTGGCCCGCGAGGAGTCGCTGGAGACTCTGAACAGGGACCCGTGGGGACGGCCCTACAAAATGGTGCGTGATAAACTCCGCCCATGGGCTCCCCCACTGACGCAGAGTCTCCGGCCCCAGCTCATGGAGGAGGTGGTGAGCACTTTGTTCCCTTCGCGGGGGGAGCATACTCCCCCGCCCATGACTCCGCCTACTGTGGTGCCGGATGCGGACCACACTGCCGACGACGACGACGATGCTTCGGAGGTGACCGAGGTAGAGCTGAGAGTGGCGGTACATAGGCTTAGTGCCAAAAATACCGCCCCAGGACCCGACGGCTTACCTGGAAGAGCCTGGGTTCTGGCCATGGAGGCTCTCGGGCCTCGACTTATGGGGCTCCTAAGCGCATGCATGGAGGAGGGCCAGTTCCCACTTCGCTGGAAGACGGGGAAACTGGTCCTCATTAAGAAGCCGGGGCGCCCTGCGGACTCTCCGTCCGCTTACCGGCCCATCGTGCTGCTCGACGAGGTGGGCAAGCTCTTTGAAAGAGTTATTGCAAACCGCCTCGTCGGGCGGCTGGTGCGGATGGGGCCGGATTTGGCGGAGAGCCAGTTTGGTTTCCGCAGGGGGCGCTCTACGGTGGACGCCATCATGCGCGTGCGAGCCCTCACGACGGGGGATGCTGTTGCCCGGGGTGGGGTCGTCTTGGCGGTGTCTCTAGACATCGCCAATGCCTTCAACACCCTGCCCTGGAGTTGCATCAGGGAGGCATTGCGGTATCACCGGATGCCGACCTACCTCTGTCGTGTGGTCGAGGCCTATTTGACGGACAGGGCCGTCATCTACCCCGGTCACCGGGGAGAGTGGAACCGGCGAGAGATGTCGTGCGGTGTCCCACAGGGATCGGTCCTGGGGCCGCTTCTGTGGGATATCGGTTACGACTGGGTGCTGCGCGCGGACCTCCCGAATGGCGTCAGCGTGGTGTGCTACGCTGACGACACGCTGGTCCTGGCACAGGGGAGGTCGCACCAGGAGGCGGCCGAACAAGCGACACTCGGGGTTGCGACAATCGTCGATAGGATCCGGCAGTTGGGACTCGAAGTGGCCCTGCACAAGTCCGAGGCCATGTGTTTTCATGGTCCTCGGAACGCGCCACTGTCGGGTTCCCAGATAACGGCGGGAGGGGTTCACATCGGTGTCGAGTCGACGATGAAGTACCTGGGACTCGTCCTCGACAGCCGGTGGAACTTCGTGGAGCACTTCCGACGTTTGGCTCCAAGACTGGAGCGGGCTGGGGCTGCCTTGAGGCGGCTCCTGCCCAATCTAGGGGGTCCAAACGCCTCCTGCCGGAGGCTCTACGCGGGAGTCGTGCGGTCCATGGCCCTTTACGGGGCACCGGTGTGGGCGCGTTCTTTGAGGCGCCGACCGGCCCGCAGGTTGAACGCGTCCCAAAGGGTCATGGCCATCCGGCTGGTCCGGGGATACCGCACGGTCTCATGCGAGGCGGCGAGCCTCCTTGCCGGATTGCCGCCATGGGATCTGGAGGCAAAAGCCCTCGCGCACGTATGGGAGTGGCGCGAGGAGGCAAAACGCCGCGGTGTAACTCCGCTGCCGCGACAAATCACGGTACAGCGGACAGAGCTCCGGCGGGATCTCATGGCGACATGGAGGGTGCGATTGTCGCAACCCAGTGCTGGGCACGCCACAATAGCGGCGGTAAGTCCCCTCTTTGAGGAGTGGTTGGAGAGGCGCCACGGCGTCCTCACCTTCCGCCTGACACAGGTCCTCACCGGACACGGTTGTTTCGGGAGGTTCCTGTGTCGCATAAGGCGGGAGGAGACGCCCGGGTGTCACCATTGTGTGGATCGCCCGGAGGACACGGTGGAGCATACGGTGGAGGTATGCCCAGCTTGGGCGGAGCACCGCAGTGTCCTCAGGGAGGCGATTGGCGGCGGCGAACTCTCGCGTCCGGCCCTGGTCCAGGCCATGGTACGGAGCGAGAGGGAATGGAAAGCCGTCACCTCCTTCTGCGAAGCAGTAATGCTCGCAAAGGAGGAGGCGGAGCGCGTGAGGGAGAGAGCCTTGCGCCCTCACGCCCCTAGTCGCCGCAGGAGACGCCCTGGGCGTCGGGAATCGCAAGCAGATTCCCGGCCACCGTAGGCGCGGGCTTGCGGACGGCGAGCCATGGGTAGCTCGCCGTCCGGTAAGGACCAGGCCCGGGTCGACGGCGCGTTGTGTTCCACGCGCGCCTCAAAGAGATGTCAGCACAAAATGACGGGGTCCGATAGGGCCGACGCCTCAGGGTCGCGGGTTATTCCACAGAGAAAACCGTGGCCCTGGCACAGGCAACTGAAGGAACACGGTGGGTTTTAGTCAGTAAAAGTCTGACACGCCCTCCCGCTCCACCCAGAGCGGGAGCAGTCATTTGATGATTTCCCACCCAAAAAAAAAAAAAAAAAAGTGTAGAAACCGTAATTATTTTTTGTACGAATATGACCATGAAATTCATTCGGAAACTCGTCGCGGGCTCATGTAAAATTATGTGTTATAATTCATTCGACTTGTTTTTCTAAGTATACCATAAGACTCGTCAGAAATTCAACGAATTATTTAACATTTAATTTAATGGTCGCAAGCGACACTACTGAGCATGAGGTCAGGGTTCAATTCTCGGGTCGGGAATTTATTGAGTTTTTCCATCCGGAATTTCTCAGTAGCAGTCCGGAGTCCGGATTAATTGCGGCCCGGTTGGTGGCAACTAATAGGCTCGCCCAGTCACATGGGACTTTGCGAAATGTGGGTGAACATAGATGCTAGTCTACCCAACCCTTCGGGTAAATAGGTGTGAAGTTATATTTATGTAGTGTTAAGACAAATGTCAGTCACCTTTATTGATTAAGTAAGTTACATTCATAATTTATGAAGTGCCTATAATAAACAGTTATCCTTGGTATATTCAGTTTATCATTGTGAACATTTAAAGTATTGATAGTACCTCGTTTGGTGTATTTGAGTAATTCAGACGTGTATTTATCCGATGGTATTATAAATAGGTATGATATTATTGTAGAGGAAATACTGGCAGGGTTATTATTGCGACGAATATTCGAGTACATATAGGTTAATGACGATTCTTTATTCCCTGACGTGTTTGATCTTGGTATTTTATGTACGTGATGGGAAGTCAAAGTAGGTTTTATGTTGTCAATGTCCCCACTACTGGGTCACAGAACTTCTCTTAGTGAGAGACAGAGTAAGCCGTAATCCACCACGCTGGCCCATTGTAGGTTGGTAGAGGTCACATGTCTTCATATTTTTGGCTCTAGGACATGCCGGTTTCCTCATTATGTTTTCTTTTATCGTTTGGAGAGCAGTGATGATGGAATAATTTACACAAAGTAAAGCGCCTGACCGGGTTCGAACCTACGACCTACAACTGGTAAGTCACGGCCGTTATCATTGGGCCTCCACTGGGGATTTAAGGAGAGCTGTTGCTGCGTGGCTAATTCGGTCTGATTTTTACTACTTATAAGGCTGGAAACTAAATTGGATATTTTGCGAGCAGTAATTTGGTTGACTGAATGACCGCTAATGGACACCACCGTGCCTCGGAAAGCACGTTAAGTTTTTGGTCCCGGCTTTCAATCGTGGATCTTTGAAAGTCGTTACGGGTCGTCAGAAGCCCGCAAGTCGCTAAACCAGTCTTACCAAGGGAATGGGGTCTCAACTCAAACAATTTAAAGTTATCTTATTATAGTTAGTCTTGAAAAAAATCCATGGATGGCAGAATAGGTAAACATTGTTGAGCTACCCAAATAAAACAGATTTTTAGTAACACTTACTTCTCAATTTTATTTGTTTATTTATTCATTCACAAAATCCACAGCCCTTTAAAGTTAACATTATACTAATCTTACAGCCAATTACAAACATACCAAGGTGTGCAGTGTGCGTGAGGAGTTGTATTGGTGTATGGATACTTTATTCAAAATTATTTAGAACTGTTAGTCAATTCGAACTGTTACAAGTTGTTCAAGAGTGGGGAACGGATGTAGCGCGCCATCTCGTATGGTAAATGCATGACTTCAAATGTGAGATCAATTTTTTGCAAATTGGATACTAAATACACTACCAGTAACGCCATCTAGTAGCTTAAGATAAATTATCAGTCTTAACCAACGTATATATGGCTGTCATCACACCAAAACAACAATAATTAATAGATTAATACAGTTCTAAAATCAAAAGCAAATCTTATTATTGAAAATAACAATCATTAGTCCGGAGTCTTTTTTTTTTTTTTTTTTTGGGTGGGAAATCATCAAATGACTTCTCCCGCTCTGGGTGGAGCGGGAGGGCGTGTCAGACTTTTACTGACTAAAACCCACCCGTGTTCCTTCAGTTGCCTGTGCCAGGGCCACGGTTTTCTCTGTGGAATAACCCGCGACCCTGAGGCGTCGGCCCTATCGGACCCCGTCACTTTGTGCTGACATCTCTTTGAGGCGCGCGTGGAACACAACGCGCCGTCGACCCGGGCCTGGTCCTTACCGGACGGCGAGCTACCCATTGCTCGCCATCCGCAAGCCCGCGCCTACGGTGGCCGGGAATCTGCAGGCGACTCCCGACGCCCAGGGCGTCTCCTGCGGCGGCTAGTGGGGGGCGTGAGGGCGCAATGCTCTCTCCCTCACCCGCTCCGCCTCCTCCTTCGCGAGCATTACTGCTTCGCAGAAGGAGGTGACGGCTTTCCATTCCATCTCGCTCCGTACCATGGCCTGGACCAGGGCCGGACGCGTGAGATCGCCGCCGCCAATCGCCTCCGCGAGGACACTGCGGTGCTCCGCCCAAGCTGGGCATACCTCCACCGTATGCTCCACCGTGTAGTCCGGAGTCTGGATTAATTGTCCCCGGTCGGTGGCAATTAATAGGCTCTCTCAGTCACATGGGACTTTGCGAAATGTGGGTGAACTATCCAAGATGCACCTCTACCTAACACTTCAGGTAAATAGGCGTGTAGTTATATTTAGAAAGTTCAGAAAGAACCGGTGCGTATCACTCGCATCCGGCGTGCGTGTATGACCAGATGTGTGAAAGTAAACGAGGCAAGGAGTATGTAAGGATCGTAGCAGGTGGCGTTCTGTGGTTTCTGCCTACCCCCACGGGAAGAAGGCGTGAGTGTACGTATGTATGTACTTAACTACTTTAAAATTTAACAAAATGATAAAGTATTTATTAAACGGCACAGAAAACTACTGGCCGATTAATATATTGAATGTTTTATGATGACAAAAAAATGGGATGCCTTTTACCTACCTTGTATTGTGTTTAGACATATTTTATTACAATTATATTGATTTGAATTTTGAACGATACCTTATTATTGTTATTTTACGTATTTACGTACGACGTATTAGAAAAATATGTAAAATGTGATATTATTTAATTTAAATTGATTCGATTTTAAATGATGAATACATCGAAAAAATAAACGTATAATATAAAACGTACTAGTCTGACACTACGTTCGTCAATCCCGTGAACAATTCAATATACCGCGCGTATACTTTCGATGCTTCATCGGTTTAGTAACACAACTCATAAAAATAGTCTTCCTGTGAATCGTTAAATATTTCGCCTTTGAATAACATCATTTGAAGAAAGCAACAATAATTTTCATTACAAAGAAACGCTAACCTCAGTTTCCATCAGAGAGAAAACTTTAAATGAGCAGTTTGCTGTTCTGACCAATTAAATATTAAAGCACGTCATTCGTTGACTTATGCGTCCACATTTCAATCGTCTGTTGTTTGCGTACCGGATCAAATTCTGAAATGGTGTGGTGTAACAAGATAGTTTTTCTAAACCATTATTTCTATTATTTGCTTGCAATGCCTGGACAAGCTGTGATACTGAAACTGCATCACTCGGGGTCGAAACGGAATAAGTTGGTTTCGACTCACCGCGCTCCTGATTCCAGTATGGCGTTCGGCGGCTGCGTCTGCGACTGTGCTGGTTGCGACTGCGTCGGCTGCGACTGCATCGGCTGCGACTGCATCGGCTGCGACTGCAATTGTCGCGACAGTGACTCCGACCGCATTGGCTGCGATTGCGACACGCCCACTTGGCAGCAGTGGAGAACCAGGCCCATTGCTGCAGCTTTATTCATCATTACGTCGTGTCTTATGGTTTAGCGTTTGCCACTCAACCGTTTCAAGATGTTGTTCTTGTTCAGCGGACGGCGTCCGCAAGCAGCGTTCATTGTATGTATACATTCATCTTTTAACGGTTTTAATTCAGAACAACCAAACTTACTAATGTAGGCCTGAGTATTATCGGCTGGTATAACCAACCAACTTTATCCCACTTCTAAAATGTAGAGCTACCCAAATAAAACAGACTTTTAGTCACACTTGTTTCACAGTTTTAATCAACTTACTTGTAACGCGATTAGCAGCAGACTGCCCTCAAGTGCTAACGCGCCGGCAACCAACAAGAGTTGCGACCGGATGTAGCGCGCCATCTCGTATGGTAAAAAAGGATTATTTCAAATTCCAAATACAATCGTAAACAATTCTACAATTCTTACTAACATTGTATTTAACATGACCTATGGGAAACAATTAATGAATAACTTCAAATGGAAGGTCCATATTAGCAAAAATTTTTACTAAATACACTACAAGTAACGCCATCTAGTAGTGTAAGATGACAGTCTTAACCAACGTAAAAATGACTCTCATCTGGTATTTGCTGCATTAGGTTAGACTTGTAGCCATCCTCAACATTTTTGGGAAAGGGCTAGGCTAGATAGGCCTTTACCTACCTACATACTTACCTTATGCGTATAAGCTTAATTGGGAAATACCAGATTTTTTTTTGTGTTTATTAGGCGATTATTAAATGCGACATATTTTGATTCTCGCAAATTAATCAAAACCTTTTGTGTAATTCCCGTTGACCTAGAATCACCAAATTTAGCAAGGTCTCACAGCACAAGTAAAGGAAAAAGTCAAAAAATCGTAAATTTTTATCACATATGTGGCGGCATCTACACCGCTACATGCGAACAACGCATCACACTGACGTCACACAAATCCTGCATCGCGCAATCAGAGTTTACCGTGCAGCTAGCATATATACAACTTCCCGACATCAATCGTTGGGCAGTTGCCCACCACAACACCTGTCTGGTCGGAGAATCCTACCTTTTCCAAGAGTATGAGTGAACTTTACACCCTGTTCCTCATATCTTGAGATTCCTATTATGACCTATTTGCGATTTAAACTTACATTGGCAATTTGAGAGTTGACCGTGACGTACGTATATCGATGTATGGGGGAATATGTTGTTCAACTACAATGATAAGTTTGTTCTTTCGATAAATGCATCCCAACCACGGATCCCTTCATCGTGCGAGGTTTTGAATGTATAGTTACTTTATCTTTAAAAACTAACCTATGAATCCGAGTATTTAATACTGCCTGGCCTAAATTAAAATGTTATTGGTTATAAATAAAGGTATAAAAAACAGGTTTTAGTAGCTATTTTGCAACTGATAAACGTAATGTGAAGAACGTCGTCAATATTAAGTATTTACATAATTAAATAGTTGACGTTGATTGATTAACTACGTTTATTTTATAGTATGTGTCTATTGAGTGTCTTTATAAAGTGCTATTATTATATAGTTTATAGTTGGTGTTACGTTAAAATGAATGAGACACAGCGCCATCTAACACTTTTGACGCAAACTAAACAAATTTACATTCGTGATATTTAAACTGCAATTCTGTTTACAATCAAATTCGGCTGTGTTGGATTTCTACAAACATTAAAGTGAAGGAGCTTGAATGTATTAATGTCATATTTATCCCGGTATAGGAAAAAAAACTAGTTATATATTGGAAAGATTGGAAATTATTAAGAAATATTGGAAATATTTAGGTTTATGGATAGGATTGGAATTGAATATTTAAAATATAATTGTATGTCACATGTACCACTGTTTGTATTTGATATATTTATAAATGGTACATCACAGACAACCTTCAGTATTGTATCTCCTTCTCCCTTTAATCCAGCCCAAGGTTGTCTTTAAAACATCACGTTTTTGAGAAGACCGCCCACTGTGTCACCCTATGCAAAATGTCTACATTTACATAATACCTGCAATATGGTGTAGAACTTAACAAAGAGTCTATCTTTATATCTATGTACCTATTTATGGGTAAGATGGATCGTTACCATCTTACCCATAAATAGGTACATAGATATTATAGGTACATAAATAGGTACATACTTATTATCAAAGAGAAAGATAATAACAAAGCACAAAAAAGTCTATCTGACGTATTCAATAACAAAAAAAAAATAATCATCAACACATTGTCACGTCCAAAACCGTGTCTATTTGTAACTCGTAATTGATATGTCATCAGGTACAGAGACATGAGCAGTCCGAAATGAAAATTGGAGCACCTGGCACGGTGTACAGTCGCAGTCATAACAAGCGATTTGTCACCATATTAATAGCTTCATCGCTGTGGTCGTCAGGCTGATTGAAATGGCATGGAAACTTGTAAGAGGACGAGAGATGGCAACTACGCTATTGGACTGTGATTTAGAAAAACTAATTTAAGTACTTACTATAAGGGAATTTGATCTGGAATTTCTCAGTAGTAGCCCAGAGCCTGTATTTGTGACCGGTTGATGGCAATAGGTTGTCCGTTATAAGTCCTAAGTAACTTAAACATAATCGGCGAAATGTGGGTGTACTTTAGGTACTAACTGTACCCAATCTTTCGGGGAAATACAATTATTCAATTATTTTTAAAAAATGCCGTGATTTCTATTACCGGCTCTTTTCCATTGGAAACAACCAATTGGAACCGTGCACTTGGCTTCTGGCGTTATGAAGGTTTATGTAAACTAAATTATTTTGTTTTTGGACTTGGATTAAATTTGTATGTATTGTTAAAAAGATTTTTTTAACAATTTCTCCTATTCTTCGAAAAACCCCTGACACAGGAAATGTTACTGCAAAAAGGAAAATGTGACTGCAGCCATCCAAGTCCAAAATCAAAATAATTTAGTTACAATACAATATCTCCTATTCTTCGAGAAACACCTAAAACACAGAAACCTTCAAAAGGTCGTTGATTCCTTGGTGGTTACCACATTCAGTCTCCTTCGTTTCTCACGAAACCGGGCCAAAGAATGAGAAACGAACTTCGTGGCCATGGTAGTGCATTGTATTTATGCTTTGGTAATTAACATTTCGCCTTGAAACATCAACGTTGGTAGCGTGACAATGTTGTTCGCATGTGTGTATTCTTCCTTAAAACCATATCATAATTTTTGTCACTCCCCCTTAAGATGTTCATAGCCACCTCATTCCAAAAAAAATACCTACACTAAGTACCTACTAAGTATATTTTAATTTCCACAAAAGTGTAGTTTTTTTATCTTGTGATTTGCTTTTACCTCTGTTTAAGCATAAGGCAGCTTACCTTAAGAATTAAGAAACATCGTTTTGTGTTTTGCTTCGTTGTTAAAATCTTCTCCCCTAACCATTTTCCGGAAACCTCCATCGCATGTAGTGCATGGCTACAATCATAGATGGCGCTATGGATCGCTGGAGACTTTACTTCTGTTGCAATACTATCACGTTTGACAATAGAATCGACAAACAGTAATATAATATAATCACTATGTCATTTCATCCTCCCCTTCATGGAAAACTCGCATTAGTATATTTATTGTTTTCTTTGCTTTTGCGTGCAATTTAATATTCCCTAATGCCGATATTGCTTGAAAGGAAATAATAGTTAATCTGTATCCCATGAGGCGCACGTTTTCAGGGGGAGTGAAAGTGCTTTGTGTCCTTCTGAGGAAGGTATGTTTATTATATGCAGTTAGATCTTTATCGGATGCCTCCCTGAGGTATCGAAAAATGTTTACGTAGGCAGGTAGGTTTCCTGGTATAACTAACAAAATTATATTTCTATGTTTTGAAAAGAATGAACACACAATGTATATTTTACTGTTATCAAAAAAAAAAAATAGACACAAAATGCTTTCCAAGATTTTCCCTAAAGTTTTAAGCAAAGAATATTGAACAAACATGCGAATTTATCGATAAAACCTAACGCTACAAGTCAGTATAAATACAAGCGGTTGGGCTGTCGACTCGTGTGACATCTTACTTCTACACTAGTAGAGATGAAAAGGGTAACGTTCGATGTAGTCACAAGTGGGTATTTTTATTTCTTTGCCGACACTGACCCATTTATTTGTCGTGGAGTGGCCGAGGACGGATCTAAAACTACCTATTGTTATGTTAATTTTGTTTTGGTAGGGGCCTTTTATTGTGTTTTTATTGGTAACAAGGGTTTAATTAATATTCTGTGAACTTCAAATGTGTATCACAATGTTACCTGTATCTTTTGTATAGTTTGTAGTTGGGTAGGTCCCGTAACGTTTAACTGCAGAATCTATTCAGCCAATCCTAACTGATATTATAAATGCGAAAGTAAGTTGTTTCTTTGTTACGCTTTCACGCCAAGACAGCTTAATAGATTTGTTTAAAATTTGACACAAAGATAGACTGGGTAAGTACATAGGCTACTATTCATGCTGGGTCGCTGACGAAATTGTGAGTAATAGCTCTAGTTTGACATAAACTAAAATGATTATTTTATGAGCATTGCGTAAAAACATGAAAACCACATCAAATTATAGAAAAAATATTCAAATCAAATATTCAAGTTTTTACAATACAATAAGTAGGTAAATTTCGCGTATGTCTGTAAATATCATAAAGGAATTCATGAAGAGCGTTTGCACTAAACATAAAAGTGAAAAGGAATCACTACTTAGTCCCACACATCTTAATCAATGGTGATGTCCACCGCGATTTTCGTAAGAGACCTCTACATCAGATGATTTAGATGATGATGATTACATGATACACATCATGTCAAATCAGGAACTCAAAAATCACTCAGGGCTGACCCATGTATAGGGAGAAAGAAGCACATAGTTGAAGCTCAACTCAAGTTTAGTTCCTACTTTGGTATATTTTATGTCCTATGATTATTACGGCTCGCGTACACCAAATCCGTCATCGGTCGAAGAATCTACGTCGTCGTCACTCGTCGATCAAACTCGGCCGATAAAACCAATCATTTGTCTACGGTGGGAATTTCAAATGTCGTAAGGGACTTTTAAATCCAAAGTCCCTTACGTCATTTGAAATTCCCACCGTCGATACGTAAAAGAAATTGAGTGCGTACACGTAGTAGGTATAAAGCCATCAACAAGGACCATATTTTACTTTCAGTTACTTTTTCCTCAAAGCCACTGGAGAAAGCGCATTCTATTCTTTGTTTCCATCTACCACGATACTCGAGCCTTTTGCCCCTATTTATGCGGTGGTTTTAGTACAAAAGTTTTGGCTCAAACGTGCCGCAGGAAGTTATTGGATTAGCAGCAACGTCAAATTTGGCGTGCACTTATCTGCTTACCTTAACGCGTTTTGTTCTGACAGACGTAGCGCTGTTTCGTGTTTCTCATTGATACGTGAAAGTGAAACGGTTTTACTTGAAATTGTTTTTATGTTAGGACTGTTTTGATTTTTTTTGCGCCTACCCGGTGAGTTCTTATTATGATTGTAAGTTTGTTGGCAGAATATGAGAGGTGGTCAGTGCAATATATTTATTTTTCAAGCATGAAATCTTAATATTTAAATAGGTTTGAAATTAATATTTTTTGCCTGCGTGGTCGCTTACAATAACATAGATATTATTATAATTAACCCATTCCTGCCCAAACACCTTTTGATTGTTTATATGCATAATGTGTCTGTTATGCGACTAGTGAAAGTGTCAAATCAGCACACATCACACGTCAACAACTATGATTCACCGTTCACCGCAAATTTAACATAGGTACGTAACTCTAAAAACAAGGTAAAGCAATCCACGAATAGCCACGTCCACGCATCACCGACCACAACCACATCATACAGACTTCGCTCGCTGCAATTTACACACACCTCCGGAAACACTTGATGAATGTATCGAGATGAAACAGAGCAGAGCAGGGACGGAATGTGCTCAATAAACTATCTCAACGTACTGTACGCTGGGGGTCGCTATGTTTAGGCGCCTTTGAGTTAAAACTGGACGGACGATATCTATTTGATAGACCTATCTTTGTAAATGCATCCTCGTTTCGGATAGGCAGTGTTTTGTTTTGAAGATAGCGTTGACGATGAATAGCCTTGTATCGCAAGCGGATCGCAAGTTTGTTTTTAGGTTTATATGTTGTCTTTACATTTAGCCTCGTTATCTTTGTGTAAGCTAAGCTATCTGAAACTTACTGAAACGAATATTATGATGGAGCACAAAGACTCGACAAAAGACAAACACTTTTTTCAGCGATCTGAAACAACAAACCTGAAAAGTGAAAAGCAACAGGTATGAACAAATATTTTCATCTTTTTCCCGTGATTTAATTAAAGTTAGCTAAAAGTTGAGCAGAACACTCACTGTCAGACATCTTATATGATAATGATTGTGTATCCCTTGATGTTGTCCTAACCCTTGAACAAACCTTTATGTCCTAAACAACCTTCTTACCTTTACCAGCAGAGGGTTTATCCTTTACTGGGAAGGCCCAGTAAAGGATAAACCCATGTTCAAAAGAAAGCAATTGAAAGTAACCTTGGACAAAAACTATGATCACCCCGATTTTCTTCAGTAGGTAACGCACGTCTCCCTTAACCATAAGGGAGTTGTATTCTAGTCTAGCTAAAAAGAAGTACACAGTCTACAGAAAAAGTTAGACCACATAAATTACTTTGTAGGTTTGAAACACGATGGGTAATTAATTCGTTTTAGAAAAGCTAGTCGACAACCCTCCGGATGACCACGTCTATACAAACAAAACGTTATTTCCTTTGGGCACAATCACACAGCGTTAATGATAATCTAATTAGAAGCACTGGGCGCTCCAAATGTGCGTGTAATCCCTTGTAGTCGACTAATTCGAGTATTACCAGATATAACAATTTAGAAATAATATGAGTCTAACAATAGAGACGGAATGCAACATACTAATTATTTTGGTGGTTCCCAACCGACTGTTAGTGGCGTCGCTGGCACTGTGACAACTTTTTAAGAGGTTATTATATTCGCTTATGCGAGAAATCGGATTAATTGGCGATTTTTTATGGACGAAGTCTGTGTTCGCTTAAGTTTGAAAAGGGTTTACATCATTTCTTTGTGGTTTGAATCTGTTAACATTCATTTATTTGTTTTTCCTAAAAATCAATACAAGCATACCTCTGTTCGACTTTTGTGTCTGTGTTCGTCTTATATTCAGCAGGAAAATAAATGGTTAAATTAGTAAATACACTGCCTTTGTGCCTTTTATGTCGCATAAAGTTTAATAAAATAAAAAAGAATTTCTCTTTAAAAAAAAAACTGCTTACACAAAAAAAATCCTAGAACATGACTTTTTTTATCTCAAGAAAATACTGGTTTCCAAATGGTGCAAACAATATTATAAAAAGCGTGAAGGTTTAAAAATTGCCATGTTATAAACGTTTTAAATTAACTGTAAGACAAGGACAGCACTATCGTAGAAGTGACGTTACAACTATGTAACTTCACACTAGCGCCGTACATACTCCGTACCGTGCGACAAGGACAGGAATGATCCCCTCCAAAAACTGGTAAATTGTGTAGCTTCTTTATATTTCCATCGATTTAACTGATTTTTTCGATTATCTCGTTTTTACTATGCCTTCCTTGAAATTACATTAGTTTTCGAATATTTTTACTATTTGTCATCATAACTATTGTTGTCACTACTACCAAGAAATGAAATACATTCCTATTTATTGATAGCGGGTTTTCCTCCCACTACGTAGGTATATTTCCCATATTTTCCCCGTTTGTCAATGTTTATTTTGAAGCCGTAGGTTCGCTTATTGTAACCGTTTGCAAGGTGGGCCAATGGTAAGTAGTCGGCGTTTACAGGTTGATAAACTGAATTTAATACTGGTTGTGGTGGCATCTACACCGCCACATGCGAACAAACGCATCAATCCTGCACCGCGCAAGCAGAGTTTACCGCGCAGATAGCATTTATACAACGTCCCGACAACAATCATCGGGCAGTTGCCCACCAGACACGACATCCATCTGGTCGGAGGATCCTCCCTTTTCCGAAGAGTATGAGTGAACTTTACACCCTGTTCCTCATATCTCCTCATGGTTGATAAAATTACTTTAATACAAGAGCCAGAACAACCACTTTTTTATTTGTTTTATTTCTACGATATAGGATGTAGTTTATACATACATTCTTTTAGAAAATTATACCTAAGTAGGTACAGGTTATGATGTGGAATCTCTGTGTGTGGAGTTCTGTTGGTGCCTTTAGTTATCAGCGTGCCCCACAGATGGCGCTACCGATCGCGACACGTGGGTGGGCGGAGAAAGTTCAAGTTCACACGAAATTTCTTTACGCATGGCACAGTTGTAACGATAAGTGAAGGATACGCTCACCGATGCAAACTAAAATATATTATCTGTTCAACTGGGGTACCCAGCCAGCGGTATTTCTAAGCATAAAAATATATTATTCTTATTTAAACTTCAAACGCAATTCTAAAGACATACCAAGGGACGCACTGATCCTCTAAATGTTAATTTTATCTGTCCTCCCCTGATATTTCAAAACAAGCAATCAGAGCGCTCGCGGAGGTCAAATTTAATAATTCTGAGAGAGTTTTTTTCGTTGGAGAGTGGAATGCCTCTCGTGGCGCCCTTGGAACTGTGCCCCCGTCTCGTAACATGACCTGCACCGCTTTCATGTTCACCTAATTACTCATAATTGAGCATGACTGAGGCTTCCAGAACAATGAAAGGTCTTAAAAAGTTGCAAGCGATGACAAAATTTTACGATTTGTTTTTCGAAAGCAACGGCTGCTTTGCATAAATTAATCGACATGATGAATGAAATTTTGTTATTCTGAATATTGGTTGATTCATGTTGTGATAGGAAAATACTAGATTAGTTTTGTTTGGTTGAAAAGTGCGCTACTAACGAGAAAATGCTTTTATTGTTGCCATCAGAGCTTAAATTCTCTGTTGTAGAATACTTAATATAAATTCGGGCTCTTTGAAATATTCCAACAATTGTACGTCTCCACGGGACTACAGTTTTTTTTTTGCCCACTTCAACTATAAACTCAATTTAGATTTCAACTACGCAGACAAAACCCTTCTACAAAAGTCTTGAAAATATGAAACGAATAAGACAACAACGAAGAAACGAGTCGAAAAGAATAGAAAAGTCCTTTTTATTCTTAGTGTTTGAGTTTCTGTAACATCAAGGAGATTCAAAAGGTACACATTCAATTAATTTGTGACGAAAAATTCTTAGGTACGGTCGTCAAAGCGAGCGTCCTTTAGGATTTCGGGATTCGAGTCTCTCCATTAGGGGCCTTTTAAAAAAGATAAACAAAGGGCCGTCGGCGTGGTCGTGGTCATGCAGACGATGCAGGTCGTGGTGTGTTGGTGTGCTGGCGCGGCGGTGTGCGAGCAGCGACCACAAACGTACAGGGCCCATTTGTCAATTGATTCCCGATATAATGAAGGGTACATCGCTACATTGGAGCGAGCTGTCAGAGGTGGTCGCCCATTTCGGTATAGATTTGAAAGGGGTGTGAGTGTGGTGGTCGTAGGGTGTATCGAGCGCTGCGTGCGCATCACGGTGCGTGTCGTAGTCTCGCTCGCACTCGTCTCACCGCCATTTCTTTGTCTCGCCCGCCGACCTACACAGCCTCCCAAGTTGCGTGCTATTTGATTACGACATGCGTCTGTGTGACCTCTTGTTTATATTGGACTTGATGCCACTTTAAATTGATTAATTCTTACAACGACACCTCCGATTCTTAGAAACGATTCCGATTAATGTATTCAGATATATTTGTATTTTTTTTTCGTATCGATAAATTTTTACTTTCACTATCTAACAAAATAGTGACCACATAGCTGTTTCTTCTTCTAAAATATTATTTTAGTATTTCAGTAGTCATACCTAACTAACTTAAGGGTTTTCCATTGTCTTTATTTGTCATCGTTAACGTTCTTTTTTTCGTTAGTACACTAAGTATTAAAAACTTTTTATTTAACTCAAATGTAAGCCGCAAAAAGTAAGTCAATAATATAGTATTTTAAACTGACGGAAAACAGGTGTTAAGACAAAAATATATTTTAGATTAACAAGAAAACTAATACGTAGTTTAAATACATAATCTCATTTATTTTCCAATAAAAATGTGATACCTAACAGTAAAAAAAAATATGAACGTGAGCATAAAGTATGCGATGTTCAATACAATTTATTATGAGCGCTGTTTGGAATCATGAAAATCCTTGCGCTTGTGAAAGCGTCCTAAAGAGAGTTTTCCACAACTCACTAACACCGATTCGCCGGTCGTGAGCACGCGACTTTTCACCCACACACGAGAACCTAGCAAAATAAGCGCCTGAAACACAGCACGGAGTCGCGCGGCGTCGTGCCGTCTCGCTCGCACGCGGTCCCCCGTCCTATTTCAACAGGTTTCGCCTTTCAGAAGTTGCAGTAGAACGCGTGCCTCTAGTAACAGAGCACAAACAGTACGAGAACACACGTCGCGTTGGAAAACTGAAAACACAGTTTCACTGACAGCTCCGACATCACCTGACATTCACCGCCGTCCTGCGAACTACGGCGGGTTCGCGTATTAGTTAGACACTTGGACGTGAATACATATAACTATTTATAAATGCATATTTCGTAGCGACGTGTGTTCAGTGGCTGGCTGGGTGTTAGTGGAAAACGCGCGCGTCTCCGCGTTTCGGTGGCAAACTTCACGTGTTCAGCATGAACTCCGTCAAACTTAACTGTGCCAAAAACTATCGAATAAACCACTTGTAAATATGAAAGTACTCCATAAACTTCTACTTTGCGATGCTTCCGTGAATTAATATGGAATTATCAAGAAATGACAGCGCAAGTTAACACGATGTAAATCTTAACGTGTTACAATGTTTACCTCTTCAGTGTTGTGAATATAGATTAAATTAGTGTTTAGAACTTGAAAGATGTAGCCGTGAGTCAGCGTGGACTTCTAGAAAAGACGGACGGGTGGCAATGGTTGTGATAAAACAAACGAGATGAAGATCTAAGTGCGTTTGTAACGGTCCTGAAAAGACTTACAAAAAATAACCTGGTTGTTAATACTCCCGTAAGTTGTGATTAAACGCTAGGTAAGCAAATATATTTATGTATGTACGAATAAAATAGTGAAAATTAAGTATTTTATGTACATATGTTGGTACCTGTTGTAGTGTTTCCGTTTCTATTTCCACTACAAACGTTGAGAGATTGTCGTTGGGAGTTCGTGGATAATTTCCCATGAGGTTGTGACTACTACAATAAACAAAACTGGAGCAAAAACTTGGAAGTTCCATTCTCATTGAGATGTGATTGTCTCTTCCTCGTGTTGTATAGTGATATATAGTGCAAGTACTTGACTTATTTGTGTGCCGAGTTCCAGACGACTTCTATCAAGGTAAGATTTATGTTATAGTTCGTATTGCATGTGGAAGTTTACTTTATTATAAAACTACTTTATAAATTTCTTTTGTATGTTTAGATTATTTGTTAGTTTTGTGTGGGTTTTAATAGAGTCAATTATTGGGTTACCAACAAGCAGCAGTTTTTATTTCTTTTAAATAGGCATGCATAAACGTGTCTGTATTAAATGATTGCATAGCTACAACCTAATGAGGACTTAATTTAAATTTCTGTCAATTTTGAATTCAATAATCGCCTATCTGGAGCTGTCTGTAAAAAGCGGGTGATTTTCTTTTGTTCGAACATTTGTCACACCAACTCCGTTGGACGAGAATTTAAAGTATAATTAGTTTCCTTTTTCTTTGTCTTGCTTTTATGTTTTTATTTTTCATTACTTTGAGTTGTCTGTTCGACTGTTATTGTTTAATAATCATCTTCATGATTAACGTTTAATTTAAGAAACGGGAAAGAAGAATGAATCGGTTCATTTTCCGCTGTATTTTCGGTAGAGATAATTCTCTAATTGAGCAATACTGTTCTTTATAAACAGAATCAAACCTAGAACCGCATAAGCCTTAAATTGGTTTTCCATTGTTAACTAAATAGTTTCGGAACTATACCTAAATTCTAACTAATATTTACACCACATTATTATGTTAATAAAAGTTTCCAATCAATATTCAAATACACAGTCTGAAACATATTATGTTAAGTCGTCTTTTTAAAAATCGAGCACACCACAAAAGCAATTTTAAATTCAGAACAAAATCAATCAATCAACCAAAATTGTACACATAATAATTTGATGAAATAAAAGACACAAAAAAATAATTGTAAAACAAAAAAAAATATGGTCTGTTAATACAATAATAAAGTGACAAACTGGCAGTTAATTGGCCATTCACTCATAAAGCTAAGTGGCCTATAATGTCGGCCGCAAATACTAAATATAAGGCCTGCGCGGAAAGTGACATTTTGAAATAATTTATAGCTCGTTTTGCAATTGATTGTTCATCAGATCAAATTGAACGTTGAATATTCTTCTATTGATGTTCAACTGTTTTGGCTGTCTAGAAAAGCTTAGCCAATTAACGACAGATGAAAATGTTAAAAATCATTAGGTTGTGATTTTAACATTTTAATCTCAAGACGATTCAAAAACATTGAAAGTATAACATTGTTTTAATTTTTGAGAATGTGAGGACTATGTGAGTCATTGTTTTTTTTGTTCTTTGAGTTGTTTTAATCACGGTCTGGCTGTTTGAGTACTTAACGCGGCCTACCCAAATGTCCTTTCTTTTGTATTGTTCGTGGAATCGTTGAGCTCCTTAGTTCTGAGTTGAGCTGCACCATGATTGACAAATGCATGCACTGACTGGACAGGTCCACTCAAATCAGTGTGGTTCTTTCCTCAAAAGACCATTTCAGACACCAGTCTACAGAGTCCTCATATGATCTGACCATGTTTATTCTCGGATTTTTACACTTTGACATGACGTGAAAATTTACTTTGTAAAGTATTATAATATTTTAATTATTGTGAATGTGAAGGCAGTGTGGATTTGTTGTTTTTTTTTATCTCAATCTATTTTTAATTTTTAAAATTAGTTTTAATCATGGTCTGGCAGTTTGAACAATTTATGCGGCCTACCCAAATGTCCTTTCTTTGGTAATGTTCGTCGAATCGTTGAGCTCCATATGTGTTGTGTTGAGCTGCATGATTACTGACAAATGCGTGCACTGACTGGACAGGTCCACTCATTCTGTTTGGTTCTTTCCTCAAAAGACCATTTCAGACATCAATCCACATGGTCTTCACATGACCTGACCAAGATTATGTCTGGACTTTAAAAGAGACTGTGACCTCTGAGTTTGTTTTGGCGTTTCTTCTCAGAGTAGTCAGATAGGAAACGCCGATCTCATCTACTTTTAAAATAGTATTGACGTGTAAAAGTGTTTGTAAAAACCTACTTACAGAAATAAAATCATTTATCATTTATCATTAAACAAAAACAAAAAACAAAACAACACCCGAAAAGAAAATATTAAAATTCGTCGGACAATTTTATCTTAGCGATAAATATAGCAATTCAAACATTTTGTGATAAAACCTACAACATCCACCATACTTAATCAAAAAATGTTAATTTAGATATAAAAATCGGTCCTAAACCAATTAAATGAGTATGTGGGCAGGTATCAAAATAGTGTCAAAAAGAAGGTAACACGGTCAAATCGAGAACCCCTTATCCGTTTTTAAGCATCTTCACAATGAAAACAATACGCTAGTCTTAATTTTTTTCAACACCGATTGACCTACATCCGCGTCGAGAAGACTTTCCAATTTAAACTAAATATTCCATATCTATCTCGGACAAATTATGTAAGATTTCGAAATGTCGCAGCCTTAGTAGCGCATGGGTAATTTTTTACATTTTCATCTCGAGTCGATTCAAAGACAAAAGAACAACAAACGAAAATAAAATTATAAATTCATCGGACAACTTTATCTGAGCTATAAATATAGCAATATGGTAATTTGACAGCGTTTGCACATAAAAAAAATCTATCATCCACCATACTTCATTCAAAATTATTTGTATCGGCCCTTAATAATCAATTAATAAGTAGGAGTATATGTATCACATTTTTATAATATTTTCCTTAACACTGTTAAATCGAGATCTATCTTAGACAAATTAATACTTTACTAATATTAAGATACATCCAGTTAAAGTTAAGTTGGGAAAAGACTAGACCAGATTGATTTTTATCAAATTCAAATATTTATTGCAAAAAACATGCGTTTTGCAGTCTAAACATTAATTATAAAGTTCACATGGACGGATGTTGGGCACAGCGATTTATAATACAATATACAAATAGTAGCAAACAAAAAAAAAGCTAATCAAATTATAATAAAAATACTTATCGCATTCAAATATTTGTTATACGTGTTTACAAATTACACCTCTAAAATCATAAGAAAGGATCAATTAATTAAATTTTACATTTAGCCAATATATCACAAATACAAAAATATATGAATGAGGCAAAATACAATTCATATAAAATTAATAATAGACAGTTATCTTGGACAATTTATGTAAAGTTTTGATTTCAGAACCTATTTTCCTAACACATAGAGGCATTCGTTTCCAATGTAAGGTTGATGAAATGAAGTATGAATGCGCAATGTTCATTTCCCTTGTAAATATGATCAGAGCGGTATGTGAGTGTACATTGAAATTAGTTGTGATTTATAAATCTTCGTTTAAGCCCCGAGAGAAATTACTTAAACTTCCGTGTATCGTTCTTCTGTATTTTAATATAAAATAGACTTATTATTTAAACGTTTCATAGAAGAAATTGGTACGAATAATCTGATATATTTAGATGTAATAATAGACTAAAAAGATTGGGTAATGAGGTACTTGTAAAAAGCATTTATTTTGTCTTTAAATGGTCGTACCCATAAAACAATGCTTCTCATGAGATAATTTACAACAAACATAACCAAAATTATTAGAACATCCGTAACTAAACGCGAACCACTTTCAAAAGTCGTAACAGTTCTATTTTCTTCGGGTACTCGTAATAAAGGTATTGTACTACCGTGTCTTTTACTTTTCACACAACGCTTTCAGTAATCATGACGATTTGATTATAAAAAAAAACCTTATGTTACCATTGTTTACTATAATATTTACAACTGTCCATAAAAATATGCAAACTCGAATTATCTGCAATCTAATAAAATGCCTGAAATATTTCTATAATTAAAAAAAATTAATAACAGTTCTTTTTCGAATTATTTCATTGAAATGGGTAGTGAAATCACAATGATTTTCACCTGTTCTCGGTACTTTACCGACGGGTCATCGTAACATCACCAAAGATGTCCATGTGTGATAGAAGGACTCACAGGTGTTTACTCGTCAAATATTCATCCACTACAACCCAAAGGGACGCTTCTCGTAAATCGTACATGTATTTGCGATATGACAATCTATGTAAATTTAGCACGGTTTGGGGTTATTTCAGTAGGAAGAATCGTTTTGGTAGTATCTTCGCTTTCATAATTATGAGGTAAATAATTATAACCTCAATCATGGTACGAGTATTTCGTTAATTATTTCATCAAGCACATAACAAATTTTTCAATTGTGCGCAACTTTTTATAATTGCGTCTAATTACAGGGAAACGACTTAGAAGTTGGTTTTATAAAGAGGTTTGCATGCGTTGTAACTTTGATTATTCAAATCCAATTCTTCAAGTCCAAGATTGGTTTACGGCAAATAATTTGGTAATAAATGATAAAAAATGCATTCGATGTAAATTACCCAATGTTAGGAGTAGCGAATGCGACATCATATCGAATGGAGAAAAACTGGAATTTATGAATCAGACGGTTTTCCTAGGAATCACGCTGGACGAGAAATTACAATAGGGACCACATACAACATCTCTTGCGGAGCGGCTAAGCTTGACCCCTTATGCTGTTAGAAGGAAAAGACAGTTAACAGGTGTCGAAACCGCGCGTTTGGTCTATTTTAGCTACTTCCACAGCTGACATTTTCATTTTCATTTTGCAAAAGAGAGTTGTCAGAGCCATGAACAATCTATATCGTCGCGAATCTTTCAGGTAACAATTTAACAGGATTAATATTATGACATTACGTTGCCAATCCATTTATGAAACTAGTAAGTATGTAAGAAAAAATCTACACCGTTTTAATAAAATAAGTGATAGACATAATTTTAAGATAAAATAGATGAACCATTTTTCTGATTACCTAAAGTTCATACACAGTTTATGGGTGTTAAATGTTATTACAGAATACCTTGTGATATATTGCAATTAAATGAAAGAAAATTAAAAAATCATATAAACAGTATACTTTGTAAACAAGCATATTACAAAGTAGAGGATGAATGAAACATGATGGTCCAGCTCCATAGGACAATCTAGTACAGACGAAATCATACTGATTGCTAATTTAATTGTGTAATTTGTTATATTTTTACATAACTCACACACTGACTTAATCCTAGTTAATAATAATAATAACGTTTATTTGGACTCAATAAAAATATAGCCTAATACAGTTTCATTATTAAGAGCTAGGATACAGAGTAAGCTATGATAATATAATTATAATAAGATATAATGTAAGTGAGTAGACGGCTACAACTATATGAACTCCTGAATTCCAAACTAGGTAAAAACCTGTATCTTGGAAATCAGTTCTCTTCCGTGGTGAACTAGGTGTAACAACTTACAAAATTACATAAATGACAATTTAATAGTAAATTTAATAGTTAATATTATATGAAAATCTTATATTTTTACAATGTTTGTAAATATATTTACAAACATTGTAAAAATATAAGATTTGTTTTAAAAGAGTGCTTTATTTTAAATTATTACCAAATGTGGTATAGTATTTTTATTCTTGGTGCATCGTCTTCACATATAAAATATAATTAATGTATACAAAATATTGTAAAGCATTTTAAAAGAGTACGTAAGTTTTTAAACGGTGGAGTTTTTTGCTCCGCCTTCTCCATACGAAACTACCTTTTGGAGGGATTTTGGGCGCCTAGAATCAATTCTATTTTTAATGTAAATGTTCACGTCCAAAATTGCCTTTTATGTGCCTATTTGAAATAAATGCTTTGACTTTGACTTCAAATGTCTATCCAGATGCCTAAACGAGCTGTCGATTAAGCTCATTGCTCATTCTAAGAGTGAAATAAATGATAATACAAATCGGTATAAATTAACATACATATGAAAAAGCTGTAGCATACTGTCGCTAATTCCTCAACCCTCGGGAGGTGGCACGAAATGATGTGCATGATGTCGAACATACGAATCGCGTGTTGATTGCTCCGCGTATTTTAACTCCCAGCACGATGAAATTGTGTAGAAAAAATAAACGGACAATTTAATTTACGTCGCATTTCCATTGATTTTGTATTTTTTCTGCGTAATCTGCTATGACTTCGAAAAATTTGGATTTGTGACCCGTCAACCATAGAGGAGAAATTTTATTGAGGTAGATAAGAAATAAATAAGTTCCAATCCATCGCAGGTCTACTAAAATAATTTTAAACTTTACTTTTGCTTGCTTATTTAGAATGATAAATAAACAACCGAATTAATTAGTTTTCTGGAATTCTCGTAATTCTTGATTTAGCCCTTATCTCGCTTCACCGAGCAATGTCGTGGAACTGTAAACTTTTATCTACTAAAGAAATTAATTAGAGCAGAAAATAGAAAGAGTTTGAAAGAAAATCAATTTCCACTTCCGTTCTCACCAAAGCGTAAGACAAAAAAGAAAAACTAAAACGAGTCTCGATTAATGAAAGAACTGAAGTTGGTTGGAGAAAAATGGAACAGCTACAGAAAATCACCGTTATTTATACTCGCAACAGTTAATTATTCGCCGAATGATATACGTAACAGTTCCCACATTGTTATGAAAGATGTTGCTTATGAAATTTGCAAATTCGGCGAAGACAAGTGATTGAAATCAAACATACGCGTACGTTGTTATGAGTCAGTTTTGATTTTAAAGAAATTAATTTTAGTTAGAACACAGCATCTATCAAAAGTAAAGATTTTTAATGACAAAGATATTTTAGAGTTCTAACAATATTCAAGAATATTAAATTCTGAACCTTTAGTAGGCGTACCTAGTTTCAGAAATGAAGACCCGTTTTGTGGGCGGGTCAAGATCAGCGTTTGATTTCGGGCTCGTTGGCTTAAAACTGTAGTGAAGCCAATTATTATAATTACAGACAATTTAAAATGAAACAATTTATTATATTTTTATGACTTGTTATGCGACTGAGGTAGGCGTTATTCTTTCAGGATTTTGTTATGTCGTTTTGTGTATAAAAAATACGGTCATTTTCCTATTCTTAACAACGGTTGAGAAGCAGTCGATACGCCAACGTTTATTAAACGTAGAAAGCTATTCATGTGGGTTTATAAATTACAGTTTCTAATAATGGAGCGGTGAATGACCGCATTAATAATGTTCTTTTCACTATCATCCTACCTTTACAAAACACTAATATTTCTATTCGATTTGTCAACTCACACAGCGATAATATAACGAAACCTCTAAATTAGTGTACGCTATTTTAGTCACGAACTTATTCCACATAAAGATGATAGTACCACGCACATATTTACGAGAGTAAACAAAACTGGGCAGTATGTTGTACAAATTATTACCTATGATTATACTGATGACAGATTTATGCCAAACATTACCATTTTTCGTCGGTGTCTGCCATAAAAATAAGTTATTAGCATAGCAACATATTGTAAAAATAAATATACCAAGAACGAGGTGTGAGATTTCCATTCCATTCAACAAGAACATCCATATTTAACGATAATGTGTGCAAATGTATGACATTACCTTCCCGCTGAAAAAACGCATGTAAATTTTTCAGTTTCAACGAAACCTGCGCAGAGTGCGTGCCGCTTAAGCATGTTTTTGCAATTGTTATTTTAATTAAATACTTACTAACACAGTGTACATATTATTTTTGCATACAATCGATCAAAACAAAATAGTTTTTAATAAAATATTGAGACGTGATAGTGAATTTCAGTTAGTGAGTCGCTCACACGTCAAATCAGCACATTCATCAAAACGTCCACAAAGTATCATTGGTCCATGCGTCATGTTAGTGAACGGGCGCCGTCAGTTGGGACTGGTCATCTCTTAGCTGCCACGGCTTATTTCAATCATTTATTTTTTGGATTCTTTTTATTTATTTTTGCTGCACTCTGGACGCTTTTAACGTGTACGTTTTTTTTACATCGTTCTCACATACAGGTAGGATCAACATTAATGATGTAACTAATATTCATATTTGTAAGAACAATATTATTTAAAAGAGTGTCCATGGAGTTTCTTGCCCTTTCTTCTCCATAGGTACCTACTGCGCTTTGGAATGAGCAACTAGCTTCACATTTCTGACTGACCGAATTGAAATAAAGCTTCGACTCGACGAATAGTAAATAAGTATAATTATTATCTTTTTAATTTAAGTTAGAAGTAGTTCCAAAACGTTGTAATAATATACATATATCTTACTATTATCCTTGTCTAGTTATGAGATAGCTACATAAAATCAGCTAAATTATACAGAACCCGTTTCCGTTGCAATTGTGTAAATTAGGAAACCGGTTCCTGCTGAAACGCCTTTAGTAAAATGTAAATAGCGTAGCAGTACAAATAGTACTCCGAACTCGTAGACGTGTTTGACTCATACTTTTCAACTGCAATGATAAGCAGAGTATGCGTTTCTGATTTATAGTTCAGCTGAAAGTAATTATGTGTCATCGGAAACTAGTTTATTTGAGTTACGGCACGTTAACGTGGCGGGTGATTACAGCAGAACGTTGTGTTTGTTAATTTAATATTAGGCCTAGAACTATTAAAGAAGGTTGTGAATATACAAATAAAAAATCGAAGACTGAGATAAACATTCTGTCAAAAAAGTATCGGGAATGGATGATTTGTTTATGGTTGCATTTTTTTTTCTTTTATATTGTTACAACCGTTTTTCATTTTGGCGCGGAGTTTGAGTTGCATGTTTAATTTAGGTTAAATACAGTGCTGTTTTTAGTTAGATCACACCTAGTGTGTTTTGCGAATTTCATAATGGACAAAAGCTTTGGAGTGGCGCCTTCCAACTGAACCGAAACCGAAAAAAAACGCCAAAGTTGATAAAAAAATGACTGTTTTCTTACCTTATTCACCAGACATGTCTCCTGCCGACTTCATTATTTTTCCTAAACTCAAATTACCACTTCGTGGCAACAGTTTTCATTCGGTATGCGACATAAAGGAGAATTCGCGGTGAGAACTGAACTCGATTCCGGAAAAAGCGTTAAAAATGTTTTGATGATTGGATTCTTCGTTGGTATAAGTGTATCGTTTCTGAAGTCGCACTCTTTGAAGGCGATAATATGAATTTGGATGTCTATAATTTTGGGTATTATTTATCATTTCCCGGTACTCTTTTGGCCTCTGTCAAGAGAGTACCGGGAAGAGATCAAATCCTACTACTCTGCCTCCTACCACTCTTAGTAGGCTTATAAAGATGTTAGGAAGAAAAAAAGGACCTTAGATTAATTGGAATGAAGGCCGGAGGATGATGGTTGTAGTTCTGTGTGTGTCTGGGTATTATTATTTATAAAGAACCACATTGAACTTTGCCTGGCGTTTATGATATTCTTACTACGATCGTTCGATTAGTCGACATTTACTGGCCGGATCTTAAAATAGTTTTTCATCAAGAAATATAAATCAGGCCAATCTGTAAGCGGTTCAATTCTTAGGCATACAATACAAAGTTGGTTCGTCACATACTGTAGGATTCCAAACAGTTAATTTTTAGGTAGATACGCAACACAACAAAAAATTACCCGCAAATCTGCCTAATACAGGCGTAATATTATATTGTGTTATATTGTTAAAAGAAATAACATTGTGATAACCAAGGGCGGATTTAAGGGCGGGGCATGGGGGCACGTGCCCCCACCAGACGGTATTTTGTGTACTGTGGAGATCCACCAAGAGTGGCAAAAATGGACGCTTATGAAGTGCTGGACATCTTTAGCAGGAAACATAAAAGAAAACTGTCTTTACTAAACATTTAATGTTTCTATTGTTTTATACACTTTCATAAACCTTCATATGCATACTTGAACTTGTAGAAATAAACTTGAAGTATGATACTTCAAGTTTATTCCCAACAGTTATTGTTAAGTTTTTGCCCGTCCACCCCTTGTGCCTCCCCCAGAAAAAAATCCTGGATCCGCCCTTGGTGAAAACAACACCAGTATACTCTCATCCTCTGCCTTTGTTCTAAAATCGAAAATAAACCCACTAATGTCTACCTACACGCGTTGCTTACGCTCAACTAATCACAAAGTATAAACAGCTCACACGACCTTGCAGAATACATTAAAACTACAAGAGTAAGAGTACACTCACCGACAACCCTTAAAGTTCACGACTGTTCGTGTTTGTACAAAAAATAAATGCCCAAAACACACGTATAATGATTGGAAGTACGCTCGCGTCGAGCGGTTGTTATTGCTCGGTGCCGGTCGTTCCCTGTTTTAACAGTTGTGTGCGAGCCAAATAGCGGCCGAGTAATGTACTACTACTGCCAAGGCGAATTCTATTGCTATGATACACCAGTGACCTTCTTTTATCTCCGACAGTGGGACATTTCTTTGGTACAGTCGTGGGGTAAAGCCTTATTGTAGAAGGTTTGAACCCCCATAAACTCGGAGTAGAGTTATGGCAATCGACTTGATTACACATTTAAAAAAAAAAAATACGGACGTTGCATTTGGTATTGATATACCGTTACTTCATGTTTTGTTAGTAAGCTTCTTCGTGTTTAGACATTTTTAAAGTCTTTGCTATACCTCGTTACTGCATGTAAACTACTTTTGTAAGCGATGAGTAAAATAGAAGTTACTTTAAAAATAAATAGAATCCCATTTGAAATACAAGTGTGAGTAACTACGTAAACCCCTATAATTGTAATAAGAAGGAAAAGGCGTTGTAGAGATGTCGCTCATTTTGACACAAACATGACGTTGTATCGGAAAAAACAATGCGCTACTTGGAAAACGCAGATTAAAATAATCATGAAATTTTCGAGGCACGCCTGAATTAAATCTAAGAATATATTAAAAGTAGATCATACCACATTACATACTGGAACCGTTGGAAACTATGGTTTGTTAGCCATTACTTTCATAAGTCTGGACCAAACGTGAGCAAAACAATGGCCAGCTCTCAGTGCAGTTAATTAAGTAAAAGCAAATAGATGAAATCCTTTCAACATGATAGGGTCATCCTTCGAATTTTGGCGGTTTCAGAGTTCACTCATACTCTGGGAAAAGGGAGGATCCTCCGACCAGATGGATGTCGTATCTGGTGGGCAACTGCCCGATGATTGTTATCGGGAAGTTGTATATATGCTATCTGCGCGGTAAACTCTGCTTGCGCGATGCAGGATTGATGCGTTTGTTCGCATGTGGCGGTGTAGATGCCGCCACAAGTTTAATAATAGATATTAGTAGGTAAGTATAACCTAAGTATTAGTTTAGAATAAGATGTCAATATAGTCTAAGGTTTGTAGATTTAACTAAATCTTAGAGTCTAACGACACCAATGCCCCAGGATACACTATTGAGGCTATTTTTTAAAGCAATGAGAGCAAGCAAGTAATATCCTGCCTTGGCATATACAAGAGCAGTTTACAAGGTGATATGCGAATAGCTAGTTACTTAGACCTTGGAGTTAAATGAGCTGATTGAAAACTGGCTTCGGCTGCCACACGAGCCAGTTTAGTATAATCAGTGGTCGGGGCGCTACTAACTCAAAAATAGAACCTATATTCATATAAAACAAAAAGGTGTATCTAAGTACAAACATCGATTCAATAACTACGTAATAAAAATAATAATGCTTGAACAGATGAACGTGAAACATTGGTAATAGATCATTGCAAAACGATGAAACAAGAACCAGAATCATAACACGACATATCAGCTACATAAGAACAAGGACAATATTTTTCCAGAAAACATTCCGCAATTTTCTGTCACACTGAAATCACATTAGGTTTCACGACCAGAACAACATACCTATATTTCTATTCATTGCTCGTCGTGTACGCCTGAGTCAAGGCTAGCGTAGTGGAAAACATGCATAATAGAAATAGACACGGCTTTCTGTCGATTCGTCACCGTACCTTGGTGCTGTCACATAACTAAGTAAAAATTCGGGGTTTTGAGCAAACATCGTCGGTACAAGTGCCAATTAAATTATTCTGTTAGTCAGATTGTATAATGAAAGTATGCGGTCTTGTAACGCAGTCACGCGAACTTTTATGAGTGATACTTGGCTATTTATTTATTTATTGGTCTATCTACAATCGTTACACTGTTCAACCGAAGTAACACAAGCCAACATACAAGCCAAGTGCACAATATTAGGTGATAGACACATCATGCAAAAACAATTATATATAATGAAAAATAACAGTCTACAGAAATGACGCATCATTTTTACACAATTTTAACACGAACAGAACAGTAGTTGAGGAAATCGTGCGTTACATCTAATGGTTATCTATTTTCGTGGATTTGGCGCTTGAATTTTTGAAGTGAACTGCAACAAATATCAATCCTTTCATCACAATTATTTAAAAGTTTGCTAAGTCTTGGGACTAACAGTTTGATAGGATGACGTGGATATTTATAGGGTAGGTTGAGATTAAACTTACTTAACAATTGGGGGCAATCTATTTTACTGTGAAGAATTTTGAACAGAAACATTAAATCATTATTGTGTTTACGTTCTATATAAGTGTAATTAACATAACATCACAACTTTAACCTCCGAAGGGCTAGAAAGACGTACCTGCAGTACACCCACATGTCGCCAGTTATGTGAAATAGGGGGCGAGCCTATCACTGTCACCCGGGCAAGAATCCGATGTGTAATTTTGATATTTTAATATAAAAACTTGTCAAGCAAGTTCACTTGCGGGTAATAAAAGATTACCCGCAAATGAACTTTGATTTTTACCAGTCAAAAATTAACAAAATAATAAACTAAATTGACTAAAAACTATTATAATATAATAATAACCCAACATGACTTGAAACTCAAGTGAATTAGTTTAAATTTGTTTGCTTGGTTTTATTTAACGCATCACAGGAAGCAAACTATCGCCTTTAGGAGAAGTTCAGGATTCATAACTTCTATCGTAGGTTACTTTTTGACAGCTTAGATAAAATTTGATTCACATCAATAGTACAACATAGTAAGAGTGAAATGATAGTTGGTCTGTGTGTAAGAAAAGGGGTTTACTACCGATATGAAGTCTAACAGTGAAGTATGGCAGACCCCAAATAAATTGGGACAAACGAAAGACAAGTGATGAATGCGCCATAGTAAGCACCCACTTACGACGTCGATTAAAATAGTCAGTAATCCAACAATTGAAGTTCAAGTCGCCAACAAAGTCATCGTCCAATTCTTGAACAGAGACATCATTAATTTTATTAATGAGACGGAAAATAGGACTCATTTATAAAAGTCCGCATTAATTTTGCTTAATTTATTATGTCTCTCAATTTCTCTACATTTAATTACTAAGTTTGACTGTAATGCAACATACAAGTAAGCAATTGTGTCTTCAAAAATAAAAGAAACACAGTAATTCTTTTATAAAAGGAAATTTGTTCTTGACACTGTACTTTCAGTAGTTTGAAACAAACAATTTCGTTAAGACTAAAGACATATAAAAGACACAATTGAAGACATATAAAAAACCTCGTTAAAATGTTTTATCTCCATAAACTAGTAGTAGCGCTTGATGTCGCTCGTCAAATACCTACATTTTTATGTTAATGGATTAATTCACTGTTCCACATTAGCGTTAACAAAATGACTGATAAATGACAACCTGTATTTCGACACCATTAGTTTTCACAAAAAAGACATGCCTACGTTCAAATATTTTTTCTACAAACAATAAAAACTTTACTCCTATTGGCACAAAATCAAAAGTTATTATAATAACGTAAGATTGTGGACTGATTATCTTTGTTCCGCTATCAGTTGGCGACAATCGCTCTTGAACTGTCCCACATTTTTTGAGATCAGCCACCGTAAACAGGTTGGATTCCATTTTTTTTTCTTCTTTTAATATCACGTTGTTACACGCCACACAGTAAGGTCGTCTCATCGTTTGAGTTATGATTGTTTCAATGAACGTTTCTTTCGCGTTTAGGTAATGGATAAAGGAATTCAGTCAAGAACATCAACCAAGACCTTTTCTACACTAATATTATAAAGAGGAGAGATTTTATTGTTTGTTTGAAATGAATACGCACCGAAACTACTGGACCGATTTGAAAAATTGTTTTACCATTAGAAGGCGAAATTTTATTTATTTTTTCGAAATCCACGCGGACGTCGAAGTCGCATGCGAAGTGCTAGTGTCTGATAATTCAATAGTAATAATAATACCAGCCTATAATTGGCAAAAGATGCAGCGATTTAAACCCACAACCTGCAATTAGTGAAGGATTGAATGAAAAAGGGTGTTCTCTCAAAATTGCATTAATGAAGAAATATTTTCATTTGTTTATTTAGGACTGTAAAGCAAATGCAATTTTAGACACGATTGAAATTATTAAACTTGTCAAAGTAATATTATAATAACGTGTGAAATAAATGAATGAATGAATTAATGAAATGCACCGACCCCAGCAAGGTTTGACCAGACTCGATTAATCGAATGAACCCCAAGATTTGCACTAGAATCATGAGGCTCCAGGGGCCTCATGATTCATGTTTCTACACAGACCATTACATTTCAAGAAGTAGACCGGGGGGCGCTATCATGGTAGGGAAGACGTGCCCTCAGGATATGATAGGTTTGCGAGCCGGACCGGATATGCATTCTAGAGTAGGCATTAGACTAGTGAAGAGACGGGTAATATTTACGAGTGTCTATGGGATCTTTTAACGGCGTCGCAGCTGGGTTTATCAGTTCGAGCTTCGGTGAATCTCTTGGCGGGTTTCAACTGTTTTCTCGGCGCTCTTCTATGTCATTGCTCTGCTGTGTAATATGTTGCAGTTTTCAATGTCTTTCATGTCCTGATCTATCGTTCGAATGTCAAATGTTGTCGCCGGATAGTAACAGCAGAGATTCGGCTAAAGACAGCCGACCACAGCGCACGCGCACGGTGTATGCACTCTTGCGCCTTGCGAGTTATATGTCAAGTAATAAGAATCACACTAGTTTCATGTACATTTCATTTTATTACCAAAATACACTACTTACATGAACAGTAGTTGGAGTTTTCATTGTTTAAAATACACCGATCTGGCGCCCAAGGTAGTCGTATGACACCCTGAGTCGCCCACTGGGGACTTGAAATATTAAAAAATAGAATGCGAAATACAAAAATATAACTTTTGATATGGACACTAACACTTCACTAAATGTTTGTAACAGTTTTGAACTTAAAAAGGTTTTAGAACAGTATAGCACTGGAAATTATGTTGAATAAAGCTTCAACTTAATAACTTAAACTTAGTCTAATACAGCATCGAAGGTAAATGCCTGCAATAAAAGCAACGATCTCAACATATATTGATCTTAGTCTCCATGCTCCTCAGCCGCAGTCTGAAGATCAGGAACGCACATATGTCACTTTTGCACCCATTTTTTTTTAATTTACGACGCAGAGGCACTGACACACAACAAACAAATGAAACGCCGTTGAACTTGCACCACTTGACCACATGTTGACGAAGACACCACAAGGGCGGACGCTACCGTCTTGCTGTTAGGGAGAAATTCTTTCATATTGTTTTTAAGCGCGAGGCGAATTATATCGTCACCTCAATGCCTCAGAACATATATCAATATTAAAATAACGTGTGTTTAACCCCTCCCGACCCTTGCTCGAGCCAGCCCGCGCCGCTGAGCCTGTAGCTTTAAATTCGTCCCTAAATAATATCATTCCTGATCCAGCTAGTCATTTGCTGCCCTCTTCCAGCGACGCCCTAAGCCGAGGTTCGTACCCCACAGGGGGTGCCCTTAGCGTGTAGTCGCTTAGTTTTTAGTTAGTATTTAAGTTTAAGTCCTGGCTGGAGGCCTTAATTTATTAGGGAATCCACAGGCAAGTCCGTCTAAGCAGACGACAACCTCATAGGTTGACCTGCGAGATGCCATTTATATAAAAAAAAAAAAAAAACGTGTGTTTAAAAAAAAAAAAATTTTTTATAAGTTCAAAATTAATCACAATTAATTCATAACTATCGTTTAGCTTAAACTCTTCTTGTGTAGTCTCTTACTGTCTTACGGCAGTTTATCTATCACCATCGATAAGCTACGCCGTAGCAGGTGTAGCGCTACGTTAATCCGTAAATGCTACGCGACATGTACAGAGTAATGAAATAATTTCGTAGCACTTTATAAAAATTTATATTTTTTCCTCTTCATCATAAGATAGAATTAATGTTAGAATCATTTCTTGCAGTCAATGTTGGGAGTGTAGCTGGACGCTACGTAGCTAATTAGTACAAATTTTAAAGTAAAATACAAATTTGAGAAGTTTTTTACAAAGAAATCGTGGTCTAACTAAACTAGTGGTACCAGCAGTGCAGTGGTTTAAAAATAAAGCTGAAGTTAAAAAAAAAACCTTTAAAAATAAGTATGGTATAATTTAGTCTTCTACACATGACATTATAATTTGACGCAATGCAGAAATATGAAAACAGGCTGATGTCTCACGTTGAACGAGTCGTGTGTAATAAAACTACATTCTAGCCTCGTAAAACTATTTTATGGTTCACGGCGAAAATTCGTTATGAAACAGTCATTTTTATTTGGTTGCAGCAATTCGTTTTATTGCAGAGCACCAGATACAAGTATTTGAAATTAGGATGGTTCTTTCTAAACAGATTTGGGAAGAAATATGTATATATACGGTTTGTATTGAACACTAAATCTTGATAATTCCGATTTCTTTAATTTCGACATCAAGTATCACAGAAAGACATTCTGGTTGTGGGTATACCTAATGTCGAAAACCCAGTACTGCACAATTTCAGTAAAAGCAAATTTCTTCATCACGAGGTTTCTGAAAGGCGTTTTATTATGAAATATATAATTGAATTTTGCTTTAACATTTGAAAAAGAACTCGCTAATTAATGTCATATTCAGAGACATTAGGAAACGTGAATCAGTGGTTCGCGTTTTAAAAATAAAACGGCTTGGTAAAAATGAACTGTGGGCGGGAAAGACAAAAATATACCGGCTACAAATTTTTGACGACTCTTACTTGCATTGTATTTGTGTTCGTAATGACTTTTAGAAATATTTCGGACAAAAATATAAATTAGTATTATATAAAAACTTTTTATCTCAAATGATGCAAACTTTCAATGTAATATGTAATGGTGAGCATGGAATTCAGAGAACGTTTGCTGGAAAACTTAATTTGGCTGATGCTGATAAGTGTTAGTTGAAATTGCTCCCAATTTTTTATTCGAATGGAGTTTGAATTGCATAGGTAATTATTCCTTACTTAACTTTCTTCAGAAAAGAAACAACATAAAAACAACCAGCATGAACAGATCATGTTCTGAGTATATTATCTAAAAATATTCCATTCATCAGACAGTACGAACTGTCAGCAACTTTTTAGCTTAGTGGAACGAGTAACAGCTCGCAACAGCAATATATCTGGCAAGTTGCAAGCTGTTTGACAACCCTGATTTATGAACGCAATGGACTGTCGTAGATGAAGGGATGACGCATGTATGTGTGCGTTTACACACACATGTAAACATTATGAAGTAAGCAAATCTTGAAAGTAAGCAAGCAGAAATGGACTGATGATAATATATTAAGCGGTGTTTTGACATTCCGAGGTTAGGGGCTCCAGAGTCACACGTAACTTGTGTGACTTTTACTCATTAATCCTGCTAGCTGAGGAAAGTTTTTCCGAAAACATTCTTGTGCGTGGGAATGTGAAGGTACTTTTACTGTGGGTCAGCGGTGAAATACTAGCATATCTATCTCAAAAATGCATCCGTAGGAAGATATGGAACTAGTTATTTGCGAAAGCGTTTATTTAACTTCTCGCGTCACGCCATTAATTTCAATGTCACTGGAACAGAAATGTGCTGAAAGTAGTGAATGTACTCATTAACCGAGATTAAAATAAATAATTTCGTACGTAAGCACAGGTGAATCACTTTTCCTGTTTTCTCTACGTAAAACAAAACTAAACGTATTCATGCGCGTCATAGTTTCCATTTTGTTTTAGTGACGGTGTAAAGTTGTGTACTCACTGGTAGATAAAATGGGAAATTTCAACATGTTGCCCAGGGTCACAATGCTTGCAGATTCCCGGCCACCGTAGGCGCGGGCTTGCGGACGGCGAGCAATGGGTAGCTCGCCGTCCGGTAAGGACCAGGCCCGGGTCGATGGCGCGTCGTGTTTCACGCGCGCCTCAAAGAGATGTCAGTACAAATTGACGGGGTCCGATAGGGCCGACGCCTCAGGGTCGCGGGTGATTCGAAAAGAGATAACCGTGGCCCTGGCACAAGCAACTGAAGGAACACGGGTGGGTTTTAGTCAGTCAAAGTCTGACACACCCTCCCGCTCCACCCAGAGCGGGAGAAGCCATTTGATGATTTCCCACACAAAAAAAAAAAAAAGGGTCATAATGCTTGCACTTTTCATACGATCACGTTTTACCCAGCAATTGCTGAACACACTTTCACAAATCAAAGGAATTTCTTAATCCATTGCTTAATATGTTTGAAAAAATCGACTGCCGGACAACTTAAACAACGCAATGGATGTTGTTGAATCGTCAAAATGAAAGTTACGAAATTACCCCGCAGATCTATTATATAGAAAAGCTTTTAATGCCTGCCAACGTTATTTGTGACATTGATGCGCATTATTTCACAGAGTTGCTAAACAATCTAATGTTGGTGATAGTCGGTACTAGCTAACATTCGGGCATCTAGTGAATACACAGCTTTACTACTGCCTCGTCTAAATTAAGTTTCCACGTTTGTGTTTGCTGACTTTTTTTTTTAAGATGACGCGTTGTTTATTCATGTTTGTTGAGGAATGTTTTACGTGTTCGTTTAAGGCGGGCGTCATTTGAAGTAATTATGTGTGAAGGGGTGGCGTTGGCTGTAGTTATTTAGTTGTAGGTATAAGTGACGTAATCAGACAGTTTGTGATAACGTGACGAGATTGGTGCAATCAAAATACGAAACAACCAGAAATTATACGATATTGTGTAAGAGTTGTGACAAAATGATTGAGATTTTATATACAACGTGCTGTTTTTGATATCTCATAACTCTAGGATACTACAGACACAATGTCAAGGAATCATTGGCTTTTTTTTCGCCGTATATTTTTATGTTTTACTAAAACTTTGCCCTCTACTTCGTCCGCGTGGATTTCGAAAAATAAAAATAAAATTAGCCTATGTTCATCAGACATAATTTAGGCTTCTAATGCTAAAAACAATTTTTCAAATCGGTCCAGTAGTTTCGGAGCCTATTCAATACAAACAAACAATCAATCTTTCCCCTTTATAATATTAGTACAGATTTATGTAAAACACCCTTACGTGAAATCCGTCGCATTTTCTTGAATGATTGGTTCGAATGAAAATGATTTACTCGTCCTTATCAATGAAACTTAGATACACACATCTGGAGTCTAGTGTTAGGTAGAGTATATTGTAATAACGCGGTAACAAAAAAAAAAAACATACGCCAGTTGATTCTTTGATATGGTCTCATTAATACCCTAGAGTTATGGGATATTAAAAGGAACATGATGTATATTTTTATATCTTTATTCCAGAGACACTAAAACATGTTTCTATTATATTAAACTATATGATTGAGCATAAAAATCCGAATCAGAAAAAGGGCTCGAATTATTTCTAACCAACAAAGACCTTATTGAGACCGGGTGGAATTAAAAAGAAAACAGTATTTACACCGTAACTAAATTCCTAAAACACGCGGACTGAAAGGGAAAAAATACAACAAAGGACTAAAGAGGTTTTAAAGGACCCGGCTGGCCCACTTTTGCCCGCAGCGCATTTTTCGCTTAATGACGCAAGGCTCAAGGAAAGTTGGAAATATTAAAATGAGCAAGCACTTGTTTCGTCGGTAAAACGGCCATCGCTCTAGGCTTCGCGCCTCCTTCCTAAGGATACCATATTTTAAATGTGAGTCGGATTCACTGGCTCTCGATGCCTGAAATGAAAAAAGTTTCTCAGCCGCCTTGTCGCGTTTTGTTTATATCGAAATATGTATGCGTAACTTCGAGTTTTCAATTGCTTTGCAAGCTAATGAGAAGTACATAAAGTTTGTATTGAAATACTTTGATGGGTTTTTAATTTGTTATTGAACAGTTTTTTTTATATATATTTCAACACAATTAAAAATACAAGTGTGGCCAGAAAACTTTATCCAAGAGGAAAATTACCGAGGGACACAAGCAACACAGCTCCATAAAATTATTTACGAAGAACAAATACACACTTAGCCTACAATAAACTTGGGCATTATAGCACAAGGACAAACTCTCGACGTCTTGCTTACATTTGACAACACATAAAAATCAGCGGTTACGCGGAACCGTCTCCAAGGCGCAAAGTGGAATGTCGTTAAGGAAAAAAGGAAAAATACTGGGATTTATTCGTAGCGTGTCTCCAATGAGTAATGCCTCCTGCGATTTAGGCGTCAGCCCGATAGAGGGCGTTCGACAGCAATGATTTATGCCCGCTGGTCCTGGTGCCCTCTGCACTTTGAAACCCCGCACTTTACAAATATTTATATAGACTTTACCTAAGTCTCAAGAATGAGCTGGCACATATTTGATGGTCTGGGTAGTAGCTGGAGGTATCTGATTTGAATAGAGAGAACAATATGTAAGTTGTTTGATCCAGGGATTAATGTCAAATGGAAAGCTATGCAAGCGCTCCGCGTTGATCTGAGACCTTGTCGTATGTATTTATTAATATTCAAAACGAGCGAAACGGCAAGGTTTTGACATTAAATAAATATTAACCAAAATAAAATTATAATACTAAAACGATAAAAAATTGTGTAATAAAAATATAGACTTCCCGAAAACTTGGGAGTAATAAAATAAAGTTTCATTCAGACAGGGCTAGTAGCACATAACGGTAAATATTTGCACCAAAAACGTTTCAACAAAGTCTCGAGATTAGAAGAGACGTTTATTTACTTTTTACGAACTCCGAAACTCTCTTGAAGTGTAAAAGTAACTCTGAAATTCATTAATTAACTGTTAGTTGTAATGATCAGTAATTTAATTACTTTGGGAGAGCGAAATTTGATCGATCCGAGTTTGTAATGAAGTTGATCTTGACTTGTTTAGTTTGAAACTTGATATCTTTGAGTTTTTAATGCTTGTCCATCTTTGCTGATTATTAATTTTGAATTACTTTTCAGTATCACAATCTTAATTACTTCAAAATGGAAGTAAAAAGTGAAAGTATTGTATTACGGAAAAGTAGCGTAAACATGGCGGCCGTCGATTAACGTAAAAGCTCCTTGCCATGGCACTATATTACGGCATTATTCGTTTGCTTTTGGAATCGCAGAAAAACCCGCAATCAACCCCAGTAAAGAAGTAAGTTCCTGCTATTGACATTTAAAAATAACTTATCTAAATGCTTCATTTATATAAATACAGAAAACAAAGCAAGAATATTTCTATATATTCTTTCCCAGTAAATAAAAACCAAAGGTTTATAAGCTTCAAAATATTTCTCCCCAAAATTCCTGAACCTTATTTCTCCAAAACATTTATTTTTCACCTTACCCAACCCTCTGTAAACGAAATTACGAAACTGGAGCGAGTATCGTATCATTTATCGTTGGGTAATCGCTTATTCAAATGCCCCATAATAAAATGACAGGTGTCGACACTGATCGAATGCTCGACCATAAGCGTCGTTAATAAATCTTGCATCGGTCTTTCGTGTACCCTCATCATTTGAGTCAAAGAATGCGGGATCTTGGATGTAGGTTCACGAAAATTATTGTGCTGGTCTAGATTACTTTAGAGAGTTGAATTTAACATTTTTGGTCCTTTCATCTTGTTATATTTTGTTGAGATTAGAATTACTTTAGAATAATTGGACGTTAGGTACAGTGATTATCAGGGTCGCGGGTTATTCAGGGTCGCGGGTTATTCTACAGAGAAAACCGTGGCCCTGGCACAGGAACACGGGTGGGTTTTAGTCAGTAAAAGTCTGACACGCCCTCCCGCTCCACCCAGAGCGGGAGAGAAGACATTTGATGATTTCCCACCCAAAAAAAAAAAAAAAAGGTACAGTGATTACGTTTGCCATCAAATTATAATACAACCTATTTAAAAAGTAAAACCTGTATGAGCTTGAGCCTATTATATACTATATACTAACTACGCCTAAACGTTTATCTGTAATTTCTGCCACATCACTCTTTACCTGATCTCTTGAGGAAAAAACAAGATAACATAGGAAGTTACTTTAAGTTACTGAACCACTTGAAAACACTTTACGGAAAAAAAGGTATTCACACTCATCACACTATTCAGTGTAAGTTTTTCAGCATTTATCTGATACATCGACGCGCAGAACAAAATATTCCCTTTTTCCCCCTAACATGACTTTTGTGACAAAACATAAAAGTTACGCATCTAACTTCCGTCATTTTAATCTCGGAACAACGTGGAAGCAATAAATACTACAGACATTAATATCATTGTAGCAGCATCTAAATCTATCCCGACGATGACCTGATGAATCAGTACAGAGGGGGGAGGGCATGCGACGCCGGCGGGGGGCAGCGGAATGCTAATGATTTATGTTGTCGCTCCGAGACACTTCTCCCATAATAAATGTACCCACGTTACGCAAGTGAGTTCTTCGGGATCCGACGGACCAGCGTAGCCGCAAATTGTTTGATCACTCAATAATTGCATTACAGGGGCCGAGTCAACAAGGAGTTTTCGCTTCTCTCATATAGATGACGTGTTTTAAAAGGTCCCACCTTATTTATCACATACCCTTTTAAGTTGATTTGAGAGGGCTTATCTTTTTGTCTGATTACGATACATTAGGAATGTTTTTGCAAGTGTGTCGGTTGTGCCTTTTTCCTACGAAGCATATGTCTCCATAAATGTTTTATTTTATTATATACCTCATCTAAGTGGGAAATAATAGTCGGTTATTTGTTTACATTCATTGCACATACATACATGAACTTATTTAAACCTGTCAAATGAATTACTAAGACATTTTATGATAATCATAGTTAATTATCTATTTATAGGTGTGGGCTATTGAAAGCCATGTATAAGCTATAAATATAACACAAAATTTAAGATAGTTCTAATATCAAAGTTAGTTTTCATCAGTCATCAACTAATAAATTTAATGGTAAATTCAATCACAACGTAACAACATTACGCTAACGACGCGCATCAACATATCAACATGGGTTATAATTATGTTAAATGCTAATTACTGTCATCGTGTTAATTGATTGCGAATGGTGAAATTATTGTATTCGCCTTTGGTTGACATGCATGGTCTTAGGATTCTTATGAGCTGTGGAGGCAGAAGACACTTCTGATGCCCCTATCTGATTCTACTTGCTCTAGCCAGCGAATACCATTTTTTTTTCCATTCTAATCCAAACACGGCTTGATTGGCTGTGTTAATAAAGATGAATTTACTTATATATATATATATTTCCTCCCTTCAAAATGGTTGAGCTGAATGGTGGTGATCCATACGTCATGTTCGTGAACGGGCGCCGTCAGTGGGGACTGGTCATCTCTTGGCTGCCAAGGCTTTTTTAATTTTTCTTTTCAGATTTTTATGTTTTTTATTACGGGTCTTTCTACATCGTTCTCACATGTTTAATTTCAACAAGACTGATGTAACAAATTTTCTGTAACCATATTATTTAAAAGAGTGTCCATGGAGTTTCTTGCCCGTTCTTCTCCATAGGTACCTACTTCGCTTTGGAATGGGCAACTAGCTTCATATTTCTGACTGACCGACCCCTTGACAATTCAAAAGTGCCTGTAATGGGTTTATTTGAAATAAATGCTTTGAGTTTGAGTTTGAGTTGATTTAAACACAACATGATGCTTTTGGTATGAGCCAGCCATTCTATTCCCAACATCACGCTTGTAACTACCTGACGGATAGGTAAACTAAATGTGGTGTTTAGAAACTAACTATACGACGTGTCGTTTTGCATCCTCGTCAAATTTCAGGAGGCTGTTACGAAAAGCATAAATAATCATGTAAAATTACGATACTTGCTTAATAATTAATACATACTTGTTTTTTTAGGTATTTAATTTTGACAGTTTTTCAGAATAAACCACTTTCAAAGAACAGAATCGCCCCGCTGCGTATGCGGTAGGCAATGTCGCACTTATATGTCGCATACAAGGCCAGTTACAGTGCTGTATTACTCGGGCCGCGTTTTAACATGCGCGTTCCACAATTCGATTTCTGAAACTTGAAAAACAAAAAAAAACTACTTATTTTATTATTGATTCGTGTCGAGAATCATTAGCATAGTAACCTCCTTGAATTTGACGAGGATGAAAACGACACCTTGTATACCCAGGACCGAAAAGCAATCGCGCTTGCGTCCTCTGGACCAAAGAGGTAGCCAATTCAAATGTATATTTATCTCTTCACAAACGATGACATTATATTACATTTCGAACAAGCTTATAAACACAGACAAAGATTGTGAGAGACTATGGTGTCTGCAATAGGAACAGGTAGCATATCAGATCACTAGGGTCTCAACACACGGTACGTATACTCAATTAGATATTTAATAAATGTAAAGAAGTTGGAGTTAAACGAATATACTTATCTATATGTATATATATGAAGCCTTTAATTACACCGTATATTCCACTTACCATCAGAGGTTAGTTAGTTTCTCACTCTAAATCACTGCAATGTTTACATGAATTTAATTTATGTAGGTACATCTGGGAAGGAAGCCTGTACTGTATCAGATACCTATCATTACGGAAGTCGTAACAGTCAGTGGAGGACAAGGCTAATTTGTGTGTACCGCCACCGATCACAGGCGATATCAAACTGTATGCGTGTGATTTATGATAAATACAGACCTAAACAGGCATTCGTTATTGGAAATTCAACGTAAATAAAAGTTGTTAAAGTGTTGTTTAGTGCGTGATGTTGATTTTAAAGTTGAATTTTTGATTGGTTTAAGCTCCTTTTAGTTCGTGCAGACCCAAGTTTTTTATACCTACTTCCGATTCTGATTGCAGATATTTGACATCTTTGGACATCCTTAAAATAGGCCTGTGGGTGTGTGGGTGCCTGCGGCGTACTTGCACGAATATTCTGTTGGTTCAGAAGATAAGGATATCTTTGACTCGTTTCTAACAATACCTAATGGAAAAGTCTGTTAAGCCCTAAGCCACAATCATATAGTCTAAATACCAGAAAAGTTTCTTCGTTATTAGATATGCAAGCAAGTGTTCACAACAAGCGATTATTATGAAGGTGCGCGTCTTCACTCGGCACTTACTGTAGCATTAATTTCACATCTGCTACTCAAATAAGTTAAAGGCAAAATCAAAGCAATTTCCACAACAAACTATTTCCCTCTGAATCTAATAATCTCATAAGCTGTTACTGCCTCTAAACATAAAAGCGCTCACGTTCAATATTTACGGTCTCTTGTAAAAGTACGATTGTTAGCGTGCCCACCATTATACGTTACCGTAAGCCCAGTTAAGCTGAAAACGTGGCATCGACGTGAATGATTTATAAACGAGGATAACAGGGCATTAGCAAAACCACAACACGAACGCGCACTGGATTTAGTCAAAAAGAGATCTGCCATTATTGTGAGGAAAGATTTATTAGTTGCAGGCACGCCGCCTTTTCATTACGCTGTCAATATTGCGGATACTTAGGTAGGGTTAACAAAACAAGCAACGGGGAACCTAGTTGTTGCGCATCGCCAACCTCAACCTACGGTGAAACAGAAATTAATTTTTAAAATTCTAAGACAAATGTTTAATAGGTGCATTTCCAGAAATGATATGTTTCACCTTTTTTTCATGAGGTAGCTTCAATTCTTCATTTCTTCAACTTTTTTATCATGTCCCATTTAAACCAGTGCAATCAACGTTTTATACTGAGGTAGGTACGTGCTGTATTTTAGACCTCTCCTCAATGCAAATATATTATTTGGCAAAGATAAACCTTTGTCTATTTTTGGATCACAAATAGTTTAATACTAATTTGTCTCGATACTGGACTCGATAATGCCAAGAGCATTGTCCAGTTTTAAACAAGACATCCATGTTAACAAAATATCTAATTCATCAAATATTTTTTCAACGCACACTTAACGCAGAGCTCCCGTGATAGATCAATACCCGTTTAAACTAAATGTAGGGAGGCACCTAAGAAGTTTTAAGTGTTGGTTTCGTTTTGTTTCGTGACACCTATGGTCCTAAGGGATCCCTTATAAATCCCTATATTTAAAGGATCCCTTAGGACCATAGACATAGACCCGATATTCGGCATCTCAGCGCTAAGTGACACTTTATTTTGTTGTTGAAAATGCATATTTGCTGCGAAATGGATGACTTTATGAACAGTTTCAGCTGTGGATTTCGTTACGAATCAAAGTGTATTCAGACTGCCACATATTTATCGTGAAAAACTGGATTGATTCACGAAATATGACAATCTTCTTAAACTTCTCCAAAATATTTAGGATATCCAAGGGCAGAGTGTTATTTTCATTAGAAAGAATAGAACACTATTTAGAATGTACAGATAATAGGTATGATTTCTTTAAACTATTATATACCTAAAACATAAAACAAACAGAATACTAGAATAAAATACTTTTCTAATACACTGGTGTACAAAGTACGTAGGTATACCAATAAGTAGTTCTCTGGGAACTTCAAAGAACATCTATTCGTACCTAAATATTACGACACGCAATACCAAATTTTTATACTTTAAATATTTGCAGAAATAAGCTAAACTAATAAGAATCAATTTTGCCCCATTGTCCTTTTTATCTGCCATTTTTTTTGCGACAAGTCATTCACAAAAACAAATAACCTACAAATGCGCAGCGGTGTCATCTGTCAAGTTGTCACCATTTCTTACATCTTTTTATCAATGGCAACAGCATTCCGCATTTATCAGCAATTTAATATGAATATTGTATATATCTAAAATGAAATCAGGTGTATTGTATGTTTTATTTGTATTTTGTAGTATCTATTATTTTACTTTACTTTAATCTTCATGATTTATCAATGGAATAGAAATTCGTAATTTCATCGAACAAGTACGATCTGTCTATATAAACTGTCACTTATGTTGGTGGCCTTATGTGGGTATCCCCGTGTGGTGAAAACAAACGTGGGTGAGGGGCTGATTTAAGGATCCTCTTTGGTTACTAAGGATTTAGTAGGGAAATGTTTGAGGGAGCGATGGTGACAATAGGCTTTAGACACGTCTATACTCCATTTAATGGGAAAATAACGGCCAAATAATAACAGTTGTTGTATAATATTGTCGAAATTACTGCATTACAGAGGATTTTTTTTAATATAAACGTAATATAATATATGTAGGTACGGATATATCGACATAACGAATAGGTTATTCTTAACCGTTTTTTTTCTAATGTTAATATATATGGAGTATAGACTAAAACAATTTGTTATATAAGACAGCTGCTAGTTCTCAATTATTCTTTGCAATATCAGTGTGCAATTTAGTTGGTAGCTGAGTCCTCAGGCCTCGGGCTGAGCTTAGGGTCGCTCGTGCGTAACAGCCACCCCGGCTTTCTCACTGGTAATGTCAGTTACCTTTTATTACATATATTATGTAAATATAATAATGGCCCAATGGCAAGGCCTTGGGTAGGAATTTTATTTGAAATATTTGTACAGCTATACGTTGCGCTACCCGGCCTCTATTGATAAGGGTATTCGGGTGCCAAGTCTTCTTTACGTCGAAGTTTGTAAGCGGAATATATTATAAAGTTTCGGAAAATATGTTCGTGGTAAGTGGATTGAGGTGGTATTTTTTTATGCTTTTTTTTCAAGTTCAGTTTATACAAAAGACCTAAAGTTAAACATAAATACCTCAAAAAGGAACGTTACTCATTTTCATGTGTTTTGCGGAGGATGGTGGTTCTAATTTATTTGACAAGGCTCCGTTGTTTTGTTTGTGTAGGTCTGGGACTTGTATATTAGCTCGGTTGTTGTATGATAATATCTGTAGACTGTCTGGAAAGGAACTTTAACAAGGCCTTAGAGAAAATAAAGGTACGCACACAACTTGTTAATTCAAGAACAGAAATAACTACGTAACAAAAACCGAAAGATAACGTTATTTCTTTGGTAAAGAACAACTTGACTTGCTTTTCAATTCACAATTTGAGCGTGGAACATTCATAATGTTTGTTTCTCTAAGTTTGGCTTTTACTCCCTCGAGAACCGAGAAGGCCGCGCTGAAAAAATTCAACTACCTACAACTTTCGGCAAAAGTCCATTAGGTAGTTACAGTACCTTATGCTTATATAGACTTCTTGCTCAACCATAAACATGAAATAAACGCACTGTCATACATAAATAGGAGTAGATACTCCTTTATCTCAAGTATAAACGATATTAACAGGCCAAGTTCACTCATAGCGAAATACAAACGGCAACTAATTTCAGATTAAACAAACAACAGTAATTACGGTTAGTGTGATATACGAATGGTTGTATCAAAACATTCTATTTGTACGAGCGAACTGCGTACGCAATAAAAGCAGTTACTGGCGAGTTTGTATCCAATCTTCGTAAACAGCGATCCGAGCTGTTATTGGCCATAACGATTACAAAGCTACAGCCAAATTGAAAGTATAACTCGGTCGATGCGATCCTAAGAATGTGCAAGCCGGCAAATCTATAACTAAAGCTACGTAGACCGCCCTTCGTAAAATTATTGCACGCCCGCCCGAAAATAGGTCAATTGCCTCCTGTGCCAGAGTGAGAGGTGTAGGGATCATCGCGCGTGACAAGGATGGAAGTTTTAATTCGTTCAGGTGACGTCACGAGGGTTTTAACAGGATCGTTCGTTTTCTTTTTGCCAGCTATTGTTTTGGTACACTTCGGAAGCTCACAGGAGCTCTTGTCTCCATTCGGGGGGGTTTTATTTGTTCGATCTTGTGTTGCATCAGTAATGTGTCACTTCTATTACGTTTAACGCGGGAGTTTTCGTATTTATCGTATTTTTATGAAACCCGATTCGGTTGTCGACGGAGATCAAGAGAGAAATGAGTCAGAAGAAATTAACAGTTTCACTTTGATCAAGATGTTCCTGTTTATTTTCGTATAATCAACGGCATGTTCTATTTGCCTGATGAACCCTTTGTTTCGGTTTTACTTGTAGTAATTTGTAGATACACTACGCGCTCATTGTTTTAGGTAACAACGTAACACAATAAGTGGCGTAAATGAAAAGCTTAACTTTGTTGAACCCTTAGCTTAACTTTGTAGAAAAACTCTTCAGGAGCGTCTGTTTATTTAACTGATTAGTCGATTCGCTCGAAATTACTCGCCCGAAACGGGCGAATCGACGCTTTCAAATGATATTAGGTTTTCTGTAGGCGACTTACACGAAGTTTGTCATAAACAGCATTGTTTTGAGTAATTGGACACTACAATGAAAAGAGGGACACAATAACAGCCTTTGTGTTTCGTTGATAATGCCAGTCGAAACTCATTAACTATAAAGTCGATAGACTAAAGTTCTCACGGTGTAATCAAATGTAATATTACTTTCTCAGAAATGTTGACTTGTTGTTCAAAATAATGTTCGATCCTACAGGGTGTGCAAAAGGATATTGTAATGATCCAACCTAATATTATTAGTGTGAAAGTTTGTGTTTTGATGTTTGTTAGTCAATCACGCAAAACGGCTGAACAAATTTGTATGAAAGGCCCACAGATAGTATATAATCTGGATACTTGAGAACACGTAGGATATTATGTATTATATCGTAAGTACGTTCCCTTGTGATGATTGCCTACCTCGCGAGCGAAGCTGCAGGCAAACGCTGGTCATATAAGGCGTTCTGCAATTCATGATAAGCACATACATGTATGTTGACAAGAGTTGAGAGTTGTTGTGTGTTTATTGGCAAGAGATTCGAAGAGAGAGCAGTGGTGGCCCAGTGGTAACGGCCGCGACTTACGACCTGTGTAGGTCGTAGGTTCGAACCAATACAGGCGCTTTACTTTGTGTAAATTATTTCATCACCACTACTCTCAAAACGGTGAAGGAAAACATCGTGAGGAAACCGGTATGTCTTGGAACCTAAAATTCGAAGACATGTGACATCTACCAACCCGCATTGGGCCCGCGTGGTGGATTACGGCACACTCCCTCTCACAGAGAGGAGGCCTGTGTCCCAGCAGTGGGAGCATTATATGCTAATTATGATATGACATAGGATATTATATGTTTTACTCTGGTAGTACCTACGTTCCCGTGGAAGAATTGCCTGGCAACTGATTTCAAAACCTTTTATGGAAGCTTTTTTTTTTTCAGCCTACGCTCTTTTAGAACAAAACGAAACACTCAAACCGTCAAAATTAATTTACTGTAAAGACGTTACATACTGCTGGTGAACAAAATAAACAGATTTGATTGACGCGGCTTGTAAGATGTGTAATTACGTCATAATTAACACAATAATAAACCGTAACCTGAAGAGGTAACGTTGATGAGCATTCTGATCATAAATTGTTTTAACGTGAGATTAGGCCGGAGTCTTCTAAACGTATTGTACGTATGTAATCATCATGCTTTTCATTTCTGACAGTAGGTTTACGATGAACCTTGAAAATGTTCTTTGAACTAAAGGGTGAACGGCTTCGATTTATATTGTAGCTTATTTACATCACCCTCTCAAGAAGTTAGGTAGGTAGGTACCTGGTTAGGTTACGGTGCGTATAAATATCGTAAAAATGTATGGTGGAAAGATTGTTGGACCACTAATCAAGTTTAGTTATGCCCGACTCCATACAAACAAGTCTCGACTCGTCATCGTTTGGAAATTAATGATTTTTTTTATACTAGCTGTTGTTCTCGACTTTTTTTGCATGTATTTTGTCATTCTATTTTATGCAAATAACCAGGATGAAAAAGAGCCTGTGTTCTTCTACAGGTCCTAGGCGATCAGTCTGTACCATGACTTAGGTGTGAAAATGTAACAGACGGGCATATAGTTGTATGTAAAATTTTATCGTAGTGTAGCTGGCTGCAAATAAGATGCTCCTGTACTTTTTTTTTTTTACATTTGGCAGTAAAATTTACTTTGACAACCAAAAGATCGTAATAGTGTACACCACAACGGCTCGCAGCAAATAATTATGTAGTCTAATTAAACATTTGAGAAGTCAACTTTCTAGCTTCCTCCCCGTCTTTTGAGAGGCAACCGAGTGTGTGATGAGGGGCGACGAAGGCTGCTACTACAAGACTCCTGTTTGCCCGTTCGCGTCTCGAATAATTTAGACTAGTGTAGAACAATTCTAACTAACGCTGTTTACTTGTTATGCGAACGTTTGTTGAGACACAAATGCATTCTGAAAATTACGCCATGTTGGGAAGAGATGTGGGATTGACTGAAAATGGAAAGTATTAAATGCTTGTAGGTGTTGAAATCATATTGTCACTCAATATTGGGGTGAGGAGGTGCATCAGGACGAGTTGATTATGATCTCGATGGGTAAGCTTATAAGTTCGTGAAAGCCAACACCAATGCCTTTAAAAAAAACTTATTTTCTCTTTTAACTGTAGTAAACGTGTTGACTTACTTCTAAGAAAGATCGAACTAACCTAAGTACTGCAAAGTAAGATCTTACAGTATTCAATTATATCATGATGGGTGCCCCCAGGTGCACCCATCATGTGCAGGTGCATCATGTGCATCAGGTGCTATCCCCCTTCTATGGAATCTGGTGATCAATGACCTCATCACCAAACTCAACGCCAGCCGCTATTATACAATAGGGTATGCAGACGACATCGCAATCCTTGTTACGGGGAAGGTGACGGGTACGATCTGCAATCGTAGAAAATTGGTGCAGGGAATATGACCTATCAGTGAACCCCATCAAAACTGAACTTGTCATGTTTACCCAAAAACGAGCATTAGGCCCTTTCCGCCTACCAAAACTGTTCAATACAGAACTTCAGTTGGCCAACGAGGTCAAGTACCTGGGGGTCATTCTAGACAGTAAGTTAAACTGGAGTAGTCATTTGGACAACAAACTAAACAGGGCCTGCATCAAATTCTGGCAGTGCAAGAAAATGATAGGTAAAATTGGGGACTATCCCCTAAAATTATACTATGGCTGTACACCACAGTGATCCGCCCCATGATCACCTATGGAGCCGCGGTCTGGTGGCCCCGAACCAAGCTGGGCGGGCTACAGCCTCAAACAAACTACAACGCATGCAACGACTAGCCTGCTTGGCGGCTACGGGCTGCATGAGGACCACTCCGACTGCAGCAGTAGAAGCCATGCTGGAACTGCCACCGCTCCACCTTGTCATACAGCAGGAAGCCACACTGGCGGCGGTGCGTCTTAAGACACTAGATCTCTGGGGTAAGAGAGACACACCACACACCGCGCTACTTGAGGGACTCAACAAGGAGTTCCCTATTACGAGAGCCATCAATGATCGGGTACCCAAACAATTTATCTTTGATAAAAAATACAAGATCCAGCTTCACTAGGATCGCAGATGCGAGGGTTTGTGCCCTGCAGAGCTGCGCATCTTTACAGACGGATCCAAAACAGGTAATGGCACAGGTGCTGGAGTCTTCTCGGAGGACCTCAACATACGTATAGCCACACCATTGTGGGGTCCATAAGACAGTGTTCTAGGCCGAATGCATGGGTATTTCTCTGGCTGCTTCGGCCATCATGGCCAGGGAGGTTAAGGACCACTCGATCCGTATACTCTCAGACAGCATGGCTGTTCTGCAAGCGCTAAACAGCTACACAGTTGAATCTAGGCTAATATACGAGTGTCACCAGCGCCTTAACCAGGTGGGTAGACTCAATAAAATAACCATTCAATGGATCAAAGGACACAGCGGTTCGCTGGGCAACGATACAGCCGATGAACTTGCCAGAAGGCGGTCGAGTGATACAGCAGTGGGACCTGAACCCATCGTGCCACTCCTTCGGATATTTACGCACTCTGGTAAGGAAACGCACCAGGGAACAACATCACAAACAATGGTTGGAACTAGGTGAGTGCAGGCAGGCTAGGGAAGCACTCCCTGCAAATGATAGCCGCCTCACGAAACAAGTTCTCCGACTAACTAAACAACAGCTGCACATAGTCATGGCAGCCTTGACCGGCCACGGTTCATTTAATAAACACCTCTTTGTAATAGGCGTCACAGACAGTCCGCTGTGCAGGGCCTCCATGGAGGAGGACGAGACAGCAGCTCATTTGCTTCTAAACTGCCCGGTGTTTGCCACATACAGGGCAAAGCACTTCGGTAACCCAGGTACTCTACGCGAGGCTGTCAGTAACATCAAGGCGTTGTTGGCCTTCCTCGAGGAGCTGGGGTGGATCGAATGATCGATTTTCCCACCGTACGCAAAATTGCGCGTATTTTGCGTACGGTGGGAAAATCGATTGACGTGGAGTTGCGGACACCAGCCCGTATTACCTTGGGCACGCCACAATAGCGGCGGTAAGTCCCCTCTTTGAGGAGTGGTTGGAGAGGCGCCACGACGTCCTCACCTTCCGCCTGACATAGGTCCTCACCGGACACGGTTGTTTCGGGAGATTCCTGTTTCGCATAAGGCGGGAGGAAACGCCCGGGTGTCACCATTGTGTGGATCGCCTGGAGGACACGGTGGAGCATACGGTGGAGGTATGCCCAGCTTGGGCGGAGCACCGCAGTGTCCTCGCGGAGGCGATTGGCGGCGGCGATTGGCGGCGGCGATCTCTCGCGTCCGGCCCTGGTCCAGGCCATGGTACGGAGCGAGAGGGAATGGAAAACCGTCACCTCCTTCTGCGAAGCAGTAATGCTCGCGAAGGAGGAGGCGGAGCGCGTGAGGGAGAGAGCCTTGCGCCCTCACGCCCCCACTAGCCGCCGCAGGAGACGCCCCGGGCGTCGGGAGTCGCCTGCAGATTCGCGGCCACCGTAGGTGCGGGCTTGCGGACGGCGAGCAATGGGTAGCTCGCCGTCCGGTAAGGACCAGGCTCGAGTCGACGACGCGTTGTGTTCCACGCGCGCCTCAAAGAGATGTTAGCACAAAGTGACGGGGTCCGATAGGGCCGACGCCTCAGGGTCGCGGGTTATTCTAAAGAGAAAACCGTGGCCCTGGCACAGGCAACTGAAGGAACACGGGTGGGTTGTAGTCAGTAAAAGTCTGACACGCCCTCCCACTCCACCCAGAGCGGGAGGAGTCATAAAATGACGTCCCACCCAAAAAAAAAAAAGCCCGTATTACCTATTAGATCATGATGAGTACAAATTTATTTTAAAAGATATATTTAATATTTCGTGATGAATTATTGCGTGTCATAGAGATTCACGGTCATTGAAATGAAAACATCTGAATTTGTAAGATGACAAATTTTGCTTTAATAATTTCCAAGAATGTTAACAAAACATGTCGACGAAAAATTAATAATGTTTTTAATTTTTAATAGGCGCCTTGAACTCTGCCTGCTTTTTTTTTTCATCAAATAAAATTGCTTGAATGTGGGTAAATGAGGTGATATATTAATTTAAACAAAAGTACCTTAACAGGTGTGTATATAATTATAGGTAATATCTTTATTCATTAAAGTCAGCAACTGTAAGAAATGGTTCATCCGTATATATGATAAGCCAGAATTGATCTAAAACTTTTGTGTTTAGGTGTTTACAGCACTGATGCCGACGTGCAATTATAAACATATATAATATTAAGGCACACTACACAACCTGCCTTTGTTGCAGTTGCGACCAATTATTTAAAAAAAAATCTGAACAGTTCATACCTACGCAGAAATGTTAGACATGACTTTTGGCCAGGAATAAAATATGTAACGTTACAAACTTTTGACTTTTATTATGATTTACATTAGCGTTTTCGCCGAGTATTCCACCATGTTAAATTAATAAATTAGTCTATGTGTTCCTCAACGGTTGCCCATAATGGCGGAGAAGCCTACCATTCAACTGTCAATTTACCAACCACTCATAGTGCGAGAAGCTTTAAACAAATTGGTATTATAATATTGACAAAGTAATCAATTCCTAATAAATTCATATTACAAGGTTAGATTTACAAATGAATGAAAAAGTCGTTAAAAACATTTAAAACTTATAATTTCACGAGTGCATGACTTCCTGACACATCAATAGACTAACATTTTTAAACAATATTCATTAAAACTTATACGACCTAACATGATATTTACGAAAAATATTAAGTATGTTTGCAAAGTTTTATAATTTTACTATATTGTTTCAGGTAAGAACACTGCGTATGTGAGGAAAAAGGTACATTAGAATAATATGTAATAATACTTGCAAGTTGCACTTCAAACTTTAAAAAAAACTCAATAAAATTTAATGAACCACTCTCGTGCGAGATGTTTAAAGTATAATGTCGAAAGATTAAAAATTCTTCCAAAACGTCCCCGTTTCAAACGATCAGCGTTTTTATGTCGATTGTTCCTCTCAGAACGGTAGGGTCGTTAAATTGTTATTGGTATGCCCATAAAATCGCTCATAACATACGTCCCGAACATCAATTAACTTGGAAGCAATTAATCCTCTGATACCGGTTTTATAACTCAGATTCAACGCAGAAATTAAACTTTATACTACAATGAATATTAATAAGGAGAGCGGACGTAAGTTCCAATCACATTTTTTGCTCCACCCGAGTAATGTCTATATTAAATATGAAAGCACTTTTGAATGTACGTTGATGGCACCTATTCTTCAATATTACAGATTTAATTAGTCTAGTGAGCACAAAGAGAGTCCCGTTCGAGTTTCTGAGTAGAATTTAATAACTTTGGTTTTTTCATAAAAAAAAGTCTAGTCGTGTGACTCTCTTTGCCTGCTGTCAATGCCAGTTCCTTAGATCAGCTTATTTTTCCAGGAATGGCTTTAAAATATTGTAAAATTTCGTAAATTTTGTTTATTTTAAATTACAATTTAAGCCCATTTCAAAGTTCAGACGCGGCGCTTAATTGAATCTAGAGTTATATATTTAATAAATTCCAAGAAATAATGAAAAACACGCAACGTGACTTCCAATTAATATAAGTTTCACCTGTCAGAGGGTACATTTGGCAGACGTACTCTCGAGCCCTAAGGGGAGGGGGGTATTCCCACGACACTTGGAGAGGAAATGGAACTTTCAGCTTTGATAAAGTTTTAATATATTCTTCGGCAAGTTTCCAACTTGTTTCGCCGGGCGTTATGACGAATTCTGTGTGTTCGCCTTCTTTTCGTTACGCTTTTCCCAGTTTTACTTATTCTGTGGAAGGATTTAATTTATGGAACATGGCTGCGGGCGCGACATCCCATTATAGAAAGTAGTTTGTAAGTTAGTGTATAAAAGTTATTTCGTGTTAGGAACTAGTGTGCAGCGGGATGCCGGTGGGTTCCACATAGCTTCAGAGATATTGTAGTGGGCCACTCGGAACGAAGTTATGTTCCACTGCATTTCCGTTGTAGTTTTGGCTTTTGCTACATTTGAATGTTTAAATGACTTATTTAAGCGATATTTAAAAATCTGAAATATCTGTATCTGCTGCACAATCCAAGGTTCAATAATTCGAAAAACAACATACAGATTTAAATATGTACCTAATAAAATGGAATCAAAGCAGGTACTTACGAATAAAAGATTTAAATTGTGAATTGATCCACTTACAATTAAATTTCTACAAATGAAAATTCTCGCAATAAAAATTAGAGGAGCGGCGCCGTTCCTACTCAGTGGGTTATTAAAAAGTGTTTATTCGCAAACAAATAAAAACAAGTTGCTTACGAGTTAAACAACAATGGCGGTCTGATTGCGGCACTTGTGAATACATTTTTAATGTTATAATTTTTCCAGAAGTTCACCGGCGTCGGGGCAAAGTATTCAAGAAAATAATTAACCATCATCCGTTGCTGTCAAATGCAATGAGCCGCGAGCGACGACTTGCTTTTCGATTTTTAATACTTTGGATTGTTCTCTTTATTTAACATTGCATTTCGGTGCATTTTAAAAAAATCCTAATTGAAATTGGATTTTCTGTGATTGTTTGAGGATTTTTGTCCGGGAATTCCAGTGAATAAAAGCGTCGATATTAATTCAATTTGTTTTAGCTCAGATTAAGTGACTAGGTACCTTTCTATATATTTTGTTGCAGCCTACCTTTCTCCTTCCCTCTCCTCCTATACCCTAATTGCGTAATACACTATCAATCGGAATCGACTTGAAACAGATTGCTAATACATTGCTTCATAAGTTCGAAGAAAAAAATCTGCTCAACAATGTAAATAACGCAATGAATGTTGTTGAACTGTCAAAATAAAAGAGATTAGTCGTAATCGTTTACGAAAATGTGTTACGCAATTAGGCTGCTGGTCTTGAACAAGAGTGGACCAATCCTTTCTGTAGACGTCAAACTCGCCTCGTCATCTCTCTTATCCTGAGTCGATCGATGTCGCCGGACGTTTTCTGGGACCCACATGGTGGTCGATTTAGCTCATGACTCGTTCGACATGCGGCAAACTCGCCCAGTCCCACGTAAGCTTTGCTAATTTTGGGTAACGTCGGCGATTTGTGTTTTGAAGCGCAGATTCGTGTTCCAAACATGATCCGTAAATCTGACTCCAAGAATGCTGCGCTCCATAGCTCGCTGGCAAACCTGGCAAAACTTTGAGTACCTATCTAATATAATAGTAGATTATTGCATCGAGCACAAAGTAATTTATTATTTCAGCGAGTGCCTGATTTAGAGCCCGAGCGCTAGCGAGGGCTCTAATCTAACAGGCACGAGGGCAATATAAATTACATAAGGCGAGGTGCATAATCTGCTTTTCTTTCAACTATTACCTATAGGAATAGTAGATAAAAGAAACTCATATCAAACAGTTAAAATAGAAGTTTAATTATTGAAATTAAAGTTATACTTGAGCAATTATTAAACGTAAGGTTAAGAGTTTTGTTGGGCAAATTTATATTTAAATTTGGAAAAAGTATTGATATCGGCTGGCTGAATAGAGCTAGTCCATTGAGATTGGCACCTTTTGGTGCGATTAAAAAAACTGTGCAATAATGAAATTTCATACATTTTTATTGCTCTAGAGCATTAAAGACCCGCTTTGTACTGAGTTTTTAGTGTGATTGTGATGAAATTAAAGCATAGTTGGAAGAAAACATATTTTAAATATTCAATATTCTGTCAATGTATTCACGAATTTAAATAACGATTGGCAGCTCAGCAATAAATACAAAATAACATCATTTTCTGATCTTTTAAACGTTAAAAATGACGTCAGTTTGGACCGTCCGTAGACCTTCATCACAGTTGCGTCACAAACGTCACGCGCCTCAATCGGATTATCCCGTAAGGGCGAAACTACGCTAGTTTCGATCTCCAGACAGTCTGACAAGATATATCAGTCGACCTGCTTGACATTACGTATGTGCCCATTACGTGGCCGCCGCGGCAAACAATGCTTTGATAGCTTCTAAACTGGGGCAATCCCGACATCGCTCCTTGTCATGAGCGTAGGGCTGCTAAGCTAAGGGATTATGACCATTTGGTTACAACTTTTAAACTTTAGCACACAGATAAGAAACTTGACTGCCTCGTTAGTCTAGTGGTCGCAATCGCAACTGCTGAGCATGAGGTCCTGGGTTCGATCCCCAGGTCGGGCAACGTGTTATTGGGATTTTCTATCTGGAATTTCCCAGTAACAGCCCGAAGTCTGGATTTGTGCCCGGTAGATGGCAATAGGCTCGCCCCCTATTACATGGGACTTAAACATAACTGGCGAAATGTGGGTGTACTATAGGTACACCTCTGCCCAACCCTTCGGGGAAACAAGGCGTGATGTTATGTGTTATAAGAAACTTAAATTTTGTTGTGCAGAAAACTGAATTAATGTTTGTTTTTGATACGGCCTTACTCAATGAAAAGGGTAGTTGGATGTTTCATTAAATTAATTCAGCCGTGTTTTTATATATTTGACTGAAAAAACTCAATCGTATTGAAATACAGAATACATAATGTTCTGAGAAGTCATAACTTAAAATGACATTTGATAACCCTAATAAATCGTGTGATATCTCTGTCTCGCTTCAACATCGACCTGCAATCGTTCCCTCGACGCCGACGCTGCCCCAATGATATTTGTGTTCGATTATAATTAAACCTATGTCCTCCTTCTTTGAAATGTCAAGCTGTCTTTAATTAAAGCTGGCCTTTAATTATAGATCTGTCCCTTTTTCTTTCAACAAGAAACACAAAGATACTCGAGTATTATTTAATACTTGACAAACGATCAAGTTTTCGCAAAGTTTGTTTACGAGATTAATATTTGAGTCAGACGTTTCAGTTTATGTAATAGATGCTGTGTGTCGAGCTGTCTGTTGAACTTTTGTTTTTGTAGATAAATAATTTATTTTGAAGTTCTTTACCCGTCTCCTCCCTCTTCACTTGAGTATAATCCTGTTGCTTCAGTAAAGATAGATAATCTTCACTCAAGTAAAACGATCAGAATTCAGGAGCTTTGTTAGATGTGCACACTTAAATTTCATTTAATAGTCCAAGAAGTTAATTAAAGTGAGAACAACATAACATCACGCCTTGTTTCCCCGAAAGATTGGGCAGAGGTGTACCTATAGTAAACCCACATTTCGCCAGTTATCTTTTGAAGTCCGATGTAATAGGGGGCGAGCCTATTGCCATCAACCAAAAAGAGTAACCATGGAGTTTCTTGCCGGCTCTTCTCCATAGGAAACGACCAATTGGAACCGTGCACCTAGAATCTGACGTTTCATAAGTGCCTATGCAGGTTTATGTGACATAAAATATTTTGATTTTGATTTTGAACCGGGCAGAATTCCAGACTCCGGGCTGTTACTGAGAAATTCCAGATAGAAAAACACAATATCACTTTGCCCGACGTGGGAATCGAACCCAGGACCTCATGCTCAGCAGAAGCGATTGCGGCCACTAGACCAACGAGGCAGTTATATTGTGAACCAACTGGATATTCTCATGTTTCGGTGCGAGCCTCTAAATTGAAGAAAAACAGAGTGTCTGCGTAGCGTGTACACCCTAACACGTCATGAGAGTCAACACCGGGAAATGAGATGTCACATCACTAAAATTTAGGTACACTATGTTTAGGTACGCTTTCGAAGGACTTAGTAGGTCATAGCAGATATTTTTGGGTCCTTATAAGGTTCGTCTTGCAAGTTTCATGAGTACTTTAATTCAGTTTTACCTAGAACGTGAAAATCCCTTTTTACTCATTAGTCCAATAAGCCTGTCCTCGATAAATGTCACATAGTTCCCACTCACGCCATTTGACTCTCACAGACCCTCTCATACTCGTACCTAGCACAGTTAGAACTTAAAAGTAGGGAGCTACTTTAATTTTTACAGTATAATGTTCTACTACACGTAGGCATACCTTCGTGCAGAACTGTCAAAATCTCCAAATAAGTCTCGTAAAGCAAAAGAAGCAAGATTAATTGGATCAATGTTAGCGTGTCGAGCGTGTGCAGCGAATAATTTATGAAATTCATTATGGCGCCCAACAGCGCCCGCACTACGCCGTCTTATTGTTACCACCTAATATAAAACATTATTTATACACCCGTTCACGTTATTATCGTTTTATACCGACATTTTCTTTCGCAACTCTCGTTATGAGCTAAGAAACTAGATTTTCTTATTATACACGTTGGAACTTTGGTAATCCCTAGGTAATTAGTAGATAAAACGTAGTCCGAGCTCATTAAGTGTTCCATGCGTCTCGTTTTATTTTCTTTATTAAAATAATTTGGGAGGTATTAGATAACTATTAAATTAAGCTTTAAGTTTATGTTTTAATTTAGTGGGGTATGCTACAACTCTACGATACCATTTTGAAATTACTTAATTTGTTTAATTTTTATCAAATTTTTCGTAGTATTGCTATATATGTATATTTCTGCCTAATGATGTTTTTAACATGGCTAAAAGCTCAAACAGGAATGTTTACCAAATATGGATTAATGATAACAACACTATTTACGATCGTAGTCGTATTCACAAACGCTGAAAACAGTCATTTGTGTCACAAAATATTTTTGTTTTGTGTCATTTTTTATTGAAATCAAGCAGGCTATAAACCAATTCTGGCCTTCAGACATAAACAAAGATGTTGGCGCCGACGATGTTTTCTTGTTAACTGTGGCGTTCTGTAATGGTGGAAACGTTCGATAGTAGCCTAACCACGGGCACAAACACGACTCGGTTTGGCGAAAACAACACTATTTATCAAGAGGGTAGATATCGGCAACTCTTTTCGGGAAAAGTCGGACAATAAAAGCCACAGCCGCGTGGCGCGTGGGGATTTCATATTCCAATATGGCGGCTCGTCGCGCCAACGGCCAATTCACTTATACCCGTGACTCATGGTTCGTCGTAGCGGCGAGCGGCAATCATACATAATTTTCTGAGATCTGTAATAAAATCCTACTTGATATGCGTTTGCTTAGACATGTGACTTTTAAGTGCTGCTGACGAAGATTGAGATAATATTTAGAGCTTATGTTACGCTAACGAATATACGATGAGATGTGAGAGTGTTTTGGTTGACATTTTTAACAAAAATCTGCGAATAATGATAGGTCTCAGTTATTACTGAAAAAAAAAAACATTTCTAAAACAAATGGTTGCACCTATCTGGTAACCAATGAGCTTAGATTCAATACACGTTTCTAAACAACAACACAAATAATGGTGAGATAACAACAGATTTATGATAACGAATAATGTTACTAATTGATATTGGTCTACCACAAACTGTATGTAATTGATATTACCGTAGTTAGTATCGGTTTTACCGCCTATTATGGTAAATTATTTAAATAATGAATGTATTTATGCACATAGGAAAATAAACAGAACTATTGGATATTACTTTATTACCTTTAGAAATGGTGTTAATATCAGAGTTATATCAGCCATTTTTATATTACCTACATTGAGCTTCGTTGACTGACGATAATATTAGTTTAACTCGAAAACGGTTTCGTTTTTTTTTTATTGTGTTGAGAGTACTTGCTACCACGGGATTCTTATCTGTTTTTATTTCAGCCTGTAACGTTGTCACTGCTGGGACACAGGCTTCCTCTTTGCGAGAGGAAATGGGCCCAGTGCGTGTGGGCAGATGTCACTTGTCTTTGATTTTTGACATGCCGGTTTCCTCATGATGTTTCTGTTAAACGTTTTGAGAGCAGTGGTGATAAAATAAAATACACATAGTAAAATGCATTTAAGCGAAAAGATATTGCGTAATGCCGACGTCTTTATAATGTGCAATGCGCCTTTTATAGACACTTCAACACAAATATTTCACGCTGTCGCCCCGCATAGTGACAATGACTTGTTCTTGTGCATTTCTAAATTTTTTGTCAAACTGCCATAATTAGGTCACTGACATCTCTTTAAATTTATTGAAAAGACTTTCTTTGATTTAAAATAATAAGATAGTACATAATTTAAATTATGTATGACTGTAATGATATTTTCATAACAGTCAAATTAGTATCTTGAAACGTATAATTTGTCTCATAGAAAACGCCAAAACAAAATTAATATGCCGTTTGTCGTAACTAATGGCTAACGGTGTTTGGCCAAAAACTATTGGAACGATAACTATATATTTCTTCCTCGCTCACACAACCTTGAGACGAGTATAGTGTCGTGTTAAAGGAAGATTAGAATTATTTGTGGATCTTCACGGCCGTGTGTCGCACACTGAGTGTCAACAAAGACGTTCTATTTCCCAACTCTATTATTTTAGTATGAGAGATTTAAGTTCCGTGGTATGGAGCCGTCTGTTTGAAGGAATGCACTACAGAATATAAAAGAGAGCATAAGCACGCCGTGACATTGTTGCCCGCGGCGACGAAGCCGACGGCACATATAACAAATTCAACTAAAGATGTTACTTTGTTTTAAAATAAGCAGAGCGGTGTTAGTGCGGAGCTATTCTTAGCGAAGACCTTTTTTTAAAGAGCGTTTAATGTTAACAAACAGTGAAAATAAATTCTATTATTTTTAAATATTGTTAGTATACCTAAAATGAGAGATGATTTCAAAAGGCAACTAAATATTGAGTTCTATTTTCGTTTTACAAATATCTATCTGTGATGAGTGATGAGCGTAACCGTAAGGAGTTCTTTTATTTGCGATAGGAGCACGAGAATACTTAATTTTATTTAAAATACAGCCGCAGTTCAAAGGTTCCATTATCATAATTCTAATAAGGGAAAAGAACAAAACGCGTGCAATGCTTGCTTATAATAAAAACAATGGGTTCGTCCCACGCGTGCCTGAATGTTTTAGCGGTCTGAACCCTTGCTTCACACGAGCTAAACATTTTTACTTTGCATTTTTTTTCTACCAAGGTCCGCTCTCTTTGAAAAATTACTGAGCACATCGGTCGAAGAGGATTTTTATTAAAATATGTCGTTGAACTCTTAGGTTGACTGTAATTTTATTTGGTTTTATAATTTATTTAAGTGCTTTTCAAAATTGTTACTAGGATTCCAGTTACCTACTACGTAAATTTGGTTAATTATTCATTAATATTAATTAGTAATTTGGTTGCCATGCAAATAAATAAATAGTAAGCCAAGCAAAATCTACAGCAGAATCTCAAAAGCCTCGAAATCCACATTTTAAAACCCAGAAAGATTTTCTAGCCGCAAATTTTATACAGGTTATGTATTAGACCGAAAATGGCACTTACATCCGAACGTAGGACAAAACAAAATCACATTTTGATGTTCGCGCCGCACAGGTGCGTTGTAGTGAAGTCTATTTTATATTCTCGTATCCATTTAGGAGGAAAGTGCGATAAGCGAAACTGCCTTGCTTTTATAACAAGTAGGTCTGTACGACATTAAAAAGAACCACCGAAAATGAGACGCAGATTGTTCTCTACAATTCCAGCTCGTGCCATTTTTGCGCTTGCAATATTTTTATGTGGCAAGTTCCAAGTAAAATGTTACTTAATCTTCATAAATTCCATTTTTGAATTTCACTTCGTAGTGCTACCGTCACTGGAAATGCAGTGCGATTTAAAATAAATGGATCGAGTTAATAAAACGGAACCGTCTAATATTTCCCGCGCACGAAATTAGAAAATTACGATGAGACGGTCAAGTCAATTACAGGTGGCTTACAAAGTTATGATCCCTCACTGAGTAGGAGACGTAGATTTATCTGTGTTGGCTTCGATTTGCTTATTTTGCGGCGCGCATTTAAAATTGAATGCATTAATTTCGAAAAGTTTATCGTGGACTAAATTACAGATGAAGATGCCGAGACGAGTCACTCTTGCGAAGTAATTTGACTAGTAACATTTCTCGATTACGGTTGTAATTTTACTGCGACCCTATTAATCAAGTTGATGGTACATCAGTTGCTCCATTTGTATGTTGGCTTATAGTGAAGAGAATTCGAAAACACCCCTGTATATTTTTCTGGGAAAGGTATAAAATTTTTCGGAAAACCAACCACAACAAATTCGGACAAGTCTGGCCAGATGCTGATGATAATATCATGTAACAATCTAGTGTTTAGATAGACATATTTACTACTACTTGGAAAAGAAAACAAAACATAGAAATTCGATATACTAACTTCACATGCCTACCAAAACGTTGACATAATAATAGTCATGTATTTCAGATGAATAACACTAATTGCCAAACATAATTAAAAGAAATCATATAAAATCAATACCTACGAACACATTGTTGAGTATCATAATTTGAAAGTTGTGTCAGAATCATATAAATTGTTTGCATTTATCGGAACAGAGTCCAAAGCCAACTATCTGTCGAAAACTTTAATGCACGCAGACATCATTCATCGTGTGCCAACTTTGTATCAACAAACAGAGTACCCTTAACCCGAAAACAGAGACATAAATTATTAAAAACGATATCATATTCACTGAATGCGAAAAAAGTAAAAAGGAGTATTCAAAAATCGAATCTCCTTTCAAATATTAGTCACGTACGTGGAGCGTTCGCTTTTCGTACAATATTTAGTATGCACGTACTTAGAACGCCAGTGAGCGTGATTGGTGGAACATCCCAAAAGGCTCTGTGGGTTATTTGCAGTAGTATCACGTGTGGTATGTTGCGTACGTGACGTCACACTACCTGACCGACGCGGCCGGCGGCACTAAATTCTGAACTATCCGTATTTAAAACTGATGAGTTGTCGGCTTAAGGATATTATTCGGAAAACGAGAGAAATTGTTGATGTTTAGGGGCTAAAACACTCAAATTTTTTTCAGGAAGAATTTGAAACAAGTTTAGTCGTATGCGTCGTTGTTCTAGTGGTTAGAAGTACGAGTGCTGAAGTTGGTGTCTTGCGTTTGATTCCCCGGTTGCAAAAAGAGTTTTTGGGTTTTTCCATCACTTTGAGCAACCCTGATCGTGGGCTCTTTTAATGGGATTGACTCGCTCCAGATAACTACATGGGACTTAAACATAACAAAATCGGAAATATGATTAGAGAAAAAACAAAGAAATCAGGAATACTTACTTCACATGCCTGTTGATATAATAATAGTCATGTATTTCAGATGAACAACACCCTTTGCCAAACATAAATTCAAAGAAATCATATAAAATCAATACCTACGAACACATTGTTGAGTATCATAATTTTCAAATTGTGTCAGAATTATATAAAATCGTTTGCATTTATCGGAACAGAGTCCAAAGCCAACTATTTGTCGAAAACTTTAATGCACGCAAACATCATTCATCGTGTGCCAACTTTGTATCAACAAACAGAGTATTAACCCGCTTTTTCCGAATGGTCGAAGAGGACTAGAATTAAATACTTCAGTACCGATGGGTACCCTGTACGTTCATTGTCTTTGTTTAATAAAACATGCTGCCTTTTATGAAAACATGAGAATGTTGGAACATTGTTTTGTGTCATCTTTTGTCGTGGGTACCAATATGAAAGAGATAGCAATCTAAGCGGAAATTGGAAATATTTGCATTTTAAACCAGCCCTGTCTGTTTCGTGAAATTGTATTGTAATTGTTTTATTATTACCATATATGCGTACTAGCTACGCATATAGGTACAAAATTTTGCTTGAAATATTCAACCGTTTGAAAATCATCAACGATTTTCACAAACAAAGCCCGAAAGGCAGGGCTTTGTTTGTGAAAATCGTTATAAACAAAACAGCATCGCGCCTGTAATCACTGAAGGGTTAGGCAGAAGTTCCCTGCCTTTCATTTGTCATTAAAACAAAGGAAACTGGCCACCTTTGAAACGGGACCTCAATACAATGGTTGTCAATATGTTCTGAATCACAGAATTAACGAGACAGCAGCGTGCACACACAGTCGGATCTAATTGCACAACCTCCACCGTATCAGGTTGATTAACCGATACAGATTATTAAGGGGATTGCTCATAGCTCCACATTTGTTCTGGCGGTCGGCCAGCGGCGACACTACGACTGAGCGTCGGTTATAGGGCTGACTAACGGCTGATTTTATTGATCATTTATATTAATTAGCTATAAATCGTTTTAAAAGGAGTTTTGGCGGAATATGTTGTGTTCTTGTCAAAGTAAGGGTTAATATGTTTTTCGTGTGTCAGGTCGTTTGTTCATTGATTTGCGGAGTTAGCGATGTGATGACATAATGTTGTTAAAGACTGATTTATATTCAAAAGCGATTCTCATTATGCATAATGTTATCGTAACAAATAAATTAATCATTTTGAGTCTTTGAATACCTGTGTCTGTTCTATTATAGAGAAACTAATAACACCCAATAACTCGTACACCTCATCGAACTCAAGATCATAATATTCTTGCAGTTTCACATTTTATTGCTCTCTATATTATTTCCACAAGAATAGCTAAGCCGCACTGGCCGCAACAATGAAAGTATTAAAATTAATGACGAAAAAAGCCGGCCAACCCTAACGTAAACACAATAGAGCACCGCCCACCGAGTCCGCGCTGCAAATATATGAGTACGGCTGTCAGTGGTCGGCGTAAGCGAGCGTGCCAGTGTGATTATAGCTTTATAATCCAACGGCCGCTTAGGTGGACACCGGCATTAAAATTCTAATAAGCAACAGTATCAGATATGTGGTGTGGTCATATTTAAGGATGTGGTACACACCACCAAACTGTATAATTTTTAAATGCTCCTTACGAAACTTCAAATCCAGTCGACCCAAATGAATAGGCGGATTATATTTTCATGAAGCTGTTGGTCCCATGGAGAAAGTTGTTCAGTTTGATGGTCCTTACCAAACCCTTGACGCTTTAGATCTGTAGAACCAAAGTTATTTTTTTGTTTTTGTGATTTTATTAATAATTAAGGGAGGGTTTCACCAATGAAACTCAACGCAATCAGCACATAAGCTAGGTTTACATAAGTGTCATTATTTTCTGTTTATTGACACTGACAGCTCTTGAACGCGTTTTAGATGTCCTGATCCCGTTCAGTTTCCTCGGTGAAATTGACACTAAGTGCCGATTTCACCAATGAAACTGAACGCGATCAGCGAATCTAAAACGCGTTCAAGAGCTGTGTGTGTCAAAATTGTTATGGAATATTGAGAATGCCATTTCTTGAACTGGGTTTAAAAGCACTGGTCGCGTTCAGTTTCATTGGTGAAATACATCTCGAATTAAACTTAAACCTTTAGAGTCATGATATGTAGAAGTATCATATACTTGGAAGGCAACGAGTTATTTCAACAAGCTATATATTCCTTCCAGGAACCTATTTAGGTGGTCAAACACCAATTAAATTGATGCCGAACTACGAGTATGTTCCCCGTGAAATATATCCGCGCTTGTTAGAAGCAAGCAATTACTAGACACGCAAAGGTAGACCACTAGTTGATTTTACATTCTAGGAACTCTCAGTCCGCTTGAATATTCGAAGACTTACCCACATTCCAAACAAAAAGATAATTCCTAGTTTTCCACAAAGTTACATCCCATCAAAGCTCCACAGTGTATTTTTCCAATTAAAATCGTTCAGCGGTTCTTCTGATAAAATAATCCCAGTCATACTAAGGTCGAAATATAATTGGCCCTCGGTTATTGGTGGAGCCGACTCTGTATCACTCTCCGTTATCACTATTAGCACTTAGGTCTCGTGATACTGGCACAGGGCCTGAATAGAAATGACGTGAAAGGGGTTTGCCCGAGGCCTCTTTCGTAACGCTTCATGCATGTCACGGACGCCCCCGCTCCGACCAACTCGGGTTTTGGTCTAATAAGTAAGTAATTCATTTGTTTTATTATTTTCTTGCGATATTTATTTTATACGACTATTCGTTATACCTTCTCTCCACGCAACATCTCCCTAATTACTCAATGTTCGCACTGTGAATGACGCCCCGAACTCACATTTACTTTCTTCGCAGTAAATATAGGTTGGAAATGTGAAGAGACAGCTGCTTATGAAGTCAATTTCCTCCACAATTCTTTGTTTGAACGCGATTCTGTACCTACACAATCTTTGCTCGAAAATACGATATTTGAAAAGATTAAAGCGGGACGACTGTTTTGATAGACAGTCGTAAATAGATCCTTTTCGCTTGAAATTCCTTTCATCAATGTACATGGTAAGTACATAAGTATCATCGGGGCAGGTTGTATCGTCAAAGGTCGCATGTAGATGAATTTCAGATAATATGATTTATATTTCTCAATGAATCGTAGCAATTGAATAGAAATTTATGCTTTAAACGTTTATTCTATACTCAATTTAAACTGGCTTAAAATATAACATTGATAAAGTGAAAAATAACCAGTGCTTTGTTTAAATCCGAATCTTTGCCAGATTTTTTTGTGATTAAGTGTCTTTTAATACAAAAACCATTTTATTTTTATTCTATTAATGGAATACATATGTGTTGTGAATGTTATTCACAACTTCATTTTGTGGGAACTTTTATTTAGTTTTAGAACTCGTAAAATTGGAAAATGTTTTCGAATTCGGATAAACCTGGCTGTCTAATGGAAACCGTGTTCGATGAATGTTTTGAAATACTTTAGGTCTTTTTATTTATTTTCTTTCTACTGCGGCTTATAGCTACATCGATATGAGGTTTTTTTGGCAAATTAAACCTAAATAACTTTCATGTTTAAATTCTAGCCTTCGGCAAACGGTCCTACGATCTGCATCTGAAAAAAAGTAATTTCGAAATGAAAAACAAAATGTTCTTGACACGGTTTGCATCTATAGATATAATAAAATCGTAGCGAAATCAAACCTTGTACATGGTTTGCTTAAGGTAAGGTTTTTAGAATATTTGGCTGAATGCATGTTCAGCATGACGCAACAACTACCGGATAGATTGTGTTAAAATTTTGCTCAGTTCTTCTTTATAAGTCTGCTCAGTCTATAGGCTATACATTATTACACTATTAGGTATGAGGGATGAGCAATATTGCAATGTATTCGTATTCTTCAACACTTTAAAACTACAGTTAGAATATTGCAAATAGTTACATATTTAACCTTTTAAATGATTATCATCACGTTATTCCTTTATGGGGCTAAGCAATCATTCACGACATAAAGAGGGTGGATTTTTGACATGGTGCAATAAGGGCCGGTACTTTAAACGTGGTCACTACAAGAAAGCGGTCTTGGGAGACTGCTCTTTGTTATTCGAAAGAGATGCCGTGACCCTGGCACAGGCCATTGAATGAAAAAATAAATGAGACTGCTCTTTACTTTTCTTAATGGGACTACTGAGGTTTGAGTACCTACTAGAAAAGTCAAAAATCGCAAAACAACTTCCCATACATTTCGTAGGAAATGATAATGAGATGAGAGAGAACACAACATACCAATGTAGTGGTGCTTCACTGAGATGAATAGGGTACGAATATATCAGATTACAGATTTAACCTTCTGTATGATTTTCATCCTGCTATACCTGTCAAAAGCTTAGCAGTCAATCATGACATTAAAAAAATCGCAATTTTTGAAAAATTTTAACAAATCATATTGCTTAGAAGTTCGACGACTGCTTTGAAAACATAATGTTCGATTCCTAAGAATTGATATTTTAAATAGTTCTTTTTTAAATTTCATTAAACATTCTGTGTACGTGCTACGAACTATCATGTGGTAACTATCATGTGGTAATTGCACACAGAATAAACATTAATTTTAGGCCTCTTCTGTCGTCTCTGGTTATTATGAAAATAAAACCATTCTATCTCCATCTTACCTTTCCTCTCCAAAGGCCTTGAACGCCTTGTCCACAATCAGCTTAGTACTTTTCTTTGTAAGAATAGTCTGCTGAATCCTTTCCAATCCGGTTTTCGTCCTGGTCACAGCACCGCTACAGCCCTAGCTAACGTCACTGATGGCATACGGTTAGGCATGGAAGCAGGAAAACTGACGGTTCTTTGCTTACTGGATTTTAGTAACGCGTTTAATACTGTCGATTTCGATATACTGCTTGGCATGCTTCGCTCTCTTAACATATCTCCTGGAGATTGACTGGTTTCGTAGTCACCTGTATGGCCGCCGGCAACGTATTTGAATAGAAGAGCAACACTCTTCTCTTCTTGTTGTTATACTTCGGCCGGTGTACCTCAGGGTGGCATTTTATCTCAAAGAAGTTTTTTGGAAAAGAGTTTATAATATAATATTGCGAAGCGATTTTTCCAAAAAACTTCTTTTTTCCCTTATGGAGATGATTTACAGATATCTAAACAAGCTACCCTTTTGAATTTGGCTAATGCCAGTAATATCATAAACTAGGATTTAGGTTCAGTTTGCGAGTGGAGTGAGGCACATGGGTTGCAGGTTAATCCATCGAAGACTCAAGTCATTGTTGTTGGCTGCTCAATGATGACTCCCAAGATAAACTGGTCGCAGCTTCCCCAAGTTCAATTTAATGGACCTGCTATTCCAGTCAGCGAAAAGGTTAAGAACCTTGGGGTTTGGACCGACAAACATCTTTCTTGGGGTTCCCAATTAAAGAAGACGTGTGAGTCGATTGCTGAACTTTCTTCCAAGTGCCACTAAAATTTGCGCTTGCACAATACCTTTTACTTCCCATCCTTAACTAAGCTGATGTCAGTTATCTCGATCTCACTGAGGCACAACTAGATAAACTTGAGCGACTTCAAAGCTTTTTCATAAGATTTATATATAGCCTGCGCAAATATGATCACATTTCTGAATTTCGTACAAAGCTCAAGTGGCTTCCCATACGTCTTCGCCGGAATTTTTTCATGAGAAAGCCCGTGTGTTTACAATCTACTACTATAATATTATTAAAGTGATGATAGCTGTTCGTCAGGAATGATCTGTACGAATGCATCAGTCAGTTTATCAGTGTTGTACCACTAGTATATGCAGGGACGCAGGCGTTCAATATTGCACTAAAAATAAAAACTTCGCAAGCAATTGGAAATTGCTACTCCACATGTAACATTACCACCATAGAACAAGTTTTGTTGACAGAAGTATAGACAAAATGAAAGATGAATATAAGTAATGTAAATTCCCAGCTAAAGCACTAGGAAGTGGTGAAGGGCGGGCGTTTTAGGGGACAGTCTTATGGAATTTTTGATGTTCGAAAAGTGCTGATTGTCAGTCTGAATGAAAAAAAAAAAAAGGAAATTTGGTCTATTCTTCCGTTTACAAAACCGGTTCATACTACGTGTGTTGAAGAATGTCGACCTAGGACGAGCTACTTCTCCCAAGGACAAGTGCACTTCGTTTGCTCCCTAGTCACCAGTCCTGACTATCTGTATACGTTTTATGCTGAGACCAACTTTAAAAAAATCTCTGTTATTTTAGTATATTACGGTATCGACTTCCACGAGAACGAGGACGCCGGCAGAAGCTTGTTTAAAAAAAGAGAGCATTTGATGAACAAAGTTCTCCAAAACCTACCTGTCGTGTTTTGTTGTAACTATTTCATTTTAATATGTTGACTATTCCTATTTATAATAATTACTAATTATGTGAAAGAGTGTACACCTTAAAGGTAGATTTTTTAGGAACTTATTATTTATTATTAAGATCTCATGTAAAATGTACCAAAAATCACACCAATAAATGAATTTGAATTTAATGAATTCTAATTGGACAAAAAGCTTTTCCCATTTTAATAATGGTCATCTTAGTCTTGCGTTTTTATAATCAGCTTAAATATGTGTATTTCTTAAGTGTTATTAATTTGAATCAAATACTTGTTATAAATTCTGATTGTGTTATCTCTTTTGTCAAAGGAGCTTCGTTGTACTTTGATTAAGGATAACAAAAGAGAATTATTCAGAATATCAACTAGACTTATAATGCTTCAACGTTGCATATAGAGCCGCAGCTTCGTATAAAAGCTTTTAAAGTACGTGTACTTACTGGTTGACTAATCTTACTGTAGCTTATGTTAACAGTAGCTTGGCAAATTTACTCGTCGAAGGAAGGAACAATTTTCGATAGTGACTAAAGTCTAATACAGGCATTAAAAATTCGTTAAAAAATTCAGGCACTTTATGAACGTTCCCCAACAACGTGTTATCAGCTTAAAAATACATAATGCTTTTTCACGACATTAGTACTTACTTTGTGACTAGTCATTTATTAAACGCTCACTGAGGTACAAAAAGCGATAACCAGTGAGATGCTTAGACAAATTTTTAGCAGAAAATTGATGTGGAGAGAGGACTTTTAACAAAAAAGGACTCATTTGGGCCTTTAGTCAGTAATAGAGTGCAGATAAAATGAGATTTTAGAGGTAGAGATACCTTTATTCACTTTATATCATATACAACTGCCTGTGTCGCGCGTCGGCTTCAATCAAAGCGAATAGTTGGTAGAACGCATGGGCGCAATCTGTGGAGCTGCTGAATTATTTACCGACCGACTGTTCGACTTTGTAACATGTTCAGGTCACAAATACTTCGAGAAAGGCGTCGCCGAAGTCGATCGTAGACAACTGTGCTACAATGTTACTTTAATGCAGAAGTACAGTCGCAGACAGCGAATTAATGGCCTGTACATTATTACACTGAGTAACGATTACTGAGTTACTTTGATCGTTGATTTTGTATTGAATTTAAAATGTTATTGAAACCAGTATTAGTTGACATAGCCACACACACATTCTATGGATAGGTTTTGCAGAATCAATTTCTTATTTCTGATGAAGGCCAAACTTAAAAAATAAGAAAGCCTCATCTCAAGTTAATGTGAAAGGTTTTCCCAATCTTTTTAATCACATCCGATCAGCATTGCCTACTAGCGTAACAATCATTATCCGTCTTAAGGCACTCAATGTCTCGAATACGGCACCAATGTGTGAGGCAATAATGTTCCTCCTGCCATACTAGGCCGGTGTACACTGTCGTGACACAAGGGGCTATTTCTGACCGTGCGTTACAAATGCGATCGCATAATATTTTATTTTCAATGCGTACTAGTGTTTATTCGTAGATGACGCGAGAGTCCGCCAGTGACTATGTGCCCGTCAAATATTTAGAACAATCTGTAGTATAGGGGACAGTAGTGTTATACGCGGCCTACTTTTATTTAGAGAATTGTGAATTTCGATACATTGTTTAGATGTCCAGTCGCATGTTGCTTGCATAATAATCAGCCTATTATGTTCCCACTGCTTGGACACAGGCCTCCTCTCTCAGAGAGAGTGGGCCGTTATCCACCACGGGAGCCCAGTGCGGGTTGGTAGATGTCACATATCTTCGAATTTTTGGTTCTAAGACATGCCGGTAGCCTCACGATGTTTTCCTTCACCGTTTAGAAAGCAGTGGTGATGAAATAATTTACACAAAGTAAAGCGCCTGTCTGGGTTCGAACCTACGACCTACTCGTAAGTAGCGGCCGTTACTAATGGACCACCACTGCTCTCTTGTGTGAATGTTGCTTACTTGTCTTCAAGACAAGAAATCCCTCAATCCAAAGTTTTTTTTTCTGATTTATTCATTCTTTGTTTTTTCCACTTCAATTGTTTGAAAGTTAAAGTCATCTTGCAGCTTACGTGTTTGTTCGATGTTCAAAGTCAAGCAACTCTGCGATAAGACTAAGAGCTGACTTGGTAAGTTGGTACAATGTTAACTGCATTATGCATGCACAATGCACATATGTGTGTTAGGTGAACTTCGTGTTTCACGTCGGGTCGGCAGTAATTCAACTGTGGTCTACACGATGTCGGACATAACGCATTAGCAACGCTCGAAACTACGTAAGTACCTGCCTAGGTACTACAAACATCTTAGGAAAGCATGGTTTAAAGCATCAGCTGTCTACCTACGTTTGTTTGAACATTAAAACTTCAGTTTTGAACCGGTAAACGGAGCATGAATGTACAACAAATAATTTATAATAGATCAACAACTGTCACTCTCTTTAGTCAGCTTTAAAAAAGCTGGGTCACTGAAAAGGTAAAATACGTAAATAGAACCACGGTGAGCGAATTCCGGATGACAGTCAAATGACAACTTTTTTTTTCATGGAATATAAATTTAAAATTAATGTGATTTTTAATGTCGTCGTCTCGGAGATTCGGAGCGTGTACCGGATATGATTCCATTTATTCTATACATCTAAATGACATCCCGTTTTCCTTGAAAATTATTTATAATCATTTGGCGACTACTTTGTACTATGCGTAAACATTGTTTCGGGGATTTACGAGCCCGTGTAAATATTTTGTAGGGACATCTTAATGTGATTTTCCAAAATGTTGTTATATCGCATTGTGTTGAACAGATGATATCTGCGTAGTTATTTGTCTTGTATTACGTTACTACACGTGCGTAGAACAACTTTTCATTGGATTGCAAGCTATATTTTATTTATAAATTTTATTCTTTACCTATTTCAAATGTCATTCGAACAGATGTCAATGAAGTCTATCTTCAACTGTTTGTTCAGTGAGAAACTTCCCGATGTTATTTGATTATTTCACCACAAATGTAGAGACTTTGTCGACTGAATAATTTTCCTACATAAACAATACGAGAAAAACTACAACAAATTTTCCCAGCCAACGTAATTAAAGTAGCGTTCTATTATTTGCAGGTAATTTATCACAGCCGAAGTGCCGACTGGGATTTTTCCACATCGTCGTCCACGAGGTTTGAAAGCTAAAAAAGGGGATTGCGAAACAAAATAAAAAGAGAGTGGAGTAACTTTACTAACTTTCTAGCAAAGCACAATGCAAGTGGGCATTGTTCTTTGCCAGAACTTTCCCATACATTTCAAAACCTGATAATGAAAGTTTATGTATAGTTATAAGGTGTAGTGGAAACACTACCTGTAAGATTAGAAAATAATGTCATGTGGTCATTTTCACAATTGAAACGCTACGAAGTCCAAAAAATATTAATGTTACTTTGTAGGTTAGGTTTTGTTTGGTGGGAATTTGCCGTTATAAAGAAATAAATGTGATAGTACGAATAATTTAACACTCGAAGTTTAGTCTAAAATAGTAATGCTTACTTAATAATTATACATATTTATTTTCTAAAACGTCTTTTTTACTTTGTGAATTCCTTAAAACCAGCTGCCCTTATGTCACTGCTTAGACTCTCGATGATTGTCACTTTAAATTGAGTGTCGAGCATTAAATGTCAAACGTCAAGAAATACGTTTCAATCGTCGTTACTCAATTACATATTACATGATTCATTAATTTAATTATTCATTCATTTTTAATTAATCTGAATTATACATTGAATAAAAAAGAAATACTTACTGACTAAATAAAACGTAAATAATGTAAGAAACTCAGAAACAGAATTGAATAAAGTCAAGTAGCAGTCTGTAAAATGGAACGTTGTAAAAAAGGGTAGTTAAGATGCGTTCAAAACATGCTAATAGTTTACCCTTGACTTAGAATATGCACATAGAAAAATGTAAATGTAGAAAAATCCTGAGTTTCTTATAACATTGTAATAAGCGTAATTAATATACAATTTAAATAGCTGTTAATATTTTAAGATTTATTTCATTTCTATACATAGTCGGGTGAAAAATGGGCATTCTTCTTTAGTCAGTGAACAAAACGGAACTATTGGGTTGTAGGAATTGCAAATCGAGTCGCTTTCAGTGAATCAGAAAGACAAGGATGTGCCTATTTAAATTAATTTCGATGCGAAGCTTGCTCGAGTTATCGTCAAGAAACGTTCCCGAATGTGGGTCGAATGAACGTTCGAAATACAATGCGCCATATTGATTGTGTCAGTGATCGTATTGGTTAAAGACTGAGGACTGAGTTGCATCTCAATACTGATAACTGGATAAATTGATAGTTCTTAATGTGGTGTCAGTGATAAGTGACACAGTATTTCATCTACGATCTAGGATGATAAGTAGCCTATATATATATATAGCCTATATACCCAGGTCTGTCTGTGTGCCAAATTAAATCTCCAAATCCATTCGCCGTTTTGGTGTGAAAGCGTAACAAACAAACAAACGTAAACTTTCGCATTTATGATATTAGTTTAGATTAGGATTTTATTCTGATGCTGTAAAATATTAGTTTTGCTATACAGTTTTGCAGTTGTGTTTAGAAGTGGTGGCCCTGTGGTATTTGTATCTGTGGCTGCGACGTACAAATTGAAAGTCATGTATTCATAACCAGGCAGGCACTTTGCTTTGTGTATATTATTTCATCACCACTGCTCTCAAAAAGGTGAAGGAAAACATCGTGAGGAAACCGGCATGTCCTAGAACCAATATTTCGAAGACATGTGACATCCACCAACAAGCCAGCAAGGTATATTACGGCTCACTCCCTCTCACAGATAGAAGGCATGTGTCTCAGCAGCGGGAACATTATAGACTGAACTATTAGACAGTTTAAGATGTCAAATATCAGCTCTTTAATAAACTGAAGCAGTGACAAAGCGAGTGACGCGGCCGTCTGCCTAAAATAACTACTAAAGAATTGGGTCTATATCAATCAGGAGCAATCCAAATAAAAACAAGTCGATTGACACGCTTTGTAATGTGACACACGGCTCTTCGCCCGTACGACCGCGCAGTGTAATCTTCCGAATTGTCAAACTATTTGGTACAAGCGGCCGATGATGGGAAAATAACTTCGTCTAACTGACACCTTTGGAAGCTCTAGTGGACGATTTAAAAGTAATATTTATCTAAACAAAAGAATGGGTTTCTTTCATTCAAAATTAAGATTCTAGAACAATATTAACAAATTCAACAAATTCCGATGAAATAATTTACGTTGAGCGTGAGGAATGATGGCCAAGAACTTTGTAGCGATATATTGTGAAATACAATAGTTATCTACAATCTGATTTAGTTTCTTCGAAGGCTCTATTCATACACATTTATCCATTAATAATTAAATATAAAATAACTTACTTATTTTTTGTTAACGGAAGTTTCCACTGTTTAGTTTCAGCAGTTATGTTAAGGTTATAGGAATTGTAAAAATATGATTTGTTAATTTCTCAGAAACATGGAATAATCATGCTTTGTTCCATTAACGTCGTATCCTTTGCTGAAATTGTTTAGGAAATTACCTACTAATGGACATCAATCTTCCTCGAGGCACTTTATTTAAAAACAACTTTTTGTTAAGAAAAAGTGTGTAATTTGTTACGGCACGCAAATTAAGCGGCGAGTTTAAGTTTTTGAACGAAAAAATTATAAATATCATAAAAAATAACCTCATCTTGGGCTTTTAGCGTGTTCTAAGAAAACGTTTGTTCCGTTTAATATTCTAATCTTTCGTAGTTTATCTAGTTTGGTTTGCAGTGCTGTTCTACTAAATTGGCACACTTTTCTTCGTTAATTCAGTATCTTTAAAGAGTTTAATTGGCTATCCAAGATTTGGCACTTGCATTCAATGGGAGAGGAGTGAGCATTTTAAATCAAGGGTGCCAACATAAAAAACAAACGGGAAAATTCCGAATTTTATTTAAAAAAAGTGTGCCTTTAAGCACACTTTTTTTTATAAAATGCGAAGCAAATTCTTTTTACTGCGTTCATTTTGTATACTTAATGAATACTCTTTGGTACTTCATTTGCATTCTAACTATCCCTTTATTTTATCTGTGTAGTTATTTATCCTGTGAATGTGTTCGTGTATTTTTATTTAGTTTAATGACCTAAGGAGTATTTATTTTAATTTTATGGCTTATTTTAGAGAATGATTTTTCATTTTGTTATTCATTTATTTGTCTGCTTTGTGACGAACATGCACTTAGCGGATACTTAAGGTGAATCCTCAGTTGTAGCCCCCCAAATTCTTTTTTTTTTGCAAAATGCAGCTCTGTTTTACGTTGTATGTTGATAAAAATGCGATTGCGACTGTAGGAATGATGTATTTACTGAATAATAATCTTCAATTTCATATCAATCCTCAAACTTTGGAAATTTCTTCCACCTAAGAATTTTTCGGAATTTTTCATATGAAATGTGGATTAATTTTCCAAAGTTTGTCAGTGTACTATAATATCTCCCCTCGCCAAAGACTAGTCTCTGCTAAGATTGGTCGCCATGGCTGAAATTCGGCCTAAAGGGTATTTTTTTTCTATTAACCACTAACCTTAAAATAAGTAACCCAAAATTTATGCCCTTCACCAAGATCAAACATCAATCCATTAGTCATTCGCCAATGTCTATAAAAACAAAATAAAACAGCTCACGTTTTCATAGCGCCGACATGAAAAGTGCGAAAAAAAAAGATTTTACTGTATTCAATTTTTTAAAGGCTTCGCTTTACGTTAATCCGTGGCCGCTACGTGACTGCTCTGAGGCGGCTTGTAATTCGAACAAAAACTTTTTTTTTTTTTACTGTAGAGCTCCGGCCTCCTGTTAGGCAAACTTTTTTGTTTATTATTTTTGATATGTAAAGGTCATCGATAATTCGAGATTATTATTATCGATATCAATACATATTCACTCGATTCATATTATAATAACAAAGTAGTTTTTTGGGACTGTCTGTCTGACCTGCCCTCTCCGATCTTCTTTTGATGACGATTTTATAACGGTTTTCACCTACATTTAGAGTTTTCATACGTAAAGATTTTATTAATGTTACAATAATAGTCAACTTAGTTATAGCATATTACTATTGCACCCGTGCAAAGCAAGAGCGGTTTGCTATTAGATATAATTAGAAAATATATTATAACTTAGCTCATTGTAAACAACCGTGTATTAACAAAAATTTGGAGAACCTCAAGGGATTACTTTTTTCGTGCAACCTATTGATGTTTTTGGGATTAGCAAACTGATTGTCCACCTCAATAGTGACAGTGCTGCCAGCGTTGATGGTCTGACACCAAAAATTGTTAAGATTAGAAGTAAAATTTTAACTCCACTAACCTACATCATCAACCTTAGTCTAAGTATTTTACCCGATAAATGGAAATAAGCCAGAATGACCCCTATACACATGGATAGGAAAGCCGTAATATCGTGTGGCATGTAACTCCGGAACAAGCCAAGTCAAAAAGATCGTTTGCAAATGGCTACTAGCCCAATCATACAGTGAATCCGAATCTCTTTTATAAGTTATTTTGTAACACATAGACACATACCGACACACACACTCACACATACGCACCCTCACAAACACACATTCTCGCTCTATCTCTCTCACACATACACTCTCTCACACGTGTCACATACACTCTTACAAATAGTGCACATTGCGTTCTAAATATTCCTTTAACCTAATAAGTTATTTTAATTTCACTGTTTTAAATCTAGGCAATATTTCAATTTTCTAATTACTGTATAATTAGCACTTTAACATGTGCTTCTTGACTGTATTAATCCATCAGTATTAATGTTATGCGCATTTTTATTATATGGTAATACCACCCATGGACTCCACGAGACAGGCTTGACCTAGTGTGGAGTTCATAAGCAAAATGGTTTCTTTGCGTCTTATAAATTACTGTTTTTATGTTGAATGTAAACCTAGCTACATAGTAATGACTATAAAGAAATAAACATTAAACACAAAACGGAACTGGGAAATACAATCATTACCAATAATTCAATAAAATAACGGAATTCATTGTCTGTTGTTGCTTCAATGTTGCCATAAATTACTATTTATAATCTGTGTTCGTTTTTTATTCATTTTTTTTTCATGACTAAAGTTTAAGTACCTACTGGTTTATGCATATGGTTTGAAATGTATCCATTGATAAATTAGGCATGTTAAAAATTGGGCACGCCACAATAGCGGCGGTAAGTCCCCTCTTTGAGGAGTGGTTGGAGAGGCGCCACGGCGTCCTCACCTTCCGCCTGACACAGGTCCTCACCGGACACGGTTGTTTCGGGAGGTTCCTGTTTCGCATAAGGCGGGACGAAACGCCCGGGTGTCACCATTGTGTGGATCGCCCGGAGGACACGGTGGAGCATACGGTGGAGGTCTGCCCAGCTTGGGCGGAGCACCGCAGTGTCCTCGCGGAGGCGATCGGCGGCGGCGATCTCTCGCGTCCGGCCCTGGTCCAGGCCATGGTACGGAGCGAGAGAGAATGGAAAGCCGTCACCTCCTTCTGCGAAGCAGTAATGCTTGCGAAGGAGGAGGCGGAGCGCGTGAGGGAGAGAGCCTTGCGCCCTTACGCCCCCACTAGTCGCCGCAGGAGACGCCCTGGGCGTCGAGAGTCGCCTGCAGATTCCCGGCTACCGTAGGCGCGGGCTTGTGGACGGCGAGCAATGGGTAGCTCGCCGTCCGGTAAGGACTAGGCCAGGGTCGATGGCGCGTCGTGTTCCACGCGCGCCTCAAAGAGATATCAGCACAAATTGACGGGGTCCGATAGGGCCGACGTCTCAGGGTCGCGGGTGATTCGAAAAGAGATAACCGTGGCCCTGGCACAGGCAACTGAAGGAACACGGGTGGGTTTTAGTCAGTAAAAGTCTGACACACCCTCCCGCTCCACCCAGAGCGGGAGAAGTCATTTGATGATTTCCCACCCAAAAAAAAAAAAAGGCATGTTAAAAATACCATTAAATAATAAAACTGCAAAAACTATTCGTGAAACAGTCCAGTTTTGCCATTGTGAGTATTCCCATTAATATCGGACCACTTTTGAAGCACCTGTTGAGTGTGTATACATACTCTGGGAGGCAATACATTGTAGGCATACAGAGCCGACTTTTCAAAGACTTGAACAGTGTTTTTTTTTAATGAAATTTCTGTTTTTCCAATAAATTCTGACAAAAACTAGAACACCATCTCTCAACAATAGACGATCATAATAACATTGGAACTGCGTCATATTTCGAGGCGTATTACGATAGACGGAAAACGTAGAAGAAAAATCGTAACAATATGTTGAACATGTGACCGTCACTTCAGCTGCATCTGAGGATGTTCCCGAGAAATGTTCGTACAAAATATTCAAACAAACAGCCAGGGTTTCCAGCCTCGGACGAGTTAGCTCACTTTATGGAACTTTATGGAAGTTATATTATTTAGAGGTTATGACGCTCGTCGGCTGCTCGAAATCGGTCACCGCACCGGCGCGGCCGTATTAGGTATAAGTAGTCGTAAAGTTTTCAGTGTGTCCACTTGGTGTATTTAAGAGACTACAATATCGATTGTTTGCTGAAAACACCTTCCTATATTCAATGTGTATTGTACTTTTTCTTATCGTTTGAAACCCACCATTTTTAAAACTTTCAAGTCAAGTCGGCAACGTTGTACCAAGCCACGTAAAGGTACGGTTTCCTAGAAGATCGTTTCTGTCACATTTATGCGGACATCATGAAAATCTGTCATTTTCTTTATTAATTTGACATTAAGGTGTCAAAAAACGCTCTATATGTGTCGACGCTCCAGAATCGATGATAGTTGGACATTACGGCAGCAAGCGGCGGTTACCGCTCTTCTAGGAAACCATTAGCGTTAGACTACGTTCGCACGTTCTTAAAAATATCGCTTCGGGATTTTACCGCGCACTGGATTTTCAACTCTCGTTGTTGAACAGAGCATTAAGAATCCAACAGAGTGCATCTCAACGAGTCGAAAAAACGCACCGTAGGCTTTACAACTCTCGGGGCTAAGCAGTGCGTTGAAAATCCAGTGCGCGAAAATATCCCGCCGCGATGTTTTTACGTCAGTGAGAACGTGGACTGAATCAATCTGTCAACATGTTAATACTACGTTCTTACATCTGTTCCTACTGTAACGTCTTCAATAAGATAAGATAAGATATTTATTTTTGCAAATATGGGTACAAAACACGTTGACATACAAAATATAATTAACAACAGCCAGATTTAACCAGAAGGCATGAAAAGTACAAAATACAGTAAAGAGATGCTAAGTACGCAATAAAACAAAGATCGACAATGTCAGTATAAATATTAATCAAATAAAATTACAATTTATAAATGAAGTATGAACTTGAATAGTTATTTACAATTCTTCTGCAGTCAATTTATTTTGTATTGGATACAAATACAAATACAAATTAAAATAAATGTCTTATTTTTCTAACTTCTTATCATTATAAAAATAATCAAGAAACTTTCTCAATAAAAAATTCCGTCATATTATAATACGCTTTCTCTAGTTAAAAGTTAGTTTTATTTTAATTTTAAATAACATCAAGTTTAATTCTTTCCAACTCCTTGGTAGTTTATCATAAATGACATGGCCTACTATTATCACGCCTATTTCGTGGAACTACGTCAGCTATGCGGTCAAAACGATCAGGGTTCAACTTTACAAGCACTGCCATTTCTAAAAGATATGCATGGGAAAGTTAATAATTTTTATTCTGTTAAAATATGGCACGTAGCTATTATAAGCTTGCAGTTTTGAAAGGACCTTGTGCATATTTTCTGTGCTTTGAATGCAGTTTCTCTTTCGGTGGAGTTTCCACAAAAGATATCGCCGTATCGTAGGTGGCATTCAACTAAACCATGGTATGCAGTCAGGATGTGGAGGAGTCTAAATTTACAATAGACGACAAAGTATGTAAACGGATGTGCTTAGTTTTTTTGCAAAATTACTCTACGTGTTGTTTTCCATTAAGTTTCTTGTCTATTTCTAGCCCTAGAAAAGTACTTACTACATCTTTAACTGTATCATTATTATATTGCACATGCAGATTGCTCTTATTTGGCATGCGCTGGTTAAAATGCAATACCTTTTATTTTGCTTATATTTATTTCTAAGTTGTTTTCACCCCATTTTATAATAAATATTAAAAAATGCCAATGTCACTTTTTGTATCTACACTTTTCGAAGGTATTGTCATCTGCAAATAGGGTCAATACACCACACTACCTATTCGCTCATCTGATCTAAATATCTCTTCTTGTTTATTAACTAATTGAATTCTATTAACTTCAGTTATTTGTCGTCTATTATGTAAATAAGGCTGGAACAGCTCTTAAACGTTACCCCATTTACCATAAGTTTCGAGTTTCTTCAGAAGTGTAGGATAGTGGACATAATCAAACGCCTGCGTCATGTCACAGAAAATGGCGCAGACTGGGTTTATCTACATTATTAATGACATTCTGTAAAAAAAAAAAACCGTATTAAATTATTTTTGTCTTAATAATTTCATAGTCGTATTCTTCAGTCAGTATATGTTTATGTTTATTGCATATTTATTTATCATGCTACTGAAAAATAAAAACAAGCGATTCTTAAACTATGAAAATTCCTTAATTGCTATCAGTCTATTCGTTTTGCTGTTCGATTCCCCGACCCTGCACACCTTAATGACTTATGAACCTAAAAACAAAAGAATCATGAATTTATGAAAGAGAATACATTTCTCTTAACAACAATCAGGTCATAAAAATGCACTGTCTTCGAAACAGAATCAAAATGTGCCATTTCAATTCCGGAGAATAAGAGGAAGTGGTTTTAAGATTTGACCAATACATACTAACTAACAAGGCAAGTTAAGGAAATCCTTTAATCAAACGACCTTGAGTATTCGGTCCTCCTCCGTCCCGCCACTTAGTCTCGCTCTGTCCCGCTTCCTGCGCACGCCCCTTTATCATAAAATTCGCTTGTTTTCAATTATTTAAAAAAAGAGTATAGCGATATTTTTTAAAACAAGGGGAATTGTTTAGATTTTTAAGTTGTCTTAATATTATTGTAATCCTCAAATGATTAGAACGTCACCTTTTGCAACCGATGCATGTAATCAATCGTTTTAAGTAGTTACTTTTTTACAAGACGATATCAAATATATTTTTAGCATAAAAAAAAACAATAAAGAACGTGCAATGTGATGATAGGATACCGAACATAAATAATGTGTTTTTTTGTTTTAAATTTATTGTAGTTTATTACTCTTACTTAATGAGTTAATAGCCTCTGAATAACGTACGCACTATCGCAAGGTTTTGTTCAGGGTAGCGCCTTAAATAAAAGCTTGTAAGAACACCAGGAAGTACCGAGCTTTCTCTACGCTCGAGACCTAACGGTGCGAAATTGCGAATTTTAAAATAAATACCATTTATATTGCCCTGCACCCTAATTGCGTAACACATTTTCGTAAACGATTACGACTAATCTGTTTGATTTTGACAGTTCGACAACATTCATTGCGTTATTTACATTGTTGAGCTGAGTTTTTATCGAACTTATGAAGCAATGGATTAGCAATCTGTTTCAAAACGATTCAGATTCCGATTTATTGTGTGTTACGCAATTAGGGTGCTGGTGTGTATAAAGATTTTAACATGGAACTTCATCTGCCTATTTCTTTCTATTTCGACGTGTATTTATCCATTTGATATAATGTTTTTAAAATTAGCATCCACGGACAGTGTCAGGCGAAATAATTGCGTCATCATTAAAATGTTGTTGATAGCAGGAATCTTTTGCCATTAAATGGAGTAAATAATTATGTTGCAGTTTTTATTGTTCAACATTTATAAGATGAACTAACGTGTTGTCGTACTTACATCTGGCAGTGTTTCTCGCCAAAGATGTTGTTTTGCTAAATAAGCAATAAGTTGTTGTTTTTTGTAGCTGTTGTATTTACACTTTTGTTCACATTAATTATGAACTTGTTTAATTAGCATTGTGGCTGATACCTCACCTTACCTTGTGTTAATAAGGATATTTTAAATAATTATTAATTGATTTTCCAGTAGATATGGCGAAATTCTGAATCCCGAATGCGAATGTAGTCACGTAAAACTTCCAATGGACCACTTATTGAGTTCTACACTTAAAATAATGTTAAAACAATTTCGACAGAACGTATTGCGTTTGGCTCCTTTTCAAACAAAAAGCCATTAATAGGCGTGAGTTATAGTTCGACTACATTTTCCATTAAATAAAAGTGAATGAACGAGTATGCGAACTCTTTTATGAGCTGAAGCTATGCGTCGATTCTGACGTTACTTTGTACAAACTGTTACGTGACGTCACTTTGTAGTTTCACATTTGGAACTGGCGTTAAAAAGTGTCAGTCAGCCATGTTTTTCATCATAATAATCTTTTTTTTTTTATTCTTTTGTCGAAAAACTTCTAACTATATAAGCAAAAGGTTATTTTTTTAAATAAGTATTTTCATTTAATGACCCGCCTTATTTTTTTGTTTCTTCTATCGTTTTACGTCTGTGCCTATGATGCCAAGGGCTCAAGCGATGGACGCGAAAAAATATAAATGTTAAATAAATATAATCTTTTGTAGTTTGCCAGTTTGCTTGTACAAATGTATGCGTACGACAATGTTAACAACAGCAGAACAGGGGCCATTATGACAGCGACCATCAAACTTTAATGGTCCGTTCCATCAATAAAGTTATTTCAAGTGTTCGGCGAGTGCAAGACCTTAACGAGCCCGCACTAAACGTGTGTTTCTGTAAACAATGTTATTCTTGATATCAGTAGGTTAATCGATTATTAATCGATTTTTTTTGATGCCTTAAACGACTGCTCTACTTTGAAGTTTTTATTGAAGCGTTTTTTTGTCGAGTTCTTGCAAAACAAACCAATCAATCTGCCTAGCCTTTAACCCAACTATGTTGTAGTCGACTTCAGCAGCCTAATTGCGTAACACATTTTCGTAAACGAATACGACTAATCTGTTGTATTTTGACAGTTCAACGACATTCATTGCGTTATTTACATTGTTGAGCAGATTTTTTTATCGAACTAATGAAGCAATGGATTAGCAATCTGTTTCAAAACGATTCAGATTCCGATTGGTTGTGTATTACGCAAATAGGGTACCGCACCTTAATTGCGTAACACATTTTCGTAAACGATTACGACTAATCTGTTTGATTTTGACGGTTCAAGAACATTCATTGCGTTCTATATATTGTTGAGCAGAATTTTTATCGAACTTAAGAAGCAATGGATTAGCAATCTGTTTCAAAACGATTCAGATTCCGATTGATTGTGTATTACGCAATTAGGGTGCAGGTCTAACCGGATCAGCTGAATATCAGTTGGCACTTGCAAAAGCAACACAAACCTATAATAAAGTTTGATTGTTGTTTAGCCGATATCTGTGGGCTGCTGGATGAAAACTTCATGATATTTACTCAGTTTAAAAAATAAAATCAATCGGCAAGATGACGTTTTTGTTTAAATCTAGTATCCATTATATAAGAATGTACGCCATTAAATGCACCGCTAAACGTTTAGATCTCTAATGGTTCTCGTTATTTAGTCTGTCTGTAATGTATTTCTACACAATGAAAACGATAAGTGGTGTGAATTAAAAGCGTCTATGTTTACGAGAAACGAGATTCTTAAATGAAACTATTTTGGCTGGTCTCGTAGAGTAATTAATACCTATTGTAGCTAAATAATAATGTTCACTTTAGTTGAATATTAAATAGTTTTTTTTATTGTTACCTCTTACGATCTAGATGTTTTACATTTTTTTTTAGATTTTAGATTTTTAAAGATCTTAGACCTAGTGACTTGATAGTGTATCTAATAATAATAAATAATAAGTTTATTGATCCAAAAATATATACATAGACACAGGTTGTATAGTAGTATATGCTAAGACTTAATCAACTAACAATGGACACAAAGGGAGAAAGAAATAATTGTCTATATTACCAAAAACATTAAGTTCTGTCTCCTAAACTAGGGGTGGCCTGTATCTTAGGAGTCAGTGATTCAACCGAGCTGTACTGTAAGTTAAATGAATGATGGACGAGTGTCGATGCCAATCTACTATTAAAAAAGATGTGAGTTAGCTGAGTAAGTAATTTTAGATTTATTTGAGCATGGATGGATGGATGGATGCAGGAACTTAGAAAGAGTAGGGATGTGAATGGGAGAGAGGTGTGTGTGTTCGTGTTTGTGAGTGAAATGTTAGTTGTCCATCAACTATGTATATTTAACATTATTTATATTAAATATTACTTTAAGATAAGTGTACCTATTAACTCCCAGAGGGAATCACTTATCCGTTCGGCATCCAAATGCGCAACACACTATCAATTATAATCTGAATCATTTTGAAGGATATTCCTAATCCATTGCTTCATATTTATTTTCCAAAAAGTTGTCTTTATAACAACGTAAATAACGCAATGAATGTTGTTGAACTGTCAAAATGAAAGCCATTCCTACTGTTTGTGTGTTACGCAATTACCCAGCATTCTTTGAGTCCGTATAAGGAGCTATCAAGAGGAATCACAAGATTTGTACTGGGAGAGCCCAAACTTGCCAGTACCATGTTAGAATCGATACGTCAAAGTCCTGTCAAACAGAACAAAGAGACACGTACTCAAACAAACACAAGTGAGAGTGAATCAACCAACCAATGCGATGGCAAGGTTGTTGATGATAGCTACATCAGTAATAAGTTTGTTGGTACTGTTAACAGTTGTTATAAAATATGTTAGTCTTCTGCCAAATTGTTTCAGAGTCCTGTTACTTCAACGACGATTGACCTGAAAGCTGCTAGATGTAAGCAACGGAAATTAGAGAAAAACAAACTAGGTGAAATCTGTTTGGCACAGAGTTGAGTTCTTATTTTCAATATGTATCTTTTTAAGCAATACTTTTGTGGCGGCATCTACACCGCCATATGCGAACTAACGCATCAATCCTGCATCGCGCAATCAGAGTTTACCGCGCAGATAGCATATATACAACTTCCCGACAACAATCATCGGGCAGTTGCCCACCAGATACGACATCCATCTGGTCGGAGGATCCTCCCTTTTCTAAAGAGTATGAGTGAACTTTACACCCTGTTCCTCATATCTCTAAACTGGTGACCCCGAGTATGAACGTCAGCGCAGCCTTCGTGCAACTACTTCAGCGTGACGTCATCATCACCACTCCCGCAAGCTTTAGAGCGGCGAGTCACACAGCCAGCCAGCAACCACGGCTTCAACGGGTATTCTGACCATCAGCATGCAGCGCGAGCGCATACCTGGTCATCACCCTCAGCCTCATCAGCAACCTTGGCACAGCACACTGCACATTCGGCCGGTCCACAAGAAGAGCCTTAATCACTCTCCTGGTCGAACAGCAGCAGCCAGCCACAACCCGGCGCTGTACCACATCCGACCCACTGGAGCACAAGCAGCGCCACCCCGACTCACTGGGGGCATCTTCGCAGACAGTTCCGACTCACCGCGAACTACGCGACACCTGGTTCCGACCCACTGGAACCTCAGCTGACACTGGCAAAAAGCATCGCAAGATACAAGACTTAGCCCACTATCGACCTCCGGTCTCCGGAGGGGAGTGATGTGGCGGCATCTACACCGCCATATGCGAACTAACGCATCAATCCTGCATCGCGCAATCAGAGTTTACCGCGCAGATAGCATATATACAACTTCCCGACAACAATCATCGGGCAGTTGCCCACCAGATACGACATCCATCTGGTCGGAGGATCCTCCCTTTTCTAAAGAGTATGAGTGAACTTTACACCCTGTTCCTCATATCTCTAAACTTTTATTATAACTTTTGCTGTTTCTAGCATTCTCTTGTTTTTACCTATACTAAAAGTAGATAGGTACCTAAATATAATATAATTATGATGAGTTGCGTATGATATATTTTTATGTGTAAGTATGTACCCTCTTCAAGACATCCATAACTTTTATGCTCGATATTTCAAAGAGCTCTTAAAACATTGATTCCAATTTTGCTCTAGAGAGATACAAACATCGTGGTCTGCCTACAAATAATCCAATATATATTTCAATCAATAACAACAATAACGGCTCGAGACATCTTTTGTTAACATGCTCGTGCTCGTTTATTTTGACCTATACGATGGAGAATCTTTAGAGATTATTATACCGCAAGATCAACGTGGCCACCTACTGAGCCAAAGTTATTACGGTTACTAGACGAATGTTGTATCATTGATTTGAAATGAAGATTGTATCGCACTCTCAGGAGATTTAATTGAATTATCCTCATCATCATCATTTTAGCCATAAGTTCACTACTGGACAAATCTATGCTTCTCGCATCCACCGGATTCCTGCGGCTCTCATGATGTCATCGTTCTACCTTGTGGGAAGCCTTCCTTAGCAAAATATCAACCTGCATTTTTATTTTATTTTGCATTGCAAATTCCACTTTACATAAAGTCGAGTATTGCGTATCAAATCTCTAAATATCTAGAACACTGCGTGTGGCGATTGCAGACCATAGAGTCTAGGTTTCCTCATAACAATGTTTTTCCTCACTTTAATTAAATTAAAACGCACATATCGTTATTTCAAAAGGTACATTTGTACTGCTTATTACGATATCGAAAGTCTTTTTGGTATGAAATGCGCTCTATTCGATATTTCTTCACTTGAAGCTTATCCAAAGAATTGTAAATGTCATGGCTTATTCCATATTTTTGTCTTAATGAACTTGGCTTTTGCCCGCTGCTTCATTTGCTTAGACGTCAGAAATTAACTCACAGGAACGTACTACCGGGATAAAAATTATATTTTAATTATAAATCCTTACCAAAGGCATGGTCTATCCGTGTGTCAACAGGCAGACAGCCAGACAGAGTTACTTTCGCAAGTATGGACTCCTGTCTTGATGTACAGAGGGACAGCGACATCTATTTCATAAGGTTTTCCAATTCTTATTCTCCTAGTTATAAAAGTTGACGTTGAATATAATACGACTAACGTCAGGAGTGAGTAAGTGTCCAACAGATGTTGGGAACGCATTCCGATTCCGACCGGAATAGTCTGGTCAAATGACACACCGTGGATTTTTTCTTACTGCTTTTATCTTTTATTTATAAGTTAACCTTAATTTTAAACGGTTCGGTAAATTGTTTAGAGATATTAAACAATGTGTGAATGTAAATTTGTTTTCATTTATTTCAGTAAATTATAGTTCTTACTAATTGACTTTTTAATGATGTGACAGCAAACTAACCAAAATGACCTTTTTAATGATGTGCCTACATAAAATATGTAAGTATTTTTTTGGGAAGTATCATCGGTTGAAACATATTTTAGTATTTACGCAACGCATTGCACAATCTTCAGCGAATGCACACGTGCTTTCAGAGAGAAATTCAGTTACATGACATCCAAATTATAAATAGCTAAATATAAATACACGGTTTTATTTTAAAATGTCCTCTAAATTCTTCCTCGTTTTAGCGGACTACATCTTGCCTAACGAGTATAATAATATACTGTTTTCAGAGGGCTATTAGTCCACATGACAACAATATTTAAACGTACTTCTTGGCCAGCTGCCCAATGTTTGACGAAAGAAAAAAATCTAAATTGCTGTATTTAATTGCAACAATAAGTTTCATCACCATATTTTATTGATGGTGACGCTTTGTTTTAGTTGAAATGTAAAGAGACCAGTGTTGTTTTTTTTTAAACTAATTACCTACCTTTTAATCTTACACATGCGTTGGTTCAGCTTTCAGGACATCTTTAGTAGTCGTCCGTCATTCCAACGACCTCAATAAGGTGCTAGACTGGATGTGGAAATATTATTAATTTTTGTAGCAGTCTGAATACTCTTATTTTTTTTTATTAAGAACTTCATGTGCAAACATTCAAAGTGAAGGGTTTTTAATGAAATCTTCGACGGGATCTTTTTCACAAGTATTAAAATAGATAGCTACTTTTTGTTCAAAATGGGTTAATTATTTAATCGATTTAATGTCTCTCAACACGGCCCCCCGCGAGTCTGGGCCGTGTTGCTCAAAGCTATAAAATCTTGGTATTTCATGACTTCGCTTTTACTCTATTATTGGTTTAATATAATCTACAAAATCTAGTTTGATTTAATTATAGTAAAACAATCACATTTTTATGGAGTGCTTTTTATAAAATAATACAAAATGCGTTGAAAACATCCCTGTAAAGTCCGCATTACAAGCTACATTACTAGATCCCTTATAACGTACTAATGAATTCTATCGTACAGACCGTCTCGTGTACTCTAGCTCTCTACGAAATGTGCGGCACCCTTTATCCAATCACAGGCATTCCGGATCACTGGGCGCTGAACGACGCAACATAGAAAAGCACAGAAGGTTCGTTCATACAACGAACAAAAGCATAGTCACGTACATTCACGAACACTTATATGTATACACTCAGCCAAATTCAAAAGCGATTTTCTAATGGAATAACGATTGAAATACTACGAAGACCTATTTCATAAAACATAGCATAAGCATAAACGTTATCAGCCTATAACGTTCCCACTGCTGGGACACAGGCCTCATCTCTGTGAAAGAGAGTGGGCCGTAATCCACCACGCGGGTCCGGTGCGGGTTGGTAGATGTCACATGTCTTTGAATGTTTTGGTTCTAGGACATGCCGGTTTCCTCACGATGTTTTTCTTCACCGTTTTGAGGACAGTGGTGATGAAGTAATACGTAAAGTAAAGCGCCTGTCTGGGTTCGAACCTACGACCTACCACTGGGCCACCACTGCTCTTCCATAAAACATACTATCGGTATAACATAACATAATTGCAATGTAAAAGTGCTTTTGTCAGTACGTACGTACAGAGATCATCTGAAGGCTGGTTAAGAGACCAAACGAGCGAATTCACATTACACAATTGTGTAAAAAGGTAAAGGGCATTATTTCATTGGTGTACACATAATAAATTATCAAGAAACTCGAGAAAAGAATGCTCATACTCTTGTTCTGGTTCTGTGTTCGTTTGTTTTCGTTTTTCACGTTCAAACAAATGCCAGTCACGAGTGCGCTTGCACTCGCTGTACGTGATGTCTACGCACGTACTGTTCGCTCATTGTATGAAGCTCACCTTCTGCTACTCATCTATTTTGTGCTTAAAGAGGGCTAAAATCCAATCGAGAGAGTTTTACCATATTACCTCCGTGGATCAGATTTGTTACCGTCGGTCCTGTAAGTGCCCCTGTCATAAGTACCCTTGATGTTTATTGAATTGTAACTTGATTGTGAATGAATTTTGGGTATTGAGATTTACTGTGATTTTATTTGTTTGGGCTATGTCTGTTAATTGCAACGGTTTGTTTTGGTGATGAACGTTTCAGAGTTTGTGATAAATGATATTTATTTCTGTAAATTGTTTCAAAATCACACGTAATAAATAACTTATTTTACATAGCTAGAAGAGTTCGGTGTTTCCTATTCGACTACTCTGAGAAGAAATACTGAAACCAACTCAGAGGTCACAGTCTCTTTTAAAGTCCAAACATAATCTTGGTACTGCCTCATGAGGACAATGCAGATTAATTTCTGAGATGGTATTTTGATGAATTAACCACACAGATGATGATTGATACCAGAGTGTATACAGTACGCTTAAATAAAGAGACCGAAAAACTCGAAAGAAAAAAAAGATTAAAGATTTACAACTACTGGTGCCGTCGCTTAACTCAATAAACAGTATAGACATGCGATTAACACCATTACTTTATCCCATTTTCTTATTCGTGTGTTTTGAGTGTTATCGGAACAGATACGATCAGCCGATTCCAATTTCAGAAACTCCTTTGAATAGCAATTGCGAGAATTGCTGGCAGAAGTATGCATTCTTAGCAAAAGTCATTTAAAGAATAAGGTTCTTAGTAAGAGGCGAAGGCGAAGCGAACATAGTAGCTGAGCTAATCCATAAGTTTTTGACTTACCAACTACTGTATTTCCATTTACATAGAAACACAAAAAAAAAACTAGTATCACAAAGAAGATACTACTTAGCTACCTTGGATTGAGCTTTAATCCAGCAAACATTTCAGAAGTGGCTAAACTTCAACATAGGTATTATAAATGGAATCATCAAAACGACAAAAAAGATTGCAAAATGTTACAAAATCCGTATCACAACTTGGCCCGGTTTCACTTTCTATATGTCAGGCGCCTTTCAGCTAATTTGGAACCCCTCAAGCCACGATATAGGTACACAAGGGTATAACAAGCTCAAGGCTAAAACGTTACCGTTAGTACTTTAAAGGGAACCCCGGGCCCCGTACAGCCGGCAGGCTTTTGTTTTCCGCCTCACTGAGGTTTCCACATCACGTCACTTCTGAGTCATTGAACAGCGTCAAGTGTCATATCTGAAGCTTGTTTAGTCCTTGTGCTTTCAAATTAGTGTCGATCTGAGGGACAAGTACCGTATTTTGAAGAACGTTTGCAATCTAGTCTGTCTCAAACTTTCAATCTGCCAAATTTTTACTGTGTTTATTCACATTTTTGACAAGTTTTAGACATTGATTGTCGCTTTGATGAGATTGCGACTAGATTTTGATCGTTTTGAATTATGGGAATTGACCTTTGATTTGATTTCATAGGTACTTTAGGACAAAACTCGTTGCTAAGTTCTGAGCTGCACTATTTTCAGAATATCAGACAACCATCGACGCAATAAAATTAACTTACCTAATATTAAAAATCCAATTTATATCACAAAAGTACCTAGGTACTACAACAGAAAAACTATTTAATATTACTGATATCTATCTGTAACATTATTCTGTATTGAAATGGTATTATTATTAATATATTACAGATATCTATCCGTAATACTATTCAGTATGGCAGGGAGATAGACGCACAACATGTATTCAAAACATGATTCTTAAGCCCCTGTGTTTAAATTGTTCGTCGGTTTGTAAAAAAAAGCGGCCAAGTGCTAGTCGAACTCGCCCATGAAGGGTTTCGTAGCAGCAAGTAACATAATATAAAAGTTCTTTTAGTTCGTTGTAACTTTGATTCTCTGTCTACACCCGATAGAGAGGGTCACACATCCCCGGGCCCATCCACCCGGGGAGATAGGTATAGGATTTAGTCTACGTGGGAACAAATTTCCACCATTCCCTCCCTAAACTAGCTTCTCCTCCGACCATGGAGGACGCCTATATTTTGGCGTTCTTCAGAGAGGTCCTTTTTAAAGACCCCGAGTTCTTGGCGAAATATGGCGCCAAAATACGCCAACGCTCCACCCCCACTTCGTCTCAGGGCTCACTTGTGGAATTTAGTGACGCACTGGAGAGCCCGTTATCGCCACCTGCATGCGAACAAGGCATTCCGCCTTTTGTTCCAGCAGACAATGTTCCGGCCGTTAATTCGGCCCCCATTGTTCCACCCGCTTTTATCCCGGCAGATAATACCCCGGCCGCTAATCCGGCCCCTATTGTCTCGCCCGCTACTGCCCCGGCAGTAATTAAGTCGGCCGCTAATCCGGCTCCCTTTGTCGCGCCCGCCATTGTCCCGGCCGCCATTATCTCGGAGACAATAAACCCGACGCAGCTGCGCACCGAAACCAACTCGACTCGCCCAGAGAGTATGGACACGTCAGTCCCACTCTCCGCGGACGAAGCCCGCACCTCCTCCTCCAGCGACGACGACTTCCAAGTCGTCGTTAAAGGAGGCAAGAGGAAGGCTAAATCCTCCGCCCCCGCCGGCCCGGCCACAAAGGCCCAAAAACAGGACACCCTCTCGTCCAGCTCCCTTCCCACCCCTCCTCCGCGGGCTAGTCGCCCCGCCAGCCCTATGAATTGTCATCCCGCTCCTACCGCGAAGAAGCAAAAGCCCCCTCCCCTGATATACATTCAAGATAAGTCCAAATGGACCGAAATCTCAAAAATGTGTGGTGATCGCAAGATCAACTACACAAATGCCTGATCCACCCTTCAGGGGATCAAAGTTACCGTCCCCTCGTCTTCGGACTTTAGGGATTTCTCCCGCACCCTACGTGAAAGGAACGACTCCTTTCATACTTACTCCTTTCTGGAGGAAACCCCTACACGCGTCGTTATTAGGCGCGTTCCACAGGAAATCTCCACCGAGGAGGTTAAGAGCGACCTTGTCGCACAGGGCATTCCAGTATCCGCCGTCCATCGCTTACACAAAGCGAGACAGGGCCTAGTCTACGACATAGTCCTGGTCATCTGTGACCCCACAGACGGTCACCACCCGATTTTCAAAGTAAAGTCGGTATGCTCTCTGTCAGGCATCTCGATCGAGAAACCCTATAGAGCGCACATGATTGGGCAGTGCCATCGCTGCCAAATGTACGGCCATTCGCAGTCCAACTGCTACGCAACACCTAGATGCGTCAAGTGTCTAGGTGAGCATGGCACCGCCGACTGTTCTCGTCCTAAGGATAGGGAACAATGCGTTGAGCCGCCGAGCTGCGTCCTCTGCGGCCAATCCGGTCACCCGGCAAATTACCGGGGCTGTCCGAAAGCCCCTAAGTCCTCCTCTCCCAAACTCGCGAAACGCGCGAGCGACCGCCAGCACAGGGAAAGCCCCTGGGGAAAGCCTCCTTCCGCGCTGATGCCGGAGCGGCTCAGTCCGCAGAGGCCGTCTCGCTGGGCCAACCTAAACCACCTGAAGGCTCCCGCAGCTTCGGTGTCCTCTAAACCCACGCAACCCGTTCAACTTCCAGCGCTGATGGCTTCCGCCATCCCAGCGCCTTCGGTAGCCCCCGCGGGGCCTACGGCCTCTACAGCCGCACCTCAGAAAACCCAGGGCCGCAACAGCGCCCAAATAATATTAAGTACATACGCGGCTCTCTTCACCACCGCCGCGGATAAAATGGCGGATGAAATCGTTGCTGCAAACGGCAATGCACTTCGCCTAATGGAAATCCTCAGCGCGTATCCCGAGATCGCGCAAGTCCTAAACACACTCAAATATTAATTCTCAATGGATAATACGAGAGTAAATTGTAACAAACCCCGATCCCTTAAATTAGGCTTTTTCAACGCAAATGGCGTTTCAGGTCAACGCGATGAGATCGCCGCTTTCCTCGGCGACCATCAGCTTGACATCCTCCTCATACAGGAAACCTTTTTAAAACCTCACCACCGAAACCCGAATATTGCCAACTATAAACTAGTTCGCAATGACAGGTCTCGATGCTGCAAGGGTGGCACACTAATATACTCGTACTTTAGGAAATCTTTGTATTGCATCCCTATAGACCCACCTCCTCTCTTCTCCCATCTGGAGACCTCTATCTGTCGGCTCGGCATGACCGGTCACCAACCGATCACCATCATCTCTGCTTATATTCCACCAAACAATGGTCCGGAAGATCCCATCTCTCTCCAAAAGGACTTCACCGCCCTCTTCGGTATGAGTGACTCCGTCATACTGGCGGGGGATCTTAATGCCAAACACCCGGCGTGGAATAGTAGCACGACTTCTACCAGAGGTCGGATAATTTTCAAGGCGAATCCCTTAACTTTGACGTCATCGCTCCAATGAGTCCGACTCATTTCCCCGGAAATCCCAACCATCTTCCTGATATACTCGATGTAGCGCTGCTCAAGAATGTGACCCTCCATTTGCAATCAATAGAGACGTTCCACGAGCTTAACTCTGACCACCGCCCAGTAGTCATGCATCTTGCCCCCTACTCTGGCCCAAGCGATCCCAACCGCCCCCCTCAGACCCAGATGATAACCGACTGGAGGAAAGTAACTGAAAGACTGAAATCCACCACGTCGCCTCAATTGGACACCATCCCCGATCACATAGTGTCAGTCGCCGACACGACGGCCGCAATCGACTCGTTTACTGAGCACGTTCAATCTGTTTTGACGGATTGTTCACGGGAAGTTCCGGTGATGGAAGACCATCGCTGGAAACTTTCTACTGACGTACGTGACTTGATAACCGAGAAGAATGCGGCTATTCGTGCCTACGACTCCTTCCCTTGTGACGCGAACAAAGCCCACATGCGCCATTAACAGCGTGCTGTAAAGAAACGCATAGGGGAGGTTCGCTCAGAGGGTTGGAACAAGATGCTCAGTGAACTCGAGCCCACTCACCAAGCCTTCTGGCACCTTCAGAGGAAATTGCGCTCCTCCGAGGAGGTCTCTATGCCTCCCCTCATCCGCCCCGACAAGAGCGTCGCGTTCGACAGCACCGACAAGGCCGAATGCCTTGCTGACAGCCTAGAGTCCCAGTGTTCTCCCAGCTCTCAACCAGTAGACCAAGCTCACCTGAACAAGGTCGACGCTGAAGTCGAACGGAGAGCCTCCCTTTCACCCGTCGAAGATCCTGATGATCCTCTGCCTCCCGTCACTCCAGAGGCTTATTTATAAGCGTTTCAAAGACTACGCCGAAGCAAAGAGCCTCATTCCCAACGAGCAGTTTGGTTTCCGTCCCCAACACTCGAGTATCCACCAGGTCCACCGTATCGTAGAGCACTTGTGCGCCGGTATGCAGCGTAACGCGACGACGCGTGTGCTATTCTTCGACATAGCGAAAGCCTTCGACAAAGTCTGGCACAACGGCTTGTTATACAAGCTTTACCAAATAGGAGTGCCATATCGTCTCGTGCTCATCTTACGAGACTTTTTGTCGAATCGCACCTTCCGCTATCGCATCGAGGGTGCACTCTCGTCCCCTCACCCTATTCACGCCGGTGTCCCTCAGGGTTCCGTCATATCTCCTCTAGTCTTCACGCTGTTCACCAGCGATATCCCACAGAGTAAAAAGGCTCAGTTGGCTCTCTTCGCCGACAACACTTCCGTTTACTATACTGGTCATTGTCTCAATGCTATAGCTCGTACTCTCCAAACCTCCGCAAACGTCTTAGGCGCTTGGTTCCGGAAATGGAGAATCTAGGTCAACCCCGATAAGAGTCAGGCGGTTCTCTTCTCGAAACGTCGTCGACTCCCTCCCCCACTTCCCATCCCGATCACTATGTACGGTAAGCCAATCCCCTGGGAGAAGCAAGCCAAATACCTAGGCGTGATCCTCGATGAAAACCTTACCTTTAAGGCTCATATTAAGGCGGTTCGCGCGCGCGCCTCCTTCGCTCTTAGCAGGCTCCACTTTGTACTGACAGCCCGTAGTAAACTGTCACTTAAATGCAAGCTGCGCATCTACACCGCAGTCATCCGTCCCATCATGACCTATGCCTGCGTTGTATTTGCGCACGCTCACCCACGTCATCTCCATAAGATGCAGAGCCTCCAGAACCGTTTCCTCAGAAAGGTCACGGGTGCCCCCTTCTATGTCCGTAATATAAATCTCCACATCGACCTTAAAATGCCTACCATAAACCAGTTCATGAAACTCTTATCGAAGCGTTTCTTTGACTGTGGCATCAAACACTCCAACCCCTTGATCTCAGCGGCCGCCCGCTAGACTCCCTCCCGCATTAGCAGTATTCGCCGACCAAGGCATACTTTGATCGCCCCCAACGACGCCACTACCCTCCTCCAGGAGAGTAGTAAGGCCACCAGCACGCACAAGGGGTGCCCTTAGCGTTGTCGCTTAGTTTTAGTTAGTATTTAAGTTTAAGTCCTGGCTGGAGGCCTTAATTTATTAGGGAAACCACAGGCAAGTCCGTTTCAGCAGACGACAACCTCATAGGTTGACCTGCGAGATGCCAAACACAAAAAAAAAAATAGTAACTCTGATCAATGTTTTATTAATAGCGTTTTTTTTTTTAATGCGTTTTACGATTGATGACGTATTAAAAAAAAAAATACTTTCTAGATCTTGTTTATTCCCATTTTCGGTGGAAGTTCGCATGGCACGCACATCATATACTTTTTTTAGTTATATCATTATCTTATTTTAGAAGTCACAGGGGGGAGACACAAATTTTATCACTTTGGAAGTGTCTCTCGCTCAAACTTTTCAATTTTGAAACCTCTCGAACCCTTTTGAATACCTTTCCATACATACACCACAAGTATGGGTTTACTGAAAAAAAAAAAATTGAGTTTCAGTTCTAAGTATGGGGAACCCTCATTTTTTAATTTATTATTTATTGTTGTGTGAAAATCTTAACGCGGTTCACAGAATACATCTACTTACCAAGTTTCAACAGTATAGTTCTTATAGTTTCGGAAAAAAAGGTTGTGACATACGGATGGACAGACAGACATGACGAATACATAGGGTTCCGTTTTTGCCATTTGGCTACGGAAGCCTAAAAACGAGTCCAGAATCATGCGCTGAATTAATTCATTTCAGTTTGTGCGGCGATGTCCCTGCCACCCTGTATTGTTTGACGTCGTAACTAATTTAATTAAGTAAGTAATTTAAATGTTATGTTTTCAAGTTCTTGTAGGTAAATGACGTTGAACTTTCTGAAGAATTTTGTTTGAAGTGACCGCGATTTTTTTGTGTAAGGCAAGGAATATCTCTCAGTATTAGTTATTGGCTGAAAAGGAAATATTTTAATAGTGTTCCTGCCTCAAATCTTAATTATAACCCAATAACATAAACAATAAAAGTATACAATATCTTTTTGTGATCACTTCAGTGGTTCAGAAGTTGGTTTTCCAATTACAGGTTAACTCTCCTGGCTTCAGACGTAAATTTATTTGATATTCAATCTAGATAGTCAAGTTAATTTTGTAACTGTTGTAATAAATTTACTGAATTTCTATTTTCTTTAGCCGTTCCTTTTATTCCTTTTAGAGTTCAGGTTGTAGGATCTAGAGCTCTTAAATATCTTATTCGTCTTGTCATGTAATCTTCAGAAATTGAAATGTTATCTTAGAAACGAGGTAAATATACGAAAACAACATAAAACAGTGTAATGTGTGGCTCAAGAGAAATAAAATTGCGCAAAGGTCAACCACCTCTGTGCGATACAAAATAAAATTATTGGCTCGCGTTGAACATCAAGATTTATCTACTTCAGCCCCGCAACGCTTAGTACGTTATTAGCAACAATACCTACTTTTAAACGTCATTGATTTGCGCAGCTAAAATCATTTGATGTGTACAAGACTTTACCTATGGCAGGAGCGCCATTTTCCAATTTCAAAAGTAGGTAAGTGACAATACGTGGTCATGTTATTATATTTTACACGGTTATAGTTAAAAGGCTAAGGCCCATCGTCCACGACGTTACAAAAAAGTAACCAGTTACAAACTCAAATCACCAATGAGCGGCCCGAATGTCACAGCACTCACAGCGCAGTAATTCAACGGCGATTCGTACACGACGCGACCAATAACAAACGTATTAGCAAGTCTGTGATTGGTGGCTCTAGTCGCCTGTTTTATCTTTTCACATAGCCGCTGCCATTTACCAGCGATTGGTCACAGACACGTTAATTATGAAACTAAGTTGAAGTGTTTTTCTAGAGAGCATTTTTTGGCTCCGTAAAGTGAAACCCCGCTGCTATAATTTTTATAACAGCCGTCACTGCGGCCGTTATATAGGGGCCACAGCTCTTCTAGAGAACCGTACCTTAAGTCAGAATACTGTGCAAGATTTTTAGTAAGTCACTATAAGCTCAATGAAAAACACAAGAAATGTGTGTTTGTTACTTCAAGATGTAAGGCGACTTTTTCCTTTTCCTTCATAGAAATTATTCTCTCTGTACTCTATGTACATTTTCAGCGAGTTTATCTTCTAAGCTTTATGTATACAAGACTTAGATCCTCTAGTGTATTCGCTTTTAACTTATCTGTTTAGTTCGTGGTTGTGAATCTTCTAGGACTTTACATAGTACGTGCTTGTTGGTAGATGTTACACACGTTTTGTTTGTTGTTGATGTTTTCCTTTACCATTTTCAAACCTATGACCTACAAACTCGTTAGTCGCGGCTGTTACCACTGGGCCATCACTGGGTCCACATTCTATATGATAATTATGATTCCCCGCGGAATCTTATCACGTGCAAACCACGTCAATATCGTGTCTTGTAGAAACCCATATAACGACATTTCGATTGTTTCAAAACAAGACATTTCGATTGTTTTCAAAATGTTTTTGGCACATTATGAAACCACGCGTGTGTTTTGAAGTTTCGTTCGATAGTATTTGATCCAAAAACTAGTAATTGCAAATATTACATTTTCAACATCAATAATACCTAGCATCGTTTTTTATTTTTTTTTATAATTGTTTATAACATTTAACACGTTAAGGCAATTGTTTATTCAACAAAAAAAACAGTACAAATATTTTGACAGCAGTGTTAAAATTTATTGAGTTAATGTTTTTGAACGTACCTACTTACGTCTGTAGTGCTATTCTGTAACTATCACACCGTGAAAACTTAGGTGAAGTGAGCGTGGCGTGAGGTGTCAGTGCCACTGATGGTAGGGATTGACCAAAACGGGATGACACTGACAGCTCACTCCACGCAAGTCTTCACGGTGACATTTTTACAGAATCGACATGCTGTTGTCAAAAGCTACGAGAGTGTGTTTACACGTACATTTTTATTTGTTTAAGTGCTCTTCTAGATTTTGAAATAATAATAATGTTACCGACAACTACTGATTAGACCATTTCATGATTGAAGGATATTATCGTAAGTATTATCATTTTCGTCAATAGTATAGGACTTATAGCAACAATGTCACTTGTGTATGTCATACGAAAAACAAATTTTGTAACAAACTTCACCACAATTTTTGTGACCGTCTTCACTTAAATTATTGCTGAATTTTACTCGAACACTCGGTTCCTTACAGTTCTCAAGCGTGGTATTTTGACAGTTCAAGCCACTACAGTTTCGCGTTCAGATTGCGCGGTTTCGTTCATTGTGTCATAGAGAATACGTTATTATCAGATCTCGTGTCTAGCTAAGGGATTGACGTGGTTTCGAAGCAAGGAGTCATTAAGTGGTCACAGTGAATTAGGGCCCAGCATGTCAATTCTGTAAAAATCTCACCGTGAAGACTTGCGTGGAGTGAGCTGTCAGTGTCATCCCGTCTTGGTCAATCCCTAGCATCAGTGGCACTGACAGCTCACTCCACGCTCACTTCACCTAAGTTTTCACGGTGTGATGGTTACAGAATAGCACTACTGCTCTCCAATCACTAATCCGCTAGCCAAAATGAGTGATTCCAGAAAAGAATTTCTCACATAAAAGCGATCCCTAAAACATGTTTATATTACACGGTAAAAAAAAACAATTGATGACCCAAAATCATTCGTATACGACATTAAATAAAGCAATATTCAAAGCCAACATGCGGCTGAATATTAATGACCAGAGATATAAAATTTCCGCTCAACACGATATGTTTGTTGCCTTGTCCATTAGTTGGTGCATTGCCAAACGATATTTGACATATGGACGTATGGCATTGTTCTATGAAGTCTATTATAGATGTTATTATTGTGTCGTTTGACCGTGATTTTTAAATTATGTTGTTGTTTTAGGTTACGTACTCAAACGTGGCCCACTGTGCTCCGCTGCCGGTCCATCTGCCCTGTGACGGCATTATCTTATGAACCGTAATTGTAAGACACTTGAAATGTTGAGACTGTGTACTACTCACTATAAACGCTATAAAAAAGTAAAAAAATTAAAGGAGGTCCCCATAAAAGAAACGTGTTTTTTTTTTAAAATAAGTATTTCATTAAAAAATGTGCTACATATTTTACGTTGATAAGAACGCTTCGTGCGCGAGCCCGACTCGCGCTTAGCCGCTTTTTTTTTTACATTGGAGCACAAACTTTGTTACTACCTACCTACGTAGAAAGTTTTTTGGAACGAAGTTCTTTAAAATGCGGTTTGCGGTAGCAATACACTGATAGAAATCGTCACGTTACAAAAAAGCGTAATGCAACTTTCAAGAGAGATAGTTTTCGAGGGTGCTGAAGCCAACAGTGAGGTCAAAATGCAAATCCAAGATGGCGGCTACGAAAATAAAAACAAAACATCATGGGTGTCGTTTTTCATGGTTTTGAGGGTGCTGATGTGAATAGTAAGGCCAAACAGAACATACAAGATAGTGAAAACTTTATGAGAGCTTCCTAAAAACATAAACTAGTTGGCTCTGTATTAAAGACGCGTAATAAATTCACACTTTCCCTCTCGCTGATTCTATTACATACGAGTGTATGTGCATGCGAGTATCGCGTATGGAACTGCATTCCTGACGGAGGTCCCTCAACCGCTCATTTTTTTTGCTAGATTTACGGCAAAATACTCAGTCATACAAGTCGACAAGTCTCAAGCCGTCCTGTCTATATTTGGTGTTTTGTAGCGACTTTTTAGAATATTTTTAATGTTAAATCGCGCTTGAGAATTCGTTATAATAATATTTGGTGTATGTCTTCATGATCAACTGTGGAAGCTTATGGACTAAATAGGATCTCAATACTCTGATTATGATAATGGTTGAAGGTGCACACAACAACACGCCTGTAATCCCAGGAGGCTTAGGCAGAGGTGTACCGATAGTACACCCACATTTCGCCAGTTATGCTTAAGTGCCATGTGGGTAATAGCTGGAGGCGAGCCTATTGCCATCAACCGGACACAAATCTAGACTCCGAGCTGCTACTGAGAAGTTCTAGATAGAAAAACTCAATAACACTGCCCGACCTGGGAATCGAATCCAGGACCTCATGCTCAGCAGTAGCTCTTGCGACTACTAGACCAACGAGGCAGTCAAAGATAAGATAATAAGGTGATTGAAAGTAATTGAAAATAAACCTAGTAGGTGATGACTCAACATTAGAAACTTGTAAACGTTTGCTTCTGAATCATAGAAGAGCATCATTTAGATTAAATGGTCCTTAGGGACGGGAAGTAATCATTACTTTTGGCAAGCGACAACAGACTTTTACGATTTCTTATTCAAGGAGGAACGTAGCCACTATTTATTAATAAAAAATCGGTTGAAACTTTTTGATAGCAAAGTTATAAAATTAAACTTTGCGATCAAAAAGTTTCAATAGATTTTTTCATCAGATTTGGTCATCGATCTGCCTAGCTCATCCTCTAATATATTGAGGTTGGCTTCTAGTCTTACCAATGTTTTACATGAAGCAACTGCCTATCTGACCTGCACAACCCAATTACTGGGTAACAGGATATCCCTTGGTAAGACTGTCATCAGAAGCTCAAAACTGTCAGAGTTTCTGATGACAGCAGTGACCAACGGCTTAATGTTGTTCTTGGTGCATCGTCGTACATAAAAAAATATAATTAGTGTATACAAAACATTGTAAAACATTTTAAAAGAGTAACGGTGGCTTTGATACAAGTTTCTTGCCCCTTCTTCTCCATACGAAACTACCATTTGGAAGGGGCGCCTAGAATCAGTTCTATTTTAATGTAAATGTTGACGTTCAAAAGTGCCTTTTTATGTGCATATTTGAAAGAAATGCTTTGACTTTGACTTTGTACTTTCTGAGGCACGGAGGGGTCTCAATATGTAATGAAAGGTCACCCATCCACAAACCGACCGCGGCAAGCGTTGCTTAAACTTCCATAGACTCGGCTGTTATCATTTAGCCACGAGCCTCTTGACGAGAACTTAACATCAGTAGGTGCTTCTAGGTACTTATGTATTTACAAAATATAAGAACGTCAAATTGTATCTGCATTACTTCCCTTCTAATCGCATCTTTTTCCATCTCTTTAAAACGTTACTCATAACCTAAAAAAAAAAAAACTCGAAGGTAACATTTTTGGGAAATCTATTACGTGTACGAAAAGTAGCCTATGTCGTAACGAAAAGTAGCCTCAGGCTACCTTCTACCTAATAGAACATTTTTATCAAAATTCGTTGAGTGGTTTAGTGGTTTAGGCGTGAAAAGATAACATAATACAGATAGACAGAATTACTTTGCAAAGTAAAATATTAAGTATGGATTAAGATACGTATTTTGAAAATTGGTAACTCAGTATTCCTATCACTATACCAGCGCTAGAAGCACCGACTCTTCCCATTTCCTCTTGTCATTGATAAGCAATCAAACCACACCAAACATCGACTCATCTGAACGCAATAAAACTCTTTGATACGAGTACAAGTTCCAAACAAAACCACGCATATCATAAGAAGGGGCTTTTAACAACTGAAACCCACCGCCCTTCGGCCACTATTCATGAAAACCAGAACTTTTGCAAAGGATTAATTCGTGCGCATTCGGAATCGCAATTCAGGTGATCCCAAACAAGTCACCACGGAACCCGCTAGTTGGCAAACTTTCCATAAAATAAACGCTCCTACCCTTACATTAAAATCCTTTTGACTCCAGCTTAAAATTAATAGGCCATTCATAAACGTGGCCCAATTATATTATGTTTTAATTACAGGCCTAACTTAATTTCGGAACAAAAGAGTTTCCTTATTTTTTAAATTAAATTATGGACGGCGGAACTCGGTGTTACTTTTATGGGCCGTAACGAGAAGCGCAAAATCAAGGTTGGCATGGAAGCCCTGACCTCGTTTTCCTAAATCTTTACATATTTTTTTTGGTTTCTTTACAATTCAAGAGGAAAAATTGTGATGTTAGGACAATGCTAATTTGGGTTGTAAGATGTTTTGTGTTGTCGCTTTATCAACACTGAATGTTTTTACAGCACTTTCCAAACTATTTTTGTAACGCCAATGTTATCATTCTTTCAGCAATTGTACGACTTGAAATTCTAAAACATACTCGTATATTTTATTACAGTCGAAGAAGCTTTTATAGCATAAGTATTTTTGGAGCCATGAACAGTTTTTCTTTTTGCTCAATGACTTGTCAATGGCATGTTGCACGGTTCAAGTGAACTAATACTACTGATTGCTCCTAGGAGTCGCTTACACAGGGGTGTTAATTAAAAAGCCTATTTTCACGAGTGTTGGTACTTTCAGCATTCACATTACTGTATGTCTGTAGAGTCCCTACATACATACAGTAAGCGTTCAAAAGTGGATAGGCACGTTAAAAGTCGTATTGCTGTGAACTCGCGGTACGACTGTATGAGTTTAAACGTTACACACCACAAAGATTGCAGTTTTGCACGGCACACACTGAGGTATCTAAAAATATATTTCCTTCGCTTTTGTTAGACACGCATCATGCGCGTGATCTGGCAAGTTTATGGCATTGCTAAAGTTCGAGTTAATCTAATCTGAGCTGCTAGCATTAGGCGCCAAGCGTTGGACTGAAAAGCCGCGGAGCTGAGGTTCTGATCTCATAAGTTTTATTTCCAATTTTTTATTTTGGTTTGAAAAAATAATAATAATTTATAAAATTCTGCTTTTTATTTTTGTTTGTTATTGCAATAAAGGGTTTAGAATAAAAAAAGCGTAAGCCAAATAGGATGTGCAATACTATATCAAGGAACTTAGAAGCAATTTGTTTTTTTGACATGTGAAATGTTCAAAATATTTGATCAGTAGATTTATTTCACCATATACATTAAGCTTCGATCATTAATTTCCAAAATAAGTGATTTTAATAGTTGTAATGTAGGGCAGTTTGTTTACATTACGTATTTCATATTTTATTTGGCTTTAGTGAATATAGGTTACATATTGTGGATAGCTTAAGTATTAATTTTCTTTAAGAAAAGAAGATTGACACTAAACCTCAATATTTTATAACTAAATACACAGGATAAACTATTCCGGAACGTAAACGTTCTTGTTTATTACGTTATTGTTTGTTGGGCTTCTGTGATGCAACCTTTTTAGCATGTGAGGGCTTATTTAAATACTCCTTCCACTTCATAAATAAGTGCTCAGACTAGCAAAGATTCCCTCTTCCTCACATCTCTTAACCCACAGGCTCCCAATATTTATATAAAACAAAGAATGTAATACTATTAGACATCTCTAAGTAAAACTCTATATACTATAGTAATTAAGAATAGAATATTATAAATAACATTATATTTATGACACTTTACTCATCTTGCACTAATTTAAACACATAATAATTTATATTTAGTAAAATATGAAATATATAAACGATAAGTGGTTTCAATATATATTTGTGATATCACATCATTTGCATTCACTTTTACGCAGCGGAAGAATATTCGCCAATGCTTCAATATTTAAATTTCACTGCATTTTGGAAATTATGACCACAATACCGCTAATTAGAATGTCATCTATCTCACAGAAATCGAAATAATTTACTCAGTTTTCTGTGGTCTAACTACAAACTTTTATTATGCATGTAAACGAGATGAACGAGACAAGTATCGAATGATTATCGAACCGCTTAAAGTAATGTCATTAAAACAAACAAAAATTTATCGTTTTGGGTATTATTAATAACATTTCAAAAACTATAAAAATGTATAATTTGTAAAAATAAATCCGCAGGCCTAGGTGAGATTCGAACTCAGGGCTCGCCATAATTGCTCCTACCCAAGCACGGTAACGATTAAGCTAACACGCCATTTGGTAAGTTAGTTGAAATTATGAACTAATATCAATTACAGACAAAGTGAGTGTGTGTGCGTGTCTATAGTATAGAAACAACTTATAGAAGAAGGTCGTTAGTGAAACCGAAGCGTCAATCTATTGCTTTGTGAGATTGCTTATGGACTTATGACTTACACAAATTACGGCTTTTGCAACTATCCCTAAGATCCCTTTTATTATATTTCGTTGTCGTAATATTTGTTCAACAAAATGTGTTTCATACTATCTAGTATTCACGTAGAACTCTAGTCGCCCAGAAAGTATATTCAGATTTTTTATTACGGCCATTAAAAAAATGCAACATTAAAACTCAAGCGCAATTTTCCGCGCCTAATTGTATAACGTTTTTGAAAAGCATGCAAATGAGTCGCGTTTGCATATGTTTGGCACACATTATGGCCCATAATGTTTTCTAAAAATATCAACTAACAGACATGTGCAGTCTTGCGTGGCCAAGCTTTTGTCACTGTTTCGATGTTGACTAAAATGTTTGTGTTAATAGCAATGAAAGAAAATAATGTGTTATGTCACTGTGGGAAAAAAATACATTAGTAGATTTGTCACAGTGACAAACGATAAGTGTAATAAAGTCCCATCGGACTCAGCTTTGATTTACAGCTTTGTAAATGTTGCAGAATAATCAAAAAGATTTTCGTTGATACTATAGGTACTTATTATGTTTCTTTTTTCAAAATACCAGTTTATATTTGGAAAATTGCGAACAACGACGATCGCTACGAACGATGATTGACTGATATGAATGATGATGAACATTTGACACTGACAGATGCGCTGGTTACATTCGAGCTATATTCCGACCAAACAGAAAAAAGATGTGCGGCATTTACTCTTAAATTAGCCAATCGGTAATCAAGTTTTCAATCGTCCTAAGCAGACTAGTTTTACTTGCAAAATCTATCTTACCAAGGGGTATTGTGTTACCCAGTAACTGGGTTGTGGATGTCAGATGGGCAGTCGCTCCATGTAAAATACTGGTATTTAGCTGCATCCGGATGACTGGAAGCCGACCCAACATAGTTGTGGAAAGGCTTGTCAGATTTTAGTCCAAGTATCGTCATACAATTGTTTTATAACTTTTGTCAATCATAATCTAAATCATTCATTCAGTTAACTTTTCATTCATTAATTCAGTCATTCAATCATAATGTAAATCATTCATTCAATCAGCTATTCATTCATTCATTCAATCATAATGTAAATGAAGATAGTTTTGGAACTATGGCATGATACGTGCAATAAGTGGTTTTGTGCGCAATAACTTTAGTTTCCTAAGAAGAGGAGGACTGTCCTAGGGTAACATAGTGAGTAATAGTTCGGAGGACAGGGCGATTTAATCCCAGACAACTGATCACTGAATATATGTGAGTGTTCACCAATTTTTAACTGCTAAAGGAGAATTCTTACAACACATTTAGATAATAATGTAATGTACTTAACTTTGAAGTTACGGTAACATCTAAGTGTAGTACTTAGATGTTACCGTAACTTCAAAGTTAAGTTCAACAATCAAGTCCGCTTATTGCAGTCACCCTGACCTCCGCCTTATGCATACAGTCTGTCCCAGCCATCTTTTTAATGTGGTCAGTTACGTACTATAGTAAAATACTTATTTAGTTCGAGTAACAAGCCATCCAAAATACCGAAAAACAGAATCCCATGAACAGAGCTTATTAACAGAATCCCATGTCAAATTCACCGGTAATTATCGGTTTCGTCGTACTGGTACAGGCTGAATAGCCATGCCAGTAATTGCTTACGTCGATACATTACGCTCTAGGAACCATGTTTGCCTACACCAACAGGGGAGAAATGGGCAGAATGTTACCAAATGCGTGTAACTATTTGTAATTGGATGTCAAATCGGAGTAGAGTTGAGTAAGTTTGACGAATAGTCTTGCGTTTGAATAGTCTCCAGCAGAGTAAGTTTATAAGTTTGAAGAATAGTCTTGCGTTTGAATAGACTCCAGCAGCCTATTTGCGTAACACACTTGCAAGTGCAATGTCTTTAATTTTGAAAGAAAGAAAGAAAAGTATTTATCTGCACCCAGTTCGTGAAGCACAAAATAAAATGACGAAAAAAAAAACAACAATAGTGGGTGTCAGGCTTTTGTGGCTGCGATCAATTTGACAATTCAACAATATTCATTGTGTTATTTACGCTATCAGCAGACGTATTTTTCAAACGTATGAAGAAATGGATTAAGAATTTACTTAAAAATCTGAAAGATTGTGATTGAATGAGTGTTTGGTGTGTGGAGAGAGGAAAGATTATGAAGCAATTTATAATTTTTATGTGTGTAAAATTGTACTTCGATTAAATTGAACTTACCTTCACGTGTTGAGCGTAGATTTGTAGGTTGTATATAAGCTGTTTTCCAAAACACATAAAACTTTTGTTCATACAAAGTTAAAGCTTTAGTAGAATTAAGTAAGTATTCCCTAAACAATTGCGCCATACAACAGGTAGGTACCTACATTAAAAAGTTAGAATATTCTTCGTGCAAACCTCGTTACGAAGATTCTGTTAGCGAAGACGCCTTTCATCTCGTTTACGAGACCTCATCTTGACTCGAACAATATGTTATAGAAGGGAACTCTTACAATTGTGAACCCAATCAACCTTTGAACGAACTCTTTCAGAATTAAGACTGTTTTCTCTTGTCTCCCTATCTCAATTTGGGTCTGTTTACAAAGAATTTTAACAAAATTAGCTCCGTTGCCAAATGTTAACAATGACATTAGCAAATATTTATGCAACGAAACTAGGGCAGTTCCGCAAAAGTGGAACAAAAATTAAAACTTCTGCGAAAACGTCTGCGAATTACCAGCAAAAGAGTTTTTGAGAACATTTTTGGTGAAACTATTGAGCAAGCAGTGGCGAAATACCTACTGATAAGCAAAAGAAAGTAAGAATACCTACAGCATTTAAATATAATTTTGGTAATTTTAGACATGTTGCTAAAAATTATAAGATTTTTAAAAATGATACCAAGAAATTCTTCCCTGTAACTTTTATTCTTTTCCCACAGATCTGCCAGTAGTTTACGAAAGAAATATCACAATCTTAAGTCAATAATTAAAAAAAGTTAAATCAAACATGGCTACATAATTATCCGAACAAGCGTTATAATTGCTTATCGGGTGTAAAATTAATGAGCATTTTAATGTGACAGGTATTACAATTTTCGGGAGCGCGTGGTACAAATTGTTAATTTACTTTATATGTGATTAATATAATCACACACGTTTGTTATGACAACTGCCAGATATATTCATGGAGATACATACAAAGACGGGCTGAACTCACTGAAGGGCTTTTGGTAACAATCAACAGTGCAAGCAACAAGATTCGGTACTGTCAGACCGACTTAGACCGCGTTTGTTAGTTTGTTTCAGCCTACAAGGGGGTTACTCCTATGTCAATGTTATACGAAAAGTGAAGTGCTATTTATTATATATTATGTAATATAAACATCGCAGACCTTATCCATTGCTTTCCGTAAAGTCATGCAGGCTCGTTTACTAATTTTTTTTGCAAAATTTTGGCTGAAGTAAGATTAGTAAAATCAAAACTTCCTTGTCTAATGCTGATTTATTTATTTACACTCCTTTGAATGAATTAATCCTAAAACCTAAATTGGAACCCTTAAAATGATAAAAGTAGTCATCTGTTAAACATTTTGTTTAGAGCTCTTTGCAATAGATGGCGTTTTACTCAACTTGTCCTGTCATCACAGTAACCACTTTATCAAAAAACTTTTTATCTATTACTTAACACAGAAATATAAAATAAATCTATTAACATGTTTTTCTGTACCCGGAACTATAGACGAAAAGACACGTTTTAAAAGTAGGTCGACTCCTAGATGGCGTTGTAAAACTAGTCTCTGGTAATAAGTGTGTCGCTGATGCTGCCATCTGTTGAAAATTTGGACGAATTAAAATAGCCAACTCAATAGCCAGACTTAGGGAGGTGCCATTTCCTTGTATGGGACTGGATATCTGTACGTAGTATTGTATTATCTGTGGCAGTAATATGCTTTGCGAAACTCTATATACACTGATGATTCTAACCATATCTTTACTATTGAACATATTATTTAGGCTATACTGTCAAACTTAGTACGGAAGTAGATCATAATCATCTGCCTAGCCTATACCCAAGTACATATGTTGGGGTCAGCTTCTATCTATATATTACATGGATCGGCCTTCACGGAAGTAGATATCACTAATAAGTCAGACATCACGCAACACCAAAGAGTATCTATGACATAGTATCTGATACATGATTATTGACAAACTCCAACCACCCACTACTTCAAACATAATCTAACTAACCACACCTGTACCAAGCAACATAACACCATCTTTAATGTTTTCGTAATTATATTCTGCTTTCACAGCTTATGCGTGATGCGTGTGCGTACTTTAGCGTGATGTTATGTTATCATAACATTAAGCCTTGTTTCCCTCGAAGGGTTGGGCAGAGGTGTACCTGTACATCCACATTTCCCCAGTTATGTTTAAGTCCCATGTAATAGGGGCGAGCCTTCTGCTTTCAGCTTTTGACTAAGTGGTCGGTTCATATCCTTTGGACGTGTGCACATGCTCGAACAAAACGTCATCGTTTTTTGACATTAACCATTACGTGCGCTTATATAAACCTAGAACAACAAAACTTCTGATGCCGTACATATATCAAACTTTGTACGCATACTGCTGGAATTACAAACAAGGTACTTAAATCTACAAAATCATAAATACCGATACAAATTATATTACTGACGGCGGTGTGGGATCTCGTTTCCAATACAACAGGATAATTGAAAATATATTTGTTTGACTCGCTTCAATTAAAACGAATCCGATAATTGATGTATCAGTGGGTACTCGAGTAATAATTATTGCAAATAACATTGTGTTGTTTACTCCCATCATCGTTTTATTTGAATAGGTACTGATATCGGGTGACACGATTTTTCTGTTGTAATTAGTAGGCTTAATAGACAGAACTTGGAGCTCACAGAATATTGCGGTTGATCCCAAAGCTCTGTATAACTAAATTCAATTTAAACAGCTAAAAGTCAATTAAGAAATGTAAGGTGGTGACAAAAAAAACTAATACCTACAGGGAGTAAACATACAAACAATAATAATGCAAAAGCTAAATCGTTCACTGATACATCGGCCAGTGATCCATTAAATGGATTACATTCTTGGCTGGCGGTCTTACGAAACAACGTTACTAAAGAATACTAATGTGACGTATACACGCAAGCGAGTATTAGGTAAACACTTGCAAGTATTGGACCAACTTTAACTTGCAAGTTTTAGTTTAGAACTAGATGGTTTACTGGTGCAACTTTTACTTTGAAACTGGACTTATGGCTATGCATATTTTATTACTTAAACGTATTTTCTTTCTTTCTTTTTCTTTACTTAAGCTTTCATTTAGATAGTGCATGCTTCTTCTGCGAGCTTCAGAGAGCAGTGGTGGCCCAGTGGAAACGGCCGCTACTTACGAGGTGTAGGTCGTGGGTTCTAACCCAGACAGGCGCTATAGTATATTGTGTAGGTAAGTTATTTCATCACCACTGCTCTCAAAAACAGTGAAGGAAAACATCGTGAGAAAACCGGCATATCTTAGAACCAAAAATTCGAAGACATATGACATCTACACCAACCCGCACTGGGGCCGCGTGGTGGGTTACGGCTCACTCCCTCTCACAGAGAGGAGGCCTGTGTGCCAGTGGATGGAGTATGTAGTGGGAACATAATAGGCTAATCATGCATGTTTCATATGCATCTTTTACTTTCAGACTCGCGAACTGTGATAATGCCTGCAATTTGCTTAATTAATTATCAATTAATTATTCAAGTAACACAACTCATAGTATTAGTAACAATTTGACTTATACCTACGTAAGTAAACTAAATTAAATACAAACGACGAAATGTTAATCAAGCTGTAAGTCCACCAACATGTCGATTATGTAAAAATCCCACCATGTATAGACTTGCGTGGAGTGAGATGTCAGTGTCATCCCGTCTTGGTGAATCCCTAGCATCAGTGGCACTGACAGCTAACTTCACCTAAGTTTTCACGGTGATATGGTTACAGAATAGCACTACAGAATTTTGGTAGCACCTGTTAACGATCATATAAAGAAAAGAAAAACGATCACTTAGCCAAAAGGCTAAGTGATCGTTTCTCAACGGTTTCTCAAAATCTCAACTATGTTAAGCGCCTACAGAAGAAAATACACACCCAATAAATTGCACATAAAATAATGGGCAACATCTATTGAGGAGGTGTACTCCTTTACTTATAGGAGGCCTCAGCATTTATTTATAGTAACGTGAATCAAACACTGCACCAACAATGACCGGTTCAATTCCTGCTGATATTGCAATAAGGCCTTCACAGGACGGTGTATGTTTGTGTTCATGTGATTTGTGTGCAATGTCTCGCTTGTGAGCCTTTAAGCGGATGATGGCGTAAGGTCAAAGCGATCGCTCAATTGCAGGTTTGTCGACTGAATAGGTTCCTATTAGACAAGTACTATTGATAATCAACAATCTACATACTAATATAATAAAGAGTTTGTTTATTTGTTTGAAGGCGAATCTCGGGCACTAGCTGTAAGATCAGTTTTTTTTTTGCATTTGATAGCCCGATTTTTGAGGAATGTTATAGGTTAACATCACGCTAACTAAAACCCTTATGAGCCGAGCAACAAGAACAAAAGTCAGAAAGACCACCAAGCGAAAACATGTGGCTGTTATTTTAGTATATTGTGGTGTCTAACGACTTTCACGCGAACGAAGTGATGGTATAAAGCAGTTTAGTGGCACTAGCCACGATGTCAATATTAAAAAAAGAACCTTTAACCTGCAAATGCTACCCACCATTAGGGGGTTTACGAGATATTCCAGGTTATGGAGCAAAATATTAATACAAAAAAACACACCCACTCGTTGTTTAAAAAAACAACCGCCAGTACTTAAGACCAACATTATATTACACAGCGTGATGTCCACTAAAAACAACACTCAAACATCCGTCCGCATGACAAAGCACGATCAAAATAAGTGAGAATAATTTAACGCACAGTTTTTTGTGTTGTTGCTAGGATGAGCTTTGGAATGTGGAGCGACTCATGTGACGCTGTCTCTCTAAAATAATAAATTGTCTCTCGATGCCGTGTCTCATTCTAACTGAACAACAGTATTTTCTTTTGTTTTCTTTAATGATGATCACTGTTTCTGTTGACTTTGATTTGACAAGACATTAGTACCTGACATTAATCCTAACGTACATTAAAAGGCCGTAGTTTTTTTTTTTTTTGGGAATGGCATCTCGCTGGTCAACCTATGAGGTTGTCGTCTGCTTAAACGGACTTGCCTGTGGTTGCCCTAATAAATTAAAGCCTCCAGCCAGGACTTAAACTTAAATACTAATTAAAAACTAAGCGACTACACGCTAAGGGTACGCTAAGGGTCCTGTGGGGTACGAACCTCGGCTTAGGGCGTCGCTGGAAGAGGGCAGCAAGGGACTAGCTGGATCAGGATTTCAGTGATTTTGGGACGAATTTAAAGCTACAGGCTCAGCGGCGCGGGCTGGCTCGAGCAAGGGTCGGGAGGGGCGTGGATTTGGGTGTCGCGGCGGGCCTCGGCGGCGAGGATGGTAGGACGGCGATCGGGTTTTCCGCTTGTGTAAAGTGCTGGTGGCCTTACTGCTCTCCTGGAGGAGGGTAGTGGCGTCGTCGGGGGCGATTAGGGTATGCCTTGGTCGGCGAATATTGCTTATGCGGGAGGGAGTATAGCGGGCGGCCGCTGAAATCAGGGGATTTGGGTGTTTTATGCCACAGTCAAAGAAACGCTTCTATAAGCGTTTCATGAACTGGATTATGGTAGGCATTTTAAGGTCGACGTGGAGATTTATATTACGGACATAGAAGGGGGCACCCGTGACCTTTCTGAGGAAACGGTTCTGGAGGGTCTGCATCTTATGGATATGACGTGGGTGAGCGTGCACAAATACAACGCAGGCATAGATCATGATGGGATGGATGACTGAGGTATAGATGCGCAGCTTGCATTTAAGTGACAGTTTACTACCAGCTGTTCTGACGGGAGGCTGCTAAGAGCGAAGGAGGCGTGCGCGCGAACCGCCTTATTAGGAGCCTTAAAGGTAAGGTTTTCATCGAGGATCACGCTTAGGTATTTGACTTGCTTCTCCGAGGGGATCGGCTTACCGTACATAGTGATCGGGCTGGGAAGTGGGGGAGGGAATCGACGACGTCTCGAGTAGAGAACCGCCTGAGTCTTATCGGGGTTGACCTCGATTCTCCATTTCCGGAACCAAGCGCCTAAGACGTTTGCGGAGGTTTGGAGAGTACGAGCTATAGCATTGGGACAATGACCGGTATAGTAAACGGCAGTGTCGTCGCGAAGAGAGCCAACTGAGCCTCTTTGCTCTGTGGGATATCGCTGGTGAACAGCGTAAAGACTAGAGGAGATATGACGGAACCCTGAGGGACACCGGCGTGAATAGGGCGAGGGGACGAGAGTGCACCCTCGATGCGATAGCGGAAGGTGCGATTCGACAAAAAGTCTCGTAAGATGAGCACGAGACTATCTGGCACTCCTAGTTGGTAAAGCTTGGATAACAAGCCGTTGTGCCAGAATTTGTCGAAGGCTTTCGCTATGTCGAAGAATAGCACACCCGTCGTCGCGTTAAACTGCATACCAGCGCACAAGTGCTCTACGATACGGTGGACCTGGTGGATACTCGAGTGTTGGGGACGGAAACCAAACTGCTCGTTGGGAATGAGGCTCTTTGCTTCGGCGTAGTCTTTGAGACGCTTATAAATAAGCCTCTCGTAGATTTTGCCGAGTACATTGAGTAAGCTAATGGGACGGTAGCTGGAGGGCTCAGACTTTGGCTTGCCTGGCTTTGGGATACCGATGACGGTTGCTTCTTCCCACGCTTGTGGGAAGATGTTGTTGCTCAAGGCGCCCCGTAGTTTTGATCTTCGGTTGAATATCTTTATTGGAAACTGCCTACCAAAGTATACCAACAATTACTCTATACAACATACAACCTACAAACATTTCTGTTGCCAGATAGTCAATCTTAAGGACAGTTCAATTCGGTTCAGAGGTTCCCACATACAATACACAGTCGTGTCCCAAACACGCCTGAGGTTACATATGACCAGGCGTCGGACCATCAGAGCTTGCAGATAATGTCGGTCTTACTAGTGTTCATGTCTGTATTCAGTTTTGGAGCGATAATCTATTTAGGAACCATTAAAGTGGTGGATTTATTGAACCTCGAAATCTCGCCTTGTGATACTGCACGAGATAGTTCGATACTTTGAAGTTTCGAGGATATCTTCTCAAAAGGATGTTAGGTCTATTGGTTTCGTAACCAGCTTCAACGAAACTTCAAATGGATTTTTATAAAACAACTTCTAAATTTTATCTGGAAAAGTTGTTGTGATACTTCAATAAATGCAAATAAGAAAATTGTTCATAAAGTTAACAATTTTATAACACTTGTTCAGTTTTACAGCAAGATTCGTGCAAATGGTTTTCCGATCACATCTTATAAATTGTAATTTTTTTATGCCTTTGATATCGAAAATGCACGGAGAGCGCTCGCAAAACCAACAACGAAAATGGACTTGGCAAAACTTCGAAATACATTAAAGTACACTGTTAAAGAAACAGACATAACAAACACAAATATAGAATCACTGTTACCCAGAATCGGAAACGAGTTCCAACTTCAAGTCACCGACAAGGTTACTAGCGCAGTTCTCACAAAAAGCGTCGTAAGCATTCACTTTTAGACATTACTTTGTAAGGGGGGTGACTGAGTGGGAGGAGGGCCTCCCCCCGGCCATAGAAAGCCTCTATTGTCGCGAATCTCTATAGACAACTCGAAATTAGGAATCTGCGGAATCGTGGAAATTATTCAAATGATAGCGTTTGGGACGTAAATAGAAATATTGGAGCTCATTCGCGGAATTTATTGTTAGTTTGTTTTTCTCATATCGGATAGCGACCAAGAATTTGTTTTGTGGATCTTATCTCCATTCCTTTGGCAATCTGGATAACACGGGCTATTGAATTGTGAGTAGATACATTCGATTGTAAGATTATCCAAGTTTTTCTTGTAGCGCGCAATGCGAATTTTCATAAGACTGTTAGTGTTTTATAAGAACGCAATCTGACTACTGTTTGCTGTTGGCATATTTTAGGTACTTTGCTGTTGTTAGATATGAACTTGGTACCTGGCAGGTGACAATCAGTCGCCATTAAAAAACTTTATGACTTCGTGTTCGCTGCAAGCACGTTAAGGTTGACGTTAACGGCTTCACCCGGGAGTCAGTCAGCACACAGGTAGTGTGACACTGTAAATGACGCTGTCAGAAGTCGATATCTTGCTCGTGTGTCGGTGACACTCGATCATGTACTTGGGTGACGCCTGTGAACGCCTACCTGGCCTTAAACATAGTATCGATACATTACATCCATGTTATTGGCTTTATGGTACGGCGAAACCAACGCGTTCAACATACGTCCGCCATGGCGTGCAAATAAGAATGCGTTCATTGAATTTTGTTCTGACCGCACCGATTACAGGATGCTCCGTGCACTTTACTTTTGAACTACTTTTTATTTAGAATCTTTGTAAAAAAAAAACTTGTTACATAATGATTACACATATGTACCTACCTCTTGGGTTTCTGAATGGAACCAAGAAGGCAAAACAGACCATAAACTGACACCTGCATCCTTGGCACCCCCTCGCTTTTAACTTCGAGTATATTATTATGATAATTCGGGCAAAGTGTTATTGAGTTTTTCTATCTAGAATTTCCCAGTAACAGCCCGGGCTCTGGATTTGTACTCGGTTGATGGCAATAGGCTCGCCCCCTATTACATGAGACTTAAGCATAACTGGCGAAATATGGGTGTACTATAGGTGCACCTCTGCCTTACCCTTCTGCGATTACAAGCGTGATGATATGTTATGTTTATGATTTTGAATAATTATGCAAAAAAAATATCTTGAAAAAATCACAGTTGTCGTTTCTTTTGTTGGGCATGTAGGGTAATAAAAAAACTAAAATGATATATTTTTTTAATTATAACACCAAAACATTCCACCAAACTTATTCCACCAGCCATTGCAATCCGTAACATCGTACGTTAAACTAGTTAGCAACACAATCCTCAAGCGATGAATCCCGCTGACATAATTAGTGCATCGTACTATATTCACTGTACACGTTGCAACTTTAGATTATGTAACATTATTACATTTGTGCGAGAATTATTTGGAATTGCAAGATATTACTTTAAAAGCGGGTTTCTTTGAACTTATTAGTATATTATGCTGTTAATGTAACATGGAACCCTTATAGTTTTGCGATGTCCGTCTGTCCGTCTGTCCGCAGCTTAGCTCTGAGACTATTTGCACTAGAAAGCTGCAATAGTATGTACATGCATATACAAATCAGTTACGCCGAAAAGTGGAATAAAAAATCTTGAAAAAAAAAGATTTTGGTGTACCTAACCTCCCTTACAGGTTTTTTTTTTGTGTGGCAAATCATCAAATGACTTTTCCCGCTCTGGTCAAAGCGGGAGGGCGTGTCAGACTTTTACTGACTTAAACCCAAACGTGTTCCTTCAGAGAAGGTTATATAGTCATTGACCAGGATCCAGTGAACTTTACACCCTGTTCCTCATATCACTATACACGCTAAAACGGCTCATCGGATTTGAATGAAATTTGACACATGGGTAGACCATGACCTGGAGAAGGATATAGGCTTGCAGACGAAGTCGCGGGTGACAGCTAAAATAAACCACTAACTAACCACCCACCAACCACTAACTATAAATTACCTAATTCTGATGCTTAGGTACCAACAGATACATATACCAAGAGGAGTAAGTATGATCAATACCTATTTCAAGCCATCATCTTTCAATATTCACAGTCTTGGTCTAAATTCACAAGAGCACCACGACCAGTATGATGGTTATACCTAATAGCTATCATGATTAGAAAACTAAAGTAGATGGAACAACATCAGACGCGTACAAAATGATTGGATCGCAGACTAGTAATAGTTTGGCACATGACTTCCATTTGGACGCGTTTCAACATTCATTCATAAATTATTGTTTTGACGAATGACGTTACTGAGTACGCTACTCTTGTGTATTAGACAGGCATTATGGCACTCTATTTGTTCAAACAGTCGGAAAATTATTGGCAGACGTAATGTTTTATATGGTTTGATAATTTTCTTGCCTCTTTCAATGTGGTCGTTTCAAGACATCAAAATGTACAGGTGTTTTTGTGGTTTAATTTGTGACTTTTATCATCGCAAATCGTATGACAATCCCATCATTCCTTATTAACATACAACTACGGATAACATTCGGGTTATGAACCTAAATAGACTCTGCATAATCACCATTTATGCCTAAATACAGTCAGTTCAACCTGAAGACCTCAAAACAGACAATTTATTTCGTGAGGGTATATAAAAATGTGAACATTAAAACTTGTTTTCGTAAAAATTAACGTCAGTAAAAGTTGGATTTAAAATCTCTGTAACTAAAAGGTTTCCAGGTATTGTCAAGTACACACGGCTACATATCAAGCGATGCATTTCCAGTATAAGCTTACCTCTCATTGTACGAAAATCCTTTACAGTGCGAGATCAGCTTACGTATACTGGAAATTTATAGCTGAATGTGAGGTCATGTGTACAAAAAATGGTGAGTAGAAGTGACTCTCGGCTTCGGTAAGTGTTTTTTGTTTGACACCCATCAGTAAATTCTTCAACAACTCCACACTCCAATGCTGGCCTTCGCCCTTGAATATAACGCTAATCATCTTTTGTCATTAGTGGAAACTCAGGCTTCTGGGTGACACGCTCCAGTAATTACTACTTACAGTTCCTATCCAAACAGTTAACAAATTTATATTGGTTTAAGATATATTACTGATACACTTTTGTAAGTGTCCAAAACACTAACACATTGAACAATTGCTTTTTTGATTCTGTAACAAGTTTTAAATGTAACACTTATAATTCTGTAACTTTTATGAAGGTGTTTTTAAAGTCTCTGCCAAAGTCTAGTTAAGATCGTAAAAGTGTAGATGCGATGTTGAAGCGTGTCAATGTGTTATTTGAAAATAAACAAAAAAAAAGTTATAACAACTCCCTGGAATGCGAAATCTTGCAGCACATAGTTGAAAAAAAAACCTTATTGCTAACTTGTCTTCAGGGTACGTTAAATTTAAAGCACTAACCAGAGCGATAACTGTATCCATACAGCCCCAAATATGGTAACATCATCTCACATGACGTAGTCTTTAAACATCAAGAACAACCGCATCATGCATAACACCACTGAAGTCGTTACGTATTCACACTCGGCATCATCGTTCCTTAATAAAGCAATTGAACGCGAGATGGATATAAACTGGCCACCGGAAGCTATGAAACTTGACGTCACGCCAGTGAATGTTATGGAATCCATTGACGTACTATATGAAACACGATATTATATGTACTGCACTGTATGTATTATTTACAGGTCAAATTTCAATGATAAATGATTTTTTTTCTTTACTATGTAGGTTTGTACAAACACTTTTACACGTCAATCATATTTTAAAAACTAGATGAGATCTCTTTTAAGGTCCAGACATAATCTTGGTCAGATCATGTGAATACGATGAAGATTGGTGCCTGAAATGGTATTTTGAGGAAAGAACCACACAGAATGAGTGGACCTGTCCAGTCAGTGCACACATTTGTCAGTACTCATGCAGTTCAACACAGAACTTAAGGAGCTCAACGATTCGACGAACATTACCAAAAGAAAGGACATTTGGGTAAGCCGGATAAATTACTCAAACTGCCAGACCATGATTAAAACTAACTTTTAAAAAAAGCTACAAATCCTAATTGTCTTCACATTCACAAAAATTAAAATATTATAATACTTTACAAAGTAAGTTTTCATGTCATTGTATAAAGTCATTGTATTAAGTGAATTTAAAAAACCGAAAACAATCTTGGTCACATCATTCCAGGACCATGTAGACTGTTGTCTGAAATGGTATTTTGTGGAAATAACCACACAGATTTGATTGGATCTGTCCAGCATTTGTCAATCATCCTGCAGCCCAACTCAGAAATAAGGACCTCAACGATTCAACGAACAATACAAAAGAAAGGACATTTGGGTAGGCCGCAAAAAGTACTCGAACTGCCAGACCATCATTAAAACTACCCTAACCTAAAGAAATTAAGAAAATACAATGACCCACTTAGTTCTCACAATCACAAAAAAATTAAATAGTATAATACTTTATACAGTAAATAAATATACATGTCATTGTTTATATAGAAAGGTACAAATATAGGGATTCAAAAAAAAAGTTATTAAATAATAATAATAACGTTTTAAACCAATAACGTTAGTTGGTGTGGATTTTTTTATTTTGTAGATCAAACATACCGAAAAACTGTTTCGTTAGTAACTGTCGGAGAAATTGTTAAGAATTAATGAAAAATATTGCGTGATCGGAAAAATAAAAACGAAAGTCTTCTATAGTTTGGTACGATTAAAGAACTGTTTATACTGATTAACTGTAAAAAATCTCATCTAAAATATACGTCATAATCATAACAAACAATCTATTTCCAAGCAAAATCTACAATCTAATTAGCGAGGGCCTTTTTCAAAGACGCGCGAACTGCAGCAAACATTTACCAGAACAATTGACACCATTGTGGAGGAAAATAAAAGAATCACCCGTCGCCTCGTCGGGACTCGAAATTGCTCGGCGTTTGTCGTAAAACAATGTTTTATTGTGATATAAACATGGCTGCGGCAGCCAGCCATTGACGGCCGACCTTACGGGTTTCGCAGACGAGCGACTGACTAAAATCGGCCCGAACGTAGACGGTAAGACTTTGCGTCTGGACTGACACATAACATCGTGCCTGAATTTCCTGAAGGGTTAGGCAGAGGTGTACCTAAAGAACAATACCCGCGTTTCGCCAGTTATGTTTAAGTCTTATATGGGCGAGCCTATTGCCATCAAACGGGAAAAAATCCAGACATCGGGCTGCTACTGAGAAATTCCAGATGAGAAAAACCTCAAAAACTCAAAATTACAATCGAACCCAGGACCTCACGTACAGCAGTAGCACAGCACTTGCGACGACTAGACCAACGACTGATTTGAATTCATATTTGAAGCTACAGAATAATTTTCTCTGACTTCCTCGCAAACGAAAGTGTCATACTATGTCTTGTACGTAATCCGTCATCCAAAAGTTGCATCATCTCTGATTGACACTACCATTCATCATCTCCTAAAATAGTCAGACTACAAACGGCCAGAAAATGCCAGAGCATGCAAGCCATAGACAAGAAAGTGTAGAGTGTACAAGTGCTTTGGCGGTTGAATGCCATTGACAGGGTGGAGTTGTAGGTGAGACCAATTTCTTTGTGCAACAACCGTTTTTGGAACTAACATTTTGAATGGGTACTCTAGACATTTGTCATAGAAATTGTATTGACGAAACAAGATGGCGACGCAAAAGCACCTTCTTGCGTTGTACGTACACTATGTTAGTGTGAATTGAAAAAAAAAAATAGATTACCCATAACAATGTACAGTCCATCTAATCACAGAGAATAGAATATAATTATTTAAGAATAATAATAAAGCACTAAAACATTTTCAAAAAGGTATAATTACACTTATGAATAAGGTTAACAAAACAATGAGATCAGTAGCGCTATTCTGTAACCATCTCACCGTGAACACTTAGTGAAGTGAGCGTGGAGTGAGCTGTCAGTGCCACTGATACTAGGGATTGACCAAGACGGGTGGCACTGACAGTTCACCCGCAAGTCTTCACGGTGATATTTTTACAGAATCGAAATGATGTTACTTTTATTGTGAACAAATATACTGACTGATTAATAAAATACCAAACAATGAGATCAAGTTGCAAGCACTATTTTTGAAAATAAAACAAAATAATTAAGGACGGGGCCACAAGGCAATAGATTGACATCATTTTCTCCGGTCGAGGCACCGAGCTACTGCACTGACGACGTGCTGCTCAGTGAATTGGAAGCCGTATCGGCTATAGTTAGGAACTCAGTGGTCGTCAAAACGTTCGTCTGCATTGGGCCTTATGCGGTAATGAGCACTTTACGTTCGCATGCGGTAACAAGACTGTAAAGAAATTGGCAAACGTTTATGCTGGCTAATCTGTGCTTTGTTCAGTCTTGTACTGCACTGTCAAGTGCTGCAAACTTCTTAATGTATAGTAATGCAATTTCGGAGCTTTTGAAGTAAACGTTTTCGTTATTGAAAAGGGACGCTTTTGTTCTGTATTGAAAGAGTAAATTAATTAGTTTTCGTGAAAGAGACCTAGCGAAATGTTTTGGTATTGTCCTTTCGACTGCTTTTCGTTGCTAACAATTTGTATAATTGCTTTATATTTCTATATATTATGTACATCATTAGGTGTTATATAATAGAGTAGTGGTGGCCCAGTGGTAACGGCCGCGACTTACGAGTTTTAGGTAGTAGGTTCGAACCCAGACAGGCGCTTTACTTGGTGTAAATTATTTCATCACAACTGCTCTCAAAACGGTGAAAGAAAACATCGTGAGGAAACCAGCAAGTGTTAGAACCAAAAATTTGCAGACATGTGACATTAACCAACCCGCACTGGGCCCGCGTGGTGGGATTACGGTCCACTCCCTCTCACAGAGAGGAGGCCTGTGTACCAGCGCTGGGAACATAATTGGCTGATTATGCACGTTATGCATTTATTAGTAAAACTTTAATTTATTGAACCACATCCTGAGCTCTTGAAAACGTCGCAAAGTTTACGGGTCTGCTTTAAAAAGGTATTTTCTGAAAGGAATGAATCATGCGCCAATTTTAAACGTCCGTTTTGACCCACATCGGAACTTCACCGAGATTCGGGCCAAAGCAATAGTCATCTCTCATGCCAATCCGATAAAATGTGAGCACCCCGGTCACACGTAGGTTTAATATTCGGTAGTTTACTTGATATCATTCACATGATAGGTCTTGATATATGTAAGTACCTACTAAATATTCGAATACGCATGATGAGAATCGTTGTTCAACAGAAATGGTGACTGCAGCCTGGTACCAGTAACTTTTTCGACCTGCCAATATATAGTACGTACTAGCTGATCCGGCGAACTTCGAACCACTCAGATTATTATGTTCGTTGTGATTATTTTCGTGAATTTTGTCCGTGTTTTAATAGTTATTCTGCTGTTCGAGGCGGAGAAAAATCTAACATATCAAAGATCATAAAAATCGGTCCAGCCGGTCTTGAATTATAAACGGTGTTACTAACCCGACTTCTTCTTCAAAATCAAAAGTCATTTATTCAAGTTAGGCTGAGAATCAGCACTTTTCGAACGGCAAAATTAGATAAGACAGTCCCCCAAAACGCCCGCCCTTCAGCACTTCCTAGTGCTTTAGCTGGGAAGAAGAAGTGGCGCAACAAACTTCCCAGCAGCATAGCTGTCTGTTCGGTTAAAAGAACGAGACCTCTTATGTATAAATATATAAAAAAAACTCATAAATGGCTCGATCGATTGTGAGGAAACTTTGGTATGATTTCTAACAAAAAAGGACATTGCAAAGCATTAGCTAGTTGTTTAATAATGGTATATAGAAATAGTAGTAGTTTATAGTATGTTTGCTTATAATTTGTTATTAAGTAGCCCATGGCGATCATGATTGTCAAGCCTTTCGAAGGTGTGGACCAAAAATAAAAGTGCTTCTGGAAAATGAAATTATCGACCCATAAAACAAAAGCAGAGAGGCCGCATCTCGTATGGTCTTTGTCAGGCAAACAGTGAATGAAGCATACGTATTGAACACTCGCTCAGTATTCGTCCTTTGCAGATTATCCTGCTTTGTGTTCGCCGGTGGAGTGCCATTGTCAAGCTATAGCGGCTACTAATTCAATTTTGCTAATGGTTTCGGCTATTTCACTCCAATATGACGGCCACACGAGCGGGATTTGGATTTGTGTTTTTTTTTTTCATTAATTCGTATTTTTTATTTGCTGGAAATTCAGACCTCTGTGCTTTTCTACATTTTCGGTGTAGCGTGTTTTTATTTACATTTCCTTTTCGACTAATGGGTTTTTCCATTAATAGCTTGTCCTTATAGTTTGGACAAAATAATTATAGACAGAATAACTTTTTCCTCATAAGAACATAACCATAATACGGCAACATTCAAAGGACCATTTTTAAGAGAATAACATTTATGCCGAAGACCCTCTTTGATGAACATTAGCTCACAAAATAGCGGTATGTCCCTAATTAAAAGATTATGTTTGATCATAATTAATACAATTTCCGTATGTTCTGATTAGATTTTCTCGGAAAAAGCAATTACAACGTTTTTGGGAACAATTCCGAGAAAGGTCATCGATTGCTTCGTGTATTCAGCCTAAAACAATTATATAATTATAATATACAATTTTGTGGACACCAATACAAAAAAAAAGTCATAACACTAAGATTGAACATTCCTATCCAGTTTCCTTAGAAATTTCTCACAATCTAAACGTCAAGTTTTTCCTTTGTTTTCATAACATCACTTCATAATTCCTTTCTGGTTCATATTCCTGAATACCTTGGACCGCCTTTGTTGACAAAATTAAAAACACTTCTTGTGCATAAAATGCAATAATTCACCTGCAGTTTCCTACCTTGTCTACTTTATTAAAGTTTCTCGCCAAAGTGATAAAAATGATGGGCCTTCATAACTAAGTAGCTTTGTCTTTGTTTTATAATATTTTTAATGAAAACTGGGTTCGTGTTATTTGGACACGAAAGGACGACGGAGGCAATGACCTGTGAAGCTCACGCTAACTATCTTGAACAGGCTTAGTACAATTACTAATATTTTTGAATGGCATCTCGCAGGTCAACCTATGAGGTTGTCGTCTGCTTAAGCGGACTTGCCTGTGGTTGCCCTAATAAATTAAGGCCTCCAGCCAGGACTTAAACTTAAATACTAACTAAAAACTAAGCGACTACACGAAAAGGGCACCCCCTGTGGGGTACGAACCTCGTTTTAGGGCATCGCTGGAAGAGGGCAGCAAGGAACTAGCTGGATCAGGATTTGAGTGATTTTGGGACGAATTTAAAGCTACAGGCTCAGCGGTGCGGGCTGGCTCGAACAAGGGCCGGCAGGGGCGCGGATTTGGACGTCGCGGCGGCCCTCGGCGGCGAGGACGGTAGGACGGCGATCGGGTTTTGCGCTAGTGTTAAGTGCTGGTGGCCTTACTGCTCTCCTGGAGGAGGATAGTGGCGTCGTCACAGCACAATTAAATGCTAGTGCTAGATCAGTTTAATTCTTTACTACGAGTATTACACAGTATACAGATTATTTTCTGATTCTCACTAGTTTACGATAGAGAATACGGCGTTCATTAACGCGGCCTCATTAAATATATTACCTACTTGCCAAATCACAGTTACTAATGTCTGTATAAATTAAAACAGTGAAAATATAGTAGACATACGGTACCGTAATATATTGTAGATAAGTACTGGAAATTGAAAGGTAAAAGCAATTTTCGGTCAGAATAACAGCAGATAAACCTAATTATTACGAAAGAACAAAATATTTAGTATACGAAAGACCTTTCATTTAGATCTATTAGTGCCAATTATACCCATGAAACTGAACGCGATCAGCACATCTAAAACGCGATCAAGAGCTGTCAGTTTCAATATTCCGGTGAAAATAATGACACTGACAGCTCTTAAACGTAGTTTATGTGCCGATCGCGTTCAGTTTCATTCGTGAAATTGGCCTTTAGAGGTCTTGTTTTTTAATATATACTTTACATTACATCACATAACATAGCGCTTGTATTCCCCGATAGGTAAGGCAGAGGTGTACAACCACAATTAGTTTAGGTAGTTATGCCAACATCTCATACGTTTCTAAATTTCGTATTTCTATTTATTTATTTTATTTGAGGATTACCAACGAGATATACATTACAACCTTTTACAAATAAATCTTGTATTATAATTTAACCTGTAATGCACACTCAATTACAGGTAACCACAGCTTACACATTAGCGAGTAGGTACACATGCTCTGAATACATTTTTAATTAAAAATACATTTAAAAAAGAAAAGGAAAATGCCATCAATACACTGTGCAGAGCTTGCATGGAGTCGGACGAAACCGTTGCGCATGTGCTCTTTGAGTGCACAGGCGTTACCCAGATAAGAACAGAAACCCTCGGGACACCCAGATCTTTCACAGATGTTCTCGACAGACCAGAAGCTTTGATCGGCTTCTGGAGGGAGGTGGGCTGGTTGGAATATTAACCACCGACGGCCGCCATGGCCCACGCACAATGGTCCACATGAAGGACTAAGTGCGGAAACCAAACCCTCTAACATAGAACATAGAACATGCCATCAATACAAAAAATAAATACTATTATGTCTGAATTCATTAATTAATTAAAATTAATAAAACTAAATAAAAATCCAAAATAATAGTTTAAAATTTAATTAAATTCGAAAGATATTTTTTTTTAAATTATAAATTAAAAAAACTACTGGAATGATAAGTCAAATGTCCTCTAACTAAAAGTGCTTACACATTTTTTTATTTACATGCACTACATAATTAAGGCTGAACAATTTCTAGACGATAACAATTTCTGTAATGCTTTTAACTGCAGATTAAACCTCATTTATTTTAGGTACGAAAATTGTAAAATTTATTTCAGCCGTCTTCAAACCAGTCTTAAAACAATATTAGCTCAAACTCAAACCCCGAGCATTTACTCCAAATTACAGGAACTTTGGAATTGTCAAGGGCTTCGGTCAGTCAGAAAGATGAAGCTAGTTGCCCATTCCAAAGCGAAGTAGGTTCCTATGAGAAGAACGGGCAAGAAACTCAATTTATCGTGCTGAAATTGTTTGCAAGAATTCAGACTGTATTTGCTGATAAGTTAATACTTTTGGAACTTTGCACATCGGAACTTATGTTAGACTTGTTATTCAAATGGTCGATTTACAGGGCAACGTGTTATTGGGTTTTTCTATCTGGAATTTCTCAGTAGCAGCCCGGAGTCTGGATTTGTGCCCGGTTGATGTTAATAGGCTCGCCCCCTATTACATGGGACATAAAAACATAACTGGCGAAATGTGGGTGTACTATAGATACACCTCTGCCCAACCCTTCGGGGAAACAAGGCGTGATGTTATGTTATGTTATGTTATTAATTTAATGTATTACGTCTTTTTAGGAAACCATGGAATATACTTACATAAACTCAGACCTTCTTCGCATTCGTGGCCCTGGCACAGGTAACTGAAGGAACACGGGTGGGTTTTAGTCAGTAAAAGTCTGACATGCCCTCCCACTCCACCCAGAGCGGGAGAAGTCATTTAATGATTTCAACACCCAAAAAAAAAAGGCGGTACTATCTTATATGTAAAATTGTGGCTGCTGCTCAATTTCTTGTCATTTATTTCTTGAGTCACCTTAGTAAACACTCCTGGTAGAAAATAGACATATTTATTGCCAGGAAAATTACAGTGAAAACAGCAACCCTACTGATAGCAAAGATAGTGTATTGTATACTTACCTTCCGACTATTGCAGGATAAACAGCGCAAACAACAAGTGCAAGTGTACACTCCTTAGACTTTAAAAGCCAGTTTATATTATTTAATATTATAACCTGCATGAATTCCGTGACGAGGTGAGCCATTTAAATATTATTTATGTTAAAACTGTTGGATTTAGTAAAAATGTTGCCGGCGGATTTGAACGAGCGTTTTACGAGTAACTGAAAAATATCGTAACATAAATGAAAATGTATTTGCTTCTCTTTTAATATATACTGAAAGTTGAAATAGGAAATATTCAGGCAAATAGGACATTTTGCGAAGTTATGACGGAATAACGAAAAAAAAAACACATTTTCTATTTAGTCAGGACGCAGAATAAAATTCGAATCCTATGCTTTTTAGTACACTGAATTTCTAGAACTGTTTACGGGTTTTTTTTTGTTGTTTCATTAATAACTTGTCAGTTACGAATCGGATATGCATCGATTTCAATGAAAAATAAAAGAGTTCTAAAAACTGTAAAATGTGAATTTTATTCGAACATAGAGAATGCGAACTGATGTTTGCAGTTTTAAATTTGGTTGGAGATATGTAAGCTAGCAGGGAGGAGAAACTATGTAAATGTTTCTGACATTGAGTTTAATCTTGAGCTTCAAATCTTGTCCCAAGACATCTTTCTCTTTTTTCTTTATATTTAAAAATCCATTCAAAATATACATACAGCTGTTTTATTTTTGTAATAATGTATCATAACAAGAGGAATTCATTCTGACAGGCTATCAATCATCTTGGTCCAGTGCTTGGCACCGGCTTACGACTTGTTATTAATGAATTTTTAAACCCAGTACTACGACGCCCGTCCTTTATCGAACTATATAATATAGTTACCTTTATGTATTAGGAGTTTCACCTTTAAAAGCACTTAATTTGAATTCATTACACAAGGTTTCGTTCAGTATTTTATAAAAACTTGAGTAAAATAATGCGTCGCAAAAAGCGTAAGCCTCGCGTAGTAGTAAGTAGGTCTATAAGTAGGTACCTAGTTTTATTGTTTTAAGTTTAGATTTAGGCCTTGCTGTTTAAAGCTTAGCGAAACTTGTTTGACCTAGAAACATGGTTTGAAAAATAGTTCAAGCTAAAGCGTCTACCTAATTTATAGCAAATAGTCCCATCTTACATTCAAATGACTATATAAGTATGGACGTGTTGAAAGTGTTCTTTAACATAACATAACATCACGCCTTGTTTCCCCGTAGGGTTGGGCAGAGGTGTACCTATAGTACACCCACATTTCACCAGTTATGTTTAAGTCCCATGTAATAGGGGGCGAGCCTATTGCCATCTACCGGGCACAAATCCAAACTTCGGGCTGCTACTGAGACATTCCAGAAAGAATAACCCAATTACACGTTGCCCGACCTGGGAATCGAACCATCATGGGAATCGAACCCTCATGCTCATCAGTAGCGATTGCGACCACTAGACCAACGAGGAACCATGAATTAATATTTGTAACGCAATCGACAATATCACAGAACCGGATGGTTCCTGCTTCAAAGCATTGAATCTTCAAATAAATTCTGGTTTAATGAATTCGTGCGACGAATATATCAAAGTACTTACATTTCTAGTGGGATTTAGACATTAAAGCGTTTAAATTCACAAGTTTTGCAGAGTTACGTGCAATACGTAAACAAGAAGTTTCCATCGTCTCTGCTCTCTCAACTTTAGTCATAAAACAACGATTTTATCGCTCGCTTCTCGTGACTAAACGTGACTGTATTTTCCATTTTATTTAACGACTGTGTCTTAGAATTTGGAGTAGCCTAGCTTTTCAAACTGCGTTATGAGAACTCGCTTTTGGTGATCATTGCACTTGGGCAGAATTTCTAAAACGACATTTTGCAATCTATTAAAAATACAATCAAAGAAGTACTTATAATGTCATGCATATTGAAGCTTATTCAATTTCAAGCTTCTTGAAACTGAAAACTATTAAAGCATTTAAATTATACAGTCCAATCATTAATTCATTGTTAGGCTAAAATCATACATACCTACGTAGGTACTTCCTTTAATACATTACTATCACGACAGTAAATTGTTTTGTATCCACTAAAAGATGTGAAGGTTCATTGTTTATTCGTTTACCACCCAAAGGTTTTTTGATATTTCAGCAATACTGAATATACACACTTAGCGCCGCGCACGCGTGCTTTATAAATAAAAAACGTATTTTGTATTAATCTCGTAAAGATTCATCGAATCAATGCCTCTCATTAAAAATCATGTCGCGCGCTGTCAGCTCTCCAAGCTGATCCCTCTATTCTTTTCTATACTTCTAAATATCAAATAGTGTTTATCTCCATATGTACAGGGTGGAAGGGACACAAGGGGTTATAGAAAATAAAACTGCCTTTTCATAGAAAAATAAAATGTATGGCAGAGCAATTTTTTTTTAACCGTCAAAAAATTTCAATGCAGGGGGATTCAGAGTAATGTACTGAGTCCACCGGTTGTGCGTCGATGTCCCTTCCACCCTGTATACCTGCCATCAACTTATAAAATACTCGCGGGGAAATCATGTAAGCTAAAACCTCTACACTAGCTACCCCCTCTTATTCGCAAGAATATTCATCACAAATAACAACATTATATTGAGCCACTTCAATATCTCTTAACAGTAAATAACTAATATTGACACGTTAAATGAAGCGTGTAACGCCGCAGCACTCGAGCGCACTGGCGTGGCACGTCTATCAAATGTGGTGACGTCATCGGTGCGGGAGTTAGCGACGCGGTCACTAAACCTCTAGCCTATAATACGAACTCTAGTTACTAATAAACTTAATATAATAACTCCTGGGTTTGTATCGAGTTTAACTAACTAGCATTCTTAATTACCAAGTTCAGCATGTCAATTCTGTTATCATGATAATTTATTTGCAATAGGTGTTGGTCATAGTTATTAAGTTTCCTAACAAATGGTCAGACATTTGACATGCAAAACATTACAAGATATTCAATACATTTATTATAATATTTATGCCCAATGGCATACTTTAAATCCTAGTTATTAATCCATTAATTTTACTATACATGTATTCAATATTAATTATTACATTATTTATCAAAATTTATAAATTCATTTATTAGTTTATAATCGTAAAAATCTTACGGTGAAGACTTGCGTGGAGTGAGCTGTCAGTGTCATCCCGCCTTCACTGCCTGTCTTCAGTGCCACTGATGCTAGGGATTGCCCTAGCCAACCATTGCTCACCGTCCGCAAGCTTGCGCTTACGGTGGCCGGGAATCTGCAAGCGACTCTCGAAGTCCAGGACGTCTACTGCGGCGACTAGGGGAGTTAGGGCGCAAAGTTCTTTCCCTCACGCGCTCCGCCTGCTCCTTCGCGAGCATTACTGCTTCCCAGCAGGAGGTGACGGTTTTCCATTCTCTCTCGCTCCGTACCATGGCCTGGATCAGGGCCGGAAGCCAGAGATCGCCGCCGCCGATCGCCTCTTGCAGTACTAGGCGGTGCACCGTCCAAGCAGGGCAGACCTCCACCGTATGCTCCACTGTGTCCTCCGGGCGATCCACGCAATGGTGACACCCGGGAGGCTGCTAACTTGAAACTACTTTAACAATGTTGTGAGTGAAACTAGTAGTTTTTAGATCACTACCATTAGCTTAAAATTATATTAGGCACACAATGAAAACTGGCCAAATGCGAGGCGGACACGCTAGCGAAGGGTTCCGTACCACAATGCAAATACGGCCCATTAGTTTTTTACTGTATTTATTTGTTGTTATAGCGACAATATAAATCCACACTCTGTAAAAAAAACAACAGTCTACCTATAACGCTCCATGAGAAACAATCTGCTGACAGACAGACGTACGGACGGACAGCACAGGCTTAGTCATAGGGTTCCGTTGCCACCCTTTAGGTACGGAACCCTAAAAATTTATATTGGCAGTGTAGTGGTAAGCTGAATATTTTTTTCTGTACACAAAATAGCTTGTTCCACTGTCCTTTTAAACCGTTTACTTGTACCTCACAAGGAAACCTTTTGAAGTGAAAACTTTTTAATTTTCTAACAAAAAGCTCCTTGACAACCAGTTATTTTTTTATTGGCTCCTTCCGCCATTCTTCATTTTTATTAGCTTTTCCTCTATTAGATGAGAGCTTTCGTTCGTTCTTGTGTTTTTTTATGTCGGTTATTCAACCCGCTAGTGCACTAGAAAATTTTAATTTAGATTTTTTGTGATATGAAGAATTTGTAAGAGTAAATTCAAATAAAGGCCCTTTCCACAGTCTATTCTGCCAGTTCCTAACCTATTATAATATTCACGGACAAAAATAACCGTCTGCATCCACTAATATCGTCAAGTTTTATTTATCTCGACACGTGCACATTGTGCCTCGGAATGTCCGTCTGGTTCAATTTTATTAATGGACTTGGAAACTTGCCCCACTGACTGTGAATGCTTCCATTCTATCTGAGTATCTTAGCCCGACGATGAGTGATTTCATAACCTATACGCTTATGTTTAGGTCTATATTTGTGGGACAACGAATAGCGTTTGTAGTAGGGTTGTTACAAAATAAAAAACATTTTAAATATATCTTTGGGTATGCACAAGTTCTTTCATCAGTAGCAAAATAAAGTTTAATCCTGACAGAATAAAATTAACTAATGAGTGGATGAGGGGGGTTTTACTAACCTAGCGTTGTTGTTAGCAATTCCATTTCTGTTTTATAAACACTGTTCCCTTATTGATTGTTTCTCAGTGGTTTCTTGTCTCTTTCTACGTTAACTTATCAGAATTCATACCTATAAATTTTAGTACCAATTTACATAAGTTCTATGTTAGTAAAAGTATATGACAACAAGTTTTTGGCGTTCTCCTTGTCTTGAGCTAGAAGCCTAGCCCTCGTTCCCACTAAGACAGATGTATTAGTCAGTTCAGTCAACAAGTAGGTAACATCCCTAGGTGTAAGACGAGTCATCCCGCCCGCGAGACAGCATTGACTCATTGAGTCACATCACACAACATGTCAACAAGGCCGACCCGTTTCAGCGTTTACGATATTGCTTCTAGGTTAGTTTACTTTATGATCATTCAATGTTTTCACATTCGATATGTTCTGGTCTTGTGATATTTACTGCTGCGATTCTGGCTGCCAGTATTGGAGACCTTACTGACTTGCTTGATCACTTTGAGTTGTTTTTTTTTTTCAGTAATAATTTGGAGGTCTTTTCATTAGTTCATCATTTGACTGCCTCTTTGGTCTAGTGGTTGCAAGAGCTACTGCTGAGCATGAGGTCCTGGGTTCGATTCCCAGGTCGGGCAAAGTGTTATTGTGTTTTTCTATCTAGAATTTCTCAGTAGCAGCCCGAAGTCTGAATTTGTGCCCGGTTCATGGCAATAGTCTTGCCTTGTACAGGCGTGATGTTATGTTTTATATCAATTTATAGATTTCCTCAAATCACTCTGCTCAGCATTTTACAACTGTGTTGGGGTCACAACCCAGTTACTGGGTAACACAATATCCCTTGGTAAGGCTGGATGTCAGACTTTTGGGCTGTTGAGTACCCGTACCCACTGTCAAAGATCTATGAATGAAAGCCGGGACCAACCCGTCATTGCAATATTTTTTGGTACTGAACCATACCTGGGAACCTTCTGGTTAAGGAGATATTGAAGCTCAAAATTTCCACTTTTACTGGCGATTTTTACCAAAACAAATATTTTAATGACAACTTTTAATAACCCTAACACGCTGTACCGTTGCATGCACCCATGAGTAAAATGTTTTGCGTGTGTTATATAGCGCACTAACCTAAAGAGCAAATTTTCACACCGAAAATAAAAATCGTTTCTCAGCAATTATTTTTGTGCAATGTTGCTTACATAGTTTAATATACAGAATGCATCGTTGCATCGTTTCAGCTATGTAATGGGTCTTTTTACATCCTGTATGTTTGAAACCTACGTAAATTATGGTTTCCTTATTGCCTTTAAGCTTCAGTGCTGAAATCTCTTTCCGTGGATGGTGTTAAAGACAGGTTTAGAGACTATTTTATGGATTTTTTTTGTGCCTATTTACAATATATCCCATAACGACCTCTTTAGACAGCAGTAAAGTTCATAATTACCATTAATCAGGTACAGTTCTGTGTTTCCTCAGAACATCATTAACATGATGTTCTGAGGAAACAGAGAACCCAGGAAACCAAATGACATGATTGCCATTTCAACTGTTACACAAATCTGAATTAACATTCAGATTTGTGTTACAATTGAAATGGCAATCATGTCATTTGGTTTAAATTATTTTTTTATTTTACTTTATTAGATTCTTTTATATTTTGTAAATGTGAGAACGTTGTAGGCCTTGTAGATTGTAAATTAATAGGCCATTGTCTGTTTGTTAAACATATGGTACTTGTTGACAGGCCTACACTGTCCTCCCATACCTACTAACACTGTAATTTGAAAACTTTGTAAAAGCCAAATATTTTTAAAAGAGTAACCATGGAGTTCCTTGCCGGCTCTTCTCCAGGCTCTGGGAAACGACCAATTGGAACCGTGCACCTAGATTCTGACGTTTCTTAAGTGCCCATGTAGGTTTATGTGAAATAAAATATTTTGATTTTGATTCATCTGCTGACGGACTTACCAACAAAATTCCTACAGGTTCTTATATATTTGTGTGGATACACGTGGTAATTTCAGCTTCATTTGTTTCAGGATGTGTTGGTAGCCGGGACCGCCCATGCATGATGGCGGCAGTAAATTCGGTAAGCTTCACATTCTGTTGTTACTACGCATATTTACTTTGCTAACAATGCTCGTGATATATGTGTATGTGACGTACGAGACAGAAATAGATATGAATAAAGGTTAGACGTGTGACGTCAGAACCTAGAATCCAATTTAAATGGTGTGTGTAAAATATACGTTTACAAGTAATTTATTTATTTATTCTCCTACTATAACGCCATATAGCACTTACTCTTACTTCTCCGTAGATGAGAAGAAAAAAACTTTATGTGCTGCTTTTCATCCATCCTGTGACCGGTGGAAATCGAATAGGCGGCGATGGAAATTGCACACTCACGCACACAGTGTCAAGACACTTCTCCATAGTTCCATTACTCCAGCCATGTTGCGCATACTCTTTGTGATATTTGAGACTCAATACATTTTTCAAAATAAATATAACATAAAAAATTGATAAAACGGAAAATTTGGATGTGTCATCCTGCTTGACAGATGACAATACGTAAGTACCTAATGTTAATTCAGTGTATGGTTAATTAAGAAAAAAGGATTTACGATAAAAAAAGTGAAAGAGTGAAAATTTGTAAAACGGACAGTGAAAGCTCAGGCGAAGTGAGCTTGTCAATACAACTCACTCCAGTTTTCACGGTGAGATTTTTACAGAATAGATCGACGGGTGCCGTACTACTGAGTGACGGATTGCAAACCTCTGCTTTAAATGGGGTAATTCCCAACGATTCATCCGTGAACAAATGAGCATCGCTAACCCCTATCATTAAACATACACAGCTATACTTAAAACTGTATTAATTAACAACCAACAACAAAGCCGAAATCCTGATCAACATAGCTCCCAAAATTCACTCCATTGTCATTGGAATAAATGAATTAATAAACCCGTGTGTTTAACATCGAACAGACAGACATCCCAATGAGTTCAAACACGCAGCTTTGATATTACGATTTTGAAATGATTCTCATTTTGCCATCTCTTGTACTAGCTAGCTTAAAATGAATATAGTAAAATGCGTTGTTAGTACACGAACGCACAGAAGTCAGTCATCTCATTAACAGGGTTCAATCCGTCGTGAATATCTGTCCATTATACAATTCACTAATTGGCACCGTTTTCGCTTCAAGACTCATATTTCGCTACGTGATATATTTTCGACGAAGACTTTATAAGTGCCGAAAATGTTGACGAAATCGAGACGTGTTCTAAATAACATCGTTGATTTGTTAGAAATTATATGCTTTAAATATACGCTGATTTAATAGCTTTATACATAAAGCTCGAAGTGGTTTAGACAAGTTTGAATTGATTATGGTGACAGCGGACCGTGATAAACATGTTTTTTTTGTAAATTATGATGTTATATAATGTATATTTCTATCTTAAATTCGATAAACATCAGTAATTTATTCAGTTACGTAAAGGAAGAAGTAAAAACATTTAACTTCGTAGTGTTTTATAGAACCTCGTGTAGAATATGGAAAAATAGATGTTCACTGATTAGGTATACAGCGTGTGTCAGATAGGTGTTGCCAAATTAAAGGCTGTGACTGCACAGTCTATCAAACTAAATAACGTTATTCATGAAACCAGCATTGTAATCGCAAAAAAATATCAGCCATCCGATGCATTTGAGTCTAGTATTTTTGAAGTTTGGTATGGGGCTGCTGATAATTTTGTTGATGATTTGCACACATTTTTGATAAATCTCAATCAAAAGTCATGTATTCAAATTAGGCTGAGAACCAGCACTTTTCGAACGTCAAAATTACATAAGACGATTTTGGAGGATTTAATCAAATCCTCCAAAAATGCCCGCCCTTCACCACTTCCTAGTGCTAGTGCTAGCTGGGAAGAAGAAGTGGCGCAACAAACTCCCCAGCAGCACAAAACTTCATGAGATACATGCTGTAGAGACGATAAAATAAAACTCCTGATTTTATCAACTCACACACAAACAAAACCCTTGTGCTTCATTATCATAACACAGGAATAAAAACATACGAGTTGACCTCGATGTCTTCACTACAAAACATGTTTTCTCCTCAGGAAAACAGTACTTAACTATAATATTATAGTAGATATAATTTATACGTAGAGATTACTTGGTGGTTATAGAAGGCCGTTTCTTACCTAAAGAACGTTATACACATTGCCAAAGTTTTCTAATATTCATAAATACAAATGTGTCAGACCGTCAGTCGTCACACCTAACTTTAGTAACGTTGTACATATAGTAACGATAAAGTGGAAACCGGTTTTATAATGTGTTTGTCAAAAAACGGCAGATTTAAAGCGAAATGTGGATGTTTGACGTCCTTTATATAAAACCTATCAAAAGAGATAGAGGGATCTCATAAAAGCAAGTTTTACCACACAGTAGTATCTCGAAATACGTCAAAGTATTCGAAAACCACGTCTAACTTGCGAAGGATTTCCTCGATCGTATCGAATCAGCTAAACATTCCCGCTCCAAATCTCTCACTGTTTTATCTCCTTTTTTGTTTTTGCCCATAAGGCCTCGTTCAGAGCTTAACAGCCACCGATTGAGGTACGTAACTGCGAGTTGACTCATCACTGCTCTCTTCCAGGTATAACGAGACCAGATTAAATGGACCTCCGCGAACAATTTTTTTTACCCTTTCCGGGTTCATTTTACTCTGGCATGTTTATAATGGTGCACGCGTTGGATGCTCCACCATGGACGCCTTTCAAATCGCATCGCATTTAAATAGCAACTGCAGTTCGACGACAATCGTTTAGCTTTTATGGATCAATATCTGAGCAATCTTTATTGTATTGACAACGTTTATATTCTCGAAAATGTAAAAATTAGCCTATCTATTCGATAATGTTATGTTCAAATTATTCCGGGCCATTAAAAGTATACTTATTGGTAATAGGCAATAACAAATAATCCTCTCAATAGGAAAATGTAAATATTTGATTCGGTTTGATTAGACATCGTTCGGTCGTATCGTAAGTTATATGAGTCAATACTTGGCAAGCAAACTGTTCGCTTCGGTGAGCGATTCCAGTTATAGTAAAGTCTAATGATGTCTTTTTGGAACCGAATATTTATTTAAAACGTTATGGTTCTAACATCCAAAGAAAATATTGATAATGAGGAAACAGTGTACCTTTTGATCTAGGTAAACAATTCTTAACAGGGTGCAAATGAAATGGAGCTTTTTATAAGTAATGTATGTAGTTTCTTTTTAATTTGAGTTTCAGGATAAGTTTGGTAGGTATATTAAACTCAATGGTAAAATGTGAACATCTCGGCAACAATGGAGCAGAAACTTTTATTCTATATTCCATTGTTCTAATAACCATAAACAATAACAGGTGCTAACCGACGCGCCACGGACCGAAATCTCGTTTATGGACGGTAACTGAACATCATAAGAACCTATGCCAAACGACGGTAGTTACACACCTTTAGTTCCGGTTCAAACTCAAAAGGTATCTTCAAATCAATTAGCTCGTTATACATCAGTAATTTTCTGGCTGTTGGAAGCAAATTAAATGGTTCATTATTTTCGGCATTTGCCTTCATTCACTAATATAAAGAAGCTGATGTGATAGGAGAGTTCAGTGTTTTTTTTATTTTATTATCTGCCCTAGGACTGCTTCTGCCTCATTCACAACTTCACAGGCTGAAAGAGATGAATGAGAGATGATGTGGATTGAAACCATACATATGACAAGAAAATCTTCAATAGCTCAGTTTTCAGATAGGTTGACTAGAAATAGTGATGCTATCTTATAGTTTCCAAGAACTATAAGATAGAATCACTTCGAAAAACGAAATGCTCGTAAATGTCTTAGATTCAATCGTCAATCCAAAGATGTATCTATGTGGTAATAAAGCTGCCACAGATGGCAGCCAAACTTCGCTAAGGCTTTAGTACTGGACCACCGTAGTCGTCGTAGTAGTGTATACCTACTAACTATGGTGTAAAACTACAACTTTGGGAGTAAAACGTAGTATGCGCATGTTTTATGTAGCACGGGAGGTTTAAACATTTTATCAAACAGTCAAAATGATTCTAGATCTAAATCTACTTTTGATAAAAAGTAGTTTACTAATTTGTCTTCCAAAAGTTTAAATACAATTTTATAGGCCTATCAGATTATTTTTACATGATATCCGTCAGTCACATGTGTTTGCCTCCAGAAAACCGTTGTTTTGTTGTAACGCATTCGGTAGCTTACGGTGGTAATTTATTTTGAAATTTTATTTTAGTTATTTTTATATTAATTGCAATTTAGATTTTTTATAATGTGTACAAGTTATGATCCAAATGGATTGAAATAAATGATTTTTGAATTTGAATTTGAATTTGAAAGCGTTCTACAGCTTGCCTGATTCATACCCTACAAAATCCAGGTCAGTTTATCCGACGGTAACTACATTTAGGATTTAGGTCGAATTTTACAAATCGATTGTGCTTTACATTTATATCAGAATGTGAGTCAGTACAAGATAACTTATACTACGATTTCGATAGCGTCATCGTTCTATCCCCGAGTACATATTAGTAGGTCAAACTTATGAAAACTCGTTGTAACAAATTGTCAAAGTCATAGCTTTAAATGAAAATTCATGACATCATGATTATCTACGTACCTACTTCTTACCTCAGGATAAGCTAGTCTTTCACAAAAACGTTAACGAATATTCACATTCTGTTCATGTCTTGTTCCATCTGTTTCCACTCGGTGTGCCCCAATGCCTTGTGAGTGTTCAATGTTTTACGAACCATTTAATTTTATCGAATGCATATATTATATACAGATTGTTATGAATCAGCTGGAAGTCAATATACCGCGCACATATGGAACGCGTAACGCACGTGTCAGCTTCATTTATTTTTTACTCGTCCGTATGTTTTTGTGTGTTATTTATGCTGGCCTTAGTGTCAGTGGGGCAAGCGATGAAACCAGTGTCAGATTTCTTTTTAAATTTTCGCTCTATTACCGCTTCTCCTAATGTATTTCTGAATGGCATGCCAGGAACTCAACGATGTACGTTAAAGTTGGTATTTCGATTTTTATTTCAGTTCCGTTTTTAGAAACTGAAGATAACCGTGCGTTAACGCGTGGTGGAAGAATTTATAGCTGATTATTCATAGCAATGATTTATTCTTAGCTTTGTTTGATATACGTGTAAACTAAACAAATTTGCGATTACTGAAGTCGTCATGGAAAAGTTAGAAGTTGTGTTTTTGCTCGTCTTGTGTTATTTTCTGGCGTTTTATTTATTTACAAAAGGCCCTAGCAAAGGTTTCTGTCATCATATTCATCATAATATGCTGTCAAAGTTCGTAGCTGTTCATAGCACGTCTGTACAGAAAAACATGAATGTAAAAAAATAGGGTACGTTTCTTATTTTGTGTTAAATCTTGTTCACATTTATAAATTAAATGACTTGTTGAATGAAAAGGGAGGAAAGCTGTAAGATTTAGTGTTACGTGCATTTACAAAGTCAACAAAGTAAAATAAAACCGGAAAAATTACGTTGTAAACTATAGAGCGACCAAACTGCCCACTCTTTTACCTATTTCGAAAACAAGACAATGGAAACAAAGAAAAAAATAGACAGAATAATGCGAAAATGTCACTCTGAAAGCAAATAACTTTGTTTTCCTTCTTCGGGACTAAAGAATAAAAAAAGACGTAAAACATTCTGTAGGTACCTACTTAAGATAATGTTTTACAACTTATCAGTTAAATCAAACAGCGTTTCGCCATTTAAAAGGCGTAAAAAGGGAAAAAGGGGCCAAGTTTCCCAGTTTTTCGGAGTTCTCCGTCGGTTCGGATCGAACGGGATTAGGCTAATGAGCGCCGGATTCTGTCCATAAATATACTAGACATGTCCCGAGCTTGATATCGGCAAATATTCAATGTTAATGGAATCAAGGGTTCCGGTTTGTTTATGTTTAGAATTGATTAAAAGTTCATTTGTTTCACTCTTATTTTTTAATCAAATTAAGTTCCTATTTCAAAAAATATAACGTTAGCAGCAGACGCAAAAAAGTGTGGGAAGAATTAGTAATGTTCTCAAAAACTACAACAACAATAAACAGTTAAGATGTTTTCATCACTAAAATTAGTGACTACTTCATTTTACTGTGCACAATAAACACTTACTTGTTACCTAATAAAGTGTTAAGTGGCAGTTTGAGAGGCGTTGAAGCCTCCCAAAATAACCGTGTGGTGTGTAATATCCCTACTTTCAAGAAATATTGCGCATATAATAATAAAACGAATGAGAATACCATGTGATTCGCCGAGAATATATTAATATTTTTTTATTGAATTCTGTGAGTGCATTAACGATTCAATGAAAATATTATGAAGGCCATGAAAATGTTTACTGTCTAGCACGTTTTAGTAAGTGATTAATTCGCTTTGGAACCTCTCAATACTATCAAACTTCGTATCTTAAAGTTCTATATTCAATAACCTTAGTACGCTTGTAACTATTCAAGTCTTATAAAGTTTACTATAGGAGACACGTTTCTATACAAAGTTATTGAACATTCAATATGTTATTTCTAATACAAATTAGAAATAACATATTCTGTTGTATGCAGCATATTTTGAGTTGGGGAATTTCCAGTGATCACCGGTAAGATCTTCCTTAACTGTAGGTAACTGTATGGCATCACGAAAACATTTAACAACTACCCACACAAAATTAAAACAAAGTCGTTTCATTACTTCAAAATGGCTTTTTAGCCATAAGAATTCCGCTTTCGCCCAGTAAAATAAGGAAATGAAAGAGAGAGATTCTAATATTCTAGTGCTTCGGCACTGGAACCTTTTGCAACGGGTAATAAAGGGCATTTTAGGGCTGAAGTGGACCCAACGGAAATTTAATCTGACAGAGGACCCTTTTGTTTTAAGAACTTCTGTCCTTAGATAAATGTTGGTAAAGTATAGGCACGGCAATGAAGGAATATTTCAATTTAATTAAAAATACGAGCAGAAAATGTTGCTTTCTCCCGATTGCCCGTTTAAAGGACACTCTTATCAAATCATAATGACCCTCCAGTGTTTTGTTTTGATTTGAGTAATGATCAATTTGTACCGGTGGGTTTGTAACTGGCTCGAAAATAAGAGTCTTTATTTTTGTGGATTTATTAAAAAAAATACGTATTTTTATAGTTATGTGATGTGGTTAAACCCACATTGTATTTTACATGATTAAATTATGTTAGATACATCAAAATGTTAAATAGGTAACATTTTACTTAGTTCAAGACTTACATCCATCCATGGTATGAAATTAAACTGTCCTACTAAACTTAATATTAAGAGTCAAGCGCCAGGGCAGCCAAGTAAGAAAATTTGAGACATAGATCCCTTCATAATGAATTTCAAAATTGTTTTTGTTTAGAATGAAACCTTAATAATGATGAACCTTTATACAAGCTTTATTAATTGGATTTATGTTTAGTATAATAAGTACTTAAGTCTATTCAAGTAGCATAGTATTATTGAACTAGGTTTAATGAAAACTAACTGCGCCTTGCGGATTTACCCGCATAAGTCTCGATCCTGTGGGAATATAGATATGAAAAGTATCAAACATGGAAGCGGAACAAACAAACATAGAAAAAGGAGACTAACAAAAGGTATTTACAAAGCAGATGTGAGTGGAAACGCCGGTAGGGGACGCCCTAGGAGGACATATAGTGACCTTATTGGTGATGTTCTTCAGAAAGGTCAGGTGCAACTCGCAACCAGCGCGCTTATATGACCAGTAGTGAAATTCTGTAATTATCTCACCGTGAAAACGTAGGTGAAGTGAGCTGTCAGTACCACTGATACTAGGGAATGACCAAGAAGAAATGACACTGACAGCTCACTCCTCGCAAGTCTTCACGGTAAGATGTTTACAGACTCGACATACAGATGTATGAACGTAAACGAGGCAAAAGGAGTATGTAAGGATCGTAGCAGGTGGCGCTCTGTGGTTTCTGCCTACCCCCATGGGAAGAAGTCGTGAGTTTATGTATGTGTGTGTATAACAGGAGTTGGGTTCCCGGGATATTGCATTCGGCCCTTGTTAGCATTATGATAAATAGGTTACTCCAAGCTTATTAGCCATGGTACCTATGTACCTCTCGTCGTTGAAAATGACACTCATCTGTCTGTCAGCGGGCTGTATCTCATGATCCGTAATAAGTAGACAGCTCAAATTTTCACAGAGTGTGTATTTCTATTGCCGCTATAATTACAAATAATAAAAATTCAATAAAAGTAAATATTAAAGTGGGTAGCCATACAAGAAACGTGTTAAAAATGTGCAAAAAACGCCATTTACCTACTAGAATGTCTCTTGTACAGAAATAAGAAAATCTCTTACACGTGGCACTCAAAACTTTTAATAGGACTCCTTAAACAAATTGTTTGAACCGATCAAATGGAAAAAAACTTTTGTTTAGAAGTGTAGCGAAATAACACTTGCTTTGGTACTGATACCAATATAAAATATAACAGTTCTCTGTTAACGTTTCCTGTTTTCACCGAGGTTTAATTTACATTCCCTCGTGCTTAAGCTAATAATGACAGCTGAGCTCAACTGCTTACTTCTTCAAAGAGAACTGAAATGCATCCAAATTCCTGTAGGTACTATTGACTCAATGGATTAATTATATACGGCGGGGTTTTCGAACAATACATCTGCATTTAAGTCAATGAAATAATAGTCAACTTCTTCACTTTTACTCGTAAGTGATTCTCATTTTCTTCTAGCTCAGGTAAGCAAGTAAGCAATTCGGACTTCTTATAATGTTTTTAGGGTTCCGTAAATCAAAAGCAAAAAACGGAACCCTTATGGTATCACTTTGTTGTTCGTCTGCCTGTCTGTCAGTCTGTCAAGTCCCTTATCTCAGGAACGCGTGGAGGTATCAAGTTGAAATTAATTTCAGATACGTAAAATCAAGCTTCTAAGTCAATGCAATAAAAAATACGGTGACTAATGCGACATATTTTGATCGTGCAATTAATGAAAACCTATAAGGTATTTCCTGTTGACCTATAAATATAATCATGAAATTTGGCAAGAAGCAAGGTCTCACAGCACAAGTAATTAGTTGAGAATCTTTAATTTGTACATTTTCCACAAAACGATAAAAAACTCTAAGATCTCATGAAACGAGAATAAAAAATGACATCGTTAGCCACAATTACTGATATAACTTCAAGAATTGTAGAAGTATTGAATACCTAAAAAAAACTATAACATAGTATAAAGGAATCTAAAATAGACATGAAAACAATTTCAAGGGCCTCTAACCCGATGAGTGGGCGACGGGTCTTTTCTACCCTTTTAGTGAGTGAGTTGATCAAAATAGCTGAGTTGACTTCAACCCTCCGCCGCCGGCCATCCGACCGCCTTGGAAACACGTCAACAATCTGTTTGCTCCACTTTAATTAAAATTATATTCCAAAATAATTTAAAATAGCCAAACGTTGATTACAGAAGCAATCCAAAATATTCTGATTGCTTTATCAAGACGCTTGTCTAAACAAAATTTTACCAGCCATCCAAATATTTATAAAGTTGCTAGAAAATATAATTATCTTCTCCATTTCCGATGACGCAAATGCCGAATGCATCAAACGCGTCACGCGTCAAGCGACCGAAGGTCTCAAATGACAAGTTCGCTTCAGTCACGCTGACAAAAATAGCAGACGGTTGAGTAATCACTACAGAAAAAATAGATTCTAATTTTCTCTATACTATTATAATATTAAAGGTAAAGATAACATATCTTTACCTTTAATTATCCGCTATCAAAGCCGTATTGAACATAAAATTTTAACGACGCCGCAAAACGGGCGGCGGTAGCGGAGTGAGTGCGATGCGCCACCGCTTTATAGCAAATTGGAGTCATACCGGGTTGACACCGAGACGGCATGGCATCGTCCCGTGTGACGCGGTACAACTACACCCAACGGACTATGTCGAGCTGCGAGATGAGGCGGCCATCGGACAGGTTGGATTCGAGCCAGCGATGTGTCCCGCCACTCGAGTGCTACGGGATAACAGGATATCTAGCTTATGTAGGGATTATTCAGACAACTAGGTCACAATCTCATTTGTTGAGCGAATTTTCAATGGGCTTTATTGTACGGTCGTTGTTGATTTAACTTATCCGCCTCAGTTTAAAGTTGTCCAGTTTAAACGGTGGCAACGCGACATTCGCCAAATAGTGCATTTGGGAAATGGTGGCGTCCATCAAATGTTTTTTTTTTGATCGCCACTGACCTGAATTCTGGATTCACATCCTGTAACATTACGTTCACGATTATTCCGTCTGTGTTGTATAAGTCCAGTTTTAGTGGAGTGAGTCAATCCTAAATAGATTATGTATATCCAAAATAGCTCGCTGCTTTATTTTTGAACTAGTAGGTAAAAAATAACTTCAACCACAACCGCCAACTCTTAAAGTCTTTACACCTAAGAGAACAGAACTACTAGCAAATTACAATCTACATTTTCGGAAACGGCTGTGGTTGAGAATCTTTAATTTGTACATTTTCCAAAAAACGATCAAAAACTCTTAAGATCGAAACGAGAATAAATAATGACGTCGCTAGCCACAGTTACCTACGCCTAAACAAACATTAAAAAAACTATTATAATATAATGTATACGAATCTAAAATAAACATGAAAACTATTTCAAGGGCCTCTAACCCGACGAGTGGGGGACGGGTTCTTTCTACCCTTTTAGCGAGTGAGTGGATCACAATCGCAAGTCCCTCCGCCACCGGCCATCCGACCGATCTCTTAGGTGTATAATCTTTATACCTAAGAGAACATAGCTAATAGCAAATTGGTTGTATTTTTTTGTATTTCGTACGAAAATCTTATTTTTTTGCTGTACCTAGTAGAGACGATAAAAGAATCATCTGACGCTGAGCTATTTCACTAATGGGCCGTCTGAGCTTGATTTCTGTCATTAGGATTTGGAATTTCACCTTTTATTTGGCAAATGATGTGCCACCACAGCGCAATGAATGATCTTCATTTGTTCATAGGTGGCACAAATATTTTCGCAGTGCCAATCTCTGTGGCCTCATTTACTGTTTGTGCTATAATCAGCGGTTTTGCGAATTCGTCTCCATTTAGGGTATAAAATTTCTAATTATGTGCGTATTTTTAACTTAATACGTACGTTGTGCAACCTTAAATGTAGACTGACGTTGTGTCTAAAAAAATATACAATAAGTGCGTTTAATGAAATAGTGTCGAAGTCAAAACCGTACTTCAAAAAGAATGAAAAAAAAAATATGCAACTAGTCTGATGCCGAACATACAATTTTAAGAAAAAAATTCCCGTTTGTCTGGTTTATCCGGATTTGCGCAAAAACGGATTAACGAATTCGTATGAAAATTTTACACACAGATAATTTATAACGTGGAATAACACACATTGGGTACTTTTAATCCCGGTAGTACGATCCCGTAGGATATTTTTCGAAAACCACGAGGGCGAAGTAGCGGGCAAAAGCTAGTTTTGAATAAGAACAAAACTGTATTGTTTTTCTATTAAAGATTTTAATGACTCCTACATTCACACTAAAACCTTTAACAAAGCTTGTCTTATTTTAGGCTATTTAGTTCTAAATTCGAACTAAACGAAAAGCAGTTTATGTATACCGTAATACGTACTAGGTACTGCTTACAAGTTGATAAAGATAATAAAGTCCATTGTTTCAAACAACAGCGGCTATACTTTCTTAAAAGTTCGTAACAAACTAGCCTCGCGTTCGCTTTGCTATTCGTTACATGTGCCGAGGTATTTAAAGACTAGGGGTGCCACGCAGATAAGAATGCTTAATTTCTTCACATCCCTTACTGAATCTGACGGTGGCTGTCAAACACCTAGGTGTTTACATCTTTACAGTAAAAGGTGAAAGACATAATTATAGTACTAGAAATCGGGACCTATTAGCTCAACCAGGTTTCAGACTGGCAAAAGTAGACACATCTTTCATGGGGTACTGTTAAAATTATACAATAAAATACCTCCCCACATACTTCTACTGAATGAGACGAAATTCAAATCCTTTGTAAAACGCACACTATGCAGGCAGGCATAATATAAGTTACGGGATTACATAACTGATAAAATGCTGCTCCACACCACAACTAATAAATTGACAATTGCAATACTGTTGGAGCTGCTGAAGATTGTAAGAATATATTTGCATTATATAAACTCAATCTCCTTTTTATTATATAGATGCATTGCACAGGTGTGAGTACTTTGTACTTTTATGCTACCATTTACCGGGTAATGTCGTGGATTGACTTAAATGTGCCCTGGCGGCTAGTATGTCATGCTCACTCAAATGTCTCGCTGATGGTGGCGCGTGTGTTGGATCATTTAGCTCCCTTCAAAATGGTCGTCGTGTTCGTGAACGGGCGCCGTCAGTTGGGACTGGCCATCTCTTAGCTGACACGGCTTGTTTTTAATAATTTATTTTTTGGATTGTTTTAATTATGTTTTGCTGCACTCTGGACGCTTTTAACGTGTACGGATTTTGTACATCGTTCTCTCCTATAGTTTCAACATTAATGATGTAACTAATTTGTTTGTACAACAATATTATTTAAAAGAGTGTCCATGGAGTTTCTTGTCCGTTCTTCTCCATAGCTACTACGCTTTGGAATGGGCAACTAGCTTCATATTTCTGACTGACCGACTCCTTGATAATTCAACAGTGCCTGTAATGTCATGTCATGTTTAATTGAAATAAATGCTTTGAGTTTGAGTTCATAACTTCTACCAGTTTGTCTCTTTCCGCTTCCCATTGCTGTCAATCATAATAATATATTAGCAATCTTCCGAATAATTAAAAGCGTTACATTGGTTATTTTGAGAGCCGTGGCAACCCTTTCTGCCAGCAGCTGCAACGTCCTGTCGAGGCTGAGCGGCATTCAATATTGCAAGTTTCTTAAAGCGCCACTCAGCTACCAATAACAGCATTGATCAAAATATTTTGTGTAAACAAACCCTGTTCAGGTTAAATTCTTACGCAATCACTTACAAAATTCAGCAAAGTAAACGCTATATTTGGGGCTCATTAATTTAAGTAAGTAACAGCTTACATTTAAAGACCATAAGGATATTGTGAATCTATCTGTTGAGCGGACTCTTGAAATAGCTTGTATAGAGTTGTGGCAGTTTATTGTAATAAGTGTGTACAGGCCCCCTTCAGGATTGTATGACTGCTTTGAAAAGGTAATGGATGAAGTGTTACCTACACAGGATTTGTAACTCAAACAAACCCATTTACATTTGCGGTGATTTAAAAGTTAATTTATTGGAAAAATCAGGTTATTGTAGTAAAATTATAAGTTTGTTTCTCTGTCTTGTAAATCTATTTTTGGAGCCAACAAGAATAACCCCTACTAGTGCCACATACCTAGATAATATTTATACAGATATTGTACCAAGCCACAAAGAAATGATTAATTATCTAGATTCTGATCATTGCGGACAAAGGTATTTACTATTCAAAACCAAAACAACAAAATGGCTAAAAAGGATATCACTGTTAACCCCAAAACTAAAAGCCGCTTAAAAGCTTTTAAATTTAAACTAATTAATAAACTATCAGTTTTGTATTCTCCTGTTCATGCTGATCCTAATCATCTATATGATGAGTTCTATAATATTTACTGTAAACAATTTAGTTCTATCTTTATTCCCAAGACTATCTCGGTTAATAGTAACGCATCTTTCAGTGATTGGGTTACCATTGGTTGGTATTCATAAAAGTAGAACACGGCTTTATGAGCTGTACAATGAAAGGAGGAGGACTTATTTTAACACTGCTGAATTAAATTTATATGTTAGAAGTTATTCAAAACTATTTAAAAAAGTTTGTTACAATACCAAGTCGCGTTATTTGGGTTCGAAGATTAAAATCAGTAGTAACGTAATTAAAACGACTTGGAAAATTATTAATAGTGAAACGGGAAGGTCTAGTAACCGAAGTACTGACTACAACCTGTCTATTAATGACAACATAATAAAATCAGACACACAAGTCGCCGCGGCCTTTGTAAACTTCTTTTCAGGTATTCCCGTTTCAAAGACTAAATCCCTTAACTCATCATCTTCTGAGTCTTTGCTAAAGGAAAATGGAAAGTTTTGCGATTCGGAATTTGATTTTGAACATATTACCTGTAGGGATATAATTAAAACCTTTCACACTTTTAATGTAAAAAAGACTGCAGATGTGTGGGGTAATTCTGTAGAAGTTGCTAAGTCTATTATTGACATTATAGCACCTACTCTAGCTCTTATCTTGAATAATTGTATCGACTGTGGGGAGTTTCCTGACCTTATGAAAAAGATTAGAATAATACCTGTATTTGAATCAGGTAGTACATCAGACCCCACAAATTATAGACCTACTTCGGTACTACCTACATTTAGTTAAAATTTTGACAAATATTTTTTTAGACCAACTGCAAAGGTTTTTACTCCCATTGTAAATATACTATCTTTGCAATGAGATTTCCACAGGGCTCAATTCTTGGTCCTTTCTTGTTTCTTACTTATGTTAATGACTTGTCTTACCTCATAAAGTATCATCATGATAAAGTATTGTTTGCGGATGATACTTCACTTTTGTTTAAACTTAAACGTCAGCAGCTGGTTACTGACGATGTCAATAACGCGATCTCAAAAACAGTTCACTGGTTCAATGTTAATAATTTACTTCTTAATGAAAAGAAGAGCAAATGTATTAAGTTACGCTACCTCATGTTACGCAGGTGAAAACGAATGTGTTGATAAAGGGCGAAGAATTGAAACCTGAAGTCAGCACAGTATTCTTGGGCTTAGCTTTAGATGCTAAGCTTCAGTGGGGCTCACATATTGATAAATTCATTAAAGCTTAGCTCCGCAGCATACGCTGCATACGCAGCATACGCATAGAAAAAATCGTAATGTAACTGACAGACACAGCCCGTTTAGTGTACTTTAGCTATTTTCATAGTGTAATGTCATACTGTTGCGGGAAAATGTCGCCGACATTCAGACTATTTTTGTATTGCAGAAAAGAGCTGTTAGATCAATTCATAAGGCCGAGACACTCTCTCAGAGATACACTTAAGGAAATTAATGTAATGGCTGTGTCTACTCAGTATATTTTTGCAAATCTTTTATATGGCATCATTTATATATCCATAATATAAATACTAGGAACAAACACAATTTTTTTGTATCTACAACAAGGCTCAAGAAAACAGGTGGCTCGTTCAGATGTCAACGTGTACGCTTTTATAATACATTTCCAAGCCACGTTCAAGATCTAAGCCTTAATAAATTCAAATCATTTATTAAACGTAAGTTGTGCCAGAAAGCTTTTTATACCGTCAAAGATATTGAGGACTAAAAGGCTTGGGACTGACCCTGATCCAATTTTTGCATACTGAATATGGTTTTTTGTTTTGGTAACTTTTTTTTTTTTTAATACACTTTGACATTTTGATTTATAGACAAAGACATGAATATTTACTTTGTGAAGTATAATATTATTATTATTTTTAATTAATGTGTGAGGACTTAGTGGGTTAATTTTTTATATGTTTTGTCAATCTGTTTTTTTTTTTATATCTGGCAGTTTGAAAACTTAATGTGGCCTATCCAAATATCCTTTCTTTAGTATTGTTCGTCGAATCGTTTAGCTCCTTAAGTTCTGAGCTACACGATTACTGACAAATACGAGGTGGACTGACTGGACAGGTCCAATCAATCTGTGTGGTTCTTTCCTCAAAATACCATTACAGACATCAATCTACATGGTCTTCACATGATCTGACCAAGATTATGTCTGGACTTTAAGAGAGACTGTGACCTCTGAGTTTGTTTCGATCTTTCTTCTCAGAGTAGTCACAAAAGAAACGCCAACCTCATATCGTTTTAAAAAAAAAATGATGCAAAAGTGTTTGTACAAACCTACTTACAGAAATAAAATAACGTATCATTTAAAAGGGAATTAGTAACACATTTATCTGTATTACGAAGGTTTAAACTTTATAGCTCACTCCTGTTTCAACAATTATTGAATACATTGGTAAATTGTTATTGAAAAATCGACGTTGAACTGACCTGTAACACATAATTCCATAATGCTTCAACAGTTCTTCCAGCCAAAGGTTCACAGTATCGTAAAATTTATGGTTCATCAAGAGTGGAATTTTTCTTTGCGAAGAGGGACGAGTTAGATGCGTATCCAAAAACAAATAATGAAGTTCCAGTTTGGTCTTGGTTGTAGCTGTTCAAGTTGCTGGTGGTCTTTAAAACTCACCCTTTTTGTTTGTTTGTTTGGCATCTCGCAGGTCAACCTATGAGGTTGTCGTCTGCTTAAACGGACTTGCCTGTGGTTGCCCTAATAAATTAAGGCCTCCAGCCAGGACTTAAACTTAATGCTAACTAAAACTAAGCGACAACGCTAAGGGCACCCCCTGTGGGGTACGAACCTCGGCTTAGGGCGTCGCTGGAAGAGGGCAGCAAATGACTAGCTGGATCAGGATTGATATTATTTTGGGACCAATTTAAAGCTACAGGCTCAGCGGCGCGGGCTGGCTCGAGCAAGGGTCGGGAGGGGCGTGGATTTGGGCGTCGCGGTGGGCCTCGGCGGCGAGGACAGTAGGACGTCGATCGGGTTTTGGGCTTATGTAGCGTGCTGGTGGCCTTACTACTCTCCTGGAGGAGGGTAGTGGCGTCGTTGGGGGCGATTAAAGTATGCCTTGGTCGGCGAATACTGCTAATGCGAGAGGGAGTGTAGCGGGCGACCGCTGTAATCAGGGGGTTAGAGTGTTTGATGCCACAATCGAAGAAACGCTTTGATAAGCGTTTCATGAACTGTTTTAAGGTTGGCATTTTAAGGTCGACGTGAAGATCTATGTTTCGGACATAGTAAGGGGCACCCGTAACCCTTCTGAGGAAACGGTTTTGGAGGGTCTGCATCTTATGGAGATGACGTGGGTGAGCGTGCGCAAATACAACGCAGGCATAGGTCATGATGGGACGGATGACTGCGGTATAAATGCGGAGCTTGCATTTAAGGGACGGACAGTTTACTACGGGCTGTCAGTACGAAGTGGAGCCTGCTAATGGCGAAGGAGGCGCGCGCGCGAACCGCCTTAATATGAGCCTTAAAGGTAAGGTTTTCATCTAGGATCACGCCTAGGTATTTGGCTTGCTTCTCCCAGGGGATCGGCTTACCGTACATAGTGATCGGGCTGGGAAGTGGGGGAGGGAATCGACGACGTCTCGAGAAGAGAACCGCCTGACTCTTATCGGGGTTGACCTCGATTCTCCATTTCCGGAACCAAGCGCCTAAGACGTTTGCGGAGGTTTGGAGAGTACGAGCTATAGCGTTGGGACAGTGACCGGTATAGTAAACGGCAGTGTCGTCGGCGAAGAGAGCCAACTGAGCCTTTTTACTTTTTGGGATATCGCTAGTGAACAGCGTGAAAACGAGAGGAGATAGTACGGAACCCTGAGGGACACCGGCGCGAATAGGATGAGGAGACGAGAGTGCTCCCTCGATGCGATAGCGAAAGGTGCGATTCGACAAAAAGTCCGTAAGATGAGCACGAGACGCTCTGGAACTCCTAGTTGGTAGAGCTTGTATATCAAGCCATTGCGCCAGACTTTGTCGAAGGCTTTCGCTATGTCGAAGAATAGCACACCCGTCGTCGCGTTACGCTGCAGACCAGCGCATACGTGCTCTATGATACGGTGGACCTGTTGGGTGCCCGAGTGTTGGCTACGGAAACCAAACTGCTCGTTGGGTATGAGGCTCTTTGCTTCGGCATAGTCTTTGAGACGCTTATAAATAAGCCTCTCGTAGATTTTGCCGAGAACATTGAGTAAGCTAATAGGGCGGTAGCTAGAGGGCTCAGACTTCGGCTTGCCTGGCTTTGGGATACCGATGACGGTTGCTTCTTTTCACGCTTGTGGGAAGATGTTGTTGCTCAAGGCGCCATTGACGATGGCGGTCATAAGCATTATTAGCGGGGCAGGAAAGAGTTTGTATACCTTATTGGTAATACCGTCCAAACCGGGGGCCTTACGAGCGTGGAGCCCTTTAATAATGTCGTGCACTTCGTCTGGAGTGTCGGGAGGCAGAGGATCATCAGGGTCTTCGACGGGAGGGAGGGAGGCTCTCCGTTCGACTTCAGCGTTGACCTTGTTCAGGTGAGCTTGGTCTACTGGTTGGGAGCTGGGAGAACATTGGGACTCTAGGCTGTCAGCAAGACATTCAGCCTTATCGGGACTGTTAAAACTCACCCTTGATATATATAAATTATGTAAGCAGTTCATAAATATGGTGGAGTAATTAATAATAAGTAAGAAACAAAGTAATTTATTGAAACTTGTTGATGAACATGTCGATGATTTGCTTGGCGGAGCGCGGCTTTTCTGTGGGCACCATGTGTCCTGCGCCGCGCACCAACACGTCCATAAAGTGGAGCGGGAGGGCGTGTCAGACTTTTACTGACTAAAACCCACCCGTGTTTCTTCAGTTGCCTGTGCCAGGGCCACGGTTATCTTTATCGAATTACCTGCGACCCTGAGGCGTCGGCCCTATTGGACCCCGTCATTCTGGCTGACATCTCTTAGAGGCGCGCGTGAAACACGACGCGCCGTCGACCTGGGCCTGGTTCTTACCGGACGGCGAGCTACCCATTGCTCGCCGTCCGCAAGCCCGCACCTACGGTGGCCGGGAATCTGCTTGCGATTCCCGACGCCCAGGGCGTCTCCTGCGGCGACTAGGGGCGTGAGAGCGCAAGGCTCTCTCCCTCACGCTGTCCGCCTCCTCCTTCGCGAGCATTACTGCTTCGCAGAAGGAGCTGACGGCCACCGGCAGACCTCCACCGTATGCTCCACCATGTCCTCCGGGCGATCCACACAATGGTGACACCCGGGCGTTTCCTCCCGCCTTATGCGAAACAGGAACCTCCCGAAACAACCGTGTCCGGTGAGGACCTGTGTCAGGCGGAAGGTGAGGACGCCGTGGCGCCTCTCCAACCACTCCTCAAAGAGGGGAATTACCGCCGCTATTGTGGCGTGCCCAGCACTGGGTTGCAACAATCGCACCCTGCATGTCGCCATGAGATCCCGCCGGAGCTCTGTCCGCTGTACCGTGATTTCTCGCGGCAGAGGTGCCCAAACGTGAAGTCTCAATGCTGCCATCTAGTGAACATCACTACAGAAAACTCTCACTTTCATCAACATCCGGACATAAGAGCCGGGATACTTGAACTGATGAACCAAGATCCAATCAATTTGTCACCCAATTCAATATGTACAAAACTGATCAAATCACCTCCTGGTGAACGCGTTTAGAAAGGATTTTTTTCCTTTATGAATTAAGTGTGTATAAGACTCACGAATTAAGTATGTTATCTTCAGCTTCTCTGAGAAGTGTTCTTTCAGCGTCCCGGTACGCCTGTGCTCCAGACCAGATAAGACTGTCGTGACTGTGGGTGTGAACCGACCGCGCGTAAGCAACTATCAAGTCCAGTTGCCCACTAGTAGCGGAAGAGTAGGGTTTAGTAGTGCTTTCTTAGGATGTTAACGAATTTTTATCAAAATAATCATGAGGATTTTAGTAGTCGTATCAAGCAATTAATTATTACTTAAAATAAAGGTACTGTGACTTACTTGTAACACATAACTCCGTAATGTTCCAATAACTCCTCTAACCAAGGTTTCAGAGTATCATATATTTCAAAATCCAATTTTTAATAAATGTTATTATAATATGACAAGTATTTCAATTTCTTGACTTGAAGGGCGTGTAAATTATTGTAGTAATTGACTGGTGCTTAACTGATGAGTTTTTGTAAAGGTTTACTTGCAGTCTTTATTATTATTATATTTTTTTTGGGAATGGCATCTCGCAGGTCAACCTATGAGGTTGTCGTCTGCTTAGACGGACTTGCCTGTGGTTGCCCTAATAAATTAAGGCCTCCAGCCAGGACTTAAACTTATGTACTAACTAAAAACTAAGCGACTACACGCTAAGGGCACCCCCTGTGGGGTACGAACCTCGGCTTAGGGCGTCGCTGGAAGAGGGCAGCAAGGGACTAGCTGGATCAGGATTTGAGTGGTTTAGGGACGAATTTAAAGCTACAGGCTTAGCGGCGCAGGCTGGCTCGAGCAAGGGTCGGGAGGGGCTTGCAGTCTTTAATAATAATAGAAACTTAAATATGAATCCAGTCGATTTTATTTGTCTTTTGACATGTTGGGCCTCTGGTTCAAAAACCCAATTTAAAAGCACAAAACCGTGGGAACTAAACCTCTCCCCGAATCTATTACCACTCATTTGAATAGTGCCAATTTTATTTTTATAGCAATTACCAAGGTTTTGTGTTTTTTACTCAACCCTTATAAAATCACCACCGTGTGTACATAATACTTAATCGATGTTTATTATCACCATTAGCAGCCTACGGCTGAGGATAGGCTCTAAGGCTTTTCTAATCTGTGCCATGCTTTCATGGCTCTGAAATGAAGGTGGGCAGGATCCCACATCCATTCAGAGTCACTGCTCGTAGTCTGAAATCATAGATTTTAGTCCTACGTTCGATTTATTAGTTACGGACGGGGTGATTCAATAATAGGTTATAATTATACAAACCTATGGAGTAGTTAAGCGTGGTCATGTATGTTTTGATAACGACAACGGTCCTACAACGGCACATTATATTGTAGTATCGTAAGGTAATATACCACATGATGCTATGTCTACTTCCAAGTTCTACGAACATGTTTAAAAGCGTCATAATTGCCCTCGTCTCAGTACCGTCTAGCATTTTCTTCTATTTTATGAACCATTTCTGCTTGATCAAGAGTCCAACTTGTAGCCCCCACTCGGAGTAGTACAGTAGTGTATGTGGATCTAATGATAGTGTGGATATGATGAATATTAAAATATCGTTTTGCAATGTCATACCACATGATGCTAAGTCTACGTACATATTCACGTACATACCTGACTATAAGCTACATAGTTGCCCTCACCTTAGTACCTTTTAGCATTGTCTTCCATTTTGTGTATGCTGCTTGATCAGCGTCCAAGAGTCCCACTTGTAGTCCCTACTCGGAGTAGTGCAGTAGTGTCGGTGGATATGTGCGTCCGTCCCCTACTGCTAGACCCTAAAAGAGAGTTTACTGGCACATTTTCAATCGATTAACGATTTAATCGATTATTCCGCTTATGGATATGTGCTTGTCTCAACTCTGGGAATACTAGCAGGAACTGGTAATGTCATAAATTGACTTGAATGTGCCTTGGCGGCTGATAGTATGTCATGCTCACTCAAATGTCTCGCTGACGGTGGCGCGTGTGTCGGATCATTTAGCTCCCTTCATAATGGTTGAGCTGAATGGTGCTGATCCATGCGTCATGTTCGTGAACGGGCGCCGTCAGTTGGGACTGGTGATCTCTTAGCTGCCACGGCATATTTTAATAATTAATTTGCTGGATTGTTTTTAATTATGTTTTGCTGCACTCTGGACGCTTTTAACGTGTACGGTTTTTGTACATCGTTCTCACTTATAGTGTCAACAATAATCAATGTAACTAATATATTTGTAACAACAATATTATTTAAAAGAGTGTCCATGGAGTTTCTTGCCCGTTCTTCTCCATAGTGACCTACTGCGCTTTGGAATGGGCAACTAGCTTCATATTTCTGACTGACCGATTCCTTGACAATTCAAAAGTGCCTGTAAATGGTTTAATTGAAATAAATGATTTGAGTTTGAGTTTGAAACTGCTGAAGGAAGTGTAGGAGACACTCACCAACCTACAAAAATGAAGGTCATAAAAAGGCACTCTAAAAACTTCTTGGAACGGTTCATTTGACACTCGCAACATATTCATCACCTCATCCTCATTGGTCACGTACTCTCCTCCTTCGGTGAAGCTAAAGCCAGTTTCTACTGGATTGTCAATGAAGAGAAGCGAGTAACTGGAACCCATGTGATAGGCATTTCCTCCGCTGAAAGATTTTGATTGGTTATTTTACAAGTTAGTTCAAAACTCGAAACTATCTTCAGAACTCTTGTGACTGAAACTATTGCATGACAATTGGATACTCACCCGTATCGTAAACTATCATGATAGGCCCAATTTCTTCAAACAATCCATATGAAGAAGAACCACCTGGCCCTCCTTGTAACCAGATAACCAACGGCCTACTGTCTTGTGGAACTCCTTGAGCAGGAAAGTACCAGAAGAACAGATTCCATTTTGCAGTTTTGTTAACAGTAAAGCACGCAGCGTGACTATTCACTCCATCGAATAAGCTTGGGTCTACTGCGGACAGTTCTTTTGCTTTTTCCGTCTTTCCATTTTCGATGTAGGGTGTGAAAATAAGAGGATCATCTCCTTTGTCAACTGATGTCACTATTGCGCCCAGATCAAATGCTCTAAAACAAATTAATGAGATAGAAATGGTCACAATAAAAAAAAAAAAATATTGCTTACCATTAGAACGCTAAGAAACATACTTCACCAAACATAGTTTCAGAATGATATTTATTTTTATGGTATATTTATTTATTTATTTGCTAACATGTATAAAACTATTATGTAGGCATTCATTAAATTTTCATGACACAGGTATTATTACATGCACCCTGTAAGGGCACTGCAAATGTTTCTTAACAAATTCAAATTATTTAATTAAATTACATATTAAATTTACCGTTTTGTATGTGCGTGTTTCTATGGAAAATAAACTTATTTACTTTATTTCCTTCTAATATACCACTGATTCTAATTATTACAATATATCTTTCATTACGTACTAAACATTAATCAATAATTTATTACATTTTATTTAAATAGTCATTATTACCTAAATTAATTCTATTAAAGTCTTTTATATTTCACATTTACGTCAATTATATAGTTCTAGGGTCAATCGAATCACAACTTGTCAGCTTTAAATTCCTCAACGGTATAGTAGCCTTTCTTAAGTAACAGAGATTTCAACTGTTTCGAAAAAATTGATTCATTTAGTACGGATTTTAAACTTTCCGGTAGATTTTTAAAGATATTTGCAAGTCTGATAAGTTATCGGGAAAAGCCCTGAATGTGGGCTTTTCCCGATAACTTTTAAGTTTGTGATAGGTAGTATTAGTCTGTTTTTGTTCCGTCGGTTGTTTTCGTTCAGCTCAATATTAGATTTGAAGAGGTGCCTATTCTCCTAACGAATATACAACTTTGCAGTATACATATTGCTGGTAGTGTGAGAATTTGTAGTTCAATAAAGTGTGGCCTACAGCTCTCTCGTTGGTCTATGTTCTTCAATATTCTGATGCTTTTTTTTGCTAAATGAAAAGGTCCATATATAACAAGGTCCTATATATAACAAGGTAAAGCATTTAACAAAATGTATTTTAAAGAATGCTACTCTGTAAACGGTCAATAAATATTGCATAGCTTCTTTTATTATGCGCTCGAAGAATTAACAGATAAATTTTTCTTGCATTTATTTAATACTAGCTGTAGCCCGCGACTTCGTCTGCTATCCAAGATGAAAAGTAGCCTATGTCTTTACTCAGGTCATGGTCTTGGTTTGCTGTCTTGGGAAGAAATTAAAATCAAACTGTCTAACTCAATATGTTTTAAGAGATCCCTTCCCAGGACGTACTTTCTTTACTAACTTTTATTCTATAGAGTTGTTTATGCTCTAATTTTACACATTTGCGTATTTTATTTTCAAATATTTTCTTTCTTACAAACCTTCTGCTGGCAACAGGATTTTGAGAACAGGATATTGATTCAGATTTGTTGCAGATTAAATGGCAATCAATCATAATTTTTCTCCTTTTTAGATTCTTTTATATTTTGTGAATGTTCGAACATTGTAGACCTTGTATACTGTAGATTTGTAGATTTTTGTCTATTCTTAAGCACCTGGTACAAACTTATTGACTGTCCTCCCATACCTATTAACACTGTAATTTGAAATTTTTTTGAAAGCCAATTACTTTTAAAAGAGTTACCGTGGAGTTTCTTCATAGGAGACGACCAATGACAAAGAGGAACCGTGCACCTTCCTTCTGAGGTTTCATAAGTGCCCATGTAGGTTTATGTGAAATAATTAAATTTCTCAGCAAAATAACGTTAAGAAATATACTTCAACGAACATAGTTTCAGAATGATTTGTTTAATAATGTTTGTGGTATTTTATAACTTTAACATCCATTTTTTAATAATTTACTTTGCAATACCTTGTATTAAAAATACATGTTACAGAATGCTACTCAAAAACTGGTTTGTGGAAGACGATTTTAGATTCTACAGCAAAGCTTATTTTTATGGGCTCAAAGAATTTACAGATAAAATTATTCATGTGTTTATTCAATACTAGCTGTCGCCCGCGACGTCGTCTGCGATCCAAGATGAAAAAGAGCCTATGTCCCGGTCTCGGTTTTTTGTCTTGTGAAAATGAAATTGTCAATATGTTTTAAGATCTCCCTACCCAGATCCTTTCTTCACTTAGTTTTTTTTCTATAGAGATGGTTATCCACAAGTTTTCCGTACGATAACCCAATTATTTTCTGCTTTTGTCCTGACAATAACAAATACAACAAACAAAGAACTTGCCAAATAGATGCATCCGCTTTGAAGAGATGCGAGGACAAACATTTGTGGCAATTTATTTTCATGTATATACTAGCTAATGCCACCCCCCTGTTTTGGCGAACATAACAAAAAAACATTGAAATCTGTAAAGCCGTTTTTGGTTATAGCGAGACTAATGAACAGCAATTGATTTTAATATTTAAGAATTTATAGGTTACGTAAAAGTAACTGCATATTTTCACAAAGTGTAGTTCTTACTACCGCATAGGTACATATCAGGTGCTCAAAGCAAACGACTACCAGTTTAATTGCTCGATAAAATAGTTAAGGATGGCATTTATCAACCATTTTTTAAAAATAAAATTAAGATCATGACCGGTTTGTGGTCCAGTCCTATCTCAAAAAGCCACCCATCATCGTTGGAGATTATAAATGATTTTCTTTATTTATTTAAGCAGATGTTTAAACATAATTCACAAAAAAAAAGAAAAATAATCAAAGAAAAATAGGTATATGTCATAAATCCTTTATTAACAGTACCTTCCACAAATATCTTTCGTAAGCAAGTCGGCATAGAAACATGTTGGAGTGATTTTGTAATAATTAAGAAACAAAGTAATTTATTTAAACTTGCTGATGAACACATCGATGATTTGCTTGGCGGCGCGCGGCTTGTCTGCGGGCACCACGTGTCCCGCGCCGCGCACCATCACGTCCATGAAGTTACCGCTCGCCTTCACGAAACTGAAACAATTGAACATCGACTTTATTATACATTGACACAGCCCGAACAAATGAAATAATGAACTTAGACCTTTGTGATCCTGCATAGTTTCAATAAAAAAAATGCTCTAATATCATCCTGGCAAACAGTTTAAGAAAGGAGTTTTCCCCCGAAGACCTGAGTGGATAAAAATAATAAAATCACCACTCACGAATTAAGTGTGCAATCTTCCGCATCTCTGAGAAGTGTTCTTTCAGCGTCCCGGTATGCTTGTGCTCCGGACCAGTTGAGACTTCTGTGCGTGTGGACCGACAGCGCGTACGCAACGATCATGTCCAGTTGCCCACTAGTGGAGAAAGAGTACGGGTTTAGTAGTGTTTTCTTATGATAACACACATAACATAACATCACGCCTGTTATCCCAGAAGGGATAGGCAGAGGTGTACCCATATTTCGCCAGTTATCCTTATGTCCCATGTCATAGGGAGCGAGCCTATTGCCATCAACCGGGCACAAATCCAGACTCCGGGCTGCTACTGAGAAAATCTAGATAGAAAAACCCAATAACACACTGCCCGACCTGGAAATCGAACCCAAGACCTCATGCTCAGCAGTAGCTCTTGCTACCACTATACCAACGATGACGACGAATTTTCATCAAAATAATCATGTGGATTTTGGAAAGTCAAAATCAAAATCAAAATATTTTATTTCACATAACCATACATGGGCACTTATGAAACTTTTAGCAGTCGTATACAGGTTGGTACAATCATGCAATATAAGATACCTTTTAAAATAAAGGTACTGCGACTTACTTGTAACACATAACTCCGAAATGTTCCAATAACTCCTCTAACCAAGGTTTGACAGTATTGTAAACGTCAAAGAACAAGTGTGAGTGGACATTATAATTAATATTTGTGTATTCCATTTTCTTGACATGAAGGGCGCTTTGCACGTCGGCTCTATTCAAAAAAACATCGAATGATGATTCAATGCCCGATTTTTCGCGTAAATAATTATATTCATTCACAGGTGCATATCTTTTGAGAGCGGTGTAAGCATCACTTGCAGACTAAAATAAAAAGAAACACTTCAAAATAAGTTCAGTCAGATTTAGGTTTTAGGTTTTGAGTTTGACATGGTGAACGATTGAGTATTTGAGCTACCGGCAATGTTAAAGCACAAATTACGTCAAACTTCGACCCGGATCAATATTGCAAATGAAGGAACCGAATCAATATCAATTAATTTGAAAAATCCCAATCCATATTTTTATTATAGCAATGAATTTAAAAAAATCTAATATTAACCTACTGTGTTGTTTTTACTTAACTCCTATAAAATCACCACTGTCAATAATTATAATCATCATTAGCAGCCTTGTTCCACTCATTACTTAGGCAATGCAAGATACATGCCAATTCTAATTTGTGCTTCCTCGGCTCTGAAATGGACGTGAGTAGAAGCGCTTCTGCTCACGTCCATTTCCATCCTGATTTCGGTCACATCTTGGACATTAGTCCTACGGATCTCTGAGTATACCAGACCGATACCGTTCGTAAACGGTATCGGTCATAGTAATGCAAACAAAGGAGTAGTTAAGCGTGGCCAACAATGTTTTGATTACGATAATGGTCCTTAATACATCGGCGCATTAAAAGTTGCATCGTATAACAGGACGCAGGTAACAAGAAAGGAGACTGAAATACAAATAATAAATTATCTTTTTGCAATGCTAAGTCTACGTCCATATTCACGTACATACCTGACTATAAGCATCATAGTTGCCTTCGTCCCAGTACTTCTTAGCACTGTCTTCCATTTTGTGTACTATTGCTGCTTGATCTGGGTCTAAGAGTCCCACTTGTGGATCTGTCCATCCGTTCCCAATCGCTAGACCCTAAAAAGTTGAGTTAACTTGTACATTTTTAACTGATTGACAATTACAACTTATAAAACGGACACTCATTTATTAATAAAACTAACCTTCAAATTAATTGACGTAGACTCGTCTTGGCTCATATGTATGTAATGTCCAAACGCCGGAATGTATTTGCCGGCGTATGATTCGCCGGCGATAAATAAAGGTGCTTGTCTCAACTCTGGGAACACTAGCAGGAACTGCTGAAGGAAGTGTAGGAGACACTCACCTACCTGCAAATATGAAGGTCATGAAAAAGCACGCTAGAAACTTCTTGGAACGGTTCATTTGACACTCGCAACATATTCATCACCTCATCTTCATTGGTCGCGTACTCTCCTCCTTCGGTGAAGCTAAAGCCAGTTCCTACTGGATTGTCAATGAAGAGAAGCGAGTAGCTAGAACCCCATGTGATAGGCATTTTCTCCACTAAAAGATTTTGATTGGTTATTTTACAAGTTAGTCCAAAACTCGAAACTATATCCAGAACTCTTGTAACTGAAACTATTACATGACAAATAGATACTCACCCGTATCGTTAACTATCATGATAGGTCCAATTTCTTCAAACAAGCCATATAAAGAAGAAACACCTGGCCCTCCTTGTAACCAGATAACCAACGGCGTACTGTCTAGTGGAACTCTTTGAGCAGGAAAGTACCAGAAGAACAGATTCCATTTTGCAGTTTTGTTAACAGTAAAGTACGCAGCGTGACTATTCACGCCAGCGAATAAGCTCGGGTCTACTGCGGACAGTTCTTTTGCTTTTTCCGTTTCTCCATTTTCGATGTAGGGTGTTAAAATAAGAGGACCATCTCCTTGGTCAGCTGATGTCACTACTGCGCCCAGAGCAGTTGCACTAAAACCAGATAATGAAATAGTAACTCTTGCAAAACATTTTTAAACAGCATAGCAAAGAAAAACAAATTACCAAGAGAATGCAAAGAAATATACTTCACCGAACATTGTTTCAGAATAGCATAAGGTATGATTTAGTGGTGTGTTATTTATAGCTAGTTATTGCTCCAAACTATTTGATGAATGTGTTTCAAAGAATGCCACTCAAAAAAATGTTATCAACAAATATTCCACACCTTCACAATAAAATAATGCAAATGAAAGGCACTTAGAAATCCCATACATTTTTGCGCACTGTCCGGGACATATTAACCTACACATTTTAAAATCACAACACGACGAATCCAATCCTTGAGAATCTATGTTTACCAGAGTATGTCCCAGTGGTGACTTCCAATTAGTTTTCGAGCTCAAAGGAATTCGGGGTAGGTTTCAAGAGAATGATTTTTACCATCCAAAACCATGGACCACTACTGCTAATGGGTCTGCTATAGTAAAGAAGAATAACAATAATCTAGCCATAATTGTACCGGTAGTCGTAACAGCCAATGCCTTAATAGCCTCGCCCAACATCTGAGGAGGCTCTCGTTGGGCAGCTGCATCAAGGGCTTGATTCAGAGAGCGGTACTTCTGGACAAGGCTTGCATTGTTAGGAGGTTCCTCTCGGAAGCCCTGACCGCCGTAACTTCGTTCCTATTCCCGATACCGGTGGGCCACTTAGGCCAGGCAAATGAAAGGCGTGAGTTGTTGGCAAGCGTATTACAAACTGAAGTTCATACCTTAGTACCTTATATATATTACAGGATGAGAACTTAACAAATGTGGGTAACCGAATTCATTACATTTATCGCGAGGATATAAATAGGACTGAGTTATAGATTTAAAAAATTATACCTACTACGTATTTATGCGAAACTCAGTACCTAGAGCAGGTACGCTCAGTTTACCAATGTATTCTCTACCTGTGACTGCTAAGTAAAACAACGCACCAGTTCAATGAAACTTCAACCTTATTGCCACAGCTCCTAATTTGCAACTGAGGGCAAACTGTGCACTTCATAGCAGCACGACATCTACGTAAATTAGGCCAACGCGTGACAAGAGCGCCATCTTGCGTGTCACGTACGAACTACATTATTCTGCTACCACAAATCGTACATATTCGACGAATATTCCGGAGTTATGTGCCACTGTTTTTCCGTAAGGGGTGGACAAAGTTATGGGATTGCTATGTTACACACGTTTGAAATTATAACGGAGGGTCGAAGTATTTTGAAGGTTTTGCTAATCTTTTCTTGTTTATTTATCCTAGCTCGGTCTTAGATCCTGCTCCTTTTTTTTTCGTATGGTAAATCAGCAAATAGGGGGAGCGGGAGGGCGTGTCAGACTTTCTAGGTCTCTAGGTCCTAAAGTTGTAATCTACTCGTAGTTAGAAGTAAGAATAAACAGTAAAAGATCTAAACTACAGCCAGTTCGGCTTCAGCAGTTTCCTTAGATGTTCAAGCCACAGTGATTAGGTACCTACTACAAGAGGACCTGTAGGTTAGGTATATGGGAAACTGAGACGTGGAAGGTGTCGTTCACTTTCTCCTAAAATTTATTTTGTACTTCAGTGATATAATCGGTATCAAAACTACAACCAGAATTTATCAGTTACCACAATGTGGTGAATGAACAGTGTCAAGCATATCAATTAATTAAATACTTGACAGCTGAACTACCGGAGTTGAATATTAATAATAATTATTAATTATTTACGCTTTTCTACATTCATATTGGTATGTGTTGTCATGACATTCATTATTGAATATGGGTTTTCCCGCAGAGATGACACTGATATTTAGACTATACTACATCACTTTAAAGACATAAAGAGGGATAGACATCTATATATATGCATAAGCTTATGCTTAATCAGCCTATAACGTTCCCACTGCTGGGACACAGGCCTCCTCTGTTTGAAACGGAGTGAGCCTTAATCCACCACACGGGCTCAGTACATATGTATACATGTTTGTCTATATATATATACATATTTCTATTATCTATATATTTGTAACAAAATATTAAAATCAAATAACCTAACCTGACCAAAGCTATTAGCAAACTAAAATATGGCGACGAAAAATTCCTCCGCATCGCTGTAGACTAGTAATGTACCCAAGAGACTGGCGGCATTGCTGCGTTATAAGGCAATGCTTAGCCTCTGGCCAAGATAAAAGCCGTTGGTCGCAGGAAGCGTCAACCAAGCGTTTACAGATTTCGTTGAACAAACCATGAGTACTCGGACCCCACGGCCCGAGAGTTTCAACCCCAAACGGCTCGAAAATATAATTACCGATATGGTACTTTCGCCGCTTAATTTTCGGCAGCCGCAGCAGCAGCGCCAGCACGGCACGCCGAGCCAGGAAGATTGGATGGCCCAAGAGTATCTACAAGTTCTATTTCTAAAATGTTAAAATTTATAAGTTTGTATGTAGGGATAATCTTCAAGGAACTAAAGATCCAATTCCGAAAGTTCTTTCACTTAAGGAAAGCTACAGTATTTCCAAGTGTCATAGGATATATTTTATGTTAACACAAGATATTTCACACGGACGAAGTTGCGGTCGAAGCCAGTTAGTTTACAAAGATCAGAAGCTAAGCAATGGGATTGTTTGTAGGCGTTGTAGTACCTAGGTAGGTACTTATAACATGTCATCGAATTGCCTATGGTTATAATTTCTCGCTGTGTTCAGTCAGGTTGAAACCATTAACATCCTGTATTGGACAATAAAATTATGGTATTGAAAAACGAACTGAGAGTCACTTGTACTCACTCATACTCCCGGTCATTGTAGTATTTTTTTGTACTGGACGATACCTAAGAACGTTCTGGTAACGGAGATATTGAAGGTCAAAAAAGTTCGTAATGTAATAACTTAACTTTAAATACCCCCACGACCCCTGTTGCAGGCACTCATTAGTACACTGTTTTGCGTGCGTTATTTTGCGCACTACCTACCGTAAACAGAGACTTTTCATAGCAACTATTTTTGTGTTATGTTAGTTGACGGCTGTGATAGGTTTTTTAAACCCTGTATAAGACGATAGTGTAGATGCAAGATGGTTATTAAATAATATTACATGATAAAATGGATAGGCATTGAACTTACAAACTCACTAAAAATATTAGTACACCGTTTCACTCAAAACCTTTTACCTATTCGATACAATGGTACTTAGCTTTGCTTAAAGTTATTAGTTTATGTAATGAGCCATGCCGGGAATTAGTCTCGCTCTAGTTCCCGTTAGTGAGGTTATTGCGATCCCGGGCGGCCCGCAATCCCGCGTTACGGGCAATATTCTAGATTAGGCATAACATGCACAAATGGTATCGAGTAAGTTACGCACTCCATACATCACTGCACAGTGTATAATTGAAAAGTGTATGTGACGCCCTAGAAGGAGATATAGTGACCTTATTGGTGATGTTCTTCAGAACGGTCAGGTGCGTAGTACTGGCAACCGGCGTGCGTGAATTACTAGATGTATGAACGTTAACGAAGCACAAGGAGTATGAAAGGATCATAGCAGGTAGCGTTCTGTAGTTTCTGCTAAGCGCAACGCAATTGTAGTAAGTAATTCACCGTTGAAGATCTTCAATCGTGAATTATCTAATTCAACCGATAAATTACGTCTATTTACGCCAAGTAGAGTGATCGATTCTACCAAATAGGCTTTATTGTTTAATAACATCAGTATCACAATTTGAAAATACCCTAAGCCGTAGACTTCAACGGGCATTATAGAAGCTTTTAATACTAGAGCCAGAGTCTTTAAAGCCCCCAAAGCTGAGGCCAATGAGCTCCCAGTTAAGAAACCGTCAGGTAGCAACAGGTGGTGATGTAACCCTGTACAAACCAATAAAGACCCGCACCAAAATGGATCTAAAGGTATTTCTAAGATAGAACAAGGTAATAGAAAATTTAGGCTAACCATTGTTTCACATACTTAGCGCGCAGCTTATCTACCTTAAGCTTAAAATCTTTACCCAGAAAGGCTCTGAAGGGAGGGAATCACAATAATTTTATTTATAACAAAACTCATTACTGTCTTAACTCACAAAATTTGCAACCTACTAATAACATGAAATATTTCATTAAGTTCAAAACAAAATCATTCCTTGTTTCTCGACCGGTAAAAAACGGGAAGACGTTCAAAATCATCGTAATTTGCCATCTTGTATAAAGAAAGTTAATTAGTTCTCTCAAGTCTCTAGTTCATGTGAAATTAAATAGCTACTCATAAAGCAAACTTCGACATAATTAAATTTTGAACAGGTGGGAGCAACCAAATGAATCAAAATTAATCCAGCGCAATTTGACAGCGCTGTCGTCGGCTTCAAGCTTAATTTTCATATTCAATTAAATAATATTTTGTTTGACACATGAACGGGACCAGAATAGGGCAGAAAAAAGACTTCTCGTTAGCTTTGATGTCGCAATAATTAAATGGCAAGACTGAATAAGGTTTTATGTAGACTAACGAAATTTTATGTGAGTAAGGTAATGTTTTATTTTTGTGTAGTACCTACATTAGACCAGGCTAAAATTCTAAGGTTTTTCATTATCGAGCCACTAGTAAAACAACAATTGGCGTCAGCGTGGCGAACTGTCTCCAAAAAACAAATCGGTAAAGACATAATACTAGGCTAACCTAGCCAACGACGTCCATGCAAATATAAAAAATCCGTTCAGTGGTTTAGGCTAGAAAAGGTAGACAGTTATCTACCTTTTCTAGCCAAAACCACTGAACGGATTTCGATAATAATTGGCAAGGAGATGGCATTCTGGGAAAGGACATAGTCTACTTTTTGTTCCGGTAGCACGTTCCCTTGGGATAATTTTGACATCCACGCGTGCTAAGGCGCGGGCAGAAGCTAGTACGTAATAACTTTTCTAATCGAGGAACACTGACTCTCTCTGGCAACCAAGTCACAGGTATAAACCTATTTAGTTTAGAAGCCATCTGATCTGTGTTTGAGAAACTTCTTGTGTTATGAATGTAATGCCCGTAACAATGTAAACAGTTTTTTTAATTAAAATTTCTTAATATAAGATTCACTCATAACGCATTCAGTAAACGTCAACGGAAAAATAATTCGGATTATCAAATACATCTTATTTTTCGCATTCACTGCCAGTACGCGAAGGAAGGAGATATTCTTGGCTCAAGTCCAACCGCTGCCAAACATCTAGCACCCTTGTCTTTATGACTGCCGAAGGACGAAACTTTGCTTGTTATCCGAGAAATATCACAACATATTTCGAAGCTTTTATAGCGAAACTTCGGAGGGCCGCACAAGACCGAACAGGGAATCATTGACCGGCCCTTCGATTGAAAACTTTGGGCGACTCCATGAAACTGCTGTTATAATGTATTGGGACACATAACACTCATATTTCGTACCACAATTATTTGAGCGTGGGGATAAAGTTTTTCGGGGTTGACCTTAGTTCGTGGGTTTATGGTTTTGAGTTTCTCAAGTTAGCAGGTTAATTTAGACTATATTTAATAAATATATTTATATGTATTTACTGGGAATTATGTTATTTAGATGCCTGAAATAAATAATGTTAGTACCTTAAGGACTAATATGAAAATAATTTTAACTGTTTTCAAAGCTCGACTCGGTAATCGACTCAGTAAGTCTTTATTCATGACTCCTAATTTTAAAACAATAACGCTCAACAAATCCACAAACTCGAAAAACGATTACGCTCCCAAATAAAATTCGAAGCTGCAAACGTGAAATTAAGGCGAAGTCACTTTAAATACGATGGAGTTTAATTACGAGATTTGTCAAATAATAAATAAAGAAAGTTCTGTCTACCCTCTCGCTGCTCGGCGTGATTTCAAAGCTGGCTTCAGATACCGCCAGGATTTATTCCCCGAGCTCCCGTTTCCTTTATTTAACGTACCCCTAAAAAGCTAAGCATTGAATTTGTTTATTTTTTCTTTACCTCTATGATTGAAGACAAGATTTTGATTTTGCTGTTTTTCGTTTCAGATTATTGGCTTTTAGGAAACTAATTCCGTTTGAGCTTAGTTTTTTGGCAAACCCTTAGAAAATACTCATTTTCGTTGTGAACTCAATGTTTTTTTTCATGTAGTTAGTATTAGATACTTCAAATAGGTCAGCTTACTAGATTAGTATTTTCCGTTATCATGCAAAGCCTTCGAATAAGACCTACCTTTAACAAATAACCATAAAAATCAACATCATCAATTTAAAAGTCCAAACTGTCCAAAATAACGTTTCTTCCAATTTATGTACAGGTTGATCAGTCTGCTGGATTTACCGTAGCACTGACAGATATATTTTTAATGCTGACGACATCTCTCGCAATTACCGAACAAATTAGAACAGCCTGTACCTACAATTTAACACTTTTTCGTCCATATTAATGAAGCCCGCAATGAAGCAGTAACTAAGAATAATTTTATTTGCTCTAAATGAGCTCAGCAGTGATTTCAAAGGATGAAGCAGTATGTACTACACTTAGAGAAATGGAAACCTTAAGAAAAGACCAGTAGGTTATTACTGAAACGTTTTCTGCAAAATTGAGTTTACATTTTGCTGTTTAGAGAAGCTCTATTTTACTCTGCTCAATTGATCTAATTCTCAAAAGAAAGAAACGGTTTAACAACAGCGACACTCAGTGTATATATGAAAAATCATTATAATTATTATTTTTGAGCTGATTTCAGAATCGCATTTAATTAAAATTTAGTATTCTAATAAATTGGAAGAAACATTTCGGAAATTCGTCTCTAAGTTCGAATAAATTCCTGTTGCCATGTGAGAGTCAGTACATTGGAGCATTAGGAACGCTCAGCCGAGCAAATGGGACTTTCAAGCCACAACGACAAAGACAAAAACCGATTTGGTTGAGCGTACAAAGGGATTGGGAACCGTATCGGTGTTTGACGATCTTTTCTAGGAAAACCGTAAATATGTCGTGAAAGTAGCTTTAATTAACACGAATCTTTGGAAATGGTTTAGTATTTAAATTTATTTCAAAGAAATATTAGTAGTTTATTTGGTTAAGGGTGTGGTACAGACCATCAAACTGCGCAACTTTCTCCGTGGGACCAAATCGTAAACCCGAACAAATAATCAGCTGTCTCATGCAAAACTTTTATACTTTCTCGACCCAAATGTATCCGCACATTTCTGATAAACACAGTTTTTTTACATACCTACCTAGACATAATATACAGTTAACACAACCGACAAAAATACACTAATACCTGATACGGCCTACCTTCACAAAATCAACATCAATACCTGGGAGGAAATCGAATGTCCGACCGAGAACACTCCCAAAGGTGAGCTTAACTACGTAGGGAGGTGTACCTGCAGGTACCGAAGTGTCAACTAACAGTAATTAAGTTAACCGGTGTGTAACAGACAGCGGTAACACCTACCTATCAACCTAGATACCTACAACTGTCCTGCGGTCTGAACTAACCACGAAACTAACAACAATAGCGCTAATTCTCTTGTTCACCAACTAGCGTTAGTTTGAGTATTGCTTTCTTTTACCAATAGATGGTGTTATAAAAGGACGGTGAGAGTTTTTTAGAGTGACAGTTTAGGCAGTATGTTAAGACTTGCCTTCTGAACTCGTACCGAGAGCAATATGGTAGGTACGTCGAGTTTTACAAAAACTAAGATGTTGTGTAGCGTGGTCTCTGTTACTTATGTGTGTCGGTCTCTTTCCAAAGCTCGATACTTATGAATAATTAGACCTAGATAGAGATCAATCTACCTAGCCTTATGTCAACTATGTTGAGGTCCACTTCATCAGGATGTTTTCACATGGAGCGGCTTATGTGACATCCACAAGAACGGGATAGATACTGTATGCAAATAATGCAACCTAATTCGACTATTTATTCTTTTAATTACGAGGAAAAGACAGCAAAAGCCTTACTAAAGCAGCAGAATCAGCACCCACATTGGGGGCCTTAAACGAGACCATAGAAGTGATTAGTCGTGCGATTTTGTCGCAGTGGGTGACGGATAGTTCTCTAATTAAGAGATGACGTCATGACGCGGTTGGTCGCAATTACCGCGAATTGGTGATTCGACTGCTTCGCTAGCATTTCTGATTACTCGGCATGAGCAATGTGATGATCATACGGTCTGGGGTGGCTTTAAGGTATCCGAATGTTTATTTTTAGTTTCCATGAAAATTTACGACATTTATATTAATAAAAAAAAAAGTTGCTTACAGAGAATTCGATGAGTACATACTAGTTAGACTGGGAGATGGCTCTAGTAAACAATTTTAAAACTGTGAAGAAACTAATTATGAAGTATCTACCTACGAGTCATAATCGAATTTTTGGTTCTAGGACATGCCGGTTTCCTCATGATGTTTTCCTTCACGGCTTTGAGAGCAGTGGTGATGAAAATATTTACACAAAATAAAGCGCCTGTCTGGTTTCGAACCCACGACCTACGACTCGTAAATCGGGGCCGTTACCACTAATATTATAACACAAAGAAGAACCAAAATGACTAAGTATCTGCCATCTTGAATTCCAATTTCGCTTGGAAACTAGATTGTGATCCAACGCAAACTGAAACAAAATGAAAAATTCTAATCTAATTTCTTGAATCAATGACCTAGAGCTATGCAAGGTCAGTTGCATTTAGAAAGTTTACAAAATAAATAGTCAACAATATCTCTAATAAATTCTGAATGGAATCACATTTTTATACGAAAATATGTACCCACACAAACTTCTAATAAATTGAGTGAGCTAGTTGAAATAACCCTGTTTCTGATTTTATGTTTTATTTTATGAGAATTCTGAAGCGAGAGTAATTCTTATAAAACTTTTACTTTACAACACTATTTATTTTTACAAATGCCGTGTGAACATAACGTGTTGTATACTCATCGAGTTCATAGAGCGTCTCAAACTAAATTTCTCTAAGAAAGTTGAAGTATATAAATAGTTCTAGACTTAATATAGCTGTTGTAATAATTATGGAGCATTTTTTTACCAAGTGAGTCAGTTTTCAAATTAATTGGAGGTTTTTTTGGCAAGGTTTTCAATTTGCCTTCTTCTTGTCGAGTTGACGTTGTGTGACGATCAAATCAAAAAGAGCTTTAATCAAAATCTCTACTCTAGTCTTCACATTGCTGAAAGTTAAGCTAAGCAGACCTACGTAATTGGATCATGTTCCTAATGCAGGGAACGTACGTATGTGTGCATAGACGTAACATTTTAATTATGTATATGTGCGTCAAATGCGAAACAAAAGCTCACATTTCCAAGTGATGCGAGAAACATGACGCTGTAGGCATACGAAATGAAGTCAGCCCAACAAACCGAATTGGTACGTTACGTTAAGTGAAATTTTATGCCGTCTCATGAAAATCCAGATGCTAACGCTAGTAGGGACGTGACCTAGATTGAACGAGGCATTACTGGAAACGGTTCAAAGGTGAAATCATGGGACGTTTGATCTTTATTGATGCGTAATGACGTTAAAAATTATTAATTTGAAAAGCATGTTTCGTACTTATTCTTCTACTGCTCTTTTTTTTTTTTAAAGATAACAAAAAACAAGCTAACACTAAAATATATGTATATTTAAAGTTTTTTTTTATTTGAGATGGGTTTGCTCTTGACTCTAGTTTATGTCAGAAGTGACAGAGACAAAGTCTACTATGGAGTGAGCTTACCCAGAAGAAGCCTGTTCACTCTAACTTTGAAGAGATTCGGGTTGAATTCGTTCGGGAACACAGACGCAGGTAGTGAGTTCCACTCTTTTGCCGTGCGCATTATGAAGGATGTTTGGAACCGCTTAGTGCGAATTGGTGGAATGGCAACTAAGTTTGGAAAGTGCAAGTAATAATTTTAAAAAACGGGAAGAGCTCATAAGTCATCAAAAATTCGTACACATTGCCGTCAACGGGACAAGTGCCAAAAGGCTGGAAAATGCTGCCCATCCTTTTCAGCACTTTTTGGCTAACGTTGGATGGCAATGCTGATTCTTTGAGCCCCTGGTTACGTGAAAAGTCGACTTACCTCTTGGCAATGTCCCGAAATACTCGAAGAGCACTCTGACCCCAAGGCCCTAGTGCTACAACCCGAAACGGCCCATACTTGCGCCGTTTGCGGTTTATTTATTTTTAATTTATCCAAAACTGTTAATTTGAAAAAAAACCTTTTTAAAGTAGATTGGAACACAAATAATACTTGTCGCTTATTATCCAATGATCAAAAAACCAATCTTTAATTTTACGTGCACAAGTTCAATCCAAAACAATTTGCTCACACGGCGCAACAACTTTTTAGGGTCAGTCCGTAGACACAAAGTGAGGTTCCGTGGTTTGACGCAGTTCACTAAAACGATGCCAGTTCCGAGCCATTTACCCCACGGCTACCGAGCTAGTCTTTTGTTTCTATTATGCTGTATATTTGTAGGTACATTCAAATAGTGTGAAGTTCACAAAGGCGAAATAATTTATTGTGTGTTTTATGACAGTAAAGTTCTACCTTTGGTACGGTATGGCTTTGAACTTTCAAAATATACTAGAGCGCTTAACTCATGAAATATCATCACTATTTAAGTAAACCATACAGGTAGTTTCTTCAAGCATAATCATATTTCACATAACTGGAATCCAGGAAAGCTGTTTGGCATTTGTACTTTTCAGTTTACGTAATTTGAAACTAACTTTAAAAATAAAAAGTATAGGGATGTTGGTCACCTTCTTCTATTCCTTTCAAAAGTTCAAACAAAAATATTGACATAACTAACTGTGGCCCGCGACTTCGTATGCCTTCCAGGATCAAAAGTGAGCCATGTCCTTATATTATGTCAAAGTCTATCTGTGAGACAAATTAATCGTAATCCGTTACGCCGTTTTAAACAAAGTGACTTTTACATTGCTTTATAGTATTCGTTAGGATTAGGAAGATAGTATTAGGATTAGAAACTGTTAAGAAACAACATCTCGCACAAATCGAACTACCACAGGTAATGCCCGTAAACCATTGCTATCACCTCTTGCAACAACAATCATGCATCATGATTGAGCAGGACCACAAATATATCGCGCACGATCTGACACATCATTCAGTGATACTAATGTGTTTTTTATAACTTTTTTTTCATGACCATGAATACATTTAGTATTTCAGTCGGAAACATAGATGCCTGTTCAGAGATACGAAACGATTGTGTTGCCATGCTTCCAATTTCCTGAACAAGAAAAATGGATTGAGACGTGTACATTTATAAAGTTAGGGTTACCAGAGAGCAAAAATAAATCAATAATCAATCTGATATTAAATCCACTAAGTTTATGCCGTTAGATGATATAGTTCGATTCAAACTTAATTGGCGGCTCGGAATATGAATCAAATCAAATCAAATCATTTATTTGAAGGGAGTCGCTGCGCAGTAAACAAATAACCTGTCAGCGGGGGTGATGGGTGAGGTACTGCGCGCTTCACAACCGCCATTAAGTTTAAATCGGACTATAGTTGAAGCAGAGCAAGAAAGGAACTACTCGTATCTTTCATTCAACGAAAACATTTTGAACGGAAACTTGTTGTCATTTTTCAAGGTATTTATCTGTTTCCAAATATGTTGTTCCATAGGAAAAGACCTCACTGTTATTGCGCCTCATTTATCATTGTTATAAAATATTGACACTGACAGCTGCTGTCGGAAGTTTTGATTGCATATGCCTAAGCATAATCAGCCTATAACGTGCTGGGACACAGGCCTCCTCTCTATGAGAGCGAGTGAGCCGTAATTCACCACCCGGGCTCAGTGCGGATTGGTAGATGTCACATGACTTCATTTTTGAAGTGAAAACTTCTTTAGCGGCGTTGTACACTTTTTTTGTAATGGGTAAAATATGTTAAACTCGCGTCAGGACACGTGACCTGATCGAAAATTCTTAAGATGGATGATTGTTGATTTTTATTGATTGATTTTTTTGAGAGATAAACTTTTGAATGTAATATTTATTGTCATGTTTGTGTACGATAGCGCAATAAATAAATATTGTATTCTACCACATAAATGATAGTACTTTTATACTGATAATTAAAGCAATTCGTGCAAAATTTTTCCCTAACCATTCCAAAATATAAAAAATGCACAACGTTAATATTCAAGTTTTCACTTCTGCCGGCACTCCCGGAGTGCAAACCATCGTTTTTTTTTTTTTTTACTTCTTGGACATGCCGGTTTTCTCACAATGTTTTCCTTCACCGTTTTGAGTACAACGCCCGCCTGGGTCACTCACGTCCTACAACTCGTAAATCGGGGCCGCCACCACTAGTTTTGATCACGTTCATTTTAATTAGGGCGAATTTCAACAATGAAACTGAAAGCGTGGTGAGACCGTAACCTCGACCACACAGCGTTTAGGGTGACGTCACTTATCCGATACGGTAACCGCAACGTTCCCACCACACTATTAGATTATGTAACTACTAACTGATGGCAAGCTTCAAATAACCGGGATAATGATGTAATTTCAAAAAAACCATAGGGAAATGTTGAAGGAGTTTCGAAAAAATCTATAAAACGTATAGTAATATTTTAAGTTTTTGGAAGGGATTGTTCGCGTCCTTCGGTAGGTAGTGCGGAGCTAATATCAAGCTATATAATATGTCATAGTCGTGACGTCACTTCTGTGATAGTGATCTATGTCCCATCTTTAAAACGTTTTACTGCGCAATGTTTAAGTTTTTACATTTTTATAATATCGTTTGCACTAACACATAAAATAACATCACGCCTGTATCCCAGAAGGGTTAGGCAGAGGTGTACCTATAGTACACCCACATTTCGCCAGTTATGTTTAAGTCCCATGTAATAGGGGGCGTTTGCACTATTTGCAAATAAATATTTTTTTGTACTTAAAATAAAAAGTCAGCATCCCTATTTGCACAGATGATTGGCTCCGTATTGAGCCAATCACAATTGTATAACGTTCGGAACTTGACATGTACCTGTTGTTTAAAGGTATTTCACCAACAGTGTTAAAAATGCGTCGAGCAATGGTATAGCTCTACATTTTGAACAGGTACTCTTGTGTTACCCGTGAATCTGCCTGCCTGCTAGTATCAATACGATCACTCCAGCTATAACAATATCATGTTTGTGTGTGTAAAATGTTTTTCGAATGCATGTTCTCGAAAAGAGCGTGTTTCAAGCAGCCAAATTGTGCGAAAAGTGCCACTTTTTGACACTAGTGCTTTTTACTTTCCGTTTTTTTTAAACTCCGTCATCAGCCTCGACGCAAATAGTTTTTATTATTTGACTTTTTTTTTACGAATTGGATAAGAACAGATTATCATTCATAAAAAAAGTTAAAATAAAACAAATAATCCATTAAACGCGTTATCTTAATTACTGTAGATTTAGATTTAGATTTCTAAATTAATTTCATGTATATATTGTTTTAATTCCTCGCACGTGCGTAAGATGATTTCCGAACAGTACCCTATAAACTGGGTCGCTTCACTTGCGAATAAAAATGCAACTCGTCGGAAATCACGTACTCGTAATTTTTAACCTTTTTCAAGTTTACACAAGTTTTTGTCTGGCAAGCTCAAATTCTGTTTTTAAAATCTAGGAAACCGTCACGTGTTTTTTGTGCTGTTCGATTATTTGACACAAAATATGTCAAAATAAAAACGATTATTGTCTATTTTACACTCTCACATGAAAATTTCTGACTGAAAATTTCAAAGTACTAGTCTTCCTTGTTACTCGTACTTAAACTATTAAAAAAAGAAACAAATCTTAAAGTAGGCAGGAAATGTACCAACCCTAGTGGAAAGTGGAAAGGTTTTAGAAAAGCAGGAGTGCGGCAGATCTCAGCACTCGGACACAATGATGGATTAATGGCCGCCCGGGGAATACCCGGCTACAATTTAAACAGCTCTCGGTAGGAAAACTTTTTAAATGTACACTATACCTGGATATCAGTTGCTATTGACTGTGAGGTCTTAATGGTATATACGTTCTATTGAGGTTACATTATTTGGGATTCGTTGTGGAGTTCTGGCCAATGTTGCAAGTTTATATAATTTAATATTATGTAGGTATGTTCATATAATAATGATCGATGCACCGAACAATTCATATTTTGGTACTGATCTTGCAAAAATTGTTTTTTTTTTTAAATAAGGAAAATTGTTTTGTTTTACCAATCTCTAGTTCAAGGAAAAGCCACTTCTCTTTGATAAACCAAAAAATTTATATTTCCATTTATTAAATAACCTTCTTTTTTTTTCAGGTAAGTTCCCCAATTTTCCGGATTGACGGAGGTATGAAACCTGTTTTATATTGCGCAGAGAGTATTATAAGACCAAATGAATGTTCGAAGTTCAAAGTCAACCGAGTCCAATTGAAAATATAGGCCAATAAAATTGCGAACGATGTTCTATTTTCAAATCGAAACGTTGCTACGTTGTGAAAATAACAAACTTAAGACTGTAAAATAAACAATAATGATAAATAATCCAATAACACTTTAAACCTTTCAATTTTAAGTGTGGAACAATAAAACAAACGCGACAGGACGCAATAGTTACAAAGTTTTAAGATGAATAAACGAAACGCGGGAAATAAACACGCCATGTCAGAAGCACGGCAAGTTTGAGTGTCTGTGGGTCACACTACGAACCATAGGCAAGAAACATGACCGCTCGAGTTACGTTACAGTTATCAGATAAATGTTTTCTTTCATGACGTGTTTGTTCACGCACTTTATAATGTCTAGCTTTTTGTTACGGACGTTTAGTGGACGTGACATTTTAGTGCGACTTCAAAAAAGTGCTCGCGTTGAATTGAAATAGGAGAAAATAGCACATTGCCTTCTTAACTTCTTGGCTAATAATACAAACACAAAAGTAAGTTCGTTTGTATGTTTGTTTGTTACGCTTTCAGGCCAAAACAACTGAACGGATCTGGATGAAATTTGGCACACAGATACACCATGACCTGGGTAAGAACATCAGGAACTTTTTATCCTGGATCGCAGTCAGAAAAAGCTAGTTGACTATACTTAATGAGTATTCGCAGAGGTTTTGTACTAATTATCGTTTTCTCATTAATTAACATAGGTAATAATAATGATTTTGCCTATTGATGGTAATAATTCATATTGAAGTTTTGCGCAGTACCTAACGTTCGACTACTAAACGTTCTACTATGTTATCAGATGCTGAACTAAATCCATAAGTCAATCACAGCACAGCTTTACAGAACAGTAGTGAACCATAAGTTTCAATTAGCAAATAAAATAATGACCCACTCCGACACCTCTATTTACAACCAACAGCTCTTAGTAAACAGGTGCACTTTGTTCCATTTACATTGTCACTGGAAAAAAGTGCATCTACACAAAACTGAGCAAAAAGCTTTTTAGCGAGCCAAGTAGGTCGCCTATTGGTATTCATTAATCAGTGCATTTTGTGCAAAGCCGGCCGAACCGAAAGGGCCAAAGGAAGGAGCTATTGTAGAAAGTGTTGCTGTAAAATATTTCGACCTACTTACGTCAACAGCAGACGGCTTCGGAGAAATAATTTCCAATAACTGGTGGTCCCTTCGTTAAATTTGTCGTCTTTGTCGCGGCTCCGGCTTTGAACTGTCTCGTCCTCTCGGGTAGTGACATTCACTTCTAGTGTGGTCGCTCCAAATGGAATGTTGTTGGATGCTTCTGGTTGGAGTTCTGGTAATTAAATTATTCCACAAAGGAAATGCTATGTAATTAAAAGCTCTCCGTCAGTGTGTTATCGTTATACAGTGCAACCTCGATATAACAAATTGGAAAGGAACAAGTAAATATTCGTTATATCAAGTAGGTCCGAGTTGACTGAGTTAGATCGGTCAAACATTTGTTATAAAGAGGTGAAAAATATGATTCGCTTTTCTGCAACTGATAAGGAACACCTTTTACGTTTCTGAGCCATTGCAATTTGAATCTTTAACAATAGTGACGAGCAGCAGTGTTTACATTACTTGTCAAACAACAATGACTGTTTATGACAGTGTATCGAAACCTGTCGCGACATGAATCACATACTGTGAGATTAAGGTTCATCCATTAGCGGATACGTTATATAAAAGTTTTGGGTTAACAAACTCGTAATTCGTTAATTATTTTTTCTGTTTAGTTGAAAATTCGTTAGATAGAGGTTTTCGCAAACAAATGTTCGCAATGTAAAGGTATATTTTACATTGACTCTTATGGACAATTCAAGGTGATTACGAAGAATTTGTTAAATCGAGGAAGTCGATATTTTGAGGAACTTTACATTAAGGTTGCACTGTATTTGTCTATTTAAGAATCAATTAGTTATTAATCAACGATTTTGTAAACACAATCTCACTTTTTGCTCTGACGTAGCTGGTCAATTTAGGTTACGCATTCTACATCAATTATTATTACATAAATGCTGTAAGTTAGCAACTCATTCTACAAACTTCGTATTCGTCTCTTCTCAACGCGGCTGTATATTCTTGTATATACTTACCATCTCACGTAATAATGCGTGAAAAATCGGTAGGAACTCAAGTCCTATTTTATGTCAGTTTGTGAGTCATAAAAAACAGTCCCTGGTACCGGCACACGTAAAATGCGAGGGTAGGTACGCAGGCCATGTATATAGGTATATATATTATAATGTTAGGAAATATAACTGTAGGTCTGTCTAATACGTACCTCAGTAGCGCATAATATATGTAATAACTTTTTAAAATGTGAGCAGTAATAACTGTCGTCATGTTGGCTTTTTATTTAATTTCTAAGAAGAGGCCTTGATGGGACACAGAATATACGCAAATAGGCTTCCAAATTGGTTCGATCATTTAGGCTGTATGTAGTAAATGCCTGTGCAGGTATTTATTCATGAAGGTAAATTGTCGTCCATCTCTATCAATGAATCATCGATATGACATTTTGGAAAATACATCATCTACGATCTGTAGTGAGATAAAACTAAGCTATAGATTTATTTATCTGTAGTCAATATTTCTGTAAACTTTACCTTCTTCTATTCTTAAGACTAAATATTTAGTCAAAAAAGGTTTACCTAAGTATTCTATCTTACAAGAGAACAAAACGTTACAAAAACCCGAACCAATCATATAACAATTTCCAACAAACCGGGTATTAAATAGTTAATTCAAAAGCTACTTAGTGAGTGGATTTTAAATAAGGCCAAAATGTTTCGAAAGAACAAGTTTTCTGAAACGAGGCCTTCCGTTTAAAGGTCAAAGCGAGGCATCTAAAACTCAACGACCACCTAACTAACCGTGCCCATTATACAACAGCACTACCTCCGTTTATATTTACAGGCCTTGGCCTGAAGATAGGGACCGTAAGACTATTGAGAGGGAATAAAATTGCAATAATATTTCATTATATATCGAATGGGAATAAAATTGTGGACTTTAGTGATTTATGAGTGATCTACAAGTTAAATGCAATGTGTCTTAAAGTTGATTGTGTGTGATTAAGCGTGTTTAGCCACTTAGGAAATACTGTAAATAAAATAAACATAACATAGTACCATTTGTGACACTTCTAATTTAACAGTCCGACAGCTAACAATAACAAAACAGGTGTACGAAAAGCTTTCGAAGCCACAAGTTATCGGCAACAATAAGCCATAAACTATTAAAATATCGACTCTCCAGTCCACGCCGAGACAAGTTTCGTCGTAAATTCCACTCGTCCCATTTCTGTCAAAAACAGGCGGCGAATAATTCACGATAGGTACCACACAGCAGTATTCTATCATCTGTAGGGAATGAGTCAAACCTTCTCGACCGAACAAGGATCCCTTTTCAACCCATGGGGCCTTAAAACCAGAACCCGCTTTCATTTACCTATCTTTGAGTAATTGAAAGGGACATTGATGCTTCTTATTCGGGCGGAATTGATAGGCAATGTATTGAATTGTGACGTATTCAATTCGTATGTTGTTGGTATTACGACGATTCTTCATATTGTATTCCATTATGTTCGTTCTTTTCTAAGCGGCTTTCAATTTCAGTTGCAGTACTCTTTTTGTTTTGTTTGACGACTTGTTGTCGGTAGTTATGTATTTTGTTGAACATTTCCTACCAAAGCATTGAGAGCTTGAAACATGTTTTTGTTTTAAAGGTTTTTCTTAAAGTAAATCACAAACAAAATAGTCTCATGTAGACAGTAAAATCACGTCAGCAAATGAATTTAATTCTCTCTTTACATTACTTTAGTTCTTTAATAAAAATTGAACAATGCGATCATCCAAAACAAGTTATTAACAACGTAAGAACAAAATTTCGTTACGCTAAAACTATTTCACTTTCAAGTGAACGCAACATATGGACACTACAAACATCTGCACAATTTGCTTCAGTTCATCCGTTAGGACGCCGGACGACATTCAAGATATTACACAACGAACGGAACATTTTGTAAGCTACCTACACATTTCCTTTGTAGAAAATTGGCTTTACGTGGAGATTTAACGGTAATTTACTAAGATGTGAAGCGCATTTCTGTTTAATAAGGCGTGCGAACAACAACGTTTTATAAAAAGGTTGTAAAAGCGTATTTGAGAAACGTGCGTACAGCTTTCCTGTTGTTTTTGGCCTTAGTGTCAACACTACTGGCAATTTTTCTGATGCCGTAAAAAATAAACAAAAAATCTTGTACATAGATAGCTAATAACATTTCTCAGGTTAACAGTTCGTATCTATCTTTCGCTAACAAAATATCTCAGGTGTACAGCAATATCGTGATTCGTGAGTTATTGAAGCAGGAACCTTATCTGTTTCCTACAGTAAAAAAAAGTATTGAGACAGCTTACTCAAGTTAACAAACGCATGTGAAGTAACAGGCGATAAATCTGCCAAATCGCGGTGACGTTCGACGCGAGTTCGTCACGTTGACGTCGCCAGGAAACGTCAACAAAAACCGCACGCGCCGATATCAAACTAATGTTTGCTTAACGCTTATTTGTAAAACTTATTTCTATGAGCACACACTAGCGCAGCCGCAGGAGGCGTCTGTGTCAACATGCAAATTCGCTTTAGTTCGGCGCATCGTTGTTTGAACTGGGGCTTTGGCAAACGGTAACTTTGCCTTTGCAATGTATAAAGACGTTTCGGAGCTCGTCTAATGCGGTGTAAAGTTAATTGAATGATACTCCCCTATAACAGAATTAGCTGACTTTAGTTTGGATTTATCTTGATAGGTACATCTCCGTCTCAAAGGATAGAGTTAGAAAATTTGTTAATTTATGAAAGTTCACTCGCGGAATGGAGCTCTGAATAAAGTGCTCTGTTTGAAGCGCTTTTATTAGCTATTTAATGAAATGAATCGGTATAACTAAGTTCATAATGATCTCGGGTATACGTATAATAACTACAGGCAAAAAATAGGTACCTACCCGTCGTTTGATATCGTATCCTACCTACTACCTACCCTACCACTGCCTCATCTACTTCAAGTTCCCATCTGTGAAATAAATTTCATGTACAAGTCGCGAAGTAAGTATAAATAGCACGATCTGTCTTCCAAACAAAACTTATCTTCTTAAATATAATTTCATCCCTACTTGAGCTCACATTGTTCAGATTTCACGCATCTTTAGGTTCCATTTTATTGTGTCGAGAGAAAAAACGACAGAATCGTAGACTTATACAATAGATTTAAGTACTGTCCCATTCAGTATGTAGGCAATTGAAAAAGAAGAGATAAAGGCTCAATTCTGCAAAAATAAAATTCGCTGAAATCTCTGGATTTAGACGTGGCGTATTCTAGTGCTACGTCGAAACGACGCCTTTTAACAGGAAAACATGGACTTAGGACGTTGAAACACGTCCCTTAGGAAAGAGAGGAACAATTTAAGGAAACTCGAGACAAATCCGCTGAAGCAAATTATCTGCGCGTTGCGTATCCTCATTTTACCAAAATGAGTAAGAGCTTAGAAATAGAAAACGCTTTATAGGTAGCTTAAAACAGGAAAATAAACCCCTATTAAGGTTTACAAAATCAATAACCGTCCAAAAATTTCATTCTCGAAAATATTGGTAGTCGGCAGCACCTACTCCATTTTATGATATAAATCAAAACATTTCTTCTCTTCAAAAAAATAGATAGCATCTTAGAGGCGTTTCTGTGAAAGCACTGGAAGTTGGCACTTCGCGGGCAACGGCGCGGAAACCTATTGTATCGATTTCGATCGACAAAGATAACATTATATGGACGCTCATATCTCATATTGTTTTACACACATTAACACATACTTACATAAAATCACGCTTTCTTCCAGTGAGGGTAGGCAGGAACTACAGGACGCCACCTGCTACGATCCTGTATCCTTACATACTCCTTGTGATTTGTTTACGTTCATAACCTTTCTAAAAAACATCACCAATAAGGTCATTGTCTCAACATGAGCGAACTATCTGAGCATTAACTTTTTTAATTTTTGTCACTACATCATCTTCAAACCCTATCATTAATAGGCTTCATTCTATATTATATTCTGTACCATAAACAGACACATTTGAATCCCTAGCATCAGTGGGATGACACTGACAGCTCACTTCACCTAAGTTTTCGCGGAGATTTTTACAGAATGGCAATGCTGATTGCAAATGTTATTATTCCACAGCATTTTTTACCTCTTATTTTTCTGGTTGGTAGAATATTTTAGGGACCTACTAAATTTATTTATTTGTTCATCGTTTTATCCAATTTCCACAGCTGAATATGAAATTCAAAAAAGTTGAAAAATAAAAAGTGCGCAACCGGCGCGCGTGTATGACCCGATGAATGAACGTAAACGAGGCAAAAGGAGTATGTAAGGATCGTTGCAGGTGGTGTTCTGTGGTTTCTGCAAGAAACCGAGAGTGAAGATGGCGTGAGTTTATGTGTGTAAAAAAACAATGACTTCAACACCCAGTTAATAGGTAACACGATACGCCTCATTATAAAAACTTCACAGACATAAAAAGCACGTATCATCTCTTTGCAAGTCAAACACAGCTTACATCCAGAAAAAAAAAGAACTAAGCTAATTCCAACATTGACAGTACAAGTAATACGGCAACAAACAGCCGTTCGCTTTGACATGTCTGATACCTTCCCATATTTTTCGTAATATCGTCTGCTCAGCGAACACAGCTTTTGAACAGAAAATGCGCATTTTTACACTTGCAACTTATAGGACGGCGATGAATGCAAACGTCCCTTTGAGAAATTTTGCCTCGATTTGAGTTTTGCAAAAGGCAGACGCATATTTCTGTTATAGGAAAAGAGTAATATTGAGGAATGCTTTTAAATCAAACATGGAACTGTCAAAACGTTGTGTTGCAATTAATGTTAGGAGTAGTGGAAAATATTTATTTTGCTAACAGTTCACGTAGTTACATAAGTCAGTTCTACGACTATACAAATCATAACATCAGAAGAAATTCAGATGGTAAAACACTTTGCGCTTGCGACCAGACCACTATACCAACGTGGTAGTCTTAGGTTCTAGAACTACTTCAGTAAAATTGAAGGATTCATGGTCATTTTAAAATTGTCTTTTTTCCGACTACGGAAAAAGAAGGTTTTACAGTGTATGTTGGTATGTATGTATGCATCGATGTTCGATTGTAGCTCAAAAACTACTGTTCAGATATTTATAGTTTGAAGTTCTTCAACAAAGGAACAAGACTACACAATAAAGGTTTAATAGAACGAAAATATCTCCCGTAATCCAATCAGTCTGAAATAAAACAAGGAGTCGCTATAAAGATAAAGATGCCTTATCAGATAAGATAAAAGAAAGATGGACGTGGACAGGGCGACCCTCGTCTGCCTTGCAAAGCTCCAGCTGTACCAACTTACAATGAAACGACGTTTAATAGTATAATGACGTACTGCCACACTCTGATCCAAATGTTCTTAGATTAACGCGATTTCCACATTAAAATGTCCTCAGAAGATACATTATATTATTTGTCTGCGGCATGTCACAACTATAGAAATTAATTAATGCACTAGGTACTTTATTGTGCTCCAGAAAAGTGGCAATCACAATCTTGCCGTCTAATGGTGGAAGTTTTTCTGCATATGAATGACCTAAAGATGATTAGGGTGGTATTGGGTTTTCTCAGTAGCAGCCCGATGGCTAGATTAGTGTTGATGGCAATACATAGGCTTGCCTTCGGGACATTGGGTTCAAACATAACTTCGGGGTATACAAGCGTTGTGTTTTGTTATTTTATGGCTACTATGATGATAGTTAGCAGAACGAAATTTTTTGTGCGCGCAGTTGTCATATAAAGTTAAATTTGATGGAACCAAGCACTATCTTGATGTGGCTCCCATACGGCTAAGCGGTGTTCTTCTTGAGAGAGTGGAACTATTTAGATACCTGGGTCACTTGGTCACTTGGAGGGCTTTGTCCATACGCGCGAATACGATAGCCCGCAGTTTTGCACGGTGTACTGTAGACTTAAAGGTGACGACGCTCTTTAGAGTATTCTGTACCTCCTTTTACACATGCAGCTTGTTGGAGAAATATTCGCAAGCGTCGTATGGCTTACGAATATATATACGTATAAATATTCGTAAGCCCTTCTTGTCTAATTCAATAATGCTTTCAGAAAAGTGATGGGGTTGCCATTGCGTTGCAGTGCGTCCAGGATTTTTGCGGAGGCGCGTGTAAATTGTTTTTACACACCATAATTCGCAAGTGCGGAGCTTCAATAGCCACCAGCGAGTCATGCTCAGCCCTAACAGGGTTCTAAAAATTATTGCTAACAGTATGGACTGTCCATATGTGGTTCACTGCAGTAAGTTACATGTGTCACCGTATCGTGTTGTTTAATAACACTTAGTTTTCAAGGACTATGTTACTAATCCTATACGAGTCATCGCTCGAAATAAAGAATTTAAATTTGAATTTAAGTATCCACAATACTAGCATTAGTGTAACAATACGTGTGTATATGTTCTACTCATCCATTGCAAGGGTCATTAACTACCCCTTTGCCGGAGTTGATTGTAAGCCAGAAGAAACTTGTATGGAATTAGATATAAGAATCCTTGTTTCCCGTAACTGTCGTTTAACTTTCCTCTTAATCAACTGCTATAGTAAACGATCGTATTGTAGTCCTAATATTTCACTTCCGTCTACTTTATAAATTCTTATTTATATATTTATTTAACCATTTATGTACACACATATAAACAGACAAGAAGAATAAAGAGGACAGAAAAGGACGTACAAAGGTAATGCTTATTACTAAAGAAATCTCTTCCAGCATACCTGCAATAGGAGAGAACATGATAGATGTAGACAACGTGTGTAAGAGTAAAAGAGAAAACAAAATACATAAAAACGAAACAATTCACTAATTTAAAAATAAACATACAATGTCAAAATATACTTATATACATACATACTTCTAAAATAAATATCAATGAATATAAAGCGATGAAAATAAATATATAAATTATACAAATGAAACTATGACACAGTGGAAAGATAGTGTTCTTTCACTCTCCTCTTAAACACAACAACAGTTTGACCACGGAATAGAAAAAAAACAAGTGGAAGTGCCCGTTTGTTGACCCGCGTGTGTCACAATTATGCGGAAAAATATGTAAATTAATAACAACTTTCATCAATTGTAATAAGTGTTAATTTTGTATGAACAACAAGTAAGCTTTTCGTCAAAGTTGAATTTGTTGTTCATTCAAAATTAACACTTATTACAATTGATGAAAGTTGTTATTAATTTACGGAAGTGAATTCCACAACCGACCCTCGTGCACAGAGAAAGAGTAGGAGTAGAAGTTGGTTGAGTGGGGAGGGGATTTTAGGAGATTTCTAAGGTGCGACCTGCAAGGCGAATCAAAAGAACGGGCGTAGGAGAAGTGTTCCCGCGGATAGGATGGCGTTAAAGGGTTGTGGAGTATGTTAAATAGCAGACACAATATCCGAGAGTTCCTGCGAAGTCGAATAGGGAGGCATTTGAGTATCTTGCGAAAGTTAGAAACATGGTCATACTTTTTAAGGTTAAAAACAAAACAAATACAGATATTTTGCAAACGCTCAAGCTTATTTAAAATAGTCCTCGGTGGCATCCAAATAACAGGCATCAGCGTAGTCTATGATGGGCTGTATGAGAAATTGAGCAAGGGAGCTTAGAAGTTTATTCAGTCACTGACAACGCACAATCTAAACCCCAGCTGTTTAGATTGTGCGTTGTCAGTGTGTGTCTAGAAGCATTAAATTTTGCACAAGACAATATCCTTTCATAACGAAGATGAGAGGAGGGAAGGGAAGTTTGTATGCAAGTTCGTAATTTTTGGCGATGCGAAACACATCAGGCTGACAGCTTCCAATGTTAAAGAAGGACAGTGCTTATTCACTAGTAAAGCGTCAAACGTACCGTACGTTGATCTCCTGATTACAGCGGCCGCCCGCTACACTCCCTCTCGCATTAGTAGTATTCGCCGACCAAGGCATACTTAAATCGCCCCCGACGACGCACAGTGGGTCGAAACTATGATTTTAGTGACTTAGGGCTCAACTTTGCTTTTTTACTTTTTTCCTCATGTGGATGGATAGAGCTCATTAACCTCAACAATAATTGTTCTGATGTATTTTTTCCTAAACTTTATACTTTGGGTAGAAAAATGTGTTTTGTTATTTTTTTGTATGGAGCGGATCAAATAACCTTAAATTCCTGCTAAGTAGCGTGTGATCCCGCGTTGAAACTTTATTTTTCATATACCTTGTCTAGTCTATTATCATTTGATGCTATTAACGTGTGCATAAAGTTGCAACTCTGCCAAATAAATGGATCGAAAAAAATGAAAAAATATATAGAATAAAAAGCTACATTTTTTACTTTCGTAAGTTCTTTTAAGTTAAATTTGATATGGAATAGTAAGTAAAAGCACGTAATAATACACATAGTTACTTAACAACTAACAACAATACATTTAAAAGGTCCCTAATTAGCTTAAATTTACTAATATATGTAGTATTAGTAAATTTAAAGCTAATCACACTAATCATAATACATTTAAAAGGTCCCTAATTAGCTTAAATTTACTAATATATGTAGTATTAGTAAATTTAAAGCTAATCACACTAATCATAATACATTTAAAAGGTCCCTAATTAGCTTAAATTTACTAATATATGTAGTAGTAGTAAATTTAAGCTAATTAGGGATCTATGAATTTCAATTTCTTTGTTTTAATGACTTTAACATGTTTATGAAATGTTATTTTAAGTTAGATTTAATACTGAATAGTGAGTAAAGATAGGTACATAATAATACAAATTAGTAAAGGTAAACTAACATTACTACAACTAACACAAGCAAACTAAAAACTAACTATAAACAACATCAAACATTACTATTTCCTTTCAATTATGAGTTTGACATTTATAAACTAATAAAAAAAACAAGAAACTTACAAACTACCAAAAAATCTTATTCACTATCGCTATGACTATCTTGTAAATTATCTACATCAATAAAATCTATATCGGATTCTGTGGGAAAAATCAGCAGAAGCTCTTTGACTTTTGGAGAGAGAACCATTATATTTTGTTTCACCATTCGAGGTCTTAGACTTGTGATCTTTGGATCAGAAGACAAAAAAAGATTGTGTATAATATCCTCATTTGTCGCCGTTCTACTTACCTTTCTAGAATGACTCTCTCTATATTTCCGGAAATCTTTATTACGAGCTTCCGCTGCCTCTTCCGACAGTTTACCTATAGGTATGGCACCAAAGTGCTTAATTATATCACTCCCATGTACTAACAATTTATGTATACTGGAAGGCATATAATACCAGGGATATAAGTGAACGTACAATTGTGCAGTATCTCTACAAAATTCGGAAAACTTAGAAAGATCCACGCTCTCTCCAGATGCAACCGTCTGAAGAATCACATGAAACCTTTCTATTAAATCTTTATCTATTCCTGTTATGCGAGCTGTTGTTTCTGCATCCCTAAAAAATCTTCTGGCAGTATTGCCATCATTGGTTGTGCCTACTCCTTGCTTGACTACGTCAATAAGTAAACCGCATTCTTTCTTAAACGCTTGCTGTATAGCGCTCTTTCTGAGTGACATTTTTTCTTTGTCATCGCCCCTGCAACTCCATTTTTTGAAGTCCAAACGATAAGCTGCAAACAAAAAGAAATATCACTTAAATAAAAATCTCACAAGTAACTATATAACGTGAAAAAAATTATGAACTAATAAAATTATATTTACCGATATGAAGTAAGCACTCCATGCTTCTTATCCAGGCATGTAAAGATGACATTCCATACTGGAACACTTCTTCGTTGTTCTCTTTTTGAGCAAGTGACTCTAAATTGTTCATCTCTGACGGTTTTGCTTTGCAGATATCACAGACAGCTGAAGATGTGTCTGACAAATATGACGATATTTTGCCGTCTATCATCGTCAAGTGCAATTGATGCTTAACTTCAACTTGATTGAACTTGATTGGCTGAAGTGTTTCTATTTCTTCGGTTATGCTAGCTTTTATAGTTACCACTGTTGACTGCGTTTCTTTGGTAAATTTGAACATTATCGGACGGCAATAGAAAGTTGATGAGGGTCGATCGTTTTCCCAAACAATTGTTCCATCACATTGTTGAAGCCTTATAGGAACTAGACTGGCCATGAAGATAGTTGAGTCATCAAACTCTGCTTCAGTCTTTTGTTTATAATTACTTTGACCTGAGGCTCCATCAAAACCCCATTTGCTTATTAGCAGTAACTCAGTTGGCGAATCCAAATCTAAAGTAATCACTTCTAAAAGCCTAGATACCGTCAAGTTGAGTAAAGCTTGCAGTTTAATAGCAGCTCCTTCTTCAGTTATAATTATGTCTTCTTTCCCTGGATAACATTTTGCCTTCGCTTGTTTTATTTTATAATAAGAAGGGTATAAATCAGACCTATTTTCACTTGCTGCTTCTCTTAGGCTTATATACTGCCACTTACTTAATTTAAGTGAAACTAATAAAGACAGTGCCTTATCGGGTGAATATGTACTACTTTTCGGTTTACTTGTACTTAAACACTCTTTAACTTTTTCTAGATCTTCGGGGTGATTTAGTAAATGGTTCATAATTTTTCCTACATCCTCATTTCCGGTGTTTCTTAAACTAGCAATTGTAGTAGCTTTAAGTTCATCCGGGGATAACGAAAGCGATTGGTTAATTTGATCAACGCGTCGTCGTTTTTGCCTGGAGCCCAATTCCTCGAAAGGTTTTCGAGGTGTAAATGTAGATGTCGAAGCTTCTGTAGTAGATGGTGGTAGATTTTCGACATCTTCAGTATTACAAATCTCGAGCCTTTCCTGTTCAGTGTTCACAGCTTCAGGTATCATTCCTTCGGGCCAGTTTATTGCACGTTCCAACCAATCACCATTTTTTCTTACAAACTGTGCTAACGTGCGACTACTTCGTTCCCATCTTGCACTTATATTTGAACAAAAGCGCGTACAGAATTTTTGGAGCTCAACACTGTTCTCTTCGGTCACGTTTATTTTATGTTGTAGGAATTGAAAGAATTTTTGACTATCCGACAGTGACTTGACCTGCTCTCTTAAAATCATAAATAAATCTAAATTGTTAACTAAATTATCCATTATAACGAAAAAGGGACGATCAGAATCACGAGATGTTAGTAGTAGTACGAATAAACGAACACTAGTTAGTATATAATAAATTATGGTCATTTTATACTTCCAGAATCCAGTGACAAACAATGTTTACTAATTTTTCTACTACCCTCATTAACTAATTATCCTAATTAATATTACAGTAATGACTAAAAGTGAAAAACATTGTTATTTTATAAGGTAAAAGGTTAAGCTAATTACAGTAATTAAACACACAAATAGAAATTAATTGATTTCATATCCACATTTTTAAATAAAGGTCCCTAATTAGCTTAAATTTACTAATATATGTAGTATTAGTAAATTTAAGCTAATTAGGGACCTTTTAAATGTATTGTTGTTAGTTGCTAAGTAATTATGTGTATTATTACGTGCTTTTACTTACTATTCCATATCAAATTTAACTTAAAATAACTTACGAAAGTAAAAAATGAAGCTTTTTATTCTATGTATTTTTTCATTTTTTTCGATCCATTTATTTGGCAGATTTGCAACTTTATGCATTTGTTTATAGCATCAAATGATAATAGACCAGACAAGGTATATGAAAAATAAAGTTTCAACGCGGGATCACACGCTACTTAGCAGGAATTTAAGTTTATTTGAGCCGCTCCATACAAAAAAATAACAAAACACATTTTTCTACCCAAAGTATAAAGTTTAGGAAATAATACATCAGAACAATTATTATTGAGGTTAATGAGCTCTACCCATCCGCATAAAAAAAAAAGTGAAAAAGCAAAGTTGAGCCCTAAGTCACTAAAATCATAGTTTCGACCCACTGTGCGACGCCACTACCCTCCTCCAGGAGAGTAGTAAGGCCACCAGTACACTACATAAGCCCAAAACCCGATCGCCGTCCTACCGTCCTCGCCGCCGAGGCCCGCCGCGACGCCCAAATCCACGCCCCTCCCGACCCTTGCTCGAGCCAGCCCGCGACGCTGAGCCTGTAGCTTTAAATTCGTCCCTAAATAATATCAATCCTGATCCAGCTAGTCATTTGCTGCCCTCTTCCAGCGACGCCCTAAGCCGACGTTCGGTCCCCACAGGGGGTGCCCTTAGCGTTGTCGCTTAGTTTTAGTTAGTGTATAAGTTTAAGTCCTGGCTGGAGGCCTTAATTTATTAGGGAATCCACAGGCAAGTCCGCTTAAGCAGACGACAACCTCATAGGTTGACCTGCGAGATGCCAAACAAACAAACAAAGTACCGTACGTTTGGCACTTTACTAGTGAATACCACTAAGCTGCTAAAACGTACGTCATAAATAAAATTTTCTCACCATGAGGGCTGAATATTAGGTTTATTTTATATTTTAAACATGCACAAAACAACTAAACTGCGATGTGGAGTTGTATAATTAACTTAACTGTTTTCCTGTTCTCCATATTATTTGGTTTATACCTAGCGTAATACTTGTAAATTCTCCACATATTTAATTTCCGAGAAACATTCGACAATACCTCACAATACCTTTACAAATATAAGAAAAAGAGCGTAAACAGTGTTCGGGCGATCGATCTCGGAAGACGTGTTTAATCGCCGAGCAACGGGCTTACTGACAGAAAGATTAAGCGATACGGAAGCTGTGAGTTTTCGTTCTTAAGGCCACAAAGCTGAGGTAACTACGATATCTTTGCTATTGTGTTTTATTTGCACAATGATACTTTTTACAATGATACTATTTATAATTTAGGGAAACAGTTACAGGTGAATTTTTACACGACTGCCAAAAAATGGAGTGTTATGCTTTCAGGGTTCATATATAGTATGTAGGGTCGCGGAATGTTCGAAAGAGATACCGCGGCCCTGGCACAGGCAACTGAAGGAACACGGGAGGGTTTTAGTCAGTAAAAGTCTGACACGACCTCCCGCTCGATCCAGAGCGGAAGAAGTCATTATTTGATGATTTCCCACCCAAAAAAATGGTTCATGTATGTATGAGTCAGTTTCTTTATTCCACCATAACTTCTAAACGCCTTAACCGATTCTAATGTTTATGGTATATATAGAATCCTTGCATAATTCCTTGTAAATAGAAATAATTAATTAGTAGCTATGGTATATAAATGAAAACCAAAACCGAAATTTTATTTTCTAACTTTCTTGACCACACATTATGTTGTAGTTTTAGTTTTGTTCGATAATGATTCCTCGTATTTAATTGCCACTATTTTAATTAATGAACTGAAAACAAATGTTGATTTTGAAAGCGTGTTTAGATCACGTTAACATTTGTAATAATTCAATCGTACTAAATTCATTATAATGCATGAATGCCAATAAGTCTCAATAAGCCAAAGCCCATTGAGGTTATATTGGCATAAACATTATCATAGAAACGAACGAATGTAATTCGGAAGCAGAATGAAAGCGTGGACACTTAATGAAACGTCAGTCATAGTGGCTAATTGCACTGGGCCGTGCTGGTCATTCAGTGTATGCATGCACGTAACCCAGTAGTTTAAGCTGTACGTGTCCATTTTACAAAGTATGTTGAATTCAGCTTCAGGGAGTCCAAGGCACTGTTTCAACCCACATTAGGTGCCAGGATTCCACGCTATGAATATTTACTTGAAAACCAGTATTCTGCAAAGTATTATTAAAAGTGTGAGTACTTCATATTTAAAATGATATTAGCTATTGTAAAGTCTTACTCGTTTACTTTTAAAGTAAGAAATTCAACATAATTGATTACAGATTAAATAAATTACTACAATACTTCCAGGGCACGGATTATCCTTTGTAAAAAAACAGCTTTAATCCAGACCCACTTCAAGACGACCTCACCGATTTTTTAAAGAAGGATATTAAAATATTAATAGTTTTGACCTTAGAATACTGTAAAAAGTTATAATGAAAATCCTTAAAACTTCTAAAACGCTTATTTCGAGGCCGCGACCTGACCTTTATAAAGGTGGGCCCTAAAAACTGCGCAATGAATTAGTGACGTAATCACGAGCAGTCGCGTAGTACCTACTTAGATTTATAGAGAAACTTTTTTCTCACATTGATACAGGCTTAGATAAATGGTCCTAACTTTAATTGCTGTTTTTATTTGAAACACTGGAATTAGGATAGGGACAGAAAAAAGACCTGCAATGAAATCCCTACAAGGTGATTTTTAAGTGATTAAAACGATCCTCTTCAGGGCAAAAGAACCTTCCTCCGTTTAATCCTCTTTGTTTAAAATGTACCTACATTTAAATTATTCTTATAAAATACATTAGGTAAGTACTTAAAAAACTCTGTCTGCCTCGTTGGTCTAGTGGTCGCAATCGCTACTGCTGAGCATGAGGTCCTGGGTTCGATTCCCAGGTCGGGCAACGTGTTATTGGGTTTTTCTATCTGGAATTTCTCAGTAGCAGCCCGAAGTCTGGATATGTGCCCGGTAGATGGCAAAAGGCTCGCCCCCTATTACATGGGACTTAAACATAACTGGCGAAATGTGGGTGTACTATAGATACACCTCTGCGCAACCCTTCGGGGAAACAAGGCGTGATGTTATGTTAAGTACTTAAAAAAGAACACGCAAAATTCAAAACAATCACAAAGGATAAAACCACGTCAAAATATTTTTGGAAAGGCATCATAATCAGGGTATGTAAACACCTACCACCACACCAACTCTGTTGCTCTCAAAAATGGCCACGTAGGAACGCTTTTGCGAATACTAGATCGAACATCAACAGTCGAAACTCTCGAGTCTTAGGACCCGTCGCGCATCTCCTTTTTAAGGCTATTTCTCGTCGACTGGTCGATACTTCACGTGACCGGAGGGCTAGGTCGTTATAGGCCAAAGAATCAGCATTGCCATTCAACGTGGCAATGCTGCCAGTCTTCTGGGCACGTTTCATGTTTCAAAAAAATGTCATACGTCATACGTTGTGATATTGGATTTTAATTTAATATTTGTAGAACATTGTAATTTATTTAACATAATGTAACATCCTCGAAGTGTTAGACGGAGATGTACCTTAGTACAACCATATTTTTCCAGTTATGTTTAAAGTCCCATGTAATAAGGGGCAAGCCTATTTCCATCCCGCACTGAGCCCGCGTGGTGGATTACGGCTCACTACCTCTCATAGAGAGGGGCCTGTGTCCCAGCAGTGGGAACGTTATAGGCTGATTATGCTTATGCTATTTCCATCAACCGGGCTCGAATCTAGACTACGGCCTGCAACTGAAAAAAAATTGTTTGACCGAGCGAGCTTGAAACCACTAGACCACCTCAGACTCCAGTTTAATTTATCCTATGTCAAAGTCAAAGTCAAAGCATTTATTTCAAATAGGCCCATAAAATGGCACTATTGAACGTCAAAAATTACATTAAAAATATAACTGATTCTAGGCGCCACTTCCAAAAAGTAGTTTCGTATGGAGAAGAAGTGGCAAGAAACTCCACCGTTACTCTTTTAAAATATTTTACAATATTTGTATACATTAATTATATTTTTATATGTGAAGACGATGCATATTATATATATATTTTTATATATGAATCCGTAAACTCAATAATCGTGCAGTGACAATAAAAGACTGTGTCTCACTTTAAGCAATAGGAAAATGAGTGAGAGAGAGATTTTAATAAACAACAAACAAATTATAAGATGCTGCAGTATTTACCAGACTGTTTATAACAATTTCAAGACAATTCTGCCCAAGATTTCAGTAGAGACTCATAGAAATCTTAGCAAAAAAATTGTTGTTACGAAAAAAAAAGCAGGTCAATAACTTTATTATAATGCTAAAATGCTAAACCCTAAAAACTTTATACTCACACAATTTATCCCCATAATGGTGTTTCGTGGCATACATGTAAATACTACAAATGGAAGCCTTCACGACAAAAGCATGTAATCAAGTGCTGTCTACTCATTCTCCTAGAAGATAATTAGCGCAAACAATTAGCGCATTAACTTTTGTATGTGTTCATATCGTGGAGGAGTTCAGTTGAACGTTCCCGGTATGTACGTGGTAACACACGTCGACCTGAAGGCCCATGGTAGTACGAAGTTTCAGTAAAATAAAAAGCCAGCTTATACTGGTTTTGTTGCCACGACATTCGGCCAACTGTACCGTCAAATTATCGTGTGTATCTTGTGGCTGTAATACTAACTAGTAATCGCAACCAGCGATTGCATAATCAGCCTACTTATCAATGTTTTTAAATGTAAAATTTCAAAAGTTTTCTATAATATCTGCCCAACAAAGTAAAATGAAATTGTCATTGTTTCAATATCTATGTACCACACATTAAGTATATTACGACTGCTCCCTTACATGTGACTTCGAACGATTATTATCGCTTCCACATCAACCCGTGCCGATAATTCTCAAGGGCTACACGATAATTGTGACGAGGTTTTATCTTACCTACACCTGAATGATAATTCTTTATCTGACCGTTTGTGTTTTCCACCCTCATTTTATCGCCCTTTGTTTGGTGAGACATAATAGAAAATATACGAAAATTTTACACCACACGGATTTATTACAATGTAAATTTTATCTGAAGCTAATATCTTTCTATCAACATTTGTGTTAGAAACGTAAATGTTACTTTTATTGTTTGCCGCTCAAATGTTTGGTTAAGTCTATCAAAAATTTGTAAAAAGTGAATTAAGAATATGTGTTTGTGTTAAACAAAATGTTAAATCGTTATTTGAAATTGGTCTCTAAAATACATGTGTAATAAAATCATCACAATTTTATGTTGGTGTTATTGAAATTGGTTGAGTATGGTCGTCGGTCATATTCAGTCATTGGCGTAGCACTAGCACAGGCCGTAGCGATTATCGTATCGTTACAGACTTGTAGCTTAGCTACGCAAGTTACGAAGCTACGCAGTAGACGCTCGTAGCATATTAAAGTCTTTCTCAAAACGATTTGTTTTGCATCCATTTCACTTTCACAGAATCAGCTTCAGCTTTGCATTTATTTTTAAATTCCAGTAAGCATGAATAGCAAAATAAATTATGAGCAATATTGAATGAGTTCGCACAAAACACTGAACGCGGGAACGAATGAATGTTACGTTACAGTCGTGAATCAAAAATGTTCAGATCGCGTGTCCAGCATTCCTGAAATAGTTAACCTTTATTCATACTTAATTGTACTTTCACATAACATCTCTAAAAGTTAGAATAGTAGAAGAATATAAACATGTATCTTTATGAGAAGCATAAATACAGCTGTCACGCTGTTTACTTTATCTTCAATATAAAGTGGGTTTTACTTTTAATATTTCAAAAGTAAATACATTATCGACATGTTTGTCGAACTAACTGTGTTTGACATGTCTCAAGAAAAATGAATTACACTTTTTGTGACAACCTTGCTCTCAGAGACCGCAATACATGTAAACGTACAAAGTCGAAGGCTCTTTTGTGACGAAATTAAAATGGGTTTTCAAATTGTAGGAATATTTTTTCTTCTGTCTTCGGGATAGAGTTTTTAGATGTTTCTAACCTTGGTAGATGTTTGGAATAACTTTTTAAGTTATTCTTCTGCTCGGATAAAAACATGACCTTGTGTTAGCTTAAAGTAAAGTCGGGTAAAAATATAATTTTGTGCCAAAAACTTGTTTATTTTTTATTTTTTTAGAATGGAATTTTGACTTGTCTCAACAATTTATGATGAGTAAGTTGTATTTGTTCAGGCAGAGAATTCAAAGATGTCCTCTGAGTGTAGACCTTAATGTGAAACCGAAACACATAATATTTGGCCTCTACAAATAAGTACAGCATCAAAAATAAGTGTATCAGAAATTTGTGGTCATATTAGTCTTATTCAAAGGTGTGGGTCCGTAGGCCATCAACTTCATCAACTTTCTCCGTGGAACTAACATCGTAAACATAAAACAAAAACAAAATCTATCCCATTTATGTACATATCGGGATAGGCCCTCATCAGCGATATTACACTTGCACTTTGTAAGTAGGCGTGGATTGTCGGGCGAAGAAAATAGAGATACTAGTTACAGCACAATCACTTTATTTCACTCACAATGTCTAATAAAATAATCACCATGAAATAACCTGAAGGCAGAGGTCCGACATATTAAATGAAAGTATGAGATATAGCAGTAACCAACTCTTTTATTCCGACAGCTTGTTATTAAATTAAATAGATCGCGATAATAGCTCTAGGCGCTACGGCAGGCGCACCGGGCCGAGCCTGCCACAAGAATGATCCCCCTCTTCGCTGCGCACTAGCTTACATTAAGTTGCTTGAGAAGTGGGGAGAGTGGGGAGGTGAACGTCCCGCTTTGCACAGCGTTACTCGGCCCGCTGTACCTACCGCTAACGGTGACGCCGACACGGCCATACTGACGTGCGGACGTCCTCGTACGCGTAGACTCATCAAGCATTGTCTAAAAGACATAACGTTATTATTAATGTTCGTTCATCCTGACTAGCAATCTCGATGAGCAAAAAAAATCCAGGTCATCCCTACTGACTGTGCAACCAACTCCCGACCGCTCAATATTGAGCCTTCAGGACTTATACTAGTAATCTGGTCCGGTTGAGCCCTGCAGAGTTTACTACTAATTCGGGACCGCTCGTTATTGAGCCTTCAGAACTTTAGCAATCTGGTCCGGTTTACCCCTTCAGAGTTATAATCTTCTGGCCCGGTCCAGCGACCCTTCAGAATTATAACCGCCTGGTCCGGTCAAATGACCCTTCAGAATTATAACCTCCTGGTCCGGTCTTACGACCCTACAGAGTTATAATCTCCTGGTCCGGTTATAACAAACCCTTCAGGATTGTTACTGCTTGGTCCGGTCATGAATGACCCTTCTTTATTTTTTGTCTCTTTTTTTGTCTCTTTTTTAGTCCGGACTAAAATGGTCCCTGTAGATTATATAATCAAATGTATTAAAGTACTTGTCTCAACAATCCACACATGCTATGTTCATTGGTAGTTTCACTACCACCAAAGTCATTTACTTTAGAGCCTATAACAGAAACAAACTATTTTAATCTTAAGAATAGACTTGACTTAGACACTCCACCGAATGCGTAGCACGCCTGTGCGATGCCGACCGAGTCTCATGTCATACGGCCAGCAAAATGTCACTTCAAGGTGCATAAGCGTTCTGTGTTGTGTCAGAGTGTCATGTCATTGAATGTGTCGCAGCACACACATAATTCATGTTCACACACACATAACACTCTAAACTAACAAACGACATCTATGAAAACTAAATAACACTTATTTAAGTATTGAAGCGCCGTCACGGCCAGACTGACATTCGCACGTCCTTGTGCGTCTCCATCCCCTTAAAGTCACTGCGGGCCCATTTTTCTGTAAAAAGAATAATACTGGTAGATACATTACTTTGTACGCTCGTCCATCAGTGACATACATTACAACGTTTTATAACCCACAAAATCAACCTTTAGGAGCTGAGCCGGACAACTTAAATAGGCCTCCCTTGAGCTAGTTATCTCTCCAGATAACATGTACCAGGCAGCCAATCAGCGTCTCTCCGATCACTCACTAGTACCACACATATCTCCATTGATCTCATAGCCTCTCAGACTAGACGATCACTTTATAATATGACCCAGAACATCGGCCTGCATAAGCCAGTTCTTTAGACTACCCAATAACACACACCATAGGACGTCAACCCGCATGAGTCGGACCCTTACTTTATCTCACAGATTAGTACCAATTTTACGTTTAATTACGTTTCTTCACTCTCAGAGGCCGAGAGGTTTTCAGAGCTGGCGGATAACGTACGTGAACTACAAATAGACAAAGCATCACTAAAACCACCCGATGACGCCCACTCCATTCGTCAATCGCGGACTGCCGCCACCTCGGCCTCCTTCAAGCTACCCGTCAAAGTGGTAGCTAAATGCACCAAGCCCTCACTTCCCCCGGGCATTGCACGAAAATGCTTACGACCATATTTGCATTCTCTATTAGACACACAACAAAGGGAAGTCTGTACTCCCTGCGAAGCCCAATCGTACCCAGAGGGGCGTCACATGCAATGAAGTAGGAATCACCACTGTAGAACGGTCTCATTTTTCCTACTGTGACGCAGCAACTCTCCCAATATTCTCCGATGCTATCTTACGAATTTCACCCAAATCTAACCGAAACCCAGACTCAGAATATGAAGCCACACTTAAAAACCGCGCCCGAGTCCCAAACACAAGTTCTGTTTGTGTTACCCTAGACCTTGCACCATCCGTCGCTAGCTGCACTTCGAGAAGCTCGCCGCGCCAGGTCCCACCAGATTCACTTTCGATTATAACAAGTAAGCACCTCAATGTCCTCATGACTCTCTCTACCCGAACACATGCCCTGCCAGAACCGTTAGAAACAAGGTGCAACTCTACACCATGTTCACCATAAAATTGCTCTGTCTGCGCCAATACAATACCCACCCCGATCCGAAATGATCCGCGAAGTCGCACCGAAAAGACAGAGCCTATTTTAGTGCTTCATCTGCACCTGCTGCATCAAACTAAGAAGTGCACTCGAGAAGGACTCATTTAGTGAAAGAGTCAACAATGACAAGAATACTCCCTACCATCGATTTCTCCACACAACTTCTCCGCGATGTCTAAATGTACAGTATAACATTGTGCAGAAACCCTAAGCATAGGATGGAGTGAGCCCCGAGCAATCCCTTGAGGCCCAGCACACAAGTGTGAAGTTCAATCAGTGCGTTCCAGTCAAATCATTTTAGTCAGAACCCGTTCTGATGTTAGTATTTCGATCACTTTCTTGTAAATATCTTGTCTGTCCATTTGATAGGCCCTTTTAATTTGATTCAAGATTCTTAACGTAAAACACGTCAAAGTTAAAATTTACAGGGAAACTAAACTTAAACAACTTCCTGCATATTCCACCAGAATACTTAAAAATTCTAAGTAAGTTCATTCAGACAAAAATACATCAGGTACACAATCGCAGCAATAGTAGGAAGGATCACATTTTACTACCGCGAGTGTGGACAGTAAATGGCGAGAGAACAATTTTTTTTTTTGCGGGAGTGCAACAATGTAATAAGCTACCTGTAGAAGTAAAGAATGCAAACGAAACGTTTGGTTTTTTTTTTTTTTTTTTATCACTTTCTAAGTGATCAAACACTACTCCATTAAACAGACTTGACCTACTACTGCATTGCTTTATTGTGGCACCGGGATCGCATTCCTTATCTACGATAATTATTTCTTTTGCGGGTGGATCGAAAAGTTTTAAGTTTTGTGTTAGTTAATAATGTTATTTGCGTACGAAAAGAAATGGTATTACAACTTAGATGATTTAATATAAATTCAAACAATAGCTGCTTAGTTTGTGTGTCCAAGTTATATTTTAAGTTTAAAAACGTTCTCAAGTAAGTGAAATCTTTGTAATTTCTTATCGAGAAATAAATTTCTTAAACCATAAACACCATACGAAAGAATCAATTAGCCTTTCGCACTGAACTAATGCGAGTTTATCTTCACCATGTAGGTCAGTTTTGATGTTGTGGTATATGATAATGAAACTCTTTAGTAACGTTAACTTTCTTACCCCAAATAGAATGTAATTTTGCAATATCCGTACGTACATGGATCTACTATCTAATAGATCCCTACCTATAATAACTGGTTCTGTAATTGAGTTAACAGGCACAACATGAAACAAAAAGGACACTGACGTGTTGAATTTCACCACGGCTCAGTTATTTTGCGATTCATATTTAACGTTTTCTTTACACAGGTATACCTGTAAGGTAAACTAAATCACAGCGCATAGTACCCTGGATTTTTTGACAAAGCTAAAAGCTACAAACGAACTACCAGATTATCTATTAAAAAGAAAAGGAACGAGCTCACCGGATGATGTGGTTGTCCATACACGTAGCAGGTGAGACGGTTCGTATCACGACTCTTCGGTGCTGGTGCTTGATTCGAATTTTTCACTTCGGTCAAAGGTTCGTACTGCCACTTGCTTCAATCACTTGATTTTTGGACTGTTGTGCTTTAACGAGCCAGGCATGTGCCAATGAAGCGATTGTCATTATCAGGATCAAACCGTATCAGTCGCGCAGTTGCGGTGAAATTTGACGTTTGCGGTTAAGTGGTTGCCGGAAGTCGTGATAGCAAAAACTCCATATTTTGAATAGATTAGACGTTAGCCCACACTTCACTGTCGTCATTATTTTCTTCAGTTTTTTGCCCTTCGAATCCCAATTCTGATATCGGGATAGGCCCTCATCAGCGATATTACACTTGCACTTTGTAAGTAGGCGTGGATTGTCGGGCGAAGAAAATAGAGATACTAGTTACAGCACAATCACTTTATTTCACTCACAATGTCTAATAAAATAATCACCATGAAATAACCTGAAGGCAGAGGTCCGACATATTAAATGAAAGTATGAGATATAGCAGTAACCAACTCTTTTATTCCGACAGCTTGTTATTAAATTAAATAGATCGCGATAATAGCTCTAGGCGCTACGGCAGGCGCACCGGGCCGAGCCTGCCACAAGAATGATCCCCCTCTTCGCTGCGCACTAGCTTACATTAAGTTGCTTGAGAAGTGGGGAGAGTGGGGAGGTGAACGTCCCGCTTTGCACAGCGTTACTCGGCCCGCTGTACCTACCGCTAACGGTGACGCCGACATACACAATATCTGTGTTATTTATAATTGATCACAATTTACATATTTTAAAGTTTTTTGTCATCATTGATCCTTTCAACCAAAGCACCTGCCATCTTAGTAAGTCACGTTTTTATTTGTTTAAACATGGTGTACATGATACATTGAATGCAACTCTCCCGACCCTTGTTCGAGCCAGCCCGCGCCGCTGAGCATGTAGCTTTAAATTCGTCCCTAAATCACTCAAATCCTGATCCAGCTAGTCCCTTGCTGCCCTCTTCCAGCGACGCCCTAAGCCGAGGTTCTTACCCTTCAGGGGGTGACCTTAGCGTTGTCGCTTAGTTTTTAAGTTAGTACATAAGTTTAAGTCCTGGCTGGAGGCCTTAATTTATTAGGGCAACCACAGGCAAGTCCGTCTAAGCAGACGACAACCTCATAGGTTGACCTGCGAGATGCAATTCCCAAAAAAAAAAAAATTTCATGCAACATAATATTGAGATACAGAAAAGTTCTAACATGGTAACAGCCACATAACGTGGCGTACAAATTGGTAGAAAGAGATGGTGCATAAACCGTGATAATATTCATCAAAATTCATAGTAGTCATTAAATAAATTAGTCAATAACAATATGAATTACTGCCTTTAAAATTTCAATTCCATACTATAAAAATTCCACAAAAAAAAAAAACAAGTCAAAAATACAACATCGTCATCTCAAAAACGAAGAAAATTGTCCTCTTTCATAAGCTCTGCTATACTGCAATATGCTCTTTCAGTTACTAAACTCTTTAATTTACTTCTAAGAGCAGATTTATTTAATGTTTTCCATGATTTGGGCAATTTATTAAAAATTGTCGGGGCCATGCAAAAGATGTTCTTACGCATTAGAGTTGTTTTAGCGCCGTGAACACAAAGTTTGAAATTATTATGTCTATTCTTTGGGACAGCATCAGACAATCTCTTATCTCTTCACCACCGTTGGTTGACTGGTAGAGAATGCCTAAGGCATTAAGTCCGCCTTTGTACCTTTTTGTGTTCGAAAATCGTTTTGCTAAATGACTTTGTGGAGCCGCACTGCTTTGTCCAGCTCATTTACTTCGCCAAACATTCAACACAGTAACCAACACGGTATAAAACAAATCCTGTCCGAAACACGAGTTTGTACCAAAAATATAACACGGTCGGTGTACGAATCAAATACAAACACGTAATCGCTTTGACGTTTTTATTATTAGCGTAATGTTTGTCTGGGCATCGGTCGCTCCTATAGTTTAACTGAAACTTTTTACTCGCTTTTCAAACGAAAAAAATAACTTTCGACGATTTTCGGAAAACCACTGTCGGTAAATAGTAGGAAAAATATTCGTTATTTTTTATATTGGAAGAATATTCGGCGGCTATATTTTAAGTCGGCTCAATCGAACTGGCGATTTCTGAATGAGTTGACTCAGTTTTGAAGTAGGCTATCATTGCTTTAAATCTCTGGTGAAAGTAGCCTAGGGCTTTTATATGTGTTTTAGGGTTACGTAGACATCAAAACGTTGCCAACAAAAGATATTTTTGTCATGTCGCCGTATATAAATGGTTTTTGTTATGGTGGTCAACTTATCTCAAGAGCCAACATTAAGATTCAGCGTAGTGTGAGAACGAATTTCAGTTTGATATGACATTCAAAATTATTCCATTCCAAAATCTACCTTGTACAGAATGCAATCCTTGCATTGCTATGTACCTTTTACACACTTTGCAAGTCGAAATCACAAAGAACAATAGAAACAGGATATTAAAGTTTCTCCCAGTACAGATGTTAGTGTTCAAGCGGTGCATTCATGACGTGACAAACGGTGCGACACGTGAACCTCGCAGTCGCAGTCACATTAAGCTTTTATATGACGTGCATAGTCGAGCTAAAATTTCTGTTACTTGGAGTTTGGTTACTGGGTTGTTAAATAAAAGTCTATATTGTTAGCTAATTAAAGTAACAAGGTTGTCTTTTAGTTTGATTAAAATAACGGGTTTAGGTTATTCCATTTAATAGTTTGTGTTGGCACCATATAGTTTGTGTCTACACCGACACATGCGAACTACGAGTCACAGTGACGTCACGTAAAATCCTGCATCGCACAAGTTTACAGCGCAACTAGCATATATACAACGTCCCAACCAAAATCGTTGGCGCAAGTTATATTCCCTCCACCGTTTGTCAAGTCCGCCGTCCAAGGCATGTTCTCACCGACCCCGATGACCACATAAATCTCATCCAGGACAGCAGTAGGGACATTCCGACCTCGCCGCCGAGGTCCCTCGCAAAGACCCCGACGTAACTGTCCCCCCCGACCCTTGCTCGACGAAGTGCCAGCCCGCGCCGTAGCTGAGCCTGTAGCTTTAAATTCCCCAGATAATAATAATCATCCAAATCAGATCCAGCCTGTCCCATCTTGCTGTACTCCCTCCAGCGACGCACTTAGCCAAGGTCCGTACCCCACAGGGGGTGCCCTTAGCGAGCAGTCGCTTAGTAATGTAAGTTTTTCGCCCCTGTCTGGAGGCTTTGAGTTCGCTTAAGGCAGCCACAGGATAGTCCGGTTAAGTAGTCACGACCTCTCAAGGTCAACTACGAGATGCCATACATAAAAAAATCCTTGGGTAGTTGCCCACCAGACACAGCACCCGTCTGGTCCGGATGATCCTCCGTTTTCTACGGAGGATGAATGAAGTTTATACCCTGTTCCTCATGCCTTTAAAGTTCATGTCGTAAACTTTTCAATAAACGATTTTGAGCAATGAAAAATAATTGTATAAAATAAAACATGTTTTATTACTCACAAAATAATTACGTATTATACATAAGTAACTGAAATATAGATGAATACGAGTAAAGAGACGTTTCAGATACTTAATAGACATAGACAGAAAACTTAGAAATACATATTTTATAAGACGGTAATGATACCGCAAAAGCGTAGGTTTGACAGAATAAGATGAGATTTTATTTTTCGTCCTAATTATAAACCACTTCAGTTCAATAACCTACACATAACATCACGCCTGTATTCACTGAAGCAGTAGGCAGAGGTGAACCTACACCTAGTACACACTTCAACAAAATCTAGGGATATTTTATATTTAATCAAATATCTATTAATCAATGAAGCATTTTCTGATATAAATGGAAGAATGATAGGTTATTTTAAGGTCTTTAATAATAATAAAAAAAACTATTTCGTGATTCTTTTGTTTTAAACAACAATATACATTTTTAAAATCGCCGTAGAAAATTAGTATGATAAAAAACTTCTTTTCTTCTTATAAAACTATTAATTTTAATTGAAGTTGAAAAACTCTTATAAAATCTAATTATTAATAATCAGTATTGCCACCTCTTACATTAATTACACATCGACATAGATTGTTCATACTTAAAATTAAATTGTCAATGTTATGAGGTCTGAGGCTGCGTTATGAGGTCCCATGTTCTTTGCAAGTGTTCGTAAAGTAGTTGTTCCGTCGTCAAATTTGGCGGGAAATCTCTCAAAGCTTTTCGTTGTAACATGTCCCAGGCATGCTCGATAGGATTTAAGTCGGGCGACTGTGCAGGCCAAGCATTGTGGTCTCGGAGAGCGGCCGACACGAGACGCGCCGTATGGGAAGGAGCATTATCGTGCATGAGTAGAAATTCCTGGCCCATTTGGATTCTGTGTGGGACAATAACAGGCTCTACTACCTCCACATGGTATGTTTGTGCAGTCATGTTGCCTTGGATCCAAACGAGCTGTTTTCGTCCGCCAAAACGAATTCCTGCCCACACCATGATTGTCCCGCCTTGGTATGAGTGGACCTCCTGAGGGTGCCGTAGACGGCTAACTCTCCCTGGAGATCTCCAAACGTGTGTTCTTTGTGAATCCGAATGAAACCCAAACCGGGACTCATCGGTGAACAGCACCAAAGACCATTGTTCGTCACTCCATGGTAAATGCTCCCGAGCCCCCGAAAGCCACCGACCGCGATTGCCACGTCGCAATGCTGGAACACGAAGCGGTCTTCGAGCATGAAGACCAACTTCATGCAACCTTCTTCGCATGGTTTGGTCGCTTACCAGCAGCTGATGGTCCTCCTGGAGCCTTTGTACTAGTTGCATCGCTGTGATATTGGGTTGTCTTCTGGCGGTCATTTGGAGATATCGATCCTGTCTCTGCGTAGAACCACGATATCTACCAGTGTGCCGTTCAGTCACATCCCCAGAACTGCGATAACGTGACCACAACCTTGATATCACATTTTGGCTGGTCTATAGGGCCTCAGGAACGATGCGTGAATAGCACCATTTTCTAACATGCCCACGGCTCGTAACATTTCATCTCGACTCAAATGACGACGTGACATGAATCTTAAAGCTCACACGACACGTTAAAGTAAAAAAGAAAATCAATCTAATCCCTTTTCATAAATTAATATTAATAAAACAATTTTAACTTTTCTTAGCGTAACGAATTACTAACAATTTTGCCACCGTAATTTGTTGTTTGTTTTGTTTTTTTATTTCCATTTTTAAATTTAGAGAATATAATAAATTGAAACCTCATTTCTTCATCTGTATATAAACTTTTTATAGAAACTAAACAGATTTTAAACTATAGATTCGTAAATAATTTAGGATTAAGGTATCCCTAGATTCTGTTGTTGTGTCAACCCTTCGCCAGTTATGTTTAAGTCCCATGTAATAGGGGGCGAGCCTATTGCCATCAACCGGTAACCTATCCTTGTATTAAGAGGACTACAGACCTAAACGGTAGTTTTATAATGCCTAAAAGTATAACATACACTGCAGTAAAAAAAAACGAAAAGCATCCTGAAGAATATGATATTCTTCAGGATACTTAAATGCTAGTTAGATGTTGTGTTGAAAACATAATCCAACTAATTTTATACAATAGAAAAAAAAAAACACGAAGATACCGCCTGAACACATTTCTTTTAACGATTAAAACCTAGCCTCTTTTACATGCAATCATTCTGATTTTTGTCACACTATTTTACAAGCAACACATTACTGTAATAGTGTTTTATTTTTTTGTGTAAATATTAGATTATTTGTTTTTTTGGGCCACCAAGATACAGGCTTTGGCTAGTTTGTATGTTACCGAACTTGGTGAGTCAATAGAATAAAATTACCAAAATTACCACTACCAAATCGATAATTGTTTCAGCGTTGAGTCATCGCACTTCTCTTTCTTTTCTGCAGTTTGACAGTGACCGCGCTTTAGCTATTGTGAGCCTCTTAATTCAAGTTTCAAAGGCTTTGACTAAGCCTTCATACAAATAAATATACATGATAAAATATAACTGAACTACAATTACTAGCGTGGGCTATCTTAAAGAAACATGACAATATTATTTACAAACATCAAAAACTATCCTTAGAGAACCTGTTACTTGTTCAAATGTGTATAGCAATAAATAACCATTATTTAAGAGTAAAAAGGAGCATGTTTTTTTTAACCCACGCCTCCTTTAAGAAGAACAGGCTTTCTGCAGTGATTTTCATTGACGTTGATGTAAACCAGGGGTGTCTTATTTAAATACACTAAGAGAGAGCAAGAGCTACTGCTGAGCATGAGGTCCTGGGTTCTATTCCCAGGTCGAGCTACGTATTATTAGGTTTTTCTGTCTAGAATTACTCAGTAGCAGCCCGGAGTCTGGATTCGTGCCCGGTTGATGGCAATAGGCTCGCCCACTATTACATGGGACTTAAGCATAACTAGCGAAATGTGGGTGTACTGTAGGTACACCTCTGCCTAACCCTTTTGGGATTACAGGCGTGATGTTATGTTATGTTAAATATCGATGTGTAATGGCCACGTACTGGGTACTATGTAATAAAACCAACACTCAACCATCGGACAATCCGACCGTTTTACAAGTTTCTTTCAATTTTATTAAACAGCACATATCGATTTTTGTTAACATTAGCAAATAAAAAAAAAATCTTACTTTTGTTTGTAGAATACCTAAAGCCCTTGTTACACACACATTTTTGTTGCAGTGAAAAGCTACGGCTTATTCGCCGTGTGTAGGGCACGGTCATCAGTGTTGTTTGGATCTCTATGGAAGCTTGTTGACAGACACGTTTTTTCTACGGAGCGGTTTATGCGCCGTACTGTAAAGAAACCGTACCGAGTTAAAGGGCCTGGTATTCTACATACACAAGATGATGAATGATTTTGATGTTTGTAGAATTCCTTTAGCTATTCTTCAAACACAAGATGTTATTGTAAATTTTGATCCCTAAATTATTCAGCAATGTAGGTACAATTTCCTCTACTTCAAACCAACAAGATGTTAACACAACTCAATAGTGTAACACGTCACGCCAAATTGCTACCTCACAGTCACAGCATGTCGATTCTGTAAAAAAAAAATTGACGTTCAAAAGTGCCTTTTTATGGGCCTATTTGAAATAAATGCTTTGACTTTGACTTGACTGTCAATGTCATCCCGTTTTGGTCTATCCCTAGGATCAGTGGCACTGACAGCTCACTTCACTCAAGTTTTCACGGTGAAATGGTTACAGAACAATATCAACTGAAACTTCACGATGTCACGTCACGCCGACACGTCGATTGATTGATTGAATCAGTACGACAGTACCGCCGATGAAAGCTGGGTAATCAAGCGGCTCTGTTTTGCCAGCCGCAACGCCCCGCGATAAGCCCCTAAGCCAATGAATTGTTGATACATTTGCATATTATATGTGTTAATGTTACCTCATATGTGGGTGGTCGTTATAATGATTATTGGTCATATTTTTCGTGAGGACATTTTTAAAATTATTCGAACAGGATTTAGCTATGAACCTAATGCTTATGTAACATTGCTTTCTTTCCTGATTGTTAGTTTTTATTATTCATTATCAAGTGTTCATTTATTCTCTCAAGTAACATGTCTGATACACATAATTTAAAACATTACACACACAACAGAAGATTTATTAACATTACAATATAATGTGATGTTAATAAGCCTCGTTGGTCTAGTGGTCGCAATCGCTACTGCAGGTCCTGGGTTCGTTTCCCAGGTCGGGCAACGTGTTATAGGGTTTTTCTATCTGGAATTTCTCAGTAACAGCCCGAAGTCTGGATTTGTGCTCGGTAGATGGCAATAGGCTCGCCCCCTATTACATGGGACTTAAACATAACCGGCGAAATGTGGGTGTACTATATACTCTGCCCAACCCTTCGGGGAAACAAGGCGTGATGTTATGTTATGTGTCCTAAATAAAATATTTATCCTTCTTTTTCTAATTTCACTAAATAGGTTCGATTTATTATACGTCAGGAATCAAGTCACTGATCTTTAGACCACACCACTTTGTAAGCAAGTCCTTCCCTCGCTCAACCCCCTAAATACTGGAAAACTTCTTCAATAGGTAAACAAATAACTCACATAATTTGTGGATCACTTAATTAACATGTGACATAGTGATAAAGACTCCTACTACTACGTATTATTACATTCATAAAGTGACGCAGCTTTGGTTATGAAATTTTCATTAAACTTTCGTGGGTTGAGCCCGGTCGTCAAAAATATTTCATTACGGTTTTGGTGGCCCTTAGTCGGGTAAGAAATAGCTTTTTGTGCGTGTTATACAAAGGGTGGTACTTACCTACCTACCTGCTTTGTGTGCAAGTTTTTGTGCCTTAAGTGCAGAGGATGTCGAGGGCTTTATGTTCGCGAAATTTTCGTACGTCTTTTGAATGTTGTTTGAATGAGAGGTGATTTAGGGTGTTTATAAGAAATAGCTAGTTAATAGATCAACATTTTATAAAAATAGCACAAGCAATTGACATGTAAACATACAGCAGACACATAACATGAAATGGTAAACAAGCGTGCATGCTTTCTTAAAACTCTGTCGATGAGATAGTAATCAACACTTGTCAGGCAGAAAATTCTGAAAAACATCGCGCCAATTCTTAAGCCCAATCCAAAATGACCCAACCGAGGCAACCCTGTGATCCTGCGGATCAAAACTTGGGTTCGTTTGGCGTCACGCATGTATCCATGCACTGCTCTCGACACTTCATTCGATTAACCTAACCGAGTTCAAAGCAGAGTCACAGTACCGAGTACAGGCACACGTTACGTCAACTGACGTAGGAAAGGAGTAAATCGAATTCCCTCCGAATGAGTGGAATTAGTACGATTATCTGTGACATGGCCTTTGGTATGTCTTGGTGTCACATCTAAACATGGGCTGAGAAGTGCTGAAAAATAAATAAAAGCTAGGAGAAGCTTTTGAGCTGCTGTCCATTAGACTAATATTTGAAATATATTTTTTGGAGAAGCGGGCCGTCCGTATTACTTATTACCTATTTTGATAAAGGTTATGTGTCCTGAATGTAGGCGAAGACTGCAAGCAACCAACTTCACCAACTTGTCAAGTGTTAATAAAATCTTTAGATCTACTAATATTATATCCAAGCGTTTGACACAAAAACAAAAACTCAACGTAAAAATGTAAGTGGTTAAGTATATTTATTTCCCAAACCAAATCCACAAAGAAATACATGGCCAAAACTACAAGAGTAAACAACGTCAATATGTTACCGACATATTTGAAAACATTTCAAAAAGCCTTGCCCGGGGCCAAATCGTCCGTCTGTCCAATATTCATTATTTAATTCCGCTCAAATATATTAAATATTTACAAGTTATTTCGCAATTACCTTAACACTTCCTACCAAATGAATTGAATTCGGACTGTACGGATCAATCGCACACTGGCGGTTCTTTAAATCTGCTCGTTTCGTAATGTGTATGTTTCATTTTAACGATGCCAAAAGCGAACTTTATGCAATGATCAATTTTATGCAAATCGTTGCAGTAATGATGTTGTTGGTTTCATTAGTATGAACTCTCATAGTTTTGCGCATATCGTGTAATGATTACTGGTCATACATTAAGGTTTCTGGTTACAAGCATTGTTCCTGAATTGGTGCAACTAATGACTTCAGGGGCAAATTGTTAAAATAATCCGTATTTGGTGGATAAATTCGTGATACTTTCATCAATGCGATTCGGCCGGGATGTAATCGAGAGGAATTTTAAACAACCTTTATAATAATTTTACGAGATACTTAATAATACTTCTACAAATGCCTATAAAATATGGCACAATTACAATAAAAAGAATCGACGCTGATTCAAGAACCAAGAAACCATCCTTAATAGTTTAGCTGTGAACAGATAACTTCAGACAAACGGAGTGAACTTAAATTAAGCAAAGGCTGTTTTACTCCAAGTCGGGGTAAACAGTAAAATTTTGTATAATTATGATGGCGCAAGCAAATGCCGACAGACGCGACAGCCAATGCTTTATTAATTTTTCTTTTCCCTCTCTTTGTATTAGCTCGACTTTATGCCAGTGTTTTGTTTTATGAAACTCTCTATTTTATGTACTGGGAACTTATTTTATATAACTTACACAAGCTCTTATTGCGACTGCTGCACATTTAATAATCCTAGCTAAATCTAGATAAATAAAACATGAAATAAACCCAATAATATTATTTGACCAATGTAGGAATACGTACCAATACCAATAGTTCAGTGTATGCTAAACCATTTTTGAAGCCACTTTGTAAGCTGTCTGCCATGCCACGTGGCAAAGCTTAATTAAAACATTTCTCAAATTATACAATTCAAATAACCATGTCAATGGAATGCCAGAACTCGGAACAAACATTGATTAACAATATTCCAAGCTGATAATTAAGGGGCAATAAAATTGAATCCAGTGTAAATTCCTGAGCTAGGTGAAACGCTGTGTCGCCGCTCTTATAAATTGATAAGGACGGAATTGGACGCAGATGCAAATCGAATAAAAGTCGACTAAATGAAAGTGAAACCAACGAGATTGTAAGTGAGTAGCGTATTGTAAGTGAGTAGCGTATTGTGAGTTTAGCAGTTTCATGGAGTTAACTTGTATACTTGGGCTCTAAATCTAAGTATAGCGTAGTATTATTTTATCTGTGATATAGCATAATCAGCCTGTTATGCTCCCACTGCTGGGTCAAAAGCTTCCTCTCGGTGAGAAGGAGTGGGCCGTAATCCACCACGCAGGCCCAGTGCGGGTTGGTAGATGACCCACGTCTTTGAATTTTTGGTCCTAGGATATGCCTGTTTCCTCACGATGCTGATGTCGTTTTTTTTTAGTAATGTGCGTTTTATTGTACAGAATACACAACTTTTCTTTATTTTAGTTCTTGATGTTTTCCTTCACCGAATTGAGAGTAAAGTGCCTGTCTGGGTTCGATGCATCAGCCGCGGTCGTTACCACTGGGCCACCATTGCATCTAAGTATAGACGATTATCTTTTATAGTGGGTAAGTATGTAAAAATAAGTTTAGTTGCATGAATTAGAATAGAATGCGCTCACTCCAGTGGTTTTGGGAAAAAATACCGTCTCTTAAATATTGCAAGTTGGATTCGTGCCTGATTAATGGCACTAAGTTTATATATGAAATATGTTACAAAAGATATTTGGGCTACCATAAACTTTTCGATTACATAGAAACGTATCTATAAATCAACCGACTTCCAAAAAAAAACTCCAAAGTGAAAAATTATATTAACTTCGAAAGTCTGTGGCAAAAAAAAAACGAAAATACACTGCTGAAATTAAAGGTATTTTTCACTTTCTAGTGTTTTTTTTTTGGAAGTCGGTTGTTTTTTTTTTTTGTAATCAAGTTTGTAATTTTTCACTTTTTTGTTGTTTTTTACCTTACACCTACAAATTCGTATACCTTCACTTGCTAAGTAAATAACAGTGACATGAACTTATTATATCATAATTAACATACACGAAGTGAAACAAATACGTATTATTGAAGATAACTCAAAAACCACTCATCAAAACTTGACAAAATTTTATATATGACTTTGTCTATATGAGTATTCTATTTAATTGACAAACATTTTGAATCGACTAATGTCACTTAATCGCATAGGCTCATCCCTCAAAATTAACATTATATTATTAATATTCATTGAATTGAATATTACTTAGACGGGGGGCGCCCGAGTGTTGATGCCAGCTGATTGACTTCTGTAAACATAATGCAAGCTGCCGAGTTGTGTGCGAGGTAATGTCACAAGAAGATTTGATACGGTGAGAACAACGATGTACTATACAATATATATATATATATATACTATTCGTTACTTTACAATTAGGTGCTGAATACGAGTATTCATAGGTAATTTTCGGATGTAGTACTGAAACTATAGGAAAGTACACCCTGTTTTCACAAAGGCAAAGATTTGAAATGTTGTCAATACTCATATCATGAACTTAGTATGATTCGTCGTACGGGTATAATGGTATAATTATATCACCTATCGTAAGTATAGAAAAAGACGATAAGATAAGCAAGTCTTAAAGCAGTATCAAAATGGATACTGCTAAAAGATTCTTTGGAAGTTTTCCAAGAAAACGTTTTAAGGAATTTCCAAAAATTTAGCAGATTAGGAAAACCACTTTATATGTAAACTGTTTATTTTATGTTAAATTTATCAGTTAACATAAATGCAGTATAAAAATATCTTATCGAAAATAGTGTTTAGAAAATGAAAATATTACGCTCATATTTTAATTTTACATCTTGGCATTTTCAAACAAGGCATATCAAACAAGAAGGATTAAAGGATTCCCGCAACCACCAGCCAGCGACGCTTAAAAACATTAATCACTTGAAAAAATGTTCAAGCTACGATATTTTGCACCCCACATTTTCCGTCCACATTCCCTAAACGTTTTCTTCACAATTTGGGTTTTAAATCTAGACCAAATGGTACAGTTTTGTCATTTTTATTTCGAGTTTACAATGTGATACAACCAAATGTTGTTGCTTCAAGTTTCTTGGCAATTCAGAACTGCTTCAAAAAGGCACTAGTACAAACCCATACTTGGGTAGGGTTTTACACTTGAGAGTTTCTGGCAAAATAACTAGCTTCTGTTATCTTAGTAACTGGCACTGCATACTAATTGAAATCATAAGCTTGATCTGTGAACGATGTTTGTTCTGTTGATTTGCTAATGCACTAACAATCAATACTGTGAAAAGCTGCTTTTGTACATAAAACGGAAGATGGACGTGAACTAATATCATATTAATAATGCTCATGGTTTATAGCCAAACTTTGTTGTTATGTTTCAAGACGTGGTCACTTCACCTACATAAACTCACGCCTTCCTCTCATGGCATAATCAGCCAATAAAGTTACCACTACTGGGGCACTGGCCTTGTCTCTGCGAGAAGGAGAGGTCTATAATCCACCACGTGGACCCAGTGCGGATGGGTAGATGTCACATGTTTTCGAATAGTTGGTTCTAGGACATGCCGGTTTCCTGACGATGTTTTCTTTCACCGTTTTGAGAGCAGTGGTGATGAAGTAAATTACTTACACAAAGTAAAGCGCCTGCTTGGGTTCAAACTCATGACTCGTAAGTCGGGGCTGATACCACGACATAATATCGTAAAACAGTATCTGTGTTAATAAAAGCACCGAAGTACTAAACTAACTGGACGAACAAAAAAAAACCTAGTTACAAAATTCCCCCTTTAATTCCGTATACTAGAAACATTGTTACTTCGTCTGTAGCTCTCATCACGTACATTCCAACATCCGAACCGTTGTTGGGACAGTTTTAAAAGCCGTAAACGTCCATTACTCATGGGAAAGTTTAGACAATGAGTCGCATGTGTTTATCACGGGAACTTGAGTAATAACGTACTCGGAGGCATCTGTGCAACGTGCTACAGCCGTCAGTACGTGTACCTACGTACGGACGTGTTGCCAGCATTAAATTATCTCATTTCGTTTTTAGAACAGTTCGAAACATGGTCGCTGTTTAATGCTGGCTGGCATGTTGGATTTAACTTGTTTTGTCATTTTGGTCTAGTTCTCGTTTGTGACAGTTTTGGTGTTTACTTTGATCTTGCGTGTAGCGAATTTGAATTGTTCATCAGCCGGCTAACACTATTGAAAAATAGGTACTTCTCCAGGCATTAACTTTGTTTTGTTCTACAAAGGGAGAGTTCATTTTAAACAATGACCTCGAAACGACCTCCAATAAAATACTAAGTTCCTAAATACATTATTACTGTACAAATCTAACCCATTTCCTTTATTTAACGTATCAAAACTGTAGTTTCAATACGAATAAAACTATTCAGCATAAAAATCAAATCGCGGAAAGCATGTTAAGGATTGGAACGTTTCCTTAAAACTTGTAGTAATCGTAAAAGTCTTCGATTGCTGAAACTTTGTAAGGTGTGCTCGTAAAAGGAGATTATTTACGAGCGTAGCTTGGAACGGGGTCACGACAGAGATTAGCAAGCAAATGGATAGATAATGTGTTATAACTATTTGCACAAATGTAAATGCACGAAAGAGCGCCACGTGTGGTAGTTTTGGTTATTGTTCAATGTCATAAATGTCTCTGTCCTTGATAAACTCATTAACCTACCTAACTACCTGTCAATGTCTTGAAAGACAGGTCGCGGGACTTTTTTGGCCGAGCGAATACGTGACTTCATACTACAAAGACTTCAGCATATTAACTAAGCACTCCAATTGCTCGCTACTCTGTGTTCATGTGGTTCGTACCGGAGCACCGACCACCTGCACTTCACCTCCTATATTTTAACGTAAAACTAAGAGAATTTAATTAATTTGCCTTGTGTCTAATCTTTTGAAAGAGTGCAGATATGCATTTTGGCTTTTAAGTGAATTTCTGTCGCGACATTTAGGTTGATTTGATGGTATTAAATTACTTAAAACCTTGGAATTAAAAATCTATTGGCGTTCGAATGACGTTGACACGGGGCGCTGTTGGAACAGTGTAAAACATTTGTGCATTTGTGTTGTGAAACGTCACTTGAAATGTATTAAAAAAACATGATAGCGGTGTTCCACGCGCAAATAGCCTTGTAGCTATAAAGTACTGAAGTGCCCTAATAGGTATCTGCCTACCACAACTAAACTAAATACTTATACTAACTCTTCAGCTACAAATAAAAATAACAGCTTTTCGAACTCATTATATCATCCTAAGCCGAAACAAGCTCCTCCATCTTTTACCACACCGACCATCGTTATTCCGAATGGCATCCGTGATGCCTACTAAGGAGATGACGTCATCCTACACATAACACGCGCAAATTATCCCAGTCCCTCCTCTGTCAGTTGCGCGGATATCCGCACGATATTTCCTTCCGTTGGGGGATGTAGGGGATAGAAATCTACATGTCGGATTTTCGGCACATCACTAGGTGGCATGTGAGGTCGTATTTAGGGTAACTCAGACTTTTACTGGGCCGAAAGAAAAGTTTTTTTTTTTTTTGTATGGCATCTCGCAGGTCAACCTGTAAGGTTGTCGTCTGCTTAAGCGGACTAGCCTGTGGTGCCCTAATAAATTAAGGCCTCCAGCCAGGACTTAAACTTAAATACCAACTAAAAACTAAGCGACAACGCTAAGGACACCCCCCGTGAGGTATGGACCTCGGCTCAGGGCGTCGCTGGAAGAGGGCAGCAAGGTACTAGCTGGATCAGGATTTGAGTGATTTAGGGATGAATTTAAAGCTACAGGCTCAGCGGCGCGGGCTGGCTCGAACAAGGGTCGGGAGGGGCGTGGATTTGGGCGTCGCGGCGTTCCTCGGCGGCGAGGACGGTAGGACGGCGATCGGGTTTTGCGCTTGTGTAAGGTGCTGGTGGCCTTACTGCTCTCCTAGAGGAGGGTAGTGGCGTCGTCGGGGGCGAAAAAGAAAGGTCATCATTGTTATTCCTTTATAGCTTAAAAAACAAACGTCCAAAAAACAAATATTTTCTCTTTTAATAAAAGTTTAGACGCTGTATAGGGGCGTGCAGTAAGTTCTAATTACTTTTATGTCGGTATATTCAACAAAATCCTTTCAAATTACTTCTAACTATTAACTCCCTGCACTAACATGAATAACAATTTCATAAAAAACTGGCACTAACGCCAACAAGCAAAGAAAACAGCCAGCACATTTCGAAAAACTATAACAATTTACACGACCAACTACACGCTTTAAGCGCTAAACTTCGCTAAAAGAAGGATAAAACCACTACCCACACTTGAAACGTTTCGACTTTTAAATTATCAAAAACCATTTTTTACGGCGCCAAGTTTGAAACTCGTGGAAACTTATTTGGCTCATGATTAAATTGTATAAGTAATGGTCAAAACTTGGCGGTTTTTTTGGCAAGCCCGGCTGTACATTATTTATTGGTCGATATGAAATATGCATTAATCAGTGTAAGGCTTTTGTAAACAAGTTTTATAAGTTTCGCAGCTGGGTTTAATGAGATACGGTCTGGGCCAGTGGTTAGTGTGTGCCTAGTCTTTTGTGTTGTCACGTTGTGGTTTTGTAGTTTAGGTACTGAAATATGAATACCTACGTTTCTTGGATAAACGACGTAAAGATTGACTTAATTTTAAGTCAAAAATATTTGACATCCACAAAGACAAATAGAATTGATCATTTGTAAGTAAAACTAGGTACGTTCCAATTTCAAAATTGTCCTCCACATTGTTGGCGAGCTAATTTAAATTATCGTGTTTCATTAAAAAATTGTTCTGCGCCGGGAACATTCTCGCACTATGATTATTTACGATTTCAAGTGTCCCCTGAAACCGGACGAATCCTTAGCTAGACTTCAAATGGCATTCATGGATGAAGGCCCTTCTAAGGCTACCGTGTATCGTTGGTATAACGAATACAAGCGCGGTCGACTAACTTTAGGGGTTGAAGAAAGAAGTGGTCGCCCCTTGACGGCAGTTTTGGAAGAAAACGTGCTAACAGTGAAAATTATATCCAAGACAAAAGGCGAGTTACGTATCAAGTAATTCAGCACATACTGCAGGTTGGATCGGGAAGCCTTCACGAAATTCTACAGGGGCGTCTACTTGTTGTCAATTCCTTTACTGAACCAAAGAAGCATCAACGCTGAATGGTATACTACCAAATGCTAAACACAGGGCTCCGCGGGCTACTGCTCCACCACGATAACGCGCCTTCGCACACCACGCTCAAAACGAGGGACTTTCTGGACAGCACGCGGATCAAACTCCTGGGTCACCGTCCTTACAGCCCTGACCTAGCACCGTGTGACTTCTTATTATTAATGAAAATAAAAAATCTGCTCAGAGGGACACAATATTTATCGCCGGAAGATGCGCTGTCAGCGTTCGAGCAGGCTGTAAACGATGTATCTACGGCGGGCTGGAAAAAGTCTTTCAAAAACTGGTTCAGACGCACAAAACTTTGTATAAACACTAGTGGAGAGTACTTTGAAAAGAAAAAAAAAACCTATAGAACATTTATTTTTATCCCACGTAAAAGCAGAGCCTATCAGAAAAATGCCACGCACTGGCACAAAAAATAAAACCATAAAAAAGAAACCAGATCAGTAAAAATATAAATAAACAAAATTGATCAGTCCAACTGTATGGCTGTTCAACCAATCACGCATAATCCAATAGGTCAGCAAAGTTAAAGACTGTCCACAACAAATATTTCCTTTTTTATTTTTCTTCGAATGAAATAGGTAACGATTCACTCCATCGGGAGGCTGATTGACAGATGGCCTGTCTACATAATTGAGACGAATGAGACTCTGCTTGTCTGCTCCGATAAATCTGCTCTTGTATTTTTCATCGATATTTTCAAAGTTTACCAATCATTTATACGAAGATAGACATGACTAAATACAGTAGTTTTTTTTTTGCAATGTTTTGAACGACAATATTTTTTGTATTTTTTTACGACTTTATCCAATTTAATTCGATTTTACAAACTGTATTCGTAGTATTGCATATCGAGAAAACTTGAAAATGGCCACACAACAACGAAGTTCCTTAATGAGCAGTTCAAGGTATAGCCAGCTCATCTATGAAAAAAGTCAGCCTGTATTTTCCAGGACATTTCCTAAACTACCTACCTACAGCAAACATTTTAAACAAGGCAAGACTAAAATACTTATAAGGCATTAAATTTCAAATGAACACCTCGAAGTGCGAACTCGTAGAAACTACTCCAGTACGTACTCGAAGAAGTTATCGCACAATCGTTACGAACTAACACTGTGTCTTGATATTCGAGAACTACGCCATTATTGCGAAATTCATAAGTCTGAACAATACACTCGTGTCTGAGGTTATCACTGATACAAACTTATGACAACTTTTAGTGGAATTGTTGTAAGTTAATATTATACCTATTACAAGATATTCATACAAATTTGTAAAATACTCTTGTGGACTTTATACTAAAAGTTGCTGCTTTTCCGTCTGATTGTTATAAAAGACATATCTTGAAACATTCAAAAATACTCAAAAACATTCTAATTCAAAGAAGACTCAGAAGCATTCAAAGAAAAAGCGGACACATTGAAAAAATCTTCAGAACGAGAAGCAACTCAATAGCAAAACATGTTCCCAAACATATTGTTATGGTTGCACAATACATATCGCTAAAAGCATTCTCAGTTAGAGAATCTCCCAAACATTAGTGAACGAGCAACTTGAAACCAGGTCTCTTATGTTACTGGAATCTAGACCAACTTTGACTTGCAGGGTACCCAGATAATGGCGAGATATATGGATGGAACTCCGGTTACAGTGACACTCAACCTGCGGCCCGCAAGACTTATCTTTGTAACCCACCTTTCTTCAAACGCATTGCTAAGGAAAAATAACTGTTTTTCTTTCGTAACTACTTTATGGTATGATCGTGAGTGATCAATTTCGTATGAGGTTTCACACACTCGATATTGAATGATTATAGATTGATTTACAAGAAGTTATAGTGCAAACAATTATTTTCTAACTATGATAAAAGATTTCTCTTAGATATGTAGGTATATGTAGATCAATGCAAATTCATTTCAAACTTTAGTATATTTTATTAGCTCAAACTATATAGACAGTGAGCATCACACCACATGAAACTCATAAATATGACTCATAGGAACATGTTTGCGGCCCGCGATGAAAAACTGTTTGAGTACTGCTGCTTCAGTAGATTTGGCTGAATGAATGTGATATTAGATAACCCATACGGTCTGGAGTACCTGTAATAATTTGAAGGTAAAGTTTTTGGCAGCGTTCCATTCGTTCCAATTGATTCCATTCAGTCTAGCAGTCAAAATTAGGTTTGAACGTAGTGGTGTGAAAAGTTACTCATGAAATCGAAATGCCAGTTTTATGTTTTTTGTTTTTTCAAAGTAAGAATGTTGAACAGATTCGTATATTGACGCTCGAATGGTAAAAATTTGTGCAATTGTTTTGTGAAATATCACATGAAATGTACTCAAAAAACAAGATGGCGGCGGCGGCATTAGTTCCGAGTCTGGACACGCGCCAAAATAACCTTGTAACGCTATATTAGCTTATTCGTCAATTCAGCAAAAACAAACAAGAAAAACATCCTGAAAATGTAGGTGTTAGCTAATTTGTTTCTAAACTATTATTTTAATTTAAAAAGTTTTAAATAATGTTCTTATACAAGAATAAACAACACCATAGGTACACATAACTCGGGAAGCTCAAAAAACATCAAACGAAATCAAAACAAACTCTACCCGATTTCATGCTCGCAGCATTTACTCCTCTGCGGAATATTTCGGCTACTACAATAGCTAAAGGCACAGTTAAACGCCTCGGCTTTACCGCCCGCTAGAGATTGCATTTCGTTGAGTTATGGCCGATGGAACTCTTGATATTTACCAAGTTGCCGACTGCAGTGTTAAGGTGCTCTGTGCTATTAGACTTTGGGTTACGTGTTTACAGGATATGTATGTGAAATTTGTGTGATTTGTTTGATATAGTGATATAGGATGATATGTAGTTTTTAAACCTTAACCACACGTAAAATTTTGAGAATGTGCCTGAAAAATAAAGATTTACCTTCCAAAAGAAAACAAAGTAAATTCTTGTTTTTTTTATCGGTTAAGTGTGGACCAAAGAAAGATAAAGGTAGGAATATATAGGTTAGTATATTTATCTTTAATTCAGAATAATATTAAAAATTCAAAAGTATAATATCAAACATTTGGGTACAAACTCAGAGTTTTGGTCTCAAAAGACGCCGCAAGTTATGACGTCACTTTGCCACAGAAACTCCTCGTAATTAACATTTCCTAAGGCAGTTAATAATATTAACAACCGCACTGTCGATACACTTAAAAACGAGCTTCAAAGCTACCATAATCAAATTACTAGTTCATAAAATCTTCGGAGGATTTAAATTAAAGTAAACGAGAGTTCCATGGAGGGTAAAGAAAATGTACAGTGAAAATACTTATGGTATTTCTAACTCCACATACCAAAACCGTGATAAAAAGCATAGTGTGCCTACCTACTGAAAAAATCAACATGTAAGGAAAAAAATCACTTTACAGATACACTTTACACCTCTTTAGTGCACTTGAGAATGAGGTGTCCAAGCCATCATCAGGATTCTATTCATAATTCATTGCGTTTTATTTGTGCAGAATCAGTTTTTTTTTTCTTAAAATTCACAAAAGAAAAAATATAGAAAAGAATAAACACATAACAGAACATCACGCCTTGTTTCCCCGAAGGGTTGGGCAGAGGTGTACGTTTACACCAACATTTCGCCAGTTATCTTTTTAAGTCCCATGTAATAGGGGGCGAGCCTATTGCCATCAACCGGGCACAAATCCAAACTCCGGGCTGCTACTGAGTAATTCCAGATAGAAAATCTCAATAACACGTAGCCCGACCTGGGAATAAAGAAAAAAAGAAACAATAATGTTTATTTTAACACAGTTCGTGAAACACAAAATACAAATAACAAAAAAAAAAGTGGAAATAGCAACAACAATAGTGGGTGCCAAAAAGGTTCATTTCAGCATTAATGCCAGACAGATGATGTCTTTGCTGTGTGTGATGGTGCTGCTGCTGCTTTAGGCGTTCTTAAAAGTTTTTAAATTAAGATGTGTGTGAATGGCGTGAATAAAAATATGAATAGTTCAACGGAGGCAATATCTGAAATCCACGCGGTCGATGTAACAAACAAATAAACAAAAAAATTTCATGTTCCGTGCTGCATTTAAATGTACTCCGCTGTTGGAAAATAAATAATATACGGTTCATTTGAAACATAACAACGAAACCGGAGTAGCTACTAATTGCGCTACGATACGGTTTTTCACGATTTTATTTTTAAATTAAAACATTTTTCTTTGTGAATTACGCAGCGATTTATCGCTGAATTTGTTCATTGATTTCCAAGAAAAGCAAACGTTGGAGTTATTGGGTGCTTAATCATAATTTGTTATTTAAAGCCAATTAGTGATTGTGGATTATTGTTTTTTTTTTTTTTTGTATGGTATCTCGCAGGTCAACCTGTAAGGTTGTCGTCTGCTTAAGCGGACTTGACTGTGGTGTCCTAATAAATTAAGGCCTCCAGCCAGGACTTAAACTTAAATACTAACTAAAAACTAAGCGACAACGCTAAGGGCACCCCCTGTGGGGTACGGACCTCGGCTCAGGGCGTCGCTGGAAGAGGGCAGCAAGGGACTAGCTGGATCAGGATTTGAGTGATTAAGGGACAAATTTAAAGCTACAGGCTCAGCGGCGCGGGCTGGCACGAGCAAGGGTCGGGAGGGGATGGATTATTGTGCTACTCGGAAACCTACATAAATAAATGACATCTCAACAAACACAGTAAATAGAAACGAATGTTTATGTACATTAAGCAACCACTTATATAGACAACAAATACTTGTTTTATGAAATGCAGTGCCTTTTTTTCAAATACAATAAAATAAAAAACTGAGTAAGTATTAGATAAATCTATTTCACTTTTAATTCCCGCTTCCTTTCTTCAACTCTAAATGAATGGTTTTCAGTGACATAATGCGTTGGCCGCCCATTAAAAGTTACCCACATTGCAGTGTCATGAAACTGGAAAATTGCCAAATTTGCATTGTAACAAGTAAGTTCTTCTTGCACAAACATTTTGAAATTATTCAACATTTTTATTGTAATGAGGCGGGCTAATGGTTATTAGGGTTGTATATTTTACGGAGCGAAAGAGTTTAATCGACGGCTATTTAAATGAGGATAAAGCGTAGGATGAGTCGTTAAAATATCAACAATGCTTTTCGGAGAACAGAGAGTAACAGGCATTTCAATGTTTATGTTGTATCAACTTTATCACGCCTAAGATAATTATGGAAAGATAACTTGTATCTAAAAAGCTGTTTGGCCACTTGTAATGAAATCCATCCAGTCTCATAGACGACGTTCGTCGAATACTAGGTCTAAAACTAAAAACTGGGAGTACTAGATACTCCGGAAAGATAAGCGGGTACCCAAGTATCTAGTAGGCACTTAGTTACGATCAATATTGTTGGTTAGCAAAGGCGAAATTATTTAATTTGAAATGTTTTTTTTTCCTTATTGATTATGGTTACTAGCTTTTGAAAAGTACCCTATGTTTTAAGCCAGGTTATTAACAAATTATGCAAATAAGTTCAGCTGTGCTTGCTCCAATTCGGAACATACATCTACAAACAGACAAAAACATTAAAAACTATATTTTCGGCATCAGACTTGTTCCCACAATTCGTAGCAATAGCTTTTCCAAAATTGTTAAATGTACAGTTTTGACTTAGTTACTATTTTAATAAATGTAGGTAAAGATATGAAACATAAAAGTGTAATCATGATGTTTTTATCTGGTATTACTGTTTACTCGACTCGCAAAGTCCGTTGAAAAGCTCCGGGATGTGCCTTCAATAAAAATTTTACGTCGACACGAAGCTGTTATGAACTTGCAAATTAATTTAGGCCGGTTTTCGAAACTCAATTTTAGGTTTATTTTATGCGCCAATATTTACTGAATATCAATTATCTGGTCTGTGGCGGTGGGCCGTGACGTCATCAATCTAACTGGCCGGTCCTGTTTTATATTTCATAACTTGTTGTTTAGTGGCATTCCATCATAATTTTATTAGTTCAAAATTCTGAGGAGTTGATGTAATTAGTTTGTCCTACTTCAGGGGTTCCAAAATGCTTGGACCAATTAATTTGTTTTTGATTGATTTAATTTTCGATATTGAACAGTGTTTGAAAATGTTTCGGTTTCGCATTCGATACGGCGACATTTTATAACTTTGTGCAAAACTGTTTTTAATTGAAAAGTTATTGCATTATTATTTTAAAACAAGACATCTCTCATTAGGTAGAACAAGATGAATTAATAACTTTCAAGTTATCAGTCCAAACAAAGCGCTCATGAAAAGTCAGTTTTCAGTATTTAGTACCCACGTCATTTCGTCTATATTGATCAAATCCAGTTATAAAAGACCACCATTTTTATTAACAACCTCTTTGCCTAACTACTAACTAAAACCAATAATCACAATGCGGCTAGCTCAGTACCCCTCTATCCTAGATTCCAAGTACAATTTTTTTAGACAATCTTAAATAACACCTTGAACATTTCATCCACTTTGTTTTCCTACTTGAACTATCAAGAGGGTATTTAGACGGCATTGCAATGACTCTAAAACAACCGAATTCTGTGTATGAAACTTTAAATAAAAAATACGTAGTGATAATGTGAAGATGTAAGACAAAGAGTTACTTACTTTAGGAGTGGGCACACTGCGGGGTGACTGTATCGGGCTAGTGACCTTTGATAGGCATGATACATATTTCATTCATACTTCAAACTGGGTTTAGAATATGTTATATATATCCACAATCTTGATGTATTTTATTAAATATTCAGGGAGAATACTATTTATCAATATTTTTAATCTAAGGAGCGATAGTCGGATACTGATTAACCGCCTCCAATGTGTCCCATTTACCCAGTCAGCATGTCTATTAGTTAGGTGAGTGTTGTGGAATCTGATGGTCGTGTTATCGGTCAACTTGATCGGCGATAGGCTCCGGCTTCAGAACTAGACTGCGCTTTATGTAACTCGGTCTGGACCACATATCATGTCGATTTGTACCTAACTTACTTACTTCTAAGTAACTTTCTGTGACCGTTGGCAAAGAGAAAAGATCACAGGAATATAATTGGTTTACATAATATACCGATATTTGTTTGAGGAGATATGTGTGTCAGTCACAGCTATGAATACGAAGCACAAATAAGTTAAATGACAACCAAAATTAGATATCACAAGACAGTAATTTATCACTGAAACTAATTTAAAACATCTTCGTACGTAATCAAGTAATTTATTTCCAAAAATCTCACAGCTTCAACGGGCAGGAAATTGATACTTCACGAAATTGAGCCGTAATTAATGAGACAGATAAGCAACGATTAAAATAAAATTGAGACCATGATTTTCAATAATGATATGAAAAAATAACGGACACCCTAGCTGATTTAGGTCAGATATTTTTTAACAGTCGCTGTAATTAATAATTGCATGTTTTTTAGGGTTCCGTAGCCAAAGAGTGGCAACGGGAACTAAGGTTCCGATATCGATCCGTTTGTCATACGAACGAAAATCATAGATGTCGAAAATCAACAATGTCATAAATACGAAATTGAACCGTAATCGGTATACAACTGAAATTTTTCACAGATCGTGTACTACTGTGGCCGTTATCAATAGTATTCTTTATTATTCTCTCAATAATCACAAACACAGTACAAAGTCAAAGTAAACTTAATCAGAGACTGGTGTCTGTAGTAGGTAAAACCTGTATTACAGATCACCAGGCTTACCCTCCATCGGAGACTCAACAGCGACCTATGACTGTTTTAAATGGTCATACACGTTATAACAATAAAAATAAAATAAAGTATAACATGAAAGGTCCATGCAAAAAACTTTTGTTTTACATAAATATTATTATGTAATATGTCGTGTTAATTTGTTGTATGGTGGGATCCTTCGTGTGCCAGTCCGACTCGCACTTAGCCGCCTTTTATAATTCATTAAAACCGGTGGGAGGGTGGATCGGTTTTAATTAATTCGAACTCGAACCGAAGCCACGTGGTTTCGGTAACGCGCGTAATAATCCGAGGACGTGTGTGTGTTGTGTTCATATTTATCGCGAATATTTCATTGATTGAAAGCGAGGTATTATTTTCCAGTATTAGCCGAGAGAATATAAAAAATATGTAATGACGTTGCAGTGAAGCGGTGGCAGCTGTAAGCAATGTGAGCTTGTAAACTTAGTCAGTGGTTTTTTCGGTAATCTAATTAATAAGTTTCAAAACTTAGGTTATAAGGTTACGAATTAAAATTTGTTCAATCAGATAAAGAAAAAACACATATAAACATCTTTAACTCTCTTTTTCAGTAGACGTTGTTAAGATACAAATTTTTTTTTTTTTGGGAATGGCATCTCGCAGGTCAATCTATGAGGTTGTTGTCTGCTTAAACGGACTTGCCTGTGGTTGCCTTAATAAATTAAGGCCTCCAGCCAGGACTTAAACTTAAATACTAACTAAAACTAAGCGACAACGCTAAGGGCATCAACCCTGTGGGGTACGGACCTCGGCTTAGGGCGTCGCTGGAAGAGGGCTGGCTCGAGCAAGGGTCGGGAGGGGCGTGGATTTGGGCGTCGCGGCGGGCCTCGGCGGCGAGGACGGTAGGACGGCGATCGGGTTTTGGGCTTATGTAGTGTGCTGGTGGCCTTACTACTCTCCTGGAGGAGGGTAGTGGCGTCGTCGGGGGCGATTAAAGTAAGACTTGGTCGGCGAATACTGCCAATGCGGGAGGGAGTGTAGCGGGCGGCCGCTGAGATCATATGATAAATATAATTTCTCCCTTTATTTTAACGAGCAGGTACCTTCCCAAACATTATATTTATCAAAGCCCAAACACAAGTATTCTTAGAACGAAACCTAACTAAGGTAATACCTACAAAAGAGATATAATTTGACTCAACGAATACCTACCTTGAAAATTCGAATATTCGTTATAACTTTATTATCTAGATTTTAATAAACTGTTTCTGGATCGTAATTGAGATTTTACTAATTAGTCTACTGAAAACGCGTTTATTAACGATAACGCTGTTTTGATAACAACTTTATAATTTTGCGGCGGTTGATTTTTGAACGAATTTGACAGCTGTCAACGTGACAGCTGCACGCGTAACATGACCACCAGCATAGAAACAGGTTTTGCACACGGAAAAATAGACAAAGTTGGAGATTGTAGACAGAATAATTTTGTCTATGGTCTTGCTACGCGTGCTGTAACTACCGCTCAAGAGATAATTAGACCTCTTCTGTTATTGACGACTTTATTTAGAAAACCAGTTTGAATCAAAGAGAGTCGGCAGTTGTGTACCGACGTCTGCCGTAAGTTATTTATATCATTTATAGGTATAAGATTAAACTATTGAAATACGTTTCATTCGTCAAACGAACATGAATCCGACCCACACATCACAAAAACGTCTCAACCGATATCGGAGTCATTTGACGTTCTAAATGAGACAAGTGGAGCGCGACGTGTCATAGCGTCACGTGTCGCGACTCGAGACGGAAATAATACCGGCAGCACATGAGATATGAAACGTCAAGAAAAGAGATGCGGTGGAGGCACCACATTGTCAAAAAAAACTAGACATTTCTTTAATTGTTTAATTTTGTGGACTTATAATTATATATATAATAATTTGTCAAAATTATTTCTAATCCTTTACTCTTTTTTCAGGTACTGATGTCAAAACATCCACATTTCGTAAGATAATAATTACATATATTTAAGCAAAAACACAATTTAATATTTCGTACCCAACCAACCGTCCTCTTTCCTTCCTAATTCAAATAAAACATGGAAGATATAATTTCAAATATTTTCTTTAAACATGTTCTTCCTCATCTGTGGCCCGCTTTCGGTCACGGAAGTCGCTCGGGGGCTCACATAAAGTACGAAGGAAATGAGAAACCGGTGTCTCGATGTTTGGATCAACTCCACGCATATGATTAATTTATGTTCCACGGTTTTGTAACATATACTGTCAGTGTTTATTTATAACCGTCTGCATGGAAATTAGAAGTACTTTTTTGGGGTCACTGCGAATATTGAAAAGTTTTGTAGGTCGTGCAATTGTTAGGGTTCCGAACGACAAAAGGAAAAATGGAACCCTTTTAGGATCACTTCGCTGTCCGACTGTCTGTTTGTCCGTCCGTCTGTCTGTCTGTCAGACAGTCTGTCAAGACCCTTTTATTCAGGAACGCGTTGAGGTATCAAGTTAAAATGAATATCAAATACTTAAGTCTACGGTCCATTGGAGCTCTTAAAAATCAAGCTTCTTAGTCAATGCAAATAAAAAAGGCGGTTTATGCGACATATTTTGATACTCGCAAATGTATCAAAACTTCACAAGCAAAGTCTCACAGTACAAGTAAAGGAAAAGTCCGGAGATCGTTAATTTGTACTTATTTCACATTAAAAATCTTTTATTGCGATTACAAACTAACATTTGCAATTGAAGAATTGACCGTGACGTATAACGATGTATGGAAGAACATATTTTTCAACTACAATGTTAAGTTTGTTCTTGGGATAAATTCATCCCAACTACGGAACCCTTCATTGTGCGTGGTCCAACACGCACTTGGCCGGTTTGTTATATATTACAGTTTATTTTTATAAATGATAGTTTCAACAAGCTTCCACAGTAAACATCAAGCCGAAATAATACAAATACTAAAAAGTGTAATTTTTGACATTAAGTAGGTACTTCTTGTGCATTTATTTGAGTGTTGTATGATGATATTTTCATATCTCTATACCTAAGCAAATCTGCGAAAATATATTTTGCTAAACCGATAGGTGTAGTAAGTCGCTGTCGAATCGAGTCGCTAATGCTGCCATCTGTTGAAAAATTGGACGAATAAAAATAGTCAGCTCAATAGCCAGACTTAAGGAGGTGTCATTTCTTTGTATGGGATTGGGTATCTGTACGTAGTATTATATCATCTGTGATTTTGGTCGAAATGTATGGCTTGGCCGTTCCATTGAACTATTTCATGACAGTTCATTACAGAACCGTGACTTAATTTCATACCATGAGCACATAGGAGTATCTGTGCATATTAGGGTAAAAAAGGTATGTCTTGCACGCCAGCAGATAGCTTCTTCATGGCCACTGTCAAAGAGAGTATTCTTCGTTGCTTATGTACATGTTAATCTAGCTTTCATACCAAATCAATGCAGGTATAGGTACTTATTATCCGTAAGAAATAAAGACTTGCCTCTTCCCTTTAAGGGGGTAATAGGGTGAAAGTTACAAAATTCTAATTTTTTTGTTATTTGTGTGCAAATCCTAGCCTGCTTACCAAATTTCATATGTCTATGACTTCAGGAAGACGTTTTATTTTATATACAGACCTGCACTCCCCAATATGGGGGCGGGAAGGTAAAATTTACAGTTTTTTTGTCGGCGTTTGTATGCAAATCCTAGCCTGCATACCAAATTTCAGCTTTCTAGAACATCGGGAAGTGAAGAAATCGACGTATTTTGTGTATTCATAAAATCCAAAGTACACATGCATAAAAGCTTGACACATGAAACTTTTGTCTGTTTTATAAGTCTGATAATGAGATTTTATCCTGAGAATTTGAGCTTAGAGAGCTTATCACATTCATCGCATTATCCAGGCCGAAGCTAGAGTATGAAAATACGACGAAACGTTGCCAGAAAAGGTAGGTAGTGCCCCTTTTTTTTTTTTTTTGGGTGGGAAATCAACAAATGACTTCTCCCGCTCTGGGTGGAGCGGGAGGGCGTGTCAGACTTTTACTGACTAAAACCCACCCGTGTTCCTTCAGTTGCCTGTGCCAGGGCCACGGTTTTCTCTGTAGAATAACCCGCGACCCTGAGGCGTCGGCCCTATCGGAGCCCGTCACTTTGTGCTGACATCTCTTTGAGGCGCGCGTGGAACACAACGAGCCGTCGACCCGGGCCTGGTCCTTACCGGACGGCGAGCTACCCATTGCTCGCCGTCCGCAAGCCCGCGCCTACGGTGGCCGGGAATCTGCAGGCGACTCCCGACGCCCAGGGCGTCTCCTGCGGCGGCTAGTGGAGGCGTGAGGGCGCAAGGCTCTCTCCCTCACCCGCTCCGCCTCCTCCTTCGCGAGCATTACTGCTTCGCAGAAGGAGGTGACGGCTTTCCATTCCCTCTCGCTCCGTACCATGGCCTGAACCAGGGCCGGACGCGAGAGATCGCCGCCGCCAATCGCCTCCCTGAGGACACTGCGGTGCTCCACCCAAGCTGGGCATACCTCCATAGGTAGTGCCCCTGGATTTGGTTTTTGGCGCGTCTGGGCGAGTTACTACCGTGACCCCAGATCCCAAGAACATTCTTGACATTGTAGTTGAAAAACATGTTCTTATATACAACCCAACTGCAACTGTAAGTTTGTACGCACAATATTGGTAGATTTACTAAGGTATTTTTCTTTCAAATTTTCAGGCTCAGTAGTTTCGAAGATAAGGGGGGTGGGGGGGCGAGTGGTCAATTTTCATAAGTTTTCTTAAATCACTTTTAAAACTGTTTATTTTTAAATTAAACAAAAAATATATATGAGACCCTCAATACAAACTCTTTGACAAACTGTATGACCAGACGTATGAACGTAAACGAAGCAAAAGGAGTATGTAAGGATCGTAGTTAGGCGTTCTGTAGTTTCTGCCTACTCCCACGAAGAAAAGGCTTGAATTCATGTTTGTGTGTATGTACAGTATGAAAAGAAAACCCAATAGTTACTCATAAATCAACAGTGTTCACTTTAGTCCAATTTCAGCTAAGCTAACATAATTAATCGGCGTCCGATAATTTTCTGCCAACTTGTCAGTCGGCTTTGTAGAGAAATAGTTTTATACTAATACCGAAAGTTTTGTTACGGTCATTAGTGCGGCCTCATCGACCGAGGCACGTACTTATTCTGTTTCATCGGTACAACTAATAGAGGCCTACGTCATGAATTTCGAATTGAGTCAATGTTTGGAAAAGTAATAACCGACTTCTGATTAAATCAATATTAGTTGTTTATAAAAGTAGACATTTTAAGCAGAGGACGCTTATTTAAGCAAATTATGTTACTATATATTCATTTTACTTTGCCTTAGCGTACTTAAATTGATACAGATCACGAAAATAACACAAAACCTTTCAGTGAAGTGTCAAAACTTCTTTGAGTGAAAAAAGTTACGTAAAATCAGCCAATGTAGCGGTCGAACAAAAATGCGAACTCGTCGTCGAGGCTCACCATGATCAATAAGAAAAATAAAAGTTTGACGGCTCACCAAAACAGTATAAATAAATTATAAGTGAAGGAAGGTATTCCACTCAGAGCACTGATTTCAACAACACTAAACCGCACCACACCTGAGCACGTCTACTAACCGCACACAAAAAAAGATATTGATAAGTGCGGTTCAGTGGAACAGTTTATTAGTAGGTATTATTTTCAGCCCCCGATGGGTACCTGCATACAGTTTGTACTAATGGGGCGTATGTATTCTTTGTTCAGGACATTACAGACTATGTATATCATAGTACGATATGGCAAGTGCATGTCGAACCACGCACAGTAACGGGCTCCGTTCTCGTTCGGTCAGAAGGTTGAAAGTCGATAACCAGTCTTAACTAATGGTATAATCTACCCAACCCAGTTAATGGGTAGCCATTAACTGGGTTGTGTAGATCTGGTATACATACAGCTGCATCTGGGTAAACTGGAAACCGAGCCCAATAAAGTTAGGAAAAGGCAGCTGCGTAAAGTGTATTTGTTATATTATTAAGATATTACTGATTGATAAAAAAAGGAACCAGGTACTTGTTATAGGTATTTTCATGAAAAATAAATGATTTGAATGACGAACCGTATATTTAGGGGACTGGTAATTAGTGACCAATAATTAAACACATGATTGTTCTCTTCATAACAAAAAAAATTCCCAAAGAAACGATTTTTTTAATTACCAAGCGTATGACCCCAGTCATGGGCTTGGTAAATAAAAATAATCTTTGGTTCGTTTCTACTGGAAAGTTTTTTGTTATTATGAGTACAATCATGTATGTGTTCAAGTATTGGTCACTAATTACCAATCACCCTATATATCTAATATGTCAATTTAAGGAAAAAATACAAGAATACCTCAAGTTTATCAAACTGATGTCATTAAGCGATCACACTCTCAAAGAAATCCTAAATTGATTTTCCGTGTTCGCAAAAAGTCGAAGCGTAAAATGTTACCTATTCTTCTTGCGGAGGTACGTAAAGCCGAATAAAAAGTTGTTCCTTATGCACTTAATTATTCATAATGTTTTCCGGTGATACCCTCGGCCTCGTGAACTTCCTTCGTCCTTGTCACTGTTTTAAGTAACAAATTATAGCCGAAAATCGAACGAATTTTTCATGAACAGTGACACTGAAACTCTGCTTTTTGTTTGAATTTATCAACATAGACTTGTGTTTGTTGGAATTTTGGCAATGTTAAATATTGCATTAGCACTTTTTTTATATTACTGTTTGTCACCAGCTTTAATCTGCAGTGATTAATTAATTGGTATTATTTGTCATTGACGCTTCATTTGCATTCTGAAAAATAAGAATAATACGTACGTAATGCCTTAAATAATTACAAAAGCTCTTTCAACGCAGACCACCACAAAAAAACTTTAACCGTTAAACCAACTGAAACCACTTTAATTAACAGCGAAAAGCAACAAAATATAAAACAAAGCCAAAAGAAACATAATTAAACAGACACAGATTTTATTGAAAACGAAAAGCAAATAACGAAAAAAGAATAGCTTTCGTGTGTTTTAAATAAAATAAAATAGAAACGCAAAGGGCTTTGCGCTGGGAGACGGATTTGGCGTGACATGAGGGATGGCTTTATCATCATATCTCGCATACACACTCTGATATTGTGTGTCTGTTCAGGTTTTATTTTTGCTCGTGATGCGATGTTTATACGAATATGTACGGTTGAAAGGTATATATGAAACAGTGTCAGTATTTGTGGCGTCGATTTTACTTGGTTCATCGCGTTTTTTTTTGTGCAGTCTAAATTTACATATGCATCCATCTGGTCCTTTTATTACTGTAGTTACGCTGTAAAAACTTACTGATACACACAGTTTTTGATTCTAGGAAAATTTTATCACAATTCAATTCATAAAACTCATAAAATATATTCACCAAGAAATATCCAAATTCCGTAAAAGATTCCAGTATTCGAAATTGAGATTACAGTGTTGAATGAATCGTTCATTTAAATTCAAGAACACGCCGATGAAAGGAAAATTGTAACAAAATCAATACAGAAAAGCTCTGTAGAGTCCGAGAATAAAAGGTATGATCAAAATATTATACTTTATTGTCTGATATCTAAATGGACGAGACATGTGACACCTACGACTTAGCCTCAGGGAAGATGTGGAATAACGTTTTTCTTTTTATATCCAAATCGTAAAATACATATTCCCTATTACCTACCTACAAAGGTATTGTTATCATCAGTGGACATGATAACAATACCTTTATGTTATGTTATGTTAGATTATTTTACTGAAAGTTCACCGTTAACATTAGGTTTCGTGGAAGTATCTACTACTAACAAAATAAAGAGTAACGTCACTAGACTCTTGCAAAATTATATCCTAATACCTAATCCTAAGAAAGACGTTGTACTTGCTTACATGCAAATTGTCAGAACAATCGGAAATAAAGTCTGGCCCTATTAAAAAAAAACATTTGCAGAAAATACAGCATGAATATTATTCCGGGATATTCAATCAATTTTACACCAACATTCACCTTGGTTCCCGTGCAGCAAAGCTCTGGTAATCACCTAATCACTATGTCAAAACTCCGTCAGTGTCTCGGCACAATATCCGGCTGGCAGGCAAAGTTACCGATACACAATAACTTTGCCGCGCCAATATCCGCCCGGATACTCCGGCTTCACTTCCCATAAAGCCACTTCACACTGCCTTCGATTATAATCTCAGGTAGCTTGTCTCTGCATTTATATTTGTGATGGCTTTGTGAATAGGAACATTCAATGAAGGAAGTCAATTCCAGATTCAGTCAGACGTTTGGAAATTTCGATTTTCTTTCCGTTTTCGATGAAAACGTAGTTTTGTCTTAAATAACATTAGTGGACACTCAGAAAGTTTTGCGAAAATAAAATAAACTTTGCAAAGGTATTTTTTTAAATCTTTTCAAAGTACTCTCCACTAGCTCCTATACAAAGTTTCATGTGTCTGAACCAGTTTTCGAAACACCACTTTTTCCAGTCCGCTGTAGACACCTCGTTTACAGCCTGCTCGAAAGCTAACAGCGCATCTTCCGGCGACAAAAATTGTATCCCTTTGAGCTGATTTATTATTTTAGGGAATAAAACAAGTCACACGGTGCTAGTTCAGGGCTGTAAGGAGTTTGACCAGCGTGCTGTCCAGGAAGTCCCTCGTTTTGAGCGCAGTGTGCGAAGACGCGTTGTCGTGGTGAAGCAGTAGCACTGTGTTTGGTCGCTTGTTGCTCACCACAGAGAAAACTTCTGCCAAGCATTTGGTATTATACCATTCATCAAAATCTTCCCCCCGCTTCTAATTCGCTTCACTTCGGTAGGCATTGATTCGTTTTGAAACATCCAAACTGTCGACTGGCGCTTCGGATCGAATTGATAAATCCAAGACTCATTATCTGTAATAATGTCATAAACTCGCCGAGGCAAGCGTGCTTCAAATTTGTTTATCATATCACGGCACCATTCCATCAGGTCCCGCTTCTGAACATTGGTAAGGTTTTGCAATACCCAGTGTGAAACTATCCTCCTCATGCGAAGATTCACGTGTAGAATTTTGTGAAGGCCTATCCCTATCCAACCTGCAGTCTGTGCTGAATCTCTTGATACGTAACTCGCCTATTGTTTTGGAAAAAACCAATTTTTTTTGCTGCTAGCACGTTTTCTTCCGTAAAAGACGTCAAAGGGCGACCACTTCTTTCTTCATCCCCCAAAGTTAGTTGACCGCGCTTGAATTCGTTATACCAACGATACACGGTTTATGAAGAGCCTTTATCCATGAATGCCATTTGAAGTCTATCGTAGGATTCGTCCGGTTGCAGGCGACACTTGAAATCGTAAAAAATCATCCGCGAAAATGTACCCGTCGCAGATCAATTTTTTAATGAGACACGATAATTTAAATTAGATCGCAAACAATGTGGAGGGGTTTTTTTAAATTGGAACGTACCCATTTTTACTTAAAAATAATCAGATTTTCAAATTAGGCTATAACTGGCCAGTCTCTCACACATAAAAACCTTTTTCACAAAACTTTCAGAGAGGCCTGGTCACCGCCTGTATTCCGCGTAGAGCTAGGCAGAGGTATAAGTACCTATTGTACCTATTTTTCGAACCTTTTGCCATAAACCGGACAGCCGGATATTCATGTAATAATTATTAAACATCTAGATGTTAACCAGAACCTATTGTTTACAATTAAAAATAAATAACATAAAACAGTATTTTCTATCTGAGCAAATATCGTCAATGCCTGAAGAATCTTTAGCTTGGTAGCAACTCATTTAATAAACAAAATATAAAAATAAATTTAACAAACTAGCTGCTCTCGCGGTTTCACCCGCATCCGCATAAATCTTGATCCTATGGGAGTATCGGGATAAAAAGTGCTATATGTGTTAATCCAGGTTATAAACTATCTGTGTGCCAAATTTCATCCACATCCGTTTAGTAGTTTTTGCGTGAAAGAGTAACAAACATCCATCCATGCTCACAAACGTAGGATGAAATATACTATTTTGGAAGGTTTGGGTAGGAGTCATATTCTGACTCCTTCCACAATAGTTCTCTAAAAACGAGATTTCATAAATAACTACAGTTGAGACACACACACCGAACACAGTGTCATAAATATATGACACTGTGTAAAATATCTTCGTAAATAAAAATATCTCGATATATTTTTATTTACGAACATACCGAAATCATTAGTTGTCACTGACTGTGTACCAAATGGACGAAAGAAAAAGTTGAATGCGTGCTACCTGCTTGAATGTTGCTCGTGGATAAATATGAACAGCCGCACGGGTCGACCGAAGGTTACGTATCGTAACCTTCGGTCGACCCGTGCGGCTGTTCTGTCTGTGCTGCTTGTCTGTGCTGCTTGCCGCGGTCAGTTTCTAGATGTGTGACCATCCATTACGTATCGAGACCCCTCCCTGCCTCGAAAAGCCGTTGATCCCGGCTGTCGTTCGCAGATCTTTGACTCTTTCTTGATCTCTTGATTAATGGTTTAGAAATAATTATGGACACTGACGGCCTCAGCAACATTCAAATAAGTAGGAGAGAGGAAGGGCGCTAATTTTTATTTATTTATTTATTAAAACTTTATGCACAAGTAAAAAAATACTGGACACTGTACTACTTAATATATTTAAATTACATCCTATCTTTCTGTTTTTTAAATCAATAACAATACATGGTCTAGTGGTCGCAAGAGCTACTGCTGAGCGTGAGGTCCTGGGTTCGATTCCCAGGTCGGGTAACGTGTTATTGGGTTTTTCTATCTGGAACTCCTTAGTAGCAGCCCGAAGTCTGGATTTGTGCCCGGTTGATGGCAATAGACTCGCCCCCTACTACATGGGACTTAAAAACATAACTGGCGAAATGTAGGTGTACTATAGGAACACCTCTGCCCAACCCTTCGGGGTAAAAAGTTATCACTTTTTTATTTATTCTCTGAATATAATGAATGTTATTATTTGTGTATAACTTTCCAGTGTACCTACTTACTACACTTTTTAACATATCATAACATTAAGATCTAATGCAGCAGCACACAGTTGCCGAGAAAGCGAAACTGTAACTTCAAATTCTTACAGCGGCTGTTACCGACAAAGGAAAGACCAAGTCGAAACTTAAATAAATTTTAAACTCGATACATAGTAAGTAAAGGATAATTGATGACAATTGTACCTTATATAGTGAATTGCTTGCTAAAAAGTTCAATTAGAATAACATCAAGTTGTTTTAAGATTTTTCATGTAGGATCTCAAATGCTTAAGGGCTCCTTAGCCCCCCCTGGATCCGCCACTGTAAGGATGTCCCTGATTCAAACGTGGGGAACGTTTGAATAATGAAAACAAAGAGATAGTTTGAGCAATCATTATCAGCCTATAATGTTCCCACTGCTGGGACACAGGCCTCCTCTCTATGAGAGGAAGTGGGCCATAATCCACCACGCGGGCCTCGTACAGGTTGGTGGTTGACACATGTAATTGTTTTTTTTTTTGTTTTAAGACTTGCCGGTTTTCTCACGATGTTTTTCTGAATCGTTTTTAGAGCAACGTTACGGCTAAGCTCTTACAGTTCAAAAACTGACAAAACAAATCATCTATTTTGTGTACTTCCTGTGCATAAACATGACTTTAATTTTACAACACTTCCTTACAGAAAATTTCCTTGGCTAATGGAGCATGAAAAAGACACATCATCAAGAACCAGCCAAGTTAAAGTTAGTCCGAGGCAGTGGCCATAAACTTTCATTGTATGCTCTCAATAGTCGCTAGTGTACTATCACAAAATAGGTAGATACCGAAGGCTAGCTTCATTCAATTGGCGAACACAGGTACACGTACACATAGACACGCTTACAGAGTGCAAGCGCACTCGCGATTGGGGTTTGAGACAGTTTTAGCGCCTTAAGGCTCCGTGCACGAACAAATAACGTTTTTGTCAATTTCTTATCTAATTGTGAGAAAGCATGAAATAATTGAAACAATTTGTCTGTGTGAATATTAAAGTACAGGTTTTGTGGCGCTAAGCCCTTCGTGTCATACACAGTACCTGTTTTTAGTGTCATCACTTTTGCGCTCTCGAATATATTGTTTATTTGCCTTTGACTTTCTTAATTAAGATATTGTAATATTATTTTAATTTCGTTTTAAAAGTAGGAGAAAATTAATGTTTGATTTTCAAATTTCTTGAAACGGTTTTTTTTTATGTTAGAAAAAATACTTTACTGAACGTTTTTATTTTATTCGAAAAAAAGCTTTTTTTCAAATTTATTTTTCTGCTATACTTTGTATCGAAGTTGAAAAAAGTGGTTCAGCCACGTGCAAGTAGAACATATAGTGATGTTGATGACATTTTTTTTTTATGTTCAAAATCAAAAGTGGCTTATGGTAAAATAATGATGAACGTTTGTCTGGCGTAATTTTTTGGAAAACTTGTTGCGAATGTTTGTGATTTTGCATGAATACTATAGTATATATACTATATATAATACTATAGTATATATACATATATACTATATGTCCCTTATAGCCATATTCCAAACAAAGAACTCGACTTTTCAAATCACCAATAACTTTGTTTAAATGCTTTTTCCATTTCTCGCAAAAATTGCACAAAATTTATCCAAATCTGTCGATTTCGTACACGGCCCCTTAAGTACGCGTCCCATTTTCGCTAGTTCGAGCTTACCTCCTGTATCTATCTATTCCTTGGTACTGTATTAAGTCGTTCCTATTTCGAATAGTCTCCATAACAATGTGTTATTTGGTGTCGAAACGTTTCGTACCTCATTAATACCATAATACGAACAAAGGATTCTAGTTTAGCTTCGAGTTAAGTGCCAAAACCGGGTAAGCACTCAATTGTATTGTTATACCGTTGTGTGTGCAATTTCGTCGTGGTCACTCAGACGTGCTTGTTAATTTCCCAATTAAGCACAAGTAGGAGATACGCTGATGCCAAATGGGAATTGTATTGTAAGTATTTTAACTTTAATTTATACAGGCTCGTCCCGTGGTAACGGCCGCGACTAAGGAGTTGTAGGTCGTAGGTTCGCACCCAGAAAGGCGCTTTAATTTGTGTAAATTATTTAATTATATCATTGAATTAATGTTTTCAACTACTTCGCGAAACCAGAAATTTTGATAGTGACTAACGAAAAAATGGATCATTTTTGTTTCAAGTAGACACAGCCTGACTTATTGGGGCACCTGATCGTCAGAAAGTCAGCGGGCAAAAATCGACAACCCTGCAATTTAATTCCGAAGGTAATGTTGCTATTAGGCTTCTAACTATCGCAAAACGCGCCCGGGGAGCAACCATAACGGTAAAGTGTAAATGTTTTCTTACCAAATGGCACAATGGTGAAGTAATAATGGAGAATGGCCTCCTCTGCGGATACATCAGTAATATTACGATGGCCGACATTCAGGCTTACGATGTTACGTAAATAACAATAATATCATACGTACATATTGTCGTTATCTTTGACATTGTATGGTTATCTCGTTTTTATACCGACATGCCGCTTTTGTTTTATTGTTTCTATTTCTGCAAGTTCTAAAATAGATCGTTTGTGGATGTCCTACAGATAATTACTTTTGTCGTACGCAGAAAATAATGCTATCAATTATTTATCCAAAAGGCAACCTACAAATTCCTTTAAAATTTTAGGTATAAAAGTAAATAAAAGTTAGTTGTGTAAGATAATTTAATATAGTACCTATGTACCTTCATTATACTGTATGAACTTTTATAACAAGTACATTTCAAAAACACAAAAACTAAATAAGAAGATAGATAAAACTAACTAGTCGAAATGCTCAATACTTACTGATTTTTCTCATACATTTTTCAAATAACCCCAAACTGCTTGTGGGCGTTTCCCCACGGTCCAACTTTAATGTTTTCATGTCAGTGGTAGCCCGTCACGGTCCTTTGTTCTGTCTCAGTTTACCGTTCTACTGCAAAGGACGTTGTCATGTTTACGCCTCAAGTTTCTTGGACCCCATCCAGTTGCGTCACTCCCGGTAAAATCCCCTGGAATCCAGCCACAGTGATAAAGAACTAAAAATGTTACTGCAAAAACTACCCAAGACTTTTACATGAACCATTTAAACTGTCAATATTTTATGTACCTAATTGTGTAGGTACGCCATTTTGTAAGTGACGTTGTGGATCACTGACGTTTATGTGGGCAATGCTGACGAATTTTCGGCACTGTACTTGATTCTTGCAATTTTCCACGTCTGGGATATCAAAGTGTTTTAATAACACTAAATAAAAACCCATATATATTCTTTTGAAAATCACGATTAGATTATGTTGTCCTTGTAAGTGACAAGGAGTCTGAAACTTCAAAAAGAAATTGTAAGAAAGATATAGAGAAGTTCAGGCCATTTGTTGGGTTATAAATCTTACAACATCACACGAGTAAGTTTTTCTTCTCTAAACGTCGCCGCTTCGGCGACAAGGACATGATGTTTCACTCAGCAACTACTTATAACATCGAGGGCAATAAAAGTGACTAATAACTTGCCTCGTATTCATTTGTTGGAAATACAACTAAGTATATAAAAATAAGAATTTCACTTACTCTTTCAATATCCATTTATGACGTCTATTTTTCTGATATCTCGTCGATCGTGTATTAGTACCCGATCTCCTATTTTTTGTCGTAAATAGGGTGAGTGCCTACCAAATTTTGCTAACTTGCTCCATGTTTACAAATTGCCTTGCGTTAAGGCATACAGTATAGCTCCGCTCCTAACGTGCCATATTTATCACGGCTAATTTACATGCATTTAAATGCCTTGCGTTATGTTCAACTCCATAGGTATGTTTATATTCAAATCGCTGGAAACTACACTTCATTTTCGTTCTACAGTCCAGTATTTCACTGAATTGGTCTCGAAATAGTTTCTTTACAAAAAATACGAAAAAATCCCAGCAGAGCGTTAAAACTTTTAAAAAGAAAAACTCACAAGTTACAGACATTTTTTTTGATTTATTGTCAAAGGCAGTCGTCTTGTACGATCTCTCTCGCGTTTCGTAGTTAAATCAGTGCGGCTTATGCCGCTTTTAATCGAGTCATTTAATAAAATTAATGTGCTCTATTAGTCCGACGGGGTTGCCGTCAACCGCTAACTCAACAGTGAGCTCTTCTTCCAAGCGTTTAGTTTAATCTTTTATGTTTATCCGGCGTTGCGCCATAAGTTTTTGTAGAAGATGAGCTTATTATTTACTCTGTATTTTATTTTTATTGTTTCTTAAAATGCTTTTGTAGATTTTAGGTGGGTCGTATCTCTTACACGTCTTTTTACTTAACAGTTTACGTCCAAAACGCGGCCACCACCGTTGAATTTGGCTTTTGGAAAAGGAATTTCATCTCAGTTTTGTCCATCAGGCTTTTTTTTTATTTTAAATCTACAAAGATGATCTCTCTTATCACATGTAATTTTTTCGTAAAATTCAGTCATTTAATAGAATATTTAAAATAATTGTACTTAAAGCATAATTGGCAATGGTACCAAATGTATTTGATTTTATCTATTATATTATATCAAAGTAGCGAAACGCCTCTGCTTCACACGGTTTTTAAGACTTGACTAAACATCATGATTGATTTACTATATATTATGTCATTTTAATTAAAATCACTTTTCGTGTCTGTATGAATAACAACGTTGTTCTTCTAAATTACTAAGAGAGTTTATTTCTTAAGGTTATCCATAAAACCTTTCGGAATAAATTCTCTAAATTATGGTAAAAATCGCATCAAAATGCGTAAAATACTGACTGTCTCGTTGATCTAGTGGTCGCAAGAGCTACTGCTGAGCATGAGATCCTGGGTTTGATTCCCAGGGCACGGTGTTATTGGGTTTTTCTACCTAGAATTTCTCAGTAGCAGCCCGGAGTCCAGATTTGTGCCAGGTTGATGACAATAGGCTCGCCCCCTATTACATGGGACTTAAGCATAACTGGCGAAATGTGGGTGTACTATAGGTACACCTCTGCCTAATCCTTCTGGGATTACAGGCGTGATGTTATGTAAAATATAATATATATAGATTCAATATTCGTTTCTGAAATGTATAACGCTCAAAAAACGTTAATATGTGTACAGCTTAAATAAATAAATACAAAGGTGCACATTCCATAACAAAAACAATGACTTGAGACAGCAATGTGGCGCTTTACCAACAGCTACCAAACGTGACTTGTTTCCTTTTAACATTTCCACAGACACCTCATGCATTTAATATTAAAGCGAACGAGTAATGGACGACATTTTAAATCTCCAACGACTATACTTCGTTTAATCGCGCAATTTATAATGAAGAATATGGTTCGTTATAGCTGCACCTCCCCTGGACGTTTTGTAAGTAATCGGCGCGCTATTAGAAGTAAATTGATTCGATTTGGTTCAATGAATCGAATAGATTTTGAGTTGGTTTATGAAACGTGGCATTCCGTTGAATTGTTTCCTAGGTGATGGTATACTACCTAATTTACCCATCTCTGATTTGAACGATTTTACTGCCATTGACGTGATTAATATGATACGGTACTGTTCATGTGGCTTTGCATGAGGGTGGCCTGTCTCCATGTAGACGTCTTTCGGCTGAAATGTTAATGATGATGTCACATTTAAAAAAGAAATATGAATGATTGCCAATTACTACACAGAGTTTCTTATTAACGCTTAACAATATCTTCAGATTTTGCTATCCAGGTTTTGTCGTTCTTACATTCATACTTTCCTATGGCGGATGAATTTTAAGAACCACCTTCTTCACATCAACCTTGCTTTCATAGACAATGCCCACGAAACATACACAATAGTCAAACAATCACCATTGATCGATCACATACGATCCAGAGGGCAAATTGCAAATTGCACAAACCGTAGTAAAGTTATCGAATGTTTCCGTTCGATACACGTGAATCATTGGGCACGATAATGGTGGATCCTGCACTCAGCGTGATGGATCCCACCAGCCCCCCTGCCCTCCTCCCTACCATCTCATGATAAATGGCTTTGTCAAACCCCTCGAATGTGGGTCACGGAACCCGCTCTAATGGCCCTGCAGCGATATATTTTAAAACTAACGGTCTAGTGTTGTTTATGGCGATAATCGAAGTTAACGTTAAAAGTGTTTCGCATTATGTTAAGGTGTCTGCATGACAAACTTCAAGTTTCAAGTTTTTGAATAAATTTAAATTAACGTCGTCGTAGTTACTTATTAGAAGTTGAAATACTTACTAAGTTTATACACAGAAAATCGGCTTCTTGTTCTCCTTTACTGTGCCCACAGAATTCTATAAATTGCGCTAGACCATTTCTAAATAAACTTCAATTCAAAGCCAAATCAATTTATTCAAACAAACAAACTAGCAAAACCACTACCCTTCACAGCTTTATAATGTGCCTACCTGTTTATCATAAATAATAAATTAGGTATACTTACCACTCTCATTTACCTAATCTCACTTCGTCTCATTCACTTCTGCGGCTTCAGCAAATCTGCCATCACAATACGGCACCGCCTTCACGGAGTACCTAACAGCCGTAAGCTCGCGATAACCATATCTCGGCTGCTAATACAGCAGTATCAAGATAATCCAAGTCCCGACAGTTACATTTCGATATACGCCTGGCAAGCAGCCAATCCGATCATAATTGACAGTGTGATTGATGCCTGTCCGTGCTCTGACGATTTGATTATACGTGTGAGAAGTTTTATAAACGATCTTTCTGAATAATCTCTATAGATTTGGGTACAAAAAATCGTTAAGTGTTTGTGGCCAAAAAGGGAAAAAATCATTATTTTCTAAGATGCTATGAGGGATTTTGTTTCGCCTCTCTTTATTTGTGTAGGTACAGTTCCTACTGGACGACGTTGACCAAACTACCCAAAACCAATATAGTAAACTACTAAACTCCTTTACTAAAACACAAAGAACCTATTTTACTTTATCTCCACAGTTTAGCTCCAAAAAACCTACGTTTTAACCCGTCAACTTTATCTTCAAGAAAAATTGCCGTACGCTTTGCGGCAAAAACAACCGATTGCGGGCAAAACTGTGGCTAAAAGTTACTGATATACTGCTAGATAATACAGTCTCAGATGGCACATAGCTCAAGCTAACGAGGTTTTACTGCCCTCCCCTCGCCCGTAAATATAGGCCCACTATTCTTTTCCCGGTAGAATTTAGTAAATTTATTCCTTAGCGCAGGGAGTTCGACGCATTTATAACGGCTTGATGTGATAAAACCAGCACTGATAGTTATTTTATGCATAATGTTTGGACTTTATTGTTGCTTTGGTATCGATACTGAGCACATAAAGAAAAGGTCAAAGCCAAGAAGAAGATAATGCTGATGATATTTATAGTAAATGCCGTAAAAGGAAATTTATTTTGTTCTAAGTAAGAATTAAGGGAAAATTTTTAATATATCAAATCGTCCCACACTATACCGTCGTATGATTTTCCATTACTTCATAAATTAATTTAAGGCTGGCTTCTCATTGACTCTGTCCCTAACAAAACAGTTTCTGTGAAAGCATGTAATTTTAGTAATAATTACGTAATTATTTTAGAACGTGCAAAAACTAAAACAAGACAGAAAAGAAGATCTCTCCTGAATCTCTCTCCCTTTATATTAATCTTATTTGTTTGCACCATCAGCACAACAGTGTAATGATTGGATCCACACCAAACATACTGATATTAAACATTCATCGCTCTAACTAGGTAGGTAAGCATGCTTGTATTACATGTAACACATCAGTGTATTAGCAGACATTCCTTTAAGTCTCATGTATCTTAGAGCCGAGTACCTCGTTAGCATTGTTATTTACAGGCATTGTTCAGCAGTTTACATACTCGTACGTGTACCAATATGTAAGATTTACTACGCCTAGGGAATATTTCTTTTTATTTTTTCTTTTGGGTGGGGTTTTAGGTTTTATGTTGGCCTTTTTTTTTGGGTGGGAAATCATCAAATGTCAGACTTTTACTGACTAAAACCCACTCGTGTTCCTTCAGTTAGCTGTGCCAGGGCCACGGTTATCTCTTTCGAATTACCCGTGACCCTGAGGCGTCGACCCTATCGGACCCCGTCATTTTGTTCTGACATCTCTTTGATGAGCGCGTGGAAAACGACGCGACGCGTCGAACCGGGCCTGGTCCTTACCTGACGGCGAGCTACCCGTTGCTCGCCGTCCGCAAGCTCGCGCCTACGGTGGACGGAAATCTGCAGGCGACTGCCGACGCCGATGTTGGCCTGAGTATGTCTTTTACTTTTACTTTGTGTAAATTATTTCATCACCAGCTCTTATAACGGTGAAGGAAAACATCGTGAGGAAACCGGCAAGGCCTAGGTCCGAAAATTCGAAGGCATGTGATAGCTTGGCACGCGTGGTGGATTAAGGCCCACTCCCTCTCACAGAGACGAGACCTGTATCCCAGCAGTGACAACATTTTAGGCTAATAATGATGTCTTTGTGAACTCTGATTCCCAGCTAAAATAAATTATTGCTTTAATTCCTCGCTCTTTTTAAAAGGCAGTCGATTTAAAGAGGTATGTGCAGCTATGTTTTATCACAACAAATAGTCTGCAAAACGTGATGGTAGTGACCAGAGGCTGTCCGGTGGTGGCTTCGCAAGCTGTATTGCTACTCATTTGGCAAAACGTTATGTTGGTATAAATTGCTCATCGAGTATTTCGGGACATCGCCAACCGGTTGGTCGACTCTTCACGTGACCAGAGGGCTGGCCTATTTCTAGGTCATAGAATCAGCTTGCCATCCAACGTGGAAACGCTGCCAGCCTTTTGGGCACTTTTCCCACTGACACCGATGCAAACGAATTTTCTTACGCCAATGAGCTTTACCTTTCTCTTTTGCCTTTCTGCACTTGTACATAATATGTATATCTTAGTGTTAGATTGCATAACGTATTTAAGATTTCTTAGTAATTAAAAGTTCTACATAACATAACATAACATCACGCCTTGTTTCCCCGAAGGGTTGGGCAGAGGTGTACCTATAGTACACCCACATTTCGCCAGTCATGTATTAAGTCCCATGTAATAGGGAGCGAGCCTATTGCCATCAACCGGGCACAAATCCAGACTAAAAAGTTCTGTTAATATAAATCTAATCTTAAAATCATTAATTCACTGACACATAACAACTCCATACTGTCTGAGTTCCGACGGAAAGTGAGCACGAAGGAAACATTTTTTAAAATTCATTTCAGGGTTTAATAGTCTTTTATAAAAGTAAGAGTGGTTTAATAGTAATTTACATAAATTATTGAAAGTCTGTATGGAAGTTCGTCCATTTTACCGAAGGGAAATCCCACCGCGCTGCGGCTTGAATGACGATTTAGGACAATGATAAATTAAACAAAACACGATAATTTTCTATCTTCGCAATTTTACGACCACATTAACCATAACAAAATTAAAAATCCGTCTGCATACATAGATAGGTGAGATAATACAAGGCATAAATCGACCATTATCACCGGGGTAGCCGTCGCCTGGGCCGTTTGATTCAATTCTGTAGAGATTTAGTGTCGCCCTTCCGACACCTCTCCTTGGCCCGAACATTGTCTCGCTGCTAATTGAATCCTCTGGCATATGTGAGGTCAGGCTTGGCGTCGTGGAACAAAAGATACTCTTCATGAAAGGCATTGGCAGTGTTTATAATCATTCCATTCTAGATTGCAGCATGACATTATGCATCGCCTAACTAAGTTGCAGCAGAAATGTTAGCATGTATATCTCAATAATTGATACGAAAACAAGAATATTACAAACAGTATTTGTAGAGTTTGCTACTAACACATAATGCAACTCTATATTAATATTATTTTCATGTCAACAATTATGAAGTTCAGACTAAAAATAAGTAAAATCCACGTCGTGAGGAAACGAGGACTTCTGAACCCGTCATGAGCGTGGTGATCAATGCTCATGCCTTCTCTGCATGAGAAAAGGTTTTTGCCATTCAGAGGCAAAATAATAATAAGCACAATCTTTCTTTGATCTACAGTTGCATTCCACATCGACACAGAAAGTCCCTCTCCATTAAAAACTAACATTTCATTGTTTGATGCTGAAAACGTAGTTACATCATTAGTCAACGTTAGCGAATGTTTTGGTCTGTTATTAAGATCGGCAGTGCCAATAAACAAGCGCGCTAGATAACGAGCGTGCGCTATATAATGAGTGCGCACTATTAGTGTTACCTCGGGAAATCAGATTCACGTGTGAGCTATGTGTTTACCGTAGACTTTCATGTCGTTGAGGTATGTCGTGCTATTGAATTATCTCTTATGTCGTGTGTTTGCTGTTTATAGTGTTATCAATATAATGTAAAGTGTGTTCGACGCAAGATGGATGATGTAACACTGGCTAATATTTTCATGACGACATGTATTGTTAGCAGAGAAGCTGATTTGATAGAAGAATAACATAAAATCACGCCTTTATCTTTGAAGGGCTTAGGCAGAAGTGTGCCTTTTGAACTTCCACATTTCGCCAGTTATGTTTAAATCCCATGATATAGGGGGAGCCTATTTCCATCAACTGGGCACAAATTCAACCTCCGGGCTGCTACTGAGAAATCACAGATAGAAAAATCCAATGACACTTTTCCCGATCTGAATCGAACTCGTCCTAATCGTAATACCGCTTACGACAGTGGTCGTAAGCGGTATCACCAACAAGGCAGTCAGACAAGAAATACTATGAATAACTGTCGAGGTTGGAAAGGTATAATTTCCTTTCTTTCCCAGAAACTCAACCTTGAGTCTCGTGCTCAGAAGCGACACTCGTGTCCACTAGACAATGTGGTGGATCGCAATTCTCGAACGCGGGAATGCGCTCCCGAGAAAAACATGATATTACGAAACGCGTGAATCATTTGAACAATGTTTGCGACAGTTATGGCGGCGCGTTCTCCTGAGTTATTGTGTTCCAGACTCAAATTTACTGTGATTTAACGTCTACCGGTCGTTATTTTTCTTGCCATTTTCCTCCTGGCTTGCGAGGGGTTTCGGAATAGGACCCGTAACGTAATGCTTGAGAGACCTACTGAGCTCGTTTATTACTGTTCTGTTGCAGCTGGAAACTATGGAGCGAAACGACAAGATTTCTGTTAGAAACAGAATAGGGATGATAACATTTTTTTTTCCAAGTAGTGCAAACAATATTACAAAAAGTGTAAAAGCTTAAGAAATTGCCAAGTTATGAACGTTTTAAAATAAGTGTTAGACAAGGACAGCACTATCATAGAAGTGACGTCACGACTATGTAACTTCATACTAGCGCCTTACATTGTCCGTACCGCGCGACAAGGACGGGAATAATCCAGATTAGAGATCCAGATAGATCAGATTTATTCAATTATCTCGTTTTTACTATGCCTTCTTTATATTTACATTATTTTTAATATTAGTTATCATCCCCGTTGTAAGGACGTCGTTGGGCCGGAACAACGTTACAAAAAAAATACTCTTTAAATCACGGTAACATTAAACGTTACATATATTTTTTCGTCTATACAGGCGACCCCCGTAACAAAATGCATTAAACACAATCTTGAACCAAATAGATTTCCAATCCAATTCCCGAACAAAACGTTTGATTAAAATAATATTCACTTCTCACAGTCCGATGTTAGACATTCAGTCTGTGAAATGAAGCATCAAATCAAAAAAAATAGACAACTGAACAATTTAGCTCGAATTTCCGCTCGTACGGGCCATTTAACCCAATAAATTTAGACCATTACCCTTGTCCAAGCGGTCCGCAATAAAGTGCTTTAAAGCGCCCGTGTCGCTTTGAAAACTCGTTATGCTTTTTTTAAAGCGAAGACAGAAATAAAATTAATTTTGTATAATTGGGGAAATTACAAAACGTTTGGATGACATTCCGGTCGTTCGGTTCGGGTCCCTTGCGTATAGATGTGCGAATTGGCGTTCATATGTGTTGGGAGGGTGCTAAAATGTTTTCAGAATTGATATGGGGCAATACTTTTAAAATGGGACTCAGAGCCTTTCAATTGGAGGTTATAAAGACTCGGGGAAATGGATACTTGGATAAAAGCGTAGCTCTGAAGTTTTCGAAGGCATTATAATAAAATTTGTCGCTCTTACTGTTATTAGACGTGACATACGGATCTTTCTCGAAAACTACGAAATATAGTTTCATGAAGCCAATAAAAAGGGGTGTTGCTGTGTCGTGGACACGGCCGTATGTTTTACGTGGAAACGTGGTCGTGCCGTCATAGTACTGACTCGGCGTAACTAATTCTTTGATTATTTATCGAGTGGTGTAATCATATTTTGGATGTAGATGATAAATATGTAGCTGCGACACTAAACTGTTTCCCCAATTTTGTTATTATCAGTATGTTTTTTATTGCGCTCCTACTATGACACCAAATTTAAAGACGTATTCAGGTCAAAAGTAATAAGTTTACATTGCAACTTTTGCAACAACAAAGCGGTACTTACTACAGGCACTAACGAGGCATCAACCCGTAACTATACACTTTGTAACAACTTGTTAAAATCACTCTGCTGTCGGTAGGTAACAGAGAAAGGCGAACGCGAGTTAATCTGAAACATCAGTTAAGCTGCAGCTAAGCTGTTGATAGCTGTGCCTTTACGAATCACGGATCGCTTTATGCTTCGCTGCAATGTTTTTGCAGATCAACAAGTACAACTTGTCGCCTAGATTGTATGCAATAATCATGGAATGGAAAGAAAGACATGTGAACGACAACACATGTGACACATATGACATGAAACACACACACACACGACATCGACATGTGTGACGTTTGATTTGATTCGATTTTTGATTTGGTTTGAAGTTACAATATGTTAAAAGGGCAAATTTCACCACACTTTCGTAGAATAAGTATTAAACTGAGAATAAGTTTTGAATTTTTTACACCTTTTCAATACTAGAACTGTCAGACGTCAATATTATTCCACGGTTAAAAGATATTTCACTATGATAAAATCAGCCCTAAGTAAATCAATCCTTTTTCGTAGCATAGTTATATAGGATCTGCAGATTATCTGCATTTGCACTCCAAGCCAACGGCAAAATAGCAGTTTCAATGCAATTTTTGTGCAATTGACATCGAAATTGTCGACCGAAAGCACAATCCGCGGTAAACAGAACTGCACGCAACGAGCTGCTTCGTACTGCAAAAGAGCTTGAATTCAACTGAGCAGTTTCGCAATTCAAAGCAACACTTGAATCCAATATTTGTGTTATAACTACTGGTTTTACTGCTTACGTCGTCACTTCGTTGACATAGGTATTTAAAATACTTATAAAACGTTTATTTGTCACTAAAACGATGTATTACATTAAAAATATGACAGACACTCAAAGTCACAATGTAACAATTTAAAAAAAAAATTACAAACAATTGAACGTACCCAACTCTCAAACTAGGCCTGTATTTTGGGGGTCAGTGTTCAGCCATGGCATCCGTTAAAACAAGACAACAAATGTTAAAGAGGAGTGTTGCCACATAATTTACACGCAATTTATAGAGGCATGCCAAAGACAGATATGGTAAGTGATATGTGTAGTGGTACAATAAGATCATGCAGTAACTAAAATATTTAAAAAGTAAAAATAATTATAACAAGTACATGTAGATGCCGCCACAATACCTTACCGATTTAAGAAAAGAACTCAAGTGTACACTAAGTACAGGCAAACTATTGAGCTCAATCTTCGTTTACTTCAAAATCCATGAACAGTATGCTAACTTATTTCTGAGGCAACATTCTCACTTACAAACCGACTCCTCAAACATTTTCAGTATAAAGTTGAAGTTACGAAGTTTAGAGAACACTTGAAATAAATACTACTGAAACTCGACTATCACGCGTCGATTTGGCATAAACTCGTGTTATAAACTAAGATTAGACCAACACTTTGAATTAAGACGATGTTTAAGATAATATTATACAAGACTTTGATAGACATAAAATAATATTATATCTACGTAATAGACTATCCACTATGAAAATCTTGTTCTAAACCTTATTTTATCGGTCCTTTGCAGCAGTTTACATACTTAGTTGCTATGTAGGAATAAATATTTCTTCTCTTTCTCGTCAACGTTATAGGTACCTTTAAAAGAAACTGCGAAACTGAACAAAACGAAAGCCTCTATTTGCAAAGTAATCGGTGCCTCCTACCGAGTCAAACGAATACCATAAAAATAACAAACAATCACCAAATAACGAAACACAAATTAATATTCCGTCTACCACACACACATACACACACCCCGAAAAAAACATAAATTAAAAGCAAAGAAACACAGTCACACCACACCACACGATACCTATCGTATCTTTTTTTTTTTACAAATAACCCTACCAGAGGTTTTCTCCTACCAAAGGTTCACATAATTTGTTAATATTATGATTATCTTTAAGATTTTATACTTTTGCATTTTTTTTGGGGGGGGGGCTGTAATCTGTGTGACAGGTTTTTCCTAGTGCAGATACCAGTCTCTCACAAATGATTTTTGATGTTATAATCTTCATTATGTTTAAGGCGCCTTTGTGGAAGAGAAATTAACTATTAAACACTAAATAATAAATCAACATCTGCATTTGTCTAATACCGGTGAGTTCTATCGGCTTACAGTAATACAAAATCAATATAGAAACCTTCAATTAATCGGTACTTCGTAGCCTCGTGGGTTCGGTACGTAAAGCCGATTCGACGAGTTCGCGGTACTTACGGGCTGCGATACCAAAAGCTCTTGTGATAATGGCTGCCGAGTTATTCATAATTCAGGTGCTGCGATACAATGGCGCTGGTGAAGCCCGTATTACTTACTGGGGAAAAATATATTGGGTGTTGTTTCGAAAGGTGGTTATAGTTTCGTTTAGTATTTAGGTGTTATACTTTATAAACGTAGTGGGATTGTAATAGCTGTGCTGCTTCTGAAGTAATTAACAGCCCTCTATTACTTATTCAACTCGTAGTTTACCTCTCTAGATCATGGCAATGGCAACGTCTCAAAATGCTGTCAAATATTTTGCGCTTCTTCGATTAATTTGTCAATATTACTAAATTAAAATAAGGAATATCGCTCTGCAGTGCACAAAATTGTTAATTCATTATGGGCCAATTTTTCAATAACCTGCTTACGCGCAATCATGATGCCATCATTTTGTTTGCAATTTATTTTTGAGCAAGAAATGATTCTTTAAAAAGTGTAATAGAACAGGGAATTTAAATATTTGAAAAAAAACGACGCCATTGGTCAGAGGGAATGGCATTTAAAAGTCTATGACAACGATACATACTAATGTCAATGTGTTTTGAGTGTTTGCGATTCTGTACATTTTCAATGTCATGATGTCACACCAAGCGCGCCAAGATGGAGGGCGGTTAAGGTGCTCGTGTTGGTTAGCAATTTTTACTTTTTTTAAAGTTCTTTAAATTTTTTGTTTTTGTATATTGTTACTTTTAAATGGCGATGTAAACTTTCAAATAAATATATAAAATAGACTTGCATGTTCCCTACCAGTAGTGTGCAATTCACATAATAAAAGCTGGACTACAAATAATAATGTAGAGAATTTCCTGAAACTGGAATATTTTCACAGATTCATTCATACTTCGTCTTCGGCTCAATTTAGCAGTGAGTGAAACGTTTTCAAGGAACCAGTCCTATCGCAGTAATAAAACATTCCTGTTTGTAATTAACTATGTAGCGTATGATTTAAATACCAACTATATCTAGATTAACAAAATAGTAATCTAGACATTCAAGCGAATTTTTGCACAAAACACAAATTTTCCACAATTTTATTAAATAATCCCCTACGTATCTAGTAAAGACAAATGTTTCACAAATTACGAGAAATAACTGGCGAAATGTGGATGTCCATACTAAAGTACACCTCTGGCTAACCCTTCTGGGAAGTAGAGGCGTGATGTTATGTTAATTAAGTTGACAATAAATACAAATAAAAAGTGTTTTTGACTAAAACCCACCCGTGTTCCTTCAGTTGCCTGTGCCAGGGCCACGGTTATCTCTTTCGAATTACCCGCGACCCTGAGGCGTCGGCTCTATCGGACCCCGTCATTTTGTTCTGACATCTCTTTGAGGCGCGCGTGGAACACAACGTGCCGTCGACCCGGGCCTGCTCCTTACCGGACGGCGAGCTACCCATTCCTCGCCGTCCGCAAGCCCGCGCCTACGGTGGCTGGGAATCTACAGGCGACTCCCGACGCCCAGGGCGTCTCCTGCGGCGCCTAGTGGGGGCGTGAGGGCGGAAGGCTCTCTCCCTCACGCGCTCCGCCTCCTCCTTCGTTAGCATTACTGCTTCGCAGAAGGAGGTGACGGCTTTCCATTCTCTCTCGCTCCGTACCGTGGCCTGGATCGGGGCCGGATGCGAGAGATCGCCGCCGCCGATCGCGAGGACACTGTGGTGCTCCGCCCAAGCTGGGCAGACCTCCACCTTATGCTCCACCGTGTCCTCCGGGCGATCCACACAATGGTGACACCCGGGCGTTTCCTCCCGCCTTATGCGAAACTGGAACCTCCCGAAACAACCGTGTCCGGTGAGGACCTGTGTCAGGTGGAAGGTGAGGACGCCGTGGCGCCTCTCCGTCCACTCCTCAAAGAGGGGACTTACCGCCGCTATTGTGGCGTGCCTAGCACTAGGTATCTCATAACCCTAGGGTATGAATGAGACCACACATCAAAGGATCGACTTTCATATGTTAATACATATGAAAGTCGATCCTTGATATTTGTTTTTTGTTCTTCAAACACATTCGACAATACGTGTATACGTGAAATATGACAACGTCGCATTTTCTTAGACATAAATAGGAATGATTGGTTTGAATGTAAACTAATTACTCGTATTTATTAATGAAACTTAGTTATCTACAAAATTATAAAAATATTATTATCATCATAATCGTTTATTTTTCAGAAAATGGTACATTATGGTCTTAAGATTATTTAGTCAATGGATTATTTATTGTGGCGTGCAAATATTAGGTACATACATTACAAAACATATTATTCGGTTAGTCTTCACATTAGTAATATTAATCTCTTAGCTACGAATTGGAATTACAATTATCGAATTTACATTATGTCCGTTGGAAATAGTAACACACACAATTTACTTAGAATGTCAAAAAAAAACAGAATATCAAAGAGTAAAATGTCAAAGTATAAAAGATTACAACTAGGATGTCAAAGTATCATTCAAATAGTGGTTTAAATTATAATAACGTGTATTACATAGCAAGTCTTTAAGTTTATTTTTAAATCCATTTAAATTTAACTCTTTGATAGATTTCGGAATTTTGTTATAAACTTGCGGGCTATGCAGAATGTGCTTTTCCACATTAGGGTTGTTTTGGCTCTCCACCTGTTACGTTTAACAGTATCCAATAGGTGAGGAAACAAATGTGCGTTCAACTTGACAAATAAGGCAGTTTCATAGATATACAGTGCCGGGTGCGTCAAAGGACAACGCCAGAAAGTCTATAGAACTTTGCCCCACTCCAATCAAAAAGTCATTTACAAGCCTGCAATATGCAGCATCTTAAAGCTTATTTATTACTGTTAACTAAACATTTTTCCAAATGCCTGTAGAAGTAACGCAATAGGAAATTCAGTGGTGGAAACATTTTGTCATTGATTTGTGGTTGGCAAGTTCTACTGAAAAGCAGTGTATTATGAAAAGATCCTTGAATCATTACAATTATCTTCATTTATCGACACTTCCTGTAAATAGCTGGGGCAGAATCTGGCATGGTCCTTTTGTACTTTTTAAAATTTGGTTTACAACTGTCTGTTACTTGTAGTCCAAACATGGCTCTTGTGGATCGCATTTGCGCTTTAAAAGCGGCTTCTCTGTTTGTAGAGTTTCACAAAATATAATACCGTATCTTAATACAGATGCCACAAGACCATGATACGCTGTGAGTAGTGCATCTGTGTTAACTGTTGGAGCAAGTTTATACAGGGCATATTATAAACTACTAATTTTCTTACTTAGCACTTCAATGTAATCCTTCCAGTTGAGCTGCCTGTCAATGTTCAAGACTAGAAATTTTGCACTATCTACGTCGTGAATTTTATATATTACTTTCATTTTGGACCTCCATTTTTGAACTGAGCTTTTATGGCCAAAGTGCATTATTTGGGTTTTTTACAACATTCATTCTTAAATTACCACCTCGGACTGCCTCGTTGGTCTAGTGGTCACAATCGCTACTGCGGAGCATGAGGTTCTGGGTTCGATTCCCAGGTCGGGTAACGTGTTATTGGGTTCTTCTATCTGGAATTTCTCAGTAACAGCTAATTATTATTATTAAGCCAAGAGATTAATGAATAGACCGCTTTATTGGCATTAAATTCATATGATTCAGGTGTATTGCAAGGTATTGTTAGTTATTAAATCTATGGCATTGGGCAGGTCATTAATATAAATCAAGATCAGTAAGGGACCCAATACACTGCCCTGAGGTACTCCAAAACATACTGTTGATTCTTTGGACAGGTATGTAATTTCTTCTTTAGTCATTAAATTTAAGTCTGTTATATCAGTAAATTGTTTCTTTTATAGGTAAGTGCATAATAAGTCCAGAATATTACCTCTTTTAACATAGGAGTATGATTTATGATATCTTCGAAACTTTGCATTTTGGCCCACATATTCCAGGACTTTTTGTAATATTTTTACTTATAGAACCCTAGAGTTATGGGATATAAAAAAACACGTATAAGTATGGTTACATTCATAAAACTTGTTAAGAATGTCAAACCGACAGTATAGATATCTTTAAGCTCTTTCTAAAATGCCCAAATACACTTAAGTCATCAATATAAAAAAAACTGTATTATTATTACCTATATACCTACACACCCACATATATTTCTGTAACAGACAGGTAATTAAGTTGATTAGAGAACAGATTATCCTGCGGCCCCGTGTAAGCTGAAACTTGCAATTATCGTCCTCGTATAAATCCCACACACATAATACGATATTCCTACACTTTATGTAAGCAATAATAACCTTAGGTATTAATAGAATAATTGAGTGATGTCACCTTCCAGTATCTCGCAAAGGTAACGTGTAGCTGTTCAAAATTGTGTAACAGCATACGATTTAGCAGTAGTAGCAGAAAAAGAAAGAGCAATCCTTCCACCGGCACCGAATTGTATTGGACATTATAATAGCTGTAATAGAATCACGCATTACATCAAGCCCAGGGTCGAACGTGACATATTTTTTTTGTATCCCTGCTTTTTACAGGAGTTTTTCACGAAATGGCTTTGCTTTTTTACGTTAGCGTGAACATTAATAACATAATTCTACCTGTATGTAATTCATTAAAACAATACTCCTACACAATAACTGCAAACAATTGTGTACAATACGTGAACGCTAAACGAGCTATCTTTTAACTTTGAACATTTTTATTTCCATTCAGCTCGTTACACAGGCTTTGGCACGTCAAACACATGAACCCTGCCCGGAGGGATGAGTCGTCAGACCTATGCCTAACAATTTTACCCACGAATTTTACTGGCCATAAAAATTTCTGCCGGTTTCTGTCTATATTTTTATATTAAGGCGAGAATTCGGATTTCTTTTCGCATCTCTTGTCTAATTTATGCCAAAAACTCATAAACTTCAAGACTGCTTCGAGTGGAGGAAAGTGGGGAATCAGAAGCGTTGATAAACTGTAGTTTTCTTTCAAACTGGAATGTGTTTAGGCTTGAATAAAAACTTAAATAATATTTTTCACCACTTCGCTGTGGGTATCGACCATGTTCACGTAGATTACGCCGATACAAAATCAGAACTGCTGCTGAACTGAGTGCTCATTTCTTCAGTGAAAGATCTTTTTATTGAGAAAAACCTCTGAAGCCTTCAAACAACACTTAAAGTTCGTCTCAGCTCGCCGTTTTCTCCTGATGTACACATTCAATACATTCACGCTCACTGAAGAAGGCGAAGGTAAGGTCGGCACATTATTTATAGGCCTCAAAACACAATAACGCAAGATATTATATCTATATATATTAACATCTAGCCTAATAAGAAGAAGCTCCCCAAACGTTGATTACGCAGAAAAACAGGTCAGGTGGGGTGAGCACACGCATTTACTCACAATACACACGGTTAATCACTCACGCGATTTCCCGTAATATCATGCCTTAACACGTAACGAGAACAAATGAGCCGAGTCGTCGACAATCATCACACGAATGCGTAATCTTAAGCGAGATTAGTGTTCGCTCTTGACCTAAATCGAGGTATGAGGGATATATTATTATCTCTTTGAAGTACGGTCGTAGCGCTTATTAGCCTTTATTAACTGCGAATATTTTTATTCTCCAAGTCTTTGAAATTTCTTCGGTTCGTAAATTCTTATATTTTAATATTGTATTGGACTTTGAAAGTGAATTAACACTTTTATTATTCAGTAGGTCTATTATAGTTAGTTCGTTTTTGAGTATTTCTAATGTTAACAAACAATTGATATTTGCGCCAATAATTGATAAGACAGTTGACTCGGTTAACCAATTAGAAATTCTGTTAAGTTCAATTAAGAGGGAGTAGGTATGAGAGTGCAGATTAGAGCAACTAACACAAGGATTAATCACTAGGATTATACTGTAAGTTATGGAACTAGTGCGCGATAGATAATGTCAGGAGCTTGGAGATGGCTTAGGCTGAAATTCATACATATGAATTGGCGACAAAGGTGTAGTAGCATTGACTGACTAGGTACTAGTCCTAACTTATGTAAAATAATATGACGACAACTTGTTTCATCTACACATTTCTAATAACTTTAAACAATAAAGCATTTTCAATTACTTGACCCTGTATTAAAAGTAACAGCTCCGCTGAAAGTCAACCCTTTCTCAATTACATCAAACGAAACGAACCTTCGTATCTAAATAAATACAATAATACGGTGTCGGTCAAATTGGTCATCCGGACTATTATGTGTTTATTTACCGGCCAACAGGGTATCATTGTGCTGTAATCAGCAGGCCGGTTAGCCCACGGGACCGGGCTGCGGTGCCCGTAAATAGCTCTCTCATAGACGACACCTATGGCTTGTACCCTGATTGTACGCCGTTTAGAATTTATTAGTTTGTTTAAAATTGTTGGATCAATTTTTTTTGTTAATTTTTTTTTTATATACTTACATATTTTAAATAAGAACATTGACTATTTATTTTATTTTTATAAGCTGAAGAGACACTTCTTTAATGTAGGCGTATTTTAACTACTAGGTACTTTCATTAATTATCGCTCACTAATGAATATGTTTTCTACTAGTACGTAATAGATAACTTTGTTAACGGAATTCGGTTGAAAAGCCTTCGAATTAAAAAGGATGTATGTTTTCAAAATAATATATTTTAATTAAAATTCTCAGGATACTGTAAACTTTCAACTTTGTGACCAAAATCCGTTCTCTCACTAGTAATTGATTTCGTATTGCCATGGCAACCAAACAAACGTGTTTTTTTGTGTCATAGAAACTTGAACTCGTCCAAATGCTGATTTCGTCCGAATGATCGCTTCACTGAGCTGACAAATGGGAAATATTGTCAATCATCACGCTTGGTAAACATATTCGTGATCATTATTTGTTTTTATTGCAGGACAAAGGCTATTTGTATCTACTTTACTTTTCCATTCTTCCATTTCTCTCTATCTGATCAATAAAGAACTTACCAAATCGAACCGTTTTTGGCAAACTTGAAAAGTCGCTGTCTTAGACTTGTGCTTATTAGCCATTTATGACGCATCAGGAAGGGGAAGGCTTTAACAGAGACAATATAATATTATACAAAAAAACTATAATTGACACATAACATCACACCCTATTCACGTTGCACGTTCTTAATTGTTTTATGTGTCATGAATACATTTAAAACATCCCTGTAAAGTGTCTAAAATTATTGATTGCATGCATCTGTTGCTAAAGGTGATGTTCTAATAATTTGAGGGTTGCACTAAAGAATAGATAATTTATAAATCTGAATAATTCCCTTTTATTTACTTTAGAGAGATCACTTTTCTCATTTTATTTAAAAATTCCGATAAAAATGCGTATATGTATGGTAAAGGGGCGTGCGCAGGGAGCGGTACAGAACGAGATTTAGGTCGTTTGGTCGGGCGATCGCCTTAAGTCCCATGTAAGTACGTATTATAGGAATAAAATTGATAACAGCAAAAATCAGTGACATTAAAATTGCCCATCTTTAAAACTACTTATCAACGTGGACTTCGTCATAATTGTGTAACAATCCTCAATCAATCTGTACGTCGTAATTCCCCTCAGCATCATTACTCGCAGTAAACAGTTCATAATGGGCGCCTCATTGGCTGGCGCGATGGGATTTCTATTTAGCCACCACATAATGACGTCTTAAGCTGTGCTCTATTTATACGGTGACGGTAATGGCGTGTTAATTTCTTGGTGCGTCTTTGGTTTTACTGTTGGTGTGTTTCAAGTTACGTTTTGGGTACAACGACCTCATTCAAAATGTTTATCAATGCTTATTGTTGCGTTGAAGATTTTTTCTCTGAATGGTTCTTAGGAATTACTTTAGGAACAGAATGATTAAAATGTAACAGCACTCGAGTTTGTATGTGTTTGTCAATGACTACAGTAAACTGTAACCAAATTGTTGAACAGTAAAGGCTTTATAATACTCAGTGACTGTTGTGTTTAAGACTCTAGTTTAATAGAAAGAACTCTCAAATTTAACAAAGCCATTTTTACCTACATCCTGCCGTTTCAATTCAGATTTAATTACTCTAAAGTCGCTTCCCGTTTAAACCCCTTTTCTTATCTTCATCCCATTTTCCAATTTAACTCCTTACAGTAATTAAAATCCAAAAAGCCGTCATGCCCTAATTAAACCTATAAAACATGTTCCTATCATGTTAATAACAGGTATTGCAACTCTCGTAACATATTTTGGGCGTCATTACTGTCTAGTGGAACACAATTGTGACGTAATCAGGGCCCTACCTGGGACTCCTGGGGCCCGGGGGCCCTACAATGTGTCGTAATTATGTAAGGGCCCGTTCATCTTGAATTTATGGTGTGTTGTATCAATTTTCACGTTTCTGCGGTTGTGTAGACGAAGCTTCTAAGTAAAAGTGCGTTTAGTTTTAATTAATGGGTAAGACTTTACTTTATCGTTTGTCGATTTAAGGGGTGGGAGTAGGGGCGTGAAGAAAAGTTGCGGAACCCCTCCCCCCTCCTTTATGACATAATTTTGATCATTTGACACGTACGCAATTTAACTCTAGTTTATTATTTTATGTGATCGATTATGTTATAAAAACTAAGAATGGTGCCAATTTGCACAAAAACACATTTCCGTATCACTTTCTTAGGGTCTGATAATTTATAAAATCACTTTGTTCATATGTTAGAATTTATAGCACAGCATTGTTACTATTATTCATTTACTATTTATACACTACACTAACTCAAGTCTTTGTAGATGCAACGAAAAACATAGCTTCATTAAGTTAAGTTAGCAAGCTAAAATCATAAAATAAATGATGCTTCAATGCATCGCTTTACATTAATTTTAAACGCTATTTCCAACTCGAGATAGTAGTGAATGAATGAATGAATGAAATGCACCAACCCCAGCATGGTTCGACCACACTCGATTAGTCGAATGAACCCCAAGATTTGCACTAGCCCCTGAAACCTCATGTTTCATGGTGCAGTACGGGGAGCACCGTAATTGATAGGGAAGACGAGATAGTAAACTCCAACTCGACATAGTAAACGGAAAATTTAATAAGTACTTATACACTTAGCAAGCTCAACTTGCGACCCACCGGGGTTTAGTCCGCTGGGGCCCCCTGAGCTTAAAGGAGGCCCGCAACATAAAGTATTTAATACGAGTTTAACTTAAGTTTTGTACCTAGTCAAGCGAGAGAAGCCTTTATCTCGCAGTGGGACAGTGTTGGCTAACATTAAGTAAATAGCTTCAATGTAATCAAATGCATTTGAAATACTTAGTTAAAAGAGTTCAAATACAGGAGAAACAGAGGGCCTAGACAAAGTAACAGCATTCGTAACATTCGATTAGCGATGACGCTAGTAGGAAAGCCAAAAAATGTATGGGGTTGACATAAGCTATCGAAATGTCACGTGATCAAGGGTCATAGCGTAGTATCATAATGAAGCGATAGCGATTGTAGGAATAAAATCACTCCGAAGCGAATGCCATTTGTCTAGGCCCCTTTTAACAGTATTTATTATCTTTTGAAAAAGACAGCGTGCTCTGGAATATTCTTGTCTTGTGGTCGGCTTAACGAGGCTAGAATTTGCATGCAGGTAAAAAATCTTGACCAAGCAGCCAGCTTCGAATGGAAGTCTTCAAATTGAATATTCTTCGTATACAAAGCTACAGTTAATCTACATTTACTTATGGCAACATTAGCCTAAACACAGTAGTGAAGTATTTTAAATTGAAATCACTGCGTTTCGGCATCGACATTATTTAGTATGAAAAAATCTCTAATCTGTAAGTTACTTATGAACTAACCCTCAAGTCTTTTTTCAGGATTCTTGAGAGCAAATACTTTAATCCATTTGTGCTAACGGCACTACTGCACAATTTGAGTATATAACTACACAACTACACTATACAATTACTACAAGTTACAAGTTGGCATGAGTAAATCTGCATAGTGCAAGCGAACCAGAGAGTCAAATTGATACTGAAGTTGAAATCCACCAACCGTCCTCTCGCTGCAATTAAACTTTAGCCGAACTATTTGAACTAACAAAGTTATTTGCATCGGTTAATTTCGCAAAACTGTAAATTATGATATTTTAATACGCTTTGTTTGTAATGATTATCACGCTATCTAGTTGTGTTTGTTGTTGTCACAGTGAATATTGGAGCACTATTGGAGTGATAACTGTGACTCGCAGCTGCTTTTTTCATGTTGTATGCCCTGGCTGGTTTAAATTAATTTAACTATCCCATTAGAAACATAAGACCAGATATTAACTTCTTTTATTTATTTTATCTTTGAAACGCAAATTAGTATCACGTTTGAGTTATTTTCAATACTTTGTTTTAACTTATCAAGTTCTTATTTGAAAATTGAATGTATTCCTTTCCTTCCATTTTTATGTTCTATAATACCGTACAGGCTAAATGAAATTTTCATAAATAAATCTACCAAAATGTAACAACTCTTTTCATTTACAAAAGCGCCATTTTCCTACAACACGAAACAAAAACTCAATTTATTGACAGAGCGGTAGTGTTACGTTGTATTATTCCATTACGGAGCGCCCTTCGGTTTAATCGCATTATAATCTCGGTTGTTGTTACGCGCCGGCAATGAACAATGCGCGCCGATAATTACTCGACAGCTACTATTTATTGTCGCCCGCCACCCAAGAGGCGAGGTTTGTAGTCAAAGTTGGAACAAAACGAGTGGTCGTACTGTTGTACCTAGTACGTACGTGTGAAGACAATAAACCAATTCTAGGCTAGTATACTGACATAAGTCGTCCTTGCTACTTGGCATTAAGTCGCTGGTCATCACACAATTTCGCAGGAGACCCCTATTCTTGATACAGAAAAGTTGGGCGAAATCTGGCGACGTCGCTCAACGTTGCAAGTGTCGTGTCGCGCAAAGTTGCAAGTGATACTTGTCGTGAAACTCGTGTCATCTAGAACCTTCTATTCTAGACTTGTCTCTTTTATACCCAAGTTAATTTTCTTGTTGGCCATAATGGTAAATAATCTCGGGGAGTAGAGTTCACTCATCATCCATAGAAAAGGGAGAATCCTCGCCAGACGGGTGTCGTGTCTGGTGAGCAACTGCCTGACGACTGAATTCGGGACGTTGTACTCGTATATTTGATAGTTGCGCGACGTCAGTGTGATGAGTAGTTCGCATGTGACAGTGAAGATGCACAAGCATAAAACATTCTGAGGATGTTACAGTCGTGAATTTTATAGTAGGTACAAGTACATTCCTAGTGTGATTCTCAGAAACTAAGCTTTAATACAGCATGACGATTCTCAAAAAAATCCCACCGTGAAGACATGCATGGAGTGAGCTGTCAGTGTTATACCGTCTTGGTCAATCCCTAGCATCAGTGGCACTGACAGCTCACTCCACGCTCACTTCACCTAAGTTTTCAAGGTGAGATGGTTACAGGATAGCACTACAGGACAGTAAATATTTCATACCATCAGATACGCGAGATATGCTCGATAAAATCGTCAGCGCAAGAAATAAAGGCTAAAGCTACGATTTCCTAAACGACCGGTGGCCGTCATATTATAACGGCCGACATTAGGTACATACGGCACTTTATACGTGCAGCCTGTGCGCCTTGCGTGTTCAATACAACAACGCGTTCAGGGTGCCGCTGCGGCTACCACGATTCTGCAGTGCGTCGACGATGTTCGCAGATGCGCACACTGATGCTTTCATGCTCTTATATCATAGGCACGGCGCCCTGACGTTTCGGGCGACGCAGGAGCTCTCGGGGCATGGTTGCTTCGGGAAGTACCTGTTTCGCATAAACAGGGAACCGGACGCCCGGTGTCACCACTGCGTCGACTGCCGGGAGGACACGGCGTGGCACACGCTGGCAGAGTGTGCCGCTTGAGAGGAGCCGCGCTGTGCCCTCATCACCGAAGTAGGCAACGACCTGTCGCTGCCGGCCGTCGTGAACGCGATGGTCGGCGGCGCAGAGTCCTGGAACGCAGTGGTCTCCTTTTGCGAAACGTGGAACATCCATGAGGATTTTCCAACCCGAAACCAAAAAAAAAAATGTCCAGCAGCAACAGCTTACTGAACGTGTTCGTGGACAGGTGGGACTCTCCACTACTGCACTGCTGCGCCACTGGATGCGCCTGCACACTGCCTTTTGAGCAGTGGACAGTTTCCTCCACGTCAAATTTAATGTGTTGTTTGCTTCTGTTTTGTCACTGGTACCTTGTTGTTTATTGTTTTGTATCTTTTTTATGTGTTGTATTTTTTATTGTGTGTGTTTTGAGATTTAGTTATAATGTGTATTTTATTATATGTTTCAATTCTATGTTTTGTAAGTGTACCTATGGACAGTAAGTCTGAAATAAACTTTTATTTATTTATTTTTTAAAAGGTGTCAAAACATGCTCGGTGTTTGGACAACCGTTATTGCGACCGGAGCGGTGGCTTATACGAAATACGGCAACAAATACAAACCAATTTAAACTACTGTTCACCGCTCGCGACATGTAGGTACCTACAACTAGTACATTTCAGAACTAAAAGGCGCTTCCGACGGCTCATAATTATGTGTTTTGGATTATGATGGATACGCTTTTGATGTATTCGAACGACGTGTCAAATTACACGAACCTTGAACCGAGTAATACATCATAATATTCGGCAAATGGTTTCTCGGCTACGCGTATAATATGCCTGTCAAATGATTCTCAACCGTTTTAGAGGGTAATTCTATTGTGTACGAGATCTTATCTATGCTGGGAAGAATTATTATACTGAAATATTTGTCGTTGAAGATTAATGGGTATATGAGTTTTTTTGTGTGATGTTACAACATTGATAATAAAAAGTAAATTGTAAAACAGCTTATTATACTCGTATAAATAAGAATAAATGAAAACTGTTTGACTTTGAGACCATCCCTTTTTATTATTTTTTTTGGGTGGGAAATCATCAAATGACTTCTCCCGCTCAGGGTGGAGCGGGAGGGCGTGTCAGACTTTTACTGACTAAAACCCACCCGTGTTCCTTCAGTTGCCTGTGCCAGGGCCACGGTTTTCTCTTTAGAATAACACGTGACCCTGAAATAACCCGTGACCCTAGGACATAATTTTGTAACACATTGTTAACCTTTGGGTTAGCAGAAGATATTTTTCTCCACAGATTAAGCTATAAATTAGGCAGGTCCCGGAAAATTATTCAGGACTCTATCGGGTGAATTTATCAAAAACATTCATTATTTTGTTTTAAAAGTAAATCGGTACAAGAGTGTTTATGAATACTAGATACATTCGTATTAGTACCCACTTTGACATTGAATTTGAAATAACCGACTTTTTTTTCCTTTTTTAAGTTCCCAATTATTTTTAGTTTCATGACAGTTTTCGGTTTCCGACTGAATTTCATTTTCGATTTTCGGCAAACTTTTGGCCGAAATATCAATTTTCGTCAATTTTGGCCTAAAGCCCAAAAAAATAAGATTATCGGTCGGACTTTAATTGTATTCAAGCCCTTATTTGACGTTATTAAAAAACAAAAAGAAACTAATAGAGGTGTCCTCCCACAGGTACAAACAACGCGGCTGCCACTGCCGACGTTCGCTCCGCGCGCAGTAGTGATGTACAGCGCCTCCGTCGGCGGCGAAGGCTCAGTGGCGCTACAGTTGCGCGAGGCCGGCCCGGGCGACTCAGCGCGATTCCACGACAACCGCCTCGCGATAGCGTGTCATGAACCTGAGTTGCTTGCTGACTTTTTAAATGCTAGTGATATCGGTAAGAACAAATTACATAGTAAGCAAGCAATTTAATTATAACATGCAGTGGTAGCGTGCAACAGTTGCGCAGCAGTTGCACTATTCATGCCTTATTTTTGTCTCACTTATTCAGAGCCTGTCTCACTTATTTGAGTCTACAATATCTCTTAACTCGTTAGGATTTTTTAAACATTATTTTATTTGCGACTTTAGCCAGTCACTTTTATTATCATAACGAACAAAAACCTATTTATTCAATATATTATATGTTTATGTATTCCTCAGAATCAGATCTAAAACTTCAATACATATATTTACGTAGGTACCTCTATTTATACCTACTTACTTAATGTAAACTCATCTAAGTGTTAACTTAGCCTAATGAGAGATCAAGTAAATCAGATTAGACTAACCAGCGCTATTCTAATAGATTCGAAGGTAAAAACCAATTTACAACACAATTATCAATTATGTATAAAATTTAAATTCTTCGAAATATAGAATTTGTTAGTTAATGTAAGCATCCATTACTGGACGTGAGATTGAGAGAATACGAGATTCAACTATCTAACTCCATGTTTCAAAATATTCTGTGTACGCATAGTAATAATCCTTGTTTTCATTTTAATTACAAACACCTCAATAGTCATTTAAGAATCACTATTCTAGTGCCTATAATTTAACCTAGTTCTCTCTGTTACCTTTAATAACTTGCAAAATATTGAACAAACCACTCCCATACACAGTTGCACACTCAGCTGCAACTGAGCACCCAGATGTGTAAGATACATTATCCTGCATTTGGTTTCGCATAAAAAGTTGAAATACAGTCAACAAAATTGGCATTCAGACATTGCTACAACGTTCCAGATATTTTATTTTACGCGAAGAATCACGAGCGGTATTCCACGACTCGGAACCCGAAATGCTTCGTCGGTTATTTTGAATTTCAAATATCGAGTTTTGCATTCGAAACTGGCTGGAAGCACCGCGCTTGGACATCGCTCAGTCATTTGTTATCGACTCATTTAAATCTGGCACTAGTTTATGTTCAGATTTTGGAATGGAATGGAAAATGGTTCCTTACGTTGAAGATAGATATAGATAGTGCAATCCACGAAGACGCGCCCCACTATTCCTCCTAAACGTTTATAGTATATGTGTGCAAGCTTCCGTCAATGTTTGAATTTTATCAGTACACACTAATTACCTATGAGTGCACACGCACACTACACTACAATGAATAGACTAATCAGGAGAGAGCGTCATGGTCAAAGTGAAAGATGCTCTACTTTAATTTTATATTTTTTACCCGACTGCAAGGAAAGGGTTATGTTTTTTTTATTTTTAGGTGTGGATATTTTATGTGATTATTAGCTACTATACGATAATATTACCATTTTTATAATAGGGGGTAATTATAGACAAATGAAATACGTGAAAAAGTTTTATTGAACTTTATTGAGAAATGAAAATCGTCATTTACTCGTTTCAGAAATATCTGATTCAGAGTCTGATGGTTCACCGTCATTTATAATAAAAGTAAAATCAAGATCACAGTGTCTCATGTATTCGTCTTCTATTTTTTCCACGTGCTGACAAGTATTGAACCAGACATCTTTATTTACTCGATCAAATGATTCATTTAAAATGGGCATAATCGAAGTGTAATTTTGATTGATATTGCGGCTAGCAACGTCGTTTTTTACAATACCCCAAATGTTTTCGATTGGGTTTAAATCTGGACGATAAGGAGGCAGCCGAAGCACTGTGAATCCATGTTCTTTCAATAATTCGTCAACTTTGTACCTGCGGAAGTTTTCTTTGTTTTTTAATATAAGGTCATAAAGTTCAGGTTTTTTGTAGCTTGGTTCAAAATGGATATTTTTTGCATTCAGCCAAGTCTTCATTTCTAATTTGTTGGAGTTGGATGTTGGTATTTTTTCCGAACTAGTATTGTGATAGGCTGCATTATCCAAGACTACCACGACATCATTTGGGAGATTTGGTATTAGTTTCTCCTTTAGCCACTTTAAGTAATTTTCTGTGTTCATGTTATCGTGGTAGTCTCCGGATTTGATCTCTGCTCTGTATGTCAACAACGCATTTGGTACGAAACCCTCTGCACTTCCGCCATGTACTATAACTATGCGCACTCCTTTTGTTATATTTTGTTTTATTGCTGTTTTAGAAAAAAATTCGGCCCAGGATTTTTTTGCACGTGGTTGGTATGAATATATGATTCATCTGTGTAGACTATAGGTCTACCTGCATGACGAAAAGACTTGACCTGTTTTAAATATTTCAATCTTAACATTTGAATATCATGTTTTTCGGTTAGCACCTTCCTGTTATTTTCAGTTTTTCTCAATTTATAACCCAGTTTAAGTAACAATGTTCTTAGGGTTGTAATACATCCGTCAAATTGTATACGGTCTTTCAAAACAATATTAAGTCGTGATAATGTTGGAAATTGCCTATGTTCTCTATGATAGTTTAGGATAGTTCTTCGGACTTCATCAATATCAAATTCGTCTAAATTAATGTTTCGTGGTCTTACCCTTCTCTTCTTCATAGGTGATGTAAAAATAGAAGCACTTCTGCCTACTAGATTCGAATGCGACGTACTCGCTTCATTTTCAGACTCAATATCCGCTTCCGTAGTCGGCTCTGTTGTACGCTCCGCACTTGGGACTACAGGAACTATCGCATCCGTCTCCATAGTTATATTCGATTCCATAGCAGGTACTGTAGTTTGCTTCATTGTATTAGTATATTCCTTTCTTTCGCGTAGAATTCTAGTCACTGTGCTTTCAGATACTCCAACAGCCTGTGCGGTTCTCCATCGCGCATCAGTGAGTTTTTCTGCATAATTTTTACTTGCTTCTTTTTTCATAAAATCATAAACTTTAGAAATAATTTCTCTTGCCTAAAATAAAAAAAAAACATTCAATAGTTTTACTAATTTTTAAAGATGAAATGAAGTCTTCTTTTTAGTAAAATTTGCTATTTTCAAAATTAAATTACTTTCCTTTGCTTTTGTCATGTGTTTTAGTAACTACGAACTTCTAAACAATCATTTACATATCTGGCTTTTAAGTACAACACGCTGAGATTTTCTCGACATTTAAAGTAGAGCAACTTTCGTGCCAAGTCTGGATTTTTACAACATAGGGTGTACTACTTGTGTGCATCGAGCCGCTGACGGTTCACGACTGACGCTCGGAGCAAACTCCCCGCACCCCGCGATCCCCGCAACCAAAAATTGGTGGGGCGCTTCTTCGTGAATTGCACTATCTTATACATTGCTTGTATTCTTAAGTCAAAAAAAAATTGTTGGTGCAAAACCTTAGGTATAGAAATTATTCCGTTTAAGTTGTTAATAAATGCAGTAATACAAGTAATTACCCACTAAAAACTAAAACAATGTTCAAAAATAAAGAATCTTGATTCGCAAACATTGGCACCGATAATTCAGTTAACACACAGTTAGATAAAATACGTTTTGTTGGAACACAAAACTGCTACTTTTCATTTACAAAACCAATATTCACGGAGTAACTCAAATACTAAGCAAAGCTAGGAGAAATTATTTAATGGTTTTGATATTTTAGATTATCTGATCCACCGTAAATCTACTTCGGAGTTATGCTTTCAATGAATACTGCGAAATCCGATACAAGAATGTTTAGATTTGGAAAATAAAGCGCAAGTTTTGAATAATTCGAAATGACATTTAGTATGTTGAAAGAATGTTGATTGGTTCATTTATAATATAAATTAACACAACATAACATCACGCCTTGTTTCCCCGAAGGGTTGGGCAGAGGTGTACCTATAGTACACCCACATTTCGCCAGTTATGTTTAAGTCCCATGTAATAGGGGGCGAGCCTATTGCCATCTACCGGGCACAAATCCAGACTTCGGGCTGCTACTGAGAAATTCCAGATAGAAAAACCCAATAACACGTTGCCCGACCTGGGAATCGAACCCAGGACCTCATGCTCAGCAGTAGCGATTGCGACCACTAGACCAACGAGGCAGTCTAATATAAATTATGTTTCTTAATTTTAGCAAAAAGTATTTATTTTAATACATTTTAATTTTCTTGAATTCTATCGTAGTCGTATTCTAATTTAAGACGTCACAAAATCAAATTCCTCTCTTCTTGTTCTCACACACTATTGTCTACTTTTCTTCTACATTTCTCCTTTCGCAGGTCTGCTGTAAGATTTTTCTTAAGAAACGAGCAGTACCTTTGGACTCAATAATAATATTTCATATCTGTATCAATTTAACTGTGTGTACAAATATAATAATAAAAATGATAGGATTTTGTATAAAATAAAAACAGCAATAAAGGTAATAGTAGTCTTACGCTATGTTTTACTTTCTAATAATGATTGACTTAAATCTTTAATATTCTACTTCTACAAAACCTACCTACTATAGTTCTGATATGTGTCGTACACACTGGCGCGACGCCACAGCGCGACACAAAGGCACCGCGTGTCACGCGACGAGCGGTGCCTTTGTGTCGCGCTGTGGCGTCGCTCCGTTTTGCGGGAGCCTTTACTTAAAAGATCGAATAGATTATTATAAAAAAAGATTGTTTCTGTTTACACAGCGCGTTCAAATACTCGTATTGTAATAAGCCAATAATAAAAATAAAAAGGTTAGCATCAACACAAGCTAAGCATATTTGAATACATCTCCAAATATTTATTCATTGCCGTTCTTTTGCTCTTTTTTTGTTGAAGATCAAAGCTAACATAAATTACTAGCATCCAAATTCTAATTATCTAGTTCGGTTCCAGCCCCCCGTGAGCCTCGAGGGGAGCTGTAGGGGCCAACAGTGTCAGCCATTGCAGGACATCAACTTGTCAAAATTCATTTGAAAAGTGTCTCGATTTTACTTAAAAATGCAAACTCATGCAAACGAACCCCGAAGGCGTCTAATTGAATTAGACCTCCTTAGCAGACGATGAAAATGTTTCTTCTATTATCGAGCCGTAAATTGTAAAGATCTTGCCGCTGTGCATTTCAATTACGTAGTTATTATTAAATTATTGTTTTAGTTAGGTAGGTCTAGATCTGCTCGACAGAGGACATAGTAAATTGATTCGGTAAATTTAAGTGGAGCTGTTGTAAATCAGAATGCATCTTAAACTTGAATAAAAAATACGCGATACTATTTTCTAAATATATTATTATTCAATCTGAGGCCCTTGGCTGTTTTGTTTTAAATTGATTTAATTGCAATTGGCTCGCCCCCTAACATGGGTCTTAAATATAACTGGCGAAATATGTACTATACGAGTAGGTACACCTCTGCCTAACCCTTCTGGGATTACAGGCGTGATGTTGTGTTATCCATGCAACCAACAGCGATACATATAACATGTTACAGTGTATGTGTGTGATACACATTGTATTACTAATAATAGGTTCAACTAGGTTATGTTTAAAACTTGTAAACAGACTGCAAACTAAGAAATTTTGAGATACAAAAGGTTCTGTTTTAGGTATCTTAACTTGAAGTTTTAAAATTGATAGTTAAGAAAAATAAAGTTTGAAGATTAAGATATTAGTAGCTTGTCATTTGCATTTTTTTGATGGTGATTAAAATGCAGAAGTCATATAAAGAATTACATAAAATAAAACTTTAAGTTATCACAAGAGGAAAATGGACTCGAAAATATATACGACTCAAATGACATTACTTGTCTTACGTCATTCCAACATCCAACATGGATGAAATGAATTTCTGTTTTTATCATTTATTTATCATTTATTTATCATTTATCGAGTTTACGAACATCCCTTAAGTGGACACAAACCGTGTGATATTTCGCTGTCAACTAAAGTTACAGTACGCTAAAATGGGTGGCAAGTTTCATAACAACGTGTTCCTTCACCGCAAACCCTTGTAAGTAAACATTCGGGAATTCCATTAGCTTATCCCTCAGAGAGTATTTAATTAACATATGATAAACAAGTTCATTATCCCTTCGTGCTTTGAACAAACTTTTCGACATTCTATAACTTCTGCAGTATTTAAAATATAGGTACTTTAAAACGGAACGGAAGCCTCGCCGGTAATATATTTTAAAATTGGTAATCATTTAATGACGCTGAGTGGAGGTAATGAGTTCCAGAGATTCCGTATTGTGATACTTTTTTTGTAACGTCACCCTCCCTTGAGGCGAGCTTGATCCTTTTTGGCGAATTTGAGATCAAGGGTGAATTCGAAGAATTTGAAGAAACGCTGTTGTTTTTTTCCATATTATAGTAAAATTATCTGACCAGACACCAATAAATTATGCAGAACATTTGACATCTCCGAAGTAAACAAATAAAAAAATCTGCCTCAAACGCAATCAACTTATCGCTCCTCCACAAAAGTCGAGCATAAAAAAAAGAAAAACAACATTATTTTTCCTTAAAACACAACCTCAGCAAAGGGGCAACAATAAAAAAGCGAACAGCAGTAAGCAATCTGCAATATGAATAAGTGGTAGTTTTTGCATATTTCATCCGCGGGGAGTATTGGAGCAACAAGCACTTACAAAGATGAATTGTCACTTTTCCAAATTGTATCCGCCGAGTCACCGGGTACGACGTTAGATGACGGTGGATTACTCCCATAAATTATATAAGGTTCATACCTAAACCATTAAAGATTAAAGCAAAAGGTGAAAAAATAAAGTGAAAAAGTAATTTATTTCTGCACTCATGCTTAAATATTTTTGTAATATATTTTGGGAAATCCTGCCATTTGTGTTGATTAAAACAATGAAACATATAATATAATGTTCACATAAATGTAAAATATGTATAACCCAAATTCAAGTTTTCAAACGAACGACTTTTAACTGGTTTCATTTTGTTTGCAGACGAAACAGCCGCACGTATAACCATAATGGCAGAATAATTTCAGCTATACGATTTTATTCAGATATTAACGTGTCACTTTCACCCCGTTTCACCCTTCGGAAAATCATTTCACATCCGACCTTGAATGACTTACGAAGTAGAGCGTAAAATGACATGCGCATGATTTCCATGCATTTATAGAGACTTTCCCACTTTAACCGAACCCGAACTACAGATCCGTATTTTGTGCGAGCTTGCAGAGAGGTGCTTTATTTGTATCTAACCACATAAGTACTGTATAGTTAGTTTCTTTTTCTAAATTAGTATTAATAGCTGATTTCTTAATGGCCTCCGCAGTTTTTAACAATATCCATGAGCCTAACGAGATTTAATGAAAATTGCTATATATTTTTCCCAAAATTCTGTTTTTAAATCCCGTCCGCTGAAACGGAAACCGATCATAAATATTTTCTTTACTTCCAAATTTTCGAGCTACTACAGAATTAGTACTGGTATCCCGATCGATCCACATAAATTCACGTGGGGCTGTTTCTATTAAATTTTACGACAAACACGAACCCTCATATAACTTTGTTAATAAATGTTATAATATATTGGAGGCAGATGCTAGTCCTAACTGACATACTAACTATAGTCTCCACTATTTAAGTCTCTTTGGAAATTTCTAAATAATGTCTTTAGTAACTATTTGCATGTCATGATTTGTGCCTGTCTAAAGTTATTTGAGAGGGATTGTTGTGTGTAAAGCAGCGTATTATGAGTAACCTAGTGAATTATTTACGTGTTTGGGAATAACTTAGGACGCGAAGGAAAATTAAAGGAGCTGATCTTCATAATTGGTAAACATATCAGGCAAAAGAGATTAATTATAAATACAAGGCTACTACTTGAATCAAAAAAACTCTCGCAAATCGTTTTCCAAGATACCTACCCCCATGTATGTTCAACGATTATTTATAGGTTAGGGAAAAACTAAGCTCAAAGGGAAACTTTTTATTTTTGACACAATTAGTTCCAGTTGTCAGTCCCTAAGATTTAAGAGTGTGGCGTAGACTTTCCACAATTTTATAAACATTGAACCACTTATTTAGAAAAAGGTATTTCAGTATTTAAAAATGCAGATACTAAGTACATTACAGTAATTCCATTTAAAACGAAAGAGCGATAAAAATGAAAGAGCTCGAACTAAATCTTTGAAGTAATTATCTAAATAGCAGGCACTTACGTCCCTCTTGCGTTAAAGACTTGTAAGAAGTTCAAGGCGTATCAAATGTCATAATTGTCCTCTGCAGAATCTGAGACGAAGACAATGGGCAGGAATAACAGTAGACTCATTTCACAAGATTCACTATGGCTCTCAGTTTTTGCTGTCGCCGTGAAAACGAATATAACATATTTACTTCGTGCTGCGTTTTACTCAATCGTTTTCGGGAGATCGAAACAAGCATGAAATCGAATGCCAAATGTAAACATGTCTGTATCTATCTTATGAGTACTACCTTCAACATAGGTAATTTACCTATAGGTACATTGAAATATAGGCGCTAAATAAACTAGGTTGCATTGGTTAAACGGATTGAGAATAAACGCCATTTTCAGAATAGGGATGATGATTGATATTAAAAGTGTTCATCAAAATAATGTAATTTCAAAGTAGGCATAGTAAAAATGAGATAATCGAAAAAATCTGTTGAATCGGTGTAAATATGAAGAAGATACACGCTTTTAAAGTTTTTGGAGAGGATTACTCCCGTCCTTGTCGCACGGTGCGGACAATTTACGGCGCTAGTATGAAGTTACATAATCGTGATGTCACTTCTACTATAAATGAAATAAAATACGATACATCTTCTGTCCTTGACTAACACTAACCTTAAAACGTTTTTAACTTGGCAATTTTTTAAGCCTTTTCACTTTTTGTAATTTTCACTAACCTTAAAACGTTTTTAACTTGGCAATTTTTTAAGCCTTTTCACTTTTTGTAATTTTGTTTGCACTATTTGGAAACAATCAATTTATTGGGTTAAAAAAAAATTGTCATCATACCTATTAATTTCCTTACCGAACATTTTCAATGAAATAAAACTTAAAAAAGTAGGTTAGTATACCATACCTTCTGCATTTGTCTTTATGTTGGCTGAGGACAAAGACTCGAAAGCGAGACATACAGAAAGGTCATGAAATTTATCCAACGCTGTAATTTGGAAGCCATTTCAACGCTGTATTGTACTTGGGACCCACTTGGAAGCATTTCTAAATTAGCTCATCTTAATATGTATGAAACGAAATTAAGTATTCATGTCTATTATCTCAAAGTTTGTTTTAGTTAAGGCCTGTTTTAGAGAAGGATTTTAACTGGATGGTACGTTCTTTTACAAACGCTAACATTCTCAAACAGAAGGCCATTTAAATGCTCGTTCCATTCTACTCAGCGAATCACTCAACCACTGTACCTATCATTATAGTCATTTCTTAAATTAAATTTCTTAGGCGGCGCGCGATTCGCTAATTGAACGAGATTAGAGAGTGAAATTTCAACGACACCTCACGTTTAGATACATTGCGTTACATGACAGAGAAGAAAGATATCTCTCTCTGGCTCTCTTTACACTAAAACTCTGTTTTCCTTTATTTTTTAAGAAGTTTCACATCGTTGCCTTGTATGGTGCTGCACGCGCAAATTTTTTAAAGCACAATACAGTCTAATATGCAGAATTTCCGTTCGATCTCCCGAAAAAAATGGCAGACTTATATGTGCCCAAACAATGTATGTAGGTATAGGTATTTTAAAGCTGCCAAACTTCGAAAAGGTGGATTTATCTGATCGTGAAACTAAAACAATAAAAAGGCACCCTCCACCGAGCCTCCGCGATACAATCTGATCGGAACCGTTGAATCGTATCGGATACCGAAGCGGTATCGATAGTGCAAATACTCTCACCGTTCTCCTTTTTTTTCAAGGGAAAACGTTTCAACATCTGCTGAAAAAGATTTTCCATGGTTTTACTAAACTTTTACGTAGGTGTTCAGTTCAAGTCAAGATGCTTTTTGTTACAATAAAATTTAAAGAACTAACTTAATAGGTACCTACAGCAAACATAAGTGTAATTCATTCTCGAATAGTGAAGTGGCCAAAGAGTACCACAGGGGAATGATATCAGTAGATATCAGCAACTCACAAAGATGGCGTTGTCCCCAGGGATCAGCCATCACTGAAATGATCGACTATTTCGTTGCTCGCTCCAGTATTAGCGAAAGCGTTATATATTTAACGATAAAATATATTATTTATTACCCAAGTTCATGATTGATCGCGTCATTTAGTTTTGGCGTAGTTTAGATATCGAAACTGTATTTTTTTTACGTTGTGCTTACAAAGCAATATTGACATATAATTATTCACTTAATTATTGCACTTATCACCCGAACAATGCGACTTATCTCTATCTTTAAATCGCTAAGGAGGTCAGCAGACCATGATGTTCTGAAAATGGTGTATTCTGCCCTGTGCCAATCGGTGCTAGGGTATTGTATTAATGTGTGGGGTGGAGCCAATAAGACCCGTCTCCTGAGGGCTGAGAGAGCACAAAGAGCAGTCCTAAAAGTTATGACAAAGAAACCTCGCAGATATCCAACCGAGCAACTTTATGCAGACTGCAAGGTATTAACTGTACGACAGCTATTTGTGCTTCAATCAATTCTTCGGACACATGGCAGTTTGGCTCTCCCTGACCCCAAAAAACGAAAACATATCATTCCCAGCATTCAACATAAAACGAAGTTTGCAAGGCACCAATTTTATGTAATAAGTACCCACATTTATAACAAAGCCCTTAAAAAGCTAAATATTCTCGGTCTCCCCAGGTTTAAACTGAAACGTACAGTAACTGAATGGCTGCTAAAACAGGACTATCATGGAACGGAATCTCTTTTAACCTACATCACCTAATAAACTTCCACTCTTATGTGTAATCCACCTATTTTTCTCACACGCGCTAATCACTCCCACATCCATAACACACTAAAACATTTACTCACTTTATTCACTATACTCAACACTATCACAAAACACCTCTACAAACTCCTTACACAATCATCAAACATTTACTCTTATTTTCACATATTCACTCTTCACTTTCTCATTCATTTTTAAAGTTTACCACAAAATAATAATAAAAAACACTCACTTGACACAGTCCACTGGCACGTCTGCCACAATAGAATTATATAAGCATACCGTATAGCCGGGCACTGCCCCCTAAGATACAGGCCTAGCCTAGTTTAGGGGACAGGGTTGAACCTACTGTATTATCTGCCTATGCTAAATTAAGAACTCTCAATTATGTATACAGTGCAATGTACTTTGTGGTAATAAACAATTATTATTATTATTATTCTATCTATCGGAAAAATTTAGAAATGGAATAAACTTGTATGAAAACGACTGCTAAATAAATTAGCAAATATTTATCCAGGTCACACTCACACACACACGAAAATCTATGATTATGTCTACGCGATACACATAATTTTATTAAAATACACACAACAATTTCCCAATATCGAGTAGAATAAATAAGACGGACCTATTGATAATAACATCACAAAATAAATGTACAGCATTTTATTTGACGAAAACATAACAAGGGCACAGTGTTAAGTTCTGCACAACCACCTATTTTTCCCTAACCACTTCAAGAACAAAGGAATGGCGATGGGTTCATAATTTTAAGGAAACTGCCTCATAGTTTTTTTTCATAAACCAGACAGGGAAGCGGAACCCTCGGTCTCGCGCAAGGAAATGCGGTACCATAAAGTTGCAAATGAAGTAATACCGCTCTCGAGTTGACTTACTACCGAAACTAAGTCGGGAACCGGTCGCAGTGGCACTTGCCCCACAAAAGACTGCTACCAATTTGCACTCTCTATTTACTACGTGTCATTTAATTTAGCTGAATAAGTTTGTAGGAGCGCGGCGACCGCTGGACCCTGTCGGCTCGCTTTGTAATTAATATTGACCATTCAGTTGTGTTCAACTATTCTGCTTCCGTCTGTTTTTGATATCTGACAATGAATTTATAATTAGTTAGATTCCTTGGGTCGGTTCTCAATTATGCTTTGTTATGGCCTGTAGTGCCATATACAACTTGTTTTTTTTTAATATCATACAACTCTAGGTGTAAATTATATAAGTAAAAATAAAAAAGTCCAAAATATGTGGTCCAAAAATGCATAGTTTCGAAGATATCATCAATCAAAATACGTGTGCAGGTTTCCAAGTTTCATGGTTAAATACGAGTAATTCATTTTCATTCAAACTAATCATTCAAGTTTACGTAAGTGTGTTTTACATTTATAATATTGACAAATTATTTTGTATGAAAAATGAAAACAAAAAAAAAGATAATTGAAAAAATAAAACATTTTCCAGTTGTTACCCTAGAGCTATGGGATATAAATAAAACATCTTGTATTTATCAAACCACACAAAACATTATTTGCTGTGGATCCGTAATTCTCGAAATCCCGGTTTTTGTTGCTAAACTATTGGGTTAAAACAGCTAGGACCAAATACGCGGGTTTATTGATCCTTCTTTGCTAATAGGAAGTAAATAAACCCGCCCTTAAAGTTGATAACATTCGATTCCATTCTGAATGCAAATTAAAAAACTTTGCTGCTCAATTTAAAATTCCTACCCGACCTTATTTGGATGCGGTGAGCACACAGAATATTCGAATGTAAACAATCATAATTCAAGATTATGTTGCGTGAAGAAAAATATTCTTCAAATTGGAGCTGTGGGGAACACCGGGCGTTTATGGCAGCCTGCGCGTGTCACATACCGTTTTATTATGTCCCACATTTGGTCGCGAATAAACAAGATGATAACTGAAACGTGCCAACAGAATCCACCACCTTTTTTACTACCGCCTTATTACAGAATCTGGGGAAGTGTGATTGATTGAACAATACCTTTTATGCCTTTTATTATTGGACTTGATTACTTATTTAGGGAAGATTCGATTTTGTTGATATAAAACTGCCAGAATACACATAAATTGTTTCCTTTGTTGTAAAAACATTTTCATACTTATGGTTAATTTGAAACGCAGTTAAACCGAGAGCACTTATTCGTAAGATATCATATTCATAGAGCTCATATAATAAGCCGCAATTTTGTACTTGCTTCCCAACTTCTATCCGTCTTATTTCTTACGTACCTCGAAAATATGAAATTAGGACGGAATTAAACAGTACTCTCTTTAATCGAACAATCGGGTATGACATCTAAGAGGTACTTCAGACCTTCGTTATTAGGGACGCGCCGCACATCAGGGAATAAGGAAATTGCTCAACTGCCATAAATAATTTATAGGGATTCGAAGCTGCACAAGTTTTGAGAGCTCTTCTGTTCGCGCTCTGGCAGTGTTAAAACAATAACTTTGCCATCAGATGCTTATGATATTACTCCGGGCAACAGTAGCGCTGTTATAATATTTATATTAAAATTGTATGGTATACCTGTACTTATGTTATTTTCGACTTATGAGTACAATACTCCAAAATGTCTGTAGATGTTTAGCCGAATTTTATGTAGTCTTTGTTTACCAAGCTAAAACTATTGCATCTACCATAAAACACCAAACCAATAAAAGAAAAGTAATTTAAACCACTCTAAGTCATACCTATGGAATTTTCCTCAATAATAATTATACACTTAGTCAGTAGAATACTTAATCTCAACTCAAAACCACAACATATAAATTACACAATAACACCAACTTCATGATACAGTCGAGTTACAAACTTAATTTGGTCGTAAGTGAAACCTATTCGTTATGTTGACTTGATAAGTAACTAGATTAATTTTAAGCTCCCTATAGTAATATCATAAACCTACGCAAAAGCTACGCAGTCTGTGGGAATATTTTGAGTCTGTAGGTAAATAACGCGGCTTTGTCTATGAATAGAACTTTCTGAGCTTACCTATTTATTTTATTAATTAACGAATTACTTTCAAAGTTTGGTCATTATGGGAAGTACCTATACATTTTATTGAAGAAGTCTGGGATAGGGTTTGTTTTCATTTGTCGTATGATATTAATGCTACAACAGTCAAAGAAATATTAAACCTGAGGGCATAGACAAAGAGACATTCTATCAGCGTTAACGATGATGAAATAGTCAAAAGCGTTGTACTGGAAAAAAAACCACCAAAATGCTGATGTCAATCTCGTTATAGAAATACGAAACGTTTTAACACCAAAACTAGAACGCACGGTTCCAAAAGATAGGTCATATGGAGAAGGTCCTATCGAGGTCTGGGGCTCCTCCGTCTCCTTTAATCTGTAGATAAATGAAGGCTGAGCATGGTTATGATAAATAACGTAAACCAGAAAACACCACCGTAAAACCCAGAATCTTATGTTAGCTGCCAACCAAACTCAATGAAAAAAAAAGAAACAAATGAAAATAATGAATAAAAATGTGTTTAATTCGCACATGTCATAAGTACACATATTGTCAAACTTTAACAAAAACCATTCAAAAGATAAAATATAAACGTCTGTTTGAATTGTTTCAGATGGTGAGCATGGTGGACTATCAGCTCTTCTTGGCTCAGCATCCCCAGACATGGCTCTAGCATCAGATGCCTCTGACAGTCTGCCGCTACCAGACCATGATAACGGTAAGATTTGTATTAAGAACAACTTTATAGGGGTCCTGATTTACCTATTTCGAATATACCTTAAGCTGATTTAAAAGTTTGAAATTAGAAACTGGCAGTGAAAGGCTACGAAGTGAAGGCATATTTTCATTTGCTTGTTACCAACGTAATATTTTTCCGCTTGAAGTAAAATACTAAGTAGAAAATCAACGAGAGTATGGTGCAAAACAGTTTTGCAATATTTTTTAGACGCTAAAGGGTGTTCATTTATGGAATGCACTATTTCTATGATTTTATAGTAGGCGTACCTTTAAACTATCGTATTACTACTTACTTAGCTGACGAAGGCTACGCTGGCCCGCGGTTTGTTGATGGGTGACCGTCCATTATAATTTGAGACCCCTCCGTGCCTCGAAAAGCACGTTTAAGCCGTTGGTCCCGGTGTCATTCGCAGATCTTTGATAGTCGGAAATCGAAAAAAGTCTGACCACCAATCTTTTCAAGGGGTATAGTGTTGCCCAGTTACTGGATTGCGGAGGTCAGACAAGCCCAGTTCAACACTGGAAATCAACTGCAACCGCTCAGACGGGAAGCCAACCCCGACATAGTTGTGAGAAGGGTCGGCTGATTGATACCTGCTAACTTATCCTAATGAGACATAATTCGCACAATAGCTAACAAAGCGATAAACCGTCTTTGAGACAATTGTATCAATTCCGCTTCTACCTACTCTCACTAATTACATTGATGTATCACAACATGTATGTATCGGTTTACCACTTTGTTTCTAGATATATTGCAATTAATTTGCATACAACATTATACAGAATGAAATTGAATACGTGTGCCTAATTAAGATTTATAAATCAATGTGTTATAAACAAAATTCAGAGCATGTCATTCGGCCGAATAATATTTATTGCCTTGACTAGCCACTAATCTAGTACACTACACGCCGGACACACGAATCTCTTTTTTCAATTGTCTTTGCTCGCCCCTTTTTGGTGCGATCTATGACGGGTGAGGTTAAACACATTTAGTGGCCGAATCAAAACTGTGCTTTTTTTGTGAGTAAGTATAAGAGAACTATAAAATGAAAGCAGTGTTTCCAAAAGTATGTATTCTGTAGCAACAAGCTAACGAGGATCCATGCCAGGTAGTCGACAAAAAATTAAACTCAGGGTTCCGAAATCATTGTTAAGTACAAAAGTGCTGCAACCGAGAGTTATTTGTGAGTGTCCCATCTATTTTTGGATATTACAAATAACAACATGAACATGGTGGAAGATCAAGAACGCTGCCAATGAGATATGCAAAAAAATGGAAACGGTTAGTGGCGAGAGCTCAGACGAACACATTAAAAAGTGAAAACAGCAACATTCATCACAGCAGAGCAAGGACATGTAAAGAGGCGAGAAAGCAGTTGAACCCCGCCAAAAGATTCACCGGTGATGCTCGACCTGAATCAACTCGGCTGCGGCGACGACAAAAGATCCCAAAGACAAATCCGTCCGTCCGTCGTAATCCGCCTCTCCACTAGTCCAGTGTTTACGCTAAATGTTTAGGGTGCATACTCCGAAGACTTATAATCCTTCCTATCCTAAGGGCACGTCTTCCCTACCATTAAAGCGCCCCCCGGTCTATTCCTTGATATGCAATGGTCCTTGTAGCACCATGAAGCAAGAGGATTTAGGGGCTCGTGCGAATCTTGGGGTTCATTCGATTAATCGAGTCTGGTCAACCACGCTGGGTCGGTGCTTTTCAGTCATTCATTCATTTACTTGAAGGCAATAACTTAGTTTGCACTATCAAAGACGATAATTACAAGATTTTTCCAAGGATTTACATTTGAGAAATCAAAATTTATAATGATTATGAACCAGTTACTGAACTCTACTAGTTACTAACAGTTACTAACTCCTATTTCGAGTTGGCGCAAGTTTTCAATTTCATCCTTTATACAGGTGATCATAGTGTCCAATACATTAGTGAATGCAAATTATGTCAAAGCGGAGACGTCTAGGAAACGTTATTATATGTGAGGTACTTACGTAGTTAGGTATGAACGTTCAGAAGCGACTGAATAGCGTACTTCTACTCCCTTTGACTTATTAGTGTGTGCCTCGTATAAAATAAAAACGAGTATTAACAAAAAGCTCTGATATTTCTCCAATAAAACTATATTTATTGCAAATCGAGCGGGAGTTCCAAAAATATATTGTATTGTTATGAAATTGAAAAGCGAATTTCGCCATTTACAAAGAGAAACTTAGAAGGAGTTAAGGCGAAATATGGAAATGTGGATAGGGATTTCGTGATAACGGCCCCGGCTTACGAGTTGTAGGGTTGTAGGTCGTGGGTTCGAACCCAGACATGCGCTTTGCTTTGTGTAAATAATGTCATCTCCACTTCTTTCAAAACGGTGATGGAAAACATCGTGTAGAAACCGGAACGTCCTAAAAAAAATATGGAGATGGAGTTGAGGATTTAAAGGGTCCGAATGTTCGAGGATCAATAGGTGATATTCTAATCGATTCGTTTTTGTTTGTATGACTCTGCACCCTTTGGTCAGGCGCGGGAGGATTTTCCTATGCAGTTTTCATGCCATAAATTATTAGAGTCAGATCTTGGGGGCGCGTTGGATTCTAAGTTGCTTCTTTTAGGAAGGGTTCAGAATTTCGTTTGCTCTCTCTGTGCTGAATTTGAAGAGTTTTCGTAGTTGATAATGCCGTGATATCGATGAATGGTGATGGGAAATTCTAAGGACCACGTAGTAGATTACAGCCCACTCCCTGACGAAGAAAGGAGGCCTGTGTTCCAGGCTGATTATGCATGTTGTGCAAGGTAAATATATGTATTCCTAATGACATGTTTATGCTCGGTGGATTGATGTGACGTTTCCAAGAACTTTGTGAGCTTAATGTGTTTCGACTATTGAAACCGGAGTTGGAAATACTAATGGATGGAATACACTGGAGTTAGGAACAAAAAACTTCATTTTTATGGGTCCTGAACTTTTAACATGGGTCATGAAAATAATAACCTGTTACATGAATCTTGCGTTACTGTATTAAGATTCATAACGAATAAGTTCTGAAAATTTTCAGTTTTGTAGACAATTGATTATTGCACTTGCAATATTTTTATCAAAACTTGAAAAGGTGGTCAGATATTTATTATTGTTATTAATTTAGTAACTGTGTAAGCCTCACGAAAAAAACGCCAGCCATCGATCAATTTCGCTGTTAACATAACAATGAACTCACTGAGCTGTAATAATTGACTCTTTCGTAATTCAGCTTTCTTCTATAATACGCACAAATAAATTAAGGAAAATAACTTTCTGTTGTTCAACTATAATAATAAACCTCGATTGTTGACGGCGAAAACATAATATAAAATAATTGAATCATATAGTCTTAAAAGCCTAGTGCGCAAATCAGTATTTTAAAGTTGTCAGGATGAGCACTCGGCGTTTCCTGTATCCCTCCTTTTTCCCATAATGATGTTGTCTTCAAAATGGCATCACTCCGCCTCCAGACTCCATTGAAACTATACAAATCGAGTGAACATTTAGCGTGAGTGCTGTGCCGAGATCTCGTGCATCAGGAAGTGTCAGCCTGTGAACCCACGTGGAGCCACCAGAAAAGGACCATCAGCACCAGCTTCCAGGTCAATCCTGACATTTCCACCTACACGTTGAATGCTCGTCTCGTGCGCGTTAAAATAGTTTTCCAATGAGTTCACGAAAGATACCTACAACCGTCGCAATAAACCATTAACACTAAATAAAATTAAACAACCCACCATTTTGGTCCTTCGAGCCGGATCTACAACAGAAGCGCGTGTAAAACGCTGTTGTTCATACTGATTTGCGCACTAGGCTTTTAAGACTATAAGAGTCAATTATTTTACATTATGTTTTCGGCGTCAACATCTATCTTCATTAAACTTGTTTACTTACAACAACCACTTATTAACATCTGTATGTAGTGTGTACTTAGCCAATTTATCTGCGAACTACTAATAAATGCAAATGCATCATATTTCCTGAAACTGTTAACAGCTTACATTTGAACATGGAAGCTAAGCCAAGTTCTTTAGAGTACTGCTTGAACGACTATTTAATGTACGTATGAAGCAATCTCCAGCGTTTTTGAAAGAGCCGACCACTTGCGAGCGACGTTGGTAACTATCTGTCAAAGGGAGTTTATTTTCTGAGTGCAAGTGGTGGTTTGGGCTAATCCTTTCACTGGATAAGTGGATAGAACATGTAAAATTATTCACTGACTTACATTTAAAACATTCTAGTCAGTTTTCAATTTTCTTAAAGATTAAAAAAAATAAAAAATTGTTTATTTCAAATATCCTATTTGGCATGTCGAGGAGTATCCATTTAGGCATAGACAATACCTGTAGTTCAAGGCTCTGCTCTTCCTTTATATTATACACGTACGAGTACAAATAGGTATACAAAGAAACAAAGAAAGGGAAAAAATAAAATAAAAATATGATCAATTGTTACGAGTGTACGCACACGCACACGGTGCGTATGTGTTTGTGTGTGTGTGTGCTTGAGTGTGTGAGGAAGATATTTTTAGTGTACACGATTAAATAAGCGAATAATACCACTTTAATAATATTTATTATTAAGTCACACGTTGCAAAATTAGCTCAGCACCATTATTACTCAAACTGTAAAGCCGCCATATTATTAAGTTTTTTTTTTTGTTGTAATTAATATATATTACATTATACATTTTATTGTTTATAAAAGCTGAGCGTTTTTTTATATTGTCTACTGGCAAATTCCGTTTTAGTTATGAGAACGTTTACTATGCAGTGTTTATTTCTTTTTCTTAGTATTATTTTAGCATCGTATGGAAACTCCTTGTGCGTTTTGAGGATAATAAGGATAATAATAAGCTTATAATAAAGACCTATCAACAAAACTTCGCTAAAGCAATGTGAAGTAAAATGAACAAGAAAATAATCTACAAGGTATCAAAAACACGCCGTTCCCCTGACAAGAAGTCTAAAAACTTGCAGCACTGAAGTCGGTAGGTAGTAAACAATTTGGACAGAGTTGCGGCGTTGAGAATGTACCGCGTCAGACGCAGCCGCGAATAAAGAAGTTACTCTTAGACTGCCTGGACTAACTTTGTATTTCCTTTATCATCCTTTGTTATTTTCCAATTTAAGAAAATAAATATGTCCGTGATACGCTGATACTAATATACCTATTATATTTCCATGCCGATTTCGGCTGCGGTGACCATTTCTGTTTTTGTTGGCTATGGGTTACGAGTGTGTGCTTTTATGTGGCTAATGTTTCACACTGGGTGCCGCACAACCTCACCGATGCTCAGAAGCAGGCCCGGGTGGAATGGTGCCGCGATATGATAAACAAATTTGAAGCAGGCTCGTCTCGGCGTGTTTACGACATCATTACAGGTGATGAGACTTGGATTTATCAATACGATCCAGAAACGAAGCGCCAGTTGATGGTTTGGGTGTTTCAAAACGAATCAACGCGGGAAGAAGATTTTGATCCCCTATCCTGGCTGTGAAAGTCCATGCATAGTGCGGACACGTAAGTAGCATACCTACTGCAAAACGTTATTAACTTTAAACTCAAAAAATTTAGAAAGTTATGTTTTAAAAAACTAACTCATGACTCACTTATAAAGTTTGTAATAATATAATTCTATTATGATCCGAAAGACACGTAGCGCCTTCAAGCGTCCGAAAACAACTGTGACCGTCGAATTTTTTTGTTCTTTCCTTCAAGAACAGTAGTTTTTTTTCTGGATGAAAGGTACCCCTTGTCCTTTTCTATATCTACCCCTAACCACGTACATGCAGAATTTGGTACAGTTAAAACACGCGTCTCTTCGTGAGATACAAATAGTATATATTTCAGGATGCAAAATCAAATCGAAAATGGTGTCATTAAATCAAATATCCCACAGCGCAATACATTTTATGTCACTCTTCACTCTAACTCAAAAACCGAACTGTACATCGAACGATATGGAAATACAAGGCAGGACTCGGGGCGATATGAGTGAACAGTGTCGGTTGCAGGTCCGCGTCACTCAAACGTCTTGCGTCGAACTGACAGCCGCACAATGCAGCACGCGCGAGATATCGTGTCACCGCATCTAGTAAGATTTGAGATAGATATAATACTATCCAACTAACTGTGGACCAAATTTAAAGAAAAATTACAACCAATATTAAACTTTATTTATTATAATTATATACTAGCATACCTAAGAACATCAGGTCTATTCAACCCCAAACATAACAAATACAAGGTATTTATTACGCAACTATGGTCCTGATTTTTGCCTTTATTATCATTACGGCGACAGATATTCAAGACAGACGACATCGCTATCGTGAGACTAATTCCCTTCTCATTGTCAGCACAAATTAAGCCTCGGGCGGCCATGATTGACGCTGCAATACTCTGTATTGTGACAATCCATTACGACTAATGGATCTCTCCGTTCAACTTATTTGATGGTCAAATTCGTCCCTTAATACCAAGGATCAGTCAGACAATGGAGTGCACGTAAGATTTTTTTGTTTTCTCAAATTCCACTCGGTTTCTTTTTCTCACTGAGCGCCCTTCGGCAGTTTTCATTCACCTTTTTTGCGGCGTTATACACCATACTTTTACGCCCCGTCCGTAGCGATATTTTCACTCCATTTGATTACCCATTGATGTTCCATATCTGGTGTATATTAATATATATCAATTGATACACCAACTAGAACTATGTAACAATATGTTGCTCCGTCATTGTCATTTCCAGTAATCAGAGTCGGAATTGGAAGCAACTGGTCGCTTTGTGTGTATCGAATCCTAGTTATATCGCACAAAGGGAAACAATAGATGATATTGATTACTATTAATAGAGGATAGATCGGTAGCTCGATATTAATAAAGTGACCGTTTGGGCCGAATCGCGATTATGAAACTCGAGTTAATATTCAAGGCGGCACATTCTTTGTATCGCTACATCCAAGAAAGTTAATGACGCTGAGCTTAGCACAAAACCAATCATGCATTTGTTTTTTAATACTCGATTGTAGTAGGTAGGTATGACAAAACTCAAACTCAAAGCATTTATTTCAAATAAACCAATTACAGGCACTTTTGAATTGTCAAGGGGTCGGTCAGTCATAAATATGAAGCTAGTTGCTCATTCCAAAGCGAAGTAGGTAAATAACATTGTTACAGAAAATTTGTTAGATCAGTCTTGTTGAAATTATACATGTGAAAACGATGAAAAAAGACGTGCACGTTAAAGGCGTCCGTAATGAAAAACACAAAACATAAAAACTCGGAAATTAAAACAAAACTAAAAAAGCCGTGGCAGCCAAGAGATGACCAGTCCCCAATGTCGGCGCCAATTCACGAACATGACGTAAGGATCAGCACCATTCAGCTCAACCATTTTAAAGGGAGCTTAATGATCCAACACACACGCCACCACCAGCGAGACATTTGAGTGAGCGTGACATACTCTCAGCCGCCAGTCAATGACAGACGTGCCCAGTATAGGGTAGCTTTATAGTAGGTACATAGTGCCGACACGTGTGCATTTTCGAATGCTAATCAATCAGTTTATGAGCCCTTGTGGAGCAGCAAAGAGGGTAATCCATCCAAAAGAAGTGATTGCGGACCCTGTCGGGCACAGCAAAGTGGGAGAGGGGAAGAGGGCATTCATTTGATAAATCTGTTGTTATACTAATTAACAGTACTTTTAACAACTAGCAGTATTAGCTGTTGTTGTTGTGTAGTTTCATGCCAATTAAATTATTTATGCAAAGCGGACTCCATCAAGGGAGGCAAGCTAAGCACCACATGCTCCCATTGGATCGTATCCAATATCGCATGCAGAAGCACGTTTTAACTCTAGTCTACATTACCCGACATTCCCGCTCAAAAATGCACTTAACATGATCGAATAACGAAAAATAAGATCCATTTTCTATAACAATTTCCAAAAGGAATTTTCGTAAAGGAAGATAGCTTAGACCGTATTCAGAGGCATAGTTCAAAACACATTTTGTTCCATCCTTCATTCCCTGGAGAGCATTCTGGTCAAGTATCGTTATATCGGATGGCGTACATTGGAACTGGAGACTGCTGTAATGAAAGACAAAGGATACTGCAATTTCTTCGTACTCTTAAGTCTCACGGTATTATTTATTGGAGGAATAATCAAGTGAAGTGTTATTTGATATCTTGAAAGATGTGGGCTGGTGTTTATTGTTAACTAGCCACGCCCAGCGATTTCACCCTAATAAGTCTCAATTCCGTAGTATGTCCGAGATAGAAATTATTCTACGTAACTTTCATCCCGATATTCCCACGGGATCAGGACTTATATATTACTGCTGCGCCACGTGGTTTCACCAGCTAGTAAAACATACAGCCAAAGTAGATAAGAACAGAAGGCCGCCTTCATTTCGCGAGCAAAAATGCAAGCACATGTGAACTTTCTGTATCTACATATTTTGTGACTAGAATCTGCATTAGCAAATAGCTCCTTACTCGTAGTTCTTCGTTATGGTTACGTGACGACTCGGTACGAAGACGTTTCGTTTATAATGTACATACCTATTAAGATCCCGTCTGAGAGCCTGTGATTGGAAACAAGTTGCCTATTATATTGAGTAAAGAGTTTTGTTTCAAGACGCAGTTTCGTATTGTTTTATAGTGCAGTTGTAAGGTAAGGTAGGGAAGATCGACGTTTGAGACTAAAAATATTTTAAAAGCCTATAATTGTTGTTTCGACTTTTTGGCTCCTAACTTCAGATAAATACCAAATAGATTGAATTACAAACCCTAACATATTTACATTAATTTCCCCGTGGGTTCATAAATCGGCAGCTACATTTTTTTTTTTTTGTAAATGGCTTCTCGCAGGTCAACCGAGGGGGTGGTGGCATTAACGAGGCTTGGGGGCTGAGTAACCGTGGCTTGACCCCCCCGGTGAAACTAAGAGGAACCCGAGGAGGGGCCGCTCGTCAGGGCTTTTGCCGAAAAGCCGACGATGTAGCGGTAGCAGCCAAGGTTGCGGTGCCGCTTGGGCGACATCGCAACTGAGGCCGCAGCGGGAGAGGAGTGCCGGTACTGCGGTGCTCTCCCTACCTTCTGCAGACTTCACGGGGTCGCCACCGGTTGATGGCGGACGCGGTGGGGCGGCAGGGGAAGAGGAGTGTCGGTATGTTGTTGGCCGCTCATCCTATCCTTTGCGGCCGAAAAATGGTAGGCGAGTGGCCATTTATCTGACTCGTCGCAAGTGGTTGGTCATAGGCGGAGGGCGGAAAACGCCCTCTTCAAGCCCCTCTAAATGGGTCCAGGGACGGCGGACTCGTGGACGTCCGCCGCCCCCCATACATCAAGACCCGAGGTGGCGGCGCGTAGTGTTCCACGCGCCTCTTTCTTAGACGTTGCGCGGGGACTCAAACACCAGGAGTCCCAATACGAGGAGGCCCGCCGAGGCGGGGCCGGCACCAGTCGTGGTTGCGGATTAATCATGTGTTCCCGCGACCCTGACGTAGGTGTGAGATGAAACACCGCGGTGGTTTTTAGTCAGCAAGAGTCTGACAGACCCCTCCGCCCGCCCCAGGGCGGAGGACATCCATGAGGATTTTCCAACCCGGAACAAAAAAAAAAGGGTGGTCGTCTGCTTAACCGGATTTTCCTGTGGTTGCCCTAATAAAGTAAGGCCTCCAGCCAGGGCTTAAGAAACTTAAAAACTAAGCGCTCAAATTTGTATTTCTATGTTACTACGAGTATTTGCCTTTCAAAAAACGAGCCATTAATACCTTTGGCACGCAATTATTAAAACATAGTAAATATTTCACTTAGCTATTTCCGCAGGTAATAGCATAATCAGTCACTTTTAATGTAGGTAGCCCACTGTTGGGACTCAGACCTTATCCGCTCAGTAAGAGGTATGGGCCACAGGGTCCAGTTCGGGTTGGTGGATATAAAATTGTCATGGAACATTTTGGTTCTAGTACACACGGCAACATATCAAGCTATTAATTTCCAGTAAAAGCTGACCTCTCATTGTACGGACATCCTATACAATGCAAGATCAGCTAATACTTGAAATGTATAGCTTGATATGTAGCCGTATGTACATTACCCAGAACTTGAAACATGGCTTGTTTGCATTTTGCAATTTGAGGTATAAAACTTAAATTCCTTCTCTTGGGGAGAAGGAATTGAAGTTTTAGACCTCCTATTTTGAGTCCCTTTCGATATATCTTATTTTATTTTAATTTAAATAGATATTGGACTAAATAAAATTAATACATAACTAACCATCTATGCAAATGAATACTCGTATTAAACAAAAGGAACACTTAGGCGTTGAAGTATTCGTTCACATCGCTGTCATCCGGAAACATGCCCAGAAGACCGACAGCATTGCCACGCTGAATGGCAATGCAAATTCTTTCCCTTTCGACGTTTTATACAGAAATGTGTGTCTAATTTAATAGCGTTTTGTAAGCGGATATCTTACACAGAACCGCATTTTAGTGCCATACCTTTCAGTGTTAAGTAATATTTAACGATGCATAATTGTGAGTTCTGAGAACTCGGAATGGGAATTTTGAATTAGTGTTTCGTCTCCAATTTACGTTTAAATGGAAATGTTTGACTAATAGAATCTCAGTGTAGTGAAGTGAAAGTTTACCTACCTGTTTCCTCACACAAAATTTGATGTCATTTCTGCGTTTCTGTTTTATGTATGAAATTACTTTAAGATTACAAAGTATACCTTTATATCCATTCAGTGGTAAACAATTGTAAGCCAGTGACGATCCATCATGTATATTTAGATACCTTCTAATGATTTCCCATTTATTAAGCCTTAATTCAGACCAAATTTTACGTAACACAAACAAAAAAAAAACTCCAAAAAGAAATGCAAAGTATAAGTTATCAAACATTGGAACGTATACATTACAGGATCGTAATGAGCCTCGCCCGCAGGGTCCAATTGTCGACAGCCTCTGATGGATCGCGAGCTCTTCCTGTTTGCACAATAACCTCAACCGTTCGAGACCCTCCGAGTCCGCAACTTGCTTCATCATTCATAATACGGGCTTTTACTTTGATAAAACTTTGTCTATTTTATTATTTAAATGATGGTTGTTTTAACACGTTAAGACTTAGGTTTGTGATTTATATTAGAAAATAGATAGTTTACTTTGTCTTGCGTTTAGAGGATATATATATATATCCTCTAAAAGCATCTTTGTTAAAAGCGTAAATAAGAAAGTTACTCTTTCGCTGCAACGTTAAAATACACGGGTAATTTTACGGAAAAAAAAACTTGATTCCACTATCCAAGTAGACTCAAATGATTAATCTAACCTGTTTAAAACTAACTCTTGACTCTATAAAAATGCTCGGTCGTGACCACAGACTCCACAGCCAGACACAGTCTCGAGGCGCCCTTGGATATAACGTCATTTATGACAGAACTTTGTAAGTGGGCGAACCTCGTAAATTCCCGCGGCACAGATGCTGGAGATAGGTGACGAATAAAGGCGAGGACACGGCGGGTCCGCACTAATTTATGCTTACTTTTCGCTGTTATGACTAGAGATATAGGAATTGAGTCGGTAGATTCTGTTTGTGGGTTAAATTTGGTGTGGAGGTATGGTGGTGGCGTTGATATTGGAAACATTAGACTGTTTACGTGACTTTTGATCTTGAATGCAGATAAAATATTTTTACAAGGATTCAAGCTTACTACTATTACATAACCTCACGGCGGTATTACTGAAGGGTTACGCAGAGGTATACCTAAAGTACACCCACAGTTATGTGATGTTATGCTACTTCATACGAATTCCACGATTTCAAGTCCAATGTCAGTCACTATTAGTTTTGTGAATTTTACATAACATCATAACATCACGCCTTGTTTCCCCGAAGGGTTGGGCAGAGGTGTACCTATAGCACACCCACATTTCGCCAGTTATGTTTAAGTCCCATGGGGGGCGAGCCTATTGTCATCAACCGGGCACAAATCCAGACTCCGGGCTGCTACTGAAAAATTCTAGATAGAAAAACCCAATAACACGTTGCCCGACCTGGGAATTGAACCCGGGACCTCATGCTCAGCAGTAGCGATTGCGACCACTAGACCAACGAGGCAGGCAGATTTTATGCACTGCTATTTTTTCCAGTTATTACAAACTCACAATTTCTCAAGCTTTTAAGAAACGAAGTCACTTCAAAAAGTAAATCTAACATTTTTCAATTATCATTTAATTACTGTACCAACATAATTTCTAAAGATAATATCGTATGGTAACCGAGATCAATTTACCCAATTCTTCTGCCTGTTTGAAATTTGTTACCGACATTTCATTTATGTTTCATTTAATAGAAAAAGAAAACCAGTCAATTATAATAAACATTAAGCTAAATAAAGCGTGAAATTATGACCGTAGTTATAAATTGAAATAAGCTGCTCAATGGACGCTAGCTATGCGGGAGAGATCGCAAAACTATGAAAGTGAAAGCACACTACGAATGTTAGGTAAGTTAATTTATTGATTTGTTTATTTGTCCTGCTTTTGCGCAAACCATTTCTAAAACATCATATGACATCAAGCTTGTATTCCTCGAAGGCCAACAATTTTTAATACACCCACGTTTTGCCAGTTAACTTTACGTCCCACATTATGTATATAGGGAGCAACCTTATTTCCCCCTATCGGTCAAAAATCCAGACTCCCAACTGCTACTGATAACTTTCTGAAGAAAAACCGTAAAAACCCTTTTCAGTCTTCAGATCACATTCAAGTCATAAATTATCGGAGACCAAAAAAGGATACTTTCTATCACAGCAACATTCGTGAAGCCGCACACAAAAGCGAGACAAATCAGAAATAGCATAATATAAATATTTTCATGATATTTTTTTATTTTTTTGGGTTTGGCATCTCGCAGGTCAACCTATAAGGTTGTCGTCTGCTTAAGCGGACTTGCCTGTGGCTGCCCTAATAAATTAAGGCCTCCAGCCATGACTTAAACTTAAATACTAACTAAAAACTAAGCGACTACACGCTAAGGGCAACCCCTGTGAGGTACGGACCTCGGCTTATGGCGTCGCTGTAAGAGGGCAGCAAGGGACTAACTGAATCAGGATTTATTGGATTTTGGAACGAATTTAAAGCTACAGGCTCAGCGGCGCGGGCTTGGGCACGCCACAATAGCGGCGATAATTTCCCTCTTTGAGGAGTGGTTGGAGAGGCGCCACGGCGTCCTCACCTTTCGCCTGACACAGGTCCTCACCAGACACGGTTGTTTCGGGAGGTTCCTGTTTCGCATAAGGCGGGAGGAAACGCCCGGGTGTCACCATTGTGTGGATCGCCCGGAGAACACGGTGGAGCATACAGTGGAGGTATGCCCAGCTTGGGCGGACCACCGCAGTGTCCTCGCAGAGGCGATCTCTCGCGTCCGGCCCTGGTCCAGGCCATGGTACGGAGCGAGAGGGAATGGAAAGCCGTCACCTCCTTCTGCGAAGCAGTAATGCTCGCAAAGGAGGAGGCGGAGCGCGTGAGGGAGAGAGCCTTGCGCCCTCACGCCCCCGCTAGCCGCCGCAGGACACGCCCTGGGCGTCTGGTCGCCTGGAGATTCCCGGCCACCGTAGGCGCGGGCTTGCGGACGGCGAGCAACGGGTAGCTCGCCGTCCGGTAAGGACCAGGCCCGGGTCGACGGCGCGTCGTGTTCCACGCGCGCCTCAAAGAGGTGTCAGCACAAAGTGACGGGGTCCGATAGGGCCGACGCCTCAGGGTCGCGGGTAATTCTAAAGAGAAAACCGTGGCCCTGGCACAGGCAACTGAAGGAACACGGGTGGGTTTTAGTCAGTAAAAGTCTGACACGCCCTCCCGTTCCACCCAGAGCGGGAAAAGTCATTTGATCAATACCCACCCAAAAAAAAAAAAAAAAGCGGTGCGGGCTGGCTCGAGCAAGGTTCGGGAGGGGTGTGGATTTGGGTGTCGCTGCGGGCCTAGGCGGCGAGGGCGGTAGGATGGCGATCGGGTTTTGGGCTTACGTAGAGTGCTGGTGGCCTTACTACTCTCCTGGTCTCCGTGACGTAAAAATACCGCGGCGGGATTTTATCGTGCACTGGATTTTCAACTCTCGGTGTTGGACCGAACATTGAGAATCCAACAGAGTGCATCCCAGCGAGTCAAAAAACACACTGTTGGATTTTCAACTCTCGACGCTAAGCTGTGCGTTGAAAATCCAGTGCGCGAAAAATCCCGCCGCAATATTTAACTTCCCTGCGAACGTGGACTTACATTCAAGGATTTTGCAAACTGGTTTCTAATTTATTCCCGTCAGTCTAAACGTAAACTTATGAAGGTCAGTCCGTTTGACGTCGAGGTTTCTATATTTCTCACTGTTAAAGTATTTGCTAAGCTCTATTATTAATTAATAAAGTTTTATATTCATGTTGGTAAATAATAAGAGATTTAGGGTCTCTCTAAAATATTGAATTTGTTAATAAGTTTCTACTCTAAAAAGAGTAGAAACTCGGTCTTGGCTTAAATACGTTTTCATTGAAGTGATTATTTTGAGAATTTGTCAACATTGAAATGTAACTTGTAAATTTTGGTGCTGTAAATATTCATTATTTTACTTTTTCTTGAAAACAATATGCAAGAAATTTTAATGTCGACAAACTAGCTCTTATTGAAATAAGTTATAGTTTTATTCGCCTTCTATGTTTTTTTATGATGTCTTACTACCATTAAATGATTAGTTAGTTAACTAGATTTGAATGAACACATAATATTGAAGGCATACGTACTGAAGCCATGCTCTTTTCCTACCCAGAAATCACAATTCATTAAAAACAACTCCTTTCAATAAATTACCCTCCGCCAACACTTCCCGTTTACATTCCAAGCAAGAATAACAATTAGTTCCCACAACGCAGAACAAAAACTGAAAAAATAAAGTTTAACAAAAACAACAGGAATAAAAGGGAACATTTTACGCAGTACAGCTTTGGTGATTTAACTAAAGTCCGTGAAGGGAAAAACGAACGATTTGTATTCATGATGGCGTCCCCTGCTCAGGTTTGGTAGGTGCGACAGAGTAGATTCGCAATTTTCTCTGATTCTCTGGAGAACCCTGATTCGTAACAGTTATTACGATAAATCCGAGGCCGACTTGGCATATCGGAAGAAATGAAACCGGCCTTTGGTTACTTCTGATTTTGTGTGAGTAATGTAAGGAAAGACAATAAAATAAAGAATATCGAACCGACTAAATCCATTGCAGGCATGCGATTTTATATAATTCATCAATAAAACATTTGCTGCATAAGTACTCGTCTGGTTTAAATATGTTGCACAGTAAAAGATGTTCTGCTCATAACAGACGACTTACTCAGGCTATTTCACACGAAACCTCGTTAAAACATATTGGATAAGTACCAAAACTTTACAATTACTTATCCGAAGTTAACCATCGCGTGCTTGCTTTAAAACCTCGGCTGCCGTGTTCGAGTCAACCCGACCGCTTCCAACACGCGATAAATCCCGAAGCACACGTGACAACTCAGATAAATAACCCCAACTCAACCCTTTGTGGAAGTGACACAACATCGGTGCATAGCTTTCGTTAATTAACTTAATATATTTTATACTGCAAAGTACTGAACACTTGGATTTATTTTCATTCGGGCGTGGGAAGCTCGTTTTAGGTAAATAAGTACTACAAAATTGCTTTCAGGAAGTTCCTTGTGTGTGTGTACTTGTTTAGAAAATGGTCTGATAGATGGGTTATTTATGAGCTAGATTTATGATTTTCTAGGTTTTCGAAGTAATCTACTAGGCTTATTTGTCAACTTTTCTAATATAGTGATGCTGTGAGTATTCTAAGTAGAATGAGAACCCAAGACGGGGTTTGTCAAAAAAAAAAGGCTTTCAGACCGAATTTCGGCCATGGCAGGCAAGCTCAGCGGAGACCAGCCATATACGCGGGAGATATTATAGTGCACAAGTGTGTGCGCAAACACAGGTGCACATACTCTCGTAGTCCAATGGGACGGCAATCAGACACGACCGGAGAGAGATCAGGCTAAGGATCAACGGCTTAACGTACTTTCCGAGGCACGAGGTATCACACCGCCACCTTCCAAACTCCTGGCTGTTACTAAGAAATTATGGAACGTCCTTATGGAAAAACCCAATAACGCTTTGCTTTTAATCAATCCCAGGACATCACGCTCAGCAATCGCTGTTGCGACCACGAAACTAACGGGGCTGTTAACTGCCCAGAGTTCGTCCGACGAACTGAAGTATCGTTTCTCGTAGATATTTTTTTAATGACCTCCACCAAGACTAACTGGAGCAGACTGTAAAACACTTTGTAATTTCTCAAACATCCGTCGTTAACCTAACACAACGCCTTAAAAACAAGAGCAAATAAATAATAAATAAGTTGAAAAATGTTCCGTTTAACAGTCAACTGCTTGGCGCGACTTTTTATAAGTCTTTAGTAAATTAGTAGTAAACTTTGTCTTACCCAGTCCAGGGCGCCCTCGCATTTTATCAAGTTCCTTGTGACTAATTAATTATTTTCCTTTTATTTTAAAAGTAAAGTGCTGCCCTGAATACAACGGAAAAAGAGCCTAACTTGTGCGAAGAAGCGCACAAAAACAAATTAAAGTTACGGTGCTAGGTTTGATCATGTCCTAACCATTCCACCCGTGTAGCGACATAGGGGTTTATGTACAAATTACTGCCCTATTTGTTACTTTTCAACTTTATTGCCATAATAACAGTCTGTCACAATAACAACACGAAATAACCAGCTTGTTTTGCAAATAAAACTATAACCATTACGAGCATCATGGCTGGCAATACGCACTGCGTTAAAACCGTGTCGCATTCATAGTTGATGGATGTGCACGCAATTACGGTTTACAGTCGTCTGTCCCTCGTAATAACGTTATCATTGCGACAAGCAAAACACATTCGGTTCATATAAATTCACATTCTACAACAATGTGTCTCGTAATTAGCAGACGTCAGTCGCAATTAGTGGAGTTAAATTAATTTATTATTCTTGTCAAATAGAGAATAATTTTAATGCCACCAACACAAAAATTACCACATGACATTACAAGAAGAACTTAATAGTAATGATATATAAGCAAGGTAACAAACTTAGCCCCAATGTGTGAGGACTATTACAGTACGTAGTGTGTCAACAATTCTTATCACTAAAGCCTAGCGAACAGGCGTAGGCGCCACGTAGCGCGTACCAAATATTCGTAGCACGCTACGCGTTGGCGTAGCTTGCAAATTCGTTGGTTTTAAAGATATGAAATACAATGCGCCAAAATGTTAAACTCAAACTCAAACTCAAACTCAAACTCAAATCATTTATTTCAATTAAACCATTTACAGGCACTTTTGAATTGTCAAGGAGTCGGTCAGTCAGAAATATGAAGCTAGTTGCCCATTCCAAAGCGTAGTAGGTACCTATGGAGAAGAACGGGCAAGAAACTCCATGGACACTCTTTTAAATAATAATGTTTTTACATATATCTTAGTTACATCGATTAATGTTGTTCACTATAAGTGAGAACGATGTACAAAAAACCGTACACGTTAAAAGCGTCCAGAGTGCATCAAAACATAATTAAAAACAATCCAGCTAATAATTTATTAAAATAAGCCCTGGCAGCTAAGAGATGACCAGTCCCAACTGACGGCGCCCGTTCACGAACATGACGCATGGATCAGCACCATTCAGCTCAACCATTTTGAAGGGAGCTAAATGATCCGACACACGCGCCACCGTCAGCGAGACATTTGAGTGAGCATGACATACTATCAGCCGCCAAGGCACATTCAAGTCAATCTATGACATTACCCGGTAAATGGTAGCTCTATAGTACAAAGTACTCACATCTGTGCAATGCATCTATATAATAAAAAGGAGATTGAGTTTATATAATGCAAATAAATTCTTACTATCTTCAGCAGCTTCAACAGTGATTCGAATGTCAATTAATTAGTTGTGGTGTGGAGCAGGACCGGCATTAAGCCAGGCATTTTTATCAGTTATGTAGTCCTCCAACCTATAATATGCCTGCCTGAATAGTGTGCGTTTGACAAAGGATTTGAATTTTGTCTCATTCAGTTGAAGTATGTGGGGAGGTATTTTATTATAACATTTTAAACAGTACCCCATGAAAGATGAGTCTACTTTAGCCAGTCTGAAACCTGGTTGAACTAATAGGTCCCGATTTCTAGTACTATAATTATGTCTTTCACCTCTTTTACTGTAAAGATGTAAATTTTTTCTTACGTACATGATGTTTTCATAGATGTATTGACAAGGTACAGTCATGATGTTAATATCCTTAAACAATTCCCTTAGAGAATCGCGCCTGCGGAGATTATATATGGCTCTGATGGCTCTTTTCTGCAGAATAAAAATAGACTCGATGTCTGCAGCCCGTCCCCAAAGCAAAATACCGTAAGACATGATACTATGAAAGTAACTAAAATAGACCAGCCTCGCGGTATCTACATCAGTAAATTGACGGATTTTTCTGACAGCGTAAGCTGCTGAACTTAGCCGTCCTGCTAGAGATGTTAAATGAGGACCCCATTGTAGCCTTGAGTCGAGCGTGATCCCCAAGAAAACCGTTTTATCGACGAATTCTAGCTTCTCTTGATTCAATACTATCTCACAATCACTACTCTTGACGTTTGGTAAAGAAAATCTTATACACTTAGTTTTATTTCCATTTAGTACTAAATTATTAGCCGTGAACCAATTTTGGACCAGCAGTAGGGCGTTATTTACGTCGTCAAAATTTGAAGCACGTCTATCTACCTTAAAAATTAAGGAAGTATCGTCAGCAAATAACACCATTTGTGGTTGATTTATTAATAAATGGAGTAGGTCATTAATATATACTAAAAAGAGGAAAGGACCCAATATCGAGCCTTGTGGAACACCCATTTTTACCTTTAAACCAAGTGAATTGACACCATTTATTTGAACTTGCTGTTGTCTATCATTTAAATAAGATTTTATTAAGCTAAGCGCAAGTTTTCCAAGTCCGTAATGCTCAAGTTTCAAAAGCAGGGTTTCGTGATCGACGCAATCAAATGCCTTGGAGAGGTCACAAAAGATTCCTATGGCGTCTTGAGCATCTTCCCACGCGTTAAAAATATGTTTTAATAAGGTAACACCAGCGTCGGTCGTACAACGCCCTTTGGTGAAACCATACTGTTGCTCGTGAAGGATTTTATTAGTATTAAAATGATTGAGCATCTGACTAAGCATTATCTTTTCAAAAACCTTGCTGAAAACCGGCAACACGGACACAGGTCTATAATTATTAGTGTCTTTACTGTCCCCGGATTTGAAAAGTGGTATTACCTTACTGTATTTCATTAGATCCGGGAAGACTCCTTGATCCACACACAAATTAAATATTAAGGCTAAGTAAGGTGCTATAGTTTCAATTATGGAGGTACAGACTTTAATAGACATTCCCCAAAGATCTTCGGTCAATTTGATCTTGATTTGCTTAAAAGATTTTATTACTGTTAAGGGGTTAATATGCTTAAAGTTAAATTCAATCGGGCAGGCAGAAATATTCGTCCTCATTAAATCAAAAGCACGCGAGGGCGAAGAATTTAAGATTTCAGTGGTTTTTAGTGGGACACTGGTAAAGAAATTCACAAATTCCTGAGCAACTTTTTTGTTATCGCAAATGAGACCACGTGACGTCTCCAGTGTGTTAAAGAATAAAAGGTTAGAAAAGTAGTCAAATCGAATTGTGTTCAATGACATAATTTATTTTTAATATTTGCATATTGAATAGAACCTTCATTCAAACTCAATAGGCTAGCAACCCAATCCTATTATTCCAGAACAACCCACAATAAAGGCGTCATTGTTCAGTTTATGTAGTACTCTGAGAAGAAAAAATCGATGTGTCTCGACAAAGTTAAAGTCTGCCTGTCGGCGAAACGATTCGCTCCCAGCCCTACCATCGAAACTTATACCATAGCGTCTTCAATAAAACCTTAAAAGTTCCCGAGGCGTTGTTCTAAAAGCCGCCCCTTATTACACATCAAAACTCCAACGAAAATATCTCTGGAGAACACAAAAAGTTCAATCGACAATATACTGATAAGACTTCTTTGATGTCAATTCTTTATGTTTACTACAAATTATTGGCATGTTTTGTTGAGATTTGTAAGGTAACGCAAATATTGAAATAAAAAACTTACACCTACGTATGGTTAGCGGTTTATTGCACCTGTTTCTTTACTATCTCTACTAAACATGAAAGTTAATCTGTTTGTGTATAATGTCCCGCTTAAGCTAAAGCAGACAAAAGCAACGAATGCGGGCCTTACACAGGTGACTAAAGCATCACGAGTTTTTCTGTTCGGCGAAAATCGACTGTCTAAATGGCAATTCTGCTAGGCCGCAGGTGGCTAACATCGCAAGTTCCCAAGTAGAGCTGGTTTCGACGACTTTTGTCATGCGGCGACAGGTCACATGCTGTGGGTGACTCAAATCGACCGCGAAAATGCTCAGTCGCAGGCGACCGCCCGTCCCATGAAGGTCGACATTTTGATGCAAAATGAACTAGTCCCCTGCGATTTTTATCAACCTGAGTAAATGGGGTAATGATTTGGAACCTGCCGCACGGCGAAAATCGTCCTAGGCTAAATCCCCCATTATACTTTATTAATTGCATGCTAAGTTCCTGTTTCGAAACCAATCAAGAAACAATTTGGTCACTCATAGTATTTTTGCATAGGCGCGTATCTCTTCTTTTGTTATCTTTGTTCAAAAACCATCAGTTAAGCTACAACGCAAACGCCACATCATTTTGTAACAGAGGCGACCTCGCGCAACAATCAAGTGATACAGCCTTAAGTTTGTTTGGAAAACCGACCTTAAAGTGTGTCAGAGGCTGTAACGTTACAAAGTATTACATGTTGGCAAGGTGGATTTCTTTAGGGACTTATGTTACTGCACTCTTGGTACAAACAAACGTTTGAAATTTACTTAATTTAAACAAAGCACAAGTTATTAATTTTAGATATTTTTGTCCGTCCCTACAGAATCTACTCTACCTACTGTTAAAAGAGGTTTTTTTAAGATGAATGTGGGTTTGGTACTGCATCTTTATTGTAGATTCTGTAAGGACAAAAATTTCTAAAATTATTAAACGGGTAACGGGGTTTGTTTTTGCTGTAAGGTATTTAATTCAAAATATAGTCTAGACTTTTCCAGTGACATTTTAATGAAATCTAATCAAAACTTCAACTTACTAAAAACTCTGTTTGGAGTACATGCAAACTAAATATTGCTCTCATGTTAATTAATTTCTTAATACTATAGAACTCGCAATAACTACTAGCACCCAATTCATTCCCACATCAGCACCAAACTAATGCATCCCAACTTTTGTTCTTGCAACTTGACTATTCTACAGATGCCGTTGAAGTTGAGCTCAAAAGGTCACTCCGAGCTCGCCGCGTGCTCGTAATGTGATTAAAATCTCCCCTCTAACCATGAGTGATGTCGCACTGCCATATCCTTGTAATTAATTAATTAAATATTTTATCTTGCTCTACTTGGCTCACAAAGAGTAATGTTTGTAACTCACTGCTGTATTATGAGATGTGATTTCTCTTATTTGTGTGTGTGCTTTGTTTTGATGCTTAATTCTGCTTTTAAAGATAATTAATTGGGTTTTTGGTTGTTACCTGAAATTCGACTATATCGGGTTGACATAATAGAGTCAGGAAAATGAACAGTCATTTGTTTCGGTCATTGTTGCATCCAAATTTAAAGGAAATACAGAAAATTTGTAACATGTATCGCAATTTGTACCTACTCTTGTGTGATGGCTTGTATTACGCCAATGAAATACAAAGATAAATATAGGTCGGCAACTGTTTGGCTAAGTGTGATTTATATCGCCACAGCGATTAGCGCGCTTTGCTAACGAGCGCCACGTGAATGCCCTATGAATAGTCCGTATAGTTATCACGCTAAGTACTTGTCTTCAGAACATACAAGAAGCCTCATCAGTTACAGCTAGCTTTTTCGTCAAGTTCGGCTGCCAGAATAATTATGTGGCTGAATGTCTTGACTTATTCTACAGCGGTCGACTTCCACGATTCCCTAGATTTTCGGACTCCTTCATGGGATTGCTTGACCTCCATATTCATAATAACATCTTAAAATTAAAAATGGAAACTAAAGCAAAGCTGTCAAATCACGTGCTAAGTACTCGTGATTTGTAAAGAATTTAAAAGTTTACAACACTGCAGTAGGTACTCCATAACTTCTAAAATATCATACGAAATACGCGTTGGCCAGTTTTTGTCCCTAGACATAATCATTGGGTACTTACATAAGTATCAATGAAATTGCTTTTGTAAATCGAATTTAGTTCAAGTTGCAGCTAGCTACCGTAATATAACAGAATCAAAATCAAAATCAAAAGTCATTTATTCAAATTAGGCTGAGAATCAGCACTTTTCGAACGTCAAAATTACATAAGCCAGTCCCCCAAAACGCCCGCCCGTCACCACTTCCTAGTGCTTTAGCTGGGGAGAAGAAGTGGCGCAACAAACTCCCCAGCAGCACAGCTGTCTGTTCTGTTAGAAGAACTGGATTCTAAACAATTGTAAGCAAATTACCAAAACATTAACTTAATTGCCATATGTCAGCTAGCCACGCCAATTCAAAAAAAATATACAAAAAATGAATGTTAATAAAACTTAAAACATAAATAAAAGCCTCCATGCCTAAAGGGCATGGTAACTTACATATGCAATACTGGATTTATTTTACAAACAAATAAAATAAATAAACTAGGACCATCAAAGTAAAATAAATTAACATAACAATTACTGTAACAATAATAAAACCATAGACAGCAAGACGACCAGTCACCACAAGCAGCACCCGTTCACGAGCATAACGCAAAGGTCAGCCATTACCGCCCTCGCCATATTTGAGGGAAGGAGGAAACCCGACCCCCGACGCTACCGCAAGCAGTGACATCTAAGGGAGCATGACGAACTTGCTGCCGGTTGCTCAGGCAAGAATAATATTATCAATTGTCGAGGTCGCTAGCTAACCACATATTGCAATACAGCTCATTAAAAAAACATTGTAGTGAGTAGATCATGTCAATAATAAATGAAGATAACAAAATAATTGACTTATACCGTCAAATAAAATAATAAAAAAACAAATATATGAACTCATATACCCTGGCAGTAGGTAAGCTGATTCTGGAGAAAGAACACGAACATTGTCTTGAGTTAATCACAGCGACCAACAGTTCTTATCGTTTAAGTAGTCGTTAATGGAATAATATGCTTTTGAACAAAGGTTGGATTTTACTTGAGCCTTAAACGCATTAAAAGGCAAATCTAGCAAAGAAGAGGGCAACTTGTTATAAAAGGTTATACCAAGCCCAACAAATGTGTTATGGACCTTATGAAGCCGGTGAAAGGGAGCACGTAGTTTGTTCTTAATTCTAGTGTTAACATTGTGAAAATCACTGTTTTTAGTGTATAAGTGTATATTTTGCCTAATATATAAGATGTTGGCAAAGATGAATTGAGATGCCACCGTGAGAATACCAATATCTTTAAAAAAATCTCTAAGAGAAACTCTGGCTCCTAGCTGATAAATTGCTCGGACAGCTCGTTTTTGAAGGACGAATATATTTTGAAAATCAGCGGCTTTGCCCCACAGCAGAATACCGTAGGACATAACGCTGCGGAAATAACTAAAATAGACTAACCGAGAAAACGAGCACAACCCATTTAATTTGTTACGGAAAACGAACCGATCCTAATAAGATTACGTCCTTAACTCATATTTGTACAGGTTCACTATCATACATCTAAACGGTTGGCAAACGAAAATATGTTGCGGGTCGCGTTACCCCTGAACAAAATCTTTACAGATAGTTGCAAAACAAAATGATAAAAAAGGTTTGTGTCCGTAATAAATTTCTAAGCATTTGTAGAAATATCCATCAATTGGGATAGATGCGGGGACGCCGGCCCCCGGGCGCGGCGCACGATCCGTTTCGACCGGGTCACCAATATGAATAATTTTCCAATCTCAACGTTTATTCACTTCTTTGTCTACCATTTTTGGTTCGGAGCCAATTTTATGACGAATCGTAAACGCCTTTTTATGCAGCAATACCTTAAAATGCGTAATAAATAAAAGTGTCCATTTTGGATGGATGCACATGAGATTATTTTTTGTAAGTAAAGCAAGGTTTAGCATTTACGTAAGTAGGGTAATAAAACGCATTGAATTAAAAAGATGTAACTACATTAAATTGGTTACATCTTTTTAATTCAATGCGTAACATATGACGTCACATACGTCTCACTACTTTTTCTTTATAACATGTTTTCTCCATTCTAATCACCCATTCGGGGTAAATGGCGTAGAAATTTCCTAAGTCTATCGCACTTGCAAAACCAAAGACTAAGCGGCCTTACACGAAATGTGGGCTTTGAGGGACTTACTCGTTTCAAAGTGTAGCTCGCCGGGGAACAATCTAAGCTGCTTCATATTTGTATTGCGCCACGCCACGCAAACGACGCGTCCTTCACGACACGTGTTGGTGTCGCGATCAGAATTTAATGATTAGAAACATGAAATGTATAATAATTATAATTTAAGCATGAAATACTCAAAATAATTTTCATCCTAGAGGTAGAAGAAGTGGCTTGTGTTGTATTTTTATAGATTGAAAACTGGATTTTTAGCCCATTTTGCATACTTACAATTATGATCACGTGAAAAATTAAACAAGAAAACGGGGAAACTGGCCCGTGCGCGTCGTAGCGTGGTGACAAGTCTATCCATGCCTTTGTAAACTCATCCAACTTTAACGTCATAAAAAAAGTGAAAAGGAACCAACTTGATGTAAACACACGCCAACAAAATACTAAGTGCTCCAAGTCTTTGTGCCTAAACGTCTTTACTTGAACCGTTATTGAAGAGGGCACCCTTTTCCGGAAAATGTTCTTGGAAATTGAGCCAAAGTACTTTAATATCGTTTCTTAAATGCATGCTTGTTATCAGAATGCTGTAAATTATATCTTTTTCATCTAGGGATAGAGTGCAGGATTATGAAGATGGGGACATCTTTGAGAAATCTGCTTGATTCAGAATGAGGGATATAAGGTTATGTTAATAATAATAATATAATAATAAACCATTTATTTCAGGCTACAATGGCCCATAGACATATACCTTACCAACTAACATATTTATAGTATAAAACAAAATTGTATTAATATAAGTAGCTTAAAACTATGTTAGTAGCACTTCCCTATCTTGTCCTTGTGCTGTCCTGTGGTACTTGTCCGCGAAAGCGACGGAACACCACGTCCTGAGGCCAAAAGTCTTCTTCCATGACGACGGGCAGATATAAATTCGGTACGCGCACCACGAACGCCTTGAAGTTGACGTTGCGGTGCGACTCCAGTAACTGCACCCTCGGCGTGTACCTCGTCTTCTGGCGCACGTACTCTACGATGTCTTCCGCCTTAGTAGTGTAGTGTAGGCGGGAGATGTACACCGGTGTGTTCGGCTTTGCGGCGCGCAAGCTGACTTCGGGCATCTTTGGAGCTTTGCCGCAGCGATGTTAGGATTAGGGTTTAATTTGACATTAAGGATCTATCAACTAACATAACTAAAACTAAACAACTTCGCTGAAACGCAGCTGAAAATAAAAGAAAATCAGCATCACACACACATCTCCGGTACCTTAATGAATTTGGTTTATCACACGTCTTACGCAAAGAAGAAGGAGGAAGAATATCTTGAAGTAGGTAGAGCACCGGTTTCTAAACTGCTTTGATGAACAATGACATTAATATTATGATCAAACGGTTTGAATCCACTGCTGTGTTACCAAATTCTCCGGTGATGTCTCTTTTTTCCTCGTCCACTCTTAAACGCAGCTTTCTTCCCAAGCTTGGCCTTTAACATCCTGTTTATCGGATTTGCTTACTACCCACGTTCCTTGTTTAAATGAAGCAAAATAAATATTTCCTTTCCTTTTGCACCTGTCAAACATTTTTCCAGAAAATGACCTTCAAATATTCCTATAATATAATGTAACAAGAAAGAGGAAAATACAGGAATTTGGGACAAGACGCTCTCAGGGTTTTATGAAACATTTATTAATAAAATATTCCCGGTCTTATATTATAATGATTTGGGGAAAACAACGCGTATTCGGTCATTTCAGCTCTATAATAACTGAAGTAGGTTTAACGATCCGTGCAATCGCTAAATAAAACAGTATCAAGAGATCAAACGCACAAGTCCTAGAAGACGTAGGTCAAATGTAGATTGTAGGACCTACAAAGGGTATGACGTCATAGTTCTACTTACGTAGGTATGTGTCCCAATTCCCAAATGAATCTTAATGTGTCTGGATGTCCACAAAATGATTTTAAATGATGTTGTTATTAGTGTACACTTTGTATGAGTGGACGGCGAAGTTCATTTACATAATGTAGGCATCACTGGGCGTGCTTTAAAGCGTAGTACATATCACCTACCCACGTTAGTACTTACCTACAAGTTTCAAAAGAGGCCTATCTCTTTGCCTGACATCAGCTGCACGTATTTAATCTAGGAACCTTTAAGCACGTTAAGCTTCCGAATTTATAATGTAAATGAAGTTTTAGAAGTACGAGTTTGATCGTAAACGAGGCAAAAGGAGTATGTTATGATCGTAGCAGGTGGCGTTCTGTAGTTTAGATGGGAAGGCGTCAATTTATGTATGTATATATTTAGTTTCACTTTTATGTATTTCTAAAGCAAGATTAGGTATTAATGGCAGTCTAAATAATTTCAGAAATGTGTAGGTACTATTTAGTACTGGAAATATTACAGAAGGAAGAGTGATGTAACTCAAATCATCAGCACCTAACAATTAATTTTCGAATTCTAACCAATGTTTCTTTTTTCAATAAGGTATTTACTGATCGGTTTTCATTTACATAACAATTCATTACATGCCTATGTTGAATTCCAGTAAAAATCAACGTTTTTATTATAACAAAGTAAAATACAAAATATTTTAACCATATCAACTCCAGACGTCCTACTTCACCGTCAAGCATCGAGCAAGCGAAAAAACGGAACGATTGCGAAGGCATAAAAGCTAACATAATTAAATAGGCCGAGAGCAACTTATCCCTGAGTGGAACGAACAACGGCTTTTTTCTCCAACGACATTACCTATTCATCACACGCCTCGCTGAAAAGCGACCACTTTGTTACTTATATATCTTTCCGCACAGGTTCTCTTGAAAAAGATCGGGAATCATTTTTCTTCGGTTCCATTAGTGAGCATCGGCCGTCCGAGACGGATATGCGGCTGGCCAAACATAAACAAAGTAATGGTACCTGTCTCGTGACAAAGAACATCCCATCAGACGGCAGAGCGGCGGAATCAATTCGGATCTGTATGAGTCCTTCTCGTTTGAGAGCCTCTGAATTCGCTTCACGTTATTGTACCCGATATCTATCGGGCGAGGACTCCACCACTCTCCATGCCACAATGGCTGACTCCGGATATGAGAGTATGAGGCACATCTTGTGTGCGCTGAGGTGCATTGTCGGTATCTCGCGCAAGCATCCGCTGTGAACGTATTCGCTCAAAGACAATCATGGTAATAATACAATGAATTCATCTGTGAAGGCGAATTGAGTTTGAAGTTGAATAGTGAACTGGTGTACGCTTTTAACGAACAAGGAACTAACTAACTGTAATATTATCGAGCAGGTAATTAATTAAATAATTGGAATAATTTGGACACCCGATAAATGAACAAAAACTATGTATATTTACTATTGCGTGTTTTCCACCACAACTAAGTGTACTGAAAATATTTGTCTACAAATGAAAACAGGAACACAAAAATCTGAGCTAACAGTTTTTATAATTCATTGCCCATTCAACAGCAATTTATTGGCGTTTCAATAAAAGCACTACAATACATTTGAGATAAAAATATAAAAACGTAATGAGCTATTCGTGGCTTTCGAGAAATGGTTCCAAACAAAAGAATTGATTTTGTTAGACATTGATTAATGATGATTGAGAATTAGAATATCCTGCAACGAGTTTATTTGTTCATAGATTAACGGCAAGCTTCTGTTTTTAATTAGATGTACCTACAAACTGTGCTACAAGACGAGTCAGTATTATTTTTTATTATATTTTTTGTTAACCCTTCATAGGAAAACATATAAACGGTGAATCGGCTAATATGGACATCAAACCTGTCTCCCGTTTTGAATAAATAATTGAATTAGAAAGTATTAGGAGGCCATAAAACATTGATTGTAACTTGTAAGCCAACATAAGAAAAATTCCGAAACTCAAATGAAATACGCTCCCACAAAACCGTAAACCAATCTAAATGCACGTGTAATATTATGAACAAAAAATCCCAACGAGTTTAGATTGTTCGCGAGCAGCTTAAACCCCGAGTTTCACAAAATTGATCCTTTGCCCAAACAATCTTTACTTTCGCCTAATTCAACAGTTTTTCCTCAATGTGAAAAAGGAGAAATAACTCTGAATTGGGGCCGGCGTACATTTTGGAACTCTTGTTTGCCTTCGGCTCGGTCTAAATTAATATTGAACGGTGAAAATTAAGAGCAAACTCGAATACCTAACGATTCTGAGCGAGGTTGTGGGTGGACCGCGGGCAGAGACTTGGTATCAGAGTTTGGTTTAAACAAGTATGATCTATCTACCTCTTCCAAATCATGTTTTCTTGGTACAGAACATAGATAAGAGTAGTGAATTTGAAAAAAAAACAGTATTTCACTGTGTAAACGTCTACACATTTTAATTGGCGATAAATCGAGCAACAAACAATGAGCCGATTTGGTTGTCTTGGAATTTACCAAACAAGATATTAAGTTCTACAATCAACAAAACGTAATAACTACATTTTATCTGCTGTCACACCATTTAGCTCCCTTCAAAATGGTTGAGCTGAATGGTGTGAACGGGCGCCGTCAGTTGGGACTGTTCATCTCTTGGCTGCCACGGCTTATTTTAATAATTAATTTTTTGAATTGTTTTTAATTATATTTTGCTGCACTCTGGACGCTTTTAACGTGTCAACATTAATCGATGTAACTAATATATTTGTAACAACAATATTATTTAAAAGAGTGTCCATGGAGTTTCTTGCCCGTTCTTCTCCATAGGTACCTACTGCGCTTTGGAATGAGCAACTAGCTTCATATTTCTGACTCACCGACTCCTTGACAATACAAAAGTGCCTGTAAATGGTTTAATTGAAATAAATGATTTGAGTTTTTTTGTTTTTGTTTCTGGCCAACACTTCTCAATTAACAGATACCTCTCTTATTAAACCAAAATCCTAATGAAATAGAAAACCAGCGTACTGTCCGCACTTTGAATTCCGTCAATAAACCCGTTCATACAAACACCACAGTTGGATACACCACATTTTGTTTAAAGCATTTTACTACTCGTATAAAATGTCTGACATATTTGCGTTTGCCAATAACTGATGAAGTTATTTATCAAATTCAAAATTGATTTCAATGGTATTTGACGGATTTCGCTTCACAAACAGATAATCATTGAATTGTGGTGAATTGTGGAGCGGTTAGCGAATGTAATTAAATAGGAATGCAAGAGACAGAGTAATAAATTTACCAATTTGATACAAATCAGTTTAACCACCAAACTATAAATTGCTATTCTCTGTGTTTAACTTACACTTAAAGGGCTTAATTCTAGATTAGATTTCGAGGCAAAAGTATTTAAATTTTACATAACAGCTGTTGATTTTTCTGAAATAATTTCTTAGAAGTGAAAGATAATGCAATAGTTTTGCCCCCTGTATTCAGTATTCCATGATTGTAGAATCTCTTTGTCATAATTGGCACTGTTTTTTTTTAATGTTTTTTTTTTTGTTTTTAACGTGCGTGCATTGTTGCAGATTGCACATCATCGTCGTCGTCGCTGCTGAGCGGGGTGACGACAGTGTCGGTGGCGGTAACCGGCCTGGACCGACCGCTCTCGAAGAAGGTGCGACCCAAGCCCGCCTCGCCCAACCGACAGGGGCCGCAGCAGTGCCAAGTAAGTACAAAGACTGAAAGAAAAAAAAAAGATTTCATGTTTTGTCACAGAAACACTTATACTTAGTATTTAAATCAAAACTAAAATATTATTAAAAGCACGGTAAGAAAGTAGTTGGCAGCTGCACGAAGTGACTGTCACAAAAAGACTTCCACTTAGCATGATGGTGTGTGTGAGTTTCAGTGGTCACCCAAAAATTACGGTTACCATGATTGGTTTATTTGTATTTTAATTGGGCCCAATTCGTAAGATACCATCGTAAGAGTCACGCTTAAAAATGTCTGTCACTCGTTCCTAGCATTGGCTGGGAAAAAAGTTTCATGAAAGTTGAGGAGCACTGTGAAAATTACCTTTAATGAGTGACATGCATTTCGTGCTTCAAACCGAAAGATGCCTGCTGAAACGTGAGCGACAAAACTACCATTTCTGTCTAGTCACTTCACTTGAAAATATGTGTGCTTTATGTCACCGTGAAAACTTTCGTGAAGCTGAGCTGTCAGTGCCACTGATGCCAGAGATTGACCAAGACGGGATGACACTGACACCTTACTACACGCATGTCTTCACGGTGAGATTTTTAGAGATTCGTCATGCAGTAGCATGCTTAAAAAGTAGGTACTTAAAGCTGATTTCACCAATGAAATTGAACGCGATCAGCACATAAACTACGTTTAAGAGCTGTCAGTGTCATTATTGTCTGTGGAATATTGACACTCGCAGCTCTTAAACGCGTTTGAGACGTGTTGAAAGCGTTCAGTTTCATTGGTGAAATCGGCACTTAGTAGTACTTTTTAAGCCTGCTATTCTAAAGAATTGCGAGTTTTCGGTGCGGCGTTTGATGACTTTTATGGTCGAAAGAGTATTGCGCTAATTTGCTTATAAAGTACGTCATTATAAGATGATTTCCTTAGGCACACACAAAACTAAGGAACAATAATCTTTATAACCAGTATTATATTTTCACATGTACCACTTGGTTGGCACTTGACATGTTTTGTTTTGCAATTTGTGTTGTTTGTATAAAGAGTTATAAACCCTATAAGACACCCGATATAAGATTAAACTTGAGTTATGATTGTAAGGGCTCTCTAAGTTAACACCAGGAAGACAAATCAAAACAAGTTCGGACAAATAACGCAAAAACATCCATGATTTATTCGTCACTTTTATCGGTTTTCTTTGAAAGCGTGTGTTGTAGCGAGTGATATGACGTCACGGTAGTGCCATCTAGTTTCCGGCTCATGAAGGCTGATGGGCCGTGACAATTGCCTCTATTTGTCTTCAGCCGGACAAAGGAGAACACCCGTCATTTGTCTCATGGACACCGCTCGCACGATCAGCTAGGTATACGATGCTGCTACATGTTCTTATGTGACGGTTTTTGTATATAGACTGAAACAGTTATTTAATGACGGGTGAGCAAGAAAAAAATATTATCTAATTTTGGGCTTTGCCGCCTTCAAATAGAACTACCACTAGTCCCCCGCCAGCTGCCCTGGCTGGAGGCCTTAATTTATTAGGGCAACCACAGGCAAGTCCGTTTAAGCAGACGACTACCTCATAGAATGACCTGCGAGATGCCATACACAAAAAAAAAACCCCTGCCAGCTACTGTAAAATAAATGTTACTAGCCAGACAATGAAAAAGTATGATTAATCAAAATTTTTGTGTAGTACAAAAATTTTTGTACTACCATTATGAGATTTTTAATGACGCAAATTAAGGACAGACTTTGACCAAGTGCGCACGAAACTAAAAGACATACTATTTAATTTTGAATATTTGCAAACCATTAGTATTTTTATCTTTGCTAGCAAACAGCAAACTAGCAGTGATGACAACGGCCCCGACTTACGATTTGTAGGTCGTGGGTTTGAACACAGCCAGATGCTTGTGTAAATAATTTCATCACCACTGTTCTCAAAACGGTGAAAAACAACATCGTAAGGAAACCGGCCCTATGTTGTCCTAGAACCAAAAAAAAACACATTGTGTCATCTACCAACCCGCACTGCGGGGTCAATGCGTAACACACAATCAGTACCAATAGCTTTCGTTTTGACAGTTCAACAACATTCATTGCGTTATTTTCGTTGTTGAGCAGACAAATTTTTCGATCATATGAAGCAATGGATTAAGTACTGTATGTCCTTCAAACTCTTATTGAGGTTGACAGTCTGTTACTCGATTAGGACTCTGGGCTTGCGTAGTAGATTACAGCACACTCAATCTCAAAGAGAGGAGCCCTGTGTCCCAGTAGAGGAAACATTAAAGGCTGATTATGTAGCGAACAACACATATATAACAAGCACAAACACAATTTATCCTTATATTGAGAGTTCACAAACAAGAATTTCTATATAAAATAATTCTGGAACAACTCAACTATTCGCTATTATGGAGGAATCTGTATTTATGAAAAATATCGAGTACGTTCAACGTAATCAAATACTATACGGGTACCTATCTACTTTCCTTCATGTAAGGAAAATATTCTCTCTATTTTATTATTGGAAGGGATCGTTTGCACTTAGTAAGGTAAGCCTGCAAATATTTATTAACGAAGGATGTAAACAGTCCTAATTGGCACTTACGACACCCCACCCGAAAACTAATCAGAAAAAATACAATTCGTAAGCAGAGAGATTACTTATATAGTAAAATGATTATCCTCGATGGTCGAATGTCAATTTTTTATAATTGTAAATACTCGTATTATTTCGTTAAGTTATTTTTTCCTTATAAATACATTTTTAAATATGTTTATTTAAAAACATTCAGAAAAATATTTAAAAATTATAAAAAAAATAGTGGTCCGCCGGTATCGGGAGTAGGGTCCAAGCTACAGGTGGTTAGGGTACCAGAGACGGGAACCTCCTCGCGATGGGAGTCATATCAAGTAATCAGGCTCTTGATCCAACCGCCTATCGAAAGCCTCGAGAGATGTTGATCAAGCCTTTCAGCCATCAGGCCATTGACGGATACAACAATCGGCACAATGACAGCCGAGCTCACGTTCCACATGTCAACAACCTCGTGTGCTAAGTCGAGATTTTTTTTTCGCTTTCTCAGCTTTCACGTGGTTCCTGTCATGTGGAATGGTAATCGATAATCGTTGTGCGGCGCGCTAATCATAAACATTTCTCACCTCCTGTACATGGACGACTTGAAACTCTTTGCCCCCAACAAATTGCGGCTTATGGAGCTACTGAAGGTAACTGAAACTTTCAGTAGAGCCATCAGGATGGAATTGGGTGTGGACAAATGTGCCGTCATGCATGTAAAGCGAGGGAGATTATGGAATCCGAAGGAATTCAACTTTCGGATTCCATACATCTTAGATCCCTCTCCTCATGCGAAAGCTAGAAGGATTTCGGTATGTCAGAAGCGATAGGCTTCAACGTTACTCACATGAAGCAATCGTTGAAGATATTATTATTATTACAGGTAAGGTATAATGTGAAAAACAATTTTCAAACTTTTTTTTTTTTTTTTATTGTTTCTACTGCTGAGCATGAGGTCCTGGGTTCGATACCCAGGTCGGGCAACGTGTTATTGGGATTTTCTATCTGGAATTTCTCAGTAGCAGCCCGAAGTCTGGATTTGTGCCCGGTAGATGGCAATAGGCTCGCCCCCTATTACATGGTACTTAACTATAGGTACACCTCTGCCCAACCCTTCGGGGAAACAAGGCGTGATGTTATGATGATGACTTGCTGCTCCCCGCGGTTTCACCTGCATAAATCTTGATCCCGTGGGAGTATCAGTATAAAAAGTACTCTATGTGTTAATCCAGGTCATAAACTATCTGTTCAGGAGTTTTTGCGTGAAAGAGTAACAAACATCCATCCATACTTACAAATTTTCGCGTTTATAAATTAGTAGGATACATTAAAATGCTTTACAAAAATATTTTAGATTATTTTTACCTGAATCTCTATGAATTACCCTGTAAAAATTCCTAATACTTTAAAGAACACATACAATTAATAAAAGAATAGCCGCCCGAACAGGGACTTGAACCCTGTACCCTTGGATTAAAAGTCCAATGCTCTACCGACTGAGCTATCCGGGCCATATCATTATCACTGAAATAGCAGTTAACATAGTAAATAACTGTGTCAGCTCGCTAATCTATTAACTGTTATCGCTACATTTTATTCCAATAGTGAGTTTGTTTGCTATTTTTAACCGTCTTTTACTTATCATACTGACGTAGTTTTAAACAAGGATAATAACTCGTAAACAGAATACCTACTAAATTGTATCCTACATTCATCAGTAAATCTTTGCGTATTATACAAAGACATATGTATATGTATAGCTATGCCTATATTTTTATTTATTTCGTATGACATCAAGAAAAGTAAAGAAACAATCACGTATCACAACAATTGCAAGAGTCTACAAAATAATCCACATCTATACAGATCTACATAGTGTAAGATAGATCATTTGTAAGAGAGCTCTAAAGGGACGCAGCAGGAAGGTACGTAAGACAAACACTAAGTAGGGTGAGTGGTTCATTTCCGGGAACGTTCTTTCACGAAACCACCCGGCACTGGTGAAATTTATGTGGTGCCACAGATACTGAAGTACTGGTTTTAAAATAATCGTACCGTTGGGTAGTTATTCAGATTTTTTAGATTAATTCAGAGCAAATTTGAGTTCGGTTTAATATCTGGCGTCACAGAATAACTGATAAACTAATAGTAATTTTAAAGACTTTCATTTATGTGTTCTTGGAAATTTGCTTCGTTGGCTAACGGCTCATGTAAAAAATAGAACTCAGAAGGTTGAATGGAGTATCTTCAGATGTGATCAGCGTGACATCTGGTGTTCAGTAGGGGTCGATATTGGGTCCACTACTTTTATCCTATTCATAAATGACATAAACGCATATTAAAAAAATTGCAACAGGACCTTGATCGATTTTCTGCCCATTGTCTGCTCAATATCTACATCTATATATCAGTGTAAGTTTAGCAGTGGAAACTTGTAAATGGCCTTCAATTTTGTATCGTATAAGGACACTGTATAAGTTAGCCGTAAGTTTCCAGAATATAATAAAATTAAATTAAATCTAAGTTCATCCAAATGTAGTATTACTTTTACCATAAAAATTAATACCGTTCAACTCATTACGTACCTTGCTCAAACTATCTTCAATGTAGGATTAATTTGTGGAAATCGATAGAACTGGTTGCATGATGACTTAAGTGTTTTGTTAAATATCTGTACCTAAATATTTAGCATCATTGCGTAATTGTTTTTTATCCATATGAAATAAAAGTGAAACAAAATTTAACACTAAGGCAAAGCAGGCCATGTCTACGTAAACTGTTGAAGAGTTTCAGACATGCAAAACAATACATCACAATATTTAAAGAAGACCTGATAGCAAACAAATCATTTTATGTGTCGGCGTCACCGTTAGCGGTAGGTACAGCGGGCCGAGTTACGCTGTGCAAAGCGGACGTTCGCCTCCCCACTCTCCCCACTTCTCGAGCAACTTAATGTGAGCTAGTGCGCAGCGAAGAGGGGGAGCATTCTTGTGGCAGGCTCGGCCCGGTGCGCCTGCCGTAGCGCCTAGAGCTATTATCGCGATCTATTTAATTAATTAACAAGCTGTCGGAATAAAAGAGTTGGTTACTGCTATATGTCATACTTTCATTTAATATTTCGGACCTCTGCCTTCAGGTTATTTCATGGTGATTATTTTATAAGACATTGTGAGTGAAATAAAGTGATTGTGCTGTAACTAGTATCTCTATTTTCTTCGCCCGACAATCCACGCCTACTTACAAAGTGCAAGTGTAATATCGCTGATGAGGGCCTATCCCGATATCAGAATTGGGATTCGAAGGGCAAAAACCTGAAGAAAATAATGACGACAGTGAAGTGTGGGCTAACGTCTAATCTATTCAAAATATGGAGTTTTTGCTATCACGACTTCCGACAACCACTTAACCGCAAACGTCAAATTTCACCGCAACTGCGCGACTGATACGGTTTGATCCTGATAATGACAATCGCTTCAATGGCACATGCCATCGTTAAAGCACAACAGTCCAAAAATCAAGTGATTGAAGCAAGTGGCAGTACGAACCTTTGACCAAAGTGAAGAATTCGAATCGAGCACCAGCACCGAAGAGTCGTGATACGAACCGTCTCACCTGCTACGTGTATGGACAACCACATCATCCGGTGAGCTCGTTCCTTTTCTTTTTAATAGATAATCTGGTAGTTCGTTTGTAGCTTTTAGCTTTGTCAAAAAATCCAGGGTACTATGCGCTGTGATTTAGTTTACCTTACAGGTATACCTGTGTAAAGAAAACGTTAAATATGAATCGCAGAATAACTGAGCCGTGGTGAAATTCAACACGTCAGTGTCCTTTTTGTTTCATGTTGTGCCTGTTAACTCAATTACAGAACCAGTTATTATAGGTAGGGATCTATTAGATAGTAGATCCATGTACGTACCGATATTGCAAAATTACATTCTATTTGGGGTAAGAAAGTTAACGTTACTAAAGAGTTTCATTATCATATACCACAACATCAAAACTGACCTACATGGTGAAGATAAACTCGCATTAGTTCAGTGCGAAAGGATAATTGATTCTTTATTGGTGGTACGGTGTTTATGGTTAAAGAAATTTATTTCTCGAAAATAAATTACAAAGATTTCACTTACTTGAGAACGTTTTAAAACTTAAAATATAACTTGGACACACAAACTAAGCAGCTATTGTTTTAATTTATATTAAATCATCTAAGTTGTAATACCATTTCTTTTCGTACGCAAATAACATTATTAACTAACACAACTTAAAACTTTTCGATCCACCCGCAAAAGAAATAATTTCCGTAGATAAGGAATGCGATCCCGGTGCCACAATAAAGCAATACAGTAGTAGGGCAAGTCTGTTTAATGGATGTGTTTGATCATTTAGAAAGTGATTTTTTAAAATTTAATCTTGAAAATACCAAACGTTTAGTTCTCAATCTTTACTTCTATAGGTAGCTTATTATATTGTTGCCCTCCCGCAAAAATAATTGTTCTCTCGCCATTGACTGTCCGCACTCGCGGTAGTAAAATGTGATCCTTCCTACTATTGCTGCGATTGTGTACCTGATGTATTTTTGTGTGAATGAACTTACTTAGAATTTTTAAGTATTCTGGTGCAATATGCAGGAAGTTGTTTAATATTCATGAGTTTCGTTTCCCTGTAAATTTTAACTGTAGGTGTAAGGTAATCATAGTGAAATAATAGTTTAATAATTTTATTTTGAGCGATGTGTAGGTCCTTTAGATTAGTTTTTGGCGGTTTGCCCCATATTTCACGTGTTTTACGTTAAGAATCTTGAATCAAATTAAAAGGGCCTATCAAATGGACAGACAAGATATTTACAAGAAAGTGATCGAAATACTAACATCAGAACGGGTTCTGACTAAAATGATTTGACTGGAACGCACTGATTGAACTTCACACTTGTGTGCTGGGCCTCAAGGGATTGTTCGGGGCTCACTCCATCCTATGCTTAGGGTTTCTGCACAATGTTATACTGTACATTTAGACATCGCGGAGAAGTTGTGTGGAGAAATCGATGGTAGGGAGTATTCTTGTCATTGTTGACTCTTTCACTAAATGAGTCCTTCTCGAGTGCACTTCTTAGTTGGATGCAGCAGGTGCAGATGAAGCACTAAAGGAGGCTCTGTCTTTTCGGTGCGACTTCGCAAATCATTTCGGATCGGGGTGGGTATTGTATTGGCGCAGACAGAGCAATTTTATGGTGAACATGGTGTAGAGTTGCACCTTGTTGCTAACGGTTCTGGCAGGGCATGTGTTCGGGTAGAGAGAGTCATGAGGACATTGAAGTGCTTACTTGTTATAATCGAAAGTGAATCTGGTGGGACCTGGCGCGGCGAGCTTCTCGAAGTGCAGCTAGCGACGGATGGTCCAAGGTCTAGGGTAACACAAACAGAACTTGTGTTTGGGACTCGGGCGCGGTTTTTAAGTGTGGCTTCATATTCTTAGTCTGGGTTTCGGTGAGATTTGGGTGAAATTCGTAAGTTAGCATTGGAGAATATTGGGAGAGTTGCTGCGTCACAGTAGGAAAAATGAGACCGTTCTACAGTGGTGATTCCTACTTCATTGTATGTGACCCCCCTCTGGGTTCATTTGGGCTTCGCAGGGAGTAAAGACTTCCCTTTGTTGTGTGTCTAATAGAGAATGCAAATATGGTCGTAAGCATTTTCGTGCAATGCCCGGGGGAAGTGAGGGCTTGGTGCATTTAGCTACCACTTTGACGGGTAGCTTGAAGGAGGCCGAGGTGGCGGCAGTCCGCGATTGACGAATGGAGTGGGCGTCATCGGGTGGTTTTAGTGATGCTTTGTCTATTTGTAGTTCACGTACGTTATCCGCCAGCTCTGAAAACCTCTCGGCCTCTGAGAGTGAAGAAACGTAATTAAACGTAAAATTGGTACTAATCTGTGAGATAAAGTAAGGGTCCGACTCATGCGGGTTGACATCCTATGGTGTGTGTTATTGGGTAGTCTAAAGAACTGGCTTATGCAGGCCGATATTCTGGGTCATATTATAAAGTGATCGTCTAGTCTGAGAGGCTATGAGATCAATGGAGATATGTGTGGTACTAGTGAGTGATCGGAGAGACGCTGATTGGCTGCCTGGTCCATGTTATCTGGAGAGATAACTAGCTCAAGGGAGGCCTATTTAAGTTGTCCGGCTCAGCTCCTAAAGGTTGATTTTGTGGGTTATAAAACGTTGTAATGTTTGTCACCGATGGACGAGCGTACAGGAAAATCTACCAGTTTTATTCTTTTTACAGAAAAATGGGCCCGCGGTGACTTTAAGGGGATGGAGACGCACAAGGACGTGTGAATGTCAGTCTGGCCGTGACGGCGCTTCAATACTTAAATTAGTGTTATTTAGTTTTCATAGATGTCGTTTGTTAATTTAGAGTGTTATGTGTGTGTGAACATGAATTATGTGTCTGCTACGACACATTCAATGACATGACACTCAGTGACATTTTGCTGGCTGTATGACATGAGACTCGGTCGGCATCGCACAGGCGTGCTACGCATTCGGTGGAGTGTCTAAGTCAACTCTATTCTTAAGATTAAAATAGTTTGTTTCTGTTATAGGCTCTAAAGTAAATGACTTTGGTGGTAGTGAAACTACCAATGAACATAGCATGTGTGGATTGTTGAGACAAGTACTTTAATACATTTGATTATATAATCTACAGGGACCATTTTAGTCCGGACTAAAAAAGAGACAAAAAAAAGAGACAAAAAAAAGAGACAAAAAAAAGAGACAAAAAAGAGACAAAAAAAAGACAAAAAAGAGACTAAAAAGAGACTAAAAAGGAGACAAAAGAGAGACAAAAAAGAGACAAAAGAGGTACAAAAGAGAGACAAAAAGAGAAAAAAAAGAGCAAAAAAAAAGAGAGAAAAAAAAAACTGTATAAACTGGAGTGATCTTGTAGGGTCATTCATGACCGGACCAAGCAGTGACAATCCTGAAGGGTTTGTTATAACCGGACCAGGAGATTATAACTCTGTAGGGTCGTAAGACCGGACCAGGAGGTTATAATTCTGAAGGGTCATTTGACCGGACCAGGCGGTTATAATTCTGAAGGGTCGCTGGACCGGGCCAGAAGATTATAACTCTGAAGGGGTAAACCGGACCAGATTGCTAAAGTTCTGAAGGCTCAATAACGAGCGGTCCCGAATTAGTAGTAAACTCTGCAGGGCTGAACCGGACCAGATTACTAGTATAAGTCCTGAAGGCTCAATATTGAGCGGTCCAGAGTTGGTTGCACAGTCAGTAGGGATGACCTGGATCTTTTTTTGCTCATCGAGATTGCTAGTCAGGATGAACGAACATCAATAATAACGTTATGTCTTTTTAGACAATGCTTGATGAGTCTACGCGTACGAGGACGTCCGCACGTCAGTATGGCCGTGTCGGCGTCACCGTTAGCGGTAGGTACAGCGGGCCGAGTTACGCTGTGCAAAGCGGACGTTCGCCTCCCCACTCTCCCCACTTCTCGAGCAACTTAATGTGAGCTAGTGCGCAGCGAAGAGGGGGAGCATTCTTGTGGCAGGCTCGGCCCGGTGCGCCTGCCGTAGCGCCTAGAGCTATTATCGCGATCTATTTAATTAATTAACAAGCTGTCGGAATAAAAGAGTTGGTTACTGCTATATGTCATACTTTCATTTAATATTTCGGACCTCTGCCTTCAGGTTATTTCATGGTGATTATTTTATAAGACATTGTGAGTGAAATAAAGTGATTGTGCTGTAACTAGTATCTCTATTTTCTTCGCCCGACAATCCACGCCTACTTACAAAGTGCAAGTGTAATATCGCTGATGAGGGCCTATCCCGATATATGCACTACCACGATTATGAAGACCTTTCAACATAACGCTAGTGCTTCCAATTGTATAGTATAAAAGCACTTCCAACGAATTGATACTTACAACAAAAACTCGACTCCACTCAGTAGCAAATGTACCTTTTTCACACTCCTAAAAATTGATGTTCATTGTTATTTTCATAACGCCTTATTACTAAAACGGCCCTTAAAAGGAACTCATTTACAAATTCAAAAGTACATAAAATATTATTGTTGCCAATATCTACGTACGTACTAAACGAAAACTGTGTTTGTAGGTCAGCCGAACATCAACAAAAGAGGGATAAAGAACGTCGCAGAGGGGTGGAACTACGGTTACCAGAAATACCGAATTTCGTGAAACGTCCTGATTTTGGTCCTTTGGGCCGCGACGGACGCGGGCCGTTAATGCCTTTCCATAATGTTTAGAATAGCTTAGATTTCCGACGAAAGGTACTGTTTTTTCAGGGAATTGTTTTCTGATTGCCTGTTGAACTGTTTTAAGAGTACGGTAATTTGGTTTTTGCCAACATTAAGCTAATGGTTCTTTTAATATTTTGTTAACGCTTTTATCCTATCCGTAAACGCAGATATTTATGTTATTTTCTAACCATCTCGTAAATAAATACATCATCGTTTTTAAAACAAAACAAAAACGATGTGACGCACTCATCCCGAGTTTCGTCACTTCAAACCTGGCAACACTAAGTAGGGTGGTCCCCTCTGAAGGAAAGTGGCGATTCATCATATCTTGCCAACCCTCACACTACGTAATTGCAGACTCTGAAAATGAACCGATCTGCTAACTTATATTTATCACTGATGTTACCTAAATGCTTAAGTGGAACTCTAGTTTGAAGCATTAAAGTGAAGTGACTTTGAAGAGTTAAAAGCGGTTTATGGATAATTTTTAATAATATTATAAAGTAATGTTTTTGCAGTACTCCATTAACTTTTTTTCATTTAAAATCTTCGCAATTGAATTAAGGCTCCGCAAACGGGCACAACACGACTCTTTTAGAACTTTATTTCTATGAAGTTTAAATACAAATTGTTCTACTAGAGTCGCATCGCACCTGTTTGCGTCTTTATTCGTATGATTCATTCGTGATTTTATGAGTAGGTATTTGTGTCAATAAATAAGTTTAATTAAAGTTTCTTCCTTCAATATAAATAACACGCATACGCATAAAACATATTAAAAAGTGGTTATTATTATTATTATATATGGCAATCTATTTAATCAGCAATACTTACTATTTGTTTGTTTGAATTTTATTATAAAATTTTCTTGAAACGAATAAATGCGTTTCTTTTAATTTAACGTATTCAACGTTAAATTAAAAGAGAAGTTTGTACACAACATATAAGACATTTGGTTCAAAGAAACACATGTGCACTTAACGAGCTTACATAATACTCTAATACAAACCCTAGACACATTATTGAAGCCTAAATCACCGGCTTAATTACCTCGCAGAACGTTTGCGATCCAAATCCCGTTGATCCCACTTAGCACATCTTAGTGATAAAATATTGATCATAACGATCGCAATGAACAGTAACAATAATCTCTAAGGACCAGTACAATGGTCCTTTTCCTCTTCTTTCTTTTGTCTAACCTTCAGTTTTTACGTACCCCATTTACCTGGCTACAAAGTAAGTAGTATGTAAGAGATTTCTTGAGTTTTTTTTTCCTAAAGAACAAGGTAAATTTTTATTCATATGTCAAAATGCCAAAGTGGATTAGTTATATAAGAGCTCTATTTCAAACAAATTGGAATAAAATTTGATTCTAGATTACAGTATATTCGAGAGAAGTGCCTCGTGATTTTGAGCAATTCAATTATCTATTCTAGATGTCACAAGTGTCATCACAAGTGTGATCACAAGTGTCAAGAGTATATCTTGTAATAAATATTTTTGACTGTCGACACACACATCCCTTCAGAATTTTTTATTTATTATAAATAAATTTTTAAATAACAACTGAAATTCTGCCTGGCCATTTTCAAACAATGTAGGAATCGACTTCTAGTCTAACCTGATGCAGCTGAATACGTCTTTTACATGGAACGACTGCCTTACTAACCTGAAACTAGGTTGTGGCATGGGGTATCAACTCGAGCAAATTATAATTCATAAAAAAAAAACATAGATGGCAGCATATGTAACGATTATGAAGTTAACAGTCAATAAAAAGCTTTAAACGGCAGAATTTTGGCTGAAGATAAATTGGTAAAAATTAAAACTTTCTAGTTTAATGCTGATTTATATATTTATACTCTTATTGCACATGTTTTCAAGAAAAACTTGAATGAAGCCTAAAACTTCAATTCGAACCTGATGATCTGTTAATCATTTCGTTTAGACCTCTTTGCAATAGATAGCGTTTTTCTCAATTTAAACACATCAGAGTAGCCTCTATCGTTACTAATTTAAATCAAACAACTTTATTTTTTTATCTATTACTTTAAATAATATATAAATGTATGTAAATGTAATATATAAATGTAAAAGAAATCAATTAACATGTTTTTCTGAACTCGGAACTATTAAACTTTTTGGAAAAAAGATTGCACGAAACGTTTTAAAAGTAGGTCGACTCCCAGATGGCGTGGTAAAACTACAGTCTCTGGCAATTAGTAAGTCGCTAATGCTGCCATCTGTTGAAAAATTGGACTAAGTAAAATTGCCAGCTCAATAGCCAGACTTAGGGAGGTGTCATTTCTTTGTATGGGATTGGGTATCTGTACGTTGTATTATATTATCTGTGGTTTTGGTTACTGGGAACACGATACCCCTTTATTAAGACTGGCTGTCAGAATTTTGGAATTTTGACTACCCGTAACCACAGTAAAAAAAATCTAATGACAGCCTGGACAGCTTAACGTGCTTTCTGATCACGGAGGGATCACGATATGTAACGGATAGTCACCCATCCAAGAACTGACCGCGTCAAGTGTAGCTTAACCTTCGATCGACCCATGTTGCTGTTATTCAGCCACGAGCTCCTTATACATAATTATAAATACTTAATCAGCCTATCATGTTCCCAGTGCTGCGACACAGGCTTGCTCTCTGTGAGAGGGTGTGGGCCGTAATACACCACGCGGGCCCAGTGCGGGGTAGGTGTGCGGTTGGTAAATGTCACATGTCTTCGAATTTTTGGATCTAAGACATGCCGGTTTCCTCACGATGTTTTCCTTCACAGTTATGAGAGCAGCGGTGGGGAAATAATTTACACAAAGTAAAGCGCCTGTCTGGGTTCGAACCTACGACCGTAACTCGTAAGTCGCGGCCGTTACCACTGGGCCACCACTGCTCAGCATAATTATATTTATTTGAAATTTAAATAAGTAACAACTATTTACTAATACTAGACAGCTACCTTGATCGTGACCTAAGAATCAATACAAATTCCAGAAGTTCGCCTGTCCTAACGCTAATCCAATTCAGTGTTAGCTAAACTTGTTTCAGAAACCACGGCGCAATTTCAGCGATGTTCCTAATTGAGCCAGTAGCTAATAGCTATGATGGCCGGAGCCAATTAAAGCATATTGATGTCGCTCTGTAGATCTTCGACGACCCTCGTCTTGTTTTAACCCCATCTAACTCCCTTGCTAATAATTAATCAAGCAATTAAGCAGATCCGTGGAACGGGGCCGTTATTTTCGTTGCTTTATGAAGCCTTAGTTTTGATAATGGCGGCGGCTGAGACGATCGTCGTTAGTTATTTCAAGAATTTGCCGATAATGTTCCTACAGTCACACTCAAAACGACGAAGGAAAACATCGTGAGGAAACCGGCATGTCTTAGAACTAAAAGTTGGAAGACATGTGACATCTACCAACCCGCACTGGGCCCGCGGGGTGAATTATTGCCCACTCCCTCTCACAGAGAGTAGGCCTGTGTCCCAGCAGTGGGACCATAATAGGCTGATTATGAGGTTCCTACAGTCTAAGATTTCGCCATATTTACGTGAAAAACAAAGTAATGTACATAACTTTTTTATCCTTCAATGTCACTTATCTTTCATTAATGACAGAACTTGCGGTGATCTATGGTTACAGCTTTCAAGCAAATTTCTTCATAGAAACATCACAAATACAATGTTAAGGTAACCGTCATAACAAATAGAAAAAATATCTTGACTATTTTCACTTATGTGTAGGTTACGTCTATTTTCAGTTTATCCATTTGATAGACTGAAAACTCAAAGTAACGTCTGCGTTAGAACGTGATTTAGACTTGCTGCGAGATAATTGGTTTATCTCTAAGCTGGTCCTTCTCTCATATAACTGCCGTATCATGGTTATCAATAATGGCTGTGCCGTTATACCCCACTTGAAATACCCCTCAATCTTTTTTTATCTTTTTTTTCTTTTGGCTTCGCACGGTTTGTGCATTCAGCCAATGTCACGTTTATTTTATTACGAAGGAAACAAAGCTAGGGAAACGAAAATATAACTTTAACAGAAGACTTCTATTCTTAATCTAAACCACGCGCCAATAGAGTTTGTAAACCTTTTGTTACTTTTAATAAAAATACCTATGTATATATTTTTTTCGAGATATATAAATTTTAAACAAAGAGGTATATTTATGAAGAGTCACTTTAACTTCATTTTACGGTGATTAATTCGACTTAGAAGTTGGAGAATTCCATAGACAGATATTATAATTGAGATTGATCTCACAGTCAATTAGAGATGAAAGGTATTTTGAAATTGATGTTTGAGACTTATTTGATTATGAACAAGTAGAAACTCCATTGGTTTATCAATTAATGATTTAAGTGAAACGTTGCTTATCGAGGATATGATAGGATATGTTTTATTATATTTTAGCTGCTAAAGAAGAAATTTATCTTAAGTATAACACTGCCGTCAACACGCCCTTAAAATAGGCACATAAAAGGCACTTTTGAATCTCAAGATTTACATTAAAATAGAATTGATTCTAGGCGCCCCTTCCCAAAGGTAGTTTCGTATGGAGAAGAAGAGGCAAGAAACTCCATCGTTACTCTATTAAAATGTTTAACAATATTTTGTATACATTAATAATATTTTTATATGTGAAGACGATGCACCAAGAATCAAAAAATACTATACTTACCACAATAGGTATAAAGATTTTCAAATAAAGCAAATACAGATAAATCAATCACGTGTTAGGTACAAGGTGCCACATATAAATTTAGGTACAAACATTGTAAAAGTATAAAATTATCCTAAAATATAAACTAGGAATAAGTCAGTGTGTGAGTTAAGTAAAAATAACAAATTATACAACCCGTCCTAGAAATAAGGCTAGAATTGATACAAATAATAATAACGAGTATGTTTCAACATAGTTGAATATATACGCACCCCACAGTGGGATTTGTGCCGGCTGATCCGCATCGGAACCAGAGCACGTTGAAATTAATTAGCGCCCCCCGAGACACTTTTCATTATTGCGCCAATTACTGAGTAATAAGTAGTGAAGGTTGTATACCGCGGAGTTCTCGTGCCCTTCGTGGTAATAACTGACAACTGTAGCATATGACGGGAAACACGCAGTGTATCGTGTATTGTCTTCTATACTAATTTATGAAGTGGTGTGAGTTTGTATGTGGCGGGGTAATCTTCGTCTCATAATGAACGACTGATCCGATTCCGAATTCTTTCACTGATAGAATTTCATAAGATATACAGATATGTTAAAAAAATCATGCGGATGGAGTCGCGGGAAGATTTAGTGCTCCATACTATTATGAAGCCTAATGGGGGATTACAAAAGGTCGATTTTCGCCTTGTGGCTGGTCGCTTACCTAATCGCCTCACAAGCCGAATCGCCACCCCATTTACACACGTCAATAAAAATCGCAGGTGACTAGTTCATTTTGCAACGAAATGTCGACCTCATTCGGCGGGCGATCTCTGTCGACTGAGCATTTTTAATGTCGATTTTAGTCACCCACCACAAGCGACCTAACGCTGCACGACAAAAGTCGAAATCTACTCTATTTTGGACTTTGCGATTTTAGCCACCTGAGGCATATCCGAAGTGCCATTTAGACAGTCGGTTATCTCCGTGCGGCGAAAATGGTGCGGCTATAGTCACCTGTGTAAAGCCCGCATTAGTACCAATAATGACTGCGGATGAGACGAGCGTCGTTCGTTTTTCCGAGAATTTGCCGATAATGTTCCTACTGACTTACGAGGATACACCTCGTAAGTCAGTAGGTTAGGTTAGGTAGTAGGTAGGTTCGAAACCAGACGGCGCTTTACTTCGTGTAAATTATTTCATCAACACTGCTCTCGAAACGGTGAAGGAAAACATCGTGAGGAAACCGGCATGTCTTAGAAGATTTTTTTAAAAGACATATGACATCTACCAGCCCACACTGGGCCCGCGTGGTTGATTACGGCCCACTCCCTCTCACCTGTGTCCCAGAAGTGGGAACATCATGGGCTGAATAAGTTCCTACCGTAAAAGTAGTAACGGTTCACCTAAATTATAGTTCTATTTCTGGCTATAAAGAAAGGAAAATTACTTGGGATCCATCTTATAGAACTATAAACTCCATATGCCCTTTACAATATTATTCAACAAAAGCTGAGAACTGTCACGGTTAGAAATATCTACTCGATTTTAAACAAAATATGTTTTATTATAAACTTTAACTTTTGAATCATTGCAGATATAATTATTTACAAATCTTATTTACTCGATTTCCCTTCGTTTTTAATATCTAGCGGAACGAATGATGACTTACTCTTATTGATAAAATAATCTGCAGTCCTAAGAAAATTGTTTCTACCCATTGCGTCATTTTATGACCGACAGACGCTTTTAAGTTTTCTAGCAACTTACAAATAGTAAACGACAATAGGTTTTACTGTAGTGCTAATAGGGATGATAATATTAGAAATGTACGAACAAATAATGTAATTTCAAAGAAGGCGATAGAATAAAATGAGATAATCGTAAAAAAAACAGTAGCTACTTCACGCTTTAAAAGTTTTTGGATGGAATTATTTCCGTTCTTGTTGCACGAAACTGACAATGTATGGCGCTAGTGTGAAGTTCCATATTCGTGGCGTCACTTCCACTATAGTGTTGTCTTTGTCTAACTAGTTATTTTAAAACGTTTATAACTTGGCAAATTTTTAAGCTTAATTACACTTTATATTATATTGTTCGCACTATTTGGAAACATTTTTTTTTTTACAATTAAAAAACTTTTTCATCCCTATTAAAGTGACAATCTGCTTTCGGTCAAACACACGTATTAATAATTATGACAGTCAAAGGCAAAGCCTTTCGACAAGACAAAGCCTTGCCGCCACGCGACTGAAATTCTGAAATACCGATCCTGTCGCCATAAATGTCGAACATAATTTAGTTTGTTTTTAAAATGCAGATTTGGTCACGCAGAGCTTTTTCGCACCCTGTAAAGAAAAATAAGTGCGACAACACGGCGAATAACACGGTCTTAACAATTCCTGAGACGAGCCGAGACGCGGTTCGAATGTCTTATAACATTTTACATTCCAACTTATTGTTTTGTTACCATGTGCTTGAAACTCAAATTTATTTTTTCAAAAGAGTTTTATGACAACATTTTTGGCGACGTTTTACATTTATCAAGTTTCGACTTGGAACTGTGACATCAAATATTTTGTGGCTGTTACGTGAATTTGTTAGACGTTTGAACTCCGTTGATGTGGTTTTGCTTCGTAATCATATTAAGTATACAATATAATATTGTGATATCACCGAAATCCAAGATAAGATATCATTATTTTAAGTCCCTTTTGCTTGAAAAAGAACATAGAGGTAGGTCACAAACAGCACTTGAAGCAAAATAATATTTGGAATACCTTATCTTCACCGACTTTACCACATGTCAAAACAAAAGACGGATAATACAAATACAGAAAATATTCCCAATATTTTTGTGAAGCCAACGTACATACGAAAGTGTACCTTGAGGTATTAGCCGGGCCGGACTTGAGTCGTGGTGGCTCGCAAAGCCTCCTGAGCCGAGCGTTTGGGTGACTGCCAGGCCCCGATAAGCCACGGCACATAACATTACATATTTCTTATTTAGCCCCCGTCTAAGAATGCCTTGGGTAATTGCTGATGCAGAAATACCTGCAGGTGTTATGAACGTTTTAAGTTTTTCGAGAACGCAAATGTGGTTGCAGCGCAAAACGCTGAGCGTAAAATTAGGTTTTATAAAAGTCAGCTAATAAAACTATTTTACCGCCAGAATTTAGTATCTAAAGTTCACAAATTTTGCGCTTTATGAAGAACTTGTAAAATAACCTCACACCGGCCTTCATAAAACTCAGGAACCTCGACTCTGAAGCGAACGTCAAAAGAGGAGAAACGTGGCCTTTTTAATAAATTATTGTATATCAAGAAAACATATGTACCTCCCAAACCACCAAGTAACAAGTGTTAAGAATGTCCTTTGAATGAGTGGCAGACTGGATCATTAGGTTTCCAATTTTCTCTCAATTTTAAAGTTAATTTAACCTAAACATACTATGCCTTTCCTTCGATTAGAGCCTAAGGAATCTTAAATGAGAACGTTATATTTAGTAAAGTAAAAAGTTCATTTTTAAAAAGATTTCAATAAAACAAGAACAATTCCAGAAGGCACAGTTAGTCTAGACTAGACGGATCCAAATTCATAGCACTTAAAATAATATGAATGCCCCACTTCCCAAAATTCAATATCGACCTGGAGTGTATATTACCCACTTTCACAAACTTTATGTAAAGAGATCTATCGGAACATTCTGAAGGAGACTTATATATAGGTACCTCATATTACCACTATCACTTCGCAAGAATCGCTAGATTGGAAGCATTAAATCTAGTTAGATCAAGTGTAAAGGCATTATCGGAAAATGGCTGTTCACAGACTATAAAGCTCATAAAGTTTGTACTTTACGAAAGTAACTTTAAACGGAGTTTAGGCAGATTCTACACTTGATATACTTCTAGAAATGAATCACACTCTAGCAACATTCTATGCTAAAGATAAATAAACATCAAATTTAAAACTTCGAACACCCTAAAACGGTATAACAATCTGAATCACGCTTTACAATCGCCACACAGGCGAAGAGTCGTGCAACGCTTGGATGGTCTCCAAACCACGCCAGGTAATCCCACAAATGGTCGCGGTCGTGTCCACAGACTATGCCCCGATATTTAGTTCACTAAACTGCCTAAATCACCCCGCATTTTGGGTGCAGCTTACAAATTTATCAATTATTAGATGCAATTTGAGCTGACAGCACTACGTTACGTTTTATATGGATTAGCTAATTGGCTATTTGTGCGGTTGTGCACACATTTCGGTGTTTAACGCTGTTGGACAAAATAATACGATTGGACTGTTGTTCGCTAACAGTCCATTAGCAAAGCCCTGGAACTAAAAGCGTTAGGGATAATCGCATCTGGCACATATGCAATTAGTCTTCGAGAGTTGAATAAATGGAGGATGTTGTCGCCAAGTTTTAAAAACAACATAAAAGTGTTTTAAACCAAAAACATACATAATCTTTGTCTTACTTATTTCCATACGTACAACAACAAAACTGTAAAACCTTCGCTTGTCAGGGCTTACAAACGACTCTCATTTGTTGGCTGATTAGATAAGAATGCAGCAAAACTAGCAGCGGCACTAGGGACTCTTTTGAAAAACTTTACAAGCATTCTTCAGTCCCCTACGCCTAAAGCGTTTATTCACCGATCTGTTTATAAGCACACCCCTATTTTAAGGATGCCTCACCCCGAGTGTCCATTCAAGCCCGGACTCCAATCATGAGATCGATGTTCATTTAATTTTCTTTTCGAATATATCACCCATCCCTTGTCCCGAGAAAGAATTTGACATTAAATGGGCATCAATCATTATTAGATTTGGAAACCGAAAAATGAATTGTGGTCTCTATCAATCATATTGGTTTAGTTACTGAAATTCAGCGGGGTAATTATTGTGGGATTTGTTTTAGCGTGAAACCAAATCAATCTTAATTCACAGGCGTAATACCTGTTCTATTAAATTCACATCTGCCTGCGCTGGTAACATGGAGTCACGCTTCTTCTTTAACTCTATACTCACCATAATATACTGCAACATTAAATCTGACTCACCTGTTTATCGAAACTTTACTAACATTCAGATAAAAGCAATAAACGTGCCAACTTCTGACTCGATCCGTTGATAAACGTTGCTCCGATTGGAAAAATTTCCTCGAAATATTGAGGGTCTAAAGCCATAATCGATAGAGATATAAATAAAATAACAACTAAAATTTCGTAGAAAAGTAATCTATTTTGTGGGAATTAAAACTCCGAATAGGATTACAAGCGCGTGTAAAATAAAGATCATAAAGATTATCAAATTCGTTTAATTCTAGTTTCTGAGTATTTCATTAAAGGGGTTTCCAGCACATAAACGGATATATTATACCATTACCGACGATGAACAGAACACCAACGAGAGTAATCTCCTGTTTCTAAGGACTTAAGCTTGTTAGTGCATTTTAGTCTAAATAGTTCCACAAATCGCTTTTATCTGTACTATTTTAGGACGTAAGTAGACGTAGCTAGAACGAATGCCGGCTGCCCCGAGAGAATCCGTCGTTTCCCTTTAAAGGTAAATTCGATCCAAACGCGAGGTGTTGGGCTTTTCTTGACAAATTCACATTATATCCCCAATTGTCTGTGCGACCATAAAAAAAGGTCAGTTTTATTGCGCGAACAAAGAAAAGTGCGACGGTTAGTTAAACAAAAAAAATTGTCGTTTTCACAATAAAAAATTATGTTCGTCTGTATCGGTCTTTAATAAATTCGGCCGGTGCAAAGAAAAGCGAAAATAAAATGGCTGCCTCAATAAAGATATTTCACTCGAATAGTTCGGGTTGGTTGTCGGGGTAGAGATAGTTCTTTTTTGTATGGAGGCGCTATTTTAGATTGATATTTCGTCGTCTGGTTTCGAGGAAATTCCGCTCGCAACATGCACACTGAATGAGGGTGGCGTATTTGATGGGTTTATTATGAATTTTGAATAACTGTATCGATTCAGATTGTCGGTTCACTTTTAACAGTAGGTATGATAAAAACGCAGGTAATGGAATATTAATCTCGCTCCCGTTGAACTGTTTAAAAAATAGGACAATGAAAACAATAATTTGCACTGTGTGTTTTAATGTAGCGCTTAAAAAACTGGGTTATTTATACATTATGCAAAGAATAAATTATTAACATTAACAATCTTAAAAGTGCACAAACTTCGGTGTAAAATGAAATCACGGTACGGAAATCACAATCCCTGTGTTTTTCTTCATACAAATAACGTGTGGGAACAAACTGCAGTATTTTTTCTTTTTCCCGCCGAATGGAATGCTCCACCATCTTGAAGCCGTGTTTGTTTTCAAAACCACGGCCGCCATTTGTCACTCGCTGCCAGCTTTTGTCTTCCTCCAAGATGTTTGTCTTCCACTAAACTAAAAGGAGTGCTAGTTATTTTACTCCTGTTGACATTATCTTAGAATTCAAATTGTAATCTGGATCCGAATTTGTAAATGTTGATTTGGATTTATTTTTACTATATCTTCGCTTATTTATAAAAAGAAAACATTATCTTTCAAATCACTTTGAACACAATCAAACAGAAAATATATGAAAAGGAAAGGTTCGCAACATAACTGAAAGGACAAAATCCCTCTCAAAAACTCTCCCAAACGGACAAAATTATAACTACGTCCTATATTCCAGCCAAACTAAAAAAATGTTAACAACAGCGGTGACCCTGCAAAACGAGCAAAAAAACAAGATACAAAATCTATGTGAAACCAACAATAGACCGCTTCGACAGAGGTTTTACCAATGGAAACATGAAAGAGAATATCGACACGCGAATTCCCTGGATTATTCGGAAACGGGTACCGACTGCTGCCATAACTACTTTTTTTTACCTATGTATCACACATGTCTATATCGACATATAATATAGACCTGTTCATATTATAAATGTAAACAAACTTTTTTGCTCATAATTATATAAGCGCTTATCTTAAGTTTGTATTTGCCGCGTTATCGACAAAGCGACGTTAGATGTCAAAACTGACAGTGGTGACTTTTAAGGTTATCATGGATTCGAATATAATAGTGTGCAAGAAACATTAACTAATTTATATAAAGGCTTTAAATGTTTTTTCTTTTTGGTTTACAGGTGAGTGAATATTTTGTTAAAATAGGTACCATAAATAATTAAACGTTGTAGTTCCTATTGTAAATAAATCTTTTTAGTTAACAGAGAAACGCAATTGTGTCTGTAGTTCATAACTTCCTATTACTCAAGAGTGAAATATCATATTTTTTTTTATAAAAGTCGCTTTTCGTGTATGTCTGTGTAACCGCGTTGTTTTTCTAAACCACGCATCGGTTTTTGATGCGGTTTCACCCTCATTTTATATAATTAATTCCGGAAGGTTTATTTGTTTAATATCAGTCAGCGGGGTACTTGCGTAACACACTAAGTAGGAATGGCTTTCATTTTGACAGTTCAACAACATTCATTGCATTTTCGTTCGTATTTGAGTAGACAAATTTTTCGAACATATGAAGCAATGGATTAGCAATATCCTTCAAAATTATTCAGATTCTGATTGATTGTGTGTTACGCAATTACGGTGCAGGTTAATATTAAACTAACATATAATAAAGAAATCTAGATGCTTTTTCAAGTCGTTAAACCCGTGCAAAGCAGCGGCGAGTCGCTAGTTAAGTAATAATTAGGTGGGACTCAAAGTAAACACTCGTTGAAATATTAAAATGCTTTTTTTAATATTTGTATCCGTATGTTCTCTGCCAGTCCTTTATGAACTTTCAGTTACTGCTGTGTGTTTATTTAAGATTTTTTAATAATATTAAAGTTTTTTTTTCGCTACCGGCAACATCAACCACAAACATATTAATATTGATAGTGGAGCTCTGTGTACGTAAAAGTAAATATTTGTTTTAATTCTCGGTGTAAAGTTCAATGTTTTCATGTCTTGTTTGATTTCGCTATAGTAAACATTTCAGTTTGATGAAGGTGACGGCATTCTATATTTGTTTGTCTGCTATACGTTGCCCTTAACAGAAATAATAAGACCTTGCTGTACCTACGACTAAGTCACTATCAAAAATGGATCATAATGCCATAATTCTAATTCCAACAGCGATACAATTGAGAGAATTGGTCACATAAAAATCGGTTTTAGTATGACCAACAAAAAAAAAACGTTTTAATATTGGTAATCCAAATGATAAGGAAAGACACAAATAACCAGTCTATACTGTACACGAATGGTGGCGTAGTACGTGACTGTGTTACCAGTGTCGGCCGTAGGCATGGCTGTCGAATTCTTGAAATTAATTCGTTCCTTACGATCTTAGCCGTTGACAAAACTAATTGGGATTCAGCTAGCGAACGAACGATTTTAGTCAACTGGCATAATTTCGTCATTGTAATTAGTCATTTTGTTGGTACATATTTCGAATGGTTTATTCGGTAAAACATCTTTAACAATTCTAAAGAAAACACGTTTACGATTATCATGTCGTTGTATGCAAACTAGACTTCAGTCACAGAACAGTGGCTGGAATGTTACATGTTGCTGATCTGATGACAATCCTACTCTATCGATATTTTTAATATATTAGGCGGATTTCAATGAAGACACACATGTACATTCACCTATTTTGGACACGCTGACAAGCCAAACTTATGCATCATGTCCCGCATAAATCAAACTCCACACGAAGCTTACAACTGCGTGACCAACATACACATCACATCCCCAAAATCAGCGTAGAAACAGACTTGTAACAAAATCGTTGGGATATCAATAGTTCTTAATTGGCGGAGACGAACCGCCGAACCTCGCGCAGCAGTGACATCCAACTAGCGACGCGCTGAGCTTCGAACGTGGGCCGCAAGATGGCGCCCATAGATTGGCACTATCATGGCCATACCTTCCCTTCACTGATAGTCTATGTTGGGTAGACGTGGGCTCCGTTTGTATTAGGAAATGTTGATGAATTTATTGTGGGTCCCAAGTAGTTTACTGGGTCACGGAAATGATGATGCCAGAACTTTTCGGTCCCGGGGAGGATAAGAAATCAAAAATGTTTCTGTCTATTCGAAATAGTTAGTACGTCCGTTTTCAGGTTTCATGTGTGATTGGATATAGTTCGAGGACTGTTGTAACGTCCAATTATTTCATATCCATGATGAGTGACGATTCTGAAAACTGCCTACGCGCAGCAATCCTCGTTAATGATCAAATACCAATACATCAAATGTCAGCTGCAATACAAAAACTTGCCATTTAATCACAGAGAGCTTATAACAAAACATTACATTGTTTTGTGCCTATGGATAATGAAATATACATTTTTCGCAGAAGCAGGCTCTATAAACAAAGGGCGCTCATCCCACTTTCAATTCAATTCGCGGTAACGTAAATCCGAGCGATCAGGGGGGAAACATCGCCAGATTATGTGGAGTACTAGCTCTGGAAACATATTTATATAAAATACAATTTCATTGAAATAATATGAAAACTGTTATTACTGTCTCTTATATTTCAATATAAAATACCTAAACGATGTGTACCGGTTATTGTAACGTAATCAAAAGCCTGATGAATGATTCATAGAATCCGTTTTATTGTGACTTTTAACAAGTGTTTATTACAGACAATCATAATTGATACAAAAACCAAAACGGTACTTTCTGAAATGTTGAAGAATCACAATTATAATTTCGTCTCGTAAAAATATTACAGTCTCTTTAATAACAACAGCAGATCCTATACTCCTTAGCTCTCAGCTCACGCCCCACAGAGGTGGAACAAATCCACCAGATTAAGTCATCGAAAAATTTTATGCGTGCGCGGCGCGCGCCCCGGAGGCTTAGATGGAGGCCCAAGGTGTGATCCGTAACCGCCGCGCAGTTTCCATTGACGATGTGTCGCCGAAAAAACGGATTTAACGGCTTTACGGAGCTCCAGTTATTTGGATTGACAGCTGTGCTGACTAGGGATTTATTAGGACTTTGTTTTTGTAAAGATGAAGTGTGTTAACGAAGTTGTGGTTTTTAAAATTGTTTTTTTTTTTCTGCTGTCACGTTTGGTTTGGTCCCATAATATCGATTAGATCGTTCCTTTCAATGAGAAAACCGTAAATCTATTCGTGGAATACGAAATTACTAAAGCATATCCCCAAAAAAAAAACAGAATGAATATGATCAATCAGTTATAAATAAGTACTTCAATTACTTAATCCAATTCTATTCCTGATACAGCTTATTCCGAGAGGATCATAAAATCCAGTGAGCATTTAAGTGAGCGAAAAACATAAGCACGGAGCAATAATAAAACGCAGTAAACACGAGTTTGCCCAACTATATCGGTAAAAGAGAAATAAAAACGGGTTGTAGATAGGGCTGTCACTTATCAAGACGCTTTCTCTTTAGAACTGGCAACCTTTGAAGTCCGAGATAAGTTCAAAATCCGCTGAATCGAGACAAAAATACGAGTACTAAGGCTTTTATGTGAAGACTGTCTTTTGCTGAATTAAGACAGTAATTTTCCGAATTGACGCTACACTTAAATAACATTTCAGTTGTCTACATAAGAACCGTAATTTTCCGAGTCTAGACCACATTTTCTGAAGTTTTATTTCCATTCACTAGACTCGAGCCAAACCTTTTCTAAAAAGTAATCCCTTAGGTACGCTGAAAAAATAAAACTCGAATCATTTCTATTAACTGCAATTGAAACCTTATGTAACTAACATTTAATTCTGTGGAAAACACTTTTATAAAAATATACGTCTGTGACACACACGTGAACGGAAGCAAGGGAGATCTTCTAAAAGTTCCGCTTTTGATATTGAGTTAAAAACTTTATTTACTAAATCATTCGCCAGTGACCGCTTTCAAAGGCAGGGCTGCCTTCGACACTAGTTTGTAATACTTGACCCCGATTTTACGTAAATTTCAATGTGGGTCAGGATCTCAGCAGTGAACAGAATTGGGTCGCCACAACATGTCCACTAAACTGACGAATGCAGCCGCTTTAGTACATCATTACCGTCAAATATTGTGTTCTTTATTTGAGTTTTAGAGTTAAAAACAAACAAAAAATTTAAAAAAGATCAATTGATGAAAAACGTGAATTTTTCACGTAACGGGTGGGTTCACGTTCCAAAACAAGCTACATTTTGATTGAAGCCAATATCAATAAAATTGCGTAATGTTGCAATAAATAAAATGTAAACCCATGCATACGACCCAATAGAGATGCGACAACTATTTCCGATCATAAAACTGATATTAACGACAGATACAGCTGTTAAAATCCGCTTCACATCAAACTATCTGCTTTTGACATCGGTCTCATAGATGTCAGTTTATACGGCAGTAAACCATGCTCATCCTATAACACTTCCTATATCTTAATGTTTGTTCGAAAGCTGTAAGGTTTTATGTGCACTTTAACTTACATCAATGAAGTTGTGTTGTTTGAAGATGTTTGTAGTGTAGAAACCGATTGCATTTAAGTGGACCAGTTTAGGTTAATGTACCAACAGTTTAGCATATAAAAACTAGAGCTTAACATCATTGATATTATAATAGAGATTATCATCATTGGCAGCCTTGTTCCACCCACTGCAGAGTATAGGCCTCCCCCCTTTTTTGCCACGCTTCGCTGGTCTGTGCAAGTCTCATCCAGGTCTTCCCCGCGATCTTCAGAAGGTTGCAACCAACTTAGCCGCCGGTCTGCCAACGTTAAACTGAAACACTACAGAGAAACTGAGACTCGGCAAAATACATTATGCTAATAATTCCATGTTATAAGTTGTTGTTATAAACACTGAATGACAAACCCACAGACAATTAAAGACATAACATACAAGCTAAATCAAACAGCACACAGAAATTAAGTCTTTCCGAACAAAAAATAAAATGTTCAAAAATATGCTGGCACCGAGAGCATTCTGACTACGAGCAAATTATTATTTCCTTTTTAATTTCTCCGAGAAGAATGGCGCCGTATCGATATTGCTCTCTTCCCATTTATTTCTCCAATATTTTACTGTTTCCAATTGTTATTTTACTGTGTTTTATACCCAATTGATTTTCAATAGCTAGTGAATGCGAATTTATTATTCTGAATCCAACATTTTATTCTTGGTTTGTTGCTCGAGATGCTGGAGAATTTTATTAATATTCTAAAGTATTTTGTATTGTAGCTTTTTAATTCATACATTTCAAACACATTCTCACTCGAGATGCGATTTAATTGCACCCATAGTATTGTAAATTAATAGGTACTCTGATACAATAGAATTTATACATTATCCCTCTTTTAAAAACGTTGCATTAAGTTAGGAGACGTTTAACGTCAAAACGCTATCAATTACTAAACATTTTTTTTTACCAAGGGGTAAGATATAGGTAAGCATTTGGGGGTATATGGTATGTTTATCACGATCACTTCTGTAGTAAGTAACACCGCCATAACTGGTGAAATGTGTACTATAGTTACACCTCTTCCTAAACCTTCAGGGAACGTACGTGGGATGTTATGACACCAAAAATATAATATTCAGTAAGAGCAGCCTCGCGGTGAGCGAGACTAGATGGTTGCATGCTGCCGTCAGTAAAAAAAAAACCCTTTTACAAAGCGTTGTACGCTTAGTACTTAGATAAACAATCGCCATTTGTATAAAAACAAGTCGGCGAACAAAAACAAAAGTACGTCAGATCATTAAGGAATATGTTAAAAGTTGCATTTCCTACAACGTAGTCTCCCCACAGACTGCGCTCAGCAATCATTAATGTGCATCTGTCGAGGATCTTAGCTTGCGAACCCAGTTTATCTGTATTCAGTTTGTTTTTATTTCTTATTGTGCAATAATAAATTAAAGCGCACATGTTTTCTATGTGGTTCACAATTAGTCGTTGTTCCGATAAAAAGTATTTGAAAACGTGGGCAGTTAGGGTTCGCCTTTAATCACTTCTAACGGGGGCAAATATTACCTTCTAGCTTCTCACACAACTGCAGACTACAAACAGAGGTCCGTGTTTAAAGGACCTAGTACATATCTCATTTTTTGTTTCCTTTACTTATTTTTTGTCTGGATTTGTGGCCGGTTGATGGCAATAGTTACACCTTTTGCCTATTACAGGCGTAATGTTACGATATTGGTCTAGTGGTCGCAATCGCTACTGCTGAGCATGAGGTCCTGGGTTCGATTCCCAGGTCGGGCAACGTGTTATTGGGTTTTTCTATCTGGAATTTCTCAGTAGCAGCCCGAAGTCTGGATTTGTGCCCGGTAGATGACAATAGGCTCGCCCCCTATTACATTGGACTTAAACATAACTGGCGAAATGTGGGTGTACTATAGGTACACCTCTGCCCAACCCTTCGGGGAAACAAGGCGTGATGTTATGTTATGTGTTACGATATTTTATTTCATGTTTTTTTTTGTTTTTAATTAAAAGTCACAGTCAAAGTCAAAGCATTTATTTCAAATAGGCCCATAAAAAGGCACTTTTGAACGTCAAAATTTACATTAAAAATAGAACTGATTCTAGGCGCCACTTCCAAAAAGTAGTTTCGTATGGAGAAGAAGTGGCAAGAAACTCCACCGTTACTCTTTTAAAATGTTTTACAATATTTTGTATACATTTGCTTTCCGTGTACTTTTAAATCCTAAGTGATAGTGCAACACTTATTTTCTTTGTTTATTTTTCTTTGTCTTTCCATATTATGTGAGTACTATGTACATGCTTTAAAGCTACCATTTACAGGGTACGTCTTTCATTGACTTGAATGTGCCCTGGCGGCTGAGAGTATGTCATGCTCACTTTAATGTTTCGCTGATGGTGGCGCGTGTGTTGGATCATTTAGCTCCCTTCAAAATGGTTGAGTTGAATGGTGCTAATCCATGCGTCATGTTCGTGAACGGGCGCCGTCAGTTGAGACTGGTCATCTCTTAGCTGCCACGGCGTATTTTAATTCAATTTTATTTTCGAATTGTTTTCATATTTAAATAACGGACGCTTTTAACGTTCTGCATCGTTCTCACATGCATAATTTTAACATGAATGATGTAACCAATCTATTGTAAACATAATTTGATTTAAAAGAGTGTCCGTGGAGTTTCTTGCCCGTTCTTCTCCATAGGTACCTACTACGCTTTGGAATGGGCAACTAGCTTCATTTTTCTGACCGACCGACCTTGACAATTCAAAAGTGCCTGTAATTGGTTTATTTGAAAAAGCATTATCCTTACATTTTTATAATTTACACTACATTGTAAGCCTAAAATAGAATTACACATGCAGACCATTATAAATGAACGGGCGTGTTAAGTATAACAAGGAATATCTCAACGGTCGAGAACAATGGCTGTCCTTCCTACGGAACCTTTGTCCCGGCTGACCCTTGCGATAACATTGCACTACCAGCCAGTCTTATTTAATGTCTGCCTTTACGATATACGGACATATAAAATTGGGATAAACTTAAACTGACATATTTTAATTGTTGAAATGCGGAATTATTTCAGATATCAGGCTATCAAATTAAAAAGCTAAGAGGGTATTTCTAAATATGCTTAGGCTTACCAACTGATTGAAGACAAAAAAATTGCAGCTTGATGTAAAAAATATGTATAATATTTACTCATAGTCTTATCTAAGGTCATAATAAAAAGATATTTTTCTTCCAACTATGCTTTAATTTCATCACAATCACACTAAAAACTCAGTACATAGCGAGTCTTTAATGCTCTAGAGCAATAAAAATGTATGAAATTTCATTATTGCACAGTTTTTTTTTAATCGCACCAAAAGGTGCCAATCTCAATGGATTAGCTATATTCAGCCTGCCGATATCAATACTTTTTTTTTACGTACGTAATATTCGTTTCTATCCTACTTGTTCCAAATTTAAATATAAATTTGACCAACAAAACTCTTAACTGCTCAAGTATCTTAATTGCTCAAGTATTACTTTTAATTTCAATAATTAAACTTCTATTTTAACTGTTTGATATGAGTTTCTTTTATCTACTATTCCTTTAGGTAATAGTTGAAAGAAAAGCACATTATGCACCTCGCCTTAAGTAATATATATTGCCCTCGCGCCTGTAAGAGTAGAGCCCGAGCGTTAGCGAGGGCTCTAAATCAGGCACTCGGTGCGATAATAAAGTACTTTGTGCTCGATGCAATAATCTACTATTGTTCATACAAATACAGCAAGCAAAAAGGTTTTAACATAATGGCCATGTTAGCACTGATTAAAATTTCAAACGAATGATACGGCATTCATTCAATTCCGAATGAACGTTATTTACATATTAAATTGGATACACATTTTACGGATTAAATTAAAACCAGATTTTAATAATGCGTTTGTTAATTTGTGAACGGTACGTCAGCTACTCAAATATTCCACGAAGCGAAAACAACTGAAAAGTTTTGTAAATCCCTATACATAAATCCGTTGTAAGTAGAACTAAATATTTTGATTTATATTTGATCGGAAACACAATAACTACCATATTTTTTTATATTACAAAATATTTTGTACCTAAATTTGGGATAAATAAACTGCACCTAACAAGAGGTGCAGTTTACTTAAATAATCAGGGAACTCAATATGTCGTACCAACTCAAAGTCAAAGTAAAATCATATATTTCAAAAAGGCACATAAATGTCACTTTTGAACGTCAACATTTACATTAAAAAACATTGATTTGCCCTTTCCAAAAATAGTTTCGTACGTAGAAGCATGGGCAAGAAAATCCACCGTTACTCTTTTAAAATGTTTTTTTTTTTTGGGAATGGCATCTCGCAGGTCAACCTATGAGGTTGTCGTCTGCTTAGACGGACTTGCCTGTGGTTGCCCTAATAAATGTAGGCCTACAGCCAAGACTTAAACTTATGTAGTAACTTAAAAACTAAACGACTACACGCTAAGGGCAACCCCTGTGGGGTACGAACCTCGACGAATTAAAAGCTACAGGCTCAGCGGCGCGGGCTGGCTCGAGCAAGAGTCGGGAGGGGTGTGGAATTGGACGTCGCGGCGGGCCTCGGCGGCGAGGCGGTAGGACGGCGATCGGGTTTTGGGCGTACGTGGCCTTACTACTCTTTTGGAGGAGGGTAGTGGCGTCGTCGGGGGTTTAAAATGTTTTACAATCTCTTGTACTTATACAAGAATATGAATTATATGTGAAGATCACTAGACATATCACCTACAGTAAAATTACTATACCACAATAGGTAAAAATAATTAAATATAAAGCAATGGCTGGTAAATTAGTTATGAGGTACATAACTGTCGCATTGCATTCGATCTCATAGGGAGACTAGAAAATGGCATGAGCACAGATACCTTAACATCACTGCCTTAATACTAGGAATGTACCGATTATCCCAAGTTTACGAGATGCCGTCAAAATATCCGACAGTACGACTTTCTTATTCGTATATTTTGTCATCTGGCACAACGAGTAACGTTGTCTGTGACTGCTTCAATTTATAACTAAATCGGAACAGAGGTTAAGACTGATCAATCAAACGTAGCAATACTTCAAAATAACAGTGACAAGTTGTTAACTCACTCACCAGGCTCTAATAAACGCAATTTTCCTCAACCAATCACATCCTCACAAAAAACAGCTGACTGCCATTTTTCCCGTTGTTCGGCTTTTTCGGCATAGAAATAGTCTCCTTACAATAATACACCGAAAAACTGTGAAAGGTATTTCGACAAAAAACAGGTTAGCGAAAACGTTAGGGTTGACGAAAAATATTCAAATGTGGAACACAATACTCGAACAATGACGGGTCGATTGTACCACACGCCAGCGTTTAACCTGCCCTTATAAATAATTCATGATATAAATATCTGGGGCCAATAAAACTATGTTATTATAATTTAGATGGAGTTTTGATCGAGAATTTGTAACATGTTATGTATATTTTGTTGTGATTTTTCGAAAATAGTGTGAACCAAAAGTGCTTTGCAATGTATGTAAAAACTCCGTTCGATGTCTGTTTTTATTTAGGGACGATTCAAATCATGACACTTTTGTAACATCGTACATCACTATGATACTCGTACACTTAAACAATGCAACAATTTAAGTAATAGTCTGCATCGAGTCCAAAACCATCTTGAAACTTACAATTGAAACTGTTTATAGTTTCAAACATCAACAACATTTTCTTATACATATCTTATCTCTAGATACACGTGCCAATAGTATGCCCGAGAGGAACATCAAAATAAAAACAGGATAAGGAGACCAAAATACCTTTTAATTAGATGAGAATCAAACGCAAGATTAGGGTCAACACTCGCCCGGGGAGCTCTCCGCATTGTCGGAGGTACAGCCTCCATTTTAATATAATTATTATATCAACGATAGCTTACTGCCGCCGCCCGGGGCCACTTGCCCGTTTTGATGTTAGTTGTGCTGTAATAAATGAGAATAGACATATTTGTTTGTTGATTATTAAGCAGTCTCCTTGTAAGCTATCAACGGTTTTGATTATTGTATTTGTTCTTTTTGAGTGCAATGTCCATAGGACTGCATTTGATTTCGTGAAGAGAGAGAGAATTTCTTAATAGGCCAGGCGCTTTACTTTGTGTTATTAATTTCATCACCACTGCTCTCAAAACGATGAATGAAAACATCGTGTGGAAACCGGCATGTCTTAGAACCAAATTCGGAGACATCTACCAACCCGGGCCCTAGTGGTAGGTCTCGAACAGTGGATGCCTGTGATCCAGCATTGGGGACGTTATAGGCTGATTTTGCAGCAAACACCTTACTTTACCACATCCGACCCTAACTACTTGAATCTAAAGACGGTCTCTCTTGTTCCAGGTTTGCAACAAGATCTTCGGCAACGCGTCGGCGCTGGCGAAACACAAACTAACGCACAGCGACGAACGCAAATACGTGTGCATCACATGCGCAAAGGCTTTCAAGAGACAGGATCATCTGTAAGTTTAATTAAAACTGAACGACAATTCTCGTTATTAAAAATGTTCGAAATCTCTGTAGTGTAGTCGCGACATTATCTCAGCGACAATTAATGTAAATAAAACGGAAATGTAGGGAAAAAAGAGGCCACAGTAGTGACCAGATTCGTGCGTAATGCACTATCTAGGCTATCGTTTTAAAATATATGTTAGTTGTTTAATTGTAGAATAATAATAGGTAATTTCCTACATACTGAGTACTTTGTAATAGGTTGTAATTTAATTAATCGTACAGTGCGCTGGTCCATGTACGATATAAGTAGATATAAAGACCGCTGTATTTTTTACGTGACTGGATCTATCTTTGACAGATTGGTTGGGACCAAAATTAAAAAGCAAATTTTCTTAAAAATACGGCTATTGTCTCTCTGACCTTTTTAATGTCTTCCCATTATAGTTTTATCTAGACTTCTAATTTATGGACAAAGACCAGACTAATTATAGTTTGGTCAATTATACGAACACATAAGTATCTAGTAGTATCTACATCAAACAATCATTCAAACCTTACCTCAACAAAAACCGATCAACTTTTAGGAGTAGTTTCATAATAAAAATAATCTAAAAATTAAATACGCAGACGCAATTTACTAGTTCGCACAACCGTAGGAATAGTTATCACACGCTAACTAGTTTGGACAAACAAGCTAACTAGTTTAAAGATCAAAGCAGTGATTTAGGCGACGGGACACATGTCGAGCAAGGTGGTGCTTTAATAGCCGCAGCTTAGACGCATAAATATTAATGAGCAATGAGCTAAACCTCGCGTATTCACCAGCATACTGTAGGTACCCGGCCGTAAATTGCTACAGTATTTTTATCTCATGAAGCGACACGTGCCTTACTTGTGGTAACCAAATGTTCAAAACCGCTGTGAATGTTTGCGTGAAGATGAGTAACGTCAGCATATAACACCCACACACACACGTCCGACTTCGCCATTGTCTCGGACGGTACCGCGAGCTCCTGTGCTTACACACACACTCGCTGAATGTTTGTACACCTGGTCATCATTTCAGCTGAAAGATTTCCACTGCTGGACATAGGACTCTCCCAAACACCGCCACTTCGACCGGTTTTGTGTTTCCCGCATCCAGCGGATTCCTACGGCCCTCACAAGGTCTGCCTTGCGATTGCAAGAGGCCTTCCAACGTCCTTACGTCATCCGATACGCGGACGGCACACCTGGTAACCACAAGTACAGCGCATGTCGCTTAAAAATACAATACAAGGATCTTTTGGCGCTCAAATGACATTGACAGGGTGACGCTGTTGGTAAACATTAGCGCGATTCTTTTGTGAAAATGTATTGAAAAAACAAGATGTCTGGGTTAATTCTGATTTTAGCTACGCGCCAACAGATCCTTGAAGAGCTATAGATAAATAGATGCGAGTTTCAAGTTTTACAAAAAGTTCTGCTTTGTATCCATTTCGTATCTATCTATCATTTAATTATTGCGTGTCATTCACTTTGAGAGCTCGATGTGTCTTAGTATCTGGGTGTACAGAACCCAGATTGTCTAGTAAATGGAATAATTAAAGAAAAAAAACTTTATTCCATAACACAAGTGTCTAAGATCTTATCAATAATTCTAAAGTTCACATGGTCACTACAACTTAATAAAATTAAAGAACTGTAATCATGAAAACGCAGTTTTTTTTGAAAGCCCTCTGCTCTCTTTAAAACTTTTAACGTTTTTTTATTGGACGCATTCAGAGTTATGGACTAAATATTGTCGCGAATATTTTTAACGTCAAATACGTGCACGTCTTTCTACATAGTTCTCACGTGTTTAATTTCAACATGACTTATGTAACTAATTTTATGTAAAATTATTATTTCAAAGAGTGTCCATGGAGTTTCTTACCCTTTCTTCGCCATATGTACCTACTACGCTTTGGAATTGGCAACTTCTGACTGACCGTCCCCTTGACAATTCACTTGACAAAAGTGCCTGTACGATAAATCATAGGTCACGCGGCGCTCGCAGCATGACCAATCATTTATCTATGTGCCTGTAATTGGTTTATTTGAAATAAATGTTCTGAGTTTTGAGGTTTTTGAGTTTTGAACTGCCTTTGCTGTTTTCGGCTATTTGCGGATCCTGTACACATCTACGCTTCGCCGACTTACTCGAAATTGAAAATTAATATTGCAATAATCAGTAACGAGGGTCAGCTGCTTCGCTTCTACCCATCATCCCTTGACACTTGACAGCCTCTAACCAGGATGGTTGAAGACGGCAGGCATTGCTTAGACGAATAAACCACATCGTAATATATAGCTAGACATTTTTATACACAGTATTAGTTAGGAAAATGATCCGTGCAGAGTATAGAATTTAGTGCTTGGGACGAAATTGGTTCCTATCTATTAAGGGATAAGATCTAGAGTTAGCCTTCCCAATTTCCGCCCGGCACATTTCTGTTATCCTATTTCAGGATTTATGAGGACAAAAAGGTATTTCCGATATTAAATAAAGGTTTTCAGAGGTTGCGAACAGCGTACAATGTTGTTTTAATAACCTACGCGACAATCGTTTTTCAAATCATGAAGATGTTCGCCCAATTAAAGGTTCAAAAGGACAATGAATTAAATAGTAGAAAAGTAAAATCCTTTAGCAATACTAAGTGAATAGACCACTAATATTACATATAACTTCTTCTACGATTGTATCGATGATTCCATTTGGTACGTTTTAAATATGTAAGCTTCAACCAGAATTCAGCCACTTCGACAGCGTTATACAGGTTGTCCCGTAAGTCGACGGCAAGCCGGAGTCGGGTGATTTAGTTGGTGGTCAGTCGAACAGAAAAACAAAAAAAGATCTAACAACAGGAGTTAAAAGACCGTCACAGGCAGTAGGTAAATTTGAATTTGTTAAGAAACATTTGCAATGCCGTAACAGGGTGCATGTACTAATTCCTGTGTCATGAAAACTTAACGCATGCATACTTACATGTTATACATGTTAGCAAATAAATAAATAAATAATACTCAATATTTTTGAAAATACATAGCTTTTTGTTTAACTATTATGACTTGACCTATCACCCGATTCCGGCATTGCTTGACATCGACTTACGGGACACGCTGTATATAACTTTAGAACCACATTTCTATACATTCTCCTATTGACGCTCGAACATGTTGCAGCAACGGACACATGCTAACACACCGCAACAAGAAACCTTACGAGTGCAAAGCAGACGGATGCGGCAAGTCATACTGCGACGCGAGGTCGCTGCGCCGACATACTGAGAACCACCATCAACCGCCGGCATCAGAAGCAAGTAAGTATGTTACAGTAGCAATTGCCAGCAACAGACGTTGAAACTTTGTTCGTGAAACGAACCCAAAGGGCACTACCTACGTGCAAAGCGATGTTCAAAAGGCACTACCTACGTGCAAAGCGATGTTCAAAAGGCACTACCTACGTGCAAAGCGATGTTCATAAGAGGCTTACAAGAGCTAAAGCTTGGTCACAGTCAGACTGCATAGATAACAAAGAAAAAGAAGATGACACTAGGCTGGTAATTTATTGCAAAATTTGATGCATTTATCTATTAACAAAAGATATATTGTATGAAAAATAAAACACTACTAATAATATGATGCTTCTAGAATAATCTGACAAAAAATCAGAATGATTGCATGTTATTTAGTATGGTTTTAAACGACAAAAGAAATGTTTAAGAGGTTTCTTCGTGATTTTTTTCTATCGTATCAAATAAGTTGTATTAAGTTAGCAACACACTATCTAACTAGCATATATCCTGAAGAATAGCACATATTTTTTTGATTTTGTTTACTGCATTGGATCATATACTTTTAGGCATTATAAAACTTGCGTTTAGGTCATGTAGTCCCCTTAAGGCAAGGCTTAAGTCTCAAAGCAACGTTGCAACAGATAATTCACGCTCAGTCTGCAATCTTGAGTGATAAGCTAAGCAAGCATGCTGTCAATTTCGCGTTGGGACGTTCAATCAGTAAACTTATCGGCTCAGTACACTGCTGAACATAATATATAAACCTATATGCGCCTCCCATGTTTCAGCAAAAGGTCTGGTTCCCAGAAATGCATTTAATACTGTTATAAAACTAGCTAGCGAAACTTCACAGACTATGAAATTGCGGAAATTACAACACGATAAAAGAAAGAAATAATTATTTCCTTAACTCATAATCATTATTTTTTGTGTCATCGACCGCTGGTAGAGTAATAAACCTGTGAAGTTCTGTCCGCTAATTAAATTTGACCCTGTATTAATTATCTTTCAAAAGACACACAGAAAGAAAAAAAGCACGGTGAAAGAAATAGGACATAACATTTTAATCGCGCTGTAGGTAAGTAATAAAGATCCAAATAAAATAAGCAATTAATAATATTCATCTGCTACTTTCTCCTGGCATCGTAAATCTGGAAGGGTCGGTCCTAATCTCGATGAGTACCCATTTTTAATCGATCCCTACGTAAGGGTCTCCGATTTGTTTAATCCCTCTCCTTGAATTGCTAATTTGTTTCCGAATAAGGTTTTTGAAAGACGTTTGATAGGATAAATCATATACCAGTGAATTAAAGTGTGTTATATTCAATGTAATTTCATCTAAAAGTAATTTGTTTGAAGCTAGTTACTTTGAAACTCCTTACTCAAACTTGAAAGCTTTAAAAAAAAACTTTTGATCATAGCTTTTCCCAATTTTTTAGAAATGAACGTAAATAGAACTCTGTTTTTTGCAATTTTTACAATTTGTTTTTCATTCAAGTAGAATTCGATCCTAACCCATATTATATAAACGAATCTAGAATAACTTGCCAGGCCTTGTAATTCAAATTTTCACCAAAAAAAAGTACGATTACAATAAAATAAAGAAACTTTCTGTTTTAACAACGTCAGGATTGATTAAATAAAAACGAAATATAACGAACTCCGTATCATGTTACTACACATACATCATCTACAATATTAGTATGTACGCATGTCTGTTCTTGTAACTAGTTCAAAACCCGAGGCGAATACAAATGGGGTCTGCGGCGAATTGAAACAGACTCAATACCTTCATATAAAGCTCCAGCGTTCGTCTCCTTTCTTTGTCCGTCGGAGGCGAAAGTTGTAATTAATTGTTGTAGTCTTACAGTAAGCTTTGTATTCTATTGTTTAGTGGTGAATTCAATAAGTAACGAAACAATAGTTTAAGTCTAACAATTGAGAACGTCCTGAAGTAGAAAAAACTCGCGTTGGTCGTAAAGGAGATGGTGTGAAATGGTCGGTGTTGTTCAACAGGCCATAAAAGCTTATTTCCTACTAGAACTGCAGCCACGATAGTTTCCACTGAAAGTGTCACTGCAACGCTGCGGAATAGTAAACATTCACGCAAATAAATATTCAAAGCATTGCATTGCACACTAGATTTTATTTTAATTTTATTGTTAGGAAAAATTGTGTACGATTTGAAGGCGAAATACAATGTAATGTTCGATATAAAATTGAATTGATTCCGAAAAGATTACCATGTATATGTTATTTTTCTCCTCCCTCTCGCAGGTGCATCAAGCACACCAACCAGCAGTGTCATCACGATTGTGGAGCGCGAGGTGACCGCGATCGCTAACGCGAACGCGAATAGTCATCTTGCGCAGCGAGTCGCGTCGCCCATCTCACCTGCGCGTACTCAACCTCCACATTCTGATGTAAGTATAGTTTAGTAATTAGATTTATGCTATGGGGAGACCTTTGCTTAACAGTGGGACAATACAATTTGAAAATAATACATGAATAGAAAAACCTAACCGTTACTAAATTCTCATCTATTTAAGAAGCAAGGAGACCATATCTGAAAAGAATAGCTCGAATAGACAAAATCTAAAACATTATATAAAGCATGATGCATGAAAGCCCTCTTCATTTCTTCCTTAGGTACTTCTAAATGGGATAATCACCTTTAAAAGAAAACTGTTCTGAAATATCAATTCAAAACCGACAATGAATTAAACGCAACTTCTGAATTAATCACCACTCGACAGTGACGCGAACTTACAGCGAGTGACGTCCCCATCTCACTCACACATACTCACACCCCACATTCCGAAGTAAGAATAAACTTTCAGATTTCATAAAGTTTCATACAAGATTTTCTTGGGGACCGCTGCGACTTCTTAGAGCTTATGGATTCTTGGAGAAAAGTCCTGTGCGGTTACTGAGAAACGAAGCTACTGCATCGTTAATCTAAAATGTTGTAAAAGGTCACTACAGCGTCCGGATAAATGCTGCAACATTAACTACACCTGTTTACTAAGAAAATCTAATAAAACAAACCTCCTTTTTCTTCAAACTTAAGTGAACTGCAGTTGTTACTTTACTTCTATTTTTATTTAACACTGGCACATCGCCACAGAGTTCAGACAAGCGATCCCTCCATGAATAAAATTAGTATTTAACTGAATCCGGTAAGACTCAAAGCCGATGTCAACTTAATTGGGAATAAGGCTAGGCAGATAATGAAGACTCAATAACATTCCCACACCACAATAAATCCACCCTTTCAAAATTACGCACTCAGCTGACGTATTTTTGCAAATGTATAGGAAAGAAAACTCAAAGCATTTATTATGACAGACCTACACAAAAAGGACCAATTCAAATACACGAATTCTTGCAAAATGTTACTATTCAATTAATGATTATTTAAATTAAAGATGAATGATTGTATCGGAAATGGCACCACAAATATTGTTACCGCCTGCTCCATCTTTCGGCATGACGAGGCAAGATGGCGACCTGAAATCAACGGCATGTTTGCGAATGACATCGACCAATCATCGAGGAGTGTCGCTAACCAACTTCACATTAGACCGAATACATGACGAATATCGCGCATCGCACGCGACTCTAATTTTTTTTTTCCTTTTTCTCTGTTAAATTGTAATCTCATCATTAAATGTCTTTCTGCATAAATCAATAAAACATTCATTGAATACATCCAAATCCTGAAATTGAATGGGAAGAGGAGTCAGCAGCCCTCATCCTGACCCGAACATCGAAACCGACAAATATAAAAATTATTAAAATTTTGTTTTGACTTGTATGTTTTTTTTTGTATTATTTATTGTTATCTTTAGCAGCGTTGTACACTTTTTTTGTAATGGGTAAAAATAAAAATTCGCGTCAGGACACGTGACCTGATCGAAAATTCGTAAGACCGATGATTGTTGATTTTTGATTTTTATTGATTGATTTTTCTGAGAGATAAACTTTTTAATGTAATATAAATTGTCATGTTTGTGTACGATAGCGCAATAAATAAATATTGTATTCTACCACATAAATGATAGTACCTTTATAATGATAATTAAAGCAATTCGTGCAAAATTATTCCCTAACCATTCCAAAATATCAAAAGTGCACAACGTTAATATTCAAGTTGTCACTTCTGCCGGGACTCCCGGAGTGCAACCCGTCGATTTTTTTTATTTTGCCATTCCTATATTTTATGTAATTCTGTTTAAAATTTATTCTGTATATTTAATTTTGCGATTAGTACCTAATAATTGTATTAATTTGCACACCTCATTGGTTATAATACAATGTACATTTTATACCTGCAACACCTTTATAACATGTATGCAAATAAATAATTTGATTTGATTAGATTCAATTAAACCATTTACAAACACTTTTGAAGCGTCAAGAAGGAAAATGAAGCTATTTGCCCGTTCCAAGGTGTAGTAGGTATCTATGGAGAAGAACGGGCAAGAAACTCCATGGACACACTTTTAAATAGTATTTATTGTTACAATAATATTAGGAATTCTTTATACATCATCATCATCCATTTACGGAGCAACAAAAACATAGGTACCTAACCCTAATCCGCTAATTTCCCATCAGTTAGTTCATACAATGCTTTTAGTCCCTCATTAATCTAGCTTTTTATACTTAGACTTGTCTGGCGGCTTTCCAACTCGCCATCCGCGTAAAACTCAGCCACCGCCCTTATTAATTAACCAATTACCCCGAAATCCGCATTGTGTGTGTTCTTTTAATTTCCCGCCATTAAAGGTTTCGACAAAAAACGTCCGCGAGTATGGAGGTGTTTATCTACATACTCGTGTTCGGATACATCAACTGGAAAGGTACCTAAGGGTTGACTGTGAATATATTATCATCACAAATATCAAATAACATTTTGATATTTGTGATGATGATATTTCGTGTGATACACGTTGATAAAATGTTTATAAGTGAGGGTTTAATTAGTCAGACTTAAAACCGACAAGCAATATTGTAAACTAGCAAGAAATAAAGAAAAAGTATTGATTGTGACTCGCACTGAAATACGCAGTATCACAGACTAAACTAAACACACTCATAATAACATAAAAAATAAATAAAACAAAAACGTAAAATGAAAATAAAAACTAAGTCCTGTACGATGTCAAAATGCCCTTAACTCAGCATAATGCTGCGTCACTTATACGTGTCACAGCGCTGGTATTCCGTTAAGGCCCGCTGTGATGTCACGGACATAAACAGAAATAGATAATGAATAAAATTAAACAAAAATAAGATAAATATAATACATTGACAGTCCAGAGAAAACTCACTGATCACTAGTATAACGATATTTCAGCGGTTAGCTGTACCTATTAGCCTGCTAACATTTTCTCAAACAAGCTTAGTTGCAAAATTCAGCTATAAATCAAACAACAGAACAGTTGAACGACATTCCAAACGGTGACAAAACACTGCAATTCTATCAACAACAACAGCACTTTATCAGTACATAACTTGAACCTTCAACGTTGAAACTTCTCTAATACAATAAATTACTTTAACTGCACTCGAGCAACTTTTTACGCAGTTTTCGGAGGAACTACAGTGCAGTTTCTTTCGTAGCGAGATTTTAAGATCGGTAAACGATTACCTATTCTTAATAACATGTTTACCAACAATCTGTCGCTTAAGACTGATTTACATTTTCATAGTAAAGTAGCGAGTTAAGTCCGTTGACGCCTGTGGGTAAAAACAGACACTTTTGAACTGACGTTTGGACACATAACTTTTTACTTGAACTTTAGTACAATGAGTAAGCCCTTAATAATTAATTAGAGCCAGAATTATTTGTAATTCAAAATACAGAAGCATCAGAACAAAGTAAATATTTTATGAAATATATCTAACTAACCAATAACTCTTTACAGTCAAGCAATGGATCAGACAAGTCAGTAACGACCTCGAGCAGTACCAACTGTGACTCGAGCCCCCCCTGCACCCCGCCCGCGCCGCCCACACCCCCTGCGAGACCCAAGCCCAAGAGCAGTAGCAAGCCCAAGTCTTGTACGGTAAGATACCAAAGTTTTTTTTTTTCATTTTTGAGTATGAATTAGACAAGCTGTCCGATTAAAAAGTACGTACAAGAGTGCGCTTTCAATGTCATCTTACGCTGTCATGTCACAAAAAGTACGAAAGGCAATTTATTTTTATTTTTATTAGGTCATTATTTCCTATGAGTTCGCAATCCGCAAGAATAACGCCTAACAAAATAATGACCAATATGTTAAATGTACACAGAAAGTAATACTGAAAGTTAATAAAACTACATGAGCTTGTTGTATGCATACTCTAAGACATTACCTTCTTTGTGAAAAGGGAAGGCTACAAGAAAAATACGGCCAAGACTATCAGAGCGCCAGTAGCAAGCCCAAGACTTGTTCTGTACGATAACAAACTTTTTCTACCTATCTATGTCGAAGAAAGGAGAAAAACACGGAGCTTAAACAATACTGAGCTTAAACAATACTAAGAACTCTCTTTCTTAATTAGTAGGATTGTCATTTGTTTCTTCGAGTGCCGTCGTCATCGTCAAAACGTCTCAAGCGTTAATTTTTTCTCATTACCAACCCGTGGTTCATTAGCATTTTATTTTAAAAGGGCTTTGAATATCCTAATTGTTTATCTTCTTCAACTCTAAACTGAAATGATTACTTAAATATAAACGGACAGAAACTCGTTAATGTATTGTTTTAGCCCGATAAAACGTTTCAACAAAAATACTAATTCTCGATGAAGGATGGGTACTGGTCAGCCATCCTCAACTCAAATAATTTTCATCTAACGTTGACAGCCGTAACTAACAACGCTCGCCAAACGATAACACATCTGGGCGAAAACAAAACAGGCTACGCCGTAGCGTGCAACAATACTGCTACGCCACGTAGCCGACCGCAAACTTCTACGGAGTTTCGTAGCGGACGCAACAGTAAATCCTATGTGGACTTGTACAACAGTTCAGCCCACGTTGTAGATTGTGTATCGTTAAGTAAGCACCGCACACATTTATCTGTGTACACACACATATGTATACTTATAAGTCTGGGATATACCATTTATAACTTGGTCGAAGACGTTGCATTGTTCGCCAACAAGATTAAATCAATCTCAGTTCTCATCTTTCACTGATATTTTGGCAAAGTAAAATCCTATACAGTGCAAATAATGGTATACAGTTAAAGTGGACTTCTAAATTCTTATATGCTCGCAAAGTTAGTAAAAAGTTACAAAAATCAATGTAGGTACTATAATTTAAATTCTTTATCTCAAGTTACCGACTTATTTTAATGCAAATACATTTAACTAAACTTGCGTGGAACAAATTACGAAATTTAATTACTATTCAACAAAACGCCAGTCAATACATTTTGAAACTTCGCTCAATAAAATGTACCTACGTTAAAGCTTAGGGTTGCTATAATTAACCGTTGAAACTTCAAAGCTGCAACTAGAACATAATTGAGTATTATTAAATGCAATCCAAGTAGAATTATTAATCCTAGTGAGTATTTCTATTATGAAAACAATGTAAGTGGACCGTGGGAAGTGGGGTGGTTGTGATTCTTATGCAAATGGCAAAACATCGCAGATCGGAGTGCGAATCGCCGGTGGGTTACATCGGCCATTCATCAGCCTTTGTAATGGTTTAATAATTCAGCTGTGGTCGCGGACTCGCGGACGCACCCCTACCATGATTTAGATGCGATTTCTGTGGTACAGACCATTTAGATTCTTAGGTTGAATTATTACTTTAGATTTCGCGAGAAGAATTCCTGCGATTGTACCTATTCGTTTACCTTTTTAATTATAAAATTTCCTCTTAATGATAAATAATTAAACTTGTATTTCTGAACTTCAGCATGAAAGTTAAAAAAAAAAACTAAACGTCGTCGTAATAAAAGTATTAGAAACCAAATTCAAAAATATTAATATTCTCCCATTTAAAACATCTAACTAGTAACTACATAATACTACACAGTACGTAAAAACAAGTATAATCATTTAACCCACATCTCATACCCCAATTTAATCGACACTAACAACTAATGGTGTCTCATGGTAGCGGCTTTGCGAATACGGTCCTGCATATATCGTTCGTCCACCTGTTCTCGTCCCATAGACCGCTTCAAGGGCTCTAGTTTGAACCGGCTATAACCGGTTTTATCGCATTGTATCGAACTAGATTCGGTAACATTTTGCACTGATAGTAGGGTGCTATTTGAATAGCAGTCACGATGAGAACTTTCCAACGAGAAATGTTTTATTATAAGATTTTTTGACTCTATGCTAATTAGGTTGTTTTTTTTTGTATTGGCACCTGTTCTTCAAAAATATAATAAAAATATATAGTAACGCTGTTATTTTTTTGCTGACACCTTTACTGCTTTAGACTCAGTGTGGTTAGTTTCATTTTGTGCACTTTAAAAAATGTGTAGGCTGAAAAAATAAAATAACTGACACACAGCATAATGTGTCTTTTTCAATTTTTTAAACAAATAAATCCGCACAAACAAATATTTCACCAATCTGATGATCCCGACAACAAGCATTCCGCTACATTCCACAAAACGAACCGATCAAAACAAACATGACGCACATAGCAAAAATAATTACATACAACCGCGCCACTCATTAAAACTACGCGGACAGGAATTCAGTTGATTTAACATGCTGAAAATACACTATAGACCACCAGTTTTTACTCAAACATGAATCACACAAATAATTAAAACAGTCCTTGCGATACATCGGCATCGACTACTCCAAAATGGTCCCTCTTGACACGGGTTAGGGGCTTAGTTTGCATTCATTTCGTTTGAGAGTTTTGACAGCAGGGTTTCAACGTTAAACAGGCATTGCAGACCAGGTATGCGTCGGCGGGGTTTATTAAAAGCACTCACTTTGATCGGAACCCTGATTCGACGTCACCAGCAGGAAGCAATAAAGCCGCTTCCACACGGGCACATAATTACGAACGGTCCAGTGTACCCCACGGATATAATTCCCTCACAACGTTGACAAAGGCTTCCAATGTAAAGCGGTTGTTTCGTTATTGAATAGGTACCTGTGTATTTGCCGACGTTATTTAGATTGCTTATGTGGGGTAGCTTTTATTGAATGCCATGCGATTTTTTTATTGATTAGAATGCACGCTTGATTATGATTTTATAAATCTAAATTAATTGAATATTGCAAGCGGTTTACAATGTTAAATTCATTTAACATTGCAAGGGTTTACAATGTTAAATTAAAATTACTTCAAAATCAATTTACCAAGCCTTTTCCCAATTACAGAATTATAATGCTGGGGTCAGCTAAATACCAGTATTTTATATTATGGAGCGACTGAATTGATATTACTTACTTATGACTTATAAACAATTCAAAGTGGTTTTATAGAAATCTTTTTGAACACATTTTATCAAAGAGCTTACGTGGGTGAAAATTACACTGCATTTGTGTTGTCGTAATAACTGCATGTCGAAACAGAAACCTTTGAAAACTTCTTGTGTATTACGTGAAATAGTCCACAAAAACCCTTTGCATTAATTAAATTCGCATAAACGGAACTCGGGAGGTGTTAAATGATGATTCATTTTACAGTGTGTTTTTCGGAAAGAGAACGAGAACTGAATTACAAATATTTGTCACCAGTGAGTGCATCCGTTTGTGCAAATAAGTTTAAAGAAATATTTATTTATTTATACCTAACAATATACTGGAATATATTTTTACCGTCTTCAAATAATAGGGTATAAATAGGTGAACGGATTTTAAGCCTTTCTCAAAAAAAATATTTTTTCAGGAGTTGGTCCAGCAATTAATATTACACATTTAAAGTAAACTTTTCAAACTAGAATTTTAACAGTCATTTTGACAAGACATTAAATAATAATATAATTTTATTTCGATCATCACTGACTCTTAATAGAAATAATGCACTCATACAGTCACATTATAAACACAACATTACTAATTAAAATCACCTTAATTCAATCCAATTCATGTTATTTAAATTAGAATAACACAATTAAACAATAACAAAATATTCCTAATTAATAAACAATTTTGCCTGCCACATGTCGTTTACAACAGTGGGAGACGATGGCGGAATCAAGCCTTTCCGCGAGCACGGCCAGCATTTTGAACCGATTAAAATTAATGAACCGATTAAAAATATCGAAATTTATGCGCACGAGCCGCTCGCGCATCCCCCAAGAGCTCGTTCTTTCTAATTTCAGTACTTTCAATCACCTGCGATTAGTCACGGCGGCGTGACGTCGCGTTGTTGAAGTTGCTAGTACTTCAAATGTAATGTGTAGTTTTTATTGCGAGAGCATTTCTTTGTTTGTTATTAACATATTAAAAAAAATAAACTATGCCATGCACTTCGTTCACCTATTAATTATACCCAATATTTTCAAGATGGTAAAAAAAAACATCCGCTATGCAGAGCAAAGTACTGGGGTGGATCGAATAATCGATTTTCTTATCCGTACGTAAAATACGCGCTTTAACTTGGATTTGCGGAGACCAGCCCGTCTTACCATAACTGTACCTAACAATAGATTTGGTAGAAGTAACCTGAATTAAATACCTATAAATGTTACCTAAAAACCTCGAATTTTATAACCTATAGGTAACGGTAAGTTCAAGATTTTCTTTTAGTTCAACATACATTTCTGCGTATTCTTAAGTTTATACTCTAGTATCAGTTGTAATGGTTTTTCCTCGCCGTAATATTTTTCTAAAAATAAAAGAAAGACTCATAGAACAAAAAACACAAAAACATCTCCGCAACTGCGGTTTAACAGTAATCTGACCACGCCGGTTCACTACTTTCGCGATTTACCACTTTTCAACGTTATTACAAAGAAACTGTGTTTAATTCCAAACTTTATTCCTTTTCAATAAGGTCTACAATCTTTTGATTATTTAATATTAATGAAGCTTTCAATATAGGAGATCACGAAGGCATTTTTCGAGTACCTCTCTAATTTCGTCTGGGATCGATTTGTGTTTAATAACAATGGGTTTGCTGTGTCAGGAACATATCGCCGGAGGGTGGGGGTGAGGTAGCAATCGGCTCCTGACGATAATAATTAGGCCCTTTGTACACGGCACGGTACGGCGGGGCGGCGTGTTAACCGTGTCGTAGAAAAATCTTGTGATCTTGTATATGACACGGTTCTATGTTATTACTGCGACAGCACCGTGCCAAACTGCGCCAACACTGACGACCGTGCCTACATAAACCGTAGTTTTTCACGGCAAGAAAAACGTGTGTACAAAGGACCTCATGGGCCAGTTGCACACCGTTGTAATAGAACACTTTTGGCGCCTGACATTGACGTCGGCGATCGGCTTTCATGTCATCGGAGCATTATATCTGTGTGTGGTTCAGCTTAATTGTATCATCTGTGTTTGATGGAGGTTAGTACGCAGTTTTTGTTTTGTGTGCTGGCCGAGAGCTTTGGCACCCTACAGATATTATTTGAAATATTGCGTATATACATTGGTATGGTGTACCTATTTTTCTATCAAATTTTTTAATGATTCTATGAATCGCACTTGCTTAAATACATCAAAAATCTTTAGGCAAAATTACTAAATTATTATTAAATTTCCATTTACAAATGAGAAGCCTGTTTCGATTGACCGGGCACAATTCCAATCTTTAAGTCTCTACTGAAAATTTCGAATAAAAAACCCCAATAACACTTTGCCTGACCTGGTAAACGTACTCGAAACCCCATTCTAGAAGACTGGCTAGCGGCCAATAGACTTTGCTAAACGCATGTCAACTTGTCACCTAAACCTGCCTTAACATTTTAGAGACAAAAGCTTGAAAATTGTATTTCTTAGAACCGTGCCATTGATTTAAATTGCATTGCTGCGTTAGGGGCAGCACACAAAGAGCTGTTTGTTACGTAAACTCGATTAATATAGAGTCCATTTGCCCGTAAAAAGACAATGGTCAAATTTTATGTTATTTTACTTGTTGTCCTGTATCTGTCTGTTAGTGACATTTTGATACTTGCAGTCTTAACTAAACATGACAGCGGAAGATAAGGTACGCTCTTAAATCGCAATCACTAAACCTGGACTCGGTGCACAACTACATGCAACGAAACTCACACATCTGTGATCACAGTTGCATACTTAAAGTTACCAATAAATAAGGTCAGAGATAGGACCCGATACAGTCGTGCAAGCGCAACCGCGTTATAATGTTTACGATTATGAATGACATTGAAGTGAAGTAGCTTTAGCGAGAGTTGCGCGATGCGTTGCATTGTGACTCTCACACTGCTTTTTATTATCTCTAAAAATAGTGAAAGTAAAAAGTAATCCCGTGTCTTATTTTATTATTATGTCTTGAGAGATTGGAACACTTATTAAATACAAAAAACGATTCACATTTTGATGGCTATATACATACAAAAGCTAAAATTATTTACCTGCATCGACATGCTCTGTTCAGACGATATGGTTCATGTGTGACTGAGTGCAACTGTGTCCATTAGACTTGGTTCAATAGGACCGCGCGCTGTGATCAAGTACCGTATCTTCCGCTTTAACTTTATCTAAACTTGCATTTGTTACATACTTAGTAGGTAGTCGTTCACATAACTGTTGGTAACGGTACATTACATTAATTTCGTAGCGAGAGATACGTCGATATAAGGCACTTGGCAAAAAATACAGGGTCTTAATTTTCCTTTCAAATATCAAGCTCACCGTTTGACATTGTAAAATAATATTCACAACTTGTAGAACTTTCGTCTAATGTTCTGACATTCACCTTTTCTTTTCAAACATGCATTTAAAGGACATTTTATTTGGTGGCTGGAATTTCCAATTTGAATACAGTTATTGAATAACTGACAGCCCTGACGCCAGCGTGGCGTGTTCATTATTGTTCCAACACAGAACTTCATGCGAGGGTAATATTTTATTTTTATTTTCTCTTTAGTGATATAAATAGGTGTTGGTGGTTTTAATTTTAATGTGGGCTTTAATTTAAACGTTTAATATGTGTTACAAATTATATTGTTACATGCAAAGAGTAGGTAACATACTAAACCAAACAAGCAGAAAGAAAGAAAAATTGTTTATTAGAATTTGGCTATGTAACTTTCATTTTAATAACGTAAATATAGTCTTCAAAGAATTATTATAATATCTAAGTCATCATTAAAACAACAGTCACTTTAACTTCAACAGTAACTTCCCGACTACCCCACAAAAACACAATCAAAATCACATAAGTCTTTTTTATTCACGCTTTTCAAAATTACCCTCAGTATACACATTTTACAAAAAATAACATAACACTACAAGCATGTCTCGTCGTTCCTACACTGTCACCATACTGAATAAGACTCATTTTTCGTAAAAATACGCGGGAATTTTCAATAGAAACCAATTTTCGTCGTGGTCAATACATGTGTCGCGGCCTCGCTGGGCGAAACACTCAATAAGTGAAGATTGGGCTCGCCACCGCTGCAATTTTTGACGCGGTCCACCAATTGCATTTAGTGCCTCTAAGGACCAGCCTTTCTTACCTGTATGAGGTTGTAACACACTATGTAAGGTGTAGTTGTTATTTTTTAAACACGAAAATGTGGATCCAGAGATAAGGAGTTATGACGACGGTAATAAAATTTACTACTATTTTAGTAGTTTCTAGTTACGAAAATAGGAACACATCCTTTCTCCCGATTAAAGTGCGGGAGCTATACCCCGTTTCTCATTCATTCTTGATAAGTATTTGTCTTTATCATGCTTTCTTACCGACCACTATTGATGTAACCCGGATTCATATATATTACTGTCACAATATTTTTCTTTAGTGAAATTGATGTTTTTCCCTTGATCCACTAAATGTTTTAGTAAAAGATAGATGTATTCCGTTGCAGGCCTTTCGCTAATAAGCTTTTTAGAATTATTGCTTATCTGCACACTTATAACTAGGCTACAATTTTATTTTATTAAGTTAGTAAGTAAATAATAGAACACGAATACTTTCTACAAAAAAAAAACTTATTTAATCAACTTTTCATCTCACAATTTTACTTCAGTTGTTCGAAGACAAATAAAGGTAATAAAATCTAAAAACTCGAACACAATCTCACGTTACTATTTTAGAGAACAAAGAGCGCCAGTGTGTCCTCGTCTCAAACCACGTCCCAAAAGAATTCGTCGCTGTCTCTTATCGAATTCTACGCCTTCGTACATACACCAACTTCGCTCCAAATTCGATTCTTTTTGAGCTGTCATCTGCTCGAATATCTCATGGACTTTTGATTTTTTTTTTCACCCCTCTGATATAAGGAAATACGTCAAAGTTTTGCCCGAGATACAATCGCCAATATTGAAAATAGAAAAGGAATACTTGTCCAGCAAAACTTTTATAATTATATACATTTCTTAAGACTTTAAATGTGAGCGGAAAAAAAAGTCAAAAGCGTGATTGAATTTGAGATTCCTGTGACAGATGTTAAGCGAAAACTTCTTCATACTTGTTACAAGTTGTCAATTTCGAGTGCATAAACACTATCTGAATTAACTGGGTACAACCCATTTATGCATAGCCTAATCCCGAAACACCGCGTACGTTGATTAAAAACGCCCTTCAGAAGTGAGATCCAACAATAATTCATAAGTTTTAGGTAGAAAAGGGATCGTTTATAAAGACGGTGTCATTGTTTTAGGCCGACGTCGCGATCCTGCTCGACTCCATTAATAATGTAGGGTGACAACGACGCAGGTGCGGCCCGCTCCGCGCCGATAAACGTCCCGATGCATAATTGAAGACGTGTACCTAACGTAGCACACGTGACTCGCTATAAGTTCTAAGCGTAACATCACTTAAAGCACGTGTTATAGATGGTTTTCTAATACCACGTCCGACAGCCTATTAAAATATGTTTTATCTAAGCTGTTTCCAAAACTCAAGCGGTTTTAAACGGATCAAATGTCGCGAAAATACTTTTCCATTTCATAGAAATGTCTTTTGAAGTACATTTTCTTTGACACGTTCGTTTAGTAACCCTCAAATGCGCGCTGTAATTCAACGTTCGGAAATTCTCTAAATAGAATAACGTTTCGTAATAACGGAGACTGTACAGTATTGCAGTAGACCAACACAAGCATTAAATTATTTAATTAAAAGACGAACAACTTCAATACGGCACCCTATTTTAAAAAGAGAAGACTCTTGACCTTTTCTAACGCGTAGTGACCTGTGACCTCGGCGCCACGTGGCTTACTCACCCCTCAAATTCTTGTGCCAGACCTTGCCTGACCCTTATTTGTGCTTCCAAAAATCAGCATTTTTAATTTTTCACACGACATCTAACAATAGATTTGAGTTATTCTGACACACTCCGCGCCTTTGTCTTGTTTAAGAAGTTCCATGAAATATTTTCAAAATAAAAAAAAAGTCACAATGTAGCAAATTAAATAATAATGAAATATAAAACCGTGTTCGACTAGATTATTAATTTTATGCATTAATGAAGGATTGAAATCCTTTTCATTTAATGGATCTAAAAATAAAACTCTGGCTAGCATATTAAGATTAATTTAATTTCAAACGTATCAAAGCTTTCATTGACCTAAAATCTCAATTTCATCCGTATAAAAGCAATTGCCATAAAATTATATCTTACTCTCAACAATAAAAAACTTATCAAAACTACTCTACTGCTATTCAGGTTTTATTTTATAGGCTACAATTTCGACTGAAATCAGAAGACTAAGGCAGATTATTTTAAATAGCAACTCGGCTATAAAAGTAAAAAATTAATAGTCTCACAAGAAAATAATAACGTTTTAGTCCAAATAGAGTGTTCTATTAAGTATATGCAAATTGGACGTCATACAAACTGCGATGCTTTTGTTACTGGTCTGGTCAGTCATCTCGATTCGCGAGCTTGAAGATTAATCGAGGGGTCATCTCTTCAATATCTTTCCCATTCATTGTATCTTCATTTTATGTTCGAGTCCCATGAGATGAACATCATAGTCTCGTCATGAAGTTTTTTTTTACGTCGAAATAATTTCGATAGCAGTGAACGGGTTATACGTCAGGCGTTGCGTGGGACGCCTTAGTACTTAGTCGCGTATAGTCAAGTGCAGATATGGACAATTGGATAACGGAGCTTTTTCAAACGCACACATTTAGTAAGCCAATCAGTAAGCCAGTTCACAAGGTATGTATTTTTACTATTTTCTCAAGTGCGCCTCCAAGTTTAAATAATTTATGAAGATTTGTCTTTGATGATTAATTTAGTTAATTGTTTTGTTGCAAGTTAATTGTCCTGATAATTTAAAAGAGTTCCTAATTAATGCAGGTCTAATAAGATTATGAACTTAGGGCCCTAACTCTAGCAACATTTCATGGGATTTTTAGGTTGTGTAGGTTTACGCAGAACGCGAATGTTACAGTTGATTTATAAATTCCATGTACATGATAGGATGCAAAAAGCTCCGCATTTTTTTTTAACTTTATAGCTAAATTGAGTACCGTTTGCGAACTGAGCAACAATAACGGCAGAACGGTTCAGACCAAAAAAGCACAACACTAGAGCCAACTGCACTTCGGATGATGTATAGTAAAAACGCTACAGCCAGCTCCACAGAACATCTGCTCTCACCTCCACATTAACCTAACGAGCCAGTCTTAATGGCGCGTTAGGGCTGCTCCCGCGAAAAAAGCTTCATATCAAATAAATTACCCTCCCACCACCCACTTTTAACATGTGTCCTCTGTACCGTTATTAGTCACGTGACAAAAACCGTTTATCTGTACAAATGAAGACATAATACAGCGTTTTGTTTGTGCGTGGCAACCCTGACAACTGTGACGTCATTAGTGCGGGTCCCAATGTGTTTAGTTTAAGTGGTTGAATCCTAGTTTAGAGTTTTCGTGTATTTCGCATTCGTGGCAATAAAACCAAGTATTTGCAATATTAGTTTGTAAACTTTTACGCTATAATAGTTGCCAGTGTAAGCCAGTATTGTTTGTGTAATCTGGAAGACTGAATAACCTGCATTGGTATATTCCATTGTGTTATGTACTTAATAACATGCATAATCTTTTGTAGGTAACGAAATAAATTTCTGATTGTTGCTATGCGTCACACTTTGCATTCAGCTGCAAAATAGGTACCAAACTTAAAAAAGGACGATCTCTTTCTAAATCGGAACACAAATTCCCTTTTGTAATTAAGGGAATTTGTGTTTAAAATCTACTCGAAATCGCACCTCAGCGAGTCATTGTCAAAATGTTGGAAAATCAGAGGCAAAAAAAACAAAGACAGTTTGAGACTGAGATCATAATGCGAACGCTCTTAGAACTTTCGGAATCGCCCCTCTGATGATGATTTCCTTAAAAAAACACTACAAAGTGAAAAACAACTTTAATTTCGGAAGTCGGTGGCAAAAAAACGAAAATAGAAAACCAAAGACACCGATTCAATTCTATAACAATGTTTAACTTTTCTACACATGATACATTTTTAAAAAGTGCGGAAACTGTAAACATGAATTCAGCAAACGATTTTAGACCCCATAGCATAGAAATTTTTCGTCGGTTATTAACCGCTGTTCCATAAAAATGCAATAACTACGTACGCAGTTTGCGCACTGATTAAAAACTTATCCTGTATAATGTTTTCTTCAACATTGGTAACTGCAGACGTACAACCCTATGTAATGTTCGTTCTACGTCTATCGCAGCTTTAACGTTTGCTATGTCTACCCTTTTTAACATATTTTTTTCGCATAAATTGAAATAAAAGACATTCCTTTACATTTATGCGACGTTTCTCTGTCTCATTTGCTTAATTCAGGTTATTGTGTTTTTCTTGAGATTTTTTATCCTTGAAGTACGAGTATGTCAGTTATCGTCAAATTGCCTGTATTTTGGTAGAAGATGATGGCGTATATTGTTTAGATGTAATGTATGTTCTTTTCTTCATTCTGATGCATAACGCTTCTAATAGGAATGTTGCTGCGGATGTTAGGTTGATATTTAAAAGTAATACTTCAATTGTTTAGAGAAAAACACTGATATTGCTATGAGCTATTCATCAAGTGACGTTGGCAAAACGACTCCAACATACAGTTATCAATAAAAGCCGGTAAACATTTCCACGACAAAAGACAAAAGTATTTTGTCGTGGAAATGTGTACCTTACGCACATGGATATAAATATTATAATACGAATCAAACCATTTAATCTAATGACAAAATCATTTTATGTTTTACTAATGCACAACTTAGTATAGGTTTAAGTTTTGTTTTGTATCTTCAGCGACCGTTCCAACTTGGAAAATAAGCTAAATGGGTGTGTGGCGGCATCTACACCGCCACATGCGAACAACGCATCACACAAATCCTGCATCGCGCAATCAAAGTTTACCGCGCAGCTAGCATATATACAACTTCCCGACAACATTCATCGGGCAGTTGCCCACCAGATACGACATCCATCTGGTCGGAGGATCCTCCCTTTTCTAAGAGTATGAGTGGACTTTACACCCTGATCCTCATTTCATGGACTGCTAATTAATTACGTACTAAGTATATTAATAAAATGTTCCTTTTCATCTCTACTTATATTAATTGGCTTTATGTTTAGTTGTCCGAACCGCAATAAGTGTCTCGTTCATAATTGGTTATTTGTATTACGGGTATTAATTAGGCTTTTGCTAAACGAGACTAGCGAACAGTCACTGAATATTTTGTTTATTAAGGTTATACATATTTATGGCATCGCACACCGTCATTTTTTTGTGGGACTATACTGAAGAAATCGACCGATGATAACCGATAGACGGGCCTATAAAAATATTTTGCGAAAATAACCAGTGACCCATAAAACATAGGGTCGTCCATAGAATTCAGAAAACAGAGAGGGTAAAGTACTATTTTATTTTCAATATAACGTAAGTGTCCTTTAATAAACACTGTAAATGTGTATACCACAAGAGAAAGTATTCGTTGTGGTAGGTAGACTTAAACGGAACGAACACAGCTTTAAACTTAACTCGCATCAAGTCAACGAGGATCATTATTATGATATGTTTCAAGTTCATACAATAAGTCTTCACGGCTTTTAAGGGAATAGCCTACACCTGCTGGAACTGTGCCAGTCAGGGCCCAGGGGTAACGTTCAGTTATTAGTGCTTGCAAGACGACAATAGCTCCGGAGAGTTTCGGGTGCCAGCCCTAGCCCGCCCGTAATGCCATTAAGCTTGCTCACCTTCTGTTTTTCTCAAATTTGGTTATACTTAAACATTAAAGCTATTTTTAAATGGTTATTTAAGGCCTTCGCTCTTCTTTTCCGACGATAAACAATATACATTATTGTACGATCACGGTATTTTATTTCTTCGACATAGCGAAAGCGTTCGACAAAGTCTGGCACAACGGCTTATTATATAAGCTGTACCAACTCGGTGTGCCAGATCGTCTCGTGCTCATCTTACGGGACTTTTTGTCGAATCGCACCTTCCGTTATCGCATCGAAGGAGCGCTATCCTCCCCCCACCCTATTCGCGCAGGAGTCCCTCAGGGCTCTGTGATCTCTCCTCTAGCTTTCACGCTATTCACCAGCGACATGCCCAAGTGTAGCAAGGCACAGCTGGCTCTGTTCGCAGACGACACGGCCATTTACTACACCGGCCGCGATCCAGACTCGATATCTCGCATTCTCCAAACCCAAGTCAACAAGCTTGGCGCCTGGTTTAGGAAATGGAGAATCGAAGTAAATCCCGACAAAAGTCAAGCGGTTCTATTCTCGAAGCCGCGTCATACCCCCTGCCCCCCTCGACCGATCACCATGTTCGGCAAGCCGATCCCTTGGGAGAAGCGAGCCAAATACCTGGGTGTAGTTCTAGATGAACACCTTTCGTTTTCAGAGCACATTAAGGCGGCTCGTTCGCGCGCCGCCTTCGCTCTAGGTAGACTTCACTTTGTCCTCAATGCTCGTAGCAAATTGTCACTTAAGTGCAAAATGCGTATCTACACAGCGTGCATCCGTCCGATCATGACCTATGCCAGTGCAGTCTTCGCACACGCCAAGCCCGTTCGCTTCCATAGAATGCAGACCCTCCAGAACAAGTTCCTCCGTAGGATAACAGGCTCCCCCTGGTACGTTCGCAACGAGATCCTTCACGTTGACCTAAAGATTCCCACTATCCGCCAGTTCATGAAACGTATTTCAAAGCGTTTCTTCGAGACCGCCGCGAATCACCGCAACCCTCTGGTTGTGAAAGCCGCTAGTTATATACCCTCCTCCATTAGTCAGGTCCGCCGTCCCAAGCATGTCCTCACCGATCCCGATGACCACATAACTCTCATTCAGGAGAGCAGTAGGGCCACCAGTACAGTGCACAAACACAGACCGACATTCCGACCTCGCCGCCGAGGTTCCTCGCGAAGATCCCGACGTAATTGTCCCCCCCGACCCTTGCTCGACGAAGTGCCAGCCCGCGCCGTAGCTGAGCCTGTAGCTTTAAATTCCCCGATTAATAATAATCAACTAAACTTGATCCAGCCTGTCCCATCTTGCTGTCCTCCCGTCAGCGACGCCCTAAGCCGAGGTCCGTACCCCACAGGGGGTGCCCTTAGCGAGCGTTCGCTTAATAATTTAAGTAGTAGTTTTACGCCCCTGGCTGGAGGCTTTGAGTCCGCTTAAGGCAGCCACAGGATAGTCCGGTTAAGTAGTCACGACCTCTCAAGGTCAACTACGAGATGCCATACACAAAAAAAAAAAAAAAAAAAAAAAAAAACGGTATTTTACGTTCGCAAAAATATCGCTGTAATCGTGCTCTGCGCTAACTGCGCGTGTACAACAAACTCGAATGCTAATGTTCGTAAATAGAATAATTCCGACATTAAAACATTTTATCAGATATAATTTACGAGTTGGCGCGCGACGCGTCGGACGCCAACGCGGTGCGACGGAAATCCGCAACTAATTAAAATTCTACGTGAATGAGTAACTGCACTGCGCTCCCGTTGCGCTTTGTACCAAAAATTTCGCAAATAAATATTACTGTACCCAGCATTATTCACTATTGATGCCTTATCAAAGTTCCACTCTTTCCGCTATTTACGGCTCTGGATTGACCTATAATTACCCATTTCCTTTAAACCGTCAGGGATTACGCAGAGTCCATCAGAATCCATTAATTTACTCAGAATATAAACGAGCTACCGAAGATCGAGAGTTTACGCCTTGAAATTACGTAATAGGTTCTAAAATCTTTTGAACTTTTCAAAAGTCATCGTGAATTTCACAGACTCAGCAAAGCAGTCAGAAAGTCACGAGTGGTGCGAGTGCTAGCGGGGCGTCGAGCGCAGCGGGCAGCAGTACCGCGTCCACGGCCCCGCGAGCCAGCGATGTAAAGCCGGTAGAATGCAACCTCTGCCATCGGAAGTTTAAAAATATACCTGCTCTAAATGGTCACATGCGATTGCATGGTGGATACTTCAAAAAGGTAATTTTTTAACCCCACTTTTCTTCATAATATTGCACTACAATATCGAATCTCGATAATCTCATATTAACCTTCGTATTATTTCAGGATTCTGACAGCAAAAAACTTGATAAGAAGGAGTCAACAGGGCCACCTTTACAAACGGCTTCGGTATCCGTTCGAGCGCTTATAGAAGAGAAAATCATAAGCCGCCGAGGTGCAACTGTTGCTTCCACACCATCTACAGGTATGATATGTACGACAAAAACTTATCACCACATTACTTTTAATATTTGCATTAGAAACTATCAGCTCTTCATTGTTCACAGGTACAAGTGCAGACTCAGTGGCATCCCGCACAGGGTTCGTAGCGCCGGCTCCTCCACCGCTGTCTAACATCCGAACTTCAGTAGCTTCGCCTGCGTCCCCGGTTGCCACGTCATCGCATTTCGTCTCCCCTCGAGCACCGGCCGTCATCACCGTTGCCTCAAACGCAGCAACTAACATCTGTGCCGCACAGAGAGATTCGACCCTTATAGAGTTATTGAAGAAGGGGAACACTAAAGTAAGAATCCTCTTTTGGTTTGACCATTTATATAAGCTGCAAAAGGTGGTAGTAATTTCTACGTTTTTCGACAGGCTGTAAAACGATCAGCATCAGATCCCGGTCATTCGCCGCCACAACAAGACTTCACTTTCCGGCCAGAATTATTCGGAGTCTCCTTCAATTCAGATGATGGATACTTTTCACCAGCACTAAACGAAGACACTTTTCAATTTACCACAACTCACGAGCAGTTAGAGGAACTAGCCTCACTGGAAGACTATGCAACTGTAGCAGCATCTATCCGAGAGCGATCGCCTGTCACGTTTCCTTCGAATAGACGGCTCGCTGCGGTCCTTAATTCACCGCTACCAGAATCCCTTGCAGACTTCGGCGCTTGTCATGGAGGGTCACCGGTTCCATCTCCAGGAATGGGGTACACTGCCAACTCACCCGGACTGTCCTACTCTACTAATGGTTCTCCAGGGTTGTCGTTTACAGCTGCATCGCCAAGTAGCTATTCGAATCACGCCGAGCCATCACCAGGGCTGGCGTACCCAACGCCTCCAGCTTCCCACGGTGCTCACTCACCAGGTCACAACGCACCTCGCGCGTCGTCGCCACTTTCAGCTGCTTTTTTCACTGCTACAATGTCTAGTCAAGAAGAGGTAATTAAAATTTCAATATTCATGTTCGTTTTTTGCATTAAACTCCAAAGTAATTTTCTTTATTATGTTAAGGTGGAGGAAGCTTTAGAAGAAGTGCTGCCAGAAGAGTGTCGATCATTAGATGCGTACGCGATGGAACCTTCTCCAACACCGCGTCGGATCATGCTTAACTCTGAAGATCCACTCTTATCGAGCAGTCCTCGAGACTTCTCACATCAGCGGCCTTTTCGTCGACATAGTCGAATGGCTTCGTCTACTATTTCACCCCTGCAACAATGGCAGCACGACTCACTTCAAGTAAAGACATCTAATATTCCATTCTTATTTACCCACGTTTGTATTGATAAACCTTATTGTAAGATTTCTATTTTTTTTTTCAATATTTTCCTCAGGTATGTGTGGAGGGTCGAGATACAGTGCCAGCAGTATTTCTGAGTCCAAGCAGTGTGCCTGCGTCCCCTCAGAGACGCAAACGTCGAGCGTCCCCGGCCGGTCCGTTCCGCTCCCGCATACGGCGCACCTCTAGTCACTACACGCCTCAACCATTACTGCCTCCGGACCGAGAAGGATCAGGGCTGCTAATAGAAAATACAGCAGGTAAACATTTGCACAACAAGAACTTGTAGCTAACACCAAATATCAATTAGGTTTAGTAAAGAAAGTTATACCACTCAGTGATCCTCTTCATGACACACTACAACGTGGCAGATCGACATAGCGTGATCACTGTGCTTTCAAAAAGACTGGCACTTGGCAGCGTTATACAAATAAAATTTAAAGGAAATTGTGAAATACTTCACCCGGCATCAGCTGTGAAAATCTTCAGGCTTAAGTGTTTTTTTTTTCTAGGTATAGCAGCCACGCAAACCGATGTTCTGGCTCAACAAGAAGAACCTCGACATCCACAGATCAACATCGGGCGAGACTTTCAAGCTGATCTGCCCGCTCTTTGTAATGATCGTATAGACCTACATCGCGTGCCGGAACAGCTTCTATGGGACCCTGGCATCAACGATGCCCTAGACGATAATGAAGGTTTGCTTATTTCAGATGTACACATTTATATAATGTTAAGACTATTACAGAAAACTAACTGCGCCCCTCGGTTTCATTTGTATGGAGATTCCCACAGGAACCGTGCATTTTCCTGGCATTAAAAGTATTTTGTGTCGCCTAGGAATAGCATACATAATTTTATTATCAGTAAAAAAAAACGGACCATTATTTCCTTTTACCAAGATTCGCTTAGATTTAGATGATAGGTTATTCAACAAGCAATTTTTATTCCAGTGAGAATGTTCATGGAGATGTCCATGTGCGCCGCGATGCCCGTGGGCGGCCACACGCGGGAGTTCGCGCTGCAGACGCTGGGCGAGTGCGGCGGCGACGTGCGCGCGGCCGCGCTGCGCCTCATGACGCGGCCCGCGGCGCAGGCGCAGCACGAGTCGCGCTGGACCACTGACGAGGTCGAAGCCTTCCTAGCTGGACTAGGTCATTACGATAAGGATTTTTACCGAATTTCTCAGCTGGTAAGTCCCCTTACGCGCAGACTTTTTTTCAAGAACCAGTATTTCGAAAATAATATAAATGGAACTTAAATCACTGCTTAACTTTTCCCCAGGTAAGAACAAAAGACTCGAAACAATGTATACAATTCTACTACTTCTGGAAGAAACTCACGAAAGATTACAAACCCCTATACTTACGGAGCTGGACCATGGATCAGCAGATTTCAACACAAGTAAGCACCGCCATTCACTCTGGGCTACAACACTTTGTCTTCCGGCTGTCCGATGAGTGAACAACGTATGCTTGACGGATCTTAATACACGCGACTTATCTACATCCAGGGTTCTGTAGGCCAGTATAGCGCGCTCAGCACCTCGGCGTGCACATCCTCCGCGTCGACCTTCGATACCGAGGAGTTCCCATGCAAGATATGCGGGAAGTAAGTTCCGTCACGCGGATCACGTCTGCATACTGCTTACAATATCGACATACAGCGAACTGCCCAAACGCAATTTACGTGGAACATCGTATTCCTAAAACTATAACCCGTGCCAAAACGTATCAACACCTACCCTTAAAACTCTTGATATTTATTTATAAACTCTTTCACTAACCACGTTAAGTTTCACCTAAATTGCCTTCTGTGCATGCATTACGTATTATGAGAAATATTTACAGCTTCATAGTAACTAACCGAATGGACGGAAATATGTTAAAATTACGTTTAACGATGGAAATACGGCTTAGTGAATACGGCGCTAGTTGTGTACTATCGCAAATGGTCGACGTGTACTCTGTCACGGTCCAGCGCCCAACCATCAGATAATGATGTTTAATTCACGTCAACTAATGTTTGCCAAACTTCGTATTTTAAACTAATTATTTATTTATATTATTATATAATATCTATTCATTATAGAAATAGTTTAAGGGCGTACTTTGCCAAAAAATGTACTTTGTGCCAAGCATCCACGGTGCCTAAATTCAAAAGCACTTATTCTTCATTGAAATATTATTAAGAAATATATTTTGATAGACTAAAATTAGCCAAATTCAAGAAATTGTTGTTTCCTATTTATACTGAATCTTACGTGCCATTAAACCACTAAAAATACAAATTCAAACGTCAAACGAGACAGAGAGTAGTTGTATGTTAAGGCTACAATGAATAGATTTTATTATTTGTCAGCCATTCATGTAAATATTTAATTATTGTAATGTATTTTCATTGTATTTTAACACAGTGAATTTATGTCCATTGCATAGGAGGTTGATATCTTATTTATTTATAGTACTTATCGTAGGATTAATATTTAAAAGGTTTTGTGTCTTAATGTTGTATGTTTATAAGTTTTCTCTAATACTAACGCTTCACGCTTGCTTTATGTGTTATGCTTATAAGTTTGAATTATTTTGTTTGTTTTTCTTTCGCTTCATTCATTTGTTTGTTCTTTTGCTATTTCTAATAGTGTACCCTATTATGTTTCAGAGTATTTAATAAAGTAAAAAGTCGTAGCGCACACATGAAGTCGCACCGGCCACTCGACGCCGAGCCAAAACGGCCAAAACTCGAAAAACCTTATGAAAAGGTCGAAAGATCCGATGACAGATCCCACGCGACAGCTGAATACCAAAGCAAACCGCCCGCTCAGTAACCGACTCCTTGCTCACTCATCCCGGCCGCGCGGTCCGTGACTAGCCGGCTGTCCGACTGTCCGGGTCACACTAACGACTCAACTTGTAGCTAACTACCGCGCACACGCACCCCGCCCCACAGCGACACACACCGTGAGTGACTCGTTTGGATGAGGACTAAATGCTGAATCGTTTAAGCATTTATTATAATAACGAAATAGATAATATAGATTAAAGTGACCTAGAAAGAGCGACGTAGTATCTAGTAGCTAGAGAAGGATTAGCTTTGGACAGATACCTTTAAAAAAAGTAAACTTTCGAAATTCTTGTAATGAGATAAGCTTAGAGAGAGCGCATAAAGATATTTTGTATAACGATTGATACATAAATAGGTAGCTCTTCGTAAAGTTTTTATATGACAGACTTCTTAATGTGACTTGCAAGTGTGATGTTGTAAATAATGATAGAACAAGTAGTTCGTTGTGACGCCGCGGTTTCATCGAGGCGCGAGCTCATTGAGATATTGATCTATATAATTATTACCACTATAATATACGTGTGATAACATAATCGTGTAGTAACTACACTACCTCGTTTCTATTGATCGTTTCGATTTGTCGCGAGCTCAGCTCGTTGTTACATTTTGCTTGTTTGCTCATTACTTTGTTGATTTTGTAGTTATTAATTTCTATTTATTTTTCTAGTCGTATTAGACAATTTTATGTTGAATGCACTTTGGAATTCAATCATGCTCTGTTGTAGTTAGCATAATATTAAGACAACGGAATTCAATTCAGCGTCCGTATCTACTAGTCGCATATCGATGTTGATTCTACGCACTTAGACAAATTATTCACACGTTTAGATTTGGTCCGTGAGCACGTGTAGTCAAGTGGAAGCACAAAACTGATTGATACTTTTGATTGATCGAAACTAAACAATGAATTGATATCCGTCACTACGTATTAGATGTAAATTATATTATATTATTATAAAGCATACTTCCACTTGATTCCGAAGTGCTCACGGAAATCGACAAAATGGAGGGATATCTACCTAATATTTTTTTACACAAATATTATTGAATGCTCAAATGTGCTATATTTTATGTTGATAATATTATTATCTAGTTCCTTGTTGATCGTTCTGAAAATAATATGCCATTATTTAATACTTGACAATGTATAGTTAACTTATTTAAAATGTGAACATTTTTGTCTATAAAAATGTCATGTAAATGTGGCTACGTGTACCTACGTGTTGTGATATACCTATGTATGTATGGTTTTGTTACATCGTGTGCTGTCTATTATTTGATGATACAAACCGGGCATTAAACGTTGTTGCTCAAAATTGTATTCGCGAGTGTCTCAAGTTGCCTGACAATCGGTCCCTACTATACTTCGCTGCTCCCAAAGTACAATTTATTTCTCGAGTGACAAATACTTCGTGGTTGTGATGTTTCTTAGTCTACTCTTTTATTGTCTTCCGATATTTCTAACGACTATATTAATTTTGGGGCAGAATTCCTCGTAAAAGACATGTTCTAACAATGTATCTTGAATTTTATTTAATCACTGTTATATTAACAAATTCTTCTTAAGATTAAAGTTTAACAATATCTATGAAAATGCGTGCGACGCGCCGTATTATGAAAGTAGCTCGATATATCTAAAGATATTTATGACAGAATTATCATAGAATTGCGTGTGTGTTGTACCGCGCTGGTGGTCTGTACTGGGGGATAAAGCATACATATACCTAACTTCAAAAAATGTGAATAACTGCCGTTCATTTATAAGAATATACTCGGTAAATAGTTAATAGTTATACCCAGCGGATATGTTCTCCTCAGTGCGATATGGTGCAGACGTGTTACCGTACAACACAGATATAAAAATGTATTATTTTTGTATATCTTCTGGAGATGTAATCGTTTTCCTTCCAAGAATACTTGAACAGAGTTCTGCCATTGTGTGTACACGCGTATCATTTGAACTCGTGTCGCGTAACTACTGGTTGTTAATATTATAATGTTGTGACGCATAGTATTTGTAAATCACTAACTTGTGTGATTATTTGGTTGTGTTAATCTATCTTAACAATTTAGACGAAATTTTCTAATGGTGATGTTAATTCTATACTTTCTAAACCGATATGCCAATGTTCTGCCAAATTGATAGTTGTAACTGATTTAAAATAGGTACATCGTAACTAGAACGAAATATAAGTGACAGATAAATTAAATTAAATAGACGCGTTACGTTTAGACTAAGGCAAGGCTTGAACTGAAACCCCAAACGTGAAGGTTTAAGTAAGTCACACAGCTTAACGATTCATAAAACTACGTTACAAAGTGACATTTTTGTCGCTGTACTAAAATGAATTACTTTAGACCGATTTTATCGTCTAGCCTAGACCAAGGCTGTCCTATCAATTTTGAAGGTGGGCCATAGTTTTGATTCTGTGTCAGCCGGCGAACCAGCCAGTAAATAAAACTTGCCTACAGTTATACCTTTAAGAAAACTTAAAGGTATTCATAATTTGAATTTTCTAAAATAATATTTAAAGAGGTTTTTATGCTAAGAACCTACCAATAAGTATTTGGCGAGAAGGTCGACGTAAAATCAAGTCTGAAAATATGTTTTATTGTAATTATGTTTTGTTGATATTGCTAATTGAGAAGGGGTTATAAGTAGCAAAATATATTTTTAGACCTGGTTTGAAGTCCTGAACTCTATTTCCAAATCACTATTGCTAGCTGATAACTTTTGACCTAAAGTTGAGCAGCCTTGATCTAGACTGACTATCAATGTTCTTTTCTCGACATTCAGAGCGTACAGAGTTATTTTCTTAAAGAAATAAAAATTAAGTCATACATTAGTAACGTGTAAATACTCAATATTTTTTCAAAATAAATTAACGGTACCGGAGATAGTTCTACGTCGTAATACAATCTATTAAAGACAAACTTTGTTCCCATCCCGTTGAGTAATACCATGTTGTGTTACACTGTTACTCATTCGGAAAAAATATCCCGACAATTTACACTGTAACTCAATGCCACGTTTTTTTGCCATTAATTAACATTGTAACTCAACAGAACGCTGTGTTCCCGTTAAGTAACACCTTTTTGGGTAAAATTGTTGTTGAAAAACACCTTGACTTAAGGCAAAGATTATTCCGACGCGTATCTCTAAACACCCATTCGTGATGTGCCTATATAAATATTATTACAGTCTTCCGATCGTAACAGTGTAACACAACATGGTGTTACTCAACGGGAATATTTTTTCCCAATGAGTTACAGTGTAACACAACATGGTGTTACTCAACGAGAACAAAGGAAAGACAAATCCCTCCAGAGATAATTTTTAACAATACTCTTAGCTATTAAGACTGAAAGGTACTTTCTAAATTCAGAAAATCTTCGTTAATTTCGCGTAAATGTAGCTATTCTTCCTTTCATTATTTATTAACTGTTAGTAGTTTAATCATGGTGTCACTAACCCATTCCACGTGCCCAGTCATACTAGTCAGGGTATAGCTTTATGATGATACCCTAATTTAACCAAATGTAACCTAAACTAGCGAGCATCGATGTTATGTAGAGCGCCCGCGGCGAGCGCCCCCTAGCGTTCAATAGGAAATGTCGCTGTATTCTAATAGAAATATGCACTCAGATGCTAAGTATTCATAAGATTGACGATTTAAACAAAACTTATTTCAACTTAAATAGAGAAGTGCCTTACAATTTTAATTTTTATACTATTTTCATAATTTATTTTCGTTTTTATATCTAAAAGCACTGGAAATTGCATTTATTGATCCACTATCCGTTCTGCTAGGTCAGAATCGATGTGCGGATCGCACTGTCGTGTTTTGTTTGTTGTTTTCGTTTCTTACAATAAAAAATATTCTTAGAAAATAAAATTAGAGGTTTAATGAAAACCAAAAAGACGTTATTTTTCATGTTTTTCTTTTAAAATTAGGAGCATCTATAGTATTAAAAATCATGAAATATTCATCAACAACATTACCAGAATATCGTAAACAACAATAACTAAAGGTCAATTGTATGAAGAGTCTAATAATGTGAGGAAAACGTAACTTAATGAATCACCAATGAATACAGCGCTAATTAAGTATAAGTACTATATGTTTGTAATATTAAATACCAATGTTATGTTCGCTTGAATCTTCTTGTAATCTGACTCCTGTTTCTGCTCTGTAGTCCTGGCACATAGTGTAAATGTAAGTTCTTCTGTATTTGTGTCAACACAAAATGTTACTATAGTATTAATATTTTGTAAGTCTAAATGGATATTATATTCTTCTAATTTTGTATCAAGCGCGGGAGCGGCGCTGCGTGGGGGTAGGCGCGGGTAGTAGGGGGGGGGGGGGGTTAGGGTGCGCCGGCGCCGCCGCTCCGCCTCGGTGTACTAGGTACGTACTTAATACGTACTTACTTGTAATATAACTGTAGACGATTAATGTACACGTGCCAGACGCACGATAATTGATATTACACTCTGTGTTGTGATTTTGAAAATTCTGTAAATTACAAAAGTCTTTGAAAATACTTTGGAAAAAAATGTAGACACCTTTTTAGATTAGCACAATTCTTCGCGTAGACACATTAGGCCAAAATTTGATTAAGCATTTAGATTAAACGGACGTAGGTAATCATTGGAAGATGTAAGTGTATGTATGAATAGATTCATTGTTATATTCGATCAATGTGATGATTCGTAAGAACAACGACTTAACTCGAGTCCTGTACCCTGCCGTGCTGGGCGACTCTTCACAACTTCGCATATCCTTGAAACAATAAGTAATAAAATTAATCTCTATTATATATATATTGATAAATTTATTAGGGTAACTAATTTTTTAAGACAATGACTATTACGTGATCTTTTAGATTGTCTTTATTAATAAATATATGGTGAAGGTTTTGTCAATTCGTTTTTATTTTCTCCTCTCACACTCACATAACCTTGACGTAAATGTAGACAAAATGTTTGCTGTCAGAAGTATCGTGACCCAGCCATTGGTACTTAGGGCCTGCGACCACTGGCGGCACGGCACGGCAGGCGTCACTACATACAAGCGCGTGCTGACGGCAACGATGCCGCGGTATCCTTAGGCATCATCATTGAAATTTCAATGTTATTGTCACACTATTAAGTTACATTCCTTTTCGTCGCATAAAGATCCCTTGCCGTGCCGTGCCGCCAATGAGCGCCAGGGTCCTTACATGATACTCAATGAATCGGTTAGCTTCCCACTCATCGCCGAGAAGATGCAATCAACGGTTACAAGCGATTGGATCACCCACCCACTCGCTGCTTTAAATTCGGAGAAAAGAGGTTTTACGGCCTTATCTAAATAGCTACTAGCAGGACTAGGAGCAGCGATACTTGCTAAAATGATAACTTGGAATTTCATGTTTAATAAAATATGTGCATTTTTATATACATTTTGTATAACCAAGGCCCTCATAAACCGTTTAAAGTATATTTATGAAAATCTCTTGTATGCACATATAAATATTAAACTGTTTAAAAAATACAGTGATATCCATAACATAAATACTAGGAACAAACACAAATTTGTTGTTGTTTATGTGGTTCGTTTAAATGTCAATGTATACGTTTTTATAATATACTTCCTAGCCACATTCTAGAACTAATCCTTAATAAATCCAAATCTTTTAGAAATCGGAAATTATGCCAGAATGCCTATTATACTGTCAAAGGCTATATTGAGGACAAGAAGGCTTGGGATTGAGCTGCTCCAATATGTTTACACAGATATTATTGATGTTTAATTTGCTATTATACATTTATTTTGATTTTTTCTTCGTACCTTTTTAGATAAACAATGACATGTACACACATCAACAAAATCTGGGGATATTTTATATTTAATCAAATATCTATTAATCTATAAAGAATTTTCTGATATCGTAAATGGAAGAATGAGAGGTTATTTTAAGGTCTTTAATAATAATAAAAAAACTGTTTCGTGATTCTTTTGGTTTCAAATAAAAATATGTATTTTTAAAATCGCCGTTGAAAATTAGTATGATAAAAAACTTCTTTTCTTCATATAAAACTATTAATTTTGATTGAAATTGAAAAACTCTTATAAAATCTAATTATTAATAATCAGTGTTGCCACCTCTTACATTAATTACACATCGACATCGATTGTTCATACTTAAAATTAAATTGTCAATGTCTTGCTGCGTTATGAGGTCCCATGTTCTTTGCAAGTGTTCATAAAGTTGTTGTTCCGTCGTCAAATTTGGCGGGAAATCTCTCAAAGCTTTTCGTTGTAACATGTCCCAGGCATGCTCGATAGGATTTAAGTCGGGCGACTGTGCAGGCCAATCCAAAACTTTAATATTGTGGTCTCGGAGAGCGGCCGACACGAGACGCGCCGTATGGGAAGGAGCATTATCGTGCATGAGTAGAAATTCCTGGCCCATTTGGATTCTGTGTGGGACAATAACAGGCTCTACTACCTCCACATGGTATGTTTGTGCAGTCATGTTGCCTTGGATCCAAACGAGCTGTTTTCGTCCGCCAAAACGAATTCCTGCCCACACCATGATTGTCCCGCCTTGGTATGAGTGGACCTCCTGAGGGTGCCGTAGACGGCTAACTCTCCATGGAGATCTCCAAACGTGTGTTCTTCGTGAATCCGAATGAAACACAAACCGGGACTCATCGGTGAACAGCACCAAAGACCATTGTTCGTCACTCCATGGTAAATGCTCCCGAGCCCACGAAAGCCGCCGACCGCGATTGCCACGTCGCAATGCTGGAACACGGAGCGGTCTTCGAGCATGAAGACCAACTTCATGCAAGTTCCTTCGCACGGTTTGGTCGCTTACCAGCAGCTGATGGTCTTCCTGGAGCCTTTGTACTAGCTGCATCGCTGTGATATTGGGTTGTCTTCTGGCGGTCTATCGGTGATATCGATCCTGTCTCTGCGTAGTAACACGATATCTACCAGTGTGCCGTTTAGTCACATCCCCAGAACTGCGATAACGTGACCACAACATTGATATCACGTTTTGGCTGGTGTAGAGGGCCTCAGCAACGATGCGTTGAATAGCACCATTTTATAACATGCCCACGGCTCGTAACATTTCATCTCGACTCAAATGAGCCTGTGAAATGACTCTTGAAGCTCACACGACACGTTAAATTAAAAAATAAAATCAATCTAATCCCTTTTCATAAATAAATAATAATTAAACAATTTTAACTTTTCTTAGCGTAACGAATTACCAACAATTTTGCCGCCGTAATTTGTTGTTTCTTTTGTTTTTTTATTTCCATTTTAAAATTTAGAGAATATAATAAATGAGGTTCCAATTTGTATTTAAACCTTTTATAGAAACTAAACAGATTTTAAACTAAAGATTCGTAAATAATTTAGGATTAAGGTATCCCTAGATTCTGTTGATGTGTGTTTATCTTTACTGTATAAATTATAATATTGTTTTAACGTTTGTGAATATGAGGACTATGTGGGTCATTGTATTTTTCTTTTTTTCTTTTAATGATGGTCTGGCTGTTTGAGTACTTTACGCGGCCTACCCAAATGTCCTTTCTTTTGTATTGTTCGTCGAATCGTTGAGCTCCTTAGTTCTGAGTTGAGCTGCACGATAATTGACAAATGCTTGCACTGACTGGACAGGTCCACTCAAATCCGTGTGATTCTTTCCTCAAAAGACCATTGCAGACACCAGTCTAGGTGGTCCTCATATGATATGACCAAGATTATTTTCGGATTTTTATTTACACTTTGACATTGATGGACTTTATGTATACAATGACATGTTAATTTATTTTGTAAAGTATTATATTATTTTAATTATTGTCTATGTGAAGACATTGTGGATTTGTTGTTTTTTTTAATGCATTTTTTTTTAGTTTTAATTATGGTCTGGCAGTTTGAGTAATTTATGCGGCCAACCCAAATGTCCTTTCTTTGGTAATGTTCGTCGAATCGTCGTTTAGCTCCTTTATTTCTGTGTTGAGCTGCATGACAACTGACAAATGCGTGCACTGACTGGACAGGTCCACTCATTCTGTGTTGTTCTTTCATAACCTGACCAAGATTATGTCTGGACTTTAAAAGAGACTATGACCTCTGAGTTTGTTTCGGCCTTTCTTCTCATAGTCAGATATGAAACGCCGATCTCATCTAGTTTTTAAAATATGGTTGACGTGTAAAAGTGTTTGCACAAACCAAACCTACTTACAGAAATAAATCATTTATCATTTATCAAAAGAAAGTTGCTGTAAATCGTAGCACACACCGCTAAGATGTCGTAACAGATGGTAGCAGGCTAAGATGTCGTAGCAGATGGTAACAGGTTAGGATGCCGTAGTAGATTGTAGCAGGCTACGATGTCGTAGCAGATAGTAGCAGGCTAGGATTTCGTAACAGATGGTAGCATGCTACGATGTCGTAGCAGATGGTAGCAGGCCAAGATGTCGTAGCAGATGGTAGCAGGCTACGATGCCGTAGCAGATGGTAGCAACCTAAGATATCGTAGCAGATACTAGCAGGCTACGTGCCGTAGCAGATGGTAGCAGGCTAAGATGTAGTCGCATATGGTACCAGGCTACGATGTCGTAGCAGATGATAGCAGGCTACGATGTCGTAGCAGATGGTAGCAGGCTATGATGTCGTAGCAGATGTAGCAGGCTACGATGTCGTAGCAGATGGTAGCAGGCTACGATGTCGTAGCAGATTTTAGCAGTTTACAATGTCGTAGCAGATAGTAGCAGGCTACGATGTCGTAGCGGATGTAACAGGCTATTATGTCGTAGCAAATGTAGCGGGCTACGATGTCGTAGCGGATGTAGCAGTTTATGATGTCGTAGCAGATGTAGCAGGCTACGATGTCGTAGCAGATGGTAGCAGGCTAAGATGTCGTAGAAGATGGTAGCAGGCTAAGATGTCGTAGAAGATGGTAGCAGGCTAAGATGTCGTAGAAGATGGTAGCAGGCTAAGATGTCGTAGCAGATGTTAGAAGATCAATGTACGAATAACCCATGTTTGCAAAAATAAATGATTTGATTTGATTTGAGTTTTTCGCAAATATCTCAAAACAGACGTCCTACGGTAAAAAAAAAAAAAAATTCAGCGTCCTCTTTTATAATAAACACCCGGAATATTTGCCAGCATATTAATGGATGACCTTCAATGAACCTTGGCAGTGACCTTTGTATAAAATTGTTAGATTTATATTGCGGCATCTGAAATTTACTAAATGTCTGTAACGCTTATTCAACTTAGCAGAATTATATCGTATATGATTTCAGAAAAGTGATACTGGCACTCTGAAGTGTCCCTTCGACACCTGAAGACCCTCTTTCTCCATCTCCTCCTCATCTTCCCTTCACGGAGCCGATTATGCCCACGAAGCCAATCTACGAAGATCCTCCATCCTCCTCCTCCGGGCGAACTTTCCAGCTGTTCATCTTCATGCCTTCTATATAAACTTCAGTGTCGTGTGAACAGTATTGGTGTTTTTATAGTACTACCTGTATTTTCTATCTCATCCATTAAACTATCTATACCAAGTCTACTTTCACCCTCTTATGTAGTTAGTAACCAGTAGTTTACGTAACACCCTGTATCCATAGTACTCTTTGGACCTACCATCCAATCCGCCTTGAGCCCGAGTGGTACATCGCGGCCCACTAGATTGACATCGCTTTTGGTATATTACTTAAATACGGAGTGAGTGAAGTGAAAAGTAATTACACCAGCTATGAGGTGGGTGTGACATACCCATAGATTACATTGCATAAATTCAAACATTTGTGGCAATTGGTTTTTATTTTTACAGATCAGTGTTTTTTTTTTTCATGCAGTCGTCGTGCTGGCCAGTGAGATTATAAATAAATTAGGTAGCGCACTGACATGAAAAAAATGTTTATAATCTGTGAACTACGGCAGTATGGAAAATTATTGAATAGAAAGGTTCGAATTCTAACTTTCTAGGCGGAATAGGTTAACAGCAACTGTGTGAACAGACAGCTGTGCTGCTGGGGATTTTGTAGCGCCACTTTTTCTTCCCGGTAAAGCACTAGGAAGTGGTGAAGGGCAGGCGTTTTGGGGGACTGTCTTATGTAATTTTTACGTACGAAAAGTGCCGATTCTCAGCCTAATTTGAATAAGTAAATAACTTTGATTTTGATAACATTCACGTTTGCACTCAGATTTCGAATGATAAACATAATCTTTTCGAGGTTGCGAGTAGAAAGAAACCCGTAACTTTAGCGACCTCTTAATATTATACGTAGCATTTTCTCAGTTCATTAACAAATTAAATTTAAGTTTTTCGTCATCGTTTACAATCTTTTTTGCAGATTTGGAACTATTTGAAAAGTACTTATAGCAAGTTCAAGTTCTTTTTTTCAAGATTATATTAGGTTCAAGTCCTCGAGCAGTTACAACACATAGTGTAGAGGGTAACATGTAGTTTAAAAATAAAACCAAAATTGTCGTCTCCATCCGTTTATTAAGAACATTGTCACCACAATTAATCTTATCTACAGATCGATAAAACTCTGTTACAATTACGAAAAACAAATGATGGACAACAATAAAATAAAAATACGTAACACAATAACACCCCCGGAATTATTTCAATCACTTGAGTTATATTTTATATGAAATTTTGCACGTCAATTTTAGGATCAAGACAGTATAGGTTACAACTGGAAGTGTAGTGTTGTTATTATCGTAGGAAATGCAAGACGTTACGAGGATTGAGTATACAATGATTATAGACAAAGTAATAGATGGACCTTGAACATACAACATTTTTACATTTAAAGAAAGGAGATGTCGCCATTGTGCAATACAGAATTGTGTATTCAAAGACCAGTTTTTCTTAATACTTATTAGTCGTCTATAAATGCAGGTGTACAACACTACACTTCAAGATGCAAACTTCATATATATAACATTCAACTAGTCAAAACATGGATTGAAACTTTGGTTAGATTTATATTACGATACATAATTATAACAAGACACAAAACTTTATTAGTATGCTTCCAGCTCTTGTTAACTATGTGTTACACTAAATTGTGATAAGTACTGAAGTGTAGCGAGGCAAAATTATTATTTATAAGAATTTAATAAATTACGTGAAAAATTAAGACATACGGACAATAGGACAGATAGTGCTAATATAATTTTAATTAATAGACAAATGGACGTAGCAATTACAAATATAATTCTTCTCAGATTAACTCTGTTATTATAAGGTCGCGCGCATACTGCGCGACTTTCACAACACCAGAGCGACTACGACACGAATAATAGTCGCTTCGTTCTACGCCTTAACTTTAGACACGACTGAAGGGTAGATGTCTACAAAATTATGTATGCAAGCATTATCTTAAAACATGTATTTAATCTTTTAAAATTGACGGGGCAGTAACATCGAATTGAAATAAATCTACTAAGACGACAAACAACCGATCTACATATTTTAAAATGAAACACACAGGAAAGCAAGGGACGTTATACTATTCAAATTGTCTGTGTATATCTAACCAGATAAAACATATTTTAATTAAATTACTTTCGATACACAAATTACAATATTCATCCATGCACTATACATTATTATACACGACTACAACTAAGTAAGTCGCAGTATTGCCACACAAGTTATAATATTTGAAAATGGAATAGTAGAAAATTATTTCAAATACAAAGTAAATGAAGCATATTTACAGATCCCACTTTATTCGTGCATAAAGAAATATATTATTATTTCTGTACTATTAATATAATTTGAATTATTGCGTACCTAAAGTGTCCATGAGACAAACTCAACACTTATTTTAACACCAAGCCACAGTGCACAAACAATTATTTTTTAGAAACATTTTTATCTAATGGACTAAAATACATATATAATTGGTATCAGTCATCATCAGTTTTAATACATCAGTGGCAGCTCCGTGTTTTGTACGACACTCTACAATCACATACACAAAAAGTTCACATACCTATTTTTAATATTAAAATTGTATGAGAAAATCGCGCACACACCTACACAAAAATATTGAATATTATTATTGATAATATCGAATGAGGAAATTACGATAAGAATGATTAAAAGTAGGCCAATGAGATAGTTTATATTTCGTTTTAGATAATTAAATACTAGGTTAATACGAAAGAAAGTTTTCTCTTTTGATACAGTTTTCACTATCTTTTACAGATTTTATTCCGTAAGGTATATGTGAAAATACAATATTAAACTTACTTAAAACAAAGAAATCTCGATGTTTATTCAAGTCATGAAAACTGTGCGAAGCTAGTAATATTCAATATCTGTTGTCGCAAACTTTAGGCCTTTAATGTTATGAGGAATTAGTACACGCAAGATTTCACTTTAAAATACACTACTACACTAAACAAGACATTCTAGAATCCGAAACTGAATTCCCTACAACAACAAAAAAAAAAAACAGTAGGTATTTTAGATTCACAAAAACCAAATGTACACAGAGATCTCAGAACTATTAAGCCGAAGAACCCAAAGACGAAATCTTACGCGTACTACAAAAGCCCACACATAAATTATGTCGCGAGCCTCTTCTTATCTGCCTTTTCCTCTATAAGCATAGCTTCATACAAGTTCTCCATACAATTCCGGCATATAGGTTTGTGTACATAACACGGCGCGTCCCCACTGACCAGCGAACACTATCTGCGCACACGCAAGGAGGCGCGCGCACGCTCGCGGCTCCGTACGCTACGTCACTCCAACCTGACCGCCTTCTTGCCTTTCACAATCGTAGGTTTGTTTTTCATCATGCCTTTTCGCCTTTTGGATGTCTGTGGGGAGAAAATGGTGTTATTTGTCATGTTTGTGGTTTTGATAATACTTTATTTAATTAAGCACTGCAGCCAACAGAAGTCACATTCAGCTTAGTTTATTCGTCGTATGAAACATGCAATCCTATACAAGGCATAACAAAGGTTCAACTTATAAAAAAAAACTGCAGTTAATAAGAAAATAAACATTTTACGGCATAAAAGAACTGACTTTTTGGTTTTCTTTAGTCATCTCTTTTAAAAAAAAAAAGTTTCTTTGTTGCACCTTGTATTTTTACTGAAAAACACTCAAAATGGTGATACGGTAAATAATTTATATTTGATGTAATTAACTGATACACTAAAAGACACATTGCTAACGAAATAATGATGTATTCAAATCCAAGATACTTTTATCAATACGGACATTTATTTAAGTATAATTCGCAACTACGTTTAATTATAATGTTGCCAGACCATAAACTTTGTAAGGGTTAAAATTTAACTATTAATAAGATCAAAGATCGATCATAAATTGATATAATTGAATGTCCAATGCCATCAGAAATAAAACCATGCAATTATTTCTGGCAATTGCGGATTGATTACATAATTTTGACCAGGCAGCTTCTGTAAAGTCAAAATAATGACAACGCGAAAATTAAGACAATAAAGCGAAGATGTATGACGCCACACAAGCTCAGGCTACATACAACCACATACATCGGTCAAACAGAACTCAACAGTGGTAGGTACTATACCATCGGTCCGCCTCCTAAGGCGAGCTGAAATACGAGAAAATTAGTCATTACACCTTAGTTATTAGTTCCATGGGTTAATTTAAAGCTTTACAAATGGGTTATAAAAATTTCATTCAATTTACAGGACAAAAGTACCGTCTTTTGAGTACAGTAATCAATTTAGGGACGGTATTATTTTACAATACCGATTGATAACGATTTATTTTTATAAATTAGGTATAAACCAACACCAGAGAGAATTAATAAAATAATTATTCACAAAGATGTTAGTAAAATAATAAGTTAGTTAATTAAATAATATCAAAATATAATAAGAGAGCATGATTTCATATTGTTATACCTTTTTAGAGATAGAGTTGCTGGTCGGGACTGTTCGTTTTGCAAGCGGCAAGCGCGGACGGTTGAACTCATCTGGCTTTTTCACTCTAGAAATTGTATACAAATTATCAGTATTCTTTTATCTCTGTAGAGTGAAGCACACATTGGCAACATAAATAAAAGGGAGGGAATCGTCGCCATTTAAAAATAAATTATGTCTTAGTGCCTTGTATTTAAAACGCTTCCAGGAGTTGATCAGATTATATAGACTACAATGTAATCTGATCAACTCTTGGAAGCGTTTACTCGACTCACATACCTGTATATTCTTACTAGCCAGTGCTCCGTGGTGTAAGCCTCTTCCAGATAGGTGAGCTTGAAGCCACGGTTGCCTGGCAGCGCGCCGCGCGTCCTGTCGTACCCCGGCGGACTACCGCCGCTGTCGTATCTAGACAGACCACATTTATCATACTAATGATCAGATAACACAAACAATAAATACGAAAACAAGAAACGTTGAACTACGAAGTTATGATGAATGATGGTAAATGACTGGCGTGGAGATGGTAGTAATATTGTATGGTTACAAACCTATAATATGATAGCTTGTACATCAGACAGTTTAACATCGTTTTAGACGCTTCTGAATCAACCCTGTATTCGCCTCTCTCCGTAAAGTAATCCGCTTCCTGTAGAAATAAATCAAAGTTCTTAAGGAATAGACAAATTATAACAAACTAGACCTTGCACTTGCTCAACGGAACTGGGACATCCAATGTCAATAAAAACTTTTTATGACCGATTTACATCTATGGTTGACAATTCAACATATTTGAGCTGATAGGGAGAAGTATTCCCATCAAACAAACTCACACATCTGAAAGAACCCTACAAATTAAAATACATAAATAGTAATTTAGGGCTGTGCCCTGCAGTGGGACCTATCGGGCTAATAAAAAAATCTATACTCACATGAATATCCTTAGGATGCTCTCCCTCAGCGATACGAACCATCCAGATAAACTTATTGATATCATCACCGGAGTAACCGATGGCCCCTCCGAATATGACCAGTACGTAGTCCACGTCGAGCATCGTCATTATCTCATACGCCGCAGTCTCGTTGCTCGCCATGGCCTTCCCGACCAACGCGATGTGAGAATTGTTCCAAGTGTTGTTGTCGACTAGCGTTGTGCGGTTGCCCATGCCGGCGATCTACGAAAACATATAAAACTTTTGAAAGAAAGAAAGAAAGTCATTGTAAAATTATAGGCTGTCCCATACAAAATTTCAATAACTACTGAACTCAAATATGTGGACAGCGGATAGTTTTTTCGGGATTACGATGTTGGTCCATGGAGAAAGTTGTTCAGTTTGACGGTCTGTACCCCATCCTTAAATAACTCAAAGCATTTATTTCAAATAAACCAATTACAGGCACTTTTGAATTGTCAAGGTCGGTCGGTCAGAAAAATTAAGCTAGTTGCCCATTCCAAAGCGAAGTAGGTACCTATGGAGAAGAACGGGCAAGAAACTCCACAGACACTCTTTTAAATCAAATTATTCCACACATATGTCCACACATTTCTGATAAACGCTGTTTAAACCCCTGCAGATGAAAGGCCACACATTGTTGTTATATATAAAAGCAGGAGGTCCTGAGGTTTGAGGACGTCAGAACAGGCAGCGGCTTTCTAGACCTTTTACCAAAAACCGAGTTGTGGTAGGCATATTATTATGTTCACTAATGATATATCATGCGAAGATGGTAGTAGTGATCGTGAGGTAGAATGTTCATTTTAACTTTTGGCAAAGTCTAAATAAATTGTTTCATAGTAAATCAGTGTTTGATTTAATACGGTCAATTTTACAGTTGTGTATTTCCGTATTATGTTTCAAGTTGTTAAATAATCGCAAAATCTCCATTTCTAATCGGTAAAATTATTTTAATGTAACGCTAATAAAACGCGAGACGCGGGTAATAACATCGATTTCATGCTCCATGAATGATGAAGTATGAAACGACTTATAGCAAATGTTTCTGGTTCTTACCTGATAACCATAATCCCACCAGGACATAACTCTCGCATCTTCAGCAGTATTCTGCGACAGCCAGCCGTAAGCTTCCCTGAAGTCGTCCAGGATTTTTCGAGATCTAAAAGAATAATGTCATGTCGGTAATTGATAGCGAAATATTGACGGGTAAAATCCATAGGCCGACAAAGTCCGTTAACAGTCGCAACGTCATCTCAAAATTCGAGCATGGATACGGTACATACAGTATGCAGGTGTTAATAAGGAACATCGAGATTCAAGACTAGATCGAGGAAAGGCTTTGTAAAGCGTTGTCTTTTGTCTATTTCTAAAGCTAAAGAGAAATATTATAGTTGTTGGGGTCCACTGATAGCGTAAATGAAACTCCATATATTGCAGGGAATAATTGCTTGGTTTATTGGTAAAAGATCCTTCCTTATATTATATTTTTGTACACACAATTAGTTGCTAGGCTTACTTATATAAAAATATTTAATTGACCAATGGGAGAACATTGATTTCTAAAACTTAAAACTATACGTGACGATGATCTACGATGAACGGGCACCCATCTCGCTCTGGCGCGTGCGCGTTGTATAGCGTCGTCTGTACGCACACTATAAATATTACCGACACCGGCGCATCTCATCAGTACGTATTTGCTTCCGAGGCCGGTATGTCGTCTGTTGGTGTGGCGGCGGCGAATGGAATGATTACATGTGGTGTAAGTATGTGGCTACGCGCTCTGCGCGTCAGTAAACCGTGTGCCGCTGCGCGGTCACGATGTGTTGTTATCATGACACCCATATAGTGATTGATATGACTTACCCATCATTTCCGTAGCTAGCGAGCACGATACTAGGGCTGGAGTAAGCGTTGGAGGTGGCCCAGGTGCAGTGCACGGAGAACAACATGAGGAGGATCATGAACAGTATCAATGTGACTGAGCGCACGTTCATGCCTAGCCCTGTGTCGGGCGGGATGGTCGGCTCGTGTGTGCGCTTCTTTAACTTGCCGGCCTGTTGCAAACAATAATATGAAGAGTTTTGTGTTAACATGTTTCATCCACATATTACATGACAGGTTGACAGCAACATTAAAATATGTTGCCGCAACAATATTGCGCAACTTTTCGTTTACAAAAGTCGGTGTCGGGTATCTTAATCTGAGCATGCCATTGAGAGCATTTCATATCACCAACAGTATCAGGCAAAGCTATGCTCATATCTTACCTTATCATACAAGCTCTTAGACTCCTCAGTATCAACCTGAGGCACTGGCAGGTCATCTTCCCTCAACACCAGGTCCAACAGGATGGAGAAGGCTATGCCGGACAGTACGCAGACGACGGGCGTCAGGGTCAACATGAGACGCACCATCACTCCGGCGAAGTATACTGCGCTCAACGCGTATAGGGCGACTGGAATAGACACATAAGGGTTAATTTGGTATAGAGATTATCATGATTTCGTTATTCGTCGATTGCAGATGAGCCAAGAACATGACACTAAATATTAATAAAAGGAACTCCGATTTCGTAAAGTCAATTAAGTATTTTCACCATACTTTATAATTTTCTAAGACCTGTGTCAGATTAAAGCGATCAGATATTGGGTCAGACCAAAATACTAAACGGAACCACGGGGTCTACTCTCCTACTCCGTCAACGACGATACGGGTCGGTCCGAAGGTAGTTCGAAACGAAGCACTAAACCCTACTCCCGATTGATTTCGGATTCATGAGTTTCTAACGGAATCATAGACTATTTTTGTGAACGAATGACGCATGACGATAGAGCTGCGCTATTTCACCGGTCGATTACCGGTTTACTTACTTTGAAGTTGTCTAGCTTATTAAACAAAAAATAATATTGGTATTCTTAGAAAAATACCACATTAAATTATTGCATTAAAGAATTGTACTATTTTTGCCATTTGAATCCGTATCGTGGCCTTATACTATTAATACCTTTGCCCTTTTTCTTTCTGACGGCAACTTTCAAATGAAATGTCAGTTTTTTTCAAAAGGTTTATTTACATTAATTAGGTGTACTTTCATAATATTATTTATACGACGCGGGATGTTTTCGCTAGTTTAGTAAAATGGCCCCAACTGCTCCAGCAGGTAGTGGGAAAGCCTGTGCAACTCCCTTAATTCAATGGGGAGTTGCACAAAGTCCGTGGAGCAGTGGCAAAGGGTAAGTTTAATACATTACTCGTATTAATATGATTTTAAGGTCTTGCCATTATTAAAGTGCACACAATGATAAAAAAACATTTGGGCCGAAAAAGCTGCTGGATCTGCCAGACGTTCAGCATGTGCTACAGGTGGAGGCCCATCGATACGAATTGAGGATACTGTCAATTATGGGAGACGGTTTTAGAGAGCCGCAAACTGAGGCAAGAGTGCCAGCTTTTCCATCGGTAATAATTAAATTTATAATTGAACATAGGTAGTAAATTTGTTCTGATGGTAAAAAAAACAAGAAACAACAGCATTAATATACATATAATTATTTTGCATGGAGTCTTACCCGTGACTTTTAAATTAAATAATTATACTTAACAGATACATAATTATACATTTCTTGTATCCGTCAATGATATTCAGTTTTTGTTGTACAGGGTCCACCTGTAAGACAAGAATAAGCAGTCATCACACCCACAGAAATATCTACTGCTACACCTGCCAACCCACTTTCCCAGGAGCAACCCGCAGTGATCACTGAGGCACTGGTAAAAGGAACTGATAATTCATAATCACCGAAGTAAGTATAATTGATCACTAGTAAATAGATGACATATATCATGTTTTTAAAATACTAAGCTAATACTGAGTAATGTTTTGTTTCATTTGTTTACAGCATTACATTCTCGTCGTGCACGTCCACGAGTTCGGCGACACCTACCTGCCGATTCAGCAAGAAGCCGAGTTGTGTTGATTGATGCTAAATAAAAATTTGTTACAAACCTTTTATTGTGTAAAATTTGTTTTTTAACAGTATCTTCCGCCTGTCCTAACGCCCATTATGTCGTGTAAGCAAAATATCAAGTTTGAAAATTATATAACCTAATCAATAATATAAATACCCTATTTATTGACATGTTTTAAATAAGAGGCAATCGGCGACGCCTCCGTTCTACCTGTAAAGCGTCTTCGAGCATAAAAAAGAAGCCATATTTTCAATTTATTAATTCTGCATTCCGAGTTTTCCGAGTTTATGGTCTCATAATCGCTGACAGTGCTCACATCGACAATTTGCGTTCCGATTTAGTTTTCACGATTATGACAGATGAGAGCCGCTCACAGTGATAATATTAAAGGGCATGGTCGGAGTTATCGCAAGATGCCGCTTATCATGACGTCATCTAAGACAATTGGGATGATGACTACTATTAAAAATGTTCTTAAAAATAATGTAATTTCAAAGAAGGCATAGTAAAAATGAGATATTCGAAAAAATCTGTTAAATCGATGTAAAAATTAAGAAGATACACGCTTTAAAAGTTTTTGGAAGGGATTATTCCTGTCCTTGTCTCGCGGTACGGACAATGTACGGCGCTAGTATGAAGTTACGTAGTCGTGACGTCACTTCTACGATAGTGCTGTCCTAGTCTAACACTTTAAAACGTTTATAACTTGGCAATTTTTTAAGCTGTTACACTTTTTGTAATACTATTTGCACTATTTGGAAATGAACATTTTTTTGAGATAAAAATTAAAAAATTGTCATCGTCCCCATTCACGGGAGATCGTTATCGCGCTCACGCTAAGTCGGAACGCGCTCAAACCGATTACAGCTCAGCTCGGAATGCGGCCTACTTTCGTCAGCAGCACGACAACTATTTTGCTATCGTATGAAATGACATAACGTTCCGTCAAAACAAGTGTCAAATCCAACTTTTCGGACGGGCTAAAACGCATCGGGAGTAGGGACAATTGTCAAATCGTGTTGTCGTTCATTCTTAGTTTCAGTTCGGGACTAATCGTAAGTCCGTAGGTGATACGGAGTAGGAAAAGTCCGTAACGAAGGCCGAAACTACGGACTTCGTGCTAAGAGAGTAGACCCCCAGAGGTAAATTGACTAAACATTCAACTTTTAAAATGAAGATATATCGGACGATGGTTTTGTTTTTATCGCGCTGCTACGCTATTAAAATAAATCAGTCACTAACAAGTCCTGAAAATTGCTGAGTCAAAAATGTAACTCACCAAAAACCCTCTCATCGTTGATATTCTTGATGCAGTACCACAGTCCAACGGGGAAGGTGCACACGAGCACGTGCAGGTCGAAGAAGAACGACGACCATGTGGTGGGCTGGTGCTCCGATACCGAAGCTATGATCGGAATGTGGATCTTCGCATATGTTGTGTCCCACAGGGAGTAGAATCTGAAATACAGATCCAGTTAGGATTTGGGGCGCGGGGGGGGGGGGGCAGCTTCATAAATAGGAAAACATATGCTGGGTCAAATCCGACATAGCTACATAACAACTTTATGTATTTTTACAAAGACATCTATACTAATAATAAAACTGAAGAGTTTCTAGAACTGCCTGTCGGATTTGAAAAATTCTATTTGTATTTGATAGCCTAACTTTTGATGGAGGCAATATTTAACATCGTGCAAAAAAAGGTAAGAGAGAACGGTAAGCGAAAACGAAGTCATAGCGCGAGTAGGCGAATGCGAATAAATTTCACGCGGAAGCAGTAGCTGGCAGAAGCTAGTTTTATAAAACACTAGCTGACTCGACATACGTCGTCCTGCCCAAATTACAATTCGTAAAAAAAAAGCACAAAATTTATCTCGAATTACAAATTATTCCAGGATACGTTTCGTCACGAGCTCGCTGTCTAGTTGGTTAAGGCTGCCGGAATTTAACCCATTAACGCCCAAATAAAAACCATTTAAAATTTTAAGTAAACAATTTTTAATATCGGTAATAAAACACTTTAATTGAGACATTATAAAGAATAAAGAATCAAAAAATAATCGGAAGTTGTATTTTTAGGGGTGTACTAAGTTTAGTACAATGGGCGCTTAGGAGTGGTATTGGGCAAAGCATCCTTTATCCAACCATAGCGTTTTAGGCACTTGTCACATGCTGTTTTGACCCGGTTAGAACACACAACACATCTCAGTTGGTTTGGTATTTTTTTTGGGTTATGCCCATAATTTTTTCTATCTTCTCCATCCAATGCTGAGCATGTTTGTCTAGTTTTATTGTTCTTTTTTTGGCTCAAATACGTTCGTGCTATGTGTCTGCGAAATGCTAGCTGATCCACACGATCATCTGGATTTGCAATGCAGTGTAATCTCCACGCATTTGAAATGGTCATGTCCACCATATATGTGAATAAAACCCACCACCATTTCTTACCTTTTACCCCAATTCGGTACAGTCCTACAGACTGGTCCATTTGGTCCACCCCTCCCATGCCCTTATTATAACTTTGGAACACGTGAGGTATATCTACGTCCACTTTTACTTTCCTCGTAGTACACCATCTTTTGACTTTCCCTAACGGCTCTACTGTATCAAAATTGGTACCAATCGTGCAAACATTATTGTCCTTCCATCTCACCATAAGAATTTCTTTTGTCTTATCAAACCTGTAGTCGTATCCAGCCCTAGGCTTCTTGCGCATTTCTTTTGATGACATCAAAGGACAACGTTTGGTTCTGTTCTCACGCAAGGTTCCAGTAGCTCTGTATCCAAGGTTTTTTAGGTCGACAAGCAGATCGTAATTCGTAAAGAAGTTGTCAAAGTAAACTACATGTTCTTCTGGTTTTGTTGGGGCTTTGTTTAGCAAAGTCTTCACAACACGAGAGCCGAGTGGATCGGTGGTAGCCTCAGAGGATTTTCCACAATATACATCAAATGTATAACAATAACCATCGTAACTGGTCAACGCCCAATTACGATATCCATATCGCACGGGCTTACCCATTATAAATTGTTTGGCTGAATGGTGGCCATAGTACTTGACCATTGATTCGTCAATGGATAAGTCGCCATGTAACATTCCAAATTGACAATATTTTTTTTGTAAAACATCACAAAGTGGACGCAATTTGAACATTTAGTCATTAGACGTAGGGGCCAATGTATTATCTGCAAAATGCAGGTTCCTCTTTATTTCCAAGAATCTGTTTCTTGACATGCACTCTGAAACTAATGGTACACCGAGATCGTCATCTAAGCTCCAATATGACCTTTCACTAGGCAATTTATGGTTACCAGTAATTATAAGAATACCCAAGAATTTACGGAGTTCCTCTTTGGTAAAAACTTTATCGTGCCTATTGTTTTGTCCAGCATATATTGTGCTTTGCGTTGCGATAAGCTCTAGCACTTCATCGTCAAAAAGATGCTCAAAAACTTTAACAGGGGTAATACCTTTTAGGATATCCGAAACATTAGAACGTCGTTGTTCAATAGACATTTGATCTGTAGTAGACCGATAAACGGAGTAAATAGGCACACATTTTCTCCAAGTTGGCACCTCACCAATAGTTTGAACTCTTCTTCTCTTTGGCACGTTTCGTGAAGTAGATGATGCGAATGTTGTGAGGGGTTCATCATCACCGCTGCTCCATTCAACTTCAATGTCAGGGGTATGTCTGCGAGTAAGAACTTCTATGTTGCCGGGAACATCTTGAGGTAATCCATGTTCATACAAGTCGTCGTCTCCACCTTCCTCTTCATCGGTGATAACGTCTGGATTGGGTGGTAGCATAAATACATCGTAAGTAGCATCATCATCACTATCTTGGCCAATAATGTCGTGTATAGCGTCTTGTAAACCAAAATAGTTTTTTTCTTGAGTAAAAGTATGTCGGTTTGCCATTTTGTATTTTTAAATGGTTTTATCTTGTCACCTGAAAACAAAGTAAATAAAGGGTCACTATTAGAAGAAAAAACACTAACAATACATAAAAAAACACGACTAATAAGCATAGCACATAAATACAAAAATGTCTTAACTATACTACCTTATCTAACCTCAAGCGCCCAGTGTACTAAAGTTAGTACAGCAGCACTTTATGTGTTATAGCAGAAAAAACTTCACACGAATTTAACTTTTTAATGTATTTTATATTAGAATATGGTGTTATAGAGTAAACAATAAAACTTTTAACACCTGCTAAAGCTAAATCTTGTAAAATAAAATAAACAAGTACTCACCTGCAGACACGAAACAAAACACTGACACAAAATGAGGATTAACCCCAAATTATTTAACAATCTCGATTTGTTTTAGCTATTTGCTTATTGCATGGATTTGAAATGACCGTTTAAAAATGTTGCTAGAGTGAAAAAACGCATAAGATTAGTATTACCTTAACATAAACTGGTGTACTATTTATAGTACGGCGGGCGTTAATGGGTGACGGCGCGGGATAATGCTTTGGTTCGTGCCCACGTCAAGAAGTGCTCGTTTTGAAAGTCTTCTTAAGAATAGTCGTAAAATTTGTAATGATAGCAGTGTAATATATTAAAACTTCAGGGTTCCTCACATAGTGGGCTGTCTGTACTCTCAGTGCAAACTAGTCCTGTTTTCCTTAACCTTTTTATGGCGAAATCGACCAGTTCATATTTAGTTTACTTTAGCCATGGTTAGAAAGACAAAAATCTCCATAGATAAGTAAATTCTCTCAAGTAAATCATTCATTCAAATTCGTCTCCAGCAAGTCATTTACGGCCCTCGACCAACTTGTCGAAACTGAACTCTGTAAGATTATGGTTTATGTATAGTTTAAAAAAAAGTGTATTATTCTAAAAACCCATTTGTCCCATTAAATGTTCTGTCATCCAACATTTGACAGGCTTAATTAAAGCACTGAACTATAGACGCTATCAAACCAACACCTTTTCCGTCACAACATTATGTTATATGAAAACAAAACGTGTAAAGATTGAGGTCAACACTACACAAACTAAACACGTACATTCCTATCAGGATATAAAACACAGGTTTATTACCATTCTTAGTCAACACTTGTAAATGACCTGGTAACACGTCTATCAAAACTCGAACACATGTTATTAAGTAAATAACGCATGTAAATATAACAACTGGCGTTTCACGTCGGTTTACTTTTATACCGCACTGGTTTTGTGAGCTAACTTATGTGAAACATGTAGAACTAAATGGTAGAACCTCTCATTCATAAACGGTTTTAAATGTGTTGTCTTGCTACTATGTTGACTTGGAATTAAAAAAATAACATAATGTTGTGACGGAAAAGGTGTTGGTTTGATAGCGTCTATAGCTTAATAACTGTTACGTTTATAGGTTTTCTATTCAACATATCGTTAGGAAAATTGACTTATCATAATTTGACTTGCCTTTTTACCCGACTGCGCGACGTTTAGGAGGGTTATTTGTTTATCAGCCTATGTTTGGTCTTTTGTGGCACCTATAGAGACCAAACGCGTGGGCCGTTTTGGATTTTGATTCTTACTTCAATCGATTTGTCTTATTATTGCGAGTGTCACCAAAGATTACACAGTAATCAAAATTCAATATGGTGACAACAAGACGACATATTACGATAAACAAAAAAAATCAAGCATTGAATATGTCTTGAAAAATCATCTGGTTTCTCTTCTCATTTTTTATTTTGAATGAACATTTGGATTGAAATTAAGTTCTTATATATGTATTCGTATAATAAGTCTTCTTAACGTGAAAAATAATAATTATGAAATAAATAGAGTAAAAGTAAATTACAAAAAAAAAATATATGATTTACAAATCATTGTAAACAAAGACCTGAGCTGTCACTTTTTCATACACTGATTTATAATTCAATTCTCTAATCATTAACCACCTAATACCTTTGCGTAGTAGCTCAAATGGCATATAAATTTAGGCTTATTCCAAATGCCTAGCGACATATGTATACGAGTGCCATATAGCTATAACAGTGGCTAAGGTACGTGCGCAGTGCGAGAGGGGTGGGGTGACTTTTCGCTCATTCGCCTGCTGACGGGCGTCAGCACCCCTCGCGCACCGTTTCAATTAAACAGTAAGCCTGTAGTAAGATATTCCAACAATATCAGTAGCATAGTCGAAACTACAAATTAGTTTGATACTGACCTTCCACTCCAAGGTGCGATGACTCCGGCATACGTAAGCAGCACAACTGCTAAGAACACGGCACCAGCGGCCGCCAAACCGCCCAGGATGAGCAGCTGCTTCCACTGACCCTTGGGGTTCAGACTGTGAAGGTACTTCATGGCACCTATAGCCATCACCAACGCGAACACACCTGTTGACAATGAATCATCATAATATTTGCTTGTTTGCCGCGGGAAGAAAGCAGTCAGAGGATTTTAGAATTTATTTATAGGTCCGCAATTTATTTATTTATATATACTTTATTGTACACCACAAAATGACAAAACAAAAAAAAAATATCATCCTAAAAAACATAAAATGGACGGCCTTATCGCTTTCTGCGATCTCTTCCAGGCAACCTTAGAATGGACAGTGATTTGTCTGGACATAAAATGGGGCTGTCAGTGGTGCAAGAAATAAATATACATTAAACTAAAATAGATACACAGGTACATACATATTAACATATCCTAAGGAATAGATACATAAATACATACATACATACGAAATATAAGAAACGTAAATAAATGATAATTACAGTTTACGAAAGCAAGATCACAACGACAAGTAATGATCCTTCACGAGTCTTTTAAACGCAAATAACGACTGCGCGCGTTTTATTTCGACAGGCAGTGCATTCCACAGACGATGCACAATGTAGATCTCAGCACCTTCTTAGGTGGCTCGGATAGACTAGATGAGAAAGGCGGAGGACAGGGTGTTGTGGAGCAGCTTGGGAAATCCTTTGTACAACAGTGGACTGCGATAGTCCGAGTTTTTATTTATTTATGTAAGCATCAGAAACCGCTTCACCATGTCTGCTTGGCGTAATTTCTAAAAGTTTGATACAAGGAGGAGGCATTAACTAGGATCGCCATGATTGATCCGCTGCACCAATCAATCTTCTACACTCCGGGTCGCGAATTAATTTCCTGTCCAGATTAAATATTTGTTGGATAGTTAATTCAGATTTGGGAACACAAGGAATACGAGTGGTAGAAAATATATCAACATAAATAGCGCTTGCTAAATGCGATGCATGCTCATATCCATTACGGGTACTGATGCATCTGCAATGGAATTTTACGACCTACGATATTCTGATAACTTTTTTAGTGTTTTTACATCGATCGGATAAGAGCCTTTTTCAATTAACACTGTTCACAAAAATTATTATCATGAATGTAGTATGCGAACTTCGATAGTGAGTGAGGTACATAAGAATTATAGTTCGTTGCCCTCAATTAGCCCGGCGAGCCTGCGTGGTATTATAATTATATTTTATACTGCCATTTTACTGCGAAGTTTTCCTTCATACATTCACAGAAAAATAGCATAAAAAACTTCACGCATATAATTTTCGTATATCTTAAATTATTTTCCAAGTGAATTTGCTCGGTAATAGCTTTGTACTAAACGTTGGACTATCGCCAAATCGCATGCATTCGTAAATTGTGAAGCAATAAGAAATTACCAATAAAACTTCTTAAATGAGAAAAGTGAGAAAAATCCCATGATCAGAGATTAAGTCACGATAGCGCCATAGTAACAGTTGTGTCAACAAACGGCTGTATTCAATTTATTTCATGAGTGCAATTATAGTGAGGTACAGATAAAACACTCGTTCGCAAGGTCAAAGCCAGGGGAATGTTAATACGACTTCCAAAGCATTTCAAATCATTCTTAACTGAAAAAAATGTAACATAAACTCTGAAAATAAACATGTTACCTTGAATTTATTTAATTAATCGGTTAAAGCAGTGTGCAGATATGATGGTTCATGTTTCCTCTTTGATTTCCTTTGTTTAGGTAATAACCGAGCGACGGATATAGGGTAGCTTGCTCGAATTAGACATGACGATGCGGTCACCAGGTTTAGTCCTTAAACCTGGTGACCGCATCACCTTAGGGTGGATTTTACCGATGAAACTGAACGCGGTCGGCACATAAACTACGTTTAGGAGCTGTCAGTGTCATTATTTTCTATGGAATTTTGACACTGACTGCCCTTGAACGCGTTTTAGGTGTGCTGAACCCGTTCAGTAACATTGGTGAAATCGGCACCTAGTGTTCTCAAAATAGAGTTGTAAAACCCTATAGAGTTGTAAAAAAATTTATTGAAATAAATATTTAAAGCAGTTAACTTAGTTACTGTGCTCTATAGGATAGACACAGCTGTCTAAAGACACCCTATATCACAAGATGCGTACGAATGTAAGTAGAAAAAGAATATTTATTTGAGTGAAATTATGATTTTAGTCGTACGCTCATAAGCTGAAACATGTGTGTACAATACGAAGCATATTATTGCTAGTACTATCGGGACAGATCGGCCAATAAAACAGCTACACATCAATAAAATTTCCAATTCACCTTGAGCGGCCATAAACACATACAAAATGCAGGCAATTGTGAACATTTGAACACAACAAAATTTCTATCTGATTAGTTCCCGCGCTCGGCAGTAGTTTATAAATTGTATGAATAGCTCGCAGAATGGACATGAATAGAGTATGTTTACGAAATATTTGGTACCGGAGTTAAAAGGTAACCTTCGGTCCATAGAGGATAATCTATGCATTGTATATCAATCGTAGGACACGAAGTGATGATTGAGAATGTTATTGCTGCATGCATTCGCGCTCAACAGCAAAATATAAAGGCACTTTTGTTAAATTCTGGCTCTCAAGGCCGTTTATAGAGTAAATGGAAATACATAGAACTTTCGTGCTATGTTCACAAGCTGTAGTATAGTAGCCTGTAGGTACCATTGAGACAAGCTACAAATGAAATTGAAATATTTTGATGTTATCATTTCGACCTCTGGACTTAATCCTGAAAAGTGTCACAACGGTACTTTCAATTAAAGAAAATTCGGCTACGCAATATTCTTTGGTAGTTATTTACTTAGTGAGTAAGTCGGAACAGCATTAGAAAATCAATTCCCCGAAAATTGGAACCGTTAAATCTGTGTTTAAACAATTAAATCTTATCAAGCCTACAATTCATGGTACTTGTGTTAGCACATTAAGTGCCATTCATGTACTTTAATTGAGTGCAAGTATTAACATAGTACAATTTGCCCTGCTTCATATTTATACTGGCCACCTCCATGCAATTGTTTCATGTTTATTTTTTCCTTTGTGACAACCCGCAATCAGTTTTGTACTTTTAGCGAATGAGTTGGGGGTAAACATTGGCGGGAAGAGCGTGACTCCAGCGAGCCATCGACTCCGTATTCGTACTTAGGTCCACACAGGTGTGGGTGGACTACACAATGTCTTTTCTTTTAAGTCTTTTCCTGTAGCTTCTTGTTTTCAGTGCGACAGCCAGATCGTTGGGGTGCCTTTCCAGTTTCATAATAGCATGAATAATTACAAATAACATTAGTTACATGCTGCACAGATGTTTTCTTATTGACCTAGCTTGAACTACAAGTAGTTGCTGAGCGATTATTGTAACGCATTCCAGATTTTTTTGATTTCCAAATTTTATGTAGATAATTATGTAAAAAAACAATTAGGAGCCATTGCTAAATGGCAAAACAGAACCCTTACAATGTTTTCCTGTCCGTCTGTCAGTCCAAGAAACAATATGAGATACAAAAATAATAAAATCAATATTTGTGCATGCGTAAATATTCATCTCAACTAAGGACAATGTGTGGTCCGACATGCACTTATCTAATCTGTAAGTTTGTGAATGATATCTTATGTAGTATCTAATTGGCGATAGCTCTCATAATAGATGGCTAGATGCTTGCTTTACAGTTTTTCAATACAAGTGTGTGTGATATGTATGATCATAAAACAGATAGGGTTTCATAGTTAAGATGGCTGCATCTATCCTTCTTATACTATGAACTTCTCTCTTTGTTGGGGATTGGGCCACCTGTTTCTTAGGTTGGTTCAAACTGAACCATAATTCATTAATAGTTTGGTGACTGCTGAAACGGATTATTTTCAATGAAATCATAGAACTTACCTGAAGCAGCCATGTGTTCACTAGTCCGGATGGGCTGGAAACCAACAAATGGTATCTGCATGGACATCAACAAGCCTACAATGTAAAACACACTGTAGCTGACGAACAGCCGCTGCGAGAATCTTCCCATGATCAGTAGCAGGAACACATGCAGTGGGATCAAGTTGATGATGAACACGTAACCACCCCATGCTGACACCTACAATTCAAATAATGCTTTATTGGAGACATTATAGGTGTATACAAATATTAAAATATTTATAATTCCTTCTGTTTATATTATTAATAATGGTTGTGCCTAAGAAGTTGTCTATTTTATTGATATCTATGTACCCATTGTCAATTATTATGGAAGTGTACCTTGGTTTTATGCCTGCTAATATAGACTGTTTATAAGATGTTTAAATAACAACTATGGCTATGGTGTACCAACAAGCCACAAAGAAGGTTATTGTCTGAAATGCATCTTAACATTATTCTAATAAGAACATAACAGAACGTACAAAACTATGCAAATTTATCTACATGAGTGTGTTCTCATTTTCTTGTTTAGTTTAAAGTAAAGAATCTGAAAGACAGCTTTACATTACAACTCTCCCACTAAGATTTTTCTTAGTAGGAGGTAAAATAAATAACAGAATGCTTGAGTATAATATTGATTGATTATTGAACAATGGAAGAAAATATATAATAAGGAGATTAACAATAGCAACATTGGCATACAGCTAATAAAATAATTGAGATGAATGATTTGTCTTGTAGTAAAAGCATAATCAAACCTAAGGCAACATGTACAAGGTGGAATATTATTAAATCAACTCACCATGTAGAAGTAAGAGAGTGCAGTGCAAATAGACCAGAAAACTGATCCATTTTTCAAACTCTTCAGCCATAACCAGTATGTGAACTGCAGAGCAAATATAGCAATACCCTCATTATCATAGCTTCCTGCTACAGAACGACTGCTGTAGCCGGGCACAATAGCTATGAAGCAAGCAGCAAACAGACCGGCTCCACGAGACCAAAGCTCTGAAGTCAGCAAATATGTTGCTATAGCTGTTAGACCACTAAAAAGGGAAAAATATTTTTTATTTGTTATTGATGTTTTAATAAAATACCTAAACAATTCAGAATGTTTGTTAGACTGATATGGAGTGTTAACTGTATTGATTTAAGGCTAAAGTTATAAGAAGCCATAACTAAGAGAATTGTTTTATCAATGACCTGGTGTGGAACAATATCTTATCACAAGCATGCATTGCACTGAAAACCACTAGGTTTTCTGTTAACATTTTACTTATGTTAGCATTAGCTCTAATTTCCTGTTGAAGAGCCACACTTTCATTAACATGTTTCAGTATGAATACATTCTTAGCATAATATGATAAATACAAATGATGGTAACCTAAATGACAAATAACAATGAATACCAAAACAATTACCTGAATACAGGTGCAAGGAACACGCAAATATCTCTAATGTGTATTGGAATATTAAGGGTGTGAAGGATCCAGTGAATTGTGCCTGATGTAATCATAAGGCCAGGGTACACAGTGCCGCCCACGATACGACCCAGCGGGTACCACGCGCGCTCGTCGAACCAATTCAGGAAGTTGTAGAACCCATGCTGCACCATGTAGGCCGTGGATCGGTAGTTGAACCTAGAACACGTAGGCAATAAATGGAGGGAACCCTATCTTCAACAGGTTATCATTACCGAGTAAATTCTTCACACTTACCATGGGTCAAACTCGTGAATAATACTTTCGAAACGTATAACAGCGAATAGCCGGGATGCGAAACCGGCCAACCAAGCCAATGACAATACCGTAACAGTGATCAGAGTGCTGAAGCCGGTCGTATTGTTGAATAACCCTTTATTACGGCCATTGTCCGGCTTCGCAGCTACAGTCTGCGGCATCTTTGGGGCTGATAATACTACCAACTATCCTAATAATCCACAACAACTATATTCTCATACATGAGTCCCAACAATTCGATTCAGAAGAAAATTGACTTTTTGGGTGACTGACGTACGGACACGTCTCTCTTCAAAATAGAGTTGCCAATTAATTCACTTCACTAATTATACCAAGCAAGACCGACTGACCGAGTTGCATTTCCACAGAATTATTAGAACCGGTTGAATTTTCGGAGAGTGTGAAAGAGTTATAATATTTTATATGGCAACTATTTTTGTGCGTTGTGCGGTTGTGTGAGTGTTATTTTTTACAGCTGTTTGTTGACGTTGACATTTTGCCATCCATCTCGTCAGACGTAAATAAATTTCAATGATAACATACTTATTAATGTAACAATTAACTGCTTTCCGAATGAAATTGTAACATTAGGAATAATACAAATGTCCAATTACCAAGAAATTGTGAATTTGAACGTAGGCGGTACGAGGTAAGTGTTCAATTAAACGGAAACTATGTGATTGAATTTTTATTTTATTTGTTGAATCTCGGTTTCTGTGCCTTGCCGTCGTATAAATTATGATTAATTACGTAGATAAGCTGTGCCATGCAAATATATACTGATTATTATTGCAAACTCCAATTGAATATTCAGTTGAAGATCGCCACTTCTTAGACATTTAGTCGTAAACATTGGTTAATGTCTATACTTACGCCGCCGGTTCGATTCTTAATTGTAACCATACCTTATTGTCTGAAAGCTTGCTAACGTAGTGCCACTCTGGCTTTGATATTTTTGTCACAAGTAAACATGGTATATCAAGACAACAAATCTAATACTGAATATATTCTGTTATAAATGACACAATTATTTTGTAAAGCTTTTGTAAACCAAACCTCCTTTTTTTTTAGATTCTCAACATCATGGCACACATTAACTTGGGTCCCGGAGACATTCTTCACTGCTCTCCTCAGTGGCAGGATTCCCACGGTGCGGGATGAGACTGGAGCCATATTCATAGACAGGGACCCAAACCTCTTTGGTCTCATTTTGAATTTCCTACGTACTCGAGATATAGATCTTATTGATGTTAATATTAGGGCTTTGAGGCATGAGTGTGATTACTTTGGCATCACTCCCCTGAGCAGAAGACTGGCTTTGTGTGATGAGATGAACCATTCCACCTGTGGGGATGTCTTGTTTTATGGATATCTACCACCTCCATGTAAGTACTATAATGATGTTATTCAATTATCACAATATAAATACTGAACTCATATTAACAATGTTGTAAACGTGAGTCATATGGCCCCATCTAAGGTTATTATCAGACCAAATTAATCATGCCTCAGGGTCGCGGGAAATTAGAAAGAGATAACCGTGGCCCTGGCACAGGCAACTGAAGGAACACGGATGGGTTTTAGTCAGTAAAAGTCTGACACAGCCTCCCACTCCACCCAGAGCGGGAGAAGTCATTTGATGATTTCCCACCCAAAAAAAAAACCAAATTAATCTGCCATGCTTTGATAAATACGTTCTGTCAGTCATTGCAGAATAATATACCTTAAAAAATATGTTGGGAATTATTGTGTCCTGTGGAAAAGCCTAGGCAAAGGGGATGAGACTTCTTTTTGAATAAAGGCTAAGTAAATAAGTATTGAATTGCCCTTCTGAGCCAGGGAAATAAAAGGGTAAAGGCTGCCACATGATTTGTTTGCCCCTGTAAGAATGACTAAGCAGAAAAGTTAATTAAGTCTGAGCAATTGATTTCTTTAGTGCTTAGATAAATCAATCAGAAAATATGTAAACTTTCTTTAGCCTGTAGAACTCTACACACTTATAGTTCATTGATCTATTTTATTACGAATGACATATATTCCATTCATAATCAATTAGATTAATGACCTATTGGAGAAATAACAACATTACAAACATGATATCTTTAGTCAATCCTATAGATAAAACTTGTTAAGCTCAATAGCTTAAGATAGTACACGAAAATTCTGTTGGAAGAATAGGATTTGTATGATAAGACTGATAACATTAATTATTAGACAAAATGAAAATATGTTTTTAATGTAGCCTGCTTTGTCCTCATGGGCAAAGGCCTCACTCTACCACTTCCATCTTTCGCGAGTCCACTTGTCCTCCTTCCAGTTTTCACTTCCAAGAAAATGAATTTGGTTAAATAAATGTACAAATTATAAGAAAACTTTTTCTGACAATGTTTTTCAGTAAACACTGCCCTGCCGAACGGCAACAGCACGTGGAGCGGCAACAGTTGTTCGCGAAAGAACTCGACAGCCTCTAGCACAGAAGTGGCTGTGAACAGAACACATTCACGAAACTCTTCGCTTGATCTCCGCACTATCGGCAGGATTTCTTCACAGGACCAGTTAAGGTTTGTTCCTCTTTAAAGCTATTGCCATAATTCTCTACATTTGCACTTGGGCAGTAGTGTAGTCTCGTAAATATTTTTCGAATTCAGTAATCGTATCGTTTTATTGGTTTGCTGAGACCTCGCTTATAGTAACGTCAATGAAATAATCTTTGGAAGAAGTATCATAAGTAAATAAAGGACCTTGATAATAAATTCTTTTAAGACCTCAAACTAGACCAAATATCAGTTTTGAGCAGACTAGATGTGACGTCCCTGGTGTGAAGGACCTCAAACTAGACCAAATTTCATTTTTGAGCAGACTAGATGTGACGTCCCTGGTGTGAATCTATCTTATTCCCTATACCTAATTCCACATCTTTGTTTTGGAACCAAATCTGTTACAGTCAAACTCATACATCAAAACATTAATGAATGACAATAATGATGTTGACAATGGATGGATTGCATCCATTGTTAATGAAAGTGAGACTGTTATCTACTTAGAAATTTAAAAAATAACTTAGTCGAATGTGCTACATTTTTTTTTTTGAGTTTTTTTTTTCTTTAGGTCGGTCAAACCTGAAACATCTAAAAATCTTTCAAAGAATCTAAACCTAACAAATACATACAATTTACAGTCGCTGCGGCAGAGGTCACTCAAGAGCAGCATCATTAGGTAACGCGGACTGCCACAAAGGACATCGCCCGCCAGACAGTACGTATCAATGTTGATGTCATACTGTAGGTATATCTGTGTAATCAAGGCAATTCAACTCGTGATTCATTTATCGTGCCTTTATACATCGTTCGATAGTTAAGTGGGATAGACAATTTATAGCTTTTTATGATAACTAACAGGGTGGGTTGTTGACATCGAACACTAATATATTCTAGTGATCGACGTTTGCTGATTAGGCATTCTTCTTCTCTCGTAAAAGTATAAACCATTTAGGTATAGTTCAGGCCATGGTGAAAATACTAGCTAGTGTGCAAGGAGCAGTGGTGGGCCAGTGGCAGCGGTCCCGAATTACGAGTTGTAGGTCGGGGGTTCGAACTCAGGCAGAAGCTTAACTTTGTGTAATTCGTTTCATCACCACTGCTCTCGAAACGCGAATGAAAAAGCACCGCCATGTCCTAGAACCAAACACTCGAAAATGTGCCATCTACCAACGTCTGGCTGCACTGGGCCCGCGTGGTGGATACGGCTCACTCCCTCTCACAGAGAGGAGGCCTGTGTCGCAGCAATGTGAACGTGATGACGCTGCAAGGTGCTAGTACGGACTAACATAACATCAAACCTGTTTTCCCCTAAAGGAAACTATCACAGCTGAGTTCGATTCCCTGCACGCGTAGTTTGACTACCGTAGAAACGAGTTTTGTCGACGGAAGAAGACTAAATGATGGATGAAAAAAGAAATGTGTCATTTTGTCTATTCTATCTGTATTTTTGTCTATTCTTCCGTCGACAAAACTTGGTAATTCTACGCATGCTGGTCGGACAAAGTGTTATTGTTTTTTTTTATCTGTGATTTCTGCCCGGTTGATGGCTATTGGCTCTGTGGCCTGGCACCCACACTACATGAGATTATGATCATTACAATTATCAATACATCTCTTTTATTTCATATTTCCCTTTTGAACGACTATTTCATGAAGTCATGACATTTGAGGCCAATTCTAACTTATAGGAGTTGTATTGCTAATTCAAATTCTGTAAAGCCTTATTTGTTACCGTTGCGAATCATATTTTAATCAACTTAAAACCTGGCCCTGGTTTTAAAGGTGAATAACAGTCTCACTTACCAAAGTTGAGAACGCCCAGTCGGACATGCGCACCACTAGCTATGCCCAACATGACGTCAGTTTCCCCTATTACATAACTGACGAAATGTAGGTACACCTCTGCCAGTGCTGGCTAGTAGTGTTTCCATGAGCTTACTGCCCCGGTGGTGCCGGGTGCAGATTTCAGTATTCATTACCTTAAACTCCTTCAAGTAGTCTAAACATGCTTCAGATGTAGTACCGACAACGGGTGATCGTTCTAATTTGAGACCTATTGTTTGGTAGGTGAAGTCGTAGAAAATATTTTTTTATGCAAATTGACTACCGGACATTAAAATACGGTCATTCTTTGATAGTAGAATTTGGCCATCATTCGGCAAATAGACGTAGGGTGTCAATCTGATGAACAAATAATTTATCTGACTGTACATATAAAGGCCGATGCATTAATCATGGGTCTATTTTGGCGATGGATAAGTCGCATTACAACGCCGCCCTATTCTCTGGACGTAATCCCTTAGTCGTGTTTTATACGACTTCTTTGATGTGATTAATTAAGTGAATCCTTAGTTGTAGCCTGCTAAATTCAAATTTTCTACCTAAGTTTTTTCAGAAAACTCTTAGGCGGAACAAATTTCCAAAGTTTTGACGATTGATATGAAATTAATGATTATTATTCAATAATAATATAATTCCTACAGTCGCCAATCGCATTTTGATCAACATACGACGTAAAACAGAGCTGTAATTTGCAGAAACCCAAAGAAAATTAAAATTTGGCGGGCTACAACTGAGGGTTCACTTTAAGTATATTATGTAACCTAATATGCTTTATTTGCAGTGAGCACGTGGAATGATAGTATGAAAGTTCAAATTATAAAAGCTCACCACAACTGGGTTGCTGTCGCCTATACACACTTTGTGACCGGTTATAGGTAAGTACACGAGCCAGTTACACACACTTTTTATCAGTAGGCTGTTGCTACAAGTGTAAACTTAAGTATTGTATTATCTCGCCATATACTACGTGCATAATCTTAAGATATCGTCAATGCATATTGATGTTGAGGTTCATGCTTCAACAATAATTGGCGTTTAGATACATTTCCTATTTAGAAGTTATAGCAATCCCCACCTCAAGAACTTTTGACCAACCAAAATGAGTGTACCATAATTCATTAAAAATTACAGTTAAAATAATACAAGCTTAGAGCTTCGGAGCGTATGATACGCCTAGCCTAGTTGCGCTGTTAATGGCTTATTTATTTATTAATATTTATTTACAAATTAACATGTAGTCAAATATGTTAGTAACAATTTTTATTAATAACTATGTTAGTAATCTTAACCTACACATTTATCCTAACACTGCCGTAATGTTAATGAGAACTCCTGCTACAAACCCAAAACCGATGTGGAAAACTTGCAGCAGCGATTCACACATGTGGCGGCATCTACACCGCCACATGCGAACAACACATCACACAAATCCTGCATCGCGCAATTAAAGTTTACCGCGCAGCTAGCATATATACAACTTCCCGACATCAATCGTCGGGCAGTTGCCCACCAGATACGACACGACATCCATCTGGTCGGAGGATCCTCCCTTTTCTGAGAGGATGAGTAAACTTTACACCCTGTTCCTCATATCCCTAAACTGGTGACCCCGAGTATGAATGTCAGCGCAGCCTTCGTGCAACTACTTCAGCGTGACGTCATCATCATCACTCCTGCAAGTCACACAGCCAGCCAGCAACCACGGCTTGAACGGTTGTCCTGACCATCAGCATGCAGCGCAAGCGCATACCTGGTCATCACCCTCAGCCTCATCAGCAACCTTGGCACAGCACACTGCACATTCGGCCGGTCAACCAGCAGAGCGCTTAATCCCTCTCCTGGTCGACACGAGCAATTAGCCACCCCGACCCACTGGGGCATCTTTGCAGACAGTTCCGACTCACCGCGAACTATGCGACACCCGGTTCCAACCCACTGGAACCCAACTGGCATTGGCAAGCTTCGCAAGATACAAGACTTAGTCCACTATCGACCTCCGGTCTTCGGAGGGGAGTGATGTGGCGGCATCTACACCGCCACATGCGAACAACGCATCACACAAATCCTGCATCGCGTAATTAAAGTTTACCGCGCAGCTAGCATATATTCCCGACATCAATCGTCGGGCAGTTGCCCACCAGATACGACATCCATCTGGTCGGAGGATCCTCCCTTTTCTGAGAGTATGAGTGAACTTTACACACTGGTCCTCATATCCCTAAACACACAAGCAGTCCAGTCTGCTTGCGATACACCACAGTATAATTTTGGAGTTGGCTCGCACCCGGCGCACCAGGGATGCTCATCTTTTTCATATTGTAGCGTAGAAGCAATCAACACGAAATCAAAAATCAAAAGTCATTTATTCAAATTATTCTGAGAATCAGCACGTTTAGGACGTCAAAATTACATAAGACAGTCCCCCAAAACGCCCGCCCTTCACCACTTCCTAGTGCTTTAGCTGGGAAGAAGAAGCGCAACAAACTCCCCAGCAGCACAGCTTTCTGTTCAGTTAGAAAAAACTTGAAACTATACAATTATATGGTAAACAAAGTAACAAAAATTTCGAGACACAGAAAATCATATTAAATATTCTGCCATATGTAAGCTAGCCACGCCAATATATCCAAAACAGAAAACAATAAAAATCTATGAAAAAACAACATTACTTAATCACAAATAAAAGCCTCCAGGCTTACATTTGCAATATTGGATTAATTTATAAGTACACACAAATGATAAACTACTTACAATTACTTTAACAATAACAAAACCACAGCAGCACCCGTTCACGAGCATAACGCAAAGATCAGCCACTACCCCCCTCGCCATATTTGAGGGAAGGAGGCAACCCGATCTCCGACGCAACCTCAAGCAGTGACATCTAAGGGTGCATGACGAACTTGCTGCCGGTTGGTCAGGCAAGAATAATTTATGAACAATGTCTAGGTCACTAGCTAACCACTCATTGCAATACAACGTTATTTATTTAAACTAGGCTGAGAAGCAACAGTTTTTGAACGTCAAAACTATATAAGACAGTGCCCCAAAACGCCCGCTCTTCACCACTTTCTAGTGCTTTAGAAGAAGTGGCGCAACAAACTCCCCAGCAGCACAGTTGTATGTTCAGTTGGAGGAACTGGATTCCATACAATAAATTTAAAAAGTCGTGCCGCGTAATGAAAATCATTACTGTTGTTTAGTATTATTTATTAGTATAACTTTTTTATTATTGTAATGCATTTCCTTTCAGATTAACAGATTCATGTGGTTGGTACGTAGTATTCCAATCTCCAGTGCAAGACTCAGTGATAGAACGAATAGCGTTGAATGCCAAGACTGGTGGGGGCGGGGGCACCTCTAGCGGGACCAACTCTACGGGAACTGACGTCATGTTGGGCATAGCTAGTGGTGCGCATGTCCGACTGTGGGCGTTCTCGACCCACAGTGAGCCTGTTAGACGTACTTTGGTTGGTAAGTGAGGCTGTTATTCGCCCAAAAAAGTTTTTTTTTTGTATCTAAATCAAATATTTTATTTTACATAAACCTACATGGGCACTTATGAAACGTCAGAATCTAGGTGCACGGTTCCAATTGCTCGTTTCCTATGGAGAAGAGCCATCCATCAGCGTAGTATTCATTTTGAGCCTGCCCGACTAGTTTCAGCTCTGGGACACAATGTAGGCTAACAATAAAAAACCTTTCCAAATTACACTTTAAAAAGTTACAGCAAAGCTAAAGCAGTCAACAAGTTAGTTCAATGAGGTGATGACCAGAGATGTACCAGAGATACACCCTCAACACTTTGGTAATAACTGGCATCGACTCTGTCAGAATTCTAACGGCCAAACCCAAAAACCTAAGACTGATGATAGACAGTTCAATTCTGTCTGTCCCTATCAAACAAATAGCTGTCAACACGTTATAGGGTCGCATTTATTGGAACGTTAAAACCAGAGATTTATAGGTTATTCTATCTCCAGTACGCCAAAATTGGATCTGGATACGTAATTGGGTTCGGCTGTAAATAATTATGACAAGATTGATCTTTAGGGAAGCTAGACCCCCTGGTAGAACTAACCATACGCATTGTCTTACTAATATTGATCCCTTTTCCAGGTACTTTCAACCTAGGCGTAAGAGTAGAACACCTACTCTTCGTGGGTCCACAACTAGTAGCTTTAAGTGGCGCCGGCAGCCGTAGTAAAGCAGGAGTGTGGCACACTAGCACACAACACTGGCAGACGCAAGACGTGGCCCATCTCACCACGTATGACACGGCCGGGTCGTTCCTACTGCTAGGCACTGCGACTGGAGCCATCAATTATATTGGTAAGTTGAACACAAAGCAGGAGTGTGGCACACTAGCACACAATACTGGCAGACGCAAGACGTGGCCCATCTCACCACGTATGACACGGCCGGGTCGTTGCTTCTGCTGGGCACTGAGACTGGAGCCATCAATTATATTGGGAAGTTGAACACAAAGCAGGAGTGTGGCACACTAGCACACAATACTGGCAGACGCAAGACGTGGCCCATCTCACCACGTATGACACGGCCGGGTCGTTCCTACTGCTGGGTACTGCGACTGGAGTTGAATACAAAGCAGGAGTGTGGCACACTAGCACACGATACTGGTTGACGCAAGATGTGACTCGTCTGACCACGTATGACACGGCGGGGTCATTCCTACTGCTGGGCACTGCGACCGGAGCCATCAGTTATATTGGTAAGTTGAACACAAAGCAGGAGTGTGGCACACTAGCACACAGTACTGGTAGACGCAAGATGTGACTCATCTGACCACGTATGACACGGCTGGGTCATTCCTACTGCTGGGCACTGCGACCGGAGCCATCAGTTATATTGGTAAGTTGAACACAAAGCAGGAGTGTGGCACACTGGAACACAATACTTGTAGACGCAAGACGTGGCTCACCTGACCACGCATGACACGGCCGAGTCATTCCTACTGCTGGGCACTGCGACTGGAGCCATCAATTATATTGGTAACTTGAACACAAAGCAGGAGTGTGGCACACTAGCACACAATACTGGTAGACTCAAGACGTGGCTCACCTGACCACGTATGACACGGCCGGGTCATTCCTACTACTGGGCACTGTGACTGGAGCCATCAGTTATATTGGTAAGTTGAACACAAAGCAGGAGTGTGGCACACTAGCACACAATACTGGCAGACGCAAGACGTGGCTCATCTGACCTTGTATGACACGGCCGGGTCGTTCCTACTGCTGGGCACTGCGTCCGGAGCCATTAATTATTTTCATCATTGGTAAGAAAATATGCAGAGTTGAAAACAGAGTTTCAATAGGCGCTAAAAACATTATTTCCTTTATTATCTTTTTCTTGACAGTTAATAACTATTCGTTATTTTACAACATTTTCGAATATGTTTTTTTTGTGTTTCATTCTTCTTGGCAAAGCAAAACGCGCAAGTAATACATGAAAAAATAAATTCACCCGTATAACATAATCGTTATCGAACAGTAGGCATATCGAAGCACGCGCCATGATAAGGTATTACGAACAATCGATGCGCCATCTTTTCAATGCTGCAATGATTGATTTTAATACATGCAGAGCAGGGATTGGCATATGTAAGATCATAATCTTTTGCATTGCTTTTAAAAGTAAAGTTGTGACATGAATAAAAAGCATATAATGCCATAAAAATAGCTTCATCTCAGCAATTAAAATATTCAACTATATTCCAAAAGATATAAGGGAACTCCCTCTTAAACACTTTAAATACAAACTACATAAAAAAGTAACTTTACGATTTTATATTTGTTAACATTTGACCAGTCCTTTAGACATATTAGAGCGTTTTTCAGAAACTGATGTATCGTTAATTAATTTTTATAATATTTGTATGCCAGTCCATGGCGAAACATGTAGATTCATAATTCAATTTATAACACCTTAATGTACCATGATTTCAAGCAAATAAATAAATTCTTTTCTATAAGCAGAAATACACACAGTTATGTAATTTAACGAATAAAGCAGAAATTTTTGGGGATCGTCTGGACCATGTGCGGGGGGCACATGTTCCAGACGGATTGCATAGATTTTCTTTTGACCATAAAAAATATATGTATATATTTTTTTTATGGTCAAAAGAAAATACATGAAATAGAAGTTACTTTGTCACGTTATGTATAAAAGCTTAAGAATTGAATAAAAATACAAATGCGAGCGAACTAAAAAAAATTGCGTCCCGCCTCGTAGGTGTAGGTTAAGTTTTCTTTCGATTGTTAATACTGAAATAGGAGTTACTTTGTCGGCATATCAAGAAAAGTTTGAAAATTAATTGTCAAAAGCGAGCGACGTGAGCTCGAAAATATAGACCCCGCCTTGTAGGAACAGGTTAGGTTTTTTCGAGTACTTTTGACCATTCACAAAATAGGAGTTTCGTGGTCTACTCATTATACTGAAAATTTTGAGGTATTAAAAAATTTCAAAGCGAGCTAAAAAGTTTAGCACTCTACATTTATAATTACCATACGGGGCCTTCAACCTTCTGTCCTTCAATTTACAGGATTTTCCTAGTTTAAAGGGCAGGGGTCTTACACATCTGTAATAGCCATAAGAACCCATCCTTTTTGAAACAACACTGATGCTACATAGGCTAACTCTTTTGGTAAATAAATTCCTACTTATTACTTACTTAATATTTTACCTTGTTTACTAACCACGGGCCCGGGGCGGGGCGGACCGCCCCTGCCTGCAAGAACGAGGTTGATTACTTTTTCTTTTTTTTAAGGTACATATTAGCAAAATTTTGATGAGCTGAGGAATCTGCATAACCAGTAAGAAAAAAAACTGATGATCTCATACGATACGAATTGACTAGTTAAGAAGCTATTACAAAGACGTCAAAGTTGATTTCGTGAAATTGAAAGACGTTCTGTTGATTTTCAGTAATGGCGTTCCTTGTTTTACTTAAACTGTCTGGGGGCTCGGACCCCTATCTATACCTACTGACGTTTACTTTGGTCAAATAGAAATAAAGAATGGAGAAAACTCACTCATCATACCAAACCTGCCAGGGCCTTAATTACTCTGCACCAGTGTGCCAATACTAATAGTTATTATTTCTTGACCTAGACTGAAATAGATAAAACATTTATTCGGTGCACACAAAAGACGCAGCACAACACACAAGAACATAAAATAATGTTAAAAAGTAACAATAATAAATATAAACAACGTGCCAATATACAGAAAAAAATAAAAACTGAACAAACCCAAAGAAATAAAGTTCAAATTTGAGGAGAACAGTGCGGTGTGCGTCCCAAGGCTGCACCAAATGGGAGGCCAGCTCAGCATGTGTCAGGCAAATATACCTGACGCTGATATTCTGCTGGATCCCTGCAGTGACATACGGATATCGTATTGTGAAACGGGTGTATGTGTATGACTGTATTTATGACTCTTGTGCCTTGTCTGAAATAACACATTGATTATTTTATTATTGCCAGATATGCAAAAGTTTCCCCTACGTATGAAGGACAACGATCTACTAGTGACGCAGCTGTACAAAGACCCGAATCAAGAGCCGATCACAGCTATATCTGTATATCTCACACCTAAAACGAGTAAGTAAAGCACATGTAATTGCAATGTATGTTTGCTTTTATTCTAGGTAAGTAAGTATTGTCTTAAAGAAGATATTTTGTGTTTTTGTTTATAGAAAGAAGTATTTGCATTGTTTTTAATTTCTTCTATATTTTTTGTGGAAGCATTATTTACCTAGATATTAGACTGTAAGCTTTATAAAGAATAAATAAACAAACGTGTCGGGTCGTGGCACCCCGTCAGGAACGATGTTCCTTACGCTTTTTCGTCAACTCCGAACGTAATTGACTTCACTTTCGGTTATAGCACCCTCAAAAAGCTTGAAAACCATCTCTCTCGCTCTGTCTCTTACATTTTCATTATTTCAATCCAAGATGGCGCCTAAGGCTTTTTCGTTACGTGACGATTTCTAAAAATTAAAAAAAAAACTTCTACCGTAGGCTGCGTTGAGGAACTTAGTTCCAAAAAATAAATAATATGATACCGACTATGCTATTAAAATATCATAGAGTCAAATGATAATCACATACCGAAGGAACGGCGCATACTACAGCTGTACAGTCGTTTCCATGCTTTAATAGTTATTCTGCTATTCGGGACGGAGACTAATCCAACAAATCAAATTTCATAAAAATCGGTCCAGTCGTTCTTTACTTATACATTTATGGTGTTACTAACCCGACTTTGTTTTTTTTTTTTTTAGAGATGTTATGACATGAAACTATGGCGTAGTAAAAATCAAAATAATTCGGAAGCAAATAACTGAACTCGATATAAAATTTGTCATAAGACATTATATATATTTTTTTTAACATTCACAGACATTATATTGATTTGAAAAGCCTTTCAGAAACCATAATGTGCCAGTGCGTCAAATTTCAAAATATTTTGTTCCACATAAACTTGCATGGGCACGAAACGTCCTATGGAGAAGAACCGGCAAGAAACTCCACGATTACCCTTTTAATAATAATTGTTTATACAATGTTTGAGTCGGTTCATATGCCTTGTTCAAGCTCTTGGCCCGTTAAATATTCCTTTTGGGTCAATACTTCAATATTTTCCTAACATAAACTCGCACAAACAGATTTATGCGGCAACTGGATAGAAATAGCGTATGGGACTCGTTGCGGCTCGGTGCGCGTCATCGTGCAGCATCCAGAGACTGTGGGCCATGGACCGCAGCTGTTCCAGACCTTCACTGTGCACCAAAGTCCTATCACTAAGGTAAATACACCTACAGGTGTCCTTAACTGTAAAAAAAAAATACTTCAATTTAAATACTCCACGGACACGATGGGTATTGATATCAAATCATGATAAAATAAAAGTCTTTTTAGTCATAATCTTAAATTGAAGGGAAAGTTGCGAGATCGTTATAAATTGAATACATAAAATATTCTGAACAACTTACAAATCGAGTAAGTGGCATGACAGATGAGATTGGCAAGAGACACCACACGGATTTTTTACAAACTAAAATGGTTGCGTTCCAAACATCAACACAATTAACTAAGCTCCTCCACAATCAAAAATCTCCGTAATCAGTTGAGCTTTAATTTTCTATTTAACTTTGTACAGTTTCTTTTGTTTATTTCATTTGACCGTGTATAAAGCAACATCGAAAACCACTTAGAACACTGAAGAGGGATGATGACTTATAATAAAAATGTCCGAACAAATAATGTAAAACGAGATAATCGAACAAATTAATCGAAAAAAAACGAGATAATTAAATTGATGGAAATATGAAGAAGCTACACTCTTCAAAAGTTTTTGGAGGGCATTCTTGCCGTCCTTGTCGCTCGGTATGGACAGTGTATGGCGCTAGTATGAAGTTCAAGTCGTGACGTCACTTCTACTGCACTGTTAGTGCTGTCTTCGTCTGACAGTTATTTTAAAACGTTTATAACTCGGTAATTTTTAAAGCTCTTACACCGTTGATAATATTATTATCACTGTTTGGAAGTATTTTTTGAGTTAAAAATTAAAAAAAATGTCAACATCCCTATTGAAAATTCTTTTTCCCCAGGTGTCTCTATCAGAGAACTACCTAGTGTCAGTATGTAGCGAGTACAACCACGTAAGAACATGGCGCGTCACGCGGTTCAGAGGAATGATCTCCACCCAGCCGGGCACCACTCCCAAGGCGGCCTTCAAAGTGTTGGCATTGGAAGCTCCTACTGCACAACCTCATAATGACTGCGGTGAGTTTAAATGTTCATATGACTACTATAATAGCAGGATATTAAAATGACTGATTGAAGTACATTCCTCTGGATCTTCACTCAGTCATGATAATATACTGCCGCAAAATATTTTAAAACGACAGTTTGAAATATCTTTCTTGCAGGCCCTTATGGTGAGCAGGATGAAGAGCAAATATTTATACAGAAAGTTGTTCCTGACACAGATACGTTATACGTTCGACTGGCTTCAAACGGCAAAAGGTAACATACAATAGGAACCCTGTACCTGAGTGTTCCGTGAAGACTCTTCCTTCTCGTTATGTTGGAACACGGTATTCAATTTAAGTTTGCAAATTAAACTCAACAATGTGTAATGAACCTAAGGCTTATAATCCTATGTTCTGCGACTAACTTTATCTTAACTCCTCAGGGTATGCACAATCCGTTCAGTAGACGGATCAGCAGTGTCATGCTTCGTTGTAGCGGAGTGCGAAGGAGCGTTGCGACCGCGCCGGCTACTGTTGTGTGGGCATCGATCTGGCGCGACGCAAATGTGGGACCTCACAGCACCAATAGATAAGGCAGTAAAACTCCAGCCTGTACCTGGTAATGGAGGTATGGAAATACTTTTTTGTGTCTACGAATAATATGTGTGAACACTCATACGTTCCTGATTTAATTTTGGACTCATCCGCAAGTATACCTCTCACACCAACTAACAGCAAAACGCTCACACTCTTTCAACGTCAATTCTCGCACGCAATTGGTCGCGTCAAGGTCAAGGGGCGGCGCTAAGAGCCGAGTAGATGGTGATTCGACGTTGCGCTAGTACAGCAGGTCTATTCTTAAACTCTCACAGTGAAAACTAAGGTGAAGTAAGCTGTCATTTCTTCTGATGGGATTGAGTCACTCACTTCCCTTAAGTTTACGGAATAAATTGGCAGGTACACATTTGCGTGGACGGGTTTTTGAACTTGAGTTACATTTCTTTACATAATATTGTTCGCAGCTGTCTCGTAATGGAGCATAAAATATTAATTGGAGTCTACAATACAAGCAACAATGTTGGAATTGTATGTAATTCATTTATTTTTATGGTAACTTGTAGAGATGGGCCGACTATTCGGGAAATTGGCATCTGTTATAGTGCGCGACTATTCGGCAAAATATGCCGATTATAATCGGCACATAATAAACAATATAAGTAAAATAAAACCAACCATTTAGTGTTATTTTATAATTTCTCTAAAATATTCTAGAGTACCTTAAGTTATATATATATATATATATATATATATATATATATATATTATATTTGATTTGTCATACTTTTGGTATTCGCTTTCCTGCCTTGACCACCGCGTGAAATGATTCCCTGGTACTGGTTACATTTCACTTTTGTGGGTTCACCCTCAATTTCGTCGAAGAATGTCCACACCCGTGATTTCTTTGTCGACATTTCGTCACACCACACACACTATTTTATTAATCTCATATAATAGTTTTTACCGGCACAGCAAACAAAACAAACAGTTGAAGTTGTAAACAAAACTCGTCACAACATGCAGCGTGGCCGCACGATGGCTCGTGCGCATGCGTGAGCAAGCCGAGATGTGACGAAATATCCCGAAAACCTCCGAAAGATGAGTATTAGAATGATCGGCAAATTTAAAACCGATTAGTCGGCTAGTCGGCAAATACCATAGTCGGCCCATCTCTAGTAACTTGTAACCATGTTATAGCAAACCAATTCGCCCTTCCATAGTATTTTTTTCTGTATTATGTGTTGGTCGATGAAAAACCTCATGAAGACCTGCCAATTTGCCATATATCCTCACATGCTGAACACAGTGCTGCGCTACAAAACACAAATCGCCGACGTCACTAAAAAAACAGCCAAGCTTAAGTGGGACTCGGCCGGACACGTATGCCGCATGTCGAACGAGTCATGGGCCAAATCTACCAACATATGCGTCCCCGAAAACGTCCGGCGACATCGAGGCAGACCCAGGAGAAGATGGCGGGACGAGCTTGACACCTACAGACAGGACTGGTCCACACTAGCTCAAGACATAGAAGAGTGGAATGGAGAAAGGGAGGCCTTTGCCCTGCAATGGGACAACATAGGCTAAAAATCATAAGTAATAATAATGTGTTAGCCTATACTGTCCCTTCAGCTGGGCAAAGGCCTCCCCCAAATTCTTGAATTCTTTAACTCTTCTTGACAGTATAGGCTGTGTCGTGTGAACGTGGGATTAAATAAAAATGTTAAAATGTCAAAAATTCACTCGAGTGAAGACGCTGATATTGGCTTTAGCGATGCCGAAGATATCGTTTTGTGTCCATTATAGCCGATTGAGGTGGTCATAATAAAAAAAAAAACATTCCGAACCAATCCTTTCATAACATATTTTCTTCAGCAGCGGAGGGCGACGAATCTCCAACCATTGACGGGGGCCCGACTCCTGACGAGCTCGTTCGATTGCTTTCGGCATGTGACCTGGACGCGACGCCCGCGCCCGTGGTACCGCAATCTCCGAACCGGCCCATACAAGCGCCATGAAACTCGGCCTCCACCGTTTGCGGAGCCCTACTCAGGTTTTACTCTTTAGTCGTCAACGCTTGACATGATCTGACTGTTTTTCTTTGGAGAGGATTTGGTGTCTTTGTTTTAGAAAATGTGTCGATAACCTTAATGTGTTTTAGTTTTTAGGAAGCGATATTTTGTGACGGAAAATCTTTTTGAGAGATTGCATTCAGAATTCGGATACGCGCTTTTGGGTATTCAGCCGATGTAGGTACAAAAGGTGGTCAAATAAAAGCTGAAATAAAAACAACTACACCTAAATTGATAAACATATCATACACTCACCTTTTGCCCATAGACACATTCTTCTAATTGAGACGTTAAAATCATAACTGACCATAAATATTTTTTCGAATAAGCTCATAATGTTACATAACATAAGCGATAATATAGATAGATAGAGATTGATAGAAATTTCATGTAAATATAAAATTGAGATCAAAACTTTTCGTAACTTTTGAAACGTATATTCGACTAACTTGAATAAACATTGCCAATTTTTGCCTTATGATCAGAGATCGGATATTCACCTAAAGTTAATTTTCGCTTGAAAGTATGAAAGTGGCTTCTAAAAAATACACTAAATTTGTTTTAGTGAAAAAAAACACTACATTCCGGAATCGCGGGATTTAGACAAAAGTGAATTCCATAAGCCAACATTTACGTTGCTGCAAAGCATAATCTGCCTATTATGTTCCCACTGCTAGGACACAGGCCTCCTCTCTGTGAGAGGGACTGGGACGTAAGCCACCACGCGGGCCCAAGGCGGGTTGGTATATGTCATGTCTTCGAATTTTTGGTTCTAAGAAATGCCGGTTTCCTCACGATGATTTTCTTCACCGTTTTGAGTACAGTGGTGATGAAATAATTTACACAAACGAAAGCGCCTGTCTGGGTTCGAAACTAACCTACAACTCGTAAGTCGCGACAGTTACCACTGGGCCACCACTGCTCTCTATTAGCCAACATTTAAAAGTAAGTAAATATACATCCGATTCTATAAACAGAAACCTAAATTTGTCGATCCCAGAACCGCGGGATTTTTCGATACAAAAGCGCATTCCATATTAGCGAACATCTCAACTTTAGGTGAATATGCATCCGAATATCCGATCACTACTTATGATACACTCAGAATATCTAGTATATGTGTGGATAAGTCATAAAAATAATCGAAATAGTTCGTATATTTTATCCTCACTAGATTGCAATTTTTCATTGTTCAAGTGTCCGCCTATTAATTCACTTTTCATCGCACGGTAACTATGTGAAGTTAGCAATTTTATTTAGGTTAAAGCTCGGAGTAATCACTAACATACAGGAAGTAAACAACAGACCAGCTCCGTAATTGCGTAACACACTTGCAATCACAACCTGTATCATTTTGAAGGATATTGCTAATCCATTGCTTCATTATGTTTGGAAAATGTATGTGTTGATCGCGTTCAAGTTCATTGGTGAAAATCAACACATCTAAAACGCGTTCAAAGGCGGCTGTCAATGTCAATATTTCATAGAAAATGATGACACTGACAGACAGCTCTTAAACGTAGTTTATGTGCTGATCGTGTCCAGTTTCATTGCTGTAATCCAACCTTAGTGTCTTACGCAACAACCCCGCAGTTTTTGACTGAAAAAAAAACATATGAGGAGATAACTTTAAGAGTACCTACTCTTTCTAACTCACAGGATGTTTCGTGACGAAAAAAGAAATATACATTCTATGTTAGTGATTCCTCGGAGGATAGAGACAAACAACAATGCTTAATTTTATCAATATTTCACAATTTTTAGATGGCACAATGATGTTTGACTTTTTTCATATTTTAACTGGCTTCATTCATTGTCTCTCCTGATGATGACGTAATATGGCTATCATTATAACTTTATTAATGCTCGTATATTACAGGATTCTGTTAAAATGTCACGAATAAAATGACTTCGCAGATACTGCGCTAGGTTGGCTCATTGACTACAATGCGAGATCCCAGCAGCATAGGAAGAACGATGACATCACACCAATTTCGTTCAATTCCTCGTACTCATGAGTAATTTTTTAACGTGACGATTTTTTGTCGCGCACTGGAATTGCAATCCACCAATCTGTACTGGGTCCGCGTGGTGGTCTCACACAGATAGGAGGCCTGCAGTGGAAACATTAACAGCTGATTATACTTATGCTGGATTTGCTGCGCACTTGTTAGCGCCGAGAGTTGAGTATCCATCAGTGCGTTTATTCGACGCGCTGGGATGCGCTCGGTTGGATTATCAATGCTCGGCTCAGTACTGAGAGTAGAAAATCCAGTGCGTAAAAAAATGCCCGTGCTTATGTACGTAGGCATATGGGATCGATCTAAAGGAATAACGTTGGTATGATTAGTCATTGTCAGCTTCCATAAGCAGCCCAACTGCGGCTATTCTATCCGGCTGCCTTCTGCAGTATCTGCCATAGAATGCCAGCGATAGGGTTTGTCAAGTTTCGAATTTTGCCAGTGATTATATTATTCAGATTTGATTATGAGTCATTTTCGTGTAGTTATGAAGTGCATAGTTTAATCGCGAGTAAGACTGATTTGATTCACAAGCTCAATCACAAAAAAATCACTAACACTATCTTAAAGTCTTTATTTTTGAATATCAATGTTTTGTACAATTAAGTATATCCAATAATTCAATGTTAAAAAAATCGTTTTAACTGTTACTGAAATGAAAATAATTAGATAGATGTGATCATTTTTTATGTAAATGTTTGTTGTTAATTTAACACTGCATATAAATATGTAAACATAATTATATCAAATGCATTTAGTAACGGAGTGTTAACAATGTAACATCTAACAGACAAATCTCTATTCTACTTCAACTATGGAAGGTTCATTTTAAATACTTAATTAGAAAATATAGTTTGTTTATAAAGCAGCAAATTCAAAGATTTACATACTTTGAAGCATAATAACTCTAAAACAAGTACTGTATTAACGACAATTTTTTAAATTTTGTATTGAATATATAGGAATTGTCATATCAATGTTGAGGAATAAAACTAAATAATTAAAGCTTTCATCATCATGTAGATCGTTAACGATATTCAGAGTTGAAGGATTTTCCATAAAAGGTCTGCTTTATAACGATACCAAAATTTTGGAATCTCGGTAAATTCCTAGTTTTACAGCAAGTGTGCTCCGACTGTTTGTTATATAATTTAATATTTATTTATTGAATTATACCGAGAATTTGCTTAATTAAAGAACACAGGAGCATCGGCACTTCGGGCTTTTGCTTTACGAATGTTTTAATCTTTACTTTAGCTTCCTCTTGTTACTACAAGAACGTTTATCCTGTGGCAAACTTTGCGCTTTCCCTGTGAAAAGCTTTAAGGGCTGGCGCAACCGGGTGAAGCGCTGTTTTCACTGCCATACTAATATCAACATTACTTACCAGAGGACAGAGGTAGGCACGCGGTAAGTTTTTTTTATCGCCTTTATTCCAATTTACAAAATGGTAATACTTGTTCGGCATTCACGACATTGACAACCACGCTGCCTCTACGCTTCGCCAAGCTTAGAGTATTAAACGAGCCTAAGTAATATTGTAATAAATACAATTATATTTTCTAAACACAACGTTCTTGGTTCGAAGTGAAGTAGCTATTTGTCTCTATTTAAATTGTATATGTATTTACGCGTCTTTAAACGAGTGTATGCTATTTATGGTGTAAATTAGAATGAAATTAGATTGTTCCTAGATAATACAAAATTATGTATATATGGAGTAAATAAAATATTATTTACATATACATTTCTCTGTTTCTTGTTGTTTGTTGAAGCTCCTTATTGGTTGGCAGAAAATGAGGCCACGTGCAGCTGATTTTAAGGGAAAGTTGTAGATGCTCCTACAATTCACCCGAAACTCATTCGGTCGTCGCAACATGAAAATCAACTACTGTTGTATCAGACTAAATACAACAATTAAAGTCGGTAAGTAAAAAAAAATGTTCATCATCATGTATGTTTATTTTATTACAAGTAATATCGTTGTATCACAAACATACTCACGTCACAGACCATTATAATTAGTTTTAAATATTAAAACAATTGACTAGTGAGGCAATATGTTGCAATGTACCCATGCGTGCAAAACCCTGTCTAAATTATTATTTTTACGTATTTACAGATATGATGAAGATTATGACACACACAACACAATTATGAAATATAGATGTTTCACCACATCTGGTTGCGCCTAATAAGTTCTTTCTAATATTTGCAAAATATTTTCATTTGATAGATACAGGACAGAAATGGTGAAACTAACAATATTTTATAAAAATAAAACTTCACAAAATAGCTCTTAAACAATAGAAAAATATCAGAAACTTAGTTTATTTTCGATCACATTCAAATCTCTGCTAAATGATTATCAATAACAAAATTAATTACACACTCCAAATATCGATAAACCCTTCTGCTACAACAGAAAAGTATTAATTTAAATCTCGTATAAATTGTAAGTGTAAAAGCTTAAAAAATTGCAAGTTATAAACGTTTCAAAATAAGTGTTAGACAAGGACAGCACTATCGTAGAAGTGACGTCACGATTAAGTAACTTCATACTAGTGCCATACATTGTCCGTACCGCGCGACAAGGACGGGAATAAACCTCTCCAGAAACTTAAAGCGTGTAGCTTCTTCATAATTACATCGATTGAACAAATTATGTTTTAATTTCGATTATCTCATTTTTACTATGCCTTCTTTGAAATAGTTTTTTTTTTCGAACATTTTAAATATTAGTCATCATCTTTATTAGGTTGAAGGTAGGTACTGGCTCCTGGGAGAAGGAGGGCTCAACTGATGCGCTCTGATTAATTATAATAACACTAGCTTCTCCCCGCGACTACGCCCGCGTGGAGAATGATCCCCAGAATGCCATCGATCCCTTTGCCAAATTTGATCGAAATCTGTTCAGTGGTTTAGGCGTGACAGGTAACATACCTACAGACAGAATACTTTTGAATTTATAATTTTATTTATTCATTATATTATAGTATGGATACGGTATATATAGGGGTTTATCTATGCTACCTATACATAATGAAATACTTTTACAATTGTAATAAGGCAATTAACATGTCTATATTTGCTTTAAGAAGTTTAATACTGTACTTGTGCAATTTGACTGAATGTATTCTTTATTTTTATAAATTTTGGGACTTACAGACAAGGCATTTAACATCAGTACCATGCCAGCCAGAATATTATAAATGAACTGATCAAAGTAATTCTTGCATGATGCTATGCCGAAATAAACGTTAATTACAATTAATTTTAAGCAATCAATTCTTAACACACACTTTTAGTGACTCAGCTACGAAACAACACTCCCTTTTTTAATTACTGTGCTGACTGTTCGCATAATTGAAAACAAGTGTCGACCGACACACTAACACACACGTTATGTATCATTATTTAAAATTGTCAATCAACATTACCCTTTATATTAGTAGCAACCGTAGGACCAAACTATAATTATTATACTGTGATTAGACTTCAGAGGTAAATTACTTATTTAGGTAATCAGTGATTAGAAATACTGTAGTGTTAATACATATTTATTTTACAACACATTTTTATGGCAATACCCACGCCACAGATAAAACTGCCACAGTAATGACATTTGCATATTTTTCTGTCAAATATTTTCTACAAACTAACCATGTTACTTTTAAGTATGAGTAATCCCTTCCAAGTGATATAGAATTTTATCTCACGAAGGGGCGCGCCCTTTACTTGTGTTTACCAAGTGTACAAACACGCTGTGAATGTGTATGTCAAGCGAAGGAGCTTTCGGTACCGTCCGAGACAATGGCGAAGTCGGATGTGTGTGTGCGTTATGTGCTGTCGCCGCTCGTCTCCACGCACACATTCACAGCCTGTTTGTACTACAAACACGCTGTGAATGTACAAACTTGTATTCGTTAGAATACAAATTTTGTACACTCACTTACCACAAGTAAAGCGCGTGTCGCTTCGTGAGTTAAAAATACTGTACCTATTTTAAACAAAAAGGATTTTTATCTTACATGTTATGTATTTACACGGGCCAAAAACTTCATAGAAGAAACTATAAAACCAGTGATGCACGAATGCATGGCATTGTTTTATAAATAACATCATATTGATCTATGACTAGCTATGACTTTTGGCTATAAAGCCAATATCGTAAAGGGAATTATTCCGATGTCACATTGAATTGGAACACATCGCGTGCAGCGAATTTTAAACCGGAGTTAGTTCTAAATGTACAGCCAGAATTACAGAATTTTGTATAATGAAATGAAATTTGCCAAAGCTTAATATCAACTTTCATAAATTAGATAATGCTAACCTTACATTACAGCAGCCTAATTGCGTAACACATTTTCGTAAACGATTACGACTAATCCATTTGATTTTGACAGTTCAACAACATTCATTGCGTTATTTACATTGTTGAGCAGATTTTTTATCGAACTTAGTACCCTAATTGCGTAATACACAATAAATAGGAATCTGAATCGTTATGAAACAGATTGCTAATCCATTGCTTCATAAGTTCGATAAAATTTCTGCTCAACAATGTAAGCAACGCAATGAATGTTGTCGAACTGTCAAAATCAAACAGATTAGTCATAATCGTTTACGAAAAAGTGTTACGCAATTAGGCTGCTGGTCTCGGTTAAGTCTCACGCGGTTTAATTCGAAATTCAACTTCAAAAATATGCAACATAGGTACAACATAGGACGACCTATAGTCCTTTGGTGTACCTATGTTGCATATTTTCGCGCAACCTGTACCCTTATTGCGTAATACACAATCAATCCGAATCTGAATCGTTTTGAAACAGATTGCTAATCCATTTCTTCATACGTTCGATAAACAATTCTGCTCAACAATGTAAATAACGCAATGAATGTTGCGGAACTGTCAAAATCAAACCGATTGGTCGTAATCGTTTAAGAAAATGTGTTACGCAATTAGGCTGCTGTTCAGTGCATAATTCTGTACCGAACAGAGCTGATATATTTTGTCGGTTATTAAAAAAAAAAATGCTGTTTCATATATTTTGACCGCATAGGTATTGCACTTTTGTAGGAAACAGCAGGTTTTTTTTTTATATCCGACGAAAACTTTCAACGCACCATGCGTTGAAATTTTTCGTCGTCCAGAATCATGTAGGTACCGAATCCATGTTAAGAGATGGTGAGTCGATGTGCCCTGTATTATTTTATATTTTTGTAGTCGACTTGTACAGTACCCGGGCGAAATTGTGACACACGAAGCGACGCGTTTTACTTGTTGTTACTAAGTGTACAAACACGCTGCGAATGTGTGGGTTAGCCGAAGGAGCTCTCGGTACCGAAGTGTGTGTTTGTGTGTGCGTGTGTGTGTTATGTGCTGACGCTTCTCGTCTTCACTCACGCATTCACAGCGTGTTTGTTCACTTACTTGCCATAAGTAAAGCGCATCGCTTCGTAAGATAAAAATACTGTACGAGTGACACAGACGACGCTCTACAAGCCGAACTTTTCCTAAAACTCGGATGTGCCATATTTACGGCCGGGTACTGTTAACGAGATACTTGTGTCAACACTTTTATTAATATTATTATTCAAGTTTCCCAATGTAATCTGTTGTCGAAAATATCTGGACTAGTCAAAGGGTTAAGCAGGAAACACCATATGCCGAATCCTAGTAGAAAGTTGCATACGATTAATACCCGTTGTAGGGGTGGGAAATCGGATATTTCGGCAAAGTTTGGAAATCCCATGTGGTTGCAGAACATATGTGCGACTAGAGGAGCGACGAAGTGTCCTGAAACAAAATAACAATATAATAAGTATTTATATATCGGGCTGGTGTCCGCGTCCAAGCTCGTATTTTGCGTACGGAATATGTAGGAACTATCGATTTAAAAACATATTGTGAACATTTTCCGCATGGATAAAATAATAATAGAGTAGAATGATAAGAGCATAGACACAATTTACTATAGTTGTTTTGTAAATTAACAAGGCAGTACAGTGTATATGTTACAATTTTTATTTTAATATCCATAGTTTGAACTCTACCCACCTGTTCTTATAAACAAATACGCTGAATAAGCACCAAACAAACTGGTGTATATGAACTGGAATGCTGAAAATAAGCACAAGTTATAAATGAATTGGTAGATACTGTGTTACATTATAGGATACTTGTTTTTCCTGTTTGTGGTATTAAACACTAATGAATTATCCCATAACCATAATTGGTGTATTTATTACAGATTTAGAGGATGTGGTTGCTCATTATCCTGTCATTATTTTGGTCGCAATTTATGATACTCACAGGTAAAAGATATAGCTACGCAACCTGAATTATAACATCATCCAGTTTCATGTCAAAATTACATAAATGAAAACTTACTACTTTAAAAGTTGAAATAAATTGAATAGGGTTTCAACGCCATAGAATCCCACCTTATCAACATATAGGTTGCCTGTTTTGCCACAGTAGCTGGCTTTAGGTGCAAGCTTAAAATCAGCTGACTGCTTATACAAATATATATATATTTGGTTGTTATGACAGATTGTTTTGCACAATAGTGAAGTGCTCTTCTACAGAGTGACAACAATAAAATGTATTAAAATGATGTCGTAACAATTGGCTCCACACACTGAAAACCAATTGTTTTATTTATTACAGTTTTAGAGGATGTGGTTGCTCATTATCCTTTCATTATTTTAGTCGCAATTTATGATATTCACAGGTAAAAGATATAGCTACGCAACCTGAATTATAACATCATCCAGTTTCATGTTAAAATTACATAAATGAAAACTTACTACTTTAAAAGTTGAAATAAATTGAATAGAGTTTCAACGCCATATAGAATCCCACCTTATCAACATATAGGTTGCCTGTTTTGCCACAGTAGCTGGCTTTAGGTGCAGGCTTAAAATCAGATGACTGCGTATACAAATATACCTATATATATTTGGTTGTTATGACAGATTGTTTTGCACAATAGTGAAGTGCTCTTCTACAGAGTGACAACAATAAAACGTATTAAAATGATGTCGTAACAATTGGCTACACATACTGAATACTTGCCAAAATTGTTTTACAATGATACTTACTTGAGATCATGAGGGCTGTCTTGAAATCAAACCCAGCATTCATCTGTTCTAACATATGATGGAAATGAGCTGGAATAGAATACATTCTCGTTATATAATTGTCATGACTGTGATTGTCTGTGATGTATACATGTGTCAACATGGAACAAGGCAACACCAAACCCTAAATGGTTGTGGTGTGGCCTTGTTCCAAGTTGAATTAATGAGGCATGTGTCAGACAGTGTCTGGGCATTACTAAGAACAGCTGCAGTTACAAAATTGTAAAGACTTTTATTGGTTGAATCAATGCCACACATGTTTCTTTTTATCTTTTCGACACTGATTTGTTCAAAAACTCGCACTGCAAGTGTAGATTACTGATATTGTCAAAGTATTTTTTTTATAGTTAAAATTGAATCAATTATTATGAGACAAAGGAAGCATGGCACAGAAGGGAGGAGGCTTAAACTGAGTAGTGGGTGGAATAAGGCTGCCAATGCTGATTATGACGATTATCACATCATACAGGAAATTCATTTGTTAGTTTCACTTTCATCATTTATAACCGGAGGTCAGAATCTGCCGGTCATTCCAGGTCTGCATTGAAATTATATGATTGGGGCCCTCTTTTTAAATTGTATTGTGACAATTGGGGGTGGACTACGATGGATTGGCTTTGTTTAGAATCTCAAAATAACAAGGAATTTATTATTATAAATAATAGAACATAACATCAAACCTTGTTTCACCGAAGGGTTGGGCAGAGGTGTACCTATAGTACACCCACATTTCGCCAGTTATGTTTAAGTCCCATGTAATAGGGGGCGAGCCTTTTGCCATCTACCAGGCACAAATCCAATTTCGGGCTGCAACTGAGAAATTCCAGATAGAAAATCCCAATAACATGTTGCCCAACCTGGGGATCGGACCCAGGACCTCATGCTCAGCAGTAATAGAACTTCTTGCAAAATACACTTACACTATATTATTACATCTTATATTATCATATCACTTAAATGCGGAACTAGAATGACCAGCAAATTTCCACCTCTATAACACAAAGGCACAAAATTACATTGGTTATGTAATTATTATATGTTTTTTAAGCTTTAAACAAGAATTAAGAGGTATATTAATTATTAACAATAATCATAATCATTCAAGACCGCAGCATAATTTTAATTGAATAGAACAGAATAGAATACTCTTCAATAATCAAAATCACTCTCTCGTGTCTTGAATAATCATCATGCAGCTAGCAGTGATTACATAAGTTCTTTAAAAATCAATCATACAGATAAATGATTCACCTATTCCAAAGAGTAGAGGTCCAGCAAACACAGCAGTCATGGGCTCCAGACATTGTATCAGCAGTGGTATCATGCAGGCTCTGAACACCCACTCCTCACTGAGTGGGGCCATGAAGTGGTTCCTTACCCACACAAGATCCTGCCAGCTGGACAGCCAATACATGGGCTCTGGATGGCAAAATAAAAGAAAGAATAGGTGTGATATAATAAAAGGCTCTTACAATTTGATAAAGTTGTAAATCTCCTATGACACAAAATTTTAAGAATCTTGTATTAGTATAAAATCTTTAATCTTGTGAAGATTAAAGATTTTATACTAATACAAGATCCTGATTATTTTGTTTTGAAACTATCAAATAAAAGAGTTGATTACCTGCATACAGTTTCCATATTCCTGATAAAACCTGCATAGTTAATGGTCCCAAAAACAGTGAAGCAGTCAAAAATAGGGGCGAAAGAATTGCTGGTATAATACCAGACCATCGCAGTCCTAAGTGTTCATATAAGTCGCCTTTACTTAAACTTTCTTCAGTGATAAAATACTGAACAAGAAATGGAGCCAGTAACATCATAACAGACACACTGAAAAATCTTCTTTTAATTGTAGACGGATGATCCCTGGGAAAATCATATTATTAGTGTCTTGAATATCCTTAAGAGCCTACCAAAAAGATAATTAATTATATCATTGCATTTACCTGCTCCATGTAGACCTCCATACGTACAAGCTTGCGACATAAGAAATTGTTAGAAAGATACAACATAAAACAGACAAACTGCATTGCCTTACACCAAACCAATCCATGAAGGACATGTTTAATTAATAAGTACAAGTCTGTACAAGCACAATCTAAGCTCAATTTACTCAGTTAAACTATTGAAAATTAAGATTTCAAAACAGCACTGAGACTGAGACATTACACATGACATTTCTTGACAGTGTGACATTTGACAATGATGTTATCGCTAATGTCAGTGAGTTGTTTTTTTTTTAATTCATGACCATAGTTACAAGTATTTCAGTAGGAAACATAGATGGTTTTTAACAACATTATTTAGAGATAATTTATATAATGTGTCAATTTATTTGTACATCAATATTTTTCATTACTTCTACTCACGTTCATATTACCAAATTACCGCCCTTTCAGGCTATGTGGGTGTCTGAGTGATGACATTAGGTAATTTAATTGCCATCAGTAAAAAACAATAGTAAAGTTCGGTGTCATCAGTTTCATGTATAATTTGAGCTTCGGGCTTGCTCACAGACTACATACAGATACGTGGGCTTGCTGCGCTCTCCCAGTGCTTGTTGTCCATTGCTACCCTCCCCCAGCAATGTCCGTCCCCACAAGGGGTGCCCCTAACGTGTAATCAGCCATTTTTTTTAACCCTGGCTAGACCTCATTTTATTGAGGCACAGCCTGGTTAATCTACAGACAACCTTCTATATATGTAGACCTGAGAGATAACAAGAAAAATTAACTTCGAGAATCATCAGCTGTGTTCGGAAATAGAAACGCGCGACGCGATGCTGAGATCTATTAATTAAAGAATTAAGAACTAAGGTTAAATTCGAAATTCAACAACACATAACATCACGCCTGTAATCCCAGAAGGGTTAAGCAGAGGTTTACCTATAGTACACCCACATTTCGCCAGATATGTTTAAGTCCCATGTAATAGGGGGCGAGCCTTTTGCCATCAACCGGGCACAAATCCAGACTCCGGGCTGCTACTGTGAAATTCTAGATAGAAAATCCCAATCGAACCCAGGACCTCATGCTCAGCAGTAGCTCTAGCGACCACTAGACCAACGAGTCAGTAAAGGTAATAAATAACTATGAAATTAATAATAAAACACACACAATGACTTGAATACGAGGTGATCATATTTTACATTAAGCTGAATTCTGCTGACCTCCACAACCTTCGGCCTGTTTGGCCAAACCATGTCATTCGACTCATGTAGTAGGGAGCACACGTCAACAATAGTGGGAGACTGTCCCAGGACGACTGCGGGTGCTGGACGCCCCCCGCTCGTCCGCCACACCGTGCCTTGTGTGAATGATGGTCACTCATGTGGACTAGATGCAGAAGGGTCGCTCGCAGCTACGCGCTACAACTACTACTGTTGGTGAACACGTGTTCAATGGTTTTGTAAAATGTATTAAACGAAACAAAACGAGATAGTGGCTAGTTTCGATTTGGATCACGCTTCAAAAGAACTTCGTACATCTGTAACCTAAAACTATTATAATGGAAAATATTATTTTTATGAAAGCAAGTCGACAACGTAGAAAAGTCCAAACAAGAAAACGGTATTCTTTACAATTTGGCAACACCGAGTATTTAAAAACGATGCTATTTTGAACGCGCCAATAAGTAAAAAAAATTGCTTGTTATTTCGTAGATGGCGCTGTGATCGGTCGCCATGTTAATCCGAAATCCGCCATATTTTGCTGAGAGTCGCCCACCGCTTGAGGGTAGTGTGAATTTTCATCATAATTTATTCAGATAATGATTATTATCAGTTTAATATCATCATTTTAGTGTCAGTGATTAGTGTGATATTTATTTAACAACAGAACTCTCATCTAGCAATAACCAATGTGGTATAATCTCTGTTTCCCGTTTGTCTGCCCAATCTAATCTAAACAGAAAATGGCCGACGGTGTTGGTGCGGGTGTCTCCTTTGTTTAGGGCTGAATTCTAGTGAAAATAAGTGTTAAAAGAAATAATGCCTAGTGCCTCGTTTTCCTCTTCGCGTTCTTACGTTCGTAGATCGCGGAGAAAAGGCGGACATCGAATACCACTACCTTCTAGGACACAATCGAGTAAGTAATCCGGGTCGGCCGAAGTCGCCCTAATCTTTAGAAATGCTTTGTAATTTATATTTCCTTGATCATGTAACCTTTAAGTTACACGTAAATGCATTTGTAAGTTGTTTTGTAGTTTAATAATGGCTAATTTACGCAACTCTAATAGAGATTTGACATTCCCATTTTATACGAAAATGTTGGAGCTTGGTGTTGAATTTTGAATTGGTCGATCATTGTTCCTCGGACGTTGATTGACATGTAAATTCTCATTCCCATACATCCAAACTTCCATGATGATATCGGATAGCGCATTTCAGTGACATTTTGCGCAATGTGGGTATTGATTTGCGAGATGAAAACTTATTTTACACAGAATGTCGAAACAGCTGTTCTGATACAAGCCGAAGAGCCGATGTGTATTTGTGTGCAGTTACGAAACTTTTTTCATTTCAGTTCCCACACTTGACTCCAGTGTCGAGTCCTTGTTTATTTTTTTGCCTCTTACCAATTTTTATGAAGCTCAACCAAAAAAAAAAGTGTTGTATGACATTGGAATCTGTCAAAATCTAGAATTAACACTTTAAAATGGACACTGTCTGCTAGATTAGGAGTGTATTTACGCAAATTTTATTTGATTTTAGACTAGATTAACATTATATTCCAACAAAATCATTGTGAACTTGTGTGATATTACTACTCCCATTATGGTTATTGAACTTTTTGCATGAAGCTCTAATAATGTTGAGGTTTCTCATTCTGAAACCAGTTATTGTTATTTTTTTTTTTCAAAGAATGAAACATATTAAATAGGTAGTACGATATAAAGCTATTAAAAACTTCTTATGTCTATTGTGTAGATTCTATCCTAATATGTATTACAACTACAGATTTCATGGATCTTTGTTCTCATGATTAAACATGTGTTATACAAATAATTTGTGAAATCCTTGTGAATAACATTATAAACCTAAATAGTTAATATGAGGCTGTGAAGGATACAATGATATAAGGAAGTACATTTGAATACTGACATTTTTGCCTAATAACCTCCTAACTTTGTTCATGAGTACCAGTTTTGAATCAACAAACTTTAGTGTTATGGCATTATCAATGTATTTAGATTAATATACGTACTGTGATAACATGTGTAATGATTTTAATATGAGTAGGAAATGTTTTAAGCCACTACTTTCACCGAGTCAATGCCAGTCTTTCATAGAGTGGTCAGGTTATTTGCTGGATTATTCTATTGCTTGATGCAAATTGAACATTGATAAATATGTAGTTCGATTGAATGATTTATGCAGTTTATAATATTTATAAATGTCACCAACATTGTAAGGTCAACAATGCAAGTTGTTTAAAAAATTAAAGAATACTAAAATAATGATCTTAAAAATTCAACTTAAGTACCTAGATGTAGAAAACTACAGGTTAAACTCATTCAATTCTCATTAAAAGTCATATACACATGAAATAATGTCAAAATATGAGTCAGAAAACCTGAAATTCAATGTAATGGATTGTTTGTTTCATCCTAAGTACATTCACTACATTTAGGCATTCATTCATGGTAGTGACTCATAACACAATATTAGCCAATTCTCGCTACACACTAAAATTAACTGTTAAATATTATTATCTGTTCACAATTAAAAAGGCAATTTTGCACACCTCTGAACACCTTAATCTTAAATGGGTCAAAAGTTTTGGCAACACATCAAACTACTTTCTAATACATAGCTATTAAAAAGTAGTACTGAGGCCTGATTTAGATACTTATTTTATAACCAGAGCATGTGAATTTGTTATACTGAAGATGTGGGAATTCATGAGTAGGAGAAGTGAGCATTGTGTTTATACATGTTAAAACATAAACACTAATTATATGTAAATTAAAATTGGTTAATTAATCACAGTGTTAGTTATCCGTAATTAGGTAATTGTCTTCCCAATGTTTGTCCTAACTAATATTGTAAATGCAAAAGTAAGTTTTTATGTTTGTTACCCTTTCACTCTAAAACAGCTGGTTTTGGATGAAATTTTGTACATGGGTAGACCATGGCCTGGATTAGGCTATAAGATACTTCTTATCCCAATATTCCCACAGGGGCTTATGCGGGTGAAACCTAGGAGCTCAGCTTGTCAATAATGAAACAGGTTATGTTGGTATTTTCAAATGACTTATCAGTTCCATTAAAACTGATAAGTGGTTTGTTTGTAAACACATATTCTACCTCAGTACTACCATGCCCAGTCTGCACTTTGAACAAAGTTGATAAAACATTGTTTTGATGGGGTTTCCCATAGAATCAATACACAGCAACATCATAATAATACAATGATAAATTCTGTTAGGTTTACTTTCTATTATAAATTACATAGGATGCTACGTAGTTTAGAGCTAATTCTTTTTTTTTTATGTAGTATTATGGAACTTTCAATGTAACAAACTGTTTTACAAGGAAAAATAGAATGGTAACTTGTTGACTTGTTTACACAGTATTTAATCTACAAACTCCTCTCTGGTTGTTATACAAGTATACTTGAAACTTTTCTTGGAAAGTTAAAACTTTAGAAGGTAACTTTATTACAGCAATCATGTCACTGAAATGCAAACAAGTTAGTGTTGTTGTTAGCATAATCATAATGTCAGTTCTGTTTCTGTAAAAGAATCTGCATGGTTATGATTGAGCTCAGTGTTTTCAATTTAACCCAGGCCGTTAAGCTCTCAGCTGGACATAGTTTTCGATCTCCTGTTTGCATGACTAAAACTGACTTGTCATAAATTTTACAGGCGAGCCATGTGAGTCAGTCCCCTGCCCCAACAACGTGACGGGCAGCGCGATGGCGGCGACGGCGGCGTGCGCGGGCGCGAGCGGCAGCGGCGGCGGCGGCGCCCCGCCCGTGCCCGCGGCCGCGCCGGCCTCCACGCCCGGCCACCACAGCCCCTACGACCTGCGCCGCAAGTCACCGCCCGCCTACCACGAGCCCGGACCCTCGGGCGCTTGCTCTCTACCCGCTAGGAAGAGGCCTAGAACGTCAGTACACTAACACTCTTATTCTAGATTTTTTATATATTTCTTGACTGAATATCTTACCATAACTACCATCTTTGCAAGATTGCAATTTGTTCTGGCCAGAAATCTACTCTAATAAAAGAATATCAAAGGGCAGTGTTACAAATGGGAAAAAAAGGTGGCATGTGTTGCACACCTGCAGATGTTCTAAACTTTAAAGGAAACATCAATATAACAACATTAAAAGTCGGCGTTTTGTATTCTTAAACCTTATGCCTATAAAGCTGCTTTTATACAAAGACAACTTCCTAGTAATATGCTATCAATGATAAAAACAATTACTAAAACACAAGTGTTCATTTTCCACACAGATCTTTATCTCAAGGAGTGGATGTGTGCAATGTATCACAGTACTTGCAGTATGAGCTGCCTGATGAAGTTCTTCTATGTATTTTATCACACCTGACGGAGCGGGACCTCTGTCGCGTCGCGCAAGTCTGCAAGCGATTCAACACGATCGCCAACGACACTGAACTATGGTAACATTATACATCTTTCTTTTTTCATTGCATACATGCAAAAGTAGGCCTATATTATGAAAGTTATGGTAGAAAGTGGTGTTGCGAATGTTTGGAAACATGAGTTGGTATTTCAATATTATGAATGGATAAACCTAATGGTACCTTATTATGGTAAGTACAGCAGTATTCTCTTGTCATAGACAGTCCTCCTAGTTCTTAGCTGGCAGAGAGTAATGTAACTATGGTGGTATGATTGCACATAGCTTCTTTAAAACATTCTTCGAGCTCTTTGTGTGAAACATTCAGCTAAGTCAAGGCATAATTTGTACTTCTTTAATACTGAAGTCAAATATTTATTCTCTTTTATTAATTTTCAAATTCTTTGTGCAGGAAAAGTTTGTACCAATCGGTGTTCGAGTACGACATGCCTCTGATGCACCCCGCGCCGTGCCAGTTCGAGTTCGTAGCGCCGGACGAGTGCGACGCCGACAACCCTTGGAAGGAAAGCTTCAGGCAGCTCTACTACGGCATACACGTGCGACCCAACTACCGTCCCAAGAAGGACTCGCGTATTAAACATTATAACACAATTAGGGTGAGTTGTTTAAACGAGAAACCTGTATTATCATAATTTACTTGCAACACGACTTTCTTATTTGCCTGAAATGGTCTTTGGTCGTGTCACTCATAACCATCGAGAATGTGCGTAGGTTGAAAGTTGAGTTCCCACAGACTGTCAGTTTCTTTGAGAATTTCTGACAATCGGCTCTGGCTTATGTGGTTTTCATGTGCAGTCATTATCTTTTTGACCCAAGATTTCACAACACAACATTCCTACTCACTAAATCGTCAGCAACAATTTAACAAAGAACAATCTGGCTAGGCGGGTCTCGAGTACGTGGAGGAGCGCGGCGGCGGCGCGGCGAGCAGCTCGAGCGCTGCGCACGCGGCCGGCACCAGCGCGGCCAGCGCGTGCGGCGCGGGCGGGGCGGGGGGCGGGGGCGGGGCGGCGGGCGGGGCCTGCGCGTGCGGCGCGCCCGTGTGCGCCTGCCGCCGAGTGGCCGCGCCGCACGCGCCCGCGCTGCTGTTCGTACATGCCGGCCTGTACCAGGAGGAGTGTCTGGCCATCGATACCGATGTGCAGCTTATTGGTGAGAGACCTTTTCATTTGTGCGTAACTGCTCGCACCCCTTTTCCTTTCTTTCCCTTTTTGTGACTTCGAGTATATCTGTGTTATACACTAGCTGCGCCACGAGGTTTCACCCGCATAAGTCTCGATCCCGTGGGAATATTGGAATAAAAAGCACATGACCGTGACCTAATCCAGGTCATGGTATGTCTACCCATGTGTCAAATTCCATCTAAATCCGTTTAGCCGTTTCAGCGTGAAACCGTAACAAACAAACATACAAAAAATCAAATCTTTTCTATTATTAAAATCCATTGCGTAGTTTAGAAGAAGAACGCGGTCGCACAAAAACAGACAGATACGAAAAGTGATTTTAATTTATAATAAGCTCTCCTAAATCGTCAAGTCAAGTTAGTAATGCAGCCAAACTGACAACTCTCGGAAATACACACACGATATTTTTAAAAGCGTTTTCAAGTACCGATCAGCAAACATACGACTGTTCTCGGTAAGCACTGAAACCATGTGCTCACGTCACCTTCACATACTAAACCGAAATTATTTCTAGGTTGTGCCCCAGGCAATGTAGCTGAATCCGTGGTTCTGGAGCGCGAGGCTGAGTCCACACTGACGTTTGCCGAGGGTGCGAACCGCGCGTACGCCGGTCACATGACGCTCAAGTTTTCTCCTGATGCGACCAGTACTATGCAGCACCACAAACATTATTGTCTGGAAGTGTCCGACAACTGCTCGCCTACCGTCGATCACTGCATCATACGGAGCGCTAGTGTTGGTGAGTCAGTAATACTCATAAACATGATTTTATGGTTATAATTAGTTATAACGATGTCTTAGTGTGGCCTTAGGTGCATGATTAAGTTCCAACGCCTATATTTTGCGATATAAACATTAGCTTTTGTTCTTTTGGGAATAAGATTTTTTTTTTCTACAGTCGGCGCGGCTGTATGTGTGAGCGGTGCGGGCGCGAACCCTGTAATCAAGCACTGTGACATCAGCGACTGCGAGAACGTAGGGCTGTACGTCACCGACTACGCGCAGGGCGCATATCAAGACAACGAGATCTCAAGGAACGCTCTCGCCGGGATATGGGTGAAGAACTTCGCCAACCCTATCATGCGCCGCAACCATATACACCATGGCAGGGATGTCGGAATATTCACCTTTGAAAATGGCTTGGTAAATAACATTGCGTGTTTCTTAGATTGCATTACTTGATTCTAATGTCGACCAAAAGCTATTACAACATTTAAATCAAGCAATCCTAATTAATTAAAAACCTAAATGTAAAGGAACAAAGCACATCAAATTTTAAGCATTTTAAACTTCACAGGGCTATTTCGAAGCAAACGACATCCACAACAATAGAATCGCTGGTTTTGAAGTAAAAGCCGGCGCTAATCCCACCGTAGTTCATTGTGAGATTCACCACGGACAAACAGGCGGCATATACGTACATGAATCAGGGCTGGGCCAGTTCATAGACAATAAGATACACTCCAATAACTTTGCTGGGGTCTGGATCACCTCTAATAGCAACCCTACGATCAGGCGCAATGAAATATACAACGGACATCAAGGCGGCGTGTATATCTTCGGCGAGGGACGTGGATTGATCGAGCACAATAATATTTATGGAAATGCTTTAGCCGGTATTCAGGTAAGGCGTCAGTTTGTTTATTTTGTCCTGACACAAATTAAATTCAGTCATCAGTTAGAGCTTGTTGTAGCTCTACAAGACTAGCAATAGACACTTCCATTGTTGTCCAATCAAGCAATAAAAGATATCTGCGGGTTAGAAGCCTAGACGCTAAAGGACACAATATCATAGTGGTATGCATTTTACCTACAATACTGGTGTTATTTAATTTAAAGGCACATAAACGCGTAAAAAAAAACAGTTTTACAAACAGCCAAAGCTGCGGAAGAGCGGAATTTCCTAACACAGGTGTCATCAAGTTTTTATGGAAGCTCCAATCACAAACTAATGTTAACTATTTGGTACAGAAATAAACATTTTGTATTTTTTGTATTTGTAATGTTGATGTTGAGTGTTTGTCACATTGTTAATGAAACCATGACCACTTTACGGTAAATTAGTTTGAAACCAACTGACTTTTCATAGAATGGCCTACATTATACAATGGGCAATCTTTGATGTGTCATTATGCACATGGAGCTCACTTTCACAAGACAACTATTTCAGTTCTGGCTAAATTAATCCCAAACCTCACTAACCAAGTTCAGAATAACATAACCTACATGTACATTGTGGTGCCAAGTTCAGCAATGCCGAATTTAAATAGCGTCAGCTGGATCTGACCTTTATAATGAATTATTTTAATTCCTGACTGTTACACCTAACCCAATATAATTTTCAGTTTTGTATAAGTGTCTGGATTGTTGCTGAATTATGCCGACTGCCCGAAGCAACCACAACACAACTACTTTGCTGCCTGCACTTTTCACATAATATGGAGTCGAATATTATGTGAAAAGTGCAGGCAGCAAAGTAACAGCAATTTTTTTTTGCATGTGTTCCAAACCTTTTGGAGTAAACTAGTTTTGTTTTTCGTTTTCACCTAATTCCTATTTTTGTAAAAAAAAAAAAAACCTTGCGGTTTTTCTAACACCACTTTTCGTACAAACTAATCAATTAATTGTAAATCAGTAGAACGAACGTTGGGAACTGCCTTACAGCCACCACACTGGGCCAAGGTACTGCCTTCACATGTCAAAACATGTCTTTTGATTATTTATATTCCAATTACAGATACGTACAAACAGTGATCCGATAGTCAGGCACAACAAGATCCACCATGGCCAACATGGCGGTATCTATGTGCATGAGAAGGGCCAGGGTCTCATAGAAGAGAACGAGGTGTATGCCAACACGCTCGCTGGTGTGTGGATCACGACGGGCTCCACGCCCGTGCTGCGGCGCAACCGTATACATTCGGGGAAACAGGTACGTTTCGAGAAATTGTAAAATTCCAAAAAAAAAAACAATAAGGAGCTGAGCGTATTACACTGCGTTTTTTTTTACATTATTATTAATTTAAAAAAACTAACTTTTTTATATGTCAAACTACCTTTCCTACAGGTCGGAGTATACTTCTACGACAACGGCCATGGAAAACTAGAAGACAACGACATATTCAACCACCTGTACTCGGGCGTCCAGATACGGACGGGCAGTAACCCGGTGATCCGGGGCAACAAGATATGGGGCGGCCAGAACGGGGGAGTTCTCGTGTATAACGGAGGCCTAGGGCTGCTGGAACAAAACGAGATCTTCGACAATGCTATGGCCGGAGTGTGGATAAAGACTGACTCCAATCCAACGCTCAAGAGGAATAAGATATTCGATGGGCGCGATGGGGGTATTTGTATTTTTAATGGGGGGAAGGTGAGTGTTGTGCTGTCAATTATGTTTGTTTTTGTCTTCAGCCACTTATTTGTATAGCTAAATCCCTTTAATGTACATACTTATAACTATGTCAGTGTAAATATTCAGTAAGGCACAATCTCTTTCCAAGGTTTCGTGAAAGACGTTAGGTTGGTGGACATGGAAACACAACACAACTGGCCTTAAGTATGTTTTGGTGGTGTCTGTAAACACTCTGTTTAACAGTCTACAATAGAAGTATGTGTTTATAAGCTACTGTCACATTATACAATATCTGTATTTATCTCTCAGGGTGTTCTCGAAGAGAACGATATATTTCGCAACGCGCAGGCGGGCGTGCTGATCTCGACACAAAGTCACCCGGTGCTGCGGCGCAACCGTATCTTCGACGGGCTCGCGGCCGGCGTCGAAATTACTAACAACGCCACTGCCACACTTGAACATAACCAGATATTTAATAACAGATTTGGAGGTAAGAAACTGCTTTAAAATAACGATAATGTCTGCGTAACTTCCTAACTCCATCACGACAACCAATTTTAACTTCAACTCAAAAAAAAAACCCAAAGCATTTATTTCAATTAAACCATTTACAGGCACTTTTTAATTGTCAAGGAAACTTTTAATACTGTACTTATTTATGAATAATTCAGAGGCAATGCCACTTCACAACTAGGCAGAGCAATCAGTAGTAAAAGGTTATATATGATAATTTAATGACAACAATGCCTTTTGCTTTCACCACCCATTGATATATTAACCAAGTGTTTTAATTATAATCAGAATCTAACGTTGTGTATGTTTGTACAGGTCTGTGTCTCGCGTCGGGCGTGTCGCCCTTAGTCAGGGGCAACAAAATCTTCAGCAACCAGGATGCAGTGGAGAAGGCCGTGGGCGGCGGACAGTGCCTGTACAAAATCTCATCCTACACATCCTTCCCCATGCACGATTTCTATAGGTACGTAGTTTGATATTATTACAAGGGACATAAACGTCACTAGCGAAATGTGGATGTCTTCTACAGCTCTACCTCACCTCTCGGAGAAAACAGTCGTGATCTTATGCTAAGTGTTTAGTTTGGCATTCAGTTACGAAAAGGAGAGTAATGCATGATTGCATTTACCTACAGCTGAGTTATTATTTTACAAACAAGAAGACACGGTGTTGATTGGAATTCAGCCGTCTGTCTCATATATTAGTATTAGTTGACTTATAATTGAAATCTTTATTATCAATTTCAGGTGCCAGACCTGCAACACGACAGACCGTAACGCAATCTGCGTCAATTGCATCAAAACGTGCCATTCCGGACACGATGTAGAATTTATCCGCCATGACAGGTAACAACAAATTTATTTGCCTATGACTTGCAAACTGATGGTTATTCCGCCGTAAAACGTCTTCGATGCGTCGCAGGGTAGCATGCTTGCATTATAAATAAGCTTTGTAGTGAATGCGTTCTATTCCCCTGAAGTAGTAATAAAATAGCTTCTATGTTCTGTTCAGATTCTTCTGCGACTGCGGCGCGGGCACGCTGTCGAACCAGTGCCAGCTGCAGGGCGAGCCCACGCAGGACACGGACACGCTGTACGACTCGGCCGCGCCCATGGAGTCGCACACGCTCATGGTGAACTGAGCGCGCCGCCCCGCCCCCCCGCCATACCGCCCACCGCGCACAGCTACGCGTCGGATATCAGTATTCGTCGGAAAACTATATTTCTTTTTATTTATTTTTAGGCGTTATTCGCCGCCAATTTTAATGTAGTTATTTGTCTCCGCGAGTCGCGACTCGCCCTCTTCTAGTTCAATTATTTTTATTATCTAAAACTTGGTATTGTATATTCTCGTTAGGGAGTCGCTGCCACTGTGCTCCCGCTCGCACACGTGTATCCGGCTGATATAATGTATTTTCATCTTTGTACTCTATAGTTGACGAAACTAATCATATTTCGGACATTGTTACGCTATCTGTATATGTAGGAAGTTTTTTTAATCATCGGTACTTAATAATTATTGTATTTTGTCGAGTAGTATCATGCATTCCCAAATTGTAATCGTAAACCATAATAACGAGAGATCACATTGATAATAGAATAATGTTATTCGTTTTATAAGATGTACTGGTAGTAGCTTATATATTATAGTATCTACTAGTTTCATAATCATGGGGAAGTAAATAGGTTTTTGTTTCTCAAAAAAAAAAGTATGATATTTAGTTATGTAATAAATGTCGATCCAGCGACTGTGACAGTCAGGACAACTTTGTAATATAATGAATCCATATAATTTTAACTTTTTGACTAAACGATTTCATTTTTATTTTGGGGCATTTATTCCTTAGCTCTCCTGACAATAAAGTTAATTGGTCAGATGTTTTAGTTAATAAAGATACTTGAGTTTAGTTGGTGTAGTGGCGTGGGAGGCCGCCGTCGCCGCAGTTTGTGGACGCATGGCGCGGCGCATTTATAAATCTCTCGTTTAGGAGTCGTCCTCGCCTAACTAATTTGGCGCTCCTGATGCGCTTTGTAAATATTTATGTCACACAATAATCGAAAATGTAGTAATTAATGTATTTGTATCATTATATTTTTATTATTGATCACAACATGTATGTTTAATTATGGAATTACGTACGTTATGCTCAGACGGAAGGCTGGGGTCGCGCGCATGCGGCCGGCCTCGCTTCATGTAAAGAGCACTTTGCCTGTGAGCCAGTAGATAGTCCGGAGATATCATTAGCCGCCTACGCGGCCCGTTAGTGTATAATAAGATGCAAATTAAGAACGAATGTGCGTGTTTAATTGGAAAAGATCTTAGGTACAATTGATATTTTATTATATTGTTAATTTAAATTTGGTATTGATATCGATCGAGAAGCAATGTTAGGAACTGGAAAGCGCCGTGCGTGAGCGGCCAGAGTGCTGATAGTGATAAGTTAGCCCATAAGCTATAATGAAACCTAAATTACTCAGTAATCACTATTGCAAGTTTCGAATTGTTAAATCGTCTCTCCATAGCACGGTATGTTCTGAATCTGCTTTTTTATAATCCTCAAATCTGTGATCATCGCTAAATGTATAAGTGAAAATATTTTAGTTGAAACCCCACATACAGTGAATATGACTTATGTTATTAATAACAAACAAATTCAAAATCGTTCATTCAATTTTTATGTCAAATATAACGGGAAATTTATTGTGGCGCCGATGCTTTATATATTTGAATGTGAAAATTGTTATTTATTGAATTGTCAGTAAGTTCTTAATTTATTAAATTGAAATCTGGATATTTTGTTTATACACGAAAATACCACTGTAAAATCCGTGATATACATCATATAATATTATAATTGGAATTTTATTTCACTTACTTGTAAGTTCTCCCTTGGTAATGTTAAAAATCGAAATGTGGCGATGGCGACTGACCAATGCGACACCTATGTGACACAATGCGAGTCGTTCGTAGTATCAGTGAGTAAACCAGCTTGCAATTCACTCCCGTGTGCTTTGCGATTGTTACGCATTTCAATATTGAGTTAAAGCCAGTCGCCAGCGTCATTTATGACTGCTCAAACATACTCATTAATGTTACAAAAAGAAACATGCGTTCTAAGTTATAACGCTTAATATCTATCTACAGAAGTCTTAAGCGCCAGGGTAGCTAGCGGTTTCTTTTGCAATATCGGTCACTACGTGGCAGCACAGACACCGGGTCTCTCGGTAGAGAGTAGTTATATTCTTTGCACCGGGTCCAGGCACTTGAATGATGAACGTCATACATTTTAATTTCATTGTCGAAATGGAAGACCATTGTTAAACTGGTGGCGTGAATTTTCCTGCAAACCCTCATGTGCGCTCAGTGTCAGGTTTTATGTTAAACAAAATATAATTCACGGCTGTAACAAGTGTGTATTTACTGAATTAAAATCATCAATAATACAACCCTATATGGTCTTAAAATACCATTAAATGACAAATAGCCATATATTCAATGACACAGACTTGTTACGGTCTTGAATATTAAATTTTCTTTACTTTCAATCCGACCTTATCCTGCAAATTACAAAAACCGTAAGAAAATTTTAATATCGCGGGCTAGATGCTGTAAATGAGACAACTGAACCCTGAAAACCAATGGTGTTCCAATAGAAAACGAGTGATTCTCCGTATTCTTTGCACACCACATTGCTCTTGATGACACCACAAATATTAGGCTGCCCACTGCACCAGTAAACCGTGTGACCACCCTTTAGGAAAATATTTTAAAATCTAGTTCAAATAGGATATTTAGTGGGCTGTATTTAAACGTAGACAAAACCTTTATGCGGCTGCCGCGCCTTCATGTACAGTCCGCGAGGCCTAAGCTGAGCTTTGCATTGGTGTGAGTTCACATACGCGTCCTTTGCTTGGCAATCGGCCTTTTTTTTTTTTGGGTGGGAAATCATCAAATGACTTCTCCCGCTCTGGGTGGAGCGGGAGGGCGTGTCAGACTTTTACTGACTAAAACCCACCCGTGTTCCTTAAGTTGCCTGTGCCAGGGCCACGGTTTTCTCTGTAGAATAACCCGCGACCCTGAGGCGTCGGCCCTATCGGACCCCGTCACTTTGTGCTGACATCTCTTTGAGGCGCGCGTGGAACACAACGCGCCGTCGACCCGAGCCTGGTCCTTACCGGACGACGAGCTACCCATTGCTCGCCATCCGCAAGCCCGCGCCTACGGTGGCCGGGAATCTGCAGGCGACTCCCGACGCCCAGGGCGTCTCCTGCGGCGGCTAGTGGGGGCGTGAGGGCGCAATGCTCTCTCCCTCACCCGCTCCGCCTCCTCCTTCGCGAGCATTACTGCTTCGCAGAAGGAGGTGACGGCTTTCCATTCCCTCTCGCTCCGTACCATGGCCTGGACCAGGGCCGGACGCGAGAGATCGCCGCCGCCAATCGCCTCCGCGAGGACACTGCGGTGCTCCGCCCAAGCTGGGCATACCTCCACCGTATGCTCCACCGTGTCCTCCGGGCGATCCACACAATGGTGACACCCGGGCGTTTCCTCCCGCCTTATGCGAAACAGGAAACAACCGTGTCCGGTGAGGACCTGTGTCAGGCGGAAGGTGAGGACGCCGTGGCGCCTCTCCAACCACTCCTCAAAGAGGGGACTTACCGCCGCTATTGTGGCGTGCCCATTGGCAATCGGCCTGAGGCCACAATATAATTAAGGACAGTACGGAAACGGAAACTACGAACAAACGTTCGGAACGGAACAGAGCGCGCATCGCAAGCAGATTCCCGGCCACCTTAGGCGCGGGCTTGCTGACGGCGAGCAATGGGTAGCTTGCCGTCTTGTAAGGACCTGGGCCCGGGTCGACGCACAGTGGTCTGAAAATCGAGCTCCATACTCATAGAAACTAAATGTCAGGGATTTAAAAAAAGGGAATGTCTCTGGAATAACTCTCTTTACATAATATTTAAGTATGGAGGGTATGCGCAGCTCTCTCGGTAGAGAGTAGTTATATTCTTTGGCGCATATATGTTAGCTCCACGCGTGATTTTTGTTTTTATTGTGTTTTTTTGTAGTTAACACTTAAAGTTGATTATTTTCGAACTGAAAGGAACTGAAGGGCTGGTACTCACATGAGTTAATGTTCCTCATACAGTGATCAAGATGACATACATGCACCTTTCGGTGTCGCTTCGCGCGTAGGAAATTTTTAAAATTTCGAGTTTAGGCTAAGTGATTTATTAAATCTTTTACGTAATAAAATGAAATTGCCGATCGCTTTTCATATATTTTAGTTAGGTCAATAGCCTGCTAAGGACCTTTTTAATGACAAAAATAGAAAACTATATTGATTACATACGTTTTTTTTTCACAAATTGAATTTAAAGAACTCATTTGGTAATCACCGTCATTTTCGTTGAGTTTTAATACGATACTAATATCATGGCATACTCAGCGTTAATGAGGGTAGTTACACCATTGATTTTTCTAATCTTTAACGTAATTAAATGATTTTACCTAACGCATTGAATGGGAAAATACTAGTGAAACAATAGATATTCATAAAACAATTAAGATATACCTATAAAGAAAAGCAAAATTCCTAAATTATTTTTATTATAGATGATTAAAAATAAGGTCCAATAAAATCAAGTTTTTTATACAAATAGTTTTAATCTTGAATGTTATACCAAGATATTACAACAAAAATACGTCAATAACTATGATACACTATAATTATTTAACACAATAAAAAACAGTGAAGATAGTATTATTTTGTGAATATCATATAAACTATTACATTTATTATATCTATAGCCACTATACTAAGTCTAGCTATTTACGACTAATAGTAAAACAACATAAAAAACTACTACTAACAGGTACCTAGTATCTTCGCCATCATCAAATTCCTCTAAATCCGAGTCTATCATTGACGCATTAACATAGACAAATTCAATGTTCTCTTTGTCTACACCTGCATCGTCACTGATGAGAAGAGGTTTCATATCATCAGTAACAGCTGTTTTTGTGGATCTTCTTAGCACAGGTCTTATACTGGACAGTTAAGGATCTGACGATACAAGGAGACCATTGAAGATGTCTTCGTTTGTCGCTTTACGACAAAATTTGCGCGAATGGTACTCTCGAATTATCTTGAAGTCTTTGTTTCTGGCTTCCGATGCCTCTTGAAATGTTTGATTGTTTGATGCATAATGTTGAAGTGTTTGATGATTTCAGCGCCATGCAGTAAAAGTTTGTGGACACTCGAAGGCATGTAATACCAGCCATAGAGGTCTACGTACATTTCAGCAGTGAGGCGCGTAAAGTTTGCAAACGCGTCAACATTTATGGGCTCCCCACAGGCTAACACACGTAAAATTGTTGCAAATCTTTGGATCAAACGGAAATCCAATCCCGTGATAGCTGCAGTTTTTGCAGAATCACTAAAAAAAATCCTGGCTGTTTTCCCATCATTTGTGGTTCCCGAACCTGAAACAAACAAAAAATACTTAACGAATTTGTAACGAAAAGATGTATACAATAGCGTATTAGAAAAAAAAATTGAGAAAAGCGACTGTTACTTTAACTCACCTTGTTGGACGATGTCTACTAGCCCATTTCATCACGGAACTTCTGTTGTATGGTTTGTTTTCTATTCTTCAATGACTCTTTACTGCTTGCATCTTTGGCTTGCCATGTTTTAAAGTCTAGTCTGTATGAAATGTGCAGTAGACACACCATACATCTGATCCAAGCATGAAGAGTAGATAAACCATACTGGTACATTTCTGTCGAAACCGGTTTTCTGGAAAGAAAGTGAATAAATCAATAAAAGATAGGTAACAGTACAACAAGATGTCATTAATTAATCAAATTATACTAAACTCACTCTAAGATCTTCTCTAACTTATTCATTTCCGAAGGTGTAGCCTTACAGATATCACAAGTATGCGTTGAGGTTTCTGACAATTTCGAAGTGATTTTGCCATCTATCATTGCCATAAGCATTGAGTGCTTAACAGCATGATTTCCCATGATAGACGGCTCCATTGCTGCGATCAGACTCTGTTCTTCCATGATATTCAAGCTGTTTTAGCTTGCAAACTTGAAATAAAGAGGTCTGCAGAACATTGTGGAAGATGGCTTTGGATTCTCCTATATATTTTCTTCACCACAAACTAAGCGCAGGGGCACAAAGGAACACATAAAAATACTGAATCGTCGTCGTCTGCCATAGTTTGCTAACTTTAACTTTGCCCTGAAGCACCATCAAATCCCCACTTGCATATCAGGGTCAACTCTTTGCCATCCAGCGAAGACTCCAAACGTAGGAATTTTCCTAGTCTGGCAACAGTTTTGTTCAAAATTGCTTGGAGCTGGACTCTTACACCTCTTTCCGTGATTTCTAAGGTATCTTTTGGTGGGTAGCAGTCCTTCGCCTCTACGATGGCAGTATACGAAGGATATTGTGGTATTCCTTATTCTTTTGCACAAGTTCTTAAGGTATATATATACTGCCACTTCGAAAGCTTCAAAAAAAAATCTTACTAGCAAAGCGGCACCGAAAGGCGCATGAATTGTATGTTATCTTGATCACCGTGTGAGGTGCAATAGCTCATGTGAGCACCAGCCCTTCAGTTCCTTTCAGTTAAAAAATAATTAACTTTAAGTGTTTTCTCCCATACAAAAAAATACATATCATTATTTTTCTCACGCGCGGAGCTGTGCATACCCTCCATACTATATTATTATATAAAGGGTATACCAGAGACATTCAATTTTTTTTTTTTGACATCCCCTATTTATTCTTCATCCATTATTTTTAGACCACTGTGCGACGGCGCGTCGTGTTCCACGCGCGCCTCAAAGAGATGTCAGGACAAAATGATGGGGTCCGATAAGGCCGACGCCTCAGGGTTGCGGGAAATTCGAAAGAGAACCCGTGGCCCTGGCACAGGCAACTGTAGGAACACGGGTGGGTTGCTGTCAGTAAAAGTCTGACACGCCCTCCCGCTCCACCAAGAGCGGGAGAAGTCATTTGATGATTTCCCATTAAAAAAAAAACAATTATTGGCGACTGCGAAAATTTTCTATATAATGTCATGGGTGTGGTTTTCAGTTTTCGACAATGTTGCGATTGGTAGATAATCATCACTCACACAAATGCAAAGCTCAAATAAGGCCTCGCGGCCTGTGCCTACATGTGCGAGGTTTCTAGGGTGGCCTACTCGCTCACTCGCTAGTCATAGCATAGGTGAAATTCGATAGCACGCACATTTAACCCTTAAATGCATGAAATTATTTATTTTATCAAAAAAATTATATTATATTCAGGCGAATGGGTAGATTCATGGAAAAATAGTAAAAAAAATCAGTATGCATATTTTCATATATTTTTAATTAAAAAAAGTCCTGTATCAAAAATGAAACAGTATGCATTACGCACTTAAAATATGGTTACAAATTAAAAGTTAGTTTTTTTACTATTATATATGTATTTATTTATTATGAAGGTATTATATGTTAAAAATATATAAAAAAAGTTTTTTTTTATATATTTGGAGCATTTTATAATACTCAAAAAACATACAATCAGGAAATTGACAAAGCCTTCTTGAATCTGTTCTAATGAGTTCATAGCCAACTTTATCAAGACCAGCGTTTTTAGTACGCATAGCAGGTAAGCTGGTATTTATTTTCTTCTTACAGATTTCTTCTTCAAGACTTGTGCTTGGTCTTCCTCTCTTGCTTTCTCTATGTGTTCCGTATTTAGTCATTGTTTCCGCCAAGTCAGCGCGAAGTGCTGCTACCATAAGGCTTTTAGGATTCACTCCCTTTTGTTTATGGACTTTTTGATATAGGACCCAAGCATTTTTCATGGTAATATCCAAGAGGCGATAAAAAAATCTTATTTACCACTATCTTGTCTTGTCTTCATTTGGATGCAGTATCGACCTAAAAAGCTGTCCAGTAGGTCGACCCCACCCCTATGAGCATTGTATTCTTTTGTAACTTTGGGACAGGAAATAGACGACCTTGTGTTCTCTTTCTTATCGTATCTCTCAATAGTTTTAGAAGGTTCAGTTCCAACATACGTCGACTGAAGTATTACCTGTTTATTATCTTTCCCGCTGATGCAGTTACTTCTATTCCCTCGTAATTTGATACATTTTCATCATAGTGCCCTGCAGGTCATCATATGCTCAGGTATCATTTTTATATATATTATGAGGATTCTAGTTATTTACGTTAGTACTAATATTGGCATCGGGCAGGTCATCTCCTAGCACCTGAAGTAGTTCTTCTCTTGAAGGGTAGAAGTCTAACTCGTCTCATTAGTTATCATCCTCCGATAACTCACCGTCTTCCAATCTTCGAAGAATATCCTCTATAACATTGTCCTTGCAACGTATTGCAGCCATCACTGTAAAAAGCAACTAAAATACATGCACAAATACCCAACCACCAAAAAATTACCGCTTAGAATAAACATATTTTTTCTGTGGTTACTGCATACTGTATCATTTTTGATACACATGAATTATTAGACGAAAACAGCCAAATTCAAGCATAATAATAAAATGAACAATTATAAACACGAAATATTACTACTCACCAATACAATATATTTTTTATAAAGAGAAAACTTGACTCAAACTTATTTTTATCGTCACTCAAAAATGTAAACAATCACCGTTCGCGCCAAAATCGTCGGTTGGTAAAAAACTGTCAGTTTTGTTCGTGCGTATTTTGAAAGCTGTTATTTTTTTTTAATTCACCCGTAAGTACAGGTTATGGAAACTTCAAAACATACGGCCAAGTTTGACGTAAGTAAAATTTGTAGCTGGCAGTAGGGTTTGAAATTAGTGTTTCATTTTTGATACGCTATGCATTTAAGGGTTAATGGAAAACGTAGCTGCTACTAAATAGAGCGCTAATTCCTATAACAGCGCGGTTGACGCGCCCTGAGGCTCCAAAACAAACAGTCGATTGTCGAGCTTCTGCTTTGTAACACCTCTGCTTACCCCTCTACAGACACTACGCTTGTACAGGCGTAGTGTTTTGTCATTTACTTTGTTTTTAACTTTCCCATGATGCCAAATATTGAAATCCGTTCAGTGGTTAGACGAGAAAAGGTAAGCAGACAGTTACTTTCGGATTTAATAATATTAGTATGGATGATTAAAAGCATTTTTGTTCATCGTTTTAATATAATCATGAATAATATAATTAGAATAAAATTGTATTTACACATGGCCACTGGTTACAATATTTTACCTAATCGAGCATTTTACTAACAACAAAATCAAGTCACTCATAGGTAGGTAGATACATAACATTAATCAACATAGATTGATTTAATTCCTTCTTACACACGTTGCTTTTGTCGTGGAGATCGTCTTCTCGGAGATATGTGAACAGCTTTCAGAGGCGTATTAGTCTTTCTGAGATCATTGCTAAGAGCTGGCAGTCGAGAGCTCTTTGGAGTACAAAGAGGCTTCTTCAATACTGGTATTTGTGGAGTTTTCATCAACATACTTCGCGGAGAAACGACATTCTTTACGGGTGGCGTTGTCTTTCTAGCATTTCGCCAATTTTCGAATTCGTTGTTACTGGGAACGTTCAAACGATACGATTTCGAAGGGACGTTTGATACTTCTATATTCCTTGTAACTCGGACTGGGATATTTGGAGATACAACAGGAGACTGGATTTTAGGCTTCACATGTGCCACACTCTTTTGTGGTTTATTTTGTTGACCACTTATTCTAGGCCTTCTCGCAAATCCGGTATGCGCGGCCTTTTCTTGTCTTTCTGAGGATTTATCCGAGCTCGATTCAAAGAGCTTCGCTTTAGCAAGAACAGCGCCGGCGTTCTGTCGTCGCAGGTTATTTACTGAAGGTCTCCCTGTCTGACTAGACTTCTCCAATTCCCCAGTTTTATCCATGAAGAAAGCCGCAGCACTCCGCCACTTTTGCTGCGACTGTGGGGGACTTGGTTTTCGATTCCTACATGTTATGTTTTGGTAACATCTAGCTAAAATGCTATTATTAGATTTTCCAGTTGAGTTTAAAGTGTTGTTCATTGAATTTTCCGAAGCTGTGTTATCCCAGCTGTTGTTGACGGTTATATTCAAAGACCTGCGCGACGGTATTCTACTAATAGGTTTTTCAGTACTGTAGTCGGGTATAAGACTAGTTCGTTTTCGTAAGCGATATTTCTGACTAGAATCCGACACATTGTTGAGCGAGTGTTCTGATGTCGAAGCATCCCATTCATTTGTAGATTTCTGCGCTGCTAAGTCAGGTTTGGCGGTGCTAGTTCGTTGTCTACGAGTAAGTCCTACGTATGGATAAAACCTATCCGTATTTTGACTAGATTGTGACTGAGTTGATACATTCCAGGACTTGTGTCTTACGATTTTCGTGATGTTCTCTTTGGATCTTCGTCGTATTGAGCCTATTTTTCGCGCACTTGGTGATCGTATTATTTTGGCTTCTTCGGTGGGTCGTATCTTCAGTTCTTTACTTAACCTTCGCGCCAAATGATCTGAATTGGGGCAGTGCAACATAGCAACATCCTCTAATGTTTGTTCATAGACATTTTGTACTTGTTGCAGAGGTTGTACTCTCGGTATGACATCCGTGAATTCTCTAGACAGTCTGTTTTCGATAGCTGATACTCTGCTTTTGATCTCTTCGTATTCCTGTTTGGAGATCCTAACGTAATCTTTGTCCGATTGTTTCATATCGGGAGACAAGTCAATCGTGTCGTGTGCGCTGAACAAATGTTCAGAGGAAGTTAATATATCTTCACTGCTGACGCTTGTTTCAGAGTTCTTGTGAGAACCGAAGTCTCTATTGATGATTGGAGTACTTCTTGCGTCCATGAGGCTTAGTCGTAATCGTTTTCGTTCAATACCCCTGAAAGATAAATCGTATAGTGACTATTAATATTTAATGCTTGGCAGACGGCTGCTATTTCTTGCTATTTTTATGCTGATGGAGAAAAGGTTTAACAGAAAACAAAGACTTACATTTTCATTGGCGTGAAAGATAATTCTTTTTGCGGAAGTCCTTTCGTAATTTCTTTCCTGTGAAAAAAAAAAGCGTTAAAACTGTGGCTTCAGTTTCTTCTTTACTTATTTAGTATGCTGTTTTGACAAATTAGATTTTATTTGCAGGAATTTGTAACAATTAAACTTGCTTAGTTTTTGCAGAAAGTCCTTCATGTGTGTCGAACTTCCGTTTCGCTGCAGATTTGCTCAGGATTGGAGTCTTGCCATTCTCATTGACTGTGGCAGGAGTGTTTACACTACCCGACACCATTTTGCGGAGGCCGTTCAAAACTCCTAAAACATTAAATTGTTATTAGATACATGAAGCGTTTTATATGGTTTTATCAATCACATCTATGTGGTATCATATTTTTTAAGACATGACAAACAACTCACTGTTAAGAGAACCACTGCGTCGTTTCTTCTTCCTCCTTGCAAGATAGCCATCGGAATCATCGTCCAGCTGCGTCATCAGCTCTTCAGTTAGTTTTCCTATGTGTTGCGAGTTTTCGATGAACATCTGACATAGAAAGAAGGAAACTTTAAACAAACTTTTTCTAATATATACCTAATTCCACTTTGTTTACTCAGCCACTGTAGTCACAGGCAAAGCACAGTCCTAGCAACTGATGATAGTGTAACGAGTTTTTTTACACCGTTACATGTATTGATGATTGTAGTCGATTTCGGAACGATTTCTTAATTTTATTTTTTTTCTGTGATACATTTCGTATGACATTTTTGGACGTCAAAATTGGACAGGTCACTTTTGCGATCTTTGTTGGTGAATGTGACATGTCTCTTGATTTTTCCTGAATGGAATCGTAACTAATCTAGTTTATAGTGGCGCTTTAATGCCCTAATCCTAAACCAAAGGACCCGTGGAATGGTCCCGGTGGATATTTCTATCCGATTTTTGGTAAGTTGCTCTTTTCGAGAGAAAATTTCCTTCGACGATGGCGGTTCGTTTGTGACCATCTTACGGTTTTTCGCAGGTTTCCTCGTCGCCTCCCTACGTCTCTTATACCAAATATCTTCACGGTACACCGAGGGAGACGCGAGTTTATATACCTGGAATAAGCGGTAAGTTTTTCGTTGGTCGATGCGTCCCCGCGTGTCCGAGTTCGGAGTGAAATCACATCTCAGAGTTCCTTTTTGTCCACAGCCTACAATTGTGGGTGCTTATTCCACCTTTACTTCAATAAATTTCTACTGGCCTTCCACGGGGGCTGATTACCTGAGAGGTACTACCTTCCGGCTCTCGGGGTCAAGCTTCAAGTTACATATTTTTTATATCTTTTTTTCCTATAGAACATAACAGCCTTCAGCTGCGAATTTAAAGTTACAAAGATGCAATGATGATATAGCAAGTAAAATTTATATTAATATAATTGTATACATTAGGCTGAAGGTACAATAAACTGGGAACGTTCAAGGTAGTGAGACTTTTAATCACCATTGACATCCACAGGCCCCCATCCTAAGATTAATGGTTCAATCTCTCCAACTTTATCTGGCTATCCATTAATAGTGTGTCGCTCCACGGCGCCCGAAATTTAATTTCTTACAATAACATACTTTTTTTTTAGGAGATCACACACACACACACACACACACCTATTCTTTTAATTTTTAATATTACATTTGGCTTCCCAATTAGGGACCGTATTATCCATTAAATTATTATTACATTTGTCGCTCAAGCGAACAGGGGCTTGAATTTAGCTTACTTATTTTGTTATTGATTCATTGCATCTTGATATTTTGTAGTAACACATTATTGTACAATGTTGTAATTTAAAACTTAAATTCTTTGGATGTTTGCTTTTAAGTAAACAGTATTTTCTACTAACATTATTGTACTTTGTACTATTGTGTATGTTTAATGTTTATGGTTACAGCATTACTTCTTCTTTTCTCTTACAAAACCAACATTTTGTATGGTAAGACAGTTTGTTTTATCTAAGTGTCTCAACAGTGTAAATTAAGTGCGGTGAAACTTTGTTTCATATTTAATCTAAAGCAAACTTTAGTTTAACTAAGTAATCTTACTTTTAGTAACTTGAATTGATCTTGTAAATTATTACTGCATTTTTGAAACTTGAAATTTTCATCAAAACAAACTTTGAACATATCTTTTTAACCTCAAGTATTTTACAACTTTGGAAGTTTTTGTTTCATATTTAATCTTAAGTAAACTTTGGTTTAACTTGGTAACCTTACTTTAAGTAGTTTAAACTTATCCTGTAAATTATTATTGCATCTTTTTACTTGATAGTTTCATCAAAACAAAAAAACTTAGAAAATATTTTACACTTACCCTCAAATATTTCACTTTTTTTTAAATTTACATCTTGCTTTGCTCATAAATTTTCGTTTAGTTTATTCATGATGGCTAATGAAGACCAGTCTTTTCCGCCTATTGCTAAAGACCACATAGAATCTGATGGCGCTTGCGCAGATCCTAATGTTGCACAGGCTGCTCCGGACATGATTAATTTGACAGAAGTACCACACCCTTTTGATCATATTGAAAGGATTGCACACTCTTCCTCAGCTTTTGCTTTGCACGCTCTGCCTTCGTTTAATTCTATGAATGTTTTGGTTAATGATCATATTAAGAAGAACTTGCCATCTGCAATTAAGTTGCCTGATTTGAAAAAGAGTAGAATTAAATTCGATGGGAAATCTTGTGTTAGGGAATTTATTACTGAAGTTGAAGAATACTTTTTATACAAAAATTTTGACGAAATTTTGTTGGTTGGTTCATTCACGGATTTGCTTAGTGGTATTGCTCTGAAATGGTTCCGCACAGTTCGTTTTCGTATTCCATCCTGGCGTGAGCTTAAGCTTGCTTTGCTTAAACGTTTTGACAGGCCGGACTTCGACTATTTTTTGGAACATGATCTTCGTACAAGGAAACAAAAGAGTTCTGAATCTCTTCCAGACTTTATTACAGAAATACTGGACATGGCTAGTCGTCTTTCTTCGCCATTGTTTGATGCGGTTTTGGTTACTATTATTAAACATAACATGCTACCTATTTACACACCTTTTATATTTGGTAAACCTATAGATTCTGTGGAACAATTTCTTGTTCTTGCAAAAGAGCTTGAAGTTTTTGTAAGTCATAAAACTTTTAAAACTGAAAAACCTACTGTTAAGTCTAATGCGGTTTTATCCTGTTTAAAGTGCAAAAGAGATGGACATCATTATAAGCATTGTACTTCCATACCTGGCGTAATTTGTTTTAATTGTCAAAAGGTTGGAGTTACATCTAAGAGTTGTGATGTTTGTAACGTAAAGAAAAGCTCTAGCGAGTCAAAAAACTGATTAGGTCGCATCGAGCCCCTGTTGTTACTGACATAACCGCGAGCGTCTCGATGAAAGAAAATTTTGCTAAATATCACAAACCTGACGATGCTACTCGTGACAGAGATTTTGCGAATTGGTTAGATTACTTAAAGACATTTTTCAAAATTTATAGATCAGCTCCTGTTTTATTTGTTAAAGATAACGATACTAGACCTTATTTACAATTTTCCGTAGATAACCATACTTTTTCTGGTTTATTAGATAGTGGCTCAAATAGTTGTATTTTGGGTTCCAATAGTCATAGACAATTCTTACAGTTAGGTTATAAAATAAATTCTGTTTCTAGCTCTGCTTATACGGCCGATGGTTCTTCACAAAGAATTATTGGTACCATTGAATTACCTGTTACTTGTGATAATTTAACTAAAAATATTAATTTTCAAATTATACCTTCTTTCCAACCTGATTTCATTTTAGGATTTGATTTTTGGTTAAAATTCGATTTGGCTAAGGATTTATGGAAAAATATAACTTATGCTCGATGCAATACAGTTCAAGTTTGTTCAGTCACCTCTGTTAGTGAACTTTCTCCTGCTGAGAAACAAAAATTAAATGATACTGTTTCACTCTTTGAAGATATTTCTTATGAAAAGAGAGGCTTAGGTCTTACTCATCTTGTTCAACATAAAATTAATGTTACTAGCGAACCTTTTAAACAACGATATTGGCCTTTAAGTCCTGCAAAGCAGAAGGAACTTTTTGATGAAGTGGAAGTCTTATTAAAGGAAGGAATCATCCAACCTTCTAAATCGCCTTGGTGTTCACCTGTCTTAGCTGTAGAAAAGAGGGATGGTAGTACCAGATTGTGTTTGGATTCAAGACGTTTAAATTCAGTAACTGTAAAAGATTCTTACCCTCTTCCTTATACCTCTAGAATTTTAGATAACCTTGGGGGAGCTAAATTTATTAGTACCATTGACCTTTCTAAAGCATTTTTGCAAATAGCCCTGGAAGAATCTTCTCGAGAAAAGACTGCTTTTGTAGTTCCGGGAAAAGGACTTTTCGAGTTTGTCCGTATGCCCTTCGGTCTAACCAACGCACCTGCTGAACTGCAGAGACTTGTAGATAAACTTTTTGGACCTGAATTCGATAATACTGTGTTTTGTTATTTAGATGATTTAATTTGCGTAAATTCGGATTTTAATTTACATATAGAGTATCTACATAAAATTTACAGTATACTGAAAGATGCTGGTTTGACAGTTAATTTGAAAAAGTGTAATTTTTGTAAAGATAGACTCCGCTATCTTGGTTATATAGTTGATAGTAATGGTTTGCATACTGATCCTTCTAAATTAGATACCATTAAAAGTTTCCCACGTCCTGAATCTGTTAAACAGCTTCGTAGTTTTCTAGGTTTATGCTCATACTATCGTAGATTCATTTGTAAATTTGCTGATATTGCCTCTCCTCTGACTAAATTAACGGCGGGAAGTAAAAATTCTAAGAAACCACTTTGTTGGAATGATGAAGCTGAGATTGCATTTGATGAGTTGAAGCAAGCGTTAATTACTGCTCCGGTTTTGCAATGCCCTAATTTTGAAAAACCTTTCTTTTTACATTGTGATGCCAGTTCTGTTGGCATTGGTAGTGTTTTGAGTCAAGAGGATGATAATGGAGATCAACATCCTATTGCGTTCTATTCTAGATCACTCAATAAATGTGAACGCAATTATAGTACTACAGAACGTGAATTACTTGCTATTTTAGCTTCAATAGAACATTTTAGACCTTATATTGAAGGAATGAAGTTTACAGTAATAACTGATCATGCTAGTTTAAAGTGGCTTTTAGGTCTTAGCAATCCTAGTGGACGCTTAGCGCATTGGGCTGCTAGAATTTCTCAATTTACTTTTGATATAGTTCATAAAAAAGGTTCTTTACATTTAGTCCCAGACGCTTTGTCTCGTATTGAAATAGCTGCTATAGGAATCTCTGAAAATAATTTAGTCTTACCCGATGATGATATTTATGATCCTTGGTATAAAAAAGTATTTATTAATTGTCAAAAGTCTCCTTGTAGATATAAGAACTTTAGAGTAGAAAATAAAGCCTTATATAAGTTTTGTAAAAGTAAGTTTGATCCCAATAGTAATCTTAATTGGAAGATAGTTATTCCTAAAGAACACATATTAGATACAATTCGTTCTAATCATGATGATATTAATTCTGGACACTTAGGTATTCATAAAACTTTAAATAAATTAAAACAACACTATTTTTGGAAAGGGATGTTTAATGATGTTCAAAAATATATTCTTGCTTGTGATACTTGTAAAGCTTATAAACATACCACTCAACCTCCTTTTGGTATTATGGTTAACCCTAAAAAAGTTGATCGTCCTATGTTGATGCTTTCAGTAGACATTATAGGTATATTGCCTAAATCTTATTCTGGACATAAATATATTCTTTCAGTTGTTGATGTTTTCACTAAATACTGCTGGATTTTTCCTATGATAAATGCTACTACTAGAGTAATAAATAAACTTTTTGAAAAAGAAATATTTCTTAAATTTGGTTGTCCCAAAATAATTGTTTGTGATAATGGTACACAATTCACTTCTAAACATTTTGTAGAGTTTTTGAAGGGTTTTAACATTATTAAAATATTTTATGATACTTTATACACGCCTCAAAATAATACTGTTGAGAGATATAATAAAACTGTTGAAACTTGCATAGCTTGTTTTGTCAAAGATGATCATAGAACTTGGTCTAAATATTTACCTAATATTCAACTAGCTTTGAATAATAGTGTTAATCTGGCCACAGATTTCACACCTAATTTTTTGATGTTTGGTAGAGAACTTATTTTTGATGCTTCTTTACATCGTTTTAGTGATTCTATCGATAACATAGATGAACTGGAAATTTCCAATAGAGTTCACTATGCCGATTCTCTCAATTCACTTAGTAATATTTTTGTTAAAGTGCAAACTCATTTATTAAAAGCTTATCAGCGTAATGCTCGCTATTATAACAAAGGTCGCAAAGTCATTTCTTTTGATGTGCGTGATGTCGTGTGGAGAAGAAGTTTCGTTCAATCTCATGCACCTACTTATTTTTCGGCAAAACTTGCTCCTAAGTTTATTAAATGTAAAATTATTGAAAAGATTTCTGATAATGTTTATATTCTGAAAGACCTTAATAAGGGAACGACTGGTCGATATCACGTTAAGGATATAATTAAATTTTAATTTGGTTTCTCATTGTTAATCTTGATTTGGATGATTTTGGTTGAAGGTCGCTTTTGATAGTGTGATGCTTGTTGGGATGGATGATAGGTTATCAGCGATTTGAATGAAGATGTATGTTAGGTAACTTCTTATAAATTTATTAAAATCTTGATTTAACATTCTAAATTACAACTTAGGACATTTTTTATAAACTTCTTCAACCCACACAGATACATTTTCCATATCGAAAGATCTTATTATTATACTATTATTATCATGTATATATTTTTTTTAAACAGTCTTGTATGCAATTTTCCTGTGTAAAATTTTGCATGCAATTCCTGAATTGGTGCCTACTACCTTTGTACGTTTTGTTTACACTTGTAGAGGTTTACCTATTTTTTTATCATTGTGCTCCTATAGTGACTCTGTCACCCGGAATATTTCGTGGTGCACTTAGGAAGAACACAGTGATTTCTTTTTTGTTTGTGCCCGGAAAGTTGGTGGAGTTGAGCCGATCACAACATTTTTTTTGTTTGTGCCCGGAAAGTTGGTGGAGTTGAGCCGATCACAACATCTTTTTTCTTTGCATCTTTAGAGATGTGAAGGTTCTTATACTGTTTCTCACAGTTATAATTTGTTCCTGCTAGTCAGTGGCGATGGTGCCTAACTGCACTCATATATAATTTTTTGGATTAATCTCGTTAAACAGCGGCCTTTGCGCTTAACTGTACTCGAATTAATATTCTTTTTATCCTGTTACATTAAACATATACTTGCTAGTCGGCGGCTATGGTGCCTAACCGAACTCTTATTAGTATTTTTTTGTTTGTTTGGAAAGCTTTATACTTGCTAGTCGGCGGCTATAGTGCCTAACCGAATTTGTATTGGTATTTTTTTTTGTGTCTTTTTAGAATTTTATACTTGTTAGTCGGTGGCGATGGTGCCCAACCGCACTCAATTGGGTATAGTTCTGTTGTATTGTTTTACAGTGTTAAGCGACTGCTGCACTTAACTGATTCTATAGTAGAACTTGGATTTAACTTGTTAGTCAGTGGCGAAGGTGCTTAACTGTACTCTTGTGGTTCTTTTGATATTATGGGTCGGTTGTGCTAGTATTTAGTCTGCACCTGTAAGTGTTGTTTGTATACACGCTGTTTATATTTCCTGTTTTTTTGGGAAACTGTTCGTTTTACCTTGATCGTTGTTTTTTTGGCATAAAAGAAATTGCTTTCTTTTTTTTTTTTTTTGGTGAGGGATGTAATGTAACGAGTTTTTTTACACCGTTACATGTATTGATGATTGTAGTCGATTTCGGAACGATTTCTTAATTTTATTTTTTTTCTGTGATACATTTCGTATGACATTTTTGGACGTCAAAATTGGACAGGTCACTTTTGCGATCTTTGTTGGTGAATGTGACATGTCTCTTGATTTTTCCTGAATGGAATCGTAACTAATCTAGTTTATAGTGGCGCTTTAATGCCCTAATCCTAAACCAAAGGACCCGTGGAATGGTCCCGGTGGATATTTCTATCCGATTTTTGGTAAGTTGCTCTTTTCGAGAGAAAATTTCCTTAGACGATGGCGGTTCGTTTGTGACCATCTTACGGTTTTTCGCAGGTTTCCTCGTCGCCTCCCTACGTCTCTTATACCAAATATCTTCACGGTACACCGAGGGAGACGCGAGTTTATATACCTGGAATAAGCGGTAAGTTTTTCGTTGGTCGATGCGTCCCCGCGTGTCCGAGTTCGGAGTGAAATCACATCTCAGAGTTCCTTTTTGTCCACAGCCTACAATTGTGGGTGCTTATTCCACCTTTACTTCAATAAATTTCTACTGGCCTTCCACGGGGGCTGATTACCTGAGAGGTACCACCTTCCGGCTCTCGGGGTCAAGCTTCAAGTTACATATTTTTTATATCTTTTTTTCCTATAGAACATAACAGCCTTCAGCTGCGAATTTAAAGTTACAAAGATGCAATGATGATAAAGCAAGTAAAATTTATATTAATATAATTGTATACATTAGGCTGAAGGTACAATAAACTGGGAATGTTCAAGGTAGTGAGACTTTTAATCACCATTGACATCCACAGGCCCCCATCCTAAGATTAATGGTTCAATCTCTCCAACTTTATCTGGCTATCCATTAATAGTGTGTCGCTCCACGGCGCCCGAAATTTAATTTCTTACAATAACATACTTTTTTTTTAGGAGATCACACACACACACACACACACACACACACCTATTCTTTTAATTTTTAATATTACATTTGGCTTCCCAATTAGGGACCGTATTATCCATTAAATTTTTATTATTACAATAGATAATAAGTACAGAGATCGGAATTTGCGGGTCATTCCAGGTCCACATTGAAGAGATATGATATGGGACCTCTTTTTAAAATGTATTGTGACAGGCTACTATGGATCGGCTTTGTTTAGAATATCAAAATAACAACCAATTGATAATTATAAATATTAGAACTTCTTACAAAATACACTTACACTATATTAATACTTGTTACATAATCATATCACTTAAATGCGGACCTGGAATGACCGGCAGATTCAGACCTCTAACAGATGAAAGCCAATGACTTGCCAACTTTTCTAGTTACCAACAATTTCTAGGGCCCAAGGTGTGATTTTTACTAAGATTAAGAACAGCAAGTACCTTAACAAGTGCAACATGGTGCTCCAGTCTCTGGGCAGAAGCTGCAGCTGGAAGCGGCATAATACTGGGAGCCATCACTATGGCCAGGTTGCATGAGTCCATCAGGTTGTCCTTGTGTCTGGATGCTAGGAAGTTTAGTAACTGAAACAAACAGTTATGATTCCTTTAATATTCGGGTAGTTTCCTCTGGAACTAAATAAGTACAGTGTGTAACCACAAATTGCCACAACCCCGCTATGTAGTTTTGTTATCAATAATAATCTGCTGTTTCATAAAAAAGTGCAATACTTATGCAGTCAAAATGTAAGCAAGAACAATTACTTATTATAATAACCACTGAAGAATTTTAACGCCTGAGCGTTGTAAATTTTCAACCCCCAAGAGCAGCAGGTTGTATGTTCCTGCCACCCTGTATGTTTAGTACTTTTTTTTATGGGTGGACATTTTATCAAGCAAATAATGTTCAACTTGTTGTGCTGTTTTACAAAAATAAGAAGGCAAATTAGAAAAAAAAACTACACTCATCTCTTTTCATTCATCTTTGTGGTAACTTAAACAAAGAAAAAAGAAATAGCCACAATTCATAAAATGCAGCACACATATCCTACCTCCATAATATAATGCAACAGATGAACATGTAATACTGGTAGTAACAACAATGTATGCAGGATAGGCTTCAGTGCGTCTTCCCCTGCGGTCAGTTTACATCTCAACAACAAGTCTTGTACTTCTGCACTGATCAGGGGCTCTGGTAAACATCGGAGATATAACTTTAGTACGCTAGCTACATCTATGGGATGGTGGCCTTCTGATACGCAGCCCCCTGCGTCTAGTAGTCTCTGTAAATTATAGAAATGCAATCGTGAAATTATCTAAACAGGAAAAGGGATATTGGTGACAACTGTTATCAGATGCCTTGTGTAACTTTTATTACCAAAACACAAACAAAATGATTTTAACAAGCAGTTGAATTGTAAAGAACTATATCATAGCATAGAGTAACAAGGAGATATGAAGGAGTTTTGGAGGGAAAAAATAGGCTTTTAAAAATTAGCCCAAAGTTTATACTGTTTCCCTAATTACAAAACAGTTTTTGCATTAGTCCTTTTACAAACCTTTATATCTTTTTGGCGGTTTTGTGAGCCAGCTTTGCGGAACAACCCCTCAACATGGGCGTTGGACCGAAGCACTGAGGACATCTCAGTGACAACTATGGGAACACTCAATGTACTACCACAACAAATAACACTGCACGATGGCACTTTCATTAAAGGTGCTCCAAATACTGTCTTGTGATCCTGCAACAAATATTCTCGTCAGAATCGTAGAATGGAATAATGACAACCATTTTTTGTAACAGGAAATGCAAATGCACTTACTTTTACACTTTTCAATATGATCTTCTTTAGCCTATGCTTTAAACCAGCCTTTTTCAATTCCCCAACGATTATTGATTGCAATTTTCCATGATTTATCCCGTCCGATATTAACATTTTGTTTATTTTTATTATTATAGCCAAGACGAGTTTTAACACTTGGGTAAGTTTTCAAATCCGCCATTCGTAAATTCGTTAAATTTCGTTCCGTTTCACGTTAGTGTAGGAAAGAAACGTCAGTGCTGCAAGCAAGTCCGTAACAAAAAAACAAAAAAAACATCAACCTGGGAAAATTGTTTTTAGGTGTAAAGAGGATAAATATCCTTGCTTATTTATTTTAATTTACACCTTTGTTATTTGAACCTTTTTCCAATTAAAAATGACGACCAATTTATAATTAGAACGGAATGTAATTTCGTTCTGAAATCGAGTTCTTGTTTTAATTTTCTTGTCCCTGAAATAACCCGTCATTTATTTTACTATACAACGAACAATAAGTATGCGAGTTATTATAAGCTAACGACATGTACTGAATCTCACAATTATTTGATTAATATTCAATTTTGCTCAAGATTATAAACCGGATAGAATGATACCAGGATTGTATTGATGCTCTGTGGAATGATCGGTTTTTAGTTTTTGAACGCAGACACGTATATTTGACATTGACACAGGGCTGCCATTTGTACGATTTAAATCGTATTTGTACGACTTTTTGCAGATTTCATACGAGTACGATCGAAGCATCGAAATCGTACGGAAAACATACGATTTTTTAGATTCGATCCATTTATTTTATTCAATTTGGTCTGGCAAAGTAACAAACTTTTGTCTCAAAAGAGTAAGTATCTAGAGCCGTGACAGAAAAATATAAATTATGAAACGAACGTGCTCAGCCTGCCCAGAGTGTTGGGGGAATTCCCTTTTATTCTAATTTCCAAACACGATGGAAGACTTTCGATCGAAAGTAATAGAGTTCAAATTTGTTTAACTTTTTTAGTAGTTCCTGTTTTTGGAACGACGAGGACGATTCATTATTCACGCTCGCAAGGTCTCATCTAAGTTTGTTGTGCTGAAAAAACCGGTTCTACTTGTTATTTTATTCTAATACATGCTTCCTTTTGTGAAAATTAATGCGCTGGTGCAGTTAAATAAAAACAATGAGTGATGAAAGTGATAACGAGCGTTCTCGTACGCCTAAAAAGAAATTAGCACTAAGAGGTGAACTTTTGGCTTCTGACAGGGATAAGCACAGAGCGCAGAAATACCGCCCAGACTGGGAAAAGCTGGATTTATTTAAGGATTGGTTGAGAAGAGGTAAAAGTGAATATAAAGCAAGTGTATCGTTTGTGATATAGAACTTGTATCTGAATACACTGTTTTGAAGACACACGCTTCACGCCAAAAGCACCTGAAGGCTTTGTCTGCCTCACCGAGTACTTCCAAAAAACAACGTGGTATAATGTCATTTGTTACGAAAGAAGTGCCCAAAAATAAAATTATTGCTGCAACTGAAATTAAATTGGCAGGTTTCATAGCAGAGCACAATATAGCTTTCCAAACAGCAGATCACATGTCAGATCTAATAAACGAAATATTACATTCATTTGGTGTTGAGAACAAAATTTCGATAAAAAGAACAAAAGCAACAGCAGTTGTGACTGAAGTCATAGGGGCAAGTGAAAAAATATCTCTGGCTGACAAATTAACTAAAGGAAAATTTGGTATCTTATCAGACGAATCAACAGATATCAGCACTCACAAAGCGAGCTGCATAATTGTGAGATATGTCGACCATGATCAAAATAAAATTGTCAGCAAGTTCTGGGAGCTATGTAAAATATTTGATTCTGACGATCCTCAAATGGCAGAAGAAGGTGCTACTGGGGAGAATTTATACAAAATTTTGATGAAATCTTTTTCTGATCACAATATTCCAGTAGATAACATCATTGGTTTTGGTGCTGACGGCTGCAACGTTATGATGGGTGCAAACAACTCAGTTGCAAGCCGACTAAAAGAAAATTTACCTGGTATTTACATAATTAAATGTGTTTGCCACTCTGCACATCTGTGTGCTTCAGAGGCGTGTAAGCAATTACCACGTCGCTGTGAGGACTTAGCAAGAGAAATTTATGTTTTTTTTAAAAACAGTTCAAAAAGACAGAGTCGCTTTCAACAATTTCAACAATTTGTAAACATATCGCCTCATAAAATTTTACATCCGTCACAAACACGCTGGTTGTCTTTGATAGCAGTTGTGGACCGTCTGTTGGAGCAGTGGTCTGCACTGAAACTATTTTTCAATGACTGCTGGTTGAACGAACGGCTTGTTTCAACAGAATTAATCCACAACAGCTTGAACAATCCATTCATGCAAATGTTTTATATGTTTCTATCCTGGATTTTGCCTAAATTCACGAATTTCAACAAACTTTTTTAAGCAGAAAAAGTTGTAATAACATCGTTAAATGAAAAAGTGCGTGAAATGTACAGAGACATTTTACTTTGTTTTCTTGATCGAGATCATGTCAACAGAACTGAGCTGTCTGCCATTTCTGTTGGTTGCCAAGAAAAATGGCTGAAAGATGAGCAAATGTATCTTGGAATACAAGTGATGAACATGGTGACTAAGCCCGAAATTCTTCGACAAGTCCCAGCTCGCAAAGACTTTTTTCATCGTTGTCGTCAATTTCTGATCACGAGTGCAAGAGAAATAAAGAAACGATATGATTTAAATGACCCTTTACTTTCAAAAATTGATTGTATCGAGCCGGTTAATGCTGTATCCAGCAATTTCAGGAATAAGATGCCTTCCTTGCAGCCTGTGATGACACTTGTTCCACGGATTGTCAACTGTGAAAATATTCAATTAATGCAGGCAATAGATGATGAATGGCGTAGTTTCCCCAACATCATCGAAAAGGTTGACTTGACGAAAAGCCCAGACCAATTTTGGGGGGAAATCATGCAACGTTTTGAAGAATACAAAACTCTAGCGCAATTTGCACTAAATCTATTTTGCTTGCCACATTCGAGTGCTGATTGTGAAAGAGCGTTCAGTGAAGTAAATTTAATAAAAACCAAACTTAGAAATAGTTTGGCCAACGAAACTGTCAATGGCACCTTGCTGGCAAAGCAAATGATATGAGTCACCGGAAACTGCACCGATTTTAAACCGACAGATGACATGATTAAACTAATGAATACGGAAAATTTATACAAAAAAAAGTGATTTCATTACTATAATTTAAATTTTCATACTATTTTCATTACATATCATTACTTTTTTCGTAGTATTTCTATTGTTAATTTTGTAATAAAAGTCAATAAACCAATAAACGGATGAATAATAATGTACGATTTTTTGTTTCGAATTTCCTTGGATATACGACTTTTTTAATGCTGTGGTACGATTGCGGATTTTTTTCACCTGGCAGCCCTGCATTGACACAACGTTGCGTTCCAACACACACACAGTTTCAGTTTCAGAATAGCTGAATACACGAAGTTTGGAACAGAATGAATACATTGAATACCTAGTTTAGTTTTGTTGAAGAGCAAGAGAAATAAAAAAATACTCTGAAGCTCAAAGTTCCACTACCATCAGCGATCAGCTTTTTGCAATTCTGCACTATTGTTGTAGTGTTGTTGATAAAATCATAAAAATTATTATAAGTCGTATTTTTAATTAGACGAAGCCAACTGACAGTAGCTAATGTCACTTTGTAAAATAATGTTGCCATATTTAAAGTAATAGTGATGAGTTCAGTTCTCGTTCAATCAGATGAATGAACAATGAGTGTGAGTTGATCATTTCAAACTATAAAATAATATTATTTCTATTTTACAATAAAATTGTATAAAAGTGTTCTGATATAAGTTACTAGTATTATGTAACTACAATCAGTTTTTTGACGGCTTATTACAAAGCGGCGCGGCGACTAGTGCCATTTTGTTTGTAATTCGGCTTCTAACCTCTGGTCTGATTGCACGAATGTTTTTTCTGCGCTCACGCTGTTTAGTTATTGTTTTTGTTAAGTTTTTCGTTACGTTGTGTTTGTGGTAATTGTTGAGTTTATTTATTGCTATATTGTTTCGTACAAACGATATGGATCCTAAACCAAGCACGTCAAGTCAAAGCTTGTCTCCACGAAAGAAGAGACCACGGATTGCTTTAAGCGTTACAAACAGGTATTTGAGGAGAAAACTGCTTCACTATTACCTATTGAGGCTCCCGAAGAAAAAAATAATTTGTTTTGAAAACAGCTGACATTTTGGGAATCGGTGTGACCTTAGTTTACAGTGTATTATAAAAATACAAAGAAAATGAACAATTTAAGTCTCCCGAGAAACGTGGACCGAAACACAGTTTCAAAGATAAATTAGACGATTTTACTTTTGCCGCTATAAGGCGAAAAGTACATATTTTTTTATGCAAATGAGCCACCCACCATTATAAAGGCCCCCATACCACTACGAGCTCAATCCCATTGAGTTGGTATGGGCGCAGGCTAAAGGATGTGTTGTAAGAAATAACAAAACCTTCAAAATGACAGAAGTAAAAAAACTTTTTGAAGAAGACTTCAACATAACACACCTGAAAAATGGAGTAGCTGCGTGTCTCATATAATTAAAGAAGAAGACAAAATGTATGGTCTCGACCACATGATCGACAATGTTTCAGACAGATTTATAAATGTCACCGAAAGCGATAGTGATGATTTTTTATCTGATGATGAATATAACCAAATTATGTATTATGCGATGTTTTTTATTTTCATTACCTACCTATAATTGTTATATTTTATACATCTATAGTTTTAACTACATGATGTATTGAAAATAGGACAGTCTTACAAGTTTCCTAGCAATGTTTTTCTTAATGCTTAAGGTGTTCAGTATAGGTAGATACTATAGGAACATAGTCGTCGAAAACTCGTTGGTATGTACAAAGCACGACTAAAATTTGAACCCCGTACCCGATATCGGCAGTTCGGCACACTAACTGTTCACTAGACAATCGAGGCAATTTCATTCATTCAGGAGTTTTTTCAGTCATTCACTTTGTCACAACACTATTTTTATTTCATCAAAAACTGACAACACTGTAAACGTCAGTTGACTTCGTCTAATTAAAAATACGACTTATAGAGCATCAGCAATTTCACAAACATTTTATTTCTGAATCATATTTCACTAGTAAACAATAAATGAAACATCCTAAAAATTTCCTAGAGTTCGCTTTTTTGTAAATATCATAATAATGATCGAATTATCTGCAAAACTAACAACTGGAACAGTTTATTTAGCTGGCGAAGCTTTGGAATGCTGCATATCATTTTGCTATACTGCTCAACCAGAGCATAGGAATTCACAAAGCCACTGGTAATAACTCTGTTATATTAACAACTTTATCCTTCTGAAATTTTGGAACCTACTTGTTATTGCTAGTCATCGGAAACTCGCGATTTATTTTTACTTGAAGAGCCAATAAAATAAGCTCTCATTATTTACCATAATACATTTTTCAGTGATGCCCTAGAAAACTTAGCCTGGGCTTCGGCTCAGATCCACTGTTTCTACTCCACATCAAAGAACACAGGTGACAAGACACCAACTATTGGGAAGACCACCTCCTTGGAAGTTACCTCATGTGATATTGGAGACGTCATATTCCACACCAAACCCAAAATACTATTCTGTGATTTGACTATACCATTAGGTGAAACTAAATCTTGTAAGTATTTTAATTTATAGCTGAACAGCAAGGTACTAGTACTGTACTTTCAATATTACAGTAAAACTCTTTGTAAGAAATTAATTATGTCTTTTTCTCCAGTCTGGTACAGAGAATCACTCCCTATTGAGGCTCCACCATCATACAGAGGAACTTCAGTCAAGTACTCCTACAAAATAACCATAGCAACACAGAAAGTGGGTTCCCACATCAAAATGGTCAGGATACCATTCAGAGTGTTACCCATCAGCCCTATCATGAATTTGCAGGACTTAGCAGCTCTGTGTGGTAATGAGACTACTGAGGAACTACAGCCCACCAACCCATTTTCTGAAGAGAGGAAGGTTGAAACACCTCTGACTATGGCTTTACAAGTGTTACAGGTAATTTTGATATCAGATCAAAGACTGAGACAATAGTTACAGAAAAAAAAAAAAAAAAAAAAGCTCAATTTCTTGCAAGAAATAATATTATTTTATAATTTCTGCAATAAATAAATACTCAGTGATAACATTTTCAGAATCTCACCGCCAGAAGGAGTCCTAACTCCTACATGATAACCAACACCAGAGGCAAGGTGGGCCGATTCTGTCTGTTCAAGTCAGCTTACAAGCTTGGTGAAGACATTGTTGGCACTTTTGACTTCTCTGTGGGGACTGTCACATGTATGCAGGTAATTATGGTTTGAAATAGCCCATGAAGCTTTTGGCCTGAGGTAGAAGGGGTCAAATCAAGAACCTTTTGTATTACTAAATGTAAGAGGAAGGGCAGTCCAGGTCCATATGGTTGCCCTATACCCTAACTATAACTCTGCGATTTTGTGATCACACCCTTAGGATGACCATTCTAAGGGTTTCACACCCTTAGAATATCAAAGAAAGTTAAAAGAACAACCAATATTGTGTAAAAACTCATTTTTAAATTACCTGATGAAAAATAAAACAAAATATTGTACTTAGAATAACTAGAACCTAACTTGGAATATTACATTTCAGGTGTCAGTATCCCTTCAACCAGAAGAAGTGATCAAATCAAAGTCACCTTCTAAGAATGTCAGCAAGGACACCAGCAGTAGGTCTATGACAGTGGCCAGATATCATGAAGTGACGTTAGGACTGACACAGTCACAGCTGATATTACCAATACCTTTACATATCACACCGGCTTTTGAAGTTGATGATGGTAAATATTGATGATGGATTTTTATTTTTTACATAATGCTTTTTATTAGTTTTCCTTGGGTCACAAATTAACCCATCTAGGGTAGATTCCAAATATGTCAAGGCCCAAAGAGGTCAGATTCTGAATTAAAATAGAAGCCCAGTACACTAATTTACTTATCAAATCTGAACATCTCCTGAGGAGAAAGTCTACTTACTAACTTCAAGACAAAAAATGAATTAAATCTACTTAATTTTTTCAGTATCACTAAGTTGGCGCCTCCATTTCGAATTTGTAACGTCAAATGAGAACCTGTTACCTAACCCAGAAGAGAAAGACTGGACAGCGCCACTAAACGTCTCTATAGAGACCATGGTCTGGAACCTTCCAGTTAAGATATATTCAACTTTACCCAAGCAGATCACACAGCATTCAATAGGCAATGATGCTTATACAATGTTAGTTAAATAGATAAATAGGCAGATAGTGAAATTTAGAGGATGAACTTGTTCAATTCCAACATCCCCAAGATTGTCTACAAGGTCTGCATAAGAATTTGTTTTAAAATAAATAAGATTGTTTTCATATGTTTCATAGTGTAATGTAAAATCATAATTCTCCTGCACACCATAGAAACGAGTTTTGTCGACAGAAGAATAGATTTCTGTCATTATTATTCTTCTGTAAAGTTCTGTAAAGACATGTTGCAACAACCCCAAATAAATTAGGAGGAGGGCAAGCATAGGCAAAATGAAACATTCTTTTATTTTTCTGTCACTTTGTCTATTCTTCTGTCAACAAAAGTTGGCCATGCTACGTGTGCTTCCCTTCTCCCAATTTATTTGGGGATGGCGCAACATGTCTTTTTCTATTAGTTTAGTTATTAACTATTAGTCTTCATCTCAGTTATCAGCCCCTTTTTAGCTTTGTAAAACCTTTCATACAGTCCATGCCATTTAATAGAGTGTAATGCAAAATAATAACTGTAAATAATATTTTGTAAAAATATGAATGATAATGTAAAGAATATTAAATAACTTTGATATTTACAATTATTTATTAAAATAGTACTTAAAACTATTAATTAGTGTCATTCATCGACAGACTCTTTATCCCAATCTTTCATTTTAGCACCCATCATGAAGTCATCCCTGGAATATAAAAAGGATGTTAGTAAATTATAAAATAGAGATCTCCAAGCAATACTAATTTTGTATAATTGCTTAGATCTATAATACCAAGTTTATGCTATAAGCAAAGAAATGGGAAGATTTTGAGCAGAGTGATATTATATGTGGTGCGTCTCTCCCAGCCAAATGGCCAGCTGTATGCATAGCATGGCAACTAAAGAAATGTAAGACAAATGACAGATTGTAGAATGATTTCTACGTTGTGATGTCAACATTTAAGAAACAATATTTTTTTGTTGAGAATGTTATTTGTCTTCTCTTTGTAGAGAAGAGATTGTATTTCACAATGCTAACACATTCCATTACCTCAGTGCACTCCATTTTGGCTTGTCCTCATCCTTTATTTCATTCTTAGCAACTTTAGTTTCTTCGTCAACAATTATTGACTTGCTCTGTCCCATCAGTGTGTCTAAAAAGGCTCTCTTATCAAACTTTTTCAATATTTTCTCTTTTTTACCTTCAGACAAATCATTTCTATCCATTTCTTGTTCTAGAGTTTTCTGCTGGTTTCTGACAGCATTGAAAAGTTGTACTACACCTTTTGTAGCAATTTTTGTTAATAATCTTTCTCTGTCTTTTTCTAGTACATTTGGCTTTACTCTTATTGATGGTTTATCATGTTTCTGAAAAGATATTAACTGTTAGTCATTCAGATTTTATAATTATAATTATGTAGCCTAAGGTGTCATCTGCCAGTTTGGGAAGCAACTGAGTTATGATAACGTAGATGTTGCCCAATATTGATCAATTGGAAATTACCTGTTGCTTATATGAAGGCTAGATATACAAAACATTTAAAGTGAATAGAGGAAAAACTGTTTTTAGATTATTCAACAAAACTCAAGCAAAACCACTTACCACTTTCTTAGCAGGAGGTTCTGATGACACCTCCACCACTTCTTTCTTCAATACTGGCTTCTTCTCTCCTATATCATCTATAACCTCGAATGCTGGTTTCTCCTCCTTGACAATCTTAACTATTTCTGAATGTTTTTTAGCCCTTGATAACACTAATGTCTTTTTGTTCTTGGGTTTGCTAGATCCTAAGATCTTTGCTACAGAGTCTCCCCAGCCTTCATTTGTTACGAGGGCAGTCTTGCCTTCATCATCATCAGAGGGTTCACTTCCGGCGTCAGAGGCACCACTTCCAGCATCAGAGGCATCACTTTCGGCAACAGAGTCACCGATTTCGGCATCAGAAGCAACACTTTCGGCTTCTAGAGCACCGCTTTCGGCGTCAGAGGCACCGCTTTCGGCGTCAGAGGCACCGCTTTCGGCATTAGCAGCATCACTGTCGGCATCCGGGCCACCACTTTCGGCGTCAGAGACACCACTTTCTGCATCAGAGACACCACTTTCTGCATCAGAGACGTCACTTTCAGCATCGGCATCGTCGTTAATGTCTTCCATTTCATTTTCCGATGCTTCAGATTCGTCTGCGCTTGACGAATCCGATTCTGAGTCCACTGTGAAATATTCAAAGCCACTAATTAGGAAAACATTACGAATGTTTAGGAAAACACATACATAACATTACGCCTGTAATCCCAGAAGGGAAGGGTTAGGCAGAGGTGTACTTAGAGTACACATTAGACACACATTATTATTTAGGAAAACGTCGCGCGTCGGTTTTTAAGACTTACTTGAAATTTTAAGTACAGGTTTGTTCATTGTTTCAGCAACTACCATATTTTTGAATGAGTTCTGATACTTATTTCGTAATATTGTTTTATTTATTTCCAAGATTCACGTGTTTTTCTTCGTCCACATGCGATGCGACTTATGACAGTTGAAAGATGATTTGACATTGACAATTTCACAATGTCAAATTGACTGATAATATTAATAAATTGAACGCACTCCGCGTTCAATTTATTCATGTGGTTTTAAATTATACGGAAACACTTTGCGAAGTGTGACATTAATATCTATATGTTTTTTTTAAATGATCTTGCTTGTTTTTTAAATATTATTTGGGTTACTCCTAAATAATAACATTTTCTAGAAAATAAATTATTGACGTGGAACAGCAAGCATAACGAAACGCAAAATTGTTTTTAAAAATAAAATACAGCTGATCGACAAGGCAAGAGAAGTTTTGTTTCATTCGTAGTAATTGTAAGAAAATGGTGGTGTTGCTCTAAACATGGCGAATATTGCGAACCCTATATCTTATCTAAATAGAAGGGAGTACGGACTATTACCAGATATTAAGTCTCAATTCTTTAATAAACGTTTAAATGCAGCAAAAAATTTGTATCGACGGGAACTTGTGTGCCATTTCGGATGTGTAAATGCTATTGAGTTTTCACGCAATGGCGAATTACTTGTATCAGGTATGCATTTTCATAATATTATGCCTATAAATTTAATAAATTCGACCTTCGCAGCAAGACAAAATTGAAAAAATTTGATAGGTATTACACGATTTTAAATAAAATCGGTAGGTATTTACTTGTATTTGTAAATAGGAATGTCTCTAACTAAAACATTGATAAACAAGTAGGTTGCGGTTTTGCTGAACACATTTTATGTGTTTAAAACAAAAACAAAAAACATCTAAAGGGTAGCTGCATACAGGAAACAAAATTGGTTCAGAGGGTCTTTTCAGAAATTAATTAATTATGATACGAGACAGACTATTCTTCAACATAAGATTGGGGTGTCCTGAGGTATTCATGGGCCCATACTCCAAAATAAATTATTACAGTCTGTAGCTCTACAGCATATTTATGATTAGTAAATGGTAGCAATGCTTTTAAATGCAATGACTTATTGCTCTCAGTCAAGACTCCAGACATGGGTTCTTTTTGTTAGCGGAAACGCACATCGGGAACAAAATCAAATTCTTACAATCAGATAATGGTACCAAGTATGTGAAAAAAGAGTTCAACGCTTATCTGAAACCTTGTGGAATACAGAGACATCTCACCGCACCCTACACCACGAACTAAAACGGTGTTGCTGAACGAAAGAATACCCTTGTGGAGAAATCGAGAGCAATGATGATTGACGCACAGGCACCATTAAAATTCTGGGGTGAAGCAATATTCACTGCAAACTACCTATCAAACAGAAGTTTAGACAGTGCTGTTCAGAAACAAACACCATTCGAGCGATCGGTTGGGAGAAAGCCCTGTATTAATCATTTATATGTACTAATGGTCACAAATTTGCACCAAAGGTCCTGGCATGGTCCTGGCATGTTCGCGGGATACTCTGAAACATCTAAAGCTCTTCATAAACTCGAAGAAAGCATAACAATTTCAAAAGATGTTAGGGTATTGAAGACTATGTTCTACGAGGAATCAAATAAAAATGCAATTTCCAGACTTCTGAACAATTTAGAGTTTTCATACGAACCTAATGAAACATCATCGCAACAAATACACAAGCGAGTGGATATTAAGCTTGACATTCATGAAGGAGATGATCAGCAACATGATGGTGATAGTTTTAATTTTTTTTATTTGATTAAAGGGCTTTGTCGCTTAGCGACCACATCACCCAGTGCAGAAAAATAAAAAATTGTTGATTACTATCTACCTTATAACTAGCTTGCACAATTGTTTTGCCATATCGGACATTGGAAATGCAAGGATGGTATTACAAAAGCCAATATCATACCTTTTATATTGTCCTAAAACATCAATTCTAGTATTTTCATTCTGGACACACTCCATCAGAATATGAAACAGATCATCAACCACGCCACAATCATAACAATTTGGAGACAGAGCTTTCTTCATTAAATAATACAACTTATTTGAAGGAATATGTCCGGAACGAAGTCTTAAGGCTATAGTTACTTGGTTTTTTTGAGGTCACAATCAATCCATGGAACCCGAGAAATCTGTAGCTGGATAGTTCGATAGCATATTCCTTTTTCTTTTGATCTTTCATCAAAATATTCCTGCCAAAGATCTAATAGTGACGCAGATGATCAAGATGACCCACTGCAACAAAGTTCGGTCAATAGCACTGATGACGTTCGACAAGTGGAACCAGCGAATAATGAAAATGAATACGAATCTCTTTCCGGATCTTTTACCGATGTCAATGATAATGAACCTGATGCTGATGCTGAAGAAAATGCAACCGTTCAAACGAGGTCTTTGAGAGACAGGTCAAAAATCACAGCTCCTAAGCTCTACGATGATTTTATTTTGGCAGCAGCTGTAGAAATCGAAAATCTTCACAAGCCTAAAGAGCCTGAGACCTTACAAGAAGCGATGGACTCTCCTTACAAAGTTTTATGGCAAGATGCCATGCACAGTGAAATAACTTCACTGCATGACAACCAAACCTGGGATCTCGTTGATACCGTACCCAAAGGACGAAAAGCACTCCCATCCGCAAATGGGTGTATAAAGTAAAAATGAATCGTGATGGTACCGTCGATAGGTATAAAGCCAGTATGGTTATCAAAGGTTACTTACTCCCAGCGACCTGGAGTAGATTATGATAAAACATTCAGTGCAGTGGTTCGTCTGAGCACCGTACGAGCATTACTTGCTATAGCTGCTCGGGAAAATCTAAAAATAAATTAGTTGGATGTTTCAACCGCTTTTCTGAACGGCACGGAAAAGAAAGATAATTACATGAAACAGCCTGACGGCTTTCAGGATGGCACCAAACGAGAAATTCGGATTTCCAACAGAAAGAAGCGGATCCATGCTTATATGTTCGAATCAGAGGACAATTTAAAGTCTTTATTGGTCTTTATGTTGATGACGGACTTGTAGGAATTATTATCAATATATTATATTTATCAAGGAACTGAAAATAAGGTTTAAGATAAGTAACTATGAAACCTGCGTCATACATCCTTGGAATGGAAATTAATGTCCGCAAAGAGAAGACCATTTCATTAAGTCAAAAGTCTTACACAAAGAAAGTGTTAGAAAAATATAGAATGTCCAATTGCAAACCAGCACCAACGCCAATCATCAAATAAAAATAGATGGCAGAGGAAGAGGAAGTCAACGCAAATTTCCTATGTAGACAAGCCGTGGGTGCTTTCGCATATTTATCAGTAGGCACAAGGCCTGATATTTCACATGCTCTGGGTGTCGCATCTCGAAACCTTGGAGTACCTACTAAGAAATCTTTCTTAGTAGGTGCTCCAAGGTTTCGAGATGTAAAAATATCATGCTGGTCAAACGCATTTTCCGGTACTTGAAATGGGCTAACCTATACGGAAAAGTCGCCTACACGCTTAGTCTGCTACAGCGACGCAGATCATGCAGGAGATCAAACTACTGGAAAGTCGACATCTGGAATGGTGTGCTTATTCTCCGGAGCTGCTATTAGCTGGAGAAGCCAGAAGCAAACGACAGTCTCCGTCTCCTCGACTGAAGCGGAGATTATAGCAGCAAGGGAATCTGCACAAGAGATTTTATGGTTGAATCGCCTTATTAACAACTTGATTAAAATTACTGTAGTAGTACTGAACCTGGACAATGAATCGGCTGTTAAACTTGCGCACAACCCAAAGTATGAATATCATAAGCGCACCAAACACATTAAGCTGAAAACTTTTTTTGTAAGTGGATGTGTTAGTAACGGAGACTTCGACGTAACGCACATTCCTTCGAGAAGCAACTGGCTGATATGTTTACCAAACCGCTGATCGGCCCCAGGCTGAATAATTTAAGTTCAGCATTGGGAGTAAAGAATATATTACAGTAATATTCTTATAAAAAGTTCCGAAGATGTGAAGTATCTATGGCAGACCATATATCTATGAAACATCCGTATGGTAGCTAGGATACGTTTGTTTTATTTTGATGTTGGCACTTAAAATAAGACACTGCACTTTTAGTCACTGAAATAATGTACTTCTTTATTTAATATCTAACAGTATTTAACAATATCAGCAGCTAAGCAACAAGTAAGTAGTAAGGACAGCAGTGGTAGCCCAGTGGTAACCGCTGTGACTTACGAGTTGTAAGTCGTACGTTTGAACCCAGACAGGCGCTTTACTTTGGGTAAAATATTTCATCACCACTGCTCTCAAAACGGTGAAGAAAACCATCATGTCCTGTAACCAAAAATTCGACGACAGGTCACATTACCAACCCTCACTGAGCCCTCGTGGTAGATTACGGCCCACTCCCTCTCACCGAGAGGAGGCCTGTGTCCCAGCTGTGGGAACAGTATAGGCAGATTATGCAAGCAACAAGTTTAGCAATTGTCCTCATAGTTAAATTTAAAACGCATTTCTCATGATCTTTGAAAGACAAATTTTGAAATGTAGAAGGAACATATTTAGGTTACGTTTCGCATTAACCAAATAAGCAATAAGATTTAAGCAGTTTTTTATACATGTATAAGATTTTGCAATATCAGGTGGCGATGACAGGAGGGTGATGCTGTGGCAGTTCGGGCAAGCCATCCTTGATCGAGGCAAGCCCGAGGCTATGAAGGGACTGCACCAGTCTAATGTCTTCTGTCTGGGCATCACCAATGACAACCAGAAGATTTACTCAGGAGGGAATGATGATATTGTAAGTTTTATGTAATACAGATGTTTTAAAATAAGGGTAAAAAAAATGTGGTGGCGAGTGTACTTAAATATCAAGCTGGAAAGATCTCGACTTATGAGGTCCACGCTCCACCCAGCACCGATCCAAGTCCAAAACGCCGAGAGATTTTAGCTCTAACTTCAAAATTTTAAAAACTTTAGTTTAGTTTCCACAAATCAATCGTGGGTTTGTGGAAAGCTTACAGCCTCCCGAAGAATCCGGATTCCGTAAAGACTTAACACCGTAGACCACATACATACGCTGCGGCAGGTTATACAGAAGACCGAAGAATATAACCTGCCGCTCTGCTTAGCGTTTGTGGACTACTAGAAAGCCTTCGATTCGATCGAGACGTGGGCTGTACTGCACTCTCTCTTCAAAGGTGCCAGATCGACTATCGGGACATCGAGGTACTGAAGTGTCTACGAAAACGCCCCTATGTCAGTCGACTCCAGGACCAGACCTCGAAACCTATCCTTCTGCAGCGAGGTGTGAGACAGGGAGACATTATCTCTCCGAAACTGTTCATCACTGCACTGGAGGATGTCAGGTTCTGGACAGCTTCCGAATTTTAAAATGAACCTGGACAAGACAAACGTCATGTCAAATGCCCATGTTACACACACTCTCATGAATATCGGGGACGCTACACTCTGAAGTTGTGGACGAGTATGTTTACCTAGGACAAACTGTCCAGTTAGGTAGGTCCAACTTCGAGGAAGAGGGCAATCGTCAAACCAGACTCTTTTGGGCAGCGCTCGGGAAGCTACGCAATACCTTCTCGTCCCACATGACGCAGTGTCTCAAGACGAAAGTCTTTGACCAGTGCGTGTTGCTAGTGATGACCTATGGCACTGAAACGTGGTCGCTCAAGACCTTGTGAAGGCCGCAGGAATCTGCTGGATGCGGGAAGCACAGAATCGAGCACAGAGTGGCGGTGCTTGTGGGAGGCCTATGACCACAAGTGATGATGATGAATGATGAGTGTCTAGAGTCGTACTAAAAACAGCACAACCCATGGCAGTGTAGACTCATCATCGTCTGCCTAAGCTCTTACTAATTATGTTAGGGTCGGCTTCCAGTCTAACCATCCGGTTAGAAGGCAACTGAATACCAAGGTATTTAACGCAACTCAGTTACAGGGTTATTCGATACCCCTTGTTAAGACTGGTTGCCAGATAATAAAAGTAAAGTAAAAGTAGGAAATTCACAATTGTTAGATGGCCTACATTATGTTGCTAGGCAGTAGTCTCTTGGTTCGGAGGCGTCATGCGTCACCTCCTTTTGCGAAGCAGTAATGCTTGCGAAGGATGAGACAGAGCTCGTGAGGGAGAGAACCTTGCGCCCTCACGCCCCTAATCGCCGCAGGAGACGCCTCGGGCGTCGGGAATCGCCCGCAGATACCCGGCCACCGTAGGCGCGGGCTCGCGGATGGCGAGCAATGGGTAGCTCGCCGTCCGGTAAGAACCAGGCCCGGGTCGATAGCGCGTCGTGTTCCACGCGCACCTCAAAGAGATGTCAGCACTCAACGACGGGGTCCCATAGGGCCGATGCCTGCCAGGGTCGCAGGTTGTCCGACAGATACCGTGGCCCTGGCACAGACGATAGAAGGAATACGTGTGGGTTTTAGTCAATAAAAGTCTGACACGCCCTTCTGCTTCACTCAGAGCGGGAGAAGTCATTTTAAGATTTCCCACAAAAATAAGGCCTCAATGTCCTATATGAAACTAGGACCCTGGCTATTAAACCATGTCATCACAGGTGATAGTCCACGACATGGAGAGCAAGACTCCGCTGGAAGTGCTGCAGCATCAGCGCGCGGTGTGCAGCCTGAGCATCGACCCGTTCAACGAGCGCGTGGTCACCACCGCCGGCAACGACGGCCGGCTGCTGCTCTTTGACACGAGGCAGTCAGTACATGGTAAGGAAAATCATATTTACCTAATGTCACCATATATGGCGCAATGTTCACTATTTATGTTTTAGTCTGTTTCGTAACGTATATATAATAGTAGATTAAGGACCAGTTTCTTAGTCAGCAGTGGACGCCTTTCGACTGAAATGATGATGATTCCAGCCGAAAGACGTCCATTGCTGGACATAGGTGGAGGACGAAGGCTGTAAAGTCCCTGCAAGGGCAAGAAAATAAAAAAAGAGAAGGAAGGAGGTAAGGTACAGTCGTTTTTTTTTTATATACAAATAATAAAAATACCTACTTTTAACTCCAGCTGTAAGCTGTCGTGAGTTCTCGACTACGAGCGCGTGTTAAATTGTAGCCCAACTAAAGGAAACCACTATCCTGGTAGTTCCCAGTAACGTAGGTGACTGGTGGCAGCTAGGTAGGTAAGTCGGTCCTCCAACGGCATTTCGGGTAGCTTGCGCTCGCGTAGGGTTGTCCAGCCACAGCCCTCGCAGCTGCGGTAATAAGGTTAAATCAAATTGGAATGACCAAATTCATGCTACTGACTGCAACATCCCGGCTACCGTCGAGCGTGGAACCCACGGTGGTGGCGAATTTCAACATGATACGCAGATAGTCGTCCACCCCAACGGCGAGCTAATCGACCTGTAGGGTTGTTCTAATTTAAAAAACCGTTTTAGAGCGATTGGTCCGTGTGGACAATATTTTTTTGGCACTTTCCACATAATATCGCCAGTGCTCAACCGCTACTAGAACAGCAAGAGCTTCACGGTCGGTAGCAGTACAGCGACAATTTGTCAACCATTCAACTTGATAAATTGATAAATCATTCAACCACTCACAGTAGTTTACGCGCTTGACAATTTGTGACATTAATTTTGCGATAATTTTCGATCGAGAAACTGACCTGATAATACGATTTCACGGAGCGATTTTCATCCGCTCCGACGCGCGCCGCGGATGAGTACCGCCAGAACTTGGTCCCAATATTTCGTCCCTCTGTTCTTAAACCTAAGCTAAAGAGAAGATAAACCAACAATAGAATATTGCATGTGAATCCTGTAGGCAAATTCACAGCTTAGACAGAATTTTATGAAAACTATGGTGCACCGTGCATCAAGAGTCAAAGTCAAATAAGCATCTGTTCTCTCTAGGGAGTGAATACATTTGGATACTTTTTTTTTATGTGTTGAGTTCCTTATTTACTCCACACAGAATCCCTGGTGATATCACGCAGTCGCAAAGCGTTCCACGGCGTGATGTTCCACCCGTCGCAGTCAGGCATGCTCACGTCTGCCAACGCTCGCGATGGCGTCGCGCTGTGGGACCTGCGGTCACCTAAACAGTTAGTAACACAGTTATAACATTAACAGTTCATAACTCGTTCCTTCCCTGGAAGAAATACCTACTTAAATAGAAATACGATTCTTGCAATTCTGGTTATCTGCTATATATGATAGTATTTTTCCTCATAGACTGAATATGTTAATTACTCGAACCGTTGGCGCGATTATTATACAATACCACCAGGGACTTAAAAACACCTTCATAAAAGTTACAGAATTAAAAGTGTTACATATTGAATTGGTTACAGAATCAAATATGTAACACTTGTCAATGTGTTAACCCAAAACACTTACAAACACAGTGTGTAACAGTTATATATATATAAACACGGTGTTAGTAAAATTGCCGCAATTGATTGAGGCTATTTTGGCATCGAAGCGTTTGTCTGTCCGCCGCGCGTTGTTGCGGTACTTACCGTGAATTTATACCTGTTTCACATAAAGGTAATACACACAAGGGTATACTGTAACATTATTTTATCAGTTACATTTATAAAGGTTTTTCTTTTATAACAGTCTTAAAACCCTTATTACAGTTACAGTTTAAGTCCCTGAGTACCACAAGGTCTTCCCTAATCCTTATTGACTTTTACCAGCACGCGAAGCATTACCTGGTTTTGTCGTTGGAAGAATAGACAAATTTACAAATTTATTTTGTTCAATAAAATTTTGTCTATTCTACCTTCTTGAAATAATCATTTGTAACAAAATTACACTGAATTGTCCACATGTTTCATTGATTTCAATCCTGTCATTTCTATTTTCAGCCCTGTTCTTCGCTACAATCGCTACATCGGTGGCAGCAACGGCACGTGCCAGAACTGTATGAGCGTTCGCTTCAATGCCGCTGGCACGCACATCTTAGCTCTCCGCCGTCGTCAAAACCCGGTACTCTACGCCGTTCACTCTCCCGATCCGGTCGCACTATTCTATCACCAAGACTATTATAATTCATGTACAATGAAGAGCTGTACCTTCGCTGGGGAGGACGACCAGTTCGTGCTGTCGGGGTCTGACGACTTCAATCTGTATATGTGGAAGATACCAGAAGGTGCTAGTGATAGTGAGTATTTTTTTGCTCTTTAATGTCACCCAATACTTTTAAAAAAAAACGTTGCGGGTCGCCAGTTTGTCGCAACACGTAACATATGCGTGCGTAATATATATTACGTGTTGCGACAAACTGGCGAAAAAATACGATTCATAGCAGTATATGTATAATTTGCAGTGCCTTTAGAAATTGGGATGATGACTAATATTAAAAACGTTCATAAAAATAATGTAATTTCAAAGAAAGCTTAGTGAAAATGAAAAAATCCGTTAAATCGGTGTAAATTACAAGAAGATACACGCTTTAAAAGTTTTTGGAGGGGATTGTTGCCGTCCTTGTCGCGCGGTACTGACAATGTACGGCGCTAGTATGATGTTGCATAGTCGTGACGTCACTTCTACGATAGTGCTGTCCTTGTCTAACAATTATCTTAAAACGTTATTAAATTGAAATTTTTTTAAGCTTTTACACTTTTTGTAATATAGTTTGCGCTATTTGGAAACAAACAGTCTTTTGAGACCAAAAAAAAATTGTCATCATCCCAATTAACACCATCATTAACCATGCATGCTATATCTCTATACGAACCTGAAATAAAGGCAGAGCATTAACAAAATGGTTCAATCTTTCAGATGTTATGGTAGCGCCGCACATAGTGCTATTTGGTCACAGATCCATCGTAAACCAAGTGCGGTACAACCCTCATTACTGTCTCATTGCGTCATCCGGTGTTGAGAAGATAATCAAGGTTTGTATGCTGTTTCTCTTTTATATCAATGTAAACTTAACCCTCTTGGGCGCCTCCGCAGTCGGGTGAAAAGACCATAGCGTCGAAAAAACATCGAATCAAAGCTCATACGGAATGATTTGCCTTTGTAAAGATTTTAAAATAAAAAAAACCAATTTCTGTTATTTCTAGGTGTGGTCAGCGGTAGAGTTTCCTATGATGCGCGGCGCGTTATTGGAGGAAGCGCAGGGCTCCGACAACCCGCGCGAGCTATACAGCCACGAGGACTACGTGTCGCTGGTGCACCACAGTGGACAGGTTGGTAAAACTCCTCGCATCATTTAAAAAGTTTAACTTCAAAAATCTAAATAGCAAGGTTCCTAGTTTTCAACCAACTTTCGAGGTTGAATATCAAAACCGAAAAACCGTTCACGATGGCAGAAAATTACTTACGTTTATGTTTTACCACCTCAGACATTACATAATCTCTTCGGCTACCTCAATTATTACTAATTTAAGTCATAATAAGCAAAATTTGTGTTATAAATTATTCTTTCGGAAGCCATCCAGGCGTTTCTTCTTGCTTACTGCTAAGCAGCGCAATTAATTTGAACAGCCCTCTTTTCAGTACATATCACACAACTACGCCGACCAATCCACGAGTGAGGACCCTCGGATGATGGCGTTCTTCGATTCTCTAGTTCAACGGGAGCTGGAGTGTCTGGCCGAAGAAACGGACTCGCTCGACGGCTCGAGCTCGGGCGGGTCCGTACTCGACAATGATCCGGACTCGTCTGATACCGACCAGATTGTTGCGGACTTCCTACCTTTGCCACCGAAACGAGGTTGGTCACACTGACGTAGTATTTTTATGATTCTAATAGTTTACAAATTCTAAATAAATTATAAAGGTCAGTGAAACATTGATCAGAAGTATGTGCTTATTTATTCAGCCTATTATGAAATAGGCAATAAATTAAAGAAAAAAATATAAATGATTTTAGTAATAAAAATAAATTCACAGCAAATCAAAACGGGAACCGCAGTCAAAGATGTCCCAACAGACTGGCGCGGATAGTGGCACAACGCTACTCAAAGAATGTTCGCTCGCAGAAAAGAGGCTCTCTCAGGTAAAACATACCTTAATTTTAGTTTATTAGATTATGATAAAATTGGGAAGATTTAACGAAATAATTTAAGGTATAGAGAACTTTATTTTATTTGTTCTTATTATTTTTTAGAAGATAACCTTTTTGGGTGACCTATTTTGAACGGGAAAATGCTTCGACTATCTTTTTAGACGAAAAAACATGGCACGGTAAAGCTGGACATTTGGGAGCTTCCTCTATGGCGGAATTGCTGGAGAGTTCTAGCGTATTACCACGATGTTTACGAAAGGCATAGACATTATCTGTATTTATTAACGGCAGGTTAGTTCTTTAAGTACATCGATGATAATGTTTGTTATGCAGGTGAAGTAATAGCTGTAATATTTCAGGCGGAGTAAACAGTCGCGGTTGTCGCTAAGCAAGTCGAGTAGCAAGTGCGTGAGCGGCGCGAGTACAGCGGGCGCGCGCGCGGAGCCGCGGCGCATGCGCGGGCCGCGCCGCCCGCCCGCACGCGCCCGCCTCCCGGCCGCACGCGTTCGCCTCCCGGCCGCACGCGTTCGCCTCCCGCCCGCACGCGCCCGCCGCGCGCAAACGCACTCGCGCATCTCCGCGCCCTCTAGCGAGCGGACTGACTCCGATGAACCGGCGCATAGTCTGTTCCAGAATACTGGCAGGGTGAGTGGCATTCTAAAATCATGCACTCGTTTTTTGGTAGTTAGGGGCCGTTCAAGTATTACGTAAGCACTATGGGGGGGTGGGGGGGTCTTTGTTTTGCTTATTTTGGATGACATGGGGGGTAGGGGAGTCTAGATGATGATTACGTCATCGGTAGTTATTTACTTTTTTACACAAATGGCAACCCTCACATTGTCTATGCTTGATAACGAAACGCATTTACAAAAATTCCCAAAAAATAATGCATACGTTTAGGCACTCGCTTTAGAACCGATTAGGGGAATTACCGCGCGCTATTCACTTGTCTAAATTTTCTCCGTTAGTGTATTATTTTGTTTGGATACTATAGCGAGTAGACGTATTGTAAGCATAGCAAAGCAAGTTAACATTTGTGTTACCGTTGATTCCATTAGCCAAAGTTTACCGTTTAAATAAGATGTCGTTTCAAATAGACAAATCCATCTTATACCAAAAATTTTTACGTAAGCATGGGAGGAGGGGGTAAGAGCTTTGCTTACTTTTGCTGACAAGGGGGATGGGGGGGTAAATGATTGTAATAAATCTGCTTACGTAATATTTGAATGGCCCCTATGGAATAAAACTGCATCTTATGCAAATCTACCATGAAATCATTGTATTTGTAGCAATTTCAAATTAATTAGTCTAGGCAGAAATATGAGACTTTCGTCTAGCTAAATAATGAAGATATTTTTTGCGTTTTTTCAGATTATTAGACCACTTCGACGTCGCGTGAACCTCACAAGAACTGCTAAAAGAAAAAGCAAAGTCACTAGTTATAGGAAACCAATGAATTTAAGAAGTAATGGTGAGATTATTTTCTTTTCTGGTTTCACAAGATCCCGTACAATTAATAATATAACAAATTATATAAAACATTTTTTTTTCAGGAGCAGCCATGGCACAAGACAGTAGCGATAACAACAATTTTTCAAACTTTGATCTTTTTGACGACAACTTAGCCCAACCAAGCACAAGCACAGGTAACTACTTATATCATTGTTTACACTAAAGTGTTGTATTCACTTCATAGAACAATGATACTACTATTTACTTGTTTACATTTTCAGGTTACCGGGGTCAAAACACATCTGCACTCTTTCGAATAGCGGAGGTAGACTCCGACGATGACCAGTCAGTGGGCAGTCGGCCGATATCGCCGCGAAACCAGAACATTCCTCCAATTCTCGTCAGTATCATCCCGACGCCTATCAACGGGTCGCGAGACTCGCTCGGAGAGTCCCTTCGCGTAGAACAACCGGAGTCAGAAAGTAACAACTCGTCCCCACCACCGCCGGAACCCAGACGAATGAACTTAAGAAGGGTTCGACGGAACGGCCGCTTCAGTCTACGTCGCTCAGACTCCAGCGAATCGCCGCCTCCCAAAGAGCTAGCTGATCGAGCGAGTACATCAATTATGGAACATTCACCCAAAGTAGGCTACAACAGGACAGTCGCGAGGCTCATGAATGAAACTAACGAGAGTGAATTGGAAAGTAGCTGTAGTACTGAGAGCAGTCTGTGGCCTGCCGCGGATACTATAGGCACTCCGGACAGCGGGGTGGGGACAGTTGTGGGCAGCAGTACGAGGAACTCGCAGCCCCGAGCTGATGACGTATCCGATGACCCTGACTACCAAGCCTTCAAATTCCGGCAACGGGTGAAAAAAGCGCGTCGCAACTACAGAACTCACATGGACTCAGACTCGAACTGAACTGAATAGATAGTTGTATGAATTGTGTTATATGAATATGTAGTATTGTAGTGGTTCTACTGTAAGTGGACTATCCAACGACTGCATCTTATACTATTATTGTTATGTACTAATGCTAAGAATATCCACATTTATTGGTGTATGTCTACCATTTAAATGCTTGCACGCGTTGCATGACCACATTATAAACGAGTTTTGTTGACAGATGAATAGACAAAATAATAAATTAACATTGTTTATTCTAACCGTTATTTTGTCTATTCTTTCATCAACAAAAGTTGGTCATGCTACACTGTTTGGAGCCCCCTCTGAAGATGCCACACTATTACTAGACCATCTACAATCTTCGATGTATTGTAGTAGATAAAGAGAAGAGTCAGAGACATAGTATCTCTGTGTTAAATGTATGTATATGGTACTAAGCCGTGGCGTAGTTTTGAGGTTTTTGAGTAATGCGTAGCAGCACTAAGTATCATTATGTACTCAAATTCGCAACAAACCTGTGGGGTCGTGGGACCTTCATCAGGAACGAATTACGCGATACTCGCACGCACACACGCGCATATTTTAGAAAGAGACAAAGACAGTCGCATGGAGACGACTTCTATCAGTTTACTCCTACCGCAAGCATCGTTAGAGAACTTTGTTACAATGATAAGTTTGTAACGGATCCTGTGTGTTGCTATGGATACAAAGGTTTTGCTTTTGTAAAGTTTATTAATATAAAATTATATGTGATCTAATTATTATCAAAAAACATAATTAATGTTTAAGAAGCATCAATGTTCCCATAAAAAGGTTGTTAGCATAAATCCATGCAAAATACATTGACTTGAAAATATCTTGTGTAATTTAAATTCTCTAGTAGATGTTTAAAACCCTATGATAAAACCGGACAAGGACTCGACTAGGAAGTTTATTTTCATGACTAGCTGCTCCGTTTGCAATGTTTTTTTGCTATTTGTGTACACCACTAAGACCTTGTCAAAAAGAGTACCTACTCTGACTGTCCAGAAAGGGTTAATACATTCGCGCAATGGCGAGGTACTGGAGATACTAGATCTTCCCACTCCTTGTTGCGTCCAGTTCACAGAGTACTTTTATGTCCAGTTTACGCGCGAACTTCAAAACAAGTGTATGTATCAAGGGAAATGTGGGAGTGCATGTTCTTATACGGAATTGTATATAGACGTAGTATAAAAAAGACTTCCCAGTGTCATTTTTCTACTACGTCTATATGTATTCCGTATTAATTATACATATATCTATGGAATCATCTGATTATGCCAACAGAATTTTAAGACGCAGAGTACAAAGTTACAATAATATGTGCCATTCTAAGTCTATATTCAATTTACTGACCGCTTCGTCCAAATCCATGTTTTCTGAGTTCTTCCATGAAAAAGGTAACATTAATAAGTATGAAGTTTTACATTTCTTTCAGTTTTAGTTTCTCCTTTGAACACCTTTGAACGGTAACAGCCGCTGAAGTATTTGAAGTTAGTTTCGCTTTCACGGCAACCTCAGGCTGTTGCATTATATCTTAACCTTTGATAAAGGTACAGCTTCTTGCATAAACGTTTTTGCACTTGAAGTTGTAGGAATTTTCGTACAAATCCCAAACTCTACCTCAGTTTGTCAGGTTATGTCCCTCGACCTTTGCGTTTTGTTTCTGTCTCAAATACGATAACCATCATCGTTTTCATAGCATATAGACTTGCCTTTTTGTTAAGCTTCTTTCGTTTCTCAACTCTCGATGGACCTGTCCTGTTAAGTACGTACGCGGCAGTGTGGAAAAGTTCTGATAATCTGATCAAAGCACTTTGGTACCGTCAACTGTGGCAACATTACCGCATTTTGTACTTTTATGCAATCTACTCCAACATGGAGCTAGACGTTTGAGTTTTTATTGATTTATTTTGTAAAAAGGTGTCTCTTTTAGTTGAACCAATGAATTCTACTAAATTTCACATCATCATCGGCCAATTGCCGTCCACTGCTGAACGTAAGCCTCCCCCAAAGAGCGCCAACCATCCCGGTCCTGAGCAGTCCGCATCCATCCGCTGCCAGCTACCTTCTTCAAATCATCGATCCATCGTGCCGCAGGGCGCCCCACACTACGTTTGCCCAAACGCGATCTCCACTCTAGCACATGTCTGCTCCATCATCCGTCTGTCCGTCTACAGACATGGCCGGCCCACTTCCACTTCAGCATGCTGATTCTACGTGCAATGTCGGTGACTTTAGGTCTCTGGCGAATGACTTCGTTTCGAATTCTATCCACCAGAGAAACCCCGAGCATCGCTCTCTCCATTGCACGCTGGTGAGTCCACGGTGGGTGGTCCAGGCCTATGGTGAGTGTCCACGTTTCGGCTCCGTACGTCATAACGGGAAGGACTCACTGGTTGTAGACCCTGGTCTTAAGGGATTGTGGGATCGATGACTCGAAGATATCGCGCAGCTTCCCGAATGCCGCCCAGCTTCCCGAATGCCTCCCATCCCAAGCGTATTCTTCTGGTCGTCTCCTTCTCAAAGTTGTGCCGCCCCAGTTGTATAATTTGGCCTAGTTATAATGTATTCTTGCACAACCTCGAGGGTAGCGCCATTTACGGTTATAGGTCTCGGGGTTATAAATCTCACATACAAAAGCTATAATAACGAAGAGTATGAGAGTATGAGCGGGGTAAAATTGACACATTTTGGCAACTTTACCTAGCCTATGGTTTGCATTGAATGTGTGTCCCAAAGTGCACCCGACGTAAAGTTACTAGGTAATGGTTCTGGCGATAAAAAAACGCTGTATTTGATTTTGAAGCTACCACCTTCGTTATAAGTAAGCACTGCCAATACATAGATAAAGTAGCCCTAAGAAATTCAAAATTATCAAACAAACGGAAGCATGTCATCAGGGTTGTCATAAAAAAATTAGACATTCAATCATTTATTTTATTAACTATTAAGGAAACAATCAATAGGAACTTTTGTTTATGCATAACTTTGCCTTAAAACAGTAAATAATTAAATATTTAGCGTAGTTATAATCAAAAATAACCGTTAAACAGCATGCAAAAAAAAAACTCCAAAACTAGACTAGCTCCATGTTGAGGTAGAATGCATAAAAGTAAAAAAATGTTGCCACAGTTTTTTTTTTTTTTTAAACGTTGCCCCACACTAGGAATGACTCCTGTATCGTGGGTGCGTGTTCACAAACATGAAAACTCACATACACAAGACACCCAGACCCGAAACAACTATTTGTAGGTCATACAAATATTTGTTCCGTGCGGGAATCGAACCTGCGACACGCGGCGCAGCAGCCGATCGCTCAACCACTGCGCCAACCGTGCCGGTATATAACGCCTTCGTTCGGAGCCACCTTGAATTTGCCAGCGTGGTGTGGAGCCCGCACTATGCAGAACACTCACAAAGAGTAGAAAGTATTCAAAGGGCCTTCACACATGTGTCACTTTTTTATACAATAATTTCGTTATTACCTGATATCACTGTATTTGAGAATGTTGGTTCACCTTCACCTGTTATTGGCAACTGTATAAGCCCATAACCGTTATCTAGCCTACATAGTTGATATTTTTATACAGAAGCTGTTGGTGTACCTTTATAAATAAAGAAACTTTTGTTTTCCTCTTTTCCTGCGAAATCTGTCATTGCGACATTTAACTGGAGATTATGAACTTGATTAGGTCGTGCATGAAGCAATATCCATTTAAGCCCATATAATTATTTATTATGGCATCTTATGTCGATATAAGATCCTGTGGCGCTTTTCTCTTCAATCTTTGGAATGTTGTGTTTTGCAGTTTGTGCATCAGATTATTTGTTAGGCGGTTAGGATGCATTTGCATACGGGTACGGAGTCTGCTACTTCGTTCTTTACTGTTTTGATTTGTAAGTCACGATGGATTCTTTCATTTGTTATGTACCACGGTGCGTCAGCTACCATGCGCATCAGCTACTATGCGCAAAACCTTTGATTGGAAGAGTTGAAGAATTTCTAAGTTGGAATTAGAAGCGGTGCTTCACAACTGCAGTCCGTACGTCCACATGGGTTTAAGTATGCACTTGTAAAGTAGAAGCTTATTCTCCAAGGTAAGTTATGATTTTCGCTCCAAGAGCCAGTAGAGTTTCCTCAGTTGTAGTCCAAGTGCCTTTCTTTTTGTAAATATATGTTTGGTCCAGGTTAAGCGCCGATCAAGATATATGCAAGATAGATGAAAGATATCTTACGGACTCAGATTGTGGTATTTTTGTCTGATTTGAGACCACTTAAGGACATGTTTATCTTCTCAAAGTGAACGTGACATGAATGGATTAAGATTTTCTGTGTATCTGGAAGATCAGAGGTAAATAGAATATAGAGAATTGGGCCCATTACACTACCCTGAGGCACACCTGCTTTTATGTCGTGTAACTTTCTCATCGAGTCGTCGCACTTTGTGTAAAAGTGTCGTTCGCTGAGGTACGATTTGATGAATTGATAATAGTTGTTTGGTAGCGTCTTAGATATTTTACAAAGTAAGCCTTCGTGCCACACGTGGTCGAAAGCCTGGGATATATCCAGAAAAGCCGCTGAGACATACTGTTTGTGTTCAAAGGCGTAGTTAATACTTTCCACTAATCTGTGCACCTGTTCTATAGTGCCGTGAGCTTTTCTGAATCCAAATTGATGTTCTGGCATTAGTTTCATCTCCTCAAAAATGGGAGTCAGGCGGTTTAGGAAGGAAGTGATTTTTTTTTAGTCAGTAAAAGTCTGACACGCCCTCCCGCTCCACCCAGAGCGGGAGAAGTCATTTGATGATTTCCCACCCAAAAAAAAAAAAAAAAAAGGGCCGCATTGTAAATCTGTGTTAAAAAAATTACTGCAATATCCGGCAGCTCTCTTAAGACTTTGGCTGTGATAAGATCGTATCCGGGCGCTTTATTCACATTTAGTTTGTTAATGACCGTTTATACCTCAGGTAATAAAATAAAGCAGCGTATTTTTTTCATGACATGTCTAGTTGGAACGGTTGGTTTAGCTGCTTTGTTACGCGAAGTTGTGGGCGAATTGTGCACTGTTGGCCTTTTGAGTTGTTTTGTAGCTTTCCAGAGCGAGTAGTCAGTGGCTTGTGTGGCGTCAAGGTTTTTAAGGTAGTTTTCAATTCCCTTGTTTTTATTTTGAGTTAGGGCTTCTTTTAGCTCGGCCGCCAGTTTATTAATTTTTGTCTTGTGCCTAGGATACTTCGTGTATTGCCATAATTTCCTAGCTTCACGCTTCTTTTCTATCAATTCGTGTATTTTCTTCGGATACATATAAGTTTCAGCATTAAATTTGGGTTGGGCCGGGGTTGCCGCCCATGCAGCTTGTTGTATTGTATAGTTGAAAACCTCGACAGCCTCCATAATAATTATCCTCATTTGACTTAAGGGGTATTTTACGGTCCAGTGAGTTGTCATAGTGGCCACTATGACAACTCACTGGACCGTAAAATAGATAGTCTCAAATAGTTAGTCTTTTTTTGTGTCTAACACACATTTCTTTGTGACATTTTCGGTTTCTAAATATAAACATACCATCACGGGAGAGTGGTCTGACGTCAATTCGAAGCTGGAGCTGCATTTCACGAGGCCGGCAACCCTTTAGTTATTATAAAATCTACCAGATCAGTATGTCGATTCTGTAAACATCTCACCGTGAAGACTTGCGTGGAGTGAGTCTTTTGGTCAATCCCTAGCATCAGTGGCACTGACAGCTCACTCCACGCTCACTTCACCTAAGTGTTCACGGTGAGATGGTTACAGAATAGCACTACTGGTTTTTTCATCACGTCGGAGGGCCAATACGTCGGCTCACCAGTTGATTCGACACCAAGATGAAGGTTATTAATTGTTTTTATTTTGTATGTTTTACATTGTAGCTAGGAAGCGACGTCCCAGGGTCAAAAAGAATACCGAGTAATCTTCACATTTCATGTTGTGTTTTGGAGGAATGAAAAAAGCTGTAATTGTTTATTTTCCCTGCGAATCCTCAATCATTATACTGGTTGCTTGTATCTTTTCCGTGCAGTAATAGTCAGATACATAGTGTTTAATTTTTTCCTTGATAAATATTCCTGAGCCGCCATGTGCTTTACCATCAGGATGCATTGTGTGGTACAATTTATATTTTGGGATCATAAATCTTAAAGTAAGTTCTAGATGTAAAGTGTGTTCCCGATACCAGGAGGATGTCGATGTCATTTGTTTCAAGAAATGTTTTAACTTCTAATAGGTGTGGTGTCTACCACTGCACACGGGCCTACTTTTACCGCCGCCCGAGACTCGGCGTTATAGCTCGTTTAGCACCACCCGGAGGAGACGTGTAGGGTGGGCCTAGGAATAGTTGGTAAATCCTACGGACGGACGTGAGCAACTCCCTCCTCGTATAAAATAAACTAAGGTATGGTTTTCGCGCCCACTAGATCCATTCTGCTCAGATGCGTAAGATTTGCCGTTTTTTGAATGTCATATTTCTGTAAATATCTCGTACTGCTCTGTTGTCGAACTCCATTATCGCTAACAATCGTCTTGATTTTCTATCCAGCGGTCTTGGCTTCTTGCAACATTTGAAGAAGTTCATTCTTAACTTCAAACTTGTTCCTTATAAAGTAGACCATGCGGTAGCCAGAGTAGTCATCCTTAGAGTACGGAATATTTGTATTTTGAGATGCTCTCGACAAAGGGACCGCAAACATCGGTGTGAATCAGCTCTGTTTTAGCTGTTGCTCTTTCCCTTTTTGCTGAACGGTTTTCTATGTGACATCCGATAATCTGCCCAAAACCGTGAATCTGCCGATACAGTGTTGTATGATTACGGTTCGACCAAATCTGAAGCTTTGAGTTATTGTACCGAATATGCATCTATATTTATAAAAATCAATTAGCGAGACTAACGAACAGTTAGTCTCGGATTTTATAAACACTCTAGGGGTAGGAGCCAAAAGACTACGCGGAATCGGGGTGCCCCGATTCGGTTTTGGAACAATGTCGACCTATTTTAACCATGAAGTGGGGGTACACTAACTTCTCACAACTCTGGGAGAAACGGAATGAACGTAAACAAATGACACTGACACATGACGCAAATAGCGTTTTTATTTTTATTTATACGTTCCGTTTCATAGATTTTGCACGCATTTTACACCACAGACAATACACTAGTACAGATTTGGTTGTCAATCGCCGTTTTTAACGTTTCGTTACGCTGTAATCTAATTCGAGGTTAGAAACATCTATTATTAATTTCTCGATAAATATGCATTACCTTGTATTAAGAGTGGTAGCGTTACAATCAGGGAACCCAACCCTACCACATGTAACCCTTTTTACCCCCGAACTCCTGCCAAACGATACTGGACCCAACCCCAAATTATCGATGTGAGCGCTGTCAGTGATTATGGTCTAACTCGGAATGCGGCCTAAATCGGTACGCAAATTATCGATGTGAGCGCTGTCAGCGATTCTTACTCGGAATGCGGCCTTAGTCTGTGCATTTGCTAATACCAATTTTGCCAGGTCAGTTTTGAACGCAGTCGTGATTATAACCTCGATATATTTTGTGAGTTATACGTAGAAAACATGGATGGGATATCTACTTACAATAATTTCTTAGCGTTACACAAACCACAGTTAGTACTATCTGGTGTACCAGAACATTTTTGGCCAACAGTATGCAAGAAAATCACCGACCAGATTTTTGATGCCGGTTTAACATTTCAACTCGTTCAAATAGATTATGAAGACACGAAAAAAATGCCCTACGATCCCATATGGAGTGTAATTGCCATTCGGGATATTGAGTGCTCAGACGCTAGTCATATTTACTTAGTTGATCATGCATGGACTTTCAAGGCGAATAGTGTTCAAAATTGTCTAAGAAATGTACCGGGTCTTTTAGAAAGGATGTGCAATTTGATGCAAATATCCGGAAAAACGACGGAAGAACAAATTAATCAAGTCTCTAAAGACATTTGGAAGTATGCACAAACTTATGCAATTGGAGGTGATGAATTTTCGGTTGAAGACCGTGTTCCAGTCTGGTATGTGCTAGATGAACTGGGTTCTGGCATTACTCACTCTGATACTCCCAATTTCCGAGCAGTGCCTTTTATCTATGTGCCTGAGCAAATAACTTATACTTTACTGTTTCCAATAAAAAATGTGGAAGAAGGTGACATGGTAACTAGAAATTTTGTTGAAGGTCATTACCCTGACCCCATGCAGAGAGAGGCAATGCTTATTCCATGGAAACATTATGAACATTTTGGGGAAGATTTTACTCAAGTTGAGCCAAGCTCTAAATATTTTCTGGAGGGCCATATAGTGGAAACACTCCCAGAGCTAGAATTGTTAAAAGTAAGAGAGACTAGTTCTACTAAGCTGAAAGTGTTCTCAGAGTATAAATATATAAATGATCACTTAACAGCTCCTGAGTTTGAGATAGTTGACAATGAAAATGATGCTGATGTATTGTGGTACATGAACCACTTTAAAGAATTTCAAGATTTAAGTTTAAATTCACCAAATAAGTTTGTTAATCAATTCCCATTTGAATATGTTATGACTATTAAGGATCTGCTGGCTGTTATAGCCAGAAGGTCTTCAGAAAAATACTGTAATGAAAACAATTCTCTGGATATAAATCCGGTTTGGTTGCCCACTACCTTCAATATGAAAACTGAACTACCAAAATTTGTTGCATATTACATGCAGAGGAAGAAGGCTGGATTAGATAATCACTGGATTTGCAAGCCATACAACCTTGCAAGAGGACTGGACACCTACATCAGTGACAATTTAGATTTTCTATGTAGATTACCACTGACTGGACCTAAAATTGCTCAGAAGTATATTGACAACCCTGTTCTTTTTGAGAGGCCAGATGTTGGACAAGTGAAGTTTGATATTCGGTATGTTATTATTTTGCATTCTGTTAGTCCAACAGAAGTTTATGTTTATAATAACTTCTTCCTCAGGTTTGCTAATAAACCATTCTCTCTAGACAATTTTGAAGAGTATGAGAAACATTTCACTGTTATGAACTACAGTGAGAATGCACCACTCTTTAAGATGTTATGTGCTGACTTTAAAGAGGCGTGGTGTAGGCAGTTTGCCAATTATGACTGGGCAGATGTTGAACAATCAATATTCAAGATGATATCAGAGTTGTTTAATGCTGCAACTTCAAAGCGTCCTCCATGTGGAATAGGAAAGAGCCCGCAATCAAGAGCCTTGTATGCTGCCGATATTATGCTGAGTTGGCGAAAGAAGGATAATGAAAAGGTCATTCAACCTATTTTGTTAGAGATGAACTGGATGCCTGACTGCCGTCGCGCTTGTGAATACTACCCTGATTTCTATAATGATATTTTTTCTGTAATGTTTTTGAACAGAGAAGTTGAAACATGTACAAAACTTATGTAAGCTATGCCTATATTGCAACATTTACATACAGCTTTTATATGCATTTACCAATAATTGATTGTATTAACATCATTTGTTACTCACATAGTAAATCAATATAAGCCTGACTTTTGAAACTTTATTTAACATTAATCTTTAAGCTAAGGAATTATTAATTTAAAACAAATACATTATTCAAAAGAAATTAAATTAATATAATACACCTAATTGGGTTTACAATATATCACTTCTTAGATTGCTTGATATTAATAATAGATACGAATTTTTAGTTTTTTTGTAGTACCCTCTTGTCGTCATCCTGGATCAAACCGAAGGGGTTTTCTTCATTGACGTCTCTGCGGCTGAGTAGCACTAGGACCACTATTACTGCTATCAAGACAAACAGCATGATCCAATAACGTCGGTAGATACCTCCGGCTCTTCGCACTCGAGAAGATGGGAGTGAGTTCCTGGTACAAAAAACACTATTTAGTATTCTATTTGTAAATAATATTAGAAGTTCTGGGCGAAAACAAAGTGATCTAAAGAGGTTATTTACGCATATCCTTTATTTTAGATTTAGTTATCATCTGCCTAGTCTTTTCCAAAGACATTCAAGGATCCACAAATGGCAGCCAGGGCCAAGAACTGACTGTGCTTTACGAGGCATGAATCAATAATCTTGTAAAGGACATGGCTTGAGGAATAAGATTAGTAATTTGTAACTTACTTCCACCACCTACTAATCCAAGCAAATGTAGACTTCTGTTTGTACTTATTTTCATCATGATCATAGTTTGTCGTCATTTTCGGTGGTTCGCTTGATTTGATGCTTTTCCTTGGAGCTTGACCACCTGCAAGAATTGGAAATGTTATATTTAAAAATTCATAGGAAACTTAACCTAATTAGATTTCACAACAGGTGATTCACTTGAATGGGCCCTGATGGAGGAGTAGAAAGTTGGACAGATATTATGGTAGGTCACAATCTTAAGAGGCAAGGTGGAAAATATAAACCTCTGCTCCTCTTTCATTTTTCTCTTCAAATGTATCTTCTAGCACTGGGAGAAATAACAGATATTCTTAGTACTTTTTTTTAAAACTAACCTTGTAAATTGTCAGTCCTCTTAATCGAAGTGTTGTCATAAATGTTGACTGGTTCATCAGGTATCTGAACGATGGAATGTGGTGTGCCATTGGCAGAGCGGCTTGTTGACTCGTCATCGCTGGCTCCTACAGGGGTGCCTCGTTGATTGTCCACCGTGCTTGAGTAGTAGGGAGAGTGGTGGTCGATGGGAGACTGACTCCGACGTCCTGCTGCACCTTTCATGTCTTGGTCTTCTGAGAGCTGTGTTCATGAAACGTTTTGAAAATAACTGAGTGTGTTGGATTTATAATTATCTATAATATTATAGATCAATAATTTATCATATTTGAGACATACTTCTAAAGTTACCATTCTGATGGGTCCTGACATACTCGAGGAGTATGCTGTATGGTGACGGGGAAAAAGAAGACAATTGACTCATTTTAATTAACTGTGACAAATCATGCACTACAGACAAAGATTACAAAACAAGGCTTCTAAGGTTTAGCTAATTATAAAACTGTATGATCAGAGTATTATGTATGGTCAGCTTCTGTGCTGTTAATTAAAAGCACTATTCAGAATATTTTGTTGATGTTTTTTCTGTCTCTTCTACCTAGTTTTGTAACAAAGTTTAATTTGAAGTAATGTATGTATAGTACCAACCAGAGGCAGACCTAAGCCGGCTCTGGCCCAGTTGACTCCAGCCAGTTTTTCTCGGAGCTCATCAGCAACTGGGGAGACTAGGTTGGGAGGGGGGAACACAGGTGTGGCACAGGATGGGCACTGGTAGCCTGCTGGAGCTGTTGTGCGGGGCAGGGCCCTGTACCGTGCCTCAGCACATGCCCAGTGGAATACATCTGAAAAGTTGTTGCAAACTGAGCTTGGTGACCTTAACCTAACCAATAGTTACTGGCATTTATTTGAATTTTGGTGTACCTACTTTTATACTCAATTTGTACCATATCATAAATAATCATATCTGCTTGAGCATTACACAATAAATATATCTATTATCTGGTAAGACACACTAGCAGCTAATTAGTTGATGCTTGTAATATTCTGTCCAGTTGGTTCATTTATTGATATTGGTATTATTTAATTTTAACGTTGCCTGTTATTGTATCTTATCAAATGTAACATGTTTTTTAAATTAAACTAGTTTGTACTTCACTATCAATATCCGCCGATACTTACGATAACAAGTAAGACGAATACATTCGCCCTCACTGAGACTTTTTGTGCAAATTTCACAGATGGGATTATAATCACTGTCTTGTAACCATTGCAAGTATGACTGTATTATACACTGGAAAGCAGACAGATACACAGTTAATGAATACATTACATACTTTCACTGTAATTATACACCTTTAATGGATATGTGGCTCCAAATTACCTTCGGGTGACTCGTCACCATACAATATTCACAAACATTGACTCTGTGTTCAAAGCAAAACTGATTTGTAACTCGTCTCTTTGGACATTTACACAGCCCCATTGTGATCCTTAAATAAGATTATACCAACAGGTAATTTATATTACAAGTTGTACACGAAAGACCATGAAGTTAGACAGAAATCCTGCATCTAAAATCGAAGACAAACAAAAGTGGCAGTGGGGATGCAGGCCGCCCAGCAGTCAGCCACGTAAAACAACTGTCAAAATTTAATTGGTGCGTTCGTAATGTAAGGTTTTTCGTCGCTTGATTCGACTAATGCATAGTTTGATTGTAGGTCTGGTATTTCGGCAAGTGTATTCCAGGGCATCATGTTGTCTGCACATTATACTATAACAGAAAGTACAGAAATTAATGGACGCTACTGAAGGTGCCAAACTCGTAGCCAAATTCTGTGCTAGATTGCCAACAACACGCTAAGTAGATTAAATGTATTCAGTTTTGTAGAGTTTCCCCTTTTTTTTCTGTATTATCCATCCTTGAAGCTTGTGCATGTAATAAGTAATAATAATATCGGCCTATTATTGTCCCACTATAGGGCAAACGCCTCTCCTCAATTATAGAGTTCTAGACGGCACGAGCATTTATTACCACGATTGCAAGAAAAATTTGCGATTTCAGACTTTTACTTACTATAAGTCTTCCACACGACCCTTTTCCTTTACTGATGTCAATAATGTCCAAGATGAATTCAGAAAGAACTTATGGATACAACCTCGTGCATGAGAGGCGGCGTCTTAACTATCGTATAGATTTTTGGTTTTGGCACAGCACTTTAACTTAAAGCTAACGCCCCTAAATGCTCTAAGTAAGGCCCTGATGCGTTGTTATAATAGAGTTGTAAGTCCAAAATTGTTATTAAATACATCACTACAATCAAATCGATTGTCACTGTTATGTGTATGTCAACGCCAACATTGTCAATTTTCATCAAGAGATGACAGTTGACAGATGTGAAGGGAATCGGCGGCACTAGTACTACTCTTTTATATATCATCAACAAATAAAAGAAACAGAGGCGTAGCTCTGTTTCAAAATGTCTATAAAAATACTGAATCTTGGAAACATTTTAAGCAGACCAATCAATATTCTTCTGAAGAAAAACAATGTTACACCTAACCTCAAAACTAATTTTAGTACAACGTCTGTTGCTTGTGTAAACTTCTTCAATAAATGTGAGTAAACTATTCTATCGACAAATCTCTAATTACTATGTTACGTATAAGTACATCGGAGCAAAAGGAAAACAGCTTTCTTTTTTATTTTCGTTTACAGTGCCTGCAGAAAAGTTGTGGAAGTCAGTGACATCCGTAAGTAATGCTGGTGCGAAGAAGGGCCGTGGTCGAGGAGCGGGACGCATCCGTATCCGCGACTTGAACCGTGGCCAAATGATCGGCGTGGGCAGGATCAATATGCTGTGGCCCGGTCTCTCTGCACCAGTGATTAGGGGCAGAGAACTACTGAAACAGCAGAGACTGCCCGATGACCAAGAAAGGTGATCAAATTATTGATGTTTAAATTTCCTAACTGAGAATTTGAGCTATATAAATCTAGATGATGTTATCTTGAACATATGTTTTAACATATTGTTTTATGTTACTACATTACAGACTTGAAAAACTAATAAAGATCAGAGATTCAATGACGAAGTTCCGCCGTTTCAAACTCAGTCCTATAGAGAGAGGTTGGTCTGGTACTAAAATGCCTGGACGCAGTCTAGGTGCCCCTGATCCAGTCGGAGAAGGTAATATCATTTCTTAACAAACAGATACTACATGAATCTTAATTCTATATTGTGTGAACATAATTATACAAATCTTCCATTACATTGCTTGCAAATATTTGCTCATGATTGCATGTATCAAGTCATATAAGTTCTGAATTTTATTGTTGTTTGCAGATGAATTCACGGGCTTTGACACTAAAGTCCTGCAGCTTAGATCACTCCTGATCATGAAAGGCAGTCTTGGACGTACCAGGAACTTTCAGGCTATGGTAAGATAAACAATTCAGCCCACCTATTTAATTAAAACCTTTATAAGGCAAATATACTGCATTTGTGCTTTATGCGTATGTGTAGTTTTTTGTTTTCTTAATTTTTCTAGGTTGTAACTGGAAATGGACAAGGTTTGGCTGGATTTGGATTTGGCAGAGCTAAGGATGCACCAGCTGCACTCAGGAAAGCCAAGAACAGGGCAGGACAGAAGCTGATGGACTTTAAGATTTACAATGGACACACAAGTAGGGTTTGTTAATGTATTATTCTTGTGTATATGAGAAAATACATATCAGTATTTATTGATGAATGATCAGTCATATATTTCATGTTTTTTTTCAGTCTACCATGATTTCTACACAGCTTTCGGGAAAACAAAGATATTTGTACAACAGAAAAATGAGGGCTATGGTTTGATGTGCCACAGAGCAATCAAGGAAATTTGTCAAGCTATTGGTATTAAGGATTTGAGAGCCAAAGTTGAAGGGTCTAACAACCTGCAGCACATTGTAAAGGCATTTTTCATTGGTCTGCTACAACAGGTACAGGATTCAATTTTTGTATGTTTACAATAGACTATTTGACTGTATTTTATTACTTGATTTGTCGAAAGCTGGAAGAATATTAAGCTAAAGTGTAAAGTGTTGTGAATTTCAATGGGTTTTTTTAAGTCGATGCTAGACAGAGACAGCGTGATTAGCACCCGACGTCACAAAACAGGAACGCCATAGTAACTTCGCGACATTCAGTACAATGATCGTTTTGCATGACAAGGCTAGAAGACTAATTGAAAAGTGGCTAATTGCTCCATTTTTTTTTACAAATCTTTTTTTTGCAATACCTAACCCCAATATATTTGGGAAATGGGTATGTAGATGAAATGAAGATGCAATTGCACAATGCTTATGTTAACTGTATTTTCATTATAATGTTTTTTTTTCAGAGAACTCACCAGCAGTTAGCTGAAGAGAAAAAACTGCATTTAGTTGAATACAAAGCTGAAAATGAATACTTCCCAAAAGTAGTTGCCAGTCCCTCTGAAGTTAGGACAAAGGATCAAGTACAAAAGAACGAGACTTTAGACTTCACACAGTATGTCATGAACGACAAAGTTATTTTGAAGAAAAAGAAGTTCCCACGCTTCTACGAAACTATGCCGCACTACAAGACATACCTTAAGAAATACGAGAAGTTCAGAAGTCATGAAAAGATGCGTCTGAACCTGAAGGTACAATATGGTGAAGTAAAGAGCTTTCTCACTGACAAATACCCTGAAAAAGCAGAACCGGAAGCTTAGATGTAGTTATTTAAAGGTGTAATATAGTTGTTAGTAAATAAATAAAAGAATGTATGTTGCAATCATTTATTTATTTGATTTCAAATTATAAAAAAAGCTTCTTCATTGTTTGAATAAAAACAATAATGGAATAGTCTTACTACTCTATTAGATATCAAGGAATCACGCATATAAAATGAAATAAGCTCCTACATTGAGTAAATAATAGCTATTAACTTAACTCCATAACAGTTAACATGTGTTTTACCCTCGACTATCCTCGCGGCGATCCCATGATATTTTTTTGTCAAGCCGGTTGTGGTAGGCGAATTTTCCTGTGCTATTAGCTCAGCTATTGAGAACATATTACAAAACACATTGAAAGATGTAAATAAATCTATATACAGACCAACATTCCGAATAGGATCTCGGCATAATAAAAACAAACACCTATATTTATAACTTCCACGTATCTGTCATGGCACCCATCTTCCGTCCAACGATTATATACATGAACGTATAAAGCCTTGAAAGAGCCGCTAAATGCTCTAAAATGCTAGACTGTTCAATTCAAGCACCACAGTCTTCCCTAGGTCAGTGTTCTATTGATTTAGGTCTGTCGAGTATAGTTGCATTAGTGTGATACTTCCAGTCAAACGAAAGTCTTTTAGAATTATAAAATCGTTAACAACAAAAATGCAAGGTAAAAGTAAAGTTTTTCTAATGCAACTATTACCGCGCTCAGAAATATAGAGCATCTATCGATAACCATCTGCTCATTTGCAATAAAAAATGTGCCATTTAAAGTACAGAATTGTTCTTCGATGAGACTAACGAAAAATTGCTGTACTTGAAAACACTAAAATAAAATAAACAATTAATGTATCAACTAAAACATTAACATAAGATTTTAATGAGTTACATAACCATCGCTTTTTTATATTGCAACAATGTCCTGCCAAACATTTTTATAAAATAATTTAATATCAAAACGAGAAGATTTATTTCGTACCGCCAAGTAATTTGTAACTCTGTATAAAAATACATCACATTTTATAATCACTACGAGCGCTTAAAATATTTTATATCAAACACTATTAGATGAGTACACGATGAAAGCGCATTTTTTATTTATAAAAAGATCGTGTCTTCATTTATTTTAACCAATAGATGCAAGTACATGTTTCAAATAGCCGCTTCCCCATTGATCAACGCCGGAAACGCTAACATATTTATGTGAACATAAGTGGCAGTCGACGGACAAGCCTCGTATGGTAAACTTAGCAGGGACTTGAGCAGATTGCATCAAACTTAATACTTCGAAAGGGCGAAAACTTGAGCGTATGAACATTGGATATGTATTATTTTACTTTATGATTTTGTTATACAAGCAATAAAGTGTTCAGATACGTATGTAAGTATTCTAAATTGTTTTTTTTAAAGCGGAATGTTATGGTACTAGTGTTAACGAAGTGTTGTTGATGTTCTTAAGTTTAGTGCAATCCGCCCTCACAAAACGAAACACGAGAATAAATTGTGTTAGAGAGATCATTGTATAAGTTGACAAGCAGTATCTTCTTAATCTATAGAATCTGAAACAAAGATAATATAGTTTGAGTCAAAAGATGTTTAATAAATTGAAACAAGCTGGCAAAAACCTTTTTATATTTAAAAAATCACTGAAACGTCTAGTCAGGCGAATTTCTCTAATGAAACTGTACGTGATCAGCAAATCTAAACCACGTTCAACAACTGGCAGTGTGAAGTTTGTTGTGGAATATTGAAATTGCTAGTTTAGACGTGCTGATCCGCGTCGAGTTTGATTGGTGAAATTCGCCCTCTGACTGACCTCATTAGTGACTATTGATCGCAAGCGTTACTGCTAAGCCTGGGCTTAATTCCCAGAGGGCCTAGATAAATGGCCTTCGCTTCGGTTCGATTCTATTTCTACAATCACTATCGCTTCACTATGATACAGTCCGCGAGGCCTAAGCTGAGCTGTGCATTTGTGTGAGTGATTACCAATCTCACCAATATGATTGCGCGATCGCATAGCGCCTCAGCCTGATTGTCCGATTGACCGATTGCCAAGCGAAGGACACGTCACTATGTGCACTCACACAAATGCAAACTGACCGACTACGCTATGACTTATGATCACGTAACATTTCGATGTCGTAATGCAATCCCATAATTTTTTTGGCTTTTCTACTAGCTAATCTAATCGAATCTTACGAATGTGTTTTTCTAGGCCGTCAGGTCGTGCGGTGTTATTGGGTTTATCCATCAGGAATTTTTCAGTAGGAGGTCGGAGTCTAGGTTTGTGCCCGGTTGATGGCAATAGGCTGGCCTCATATTAAATGGGACTTAAAAATGTGGGTGTGCTATAGGGACACTTCCGCCTAATCCTTCGGGGATTAAACAACACCGCCATTAAAGGTACTGGGCACATCCACTAACTGATCAAAGACATTTAAAACGATACTTTTGCAAAATGTACAACGAGGTGCGAGAGGATACCGATTTTTTTGTTTTTTTTTATTACGAACTGTCGATTCGTAGCGGCAGCGTCCAAAGAAGCAGGCAAAGTGACACTGGCCGTTCTCGGAGATACACGGCTGAGAACGAGGAGCTGATTCTTCAACGTTTTATTGACGACGACCCCAACATATCGACAAACATCGTAGCGCGTGAGCTTGGTATGTCACAGTGGAAAGTCTGGTCTGTAGTTAATTTATCAGGCCGACATCCATACCACTATCAACCTGTCCAGTCATTAGAAGAGGGAGATCCGCCGAGACGGCTTGAATTTTGTTAAGTGTGGTTGTTAAGTGCCGACGCCGAAACTTTTTTAAAACATTCTGTTGACCGATGAGTCATGTTTTGACCGTGATGGTATCACAACTTACATTACTGGGCACCGAAAGCAGAAGCAAATCCTAAGAAACTGAAACCAACCGCATCCCAGCGTAGGTTCTCGCTTAATGTTTGGATGGGTATTTTCGACGACAAATTAATTGGCCCACATTTTTTATCCCGAACACTAAATGGGGAACTTTATGAAGATTTCCTATAAAATCATTTAACACCACTGCTCACGGATGTAACGTAAGACAGAAGAGCAAACATGATCTATCAACATGACGGATGTCCAGCCCACTTCCGAATCACAATTCGACAATTGCTGGATGAAACCTATCCAAACCGATGGATAGGGCGCGGTGGGCCGATTCCGTGGCCTGCACGAAGCCCTGATCTTACGCCGCTAGACTTTTACGTCTGGGGTCATATGAAAGACCTAGTTTATGTGACCCCAGTAAATTCAATTGAAGAACTAAGGGAGAATAACAGATGCGGTGGACCAGATGAGGGCAACAATCACATGTTGCTAGTGGAATCGCGCGCTAGGACCAACCTGCTAAGGGAGGCGCCGCTGACGCGTGCGCTTCGCACGCTCAACTAGAGGTGGGTAACTCCGGAGGTACTGATCCAAAGGAGCCGGTTCCGAACGCGGATACGTAAACCTTATTTATTCCTCACTATCCTTACCGGCACCGCGGTACCAAATGATTCCGGAGCGCGCGTTCACTGTTCACTCGCTCAAGTCACTCGGAAGTACTCGGAACACGTCGTATCGCTATAGTACACTGGCACTATGACATTAGTAGGGACACAATAACAGTACGGTGCGCTCTTATTTCAATTGACTTGAGAGTTAAATATGGATTGACTGGCACGCATAAAACGTGATTTTTGTGTCATTGTAGAGTCGCTCAATAGACAGACCACGCTTATTAACAAAATTATGTATGTATTTTATTTATTTTTAGAGAATGTTTGTATTCTTCTGCAAACTTTAACAGACCATACTATTGCATTAAGTATGCACTTGTAATGATAGTTGTAAGGGAGATTTTAATAAATAAATTAATAACAGTTTTTAACTAAAAACTGTTATTTATTTAAATAAAATACTTCGGGGAAGGAAGTAAAATAAAAATAATACGCTGTACGAAATTGTAATATCAATAAAATAACCAACTGTTCGATTATTCAAAATGTGCCAAATGATCCAGTGAAGCAAATGAAAAAATTGTTCTGTGAAACCAGGGAACCAAAATGAGCGAGTGAGTGCCGGTGCCAAATGGTGCCAAAGGAATAAATAAGGTGAACCTGTACCGGACCCGGAGTCGGAATAAGTGAATCAATTCACTTGCCGGAATAAAGATTACCCACCGCTACGCTCAACCTCATAGCGAGGGAGACGGACTTATTTTGTTGTTCTCGGAGTGAATTCACAAGGAATGCATTGTATATAATTAGTTATAGATGTTAATATAGTAAATTAAATAAGTGAGGAAGCGAATCATGTATTCGAAACCGAGGGCAGCACATCGAACAAGACGTGTGAAAGTGTAATTAAAGTTTTTAAACTGATATTGATTAAAAATAATGCTAATATTCACGAAATTGTTTTATTCGATTTTCCGAAAATCACCTTTTTGTGAGACGCACATAATGTAGTCCATAACTTTGTATTAACTTTCATACCTTTTTGGATACTATAAGACAAGGATATGTACCGTACATCAGGCGTAGTTTTTTTTTTTCACTAGACAACATTTTGTATGAAGTAACAGCAAAATACACAAAAACATAAATGTTTGTTTAGTGATATTTGCCAAGGTTTCTGGCATTTTTGAACTTTTAATTATGAATAAAAATCTGCTATGGCATCAACTATGATATTAATCTAAACTTCAGTACAGTCGCGCTGTAAATCATTTTTAAATTCGCTCCAAATGATTTAATCTGGGATTTTTCATGAAAATACTGAAAATGTAACTAACTTAAAAACTACAGAACTTCGGTAGAACATTTGGTGGCTTAATTTGTTGCATTTTAACCCTACTATGACGTAATGCAAGGAATACGTCGAGTTACCAGTAACCCTGTATATTAAAAGCTATTACAAGGCAATGTCACCGAGTGCGGTTAACCGCCGTGTGTGTACCACCAATATATTATTATGGGATACAAAAAGATCGCGCGTTTTCGAATCGCTAGCCAAATGTTAGTTTTCTTTTTTTTTTTGATTCACAAAAAAAAATCACTAGTGCGTGCACTTGTATAAAAAGCTATACGTTACATTTTTCGGCGGTTTCAAACCGCTTGCGTTTAATAGCAGCGCGTGCTTAGTCTAAAGGCGGGAGCTCACCCGTGGAGCGCGTGACGCGGTCGCGCTCGCGCCACTTGTCGGCGTGGTGGCTTACGGCGTGCGGCTGCAGCTGTGCGCGCACGCCGCCCAGCACGTCGGCCGCGCCCGCCGCCGCCAGCGCCAGCGGCGCCACGGCCGCGCCCGGCAGGTGGCGCAGCACGCCCACGCCGTGCGACCAGCGCGCCGCCATCGCCATCGTAGCCGCCGTGTCCGCGAAACCCTGACACAAACAACTCCAATAACTAACGCCCGCTTGAGGCGCTATCCCGACCATAACCCAGCGATACTGCGTTATTCAGAGGCTATTAAGTATTAACTCATTCATAAACTACATTTAAAATCACATTATGAATGTTCGATATCCTATCATCAATTTGGCTGCTTTCCGAATTGGGATGTAATCGATTTGAGCGCGCTTACACCCGTTCCGAGTTGGCGTGAGCGCGATAACGATGTCTCGTGAATCGTCATAGGTGACGTCATGACATGCGCCACCTTGCGATAACGCCGACCATGCCGTATAGAAATATCACTGTGGGCAAATTGTCAGCTGTCATAATCGTGATATCTAAATCGGAACGCTAATTATCGATGTGAGCGCTGTCAGCGATCATGGTCTAACTCGGAATGCAGGGTTTGTAAGTTCTTATTTGTTTTTATGTGTTGTGCTCCTTGTAAAAAAGTGACTAAAATTATTGATTGCATGCATCTGACGCTCTAATCATTTGACGATTACACTAAAGAATACATCATTCTATGAAATTTATTTATTCTAGAATGTTCTATTTTATTTAAAAAAAATCGCTGTTCTTGTTTTATTTAAATAGTAAAAAAAGTGAATTCTATGATAAAGGAGAAGAAGGACCGAACGCTCAAAATCGTGTAAGCGGGGAACCTTAAAATTAAAGCTGATGAAGAATTTCGGGTTTAGGGGGTGGGGGTAGGATTGTGGTTTTGGGGTTTGGGGTTATCAGCAGAGACCGGAATAGGTATATATTTGCCTAAACTTCAAGGAATTAAGTAACATAGAGTGTATTATCCACTCTGTTACTTGCTTGAAATTTCGCCTTCTAAAATCCCGAAACAATAAGCATGATATTTTAATATCGAGATGTAAGAATCACGAATTATTGCACTTTGAATACATTGGTAACAAATTGTTGTATGAAAAAATATTGCGATTCGTTTTACGTACAGGAAAATAAAACTAAGCTTTTGTGTTTGTTTTAGGGGGCAAATTAAAGTGAAGCAAACACACACAATAAGCTACCATCTATTGAAGATTTAATTTGCCTAGGTGTATCCACTCATGTTACTTACTTTCTTGAAGTCTAGGTTACTCTACCTATTTCGATCTCTGATTATCAGCAAAGGTAAAACCAATAATAGAGCTAGAAATCTGTATAAATTATTTTCCCATGTATCTTAGGGACCCGTCCCGGTAGTGATTATATAGCGTTATTGACACCGTCTATTTCACTGCTTGCTCATCAAGTAATTGAAGCTATAACTGTACTGACCTCCTTAACAGTCTGGTAAGCGCTGGCGACTCCTTCCCGAATGTCGGCGGGGTGTCGCGAGGGGTCGTGACGTCGTCGGCGGCGTCTCTCCCGCCGCGCGTACGCGTCTTGTAGTTGTAGCGTCGGACCGGGAGTTAGCATGTCAAACGCAGTTTCTGCTGTAGCCTACATATCAAAACAAGTAATATATTAATGGAACTAAAGATAATGGTGTGAGCTGAAATTGTGATTATTGTGATACGTCTTGTTTTCAGCCTTTAGACGAGGAAATTTAACCAGAAACCGTATATGCTCATCGCATATATTATCACACTTTGTAGTATGCATCCGCGTTTGTATAAATTTTCTCTCTATCAAGTTAAATTCTGATCTCAGATCGTCATTCACAAAAAGTTTTAAGATTTTTGGAATTGAATTTTTGTAAACATAATATAAAATAGGCAAGTTGTAACTCTATATAAAAATAAGTATATCCATGGTTGTAACAGCTCTATATTAGATCTCCTCATCGCGCGTTCCTAATTCCGAAGAAAGGCGGTAATTGACGAAGCGAATACTTTTCTTTGCAAAGCTGTACCTGTATGAGCTGCAGTAGCCTGGTAGTAATATCTAGCGCGGCCACAGCGGTGCGCGCGGTGAAGGAGGCGGCACCTCGCCTCAAACCGTGGACTAGTCTGCCATCGCGGCGCCACTGTTCCACTGGCAGCCATACTAGGTCCCTGATGCCGGTTACTGAGGAAAATGAGTATTGTCTGGCTATAAATCTCTGACCGTTAATAGAATATGAACGCCAATAAAATGTATGGGACTTCTGAATAGCTGATAAGACAAGGAAATTTTCCTAGTAATTTGTACATCAGGCGTAGTATTTTTTTTTTCACTAGACAAGATTTTTTTATGAAGTTATGGCAAAAATTACAAACAATTGAATGATTGATTAGTTATCTTCGCCAAAGTTAGTAGTAATTTTTGAATTTTTAATTATTACCAAACATCTGCTGCGGCATCAACTATGATAATAACTTAAATTTCAGTACAGTCGCGCCGTAAATCATTTTTAATGTTGGCTTCAAATTCAAATGATTTAATCTGGTATTTTTCATTAAAAAAAACTCAACTAACTCAATAACTACTGAACTTCGGTAGAATATTTCGTGGCTTAGGCTGCTTTCCGAATTGGATGTAATCGATTTGAGCGAGCTTACAACCGTTCCGAGTTAGCGTGAGCGCGATAACAATGTCCCGTGAATCGTCATAGATGACGTCATGACATGCGCCATCTTCCGATAACGCCGACCATGCCCTATAGAAATTTCACTGTGAGCGAATTGTCAGCTGTCATAATCGTGGTATCTAAATCGGAGCGCTAATTATCGATGTGAGCGCTGTCAGCGATTATGGTCTAACTCGGAATGCGGCCTTAGTTTGTTTCATTTTAACCCTACTATGACGTCCTGAAAGGAAAACGTCGAGTTACCAGTAACCCTGTAAGTATAGGGGTATGGATAGTTGAAAACTTACTGAGCTGAAGTAGCGAGTGCATAGGTCCGATGCCGCTGAGCAGACCGGGCAGTTGGTGACGCTTGATGTCTGACAGCCACTCGTGTAGCGCCCACTGTACAAGTTTCTCTAGACCTAGGAGACCCAACCTGGAAAATTATGTTTGATGTTTCTTTGTAATACTTTAGGAAGGTGAAAGAAAACCTGAACATAAACAAGTTTTAGAAAAGGTGAAATTCAAAAAATGTCAAAAATTGAGCTCCATAATAGAATAGAATATTGTTGATTGCAAATAAAATTGGTCAAAATTTAAAAAGTATCTCTTCAACATTCCTCTACGATGAACAATTGTAAGAAAATAAATAAATTTCTGTTTTTCCTATCCATGTTAGAATATTATTTATATTCTAACATAGTTAGGAAAAACAAAAAATTACTTAGGGGCCGTTCAAGTATTACGTAAGCACTATGGGGGGGTGGGGGGGTCTATGTTTTGCTTATTTTGGATGACATGGGGAGTAGGGGAGTCTAGATGATGATTACGTCATCGGTAGTTATTTACTTTATTACACAAATGGCAACCCTCACATTGTCTATGCTTGAAAACGAAACGCATTTTCAAAAATCTAATCTTCATCCTAAATCCATTTTCTTATTTTTAAAATTATAATTATAACATTATAATTACAATATAAAAAAAATACATTTATAATTGAAAAATGTTTACGTAAGCATGGGAGGAGGGGGTAAAAGCTTTGCTTACTTTTGCTGACAAGGGGGATGGGGGGGTAAATGATTGTAATAAATCTGCTTACGTAATATTTGAACGGCCCCTTATTTCAAAGTAAGTCAAAGGTTCGTAGGTAAATGAAGTAAGTTACTTTTATTTCCCACGCCCTCTTCCTAGATGACGAAGCTAGATCTGATGACTAGCCTTCACGCATGGTGATGAATACTTAAATGTACATCCGGTACTGCTTGCTGGCTTACAGGTGCTCAAGGCTTATACTTTTATGACTACGAAGGAAAATGAAGGAATAGAGTGGTGGTCCACTTACTTGTAGTCGAGCCTCTTGAGCGTTAGTTCGGAGCAGTTGAGTTGACCTAACCCCATGAGCAGGCCGGCGACGGGCCCGGCTGACAGGTCCACACGTTTGCCGACGTAATCCAGACGAATTGGCACCTCCGGGGAGAATACTACGCGTCTGGTGTAGCAAAAGGAGGTCAGTTTATGTATAGGATTTCACTCTCAATTTCGAGTCTAATGTTCAGCACATCGAGTCAGTTGAATTGTGAATTGTCTCTTTTATGTGATGGTTTTTTAGTTGAACAATTTTATAAGCAATCGCTCCAATCAATCGACAACTTTCACAATTATAGCACCGTGAAATTAAACGCTCTCAAAATGATGAAGGAAAACATCGTGTTGAAACCGGCATGTCGTAGAACCAAAAAATCGAAGGCATGTGACATCTACCAACCCGCACTGGGCCCGCGTGGTGGATTACGGCCCACTCCCTCTTACAGAGAGGAGGCCTGTATCCCAGCAGTGGGAACATTCAAAAGATAAGAGTGAGAAAGAACGCTAAGCGAAAACGACATAACAGCGCGGGCAGGGTATGCGACGCGATGGGGGGGGGGGGAGCAAACGTTTGTGATATTTTGTAATCTGGTAGCCAATGGTATGATAACCTTTTCATACAAATAAAACAAAGAAAATTCAATATCTTTACCTGAAATAAATAGGCGAGTCATCAATAGGCTCAGTATCTACGGGTAACTTAGCAACGGGTTTCTCCTGTATGCCCAGCTTTTGGAAGTCCTCTTCTAGTTGAATTAGATTCTCTGAGACTAGACGCTCTGCCTCGTATGTCTCCATTAGCGGCTCTTCGTTCCGGATCACTGGAAATGAAGATTAATTTCAGTTGTGGAGTAATTGATCCCTAAAGTTTTTTTCGAAAAAGGAATAGCATTTTAAACACTAATACAAAAGTAATTTGATAAATGTATGGTCACTACCTGACTCTTCATAGACTAATTGACCAAATATAATGCATTTGTAGGTGTTAAAGATTGTAGGGGAAGCTTATGTCTGTGGAAATTTTTCGGGTGAGACAGTATAGTCCTCCAGCCCGTATTTCGGCCATGGCGGCCCATCTCAACGGAGACTTGCCTTCGGCGTGGGAGTTTTTACAGTGCACTAGTGTGTGCGCAGAGACAGGTGCACTCTCACTTCCCTCACTCTTATATTCCGATTAACGTGCTTTCAAAAAATTTGCAAACTGCTGTTTGTTGGCTGTTTCTAAGAAATGTTTAATGGATAAACCCAATAACACCTTGCTTGATCTGGGAATCGATCGCATGATCCCAGGCTCAGCTATGCGCTTGCAACCACAAGATCAACGGGGCAGTTAATTATGATGATGAGACCATCTATACTAATATTATAAAGAGGAAAGAATTGATTGTTTGTTTGTATTGAATAGGTTCCAGAACTACTGGACTGATTTGAAAAATTGTTTTACCATTTGAAGTCGAAATTATGTCTGATGAAAATAGACAACTTTTTTTTTTCGAAATCGCCGGTACGAAGTCGCGGGCGAAGTGCTAGTAAATTATACAACAACAAATAACAACCAATTCGAACCGCGCACTTAGCTTCTGGCGATTCATAAGTGCCCACTTAGCTTCTGGCGATTCATAAGTGCCCACTTAGCTTCTGGCGATTCATAAGTGCCCGTGTAAGTTTATGTTAAATAAAATATATTGATTTTATTTGATGGATAATAAATTAATAATTGTGTTTACATCATGCTCCCGGTACCGGGACCACCTTTATTTTATTTTAATTAACGTATATAACGAACGAACGAATAAACGAAATATAATAATCGAATCTCTTGTCCATATTTGGGGCCGGCGCAAAATGTATTCTTCCATACTTCTCTATTAGTTGAAATAACAATACGAAAGAAAGGAAGAAAAAGTATTTATTGCGACTCGCACAGGAATACGCAGTCCGTAGTGTGATACGCAGTACGCACGTCGAAAACTAAACTAAACGCACTCTTAGAAACATTAAAAAAAAAGTTCAATCAAAATCAAACAGTCATCTACGATGCCAGCGTAATGTTGCGACACTTAAAAATAAGTGTCACAGCGCTGGCATTCTGCTAGGACCCGCTGTGATGTCACGGACAGTTACAGAAGTAGATAACAATAATAGTTATTTGTTTTACATGTGGGTAAAAGTGTTTTTTGCCGTGAGTGCTTCGATTGAAACCTGAGCTAGCGAAGGGTTCTAGAATTAAACCACAAGCGAAGCGAGTGGTTTAAAAGAAGAACCCTGAGCGTCGCGAAGGTTTCAAATCACGAAACGCTAAAATCTTTTACCCATAAGTGAAACACAACAATTTTCACCACACTACGAGGAACTTGCACAAAAGAAAGAAAACCAGTAAAATACGTATAGAATAGGAAGGTAACACAATTCTTCATTTTCCGTCGCTTCAACTAATTCTGACGGAGTCAAATTTTCATCGCTTTCACTCATTTTGAGAAATTTGTAAAAACTTGTTGTAAATATTTTGAATGTTAGCGCGGGACACAGGCAGGCCACAACGGGATTCTTTCAAAGGCTTCTTTCTTTATTCATTTATTTCGATACACTAAGTATAGTTAACCATTACTTTTATTACCTTTTACTGTATATTACGATTAGAACTATTCAAATTAACATTATAATGTTAGCAATAAAAATAAATTAAAAAGCGGATATTTTCGGTTCTGAATAACCAGGTATTTTCGGTTGACAGGTTTTGAACGTTTCTAACTTTTGTCTTAAAAACTTTTTTGTTCCTAACTCTTTGGTTTTATTTAAAACTTCGAGTACATGTTGAATCGGAAGCCTTCGAATTTTAAAACACTTTTACACTCTAGATAACAAAAAAGGCTTTTACCCACGGAAATCGATGGGTAAAAATTGCAAATAATAGGTAGTGTGGTGAAAATAAAATTACCAGTTCCTAACGACAGCAATATCCCAACTGCTCCATAAATCAGGTAGTACTTCGGAACCCAAAAATTATAGACCGATCACCTGTCTACCGACGGTCTATAAAGTTCTTACATCCATTTTGAGAGCAAAAATAAACAAACATATAGACACCAACTCCATCATGTCCGTCTCTCAAAATGGATGTAAGAACGGGTCCGTGGTACTAAGGAGCTACTCCTCATTGATGACCATTAGCCAACAGGTTCGTCGTTTCCGAAAGGATCTGTCGTCATGATGGATAGATTATGAGAAGGCCTATGACTCGGTGCCACATACATGGCTGGAGCTGGAGTTGTATAAAGTAAATGCAACTCTGCGCACCTTCCTGATGTCGTGTATGGGGCAATGGAGGACGGTTCTTCGCTATCCAGGGTGTCGAAATATCCATAGAAATAGCGAGCCGATAAGGATCGAGCGAGGCATATTTCAGGGCGATAGTTTGAGCCCGCTTTGGTGATGCTTAGTCTAGAATCCTCTAAGCACACTGCTGGAGGATTCAGGTCCAGGCTATCGGCTGAGGAGAGGTGGTCAGGTTATATCTCACCTTCTGTACATGGACGATCTCAAACTCTTTGCCCCCATTAATTTGCAACTAATGGAGCTAGTGAAAGTAACTACAACTTTCAGTAGCACTATCAGAATGGAATTTGGTGTGGACAAATGTGCGGTCATGCATGTAAAGCGAGGGGAGATTGTAGAATCCGTGGGAACCCAACTCTCGGATTCCATAAACCTTAGAGCCCTTTCCGCATCCGAAACCTATAAGTATTTGGGTATGTCGGAAGCGTTAAGCATCAATGGTACAAACATGAAGCAATCGTTAAAGGAGCGCTTCTTTGGCCGCCTGAAGAAATTGTTAAATAGGCTTCTGTCAGGCGGAAACAAGGTGCGCGCCTTTAACGGTTGGGTCATGCCGGTTTTGATGTACTCTGTCGGCATATTCAAATGGACTCAGACCGAACTCGACGCCCTGGATAGGAGGGTCCGTGCACTGCTGACTGCATAACCCACGGTCATCGGTAATGAGACTGTATATCCCGCGGAAGCGTGGAGGTCGAGGCTTTTTAAACGCTAAGACCCTCCACAATCGGGAGATATGCAGTCTCAGGTAATATTTCCTAGAAGCCGACGTGGGAATGCATCGTGATGTGATTGCGGTGGACAAGGGCCTCACCCCGCTCTCCTTGGCTAAAGAGAACTGGCGCAAACCTGTAGTGCTGAGACTAATGGTCGCATGGAAGTATGGCAGAGTAAGGAGCTTCACGGACGCTGTTTCCGGGCCCTACTTGGACCCGATGTAGATCTTCTAGCGTCCGTAGCTTGGCTGCGTGTCGGGGACCTCATTGGCGAAACCGAAGGTTTTGTCTATGACATTATGGACGAACTACCACGACGATCAATTACCGGAGATTTATTGTGAAAGACGGTTGACATCTGTCGGGCATTTCAGCGTCCAGGGGAATCAATAAGACATTATCTCCGGTTGTTCTCGTCTAGTTAACGAAGAGAACTTGCATAGACACAACCTTGTAGCCAGGATTATCCATCAGCAAGTTCTCGAAAATGGAAATAACACATTGTACTGGTATCGATCCATCATCACTGACAGGACTATTGTTGCTAATAAGTCTGATATAGTGGTGGTGGATCGAGTAGAGCGGCGCACAATGATTGTTGACATAACGGTCCCGCATGACGGTAACCTTGTGAAAGCCGAGAAAGATAATCAAATCAAGTATCTTGACTTGGCTCGCGAGGTTGTCGACATGTGGCATGTGGACTCAGCAATAATTGTGCCGATAGTCGTGACAGCCAATGGCTTAATAGCCAAGAGCCTCAACAACACCTGAGGAGGCTCTAGTTGGGCAGCTGGATCACAGGCTTGATTCAGAAAGCGGTACTTCTGGACAAGGCTCACATTGTCAGGAGGTTCCTCTCTCAGAAGCCCTGACCCTGATTTATTTTTTAATGTTTTTTTTAATGAAAATATTTAAACATTTAAAAGAACAAAGGCGAAGAAATTGTTAATGGAATTAGTAAGCGTCTACATATGGCACCGTGATATATACTGACGAAATAATTTACTAAGTTTTATGAAATCAAGATTATGGCCTATGGAGGCCGGGCAAAAAAATCGTCATAAATGAAAATTCTATTGACTATTTTATTGATGACATAAAATACTTATGGCTATTTATCTTTTTCTGGCTTGACTGGACGTTTAATGTTGCCATGTATTAAAAATCTTGGGCAAGTAACATAAAAAGCTTTGCTTTTCGTATTGCAATAATATACTTAGGAAATACATTTCTGCGTCAGAATTTAATAAATGTGAAAATAAAAATAATTGTTTGTGGTAAGAATATAGAGGTCATCATTTTGAATACATAAATGAAATCTCAGTATAATTCCAGTATGGCAACTACGTTAGCGAAAAAATTCACATGACATTTTATCAGTCAACCCACCGGCCTACTGACAACATAACAAAGAGTACTGTAATTAGACAACATAACACAACTTGTCGTTCGTTGCTTGCGCGTTTATCTCGTATTTTGTGTTTCATTCCATCGATTATCCTTGATTTTCTACTTTATCAACTGCTTCTGCTTTTATGGACTCTGAGATTTACTGTTTTCTGTGTGACTTGCCTAGTGCTTGCCTAGGGATTCTGATTATTTTATTTTACGGCGACATTTTTTCTGACACTCTGGGTTACGATCCTGCCTGATACCTTGGACTTTGTTGTGTGTGAATCAATTTGTTAAAACGATTGGAAGCTGTGTAAGGCCTACACGCATCATGTGTGTCAACTGCAACATATATGTGTCAATACATTGCGCCGATACCCAGCATTGGCACTTAACATGGGAGCCACTGATTTAATCTTATCATTATCAGCTGGGTATATCCACAAATTGTAAGTATTTCTGGCGACTAGTCAAGTTACAAGATAGTGATTATCTTCATTGCTTATACCAAGCATATAGCAAGCATAGAACAAAATAATTTACCCTCGTTGAAAACATTGTCTGATTTCTGTTAGTTGCAATCAATGTTGTTAAAAATCATGATTTTAAAATAATTTAATATGTAGACATCTAAAGCTTTGTACTAAATAGGTGACGAACAACATATTGCGCTTCTACCATAAATATCATGAAAAACAATTTGCAAGTTTCAATGAATAAACATTATATTTTATTAAGACTATTATACTTTTTTTTTCTAGATTTTGGAACGTGACTATGTCTGCGAGGCATGTAGAGATCTTGCAATGGCTGCAGTTAACTTGCAAAGAGAAGTTTTCGGCAGTGAAGAAGCTGGACCAAGTACAATGTGGCATTCAAATGTGTGCCTTTTATGTGGCTGTTCAAGTTTTTATGTGTTTAGTTGGACGACGAACTGTTGGATGTTGCGCTCATACAATGACTGTAGTATGGTATCTAGGATGGGCCAGACATCAAACAAATATTTTAGCACCCGCAGGTTTTCTTGATGACATTGTGATTAGAGATGATGAGGAATAAATGTAAAAAAAAATATTTCGTATTTTTTAATCTAACCTACCTATGTCCTACCCCTACCATATAATTAATCAAATATATGTATAACTGTCCTAAGAAAGTTAGCTAAGATTATTAAATAAATATATCTTTGAACATTTATTTACGTAGATACTTTATTTATTTATTTTATTTTTTGCGTTGAGAAATGCTCATGCATACTGCAATATCAAGGAGAGATAGTTCAGATATGTGGGACTCCAACTCACTAAAACTCCACGGTGTCCTCCTCTCCGCTTTAGGCGGGAACACGGGCACGCGTTATCATTCATCCGCAAACCCGCCGCGGCTGTTCGTCACCGGACCCTCCTCTGGGGAATACCCCCCATCACCGGCGCACCAGAACACAACACATGGCACGCTGTGACCAGCCTAGGGACCAACACAGCCCTGGGCACCAGACAACCCCGGTTCTGTCTGGGCAACCAAGGGGACCAACCCCTTGCGACGAGTCAGATAAATGGCCCCGTCGCCTACCATTTTTCGGCCGCAAAGGATAGGAAGAGCGGCCAACAACATACCGACACTCCTCTTACCCTGCGGTCCCACTGCGTCCGCCATCTAACGGTGGCGACCCGCAATACCGGCACTCCTCTCCCACTGCGGCCTCAGTTGCGATGTAGTCCAAGCGGCACCGCAACCTTGGTTGCTACGTCGTCGGCTTTTCGGCAAAAGCCCTGACTAACAGCCCCTGCTCGGGTTCCTCTTAGCTTCACCGTGGGGATCAAGCCACGGTTACTGAGTCCCCCCCGCCTCGTCAATGTGGGAACCCACCGGGGGCATTTACGTAGGTACCTACGTCGCATTTGGGACGCAGACCTACGCACGTCGCGGTCAGCTAGGCTTATACTTAATACGTTGTCCGTAGTTTATTTTACTCTACATATACATCTATCAATGATATTAAAACTGTTAGGTAGGTATTCCTATATTTATTTTTCGATTAGGGTATGTTGTTGATAAAACATAACCTCTTGAACTTCGAACTTGAATACCTTTAATTCCCGACCTCCTATAAAAGTCTAACTGAAGACAAAACTGTTCAGGAATACAAACTCTGTATTTTAACATTTTTTTCATCAGTAGACGCAAAAAAAAATGTCAACAAAAATTTGTTCGGCATGTTGCCAATGTTCTTTAAGTTTTAAAATGAATAAAGGAGATAATAAAATTAAAATAGGATACAATATAATATCAGGAAATAGTGTTTACATTCACCGGCGTCGTTCAAGGACAGCGAGTCGGCGTCCCCGAGCGAGGTGGGCGTGGGCGGCGGGTCCCGCAGGTGGCTGGCGATGCTCATGACGGGCGGCCGGTGTGTTGGAGTCGTCTGGCGGGACCCACTCGAGTCCGTGGACAGACCACCCACGCTTTTTGAATCGTCGTCTGTAGAAGGAAACAATAAACTGTTTGGTTTTGGGATTTTTCTCGTGTCTCAAGTCATGACTATGCATCAAACAACGATTTTGAAAAGAGAATAGTTGGTTAATAACTTCGCACAAGCTTTTGATTCTACATACACGCATATTGCGTATAGCCTGATATGTTTGTTCGGCGTTTTAAAACCAGAATAGAGCTGAGCCCAAAAAATAACACAAACTTTATCGACATTAGTGGGGGCCCTTACTCAAGCGTTAATCTTGTGCGTCATGTGTTACATGCATCGATGCGGAATCCGGAAATAAGTGTCAAAGCTATTTAGGTTTCATACAAATGTACCTGCAGACTCGTCAGTGCCAAGCTTGGAGAGGTAGCTGACGAGGAAGGCGAGCGTGTCCTGGTCCAGGTTGAACCACAGAGGTAGGAGGGACACTTTCAGGCAACACTCCTGGGCTGAGAGCGCTGGGTCCGGCCGGAGGTGGACTGCTTTTACTATTAACTGTTGATACAAATAGTTTCTGTCTTGAGAAACAAAATGATGTTTTTTATTGCCAAAAGCTATCCAAAACTGCGCAATACGTTTCCGTGCTGAACTGAACATCAATCAATGTTATCGAATGAGTCTTTTAACACTGTTCAGAAATCCAATACCCAAAAAATTTGCCAACTTAAATCAAATAGACGACCACTGTTCTCCCGACAGCTTTATTTGCTGTTGGGGGCAAGACAAATTAGATATTCTGCAATGAAAATCTGCAATTTTTACACGACAGTATGTCCAATGATTGTGAATAGCTATTCACAACTTGACCGAAAATGTGTTGTCGGAATACAGTGCCGGTTACTTTATTTTATTATTTGTAATTAATTTTATAGCAATGCAATTGCAATGCTTTAATGCTTTTGAGAATGGGAAGCATAGAGCCCCGCAGTTAGAAGGACCTTTTTTTTTTGGGTGGGGTCGGGAAAATCATCAAATGACTTTTGAAATGACCCGCTCATCGTGTCAGACTTTTACTGACTAAAACCCACTCGTATTCCTTCAGTTGCCAGTGCCAGGGCCACGGTATCTCTTTCGAAAAACCCGCGACCCTGGCAGGCCCCCGTCATGGGACCCCGTCAGTTAGTGCTGACACCTTTCAGTCGCGCGTGGAACAAGACGCGCCGTCGACCCGGGCCTAGTCCTTACCGGACGGCGAGCTACACATTGTTCGCCGTCCGCAAGCCCGCGCCTACGGTGGCCGGGAATATATTGGCGACTCCCTACGTCCTGGGCGTTTTTTGCGGCGACTAGGGGCGTGAGGGCGCAAGGTTCTCTCCCTTACGCGCTCCGCCTTCTCCTTCGCAAGCGTTACTGCTTCCCAGAAGGAGATGACAGCTTCCCATTCGCGCGAGAGATCGCCCCCACCGATCGCCTCCGCGAGGACACGGCGGTGCTCCGTCGTGCCCGCCGGTAACCGGTGGGCTGATCGGCGCCTCAAAGAACGCGCCCACACCGGTGCCCCGTAAAGGGCCATGGACCGCACGACCCCCGCGTAGGTAATCCCGAAATGCCTCCCTGATGCAACTCCAGGGCAGGGTATTGAAGGCATTGGCGATGTCTAGAGACGCCGCCAAGACGACCCCGCCCCGGGCCACCGCATCCCCCGTCGTGAGGACTCGCGCGCACATGATGGCGTCCACCGTAGAGCGCCCCCTGCGGAAACCAAACTGGCTCTCCGCCAAATCCGGCCCCACCCGCACCAGCCGCCCGACAAGGCGGTTTGCAATGATTCTTTCAAAGAGCTTGCCCACCTCGTCGAGCAGAACGATCGGCCGGTAAGCTGACGGAGAGCCGTCCGCCAACGAAGTAGGAACTGGCCCCCTCCAAGCATGCGCTTAGTAAATTAATTAATTCGCAAAAGTAAGATAGTGTATTAAAAACTGGGTTCTAGTAAAAAAAGGTGTGTAATGTTATTCAAAGAATACGTACCATATGTGCGTTCTTCCTCTCCGGTTCGTCCTTGAGCTTGTATTGGCTGAGCAGTTTGTTGATATCGCTGATTACTAACTGGTCTAGTACTTCTATCTTGCTGATGGCTAGCGTTTGGCGAGACGCATGGATTCCACCAGAGGGATAGATTTCGTATTGGAATTTGACCTGAGAAAAACATGTTTAAAAACTGTAGCAATCGAAGGGCATAAAAAACAGGACGCGAATTTCAGAGATGCATCGGCTAAATCGACACCAATGTCAAATTTGACACTTATGTTCCTGAACATGTTCAAGCTTGAAATACTGTTATATCTGCATGTTCCAAAAGTATCTGATGAAAGTGTAGACAAACCCTGTGCAGGTAAAATTTTACACAATCAACCGCTAAAGGGAATTAGTAACACATTAGTCTGTCACTTTTTAACATTATTAAATTGTAATTGAAAAATCATCGCCAAAGTTGAGGTTATAAACTCATCCTCAAAAATAAAATAAACTAATTAAACACATTTGATTGTAACTTTAAATCTCTCATCACTTTTTAACATTATTAAATTGTAATTGAAAAATGTTCGCCAAAATTGAGGTTATAAAATTTACCTAAATTCGCAAAAATCAAAGTAAAACGTCTTGGCGTCAATCAACAGGTGATTCAAAATTAGAATTTCAGGTTTAAGTATTCAAATAATCAAATCAAAAACACTAAAATTGTAAGTGGGACTACAAACTAGCTTCCGCAGGTACGTTTTCTGACCCGTTTGTTAGCGTATTAATCAGATACGTTTGGAACAGACCATAGGCATATTAGAACCGAATTGGCGTTATGCTTACTGCTTTAGTCCTGCGGCGGGATTTTATCGCACACTGGATTTTCAACGCTCGTAGCGCCAAGAGTTGAAATCCAACAGTGTGTTTTTCGACGCGCATGGATATGCTTCAAGGTATATGCTAGTTAGATAGTGTGTTGAAAACATAATACAACTCATTTGTTTTTTTTTTGTGTCAGATTATTCTGCAAACAACATATTAACGTAATAGTGTGTTTTTTTAAGTCTTTGTAAATAGATAATTGCTTCATTTTTTCCAATGTCATTGCGCATCTCTTTTTTTCTATGCGCTTTAGCTCTTGTAAGCCTCTTAAAAATGCAACAATGTGTTTTTTCGACGCGCTGGGATGCACTCTGTTAGATTCTTAATGCTCGGCTCAACACCGAGAGTTGAAAATCCAGCTATATTTTTTGTGCAAACGTGGGCTTAGTCTACCTTACCTTAGTGAGGCACAGTTTGACTTTCGTGTGATGGTCGCGGTGCGCGCCGCCCCGCGCCCGCAGCTCGCGGCGCGACGCCGGCCGCGCGACGCGCACGCGCTCGTGGCCGGCCGCCCAGCGCACGCCGCCCGACCGGTACGCGGCGGCTACTGCGCGGCCGCTCTCGTAGGGCTCGTAGTCCTTGTTGCGTCTGGCGAGGAAAGTAACTGGTATAGTCAAGACTTCCGAAATCTTTCAGCTTGGGAGATTTGGCCCAGACGAACGAAAAGTTTTCATGATACGTTTATTATGCATTTCTCTGAAGAGTGAGTGTGAGTGAGAGTGTTTATAGGTATTATAGTCTCTACTGAATAAATAACTTTTGTGGTCTACTAGTATGGTCAAACACTGGTCTTTACTTTTTTAATGAGCGTGGTAAGAAAAAACAGTACTCACTTGACAGTAGTGGGTGATCCCTGGGGTCTTGGATCCCCCTCAATGGTGACGGTCTTCTTAACCGGCGCCGAGTCAGCAGGTCGGAAGTCATTGCCACCGTACATGTTCCACGTCACGCTCATCTCGCATAGAGTATACCTAGACAAGATGATAATGAAGAGCTGCATTACTGTACACGGCTTTTAATATTGCCCATCGAGTTACAGAAACAGATCGTCAAGTACTTTCGAACTTTTACTAAAACCCGATGTGCGTGACCTTAAAACAATTCGTTCTGTGAAGTGAAGGAATGAAGCGATTGGATTATTTCCACACCTAACAGTAGAACAGTATGGGGCACGAGTTCATTAGTATTGAGTCCTGACGTAAAACTCTGAAATTAAACTATACAAGTATTTTGCCCACAGTTCGGATAGATTATTATTAAAAAGGACATGGACGCTAATCCAAACAGTTCAAAGCTTTATGTTTTCAAAAGTAAATTTGTAACAAAAAAAACGAAATTTTCAGACATGATACTGAGTTAAAATTCAATAAGGATTCGGTTTGTATTTCAAAGTGTTTTTATTTTTATAATAACTCGCCCTTGTTTCGCTCGGTTGCGATCTACTAATGTTACGAAAATCGATATGTCAAAACTACGCATCAAAATCCATTGTGTAATTTAGAAGAACTATGGGATAATACAAACACGACACGAAAAACGGCTTTGTTTTATCCTATTTATTAATAGATTTGCTTATGCTTTCCATGTAATAGTAGGCCATATGATCGCAAGGTCTTACAAAAAAAAAGGGGTGTGACTGTGTCGTAGACACGGCCGAATGTTTCACGTGAATACGTGATCGAGCGTCGTAGCTTCACCGGGTCAACATTTTTACTAAACCCAAAAGACTCCTCCTCCACCGAGCGCACTCCGTTACAGTCAGTCGTAACAAATTGTTTGATTCTGTAGCTATCGAGTGGTGTAATTATATTTTGGACGTAGATGATAGATATGTAGCTGCAACACCAAACTGTATCCCGCGATTTTGTTTTCATCAGTTTTTTAAATTGCCTCTCTTATTCACACCAAAGGAGATGTTTCAAAATGGGCCAGGTATAATACCTCAAAAAAAAAAGTGAAAAATCCGTAGAATTCGGAAAAATACAGATACTTCATTTAAATGTATACTGTTGTGGTAATTACTTGACATTTTATCAATTATTTTTATCGACTTTCAACATGGCATAATTAGTTAATCTGTGCTTAAAAACAATGACAGCCAACCATAGTTCGACCATTATCACTTCAGTCATTAACTTAACGTCAATAATCAATCAAAATGACAGCTTACCGCCATGACGAGTTTGTGTTGTTATAACAGCAAACAAAGCTGTTAGTAATTGGACAGTTGAGAAATGTTTTCAATGTCTTTCCCTATTTTTGAGTATAGTGTACCTGGACCAGGCCCAGGCTCCATACATTTTGAAACACCTCCCTTTAAAGACGTATTCAGGTCAACATTTATTTAAAAGATCTAACCGATGCAAACAATTACCTCAACATCGGCAATGGGAAGCTCTTAGGCGCCTTCAGAACATCGGTCCGGGCCGCGGGCACGGTGAAGTGGTTGTCAAACATGTACACCGGGCCGGGCCCGATCCAGTTGACGACGGGCTCGTCTAGATCGTTGTCTAGCGTCGACGCCTGCGTCTCGACGAAACAGTACTCGTCGTCTGTGTTGCCGCCGTCACTGCTTGATTTATTCTATAAATAAAGGATTATTAGTTTTATAACTTGTCTTTATATTATGTGGAAAATGTCGTGGGTACATTTACTCACTCTGTAGCTCAAATTTTGTGTAATACTGTAATGTGTAACCTTAACTGGCGAAATGTGGGTGTACTATAGGTACACCTCTGCCCAACCCTTCGGGGAAACAAGGCGTGATGTTATGTTATGTTTATGTAACCTTAGATTTTCCCAAGTAAATACAATAAAGTTTGATATAAAAATCGGAACACTAAACCTCCATTAACACGGTGCAAATTTATTGTTTAACAATTGAATGGCACCGTTTAAACAACATGTACAATTGTTGCACAATACGGGCAAGTTAGTTGCCATTCAAAACTGGTGTAAGTGTAAACAGCACGTGCAATAAAACCGCAACCAATTATCATAACAAATTTTACCACCATTCGAAACTAGTAAAAAAAAAACTTGGAAGACGTTCAATACAATTTAATTAAATATGAGCATGAGGTCCTGGGTTCGATCCCCAGGTCGGGCAACGTGTTATTGGGATTTTCTGTCTGGAATTTCTCAGTAGCAGCCCGAAATCTGGATTTGTGCCCGGTAGATGGCAATAGGCTCGCCCCCTATTACATGGGACTTATACATAACTGGCGAAATGTGGGTGTACTATAGATACACCTCTGCCCAACCCTTCGGGGAAACAAGGCGTGATGTTATGTTATGTTATTTGGCAGCACAAATATAGGTAAATCTTGAATCAAGTGTACAAGGACGTGCAAGTCTGTGTTTAGACGAAGCAAAACTTGTATGCAATAATGGGGTTAAAAACAGAAAGCTCGTCATAGGTGGCAGCACTGTTCAACGTTTACAAGCCGTCATTGTTTTGTTTGTGTTGTTTATGTTTACGTTTATGTCGATCAATATTGATCACAAATTGTATTCCAACCTGTCGTCGTCCATGACCTCTCAATTTATATATATATATAACACAAAAATATGATGCAACTACTGTGGAAAAAGTGGATTTCAAATAAACATACCGATTTCCGCTTAGGCTTCCGTGGCGTGGCCTTCGGCGAGGACGAAGGATCTCCCAACTCTTTCGCAACCTGCAAGTTAGTCGGCTTTGCTTCCTGCGCCTCCTCAAACATGGCCGGCGGCAAGTCCTCCGACTCTATGGACTGAGGTTCCTCTTCTAGCGGTTCTGAAGGTAAACGCTTCGTGTTTGACTCGTCCGGGAAAAAGAATATCTCTACTCCTTCTTTTTCCGTCGAACTGTGGAGTTCGTCTTCATCTACTGAAAGATAATTTGATTTTAGAGGGGTGTTGTATATTGCGGTCCATGGGTAGATATGGCTAATACAAGTAAGTGACTGCTGGATCTTTATAAACCTATGTGTATCTACTATCACACTGAGATATCTAATGGAATTAGTTCTGGTGATTGGGTTACATCGACAGGTACTTGTATTCGGTTAATACATACTATAATGCGAAAAGACTTTTCGCATTATAGTATGTATAACTTGTAATAAAATCTCTTTGGCTATACTATTTGTATCTGGCTGGTTTTGGTAACATTGAAAGTTTAAATTTTAAAGAACATATTTCCAAATTCAAATTAGGAAAATGTGTGATTTTTATTTGTTTTTCGTACTGTCAAGATGAGTGAATCTAATGAAGAAATTCGCAAGCCGCGAAAAAAAATTGCGATGTTTATGGACATAGTGCAGTGTCTGTGAGAGTAACACAAATTTGGTTTAAGCGTTTTCAATCCGGAAATTTTGATGTCAAAGATGCACGTCGCTCTGGTCGCCCTATTACGGATAAAAAGGATGCCATTTTTTAAAAAGTGGAGCAAGATCGGCATATCAGTAGTTACGACGTAGCTGAAGAACTGGGAATTCACCACAAAACAGTTTTGGCGAATTTGAAAAAAACTGGGTACATAAAAAAGCCCGATATTTGGGTACCTCACGAGCTCACTGAAAGAAACCTAATGAACCGTGTAATCATTTGTGATTCTTTATTACGACGTAATGACCCCGAACCATTTTTGAAGAAGCTAACTGGTGACGAAAAGTGGAAAGGACAAGAATGTGCGAAAAAAGTCGTAGTCAAAGGCCGGTCAGGCTTCACAGACTGTGGCGAAACCCGGGTACACTCGCAACAAGGTGATGCTGTGTGTGTGGTGGGATTGGAAGGGCATTATTCATTATGAGCTGTCACCACCAGGCAGGACCATCGATTCTGAACTCTACTGCGAACAACTGATAACGCTCGACCTCACACATCTTTAGCCACTCAGCAAAAATTAAGAGAATTTGGCTGGGAGGTGTTCATGCATCCGCCGTATAGTCCTGACCTTGCACCTTCAGATTTCCACCTGTTACGGTCTCTTCAGAATTCTTTAGGCAGTGTCAGGTTAACATCACGAGAGGACTGCCAAAACCACTTTTCGCGGAATTTTGATCACAAGTCCCAAAATTTCTATAGCAATGGGATCATGTCCATAACTACAAGATGGCAAAAAGTTAACGAACAAAATGATACCTACATACTTTAGTTAAATTTAAATAAACTATGTTAAGAAATGTTTTAAATTTTCTTAAAAAATGCGAAGAAACTTTTTCCCCAACCTATTATATTAAAAACAACGTAGGACCCATTACACTGCCTTGAGATACTCCGAAGGTAACATTTATAGCTTACACTGTGTATGGTGTGGCACGTGGCGTTGGGGCCGATTTTTCAATCCTCAGATAAACAATCAGATAACCTTTCTTCGATGCATAGCAAGATTCTTAGTTTTTCAATGGTCAGATAGTAGTTAATATAATTTATTAATTAATTAATATAATTTATGTGACAATTGGAGATTTACACGTTTTGTTGCTATTCTTGTCTAACACGTTGAATACTGTATCTGTGCATCTAGCTTGCACATAGATAGTTTGAAGTTGGCTAGCATAGACGGTAGACCACAGATTGCTTTCCTCTAGATCAGGGGTTCCCAACCTTTTTTTGTCTACTGCCCACTTTAAGAATAAATTATTTTTAACGCCCCCCTTTTTAAACATACTTAAAAACCGCTAAGTACTTATAACTGATTATTGAAACGCCAATTTATAGTATTCGGACAGAGTATCTTTTATTGAAAATAAAACAAACATAATCAATTCTTATATAAAAACTAATGTGAAGGTTGAATCTGATGCTGTTCAATAAGTTTGTTGATATCAGGTTCCAATTTACTCAAAAACAGCCGCAAGTCGCCACGTTCGGTAATACGCAAACGATTTCTCTTTTTAGTAAGCAGCGTTGCCACAGCACTAAATCCACGTTCACACAAATATGACTATGGGAATGCTATCAAAAATCGTTGAACAATTGACCACAATCCAGGGTACAATTGCGGGATCGGTTTTTGTAGCAAAAATTCTTGATATCCATTTTTGAACTTGATTTTTATTTCTTCGTTTGTTGTCAATTCTATAAGTTCTTCTTCCAGCTGAGGTGACATTGCTGTGTTGACATTTGAAAACGGATCCAACACCCAGTCTTGTATTTCCAAGTTTAAAATGTCCTGGTATCGTTCGGTGAAGTCAATGTGGAGGTTTTCTAAATGTTGGCAGTAGGCAAACAATTCGTCGTTACTGCAGTATACTGATAAATTCGAAAAATTGTGAAACTCACGTCTGCCCATATTCTTATATATTTTGTGCGGAAGCAGTTTGGCTGCGAAAGCAGCAACGACATTTTTTGTTTTAATTAAATTTAGTTCATCGCCTTGCAGTTGGAGGTTCATGTCGTTGAACATTTTATACAGGTCTGTCATGTAAGCTATATCATTCTTTGATGTTATGAGCTTGTTGCGCAGTTATGTATCTTTAGTTTCCAAGAACTCTATCATAGAGTCAAACAGGTTGTAAAATCGAATCAGACAATTGCCTCTTGACAGCCAACGAACTTCAGTATGAAGCAACAAACGGTTGAAATCTTCGTCATTAGTAACACAAAGCTGATGAAATAATCTATCATTCAAAGAGCTGCTACGGATTTTATTGACTGCTTTGATGACATATTGCAGTGATTGAAATAGTCGTTCACTTAAGTTTCTAGCAACCAAATGTTGTCTATGAATAACGCAACGTATAGCAAGGACATCTGGAATTTTATTCTTTAAGTATGCTATGAAGCCTTTATGGCGCCCTGTAATAGCCGGAGCGCCATCCGTAGCAACTGATATAATATTTTTCAAAGGAATCTCTTTCTCTTCACAAAACTTTTCCAATGTATTGAATATGGTTTCGCCTTTTGTATCTGTCTCCAAATTTCTGGCAAACAATAGTTCTTCACGTATTTTCTCATCTTTAATAAACCTCACGTAAGATAGCAACAACGCTTCATTAGTTGGTAAAGTGGACACATCGAGCTGAATTGAGAATTGACTAGTCCTCAGATGATTGCACAATGATTCTTCAATGTTTTCAGCCATTTCATCAATTCGTCTTTGCACAGAATTATTACTCAAAGGAATTTTTCGGATAATATCTGCGGCCGGTTTATGAAGCACAGTAGTTATTACTTCCTTTATTGCTGGCAAAATTAACTCTTCTCCGATGTTGTGTGGTTTGCCTTTTTGAGCAATTAACAAAGAGATATTGTACGAAGCTCGAAGTCCGTCGTCATCTTGCTTAGCAGCCGCCGAAAATAGTTTTGATACACTTGGCTGAGTATTATGCTTCTTCTCTCTAGGTCTTGAAAATATGCTACATTCTTTTCTGTCTTATCTGGATGCATTTTATTCAAATGATCTTGCAGTCTTGAAGGCTTCATTGCTTCGTTCGAAAATGTTTTTAGACATAGAAGACACAAAGGCGACGACGGGTTTGTGGGATTTTCAATAAATCCGAATTTAATATATTCCGCAGAGTATTGCCGTCTCTTCTTTTTTACTTCCGACATTGTTTTGTTTTAAGAAATACGTAAGTGTTGAAATCAAGTACTGCTTATCTATTATGCGCGAAACCGCAAATGAAAATAAAATAAATTTACGTCGCTTATATAGGATTGCATAAGCAGCACGCACCAACAGGAATAAGACAAACGTGCATAAACTCGTTTATCTCATTCGCGCCCAATCGTACTCGACAAGCAAGAACAAGTATTATAGAACCAGCCGATTGGTATAGGAATGTACAATTCGGATTATTTAACAAAACTTGTTAAAACATGATTGCCCGCGGTCTTTTATATCGAACCGAGTTTGAGCTATATCTTAATTAATATTAGTTGATGTTCACAAGATGTAGTCGAGAGTCGAGAGCTCAGTCGGTGTCTAAGAGTCTTCCTAGCTAGGTAGATGAAATTATAAATCGACCCCAAAGCCCTACACAATGCCCCCTTTTTTTTCTGGGTTTCTTACCGCCCCCCTTTAGGCTTGCAGCGCCCACAAGGGGGCGTTATCGCCCACGTTGGGAACGACTGCTCTAGATAATATACGATTGTTTTTTTTTATATATTTATTTTCTGTTATCCAGCCAGATAATTTTATACGCTAGATTCAGATTCTAGATTCACGACTAAATTGCATAGTTTCTGCCATAAAACAAGGCGTCAACATATTAATAGTTTCTGAGAAAAATTTTTACCGGTTTACATTAGAAACTTACTTTAGTAGAAATATACGTTAAATTATACTAACGTGTTGTATTAGGGCTCTCTTTCATAGCTTCCGCCATGAGATCATTGACTTGTTGAATTTCACTGGGCGATAATTCTCTTATTTCCTCTATGGGTCTGTCTTCTAGTCCTGAAATGAAATTATCAATCTGAGCTTTGTACGGTTATTCTTACTTGTGCATAAAGTGTTAATAAATAATTAAATATTGTATAAAAAAACCGGCCAATTGAAATCGGACTCGCGCACCGAGGGTTCCGTACAAACCTGTAGGTATATAAGTAAAAGTTCACACGCGTTCATGAGGAAAGGGGTAGTATATTTTTTTTTTATATGACGTTGCAAAAAAAAAAAACGTATTTTGCCATTTTTCCATTATCTTTGCTATAAGATGTTGCCTTCGTACCAAACTTCAAGATTCTGAGTTCACGGGAAGTACTCTGTAGCTTTTGATTCCCTTGCGAGTGTCGAAAATTTGCGGTATAAACGGCAGTATTTTTTTTATTACGTTAGCTCAGAAGTTTGTCACAGCTCCAAGGGACAGAAGACCGGAGTATTTGATATAAATTCCTGAGAAAAAGATACTTGACAGACAGACAGACGGACGGACGGACAACAGAGTGATCATATATGGGTTCCGTTTTTTCCTTTCGAGGTACGGAACCCTAAAAATTAAGGATAGATAGCCTTATCCCCCCTAAACTTACATTGAACTCGTGACATTGTATTGAACAAATTAATATCGATTTTCTAAGACATTTCGACGTAATAAACACTAAGTTTTTTTTTTCAAATTGTCTGTGAAGAAACTACAGATCATTCATTTAATTTGATTCCCAGACATTTTCTTCGTATCCCAAACCTAGTGTTAATTAATTCTTATACATACCTACTAAAGGTTCCAGCGGCTGGTCGGAGCATATGCTAGTATGACGGGATGAGGGGTCGAAGGGCGTCTGCGAGTCGCCGTCGGATGCGGCGTACGTCAGCAGGCGACACAGTGCCGAGGCAGAGTCCCAGCACGTGTACAGTGTTACCATGTTGTTGGACGCGCTCAGGTCCACTTGTGGTTGTTCGTTGGACTGTAATAGGAGCGAAATCTAAAATAGCGGCAGTCTTTTTCTGTCGTATCTACGCAAACTAAACTGGGTGAGTTTTAAGTAGAGACAGGGCGAAATACGAACTACGACAAGTAGAATTTAAGGTGATTGCTAAGAGGCACTTCCCCATACATTCTTTAGTGGAACAAATCTCGGCACTTTACTTTTACGATTTTTGCAGAACAAAAACAAGAATATTAACGGCAAACCCAATAACTTAATACAGGTCGCTACTGATAAACAGTTAGACAGTACAATTCAATCTTTTCCTGTTAAACTATTATCTTTTAACATGATATAGGCCGTATATCGTGCATACTTTGGCTTTATTGGGACCTTCAAACCAGAGATTGATCGGATTTACCGGTTGATGGCAATAGGCTCGCCCCCTATTAAATGGGACTTTAACATAACTGGCGAAATGTGGGTGTACTATAGGTACACCTCTGCCCAATCCTTCCGGGAAACAAGGCGTGATGTTATGTGTTATAGTCAAAAACTTAGATAAAAAAACATGGGCGGAGAAGTCAGGAGTTTGATTTGAAAGAAATCAAAAACGTGTATATTTTTTACGAAAACGTTCAAAGTTGTCTAAACTAACTTTTAAAGATATTATAAAACTTTTTTAAAGATATTTTACGACGGTAAGCCCGGTCGAAAAACGATGAACTCTGGTCTCTCTCGCTACTTCGATTCTAGTTTACGATCCGTATTATCTCAATCGTAATCAAATATAAGTTGAGTTTGTGTGTGAACCACCTATTGATACTTTACTATTAACATTCCTCTTTTTTATTGTTTACAAAGCTAGTCAAAAAATTACCAAATTGTCTCATTGTGTATCTGAGGAGAACGTGGTTGATTTCACACTTGTATAGTTTCTGTATCCTATCTTTTTGTAATGCTTAATGTGTAATTGTTTGTTATGGTTTTTTTTTTATAAATAAAATAAAATAATACTCACATAATTAGCCTTATCTTCCATTCTAAGCGACAACTCAAACAGTCCGACATCAACAACACACACGTAGTCCCTGATCACGTCGGGCATTTTGTCATCGTCTTGAGGGACCGCCATGTTTGGCTTCGTGACGTTGAGATGCATCAGGAACAGAGTACACTCCTGGGCTAGGAAGCGCAGGCAGGAGGTATTGGTCGCAGCGATCAGATTGCTGGATACGCTGAAGTTGCCTAGAGTTAGTACTGTGCGGATTGGGAGGAAGAGAGGCCTGCAAGGGAAAAAGGTTTTAAGACCAAAAGAAATGGAAAGTAAATAAAAAAAATGTGCTTTGTGTTCAAGCCAAACTTGGAATATCGTACTAGCAGCTGTAGGCTTTTATAATGTGACTTAGAACGGGAGTTTAGGTTCTATTATTACTAGCCAAGATTTTCCCGAGGCAGTGCAGACTAGCCTACTCTCCTTAGGTTCTTAACGTTTTTTTTTTGGGCGTTAGGTTATTAAGGTAACAAAAATCTTTTCATTAAAGTATTAAATTTCAAACATCAAATGGACTTTTAGTGACGACATCAAATAATGATAACATACGTGAACATACACGAATTGTTTGAAGTCGCCTCTGTTTCCTTGACTACTCTATGCCCTCTAAACAAATAACTTACCTATAATCAACAGCGCAGTCTAACACATGAACATGTAGTTCTGATAGCACTGTAGATGGAGTATATCCGAGCACAGGGTAGTCAATCACATCTATAACATCCATGAGTTGAGTCAGCCACGCGATGCCCTTGTCGCCTCTGTGGCGGAGCGTTGCTTGCTCTATGCCTAGAGCTATGCATATTGTCTGTGGGAAAAGAAAATTGGCTTTATTAAAATGAGTTTCGTGCCAAAAAATGGCCATTTACAAACAGGTAAACAAGTCAATCTAATTTTAGAAAATAAGAATTTGCATGCTTGCTACTTGTCAAGCTCAAAATTTCTCCGATTGATTTCGAAACAGTTCGAGCAACGCTGATGCATCAATTTGAATTAGGCTTTTAAATTTATTGTTTCTGCATGTAATAATCTTATTTAATATGTAATGTTCAACACAAACTCAAACTCAAATCATTTATTTCAATTAAACCATTTACAGGCACTTTTGAATTGTCAAGGAATCGGTCAGTCAGAAATATGAAGCCAGTTGCCCATTCCAAAGCGCAGTAGGTCACTATGGAGAAGAACAGGCAAGAAACTCCATGGACACAATGTTGATTGTTTAAGAATAAATAAATGATAAAAAATACGTGGGTAAAATGGTTCATACTGCTACATCCATAAAGGCAGTAAACATAAAAACCTCACAAAGTAACATCATAATGCAATAAGAAGGGATGGCAATCATTAATTTCAAATGCCCTATTAGAAATTAGTAATATTAGACACTAATAAAATATCTCCAATCTTACTTTCAAATTAGGCGTCTCCGAATCCGGGTCGACTTTGAGCGCGAGTGTAAACATGTCCTTCTTTGGCAACCGTTCCTTTATGATGACGCCCTTGCTGGACGGGTAGATCGTACTCTTCAGGTGAGACGGCAGGAGCGTGCCGTACTCACGGAACGGGGGCTTCTCTGAAGGTATTGTTAAAAGGGCTAGAACGGAGAAATAAATTAGTGTATTTTGCGTTATAATAATCTTTATTTACACTTAGACGCAAACGTCTGTGTAGCTCCCTGGCTTCTTGTACTAGGAGTTCCTGTATCACAAGAACCGATAAAGAAGAGTCTTTTAGCAAGAGCCATTTTAGTGTCTTGGGTGTGTAAAAGATACAATAACGATTACGATTAAAATACTTTAATTTAAAAGTTTCGGTCATTAAAACTTTATGTAAATCTTAGGAAGTGATTATTTTGTTCATGATTTATTGGAGGACTGACTAGGCTGAGCATTAGATCACCACAGCGAGGTAGTCATTGCTAAAAAAAAATTCAACATTGAGTTCCTTGAGAGACAAAGCAGATATGCACGTCTGTGTCCGCTTTGATGCGCTCTCGTGCTAAAAAGAAGTCTATTCATTTTCAACTTTATTTTTTTACTAACACAAGGTCGATATTTGTTTGGCATCGACAACTTTTCTGTGCTACGCCTTATCAGCAAAGTCCGATGTGTCATACTATCATTAAATTACATCTAATTACTTACAATCATGATACAGCGTGGTCCTCTCAGCTCGTAGACACATCTGAGCAGTCTTCGGGCGTCCGTTGAGCCCGCTCACTTGACACATGGCCAAGTTATGAGCTTCCAGTACTAGCTCACCCATCTGACCTGGTACTACTCGTTTGTTGTTGTCCTAAACGAAACACAGATAATTAATAACCAGCTATGTATATTCGACGATAATATTGTCATGTCTAGCTTTTATAGAAAAAATCTACTATTAATACTTCACGATGTAAATTCGGAGGTGTCGATAGGGATTCGAAAAAGTGTCGATTTTTTTTTTGATTATTGGTAGTATTAACGGTGATACTTAGAGTGTATAAACACTGAAGAAGGCATGAGCGAAATATTCTGCAAACCAGCGCTGGGGCTCGATCTTGCATAGGGTCGCAGCTATATGCTGAGCGATAGCCGTTTTGCGTGAATGTGACGCAAGTTTCCCATAACCTTTTCTTTTTTGAGTGTTGTTCTTTTTTGCGTCATGTTTACCGCAAATAAAACGTTTTTCTTTCTTTCTCAATACTTAAAATAGTTAATTTTTAATCAAAATATTCATTATAAACATGACTAACTATTATAAAAAATACTTTCATTTAGAAGGTTATACCGTCTTTATTTAAAATTGACGTATTTGAACGCTTTTTTACAAGTTTTAACAGCATAACAAGGCATTTTCTCGGAGCACTGAATAAGAACCGCGCGTCTTGAAAACGATTTACAGTGATTTGAGTGCGTCAGAATCGATTTGAAGAGTTTTTCTGACCGGATTAGATCATTTGATTTTTTACTTTTATAGAGGGGAAGTGTTCATAAAGGCTTCCCCAGTGTTATACTCTAAGCAGTGATATTATTCACATAATTTTTCTTTGACTTTCAACTTTTATTGCAATGCAACACTTTTATCGATACATATGTTGTTTAATATCGATACTATATAAAACTTGTTTGATAGAAGACTTATTAGTTAATGGTTTCAAAAGACAGCTGTCACTAACTTACCCTAACAGGCGTATACATAGTCAAGAGTCCCTTCCCGACTTTGAGCGTGAGACAGAAGTTATGCGCGTCACTCGTCTCTTGCGCAGGCTTGCTCGCGCCGATGCCCTTGCGCAGCTTGTTGTCGTACGTCGAGTAGTAGAGGTTCTCTTCTTCTGAGGAAGTGCTGTCTGTGTCGGAGTCTAGATAAAATACAAGGAAAGAGAACTGTTATGCGTTGCTGTTATTCTATAAAGTTTAAGATATTTTTACGGTGGCTAAAAATAAAACACCAATTGTGTGTGTTTTTTTTTGTATTGGTTGCTTACCATAGCCACTGCCTTTGCACAGGCCAAAGGCGGGGTTAAGAGTGGGACAGACGAGCGGACTGATGTCGAACTGGTCGATTATCTGCGGCTCCCACAGCAGCAGGTCTGAGTTGATGCGGTTGTAGATTATTTCGTAGAGCTGCTTCGACCTGAGAACGACAATAGAAAAAAAAAACAGCTTAATAAACATGTATTGTATCCCTCAACTCATGCCACATCAACCCGCAGTGGCGATACGCATACGAGGTCGTATACCTGGTTTCGTGTGAACATTTTTACTCTCTACAACTACCCTTTTACTAAAACTGTTACGAAATCCTAGTGTAATTTTGTCATTGTATTAACCCAATACGTCAATCGCCTTTAAGTATTTATAAGTCATAATATTGTATTTTCTCTGGAAGTCATTGTGTAAATCTTATGAGAAAATAAATATCTACAACCGCAACCGCAACCGCTGAAATCGCAAACATAACTTTATTATTAGTCTCAAAGGGAATGAAACTTTCTCTTTAAATACTTTGTAAATAAACATTTAATATAATTTCTATTCATTTGGTAGCGATGCCAAAGAACGACTTCAAATCTAAATCACGGGCAATTGCAGGTTCTCGAATGCTGAAAATTAAAAAGTTAAATTTCTGAAAGTTAAAACAGTTCTAAAATAAGGGTACTGAGGTAGCCAGGTAACGCTAAAATAAAAGTCATTGATCTGACTTATACTAAAAAGTCCCGGAACTGATGCGATAGAGATCGCTTGTCGTACAAGACTGTCGCTAATACTGCTTCAGTCCAGTTTTATAAAAACTAACACTGAACGCAACGGAATAAGTAAGAAAAGAAAAAAATGTTATCTGACAGATACTTTTAGATAGGACATTATGTGAATTACTCACTCTAGCTGCAAACTGAGGATTGGTAGAATGAACTCCAGATGTATGGACGACAGTTCTATGGAGCTGCTTGTGAATTCTGACATTTCTTCATCATTACCGGGCACTATTAGCTCATCTTCTTGACCACCTAAAATAGTTTTTAGTCAATATAGAAAACCACTTTGTCCTCAGAGCGTTCATTACGATATTTTTGACAAAAATGTATCTAAGAGTAAAATCAAAATATTTAGATATGCAAACTGACTATGGTAAACTTAAAATAAAAGGCACGACATTAAAACATCAAAATATCTCAATTGAAAAGGGCCAAAATAATTGACTCTTTTATTTTGTATAGTTGTTCCATTTCAAGATCGCACGTTGCACATTGCAATTTAAGGCTCTAATCGCTAATCGGTCATCCAAAGTTTTTCTCAGTGATTCTCTCGGTGTGATTTGTTTCGCGAAATAAAACTCTTTGTACTGTGCACCTGATCTAAAACGCACGAGCCAGTGTAACAAACGAGGAACTGCCTGCCTGCCAAAAAATTCTAAGCACTGAATCTGGTGAGATCAATCCATTACTAATTTTTATTTATTCTAACAAAGGGAATGTTTTCAATTTAGAATTCGTACAAAAAGTGTTAACTTATTGCCTTGACTAGCCACTAACCTTTTACACTACACGCCGGGCACCCGAATCTCTTTTTTAAACTATATTTGTCTTACCTCTTAGTGGGATCTATGGCGGGCGAGTGTTTTTAAGTTCAAAACATTTAGTGCCCTAACCAAAAGTGTTTTTTCTTTCTTTGTGAGTGTGTGTAAGAGAGTTATAAAATGAAATATGTGTTTCTAAAAGTTCGCATTCTGTAGCAACAAGCTTACAAGATCCGTGCCAGTCGGCCAGGCGAAAAAAAAAAGGTTCCAAAAGTATTGTTAAGTGCTGCAACCCAGAGTTTTTTGTGAGTGCCCTTCCTATTTTTGGATATTACAAATAACAACATAGACACGGTGGAAGGCCATGAATGATGCTATTTACAAAAACCGGAAGCGGATAGTAGCGAGACCTCAGACGAAGACATTGAAAAGCACAAACAGCAACACGTAACACAGCAGAGCATGATTCACTGATGAAGCTCGACCTGAATCAACTCGGCTGCGACGTTAATAAAAGATGCCCTCCCATAGATAAATACCACCCGTCTCTCCACTATTACAATGTTAATTTTAGGGTGCATTGCTCGATTGGCTCCACTCCTTCCTATCCTAAGGGCACGTCTTCCCTACCATTAAAGCGCCCCCGGGTCTAATCCTTGATATGCACTGGTCCTTGTAGCACCATGAAGCATGAGGCTTGAAGGGCTAGTGCGAATCTTAGGGTTCATTCGATTAATCGAGTCTGGTCAAACCACGCTGGGGTCGGTGCTTTTCATTCATTTCATTAATTCATTCATTTGATTTGATTTGAACAACATAAAAGCACCCTTGCACCTGGCGATTTGCATCGACTATATAACTTTAACTTGCCATACCTTGATGCGGACTACTCTCGTGCTTCGTAACACTCTGATGCGCCATCTTCTTCCCGCTGAAGGGACTGGGGTGGTTCGGCCGCAGGTTGTTCATCATATACATTGACGTCGTCATAGGGTTGATGTGTGCGGGCTCGAAGTTTGACGGCTCGTCGTGAAGGTTGTCAAATGGACCTTTTGGTGAGGACTTCGGTTTGAAGGTTATTGATATTCTGTAGAGGAATATTTGTAGTGTTAGAAGCAAGTTTTGATTGCGTCGATCACGAAACCCTGCTTTTGAAACTTGAGCATTACGGACTTGGAAAACTTGCGCTCAGTTTAATAAAATCTTATTTAAATGATAGACAACAGCAAGTTCAAATAAATGGTGTCAATTCACTTGGTTTAAAGGTAAAAATGGGTGTTCCACAAGGCTCGATATTAGGTCCTTTCCTCTTTTTAGTATATATTAATGACCTACTCCATTTATTAATAAATCAACCACAAATGGTGTTATTTGCTGACGATACTTCCTTGATTTTTATGGTAGATAGTTGTGCTTCAAATTTTGACGACGTAAATAACGCCCTACTGCTGGTCCAAAATTGGTTCACGGCTAATAATTTAGTACTAAATGGAAATAAAACTAAGTGTATAAGATTTTCTTTACCAAACGTCAAGAGTAGTGATTGTGAGATAGTATTGAATCAAGAGAAGCTAGAATTCGTCGATAAAACGGTTTTCTTGGGGATCACGCTCGACTCAAGGCTACAATGGGGTCCTCATTTAACATCTCTAGCAGGACGGCTAAGTTCAGCAGCTTACGCTGTCAGAAAAATCCGTCAATTTACTGATGTAGATACCGCGAGGCTGGTCTATTTTAGTTACTTTCATAGTATCATGTCTTACGGTATTTTACTTTGGGGACGGGCTGCAGACATCGAGTCTATTTTTATTCTGCAGAAAAGAGCCATCAGAGCCATATATAATCATTGTAATGGGGTCCTCATTTAACATCTCTAGCAGGACGGCTAAGTTCAGCAGCTTACGCTGTCAGAAAAATCCGTCAATTTACTGATGTAGATACCGCGAGGCTGGTCTATTTTAGTTACTTTCATAGTATCATGTCTTACGGTATTTTACTTTGGGGACGGGCTGCAGACATCGAGTCTATTTTTATTCTGCAGAAAAGAGCCATTAGAGCCATATATAATCTCCGCAGGCGCGATTCTCTAAGGGAATTGTTTAAGGATATTAACATCATGACTGTACCTTGTCAATACATCTATGAAAACATCATGTACGTAAGAAAAAATTTACATCTTTACAGTAAAAGAGGTGAAAGACATAATTATAGTACTAGAAATCGGGACCTATTAGTTCAACCAGGTTTCAGACTGGCTAAAGTAGACTCATCTTTCATGGGGTACTGTCTAAAATGTTATAATAAAATACCTCTCCACATACTTCAACTGAATGAGACAAAATTCAAATCCTTTGTCAAACGCACACTATTCAGGCAGGCATATTATAGGTTGGAGGATTACATAACTGATAAAAATGCCTGGCTTAATGCCGGTCCTGCTCCACACAACACAACACAACTAACTGATTGACATTTGAAACACTGTTGAAGCTGCTGAAGATAGTAAGAATTTATTTGCATTATATAAACTCAATCTCCTTTTTATTATACAGATGCATTGCACAGATGTGAGTACTTTGTACTATAGAGCTACCATTTACCGGGTAATGTCATAGATTGACTTGAATGTGCCTTGGCGGCTGATAGTATGTCATGCTCACTCAAATGTCTCGTTGACGGTGGCGCGTGTGTCGGATCATTTAGCTCCCTTCAAAATGGTTGAGCTGAATGGTGCTGATCCATGCGTCATGTTCGTGAACGGGCGCCGTCAGTTGGGACTGGTCATCTCTTAGCTGCCACGGCTTATTTTAATAATTAATTAGCTGGATTGTTTTTAATTATGTTTTGATGCACTCTGGACGCTATTAACGTGTACGGTTTTTTGTACATCGTTCTCACTTATAGTGTCAACATTAATCGATGTAACTAAGATATATGTAAAAACATTATTATTTAAAAGAGTGTCCATGGAGTTTCTTGCCCGTTCTTCTCCATAGGTACCTACTACGCTTTGGAATGGGCAACTAGCTTCATATTTCTGACTGACCGACTCCTTGACAATTCAAAAGTGCCTGTAAATGGTTTAATTGAAATAAATGATTTGAGTTTGAATTTGCAATATAAACCTTCGCCTACTTTGCAAGTTAATGCAAAAATAATTATTTATTTTTAAAAGGTGCAGGGTGAATCCGAAGCTTTTTTGTAGGATTTTATAGATAAAATCTTCCCGGGAACATTAGTGATCTATGCTTATCAGACAATAGAAATCGAAAGACAGTGAATTTTATTATCAGTACTTCTCAGTTCAGCTTTCCTAACGACCGCTGTCCATCACTAAGTAGGAAGAAATCTTAGGATTTTTGCTTACGTTGGCAAAGCAGTTGTATTTACATGTCCACTCAGAATGTTCCCTTCAGTGACGTTGTCGTCCATTGTTGTTCTTGCTATGTGCGTCCCAGGGAAAGTGTCATTCTCCTGAAGAACAAAATAAACCGTTAATTACTAACTGAAATGAACTTTAGACTTGTAGACAAAGATTAACAGGCTGATGTAGATTTTCGATCGTACAATGGGCGATGAGGTTCTGCAGATTTTCTATCTGCTCTCTTTGCCATGTGCCAGTTAGCCCCATCTGAATGAATCACCCTGTAGAGTTGATTGGTTTCAGCGTTAGACTATAACTTACATAATAATATAAGTCCAAAATGGTGGATCGTAAAGTGACGGTGGAAGGCTGCGGCCTCACGCTGGGGGTCTGCTGCGAGCTGATGGTGGCGTTCTGGAACTTGAGCACGAGGTAGTCAGGCCGTACGCGCCGGAACTCGCGGCTCACGCCCGGCCGCAGGTCCGCTATAGGGAATCTGGATATATAAATATTTATTAATATCTAGCGACCAGCCACTGCCTTTCACGGTTTTTACGACTTGACAAAACAGCAAGATATTTTTATAAATATTAATTTATTATTAGAGATCGGATATTCGGGCGCATAACCTAACGTTTATTTTTGGCTATGAAAGCATGGAAGCGGCTTCTGAAAATAATTTTTTTGTAAAAAAAAAGCAACGAGATACATAACTAATCGGGTGTATACTATGGAAGCGACTTAAAAAAAAAAACAAAAAAGGGATTATTTAAAATATTAGGTAGCAAGCGCATTTCATATATGCCAACATCTCAACTTTAGGTAAATATGCGACCGAATTTCTCATCTCTATTAATTATACACATAAACCTTTCGGAATAAATTCTCTAAATGATGTTGAAAACCGCATCAGAATCCGTTGAATAGTTTAGAAAATTGGGATGATGACTACTATTAAAAATGTTCGTAAAAATAATGTAATTTCAAAGAAGGCATAGTAAAAATGAAATAATTGAAAAAATCTGTTAAATCGATGTAAATATGAAGAAGATACACGCTTTAAAAGTTTTTGGAGGGTATTATTCCTGTCCTTGTGACGCGGTACGGACAATGTACGGCGCTAGTATGAAGTTACGTTGTCGTGACGTCACTTCTACGGTAGTACTGTCCTAGTCTAACACTTATTTTAAAACGTTTAAAACTTGGCAGTTTTTTAAGCTTTTACATTTTTTGTAATACTATTTGCACTATTTCGAAAAAAAAATTGAGATTAAAAAAAAAAATCGTCATCATCCCCATTAACGGGGTTACACAGACAGACATGAAAACCGACAGTAATTTATAATAGTGGATTAATGAAGGTAAAAGACAGGAGAGGGAACGGTCAAAAAGCTGCCGATCAGATAATTCAAAATCTTGTACGACTGAACCTGGACCAAAAGGTTTGTAATTCATGCCAAGTGAACGCGTCAAGGACGCCCCTTACCGCGATACGTTTGTGTTGATCATGTTAGCGACACTGCCTTTAATTTTTATTCGTATCGTTTTGAAATATTGGAATACATTGGTAGAAAAGGGCGTGAACGACTTTTATTTTAGCGTTATCTGGCGGCTAATATAGCATTCAGCTGCGTCCCGTTACTGACTGGTAGCCGACCCCAACACAGTTAGATAGCCACATTGATTGAGTCTTTTAACTGCATTTAAATAAGTGAAAGTGCCCGTCAGTTAAATTAATAACAACCTTCGTCAGTTCTAATAACAAATAAGCTTCTCGTCAAAGTTGAATTTGTTGTTCATACAAAATTAAGTCTTATTACAAGTTACGAAGGTTGTTATTACTTTACATATTTTGCTCTTAATGGTGACACGCGCGTGATAGCTGCGTGGGTGCTTCCACTTGTTTTGTCTATTCCGTGCCGGTACCGCCTTTCGCGGACGCAGAGATCCGTTCCAAACCTAAGAAGAGCCAAACTTGGGTCGTACCTAGTATTTTAAACGGGTACAAGCAACACTGCTCTGCTTAGTCAAATTGTGCACAGATCAGACAGTTTTTTTTTGCGTATTGGTGTTTGCGAAAATTCGGTGACATGAAAACAAATTAAGCAGACAATTCATAATGGGAATCTGTGTCGATTCATAATTACAAAATGGCGGACTGGTGATGCGCCTCTGACTCCCTTTGACGTCACACTCAGCGCCGATTATGAGAACATAACCCAAAAAAAAAATCTGGTCAGAATTTTAAAACTCGGTTATTTTTATTAATTGTACTTCTATGAATATAAGTTAAAGCTAAATAAATAAATCAAATTATGGCGTGTCCTTGAAATATAAATTTAAAACATAAGTAATCTCAAAAAAGAAAAATACACCACAAAAATTATGTTTGCAATACGTAAACAATAGCAATTTCGTATTTCATTGTTTGATATGTATTTTAAAAACAAACAAAAAAAACACAATCTTTCATAAATTTTCTTTTTTCTTACTCATATTCCGTTGGGTTAGGTGTTTGGTATTATGAAATTCGACCGAAGCAGTATTAGCGACAGTTTTGTATGACGAGCGATCTCTATCGAATAAGCTTTGGGACTTTTTGATAAAAGTCGGATCAATGACCTGTATTCTAGCGTTTTCTGGCGGCTACTTTAGTTTTTTACATGAAGAGACTGCATATCTGCATATCCACATAACCCAGTTACTGGGTAACATGATACTCCTTCGTAATAAAATGACAGTAATTTGAATTGAATTGTTGAAATTAATTAGTCACAATCACAACTATTCATATTTGCTCACGCCTTGTTTCCCTGAAGGGTTGGGCAGAGGTGTACCTATATACAGGGTGTAACGAAAACCCTGTCCGATCCTGAAGGGTATTATTTGGTATCGTAGTGCGTACACAAATACGTAATCATTTAATGGATACGAGATAATTATTTTTCCCCAATGAAAACAATTAATTTAGAAAATTTAAAATAATCATACCAAAGGCAACACTGATCGCTCGACAGGGTTAACCAGAGTTCACCTACAGTTTTGTATCAAAGAAGCCGCCTGAGCGCGGCGTTCCTTTGTCGCAAGCCGCCAAAGAAACGTAGGACTAAAGAAATGTACGTTTTGCCTACGCGTAGGTATCAACTGATATTTTATTGTAGGCTTACGCACAATGACCCCGATTTCTGACCTTCTGTTTATCAAGAAACAATTATTATTAAGTTAATGTGATGTGCTTTTGGCAATGTACCCACTGTAGGTATCAGTTTATTAAAACATTTACTTGTTACATACCTCTATCTATCTAGAACATTAGTACACATTCGACACCTTTTTATTAAATTTGCACGTACTCTTCGCAGCGCACATGTGTACGATTTGAGTGACTCGAAAGCTTCCACAATCCGAGCTGTTACTTCGATTTCCGAATCACACATTCACTCACAGAGAAAAATTTACATATTCAAATATTCCTCATTGGAATACGACATTGTTCGCGATACGATAGCGGCACGTGATGCGTACGGACATCCGATCGAAAGCTATCTCCACGTGAGACTGGCGAAGTGTCCAAACAAGTAGCGACCAGGCGGCCGGTGGAGTGTTGTCAACTTATGAAAATTTACCATATTTAGTGTTACATTTCGCATGGTAACTAAAAATAAAAAAATCAATAGCTTTTGGTTTTTATGAGTTAAGTTTTTTTTACTATTTTTTCTAGTACGTATGTTAAACCAAGAATACGCCTTTTTTGGATCGGACAGGGTTTTTGTTACATATTGTATAGCACACCCACATTTCGCCAGTTATGTTTAAGTCCCATGTAATAGGGGGCGAGCCTATTGCCATCAACCGGGCACAAATCCAGACTCCGGGCTGCTACTGAAAAATTCTAGATAGAAAAACCCAATAACGCGTTCGATTCCCAGGTCGGGCCTGGGAATCGAACCCGGGACCTCATGCTCAGCAGTAGCGATTGCGACCACTAGACCAACGAGTCTTAGTCATAGTAACTAGTCATAGTATGCGGCAATTATGTCCAAACCTGTATGTTTTTCTTTATGTTATCCTGCATGCACCTTTTTATTCTGGTATGTGTACACATGTTTGAGCAAATAAATCTTATCTATGTATCTAAGACTGGATTTCAGACTTCTCAATTCCCGTGTCAAAGATCTGCGAATGACAGCCGGGACCAACGGCTTAACGTGCTTTCCAAGGCACAGAGGGGTCTCTGTAATGGTTGGTCACCCATCCACGAACCCACCGCGGCAAGCATAGCAAAACCAAGATCATTTAATGAACTGAAATATAGCGATATGATCAGCGATCAGATGACTTCACTTACCTAAGCACAGCGTTAAGATTGGGACATTGTAGTGATAAGGACAGCTGGTTCTGTGACGACACGGGTGTACTCGGCGTAGACGCCTTGTTCGTAGCACCCCCGAAGAACGTCGCAGACATACGCTCTATAAGCGTCAGTTCCACGTCCAAGTAGAATGGCGTGCATTTTATACTGAAAACAGAGAAAGATAAATTGAAAGAAAAATATTTTATTTGGGACACGCACAGCGAATACAAATAGTAAAAGAAATAAAATGAAGGAAAAAAAAAATATTAAAAAATATATAAACTAACAGAATTAACATCCAAAAAAACAACAAAAAACAGTATAAAAGACATGTGCGAGGCCAAAAAGGCCCCTATCTCAGCATAATGGTTCGATATTTAAAAATTGGGATGAGGTCAAAGGATCTTTTTTATCCTTGAGAGAATTGACATATCATGTTTTTTTGAAATTTATCTTATAATATTTCAAAGGATGATAAATAATGTGACTCTGTGAGCAATCTTTCTAAATGTTCATAATTAAGACGCCTGTTTGGTTTTCTTATAATAACTCCTAATGAACTCCACCACGTAAGGGTTTGGTGGCAGATTTTTTTTCCAAAGTTTCAGCATTACATTTTGAAAGTAGAAGTTCGTAAGAAAAAATTATACTGGCAACGTGTTTGAATTTATAACTCATACTTACACTACATCAGTGGTAGGATACACTAGTTTCTTCTCCCCCGACATGCGCACGTACTTCGACGTCTGTTTGAAGTTCACGCGGACGTTGGCGCGCGACGTGGACGAGCTGTGCTGACTAGAACTGTCCTCATCATCTGGCAACAGAAGTAATCAGGTACTTAGTAATAAAAGCGGAAATTGGTCCATTTGGCCAGATGGGGTTGAAAGATATTGGCAATAAATTGTATTGTTTGACCTAAAATTGACTTGCATAATATTTGACAAGGAGGAATGTAAAAACAGTGAGGAAGCCATTGTGGATCAGTGGATTGGTTTTTGATAGACGAATCCACGACCAACCGATGACATGGCTCCTTTTGATTGACACTTTTATGAAGAGTTGGTCTGATTATCACACGTTTACACGACATTTATATGTTTTGTTTAAATAAGTTACAGCAGATCAACAGGATATTGAAACACGAACTTTAAATTGTACGTCACACAGTATATAGATAGTGCAATTCACGAAGACGCGCCCCACTAATTTTTGGTTGCGGGGATGGCGGGGTGCGGGGAGTTTGCTCCGAACGTCAGTCGCGAACCGTCAGCGGTTCGATGCACACAAGTAGTACACCCTATGTTGCAAAAATCCAGACTTGGCACGAAAGTTGCTCTACTTTATATTTTTTTTAAATGTCGAGAAAATCTCAGCGTGTTGTACTTAAAAGCCAGGTATGTAAATACACATGACAAAAGCAAAGGAAAGTAATTTAATTTTGAAAATAGCAAATTTTACTAAAAAGAAGACTTCATTTCATCTTTAAAAATAAGTAAAACTATTGAATGTTTTTTTTTATTTTAGGCAAGAGAAATTATTTCTAAAGTTTATATTTTATGAAAAAAGAAGCAAGTAAAAATTATGCAGAAAAACTCACTGATGCGCGATGGAGAACCGCACAGGCTGTTGGAGTATCTGAAAGCACAGTGACTAGAATTCTACGCGAAAGAAAGGAATATACTAATATAATGAAGCAAACTACAGTACCTGCTATGGAATCGAATATAACTATGGAGACGGATGCGATAGTTCCTGTAGTCCCAAGTGCGGAGCGTACAACAGAGCCGACTACGGAAGCGGATATTGAGTCTGAAAATGAAGCGAGTACGTCGCATTCGAATCTAGTAGGCAGAAGTGCTTCTATTTTTACATCACCTATGAAGAAGAGAAGGGTAAGACCACGAAAAATTTATTTAGACGAATTTGATATTGGTGTAGTCCGAAGAACTATTCTAAACTATCATAGAGAACATAGGCAATTTCCAACATTATCACGACTTAATATTGTTTTGAAAGACCGTATACAATTTGACGGATGTATTACAACCCTAAGAACATTGTTACTTAAACTGGGTTATAAATGGAGAAAAACTGAAAATAACAGGAAGATGCTAACCGAAAAACATGATATTCAAATGTTTAGATTGAAATATTTAAAACAGGTAAAGTCTTTTCGTAATGCAGGTAGACCTATAGTCTACACAGATGAATCATATATTCATACCAACCACGTGCAAAAAAAAACCTGGGCCGAAAAATGTTCTAAAACAGCAATAAAACAAAATATAAAAAAAGGAGTGCGCATAATTTATAGTACATGGTGGAAGTGCAGAGGGTTTCGTACCAAATGCGTTGTTGACATACAGAGCAGAGATCAAATCCGGAGACTACCACGATAACATGAACACCGAAAATTACTTAAAGTGGCTAAAGGAGAAACTAATACCAAATCTCCCAAATGATGCCGTGGTAGTCTTGGATAATGCAGCCTATCACAATACTAGTTCGGAAAAAATACCAACATCCAACTCCAACAAATTAGACATGAAGACTTGGCTGAATGCAAAAAATATCCATTTTGAATCAAGCTACAAAAAACCTGAACTTTATGACCTTATATTAAAAAAACATAGAAAACTTCCGCAGGTACAAAGTTGACGAATTATTGAAAGTACATGGATTCACAGTGCTTCGGCTGCCTCCTTATCATCCAGATTTAAAGCCAATCGAAAACATTTGGGGTATTGTAAAAAACGACGTTGCTAGCCGCAATATCAATCAAAATTACACTTCGATTGTGCTCATTTTAAATGAATCATTTGATCGAGTAAATAAAGATGTCTGGTTCAATACTTGTCAGCACGTGGAAAAAATAGAAGACGAATACATGAGACACTGTGATCGTGATTTTAGTTTTATTATAAATGACGGTGATACATCAGACTGAATCAGATATTTCTGAAAAGAGTGAATGACGATTTTCATTTCTCAATAAAACTCAATCAAACTTTTTCACGTATTTCATTTATGTCTATAATTACCCCCTATTATAAAAATGGTAATATTATCGAATAGTAGCTAATAATCAAATAAAATATCCACACCTAAAAATAAAAAAAACATAACCCTTTCCTTGCAGTCGGGTAAAAAATATAAAATTAAAGTAGAGCATCTTTCACTTTGACCATGACGCTCTCTCCTGATTAGTCTATTCATTGTAGTGTGCGTGTGCACTCATAGGTAATTAGTGTGTACTGATGACATTCAAACATTGACGGAAGCTTGCACACATATACTATAAACGTTTAGGAGGAATAGTGGGGCGCGTCTTCGTGGATTGCACTATCTATACAGGGTGTTAAAAGACCCATGACATAGCCATCAACTACGGATTTTGTACATCAATCTAAGTAACAAAAATTATTGCAATTAACTAAGTTAAAATACAAGATAACACTTAAATATTTGTTTTATGTGCATGGTGTAAAAGACCCATCTCATCCCTATGTCACCGTCAATTCAGTACATCAAACCAAGTAACATTGATCAAGCTGGGAAAGTAATTTTATTTTTGTTAAAAATCGTGGGTCTAAGTGGTGTTATTAAAACATCACAAACTTGTTTCCGCAACAAACTGGAATTTGACTTTCAATATATTGGTAACCAGAAGGGTATGGTAAAAAAAAGGTACAAAATATATATATAAGCGACGGGCAGTAAGAGTGACCCTCGTTCTCTTTAAGAATGTTTTTATTGAATAATGCAAGGTCACAAATAAATTTGAAAGCTTCACGTCCAGAGTCATCTCAAACATGTCTCAAGTCAAACCATGAATGTGTTACCTCCCTCCCTGTGACGTCACTCACCTTTACACTGGAACCGGATCAAGTCATAGCCGTGCGGCTCATCGCCTGCCTCAGTAGAGAAGTAGAGACACTCTCTAAGTAGAAGATGCCTTACAGAAGCCTCGCACATCGTCTGACTACCAGACGACGTGACTTTTTCACTGCCATCGAGGGATATCTCTGATGTTAGTAGCCTGAGATAAGAATATCATATCAACGTATGTGGTAAAAGAAAAACAATTCAGTAAGTACATAAAAAAAACCCCCAATCCGTAACATGGAATTTGACAAAGTGCTGATTTTCAGTCTAGTTGGTATAAATTAGTTTTGATTTTGAATCCATACAGTGACATTTTGAGAACTACACCAAGAGAGAGAATACACAGTTTGTTATATTCAATTCAATGTAGCGAAATCATAAACCTTCGGAAAACTTTATTTGTGAGCAATTGCATATTTTTTCAGACCTTTATCAGGCCTAGTTTAATGTAAGCTTCAATTTGTTTGTATGGTACCTCAAATGGTTCTTTCCAGTTGTTCTATCAAGAGCCTTGTTGGCTGCACTGAAGTCGTCCACAGTGGAATACGGATCCAAACTGTTGTAGAACTTGGTGGACACTTCCTGCATCTTGTTGGCGCTGGTCGACGATATGCAGTCCGAGCCGATCATTGTTGGGACTAGAATATCCTGAAAATAATATTTAGATTTATTTTTACTTATACCTTTTGTATTTTTATCTCGAAGCGACTGGCTAATGTACTAACGTGTACTAACACGCTGTGAATGTGTAAGTGAAGACTAGTAGCGTCAGCTCATAATACAAACACATAGTTCCGATTTAGCCCGTGTCTCGGACGGTACCGAGAGCTCCTGTGCTTACACACACGTTCAAAGCTCTTTTGTACACTTTCTTAACACAAGTAAACCGCACCCCTTCGAAAAAAACTTTTTTATTTTATTTAACAGTGTCCATGGAGTTTCGTGCCCGTTCTTCTCCACAGGAACCTACTACGTTTTGGAATGAGCAACTGTAGTGCTATTCTGTAACCATATCACCGTGAAAACGAGCGAGGAGTGAGTGAGCTGTCAGTGCCACTGATGCTAGGGATAGACCAAGACGGGATGACGGTGAGATTTTTACAGAATCGACATGCTGGCTTCATCTTTCAGTCTGACCGACTTCTTGACAATAATTATATTGTTTTTTTTTTTTTCTCAAAAAAATGTTTGTTTCCAAGTAATGCAAACAATATAACAGAAAGTGTAAAAGCTTTAAAAAATGCCAAGTTATGAAACGTTTTAAAATAAGTGTTAGACAAAGACAGCACTATCGTAGAAGTGACGTCACGACTATGCAACTTCATACATTGTCCGTACCGCGCGGCAAGGACGGGAATTATCCCTTCCAAAAACTTTTAAAGCGTGTAGCTTCTTCATATTTACATCGATTTAACATATTTTTTCGATTATCGCATTTGTACTATGCTTTCTTTGAAAGTACATAATTTTTTCGAACCGTTTTAATATTAGTCATCGTCCCTATTCAAAAGTGCCTGTAACTGGTTTGAATGAAATAAATGCTTTGGTTTTTCTCTTTATACAATGAAATCCGAATCAATGTGAATTGCATAAAATATTACCTTATGAAGAAGAACGCACGACACCGACGCGATCCTCAAGCTGACGTGGGACACTTCAGCTGTTGGGTCTCCGTCAATGTGCGGAACTGGAAACAGAATCATTTGAAAGTAAACTCTGGTGTCTGAATCGCCAAGAAATTTAAATTGCAATGAATGTTAAGGAAATGCCATTTATGTAAATTGAGTAAGAGAAATGGGACAAACGGTAATGTTGCAAATGCACAATATGTGCCCTTGATAGACACATAATGGATAATGCGGATAAGCTGCAATATTGTTAAAATTCTTATCATAATAATGAAATCAAGTTGTATGCGTATGATATTATTGACAATAAAATAACAAAATTAAACACATCCACTATGGCCCTAAATACAAACGAATAGTGAACCAATAAATAAAATATAATAACTGTGTTGAGAAGGCTGATTTTTGAGGTTTTGTGTGCGAGTGCGAGAGAGAGATCTGTGAAATTATTATTAGCACGTGAGACAGAAATATTTCAGCATCATTGCAGTATTTCTGTATCTTACTCTTTTTATTCCTCTTGATCCTGGGCGCAGCAGTGGGCATGTTGACGCTGGAGTTCATACTGGTGCTCATTGAGCTGACCGATGACGTGAAGCTCTCGGACATCTGATTGCCCTGCGATGCCATTGGGAGGAACCTTTCGTTTTCAGCCTCTGTGTCTTCTGTTGGTTGAAATAGAGGTTAGATTAGATCCTGCTTTGTTTTACAAATTTAATATTTATACTGGGTTTAAAATACCCCAGTCAAACGTTTTCATGGAATACGTCTGAGGTAGAATTTTGAGAGGCAGTGGGGTCGAATTACTTCTTTAGGAAGTTATACTTTATATATTTATACTTTTTCTCCCTATGGTGATTCGTTTAGAATTTTCCTGCTAGAACAACGTTACGCCAGCAGGAAGTGTTTTTTACCGTTTTATTCCAAAGCGTTAAGGCGCACAAACTAAATGATGAATCACTAACTCTTTGTTTGGCTAAATTAATTCTAGGAGATGCTTTCCTGCTGGCGTAACGCATCCAAACAACGAATGTTATGGCAACCCCCCATTTTGATAAAGCTACACTGCTATTAACTTGCTTTTTTTAAATCCAGTTTGGAGTTAAAAAAACCGATTCTGAAAATTGATTGGAAGTAGTATATAGACATTTTAATGGTCTATTATCTGATAGCAAAGAGCCAGTTATTGCGTTACTCAACACAATTTCAAGTTACTGCTAGGTCTCAAAGTCTAACTAAATTCAGGGAGAGCTAGACAATTACCGTAACTAGGTCCAGACCAGCCGTGCATGCTGCCAACAGGTTTCGAGTTCTGCCTCTCCAGGTTGCCTAGCAACTGCGCCTCTATCATCTGGAAATCGGCCTGCCTCATCGGCTTGCACTGCATGTTCATACCGCTTGGACGCAGAGGTATGTTGCTGAGGAGAAAATGGTAAGTTTTACTGGTGCAGTTTAAAAAACGATGCTGCTACATTTAATTCTCCAAGAAGTTATTAATGTATTGAAGGAGTCATAAACATAACTGTGTAAACTGTTATTTTTGAACACTACTTGGTCAGTTTTTCAAATCTGTAAAAGTCTCAAAGACATTTCTGAATAAATTAAACTTCTTGAATTTTTTCACAGTTAGCAACTAATTCAGACTAGCCTTACCTAGTATCCTCTAAATGCGGCTGATTCAGAGCATCAACCAATTCAAGCAACGTATGCAGCTGTCTCGGCGTTATGAACACAATGAAGGAACCAAACAACATCTTAACTTCAACCTTAGGACCCTCCACTTCTTCAGTATGCTTCAATTTCAACGACAACTCCTGCTGGCCAGTCAACTTGGCAAATAATATGGGGTCAGGGTGATTGAGCTTCTCATCGGGAGTCATTTCTCTAGATTCTGTACGGCTTTTGGCTTCAGCTATTATTTCTTTAACCGGATCCGATTCTATAGTCGATATGACACTTCTAGTCTCGTAAAAAACATCTGATAAGGTGCTTGTGTAGTTCATGTCTGGAGTTTCGACTTGGCTATCCGTTTTTTCGGCTTGCGAGGAAACGGATTTCTCCATGATAAGACTCCGGGCCATGGTGCGCAGTTTTGAATGGAACTCGTCCGTGTACAGGGTGACTCCATCGAATTTGATCTTTTTGTTGGTGTATGTGGCGACTATGTATGTTTTGGGCTTGTCTGGGTCTGTTACGTCTGGTGTTGGTTCTGAACCGGCCTCGTCGAAGTAGTCGATACTAAAAAAGTTAATGGCATTGTTAATCTGGTTACAGTTTGGATGAAACACCCTATAACATTTCGGATACCATTATTATCAAGAGTATTACTGTAGTAATTGATTCTTAAGAGTTTGCAAGTGCATTTTTACCTATTAAACGTAAGCAGGGTAAGGTATGCAATCATTGCCACATGAGCATCAGTCAATTTCAAATAAAGAAGTAATTTAAATCTTTATGCCTTTGCAATAAGGTTTAAAATGAACATTTTCATAAACTAATGAAAAACCGTAATTTATTTATTATTCTACAAATGTTACAGAACAGCCTTGAAAGTCCGTTACAATTAGGATTGGAATTCATACAACAATCTTTTTGAGTGTAACATAAAGTCCTGTAAATACAATTAATTGGACTTCTGAAAAGTAGCTTGAGTTTGTTAAATTTGCTATTTTATCAGGGCTTGGCCCATTATAAATTAATAATTCTTATTATAAATAAATATTATTAATTTATTCGTCATTTTAGTTCAACAGACAATACAACTGTGCGATCAAATCAAGGTCATTGATTCGTCGCGTTAATATTATTCTAATCAGACACCTGAGGAGAGGTCAAATGTATTGACAAGGAAGTAATATGCAACTACTATGTATACAAACGAGACACGAGACTTTATCTAGGCCCTCTGGACGTTTGGACCGTTTTAATCTGAGCAGTTCGTAACGTGACTCATCACCTAAGCTCATCACACACGAACTATGTTTTATGCACGAGCAAGTTAAATAGAATAAGTGCGATTGTCAACCGCACCCGTCAACGGGACGTCTCACCGAGAACGAGATCATGTCGTCGAAGTAGCGAAATATACGTTTACTATGGCCGCGTTTCTACCGCAAGATCGTCATCCGAGCGCAGTCATACCGGCCGCCGAAGTTCCCAGTAGTTTGGCACGAGATTGTGTAGGGCCGATGCCGATGTGGCAATACAAAACACGTTTGATCTTGTCCACAACACACTGCCGGCGCACCGGCACCGTTAGCCCCGTTTTTTTTTTTGCATATCATAACATACTGAACCGCAAAGTTCGGTAGGGGTGGACAATTGATCGCCACCGGGACGTTACGTTCGTTTCGAATGATCTCGTTTCTCGGCTGCGGTGCAACGATCTAACAGTAATGTGACTCTATCCCAAAATATTTCGGTACTAAGAAGGTTCTTCCGAGGCAGTATGCGGGCCGACTACACAATCGAATATAACCTTTCTGTGTTTCAGAAATGAAGACTTTACTATTACGTGATAAACTCAAACTCAAAGCATTTATTTCAAATAAACCAATTACAGGCACTTATGAATTGTCAAGGACGGTCGGTCAGAAAGATTAAGCTAGTTGCCCATTCCAAATAGTAGTACCTAGGTACTTATGGAGAAGAACGGACAAGAAACTCCACGGACACTCTTTTAAATCAAAGTATGATTACAAAATATTGTTTATAGTAGCCGGCACGTAACTTTTTTTTCACATAAATTGCTTGTCATTATTTTATGTTTCTTACCAATTTTTTTTTTAACATCTCTTTAGAAGAGAATTAAACAAAGTAAAAAAAACATTCTTGCCAAGTTACGTGCCGGCGACTATACATCATTCATGTTGAAATTATGCATGTGAGAATGATGCAGAACGTTAAAAGCTTCCTTAAAGATAAAATCATTTCAAATATCAAATTTAATTAAAATAAGCCGTGGCAGCCGTTATTGGTATGGTTGGATACAACAAACTCGAGACAAGGAGGGACTTAGCTATAACCACATATGTATTCCAACTATTACGCGGTAAGACTTATAACCCCGGTGTTTTGAAGGTGATTTGTCTGAATGCACCTGATAATTACGCATTGCGACGCAGGAAGCCACGGTTACTAGCAGTCCACACGCACGAACCAACTTACTCAGCAAAGCGCTACCTACGCGCGCCTTGCACGCACTTAATGGACACTGCTGACAGGATCGATTTATTTTCCTGCTCTCTGAATGAATTCACAAAAATAATATTGTATGTTTTATGTTATTTAAGATAGTATAATAAGGACCACGCTACCGCATTAGGAATTTTCCTGTAATGATAGCAGTGATTGTGGAAATATAAATGAAATAAAATAATCAGGATATTTGTAATAACACTTACTTCTTTATATGGATCTCAAGTGCGATGCCTCGATCGCCGTTTTTGGGTACATGTTCTATTCTTATTGTTGTATTTTCAAATTTTACTTTTACTCGGCTCAATACTGAAAAAATAAAAACAGTTTTTAATATCTTACCCAGTCATCTGTTTGGCTTCTTTGTTTGTTTCTATGAGTTTGAAAAGGGCAAAAAGTCTTTTAAAGTTGCAAATAATGAATTATTTGTTTGATTCAAGCAAAAGATATTATTTTTTTTTAATTTATTAAGCATAGAATTAGATTTTGTTGGTCAAAAATTTCACCACTTCCTCGGCATCGTTGGTGGCAGCGCAGAGGTCACTATTTTTTGGGGCACAGAGTGTCCAGTACCAAGATGCCAGTCAAGATTAGTAAACAAGCTTTCAGAGTAGTCTAAAAGCCTAGTTTTAAGTTTTTGCCATCATACAAAAAGCATTTATGCACAGAGCTGATGAACAGTTCATGTGATCAATGTTTTAACATTTTAATTCTTGAATATGTGTAATATTGCTACACTTAGCTGCTAATTCATGCTCTCTTTATATGCAGACACTTGCGAAAACACATTGCAATAAATAAATATTGACTTACTTGAATCAATAGCATGTGCAAACATTTCGATGCCCTCGACGGGATGGGACTCCTGCGGGCCATCCTCTTCCCTCAGACAATCAGCAGCCAGTTGCATGGATGATGACATGGATGACCACATCGACTCCAGCATTGATGACACTGTTTGTAAAAAGAAAATCAAAATAATATTATATTTTAATGACAAATGAACTTAGAAAGGTAAGTGTGACAGTCTTGATGCGGAAAGCGGAGGAAAGGATGTTGTGGCGCAGCCTGGGAGAGGCCTAGGTCCAGCAGTGGAATGGGGTAGGCTGAGTTGATGTTGATTATATTTTTGAAAGTGAACTAAAGACCAAGTTTTGTGAGTACAATAGTATGAGTACCCAACCCAGGGCTTGCTAGCTGACATATGAAAAATAATTTAATTTAATGTTTTGTGTTGCATAATGTTAATTACTTTGCTATTGCATAGAATCAAGCTCTTCTACTAACTGAAAAGACAGCTGTGCCGCTGCGGAGTTTGTTGCGCCACTTCTTCTTCCCAGCTAAAGCACTAGGATTTTGTGAAAGTCGGGCATTATGGGGGGCAGTTATATGTAATTTTGATGTTCAAAAAGTGCTGATTCTCAGCATAGTTTGACAAAATTACTTTTGATTTTGATCCTAACTAAGTTTTAACACTATAAAGCTTTATCAACGTAATGCCTTTCAGGTGTTTCAGGTGGCACTATAATAATTTTGTTAAGGCTATTGCAGTAAAGGAAAAGCATAATTTTATTGCTTAGCATAGTTATAATTTTCAAAATAAAAATCGAAAACCCCTATGCCTGACCAAGTGAATGAGAGGAAAGTTGTTATATAAATAGTGTTACATGAATCCTTTAACATTTTGACAGAATTTGAAGGACTTCTAAGGTGATACAAAATATCCAATTTCCCTATGCAGCAACTTGTGCAAAACAATTACTTAGCATTGAATTTTGAATAGTCACTGACTTTGCTCATTTCAAAGACTTATTTTGATTAGTCATACTGTATTTAATTAACAACAATAATGCATAAATTACCTGGTTCAGCCCGCACTTTTGGCTGTACGGTGAGTGATAAGCCATTGACTTTGACAATAGAGTCATCTTTGAATAGCGTGGACCACGGGATTGTTACAGTGATCTCTTTCATGTGCCCATCCACTATCTCCAGGGGCCAGTTCTGTGCATCTCCAAGCTCGTTAAGTGCCTTGAATATATTAAATACAATTTAATTTTAGAAATTATCCCAGCAAACCCCAACAACCCAATAAACCCTAACAAACTAGAAAAACAGCTATTATTTACGAAAAACACAATTGTTGCTCACAAGCACAAAATATGGTAATTTTAATTTAATTTGTTGGAGAAATTGTATACTGTTTGTAAATTCTAATAAAATAAATTAATATTGTTTGTGTCGAGAATCTCATTATTAATCAGTTTAATGTTGTAATTACAGAAACAATATAAAAGCCATTAAGTTTCGCATGGATCCATATTCCCAGCATAACTTCTTATGCTGGGAATATTACGATCTGATTATTATTATTATTATAAGGTGGTGTTATATCTTGAATTTTATTTGTTTTTATGCTGTTTTACTCTTATTTACCAGAATTAATCATAGAATTTACGAAACATATGGAGTTTTCTTTGTGTTTGACATATGCAACTTTATTCAATTATAAGTCTTGTTTATTATAATTTTATATCAATGTAGTCTGGAACACTAGTTCAGCACTGCGACCGTAATCAAAGATGCGAGATAAGGTACTTAAAATTCAGAATGCCTAAACAACTTAAGATTTAATTCCTTCATTAGTTAAAAATACAGTAATAAGAATTAACATGCGCATTGAGTGACGAAATGTAATCACGATATTTGTGTCCTTTGTTTGAAATAAAATTCATGAACAACACGTGTTGATCCTTAATGCGCATTTTTTATTGGCAAGTAAGTGCACACGTTTCTATGATAACATCGGCTTGTAACCAAACTGATTTATCATACAATATTAGGAGGAAATGGAGCAATATAATAAAATAAACTCACATCGCAGTCAAGGCTAACATCGCAAACTGTTCCAGTACCATTGTACAGATCCACACTCAGCTGATCCAAAGTCAATTTCTCTTCAAGGAAATTACCAAGATATCGTTGTAGCAAATACCTGCAGGCTCTTTTTTTAATACTTTCAGACCATGGTAGATACCACAACATCTTCAGAACTTTTTCAAGAGCATCACACTGAGAATTTTTATTTTTGTGCGTAATGACTATTGTGATTTGCGTGCGATTGACTCGCGAACGTAAATAAACATAACATTCCGTTTCATTCAGAAAACTGTCAGCAGTGTCAGCTAGTCAATTTTTAAATAGAAGTACCAGTTTGTCTATGGGCTGTAGCGGTGGGTAACTCCGGAGGTACTGAATCAAAGGAGCCGGTACCGAACGCGGATACGTAAACCTTATTTATTCCTCACAATCCTTACCGGCACCGCGGTACCAAATGATTCCGGAGCGCGCGTTCACTATTCACTCTCGTTCACTCGCTCAAGTCACTCGGAAGTACTCGGAACACTTCGTATCGCTCTAACTAACCAACTGTTCAATTCAAAATGTGCCAAATGATCCAGTGAACTAAATGAATAAAATGTTCTGCGAAACCGGGGAACCGAAATGAGCGAGTGAGTGCCGGTGCCAAACGGTGCCAAAGGAATAAATAAGGTGAACCGGTACCGGACCCGGAGTCGGAATAAGTGAATCAATTCACTTGCCGGAATAAAGATTACCCACCGCTAATGGGCTGTTGTGGTAGTGACAGCAGGATATATTTAGTCAAAATAGGTAAGTGCGAGTGAGATAGCAAATCCTGTTTGGATACACTGCACCACAGCGATACCTACGACGTATGTGAAGGCAGCCATATTGATTAGCAGCTACGAGAGACGGCGACTAGATAGCGCTAGTGGAACGTGCACCAGACGCATCATAAAGAAATCATTCACACTATAGATCATGCGGCTTAAAATACTTTAATCCAATGTAGTAAAATATTGTGACGTTTCGCTATCAAGCGATCGCCTTTAAAAAGAGCTGCGCTGTTCAATCGGCACGCCTCCCCGACCCTTGCTCGACGAAGTGCCAGCCCGCGCCGTAGCTGAGCCTGTACGTTTAAATTCCCCGACTAATAATAATATAATCCAGATCCAGCCTGTCCCATCTTGCTGTCCTCCCGCCAGCGACGCCCTAAGCCGAGGTCCGTACCCCACAGGGGGTGCCCTTAGGGAGCGTTCGCTTAGTAATGTAAGTAGTTTTACGCCCCTGGCTGGAGGCTTTGAGTCCGCTTAAGGCATCCATAGGATAGTCCGGTTAAGTAGTCACGACCTCTCAAGGTCAACTGCGAGATGCCATACACAAAAAAAAAAACAATCGGCACGCATTTCGAACGCATGCGTCTTGGTGCATGGACCACTGTCTATCGACAGTCAGTAAAACCCGGTTATTGGACGTGGAACGCTGTCTCTGACAATTAGTACTGTCCTTATTGCGGTGGGGGCATGGACCACTGTCCCTGACTGTCAGTACTGCCCTATGTGGCCGACCTCACTATTATTATTAGTTATTTAATTAATTTAATTCTATTTCTATACTTTTATATTCAAGATGCTTATTAACTGATTGTTCAATTGAAAATGTATTGTCATACCTGATTCTTACTTCTGATGGTTGGGCCTAATCCGACATCAGAAGTGGGATCGGATTTTCGCCCACCTCTGGCACTTCATCATCACAAAATATGCAGGAAAATATTCCACTACCCTCAAATAGTTTAGAAGCATTTCTTGCAAAATTAACTGATGTCTGCTGCCCCGGTCCAATGCACCACCACAACCTTTCACAGCGTTGGTACAGTTTGATCCTGACGACCCCAATTCAGACATAGGGGGCTTGTGTCGGCTTTCAGACTCCATAATTAAAAGCAAAAATTTGAATGGTGTCTATTTAATCATGAGGCTGACCCATTGTCTTCGAGACCGCGCAGCCACATAACTGACCAAGATCATAAGTCTATATTAATAGGAAGATATACAGTAGACTTTTAAAACTCGGCTCTCTCGACCTATTCTTGTTCAGGATCACTTTGACAGTATCCTTAAAATTTCAAATTATTTCTAATGACACCGCCGCTCAGGCATGTTAACGTCTTTGGCAATTGATTGAATATCCCGGACGCAAGATTATCTGAAAAGGTTGTGCCGGGTTTTGCCATTTCCATATTATCTCGGTCTGATGTTCAAATAAGTCGTAAATTAAACTCGACTGTGGTAAATAACAAATCTTAGCTATTTCGAGTACTGCGAGTCCCGCGTCGCCCGAGTCAAACGATTCTTACGTCAAACGCCCTCGTACTACGTTTGGCTTTCGTGGCAACTGCAACATATGTGGCAGGACCGGGCATCGCCATGTAATCGCTCTGTAGGTTTATCCGGAAGTCACAGGCTACGTCTGCGGGGGGCCAGGCCACATCGTCTCCACCTTTCCAATGAGGGGTTCTCGTTTAATTTAAAGAAGTGTTCAGTTTCTGAAAGTACAAACTGAATAGCTGGGGAGATTAGACCAAATCCAAAAAAAAACAAGCTTTATTAATGTCCCAGTTTGAATTTCCAAATTATTCGGCCGTCATGTCTTTCCTTGACAAAAGGAAAAGGCAATGTTAGGTTGACACCAGAGCATGACCAAATACACGCAAAAATTATCCACATTTTAACGTCTGAACCAGTTTTTGACCCTTCCTTGCCTATTGAACTCCAAACCGATGCAAGTTATTTTAGCTATATTAAGTGAGGAACCCCGAATTTAGAATTACATTCTCTATCAGTAAAAATGTTCTTTAAAGTTTTCATGATCCTCTCAACCTGACCGTTAGGTCCACTTGAACCGGTTGCTATTATTAAATGGAGCTCTATTTTATTATCATTACAAAAGTTTTTAAACTCACTGCAGTCATAACAACGTCCGCTATCTGCGATAATGCGCTTTGAAGCATCAAAATTTTTAATTGCTCTTACAGCGTATGAAGAACTTAGGCCGGAGTATATTCCAGCAGTACAAACTTTGTAAAGGCGTCTATTGAAACTGAACAACATTCTCTTCTATAAATTTTTCCCAACAGTTTTCCAGTTAGATCTAAATGAATTGTGTGCCAAGGGATTGGATGTTTCGGAATTGAATGTAACTGCACTTGTACACACTACACAGCAATTAATAAACTTTTTTACAAATTTAGCCATGTCGGGAAACCAATAAAATTCGTAAAGTTTTCCTAAAGTCTTGTCAAAACCTAAATGTTTTATTTCATTATGAACATAGGTAATTAGGGACCAAACCTATGAACGATAGGTAGCCAACTAGAAACTCCTCTACGTTCTGTGGCAGCACGCACGTTTTGCGCTCGCGCCCCGCGACATCACACTAGCGCTCAACTGTGTGTGACTCAGATTAAATTTATAAACATTATTTCTTCATCTGGAGCTTCATCCCTCTACTGCCTTAACGCCAAAGTGGTGACCCTGAACGAAGCAACCGCAAGAAAACTATGCAGCGAGACACCGATCAACCAGACATGGAATTAGCAGGAGCAAGCTCAGCGAACTCACAGGACGTTTCGCTATCACCCCAACATAACCCCGGAATCTCGCTTTCCCTTCGAGTACCACCTTTCTGGTGCGACAAACCTCGAATATGGTTCATCAATTTCGAAGCAGCTACTCATGATCGCAAGACAAGTGAAACACAGAAGCACAGATGGTCATCGCTCAGCTACAAAAAGAAGACATCGAGCAAATATGTGACTTGTTAAACAATCCGTCTGCCGATCGTTAATATTCAGTCATAAAGAAACGTCTCATTTCTGTGTACGAATAATCTGATGGCGAGCAGCTACAGAAGCTACTTTCGGATATGGAACTAGAAAGCCTAGCCAATTACCACGTCACATGCGCAATCTCGCTCACAATAAGATGCCAGATAACACACTACAGCTCATGTGGATGAACTTACTACGCACACGTCACACACAACACACCTCCTTTAGTTGTCCGTCTTCCCTGCTTTGTTAAAATTGAACGCGTTGACGGTGTACTTGAACGAGAGCGGAGGCGTCGAACGCGCTCGGTCCAAGTTGTGCCGGGGGTGTCGCGGCGGTGGCGTGCGCGAGCGGTCGTGGTTCTTGTGGCGGCATCACAATAACAGTTTAACCTTCCTAGCCAGTATGCTACATGAATATTATGTAAAAAATAAATACCCCCTTTTGGAACTTCGTTGCAGTCGCGCTATAAGACCCCAAATTTGTGACGAATGTATTCAAAGTGCAATAAATAATTTAAAACATGTTAAAATCCCGGGACCTAAAGTACTTACTAAATCCATAGAAAATGTATAGAAAAGCGACAGCCTGTGAATGCCATGGAGTTTCATGACCTTTCTTCCCCTTCTTGTAGTCTATGTTACATCCACGTTGGAACTCATAAAGGTATCGTATTATCCAAAAACTGGGTTGTGGAGGTCAGATAGGCTGTCGCTCCTTGTAAAGTACTGGTAACTATTCAGGTTCATCCGGCTAGACTGAAAGCCGACCCAAAGATAGTTGGGAAAAAGGAGAGGAAAAAAACAATCTTATACGAGTGCACTTTGTTAATTCCAAGGAATCTATCGGTGAAGGAATTTATACAAAACTAGCACTTCGCCCGCAACTTCGTCCGAGTGGACTTTGAAAAAAAACAAGCATCATACGTTCATCAGACATAATTTCGGCTTCTAATGGTAAAACAATTTGTCAAATCGGTCCAGTAGTTTCGGAGCCTACTCAATACAAACAAACAATCAAATCCTCTTTATAATATTTCAATGATTAAGTCGTTTTTAATTTATTTATTTAACCATTTATGTACACACATATAAAAAGACAAGAAGAATAAAGTTTACAGAAAAGTACGTACACAGGTAATGCTTATTTCTAAAGAAATTTCTTCCAGCATACCTGCAATAGGAGAGTAAATGATAGATGTAGACAACGTGACAACAAAATACATAAAACGAAACAATTCACTAATTTAAAAATACAATGTCAAAATATACTTACATAGATACCTCTAAAATAAATAACACTAAATACATATAAATATAAAGTGATAAAAATAAATACATATACATATATTATACAAATGCAACTATGACACAGTGGAAAGATAGTGTTCTTATTCTTTTTTGTTATTATTTCATCTTAACATTCGTAAGTTAATAAAATGTAGAAAATAAAATTTTCGAACTAGCTTCAATCGCACTTGCATCCTGCGTTCTCTTGGTTCTTCACAAACTGTTCTACGGGAGACACTCAGAAAGTTTTGCGAAAATAAAAATAAACGTTCTATTTTTTTTTTTAATTAAATATTTTCAATTAACTCTCCACTAGCCTCTATACAAAGTTTCATGCGTCTGAACCAGTTTTCGAAACACTTTTTCCAGTTCGCCGTAGACACCTCGTGTACAGCCTGCTCGAACGCTGACAGGTTGGTAGGCGTTGATTCGTTTTGAAACACCCATACCGTCGACTGGCGCATCATTTCTGATGAATCCGAGATTCATCACGTGTAATCATGTCGTAATCACGGCGAGACTAGCCTACTTCAAAGGTTTGGGCATTTGGTTCGGCCATTTGGCCCACGGCGTACACAAACAAAATAGGTCAGAATGTGGAGACAACTATCTCTGCAACACAGTGGTAAAGGTCGCATTCTTGTAGACATCGGGAGAGCATAAGAAAAAAAAACATGTGTTGGGAGTTTTGTTCGGACATTTAACTCGCAATGAACACACACAAAATAGTGCAGACTGTGCAGATAAGATCATCAAGCATCTATGCAACACAATGGTGAAGGCCGCATTCATGTAGACAGCGCGATAAACTAAGTTTTGGGACTGTTAGAGCTGAGGCCTAAGATAGGCTATATAGAAACCTCTGGATGGTTTTGAAGGCCAAAAACAGCTATTTAACATAGTAAAAGCCAGAAAAATTAATGCTAGGGATATATCGCAAATAAGAAGAAATAAAAATTGATTTATTTGTCACAGAAACACGTGCATACAAAATAAATCGACAAAAAAACTAAAAAAAACAAAGCTGATTTATTATTACAACACAGAACATTAATACTCGGGAACATACTGGTATTATGTAAAAGATGAAGAGAATGCGTGGGATTGAGCTGTGCTAGTCACAAGGCATAGGCTTGCGCCACAGGATGGCATGGTATACTGAATTTTATTTAAATTAAAACAAAAAACATTATTTTATTATTAAAGGTTAAATACATCTTTTCACCCGGCCATAAAAAAAATTATGAAAAAAATCTAAACATAATGAACAGTGAGACCAAGCTTTTTAGAGGTTGTGCGGCACACAGCGTGAAACTATCCTCCTCACGCGAAGATGCACTTATAGAATTTCGTGAAGGCTTCCCTGAATTGCTGGCTTTGCTGAATCTCTTGATACGTTACTCGCATATTGTCTTGGATTAAATTTTTCACTGCTAGCACGTTTTCTTCCGTAACAGCCGTCAAAGGGCGACCACTTATTTCTTCATCCCCCAAAGTTAGTCGACCGCGCTTCGTTATACTAACGATACACGGTTGCCGTATAAGGGCATTCATTCATGGCATTCATCCATGAATGCCATTTGAAGTCTGTCGTACGATTCGTCCGGTTTCAGGCGACAGTTGAAATCGTAAAAAATCATAGCGCGAAAATGTTCCCGGCGCAGAACCATTTCTTAATGAGACACGATAATTAAAAGTAACTCGCAAAACAATGTGGAGGAAATTTTTGAAATAATTTAATCACCTGCACCCTAATTGCGTAACACATTTTCGTAAACGATTACGACTAATCGTAGTAATTTGCACTAAACGTCAAACTTCATCCAAGAACAAGCCCGTTTGTCCTAATAGAGCCCTATTTCAATATTTTTTATACCCATGCAATAATGAATCCTGTCAGCCATACACCTAAAATATTCAAACTGGCTGAGTTGCTATAAAACGAATGAAGAAAGGTGTAAGAAGTTCCCAGAAGCTACGAGTATGAACTGATTCTGGAAAAACAAAAATCATTGAGCTGCACATCAACATCAACAAATACTAGGACGATGTAATACTTAGGATGAGTCACAATTCCACGAACTTATAACTTGTAGGAATTAAATAAAGAGTAATTGTCAGAAACGTGTGACACGAGGGATGCTAATAGAAAAAGCAAAAGATCATGATTTGAATATTCACTTAGATAGGCACAAAATAACACGCCAAAGAAACCCAGATGGTTTTCAACCCAGATTGATTGATCGATGTGTGGTACACTTAAAGGATCTAAATCACTCGAAGCTAAATCAGAACTCCAAACAATCTAACCTACAGAACAATAAACTAATCATCTTGAAAACTGATTAACTCCAATTACGACCGAAAGTTAAGAGGAAAGTCACTGACTTGAAAACATGTGATCAATACAATAAGCAGTACAAACGTACTCAAATTTTAACTATGTCGTATATCTTTGTATTTTACTGTGTGTACATATATAGTAAAATAAATAAATTAAAAATATAAGACATGAAAAAGAATATGCTTATATCCAATTGGTGAATTACGTATTGCATTTTTAAATTGTTCATTAATTTAAAATTATAGTTTCGGCACTGGGCTATCCGAATACCTATAACGACACGATGTGGACATAGATTAGGGTTTCTGCAATATTAACATGGCCAACAGATATAAAGGCTCAGCAGTCGTTTCTCAAGTAAACAAAACTTGTGTCAGGAGATGAAAACGTAGCTAAAGATCAATAGGTCAATGGCAACTGTGGCTCTTATGAAACTTTTTGAGAAAAACAACGTTAACAATGAACGGTTAAACTGTTGTTAGACAAAATATTTTGAATTACAATGTTATTCCTAATAACATAAATATCTAAAAACATTATAATATTTTGAGTTTTAAATAAATTTGAAAATCACGAAACTCTATGTCAAATAAGCTTACGTTATCTCAAAATATCTCGCTTGTCAATAAATATGTTTGTGCTACATGGACCACTACTTTCGCTATACTCAGGACCGGTCCGAAGCGGGCTTCTTGAGGTATCCCCAAACTATATTCCGAAAATAGGTAACCATTTACCGTTCCTTGATTCTGACTTCTTAGACGTTGATCGCAGTATTGTTGGACGATAGTGGTTGAATGGTAATTCCGTAGCTGTGTGTGCTGTACGCTTGTTAGGCAATGTTTTGTGATCAACTTTATCAAAGTCATCATACATACTTTAGCTAAGACGTACAAAACGGTTATATTTATTGCTGCGGAATCCATTTTACTTGGGTAAAATGTATATTTTTAACATCTTTGGAAAATTATAAAGTTACCAATAGGTATTATCAACTTCGCTTCGGGAGGCTTAAACAATATCTCAGCAATGGTAAGAAGTATTTTTAAATCGTACTTTTTTACGAACTCTTTGCAATTGTTTGTCTTTATTTATTCATTTACTTAGGAACAAAAAACAGTTGTGTAATAGCTTAATATAGTTAGAAGTTAATAGAAGTAACAAACTCACTACTTTAAACGTTATCCACAGTTGTAAGTAAGAACAATATATATTTAAAAAAAAAAACAGAATAAAAGTAAAAGTATACATTATTTAATTATAAAAGTTCTGATCACTTAAAATAGTAACAATTTCTTTTCTAAATACAGTCTTGCTAAGAAACACATTATCAGTTGAGCCAACCATTGTAATTGTACGCTCACCGCTTCATCGATTAGTTGACACCTGTCAACTAATCGATGCAACGGTGAGTGTACGCCTGATTTGGTTCTACAGAAAGTAGTTGCAAACAAGTGTCTCGAGCGAACTTCCCGAACATGTACGGTACGAGGGATCAGGTAGCACAAACTGTTCACTAGATCAGTACAGTCGAATTTATTTATTTATTTAGTAGTTTGCTCTCATGCCCATCACACACTTTACACATATTACTGTCGGTTTATGTACATTAACCGTGTCAGGGCATTGCAAACATAGATGACATACACAATAAGTATCATAATGGGGTCTAAACTTATCAAAACAAAATACGATACAGTTTAGAGAAATAATACATTGTTGTGGATATATCTCGTAATACCCGAAGCTTAGAATAGAGTTAGTGATGTGAATTTATTCATAGCCGTTAGAATTAATTAGTTGGTGCACCTATAAGTTATTATTAGGAATTGATTCTCTTGCACACATGGTCTGTTGCTTACATTAGAGCCGCACTCAGTAGTATCTGTGAAGCGAGCTTTAACATCCGGCATTGTTTTCTGAGCTTTCTCGTTTCATTTAAGTCTCGCCGACTTACGTGTCACTCCTGAGTGTAGCTTGTGTGTCAAACATATTGCGCTGTGTGAGACGGTGGACTGCTAGGTCATTATCACAAGACCTTGTGATGAAGAGATCATAGATAATACACTATATGAAGAGATGGTGAAAAATTGTAATGATCCCAATAATCTGCGGATTTTAATTTAGGAAACTTAAAATTATTTTTTTATATTGTGGCGTAGGACAGGTTGAATAACTATTGTGACGGTATTTAGTGCTAAAGTTCTGTATATACGTAAGATTGGATAAATCGTTGGGATAATGGACACTAGTCAAAATATTTCGATAACCCACCCCCTCTTGATGCAGTTCTGTTTGTCATTTTGTGAACAAACAGTACCAAATTGGTAGCAACGGCCAATAAATAAATGTAAAGCAGTAATAAGTACCTATTTACCAGTCTGTCGAATTAAATCTGTACAAAATGAAAAAAAAAATAATACGAGATAGCTATTCAACACAACACAATACAATACTTATTCATGGCATTATGTCGCTGGAATAGACAGTATTAAGGTTTTGACCAGACCGGATCATACAGTAATAAAATAAATAGTTAGGAATAAAGTACCTACATCTATAAAGTTTTATCCGGTTCGGTTCGAAACTCCGACCCGGAAGGTCGTGTCTTTGTTTTCGCTGAGGCACCGTGCCCAACAGATGGTGGCTTACTTGCCGGACTTAGAAATCATTTCTTTTGTGTGTGTGTATCAGTGTCGCAAACCAAATTACTTTAAATCGGTTCAAAAGATAAATAAATGTGCGTTCCATGAAGCTGAGACTCCTGCCGCGTCACTGGTGAGATCGTTCCGTACCCTAAGCTGTACTTCTACGCTGCGGCTGCGTTTTAGGTCGTTGATTCAAAGCCACGCGCATGTCCAACATAATTTTCAACAATTGTTATAGGATAGTGTTTTTATATTAAATGTGCGGGATAAACGAAGCTGTTATTCTGGCACATAATGTGATCGAGTCCTATGATTTCAAACAAAAACAAAGATAACGAGTCATCGCACGGTAACCGCATCAACGCGCCGCACGGCGGTTGACAATACAAAAACTTGTAAAAATTACCTTCATAAATTCGTAACGCTCTTAAAAGGCCTTGCTACTCCTGGACATCAATGTTTTAATTAAGTAATGTCAGTACTTATTTCCGTACAAGAGATTTCTAATCTTTAGAAATAAATGAATTCATACCGTATAGTACGGTATCGCTCTTAACCTAATACTTCATACACATTGTGCCGAACAACTATATAACTACGTTGAACAAGTTCAATATTCACTGACTATTATTATTGCTTCCTTTCGAGTAGAAATGGAAGCCTGCTTGAATCTATTTTATTTTAATCTAGGTAATATTTTTCTCAAACATACCAAAGTTATAATTTAAAAGAGGCGTAAATTTTTATTTAGATATTCACAACTACATATTTTGTAAGTTAGACGCTTTGTTGATGCTCGTAATGGACACATCTGGCGGACAAGCGAAAGGCGCATTACGGCTGGGATCGAGAGAAAGCAGAAGGTTGCATTGTTTAAGGGTGCAGTTCGTGTAAAAAAAATTGCGGTGCTCACTGTTTAACGGAATGCTAGCCGGTACCTGCAACTGACCCTTGCGTGTCTGTTGCGCAAAATTTCAAAAATATAATGCGTAAAGGTTTCAAGTACAGGTTCAACAGGTTGGAACTAAGTATGGACGGACTGTGCGGCTCTTCTCTGACGCCGCAGTCTGTTAACCATCATCACCATTCCCATGGTGCGGCTGGGTTTTGGTGAGTGAGGATGGTCACCCATCCACGGACCTACCGCGGCAGGCATGGCTTAACCTGATCGCTCGGCCCGTGCGGCTGTTATTACTTCTGTTAAGCATATTGGGCGTAATAGGGCGGCATGCCCCTCAACCGTTGTTTAAACGAAGTTGGGCCATTTCGCCGCATTCACCGTGATTCCGATATATCTCAGCAATTGCTCATCATATTAAAATTGTTATTAAATAGGGTACTTGATGTATTTTTGTGAGGTGTAGTTGCTTGTGAATGGACTTTTTAGAAGTTTTCTTATAATATAAATATGCTGGTGCAATGTGCATGAAGTGGTTTAATATTCATGAGTCTCGTTTCCCTGTAAGTTTCGACTGTAGGTGTAAGGTTACCATAGTGAAATAATGGTTGAATTATTTTGGTTTGTGTGATCTGTAGGTCCTTTAGGTTGGTTTTTGGCGCTTTGCCCCATATTTCAATTAGGTAGGAGGAAGACCATAACTATATGTATAATCATTTTAGAAAGAGCTCAAAGAGCTTTATATTTATATTAGAATTGTTTTTTCACAATCCTTTATCCAACTTTACAAATTAACCATCAATGCCAAGTGCTAACGGTCCGACAGTTGTTTATACTCATAACTGTAATAAAAATAAAAAATATAAAAAAAAAACACTGTTCTTCCCTTATATCACGATTTGCCAACACAAAATAGACGAGCAACAAATGTTTGCTCAATCACCCGCTTAAAACCCGTATCGTAAAATCACTTAGCCATCATAAACACAACATTCTTCATTACCCCATATCCATTCTTTCTCTTTTTGTTAATTAAGCATATGGTAGAATATTCTTGTTTTATTTTCTCGCGTTACGCATAATTTGTATACATCCGTGATTTTTTTGCTTGACTTTACACCTTTTACTTCTGAATTTTGTTAACTAGTAGTAACTGTAAGTACCTACTGCTTTCAAAGTGGATAATTATGAATTAGATTAAATTAGATCTTAAGTCAATAAAATTTGCAAGTTTGCCCAGTTCTACGAGTAGCTTAATTAAACAATGTTTTTTTTTTTTTAAATGTTTCTGTTTGTTTTGTAGGTTCTACGGTTCTACTTTTACTTAAATACTTAATTGCAATCTTAAACTTTTAAAATAACATCTTGACTCTCTAACCGTTCTGTAAATTAACATGTCATATCTAAGAGAGCTGACTGATTTGTAACTCAGGACACCTTCTATCACAGACACCTTTCTCTATTTAAGATTCTACACTCTATTAACCAGTGCCTGCAATATGATGTTGAAATAAATTAAGATTTATGGTTAAAACGATTCATAGCAGCACCACCAGCAAACTCGCAAAAATGATTTTATTAGAGAAGAGATAACAAAACAGTTTATAAAATCAATACGAAATGTAATGAGCTAGCTTATGAGTTATGATTCTGAATGACTTGGTGCGAATTTAACGGCACGGTTGGCGCAGTGGTTGAGCGATCGGCTGCTGCGCTGCGTGTCGCGGGTTCGATCCCCGCACGGAACAAATATTTGTATGACCTATAAATGGTTGTTCCGGGTCTGGGTGTCTTGTGTATGTGAGTTTAATGTTTGTGAACGCACCCACGATACAGGAGTAATTCCTAGTGTGGGGCAACGTTTAAAAAAATAAAATAAGGAACAGCTGATGCGAAGATAACAAGGAAGCACGTCGCCGTGTTATCAACTGATATAGTGAAGTGAAGGAATGGTGTAAACAGATGGATTATCCTAACCGTTATATTTTAGCTTTATAAGCATATACTCGTAAGTGACTTTAGATAAATATAAGGCTATGAATAAGAATGATTGCCACTAAAAGACTTGAAAGACAAATGAAAACACTCACTTAAATGTTGGTAAACATATGGAATGAGACTAAGTAAATGAATGAATAAGGAACAAACTGGAACAAAATCACAAAATGTGTAAACCATCCACTGTATAAACGATTAACTGCAAGTTTTAGTTCTCCTTGGCCCGACTTCGTCCCCTGGGCGTGTGCAGTGCTACGCGAAGCTTCTTCAACAAGGTGTTGACGATTTCTGCTGGAGCTGCTCCCGTTGAAGAACGCAACTGAAAAGCTTCGAGTTCGAAGCTTTTTTTTTGAGACCGTTACTTTTGAAATTAAGACTGCGAGATTCTTGAAGGACTAATGTTAGCACGGGGATCATCTAAAGAGTGGACTACTGTATTTAAGGCAAGGGTTTAATGACGTGCTTATAACAATAATAAAATTGTACCGGATATGCAGCTAATAACGAAACTAAAGAGGAGTATCGTCCGTCGCGGAGAAGTCAGAAGAAGCGAGTGGTCATCGGGCCGAACAGTGTCGTCGCCGAGACGCGCTAAACACGCGGCCTGTGCGTGCAGACCATGCGCAATGTGTTGTGTTGGGTTCGATACCCAACAGTGTCCATACTACTTTTGGAACAACATTTGAGACTCGAACGATAGCTCAAGACTTAAAATTATTTCGACAAGGGTACAATTATTCGATGGACACGGTGGAAGATCAAGAACGCCGCTAACGAGATGTACAAAAACCGGAAACGGTCAGTAGCGAGAACTCAGACGAAGACATTGAAAAGAACAGCAACATTTATCACAGCAGAGCAGTGACATAGAAAAGAGCCGAGAAACCAGCTGAACCCCGCTTAAAGATTCACCGATGAAGCTCGGCCTGAATCAACCCTCCAATAGACAAATATCACCCGCCTCTCCACTAATCCCATGCTTACGTTAGGGTGCATACTCCGTAGGCTCTTAATCCTTCCTATCCTAAGGGCACGTCTTCCCTACCATTACAGTGCCCCCCCGGTCTATTCCTTGATATGCAATGGTCTTTGTAGCACCATGAAGCATGAGGCTTCAGGGGCTAGTGCAAATCTTGGGTTTCATTCGATTAATCGAGTCTGGTCAAACCACGCTGGGGTCGGTGCATTTCATTCATTCATTCATTCATACATCTATAAAGTTTTATCCGTCATGAATTGGTCTACTGTGTAATAACATTTTTCTATAAGAAGTGATCTTAGTTTGCTATAAAATGTATTTTGATTCTCGTCATCTTTTATGTAATTCGGTAATTTATTATAAATTGTCGCGATTCTTTTTGGGGCTATTTTTCATTACTTTTAATTTTGGTGTCGGTGTAATTAACTAGTTTTTGTTTCTTCGGTTATAGTTTTGGTTTGCTTCTATGTTTGATCGAAAGTAATCCCTGTGTACTCCTTTGCACGAACGTAGCTATTTGTAGGATGTAAAGGGAAGGTAGCGTTAGTATGTTATTTTTTCTTAAATGTGGTTTACAACTTTCCCATGGTTTAATATTCACTAAGATGCGTATACATTTCTTTTGCATAATAAAGACGTCGTTAAAGTCTGTACTTTCACCCCACAATATTATGCCATTGTTAAACCAAGCATATGCGTAGGCATAGTATGTTGAGAGCGCGGTTTCATAGTTTGTGTCGCTTTTTAATTTGCTTAGTGCGTATTTAAATTTTGATAATTTGGTCTTCAGATTGTCAATGTTTTTTTTTTCATGTTAGATTATTGTCCAATGTTAAACCGAGAAGAGTTAGATCGTCTCTTTCTAGGATGTTTAATTTATTACTAAGGCTATTTATGTTTAGCGGTTTACGTTGGTATATCCTAAATTGCAGTAGATTAGTTTTGTTAACATTAATTTGTAGTATGTGATTCCCTTGCCACGATCTAACAGTTCTATACGTTTTTTCTATGTCGGTCATGGTTTCGGTGTTATCCGTACTCCTAAACACTAGCGATACGTCGCCGTCGTCTGCGAATACAACGCATTAAGAGTCAATTGTTTTAGGTAGATCATTTATGTATATTATAAATAATACACACCCCAACACACTGCCTTGTGCAATGGAGTGGTTAATGGTATTTGTCCGAGAATTAACGATTTTTAATTATTTTGCTTCTTTGTTGTAGGACTCAATTTCAACATATTGTTTTCTATTTTTTAGGTACGACTTTAACCATATAAAGGCTGTACCCCGAATTCCTATGCCGTATAATTTTTGGAGTAAAGTGTCATGTGAAACCTTATCGTATGCTTTAGTCATGTCTAGGAACAGACCTATGGCATACTGTTGTCATTGATATTGTTATATATGTCTTTTACATAATTAAAGACCGCGAACGTGGTCGATCTTTCTTGTCTAAAGCCCTCTCGGTAGAGAGTAGTTATATTCTTTGCTAAAGCCGAACTGATTTATGTCTAAGATGTTGATTTTTTCCAAAAACTTGTTAATTCTAGTGGACATTGTTTTTTCGAAGATTTTTATATACTTACAGGATTGGAGCAAGGATCCTGGGGCTTGCCACCTTTTTTAAAATTTGGTCGTATTTTAGCTTCTTTTAATTTATCCGGAAAAATACATTTAAAGGATTGATTTATTAATTTGGTTATAGGTGGTGTCAATTCAATAATACATTCTTTAATTACAGGCACTGCGCTTGTTCTTTATTTTGCGTTTTATAATATAGATTTCACGCTCCGTGGTGGGTTGTACAAATAGGGAATTTATTGATGGTGTAAGAACTGGGCATGTATGCGACATGCTGTTAGGTAGTTGTTCGCCGACTGAAGCAAAGAAGTCGTAAAAGATATTAGCAACCTCTGTTGATGCACTTTTTTTTTTTTTTTTTTGGGTGGGAAATCATCATATGACTTCTCCCGCTCAGACTTTTACTGCGCGGGAGGGCGTGTCAGACTTTGACTGACTAAAACCCACCCGTGTTCCTTCAGTTGCCTGTGCCAGGGCCACGGTTTTCTCTGTGGAATAACCCGCGACCCTGAGGCGTCGGCCCTATCGGACCCCGTGATTTTGTGCTGACATCTCTTTGAGGCGCGCGTGGAACACAACGCGCCGTCGACCCGGGCCTGGTCCTTACCGGACGGCGAGCTACCCATGGCTCGCCTTCCGCAAGCCCGCGCCTACGGTGGCCGGGAATCTGCTTGCGATTCGATAGCATTACTGCTTCGCAGAAGGAGGTGACGGCTTTCCATTCCCTCTCGCTCCGTACCATGGCCTGGACCAGGGCCGGACGCGAGAGATCGCCGCCGCCAATCGCCTCCGCGAGGACACTGCGGTGCTCCGCCCAAGCTGGGCATACCTCCACCGTATGCTCCACCGTGTCCTCCGGGCGATCCAGACAATGGTGACACCCGTGCGTTTCCTCCCGCCTTATGCGAAACAGGAACCTCCCGAAACAACCGTGTCCGGTGAGGACCTGTGTCAGGCGGCAGGTGAGGACGCCGTGGCGCCTCTCCAACCACTCCTCAAAGAGGGGACTTACCGCCGCTATTACGGCGTGCGTCACTGTTGATGCACTTGTGGTTTTATTTTATTGTTCCCATTACGCAAGGTAACATTTTTTGTACGGCACTTGAAATCTGGTTTAAGGTTTTTTTTAATTACGTTCCACATGTTTTTTTATTTATTTTGTGACCGCTTCATTTCCTTAATGTGATTAAAAATCTTTGACAATGTTACACACTTTACAGGATTTTTTCATACATTTAATAGTGTTTTTTTTAAAGTTCGTTATTGGTCTTTTCTACGCAAATTTTAAGCAATCTTTTGTGCTCACACGATTTTTTTACACCTACATTTAAGTACGGATTCCTTTTACTACAGTTGATTTTTACGCGATTTTTTTGGTATAGTTTCATTTAGTATCGTTTTCATCTTATTATCGAATTCTGTGTAAATTTCGTTAACGTTTTTGTTTTTATTATCGCATAATGTTTCGTTCCAACCTTTTTGTCACGAATGAAGTAAGAAGTGACATGTTGTTCTATTCCCGGTGATTTTATATTTGTAATTATAGATGATTAGATATTTTCTTTTTAAAGCATATACCTACATATAGTGCATTGCACGTAGGAATTTGCATTGGACCAATTTTCTAATTGAAACTACTGCTTGTGATGACTCAGCAACCATAAATATAAATACCTAGAGTACTCATGTGACATTACTTAGTGTCTCACGAATATCAAGAGTTGCCGAGTCATGATTGACATTATAGTTTATACACTTGGGAGCAAATAAATCGAGCCACTTCCTTTTTCACGCATTATGGTTATTATTTTTGGTATTATGGAACGCATCGATTCGAAACATATATCGCCTAAAAGGGTATTTAATAACCTTTACAATGAGGGTAGTTAGTTGTCAAAATTTCATTTTAATTCAAGTTTAAAGGGTAGCATAAAATTATCGCATTTAATTTGCTTATGACATTTTTATTGTACTCTGTAAAGAAAAGATTAAATTTGAGGTTTTTGTTAATCATACCCATATTACTTGTTATTGTTGTCTTTATCTGTGTCTGTGTAATCAAAATAACCTGATAAAATGGATACTACACCGACGGAAGCTGCCCAAGTTGTAGCTTTACTTGAGGTTGGACACGGACAACGTGAAGTGGCACGCAGACTTCATTTGAGTCGTTCAAAGGTACAGCGGGTATACCGCAGGTATCTGGAGACTGGTGCTTTTGTTCGGCGACCTGGAACTGGCCGACCACGGGCAACAACAGAACGTGACGACCGCTTTATTGCAACCAATTCGTTGCGCGACCGTGGACTTAATGCTGTTCAGCTACAGCAAGCGTTACGTGACGTTCGAGGTGTCGCAATCAGTAGGTGGACAGTGAGACGAAGACTAAAGGAACGAAATTTAACATCACACAAACCAGCAACTGGCCCAAAATTGACTGTAGCTCATCGCCGATCTCGCTTGGAGTTTGCTCGAGAACACATTAATTGGACGTTAGAAGACTGGAGGTCAGTTTTGTTTTCTGACGAGTCAAGAATCTGTCTTTTTAGCAATGACGGGAGAAACCGAGTGTATAGACGTCCTGGTGAAAGATTTGCCCAATGTTGCATTCGAGAAACTGTGAGTTTTGGTGGTGGTTCTTGTATGGTGTGGGGAGGAATTTCTCTAGACGGAAAAACGGAACTTGTCTTCGTCGACCCCGCCAACGATGGCAGTGGTAGACGTGGATTAACAGCTGACCGATACATAACTGACATTCTTGAAGACCACGTAATGCCGTATGCTGGTTTTGTCGGAGAAAATTTCTTGTTTATGCATGACAATGCGAGACCTCATACCGCGCAGATCGTTACGGAATACTTGTCTGCGATCGGGATTCAACAAATGGTATGGCCAGCACGAAGTCCCGATTTGAACCCGATCGAACACCTATGGGACGAGCTAAAACGGAGAGTCCGAGCCAGGGTTCCCGCTGTTTCATCCATTCCCGAGCTTAAAGTCGCTGTGCTTGAAGAGTGGGAGAACATACCACAATATGTCATCGTAACTCTGATCAGATCGATGACTAATAGGCTACAAGAATGCATCAGGGCACGGGGGGGTAATACCAGTTATTAAGAATATTTTTTTTGCAATAATTTTGTTTTTTATTGTTTTAATGGACTGTTTTAGCCCTACTAAATTTTCTATCAAAATTACCATTTTTCTTGCAGAGCCAATAATTTATCATTCAATAAGGTTATTATTCAATAATTTACCCTCATTGTTAAGGTTATTAACTTAACTTTTAGGCGATATATAGTTTGAATTGATACGTTCCATATTCCCAAAAATATTTACCATTTTACGTGAAAAAAGGTAGTGGCTCGATTTATTTGCTCCCAAGTGTATGTACACTGAATGCACAAAAAATTAAGTACTAGATATGTGTATTTTATTACTTGTTTGCTTGTCAAAATCTCTAAGTAGCTGTTTAATTATAAATATCTAGCGATACATCGACGTTTCACTTTTTGCGATCATTTGTTTTATGTTTTGATCGTATAGTTCTAAAACATACTATTACGCTAATCATAATACCTACACATGTTGTGGGGACCTTCTTGCCAGTTTTCACGTCCTGCCGATTTCCTTCACTTAGTAGTTCCTCCGCTATCGCCTTACCGGGATCCTCTCTTAGCGAAAGAATTAACTGCAGGGCGAGCATGGCCTACTGTGACATGTCATGAGTCACGCTATCTATCAAATTTTGGGCGATAAAAACGTTACGTCTTAAATGCTAGCACGGTGGCGTAAGATAATTCTCTCGACATGTGACATAACTTCTTGACGTTTAATTGGGACTATTTATGTCTTATTTGCTAATACGGACGCAGCCATTTTGTCACAAAGGTCACACTTTGACAGATGGTTATGAAAAATTTATCACATTCGGTCAGAGGGGTGATAAAAAATTATATTAATAAAATAATATTTTCCTGCAAATTACTGCACCAAATGGCAGTAAATTATTATACTGCCCGAAGCAGGAAAATCTTCCGGAGAAACATTCGGGACTCCTATAACCCGTTTGAGTTGCCAGACTGGTAGTTCAAACGGATTTTCCGCCTGACAAAGCCTATGGTGGTTGTGGTATGGTGGCTATCAAACAATAACAACGGAACAACAAAGACGGTTAGAAAAATATTAAATCTTTGGAAAGACGTGACGTGCGTGTGTCAAAAATGAATTAGATCCCAACCAAATTAAAAAGTTGTTAACTTTATGAACTGCACTCATACATACATATTATTTTGTTTGGTCGCATATTCAGATGGCCATTGACATTTTAACTTTTTTAATTTACTGTGTCACACTATGAAGTCAGCAACAAGAAAGGCATATTATTATGTCACATGGTAGACCCGTGCTAGCATTTAAGACAAGTTGTAAGACATTAAATAATTTATCTCATCTTGTCACAAACATCTTGGGTACGCCCATGCTCGCCCCGCTGGAACTAAATTTTGCGTTTTTATCGACAGGTATGCTGGTATGTCCGGCCATGGTGTCGATCTTTAGTGTAGGTCTCATTGCCGTGGACCGATACATCTATATTCTCCACGGCCTGTACTACCAGAGGTATTTCAACACCACACGTGTCAGGATCGGCATTCTTTGCATATGGATGATCGGTGAGAAACTATTTATTCTGAAACTGCTTTGTGTTTAACTGTGCTGTAGTAGATCAGAAATCTAATGATAGCTTAAAAAAAGCATGAGTCGACTTTTTTTGAATGAGTGTAATAGTCCACTGCGGGCCGGCAAGCTTTGTTATTTCAATTAGGGTTAGGACAAAAAAAATTGCTAACTAAACTAAAAATGTAACAGAAATTTTATTTTTCCATTTACTTTTCAATATTAAACTGAAAATAGCTCCTCAAGTTTTTTTCAACGTATGTAATGACAGTTAACGACACGCCCGCTGTGGACAATTTGTATTTAACTCAGTAGTTAGTGTGTTATTAAATGTTTGTGTTTAACTAATTCATTAACTATTTCAATTTTACTAATAAATTTAACTAATTCGTGCCAGCGACCGGATGGACTAACACAGAGTTGCTCTACACTCCATGTTACTATGTCGCTGTCTTTCCTGAAGCTCTAATACTTATCAATTCTTTCTTCAGTATTGTACCAATTCTATTAGTCATCATCCTTTATTCAATCATATTAGTAAGAGCTTTAAAAACAGTTGAAATCCTAAACACAACGCCCAAAATTGTTAAACCACATGCAGCTAGAGAAAACTCAAAATTAAGAATTTCTCGAGGTACCGTTAGCAAAACGTCTAGCACTGAATCGATTAAGATTCCTGAAAAAACTTCAACGCCTAGGTTAACTAAAAGTGCCTCCTACAATAATAATTATTATGGGAATGAAGACGAAATCAGAGTAAAACCGACCATAACGACTCAATCTTTAAGCAGCCTCGACCTCAATCTTGCTCAAACAATGACAGCAAATAACTTTGAAAATGTTAGCGATCACAATAAACAAAGCGAGTCGATGTTTAGTATTTGTACTGTTGACTCTCAAACCAGCTCTAGTCCTAATCTCTCAATGCCGCCGGCTCCTAAAAGTTCAAGGTTCCAAAATCAGGTGAAGAAAATTTGCAACATAAATGCGATTACACGGAAACCGAGCGAACCAAATAAGTGGAGAGCAATTACTATAGTTCTGTTGACTTCTGGAAGTTTTGTATTCACTTGGGTGCCATTTTTCATTACTGTGATTGCATTTGCGTTTTGTGAAGAAAAGTTGATGAATCCAAGGTGCATGTACATTAGGACCTTACTGAGTGGTCCTTTGGCCACCCTAGCCTTTTTGAACAGCATACTGAACCCCGTCATCTACGCGTGGTGGCATAAAGGGTTTCAAAAGTCCGTTAAAAATTATTTCCGCGTCTTTAAATTGAATCTTCGTCTTTTAATTGACTTTAATTGAATAATTTTTAATAGGACTAAATAGTGATTAATTGTAATTTGAATTTTTTTTTGTAATTATACAAGCTAACACTAAAATATGGATATTATGAACAAGTATATAAAAAAGGGTAAGAGCTCATTAGGTACAACAATTCGTCCGCTTTGCTGTCAATTGGAAAAGTGCCCAAAAGGCTGGCAGCATTACCACGATGGGTGTTGATTCTTTGGCCTTGAAATAGGCCACCTCTCTGGTCACGTCAAGAGTGGACCAACCGCTTGGCGGTGACCCGAAAAATTAGACGAGCACTCGACGAACTCCATGGACCTACCGTTACATTTCATCAGTAGGATTAGTAGCGTTCTTATCCATGACTTAATTTTATCAACAAGCTCTCTTTATAAGTAAGTGTCTTGTTATAGTGAGTAGATGCAGTCGTATAACTCCTACATCTTATAAAATTATTGTATGATTTATTATTACGTTGTTATTGTTATAAATATTTTCATCTTCGTGATAACGTTGGCTTTATTTAACATTATATCTGCTATTATTGTTACTTAGCCAGCGCAGCGGGGTAATCGCAAAACACACTATTAATAGCAATCGTTTTCATTTTGATAGTTCAACAACATTCATTGCGCTATTCACGTTGTTGAGTAGGTAAATTTTCGAACACATGTAGCAATGGATTAGTAATATCCTTCAAAATGATTCAAATTGTGTTTGATAGTGTGTTACGCAAGTAGGGTGCTGAATGTATGCAGCTGTGATTCCCGGCTACTTTATATGTAAATGTGTAAATTGACATATTCATTAAAATATTAATAAGTTTCTTTAATCCAGTAAATGCTATCGTAACATTTAGTGCCATTTAGGCAGATATGGAGAATTCGGTAAGTACCTGATTGAAAAAATACATTGAGGCTGATAACTCGGCTTATTAGTCGATCGCCCGAACCCGGAGAATCGACAATTTTAAAAGTGTCGATTCTCCCGGTTCGGGCGAACGCTGGAGTCGCCTACAGTTTTTATTTGTGTTATTTACATATTAATAATGTTTTTTTTAGCGACTTGCACGAAGTTTATTTATTTGCGGGCGAATTGACAACTCCAGAAACATTTATTTGTTAATTGGCACATTTTGAATTATATGTAATAAAGTTAAGAAAAAGTAGACTAGTTGTCTACATTTTGAGATCAAATAAATTATTATGATTAGTTACGCACAGGGATACTTTTTTTTCTTAACGCAACTACAAAACTAAACTCCATTTACTTAAACACGCACTTATTCGAACAAAGATCGAAGAACCTAACAATTTAATCCTAATTCTTCCATTTGCCATCGACACAGGTATATTTATATCAACATTGCCAGCCATGGGGTGGACTGGCCACACGTTCACAGACTACAAGTGCTGGTACATCGCCGTCTTCCCTTCAGCCCTGCTCCTCGTTCTATCCATAGTAGTCCTCTCAGTTATTATCATGGTCTGTATACTGTACATACTCATTCTACGCAGTGCCGTTAAAGCTGTTGACAAAATTAGAGAGTTTAAGGAAAGCAGTTATACAAATAAAGGCTACCTCGAAGATTTGTCTACTTCAACTACCGTTATATCCATTTCTGAATCTTTTGAATACGGGAACAATGTTGAAATGCGCAAGTTTGACAGTAAAACTCTGACTCAAGCAAGTGATACTAATAGAAGAAGATCCGGGTGTTGTAGAAGCAGGCCAACATCACATCCGAGCAAATTAAAGGCAGTGAAAACAGTCCTTATAGTAACTTTATGTTTTTTGTTCACATGGGCCCCTTACTACGTAGCCGTAATAATCTATGTGAAGTGTGATATCATGAAGAATGGTTATGAATGTATTCCATTAGAAATTTTAACATTAGGACCTCTTTATTTGTTAGGGGCTTGTAACAGTCTTTGTGATCCTATAATCTATGCATGGAGACATTCAGGTTTCAAAAGTACATTAAAGAGAATATACTGGAAGGGTGTCGCTAAGCACAAAATATAATAATTTTGTATGAATACTTAAATAGTGCAACTTTTTATTGAAACAAACAGTGTTGATAAGTTAATATTTTTGTTAAAATAAAATAATTAATATTAGGTATTGTTGTTTTATTGCATAGATGCATCATCGTAATAAGCATATAATTAGGTATGAGATAGTTGTGATCAAAGTCGCCAATGATAATAACCAAGATTAGAGAACCGATTAGTTAACGGTTCATTGGAGCTAAGATCCTGAGTAAGTTCAGCAATAACAGCTTTGTTTACTAGATCCAACTTGAAGTTTTCATCGACATAAATCATGAACACGACAATATTCTGAGACACGATCAAGAAACGCCCGTTGGTGGTTACGAAAAACTAAATAACATAAACTGCATACAAAAACAGTTAAATAGAGCATTCTAGAAAATCTGTCATACTGAAGCAGGCAATCTTTACAACGTCATTTTACTGTTGTAAAGATAATTTCAATTAAACTAAATCAGGCTATAAATTATCATATCCGGGGATCACCACACGGTCATGTGTTGTTGTGATGTGATTATAACACTTTTCACCAACGCGACGTAAGTTTCAACTATCAATCAATATTCTTGAAAGAACCAAACTCACCTTTACATCCAGGAAAGATAATAGTAGATTATTTACTAAGGGGATAAAGCAGTGTCCAATGTCACGAAAGCTATATTGAAGACAAACACCTTAAGGCCAATTCCCATAAAAACGTTCAAAATCTAGTCGCAGTCACACCTCGGCGACAACCAAATGTCTGAAAATAAGAGGTATTTTTGACAGATTGAGACTGAGATTAGAATATGAACGATCTTAAAAATACGAGAATTGCCCATCTGAGTGCAGCGAGTGATTTAAGTCGCCCAAGACGAAGACACCATACGAACAGCCGAACTTTTTGTTGAGGTTCCAAATTCAAATCACATTATTGACCAGCGGGTTATAATAAAATTAGTACAATATTATTACCTGGCTAGACCCCAGCGTTTAACTACTTACTTATGAACAGTTTATCATGACATATAATTTGACATTATCGAGCATGTGGTGTGAAAAAACTACACTCGCGTGCAGCCTAATCGATTCAAACCCCAAGCGCGCATACATGGCCGGTTTTCTAAAATATGGCGTAACTGATATTAAAAAAGCGCCCTAATCAGAGTTTGTAAGCGATTCCTCATTGATCTGATCAATATTTTGATGTCATCTTTGAGGAAACGCTTTCTACTCCTTTAACAGCTCCTCCTTGAGCTCCTCGATGTCCGATGGAGCTGGATTCCTGGTCCGAACTTTGCATTTGAGCTGGTCGCATACGTGCTCAATCGGATTCAGGTCGGGACTTAGTGCTGGCCAGTCAAGACTCCGTATACCGACTTCGCCGAGGAACTGCCTAGTGACACGTGCAGTGTGTCACCGGGCATTATCGTGCATTAACACGAAGATATCCCCGACAAAGACTGCATATAGAACAACATGGTCCAGGAGAATGTCGGTAATATACCGATCAGCGGTCAGACCGCCTCCTCGGCCTCCCCCAGGCTTGAAAACGAGGGCTGTTTTACCCTCTAGGGTTATGCCAGCCCACATCATGCATGAACTACCCCCATAGGCGACTGTTTTACGGAAACAGCACTGTGCAAAGCGCTCGCCCGGACGTCTGTAGACCTGGCCTCTCCTGTCACTGCCATGCAGACACATTCTGCACTCGTCAGTGAACAGGATAGGCCGCCATTGGTCAATGCTCCACAGACTGTGTTCCCGTGCAAATTGAAGTCGCGCTTGCCGGTGGCCTGGGGTCAATTTCGGGCCCGTGGCAGGCCGTTTTGAGGTTAAGTTCGCTTCTTTCAAGCGTCTGACTGTCCACTCACTGACAGCCACCCCTCGCACTCGCCTCAGCTCCTGCTGGAGATCAACACCGGTAAGGTGGCGATTCCGCAGTGCAGTCTAGACGATAAAAAGATCGTCCCTCTCAGACGTGCGCCTTTGCCGGTCAGATCGTGGTCTTCGAGTGGAGGCACCAATCTCCTGGAACCTTCTGTACACTCTCGACACAGCAGACTGGCTCAAGTGCAGCTGACGAGCGACAGCTCGCTGACTGAGGCTTTGTTGCAATAGAGCAACAACTTGGGCGGCTTCAGTTTGCGTAGTACCCATAATTTTGGTTAAACAGTAAGCGTCACACACACGGAGATGTCATCAGGTCAACTTCAGATAAGCGACTGATAAGGAAACAATCTTGGACGATGCGACGCAAGGGGGCGTGGCGAGCGGTCCCAGGGCTTCGCCCCCCGGCCGCGTATGCAAGTTTTGGGGTTATACATACAACCACCTCGTTGTGTTTGCAACATTGGCTTGAAGAGCCTAGTTGAACGCAAGTATTACTTGCGTCCATGTGTGTGATTGCTATGAAGTTTTCTGTAGGAGTGCCGCGACGCTTAGAGTGAAGCGTCGCTTTCTTCACGACATATCGGCGGTCTGTCACCGCGCAGTGTCTACATATATCGCGGCCGGATGTGGCGGATGTCTGTGTTTGTTTACGTAACGTGCCTATATTAACCTAGCACACGTTACGCAACGGCGCTTTCTGTTTGACATGGGGCCAAGCAGATGCGTCGGCTTGCGCGAACATTCCTTTCGCGATGCGCCCTACAAACTCATTCGAGCTCTCAATCCCGAGGTCCCTCTGAATGACGTCGTTCCTCACGAAGCGAGAGACGTCCACTATGGTCCGCAACACTAGACTTTGTTTATAAGGTTTTTTTTTTTTTTTTTTGGAATGGCATCGCGCAGGTCAACCTATGATATTGTCGTCTGCTTAGATGGACTTGCCTGTGGTGCCCTAATAAATTAAGGCCTCCAGCCAGGACTTAAACTTAAATACTAACTAAAAACTAAGCGACAACGCTAAGGGCACCCCCTGTGGGGTACGGACCTCGGCTCAGGGCGTCGCTGGAAGAGGGCAGCAAGGGACTAGCTGGAACAGGATTTGAGTGATTTAGGGACGAATTTAAAGCTTCAGGCTCAGCGGCGCGGGCTGGCTCGAGCAAGGGTCGGGAGGGGCGTGGATTTGGGCGTCGTGGTGGGCCTCGGCGGCGAGGACGGTAGGACGGCGATCGGGTTTTGCGCTTGTGGCCTTACTGCTCTCCTGGAGGAGGGTAGTAGCGTCGTCGGGGGCGATTAAAGTATGCCTTGTTCGGCGAATACTGCTAATGCGGGATGGAGTGTAGCGGGCGGCCGCTGAGATCAAGGGGTTTGGGTGTTTGATGCCACAGTCGAAGAAACGCTTCGATAAGCGTTTCATGAACTGGTTTATGGTAGGCATTTTAAGGTCGACGTGGAGATCTATATTACGGACATAGAAGGGGGCACCCGTGACCTTTCTGAGGAAACGGTTCTGGAGGGTCTGCATCTTATGGAGATGACGTGGGTGAGCGTGCGCAAATACAACGCAGGCATAGGTCATGATGGGACGGATGACTGCGGTATAAATGCGCAGCTTGCATTTAAGTGACAGTTTACTACGGGCTGTCAGTACAAAGTGGAGCCTGCTAAGAGCGAAGGAGGCGCGCGCGAACCGCCTTAATATGACCCTTAAAGGTAAGGTTTTGATCGAGGATCACGCCTAGGTATTTGGCTTGCTTCTCCCAAGGGATCGGCTTACCGTACATAGTGATCGGGCTGGGAAGAGGGGGAGGGAATTGACGACGTCTCGAGAAGAGAACCGCCTGACTCTTATCGGGGTTGACCTCGGTTCTCTATTTCCGGAACCAAGCGCCTAAGACGTATGCGGTGGTTTGGAGAGTACGCTATAGCATTGGGACAGTGACCGTTATAGTAAACGGCAGTGTCGTCGGCGAAGAGAGCCAACTGAGCCTTTTTACTTTTTGGGATATCGCTGGTGAACAGCGTGAAGACGAGAGGAGGTAGTACGGAACCCTGAGGGACACCGGCGCGAATAGGATGAGGGGACGAGATTGCTCCCTCGATGCGATAGCGAAAGGTGCGATTCGACAAAAAGTCTCGTAAGATGAGCACTAGACGATCTGGCACTCCTAGTTGGTAAAGCTTGTATATCAAGCCGTTGTGCCAGACTTTGTCGAAGGTTTTCGCTATGTCGAAAAATAGCACACCCGTCGTCGCGTTACGCTGCGCACCAGCGCATAAGTGCTCTACGATACGGTGGACCTGTTGGGTGCCCGAGTGCTGGCTTCGGAAACCAAACTGCTCGTTGGGTTTGAGGCTCTTTGCTTCGGCATAATCTTTAAGACGCTTATAAATAAGCCTCTCGTAGATTTTGCCGAGAACATTGAGTAAGCTAATAAGGCGGTAGCTGGAGGGCTCAGACTTTGGCTTGCCTGGCTTTGGGATACCGATGACGGTGGCTTCTTTCCATGCTTGTGGGAAGATGTTGTTGCTCAATGCGCCATTGAAGATGGCGGTCATAAGCATTATTAGCGGGGCAGGAAGGAGTTTGTATACCTTATTGGTAATACCATCCGAACCGGGGGCCTTACGAGCGTGGAGCCCTTTAATGATGTCGTGCACTTCGTCTGGAGTGACGGGAGGCAGAGGATCATCAGGGTCTTCGACGGGAGGGAGGGAGGTTCTCCGTTCGACTTCAGCGTCGACCTTGTTCAGGTGAGCTTGGTCTACTGGTTGAGAGCTGGGAGAACATTGGGACTCTAGGCTGTCAGCAAGACATTCAGCCTTATCGGGACTGTCGAAAACGACACTATTGTCAATTGGGCGGATGAGAGGAGGCATAGAGACCTCTTCTGAGGAACGCAATTTCCTCTGTAATTGCCAGAAGGCTTGATGAGTGGGCTCGAGTTCACTGAGCATCTTGTTACAGCCCTCAGAACGATCCTCCCCTATGCGTTTCTTTACAACACGCTGTAAATGGCGCATATGGGCTTTGTTCGCGTCACAAGGGAAGGAGTCGTAGGCACGAATGGCCGCGTTCTTCTCGGTTATCAGGTCACGTACGTCAGTAGGTAGTTTCCAGCGATGGTCTTCCATCACCGGAACTTCCCGTGAACAATCCGTCAATACGGATTGTACGTGCTCTGTAAACGAGTCCCTGACGAAGAAGCCGCGCTGTACGAGGTGTACCGCGCGGCAAAGGAGACTCTGTGGCTGGCCATCGGTGAGGCGAGGACGCGAGCCAGGGAGGAGATGTTGGAGACTCTAGACGGGGATCCGTGGGGGCGCCCGTATAAAGCGGTTCGAGGGAAACTTCGAGCCGCGGCGCCTCCACTTACGGAGAGTCTCCAACCCGAGCTGCTGGAGGAGGTAGTCGCAGCCCTCTTCCCGGCAAGAGCGGAGCATACCCCGCCGCCGATGGCTTTGCCCACAGCCGCAGGGTCTACAGAGGAGAACACCCATCAGCGTCCCAGAGGTGACACAGGCAGAGATGGGGGCGGCCGTGATGCGGCTCCGGGCCAAGAACGTGGCTCCGGGGCCCGACGGGATTCACGGCCTAGCGCTAGCCCTCGCTCTGAAAGAGCTTGAGCCCCAGCTAAGAGGACTCTTCTCAGCGTGCCTTGAGCGGGGCCAGTTTCCCACTTTGTGGAAAACAGGTCGCTTGGTCCTGCTCAGGAAGGCGGGGCGCCCTGCCGACTCGCCGTCTGCGTACCGGCCCATAGTGCTGCTCGACGAGGTGGGCAAGCTGTTCGAGCGCATACTCGCAGCCCGCCTCGTCGGCCACTTGTGCAGAGAGGGGCCGGACCTGGACGAGAGCCAGTTCGGCTTTCGGCATGGGCGCTCTACCATCCACGCTGTGTCGAGGGTGAGAGTCCTGGCGGAGGAAACAGTGTCCCGGGGCGGGGTGGTGGTGGCGGTGTCCTTGGACATCTCCAACGCCTTCAACACCCTGCCCTGGAGCTGCATACGGGAGGCACTGCGTTATCATCGGGTGCCTCTCTACCTCCGCCGCATCGTTGGGGCTTATCTGGCGGGGAGGTGTGTCACCTACATGGGACGTGATGGCGGAAACCAGCGCCAAGTGTCGTGCGGTGTTCCACAGGGATCGGTAGTGGGACCGCTCCTGTGGAACATCGGGTACGACTGGGTGCTGAGGGGCGAGCTCCCGCCGGGCGCGGACCTGACGTGTTACGCGGACCTGACGTGTTACGCGGACGACACGCTGGTCACGGCCCGGGGGAGTTCGAACAGGGAGGCAGCGTTGCTCGCGACGGCGGCGGTCTCACTGACGGTGAGCCGCATACGGCGCCTCGGCCTGGAGGTGGCCCTCAACAAGTCGGAGGCCATGGTGTTTCATGGCCCCCGGCGGGCGCCGCCGGCTGGATCACATATTGTGGTCGGGGGGGGGTCCGGATCGCTGTCGAGCCCACCATGAAATATCTGGGATTGGTGCTCGACAGCCGGTGGGACTTCGGACCCCACTTCCGACGGCTGGCGCCCAAGTTGTTGGGCGCGGCCGGGGCGCTGGCAACGCTGCTTCCCAATTTGGGGGGCCCGAGCGCCGCTTGTAGGCGGCTCTACGTGGGGATCGTGCGATCGATGGCCCTTTACGGGGCCCCGATCTGGGCGGCGGACCTGACGGCCGCCAGCATCTCTGTGCTGCGAAAGCCGCAGAGAGCAATGGCCGTCAGAGTCATAAGGGGGTATAGCACGATCTCCTACGAGGCGGCTTGTGCACTGGCCGGATCCCCACCATGGGACCTAGACGCGAAGGTGCTCGCGTCACTTTATCGGTGGCGCGAGAAAGCGAGGGCGCGGGGCGAGCGGCCGATGCAGCGCCATATGGAGCAGCGTCGGTCGCAGCTTCGCGAGGTCCTGGTGGCGGAATGGCGGGACAGGCTTTCACGCCCTACCGCCGGCCTCGTCACCATCGAGGCGGTCCGGCCAGTGCTCGACCTCTGGCTCGGGAGGAGGCACGGCTCCCTGTCGTTTCGGGCGACGCAGGTGCTCTCGGGGCATGGCTGCTTCGGGAAGTACCTGTGTCGCATAAACAGGGAGCCGGACGCTCGGTGTCACCACTGCGTCGACTGCCGGGAGGACACGGCGTGGCATACGCTGGCAGAGTGTGCCGCTTGGGAGGAGCCGCGCCGTGCCCTCATCTCAGAAGTAGGCAGTGACTTGTCGCTGCCGACCGTAGTGAGTTCGATGGTCGGCAGCGCCGAGTCCTGGGACGCGGTGGTTTCCTTCTGCGAAACAGTGATCTCGCAGAAGGGGGCTGCGGAAAGGGAGAGAGAGATCTCGTCCACTCTCCCGATCCGCAGCAGGCGCACCGGGCGCAGACGGAGGGCGGACAACGCCCTCTTCCAGCCCCCCTAAATGGGTCCAGGGGCGACGGATTCGGGGACATCCGTCGCCCCCCAACATCAGGACCCGAGAAGGCGGCGCGCGTAGTGTTCCTCGCGCGCCGACCACAGACGTTGCGGGGGGAGTACACCTCACTCCCCCCGCCCGAGACGGGGCCCGCGCAAGCGGGCAGGCACCAGCCGGGGTTGTGGAAGAATAATGTGTTCCCGCGACCCCGGCGTAGGTGTGAGAAGGAACACCGGGGTGGTTTTTAGTCAGTAAGAGTCTGACAGACCCCTCCGCCCGCCCCAGGGTGGAGGACATCCATGAGGATTTTCCACCCCGGGAACAAAAAAAAAAAAAAAAAAGGGAGAGGGCCTCTGGACTTCGGACCCCACTTCCGGCGGCTGGCGCCCAAGTTATGGACCGATGCAGCGCCATATGGAGCAGCGTCGGTCGCAGCTTCGCGAGGTCCTGGTGGCGGAATGACGGGACAGGCTTTCACGCCCTACCGCCGGCCTCGTCACCATCGAGGCGGTCCGGCCAGTGCTCGACCTCTGGCTCGGGAGGAGGCACGGCTCCCTGTCGTTTCGGGCGACGCAGGTGCTCTCGGGGCATGGCTGCTTCGGGAAGTACCTGTGTCGCATAAACAGGGAGCCGGACGCTCGGTGTCACCACTGCGTCGACTGCCGGGATGACACGGCGTGGCATACGCTGGCAGAGTGTGCCGCTTGGGAGGAGCCGCGCCGTGCCCTCATCTCAGAAGTAGGCAGTGACTTGTCGCTGCCGACCGTAGTGAGTTCGATGGTCGGCAGCGCCGAGTCCTGGGACGCGGTGGTTTTCTTCTGCGAGACGGTCATCTCGCAGAAGGAGGCTGCGGAAAAGGAGAGAGAGATCTCGACTCTCGACCCGGCCCGCATCAGATGCACCGGGCGTCGGAGGAGGGCGGACAACGCCCTCTTCCGGCCCCCCTAAATGGGTCCAGGGGCGACGGATTCGGGGAAATCCGTCGCCCCCCAACATCAGGACTCGAGTAGGCGGCGCGCGTAGTGTTCCGCGCGCGCCGCTCACAGACGTTGCGGGGGGAGTACACCTCACTCCCCCCGCCCGAGACGGGGCCCGCTCAAGCGGGCCGGCACCAGCCGGGGATGCGGATGAATTATGTGTTCCCGCGACCCCGGCGTAGGTGTGAGATGGAACACCGGGGTGGTTTTTAGTCAGTAAGAGTCTGACAGACCCCTCCGCCCGCCCCAGGGCGGAGGACATCCATGAGGATTTTCCACCCCGGGAACAAAAAAAAAAAAGAGAGAGGGCCTCTGTGGACTAAGCCGTTCCGTCATCTGCGCGGAAGGAAGCTTACCCCAGGGGCTTTCCCTGTGCTGGCGGTCGCTCGCGCGTTTCGCGAGTTTGGGAGAGGAGGGCTTCGGGGCCTTAGGACAGCCCCGGTAATTTGCCGGGTGTCCCGATTGGCCGCAGAGTACGCAGCTGGGAGGCTCTGAACATAGTTCCCTATCTTTAGGGCGGGTACATTCGACGGTGCCATGCTCTCCTAGACACTTGACGCATCTAGGGGTGGCATAGCAGTTGGACTGCGAGTGACCATATAATTGGCAGCGATGACACTGTCCAATTAAGTGAGACACCGATTTCACCTTGAAGATCGGGTGGTGACCTTCCGTGGGGTCACAGATGACTAGGACCATGTCGTACACAAGGCCCTGTCTCGCTTTGTGCAAGCGATGGACGGCGGATACGGGAACGCCTTGTGCAATAAGGTCGTTCTTAATCTCCTCGGTGGAGATTTCCTGGGGTACGCGCCTAATGACGACGCGTGTAGGGGTTTCCTCCGGAAGGTAGTAAGTATGAAAGGAGTAGTTCCTTTCACGCAGGGCGCGGGAGAGATCCCTAAAGTCCGCAGACGTGGGGACGGTAACTTTGATCCCCTGGAGGGTGGATCGGGCGTTAGTGTAGTTGATCTTGCGATCAACACACAGTCTAGAAATTTCAGTCCATTTTGACTTGTCTTGGACGTAGATCGGGGGAGGGGGCTTTTGCTTCCTATAAGGAAATTTTAGTTATAGGTGGTTTTATAGGTGCTCGCAACGCGCAACTCGTGCGTACCGTGGATAATAATCATCATTTTAAACCTTAGATTACGAGTATAAGCTTTAAAATGATATACGCTTTTTTTATGTCAGTTTCGTCATATTTGAGAAAACCGGCCATGTATACGCGCTTGGGGGTTGAGTCGATTAAGCTGCACGCGAGTGTATTAGAGACTCAACAGGGTTCCCGAAACGACCAATTGCAAGTGTACATTTTTACGTAGGTGCCCAGTGATACACATCGATGCGCAAAATGATCGTCTACAAAATGCAATTGAAGCGATCGACAATAAAAACACTTAACATTGACAATTGATCAATTGCAATTATCAATGTTTCGGGGACCCTTACCACTATACCGCTTATATTGTTGGAGACTGGTTGGTTATTGTGGTTTCTGCATTGATTTAAAGGAGACACCGGAAACAGAAACGCTGCCACCGCAGCAGAAGAATAGTGGTAAAGTCATTTAAGACAACTAAAAAAAACATTCTTAAAGATCTCTACTGTTTCCTGAACAGTCTGTATGTAGAATTTTTCAATAACATAAGTAGGTACCTACTTCATTATTTTATTGGTAAAAATGCATCTACCTACTGACGGCATTGACGATAAATTTGTTATCATCAGTCATATCATCCGTTCAAGTCGGTAGCATTTGACAACTTTGAAATTTACAGCTTGAACTCTCTAGATATAAAAGGAGATATTTAATAAGTCTGTTATCAAAGGATTAGAGGAAGTGCAGCATGTTTGGAATGCCAGTTTTTTGTTATTGTTGTAAATAAGTAGGAGAGGAAATGGGTTAGCCCAATAATACGTAAAATTATTTATCAAATAAACAAATATAATAATAGGAACCCTCTCAAAATTTCAATCAAACTAAAAAAGTCCATAATCGTGATTTGACTTAGGCTGCTGGGAATTTCGAATACTATTATACAATCACCCTTTTAACCATTAGAATCTCTAAAATCATTGTTACAGTTCTATACAATCAGTCTTTATATAGATAATCAATCTTTAAAAAAAGTGTTGACACAGTAACTTTGCAGTGTTTTGTTACCTTTAAGTAACCCCATTTTTAACAACGGCAATTGCAGTGGCTATTTTCTCCTCCACTCTTTCTTTTTGTATTTGCGGAATAGTAAACAATTTATCTAAATATAAAAAAAAAAACCTCATCGAAATATGCCCACTATTTTCGAAATTATGTTCACTATTGCTGTTCCAATTTGATAACATACGAGTATTTATAATTCTAGAAACATTAAAAAAATCATAAACCATTATGGGTCACTAAATAGTTTGTAGTAGTAGGTAGATATGTCCGAGACGTCAAAATTAGCTGCAGTATTCCAAATATCCTGCCCTTCCTCTATCCCTAATCAAAGGCTATAAGACTATCGACCTGTTGGCATACTGCCAGTGGCTGTCTGAAAATGACTCGATTGGTAATTTGTATACTGCTGTGTCTGGCCTCCTCCGTTCTAGGCGGTCACGAGAAATATGAAGGGTAAGTGATAATTTTTTATAATATTTTTGTTACTTTCGGGTTGAAATAGGAACGTAAACAAAACAAAAGGAGTTTCTAAGGATCGTAGCAGTTGTCGTTCTGTAGTTTCTGCCTACTCCCACAGGAAGAAGACGTGTGTTAAAGTATGTATGTGTTTCGGGTTGTAATTTCTCCGCTGAAGACTGGACCATGATCTGACTTTGAACCTCAACTCGTCCAACGCAAGAATTTTTACTGTAACATGGCTGTAGCTACACTACTAACTTTTTACCTTCCGCACCAAATTAATGGCTGTTTACTTTTTATGATTGGACAGAGTCACGATTCCCGTCTGGGATTACCCGAATGAAATAACCTATGCTGTGTCAACCTTGAAGTCAATTTACGTGACTAATGTACTTGATTACCTTACCAAAACTTACCAACAATATTACACTTTGTGTCAGCTCCTAGGATCGGTTGCTATTTGACCTTCACGTCTATTAATTACCATCGGATCCCAATTTTAGAAGTTTAAGCAATGGTCATCGAATAATCAGACTCCTTCATTTCCAGCCATCAGCTGTACCGTGTATCCGGTCTTGGCGAACAAATCGGGGCAATAGAAGCAAGTCTTGATATACTGTCGGCAACGCCCGCTGCCAGGAGTTCTTCGGGAAAGCTTGAGGCTGTTGTCAGGCTGTCTCCTGAAGAGAAGCAGCAATGGCTTCAGTACTTCGAGGAGAGAAACATGGCATACACGAAGATCGCTGACAATCTTGCCACGTAAGTTATAACTGCTTACGTCATAGGAATAACAAAGTTAAATTTATAATCAGTCCCAAAAATATTAACTTGCAATATGCACCGTGTTCGGGATGATATACATAAACTTCGACCAGATGTTCAGAATATGAAATTAAGCAGTTTTCATTAGGGACACATGAATGAATTTCACTCATTCATATTTTTAATTAACAAAAAAATGAAAATATGAATGAGTGAATGAGTTTGTATAAACTACACTACATTGACGTTAACCACCTGATATGCATGCCTTTTTATCCGAATTGGCAACGTCGTATTTTCATTCATAAGATAAGAGGCTGAAACATGTCCAAAATAAGTTTCTTTGGTTTTTTATTTCGTTCCTTTTTTTATTGCGTTTAATCTTTATTTACCTGCCTCGTCCAAGAAATGTTGCATTTAAATATTCAAGCACTTGTGTGCTATAATGTGCAGGCGCCCCACCATTTGGAGCCGCATGGTTCGCAGAGTTTGAAGATCTACTTGTTCGAAAAATTCCAGTTTAGTGATGATACTTAGGATCTTCAAGTAATTTTCGTTTGTTCCCACTAGTTAGACTCATTAGTTCGATCGATGAACTAGTGAGAATTTTTTTCTCATTTGTTCGACCGTCGAACTACTGAGACTTTTTTTGTTCGACCATCGACATTTTTTTTTAAATTGAGACACAAAACATTAGAATAAAGTTTGTTAAAACGCTTGTTTCGTTCATAAAAGGTTTATATTTATCTACACGTAATTAATATTGCACATCGGCAGTCTGTACCACATCCTTGATCAAATACATAATAGGGATGTTTTCTGAGTAAAAAAAGAAAGTAAAAACAGTCTCGCGCCTTCAGTCAGATAATAAAAACATGTACCCTCAAAATAAGACAAACAATCCTATTTATTACCCCACTCATTGTGGTGGGGCGTTCAGTTAAATGTTTATAATGTTTAATGTATGATGTAGATACCTAGGTGCTATGGGTAGGTATAGATGCATAAAAGGAAATGTACAGTCACACTGCCGGGTGATATAACGATGATTTTACTATTAATTTACTTTGCTAAGAAGCCAGCTCAATAATTATATAATTTTTTATTTTATTTTATTAACATTCAGAAAATAAAACAACACGCCTATATTGATGCTCAAATACAATTAACATGCGGAAAATTGGTGTAAGTTTTTTTCTACTGCGGTAAATATATTTGATCACGTAACGGTCGAACAATTGAGAAAAAATATTCTCACTAGTTCGACGAACAAACGAGTCGAACTAGTGGGAAAAAATGGTAATTTTCGCCTGATTGTTAAAAACGTTTGATGTTACGCCTACCATTGTAAATTTCGGATTGCTCTCATGCTACTGCACTTGATTTTTGGAAAAGAATATTCCTGCTCTTGTAAATTGGGCTTCATCCATCCAAATTATTAGTTTTAGCTGTATTCTACTTAACAGTTCTATGTTTATTTTCTGGTAAGAAACTATTCTAGAGAAGTGATCAGGTAGTAATAATGCTTTGGGATTTTCTGTAGTGATAGGCATGCAAACCATATCTATTCCACAGTTCCCACACTAGCTTATGGAATGCACCCACTATTCTCCCAACGCGTCTCGTTCAGAGTGTAGGATCATGAGTAATGAGGTTCATTACTCTATTTTCTTGAGCGACGCTGAAATTGATTGCTCGTTCAGGGCGGCGTGGTCTAATTCCGATCTCACAAAATCTCTCTCCCCGTGTGTATGTTAATAAATGTTCGGATATCAGGAACGCGCCGACCAGGGAATCGCTGTTGGTACTCTCGTACAACCGCTGTAGCGTTGCCGTCACAAAAACCGTAGACGAGGTGAATATCAGCTTGGTGTTGAGCCGAATGCTCGTCCGGCATAGTGAATGTTGTTATCAAAATGATTGATTTAAAAAATCGGAAACTCAGAAGCAAATTACAATAAAAACAAACGGGAAAAATTCATGCATGACAAATAAAAACTTAGGTATCCATAAAGACCAGTTTAATAAATCTCTTTGATAAATTCGTTATCAAAAAATATTGCCTTCTTCGCTAATCTCAGGTTCCTCTCGTACGTGCAAATGAAATGCAAATAGCATTTGATAGATTTGTAATTTTAATTGCACTAACCGGTAACATTACGGCCAAATTGAGACCCTTTCTTACTGCATACCTCAACAAAATTTCATTAAATGAAATTACAAATATCTTTGTAACGAAGCCTTAGTGCTAGATTTGTTTTGTAAAAGCTATAGAAGCATTTGCCAAAGTTTATGGATAACGTGAAGGACATGGTGTACAAAAGCTCAGATGTTGTTCTAGCTTTAAGACCACCGTTTGTACCATTCTAGTGTATGTTCTGTACTATTGTACTTTCCGTGTGTGTCTAAATCTATTGCTTATCCCAATTTTTATTTTATTTTATGTTTAGCATTCTCTATGATGAAGAAGCTCAAATACAGTCAAAGAGAGCAGCAGCCAAACGCAGTGGAAAGTCAATTACCTGGGACACTTACTACAACCACGATGAAGTTAGTATTAACTTATATATGTACTTACACCTACAAATGACCTATGATAAACTCTGCAGAGGCCCCTGACCAATTTGCATTATTATGAACAGTAGAAATACCCTCAACAGGGGTCCATAATTCACAATCACCCTTTTTGTAGATTGCAGGTATATAAAATAAAGAATCAAAATAAATGTTTTATTTTAGATCAACGAATACTTGGATGAACTGGCGGATGAAAACCCTGATCTCGTGACCGTCATCAACGCAGGTCTCAGCTACGAGGGTCGTCAGATCAAGTATGTAAGGATTTCGTCGACCCGTTTCGAAAACCTTCGGAAACCGGTCATCGTGATTGATGCCATGGTTCACGCCACAGAATGGGTCACTACTCCCGTTGCCATCTACATTATCGAACAGCTCGTCAAGGAAGCCCAGAACAGCGTCCTGGCTAATGAAATCGACTGGATCATCATTCCTCTGGCTAATCCTGATGGTTACGAGTACTCTAGGAACGTGGTAAGTCTGCCTACACAAAAATATTTTGATGGGAGGTGCGTGACAGAAAACATGTACGTATGACAACACGTAACTCACATCAGCATCTTCCTTGAATATAATTGGGCCCCCTATTAACTAAATTTCCCTTCTACGCTCATTTATATTCATGGTGGACGCTGATGTAGCTAAAGGTCCTATGAGAAAGACGCTATTTCGCATTCGGAATGTTTTTTTATCATTTGACCATTGACCTGAATGATACAGGTGGAAACGGTCAATGTCACTTTTAAATCCTTGATACCTACTGTGAATCGGAAGCAACAATAGGTATTTTCCTTGGAGATAGGTATACCGTTCGTTGGTAAACGTTATTACGGACTCAAGTTATTCGGGATGAAGTGATTCGGTTAATTACTTTCTTTCGGAATACAGTTATTCAGGAAAGCTTTCATTCGAAATAAGGTGATTCGGATTTCCGTTAATTTTGATATCAAGTGATTCGGAATTGCGTTCTTTTGTTATACAGTAATTTGGGATTTCGAGTTTCGGTCTATCTAACATAGTCAAATAAAACTCGTGGCGTTTATAATCTTTCATTATAATATAGGTAGTCAATTTTGTCTTTATCATTGATCTGATTTAGCTACTTAGCTAGCCTCGTGTTTTGGTTTCATGTGTCCCTCCCGAAAATATTTTTTCAGACGCAAATGCTTAGTATCTGATAGACCACTATACTTCGGCCTTAGGGAGAAGCGGTCTTTCCCTAAGGCCAAAAAGGCCCGCACCCTAATTGCGTAACTCACTTTCAATTATTATCTAAATAATTATGAAGGATATTGCTAATCCATTACTTCATAAATGTTCAAACAAATTGTCTACTCAACGTAAATAACGCAATAAAAGTCGTGACGTCATATCGATAACGATAGTGCTGTCCTTGTCTAACACTTATTTTAATTAAAACGTTTAAGTATGACTTGGCAATTTTTGCTTTTACACTTTTTGTTATATTGTTTGCACTATTTGGAATCAAATATTTTTGAGTTAAAAAGGATGTCATCATCCCTATTTTGGCCATAGTTTGGCCAGATATTAGGGGCGGCCAACCTGCGCCAGCGGCCGGCCTCAGATCAGTAAATATTGTAGCCATGACGGCTGAGTTGAATCGAACGTAATGTTTTTGACTTCACATTTTACCCCTCGTTTACACAACATGTATTCCACTGTAAATTTATTTATCGTTTTAAAACACCTAAAACCAGTTTTAAAGACTAACCGTCTTATTAATAAAAAAAGCAATTGACTTTTCTAAACCTATTTTAGCAGTCGAACTGTTTTGTCCCTTTCTGTCAAACTTCATTTTAACTTGACAGAAAGGGACCAAACAGTTCAACAGCTAAACCAGGTTTTTATGGAATACCACGGAATGGCTTTATCAATAAGACGGTAATTGTATACAAAACTTGTAGAAGACTTGTCAAAAGTGTTAAAAATTAAAAATCAAAAGTTTTTCTGCCTATTTATGTCTGCAACGGCGTCAATACATTATCATACACGTTTTAAACACATGCTATTTTTTTTCCAAGTCTTATAAACCACTTGTCAAAAACAAGTATCACAACGCAACCATAAGCATATTGGGTGCCGGCACTCTAGCCTCGCGGGCTGTACCGTACAAAAACATTCAGAAGTAAGTTTGTATTTGTAGGTTGTAAACTTGTATTTTTCGGAACAACTGATCCTATTCCGAAAAACAAAAAACACAGATTATCTTTGAGTGTCCTAAGATATGTTTTGTGTTAGAACGAGAAACTTCACAAGAACGAACTCGCGGGAAAAAGCTATAGTAACAAATAAAGTTTTTTTTCTCGCCCATGACCTATATAGGTACGCGGGCAACATAAAATCACCCGAAAAAGGCGAAGGGGCGACTACTACTAAACTGCCTAGGGCGTCCGAGACTGTTAGTCCACCTCCCGTTGTACCGTATGCACCATTAATATTAATACAACTTCTTCACCATACTTTTACCGTATGCACCTTTGACCTGCACCATCAATGGTGCAGGGGAGACTAATTAGTTTCGTTGCACCATTAATACACACATCAAAAAAGTCTAAGCAACACATACAAATTTAAATTTTACAATGTGTTTTTGCATTAAATCCTTAGTATTTCTTATTAATATTATTTTTTATGCTTTTGTTAAATTAAACAACAATTGTTTATTTTTTAAGGTTTTTAATAATCTTAATTATCAATAATTACGAGTAAGTACTATAAGTACGTAGTACAAAGTAAGGTGCCTAATCAACTTAACTTAAACTAAAATTAAATGGTTGTGCAAAAGTTAATACAGGTTGTGCATAAATTAATACAAAGTGTGGCCTCCTCTGTTATTGAGAACTTCCTGGCACCTATTATTCATAGAATCGATGAGACTCTTAATGTTATCCTGCGGCAATTGCTCCCAATGAAATTTTAGTAAGTCCATCAGTGGTTGGGTGGTTGTCACTCCATCCAAGTCCTTTAAAACACGTCTCTGGAGCATGTCCCATGCATACTCGATGGGGTTGAGGTCTGGCGATTGTGCAGGCCAAGGCAATACTAGGATGTTTTCCCTTGCCAAAAACTCCCGTGTGTACAAAGCTGAGACCCATCGCAAAATAAATTTTATCCCATTGGTCCCGGGTCCATGTAATGTGTCCCCTACACCATTAATTTCGACGAGCGCGATTCCCGTGATGTATCGGTGGGCACCTAATTGGCCGTCGTGCTCGTAGGCCATACTCATGCAGTCGATTTCGCACAGTTTGGCAGCTAACAACAACACCACTTGAATTTTGTAGCCTTAAACCTATCTCTCGGGCGGTTAACATTGGCTGGCGTCTTGCAGCCAGTTGTATGTATCGATCTTGCCGTGTGGTTGTACACCTTCCTCGACCTGGGTGTTGCTCAGCAGGATGTCCCTTGTTAGTGTAACGCTGATGAAAATGGCAAATAACGCTCTGTTGACACCAAAATACCGAGATACCTGAGATTGACTTCTTCCCGCTTGCAACATCCCTACAGCTCTTTGCATTTCATCTGCGTTCAAATGACGTCGCTCCTTGACGTAAAAAATGTCTCAAAATCCATATTTGTTCAAAACTTTTTTTAAATTATTGTTTAATTCATAAAATTGATACAGAATACTAAATTTTAAGCAAAGAAAACGCTATATAATTCGAACAAATGCATTCGCTTTTGAATTTGTGAAAAAAAAAACAAATGATACTCGTATTTTTACAACCAACCAGTATGTCCTAGATCAAAAAAGTTTACATAGGTATTACCTACTTGGTAAGAAATGATATAATAATTGACTAATAATTTGAACTAGTATGTGTTGCTTAGACTTTTTTGATGTGTGTATTAATAGTACCACTTCACCATACTCTCCTAATCCATAGGAGGCCGTTATTTGTTTGTGTGCGGAACCACTTTTTAATACAAAAATACAACCAAATAGCAACAACAATAATACGTTTTACATATGAATTGCACAACTACTTCATTGGAATAATATAAACTAATGATGCCACACAAACACTTATATTTTATTGTTGACTAACACAACGCTGAGCTTACCTTTTCTTTTCTAAAAATAACGGTACATCAATGTCGCCATTAATTAATTGCATTTGTACATGCGAAATGTATTTATTACGTTTCTTGACGTGTTTTGCCCTGTTGATATAGGGGTATGTTGTTAATGCGTTAACAGCGGCATTAAAAGCGGCATCCTGCTCAAGCACAGCTAAGCATTTATTTAGAATCGGGGGTCTTCTTTTGAAGCAGTTATTAATATACCCATTCCATCCCTCACAGACGTTGTTCGTACGATGCCGATCACCGAAACAACACCACAGTGTTTTCTTGGGCATCCAAAATCTTTTTACGTAATTTAGAAATATTTGCATATTAACATCTCCTTCTACATCATTTTCAGAAACTATGTAATGCCATCCATGATCAATACTTGCTACGGGCAGAAGAGGCAGGACAGTGCATAGAGATACAATTTTACTAATTTTGTTATACTCTCTGTTATACTGTATAAATTAAGACGTTTTGCTTTCCTCCATAATTGGTTTTGGAAATGGTAATAACATCCATGATGCTTTGTTATAGGAAACACACTTCTTACGGCACAGACAAACGATTGTTCGTAGTCCGATATTTTAGAAGGGTTCCATTGTGGTATTTACGACTTAATCATTTGTTACATTAGATTATGTGTTTCCTTTTTTTATTTCCCAAAAGTATATAAGCAACCGGCACTACAAAGTTTTTATCCTCAGTGCTTCCTAGGTCGTAAAAGATCACATACAACTGTTTGAATGGTCTAGGACACATTTTTGAAGGTACCGTCGCAAAAGAAGATTTTCCCGATTTTAATCGTTTCTCTAGCTTCTTCCGAAGCAAAAATTAAACGACGTTCACGTTCGTGATTATAGTCAGCCAAAAGGGAATCTTTACGATCGTTACCAAATTCGACTTCAGTTACGACACTCTAAGCCGTCTTTTTAACTCCTTGTTAATTATTTATCCGTCTATAGGGAACCGATTTATAACTTTCGTACCGTGGTAGTTTTGTTAAGTTTGTTTAGTTTAGACCCATGTCTTTGAAAGTGGCCACGGTCTTTTTATAAATAGCAGGTACTGTTTCTTCTGAAGTTGTCGCAGTATCTAAAAAATAAGCTTCTGAAAAATTAAAATGAACCTGTTACCCGTTCGGGCTTTACCCACAAGTGCATACATATTTTCTATATCATAAATGCTACTTACGTACCTCTGTAATGGTAACCGTTCCAGCATATTTGTTTTTTTTTTAATGTCTACACCTCCTTAGGCTATTTAAATTTTTGTACTGTGTGTGAAAATGGTATTGATACCCTTCGAACAATAAAAGTCTTCCTCGACTTTGTGCACCAAAAGTTAAATTAGTTTCGGTCATTGTAATTTTTATTTATAGTCTAAGCTCCAATTTTACAATAATTGACATAAAATTACAGAATTTAAACAAAATACCTAGTTACCTTGTCAACACTTACATCATAATAGAACATGCAAAGAGGATATACTTTGAGGAAATACCTACAACCTCATTGATAGTACTACCTAGGTACAGTGTCGTCTCAATGGTGCAGATGAGAGACCATACTATCAATGCGGTTTCGTTTGCACCGCACTCAATGGTGCAGATGAGACCATACTATCAATGCAGTTTCATTTGCACCATTAGTGGTGCAAACGAAACTAATTAGTCACCTTTGCACCATTGATGGTGCAAGTCAATGGTGCATACGGTACAACGGGGTCCACCTCTGATTATGGTTATACAAGTTGTGGGTACCTGTTGATGGTCCATCTAAGTTATATTATACCGTCCGACATTGCCAACTCTCAGTTCATTCATGCCTCAGTATTGTACGAATTAAACGATGCTTAATAATCCCCAGGACCGCCTGTGGCGTAAAACTCGCTCAAAGGCGCACGAAGGTGCCGACGAATGTCCCGGAGTAGACGGCAATCGTAACTTTGACCACCACTTTGGCACCAGTGAAAGCAGCCGTAACCCTTGCTCAATCATGTACGAAGGACCCTCCGCCTTCTCAGAGCCTGAAATTCGGATCATCAGAAACGCCGTACTGTCTAACATTGAGAGGACTTCCCTCTACTTATCTCTGCACAGCTATGGAAACATGTTCCTGTACGCTTGGGGTAGCAATGGTAAAGAACCTTTTTATTTTTGAACATAATAGGCCTGTCGTCTGTCGCCCATAGACCATTTGCCACATCAGCCATAGAGTACTTTGTAATTTTTAAATTATGTTTTATGTGTTTACTAACCGTTTTTAACTTAACAATTTTATTATCGATTCTATTATTGCACGTTGCATTTACACTATTTGTACGTAGAAATAATTATCGATTTTTTGATGACGAATAAAAAATGGTGCGGTTTGCGGAATAAAAAAATAATAATTGAATAGAAATAATATAAATTTGCCGCTTCGTTTACTTTAATTTCAAATTTGCAAGTTTTATTGGTAAAATTAGCGACAGATGAGAGGTCCCTCTCATCTGTCGATCGAACTTATTAAACTCGGTAACAATATTAGAGATATTTTACTCCAAATTTACTTTTCAGGAACATTACCATCAAACGGTCTGGTCCTTCACCTCGCTGGCATCCAAATGGCAACAGCTATCGATCAACTGGCTTTAGACAAGGCTGAAAGATACATTGTGGGTAACGCCGCAAACGTTCTGTACTACACGACCGGTACCTCCCGGGACTGGACCAGGGCTGTCGGCATCCCTCTCACGTACACCGTAGAGCTTCCCGGCTATGATTACGGGTTCCTCGTACCTCCTACCTATGTTAAACAGATTGTGACGGAGACCTGGGCTGGTATCGCCGCAGGAGCTCGTTATGTGTTGTCTAATTGGTAATGATTATGTAAACTTAACACCAGTTCTATTGTAAAAAAATAAAACACAAAAATAACTGAGAATATTTTACTGACCTACTTAAAAACATCGTCATTAGTGTTATCAATAGTAAATTATATCGTATTTTATTAAATTTGCCATGTTAAATGAAATCTGTTTTAATATTAAAAGTATTGTATTGACTAATGTAGTACAGAATGAGTTCGTAGATGGCACCACAAACGAACCACAACGCACTACCGGTCGATGGTGGGAAAATACCTTTGTGGGTTTGTGGTGCAAAGCTGCGAGCTCAGTCGTATTGGAGACGTCGCATTACGAATACGAAAGCTAAATTGTGTTTAAGGATATTTGGTTTTGTGTGTAAGAAAATATACAACAAGTAAGTACATGAAAAAGTGTCTATTATTTCTAAATCAACCTTATAAGAGCCATGAACCTGAATAACAGTTAATCTTCACATTTAAACTATAACTAGCTTCTTTGTAAGAATACAGAGGTAACATCTCAGAAGTGGGATAAAGATTCCTGTTTTAGCCCGTGAAATATTTGTTTTTCTCTACCCTTAATTAATTACCGGTGTAGAGGAGTATTTACTCAGGGTGTGTGATGGGTCTATTTCAGTGATTTGAAATGCGCGTTTAACAGTAAAAAGGTATATTGATTAGCAGACACAGTAACAAGGGCACAAACAGGTAAACATAAAAAACAATCGACGTTTTCACGAGCGGATCGCGATCGTGGCGTACGGGCTCGCGATGTATCGTCCACGACGTCCACTGTCCGTTGGCGGGGGTGAGAGGTCGCGGGCGGGGGTGAGAGGTCGCGGGCGGGGGTGTCGTCTCCCGCCGCAACGCTTAAGGCTAGTTCATACACAAATGTTAAGGCCATGTTACATCCTCCCCCTCTGACTTAGACATGCGCCCACGCGTCTGAGTCAGTCAAGATAACGCTTAGGTCTACCGCGCCTACGCTTCTCGTTGACCGGGGCTGGCGGTACATCGCCTACGAATGGGGTCAACTGGGAAACGTGGTATCTCCCTAATGTCTCAGCGCTACTTACCTTCTCCAACACATAAGTGGTGGAGCTAGCGGGTTCCTTAATACGGTAAGGTCCGTCCCGTCGTGGTATGAACTCCCTCCCTTGTGTCTTCAAAAGGACCAAATCACCAATTGAGTAATCAGGTGCAGGGCTGCGACCCTCATCGGCATAACGTTTTTGATTCGCTTGAGCCTTTTCATGCACTTCCCTAGCTTCAAATAGTACTGTTGACATCCTCTGAAGGTAAGGGGAAAGGCTCGTCACGACGTTGTCACTCTGCACGATGGTGCGCATATCAGCTATGACGTCGGCCGGCGCACGCATCTCTCGCCCGAACGTCAGGTAAGCCGGTGAAAATCCGGTGCTGCTGGTCACTGCAGAGTTCATCGCGAAACGTATCGCGGGTAAGTGAGCGTCCCATGTGTTGTGATCTTTTCCCACCAGAATAGCAAGTTGTGGTTTCAGATCACGGTTTTTCCTTTCTACTGGGCTCGCTTGCGGGTGATACACAGGCGACAGCGACTGAGTAATGCCAAATGAATAGCAAGCCTGCTGCATTATTTCACTTATGAACTGTACACCATTATCACTCAAGATCCGTCTTGGCACTCCATATCTCAGGAAAATCTCTGAGATCAGGATCTTGGAACAGTTCAAGCTGGTAGCATCATGTAGAGCAAATAACTCTACCCATCGAGAGCACGCGTCTTCTACGATGAGTATCCACTTGTTCTGTTCGGCGGTCTCCGGCAATGGGCCGAAAAGGTCCACCGCGATGACTTCAAAGCGGCGATTGGTTGCGGGGGTCTGCAGAAGTCCAGCCGGCTTCCTGTTATCGGCTTTGTACCTCTGACATTCTACACACTTCTTCAGGTATCTAACGATGTATTGACGCATAACAGGCCAGTAATACTTCGACCTCACTCGATCTAGTGTGCGCTCCACTCCGCAATGGCCAGCTGTCGGTGCGTCGTAATATTCTGCCATGACTTTATCACGTTCGTGCTCCGGTACTACGAGACAACCTGCCTCTTCCTCACACTCGTCGGGGCCATATCTGTATAAAATGCCGTCCAACATAATAAATCCACGGTCGGACCAACTCCTCCCCCTGAACGGATCGTCGGTTGATTCGAGGTCCTCAACGATCTTTTTCACGTCTGGGTCTTTGAGTTGGTTTTCACGGACATCCTTGGGGCTTCTTTACGGGAAATCGACTTCGGCATAGCGGATTTCACAATTCGTTTCTTCTGCGCAAGGCGGTCGTGAAAGAGTGTCAGCGATGACGTTCGACCTGCCAGGTGTATATTCTATACGGAGATTGTACTCCTGGAGAGTAAGGGCCCACCTAGCTAACCGACCGCTTGGTGACTTTACCGTCATCAGCCATCGCAGAGGTTGGTGGTCGCTCTTTATCACAACCTCTGAACCTTCGATGTACGCGCGGAACTTGGTAACTGCCCATACAACTGCAAGCGCTTCTCTTTCCGTTGTGTTATAGTTTCTCTCCGCACTATTCGGCAAACGGCTGGCGTATTCTACTGGTCTTTCCTCGGGACCCTCCCCCTGCATCCGTACTGCTCCGAGACAGTAACTGCTGCTGTCGGTCCTCAATGTAAACGGCATCGATTCGTCAGCTTGGCGCAGTTTCGGGGCACTGATCAACTTTTCCTTAATGCGATCGAAGGCATCTTGTTGCTTCGAGGTCCAGGTCCATTTGCGGTCTTTTTTTAGAAGATCCGTCAGAGGTTTGGCAACATCGGCATAATTGGGAATAAAGCGCCGGAACCAACTTGACGTTTGCAGAAAGGTCTTCACGTGTTTCGCGTTCTCAGGAGGGGACATATTTGCGATAGCTGCCGTCTTATCGGGGTCTGCCTTCACCCCACCTGGTACGATCACGTGGCCCAGAAACTTAACAGACTCGCGAGCAAAGCAACTCTTTTCGCGGTTCACTCGCAGGTTGTACATCTCAAACCGGTCGAAAACAGCGTTCAAGTCTTCCAGGTGCTTGGGGAACGACTCCGATAGGACAATGACGTCATCTAAATATGTTAGCATGCAAACATCGGCCAGTTCTTTGCCTGATCTGAATCGGTCCATAAGCCGTTGGAAAGTCGCTCCTGAATTCCTCAATCCCATTGGCATCCTTTTAAACCTAAAACAACCGAGTGGGCTCACAAACGCAGTCTTATCGCGGTCAGTCGGCTCCACAGCAATTTGAAAGTACCCTGATCGGAGGTCACAGGTTGTCATGAAACTGGTGTTCTTAGCTCCGTGAGGAACGTCTTCGATGCGTGGAAGTGGGTAGCGATCGGGCTCGGTTACATCATTCAGCTTCTTGTAATCTACACATAGCCGAACCCCTCCATCCTTTTTCGTCACGAGCACCACGTTGGCAGCCCAAGGAGATTCGCATTCTTCGATCACGTCAGTGTCTAGTAACTAGGATTTCCACCAGCGGCCGCGGATCGTCCCTATCGGCTACTTGAGCGCTACAAAAATCCGACTTGCTTGAAGTCGACGCACCTTTGCAGTTACTGCATTTTGAGCGCACCACTCCCAGCTGACCACATCCGTAACAACGTAACTCGGTTATTTTGCTCGACTTATTAGAAGGGTCAGTGACCTTTCCATCCTTCTTCTCCCGTACCGTATGACCGAAAAATCTACAATAAGTACACTTTGGTCTAACACGCCTTTGCCTATCCCTATTGTTATTATTTTCCATGTTTAGTGCATGCGAGTCGGACGGCCTAACAACACTTTTATTTGTACTCGACTTACGCGGGTCATCTGTGGCATTCGTAGGGTTAACATTTGTGTTGGAACTTTCCCGCGCGGCGACGGAAGGGTTATTGTTTACGTTGTCGCCAATTCTATTACAATGGGTAGAAACATTTACCTCCGCCAACGACTCCTCGACTAACCTGGCCTTCGCTATCAGCTGATCCAGCTCGTGCACCGCGTCGCGAGACACTCGTTTCCTAATTCTACGATCTAACAATCCATAAACCATATCTAGCATCATTACTTGCGGCAGATCATAGGGTAACTTTGCTATTGAAGCGCGCACTTTGCTTATAAATACGTCAGCCCGCTCATTATTTTGTTCGGTACCGAAAATGTCACGAAAGATTTTATAATCCGGTCGCGGCACTCCGTACATCCCTCGAAAGCGTTGCAGCGCGTCGGACCACGACGTTATCGACGACTTCACGCCCTGCCACCAGACGGCGGCCTCGCCGACTAGCACCATAGGCAGCCCCCGCAGCACGTGCTCATCGCTAATGTTGGTGCAATCGCGGTATATTTCGATAGCGTCGATGAATGCCTCGAGCTCTTCCGCGTTCTTCGATGCCCCGTCAAAGCGCACCGTGCACTTCGCGAAGTTGCCCGACAAACGCGCGGTATCACGCGTATAGGGTATCCGTGGTGATGATGTGCACGGTTCATCTTTGTTCGCCAGAATGCTTTCAATGAGAATGCGATTCGCTTCCGCTTGGTTCTTGGTGATATTGCACACCAGGGTCTGAAGCATCTCCTCAGACATGGTTATATTCGGTGATGATAACGATGCAGCAATCACCGTCCTATTCTGCTCCACGTCCGTGTCGGATTCCGACCCCCCATCTCTTACTATATTTATGGTTTTATCCCTCTCAAAATGCATTAGCGGACATTTAGAAGTGAAAGATGAAAAGGATATTCATAGAATCCAGGGCAAGAAGGTCGGGGTTAAAAACACCCCCATTATTGTCGAGCTTGGTTCATCTATATTAAAAACCGATTTTCTACAGAAAGCCAAAACCTACAACATTAAGAATAAAATAAAGCTCCAGGCAAAACATCTCGGATTCACCAACAATGAGGATACCCCCGTGTTTATATCGGAGCATCTTACTGCTAAGGGAAACCGTTTGTACTTCTTGGCGCGGGACCTAGCAAAAACAAAACAATATAAATTCTGCTGGACCGCATTTGGACGTGTCTTCGTGAAGCGTGGTGAAAACTCTCGGGCTATTCTCATCAAGAGTGAAACTCAGGTACATCACTTAATGCAAGAACTGTGACTAAGTTATGTAAAGGTCTTTACTAAGTTGTCACAAGTAATTATTTTCTTTTGTAGTATTAACGTAATCTTTTATCCTTATATCTTTTTAAATGTGTCAAAAATCAGTATATTTTTTTAAATCTACACATTCAATCATGTTCAATACCATCATAATATAATAAAATGCAATACTCGAACAACTTACACATTACACCCAACTACACTCACACTTACAATCTCTCAAACTTATAACACGCACCCACCTTCACACAGGTTACACACACTTTTCCACATAATTAAACTGCCTTGCACAAACAAACTTATTATAAAATTAAAATATACACACACTGTCTCTCAATGTTTCTTCACTAACGTATACTGTATGATGCACCATTCGTCTCATAGACACAATAATGGATAGCAATATTATTACCTTACGGGAAATTGATGACACAGAAATTTCGAAGTCAGCTATTATTAACATTGACGAACTGCATAATTACTTACAGCATAACAACTATAACTTGACAGTATTAACGCAAAATATCAGGAGTATCTATTCTAACTTTGAAGACTTACAGCTAAACTTATCGCAAATAAAACATAAAACTGATGTGTTGATGTTAACGGAGTGTAGGCTTAACTATCACAAACAATTACCATTGCTTAGTAACTACACATCGCACTATACGAAAAATCAGCTTAATCAAAATGATGGTGTGGTAGCATACGTTCTAAATGGCCATCTGGCCCAGGTAACTGAAATCAATCTTTCACATGCGTCAGCTATCCAGGTATCCATTTCTAACTATACCATCATAGGTATATACCGTTCTCCCTCTAACCTCTGTGCTGATAATTTTATAAACTCCTTAAATCTTCACCTTGACTCTATTAAGACACATAAAAATATTATAATTGTAGGGGACATCAATATTAATTTAATCATCAAGAATTCTGAAACATCTCAACAACGCAGTAACAGATTAAACTATCTAAATATGCTAGCGGCACACGGTCTATTACCAGGACACTATCTACCTACCAGAGAACAAAGCTGTTTGGACCATACGCTTATAAAAATTGACAAAACTTTGAGCTCAGCTTTTGTGGGAGTTATAAATACATCCATTACAGATCACGCAATGGTGTTGACAAACATAACCCGATCAATAAAAATCAAAAAGTCAGCCAAAACCAAAACTGTAATTAACTTTGATAATGCCTACACTAACTTGATAAGTAATGACATGTTATTTTTCAATACGTATAATGACCCTGAGATCATAGCTCATAAATTTATAGATGTAATAAAAACTTCACTTCTATCAAATACTACAACTAAGTCAGTCCCAAACTGCATGCGGGTAATCAAGCCTTGGATGACCGCTGGTGTACTTCGGTGTATTAATCTCCGTAACAAAATGCAAGTGCAAACTAAGAAAGATCCCTTTAATATAATACTACGAATTACTTTCAGACGTTTTCGTAACTTTTGTACAAACTTAATAAAGAAACTAAAAAGAAAATCACAAAGAGAACAAATAACAATGTCAATCAATAATCCAAAAAAGCTCTGGCAAACAATTAACGAAATCACACAATTTAAAACCCCCAAATCAGCCAATTCAAATCTTCTTAAAATCACACCACACCCTCTCGATTCTTTAAACCGTATTAATCAGTTTTTCGTCACAATCGGTAAAACATTAGCGGAAGAGATAGTAAAAAAATCTATGTTCTCTAACCTTAGCTCTTCACGCATAAGGAGTACACAGCATACTACATCATTTGTACTGCTTGACACTGACCCGCAGGAAGTGGATGGCATACTCATGGGTCTCGATTCTGGAAGCTCACCGGGCTGGGACGGTATACCTACAATTTTTTTGAAAATATCTAGGGACTTCGTGGTCCCTTTAATAAGCCAACTGGCTAACCTGTGCTTTAAAACCGGGATATTTCCAGCTGGTTTTAAGCGATCTTTGGTTACGCCTGTGCACAAGGGGGGGGACCAGAACGATGTCAATAACTACCGCCCTATATCAGTTTTAACATGCATCGCCAAAATTTTAGAAAAATTGCTAAATAACAGACTAATTAGTTACCTTAATAAACATAATATTTTATCTACTTCACAATATGGGTTCAGAAGGGGTTTATCTACACAAGATGCCGTTAAGGCTTTAACTTGCGATATAGTCTATAACGTTGATAAAGGACTGAAATGTCTTACAGTATTTTTAGACCTAAAAAAGGCATTTGACACCGTTTCTGTCCCCATCCTTCTTCACAGACTTGAAACAATCGGCATAAGAGGTATGGCTCTATCTCTTTTCGGAAGCTATCTATCTAACCGTAAACAGCAGGTTAAGGTCGGAGACTTAACTAGTGATGAAGAAACTGTGTATTTTGGAGTACCGCAGGGAAGTGTACTCGCCCCGACGTTGTTCCTGATCTATATAAATGAGTTATGTAATATCAGGAACAGTGCCGGACGAGTATTTTCATATGCAGATGACACGGCAGTTGTTTTCGTCGGTGACTCATGGGCTGCTGTGCGTGCTGCTGCTGAACGTGGATTAGCGGTAATAGCAAGTTGGCTAAATGCTAATCTTTTAACCCTCAACGTTTCTAAAACGAACTTCATCTGCTTTACTCCAAACCAGAGGACACAGCCAGGTGCTGATTTTGGGATCGTGATCCATGAGTGTGTAAACTCCCATTATCCTTGCAATTGTCAAAGCATAAAACAAGTTAGATTCACTAAATATCTTGGTATAACAGTTGACCAACGATTGTCCTGGCACACCCATATCGAAAATACCATGGCCAGAGTCAGAAAACTTATATGGATTTTTAAAACGTTGCGGCATGTGATGCCACCGTTGCTACTTAACAAAATATATACTGCTCTGGCACAATCGGTAATCACATACTGTTTACCGATCTGGGGTGGGGCCACCAAGACCAAATTTCTAGACCTAGAAAGGGCCCAAAGGTCTCTCATCAAAGTAATGTATTTTAAACCTTTCCGATATCCTACATACAACCTTTACAAGATTAGTAATTTGCTCACTGTTAGGAAATTATACATATTGAACATAACCATACTTCTGCATAAGACTCTCACATTTGATCCATCAAATCTCGATAAAAGACGTAAAGATATTGTGGCCCATTCCCCTCCGGTCCGCACGGTTTTCGCCAGGCGGCAGTATAATACTCAATCAACTTATATTTATAATAAATTGAACCTTAAATTGAATATATACCCCATGTTGCGGTACGAATGTAAAAATACTGTAATGGAATGGTTAAAATCACAAACGTATGATGAAACTGAATTTATTTTAACTAGAATATGCTAATGAACAACCTGTACCTAATCCAGTTATTCCATTCATTCACACACACACACACACACACACACCTATTCACATACATACACACACACACATACACTCACACAAACACTCTGTAGAGTATACACCTGAACATGCTACAAAAAAAAAAAAAAAAAATTGCAACGTCCTAAACTTTTATTTTTGCTTTAGTTTTTTAATTTTATTGTTTTGTTTAATTTTGTCTTCACCATTTTTGTTAGCAACCACCACCATGGGAAGTTGCGAGGTAACCCCATCACAAGTATCCTTATAACTTACTGGGGCTGCCTCAATTTTGTGCTGTAGAACAATGGTATGAGAAACAATAAAAACTTTATTTATTATTATTTATTATTATTTATATGTTTTTTGGTTGGCTTCGGCGGCATGGTAACAGGGCACTACCTCTGCTGTTACTCGCTCGAACAAACAAAACAACACGAGTGATGGTTGTGGTAATGTACGTAAATATGTAACACTCTACGTATTCGTTACTAATTCCGTTGCACGACACTGAACGTTGAGTACACTTATTGTTGCGAGCGCCAAAAATGCCGCGCGGTAGACTGGACAGCGCGCGTCGCTTCGCGTCGGTTATAATTTTGCCGGGAAGAGTGGACTCGCCCGAAGTTTTGCCGATTGTTTTTGCACAGTTTAGAAATTTTCCACGTGAAATACACTATCGGAGAGGGTTCACGGTATGTGTTAGCACGATAGGAGTTTTCACTTATTGTCACTGATTGTATTTTACGACTTTTCCACTGAAACTTGGCCGCGAGTTGGGCGTCACTTGTAGAGGAGTATTTACTCAGGGTGTGTGATGGGTCTATTTCAATTATTTGAAATGCACGTTTAACAGTAAAAAGGTATATTGATTAGCAGACACAGTAACAAGGGCACAAACAGGTAAACATAAAAAACAATCGACGTTTTCACGAGCGGATCGCGATCGTGGTGTACGGGCTCGCGATGTATCGTCCACGACGTCCACTGTCCGTTGGCGGGGGTGAGAGGTCGCGGGCGGGGGTGTCGTCTCCCGCCGCAACGCTTAAGGCTAGTTCATACACAAATGTTAAGGCCATGTTACACCGGTGTATTAAACCAATGTGATAGTTTATTCTCATAATTTGTTATTATTTTTCCTAAAAAGGCTACGTTAACAATTGTTTTGGTACTTGGCTATTAGATGTCATTGAAATAGTTTATTTTAAACAAATTTTGTTATTATGAAATGCTGCCTAGCTATTTTATTAATGCCTAACACTTTGCGGGACACTAAAAGTCCCGTCCGTAATGACAATAAAATCGGTTTTTCTGTCCTTCGACCTATTCAAATCTATACAAATTCGACTTCTTAAAATACGAAATGGTTTCTGTTAATTTTGAAACTACTATTAATTAATTTTATGCTATACATCCACGAGTTTCTTGGGGTATGTAGATGTTCTAGTATTGGCGATATTTTGTTCAGCCATAAAGTACACAATATACAAGTAGAATACTCATTACGATTATTAAGTTACCTACGCTTTAATCGTGCCAATGATGGTTATCTAAAGATTGACAGATACAAATACCTATTTTGTAGCTTTGTAAAAGGGAATATTTTTTATGAATGTTAAGTACATAACGTGCTTATATTATGCTTTACGTTGTACTAATTCTTCTTAATATAGATCTGTTTTTGGTTCAAAAACTAATTCTTTCAAAATCAAAATCAAAATCAAAAGTCATTTATTCAAACTAGGCTGAGAGTCAGCACTTTTCGAACGTCAAAATTACATAAGACAGTCCCCCAAAACGCCCGCCCTTCACCACTTCCTAGTGCTTTAGCTGGGAAGAAGAAGTGGCGCAACAAACTCCCCAGCAGATTTGGGATATAATTATCAATCCAGAGTGATCTCATGGAGGGAGACAAACGAGAACGTGTTGTCTACACCCCGACAGGTCCGACGGTGTCACCCACGAATAACCGACGGTCACGCAGTCCTGCAAGGCGTCAAGCCTGCAGTCGGGACCTAAGCCGGTCACGCAGCCGGCCGAGCCGCCAGTCAAGAGGGCGCCTGAGTCGCTGCTCACCCGATCAACCGGTGTAGCCTCAAAGGCGGGAAAATCCTCGCTCACGCAACCGGCTGAGTCAGCGACCGCGCAACCCGGCGGCCCGACAGCGAAGCGAGCAGACGAGCCGCAGCCCGGACTACCGAGCATCGAGCCGCAGCCCGGACCGCCGAGCATCGAGCCGCGTGGACCGCCGGGCATCGAGCCGCGTGGACCGCAGAGCATCGAGCCCTGCGGACCGCCGCGCATCGAGCCGCGTGGACCGCCGAGCATCGAGCCGCGTGGACCGCCGAGCATCGAGCCGCATGGACCGCCGAGCATCGAGCCGCGTGGACCGCCGAGCATCGAGCCGCGTGGACCGCCGAGCATCTAGCCGCGTGGACCGCCGAGCATCGAGCCGCGTAGACCACCGAGCATCGAGCCGCGTAGACCGCCGAGCATCGAGCCGCATGGACCGACGAGCATCGAGCCGCGTGGACCGCCGAGCATCGAGCCGCGTGGACCGCCGAGCATCGAGCCGCGTAGACCGCCGAGCATCGAGCCGCGTGGACCGCCGAGCATCGAGCCGTGCGGACCGCCGAGCATCGAGCCGCGTGGACTGCCGAGCATCGAGCCGCGTGGACCGCCGAGCATCGAGCCGCGTGGACCGCCGAGCATCGAGCCGCGTGGACCGCCGAGCATCGAGCCGCGTGGACCGCCGAGCATCGAGCCGCGTGGACCGCCGAGCATCGAGCCGCGTGGACTGCCGAGCATCAGGCCGTCTCTCACTTGGCCGTGCAAGCTGCCACTCGCCAAGCCGTGTGAGTTGCCGTTCGCGTAGCCCATTAAGGCAGCCTAGCGTGAGCACGGGTGAGTCGACTTCTGTATTACAATTATCTACTGTTTCGGATTTTGTCAATGTATTAAAATCTATATCTAATAATACGGTCAGTCTGTCTGTCTTAGTAATATGCAAGGTCATGTTCAGGTCAATTTGTTTGATAACTTGACAGTCTGCAATATCTCGCAATACAATTCGCACGTGAATGTGAACAATAAAATACTAGATCTAGTTTTGTCTAATAGCGAGGTTTCTGTAGCAAGTTGCGCCGATCCTCTGGTGCCGGAAGATCCACATCATAGGGCTCTCTGTGTGTCTGCTGATTTCGTAGAACTTCATACTCTTCCTGCGCGAAATCGCATAATTTTTTTATATCGACTGGCTGACTATACGGCCATTAACTTCCGGCTGAGCCAGATCGACTGGCAAAACGAAGTGAGCACTAGGCCACTCGAAGAGGCCGTGTCATTTTTCTATGATACTCTCAATGAACTACGTGATTCTTTTGTTCCTGTTAAGACGGTAGTTTCAAGCAGCAGATACCCTCTCTGGTTCAAACGGCATCTGATAAAAAATCTAAAAGAGAAAGCGAAGTACCACACAAAGTTTAAAAAATACGGAAACCTGTCTGATCACGAGTCTTTTGTTTTGCTCCGACAGCGAGCCAAGGAAGTTGAAAGTGAAATGTTTAGTTGCTATATTAAAAAAAATTAAGAAGACATTTTTAAGACCCCCAAAGCGTTTTGGTGGTACGTAAAATCAAAAAATCTAATCAATGCTTATCCTTCCTTACTTAAATATAGAAATAGCACTTCAAGTATTGGAGAGGATATCTGTAACATGTTTGGCGACTATTTCTACTCTAATTTTCTCAGTTCTGCCAGTAGTACCAACGGTGACGATGATCTTTCCAATGGCCACGCGCAAGATTCACATGCATTTAAGCAATATTGTTTCGGACATACATTCAGTCGAAGTTAATGAATTAGCAGTATTCAATCTACTTAAAGGAGTTGATTTATCTAAATCTGCAGGACGACAATATACCGCCAGTTTTTATACTCAACTGTGCAAAAAGTCTGACTCCTCCTCTTTCACATCTGTTCAGGCGGTCCCTAGATTTAGGCGAGGTACCTAAGATTTGGAAGTCGGTGTTAATCACTCCGATCCACAAAAAAGGACCTAGAAACCTCGTGGAAAACTACAGGTCCATATCCAAACTATGCATTTTCGCTAAAATCCTGGAATAAATAATATACAAGCAGCTGTACGCTTGTCTCAAACTAAGCATCAGTGACCGCCAACATGGTTTCCTGCGAGGTCGGTCCACAACCACCAATCTCATTCTTTGTGGTGATTACTTGACTAAATGTATGGCTCATCGGACACAAGTGGATGTAATCTACACAGATTACAGCAAGTGTTTTGATCGCTTGGATCATGCTATACTTCTGCGTAAGACATTGGCTATAGGTATTACTGTAAATCTCTTCAGGTGGTTCTCATCTTATGTAGCCAACAGATGTCGACCTGTTGTTCTCAATGGATACACATCGAGAACTATGATTACACCCTCAGGGATTCCACAGGGATCGCTTTTGGGACCCCTGTTATTTACCATCTTTATCAATGACGTCTCGTCATATTTCTCTTACTCAACAATTCTGCCAAATTGTATAGGGATGTGTTTCATTTATAGCTCTATCTCGCGTTTTGTTTCATCGAAAAGGAATTATTCGCTTTCGAATAATTTTGCTACAATTTAATTTTGTTTTAACTACAACTGGCCGTCTACTAATGCATATAAATAAAAATGTACAATGATGACTGAAAAATTAAAAACCAATAATTAAAAGCATAGAACTTCGCAATTTTTTGAGATATATTAACTTTTTTCTTTTACTGAAGCTTAATATTTTTCTAGGTTTATAAAAATAAAATGAAAAAATACAGTCAAATAGTCTTGCTGACTGCTGTTCATTCATTCACTATGAATCCTCCGCACAAGTGCCTAGTGTCGGTTAATCTTTCTAAGAAAACAGAAAGCAATTTATTTACATGTTTTCCTCTAATCATGTCAGCTTCTTGTAACCAAACAATAGGTTTATAGGGTCTTGTTTTCATAACAGTGAAACTAGATAGTAAAACTACACCCTGCACACACAAGCCTGTTTGTAGTTCACCCAGCACCAGTCTAGTCGCTGTAGGTCGTTTTTCTTATGAATATGTTCGTCAAAACGTTTCATTTAACCCTCATTTTGGTTCTAGTATTGATCCAAATCTCTAAAGAGTACAGATTTAGCAGAAAGATAGATGCAATCGGAAGACCATTCTATAAAATTATTATGGCGTTGGGCGCTTGCAAAGGTAAGTTTTCCATGCTACTTTTCTAACTGATTTAGAAAGTTAGAACGTTCGCACAAGCGTAAAAATACCGCAGTAGGATTTTATCGCGCAATGAATTTTCAACTCTCGGTGTTGAACCGAGCATTCAGAATCCATAAGAAAAAACACATTTTGTTGATTTTTTTACTTTCGGCGCTACGCAGTGCGTTGAAGATCCAAAACGCGAAAAAGCACCCTTTTCCCTTTAGATTTTGGATTATGAATATAGTACCTAAATATCTACCACCTGGTGGTAGGGAAAGAAAAGGCACCGAAGCAGCAGAAAAAAAGCAAACAAAGCAGCAGCATAGCAGTGTGGCGTGGCAGCGCCTTATGTACAAATACTTTTACCGATGCCCATACCTTACCAATATTACCAATAAGAGAAAGATCCAAACTTCGCATTGTTAATTCCTATCCATTAGTTACCTTATACGGCATGTCCTAGAACCGAAAAATTCGCAGACATCTGACATCGACCAACCCGCACTGGGCCCGCGTAGTAGATTAGGCCCACTCCCTCTCACCGAGAGTGAGCCTGTTTTCCAGCAGTGGGAATATTACAGGCTGATTAAGTTTGTTTTGTAAGTGCGTTATTCATAAAATTAAAACGATGTTTATTACAGAAACGGTGCTCTTCCTCGATCAAAAAATATGGGAGAAAGTAATTTGAACCGAGTTTTAGATATTTATTACAAGTGCGATAACGGTTGGTAATATTTGTATGTAACTATCTTAACTTTAAATATAAATTATTGCTTATTGGTTGGTAAGGGCATCATTTGAGAACGACTGGACCGACTTGGTAAATTTTGTTTAAACATTACAAGAGAAAAAAATGCCGGGCAAACTGAAAGTACTTTTTAATGGAATTCCATTTCCATTCCATTTTATTGAAATAAATTCAAATAAACATCCTAAAAAAGTACCTAACATAAACCAGCTGGGTAGGTCCGTAACACACTAACACTGGGAATGGCTTTTACTTTGACAGTTCAACAAAATTCATTGCGTTATTTTCGTTTCTGAGCAGACATTTTTTCGAACATATGAAGCAATGGATTAGCAATAAACTTCAACATGATTCCGATTGTGTTTGATAGGGTAGCGTGTTACGCAATTAGGGTGAAACACCCTAATTGTACACTATCAATCCATTGCTTCATAATACTTATGTTCGAAAAAAAAAAATCTTGAATGTTATTGATTTGTCAAAATAAATGCCGTTCCTACGTTAAGTGTGAAGCAATCACACCGCTGGCAATAAGTTAAGGTACCTACAAACCTACACCAATCGAGCTTTGTTTGACCTATTGGTTTTAAACTTGGTATATGTAGCATAACTGAAACTTGACCTTTTAAAAATTTGCACCATAGAGAAACTTCAGTTATATTTCAAGGTAGATAGGTACCTACCTCCTTTGTTAAGGTCCGTGTCCTTAACATAAAATATATAAGTGAACTTTGTTCTGTCTAAGTTTTGAGGTAATTTTTTTGCTGAAATGTCCTGTAGAAATTGCAATAACCTGAATGAAATTACACAATAATAATAGCTTTCTTTTCAGAGCGCTACAAAGTATCGAGGGTAGAGATAACGCTAGTAATCAACAACACTAGCAGTTATGCCTATTCTGAGGAAGGAGTCGGCTACTCCGAATTTGCTGCGCCGTTATATCTGCCAACAAATATTAATTTTGTAGTTTACGCCCTCACTATTCATGCACTCGTTCATTCTATGCACTCGGAGAAAGAGAATCAGCCGAAATTACGTACATACGTGGAGTTACAGAACAGACTTTGCAGGGAAACCAATCGCCTGTTTATATGCCGTTCCTTCAGGATTATCATCAACAAAGTGATTGATTAATAAAAAAGTATGTAGGTTTGATAGTTAACTTAGCACACGTTCGTACGGACGTAAAAAAAACGCGGCGGGATTTTATAGCGCACTGTATTTTCAACTCTCTGTGTTGAGCCGAGCATTGAGAATCTAACAGAGTGCACGGCTGGGCCGGGCCAGTCGAAAATACACACCGTTGGATTTTGAACTTTCGGCGCTAAGTAGAGCGTTGAAAATCCAGTGTGTATTTTTACGTACTTGCGAACGTGGGCTTACTGTGTACATACGTAGGTAACATCACGCTGTAATCCCCGAAGGGTTAGGCATAGGTGTAGGTATGTTACCAATTCTACATTACATTCCCAGTTTTATGTAGGAACCTCTGGAGAAATTAAAATTATATTAAAAAAACTTTTTTTTTATTTCTTCCCGTTAGCACTACGGTACATTAACAAGTAATATAATGTTGACTCTGTATTCTTATAGAAAAGCTAGTTATAGTTTAAATATGAAGATTAACTGTTATTCAGATTCATGGCTCTTAAATTATGGTTGTTTTAGAAATAATAGACACTTGTTCACGTACTTACTTGTTGTATATTTTTAACACACAAAACCAAATATGTTACACAAATTTAGCTTTAGTATTCCTAATGCAACGTCTAAAAACACGACTGAGCTAGCAGCATTCGCACCACAAGCCAAAAAGGTATTATCCCACCATCAACCGCCAGTGCTCTGTGATTCGCTTGTGGTGCCATCTACGAACTCAGTCTACAGTAAGACATTAGCCAATACCACTTTAAATATTAAAACAGATTTAATTTAACATGGCAAATTTAATAAAATGCGATATAATTTACTATTGATAACAATAAGTTAATCAGTAAAAATAAACTATACCTACCGAGGCTGACCCTTACATTAGTTTCGTAAAAGAGCGGTAACCGCCACAAGAGGCAGTAATGTCCAAATAAAGAGCGTTTTTAACACCTTAATGTCAAATTAGTACTGGGGAGAATGACAGATTTTCATGACGTCCTTCCGTTTTATATATTACGGAATATCTATGAAACCGTAGCTTTAGCGCTTTCGCCTCATACTGGGACCGCGCCTGCGACTTTGGTCACGATACGTAGCAATGCGTACAGATTTGCTTAGGTGAGACACCGTGCCGGGCGGATGCCTTCTTTTGTATCATGAAATCGACTTTGACGTCTTATTAGCTAGTAGAACTAATCAATACGGCTAGAACAAGGCCAAACATGGTCAAAATATATTCAGTAAGAAGCAGTTTGGAGTTGGAGTTTTTGAGTAAAAAGTCTTCTTATTGGACCGATTCTATTTTCTTTAATTCATAATTACATAAGACAGTCCCCCAAAACGCCCGCCCTTCACCACTTCCTAGTGCTTTAGCTGGGAAGAAGAAGTGGCGCAACAAACTCCCCAGCAGCACGGCTGTCTGTTGTTCAGTTAGAAAAACCATTGAAATATACAATTAGAAGGTATTCAAAGTAAAAAAAAAAAAACCGAAACAGAAAATCATATTATATTATCTGCCATATGTAAGCTAGCCACGCCACTATAGCCTAAACAGAAACCAATAAAATCAATGAAAAAACAACATAACTTAATACACAAATAAAAGCCTCCAGGCATAATACGGGCTGGTGTCCGCAACTCCACGACAATGCGCGTATTTTGCGTACGGTGGGAAAATCGATCATTCGATCCACCTCAACTCCTCGAAGAAGGCCAGCAACGCCTTGGTGTTACTGACAGCCTCGCGTAGGGTACCTGGGTTACCGAAGTACTTTGCCCTGTATGTGGCGATCACCGGGCAGTGTAGAAGCACATGAGCTGCTGTCTCGTCCACCTCCATGTCTGTGACTCCTATGACAAAGAGGTGCTTATTAAACGACTTGTAGCCAGTTAAAGCTGCCATAACTATACGCAGCTGTCGTTTGGTTAGTCGGAGAACCTGTTTCGTGAGGCGGCCGTCAATTTTAGGGAGTGCTTCCCTAACCTGGCTGCACTCACCTTGTTCCGACCATAGTTTGTAATGTTGTTCCCTGGTGCGTTTCCTTACTAGAGTGCGTAAGTAGAGTGCGTAAGTGCGTAAGGAGTGGCAAGATGGGTTCAGGTCCCACTGGTGTCTCACTCGACCCCCTTCTGGCAAGTTCGTCGGCTGCATCGTTGCCCAGCGAACCGCTGTGTCTTTTGATCCATTGAATGGTTCTGTTATTGAGGCTACCCACCTGATTAAGGCGCTGGTGACACTCGTATATTACCCCAGATTCAACTGTGTGGCTGTTCAGCGCTTGCAAAACAGCCCTGCTGTCTGAGAGTATCCAGATCGAGTGGTCCCTAACTTCCCTGGCCATGATGGCCGAAGCAGCCAGAGAAATACCCATGCATTCGGCCTGGTACACTACGTTATGGGCCCTCAATGGTGTGGCTATACGTATGTTGAGGTCCTCCGAGAAGACTCCAGCACCAGTGCCATTACCTGTTTTGGACCCGTCTGTGAAGATACGCAGCTCGATCATTAATAGCTTTCGTAATGGGGAACTCCTTGTTGAGTCCCTCAAGTAGCGCGGTGTGTGGTGTGGCTCTCTTACCCCAGAGATCTAGTGCCTTAAAACTTACCTCCGCCAGTGTCGCTTCCTGCTGTATGATCAGGTGGAGTGGTCATTTGGACAACACACTAAACAGGGCCTGCATAACCTTCTGGCAGTGCAGGAAAATGATAGGACTACTCCAGTTTAACTTACTGTCTAGAATGACCCCCAGGTAATTGAGCACGTTGGCCAACTGAAGTTTTGTATTGAACAGTTTTGGTAGGCGAAAAGGGCCTAATGCTCGTTTTTGGGTAAACATGACTAGTTCAGATTTCTATGCATGAAGACCACTCCGACTGCAGCAGTTGAAGCTATGCTGGAACTGCCACCACTCCACCTGTTCATACAGCAGGAAGCGACACTGGCGGAGGTAAGTCTTAAGGCACTAGATCTCTGGGGTAAGAGAGCCACACCACACACCGCGCTACTTGAGGGACTCAACAAGGAGTTCCCCATTACGAAAGCTATTAATGATCGAGCTGCGTATCTTCACAGACGGGTCCAAAACAGGTAATGGCACTGGTGCTGGAGTCTTCTCGGAGGACCTCAACATACGTATAGCCACACCATTCAGGGCCCATAACGTAGTGTACCAGGCCGAATGCATGGGTATTTCTCTGGCTGCTTCGGCCATCATGGCCAGGGAAGTTAGGGACCACTCGATCTGGATACTCTCAGACAGCAGGGCTGTTTTGCAAGCGCTGAACAGCCACACAGTTGAATCTGGGGTAATATACGAGTGTCACCAGCGCCTTAATAGTACTTCGGTAACCCAGGTACCCTACGCGAGGCTGTCAGTAACACCAAGGCGTTGCTGGCCTTCTTTGAGGAGTTGAGGTGGATCGAATGATCGATTTTCCCACCGTATGCAAAATACTCGCATTGTCGTGGAGTTGCGGACACCAGCCCGTATTATGCCTGGAGGCTTTTATTTGTGTATTAAGTTATGTTGTTTTTTCATTGATTTTATTGGTTTCTGTTTAGGCTATAGTGGCGTGGCTAGCTTACATATGGCAGATAATATAATATGATTTTCTGTTTCGGCTTTTTTTTTTTTTTACTTTGAATACCTTATAATTGTATGTTTAAATGGTTTTTCTAACTGAACAGACAGCCGTGCTGCTGGGGAGTTTGTTGCGCCACTTCTTCTTCCCAGCTAAAGCACTAGGAAGTGGTGAAGGGCGGGCGTTTTGGGGGACTGTCTTATGTAATTATGAATTAAAGAAAATAGAATCGGTCCAATAAGAAGACTTTTTACTCAAAAACTCCAACTCCAAACTGCTTCTTACTGAATATATTTTGACCATGTTTGGCCTTGTTCTAGCCGTATTGATTAGTTCTACTAGCTAATAAGACGTCAAAGTCGATTTCATGATACAAAAGAAGGCATCCGCCCGGCACGGCGTCTCACCTAAGCAAATCTGTACGCATTGCTACGTATCGTGACCAAAGTCGCAGGCGCGGTCCCAGTATGAGGCGAAAGCGCTAAAGCTACGGTTTCATAGATATTCCGTAATATATAAAACGGAAGGATGTCATGAAAATCTGTCATTCTCCCCAGTACTAATTTGACATTAAGGTGTTAAAAACGCTCTTTATTTGGACATTACTGCCTCTTGTGGCGGTTACCGCTCTTTTACGAAACTAATGTAAGGGTCAGCCTCGGTAGGTATAGTTTATTTTTACTGATTAACTTATTGTTATCAATAGTAAATTATATCGCATTTGATTAAATTTGCCATGTTAAATTAAATCTGTTTTAATATTTAAAGTGTTGTATTGGCTAATGTCTTACTGTCGACTGAGTTCGTAGATGGCACCACAAGCGAATCACAGCGCACTGGCGGTTGATGGTGGGAAAATACCTTTTTGGCTTGTGGTGCGAATGCTGCGAGCTCAGTCGTGTTTTTAGACGTTGCATTACGAATACTAAAGCTAAAATTGTGTAAGATATTTGGTTTTGTGTGTTTAAAATATACAACAAGTAAGTACGTGAACAAGTGTCTATTATTTCTAAAACAACCATAATTTAAGAGCCATGAATCAGAATAACAGTTAATCTTTATATTTAAACTATAACTAGCTTTCCTATACGAATACAGAGTCAACATTATATTACTTGTTAACGTACCGTATTGCTAACGGGAAGAAATAAACAAAAAGTTTTTTTAATATAATTTTAATTTCTCCAGAGGTTCCTACATAAAACTGGGAATGTAATGTAGAATTGGTAACATACCTACACCTATGCCTAACCCTTTAACCTAACCCCGGGGATTACAGCGTGATGTTACCTACGTATGTACCCAGTAAGCCCACGTTCGCAAGTACGTAAAAATACACACTGGATTTTCAACGCTCTGCTTAGCGCCGAAAGTTCAAAATCCAACGGTGTGTATTTTCGACTTGCCCAGCCATGCACTCTGTTAGATTCTCAATGCTCGGCTCAACACAGAGAGTTGAAAATACAGTGCGCTATAAAATCCCGCCACGTTTTTTTACGTCCGTACGAACGTGTGCTAAGTTAACTATAAAACCTACATACTTTTTTATTAATCAATCACTTTGTTGATGATAATTCTGAAGGAACGGCATATAAACAGGCGATTGGTTTCCCTGCAAAGTCTGTTCTGTTACTTCACGTATGTACGTAATTTCGGCTGATTCTCTTTCTCGGTAGCAGCTATAAATAGTGAGGGCGTAAACTACAAAATTAATATTTGTTGGCAGATATAACGTCGCAGCAAACTCGGAGTAGCCGACTCCTTCCTCAGAATGGGCATAACTGCTAGTGTTGTTGATTACTAGCGTTATCTCTACCCTCGATACTTTGTAGCGCTCTGAAAAGAAAGCTATTATTATTGTGTAATTTCATTCAGGTTATTGCAATTTCTACAGGACATTTCAGCAAAAAAAATACCTCAAAACTTAGACAGAACAAAAGTCCAATTATATTTTATGTTAAGGACACGGACTTTAACAAAGGAGGTAGGTACCTATCTACCTTGAAATATAACTGAAGTTTGTCTATGGTGCAAATTTTTAAAAGGTCAAGTTTCAGATAACCTACTTAAACCACATTCAAGAGTTTTTTTTTTCGAACATAAGTATTATGAAGCAATGGATTGATAGTGTACAATTAGGGTGTTTCACCCTAATTGCGTAACACGCTACCCTATAAAACACAATCTGAATCATGTTGAAGTTTATTGTTAATCCATAAATAAAATTCTTCATAAAATAACGCAATGAATTTTGTTGAACTGTCAAAGTAAAAGCCATTCCCAGTGTTAGTGTGTTACGGACCTACCCAGCTGGTTTATGTTAGGTACTTTTTTAGGATGTTTATTTGAATTTATTTCAATAAAATGGAATGGAAATGGAATTCCATTAAAAAGTACTTTCAGTTTGCCCGGCATTTTTTTCTCTTGTAATGTTTAAACAAAATTTACCAAGTCGGTCCAGCCGTTCTCAAATGATGGCCCATATTCGTTGGTAAGAATATGCAATAATTTCTATTTAAAGTTAAGATAGTTACATACAAATATTACCAACCGTTATCGCACTTGTAATAAATATCTAAAACTCGGTTCAAATTATTTTTCTCCCATATTTTTTGATCGAGGAAGAGCACCGTTTCTGTAATAAACATCGTTTTAATTTTATGAATAACGCACTTACAAAACAAACTTAATCAGCCTGTAATATTCCCACTGCTGGAAAACAGGCTCCCTCTCGGTGAGAGGGAGTGGGCCTAATCTACTACGCGGGCCCAGTGCGGGTTGGTAGATGTAACATGTCTGCGAATTTTTCGGTTCTAGGACATGCCGTATAAGGTAACTAATGGATAGGAATTAACAATGCGAAGTTTGGATCTTTCTCTTATTGGTAATATTGGTAAGGTATGGGCATCGGTAAAAGTATTTGTACATAAGGCGCTGCCACGCCACACTGCTATGCTGCTGCTTGGTTTCCTTTTTTTCTGCTGCTTCGGTGCCTTTTCTTTCCCTACCACCAGGTGGTAGATATTTAGGTACTATATTCATAATCCATAATCTAAAGGGAAAAGGGTGCTTTTTCGCGTTTTGGATCTTCAACGCACTGCGTAGCGCCGAAAGTAAAAAATTCAACAAAATGTGTTTTTTCTTATGGATTCTGAATGCTCGGTTCAACACCGAGAGTTGAAAATTCATTGCGCGATAAAATCCTACTGCGGTATTTTTACGCTTGTGCGAACGTTCTAACTTTCTAAATCAGTTAGAAAAGTAGCATGTAAAACTTACCTTTGCAAGCGCCCAACGCCATAATAATTTTATAGAATGGTCTTCCGATTGCATCTATCTTTCTGCTAAATCTGTACTCTTTAGAGATTTGGATCAATACTAGAACCAAAATGAGCGTTAAATGAAACGTTTTGACTAACATATTCACCATGTTTGGCCTTGTTCTAGCCGTATTGATTAGTTCTACTAGCTAATAAGACGTCAAAGTCGATTTCATGATACAAAAGAAGGCATTCGCCCGGCACGGCGTCTCACCTAAGCAAATCTGTACGCATTGCTACGTATCGTGACCAAAGTGGCAGGCGCGGTCCCAGTATGAGGCGAAAGCGCTAAAGCTACGGTTTCATAGATATTCCGTAATATATAAAACGGAAGGACGTCATGAAAATCTGTCATTCTCCCCAGTACTAATTTGACATTAAGGTGTTAAAAACGCTCTTTATTTGGACATTACTGCCTCTTGTGGCGGTTACCGCTCTTTTACGAAACTAATGTAAGGGTCAGCCTCGGTAGGTATAGCTTATTTTTACTGATTAACTTATTGTTATCAATAGTAAATTATATCGCATTTCCATTGCAATCCATTGCAATCCATTGCTTCATATGTTCGAAAAAATGTCTGCTCAGAAACGAAAATAACGCAATGAATTTTGTTGAACTGTCAAAGTAAAAGCCATTCCCAGTGTTAGTGTGTTACGAACCTACCCAGCTGGTTTATGTTATGTACTTTTTTAGGATGTTAATTGAATTTATTTCAATAAAATGAAATGGAAATGGAATTCCATTAAAAAGTACTTTCAGTTTGCCCGGCATTTTTTTCTCTTGTAATGTTTAAACAAAATTTACCAAGTCGGTCCAGCCGTTCTCAAATGATGCCCCACATTCGTTGGTAAGAATATGCAATAATTTCTATTTAAAGTTAAGATAGTTACATACAAATATTACCAACCGTTATCGCACTTGTAATAAATATCTAAAACTCGGTTCAAATTACTTTCTCCCATATTTTTTGATCGAGGAAGAGCACCGTTTCTTAATAAACATCGTTTTAATTTTATGAATAACGCACTTACAAAACAAACTTAATCAGCCTGTAATATTCTCACTGCTGGAAAACAGGCTCGCTCTCGGTGAGAGGGAGTGGGCCTAATCTACTACGCGGGCCCAGTGCGGGTTGGTAGATGTAACATGTCTGCGAATTTTTCGGTTCTAGGACATGCCGTATAAGGTAACTAATGGATAGGAATTAACAATGCGAAGTTTGGATCTTTCTCTTATTGGTAATATTGGTAAGGTATGGGCATCGGTAAAAGTATTTGTACATAAGGCGCTGCCACGCCACACTGCTATGCTGCTGCTTGGTTTCCTTTTTTTCTGCTGCTTCGGTGCCTTTTCTTTCCCTACCACCAGGTGGTAGATATTTAGGTACTATATTCATAATCCATTATCTAAAGGGAAAAGGGTGCTTTTTCGCGTTTTGGATCTTCAACGCACTGCGTAGCGCCGAAAGTAAAAAATTCAACAAAATGTGTTTTTTCTTATGGATTCTGAATGCTCGGTTCAACACCGAGAGTTGAAAATTCATTGCGCGATAAAATCCTACTGCGGTATTTTTACGCTTGTGCGAACGTTCTAACTTTCTAAATCAGTTAGAAAAGTAGCATGTAAAACTTACCTTTGCAAGCGCCCAACGCCATAATAATTTTATAGAATGGTCTTCCGATTGCATCTATCTTTCTGCTAAATCTGTACTCTTTAGAGATTTGGATCAATACTAGAACCAAAATGAGCGTTAAATGAAACGTTTTGACTAACATATTCACCATGTTTGGCCTTGTTCTAGCCGTATTGATTAGTTCTACTAGCTAATAAGACGTCAAAGTCGATTTCATGATACAAAAGAAGGCATTCGCCCGGCACGGCGTCTCACCTAAGCAAATCTGTACGCATTGCTACGTATCGTGACCAAAGTGGCAGGCGCGGTCCCAGTATGAGGCGAAAGCGCTAAAGCTACGGTTTCATAGATATTCCGTAATATATAAAACGGAAGGACGTCATGAAAATCTGTCATTCTCCCCAGTACTAATTTGACATTAAGGTGTTAAAAACGCTCTTTATTTGGACATTACTGCCTCTTGTGGCGGTTACCGCTCTTTTACGAAACTAATGTAAGGGTCAGCCTCGGTAGGTATAGCTTATTTTTACTGATTAACTTATTGTTATCAATAGTAAATTATATCGCATTTCCATTGCAATCCATTGCAATCCATTGCTTCATATGTTCGAAAAAATGTCTGCTCAGAAACGAAAATAACGCAATGAATTTTGTTGAACTGTCAAAGTAAAAGCCATTCCCAGTGTTAGTGTGTTACGAACCTACCCAGCTGGTTTATGTTATGTACTTTTTTAGGATGTTAATTGAATTTATTTCAATAAAATGAAATGGAAATGGAATTCCATTAAAAAGTACTTTCAGTTTGCCCGGCATTTTTTTCTCTTGTAATGTTTAAACAAAATTTACCAAGTCGGTCCAGCCGTTCTCAAATGATGCCCCACATTCGTTGGTAAGAATATGCAATAATTTCTATTTAAAGTTAAGATAGTTACATACAAATATTACCAACCGTTATCGCACTTGTAATAAATTTCTAAAACTCGGTTCAAATTACTTTCTCCCATATTTTTTGATCGAGGAAGAGCACCGTTTCTTAATAAACATCGTTTTAATTTTATGAATAACGCACTTACAAAACAAACTTAATCAGCCTGTAATATTGTCACTGCTGGAAAACAGGCTCCCTCTCGGTGAGAGGGAGTGGGCCTAATCTACTACGCGGGCCCAGTGCGGGTTGGTGGATGTAACATGTCTGCGAATTTTTCGGTTCTAGGACATGCCGTATAAGGTAACTAATGGATAGGAATTAACAATGCGAAGTTTGGATCTTTCTCCTATTGGTAATATTGGTAAGGTATGGGCATCGGTAAAAGTATTTGTACATAAGGCGCTGCCACGCCACACTGCTATGCTGCTGCTTTGTTTGCTTTTTTTCTGCTGCTTCGGTGCCTTTTCTTTCCCTACCACCAGGTGGTAGATATTTAGGTACTATATTCATAATCCATAATCTAAAGGGAAAAGGGTGCTTTTTCGCGTTTTGGATCTTCAACGCACTGCGTAGCGCCGAAAGTAAAAAATTCAACAAAATGTGTTTTTTCTTATGGATTCTGAATGCTCGGTTCAACGCCGAGAGTTGAAAATTCATTGCGCGATAAAATCCTACTGCGGTATTTTTACGCTTGTGCGAACGTTCTAACTTTCTAAATCAGTTAGAAAAGTAGCATGTAAAACTTACCTTTGCAAGCGCCCAACGCCATAATAATTTTATAGAATGGTCTTCCGATTGCATCTATCTTTCTGCTAAATCTGTACTCTTTAGAGATTTGGATCAATACTAGAACCAAAATGAGCGTTAAATGAAACGTTTTGACTAACATATTCATAAGAAAAACGACCTACAGCGACTAGACTGGTGCTGGGTGAACTACAAACAGGCTTGTGTGTACAGGGTGTAGTAGTTTTACTATCTAGTATCACTGTTATGAAAACAAGACCCTATAAACCTATTGTTTGGTTACAAGAAGCTGACATGATTAGAGGAAAACATGGAAATAAATTGCTTTCTGTTTTCTTAGAAAGATTAACCGACACTAGGCACTTGTGCGGAGGATTCATAGTAAATGAATGAACAGCAGTCAGCAAGACTATTTGACTGTATTTTTTCATTTTATTTTGCGAAACATAGAAAAATATTAAGCTTCAGTAAAAGAAAAAGTTAATATATCTCAAAAATTTGCGAAGTTCTATGCTTTTAAAGTCAATGTTTGACAGAAACAACATTTTAGCATCTCGCGTAACAACACAGGAACGCCATAGTAACTTCGAGACCATTCAGTACAATGATCGTTTTGCGTGACAAGGATAAGAATATAATATCGAAAGTAATTACTCCATTTTTTCAACGATGTAATTTTTTTTGTGCAATCGTATTTTTTCAGTTACATCTTTAAAATAGGTATTCATTAAGTAGGTAATGTACGTTTTTCATAGTAGTTAAACTCTATTGGCCTATCTTTCAGTTAGGTTTCTAATGACGATGTTTTTAAGTAGGTCAATAAAATAGTCTCAGTTATTTTTATTTTTTTACAATAGAACCGGTGTTAAGTTTACATAATCATTACCAATTAGACAACACATAACGAGCTCCTGCGGCGATACCAGCCCAGGTCTCCGTCACAATCTGTTCAACATAGGTAGGAGGTACGAGGAACCCGTAATCATAGCCGGGAAGCTCTACGGTGTACGTGAGAGGGATGCCGACAGCCCTGGTCCAGTCCCGGGAGGTACCGGTCGTGTAGTACAGAACGTTTGCGGCGTTACCCACAATGTATCTTTCAGCCTTGTCTAAAGCCAGTTGATCGATAGCTGTTGCCATTTGGATGCCAGCGAGGTGAAGGACCAGACCGTTTGATGGTAATGTTCCTGAAAAGTAAATTCGGAGTAAAATATCTCTAATATTGTTACCGAGTTTAATAAGTTCGATCGACAGATGAGAGGGACCTCTCATCTGTCGCTAATTTTACCAATAAAACTTGCAAATTTGAAATTAAAGTAAACGAAGCGGCAAATTTATATTATTTTCTATTCAATATTAATAAACACAGACAAAGAAACCGCACCATTTTTTATTCGTCATCAAAAAATCGATAATTATTTCTACGTACAAATAGTGTAAATGCAACGTGCAATAATAGAATCGATAATAAAAATGTTAAGTTAAAAACGGTTAGTAAACACATAAAACATAATTTAAAAATTACAAAGTACTCTATGGCTGATGTGGCAAATGGTCTATGGGCGACAGACGACAGACCTATTATGGTCAAAAATAAAATGTTCTTTACCATTGTTACCCCAAGCGTACAGGAACATGTTTCCATAGCTGTGCAGAGATAAGTAGAGGGAAGTCCTCTCAATGTTAGACAGTACGGCGTTTCTGATGATCCCAATTTCAGGCTCTGAGAAGGCGGAGGGTCCTTCGTAGATGATTGAGCAAGGGTTACGGCTGCTTTCACTGGTGCCAAAGTGGTGGTCAAAGTTACGATTGCCGTCTACTCCGGGACATTCGTCGGCACCTTCGTGCGCCTTTGAGCGAGTTTTACGCCACATGCGGTCCTGGGGATTATTAAGCATAGTTTAATTCGTACAATACTGAGGCATGAAAGAACTGAGAGGTGGCAATGTCGGACGGTATAATATAACTTAGATGGACTATCAATAGGTACCCACAACTTGTATAACCATAATCAGAGGTGGACCCCGTTGTACCGTATGCACCATTGACTTGCACCATCAATGGTGCAAAGGAGACTAATTAGTTTTCGTTTGCATCACTAATGGTGCAAATGAAACTGCATTGATAGTATGGTCTCATCTGCACCATTGAGTGCGGTGCAAACGAAACCGCATTGATAGTATGGTCTCATCTGCACCATTGAGACGACACTATACTTAGGTAGTACTATCAATGAGGTTGTAGGTATTTCCTCAAAGTATATCCTCTTTGCATGTTCTATTATGATGTAAGTGTTGACAAGGTAACTAGGTATTTTGTTTAAATTCTGTAATTTTATGTCAATTATTGTAAAATTGGAGCTTAGACTATATATAAAAATTACAATGACCGAAACTAATTTAACTTTTGGTGCACAAAGTCGAGGAAGACTTTTATTGTTCGAAGGGTATCAATACCATTTTCACACACAGTACAAAAATTTAAATAGCCTAAGGAGGTGTAGACATTAAAAAAAAAACAAATATGCTGGAACGGTTACCATTACAGAGGTACGTAAGTAGCATTTATGATATAGAAAATATGTATGCACTTGTGGGTAAAGCCCGAACGGGTCGCAGGTTTATTTTAATTTTTCAGAAGCTTATTTTTTAGATACTGCGACAACTTCAGAAGAAACAGTACCTGCCATTTATAAAAAGACCGTGGCCACTTTCAAAGACATGGGTCTAAACTAAACAAACTTAACAAAACTACCACGGTACGAAAGTTATAAATCGGTTCCCTATAGACGGATAAATAATTAACTAGGAGTTAAAAAGACAGCTTAGAGTGTCGTAACTGAAGTCGAATTTGGTAACGATCGTAAAGATTCCCTTTTGGCTGACTATAATCACGAACGCGAACGTCGTTTAATTTTTGCTTCGGAAGAAGCTAGAGAAACGATTAAAAACGGGAAAATCTTCTTTTGCGACGGTACCTTCAAAAAGCGTCCTAGACCATTCAAACAATTGTATGTGATCTTTTGCGACCTAGGAAGCACTGAGGATAAAAACTTTGTAGTGCCGGTTGCTTATATACTTTTGGGAACTAAAAAAAGGACACACATAATCTAATGTTACAAATGATTAAGTCGCAAATACCACAATGGAACCCTTCTAAAATATCGGACTACGAACAATCGTTTATCTGTGCTGTAAGAAGTGTGTTTCTTTTATCAAAGCATCATGGATGTTATTACCATTTCCAAAACCAATTATGGAGGAAAGCAAAACGTCTTAATTTATACAGTATAACAGAGAGTATAACAAAATTAGTAAAATTGTATCTCTATGCACTGTCCTGCCTCTTCTGCCCGTAGCAAGTATTGATCATGGATGGCATTACATAGTTTCGGAAAATGATGTAGAAGGAGATGTTAATATGCAAATATTTCTAAATTACGTAAAAAGATTTTGGATGCCCAAGAAAACACTGTGTCGTTGTTTCGGTGATCGGCATCGTACGAACAACGTCTGTGAGGGATGGAATGGGTATATTAATAACAGCTTCAAAAGAAGACCCCCGATTCTAAATAAATGCTTAGCTGTACATGAGCAGGATGCTGCTTTTAATGCCGCTTTTAACGCATTAACAACATACCCCTATAACAACAGGGCAAAACACGTCAAGAAACGTAATAAATACATATCGCATGTACAAATGCAATTAATTAATGGCGACATTGATGTGCCGTTATTTTTAGAAATGATATGGTAAACTCAGTGTTCTGTTAGGCAACAATAAAATATAAGTTTTTGTGTGGCATCATTATTTTATATTATTCCAATGAAGTAGTTGTGCAATTCATATGTAAAACGTATTATTGTTGTTGCTATTTGGTTGTATTTTTGTATTAAAAAGTGGTTCCGCACACAAACACATAACGGTCTCCTATGGATTAGGAGAGTATGGTAAAGTGGTACTATTAATACACACATCAAAAAAGTCTAAGCAACACATACTATTTCAAATTATTAATCAATTATTATATCATTTCTTACCAAGTAGATAATACCTATGTAAACTTTTTTGATCTAGGAAATACTGGCTGGTTGTAAAAAAAATACGAGTATCATTTGTTTTTTTTCCACAAACTCAAAAGCGAATGCATTTATTCGAATTTTATAGCGTTTTCTTTGCTTATTAAAATTTAGTATTCTGTATCAATTTTATGAATAAAACATTAATTTAAAAAAAAGTTTTGAACAAATTTGGATTTTGAGACATTTTTTACGTCAAGGAGCGACGTCATTTGAACGCAGATGAAATGCAAAGAGCTGTAGGGATGTTGCAAGCGGGAAGAAGTCAATCTCAGGTATCTCGGTATTTTGGTGTCAACAGAAGCGTTATTTGCCATTTTCATCAGCGTTACACTAACACGGGAGATCCTGCTGAGCAACACCCAGGTCGAGGAAGGTGTACAACCACACGGCAAGATCGATACATACAACTGGCTGCAAGACGCCAGCCAATCTCGTAACCGCCCGAGAGATAGGTTGCGCTCAGAAACTTGCGCTCAGTTTAGTAAAATCTTATTTGAATGATAGACAACAACAGCAAGTCCAAATAAACGGTGTCAATTCACTCGGTCTAAAAGTAAAAATGCGTGTACCCCAAGGCTCGATATTGGGTCCTTTCCTCTTTTTAGTTTATATTAATGATCTACCTCATTTGTTTAAAACCCAACCACATATGGTGTTATTTGCTGACGATACTTCGTTAATTTTTAAAATTAATAGGCGTGCATTAAATCTTGACGACGTGAATAACGCCTTACTGCAGATCCAAAATTGGTTCACTGCTAATAATTTAGTATTAAATGGGAAACAAACTAAGTGCATAAGATTTTCTTTACCAAATGTCAAAAGTACTAATTGTGAGATAGTATTGAATCAAGAGAAACTAGAATCGTCGATAAAACTGTTTTCCTGGGGATCACGCTCGATTCAAAGCTTCAATGGGGTACTCAGTTAACATCCCTTGCAGGACGGCTAAGTTCAGCAGCATATGCTGTGAGAAAAATCCGTCAATTTACTGATGTAGATACCGCGAGACTAGTCTATTTTAGTTACTTTCATAGTATTATGTCGTACGGTATTTTACTATGGGGACGGGCTGCAGACATCGAGTCCATTTTCATTCTGCAGAAAAGAGCCATCAGAGCCATATATGGCCTCCGCAGGCGCGACTCTCTAAGGGAATTGTTCAAAGATATTAACATCATGACGGTACCTTGTCAATATATCTATGAAAACATCATGTACGTAAGGAAAAATCTACATCTTTTTAGTAAAAGAGGTGAAAGACACAATTATATCACTAGAAATAGGGACCAATTGGTTCAACCAGGTTTCAGGTTGGCTAAAGTAGACTCATCTTTCATGGGGTACTGTTTAAGATGTTACAATAAAATACCTCCCCACATACATCAACCGAATGAAACCAAATTTAAATCTTGTATAAAACGCACACTATGCAGCCGAGCATATTATAAGTTAGGGGATTACATTGCTGATAAAAATGCTTTCCTGCAGGCTAGTCGCTGGTCCTGCTCCTCAAGGACGCATCAACTAATTGATTAGCATTTGCAAATACTGTTGGAGCTGCTGAAGATTAAAAACAAGAATCTTTGCATTGTATAAACTCAATTTTTTAGTACTGTATAATGGCTTTATGCCATATTAAGTGAGTACTATGTACATGCTTTAAAGCTACCATTTACAGGGTACATCTTTCATTGACTTGAATGTGTCCTGGCCGCTGAGAGTATGTCATGCTCACTTAAATGTTTCGCTGATGGTGGCGCGTGTGTTGGATCATTTAGCTCCCTTCAAAATGGTTGAGTTGAATGGTGCTAATCCATGCGTCATGTTCGTGAACGGGCGCCGTCAGTTGAGACTGGTCATCTCTTAGCTGCCACGGCGTATTTTAATTAGATTTTATTTTCGAATCGTTTTCATATTTAAATAACGGACGCTTGTAACGTTATGCATCGTTCTCACATGCATATTTTCAACATGAATGATGTAACCAATCTATTGTAAAAATAATTTGATTTAAAATAGTGTCCGTGGAGTTTCTTGCCCGTTCTTCTCCATAGGTACCTACTACGCTTTGGAATGGGCAACTAGCTTAATTTTTCTGACCGACCGACCTTGACAATTCAAAAGTGCCTGTAATTGGTTTATTTGAAATAAATGCTTTGAGTTTGCGTTTGAAGGCTACAAAATTCAAGTGGTGTTGTTGTTAGCTGCCAAACTGTGCGAAATCGACTGCATGAGTATGGCCTACGAGCACGACGGCCAATTAGGTGCCCACCGATACGTCACGGGAATCGCGCTCGTCGAAATGAATGGTATAGGGACCATATTACATGGACCCGGGAACGATGGGATAAAATTTATTGTGCGATGGGTCTCAGCTTTGTATATACGGGAGTTCTTGGCAAGGGAAAACATCCTAGTATTGCCTTGGCCTGCACAATCGCCAGACCTCAACCCCATCGAGTATGCATGGGACATGCTCCAGAGACGTGTTTTAAAGGACTTGGATGGAGTGACAACCACCCAACCACTGATGGACTTACTAAAATTTCATTGGGAGCAATTGCCGCAGGATAACATTAACAGTCTCATCGATTCTATGAATAATAGGTGCCAGGAAGTTCTCAATAACAGAGGAGGCCACACTTTGTATTAATTAATGCACAACCTGTAGTAACTTATGCACATTGCATGCCCATTTAATTTTAGTTTAAGTTTAGTTGATTAGGCACCTTACTTTGTACTATGTACTTATAGTACTTACTCGTAATTATTGTTAATTAAGATTATTAAAAACCTTAAAAAATAAACAATTGTTGTTTAATTTAAAAAAAGCATAAAAAATAATATAAATAAGAAATACTAAGGATTTAATGCGAAAACACATTGTAAAATTTAAATTTGTATGTGTTGCTTAGACTTTTTTGATGTGTGTATTAATGGTGCAACGAAACTAATTAGCCTCCCCTGCACCATTGATGGTGCAGGTCAAAGGTGCATACGGTAAAAGTATGGTGAAGAAGTTGTATTAATATTAATGGTGGATAAGGTACAACGGGAGGTGGACTACCAGTCTCGGACGCCCTAGGCAGTTTAGTAGTAGTCGCCCCTTCGCCTTTTTCTGGTGATTTTATGTTGCCCGCGTACCTCTATAGGTCATGGGCGAGAAAAAAACTTTATTTGTTACTATAGCTTTTTCCCGCGAGTTCGTTCTTGTGAAGTTTCTCGTTCTAACACAAAACATATCTTAGGACACTCAAAAATAATGTGTGTTTTTGTTTTTCGGAATAGGATCAGCATGTCGATTCTGTAAAAATCTCACCGTGAAGACTTGCGTGGAGTGAGCTGTCAGTGTCTTCCTATCTAGGTTAATCCCTAGCATCAGTGGCAGCTCTGACAGCTCACTCCACACTCACTTCGCCTAAGTTTTCATGGTGAGATGGTTACAGAATAGCACCACAGTTGTTCCGAAAAATACAAGTTTACAACCTACAAATACAAACTTACTTCTGAATGTTTTTGTACGGTACAGTCCGCTAGGCTAGAGTACTGGCACCCAATATGCCTATGGTTGCGTTGTGATACTTGTTTTTGACAAGTGTTTTATAAGACTTGGAAAAAATTGCATGTGTTTAAATCGTGTATGATAATGTATTGACGCCGTTGCAGACATAAATAGGTAAGTATTACAAACTTTTGGTTTTTAATTTTTAACACTTTTGACAAGTCTTCTACAAGTTTTGTATACAATTACCGTCTTATTGATAAAGCCATTCCCTTTAAAAACCTGCACCCTAATTGCGTAATACACAATCAATCGGAATCTGAATCGTTTTGAAACAGATTGCTAATCCATTGCTTCTTGAGTTCGATAAAAATTCTGCTCAACAATATATAGAACGCAATGAATGTTCTTGAACCGTCAAAATCAAACAGATTAGTCGTAATCGTTTACGAAAATGTGTTACGCAATTAGGGTGCTGGTTTATCTGTTGAACTGTTTGGTACTTAATTTTAACTTGACAGAAAGGGACAAAACAGTTCGACGGCTAAAATAGGTTTAGAAAAGTCAATTGCTTGTTTATGAATAAGACGGTTAGTCTTTAAAACTGGTTTTAGGTGTTTTAAAACGATAAATTAATTTACAGTGGAATACATGTTGTGTAAACGAGGGGTAAAATGTGAAGTCAAAAACATTACATTCGATTCAACTTAGCCGTCATGGCTTCAATATTTACTGATCTGAGCCCGGCCGCTGGCGCAGGTTGACCGCCCCTAATACCTGGCCAAACTATGGCCAAAATAGGGATGATGACATCCTTTTTAACTCAAAAAATATTTGTTTCCAAATAGTGCAAACAATATAACAAAAAGTGTAAAAGCAAAAATTGTCAAGTCATACTTAAACGTTTTAATTAAAATAAGTGTTAGACAAGGACAGCACTATCGTTATCGATATGACGTCACGACTTTTATTGCGTTATTAACGTTGAGTAGACAATTTGTTTGAACATTTATGAAGTAATGGATTAGCAACATCCTTCATTATTATTTAGATAATAATTGAAAGTGAGTTACGCAATTAGGGTGCGGGCCTTTTTGGCCTTAGGGAAAGACCGCTTCTCCCTAAGGCCGAAGTATAGTGGTCTATCAGATACCAAGCATTGGCGTCTGAAAAAATATTTTCGGGAGGGACACATGAAACCAAAACAAGAGGCTAGCTAAGTCTGATTTAGCTATCAGATCAATGAAGACAAAATTGACTACCTATATTATAATGAAAGATTATAAACGCCACGAGTGTTATTTGACTATGTTAAAAAAGCTCGAAATCCCAAATAACTGTATCACAAAAGATGCAACTCCAAATCACTTGACTTGATATCAAAATTAACGGAACCCCGAATCACCTTATTTCGAATGAAAGCTTTCCTGAATAACTGTATTCCGAAAGAAAGTATTTATCCGAATCACTTTATCCCGAATAACTTGAGTCCGTAATACCGTTTACCAACGAACGATATACCTATCTCCAAGGACAATACCTATTGTTGCTTCCGATTCCACAGTAGGTATCAAGGATTTAAAAGTGACATTGACCGTTTCCACCTGTATCATTCAGGTCAATGGTCAAATGATAAAAAAAAAACATTCCGAATGCGAAATAGCGTCTTTCTCATAAGACCTTTAGCTACATCAGCGTCTACCATGAATATAAATGAGCGTAGAAGGGAAATTTAGTTAATAGGGGGCCCAATTATATTCAAGGAAGATGCTGATGTGAGTCACGTGTTGTCATACGTACATGTTTTCTGTCACGCACCTCCCATCAAAATATTTTTGTGTAGGTAGACTTACCACGTTCCTAGAGTACTCGTAACCATCAGGATTAGCCAGAGGAATGATGATCCAGTCGATTTCATTGGCCAGGACGCTGTTCTGGGCTTCCTTGACGAGCTGTTCGATAATGTAGATGGCAACGGGAGTGGTGACCCATTCTCTGGCGTGAACCATGGCATCAATCACGATGACCGGTTTCCGAAGGTTTTCGAAACGGGTCGACGAAATCCTTACATACTTGATCTGACGACCCTCGTAGCTGAGACCTGCGTTGATGACGGTCACGAGATCAGGGTTTTCCTCCGCCAGTTCATCCAAGTATTCGTTGATCTAAAATAAAACATTTATTTTGATTCTTTATTTTATATACCTGCAATCTACAAAAAGGGTGATTGAGAATTATGGACCCCTGTTGAGGGTATTTCTACTGTTCATAATAATGCAAATTGGTCAGGGGCCTCTGCAGAGTTTATCGTAGGTCATTTGTAGGTGTAAGTACATATATAAGTTAATACTAACTTCATCGTGGTTGTAGTAAGTGTCCCAGGTAATTGACTTTCCACTGCGTTTGGCTGCTGCTCTCTTTGACTGTATTTGAGCTTCTTCATCATAGAGAATGCTAAACAACAAAATAAAATAAAAATTGGGATAAGCAATAGATTTAGACACACACGGAAAGTACAACAGTACAGAACATACACTAGAATGGTACAAACGGTGGTCTTAAAGCTAGAACAACATCTGAGCTTTTATACACCGTGTTCTTCACGTTATCCATAAACTTTGGCAAATGCTTCTATAGCTTTTACAAAACAAATCTAGCACTAAGGCTTCGTTACAAAGATATTTGTAATTTCATTTAATGAAATTTTGTTGAGGTATGCAGTAAGAAAGGATCTCAATTTGGCCGTAATGTTACCGGTTAGTGCAATTAAAATTACAAATCTATCAAATGTTATTTGCATTTCATTTGCACGTACGAGAGGAACCCGAGAGTTAGCAAAGAAGGGCCATATTTTTTGATAACGAATTTATCAAAGAGATTTATTAAACTGGTCTATATGGATACCCAAGTTTTTATTTGTCATGCATGATTTTTTCCGGTTTGGTTTTTATTGTAATTTGGTTTTGGGTTTCCGATTTATTTAATCAATCATTTTGGTAACAACATTCACTCAGCCGGACGAGCATTCGGCTCAACACCAAGCTGATACTCACCTCGTCTACGGGTTCTGTGACGGAAATGCTACAGCGGCTGTACGAGAGTACCAACAGCGATTCCCTGGTCGGCGCGTTCCTGATATCCGAACATTTATTAACATACACAGGAGAGAGATTTTATGAGATCGGAATTAGACCACGCCGCCCTGAACGAGCAATCAATTTCAACGTCGCTCAAGAAAATAGAGTAATGAACCTCATTACTCATGATCCTACACTCTGAACGAGACGCGTTGGGAGAATAGTGGGTGCATTCCATAAGCTAGTGTGGGAACTGTGGAATAGATATGGTTTGCATGCCTATCACTACAGAAAATCCCAAAGCATTATTACTATCTGATCACTTCTCTAGAATATTTTTTTGCCATAAAATAAACATAGAACTGATAAGTAGAATACAGCTAAAACTAATAATTTGGATGGATGAAGCCCAATTTACAAGAGCAGGAATATTCTCTTCCAAAAATCAAGTGCAGTAGCATGAGAGCAATCCGAAATTTACAATGGTAGGCGTCGCATCAAACGTTTTTAACAATCAGGCGAAAATTACTTGAAGATCCTAAGTATCATCACTGAACTGGAATTTTTCGAATAAGTGGATCTTCAAACTCTGCGAACTATGCGGCTCCAAATGGTTGGGCGCCTGCACATTATGGCACACAAGTGCGTGAATATTTAAATGCAACATTTCTTGGACGAGGCAGGTAAATAAGGATTAAACGCAATAAAAAAGGAACGAAATAAAAACCAAAGAAACTTAGTTTGGACAAGTTTCAGCCTCTTATCTTATGAATGAAAATACGACGTTGCCAATTCGGATAAAAAGGCATGCATATCAGGTGGTTAACGTCAATGTAGTGTAGTTTATACAAACTCATTCACTCATTCATATTTTCATTTTTTTGGTAATTAAAAATATGAATGAGTGAAATTCATCCGTGTCCCTAATGAAAACTGCTTAGTTTCATATTCTGAACATCTGGTCGAAGTTTATGTATATCATCCCGAACACGGTGCATATTGCAAGTTAATATTTTTGCGAGTGATTATAAATTTAACTTTGTTATTCCTATGACGTAAGCAGTTATAACTTACGTGGCAAGATTGTCGGCGATCTTCGTGTATGCCATGTTTCTCTCCTCGAAGTACTGAAGCCATTGCTGCTTCTCTTCAGGAGACAGCCTGACAACAGCCTCAAGCTTTCCCGAAGAACTCCTGGCAGCGGGCGTTGCCGACAGTATATCAAGACTTGCTTCTATTGCCCCGATTTGTTCGCCAAGACCGGATACACGGTACAGCTGATGGCTGGAAATGAAGAAGTCTGATTATTCGATGACCATTGCTTAAACTTCTAAAATTGGGATCCGATGGTAATTAATAGACGTTAAGGTCAAATAGCAGCCGGTCCTAGGAGCTGACACAAAGTGTAATATTGTTGGTAAGTTTTGGTAAGGTAATCAAGTACATAAGTCACGTAAATTGACTTCAAGGTTGACACAGCATAGGTTATTTTATTCGGGTAATCCCAGACGGGAATCGTGACTCTGTCCAATCATAAAAAGTAAACAGCCATTAATTTGGTGCGGAAGGTTAAAAGTTAGTAGTGTAGCTACAGCTATGTTACAGTAAAAATTCTGTGACCGTATTGATTGTTTAAGTAGATTTTGGTGTGTTGGACTTCGAGTTGAGGTTCAAAGTCAGATCATGGTCCAAAGTCTTCAGCGGAGAAATTAAAACCCGAAACACATATATACATTAACTCACGTCTTCTTCCTGTGGGGGTAGGCAGAAACTACAGAACGACAACTGCAACGATCCTTACAAACTCCTTTTGTTTCGTTTACGTTCCTATGTCAACCCGAAAGTAACAAAAATATTATAAAAATTATCACTTACCCTTCATATTTCTCGTGACCGCCTAGAACGGAGGAGGCCAGACACAGCAGTATACAAATCACCAATCGAGTCATTTTCAGACAGCCACTGGCAGTGTGCCAACAGGTCGATAGTCTTATAGCCTTTGATTAGGGATAGAGGAAGGGCAGGATATTTGGAATACTGCAGCTAATTTTGAAGTCTCGGACATCTCGGATATCTACCTACTACTACAAACTATTTAGTGACCCATAATGGTTTATGATTTTTTTAATGTTTCTAGAATTATAAATATGTTGTCAATTTGGAACAGCAATAGTGAACATAAATTCGAAAATAGTGGGCATATTTCGATTAGGTTTTTTTTTATATATTTAGATAAATTGTTTACTATTCCGCAAATACAAAAAGAAAGAGTGGAGGAGAAAATAGCCACTGCAATTGCCGTTTTTAAAAAAGGGAGTTACTTAAAGGTAACAGAACACTGCAAAGTTACTGTGTCAACACTTTTTTTAAAGATTAATTATCTATATAAAGACTGATTGTATAGAACTGTAACAATGATTTTAGAAATTCTAATGGTCAAAACGATGAATGTAGTATTCGAAATTCCCAGCAGCTTAAGTCAAATCACGATTATGGACTTTTTTAGTTTGATTGAAATTTTGAGAGGTTTCCTATTATTACATTTGTTTATTTGATAAATAATTTTACGTATTATTGGGCTAACCCATTTCCTCTCCTACTTATTTACAAAAATAATAGGCATTCCAAACATGCTGCACTTCCTCTAATCCTTTGATAACAGACTTATTAAATATCCACTTTTATATCTAGAGAGTTCAAGCTGTAAATTTCAAAGTTGTCAAATGCTACCGACTTGAACGGATGATACGACGGATGATAACAAATTTATCGTCAATGCCGTCAGTAGGTAGATGCATGTTTACCAATAAAATAATGAAGGTACATACTTATGTTATTGAACAATTCTAAAATAATGAAGGTACCTACTTATGTTATTGAACAATTCTACATACAGACTGTTCAGGAAACTGTAGAGATCTTTAAGAATGTTTTTTTTTTGTTGTATTAAATTACTTTACCACTGTTCTTCTGCTGCGGTGGCAGCGTTTCTGTTTCCGGTGTCTCCTTTAAATCAATGCAGAAGCCACAATAACCAACCAGTCTCCAACAATATATTGAAGCGGTAAGGGTCCCCGAAACATTGATAATTGCAATTGATCAATTGTCAATGTTAAGTGTTTTTATTGTCGATCGCTTTAATTGCATTTTGTAGACGATCATTTTGCGCATCGATGTGTATCACTACTACCTACGTAAAAATTTACGCTTGCAATTGGTCGTTTCGGGGACCCTGTTGAGTCTCTAATACACTCGCGTGCAGCTTAATCGACTCAACCCCCAAGCGCGCATACATGGACGGTTTTCTCAAATATGACGAAACTGACATTAAAAAAGCGTAAATCATTTTAAAGCTTATAATCTAAGGTTTAAAATGATGATTATTATCCACGGTACGCACGAGTTGCGCGTTGCGAGCACCTATAAAACCACCTGTAACTAAAATTTCCTTATAAACAAAGTCTAGTGTTCCGGGCCATAGTGGACGTCTCTCGCTTCGTGAGGAACGACGTCATTCAGAGGGAACTCGGGATTGAGAGCCTGAATGAGTTTGTGGGGCGCATCGCGAAAGGAATGTTCGCGCGAGCCGACGCATCTGCTTGGCCCCATGTCAAACAGAAAGCGCCGTTGCGTTTTTTTTTTTTTTTTTGTGTATGGCATCTCGTAGTTGACCTTGAGAGGTCGTGACTACTTAACCAGACTATCCTGTGGCTGCCTTAAGCGGACTCAAAGCCTCCAGCCAGGGGCGTAAAACTACTTATATTATTAAGCGAACGCTCGCTAAGGGCACCCCCTGTGGGGTACGGACCTCGGCTTAGGGCGTCGCTGACGGGAGGACAGCAAGATGGGACAGGCTGGATCAAGTTTAGTTGATTATTATTAATCGGGGAATTTAAAGCTACAGGCTCAGCTACGGCGCGGGCTGGCACTTCGTCGAGCAAGGGTCGGGGGGGACGCCGTTGCGTAACGTGTGCTAGGTTAATATAGGCACGTTACGTAAACAAACACAGACATCCGCCACATCCGGCTGCGATTCATGTAGACACTGCGCGGTGTTACACAAAAACAATACCGCTCACACACACGACGGCCCCTTAGCCCGGTCAGTGAACGGCAAGCTCTGCGATCTGGACGGGCGGGGACCATTCACCTACTCTGTAGGCGCGTCGAGTCGGCATCTCTGTTCGCTGGTCGTCTTCGCCGGGCCTCCCCTAGATAACTTGGGGTCTCACCTGGCTGTGACAGACCGCTGAGATGTCGTGAAGAAAGCGACGCTTCACTATAAGCGTCGCGGCACTCCTACAGAAAACTTCATAGCAATCACACACATGGACGCAAGTAATACTTGCGTTCAACTAGGCTCTTCAAGCCAATGTTGCAAACACAACGAGGGGGTTGTATGTATAACCCCAAAACTTGCATACGCGGCCAGGGGGCGAAGCCCTGGGACCGTTCGCCACGCCCCCTTGCGGGGGCGTCGCATCGTCCAAGATTGTTTCCTTATCAGTCGCTTATCTGAAGTTGACCTGATAACATCTCCGCATGTGACCCTTACTGTTTATCCAAAATTATGGGTACTACGCAAACTGAAGCCGCCCAAGTTGTTGCTCTATTGCAACAAAGCCTCAGTCAGCGAGCTGTCGCTCGTCAGCTGCACTTGAGCCAGTCTGCTGTGTCGAGAGTGTACAGAAGGTTCCAGGAGATTGGTGCCTTCACTCGAAGACCACGATCTGACCGGCAAAGGCGCACGTCTGAGAGGGACGATCTTTTTATCGTCTCGACTGCACTGCGGAATCGCCACCTTACCGGTGTTGATCTCCAGTAGGAGCTGAGGCGAGTGCGAGGGGTGGCTGTCAGTGAGTGGACAGTCAGAAGACGCTTGAAAGAAGCGAACCTGACTTTAAAACAGCCTGCCACAGGCCCGAAATTGACCCCAGGCCACCGGCAAGCGCGACTTCAATTTGCACGGGAACACCGTCTATGGAGCGTTGACTCTTCTTGAGCACTGTTCACTGACGAGTGCAGAATGTGTCTGCATGGCAGTGACAGGAGAGGCCAGGTCTACAGACGTCCGGGCGAGCGCTTTGCACAGTGCTGTTTCCGTAAAACAGTCGCCTATGGGGGTAGTTCATGCATGATGTGGGCTGGCATATCCCTAGAGGGTAAAACAGCCCTCGTTTTCGTACCTGGGGGAGGCCGAGGAGGCGGTCTGACCGCTGATCGGTATATTACCGACATTCTCCTGGACCATGTTGTTCTGTATGCAGGCTTTGTCGGGGATATCTTCGTGTTAATGCACGATAATGCTTGGTGACACACTGCACGTGTCACTAGGCAGTTCTTCGGCGAAGTCGGTATACGGAGTCTTGACTGGCCAGCACTCATTCCCGACCTGAATCAGATTGAGCACGTATGCGACCAGCTCAAACGCACAGTTCGGGCCAGGAATCCAGCTCCATCAGACATCGAGGAGCTGTTAGAGGAGTGGGAAGCGTTTCCTCAAGATGACATCAAAATATTGATCAGATCAATGAGGAATCGCTTACAAACTCTGATTAGGGCGCTTTTTTAATATCAGTTACGACATATTTTAGAAAACCGGCCATGTATGCGCGCTTGGGGGTTGAGTCGATTAGGCTGCACGCGAGTGTAGTTTTTTCACACCACATGCTCGATAATGTCAAATTACATGTCATGATAAACTGTTCTTAAGTAAGTAGTTAAACGCTGGGGTCTAGCCAGGTAATAATATTGTACTAATTTTTATTATAACCCGCTGGTCAATAATGTGATTTGAATTTGGAACCTCAACAAAAAGTTCGGATGTTCGTATGGTGTCTTGGGCGACTTAAATCACTCGCTGCACTCAGATGGGCAATTCTCGTAGTTTTAAGATCGTTCACATTCTAATCTCAGTCTCAATCTGACAAAAATACATCTTATTTTCAGACATTTGGTTGTCGCCGAGGTGTGACTGCGACTAGATTTTGAACGTTTTTATGGGAATTGGCCTTCAGGATTTTAGTCTTCAATATAGCTTTCGTGACATTGGACACTGCTTTATCCCCTTAGTAAATAATCTACTATTATCATTCCTGGATGTAAAGGTGAGTTTGGTTCTTTCAAGAATATTGATTGATAGTTGAAACATACGTCGCGTTGGTGAAAAGTGTTATAAATACAATATCACAACAACACATGACCGTGTGGTGATCCCCGGATATGATAATTTATAGCCTGATTTAGTTTTATTGAAATTATCTTTACAACAGTAAAATGACGTTGTAAAGATTGCCTGCTTCAGTATGACAGATTTTCTAGAATGCTCTATTTAACTGTTTTTGTATGCAGTTTCTGTTATTTAGTTTTTCGTAACCACCAACGGGCGTTTCTTGATCGTGTCTCAGAATATTGTCGTGTTCATGATTTATGTCGATGAAAACTTCAAGTTGGATCTAGTAAACAAAGCTGTTATTGCTGAACTTACTCAGGATCTTAGCTCCAATGAACCGTTAACTAATCGGTTCTCTAATCTTGGTTATTATCATTGGCGACTTTGATCACAACTATCTCATACCTAATTATATGCTTATCACGATGATGCATCTATGCAATAAAACAACAATACCTAATATTAATTATTTTATTTTAACAAAAATATTAACTTATCAACACTGTTTGTTTCAATAAAAAGTTGCACTATTTAAGTATTCATACAAAATTATTATATTTTGTGCTTAGCGACACACTTCCAGTATATTCTCTTTAATGTACTTTTGAAACCTGAATGTCTCCATGCATAGATTATAGGATCACAAAGACTGTTACAAGCCCCTAACAAATAAAGAGGTCCTAATGTTAAAATTTCTAATGGAATACATTCATAACCATTCTTCATGATATCACACTTCACATAGATTATTACGGCTACGTAGTAAGGGGCCCATGTGAACAAAAAACATAAAGTTACTATAAGGACTGTTTTCACTGCCTTTAATTTGCTCGGATGTGATGTTGGCCTGCTTCTACAACATCCGGATCTTCTTCTATAAGTATCACTTGCTAGAGTCTGAGTTTTACTGTCATACTTGCGCATTTCAACATTGTTCCCGTATTCAAAAGATTCAGAAATGGATATAACGGTAGTTGAAGTAGACAAATCTTCGAGGTAGCCTTTATTTGTATAACTGCTTTCCTTAAACTCTCTAATTTTGTCAACAGCTTTAACGGCACTGCGTAGAATGAGTATGTACAGTATACAGACCATGATAATAACTGAGAGGACTACTATGGATAGAACGAGGAGCAGGGCTGAAGGGAAGACGGCGATGTACCAGCACCTATAGTCTGTGAACGTGTGGCCAGTCCACCCCATGGCTGGCAATGCTGATATAAATATACCTGTGTCGATGGCAAATGGAAGAATTAGGATTGGATTGTTAGGTTCTTCGATCTTTGTTCGAATAAGTGCGTGTTTAAGTAAATGGAGTTTAGTTTTGTAGTTGCGTTAAGAAAAAAAAACAATCCCTGTGCGTAACTAATCATAATAATTTATTTGATCTACAAAATGTAGACAACTAGTCTACTTTTTCTTAACTTTATTACATATCATTCAAAATGTGCCAATTAACAAATGAATGTTTCTGGATTTGTCGATTCGCCCGCAAATAAATAAACTTCGTGCAAGTCGCCAAAAAAAAAACATTATTAAAATGTAAATAACACAAATAAAAACTGTAGGCGACTCCAGCGTTCGCCCGAACCGGGAGAATCGACACTTTTAAAAGTGTCGATTCTCCGGGTTCGGGCGATCGACTAATAAGCCGAGTTATCAGCCTCAATGTATTTTTTTAATCAGGTACTTACCGAATTCTCCATATCTGCCTAAATGGCACTAAATGTTACGATAGCATTTACTGTATTAAAGAAACTTATTAATATTTTAATGAATATGTCAATTTACACATTTACATATAAAGTAGCCGGGAATCACAGCTGCATACATTCAGCACCCTACTTGCGTAACACACTATCAAACACAATTTGAATCATTTTGAAGGATATTACTAATCCATTGCTACATGTGTTCGAAAATTTACCTACTCAACAACGTGAATAGCGCAATGAATGTTGTTGAACTGTCAAAATGAAAACGATTGCTATTAATAGTATGTTTTGCGATTACCCCGCTGCGCTGGCTAAGTAGCAATAATAGCAGATATGATGTTAAATAAAGCCAACGTTATCACGAAGATGAAAATATTTATAACAAAAACAACGTAATAATAAATCATACAATAAATTTATAAGATGTAGGAGTTATACGACTGCATCTACTCACTATAACAAGACACTTACTTATAAAGAGAGCTTGTTGTTAAATTAAGTCATGGATAAGAACGCTACTAACCCTACTGATGAAATGTAACGCTAGGTCCATGGAGTTCGTCGAGTGCTCGTTAATTTTTCGGGTCAACGCTAAGCGGTTGGTCCACTCTTCACGTGACCAGAGAGCTGGCCTGTTTCAAGGCCAAAGAATCAACACCCATCGTGGTAATGCTGCCAGCCTTTTGGGCATTTTTCCAATTGACAGCGAAGCGGACGAATTGTATTGTACCGAATGAGCTCTTACCCTTTTTTATATACTTGTTCATAATATGTATACATATTTTAGTGTTAGCTTGTATAATTACATAAAAGATGTCAAATTACACTTAATCACTATTTAGTCCTATTAAAAATATGATTCAATTTAAAGACGCGGAAATAATTTTTAACGGACTTTTGAAACCCTTTATGCCACCACGCGTAGATGAGGGGGTTTAGTATGCTGTTCAAAAAGGCTAGGGTTGCCAAAGGACCACTCAGTAAGGTCCTAATGTACATGCACCTTGGATTCGTCAACTTTTCTTCACAAAACACAAATGCAATCACAGTAATGAAAAATGGCACCCAAGTGAATACAAAACTTCCAGAAGTCAACAGAACTATAGTAATTGCTCTCCACTTATTTGGTTCGCTCGGTTTCCGTGTAATCGCATTTATGTTGCAAATTTTCTTCACCTGATTTTGGAACCTTGAACTTTTAGGAGCCGGCGGCATTGAGAGATTAGGACTAGAGCTGGTTTGAGAGTCAACAGTACAAATACTAAACATCGACTCGCTTTGTTTATTGTGATCGCTAACATTTTCAAAGTTATTTGCTGTCATTGTTTGAGCAAGATTGAGGTCGAGGCTGCTTAAAGATTGAGTCGTTATGGTCGGTTTTACTCTGACTTCGTCTTCATTCTCATAATAATTATTATTGTAGGAGGCACTTTTAGTTAACCTAGGCGTTGAAGTTTTTTCAGGAATCTTAATCGATTCATTGCTAGACGTTTTGCTAACGGTACCCCGAGAAATTCTTAATTTTGAGTTTTCTCTAGCTGCATGTGGTTTAATATTTTTGGGCGTTGTGTTTAGGATTTCAACTGTTTTTAAAGCTCTTACTAATATGATTGAATAAAGGATGATGACTAATAAAATTGGTACAATACTGAAGAAAGAATTGATAAGTATTAGAGCTTCAGGAAAGACAGCGACATAGTAACATGGAGTGTAGAGCAACTCTGTGTTAGTCCATCCGGTCGCTGGCATGAATCCAAGCGTTATACCTGGAATAAGCGTTAAACACAAACATTTAATAACACACTAACTACTGAGTTAAATACAAATTGTCCACAGCGGGCGTGTCGTTAATTGTCATAACATACGTTGAATAAAACGTGAGGAGCTATTTTAAGTTTAATATTGAAAAGTAAATGGAAAAATAAAATTTCTGTTAAATTTTTAGTTTAGTTAGCATTTTTTTTGTCCTAACCCTAATTGAAATAACAAAGCTTGCCGGCCCGCAGTGGACTATTACACTCATTCAAAAAAAGTCGACTCATGCTTTTTTTAAGCTATCATTAGATTTCTGATCTACTACAGCACAGTTAAACACAAAGCAGTTTCAGAATAAATAGTTTCTCACCGATCATCCATATGCAAAGAATGCCGATCCTGACACGTGTGGTGTTGAAATACCTCTGGTAGTACAGGCCGTGGAGAATATAGATGTATCGGTCCACGGCAATGAGACCTACACTAAAGATCGACACCATGGCCGGACATACCAGCATACCTGTCGATAAAAACGCAAAATTTAGTTCCAGCGGGGCGAGCATGGGCGTACCCAAGATGTTTGTGACAAGCTGAGATAAATTATTTAATGTCTTACAATCTGTCTTAAATGCTAGCACGGGTCTACCATGTGACATAATAATATGCCTTTCTTGTTGCTGACTTCATAATGTGACACAGTAAATTAAAAAAGTTAAAATGTCAATGGCCATCTGAATATGCGACCAAACAAAATAATATGTATGTATGAGTGCAGTTCATAAAGTTAACAACTTTTTAATTTGGTTGGGATCTAATTCATTTTTGACACACGCACGTCACGTCTTTCCAAAGATTTAATATTTTTCTAACCGTCTTTGTTGTTCCGTTGTTATTGTTTGATAGCCACCATACCACAACCACCATAGGCTTTGTCAGGCGGAAAATCCGTTTGAACTACCAGTCTGGCAACTGAAACGGGTTATAGGAGTCCCATGTTTCTCCGGAAGATTTTCCTGCTTCGGACAGTATAATAATTTACTGCCATTTGGTGCAGTAATTAGCAGGAAAATATTATTTTTATTAATATAATTTTTTATCACCCCTCTGACCGAATGTGATAAATTTTTCATAACCATCTGTCAAAGTGTGACGTTTGTGACAAAATGGCTGCGCCCGTATTAGCAAATAAGACATGAAGAGTCCCAATTAAACGTCAAGAAGTTATGACACATGTCGAGAGAATTATCTTACGCCACCGTGCTAGCATTTAAGACGTAACGTTTTTATCGCCCAAAATTTGATAGATAGCGTGACTCATGACATGTCACAGTAGGCCATGCTCGCCCTGCAGTTAATTCTTTCGCTAAGCGAGGATCCCGGCAAGGCGATAGCGGAGGAACTACTAAGTGAAGGAAATCGGCAGGACGTGAAAACTGGCAAGAAGGTCCCCACAACATGTGTAGGTATTTTGATTAGCGTAATAGTATGTTTTAGAACTATACGATCAAAACATAAAACATATGATCGCAATAAGTGAAACGTCGATGTATCGCTAGATGTTTATAATTAAACAGCTACGTAGAGATTTTGACAAGCAAACAAGTAATAAAATACACATATCTAGTACTTAATTTTTTGTGCATTCAGTGTACAAATAAACTATTATCACAATCATGACTCGGCAACTCTTGATATTCATGAGACACTTAAGTAATGTCACATGAGTACTCTAGGTATTTATATTTATGGTTGCTGAGTCATCACAAGCAGTAGTTTCAATTCAAGAAAATTGGTCCAATGCAAATTCCTACGTACAATGCACTGTATGCATATGCTTTAAAAAGAAAATATCTTCTCATTTATTACTATCTAATCATTTATAACTACAAATATAAAATCACCGGGAATAGAACAACATGTCACTTCTTACTTCATTCGTGACAAAAAAACTATTTAATGAGAAATCTATAACTCGGTTTGAATTTAACCATAGCCAAACGGATTGGAACGAAACATTATGCGATAATAAAAACAAAAACGTTAACGAAATTTACATAGAATTCGATAATAAGATGCAAACGATACTCAATGAAACTATACCAAAAAATCGCGTAAAAATCAACTGTAGTAAAAGGAATCCGTACTAAACTGTAGGTGTAAAAAAATCGTGTGAGCGCAAAAGATTGCTTAAAATTAGCGTAGAAATGACCAATAACGAACTTTAAACAAAACACTATTAAATGTATGAAAAAATCCTGTAAAAGTGTGTAACATTGTCAAAGATATTTAATCACATTAAGGAAATGAAGCGGTCACAAAATAAATAAAAAACCATGTGGAACGTAATTTAAAAAAAACCTTAAACCAGATTTCAAGTGCCGTACAAAAAATGTTACCTTGCGTAATGGGGACAATAAAATAAAACCACAAGTGCATCAACAGAGGTTGCTAATATCTTTAACGACTTCTTTGCTTCAGTCGGCGAACAACTACCTAACAGCACGTCGCATACATGCCCAGTTCTTACACCATCAATAAATTCCCTATTTGTTCAACCCACCACGGAGCGAGAAATCTATAATATAAAACGCAAAATGAAGAACAAGCGCAGTGCCGCAGTTGATGAAATACCCACTTTCCTAATTAAAGAATGTATTATTGAATTGACACAACCTATAACCAAATTAATAAAACAATCCTTTGAAGGTATCTTTCCGGATAAATTAAAAGAAGCTAAAATACGACCAAAATTTTAAAAAAGGCGGAAAGCCCCAGGATCCCTGCTCCAATCCTGTAAGTATATAAAAATCTTCGAAAAAACAATGTCCACTAGAATTAACAAGTTTTTGGAAAAAATCAACATCTTACACATAAATCAGTTCGGCTTTAGCAAAGAATATAACTACTCTCTACCGAGAGGGCTTTAGACAAGAAAGATCGACCACGTTCGCGGTCTTTAATTATGTAAAAGACATATATAACAATATCAATTACAACAGTATGCCATAGGTCTGTTCCTAGATATGACTAAAGCATACGATAAAGTTTCACATGAGACTTTACTCCAAAAATTATACGGCATAGGAATTCGGGGTACAGCCTTTATATGGTAAAATCGTAACTAAAAAATAGAAAACAATATGTTGAAATTGAGTCCTACAACAAAGAAGCAAAGTAATTAAAAATCGTTATATCTCGGACAAATACCATTAACTACTCCATTGCACAAGGCAGTGTGTGTTATAAATAATACACACCCGAACACATAAATGATCTACCTAAAACAATTGACTCTTAATGCGTTGAATTCGCAGACGACGGCGACGTAGCGCTAGTGTTTAGGAGTACGGATAACACCGAAACCACGACCAACATAGAAAAAACGTATAAAATTGTTAGATCGTGGCTAGGGAATCACATACTACAAATTAATGTTAACAAAACTAATCTACTGCAATTTAGGATATACCAACGTAAACCGCTAAACATAAATAGCCTTAGTAATAAATTAAACATCTTAGAAAGAGACGATCTAACTCTTCTCGGTTTAACATTGGACAATAATCTAACATGGAAAAAAAAACATGACAATCTGAAGACTAAATTATCAAAATTTCAATACGCATTATGCAAATTAAAAAGCGACACAAACTATGACACCGCGGTGAAAGTACAGACTTTAATGACGTCTTTATTATGCAAAAGAAATGTATACGCATCTTAGTGAATATTAAACCATGGGAAAGTTGTAAACCACATTTAAGAAAAAATAACATACTAACGCTACCTTCCCTTTACATCCTACAAATAGCTACGTTCGTGCAAAGGAGTACACAGGGATTACTTTCGATCAAACATAGAAGCAAACCAAAACTATAACCGAAGAAACAAAAACTAGTTAATTACACCGACACCAAAATTAAAAGTAATGAAAAATAGCCCCAAAAAGAATCGCGACAATTTATAATAAATTACCGAATTACATAAAAGATGACGAGAATCAAAATACATTTTATAGCAAACTAAGATCACTTCTGATAGAAAAATGTTATTACACAGTAGACCAATTCATGACGGAAAAACTTTATAGATGTAGGTACTTTATTCCTAACTATTTATTTTATTACTGTATGATCCGGTCTGGTCAAAACCTTAATACTGTCTATTCCAGCGACATAATGCCATGAATAACTATTGTATTGTGTTGTGTTGAATGGCTATCTCGTATTATTTCTCTAAAATGTACCGTATTTTGTTTTGATAAGTTTAGACTCCATTATGATAACTTATTGTGTATATGACATCTATGTTTGCAGTGCCAGTGACAGGGTTAATGTACAAAAAACCAACAGTTATATGTGTAAAGTGTGTGATGTGCATGAGAGCAAACTAAAAAATAAATAAACAAATTCGACTATACTGATCTAGTGAACAGTTTGTGCTACCTGATCCCTCGTACCGTACATGTTCGGGAAGTTCGCTCGTGACACTTGTTTGCAACTACTTTCTGTAGAATCAAATCAGGCGTACGATAACCGCTGCATCGATTAGTTGACAGGTGTCAACTGTCAACTAATCGATGCAGCGGTGAGCGTACAATAACAATGTTTGGCTCAACTGATAATGTGTTTCTTAGCAAGGCTGAATTTAGAAAAGAAATTGTTACTATTTTAAGTGATCAGAACTTTTATAATTAAATAATGTATACTTTTACTTTTATTCTGTTTTTTTTTTAAATATATATTGTTCTTACTTACAACTGTGGATAACTTCTATTAACTTCTAACTATATTAAGCTATTACACAACTGTTTTTTGTTCCTAAGTAAATGAATAAATAAAGAAAAACAATTGCAAAGAGTTCGTAAAAAAAGAGACAACGTACGATTTAAAAATACTTCTTACCATTGATGAGATATTGTGTAAGCCTCCCGAAGCGAAGTCGATAATACCTATTGGTAACTTTATAATTTTCCAAAGATATTAAAAATATACATTTTACCCAAGTAAAATGGATTCCGCAGCAATAAATATTACCGTTTTGTACGTCTTAGCTAAAGTATGTATGATGACTTTGATAAAGTTGATCAAAAAACATCGCCTAACAAGCGTACAGCACAAACAGCTACGGAATTACCTTTCAACCACTATCGTCCAACAATACTGCGTTCAACGTCTAAGAAGTCAGAATCAAGGAACGGTAAATGGTTACCTATTTTCGGAATATAGTTTGGGGATACCTCAAGAAGCCCGCTTCGGACCGGTCCTGAGTATAGCGAAAGTAGTGGTCCATGTAGCACAAACATATTTATCGACAAGCGAGATATTTTGAGATAACGTAAGCTTACCTATTTGAAAGATACACGAGGGGTTGGAACTCACAGAGTTGTCCATTGTGACTCCGAAAATGAGGGAGAACCCGATGATGGTGTCGGCAAGAGAGACATTTCCTAGGAGGAGGTACGTGCTTTTGGGCTGCTGACCTGAAACATGTTTAACTATTAGTGATTAACATATTTACTGCATAAAATTTCACTGAACGACTTTCTTTACGATGTCTATTTGACATAGAGTTCCGTGATTTTCAAATTTATATAAAGCTCAAAATATTGTAATGTTTTTAGATATTTATGTTATTAGGAATTACATTGTAATTCAAAAGATTTTGTCTAACAACAGTTAAACCGTTCATTGTTAACGTTGTTTTCTCAAAAAGTTTCATAAGAGCCACAGTTGCCATTGACCTATTGATCTTTAGCGACGTTTTCATCTCCTGACACAAGTTTTGTTTACTTGAGAAACGACTGCTGAACCTTTATATCTGTTGGCCATGTCAATATTGCAGAAACCCTAATCTATGTCCACATCGTGTCGTTATAGGTATTCGGATAGCCCAGTGCCGAAACTATAATTTTCAATTAATGAACAATTTAAAAATGCAATACGTAATTCACCAATTGGAAATTAGCACATTCTTTTTCATGTTTTATATTTTAAATTTATTTATTTTACTATATTTGTACACACAGTAAAATACAAAGATATACGATATAGTTAAAATTTGAGTACAAAGGTATTGCTTATTGTATTGGTCACATGTTTCAAGTCAGTGACTTTCCTCTTACTACTTTACAACTTTCGGTCGTAATTGGAGTTAATCAGTTTTCAAGATGATTAGTTTATTGTTCTGTAGGTTAGATTGTTTGGAGTTCTGATTTAGCTTCGAGTGGTTTAGATCCGTTAAGTGTACCACACATCGATCAATCAATCTGGGTTGAAAACCATCTGGGTTTCTTTGGCGTGTTATTTTGTGCCTATCTAAGTGAATATTCAAATCATGATCTTTTGCTTTTTCTATTAGCATCCCTCGTGTCACACGTTTCTGACAATTACTCTTTATTTAATTCCTACAAGTTATAAGTTCGTGGAATTGTGACTCATCGTAAGTATTACATCGTCCTAGTATTTGTTGATGTTGATGTGCAGCTCAATTATTTTTGTTTTTCCAGAATCAGTTCATACTCGTAGCTTCTGGGAACTTCTTACACCTTTCTTCATTAGCTTTATAGCAACTCAGATAGTTTGAATATTTTAGGTGTATGGCTGACAGGATTCATTATTGCATGGGAATAAAAAATATTGAAATAGGGCTCTATTAGGACAAACGGGCTTGTTCTTGGATGAAGTTTGACGTTTAGTGCAAAGTACTCGACAGTATCAACATCGTCATCATCTTAAAACAGGTGATTAAAAAACAGATGAAACAGCAAACAAACTGTGATTATGAAATAACTATTAAAAAATCTTCGGGATAATATATCCAGCTTCGTTGTGCACATGAGTGACACGATCATTCTAAGATTGGAGGCTTGTGTAAAAAACAAATAAAAGCAACAATAAAAACTTGTACACACAAGTTTATATAATTATCAAGGTACGTTTATCTATTTATGGTGTCGAGCGAGTCTGAGAAATTATCAACAAAATTATAAATAGGGTCTTGTTTTGCAGCAGAATAACGACAAACGAAGTAACACACAAACTAACTAAAACCTACCTATTCAAACCTATATACTAACTACACGTTGACATTCAAAAGTGCCTATTTGAAATAAATGCTTTGAGTTTGACTTTGACACAAGGAAGACACAAATTCCTCATCAATGAACTGAACAATCGTTATGAGAATTTGTTCGCTCAATAAACACTAAAGAACGCCTACCTTAGAAGTAAATGCCAACCACGCCATTGAAGACATATACTTTTATATTATTTTCAAGTACCTAATTTGATCATGTTTGATCCCAACTTAGAGTTATTGTCACAAGCTTTATCTACGGTTACTTTAAGAAACGGTTTCGATCTTCAGAAGAAATCACGCAGTCCCTTTTTTAGGTAATTCATTATTAGATAGCTCGCATGCTTATCTAAGTTATTTACATAATCAGGTTCCGCTGCAGCACGCGTTACAAATCATAGACATTACAACAGCGTAACCTTATGGAAATGGACTTTGCTATGGTATGATCTGTTGTAGCCTTGGCAACACCTCACTCAGATTGAATTACCAAATCTTACATACTTGCTTTAGGAACGACACACATCAAAGCGAGGCGACGTCGTAGGTAAAAATCATCTCTATTATGTGCCTGAAGCGTATGAAACTCTGAAGTTTACCATCGCATGCCACGTCGCATAGCTTTGATGTTCGGTTACGGCTATTTGTGCATCATTTACAAAGTTTGCTTTTAGTAGCAGTTACACGCGATTTTGTCTGATTTTGTTTTCTTTATAGGGTTCAATAAGGAAATTTTATGGTTACGCCATGTCCGACCATCTGTCCATCCGTCCGTCCATCTGTCCGTCCATAAATCCGTTGTCCACAACTTAGCTCATAGACTCTTAGTACGAGAGAGTTATAATTTGGCATGGATATACATATTAATCACGCCGACAAAGTGGTAAAATAATATCTAGTTTTTTATTTATCTTCATAAACATAACGTGGGAATTAGTTATTAGGCTCGTCATCCCATGGTGTGGGGTGTCGTTGAAAAAGTCGTTAAAAAAAATTGCGGGTCAGAGAACACCAATTTTCAATTCAGGGATTCGTTTGCGAAGTATTAAGCTTTATAGTGCTACTTTTTGTTAGGTGTCCCCCTAATCTGCCACTGCCAGCTTAATGACTGATTTTAGATACGTGAAAAAAATCACGACAGTGGTATATTTATAACGAAGCTAAAAGGAAGACTAACACAGCTAAGTAGGCTTTACAAATTAACGAGTAATAGTCGATCAACTTAAATTTGTAGTTGGGATGTATGGGAGAACATGTATATCACTACAATATTAAAATTGTTCCGTAGTTAGATGAATTTGTCCCTTCATTGAGCGTGGTCCGACGCGGATTTGGCAGGATTTTAATACAAATATCTAGATGGTCTGTCTTTCATGGCGATCGGTCAGTGATTTAGGCGTACAAAGATAACAGCACCCTAATTGCGTAATACACAATCAATCGGAATCTGAATCGTTTTGAAACAGATTGCTAATCCATTGCTTCTGAAGTTCGATAAAAATTCTGCTCAACAATATATAGAACCCAATGAATGTTCTTGAACCGTCAAAATCAAACAGATTAGTCGTAATCGTTGACGAAAATGTGTTACGCAATTAGGGTGCAGATAGGCAGAGTTGAGGTTTGGATTTGCTGCAGTTACGGGACGGTTGTAATAAATGTGATATATTGCAATTAAATGAAAGAAAGTTTAAAGCTCATGTTAAAAGTACACTTTGTAAACAAGCATGTTACAAATTAGAGGATTATATCCTACATAAGAATGCTTGGAAACATGCAGGTCCTGCTCCATATGCTGTTTGAAATAGCACATGTGCCTTTGAATTACATACTTATAATAGTACATTATGATATAAGTGCGGTAAGTTGAAAATGTAATTATCAAAGCGCACGTATGTCATGCGAGTTTTATAACATATTTGCGAGGAAATAAATAAAACTCGGACTTTCTTAAACGAATAAATCTTTAATCATATGTTAACGCAGTTAGAAAAATTTGTAACATTGATTATTATGTTGCCAGTTGGCATTTTTAATGTTGTTATTTTTATGAGTTACAATTTCACCAGTCTCTCTCTCACTCTTTTGAGTGAAAGTAGGAGAAACGAGACCACAGAGTTCTGCAGTCGGTGGCGGCGGCGGAGGCGGCTGCGGCGGCGGCGACGAGGGTGGAATGTACGCGTCTGTGCTCGTAGGTGGTCGAGAGTCAACACTTGGCTCCAAATTTATATTCCTTGTAATGCGGGAGCTAATTCCTTCTTTATTTCTCATCGAGTTATCTATGTAGCCCTCGGCTACACTGTTCGACCGCCACGACGTTTTAGTGTCAATAAGTTCGCACCTGAATCGGCGAGCAATGTGGGCTAGGACCTTCTGAAACTGTGCCCTGTGTATTCATGTGGATCATCCAAATTTAAGAAAGTCGCTATTTGTTTCGGCATTGCTCCAAATTTATTTATGCCAAAGGGTTGGCTAGTGCATTTTCCATTTTGGTAATTTTGAAAAAATCTGTTAGACATCGCTTTTATTGAACGAAGCGCTTCGTATTTCTTCACTATGTCGTGAAAAGGCCCCTGTATTGTGAACGATCTTGTAATTTTTATTTTTTGTGTTTTTGACCTGAACAAGCATAAACCGCCCATGGTTCTCGACATCATTATTCGTGATGTTTGCCAACTCTTGACGTCTACGTGTACCATTTTTGCCGAATATTAATACAACCTGAAAAGAGTTAAAAACAGCGTAAAAAACACCTATATTGTAAAGAAATACGAAAGTGAAAGAAGTTAATAACAATAATTTAGTTTTAACTGACCTTTGTTGCCAAATATCGGCAATCCGGAGCTTCTTATACGAAATTGTTGACATTGGTGCCGATTCTCTTGTACACCGAACTAAACTATCACTAAAATTCCTTACTTTTTACTATGAGAATCTTGAAGCTATTCTGCGAAAAAAACACTCTATATTTAAAAATAATTATGACACAGTTATAATAGAATTTGACAATCGAGAGTCCATGTGTTTTTTGAAGTGAAAACTTCTTTAGCGGCGTTGTACACTTTTTTGTAATGGGTAAAAAATGTTAAACTCGCGTCAGGACACGTGACCTTATCGAAAATTCGTAAGACGAAAACTTCTTTAGCGGCATTGTACATTTTTTTTGTAATGGGTAAAAAAAAAATTAAAATCGCGTCAGGACACGTGACCTGATCGAAAATTTGTAAGACGGATGATTGTTGATTTTTGATTTTTATTGATTGATTTTTCTGAGAGATATTTTTTTTAATGTAATATAAACTGTCATGTTTGTGTACGACAGCGCAATAAATAAATATTGTATTCTACCACATAAATGATAGTACTTTTATACTGACAATTAAAGCAATTCGTGCAAAATTATTCCCTAACCATTCCAAAATATCAAAAATGCGCAACGTTAATATTCAAGTTTTCACTTTTTGTTTTCTTTTGGTTTCGCAACGTCTTTGTTAGAGCCGGAGGCAGCCTGGGGCGGCCTATATGGAAGTTTTTACTTTTTGTCTGGTAAATATAAAAATAAAATATCTACATGTAGAGTTTTGGAGGTTTCTGTTTCAAAGGGGGTCGAAATTTTCATTATTTTTGTGGGAGCACACACCGTTTTCGAGATATGAGCAAATAAAGAAAAAAAAAAAGTTAAAGTACCGTTTTTGCACGTCTGAAGTCGAGGTGTTGGTGTGAATTTTAGTTCACACCAACTAATTTTATTCCATACCTTTTTAATCGCGATTAAAAATAGTCAGATTCATGTTAAGATTTAGTTAGACAATAATTTTTTTTGGTGAAAAACGTAAAATTCAGAATAGCAAAATAGCAATTTTCACTAAACTAAAACTCAGTGCCATCTTAGTGCTGTCAAATAAAAATATAGTTATGTTGTGTCACTTTATTAAACCAAATTTAAGTGATTTTTAGTGTAGTTTAGAGGCATTTTGTGCAAGTTGGAGTATGACTAGCTATCAATACCATGTTTTGTTTTCACAGTGCTTTTTAGCATTGAATAGTAGCACCACAATGAGCTTGACTTATATTTTTTGAGAAAGTTCCATGAAATAGGCTAAAAACACACTTTCTGAAAATGAATTTGCTTGTTTTCCATAGGATGAAATTTTGATACGCTTGTAAGTATCTATCGGTCGATTTTTCGGTCAAGAGGTTTAGATTAGACTTTTTCGCTGCCTCAAAGACTTCTGGCGGTGTCGAATTAATAAATTCATCATAACTTGACGACATTTTCAAATAAAAACAATACAGCGAAAAGAAAAAGCGCGCGGAATAATTTTACTTGTTCACAAATTAGCGATGCTAAACTAAATTAATTAGAATTAATTAGACTAAATATTTTTTTACAGATTTGTTGGTTGTCATTTTTTATTTCAAAATGAATTCAATAAAAGAATTAAATGTTTTTTTATTATATTTTATCTCCCAAAATTAATTTTATTCATAAAAATGTTGACCACTTTTCTGACATAAAAAGTCTTTGCTAGATTTAAAAAAGTACCGTTCGTTTTAGACGGAGCATCTTGATAAACCGTGCGTTTAACATTACAACAACGCACTAGTACGTAATCAGAAACATAACGATATTGAAATTGGTGAAATAAGAGACCCTTTACGAGTAAATGTGTTATAAAGGTATTTAAACATAGGTACGTTTATTCTTTCAGAGTTTCAGCAAACAACAACATTACCTACAGCTTTCAATCAAACCCTTCTTAAATACATAAAACAATTAATAAAACCTTCATTCTGCAGTCCTCAGGATTGCAAATTATTGCAATAAATAATTTAAAACGTAATTGTTTACAAACATTTGATTGGACATATCGTCATGATTGAAATTGCTAAGCAACTGAAATGATTATGTGTTGAGAAATAAATGACTGTCGCCACTAGACTGAATTTAATAATATAAAAGTTTTCATAAATTTGTCATGGTGAAATTATTGCATGCCAAGAACTTCTAAATATACATTTTTTTTTGTTTTGAATCTTCTTGTACAGGTAAAGCTGTATAGGTTTATTTAAGGCAAATTATGTTAATTATGTTGTAAGTAGGTAGGGACATGGACTTGGTACCTTAATAATGTACCTTAATAATGAAGTGATGCATACCTTTTTTTAGAATCAGCCCACTAGATATGACAACCGTTAAATTACTTAAAATGATGAGAGTCCCGATTATGTAAGCCACTGACTTGTACACCATTAACTGTTCCTTCTCAATTGTCCTGTAGGCTTCATACAAATCGAACAAATGTATCTGTGCCACTTCACTTTGGTTCACATTAGAAAGGTTTAAATTAAAGAAATCCATCACTTGTTCCAACGTCACATTTGTCTTAAAGTTTGAAATGTTCGCCTCCATGTTTCCGGGTTACCGCATTACCATTCGGATCAGTTTTACGAATAAAATAGAGTTACGAAATGTTAGTGAGCACATGTAAATGCCGTCGGTCGACAGTGGAGAATGAAGCCAAACACGACGGCGTCTTGACGATGACACTGACTTTGGTCCGTAGTTTTGTTTATTATAATGACTTGATTTACATTTTTTATGGTTCCCTATGAATGTTTCTGTGGTCAAGCGATATTGGTAAATATCGCTTGACCACAGAAACGTTATTAGGTTGAGCAACAATCACTTTTACGAGTTACAGATGATAGATGTTTTTTTCATCATTTTTTTTTTTATAATGTAACTGGCGTTATTTGTAAAGAAGGTACGTACTATTTGATTTGCAAATCAAGTTTGTTTTTTACCCGATCACGGCAAAGCCGGATAACGTTGTGAGTAGTGTGTTTGTTACTACTATTTACTTCTAACCTATTTTTACCTATAAACACTGATGTTTGTTGTCCCCTATGTAAATAAATAAAAAAAGCCAAGTGACCTAAAATTCCGAAACAAGAAAATATTTCAAAAACCGTACAGTTCAAGCAGTAGGGTTATGGAATGCCTTGCCCATGTCGATAAGGCGTGCTCAATCACTGTCCACTTTTAAAATTCTGGTAAAAAAACACTTCCTCACTCCTTAATCATTATTACATATAGTTTCCTGAGTCTTGTTTCGTGTTTATTACTTTGTATATATGTGTAGATAAATGTATGTATGCATGTAATGAATATTTATATGGTACACCACTGACTACTTGCAGTATTGCCTCTCCTTCTCCCTGTAATCCATCCAAAGGTTGTCTGTAAAAGATCACTTTTAGCGATAAGACCGCCCATTGTGTCACCCAATGTAAAATTTCTACATCAATGTCTCTAATTTATAAGGTGTACATAATAAAGAGAATACTCTTTATTATGTACACCTTATAAATTATATTCTATTCTATATTTGAGACAGAAATCAAGACATATTAACAAAAATGGCCAGGGTATAGCCGTGGTCGCATGCCTGTAAACCACGTGGATACCAGGAATATCTACAAAATTATAATGACATGCGACCACGGCTTCACTTTGACCATTTTTGTAACTATGTCTTGATTTCTGTCTGCAGAAATATTTTATTGTTTCCTACTTTTTAGATCACTTTTATTTTTCCGAAGTCGGGTTTCAGTTTTTTTAAATTTAAATAAAATGTAGTTTCGCTTGTTTCTCCATGTCTATGCTCCACACCATTCCGGATTTTCAGAGTAGCGTATAGGTACGGAACCTTCGTAAAAGTAGCATAAGTTTCCTCAGTTCGTAAAGTATGATTGTGTTCATACGTGGCCGTTATTGCCAATTTAGTTCATTACAAGAGCTTAGTGCTTCGTCTTGAATACAAATTTGTTCAATGAGGATGTTAACATAACCAAATATTTAAGGTACCTAGTTAGTGAGGCTCCTGAAATCTATAGAATTGTGTTGGATTTTCATAATGGAACCTTCCATTGTTAATATATTCGTGCTTATCAGCGTAAATACCTACTTGGAATAATTACCTAAATAGTCTAATTAGGTATGGTAGGATAAAACATCCGACATTTTGTAATCGAAGGTTGATGCTTTTCGCCCCAAATATTTTTTTTTGCCCGAGGGAACGAAGGACTGCTCGCCCACGCATGTCATGTTTACCTAGGTAAAGGTTGTCTGCAAAAGGGAACCTTACATCATGCGGATTGGTAGAAAAAAAAACTCTGGTTGCATTCGATCTTTAGAATAAGTTTTCAAAATTGGATAAGCGGCGTAAGTTTACAAGAAATGTGATAGGCGCGTAAAAGTGAGCACGTCCTCTTGAAATAAATAGCGAAAATTAAATATGGCTTTGCTTCTTATTTTCGTATGTAGCGCATACCCCACATACTTAGGTTCCAAAAGGTTAACATTTAGGAGTTACGGCTTACGGCGGGAGCTAAAGAAAAATTTGGGACTAAGCTAGCTTGCTAGATAGCTTTGTTAGTTATTTGGACGCATAAATGCGTCGGAGCAAACGTAGCATAGAGCCCTCGATCAAGTTTAAGAAATTTTCTCGAGGAAACGCTCGTGATGTATTTAGGGGTTTAAATATGAAATGGCCGTTTTGTAAAGAAAAATTCAAACAATTTAATAAAAAACGCGAAAAAACGTGGCCTCCCCATATGCGCCGCATGCGAGGCAGCACCAACAGCCTCCTAAAGACCATATTGGGAAGGGTTGACTGCCCGGTTGTGAGGCAATGAATACTGTTCACGGATCTGGATGTCCCCTTATAATAATATTTAATAGCGCAATTGTAAATAATAATAATAATAATAAATAATTTATAATTTTACCATCGTCGTCGGATATCTATGGTTATAAGTATTAAGTACCGTACGGTTATATTATGTATTATGTAAAAGACATCGCGTGTCGCGCGACGAGCGGTGCCTTTGTGTCGCGCTGTGGCGTCGACGTCGCGCCGTTTTGCGCGGGAGCCTTCAATTACTAACAATGTGTGAATGTAAATTCTGAAACAAAATCAGTATTAATAATTTACCCTCCTTGTCTGTACATTTATGCCATCTCATGGGATGGCCATTTATGCCTTAGCGGTAGAACTTTGGGGACTTGGACTCATAAAAAAAAATGTGTGAAAGCATTTTGTATTGCTTCCTGGGATGCTGCCATTGCGTTGAGCGCTTGCGATTATCGTAAAGAAACATAAGTTTATTATAAATGATAAATGTTTTTTTCTTCTGTAGGTTTATACAACCACTTTTACATGTCAATCATATTTTTTAAACTAGATGAGGTCGGTATTGCCGCTACCCTCTCTCTATATCTATGAAGTATGCATGTTTGTTATGAAGCCTAGTGACTTATTTAAAAAGGCAAAGGATGTATATCCTCAAAGACCGGCGAGATCCTCACAGGCTTTACTTACCAAAATTGGCAAAATAAAATTTTGAAGTTCTATATTGGCTAGGCGGACGTGTTAGGTGTTAAAAGACGCGTTAACGCGCGAGCTATCGATCTAAATACCTGGTAAAAGTTGTTTAGCCATATGTGTTTAGATCTTAGATTGTTTAAAAAAAGACTACATAAATGGTTAAACACCAATATTTTTTTACAGCAATTAAGAATTTTGTGACGGGAAACATTTTGTAATGTAAAGGCTCGTACACAGTGGCGCATCGCCACAGCGCGACACAAAGGCACCGCGTGTCGCGCGACGAGCAGTGCCTTTGTGTCGCAATGTGGCATCGCGCCTGTTTGCGGGAGCCTTAACCTTTAATATTTGCATGCTATGCTATAAGCAAAACATGTACGCTCTATAATGTATTTTAAAATCACTTTATATACCATGTCTTATGCAAAAAAAAAAAGATTTATATTTCTATTTATTTCCACTTCGCCCCAAACTCACTTCGTTTCTGTACCAGTTCAACAAGGTAACGCGCGCATCTCTCTGCAGATCTGTCAAATCATGGGGCACCAATTTTTCAAGCTTTTCTATCTTACCGATATGATACAAATGGGTCAATATTGTGGGTATGCTAAGTACACCAAACCATGCCGCTAATACATTGGTAGTTTGGTACGGTTGGGCGTCCAAAGTCTTGACCAAAGTCACGCTAAATGTAAATTATGTGGCAAAGTGATAACAGTTACAAAAGTTCCACTTCAGCATTATCGTCCCATTTACTTAGGCATTGTAGGAACTACAGGTAGCAACGATGCTAACGTTGCTAAATGCGAGGCCCGACATGCATAGACCATAGCGGCCAGTCGTCTTCCCCGCGCCGTGCCTATAACTTGTGTACATTTAAGTTATGTAAGAAACGTCATCGTACCTACTTGTGACTCAGGTGTATATTAATAGACTTTATTCTGGACTCTGATATTTTATTCCTCACCTTCTCTAACCACACTAATTAAGGTTCCAACAGGCATCATCAGGGCATCATAATATAAAGAACTAAAACCTTGTATTTTTTTTAATATTTAAATTTGTAGTTCTAGTAAAGTGGTACTCGTAATAGTGAAATACCACAGTCCCGTGAGTCGACGTTAGGCCGGAGTCGGGTGATGGGTCGGTCGAACACCTTCAGGCGGCGGCGTCTCACCCCAGGTTTTTAGATCCCTCCAATACGTCTCAAACTCGTCTCGAAGACGCAAGTGGGAGGGGCGGAGGTGATCGAGTGAGTCGAACACTTTCACGCACACAAGATGTTAATAATAAATAAATTCACTGAGTTTCACTTTCAGAAATCTGTTATATTTAAGGAGCTTTAGAAAAACATAGGCTGGTGAGTATCGAGCAAATGAAAAGAAAAGGGCAACCTGAAGGGCACATTCACGCGTGCTTTAAAAGAGGCAGCTGAGGGTATTAAGGAGGCGGTTGAAGTCCTCCTTAATCGCACCAACATGGAGGAGACGGCGAAGCATCGGGCTCTTCATGAGCCTGGTGAGATTTCCTAGTGTCCGGATTCTGGTTACGTTTTGGTGACCTTTTTGGGTAAACTGAAGTTTTGTCTGTGCAATTATGGACGAAGTTATCTTGAAGAATAACTACCGAAGACACCAATACACGTTATTTATGCTGTATTGCTCCAATAACATTTGTAGGCACTATAATAGTCGCCCCTCACCTCAAATGTTGCAGTGTCTTACAATGATCGGCACCTGCTGCGGCGAATCTACGATCATTGTCCGTTATGTACTTGGGTTATGTACAGATTACCTACCTAAGTAGATACCTACACACGACACGAGTATGCAGAAATACGAAGTATGTTGGCATTGGTATACCATTCATTAACTATTTAACTATTAATTTATTCTTCTTTCTACCTACGTGCATATTGAAAACACTGTATAATGTTTTGTCATGAATAAATCTTAGAATCATGTGACTATTGACAGATATTTGTAAGTACTTATCTAGGTATGATTAGGGTCAACTGACCATTGTCCATCAACAAAAGTACTTTCAGTTTGCCCGGCATTTTTTTTTTTTTCTTGTAATGTTTAAACAAAATATGCCAAGTCGGTCCAGCCGTTCACAAATGAGAGAACGCGTAGGATTGAGCTGTGCGAGTCACAAGGCCTAGCTTGCGCCACAGGATGGCATGGTATACTGAAAAACATTTCTGAGGGTGAGGTCTTTTGTGTACTTTGTTTGGGTAATCACTTTACTAATAGCAGGTCATGCCGCGATTATGGCAGGCATAATAATAATATTCTGGCAACACCGACGTCAACACGTCACGAAAATTGTTAAAATTATTTTAAATAACTTTTAGTAATTTTAGACACAGTTTTTATATTTTCTGAGTACCCCTACAAGCCTGAAGTCCAAAACACGACATAAAAAGTAAAATGAACCAGAATTACACAGAATTTCATTCCATAAACTACCGAATTGGAAGTGACATCTGTCATGTCACCTCGGAACATGTAAATAATGAATAAGTATGAAAACTAAAAAATGTTGACGAGATCAGCCGCACGTCAAGCACGCCCACCACCTCCGGACTCTTCGCTCAGCTCCGCCTCGCCGCCGCCGGTATCCAGCCCCACCGTGAGTGCTGTGACGACACCGGCCGCGGTAGTTGCGTCGAGCTCGAGCGTCGAGTATTTTTCCCCGCCGACGTCGCCAACACCGGTTCGTCGGCAGGGGAGAGGCCGGCCACCGCGAAGCTTGGGACTTAGAGGCCATCCGGCCCCGAGCCTGATCCCCGCTGCCGGTGGTTGTGTGCAGCGCAAGAGATGGACTCAGTCTATGAAGGATAACGTCATGCGCGCATATTATGGGTCCAAAGAGGGGGGAACTCACCTCACTGCGTACCGTGATAGGATGCTGTCTCTCTTCCAGGAACTAACCGTCAGTGTCTCGGCCCAACGACAGTCGGATCAGGTGCGAGTCATCCAAAGCAATCATAGGTTGGACGATGCCACACTTGATAGGCTGCGCTCAGAGACGAGCCCAAAAACGCTGTATAAGAGCTATGTGTAATCTTAAACCTAGAGATAGTTGTGAATCTCTATTCAAGTCTTTGAAAATTCTTACTTTTCCGTCGTTATATATTTTTGAAATGGCAATTTTTGTTAAAAGTAATATAGAATTGTTTGCTAAAGTCTCGGACTCCAAGAAAGGTCCTGTGAGAAGTCAATACAAAAACCTCTTAACTATCGGTGGCTATAAAACAGCACTACTTAGGAAAAGTGTTTTCTGCATGGGTCCAATAATATTTAATAAACTACCGGACAGCATAAAAAGTGACACCCTTCAACAATTTATAAACAAACTTAAGGCTTTTTTGATTCAGAAATGTTATTATACGTTAAGCGATTTTTTTAATGACCCTATGTGTGACATCTCAACAGTTTAATATTATTGACATTGTTTTATACACTTCTGACTTGTTTAAATAATTTATTGGTACCACTCTATTTCATAATTTTATGCATGTATGCTTATTGATAGTGACATTTTTAAATTTTGCATGCCAACACTCAGGTAGAATGTACCCGGCTCACCATATTTATTAAAACAACTTTATTGTACAATACCTGCATTCTATGCAAATAAATGATTTGATTTAGAGATACTGAGCAGTCTTATCGCCTCGACTCCGGCACAAACCGCAGTACAAACGTCAACCATTGATCTACCGCGGTCCAATCATGGTGTTGAAGAAGAAGATGGTAGAGTTACCACAGTAAGTAGATAATGCAACGACCGATTGAGGAGCGCACTGGAGGTTGCGTTTCGCGAGTATAGATTCACTCCGACCGAACTTAGACCACGATTACTACGCCTAGCTATGCACAAAAAAAATTGAGCGCTGGTGTGTGCCGTGGACGCGCAACTTAAGAATGTATTCGAGAGCAGCGAGGATCTCGTTGATTCACATTCGATCCTGTATTGCGCGGTTGAGGCGGCATATCGTTTAGCTAACGTCAAGTTTCCAAACTGTGACGGAGCTGCTCGACCAAAACCAGCCGTACCAGCCTGGCAATGCAGGATCGATCGTTGTATCGATGGGGCCAGGGTACTTATAGACAAATTATACTGTTTTAGGGAGGGTAATAAAAGACCACGAGTGATGCGCTTTGTAAGGCGGGCATTATCAAGGACTGAAATAAGCCCTCGAGAATACATGTCCCGTGTCACAGAGCGCATCGACTTCCTGAAGCAGAAAGTTTGTGCATGGGCGAGCCGTATTCGGCGCTATAAGCGGCGGCTTGATCTATACACACAGAGACGCATGTTCCAGAGTGATGAAAGGTGGGTATATAGAGCTTGGGAGCGACCTGAACAAAATGTGACAGACGTGTGCCGCCCAGATGATGCCGCCACAAGTGCATTCTGGCGCAGCATCTGGTTAGTACCCATCTGTCACAATGAGGTTAGCTGGATGCAGGATGTCGAGCGAGTGCGTGAAACTGTACCAGAAATAGAAACAGTCCTAATTACGCCATTAGACGTTGCCAGAGCAGTCAGTCGGTTATCGAATTGGAAATCGCCAGAACCGGATGGATTGCACAACTTTTGGTTGAAATTGCTAATTAGTTCACATACTTCCCTGGCATCTCAGTTCCAGTCATCCTTAGAGTCTGGGTCGCTACCGCAGTTTTTATCAACAGGCGTTACCCACCTGCTCCATAAGTCAGTCACACGGAACCCAAGAATTATAGACCGATCACGTGTTTGTCGACGGTCTATAAACTTCTTACATCCATTTTGAGAGCGAAAATTAATACACACATTAACAGTAACTCGATTATGTCTGCCTCTCAAAGTGGATGTAGGAACGGGTCCCGAGGTACTACGGAGCGACTCCTCATCAACATGGCTTGTGAGGGTGCTGGAGTTGTACAAGATAGATGCAACTCTACGCACCGTCCTTAAGTCCTGTATGGGGCAATGGAGGACGGTTCTTCGCTATTCGGGGTGTCAACAGATCCAGGGGAGTGACGAGCCTGTCTGGGTTAAACGATAAATATTTCAGGGCGACAGTTTGAGTCCACTTTGGTTCTGTTTAGCTCTGAATCCTCCAAGCACACTGCTGGAGGATTCAGGTCTAGGCTATCGGTTGAAGAGAGGTGGTCAGGTCATATCTCAACTTCTGTTCATGGATGACTTGAAAATCTTTGCTCCCAACAAATTGCGACTGATGGAGCTACTGAAGGTAACTGGAACTTTCATTAGTGCCATCAGGATGGAATTTGGTGTGGACAAATGTGCAGTCATGCATGTTAAGCGAGGTAAGATTATGGAATCCGAGGGAATTCAACTTTCGGATTCCATACACCTTAGATCCCTCTCTTCATCCGAAAGCTATAAGTATTTGGGTATGTTGGAAGCGTTAGGCATCAACGTTATTAACATGAAGCAATCGTTGAAGGAGCGCTTCTTTGGCCGCCTGAAGAAGGTATTAATTAGTCATCTTTCGGGCGGAAACAAGGTGCGTGCCTTCAACGGTTGGGTCATGCCGGTTCACAGTCACACCGAGCTCGACGCCCTGGATAGGAGGGTTCGTACACTGCTGACTGCAAACCGGATGCATCACAGAACCGGTGAAAGATCGATTGGTGCGCCGCACAATGATTATCGATGTTACCATTCTGAATGACGAGAACCTCGTGAAAGCTGAGAAAGAGAAACAAATTAAATATCTCGACTTAGCACACCAGGTTGTTGACATGTGGAATGTGAACTCGGCTGTCATTGTGCCGATTGTCGTATCGGCCAATGGCCCGATGGTCAAAAGCCTCGATCAACATCTCTCGAGGCTTTCGTTAGGCGGTTGGATCACGGGCCTGATTCAGAAGGCAGTACTCCTCGATACGGCTCGCATCGTGAGAAGGTTCCTGTCTCTGGAGCCCTAACCACCGTTAGCTTGGACCCTGCTCCCGATATCGGCGGACCACTATTTCTTGTATTTTTTCATGTTGTTTTATAAAAACATTTAAGAACGAAGCAAAATAAGGAGAAAAATAAATAAACGAACCAGTAATAATAATTTGTTTTCCGGAATTGTTTTTATTATGAGGCTATTAGTGAAGAACGACGGCCATTATCTTCTAAAGTGATGGCGGTTGATGGACAATGGTCAGTTGACCCTCATGATAACTAGGTATGTACTTACAAACATCTGTCAATAGTCACATGATTCTAATATTTATTCATGACAAAACATTATACAGTGTTTTCTATAGGCACATAAGTAGAGAGAAGAATAAATAAATAGGTAAATAGTTAATGAATGTGTAGTAGTATGTAACCCACATATGCACAACCTTGTGAACTCAAGTGCCTATCAACGTTCAAGAGGACTTTTACTGGCCACCACCAGCGTCACTTGCGTCATATAATAAGTACAGTCGGTTAAAAGCTAAAATATAAATACCCTAATTTTAGTCATTGTACATTTACTGTGTTTAGTTGTAGTAACTACATTATTAAATCATTTCGTGATACTGAAGAAACATTTAATTTCACATCACTATCCTAAATCACGTCCCAACAAAAGTTCTATAAATGATATACGAATGCCAACATACTTCGTATTTCAGCATACTCGTGGTGTGTGTAGGTGTCTACTTAGGTAGGTAATCTGTACATAAACTAAGTATATAACGGACAATGATCGTAGATTCGCCGCAGCAGGTCATTGTAAGACACTGCAGCATTTGAGGTGAGGGGCGACTATTACAGTGCCTACAAATGTCATTAGAGCAATACAGCATAAAAACGTGTATAGGTGTCTATCATTTCCCTCACCCCCCGACCCATGCTCGACGAATAATCATCAAAATTTGATCCACCTTGCCCCATCTTGCTGTCCCTCAACCAGCGACGCCCTTTTTTTTATCAAGTGAAGTTATAGTTCAATATCATTGCATTCAAGGGTTGCGCCGTAAACGGGTCAATGTGATGAGCTCGTCACTTTTCACTGCGCTGTTTTACCCGCAAACGTCTTATCCAGGACATTCTATAAGCAAAATAGAGGGCTCTTTACTTCGAAAATTTATCGTTTTTACGAAAGACGATTATATAAAACAGCAGAAGTGAATGCGAACTATAAACACGGATTAAATGCTCCCATTACATTCATAACCTTTTATTTATGTATTGCAACTATTGCAAATTATGTGACCATCTCCAAGTTTACGACAGAACTTTATGGGAAAAAGCAAAGTCTTTCTAAATCTGTTCCGTAATTCAGCGAGAAATTTTATCCTAAAAAAAAAAAGGCTTCCCTTTTCTTTTCTTTTTTTGTGTTCCAGGGTGGAAAATCCTCATGGCGGGCGGAGGGGTCTGTCCAGACTCTTACTGACTAAAAACAACCCCGGTGTTCCATCTCACACCTACGTCGGGGTTGCGGGAAAATATGATTCTTCAGCAATCCCGACTGATGCCCGCCTCGGCGGGCCTCCTCGTGTTGGGGGGGGTGAGGTGTTTAACTACCCCCGCAACGTCTAAGAGGGGCGCGCGTGGAACACTACGCGCCGCCACCTCGGGTCCTGATGTATGGGGGGCGGCGGACGTCCCCAAGTCCGCCGTCCCTGGACCCATTTAGGGGGGCTGGAAGAGGGCGTTGTCCGCCCTACGCCTGCGCCCAACCAGCGACGCCCTTTTTTATTTTGTCCGGGGTGGACAATCCTCATGGATGTCCTCCGCCCTGGGGCGGGCGGAGGGGTCTGTCGGACTCTTACTGACTAAAAACCACCCCGGTGTTCCATCTCACACCTACGTCGGGGCCGCGGGAACATATGATTCTTCCGCAACCCCGACTGGTGCTGGCCTGCCTCGGCGGGCCTCCTCGTGTTGGGAAGGTGAGTGAGGTGTTAGACTCCCCCCGCAATGTCTAAGAGGGGCGCGCGTGGAACACTACGTGCCGCCACCTCGGGTCCTGATGTATGGGGGGCGGTGAACGTCCCCGAGTCCGCCGTCCCTGGACCCATTTAGAGGGGCTGGACGAGGGCGTTGTCCGCCCTCCGTCTACGACCAACCCCAGCGACGAGTCAGCTAAATGGCCCCGTCGATTACCATTTTTCGGCCGTAGAGGTTAGGGGAGCGGCCAACGACATACCACACTCCTCTTCCCCTGCGGCCCCACCGCGCCCGCCATCATACGGTGGCGACCCCGTTAAGGCCGCGGAAGGTAGGGAGAGCGGCGCACCGCAATACCGGCACTCCTCTCCGGCCGCGGCCCCACCACAGTTGCGATGTCGCCCAACAACACCGCAACCTTGGCCGCTACGTCGTCGGCTTGTCAGCAAAAGCCCTGACGAGCGGCCCCTCCTCTTAGCTTCACCGTGGTGCCCAAGCCACGGTTACTGAGCCCCCCCCCCCGCCTCGTCAATGCGGGAACCCACTGAGGTGGAACCAGCGACGCCCTTTTTTTTTTTTTTTGTTCCCGGGGTGGAAAATCCTCATGGATGTCCTCCGCCCTGGGGCGGGCGGAGGGGTCTGTCAGACTCTTACTGACTAAAAACCACCCCGGTGTTCCATCTCACACCTACGTCGGGGTCGCGGGAACATATGATTCTTCCGCAACCCCGACTGGTGCTGGCCTGCCTCGGCGAGCCTCCTCGTGTTGGGAAGGTGAGTGAGGTTTTAGACTCCCCCCGCAACGTCTAAGAGGGGCGCGCGTGGAACACTACGTGCCGCCACCTCGGGTCCTGATGTATGGGGGGCGGTGAACGTCCCCGAGTCCGCCGTCCCTGGACCCATTTAGAGGGGCTGGACGAGGGCGTTGTCCGCCCTCCGTCTACGACCAACCCCAGCGACGAGTCAGCTAAATGGCCCCGTCGATTACCATTTTTCGGCCGTAGAGGTTAGGGGAGCGGCCAACGACATACCACACTCCTCTTCCCCTGCGGCCCCACCGCGCCCGCCATCATACGGTGGCGACCCCGTTAAGGCCGCGGAAGGTAGGGAGAGCGGCGCACCGCAATACCGGCACTCCTCTCCGGCCGCGGCCCCACCACAGTTGCGATGTCGCCCAACAACACCGCAACCTTGGCCGCTACGTCGTCGGCTTGTCAGCAAAAGCCCTGACGAGCGGCCCCTCCTCTTAGCTTCACCGTGGTGCCCAAGCCACGGTTACTGAGCCCCTCCCCCGCCTCGTCAATGCGGGAACCCACTGAGGTGGAACCAGCGACGCCCTTTTTTTTTTTTTTTGTTCCCGGGGTGGAAAATCCTCATGGATGTCCTCCGCCCTGGGGCGGGCGGAGGGGTCTGTCAGACTCTTACTGACTAAAAACCACCCCGGTGTTCCATCTCACACCTACGCCGGGGTCGCGGGAACACATTATTCTTCCACAACCCAGGCTGGTGCCGGCCCGCTTGCGCGGGCCCCGTCTAGGGCGGGGGGAGTGAGGTGTACTCCCCCCGCAACGTCTGTGGTCGGCGCGCGAGGAACACTATGCGCGTCGCCTTCTCGGGTCCTGATGTTGGGGGGCGACGGATGTCCGGAATCCGTCGCCCCTGGACCCATTTAGGGGGGCTGGAAGAGGGCGTTGTCCGCCCTCCGCCTGCGCCCGGTGCGCCTGCTGCGGATCGGGAGAGTGGACGAGATCTCTCTCTCCCTTTCCGCAGCCTCCTTCTGCGAGATGACTGTTTCGCAGAAGGAAACCACTGCGTCCCAGGACTCGGCGCTGCCGACCATCGAACTCACTACGGTCGGCAGCGACAAGTCACTGCCTACTTCTGAGATGAGGGCACGGCGCGGCTCCTCCCAAGCGGCACACTCTGCCAGCGTATGCCACGCCGTGTCCTCCCGGCAGTCGACGCAGTGGTGACACCGAGCGTCCGGCTCCCTGTTTATGCGACACAGGTACTTCCCGAAGCAGCCATGCCCCGAGAGCACCTGCGTCGCCCGAAACGACAGGGAGCCGTGCCTCCTCCCGAGCCAGAGGTCGAGCACTGGCCGGACCGCCTCGATGGTGACGGGGCCGGCGGTAGGGCGTGAAAGCCTGTCCCGCCATTCCGCCACCAGGACCTCGCGAAGCTGCGACCGACGCTGCTCCATATGGCGCTGCATCGGCCGCTCGCCCCGCGCCCTCGCTTCCTCGCGCCACCGATAAAGTGACGCGAGCACCTTCGCGTCTAGGTCCCATGGCGGGGATCCGGCCAGTGCACAAGCCGCCTCGTAGGAGATCGTGCGATACCCCCTTATGACTCTGACGGCCATTGCTCTGTGCGGCTTTCGCAGCACAGAGATGCTGGCGGCCGTCAGGTCAGCCGCCCAGATCGGGGCCCCGTAAAGGGCCATCGATCGCACGATCCCCACGTAGAGCCGCCTACAAGCGGCGCTCGGGCCCCCCAAATTGGGAAGCAGCGTTGCCAGTGCCCCGGCCGCGCCCAACAACTTGGGGCTATCAGGTAGCGGAGGCGCGCGCGCCAGGGCGCAATGTCTTTGACGTGGGTCAAATCCGATTCGTCGGCACGCGCGAACATACCCTCGCGAGGCGCCGCGTAAACTCATCCAGGCCCTGTGACGTCTTCTGGATCCTCAGCGGGCCACTCTTGACGGTGTACTCTACTTTTGCCAGTAGAGTTGTGAGGACCTCTTCTGCCAGATGACGTTCGTGTAACGTCGCGGTGAGAGCCGTTTTGCCGGAGCGAACCATTCGCTCCCAAGCTCCGCCCATCAATGGAGCTCCAGCAGGTATGTTGCGCCAGGAGACGGTCCTCTTTGCTGCTTCCTCTACTGCAGAAGAAGCAGCAAAGAGGTCTTTTTCGGCAGCCTTTAAGTTGGTGCCGCTATCCGACCATATTTCAGTCGGACTGTCTCGTCGTGCTATCATTCTTCTCACTGCCATCACCGCGGAGTCGGCGCTATGTGAGCCGGCGACTTCCAGGTGTATGGCTCGCGTCGTGAGACATGTGAAGATGGCCACATATCTCTTCTGTCGAGTTCGTCCGACAGTCACCGTAGGAGGCCTGAAGTAATCGACCCCGGTGAAGGTGAAGGTGCGCTTATGATGAGCGAAGCGACACGCTGGTCCTCGGTTCTCGGATACGGCTGTACTTGTGTCTTCATCCTGCAGAACAAGCATCTTCGCAGTATTGTGCGTGTAATAGGGCGCAGTCTTAATATCCAATGCTGCTGTCTGCACTCGTTGACTGTGGCTTCTACATCGGCGTGATGGAGTTGCCGATGTATAGCCTGTACCCAGAGCTTGACCCTTGATGATCACCCTCGATCACCAGCGGGTTTTTGAATTCTTCCTTCATGTCTTGGATCGCTTGAATACGGCTTCTGAGTATGCCGTTTATGGACTCGACGCTGAGCTGGTGGAGGCGGCTTTTTTTGTTGATCGGTTTCTCGCTGTTCAGACTATCTATTTCTTCCGCGAAAGACTCTTCTTGAGAATACCTCATCATGAGTTTTTCAGCTGTCTTGAGCAGCTCGGCTGTTACTGGTAGCAGTCTGTTTCCTTGTAATGGTTTCTTCGTCGTGTCGGGTGCCTGTTGTTTCAGTTCCCTGTCTTCTGTCTGGCTGTTTTCTCCAAGTGATTCTAGGAGCGACGCTGACTTAGATTTTCACCGTTTCAATTCGAAGCTGGTCTTCATGAGTACTTCTCGCACACTCTTCGTGATACTTTTGTCGTCTTCGAGGCTTCTGAAGCCGTCCAAATAGTCGTCGACTTAATGCTTCTGTACGATGGCAGCAGCGGCTACTGGGTGGGTATCCTCGTGTTGTTTGGCGTTCAGGTTCTTGACGTAGATTGCTGTCGCAGGTGAACTCGATGCTCCGAAGATTAACGACTTCATTATGTACTCTTCAAAAACTTCTCTATCTTGATGAGGCAAGGATCTTCACGTGGGTGTGTGGCTGAGAAGTCGTAGTATCTATATCGTAGAATCGGCGTTAGCTTGTCCACTATTGTCTTCGCGAGTTCAGGGTTGTGTAATTAATGTAATTAAAACAACCCAAAGTCTTCAATGTTGCTACTACGTTGAAGACCTTAGTGGCGAATATGCAGATGTCCCTGGGTGACTCAGTAAGGCGCGGTAGACCTCGAAGCGTCTTCATCTCCAGCATGTCTATTGACTCTGGTCTTCCGAATCTTGACTCCAAATTATTCATTACATGAGGTGAGTGCGCGTTGGTTATTAGTAGGCCTTCAACCGTTTCTTTGGTCCTTTCAGGTTTCTTCTAAGTCGGTTCGTATTTTCAACTGTGCTGAACATTGTTTCTGTCTCGTAGTAGACGGCGCGGAGAGGCAGCCATTCCTGATGAGCCCCACTGAAGGTCAGTAACTCGACGAACTTGCTCGTTGAGCGGCGCTGACAGCCCGGGTGATTGCTTCAGCTAGGAGGGCTAGGTCGGTTTGACCTCCCGCCGGTGACTGACGTGTTTCTTGATGCTTCCCTGGCATTGGTTCTTCTGTGCGGACGACCGTTGGTTCTGGGGGGCGGTGAGGTTCGTTGGCGATTGCTAACACCGGACTATTCACTTGATTCTCCAACCAGTTGTCCACTCTTGCATTGACTTCTAATTTTCTTCCTCTACTGATTCTTCTGTCTCTAATGTAGCTAGCCGTGCTGTGGCTAGTTCCACTTGAAGGCGTAGTAAGTCTCCTTTCGCCTTCGCAAGCTTGGATTGTCTCGTTCTGCTGTGAGCAGAGCACCCCCCCCCCTCTTCCCTTCTTGCTAGGGGTCCTGCCATCCGGTCGGCTTCAATGGACCGGCAGTGCTCTTCTTAACTCGCTTCACTGTAGAGGTTTCTGTTTCTTGACGAGCTTCACTGTTGACGACAGTAGCGGGTTTGCGGCCCCTACCTACGGAGCGCGTAACGGGCATGCTGAAAGCTGATTTTCTTCGAAAATCTTGAATCTTGAAACGATTTACTTGAATCGCTGTAGTCTTCAGGTAATTACGAGTATTCCCCACAATATCCGGCTCGAAGGACCATTAAATGTGTCATACAGTCTCATTTGCTATGCTGGGTTGGTGAGGAATAAAACCACTGGTTGCTTCTTTCATCTATATTCGGAGTGTTTTATTCAGGAGAGCTTGCCGCCGACTGTTTCGAACGAGCAAATTGTTTATTTATTTATTTTATTATTTATGTACACAAAGTAAAATACAAAGGGACACGGCATAATTACAATTTGACTACAAAGGGTTCCTGTTTTCACACAATTTTTGCCTCATGAACTAGTCGACTAATAACAAAAGATCACATTAAACATTAACCAATCAGGGCGAGGCAGGATTTGGGTACATTTAGCTTAACTACAACGAAACTTTACGGTAATGGGAACCGCGTGACAATATTAACGTTTTTGGCTAACTTTGACTATTTTTACCTATTTGAAAGTATGTATTATTCGTATTTATGTATCATGGGCTATCTACTAAAATTATAAATTCAGTAAAACATCATACCTATTTATATAACAAATCGTCGCTAGAGGGCGATACCGACAGTTTACTTGGAGCGCTGCTCCGTACTTAATCATTTATAAAATTGCTAAAGTGAATAATTAGTGACTGGATTGATGTAAGACTCAGTTTATACCGTTGTCTAGTGCTACAAGAAATATCCGTGCTGCGAGTGAACTAATAAGTGCTGTTCTCTGTGGTTCGTAAGTATTTGTTTAAAACTAAGAGATCGGACTATAAACATCATTACCTGCCTCCGGTCTAGTTAATCATTATAAATTAAGCCCCTACAATGTGCCCACAGCATTTATAAAGTTTTGTTTACCATATTGACATAAGTTTCTGATATATCAAATTTGCAAGTCATTTGTTGGTCCTGGCGACATCTGTTGATTTCTCTTGGTACTGCTAAGTATTGCTCGTCGTGGCCGAGCCATAAGAATCAACACGCTACTGCGATCTTTTACACTTCCATCGTGTGCCACAGACTTTCAATGAAATTAACTAGGTGGCGCTGTCCTTCTCTCAAACTTTGTTGACATCAAGTTTAAAAATGAATTGCTGCCAAGGCGAACCGACTGCAGCTAGTGATAACATCCTTCTATGCTGTGCTTGTCAAGGAGAATATCACTATGAGTGTCTCAATGTCACGCATGGCCAGTATGCTGCGCTAAGTGCTGAATTTAAGGCTTCATGGAACTGCCCGTCGTGCAGCAACGTAACTAGGCGTCTTAGGTCGAATGTTGATACGCCTGTACGCAGCTACACGGAACCTGCGATCGTGGATATCTCAATGGACATGTCTTGTGACACCTTAGACGAATCCGGTTCTCCTCGTACATACAATGTTCCCAGCCAAGCTACGGTTAAACCTGTTCAAACCATGTGCAGCTCAGACTTTGAAAGATTCCCAAGTGATTTGAACAAAACCCTCAGCAACTGGCGGAGTGAGATGAGTAAAGACCTGACTCAAATATGCGATAATATCAAATCTACTATGGGTAATATTCAAAAGGAAATCAATTCGCTGCGTACCGAGCAGTCACGTTTGAAGCAGAATGTGCAGGACCTGCGCAATGATGTTGCAAGCCTCCAAGCAACTACTCAAGATTTGACGCAACGTTACGACATCCTTGAGAAACGTACCAGCGAACTGAATGGCACCAAGGCTGCGGATGTGGAGCTGATCAATTCTCTTGAGACCAAAATTGATACTTTGGAACAACAGGCTCGTCAATGCAATGTTGAAATAGGTAACTTGCCCGAAAACCGCAACGAAAACCTGCCGGCTCTCATTGAAGCAATTGGTCTTGCACTTAACTCCCCAGTGACACAGCAGAACATCGTCGCTGTTCATAGAGTGCCACATGCACACCAACAGAGCACTAGACCAAAAAATGTCATCGTCAGATTCACGTCGTGTATACACAGGGATAACCTACTTAGTGCCTTCCGCAAGGCGTCATCTCTCAAGACAGAACAAATAGGCATAACTGGAACGTCATCTTCTGTTTACCTTAACGAACATTTAACCCTGAAAAAGAAACAGTTATTTCGTAAAGCCCGGGATGCTGCCAAAATTCATCACTACAAATATGTGTGGATTAGAAACGCCACAATACTTATCCGAGAGCGTGAAGGTGAACCCTCGTTTGCTATACGCGGAGAAAGAGATCTCGAAATTCGAGCCAAATCTGTCGATTAGGTGTCTAAATCATTTGAGTATCAATATTGTCTATAGTTTTAACTTTTATATTTTTACACAATTGTGCATGCCATTAAACATAATACTATTCTAATCTATCTAAATCTACTTACTATAAAATTTAACTCAATTCTAGATAAAATTTTCATTAAATCAAAAAAACTTGCCTTTAAATGTAATCCAAAATTATATACAACTTTAAATTTTAGTCGACCTTATATTATACGAGTGTAACTCAAAATTATTTACAAGTTTTAATGTAATCTTATTAATTTATTTCACCAGCTTTTTATGTACCATTACAATTCATTGGATTCCACAAAGTATCAAGTTTTACACAAGAACGCGAGATCTATATAAATTTGTTGCAATACACTTAAATAATGGATAGCACAGATAATTTGTTAGTTTACTACCAGAACTGTAGGGGAATTAGAACTAAGCTACACTCGTTGCTTGTGAATATCTTGGCATCCTCGTATGACATCATAATACTGACTGAGACTTGGCTGATACCAGAAATTGCGAATAGCGAGTTTATTGACCCTCGTTACGTTGTATAGTATAGTACAGGGAAGAGGGATGGGGGTGGGGTGCTCATTGCAATACTGCGGGAACATCAATCGGTCTCACTCGATATTCTTAATTACCCACACTGTGAGCCCTCGGCGTATGTTGAGCACCTAATGGTTGCTCTGCCTTGCAAAACCGATAAACATAAGATACATGTCATCAGCGCAGTGTATATCCCGCCGGGGACTAGCTCCGATGTCTATACGTCTCATTTTGACTTTTTACAGGACACCTTAAATGCACCTAACGTCATGAATGTTTACATAGTCGGTGATTATAATCTTCCTAATGTCACGTGGATCACGATAACGACGGGGCATGAGGCCTGTGTGGCATGTGTTTGTAGACACCCTTTATGCTCGGAACTGAAGCATCTCATGTCCTCCCTAGATGCTCACCAATATAACAGCGTGCCTAATAGTGGAGGAAAGACCTTGGATTTGTTTATCTCGAACACTCGCTGTTCGATGGGCAACCTGAAAGATCCGTTATTACCAGGCGACCCCTATCACCCCCCTTTTGTTACAACCGCACCTGTTAGCCTATCCACACAACTACGATCTCATCAATAAACACATGGACGAGGTCAATTGGTCCGCGGTTTTCGACAATCTGTCATAGGAGGAGGCTGTGGAGGCTTTCTATAGTATGTTAGCTTGACTACGTCGAAGACAAGAAAGTTTGGCAATAATTCCTTCTGCACATGTGGCTTCCCTGGTACCTCATGAACGGCATCACTATGTAAATTTCTAATAAGTGCTCCCAAATAATGGTGTTTAATTTTTATTTTTTTATTATTAGATATGGACTTTTACATATCTCTGACATTACCTATAATTTTTAATTATTTTTTGATTTTACTTTATTAGATTATTTTACATTTTGTAAATGTGAGAACGTCGTAGGCTCTGTGGATTATAAATTATAGACAATTGTCTATTTGTATAACATATGGTACCTGTTGACAGGCCTACACTGTCCTCCCATACCTGTTAATCACTGTAATTGGAAAACATTGTAAAAGACATATTTTTAAAAGAGTAACCATGGAGTTTCTTGCCGGCTCTTCTCCATGGGAAACGACCAATTGGAACCGTGCACCTAGAATCTGACGTTTCATAAGTGCCCATGTAGGTCTATGTGAAATAAAATATTTTGATTTTTTGATTTTGATTTTGTTGAGTGACATAATTAGCCCACTAGTCCCCCTTGCAAGAACTAGATCACTTGACTTCCCAATCTGGTTAGAAAATATTTAAAAAGAAGCAACGTCTTTGGATCAAGTGGAAAAAATACAACAACGTCAAGGACTATAACAACTTCTCCGAATGTAGGTCTATCTTCAAATATATGTGTAAAACCTGCTATTCCAATTATATTAACTCTACATTTGTACCCGTAAAAGTAAGACAGGCATTCCGTCCATGATGCAGTACCAGAATGTCAAGTCAAGTGATCATGATGTTGTCTGCAATATGTTTTCGGACTTTTTCTTGTCTGTATTTGAGCCCGTATCACCCACACTCACCACGTGGGCTCCGCCGCAGCAGTGCGCACAGAATGGTAGCTTAATTAGTAATTTGCATATCGATAAATCAAGAATACTCAGTGAGTTGAATCGGTTGGACCCCTATAATGGGGCAGGACCTGACGGTCTTCCGGCGGCCTTTTTTAAGGCTACGGCTGATAATATTTGTGAGCCGATCTATATCTTTTTTAATAGATGTCTGCAGGAAGGTGTCTTTCCGGTGGTGTGGAAGCGAGCAAACATTACCCCAGTGCATAAGGGTGGCGCAAAGCATGACGTAGAACAATATAGACCTATCTCGATTCTGCCGACCTTGTCAAAGCTTTTTTAAAGACTGGTTCACAACGAGATTTACCCTTTTCTACATAATATTATCATTCCTGAACAGCATGGGTTTGTTAAGCGCCGATCTACGACATCTAACCTGTTAATATTTGCTAATTACCTTTTCGAAGGTATTGATAGGCGTTTGCAAGTAGATGCGGTCGATAATGAAATTCTCCTGAGTAAAATTGCTTACAATGGAATACGCGGAAATTTATTGCGTTGGTTTGTATCGTACCTCGAAAACCGGTCACAAAGGGTTGTAGTTAATGGTCATCAGTCTGTCTCTGTTAGTATTACTTCCGGAGTTCCACAAGGCTCTATTCTGGGACCGCTATTATTCATTATTTATATCAACGATATCAAAAAATGCTTTTAAAATTCCAAATTCTTGATGTACGCTGATGGCTTGAAGGCGTTTCATGCGATACGTACTATGGACGACTGCCAATCTTTTCAGGAGGACCTGGACAGACTAACTGCCTACTGTATTGAAAATAAGCTGCATCTTAGTGACCCGAAGTGTAACTATATACACTTGACTAAGAACAATTTCATCTTCAATTTCAATTACAGCCTTAACTGTAAACAGCCTTAACTTAAATAATATTTCTATAGTGAAGGATCTTGGGGTTCTCTTTGATGGCAAACTGTCCTTGAGCCAACATATCGAAGCCATAGTCAATAGTGCTTTTAAAATGTATGGATTTGTGATGAGATCTTCAACAGACTTCAAGCGCACCTTAACCTATCTCTATCTGTATAAGACGCTCGTTCGCTCCCAGTTAGAATATGCGGTCCCTATTTGGAATCCCTTCTACCAAAAGTACGTAGTTGGAATAGAAAGGGTCCAGCGAAAGTACCTCCGTGCTATGTGCTACAGATGTTGTGGGATTAAGACTTACCTATCATACTCCCAACTTCTTGATAAGTGCAAGCTTATCAGCTTGGAGAACCGGCGCAAATACCTGGAGGCCAACATGCTTCACGATATTGTTCACAGTCATCTCGATGCCATTGATTTGACGAGTAAGCTGTGTTATTCTGTCCCTCGAACAGTTCATGTGCGTCAGGTTCGTGTTCGTACTCTGTTCGTGCTTAATTCTTGTCGCACTAACTCTGGCTTACGCTCCCCTATTCATAGAATGTTGGAATCCTATAATTCTAATTTCAATGATATTGATATATTTGCATGCTCGAAAAATAAATTTAAATCTAATATTATAATGAAATTATCTTTATTGTAATCTTATTACTATGTTTTATGAATTGCATAATTTAAGTAATTGAAATTGTTTTTATATGTTTTGGTTTTGTTACTATAGTTAGCTTATAGTAAATTACTTATTGTTTTAAATATTTGTTAATTTTGGTAATGCTCGTCTAGTGGCAACCACTGATCTTAAAATATGATTTATTTGCGGATAATGTAGTGGACTGCAACATTACTCCTTAAAAAGTTTGTAAACTATTGTATTATGTATAGGTTGTAGTTGTTTATTATCCCTTAATAAACTAAAATAAACCCTAATTCGAACACTAACTACTGCTTTAGCCTATCATTATTTTACACACACATTACTAAGTCTATTATTTATACACGTATGCACTGATAACTTAAACTGTTAATTGAGTTCTTATAATTACTTAATTATTGTTTTTATATACTATCACTGTTCCGCACACATAACTTCTGAGATATCGGAACTAAGGAAACGCGGAAAAATCGCGAGATTTCGGCAAGATTTGCCTGAAATATAAGGAACGATCGCACCAGGTTAGCTAGCTCGGGATGTCGCCATGCTCCTCAACCCCATGCTGGAAATAAGGAATGCACGTATTGCGCTTTTGCACCGTTTTAAATTATTTTAATTTGCGACACAGAGGCACAGACACAATTATTAACATTAGTCTGGATTTTACATCTATCGGCACTCCGAGCAACAACAAGCGCAAAATGAACTTATAACTACGGGTATAGGTACTGTTAACATTTTTTCCAAAAAACACGGGAGAACTACAAAAACCTAGACGATTGCGACAAATTTCGGAAATAACGGATTTGGAGACTTTCTTGTATCAGTAGAACCAAAGTTTTGACTTTACGACTGGTTGCACCTCATAGTAAAACCTGCCCTTTATTCGTCGTATTCCACTGTTCCGAAGATTGGAGCTTAATTTGTGGAAGATTCAACAAATCATACCCCTGATGGGTATTGTGGGTGAGATCAGCTACTATTGATGAGCCAGCATCTTTGGCTTAAGCATCAGCGCACACATTGCCCTTAATGCTTTCTCGATATTTTGGTATGACTCTATAAAAAGGCAAGCTTCCAATATAGCCACACATTCACCCGAAAATACAGAAGACTCCTTACGATATTTAAACCGTAAGATTATTCTAGAGCTTTGGTAATAAACCGCGCCTCCAGAGTGATTCAGATCTGATGATTTCGAAGCATCCGTAAAAGTTATTGGAAACCATTCCATCGCTCGCCCACCACCGCATTGAAAGTCGAATTCGCTAACGGGGATTTTTCATATAACCTGAGATAATTCGAAGGCCTTTAGTCTGAACCAACCAAGGCACCTTTGTTATATACGTTCCATAGTCTAAAACGCTACGAACTAAGACATTTTATACTAATTTCATGGTGTAGGGGTGAGCACCCCACCAAACCAAGCGGAAAAGGGAAATAGCGGGTTTTCAACTCGCTATATTACTTTCCTCTTTACTGAAAACCTAATCGAAAAGCGCCTTTACTTGACAGTGACATTTGTAAAGTGTCTATGGTTTTGGCATCGGGTGCAAGAGGAGTGAATAATGACACGCATTCTCGCCACAGTGTTCTTGGCTAGCACGTGTGTTTAGAATCACGTATTCTGTATTCACGGGTGAAGAATTATAATATTATTCGTTCAAACTAAATCAGCTTTTCTTCCTTTAACAGACGCCCCTCTTCTCTTTAAATCGGCTGTAAGTTCAAGCAAGCTCCAAGTAGAATACAGTTTCGCGTCCATGTTATCAAATAAACTACACTAATCGCCCACAATGTTTGTTTTTTTGGTTTGTTTACACGATTCAAAAAATGTCAAACTGACGCCATTGGGAACAACCGCACGCAGCGCCATCTGAGATTAGCTTTGACTTGCCATCCCCATTGCAGTACAATCACGGCACACAAAATAGAACAAAAAACTTCAACCGTATACTCTATGGTTGGAAGAAAAGAACATGACAGGTCTCCTCGCCCCCTTCTGTCATTCTTCTATTCTATTTTTATTAAATGGCAAGCAAAGCCGATTTCGACTATTCTGCCATTATATAAAGTGAATTGGAAAAACAAGTGTGCATGTTAAAAAAAAAAAATAAGAAAAACAACAACTGAAGACAAAGTAATTTTTTTCGATTGATGTAGTTGAACAACAATAAAGATATTCCAGGGGTAGATCTTGTTGGGTTAGTACGGGACTGAAACAAACAACAAAAAATAATAAAATACACGCATACCACACCCACACCGACAAAATAGTTTTTAATTTTATGTTATTGTGACGGATGAAGGTCATCAGCGCCACAAAGTCACAGTCAAAAATGTATTGCTTATTATTTATTAAGATAGGCCTTACTAAGTGCGTCACCAGATGTTTTACTATGTGTAGATACAGTTATTGAAATAAAATGCCCTTACGTAAGCAGAAACAGACTTATTAGCCCTGAATCTGTACCTTATATACAGAGTCAAAATGGGGAATCACTGTTAAAACGAACGTGCCTATAAGATTTTCAAGTACAAGGACAACTGTACTGCAGTGGCAGAAAATTCTGTAATTTAAATATATTGAAAAAGATGTGTTGTTCATAGAAAACATATTATTAAAGTTAGATTATTTTACGATCACTTTATTAAGGCTGAAATTATGAATAAATATCTGTATAAAGATAACTTAAAAACAGCTAAAAGTTATTGATGAGTTTTATTTATTTCACTCTCGGAAATTTCATAACATTATACATTTAAAAATATTTTACTCTCTAACTCTCTTACGTATTACATTATATAGTGGATTCTGAGAAATAGAAGGATGTGGGTTTTGATTGCTTGAAAGATGTTGCAAACGATTCTTTTGAATGTTTTTCTTAGCATGTCTTTCGTCTCTCGCACGAGCACTGGCTGATATCCTTTTCTGGTTCCATGAAAATAAACTTGGTACTGCTTCTTTCTTTAAAAATGTGTGTATTGTGTACACAAATTTTTAAGTGGAAAACCTTAAAACAAGATGAACAATGATAAATATTTAAAGATATAAAGTAATGTTAACAATTTATGTATATAGATACTAGCATAAATAGAAAACTATCGTTTATAACACCCACCTGTACTCGCGTACAGGTGGGTGTTATAAACGATAGTTTTCTAGTACTTTGTTTGGTAATAATTTTCATGAAAATGATCTCGACATAACCTCGTCGTCCTAGTAGGCTCAAAGTTTTTAATCCTTACGGCAGCTATTCACCTAATTCTTTTAATATGATTTATTGGAAATTTGTGTTGGCCTACGTTTTAACACCCAATTACACAACACTTTGTAATTTCTATGTTATTTGTGATCAACTTCTCTAAGATGCTATACAATTTGACAGCTACTTTGGAACAATCGTATACAGCGCATTTTTGACAGTTGCCTTCCCCATTAGACAGGCAGTCAGTCAGTCAAGCCCAAAAACAAACTTGCGGAGGTTGGCAGAAGCCCAGCAAACTTACACATTCCCTTGTTACTTTTTGCTAGGATGTTGACTTAGAAAAATATGGTCAAAAACCTAGTCAATAAGTCTAGTCTACTTTGTGTGTATGGGCATTAAATAAATATACACTATGAGCTGAAATATAGAACAAATACAGAAAATACTTGATAGATGTTTTTGCGTGTTGTATTTAAAAAAAACACACATGTGTTGTATACAATCCGTTTTTCTATACTTTTATGTCATTACAAACCAAAGAAAATAACAACTCTCTACCGAGGAGGTAGAAACGGAACGTGAACGTTGCATTCCATTGTACGGTTAAAATAAAGAAGACATCAATAATTTTAGTACAAATTCGGTTTAATTCTTTCAAGATTCTTTTAATTTGCAAATTGATTAATTTCATAAACTGTCGTCAGTTGGGTTTTTGATTATAAAAAATTATCAAGTCTAAAATAAGAAAAACTAATATTTAATTCCGTCCTAAGCACGATGACACTTAAGTACGTACGTGGAAAGAAACGTGAATTGAATTTGTTCTGCTGTGAATCAATTTTTATTTGTTTTAACTGTAAATATAATTGTGAGAATAGCGTAAAAACCATGTTTAATTTGTCTTTATTGAGGCAGTTTTCCCGGTGAGTAGAAATCGATTGGATGGGATTTGTCAACATAACCTAAAACACTGAACTCAATTTACATTCTCGCCTCAAAACTATATTATTGCCAATGTTATTTTCAGATTAGCAATATGTCCTGCTACAAAGATACCAATTAGCAGTAGAAATATAGCTACAACAGCAGCAGTGCAGTTCAAAATTACCGATCAACTATGGTAAGTTACAAAACTCTTAGATTTGGTTCATCAAAAATAGATTTACCCAATAAACGGAGACTAGAAAAACAGTTTGTCGAGCTTTTCGTAGTTGAAATAAGCATATCTACTATTCTCACATCAATTTAAAATAGCAAACGCAAGTTTTGATCATAATGTATTTTTGATGAACTTGTTTAGAACAAATATAGGTAATACGGGCTGGTGTCCGCAACTCCACGTCAATGCGCGTATTTTGCGGACGGTGGGCAAATCGATCATTCGATCTACCCCAGCTCCTCGAGGAAGGGCAGCAACGCCTTGGTTATACTGACAGCCTTGCATAGGGTACCTGGGTTACTGAAGTATTTTGCCCTGTATGTGGTGACCACCGGGCAGTTTAGAAGCACATGAGCTGCTGTCTCGTCCTTCTCCATGCAGGCCCTGCACAGTGGATTGTCTGTGACTCTGATGAAAAAGAGGTGTTTATTAAATGACCCGTGGCCAGTTAAAGCTGCCGTAACTGTATGCACCTGTTGTTTGGTTAGCCGGAGAACTTGTTTCGTGGGACGGCCATCTATAGAAGGAAGCGCCTCCTTAGCCTGCCTGCACTCACCTTGTTTCAACCATACTTCGTGATGTTGGTCCCGGCGAGTTTCCTTACCAGAGTGCGTAAGTACCCAAAGGAGTGTGAGTTCAGGTCCCATTCCACTACCATGGAGAACAAATATAATAATACAATTAAGTATATCAGATACAACTTACTTGACTCTTTTTTCGCATTTTACAGGGCAGAGCCAATGAAAAAGAAGAAAAAGTTAGACCCAGCAATTGTCAAGGCTCGAGAGGAGAGACGTCGTAAGAAGATAGAGAAACAGATCAGAAGGTTGGAGAAGAATGCTCGCCAGCTAAAGCCTGTTGTTGAGATGGAGGTGCCTCTGGAACTGCTAGACAACTTCAAGTAAGCAGTATTCATTTAAATTAGATGTTTGGCCAGCATTGGCACAATAATTGTAAAATTAATAATATATTTCTTGTAATTTCACAAAATATGTTAATAAAGAAAAGATTTCAATATAAAAGCAGAGCAGAGTGCTGTAGGCCACTAGGGGGTTATCTTTCTCTTGCCAGTTAAATATTCTAATAACAGAATAAAGAAAATAGTTTTTTCTTTACAGCAAACGAAAGAGGCCACAACCAAAGCTAACAACGGAGGTCATAGAGGCTCGTGCACTGCTGCAAAAGGATTGGACGCGGTACAAGCGTGAGGAATACATGGCAAATGTGGCACAGATCGACAGAATCATGGGAGCACAGAGGAGGGCGCTTGAGAAGCTGCTGGAAGAGTCTGAGGACTTGTACAATGAGGCTATTATGGTGTGTATGCATATTCAGCCTATTACGTTCCCATTGCTGCGACAAAGGCCTCCTTTCTGTGATAGGGAGTGGGCCGTAATTCACCACGCGAGCCCATTGCGGGTTGGTAGATGTCACTTGTCTTCGAATTTTCGGTTCTAAGACATGCCATGCCGGTTTCCTCACGATGTTATCCTTCACCGTTTTGAGAGCAGTGGTGATGAAATAATTTTCACAAAGTAAAGCGCTTGTCTGGGTTCGAACCTACGACCTACAACTCGTAAGTCGCTGCCGTTACCACTGGGCCACTGCTCCCCATGGTGTGAATTTTGTTAATAATTTGAATTTTCTGAGAACTGTGGCATGAAGTAAGGTTCACTTGCTTTAGAAACTAAAGCAAACTAAAATCAAGTACCAAGCTTGGGTTTCGTTAAAAGTTAAATTGATAATTGCTTTTTTGCGTTTACAAAAAATTCCTACAAAACTGGATCATGGAACCAACAGGCTTTGATTCTTCTTAATATGCCGAAAAATGGAAATAAAAACATGGTGCTTTCTTGCGTACTTATGTTTATTATTTTTGGTGTCCACAGCCCGACTTGCAGTTGATTCCCTATGAAATCCGTGGCCCCGTGGCGACGCCCCCGATCAATGACTACATTTCACCCGACGGCGAATATCTAGATGTATCTAAGAAGTGGGATAATTAGTGTGCACTGTGCTTTAGTTAATTTTATATTAGAGTAATAAAGTTATGTTTTAAATATGTTTTTTTTTTTAAAGTACCAATCCGATAATAATGACAAAAGCTTAGTATCGCTATGCTTTTGTACCATCGCCGACAAGTAACCGACTATATCAATGATTTTGTCACTCAAGAAACTGTTCTTGACTGTTCAGACCGCCAATGTGTTTCTAGGGTAGTGGCACCCACGATCAAGCGAAAAATCAAAAAATATAAAATGCCTCTCTACTTAGATTTGTGCAATATTTATTTATTTATTAACACTATATGCACAAGTAAAAAATACTGTGCAAAGGCGGACTTAATGCCTGAGGCATTTTTTACCAGTCAACCTTAGGGTGATGCAGAGACGAAACAAGGCAGGTGCAACAAAAGGGATAAATAAATCAGAAAATAATAAGATACTAATACATAGATACTTAAATTCATACATTAAAACAGATTAAACTTTGTCAGGAGAAAAATTGCGGAGATTTATTCCCGCAGCATAGGAGCATAATTATTTTTTCACCACACTACCTATTATTTGCAATTTTTACCCATCGATTTCAGAGGGTAAAAGCCATTTTTGTTATCTACAGTGTAAAAGTGTTTTAAAATTCGAAGGCTTCCGATTCAACATTTACTCGAAGTTTTGAATAAAACCAAAGAGTTAGGAACAAAAACGTTTTTAAGACAAAAGTTAGGAACGTTTAAAACCTGTCAACCGAAAATACCTGGTTATCCAGAACCGAAAATAACCGGTTTTTTAAATTTATTTTAATAAACAGATTCTATACGTATTTTACTGATTTTCTTTCTTTTTTACAAGTTCCTTCGTAGTGTGGTGAAAATTCTTGTATTTCAATTATGTGTAAAAGTTTTAGCGTTTCGTGATTTGAAAGCTTCGCGATGCTCAGGGTTCTTCACAAATAACTATTGTTTTACATATGGGTAAAAGTGTTTTTTGCCGTGAGTGCTTGGATTGAAACCTGAGCTATCGAAGGGTTCTAGAATTAAACCACGAGCGAAGCGAGTAGTAAGGTTTAGTTTGGCAAGATGGGCTGGAGAGCAGACATGACCAAGTCTCATACGTATTAGAATGGAGGTCTCCATCTTGTCAAACTTTGCCCTGCCAAACCACGGTTTTTAGGAACGTCTGGTTGAATTAATGAAAAATAACGACCTTTCGATTTTTATTCCGATATCCCAAGCTTCCTTCCAGGTTTCCCGAAGAAAAGTCTTTGGTAAAGACTCGAGGTCAAAGTAAAAGTTTGTGAAAAGGAACTAAGTCCCCGCATTGCACCGCATCAACGGCGAGTGTATCAGCCACTTCATTGCTATGGATTCCAGCATGGGCCGGGATCCACGCAAACTGCAGTGTATTACCCTCAGAGATGGTTCTGAACGCAAATTCTCTTATTAAATAAATGATTGGCAACTGCGATTTGAGTACGAAAGGGGATTAATTGATGGCTAGAAGAGCACTTTGAGAATCAGTAAAAATGATAGTTTTTTTAAGCTTTAAAACTCGAATATATTCTATAGCTTTTAAAATGCCGAAACATTCCCCCGTAAAAACAGAAGTCTCAGGTGGCAGTTTTATTTTTTGTACGATGTTGTATTGAATAGTAAGTACCAATACCAACACAACCCTTCGGAGAACGCTTGGCAGCATCCGTAAATATATGGTGGTACTCTAGGTGTTCAGCCAGAAAAAGGTTAAAACTTAAATGGCAATTGGGATCTGATTTACTAACAGTAATATTTTATGATGGGACTGAATAGTAAGCTCTCATAGCTACTGCTATATAGCGGAAGTTTATTGGAACGATGAATAGGAGAAGAAAGTGTTTTTTTTTAAAGGGATTTTTCTATAGCTTGTAACTAAACAAGGAGCACGTTTATGGGACCGGTAATCTGAAGATTCAATCTGCAACACTAAAGAGTCCAGTGTAGGAATAAGAGGATGAGTTGAGATCTGAAGAATCCGGAACAAATATTTGTCAGATAGAAATTGCCTTCTAAGATGTAAAGCAGTTTCCCCGCATTCAACTTTCAGTGCATTAATGGGGCTAGACTTCATGGCACCCGAAATAATGCGTAGTGCCTTGGACTGGATGCGATCCAATGTTTTAAAAGCCATAGCACTTCCAGGTTCTAGAACGAACAATCCATAACCCAGAGTGCTTCTGATGATTGCGTTGTAAACGAGTTTCAAAGAAAAGGGATGTGCACCCCACCATACACCACAGAGGCACCTAAGCATGTTTAGGTGATTTTCACATTTGTTAACAATATATTCACAATGAGGAACACTACTTAATTTACGGTCAAGTATTATACCTAGATATCTGAATTTGTCTTTAACTGGAATAGGTATATCCTTATAAAAGAGATTTGCTAAGGGAATATTTCTCTTCCGGGTGAATAAAACAGCTGCGCTTTTAGACGTGGCTTAATCCAAACCGTTAATATGTAACCACAGCTTGCTTGTTGAATAGATTGGTTTGAAGAACATAATAACAAATCATCGGCATATTGAAGAACCTTTACATGATTGTCCACGGACGTGTCTAAATCAAATGTGTAAATATTGTAAAGAATGGGGCTAAGCACAGAACCCTCTGTGAGCCCTCTCCATACAAGACGAGATACTTCTTGATCTCCTATTAACATGTTAACAGAGCGTTCAGTCAGGATATTAATAATGAAATTCGACAAATTCAATGCTACTTTTAAGGCTTGCAGTTTATTTCGTAAAACTGATAAAACAACATTATCATAAGCTGCATTAATATCAAGGAAAACTGCAACGGTAGATTGGTTAATAGAGAAGGATAACCGAATATCAGATGTGAAAGTACATAAACAGTCAGTTGTACTTTTACCTTTTCTAAAGCCATATTGTGATTCTGCCAAAAGACCCTTACTTTCAACGTACCATTCAAGGTGATTTTTAATTAAGTGTTTCGCAAATTTCATTAGAATTGAAGACAACACTATGGGACGGTATTAAGAAGCATCAGATGGAACATTATTTGGTTTAAGGAATGGCAATACCTTTTGACGTTTCAATTGAACAGGGATGTTCCCTGTTTTCATAATAGAATTAATAAGCTCTAAATAATAACTAAGGACGTCCTCATTTAAGTTAGCAAAAACGGAATACGATCCCGTATTCGGATTTCCGATTCCGTATCATCGATGCCTGGTGCAGAATCCTTGGTTTTATGTATAACACCCTTTAATTCAGTTAGAGTGAATGGAAGATCTAGTGACGTGTCTTGGTTAATGGATACGACAGACACGGACAGGTTAAGGTAATACTCTCAGGTACAAAAGGAGGAGCTAATTTATCTAAAAACTCACTAGTTAAAGAAACAGGAATAGGAGAAGGGTTGTTATAAATGGACCTAAATCTGCGAATATTGCGCCAGACAATCGTAGGGTGAGTATTCGGTGAAATTGATGAGCAAAAGCTACGCCAAGAATCAATTTTTTTCTTCTTAAAAAGTTTATTGGTTTCATTTATTGAATTAGTAACGATTTCAAAATTAATATCAGACATATCAAGGTTATAGTTGTGTTCAGCCTCTTTACGTTTTTTGATCGATTCTGTGCACTCAGAGTCCCACAACGGAGGGGAGGGAATTGTACTGATATTGCTATTTTTTACAGGAAAAACTACATCTGCCGCTGCAATTAATATGATTGCTAAAGCTTCAGCACAACTATTTTCATTGCAATCAGAAATAACAGGCAAGTAGCATAACTTTCTGTCAACAATGTTTCTAAATTTGTCCCAGTCATTATTATTTCTATTAGGAAGTTTATGTTTTAAATTTGGTTGCCTTAATGGTGCATTTGGTTTGGAAAGAGGATAAGAAATCACTATTGGCTAATGGTCACTACCATAAGTAGAGCTTAGCCTCTTCGTTAAATTGGCGAATTTAACGAAGAGGCTAAGCTTGGAGAACAGATAGAAAGGTCGATTGCGCTTTGATTCAGATTGGGATCTGAACGGCGAGTAGCAGTTCCTGAGTTCAAGATGCATAAGTTATGTAAGCCTATTACTCGTATATCTAGTAATTCATCACCATAACTATTAGAAGTTGAAAAACCCCATGATTGGTGATGGTAATTAAAGTCCCCCAATATTAAAAATGGCTTTGGAAAAGAAGAAAAGAGATTATTCATCTCTTGAAGAACAGAAGAGGAGGGGTGAGGAATGTAAATAGAAACAAGACAAGTATGGTGCACTTTAATATCTACAATTGAAATTTTCTCACTGTGAGGAGGTATGGAAACTATAGAGTAAGGGATAGAATTCTTGATAAGTATAGCAACTCCACCATACCCATCAGATCTATCCTCTCTAATGGTTAAATAACCATTAATTTTAAAAATAAGATTGGATTTGAGCCAAGTCTCTGCTAAGGCAAAGGCAAAAGGCTCATATTTGTTTAAAATATAAATAACGTTTTGTCAGTTCCATTGGATTATTTGGATGTTTTGTCCATTATGAATGGATTGAGATACATTGAGAGAGAGAAGATTGTGTAATGCAGAAAGAAAATCGTTTATGGAAAAACTTGTGTGTTTTGTTTCATTAAATGATTATTAGAAAAAGCACAGCCATTTGATGGCTGGGGAATGTCAAAATCTTTAAAAATGACATTGTGAGCCTCTTTATTATATCCTTGTACAGATTTAGGAGGTGAGCGTGGTTTGAGAAAGACAGTCTTTTTATAGCTACTCGTAGTAGGCATTCTATTCGGTAATGAGATTGATGGAATATCTGCAACATTTTTGGAGGGAGAATATAAAAGTGTATCAGCATATGATTTTGTTACTGGGGGATATAATTTTGTAGCTTCAGCATAAGATACTGAACTTTGTGCCATGTATGTTTTAATTGATTTTTGCCTTAAAAATTCTGGGCAAGACTTATTAGTAGCATAGTGGAAACCAGAGCAAAGGCAGCAAGATGCACTTTCTGGTTCTCTTTCACAACTGTCTCCAGTGTGGTCTTGACCACATTTAAAACAGCGGGGTTGGACCTGCACTGAACTTTTGTGTGACCAAAACGACAGCAATTGAAGCACTGAATGGTAGGGAAAATATATAAATACATAATGCATACAGGTAATGCATTGTAGCACATAAAAAATCTTTTCGGTAAAACCCGTCCATCAAATGTAACTAGTATAGATTGGGAAGGTTTCCAAGTGGTTCATCATGGTGGTGGGAAGGTTTCCATCAACATTTGTTTTAAAATTCTGGCGTCTGACTTTTAAAATTGGACCGCAACCAATAGGTACAGTTATATTATCAATAACTTTCTCCGGAGAACATTCCGCAGGAACACCACGCACTAAACCCATTCTAGTAACATTAAAAGTAGGTATAAAGCTTTATAATTATGTGTTTCGAGACTATTGTTTGTAATAAAGGAATTTGCGTCCAGGAAATTTGAATAAGATAAAGATATTTTATTGCGCCCTATTTTTTTGAAGCTACCGTTTATTATATTTTTGAAAGCGTTGCGCTTCAAGAACTTGCCAAATGTGATAAGATGCAATGTGGTTCCATCATCAGGTGTAATATTTTATTTTTTGAACATGAATAACGAATGGCGAGTTGTCAGTTTTTTCATATTTTTTTCTGCCAATCTGAGTGGGAACTGCGGGCGGATCAGGAATATCATGCATTTTGTTATTCGGACTAGCATTGGGAACAATTATTTCGGAGCAGTTAGGCTCCAATGTATTAGTTATTGTAGAGTCCGTGCAATCACAACCCGAAGACTCGGAACCGTGGTTTTTGCGGGTACGGCGACGCTTATTACAGTGTTTGCAAACATGAACACGGCTTCTTTTTAAATGACGAGCCGAGGATGACCCATCGATATCCATGCCCGACTCGTTGGATATAGCAACAAAATTGTCTGCCGGGGGCACTTAGGCCCCCGGCTCAGGCGGTTCATTCATTTCTCGCTAAAAACATTTAATAAACTTACCACTGCCGAAGAAAATACACAAACATAATATTAAATTATATATAAAAGAGAAAAGAACACTAAAACTACGACTATTGATCCTATATTACAGGTTTTTTCAATTAAAACAGTTTTTCTCAAAAAGGACGGGTCCACCAAGTTCGAAGTTTCCCGAGCTTTTTTTCACTTTTAAATTTTTGTATCCAGAAAGCCGCGAAAATCTTATTCAGGCTTGGGTTATTACGAGTAATACAATTCGAAACATTCACACTCTATCTCTTTCCCGCCTTTAGAAAGAGAGAGAGAGTGAGAAAAAGACCAGCCCTTTCGAAGTACCGATTTTGAATTCGACCTCAAACACAAACACGTTCAGAATTTCGTACTAACTGAAGAAATTTTGCAAAAAGATAATTATGTCTTTTAATGTAATTTATTGAATTTTTTACTTATTATTGTATTTAAACGATAATAAGTATTTACTGCGAATAATACTGAAATTTAATCTGTAAATATTTATTTCCAGTTTCAATAATGTTACGTAGTATATTTTGAGTAATAAAATATCATGGGTGCGATTTCCGAACACGCCTTAATTTAAATAAAAGAGGTTTTGGACTTTTTGGCGGGCTGTTGAAAAGGGCGGTCTAAAATAATTTGTTTAAAATATTTTAATTTATGTTTTTTGTTATTTAGTGTAGTAATTCGTTATATATCTTAGAGTAGTGTTTAATTGTATAGTAGTAGGTGTATATAAGGTGTATCTATTCATACACGAAATATTTTAAGAGCGACCTCTATAGGTCGTTTAGAAGCTATAGAAACGAAATATTTTTTTTTATGTAAATGTTTATTTTTATTTTACGTAATTATCATAATTTAAAACTGCTTGAGATGTTTTGCATAAAACTGGCCTGCTCTATGAATCAAAGACGCGGCGGCGGGGAGAGGCGCGGGCGCGGTGCCTTTCCGTCTGTAGCCGCGGGGCGCGTGCCGTCTCTCTGTTTAACATACCACTGGTGAACTGTAATGAACATTCGACAATACACCTCTGCCTATCTCTACGGGGAATGCAGGCGTGATGATGTTCACAATAAACCAACTTAGGTAGACTTCGTAACTCGACCTCGTCTTATTTTGATAACAGAGTTATCGCTTACAATAAAAATAAATGTGAATTTAAAATACAAAACGATCTAAATCTAAGTAGGTACAATATTGAATTCCCTCCTAGCAGTTTTACAAAAACAGTACCTTCTGTAAACCAGGTACTTACATCTAAATAAGCAGCTAATGACCTCTGTGGGGTTACGACTTTTACGAGCGAGCATCGAAACGTTTCAATCATTTTCTAATTTTTTTTACTAAAAGGATCCTAGATTCGATTAAAACATTCATATTCTACAGTGTTACACATCTTTTAGATAATAATAATAGAAAAATAAACAGCTGACGCAACGCGAATTCGCGTAAGGTAATGACTTCTGTTAGGTTACGAACTGTGCGTCGAGTCGTATCTGTCAGCTGATTGATAGGTTGTGTACCTACCTATTTGTACAGATGTAAACTGTAAGAAGTGCATAGCGCGAACAATTTAAAATGTACATACCTCATAACGACGTAGTTTTTATTTACACTATTTGCACCAAAATTGCTGTACATATTCACCCTGCAGTTGCACGTTAAATAATGTGTCGTTGCACTTTTAACAATGTCTCTCTAGCTATCACTGCGTAAACAAGCGTTCACGATTTACGTTTTGTTGTTCCGCACTAGAAATGGTCTGGCCGTCATTACCATTAAGCAGGTCTATCCCTACCCCACACATGGAAACCCAACGGCGTAAGATCAGGCCTGCCTGCGTCTGCAGCTGGGGGCATGTAGACCCCGTAGTCCCGTTGCCGCTGTCGAGCTTCTAGGATCTCTAGGAAGGGGGCTTGTGCTGTGAGAAAAATAAGACCACCCTCATTGTAGCAGTCCACCATGTATGGTACTCCTAGTTGGAATATTTCGGCATTGTTGCGTTTGTTGCGCGAAGCGTTCCACGTTTTGATCATTCATAAAAGCCACGCGACATCTAAGGGCGCCGCCATGACCTCGCCCGCTTCAATGAAAGTAGTTTCTACGTAGTATTTTCGTAGAAACTAGCGTAATGGATGTTACAAAATATGAAAGAGCCAGTATTTTTATGTGTGTTTAAGTAATATATTTTTTTTTTTTTTTTAAATTAGATGCTTAGATAAAAAACTCTTTTTCATTTCTATAGCCCAAGTTCGACCTACAGATGCACCTCTTCAAATATTTCGTGTATGAATAGATACACCTTATATAGCGGTAAGTTTTTTTTCTTTAATTTTTAACTGTATGTAAATATGGATGTTGAGCCGGAACCTCCCGACAAAAATCCCTTAATATCTTTGATAGAAGCGGATAAGTTTATTAATGTCTCGGTTTCTCAAGAGTACTTGAAGAAAATCAATTCTCCTTCATCTACAATTAGTAGTAAAAGGACCAAAACCGAAAAAAAATCTAGGTACACCAATTTTCAAGCACACTTCCAAACATCTACTAAATATTTCAAAACAAAAGTCGATCCTCATGCGGAATCCTGTTCATTCATTCAGCAAATGTCAGACCATATCCATAGCCGTAATTTTTATACTGAAAAGGACACTGGTCCTTATTTAGTCCATGTGGAGTCTGTTGCGGCAGATCCCCGCATTGGAACTAATCTACACCCTATTAAGTTCGGCCATTTCTAGTTTAGGAATAATTTAAGAAATATTTTGAATGACGGTATTAAACGGGTGGGTCGCAATAGATTGGCCATTTATTTTCAAGTCGCAGAGGCGGCAAATTTGTTCTTGTCAAATGAGCTCCTAACACAACATGATTACAGAGCTTACATCCCTACCTTTAATATCAACACACTGGGTATTGTTAGGGGTATTCCAGTAGAGTGAAGTCATGAAGAAATTGTGGAAAATATTCAAGTTCCCTCAGATTTTGAAGCTATTCTCAAATCAAGAAGAATGAGTCGTAAAGTTGCATCTTCTGAAGGTTCTGTTTGGGTCCCAACTCAGACGTTTGTTCTTACATTTGACGGTCAGAAACTTCCATCACATGTTTATTCTTTTTTTACCTCTGTATCAGTAGATCAATATTTCTTTCCTACTATTCAATGTTTTCATTGTTGTAGATTTGGACATACTCGTGTTAAGTGTCGCAGCCAACCACGTTGTTTGAAATGTGGTTGTAACCATGAAGGCGTTAACTGCACTATTGAGGACTTTAATTGTTTAAATTGTTCAGGTGATCATATGTGCACAAATAAAATCTGTCCAGAATATGAGAGACAAACAAAGATTAAGAGACACATGTCTCTTAACAATGTTTCATACATAGAAGCATCAAAATTATTTCAACCAAGCAAAAGATTATTCTCAGAGGTGGTTTCCACTGAAGCCATTTCAGAAACTAAGCCTCCTGGTGTTAGTCCTTTAAAGTATTTTTCATATACAAAAACAATAACAAGAAAAATAACTCCAAACAAACCTTTACAAAAAGGTTATGATAAAGTTACTCATAATAATTTAATTAAAGAATACAATGTTCCATCTTCAATTAGTGGTGGTGCTCTTCTAAATAGTGCTGAGTATGTTAAAAATACAGATAATGAAGACATCAATAATTTATTAGCCACATTAATGAGTATTATTTCAAATTCTTGTTTACCGGACCACGTTGCAGTAAAATTAATTAACGATATTACTCTTTCTATTTACAATCATTTAAAACATGGAAACAAGGTCTCCATTGGAACTGTAGAAGTTTACCTTCTAAACCATCTGAAATTATTTATCTAACAAACAAATTTAACATTTCTCTGTTAGCTATATCCGAAACCTGGTTGAAACCAAGTTCTAGGTTTCATATTTCAGGTTTTAATATTATTAGAGATGACAGAGCTGATGGTTGGGGTGGCTCTGCTTTTCTAGTTAGGAAAAATTGTATTTTCTCATCCATCCAACTGCCATCATTTTCCAACGATATATTGAATGCAGTTGCCATTCGTATGGGTGGCATAACTTATGTGTCTATATATATAGCTCGTAAGGATCCATCTGTTATATCGGTTTTGAAGCGCATTATTCAATTATTTCCGTCTCCGGTTAGAGTATTAGGAGATTTCAATGCTCATCATAGTCTTTGGGGTGCTCCTAATGACGATGGTGTTGGAGTTTGCATAGCAGAACTTATTGATGATTTGGCCTTATGTGTGCTTAATGATGGGTCTCCTACACGATCTTTTGTTCCGGGCCAGTCTCCATTGAATACATAATTAATGAAAAAAATCAAAATTCAATTATTTTTAGTGACTGTCTGAGTAGTCTTCAATGTCTTCTCTCTAATCCATTTGACAGGGGCAACTTGTCCCCTATTATCATTTTGATCAAATCCTTACTAAAGAACTGCTACGAATTAGGCTTAACTGTCGCATTGGCTTGGATTCCAGGCCATTCTGGAATAGAAGGCAATATGACAGTGGACCAGCTGGCAAAATTGTCTACGAAGCAGGGTCTATGGATCCCAGATGTATACTGTGGGGATTTGTTGCAAACAATTCCATTAACGGCTCTGGTTAATAGTTGGTCTCAGGTTTGGGATTGTGAGAAAACAAAGGGTCAATTCTATAAATTACTTCTACCCATCATTAATTTAAAACCGTGGTTCAGCAAATTAAAACTTAATAAGAAAATAAATTCCATTCTTGCTCGACTAAGATTTGGCCATTGCTCTTCAGCTGTGCATCTTAACAGAATAGGGGTTTTTGATTCCCCCCTCTGTGACTGTGGTGTCGGAGAAATTGGTGATTCAGTCCATATTCTTTTTAATTGCTCGAAATATAATTCCTTTCCATTATATATGTATAAAGCTCCCCTTCGTTGTAATCTGTCTTCCATCCTTTCTTTGTCTAATAGGTCATATGTAGCATCCTTAGTAAATTTATTTCCTTTCACAACATTTCCTTATAGTACAATTAGTTATAATTTTATTACAAATAATTAATTATTGCCCATCCTAAAAATATATCCCGTCACATTATGCCAACCTCCCTCTTCCCACTTTTAATTTCCGCAACACTCGACACTGGCAACAATGGCTAATGCCGCTTGCCACAATCAAACACAAAAAAAAAAACAAAAAAGAGTGGAAATAAAATTTCGTGGCTGGCGTAGAGTTGAATAAGTTAAAAAAAAAAGAATCGTAAAATATGAGTGAAACTAGCGACGAGAACAGTATTTTAACACCGAAAGAGTTAAAACAACAACTTATTAATGGAGAATTAAGTTTCCTACCTGAGAAGTCTCGCGAGAAATATCTGAAAACATACCATGTCTTCAATGAATGGATACTTACAAAGGGCGCAAGCAGTTTTTAGGAGACGGTGCCGGTGTTGCTATCTTATTTTTTAGATTTATCACAGACGAGGCGATCATCTACAATGTGGAGAACGAGTATTTACTCAATGTTGAAAGCTACTTTAAAAATAAAACATAACGTGCATATTGAAACATACGCAAAACTCGTATCTTTTTGATAAATAATTTCAGTTTGAGCATAAGGCTAAAAAGTCCAAAATTTTCACGGCCCTTAACATGGAAAAATTTCTTAACTGCAACTTTCTTGCCACTAAAGTAAGTGGTACGTATGAATCTATGTTGTTACTTATTAAAATTTGTGTGTAGACTGTTATGTATAAAGGCACTTACTGCCTACTACAAATTTTTGGAGGCGCAATGAATCCTAGTCTGGCTTAGCAATACTGTTAAAATATTTATTACGATATGTAAAAGATGCCGTAAATGTGAAATTATGCATATTAATTATGTAATATTTTCATTACAGGTTGTACTGATCATAGGAATTAGTGGAGCGTGTCGCAATAACGAGCTATTGCAGCTAACAGTTAATAATTTCGAAAAGCATTCAGATAAATTACTGTTAGTAAAATTTAAAAATACGAAGACCTTAACAGGTCTTTTGTCTAATACTAATATGTTACTATTGTAGAAAAATACCAAAATTTACGTCTAGCCAATATAAAACCGACCGATTTTTCAAACAATATCATAATAATAAATGCTCAAGACAGCCTACAGTAAATAAAATAGGTGCTATACCGCGAGAAATTGCCACTTTATTATACTGGAAGAGCCTCAGCTATACACGGATCACTGCTTTCGGAGAACTTCGGCAACGCTCTTGGCTGATTCCGGAGCCGATCTCACCACTTTTAAACGTCACGGCGGGTGGAAGTCCAATACGGTTGCAGAAGGCTATATTGAAGACTCAATAGAAAATAAGTCTTCAATCTGTAAGCGTATAGTGGAAACAATAAGTCTGAATTCGACCTCGGATCCTTGGTCTCACCCACGCCCACCAACGACGCACAGTGTACTTATACAGAAAGCCAATCAGAGTCACCAACGTTCACGATTGTTCCTTCTCAATCCGCCACCGAAACAGAAACCTTAACCCCAGATAATCAAACTCAACTCAATGCAACTATAACGTTGCCAAATAAATCTGTTACTTTTAAATTGCAGAATTGCAGTAATTTAACTTTTAACTTTTAAAATGTTCCATTTTATTGAATTGGTACCTCTATCTACAATGTTAATTATTTTGATTCACAATAAATAGTTATTTCAATCTATTCTTGTTTTTATTTCATCTCCTTAAGTGTTCTCGCTGCTGAAGTGAAAAGTTATGTGTGTTACACGAGAGCACAGTTTTTTGCATCTCGTGCCTTTGAAAATCAGCTCTCGCAGCAAAAAAAATACTTTGCTCTCTTGTTGCACAAATAACTATTTCCCGGTTCTCTAACAATTTTGACAGTGACAACTCAAGCTCGCACTCAGCCAGCTGTTAAATAAACGCTTCCCTCCAAAAATCAGTTTTATATGGAAACTTACTTATGGTATGTACCCTCCGAATTTAAGAATTTTGTTAGCTTCTCGAAAGAATTCTTGATAGACAACAGTGGATTTGGTTAGAATAAAATCTTGTTATGTTCTGCTTTGATTTTAGAATACATAAATACATTATTTCCCGTATTTCGAAACACTTTCCAGTCCGCCGTAGACACCTCGTCTACATGCTCGAACGCTGACAGCGCATCTTCCGGCGAGGAAAATTGGATCCCTTTGAGCAGATTTTTTATTTTCGGGAACAAAAAGATTTCACACGGTGCTAGGTCAGAGCTGTAAGGAGGGTGACCCAGGAGTTTTCTGCGTTTGGAGCGTGCTGTCCAGGAAGTCCCTCGCTTTGAGCGCAGTGTGCGAAGGCGCGTTGTTGTGGTGGAGTAGTAGCCTGCGGAGCAGTGTTTGGTCGCTTGTTGCTCACAACAGAGAAAACTTCTGCCAAGCGTTTGGTAGTATACCATTCAGCGTTGATGCTTCTTTGATTCCGTAAAGGAATTGACACCATTTATCCAGTCAAATTGAAAAAGCTCGCGATCAAAATCTTCCCCCCGCTTCTAAATCGCTTCACTTTGGTAGGCGTTGATTCGTTTTGAAACACCTAAACCGCTGACAGGCGCTTTGTTTCTGAATCGAATTGGTTAATCCAAGACTCATCATCTGTAATGATGTGGTAAACATGCCGAGACGAGCCTGCTTCAAATTAGTTTATCATATCACGGGACCATTCCGCCCGGGCCGACTTCTGAGCATTGGTGCGGTTGTGCGGCACCCAGCGTGAAGCTATCCACCTTTACCGAAAATGCACGTGTAGAATTTTGTGAAGGCTTCCCGATCCAACATGCAGTATGTACTGAATCTCCTTCTCCAAATTTTTCACTACTAGCACGTTTTCTTCCGTAACAGCCGTCAAAAGGCGACCACTTCTTTCTTCAACCCCCAAAGTTAGTTGACCGTGCTTGAATTCGTTATTCGTTATTCAAATGGCCATCATCCACGAATGTCATTCGAAGTCTATCGTACGATTCGTCCGGTTTCAAGCTACACTTGAAATCGTAAAAAATATTCCCGGCCACAGCTCGAAAATGTTCCCGGCGCAGATCCATTTCTTTATGAGACACGATAAATTAATGCTGCATAATAAATAAACGCTCTCAAACATTGTGGAGGGAAGTTTTGAAATCGGAACTTACCTATTTTAACTTACAAATAATCATATTTTCCAAATAAGCTATAACTGGCCAGTCTCTCATACATAAAAACTTTTTTTCGCAATACTTTCTGAGTGGCCTGGTACCTAGGGTATTACGTTACGGAGGACCTTAAAGTTCATGAAGACATCGAACGCGTGCGCAGAGCTCTTGCTGTGAGGAGCAATATGCTGGTTCGTGCGTAGATTTGCGTGTTGTGTTTAAGGCTTGCTGCCCGACCTTCTACACAAGCAGCCTGTGGACCAGCTACACGCGGCAAACAATGGACTCCCTGAGGGTCTAATACAATAACATTTACAGAATGCTCTTGGGGCTGCCGTGCATTTGTAGTGCCTCTTCCACGCTATGGTGAGGAGAAAAACAGCGTCGCTATTGGATAGAACGCGGTCAAGTCCTTATAGCATTCTGAAGATGTTGATGGACAAATTTAACTCACTGCTAATGAATCACTTCATGCAGATGTTGTCATTGTCATGTCAGGCAGGAGTCATTCATTTCATCCAGTGAATGTATCATGTAAATATAGTTTTTCTGTGAGCTTGTATTTAGGTTTATAATTGTAACACACTAACACAGCTTTTAAGTTTTTGTATTATACCTAACTAACTAACATAGATACATTATGGATCATTGTTGTATAATCTTTAGAGACACAAATTTTTAGAGAATATTGTTTACAGAGATTACAGTTTAATAAAATTTGCAAAGTTTTCCCCAATTTTAGGAATCATAACTAATAATGTATATGATTTATTTTTTACAAATAATTAGGGTAGAAAATATAATGGCTTTTATACGCGCATCTAGGCACCCACCATTCTATGATTGATATAAAAGTGTTAAGAGCTATGATAGATAGGCTAAAATCTTTATACAATCAAGATCAAATCTTAAATTTACGAGAATATTATTATGCAATAAAACCAGGTTCCTATTTTATTGGGAAGAGAATAGTTTAAGCATACAGTTTCCCCATAGTCTCTAAAGACTTCTACGATTTATACAAAATATCCATAGTACCTAATAAAAAACAACTCGCCTTAATTCCTCCCACTACCCCTATATAGCAACAAACATAAAGTTATTCGTGCACATGGAGGCTGAATGCCAGAAGTGCAGTAGCATCCATCTCTGTGAAAAGAAGACACAACATAAGATCCGGACGAAGCCTTTTTGTATCCTGTTGTATGCCAGAATGCCTATTATACTGTCAAAGGCTATAATTGAGGCTTGGGATTGAGCTGCTTCAATAAGTTTACAGATATTGTTGATGTTTGATTTGCTGTTTAACTTTTGTTTTTGAATTTTTCTATATTCGTACATTTTTAGATACCTACCCGATATGTACCCGGTATCTATGAGAATCGGCCAACATCTATTTTTCAAAATAAAAAAAAGAAGCAAAACGACGTTTGCGGGTTCAGCTAGTTTAAAGTATAATGTGGGGTCTATGTGGGTCATTGTATTTTTCTTTTTTTCTTTTAACGATGGTCTGGCTGTTTGAGTACTTACGCGGCCTACCCAAATGTCCTTTCTTTTGTGTTGTTCGTCGAATCGTTGAGCTCCTTAGTTCTGAGTTGAGCTGCACGTTGAATGACAAATGCGTGCACTGACTGGACAGGTCTACTCAAATCCATGTGGTTTTTTCCTCAAAAGACCATTTCAGACACCAGTCTGCATGGTCCTCATATGATATGAGCAAGATTATTTTCAGATTTTTATTTACACTTTGACATTGATGGACTTTATGTATACAATGAAATGTTAATTTACTTTGTAAAGTATTACATTATTTTAATTATTGTGAATGTGAAGACGTTGTGGATTTGTCGTTTTTTTTAAATGCGTTTTTTTATTCGTTTTAATCATGGTTTGGCAGTTTGAGTAATTTATGCGGCCTACCCAAATGTCCTTTCTTTGTTATTGTTCGTCGAATCGTTTAGCTCCTTTAGTTCTGTGTTGAGCTGCACGACAACTGAGAAATGCGTGCACTGACTGGACAGGTCCACTCGTTCTGTGTGGTTCTTTCCTCAAAAGACCATTTCAGAATTCACATGGTCTTCACATGACCTGACCAAGATTATGTCTGGACTTTAAAACAGGCTGTGACCTCTGAGTTTGTTTCGGCCTTTCTTCTCAGATTAGTCAGATAGGAAACGCCGATCTCATCTAGTTTTTAAAATATGATTGACGTGTAAAAGTGTTTGTACGAACCTGTTTACAGAAAATAAATCATTTATCATTTATCCAAGAGCTCATAATCAACCAAGGTCTAGAAGACACCTGCCAATTCACCAAGATTTTGCTCTCCAAAGAAGCAGTAGAACAACTGGATGATCAACACTAAGTTTTTTCATTGCCCCAACCGACCAAAGTACAATTAGTCTGTCGCAGAAAAGACTTTAATATTTTACAAGGAAGTTACCTCGTCGCCATCCCCATGGACTGCAAACAACAGAATTCGCAATCATTTACGACACCAACGACATAAAAGGACAGCAACTAAAGTTATCAAAGATCCCTTATAACCAGATGAACCAAACAGTTGATTCCACCCACATCATTGGCTTTAATTCAGTAAACCTGGAAGAACTTCACAGCATCAAAGTGTTAGTGGAAAGCCCTATTCAGATCAACCAAACTCAGCCAGTTGTCCTATACCACAACCATACAATTTTACATCATTGTACTATGCGCAACCATTCTTATTATTTTATTACAAATGTTGGAACCTCAGAGCAGACGACAAAGAGAAGCAGCATAATCGTGAAGATGTGACCAGAGATACCAGGAAGCGAGATGAAGTCCCAGTAACATTTTCTCTCAACAATCTGAATCATTTTGAAGGATTTTGTATTGTTTGTTTGTGTTGAGCAGTCAAAAAAATTTACTGCTCAACAACGTAAATACCCACTGATAGTGTGTAACGCAATTACCCCACGGGTTTAAATGAGTTGGTTTAATTTTTAGTTTTAATGAGTTTTTAATTAAAAAAAACATAAAGATCTGGCCACACTGAAGTTTTTTCAATAATTAGGAAGTCACGCGATTCATTCATTCCCGGGTCGGGCAAAGTGTTATTGGGTTTTTCTATCTAGAATTTTCCAGTAGCAGCCCGGAGTCTGGATTTGTGCCCGGTTGATGGCAATAGGCTCGTCCCCTTTTACATGGGACTCAAGCATAGCTGGCGAAAAATTGGTGTACTATAGGTACACCTCAGCCTAACCCTTCTGGGATTACAGGCGTGATGTTATGTTATGTTTGAAGTCACACGAATGTTCGCGCCATTTTAAACATGTCCTTACAAGTTAGTTGACACCATCGGCGCAAACTAATTACGCGAGCGAATCCCTCCGGATTCGATTCAGTTTGACCAGAGATTTATGTTTATAGGGTATCTACACGGCTTATACACTGGCTAGCACGGCTTCATACAATCTCATAGGATGACGACCCAGAAGAGTAGCTCGTAAGAATATCAGGCCATTCTATTTGGCATCAAAGGTTCTCTTCTCTCATTGCCTAATTTAAGCATTATGTGAATGTCTCCCGAAAATGCAATACATCAGTTTTTCACTGTTTTGAAAATAACGCTGTTAAAGGTATTAGTGAAATAATGATGTGAATAAATTACAAATTTCTATCGCGCAGACAGGTCCGAACCTGTCGGAACCTGTTATAATAATACATTTATTTTCAGGCGACACAGGCCCATAGATAAATACCTTATCCTAAACATAAATATATTACAACAAACAACCAAAACTTACCACTTTCTGATAAATTAAGAAAAGAAGGCAGTTATTTATCTGCAAAAATCTACTAGTTACCTATCTACCTGCCTTTAGGAGCAGAATCTCTGCTAGCAACCCACAGAGCATCATTATAATACTGGTAGCAACCATGATAACTCGGGAGACCAAAGGCCAGAATTAAGAAACATTAATATGTTTGTGGGAAAATGCTAATCCAAATGATGGGTTTTCCTCAATTTTGCTTAGTCATAGAAAAAAATATGATATGCAAATAAATAAAAAAAGTATTACATTATTTTAATTATTGTGAATGTGAAGACGTTGTGGATTTGTCGTTTTTTTTAAATGCGTTTTTTTATTCGTTTTAATCATGGTTTGGCAGTTTGAGTAATTTATGCGGCCTACCCAAATGTCCTTTCTTTGTTATTGTTCGTCGAATCGTTTAGCTCCTTTAGTTCTGTGTTGAGCTGCACGACAACTGAGAAATGCGTGCACTGACTGGACAGGTCCACTCGTTCTGTGTGGTTCTTTCCTCAAAAGACCATTTCAGAATTCACATGGTCTTCACATGACCTGACCAAGATTATGTCTGGACTTTAAAACAGGCTGTGACCTCTGAGTTTGTTTCGGCCTTTCTTCTCAGATTAGTCAGATAGGAAACGCCGATCTCATCTAGTTTTTAAAATATGATTGACGTGTAAAAGTGTTTGTACGAACCTGTTTACAGAAAATAAATCATTTATCATTTATCCAAGAGCTCATAATCAACCAAGGTCTAGAAGACACCTGCCAATTCACCAAGATTTTGCTCTCCAAAGAAGCAGTAGAACAACTGGATGATCAACACTAAGTTTTTTCATTGCCCCAACCGACCAAAGTACAATTAGTCTGTCGCAGAAAAGACTTTAATATTTTACAAGGAAGTTACCTCGTCGCCATCCCCATGGACTGCAAACAACAGAATTCGCAATCATTTACGACACCAACGACATAAAAGGACAGCAACTAAAGTTATCAAAGATCCCTTATAACCAGATGAACCAAACAGTTGATTCCACCCACATCATTGGCTTTAATTCAGTAAACCTGGAAGAACTTCACAGCATCAAAGTGTTAGTGGAAAGCCCTATTCAGATCAACCAAACTCAGCCAGTTGTCCTATACCACAACCATACAATTTTACATCATTGTACTATGCGCAACCATTCTTATTATTTTATTACAAATGTTGGAACCTCAGAGCAGACGACAAAGAGAAGCAGCATAATCGTGAAGATGTGACCAGAGATACCAGGAAGCGAGATGAAGTCCCAGTAACATTTTCTCTCAACAATCTGAATCATTTTGAAGGATTTTGTATTGTTTGTTTGTGTTGAGCAGTCAAAAAAATTTACTGCTCAACAACGTAAATACCCACTGATAGTGTGTAACGCAATTACCCCACGGGTTTAAATGAGTTGGTTTAATTTTTAGTTTTAATGAGTTTTTAATTAAAAAAAACATAAAGATCTGGCCACACTGAAGTTTTTTCAATAATTAGGAAGTCACGCGATTCATTCATTCCCGGGTCGGGCAAAGTGTTATTGGGTTTTTCTATCTAGAATTTTCCAGTAGCAGCCCGGAGTCTGGATTTGTGCCCGGTTGATGGCAATAGGCTCGTCCCCTTTTACATGGGACTCAAGCATAGCTGGCGAAAAATTGGTGTACTATAGGTACACCTCAGCCTAACCCTTCTGGGATTACAGGCGTGATGTTATGTTATGTTTGAAGTCACACGAATGTTCGCGCCATTTTAAACATGTCCTTACAAGTTAGTTGACACCATCGGCGCAAACTAATTACGCGAGCGAATCCCTCCGGATTCGATTCAGTTTGACCAGAGATTTATGTTTATAGGGTATCTACACGGCTTATACACTGGCTAGCACGGCTTCATACAATCTCATAGGATGACGACCCAGAAGAGTAGCTCGTAAGAATATCAGGCCATTCTATTTGGCATCAAAGGTTCTCTTCTCTCATTGCCTAATTTAAGCATTATGTGAATGTCTCCCGAAAATGCAATACATCAGTTTTTCACTGTTTTGAAAATAACGCTGTTAAAGGTATTAGTGAAATAATGATGTGAATAAATTACAAATTTCTATCGCGCAGACAGGTCCGAACCTGTCGGAACCTGTTATAATAATACATTTATTTTCAGGCGACACAGGCCCATAGATAAATACCTTATCCTAAACATAAATATATTACAACAAACAACCAAAACTTACCACTTTCTGATAAATTAAGAAAAGAAGGCAGTTATTTATCTGCAAAAATCTACTAGTTACCTATCTACCTGCCTTTAGGAGCAGAATCTCTGCTAGCAACCCACAGAGCATCATTATAATACTGGTAGCAACCATGATAACTCGGGAGACCAAAGGCCAGAATTAAGAAACATTAATATGTTTGTGGGAAAATGCTAATCCAAATGATGGGTTTTCCTCAATTTTGCTTAGTCATAGAAAAAAATATGATATGCAAATTGTTGTCTACTCATCAAGAATCATTTATATTTTAAATTCATTGCTTTTATCGTCCCTCTCACCAGTCTCACCGAGGGCCTGTGTCCTAGCAGTGGGAACATTATAGGCTCAATGCTTTGTAAGTATCTATAGCTGGCAGGGGTACCCCCCTGCTAGCTAACCTTTGAATAATTTGCAAAGGTATCATTACCTACCCCTCATGTCTAACATAATGCACAACCAAACAATATGTGCAAAAGAGTGAAAAGAATATTAAATCCTCCGAGTTGAATTAGCAACCATTACCAAAGCTGCAAAATAATCACTCACCCTCGTATTATCTTAGTTACTAGTAGAAAAAATATCAAAAGGTGCACAATTTCTGACTCGGCGAATTCCGCACTGAATTTAAAATGCAATGTCATTATTTAATATGATTTTTTGAGAAATTATGGCGGGGAAGCAATTATTAGAAATTTAAATATAGTAAAAGTGTTATTGTGTCGTATGGCTGCTCATGAGAATAAACTTTTTTTCCGTTTCAAGGCCCTTTAATACCTAATATAAACATTTTCGACTTTTCGCTACAAGTTGGTAGGTAAGTAGGTCAGACAGCACTTTTATTTGTTTACTTATTTATTAAACCATTTATGTACACACATACAAACACACAAGAAGAAAGGAACCTGTTTTACCTGTTAGGCTCGACCTTTAAAAGCGTAAAGCAGGCAGTCATATCTATTGATTCACATAACTGTATTCTGTGATAGTGACTTTAATGATTTGCTCAATGTTACAACCAACGTAGCTACATTCCGATTGACGCACCCCGGCAAGGTTCTCGAAGTGAAATAATGATGTGTAAATATAATAAATTGCTTGTAGAGGTAGGTCTTGCGTTTGTTTTGCTTGTTTTCCTTTGATTTGGCACCTATTTTGTACCACGGTTACGGAAAATAACGTACGGATGACAACTAACCTACAATAAGTAATATTATAAATAGGTATAGGAATGCATTCTACAGAAGAGTAGTAGAACAGAGGGGAACTTTAAAAGGACTGTAAAAAAGTCCGCAACGACATAATAATTATGACTGTTTTGTCTTAATTCAAAAATTGATAAAATGTGACTAAAAGTTATCTTTAAAATTATTATTTTGTTGTCGGGAGTTATTAAAGTACCTAGTATTAAATTATTATCAAACTGTTTTTTATCGTAATTTAGATAAAAATTGCCTTTTACCTACACAACATTGTTTGGAGAAGTATGTTATGATCGTGTTTTTGCAAAAAGTATTTTATATTTTATTTATAAAACCCCCGACACAATAAAAACATCAAACAGACAAGGACCAGCATTAATGTATACTAAATAGTGTATTTTCATTAGCCGTACCTCGACGCGACGTTGCTTTGATCAAAATATTACCTACAACTTAAACTAAGCTTAAAGGGCCAATTCATTTTTTATTATACAGAGGTAGTTTGTGTCGGGGGTTTTTTAAATTTAAAGGACAATGCCCATCTTGTTAGGGAAGTTGGGCCTTAGTGCGAAATTGTTGTGTCAGGACGATTTTTACTTCATGAGAAAACATTCTTATTTCATACTCGTAATTAGAAAACGGTTTCAACTTTTGCACTCAGGTTTTCGAAAAATCTTTTTTAATAAAATACTATAAGGTTAACCTAGTTTCTCTCTTACATCATTGAAATGCTGAAGGGTACCTACTCTTTACATGGAAATATCTATCTCAGATAAGGGACAGCAGAAGCCATTTCCATAAATTAATCAGAAGTTTAGTTTTAGGTAAGTATAATAATAGGATAATGGTTTTGCTCTATTGATTTACTGACAGGATATACACACAGTCATAGTTTCATCATTAGTGGTTAAATATACTTTAAATGTCATGAAGGCATATTAGCCTTTGGCAACACCCTTTGAATATGATTACATGAACTTGTTATATGAACACAAAATCGTTTCGGAACTGAAGTACTTAAATACGGAAGAATAATAAATACTCGACTCAATGTTTATCTTGCAACACGAAATGACGAAACGAACCGACCGACGATACACACATTGACGTTATCTGTCACGTCAATGTGTGTATCGTCGGTCGGTTCGTTTCTTCGTACTTTTAATAATGTTGCCTGATTTAAAATTAATTTATGTTTGTAATCGACTCAAAATCGACTGCAATCTTTGTTTTTTTAATACTTCATAACACAACGCAAAAAGCTTTTAGATATTAATTTGTGGATCAACTATTCGACTATTTCATACCTTTTCACTATAGTGTTTTTTTTATTTGATGCGTCGCTAACCACCTATTCTTTTATAAATTCAATAATCCGTCAGGCCTTAAGTGAAATCCCAGTGTTGGGCCACCGGGGCATGACGGTTAATGCGGTTAAACGCGTTTTTTTCATAACAGTTCAGGACTTGAAGTTCCGTTCTAATTAGTATTAGACTAATCCAAAATTATTCAAAAATGTATCACTTAGTACTTTTTGGATTCTTACTAATTGTATTCTATAAATAAAGTATTGAATATTCAGTAATTTAACGGTATTTTAAATAATGGCAACTTTATCTATTTTGTCGTATTTTAATTGAGCAAACATAATTGCTCATCATTTTATTCTTTAGTTGTAATATTCGTACCATACCATACCATAAATAACTTAGAAAATTTTAGATACCTGGCAACATTTATGGTATCAATTTTGTGAGCGGATGTTTAATATTCAGTCATTTGGTTATTTCAAAAAAACTTTAATTCCAGGGTAAAAAAAAAGTGTTATTTAATACATAAACGTATAAAAACTAGAAATAATTTATACATTTTATTTAGTTGAGACACTCGATCCCATCACATGGGACCTGCTTTTCGGCACTCTCCTTTAACTTTTGTTTCCTGCTTTTTACCCTTATTGTACTAATAGTAGACATGCTACTATCGACTAGTGCCTCGCTTAAATCAGCTTAGCTGTACGTATGTTTCCCACAATGAAGCTAGTTACTTTATCCTCATTTCTCTGTGTTACTCCATCATCAGACTCTGATCACCATACCAATGAGATTATAGACACTATTCTAATGAGCCCAAACACGATACTTCTGTTGTATGTTGATGAGGGAGTTGGGTATCCAGCAAATTCCAGGTGACGCTGTAGTATTAATTCAAGGTTACTATGTGCTTCTAATATCATTAAAGTAATGGTTTACCAAATTCCGACTCGATCAACCCTATGGAAGATGTTTACATCCCTTCATCAACTAGAACAGATCTGATAATCTACAAACGGCTGAACAGATTTTCTTGAATCATAGCAGAACACTCTTGATTAAGTCAACTATCGAACAGAAAAAAAAACAAAAAAAATCGGCTTAGGCGTTTGGGGGCTAAAATGCCACAGGCAGACACGTCAAACCCCTGTTAAAAACAAAATAAAACAAACAACCAAATAAAGTCGGGGGTTAAAAACAAAATAAAATACGCGTCTGACTGAACACTAGGAACATGGAATTCTTTTTGATGTAGGCTACTAAGAAGGTGTCTTTGTAAATTCGACCGTTAGGAGGGTGTAAAGAGGGATCATATTTCTTAAATAAATGTGATGCTTGGCACGGAACATTCTTATAAATTATTATATTAAATTAGTCATCATCAGTTGTTCAAAACTACCCCACAAAAGGATTTTAAGAGTTGATTAAATTTGAAACTCGAAACTCAGAAAAACACTTCTTTTAATAAAGGTAAAGTAGGTATTAACCTACTTTTATATAAAATACATGAAACAATTCAATTATGTACTGCATGGATGATACATTTCCTGGCCGTATACTGTCTCGTTTCGGTACTTGAGACAGAAATAGGTCATCTTGTTTCCATATTTTTATTTCTGTTCACTTTTTACGCCGTCGGGTTTATGATTTAAAAAAAAGTTGTTTGCCTTAATCATTTCATAATCATGGAAAACGCTTCTGCAAAAACCCACTTGTTTCAGTGATCGAGACAATGCTGCAAAATAATTATAAAGCTGACAATTTTTACGCGAAATCTGTTGAAAAAATGTATGGTCATTTTAAAATTATACAGCTGCCGCTCCCCATCCGCAATTATCGCGATAAAAATGATTGCACCGCGATCTTCATCAAAAGAGCGACGCTTTTCATTCGCGCTCCGAATGCCTGTATCATACTGAAAGACAAAACCTACGACTCCAAAGCTGATATTTAAAATTCGGCTTCAAAATCATAGGTGTTACAGTCGAATATCCAATAATCAGCGTTGCATTTTGTGCCTTATCTGAATTAAGGCAGTAGTGTCAACATTGAGGCGATTTTAAAAAGATACACGTTGAACCTGTAGTCTTTTCATGAAGTTTTAATAGCTGTTTGAGGTTTGCGTCGGGTCTGTATGGAGGACGAACTGAATGGTCCTAGTTTACTGGGTCAAGTGGTGTCTATTGATGGTGAGTAGGTACTGCGGACTCAACACTCATGCAAGCCTTTGTTTCTTAGAGACATCTCTTATGGTAAATGAGCTTCCTAGTCTTACCGCGTGAACTCAAACGTTTTACTGTTAGCCGCGAAAGGTTTAGAACATTTTATAAACAAAATAAGATGTCGTACGAAACTCTACGTTAATGTCCCAGGGGGAATTAGAATCGTAAACGAACATAAATTATTCCAATGCCATCATATTATTGCCGATCGAAATTGAATTGCGTGCCTTCATATCGTATTTCCAGAATTTGCCCATAGGGAGAATATATAATATATTTTGGGATATTAATATTGGCAATGTCGTCTACTCGCCTGAAACTTGTAAAGGAAGTAGGGCATTTGAATAAAATACGCTGAAATATAAACACGATAGAAGAAGGAATTTCTTCCATTATACTTTTACAAGCTTTGGTTGGTTTGTACTACTTCTATTGGGAATCAAAAACGTTCGTTGGATTGGATTTTAACATTGTATCATATTGGGTCTATAGGCTTGCCTCTATAGATTTGTAATAAGGGTCGTGGGTATGAGGCTAAAGAATGTCCGAGGCTTATAACATAACTTTAAACATGTCTGAGTGAAATCGGCAAATAAATCCTAAAAGTAGAATGGCGAGCTTGCATGTAATTTGAGAACCATTGATAGGGATTGCGTATACTATGGAAACCTATGAATAGTCAAAGAACGATATAAGACTAACAAAAAAACAAATGGTGAGGTTAGAGAAGTTGGGAGAAAAAATAATTAAATGAAAGGCATTCAATACTCAATCATTTATTTGCATTACACAATGTGATAGGTGGTAATTTAAAATTATATGTGATCATAATGGACCCTGTCGGACACAACAAAACCAGTCGTAGAGAGGAAGAATTGTAAAATTTAGCTTATCTCTCTAACAATATCATTACCTACGTCTTTTAAAAAAGAGACGTAGGTAGAGTCAAATGAATAGAAATTACATAAAACGAAAAAAATACACATAAATGAATCAAAATAAAATAAAATCATGTCAAAAATAAATGAAATAAAACAAAATAAAATCAAGGTAAATAAAATAAATCAAATCAAGAAAGAACGATCAAAAGAGATTACAACCTAAAATAATCTAAAATTTGTTTGGGTATGGACTTATTGTTTATTATTTAGTAGCAGAATGGCTTATTTATACATATTTACTTAAACTCACACATATATCCCGTGGGGGAAGGTATCACCTGCTACGATTCTTACATACCTACTCCTTTTGCTTCGTCCACGTTTATACATCCGAGTCATAAACGCGCGTTGCAGTACTACTTACCTGACTTTTTAAGGACATCAGGGTGTATTCTCCTGGCCAGTAAAAATAATGCTGAATCTGAATAAAAATCTCTATCAATAGGTAGGTATCTAAAGGTTCCTTATACATCTGTTTAGTGTATATGAAGTACCAAGGTTCCTTTTGCATAATGTAGTGGAAGAGATGCATCGCTGGTATTTTCGGCGATAACAAGGTATACTTCATGCTGATTTTCGTCTTTATTAAAACTCGTATACATAAACACGTATATGTGTTTTTGTTGATTCATAAAACTGCCAACATACGTCTGCAGGGATTAGGGAACTCTTTGTGCTCTACGTAACGGTGGTCGGATTAAACCAAGCAGAAAATAGCAGGTATCAGATAGTTTTAACAGCATCATCCTCCTGTCTTTCGTTTCATATAAACTAGGGGTTTGTTAAATTAAATGAATTAAAAATTCTCTTTATTTACTTTATAATATTACTTATAATATATTCAAGACATACAATCACTGTACATGATTATTTTCCATTTATTTTCTTATTCAATCCTAGATAACCTTTTATTTAAATATAATGTATTTATCTAATTAAAATAAAGGAGCTTGTGCAGAGACAAGGCACTGGTTTCTTGCATCGCCCATGTACCACATTATGCTCATTATACGAGAGCAATAGCCCACTGTCCGTGTTCCCAAAGGGCAATTAAAATAATATGCTCATATGGGGCCGACGTAATAAGCGCGTAATAACACTTCGAGTCGAGTACAAAATTCATTCAGAATATTGCTATCTCTGTTTGACAAAAGAAGGCGAACGAGGGACGCGTGCTCAGCCGTGTGTGTGTGTCTGTGTCAGTAGATAGATAGCTATTATTAGCTATACTGTACTTTACAGTTAGTTCCTACCATTCATTCAAAACGACTCGGAAGATATTTCTATAGTATATTAGTAACTGGTTATGTTCATGATTTGCTTTATTATTATTGACTACTTTGGGAATAGACTAATAATGCGTTTTTTTGTAAATTTCTTTACAATGCCGGTATCTCAACATTTAAGAATATTTCGAGATCTAGGCCTTGTAGAGAAAATCTAGCAGATATGTCATACAAACCTTTCCTAAATGTACCTATCAGCTGTCGGTGTTCTTGAATAAATTACTTATATGCGCGTGGTCCTTGAGGAGAACCAGCCGACGACGTGTAAATATAAATTATAGGGATATTTATTATAATTGTCTTTATTCATTTTAAGCCGGTATAAGATTATTTATTCCTTTGGTCTTCACTTTAGAAAACTAAGGCTTCTTATGTCTCTCTGATGTTTTCCTTTACCGTTTTGAGAGCAGTGGTGATGAAATAAATTACACAAAGTAAAGCGCCCGTCTGGGTTCGAAACTACGACCTACATCTCGTAAGTCGCGGCCGTTACCACTGAGCCACCACTGCTCTCTAAGCAATAATGAATACAGGTCAAATAATAAAGTGTTATACAAAATAAAGACAAATATTCTAGGCACATATAAATAATAGCATTCTGTGCTAAGAATAATAAAAATAAATAACAGGGATTTTGTATAAACATTTATTTTGATGTGTTCTTACTTCATAAATATCATTATTATTATTGATTTATCTGTTTAAAAAATATTAATCGAAACTTGATAAAGGGGACCATACATTATCGACTAAACGAATAAGAAAATTATGGTAGTAGGAGTGTCAAAGATCCACACAAAACACTCTGATTTATATGATTTAGCTTTTAATCTGTAGTATCGTGCATAAGATGATAATCAACCGTATTCTAGCGGCAAGTAGTTTATTTTTTTTAAAAGTTGCCCCACACTAGGAATTACTCCTGTATCGTGGGTGCTTTCACAAACATGAAAACTCACATACACAAGACACCCAGACCTGGAACAACTATTTGTAGGTCATACAAATATTTGTTCCGTGCGGGAATCGAACCTGCGAAACGTGGCGTAGCAGCCGATCGCTCAACCACTGCGCCAACCGTGCCGTTAAAAATAAATAATTTATACAATTAAAATTAACATTAAAATCCTTGCAAGCAAAGTAAATGCGACACAATACGAAATGTTTTAGTACTTAGCTCGATACAGAATGGTTATGTATGTGCTACAGCCAATTTAATGAATATGAATATCATTTATACTATTCAGCCATTATTATATAGGTAATATCTACTCAATTTAGACAAACTGATTATTGAGGAAATAAATAAATATCACGGGTATTGTATGACACCTGGTTAAGTCCAGTCAAAATATAATAATAATAATGTCTTCCTGGTCCTTACCGATTTCGGTCACAATATAGTGAAGCGCACAAGTTTGTGCGCAGTTACAGGTGCACTTCCTATAGGGCCTATACCCTCACTCTCAAAGTCATGTTATGCGTAAACAAACTTGCAAAAAAACGTTCAACAGTTACATAAGATATTGACTTATTTTAAAGCAAGCCACAAGCATAACTATTTTGATACTGTTGTAATCACAAAACGATTGTCCATTTATTTTATCCGCTATCGCTTCAATAAGATACTACGCTATGACCTTTGATTATATGTATAATGACAATCAATGAAATATGATATGACCTATGATCACGTGACGTTTCGATAGCTTATGTCAACCCCATACATTTTTTGGCTTTTCTACTAGCGTCATCGCTAATCGAATGTTACGAATGTTACGAATGTTACTTTGTGTAGGTCCTCAGTGTCCTTCAGATAATTACCTACGCCGTAAAAAATCGCGGCGGGATTGTTTCGCGCACTGGATCTTTAACGCACTGCTCAGCACCGAGAGTTGAAAATCCAACAGTGTTTAGTCGACACGCTGGGTAGCACTCTGTTAGATTCTCAATGCTCGGTTCAACACAAAGAGTTGAAAATGCAGTGTGCGATAAAATCCCGGAGCGAGATATTTTCATCCGTGAGAACATGGTCTGAAGAAACGGAAATAACGACGCTTCATAGGTAGGTAGATATTAAGGTAAATACTAATTTATGCAAAATATACTTATGTTCCTACTAGTGTGAAACTCAGACCAAGAAAAAAATGTCTTTTTTTCTTAGGCTGAGTCGATGCCCTCAAGCAATAAGTCAGTAAAATTGAACTTTTTATTATGTCGAATTCGTTACGATGTATCCCAAGCCGAATGGTTGGGATACATCTTAGTCATTTGTTTTCCATTTTTCGTAGTGTGATTTACAAAGATATGATACTTTTATTGTAGGAAAATTAAAAAAAAAATATGACAAGAAAAGTATCTTTACGTATCAATAAAAAACTGTTTTGCGTAAAGTATTGAATTTTCGTAAGTTGCTATTACCGACATAATGGCGTAAATGAATCGTGCAGTTCTTAGTAAATGTTAGAACGTGGTTATTGTCGAATTATTTTGAGTCAGCTGAAACCGTTATGGGAACTTACAAGCTTTTAAAAGTAAATAATTGATTAATAAATAATGATGTGTCCCCTGGTCTCGTTTTCGACTACAACGGTTTGTAACGATACTGAGACTGTATCAATCTAAAATAACCACAAAAAAAATACGTATCGTCTTTGAAATCCTACTATCCTACTAATCTTTCTATCCTACCTACTATATACTACTTCAAACATGAAAGTTTGTGAGGATGGATGGATGGATGTTTGTTACTCTTTCACGTAAAAACTACTGAACGGATGTTGATGAAACTAAACAGTTATGTAGCTATAGTCCATGTGTTATTCTGAATAAAAGTCCGCGACAGCATACATCTACCTTTTATGTGGAAGCTATTATAGCCAAATAGTGAGCCATAAATTAATTCCTTTTTTGTTTTTACAAAACACATTTTAGAGTATTTAGTTAACATAAACATAACATAACATCACGCCTTGTTTCCGCGAAGGGTTGGGCAGAGGTGTAGCTATAGTACACCCACATTTCGCCAGTTAGTCAGTTTATTTAGTTATTTGTCATCAAAATTAATACCTTTATTTATCGCCTTTGGCTTTTGATATAGGTAAACTTTGTTTTTTACACTTATTCATTTGGACGGATGGTTCAAAAACTTACTGAAGTCAAAGTCAAAGTCAAAAGTTTATTGCGAAATAAGTACGTAAACACCGCGGACACGCGAGTGGTGTGCACAGCGGGGCTGTGACGTTTCACGGCTATTCCGATGAACTGTGTTTGAAGCCTGGGGAAGAACACAGGCTATTTTTCATCAACACTCCACATGGGCGAAGCCACGGGCGGAAGCTAGTAAGAAATAACGTTAGATAAGTCCGTATTGTAATGTTACGTATCAACATTTTCAACAAACTTACTGCATAATGGGTATGCTTGAAAATGCTTTCTGCTCGGGTGAGTTTTGAGGACTTTTATTGGGTTACCATTTAAATACCCGCGCTATACTGTCAGGTCTATTTATCCCGGGATAAAGGCAGTGATGAAGTGGATTCAATTTGCTTTGTTCTAACTCTCAACCAATGAGTTGTTATTGTCAGCTTGCCTTTATCTGTTATGATGACAGATAGTTAGCCTGTTTATATGACAATAGGCATGCTTACCTAGCTAGATAGAAGTAATTTTTATGTCTAGCCTTTATTAAACTTGAACACTTTCAATCAAAATACAGCCTGAACGCACCCTGTGTTTTATTTTATTTTATTCTGGAAACTTACAGCTAACATAAACAGTGTCCTTGAACGATACAAAAATTGAAGGCCATTTACAAGTTTCCACTGATAAACACTAGAAATACATATATGAGAAGTAAAAATAGGTACAAAATACTTTTAACATAAATCAGGAAATACAATCTAAAAATAGTACACGATCAACAAATACAAACTAAGAATCAGATGACGCAAACATTTAATTTTTCGTAAAAAAGCTTTCCACTAAGAAATGCTTAAGCCGAGATACACTGGTATTGAATATATCCAAGTCATGTTCACCGGACAGTTTATAAAAAAATCCGCTCGCCCGGATTAGAAACGAATTCTGCCTGTACGCGGATTTGGAATGAGGAACATGTAACAAGCTAGGTTTACGAAACATTTTGCAGTGTCTAACTAATCCTATACTGCCTAACAGCTCAGGGCAATCTATAGTACCATTCGCAATTTTAAATAAGTACGTCATATCTGCAATGCGTCTGCGCTCATGCAGTGGTAAGATGTGAAACCGCTTACATCGCGCTATATAATTGGGAGTATATTTCTTAGTTTTGTACTGCAAGAAACGTAGGAACCGCCTTTGAATTCCCTCAATTCGGTCTATGTATATTATAATTAAGGTTCCACACTTGTGAGGCATATTCCAAATTACTGCGGACAAAAGCAAAATAAAGAATTTTAAAGGTTTTAACGTTTTTAAAATAAGCTGATAATCTAAGGATAAATCCAAGTGCTTTGGAACCTTTACTAACGACGTTTTCGATGTGCGCATCAAAAAGCAACTTTGATTAAAAACCTCTCGTTTAGCACTATACAAGAAGTATTGAAGTGTTCAAGTTTCCGGAATTTCATCGCCACGTAATTGGACAGTTCAGAATTAGGACGTGCTAGAGACACTCAAAGTAAGTCTTCTTTTTACTGCGTCAGTTTGAGTTCTTAACCAACATACAGAGTTTTCAAATTCTCCTGAATTGTTGATATAAGGGAATGCGCTGCACACGTGACATTTTATCAGGGCATAATAAATGATAAATGTTTTTATTTCTGTAAGTAGGTTTGTAAAAAAATATTTTACACTTGAATAATATTTTTAAACTAGATGAGGTCGGCATTACCTATCTGGCTACTCTGAGAAGAAAAGCCGAAACAATCTCAGGGGTCTCTTTTGAACTCCAGACATCTTGGTCAGATCATTTTAATGACATGTAGATCGGAGTCTGAACTGGCCTTTTGAGGAACAAATCACACATATTGAGTGGACCTGTATAGTCAGTGCACGCATTTGTTAGTTTTCGTGCAGCTCTACTCAGAACTTAAGGACCTCAACGAAATTCGACGATTCGACGAAAAATACCAAGGAAACCGACATTTGGGTAGGCCGCATAAATTATTCAAACTGTTATTTCATGATTAAAACTAACAACTAACTCAGAGAAAAATTCCGATATCACATAGTCCTCATATTCACTTTTATTTATTAAATGGGTATAAAATATAGGTGCCTGCTATTTGTGAACTATGTATAGCAGGGCATCAATGTTGCAAATATATCTAGGGTAATATCTCTAACTAACTAGATTGTTGCTGACATAGCTAGAATAGATAACTAAGGCTTTGCTCTAGACGCGGCTAGGAAGAGGAACATGCCTATCCGTTGGCAATCCTGTGGAAACCAAATGAAGGAATGTGGTATTTGTATAATAAACAAGTTGCGTATGGTTATTTATGGTTCGTTGACTTGGTGTTTCAATGTGTGCGCTACCGAAAATATTCTTTAAACACTACTGGCGACGAGAAAAACTAATTTAAATAACCACGAATAGTTAGTGTACAGTGTTATAGTGAAGTGACAACAAAATGCCGATCGGAAAAATAGAACAGTTCGATTTATCAAGCAAAAAATGGTTGGCATAGGTATAATCGACGCGTGGAACAGTTTATGGCACTCAACGAAATCAAACCAGCATTACGTGTGGCCATCCTATATCCGGAGACAAAACTTTTCAGGAGTTAGTGAACATAGTTGGCGACAATCTCGAACCAATGCGCTCAGAGATACTCGTAGCTGAGCGGCACATATTTAGAATGAGACGTCAAAATGGCGGCGAAAGTTTGAGCGATTATTTGCAAATCCTCAAACATCTGGCCAGCACGTGCAATTTTAAAAGTGGTCTCGAAGAAAACCTACGAGATCAAGCCGTTACTGACGTACAAGAGGGCGGTGGAGTTGGCCTTCGCACTCGAAGCGGCTGACCGGCATGCTCAAGCAAGCGGCACGTGCAGCGGAGCAGCAATGTGTACGTAAAAGTTAACGGTAAGGCGATGACGTTTGAACTGGACACGGCCAGTAAGTTGTCTGCAATTAGTACTTATTCATTTGATGAGCACTTCAAGGCGTTGCCGCTTATCTCAAAGGATGATTTTTTACATTCTTAATGTCACGCGGATTGAAGTGATCGCGTGTGTTTTGGTAAATGTGGAGATCGGGACACACTCGGCGAGAGATTTAAAACTATTTATCATTATGTATGGTGGACCACCTTTATTGGGTAGATCTTGGTTGAATAAATTAAAATCGATCGCATTCAAATTAATGAATTGATGTTGAACTACTATAGTGACCATCGGTATCGTCCACGATCGCGTCCTCTAACGTATCTTCTATAGTGACGCGATATTGAATGATCGGGCGTAAATACGGAATTTTAGTAGTGCGACTGCGAGATGTCCCAACCGGTAGCAATTGATCAATGTGTCTTTTCCACTCGATAGGTTACCGGTGCCTCTTTGGCGGTGACTACGGCCGGCGTCAACTTGTCAGCGCGCGCACGATAGTCTCGCGCTAGCACGTGGTCGCCGGGTATAGCGTGGCGCTCGGTGCCCGGGCTGTGGCGCGTAGCGCGTTCTGCCGCTAGCTTGCTGGCGCGCTTGGCTCTCGATCGCAGCACGTCCAACCTAACACGCAGCCTCCTGCCTAGCATCGCATCTGCAGGCGCGACGCCTGTAGTCGTGTGTTCACAATTGCGATATTGAAATAAAAAAAATCTGTTTGCTGTATCAACATCAACAGTCTCGTGCGCGGCTTTCTTCATTGCCCGCTTTACTAACTTCACCGCGTTCTCGGCCGCTCCGTTACCCGCCGCGCCGGCCTATAGGGACTAGTAATAGTGTGCGTGATAAAATTCATTGCTAGTGGGTGTGGGAAACATTTATTTGTCAGTCCTTAATTACGCGGGATTATATCGGCTCGCTATCAAAATCAAAAATCAAAATCAAAAGTCATTTATTCAAACTAGGCTGAGAGTCAGCACTTTTCAAACGTCAAAATTACATAAGACAGTCCCCCAAAACGCCCGCCCTTCACCACTTCCTAGTGCTTTAGCTGGGAAGAAGAAGTGGTGCAACAAACTCCCCAGCAGCACAGCTGTCTGTTTAGTTAGAAAACCATTGAATTATATAATTATAAGGTAATCAAAGAATAAAAACCGAAACACAAAAAAAACATATTAAATTATCTGCCATATTTAAGCTAGCCACGCCAATATACCCAAAACAGAAACCAATAAAAAAATCAATAAAAAAAAAAAACAACATAACTTAATACACAAATAAAAGCCTCCTAGCATAAGGGGTGTGACATCTTACATATGCATTATTGGATTATTTTTTAAGTAAACACAAATGATAAACTAGGACCATCGAAGTACAATAAGTTAACAGAACAATTACTTTAACAATATCAAAATCATAGACAGCAAGACGACCAGTCACCACAAGCAGCACCCGTTCACGAGCATAACGCAAAGATCAGCCATTGCCCCCCTCGCCATATTTGAGGGAAGGAGGCAACCTGATCCCCGACGCTACCGCAAGCAGTGACATCTACGGGAGCATGACGAACTCGCTGCCGGTTGCTCAGGCAAGAATAATTTAAGATCAATTGTCGAGGTCGCTAGCTAACCACTTATTGCAATACAACTCATTGAAAAACATTGTAATGAGCGGATCATGTCAATAATAAATGAAGGTAACTAAAACTAATTGACTTATACAGTCAAATAAAATTAAAATAAATATACGAACTCGTATACCCTGTCAGTAGGTAAGCTGATTCTGGAGAAAGAACACAAACATTGTCTTGAGTTAATTACAGCGACCAGCTATTCTTATCGTTTAAGTAGTCGTTAATTGAATAATATGCCTTTGAACAAAGGTTGGATTTTACTTGAGCTTTAAACGCATTAAAAGGCAAATCTAGCAAAGAAGAGGGTAGCTTGTTATAAAAGGTTATGCCTAGCCCAACAAATGAGTTATGAACCTTATGAAGCCGGTGAAAGGGAGCACGTAGTTTGTTCTTATTTCTAGTGTTAACATTGTGAAAATCACTGTTTTTAGTGTATAAGTGTATATTTTGCCTAATGTATAAGATGTTGGCGAAGATGAATTGTGATGCTACCGTAAGAATACCAAAATCTTTAAAAAAATCTATAGAATCAGAGAAACTCTGGCTCCTAGTTGATAAATTGCTCGGACAGCTCGTTTTTGAAGGACGAATATATTTTGAATATCAGCAGCTTTGCCCCACAGCAGAATACAGTAGGACATAACGCTGTGGAAATAACTAAAATAGACTAACCGTGCTGTATCAACGTCAGTGTATTGTCTTACTTTCCTGACAGCGTACGCGGCTGAACTGAGCCTCCCCGCTAGGCTTGATATATGTGGGCCCCACTGAAGTTTGGCATCTACTGTTATGCCCAGAAAAACTGCCGAGTCTACTGTTTCAAGCAGCTCTTTATCTAAGACGATGTTGGGTCCTAGATTTCTAACATTCGGTAAGACGAACTTTACACATTTAGTTTTCTTAGCATTGAGAACTAGGTTATTTGACGTAAACCAATCCGTAACCATTGAGAGTGCACTGTTTACGTCGTCAAACTCTTGTCTATTCCTGTCTACTTTAAAAATAAGAGAGGTACAATCTGCAAACAGTACAACGTCACAGATATCATTTAAATAGAATGGTAAGTCATTGATATACACTAAGAACAAGAATGGACCTAGTATTGAGCCTTGAGGAACACCTAACTGAACTGGAAGCCCGGATGATTTCACACCATCGACATCTACACATTGGAACCTATTGTGTAAATAAGAATTTATAACGTTAAGAGCTTCGTTTTGGACACCGTAATGACGTAGTTTACGCAAAAGCGTGTCATGGTGCACGTAATCAAAGGCTTTAGAGAGATCACAGAAAACTCCAATAGCATTTTGCGATTTCTCCCATGCATTAAATATGTGTTTCAGCAGAGCAACACCCGCATCTGTAGTTGAACGTCCTTTTGTAAAGCCATATTGTTCATTATGAAGGAGGCTATTTAAATTAAAATGTCTTAGCAGCTGCTTAAGTATTAACTTTTCAAATATTTTGCTAAATGCTGGTAAGATAGAAATAGGCCTGAAATTGCCAATGTTATTTTTATTACCAGATTTAAATAATGGTATGACTTTACTACTCTTCATGAGGTCAGGAAAAGTTCCTATATCAACACATTTATTAAAAGTAACAGCTAGATAGGGGGCTACGATATCTATTATATTACTTAAAAGTTTAATTGAGATGCCTCAGTAATCACCAGTGTTTTTAGATTTAAGTGTGTTAAAGACGTTAATTACATCATTAGGCGTTACATGTTCGAACCTAAATATGCGAGTAAATTTTGGCACACTACTATTCAAAAGATTCTCAGCTTTAGATGGGGACGAATTTAAGGAGCAAGTCGTAGTTATAGGTATATTGGCAAAAAACTCATTAAAAGCTTCAGCTACGTCAGCTGCCTTTTTAACTAATTTGTTATCCACAATAATTTCAAGTTGATTTTCTTGTTAAACCGACTTACCCGTTTCATTGTTAATAATTTTCCAAGTGGTTTTTACTTTATTATTGGAATTTTTAATTGAATCGCTTAAAAATTTTGATTTAGCAAAAACGCAAATCTTTTTAAATAATTTTGAATATTTTTTTTACATACTCTAGGAAAGGAGTATCAAACCTGTATTTTTTCAAACCATATAACTCGTATAGTCTCGCTCTACTTTTATAAATACCTGGAGTAGCCTATTGGTTGAAGCCAACGGAGGTGCCATTAATGTTAATGGTTTTTGTCTTGAAAATAGATTGGTATTCTTTCTGCACAACATCAAAAAGGGCTCCGTATATTTCATTAGGATTTTCGTGTTCTACTAACGATGGTGTAATTCTATGAGCTATATTATTTTTAAACTTGTTACAACGACTAGCTGTATATGGCCTGCATTCAAGTTTATGCGGCTTTTTAGGTAATGACATCGGGAAACTAGCTAATAAACCACAGTGGTCGGACGTTAAGTCACTTAACACTAATTTAGTTTTGGCATCACAATTAGTAAACATATTATCAAGACAAGTTGATGAAGATGCCGTGATCCTAGTTGGTTCAAAAAACAAATTAATTAAATTATAAGACCTAAACAGATTGAGAAGTCTAATACTTAATGGAGTAACATCTAAAATATTAATATTAAAATCTCCACATAAAATTATACTCTTATTACTTGTTTTTAACCTATTGAAAGAATCCTCCATTACCGATTCAAAACTAATTAAATCACCAGAAGGGGGTCGATAAACGCAAATTATAACGTATCGCTCGCGTTCAACACAAGACAACTCAATAGTGCGCTCAATAGAGAGATTAACTAAATCTAAACGTTGTTTACATTTCAACTTGTTTGAAACAAGAACTAAAGAGCCACCGCGAATGGCACTTTTCCTTACAAATGCGCTTTGTACCGTGATATTATCATCATTGATAAACACTACTTCATGTTCCTTCAACCAGTGTTCAGTCAAACATAACACCTGAACATCATAGTTCTCCATAAATAAACTTAACTCTAGCTCTTTGCCGGACAGACCCTGCATATTTTGATGTACAACATTCAACATATGCGGCTCACCCGTTGTCGCACCTAATAGTTTAAACTACAAGGCGTATCAAAAGTAGTATTAGTACCACTACTAACTGTAATCGATTGTACACTACATGTGCCCTTGTCACTGTGTAAATTGTATGCTAAAAGATTAGCAATTTGTCTCCTACATCTAGGTGGCAAATACATTGTATAATTTGTCAGTTTGTAATCAGTAATAAATTGATTACAATCAAAATATAAAATAATGTCACTATAACGGCAAGTCCTATTATAAATTAACATATTTAAATGATAAATGTGCCTATTTTGCCCATCAGACAAATACTGAGAATAAGGCAAAGCACAGCAAATAAATTTACAATTATTAGTCTCATTGAGATGTAACATCAAATGGACACATTCAGTAATGTCCTTTTTTTTTCTATCTCTCCAGAGACGTGATGTGAAATTGAATTCTTTTCGATTCCGTCGCCTCTAGGGATTATCCTTTACCAATTTGTCCGGTTGTTCGCTTTTATTTTCATACATTAAACGAATTCTAGCATGAATGTAAATAGTAACAAGTAAAGTTTGGTCTTGATTTCAAGTGCAAAAAAATATACATATTATCAATCATGGTAATTAATACACGTACATGTAGTTATTATTGTTGTGATGTCTACTAACAGATTAGACCAATTTCTTTGAACAATAAATTGACAATAATATAATCGAGACTGTCAAGCTATAATCACTGGACTGGCCCATCAGTCAGTGGCAACAACGGCACCGTAATTTTGTCGTCTTCCCCTCATCCCGTCATCCGTAGCAAAATCCGTACGTGACTGAAAAGATTTGGTTCGCAAAAAAACTAATCGATTTGAGCATGAAATGAATTGAAAGACATGATCGGCAGAAATCAATGAATCTGTAAACGTGACGTTATAAAAACATTCGGCAAACTTCAAATGTGGATAGTAATTATGTAGGTACCAACCGATATCTATGATGATACCTAGATAATTAGATAGGGTTTAGGGCGATTATTATACTTAAGTAATTATCATCAATAACCTAGAAACAGCAAGGGGATTTAACAAAGCCTTGAGATAAAAATTAGACAGACGTCTAAAGTGGGCATGAAATGAAGAAGGTTTAATCGTCTGACAGCTACAGAAGTAAGGAGTCTGAGAAAAGTTGGAAGTGTTTTCGTTGATAAATAAATAGTAAATGATCAGTTTTTTCTTTTGGATTGGACAACGTAAAAAGATTGCGCAGAGTGGACCAAAAGTCCGTTAACATTTCAAATGATTATAAATAAAAAAAATTGTATAGTAATATTGGTCCACCCTGCATATGAAAGCATTATGGTGATGTTCTTTAGAAAGGTCAAGTGCGTAGTACTCGCAACCGGCATGCTTGTATGACCAATGTAAAACGAAGCAAATAGAGTATGTAAGGATCGTAGCAGTTGGCGTTCGGCAGTTTCTGCCTACCCCCGTCGGAAAAAAGGGTGAATTTATGTATATAGTGATATAAGTATAATAATAATAATAATAAAACGTTTATTTTTTCCACCAATCAATGAACATAAGTACAATACATTATTGTGCATACAAAAAAATACATTGATGTTATGGAGACTGGAGCTTGTACTAGGAATAACTTTGTTACAGGTCTTCAGGCCTCCAAACTATCCGGACAAGTCACAGTTATACAAACATCTACTATTAGACGGTAATATTGGGATGGAAGATAAAAAAAACAATTTAAGGCTAAACAAAAACAAATAATTATACAGAAAAGTAGGGTGTGTGGATGTAGGTGTGCGGGTGTGGGAGTGTAGTGAGTGTTTGATTATCAGAACTAGTCTTCTAGTATGATAATAATACGTGTCGAGCTCTTTTTTATGAAATTACATCTAAAAGTCTATCTGTGGCTTCATAATCGTGAGGTTGAAACCAAATTTGGTCTTACTATTGAAATTGGATAAGGAGTAGATGGAAATGGCTCTATTGACCTTGTTGTAAAGGTACCACGCCACTCAGAAAATAATGCATAAAATTCAGAAACCGGGAACATTTTCGCGCTATGATTTTAACGATTTCAAGTGTCGCCTGAAACCGGACGAAAAGAACGATATAACTCAAATGGCAACATGGATGAAGGCCCTTTTAAGGCAACCGTTTATCGTTGGTATAACAAATTCAAGCGCGGTCGACTGACTTTGGGGTATGAAGAAAGGAGTCGCCCTTACAATTTAAACAATTTAATCCAAGATAATAGGCGAATTACGTATCAAGAGATTCAGCACATACTGCAGGTTGGATCGGGTAGCCTTCACGAAATTCTACACGTGCATCTTCGCGTGAGGAGGATAGTTTCACGCTGGGTTTCGCACAACCTCACCGATGCTCAGAAGCAGGCCCGGGTGGAATGGCGCTGTGATATGATAAACAAATTTAAAGTAGGCTCATCCCGGCGTGTTTACAACTTCATAACAGATGGCGAGTCTTGTATTTATCAATACGATCCAGAAACGAAGCGTCAGTCGACGGCTTGGGAGTTCCAAAACGAATCTACGCCTACCAAAGTGAAACGATGTAGAAGCGGGGGGAAGGTTTTGATGGTGAGCTTTTTTATTTGACTGGCTATTTGGTGTCAATTCTTTCAAGCATCAACGCTGAATGGTATACTACCAAATGCTTGCAGAGGTTTTCTCTGTTGTGAGCAACAAGCGACCAAACACAGGGCTCCGCGGGCTACTGCTCCACCACGACAACGAGGGACTTCCTGGACAGCCAAGGGTACTGCCCTGGGGTACCCCATAAGTGATGTCAAGATCATAACTGCATATATCACCAACCCTTACTCTCTGCATGCGATTTGTGAGGTAATCGGAGAATAATTTAAATTGCGTGCCTCTCACTCAAGACCTATCCGGGTTCTCGAGGAGGTGCGGGACAGAGACTTTGTCAAAAGCTTTCGCTACGTCTAGAAAAATTGCCAATACCTTTTGTTTACCATCGAGATTTGTGGAAACAAAGTTCACCAGTTCTTGGACGGCCTCACTAGTTTACTTTCCGGATCAAAAACTGAGAAGGTGATAACAGTTTGTATGACTCGAGGTATATTTTCAATCGTTTGTTTAAGTAACTTTCTAGAAACTTGGATAACGTGGGCAATATGGAAATAGGTCTAAAGTTATCGTCCCTTATGTATTTCAAGTTTAAGAGAGTTCGGGAAAGCGCCAGTTGAAAAGGCAAGAAAACAGCCGACCAACAGCCAGTCGCTTTTACGACCTTGTGTGATTTGTTTAACCTCAGCTCAGTATAAATCAGTGTTCGAAACTTATTGGCTACGTTACGAGAAGGTTATAGCAGTATAGAAGATTGTGTTCGGCAAAAAGCTTTTTCCAGTCAGCTGTAATAACTATCCTTCCGTTATCTCAGTTAGCAGTTTGTTTGCTTTTCAATTTGGATCAACAAGTTCGTAAACAAAGAGGCGGCGCAGCGCGAGGTGATGACGAAATTCAATTTTAGTGACTGTTTATATTATGTATTTTTTAATACCATGTGTAGCTAGTTAACAATTTGTTCGATCATACAATAAGAAAACGAGTGTCGCGAGACACGGTGTACGAGCTGCACCCTAATTGCGTAACACACAATTCATCACAATCTGAATCATTTTGTAGGATATTGCTAATCCATTTGTTCATATGTTCGGAATATTTGAATGCTCAACAACGTAAATAACGCAATGAATGTTGTTGAACTGTCTAAATGAAAGCGATTACGCTTGCATTGGTCATTGTAATGTAAACAATAACCGACCACAAATGTCAATCCACAAATGTCGTGGGTAACGAAGCAAAGTCATGTCGAGACTTTGACTCAAACACTTAAAACTATAAACATTTGTGTATCAGTGTTTTATTACAGCATACATGCATGTAACCATGTCCGACCGTTCTTAGTTTTCAGAAGATTTCTGCTCTCTACAATACAACAAGATTTAAACCATAAAACCATATTGCAACAAAAAAAGTTTCTAATTTAAGCTGATTTAGCTAATGCGGAATAATTTACTTCCTGTTAAAGGATGCTTAAAAAAACAGTGCTGACGACTTCACAACTTGCAAGAATGTTGAGGAAGATAAATTTGCTGTTGAATAAGTACACAGTAACAAAACGAAACAGAAAGATACATACATCTCTTTCATTTTCGGTTGACGTCTGTCTGAAGGCTTTGAAAATCTAGTCAATTATTTGACATCTGTTCCACTTCCTCGTGCATGTAAGGGTAGGTAACGTTTTGACGTTAACGTCTGAAGATGCGTCAGTGGACAGTACGTGGCATCATCATCATCATTATTTCAGCCGAAAGACGTCTAACGCTGGACATAAGCCTCCCTCAAGCACCGCCACTTCGACTGGTTTTAGTGCTGAAAGAATCCAGCGGATTTCCACAGCCTACATTAGGCCATCAGTCCACCTTGTGTTAGGCCTTCTAACGCTACGACTTTCGGTACGCGATCGCCACACCAGAACCTGTCGACCCCATCGACCATCTGTTCTGCGAGCAATGTGCCCTGCCCACTGCTACTTAAGTTAAATTCTTCGGGCTATATCGATCACATTGGTTCTGGTGGCATCACAAAATTATTATCAGGCCACCATTGCATTAAAGCTAACTTGATTGTAACTATGTTTTATTGTTTTGTGAAGTTCGCTCTCAATCCCTATAGCAAACATACTCAAAACTCAGACATAGATATGAAGCTAGTTGCCCATTCCAAAGCGTATTAGGTACCTATGGAGAAGAACAGGCAAGAAACTCCATTAGCACTCTTTTAAATAATATTGTTACGAAAATATTAGTTACATCATTAATGTTGATCTTATATGTGAGAACGATGTACAAAAGACTTACACGTTAAAAGCGTCCAGAGTACAACACATATAAATAAAAACAAACCAAAGAAAAAAATGATTAAAATAAGCCGTGGCAGCTAAGAGATCACCAGTGATGATGACTGACGGTGCCCGTTCACGAACATGAGAAAAAGTTAATTTCTCATACATACTTAATCAGCCTATTATATTCCCATTGCTGGTCACAGGCCTCCTGTCTGTGAGAGGGAGTGGCCCGTATCCACCACGCGGGCCCAGTGCGAGTTGTTAGATGTCATATGTCTTAGAATTGTTGGTTCTAACACATTTGCCGGTTTCCTCACGATGTTTTCCTTCACCGTTTTGAGAGCAGTAGTGATGAAACAAATTTACACAAAGTAAAGCGGCTGTCTGGGTTCGAACCTACGACCTACTACTCGTAAGTCGCGGCCGTTCAGAAGGCTAATTCACGTAATTTCATGACGCGCCGATGAAGTTGCAGTGCAGTAGAAGTTAAGTTTATGTTTGACTGTTATAGGGTATTCTCGTAATCTTTGAACTGCGCGTTAGCTGCGGGTAAACTGCGCGTCAACGGCACGGCAACGAAACTTATAATAGTCTATGCCAAACTCTACAAAACTTACGTACGGTGTGGCCACATGAGAGAAAAAACATTACTCACTAAATAATCGCATATAATCGATTACATTAAAATGAATATAACGTTAATATAATGTTTTTTCTTACCATGTAAACAAACAATTATGTTTTGATTCACAATCAAAGATACATTTTGCTAAAATTTGGCTGAATGATGGTCTAACATTGCCACATAAAACTAAAACTGTCATATTATGAGGAAACGCGCTAATGGCTTATCGAGTGCGAAATTCAAGACTCAGTGAACTTTAATGGTAAGTATATATTATAATGATTATAAAAAAAGATTATGGATGTAGGTACAGTGAATTATACGAAATAGTAGAAGTTTAAAGTAATTTCATTTAAGTTTCATCCTGATTCTTCAGTAGACATGACTTCACGCAAACGTGTGTCTGTGCGGCAAATGGAACTGCTGGTCGAGTATTTGGAGGGACACAGGAATTTTGCCCGTGGCAGAGTAAAATCGAGAGAAGCGAGTGCCCTGACATCACGCCTTTGGTCAGAGTGCGCCAATATATTAAATGCCGAGGCAGACGGGGATCCGAGAACTCCCAAAAAGTGGAACAAGGTCTGTTAAATCATACCTTTGTGTATCGCTATCGGCACATTATACTTGGGTAAATAACTAGATTTGTAATATTTTAGTGGTACACCGACTATAAGAGCCGCTTGCTCAACCGAATTAGGCAGATTCGGAATAACCAACAAGAAACAGGTGGAGGGCCAGGCGTACCTACTGCTTTATCCCTTTTAGAGGATAGAAATTGGCGGCACGGTTGGCGCAGTGGTTGAGCGATCGGCTGCTGCGCTGCGTGTCGCGGGTTCGATTCCCGCACGGAACAAATATTTGTATGACCTACATATAGTTGTTCCTGGTCTGGGTGTCTTGTGTATGTGAGTTTTCATGTTTGTGAACGCACCCACGATACAGGAGTAATTCCTAGTGTGGGGCAACGTTTAAAAAAAAAAAAAAAAATCGCTGCTCTACTTGTTGCAGGCAGTGATCTTGTGGGGAGAAGTGGCTAACCTTTGCTTGTACACTCAAACCATATTTCCTTCTGTCCTTCGGAATACATGCCTCTAGCTTTCCAATCAATTGCCGAGTCAAGTCTTTGCTCAGACGATAGTTTTTCTGGAATTCCCGATCCAAAATACGCAATGGATCCACAAAAAACCTATGCCTTTTTAGGGTTTGACGAAGTTCTCGGCCATCTATTTCGGCAGCGAGGGATAAAATCCTCAACCCAAGTTGGTAATTCATGTTCACTAAAAAGTTAAAAAACATTTAGAATTTAATTGAAAACGACTTGTAATTAACAGGTTTTAACAATCAAACGTATAATATTTAATTTTAAACACTTACATTCCCAAAAAATACAATTTGATGCCAACAAAAGTAAATATGGAGGAACATAGATTGTGCGTAACCGAAACTGCACGTTGATCGACTTGAAACCTGGAATGTGTCATTTTGAGACGTAAAACGAATAGCAAAATACCGATCTTGTTGCGTTCAGAATCACGCACTGATGACGCGCAGTAGGAGAATACCGATAATGCGCTCGCGTGACGCTAACTTGACGCGAGCGTATCTGTAGTGCTATTCTGTAGCCATCTCACCGTTATCTTAGGTGAAGTGAGCGTGAAATGAGCTCTCAGTTCCTCTGATGCTAAGGATTGACCAAGATGGGATGACACTGACAGCTCACTCCACTCAAGTCTTCACGGTAGATTTTTACAGAATCGACATGCTGATAGCGGTAGAGAATACGAAAAACGTTGTTTTGATCGAAACTTCACTGCAACTGCACTGCATCTGCACTTCTTTAGTTACGTGAATTAGCCTATAGGACACATCCGCCGCTAAAGGTGGCGTACGAAAATGTACAATATTACACACGGATATAAAACCTAACTTATACTGGGTTACAGAAAATTTCGTTACATTGAAAGACTTATTAATTTATTATGTACTCAATGGAATAGTATTGAAGTGAGGAAACGTGATATTAAGAGACGAATTCTGGGATATTAAAAAAAATACATAAAAATAGGTTTTTCTCGAATCCCATAAATTTTCGCCTAGGCTTTACGGGTTGCTTAATTGTTGCAAATGGGTCTCACTATCACGTCCTGTACGGAATAGGTCGAATTTCCCTGTCACCCTGTATAATTATTTACTATGCTAATGCTTTAATAAACAATACAAAACACTTAGACTAGACATAAAGATACATTTAGCTAAACTCTCACTATTTATTATACAATATTAAATAAAAACACAGCAACAACATTTGTATTCTAAAACTAAATAAGTCTAAGTGTCAGTGTATTTAATTGCCCTTGCAATCAAAAAAATATTTTACTGTAGTAAGTTTTTTTAAGTGTGTATGTTTATGCACCCAAGCATTTTTCTGCGCTATGAAAATTATGAAATGCCGAAATTATGTCTGATGAACATAGGCAATATTTTTTTTGACTAGACGTTTGCTATGCAGTTACCCTGCGAGGATGTGAAAGCTAGGCTACGATACTATGTGACCGTTTCCACTAATGCTAAGCTGTAAGCGGAGCTAGTAAGACGTGCTATGAAAATGCACCGCCACAAGGTAGCCGTGCGAGGAAGATGCGCAGCTTGAGCTATGCTATGCATCGGCAGTAGGGAAGGCACGGGGAGCGGCTGTGCCCTGCTTTTGCTCCCTTCCATAGCACGCATCTATAGAACTCATCCATATTTCATAAAAAACATAGCTTGGTTGAACCCGTTTCCACCGCTGCTATGCTATTTCCTCCAACGCGTTCATTGCAAAGTAGCATAGCACATCTCTCGAGGGAAAAGCAGCTAGATTGCACCTTCTTCATTTGCTGTATTGCGTAGTTCTTTTAGTGCGTGTACAAATCTTTTTATTTTTATCACAGATTTTCAATATGTATTGCCCAATTAAAATTTTCATCAGGTGTTAGATCTAAAGATTTGATTTGGTCAAAGATTAGGTCATTAGGTCAGTATGATTACTTGATTAGTTAAGAGAACATTAAATAAAGTTATATACTTAAATCATTATGCAAGTACTATAGAGATAGATGTCTATTGATACCAACGATTCTTTTTTTAAATAAACTTTTGTTTATAGCTTGAACAATACGATCAGGTTCAGCGACAAGGCCGCAGGTCAAACGCACACTTTTTGCTATAGTTTGAGCGATTTTTTTTTTCTAATCTTTACTCACCACTGTGTTACGTACCAGTTAGTATGATTGGCAATGAACTTACAAAAGGTTCATAGTGCACGCACATCGAACTAAGAGTTTTCTTTTTCTTTTATTAACGGTTTAAAATATTATTTTCTTCCAACTATGCTTTAATTTCATCACAATCGCACTAATAACTCAGTACAAAGCGAGTCTTTAATGCTCTAGAGCAGTAAAAATGTATGAAATTTCATTATTGCACAATCTCAATGGATTAGCTCTATTCAGCCAGCCAATATCAATACTTTTTTTTTACGTACGTATTATTTGTTTCTATCCCACTTGTTCCAAATTTAAATATAAATGTACCCAACAAAACTCTTAACCTTACGTTTAATAATTGCTCAAGTACAACTTTTAATTTCAATAATTAAACTTCTATTTTAACTGTTTGATATGAGTTTCTTTTATCTACTATTCCTATAGGTAATAGTTGAAAGAAAAGCAGATTATGCACCTCGCCTTAAGTAATTTATATTGCCCTCGTGCCTGTTAGATTAGAGCTCGTGCCTCGCTAGCGCTCGGGCTCTAAATCAGGCACTCGGTGCTATATTAAATTACTTTGTGTTCGATGTAATAATCTACTATTATTTCTAAAATATTTACATAATCACTTAATGAGAAACAAGGTTTTATTAATAAAATGTAGGTTATAATTAACATAGTCCAGAGCGCTCGTCGTGCTATTAGTTAGACATAAAATGTGTCGTTTTAATAACTCTGGCGAATGCGCGCGTTCTTAGTAATTTACTACAATTTACCCACAATGTAGTAAATAACTAAGAACGTGCGCGTCGTTGTACAAATCGAGCGCGATATTCTTACTATTACATTTTATTTATATATGTTGGAGCCGTCGAGGATGTGTTTCTCTAACATTAAAAAATACAAATTAGTTTTGCTGCTTTAATGTTTTTTGGTAGTGAATTGTCCATCATATTAAATATTTATCTTTCCGTGATTGGTTGTAGGTCTGTGTGTAATAGTACTAGGTAATTTTTCCGACGTGATGATTGTTCTGTAAAACACTCTTATTAAACTGCACGCATAAATAATAAATATAACTTTATTTTTCTAAACACACTATTTTCTCATAGTTCTGGAGATGTTATTCGCACTGTTGCTCAAAACCAACCATAGATAATACACTATATAATATAAAACCAACTGTCGATCACTCTTCCAATATTCGTGTGGCAAGTGTCGCCCCACCATTGCTCCGGAAGTTTGCAACGGAACAATAATGGCGCGACACCAGTGCTGCCAACCTAACTATTAATCTGAAAAATAGTTTATGTAATTTTAAATAGGTAAACGTATTAATTTTAAATGTCCCTCGAAAGGGTATTAATTAAATGTATGTTTTAACAAATTAATCAATTAATAATCAAATCTTAATTAAATAACTTATTTTGTATGTAAATATGTATGTCTGTCTTCGAAGCGACAACAGTTCCTTTTATATGTAATTTCTGAGTGTATTTCTTTTGTTAGGATTTTTTAAATTTAATATACAGGTATTTTATTGATGAGTTTTGGTGATGTTATTAAAGAGCTTAGGGTCGTTATAGATTGTATTTATAGATGTAAAGTAGGGATATAGAAAGAGGGCTTTAGTAATTTAATTTTGGGCGATTTGAAGTTTGAGTATGTTTGTTTATGTTGCCGATCCCCAGACCTCAATTAGATATTCAACGTGTGGCTTTACTAATGAATTGTACAACGTAAACCGATTTTTTTATGGTAAAACTTGACAACTTAGAACAAACCCTTTTAACGTGTGGCTGCCATGTTAAGTGACTGTCCAGTGTAAGACCCGTTTCCTTCGCTGACATCTCCATTTATCGACAAAGGCTTGTGATTGAGAATATTTGTGTTCTTTGTCGAGAAGATTATGTAGTTCTTGTGTAATTGCTTCAGTGGAGTTAACGAAGTAAAATAAATAGGTATCATCATTATAGAGTGTTATAATTATGTCCTTTTAATCCCGATTCGTGTCCATTGTTGATATAGCTATGGAACAAAAGAGGACCCAATATGTGAGTTGAACCTAGTTACTGCAAAGAACGCCTTATGTTATATAAAGAACAATGCTCGATTCAATTGTCAGCGCGTTAAGTTGCTGGCGCTAAGTGCCGGTACTCATGGGGGAGGGAAAACTCACCCTGATTTCCACTTTACAGCATAAAAGCTTTTCAGTACCGCGGCGTCTGCCGAAGTGAGTAGACGTGTGCCCCGCGTCGGTTTTTTCTCGTGATCGCAATTGCGAACACGATGTCGAGTGAACTCGAGGGTTAATGTGCGCAATAAAAGTGTTGAGTGAGTGTTACATTGGAACGTTATTTATCCATCAAGAGTAAACATCACAGGAGATTAAAATGTGAGTAAAACTAACCATAGCTCATAATTTTATGCTACTGGAAAAAAACAGAGAAATAGGCACAAAGGTGATGAAATATGTATTTTATAACTTAAACTATTTAATGTTTCACAGATGTTTGCTTTTTCTCCTAAACAGTGTAGGCCAAATGTCTAATATTATGTACCTATACACCTGCTTATAATATTTTTTACGTTGATCAAATATAAAAAAATACGTTCGTGTTCAAGATATTATCATTCATTTACCTAATCTATCAAGAAAACAACTCTGAACTGGCCCTATGTAGTTACCTATTTGGCATAACTCAAGCATCATTAGGTATTTAGTATCGCTATCTAGACAAACTAAGAAATCAATAATCATTTCAAGTAAACAATAGGTACTATTTACGTCTGTAATTAATATGGAGTACATAAAGAGTATTATTGGTTTGGTATTAGTATTAAAGTGTTTTGGGTTTTTCCATGGGATTTAAACATATCTAGCAATATGTGTGTGAGGAGTACAAATGAGGAGGTAAAATATGTTATTCTATTCCACTAATTACTTAAGATTTGATTATTGATTAAATACAAAACAGAAGTCTCTAATGTATGTATTTATTCACCCTCAAGCAAAAGGTCTAGTGGGTAGAAAAAACAAACGCCCGGTACCATTGTTTTTATTACGAGTATGTGTGGACGACTGACATTATGCGTAACGTTATGTATTTAAAACTTAAAATAATACAGGCTGTTTCAGTTCTACCATTATAAAATGTCATCTCAAGTTTAGATTTATTTTTCTATGCAGGTTCCACAGAATCATTTTTTCACCAGTGAATTAACCATTTAGTTCATTTTCATTGAAATACTCACTTGATTGTGTTGGATATGTTCGCAGAAACGTGTTAGATTATTTTAGGAAACATGCTCATTTATGTACATTTTCTTGCGCTGAATACAAATTGATGCGCAGTATTTTTCTGTTAAATATATTCGATCAGTAGAAAATAGCATGTGTCACGAAATTAAAAGTTCTATCACAATATGTCTAAGACAACCCACTGACCCATTTGTTTTCTAGATTAGAGCGGTACACAAACACACACGTCTGCAGTGGACTTGGTTTACCATGAACGGACTAGATATTTATAGTTTGCGAACCTTGAGAGTACATGTAGTTCCAATGTATTAGCATCTCTGTATACAATAGATTTTCCGCGTTGGCACGGGTACAATGCTTGTTTCGTTAGCTAGCTGATGTTATTGTACCGAACAGAGCAGTTGTGTGACTCAGACAACGCTATGTTACCGAACAAAATATACTATTTACGTACAACAGCTGATTGATCATTCGTGCTCATTGATGTTGATATTATTATACACTTGTAGAATGGCATTGTCTCGAGTTAGGTAGGTTTGTAAGTGGATTGTACTCATAAATCTACGTAGTTTCCGTGTTACGACGTAACACTCACTGTAAGGACTACTCACTGTACTCATAAACTTTGTCGACTCATCGAGTGCTTTGGTAATTACTAGTCGTATATTATTATCTCGCATAACTCATATGAACCACGTAACATGCAATTAAATGCCACTTTTAATCATTCTTAACACACTCAACAATTAGACACACTTGATAAAGATAAATGGCAACAATAACACTTATGTGCAAGTTGAAATTCGTTCGCCATGTGCGGAACTGAGTGCCAGTAGAGTGTAAGTGCCAAGTTTTTTACAATGTCATTGAAAATAAATTTGAAATTATAGTTCAAACTAAAACTCAAAGCATTTGTTTCAATTAAACTATCCACAGGCGCTTTTGAATTGTCAAGGAGTCGGTCTGTCAGAAAAATGAAGCTAGTTGCCCATTCCAAAGCGTAGTAGGTATCTATGGAGAAGAAAAGGCAAGAAACTCCATGGACACTCTTTTAAATAATATTGTTACAAAAATATTAGTTACATAATTACGTAACCACGTTTCTTCCTTGCAAGAAAATAGTATCTATGGATTGGATATGTAACTTACCTTTAGCAGATCCACAATATAACACACCAAACAAGATCGATGTTTTGCTTGGTGCCGAGGTTTATGGTCAAGTAATTCAAGAAGGAATGAAAAAGGGACCTCAGGGAACTTTAGTAGCTCAAACTACCTTGTTTGGGTGGATTTTATCGGGTGTGGTCGAAAAATCACATCAACGTCATGAGAATGAAGTAGTTATGCATTCCTATGTGGAGGACAATGACTTATTGAAACAGTTCTGGGAATTAGAGGCGGATTAGAGGATCAACAAAAATATCTTAACTGAGGAAGAAATTATTAACTCTTTAGACAACATTTTGTTCGGAACGAAAACGAAATAAGTACGTTTTTCAAACCGGTTCATTCCGTAATTCTTATAAGTAGGTAATAACAACTGAATGAAATTCGTATTATGCGTTGTGTAAAGATCGAACAACTAAAATAACGAAAAAAAAGGTTAAAACGTCTTATTAATCGTTAACGATTTAAACCGAAATAAATCTTAGGTATTTATGAAAAACCGTTTCGAAAAATATACCGGTATCCAACCGCTGTCACAGACTTGCACAGTCGGGGCTAGTAGTACAAACAAGTATACATTTCTCACGATTGTTATTGAGAAAAGGGTGTGAGATTAACATCTCGGCCTTGTTCTCACACGCTTAGGGTTATTAATCCCATGAAAACCTTAAGATAAATATATTCATTGTTATAAATACATAAGCTCCATACTGAACTTTAGCTGGCAATACCACAACGTGACTTTTCTGAAACTGTCAGGATTGTGGATTATTTGACAAAATATATCCGACAGATCCGAGATAGTTTTATACAGGGCGACCCGTAAGTCGATGTCAAGCCGGAGTCTGGCCATAGGTCGCGTCATAGTAGTTAACAGAAATATAGTATATATAAATATATAAAAAGTTAAATCATAAAGGAGTTAAAAGACCGTCACAGGCAATAGATTTTCTCGTATTTTTTATAAATGCCCGTGTTTAAAATCCATGGCAAAGTATATTTTTTTTTTTTTTGTTAGATGACTTTGACCTATCGCCCGATTCCGCCTTGACATCGACTTACGGGACAGCCTGTATATTATATTATAAGTTCGAAAGTAACACTGTCTGTATGTTAACTTTTTACGCCTAAACCACTGAGAGGATTTCGATAAAATATGGCAAGGATGTAGATTGCATCCTGGGTAAGAACATAGGCTACTTTTTGTGCCGGTAGCACGTTCTTGTAGAATAATTTCCGACCGAGACGCGAGCGAAATTGCGGACAGAAGCTAGTTTCTGATAAAATAATCTTATGTATTTACTTATTCGTCATATAGGACAGGCTATATGAATTTTCACGCATTGGCAAATCCCACGTCGTGTCCTTTAAAAGTACAGAAACGAGATTACTAGATTTCAGTCGTCACTCAGGTATTGTGTTGTATTGTGCCAGCGACCATATGCAGTCATGCAAGTCTGCATTCAGTACATACCTACGAGGTATTTAATGATAAATACGGTTATATTCCATGTTGGTATATTTAAAGCGTCTATCTTCTTCATATTTACATCGATTTAACGGATTTTTTCGATTATGTCATTTTAACTATGCCTTCTTTGAAATTACATTATTTTTACGAACATTTTTAATAGTAGTCATTATCCCAATTCAAACAATTCTCCAACTACGAGTATAAAAATAAAATATATGAAAACAACAAATAGTTTTTTTTACTTTTTCCTTGACTTGTGCTGATACTTTGCTTCTTGCTTAATTTCATGATTCTAGGTCAACGGGAATCACTATAACAGGTTTTGATTTGTTTGACAGTATCATAATTAAATTGCATAAATAAATGAGTAACAGAATAACTAGTTTTTACTATAGATAGACTGACTAAGTTACTACACTACACAAATAAAATACGATTATTGATTATTGACTACCTACTCACATATTGAACCATAAACTAGACATTAGACAGCCTAGTTCAATGTTTCCTTCTCTTTGTTACCACTTACTGTGACTACAATTACTTGATCAAATCCTTTACTTAGACAATATTGATTTATATTGATACTCGGGAAGAGTTTTATTGACATGATCTACTCATTACCTTTTTTATGAGTTGTGTTGCAATATGTGGTTACCTAGCGAAGTCTACAATGGATCATAATTATTATTCTTGCCTGAGCAACCGGCAGCAAGTTCGTCAGGCTCCCTTAGATGTCAATGCTTGCGGAAGCGTCGGCGGTCGGGTTGCCTCCTTACCTCAAACATAGCCAGGGGATAATGGCTGATCTTTGCGTTATGCTCGTGAACGGGTACTGCTTGTGTTGACTGGTCGTTTGCTGACCATGTTTTTTTATGGTCCTAGTTTATCATTAATGTGTACATAATCCAGCATTGCATATGTAAGCCGTCACTCTAATTTATACCTGGAGGCTTTGAGTTTGAGTTTGAGACACACTACTGACCTCGCCAGTGTCACAGACTCAGCTCCTGCGCTTACATACACATTCACAGCGTGTTTGGATGCTTGGTAACCACAAGATAGTGCGCGTCGCTTCGTGAGATCAAAAAAAACTGTAACGCGTTGTTGAAAGTGGTTTCTAAAGCACCCAGTCCCACTAAGCTATTTCATTGTGCTCTCCTGCGTCGTTTTATAATACAAATGTCATGAGTCACATTATTTACGTTTAGTATTTGATTATACTATGTATTTCCATTATTTATATAAAATAGGTAGTTATAGCCCACGTGTAATTTGTATAAATGCGCTGTAGTTTGTCATGCGATAGTTTGTTTACTTTATTCGTAACAATCTTATGAGTCGTAAATCCATGTTTGTAGATTTAAAATAAAAGCTTTTTCCAATCCTCGGGCGAGGATTTCCTGACTGCTCTCACGATCTCATTTAACTTTACAACCACAAACATTGGCAATCCACTTTCAATTTAAATGAAATGATTACCCACAATCACATTGGTCTGATTAAGCTGTCACAGTTAGAGTCACCGCGTGCTACTATATCAATCATCAACTGACACGAGTGTCACTTGATGATTGATGATCATTGAATTTTAGGATTTGTGAATAGATCGGGTTCACGTGCAACGTGGGTGTGCTACGAAGTATTAAACAAATTAAGATCTTAATTGCGGCTGAACTAGAACAAATACTGCGTTTGATGTCGTAGTATCATCTCAGAAAGTATCAATAGGCTTATAATATGACGTAACCCACACTTTGCAATAATTTGTAGTCAGATGTGAGTTCTTGTTTGTAAAATCATTCATGATAGTATCTATTTTTTTGTAGCGCCATGGTACGCAACACACCGAAAAGCTGTTTTATTCAGCTGTGGTTCGTTCGCTGGATTTAGGATTGCATAAATATTAGATAGCTAAGCTGGTTTTGTTAAGGTTGGCTTTGTATAAGTCTCCATTCTGAAAAATTATAATCCTTTGAGTTAAGAATGAAGTTGACTAGGATATTTAAACTGCAATGTTTAGAGAAACTGATAAAATATAATTATTATTGTTGTACGTGAATGAAACTTGTAATGAAGAATATTCTCAACACATCTACAAACCATAACACCAAGTTTCAATCGCCTATTTATTAAACAGGATAACACGACTTTATTAGGTAACCACATTACACTTTCTCACGCATTATGCACAAATTACTGCATAGTAAACAGATCGGTTTCACTAGGGGTCGTTCGGCTACTGATGCCGGAGCTAAACTTTTAGGATATGCTTATAATGCATAGGAGGACAAATGCGATGCTTTGGGCATCTTTTGCGATTTGTCCAAGCTACTCGATCGTGTTCTTCATGAAACATTAATCAGGAAACTGCACCACAACTGACAATCTATATAACGGCGTCGCTAAAGTACTTAACTGGTTTAATATTAATAACCTACTTCTTAACAAGAATAAAAATGTATTAAGTTTACGATACCTCATATTAGACCCGAAAATACCACGGTATTCTTAGGCATAACTTTGGATGCCAAGCTTCAATGGCCAGGTCCTCACCGGAGATGGTCGTTTCGGGAGGTTCCTGTTTCGCATAAGGCGGGAGATAACGTCCGGGTGTCACCATTGTGTGGATCGCCCGGAGGACACGGTGGAGGACTGCCCAGCTTGGGCGGAGCACCGCAGTGTCCACCGGGCTCCGATCGGGGCCTGGTCCAGGTCATGGTCCTCCTTCTGCGAAGCAGTAATGCTCGCGAAGGAGGAGGCGGAGCGCGTGATGGAGAGAGCCTTGCGTCCTCACACCCTAGTCGCCGCAGGAGACGCTCTGGGCGTCGGGATTCGAAAGCAGATTCCCGGGTACCATGGGCGCGGGCTTGCGGACGTCGAGCATTTGGTAGCTCGCCGCCCGGTAAGGACAGGGTCCGGGTAGACGCCGCGTCGTGTTCCACGCGCGCCTCAAAGAGTTGTCAGCACAAAATGACGGAGTCCGATAGGGCGGACGCCTCAGGGTCGCGGGAAATTCGAGAGAGATAACCGTGGCCCTGCCACAGGCAACTGAAGGAACACGGGTGCGCTTAAGTCAGTAGAAGTCTGACATGCTCTGGGTGGAGCGGGAGAAGTCTTCTGATGATATCCCACACAAAAGAAAAGGTTCAATGGACCCATAGATAAACTGTCAAAAAAGCTTAGCATAAGCCGTTATAAAAATTTGTAATTTAACTGATTTAGAGACAACCCGTTTAGTACACTTTAGTTATTTTCATAGTGTGAAGTCGTACGGTATTCTGTTGTGGGGAAATGCCGCCAATATTCAGACAATTTTTGTTTTACAAAGTAGGGCAATTTGTTGAATGAATGAATGAATGAAATGCACCGACCCCAGCGTGGTTTGACCAGACTCGATTAATCGAATGAACCCCAAGATTTGCACTAGCCCTTGAAGCCTCATGCTTCATGGTGCTACAAAGACCATTGCATATCAAGGAATAGACCGGGGGGCGCTTTAATGGTAGGGTGGTGGACGTGCCCTTAGGATAGGAAGGAGAGTGAGAGCCAATCGAGTAGTGCACCCTAAAATTAGCATTGGACTAGTGGAGGGACGGGTAATATTTGTCTATGGGAGGGCATCTTTTAACGACGTCGCAGCCGGTCTCTGCTATGCTGTGTTGTTCCAATATCTTCGTCTGAGGTCTCGCTACTATCCGTTTCAGTTTTCTTTTATGTTTCGCTAGATGCTTTTTTTATCTTATCTCGTTCTACAGCCGTTGTCATCCAGAAGTTGATTTCCTTGTCGAAGTAAGTCATGTCCTGTTTGAGGTTGTCATTCCAAGTGTAAATAGTTCGGCCGACTTATTTGGATTTGGCCTTGTACTGCATTGCAGCATGTAGCAGGTGTGATTTTCGTCGTCTGTGGAGATGTGCGAGATAACACTTCCTGTGGTTCTTGATGCGTTTGGTTACGGGTTATCCTTTTAAAATTTCATGCATTTTCTTTTGTCTTGGTTTATTCTTAGCGTGGTTAATCAGGTCTCTCATGATAACTCTTTCATATTTTCACAGTCTTGATCTGTTTGCTTTAGTGAGTGCCGACGCTTTCAGACTGTGTATCATAGAAGGTAAGATCACCATTTGATACATGAGTCTGGCTTATTTCTAGCCCATATTTGAGTTTATTATAAATGGTATTGGTGACTTCGCATCACAATTTACATTCACACTACTATATTTATTTAAAACCACAACCAAATAACGATCCCAAAGGGCTTAGTATGTTCAAATACTTTCACTACAACATGCCTCTCACTCACTCATTGTTTTTGCAGCACTTTTGAACTTAACACTTGACACTGGGACCGACTATTTGTGCGGCTATATAAAAAAAATACCCTCGGGCCGGCTACCTGAAGCACATTTCTGTAAGCTTGGTGCAACAAAATACAAGTTTGTAGAAACAATGCTTTCATTTTAATGATATGACGAATCAGCTATTAAACAAAATCTCTCTTTCCGCCCTTTTCAAGTTAGAACACACGTTTACAATGTACAATTCTGACGCGGCAATAAGGTTTACATCTACTTGGATCATTTATTAGCCGTATTTCCAGGGAATAATTGCTACAATTGTTAACATATGATAGGTTAGTGTCTAGGTCAAGGCAATAAGTTCTTGTACGAAATCTAAATCGACAGCGTTCGTTTTGAGTTAATAACATCCTACAAAAACCTTTCACCAGAATGTCTCTTAAAATAAGAACCGACAAACCTTAAGTTCACGACCCTGGTGACCCGCTAGGCCACAATTAGATTAAAGCTGAAAATCTAAACTCAGTTCGATTGGCTTATTTAGCCTTTTGGCCTTAACAAAAACAGTTAAACTGGACAATGAAACTTGATCACAACAGATCCAGGCTTTCCTCACTTTTAGGCTCTTTACGCAAGTTGTTCATTGCCTTCGAGGTTGTTATCGATGCTCGTTGGAGCCTTAAATGATTTGCTAAAAATTAAAACAATAGCTAAGCTAAGTGAGATCATTGTACTTTCTTGTTGAGAATTAAATTTCCTTAACCATAGAATGGATTGATCTCACCAAATTCGATGCTCAGGATCCTTTGGCAGGCAAGCAGTTCCGCGCATGTATGTAGGTGTGCAATTCCAAAGAATTGAATTTCGCGACACAGGGCACACTAGTAGTTTCTTAAACACTCATCACTTCGCTGTCCGAAACTGGGCGCAGGGTTGGCGCACGTGTAGCGCACGCTTTTTTTTTTTTTTTTTTTTTTTTTTGTCTTTTGTTTTTGTAGGAACACAGCCGAGACAACCGCTCGCTACGACGGCTCACAACCGAATCTACAAAGTAGGGCAATTTGTTCAAATTATAAATTAAGCCTCGGACACTCCCTCAGAGATTAATTTAACGACTGTGCCTTCTCGGTATATATATTTGTGAAACTTTTGTATGCACATGAAATATTAATCTGTTTCAAAAATACAGTGATATTCATAATATTAACACTAGGAACAAACACAAATTTATTGTCCCTGCTACCAGCCTCAAGAAAATTGGTGGCTCGTTTAAATGTCAGTGTATACGTTTTTATAGTAAACTTCCTAGCCATATTCAAGAACTAAGCCTTAATAAATTCAAATCTTTTATAAAGCGGAATCGTTGTTTTTTGAGAGTTTATGTGGTCAACCCAAATGTCCATTTTTTGTATTGTTCGTCAAATCGTTGAGCTCCTATAGTTCTGAGTTAAGCTGCACGATAATTGGCAAATGCGTGCACTGACTGTACAGGTCAAGTCAAATCTGTGTGTTTCTTTCCTCAAAATACCATTTAAGACACCCAGTCTACATGGTCCGCCTCTCATATTTTTAAGGCATAAAAATAGTGTAACATAATTATTGTTTGGCCGAAATTACAATGGCATACTTTTAAGATGGCAGATTTATATTTGGCATGGCAGAGTTAAAATTCCGCATAATTTCGTTTATTTACAGAGACGATTATTTGGTACAATTTCACTTGGCATACTATGAAGATTGGAATATCATTTGGAATAATTTTATCACGCACATTTCTATAAATTGCATTTTGAACCTTAAAAAGTCAAATAGGTTTTGCACAAAAGTTAGTGACAGAAACAAATCGATGCAAAACCGACTCAACATGCTTTCTTGCATGTTGCATGCTTGCTGCATGCATGGTGTATACTTTATTGCATGTTTGCATAGTTCTGCTATGCTTCTTCTTAAATGAAAAAAAAAACTCTCTAAAAATTTTCTGCAAGCTATGAGCCTTAAATTATTTTGGATTTTAAATGGCACTAAGACTAAATGACAAAAGACGATTCTGTATTTGAACTTTCTTTAATATGATGTTTCTACTTTTTCATTATTATGGATATGATATTTATGCCTGAAGATGATTTTGACTTACAAAATTATGAGTTTTGAATGTATGATAAATGAGTGTTTGCCAAACGCTTTTCTGCGAAATGAAGTTTATGCTATCCGTTATTATGCAAAATAATATTATGACATAAAAAGTTCTGCTGTAAGATTATTTTTTAAATTTTTATATACACTTTGACATTGATGGACTTTATACATAAATATACAAAGAAATGAAAGTTTACTTTGCAAAGTATTATATTATTTTAATAATAGTGAATGTGAAGACACTGTTTTTTGTTTTGTTAAATGTTTTTTTTTTTAACTTTTTTAAAGTTTTAATCATGGTCTGGCAGTTTGAGTAATTATTGCGGCCTACCCAAATGTCCTTTCTTTGAAAATGTCGGTCGAATCGTTGAGCTCCTCAAGTTCTGAGTTGAGCTGCATGATTACTGACAAATGCGTGCACCTCTGAGTTTGTTTCGGCTTTTCTTCTCAGAGTAGTCGAATAGGAAACGCCGATCTCATCTAGATTTTAAAATATGATTGACATGTCAAAGAGTTTTTACAAACCTTCTTACAGAAATAAAATAATTTATTATTTAATGAGATTTTGGCTAATTTTCTAAGTCAACACTCAGGAAAACAGAAATGTAAAGAAAGCAAGCCTATTTGATTATAACCAGAATTTCTATTTATTTAGGCATCTATTATTGAACCAATCTGTGATCATTGTTCTCACATTCAGTCGATTTTGGTCAGTCAGCAGGAGCGAACTGGTTCCGTTTGCAAAAGCGAGTGGAATACTGAAAGATTTAAACCTTAATTCATCATCATACCATAATCATCATGTGAGAGGGAGTGGGCCATAATCCATCACGTGGGCCTATTGCGGTTTGTTGGATGTCACATGTCTTTGAATTTTTTATAAGAACCAAAAATAACAAAGAAATGTGAGGAAACATGTGTAGGTACATTAGCCTACCGTATTCTCAAACTACAAACATTTTCCAACTACACCACTCTAAGCCACATACATAACACATACAAACATAATCAGTATATTGTGTTCCCACTGCCAGGGCACAGGTCTCCTCTCTGTGAGAGAGAGTGGGCAGTAATCCACCACGCGGGCTCAGTTGGTAGATGTCTCATGTCTTCGAATTGTTGGTTCTAGGACATGCTGATTTTCTCAGGATGTTTCCCCTCACCGTTTTGAGAGCAGCCACCACTGCTCTCAAAACGGTGAAATAATTTACACAAAGTAAAGCAAACTTTGTGTATTTAATTTCATCACCACTGCTCTAATAACGGCGAAGGAAACATCGTGAGACATTTTAAAGACATGTGAAAAAGCAAAATGGCAAATGAATGTTTCCTTTCCAACGGAAGCTTATTCGGATAACACGAAAATATAAATGGACAGTTTCGTTTAGGAAAACTTTTAGTTACATATTTTCGCTCTTATTTTTAATGTTATAGTACTGGGCATGGCTTTCAGCTCCGTGCAGTCTTATCTGTATAAGCACGCAGTAATTGGATAAATTTATATACGCCGTCGAAGTTGCGCTTTTATTTGCTGTGGAACAATTCGGCTTCGTTAATATGCAGGTAAACGAACGTGGCTATGTATTTAATAGGTACGTACCTATACAATTATATTTTGATCATAAAAGTTAAGTATTTCCACTGGCAACTGACGATGTTATTGTACTCCTATGATATTCATGTGACATAGTGTGCTTCTTTTATGTGTTGCATTCATAGTGGACGTGTCGTATCATAAAACAGCTATTTTATTTTACGAATTTTCTTCAAGGTTGTTAAGAACATGAAGAAGTTCGGTCAGTGCACTGTGTTCTATTATTGCAATACACGTGTTGCAGTATTATTTATAAATGTTACATTGGCCTTTTCTTTGACCTCCTTACTTTGGGATTTATTGTTTCGTTTGCATAATGTAGGTCTGGCACAGGTAGAGTGCTTTTAGGAACTGGTATCGCCATCAGTTGCATAAATTCTTATTCGCAGTCAACATGTCTCTGAGTTTTGAAATAGCAATTAAAGCCAAACTCCACAACTCATCAACGGGCGATGGCCGTCAGAGCCATTCGGTGGTATCGCACGATCTCCTTCGAGGCGGGTTGTGCGTTGGCCGGATCCCCGCCCTGGGACCTAGAGGCGAAGGTGCTCGCGTCATTGTATCGGTGGCGCGAGGAAGCAAGGGCGCGGGGCGAGCGGCCGATGCAGCCCCATGTGGAGCAGCGTCGGTTGCAGCTTCGCGGGTTCCTAGTGGCGCAATGGCGGGACAGGCTCTCACGCACTACCGCCGGCCTCAGCACCGCTGGCTCGGGAGAAGGCAAGGCTCCCTGACGTTTCGGGCGACGCAGGTGCTCTCGGGGCATGGTTGCTTCGCGAAGTACCTGTGTCGCATAAACAGGGAGCCGGACGCCCGGTGTCACCACTGCGTCGACTGCCGGGAGGACACGGCGCGGCACACGCTGGCAGAGTGTGCCGCTTGGGAGGAGCCTCGCCGTGCCCTCATTTCAGAAGTAGGCAGTGACCTGTCGCTGCCGACCGTAGTGAGTTCGATGGTCGGCAGCGTCGAGTCCTGGGACGCGCTGGTTTCCTTCTGCGAGACGGTCATCTCGCAGAAGGAGGCTGCGGAAAGGGAGAGAGAGATATCGAATCTCGACCCGGCCCGCAGCAGACGCACCGGGCGTCGGAAGAGGGCGGACAACGCCCCCTTCCGGCCCCTCTAAATAGGTCCAGGGGCGACGGATTCGGGGACATCCGTCGCCCCCCAACATCAGGACACGAGAAGGCGGCGCGCGTAGTGTTCCACGCGTGTTGTACGGGGCCCGCTCAAGCAAGCCGGCACCAGCCGGGGTTGCGGAAGAATTATGTGTTCCCGCGATCCCGGCGTAGGCGAGTGATGGAACACCGGGGTGGTTTTTAGTCTGTAAGAGTCTGACAGACTCCTCCGCCCGCCCCAGGGCGGAGGACATCCATGAGGATTTTCCACCCCGGAAACAAAAAAAAAAAAACTGTGTTTGGGAAACTTCGTCGAAGTCTATTGATCAATGTTTGAAGACTAAGGTTTTCAACCAGTGCGTTCTGCCCGTTATGAAATATGGTGCCGAAACACAAAAATGCTAACAGTAACAAAGTCAAGGTCGCTCAGTGCGCTTTAGAGAGGGTTGGGAGAGTAGCTTATAGTATAGTATGCAGTGGACTGCGATATGCTGAGTACGGACGGTATTGTATGGGCGGTATCTGTTTCACATTGCGGGTCTAACACTATTTCTGTCCCGATTGTTTGCCGATTACAGATAACACAATGAATAAAAAAAAAATGTTTTCTTCTTCTTATTACCTACGTCGCGTACCTACCACTACTGTTGTTGAATCATTTGGGTTAGGTTAGGTTAGAACTGTAACCATTAAAGCGCGAAGGAGAGCGAGCGAAGTGAGCGTGCCCCGGCAGCAGCCGCCGAGCGCCAGATCCCTTCTATTGTTGGTGAATCACTTGGGTTAGGTATGGTTCAAACTCAAACTCAAACTCAAAAATTACTTCATCATTTAGTTTTTTCTTTAATATTTTTTATTTTTGTTTTCATCTTACGCTATATACTTTCATCGTTTCGGTTTTGTTCAGTTTTGAAAGGCTTTTTTATTTCAGAATTCTACTTAATCGGTACTTTATAATCGGAATTCGTTAAAATTTTGATGTTTCGAATTATCATTAACACTAAATGAACGATAAATCGGAGTTGTTATATTAGGAATTTTGAACCATTCGGAACTATGAAAATCTGTATTTTGAAGTTCGTATTTGTGGCGGAATAAAACTTTTCGTATTTATATGGTCTACCCCAGAAAATTACGTGTTTCTCAAACTACGTATACAACCTACGGTGATGATGTAGTGTGCTTATGCAAAAATGTGTTTTCCATTATTCAACGAGACATTATTATAATGAAACCAGTTGACGTTAACATGATGAGCGTTATAACACTGTTTTAATGTTGATGTGTCTCATGAATATTTTGTTATAAATAACGTAATTATGTATTTTCATCGCCACCGCTCAATTTGTAGGCTGTTGTTAGACCTTAGCTTCTAAATAAACAGTGGGGTTAAGCTGTAGTAACTCATTGTCCAATTGATATTGTTCAAGAAGTACATCCCGTTCCTACATGGATGAAGGAATCAGTGGTGCAGTTTAAGCGTACGACTGTCGATGGCAGTTTACTAGTTGGATTTTCAAGTGATCACATAAAAATCTAACACCTAACTGTTGGCTATCGACACAAAAACAACATTAAAACGTTGTTGTTATATTTCCTGGACTCTATTTATTTAAACGAAACAATTAAATCCTTACAAACGCCGAATGAACCGGTAATTAGCTTTAAATTCGCCTTAATTACATGAAATGAGCCTCAAATAACGCATTACAGTGTACATAATGCATACAAAAGGAACTCTCATTTTACAGTAATGTATGCCACAGGCGAAACTCCAACACACGTAGCAGTAAGTACCTAGTTCATTTTAGAAAACCACAATGCCTATTATGAATGAACACAGTCCCTTTGGGATGGGTGTTCAGAATTTCTCCTACTTTGTACTGTGTCGTACAGCAGTGAACTCGTCAGTATTAACCACGACTTAGTTCAACCACAACAGAACATCCTACTTCAAACAGAATTATCATCTGGAATCTGTTAATGCTAGTTGAGATTAATGTTTACCATCATTAGCTAGTTATTGTGTATGAATGTGTTAAGTTACGCTTACGTCGTTTATTTGACGCATGGCCTGGACTGTTTTGGTAGTTAGCGGGTATTATGCAGTTAATTACTATTGTGAATCAGTGTTTAATTATCATTATGGTGCTATTGTGGTTTTGAATTACTGTAAATGTGAAAGTATTCCCAAAACAAAACATTCTTAACATTCTAAATGAAACATTCTACAATCTAGGGATAGAAGCGATTCATCTCATCGGCCACAAGGAGTTATGGAATGTTGAACTCGGTTATACTTTGCATTTCACCGTGTCATGATTCAATAATACCATATATATAAAACATACATTTTTATTCATTATATGGAAATCTGCATCAATGTGTTTGCTTATAAGCAACGTTGTTAAGGTATCCAACGTTTAAATCGCTCAGCTTAAAATAGATCCAATAGAATATACGAGTATCTCTCTGTATGTTTGTAATATCTAATGATTTAGTACATCTATCTCAAACATTGTTGAACATTTTCTGAAAACAAATATTATGTAATTGTATGTCTTCATTAGGCCACAGATAAAATAATTCTACTTACAGATACCCAATCCCATACATCGAAATGGCACCTTCCTCAGTCTGGCTATTGAGCTGGTTATTTTAATTCGTCATAATTTTCAACAGACGGCAGCATCAGCGACTCACTTATTGCCAGACTGTAGTTTTACAACGCCATCTAGGAGTCGACCTACTTTTAAAACATTTCCTGCAATTCTTTTTATATAAAGTTTTATAGTTCCGGGTTCAGAAAGACGTGTTAATAGATTTCTTTTATATTTCTATGTAAACAATTGGATTTAAAAAAAAAACGTTATTTAAATGAATAAGGATTACTGTGATGACAGGACAAATTGAGTAAAACACCTTCTATTGCAAAGAGCATGAGAGGCTACTTTTATCATTATAAGGCTCCGAATTAAAGCCATAGGAAATAAATCAGCATAAAACAATGACGTTTTAATTTTTACCAACCTTATTTCAGCTGAAATTCTGCAGTTTATCGCTTTCTAATGATTGTTAATTTCATAATAGTTACATACGCTGCCATCTGTAATTTCTTTTCAAGAGTGATTATAATTTGTTCGAGTTGAGACCCCATTTTAGGGATATGAGGACCAGGGTGTAAAGTTCACTCATACTCTTTAGAAAAGGGAGGATCCTCCGACCAGATGGATGTCGTATCTGGTGGGCAACTGCCCGATGATTGTTGTCGGGAAGTTGTATATGCTATCTGCGCGGTAAACTCTGCTTGCGCGATGCAGGATTGATGCGTTCGTTCGTATGTGGCGGTGTAGATGCCGCCACATCACTCCCCTCCGGAGACCGGAGGTCGATAGTGAGCTAAGTCTTGTATCTTGCGATGCTTTTTGCCAGTGCCAGCTGAGGTTCCAGTGGGTCGGAACCAGGTGTCGCGTTGTTCGCGGTGAGTCGGAACTGTCTGCGAAGATGTCCCCAGTGAGTCGGGGTGGCGCTGCTTGTACTCCAGTGGGTCGGATGTGGTACAGCGCCGGGTTGTGGCTGGCTGCTGCTGTTCGACCAGGAGAGTGATTAAGGGCTCTGCTTGTGGACCGGCCGAATGTGCAGTGTGCTGTGCCAAGTTTGCTGAAGAGGCTGAGGGTGATGACCAGGTATACGCTCGCGCTGCATGCTGATGGTCAGGATACCCGTTGAAGCCGTGGTTGCTGGCTGGCTGGCTGTGACTCGGCGCTCTAAAGCTTGCGGGAGTGATGATGATGACGTCACGCTGAAGTAGTTGCACGAAGGCTGCGCTGACGTTCATACTCGGGGTCACCAGTTTAGAGATATGAGGACCAGGGTGTAAAGTTCACTCATACTCTTTAGAAAAGGGAGGATCCTCCGACCAGATGGATGTCGTATCTGGTGGGCAACTGCCCGATGATTGTTGTCGGGAAGTTGTATATGCTATCTGCGCGGTAAACTCTGCTTGCGCGATGCAGGATTGATGCGTTCGTTCGTATGTGGCGGTGTAGATGCCGCCACACCCATGAATAGGCATACTCGTACAATGACATAAGCAAGTACCGAGCAGTAGCAGCAGGAATACGCAATAGTGACACTGCCACAGGTCGCGTTCATTGGATCCGTTTCATTACCATACCATATCTACTCGCAGTCGGACAACAAGATGTCGCCGAATTTGTTCCCTGGAAATTTACAATTTAGGAATTGATTCAGGAAGCGGTACTTCTGGACACGGCTCGCATTTGTAAGGAGGTTCATCTCTCTGGAGCCCTGACCGCCGATAGCTTGGACCTTGTTCCTGATACTGGTGGGCTACATTTTTTTTAATTTAAATAATTTTTGTAAGCTAATATTAAAAATATAATTCTAATGGATGGTATACTAAATGGAATAAAGGAAATAATAAAAATAAAACGCGTAGGTGAAATGTAAAGGTTTTTGACCACACAGATCCTTATACTTCACGTGATCCTGGATTACGACGACCGTTGTCGGCTCGAGCACCCTGCTGCACTCGCACCGGGTAGTGGTTAATGTAGCTATAACCTGAAAAGATGGTCCTGTGTTCCTAAGTAATCAGTATATCAATACAGTAAAGATGTACATACAATAGTAGAGGAGGCAAGTTAATCTAAAAAGACGTAAATAAGAAAATACAACAGATTTTTCTTGGTTCGTTTATGATCTTACTAAATTGTGTTGTAACCTAAATAAAATCTGTTTTGGAAAGTCAACTGGCTTGTTAGTATTCTTGACTACAAACCACTGCTGTTTATTCATATTTGCAGTATAGATTTCAGCTATTAATAAATGGGAAATCCAGTCTATTTCAGATACATGATGTCGTCACATTATTCCGCAAGTTATTTATACTTACTACCTAGTTACTTCTCAAGAAAGTTATTATTGTGTCAGTGAACAGTTAAAATGGTTTTGTTTAGCGCTACACCTGAGTTTCTTCTCCTCGTTTTATTAATAAACTACAAGCTTCAACAACGGCTGCATTGTGCTCATTCACTAAAGCTCTCAATGGTTTCGTTTGTATGTTTTGTGCCGTGAAAGCAACACTGCTAAACGTTGCTACTATTGTAGGAAATAATAACAGATTTGTTGCCTTCTTTTTTATTTACTCTTCGAGAACTTAACGCAAATCTAAGGCCATTACAAAATGCACAAATAAGTTCTTGCGACCAAGTTTTTGTATAGCGAAACTTTTAGTTACCTATTGATTTTAGAAAATGGATTGTGCTAGTTTCGAAAACTGGGCTTTCAGAACACGGAAAATACCGTAATTGTTCGTTGTTTAAGCCATTCATAAGTTTGTGCTGTGCAGTTTGCAGCAGTGAAAGAGTGAATGTTGAGTTTTTTGTTTTTTTTTGTTTCACTGGTTCACCAACAATTGTTCATTGGTTTTATGCTAAAGGTTGCATTTCACTTACCTATAAGCAAACTCCACATGCTAAAAAAAGTTGTAGAAATTGTACAATTGTCGATTTGAATCGTTTGATTTGATTGAGTAAAGTTTTCAAGTCTACCGCACAGTGAAATGTATTACTTAGTACATTAAAGTCCCACGTTCGAGTGAAAACAGTATCCCCTATTATAGACTGCTCGCGATCACGGCGGTGTATGTCATCGTGGTCACAAAACCGCTGTGACGTCACATTGCGGATTGGATGGCCGCCAAGCGCGTATTATTTATACTACTAGAGATACTTAATAAAAACAAGTGGTTTTGATCGCGTATAATTTACTGTTCTAAACAAAGAACGAAAGATAGCCAATGCAAATTTGATCGCGCTTGTTAAATATAACTTATCTTACAAAACTAAAACAGCAGTCAGTTTTTTAATTCACAAAAGGCGTGTAACAGTAAGTATTTACAAGGAAAATGTGACTGGAAACGCCGGGACCGCTCTAAAAGGATAAATAGTTACCTTATTGGTGATGTTCTAGAGAAAGATCAGGTGCGTAGAGCTCGCAACCGGCGCACAGTGTGTTAAAAATTAAGCCTAATAGACTTAGCGCCGCTCCAAAATCAAGTACCTTATTTTGAAGAAGACAAAATGCCAGCGTATTCCTTTACTGACTAACAGTATTATATGTTATGGAACATTTTTTGATAAAGTTATTAGTAGAAATACTATTGTATTTATTTTGTTTTAAAATCTAAATTACAATATACAAGCTAACACTAAAATAAATATGTAATGTACAAATGTATACAAAAAAAAGAGGGATAGAGCTCATAGGGCATCAAAAAATACGTCCGTATCGCTGTCAACGGGACAAGTACCCAAAAGGCTGGCAGCATTGCCACGTTGGATGGCAATGCTTATCCTTTGGGCAAAAAATTGGCCAGCCCTCTGGTCACGAGAAGTCGAAGTCGACCAAGCGTTTGGCGATGTCCCGAAATAACTGATGAGCACTCTGACCCCAAGGACCTAGTGTTTCAACCCCAAACGGTTCAAACATATACCTCCCAATAAGGTTGTTATATTTGCGCCGTTTGAGGGTTTCTGCTCCTGCAGCAGCCGCCCCGGCACAGCCCGCCGTGCTAGGAAGAAGGGATGGCGCGAGGGTGTCACAGGTTGCATCCCACACCAAAGGCCTACCCAACTTCCAAGGCATTATGGTCATTCCATCTGGCCTCTTCCCATCGTCACGTGCCAAGCCATTGGGTTCTAAAACAGCTGGCACCCCGGCGGTGACAAGAGCCCGACGGATGATGTCATTAATGCTGGCGTGCCGTGCCATACGACCAGCGCTCTTGCTGCAGGAAAGGCCATGGTGTCCGAGGCAGAATAATAGAATAGTTATTAGCAGTTTTTTCAGTATTTTGTTTTTAATAAGGGTTGACCAATTACATTTTATCCACCATGTGTATGGAGTTTTTTATTATCATAATAAAATATCATGTATTTGGTTTTACTAGCAATTATAGTGAGTAGATTGCATTGGAATCGGACAGCTAGTCTATTAAGATCACTTTGTGCTTCTTTAACAATTCCTTCTATACACCTTTATACCGATTTCATTAATATTGTAAATGTAGATAAGGATAATAAGGGCTTAATAAAGAACCTTGAGGTACTCCACAGCTTCACCAATACTGCGACTACTTAGTACCTATTATTAAGATAAGAATATAATATTTTTAATGCAAAGCCGGTACTTTCCAGATTTTTGAGAAGAAGTTTGTGACTTAAAATGTCAAAAGGCTTTTTTAAATTATTGAAGATCCCAAGAACTATTTGTTTTTATCAACGCTAGTATTTAAGTTAATAAGTCGCGGGTAGGGTGTTTGATTTCTGTTGGGAGCTAGTTGCATTATTTGATAACATTTTGGGATTTCACTTGTTAGCACTGTACCATTCGTTGAAAGGTAATTATTAAAACTCTCACGAATGTCTCACATATAAGTTTTGTATCGATAATAGGTATGTAGTTTTAATAATTATAAAGTCTGTAAGTGGAGCTTTTTCATGTGGCGGTGAACGTCACGTTAAATAGCTCCACAATGTTTTCACACAACACCAGTCCCCATTACACGTTATCAATAAAACACAAATGAGTGGGTTTTCTAACAATATGCAATGGCTGAATAGCTCGTTCACGTGAACTTTACGCCGGACACTGAGCGCTGGGTAAGTACAATTGCGGCTGTTTATAACATGATACTGGAGCATGATGGCCATGAACGGGACTTCTTTGTTTCTTTTTCTCGTCCTCGTGCAAGCGATACGGCACGTGGTCTGTGCTGAAATATGAATTGATTATTTAGTTAATCTAAATTGTGCCTAGGTGCAATATTAAGTTATTACCAAAAACTGTGTTAGATGTAATGTAGAGGTCACTTCATTAAACTCCAGCGAATTACTGAAGTGCCAAAATTAACGTGAAATGCTGAGCATTGCATGCATTTCTATGCTAATCTTTGAACTGCCGGTTTCATATTATGTCGAGTGCAGATCAGACGATGAAACAATGAAGATTCAGAAATGTAAAGTTTTATAATTACCTACCTTCTCGTTTAAAGATACCTGAAACAAAAAAGGTTAAATATGTATTAGGTAATTTAAATAGGCCCAGTTTTTAAATCCAGACTAGTGGGAACTCTGCATCTAGACGTGTCTAGGATCGAATCAAAATGTGATCAAATTGTAATTCTAAAGTTCCATGAAAAGTTTGTATCTCTGAGTAACTGTATTAAAAAAAAAAAAAAAGTTACAAAGATCAATGAGAGACGTTAATGTTAAATTATTACAGTGACATTTAAAAGTTCGGCTGATTGAAACTTTGAATGTCATAGATAATAGGTAAGTAGTTCAGGAACTTTAAACTTTAGAGTCATAGGTTTATAAAGAATATTAAATCATCGGGAGTATGTCGCAGCCCTTCAACGTTTTATAAAAATTATATGAAGGCTTCGACGTTTTATGTTAACGTATAGTCTTCAGATTATCAACGTGTTTTTACCATGTTCGATTATTATCCAATGATAAAAAGTGAAGAGTTAGATCGTCTCTTTCTAGTATATTTAATAAATTACTTAGGTTATGTATATTTAGCGGCTTACTTTGGTATATCCTAAATTGTAGTAGATTACTTTTGTTAACATTAATTTGCTTACATTAAATTATTTAAACAGTTACACGGTTTGTTACAATGTATAGTTTTATTTATTTGTTTATATTCCAACTCAGTAAATACCTATATTTTTTGAACTATGAACACTTTAACTTAGTTTTGAAATGGTTTAAAGCTATCACGTTTTCTGTTTGTTCCAGTACTTCTTTATTTCTTCTAAAACGAAGCAACTAGATTTAATAAGAATCTTTATTGTAGGCACAGGCAGTGAGATCACTCAAGTAGATTAGAATCCAGTCTGTCAGATGAAGTAACTGAATTTATGCGGGAAAATCCTTTCTTCGTTTGGATCTACGTTTCCAGCTTACCTGTTCTCATCTCAGTATTGCAAAGCCGAGACTATTCACTTTCGCTTACGTCAGATATCTAATTTTCTCGAAACAAAGTTAATACTGTAATACCTACACGCACCTCGCCGCGTCGTTCTATAACCTCACCGTCTGGAGTATCGTCTCCTGCTAATGAATAAATTAAAATATTCTTGTCGTGTTCGTGTGGTTGTGGATTTACCAATTAATAGATCTTCGTGATAAATTGCTTAAGTAATTGATTCGGCGTTTTAGAGGTAAACTGAATTAATATCTCAAAATAGTCAACCGTTACCTGTGGCTTCGGTTTAAGGGTGACTTATTTTTTTAAATTATATTAAGATATAATATTGAATTAATACCACCTAAAAAGAAGCGTAAAAAGAAGCGTAGAATAATAATTTAAAGTAAAATTCTGTGTCTCCAACAAGACGATGTCCCTCGAGGCAGTTAAACGTTCATTAAAGTAGCAAAGTTTTATTCACCGTCCATTTGTTCATTAATATTGCAGCGATTTTTACTTTACATTTAAGTTTTCCAAGAAGCCTGCAACTGTTCGTTTGTTTAGCATAATGAGTTTGTCAAAGAAAGGAACACTGTTATATTTATAGAAAATTAATGATGTAAGAAAATCGAATGTTCCTTTTTCCCTTTTTAGATTTTCTTTTCCACGATAAATTAAGCCATTTCACAGGGATCTCTTTTTCTTCTACTTTTTGCCCTTATCATTATTCAATAGAACGATTATGCATTTTCCTAGTTAATTAAGTAATTGTGGAGTGAGAAAAGGATCGCGTCGACTACGGATTGGTTCGACGTATAATTTTAAACTTGGTTCAAGTGTAAAGTTGAGTTTATTTGAAATTTTATTCAGATTTTTTCAAGTACTCGTTTCCAGCTTCGGGGTAGTTGTACGTCCTTAAATGATTATTGAGCGATTTCTGCATCACTTTTTACTGTGAAAAGATATTGAAATTGAGATTTATTTGGTTAAATTATCTGAAGCTGAATTAATTGTACCAAAAGTACTTTTGTTTTAAATAATATTGTGTCTATGATATGTATTTTAAAAAGAAGTGTGCTTCTATCTCTTCTACATTGTCAGTCCACAGAGACGTCAAGCAAAACAAAATGTTGATATTCTTTCAATAAATTCTTAATTATTTAATATTAGTTTCTCCTATATAGTGTGGTTCTTTTCTCAATAGACCATTTCAGACACCAGTCTACATAGTCCTCATATGATATGACCAAGATTATTTTCATATTTTTAATTTACACTTTGACACTGATGCACTTTATATATGCAATGACATTTACTTTGTAAAGGATTATACTATTTTAATTATTGTGAATGTGAAGACATTATGGATTTGTTGTTTTTTTTAATGCATTTTTTTTTAATTATTAGTTTTAATCATGGTCTGGCAGTTTGAGTAATTTATATGGTCTACCCAAATGTCCTTTCTTTGGTAATGTTCGTCGAATCGTTTAGCTCCTTTAGTTCTGTGTTGAACTGCATGACAACTGACAAATGCGTGCACGGACTGGACAGGTCCACTCATTCTGTGTGGTTCTTTCCTCATAAGACCATTTCAGATATCAATCCACATGGTCTTCACATAACCTGACCAAGATTATGTATGGACTTTAAAAGAGACTGTGACCTCTGAGTTTGTTTCGGCGTTTCTTCTCAGAGTACTCAGATAGGAAATGCCGATCTGTCCTAGTTTTTAAAATGATTGACGTGTAAAAGTGTTTGTACAAACCTATTTACAGAAAATAAAATCATTAATAATTTATAATAACTTTCATTTCGTCGGTCACAACACCCTGTCCTACGCCTTCTGCAGACATTCTGTCCCAACCACTTTCTTAAGGTCGTGGGACCATCTAGCTGGTGGGCGTCCCACGCTACGCTAGCCAAATTATTTGGTTGAATACTATTTATATTGAATAGGAGAACTCTCGAATCAATGAAAACCAATCCAAACAAGAGTTTAGGAAAGTATATTGAAGTTTTTAACTGATCCTTTAAAAGCTTATTGAACTTCTGACGATACAAAGTTTTTTTGTTAAACTAGCCTCTTATTAAATTCCTAACCTTTTCTCACGGTTGGTCGCAGTCAAACTCAAAATCAAAATAAATCAAAAGTGCCTGTAATTGGTTTATTTGAAATAAATTCAAATAAACCAATTACAGGCACTTTTGAATTGTCAAGGGGTCGGTCTGACAGAAATATGAAGCTAGTTGCACATTCCAAAGCGAAGTAGGTACCTATGGATAAGAACGGGCAAGAAACTCCATGGACACTCTTTTAAATAATATGGTTACAGAAAATTTATAACATCAGTCTTTTCTAGGATACCCTGACCAAACAGGGTAGGTTAGAACTGTGACCAACCACGCGCGATAGTTGCCAAGGCAGCGTTCGGCGAGCGCTACATCTAAGTTGGTAGCAGTTACTTGGTTATTTCGTATTTAAGGACCAGAACCTAGGCATTAATAAAGGTTCACAAAAAAAAAACAATTTATAGGAGCGTCCAATAATTCTAAAACGAGAATGGTTTGACCTTCAAACCACTGTTGTTTTAGAATTAGTAGACGCTCATATATACGGATTAATAGTAATATAATATTAATTAATTAATACATGCCGTTCATGAATTTTTTGAGTCCTAAAATCCATTGATATCACAGAGGATATTTCAATTTTAAACAATGTACTAAACGATTATCCTTGATCATCAGGTGAAATACACCCGCAGCAGAACGTTCACATTAACAATATACATCATCACTGTCACTACATATTATAAAATAATTTTTACCAGCCGCGTCTATTTTAATGCGACAAATTCAAAAAATACATATCGGTTGTTCAGACGGTTTTATTGGCTGAAATATGACGATGATTGTTGTAAATAATCATGCCGACTAGCAGATTCACTGGCGTGCGCCGCATAAACCAGTAAATTTATGTGAAAACAACGTATTACGGAATTATTTCTGCGAAGTAGTACGTTGCATGGGATATATTTCCTACCTCCACGCGGGTGATGCCGCGGGTACAAGCTACTTTTGTTTTAAACTGAAAATATAGTGAGTAATGTGTGTAAGGCTGAGCTTGGACTAAAATGTTACTAATTAGAGCCAGACTAATCCTATGGCTATAGACATTAAGGTTCAATATGAATAAATATACATACATAAACTCACGCCTTCTTCCCATTGCGGGTAGGCAGAAACTACAGAACGCCACCTGTTACGATCCTTATATAGTTTTAGTTTTTTTTAAACAATTAGTTATCTAACCCCAAAAATGTGTTGTACAATTCTCAATTTAAATTAAAATTTTTGGGAATATGCCAAATAGCAGGTTGTGTTGTAACTAGGATCTTGCATCAATCAAGGTCTGGAAAAGACAAATTCAAACTAGCTCGGTCACATTTGCCCATTCCGACCAAGACTTTTTTGCAATGCTACGGAATTGCACGGTCTTTTTTTTCCTCAAACTGCCTCTAAAACTGCTCCTCTTAAACTGTTTGTCTGCATCACCCAAAGGCTGACTGGTAGAAAATGCCTATGGCATTAAGTCCGCCTCTGTACATTCATGTGCTTGAATTATTGAGTAAATAAATAAATTTTCGTTTCATCGGCTTAATGTAAAGGCCTAGTTTTTGGCCAAGCTCAGGATAAAAGGAAGTTATTATAACATTTCCCTATTGTTAATTGTTTCTATTCTTAAATTTTTCATCTGTCAAGTTTCTGTTTAGTCATTATCCTATGAACACAAAAATTTACGATGCGTATTCAGCATTTGTGAATTTGCAAGACTGATTTACGAATACACATATACAAAACTATTTGATTATTTTTTACAATTGATGGTAATGTTTAGAGACCGATGCAACGCATGATACGTGGGCGATACGCAATTTGTCTTTATTATTTTCACAGCAGCTGCCATATTAAGAAACAATTCAGCATTTACCTTTCAGAAAGGTGTGGTACAGACCATCAAACTGAACCACTTTCTCCATGGAACCAATATAGTAATCGAGAAAAAAATATCATCTGTCCTATACAAAACTCCCCAGGGAGAAAATGTTTCAGTTTGATGGTTTGTAAAAAAATGCAATGCAACGTAAGCGTTCAAAAGTGGATAGGCACGTTAAGAGTCGTATTGCTGTGAACTCGTAGTACGACTGTATGTGTTTAAAAGACACACACCACAAAGATCGCAGTTTTGTACGGCACACACTGACGTATCGTCGCGTACTCGCGTCGGTCTGCACGAAACAATAATATATTTCCGTCGCTTTTGTTAGACCACTATCATGCGCGTGACCTAGCCAGTTTATACCATTGCTAAAATTTGAGTTTGTCTAATATGAGCTGGTAGCAGTAGGCACCAAGCGTTGGACTTTGCAGCCGCCGGCTTAGGTTCTGATCTCATAAGATGCAGCGCAGTTGTATTGCCAGTTTTGGTTTGAAATAATAATAACATGAAAAAAAATGTTAATTTTTTAATTTTGTTGTTATTGCAATAAAGGGTTTAGAACAAAAACATGCATTACAAGTGATAACAAAAATGAAAACATATTTATTTGTTATAATATTTTACATAAAGTTAACCGTTAAGATTATTTATATTAACTTCTTCAGCCAAATGGGATTTGCAATACTATGTCAAGGAACTTAGAAGCAATTTGTTTTTTTTAACATGTGAGATGTTAAAAAAATTATCAGTAGATTTATTTCACCATAAACATTAAGCTTCGATCATGAATTTCCAAAATAAGTGATTTTTATAAGTTGTTATGTAGGGCAGTTCGTTTACATTAAGTATTTCACATTTTATTTGGCTTTAGTGAATATAGGTTACATACTGAGGATAGCTTAAGTATTCATTTTCTGTAAGAAAAGAACATTGAAACTAAAACTAATTTTTTTAATAATTAAATATACAGGATAAGCTATTGCGTAACTAAAATGTTCTTGTTTTCAACGTTAATGTTTGCTGGGCTTCGGTGATACAACCTTTTTCAGCGTGGAGTACACGGCGAACAGTTTTTAATGACGCTTTTAATCAATTCAGCAAAATGTCCGGTTGGTATGAAACCATTTGTTTCATATTCATTCACCATCTGAGGGCTTATTTGAAAAAGCCTTCCACTTCATAAATAAGCGCTCCGACTAGCAAGGATTCCCTCTTCCTCACATCTCTTAACCCACAGACTCACAGTATTTCTCTAGAACCAAGAATTTGTAACTATTAGACATCACTAAGCAAAATACTATATACTGTAGTAATTAAGAAAAAAAAAAACATTATAAAAACATTACATTTATAACACTTTACTCATCATACACCAATTTAAACAAATAATAATTTAAATTGAGTCCTAGTCCGGTTTTTTTTTATCATGTACATCCACTTTTACGCAACGCAATCATACTTGCCAATGCTTTGATATTTACATTACACTGCATTTTGAAAATTATAACCACAACACCGCTAATTAACAGATTTAAATATTCGTCACCAACCAACAACGTTCAATTAGGTGAATAGTCATAACGAATTGCATCTACCTCAAAGAAATCGAAATTATTTACTCAGTTTTGTGTGGTCTATCTACAAACTTGTATTATTTATGTAAACAAGATGAACCAGACAAGTATCGAAAGATTATCGAACTACTTCACACGGTAACGACTAAGCTAGCATGCCATATGATAAATTAGTCGAAATTATGAAGTACTATTAATTAAGGACAAAGTGTGTGTGTGTGCGTATCTATAGTATAAAAACAACTTATAGAAGAAGGTCGTAACTGAAACCGAAACGTCAATCTATTGTTTTGTGAGATTGCTTTTGGACTTATGAGCGCTACTGTACATTCCCTCTAGGTGAGGTAAAATAATTCCAGCCTGTGTATGACCCCACCTTTCTGATACATGTGTATAAGTAGGGAAATTGATGTGGAAGACCTTCAATGCACTTACACAAGATAAATGGGATATTTAGTCTTTTACATGTTGTTTGCTTTCGATTTGTAACGATTTATAACTTTTGCGTAGTCTTAAAAAATACAAATGTGTTTTAAATATCGTCTTTGTTCCCTAGCTTGGAAGGAAAATTCATATTTTGAAGATAAAACAGAAACGTTAAGTGACACCTGTCATTTTGAATCAGTACCTAACTCTTTTGCAGTCGCTGGTTGGTGATAGCAGATGTTACTAGTTCATTAATCAGTTGCACTGCGTTTCATATGTCAACACACCACATTTGTGTTTGTATATGACATTAACGTAAGAGCATGCAATTACCCAAATAACTACGTTCTAATTATTGCCTCACGTGTGCAGTTAGCAACGTGAACGGCTGCCAAGTTCAGCGACTCATCTATTTATTTACGAATGCCGCGAGGGCTCGGTACTTCATTTGCAAACATTTTAAGAACTTTTAAATTAATATACCCAGACTGTTTATATTGAACAATTGCATACAATCTTTTATACTATTGCTCCCTCGTCTCATTCAGCGCGTCTCTCATGATATACATAAAATATGCGGCACCACGGAAGAGGCCGCAGTGAAGAAATGCTTCACTAATTAAAATACTGGAAGTAAGAATGTGGAGCGATACGAGTGCGGTCGGGTAGTAACGAAGTGCTACAATGCAATACAAAGCATGCGTGTGCATGTTGTACAATGCTATTGAAGTTGCTAAGCAGTTTTTGTTTGATATTCTTAATGAAGCAAGGAATTGTTTTGTAGCTATATAAGTCGTCGAGTTCTGTTCTGTGCAATAGAGATAAATGAGTTAATTACTTTTTTTAAAATGCCGCATAACATAATCAGACTACTATGTTCCCACTGCTGGGACACAGGCCTCCTTCCTGTGAGAGGGAGTGAGCCGTAATAAACTACGCTGGCCCAGTGCTGGTTGGTAGATGTCACATGTCTTCAAATGTTAGGTTATAAGACATGCCCGTTTCCTCTCAAAACGGTGAAGGAAAACATTGTGTGGAAAATGCCGAATGCCATTCACAGATATTTTAAAAATGTTATAGAAGATAGGAAGTGTGCTATTGTAAAACTTTTAAATATAATAAAAATATTCTCCTACCAGCACTCCAAATACAAGCAAAACCAATTTCTGTAGGACTACTCAGAAAAAGTCTACATATTTATTATTCAGCGAAAATTAAAACTCCAGTTCACCGCAGGTTGTCAATTTCCATCCATTTCCTGCAACATGGCGGTCGAGCCCGGAGTCGGAAGTTCAGATCCTGAACTCAACTAACGAGAACCTTTCATTTGCATTCTTTGTACTAAAGGCTACATTGAAGTTTAATTTCGTTCTTGGACTTTTTGCATCAATTTTGTGACAGCTACTGGAAATTTGCGAGAAATACCAGTAGCAGGGGATTCGGTTTTAAATATCAACAATTATAATATATCCGCTACGGGCGTGCGGGTATGACCCAGGTGTATTGAATTATTTGACTTTATTGGGTCATAAAACAGTGACACATTACAATATCAGTGTGACTTATTTAATTAAAATCTAGATAAACTAAAAGTTTTAACCCACACCAATGGCCGCAAAATAATGCGTGCCTTAATTATATAGAAAAGTCAGAAATTCTCGTACGAATTATTGGAATAATAAGGGTTAGATAGCTATTTATTTTTATTTATTCACATGGAACTTAAGCATAACTGGCGAAATTTGGGTATATTATAGGTACACCTCTGCCTAACCCTTTTGAGATTGCAGGCGTGATGTTATGTTATGTTAGATAGCTATTTGTGTGTATGAACGTAAACGAAGCAAATGGAGTATGTAAGGATCGTGGCGTTCTAAAGTTTCTGCCTACCCCATATGAAGAAGGTGTCCGTTTATATATGTGGTCTTATTTTATTTACATTAAATTTCCAAGATAAAATATTCAAATAGTGACTACTATTTGCATCTTTATTTTTTGCATTCCAGGTTTTTTCTCGCCTCGCATTTTATTTATCACGAAACATTAAACCTCCCGTACCTCAGTAAAGCATCTACAACACTTACCTACGCATCCGTTGGCCACTTAACTGAGTGATAAGATGTAGAGAAATAACCCTGCTGTCAGTAACTTAGGACTGGAAAGTGTTAACAAAAATTCGGAAATATTCTCCATCGTCTGTTATCAGGAAAGCCATAAGAATATTTGAAAGTCTGTAAAATTGCACAAGCAAAAATAATGGCTAATAACAAGGGTTGACAACCCTACTATATAATATAGTATCCTACTAAAGGCAAAAATCCCATTTCAATACGAAATAAGCGCAATGGGCCAGTTTGAATCTCATTAAAGCTGAATTAATGGTATTGTAACTTTAATATAAGAGTGTACTATCAGTGATGAGGCTCAAAAAGAAAACAAATGTGCATTTAAAATAAACGTTTTTTTCCCTATCTACTCTTAGTATGTTTTTACAGGCAATGGTTTTGAAAATACTATATTTGATATGTAAAAGAGCGTTTAGAAACTTGGGTTTTGTTCTGAGGCAGACAATGCACTTCACTAACATCGCAACCGTCAGGGTCCTGTATGACGCACTTGTTAGGAGTCATTTGGAACATGCTGCTGTCATATGGGCTCCGCACGAGGCCAAGTACTCGGTAATGCTGGAACGCGTACAAAACAAGTTCACGCGCCATTTGTACAAGAAACTGTATGGGGTATATCCGTTTTACCCGTTGATGTACCCCACTCTGTTTGTGCTCGGTATGGTCGGATACAACCAACTGAGGGTGCGACGGGAGTTCACGCTTGTGGCGTATCTGGTTAGGTTACTTCGTGGAATTGAGCATAACCCGGGAGTACTGCAGTGCCTGTGTATATGTGTACCGGACCGATATGTGTGGAGGCGGCGCCGCCCGCCGCTGCTGGCTGTACCGGCTGCCAGGACCAACCTACTCGCCAAAGCACCATTGACCCGTGCAATTCGGGTGATTAACGATCTTCACGGGAAAATCGATGTATTTACAAGCCATTTGAGTGAATTCGCAAAAATACTATTGTTTGTTTTATGTTATAGTGTAAATTAGTAAATTAATTAAGTACTAGTATTTTTAAGTTTTTCATAGTTTTTAAATTTATATTGTAGGATAATTTTAAGACCTCGCTATCGCATTAGGTAACCTGTAATGATAGTTCTAAGGGAGATTTTAATAAATAAATAAAAAAATAAAAGTTGGCAACCCTACGGGTAACCCTCTCATCTATCACTGCGATCTTGAAAAAGGACCGGTCTATCATCTAGCAACAATTCCATGGGAATTCCGAGTAGATAGCCACCCTGTGTGAGAATATTGTCTGTTGCCCTATAACAAAAAGTTTACCACTTTTTGTGCCTCTCGGGTGAATACTCCTAGTAAAAACTATTTCAGTTAACTATTTCGGTATGGTAACGGAATTTAAATGTTCGGTTACCATTTAACATGATTAACCTTTGCTCTTTTTATTTCAACTTTATAAAGTTTTTCTAAATATTTAGATTGCCTCGTTGATAGCGGTCGCAAGCGCTACTGCTGAGCATGAGACCTGGGTTCGATTCACAAGTCGGTCAAAGTGCAATAGGAATTTTCTCTCTGGAATTTATCAGTACCTGAAGTCTGGATTTGTGCCCGGCTGCTGTCAATAGGCCCGCCACATATAACATGGGACTTAAAAACATAACGCGAAACGTGGGTGTCCACCTCCGCCCAGTCCTAAATTTCGTTGGCACCGGTAAGTACAAGTATTGGAGGATATTGGGAATGGTTCTCTGTTTCTGCGTACCGATTAATTTAATGGAAACACAATGTGTAATTATTTATTTATCTATCGGGTCAAGAGACACAGCTGGTAACAGATTTTTTATGACCGAATTACAATATTGACTTTTCAAACTCGACCCGTACTCATCTGACATCGTTCCAGATTGTGGCTTCAGTTGTAACTGTTAAACTAAACGTCTGACTAAGTTCGCCAATATACAGGGTGGCCAAAATAACGTGGATCAAACGCAACTAGGGGTTAGATGGGGTCATCAGCTGCGAAAAATTGATCTACGGGAGGTCCTTAAGGTCAACCCCTGCTGATTTATAATTTATCTTGTGTTTTTATGAGAAAATTTACTTTTTTTTACTAATTATTATCAAAGTTCGAACAAATCTACATCCTATTCTTTTTTTATCATTTTCACTTGATTTGTACTGATGAGTCCTTGTGATGATGGTTGTTTATTGGGTGTGTTGAAGATAATATTAAGTTTTACGAAATTTGTTTTTCCAAATCATAACTTTTTATTTACTTCGGACCCCACTGTGAAAAAAAAATACTCTACCGAAAAGTGACCATGTATTACAAGTTTTGGCGCATTTAATAGGGATTCTGAAAAGTTATTACACATGGCCATGAGTGGCTTTAATATCTTTCGAGAACGATCATTCGTAGCAAGGCCAAAGTGAACCTTACCATAAAACTCGGTTAGGACTATTTAAAAATAAGCCTCTCTTTTACACTAACCATTTCATCCTTTGTCAATAAAAGGCCAGTTCGCCCGTCACTTCAGGTAGCGATATCTTTTCTAGGAAACAAAAGGCCGGGCTGGCCGGGCGGTGGTGGGGGGATGCGCGTGATCATCTTTCTTTAGAATGTTTAGTGTTCTTTGGTGACTCGCATCCTGCCTGTGACTACGTACGTGTACTTTTTCTCGGTTTTACGACGACTTCTGCAGCCTAATTGCGTAACACATTTTCATCAAATGATCGAGAGTAATTGTCTTCGTTTAGACCGCACTCTGCTTGATTTTACGACTTTCGTATTGCGTAACTCCACTAACATATGAAACGAATTCAAATCTGTTTGAGACGACATAGAGTGAACGATATGCCAGGAAAAATTGGGCAAGCGCCTTTTTTTCGAATTGTGTAACCATTATGACAAGTGACAATTGGTTTGGATCACTGACATGAAACCAACTGATAATCGCATTGAAAGCGAAGTCAACCTTCTGGTCGCTTTCGTTTTGCGATCCACATATTTTTGGATTTAAACCTATTATCTCCTTATATCATTCGAAAACATGTAAATGGTAGTCTTCCTGATAAATTGTGAATGTGATTTAGTGTAAAACCTAAATGATAAATCATTATTAGTGGTGTTTTAGTTATCGAGTCGGCGAGGTGGATTTCTTGGAATAATTGTAAAAAAAATCTTCTGATAAAAGTGCTTACAACATACACTAAAGATACATATTATTATATTTCAGAAACGAGGTATGTTGGTGACATTTTAACGAAAGACAAATACGTACATAGGCATACGAGATATACCGTAACAAACTTATCATAAGCGACACGCTTAGTTAGCAACCCAGTCGACAACTTCATTGTAAAAGCCAGAAGCACTGAGAACATAGACACCATACCTATTCCACACCATTGAATGTTCAAGGTAATAGCAATATTATTTTCTTAAATGTGTTGAACAGTGAATGTGCCCAATTGGATTGTAAATATCCTATCTTCAAAGAAGCAAAAATGTTGTTGTTGTTACACACATTGTTTGATAAGTAGGTAGGTACTGGATAATACAAAAATAGGTAAGGCACCACCAAACCCAAACCTCTTTGTATAAACCTAACCAATTTACAAAAATCTGTAAAAATGCCTACTCTTATTAAATATATATTTTGTCATAACCATGTACCTAGTGTAAATGGTCAAAATCTATTTAGAGGATTTTAACATTTAATTCTAGCACCGCTATGATAGTCATGAAGTTATCTAATTAGGGAAGTAAATTTTGAATTTATTTTATGGAGCCCCTTCAAAATACTCTTCTTCTTCTACTTTTGCGTTGAATTGGTTTTGCTTCATACTGCATTGAACAATGTATATGTATTTATACTAAGATATAATATCGTAGGCCATATATCTTTTCAACTAATAACAGAGGTTAGACAATAAACAATAGAATTGTAGGCACCGAATTATTGTACATAGCAGAATATTACTGTTCTGTAGATTGATTGTGCATTGAAGTGTCTAAGGGAAAGGCCTATTAAACTTGTGGATGGATGATGTAAATGAATAAGGATTAACTAATTCTTTTTGGTGTTCTTTCAGGTGTCAGGCTCAAAGAGGTACCTACATTATTCAGGAAAATAACTTTCTCTCAGCGATCACAGCAAGCATTAGCAAGCAGAAGGTATATAAATTATCCATGATTACTTCTATGGGAATACATTAGCTGCCAAATTCCACCAATCCATGCAATATATTTGTTCCAATTTCATTTAGTCTCATGTCCAAATATTCCATGTTAAATGTGAATAATTGCTATTTTCATGAAGGTTGTAATAATATAATAAAAGTTTTTTTGTCTTGTTTACCTTAATTTATTTGTTTCTATTTACCTATATCTATTGAATAATAGTTAATTTAGCTAAATGCCACCTTTTTTATAATTAGTGTAACAATAAACACTTTCCTTTATTTAAAAAAAATTGTAAGTTCTTAGTGTATTCTTAAATATTTCATCCACAGTTATTTTTAAAAGTTTACACTGTTTTCAATTAACTCAATAGGTCCATATGTTTACATAGCTATCCTGCAGCCCACAATCAATTGTGTTCTAATAAAAATATGATTAGCTTTTATGAACAATTGTCAGGTTCTATGTTAAGCAGTAGAAGTGTATACAAAGTAGTAGCAGTAGTAGCAGTGATGTCAGAAGTAAACAGCAGCAGTAGCCGAAGAAACAGCATTGGTGCACCATCATTCATGCTGCCTTCTTGTCTTTGTAGGTGAAGCGCCCCGGGAACTTTCCTACAGTTTGAAAACAAAATCAAATTATTTTCTGTTCAAATAAAGTAGATGCCTAGTTTGCCAATAATGCTTATGGCTGAACAAAAGCCATCGGCCTAATCCTTGCTGTGGGTTGTATGTCTTCTTTATTTAGAGCCCATTATTCAGTCTCCAGATGTTTTTATTTAACATGACACTAAATTAGAATAGTAAACATTATTTAGGTAAACATAAAATATGTGATGTGACTACATAAGTAGATAGTTCGCCCAAGGAAATATATTCACAATTATGTGAGTTGCCGCTTGATTCATAACTGTGTCAAAAAGCTTACCTTCAATTATTAATACAGCCGATTGGTTTTCCATGTCCTGCACAAAAACTTCTTTGTAAGGAGTTCCCCCATTTGTCAACTAGATTATTGTTGGTATTTGTATTCCATTCTTGTAAGCTTTAGCACCGTCTGCAAAAATATTTTGATTATTTTTTGTAGTAGTTATTATAGTTTGTTTCAGTACAAACAAAACATCAATTTACAATTTCAGTTGTTAAGCGAGGTTGAAGGTGATATACTAATTTACAATCATTACTTTTTCTGCAACAAACAGGTCACCCCACATAGGTTACTAACTTGTGTCTACACAACAAATTAATGATTGTCCTTAGGTAGACTGACCAATAAAGAACCTCTGTATACATAAATGAATAAGATATGAAGGTACACTCCTACACACGTTATAGATATTGGCATAGGTACTTACTTGTAGTGATGATATTGACATAAGTACTTTTCGCTGTGGAGTGTGTATGCAGCCAATACAAAACGAAGACAGAGCCATATCAGCCCTAGCCCCTAGTCCTTGCCAAACGTTTTCAGCGATACACATACAAAACAAGAATTCGAAAATGTAACATAGGCCAACATGTATTGCTAACTTATTTTACCGAGTCCACTTGGGCCGTAGGACTAAATTTGGAGAACTACTTACTTTATATAATTTCACAAATAAAATTACTCGAAAAAGTTAGTGTGATGTTTGGATGTTTGTTAGATACACATTAATGGCTTAACAGTTCAATTTTTATCCTGGAAGTATGTTCCGTGTATTTTTTTTCGAAATGACGTTGTTTTCGATCTTTACACGGGCGCAGCTTCTTATAAAATTCTTCACTATAATCGTCATGATAAACAGTATTTACAAATCAGCTTTCAAATCCGAAGTAGTTTCGGCATTTGAAATAAATAAATGGTAAAATTACTGACACAGGTTTTAGACAAACAATAGTTTTAGTATATGATTGTAGTATTTTCTACAAAGTCCTAACCACCATAAATTTTGTCTGCCGACCGCCCTAGTACGGGTGTCCAAAACTCCTAGTTTTAGTGGAAGTCCCACTTATTTGACAACACTGCTTTTCTACGATTTTGTCATTGGCCACAGATAACTAAAACGTGAAGAAAAGAACGTTTCGTTGCGTATTTCAATTTTGGTAGTTTATGGTAGAAATTGTTTTATTTATTGGGTTTTAATTTTTCAGCCATCATTGTACAATTTTATTTAAAAGCATTAGTAGACGGTCAGTTGTAGTTAAAACAAAATTAAATTGTAGCAAAATTATTCGGAAGCAAATAACTCCTTTTCGATGAAACAAAACGCGAGATAGTGCTAGAAATGATATACATCCCTATAAAACTTGGCATAATTGAGATCATTTTTATTACACAATTCCGATTATAGCAAACGATTAAGATCGCAATTTGTTTCATTTCAGAATCGCATTCAAAAACAAAATGTGTCACGCAATTAGGGTGCTGATCAGTTTCTTTCCTTTGAACTTCGCTTTGTTTTTCGGACTTGTGATAGATTGCCTACCTGTGACCAGTGCTGTGTGAATCGGACTAGATTCGGAATCTGACGGATTGGCTACAAAAGTGGACAGATGGCTGCTGCAAGGAGAGAAAAAGTAATGATTTGAGAAAATCCAATTTCGTAAAACTTAATATTATCTTCAACACACCCAATAAACAACCATAAATAGCATGTCTAACGCAAGGACTCATCAGTACCAATCTAGTGAAAATGACAAAAAAGATACAGGATGCAGATTTTTTCGAATTTTGACAAGAATTTGCAAAAAAAAAGTCAATTTTCTCATAAAAACACAAGATAAATTATAAATTTGCAGGGGTTGACCTTAAGGACCTACCGTAGATATTTTTTTTGCAGCTGATGACTCTATCTAACCCCTAGTTGCGTTTGATCCACGACTTTTTGGCCACCCTGTATAGTTAGCTGAATATCTAATGCCTTGTCTAGTTTAAGAAGTGAAATGCAGAACTTCATCTAAATAACTATACAATACTAGCTTCTACTAACTGCGGCTTCGTCCACGTGGATGTCGGAAATTATCCCATGGGAACATGCTACACATATTAAACTTGTAACATACAGACAGAGTTACTTTAGAATTTATAATATTAAAGTATAGATATGACAAGCCTAGCTATTTACTTATTATATGTACTTCACTCATAATATAAATAAAAAGTTTTTTTTTTACTGAGGGTAGTGGGCATAAGTTATTACTCTTAATAACATAATACATGTTATATTGTTTTATTCCAGCTAAAGTTATTCTTATCTATTTTAATGTAATGTAATATTGGTATTAATTGTATTGTAATCATTTATAAATTATCATTAATTTGTAATTTTGGTAATCTTGTAACATTTTGCAATCTTGTGCAAATTCTATATGGGTGTATTCCTGAAGTAAGAATGATTTGATTTGATTTTGATATTTTCTATTCTTTGAAAAGACTTAAAAATAAATAATCTAAAGCTTCTTATATTTTTACTAAAATGTATTATTAAAGAACAACTTTTGTTACGTAGTAAGTAGCCTTAGTTATCTCAAAACAAAGCAGACCTTTAGTAAATATTTCCACAAGTTACGAGCAAACCAGTTTCAAAGGCTTTTGTAAAGTTTTTAAAGAACCAAAAGTACGCAGTAGAAACTAGACGTTAGATTTCTCAAAGACTCACGGAGTCGCTTGTTACAGTTTCTAACTAACTCAAGTGCAGCTTCGACTGAGTAATCTAGAAGTTCATGAAGTTTTGATCCATTTTGAGCATGTATAACATGTACGAAAATAGATTTAGGATACTTTAATGATATTTTATAATGTTAATTTAGTAAGGTTTTATGATATTATAATAAAGTCAAGTTAGATTACGTATAGTTAATATCCACTTAATGTTTGTATAGGCTCCCTGTATCAGAACAGGTGAAGCTAATTAAATTCATTACAGTACAAGCTTAGTTTCTAGATCGCTTGCACATTCGCTCACTGGTAAAGCTTCGCCTTTAACTAGGTAACACAAGTCAAAAGTGGGTAAACTAGCGGTGTGCAGCAGGTTATGAAAAGCGACTGTTGTCACGTCAACGACCGCGAAAAGTTACAAAGTACACACACTGTTTTGGATACTGAATGACACGGAATGTTTGTAAGCATCATCATCATCATCATAATCATTGCAGTATTATGGCACTAGGTCTCACGGCGCCTCATTAGTTTTAACAGTGTAAGTTTATTGTTGTGTCGCTGCCTGGCTATGCAAATGTGTGTTAAAAATATGTTTTTTTTACTTGATAGTTAATTGAAGGGTAAACAACAGCATTCAGTGAGATATATGCAGTGGAGTTTGTAAATAAATAAACAAAATCAAAGTTTATCTTAAGTTCGTGTCAATCTAATTTATTGTCACCGAATAATACGACAACCGAGCCCAAAATCGTTGGTTTGGTAAGCTGTGGCAATTTATGTAACAACTTAAATGCGTGACTTTTAGAGTGACTTCGAGGGCAACATGCAAACGGGCAAAAAGTCGACTGCTGCCAACGACGCGGATACAAATCGTTATTCGATTGTAGCGAGCGAGGCAATCCTGAAAGGAGGCCGCGAATATATGCGAAGCACGGAAGCCCCATCAACATCCTAAATCCATTACTATATTCAACGCGCAGGACGTTGAAAGCTCTTTGCGTACATTTCACCCACGAACTGCACGTGTAGAAGGATTGGCAGTATGCCTTGAAAAGTGCGATTTTAACATCATTACTACAACGCGCAAACCTGTTGGCTACCATATTACATTGAACCGCCAACGCCCTTTGCTCCCATCACTATACCAGCATCATCAGATAAGTCCTCCGTGACTACATGCCCCAGATATTTAAAATGTGTGACTCTCTGTAGTGGCTTTCCGCTTAAAGTCACTGGGTGAACATTATCTAATGACCTAGACTTACATTTAAAAATCAAAAGCTCACTTTCCTTAACATTGTATAAATAGACCCTGTCCAAACCACTCACGTAACGGAAACTTTAGAAAGTCGTGAACTGTGATAGTTTAACTTTTGGTTCTGAGTTTGGAAGATATTCTTTGTGCTTGGATAAATTGATTCTATTTTATGGAACCTTAGTAGAAAAGTGAATGTCCGTTTATATAAAATATTAAATGAGCGCCAGCGTTGTATTTAGAATTAGAAACCTACAAAAAACAATAGTATTGTGAAGTATAGAGGACTAATCGGTTGCTTATAATAGTCCATCAGACCGAATTTCGGCCATGGCAACCAATTTCCATTGAGACTAGCCTTCGACGCGGGAGGTATTATAGTGGACCAAGGTGTGCGCAAACACAGGTGCGTTCTCTTTCCTACCTCACTATTATAGTCCGATGGACGGCAATCCGACCCAGCGAGAGACACGCGGAGACACGGGTCTGTCACACCGTTGCTTGCTACGACGTAGCCGACGTGATCACGTCACCGCTACGACTGCTACGCTGTAAAAGCTTTTGTCTTGGGTTTTTATTAAACGTCTGTTTTGACTGTAGCAAAATCAATTAACAGAAAACTCAATGAATTTATGTAACACTGAGCAGTATCTATAATTTATTATGATTTCTGAATTTGAACAGGAAATATTTTGTATGTACAATCAAAAAAAGGATTTATTTTAAGATACTCCTGGTTTAAAAATGTACCAAAAATCGATATAGAAATTCTCAGAACCAATTGATTTGGTCCTGGAACGGGCTGAGTGTAATTCGTGTATTGTCTATGATTCATTTGATATTTCATAAAAGAATTTAATACGCATTGAAGTAAAATTTATTGTCTTGACAAAATATTGGCACAGCCTTAAGAAACGCAAAATATTTAGGGCAAATTATTCAAAACAATTCAGTACGTCCAATAAAAGATAATTTAATATCAATAAAACAATTTCCGGTACCACAAAATCAAAAAATGTGAGACAGTTTTTGGGAAAAAATAATTTTTATAACGAATCTTTACCAAATATTGCAATAACGTTGGGTCCACTACATGACTTACTAAGGATGAATAAAAAATTCATTTGGACAGAAGATTGTCAAAAATCCTTTGAGAAAATGAAAGAACTAATATGTTCTCTACCTATTATTATATTTATATTATATTATTTGACATTATATTATATTTTCATTATTTGACATTATATACCAAATTTTTTTAATTAGTTTTTGATTTTACTTTATTAGATTATTTTATATTTTGTAAATGTGAGAACGTCGTAGGCCTTGTGGATTGTAAATTTATAGACCATTGCCTATTTGTTAAACATATGGTACTTGTTGACAGGCCTACACTGTCCTCCCAAACCTATTAGCACTGTAATTAAAACACATTGTAAAAGACAAATATTTTTAAAAGAGTAAACATGGAGTTTCTTGCCGGCTCTTCTCCATAGGAAACGACCAATTGGAACCGTGCACCTAGAATCTGACGTTTCATAAGTGCCCATGTAGGTTTATGTGAAAATAAAATATTTTGATTTTATTATTAGAGATATTTGACCCAGACTTACCGATACTAATTTACACAGATGCAGGTATACTAGGCGTAGGAGCAGTATTAAAACAAATACAAAAAGACTCAAAAGAAAAGCCAGTCGCTTATTTTTCCAAGAAACTGATTGAAGTACAGTAAAAAAAAAACAATTTAGTTAGAATGCCTAGCTATAAAACAAGCAGTTAACATTATACATATATAACATATATATCAAAGCACAACATATACTACAAGAATAATAAAAAATAATAAAATATTATCGAGGAAGACTTTAGTATAAGATTCATCAAAGTAATACTTAAAGAATACTGTCACATTGAAAATAAACAAATGAAATGTAAAATTACACCATACTACACAGCTACGAATTTAAGACAGAACATAAAGAAAATATGTAGATTAACGTTTAAACAGCACATTAAGGCTGTTCGCGCGCGCGCCGCTTTCGCTCTTGGTAGACTCCACTTTATTCTGACAGCCCGTTGCAAACTGTCACTTAAATGCAAACTGCGCATCTACACCGCAGTCATCCGTCCCATCATGACCTATGCCTGCGTTGTATTCGCGCACGCTCACCCACGTCATCTCCATAAGATGCAGACCCTCCAGAACCGTTTCCTCAGAAAGGTCACGGGTGCCCCCTTCTATGTCCGTAATATAAATCTCCACATCGATCTTAAAATGCCTACCATAAACCAGTTCATGAAATGCTTATCGAAGCGCTTCTTTGACTGTGGCATAAAACACTCCAACCCCTTGATCTCAGCGGCCGCCCGCTACACTCCCTCCCGCATTAGCAGTATTCGCCGACCAAGGCATACTTTAATCGCCCCCGACGACGCCACTACCCTCCTCCAGGAGAGTAGTAAGACCACCAGCACACTACATAAGCCTCGCCGCCGAGGCCCGCCGCGACGCCCAAATCCACGCCCCTCCCGACCCTTGCTTGAGCCAGCCCGCGCCGCTGAGCCTGTAGCTTTAAATTCGTCCCTAGTTAATATCAATCCTGATCCAGCTAGTCCCTTGCTGCCCTCTTCCAGCGACGCCCTAAGCCGAGGTCCGTACCCCACAGGGGGTGCCTTTAGCGTTGTCGCTTAGTTTTAGTTAGTATTTAAGTTTAAGTCCTGGCTGGAGGCCTTAATTTATTAGGGCAACCACAGGCAAGTCCGTCTAAGCAGACGACAACCTCATAGGTTGACCTGCGAGATGCCATTTATAAAAAAAAAAAAAAAAATATGTGGAAAATGTGAAATTTGCATTAAGAACAAATCAAGAGGCCGGGATCAAATTGGACTAATGTCACATCTAGGACCTGCCGCCACACGTCCTTTTGCAAAAATGTCCATTGACACAATTGGTGGATTCGGGGGTTCTAGATCGACTAAGAAGTACATGCTCTTAGTGGATCATTTTACTAGATACGCTTTCATTGTAAATTCAGACTTTATAAAAATTGTCAAAAATGTCACAGAAGATAAATAATATTGGTTTGATCTAAACAGATCAGTACCCAGGAATAAATTCAAATGATTTAAAACTATTCTTAGAGGAAAAAAATATTCCGATTATTTACACAGCAGTAAATGCACCATTTTCAAATGGAATTAACGAAAGACCAAACACTAGTAAAAAAATCAGATGTACATTAAATGAAGAATATAAAATAGAGCGTGGACAACGGTAGCAGACAAATGCGTGGAAAAGTATAATGAAACTGAGCACACTGTTACAGGCTTTGCACCTGTGTACTTGTTACAAGGAAAAAATATTACATTGATACCAAAAGAACTAAAAGCGATTTATTGAGAGACGGAAAGTTAGCTCTGAAAAACAGTATAAAAACACACAACTACAATGAAAAACTATTTGATAGAAATATAAAATATTTATATTAGTTCAATGTAGGAGACATGGTATTTGCGGAAAATTGCAAAAAACTAAACAGAAGAAAACTGGATGAATTGAAGATTGGACCTTATGAAATAATAGAGAAACTGTCAAACTCAGTACAGGACTGTTATTTGGCTAATTCTTTTTTGTTGTAGTTGTAATTGTCAGGAAAAGGTTGGTATGAAAGATTGTTTTTTGGTAAATCCAACGGGAAAGTCGGAAGTTTGGATGCTTTTTTGTATGAAATTCACCACGGGCGACGCTGGGTCCGAACAGCTAGTTTCATATAAAATGGGCAGGACATTGAAAAGGTATAAGATTGATATCAACCCGACATTGGTCAAAGGTGTATGCTACTTTGATCATTGTTATCACCTAAGTATAATGTAATTAAACATAGTTTTCTAGTAATCGTTTTCTCAATGCCTCAGATTGAAAAGGAAAACTGACGAAGATATAAAAATACTTGACTGCACTGCAGAAATAGCAACAATAAAAAAAAAAAATTGTAGAGATAATTATTTTAGTGATATTCAGGTTATTCCTAATTACGAGTAGTACACAATCGACCTTTTTTAGCTTATATGGGTAAGTATTGCAAGAGATTATGTAGTTATTTACCTTTATTTTCTTTTTGTTTCAGGTAAGAGACAACACACAACATACTACATTTACACGTTGCAACTGAGGTCATTTCGCAATTAAAAATAGTCCTGTCCGTCAAACAAGGAACATGCCATCCGCATGCCAATAAATAAAATAAAAGTTCAAACTCTCCCAATGAACAGTCATAAAAAGCATTTTAATCTTTATTTTCAACTACTGTAAGGTACTTAAAACTAAGTTCAGTGCCATAACACTTAAAGACTCAATTTACTTGGTACTCCACTCACCCGCGCGTGAAATAGCGTTCACATAACAATTACACTGCATCGCTCCGTAAGTTTTATGAAGAGCGGAACATGTAAGCTTTGGCAACAGACTTGAGTCACCTGGGCCCTCTCCAACAATAGTAAACTTTATGTGTTCTGTGGGGTCAGGATTGAGAGCTGTTTATGAGGGCCCATCTGACCCGTATAAACAGCAATAAATAAAATAGGCATACATTTGATATTTTTGTACACAATCTGTAACAGTTTTTATTTTTATTTTTGGGAGTGTTCGGGTGTGTTCTTTTCCCTTATTATTTTGATCGGGGTCATGTTCTTCTTGTTCTAACCCTGCATCTATTCCTTAGGATATGTTAATATTTATTTATCTGTGTATCTATTTTAGTGTAATGTATAGTTACTTGTCTTGCACAGCTGACATCCCCATTTTGTGTCCAGGCAAAACACTGTCCATTCTAGGGTTAGGAAACCTTAGAATGGATAGTGTAAGTGTGGAAGAGATCGCAGAAAGCGATAAGGCCGCCCATTGTATGTTTTTTTTTGTTATGTCTTTTTGTGGTGTACAATAAAGTATATATAAATAAATAAATGAATAAACATGAATTAGTTGTTTAATGAGACATAAATCTGAAAAGATTCATGATTGCTGCCAGAGATTGTAAACAAACTATGTAGCTTCTATCGAGTCTCATTTTTTTTTTCCTCTATCTGTCACCGCTCTCAAAGTGTAATCATTCCTTTTAAGATGCATAAGATTATCCTGTACGTATCAGGCGATTAGTTTTACAGGAGATATAGTAAAAACTGGAATGACGCTCTTATAGACCGGTTTCTGTCTTTGGCAAGTCTAGTATATTATGTCTTATAGTGACCAAAATCTCTCAGGAGATGAAGTAAAGGTTGCTGATATACTACACAAAGTTTATAGCCGCAATAATACCGCATTTGACACGTAATGCGAAACGCGAGCATATAACACGTACGCTCAATGATTCTCTGCCTTGCGCTGGATAAGGCTATCTCTGCTTACCCATATAAACGAGGTTACTCTCACCGAAGCTCTGTACAGGAAGCAAGTCACATCTGCATAGATATGGTCTATTTACCTACTATTACTAACACTCATCATATATATATACTTACTATCCACCGATTTGTGAGAAATACGTGCTCAGCACGTGATAAATTAAACGTTTTTAGGCTGACAATGTAACGCCGTTTTATTGTATATGTTGTACAACAATAAAAAACGGATGTAAGGGGAGGTACGTACTGATATAAGCTTACGTCTGTATCCAAGTAAGATATAAGCAATAAGTGCGCCTTACAATACACCTTAACTCAAACATAATAAGCGGGAATAGATAGAACGCTGAGACGTAGCCACGAAGGATTTTTGACAAATTGAGAAAATGACTGCTGTAAGTCGACGTTCGTACGGACGTAAAAATATCGCGGCGGAATTTTCTCGCGCACTGGATCTTCAACGCACTGCTTAGCGTCGGGAGTTGAAAATCCAACAGTGTTTTTTCATCCGCTGGTATACAATGTTTTGGGTTCTTAAAGCTTGGTTCAACACCGAGAGTTGAAAATCCAGAGCGCGATAAAATCCCGCCGCGATATTTTTGCGTCGGTGCGATCGCCGACTAACAACAACTATAATACAGTAATACTTATTATGTTCTTATATTTTGTGAACTTTACAAACTGTTATTGAAGGATATCAGGAAACAGTAGTAGGTACAGTCTCTTGCCCTTGTTGATTTACGACTCGCTTTAGTAAGTTACAAAAATAGGAGATTCATAAATAGTGTATCGAAGCAAGTGTGTAGCAGGGATCGTAATATATTTCAAAGTGCTTATTTTGTTAGGGGCTAGTTCAGGGATACAAATTTAACAATAAGGGGGTGATTGAAGCACGTCGACTTGTTTAAAACCAAAATCTTTAACAAGATTCCCTTTCTATGTAACTTGGAATCTAATGCAATTTAACTCTTCTATAACATTCTCTAAAGCAGGGATGCAAATATTTATAGACAATAGGGGTCACTCCACATAATGAGCCAAAGGCGGATCGCTACAAAGAAAGTTAACTCGGTAAACGGTTTTAAAGTAAATTGTATGTTTTGTATTTAAATTAGCGAATTGTTCTGTTTTTATGTATTTTTCTTTCTCTTCTACTCTAACACACGTTGTCTCTATATATATATTATATTATATTATCCTATCGCAGGTATGCTGGAAGAGATTTCTTTAGAAATAAGCATCACCTTTGTAGGTACGTGTTTTTCTGTTCTGGGTATATGTGTGTACATAAATGTTTAAAGAAATAAACAAATAAAGAATTGAATTAGGTACCTTCATTGTATAAATTACGCGTACAATATTTAGTTTGATTTGATGCATGGTATTGCATTGACGAGACAATTTTCGTTACAAACGTTTGTTGACAAATATACGTCGATCCAAATATGCATGCATTCGGTTGGCTGCGGTGGTTTGTTTACTTTACAGTCTATAACAACCGTCGTTGAATCTAACCGATATTGTAAAAACAGCTTCATGCTTTTCGTACGGCTCGAAGGCTGTATCTTTCTTATTTCTTGTTACCTTCGCTCTTCATTCGAGTAAATATTTTACCAATAAGGTTTTCATTCTAAAAAATCGTTATTTTTGAACTCATTGCGGTTTTAATGACGTCATAATTTTGCCAAGTAGTTGCTTGTCTCCTTTAATTGACTCTTCATTTTGTTTGCCAGCAGCTAACGAGACCTCACTTATGGGAGGGCGCTCGTAATACTCGTAAATAACTGAATAATATTTATAGTTGGGAATGTCTGAATGCTTAAGGACTTGAGGACAACCCTGCGGCCTGCAGGAGCTATTACGTCTGTTTTAAACAAAAGGGTCAGCTTGGAATTCGCTATATGGTGGTCACAAATTGAAACTTTGATAAATTGTAAATTTGACCATTTTGTGAGTGAGTTGCTCGTTTCAGGGTTGCCTATACGATTGTATTTCACTTTACTACCAATATTTTCGCTTTTGAGTTATGAATTTACTTTATTTCTCCTGTAACCGATGGTCTAGTTCTGGATCTAAACCATGCTCAATAAATTAATGAAGGGATATTGATGTTTATCTTTGCACTATGGTTTCGGCTCATTCCCCTAAATTGCTTCCGGGACATAGTTTTGTTCACAATATTTGATATTAGATGTTTATCAGTCGTCACTTGAAATTTGCTCTTAAAATTGACCCTTATCTTGTTAATGTTCATAAGGTCAATTTTCTATGCAAAACATTCGAAAACACTGCTGGAATACAATTAAAATTTCTAAACAGTTTGGTTTTACCTCTGGCTTAATTTCGGGTCCCATATTCTTGGCCAAGCTTAACGTAGGGTATTATCAGATAACAAATCCGTTGCAGAGAAAAACGCTATACCTAAGTTCGTTTAGTAAAACCTATTTTTGTAGAGATTACAATTTAGCTATTAAAAACATTTTCCTTTCGAACTTTAATTATTTTAAGACTTATTTATAGTCTCGCGTGTTGTATTAATAGTGGAAATATGAACGCTCGTTTAAGTTTGTTACTTTTTAGTACATTTTTAATTAACTGTATGGTTTGGTATCCTAATAAAACAAACCACCATTTGGGATACTTGCGTACCCTTGGTTAGTTAATGGGTGAACTATGAACTTTCATGTGTACCTTTACTGTAAAATTGTTTGTTGGTGGTTTTCGTTGGTTGGTTTACTACGATTATAAAATAGATTCAGTAAACCAATAACGGTTTTGTTTAGTTAAGTAAGTGGTTATAAGGTTCAATTTAATGATAAATAAAACTTATTTGTGTTCAATGTCTAAATAAAGTCACGGATAAACAAGTTTAAGATCAAATTAATAATGTATCTGTATCAGCAGCGTTAAGGTTTGGTGAAAACTCAGGTGTTTTATAGATTGTGTTTAGAATTTTTGCAATGAAAAATCATGCTTTAGTTTTAACGACAACAATATGTAATACAACATTCAACGAGAGGCCCCTAGATGCGTCAAGTGTCTAGGTGAGCATGGCACCGCCGACTGCTCTCGCCCTAAAGATAGGGAGCTATGTGCAGAGCCGCCGAGCTGCGTCCTCTGCGGCCAATCCGGTCACCCGGCAAATTACCGGGCTGTCCGAAAGCGCCAAAGTCCTCTTCTCCGAAACTCGCGAAACGCGCGAGTGACCGCCAGCGCAAATGCCGGAGCGGCTTAGCCCTCAAAGGCTCTCTCCCTGGGCAAACCTAAACCACCAAAAAGCTCCCGCAGCTTCGGTGCCCTCCAAACCCGAGCAACCAGGGCAATCCGTGCAACTTCCAGCGCTGATGGCTTCCGCCATCCCAGCGCCTTTGGTAGCCCCCGCGGCCCCTACGGCCTCTCCAGCAGCACCTCAGGGAACCCAGGGCCGAAACAGCGTCCAAATTATTCTGAGTACATACACGGCTCTCTTCACCACCGCCGTGGATAAAATGGCGGAAGAAATCGTTGCTGCAAACGGCAACGCAATTTGCCTCATGGAAATCCTCAGCGCGTATCCCGAGATCGCGCAAGTTCTACACTCACTCAAATATTAACTCTCAATGGATAATACGAGAGTAAATAGTAACAAACCCCGATCCCTTAAATTAGGCTTTTTCAACGCAAATGGCGTTTCAGGTCAACGCGATGAGATCGCCCCTTCCTCCGCGACCATCAGCTTGACATCCTCCTCATACAGGAAACCTTTTTAAAACCTCATAACCGAAACCAGAATATTGCCAACTTTAAACTAGTTCGCAATGACAGGTCTCGATGCCACAAGGGTGGCACACTCATATACTTTAGGAAATCTTTGTATTGTATCCCTATAGACCCACCTCCTCTCTTCTCCCATCTGGAGACCTCTATCGGCTCGGCATGACCGGCCATCAACCGATCACCATCATCTCCGCTTAAATCCCACCCGACAATGGTCCGGAGGATCCCATCTCGCTCCAAAAGGACTTCACTGCCCTCTTCGGTATGAGTGACTCCGTCATCTTGGCGGGGGATCTTAATGCTAAGCACCCGGCGTGGAATAGTAGCACAACTTCAACCAGAGGTAGGATAGTTTTCAAATTAGGCGAATCCCTTAACTTTGACGTCATCGCTCCAATGAGCCCGACGCATTTCCCAGGAAATCCCAATCACCTTCCCGATGTTCTCGATGTAGCGCTGCTCAAGAATGTGAACCTTCGTTTGCATTCGATAGAGACGTTCCACGAGCTTAACTCTGACCACCGCCCAGTAGTCATGCATCTTGCACCCTACTCGGGCCCTATCGACCCCAACCGCCCCCCTCAGACCCAGATGATAACCGACTGGAGGAAAGTAAGCGAAAGACTGAAATCCACCACGTCGCCTCACTTGGACACCATCCCCGATCACTTAGTGTCAGTCGCTGACACGACGGCCGCAATCGACTCGTTTACAGAGCACGTACAATCCGTATTGACGGATTGTTCACGGGAAGTTCCGGTGATGGAAGACCATCGCTGGAAACTACCTACTGACGTACGTGACCTGATAACCGAGAAGAACGCGGCCATTCGTGCCTACGACTCCTTCCCTTGTGACGCGAACAAAGCCCACATGCGCCATTTACAGCGTGCTGTAAAGAAACGCATAGGGGAGGTTCGCTCTGAGGGCTGGAACAAGATGCTCAGTGAATTCGAGCCCACTCATCAAGCCTTCTGGCAATTACAGAGGAAATTGCGTTCCTCAGAAGAGGTCTCTATGCCTCCTCTCATCCGCCCCGACAATAGTATCGCTTTCGACAGTCCCGACAAGGCTGAATGTCTTGCTGACAGCCTAGAGTCTCAATGTTCTCCCAGCTCACAACCAGCAGACCAAGCTCACCTGAACAAGGTCGACGCTGAAGTCGAACGGAGAGCCTCCCTCCCTCCCGTCGAAGACCCTGATGATCCTCTGCCTCCCGTCACTCCAAACGAAGTGCACGACATCATTAAGGGGCTCCACGCTCGTAAGGCCCCCGGTTCGGATGGTATTACCAATAAGGTATACAAACTCCTTCCGGCCCCGCTCATAATGCTTATGACCGCCATCTTCAATGGCGCCTTGAGCAACAACATCTTCCCACAAGCATGGAAAGAAGCCACCGTCATCGGTATCCCAAAGCCAGGCAAGCCAAAGTCTGAGCCCTCCAGCTACCGCCCTATTAGCTTACTCAATGTTCTCGGCAAAATCTACGAGAGGCTTATTTATAAGCGTCTCAAAGACTACGCCGAAGCAAAGAGCCTCATTCCCAACGAGCAGTTCGGTTTCCGTTCCCAACACTCGAGTATCCACCAGGTCCACCGTATAGTAGAGCACTTATGCGCTGGTCTGCGTAACGCGACGACGGGCGTGCTATTCTTCGACATAGCGAAAGCCTTCGACAAAGTCTGGCACAACGGCTTGATATACAAGCTGTACCAACTAGGAGTGCCAGATCGTCTCGTGCTCATCTTACGAGACTTTTTGTCGAATCGCACCTTCCGCTATCACATCGAGGGTGCACTCTCGTCCCCTCACCCTATTCGCGCCGGTGTCCCTCAGGGTTCCGTTATATCTCCTCTAGTCTTCACGCTGTTTACTAGCGTGTCTCAGTTCTCAGCTCAGTTGGCTCTCTTCGCCGACGACACTGCCGTTTACTATACCGGTCATTGTCCCAACGCTATAGCTCGTACTCTCCAAACCTCCGCAAACGTCTTAGGCGCTTGGTTCCGGAAATGGAGAATCGAGGTCAACCCCGATAACAGTCAGGCGGTTCTCTTCTCGAGACGTCGTCGAGTCCCACCCCCCCTTCCCAGCCCGATCACTATGTACGGCAAGCCAATCCCTTGGGAGAAGCAAGCCAAATACCTAGGCGTGATCCTTGATCAAAACTTAACGTTTAAACAGCACATTAAGGCTGTTCGCGCCGCTTTCGCTCTTGGTAGACTCCACTTTATTCTGACAGCCCGTTGCAAACTGTCACTTAAATGCAAGCTGCGTATCTACACCGCAGTCATCCATCCCATCATGACCTATGCCTGCGTTGTATTCGCGCACGCTCACCCACGTCATCTCCATAAGATGCAGACCCTCCAAAACCGTTTCCTTAGAAAGGTCACGGGTGCCCCCTACTATGTCCTAAATATAGATCTCCACGTAGACCTAAAAATGCCTACCATAAACCAGTTCATGAAACGCTTATCGAAGCGTTTCTTTGACTGTGGCATAAAACACCCCAACCCCTTGATCTCAGCGGCCGCCCGCTACACTCCCTCCCGTATTAGTAGTATTCGCCGACCAAGGCATACCTTAAGCGCCCCCGACGACGCCACTCCTCCAGGAGAGTAGTAAGGCCACCAGCACGCTTCATAAGCCCAAAACCCGATCGCCGTCCTACCGTCCTCGCCGCCGAGGCCCGCCGCGACGCCCAAATCTACGCCCCACCCGACCCTTGCTCGAGCCAGCCCGCGCAGCTGAGCCTGTAGCTTTATATTCGTCCCTAAATAATATAATTCCTGATCCAGCTAGTCATTTGCTGCCCTCTTCCAGCGACGCCCTAAGCCGAGGTTCGTAGTTTTTAGTTAGTATTTAAGTTTAAGTCCTGGCTGGAGGCCTTAATTTATTAGGGCAACCACAGGCAAGTCCGTCTGAGCAGACGACAACCTCATTGGTTGACCTGCGAGATGCCATTCCCAAAAAAAAAAAAAATTGTCGCTTCACTTTGGTAGGCGCTGCTTCGTTTTGAAACACCCAAACCATCGACTGGCGCTTAGTTTCTGGGTCGAATTTATAAATACAAGACCCATCACCTGAATTATGTCGTAAACACCCCGAGAGACGAGCCTGCTTCAATTTTGTTTATCATATCACGGCACCATTCCACTCGGGCCTGCTTCTGAGCATCGGTGAGGTTGTGCGGCACGCTGCGTGAAACCATCCTCCTCATGCGAAGATGCACGAGCAGAATTTCGTGAAGGCTTCCCGATTCAACCTGCAGTGTGTACTGAATCTCTTGATACGAAACTCGCCTATTGCCTTGGATTAAATTTTTCACTGCGAGCACGTTTTACTCCGTAACTTTTTGTACATCACTTCTTTCTTCATCCCCCGAAGTTAGTCGACCGAGCTTGAATTCGTTATACCAACGATACACGGTTGCATGAGAAGGGACTTCATCTATGAATGCCATTTGAAGTCTATCGTACGATTCGTCCGGTTTCAGGCGACACTTGAAATCGTAAAAAATCATAGAAAGAAAATGTTCCCGGTGCGCAGGTCCATTTTTTATGAGTCACGATAATTTAAATTAGCTTGCAAGTAATGTGGAGGGAAATTTTGAAATTGGAACCGCTTTTTTTTATTGCGTTGACTTCGAAGCTTGACTCTTTTAGAAGCCTAAGGGACCGTCGTATTTGTTATTAATTTCAAAATGATACCTCCTGGCGTTCCAATGAAGTGATCCTATAAAGGTTCCGTTTTTTCCTTTTGAGCCCTAAGAACATATATGGGTTTCGTAACGAAATCAAATGCCTTATATGTGGAAAATCTACTAAACTATCTTGTAAATAAGCATGGATAACTAAAAAGCAGTCAAAGTTTAGTATAACTCTTGGCTTGGTTTTGCATGTTGTGGTCATATATTTCAGCTCAGCGCCTGCCAACTAGAACGATGTACTTACAAGCTATAAATTCCTAAACACAAACATCGCTTGCAGCTTGAATTTCGAGAATATTCAGCATTACAGTGAGTGGTCGTCACACGGGACATTTCCTCTCAAGCGACACGAGGCTTGATAAACGCGCCCCCGCTCTCTTCGCACTCTCTTCTGTTGCCACAACAAAATTTGTTAAAGCGTCGTAATACTGAATTTTCACGAGATCTCCTTGCCTTCGGGAAGCAAATAAACATGTTTATTTACTCCAGAGCTGCTTAATATAAAGCTTTAAAGAATGTTTTACGAATTTATAGTAACCAACATTTTTAACATTCAGCCACGTCGACTGATATATTGTGTAGAAATAGAATTTACGCTAGATCTATCCGACAATCTCGGAATTGTTGTCTCTATTTACTCGTACAATGTGACCACATTTCGTTTAAGTTGTTGACAATTTTACTTTGGTACGTAGATACATCTTAGAGCTATTTTATAGTTTTTCGATATTGCTGTATCAACAGCACCCGGTGTTTATTGTGTTTAAGTATCTTTTGGAACCTCGGTAACCATGTCATAGCCGCGTATCAATTCATAAAGTGGAGCGATTAGGTTATCACATTAATTGACACCATATACATATATATATATAACGTATTTTAAACAAATTGTACAATTTTATACATATTATTTATTTTTAAACATATTTTTTATTATTTTACATACAATTAATATACCTGCTGACTGCCTGCTAGGACTACCTCATCGGTCTAGTAGTTGCAATTGGTACTATTGAGCATGAGGATGTGGGTTCGATTCACAGGTCGGGCAAAGTGTTTTTGGGGTTTTCTATCCAGAATTTCTCAGTAGCAGCCCGGAGTCTGGATTTGTGCCCGGTTGATGGCAATATTTGTTGTTTATTGTCAATTGAAACGGCAACACCAATTACATTAATTCGCCCCCTATTACATGGGACTCAAGAAGCAAACTTGGCGAAATGTGGGTGTACTACACCTCTGCCTAACCCTACAGGCGTGATGTTATGATGATAAGTTACAATTAATAACTTAACTTACTTTTACCTAATCGTTATTAAAAGTTTAACTAAACGCCAGATATGTGTTTAATATAAATGTCTGCATCGTTCTCACATGTATAATTTCAACATGAATGGTGTAACCAATGTAATGTAACCATAATTTGATTTAAAAGAGAGCACGTAGAGTTTCTTGCGTGTTCTTCTCCTTAGGCACCTACTACGCTTTGGAATGGGCAACAAACTTCATTTTTCTGACCATCCTACCTTGACAATTCAAAAGTGCCTGTAATTGATTGCCTTGTAATTTCAAATAAATTATTTGAGTTTCAGTTTGAGTAGCTCGTTTCTTCTTGCTCGAATAAACTAGCTCCAATAATATTATGTAAGAACTCGATGTGAACTTTATGTCTGTTTGTTTAACTTTGATGTTTAACTTTAGAGTTTCTGCTTGTGCTTGGCAATTAACTTTCATTCCGTATTTTTGCATATTAACTTAGAGATGACGTTATCTATAATACGTTAAAAGAGGTCCAGGACTCATTGATGTTTTCAGTTAAATCTCTTCAACCTGTACATTCAAAATGGATTGTTCTAACATACCAAATACTGGAGTTGATCTGATGATGGAGACGGAATACAGTACTGAGAGCTACACCATACTTTACAGAGGCTACAGTGTGTTTGGGTTTATATTATTCATCTTAGCTGGGAAGTTAATTCGCTCCAACGGCCATGGTCCAAGCGGTGACAACAGATTCGTGCTGACGGTGGCACATAGAATTTATAATTAAGTAATAACAGATCCTTTATTGATGAGGGTACTAGTAAACGTTCTGTTTCAAAACAATTAACAAATACACAGTGATTAGATATGCTAGCAGCACGCTTATACACAGAAGACATAATTGTTGGATTTGACCTAACTTGAGCAGCATGTAAGTTTTTTTTGTGGAAGTGATAGTAGTGAGGCGGCTCAGGAATATTGAGATCCCCACTTGATCCAGCTTCTGGCAAAATAGCATCTGAAAGACCTGGGCGGTGGAGAGCTTTTACTGGTAGTCAATTTGACATAATTATAAATATAATGCAGCGAGCTGCCAGTTACCATAGAGATTTCTCAAATATTTTAATTATGCCTACATATTTGTGTCACTTTTGGCTTGGCTTAAACTCAGATCAGTTTTATGATTTGTTAAACTGTATACCTAGTCTAGCAGAACAAGTACCAAATGCGACAATTGCTTTAAGCATTTACTTAGTTAAGCTGAGAACTGGTGATAGTAATGAAAGGTTGGCTACTCTTTTTAATAAATCTCGTGTCACCTTAGAACGCTTAATGAATAAGGCCAGAGTGTGTTAAATTAATGAGTTTGTTCCATTGTACCTACTTAGGATTTAGTCATATGACAGTTGAAGATGTTGCTTCTAGAAATAGAATAATACCAGAAGGATTATTTGGTAATTCAGACTTGCCACCTAATTCAAAACCAGCAATAGTCAAATGTGATGTTACTTACGTATTTGTCCAAAGTAGTTCTAATTACTTTTTTCAAAAACAAACACACAGTTTGCAAAAACTCGATAATTTGGTCAAACCATTTATGATAGTGTGTTGCGATGGACATATTGTGGATTGTCTCGGGCCATACAAGGCTTCCACTAATGATGCTACCATTACAAGTTTAAACTTACGTAATGTGAAGAGGTGACGTTGTTATTCTTGATAGAGGATTTAGGGATGTTATTAATGAACTCCAGGGATACGGCTTTGTAACACATATGCCAGAGTCTCTAATTGAGAATGAACATCAGTTGACAACCCAGCAGGCAAATCGGTCTCGTTTTGTAACTATGTGTCGCTGGGTTGTAGAAGTGGTTATTGGGAGGATGAAAAGGGATTTCAGACTCTTTCGTCATGTTTTTAACAATAGAGCGGCTTTGCACCTAAAAGATGATTTTAGAATCTGTTGTGCCCTAATTAATAAGTTTAATGTTGTTATAGAAGATCCACCAGAAGCCTTGGAATATGCAAGAATTGCTAAAGATAGGCTTTCACTTGTGAATCATTTGGCAACTTATGTTGAACAGGCAAATCTTAACAGAAGGAGAGTGAATTTTCAGACGATTGACAGCAAAAATCCACATTTAGATGGATTTCCACAACTGACAATATCTGATTTAAAACGGTTTGCACTTGGGACCTACCAACTCAAACAGGCTAGATGTTATCATGGTGAACACATCCGTCGGACTGGTATTTATTCAGTTGAGGTGAATAATACTATCGATGATGATGTGCCTTTGATTTTAGGGCTTAATAATTACCTTTTAAGAGATATGATTAAATCCAGACATGTCAACAGTCGTACTTATTGCACATACTTATTGATTAACAGAGATGAAACTGTGGCCAACACATTAGAAACCATAGTAGGTTATTGCTGCAGCTGCCTGGTCGGTAAGCGAACCGTGGGCTGTTGTGCTCATGTAATGACGGTAGTGTGGTATTTGAGCTGGGGACGGTATAACGATGTAACTGCGCCGGCAACGGTTTTGGATGATTTTTTTCAGGAATATGATGAATGATTAAAGTATAAGTGTATTAAACAAATAGTTTTGATTGTAAATCGCTATTTAAATTCAAATGGACTTGTTTGTTTTATTTTTTCTATCTCTTACCTAGTCGAATCACGACGACAAAATAAGCATGAGCAATGAATAGTGTCTGTAATTAATAGTATTTTATGATTACTATAGGTTCAAGATGCGCCCTGGACTAATCGAGCGCTTTATTTAGTCTGACTAGTCACAATAATGATAATGATGTTTTATTGGCAGTGTGATCACGGTAGCGTTTAAAGATAAAGGTATGTTTACCCTTAGATATGTTACCCGTTCACAGTTTTAGCAATAACGTCGGGTAAATCCTAGAGTTTCAGTCACGCACCCTGTGACGCGGGTATGTGTCGCTATAACTCTAAATTCGTATTAATAACAGCGGATTATGCTGTACTGTACACTTGGCTACTTTTTAGGTTATTTTCGATTTTATAAAATAACTCGGAAACCCGGGGTTTGTTTACAAAAAGAACTTTTATATGAGTCATAGTGAAAAGTGTAGTCTATAAAAAACAAAGTTTGATTTTGATGCAGCATGGTACGGGTTTCCATACATCAATGAGCATTGTCCTTTGTTTGTTTGTTACGCTTTCACGCTAAAACGACTGAACGAATTTGGATGAAATAAGGCACATGGTAAGACCTTAACCTGGAGAAGGACAAAGGCTCCTTTTTATCCTGGATTGCAGACGAAGTCGTTGGCAGCCGCTAGTATTAAATAAATAAATCAAAAACACAACTATAGCACTTCGGAGTCTTTGTCAATAAGCGCGTCGTTTGACGCAAAGGCCTTCTTTAGGCTCCACCATTTGTCCTGGTGTCGTGTATCTTTAGCTCACAGGGCACCAGCTGTCTCAAATATGTCATCGTCCTAGCTTTAACGTTGTGTTCAGGATGTGTACTCGTATTAATAAAACTCAAAAAAGTTCCTAGTACGAGTATACGAGTAAGTCAAACCTTACTGAAATGTTGGAAGGTTCTCTACTTCCAACATTTCAGGAAAGTAAAAAAAAATACATAAATTACACACATACAAAGTAGCCGAACTCCTTGTATTCAGGATATAAAAGTTTTGCAATTTTTTCCATTGCTTGATGTCACTCAGGACCAAAGACAATACACATTGCCCTGTGTGTGTTGCGACAGTGGCAAATGACAATAAAACAAACAATCCAAACAAAAACAAGGTGACTATTTTTGTAACAAAAAAACAACAATAATATGAAAAATTAAGCCGTGTTCCGAACAGCTGCCGGGTGGTAGGAAGAACCCTGAAAATAGCGCAAGGGAGCGCCAATGAGTTTCAGGTAGTACACCTGTACGCCCCTGCGATGCGTGCAGCGTTTCCCAGCCAGGTAGATAATGCAGTAGCCCAACGCAAGCATGGAAAATGGGAGGCGAAGGAAACTCACACATCGCAGCGGTGTACAGTAAAATAGCATGATAAGAACACGAGGCATTGCCATGTGCTGTAGCCTTTAACCGTAGGGGTTCTCACATACGTGGCAAGGCAATTAGCGCAGCAAGCTTAGCAGGCAGCGTGGCAAGCTTGCCAGCGTGATGTAATAATTAATACAGGTGTATAGATAATTAATAGTTGGAATGCACATGCTTGAACAATAGAATAAGATATATGGTTCTCGCTAACAATTTAGGTTACCGAGAACTTACATTGCCAGCAGCCACATAAAAGGTTATAAGTTACACAGGAAAGGATGTAGTTACTGGGACTATAAATTAACCATGAAGGCACAATAGGCGATAGGCCGGTAAAAGGAAAGGAACTAATTTTTTTTTTAAATGGCATCTCGCAGGTCAACCTATGAGGTTGTCGTCTGCTTAAACGGACTTGCCTGTGGTTGCCCTAATAAATTAAGGCCTCCAGCCAAGGAACTCTAATGACTCAGCAACGCCTTATATAGGTTCGCTCGCTGTCACTGGTAAGACAGCAAGTAACACACACAGCAAGTTCACAACTACTACGGAGATTACAGGCGTGATGTTATATATGTGTTATTATTAATTCAGTGTATGAACCTTACCTATTTGGTCAGCCGAAATCAGTTAAAACAAACACATTACGAAAACGGGGTATTTTTGTAATTATAGTGGTGGAGCGTCATTAAATAGTGAACGAAAATCTCGCAACTTTAGTGAATTGCTTTATTGTGGCACCGGGATCGTATTCTTTATCTACGAATTATTTCTTTTGCGGGTGGATCAAAAAGTTTAAAGTTTTGTGTTAGTTAATAATGTTATTTGCGTACGATAAGAAATAGTTTTACTACTTAAATGATTTAATATAAATTAAGACAATAGCTGTTTAGTTTGTGTGCCCAAGTTATATTTTAAGTTTAAAAACGTTCTCAAGTAAGTGAAATCTTTGTAATTTCTTATTGAGAAATAAATTTCTTTAACCAAAACACCATACCACCAATAAAGAATTAATTATCCTTTCGTAATATCCGGACCTCTGCCTTCAGGTCATTTTATGGTGATTATTTTATAAAAATTGTGAGTGAAATAAAGTGATTGTGCTATTACTAGTGTCTCTATTTTCTTCGCCCGACAATTCATGCCTACTGGATGCAAATACCAAAGTGCAAGTGTAATATCGCTGATGAGGGCCTATCCCGATATCAGAAATGGGATTCGAAAAACCTGAAGAAAATAATGACGACGGTGAAGTGTGGGCCAACAACCGCTTAACCCGCAAACGTCGAATTTCACCTATCACATTAAATGAGAGTATGAAATATAGCAGTAACCAACTTTTTATTCAAACAGCTTGTTAATTAATTAAATGGATCGCTATAATAACTCTAGGCGCTACAGCAGGTGCACCGGGCTGAGCCTGCCACAAGAATGATCCCTTCCAACGCTGCGTACTAGCTTACATAAAGTGGCCTGAGTAGTGGGGAGGCGAATGTGCTACTTTGCACAGCGTAACTCGGCCCGCTGCACGTGCTGGTCACGCCGACATCTTTAAAAAATGGTATATTTTCAAACTTTGATACCACTTATACACCAAGTTCAGATTTTGGTCCTGAACCGTCGTAACAGTCGCAGAGCTTCTAATTACAGTCACAGTATTTGACAAAGTGATTGTTAACAGCCGTTTACCCTGGGGTGGCTTAATCAAAAACCAAAGTTCTCCGACGACATCGGAGCTGATATATTAGCTCGCTACGTTAAATATTCATTGAAATAATTTACAGTAGAGCGATTCCCTTTTAAGAGTTACTGAGTAGATACCTACATATATTGTAGTGTTTAAAGAACATAACATTTAAGTACTGAATTAAAATTCAATTAATTCAATCTATTCGTAAACCTGTGTTGAGTTACCATACCTTACCTCGCGCTTTGAAATACCAAGACATTATAACGCTGAGGACGTTTTCAGTTCACAATAGATTCTGTTAGTAGCTTGATATACTTCAGGACTTTTTTTAAATCAAAAAACCTACTCCTTCTTCGCTAGTTTGCTTCATTACCAAAAATTACATAGGGTTAAAGCTCTGTCTTGCATAGGGTCGCAGCATAATTATGAGCGATAGCTTTTTGCGTGAATGTGACGCATGTTTCCCCCAACCTTATCTTTTTTTTAAGTGTTTGATTTTTTTTGCGTCATGTTTACCGCAAATAAACGTTTTTGCTTTCTTTCTTTCTTAAAAACAATCATTTAATTTTAATATCTGTTACCAGTTAAAAAACTCATCAAGTTGCAGTGTTAGGGTGTCATGTGTATATAAATGGAAGCCGACTCCAATATAGTTGGGACAAAACCTGATCGCCGTCCTACCGTCCTCGCCGCCGAGGCCCGCCGCGACGCCCAAACTCACGCCCTCCCCGACCCTTGCTCGAGCCAGCCCGCGCCGCTGAGCCTGTAGCTTTTAATTCGCCCCGAAATCTCTCTAATCCTCCAACTAGTCCCATGCTGCTCTCTTCCAGAGACGCCCTATTTCGAGGTCAACAGGGGATGCCCTTAGCGTGTAGTCACTTAGTTTTTAAGTTTTATAAGTCCTGGCTGGAGGCCTTAATTTATTAGGGCAACCACAGGCAAGTCCGCTTAAGCAAACGACAACCTCATAGGTTGACCTGCGAGATGCCATTTCAAAAAAAAAAAAACTTAATTGGGAAACGATAGGCAGAAGATAATGATCGTTTTTTTCTAAATATCCTAAAACAGGTAAACTTTTGTTTAATTTAGTAATTACACTGTTAAACTTTCGCTGTTTTAAGCTTCCATTACAAGGAACTTAAACATAACTGGTGAAATGTGGCTGTATACTTCTGCTTAACCCTTTGGGGATAACAGGCGTGATGGTTTAGCTGTTACGTTATATACGAGTATTTAGCTGTTTTCGCCACCGAGCTGAATTTATTATCTTTTCATAAGTTTTATTAAAACTTATACTAAGAAGTATTTAATTGAAAAAGTCTTGTAATAGCCCAAGCTCTGCAAATAAAAACACATTTGGTATTTTAGTTGGTAATCTGACCCTAAAAGTTCTAACAGTTGACAACCAGCTGAACAAACCCAGAACAAACAAAATACTTAGTCACATATTTTCTGAGCAACTTACGTTTGCTTAACTTTCCAAAACTTTTCTTTTTGCCCACATGGAGGCTTAGTTGACCATCGCAACCACTAGTTCCTTATGGCCGAAACTAAAACACAAAGAATACTGGAATTCTATAATGTTTGTTGTTCCAAGTTTGTTATTATTATTTTTCAGACAAATATTATGCTTCCTTCTAGTGGTACAAATTCCGATCCTATTTATTTACATAAAACCTTAAGCCATAATTAACCAGCAATGTCACAACCCTTACAACAATTATGAATGTTTGTTTTTCATAATCTCTTTGTAGCTCTAATATCTCTTCCATGCCATGATATGCGTCTTCGAATTTCGTTACATGCATTATCATATTGGAGTCATGAAGTTCTCTTTGCCCAGATGCATAGAGGTGTCTGTAACAGTCTGTTGCTCTCTTATTATACCTGGTCTTTTACTATTAATGTTTCATGCTTTGTCCTTTAGGCGCTAATAGTTAATTAGAGAACACAGTTGCTCTGTAACAGCTGTCAACTTTGTCTATTCTACTTTTAGTACTAGTCCTGTAGTACGGCTTATTTTAATAATTAATTAGCTGGATTGTTTTTAATTATGTTTTGATGCACTCTGGACTTTAACGTGTACGGTTTTTTGTACATCGTTCTCACTTATAGTGTCAACATTAATCGATGTAACTATGATATATGTACAAACCTTATTATTTTAAAGAGTGTCCATGGAGTTTCTTGCCCGTTCTTCTCCATAGGTACCTACTACGCTTTGGAATGGGCAACTAGCTTCATATTTCTGACTGACCGACTCCTTGACAATTCAAAAGTGCCTGTAAATGGTTTAATTGAAATAAATGATTTGAGTTTTGAGTTTGAGTTTGTATTACTTCGTTATCGCTTAGCGTCGACTTGTTTTCTTCTAGTACTCGTAGGTAGCTAGGTAGTTTCATTAGCTTTTTTTTTTTTTCTCAATGAAAGTTACTTACCCAAATGCAAGTCTGTACTAGTTTGCATAAATTGGAAATGTATTAATAGAGATAAACCTGTAGTGCTATTCTGTAACCATCTCACCGTGAAAACTGAGGTGAAGTGAGCGTGGAGTGAACTGTCAGCTCACTACATGCAAGTCTTCACGGTGAGATTTTTACAAAATCGACATGATGGCACCCATAACACACGTACAATCTTAGCATAGGTCCCAGTGGAGATATTCAGTGATTAATGAAATTAAAAACAACATTGTTATAGCGTTAACCTATCGCCTTGTGAAATTGGAAGAAAAGTTATTATTTATTTTTCTTGTGAGGCTTCATGTAAATAAGTCTATAGGTTTCCTCTAGACTGCGGGGATTAAGTGAAAACAATGCGAATTTTCAAGTCCTGTACTGATTGTAGATCCAGAAATTACCGCGTTCAAACAAACAAACAAACAAGCTCTTTAGCTTTATGATTAGTTTAGATTTTATTAGAAGATGTTATGGTGGGTCGGGTCTGTCTATATCTCGATATGTCTAGGTTGCCAGTAAGACTAGATCGCGATACGAATGGATATCGATAACCACCTTAAAGAATGCTGCAAGCTTGAAAGATAATTATGCACACTATAATGTACTTGGATTTGCAACAATCATACGCGGATCTAGTATAAAGATGTTTATTATTTCTACCTTTGTTTTTTACTATTCTCGGTAACAGCACAATCTACAAAATCAGGGCTGCATTGTGGTAAGCAACATTGTTAACATTTTTATATTATGATTATGTACATCATTAAACTGAATATTATTTATTTTTATATACTTTTCTTTACTCCACAAATCATCGTCTATCCAGCCAGCGGAATCAATTCTTGCAGATACCTTTTAAATCTTAATTTTCGGTTTTCGAAGACGTATAGTGAAAGTTTTGATAATATTTTGAATAATTGTTTATTTTCCCTTAAAAAAATAAAAGAAATAACTTAACTAATATTCGTTTTTGTTTCCGGTATGTTATCAAAACGGAGTTTAACAATATAATGGTAACAGTAATCAGGATGGAGTTCGACAATGTCTCAAATTACGTTACTATTCCGGAACTCAAGAACCAATTAAATGTCAGCGGTGATTAAGTACTGCTCCTTTGAAAGTTTTGTATCGAGAACTTTATCAACTGCGACCCGGAACCGCTTCTCTTAAATTGACTTTGTGTTTGAGTTTCTTCTAAGGGGTAATTAATGACGGAGCACAACCAACACATCTAACAGTTTTGATATTCATTATGAAGTTATTTCGTTGAGAAGTTTTGGATAACTGTTAAAGTAGAAACACGAGAACTGAGTCTGTTGTTTTCATTTTTTTCAAACACAAATTCACACTCTTGATAAACCTTATGTAATAGGCTTGATCACGGAATAACAAAAAAGTGGGCTTCATAGAGTTCTGTACTTACAGTAGTAAACATACCTCAAGCTCAGATAATTTCCTCTCACAAAAGATAAGCAAAATGTAAAAGGATTCTTGAGCCGGCGCTAATTAAAAATGTTCACTGTAATAAATTCTTCCATCGCAGCCTTCCTTAATTGATGAGATTCTGTATAAAATTTAAATTAAATAGGTAATATTATCTGTCGAAAGAAATGGTTAGTAGTTTTTCTTTTATTAAAGCGATGAAAACTAAGAGGAACGTCAACCCCTATCCGACCCACTTTATATCGGAAATTCCTTGTAATTTTCTTCTAGACCTGTATTTGCAAGTGCGAACACAATTGGGTTTGTTTTCCTTTCGATTTTATAGAAAAAACAAAGGAATGAAGGTTATCCCCAACGTGAAGTAACACTATGTCAAATTCATGAAGTTTGCTGGAAGTAACAATTTGTGAAACTGCTCTTTATAAAATATACAGATAGGGATTAAATGTTACAGTGATGTTAGATACTTCAGCGCATCATTAAGAATTTGTAGTTTTTTTACAAATAATTTTTCGTGCGCATAGTTTTTCGGTAAAGTTACACTACATAGCGCTGCAAAAATAGATTTCACATTTTTCGCCAGAACATCATAAACATAAATTAGGCTGAAAAATCGATAAAACTCGCCAGAAGAATTTCAAAATGAGCAACTAGTAACACCACCTTTGTCTTTGATAATTCTAGGATAATAGGTACCTACATTTAAACAAGGATTTCATACACACATTAACTAATTACGCAAGTATAAATCCTGGATTAAAAGCTCATAATTTTACGAAAAAAAAAAACTGGATTTGTGCCCAGTTGATGGCAATAGGCTCACTCCCATTTACATGGAACATAACTGGCGAAGTGTGGGTGGGTAATGTTTAATTTTACGAAACTGCACTTGAATCACCACATTGACATCCGAAAATATCTCTGTTCGTGTGCAAATAAAGATAGTCTATGTAGATCCAACATCATGGTTTCAGCATGCTACAAGTTATGCAAAAGCTCACTCCAAGCATCTGTCGTTATTTTATTTTACTGGTTCCACATGGAACATGTTTTAGGACTTGTTCATGTTCACAAAGATAAATTTCTGGAAATTTATCTCTATAAAATATAGGTAGTATGTGGCTTGCAATCGATTAGTCTCCCCTACACCATAAAAAAAAAGCTTTAATATGTCTTTAATCCAAAAAATCTGAAAAGCTGTACGGGTAAAATTATTTCGTGGCTGGCTGGCGCGGACGTAGCTTTGTGCATAGCGAAAAAGATGAAAACTATCGATGGATTGACTCCTCCAATATTGAATATGTTGTTTAAATAACCAAGGAACACACATAGATGTATGACTTTAGGTAAATCCGTCACGGTAATAAAACGCAGCATCGTTGCAAAACATCCTATGAAATATCTTCTCATTAGAGCTACTCCAGAATTGCTATGATTATCGTTAGTTTGCTATAATCTAGCACTTATTAAGGCAGCCAGAAACGATGGCTAAGCACTAGTCTGGCGTCGACCCGTAATCGAAATGTAATAATATTATTCAGGCGACACTGCTCTTCTTTTCATAATTTTTTGACATTCTGACTTTTGAATAATTACGTTGTGGAAATTTGGTCCAGATCATGTACCTATTGTAACCGAAATTAAATAACCTGCTGTTTATTTATTTATTTAAACTTTTCGAACCCAAAGAGGTACAAAGGCGGACTTAATGCCTTAGGCATTCTCTACCAGTCAACCAAGGGTGGTGAAGAGATAAGATGGCAGGTGCTTAAGTTGAAGGGGACGATAATGGAAGAAAAATAACTTTAAAAAAATAATATAACTTGTGAAGTGTGATGTAAAATAGATATTGTGTAACTTATAATACACATACATACATATTAAAAAAGTATATACTTACAATAGATATATACATATATATATATATATATATATATATATATATATAAATTTTATGGTGAAAGGTGTTGAGCCGACTCTACGCTATTTGTTACGAAAATAACTCTGCAATTTCCGCTTAAATGCATACCGACTGGTGGCCGTCCTGATATGAAGAATGGACTGAATATGAAAGGAAGAATGAACGAAGTCAGAAGTATGAGAAGGACAAAGCAGGAGAAGATTGTTGGAAGAACGCAGTTCCTTAGCGTGAGATGAACATAGATATTGGAAGTGAGACATAAGATAAGAAGGAGGAGTGGGAGAGTTGAGAAGAGAGAAAAGTGTAGTCAAAGCGCGCAAACTTCTTCTTTGGCGAATGGACATCCATTTGAGCTCAGACCTATAGCTCGACACATGGTCATATTTTCTGATGTTGAATATGAACCGGATACAATTGTTGAGCAATCTGTCGAGCTTATCCAAAAAAACCGCATTCAAGTCAAAGTAGCACACGTCACCATAGTCGATGATAGGGAAAATCAAAGTCTGCACGAGCATGGTTTTCGTCTTACCGGGTAAAAAGTTTCTCAGACGATACAGGGAACGCAGAGTACCGTTGACCCTTTGGCTAACACTAGAGACCTGGCGTTGCCAGCTCAGTGTCGAGTCAAGATGCAAACCGAGATCTTTCACAGTACCCGGGGTAATGGGGATGGCGATACCATTGAAAATAAGAGGAGGAAGAGAACTGAGCACCACCCTACCCATCATGCGTGAGCTTCCAATTAGAATGGCCTGACACTTTGAGGGGTTTACTAACACCCCAAAACGATCAGACCACTCTCTGATAGCATCTAAGTCTCGATTTACATGTACTATAGCGTCCGACAAACTTTCCACCCGCTCAGATGTATACAACTGAAGGTCATCAGCATAGAGATGATACGAACACCGAAGACAGTGAGTTATAAAATTAATGAAGATGGAAAATAGCAAAGGAGAAATAATACCGCCTTGTGGAACACCAGCATTCAGGTCACGCCAACTCGACGAGGTCTCATCAACGCGAACCGACTGCTGACGTCCCCGAAGATAAGAAGAGAACCATTCCAAAGCCTCGGACGAAACCATAAGATGAGAGAGTATAGAAAGGAGGATATCGTGGCTGACGGCATTAAAGGCATTGGAGAAATCAATTAACACCAGAACGGTAACCTTGGTATCCTCCATAGCTTCTCTAATGTCACCAGTCACTTTAAGGAGAGCGCTGTTGGCAAACAATTCGTCCCGTTTTATTATCATGTATTCATTGAGTATTGACCCAAAAAAAGTTTTATTGGGTTTTTCTATCTAAAATTTCTCAGTAGCAGCCCGGGGTCTGGATTTGTGCCCAGTTGATGGAAATAGGCTCTCCCCCTATTACATGGGACTTAAGTATAACTCGCGAAATGTGTGTAGGTACTGTAGGTACACCTCCACACCCTTCTGGGATTACAGGCGTGATGTTATGGTATGACGCAAAATATTGTGTTATACGGCAAATGTAGTATTTCTAGTCCATCAGAGATCAATAAAAAGGGACCGAAAAATACTTACTGCAGATAAAACGAAAACAGTGTTGTGTTCTGTAGACTGCTCTTGAGAGGAATATTATTGAAAAAGTTTTCATTTCATTATTCAGACTATTGTGCATTAGGAATTCAGTTTGTGTTATCGTTTAAATAATTATTAAATATCAGCTCCTACGAGAGTCTTTGGCATAAAGAAGCAGAGTCATAAGCTTTTCCTAGTCTGCAGAAAGTGAGTCCTTTCATAAGTACTAAATATAACCAATATTTCGCTAATGTACATAACTCCGAGTTTTTAGAACTTTCCTCAATTACCCGGAACCCTGCTGACCGAACTGCTCGTCCGTGTCTCAGTGACGTCCCTGAGCTAATCAAATTGTTAGAGCCGGAGAGCGTAATCAGAGGGGCTATAAAGATAACTCGGCGTGCCACGCGAATATTGCGTGGTATGAACGTTCGCTATATCAACGTGATGGATGCCTAACCGAATTAGTGCATGGCGACGCACTAATTCGGACATCTGCTAATTTAAACACAACTCTTAAAAAAAACAGCCAAGTGCGACTCAGAGAGTCGCAGAGAAACGCATAAAAGTGGATGATTGTACGTTGCTATGGCGTGCATCTACCAAGTACTTTGGATTGTTGCTGGATAATAAAATAAACTAGACCAAAAATACTGAGTACTTCGGCGTAATGGTAATAAAAGCTCTGAACTGCCTGCATCTAATCTTAAAAAGGCGATCGAAAGTCAGATCAATTTTCAAAATAAAAAATCTTCACAACCCTTGTAACACCCTGCATTACTACGCAGCACCGGTCTGGAATCGCACTTGCGAAAGTAATGATTCTAAACTACAAGTTGCCCAAAACAAAGCAATAAAAACCTCTTTCAATACTCCCTTACGGACAAATCTTAAACGTTACACAGTCAGTTAAATTTCCCACCATTAAAACAATTTGTTACAAACTCACAAAAAGTTTTATTTGGTTACTAACCCTAAACAACATAACCTACCTATTTCTTCCATTGGCCGAACCCGATCTACAAACTTTAAATATATTGATGATATGTGTCGATATATTTAAAGTTTGTACCGTCTCCCACATCACTTACTGCTATACGACAAACAAAGGCGATACGACTCGATGACCTGACTTATTTTACGTTCGCTCGGAATGTAGGTAGCTCATTTGTATTTTAGTTATTATAATTATGTCAAAGTAAAATTTTATTTTATCAATGTTACTTGTAACAATCTTTTTAGTTTAATAAGTTTTATAAATTGCGTTTGTGTCTAATCATCGCGCTGTACAGTACAATGGTTATTTAGAAATAAGTAATTATGATAAATTTGATTCATAACAAATAAGAATACGTTTTTTTATTTGTTTGTTTGGCATCTCGCAGGTCAACCTATTGGGTTGTCGTCTGCTTAAGCGGACTTGCCTGTGGTTGCCCTAATAAATTAAGGCCTCCAGCCAGGACTTAAAAACTAAGCGACTACACGCTAAGGGCACCCACTGTGGGGTACGAACCTCGGCTTAGGGCGTCGCTGGAAGAGGGCAGGAAATGACTAGCTAATAAATTAAGGCCTCCAGCCAGGACTTATAAAACTTAAAAACTAAGTGACTACACGCTAAGCGCACCCCCTGTGGGGTATGGACCTCGAAATAGGGCGTCTCTGGAAGAGAGCAGCATGGGACTAGTTGGAGGATTAGAGAGATTTTGGGGCGAATTAAAAGCTACAGGCTCAGCGACGCGGGCTGGCTCGAGCAAGGGTCGGGAGGGGCGTAGATTTGGGCGTCGCGGCGGGCCTCGGCGGCGAGGTCGGTAGGACGGCGATCGGGTTTTGGGCTTAATTAGGGTGCTGGTGGCCTTACTACTCTCCTGGAGGAGGGTAGTGGCGTCATCGGGGGCGAAACAAGAATATGTATTCGTAAATGTTTTATTTAGTCGCCATAGTCTGCACAAAACATGTAATCGTAATGTTTAATGCTTTTATAATAAGATCTGTAATTTATCAGTTTGGCACAAGTAAAAATAAAGAAATTTTAAAATCGAATAAATTCTAAGCTCATTTCACAGTCACAGTGATTAATTAATAAGTGGAATATGTTGAAACTGTTGATGCCCGTGGAATTCACGAAACGCTAAATTGCATGGAACTCTGGCCGTTGTTACATTTAAGTACGTTATATTATCCACTACTCACTGCCACAGGTCTTTTAAAACAGGCTCTCTGTATCAAGCGACTCCTTGTCACAATTGACGCGCTACCCGACACTATCAGTCTTATTCATAAACGTGTCTTAAATTTTAATCAATTGCTAAGCAAATGTTTAGCCAAATTCTTATTCATAAACGTTGTTTAGCGCTAAGAGTTCGCTAACCAATTGATTAGTAGCTGTCAAATTTAAACACCATCGGTAGTTTGTTAAGAGGATGCTAAGAGGCAATATGGCGGTTTTTATTTGAGTCAGCTGATCGATTCAATAGGATTATTGTTTGCCTCGAGGTTATTTTGTTCCTAATATCGAGTTGTGCCTTAGTAAATATGGAATTCGACAATCTTTTACGACCTTTCAGAACGACTCAGAAAAAAATTAAATCATTTTTAAACGCCAGGCGGGAAGTAGACCAAGGAAGACCTACAAAGCTCGTTAAAATCCGTTACGAGAATGATTATCTACATTACATTTTCTTCATTCGAAGTACACATCATGAAAGGATTTATAGGGAAAACTCAAACAGGAGTAGGCTCAGTAGGTCCCTACTCATGAGGTTTGAAGAGTACGAGTTTGTGAGGAAGCTCATAGGAGATAGTTATTATCCAATGTGTTATCCCATGTGCCCTTAATTATATGACGCCAGTTCTAAGGCCATAAACTATAAGAATAGCCACGTGGCACACAAATAACAAGAGACATTTTGTAGAAACAATTTATTTTGATTTTTAATAAGGGAACATTTTTGTTATAAATTCCCTATATTTTTTTCCAATATTCTTCTTACAAAGTTTTGGACTGTGCCATTCTTTTCTCATGCCACTCTCATTTCTCATCAATTCCACGTAGCCTCAGCCCTAATGGTCTCCTCCCTTCCCGTCTTTGGGGTTGAATAGTATTGGCGCTAGGTGCTAATAGTGGCTTTCATAGCAGCAGTCAAACTTGTACCTGTAAACAAGCATAATAATTGTTATTAAAAGACACTGAAACCCCGTTGCAACAGCGATAGGAATTAGGAAGTAATATATAATAGAAACAAGTACCTACATACATTTCCAAAAGAGTATTTTCAAGCTAAGACAGGAAAAAAACATAGCTATAATCGGCTACTAATGTTACATCAATTTTACATTCATTTGGTCAGTTTATATTAGTATATAAATTCAGGGATAAATACCTTTTCCAGTTTACTCCAATTATTGGAGCTAATTATTTTCATTGCTACCATGTCAAATACAATGAAATAACGTAATAAATAATTATATTCAAATTAAAATTTTCGATGTAACTTTTGACATACGTCTGTTAAAGTCACGACAGATACAAACATCGTGGGTTTGACAACTTTATTCTTGAAATTCTGTTTTGTAGTCGACTATTTTGATTATAATCTGTGATGAATACATAATTTCACCTCTATTCCGTTTCTCTACTAATCACCCGCTAACTAGCGTTTATAAATAAAGAAAAGTTAAGCATTGATTTAGAGCTAACTAATTGGTTATCTAAGCAGTGGCTAACTAATGGTTAGCGAGATTTTTATAAATAAGGCTGTATGTGTCTATGTGAACACTTTAAGCACGATGACAATGCAATTAAAGTTAAATGTAGCTCTTTACAAGCTTGTATTAAGAAAGTTATAAAGTGATTATGGAAATTCTAATCATTATTTAACCTGAAAATATTACCAAAGTTAATTTAAAAGTTCATCAACGTGTTGCTTACTTAATTTAGTTACGAACAAACAGCCTTATTTATAAAAATCTCGCTAACCATTAGTTAGCCTCTGCTTAGCTAACCAATTAGTTAGCTCTAAAACAATGCTTAATTTTTCTTTATTTATAAACGCTAGTTAGCGGGTGATTAGTAGAGAAACGGAATAGAGGTGAAATTATGTATTCAGCACAGATTATAATCAAAATAGTCGACTACAAAACAGAATTTCAAGAATAAAGTTGTCAAATCCACGATTTTTGTATCTGTCGTGACTTTAACAGACGTATGTCAAAAATTACATCCGAAAATTTTAATTTGAATTAAATTATTTATTACGTTATTTCATTGTATTTGACATGGTAGCAATGAAAATAATTAGCTCAAATAATTGGAGTAAACTGGAAAAGGTATTTATCCCTGAATTTATATACTAATATAAACTGACCAAATGAATGTAAAATTGATGTAACATTAGTAGCCGATTATAGCTATGTTTTTTTCATGTCCTAGCTTGAAAATACTCTTTTGGAAATGTATGTAGGTACTTGTGTCTATTATATATTACTTCCTAATTCCTATCGCTGTTGCAACGGGGTTTCAGTGTCTTTTAATAACAATTATTATGCTTGTTTACAGGTACAAGTTTGACTGCTGCTATGAAAGCCACTATTAGCACCTAGCACCAATACTATTCAACCGCAAAGACGGGGAGGGAGGAGACCATTAGGGCTGAGGCTACGTGGAATTGATGAGAAAAGAATGGCATAGTCCATGTCTTTGTCAGAAGAATATTGGAAATCAGAAGTAGGGAATTTATAACAAAAATGTTACTTTATTAAATATCAAAATAAATTGTTTCTACAAAATGTCTCTTGTTATTTGTGTGCCACGTGGCTATTCTTATAGTTTATGGCCTTAGAACTGGCGTCATAAGATTAAGGGCACATGGGATAACACATTGGATAATAACTATCTCCTATGAGCTTCCTCACAAACTCATACTCTTCAAACCTAATGAGTAGGTACGTAGCTACTGAGCCTACTCCTGTTTGAGTTTTCCCTTTAAATCCTTTCATCATGTGTACTTCGAATGAAGAAAATGTAATGTAGATAATCATTCTCGTAACGGATTTTAACGAGCTTTGTAGGTCTTCCTTGGTCTACTTCCCGCTGGCGTTTAAAAATGATTTAATTTTTTTCTGCGTCGTTCTGAAAGGTCGTAAAAGATTGCCGAATTCCATATTTACTAAGGCACAGCTCGATATTAGGAACAAAATAACCTCGAGGCAAACAATAATCCTATTGAATCGATCAGCTGATTCAAATAAAAACCGCCATATTGCCTCTTAGCATCCTCTTAACAAGCTACCGATGGTGTTTAAATTTGACAGCTACTAATCAATTGGTTAGCGAACTCTTAGCGCTAAACAACGTTTATGAATAAGAATTTGGCTAAACATTTGCTTAGCAATTGATTAAAATTTAAGACACGTTTATGAATAAGACTGAAAAAAATAGCTTCATTTATCTGGTAACAAACTCATTTTTAAGCGTAAAGTCGGGCTTCAATTAAAACTCTTACCTATCTAAACTATTCAATAAAATGTTTTGGGGATCACTTTGTATTTTCGTGGTTTTAAATCTATCTATCTATATATTTATTATACATATAAATGAAATGCTGTTTGTTGGTAAGAGGACCACTTGAGAACGGCTGGTCCGATTTTTTTTTAATGTTCGTAATCGTCTAAATTAGTTTTTTTTTGGAAATATGTATTGAAAGGGATCCCGGTTTTTTTATTATTTCGGAAATACTGAACGTCCTTTTATGGGATTTTGTTTGAACTGTTATATAAGACTGACAACGCGTGTCGGATCAGCGCGTCAGTATTACTATACATGAACAAGTTAGCAACAAAGCCTTTGAGAGCCTTTCGATTGAGATGATCTAGTCCTGGACATAAACTGTTCACTTTTTACAAAACATATTCATAATGTAGCTTCCAATACAAAGACTTCAAGTTACGTTTCAGAGAAGCCAAGTAATTCAACGTAATTTGAAGAAGATACATTATAATTTACATAACAGTATGACTGGCAGCCACCGCATGTTACTTCAAAAATAAGATTTACCGTCTTGACATCGATATATTCGCACCACGACGCGCGTGCATTTAATGCTATGTCGACTTTACGTATTAGTTTTGGTATTGTATTTTGTGTTATTGAGCTAACTGTTCTAAATTAAAAACTATTAGAACAATTAAAATAAATCATCATAACATCACGCCTTGTTTCCCCGAAGGGTTAGGCAGACCTGTAAACCCACATTTCGCCAGTTATGTTTAAGTCCCATGTAATAGAGGGCGAGCCTATTGCCATCAACCGGGCACAAATCCAGACTCCGGGGTGCTACTGAGAAATTCCATATAGAAAAACCCAATATCACTTTGCCCGACCTGGGAATCGAACTGAGGACCTCATGCTCAGCAGTAGCGATTGCGACCACTAGACCAACGAGGCAGTTGAATAATTATTATTCAAAATATACTACAAATTATCAGTAAAAATATAGGTAGGTACAAATTTGATGTTGTTGAAGATAGGATTATCCAGCTCATAAAAACTACTGAAAAACTTAGCAGAAAGATTCAGAAATAAAGCCAACGATAAGGGCAAGTGTTTTGGTGGTTATTAGGTTTGGTCACCTCCCAAGCTCGTCCTAATTGTTCAATTGGATATATGTATGGGATTTACGCGGGTCAGTCCATGCAATTGATGCCAACGTCATGAAAATACTCATTTGAGCTGTATGTGGACTTTTTTGTTTTTGTTTGTTTGTTTGTTACATCATCAAATGACTCGCAAATGACGCTCTTGGTGGAGCGGGAGGGCGTGTCAGACTTTTACTCACTAAAACCCACCCGTGTTCCTTTAGTTGCCTGTGCCAGGACCACGGTATCTCTGTCGAACCTCCCGCGACCCTGAGGCATCGGCCCTATCGGTGTGGTCCGTCACTGTGTGCTGACATCTCTTTGAGGCGCGCTTGGAACACGACGCGCGGTCGACCCAGGTCTGGTCCTTACCGGATGGCAAGCTACCCATTGCTCGCCGTCCGCAAACCCGCGCCTACGGTAGCCGGAAATCTGCAGGCGACTCCCAACGCCCAGGGCGTCTCCTGCGGCGAGTGAGGGCACAAAGCTCTCTCCCTCACGAGGGCCGCGTCCTCCTTCATGAGCATTATTGCTTCGCAGAAGGAGGTGACGGTTTCCTATTCCCTCTCGCTCCGTACCATGGCCTGGACCAGGGCCGGACGCGAGAGATCGCCGCTGCCGATCGCCCCCGCAAGGACACGGCGGTGCTCCGTCCAAACTGGGTAGACCTCCACCGTATGCTCCATCGTGTCCTCCGGGCGATTCACACAGGCACCTCCCGAAACAACCATGTCCGGTGAGGACCTGTGTCAGGCGGAAGGTGAGGACGCCGTGGCACCTCTCCAACCACTTCTCAAAGAAGAGACTTATAGCCGCTATTGTGGCGTGCCCAGCACTGGGTTGCAACAATCGCACCCTCCATGTCGCCATGAGATCCCGCCGGAGCTCGGCCGCCGCCTGGTGCGACCTCCCCTTTGTCAGGACCAGCGTGTCGTCAGCGTAGCAAACCACGCTGACGCCACTGGGTAGATGACGGCCCTGTTTGTCAAATAGGCCTCGACCACTCGAGCTGTATGTGGCCTGGTGTTGTTATACATGAATCCGAACTCCGCTCGCTTAGGTCTTCTCTACGGGTCTCCCGAAGTTCTTCTTGAGTCTTTTTGAGTTTTTTTAAGTCTTTTTGAGCACACTGTTGCCGCATAATTTTATTATTTTCACGCCACTACACTTATCACGGTGTCAACAGGAAACTAAACGGAAATAACTAGTTGACCGCTGCGATTGCGATTGGTCAGGCTGCGATGACGCAACGGCTAGTCGGCCAATCAGAAGATAGCAAGACGTGTCAGGGTGTGATATGTGAGTGGAAGCCAAGACAAGTGACGTTTATACAGACAATGAAGTATTCCAAAGAGTACTATAATTGAAGTATTCCAACGCAAGTCGAAACAGAACGTGGTCGTTCTAAAAATTGGGTAACCTAAACTGTAATTTTTTGCAATACACCAGTTATTTTATCAAAAGGTATTAAGTTATTTCACCGGCCTCAATACCCTATAATAATAATAATAATGCCGGACGCTTGAAGGACGCTTTTTCCGGGCCCTACATGGATCCGATGTAGATCTTCTAGCGTCCGTGACCTGGCTACGTTTTGGTGACCTCTTTGGAGAAACCGAAGGTTTTATTTGTGCAATTATGGACGAAGTTATGATGACGGACAATTACCGGAGATTTATTGTGAAAGACGGCACGGTTGACATCTGTGGGGCATGTCACCGTCCGGGGGAATCAATAAGACACATTATCTCCGGGTGTTCTCGTCTAGCTAACAACTTGCTCTGAAATACAGCCTTGTGGAATCGGATGTGCCGTACTACAGGTACCAATAAGCCTGATATAGTGGTGGTGGATCGAGTAGAGCGGCGCAAAATGATTGTTGACATAACGGTCCCGCATGACGGTTACCTCGTGAAAGCCGAGAAAGATAAAGAAATAAAGTATCTTGATTTGGCTCGCGAGGTTGTCGACATGTGGGATGTGGACTCAGCAATCATTGTGCCGATAGTCGTGACAGCCAATGGCTTAATAGCTAAGAGCCTCGACAAGCACCTGAGGAGGCTCTCGTTGGGCAGCTGGATCCTTGATCCAGCTGCCCAACGAGAGCCGCAAGTACCGCCTTCTGACTCAAGCCCTTGGGCTTGATTCAGAAGGCGGTACTTCTGGACACGGCTCGCATTGTTAGGAGGTTCCTCTCTCTGGAGCCCTGACCGCCGGTAGCTTGGACCCTGTTCCCGATACCGGTGGGATACTAATTTTTATATTTTTAAATGTACTTTTTTCAGGATTTTGAAAGTATATTTAAAAATGTAATTTATAAGGTTTTAAATGTAATAAAGGATAGAAATAATAATATAATTATTTATTTCTTTCCACAAATTACATATATAGTATTTAATAGTCTACAGACACAGTTTCATAGTTATTTGTGGAAGACTGGTGCCCAAAGTAAGTTTTTTACAAAACCTGTATGTCAGGTCACCAGGCCCCCATAACAAAGTTTCACATTATTTTCGTTGCACTGGACACGATCTGATTCATATATCTTATACAAATAAAAACATAACACATTATAATATTGCAATACTGCTCATTAAACATGATTTATAAAATTATTGAAATAAAGTAATTAATTAATTAAGAATACATGCACGGGAGGATGTATGTGAATGCGTGTGAAAGCGTGTTGGTGAGTGTGTGAGATGTGGAGTGAGTGTGTGCGTGGTTTGGGGTGCTTGGATGTGTGTTTTGCGAAGGGATTTTTGTCAATTTTTATGTCAAGATATAGTTTTAAAAAGATCTTCAATTTGTGTATAATCTAATGTGATAAGCCAGTCAGTTATTTTCCTTTTAAAAACTGCTTTGTTTAGGTTATGAACAGAGAGTAAATGATTGAGTCTGTTATATAGAAATGGGCCAAGAAAAGAAAAGAAATTTCGGGCAAATTTGGATTTTACTGATTTAGGTTGGCATATATTCCTTCTTCTTCTTCTCATATCGTAATTATTATCGGTATTTACAAAAGGAATAAGAGATCGTTGTTTCAAAGCCACATGGAGAACAAAAAGCTGACGAATTGAGAGGACTTTAGCAGACTTATAAACTTCTACAGTGGGATGACGGAAAGGAAGAAATAGTGCAACTTTAAGGACTGCCCTTTGAGCCCTCTCCAGTGCTAAAAGGTTAGTTTTAAACGTTCCACCCCATGAAGTGATGCAGTACGTCAGGAGCGATTGGCACAAAGCACAATAAACAGATAGTAGTTGCTTGGAGTTTAGGATCGACCGAAGATTCCTAACCACATAGATAAATTTCCGTATTTTGCCAGTCAGACAATTTATATGTTCCGCAAAGTTTAATTTAGAGTCTAAGGTGATACCCAAGTATTTAATATGGTTTACTCTCTGCAATTTGGGACAAGAGCAATCACCGTTATGGGGGAATAAACATGTGTGAGCGATGATGGAGAATGGTTGGAGAGATGACTGCGGACTGTCTCTCAGAGAAAATGCAACATACTTGGTTTTAGTGGCGTTTAAGGTGAGTATATTGGTTCTCAGCCAATCATTCACAGCATTAAACCCAACCTGAGCGTAGTTATGAACCTCTTCCCATGAGTCTGCACTGAAAAGAAGCACAGTGTCATCCGCAAAGGTAATAATACGACCATTTTTAAGGGAGAGATCGCAGAGAGATCTTTCATTATTTGACATTATATACCTACAATTTTTAATTAGTTTTTGATTTTACTTTATTAGATTATTTTATATTTTGTAAATGTGAGAACGTCGTAGGCCATGTGGATCGTAAATTTATAGACAATTGTCTATTTGTTTAACATATGGTACTTGTTGACAGGCCTACACTGTCCTCCCATACCTGTTAACACTGTAATTGGAAAACATTGTAAAAGACATATTTTTAAAAGAGTAACCATGGAGTTTCTTGCCGGCTCTTCTCCATGGGAAACGACCAATTGGAACCGTGCACCTAGAATCTGACGTTTCATAAGTGCCCATGTAGGTCTATGTGAAATAAAATATTTTGATTTTGATTTTTAGAGGTCGTTAATATACACCAGGAATAATGTGGGCCCAAGGATGCTACCCTGTGAAACTCCAAAAGCTATGGGAAGAGTATCACTAAAGTGGTTATCAATTTTTACAAATTGTGTGCGGTTAGTTAAGTAATCTTTGAAAAGTGACAATTGATTTCCACGTATGCCGAGGTTTTCAAGCTTACGAAGCAAGATCGGGACCGACACTGTATCAAAGGCTTTTGCTAGGTCTAAAAAGATGGCTAGCGACTTCTTTCTATCATCCATGTTAGAAACAATAAAGTTTGTCAATTCGTGCACTGCCATTCCTGTCGATTTCCCTGCACGAAAACCGAACTGAAACTGGGGCAGCAGGTTATTTGATTCTAGATATTTCACCAACCTGTTGTTCAATAGCCGTTCCAGAATTTTTGGTAAGGCAGGCAGAATTGCTATGGGTCTATAATTATTAACACAGTGTCGGTCCCCACTCTTGTGAATTGGATGGATAAGTGCCTTTTTAAACGCAAGTGGAAAGGTACCAGATTCTATCGCCAAGTTGCAGACATGTGTAATCGATGGTACTAAAAGATTCTTATGTGCAATGAGAAGGTTTGACGAAATGTTATCACAGCCCACGACGCAGTCGCGCTTGAGAGAGGAAACAATGGTAGCTACCTCATCTTCATCAGTAGGCAGGAGAACCATGGAATTGGCAGTGGTTGGTAGGTGGGTACAAGTCGGGGAATCATCATGACCCTGCTGTTGGGCGGTTATTTTACTGGCCAGGGTTGAGCCAATACTGGCAAAAAAGTGGTTTACTTTGTTTAAGCAATGAACTGGCTGATCCTGCGGGCTTATTAACTCAGTCGGTGATGTTTTGGTCTTGATCTATTCGAAACTTTATTTATTATTTTCCAGAGGCGGCGGTTGTCCTTTCCCGCCTTTTTTACTTCTTCTCTTTCAAACTCCCTTTTAACTTTTTTCAAAATTTTGTTACAATAGTTTCGATACCTTACGTATGTTGTCTTTAGTATTAAATTGTCAGGATGTTTTTTGGATTTTTTATTTAAATTGTCTCTGTTCTTAATACATCTTAAGAGACCCGGAGTTATCCAGGGTTTAATAATTGTTTTCCGCGAGGAGACGGTAATTATTTTAGTGTTGGACTCTACTACATTTTTAAGAATGTCAACCAGTTTTTCAGCTGCTACGTTTGCATCATTCGCCTCGGGAATTGGTTGAAAGTTTGCTTTATTTAAGTCGGAAAGTACTCCAACTGAATCTGTCCGTGAGATCCTTTGTTTCAAGTGTCTAGGAAAACATTGATTCAACGAAAGGATGACAGTATAATGATCTGTGAGGGTTGTTTGAGCTATAAAAACTTTTGCGGGCAATTTTGTTTTAAGAATGACGTGATCTAGACATGTTTTCCCGTGTGTAGGAATAACGTGAGCTGGTAGCAAGCCGTGAAACGATGTCAGATCGAGGTAAGCTGAGGCATTTCGATCGTGATTTGAAGTACTAATATCTATATTTATGTCACCGGTGAGAATAATGTTTCTACAAGAAGAATAGTTAATTAATATTTCATTTAGGAAGTTTGATATATTGTTAAATGATGGTGGGCGATAAATAGCAAAAACAACGGTGTCATTATTAATTTGTATTGTTAGACAATTTGCGTCATGATATTCAGGTTCGAGAACATTAACATGTATACCAGTTTTTGTATAAACAACCACACCTTCGTTTTGTGTTTTATTTTTGTTAGTTGAGTAATAGTTATAGCCATTTAATACCGGAGGATTTGAGATATGCAGTAACCAGCATTCCGTGAGAATTATCAGGTCCCACGAAATTCTCGATTGTGCCAACAGGACATTAAAACCTGGCATATTGCAATTTATGCTTCTTATGTTTTGATTCATAATTTTGAGACGTTTTTCGTTATTCGGGATGAGGTCCAAGCAATCGGCCAGGTTACATATAGTAGAGTCAGCGATTGAAAGGTGGTCAATGTCATTGTTTATTAAATTAGAATGATCGAAGAGAACGGTTAAATGACAGAGGCAGAGAATATTGTGCATAGCGATTCAAATCAGAGAGACATGACACGAACGATCGCCCTCCCACGAATCTTAGTAGGCAAGCGACCGGTATGATAAGGAAAATGATATCATACTTTTGTAATTTACATCCCGTATCATGGAATTCCCAAACATCAAGTGAGAAAATTGTGTAATTGTGTGTGAAATGGTTAATGTGTAACTGTTTGCTTGTATATGTAGGTGTTTTAAAGATATAAAAAATTAACTGATACATATAAAATAACAATCCAAAAAAGTAATAAAGGTACATGCAGGGCTTTAATGTTATGGAATATTGGCCAGATAGGCATTTTTCAATTATTTTAGCAAAATCCAATTCAGAGTTAACAGTGATGCGTTGTGCGCCGTCTTCCTTGCGAAGGTAAACTTTACCAAAGGCTGACCAATAATGTTTGTATTTATGTTGGGAGGCGAACTCTCTTGATAGGAAGAACAACTTTCAAGCTTTTGGGGGGAGATTGTCCGATATGTAAACGGGTACCTTTGGACCGGGGACTCGTAGATGTGTTGTATTCAACTTACAGCTTTTATTATTTTTGTTAAAGTTTCTGACCGATTGCAGTATCTTCGTTTTAAGTAACACTGTAGTGAAGTCAACAATGATGGTGTTATTCATAGAATTGCTTGAGGTTATCCTGTAAACGTCCTTAATATCTGATTCAGCAACTGTGGTGTCTAGAGTGGTACCAACATTTGTAATAATTTTAACCAGATCCAATTTTGATTCCCTCTCTATTTTAGGGATGTTTTTTATTTCTATAGTTGTTATTTTCGATTGCTTTTCAAGTTGATCTACCCTGTCTTCCAGTTTCCTGATATAGTCTCGATTTTCCTTCTTCTCGACTTCGTATTGTTTCATTTTGTTCAGCATTTCATCATATTTTTGTGCAGTAAAATCGACTGAGTCTTGTAGTTTGCTGTACTGGTTTTTTATTTCCAACAGCGTCGATTCCATGTTAAAGTAGAATACCTTTTGTTCCTTTTTAAGATCTTTGATTACCCCAGATAGTTCATCTTTGAAATTATTATAATCGAGTAGATAGTCTTGGTCATCGCGTTTCCTTTTATTACGACAGGTAACGTTTGATGCATCGGAGACTTCATTTATTTCCGCAGTACTAATGTTTGGCTCAGATTGGTGGTGGACTGGAGGCAACTGCTTTAATACAGCAGGTGACACTGGGGGTGTTCGGTTTAGCGGCATTTTTTACTAATGTATTTTTTTAAAGAGATTTAAATAAAATTTTAAATATCGAAAAATTATATTTTATACGGGGTCAGAACTAGCGACTCCGAGGCCTTACGCCACGGCGCTATATTGACACTTGTACTTCGAAAGTAAATTGGTAGCCGGTATTGTCTTGGGCGAACTGTTATGGTAGGTATTACGTGATTAGCGCTCGAACAGTTTCATTTGTGTTCACTGACGAGTCCAAAGTTAAAATTGGATAAAAAATTTAGAATTATATGGCCGTTTGGATGTTAATTTTGATTTTTGAATATGTTGCACTTGGTATTTAACAATAGTTTTTTCACAGGTTGTCACTGGTACACTGAACTTTGGTAACGTAGGTTTATATTATGAAGCACTTTTTTGTCGTATTATGATTTAATTGTTCAGAGAGTTCTGGTAGCACGTCTGCTTACAACAACGTCACGGCGGGGAGGGGGGGGGGGGGGGCTAACAGTAGCAACAACATAATTTTGGACCTTGGAGCCGAAATTCTACGCTTCAAGAAAGACCGGACGATTGAGAGACGCATCACGGGGCATAACCTAAACTCATGAATAACGGTGGATTACAGTGCTTTAACCTTTTTTTCTTCACCTGTTTAATACTTCCCATGGTTATTTCAGTGCTTTGAAATTTCGCATGTCGACTTGCACGTCGAGGGGTGATGCATACGCTTTAGCTCGCCACGCTACAGATTTTGCAAAGTTTCGCTTGTATGCTTTAAAGTACGCTGATTAAAACAAACCGTGAGTGTTCCATAAAATATATTTAAAATGGAATCATCCGCTCGCGATGCTAAAACGGAACTGATACTGAAAGATTTTAAAAACGACGTCTTTCGAGGATTTCGATTTATCTGCTCAACAGCTAGCCGAGTTAAAATTGCAAGTGGTAGGATCGCAAATATTAATCAATAATTTTAATCGGTTGTGTAGCAAAATAGAAGATTTAAGTACTGAGTCAGAGATTGAAAATCAGCTCGAATCTCACGAAGAATTCGAGAAAGATTATTATCATGTTCTTGCACTTGTGGAACGTATGACAAGTACTGATAAGAAGTCGACTAGCATATCTGATTTACCAACAACTAGTTCAAATTCAATAAAATTACAGATAATTACCTTTCCCAATTTTGAGGGATCATATGAACACTGGTTAGAGTTCCGTGACACATTTAAGTCATTACTGCATAATTGTAAAACAATAACGCAGATTCAAAAGTTCCATTACTTAAAGTAATCATTGAAAGGCAATGCAAAGTCAGTCATAGATTCTCTTGAATTCTCTGCAGACAACAATGATGTAGCATGGGAGTTGCCAACTAATCGCTTTGACAATACCAAGTTTTTGGTTCACAATCATGTTAAGTCCATGTTTACAACTCAAGCATTAACTAAGGAATCTCCGGGACTGTTGCGCATTAAAATTACTAAGAGAACCAACGGAATACTGGGATGATCATTTATATTGTGGTTTCAAAATTAGACCCTGTTACAGAACGTGATTGGGAACAGCATCAAGGAACGTTTTTAATGCTAGCAGTAAATTAAAGTCAGTTGTTAAATTAGATGTCTTAATGCAGTTTCTTAGGAATAAAGCCGATATTATGGAAACCCTTATAGTATCACACAGTGAATCAAATATTTACAGTGGGAGTGAAAATAAGAAACATACCAACAATCCGTCATCGCCTAAGAATCATTGTATTGTTGTTACTAATGTGGCGGCATCTACATCGCTACATGTGAACAACGTATCACACTGACGTCACACAAATCCTGCATCGCGCAATAAGAATTAACCACGCAGCTAGCAGATATACAACTTCCCAACATCAATCGTCGGGCAGTTGCCCACCAGATACGACATCCATCTGGTTTTCTTGCTTTTATAAAGAGTGAACTTTACACCCTGTTCCTCATATCTCAATACTGGTGACCGACCGAGTATGAACGTCAGTGCAGCCTTCGTGTAACTACTTCAGCGTGACGTCATCATCATTACTCCCGCAAGTCACACAGCCAGCCAGCAACCACGGCTGCAGCGCAAGCGCATACCTGGTCATCAACCTCAGCCTCATCAGCCACCTTGGCACAGCACAATGCACATTCGGCCGGCCCACAAGCAGAGCGCTTAATCCCCCTCCTGGTCGACACCAGCAGTCAGCCACCCCGACTCACTGGGGCATCTTCGCAGACAGTTCCGACTCACCGCGAACTGTACGACACCCGGTTCCAACCTACTGGAACCCCAACTGGCACTGGCAATCATAGCAAGATACAAGTATTAGTCCACCATCGATCTCCGGTCTCCGGAGGAGAGTGATGTGGCAATCGTCGGGCAGTTGCCCACCAGATACGATATCCATCTGGTCGGAGGATCCTTCCTTTTCCAAGAGTATGAGTGAACTTTACACCCTCAAATATCTTACCTTACGTTCCTCATATCTTGTCACTAATAATAAGTCTTCTATTAGGAAATCGCAAAATAAAGTCCCACCTATGTACAAAGCTTGCCTGATTAATAATAAAAACACCCTTTGTATGTTTGTCAAGCATTCCTAGACTTAAGCGCGGAGGACAGATTCAAGATAGTTAAAGATAAATATTTGTGCGTCAATTGTATGCGTTCTGGTCACTCTGTGGTCTTTGGTTCATGCCAGAAATGTGATAAAAACACAATTAAATTCGTGATTTGTGAAGTAATAAATAAAACTAACAATTTAGGTGTAGTTACACTCACAACTAGCTAGCAATCAGCTGTTCCTAGTACTGGGATTGACAGTTGTAACAGTAAATCGCCTATAGCTACTCATAGTAATTCACTACACGTACATAATGTATATGTAAACAAATATAAAAGAAAGCACCAGAAAGCCTATTATGCTGTCAAGGACTATATTGAGGACAAGAAGGCTTGGGATTGAGCTGCTCCAATCAGTTTACACAGACATATTTGATGTTTAATTTGCTACTTTTTTTTCTTTTAATGTTTTTTTCTATATACGTACCTTTTTATCTAAACAATGACATGTATATATTTACTGTATAAAGTATAATATTGTTTTAATTTTTGTGAATGTGAGGACTATGTCTGTTTGAGTACTTTACGTGGCCTCCCCAAATGTCCTTTCTTTTGTATTGTTCGTCGAATCGTTGAGCTCCTTTGTTCTGAGTTGAGCTGCACGATGATTGACAAATGCGTGCACTGACTGGACAGGTCCACTCAAATCCGTGTGGTTCTTTCCTCAAAAGACCAATTCACACACCAGTCTACATGGTCCTCATATGATATGACCAAGATTATTTTCAGATTTTATTTACACTTTGACATTGATGGACTTTATGTATACAATGACATGTTAATTTACTTTGTAAAGTATTACATTATTTTAATTATTGTGAATGTGAAGACGTTGTGGATTTGTCGTTTTTTTTAAATGCGTTTTTTATTCGTTTTAATCATGGTTTGGCAGTTTGAGTAATTTATGCGGCCTACCCAAATGTCCTTTCTTTGTTATTGTTCGTCGAATCGTTTAGCTCCTTTAGTTCTGTGTTGAGCTGCACGACAACTGACAAATGCGTGCACTGACTGGACAGGTCCACTCATTCTGTGTGGTTCTTTCCTCAAAAGACCATTTCAGACATCAATCCACATGGTCTTCACATGACCTGACCAAGATTATGTCTGGACTTTAAAAGAGACTGTGACCTCTGAGTTTGTTTCGGCTTTTCTTCTCAGAGTAGTCAGATAGGAAACGCCGATCTCACCGATCTCACCTAGTTTTTAAAATATGATTGACGTGTAAAAGTGTTTGTACAAACCTATTTACAGAAAATAAATCATTTATCATTTATCATAACAAAAATAAGAATACATCGGCGGTGCAACATGTATTGTTGTCAACTGCCATTGTAGTTATAAGTAGCCAGTCGGGTGTTAATCATAAAGCGCGCGTCGTCCTCGACAGCGGCAGTGAATGTTCGTTTATTACGCAACCATTTAGTGAAAAATTAAATACTCAAATTATACAGTCCAGTCAACAAATTCACGGTGTAGGAAACTCAATAATGCAGTGTTCGCAATCCTGTATTATTGAGTTAAAATCGAGTAACTGTAGCTTCACTGCACGTGTTCAGTGCTTTATTTATTCTGCCTCAAATATCGTCAGTTACCTACGACAACTTTGAGTACCAGTTATTTTTGTACATCCGATAATGTTGTTCTGGCAGATCCGAGTTTTAATGATAGTCAACAAATAGATATGTTAATAGGCGCGGATTTGTTTTGGGAATTATTAAGTGAAGGTAAGATGCGTCTTAAAAATTGCCCTTACCTTCAAAACATGAAGTTAGGTTGGATTGTGTCAGGTTCAATTCAATATTTAACGCAAAAACCAATGAAGCATGTAACGTGTAATTTTACACAATCTGCAATTGAAGGTGATACCTGTTCACTCGATCAGTTGCTACGCAAATTTTGGGAAATCGAAGAGTTACCCGTATGTAATAATAATAAGCTCGGCAGCGACGAGGAGCTCGCGTGCGAAGAGCATTTCAATAAAACAACAAAGCGGCTTGCCGACGGGCGGTTCAGCGTTCGAATCCCGTTGAAGTTTTTACCAAATAAGTTAGGTGACGCTCGTAACCTAGCAGAACGTCGATTTTATGCTTTAGAGAAGAAACTACAACGCAATCCTAACTATAAACAAATGTATAGCGATATCATTTACGAATATATTCAGCTAGGTCACATGAGTCTTATTAATACTTATAGTACCCCGCATTACTTCCTACCGCTCCACTGAGTGTTTCGCGAACACGCCATAACTACTAAATTGCGTGACGTTTTTGATGCTGGATTGATTTCCAGCTCGGGTGTTACGTTGAATGACCTACAGATGGTAGGTGCGGCCTTAAATATCGTGAAAACAGATATGTAGCATGTGCTGATATAGAAAAGATGTATCGCCAAGTATTAATAGATAAAGATCAACGCGACCTACAGCTATTATACACGCGACAACCCGTCCGATTCACTAAAGGTATTTAAATACCGTAACGTACGTAACGGCTTCTGCACCGTTTATCAGTTGCCGATGTTTAAATTAATTAGCTAACGAATGTGAAGTTCCGTAAGTAGCGGAGACCATTAAAAATAGTTTTTACGACGATTTAATCTGTGGTGCAAATAGTATATCGGAGTTATTTGCAATTTGCGAATGTACTAATAAGGTTTTAAATTCTGCCTGCCCAGTTTTACGAAAATGGGTTTTTTACTTTGACCGCGAGAATTCTAACGATGCATTTAATTAAGATAAATTAAGATATGATTTATTTCTCACCACAATATATAAGTACATTTACAAATGATCAAAAGCAATACATAATAGTTTTAATTATACTGTGAAAGACTGGTGCCTAAGCTAGGCGTAAGGCCTGTATTTCAGGACACCATGTCTCCACCCTTTCAGAAGCAGCTACATTTAAATCGGATTATGCACTCGAACACAAATGCGGTAAGTTAAATAAAACCAGAAAAAAGGTTACACTATTCATCATCAGCCTATTTTAGTCCACTGCTGGACATAGGCCTCCCCCAATGAGCGCCATAGCGCCGTCTTCAGCTTGACGCATCCAGCATCTGCCTGCAGTCTTTCGCAGATCGTCATCCCACCTGGCCGGAGGGCGTCCTACACTACGTTTGCCGAGTCGCGGTCTCCACTCAAGAACTCGTTTACCCCAGCGGTTGTCGGTTCTTCGTGAGATATGGCCGGCCCACTGCCACTTCAGCTTGCTAATTCTTAGAGCTATGTCGATAACTTTGGTTCTCTGTCGGATGTATTCGTTGCGAACTCTATCCTTCAGAGAGACTCCGAGCATAGCTCTTTCCATAGCTCGCTGAGCGACTTTGAACGGTTGGACCAGCCCTATCGTGAGTGTCCACGTCTCAGCTCCGTAGGTCATGACGGGTAGGACGCACTGATTGAAAACTTTAGTTTTCAAGCATTGCGGTATGGATGACGAGAAGACTCGGCGTAGTTTCCCAAACGCTGCCCAGCCTAGCTGGATCCTCCTCTTGGCCTCCCTCTCAAAATTGTTTTTACCTAACTGTAGAATTTGCCCAAGGTAAGTGTACTCGGAAACAATTTCGAGAGGGTGGCCATGTACGACGACCGGTCCCGGATCAATGAGACCATTGATCATGACTTTGGTTTTATCCAAATTCATGCCGAGACCGATGCGTCGCGAGGCTGAAGCTAGACCGTCCAGCATCTTTTTCAGATCCTCCAACGACTCCGCTATTAAAACTATGTCATCAGCGAATCGCAGGTGTGAGATGTAATCGCCGTTTATGTTAATGCCCTTACCTTTCCAGTCCAGCGTCTTAAACATATCTTCCAACGCGCTCGTGAACAGTTTCGGGGATATAACATCCCCCTGTCTCACTCCTCTGCGCAGTTGGTTGGGGACTTGGACACTCATGGTGGCGGCGTCGTAAAGACATCTCAGTACCTCGATATAACGACAGTCTACTTGGCATCGCTGTAAGGATTCCAGAACAGCCCAGGTTTCGACAGAATCAAAGGCCTTCTCATAGTCCACAAAGGCCAGACACAGGGGCTGATTATACTCTTCGGACTTCTGTATAATCTGCCTCACTGTGTGTATGTGGTCTATGGTGCCAAATCATCCGCGAAACCCGGCCGGTTCCGGTGGCTGGAACTCGTCGAGTCTCCTGGCGAGACGGTTCGTGATCACTCGTGCGAACAGCTTATAGACGTGGCTCAGGAGTGAGATGGGTCTGTAGTTTTTAAGGAGGGCTTTATCTCCCTTCTTAAAAAAGAGCACCACCAAACTCCTGCTCCACGCCTGGAGTTCTCCAACTGAAGGACAGCGTTGAAGGGTTCTGTAGTTCCTGTATAACTGGAGCTCCTACGGCTTTCAAAAGCTCTGACGTTATGCCGTCCTCACCGAGGGCTTTTCCATTTTTAAGCTGTCTCAGAATCCCAATAATTGGAGAAAGACCAAAAATTTAATGAAAACAAAAGAAGTATTAAGTTATAACAAAAAGATTAAAGAATTAAGAACATTATTTAGGATTGATTAAATAGTAAATTAGTGTAAGTGATTGTATGACGCTTCTACTTACTTTGAGTTCCAATACTGAGTCATATTATCCTAGACTCTTGGTGCTCGACTGAAGGGTATTCAAGTGACATATCGCAAATATATTTAAAATTTCAGTATTAATATGGTTGTTATACAAAAAAGAATACCAAGAAGCTATTCATTTAAGTGCCAAACACTTAAATGAATAGCTTCTTGGTATTTTTTTTTTTGGAATGCTTTTAAACTACAAGTTGCTCAAAGCCACAACTCTGAAATCGTTTCAAATTGTTGTCATTCACAAAGAACAGGCGTGTTTGTTGCGTATACGATATGCTGAACATATTTTGATTTTTATCGAAAAATTAAAACTACCATTAGTGACAGTTTTGTCGTTAATGTCTAAAATGTAGGTATAACCAAAACTAATAACATAAAATCGACCACACATTTTTTCCACAATTTTCTCATCAAATCAATTTATGTTCAAGATGGAATCAGAGGGGAATCGTATATTTTTATTGGTTATGGAAAAGTGGGTTCCACAATCAATTTTTTTTTTGATATTTATTGTAGTTGACGATAGTTAGCTATTTGTTGTACTCGTATTTGTGATACAACGTAATCGAAATTGTTCAGTAAAATTAAACGTTATATTCCGCAATCACTATGAATGAATACGACTTTGACGTCTTGAACACGTTTAATTGTTGTATGAATCTCGTTTTCAGTAAATTTTCCCAAAACTACTACCCAATAAGTAAGTCAAGTTTCATTTCAGAAAACCAACAATACCTTTCATTCAATACATACAATGGTTAAAGTTAAGAAACGTGCTGCCTCGCTAGTAAGAATGTGAGACAAGTTGGGGTCTGAACCCTATACAACATTTTTTTTTGCCCGAGACGGTGTATTTTTTTCAATTAAAAATATAAAGTATTCTTTTTTTAAATTTAGCAACGTAAATACTTATGAACCGCCGAAATATTCACCTAACTACCCCTTCCGGCATTTTAACTGCCCATTCATTTATTATTCTACATGAGTACATAGTTAAATTCTGAACAAGCAAAACAAAAGCATTTACGTGTGCGCGGTTAACAAACCGGAATTAGTCGATACAAAATCTAACTTGAAGTTGCGGTCGCCGGCCGCTACGACGGCACCGCTCGCTGCGCCCGCTCGGTTCACGTGCTGTTGGTCACTGGTCACAGTTCTAACCGAACCTAACCCGTTACTTTATCAACAAAATTAATGTTAGGTTAATGACTTAAATATTACGTTCCCATCCTAAAAATTTTACAATTTTTTTTATTTAAAAAGATTAAGAGGGTTTAGAAGACTAGAACCCTCAAATAGTCTCAGATCCGATCTATCGAGGTAGCACGTTTCTAAACCCAACCCTATAATACAATCACAAAAGGCATGTAGCCAGATATACTTCCTTTAATCTTCCCCACAGTATTGAAAACCTCAACACAAAGCACTATCAATACGTTTTGTGTTCGTTAACAAACGTTTACCTCCGTGAACTCAACCATTGAGTTAACAAACGCTCGAGACTGACCTTTTAGCAGTCGTGCATGTGTAGTGACAGACGATGAGGAAACAAACTCTTGTAATCAAATTGCGGAACCAAAACGGATTTATTCACGCGATTGTTGCTTGAATAAAGCTTGATTTCTAAAATGTTAAACTTCTCTATAAATAATTCTCGTCTGATATATTTGGAGTGATATGCCTTAACCAAATTCAATACCTATACAGTTTAGCAGGTACAACGACGCACAAATCTGTTACCATGTATTCAGAACATGATTCTGAAAACGCTCCAAAGTTTTTCTTGGTATCTGAATTAAGTTTCTTTTACTTCTGCATCTGAAGACATCCGAGTACCTATATTTACTATTATTTTCTTTAAAAGAACAGTAATATAAGTGAATAATAAACTACCGTTGAGTTACTTGTTTCATTGTTCTTGTGTACTTACAATGACTGGGAAGTAATTATCGAATTAAGGGCCGGTTTTTCCAGCTAACATGCTGTCAGTCTGACAGTTTTTGTTTAGACAATCGGTCGAAATTTTATTATTTACCAGGTAAAAAGTTACGTAATGATTGAAAAATCGGAAATAAGTTAGTTGTTTGTTATTTTTGTGAGTATTTATATTATATATACTTATGTATTTATATTTTATTTATATATTGCATGCATTATGCATTTGCGTAATTTTAGTTTTAGACTTCACATTATTCATATTTTTCTCTTCTCGTTTTTCACACACTATTTTCTACATTTCTTTTTCACTTCTCCTTTCGCAGGTCTGTTGGAAGAAATTTCTTAAGAAATAAGCAGTACCTTTGTAATCAATTTATAATTATGTCGTATCCCTTTGTATTTGACTGTGTACATAAATAATAAAATAAATAAAGATCTTTTTGGATTTTATTGGAGTTTTCTCCTTAAGAATCGATTCATTGTCTACGGTATGGAAAATAGATGGCCAGTACAACTAAGCGTTAGTAAAAAGTGAAGCAGTTATGGTTTTCCTCTGCGCATCTTACTCACGATCTACGCGCTCCCCGCTCCTCACCACCAAGTAGGTACGAAATTACAATAAAAGTATTTTTTTTTTTTTTTCGACATGGGTGTCATTTTCATGGTTTTCGAGATCGCTAATAACAAAATTGGGGTCAAAATGAAAATCCAAGATTACGGATGCGAAATTTTTAATTTCTTCATCTCTCATCATCAGTTTTCGAGGGTAAGTTCAATAGTGAGGTCACCATGAAAAAAATGTATTTCATCTTTTCGACCTCACTATTGGCTTCAGCACCCTCGAAAACCATGATAACGGTTCTCATGTTAAAACAATTTGAACATTTTCGCATCCGCCATCTTGGATTTTTATTTTGACACCAATTTTGTTATCAAAAACAAAAGAAAATGTAAACTTGATGATTCGGAGCGAGGAACGAAAGGAGATGAGCGAAAACAATTGTTGCGCAGAGGAAAACTATAACGGCTTCACTTTTTGTTATTTAGGTAAGTACCAATCTTTTTTCATATCGTATGTGCGTATAAATACACGGTGGAAGTGCCCTTAAACTTCCTTATTGCGGGAACCAGTGTCGCCAAACTCACACATTTACAAATTAAATTGTACATTGCAATACACATATAACGATGAAATAATTGGCTAGAAATTATAAATGCAACTTAGACAAAAAGTGTATTTATTGTTGTTCAAAATTAAATCTTATTACAACTTCTGAATGTTGTCATTTACGTGTCAAAATCAATAAAGAAATTTTTCCTCACGATGAAATTCGAGCAATCAACAACTAGTTCAACTACTCAACGCTAGAGGGCGCTGTAACCAAATTACATTTAGCACGCTAACTGCTTTGAAATAGATATCATATTCACTTAAAACTGGTATCTATTTTTCTACCCAGATAAAGATGCTGACAATATGATATCGATAATTTAATGTCGATGTTTGTACAATTTACAAACTTAAAAAATAGTAAAAAAAAATGTGTTATAGAATATAATTTGTTCAGAATCAATTTGATCTTGTTAAATAATAAATTAAACGGTAGTTAAACAGAAGGGCAAGCTCAAATAAGTAATTTAGGGTTGCTGTTTGTGGAATAAAAGCCCCGTTGAACTTGATGATCATTTATTTACAACTTAAATTACGTTACACGTTACAATGTTTAATAAATCATGTGGACACCTTAAGTGGAGGGATGAAAGGGACTGCATGGCTATCGCCTTTCTGACCTCTTTTAACTGTCTACTTTCCTGAAGACTACTAGGCTTTAGAAGCAGGAAACTATTCGTACTAAGGATCGGAGATTGCTGCGTGGCTACCGGGCTCAGAACCTCTAGCTAGAAGATTATGATTTCTTTCTATTTTTTCTGTGAATGGCATCTCGTAGTTGACATTGAGAGGTCATGACTACTTAACCGGACTATCCTGTGGCTGCCTTAAGCGAACTGAAAGCCTCCAGCCAGGGACAAAAAACTTACATTACTAAGCGAATGCTCGCTAAGGGCATCCCCCATGGCGTGTTGTCCTGCGGAGGAAGTTATTTTGGAGAGTCTGCATTCCATTGAAGAGGTGGGGCTTGGTATGTGCATAGACTGCACTGGCATAGGTCATGATCGGGCGAATGCACGCTGTGTAAATGCGCAATTTGCACTTGAGTGACAATTTGTTACGTACATTTAGGACGGAGTGGAGTCTACCGAGAGCGAAGGCGGCGAGCGAACGAGCCGCCTTTAAGTGCCCTGAGAAGGAGAGATGTTCATCGAGCACCACACCTAGATATTTGGCCTTTTTTTGTAATTTTTTTACATTTCTGCATCGAAATGTTCTGAGCATATGGTACTTGATTGTGTCGGCATCCAGTTTTGTCTTCCTGTAGCTTCTATCCATTTCTCCTTGGTAAATGGATCTTTGGGAAAACTGAAATTTTTACATACTTTATTATTATTACATACTTATTTTGAGGTCACGTCCAGTCGTGAATGAGTGAATGATTAATTTATTTGTCAGAATATAGGTACATACATATGTCATGAAGTTATGGTTTCACTAAATTCGACTTTGGACCTCTTTTGGCTGATAAATGTATACTTTATCATCTATCATTTTTAAGCATGATATGATACTAATTGCTCGTACTTTTATTTATTTAAAACAGAGTTAGTTTTAAAAATATACATTTTATTATTTTATCGATACCGATCTATTTGCATTGATGTGTCCCATGCTTAAACGAGTAGCGACGGAATTTCTACAATTTATGCGATGATATTCGAAACAGCAAGCAAGTTGATTTAGACTTTAAAGAATGGACACAAGTTTAACATGGACAATAGTTTTTAGTTCGCATCAAAGTAATAAATATGTTTTTTTCAATAAAAACCAAATATATTGAAATATATCAAAGTTATAAATATACTTACCGAAGATAGGATACACCTCCGTGAGATATTTTTTTTGTCCTGCTATCAATGGCACGTAAAAATTGCACAATTGTGCATATTTATAATACGAGTATTAACTATGTTCGAGACGTCGTGACACAGCGAGTAGCAAATCGCGACGGAGCCGGTGTTGCGAACCAGCGCATACCGCGCGCGATAGCTGCGTGGCACATAAGAAACGATCCCTTTTTTTTGGCCGGAAATCAGCAAATTACTTCTCCCGCTCTTGGTGGGGCGGGAGGGCATGTCAGACTTTGACTGGCTAAACTTTTAATCCACCCGTGTTCCTTCAGTTGCCTATGCCAGGGGCCATGGTAACTCTTTCAAACAACCCGTGACCCTGGCAGGCATCGGCTCTATCGGACCTCAATAGTCAGTGCTGACATCTCTTAGAAGCGCGCGTGGAACACGACGCGCCGTCGACCCGGGGCTTTTCCTTACCGGACGGCGAGCTACCCTTTACTCGCAGTCTGCAAGCCCGCGCCTACGGTGGCCGGGAATCTGCTGGCGATACCCGACGCCCAGGGCGTCTTCTGCGGCGACTAGGGGCGTGGTGGCATAAGGTTTGCCTCTTCCTTGCGCGCTCCGCCTCCTTAGCAAGCATTACTGCTTCACAGAAGGAGGTGACGGCTTCCAATTCTCTCTCGCTCCGTACCATGGCCTGGACCAGGGCCGGAAGCGGGAGCTCGCCGCCGCCGATCGCCTCAATGAGGATACGGCGGTGCTCCGCCCAAGCTGGGCAGACCTCTACTGTTTGCTCCACCGTGTTCTCCGGGCAATATACACAATGGTGACCATGAGATCCCGCCTCTGTAAAAACGATCGCTAAGGAGTTAAAACAAAAAAAAAAAAATATGAAAACTGTATCGGATCAAAGCATCAAGCGTTAGGTAATGTTATTATTGTGGGAAAAATTCGGTGATATTAAATTTAAACATGGTATTTATGAATTCAATTCGCTACACAATACAACAAAGGAGTCTGTCACAGTCGTACAAATACGAGGTAACACATAATTTGCGAGATGGCGTCACAGTTAAGTGGCACCCCCGCACTTACTCACATTCTTACTGCAGATGATATAAACAAGGACGCGTGAAAGTGTAAGATAAGGCAACATGTTACTCACGTGAGAGCTTTGCGGGTCGTTGGGATTTTTTATTTCTTAAAATAATGATGGGAATTTATCCTTTTGTCACTTTGAAGTCTTGAAACATTCTCACAGGTTTGTATTTTAAAGTTCTCCAGTTTCTCTGAAAATAGTATATTTTATCGTCGTGTGCGAAGAAAAAAAATAACAGACTGTTGTACCTTCTTATCTTTTTTAAAACAAATACGGAATAAGGATAATGTTTTCGTTTGCTCATGTTTTGAAAACATTCAAACCAGTGACCTTTTATTTCCATTGAAACAAAATATCACATTTCTTGTTTCAGCGATCGTCCGTTCGTTTCATATTTAATAGTTATGTGCCGTGCGTCGCTTCGGTGACGTATAACACCTTTGTGTGACGTCACACGCTGAACGAATAACTTTCCACCCTTGATAAATCACACCATTTGTGCCGATGATGTTCGCATATCCATAGATCTGTCTGAAGTGCTGGACCATATCTAAATCAAATAAAAAATCCAAAGAGGTTTGTATTATCTTATGAAATAAAATTGAATGAAATTGTTTATTCCGTAAGTAGGATATCGGAATCACTTTTACACGCCTAAAAAGCTAGATTGAATCGAAATTTCCTATCTGACTACCCCCGACAAGAAATGATGCCTATGGCATTAAGTCCGCGCTGTACAAAATATGCGTGAAGTATAAATAAATAAATAATAAATGATGGAACGGACTCAAGCGAAACGTCAATATATTTTAAACAAATAATGACTTTTTTTAGTTAACCGTTAATGTACACATATAATACAAACAGACAAAAAGAAAAGAACAGAAAATTAGGTACAGTAAGTGTTCTAAAGTGGATAGGCATCTTAAGAGTCGTATTGCTGTGAACTCGCGGTACGACTGCATGTGTTTAAACGACACACACTACAAAGATCGCACTTTTGCACGGCACACACTGACGTATCGTCGCGTAATCGCACCGCACTACACGAAACTAAAATATATTTCCTTCGCTTTTGTTAGACACACATCATGCGCGTGACCTGGCCAGATTATGGCATTGATAAAATTCTTGTATATTTCTAACATGTGCTGGTAGCTGTTAAGGCTAATTAATAATGGATTCACGATCAATGAGATCTGAGTTCGAATCAATGTGTGGCTGTTTTTTGTGTTTTTGAAACCATAAATTATATTTGTATATTATACAAAAACTTGTTAGGTATTCATGTTTATTTATGCTTGTTTCATGCATATTTTTTATTTTTGGAGAAGTTAAATATTGGATAGTGTATTATTATTAAACTATTTATGTGATTTATAATTTAAATAAATAAATAAATAAAACTTTATTTCAGACCTTAAGTCCATATTTTGTTAGTATATTGATGTTAGTGACAATAGTGCTTAGGTTACTAGGTTAGTATTGTTAGTTTTTACAAAACTACCTGACTATTTATTAAGGCCTACTACTGTGGCCACCCAGTGCCCCTGAAAGGGACAGTCCGCTCTGGACGCGATCATTTTCAGAATGCTGTTGTCACTACCATGCAGGCGCTGTAGTAACGAGGCCGCTTTCTTTCGCATGATGGCATGAAAACCATCTGTGCGAGCCTCTGCGAACATTCCAGAAGCGCTACAACGCCATGGCAGTCCCAACAGCATCCTAAAATCATTATTAAATTGAACACGCAGGACGTTGTATGCTCGGCGCGTGTATGACACCCACAGGCCACTCGTGTAAAATGATTGACAGAACGCCTTAAAAAGGATAACTTTGACGTCTGTAGTACAACGAGCGAACCTGCGGGCAAGCATATTGCTCCTCACAGACAACGCCCTGCGCTCCCTCTCTATATCTGCGTCATCTCTTAGGTCACTCGTGACAATGTGGCCAAGGTACCTAAAACTATCGACAACCTTAAGTGTTATGCCGTTTAGACATATGGGTGGAACACTGCGCGGCTGCTGCTTAGGGGTTAGTCGGGGTTGGAATAAAAAATGGTGTGCTGCATGATAGTAAAAATGTTTATTCGTTTTATTTATTTATCAAATTAACAAACTTTTATGAGAATTGTGACGTCACATTCCTACCTAAATAAAATTCGTTTTCTTGTAACCGTTCATAAGATTTTTTGTTGTATACTTTTGATCGCCACTGTACAAAGTAGAATGCTTATTTCTAAAGGAATCAGTACACATAAGTCAGTCAGTCAGTACATATTGCAAACATTTATGTAAAACTAACCTTTCTCTATCAAGAGTGAAAATTAAAAAGAAATGCCGCAGCACAATATAACAACAAAAAGAACCAGAGCCTTTGACTTCGAAATTCTTCAGTAAATACCTAATAAAAATTCTTTTGGAATATTTATAGGTCACTATTGGAAGCATCTTATCAAAATTAACTCTGGATTCGATAATAGTATCGAGTTATAAAAGGAAGCAGGTGACGTAAAGCTTATTGAATACTTTTAAATCATTTGACTCGTACCGAAAAATCAAGGAGAGTGAAAATATAATACCTATACCTAACTCGGCAGAATTGATTTTGGACACGCCCTGAATAAACCTTAATACGTTTTTGAAGAAATTAATTAATTTCATATCATTATATCTGATGAAATGTGTTTCGATAACATTCATCTAAGTATATTAGTGTCGTCTCGTGCGTCGGAAAGCAAATGAAGCCGTTGGTCGCGGTCGTCATTCGTAAATCTTAGACAATCGTTATAGGTTGAGTTAGAAGGCCAAAAGTCTGCAACTAGTCTTACCAAGGGTCGTGTTACCCAGTATCTGGGTTTTATAGGTCTGTTAAGCAGTCTCTTCATGTACCTATAATACTGATATTCAGCTGCATCCGTTTAGGCTCGAATTAAAAATTATCGTAACTTCATATATTGTATGTATCTAAAAAGTTAAGCACAAATGCTCTTTATTCATTATCATTCATGCTCCTAAAATATTGCAACTTCTCTTCTCACAGCCGGTACCGCTTTTTTACGAATTTTTTATGAAGACACCCTATTTATTCGAACCGCCACGACTTTTCGAGGTAATATTTATATTCAAAGCACGGGTAAAATTTTGGATTCAAGTTTAGGAGAGAACAATGCCTCTCTGAATTGTGATTAGTTCCCAAAGATAATAATCGAAATACCTAAAAATACATTGCTTCTTTAAAAAAATCAAACTTATTAACATTCTATAGCAGCTTCAGTAAGCAATGCAAGCACGAACACATGCATAATTAAAGTAACCAAGTTAGTAGGTACCTACTTACTATTTCTACTTTCTTTTAAATAACTAGCTCTTAAGTTTAATATTATAACTAGGTCACAAAAACAATATTTATCAACAGCAAAAACAAACACTTTTATTGCCGATTTTCCCACTAAAATACGTCTCATCAAAATCAAAATCAAAGTCAAAGACAAAGTCAAAGCATTTCATTCAAATAGGCACATAAAAAGGCACTTTTGAACGTCAGTGTTTACATTAAAATATAATTGATTCTAGGCGCCCCTTCCAAAAGGTAGTTTCGTATGGAGAAGAAGGGGCAAGAAACTCCACCGTTACTCTTTTAAAATATTTACAATATTTTTATACATTAATTATATTTCTATATAAGGTGTATCTATTCATACACGAAATATTTTAAGAGGGACCTCTATAGGTCGTTTAGAAGCTATATAACGAAAAAGATTTTTTTATGTAAACGTTTTTTTTATTTTACGTAATTATCATAATTTAAAACTGCTTGAGATGTTTTGCATAAAACCGGCCTGCTCTATGAATCAAAGACGCGGCGGCGGGGAGAGGCGCGGGCGCGGTGCCTTTCAATCTGTAGCCGCGGGGCGCGTGCCGTCTCTCTGTTTAACATATCACTGGTGAACTGTAATGAACATTCGACAATACACCTCTGCCTATCTCTACGGGGAATGCAGGCGTGATGATGTTCACAATAAACCAACTTAGGTAGACTTCGAAACTCGACCTCGTCTTATTTTGATAACAGAGTTATCGCTTACAATAATTTTTAAATTCACATTTATTTAAAAATAAATGTGAATTTAAAATACAAAACGACCTAAATCTAAGTAGGTACAATATTGAATTCCCTCCTCGCAGTTTTACAAAAACAGTACCTTCTGTGAACCAGGTACTTACATCTAAATAAGCAGCTAATGACCTCTGTGGAGTTACGACTTTTACGAGCGAGCATCGAAACGTTTCAATCATTTTCTTATTTTTTTTACGAAAAGGATCATAGATTCGATTAAAACATTCATATTCTACAGTGTTACACATATTTTAGATAATAATAATAGAAAAATAAACAGCTGACGCAACGCGAATTCGCGTAAGGTAATGACTTCTGTTAGGTTACGAACTGTGCGTCGAGTTGTATCTGTCAGCTGATTGATAGGTTGTGTACCTACCTATTTGTACAGATGTAAACTGTAAGAAGTGCATAGCGCGAACAATTTAAAATGTACATACCTCATAGCGACGTAGTTTTTATTTACACTATTTACACCAAAATTGCTGTACATATTCACACTGCAGTTGCACGTTAAATAATGTGTCGTTGCACTTTTAACAATGTCTCTATAGCTATCACTGCGTAAACAAGCGTTCACGATTCACGTTTTGTTGTTCCGCACTAGAAATGGTCTGGCCGTCATTGCCATGAATCAGGTCTATCCCTACCCCACACATGGAAATCCAACGGCATCAGGCCTGCCTCCGTCTGCAGCTGGGGGCATGTAGACTCCGTAGTCCCGTTGCCGCTGTCGAGCTTCTAGGATCTCTAGGAAGGGGGCTTGTGCTGTGAGAAAAATAAGACCACCCTCATTGCAGCAGTCCACCATGTATGGTACTCCTAGTTGGAATATTTCGGCATTGTTGCGTTTGTTGCGCGAAGCGTTCCACGTTAGTTAAGCCGCGTGCAGTGCAACATGCAGTTCGCGCGAGACTGAACACGGCGGCGGACGGCGCGGCAGGCGCGGGGCGAGGCAACTGAAGCCGGCGCCGGCGGCGCTACGGCGCCGCGAGTCGGGTCTCTTTTGATCATTCATAAAAGCCACGCGAAATCTAAGGGCGCCGCCATGACCTCGCCCGATTCAATGAAAGTAGTTTCTACGTATTTTCGTAGAAACTAGCGTAATGGATGTTACAAAATATGAAAGAGCCAGTATTTTTATGTGTGTTTAAGTAATATTCAATTATTTTTTTTTTAAATTAGATGTTTAGATAAAAAACTCTTTTTCATTTCTATAGCCCAAGTTCGACCTATAGATGCACCTCTTCAAATATTTCGTGTATGAATAGATACACCTTATATATGAAGACGATGCACCAAGAATAAAAATACTATACATATAATTTAATCACGTGATAGGTACATGGTGCTCACATATTTACAAACAGTAAAAGCATATGATTTTCCTAAAATATTAACTAGGAATAAGTCAGTGTGTGAGTTGAGTAAAAACAACAAATTATACAATTAAATTAGCAAACAGAATGATTTTGCATCCTTCAAACACATTTTCATTTCCACTTTTTTTACTTGTAATCAAGTAAAATGAACTGAAAATCTGTTTCCAAGATTACTCCAAATTCCAAGTGAGACAAATGTGCTTGAGTTTCAAAATAAAACTGCCACTGCGTGTGTACATGTCAGGGATTCTGAATGTTGATAAAATACATGAAACCCTAATAACCTGTCTGCCACATAAACCTGTACTTCGAGATTTTGTTGTGTTCTTTTGTTTCGTTTTCCTAAACTTTTTAGCAATTGTTTTAGTCTTAATTCTCTTTTCCTCGTTTGTAAATAGATAATTTCAGATCAAGTACTTGATTTGGACTAACCGTAGGGTTATTTTACGTAAAACGTTGGTAAGATCCTCTTAACATGTTTTGTTCTTATGTCACAGGAAAAGATAAGATAACAGGACGTTTGTTTTTGAGATTGCTTAAAATGATGCTGATCTAGAAACTAACTAGAAACGAAACGAAAATATTCACGTTCGTCGCAATCGACGTAATACTGCAATATATCACGGACATAACTATCTCAGAGATTGCGCCCTTATATGCCTCTCCGCACATACGCATCCTACTCTGTACAAATTATACATAGGTTATATGTAGCTAAGTGGATTTGTATTCTTTTAAATTGTAGAGGTTTTTGTAGTAAAAATATAAGTTGTCCTTAAGAACGCGTTTGCAATATTGATAGGTATGGAATCGAACTACTACCTTGCCACGGGTCACACACACAAGTGTACGCACGGCTAGCTGCGAGAATTGTAGTTAAATGAAGTAATTTTGATTTTTTTTTTTGATAGAATTGAAAATTAATACGTAGGAACACAAAAAATATTTATAGTACTTTTAAACGTAAACTAAGTAACTAACTAGCTAGTAAAGCCATAATAACATTTTGATTTAATTTGGTATGTCCCGAAAATCGACATAAGGCGCAATCTCTTAACTCAACTTCAGAACAAATCCCGTACAGAATATATTACTATCTAAGGAATAATAAAGTTATCAATGTGAGGAAAAATTCTTATAAAACTTGTGCGGTTACGGTTTTAGCCAATCTAATATCTCTACACGAAACTGCGAACTACCCTTACGTAACGTCGCTAAATATCTCTTTGTAATCTTTTTCGTGGAGCTCACTTAAAGTTTATTTAAAAATTCGAACCAAAATTATCTTTAGAAAACTTAACTCCTTAGACTGATGATGGTCAATGAATTTTATTTAAAAAGACTGAATGGAGTGGACAAATGAGGCGGACATTTACCATGTTAACGTAACGCAAGGGACGTCTAATAAATGACTCCCTTTTAGTCTGTTCTCTTCCCATTTTATTTTCAACAAAAGTAATAATTGCTTTTGATTGAAAACGTTCAGTAGCTTGCAATCCCAAATACACTTAGATATGGTTCAAATAGATTTCAAAAGCCGATTGGTCAGGAATAGTCGAACATGTTTAGTTTAAGACTAGGATAATTCTGCATAAGTTTTGATTTTACCGTAATAGTAATTACTGAATATGGATAGAATATTAACAAAACTTTATCTTGTTGCAGGCTCGTGATGCGGCGCCTGCTCATCATCACTCTCCTCAGCATCGCCGCAGAGTACGCATACGCGCAGCAGCGCAACGGGGAGCACCAGGGGCCACAGACATGCGGCGGACACTTGAAGGCTCCCGTGGGCACGATTACGACACCAAACTTCCCCAACCCTTTCCCCGTCCCGATAAAGTGTAAATGGATAATAGAACATGACATAGTAAATGGGACTATATCGATATACTTTACTCAGCAGTACACTACCAGTGGGTTGACGTTCACTGAGTACATGTACTACGACGAGTCTTACAAGTTGGGCGAGAGGAGAGCGCTCACCGTCACCGACGAGAATATCACCAGGATCAAGTGGCTTCAGGTATGTTTCCTTGTATCATATTGATCTTTATGTAAACCAACATACTGAGTAATTTTCCCAATTAAACTACAGAGTGAGCTACTAATTATTTGGGGGGTCCAACATGGCGGCTTATAGCGTCTGTAAAGGGTTTTATGAAAAAACTGATTATTATATTGTAAATAAATGTATCTGCACGAATTCTGTTCGATTTATGCCTTAATTACATGACGTGTGACTCCGGGTTTTTACTTTGTCTGCCTGTGACGTCCTGGTTTGCACCTTTTTAGTTGGCGATTTTGTCGTAGTTTGGTTTTAGTTTTTTCTTTCAAAGGCAGACAAACACAATGGGCGGTCTTATCGCCCATTGTGTCACCCAATGTAAAATTTCTACATCTGTGTCTGTGATTTATGAGGTTTACATAATAAAGAGTATTATGTCTATCTAGCTATGATCTCAATATTTTTTATTGTATTTACCTACTTTGTCGTTTTCACTTTGACGTGTATGTCAACCGTTGGTTGCTGAGCGTAACACATATCACTCCGCTGTTCCCTGTTCAAAAACATTCATAAAACCGCAAGCTATGTAAATGGAAGCTGTAATACATTGAACTCATATGAACAATATTCTAGTAAAAAAAATTGGTTCTAGAAATATGAAGTTGTAATTAGTATTGTCTCTATTTAAGCTTTTGATGTTTACTAATTTAAAATAATAATATTTGCGGAACTTTATTTCCGTTAGACCGGAAGCTTTCTTCAACATAGTCGGGAAAGGCTAGACACGCTGATGACATCGGTAATAGTTCTGTGGTAAATTGTTTTTTCTCACTATCTAGTTTACTTGAAACCATAGTTACCACAGATTGCAATTTGTATAATCTTGGATAGACCATAATCTTACAAAAACAACATAAATTAAAGTGAGATATTGCGTCCGGTATATTATCATGAGTTTCGTTCAAAATAAGAAATAGGAAAACATTGCTTTTACTAATATTATTATAGAGGGATGCACAAAGCTAACGTAATTTCCTGTTAAACAAGAGCCGACTCAGAAAGAAGACAGAGGAAGTAATGTTAGTTGTGAGCCCGCGGCGACCGAGGACGATTGCAATTCGATTTGCCATACTTAAGATGTTTTTTTCTTGCTGAACAGAGGCAAACATTTTCCATTTCAATAATGAATGTAGAATTTACAGTTCATAGAAATTCGCAAAATTGGTATGTTAAAAGTTTTTTTATTTCAAATATAAACATAATTGTTGTGCTCAAGTTTACACCATTCAAATAATTGTGTCAATGAAAAGTTTATTTTATTACTAATTTGATTTCTGTTGGCACTTTAGAAACTAATTTAATGAATAATGTAATACAAAAATTTCAACTTGGAAATATTTTAAGAACAGAAGCGTGCCGTTGACAATTATTTTAATAAACAATTGCATTCGAATTAATATGTACCAACATTTGTACAATATATCAACATTTTAAGCTAAACCCCGAAACTAATAACAGTTTAATTCTACATAATACAAGAAATATTTATCCATTTCCATAGCCTTTATGCATTTCCACATACGAAGTAGAAATCCGCTTCGTATTGTGACTGTCTGACCTATTCATTATTCCTTTATTGTAACAAATTATTATATTAATTTTAAAACCATGCACATGGTTCGGCCCACTTTAGAAACACGATCACACAGCTTGACGCGTCACCCTAATAAATAATAAAATATCCTTATTCTTTAAAATTATGAAACAATATTGGATCTCTTAGAAAACCATTCCATTTATATGATATAGGACTTAAACTGGCACGGTTATTGTCGAAGAAATGATGCGATAATTCAACGAACTCTAAAAGAAACTATTAAAACATCCGATTTCCATTTCCACTCACAATGCTAGTACCACATCTGGCGACCATAAGCAATTACTCGAACGGACCCATAAAACAGTTGAGACATTGTGCAAAACCAGCCAACCTACGAGAGTGGGGGAATTTGGGCTGAGCGTTGTTTTTTTAGGGATTTGAGAGACTGATGTATTAAGTGAGGAGAGGTGGTTTTAGACCACGGTAGGAAACGGTCGATCTAAGGCTAGGCTAAGGAAGTTAGGAGGATTAGTGAGTGCCAGGAGCCTTGTCCAAGTGGGCTGTTGTAGGATAGCGATTTAATATTAAATAATTTAAATATAGTTGGTTTGAAGCCCAGATTAGACTAATCTAGTATTTAACATAATATGGGTGTGTGTTTGTTGGTGCTACTGGGTGAGACTTCAGTTATTATAATTATCCTAGGCTGAATGGTGTATTAGTTATTATTACTAATCAGACAGAGACGTGTTGCTGGGTAGTTTGTTGCGTCACTTTATGGAAGTGTATCTCTGAGTTCTCCGAGTGTAGATATTGAATTGTTGTTCGCAACACTTCACTTTGGACCAAACGTATACGTGATAAATATAAGTTTCCCAGCACCTTATATATATTGTATTAACGTGATTCGAGAAATTAGTTCGATAAAATCATTTCCTTCTTTTTATTAGTTCGTTCGAGGCGAATTTACTTTTGATATAGTATAATAATGTTAGCAGAAATATACTCGTAGATCTAATTGGGTAATATTACAATAACTTTGCACTACGGAGTGGGATTTCGAGGCGGTTTTCGACGCTGTTGATCTTAATTAGGTTCTGTCCTACCCTTCCACCTATCCCGACCTCCCTGTGTGATTAAAAAAATAATTAAAAATAATTTTCGTAATTTTCACTTCTTAAAAACACGATTATTTCTATTTACTAGAATTATTTCCTTCCAAATTCGTTTCTTTTCATCCTATTAATTACTTACCAGGCACACCTCCAGGCTGGACCGTGTTTCGCGGCCAGTCCCGCTGGTTTGAAGTACAAATATTGTATTTTCTCATTTCTGCTATATAGAAATAACGTTTTTTCTTATTAAATTTAAAAAATTGTACGGCACCCACCCCCGTTAGTTTCGTAGTTACTTAGCCCTCGCGCAGACGCGTGTTTTGACACCTCACACGCGTGGCTAGCTCTGAAAAAAGTTTAAAAATTTCCCCGCCCATCCGCCCTATAGAGACAGGGTAGCTAAACCAGCTGATTTTTGCAAAAATATGTTTATTTTACGTTAGTATTCCCTGTGCTTTAAAAGCTTATTTTAGGCAAATACCATAAAAATACCGATCCTTTAGCCATTAGAGATCCACTTTTATTTGATAATTTAATTTAGAACTCAATCGAGCTAATGGAAAATGGCTTTGGTCCATACTCCCCCCCGTTCTGTCATTCCCCTACCCCCGATCAAAATTCCTCCCCTTCCTGCGGACTCCTCAGAGGTTACAAGCATGGACTCGTGCATTGCCGTCATATGCAGACTTGCTGAATTCATTAAATCCACCGTCACTGAAAATAAAAGCGTCACCGCTAGCAATAAAAAGACCATTTCTCTTGCGTCGGACGAAATACGCATAGCAATATCAAAACTCCCTAATTTCGCTCGCTCTTCTCAAGATGAACCCGGCCAGGAAGGCCAACCACCATCGTACATCGGCGACCTCAAGAACGAGATCATCAATAGCTTAAAGACCGAAGTCCAAACCATGAAGAACCTCGTCAGACCCGATGATAACGTGGCACTCAGAAAGGAGATTGTGACTTGCGTGCGAGAGGAGTTGAGCAAGCACCTCACTACTGTCACCAGTGCATCAGCAACATCGGCGACACCAACTTATGCGCAGGCTGCTAGTGCGCCTGCATCTCAGCGCCAAACTAAAGAGACACCACCAAACAGACCTGCCATCATTGTTTCGGCCAAAAGTGACACACAAACGCGCCAGTAAGTCGTGGAGTCCTTTAGGAACAGTGTCAATTTCCGCACCACTACCTATGCGCCTTCGAAAATCCAGTCCGTGTCCAACAACAAACTTAGGGTAGAGTTCGAAACGGAGAAACAGCGCGATGAGATCCTTAAGAAATTGGAAACCTCCACCCAGCTGACCGCAGAACCGGCAAGAAAACTGCAACCTATGGTTATCCTCAAGGGAATCTCTACAGACACGCCCTCGGAGGAGCTAATCGAAATCATTCGCGGCCAAAACGAAGAGCTATCGCCTCTAATTGAGAAGAACGACGACCTGCGACTCGCCTTCAAAAGGAATAATAGAAATCCAAAACTCTACAACGCCATCCTAATTGCTCACCCCACCTTATGGCGTAGAATGGTTGATATGGGAAGAGTTTGCGTCGACCATCAGCGCGTCCATTGCGAAGACTTCTCGCCATTCATCCAGTGCAAAAAGTGTCTGCAGTTTGGGCACATCAAGACAAAATGCACCGCGCAACAATCTCCTTGCGCCTACTGCTCTGAAGAAAGCCACAACATAGAAAGCTGCCCGCTTCGAGAGAAGAAAGGCACTCCCAAATGCTTCAACTGTCACCATCACAACACAAAGTTCAGGACCAGCTACGACGTTGGGCACAAGGCCACCGCAAATAATTGCCCTAGAGTGAAATCACTTAAACTTAAAATTACCAGCCGCACCGATTATGGATAAGTCACTTATTAAAATAGTACAGTGTAATATTGATCGCTCAAAAAACAGTTTCCACGAATTTATAACATACTTTTACAACGGCCAATATGACATTGCTTTGTTGTCCGAACCCTATATAGGATCTGGCAAGGAGGTCAAGCCTATATCGGGTATCGACATACTCCAATACTCGAACGGATGCAATGTTAAGGCATGCATCCTCGTCAAACCTGGGTGTGGTGTGGTGTTGGGGGAGTCCGGATTGTCCTCGGCTAACTTGTGCGTGATTCAGCTGCAAACCGAACATCAGAAATGGTACCTGGCCTCAGCCTACGTAGAGCCAAGAGATGACACATCCTGTACGCTTGAAGCAATTGATTGCTTCCTCAAAACCACATCGCAACACAAGTGCCTGCTAGGGGGAGATTTCAATGGCTGGCACCCTGCTTGGGGAAGTCAAAAATCCAACCCCAGAGGAATCAGCCTTCTGGAAATCGCCTACGCCAACGACATGTACATCTGCAACACCGGAACCACCCCGACTTTCGAGACAGTAACGCACGGGCGCGACCGATCGTCTATCATTGACGTGACGCTGGCGTCAGGCTCAATCTACGACTCGGTACGCGATTGGCGCGTCAACCTGGACTGTTGCACGTCATCGCAGCACAATGCCATCGATTTCAGCATCGCCACTTGCAGGCCCACAACTAAAGGATACAACAACAACTCCACCTTCTTTTTCAACACCAAAGGAGCTGACTGGGCAGCCTTTAAAGATGCTGTGCTGCGCAGAATGACGATCTCGGACGCGCTCGATAGGGATGTGCCCAACCTCGATGTCGATCAGCTGGAGTGCCTTGTCCAGCAAATCACTGACCTGATACACGACAGCTGCACCGAAACCATGACTACTAAAGGTCAGAACTGTAGGTACAAAGCTCCATGGTGGACCGAGAGCCTCGAAACCCAAAAGAGAGCCCACACCGCGAAACGGCAAGGTTTACCGCTCGAAGCCCTTCTGGAGGAAAGCCAGAACAAGAAAGCGGTCTACTCGGAGGAGCTCAAGAAGGAGTCCACCAAAAACTTCCGTAAGTTCTGCGAACTTCAGCAGAAAGAGAACGTCTGGTCGCTGACGAACCGACGTCTCAAAGAGACTGCGCCCAGGAGACCAGTCACTCTAACCCATCACTCTAAAAGTAGGAGACAAATTCACCACCGATGGAGAGGAGACAGCCGCAGCCCTCCTAAATCACTTCTACCCTGACGATACCGACGACCATTTGCCAGTACAAACACAACTTCGACACCAGTACCATAGCCCCACGACCAACACAATAGACGACCATCCCTTCTCGGAAGAAGAGATTCTCGAGCAACTTAAGCAGATAAGCCCCAGTAAAGCCCCTGGCCTCGACAATCTCACCTCCGATATTTGCCTCCAATTCACCGTTCATTACCCGCAACTAATTACCCACATCATGAACAGATGCCTTACCCTACAGTATTTTCCCCGAGTATGGAAGGAGGCCTATGTCAAGATCATTCCCAAACCAGGTAAGGATGATCCAACAGATCTCAAATCCTTCCGCCCCATAGGTCTCATTCCAGTCTTCGGGAAACTCCTGGAAAAACTGTTCATTAAAAGGGTAGCCCACCACGCTGAGGTGGGAAACAAACTAAACCCTCAACAATTCGGGTTTCGGCAGCAAAAGAGTACCACCCAAGCCATCCATGCAGCTCTAAACCATGTACTCCACGCCAAACAGAATCACAAACTTGCCATAGCAATATCACTAGACATAAGGGCGGCGTTTGATAACGCTTGGTGGCCTGCCCTTTTCCATCGCCTGAAACATATTGAAACGCCGCAAAACATCTACGGTCTAATCAAAAACTACGTGCAGGATAGAACCGCCACGTTGGACCACGCGGGAGTACGAGTGCGCAAAACTCTGACAAAGGGGTGTATTCAAGGATCCGCGTGTGGTCCGGTCTTATGGAACCTAATACTGGACGAGCTCCTTGACATGCAACTGCCATCGGGCTGCCATATGCAAGCCTTCGCAGATGACGTCCTGCTGGTAGTAACGGCGGATACACCTGGAACAGTGGAGCAACTAACCAACAGCATTCTCGCTAACATCAGCGAATGGGGCAAACGCGTAAAACTTACCTTTGGCCCAGCGAAAACTCACGTCATCGCCTTCACGCCCAAAGCGAAAACCGCGCAGCTTCAAATGGATGGCAACGACTTAGTATTTGTGCCAGAAATTAAACTGCTTGGCGTCATTCTAGATGAAAAACTGCGGTTCAACAGCCACCTAAAATATGTGCTGGGGAAAGCCACTCGCATATTCAATAAATTAAGAATGTACACTAGGTGTACTTGGGGAGCACACCCGGAAAACGCCCGCACGATCTATTTGCATGTAATAGAACCAACTATCACGTACGCTGCTGGTATATGGGGGCACATAGTAAGCAGGAAGAGCGTTAAAAACAAGTCGCAAGTCTTCAGCGGGGATTCGCACTTAAGGCTACCCGAGCCTTCCGGACCGTCTCTACTACTGCCGCTCTGGCACTCGCAGAACTCATGCCTCTCGATCTCAAGATCCATGAAGTACATCATGTCGAGAAGATCCGGCTCACAGGCAATAGTCACCTGTTGCCAGCAGACATCTCCCCTGAACGCCCCACACCCGTACGTGAACTTCTCCATCCAGCAATAAGGATATCAAAATCAGACACTGGCACCCGGATACGTAGAAACGCTGAAGGCGAGGCGACCCAATCGCCACCTGAAACGGAACACAACATCTACACCGACGGCAGCAAACAGGACGATGGTGCCGTCGGAGCGGCCTTCGTTTGTTTCGGTCCAAGAGGAACAACCGTAACTAAAAAATTTAAGCTTCACGACACCTGCACAGTCTTCCAGGCTGAACTGTTGGCCATCCTGGAAGCCTGCAAATGGGCTTATTCAAAGGCGCAACTGAACACCACCATCTTTACAGACTCCCAGTCGGCTATACAGGTAATAGCAGACCGGAGTAACACACACCCACTGGTCACAAATATAAATAAAACCATCCACAATCACACAAACACACGCACGGACACCACACCACACATTGCTATTAAATGGGTGAAAGGACACAGTGGAGTTGCAGGCAACGAAGCTTTAGATACTGCGGCGAAAATGGCCACTCGGCTTCATAAAGCTCCGGACTACAGCGCATACCCGATGTCATATATCAAACGCGAGCTAAGACAAACCAACTTAGCCAAGTGGCAAGCCAGGTACACATCAAGTGAGCAGGGCCAACACACCAAAACCATATTCCCAACACTATTAGAAATACACAAATTCCGAAAAACATCTGGACCAAACTTCTACATTACCCAAATTTTGACAGGTCACGGCTTCCACAAACAATACCTCCATCGCTTCAAAATAACTGCCGATGACAACTGTCCCTGCCACGACAACACCGTACAGAGCCTCGACCATCTCCTCAGGGATTGCCCCAGATTCGCCATGGATCGCATGCAATATGAGGCAATCTCTGAGAGATTCGGTATCACGGCATATGACATCGGGATGCTAACGCGAAAAGAGGAAGTCTTGGACGCATACACCAAATACGTCACGAAAATTTTGAGCCAACTCAAGAACTTCAACGGCACATAAAATATAAAAATCTATTTATTAATTATATGTATAATAAATATTTATCATTTAATATAATATAATTATATAAAATTTTATAAATAATATCACTATCGCGAAAAACAAAAGCAAAAATAAAGGGAGTATCTGTATCAAATCGCAGATACTGCTGAAAATAAAAACATTACAAACAAATATAATAACAACCAAAACAAAAAGCGAAACAAATAAATTACCAAAAAAAAAAATTGGGAAATATTTACCAAACAGTGATTCTTATGAATCAATCATATCATGCTACAGTCCGCGAGGCTTCAGCTGAGCATTGCATTTGTGTGACTGATTACCAATCGCACCAATGTAATTGCGCGAGGGACGCACAGCGCCTCAGGCCTATTGTCTGATTGGTCGATTTACAAGCAAAGCTCGCCTCCCTATGTGCACTCACACAAATTCAAAGCTCAGCTTAGGCCTCGCGGACTGTACAATATTATGTTTGGTGAGTTTCTTAAAAATCTCACTTATTTCTTTACTAGAAAGGGCTAGCTGCCCTCGTACGTAACACAATTTGTTGTTAACTTCACCGCAGTGTTCGTTGCTTTATTTGTAACAAGCGAGCCTGTGTGAGAACAACATAACGAGAGATAAGTTACTTACTTTGCGGACTAGCCTGACGGATGCTGTTGGAGGCTGAGGCAATAAGACTAAAAGCTAACTTAGAAAACATTAAGTACTGGTTGGAAACTTATTTCATTCAAGTAATAAGCAAATTAAAAGTGAAAACCCTTGTTCGCGTGAACTGTAACACTTAACCGAATTTAGAATATGCAAAAAGGGTTCAAGCAACATCAGGTCTTTCAGCATTAGGTACCCAGGATCAGACAGAGTACGTCGTTAATCACGGGCGACTTCTCTCTGTATAAATGGACCTTGGCAATTGGTTGGAACATACTTCCAGTAAGATAAATGAGTTGATTTGGTTTCTGGTCTAAAAGTTTCCCCTCCCGACCCTTGCTCTCGAGTCAGCCCGCGCCGCTGCGCCTGTGACTTTAAATTCGTCCCAAAATAACTCAAATCCTGATCCAGCTAGTCCCTTGCTGCCCTCTTCCAGCGACGCCCTAAGCCGAGGTTCGTACCCCACAGGGGGTGCCCTTAGCGTTTAGTCGCTTAGATTTTAGTTAGTATTTAAGTTTAAGTCCTGGCTGGAGGTCTTAATTCATTAGGGCAACCACAGGCAAGTCCGCTTAAGCAGACGACAACCTGCGAGATGCCATTCCCAAAAAAAAAAACTGGTCTAAAACATTTTACCAAAACACATGTCCTGGAATGTTTGTGGTTGCTATGTAACCTAATAAATCATTCATTTTATTAGGTAAAATTTCTTTCAAAATGCGTTGTATCTGATCTAATACACAAAGCACGCCATCCATTCATGTATGTTTCATGAACTAGCTCAAAGCAGCGTCGAACCAAACAATCGACTGGCCTTCTTAATGCCGGTTTGTAGGTAATCAGCATCTGTTGTAAAATGCGAAAAACTACACAACGCGACTCAGACGACCGACAGGGATGATGGTAGGATTGGCACTGACGTGCAATTTGCCGGCTCGCTTGTGTGATCGGCTTTGTAACATAAAGGCAGCGTGTTTGATCTGAATGTACCTGCTAGTGTATTATTTAGGAAATACATTATTATGTAAAAAAAAAAACTACAATTTAGGTACACTGTAACTAGCTACATAGCAGTTTCACAGATGACGTCAATATTTAAGCAGTTTTCGAGTGCAGACACTCACAACTTTCGCTGCGGAAGAAAAGTACAAAAGAATTCTTTCAATGGCTCTAGTTGTTCTAATTTTATGTTTCTCTGGTTACACAACAATAACAGGTTAGGAATGAAACGATGAATTTGTCCCAGACTACACTGTAGTCTGAAATAACATACAATGTTTTACTTAAACATCAGTAAGTACAGCATTGTTGTAGTATTAAACCCTAACGCCGAGGGATGAAATCGTAAACCCTAACAATATCTCCTCAAATACCTTTGCTTTTCTGAGACCAAAGGTGTTTTCAAATGGTATTCGGATAAATTTATACCGGCTGACAATAGAGTCAAGTACTAAACCGATGCGGAACACAATTGTCCAGCCTTAGGTGCTTTTTGTTCTGTTATTTCACGGCTTTGAATATCGCCTTCCGTATGTTCCCACTGATATTACTGCTATTGTTTATTCTGGCAAGTGCCAGCAGAATATTTTCTTTGCTGACTTATTAAATATTTCTATTAAGCCAGACTAATCATATTCCACGAAATGAAACGCAGAATATCCAAATATCTAAAACCCAATTATACTCTATACTCCCTGAAGCAATTTTTATTTTTATTTTTAGAACAGACTGCTCCAATTTCTTGCAAAGTAAATTGACCTAGAAACACAAGGACGACATTACCTCCAAATTCTTGTTCCCAAACGAGATGACTTTTAATTTGTTAGTTATCCGTTTCCGTTTGTTTGTATTGTGAGGTACGGACCGTGATGGAAGCAGTTGGCGCACAAAAGAGGGGGCAAACTTAAAACCGATGAAGTTTCCGTAGTTGAGTTTTTATTTAGGATCCCTGCGGCCTCGCACTATACAAGTGCGAGGCCGCAGGGATCCTCTGGATGCGAGAAGCAACCGGGTGAAATGGTGAAAAGAACAAGACCGGGTGATATGGTGATATTTGGGTGAGGCCTTTGTCCAGCAGTGGACGTCTTTTGGCTGAAATTATGATAATTACGAGTATGATGCGAAAATGTCAGCGAAATTAATCATATAACTGCCAGTAACTAACAAAAGTGGTAGAATTTTAAAGAACGGTAGGACTTGATAAATGTTAAGGTAGCAAAACTCACTACGAAACTGTGCTTATTAGACCTAATTTACAAGGTTATTTGTATTTGAGCCATTTTAGAGTTATTTAAACATACAACCTGCAGATGTGCAGTGACGTGAATGTATAATAGATTGCTACCTAACTAAATGCGATTGGAATCTCATGTTTACGTAATTTTCAGGTCAATCTTTCAGGCTCTATCACTGTATCGTACAAAATGCATAAGAATCAACGTCCTTTTTTGTTTACTTACTTACGTCGATAAAATGTAACCAATTTAAATATTGTTCCTACTTTGTTCTAATGCATTTTGTGACCCTTTTCCACTTAAAGTTTTTGGTTACCTTTGACTGCTCACACGTCGCGCTTTTATGCAATGCTTTATAATAAGCTTTTTACGTTTATTTAAAGCAAGCGTTTGCTGAAATGAAACAGTTTCATGTGGACATACGTATATGTTTGTCAGGTACACTTTGCTCTGCGAATTCTTTATATGAGCCAATCTAATGTTTTTTTTTAATATTTTTGTCGTAAGTTATAACATGTAACTGGAACATGGAAATGTAAGACATTTAACAAAGAATAGCTATTTTCGTTAATAACTATGTTTGCGCAACTAGTTTCGTAATGTAAATCCAGCTTTGTTTAACTTTTCCGATTTCTTAATTATAAAAAAACGAACAAATATAACAACAAAAGACAGACCTAATTAATTTTCCACATTCAGTGCTCATTTAATGCCAATTTAACAGTATGAATAAAACACCGTTTGTACTACATTAAATCGTTTCATTTAGCTGTGCCGAGCGTTAGAGGACGCAATAGACAATTGGTGCGCCCAAAACATATTACGGCCACACTCGTAGACAATTTAGCTGGACTGGTTTTTTGACAACGTAAAGTCAACCACCGCTTAAATCATTTTCATGACAGCCGTCACTGCGTCCGTTATGTGGAGCGCAACGCACTTCTTGGAAACCGTAGCTTTAGTTGTTCTTGCCAATCGATTTGACTGACAGTTGAATATTCTTCATAACAAGTCTATCAGTCCATCGAACACACAAATGGCACGTTACCACCCGACCATATATGCCAATTGCTTCTATAGTCGTATTTTTAATTAGACGAAGTCAACTGACGTTTACTGTGTTGTCAGTTTTTGATGAAATAAAAATAGTGTTGTGACAAAGTGAATGATTGAAAAAACTCCTGAATGAATGAAATTGCCACGATTGTCTAGTGAATAGTTAGGGTGCCGAACTGCCGATATCGGGTACGGGGTTCGAATTTTAGTCGTGCTTTGTACATACCAACGAGGTTTCGACGACTATGTTCCTATAGTATCTACCTATACTGAATACAGAGTGTTTTAAAAATTAAGGAAAACATTGCGAGGAAACTTGTAAGACTGTCCTATTTTCAATACATCATGTAGTTGAAACTATAGATGTATAAATATAACAATTTTAGGTAGGTAATGAAAATAAGAAACATCGCTTATTAAATAATTTGTTTTTATTCATCATCAGATAAAAAATCATCACTATCGCTTTCGGTGAAATAAATTATAAATATGTCTGAAACATTGTCGATCATGAAGTCGAGACCATACATTTTGTCTTCTTCTTTAATTATCAGAGACACGCAGCTACTCCATTTTTCAGGTGTGATATGTTGAAGTCCTTCTTCAAAAAGTTTTTTTACTTCTGTCATTTTGAAGGTTTTGTTATTTCTTGCAACATATAACTTTTAGGCTGCGCCCATACCAACTCAATGGGATTGAGCTCACAGTGGTATGGGGGCCTTTTAATGGTGAGTGGCTCATTTGCAAAAAAAAAAATGATGTACTTTTCGTCTTATAGCGGCAAAAGTAAAATCGTCTAATTTATCTTTGAAACTGTATTTCGGTTCACGTTTCTCGGGAGACTTAAATTGTTATATTTCTTTGTATTCTTTTAATACACTGTAAACTGAGGTCACACCAATTCCCAAAATGTCAGCTGTTTTCGAAACACATTCTTTTTTTGGGAGCCTCAATAGGTAATAGTGAAGCAGCTTTCTCCTCAAATACCTGTTTGTAACGCATAAAGCAATCCGTGGTCTCTTTTTTCTTGGAGACAAGCTTTGGTTTGACGTGCTTGGCTGAGGATCCATATCGTTTGTACGAAACAATATAGCAACAAACAAACACAACAATAACCACAAACACAACGTAACGAAAAACTTAACAAAAACAATAACTAAACAGCGTGAGCGCAGAAAAAACATTCATGCTATCAGACCAGAGGTTAGAAGCCGAATTACAAACAAAAAGGCACTAGTCGCAGGGCCGCGATTTGTAATAATAAGCCGTCATAAAACTGATTGTAGTTACATACTACTAGTAACTTATATCAGAGCACCTTATACAATTTTATTGTAAAATAGAAATAATATTCTTTTACGGTTTGAAATGATTAACTATTCACACTCATTGTTCATTCATCTGATTGAACGAGAACTGAACGCATCACTATTACTTTAAATATGGCAACATTATTTTACAAAGTGACATTAGCTACTGTCAGTTGGCTTCGTCTAATTAAAAATACGACTTTAGGAGAAAATACTGTTTAATGGAATAATACTCGCACGTTTTCTATGATACTAGCTGAGCCCGCAAACCTGGTTTTGTATTTTTTTTTGATAAATAGATGTTAGCCCATCCTCTAACCTACCCGACATGCACACAAAATTTTATACTAATCGGTACAGCCGTTTCGGAGGAGTTTGGTAACAAACATTGCGACACGAGAATTTTACATATTAGGTTAATCCTCATGTCGGTCGGTGGAACTGATAATCGAATGCCCAATAAAATATGAGGCAGGTTCCCAGCTACGCCTTAGCAACGTTGTGTACTGGTTTAAATTAATTTTAACAGCTTAATTATTTAATTTATTTACCATCAAAAGTGAATACAAATATTGTATTCAGTCGCATAAAATTTTGTAGGTTTGCAAATTAACGTTCAGAATGCTTGACGTCACCTAATAACACATAAAACCGCTTATCTTTGCTTTTCTGAGACCAAAGGTGTTTGCAAATGGTATTCAGATAAATGAATACCTGCTGACAATAGAGTCAAGTACTAAACCGATGCGGAACACAATTGTCCAGCCTTAGGTGCTTTTTGTTCTGTTAGTTCACGGCTTTGAATATCGCCTTCCGTTTGTTCCCACTGATATAACTGCTATTGTTTATTCTGGTAAGTGCCAGCAGAATATTTTCTTTGCTGACTTATTAAATATTTATATTAAGTCAGACTAATCATATTCCACGAAATGAAACACAGAATATCCAAATGTCTAAAACCCAATTCTACTCTATACTCCCTGAAGCAATTTTATATGTTATTTTTAGAACAAACTGTTCCAATTTCTTGCAAAGTAAATTGACCTAGAAACACAAGGATGACATTACCTCCAAATTCTTGTTCCCAATCGAGATGACTTTTAATTTGTAAGTTATCCGTTTCCGTTTGTTTGTATTGTGAGGTACGAACCGTGATGGAAGCAGTTGGCGCACAAAAGAGGGGGCAAACATAAAACCGATGAAGTTTCCGTAGTTGAGTTTTTATTTAGGTGTATAGTGCGAGGCCGCAGGGATCCTCTGGATGCGAGAAGCAACCGTGTGAAATGGTGATATTTGGGGGAGGCCTGTCCAGCAGTGGACGTCTTTTGACTGAAATTATGATAATTATGATGCGAAAATGTCAGCGAAATTAATCATATAACTGCCAGTAACTAACAAAAGTGGTAGAATTTTATAGAACGGTACGACTTGATGAATGTTAAATTAGCAGAAGTCACTACGAAACTGTGCTTATTAGAACTAATTTACAAGGTTATTTGTATTTGACCCATTTTAGAGTTATTTACAGATATATACAAAGTGCAGATGTGCAGTGACGTGAATGTATAATAGATTGCTACCTAGCTAGCTAAATGCGATTGGAATCTCATGTTTACGTAATTTTCAGGCTCTATCACTGTATCGTACAAAATGCATAAGAATCAACGTCCTTTTTTGTTGACTTACTTACGTCGATAAAATGTAACCAATTTAAATATTGTTCCTACTTTGTTCTAATGCATTTTGTGACCCTTTTCCACTTAAAGTTTTTGGTAACCTTTGACTGCTCACACGTCGCGCTTTTATGCAATGCTTTATAATAAGCTTTTTACGTTTATTTAAAGCAAGCGTTTGCTGAAATGAAACAGTTTCATGTGGACATACGTATATGTTTGTCAGGTACACTTTGCTCTGCGAATTCTTTATATGAGCCAATCTAATGTTTTTTTTAAAAATATTTTTGTCGTAAGTTATAACATGTAACTGGAACATGGAAATGTAAGACATTTAACAAAGAATAGCAATTTTCGTTAATAACTATGTTTGCGCAACTAGTTTCGTAATGTAAATCCAGCTTTGTTTAACTTTTCCGATTTCCTAATTATAAAAAAACGAACAAATCTAACAACAAAAGACAGACCTAAGTAATTTTCCACATTCAGTGCTCATTTAATGCCAATTTAACAGTATGAATAAAACATCGTTTGTACTACATTAAATCGTTTCATTTAGCTGTGCCGAGCGTTAGAGGACGCAATAGACAATTGGTGCGCCCAAAACATATTACGGCCACACACGTAGACAATTTAGCTGGACTGGTTTTTTGACAACATAAAGTCAACCACCGCTTCCATCATTTTCATGACAGCCGTCACTGCGTCCGTTATGTGGAGCGCAACGCTCTTCTTGGAAACCGTAGCTTTAGTTGTTCTTGCCAATCGATTTGACTGACAGTTGAATATTCTTCATAACAAGTCTATCAGTCCATCGAACACACAAATGGCACGTTACCACCCGACCACATATGCCAATTGCTTCTATAGTCGTATTTTTAATTAGACGAAGTCAACTGACGTTTACTGTGTTGTCAGTTTTTGATGAAATAAAAATAGTGTTGTGACAAAGTGAATGATTGAAAAAACTCCTGAATGAATGAAATTGCCACGATTGTCTAGTGAATAGTTAGTGTGCCGAACTGCCGATATCGGGTACGGGGTTCGAATTTTAGTCGTGCTTTGTACATACCAACGAGGTTTCGACGACTATGTTCCTATAGTATCTACCTATACTGAATACCGAGTGTTTTAAAAATTAAGGAAAACATTGCGAGGAAACTTGTAAGACTGTCCTATTTTCAATACATCATGTAGTTGAAACTATAGATGTATAAATATAACAATTATAGGTAGGTAATGAAAATAAGAAACATTGCTTATTAAATAATTTGTTTTTATTCATCATCAGATAAAAAATCATCACTATCGCTTTCGGTGAAATAAATTATAAATATGTCTGAAACATTGTCGATCATGAAGTCGAGACCATACATTTTGTCTTCTTCTTTAATTATCAGAGACACGCAGCTACTCCATTTTTCAGGTGTGATATGTTGAAGTCCTTCTTCAAAAAGTTTTTTTACTTCTGTAATTTTGAAGGTTTTGTTATTTCTTGCAACATATAACTTTTAGGCTGCGCCCATACCAACTCAATGGGATTGAGCTCACAGTGGGTATTCTTTTAATACACTGTAAACTGAGGTCACACCAATTCCCAAAATGTCAGCTGTTTTCGAAACACATTCTTTTTTTGGGAGCCTCAATAGGTAATAGTGAAGCAGCTTTCTCCTCAAATACCTGTTTGTAACGCATAAAGCAATCCGTGGTCTCTTTTTTCTTGGAGACAAGCTTTGGTTTGACGTGCTTGGCTGAGGATCCATATCGTTTGTACGAAACAATATAGCAACAAACAAACACAACAATAACCACAAACACAACGTAACGAAAAACTTAACAAAAACAATAACTAAACAGCGTGAGCGCAGAAAAAACATTCATGCTATCAGACCAGAGGTTAGAAGCCGAATTACAAACAAAAAGGCACTAGTCGCAGGGCCGCGATTTGTAATAATAAGCCGTCATAAAACTGATTGTAGTTACATACTACTAGTAACTTATATCAGAGCACCTTATACAATTTTATTGTAAAATAGAAATAATATTCTTTTACGGTTTGAAATGATTAACTATTCACACTCATTGTTCATTCATCTGATTGAACGAGAACTGAACGCATCACTATTACTTTAAATATGGCAACATTATTTTACAAAGTGACATTAGCTACTGTCAGTTGGCTTCGTCTAATTAAAAATACGACTTTAGGAGAAAATACTGTTTAATGGAATAATACTCGCACGTTTTCTATGATACTAGCTGAGCCCGCAAACCTGGTTTTGTATTTTTTTTTGATAAATAGATGTTAGCCCATCCTCTAACCTACCCGACATGCACACAAAATTTTATACTAATCGGTCCAGCCGTTTCGGAGGAGTTTGGTAACAAACATTGCGACACGAGAATTTTACATATTAGGTTAATCCTCATGTCGGTCGGTGGAACTGATAATCGAATGCCCAATAAAATATGAGGCAGGTTCCCAGCTACGCCTTAGCAACGTTGTGTACTGGTTTAAATTAATTTTAACAGGTTAATTATTTAATTTATTTACCATCAAAAGTGAATACAAATATTGTATTCAGTCGCATAAAATTTTGTAGGTTTGCAAATTAACGTTCAGAATGCTTGACGTCACCTAATAACACATAAAACCGCACAAATGACAGCTCGGTTTATAGTAATGTACGTGGGATGGCAATATGTATGAAATATTAATAAAATTGCTTTAAATGAACGTGTGGAAAAACTAATACGGGAAAATATTTAGTTGTAAATTAATATTTAATTTCAATTTAAAAGACAGTTAAATTATATTGAAGGTATAGTTCCGGGGATACCTACCTATAATAGGTACTTCTTTCACCCAAGTACACTTGGGAGCAAATAAATCGAGCCACTTCCTTTTTCACGCATTATGGTTATTATTTTTGGTATTATGGAACGCATCGATTCGAAACATATATCGCCTAAAAGGGTATTTAATAACCTTTACAATGAGGGTAGTTAGTTGTCAAAATTTCATTTTAATTAAAGTTTAAAGGGTAGAATAAAATTATCGCATTTAATTTGCTTATGACATTTTTATTGTACTCTGTTAAGAAAAGATTAAATTTGAGGTTTTTGTTAATCATACCCATATTACTTATTATTGTTGTCTTTATCTGTGTCTGTGTAATCAAAATAACCTGATAAAATGGATACTACACCGACGGAAGCTGCCCAAGTTGTAGCTTTACTTGAGGTTGGACACGGACAACGTGAAGTGGCACGCAGACTTCATTTGAGTCGTTCAAAGGTACAGCGGGTATACCGCAGGTATCTGGAGACTGGTGCTTTTGTTCGGCGACCTGGAACTGGCCGACCACGGGCAACAACAGAACGTGACGACCGCTTTATTGCAACCAATTCGTTGCGCGACCGTGGACTTAATGCTGTTCAGCTACAGCAAGCGTTACGTGACGTTCGAGGTGTCGCAATCAGTAGGTGGACAGTGAGACGAAGACTAAAGGAACGAAATTTAACATCACACAAACCAGCAACTGGCCCAAAATTGACTGTAGCTCATCGCCGATCTCGCTTGGAGTTTGCTCGAGAACACATTAATTGGACGTTAGAAGACTGGAGGTCAGTTTTGTTTTCTGACGAGTCAAGAATCTGTCTTTTTAGCAATGACGGGAGAAACCGAGTGTATAGACGTCCTGGTGAAAGATTTGCCCAATGTTGCATTCGAGAAACTGTGAGTTTTGGTGGTGGTTCTTGTATGGTGTGGGGAGGAATTTCTCTAGACGGAAAAACGGAACTTGTCTTCGTCGACCCCGCCAACGATGGCAGTGGTAGACGTGGATTAACAGCTGACCGATACATAACTGACATTCTTGAAGACCACGTAATGCCGTATGCTGGTTTTGTCGGAGAAAATTTCTTGTTTATGCATGACAATGCGAGACCTCATACCGCGCAGATCGTTACGGAATACTTGTCTGCGATCGGGATTCAACAAATGGTATGGCCAGCACGAAGTCCCGATTTGAACCCGATCGAACACCTATGGGACGAGCTAAAACGGAGAGTCCGAGCCAGGGTTCCCGCTGTTTCATCCATTCCCGAGCTTAAAGTCGCTGTGCTTGAAGAGTGGGAGAACATACCACAATATGTCATCGTAACTCTGATCAGATCGATGACTAATAGGCTACAAGAATGCATCAGGGCACGGGGGGGTAATACCAGTTATTAAGAATATTTTTTTTGCAATAATTTTGTTTTTTATTGTTTTTATGGACTGTTTTAGCCCTACTAAATTTTCTATCAAAATTACCATTTTTGTTGCAGAGCCAATAATTTATCATTCAATAAGGTTATTATCCAATAATTTACCCTCATTGTTAAGGTTATTAACTTAACTTTTAGGCGATATATAGTTCGAATTGATACGTTCCATATTCCCAAAAATATTTACCATTTTACGTGAAAAAAGGTAGTGGCTCGATTTATTTGCTCCCAAGTGTATTTTACCATCGAGAATACAAATTTCAGCATTTAAACCAAATTTACTCTAAAAAATATATTCTGAACCTCTGATGTAGGTAACCACTCAATTACTTAACATTCCTGCTAGCGATAAAACCATTTAAAATGACCTCATCGCTTACAAAGCCCTTATCGGTACATAATAAAGCAGCTGTATTTAGATAAGTCTGTGCAATCCATATCACTCCTGTGTTCTGGTCATGTTTAGTAACTATCAGAGGTGATTCAGTGGATTGACTTGTGAAATCTATAGATTAATATAATAAAACAACAAAAACAATAACTGGACGCGATGTACAAGGATAGGTACATCAAAGATAGCAATTTTTTTTTGGGGTCACGTAAACTATTTCCACTTACCTTATTTCAACTCTGCCTTCACATAATCTTGATAATTTGAATGTCTAAAATTTCAGTACCTATATTTATAAATTTATAGTCGTTTTCTCCACTAGCATATCCACGTTGGAATCATTTTGATGACACTTTTATTCGTAGGTAACACCCATTTATAAAACGAACTGCCTTCTATTATTTCTGCGTTGATTAAACAAAACGTTTGTCTAATATAGTATATTTATATATTATGTTATTTTTGGTACTCTGTAACAGTATCAAGTAAAAAAGAAAGTAAGAAATAACCTAACGGTTATGTTATTTTGTTGTTACGTATGAATTGGGGTATTTCGATAGACATAAGTTACCAAGAATTGTTACCATTGTACCAAAAGTTTTAAACCCAAGTTAGAAGTAAACGTCATGTTGAGCGGATGAATGAAAGGAGACTAACAAAAGGTATTTACAAGGCAGATGTGAGTGGAAACGCCGGGAGGGGACGCCCTAGGAAGACATATAGTGACCTTATTGGTGATGTTCTTCAGAAAGGTCAGGTGCGAAGTACTCTCAACCGGCGCTCGTGTATGACCAGATGTATGAAAGTAAACGAGGCAAAAGGAGTATGTAAGGAAAGTAGCAGGTGGCGTTCTGTGGTTTCTGCCTACCCCCATGGGAAGAAGGCGTGAGTTTATGTATGTATGTATGTAGAAGTAAACATATTATGTGAGGATAAAGAAAAATAAAATCGGTGTTTTTTATTATCTTTCAGCTCTTATTTAATACTTTCAATATTGTTGTTTCTTAAGATAAAGTGAAATTACTAATGAATGTTTTATTTATTGAACGAGTTCACTCATACGCACTTAAGAAGAATAGAGGGTAAGGATAGAACTCCACTCCCGTGACATACAGAGAACATCAAAGTAGGTAGGTATAATAGCACCATTTAGAAGCACACAAACTAAACAGTTGTTGTCTCAAGTCAACACCTGCGACAAAAACTGAGACTAATCACGACAACGACTGACGTCTCAACAGACGTCAGTCAAACAGATAGCGGCTCGCGATCTCTAATCTGAATTTCAGAACAGTACCATCGAGTTCACGTAACTAGACTAGATGAAAACAGGAATCGAGTCACAAACGATCATCTACTGAATACGAAAGTGGATTTAGGGCAAAAGAAAAGTAAGCAGTAATTGTGCTATTACTTTGTGAGGGAATACCTTTCCTAGCATAATACTTTATTCGATAGTGTTGGGTAGAGGAGATAATGGTCTATTGATGCTTTCTTGTGCGTGAGAGCCTTTCGATTACCCCTGGCTATAACTAAACTCAAGCGGCGTAAAGACTACTTTCTAAAACCGTTCCGGCCGCCGAAAATAATTTTATGTTGGGTTTCTCATTGAAAATTCATAAAGTTGTTGGGAAAATTAAGGTATTTATTTTGTGAAATGAAAGTAGCCTATTTATTACAAGAAAACTTTCTCTTCTCTTCCTCTATAATAGTTTCTTACAACGTGATATTTTGGGAAATGATACCTAATTTAACGTTTTTTTTATAGTTTTCAATTAGGCACTCGTAATGGTCGGCCGTGTAAATATTGTTTCTGCTGATGGCTTTGCCTGGATTTTTTTAAGATTGTGTACTAAACTTTACTTTAAACGGCTTTACGAAGGGTAACCGAAAAAGGAAACAAATTAATTTTAAGTGTCGTCTGAAAGTTAAAGAGGTTGTTGTGCGGAGTTTAGAAACATTTTTAATCTATTCATTAACTTTTAAACATTCTATACCGTTTAACAAAACTGGATTATTTATTTGGATCTCTGTTACAATCTCCGTTTTTGTTCAAATTAGACTGAAGCCTTATACTTTTGGTATGATGGTTGGGTGAATTCTCCGTTAAAACACAGTCAATATTTTTTTTCCAAAAATAAAAACAACACAAAAAAAAAGATTTTTGTTCAAATAAATTTTAAAAAATGTTAAAAACACTAAATTTGTCATCGCGGTGGCTGTCTACAATACGATTCGGATGGTAATGTGCCTCGTACAAAAACATTTTTCATTAACAATCAAATTTCTTATTCGTCAACTATTAGTCTGTACCATACTCTTTCCCAAAAGACTATGCTTGTGGTTCCTCTGAGAGATCGACTCAGAAACGAAGAGATACGCAGACGAACGAAGGTTGCCAACATAGTCCGATGTATTGGCAAGTTTTAGGTGGCAGTGGAACTGATGGCCAGAAGAGTTTTTGAATGGAGACCACGTACCGGCAAGCGCATCATAGGACATTCCCGGGGTGCCTTGTGACATTGTGCCACGAAGCTGTTTCTTTCTTCCGTTAACATTTTCTGATTTCAGTGAATCGGTTTATCATTACGGTGGCATTTAAAATGCATAACATGCATAATCAGCCTATAACGTTCCCACTGCTGGGACACGGGCCTCCTCTCTATAAGAGGGAGTGAGCCGTAATCCACCACGCGGGCTCAGTGCGGATTGGTAGATGTCACATGTCTTCGAATTTTTGGTTCTAGGACATGCCGGTTTCCTCACGATGTTTTCCTTCACCGTTTTGAGAGCAGTGTTGATGAAATTATTTACACAAAGTAAAGTGCCTGTCTGGGTTCGAACTCACGACCACAACTCGTAAGTCACGGCCTTTACCACTGGGCCACCACTGCTCTCCAAAAAAATTATCTTTTTAAATAATTTTATGCATTAAAAAAAAAATACCTGAAAATAAAACACTAAATGAGAACAAATCACGACAATTTTGAAATTGATTTAAATATCTTAAACTCGATGTCTAATAGTTTAATTTAATAACATTATGATAAGTTAATTGTACCTTCTTTTACTTAAAACATACCGTTCGAAGGAACGTTTATATGTGTATGTACAACCAGTGTTTTTATTCAAAGTGAATACATTGTATTCTGTTTTTGAAAAAAAAAACATAAACCTCATTCTGTAAAACGTAGCCTCGATTAATGAGATGATTAAACAGAAATAGCTCCTACTGTGATGGTGAACTTAACGATCTATTATCCAGTCTAGTAATACAATAGTTAGATGTAAATATAGTCTGGTAGCTACAGAAACCTGCATTTTCTTCGAATGGCATCCGGTGTTACTAGGCCAGATTAAAAAGTAACTGCTGAAATGTGTTGCTGGTCAGACTTGGCAATGAGATGCATCCGAACCATATGTATAAGTTGAATGTTAGTTGTTGAAATCTATTTAAAAGGCGAGTAGAGTTTGATGATTAAAGAGAGAGAGAGATTTATTGCACGATTAAAGAGTCGTATGTCCCATCCGGTGATGTTTACTGAACGTTGCCAAATAGCGTTTAATTTTAATCCAAACACTGTCCGTGACGAGAGCTTGTGCCTTGTGCCCCTGAATCCCGGGAACTTCAAATCGTAAATTGGTGAAAAATGTTTCGAAGGATTTTAGAGCTGTTAAAAATATTCATTAAGTTTTACAGTTGTACTTTTCATTTCACAAACCTTTACACAAACTTAGAAATCCATTTATTTACTTAAGGTTATGAACATTTTTAAACTTAAACTTGATGGCTATGTATTAAAATCTCGTATTAAATTCACACTGTGTATCGCTCACTCTCTGTCTCTTTCGAGTGTATGTGCGTGCGAGTATCGCGTAAGGAACTTCGATCCCGATGGAGTTCCCCAACCGCACACGTTGTTGTTTATTAATACACGGATGTTTTATATAGTCAATGAGAAGAAAATTTGATTATTTTCTTTCCATTCATACAACATCTAAGTCGGTCCCATGACTTACAAACAACAAAACTCGCATTGCTGAGACACATTTGTTTTGAGGATTTGGAACCCAGAACCGCAAATGCGTACCTTTGATACTTGTTGCAAAACTACAAAAACACCTAATCCTAACTAATATTATAAATGCGAAAGTAAGTTTGAACGTATTTGGATGAAATTTGATACATGTTTAAACCATGACCTGGAGAAGGACATAGATACTTTTTACCCTGGGTCGCAGACGAAGTCGTGGGCATCAGCTAGTCCTAACTAATATTATAAATGCGAAAGTAAGTTTGAACGTATTTGGATGAAATTTGATACATGTTTAAACCATGACCTGGAGAAGGACATAGATACTTTTTACCCTGGGTCGCAGACGAAGTCGTGGGCATCAGCTAGTATATTATAATTATGTAATCTATCACCTCTATCTATATATATCCAAAGAAATCTCAAGTTCTTTCGTTAACAAACGACAAACCTAGGTACCTACATAATACTATAGATCACTCAGTACTAATTGCATGCGCGTAAAAATGATCAGCGTTTAGTTTAGCGTTAGTAACAGAGAATCACTGAGGATCGCGATGAGATGTACGCATATGATGTTGGCAACGACCATGATATTAATAAATTATGATGGTGTTAAGAAAAAATGCGCAATACCGTACAAGCGATAAAAGAAAACTTCTGTATAAAATAAAGAAGAGAGATTAAATGTGAGAGAGAGGGTTACATTTTTCTTTTCTTTCTTGTAAATAAATGTGCCTAAACGTGACGCGTCTTTGAAGTTTTACAATGCCTACCTTATATATACGAGGAAAATAAAACAAAAAAGTCTGAAATTGCAAACATACCCCGAAACTATACGACTTGATATTACTGTCTCCCAGAAAATGTCGAATTCGAATTAGAATACAAAATAATGTAAACAGAACTTTCTATGCTGCATCAAATGGTGATATACACATAGTATACACTCAGGTTGAATAACAATGTTCGCTTTACCAGCTGCTGCGAGGATGAAAACAAATGGAGAACGTAAGTTCAGAGAGATGCATGACAGGGGGCGCTGATCGATGATCGGCTTTTTAAGTAAAATGAATGATAATAAAAGTTCTCTTCGTCTGGTAGTAAATTATGGCGTCCGTTATTTTCATGCATTTATTTCACAGAGACCAGCCAAGCTATTTCATATAGGTCTTAAAAATACTGTTTAAATATTTATTTATTTAGGTGTTCACTATTGCCACCAAATAGCTGGCTTCGATTGTAGAAAAAAGCGAATAGGTCAGGCCCTTAAAACAACGAAAAAGTGTTTTTGGCTTCCATTTTAAAAGTATCTGTATTGTTTTAGGACAAGGCAGCCAACTTGAAAATGTTTGGGTCCTAAACAAAATTAAAACCTCATTTAGATTTACTTCGCTCAAAATAAAATACAAAACCCTTCCTAAAACTAGTTCGAAGAAAAAAATTACCGCACTGCTTCCTCCGTTATTAAAATTATTTACCACCCCACATTATTTAAATAAATTATTGAGATTTTGTACATGAAATAGATATTGAGAACAAGGGTACTCACAGTGCACTCACTGGACTCCATGCTACTTTTGAACATTAAATGGCAGCATACAGATTCTAGTGAACACTACCATTAGGCACTTCTCACAAGGTTTTTTGTATGTTTTCTAATTTCGAATTTTCATTGTTACAGGTACGTGATCTCACATTATCTTACGCATACAATTGAGGTAACAAGCATCTGACACAACTACCTATTTATTATAATTACTTATACCCATATATGCATAATAATACATGTTAGTATTTGTGGATAGAAACATAAACACGCCGCGTAAGATAATACAACGTCATAAGTGAAGCTCTGTTGTAAACTGTTTCACGTGCTCTGCTCACGTTATTTAGCCTGTGGTCTGTGCTCTGCGGTCTGTTAGCGTATTCATGGAAGCCCACACGTAATACGCTTGATTTATTGCACACACTATCGTAATGAAATACGTGGGTTGATAGTAGGTTTCATAGAATAGTAGCATAGCTCCGAAGTATCTTTAACTCTGTTCAACAGGGCTTAACACCAAAAGCTACTTTAGTTTATTCATAGATGCTCAAACACTTGATTTATTTGATATACTTTCGGAATTAAAACGTGGGTTTGAAGTCTAAAGGTTTCATCACCGAAAACTCAGAATAGTAAGTAGGACAGCTCTGAAACATCTTTAACTTGCATATACTCGTATGCTTAATATGCGTATGCATAATACGAGTATATCTGGCATTAATGTTAAAAAGTTTTTTGTTGGCGCATCCATGAGGCACACACTATTGTTCTTCAACTTTCATTATTTGTGTTCTGTGTTTGAGTTCTGTATCCAAATAAACATTATACTTTATTTCTTGGACAGATAAAGTAACTAGGAACGTTCAACTCCTACCAAAAGTATGCGAAAGCCATTTAGAAATATCAGTTATCTCACATTAGAACAAACCAGTATACCATTTTCCTTAAGTAGTCAAGTGGGAGGTACGGCATGGATGCCACGACCTCGCTTTATTCATAGGTAGATTGACGGACAGTTCGCCGTTGTGTAATTAACATATTGAACACCTAGTGGAAATAAATAAAGGTATCCTCAAGTGATTTATGTAATTGAATTAAGGGTATTCTAAAAAAATTGGTTTTCAGGTTAACTTATTTAGGTACCTAAGTTGCTAAAACCTTTTTGTTTTGTTTCTGAAGTCTTTTGTGCTAGAACATTTTCACTTCTTTTCTAATAATAGAAAAGGTTATTTAAGTAAAAGGCCCTCTATCATTGGCCTAATTAGATTTCGCTACTGATTGATCTGATATACTGCGGCAAGCGAAAATAATAATCTCGTATCCATTTAATGATTACGATCCCAAATAATACCTTTCAGGATCGGACAGGGTTTTCGTTACATACTGCATATAGTAAATAATTCGTCTGGGCGCTACTTAGTTTCTTTGAAAAAAAAACCTAGTGCCTCTAACCGTTTATTGACTAGTCGATGGAGTACTGCGCCGACGCAGGTATTCGCTGCGTCGGTAATGAAAATAAGTTTAGATGACAAGTCTGGATGCACGAGAGTGACCGCTTCACTGATGTGATGTTTGTATTGATTAAATGCGTTGACTGCTTCTTCGGTCTAAGCGATTTTTGTCTAAAATAGTTTGAGTGACGGCGGCTTTAGGAATGCTCATTTGGTAAAAATATATAAGACCGAGGAAGCGCCTCAGTTCTTCGATGGTTTCGGTTCGCGGATAATTTATGATGGCTTTGACCTTTTCTTGGTCCCGCCGGATGCCATCACAGTTAACGCGATAACCGAGAAATGTTACTTCGGATTTTCCGAATTCGCATTTAGACTTGTCGATTTTGACGCCATTATCGCTAAGTCGCTTGGATACCTCTTTTAGACCATGAATGTGATGTTCTTCAGATTCAGAAGCAATAAGTATGTCATCTAGGTAACAAAAGATACAGCTAGTATTTTTAAAAACTTCGTTGATAAATCTTTGAAACGTTTGCTCAGCGTTTTGCAGACCAAAGCTCAATTTACCACAAGGAGTTATTATTGCGGTTTTCGGTATGCCCGCAGGTTCAACGAATATATTGTGATATGCACGTCGAATATAAATTTTAGACAGTATTTTTTTATTTTTGAGGATGTATGTGAAATCCGTTAAAACGAGGAATCGGGTAGCTCTCGGGCTCGGTGATTGCGTTTAAACGACGGTAATCTCCGCACGGGTGTATATCACCGTTTATCTTTTGAACGACTTGTAAAGCATTTGCCCATGGACTGGATGACGGCCTGCATATTCCTAGGTCTACCAAGCGTTAGAATTCATCCTTTGCTGCTTTGTACTTTGCCACGATAAGTGGACGAGCTTTTACGTAGACAGGTGGTACCCTAGTGTAGAAACATGATGCACTACATTGTGTTTGGGTGGGTCTGTGAAACGCTCACTCTTAGTGATGTCTGGAAACTCTGGTAAAATGCGGTAATATTTATTATTCGAATCGATGACCTTTATTACATACATCTTTCTCCGTCGGTCTTCCTAGAGAGTATAGTGACTTTAGCTATTAACTTTTTTGCATGAAGTTATATGTTTTGATTGTTGTGCCATTGGCAGCAAACAACGTAAAATTAGCGGGTTGACGATTCACGTTTCTGTACGCAATAACTGAAGTAACGGCGCCAGTGTCAATAAGAAAATGCGTACCTCTTTTCCAGCCGGTGACGATTAAGCTATGTATGCGTTCGACACCTACGCTCGCTAACGCAGGTGTCGACTTTAGTTAAACGACTTTTCGACGCATTGTTCGTCGCCACATGTTTTTGCTTTATTTCCATAAATGTAGCGATAGAAAACTTAAAATTTTTGTCTCCCGGTTGCGCTGTATGACGCCTGTATTTGGTTTTGATTGTCAATATACCGACAGCGAGATCGCGACCGTGATCGCGACTGGTAAATGCCACGACTCCTACTGCCAAACCTCTAATTTTAGTTCCTCGTTGGTCTAGTGGTCACAATCGCTACTGCTGAGCATGCAGTCCTGGGTTCGATTCCCAGGTCGAACCACGTGTTATCGGGTTTTTCTATCTGGAATTTGTCAGTTGCAGCCCGGAGTCTGGATTTGTGCACGGTTGATGACAATAGGCTCAGCCCCTATTACATGGGACTTAAACATATCTGGCGAAATGTGGGTGTACTTTTAGGTACACCTCTCTCTCAACCCTTCGGGGAAACTTGATGTTATGTTATGTAATTTTAGTGCTTAACTTGGTATTTTTTAAGTAAAATATCAAATTGTTGATCAATTGGTTGTCTAGGGATATGTCTAGGCTAGGGCAATAGGATTTAGCGAACAGAGTTCAGATGGCGGTGTAGTTTCCATTTTCTTATCGGAAATTGCGGCAACATTGTCAAATGTAACGTCGCAGGCAGTGACTACTGCTCGGACTCTTTGAGGCAGGCAGTCTAACCACAATATTTTAATAGTGGCCTCGGGGATTTTGTTACTTCCGAGTTCCCGCATTTTACGAAGTAGTTGAGTGGGTCGTTGTTTTTTTTGGTTTCGGGTTGGAAAATCCTCATGGATGTCCGCCACCCCGGGGAGGGCGGGGGGGTCTGTTGGACTCTTACCGACTAAAAACCAACCCGGTGTTCCATCACTCACCTACGCCGGGGTCGCGGGAACACATAATTCTTCCGCAACCCCGGCTAGTGCCGGCCCGCTTGCGCGGGCCCCGTCCCGGGCGAGGGGAGTGAGGCGACTCCCCCCGCAACGTCTGAGAACGGCGCGCGCTGAAAACTACGCGCGCCGCCTTCTCGGGTCCTGATGTTGGGGGGCGACGGATGTCCCCGAATCCGTCGCCCCTGGATCCATTTAGGGGGGCCGGAAGAGTGCGTTGTCCGCCCTCCTCCGACGCCCGGTGCGTCTGCTGCGGGCCGGGTCGAGAGTCAAAACTCTCTCTCCCTTTCCGCAGCCTCCTTCTGCGAGATGACCGTTTCGCAAAAGGAGACCACCACGTCCCAGGACTCTGCGCCGCCGACCATCGCGTTCAAGACGGCCGGCAGCGACAGGTCACTGCCTACTTCAGAGATGAGGGCACGGCGCGGCTCCTCCCAAGCGGCACACTCTGCCAGCGTATGCCACGCCGTGTCCTTCCGGCAGTCGACGCAGTGGTGACACCGGGCCTCCGGCTCCCTGTTTATGCGACACCATCGATCACTAATAAAGAACTAGATACACAATCAGCGACAAAAAGTGTCCTCACCAAACGCGCACCCATTTGAACATTCGGGTGCGCTTTTAATCTAGTAGCATTCGAACGCTCGAACGGTAAACATGCCTCGTTGTTCGTTTAAAAACTGTTAAAATAACACATCTAGGACGCTAAAAAAGGATGGAGTTTCATATTTTCGGTAAGTTTTAATATTACCATTATATGATTATTATCACTGTATTGTAAATATTGGTATTTTGTCAAGAAATCGTCGTAAAACATTTATTTTTTAATTAATTCCTAATAAACAGCAGGAGTTATAAAGCATCTCAGTTGTAAAGACTCTTAGTTAACGTATTTAATCACACTATCGCATGCCCACTTAAATTGTTCGGGTTACGTGCGTTGACTCTGTTCCATTGTTGGACACGCTATTGTTTCTTTTTTTATTTTATTATTGTATGATTGTTTTGTTTTTTGTATTATGTGACTTCTTTACTGCTTCTATAAAAATTACAGAACATTTTGTAGATTTAATTTTTGTTTTTTTAGCTTTCCTCGAGATCCAGTCAGGTGTGGAGAATGGATATCAGTTATAGCACGACAAATACCCGAAGAATTCTTTCCCAGACCCAAGGAATCGTTGTATGTTCGAAGAACTTTTTGAAAGTGATGACGAGTGATGGTGAGTGTGACTACGGAAAGAATCACAATACACGGAAAAACAAAAAAAAATCTATCGAAAAGACGACTATATAATAAAATTATTTTATTTCAAGGAAATTAATAACATAGGTTAATTAAATGTGTTAGTCAGTTGTGTCCGTATTTTTTTACATCATTCTGTGTATATTACATCAACAATTTCTTTTTGATTTTACAAGAACTTTCTGTACTTATTTTACATATTTAGTAACTATTTAATTTTGGTATAAGTTGTTTGTCAAGCAAATATCTTTATTATTTTGTTACAAATGAAAGAATATATAAATAATTATGACTGTATAATTTTTGGTTTTATTATTAACTAGCGGCCCGGTACGTGCTTCGCTACGTATAGAGTGAAATAATAATAAAAAAACTGGAATATATGAATATATGATATGCTTTATTACCTACACCAACTTTTTGATGCATAGACGAAATTAAAAAAAACATTTATAATTACATTACAAACAAAAATATACAAAATTACAGTTCGACTCCACTTATTCCTTGTCCTAGCGGCGATCCTCGGTCGTAAAATTTAATTGCTTTCATTTGGCACTTCGTATTTCCGACTTTGAAACATACGTGTAAGGTTGAATTTGTCTTGATGTATGTTGTCCAGCGACTGTCACTCGTAAAAATGTATTGCTTTTTGTACATAGCTTTGTGAATACAACTTTAAGCGTAGCGTGGCCCGGTGCGCCTGCTGCGGATCGGGAGAGTGGACGAGATCTCTCTCTCCCTTTCCGCAGCCTCCTTCTGCGAGATCACAGTTTCGCAGAAGGAAACCACCGCGTCCCAGGACTCGACGCACCATCGCACTCACTACGGCCGGCAGCGACAGGTCACTGCCTACTTCAGAGATGAGGGCAAGGCGCGGCTCCTCCCAAGCGGCACAGTCTGCCAGCGTATGCCACGCCGTGTCCTCCCGGCAGTCGACGCAGTGGTGACACCGGGCGTCCGGCTCCCTGTTTATGCGACACAGGTACTTCCCGAAGCAACCATGCCCCGAGAGCACCTGCGAAACGACAGGGAGCCGTGCCTCCTCCCGAGCCAGAGGTCGAGCACTGGCCGGACCGCCTCGATAGGTCGTTGATCCCCTAGCTCAACCATCAACCATTTTTCAGATTAGCTAAAGTACATACATCATTTATGGGGTACTGTGTTAAATGTTATAACAAAATACCTTGTGATATATTGCAATTAAATGAAAGAAAATTTAAAATTCGTATAAAAAGTACACTTTGCAGACAAGCTTATTACAAATTAGAGGACTATATACAAGATAAGAATGCTTGAACACATGATGGTCCAGCTCCATAGGACAATCCCATCTAGACAAAATCACATTGGTTGCTAATTTAATTTTTTATTAAAAAATTTTTTTACTTACTCACACACTGACTTATTCCTAGTTAATATTTTAGGAAAGTCATATATTTTTACAATGTTTGTAAATATGTGAGCACAATGTACCTATCGCGTGATTCATTTATCTGCCTTTGCTTTATTTTTAATTATTCTTACCAATTGTGGTATAGTATTTTTATTCTTGGTGCATCGTCTTCACATATAAAAATATAACTAATGTATAAAAATATTGTAAAATATTTTAAAAGAGTAACGGTGGAGTTTCTTGCCACTTCTTCTCCATACGAAACTACTTTTTGGAAGTGGCGCCTAGAATCAGTTCTATTTTTAATGTAATTTATGACTTTCAAAAGTGCCATTTTATGGGCCTATTTGAAATAAATGCTTTGACTTTGACTTTGCTTGACTTTCGTAAGCAAAGTATGTGGTTGCTTGGACTCTGACTCTTAAAAAGCCGAAATTAGCCTATTTTTACTACTTGACATTTACCGTTTATGGCCTCGAACTGGTGGAACCACAGTCGCGGAAGCGCTGACCAGATGTCGGTGATCGGAGTCGATGGTGATCGTCCCCGTCTCTGGCGGCTGTTGCTGGTCGATTGCGTAACTCAGACCAGCTTGCTGTGGTGCGTAGACCCTTACAGATGCGGTGCCAGGCATGGGGGACGTGTGCGTAGGATCGCTGGTAACTTTATGGTCGGTGGCTGTGTTAGGGTTGGCAATCTCGAAAGTTCGTAAAATTGTACACAGTTACTACACTGAAGAAAGTCTAAGTCTGTATTTAACGCGATTTGCACTCGCGAGTAACAGTTCGGAACCGTATTTTTAAAATCACGTCGGGGTCACCTATATAGAACTTTTGTTGGGACGTAATCTGAGTTGTACAGTGAGGTGAAATTAAATGTTCCTTCAGTATCACGAAATGGTTTAATAATATAGTTACTACGACTAAACCCACACAGTTAAATATGAGACGCGAGTAACGCGGGCAGTGGCTAGTAACCAACTGTGTCGTCGACTTCTGTCCATGATTTTAGCAGACGTGTGACGTCATAGGCACTTGAGTTAACAAGGTTGTGCATGTGTGGGTTACATAACACTATACATCTTGAAGAGTAATTTACCTTGTGTTGTTATTTCCCTTCCACAAGCTGATGAACACAGTTAAAAGACTGTTAGCGAATATGTTCTAAAATAACAAAATAATAAAACAAATTCTTCCCGGGATTGATATTGCAATCCATCTTGCTGAATCTCTTCGATATTATTTGGGATCACGTTGCAATGGTACGTTTTGTAGTAGCCGCTTAAGATCCATCCCAACTGGGTTTGTTGGGCAATGGGCAACAAACCTTCTGTGCGAGAGATACCGTCCATAAGGATAGTGGAATAGATATCTGCCCCAAATAGGATATCGATAGGCCTACTTTTGTAAAATTCGGGATCTGCTAGAGTTATTTGGTTAAGAGGTAGCCAGTCTGGCTTAGGTAAGGTACAGCTGGGTAAGTAATTTATGAGTCTATTCATTATATATACGTCCGTTTCACAGGTGAAATCGCTAGTCAACGACAAACATTTGATGGTAATCATGCCCTTACAGTTGTTTTCCTTATTTCCTATTCCAGAAATGTAATTTACATTTCCGTTGAGTTAGTCTTAACAACTGAGCTGCGCTTTCCCTAATAATGGATGTCTGTGATCCTTGATCCAAAAGAACTCAAATTTTTTGGTAAGATCCGTCCGCTGCTTGTACGTTAATTATTGCTATCGCTAGCAATATTTCTGAGGGTTCCAGAAGCGATGCAACTGGGTTGCTTTCTTGCTGCTGAGATGGCGATTTCGTAATCGTGGCTGTATTTGACCCAGATCGATGTGACGTAAAAGATTCATGCAAAATGGTGTTGTGTTCTTTATTGCATTCTTTGCATTTTATTTCGGAAAGGCATTTTTTGCCTTCGTGATAATGTAAACAATTAATACAAAGGTTCAAGTTAGCAATAGCATTTTTACGTTCATTAGGTTGCAATTCCAATAATTTTTGACATGCATGAATTCGATGATCATAAGAATTGCAAATAGGGCATTGCTTGCGATAGTTAATTTTGCCTTTGGACTTTGACGATTGCCAAAACTTGGTTTGTCGAGTAATTCGTTTTAGGATTGTTATTATTTCGTTTGTAATGAAATTTTCCCTTTGAAAATGATGGTATGTTATTGTTGTTGGATTGAGATGGGGATGATTTTTGCGTGGAATTTTCCAGCTTCTTACGTGAAGTTTCCAGCATCATAAACTTATTTTCCAAAAAATTAAGGAAATCTTCCAGGATTGGCAACTCTCGCGGGGATTTTAAGGATTGTAGATAATCTTCGTATGTATTGGAGTCCAATTTTTGAGACAATATACATACTAGGAAAGGGTCCCAGGAAAACACATCGACTCCGAGATTCTTGATAGCATTCACGCTCTCGTACGTAGTGTCGTGAATGCGTTTTATATGATTCGATCATTGTTGCTGGTTTGCAGGGATATTCATGAGATTGTTAAGATGAGATGTGAACATCAGTCGTTTATTATTATAACGATGATTGAGGATATTCCAGCACACAGTATAATTATCAGAGCTTATTTGGAGATGCTGGATCAATTTTTCGGGTTCACCTTTGATCTTACTCTTTAGAAACTGCATTTTTGTGCGTTCGATAAAGAAGGGTTGTTGTGCACTGCTTCGGTAAAAAGATCCTTGAACGAAATCCACTTATTATAATTTCCCTCAAAGGTCTCCATCCTCATTTTAGAAGTAGATTTTTCAATATGCGCAACAGACCACATCTTCTAATTGATGTCTTTCTTGATTTTGATATAATATTCCTCATAATGTGTAAATTGATCCTCGTACTTGGGGTTTGTTCCGCCATACTCGTTGTCCAGCTCCCAATGAAGCGAATCAATAGCCGCCCAACGAGATTGTAGAGACTTCAGGATGTCTTCAAACTCCCATTTTTCCGTGACGAGATCAAGGTCAATACTGGAATATGTTCTCAAGAAAGCCTTAAAGTTGGTAGCTTGCTTTTTGAAGAGACCTTTGGCTTTACTCTCTTCAACAGTAGGGGTTTTAGAAGCAGAGTGAGATGCGAGGTTAGAGGTTTGAGTTTCCACAGTAGGTTGGAACGTAGGAGGTTTCAATTCAGGGGTTTGCGGTCTGTTTGCGAGAGGGTTATAGTTTTGGATAGTAGTTTTAATGTTAGCATGTTTTTCCTTCATTTGATCGTATTGATTAGTACTGAAATATATATGGGATTGATCTCCATAAGATAACAAAGTCATATGATTATTATGGAACTCTGTGAAGTATTGTTCCAAGGTAGCTAACCGACGACGTAAGTAGTCTGAGGTCTTGCGCTCTGCACCATCCTTCTTGAAATTGGTCAAGAGCCTGTCTACGGCTTCGATTAGTTGCTGTTGAGTTGCTAAAATGTCATCCATGTCCGACATTCTAAAGTTAAAAAAGAGACCTTACTTGTACTGAAGGCTTCTTTGGAGAACAAATGTCCTTGCGATGGCTGCAAGAACAAACCTGGAGTAACAGCGCGATGAGGTGACGCGATGCTTTCGTAAAAACCAGGTTCAATCAGGATCAGCAGGATAATGTAGTTTCTGGAGAGTAAATCCACTCCGTTCTGTTTGCCAGGGACTGGTAACAAGTTCCAAGCGAGACACTATCAGACGGCTCTAAGATAAACTAAGATGAAAGATTATAAAGATAATCTTTCATCTTAGTTTATCTTATTTCATTATATTCTATATTATATTCTATATTTCAGTAATACAAATGGGATAACTATTAAAACTAATGAGGTGAATGAGATGAGATTGAGTCGCGGCCGATATGCTATCCGAAAGCGTACTGACTGTTTTACGTAGGTAATACATAAAATATTCAAGGCATAGAGCGCGGTGTCGTAATTACGCTGACATGTTTATTATTGTTCGGTGATTGACCCGAACAGATACATAAAATTTGTTACATCAGTCATGTTGAAATTATGTGATATCATGTGAGAACGATGTAGAAATAATGAACGATGTAAAAAGATGTAGAAGTAAATGATGTTTTCTTTTACTGAAAAGACATTAATTTTTCCTTACGTATAAATTGACTAGGTACGGTCATGATGTTAATATCTTTAATCAGTTCCCCTTAAGAATCGCGCCTGCGGAGGCGTTTTTTTGCAGAATAAAAATAGACTCGATGTCTGCAGCTCGTCCCTAAAATAAAAAACCGTAAGACATGATACTATGAAAGCAACTGAAATAGACTAGCCTATATAGAGGTATCTACATTAGTTAATTGACGGATTTTTCTTACACCACATGCTGCTGAACTTAGCCGTCCTGCAAGAGATGTTAAATGATGACTTCATTGCAGCCTTGAGTCGACCGTGATCCCCAAGAAAACAGTTTTATCAACGAATTCTAGTTTCTCTTTATTCAATACTATGTCACAATCACTACTTTAAACATTCGGCAAAGCAAACCTTATGCATTTAGTTCTTTTTTCATTTAATACTTAATTGTTAGCAGTAAACCAATTTTGTACCTGCAGTGGGGTGTTATTTACGTCGTCAAGATTTGATGTACGTCTACATATCTTAAAAATTAAGGGAGTGTCGTCAGCAAATAACACTGTTTGTGGTTGTTTTTTTAATAAATGGGGTAGATCACAAATATGTACTAAAAACAGGAAAGGACCTAATATCGAGCCTTGTGGAACACCCACAAGGCTCGATATTAGGTTACTTATAAACTGTAGAATTGACACCTTTAATTGTACTTTTGCTGTCTATCATCTAAATAAGATTTAACTAAACTGAGCGCAAGTTTACCTATTCCGTAATGCTCAAGTTTTAGGAGCAAGTTTTCGTGATTAACGCAATCAATTGCCTTGGAGAGATCACATAAAATTCCTATGGCATCTTGGGAAAAACTTTGATGGACATTCCCCAAAGATCTTCGGTCAATTTGATTTTTGATTTGCCGAAAAGCTTCTATAACCATCATATGGTTTATATTTTTAAATTGAAATCAACCGGGCAACCTGCAGCGTTCGCTCCTAATAAATCAATTGAGACTTTGGGTGAGGAATTTAAAGAAAAAGGAGAAAGTTTTATTGAATTCAGAGTGACCTAATGAAAATAAATCCTCATACAATTTATTTGCAACGTCCATGTTATGGCCCAAAACATATAACTTATTATTTAGGGTGCTATTGAATCTATTTAATTTGCCAGTCGTTATTGGTCTATATTGTATTTGCAATTTTTGCAAAGGTGTTTTAAACCGAAAAGTTACCATCCGTCCACTATGATCAGACGTCAGATAAGTTACGATGGCTTTCTCTAAATAATCAAAATCGCAGAAGACGTTATTAATACAAGCAGCAGAAGTTGGAGTTACTCTAGTCGGTTCTGTAAAAACATTAAATAAATTGAACCATTTAAATAGGCTTAGTTATCTACTGCTATTTGAATTATTTTCCAAAATATTAATATTAAAATCACCACAATTAATTGCGGCTTTTTTACCGGATGGAAGTTTCGCTAGGACATCTTCCATTATTGACTCAAATAAAGAAAAGGTCTCATAATAAGGGGGTCAGTACACGCACACTACACCATGCCTATCTAGCTCAACACAGGACAAACTGATGCAATGTTCAACTGATAAACCAACTATGTCATTACGTTGTTGAGATTTTAAACAATTTTTTATCAAGATTGGAGACCCTCCACGCACCATAGACTCACGGGTAAAACAACTGCCCACACAAAAGTTCTCACATTTAATTAGAATTACTTTGTTTTCTCTAAAACCATTTCAATACCTAATAATTTCTAAGAAATACCTCGAATATTGTGATGTGAACTTCAAAGAATTCTGCTGACCTTCTGTTCGGTAATTACATATTTTTTAACAAAAAGATACCTTGGTGTTGTCAGGTATAAGAATATTCTTCCTGGTACCTTCTGTTGTCTTACAAACTAGTTTCCAAACTAGTTTAACCCTTCTGGGATTACAGGCGTGATGTTATGTTTTTACTTTCTTTTCAGAAATTTCTTTTCTTATTTTTCTAACAAAGAGCTCGGACTGCATAGTCCGAGCTCCGAACTCGCCATGATATTATTATTATGGCCTTCCACTTTGCAGCCTGGAATACCTCTTTATAAATTCCGTGTCTAGAGAAGTAATCAGACTGTTTATATTCACTTAAGTAGTTACAAAGTAAGTAAAGGACAATGGTGTAATGGTGCCTCTTCCTGGTGTGAATATTATCTTAATCAACCTATAATGATCCCACTGCTGGGACACAGGCTTGGTGGACTATCGAAATAATCCACCACGCGGGCCCATGGCGATTTTTGGACGTCACATGTCTTCGAATTTTAGGTTCTAGACATGCCTGGTGAGAGCAACGGTGATTAAATGATTTACACAAAGTAAAGCACCTGTCTAGGTTCGAAACCAAGACCTACACCTTTTAAGTCAGGGCCGTTATCTCTGGGCCACCACTGCTTCCTGGTGGTCCGCTGGTGTGAACATAGATTAAGTGACAAATGAAAACAGAGGAAGTAAACTTGTATTATGAAGCTTTAGTACTTTACACAGATTATTATGCCTAATTATATTTCCATCGCCAGTCAACTACTTCTCTTTTTTCTAACCGATTATTTCTTAGGTATTAACATGTCAACACGTGTCTGCTGTAGGCGTCACTACAATAAATCAAAACGCGAGTTTCACTTTCATTGCCCTAAATTGTCGCATCGAGGACGCGTACGGAATAAATGTGAAATTTATTCAAGAGGGTGCCACTTCTGCAACTAAGTTTAGCAATTTATTGTTCAAATACCTACGTTTACCTACTATTGTTCTTTTCTTGTACTCTTCAGTTTAGTGGAACTAACTATCCATTGCGTCGGCGAGCTCTCAGCTCTCAACGTGCGCCGCATGATTGCACTATACATCACAGCACGTCAAATGTGACATGGTGTATGATTCCGAAATACAATATACTTGGCATCACACAGTTAAATTGTCAGCTATTTCTACAGGTGATTTATGTGGCAGGAAACACAGCCAGATCAAGTTTCGTGTACCCAATAATGTTGGATTTTATCATTTTGTGAACAGTCATGGTTAAATAATGTTTAATGTTCAATTGCAATATCGATAACAAAAATGTATTATGAATCTGGGTTCTCCCAAATTGTGTTTCTGCAATATTAATTCCAAATAGCTTTAATTTGGTTAAGCTGATTAGTTTTGCATGAAATACGCTGCGCTTGTATAATTTCGGCGCTACTCCTATGTGTGACAAGCATAATATCTGCAATACCAGCCAATTAGCATTGCATAGTGATTTAAGCAAATGCTTGTTATGCGGAAATTATACAGGTGTTCAAACAACATTGTTAAGTAAACTCGGTCGGTACATGTCGTTACACTGTGTGCGCATCCGGGAGTGTTCTCAGCCGGTGGCGGCTAAGTTGTTAGAAGGAAAAGTTTTCTCTTTATGGCTTGTATTGCAAACTTTTAAGGAAACTGTTCGGAGCTACTCAAAGGGATTAATTATTGCGTGGAAAGCAAAATAAACTCTCAGAAGCTTCTTTTGAGCCGACTGAGCCATGAAGAAGTGAAAATGTTCCCAAAGTTTTGTCAAATTATTACAAAACAAAACCACTGATTTCTAGAAAAAACAAAATGTAAAATAAGTTTGATTACGGAAGTCTGTGTCTTTGATTTTCTATTTTAATTTTTTGTCACCGAATTACGAAATTTTAGTTTTATTTCACATATTAGTGTATTTTTTTAAGTCGGTTGCTTCTTTTTGTAATGAAGTTTTTTTATTTTTTTTGTAGTTTTACCTTCCCCACATAAATTCGTAAACATCCAATTGCTAAATAAATAACAGTGACATGAAGTAATTATAACATCAACAACAACTAAGTGCAAAAAAATCAATATTATTAAGGCTTACTCAAAAACCGTTTATCCGAACTTGACCAAATGTATATGTGACCATAAGACAAGTATACCCTTTCAAACAAAGGAATAATTTTTCAAATCGGTTTATAAATGACGGACTTCTGAGATTAAAAAAAGAAAAAAAACAACCAAATTGAGAACCTCCTCCTTTTTTGAAGTCGGATAATAAGTACTATAAAACGAAGTCCTCTCTGCAGTTTGATACTGTAGCATTAACTACAATCAAACCTTATTTATTTATATTACAACATGTTTGGGCTGATTGGCTTCTTTCTTTTGGGATTTTAACATTCGTTTTAAATAATGTACATAAAAAATAATTCTCTCTATAAAGATTCGTTGCAGAACTTACTTGCATCAATGATGGATATTATTTTGATTTTTTTATTTCGAAACAACCTCAAAGAAGGATGAACCGATTAATAAAAAAAATAACAGAGCACCGTTCACGGGCAAGAGTATATGAATTATAATTATAACTTTATAGGAGTTCTGTATAAAAATATTGAGTTACTAGGTGAATTAAAAGTTATTAATGATTTTAATTCTTTTATAAATACGTTCGTGCAGTTTCTGAACGGAACGTTTTTCGTGAATTACAGTCTTATTACACGTACAGCGTGCAATAAGACTGGCTACCTATTTGCGTAGATTAAATTCAGGCACATAGAAAAGATGGGTGGTTGCCAACAAATATCCCTTCTGGAGAAGTCTCATCCCGGCAAACTCCTATTGCATACATTACGTAGGCTCTTATGTGCTCCTCTACATACGTATATTATCACTTGCAAATCGTTATCCAGAAGTAAATGCCGTAGTCTAGGTTGGTGTGCAGAATAGTCCATACAAAGGTAAGCAAAGTCGTCAAATATCTACAAAATCGCAAAAATAGCTTCTAAATCCCACGTTAGCCGTTGAACACAAACAAAAGTATTTGACATGACAAATTGACACTGACGTTCCATTTTCCGTTTCATGTTTTCAATACCGTTATATCACAAAATAACTTGTACATTTTTATGTAAGGTATGTTTACATAGTAGGTACTTTTCATGTTTCGTTTTACATTTTTATTAGTTTATTTATCTAGAAATAAGTATAAAAGAAGGAAAACCGCCAAGTAAATACGTAATAGGTGTAAGAAGGTAAATCATTACTGTAAATAGCAATTTATCAATGTAATTCACGAAAAAAGTTCCGTTCGGAAACTGCACGAACGTATTTATAAATAAATTAAAACCATTAATAACTTTTAATTCACCTAGTTACTCAATTTTTACTAGTACAAAATTTTTATACGGAACTCCCTAAAAGTTATAAATATAATTCATATACTCTTGCCCGTGAACGGTGCTCTGTTATTTTTTTAATTAATCGGTTCATCCTTCTTTGAGGTTGCTTGAAATAAAAAAATCAAAATAATATCCATCATTGATGGGAGTCAGTTCTGCAGCGAATCTGTATATAGAGAATTATTTTTTATGTACATTATTTAAAACGAATGTTAAAATTCCAAAAAAAAGAAGCCAATCAGCCCAAACTTGTTGTAATATAAATGAATAAGGTTTGATTGTACTTAATGCTACAGTATCAAACTGCAGAGAGGAGTTCGTTTTATAGTACTTATTAACTGACTTCAAAAAAGGAGGAGGTTCTCAATTTGGTTGTTTTTTTTTTTCCTTTTTTTCATCTCAGAAGTCCGTCATTTATAAACCGATTTGAATTTTTTTTCCTTTGTTTGAAAGGGTATACTTGTCTTATGGTTCCAAATACATTTGGTCAAGTTCGGATAAACGGTTTTTGAGTAAGCCTTAATAATATTGATTTTTTTGCACTTTGTTGTTGTTGATGTTATAATAACTTCATGTCACTGTTATTTATTTAGCAATTGGATGTATACGAATTTATGTGGGGAAGGTAAAACTACAAAAAAAAATAAAAAACTTCATTACAAAAAAAAGCAACCGACTTAAAAAATACACTAATATGTGAAATAAAACTAAAATTTCGTAGTTCGGTGACAAAAAATTAAAATAGAAAATCAAAGACACAGACTTCCGTAATCAAACTTATTTTACACTTATTATTGTTTTTTCTAGAAATCAATTCGGTGACAAAAATTAAAATAGAAAATCAAAGATACAGACTTCCGTAATCAAACTTATTTTACACTTATTATTGTTTTTTCTAGAAATCAGTAGTTTTGTATTGTAATAATTTGACAAAACTTTGGGAACATTTTCACTTCTTCATGGCTCAGTCGGTTCAAAAAAAGCTTCTGACAGTTTATTTTGCTTTCCACACAATAATTAATGCCTTTGAGTAGCTCCGAACAGTTTCCTTAAAAGTTTGCAATACAAGCCATAAAGAGAAAACTTTTCCTTCTAACAACTTAGCCGCCACCGGCTGAGAACACTCCCGGATGCGCACACAGTGTAACGACATGCACCGACCGAGTTTACATACCATTGTTGTTTGAACACCTGTATAATTTCCGCATTACAAGCATTTGCTTAAATCACTATGCAATGCTAATTGGCTGGTTTTGCAGATATTATGCTTGTCATAGGAGTGGCGCCGAAATTATACAATCGCAGCGTATTTCATGCAAAACTAATCAGCTTAACCAAATTAAAGCTATTTGGAATTAATATCGCAGAAATGCAATTTGGCAGAACCCAGATTCATAATAGATTTTTGTTATCGATGTTGCAATTGAATATTAAACATTATTTAACCATGACTGTTCACAAAATGATAAAATCCAACATTATTAGGTACACGAAACTTGATCTGGCTGTGTTTCCTGCCACATAAATCACCTAGACAATTTAACAAATACCTGACAATTTAACAGTGTGATGACTAGTATATTGTATTTCGGAATCCAACACCATGTTACATTTGACGTGCTGTGATGTATAGTGCAATCATGCGGCGCACGTTGAGAGCTGAGAGCTCGCCGACGCAATGGATAGTTAGTTCCACTAAACTGAAGAGTTCAAGAAATTTACACATTCCTAATATGAACGAACATTCGAACAAAAATAAATTTATGGCTATCTACTAACCTTGCTCACCTCCTAAAGCTCTTTCGGGGACACAGACTGCCTATTGGAGGAATTAAAAATGTATTGATCATGCGGGTAAGTACCTACTTACTGATATGGTACGTAGTATTTTCTAAAACGTTATTGGCACATACTGATTGTATCGGTCATAATTTCATTGACATCGATTAATGCCGAGCATCTGTAATAATATTAAATAATTATGTTATTTTATTTTACCTCAATTCACAAAAAATAATAGAATACTTTATACTTATTAACCTTTTTCATTCAAAATAAGTTATTGAACATGAAAGCTTCAAGACAGTAAAACATGAAATTCATTAAATGTACATTTCCATACTCACTTCAAGCAGCACTTCTTTGCCAACGGCACTTACTTTTCAGAAATAAATACATTAAAATGTCAGTTTGATTTTATACTTTGGACAAAAGCGTTAGTGTTTTAATTCTGAACATTTTAGGTTTTTATTTTATGTTTAACTAGCAACCCGACCCTACTTCGTAAGGTTTTGACGACTTAAAAAACGAAAAAACATCGAGATTTCTTTAATAAACAAGTTTACCTAATATTAATAGATTATACACTTAAACCTTCCAGAAAAACTTTCTATAACGGTGAAATCTTCATCAAAATGCGTTGCGTACTTCAAAAGAAAATCACGATTACACAGATAAACACGAAAAGCGATTTCACAAGTTTGTTTTATTTTTATCGAGGATAGAACAAATTTTCAAAAGGTCTTGTGATTTAAGAGATCTACACCTCTGCAAGACATCTGAACAACAACTTAACGTTAGCACAACATTCACGACTCTGTTGGCTAACAATAATGTTCGAACTGTGTATAAATTCTTCTATTTTTTTTTTTAATGTATGGCATCTCGTAGTTGACCTTGAGAGGTCGTGACTACTTAACCGGACTATCCTGTGGCTGCCTTAAGCGGACTCAAAGCCTCCAGCCAGGGGCGTAAAACTACTTACATTATTAAGCGAACGCTCGCTAAGGGCACCCCCTGTGGGGTACGGACCTCGGCTTAGGGCGTCGCTGACGGGAGGACAGCAAGATGGGACAGGCTGGATCTGGATTATATTATTATTATCAGGGGAATTTAAAGCTACAGGCTCAGCTACGGCGCAGGCTGGCACTTCGTCGAGCAAGGGTCGGGGGGGACAGTTACGTCGGGATCTTCGCGAGGAACCTCGGCGGCGAGGTCGGAATGTCAGTCTGTGTTTGTGCACTGTACTGGTGGCCCTACTGCTCTCCTGAATGAGAGTTATGTGGTCATCGGGATCGGTGAGGACATGCTTGGGACGGTGGACATGACTAATGGAGGAGGGAATATAGCTAGCGGCCTTGACAACCAGAGGGTTGCGGTGATTTGCGGTGGTCTCGAAGAAACGCTTTGAAATGCGTTTCATGAACTGGCGGATAGTGGGAATCTTTAGGTCAACGTGAAGGATCTCGTTGCGAACGTACCAGGGGGAGCCTGTTATCCTACGGAGGAACTTGTTCTGGAGGGTCTGCATTCTATTGAAGCGATAGGGCTTGGCGTGTGCAAAGACTGCACTGGCATATGTCATGATCGGGCGGATGCACGCTGTGTAGATACGCATTTTGCACTTTAGTGACAATTTGCTACGTGCATTTAGGACAAAGTGAAGTCTACCTAGAGCGAAGGTGGCGCCCGAACGAGCCGCCTTAATGTGCTCTGAAAAAGAGAGGTGCTCATCGAGCACTACACCCAGATATTTGGCTCGCTTCTCCCAGGGGATCGGCTTGCCGAACATGGTGATCGGTCGAGGGGGGCAGGGGTTGCGACGCGGCTTTGAGAAAAGAACCGCTTGACTTTTGTCGGGATTGACTTCGATTCGCCATTTTCTAAACCAAGCGCCAAGCTTGGGTTTGGAGAATGCGAGCTATCGAATTATCATCACGGCCGGTGTAGTAGATGGCCGTGTCGTCTGCGAACAGGGCCAACTGCGCCTTACTGCACTTGGGCATATCGCTGGTGAAAAGCGTGAAAGCTAGAGGAGAGATCACAGAGCCCTGAGGGACTCCTGCGCGAATAGGGTGGGGGGAGGATAGCGCTCCTTCGATGCGATAACGGAAGGTGCGGTTCGACAGAAAGTCCCGTAAGATGAGCACGGGACGATCTGGCACACCGAGTTGGTACAGCTTATATAATAAGCCGTTGTGCCAGACCTTGTCGAACGCTTTCGCTATGTCTAAGAAGAAAATTCTTCTCAGTTTTTGTTTTATCATTTGAGACAGAATGGAACATAATAATACACGATCAAGCTTGCATACAATATTAACTAGTAAGCCTAACCAGCATCAATATAAAATATGAATTCTTTTCTTCTCGTGTCAAAAACATTCTAATTTTGTTATCAAAACCATGAAATTTCTTAGATCTAAACTTCCCGGAAGCAAAACGTGAGAACAAGATATTGCATACATGAAAAGATCGTGTAACGAAACGGCAACCAATATAACTCACGTGTAATACAAAAAACACAAATATAGAATACATTTACATAATTATGGGACTAGGACATCCGCATAAGTAAGTAAGTATTTCATATCTACAGATCAGCTTTCGTCGTCTCTTTTTAACATACGCTAGCTTAGACTAGACGATAAGAGGTAGCAATATTTTCAATATATTTTAGAGTGCATCCTTTTTTTTTTCACTGAATAAAGTTACAGTACGCTACGTTCTTGTTTTTTTTTGTAGACACAAATGTAATGTTTTAATATTTTTGTAACCCTTAAGGATACTATTTAAGTAGGTAAAGAACAATGCCCACTTCCCTTATATTTCAAAACCTGAAAATGAAAGTTATGTATAGTTACGAACTAACGAACGTAAAAAGTCAGTAGCTGACCGCGTCAAAAAAGGGCAACATTCGTAAAAAGTCAGGAGCAGTCCGCGTGAATGTACCCAGCATTATACCGCTATATTGTCTCTGCACGGCCACCTATCTTGCTCTAACTTGTATCAGAGTGCACGTAATAGAGAAGGCTAGCCATACAAGCTAAACATTGCGTGACATGTTCGACACGGAATGTTTCAAATTTTACGACCACGGTGACGCGTTCATTTCGTCTTGTCACTCGGATTTTCAACACCCAAATAAATAAACATGAAGACATTAATACATCTTTCAAGGATTAAACAGCGTGGACGGGTAAGTAATTAACAGTTTTTAATAACAGCATTGTGTAATGGTTAGAGATTTAGGACTGAATTTGTTAATTCAATAAAACAGTTAGGAATTTCGCGCGTCATGGCTGTACTTTTCGACTCGCTATGAGTAGAAAATACACTACTGACTGCAAAATGTCTGTCTAAACATGATTTAGATACGTTACTACGTATGTATTAGCCATTTAAATAGTGAAATACAATGTAGATTTGCGAAATTATTTAAATGTAAGAAGATAAACATTGAAAAAAAAAGAAAGAGTCTGAATCAGAGCAGTTACGGTCAGGCATTCGGTGTTTATGTCACGTGACGGACGCCATGTTTTTTAATAAATTGTAAACAGTATCGACAAAACCGACAATGATCAGTAACATATTTTTGACGGACTTGAAAAAAAATAATTATTTTATGTTGATTAAATCTTTTTATTGCTTTTTAACCAGGTTTGAGGAATGTGTGACGGCACCCATCGAGCATCCTCGACAGAGTCTGCGTGATCAGGACATGTTCCAGCACCTCACCTATGGTAAGTAGCTGCTGGTCGGGATGGGGCTAGGGGCAAACAAGTTCTTTGTTGTTTTACTTTCTTATTATTTATTACACAGGAAGCGAAGCAGACTCCGATTCGAGTGATGACGATGATGTGGTGCCGTACCTGGGACTTCCAAGGGCGCTGAGTAGCTTCTGGGAGACGCCACTGGATGTGGAAGATGACGAACTCCTAGAAGCTCCTCCTGCTCCCACCGCTACGCCCATGGAGACTTTAAACTTTTAACTTTATCGTGATGTACGTTGTTCTTTTTTCTTTAGGTAAAAAATAAAACAAAAACATACTTAAAAGAAATAACCCACCCCTGCTTCAAAATCGCATGATATTCATTTTGTGTTTCATTGTTGTTAAGATTTGACGTTCTGGTTGTATCCTGTACTGTCCTTTGATTTTTTATTTCTTTTTGTGCAAAAAAAAACAACCAATTCTATTCTAAAAATTGCTTGTTTATTTTATTTTCATTTGTTTATTTTGATAATGTTTTTGTTAGGCAACATGCCTTTGTGTATTATTTTTTCATTAGTAAATATCCTACTAGTGTAGAATGCAAAGTCAGATTTAAAATAAATGCAATAATAAATGCAGTGTGATTCAAAGTATGAAAGGGTCTTTTTAGCGCCTATTTTCAAGAGCTTGCATTGTGACTCATTGTAAACTAAACATTTCTAAGAGCTAACACTTTGTCTGTGTTATGTTTGTGTACCAAGAAAAGCAATACCGTAAAAACATAAGCCGCTTGGCTCACGGACTTCCCGGAATGAATGTGTAAACATACCTTATTTTTTGTGCTCGGCTCGGGCGGCCACTTGAGACATGTTATTGTAATGCGAGTCCTATGAATAAAGTGTTCGGGGAGGTCTGTTTTATTTATTGATTGTTGTAATATGATGTGTCTACAAGTAAATTAAATAATAACTGCTGGAAACAATGCTTTATTTTTTTTTTATATGACGTGTTTAGTACGGAAAACTGGGAAAAAGTCACTCAGCCTACTTTCAACTTACTATTAACAATAAATAACTGGGTAAAACTATACTAAACCCCATATATTCAGATAGCTTAGTTAATAACCATTTCATACACGTTCGTTTTAGAGAACGCGGATAAGTCGCGCGATTTTGTCGCGCGCGGTATGTACGTACGTTTAATCGTGTATTATTATCGCGTTACGGTCAAGGGGATAGAAACACTACCTGTAAATTTAGAAAATAATGTCATATGGCAATTTTTACAATTGAAACGCTGCGAAGTCCAAAAAAAATTACTGTTACTTTTTAGGTTAGGATTTGCCATTATAAAGAAATAAATGTGCTAGAACGAATCATTTAACACTCGAAGTTTAGTCTAAAATAGTAATACTTACATAATAATACATATCTTTGTTCTAAAACGTCTTTTTTACTTTGTGAATTATTTAAAACCAGCTGCCCGTATGTTACTGCTTATACTCTCGATGATTGTCACTATAAATTGAGTGTCGAGCATTAAATGTCAAACGTCAAAAAATCCGTTTCAATCGTCCTAACTCAATTACATAATGCATGATTCATTAATTTAACAACATAACAACAACACGCCTGGTTTCCCCAAAGAGTTGGGCAGAGGGATGTGTGTGAGGTGTATTTATTTTTAATTAATATGTATTGTACATTGACTAAAAAAGAAATACTTAACGAGTAAATAAAACGTAAAATAATGTGTGAAACTCAGAAACATAGTTGAATAAAGTCAAGTAGCAGTAAGTAAAATGGAACGTTGTAAAAAAGGGTAGTTGAGGTGCGTTCAAAACATGCTAATATGTGTTTTGACGTAGAATAAGCATAAATAATGGTTAAAATTAAAAAAAAAATACTGTGATTCTTTTAACATTGTGATAAGCGTAATTACGCTTATCACAATGTTAAAAGAATCTTATTAAATTGTATAACAATTGTTATACAATTTAATAAGATGTATTTTAAGATTTATTTCTTTTCTAAACATAGTCAGGTGAAAGGCATTCTTCTTTCGTCCTTTGAAAAGGAAATAGTCTTTATATTTCGGTCAACAGATGAAAATCTTCTGTCAAGTCGTCAAGTCATATTTCTTTATAATCCTGGTTTGAGGCCAAATCAGTAAAAAAATTGTCATACTTCTGAGTGGAATCGCTTTGGGCACTACGCAGTGTTATAAGTATTTCTACAATTTGTATTTGTTGCGTCTTCCGGTTCTTCCGTTCCGTCTAAAGTGGCCATGCTTATGCATTCTGATTTGGATCAGAGGCACTCTCAATTCACAGAGATATGCTGAAACGGTTACATCAGATGTTGTAATTCCTTTGCGGACCAATTTGGTACTTTATTTCTGCTTATGCATGATCATGCACGTCCGCACTCTGCCACAGTCGTGCAAACACACTTGCCGCTGCTAATAAAAACGTTCTACCATGGCTTGCTCAATTGCCAGACTTGAATCCCATTACACGCATGGGATATGCTTCAAAGAAGAGCTCTGCCAAATATGGAAGCCGTTATTTTTTCACTTTTCTAGTACTCTAACCTCAGTTGGTCTAGGAGTGTATTAAAACATTACATTTGTGTCGACAAAAAAAAACAAGATCGTAGCGTACTGTAACTTTATTCAGTGAAAAAAAAAGAAAAGGATGCACTCTAAAGGATATTGAAAATATTGCTCGGACACATGGAGATTTATACTCCGTTAAAACTTTTGTTTTAATAAAATCATGTAATGCACAGAAACTGTCCATTGAAATACCTTCTTACGGAATATTAAGAATGATGCCATCAAGAAGTGTTTTCCCAACTACACGGAGAGAAATCATTGTGTTGAAAACTTTTAACATTATCATTAACCAAACTAGACTTACACCACAAACATTATCAAATTTGAATGACGTGGAACCATTGGTAAAACACTGTAATGTAACTCTTATCTCATTTTAATAAAGTACATTCTATTACGTCAGTTTGATAAAACTCGCGGAAATCATTGTAATTTATAACTTACCAAGATTTTTGTAACATTTCAATGGCTTACTACAGGCTTAACGTAGATCGTGAATGTCCTAGTTTGCCGTATCTTTTTGGCATCGAGAACAATTTCACATTTATCACCGAACATCAACGTTCATCTTCTCAAACATGAACACACTCGAGGCGCGTTAAGGAATCAATTAGAAATTATATGTTCATTTATACAAACAACTTGTGTTCACACACGCATTTTGTCCAAAAAAAAAAGCAGCAGTCTGCTGAATCACTCTCCAAAACGAGTTGTAATAAGACGAACGACTAGTTTCGTTGTGTCCATTGTTACCACTATTCATTATCATGAGTATCAAATCTTAGATATCCGAGTATCAATGAACCTTTTGTATAATTAATATTGTTTTATTTAGGTGGCGGTAGGTGCTTTATGTTGTGTAAATTATTTAATTACTACTGCTCTCCAAACGGTGAAGGAAAATATCATGACGTAACCGGCATTTCCTTGAACCAAACATTCTAAGACATTTGTGACATCCGCCAACCCGTACTGGGCCAGCGTGGTAGGAGGAGGAGGCAGGAGGCCTGTGTCTTAGCATAATATAATAAGTCTATAATGTTCCCAACATTATAGACTGATTATATTATGCTTTATTTTTACATACATACATATATAAATTCACGCCTTCTTCCCATGGGGGTAGGCAGAAACCACAGAACGCCACCTGCTACGTTCCTTACATACTCCTTTTGCCTCGTTTACGTTCATACATCTGGTCATACACGAGCTCCGGTTGAGAGTACTTCGCACCTGAACTTTCTGAAGAACATCACCAATAAGGTCACTATATGTCTTCTTAGGGCGTCCCCTCCCGGCGTTTCCACTCACATCTGCCTTGTAAATACCTTTTGTTAGTCTCCTTTCATTCATCCGCTCAACATGACCAAACCATCTAAGCATACTCTTTTCAATTTTTGTCACTTCATCTTCTTTTAAGCCACACCGTTGCCTTATCACATCATTCCTCAGCCTATCATTCAAAGTCACACTACACATGCTCCGCAAGGAACGCATTTCCACAGGATTTATTCTGCTTTTATGCTTCTTTTGCCACACCTAACATTCATTTCCATACATAAGCGTAGGCACCAGCACACTATTGTGAACAGCCAGTCGTGCCTTCTTGGACATCAACTGGTTGGTCACAATTGAATGTGTAGCACCATTCACTTTATTTCCCCATCCCTTGTAAACAGACTCCCCAAATATACGAACTCACTTACTTGCTCCACACTCTGACCATTTATTTTCACATCACACACCGATACATCCTCTTCTCTTTCAAACACCATGACTTTCGTCTTATTTACATTTATATTCATTCCTTTCCTCTTATATGCTTCATCCATCACAGTCACCAGCTTTATTTTTATTTTGTGTTATTAGGTGAAAAATTGTTTGTATTGCATCATTAATGAAGGGTGATACATATGAAATACAGCTGCATTTCATACAGTTTCGCGGTTATTGTTGTGTATATTTTGAATACAGTAGGGCCTCGTTAATCCGGAGAGGCAAAAACAAGACCCTTTCCGGATTATCGAGGCGTCCGGATTATAGTATGCCATATGTTAATAAAACACATGTTTAACCTTAATTTCTTTAATCAATTTAAAAAAAAAAAAAAAACATTAGTTAATTCTTCTTGAAAAAGTCTGTAATACTCTTCTGTTTATAATTTTCGCACTTCATTTCGAAAGCCCGGTCTCTAAGTCGACGGAGAAACATAACTTCGTGGCTATCAAATTCGTTATCTTCAGCCCATTTTTTTCGTTAATGTCGAATGTTTACGTGGCGGCGCCATGATGTTAGCGAGCGCACTTAATTGACACTACGTATTACACGAAAGGCGATAAACAAAAGAGTGACGGCGCATTGGCTCATGACAGCCCCCGCACCTACACGCCGCCGGGCCTCCCCCGCGAATCCCATTGCCCGGCCGGATTACAGCGATCACCGAACAAGCGAGAGTCCGGATTACCGAGGCCCTACTGTACTTATGTACGTTATTAAACCTGATTGATACTATTTGTCAATACAACAATATGACAATAGTTTAGTCATTTATGCTACAAGTTCGGAAATCATTTTACGTACGTGTATCATACAACGTTTTAATATGCATTGTGCGAGAAAATAAATATATATATCGAAATATAACATAACATAAACATAACATCACGCCTTGTATCCCCGAAGGGTTGGGCAGAGGTGTACCTATAAGTACACCCACATTTCTCCAGTTATGTTTTTAAGTCCCATGTAATAGGGGGCGAGCCTATTGCCATCAACCGGGCACAAATCCAGACTCCGGGCTGCTACTGAGAAATTCTAGATAGAAAAACCCAATAACAAGTTGCCCGACCTGGGGATCGAACCCAGGACCTCATGCTCAGCAGTAGCGATTGCGACCACTAGACCAACGAGGCAGTCGAAATATATTTATTGATTAAAATCTATCTAGAATAATTAAAAGCGCGTTTTTAAAATTATTACTTTTATTAAACCTTTTGTACGAATGATAATCTGTACGTAACTAATTTGTAAAACTTTTCACAAATAATAGCAACTCTTGTCGTCGGGCTGACAACAGAATTAAAGATAAAAACTGAAAAGTAAAAACACTCGTGTGAAAAAGTGGCAGTTTCCGAATAACTTGGAAGCTTGGAAAACGCTCTTTTCGAACACATGCATTGTACATATATATAGACATATATTTTCTATCAAATATAATTTTCTATTTAAAGCCTGCGTTTTGGTTTTTAATTCCACTATCCGTGTTACATTCTGAATTGACAATATAAATACGAGTAACTTTTAATAAGAGACTGCATCGTTGGTCTATTGGTTGCAAACGCTGCTGCTGAGCATGAGGTCATGGGTTCGATTCCCACATCGGGCAAAGTGTTATTGGAATTTACTACCAAAAATTTATCAGTATCCGGAGTTTGGTTTTGTGCTCGGTTGTTTGCAATAGGGTCGTCCTCTGTAACATGGGAATTTAACTGACGAATTTTGGGTGTAATATAGTGATACACCTCTGCCTAGCCCTTCGGGGATTAGAGGCGTAATGTTTTTACAGGTATGCTTTTTAAAACTGTTACAACTTGCGAGTGTCAACACTCCCGACTCAGTCTCAAGACTAGTCCTATTTCGCGAGCCAAGATAAATATTATTTGACTTCAAGTTGCATATTACAGCATATTCGTTTTACGCATACAAGTTGCATATCGTAAGACTGTGGTTCCGTAAGTTTACCGCGCAACTAGCAAATTATATTTCCTTAGTCTAAAAGCCATCCACATTCATACTCAAAACTATTTTCACAGATTCACAGGGGTTCTCCATCATATGCCCTTATAAAAACATAGCCCATTTGTCCTACTTACCATAAAACTAACATAAATAAGCATTGCGTAACACCTCGTTATGCATAATTCTGCTTCCTACAGGTAAATGGCTTGTTTTTAGGAAGACAAAACTTACCAGCAGGACTCCCCCATTTCCTCACCTGTAACATTCACTTCCTCAATAAGAAGAAGAAGTTACTTTGTTTTTCTGTTTATTTAATTTTGGGGTACATTTTATGGAGCTTTTGAAACAAGCCGCAGAATATAAATCGCCTACAAAAATGCTGAATCAATAAATCGCAGACGTTGAGATGGTTTAGTTTGCTTTAACAGCAGCTACTTGTATGTCCTTTCTTTTATATTGTTTTTATCTACTAAGTATAATTCTCAAGTATATATATGTAGAAATATTTAAAGTATTTTGAACGTTGCAGTCACAACAAACTCCTCGTAATATCAAGCAATAATAACAACCTGCTGCTCATCAAGTGACACTCCTTTTCATGAATTTCTCTCACGTTGTATGCGTATATATAATATACAAATTGTAACAATTGTACTTTATTATGAACTTATGAAAATGAAAGTTTAAAAAGTAACAAACATTTTTATGGATGCCGGAACAAAAGTATTTTTTCAAACGTTATTTCCTGCTCGTGTGAGCATGTGCCGTCGCCATCAGATATATCGTAACCGGCGATGTACTCAAATATTTCGGAGCAGCATTACTTTTCAATAAATTAGTTATACTAACTATGGTATGGCATGTTCTGATGTTATTAACATCAGAACATGCCATGCAGCAGTCATAAATATACTATAATACACTTAATAATAATATACTTAATAATATACTTTTCAATTAATTCTGAATACATAACGAAGTAAAAATATGAAAAAGCAAAGAAAGTCAAAAGTATCTACCGAGTCAGGATGATCATAAAACTCAGAAAAATTATGAAAAATATGCCTTAAGTCTGTATCACACAGTTTAAATTCGTTATTATATTGACGTTTAAAGTTGTCAAAAATGATTTTGACATCTATTGTGGCTTTTGCATTAAAGTATATGTTCAAACAGCACACTAAAAACCTGCATAATGTCAACCTGTCAGATTGATATGCAGTTAAATATTACGAGTAAGGTGAATAAAAACGTTTAATTAATGAAACAGAAAATACTTTTTATTTTAAGACTCACGAATACAAACACTGCATTCATTTTATTATTAAAACACCTTTTAACAACTACTACACTACGCGTAAACTAATAAAAAAATATAATTTTCTTTAGTATGTTTAACGTATAACTTCCTTCGGCGTTTAATACATTCTGCAACCGTATTCTCATGGTACCAACCAGATTTTCACATGCGTTTCGCCCTCGGAAAGAATCCTAAATGTTGATGGCGTGGTGTCTTAAAGCATCTTTTATGCGACACTGGTTTCCGTCCCACTCTTGTACCATTTTACCCCATAGATTTGCTAGGGTGTTAAGATCGGGGCTCTTAGCAGCTCGGGGAGTCAGGACATCTCTGTGGCCCTGAATCCATCTTTGCACCAAGCGAGCAAAGCATTTATGCAATTATGCACCGAGCTGTTGTCTTGTATGAAAGTTATGTGCTCATTTGGGTAAAATGCGTGGGCAGTTGGCAGAAACTACTCTTCAAGTATTTCTTTGTAATCCACCGCATTCATACGACCTGTAATTTCTACCAGCTACCCTGGGCCATCTGCTGCTGTTACATATATAAAATTCTCGTTTCGCAATGTTTGCTACCAAATTCCTCCGAAACGGCAGGACGGATTTGTGTATGAAATGTTGCGTGCATATCGAGAATCGGCTATCATCAAAATAACGTTTGCGGGGTCAGCTAGTATTTAAAAAAAAAACATCACGCGTAAATTTACGATGAATCAGACGAGGCGAGGTTAACAATTGCACGAAGTTGTCAACGTCAAGAATATAGAAAATCAACAAAGCAAATATCGAACGAAGTTTGAAGTATCGCACTCGTCAAAAGAGTTCGCACACAACATCACGCCTTGTTTCCCCGAAGGGTTGGGCAGAGGTGTTCCTATAGTTCACCCAAATTTCGGCAGTTATGTCCGGGCTGCTACTGAGAAATTCCAAATAGAAAAACCCAATAACACGTTGCCCGACCTGGGAATCGAACCAAGGACTTCATACTCAGCAGTAGCGATAGCGACCACTAGACCAACGAGGCAGTCAAAGAGTTCGCACGTGATAGATAATTACCAAGTAGGTTGTAGTATTCAACAATTATAATATGATACACATTTTAAGGAACGTCTGCTTTCGGTTCGTATGCATGTACATACATTTATGACATCTTTAGATGGGAAAGTAAGACCGCCTTTATTTTTAACTTTTATCAAATGAAGGTCAAATCATCATTATAATTATCAGCATATAATAAACCCAAAGGTTGACTGGTACAGAATGCCTTGTGGCATTAAGTACGCATATTTACCACTATTGTACATGAAGTTTATATAAATAATTCATGAAGGCAGCTCTCCCATTTGATCTTGGAATGTAAATAATTGACTACAAATCCAAAAACATATGCTAAGGCCACCTCCTGTCTATGTCTGCTCTGTGAACACACCATGTCATGCCAAAATCAAAGATCGACATGCATCATATACTTTAATTTAAACCGTGTCATACAGACATAAGGTACATTTTCCATAAATGTTCCGATCTTTATGATCATCCTGACTGCGTCGATACCTTTGACGTTCTGTGCTTTCTGATATTTTTACCTTGCTAGGTGTTCCGAATTCATTGAAGAGTCACTATTATTATATTTATGACAGTTGGCTGGTTCTGATGTTATTGACCATATTTAGTGTTACGAATTTACAAAAAAGTTTAGCTGCTCCGAAATATTTGAGTACGTCGCCCGCCACGATATATTTGATGTTCAAAAACAAAATTCGTGGTTACTTTTATTGCGAACTACCCATTTGCCGTTATTATTACTTGCAACCTCCGAGACCACTACAGTAACTAACAACAGTGACAATACAGTAACTATGAATTGTGATCAGATAATAATATTCCTAAAGTAATTTCTTCATCAGAAAAAATACTTCAAGGGTTTGTTTCACTGAAACTGCGTATAAATGAATGAAAATCACCGTCGTATGATTAATTCAGGAAAGCAGTTTGAATATCCTGGTTAAAAATCGCTTACAAATGGAATTAGTCCCTCGCGATGAAACGTTCCGTAGCAAATGGGTTTAAAAACGGTAACGACCAGTAGGTAAAATGTTTTTACTCTTTATGTAATTTCGGTGGTTAATGAAAAGCTTTACAGACTTTAATCTTTTTTGTATTCTTACTTAGATAACAAAAAAAAAACTGATAAAAAATACCTACAAAAAATTAGGTTATTTATTGTTTTATACATTCATCAGTGACTTTATAATAACATTATACCAGCTTTCAAAGAAGCCCTTGCTAAAACAGACCATTACATAGAAAATGCTTTATTCCAAAAACCAGGACGGTATAATGCGACTAAAAATAATGTTTCGCAAAAAATAAACATGTTACTGCATAATGCATAAGTTTTATCCGGGTTCTCAAACAAATAGTGCTTTGGGAATTATCAAACGACGCAGCACTCGAACGGGCGACGAGTGGAAGGAAATGTAAGCAAGTTTTTAAAAAACTAGTTGGGGTAAGATGTTTATTTCTCTCTTTTAAATACGTATTCGAATAATCAGGTTTCATGAAAAGAAAACTTACTCAATATACGCACATACACATACATAACAGTGAGCCTGTAATCCCGGAAGGGTTAGGGCACGGTGTACCTATAGTCCACCCACATTTCGCCAGTTATGCTTAAGTCCCATGTAATAGGTTGGCGAGCCTATTGCCTGCGGGTTCCTTGACTCCGGGCTGATACTGAGAAATGCCCGATGGAAAAATCCAGTAACGCTTTGTTTAACCTGGGAAAGAAAGACCACTGAGGTGAAACTAAGTGTGGAAATATTGAGTCGTAGTTGTATGCGACATGGCTGCGCTACGACAGCGTAGCTCACGTAGCGTCGGCGTAGAACCACAACCTACGCCGTAGCGATGGTACATACTTACAATGCATAATTGCAAGTACATGTTCAAATTATAACTTTCAACATTTACGTATGCGTGTAACATATACATAACGTGAGCCTATTAAGTCGTCTGTGCAACCCGTCGGCTCGTTACTTAATGTTTTAAATGTTTACCTTCTGATTACGGACTGTGTGTACTCCCCTGTGGGACCCCCTGTTATTAAATATGTTCCACCGTTTTTGTTGTACCATGTTGTTATGTGATACATTATTTAGGATGTTTAGAGCATTAACCGCTCTGAGATTTACCTGCCAGCCTACCTGACTATGTCAAGAAGTAAAAAAAAAATACGTTTGCATACTCAAGTAGCTCAAGTTTTTCTATAGCGTGTGTCAACTTTTTGATCTCCGGCCGCCGAGAGACTCTCTCACTGACACGTGGCACAATCTGAAGGGCACAGGCACAAACTAAAAAAATGTGTCGTAAAACTTAAATAACTTCTTTAAAAACTTTGATATCGAACATTCTTGGAAAATATTTAATATCGACATTGTTTTTTTTTTAATATTCTAACATTTAACTGCATCTAGTAACGCTACAAGCTTATTCTAACTTACGTAAGAAAAACATTGAGCAGAGGTCAAGGTCACGCACGACCTTGCTCAGTATTGAAGCATCAAGGAAAGTTCCTAGAATTAATGAAAGCTCTACTGGTATAACTTTAGACACATTCATTTCTTAATTGGTGCGAGTCTTTGAAGAACAGTTTGGTTTTACTTATGAATAACTTGTTGGCAATCACCAGAGTTACGTTTGGATCTATGGGATCACCGGGAGACGAAAAATGGTAGGCGAAATGCTTCACATCGCCTACATCGTAAATTTACGTGAAGTGGCAAAAAAAAAAAAAAAAAAATTAAAGATAACAGAAAAGTACGTACAAAGGTAATGCTTATTTCTAAAGAAATCTCTTGCAGCATACCTGCAGTAGGAGAGTATATGATAGATGTAGACAACGTGTGTAAGATTAAAAGGGAAAACAAAATAAATAAAACGAAACTATTCACTAATTAAAAAATCTAAATCCAATATCAAAATATACTTACATAGATTATTATTATTTAATATGTTTCGACCCGCTACTAAAAGCACCAACATCTCTTAATTGGTCTGAAAGCGTAGTATAAAAACAAACACTACGGCTACACCGAACGATCGCGAATCATTGCCGGCTTGCATAATGAGAAAATTACGAGTGTGTTATAACTTGAGCATTATTTTTTGTGCAAAAGGGTCTCTCGAGTGTTCCGCACTGCGGTATAATTGCAACATCATTTTTCTTCGATGGCACATTTACATAACACGCATAATGTGCAGGAATAGTGGGTGTTGTGTCAGTTTATAATATTTTTGTCACATTTATGCTCGTAAAATAGCCTGATTATGAACTCTCGTATACGCGACCGTAAACAAGAATATTATAGGATACTATTATTATCACAGTTGGTTGCTGGCTGAATATTACTATTTTAGTTTCGAACGCTATAGTTCGAGACTATAATAGTAAGATTCAGCCAGCAACCGAACACATCTAATTATACAACATTATCTATTCGTTATCTACCAACGTATTGAGGAAAAAATTCTGTCATATTTTTTCTATGCACATTGCACGCAGTATTGTTCGACATATCGCGACATTAAACAAACAACTTCATCCATAAAACAGCACCTGCTTTGACTTTTGTGGCCGAAAATATACCAAGGAAGTGTATCATACAAATATATGTTGACAGATTCCTTTTAATACATATCAATGCCACATCTTTTTCCGGTCAGTATTTCACTTTTTTTCCAAGTGTGCGGGTAAAATTCACGATGGTTGTAGTTTTTGACCTGACTTTAATTATAACATAACATAATTACCAATTAATTACCTTTGGAATAACATAATTACCATACTTATCTACATAAAGCAGCACTGTCAACACTGCGGAGTTCGCGCAGCTGAATTTGAGCCAAAGATGTTTGAACTTTTTGCCATCGACTCGCTAAAAATAAGCACTGTCAATGTTTAAAGTGAAACACAATTATCGAACTACAACCAAAATCAAAAAATCAAAAAAACAAAATAAAATATTATAAATTTTACGTAAACCCATATGGGCACTAATGAAACGTCAGGAGCTAGGTACATAGTTCCAATTGGTCGTTTCTTATTGAGAAGAGCCTCCACGGTTACTCTTTTAAAAATAATATTTGGCTTTTACAATATTTTCAAATTACTTTGTTAATAGGTATGGGAGGAAAGTGTAGGCCGGTCAACAAGTAATGTAGTACTTTACTTAACAAAATAGAAAAGGGTCTCCAAATCTACAGTCACAATCGTTTACAATTGTGCTTCATTCTCTCTGTAACAAACTCGTCTACAATACTCGTATTACCTGTAATCAAGATGGTATACGTCAGCAGCCTCTTTCTACTAATCAATAAGAAACTGGTCAAAATTTCAGTTTTGACCAGTAGGGTCAAAACAGAAGTTTTGATACTCAAAATACTCAAATCCCTTCTAATAAAGCAATCGCAGTGTCCTTGCTGTGTGACACTTCCGACATTGCAGTTTATTCAGCGTACGCGCGTCTCGGCTGCACCAGCTCCCATCTGTAGCCTCTTATAGCTCAACTAAACCCGTTTGAGCCTTGCCTACTAAGTAGAAACGCGTTAAATTTCTTATTCCTCCTACTCCGACGCTATTTACTTGTCCAGTTCCGTTTGACTTCGAATCGGATTTGAATGTGTTACGGTAAAACTGGGTTACGAGAGCTTGTAAATGCAGTGCCAACGATGCCAAAGCGAGCATTATGGCTTACTTGAAATGTAGTGTTAGAAAAATAAAAAAATAAATTTAAAGTGGTACTGTGAAAACGATTGAAAATCAATGAAAATCGACATCGAAGACTTGTTTATACCTTTTTTGTTGGCGTTTTTGTCGTAGTTGGGTTTTAGTTTTAACTTTTTTACACATTTTGCATCACTTACACATTTTCATCACTTATTAAAGTTATTTGACACGAGTGTGTTCATCATTTCTGACGCGTTCTATTCACTGACCAAGTAGAGATGTTCAATTCAACATTTGTGCTGAATGCTCTGGAATAATTGAATTTACAATAATCAGGCAAAATTATCAGACATTTTGAGGAATTCATACTTTAAATTATAATTAAAGAAAGACCAATCGCACAATCATCCTCATAAGTTTTGCCTCCAATTTCTTGTCGTGACAATGTGGTTGCCAAAAAAACTAAATATAAGTACAGTTTTCTTGAACTTTCTGGTTCAATCCTCGATTTAAGAGACAATGTACGATGGCGCAGTCGCAAGTGTAAAGTTTTCAAATTCCAACATAGTGATAAACGAAGTACTTTCTTTTGTGAGTAATAAGATCAATGTCATGGACTAATGGAGTATAAGTCGCATCTGTATAACTGCGTTTAATGAGGAAGACATAAGTAAGGCAAAAACTCTGTTGTTTGATTCGGTTCCTACAACAAAACGTAGGATCCAAAGGAAACGGGATGGAAAAATGAAGCGTGATATGGATGACATATGTATGCTTGCTAAAAGAAACAGATCCTGAACTGAATCCCATATTTGTTGCACGTGATCTACAAAAACTTCCGGCGGTCAATTTGATCATTTGGATTATACTAGGCTATTAAAAGACCTACTTCGAATGCAAAATGAGATTAGGAAGTTAAGGAGCAGTATGTTACAGTGCAACATTCAGCTATAAACTAATTTATAAAATAGATCCGGAATATTGCCACCCGTGAATCAGTAGCCACAAAAACTATAACAGACCACGTTGCTACAAATTTGTAGCAAAGCCATTTCCACATGGTTATAATCGATTCATCTTTGTCAGATCACAAGAATATCTACATGGAACTGAAACGAGTAATACCTCCACAGAAACAAAAGATACACAACGAGGTCACAGGTTATGAGAAATTGTACAAAATTTTGATAGTATGTTAAATGACTATTACAGCTTAAATGAGTGTATAAAAAGCTAATTTCGAAACCAAAACAAAGAAGTACAAAGTAGTGAATCAGCCCAAAAAGGAATGGATTAACAGACAAATAATTAATGGAATTAATGAAAGGAATACATTATGAAGCGAACCACTACGTGTTACACGAACAATGGGGAAGGCAACTGTCAAAGTGGCGCTGTATACGATTGTTCCAAACTAGCTGTCAAATTGTATATCATCTTAAAGAAATTGATCACAAATAACATAGAAATTACAAAGGGTTGTGTAATTGGGTGTTAAAACGTAGGCCAACACAAATTTCCAATAAATCATATTAAAATAATTAAGTGGATGGCTGCCGTAAGGATTAAAAACTTTGAGCTTACTAGGACGACGAGGTTATGTCGAGATCATTTTCATGAAAATGATTACCAAACAAAATGTGAGTACAGGTGGGTGTTATAAACGATAAATCTTCTATTTAAGCTAGTGTCTATATACATACATTGTTAACATTACTTTATATCTTTAAATATTTATCATTGTTCATCTTGTTTTAAGGTTTGCCCTGTGTACACAAACTTTTAAAGAAAGAAGCAGTACCAAGTGTCTTTTCATGGAACCAGAAAAGGATTTCAGCCAGTGCTCGTGCGAGAGACGAAAGACATGCTAAGAGAAACATTCAAAATAATCTTTTCCAACATCTTTCAAGCAATCAAAACCCACATCCTTCTATTTCTCCGAATCCACAATATAATTAATTCCTTCTGCACATGTGGCTTCCCTGGTACCTCATGAACGGCATCACTATGTAAATTTCTAATAACTGCTCCCAAATAATGGTGTTTAATTTTTTTTATTTTTTATTATTAGATATGGACTTTTACATATCTCTGACATAATTCTTTCATTATTTGACATTATATACCCAATTTTTTTTATTTTTTTTTTATTTTACTTTATTAGATTATTTTATATTTTGTAAATGTGAGAACGTCGTAGGCCCTGTGGATTATAAATTATAGACAATTGTCTATTTGTTTAACATATAACTGTTGACAGGCCTACACTGTCCTCCCATACCTGTTAATCACTGTAATTGGAAAACATTGTAAAAGACATTTTTAAAAGAGTAACCATGGAGTTTCTTGCCGGCTCTTCTCCATGGGAAACGACCAATTGGAACCGTGCACCTAGAATCTGACGTGTCATAAGTGCCCATGTAGGTCTATGTGAAATAAAATATTTTGATTTGATTTAAAAAAAAAATGTAATACGAAAGAGAGTTAGAAATTTCTTCTCTTTTTACACCTGTTGATTGTGGTGAAAATGTTAACAATCAAATTAGCAAAACATCAGTTTCTTCCCAGACTGCCACAATGCTGTCTCCTTTTTCAGCAGACCTTTTAGAAAGACATGATGAGTAGGTCAAGTTTTACACTTGATTAGAAAATTATGGGAAATTTAAATTTGTTTTGTCAACATTACTGCATATGGCAGATCATTTGAAATACAGGTGTGAGTGGGGTAAGCGGAGTTTCTACTGAACAGCTTAACTAAGACCTATAAGAATTTAAAAACTGAGCTTAATGCTTACTATGTTCCTTTAGCTTCAAAAATATTTTAAATGTATAATGTTATGCAATTTCCGAGAGTGTATCATAAATAAAACTCATAAACAACTTATAGGTGTTTTTATTGTATCTTTATACAGATATTTATTCATAATTTCAGCCTTTATATACTCGTAGTTATCGTAAAATAATCTAACTTTAATAATATGTTTTCTACGAACAACTCATCTTTTTCAATATAAATAAATTACAGAATTTATTGCCACTGCAGTACAGTTGTTCTTGTACTTGAAAATCATCTATGCAAGTTCGTTTTAACAGTAATTCCCCATTTTGACTCTGTATATAGGTATAGGTACAGATTCAGGGCTAATAAGCCTGTTTCTGCTTACATAAGGGCATTTTATTTCAATAACTGTATCTACACAAAGTAAGACATCTGGTGACGCACTTAAGTAAGGCCTATCTATAAGGTAGATATGAACATGACATGCCATGCCACCCTGGTCATCTATCTTGATGTCAATTTGATAGTTGAGTTTTTTCATTGTCTTCTTGACAAATCCTTTTATATAATAGTGACCATAAAAAAAATACAGATCTTATCAATATGAGGAATCTGGCTTCATATTACTTTCCTGATGCATCTGTTTTTTGTTGAAACTGCAAAATGGCAGAAATATTTAGTATTAGTAAAATAGGAACTACCTACTATCACATAAAATTAAACCGATAAGAATTATTTACGTTTCAAAATTATCTAATAAATTGTCTTTCAAGAGGAGGTAAAATAGAGTTAATATTTATGTCATGGTACAAGCCAATGGTGGAAGTATGATAGAGGGTTCTGTTGGATTTGGAGAGAGTTGTGGTGTACCAAGTTTTTGTCATACAGCTCTAACCTGGAAAAATATAACCAATTATTCATCTCTCTTAAACTCTAAAAGTAAAAAGAACTACCTATTACATAAATAAAGTTATGCATCAGTCAAGCTGTTGTAAATATAATCCTGAATTAGTTTGATTCAATAATTTTAACTTATATACAATACATGAAAGTATTCACCAACAATATAAAATTTTATAAATATGTTTTTAATATACGTATTAACGACTAACAAGTTATTTAATTATAATATTATTCGTTCAAACATTGTAAGCGTATTGATTTCAATGGTCTACGTTGACCTAGGTTTAAGCAAACGGCTCCAAAAAAAATTTTTTTCAAGAGTCCGACCTTTCCACTAAATCAGCTTTTCTTCCTTTAACAGACGCCCCTCTTCTCTTTAACTCGGCTTTAAGTTCAAGCAAGCTCCAAGTAGAATACATTGCCGCGTCCATGTTAACAAATAAACTACACTAATCGCCCAAAATGTTTATTTTTTTGGTTTGTTTACACGATTCAAGAAATGTCATACTGAAGCCATTGAGAACAACCGCACGCAGCGCCATCTGAGATTAGCTTTAACTTGCCATCCCCATTAAGTGACCACAAACAACTCTATGATCAAAAACACAGTTATTTTTGCGTAAACACATAAAACTAACGGAGGATAAAACCATATTTTTTTCTTGTTATCCGTTTTCAGTTCTTGCTAAGCAGTGGGACAGTGTAGCCTACACCGTCCTACTGCTTAGCAAGAACCTACCCCGAATTCTTCCAAGCATTATTTTATAGTGCCACCTCGAACCAACCTTTGAGGTACGCATATAGATCGTAACCCAAATTGTAATGGTGAGGAGAGCAGTGGTGGTCCAGTGGTAACGGATTGTAGGGTGACTTACGAATTGTAGGTCGTGAGTTCGAACCCAGGGAGGCGCCTAATAATTAAATATTTTTTCCATTCTCTCTCGCTTCATATCATGGCCTGGACCAGGGTCGGACGCGAGAGATCGCCGCTGCCAATCACCTCCGCGATGACACTGTGGTGCTCCGCCCAAGCTGGGCAGACCTCCACCATATGCTCCACCGTGTCCTCCGGGCGATCCACACAATGGTGACACCCGGGCGTTTCCTCCCGCCTTATGCGAAACAGGAACCTCCCGAAATAACCGTGTCTTGTGAGGACCTGTGTCAGGCGGAAGGTGAGGACGCCGTCGCGCCTCTCCAACCACTGCTCAAAGAGGGGACTTACCTCCGCTATTGTGGCGTGCCCAAAATGAGTTTACCCCTGGACAATCAATACGGCCGTCCGTTACTTAAAGACTCATAATTAAAGACAGACCCACACCACACACAACTCACTGAATATTGTATGCGCTGAGTGCTCAGTGAAACATTTCGCATTTACTAACCTCAGGGAGAGGGCCAATGGACCTATGTGTGGGCACATGCCCATTGAGATAATTATACCTAGTAATGTGCCTGTAAACAGAACCACTTTATAAATAGGCAGTTTCACGCCAGCTGAATTTCCATCATAAATGTTAGTCAGCATTAAATATTCACAAGGGAACACAACTTGAGTCCTTTACGTTTCTCCGTAATGAGAATACAACTTAAATATATAGGTACTGAACATATTGAACTTAAGGAAGATAGTAAATTATGAAAAGTATTAAAGTACAATTTTAATGATGCCTGGACAAATTCAGCTGACGAGGGAAGTTCTGTAAAACTTATTAGTTTAATAAATTCATTATCTGAATGCTATCTGCTGCTCGGACGTGGATAGTGACTGTTGCGTACAATGCAGAACGAATACAGTTCTCAATTACCTCATCCGACTTTACTGAAATTACTGCCGAGTAAAAGTTTGTAAATATATTATGGCTTAACATGAACGAGTAAAGAGGCTAGAGCTCATCACTTGAAAAAAAACTGGCTTGATAGAGCGCAAACTGCGCGTGTTAAATTTTCGATGTTCAAATTTTCAAAAAAAAAAAAAATCTACACTCACTAGAACGCAATTTTTTTTTTGTTAATTTCTTTATTGCTATTAATGCTTTGTGCAGTGCCAACTTTCAATGATAATATTTTAAAATGACGCAGGAAAGTCTCATTTACAAAAAGAATTATAGGAATATAAATAACAAAGGAGGCGTCTAACGATCAAGGCCCCAATTATGTATGGTAATTATTATTCCCCGCAAAATCTAACCGCGTGCAAACCACGTCAATAACCCATCAAACCCATCAAACGGCAAGGAATCGAAATGACACTCTGTATGCTCCAAGACAAATTGTCTATGACACATTATGAAACCACGCATGCGTTTTGAAGTTTTGTTCGACAGTATTTGATCCTAATATTCGTTTCAAGTACTCAATTTTCAATATTATAATTCTTAAGTAATCATTTATTATTTTATTTTATCATTTTTCTTGACATTAAAAACCTTAAGGCTAATTTAAATTAAACAAAAAAAAATACAATGAAAATATTTTGACTGCAGTGTTAAAATTTATTGAGTTAAGTTTTTGAACAAACTTCCTTACAGTCCGAGTCTATAGACGTGTAGATATTTTATTTCGTTTAGGCTTTTTGTATACTTTGAAATAACAATGTTAACAACTTAAATAAATGATAGGTCTCGCGGCGCTCGACTAGATACCGCCGGCGTACTTGTAAAATGCGGCAAAAAATATATTTGTATAGAGTGCGGTATCTAGTCTAGCGCAGCGAGACCAATAATTTATCTATGGTTACCAACAATAACTGATCAGACCATTTCGTAAATAAAAGAATCAATCGTTAGTATTATCATTTTCGTCAATAGCTTATAAGGACACAGTTAAAATGTCCCTTGTGTATACGAAAAACCATTGTTTGTAACCTTCTTCAATATAAGTTTTGCTGAATTTTACTCGAACACAATCTTAATTTGCTCGAAACTACAACGATCTCCGTACGGTTCTGAAGCGTGGTATTTTGACACTTTAAACCACGCCAACTGCGTGTTCATTTCGCGCGGTTTCGTGCCTTGTGTCATAGAAAATAAGTTATTAGCAGATGTCAAGTCTAACTAAGGAGTAGACGTGGTTTCGAAACGAGAAATCACTAGGAGGTCATAGTGAATTATGGCCTTGATCGCTCTGTTATGAATAAAGTCGATGCCATTTCCGTCACATTCATAGCGGACGTCATGAAAATCTGTCATTTTCCCCAGTATTTGACATTAAGGTGTCAAGAAGTGCTTTGTATTTGGACCATAGAGTATAGATTTGGACATTACGGACGCATGTGCTTAAGTATCTAGCTTAAGCTTAAGATCCCGTAGCTTAAGTATCTCGTCATGGCCGTTACTAAGAACTGTGCTCAAAACCGTTCCAAAATTGTACGTACATGGATTAAAAAAAGCTGTGCAAAATGCTCGCCACTGAGAACTGCAATACAGGCGTTTTTAAAACTTATCCACCGCAATTATTGTCATTTTTTGCCATCAAGTAAAACGACACTTTCTTATGTAACTCGAATGTGATGTCGCTCTATTTAGTTAAAAACTGACAATCCGATAGAACTAAAAACGAGTTACCAAGCAAGTGCACAAAAACGAGTGCACAAAGGAATTCGAAACCAGTTTCTTTTTACTTAATCGTGTCATGCTAGCTGGTCTGGTTTCTGTAAGCGAAGTATTGTACTTCGCTTACAGAACAAACAAGCTTCCAGTTTGCAAAAGGGGAAGAAATGATTTCTTCGTCTGGAGATTTGCCAATTCCTTAGTTCGTAATTCCCGTTTTGCGTGTAGACTCCAACGCGGGGGCGGATGACGAATGTATTCCTAAAATTAAACAATACGGTTCTTTGACGGATGTTTCCTTTTTGTCGAATTGAATACGAGGCTGCCAAATAAGAAATAATTATTACGCTGACCTTTATCCAAAATGTGTTCGAGCATAATTGGATCTTTATTTCCTAACCAATATGGATGAATACAAATAATGTTTAGATAGGAGTGCTCTGTGTAACACTGAACGGAAATGTTCAAGTCGACTTACTGCTTAATATTTCTAACATTTTTGCATGAATATTCTAACAAATATTACGAATGTTATGGCGTTTGCATTGTTCGTATTTTTTTTGATATCATAAGAACGAATTTGAACATTTGTTAATATTTGCTAACATGGACAGCTTTTATTTTACTAGAAAACGAGGTAGAAAAATAATCCTTTACTGAGAATAAATAATTATGATAATAATAATATTTTACTACCAAGTTAAAAATTGTGATTTTGTTCCCAGGTTCAAAGTCCAGTGCTGGTTGTGGAGCTAAACCTTAACAGACTAGAGGGCACACAGCTCAGGGCGCTGGGTCTGCTGTCCGTGTACGGATTCAACGTGACGTACGAGGTGCGAGGAGCAGCGCAGTCGCCGGGACCCACTTCATGCAGCGCCATCGAGTGCAGACTGCTGGGGCACTGCTACGCCAGGAGGGATTATCAGTAAGTTACAATAATGGCACAAAATTATAAGTTTTATTATGAAATCATTTGTTTCCAATATTCTTCGATGTTGTTATGAAACTATTATTCAAAAAGACTGTCATTTACAATCATGTTATATTATATCCTGCATGCTGCATAATATGTGAAAATTAAACCCCGAAAAAGGATTTACTGAAAAAACTTGTTTTATAACAAGTACAGGACAGTCTTTGATATTTACCCGCTAAGAGAACAAGTGAACAAGCGTAGAGTACAAGTGAGTACAAAACGAGTACCGGAATCACTGGCAAAATAAAGTGTCATTAAGAGCAGGGCGACGCGCGATTTATCCATACAAACGTAATACCTAAATCATTTGAAATTTAAGTATATTTCTAACATATTATGCTTATATTCGGATTTAGACTGTATTTATCTAGGTTCCTGCATCTTTATTTTTGCAAAATACTTACCGAAATTGAAGTTTAAGCTAATTGTATTTCGCACTTTTTTACAGCGTAAATGACATGTTTTCTTATCGTTTTTTTTATACTATAAACAAAAATATCGGTAATGTTGTTGTATTAGAAACATAGCTCATATTATGAAATTACAAATAGTCAAAAAAAAAGGAAAAAAATTCAATTTTTCATTCATCATTTTTGGTATTACGGAATACATCAAAATTTATCATAAATTTTCAATAGCTAGTAGTGCTATCGCGTCAAGCAAATGTCAATGTGTGCGTGGTCATACTGCTCATGGTAGTAGGTGTGTATCGCTCGGACAAGAACACACATTACCGCTACGTTGCGCCCGCCGGGGGTGTTCCGTGTTCATTGTCAGTGTTAGACGATTACTTTATTGTCTCCTGTGCGTGCGTATTATTTTTTCTCTAAATTGTATTGTAATATTTCTGACACTATTGACTTATAAATGCTGTGAACTTGGATTTAGTATAGTATTAGCCTTGTTATTTGGTATCGAGTAACCTAACCATTGTTACGAACTTTAGCTTTGCTTGCGGACTTATTATAGGTCCGTAAGACTTATTATTTACGAAATTTTATTTACAATTTGGTTTGGTTGCCGACATGGACTCCGAACGTTGAGATGTATTTAATAGTTAGTATTATCCAATGATATATTATAAGTTACCTACCTACTACGTTCTTAGTTACTAAGTGTTTTGCATAGACACCCCCAATCAATAAGTCGGTTATCGTAAAACTCAAGTTTTACAGGAAAAAAATATTTTTGTTTTTATTGAATGTGTATCTTTTGAAGACGTCGAAGTATTGCATTCATTGATACATCAAATGAAAGGATTTTCTTTGTGTAATTCAATTACGATGTCAATATTAATTTGTGGGTGGGAAATACTTTGCAATTTAAGAAAATAAGTATTACAAAAATAAGACCAGTAAATTATTTCAGTAGTTTACACATAATGCAGTAAGTTTGTTGAAAATTTGATACGTAACATTGCAATACGGTCTTTTCTTACGTTATTTCTTAGTAGCTTCCGCCCGCGGCTTCGTCCATGTGGAATGTTGATGAAAAGTAGCCTATGTTCTTCCCCAGGCTTCAAACACTGTTCAGCGGATTAGCCGTGAAACGTCACAGCCGCGGTGTCCGCGGTGTTTGCGTACTTAGTTCGCAATAAACTTTTGACTTTGACTTTGGTAACTTTTGAACCATCCGTCCAAATGAAAAGTGTAAAAAACAAAGTTTATCTGCATCAAACGCCAAAGGCGCTAAAGGTATTCATTTTGATGAAAAATAACTAAATAAACTGACCAACTGGTGAAATGTGGGTGTACTATAGCTATACCTCTGCCCAACCTTTCAGGGAAACAAGGCGTGATGTTATGTTATGTTAACGAAATACTCTAAAATGTGTATTATAATAACAAAAAAGTAATTCATTTATGGGTCACTATTTGGCTATAATAGCTTCCACATAAAAGGTAGATGTATGCTGTCGCGGACTTTTATTTAGAACTGTTTATGACAAACAATCCCACGACACATTATCTTCGTGATCGTGTACTACGTCTACACGATACGGCAAGGCAAGGCAGCGCACGACAAGATAGCTCTCAGAGGGCGGGTTTTTTTTATATGTGTTATTCTGATGTATAAGCTATATTACTGTTAAGTTTTATCAAAATCCGTGCAGTAGTTTTTGCGTGAAAGAGTAACAAACATGCATCCATCCATCCTCACAAACTTTCATGGTTGAAGTTGGATAGTAGGCAGGATAGAAATATTAATAGGATAGTAGTATTTCAAAGACGAGACGTATTTTTTTTCTCAGTATCGTTACAAACCGTTGTAGTCGAAAATGAGACCGGGGAAACAAAATTATTTTTAAATCAATTATTTACTTTTAAAAGCTTGTAAGTTCCCATAACGGTTTCAGCTTACTCAAAATAATTCGACAAAAACCCATACTAACATTTACTAAGCTTACGAATTAACAATACTTTACGCAAAACAGTTTTGTATTGATACGTAAAGATACTTTTCATGTCATAATTTTTGTTTTGAATTTCCCTACAATAACAGTGTTGTTCATGATATCTTTGTAAATCACACTACGAAAAATCAAAATTATATTATTAAGATGTATCCCAACCCGAATGACGAATTTGATGTAACAATAAAACGTCCAATTTTATTGAATTATTGCTTGAGGGCATCGACTCAGCCCAAGAAAATAAAGATATTTTTTTCGTGGTCTGAGTTTCACATTAGTAGTATGTTAAGTATATTTCCAACTCTTTGTGTTGAACCGAACATTGAGGATCCAACAGAGCACTACCCAGTGCGTCGACTAAACACTGTTGGATTTTTAACTCTCGGTGCTAAGCAGTGCGTTGAAGATCCAGTGCGCGAAACAATCCCGCTGCGATATTTTTACGGCGTAGGTAATTATCTCAAGGACACCGAGGACCTAGATGAAAGTAACATTCGATTAGCGATGACGCTAGTAGAAAAGCCAAAAAATGTATTGGGTTGACATAAGCTCTCGAAATGTCACGTGATCATAGGTCATATTCATACATCATCATTGATTAATTATTGTCATTATACATATAATCAATGGTCATACCGTAGTATCTTAATGAAGCGATAGCGGCTAAATAAATGGACAATCGTTTTGTGATTGCAACAGTATCACAGTAAGTAGTTGCTTGCTTTAAAATAAGTCAATATCCTAGATAGCCTAGATCTCGAAATATTCTTGTATGTTGAGATACCGGCATTGTAAAGAAATGTCCAAAAAACGCATTACTAGTCTGTAGATTTACAAAGATTCCCCAAAGTAGTCAACAAAAACAAAGCAAATCATGAATATAACTAATTACTAATAAAAAGAAATATCTTCCGAGTCGTTAATGGTAGGTACAGTTAGTACCGTTCAGCTAATTATAGCTATCTATCTACTCACACAGACACTCACACACGCGTCCCTCGTTCGAATTTTTTTGTCAAACAGAGATAGCGATATTCCGAAGGAATTCTCGAAGTGTTATTACGCGCTAGTTACGTCGGCCCCTTAACCACAGCAAAAAAACCTAGCCTGCATAATAATATAGTGGCACAAACATCCGCGCGATTATTCACAATATTTTTTGCTAACTCTACAATCTTTTTTGCATCGCAGGGAGTTTTACTGTTCGTGTTTTGAGGGTTACTCCGGAGTGGACTGCGGAGAGGGTCCGCTGTGCCCGAGAACCTCCAACATGTGTAAGAACGGTGGCACCTGCAGGTGAGTCAAGACATGACCCTTTGCCTGCATTTATGGGAAACAAGATACGTTAACAAAAACACAAAAAAGAACAACATACATATTTACTAGGACTTTCTTTCGTTTCTAGGACTGCCATTTAGTGAATGTTGTTCATTAAACTACGTTCATGTATGAAGTTTCACTATTTCAATGTATTTATTTGATAACACAACGTAAAACATTACAGCAAAGAAGGAAACACAATTTATTTCTTCAGTGCCTACTACAGTTGCTGTTTTTTATTTCCCGAGACCAAAAGTCACATATCTGTATGTGAGGGTCACAAAACCGTTTTAATCAATTGCGCTTTCTGCGTCGTGCATCCTCAATTTCATTGGTTTTTATTATAAAACAAAAGGGCTTAAAATTTAAGTACCATAAACCTAAGTACGTTGTTCTGTAGGTTTCCGACACATTTATCAATGTGGACAGAAGTGTTGTAAATTATTGTTTGCTGCTACAGGAGTTTATGTCAACCTTCAACTCGAAAATCAACCTTGAGATGGTATTCATCGAATCTTATTGTACAAGCTTTATGTATCGACAGACAGATGGGCCCGGCCGCCGTCAGCTGTATCTGTGCGCCGGGATACACGGGCGATCTGTGCGAGGCGCAGCTAGCACTACCCGGTGAGAAGTTGTCAAATGTTTATACCTTATTTTCTAGCTTTTTTAGTTATCTCTAAAAACAGCACTACACCAACTAAGTGGGTTCTTTCTTGTGCTACTATTTCTATTATATTTAAAATTATCTATCTAATATAATGTAGACTTGATTTACTTAATGGTCAGCAATTTCGCAAATATAATAAGCAAAAAAGAAAAATCTTGCATCCAAATGTCACTTTTTATATCTAATGACCTCAAATATCTTGAGATTCATCGTCATTAAGAAGCTGCTTGCAAAGTAACGAGGCATTTTCAGGAAATTAGGATGACAAAGAAATGAAAATCTTTTCTGCCAGGACAACACACGATAAGAGAATGTTTCGAGTACTGAAAAGCCTTATTTCATCACGTTTGTTTTTTGCCTTTGAATTTTGTAGTAATAATTGACTTTTTTTTAAAGGCAATACAACTAATCACTGGGTACCTAACCAAAACATCCCATAAAAGTACAGACCAACATAATATTCAAAGTTTAACTGAGACTTTTAATAACGTCTGCCACGTTCATTTAAATCTGTTAATTTGGTTCTAGAATGCGGTATAGAAGAATGTGCAGATGTTTGTAAGGAAGGAACGGCTTGTGACTGTAACCCGAAGGACACAGACTTCTGTGAGTGTTTACATTAATCGATAATATAATTTTAGTACTTGGAATTAAAATTAATTAATTATAAATAACTAAACACTTAATTAATTTTAATTATTAACAGTATTTATAAGTTTAATGTTTATAGCGTCAGCACGATTTGAAACAAAGCTGGAAATATCGGATCAAGCTGGTGTAAACATATCTCAAGGAATCATAAAACAGGTATAAACTGAGAAATTTAATAACACGATGAATATACTCCAGAGAGATAAAATAATTAATAACAAACACTATGTTACTTCTTTCAGTTAACAAGCTATTTAAAGGTGTCAAACATAACATTAGAAGATGAAATTGAAATTCTAAATATAAGGTAATTTTCTCTTACTACGTACGTACTACTATTGTTGTACAAACGATACGATTTTCGTGTCGTGATGGTATATGTCTCTGCGATAGTGCGGTGACGGAGAGTAGCACGCGCGAGATGTGGGTGCGCGTGTGGGCAGCGCGGCGCGACGCTGGTGCACTGCGCGCGGCACTGACGCGCTTTCGCACACACAGCGTGCGTTTGCGCACCGATATACTGCACTTCTACATGCAACCTGCGCTAAGTCTGCACGTGAGTATATGCCATGAATTGGTCTCCATAAAGTTATTTTCCACTGGACCGGACCGCCTTTTATATAGCATGGGAAGCTCAATTAAAATTTCTAGAGATCCCTCCCCACTTTTTCGTAATCTGTGCTACTTTAGGATGCTTAAGTTCAGCGTGGAGGCTGCCATAAGTCGTCTCGTCTACTACCCACAACGTTTCCTAGACGATAACGTGGTATTGTAAAACCAATGTCTAGTAAGATCTATACAAACCTCGACTGCCTCGTTAGTCTAGTGGTCGCAAGAGCTACTGCTGAGCATGAGGTCCTGGGTTCTATTCCCAGTTCGAGCAAAGCGTTATTGAGTTGTTATATTAAAATTCCTCAGTAGCAGCCCGGATTTTGGATGGACATGGGACTTAAACATAACTGGCGAAATGCGTGTGTACTATAGGTACACCTTCTACCTAACCCTTCTGGCATTACAGGCGTGATGTTGTGTTTAATACAAATTCAAGACATACTATTTCCTAGTTAATTTACATTTGATTAAAATATATATGTGCTATTTTGTTCGATAACTGATCCAAAAACTGCGATATTTAGTTTTTACAGTCCTCTCTTGATGTTAACCTAACAGGTCGTATCTGAGGGTGCAAGGTCAGGGTTATACAGTATGTAACGAAAACCCTGTCCGATCCTGAAGGGTATTATTTGTTATCGAACTGCGTTCACAAATGCGTAATCATTTAATGGATACGAGATTTTTATTTTGCCCCAATGAAAACAGTTAATTTAAAAAATTTGTATAATCTTACCAAAGGCAACACTGATCGCTCGACAAAGTTCACCTACAGTTTTGTGTCAAAAAAGCCGTCTGAGCGAGGCGGTGCTTTGTCGTGTGCCGCCAAACAAACATATGATAAAAGAAACCTACGTTACGCCTACACGTAGGTTTCAGCTGATATTTTATTGTAGGCATAGACGCTTAATGACCCTGATTCTGTTTATCAAGAAACAATTATTATAATTGAGTTCATGTGATGTGCTTTTGGCAATGTACCGACTGTAGTTATCAGTTTATTAAAACATTTACATGTTGCATACCTCGGCGATCGTGTTCCACATTAATACATTCGACACCTTTAAAAAAAAATTGCATGTACTCTTCGTAGCGCATTTGTGTACGATTTGAGTGAGTCGAAAGCTTCCGAGCTCTTACTTAGATTTCCGATTCACACTCATTCATTCAACATTTGTTTAGCATGACCCCATAAAGAAAAAGAGTCGAGGACTCGTTAAAAGAATGCCTACAGCGCGTCTAGTGAAGGGCGGTGTCCTTTGAAATAAAAATAGGCACAAATAAAAAGATTTCGCCGGCCGGTGGAGTGTTGTCAGGGTTGTAACAGGCTGTATGGTGGATGCATTAACACTTCCCAACCAAGCTCTCAAAACTTTTGCTGAGAGGCAAAATATTTGTTTGTACAGGCGTTATAATGATGAAAGACCCTTTCGGTTGATCAATTCCGGACGTTCTTTCTCAGTTTCTTGCTTGAGTCTCATAAGCTATTGGCAATAGAGATCCGAACCGTTGGTTTTGCACGGCTGGAAAAGCTCATTATGAACGATGCCCTTCCAATCCCATCAAACACAGCATCACCTTATTGCGAGTTAATCCGGGTTTCACTGTAGTCCGTGGAGTTTCACTTGCTTCTCACCATGATCTTTTTCTCACGTTCTTGTCGTAACGGATCAACTTTTCATCACCAGTGATTAATCTTTTCAATAATAGCCGAACTATTTTGGAGAGTTTAATCACTGCTGTTGAAAAGTTGATCAGCACGTGTAGCTTGACCAACTTTTGTCAAGCTATACAAATTTATTCATCTGCCACTTTGTCTATTCTTCCAGCAACAAAACTCGTTTCTATGGTGGTCATACAACGCGTGCTGATTTCATTTAGTTTTAATAGAGAATTTCAAATAAGTAAGATTCAGTGAGAAGATTCTTTCGGTTTCATTAAGATCATATGGCACTCAAATATCGAGCTTTTTTGTAATCCCAAACGTTTTTAAATAGGACAAAACTGTACTGCAGTCTATCTTAACTCTTCAGCTATTTCTAAACTACTAAAATCATTCCGAACTTTCACCACATTTTCAAAAATGGCATCGTCTTTATTCATAACAGAGCGATCAAGGCCATAATTCACTATGACCACCTAGTGATTCCTTGTTTCGAAACCACGTCAACTCCTTAACTAGATTCGACGTCCGCTAATAACGTATTTTCTATGACACAATGAATGAAACCGCTCGAAATTAACGCGAAATTGGCGTGGTTTGAATTGTCAAAATACCACGCTTGAGAACCGTACGGAAGCGTTGTTATTTCGAGTAAAGTAAGATTGTGTTGTAGTCAAATTTAGCAAAACTTATGTTGAAAAAGGTTGGAACCAATTGTTTTTCGTATAAACTAATGACGAAAATGATAATACTTACGATTATTTCTTACAATCACGAAATGGTCTAATCAGTTATTGTTAGTAACTAATTTGTTTAAAAAAATGTCAGATATTAGTAACCGAAGTCGACGTGATATCAATAGCTTATGCGTAAGAAGGTCCCACACAGCATTAATGTATAAAAGTGTATTTTGCATGGCCCCAGTCAACATTAATTGCATAACACGGTCAATCAAAGAATTGAAAAAAAAAATGTTTAATAAACGGCTAAAATCCTTGCTAGTGAACAAAGCATTTTACAGGATTACGGATTTTTTAACAGACAAAAAAATTATGACAGAGGGCTGATTTATTAAGCTAATGAAATATATTATGTATTTTTGCCCTTGACATAAGTTTTTGTATATTGACACTAGCTGTATTGTTATTTATTGACACCAGTATTGTTTATTGACATTAGTATTGTGTATAGTCTTATTATTTGTTTTCAGTCTGTGTGTTGACATGCAATGTATTGGACCTCTTTTCATTTAATGTTTTTTTTTTGTTTTATTGATATTGATTTCTATTTATTATTATTTAATTTGTATTTAGAAACGTGTAGTTTTTTTCTAATTGTTTACTGTCCAGCATTTATTTTTATTATTTTATCATTGAGACTTGGCTGGCTGGATCACTTCACCTTTACATTTGTACGTCCCCTGGCATAACATAGCGCACTCTTTAATATCTTTTATACTATTTTATTGTACCTATGTTAAACAAATTATGAGTTATGAAAAAAAAAAACGCAAGCGTGATTCATAATGTGCCATTCACAATTAGTCTAGGACCATACAGAATACAACATTTCGATTCCTTGCCGTTACATGGGTATCTACAAGACACTATATTGGGTATATACGTGGTTTGCACGTGGTAAGATTACGCGGGGAATAATTACTATACAGATTTGGGGCCCTGAGCGAGCTACACCATTGACATCAAAATTAGCGGACTGGAAACGCTTGAACCTCCGCTGGAACCGCTAGGTTCAAGCGTTTCCAGTCCATACCAGTAGGACAGTCAGTATCAGACTCTTACTGACCCTGCGTTAAGTCCATAAACGTCACATACTTGACGGTTAGTGTCGCACTTTTTCATTTTTTGCAATAAATTTCAAAATGTATCTTTCTTCGTTAGATTCACTCGTTTTGGCGGACATAAAACAATTAAAAAACGGCGGAAAATCATTGAATTTTTTTTTGTTTCATCTTATATTAAAACATCTCATATTAAAACTAGCCAGATACAAACAGTACAGCAATTGGCTGTACTGTTTGTTTGATTTTACTAAAAAGTTCTCTCTAAAACTTTTTAGTAAAATCTTAATTAAATGACAAAGTTTTTCAGTTTGTAAGAGCCCGAATCCTCTGTTTAATTACTTCAAATAAGCGTTTGGTATCAACTGTAGCTAGATTTGGCATCGGCCCAGCGCACATGCTACCAGAAAAATTACGTTGCAAGATATAGGATTCAGTCTCATCTAATTTTCGAAATGTTTTTGTAAAGGTGGTACAGTTTTTAACAGAAGAGTTGAAGACTAAAATCTCCATGATTATAGTAAGGCTTCCTTTTGCAGACTCTAGTTGTGAACCATCGTCCAGAAATATGGGAGGGTTCGGAGTTCATACTGACATGTATGGCGTATGGATCCCCAAACATCGCCTTCACGTGGTACAAAGATGGCGTCAAGATAAACTTCAATGGAACTACGAGGTAAGTGAGTGTGGCTTTAAACGTCAACGGTTTTTTTTTCTAGTTATTGAAACTTTAAACTACAATCATTAGGTTGAAAAATACTGACGTCCAGCTGTTCGGTCGCTACCTAATAGCCTGGTATCGAAATCGACGACCACACAAGTCCCTGCACCCGGTCAAGTTAAATATTACTGCACTGCCTGATGATAAGATTTTATTTAGACTATGAAAACAAATTCATTCAGAAAAGTGAAGATTTTAAAACTTTATTAAAAGCAAACTTATTTTGTCATAATATTTAAAAAGACGACGCAGTACTTTGGTAGCGAAAAGAAAGCATTGCCACCAGAAAAGCATTCGTTTTTCAGAGACATTTGGACGCGCACGGTATCAGAAGACGCGCTCGGTCGTCGCATGTCAGTGTTAGGCATATCAGAAGCGAAGAGGCCTGACAGCGGCAAGTGGTCCTGTGCAGCAGACGATGCTGGCAGGAGACGTTGTAGAGCGCTGAGGCTGACGGTGCTGAGACCGCCTGATATACGACTCGTGCCTTCCTCAATAACTGTCAATAAAGTGAGTCATTCTTAACCGGTTCTAGACTCTGGTGGTGGAATAGTCGTAGATTATTCACCAAGGGGATAAAGCAGTGTCTTATGTCACGGGATATAGTGTAACACGAACGAAGTGAAAGAATCTAGGGTTCCCGAGTGCAGCGACAGAGCTCTGAGTTTACTCCTGAGCGGAGCGATGGAGTTAAAACTAGAATCCTGCCTTACAGCGAGGGATTTAAATTCGCCCAAGACGAAGACACCTTTACCCCCGAGGAGAATACTCTACTTTTCGCACCAACTGCGAGGTAGTAACAGCCAATACGATTTTCGAATTAGTTATTTATGAGTATTTATGACACTTTATGTGCAGTTTCATACAATATTATAAAATTAATTTTCATTATTTTATAACACATGTTTCCAATCACCCCTGTTTACAATTTCCCTAGCTAACCGTACAATATAATTGGCCCGGCTAGAGCCTGGGATTATTATGGCTTGCTTAAGGCTAGGTTTGCATGACATATAATTTGAAATTATCGAGCAGGTGGTACCAAAAAGCTTATAAAAAGCAATAAACCATTCTCAAATTGTAATGATATACCAGTTGATATTAATGTGTGTCAGGGAGATGACGTAAGTATAACATGCTTGGCGGGAGCGGGGCGGGTGCACGGCGCGCTTGGGTTCAGTTGGGCAAGGGAGAGGACTCTGCTACCGATGGCGCCAGGCAGAGAGGTATGGGAAGATCTGTACCCCGCGGGGAGTGTGCTCAAGCTTTATAATGTACAGGTACGTTATGTAAAGCGTTGAATACGTTGAGTATTCCATTTTCATACTATTCGATTAAGCTTTTGGGTTTTTAAATAGAAATCCAGCGAGTTCCGGTGTCAAGTATCGTCGGTAGCTGGCACCAACGCCAAAGGTGTGACAATGTGGGCTGTAGGAGCTGACGACGTAGCGTGTGAAAGCGACGCCTCCCATGGCTTGCACTGGCCGAAGACTGCTCCTGGAGCACACGCGACAGCCACCTGTCCACCAGGCCACAGCGGAGAGACTAAAAGGTAACTAGAATAAACAGATTTTAATAAATTATGATACAACGTCTAATTTAAAATGATCACATCTACATCATGGATTAAAGTTTAACTAAAAGTTATGTCAGTAAATTATTTTTAGGTTCTGTGAACCGAAATCCGAACAACATGGCATCAAGTGGATGCTACCAGATTTCTCTGGTTGTGTTGCAGACTCACTCAGAGATATTTATGAACAGGTAAAAGAAAATAGTTTTTTTTTTATGTTTTTGTCTATTCATAACAACCAGTTGGAACATACATCATGTTGTTGTCAGTTCATTTTGATATCGCTGGGCTACTCTTGGCGCGCTGTATCGCACGTGTCGCGGCAGTACGGCGGAGTGTTGCGCTCCCTGCCCACCCACCCGGGCGAGGGCGTGCCTCCCCTCACACATGCAGCACACATGCTGCACTACCTCATGTCTGCTGCAGCTCAGCCAGCCGATAGGTACCACAGTGCGGAACATCTGCTGCAGATCTATGACCACCTGCTCACATATCCCGATGCTTTCCTTGATGAAGAGGTAAGCAGCTACTGAACTGATAAGATTAGGTTGAAGCAAGGTCAAGTTTATATTTGGGTATGAATGTTATTAGAAAATCTTCGATCTTCAAAACGCGGTGGTGGACACAGCGGGCATGAGGGGTGACTTCAACAAGCTCTACCACGAGTTTACAATCGCAACAAAATCAGCACACGACGACAACGCGGCGCACTTTGAGCTTCAACCAACTCCAGTGCGAAGCGAGGAGTGGCTCGTGACTTCAGCAGGGGTGGAGCTAGCGGATAGAACTGGCAATGCTTCCGTGGTCACTGTGCTGTATCATGATCTACGAGCAAGGTTGCCGTCGTTGAGAAGATACGTCGAGTATAAGTAAGTAAGGGGTCCCCATTTTAAACACACACACACAGCCACGCATGCAGAACACAGAAAGCCGAACTCACATTTATGTATATTTTCTTGACTGATTATGGGCATTTGACCTGATTAATAACGATATCCTGTGGCGGAAACTGAAATATATGTCCCTGCCAACTGAACTCAGAAGGATCTTTAAATTTAGGTATCATAACCAGGTCAATGTCGTGCGTTGGTCGAGTGCATATTTTAAGTCGTACGGGTTGGAATAATGGGTGAGGCAGGGGGGACTATCTTCACCCAAAACTCTTCAACAAAATCTGTACGTCAACGCTCTGATAGAGGAGCTCAACCAGCACCCGTGTCGTCTATGGTGATGATATATGTATCAATAATTTTAGTTACGCAGACGACATGGTGCTGCTGAGTGGTTCTGTATGTGACCTTTTAAAACTGTTGGGTATCTGTGAAAATTACGCTCACAGCCATGGCTTGAGGCATGGGTGGAATATTATAAATATCTTGGCCATTTAATGTCTTCTGATCTGAAAGACGATGCAAACATGACGAATATGGAAGAACGCAGGGCGTTGTCTCTGAATTTGCCGGCGCGCAGGTTCAAACGTTGTCCCACTGAAGTGAAAACAACATTGTTCAAAGCACATTATACGTCTTTCTACACGAGGAGCCTGAGTGTCTCATACACGCTTAGACAGTACAACGCCTTGCTTGTGCAATAAAATGCAGTGCAGTGAGTCGCAAGTAGACTGTTTCTATTCTACTATGTGTAAACGATGCACATCTTTGGTGCACAAGGTTTGGGCTAGCTCCAGCGGTATCTTGAGGGCAAACGATTGTCAGTGCCTGAACCTTTACTGTAATAAAGTACGGTTCATATACTGAGCAATCGAAGTCAAGTCTGTAACATGTTTATGGTGTCTTTTTAATTGTATGTTGACATTTTTTTATTATTAATAAAAAAAAAACTAACCATTTATTCCACCAAGTGTTACACAGTCCATTACAACAATTTCAAGAACAGTAGTAGCGAAGAGTTTATAATTTTCAATAAGTATACATTACACTACAGCCTACCTTCAGTACACTATACCTTTATGAACGACATGATTATGTATTCTTTAATTTCGTATTAAGATTTTAAAGCAATTAAGTATTACAAGTGATTTAGCTTCATTAAAATTATTATTAGATTAACATTAACGTGACAGATTTTTGTTTTCGTTTCCCTCCAACACGGTAGTTGTAGCGGCAACTGTTCCAGGTCTGACCGTGCGACAGAGTACACAGTAGCATCACAACAGGTGCAGGTGTCTGTGAGTGGCGCGGGAGTTGATCCCACGCTCCCTCACACTGTCACACTGCTGTTCACGCACTCCAAGAATTATAGCGCTATTGGTAAGTAAGACACTAAATACAACACTCGACTACGATGTCAACTAGAATGTACGCTTGCTCATGAATTTCTTCTGTGTCAGCACCTCAGCTCGCGTGTGGAGGTCGGTCGCGCTCGACGCCGCGCGTGTGGAGCACGCAGGCGTGTGAGCTGCGCATACCGGAGCGCACACACGTCGCTTGCCGCTGTCGGGGACTGGCAACCATCGCACTGTTCACTGTCCACAGAGAGACATTCGTGAGTACTATTAATAGCCGTTGTTTTTATTGACAATAACTAAAAGTAAAGGTGAGAATTATAGCACTTTCACGTTTAGACGTCATTTAATTGTGGAATTTTCCAGGATTTATTTTATCTTCCAAAAACATTATTTAAACTTACAACTTACTCAGTGCAGAACAACGGTTTTTTGCGTTAGTTGCACAGAGTAACCCTTAAAGTGACAATTATTAGGTGTTTTACCCTGTATGAGGCAACATAATTCTATAGGCACTCAAAAATGTTTTTTTTCAGACAGGTACAGAAAATGACTTTCGCGGCATCGTGAAGATCACAGTGAGTTTGGGAGGTGCGATGTGTCTTGTGGCGGCATTACTGCAGGTCCTCGGCCTTGTAGCTGGCAGTAAGACCAGGCTGCCAGTGCTGCTCAAAGCTGCCACTGCGGGCTTTTACTCTGCAGCTATTTTGGCTCTACTCGAATGTGACACGAGGCAGGTGAGTTATTATAACTTCAGACCTGTGTAAATGCTTCAGATAATAAGTGAGTAAGGTGTTGCTTTGTCGTGCAGGACGAAGCATGCCCGGGTGGCGTGGGTTGGGTGGTTGCGCTGTGCTGGATGGCGAGTTGCGCCGCACTATGTGCTGCGCCGCTGCTGCTGCACGCCGAGTTGGCTGCCACAGCCACACGTGCGCCATTTGTCGGACTACTGTGTGGTAGGTGTAGGTGGAAAACAGGCCGGTTGCTCAGGGGGGGGCGGGCGTGTCGCTAAACTCACGTGGACTCGTTGCAGGTGTGTGCACAATATGCTGGCTGACAGCTCGACTGTGGGGCGGCGCACCGCTGCAGCTAGGCGGGGCCGCCAACGCCGTTTGTATTGCAGGCCAAGCGTTAATAGCTGCGCTTGCGCTTGCACTCCTGCTCGCGCTCAGAGGGCGAGCGCGCGAGCACAAGCTGGGGAGACAAGAGCACGTGTGCGAGCGAGCACGAGTAGTGCGGCACACTCTAGTGCTCTTGGGCACTACGTGCGTGACGCAAGCGGCCGGAGTGGCGTACGTGCAGCCCGCAGAGACCAGCATGACGCATGTTGTTGTACTGGCCGCCGCCGCGCTGGCTAATGTGAGTTAACACAACTTAGTGACATTGATTCTTTTTGTCATAGACCATTGGATTTGGCCATAATCTCCTATTGCTTGTCCAGGGTATAGCGATGCTGATGTGCTTCGTGATAATGGACGAGGAGTGTCTGCTGGCAGCGCGGCGCGTGCTCACGCTCTCCTCGCACAGCGAGTGGCAGGACCCACCCGTGGGAGACGCCTCGCATAGTCGTGAGTGAGATTCTTATTTTTGACACATAATAATAATTGTTGCCACAATTCCGATGTTCCAGATTCTAGACCTACAAAGTACACCAATAATGGGATAGAATGCTTTCCCACCGAAAAAAACGTCAACTGAGGGCGCCACGGAGACAGTGTCTACATTCGGCTCCGAGTTTCTTATTTGTTTAAAAATGTTGTTAGTGAGTATTTCGCGCTGAATTAATACTAAAGTGAAGATACAATAAGTGAAAGTGAATAGTGTTTTATATAAAAGATGGAACCTATGAAAAAAGTCGATTATGTAAAATTGATGTAGAATATTTATGTGCAAAACTGACATTTATACAAACATTGTGCGTTAGTGCAGTGATTAAAGAGAACTAAACGGAACTTAAAGCGTATTGTGAAACAACTTGAAAGGTTACAATTGAATCGGTGGAAATAAATATAAATTACAAAATAAATAGTCAAAATCTGCATAATCATAGCAAATCGATTTAAAACAGCGCCATCAATGGACATTGCGTTATACGGCTTATCAAAAATGGTCAATACGTCAATCGAATTCAAATTCTGGCACATCGCTGCATCGGGCCGATTCCGATCCTAGCTTCAAATTTTCACCACAGCTTTGGATCAACTACAACAGAGGTCACTAATCACATAATTTTGCCCTCGAACGTAAACAAACATAATCAAAGAACCATCGTGTTATTTTATTTACGGAACGGTTTAGTATAAAATAATAATGAATACGAACATGGACGCACAAATGCAATATTTAAAAAAAAAATACAAGAAAAATTGGATCAGGAAAGCTTGTTATATCTGAAACAGTAACAAAAAATGTCTACGAAAAATTGGATCAGAAACTACCTTCAGACTTTATACACTTACTTTATACAACAATAATTATTACAGAAGAAGTTGAAGACCTTTTTAATCAAACTTGGGAATTACAATTAACCCACAGGAAATAAACAAAACATATATACTCTGAAAAAAAACCAATCTTCGCGCATCCAATCTTGGTAAGCTTAACTACAATTACTAACTACAAATTTAACTCAAAGTGTAAGAAAAATGAAGTACTTCAAAACAAAACGAAACTACCTAAAGACATGTATGTCCAAGAATATTTTTCAAAAGAGGTTTTAGAGACTCGAAAGAACCTAGTCTCGGTTGAAAGAGGAAAGAGGGAAAGGTCATATCGCATTTATAAAATACGACAAACTATTAGTGTACGATGGTACCAATCGTGATGAACGGAAACGAGAAGATTCCGTATCCCAATCGGCTCAAAACCACAGCATTAAGTTAAGTGAAAACACGATTTAACCAAAAAGTACAAAAAAAACAAACACTATAAATATGCTCGATTACAACAAAACCAACTAAGGATTAACAATTAACTTCCCCCTATACTTATTCTGTTTATATTATTGTGTTTATATACCTCGGATCACTACTTACTGACCAGGGAGGAAGCGAAAGAGAGATTAAGAGAAGGACTCAAATGGCCAAAGCTGCGATGAGTAAGCTTACACGTATGTGGCAGGACAAAAGTCTCAAATGTCACCAAGATGAGACTAGTCCGGACACTGGTTTTCTAGATATTCCTTTACGGCTCAGAGTCGTGGACGATTCGGGCAATAGATCGGAAAAATATTGAGGCTTATGAGATGTGGTGTTGGCGAAAAATGCTCCGCATACCATGGACCGCCAAGAGAACGAACGAATCTATCCTCGATCAACTTCGAATAAGAGATAGACTATCCACGATCTGTTACCAAAGCATTCTCGGTTAATTTGGTCACACTGCCCGTCGGGAACTAGATAACCTTGAAAAGTTGGTGGTAATGGGCAAGGTAGATGGGAAAAGACCTCGCGGCCGGTCACCTAATCGTTGGACAGACCAAGTAACCGCCCTCACGGTACTCTCTGTCACGACCGCCCTGAGAGAAGCTGAGAACCGAACGAAGTGGAAGAACATCGTGTATAAAGCTACGAAGGCGTTTCGGAGACACGACCTTCAGTAATGAAGTAAGCGACCAAGAAGAGATACTTATTCTCCAAGCCGGCTGGTCCCCGTGGAGGATTACGACCAAAACCGGACAATAACCCTAGAAAAAAGGAAAAATAAGCCACCTATGTGCCGCGAGTTTGAACGTTAGAACTATCTGACACAAGGGTTACAGAGCTGAATCATGCTACTGAGAAACTACTATGGGATGTTATAGGATTATGCGAAACAAGAAGAAACGAAGAAAGTACAGAATAATACACAGATTTTTATATTTTACAATAGGAAGGCAACAAAATGAAGATGTGGAGTAGGGTTTGATAAAAAAAAGCTCCTAAAAAAGAACAAAGTAGGTTTTAACTGCTATTCAGACTGAATTGCGACCCTTGAGTTAAACATGTCGGATAATAACTTGTGGTCTATAGTTCAATTATATGCACCCATCGAAGTTTGTGACAAAGGTGAGTTGAATGACTTCTACAAAACCTTAGAAAACGCTATAGAGACTTTAAACGCAAGAAACCTCATTATAATGGGTGATTTTAATACCCAAATTGGCACAGCACAGCAAAAGGTCAAAGTTCGGGCGTCAACTTCTTCAAGACTATCCTCTTGCACAATCAAAAAATAACAAAGGAAATAAAAATAAAAATTGCTCAAACAAGTAAATAAATAAACACGGTGATCTGCAACTGCAGAAAGAAACACATGCAAAAAGTATTTTAGAAATACTTGTCGAAAAAGGGAGCTATTAGAAAGGCATAAAAAGATCTCCAAAAAAAAAAGAAAAAGAAAAGAAAAGGAAAAGAAAAGGAAAAGAAAAGGAAAAGAAAAGGAAAAGAAAAGGAAAAGAAAAGGAAAAGAAAAGGAAAATAAAAGGAAAAGAAAAGGAAAAGGAAAAGAAAATAAAAATTATTTCGAAGCGGTCAGAGACTCACAGAAACAACTATTATCTGAATCTTAACTTGTCACAAGAAAAATCGAGCTTCACGCAGCACGTCGTAGGCAAAGCCTAAGTCAACGAACCCTTGCCCGAAATACTAAGATCAGAGATTTGTTGTCTTGTCGAAACTCAGATAAAAGACAAAGCACCTGGAGATAACAAAGTAACAAATGAAATATTGAAGTCTCTATCAGAACCCTTACAACATCCAATGGAAATCATGTTCAATAACATTCTACAAAAAAGGGAAACTCCAAAGCAATGGTTTGAATCGACAATTACTCTTCTTCACAAAAAAGGAGATAGATGTGACCTCAGTAACTATAGACCAATTAGCCTAATATCAAACCTTTACAAGATTTGCTCAAAAATAATAATAAATAGACTTACAATGACTCTACATGAAAATTAACCGCGAGAACAGGCTAGATTCCGAAAACACTTCTCAACAACAGACCATATTCAAGTGGTAACACAAATAGTTGATAAAGTCAAAGAATATAGCAAGAATATTTATACTTCATCGATTATACTTAGGCATTCGATTCTCTGGAACATAGTGCAATATGGAAGACACTAGTGGAACAAGAAATAGACATAAATAATGTACAGCTACTCCATAGCATTTAGTCAATGAATTCCGCAAAAATAAGGTTAGAATTGGAAGGACCAACCTTCCCCATAAGAAAAGGCGTCAGGGTGCACCCACTATCACCTAAAATATTTTCGTCTGTTTTGGAGACAATATTTAGAAACTTAGGCTGGGAAAATAAGGCCGTGAAGATCGACGGTGAATATCCAAGGCATCTAAGTTTCGCGAACGACATCTTTGTAATTGCAGAAGAATCCACACAATTAGAGAACATGTTGCAAGAGCTTGCGAAATAAATCAAAAAGGTAGGACTACGAATGCTGCAAAAACGAAAAATATAAAAAATGGGTCGGAGATAGCAATAATAATAGATGGAAAGGAAATAGAATATGTTAGAGAATACGTATATTTGGGACAATCTATTTCATTTGAAGAAAAATAAATAAATTAGAGGATAGCCATTTCATCGAAAAATAACTGGAGTTTTAAAGTAATCATGAAGAACACCAAGATATACATGAATTTGAAAAGCAAGTTGTACGAGATAGCGATCCTTCAATGCCTTACATATGGATGCCGAATGCATGTGCCTTACGGTTAAAAGAAGAACATAAACTCGGAGTTATAGAATAACGAATGAAGAAATAAGGGGGAAAACTAAAATTACTGACAAAGTGGAGAGAATAAGAAGTCTGAAATGGAACTGGGCAGGGCACATCTGAAGAAAGGAAATCGAAAGATGGACAAAGAAAATCTTAGAGTGGGTACCTAGAAATGTAAAAAGAAAACGAGGAAGGCCGTGGAAGCGTTCGGAAGATATATTATGGAAAGATTCGGACCAGACTGGAGGAGACAAGCCAGAGATAGGGAAAAATGGAGAAAGTTGGGGGAGGCTTACGCCGCAGAGGCGACTTCCTTATTACGCGTACATTAATAATTTTTACATTAATATTAAAATTATAAATACCTATTAATTTAACTAAAATAATAAACAAAAATAATTAATGATCATGAAATCGGTAATTTGTAAAGTGAAATGGTAGAATAAAAGGCATTTTAATTTATTTAATTTTATATTCTCCGACCAACTTGATTATAAATGAAAATTAATTCTGGTCCCTTCCTTCCACCTCCTCGTTTTTCCAAAACTTGGCAGACAACTCATTTGTGACTGTAATACGTAGGTCAGATGGTTTGTACTATCATTTGAAAGTACGACTTCATTAAATACCATCAACTCAATACCATCAAGTTATCTTGTATATTTAATTATACTAATGTCCGGTATGCTTGTTTCTTTTAAATGTAATGCGGTATGTATGTACTTACTTAAAAGCAGCAGCACATGAAGTATTTTTTTTGTCGTTTCTTTTAATATCTTTATGGCGTTCCAACGCCAATAAATAATAAGCTGTTGCCATCATATTGTTATAGTGTACATAAAGCAAGCTCACGAGGTGGAATGCTCCTCGTCTCATGTGTCGCCCGTTAACACCTACTGGCAAGCGCCGATGTTAGAGAGTCCGAACACGATGTACAGGTGAGGGCTGAGATACAACTTTTACACCGAGTCACTATTATTCAGACACGATCACGAAGTACATTTTACCTGAGACCTAACATGTTCCCTTGTAGGCGTCAATCGAGCGGCGCCTGTGTGGCGGACATAGTACGGTGCGTGGAGTACAAGCACAAGCGGCAGTCACCGCGCATCCACACCCGCGCACTGTGCGACCTGATACCCACAGGTAGCGCAGTAATTTGGGGTCATTTTGTAGGCCACTTCTGGTGACCTGTAATTTGAATTCCCAACGTTTTTCAGTTACTTGTAATAATATAACTAATTTACAAACGTTACACTCTAGACCGTAGTACCGACGCTTGGCATCATGCAGCATAGTTACACTGTGACTTTCGCAGACGGTGACGGTGTGGACGCACACACACAGTCGCACGTGTCGCGCGTGTGTGTAGAGTTACGCGTGCTGCCCGCGATATACGCGCCACCTCACGACACAGACACGCGCACCTACTTGGACAGTACTGACACGCCCAAGGTAATGCAAGTTCAAATCGATGTAAATTCACTTAAAATATAAACTCGAAATCTAGTTTTATCATAATTTCTCAGGACAGCTGTACAATCTGTCAGTCGACGCCCGACGTGTCGGCTCGTCCGATCAAGAGCTGTCTCAAGAAGCGCGCGCCGCAGTTGTCGAGCAGCAGCTCGCTGCCGTCCATTCCCCGCGAGTGCAGCGACGAGCCCAACCACTCAAACATACAACTAGTTGACACACACTCACACGACACAACAACGTCTCACAGCTCACACAGCCATACTGACAAAATGCTGCAAAATATTTCACATGACCTGGACTTCCTACTCAACAGAACGCCGAGCCAAGCCACCGAACACTGCTCACAGCGCATAGAAGAAGCGCCCACCTAGTAGTGTGGAATGAGTGATAGTAGGTGTCAGTATTTCAGTAGACAAGTGACATGGAAACAGGGATGTGATATGACAACCTTAACGATATGAATATACATATTGAATTGTTATAGAGATTGTATATATGTACTTATAACTTAAGATAGGAACTAAACATTTTGTAACGTATTTTCGTAAAACAACGAACAATTTATGGTTAGATCGTATAAGATAAAAGAGCTGCGTTACATTAAATTATTCTTGTTCTTCGCGCGATATAACAATCTGCCCATTGTTAATTCATCTATCAAAAAGATAATTCCATCATTATCATTTCAGCCCAAAGACTTCCACTGCTTGGCATAGGCCTCTCCCAAGATACGGTCATTAAAAGTTTGTATATTTTGTATATGAATTGAATTTCGCTGAAACGAGAAATATTTTCCTCATTTTATTATTTAATTGTGTTACAACCACACACTGTGTCATTTTATCATTTACTATACTATTTGCTCAAGGTTGTAGCTATTGACGCGTTCCAGTAAAGTTGACGAGAAATAATGATGTGTAAATAAAAAAATTGTCTGTTGTATTCGTTGTATTCTTTATGTATTTAAAGGGCCCTCATCAGCGATTCAACTTTGTAAGTAGGCGTGGATTGTCGGGCAAAGAAAATAAAGGCACTAGTTATAGCTCAATGACTTTGTTTCAATCACAATTTCATATAAAATAGTCAACACAAAATGACCAGAAAGCAGAGGGTCCGACATCTTAAATGAAAGTAAGTACGAAGAATGAAATGTTAATTAATTAAATGAATCACTATATTAGTTCGAGGCGCTAAAGCAGGTGCACCGGGCCGAGTCTGCCACAAGAAAGATGCCTTCCCTTTTTTTGTGAATAGCATCTCGTTGTTGACCTTGAGAGGTCGTGACTGCTTAACCAGAATATCCTGTCCGGCTGCCTTAAGCTAACTCAGAGCCTCCAGCCAGGGGCGAAAACCATAAATTAATTACTAAGGGCCGTAAGATCAAGAGCAGTTTAAACTATTGATAACGGAATCTACGGTAAAATGTAATCGATGGTTTCATCTACTGTCCTATTATCTAAGTATGAACAGATTGGTTCAACTTCGATTAGTCCTTTACACATGGCACCATTGACCAGAGTTCTGTTCGAAACTCTGAACAGGAAGATCGCGCCTTTGTTTCCGCATGAGGCATCGTGCCCAACAGATGGTGGTTTACTTGCCGGACTTAAAAATCAAACCTTGTTTCTTCTGTGTGTGTGTGTCTGTGTCGCAAATCAAAAGATTTTAAATCGGTTCAAAAGATAAATAAGCGTTCCATGCAGCTGAGACATCTGCTGAGGAGTGACATGGCCTGACCCCTTCCGCGTCACTGGTGAGATCGTTCCGTATCCTAAGCTGCACTTCTAAGCTGCGGGTGCGTTTTAGGTCGTTGATTCAAAGCCACGCGCATGTTCAACATAATTTTAAACAACTGTTATAAGACAGTGTATTCGTATTAAATGTAGTAGTGCGGCATAAACAGATATACGCTATTATTCTGGCACATAGTGTGATCGAGTCCTTTGATTTCAAACGTAAAAACAAAGACAACGAGTCACCGCACGGTTACCGCGTCAACGCGCCGCACGGCGCGGCGATAGACAGTACAAAACTTGTAACAATTACCTATTACACTTGTAATCATTATTCACTGACTATTATTATTGCTTCCTTTCGAGTTTATGTGAAAGCCTGCTTGAATTTATTTTATTTTAATCTAGGTAATATTGTTCTCAAACATACCGAAATTATAATTTAACACAGGCTGAAATTATTATTTCGATATTCGGACAACGGAGTGATTGGTTCTAATAAAAGATAATTTAGTGTGCATACGCGATTCTAACCGCTGGGATTAAGTCTAAGGGGCTAATTTTCCATCAAATTAGCTCACTGTTTTCGTTTAATTTCTACGCCGCTAATGCTCCGTTTGCCGGCCACGCCCCGTGCAAGACAGAGACAGTCGCCATAATTGCTGTCCCACTCGTGTTCACGTGCGTGCCAAGTCCACGCCGATCGACCTTGTGACGCGCTTTCGTGCTACGAGAACTCACGCATCTACGAGTATCAACAAGTGATACGGTTTGCTTTTGCATCTCTCTGCGCTACGTGATGTCTCGCCTGCAGAGGTCCCCGCCGGCTTCATCCACGGCTAACAATAAATTAGTTCAAGTTTCGTCTGACTCAGATATTCCACATTCAGTTTCCAGTACCCCTTTCGAGAATGTTAACATTTCTTCACGTCACAAGTGCCCTCGCGACAAGTTATCTCCAACCAATGAACTACAGGGTTTCAAACATGAGATAATGCAGATGCTTGCGACGTGGAAAAAGGAAAGGAAACTCATCTCAAGACATTTTTGGATGAGAAATGCTCATCTTTAACGGAATTGGTGTCCGAAATAGCAGAATTAATACTTCAAAATACTGCTATTCATAAAACAAATGATGACATGCTGAAACAGATGTCCTACAAAAGGATAAACAAGAGCACAGAGATCACATTCAAACTCTAGAGGCAAAAATTCAAGGTCTCCAGCTGTCTACACGATCATCTGCTGTCGAGATACGCAATGTTCCGCACTTGAAAGATAAAGAGTCTGCGGCGGAATTGACTGATATTATTGCTAAAGTAGGAGCAGCAGTTAACGTACCCATAAATTCCACACATATTCGTGTCATAAACAGGCTCCCAGGTAAACCGGGGTCATACCAGTACACCGATCGTCACTGAATTTACCAGCTTCCAAAACAAATCCAAACTCCTTATATCAGTACGTGACTTCAACAAGAAATATCCTTTTTTTTTTCCCGGGGTGGAAAATCCTAATGGATGTCCTCCGCCCTGGGGAGGGCGGAGGGGTCTGTCAGACTCTTACTGACTAAAAACCACCCCGGTGTTCCATCTCACACCTACGCCGGGATCGCGGGAACACAATTCTTACGCAACCCCGGCTGGTGCCGGCCCGCTTAAACCGGGCCCCGTGTCGGGCGGGGGGAGTGAGGTGTACTCCCCCCGCAACGTGTGTGAGAGGCGGCGCGCGTGGTGTTCCGCGCGCGCCGCCTTCTCGGGTCCTGATGTTGGGGGGCGACGGATGTCCCCGAATCCGTCGCCCCTGGACCGATTTAGGGGGGCTGGAAGAGGGCGTTGTCCGCCCTCCACCTGTGCCCGGTGCGCCTGCTGCGGATCGGGAGAGTGGACGAGATCTCTCTCTCCCTTTCCGCAGCCTCCTTCTGCGAGATTACTGTTTCGCAGAAGGAAACCACCGCGTCCCAGGACTCGACGCTGCCGACCATCGCACTCACCAACACCAACCAATTTGGTTTCAGGAAGGGCATTAGAACTGAAGATGCTATTACGGCTCTGTCTGACTACACTGTTAGGTCTGTTGACAATAAGCAAAAGTTTCTTGGTATCTTTCTTGATTTATGTAAGGCCTTTGATACCGTTTATGCGCCGGCCTTGCTAAATACCATCCTATTTTGGGAGGGGGCATTTGAATTCGAGGCTTGGTGCTGGATATCTTTAAAGACTACCAGAGGAATCGAGCTCAGGTGGTTAAAATCGGGCAAAATGTGAGTGAAGAGCTTCCCATTGCTTATGGTGTGCCTCAAGGTAGCATACTGGGTCCCACTCTATTCCTTATATATATAAATGAACTCTGTAAACAGCCCATGCAAAACTGTAAAGTCATTGTATACGCCGATGATACTTCCTTGCTTATAGATGGAGTAGGCTGGGCCCAGTGCCATCGGAGTGCCGAGAAGGCACTTACACGTGTTTTAGAATGGTTGAGTAACAACCTACTCACTCTAAACGTCAGTAAAACGGTTTACATGCCATTTGCTATCAGGTCAAATTTATGCCCATCACCTTCCCTTACTCTTAAAGCCCATAAATGTACGCCTTCCACCATTTGTGAGTGTGACTGCCTGGAAATCTCCAAGTCGACTAGTGTCAAGTACCTTTTTTTTTTTTTTGGTCCCGGGGTGGAAAATCCTCATGGTTCAGTAAGAGTCTGACAGACCCCTCCGCCCTGGGGCGGGCGGAGGGGTCTGTCAGACTCTTACTGACTAAAAACCACCCCGGTGTTCCATCTCACACCTACGCCGGGGTCGCGGGAACACATTATTCTTCCACAACCCCGGCTGGTATCGGCCCGCTTGCACGGGCCCCGTCTCGGGCGGGGGGAGTGAGGTGCACTCCCCCCGCAACGTCTGTGGTCGGCGCGCGAGGAACACTACGCGCGCCGCCTTCTCGGGTCCTGATGTTGGGGGGCCGGAAGAGGGCGTTGTCCGCCCTCCTACGACGCCCGGTGCGTCTGCTGCGGGCCGGGTCGAGAGTCGAGATCTCTCTCTCCCTTTCCGCAGCCTCCTTCTGCGAGATGACCGTTTCGCAAAAGGAGACAACTGCGTCCCAGGACTCTGCGCCGCCGACCATCGCGTTCACGACGGCCGGCAGCGACAGGTCGTTGCCTACTTCGGTGATGAGGGCACGGCGCGGCTCCTCCCAAGCGGCACACTCTGCCAGCGTGTGCCACGCCGTGTCCTCCCGGCAGTCGTGACACGCAGTGGTGACACCGGGCGTCCGGCTCCCTGTTTATGCGACACAGGTACTTCCCGAAGCAACCATGCCCCGAGAGCACCTGCGTCGCCCGAAACGTCAGGGAGCCGTGCCTTCTCCCGAGCCAGCGGTCGAGCATCGCCTCGATGGTGCTGAGGCCGGCGGTAGGGCGTGACAGCCTCACCCGCCATTCCGTCACCAGGACCTCGCGGAGCTGCAATCGATGCTGCTCGATATGTTGCTGCATCGGTCGCTCACCCCGCTCGCGCGCTGCCTCGCGCCACCGGTACAGTGACGCGAGCACCTTCGCCTCCAGGTCCCAGGGCGGTGATCCGGCCAGTGCACAACCCGCCTCGAAGGAGATCGTGCGATACCCCCGAATGACTCTGACGGCCATCGCCCGCTGCGGCTTGCGCAGGACAGCTATGCTGCCGGCCGTCAGGTCAGACGCCCAGATCGGCGCTCCGTAGAGTGCCATGGATCGCACGATCCCCATATAGAGCCGCCTACAGGCGGCGCTCGGGCCCCCCTGATTGGGAAGCAGCGTTGCCAGTGCCCCGGCGCGCCCAACAACTTGGGCGCCAGCCGCCGGAAGTGGGGTCCGAAGTCCCACCGGCTGTCGAGCACCAATCCCAGATATTTCATGGTGGGCTCGACAGCGATCCGGACCCCCCCGACCACAATGTGTGATCCGGCCGGCGGCACCCGCCGGGGGCCATGAAACACCATGGCCTCCGACTTGTTGAGGGCCACCTCCAGGCCGAGGCGCCGTATGCGGCTCACCGTCAGTGAGACCGCCGCCGTCGCGAGCAACGCTGCCTCCCTGTGCGAACTCCCCCGGGCCGTGACCAGCGTGTCGTCCGCGTAACACGTCAGGTCCGCGCCCGGCGGGAGTTCGCCCCTCAGCACCCAGTCGTACCCGATGTTCCACAGGAGCGGTCCCACGACCGATCCCTGTGGAACACCGCACGACACTCGGCGCTGGTTTTCGCCATCACGTCCCATGTAGGTGACACACCTCCCCGCCAGATAAGCCCCAACGATGCGGCGGAGGTAGAGAGGCACCCGATGATAACGCAGTGCCTCTCGTATGCAGCTCCAGGGCAGGGTGTTGAAGGCGTTGGAGATGTCCAAGGACACCACCACCACCACTCCGCCCCGGGACACTGTTTCCTCCGCCAGGACTCTCACCCTCGACACAGCGTGGATGGTAGAGCGCCCATGCCGAAAGCCGAACTGGCTCCCGTCCAGGTCCGGCCCCTCTCTGCACAAGTGGCCGACGAGGCGGGCTGCGAGTATGCGCTCGAACAGCTTGCCCACCTCGTCGAGCAGCACTATGGGCCGGTACGCAGACGGCGAGTCGGCAGGGCGCCCCGCCTTCCTGAGCAGGACCAGACGTCCAATCTTCCACAGACTGGGAAACTGGCCCCGCTCAAGGCACGCTGTGTAGAGTCCTCTCAGTTGGGGCTCCAACTCCTTCAGAGAGAGGGCCAAAGCCAGGCCGTGAATTCCGTCGGGCCCCGGAGCCACGTTCTTGGCCCGGAGCCGCATCACTGCCGCCCTCATCTCTGCCTGTGTCACCTCTGGGACGCTGATGGCGTTCTCCTCCTCCTCCTCTGCAGACTCTGCGGCTGCGGGCAAAGCCATCGGCAGCGGAACATGCTCCGCTCTCACCGGGAAGAGGGCTGCTACCACTTCCTCCAGCAGCTCGGGTTGGAGACTCTCCGTAAGTGGGGGCGCCGCGGTTCGAAGTTGCCCTCGAACCGCTTTATACGGGCGCCCCCACGGATCCCCGTCCAGAGTCTCCAACATCCTCTCCCGGGATCGCGTCCTCGCCTCGTCGATGGCCAGCCACAGAGTCTGCTTTGCCGCGCGGTACACCTCGTACAGCGCGGCCTCCTCCTCGGGTACCCAACGACGTCTCCTCCGGTAGCGGGTGTACCGGCGTCTCACCGCCACGCATGCGACGCGCAGCTGCGCGATCTCGGCGGACCACCAGTACACCTGGCGCCTTGCACCCTGTGCGTGGGCGCGGGGCATGGACGCGTCACATATCTGCGTCATTGCCCCGCGGAAACACAGCGCCTCCAGAGTGTCAAGTACCTAGGCGTACATATCGACCAACATCTTAATTGGCAAAAACATCTTGACACACTTTCTGGCAGAACTCGCAAGCAGATTTACGTTTTAAAAAAAAATGCGCAAGTCTGCAGATAGGGCTCCATTGAGGGTGGTTTATTTTGCTTTGTGCCAATCGATCTTAGCTTATTGTATTCCAGTCTGGGGTGGTGCTACTGAAAACCATTTCATCCGACTAGAACGAGCACAAAGAGCTGTTCTGAAGGTTCTGCTCTCTCGGCCGCTAAGATATTGCACAGTACAGTTTTATGCGGAGTCCAAAGTGTTAACTGTCAGGCAGCTGTATGTCCTTCAGTCAATACTCCGTTAGCAACCTTCTCGTCCGTCCTCAGAGCGATGAAAAGTGACGGGAATTGTTTATTTAGAGCCTTAGCTCACCAAATGAACAATGTTTTGGGTCTGACTTTCGATCACCTATCGGTACGCCGTGATCTGGCAAAATTTGTGTCAATGAATCGAGACGATGAAAGAATAAGCGTAGCACTTTTAAATAATATTCAGGACTTTCTTCCTAATAAAAATGTGTCTCAGGAACAAATGATAATAGAATACGTAACCGCGCAGTTCAATCAGGCGTTCTGGGGAGGAGAAGACATCGTAATTGCCGCATCAGAATTCTATCTTGTTAACGTGTTTGTTCACACGAAAAGCGGGAACACACGGGTATATTCACCTACCGGCGAAGCAGTACCAGGTAACTTACATATTTTCTACAATGAATAGCACTATGGCAGCTGAGTGTTAATTGACGACGACCAGTATAACAGTAACCAGCAAACTCTAACGCAGGAATCAACCAATGCCAGAACATTACAACATATCGAAAACTCAAGTACCAGTACAACATAAGAGCAGAGCAAAAACAGCCCACAACACCTCGGTTCCAAAAGAATAACCCCCAATTACTTAATCCATTAAGAACGCGTGAACAATTAGCGTCCTCATTAGGTACACCGATGTCAAACGAAGTAGCGGATGCCACTGGATACACAATCCTCAGATGCCCGCCCTCCGCCAAAATGAAGTACACCTGCCCTGACTTGTGTATTGCAACTTGGAATGTCCGTGGCGCCTCAAAACCGAGCAAAACATTTAAAATAGACGCTGAACTTTCACATAGGGGCATACACGTAGCCTGCCTATAAGAAACAGGGATGAATTCAGGAAGGTACAACTCCGCGCACTATGAATGGCACCTATCTGGAACCACAGGCGAAGCACACCGAGGACTTGCGATTCTAATCGGAAAAGATTATTAGAATTGAAATAAATAACATGAAAAAAGAGACCGACGCGATGTCAATTACCCTGACAATTGGTACGGAAAGTGACAAGCATGCCCATAAAGCGACTAGATCTTTCATAGGGGTATTAAACCTAATTAGACAAAAACCACAGAAATGTACGCTAGTAAACCTAGGCAACTTTAACGCACACATTAGTCGAAAAGATACGCTAAGTTTACAACGGAAAGGGCTGATTCACCAAAACCTCCATCATGACTATTCCAACCACAACGGGGAAATGTTAAAAACTGAAAATAGAAACAACAAAATCTTGTAAGATAATATGGTCTAAATGCACCTAGAAATCCCAATTGGATCACATTATTACGCCACATAGAGGAGAAAAACTCTTTCACTTCATTAAAGGTGAAACTGGCCACGCCACAATAGCGGCGGTAAGTCCCCTCTTTGAGGAGTGGTTGGAGGGGCGCCACGGCATCCTCACGTTCCGCCTGACACAGGTCCTCAACGAACACGGTTATTTCGAGAGGTTCATGTTTCGCAGGAAACGCCCGGGTGTCACCATTGTGTGGACCGCCTGGAGGAGACGGTGGCCCGGCATACGGTGGAGGTCTGCCCAGCTTGCGTGGAGCACCGAAGTGTCCTCGCGGACGCGATCTCTCACGTCCGGTCCCGGTCGAGGCCATGGTACGGAGAGAGAGGGAATGGAAAGCCGTCACCTCATTCTGCAAAGCAGTTATGCTCGCGATGGAGGAGGCGGAACGCGTGAGGGAGAGAGCCTTGCGCCCTCACGCCCCTAGTCGCCGCAGGAGACGCCCTGGGCGTCGGGAGTAGTAGTCAGATTCCCGGCCACTGTAGGCGCGGGCTTGCGGACGGCGAGCAGTGGGTAGCTCGCCGTCCGGTAGGGGCCAGGCTCGGGTCTTCGGCGCGTCGTGTTCCACGCGCGCCTCAAAAAGATGTCAGCACAAAATGACGGGGTCCGATAGGGCCGACGCCTCAGGGTCGCGGGTAATTCGAAAGAGTAACCGTGGCCATGGTACAGGCAACTGAAGGAACACGGGTGGGTTTTAGTCAGTTAAAGTCTGACACGCCCTTCCGCTCCACCCAGAGCGAGAACAAGCCGAATTCTACAGAATAACAAAAGCACAAAAAATATACAAAAGGGCAAGCGCAAGGCGCGAAGGGAAAAAAACTGGAGGCCAAGGATTTTAAACATAAACTATGCCATTACGCCGCTCTCAATTGCAAATCCAACAAAACAAACTACCAAGAATGCATAACCAAAAAACTAGAAAATATATGGAGATCCTCCAGCTGGGCTCGGAGACGGCTGTTCTCCTTCCACAACTCCACCGTCTTCTCCAGAGTCGTGCGGTCAAGGAGAATCTCGATCGCCTCCCTGATCCCTTTTGCCAGCTCTTTCAGGGCGCACGTGAAGACCAACTACCTACCAATCAACCATCAACGAAAGATTACGCCGGAGACTGATTGGAGATTACTTCCCTACACAAAACGAGCCCTTCAGGTCACCTGTCGCTGCCGGCCGTTGTGAGTGCGATGGTCGGCAGCGTCGAGTCCTGGGACGCGGTGGTTTCCTTCTGTGAAACAGTGATGTCGCAGAAGGAGGCTGCGGAAAGGGAGAGAGAGATCTCGTCCACTCTTCCGATCCGTAAGAGTAAGATCAGTAAGAGTCTGACAGACCCCTCCGCCCGCCCCAGGGCGGAGGACATCCATGAGGATTTTCTACCCCGGGAACAAAAAAAAATGGTAGCAATCTTATGGACAACATCCATGCCATCCAACACCTAGTGGTTGAGAGACTCTGCTGTTAAGCTCTCGTGGTTATTAAGCACCTGGATTTACCACTAAGACTAAGAGAAAATAACAAAGTACATTTTTTTTTCGAAGTAGTCCTTCTGGACCCTTGCTGTATACACTTCTACGTCGTTTATAATACGATTGTCATGACTTCGAGTAATTTTGTGTACATTTGACTTTGGCTATTATATTTACATTCATGTGATATAGTAATCGCCTAGGTGTGACATTTGAGTTGTTGAAACGCGATAGTTTTGCTTATTTTGTTGATTGTAATCTAAGATAAGAAAAAAATGTAATAATCCGGCACAATGTGGGTAAACTAGATATAGGATAACTTGGGCAAAATTACCCATACCTTTCCGATTTTCTCGCTTGGTTCCATGGTAATAAGGAAAAATGTTTCCTGCTTATCGCGTCGCGTGTCGTCTCTCGACAATACAGAGTTTAACTTTTACAACACGGAAAATAAAGCCTTTTCTAGAGCAAAACCAACTTAAAAAATTACCTTGTTAACGACAACCTTTTTCCTTATTTTTTATCAAAAGTTACGAAAGTATTTCGGTCTAACTTCCTCTTTCAGCTAACCCTATCTTCGTGTTTGCGTAATTAGATGGAAATGTTAATAAAGCGATGGGTTTGTTTCAATTCGTTTCTTTTCCGCGTTGCTGTTGGGATACTAATCAGTGCTAATTTAGTTCGACTTTTGCGACACACGCCAGTACAACTATATTTTAGGCCGCAATATTAATGCCAGATCAAGAACATTAAATGTCGTCATAATGACCTTTACTTACCCACGACTGGGATATCCACATTTAACTACATAAAACGTAGGTAACTTCTACTTTATGAGCATATAAGTCAATGTTTCCAATTATTTGCTCTCAAACGTGGACTTGAGTGTGATTACAGTTATTACAGGGACATCGTTAAAATCGGCGATATGGAAAAAAAATCGTTGGTAGCTGTCGGCATAGCTTGTTTACGAGATCGCTCTTCTTGTGTCGGCGCGTTTGATAGCGAATAGGCATCGATCTTCCGTAGGTATTAGGCCGGTGTTGATCTCGCATGTGAACTTAAGCAAAACAGCTGATGAGATTTTAATTACCTTGCTGTTTTTAATGAAATAAGAGAATTTATGTTTTTTTTTTAAATTAAAAACTTCATTTGATGATTGGTTGGATTGATTGGCAATGGATTTATGCAGTTTACAGTAAAAAAATAAACGCAAAAATAACTAAAAATTAAGAAAGCGCCTACGAAAAATTTCAAGGCTGGGGGATCCAGAATGGGTGCGCCACAATAGCGGCGATAAGTCCCCTCTTTGAGGAGTGGTTGGAGAGGGGCCACGGCGTCCTCATCTTCCGCCTGTGACAGGACCTCACCGGACACGGTTGTTTCGGGAGGTTCATGTATAGCATAGGGCGGGAGGAAACGCCCGGGTGTGACACCCGGGCGTTTCATTGTGTGGATCGCCCGGAGGATACGGTGGAGCATACGGTGGAGGTCTGCCCAGCTTGGGCGGGTCACCGCCGTGTTCTCGCGGAGGCGATCGGCGGCAGCGATATCTCGCGTCCGGCCTTGGTCCAGGACATGGTAAACAGCGAGAGGGAATGGAAAGCCGTCACCTCCTTCTGCGAAACAGTAATGCTCGCGAAGAGGTGGCGGAGTGCGTGAAGGAGATAGCCTTGCGCCCTCGCGCCCCTATTCGCCGCAGGAGACGCCCTGGGCGCCGGGAGTCGCCTGTGCAGATTCCCGGCCACCATAGGCGCGGGCTTGCGGACCGCGAGCAATGGGTAGCTCGGGTGGACCAGGCCCGGGTCGACGGTGCGTCGTATTCCACGCGCGCCTCAAACAGATGTCAGCACATAGTAACGGGGTCCGATAGGGCCGATGCCTCATGGTCGCGGGATGTTCGAAAGAGATACCGTGGCCCTGGCACAGGCAACTGTACGAACAATAATGGGTTTAGTTAGTTAAAGTCTGACGTCAAATGACTACTCCCGCTCCACCCAGAGCGGGAGAAGTCATTTGACGTTATCCCACCCAAAAAAAAAGGCGGTCCAGAACCATGTACTGAATCCATGGTCCATTAGTATCAGGTTGTGCGTCGATGTCCCTTCCACCCTGTATTATTATTGGTAGGACTGTGTTATGGGAAGTGAAGTCGAATCATTTCGATTTATGTGCTCCATAATAGTACCTGCATAGTTTGATTTGCGAACACATGAATATTTATAATTGATCAAAGAAAGTTATTAAAATATATAATTTTTGTGTTTATTTCATTTTCACAAAAACAACTCTTTCTAGGGCGTTATGCTGTTAGGACAAAAAAAACGCAGCAGCCATCTTGCATTTTCATTTTGACTTCACGATCAGCTTTAGCATTTCTGGAAAAAAATTAAACGACACCCATGTTGAAAAATACAAAATTTTCGCGACCACTCGTCTCGACACGGCAACCGCGTTTGTTTGTGGTTTCCGTACTGTCTATATTTATATTGTGCCAAAAGTCTGACAACCAGTCTTAGGAAGGGGTATCGTGTAACTGGGTTTTGGAGGCCAGATAAGCAGTCGCTCTATGTAAAATACTAGTATTCAAACCCACGAATAGACATAGAAATACAGAATATTTTATAGTCAACAGCAAGTTGAGACGACGTAAGTAGCATAAATTACTACTTACAGCTAGGGTATAATATATTATTTGCTAGTGAGCTAAACGAGACAGTTTTAGTCTGTATCTTTTATTTCAGAGTGGAGACTAGAGAGGTGACTCCAGGTATATTATTATGTGATGTGTAATATTTGTGTGGTGTGTATGTGTGGTGTGAGTGGGGCGTGTGTATGGTGTGTTTGTGTCAGTTTTTGTTTCATAGTGCTTCGTTTTTTTTCGGTGTCGGGTCTATATCGTTCGGAGTCATCATACTCGTAACCAGTGTTTTGCATTTATTTTTATTTTTTGCAAATGAATGAGCTAGTACTTTTAATTTCGCAGAGCTTGCAGAGTTTATTGTACCTGTTAATTAGATATTAGGCCGGGGAGCGTCTTGCTAGCAATGAGTTATTGTCAGGTATCGGTATTCTATAATTTATTTTGCTCATGATAAATGTATAGTAGGGTACTATACATTTATCATTTAAAATTTTTGTTCGTTTCAGTGCAGGCAGAAATACTGAAAAGCTGGCAATAGTGAAAGGCTTCTTAAAAGTTACTTTAAGAAAACCTCTTTGTGCTCTTTCAGCAACAATCAAGTAGATGATTCCAGCACTACCCCAAATGCTTATGCATTGCTGAATTATCGATTGGTATAGTGCTAGGTAAACTTGTTATAGTGTGTCTTTAGGCAGACGGTCTCGTAGTCTACGCATGTTGTGAAAAAATTGTCGTTATTGCCAAAAAGGTTGGATTATATATGTTTCTTAAAATGTTAGGTGGACGTCGATAAGTATACCGAGGTATTTAATGAAAGAAGTACGTTCAACTGGAGGACAGCAGCAAGGGGATGTAGAAATGTTAGAAAAGTAGTCATGTAGTTTGAGTTTAAGGTCTTCCGGTGAAGCGGCGGTCTTGGAGAAAACAACATATTTTGTTTTACTATCTCGGTTAAATAACCTGGATAGTAACACTGAATAAATTATCTAGCAGAAGGCAGACAGACTGTGTACATATTCTCACGATTTCCTGTGAAATATTATATAATAGAGAATTAAAAGCGTGGGACCAAGTACACTGCCCTGTGGAACTCCGAAGTAAATAGGGAGTAGGTAGTTATTAAGCCATTCAAGGAAAATTCCTCGTATTCCTATCCATTCTAATTTCTTAAGGAGAACGTGAGTCGAAATTGTGCCTAATGCCTTTTCAAGATCAAGGAAGACTGCAGGCCTTTTTTATTTTTTCTCAATATGAGAGTAGACACAATCGGCAAGGAGAGTTGCAGCATCCTCGGTTGCCCTATTCCTTCGGGAATCAAATCAGTTTATTTGATTATTTATTTGTTATGGCACTCCAACGACTAGTTCACAAAAACATTAACAGAGAGCATATCTTATTATAATTTATATACAACAGCGAAGTTGTGACTTCAAGGTGTGCACAGCACTTACGTAGTTTGCCTATTTATAATTAAAGTGATAAAATAAAAATAAAATCAAAAGTTAATAATCATAAAATCAATAAGTTATGTTTATAAAATCTACAATAATAATAAAGTCAAATAAATGTATAAAATACAATCAATGAGTCAAATTAAGTAAAATAGTAAGTTGAATTAATAAAAAATGGATCTGCCCTGGGAACATTTTCGCGCTATGATTTTGTACGAAAAAATCGTGTAGTGTCGCCTGAAACCGGACGAATCGTACGATAGACTTCAAATGGCATTAACGGATGAAGTCCCTTCTAAGGCAACCGTGCATTGTCCGTATAACGAATTCAAGCGCGGTCGACTAACTTTTAGGGATGAAGAAATATGTGGTTGCCCTTTGATGGCTGTTACGGAAGAAAACGTGCTAGCAGTGAAAAATTTAATCCAAGACAATAGGGCGAGTTACGTATCAAGAGATTCAGCACGTACTGCAGGTTGGATCGGGAAGCCTTCACGAAATTTTACACTTGCACATTCGCGTAAGGAGGAAAGTTTCACGCTGGGTGCCGCACAACCTAACCGATGCTCTGAAGCAGGCCTGGGTGGAATGGTGCCGGGATATGATAAACAAATTTGAAGCAGGCTCGTCTCGGCGCGTTTACGATATCATTACGATCCAGAAACTAAGCGCCAGTCGATGGTTTGGGTGTTTTAAAACGAATCAACGCCTACCAAAGTGAAGCGATCTAGAAGCGGTGGGAAGATTTTGATCGCGATCTTTTTCAATTTGACTGGCTACTTGGTATCAATTCCTTTACCGAAACAAAGAAGCATCAACGCTGAATGGTATACTACCAAATGTTTGGCAGAAGTTTTCTCTGTTGTGAGCAACAAGCGATCAAACACAGGGCTCCGCGGGCTACTGCTCCACCACGACAATGCGCCTTCACACACCGCGCTCAACACAAGGGATTTCCTGGACAGCACGCGCCGGTCAAACTCCTGGGTCATCCTCCTTACAGCCCTGCAGGGCTAACATGACAAGCGCGAGAACGCTCGATATCTCGATTTCTCGAAATTTGTCTACGATTTTGACGTCATCCTTACACCTAACATGACCGCCAAGCTCGAGTAAACTCGAAAAAGGCACTTTGACACTTCTGTATCTCGCGACGAGAAACCGATGTAGCAAGTTATTAAAAACAAATAATTTTTATCACTGCAACATCGGTCGATTTTACGCATGGAATAAGTATGTCCTGTATTGATTTAACGTCCACATCTTTTAATTTTTGTTTAGTTCCTTATAACCGACTTTTTACTGTTTTTCTTTGGCATGCTATATTATACAATTAGTAGCACTTATTGTACTCACTACATAATCCACCAAAATTGATAAATCGGCCGAAGGTCACTATTCGACAAAGCGAAGGTTGATATTGTAACAATCACCATAAAACACATGATATTGCTTTTACTCACCAACTTTGCGGACTTAACTGGCGATTTTCGTAATTATGTTGCGTTAGGCAGGTAAAGCCCAGCCGGGGTTGTGGAAGAATAATGTGTTCCCGCGACCCCGGCGTAGGTGTGAGATGGAACACCGGGGTGGTTTTTAGTCAGTAAGAGTCTGACAGACCCCTCCGCTCGCCCCAGGGCGGAGGACATCCATGAGGATTTTCCACCCCGGGAAAAAAAAAAAAAAAAAAAAAAAGGCAGGTAAAGCCGTAACTCTCTAGATTTCGATAATCACCATAATTGACAAACTAGACTGATTATTACTGCACTTGATGCTCATCTACGTAATAGTGCTTCCCTGCGCCAAACTTTCTCTCGCGGCCGCCGAAAGGAACTTCATTCCAATGTGTAAATTAGTGTGTGTATAGTAGGCTGTTTAAAACTAAGTATTTTCATTCAATTCAATCAAATCAATTATGTCAATTCAGTATTTCAATTAAGTTTTTTCATGTTGTCGAATAGAACTAGAATGAAAATAAGTATAATTATGAATTTGCCATGTTATTTAGGATATTCTATTTTTTTTTTGCATCATAATTTTGTCTACTCTTCTCGTCGTCAAAATCGAGGACGACAAAATTAGAGAAAATCACGATTTTCTCATGTTGAATTGTCAAAATGCGAGTTAAATTAGGTGTTCATGTTAGGGTTTAACGAGAAAACATCAAGTTTGACAGAACAAGTAAAGTATTTTGTATGGCAATGCTGTCAGAAAACGAGTAAAGTGACGATATAGACGCGACGTGAAAATACGAGAGTGAGTAATTGTCGCGTCTGGCATGTTAGCCCTGCTGACCTAGCACCGCGGACTTCTTTTTATTACCGAAAATAAAAAATCTGCTCAAAGAGATACAATTTTTTTGCCGGAAGATACGCTGTCAGCGTTTCAGGAGGCTGTAAACGAGGCGTCTACGGTGGACTGGAAAAAGTGTTTCGAAAACCGTTTCAGACGCATGAAACTTTGTACAGGGGTTAGTGGAGAGTACTGTGAAAATATTTAATAAAAAAACATTTTATTTTTAGTGTCCCTCGTATATTATAAACATAACATAACATCACGCCTTGTTTCCCCGAAGGGTTGGGCAGAGGTGTACCTACTATAGTACACCCAAAGTTCGCCAGTTATGTTTAAGTCCCATGTAATAGGGGGTGAGCCTATTGCCATCAACCGGGCACAAATCCAGACTCCGGGCTGCAACTGAGAAATTCCAGGTAGAAAAACCCAATAACACGTTGCCCGACCTGGGAATCGAACCCAGGACCTCATGCTCAGCAGTAGCGTTTGCGACCACTAGACCAACGAGGCAGTCACGTATATTATGTGTATAAATATTATCATAACAATCATTATTTATGCATATAGACTCCTAAGACGATGCCTTATAAATGATATGAAAACCTTATAGATACTTAGGTATCCTAAGTTCTTCATAAATTATAAGGGAGAACACATCCATTCTACTGAAAATAACTTTATCTGAGACGATTAGGTACTTGGCTGGTTGTACTTTTTGGTTATTATTTATTTTGCGGGGTTGCGTATATTATGGAAAACAATTAATAGTTAAAGAACGACGTATGACTAACAAAATAGCAAATTGTAAGTAGGTTAGAGAAGTTGCTAGAGAAAAGTTATGAAAGGTAGAAGATTAAAACTTAAAATGATCTAAAAGTAGTTCGGCCAGGAATTATTGTTTATTGTTTAGTAGCAGAATGGCATATTTGTACATATTTACTTAAACTCACACATATATCCCGTGTGGGAAGGTAGCACCTGCTACGATTCTTACATACTTACTCATTTTGCTTCGTCCACGTTTATAAATTTATTTATTTACCTATTAAAGCGAGGCACACCAACTACATATTTAATAGTAGAACAAAGGCAGTCAAGAGTTTGTAATTTTGTGTGAATATATGCACAACATTCTTATTTAAAGGTGAACGACACTATTCAATCAACTTAAGAATCATTCAAATATTAACATTAACATTAAATTATACATAATAAAATTACCAATAACATTTGATTTTAAAATAAAACACATCCGAGACATAAACGCACGTTGCAGTCGCGCGTTGTACTTACCTTACTTTTTAAGGACATCAGGGTGTCTTCTCCTGACTAATTAAAATAATGCTAAATGTGAATAAAAATCTCTATCAATAGGTAGGTTTCTATTGATTCCATCTACATTTGTTTAGCCAAATAAACCTCGTGTATATGAAGTAAGGTTCCTTTTGCATAATGCAGTAGAAGAGTTGCATCTTAATGCTGATTTTCGTCTGTATTCAAACTCCTAAACCAATAGACGTTGCCGTGTAATTGATGATTCATAAAACTCCTAACATACGTCTGCAGAGATTTGGGAACTCTATGTACTCTAATTACGGTAGTCGGATCAAAACCAAGCTGAAAAAAGCAGGAATCAGATAGTTTTAACAGCATGATCCTCCTGTCCGTCCTTTCATATATTACTAGGTATTTGTTAAATAAAATAATAATAAAAAATCTCTTTTATTTACTTTGTAATATTACTTGTAAAATATATGTTTTACTTATAAAATATTCAAGACATACAATCAATGTATATAATTATTTTCCTTATATTTTCTTATTAAATTCTAGATAATATCTTATTAAAACACAATTTATTTATCTAATTAAAAGAAAGAAGCTGGTACAGTTACAAAGCACTGGTTTCTTGAATCGCCCATGTACCACAAATTGATCATAATATGAGAGCAATAGCCCACTGTCCGTGTTTCCATGGGGCAATTAAAGTAATATTCTGATATGGCATTTCGACCCTCCAGCCTCTTATCTACTGCGATGTACGTATAACAAGACTTGCTACATATTTGAGTAGATTGAATTCAGGCACATATAATAGATGGGTGGATGCCAACAAGTATCCCTTCTAGAGGAGTTTCATCTTGGAAAACTTCTATTGCATAAATTCCGTAGGCTCTTAAGTGCTCCCCTATATATGTTTATAATCACTTGCAAACAGTTATCCAGAAGTAAATGCCGTAGTCTAGGTCAGGCAGAATAGTCAGTACAAAGGTAAGCCAAGTCGTCAAGAATCCACAAAATCGCAAAAATAGCTTATATATCTCACGGTAGCCGTTGAACACAAACAATGGAATGGCAAATTTGTTATTTGACATGACAATTAGACACTGACGGTCCGTTTTCCTTTTTATGTTTTCAATACCGTTATAACACAAAATAATTAATACATTTTTATGTACGGTATGTTTACATTGTTGGTGGCGGCATCTACACCGCTACATACGAACAACGCACCATACTCTTGAACTTTACACCCTGTTCCTCATATCTCTTCATATGTTTATTGTTTATTTATCAAGAAATAAGTATTAAATAAGGAAAACCGCCAAGGAAACGTACTTAGGTGTAAGAAGGTTGGGCACGCCACAATAGCGGCGGTAAGTCCCCTCTTTGAGGAGTGGTTGGAGAGGCGCCACGGCGTCCTCACCTTCCGCCTGACACAGGTCCTCACCGGACACGGTTGTTTCGGGAGGTTCCTGTTTCGCATAAGGCGGGAGGAAACGCCCGGGTGTCACCATTGTGTGGATCGCCCGGAGAACACGGTGGAGCATACGGTGGAGGTATGCCCAGCTTGGGCGGAGCACCGCAGTGTCCTCGCGGAGGCGATTGGCGGCGGCGATCTCTCGCGTCCGGCCCTGGTCCAGGCCATGGTACGGAGCGAGAGGGAATGGCAAGCCGTCACCTCCTTCTGCGAAGCAGTAATGCTCGCGAAGGAGGAGGCGGAGCGGGTGAGGGAGAGAGCATTGCGCCCTCACGCCCCCACTAGCCGCCGCAGGAGACGCCCTGGGCGTCGGGAGTCGCCTGCAGATTCCCGGCCACCGTAGGCGCGGGCTTGCGGATGGCGAGCAATGGGTAGCTCGCTGTCCGGTAAGGACCAGGCCCGGGTCGACGGCGCGTTGTGTTCCACGCGCGCCTCAAAGAGATGTCAGCACAAAGTGACGGGGTCCGATAGGGCCGACGCCTCAGGGTCGCGGGTTATTCCACAGAGAAAACCGTGGCCCTGGCACAGGCAACTGAAGGAACACGGGTGGGTTTTAGTCAGTAAAAGTCTGACACGCCCTCCCGCTCCACCCAGAGCGGGAGAAGTCATTTGATGATTTCCCACCCAAAAAAAAAAAAAAAAAAAAAAAAAAAAAAAAAAAAAAAAAAAAAAAAAAAAAAAAGGTGTAAGAAGGTAAATCATTAGTGTAGATTGGAATGTATCAAGGTAACTCGTGAAAAACGTCTCGTTCGGAAACTGCACGATAACTTAATCATTAATAACTTTTAATTCCCATCACCTTAATATTTTTATGTAGAATTCCCATAAACTTGGTATGATTACAATTAAAATAAACTTGCGCATGAACTATGCTCCGTTAATTTTTTAATTGCGCATGTCCAACCTCGACATCCTTCTTTAGATTATTTGACTGTCCCTATGGAATATTAACTACCGTGCCTCAGTAAACTTATCGTACCACAGAGACTGCTTGATTCAAACAGTTGCTAGCCCGAGTGTTCAGTATTGTACACAGTGTTCGGATTATCCGGGATTATTGCTAGGTCTGGTGTAGTTGGTTGTTTGAGAAAGCTTTTGGGAGAAGCATTTTTAAATAGAGTATGATAAATGATACATGATTTTATTTCTGTAAGTAGGTTTGTACAAACACTCTTACACGTTAAACATTTTTTTTAAACTAGATGAGGTCGGCGATTCCTATCTGACTACTCAGAGAAGAAAGGCCGAAACCAACTCAGAGGCCACAATCTCTGTCTCACCCACATAGTCTTCACATGACCTGACCAAGCTGGATAATTTCTGAAATGATCTTTTGAGGAAAGACCCACCCTAATCGTGCAGCTCAACTCAAAACATTAAGAGTTCAGCGATTCGACGAACAGTACCAAATAATCATTGGGTAGGCCGCATAAGTACTCAAACCGCCAGACCAAGATTAAAACTAACTGAGATAATAAAATAACAAAAAAGTAAAAAACAATGACCAACATAGACTTAAAATTGACAATAATAACAATAAAATAATGCTTAAGTAAGTAAATATTCATGTATTTTTTTATTTTACAGATCGTATGACGACCATGTAGGTAGGTGTCAGAAATGGTCTTTTGAGGAAAGAACCATACAGATTTGAGTGGACCTGTCCAGTCAGTGCACGCATTTGTCATTTATCTTGTAGATCAGAACATAAGGAGCTCAATGATTTGACGAACAATACCGAAGAAAGGACGTTGGGTACGCCACATTAAGTAATCAAACTGCCAGATAAAAAAAAACTAAGACACAAAATTTATAAAAATATAACCCTGTAAAAATATAATATAATGTTATACTTCACGAAGTATATATTCATGTCATTGTGTATACCTTTAATTATTATGAAATGTCAAAGTGAATATAAAATGAAACAAAGTTAGAATTTTTTTTCGTAACGTAATGCTCATTTATTTAACAAGGCCGTACATTTCATAGACATAATAATTAAAATATGTTGCAGGCTGCTGTTAAAAAAGTTAAAACGTTTTCCTATGCCAGTGTTCCGTCTCAAGTCACCAAGGAACTGATTTCCTTTGGCCATTTCTCGTGACAACACATGCCTATCTATGCATACATGTGATTTATACAAACTTACGGGGGGCAACAATCATCTTTAAGGTAAGACTTCACTAACCTGGCCGTGTGAAATTATATATTTGTTCTTAGTATTGCATTAGGTCTATGTTCAAACTTGAAACCACTCAGAGTTGTAAACCTTACTTTCAAAAAAAATCTAATCTCAACATTAACTTCATTAAATATATTGGAAAATGAAATGTTCTTAGATCTAACCCTCTCCTCTTTTCCCGCATGGCAGATCGATTTCCACCTTCATACGTGACAATAGTCAAAGTCTACAGCAATATAGGACGGCACTCAAGCGAAAAAGTGTTTTTTGCATGGCTCCAAAAACTTATAGCAAACTATCAAAAAGATGGAGGCAGCTAAGTGATTTAGCGTTTAAAAAGAACGTTAAAAAAATCTAGCAGATAAAGCATACTATAATTTGAATGAGTTTTTAGATTTGCTAATGTTTTACTTTTTTATTATTTTTAATGTTCTTGTATTGTCATGATTTTTTTTTTAAATAATTTGACTCAGAGTGACATTATAAATTATTGTATTAATATTTGCATACCATTGTTTAAGGCAAACGTGATGATCTGTTTTTATCAGTACTTTTAACATCTCTTGCTGACAAATTTCTGTTGTATGTATTGTACTCATGTTTGAGCAAATAAACGATTATGATTATTATTAATTTAATTTATAGCACTGAGAATTGTTTTCAGATCCGTAAAGTCAATTATTATAATATATTAAGTCGGTAAATAAATGAAGTTAAATGAGCCGTTGGACTTGCAACGTTAAAGGATATTGCTTGAACTCGATCTGGAACAATTCGATGTCGTTATTATGCAAATATGTGAACGTGGCTTTGTAAATAGGTACTTACACAATTATTTGATCGTAAACGTTAAGTAGATACATATTTTCCCGTGTAGCTGCTATTTGTACTCGGATCATTTTAATTGTTAGTTGTTAATTATAACGGTAACACCAATTACATTAATTAACATAGAGATTGAATAGTTAGTAAACTAAAATATTCCAAATACTAACATTTAATAGAGGACAACCTAGCATACTTATTCTCGCAAAACATCAGACATACACGCATAATTCTGCTCCATTCATCAGCAAACAGATCACATTCAGGATTTGTGGTCGTTAAGCTTCCTTATGATACGACACATAGGGAACTCAGCTCTGGCGACAGTTTTAGATAACGGCGGCGACGACGCAATCAGATTGTGCCGACGGTTTAGGCGATGTCCGATGTATTTGTCGGGAACAAATAGCCGACAGAAAAGTTCGGGACTGTCGATGCGTCCGCTAAGAGTTTAGCAGGCTACTGTGAGCAGAGGCCCTAGTGTGAGTTTCTTTTAACCATTTCGAATTTACGCATCGACCGCGTTCGGCGCTCCGATTGGCTCTTCACCGTTCGATCGTTGCGCTCCGATTGCTAAGGGCCAATCCGAGCTCCGAACGCGGTCGATGCGTAAAATCGAGACGGTTAAAATAAACTCACACTAGGCCTACTGTAGAAAGCCTCGTACAACCTATAACGAGTTGTGCCCCAAAACTCCTAGGAGGTAATTAGTAGGGTACATGAGAGGAAAGATGTGAAACGTCCTTTTATACAGAAATCTCAGAAATGAGTCGCCGTGTGCGCAGGGATGCCAGGTACAGGCACCTCAAGTTTACTACGAACTACGGTGGTGTCCAGAAGCTTAATTAAATTTTGTGACATAGTAACCTAAATATAGGCATTGTGTTCATAGTACGTGTCATTAATCATCTATTTTATTTTACGAGCTGTTTACAAGGTTTTTCAGCACATAAAAGCGACCGCGGCCAGTGCACTGAGTTTCATTGTTGCAAACACGTGATGCAGTATTATTTATTAACAATTATTATAAACACTACTGTATGGTGGCCTTTGCTTTGACCGGAGTATATTGTTTTGTTTGCAATGTAGGCATGCGGCACGTGTAAAGCACTCTCAATAACTAATATCACAAACAGTTGCTGGATATAGATTTCTTTCCGAAATGAAATGAGTTATTGTTCGCATTTAAACATGCGGCAAGCAGCTAGCACAGTCTCTGTCTTTCAAAATAGCAAATTAGTATAGCTTAATTCCACAAATCAACAACGTTTGTACAAAAAAAAGCAATCTTCTACAATTACATGATCTTCATTGTGCTGGCCAAAAAACACCATGTTACGGTGGTACGTAAAGTTTGTTGCCTGCGAGCTGGGTACGTTTGCGCTTCTCTCAGAGTATTACAGACAAGATTATAATATTGCAGCCTTTTCACTGGCTGTAGTTTGTGCTGGATTCGAACTCCTAAAGCTAAGTTTTAAGCTTTATGTACTAGAAAGTTCATCGCTACACAGACGTAATAAAATAATTTGCCAGGTAATAATCTTTATGTATCAACAGAAATGTTATGCTTCGGAAAACAGCGTAGGTAATGATGTTACTGGTAAAATATCCTTTACTATTAACCCTTAGGTACAAGCAGGGGTTCACTGGAGTTTAATTTATTATTCCGCAGCTTCAGTTTATCAGTACGGAAGGTATTGTATGACGGTATAACCACAATCTAGAGACGATTGGATCTTGGGTGTAACCTAGCACCCTGCTGGAGATTATGAGACAATGCAATAGTATATACATACACATAATTTTGATTCATATATGAGTACTCTCCGTTACTCAACAGAGAATATAATTACGTTACATTAAACCATATACATAAATTCGAATGAGCCTTATTTAAGTAGGCGGTGTTTATCTACGCATAACGTTATGTTTTTGTTGTTTCATATTACTAGGCAGGTTTATCATCATGCGGTGATTATGTAGTGTTTTTATGAATGGTGTAATGGGGAAATGTACCTTTTGTTTTATTCAGCGAGACTTTATTATATTGTGACTAGTTTTTGATGTGTTTCAAGAAATATTCTGATATAATTTTCATCGCCAACTACCAGACCGCTGCAGGTCTTACAAAGACCTGGAGCGGTCTGGTAGTTGGCGTTGGAAAAATCTGCAGTAAACCGCTGCAGGTCTTTGTAAGACCTGCAGCGGTTTACTGCAGATAAAAAAAAAATGTGATTACTTTAGTCAATTATTATAGCTATTGATGGTGTTTAAAAATCGATTCCGCACATGAACGAAGGAATTAGTCAGGCATGTTGTTACTGTCAGATACCTAACTAGGCTAGGAGAAAAGATTTCCTCATAGACTAATAGGTATAGCAATAACAAAAACATAATGTTATGGAAATAATCTCAAAAGTAAAACTCAAAGCATTAATTTCAATTAAACCATTTACAGGCACTTTTGATAAAATGTGCCTGTAAATGGCAGTCGGTCAGTTAGAAATATAAAGCAAGTTGCCCATTCCAAAGCTTAGTCGGTACCTATGGAGAAGAAAGGGCAAGAAACTGTACTCACAGACACTCTTTTAAATAATATTGTTACAAATACATATATCAGTTACGTCATTAGTGTTGATCTTATGTGTGAGAACGATGTGAAATACACGTACACGTTTAAAGCGTCCAGAGTGCAGCAAAAAAAGAACTATACAAAAATTAAATTAGTAAAATAAGACGTGGCAGCTAAGAGATGACCCGTCCCAACTGACGGCGGCCGTTCACAAACATAACGCATGGATCAGCACTATTCAGCTCAATCATTTTGAAGGGAATGATCCAACACACGCGCCAGGACATACTATCAGCCACCAGGGCACATTCAAGTATATAAGACATTACCCGGTAACTGGTAGCTCCATAGTACATAGTACTCACATCTGTGCTATGCATTTATATAATAAAAAGTAGATAGAGTTTATACAATGCAAATATTGTATTCTTACAATCTTCAACAGCTACAACAGTATTTCATTTCTTAATTAATTACTTGTGGTGTGGAGCAGTGGGCCTAGTGTGAGTTTATTTTAACCGTCTCGATTTTACGCATCGACCGCGTTCGGAGCTCGGATTGGCCCTTGGCAATCGGAGCGCAACGATCGATGAAATTTTTTTAATTTGTTAATTGATCGTGAAGTATTTTATTAGTGTTGAAATGATTGAGCATTTGATTAAGCATTATCTTTTCAAACACCTTGCTGAAAACCGGCAACGTGGACACGGGTCAAGATCCCGTATCCATATCTTACATAATTATTGGTATCTTTACTGTCCCCGGATTTGAAAAGTGTTATTACCTTGCTGTGTTTCATTAGATCCGGGAAGACTCCTTGATCCACACATAAATTTAACATTAAGGCTAAGTATGGCGCTATAGTTTTAATAGGGATGATGCCTAAATTTAAAAATGTTCGAGAAAGTAACTTCACAGAAGGCATAGTAAAATTGAGAAAATCGAAAGAATCTGTTAAATCGATGATAATAATTATGAAGAAGCTACCACGCATTTAAAGTTTTTGGTGGGGATTATTCCAGTCCTTTTCGCGGGGTACGGACAATGTATGGCGCTAGTATGAAGTAACATAGTCGTGACATCACTTCTACGATAGTGCTGTCCTTGTCTAACACTTACGTTTATAACATGGCAGTTTTTTAAGCTTTTAACATAACATAACATAACGTCATCACGCCTGTAATCCCAGAAAGGTTAGGCAGAGGTGTAACTATAGTACACCCACAAATGTGGAATGTGGTGTGCGAAATCACCATTTATGTTTAAGTCCCATGTAATAGGGGGCGAGCCTATTGCCATCAACCGGGCTCAAATCCAGACTCCGGGCTGCTACTGAGAAATTCTAGATAGAACACCCAATAACACGTTGCCCAACCTGGGAATCGAACCCAGGACCTCATGCTCATGCTTTTACACTTTTTATATAATTGTTTGCACTATATGGAAATAAACTTAAAAAAAAAAAACATCATCCCTCGTATCGAGGTACAGACTTTAAAAGACATTCCCCAAATATCTTCGGTCAATTTGATCTTGATTTGCTTTTATTACTGTTATGGGGTTAATTTTAAAGTTAAATTGAATCGGACAGGCTGAAACATTAGCCCATATTCAATCAAAAGCGAGCGAGGGCGAATAATGTAAGGTTTCAGTGGTTTTCATTGGGATACTGCTAAAGAAATTTACAAATTATTGAGCAACTTCCTTGTTATCGCAAATGGGAACACATGACGGTGCCAGTGTGGAATCGAAGTTATGCTTTTCGTTCCGGTTCGTTTAATTATTGATAATTTTGGAAACCGTCTTTATTTTATTGTCTGCTGATTTTACCTCGCTCGTTGCAAATGTGCTTTAGCTGCCTTACAACTGTTCCTAATTTTTTTTGAGAAAGTATTAAATAGTTATTAAAAGTGTTCCGTGTCAATAAGGCTTAAGGCCATACAGCTCGAAAAGTCTTCACCTACTTTTTCTAAGTCCTTTAGTTGCCCAGTCACTTAATGAAAACTTAGGGCTATTACTTATAGTGTTATTCTTAAAAGAGTTATTGAACTCGGTTTGAACTACTGAAAAGAATTCTTTATACAAAATATATGTGTTCGTTCGTAATCCTAATTAAGGTATGTTTCAACTCGTAGTTACCGTGTCCAGCGTTTGTGAGCATGCTTTTAAAAGCAGAAAAGAGAGCAAGTAAAAATTGGTAAGGCGAATATTATAAGTCAATGAACTAAAGGATTTCTACAACAATGAATAGGTCCACAACTGATGTTTCCCGGCGTGTTTATGTGCTAACTAAATTGTTTAGTTTGTTTTGGAAAGCTAACTGGCGTGTTTTCTCCGTTTCAAAACGCCATTACGTTGCGACGCATATTCCAGTTATTAATAAAATAGGACAACCCAATCTATTTCAAATGCGTGATGTCGCCACATTATATCTAAAGACTTGCGCAGAATGAAGGCCTGACAATATTAAAAATAACTTATAACATTTTGCAAGAGAGTTTTTGTAAGAATTAAACGCTTAAATTTAAGGTTCCTGTAATCATTAAATCGTCTTAATGTTTACTAAGCGAACTTCTTAATGAACGATAAACTACATTGTGCTCGTTCACTTTAACTCTTACAAAGCACTCGTTTCTCTATGATGTGTCGTGAGAACACTACTGATAAAAGTAGTCACTGGGGCCGATTTGTACACTCAATCTATTAGGCAGCGCGGCACTACTGTAGGAGATCACTACAGTTTGAATTTTTTGTTAAAGTTAGCATTTTAATAATTTTGTGCTGTGCAGTTTGTGAAGGTAGAGTTAATGTTGTGTATATTGTATAAGCTAACGAGATGTTAATTGAAAGCTACGTATTCATTAATGACAAATACCTTTTAAGGCATTCGGCAGGTTGATTCGGGATTCGGGGATAGGTTTGTATTTATCGATATGCAACCGCGGTTACATCACATCACAGATTGGATAAACACCATTCGAACGATGCTACAAAAGCACGGGGTTTTGATTGCGTTTAATTTATTAAGAAATAAGAATCAAATAAGATCACTCTAGTTAAATTAGGTATCTTACGAAGCTAACAAACTATGACAATTCAGTTTAGGTTTGCATTTTGATTACAGACTCTGCTTAAACTTACGTAATGCAGTGGGTTAAGTGAGCTTAGAGAATACAGAGAACTTACCTCATTGAACATGAACCATAGAAATGACTAGTTACCCCACTGCATAACTTTTTGTAATAAACACGTGCAGAAGGTCTTTAACTTTTCCACACAGATAAAGCTACAATGGTGCCAGATGACACAAGGCCCCATTACACAGTATCAATAAAATTCAAATGTGCAGCTAACATAACGATATGCAAATTGTTGCTCGTTCACGTGACCATTACTGGCGGCGGTCACTAAGCAAAATGTGCGCTGTTTATTACATGAAACTGTCACACGGTGTCCATAAACGGGACGCGTGCAGTGTCAACATTGTTTTGTATTTTTTTTTTATTTTTACGTGAAAGTCTTATTGACTGTTCTGTACTTCAATATGAGCTAAAAGTTAAGATTTAGTTTAAAAATTAACCCCGTAGTCGTGCACAAACTTGTAACGGTCACAATATTGTAGAGGTAACCACTGATAGCTTAGTCTCAAATTAGTATGCTAATCTTATTTCTTAAAACAAAACTTTGTATATTACAAACTGAAAGCCATTATTTGGTGTATATTGTCTTTGTGTTCTTAATCTCTCATGATATTCATAAAATTTGCGGAACCGCGGGAGAGGCCGGGGTTGAAGAAATGCCTCACTAATTAAACTACTGGAAGTAAGAATGTGGAGCGAGACGAGTGAGGTCGGGTATTAACGGAAGTGGTATTAACGTAGTTGCATAATTCTGAATTGTTGCATACCAACAATTCAGTAATAATATGCAACAATGCTTCGGTGACTTATGTTGAAAGCATTTATATTTATAAGACAGTGCAAATTGGTAGCTGTCGATTTCCCCTTCATAAATTCATATTGGCCATCTACTCGTATAAATTAACAATGATAAATGTTTAGCTAGCACAGGGCATATAGAGGGCTTCAATTACCGTCGCAAGTATGTATAGAATGGCGATGGGCCTGTTATTGCTCACATCGGACTTATCCACGTTTATGAAAATAGGCACAATTTTGGTTTCCTTAAAAATGGTCGGAAAAGAACTCCCACACAAAATTATTAAATATAATACTTAATGGCAGTTAAAGAACATCTACCAGCTTATTAAAAAGCAAAGCAGGTATATTATGGGGGCCAGCCCTTTGTAACGTAATTTTTCTTTAATTCTTTGCGTTAATGGTATTCGGCCTACTAATCAGCTAATACATAATACAATCATCATCACTGCCAAATATTAATCGAATTGATGTTTTAGGGTCTCCGTAGTCGTAAAGGATTCCTTATAATATATTTATGTCCGTATTTCCATATGCCTACCCAAAATCTAGATTTTAACCAATTTGGACAGTCCAGACTTCCTTACGGAAAGTCAACGCGGGCGTTTTCGCAGGGCATTTGTGCAAGGATTGCGGGCAATGCTTATGTCCCGTGCTGTCGTTTTGTAGTCAGGGATGTAACTTTAGGAGCTGCCATTTACCAATTTCGTATGTAAACGGCAGAGGTTGGTTTACAAATTGAAGATTGAGCTACCTACGTAAAGTTTATTTATATCAAAGAATTTTTGTTTTTGGGGTAGGTTGTAAAATATATATGTATCATTATATATAAAATGAATAAATGTAAAAAACTCAGTATGTTTGTGCTCAACATAAAATGAAACGTACGTCTGCGACTGCAAACGAACGTGTTGTGTGATTCATAACTCCCGCCATTGAGTAAGCGTATAAAAGTGGTTGTTGCACAAGCAAACGGTGAGTCCCCCTCAGACTCAGATGATAACCGACTGTAGGAATGTAATCGAAAGACTGTAATCCACCACGTCGCCTCACTTTGACACCATCCCCGATCACATAGTGACAGTCGCCGACACGACGGCCGCAATCGACTCGTTTACAGAGCACGTTTAATCCATAATGAAGGATTGTTCACGAGAACTTCCGTTGATGGAAGACCATCGCTGGAAACTACCTACTAACGTACGTGACCTGATAACCGAGAAGAACGCTACTATTCGTGCCTACGACTCCTTCCCTTGTGACGCGAACAAAGCCCACATGCGCTAATTACAGCGTGCTGTAAAGAAACGAATAGGGGAGATTCGCTCTAAGGGTGGAACAAGATGCTCAGTGAACTCGAGCCCACCCATCAAGCCTTCTGGCACAGAGGAAATTGCGTTCCGCTGAAGAGGCTCCTATGACTTCTCTCATCCCCCCGGCAAGAGCGTCGCTTTCGACAGTCCCGACAAGGCCGAAAGTCTTGCTGACAGCCTAGAGTCCCAATGTTCTCCCAGCTCTCAACCAGTAGACCAAGCTCACCTAAACTAGGTCGACGCTGAAGTCGAACGGAGACAAAACCCTCCCACTCGTCGAAGATCCCGATGATCCTCTGACTCCCGTCATTCCAGACGAAGTGCACGGCATCATATAAGGGCTCCACGCACGGGTATCCCCCGGTTCGGACGGTATTAGGCGAGATCCTAGATCAAAATCTCATCTTCAAGGAGCACATCATGGCGGTTCGCTCGCGCGCCTCCGTCGCTCTTAGTAGACTTTACTTTATACTGACAGCCCGTAGCAAACTGTCACTAAAATGGAAACTGCGCACTTATACCGCAGTCATCCGTCCCATCATGACCTATGCCTGTGCTGTATTTGCGCACGCTAACCCACGTAATCTCCATAAGATGCAGACCCTCCAAAACCGTTTCCTCAGAAAGGTCGCGGGTGCGTATTATGTCCGTAATATCCACGTCGACCTTAAAATGCCCACCCTAAACCAGTTCATGAAACGCTTTTCTAAGCGTTTCTTCGACTGTGGCCATCAAACACCCAAATCCCCTTATTACAGCGGCCGCTAGCTGTACTCCTTCCCGCATTAGCAGTATTCGCCGACCAAGGTATCAGCACTCTACAAGCCCAAAACCCTATCGCCGTCCTACCGTCCTCGCCGCCGAGGCCCGCTGCGACGCCCAAATTCACGCCCTCCCTGACTCTTTCTCGAGCCTGTCCGTCCCGCTTAGCCTATAGCTTTAAATTAATCAGCGACCTTGCAGCGACGCCCTATGCCGAGGTCATTAGCGTGTAGTCGCTTAGTTTTTAAGTTTTTTAAGCCCTGGCTGGAGGCCTTAATTTATTAGGGCATCCACAGGCAAGCCCGGTTAAGCAGACGACAACCTCCTAGGTTGACCTGTGAGAAACCATACCCAAAAAAAAAAAAGGAAACGGGTTGAGTTGGAGCGATTATAGAGCGCACACCTCTGAGTGTAGATTTAAACGTAAGAACTATGATTCATTATTTATTTTATATGCAAATTTATTGTTGTTCGGATTTTGAAATTTTTTGTTACTTAATAATATAATAAAATATTATCTTGTGAAACCATGCTTAGTATATTTATTTCATACCTGCATTTAATATCTTTATAATCTTTATGGTACACACAATTAAGGTAATTTAGATAAGGTAAGACTGTCCTACAAAAAGGTACGGCAATCCTACATTTCAGAAGTGGGATTTGAATTTGGCATTTGTTTAAGTATATTATTAGGAACCAGAAGTAGAGATAAATAAAAAAATCGACGCAAAGATAAACGTCGCAACTGATTCGGATTTAAATCGTCACATTAATTTTAGATTTCTACTGAAAATTATACTCTTCCTGTATTTTACACACTCTTTAAAACTAACCCTTTTACATAGAATATATGGTTTAATAAAGTAACCTGAAAACATCAATGAGTATGTACTAAGAAAATATCTAGGTTTATATATGGAAAAGTATGGAATGAATAATAAAAGATAAGATGGAGGGCATGAGCTGAAAACTCTATTGATTGGTTAACATCAAAGTTAAAAAGGAACAAATAAAGTTGATAACGAGTGTTAAAATAATATTATTGAAGCCCGTTTAGTTGCTAGAAGCTCGAGTAGCTTGTTGACAACACTTAACTGGCAGTAATTGGCGTTTAGATTAACTTTTAATGACTTATGTATTTGTAGTAATGCTACTAGTTGTATAATTTGGTATCTCACTGCACCTACCGTACACCATCTTCACGCTTACAGTTTAATACATTAGAACAGGAAAAATAAACACCAGGTGAATATAAATACATTGCTTGAAAATTACATCGAGCAACTTAAATAAAACGAGGTCGCTTTGAGCGAGTTTATATGGTAAAACAATTCCAGAATGGATCGAACGGAAATTATTATTTCCACACAATATTTTGGCCTTCGTGGTTGAACGTTGAAAATGCCTTTGGTGACTGTAAATTCGTAAAACATTCTGTCAACCTTCATCTTAAGCAGATATGGAGTAAATAAACTTATTTTTTACTTTTAAAAGACAAGGAAATCTCGTGAAAGTTTCAGGAAGTACGTCGCTTGAACAAATTGCGGACGCATTTTTTGTAAATTGCGGCAACAGAAGAGAGCGTGGGAGTTAAATTGTTATTGACGGAATGTTTATCAAGTCATTTGAAAGGAAGAAATGTCTCGTATTCACACAAATGTCTCGAAATTCTAGCTGCAAACGATGTTTGTGTTGAATAATTTATAGCCTGTAGGTACAGCTAGTTAGTGATCACGTTCTAGTTTTAACTAAGATTGTTTTAGTCATCATGCCTTAAAATGTATTGCTTTGATGCAGTATATCTTCATTATATGAATTCGGATCGACTGCGCGTGCGATACACAACAATAGAAGTAATCTATGTAATTTTTAGGAGTTGACAAAGGTAGTATCCATTCGTCATTATTTCATCCATAATTAACTACTTAGTATATGCATAACTTGTAATCAAGTAGAGAGAACGATCAATATCGTAGTAATCAAGTATAATGACGCAAACGGGTCAATGTGAAGTAGAACCTATGGTTTGTACGAAATCACACAGCAGAAGTCTATGTTAACAATGCTCAAGGCATAATTATCTTTGATTTTTTTTTTTTTTTTTCTTAAATGTATCAAAGCTAGACCAACTGCAATTATTGCAAATGATGACCGTCTCAATGGTTAGGTCCAAATATGTTCCCTAGTTCAGCCAGACATTTTGTCCCACAGTATTCACACTCATCCTGTTCAGCTTACGACCCTCTAGCTAGATAGTGATATCATTTATTTTTCGGACTATTTCCACTAAAATCTCTACTTTTGTCATTCGTAGATGATTGTTCCAAATTGTTGGCGTAGTGTCTCATATTCATGCTAGACAATATGACCTTTGGTAAGGTCTAACTCTGAACTGTGTTGAAGATTAATAGGGTGTCAGTTATAACAGGCTAGTGAAGACTTATTGCATATTGCATGGTTTCTGTTTTAGAACAAAAGAGCTTTTTTAGCTTATCTGTTACGTTAACTTGGGGATACTGCAAATTAAATAAGAGACATCGAAAAATTAATGAATTAGTGGAAGCCGGAGCGTTGTTATCCCCAAGGGAAACATGGAAACTCCCTCTCATTTGCAAGATAATAATAGTTGTGTATGCGTAGCTGCTTGTATTTTGTCGACAGAATGAAAATAATGTAATCTAATGCATTTTTTTAAATGTCTCTCTCAAAGTCGAATCAACTAGGATACTAAGTTCTAGCTGATTCGTGATTATGTCAAATTCTTAGATAAAAAGTAATTAATTACTATGTTCAGTTATGTGACTAAATAGCTAGAAATAGTTGTGACCTAACTTCCAAACATTCTTGCGATGGTGCCAAGATTTATTTTATATGATTTTAGTGATATTTTGAGCTTTGCAATATGGGCAGGGTGCCCGTTTAGAATTAACTAAATCAATAGATGTTGTAGAGGATATTACGAATACACTACGACTTCACATTAGTATTAACTTATATAACGCTAATAAAATACATTGTTACGTGAGCGATGCCGCGGGATTGGCTACATAAAATTTAAGAAACAAATGACGTGCGCGCCGTCTAAATCGTTTCAATGTTGCTTCAACTTATGGCATGCAACTGACAATAAAATGGCACCGTGTGAATCAGTCTTTACCTTTGACAAAGATTAAATGGTTTTGCCTACAGTAGTATCGGTTATGGATACTTAATAGGTACTCATTCTGTATTGAGCAAGTTCGGTGCAATCTACTCATAACTGTAAGCTCCTTTACCGGCTTCCAACACAGTGACCCACTTCTTTCGGTAGATAGAGTGAAGCACTTAATAAAATTGATAGCCGTAAAACTATCACAAGTGACACATAATACGAGACGTGGGATATTACCCGCATACTCTCTAGATAAGACAATTTCTACTTACCTCCATAAACGAGATTACTCGCAAGGAGACGCTTTGTACAGGAAGCGAGTCACATTGCATAGATATTCCCTTTTTACAGCTTTTTGGAGCTCGGGTTCTGCAATTACTAATTGAGTTTGAGTTTGAGATTGGTATTATTTTGATAGACTTCTCTTGTTGTAATAAAATATTGACTTTTAATGCTACTGTCCAACGAAACGAAATGCAAATCAGAGTCCAGTGTTAGAAGGAACGAGGCCGTAGAGGTGTTAGCAGGGGCAAAAATATTACAAAATAATCGGAAAAACACAAACAGTACGCAACGAAGAAACTGCAATAACATAACATTGTTATTTGACATAGACTATGACACATTTTATTAAATGCAACAAATAGCAAAAAATTGTTTGTCGTCCAAATCACATTCCTTCATACATGGTGAGGAACGTCCATTATTATATTTATCTTTTTCTATGTTCCATTATGTACCCAGTTAATAGGTACCTGAGAGTAGGGTATACAAATAATGAAACGGCACAACCATCAGAACCGGATACTTAATTATTTTACAGACCGTTCTATTAAAAGATTTACGAGCACTTAACATCTTATCTCAATGTTATTTTAAATATCAATAAACACAGGCACATACGCCTTGTTTAGGAGTCAGAGTATTAAAATTATTGTAACCTACTAGACTACGAGCATCTTAGGCTTATTACTAATAAGCCTAAGATGCTCGTAGTCTTCGAGTATTGTAATGTAATGGCTTTTGGTGAAATAAAGAATTTTATTTATTATTATCAACTCCTCATTATTACTACTTCATAAGATTGAAAATGAAACCAATCTGCAATCACTCAAGACAATTGGTTTTGATAACAACACCTGGGTACATACTGCCACCGTCTGTATTATTGCCCCCACAACTTCGGATACTTGCCAAAGTCGGAAACCGGTATGTAAGACGGCCATTCCAGTTTTTACTTCGACTTCTATAAAACTAATCGCCTGAAAGGTTCTTTGAGAGACAGAATAATCTTAAGCAAATTAAAAAGACTTATTACACTCTAAAAGCGGTGACTGATCGAGCTAATAAAAAAAACGGTACTCAAGGAGCTTGTTTAGTTATTTACTATACACAACAATAACAGATTCTATCGGATTACCTGTACAGTTATGACTAACCCTTCGGGAAAATCTAAAAGCGTGATGGTCTGTTATTTGTAAGAAGAAAATCATATTTGGAACAAAAAAAACATTGTACCAAAAAAAAAAACAAGGAAACTACATCAACGTCTGAACACAATAATCCGAAACACTTCTGTTACACGTTGTTTAAAAATGAAAAACCAAGTGATTCGTTGTTGTTTATGTGGGTCAGATGGACCCCTCACAGAACACATATAGTTTACGATTCATGGAGTGTGTTCAGGAGACTGACTCAGACCGTCTGTTGCCTTAGTCTAAATGCTCCGCTGTTCATAAAACTGTTGCAGAGATGCAAAAATGATTGAGTGTGAGAGTAAGGTGCAGTACAGCGTAATTTTATGTGAACGCTGTTTCACGCGCGGGGTAACTATAGTATCATGTTAATTGCGTCTTTGTGTTAATGGCATGGAAAGCAGTTTTCAGTAACAATGGTTAAAAATAATATTATTTTGTGACAGCACATTTTGAGTCTCCGATTTTTATTTTATTTGACTATTAGCATGCGAATGTTCTCTTTGATTTTTGATTGACATGGCTACTTTAATTGCAGTCTAACCTCGGTTGTAACCCGTAATATAGAGTATGTTGTGTGCTTACCCTTACCTGAAACAAACATAATACAATTATAAATAACTACATTACTTTTAAGTAATAATTCAATAAGCAGATTACCTCTATTGTACTACTTAATAACGACCTAAATGCCACGAGTATTATATATTTTAACAAGAAAATATGACATAGATTACCTCTATTGTACTACTTAATAACGACCTAAATGCCACGAGTATTATCTATTTTAACAAGAAAATATTATAAAAGACATGGTTGTTATCATAAAACTACCAAAATGTTACTCTCTAATATATTATACTCTCCATCATATAAGTGGATGGTCCTATTAAACCCACTCTCGTAGAAAAACACGATAGAAAATCAATATATACAACACTGTTAAAGATCACTTTACTTTTATTAGAAGTAGGTAAATACTTAACGTCATAACATTTCGACTCATTCAGACATCAAGAAAAATATAAAACTGATCCTTTATTCCATGTATAGGATCAGTTTTATGTTTTTCTTACTAGTAGTCGATTTTGTCCAGTCATAGTAGTTCTTTTAACACACATTAACTCGTATTTCGTGTTATATACCCTTAAAAAACGATAATGTAACAGAAAAATTAAATATCAAATAAATCATAACAATTAAACGAGTAACACAGCCCATTAGTATCTACATACATATTTTTTTTTTAAATATGTTTAATATAATTTTATGAAATTCTTCCTTCATGTTTAAAACGAGGAACGTCTATGTAAAAAAGTATACACAAAATTACTATGCAAAATTAAACAGCTTCATAATGTGACGACAAAATTAAAATGAATGATTAATTTGAACATTTGAAAGTCGAACACGTTTTATCAAGACTTTTTTTTTCACACGAAATCATTTTATCCTGACAAAGTAATTCCATGTTTTACTCTCACCTCTCGTATGAATTAAGCCTTGTACTCACTTTCGAATACAACTCAACAGTCATTTCAGTAAAGTCGGAAAAAGTTTATGAGATCTGCATTTTTTCTACATTATACACAACAGTCACGATCCGCGTCCGAGCAGTAGGTAGAATTAACATAATGAATTTATTCAGCTAATTAGCTTTACACAGAACTTTCCTCGTAACGTAAAAGATGTGGTCGCTTGTTAATATTTTATGCTGACTCACCTTGTTGGTGGTAATTAAGTCTGCCTGAAACTAGCACTTTATGACAGTAAGTAGCTTTGTTTTCATTTCACAGGAACACATTGGCCTGCCGCAGATGTTAGTAAATTGTTTTATAATTCGCTGAGCACTCAGCGCATACAATATTCAGTGTGGTGACTGGTTACTGGTGTGAGCAAACACCGTCTTAAAGAGACTTAAGGCGTGCGATCGGACGGCCTTCATAATTGTCCAGGGATGAACCCCTTTAATTATCAAAAGAACAAAATGAATACTCCGCATATGTTTTTAAGTAAGTACTAGTTTTTATTAGGTACCTATAACAGAGGGGAAATTTCCGTATTTTTAAAAATGTACGCATTATAATCTCAGTCTCAATATGTCAAAAAAACAATAATTTATGTACATTTTTGACAAGTATTGACAATTTATGACATTGATTTTAAGTACGAGAATTCGCCTTCTGTTATTTGAAGAGATTAAGTATAAACAAAAGCGGCGACATAATGCCAAAGCATTTGGCCCGTAGCATGGGGTCTCTACTACTAGAACATTTTATAATAAGTCTTCAAAAAAAGTCAAAGATGGCAGCATAGGTAACCATTATGAAATTAACAATCATTAGTAAGCGATAAACGGCAGAATTTTGGCTAAAGTAAGATTAGTAAAAATCAAGACTTCCTTGTTTAATGCTGATTTATCTATTCACACTCGTTTTTCAACAAACAAACATAAAATAAGCTTTTACCTTCAATTTGAACCCATATGATGATAAAAGTAGTCATCTGTTAATCGTTTTGTTTATATAAAACTTTATTTTAAAAGGATGGCACGAAACGTTTTAAAAGTAGGTAGACTCCTCTAGGAGTCGACCTACTTTTAAAACGTTTTACGTCGTTTTAGTTTTAGTTTTAACGGCGTTAAGGCGTAAAACTACTGTCTCTGGCAATTAGTGAATAGCTGATGCTGCCATCTGTTGAACATTTTGATGACGAAAAATTGCCAGCTCAATTGCCAGACTTAGGGAGGTGTCATTTCTTTGTATGGGATTGGGTATCTGTACGTAGTATTATAATATCTGTGCCCGTAGTCATAACAGTTTTTTTAAATCACAAACTCTCTAATTTATTTAAAGTTTTTGTGTCCATTGTCGAGTATTACAATGATGGTTTGCATGCATATTGCTAGATAAGAATATCAAAGCAATTATTTTCTAAAACGAGTATAAAGTTATACAAAAAAACCGGATACGTGCGAGTTGAACTCGCGTGGAGAGGGTTCCATACGATGATGTAACCCACCAAAAACATTTTATGTTAAAAAAGCTTGGTAAGACTTTCATTGGCTTTCACTGTTAAAAAGTTTTTACATTTGATGAAGAGCCAAGCCCCTTGTTCTACAAGGCTTAACTATAAAAACCTCACATCTTGGTCAACATTAAATACCTCGTTGCCTAAGCCCAATGTATTGAACTCGTCAAAGCGAATTATATAAGCCCAAACTTGTGAGAGTTACTAGTAGCTACTGGCGAGTTCTAATGTCTACCTCCTGGCTCCATCTTCAGATCAACTCTAAGATACTAAATTATAGTTTTGTCATTCAAGCAGCTACATACATTCTGTCAAAAAAGTATCGGGAATGGATGATTTGTTTATGGTTCCAAAATGTTTTTGTTCTTTTTTTGTTGTTGTTAGATTGGCACAACTGTTTTCCATTTTGGCGGCTAGATACAGTGCTGTATTTAATTAGCTCATTAGTGTGTATTGCGAATTTCATAATGGTCAAGAACATCGAACAAAGAGTTTGTCTCTAAATTTTGCATGGTCAATGAATATCCAGTTTGGAGACACTGAAAATTTTACAGAAGGCTTACGGTGAATCGAACTTATCAAAAACACGTACATAAGAGTGATACAAATCATTCAAAAGCGGTAGAGATATGATGGAAGATTTGCCTCGCTCTGGTAGGCCATAAACGTCGTCAACTGAAGTTAACATCGAAAAAGTGAAGGAAGTAGTGACGGAAAATCCTCATTCAAGTTTGAGAGGGATAGCCGCTGAACTTTCTGTATTTCACGAGTCGATCCGTACCATTTTAAATAATGACATGGGTATGAAACATGTTGCCGCTCGGTTAGTCCCAAAAGACCTGAACTGTTGAGTCGCTGGGAACATGCTAGAACGTATGATAGAAACGCATTGTTACTGGTGACGGTGGTGGGTTTGCGAGTTTGACAAACTAGTCAACATGCTTCGATGTTGCGCCTTCAAACTAAACTGAAACCGAAAAAAGCACGCCGAAGTCGATCAAGTCAAAACTCACGTTGAATATTTTCTTTGACTATTGCGGTGTTGCGCACTCGTAATTCTTGCCAGAAGGTAAAAAGGTAAATAAAAAATGATTTTTGAGAGTTATGCGGCGTTTATGAGAGCAAATTCGAGGAAGAAGGCGAGATTTGAGGAAACAAAATTCTTGGATTTGCATCGCGATAATGCGCCTTCGCACAAGGCCACCATTGTGAACGAATTTTTGAGCAAAAACTCAACAAATACCATCGGCCAAGCACCTTATTCACCAGATATGTCTCCAGGCGACTTCTTTTTTTTTCCTGAACTTAGATTACCACTTCGTGGCACATTTTCATTCGGTAGAGGACTTATAGGAGAATTAGAAATAGGGACAAATTAGTTCAACCAGGTTTCAGGCTGGCTAAAGTAGACTTATCTTTCATGGGGTACTGTTTAAGATGTAACAATAAAATACCTCCCCACATACATCAACTGAATGAAACCAAATTTAAATCTTGTATAAAACGCACACTATGCAGCCGAGCATATTATAAGTTAGGGGATTACATTGCTGATAAAAATGCTTGGCTAATCGCTGATCCTGCTCCTCAAGTACGCATCAACTAATTGATTAGCATTTGAAAATACTGTTGGAGCTGCTGCAGATTAAAAACAAGAATCTTTGCATTGTATAAACTCAATTTTTTTGTACTGTATAATTGCTATATGCCATAATATGTGAGTACTACGTACATGCTTTAAAGCTACCATTTATAGGGTACGTCTTTCATTGACTTGAATGTGTCCTGGCGGCTGAGAGTATGTCATGCTCACTTTAATGTTTCGCTGATGGTGGCGCATGTGTTGGATCATTTAGCTCACTTCAAAATGGTTGAGTTGAATGGTGCTAATCCATGCGTCATGTTCGTGAGCGGGCGCAGTCAGTTGAGACTGGTCATCTCTTAGCTGTCACGGCGTATTTTAATTTAAAAAAAAATTCGAATTGTTTTCATATTTAAATAACGGACGCTTTTAACGTTCTGCATCGTTCTCACATGCATAATTTTAACATGAATGATGTAACCAATCTATTGTAAACATAATTTGATTTAAAAGAGTGTCCGTGGAGTTTCTTGCCCGTTCTTCTCCATAGGTACCTACTACGCTTTGGAATGGGCTTCATTTTCTTCATTTTCATTGAGCTTCATTTTTCTGACCGACCGACCTTGACAATTCAAAAGTGCCTGTAATTGGTTTATTTGAAATAAATGCTTTGAGTTTGAGTTTGAATTCGAGGCGAGAACTGAACTCAATTCCGGAAATCTCAATTGCGTTTAAAAAATGTTTTGTTGATTGGATTATTCGTTGGCGTAAGTGTATCTGAAGGAGCATACTTTGAAGGTGATAAAATAAATTTGGTTGAAAAACTAACATTTTGTGTATTATTTTTCCCGGTACTTTCTTAACAGAGTGTAGTAGTTATGTAACATTTTGTCACGACAATAATGTAGAAGTAGGTTAAGAACTCACTTATTTACCAAATAACTTCATGCTTGCAGTTGTGGTGCCTGTTATTAAAAATAAAACTGGGAATGCCTCTGATGCCTCAAATTACAGGCCTATATCCTTGGTAAGTGTTTCAGCCAAGGTGCTGGGCAGTCTGCTTGACGATCAATTGGATCAGCATCTAATACTGCATGGCGCTCAGTTTGGCTTTAGACCGGGGCTGTCCGGTGAAAGCGCTTTATTGTGTCTCAAGCATACTGTGTAGTACAAGGATAGAAAAACGCATGTCTTTGCCTGTTTCTTGGATTTATCGAAGGTCTTCGATCTTGTCAATTATGACGTGTTATGGAATTACTTGTTATCTGAAAGTTCTGTACCAATTGGAGTTGTATCAATGTTTAAGTATTGGTATAGCAATCAACGCAATTGTGTAAGGTGGAACGGCTCCTTGTCGAGTTTGTGCCGAATGAAATGCGGAGTGAGGCAGGGCGGATTTAGCTCAGCAGCACTAAGGTATGTAACGTATATGAATAATGACGGAGTGCGTACCAAGTCTGAGTTACGCACGACATGGTGTTGCTGAGTCCATCAATCAGTGCTATGAGGAGGTTAGTGTCGATATGTGAATCCTATGTGGTGACTCATGGGCTTTAATGTAATGTTGCGAAGAGTGAGCTGATGCTCTTTAAAGCATCATGTGGTTTTTCTTACCCAGCATTTCCCAATGTATCACTATGTGGAACTTCCCTGTCTATTATGATTTTTCAATAGTTTAATGGATTTGGTTCTAATGTCACTTGAGTGAAGTTTGTACTTACTTATCATTTTATGTTTGAAGGTAAGTAATCACCAAGTACGATAACTCTTTGCACGGTGTAAAGTGTTATCGTTATTGAAAATAACAAGTAAAATTGCTTCTTCTAAACTGTTTCATGAAACTTCTCATGTGAATTTGCTCATGATATTTTGAGTAAATCAATGTGTCAAAGCACATCAAAAACAAATCGTATATATATTTGCAGAATACACTGTTGCAATGGTGTGCTGTAAGTTTAGTGGTTCAGCACTAAGGAATAACAGCTTTTTTTCTCAAATACCTACATATCAAAGAAGGTTACCCTCAAGTTTATATACCCGTATTTATTGTTACCTTATAGCGTCGTTCACTCCACACATTCGTGAAAACGGACTCAATAAAAGTAACGAGTTTATATACTCATTTGTATACTCCGTCGTAATGGACGAATCTCTCATTCAAAAATATAGCTCTGTTGGTGATCGGCCACGGTTCTATTAGGAAACCTCTTTCGAGGCCCCATAAAACTTTTTACCGAGTTAAATGATAATTTTGTAAATCCGTATGATAAAAAGTCAAGCCATTATGACAAAATGTATAAGGTATGCGGAGCTATCTGATGCTTCGAATTAAACTACACACCTTTTTCGTTTTCGGCTCAAATTGATGATCGGCTCGGTACTCTCTTTCTTCTTCATAAAATTGTTTGTCCGAAAATCATAATCCATAGCACGTTTGCTATAAACTTAATTATCCATAATGTACAAAATCCCGAAATTTGTGTTTAACATAGTTATCTTTAGTTCTAAAAGTATTCTGTCATAATATCGAGTACCATAATAATTGAATCTCCTAATTTTACATGACCTAAAGTCATATGTCCTAAGTATTGTGTTAAATCAACTGGTTTTTTGATTACATGTATAATATATTTATTTATGTACAATAAACAATTATATTGCAAAATCAGATATTTTTTAATTATAACAAAATGATCCATAAAACGTATACAATAATTATTAAATAATTTTGAATATAGGACTTTTAACTTTTATAGAAAACGGTTTTATGTCTTTTGCATATTATTGATTGTAATATTTATGACAAACGGATTTAGGACATATTTTATTAAGGGATTTCAATGTTATGGCACGTGATATTATGTGATATTAAGTTCTGGTAAGTTATCATTCGGACAAATGATGATTAGGACAGAAAAAATTATGGCACTTTAAATTATGCATAAAAAATTTAGGTGACACAATAGAGAACCGATCGGCTCACTTTAATAATAACGAACCACATAACAGCAAAATACTTTTTACTGGTAAAAGGCATACTGAATTCTTCGTATAAAAATACCGTATCTAACGCTGTAGGTTTTCAACAACAAAGAAATTTTATGCCAGCAAGGAAATAAATTTTTGTTTCATCGGCACCAAGTGCTTCTTGTACCTAGTAACTACACGTTTTCAGAATTAGTTTTCAGGGGACGAATATTAAAAGCCCAATACGATAGGATTTTAGTATCACAGTTTACGTCTTCTTTTTGAACAAGAATTAAATTTGTGCTTTCAACAGGAAGCCAATCATTTGTTCTGTCTAACAAGACAGAACATAAGCTTATTGCTTACCTGTAGGTAAGCTTATTTCTGCTGAGTGCACCCGACATCATGAGGGTGGTTTACTTTAGTTTATAGAGCAAGAACATTCAAAGCAATTAAGTTCTATTACCGTTGGTAATTTGGTTCATGGAGAAGTTAGTGAAAAAGTGGAGAATAGCCCAGATGGATGTATCTTATTCATCACTGCGCCATTATTGTATCAAACTACGTTTATTCTCCTTTTAAGTTCGCCCAGTTTTCCTTTTAAAAAGTCAAACTTTTTCCATTCTCTTATCAAGTAAGTAAATGCAACTCTGTCAAAATCGAACTACGTACAGATCGCAAGGAAGTGTTTTAAGGGTATTTCAATAGGTACGTTAAAAGTGACCCGAATCTAATTGAATTAATTCAGAGGTTGCTCGTGAAGGTAATTTCCTTCTTACTCGTGATCTGTTGATTACAGCGGCTTATTTTGAAAACGTTTTGATTCTAATCTCAGCCAAAGTCTGTCAAAAAAACTTTTTCCCTAAAATTGTGTCAACTTTTGGCATTGATTGTCGCCGAAATGACATTGACTAGATTTTGAGTGTTTTTAAATAATGACAATTGGCCTTCAGTTGTAAGTGCACGAAGTAGTTTTTCTTAGTTTATCCCCCATGGGAACTAAGCCAATGTAATGCTAATTCTTACATGTATATACGTAAGATTAAAAGTTATATATCTGACACACCGCACGGTATAAAGCACCTACTGTTCTCGCCCATTATATTCACACTTTTGTGAACAATCTCGTTGGTTAGATTTTATTTCATGATAATCTTTAGTGCATTGTAATAGTTTCTTGTAATAAATCGTGTTCCGAACTTCTGACAGAATTATTATGTACCAACCATACCGCAGTGCGGAACACTCGAGAGACTCATTTGTACAAATAATATTATTCGAACTAGTTATTTTTTGCACTATACAAGCCGAAATTGATTCACGATTGTGAGTCTGCTTTTATTAACGTTTATGAACACAAACAAAACACAAATGAAACATTATCTACCATTGTTTTTCATAATAGTAATAATATTGTTGTTGTTTTATACTAACGAGATTTGCAATACGATCCTGTTACAACAAGCATAATTATGTTTTCTTCGAAAACAATTTTATTGTGGGCGAGATATAAATGTCGGGCGAGACAAAGAAAAATACTGTGCGTAAATTGACCAGTTGGTAATTGCAAGTAGATTATGATATTGTTCGCTATGTCACATCTATCGTTAGAAGAAGAGACCGGGGTAAAGCCGACTAGCTAAGGGTTTAGGTTCGGTTCTGGTTGAATTGTTCTTAAAAGTATAAGAAGAAGGTAATAAATTATACATGTCACCTACTATGGCATATTATTTAAGCTCGCCAAAAAGATGTCTTCTTAAATTTCGGTACGATTTCACACGTCTGCATTGCAATAAACTACCTCTTTTAAAAAAAAGTAAAATTCTTATGATTTCTGCAACGATCTTGGGGCCTGCGCCCACTGGCGACATGGCACGGCAGGTTGAAATCTTTCGGCATCACTGTATGCAAGCACATTCTGAAATTTAAATTTTATTATCATACTATTAAGTTATATTTATATTCGTCGCATTAAAATCAATTCGCATGCCAAGCAGCCAGTGGGTGCAGGCATTTATTCGGACATACCGTAAGAATGCCACTAAATATATATTTGTACTGAAACACATCTGCCTATAGAACCAGTAAATAAAGGCTAAATCTGTGAGCTGAATATCAAATAAACTAGGCAACATTTGGAGCCAAAATGGCATCCGTGCAGCGTGCAAATTGACATACCTGCATTTGAAAAAAACAGAAGAATAATTTAATCAAATAAATAACGAAAACCCAATCCTAATCATATCAGTAGTTTTTGATAAAATGGCGGACATTTAAAAGAACATACGCACGTCTCGAATAAAGAAGCTCCTTTTTTGTAGTCGGTCAATAAAATGTGCAAAAATCACTACAATTGCTTGACACGCAGTTACATTGCGTAAAAAGTTACTGTATGTTTAGCATTTTCACTTACATTCCTTTTCGCAGAATGGTTTCTTTGCCTACGGCACAAACGTTTCTTTCGTTAGACCTTCAATTAAACATTTACAAATGTGCTGCAGTGTACGCTTACAAAAGTTACGTACAGCTCAGCCGGTGGAAAAAGAGTCTAACCAATCTGCAGCTCAGTACGTGCACTGTTGGAGTTCTTTTAAAAGAACAGTCGAGCGTCCATGAGACACACGGTCATGATTCAGTTTAAAACTACGTAACATTCAAGTTTGATGGATATTGGTGTGGGAAAAACGCGAATAATACAATCACTCTATCTAGAATACACTTTTTATTAATATACATCACAATGAAAATTAACTTGGCTACGGTTTTCCTAAACTGAACAAACAACAATCACAAACAATTAGTTCAACCACGCTCAGGTTCCTTTGACCAAAACTATGTCACTGAATCCACCAGCAATAAATAAGATATTGCCAAAGTTATAACATAATTGTAAATGTAAATGAAACAATCAACCTCCGAAATCTATTAAAACAGTTCAAACAATAAAACCTAACTAGCGATTATTCCGGAATGTCTCAGATATTCTCATAGCAGCACAAACTTTCCGTCGTCATGACAGATATGAAAGTAGTCGACGACGATGATAGAGATTCTGATAGAGATAGTGTAAGCATTCAAATAGGCACCATCCATTACCTTACAGACGGTTGTTCAATAACATTCATCAATAGTGGCCTACCCTTTGAATAGATATCATCAGAGCAATCTATTGTTCAGCTGTCCCAACCGACTTTACTGGCATTCCCATCGTACAATGAGCTTTATTCTGAAGCTGCAATATTGTCTACTGGCTAGTCAGCCAGTTTCAGTGAATAAGATATTTAAACGGTCTTTTAAATATCTTATTCACTGCAATAACGTCTACTTTTAATCCGACGAAAAATAAGGAGGAGGTTCTCAAGCCAAAGCGTATTTTTTTTCTGTTTATCTCCACGCATTTCTTTTTACACAGTAGTGCGATTTTGACGATTTCTTTTTTTAATAAAAAGGGTATGTCTTGAAGTTGGTCCAATAAAAACTTGTAATATGAAGTCCACCCATAATGGATAGAAAACAAGGTGTTAATCGATATTTTTCCCTCTTGTGTTTTTATTTGTGAACCGTTTCTATTGAAACATGGTACACATATGTAGTTCTGATGATAAAAAAGAGATTTCAATTTGACCTGAAGATAGAGACGGAGGACAGTCGAGAGAGATCCTCAATAGTTTATAGTAGTTTCGTTGTGTTTGGGCAAATTTTATTCATCTTGATGAGAACTTTAGACTAGCTCGGGTATGACTGTCATAAGTGTCTGATGTTGGAGACGGAAGGCTGTCGTGGGTGATTTCATATATTAGCTGTGAGAACATACACAAACAAATCAAAATTTTAGAAATTATATTAATTACAGCTCGCGCGGCAGTTAGTGTGCCCTCATATACTCATACACAACAAATCCTTAACTTCTGGCATATTTCCTTACGGAAAGTGCCAAAGATTGTGCATAAACCTAAATCGGATAACAATGACTACATAATAAACTATAAGCCCATCTCGATTCTTTCAACGGTTGCCGAACTGTTTCAGTCACTTCTTTGCTCACATTTACAAAACCATATAAAGCTACGAGTATACATTAGCGATTGTCAGCACAGATTCGTTGGATCACGATTAACAAGTACTAATCTGGTTCTATTTGCATTTTATTTTACTTCAATAAAAATAAAACATTTATTTCCGTCTAGAGGGGCCCCTATATATCCATACCTTACCAACTAACATATTTAAAGTTTATTTTTTTTGTTGTTGTGAATACTAGCATAAAACTAAGTTAGAAGCACTTCCCTAGCTTTTTCTTATGCTGTCCTGTGGTACTTGTCCGCGGAAGCGACGGAACACCACGTCCTGCGGCCAAAAGTCTTCTTCCATGACGACTGGAACATAACAATTCGGTACGCACACCACGAACGCCTTGAAGTCGACGTTACGGTGCGACTCCAGTAACTGCACCGTCGGCGTGTACCTCGTCTTCTGGCGCACGTACTCTGCGATGCCTTCCGCCTTAGTTGTGTAGTATTTGGCTATTGATGTTGGTCATCAAGCTGATGTCGTTTATAGAGACTTCAGCAAGGCCAATAATAAAGGTTCCACATAAAAACCTTTCTTGTACGGGTATCAATGGCAGCTTACTTAAACGGGTAATTTTATATAATTAGCAGATAGATCTTTATTTGTGGGGCTTGTAGCTAAGTAGGCAATGGATCTAGTTAAGCTACGCTTTTCGAGGTCTGTCCGTGGATGGGTGGCCATCTTTATATACCGAGACCCCTTCGTGCCTCGGAAAGCACGTTAAGCCGTTGGTCCCGGTTGTCTTTCGTGAACTTTTGACAGTCGTTACGGGTTGTCAAAAGCCCGAAATTCTGACCATAACTCTTGACAACAGGTATCGTGTTGCCCAGGTTTGAGATACAAAGACAATGTTTTGTCAGCAATGTTAACATTTAATAAGATTAATGCTTTTGAACGCTTGTAAAGACACTCGGACAAAACAGACGCTACGCTAGTGTGTGTTTTGTCCGAGTGTGTTTACATGCACATATTTTGTAGATTTTTAAATAATAATATTACCAACATTTATTGATTGGACCATTTCGTCAATAGTTTATAATTACATAAATCCACAATGTCCCTTGTGTATGTGTATAGGTTTTTTTTTTAAATCTTCTTTAATTTAAGTTTTGCTGAATTTTACCCGTTCTGGTAAAATTCAGCAAAACTACAAAAACATTTCGAAATTACAACGATCGCGTACGGTTCTCAGGCCCTAATTTTGCCAGTACAGACCACGCCAACTTCGCGTTCAATTTGCGCGGTTTCTTTGTTTCGATTGTGTCATAGAGAATACGTTATATGCAGATACCGTGTCAAGTTAGGGGATTGACGTGGTTTCGAAGTAAGGAATCATTATGTGGTCAAAGTGAATTAGGGACCTGGTTCTCATGAAACCATGCCTATTTCATTCACATTCCGTACATATTGGTATATTACATCTACGGATCAGCATTCGTCATCTCTTCTATTTAAACAAGTATATTTTGGACTAGTCGAAAAGAAGTAGCAAGATATTCATAATACTTTGATATAGAACCGAGAGAGAGTGCAACCCTTTTTCGGTAAATTTACACTGAAATGAGAAAATGATGATTATGTAGGTATTTTAATAGGCGATCGATGCTGCTGCAGACGTGCTACCTGAAATGAAAAGACCGGCAATATTAGATGGACAAAATTACATAACTCAGTTAAATATACGACACTACCATGTGAACGCCACCCATGGAAATCAAGAGGCCGTTGTCAATGAAGTAAAACAAAAATATTGGATTTTCAGATTGCAACCAACGGTTAAAAAAGTAGTAACGAAATAACCACCGGTAGATTGCACCCTGCTCCCGATACCGGCGGACCACAATTTTTGATTTTTTAAATGTTGTTTTATAAAAATAAAAAATGCAGCAAAATAAGGATAAAAATAAAGTAACGACGTAATCATCCACTTATTTTCAGGCGACACAGGCCTTTAGATAAAAACCTTAACCTAAACATACATATCTTTATCAAAAACAAAACTTGTGTTAATAAATAAGACTATGTTAGTAGCACTTTAATTTGCACTAGCTTGACTTTGTTCTGTCTTGTGGTACGTGTCCGCGAAAGTGACGGAACACCACATCATGCGGCCAAAAGTATTCTTCCATGACAAAGGGCAGATAGCAATTCGGTACGCGCACCACGAACACCTTAAAGTTGACAAGTGCGAGTCGAATAAATAACGAATCGATATAAAGAATATTCAAACGCGTCCATCGTCCGTGATCCGCGCATCGGATCGCGGCACAAGCGAGGTAAGCCAAATGCGCAAGGTCATAGAGGCCTCCATACGCTTTAATAGCGAGGCCTCGCCTCTTAGCTTTATACACATTCGGCTAACATTTACTTTGTAGTTTTAACCGTACGATTTACGCAAAGTAAGCTGTAGCTCTAGGTGGAAATTACACAAGCATTTGTTCAAATGGAGTTTTAAAAGTTTTAATACACTGTGAAGCTCATTGTCAGATAGACGTCAATAGTTCATTCAAATAAGTCTCCACGTAATAAAATTCTTGGGAAATCACACTTCTACTATTAACGGCACATAAAGAAGGGAAACAAGTTTCTATGACAATCACATTACCTGCCACGAATGCGATAAATGGCGTCACTGTGCGAATGTGCAATGCAATAAATTTGCTCATCTAGTATGTTAATATTATCTTACCCGGCACTAGAATAAATAAATTAAGTTTAATATAAAAAGCATAGTGTTACAAAGAAAACATTTTGTGAAATTTATTTTACGAGGTTGCTTAGCGTCGCATACAATAGGGATGATGTCAATTTTTTATTAGTAACTGAAAAAAAAAAGTTTTCTAATAGTTCAAACAATATTTTAAAAGTGTTAAAGCTTAAAAAAATGCCAAGTTATAAACATTAAAAAAATGGATGTTAGACAAGGACAGTACTATCGTAGAAGTGACGTCACGACTATGTAACTTCTTACTATGGCGGGAATAATCCCCAGCAAAAACTTTCAAAGTTTGTAGTTTCGTCATATTTAACAGATTCTTTGAAATTACAATATTTTTTCGAACATTTTAATATTAGTTCATCATCCCTCTTCTGGTTCCATGCTATGAGAGATTTTATCAGGTGGATGTTCAGAAATAAACAAGATAATAATAATTACTTTGGTTCGCTCTACTTATTATGTTCATAATTAAGTCTAACAAGCATCTGTTGGCCATAATTAATAAGACCGTCAACATACCAATTGACACCTAATTTTGATTCCATAAATCACGTGAAGGTTAAATAAGCGTTTGGTGTGACAGGTGTGTCATATAGCTACCGTCAATCGTGCACGAGAAACTTAACTAATATCAGTCATATTGGATTACATTGCGGTAATTTGTTATTCAGAACTCACAAAGGGGATGAGTTATGAAGCCAAAATTAGAATATAGCGGTACTTACCACACTGTTGAACGCTGCGGGAAATTGAAGTAGACATTATGTTCATGTAACGAACTGTAGGTTGAGGCAGATCCAAAGTTTTATTTAAGTATCGTAACTTTGCGAGACGTGTTTTTTTCAAGAATTTTGGTGTAACTTTCAAACTACTTAGGTACAATTAACCTAAGTAGTTTGAAAGTTACACCAAAATTCTTGAAAAGAGTACTAAAGGACTACAATTTAATTTGAAACTCATTAAATAATGTCAGGTTAAAATGACAATGCCAGATCCTGCCCCAGCTACTTACAGGAAATGTCAATTAATGAAAATAGTTGTAACGATTATAGGAACTTGCCGATTACAAATCAATGATAAAAGGAATTCAAACCCTGAATTTCCTACTGCGTTACTTATTGCGTATGATACACAACAAAAACAAAGTTTTAAATACCTGTTAAACAAAAACTCATATTACGATTAAATTAATTATGATAATGCGTAACGTACATGTTGTCTAAATCGCTTTTTAACAATTATAAACTGCACCTAACATATAATCAATGTCATTATTGTTTTAAGATTTTAACAGAAACCGCAAGTTCTACAGACATTAGGACAAATGTTTAGTTAACAGTAATAAATAAGCTTTAAGATGCAGTATATTGCAGGCTTGTAAATGACTTTTTGATTTGAGTGGGGCAAAGTTCTATAGAGTTTCTAGCATTGTCCTTTAATGTTTCCACTAAAAACCAAAATATTTACACAACGTTCTTATTTAGTTATTGGGCGATTACAGGTATTCGTAAAAACAGGGAAAAACTTTTTGAACTTTACGGTCTAAAGCAACATTTGAATAATACAAGTGTGACGGTACCTAAATTACCCTAGGCTGATAAAATTTTCGTTTTTCCTAATTACGGGAAAAGGCCACACTCCAACCCCGCGCGGCCCTATAGAGCTCGTCATCAGACTTGGTCACTCTCCCACCGATAATTGAAATTAATTCCCAAATTTATAGAAGCCAAATGCCTTGATATTATTAATAAGGCAAGGAAATAATTGTAAAAATGTTAGATGATACTTAGGAATTCATAGTTATGAAATATATTGGATGTGATTTTAGAAAGCTAAATAATATAGGGATGCAGAGTAAATTATTATATAAACTTGTGAGTAACCCAAACGCTAGCGCGTAACAGATATTTAAATAATTGTTAAGTTGGAAAAAATATCAAAGAAGGAGCGTAGTTATAATTCATACAAATTCTTTGTTGAGAAAAGCAAACTGCCGTTGTTTTTGAATGATGCTCTTTGGCCGGAAGGTATTTACTTTCGACAGTTTGTGCAGTTTAAAAATAAAGACAGAGTTAGTGTAAGCTCTGCTTCGAGTATCCTTCAGAAACAACCGTAATGGATAGTTACTTGAAACAAGCGTGTTCCAACAGGTTTGTTACATTTAATTGTAAATCCGTAAAGAGGTCATTAGACAGTGTTCGAGATTTGTGTAAGCTTGCGGATGTACTAGCGCTTCAAGAGACTTGGCTCCTCCCCCATGATGTGCACTTTCTCAATACAATACATAAAGACTTTGAGTACACGGGGAAGTCTGCTGTAGATACATCCGCAGGTATTCTTAAAGGGCGTCCTTATGGTGGAGTGGCTATTTTATGGCGCAAAGGATTATTTAAAACGGTGAGTTTTGTTAATTGTAATAGTAACAGGCTAGCGGCCATAAAAGCGACATTTAGTGACAATCGCTCGGTAATTATATTTAGTGTCTACATGCCGACGGACAACTTAGAGAATCTCCTAGAATACACAAATTGTTTAGGTGAAATCAGTGCCATTGTTGAAAACAATGACACTGAAACAATATTCATGCTAGGAGACTTTAACTCGCATCCACATCAGCCGTTTTGGTCGAAGCTATGTAACCACTGTCAAGATCATCAATGGATATGCGCTGATGTAGAAAAATTTGGTATTGACTCTGAAGTTTTTACTTATGTAAGTGACATAAATGGTAGTCAGCGATGGCTGGATCACTGTATCGTAACTAAGTCAGCGTGGCGCACTGTAACAAATGTCATCGTGGATCTCGATACCTATTGGTCAGACCATCTACCCTTAATAATTGAGTGTGATTTAAATGTAGTCGTGCCAAAACTGGCGCAGGAAATTAAAGTAAAGAATAACGTTTTGTGGCGGGAGCGCAATAAGGGGGAAATAGATAAGTATCGGGATCAATGTAACAAAGAGTTTAGGAATATCCACTATCCTGAGTTGTTTGAGAAGTGTGGAGATAATATGTGTAATATTGTAGAACATAGGCGTGAACTAGATAGTATGTATGGCAATATTGTTAATACTTTGTCAGTGGCTGCTGTGCAGGCCTGGGATGACAAGCAACCACAAAAGGCGAGACAAGTGGCAGGCTGGAACAAACACGTTCGGTGCGCTTATGGGGAGGCTCGGTCCAAGTATCAAACGTGGCTATTCTATAATAAGCCAAAATCTGGTAACATTTGGGAAGACATGCGACGGAGTCAGAAAAAGATTTTCTGACTCCGTCGCATGTCTTCCCAGGGGTAGGCTTAAATGGTGCCAAAATCACCAGGATCAGATTAAGATGGACATAATAGCGTCTCACCGAGCGACTAAGAATTTTCCTGAGTTCTGGAAGTCGACCAATAAGCTGAAGTTTGGACCGGGCCGCCCTGTGAGTGTGGGGGAATGTGGGTCGCCGGAGGACATAGCCTGCATGTTCAAGGATCGATTTATGGTATCATCTCCTCTTGGGCCGGCACGGGGGGTGATCGATGATGAGACTCGTTGTGATTATGAACCGATCCGTTTCTCTGCCAAGCAAGTAGCCGAGTTGATTAAAAGAATTGCGAAGGGAAAGTCTCCGGGTCACGACGGTCTCAGCATTGAGCACCTTAGGTGTGCTGGGGTACATCTGTCTAGGGTTCTGGCGCTGTTTTTCACGATGTGCATCAGCCACTCATACCTTCCACCCGAGATGCTGAAAACAATAGTGGTACCAATCGTGAAAAACAAGACTGGGGATGTATCTGACAGGGCGAATTACAGACCGATATCCTTGGCAACTGTTATTGCTAAGGTGTTGGACGGTCTGCTGGACAAGGAACTTGACAAATGGATAACTTTACATGACGCACAGTTTGGGTTTCGGCCTGGACTTTCCACTGAGAGTGCTATCCTTTGCCTAAAGCAGACCGTCCAATACTATAAGGATAGAAGGACTCCAGTGTATGCCTGCTTCCTTGATCTCTCAAAGGCATTTGACCTGGTGTCATATGATGTCCTTTGGGATAGGCTCGAGGGGGCAGGTGTACCACCTGAGGTGACGGGTTTGTTCCAGTACTGGTACTCTAACCAGTTAAACCAAGTTCGTTGGGGAGACGTGCTATCGGAAGCGTACAGGTTGGAATGTGGGGTGAGACAGGGGGGGATAACCTCACCTAAGCTCTTTAACCTGTATTTAAATGAGTTGATCGTTGAACTCAGCAGCAGACCAGTTGGGTGCAAAATAGGTGGAGCGAGCGTCAACAATTTAAGTTACGCTGATGACATGGTGCTGCTGGGTCCAACGGCTGGCTCAATCAGAGAGATGCTGAACGTCTGTGAAAGGTTTGCGGTAACCCACGGACTGATTTATAATGAAAATGAAAGTGAATACCTGATTTTTGCTGCTCCCGGTAAACATCTAAATTACGAGCCCTCAATATCCCTCAATGGACGTAAACTGGAAAGGGTCGCCCAATTTAAATACCTGGGTCATTATGTCACCGAGGATCTCAAGGATCAGGTAGATATGGATCGTGAGCGCAGGGCACTAGCAGCCAGATGCAACATGTTGGCTCATAGATTTGCTCGTTGTAGTAACGAGGTCAAAATAACTTTATTTAAATCTTATTGTCAAGGGTTCTACACGGGCAGTTTGTGGGTCAACGGTAAGCGGAGGGCTCTAGATGCTCTGCACCCATATAATAATGGCTTCAGAGTGCTGTTGAGGTTGCCCCGGTTCTGTAGTGCGTCTAGTATGTTTGCTGTAGCACGAACAGACGACTTTTATGCCATCATGAGGAAGAAAGCCGCATCCTTGATAAGCAGAATGAGGGCTAGCAGCAACAGTATTTTGAAAACCCTGGCTGAACAGCACGATGCACCAATATTAAGACACTCTGTCCGGTTTTTCGTGCGGCAGGGATAAATAATAATGTGCACTTAATGAATACTAACCCTTAGTTGATAAGTTGTTTTTGTACTAACCATTGGACCTATGTTGTCAAGATAAATAAACATAAAATAAAAATAAAAATATTTGATCAGTCGTAACTCACACGATACCTCGCATCTACACTCGGAGTACTCAGATATATACTTCCATAAAGTGACGCAAGCGGCTTTCCAGCGGCATAGCGTCGACATCATACTCTTTCGGAGTCATGGCCCCTAGCAGTTCTCTCGAACTGATAAACGTGCCGAAGCAGCTTTTCCTGCGGCAACCGTGCGAATGTCCTTGTCTAGCATCGGAGCGGCTAGTTCTAGCGGCATTGCGTCTGCATCATGCTCTTAAGGAGACATGGTCCCTATCAGTCCTTAGACTGGATATGAGATAGTTGTGGTCACCCAAACCCCTGGAAGTTCACTCTTTGCACAAAAAACATATTTGCAAGACAAGTGCTCATGTCAGTCTGACCGAATTATTAGTCTCAGAAATCAAATTCAAAATATTTTATTTCACATAAACCTACATGGGCACTGAAACGTCAGATTCTAGGTGCACGGTTCCAATTGGTCGTTTCCTATGGAGAAGAGCCGGCAAGAAACTCCATGGTTACTCTTTTTAAAATATTTGTGTTTTTTAATTTTGTGACGTTCTCACATTTACAAAATATAAAATAATCTAATAAAGTAAAATCAAAAAACTAAATAAAAATTGTAGGTATATAATGTCAAATAATGAAAATATTATGTCAGAGTTATGTAAAAGTCAATATATAATAAAAAAATAAAAATTAAACACCATTATTTGGGAGCAGTTATTAGAAATTTACATAGTGATGCCGTTTATGAGGTACCAGGGAAGCCACATGTGCAGAGGCAATTATTGCCAAACTTTCTTGTCTTCGACGTAGTCTTTAATACGCTTTTTTTATAAGGACACGATTGATGTGGGTTTTGAACTTTCCATCGCTAAGTTCTATAACCGACTTTGGCAACTTGCTATACAACGTGTAACGGAATTAACGCAAGAGCTCATACACCCCAATTAGAATATTAAATTATAAGACTAAAATAACATCTGTAATTTAATTTAGATAAACCACACCTAGCATTTTTTAAATAAAATAGTTGTCCTGACTAAACATAAAACGTTTGAGCGCACTACTCGATCTGTACCCACACTAATGGCGCACGCACCGCACACTAATGTGCCTGCCAGCTGGCTAGGTAGGTAAGGACTGCAAGAGTAGGAGTACGCACTAGGTATGTGTGTACGTTAGTTCAATGACCGAACATTACGTACAGATCACACGTAAAGTCTCGTAAACACTGGCGCGACGCCGCAGCGCGACACAAAGGCAGCGCGTGTCGCGCGACGAGTGGTGCCTCTGTGTCATGCTGTGGCGTCGCGCCTGTTTGTGGGAGCCTTAATAAATAAGCTTTGGATTATTTTGTTCTAAGTTATTAGGTTTAGTAAAGGGGAAGCATTTTAAAATCGAGCAACTTTTCGACCGTCTGCGATAGGGTGTTACCTCCGGCGTGCGCCCGCGCCCATTCGCCGCACGGTCGTCCCGGAGACTGACTCATTTAAGGTTCGTTCCCACGGTCCCGTCGTGCCTGTTTGTGCGAGCCTTTATCTCTTATGCGTACTTAACTGTTGCGATATCATATTCTGAGTCGGTGTGGTTGCGATATCATATTCTGAGTCGGCGTGTATGAATGATTTGAATCACAAAGATTTACACTAATTAAATTCGGTAAAGATAAAAGTAATTACTTACAGGTTTGAGTCTCCACAAATGCTGGTTATGCTGGTTGTAAATGCCAACTCGCGTGAAGGTGCTCTCGTCCGTCCAGATGATGTTTCCTTGCCAGTTCTCTAACAACCATCTACTAAATTCCAAACGTGGCAAGTAGTCGTTCGGCGTCAGCTCCTGACAACGTCGCAGGTGAAACGGGAGTTCACCATCAGCGCGTAACGTTCGCCACACGTACATGTGGCTGCAGTCGAATAATGGCGCTGCTTCTCTATCTTCTCTTCTCTTCTCCTCTCTTCTCATTAGTTGTTGGTATGAAAACCTTCGTGCACAATTGTCAACCTCAAACGAAAAAGGAACCATTTATATTGTGATATATACAAGTGTGTCAACTCGATAGTAATATGTTTTCAGATATAATCCTATAAAGTAATATAAAAGTGATTGTTTTACTCTGGACCTTCAGGAATATATAACAAGTGGTAGCAGAGCGTGGTTTAAATGTAAGTAAGTCAAATATAAAGATGACTACATACTACCGAATAGATTCGCTAACAAAAAATAATTATGATACTTGGAGCGTCCAGGCTCAAGCCGTATTAATTAAGAATGACTTGTGGGAGGTTGCCAGTGGCATTATAACGCCGTCTAAAAATGAAGATGAGAAAAATATCTTCAACGAAAAGGATCAACTGGCACGATCTGAACTTTTGTTACTGATCTCACCATCAGAGATAAAACAGGTAAAAAATTGCAAAACATCTTACGAACTTTGGAGTAAATTGAAAAATATATACCAGAGTACCGGCCCTGCGCGTAAGGCAACATTACTAAAGCAACTAATACTAAAAAAAATTGATAGTAATGATGTTCGTGAACATTTAAATCATTTCATGGACATAGTCGAGAAGCTCGCTGACATGAACGTAGACCTGCATCCAGACCTACTATGTATAATGATGCTGTACAGTCTGCCGGCAAACTACGAAAATTTCAGAATCGCAATTGAATCTCGTGACAAGTTGCCTACGCCTGACGAACTAAAAATAAAAATAATAGAAGAAAGTGAAGCTAGAAAGAACACAAAAACAGAAGAAGAAGCTTTCTATACTAAAATGAAAACCAAGTTTTGCAATACCTGTAAGAAAAAAGGACATACTACAGAAACATGTTGGAGCAAAAAGAAGGTTGTTAAAATGAAACAAGAAAATGACAAAAGACGTCTAGAAAAGTCTTATAGAATAGAATAGAATTTTCTTTATTGGAGTAACCAAGACTCAACAGTATTATTAGTAAAAAACCTACGACTATGTTAGTAAGCACAGACACTAAACAAAAACAAGGAAAATAAAATAAAAACAAGGGTAACGGTTGGTCATCGTTGCGACATCCCATGAGAGACTGCACAACAGTGACCCACGTATAAACAGTCCCATCGACTTGCAACCATGCTTAAGACACTGTTGGAGCTGTCCCACACTCTGCGCACCAGGGAAGCACACCTTTTACGCATTGATGCGTAAAAGCAATCTACATGCGCATCCGCAAACATCCCTGACGCACTACAGAAACGGGGCAGACCCACTAGTATCCTAAAGGCATTGTTGTATTGAACGCGGAGAGCACTGTATGATTTTCGCGTATATCTAGCCCACAGGCTGCACGTGTAAAAAGCAGTACTGTAGGCTCGAAAGAGCGTGATTTTAACAGGAAGAGAGCATCGTGCAAACCTGCGAGCCAGCATGTTTGCTCTAACCGACAATGCCCGCCGTTCCCGTTCAATGTCATCATCGTCTTTGAGGTTGGGAGTCAATATATGACCAAGATACTTAAATCTGTAGACCCTCAGCAAAGGTGTACCATAAAGTATTACAGGTGGTACTGCATCAGGACTTTTACCCTCAGCCTCAAAGACCATGACCTCCGACTTCTTGGTGTTGTATGCCAAGCCATGGATTTTAGCATACGCTTCACATTGCGCAACCAATTTTCGCAACCCGCAAACTGACGCGCTCAGCAATACCATGTCGTCCGCGTAACTGATATTATTGATGCAGGTACCGTCTATATAACATCCGATCCTGGTACTGCTGAGCCCGCCAATCAGCTCGTTCATATAAAGGTTGAAAAGCGTTGGTGAGCTCAATCCACCCTGCCTCACCCCACACTCCAACCCGTAAGGACGAGAAAACGCCCCCGCCCATCGTACAGTGTTAATCTGGTTTCCATACCAAAACTTTAAAATGTTAACAAGTTCTGTGGGTAAATTTACCCGCTCTAATTTACTCCACAACACATCATAGGAAACCAGATCAAATGCCTTTGAGAGGTCCAGAAAGCAAGCATAAATAGGCGTCCCGCGCATAGTACGACACAGCATGCTTAAGACACAACACCGCACTCTCTGTTGATAAACCAGCTCTGAATCCAAACTGGTTATCATGAATAATAATCCTACTATTTAGTTGTGTATTAAGCATGCTGTCAAATACCTTTGAAATCACAGTAGCTAGTGAAATGGGCCTATAGTTACCGCTATCGGCGAGGTCACCAGTTTTGTTTTTAACAATTGGCACTACCACTGTACGCATCATCTCACCAGGCAGGTAACTATGACTCATACAAATGCCATATAACATAGCAAGCACCCTTGGTAAGTGAGGGCCAGCATATCGAAGGTGCTCGATGCTAAGCCCATCATGACCGGGGGACTTACCCCTTGACATACATCTAACAGTCCGAGCAATCTCCGGGGACTTAAATTTTACCCCTATCTCCATGCCGGGCACAACATCGAGCGACGAACGTGTGGGTCCTAGAGGTGATTTAACTAAAAATGCTTCTTTAAAAAGATTCGCAATATCCTCAGGCTCACTCTTGCTACCGACGCTCACAGGGATTCCCGGTCTGGTTTTCAATTTATTCGTGTGTTTTCAGAAACTACGAAAATAATTTTTAGCGTGGTGTGAGGCTAGAATGTCCATTTTAACTTGGTCTTCATGATCCTGACACCACTTTAACCTTGACTTAAAGACCTTTCTGGCCTCACGCATTTCGTTATAGAGTAAGCCAGTAGAAGGTTTGCCAAACCACGTCCACAATATAAATTTCTGCCTAGCCTCCCTATGAGCCTCTGCAACATGTTTGTTCCAGCCAACTATTACCCGCTTAGAGCACCTACTGCCGCCTCCCCGACCTATCACAGCAGCCCCACATAAAGCATGTACGATGTCTGTATACAGTTTCTCAATAACACTCTTATGACTAGGGTTGTTACACATACTGTCACAGCATTCACCAAGCTCATGCGGGAAGTCAATTAGTTTTAATCTTTCATGGCATTCACGCTGATAGGTTTCTATCTGATTTTGACTTCTCACTCCCCACACAACCTTGTTCACATTTGCAACATTAACACATTTCTTTGGCAGCATAATATTCAGGTCACATTCTACTACCAGAGGCAAGTGGTCTGACCAAAGCATATCATAAACTACATACACATTCCTGACGGAGGCCACTGCCGCTTCCGTCACTACACAGTGATCCAGCCACCTCGTTGACCCATGAGCCTCACTCAAGAATGTATATGTGTTCGAACTTAAACCTAACATTTCTGTATCAATACACGACCAGGATTGCTCGGCACAATAGCCTGCAAGTTCGACATAAAATTGCTCTGACGGGTGCGCATTAAAAGCTCCCAACATGTAAACATATTCTATATTACAGTTATCAATTATGGCACTCACCGAGCTCAAGATATCCGTAAAATCCGTTAAATTTGATACATTGTCCGTGGGCATGTAAACACTTAACACTAGGAAGGATTTATCCTTAACCACAATTTTCACTTCACAAATGCGTGGGTTACCGCACTGAACAACAACCACATCATGGAAAAGACGTTTTCTCCACAGAAGGGCGACGCCACCATGCGGTCTACCGCGAAGAATTCCCGCTGACGTGTCTACTGCTGATACTCCACTACTGCTGAACTAATCACTCATTGTGTCAAGAAACGAGATTTCCTCAGGCAGTAACCATGTTTCCTGCAGCGCAATCACATCCGATTGTTTACATAGTTCACGAATACTCTGAGCGGAGCGCTTGACATTTTTACAATTAAAAGTCACGAGCTAGCAAACATTATCGTTACTCAACATTATTAACAAGTTGCGCGCCGGATACCTTTAAGGTAGATACATTGCTTACGTTTTTCGATCTGTAGTTAACAAAACGTCGAAATACTATGCCCTGTGGCCACAATTTCTCATCCAAGTATAGTTGTAGCTTACTGGGACACAACAAACTTGTACGCATTGTGTTCACACTGCCGCTTAATATTAATTCTTTCTAGGTTCACTTTTTCCCCAGTTCTATTTTCAATATAACAGGTTATATCCGATTCGGAAGTGTCCCTATGTACATTAGATATAAACATAGGTATCTTTCTCAGCTGTCAGCTGATCTGAATTTCTCCTCAGTTTCGAGGACACTAGTACCAGTTCTTCCTGTAAGCCTATCTTTATACTTTTGTTTCTTATATTTAACCATCGTAAAACCATCATTAGTTTCAACAGCTGCAACGCTCGCATAAGACGGGCGCGGTGTTATCGACGACGCATGAATCACCGCTTCACTCAGCTGTTTACTGGGCTCATTAACGAATGCTGCTAACGGTAACGATGACACATCGGCCCGATCTCCTTTACTTGTCACATGGATCTTGCTGTCTCTGTCGCCGTTGTGAGAATCGCAACGGTTGACCGTTGGTGAATGTGTTTCAGCACTACCCTCCATCCGAGTTAAGTTAATATTTGGGCAACTATTATTTGGTTGATGAATTGCTCCAAATGATAATAACTGATCCGAACAGCCCGTGTCTTCTTGAAACACGCATACAGTACTGTTACGAGTATCGCTGGATGCACCTCTTTTTGTGTTAACATTTATGTCAACATTTGCGGCCGCGCACGGTAACGCCAGAAATTTCATGTTACACTCTGTTTTTACGCCTCGCAGCTCGTCTTGAGTCACATATGAAGATTTAATTTGATCAATCTCGGCTCTCACTATTACCAAATCCTTCAGCAGCTTTGATACATCCAGATGATCGAATGTGATAGGAGGTAGCTTCTCGAGATCCCGGGCTACAAACACCGGCAAAACATCAGGCTCGGTGGTTTTAAATATAGCAATGATGTCGTTCAACACCCTATTATCTTTGCCTTTTCCTTTGCGGACAGTGCTACGCACCTCAGATGACAACGATTCTATCAGTAACGATTTTGATTTTTGAATCTGTTCACTTCAAAATGCCGACGCACATATTTAAACCAAACTAGTCTCATCAGCGATCGACACTTTGTTTTGAATGTAAGCTAAAAGCTCATCAATAACAATGTTACACGAAACACACTTTACTGTATCCGTCATTTTGTTAATTACGCACGGGCAGCGCGTCAACCGATAAACGCGAGTGCAGGTAATGACTGCGCGCTCGCGACTGACCGACTGACTGACTAACCTTACACCAATTTGTTTGTCAGCCACCTCTCCTAATACGTGGTGTTTAGACAGTGGATGCACTTCTCATATGTGTGCTCAAGAAGAACAGTTTGAATCAATAAATTCTGAAACTGGAACACTTAAATTAGCGTCAAATGAAAACACAACAAAAGTAGAAGGAAGAGGCAAAGTTCGCATGAGCATTAATGACGAAATAATCAATTTGCAAGATACATTGTACGTGCCTGCTTTGGCAACAAACTTAATGTCAGTTGCAAAAATCACTGAAAAAGGTAACCCTGTTGTTTTCAATAAAGACAAAGCTTATATCAAAGATGAAAAAGTCCAAACCGCATTGATTGCCGAAAAACAAAATGGTCTGTACTATATTAAAAGTGATGAAAAGGCGCAAGTGGCCCACGCTGTAAACAACGATATTCAGATGTGGCATCAAAAGTTAGGCCATCTTAATGAAAGTGACTTGAAGTTGGTTGCGAAGAAGAACCTTATCAAAGGAATAGAACTGGGAGATGGAAATTTGCCTCAGTGCGAAACATGCAGAAAAAGGAAAGATGACACGATTGCCATTCCAATCCGTAGAAGGATCCCAGTCTAATCAACCATTACAAATAATACACACCGATTTGTGTGGACCCATACAACCGGAAACTTTGGGCGGAGCGAAATATTTTGTTATATTCATTGACGATTACACAAAATATTGCTGCGTGTATTATATTAAAAACAAAAATGATGTTTTCGAGATTTTCAAGGAATATAAACAAAAAGTCGAGAAGTTCCATGAAAAATATAAAATAAAGAACTTACAGTCCGACAATGGATCTGAGTACCGTAATCGGGAATTCGACATTTTCCTCAAACAAAATGGGATTAAACGAAGGTTAACCGCACCATATACCCCCCAACAAAATGGGCAGAGTGAGCGAAAGAACAGATCATTACTGGACAAAGCTCGATGTCTAATGATTGATGGAAATATGCCTAAAGAATAATGGGCGGAGGCGGTACATACTGCCAATTATTTAATTAACCGATGCCCAGCTAAAGCTCTGAAAGGTTGTACCCCTTACGAAAAATGGACTGGACGTATACCGTCAGGAAACCATCTAAAGATATTTGGTTACAAAGCTTACGTTTTGGACAAGAACAGAAAAGGGAAATTTACCCCAAAAGCCACAGAAGGAGTTTTTGTAGGCTATGCCCAAAATGCGAAAGGTTACCGAATATACTTACCACAAAATAAGTCTGTAATAATAAGCAGAGATGTAAAGATAGTTGAGCGAATGTATTATCACAGTCATCACGATAATAGTGACGAAAAGTATAGAAATATTTTGGTGAACAGGAACAACAACAGCCAGAAAAAGAAAAACTTTAAAAGGATGAATACATACCTGTTGTAGATATCAAAGTAATGTCGAACTCATTTCAGGAACCTGCTGCACCTGAAACCAGTATAAGTACTGAATGTAGTCAAAGCAAGACGAGCGTAAGAGAAGCTGAACCTGAAAGTAGAAGATCTTGTAGACAGAAAAAAGTCCCAACCTGGCATAAAGACTTTGTGCTCGATCAGTCATCTACATCACAGTCGTCTTCGGATGAATATCAGGATGTTTCAAGCTCAAATGAAAGAGACATATATGAAATTACTTACCTATGCGAAGTCGAAAATAAAAATGGAAAAATTCAGAATGGCATGAAGCTATAAAATCGGAAATAAGAGCGCATATTAAAAATGGTACTTGGGAAATAAAGAAGAAAGAAAATAAGAAAAACATTATAGATTTCAAGATGATACTTAAAGAGAAAGCAGATAAAACTAAAAAGGTTCGCCTCGTAGCACGTGGATTTACACAAAGACCTGGCATAGATTACAATGAAACTTGGGCGCCGGTTGCCAAACTGAGCTCCATTAGACTAATGTTGGCTACTGTGATCCAAGAAGACTTGAAACTTCATTAATTGGATGTCACAACTGCTTATCTAAACGGTGACTTAGATGAAAGAATTCTAATGAAAAAGCCAGAGTATTTGGAAGAGTACATCATGGAAGTTATGACAGATGAAAGCTCAAACGAGGATCACACTGTTTTTCGTAAAGCAAAGAAAATGCTAGAAGATGTTACAAAGATCAAAGGAGAAAAAGTATGTTTACTAAAGAAAGCTTTGTATGGCCTTAAGCAATCCGGGCGATAATGGTTAAAAAAATTAGATAATGAACTGAAGAAGCTTGGCTTCATCTCTTCAGCAGCTGATCCATGTATCTATGTACTGGAGAGAGGAGGAGCTAAAGTTATTCTAGGATTATATGTCGCCGACATGCTGATGGCTTACTCCTGCAAACAATTGTTTGAGCAAGTAATTGAAAAATTAAAATCAATTTTTGAAATGAAGGATCTTGGCCCTGTAAAAGATTTTGTAGGAATTAAAATTAAACAAGAAAATGACAAAATCAAACTAAAACAGGAAAAGTATATAGAAAAATTACTCACCAAATTCAGAATGGAAGACTGCAAGCCGAGCGTTACGCCAATAGAGCCTCGCCTTAAGTTGGAAAAAGAAGGGAAAAGTGATGAGACAATACCCTATCAGAACCTCATTGGATCCTTAATGTTTGTAGCTGTAGCCACGCGACCAGACATCATGTTTGCTGTAAGCTATTTATCACAGTTTAACAATTGTTATGGAAGTGAACATTACAAGGCTGCAAAAAGGATTTTTTATCTTAAAGGAACTAAAACAATGGGGATAAGTTTCGGGAAAAATACAAATAAAGAAATGGTTGGATATGCAGATGCCGATTGGGCAGCATGTCCCTTAGATCGGAAGTCCTATACTGGATATTGTTTTATGATGGCGAATGGAGTTGTCAGCTGGGAGTCAAGGAAGCGGAGAGCTACAGCCATGTCTACAGCGGAAGCAGAGTACATGGCATTATCTGATGCTGTAAAAGAAGCCCTTCATATCAGACTCTTGCTTAAAGACATAACAGCGCTAAAACAAAATAAAGTACAAATATTCAAAGACAATCAAGCCGCATTAAAGATATGCCAAAATGAAATAATAAGCAGTAAAACTAAGCACATTGATCTAAGAATTCATTTTTTGAAGGAGCATATTAATAATGGAGTGATCATTGTGAGATATATGGAAACATCCAAGATGTTAGCTGATTTGTTAACAAAAGGAGTTCCAGGACCTCGGAACCAAGACTTGAGAAAATCTTTAGGGTTGCTATTGTGAGGAGGAATGTTGGTATGAAAACCTTCGTGCACAATTGTCAACCTCAAACGAAAAAGGAACCTTTTATATTGTGATACATACAAGTGTGTCAACTCGATAGGAATATGTTTTCAGATATAATCCTATAAAGTAATATAAAAGTGATCTCCAATTTCCTTGTTTTACTCTGGACCTTCAGGAATATATAACAGAGTTGGCATTTACAACCAGCATAACCAGCATTTGTGGAGACTCAACCCTGTAAGTAATTACTTTTATCTTTACCGAATTTAATTAGTGTAAATATTTATGATTCAAATCATTCATACACGCCGACTCAGAATATGATATCGCAACAGTTAAGTACGCATAAGAGATAAAGGCTCGCACAAACAGGCACGACGGCACCGTGGGAACGAACCTTAAATGAGTCAGTCTCAGGGACGACCGTGCGGCGAATGGGCGCGGGCGCACGCCGGAGGTAACACCCTATCGCAGACGGTCGAAAAGTTGCTCGATTTTAAAATGCTTCCCCTTTACTAAACCTAATAACTTAGAACAAAATAATCCAAAGCTTATTTATTAAGGCTCCCACAAACAGGCGCGACGCCACAGCATGACACAGAGGCACCACTCGTCGCGCGACACGCGCTGCCTTTGTGTCGCGCTGCGGCGTCGCGCCAGTGTTTACGAGACTTTACGTGTGATCTGTACGTAATGTTCGGTCATTGAACTAACGTACACACATACCTAGTGCGTACTCCTACTCTTGCAGTCCTTACCTACCTAGCCAGCTGGCAGGCACGAGTGTGCGGTGCGTGCGCCATTAGTGTGGGTACAGATCGAGTAGTGCGCTCAAACGTTTTATGTTTAGTCAGGACAACTATTTTATTAAAAAAATGCTAGGTGTGGTTTATCTAAATTAAATTACAGATGTTATTTTAGTCTTATAATTTAATATTCTAATTGGGGTGTATGAGCTCTTGCGTTAATTCCGTTACACGTTGTATAGCAAGTTGCCAAAGTCGGTTATAGAACTTAGCGATGGAAAGTTCAAAACCCACATCAATCGTGTCCTTATAAAAAAAGCGTATTAAAGACTACTTCGAAGACAAGAAAGTTTGGCAATAATTGCCTCTGCACATGTGGCTTCCCTGGTACCTCATAAACGGCATCACTATGTAAATTTCTAATAACTGTTCCCAAATAATGGTGTTTAATTTTTAATTTTGCTGATGATAAAATAAAAACTACCTGGCAAATAATAAATAATGGAACAGGTAGGAAAAGACTTCGTAATACTGAATTTTATTTAGAGACTGCACTTGACCCCATCAACTCAGATGTAATAATATTTCACATAAAACTACTGAAGATTTAAATTCCTCACCCGAGTTCTCTGATGAATTAAGGCACTTAGAAAGAATGTAAAGGATGGCCTTTTAAGTTAAGGTTTCAGCATACAAATCCCCAGGCTGTTATAAAAGCTTTTAAAGATCTTAAAATTAAATCAACAGAAGATCTCTGTGGAATGTCTGTAGAACTCTCATCGAAACCATTGTGCCCTATTTAGCTGTCATATTTAACACCAGTACAGACCAAGGTGTCATTCCGGATCTCATGAAACACAGTAAAGTAGTTCCTTTGTTTAAATCCGGTGATAGTAAATAACTCAACGATTATAGGCCTGTTGTCAAATCTACCAGTTCTCAGTAAGGTTATGAAAAGTTGATGCTAAATCAAATGTTACGTCACTTTAATAAAATCTCCATATTTCATGAACAACAGTACGGTTTTACCAAAGGGCGTTGTACCACTGACGCTGGTGTCACTCTAGTAAAGAACATTTTCAACGCCTGGGAAGAAGCACAAGATGCCATTGCGTATACCATAAGACCCTTGTGCTGAAACTGGAGCACTATGGGGTTAGGAATACAGCTATTGATCTACTAAGATCATACCTGAAAGATAGAGTGGTTAAAGTTCAAATAAAAGGCATAAACTCATTAGGGTATAAAATGACAATGGGCGTTCCTCAAGTTTCTATATTGGGTCCATTCCTCTTCTTAGTTTATGTTAATGATTTACCCCAATTCCTTCAAAATCAACCAAAGATGGTGTTAGTTGCAGATGACACATCACTGATTTTTTTAATAGACCGAAGGTCACAAAATCTGGACGACGACGTGAATAACTCATATCTTCAAGTCCAAGATTGGTTTACGAAATGCATTCGATTTAAATTACCTAATGTTGGTGGCTAAGCTCGGCCGCTTATGCGGTTAGAAAAGTAAGACAGTTAACAGATCTAGAAACCGCGCGTTTGGACTATTTTAGCTACTTCCACAGTATTTTGTCGTATAACATTTTACTGTTTAGTCAGGCTGCTGACATTGATATTTTTTATTCTGCAAAAGAGAGCTGTCAGAGCCATGTACAATCTTCCTAGCCTCGAATCTCTTTGGGAACTATTTAAAGGGATTAATATCATGACAGTCTCTTTCCAATTCATTTATGAAAATATTATGTACGTAAAAAAATCTGCATCTTTTTAATAAAATAGGTGATATACATAATTTGCTTAAAATAAAGATTAAATAGATCAACCAATTTTCAGATTAGCTAAAGATATACATCAATAACGGGGTACTGTGCTAAATGTTATTACAAAATACATCTACACTAATATTATAAAGAGGAAAGATTTGATTGTTTGTTTGTATTGAATAGGCTCCGAAAGTTCTGGACTGATTTGAAAAATTGTTTTACCATGGGAAGTCGAAATTATGTCTGATGAACATAGGCAACTTCGAAATCCACGCTGGCGAAGTCACGGTCGAAGTGATATAAACAATAATAATAAATATCAAATGGTATAATATATATTATTATATTATATTATACAAAATATTGATTTATAGAGCGAATTCTATTTAAATGTAAATGTTGAAATAATTGCTTTGAATTTGACTTTAACTTTGATCATTTTGATTAGATGTGATAAAAATTGTAATACCTAGTTTTATTTTCGTTGGGTATGATAGAATTGATTCGTTTCAATTTATAGTGGTTGCGTAGGTATTAGCTTCATAACTAAATACAACATTACGTTAGTGGCCTACTGGGATTAAGTTGCAAATTAGGACTACAATTTCAATTATTATAATTTGTGGGCTTATCTAGTAATTATGAAAAAGAAATTACGTGCAGATAAACGGGCAAATTTTACAAACGTTATTTATAAAATATTTGGACTGAACGAAACATTGCAAAATAAAATGAAATTCTCCTAAAAAAAATAACCATTAATAATAAAAAAATTGCCAGCTAACAAATTCAACACAACCTGTGTTGACTTTATTATCTGGCAATTTTTACAATGGTATAAAACTAAGATAATGAATCTCAGCAAAATGGAAAATACTTTGGACGTAATTGTGTTAATTAAGAGATTTACATCTCATCGCGTTGTGTCCGAAGTCGTAGTCATGACTTTCGTCAATGATGTCACAGTTTTTCGTCACGATTTTCCTGCACTCTTTCTCTTTGTCCCGAGACCGGGCAATGTGGCTTTTGTTATGCTGTTCTAACTTGGCTGTAATATCCGTCTGTTAGTGCTTAGTTTCAACGTAATCGTGACTAAATAAACTGTTGACCTCATTTCATACCTACTAAAACTAAAACTAAAGCTAAAACTGATAGGTTACCAAGTAATAACAATGGAAATTACCAACACTAGTTAACATTTAGTGCACGCTCTAATCGTATTATATTTAATATTCAAATACGTGCGTTACTATTGTAACAAAGTTATATAAAATTGTTTCGGAGTGTGTCAAAAATTTTAGGTCTGAAAAGACTATAGACGAACGAAAAAGTGACATCAATTTACCTCTCTGATCAATTAGAATAATTCAACTCGAATTATTATCGATTTCTAAAAGCCCAGACAATTACATGATAAGGGGATCATTAAAGTCATTAAAGTTTTCAATTTTATAAGTAAGTAGGAAGTTAGGAATAAATAAGTATTAACCTTTAAAACTCCCAAATAACGGTGTTTAATTTTTATTTTTAAATACTTTTATTAAAGATATTAATTTATTACATATTTTTTGACATCATATTATCATTATTTGATATTACATACCTACAATTTTAATTTCAACTCTTCTTTAGTGGCTTTTGTGGACAGCATGTTAATTCAGATTTGTGTTACAGTTTAAATGGCAATCATATCATTTGGTTTAAATTGTTTCTACTTTTGTTTAATTTTTTTAATCAATTCTTTTATATTTTGTAAATGAGAGAACGTTGTAGGCCTTGTAGATTGTAAATTTATAGACCATTGTATATTTGTTAAACATATGGTACTTGTTGACAGGCCTACACTGTCCTCCGAAACCTATTAACCAAGTAATTCGAAATCATTGTAAAAGTCAAATAAAAAGAGTAACCATGGAGTTTCTTGCCGGCTCTTCTCCATAGGAAAATACCAATTCGAACCGTGCACCAAGATTCTGAGGTTTCATAAATGCCCATGTAGGTTTATGTAAAATAAAATTTTTGATTTTGATTTTAAATGAAATCCAGGCAATCGCTGAATGGGAAAAGCACAAAACCGGTCAAAGTGGCGATGCTTGGGGAAGGCTTACGTCCAGCAGCGGACGTCTTCCGAAATGATGATTATGATGACGATTTAAAGTATCAACAGGGGAACTTAATCATTACTCAAGGTTTCACGTAATCATTATTAAAAAGAGTAGGTAAGGATCGTAGCAGGTGGCGTTCTGTAGTTTGTATCTGGGATAGGTTGAAATGGAAAGAAGGCGTGGGTTATCTTTGCATGAAATTATGATAAAATTAATGAAAATTTTTATTAAAAAAGGAAGAGCTCTCGTTGATAATTAAAATGGAAAGATAATATTTCAATGATGAGATACTTCTGAATTTTCGATTATTGTATAAATTTAAGTACGAAATGGAATGTCAATTTGTATAATTTTAGAAATAATAAACATGTGAAGCTCGCAGCCATCAATTCGATTCATACAATATGAAAATGTATACGACAGGATATTTAACGGGATAACCCTAGCTGCTGCGTAATGTATCAGTGAGACAATCAACGATTATGTATGTCATCCGACTCCCAGTGTGTCCATACAACGCTACGAACGTGTTTATTTTGTGCTTAATTTATTCGCCTTTCGGCTTTCATTACAACAATATACGATGTAACAGACAATTCATTGTGTAAACGTTGTGATTACGGTTGGATTGATTCAGCTCATTTTATTCGTACACACGGGACATCAAAGCGCAAAAGCTATTGAGCTGCTGTTCATAGCAGAAAAAAGTTCTTGTTGTAGTCTTCTTTTGTTGGGTTTTCAAGGAATGCATTGAAATGCAAATGTGAATCTTCGCCTCTAAGCGATCGACAGCTTTATGAAGCGTGACCCTTATTTTTTGTAGAGTGCACTATAATTTTATTTTATATCATTTAAACGATTGAGTCTCGTTATATAAGAAACTTGAAGTTGAGTTTATAGACAAAGATAATGAATAAAAGTGAATCTGAAACTTGTGTCACTTGGAAATACAGCAATTCAGTATATTGCTATGTGACGTCACACATCGTCGGGTTCTCTCGCATATTGCAAGGAAATTGTATTATGAGCTCACCCATGTGGTACGTCTTGTTGAATGAAGATGTGTTTGAAGAAGGAATCTTAACGAGTGGTGTTAATGTCGCAGGCAGATTGTATGATTCGGTATTTTACATACGGCGCCCACCGTTTGCATGCTGTCGTCTTTAAGTATAATGCCTTAGGTAAATTGATAACTGGTATTTTTAGAAATATTGGTATTTACATAAATATTAAGCAGACATAATGGCTTAACGAGCAGAAACGTGTGGACATTTTGGAAATAGCGCTTGCCGGCCGCTGCCGTCGTACCGCTCACTTGGTCAGCTCGGCTCGCGCGCGTTTGGTCACAGTTCTCACCTTATTTATGCAGACATATTATTTATTCGAGTACCTACTAATTACACAGCTACGTCTCTAATGTTGCTTGCATACTATTAATATTCGTCGAGTAATGAAGAAAATATTTCTATACCCTATTAAATTCAAATGGAAGCTTTGACACTATTCAACGGTTATTATGGTTGTGTGAGTGCAATATTTGTTTCGTACGTATATTTTTTATCACGCAATCGCTACTCAGGACCGCGTATCGCGAGCTGAATAAAATAAAACTCATTTAGGTGCGATTTATTCAAAAGAATATAGTTGGCTTTGCATAATATGGATGGATCGGTGAATTAAATTTGTATCATAGCATACTATCAGCCTTTACAATTTCATCAGAAACAAATAAATAACTCGTTTCGGTTGCAGTCAATTCAATTTTATAGATATTCATGTACTCGTATTCCGTCATTCGGGACCGGGTTACTAATGGCTTGGCCCATTAGCATGCAGAAACACACGAAGCCAGAAAAAACCTGTGACCCGACCACAGGATCTCATCGACCATGACTCAGATCCCACATTTTACGACTACCCGCTACTTTTCAACATAATTAGGGCAGCAATTAAACACGGGCTTGACCGTACTGAGGGAGTATTCATTAAAGCTGCGGATGTCTATAGAGAAATGACACCAATAATAATTATTATTAGGCCAATTTTGCAATTTGCAGGTCAGTGTCAGGTTGTATATTGAAAATTTTTGGTAACGTAACAAGTATGTATTTACATAGTGGCACAGGACCGTTACCGCCAACGTATATAATTGGGCTTATGTTAATTCTAAAAGAAGTGATACTAGTAGCCAAAAGATTTTAAAGAACGGAGAGGCCGTAGCATGTGAAAAAGCGAATTTTATTTACACTCATTGTACAATGTAGATAAACCTAAATTAGAATAATAGGTTACTAGTTACGTATACAATGCAGTTACAACTTATGTAGGTATGTAACCTACACAAGTTGTAACTGCATTGTATTTTTCGTCAATATACGTCAAAAACACAACGAAAGCCAACTAATATAAAATTAAACTTAAGAAAGCTCGCGTGGAGAGGGTTCCGTACGAGGATGTTACCCACCAAAAATAATTCATGTAAAGATTGGCAACCTTCTTTACATAACGCTTTCATTGTTAAATAGTTATCGGATGTAATAAAGAGCCAAGCACCTAACTCTACAAGGCTTAACTCACACTCAATAACTTCACCAATGTTTTCTAATAATTTCTAACGCGTTCAGGACATCTAAAACGCTTTCAAGAGCTGTCAGTGTCAATATTCCATAGAAAATAATGACTGTGACAGCTCTTAAACGTAGTTTGTGTGCTGATCGCGTTCAGTTTCATTGGTGAAATCCACCCTTAGCCGTTTAGCGGCCGTCGTACAGACATCCCTACGGACATGTGGTACGAAATTAAGTCAGTGATCTTTAACGTTGTATCATGCAATACTTATATGGAACGGTTTAGCCATATATTTGACCAGAATGTAAGGTTATTAGAGTTAGGTCTTGTAGAGTTGGGGCTTGGCTGTCCATTAAACCTGATAACTTTTGAACAGTGAGAAGTCTTGACGACCTACTTTACATGAAATGTTTTTGGTAGGATTTCATTTCTTTTTGTAGGTTGCTCAATTTATATTTGTTAGAGCGGTGATATTGTACTTATACTCGTATAACACAGACATGTCAGCAGTTACTTTCATCTTAGCCAACGACAAAATATGTGGGATACAAAAAAAAATAGTTAAATAATTAGTTGGTTAAATATTGTTAGTGCTTGATAAAAGCTTGTTTTTTTAAGCAAGTATTTTTCCACTACTACGTCTTGGCACCATCATCAGACCCTCGTTATGAAGCCCAATCTATTGGACTCGTCAAAACAAATAATATGAGCACATCCTCGAGGGGTTTACTAGTAGCCAATGAAGAGTTCCCTTTTCGCCCAAATATTTTGTATTGTTAACATCCTCCACCCTCTTGGAAGCCGTATTTTAAAGAAGCCCTGGATTGTCAACTAGCAGGATGCAGACTTTAACTGAAGCTCTCTGCATAAACCGTCTGGTCCAACAAAAGGCTTCTCAACTCTTCCCAAAATCCATTTCATTGGTGGCAGCTGATCGTTTTTGATTACAACTACATCCCCAATATTGATATCATATTGATATTGCCATTTGACTCGCTTTTGTAGCTCGGGGAAAACTTTTTGCAACCATCTTTTCCTAAAAGCCTTGCCTTAGTCTCTCTACATGCTGATATCGATTGATCAACAATTTTTCCACGATCTACCATCAATTGACGACAACGGAAGTCAATGACGTCAACGACGTCAAAAATCAGGAAGTAGCTAGGTGGGATAAAATCTGGGGGATCCGATGACATAGCTGTCAAGGAACGCGAATTCAATTGAGCCACAATTTTAACGGAGTGAAAAGCTCTTCAAATGTAAAATTAGAATTTCTTGCGATTCGTTTCAAATAGAACGTAGCCGCTGTAACGTTAGCTTCACAGATTCCACTTAATTTGTCTGCATAAACTGGACTGAATTTAAATCCAATACCCTCGCTCGCTCCGAACTCAGTCACGGACTCTTTGGCGGTCTTAAACATTCTGTCCCGTTATTTTTACCTAGTTTCTACCATTATCGCAATAAATTATGCGAGGCTTTCCTCACCTAGCCATACATCTACGTAAGCATGAAATAAATGCATTATTACTTAGCCCACTAACAAATTAAAGGTGCAAAGCCTTGGAGGAGAAGCAGACAAAAATTTACAAGCATTTACTATTTCTATCGCCACATTATTTCCGATTAGAAATATGGAATGGACCTACAAAATCCGTGCCACAGATCTCAAACGGAGAGAGATTTACTCTAGGATGAGGCAGGGTACCCATCAAATTTTGAACGGATTTACCATTTATCCGTACACATTGGACACATTTGTTTACAGTTTGTATAGCAAGAACTCTGCCACCAACTGGGCAGAAGTTCTCACGTATCAAACTAATGAATTACTCAGGACCGCAATGAAGTAGATGCAGATCTCCTCTGCAAATTAAAGTTTGGTAAATGTATGCTTAGAATCAATTGAAATGGGATGTATTTTATATAGGGTTGCAATTTACCTTGAATACGTCCCCGACTCTCAGAATATCTTACACATATTTCCAAAAATGAATTCCAAGATAACATTAGATTTAAAATTTACAAATCCTGAAGTTTTTTTAAATATCACAAACTTATTCAACTGAAAGGATGAATAACCTTTTCAAAAGAATAAGTTTGAGATATTTAAGCTAAAACTTTTTGTGAAGTTTGTAATTCTTGTAGTATCAGATTACGTTTCAATTTTATGTTTTTATTTTTAAGAGTTTATAACACAAAGCTTCGAACTCTTTACATTGTAGATAGTTTAGAAAATTTGTCAAACGAAAGTAAACCCTGTTTGCATTGTATAGTTAAACTAAGTTTCATTTCAGGAAATGTGTTACTTGGTTAGTTAATATTATGCGGAGGTCACTAATAGGGATGATGACAACTTTATTTATTTTATCTCAATAAATTGTTTGTTTCCAAAAAGTGCATTGAAATTACAAAAAGTGAATTAGCTTAAAATAATGCCAAGTTATAAACGTTTTAAGGTAAGTGTTAGGCAAGGACAGCACTATCGTAGAACTGACGTCACGACTATGTAACTTCATACTAGCGCCGTACACTGTCCGTACCGTCCGACAAGGATGGGAATAATCCCCTTTAAACACGCTTTTATTTTTCTTCAAATTTACACCGATTTAAAAGATTTTTTCGATTATCTCATTTTTATGCCTACTTTGAAATTACATTATTTTTATTTACATTTCTAATATCAGTCATCATCCCTATCCTCAGGTTCAGAAAAATAAATAAATGTGAAAAGTAAAAAATACGAAAATATTTCATACAGAAATCAAGACAAATGTGTAAAAAATATCAAAGTGAAGGCGATGTCGCATGCTATTAAAATGTAGGTATTCCTGGCACCCACATGGTATACAGACATGCGACCACGGTTATAATTATCGTGACTATTTTCAATGTCCCAAATATTCGATGAGCACACGGACCCTACGGTCCTGGCGTTTCACCCCAAACCACTTAAACATATAGCTCCCAATAAGGTTGCTATATTTGCAGCAGCCAAAGTCAAAGTCAAAGTCAAAGCATTTATTTCAAATAGGCCCATAAAAAGGCACTTTTGAACGTCAACATTTACATTAAAAATAGGACTGATTCTAGGCGCCACTTCCAAAAAGTAGTTTCGTATGGAGAAGAAGTGGCAAGAAACTCCACCGTTACTCTTTTAAAATGTTTTACAATATATTGTATACATTAATTATATTTCTATATGTGAAGACGATGCACCAAGAATAAAAATACTATACCACTATTGGTACAAAAAAATTAAAAATAAAGCAAAGGTATATAAATTAATCACGTGATAGGTACATTGTGCTCACATATTTACAAACAATTGTAAAAATATATGATTTTCCTAAAATATTAACTTGGAATAATACAGTGTGTGAGTAAAGTAAAAATAACCAAATACACAACACAATAAGCAAATAGTATGATTTTGTCTAGCCTCTAGATTGTCCTATGGAGCAGGACCAGCATGTTTCGAAGCATTCTTATCAAGGATATAATCTTCTAATTTGTAATATGCTTGATTACAAAGTGTTTTTTAACATGAGTTTTAAACTTTCTTTCATTTAATTGCAATATTTCACCAGGTATTTTGTTGTAACATTTAACACAGTACCCCATAAAAGATCTATGTACTTTATATAGTCTGAAAAATGGTTGATCTATTTTATTTTTATTTATAGTGTTAATATTATGTCTATCACTTATTTTATTAAATAGATGCAGATTTTTTCTAACATACATAATATTTTCATAAATGAACTGGCAAGGTACAGTCATTATATTAATCTTCCTAAATAGTTCCCTAAGAGATTCGCGGCGACGTAGATTGTAAATGGCTCTGACAGCTCTCTTTTGCAAAATAAAAATGGATTCAATGTCAGCAGCCCGACCCCACAGTAAAATGCCGTATGACATAATGCTGTGGAAGTAGCTGAAATAAACCAAACGCGCGGTTTCAACGTCTGTTAACTGTCTTATCTTTCTAACAGCATACGCTGCCGAGCTTAGTCACCCCGCGAGAGATGTTATATGGGGTCCCCATTGTAACTTCTCGTCCAGCGTGATTCCTAGGAAAACCGTCTGATTACTAAATTCCAGTTTTTCTCCGTTCAATATGATGTCACATTCGCTACTTCTAACATTAGGTAATTTAAATCGAATGCATTTGGTTTTTTCTCATTTAGTACCAAATTATTTACCGTAAACCAATCTTGGACCTGAAGAATAGAGTTCTTCACGTCGTCAAGATTTTGTGACCTTCGATCTATTTTAAAGATCAATGAAGTGTCATCTGCAAACAACACCATCTTCGGTTGATTTTGAAGTAACTGGGGTAAATCATTAATGTAGACTAAAAAGAGGAATGGACCCTATATCGAACCTTGAGGAACGCCCATTGATATTTCAGACCCTAATGAGTTTATGCCGTTTATTTGTACTTTAACCTTTATGTCTTTCAAGTATGATCTTAGCAAATCAAGAGCTTCATTCCTAATCCCATAGTGCTCCAGTTTCAGCAGAAGTGTCTCATGGTTTACGCAATCGAACGCCTTAGAGAGATCGCAAAAGATTCCAATGGCATCTTGTGATTCGTCCCAGGCGCTAAAAATGTTCTTTATTAGGGTGACACCGGCCAGTCGCGGCGTCAGTGGTACAACGTCCTTTAGTGAAACCGTACTGATGTTCATGCAAGATGGAGTTTTTATTAAAGTGACGTAACATTTGATTGAGCATCAACTTTTCAAACACCTTACCGAGAACTGGCAGAATTGACACGGGCCTATAATTATTGAGCTCTTTACTATCACCGGATTTGAACAATGGGATCACTTTACTATGTTTCATAAGATCCGGAAAGACTCCTTGGTCTACACTGGTGTTAAATATGAAAGCCAAATAGGGCGCAAGGGTTTCGATGAGAGATCTACAGACTTTTACAGACATTCCCCAGAGATCTTCTATTGATTTAATTTTAAGATCTTTAAAAGCTTTTATAACAGCTTGGGGGTTTGTATGCTGAAACCTAAACGCCAAAGGGCATGGTTTTACATTATTTTTAAGTAAAGCAGCAGAAAGCGCGGGTGAGGAATTTAAATCTTCAGTAGTTTTAAGTGGAACATTAACAAAAAAGTTTTCAAATTCCTGAGCTATATCTACATTTGAGTTGATGGGGCCACGTGCAGTCACTAAATTAAATTCAATATTACGCTGTTTTTTCCTACCTGTTTCATTATTTATTATTTGCCAGGTAGTTTTTATTTTATCATCAGCTGATTTAATTTTATTACTAATATATAGAGCTTTAGCTATTTTGCACACATTTTTAAATAATTTTGAATATCTTGCAACATACTGATGAAAACTTGTATGAGTCACATGTTGCTTTAGGCCGTAAAGTTCAAATAGATTTTCTCTACTTTTACGAATGCCAGGAGTGGCCCAATCACTAAATAAAAACTTTGTATTAATACTTTTAGTCTTTAGTGGAAAAGTTTTATTAAATTGCGTGTTTAATAGTGAAAAGAACTCGGCGTAGAACTCATTTGGGTCACCTATATTATTAAAACTTTGTTTACATTATTGACTGGCCAAAGAATCATTTCCCATAGCCGTCCCAGCATAGCCCGCTTTGCTAGGATGATGGGATGACACAGTTTGCATCCCACACCAAAAGCCTACCCAACTTCCCAGGCATTATGGTCACACTTCTGGCCTCTTCTTACAGTCGCGTGCCAAGCTATTGGGTTCTAAAACAACTCGCACCCCGGCGAGTGACAAGAGCCCAACGGATTTCGTTTATTCAGGCGTGCCGTGCCAATCGACTAGCTCTCTTGCTGCAGGAAAGCCGCGGTGTCCGAGGCGCTCGACTTCTTCTGTCACTGTGACTTCTTTTTTGAAGCCTAGCAGGTAGCGCACAGACGCAGACTTGTTTTGCGACGGAAGTGGTGTCACCCAACTTAGTGCGTATTTAGGGTGACGGTAGCGCCTGTAGCCAGAGGCCTGACTTCCATTCTCATACAGCCAGTAGGCGAGCACACACAGCAGTATTGGTGGACGTATTAATGAGGTAATTTGACCTGAACCCATCTTGCCACTCCCCTTCGGGTACTTACGCACTCTGATAAGGAAACGCACCAGGGATCAACATCACAACCTATGGTCGGAACAAGCTGAGTGCAGGCAGGCTAGCCACCTCCATGCAGGCCCTGCACAGACAGTCCGCTGTGCAGGGCCTGCATGGAGGTGGACGAAACAGCAGCTCATGTGCTTCTACACTGCCTGGTACAGGGCAAAGTACTTCGGTCACCCAGGTACCCTACGCGAGGCTGTCAGTAACACCAAGGCGTTGCTGGCCTTCCTCGAGGAGCTGGGGTGGATCGAATGATCGATTTTCCCACCGTACGCAAATACGCGCATTGACGTGGAGTTGCGGACACCAGCCCGTATTACCTATTACCTAATGAGGTTATTCCGAACCAACCTGCGGAGCGGCTCATCCCACTATCCCTCGGAAGACGGCTTCTCGGGCGAAACCATATACGGACAAACCACCTTCCAGGCGTTCATCACATCGCTCAAACACGGCACTTCAGAGTCAAACTGAGAAGGGGCTAAGTTTTTTGTGGTTAACTTTTTGGACGCAGAGACCACCAAAACGAATGGTTAGAGTAACTTGCTGCCACGCGCGGTCGTCCAATGCCACATTTAAAATGGCTGTTAGAGTACTTCGAGTAATTTGATAGATTTTGTCTGAAAGGCGTGGCTGCTTCCATAAACAGGAAAAACGGAGAAAATACATAAAATTTGGACCGAAACAATACATAATTCTCATACGAACAATACTTAATTTCGTCTCAATTACAGAAGGCGATCAATCTAACACACAGAACACATTATTCATTGATATATTATTAAAATTAGGTGTGTTTCATAAACTAGCTAGAAGTGGTGTAAAACCAAACTATCGACAGCTACTTGTTAATCCCGCTTCCTAGGTAATCAGCTCCGGTTGTAAAATGCGGCTACACAACTGGACCAAAACGAATGGTTAGAGTAACTTGCTGCCACGCGCGGTCGTCCAATGCCACATTTAAAATGGCTGTTAGAGTACTTCGAGTAATTTGATAGATTTTGTCTAAAAGGCGTGGCTGCTTCCATAAACAGGTAAAACGGAGAAAATACATAAAATTTGGACTGAAACAATACATAATTCTCATACGAACAATACTTAATTTCGTCTCAATTACAGAAGGCGATCAATCTAACACACAGAACACATTATTCATTGATATATTATTAAAATTAGGTGTGTTTCATAAACTAGTTAGAAGTGGTGTAAAACCAAACTATCGACAGCTACTTGTTAATCCCGCTTCCTAGGTAATCAGCTCCGGTTGTACAATGCGGCTACAAAACTGGACTCAGATGACAGATAGCAATGATCGTGAGATTAGCACTGTCGTTGGCGTCCAATTGGTTGACTCGCTTGTGTGCTTGGCATTCTAGTATAGATACTGCGTTTGTGATTATCACGTGTTTAGTCTAGTACGGACACTTACCGACTTTATTTTGAAGAAAATATAATTACATAAAATAGAGTTCGCATTGTTGTATTATTAGTTATGCAGGTCCATACTGTAAATCCCTACAAAGTACAAAGTAGTTATCTAAATGACGTCAGTACTAGCACGATTACGGGCGAAGGATCTTTCGTTGCCCATCTCCACAAATCAAGGAAGTTTTGATTGCTGTTATGCATAAACAATGTTTGTGGAGAACTAAACAAATATCACTTACTATAGCACCCTTAAAAAGTATTCGTTCAGACTACAGCTGCTTACCAAAATCCTGAAATACGTAAAAAAATATCTTACCTAAACTACAGTAAGTACAGAGGTGTGTTATTGCTCTCGTTTCTAAATCCTATTTATTTTTTATTTTTAGGGTCAAATAACGAAATTAAAGAGTAATGAAATCGTAAACGCTATAAAGCTTCTTTGCTTTGCCAGGACCAAAAGTATGTGCAAACAAAACTTAGAAAACAGAGACTGACAATAGAGTCAAGTACAATACCAACGCGGAAAACATAGTCCAGGTTTATCCGCATTTTTTTCTGTTAGTTCACGGCTTTAAACATCGGCTTCCGTTTACTCTCATTGTTTATGAAATACAAGCTGAACATTTTATTTTATCGCTGTGTTTTGCAGGCGGCTGGGAATTTTCAGTATCACGAAAATAATAAGGTCATGGTCGTGAATGCTTTAGCCGTAAAAGTATACACAACAATTGGAAACTTCACTACAAAATGCGCTCATACATTACCGTACGTAAACATTTTAGAAAGATTCATATTGCACGAAATGAAACACAGAATACAGTAAATTTCCTGAAATACAGTTATACTTTCCCTGAAGCGATTTCCTTCTTTTGTCTCAAACAAGAACCCTTTAGGATTGGGCTCTTACATTTCTTTTTTACTAGCCTACACTGTCTCACTCCTGGGCAAAAGCCACCCGTTCCATTTTTTGCTAGCCCGCGCGTCCTCCTTTCTGTTTTCACGGAACCTATCCAGCTCATCCCGCCATCTCCTAAGTGGGCTGCCACGAGCCCACCTCACTGTCTCAGGGCACCAGTTTTGTGTTACTTGGGCTACAGTTTAGTCGGCATTAGGCAAACATGTCCTATCCAGTCCCATTTAAGTTGGGCAGCCTGTTAAGCCACGTCAGCTCTCTTTGTTTTGGAGCGCAGTATTGTGTTTCGAAAACGATACAATAATTTAAACCTGCGCTCCATTGCTCGTTGGCAGACCTTGAGTTTGGTCTTCTGAATGTTTGTCAAAGACCAAGTCTGTGCACCATAGGTTAAGGCGGGAAGAATACAAATGTCCATGAGCCTGCGATTTAGTATCATAGGCAACTCACCCTTGAATGGTTCCTTCATGGACCAGTCGCTCTTTCAGACGTTTTCCGTTCGTCTTGTGATTTCTTTATCTTGTCTCACCGGGAAAGAAACTACATGGCCTAGTAAAAGAAATTCCCGGATATGTTGTATTGCCTCCCTGTCAACTTTTATGCTTCCAGGTGTTTCGTTGCACGTAACTTTGGTCTTCGACATATTCATCTTCAGTCCAACCTCAAAGCTTGCAATACTGAGTTCATGGAGCATCTGTTCAAGTTCAGTGGCTGAGGATGAAAAGAGAACAATTTCGTCGGCGAAATGTAGATTTTGTCAGTCTCGCTTCACCTAGGTCACGCTTCGCTTCTTTTTTATTTTTATTTTATTTAACTATTTATGTACACACACATAAACAGACAAGAAGAATTAAGAGAACAGAAAGGACGTACAAAGGTAATGCTTATTTCGAAAAGAAATCTCTTACACCAAATACCCAGCATACCTGCAATAGGAGAGTATATGATAGATGTAGACAACGTGTGTAAGAGTAAAAGAGAAAACAATATACATAAAAATGAAACAATTCACTGATTTAAAAATAAACATACAATGTCAAAATATACTTACATACATACACACTTGTTAAATAAATATCACTAATTAAATATAAAGTGATAAAAATAAAAATGTTATACGTATATTATACAAATGCAACTATGACACAGTGGAAATATAGTGTTATTTCACTCTTCTCTTAAACACAGCAACAGTTTGACAGTTCCTAATGTCAGGCGGAAGTGATTTCCACAACCAAACCGCGTGCACAGAGAAATAATAGGAGTAGAAGTCGGTTGAGTGGGGAGGGGATTTTGGGAGATTTCTAAGGTGCGACCTGCAAGGCGCATCTAAAGGACGTGCGTAGTAGAAGCGTTCCCGCAGACAGGATGGCGTTAAGCAGCGATTTTTTTTGTTATTTTTTTTATATTTCTTGACACACATTATCAATACTGGCTCTTTCTTAGTTTGTAAGATCCATTACGCTAATTTCTACGTAAAACTACTTTCATTGAAGCGGGCGACGTCATGGCGGCGCGCTTAGATGTCGCGCGGCTTTTATGAATTATCAAAAGAGTACCCGAACCCGAGCCGCGCCCGCGCCGCGTACGTGTCTAGCTTCAGTTGCCTCGCCCCCCGCCCGCCGGCGCCGCGATTTTTAGTCCCGCGCGAACCGCATGTTGCACTGCACGCGGCTTAACTAACGTGGTACGCATCGGGCTTCGCGCAACAAACGCAACAATGCCGATCTATAGGTATTCCAACCAGATCTACCAGAATATGGTGGACTGCTACAATGAGGGTGGAAGTATTTTGCCCACAGCACAAGCCTTCTTGTTGGAGCGATTTGGGAGAAGACCATCACTGCAGACCATCCTACGAGCTGCAGACGGAGGCAGGCCTGATCTTACGCCGTTGGACTTTCAAGCGTGGAGTAGGGCTAAAGACCATACATATGGTAATGACGGCCATACCATTTCTAGTGCGGAACAATTAAAAATGCGAATTCTGAACGCTTTTGCAGTGCTGGTTAGTGCTAGAGACACATTATTAAAAGTTCAAGGACACATTATTAAGCGTGCAGCCATCTGCGTCCAACAGCAGGGCGAATAAGTACAACAATTGGTGTAAATAGTGTAAATAAACGGTACGTAATTATTAGGTATGTACCTTTTAAATTGTAAATAAGATGATTCTAAATTTTAAACACACCAATGAAATTATTGTAACAATAACTCTTAGAAGGCACTTGCAGTCCGCATGCAGTCGAATAACTGATTTTCGCGTAAAATAGTCATGTTTCTAGAAACAATGTTGTTTACCTACAATGGTCAATAAAAACTTATTATCAAGCCGTAATGCAGTTATTTTATAGTTACAAAGTTCTTTGTGGTCATTTTACAAAAAATATGGTAAGCCATTTATCCCGTTAACTACTGGGAGGCGAGAAACCTACTGACTGGACATTCCTACATCAGTAGGAATGTCCCGTCCACATCTGCCAATCTGTTACGATTTTTGATAAAATTAATTCGCGCTATGCACTTCTTACCGTTTACATCTGTTCAAATAGGTACGAGTAGGTACACAACTTACCACTCAGCCGTCAGATACGCTAACAGATGTCATTACCATAAGCGAACTCGAGTTGCGTCAGCTGTTTATTAGTGCACCTAGTTTACATTATCTAGTTGATATTTAACTGTAGACGAGAGATTTTAATAATGTGCCTGTGTGTGTGCTCGCTCATCTGAACGTGCAGGCAGTGAGGCAGATAACGAACAGCTGGCGTATAAGACACGACACACTTGTAACCTTACAGAGATCATTAGATTATGCGAATTCGAGTTGTTGTGTATTTCAGTTGTTACAGATGCGTAGGTACTAGATTACGATTTGTTTTAATCGCATCTTGGATCCTTTTCGTAAAAAATAAGAAATTTATGAAACGTCTCGATAATAGCTCGTAAAAGTCGTAACCTCACAGATGTCATTATCTTATGCGAAATCTAGTTTCACTCATCAGCTGCTTATTCGAATTTACCAAGTTTATAGATATTGTGTAGGTACTGTTTTCGTATAACTTCAAGGAGGGAAATCAATAATGTCCCTACTTAGGTTTAGGTAGTTTCGTATTTTAAATTCACATTTATTTTTATTGTAAACGATAACTATGTCAATAAATTAAGACAAGATCGAGTTACGAAGTCTACCCAAGTTTTTTTTCATTTATGACATCATCACGCCACCACCACACCATTCCCTGTAGAAATAGGCAGAGTTGTATTTTCGATTGTCCATTACAGTTTCCCAGATATATTGATATGTTAAGTCCCGTGTAATAGGAGGATGGGGAGGTGTTTGCGTCCGCCAGCACAGACAGTGGAGTGCGGTAATCGTCGCGCGCCGTCGCGCGGAGACATGCATTACACAACCTCACCAACTCGCTACTCGTAACAGAATAAATGAGACGGTTCACGGCCTCACGCGGGCACACACGGACGGGCACCGCTCCCACGCCATTGCCCTCGCCGCGTCAGGCAGGACATTCATAGAATGGGCCGTAAAGGATGTATGCAAAATATCTCAAGCAGTTTTAAAGTTATGATAATTACGTAAAATAAAAAAACATTTAGATTAAAATATTTTTCGTTTCTATAGCTTTTGATCGACCTATAGTGCCCCTCTTCAAATATTTCGTGTATGAATAGATACACCTTACTTAGGTGGGATCAATGTTTTGGTCGCTTAAGGCGTCAAAAATGGATTTGTGTGAAATGCTGTCCAAAGCTTTGGTGTAACCAACAAAAGCGAGGTAAAAATAAATTTTATGTTCTTGGTGTTTTTCGATGATTTTGTTGACTGCGTGCAAACGATCTGTCGTATAAAGGCCAGGCCGAAAACCTGTTTGCTCAGAAGGTTGATGTTTATCTTGTTCGCCGGATATGCCGATTTCATATTATTTTGATAAATGTTTTTTATAAAATAACATGAAATCGATTTGATATGTGATCTTAAAGTAATGGGCCTCTAATTATTAATATCTGATTTATCACCCTTTTTGTTACAAAAATCTTGAAAGTTAACACAGTACAAAATGCTGTGAAAGAGTCGGGTGATCTATGCAAAGAGAATAGGTTCGCCTATTTTCAGTGATTCTGTGGTAATCCTCGCCACATGATCTATTCATTTTCATTTTAGTGAGGGTTAGATGAACCTAATATCCAGTTATGGGTGGAATACTGTCAGGGCAGAGATAATAACAATCTCTTACAGAAATTAAATGAACCCTGAAATACAAGAAGGTACGATTTTTCCTCTAGATTCTTAGAACCGAACGAGATGCTCTTTTACTAGTTATCCGTTTCAGTTATTTGTATTGTTTTGGCAGGTGTCGAGCGCCGTATCGCTTCGCAAGTTGACCAGTGAGGTACCGCCCGAGAGGGAAGCAGTTCGTGGACAAAAGTGGGGTCAAACTTGAAATGGTGAAGGTTACCATGGTTTAGTTTTCATTATATGATAGGAAAATATCAGCAAAATTAATCATGTAACTTACAAAAGTAGTAGAGTTATATAGAACGGTAGGACTTAGCAAAATTCACAACAAACTGTAAATATTATTCATTAGCTTATTTGAATTCGACACATTTGCGAGTTGATTAAACAAACAATGCGCAGGTTGGTGTCCAGTGAATTGACTGCTAAATAGATTGTAATGCGATTCGCATCTGATATTCTCGTAAGTTTTAGGTCAATAAAGGGGCTGACAGAAATCTGATATAGTAAGCGACTAGGCTTTACTACTGTGTCGTACTCGTGGTTTGGTACAATTTTTTTCGAGACATAAAACACCAAACTCCCTCTCTGTAGTGAAACACATTTTGTGACCCTTGTTAAATTAGTGACTAGTAAAGAGATTTTCCAGTTTTATTCAATAGTTCATTTAGCTGCGCCAAACGTTAGAGGGCGAAGTGGGCAATTTGTGCGCAAATAACATTTTACAGTCACACTCGTCGATAGTTTTACTGGAATATTGTTTGTGCGCTGAACGGTATCACGACGTACTCCATTCAGTAAAACAAATACCTCTTCGGTGTGGAAGTGAAAATGTTATACCGTCAAACATGGATTTTTTATCGAAAGTATCGTCATTCGGGATTTTGAAGTGTTTCAAATTTAAATCTAGCTTAAATTTTGAAACAGATAAAAACCCAGCTGTTTAACATTAACAGAGATAGCTTTCCTACCAATCCATTTGAAAGACAGTTCAACATAACAACACGTCTATCACACACCTTTTTTTTTTTTTTTGTTCCCGTGGTGGAAAATCCTCTTGGATGTCCTCCGCCCTGGGGCGGCCGGAGGGGTCTGTCAGACTCTTACTGACTAAAAACCACCCAGGTGTTCCATCGCACACCTTTTTTTTTTTTTTTTTTTTTTTGTTCCCGGGGTGGAAAATCCTCATGAATGTCCTCCGCCCTGGGGCGGGCGGAGGGGTCTGTCAGACTCTTACTGACTAAAAACCACCCCGGTGTTCCATCTCACACCTACGCCGGGGTCGCGGGAACACATAATTCGTCCGCATCCCCGGCTGCTGCCGGCCGGCGGGGGGCCGGCGGGGGGAGTGAGGTGTACTCAGCGCGCGAGGAACACTACGCGCGCCGCCTTCTCGGGTCCTTATGTTGTGGGGCGACGGATGTCCCCGAATCCGTCGCCCCTGGACCCATTTAGGGGGGCCGGAAGAGGGCGTTGTCCGCCCTCCTTCGACGCCCGGTGCGTCTGCTGCGGGCCGGGTCGAGAGTCGAGATCTCTCTCTCCCTTTCCGCAGCCTCCTTCTGCGAGATGACCGTTTCGCAAAAGGAGACCACTGCGTCCCAGGACTCTGCGCCGCCGACCATCGCGTTCACGACGGCCGGCAGCGACAGGTCCTTGCCTACTTCGGTGATGAGGGCACGGCGCGGCTCCTCCCAAGCGGCACACTCTACCAGCGTGTGCCACGCCGTGTCCTCCCGGCAGTCGACGCAGTGGTGACACCGGGCGTCCGGCTCCCTGTTTATGCGACACAGGTACTTCCCGAAGCAATCATGCCCCGAGAGCACCTGCGTCGCCCGAAATGTCAGGGAGCCGTGCCTTCTCCCGAGCCAGCGGTCGAGCACTGGCCGGATCGCCTCGATGGTGCTGAGGCCGGCGGTAGGGCGTGACAGCCTCACCCGCCATTCCGCCACCAGGACCTCGCGGAGCTGCAACCGACGCTGCTCAATATGTTGCTGCATCGGTCGCTCGCCCCGCTCCCGCGCTGCCTCGCGCCACCGGTACAGTGACGCGAGCACTTTCGCCTCAAGGTCCCAGGGGGGTGATCCGGCCAGCGCACAACCCGCCTCGAAGGAGATCGTGCGATACCCCCGAATGACTCTGACGGCAATCGCCCGCTGCGGCTTGCGCAGGACAGTTATGCTGCCGGCCGTAAGGTCAGACGCCCAGATCGACGCTCCGTAGAGCGCCATGGATCGCACGATCCCCATATAGAGCCGCCTACAGGCGGCGCTCGGGCCCCCCAGATTGGGAAGCAGCGTTGCCAGCGCCCCGGCCGCGCCCAACAACTTGGGCGCCAGCCGCCGGAAGTGGGGTCCGAAGTCCCACCGGCTGTCGAGCACCAATCCCAGATATTTCATGGTGGGCTCGACAGCGATCCGGACCCCCCCGACCACTATGTGTGGCCCGGCCGGCGGCGCCTGCCGGGGCCCATGAAACACCATGGCCTCCGACTTGTTGAGGGCCACCTCCAGGCCGAGGCGCCGTATGCGGCTCACCGTGAGTGAGACCGCCGCCATCGAGAGCAACGCTGCCTCCTTGTGCGAACTCCCCCGGGCCGTGACCAGAGTGTCGTCCGCGTAATACGTCAGGTCCGCGCCCGGCGGTAGCTCGCCCCTCAGCACCCAGTCGTACCCGATGTTCCACAGGAGCGGTCCCACGACCGATCCCTGTGGAACACCGCACGACATCTGGCGCTGGTTTCCGCCATCACGTCCCATGTAGGTGACACACCTCCCAGCTAAGTAAGCCCCCACGATGCGGCGGAGGTAGAGAGGCACGCGGTGGTACCGTGGATGGTAGAGCGCCCATGCCGAAAGCCGAACTGGCACTCGTCCAGGTCCGGCCCCTCTCTGCACAAGTGGCCGACGAGGCGGGCTGCGAGTATGCGCTCGAACAGCTTGCCCACCTCGTCAAGCAGCACTATGGGCCGGTACGCAGACGGCGAGTCGGCAGGTCGCCCCGCCTTCCTGAGCAGGACCAGACGTCCAATCTTCCACAGACTGGGAAACTGGCCCCGCTCAAGGCACGCTGTGTAGAGTCCTCTCAGTTGGGGCTCTAGCTCCTTCAGAGCGAGGGCCAAAGCCAGACATTTTCCATGCACATTTTTATTTTGCTGTCGGTAGGTGAAACTAAAATTTAAACACTCAATGAAACGTTAGCCAGGTTCACAGTCAGCAACGTTGTGCATTGTTTTGAGATTATGTATAGCGGTTCAATAATTTTAACAAATTGGACTAAAAGTCCCCTATAATTTACCCAGAAATCCCATTACCTATTTGTTCCACACTAAAGCATTCAACACAAATACAGATGATGTTGACATATATCAAAAAGTAAATAGCTTAAAAAAAAAAAAAAATTGTATAGTATTATCTCCTTTATTACATTTAACTAACTTAAAAATTAAATTTTTAAATATTTTTAAAAAAAATCTGAAAAAACATTTAAAAACATAAAAAATAGTATCCCACCGGTATCGGGAACAGGGTCCTAGCTACCGGCGGTCAGGGCTCCAGAGAGAGGAACCTCCTGACAATGCGAGCCGTGTCCAGAAGTACCGCTTTCTGAATCAAGCCCTTGATCCAGCTGCCCAACGAGAGCCTCCTCAGGTGTTTGTCGAGCCTCTTGGCTATTAAGCCATTAGCTGTCACGACTATCGGCACAATGATTGCTGAGTCCACATCCCACATGTCGACAACCTCGCGAGCCAAATCAAGATACTTGATTTCTTTATCTTTCTCGGCTTTCACGAGGTTACCGTCATGCGGGACCGTTATGTCAACAAACAGTGTGCGCCGCTCTACTCGATCCACCACCACTATATCAGGCTTATTGGCAACAATAGTCCTGTCAGTGATGATGGATCGATCCCAGTACAATGTGATATTTCCATTTTCGAGAACTGGGTTGGGCACGTACCTGTAGTACGGCACTTCCGATTCCACTGGGCTGTATTTCAGAGCAAGTTGCTGATGGATAATCCTGGCTACAAGGTTGTGTCTATGCAAGTACTCTTCGTTAGCTAGACGAGAACAACCGGAGATAATGTGTCTTATTGATTCCCCCGGACGGTGACGTGCCCGACAGATGTCAACCGTGCCGTCTTTCACAATAAATCTCCGGTAATTGTTCGTCATCATAACTTCATCCATAATTGCACAGACAAAACCTTCGGTTTCTCCAAAGAGGTCACCGAAACGCAGCCAGGATACGGACGCTAGGAAATCTACATCAGGATCATGAAGAGCCCGATAGTAGCGCCCGTGAAGCTCCTTGCTTTGCCATACCGCCTTGCGGTCATCGGTAGTAAGTACTACAGGTTTGTGCCAGTTCTCTTTAGCCATGGAGAGCGGGGTAAGCCCCTTGTCCACTGCGACCACATCACGGTGCATACCCACTTCGGCTTTAAAAAAATATTCCCCGAGACTGCACACCTCGCGGTTGTGGTGGGTCTTTGCATTTAAAAAGCCTCGACCCCCGCACTTTCGCGGGATGTACAGTCTCATCACCGATGATCGTGGGTGATGCATCCGATTTGCGGTCAGAAGTGTACGGACCCGCCTATCCAGGGCGTCGAGTTCGGTTTGGGTCCATTTGAGTATGCCGAAAGAGTACATCAAAATCGGCATGAACCAACCGTTGAAGGCGCGCACCTTGTTTCCGCCCGAAAGAAGACTAATTAATACCTTCTTCAGGCGGCCAAAGAAGCGCTCCTTCAACGATTGCTTCATGTTAATAACGTTGATACCTAACGCTTCCGACATACCCAAATACTTATAGTTTTCGGATGAAGAGAGGGATCTAAGGTGTATGCAATCCGATAGTTGAATACCTTCGGATTCCATAATCTCAACTCGCTTAACATGCATGATTGCACATTTGTCCACACCAAATTCCATTCTGATGGCGCTACTGAATGTTTCAGTTACCTTCAGTAGCTCCATCAGTTGCAATTTGTTGGGGGCAAAGATTTTCAAGTCATCCATGTACAGAAGATGAGATATGACCTGACCACCTCTCTTCAACCGATAGCCTAGACCTGAATCCTCCAGCAGTGAGCTTAGAGGATTCAGAGCTAAGCAGAACCAAAGTGGACTCAAACTGTCGCCCTGAAATATTCCCCGTTTAATCCAGACAGGCTCGTTATTCCCCTGGATCTGTTGACACCCCGAATAGCGAAGGACCGTCCTCCATTGCCCCATACAGGACCTCAGGAAGGTGCGTAGAGTTGCATCTATCTTGTACAACTCCAGCACCCTCACAAGCCATGTATGTGGCACCGAGTCGTAAGCCTTCTTATAATCTATCAAGCATGTCGACAGATCCTTGCGGGAGCGACGAACCTGTTGACTTATGGCCATGTCGATGAGGAGTAGCTCCTTAGTACCTCGGGACCCGTTCCTAAATCCATTTTGAGAGGCAGACATAATCGAGTTACTGTCAATGTGTGTATTAATTTTCGTTCTCAAAATGGATGTAAGAAGTTTATAGATCGTCGACAAACACGTGATCGGTCTATAATTCTTGGGTTCCGTGGTTACCCACCTGCTCCATAAGTCAGGTAGTCCTACCTGACTTATGGAGCAGGTGGGTAACGCCTGTTAATAGAAACTGCGGTAGCGACCCAGACTATAAGGCTGACTGGAACTGAGATGCCAGGCTAGTGTGCGAACTAATTAGCCATTTCAACCAAAAGTTGTGTAATCCATCCGGCCCTGGCGATTTCCAGTTCGATAACGGACGGACTGCTCTGGCAACGTATGATGGCGTAATTAGGACTGTTTCCATTTCTGGTATAGTTTCACACACTCGCTCGACATCCTGTATCCAGTCAGCCTCAGTGTGACAGACGGGTACTGACCAGATGCTGCGCCAGAATGCACTTGTGGCTAATTCATTAATTACTATTATTAATTATTATGTCGTTTATTTATTCTTATCATTATTCTAATACATTTTTAAATATTTTTATAAAACATCTTTTAAAAAAAACATAGTGGTCCGCCGGTAGCGGGAGTAGGGTCCAAGCTACTGGTGGTTAGGGCTCCAGAGACAGGAACCTCCTCACAATGCGAGCCGTATCGAGGAGTACTGCCTTCTGAATCAGGCCCTTGATCCAAGCGCCTAAAGAAAGTCTCGAGAGATGTTGGTCGAGGCTTTTTGCCATCAGGCCATTGGCCGATACGACAATCGGCACAATGACAGCCGAGCTCACATTCCACATGTCAACAACCTCGTGTGCTAAGTCGAGATATTTAATTTGTTTCTCTTTCTCAGCTTTCACGAGGTTCTCATCATGTGGAATGGTAACATCGATAATCATTGTGCGGCGCGCTAATCGATCTATCACTACTATTATTAATAATAATAATAATTAGTATTATTATTATTATTCTTTATTATTCTCACATAATCACAAACACAGTACAAAGTCAAAGTAACACTCATTCAGAGACTGGTGTCTGTACTCGTAATAGGTAAAACCTGTATTACAGATCACCAGGCTTACTCTCCATCGGACACTCACTAGTGACCTATGACTGTTTTAAATGGACATACACGTTAAACATAATAAAGAACTATTACAAATTAATAATATCAAGAGTGAAGCAAAATGGAATAGAAAAAAAAACTAATGTTAAACAATTTTAATGTTTAAATAAATCAGTATATTGTATTCGGTTACATAAAATCATGTTACAAATTATCGCACAACAAAATACCATCACTATTAGCTCGCCTCATACTAATGTACGAGTACGTTAGATAGCAATATATGTGAAACATTTACGCATTTGCTTTAATTAACGTGTAGGAAAAGTAACTTGTGTTATAATTCTGGATAATATTAGTTGTAAACTTATCATCAGTACGCCATATGACCAGTGGTCCACATAGACTCTGGATCGAAAGAGCTGGAAGTCATGAAGAAAACTCTTTGCCCAGCAGTGAGACGATGCAGGCTAACAGTAACAATATCAGTATTTAAGTTTATTTAATAAATCCATTTCATTATACTACATAGTTCGCGAGATATACCGCTGTAAATAATACAATAAAAGTCCCCCTTTCATCCATGGGTGTTTTAAGTATTTCAAACAAGTGAAACAGAACGTACTTCATTTATACGACGAGTACTTAACTTACTATGAAATGCGTCAAAGAACAAAAATACAAGTAGCACATAAATAATTCTACTTAGTTAGGCAATAAGCGAAAATACCAATATATACTTTCGTGTTTTATTATCCAACAGACTTATTTCAGTATTTAAACCACATTTACTCATAAATTTATATTCTGAACTTATATTTATTTATGCTCTAAAGGGTTCCACAGATTAACTTAACATTTCTGTTATCGTGGAAACAATTAATGACCTCATCGCTTACAAAGCTCGCATCGGCACATAAAAAAGCAGCTGGACAGATATAAGTCTGGATAATCCTTATCACTCTTGCGTGCTGGTAATGTTTATAAGTTATTAGATGTGCTCCGTTTAATTCGTATGACTTGACGGTCTTCTGATATTTTTTAACCGGTTTTTACTTTATCGCTGGGATACATGTTGGCGTAGGTGCCAACAGTTCTGATCTCCTACGAGGCGGCTTGTGCACTGGCCGGATCCCCGCCATGGGACCTAGATGCGAAGGTGCTCGCGTCACTATATCGGTGGCGCGAGGAAGCGAGGGCGCGGGGCGAGCGGCCGATGCAGCGCCATATGGAGCAGCGTCGGTCGCAGCTTCGCGAGGTCCTGGTGGCGGAATGGCTGGACAGGCTTTCACGCCCTACCGCCGGCCTCGTCACCATCGAGGCGGTCCGGCCAGTGCTCGACCTCTGGCTCGGGAGGAGGCACGGCTCCCTGTCGTTTCGGGCGACGCAGGTGCTCTCGGGGCATGGTTGCTTCGGGAAGTACCTGTGACGCATAAACAGGGAGCCGGACGCTCGGTGTCACCACTGCGTCAACTGCCGGGAGGACACGGCGTGGCATACGCTGGCAGAGTGTACCGCTTGGGAGGAACCAGGCCGTGCCCTCATCTCAGAAGTAGGCAGTGACCTGTCGCTGCCGACCGTAGTGAGTTCGATGGTCGGCAGCGCCGAGTCCTGGGACGCGGTGGTTTCCTTCTGCGAAACAGTGATCTCGCAGAAGGAGGCTGCGGAAAGGGAGAGAGAGATCTCGTCCACTCTCCCGATCCGCAGCAGGCGCACCGGGCGCAGGCGGAGGGCGGACAACGCCCTCTTCCAGTCCCCCTAAATGGGTTCAGGGGCGACGGATTCGGGGACATCCGTCGCCCCCCAACATCAGGACCCGAGTAGGCGGCGCGCGTAGTGTTCCGCGCGCGCCGCTCACAGACGTTGCGGGGGGAGTACACCTCACTCCCCCCGCCCGAGACGGGGCCCGCTCAAGGGCGCCGGCACCAGCCGGGGACGCGGATGAATTATGTGTTCCCGCGACCCCGGCGTAAGTGTGAGATGGAACACCGGGGTGGTTTTTAGTCAGTAAGAGTCTGACAGACCCCTCCGCCCGCCCCAGGGCGGAGGACATCCATGAGGATTTTCCAACCCGGGAACAAAAAAAAAAAAAAAGGTGCCAACAGTTCTAAGGGTGTAATTATTTGATTAACTGACGGCTGCTGTGAATTCGCGCATTATTAGACTAGATGCTTAACGTAGTCGAAAGTCACTTGTTTTACCGTTCATTGTAAGCGTTTTTCGTACTGGATCATACCTTCTGGTCACGGAGATGTTGAAGGTCAAAGTTCTTATTAATTAACATTTTAATATTTTTTTTACTGAAAACAAGTTTCAAGTTTTATCATTTAACTTTAATTATCCCTTCAACTCTGTACCTACCGTTGCATGCACCCATAAATACAAGGTTTTGTGTGCGTTACATTATGCTGCCTTAAACAGCGGTTCACACTAATAATCAAAGTCTTTTCCCAGGAATCATTTTAGCTCAAGGTTTTTCAGTTTGATGTACAGAATGCGTAGATAAAAATCCTTTGTTTCCCTTTTTTTTCTTTTGCAAACATTAATTTGCAAATGAATTATTTGATTTTGAATTTGAAGTTATGAAGGTAACTACGTACAACTTACTGAGGTAGCAATCTTTTATTGTCGTTACATTAGTTCTACTTACCTTAAAATTTGCCCCCAGATCAACATCATCCTTATCACGCAGTTACGTTTTAATTATTATAGTGGCGCCTTTAATCCAGGTGTTAGCTCTGGATGGGATAAAAGGGTCGTCTGTATTAAATGAGGCTTGGTATAAAATTAAAAAATTAAATGTGCCGTAGCCGCGCTGTGCCGTCACCGCACTGTGCCTCAGCTTACCGATGACGCGTTGATCACGCCACCTACTCATACAGACCGCGTGCAAGGTGTTGGATTCGATTACCAACAGTAGCTAATACCCAAATAAATAGACCTGTATTATGATTATTTCCATTTGACAACACGTCTTTCTAAAGTAGGTTGATGTTTCAGAAATTCAGGTAGTCGGCAATGATGATACGGAGATTCCTGTGAATTAAATTCATTCTTGTTGATTTCGTTTTAAATGTCGTATTTTTTATGGGGCCTTAAGTGCTGAGAACTCTCTCAGTACGTAATTGTCCCCATGTAATGTTAATGATAATACCGGTTGAGTTACCCGAGTTTCCCGGCCCTTGAGTTTATTCTATGATAAATTTTGAAGTATTTGTAACGCTATTTATAAAACCAGCCTTTGTAAACTCGATACAAACAATGTGTGTACAATGGTACAATGGTGGAGATGAAAAAATCATGCAGTTTGCTTTATATTTTTTCCTTTCTATATACAGGTTGTCCCGTAAGTCGACGTCAAGCCGGAGTCGGGTGATCAGTAGGATCATAGCAACAGGAGTTAAAAGACCGTCACAGGCAGTAGATTCTCTGTTTCTTTTTTTTTAAGTTCCCATAATTTTTAAAATTTATAGAAAAAAAAGATTTTATACATATTTTTCTGTTAACTACATACAAAACATAACATCACGCCTTGTTTCCCCTAAGGGTTGGGCAGAGGTGTACATAAAGTACACCCACATCCGCCAGTTATGTTTTTAAGTCCCATGTAATAGGGGGCGAGCCTATTGCCATCAACCGGGCACAAATCCAGACTCCGGGCTGCTACTGAGAAATTCCAGACAGAAAAACCCAATAACCCGTTGCCCGACCAGGGAATCGAACCCAGGACCTCTTGCTCAGGAGTAGCGATTACGACCACCAGACCAACGAGGCAGTCTGTTAGCTAATATGACTTAAAATGATATTTCATACCTATTACCCGATATCAGCTTGACATGGACTTACGGTACACTCTGCATTGCATATAAGTTTATTTCGTAGTGTAGACAATCAATATTTCACTATTACAAATTATGTCAACCACATCCTGCGTAGCCTGCAGCATAAAATTACATCTGCAACCACATTATTAGACTCGACTGAAACTGGATGCTGTTGCAGCAATACGGAAATCCAATCTTTTCCTAGGTTAGGTACGTTACTTCGGCAAAATAAGATTTTATTTTATAGGGCTACAATAAACTTACACATATATAACATCACGCCTTGTTTCCCCGAAGGGTTGGGCAGAGGTGTACCTATAGTAACTCACATTTCGCCAGTTATGTTTAAGTCCCATGTAATAGGGGGCAATAAACTTATCTAGACTTTCGTATTCAACAGTTATTTTACAACGGGATTTTATGGGAAATGGGGAAGTTTTCCAATATTTTTTAAATAACCGTAATGGTAAGCCGTCTTTAGATTAAACTAGTCCCTTCTAATGACTTTGCTTAAACATTCCTAGCATTGTTTAATAAACGGCTATTAGAGGGAAAACAAAAAAGCTAATAAATAGGTGTCGTTTAAAAGCTAAAGCAGCTGTTACGCCAAGTTTGACTCAATTTATTTTTGGAAGATTTTTTTCCTCTCACTGAAATGTTACATTTTAACTGTTAACGATTTCAGAGCTCCGTTAAAGATCATGCTGAGAACTCCCATACATTTTCCCAGAAACAGTTTCAGTAGATTTAAAATGTCATGACAATTTTTCTCCTCATTCTACTATAGCTTGGATTGACGAGACCGTAATGTTAAAACGGTCTTGCTTTAACTTTATATGACGATGACCTTTTTGACCTTTGTAGAACAGATCGTGTCATCGTCATATCTATGTCACTAATTTCATCCATTTAGAAAAACCATCAATTAGTCCACAGCAGCTCGAATAACCTGCATTTTCGGCTAACATCATCTATTTATATCTGTAAAGTTAAAAAGTATCTGATAAATGTAATGTAGTTTTCGTCACACTATGTAATGAGATGCATACCTACTAAACGTGTGTGGTTTGTAGACAGATTGCCAGAATGCCGGTAAGTAAAATGTTAGTTTGAACTCTTACTATTAAGGCTAAAGCTAAAAGAGTTGGATATTGCTTCATTGAATGCTTGTATGTTGCATAAGGTAATGGTTACTGAACGCTGCCAAAAAGCGTTTATACAAACATTGACTGCAGCAAGAGCTTGTACCTTATCTCCTGAACATTTATCCGGCACTCGGAAAATGTATCCAGAGATTTGAAAACTTTCCAAGCTACAATATGTCGAATAGCAGACAAAAAAAAAACTTTACAAATGGATTCTCCTCATCTCATTTAGTTAACATAACCCGTTTACCAAGTTTCTTTCTATTACCCAATTATGTACCCACAAAGGGTGGACCGGCGACATGGGATGTACCCTCGTCATGGAAGCTACAACTACGTTTTGACATCACTGACAAACAGCTCGCCATTGTGTGATTAACGTTGAATATTGGAAATGAACGAGGTTTTCCTCACGTGATTAGATAACTAGAAAGAAAACTCAAACTCTAATAATTTATTTAAAATTAAACCATTCACAGGCACTATTGAATTGTCAAGGAGTGGGGCAGTCAGAAATATGAATCTAGTTGCCCATTCCAAAGCAAAGGTACCTATGGAGATGAAAGTGCAAAAAACTCTTCTATATAATATCGTAACAATTATATTAGATACACCATTAATGTTGATCTTATATATGAGAATGATGTACAAAAACCGTAGACGTTAAAAGCGTCCAGAGTGCAACAATAAATAAATAAAAATAAACCAAAAATATTAAAATAAGCCGTGGCAGCTAAGAGATGAACAGTCCCAACTGACTGCGTCAGTACACGAACATGAATCCTGGATCAGCACCATTCAGCTCAACGATTTTGAATGGAGCTAAATGATCCAACACACGCGCCACCGTCAACGAGATATTTGAGTGAGCATGACATACTATCAGTCGCCAGACACATTCAAGTCAATATAAGACATTTTCCGGTAAATAGTAGCTCCAAAGTACAGTACTCACACCTGTGTAGCCGATTTATACAACGTGTAACAGAATGAACGCAAGAGCTCATACACCCCAATTAGAATATTAAATTATAAGGCTAAAATACTATGTAATTTAATAGTTAAAACGTTTAATAGTTAAAAATTTAATTTAGTAGCATAAAACGTTTGAGCGCACTACTCGATCTGTACCCACACTAATAGCGCACGCACCGCACACTCATGTGCCTGCCAGCCGGCTAGGTAGGTAAGCACTGCAAGAATGTATGTGTGTACGTTAGTTCAATGACCGAACATTACGTACAGATCACACGTAAAGTCTCGTACACACTGGCGCGACGCCGCAGCGCGACGCAAAGGCACCGCGTGTCGCGCGATAAGCTGTTTCTGTGTCGTGCTGTGGCGTCGCGCCTGTTTGTGGGAGCTTTAATAAATAAGCTTTGGATTATTTTGTTCTAAGTTATTAGGTTTAGTAAAGGGGAAGCATTTTCAAATCGAGCAACTTTTCGCCCGTCTGCGATAGGGTGTTACCTCCGGCGTGCGCACGCGCCCCGTCGCTGCACGGTCGCACCGGATTATTTAAGGTTCGTTCACACGGCCCGTCGTGTCTGTTTGTGCGAGCCTTTATCTCTGATGCGTACCTAACTGCGATATCATATTCAGAGTCGGCGTGTATGAAAGATTTTAATCATAAATATTTACACTAATTAAATTCGGTAAAAATAAAAGTAATTACTTACAGGTTTGAACTATTTACACTACACTATTTCTTCGTCTCCTTTTAAGTAAACTTTCAAAATGTCCACCGCCTTGCTCGATGCAGTTTATTGCACGCTTTCTTATGTTAAATTTTAGTTTTTTTAGTACTTCAGTGTCACTTTTCACAATGGCAAAATTTCCAAAGGCGAGTTCAATTTTTTGTCTGAGGTCTTCTACACTCGTTGCCTCGTTTACGTAAACAAGCGATTTTATTAGACCCCACAAATAAAAGTCTTAAGGCGTTAGATCAGCCGATCTGGGAGGCCACTGCACTGGTCCTCCACGACCAATCCAACGGGGCCCATATTCCGCATAAAGGTGCTGCCGAACGTTCCCTGAGAAATGCGCGGGAGCACCGTCGTGTTGGTAAAACACGTCTCATAACTCGGGCAATGTTTCCCGCAAAAACTGCAGGTAGGTTCCAGTTAACCTCGGCAGAAAAACAGGGCCGAGTACGCGTGTACCTATGACGTCCGCCCACACGTTCACGGAGAACCTGTGCTGAAACGAATCAACACGGCATGCATGTGGATTCTCATGTCTCTACAAATGCTGGTTATACTGGTTGTGAATGCCAACTCGCGTGAAGGTGCTCTCGTCCGTCCAGATGATGTTTCCTTGCCAGTTCTCTAACAGCCATCTACTAAATTTAAAACTGACGCCGAACGTACAAGTACACAAGACAAGTAGTCGTTCGGCGTCCGCTCCTGACAACGTCGCAGGTAATACGGGATTTCACCATCAGCGCGTAACGTTCGCCGAATAATGGCGCTGCTTCTCTTGTACTCTTCTCTGGGTTTTCGTCAAAATAGTTTTTTAGTGTTGCTTGTAAGCGAATAGTGCGCACATTCGCCCCTCTATCTATTGCCGTGTTAGGACGAAAGGTACCGGAGTCCCTCAGACGCTGAGTCGCTCTTAACATTGTCCTGGCGCTCACTCTAGTATCATATCGTTCGTTGAACTCTCAACACGCTAACTCGGCATTATCCTTGCAACGAGCCAGTGTCCTCACCATCCCCGTGTACTGAATAATGAAATACCTAGATATTTAAATTGTCACTCTTTTGACGCTCAAGCCGTTTAGGGTAATATCAGGTATAGTATCTGGGCATTCACCGCTGGCCTTAAAGACAATGTATTCGCACTTTTATACATTATAAAGAAGTCCGTGTAAGGCAGCATACGCCCATACGCCTGACAGACCCTCAGCATTTCATTCACGGCACCTGCCGTCGGCGCCAGCAACGCCATGTCATCAGCGTACTGATACTATTTATTTTCACACCGTGGACACTACATCCGACCTGCATATTACTGAGGTCTAAGATTAGGCCATCGACATATGTGCTAAATAGCCTAGGAGATATCAAACCACCGTGCCTCACACCGCATTCTAACTTAAATGTTTTGGAAAGTGCATTGGACCACTTCACAACATTTTCTTGGTTCCCATACCAATATTGCAGGATCCTGAGGATTCCCGACGGTACCCCCCTATCCCCAAGCTCTCTCCCGAGTACATCGTAATTTACCATATCGAAGGCTCTAGAGAGATCCAGAAAACAGGCATATACCGGCGTTTTACGATCGGTGTAATAGTGGACCGTATGTTTGAGACTTACTACGGCGCTTTCCGTTGACAGTCCTTGTTGAAACCCGAACTGTGAGTCATGCACGGATAGATATTCTTTCAAGTAAGCATCAATTATACCATCCAGCACTTTTGCCATTGTGGTTGCGAGAGATATATGTGGTCGATAGTTTAACGTATCCGAATTGTCTCAGGTCCTATTCTTAATTATGGGAACCACTAATGTTTTCATTAGCTCTGCGGGAAGTAAGAATGGCTGAGGCACATGGTATAAAACAACGACAAAACCCTTGGTAGATGAACCCCAGCAAATTTTAAATGCTCAATACTGAGCCCGTCATGTCGGGGAGATTTACCTCTATTCATATTTTTTATTACAGTTGCAACTTGCTTGGCCGAAATGAACATAAGTGGCGTCCCTCCCTGACTTTCAGGCCCAACATTGACCATATCAACTGAACCCAGAGAAGATTGCACTGTAAAATGTTCCTTGAACATATTTGCCACCCCTCCGGAACACTCTTCCCGCCGAAATTCACAGAGAGACCAGGCTTAATAACGAGTTTACTCGTGGACTTCCTAAACTTAGCGAAATTATTTGTTGCTCTTGCTTTTGCTATCATATCCATCTTAATTTGCTCCTGGTTTTTTTGGCACCATTTTACCCGAACCTTGAAGATGTTAAAAAAGTAGTTATTTCTTATCTTACAATACCACGGTAAGCTATGTACATAACCAAATTTAAGGAATACCTGGGAGAAAACTTTCAAACATTGCAACATAAACATATGGACACTTTCGATAAACGATAAGCAGTCAATCAGAAGGTATGAAATGCTCATAAGTACATACAAATAGCTTACGTTCAGATGAACACGCATTTTGTCATAAAAGCGACGATTGCCTTTAATACAATACCTTTTTATACTATATTCTGCTGAATTACTCTGTTTGATGAGTTGGAATAAACCGAAAGCCTATTTGCTCTGTCTACATGAGTTTCAATGGAAATAATTCATGTTGTATAATTAATTAGTTGATATGAATGATAAATTATTTTTCGCTTAATTTAGTTATTGATTAGTAAAGTCTTATAAATAAAATGTTAGTTATAATATTTTGCTATTATTTAATGAAAATAACACTGTTCTATAAACAATTTAATGAAACTTTATATTAGACAAAATGCAATACCTTTCTCTAGTAATGACCACAGAGCAGACACAGCTATAAAAATATAGAATATATATCAGGTTGAGCACAGATTATAGAAGGCGCAAATTATTATTACAACATATTTTTTTCTAAAATATTTTATTACATATTTTTTTGCGTGGAAATGTTTTACATTCTTGGAACACAGTGGTTCCAAGAATGTAAAACTATTAAAGACTTTACCGCCCGTTGGTTTTTTATAGTACGTATGTTTTTTTTTGGATAGAATATACCCTTTTTAGTCTAAATTTGAAAACTTTAAAGTGTGGAAAACCCGAAAAAAAATATTTTCGAGATTTTTGGGATAGTGGGAACATTAACTGTGAGGAAGGTCACGTAGTGGGTCCAAAGTTCAAAGTTTTTAATCAATGTTATTGTAATCGACGGAGCCGGCGGGGCTCCAACTTCTGAGTGGTTAAAAAATAACGACGAAGGGGATGGTGGGGTTTTTGTTCACTCGCTTCGCTCGCTCACTAGACCCCACCATCCCCTTTTAACCTAACCTGTCCATGTCGGGGTGCCTCGAGTCCCGAGCTCATTGCGCTCGCTTTTGCATCCTAAGTTGTCCCGACACCCGACACGGCAGAACCCTTGAAACCTCGATCCGTCGTGGAGCGTGAAAAAGCGGCTCACTAGAGTCCAACACTTGCACGACACTCTGCACTTCGGGATCAGGAGATGAAGTAGCAAAACACGAAACCGGTGCTTAGGGGACGCCATGGTATCGTGTCAATCAATCGCTCTAATGTGAGTACGACGAGTGACAAGTGTCAAACGTTAACGTCACTTAGATTCGATTACTTTTCGTTACCCACGATCTTTTGAGAGTACAAATAAAACTAATTATGTTAATAATTCACATTCTTTATTCTAGAAAAAAACTGTGAGTCTGTGGGTTAAAAGATGTGAGGAAGAGGGAATCCTTGTGACTGCAATCTTTGTGGTGGGTCGTTTAAACACATACAGTCGCCTATACATTTTTGATTTGTTTGAGGGTTCTTGTAGATTTTGAAATAATATTGTTCCCAACAATAACTGATTAGACAATTTCGTGATTGAAGGAAATAATTGTAAGTATTATCACTTTCGTCAATATATTGTAAAGACATAACGCTACACTGTCCCTTGTAAATACAAAAATTAATTGTTTTTAACTTTCTTCAATTTAAGTTTTGCTAAATTTTCCTTGAACACCATCTTACTTTACTCGAAAATACAACGATTCCGTACGGTTTTAAAGCGTGGTATTTTGACAGTTCAAACCACGCCAACTTTGGGTTCATTTCGCGCGGTTTCGTTCATTGTGTCATAGGGAATAAGTTATTAGCAGATTTCGGGTAAGGAATTGACGTGGTTTCGAAGCAAGGAATCATTAGATGGTCATAATGAATTAGGGCCCAGGTAGGTTGCCAAGACTCACATAACGCTTTCACTGCAAAAAAAGTTTTTCTGCAATTAAACCTTGTAAGTTTTAACTCTACAAACCATACATCTTGGTTAAAATGTACGCCTTGGCCGAATCGCGGCGGTCGCAGAAACACTCCTATAGGCTTATGGTAAGAAATTAAGTCACAGATCTTTAATGTTGTGTCATGTAATAGTTCTATGTAACGGCCGTCATATAAATTTTGACCAAGATGTAAAGTTTGTAGAGGCCTAGTAGAGTTGAATGGTAATATTAGAATTATAATTTAAAAAAAAACCTTTGAGACCCTCACAACAAGCCGTACTTAACCCTAGAAACGACTTCATTTAGTTTATAAAATATGATTGACGTGTAAAAGTGTTTATACAAACCCACTTGCAGTAAATTAATTTAATATAAGTATAAATTAATTTAAGTATCATTTAAAAATAATTGATGATCGTTGGTAAGCGCATAACTTGAGAACAGCTGGACCGAAATGTTTTTTTAAAATGATACGGTTAAGCAACTTGTTAGTCGGGCGCGTCCGACAAATATAAAGCTGCAGTTTTCTAGAAGACCGTTTTCGTCACATTCATCATCGGACGTCATAAAAATGTGTCATTTTTACCATCTAAAAATGCTCTGTATTTGGACCATAGAATACAAATTTGGACCCGTCACCGGTTTTCTAGGAAACCGTAGCTTAAGTATCTTATCGTGACCGTTACTGAGAACTTTGCTCAAAACCATTCCAAAATCTTACGTAGATGGATTCAAGGTTAAGCTCCACAACCAGCAGTGGACTTTGGACCTGGGAACAGAATCACTATTTTTAATCTGGTAGAAAAATATTATTATTGTCATGATTATTTATTCCCAGTAAAGTATTATTTTCCTACCTCTAGCAAAAAATGAAAGCTGTCCATAGCAAATATTACAAAATGTTCACATTCGGACTTATGGTATCAAATATGTTACGAACAATGCAAACGCCAGAACATTCGTAATATTTGTTTGAATGTTCATGCAAAAATTTTAGAAATATTAAGCAGGAAGTCGACTTGAACATCTTCCATCAGTGTTTACACAGAGCGCTCATATACTATATACATATTAATTTTATTCATCCACTTTCACTATTAAGTAAATAAAGATCCAGATATGATCGAACACATTTTGGATAAAGGAAGTGTACTCCCGTTCGTCCCATCGACTTCGTCCCCCTGGTGCGACGAACGGGCATTCGTTATTTTTTTCCCGATAGTTCCACTAATTTTGTTGATGGGACGAACGAGATTAATTTATTAATTATTTTTTAGTCCTCTTGGTCTCACCAAATATAAAGGTCAGCGTAAAAAATATTTTTTTATTTGGCAGCCTCATATTTAATTTGACAAAAAGGAGACATAATTCAAAGGAACGTACTGTAGCAATTTAGGAAGACATTCGTCATCTTCCCCCTCACTGGAGTCTACACGAAAAACGGGAATTACGAACTAAGGAATTGGCAAATCTCCAGACGAAGAAATCACTTCTGTTATCGCCCTTTGCAATTTGAAAGCTTGTTAATTCTGTAAGCGATGTATTGTGACCAGACCAGCTAATATGACACGATTAAGTAGAAACAAACTAGTTTCGAATTCTTTTGTGCACTCGTTTTTGTGCACTTGTTTAGTAACTCGTTTTAAATTCTATCGAATTGTCAGTTTTTTTTATTAAATAGAGCAAGATTCACATTCGAGTTACAAAGGCAAGGGAATTTTTTTATGGCAACAGGGCGAGCATTTTCCACAGCAGTTTTGAATCCATGTACGTGAGGTTTTGGAATGGTTTTGAGCAAAGTTCTCGGTAACGGTCACGACAAGATACTTAAGCTACGGTTTCCTAGAAAACTGGTGACGGGTCCAAATTTGTATTCTATGGTCCAAATACAGAGCATTTTTGATGGTGAAAATGACAGATTTTCATGACGTCCGATGATGAATGTGACAAAAACGGTCTTCTAGAAAACTGCAGCTTTATATTTGTCGGACGCGCCCGACTAACAAGTTGATGAACCGTATTATTTATATTTATTAACAACTAGTTAACCTGACACAAACTGTCCTGTTCAAACAATTCATAGACAAATCAGTTTTGCCCGAAAAAAAAATCCAAAGTCCCGAATTTTCCGTTTTTTTTTCCAAAGTTTTCCTTTAATAAAACTTATTCAGACTATAAGAATCATTTTAAAAAAAACATTTCGGTCCAGCCGTTCTCAAGGTATGCGCTTACCAACGATCATCATTTACTTTTAAATGATAGTGGAATACTTAAATTAATTTATACTTATAAACATAACATCACGCCTTGTTTCCCCGAAGGGTTGGGCAGAGGTGTTACTATAGTACACCCACATTTCACCAGTTATGTTTAAGTCCCATGTAATAGGGGGCGAGCCTATTGCCATCTACCGGGCACAAATCCAGACTTCAGGCTGCTTCTGAGAAATTCCAGATAGAAAAACCCAATAACACTTTGCCCGACCTGGGAATCGAACCCAGGACTTCATGCTCAGCAGTAGCAATTGCGACCACTAGACCAAAGAGGCAGGACACTTATATTAAATTAATTTACTGCAAGTGGGTTTGTATAAACACTTTTACAGGTCAATCATATTTTAAAACTAAATGAAGTCGTTTCTAGGGTTAAGTATGGCTTGTTGTGAGGGTATCAAAAGGTGTTTTTTTTATAATAATTCTAATAAAAACAGTTTCAAACTATTTGATAATAAAATATATGAAAATTGACCATTCAACTCTACTAGGCCTCTACAAACCTTCCATCTTGGTCAAAATTTATATGACGGCCGTTACATAGAACTATTACATGACACAACATTAAAGATCTGTGACTTAATTTCTTACCATAAGCCTATAGGAGTGTTTCTGCGACCGCCGCGATTCGGCCAAGCCGTACATTTTAACCAAGATGTATGGTTTGTAGAGTTAAAACTTACAAGGTTTAACTGCAGAAAAAGTTAATAGATCTAACTCTACAGAGTTAGATCTGATAACTTTTTTGCAGTGAAAGCGTTATGTGAGTCTTGGCAACCTACCTGGGCCCTAATTCATTATGACCATCTAATGATTCCTTGCTTCGAAACCACGTCAATTCCTTACACGAAATCTGCTAATAACGTATTCCCTATGACACAATGAACGAAACCGCGCGAAATGAACCCAAAGTTGGCGTGGTTTGAACTGTCAAAATACCACGCTTTAAAACCGTACGGAATCGTTGTATTTTCGAGTAAAGTAAGATGGTGTTTCTATATTTTTATAGCTCTGTCTACTCTGTGGTCATTACTAGAGAAAAGTATTGCATTTTGTCTAATATAAAGTTTCATTAAATTGTTTATAGAACAGTGTTATTTTCATTAAATAATATCAGGTTATGGGCCCAGGAAGCCCGATAAATTAGTTCGTGCAAATAATTACAAAATAAATCACGTTTTGTAAAAGGCATAACCTACAAGGGCAACGTGGTCAGTTTTTCAGAGTTGTACTTCGAATTCAATATGTCATCAAGTAATCAACTGGCACTAATTGAGAAATTAACCGGCCGTGATAACTATGCCACCTGGCGTTTTGCTGTTAAAACGTATTTGCAGCATGAAGAGTTATGGGATTGCGTGGAATGCGAAAATGCAAAAACATTTTCGATATCTGACGATATGACGTATTTATGCTGCCGGAACCTCAACAATATGGATATTAAGTCATCCTGAACTACAGGTCCTATGCCTTGAATGTCGTTAAACGACTTACCAGAAGTGGTGACGGCTGATGCGTCGAAGACAACTCGAAGCTTGGTCGTTGTACTGCACTCTCTGAAAACACCATGATGTGGAAGGAAATGTGCATGAGATGAAGAAGGCTGAGATACTTCGCTCATATGACCTAATGCTTCATACTCTTGCAAGAACTCTACGTAGCGATGCTTAAGTATTGGGTCTCTATCAAGCCTACGCTCTAACGACAGAAAGCGACGTTTAGCCATCTCGAAGGAGTTGCCCAATGCTTCAGGAGGTTCCTTTAAGGGAATAGTGACTACGAAACGGCCATCAGCATTACGCCTAGTAGTGTTTATAAAGTTCTGTTCACATGCTCGCTCTTCGGATGTGAAATTGAACTTGGGTGAGATAGAGTCAAGTTCCCAAAATCTTGAGAGATCCGTGGGTGCTTGTACGCGTGTGGTGTGTTTGTCATACGTGAACATACACACTGATGAGTTGGTTATGTAAGGTTGAGGTATGGCACCTGATATGAGCCATCCGAGCTTAGTTTCGAAGAGCATAGGCATATGTCTACCTAACTGTATACGGTTGCGACCAATCGCACTCCAAAAGATGTCGGCTCCAACAAGTATGTCGATGGAGGAAGGGACATTGAAAGACGGATCAGCCAGACTTATACCTGCAGGTAGCTGCAAGTCAGTTAAGTCTATGTATGTATGAGGTATATGAGTGGTTATGTTGGGCAAGATAAAACAATCAATCTCAATGTTATATGACCCATCGCATGATTGTAAATGTAAAGCACAAGATTGCGTGATGGTAGATACTTGACTGTTTATGCCTGCAACGTTTGAGCTTACACTACGAATAGGTAAACGTAGCTTACCACAAAGGTCCTTGGTAACAAAATTTGCCGTGCTTCCATTGTCTAGTAAGACTCTGGCGCTGTGCGGCATCCCGGAATTGTCCGTGACTCTTACCAACGCTGTGGAAAGCAATACATGACGAGATGAAAATTCATGATTAGTGCCAGCTAAAGTTATATGCTCCTTACTAGAGCTAGGATGATCATCATGAGAATGTAACATTGTATTATGCCTTTTTTTGCAATACTTGCAGTGACCAAGTGGGCAAGCAGCCTCCAAATGACCTGGGCGTAAACAATTCAAACAAAGTTTAAATTCTTTTATTTTAGTTAAGCGTGCAGCGACTGTGAGCGCCTTAAATTGATCACAACTAAATATGTAATGACCTTGTTTGCACAGGGGGCACGAAATATTAAATTTTCCCTTACTTGTTAATACAGAGAAGCTTTTTTTGCTTACTGTGCGATGACTCTGGGTTCGATTTTAAACTCTTAGCCTCCTCAAGCGTTTCTAGTGAATATGTCTAAGGACGGATACTCAGTCAGAGTATTCCTATGTTCTTCCCAATGTCTGCTAGAAACCGGGTCCAACTTTGATGCCATTAAATGTATCATTATTTCACCCCAATGCTGTACAAACAGCCCTAGCGTTGCCAGTGACCGTAGGTTTTTGCTGGTCACATCAACAATCTGGCGTAAACCCTGACTACTCTCCTTATGAAGTGGTTCCACATTAAATAAAGCTTGAATGTGATTGTTTATTAATAATTGCTTGTTATCATACCTCTCACACAATAATTGCCATGCATTGTCGTAATTGTCCCCTCTGAAATCTAAACTTTTAATAACAAGTGCTGCGCTGCCATTATGTGACGAACGTAGGTAATGGAATTTATTAATATTATCTATACCTTTCTCCTCATGAATCAAAGAAATATAAATATCTTTAAATTCCAACCAATCCTTATAACCGCCGCTAAAGTGAGGTAAATTTATTTTAGGAAGTCTAACATTATTATGTCTAGAAGCCACTGAGGGTTGCTCATTGGAGCTTACCTTAGACGCCAGTTGAGCGCGATGCTGTGACAGAAGTGCGCGAGCAGTTGCTAGCTGCCTGTAGTAGTTGCTTTCAAACTGTTCACGTTCAGAAAATTGCTCGTCGGGTTTCGCAGACAGGTACTCCAATTGACCCTGAAACTGATCATAGGTGGCATATAAGGTAACCATTTTCTCAAATCTTATATCTAACTCGACAAGTTGTTCCTCACTAAGCTGTTCACATGACTTAGTGGTCGTTAAAAATGTTGCGAATTGAGTAAGCTGTGATTTTACTGAGGCACGCCTTTTTGTAAGCTCTTTAATCTTTATTTCTTCTGCCATGGCTAAATAGGAAGGTAGCTGTAAGCGCTAAAGGAAAGCAAGTAGGCAAGAAAAAGAGTGATTAAAGAATAAACGCGAAAAGCACTGAAATACACGCTTATAACGCGGCTGTATAACAGCAAAGAGCAAACAGCTGATTGATGAAGCGTTGCTATTCAAAAACTGGTAGGCGGTTAGAAAAAAAATTGAATTTAAATTCTCAACTGTGGTTTGACAATAAAAGAATGTTCTTATGGCACTATACTACAAATGTTCTATCTAGATTAATAAGCACTTATTACCAATTATTAATAGGTGGGGTTCTACTTTAATGGGACAAAATCTACTTGAATGGGTTGAAAGTTGACGGTGACTACACAAAATTGAAAATGACAATACGGACAAGAAGCGTATAATTGATTCTACTGTATAAACAAGTAATTAAACTAATGTTATGCGATAGGTAGTAACTACTAATGAATGATTCACTGGTCTAATGCACTATTTAATACTCTAGTGGGTGAAAGTTAGTATTTGAATTGTGTAAAAATGTTAGTATGATTATGGAAAGATCTCACAAAATCCGTTGACTGCGAGTCCAAACTGAACGTCTTCTTGCTTCAAATGGATTGTGATGTTCTTGGGCACTGCTCGGGCTGCTACGCTGCGATGACCCAGCTACGATGACCACTGAAGAACTGCTCGCTCCAACAAATACGCCTCTTCACAAAGGCACCGAAGATGATGACCGAATACTGGAACCAGATTCACACGAAGGGCGAGAAGTCGTCTTGATCTTGAAGTCCAGTTTTCTAACGGCCGTTTTCAAATTTTGAAAAAACCGCTTGTCACTCCCGGTAACTGATCAATTTCACGTCGAAGGACCATAAACAGGAATGGATATTATCCTCCAGGTGGTACGAGGACTAAAACACGGTAACTTTATATTAGTGGACTGTATTACGTGTATTTTTTAAGCAAGGAGAAAAAACGGTCAAGACTTTAAATGAAGTGAGAAAAACAATCGCTCAGTAGCGTAGACGATGACGCAGTGTCGTCCCGTTGCGCGTCCGCTGCTCGCTGCTCGAGCGCCCCCCCCCCCCCCCCCCACGACCGCAGCTCCCCGCCCGCAGTCGCCCGGCGCGTCGGTTTCTTAACAGTCTGTCTGTCAAATAAATCATCAAAATTTACCATTCTCCCCCCCCCCCCCCTATCTTAAACTATAGAGCTTAAAGGGTTTAAAAAATACAGGAGTTAGTTTTTTACTTAGAGATTACAGGAAATATATTTAAGAAGTCTATGGTCTTAAAACATATGGTAACTCTTTCAATATTGTGCGTAAAATATTAAAAAAATATGGTAGTTGGAGTATATGTAATATATGAAATGTTTACCCTCATAGTTTCGGCCCGGACAGTGCTATTTATTACTAATTTCATTTGTTATTAAAGCTGGATTAGCATGGACTTAAACAAAAAAGACGAAACTCTTTTTACATGCTTCTATTAACTTCACTTTCAACTAACAAACAATGTATTATAATCTAAGAAGTTAATTTTAATCTACTTCTGATATTATCCTATCGAATGAAACTTTGTATGTATAACTATGTAGTTTGGATGACAACAATTGGGCCTAGTTGCCATAAATAAACAAATATTTAATTTCATTTCATTTAATTTAAAACTAATTCGGTATCTTGGAGCAGATCTGTTAATAAGGCCAGAGGGTGGATAGTGGAACTCTACAGTGACTACTAGTAAAACCCTCAATGTTGGAGTCACATGATTCGTTTAAATGAGTCCACTATATTGCACTTGGTGTCGAGGGTCTGATGATGGAGCTAGGAGGTGGATAATAGTAAAAACTCTTCAGTGGCTACTTGTAAACCCTTCTAGTTTGGAGTCACATAATTTGTGCAATATATTGAATTCATTAAAGTTCAGTATATTGCACTTGATGTCGAGGGTCTGATGACGGAGCCAGGAAGTGGATAGTAATAATCTTCATTGGCTACTAATAATTATTTTTACTTTTTTGGTCATACTATTTGTTTTGATGAGTCCAATAGATTGCACTTGGTGTTGACGGTCTGATGATGGAGCTAGGATGTGGATAGTGGATTTTTTTGTGGCTACTAGGGGACCGCTCGAGGTTATTGGGCCTGGTAACGAGGGTCTGATGATGGAGCCAAGATGTGGCAATGTAACTCTTCAGTAGCTCCTAGTAAAGTGCTCAAGTCAAAAAACGCGTTTATCACGCCATTTGTTTAAATTAATTTAAAAAATTAGTACAAGTCAATTTCATTATTTTGTAATTTCTTTTTTTTTAACTCAAACCTATTAACACTGCAATTTGGGCACATTGTATAAGCCAATAATAACTTTTAAAAGAATAACCGTGGAGTGTCTTGCCGGCCCTTCGAAGTTCGATATTTGTTTTCCGTTTATTACATTGACAGTGCTGCTTTGAAATATCAAAAGGTCTTTTTCTTTACCTTTGAAATGGCAATGCAATTTTTTGTTCTTTAAAATTGGCAAGGATTTCATACCATATATTTGATTGTACCGAAACTTTTTAAGATTTTAAATTGTGTAGCTTTTTAATAAACTCCTGAATCACTGATGAAATATGACCGAATATTGTCTAGGAGTCACCATTACGGTCTATAATAATATAGGTAATGCACCGTCTTATAAGAGGGGTACAGTGACTATGCTAAACTCAGAACTATAGTAATAAAAATGTCAGGGTTGATACAAAAACCCTGAAGGCACTTTTTTGGGTAAACAAAAAAAAAACCTTCAAACGTTACGTCTGTTTGCACGGGAATCGCTTCCTCGAGCTTTCGGTTTATTGCCAGATGTGACGACAGATTTACTTTAGTTATATTTTCGGAAAAGTAGTACACAGGGATTAGTATCTTTGTCATCGTTTGTTAAAGGGTTTCACTGTTAAGAAAAATGAATAAAAGTTAACTTTATATAAACTTATACAGCATTTTCCCTTTAACATATCGGTGCAATACTATCTGAAAATTACTTCAAATTATTTGATGAAACTTGATTGAATTCTCAATCAACATTTAATTCTTTGAATATCTGTGTCAGCGAAGTATTGTCGATCAGCGCTTTGCAGTAAGAGCTTGTTTACATAAATACATTTTTAAGTAAGTACTCGTATTTGCCACTCGATTTTATAAGCCTGTATTGGTTGGTACCTTTAAGTGTATCTATATAGTGTGTCTATTTTTTCAGGAGCAAAGAATTTTATACCAGCCAGGAAATAAATGTGAATTATATGAGAGGCTGCTTACAGCACGTCCAAACACGTTCCGAAAAAGCATACCTGGGACGAACACTAAAAGCCCAAAAGCGATAGGATTTTATTACCACAGTTTACTCCCTCATTTTGGACTCGAATTTAAGTTTTTCCTTCTTGTAAGACACAATAAAAGATTGTTTAGGACGCCATACAAAATTTTATTGGATTGTTCTTATGCATCGTGTGTATTAGAGAGTGGGTATTTTGTTCAAGGTAGTGCAGCTTTTTTATTTATTAGACAAATGATATTTCTCTAGCACCTGATTACATTATGTTAATTACAGGTTAATGCCTAACAACGTGCAACGTTGGCTGTATTATAGCCCTGCGAACAGCAAGGCCCTTTTACCCGAGATGGGACTGAAGATTGCCGACAGAGACCAGCCTCTTAGTAGTAATTTAAGATAAGATTGGTACCTACTGCTGATTGCAAACGACATCGTCAGGGCGGTTTGTTACTAGATAATAATCGCAAGAATATTGTGATTATTATCTAGTAACAAGACGCTACCGTAGGTAAATGGAATATGGGGTCGCATGTTGAAGAGCCTCCACGCGGCGCACCCTGGGCAACGCTGTCCACCTACTTTTGGTGGTCCAACTGTCCACCTGCTTTTGGTGGACAGTTGGGGTTGGCGGCCAATCTTCAACAAACGGGGAAGGGTCATGTTTCCAATCATCGATCATTTATAATGGTCGATGAAGGGAACCGGGCTAGGTTTGGGGCGGCCAGTCCGTCTTCGGGACAGGTCTGGTGGCCATCTCCGTCCACACCCCCTCTGTTTGCAGAGGTGGTGTGGACGGAGATGGACTGGTGAGTTTTGTGGGCGTCGAGTGGGGAGGGGAGAGGAAGACAACTTCTTTAAAAAATTACCTCAATCCCAAGGTCGAGCGTGCTGAGGGGATGAATGGCCGGAGGGAATCCGGTCACTAGCGCTGGGGAGGGTTATCAGGGGAAATAGGGACCATACCCTTCAAAGGAACAAAAAAAATGAAATGAAGACAAATGTGAATAAACTACCCCAGGGCGGTACCGGCTGTTCAACAGTCGGAGAATCCACCACGTTCCCCAATCGGATTCTGGGGGGGGCAACAAATTTCTGCCGAGCCAAGGAGGCTCATCGCGCTCTCGGTCATCCGAGGACGAGGAGAGGAAGAGTCGCGAGAAGGAGGGGAGTGATGCGCGGTCGGAGTCCGACGCTGCATCTGGCGCGGAGGGCTCCTTTAAGAGCCCGGAGCGCGAAGTGGTGGGGGCCGCTGGGAAGGACAAAAGGTTCTTCCTGAAGCGGCCCAAACCGAGGGATGGCCAGGGGTCACTCAAGGATGGCGGGATGGCCTCGGCCCGAAAAATCGGTCGGTGGGGTGGGGTCCGAGGAAGAGGCGGAGGGCACACCACTCAGGGGGACAGAGAGCCAGGCAGAGCAAGTCCAGCAGAGCCAGCCCAGCAAGTCGGGAGGCTCGCTACGAAGGATCGCCGTTCTGAAGTGGCCAGCCGCAGTGCGGCTCGTTCAGAGTCGTCAGGTGGTGAGCCGGATGCTGCTGGCGGCTCCAAATCAGAGAAATCGGCTAGGTTTGCGGAGGTCGTGGTTGCCGCGATCAAGGGTGTGGCCTTGAAGAGGGTTCAGTCCTCTAAAGACAAGGCCATATCCGCAGTCACGGCCTCCATTGTGGAGGCAGCGGAGGCAATTCATTTCGGGCCTCCACAGAACGGTATCTCTGAGATGCGGGCGGAGGTCGCCCGCCTGACTACCGCCATGGAGCTTCTCCGAAAGGAGAACGAGAAGCTCCGGGCAGACCTGGCTAAGGTCCAAAGAGCCGACCATCTGGAGTTGCCACAAAGGAGGGCGCATGGGCAGGGCCAGCCCGTGTCTGCCAAGGACCGGGTTCTGACCCTGGTGCGGCAGGAGCTGGCTTCCTTTCAGAGTCGGTTTTCCGCTCTGGAAGCTATTGTCCTGCGCCCCCCGCTAGCGGCGAGTCAGCCGGCCTTGGCCCAGCGAAAGGCGGCCTCGTATGCTGCCACCGCGGCCAAACCAGGGCCCTCGGGGCACACCAAAAGTGGGGCCGTGGTGGGCCCGCCCCTGGCGAAGGCGCCGCTGCCCCAAGGAGAGAAGTGTCGCGGCTAGGCTCCGTGCCCCAAAGTCCGCAGCTGTAGTGATCACACTACAGCCGGAAGCGGAGAAGAAGGGCACGACCTACCGCGAGGTGCTCGCCAAGGCGAAGGCGGCGGTTAACCTCGGGGAGCTCGGTGTAACCAATGGCCTCCGGCTAAGGGTCACTGCAACTGAGGCCCGGATGCTGGAGGTTCCCGGTGCGGCCAGCGGAGCGACGGCGGACGCTTTGGCTGCAAAGCTGAAGGAGTGCCTGAATGCAGACGAGGCTCGAGTGTCCAGGCCAACGAAGTGCGCTGACATGCGCATTTGGGCCTGGACGACTCCGTGACGGAAGAAGAGGTGGTGGCTGCCGTCGTTAGGACTGGTGGGTGCTCTGCCGAGCAACTTAGGGCAGGCACCATCCGTCCTGACTTCACGGGGATGCGATCCATTACGGTGAGCTGCCCCGTGACGACGGCACAAAAAATAGCTGGGGAGGGCCGACGGCTCCTGGTAGGCTGGGTGTCTGCGCAGGTGAAACTGCTGGAGCCCAGACCTCTGCGGTGCTTCCGCTGCCAGGTTGGCAACCACGTGGGCAATGCACCTCGGAGGTGGACCGCAGCGGTCACTGCTTCCGCTGTGGTCAACCCGGACACAAGGCTGGCTCGTGCAGTGCCACGCCGCACTGCTTTATATGTGCGGCAGCTGGCAAGCCGGCCGATCACCGGGTGGGGAGTAAGGCCTGCGCACCGCCCGCCAAAGCCAGGGGCAGGGGCAAGCCCACTGCCACCGCCGTCAATGCCGCGTCCGCCGACACTGCCACTGCCGCCTCCACCGTCGTCGCTGCCGCAACCATAGTGGCAGGGCCTTCACAGGGGGCCCGGGAGGGAGCTGTTATGGAGTGCCAGTAATGGCCCCATTACGCTTCCTCCAGGCGAACATCAACCACTGCGCCTCTGCTCAGGATCTGTTGCTCCAGAGCATGGCGGAGTGGTCGATTAACATCGCCGTGGTTGCTGAGCCGTACTTTGTCCCGCCCAGGGATGGCTGGGTGGAGGACTTGAGCGGCTCAGTGGCCCTAATTTCGTCGGCCGCCGCCGGTATCCTGTCCCTCGAGGCCATCAAGAGGGGAAGGGGTTGCGTGGCGGCACGGTTCGGGGAGATAGTCGTGGTAGGGGTGTACTTCTCTCCGAACCGAACTCTCGCCGAGTTCCACAACTCCCTAGCGGAGTTGAGAGTCGTAGTGGTCGGGTTTCGTTCCCTCTCCGTGCTCGTTCTCGGGGACTTCAACGCCAAGAACGTGGCTTGGGGTTCCCGCCTCACGGATACGCGGGGCAGGATGGTGGAGGACTGGGCTCTGGAGACAGGCCTGGTCGTCCTAAACCGGGGTTCTGTCCCAACGTGTGTGCGTATGCGGGGTGAGTCAGTGGTGGACATTTCGTTCGCCAGCCCCGCTCTGTCGCCGCACGTCATTCACTGGCGCGTCATGGAGGGGGTGGAGACGTATTCCGACCATCGGTACATCCGGTTCGACGTCTCCGCCCAGACCTCGAGTGCGCCGGTCCGACAGGCCCCGAGTGGTCCGCGGTGGGCGCTGAAGCAGCTGGACCGGGACCTCCTCCTGGAAGCCTCGATCGTGCAGGCCTGGGTAACACCACCGGACAGGCCTGCTGTCATCAACGACGAGGCGGAGTGGTTCCGGGAGGCCATGTCCGAAATATGTGACGTGGCAATGCCCCGGGTCCAGCCCGGACGTGCTTGGCGCCAGGTGTGCTGGTGGTCGCCGGAGCTGACGGCTTTGCGCAAGGCGTGCGTGGCTGCGCGACACCTGTACACCAGGCACCGCAGGCTACGTATTCGACCTCCGAATACGGAAGCCATTCAGGCGGAGCTGTACGAGGGGTACAGAGCGGCGAAGACCGCCCTCCAAACGGAGATCCTGCGGGCCAGGGCCCTGGCCCGCGAGGAGTCGCTGGAGACTCTGAACAGGGACCCGTGGGGACGACCCTACAAAATGGTGCGGGATAAACTCCGCCCATAGGCTCCCCCACTGACACAGAGTCTCCGGCCCCAGCTCATGGAGGAGGTGGTGAGCACTTTGTTCCCTTCGCGGGGGGAGCATACTCCCCCGCCCATGACTCCGCCTATTGCGGTGCCGGATGCGGACCACACTGCCGACGACGACGACGATGCTTCGGAGGTGACCGAGGTAGAGCTGAGAGTGGCGGTACATAGGCTTAGTGCCAAAAATACCGCCCCAGGACCCGACGGCTTACCTGGAAGAGCCTGGGTTCTGGCCATGGAGGCTCTCGGGCCTCGACTTATGGGGCTCCTAAGTGCATGCTTGTAGGAGGGCCAGTTCCCACTTCGCTGGAAGACGGGGAAGCTGGTCCTCATTAAGAAGCCGGGGCGCCCTGCGGACTCTCCGTCCGCTTACCGGCCCATCGTGCTGCTCGACGAGGTGGGCAAGCTCTTTGAAAGAGTTATTGCAAACCGCCTCGTCGGGCGGCTGGTGCGGGTGGGGCCGGATTTGGCGGAGAGCCAGTTTGGTTTCCGCAGGGGGCGCTCTACGGTGGACGCCATCATGCGCGTGCGAGCCCTCACGACGGGGGATGCTGTTGCCCGGGGTGGGGTCGTCTTGGCGGTGTCTCTAGACATCGCCAATGCCTTCAACACCCTGCCCTGGAGTTGCATCAGGGAGGCATTGCGGTATCACCGGATGCCGACCTACCTCTGTCGCGTGGTCGAGGCCTATTTGACGGACAGGGCCGTAATCTACCGGCGAGAGATGTCGTGCGGTGTCCCACAGCGATCCCTGTGGGTTGTTGTCCTGGGGCCGATTCTGTGGGATATCGGTTACGACTGGGTGCTGCGCGCCGACCTCCCGAATGGCGTCAGCGTGGTATGCTACGCTGACGACACGCTGGTCATGGCACAGGGGAGGTCGCACCAGGAGGCGGCCGAACAAGTGACACTCGGGGTTGCGACAATCGTCGAGAGGATCCGGCAGTTGGGACTCGAAGTGGCCCTGCACAAGTCCGAGGCCATGTGTTTTCATGGTCCTCGGAACGCGCCACTGTCGGGTTCCCAGATAACGGCGGGAGGGGTTCACATCGGCGTCGAGTCGACGATGAAGTACCTGGGACTCGTCCTCGACAGCCGGTGGAACTTCGTGGAGCATTTCCGACGTTTGGCTCCCAGACTGGAGCGGGCTGGGGCTGCCTTGAGGCGGCTCCTGCCCAATCTAGGGGGTCCAAACGCCTCCTGCCGGAGGCTCTACGCGGGAGTCGTGCGGTCCAAGGCCCTTTACGGAGCACCGGTGTGGGCGCGTTCTTTGAGGCTCCGACCGGCCCGCAGGTTGAACGCGTCCCAAAGGGTCATGGCCATCCGGCTGGTCCGGGGATATCGCACGGTCTCATGCGAGGCGGCGAGCCTCCTTGCCGGATTGCCGCCATGGGATCTGGCGGCAAAAGCCCTCGCGCACGTATGGGAGTGTCGCGAGGAGGCAAAACGCCGGGGTGTAACTCCGCTGCCGCGAGAAATCACGGTACAGCGGACAGAGCTCCGGCGGGATCTCATGGCGACATGGAGGGTGCGATTGTCGCAACCTAGTGCTGGGCACGCCACAATAGCGGCGGTAAGTCCCCTCTTTGAGGAGTGGTTGGAGAGGCGCCACGGCGTCCTCACCTTCCGCCTGATACAGGTCCTCACCGGACACGGTTGTTTCGGGAGGTTCCTGTTTCGCATAAGGCGGGAGGAAACGCCCGGGTGTCACCATTGTGTGGATCGCCCGGAGGACACGGTGGAGCATACGGTGGAGGTATGCCCAGCTTGGGCGGAGCACCGCAGTGTCCTCGCGGAGGCGATTGGCGGCGGCGATCTCTAGCGTCCGGCCCTGGTCCAGGCCATGGTACGGAGCGAGAGGGAATGGCAAGCCGTCACCTCCTTCTGCGAAGCAGTAATGCTCGCGAACGAGGAGGCGGAGCGGGTGAGGGAGAGAGCCTTGCGCCCTCACGACCCCACTAGCCGCCGCAGGAGACGCCCTGGGCGTCGGGAGTCGCCTGCAGATTCCCGGCCACCGTAGGCGCGGGCTTGCTGACGACGAGCAATGGGTAGCTTGCCGTCCAGTAAGGACCAGGCCCGGGTCGACGGCGCGTTATATTCCACGCGCGCCTCAAAGAGATGTCAGCACAAAGTGACGGGGTCCGATAGGGCCGACGCCTCAGGGTCGCGGGTTATTCCACAGAGAAAACCGTGGCCCTGGCACAGGCAACTGTAGGAACGCGGGTGGGTTTTAGTCAGTAAAAGTCTGACACGCCCTCCCGCTCCACCCAGAGCGGGAGAAGTCATTTGATGATTTCTCACCCAAAAAAAAAAAAATGGTAAATGGAATATAATTCGGTAAGGTTCGAAGTGACAACCAGTACCTCGATACTGTAGAGAAACATTTACCTAGGTGTATAATCAAACGTTACTTACTACACCATTCTAACTATCTGGCTTACTTCATTAAACTTTAAATTTCGCAGTTTTCCTCTAAAAAAGTCAAACTCTCATGAACGGTTTTGGTGGACATTTTTCTCTATTTCCGTTACAAGTAACAATACACAACACTTTGTCATTGCCTTTCAAAATCGAATTACAGAAAAGTAATTACAGTGAAGAGTTTTAGGGGTATCTAATTAAGTAAGGTGACCCAACTTATTGAATTAATTCAGAGGTTGCTTCCAAAGGGAGTTTCTATTTACTCCCCATCTGTTGATTACCGAAGCTATCATGGAGTATGGAGGATGGGTATCAATGGAGTATTAATTTACAAATACCGACCCTTTTCGGCTAACTGGGCAGATGTTTCATATTGGGAATACTTACTAAATGGTGAATTGATTAAATAACGTTAACAAAAAATTGAGTCTGGATTTGTGCCCGGTTGATGGCAATAGGCTCGCCCCCTATAACATAGGGACCTAAACATAACTGGCGAAATGTGGGTGTACTATAGCTACACCTCTGCCCATCCCTTCAGGGAAACCAGGCGTGATGTTGTTGTGTTTAAAAATTGCAAAAGATCGCAAGAATTTCCGAAGAAAAAAAAACTGTATTCACACCCATCAACAAAAAAATAAAAATGCGAGATAACTCAAAGACCTTTATTTGATTGGGCACCCCTCTTTGATGTTGGTTCAGGAAAGTAAAGTAGGAAGTGCTACTGTCCAATCTTTTCCGGCTTGCCATCGACTCTTAGCCAAAAATTTTCTATAATTTTACAAGCACAACATTGATGGTGCACCTTCCCTTATTAATTCCAATACTTAAGTAGTACATTATTACGTATTAACGTAGCCACTCTCAACGTTGGCTTCCGACTATTTCAGCGTGAACAAGAGTTTCTTAATTCCAACACACGGTGCGGACTGTATTGCAAGAATGTTACTGTTTTTGTTGTTAACGGAGAGAAGCCAGTGCTTGTGTGCAAGTTATTTGTGTGTTAGGTGGATTGGAAGCACGCCAAACACATCTCTTAATATCGAGGACCGAACCAGAAAATTCAAGTAAACTGAAATAAGATTTTTTTTATGCAACAACATTCACGCGACAGGAAATTGGGGGGAAAACTTATGAGAATGGTTGGTCGACTGGACGGTCTTCGGCAGCTAACAATAAGATTTTTCTTCGACCTATATACTCCTAGAAATGAAACATGGATGGGCAGGAACTGTTATTGTACTTTACTCAGTGCCTTTCTTTAATTATAATTTAAAGTACCTATAAATTCCTCAACATGTGGGATTATTTTGTCCGATTATTGTAAATTCAGTTATTCCAGAGCATTCAGCACAAACGTTGTATTGAACACCTCTACTTGGTCAGTGAATTGAACGCGTCAGAAATGATGAACACACACATTCAAAAGTTTTGGCATCAACTTAGAATACGCTGTGGTTTCGTTACACGAGCTACACCAAGGTAGCCCGTGTAAAAAAGGATGTTAACACTAAAACCCAACTACGACAAAAACGTGAACTTAAAAGGTAAACAAGTCATCGATGTCGATTTCCATCGGTTTTCAATCGTTTTGTCAGCACCCACTTTATTTTAATTATTTATTTTACTAACACTATATTTTAAGTAAGCCATATTACGCTTTGGCATCGTTGGCACTGCATTTTCAAGCTCTATTAAAAAAGTAATAAAAAGTTTTGTTGTATCATATTCAAATCCGATTCGAAATCAAACGGAAATGCACAAGTACATAGCGTCGGAGTAGGTGGAATAAGATTTGTACATACATACATACATAATCAGCCTATTATGTTCCCGCTGCTGGGACACAGGTCTCCTCTCTGTGAGAGGGATAAGATATGTAACGCGTTCCTAATTTGTAGACGAGGCTTGAGCGGGTTCAGATGAGTTATAAAAGGCAACAGATGGGAGCTGGTGCAACAGACCTTGAATAAAGCACGTTGCTCTCAGAGACGCGCGGACGCTGGAAATACTTCAATGCCGGAAGAGTCACACAGCAAGGACACACCGATTATTTATTCAGAGTGAGAGTTTAGGTATTTGAGTGTTTTAAATAAACCGAAACTTCTGTTTTGACCAGTAGTCTTATAAGTTAGTAGAAAGAGGCTGCTGATGTATCAATCGCGGATACAGGTGTAGTCGAGTTTGTTACATAGAAAATGAAGCACGATCGTGAATGTCAGAGCGTTGTAGGGATTGTAGTCTATAGATTTGTAGAACATTTTCTATTTTGTTAAGTGCCTGGTACTTGTAGACAGGCCGACACTGTCCTCGGACACCTTTTAACACTGTAATTTGAAAGCATTTTGAAAGCCAACTATTGTTTTTAAAAGAGTAACCGTGGAGTGTCTTGCCGGCTCTTCCCCATACAAAACGACCAATTAGAAGCATGCACCTCCTAACATTTCATTAACGACCATGTGGGTTTATGTGACATGAAATAGATGATTGATGATGATTGATTGTATTTCAATATTTTTGTTCCGTTTTTTACGGTGACAGTGCTGCTTTGTATATAATGTATGGTACGGTAATTATGCTCTATGGTAATTATTTATTTATGGTAATGATGATCGTCCAAAGGAATAATTAAGGTCAGGTCCAAAACTAAAACCATCGTGAAACTCACCTGCACTATTGGAAATAAAGTGACATACCAACCGGAAATAGAAGTAGCGTTGATATGTATTAAAAGGAATCTTTTAACATATATTTGTATGAAACACTGCCTTGATATATATGTGGTAAAAAAAAGTCAAAGCAGGTGCAGTTTTATGGATGAAGTTGTTTGTATACTGTCACGATATGTTGACTACGCTGCGTGCAATGTGCATAGGAAAAAGATGAATTAGAATGATTACCTCAATATGTTTGGATCCAACGAATCGATACTTTTGTATATATTCTTTAGTCTCGAACTACAGAGTTCGAGAATATGTGCGAGTAATTAATAATACAATTTTAAACAATTATTTTATCAAAAGATTTACACAATCACTTACAGATAAATATAATTTTATAACTTAACAATACATTAAGCCGATTGGCGTAGTGGGTTAGTATTATGACAAAATATCAATAGGTCAATGTCAATGTCAACTACCCTTTTAGAAATGTAACAGTTTTTGGAAAAGGGTAGTTGTAGAGAGAAAAAATGTTTACACGACAATACTGCTGGTTGAGTTGCGGGGATACAGAACATGTTTATTAAGGCCCTTTTATAAAACAGTGATTGTTTCACTGCGTTTATAGTACCAAGATGGCTGTTACTATTGTGTTCAAAAATTTATATTTTAAGCCTATTATTGTTATGTTTTGTAGTATAGCTACATATAACTTATTAATTATGATTACTTAAGTTTGCTTATGTTTTAATCTATAATAAATATAATAGTTAGTAGATAGTGTCAAATACACATGTAAAATTATTATGATATTTGAAAATTATTATTATTTTATTATTATAAAATCATTGACACTGACAGCTCTTGAACTCGTTTCGAGTTATTTTCTAATATATTAATAATAAAGTAAGATATTTGCGTGACCATTCACCGCTTTTGAATGCTACGGCTACATTGACGAGATAAAGCGATAAATTCTTCACATTGTAATTACACCAACTCATTCCGTTTGGTCAGTCCGTTCTGCTTTCAAGCCCAACTTTTCAGTACTTGAAAACATTCCTGCTGTACTATAACATACATAGTACTTATTAGTTCCATGCCTTTTTCGCAGTGTTATTCAAAAAAAATCTGGAAAAAGTGCTCCTGTCTAGAAGTCCGACGCCTGGCGGGCCTAGGCTCCCTAGCAACGGTCTGCAAGGCGGAAAGGCTCCACCCTGCACGCGCGCAAGATACATACCTTCACCTACGGCGAGCACGCGTGGTGCTGCGGCGCCCTAGGCCCGCGCGTCTGCGTCGCAGCCGTCAAGTGCTTGGTAGCATGACTTGTCAGATAGACAATTCCTAGTTTTATTGTGGACGTTTTATAGTGTTTTACAGTGTAAATATTTATTTTTGTGTATTTTGTTCTAATTTATTTTTACCTGTGTTAAATGTCGCCTGTAGCGACGCCGGAATAAGTGCCAGTCAACCTGCCACATCGCTCGATGCTCAGGTGAGATGTCCTCATTGCTCCCAGCTCGCAGCTGCTAAGTGCTTGGTGACATGATTTGTCAGATAGACAATTCCTAGTTTTATTGTGGACTTTTTTATAGTGTTTTTCAGTGTAAATATTTATTTTTGTTTATTTTTTTCTAATTTTATTTTACTTATGTTAAATGTCGCCTGTAGCGACGCCGGAATAAGTGCCAGTCAACCTGCCACATCGCTCGATGCTCAGGTGAGATGTCCTCATTGCTCCCAGCCACGCTTCTTTAAAGGCGAACGGGGGTTGCGGATACACTATGGCAAGGTTCACAAACCTCATAGTGTTCACCCAACACGGGCACTTTGCTCTGTGACTCCACATTCCGGCTGGCTACTTGTTTGCGTCTTGGCGCTCGTTGCGGGGCTCCGCATCGCTGTCAATGCGGTGAAGCAGTCACCTGCCTCGGACACCATGGCCTATCCTGCAGCAAGAGCGCTGGTCGGATGGCACGGCACGCCAGCATTAATGACATCATCCGTCGGGCTCATGTCACCGCCGGGGTGCCAGCTATTTTAGAACCCAATGGCTTGGCACGTGACGATGGGAAGAGGCCAGATGGAATAACCATAATGCCTTGGAAGTTGGGTAGGCCTTTGGTGTGGGATGCAACCTTTTTTTTTTTTGTTCCCGGGGTGGAAAATCCTCATGGATGTCCTCCGTCCTGGGGTGGGCGGAGGGGTCTATCAGACTCTTACTGACTAAAAACCACCCCGGTGTTCCATCTCACATCTACGTCGGGGTCGCGGGAACATATGATTCTCCCGCAACCCCGGCTGGGTGCCGGCCCGCATGCCCAGGCCCCGTCTCGGGCGGGGGGAGTGAGGTGTACTCCCCCCGCAACGTCTGTGAGCGGCGCACGCGGAACACTACGCGCGCCGCCTTCTCGGGTCCTGATGTTGGGGGGCGACGGATGTCCTCGAATCCGTCGCCCCTGGACCCATTCAGGGGGCCGGAATAGGGCGTTGTCCGCCCTCCTCAGACGCCCGGTGCGTCTGCTACGGGCCGGGTCGAAGAGTAGAGTCGAAATCTCTCTCGTTCTTTCCGCCACCTCCTTCTGCGAGATGACCGTTTCGCAAAAAGAGACTACTGCGTCCCAGGACTCTGCGCCGCCGACCATCGCGTTCACGACGGCCGGCAGCGATAGGTCGTTGCCTACTTCAGTGATAATTTAGTGTTAAATGGAAATAAAATTAGTAAGTGGAAATAAAATTAGTGAGTAAGTGGTGAGATAGTATTGACTATAGAGAAATTCGAAGTCGTCGATAGAACTCTTTTTCTGGGGATCTCACTCGACTTATTTATATTCAGTCAGCCTCAAACAGTAGGACTATTCTGTAATCATCTAACCTGAAAACTTAGGTGAAGTGATCGTGGAGTTAGCAGTCCGTGGCCAGTGCCACAGACTGCTCACTCCACGATCTCCCGTCTAGGTCAATACCTAGCATCAGTATGCTAGGTATTGACCAAGACGGAATGACATTGGCAGCTCACTCCACGCAAGTCTATTTAATGAGATTTTTACAGAATCGACATGCTGGTGTAAAGATCGGCAAGAATCACTTAACTTCAATCTTTGCTTCTTAATATTGTATAAAATCAGGGATGCCTATGTCCAACAGTGATAGTCTTTCGAGTATTATGATGATTATATAAATATGTAGCCACAACACGTATCGTCCAGAGGCAATGAAAACAACTTTCAAGAATTACTAGCTATGAGAGTAGAGAATCAGACTCAAGCATCACTAATAGAGTTGTTGATCAACTCTCTTGAAAGTCTATTGACAGCCCCGAAGGGCCCCCCCTTCACCACTTCCTAGTGTTAATGCTAGGAAGCAACAAATTCCCCAGCAACACGTCTCTGTCTGATTAATTACAATAACTAATAACTCAATCAGCCTAGGATAATTTTAACAATTAAAGAGTCACCCATTCGCACCTGGGCATGTCTAATCTGGGCATCAACCCAACTATTTTGAACTTTTTAAATATTAAATCGCTCTACTACAACAGCCCACACACATGTTTTATTATTTTTTACATGGCATTCACTAATTCTACTAACTTCCTTAGCCTGGCCTCAAATCGACCGCTTCCTACCGTGGTCTAAAACCAACTCCCCTCCCTAATACATCAGTCTCCTAAATCCCTCAAAAAACACGCTCAGCCCAAATTATCACACTTTCGCAGAAAAGGTTTATGGCTGTTTTTGTACAATTTCACAATTGTTTTAAATCCGTTCGAGTCGAAATAGAAATCGGACATTCCACGGGTTTCTGTAGAATTGATTACATTATCGCATCTTATCTGACATAAACTTTCTTCAATCTTAAGCGCCAGTTTAAGTCCCATAAAAAATAAATGGTTTCTAAGAGGTTCAATTTTTTTTTTATAATTTTAAAGAATTAATATATCATTACTTTTTATTAATTAGTGCCAGTTATATCCAGGGGCAATCGAAAGCATCTCACGCACAAGAAAGCATCCATATATCATTATCTCCTTCTCTACCCGACACTATCGCATATGGTATTATACGAAGAAAGGTATTCCATCACTAAATTGATAGCCCAATTACTGTGCACTTTTAATTCCACTTTCGTATTCAGTACATGATCGTTTGTTCCTCGATCTCTGTTCTCTGCAGGGCTAACATGACAGGCGCGGGATCGCTCTCTTTCTCGATTTGTCGAAATTTGTCTACGAATCTGACGTTATTATAAAATAATTCCTAACATGACCGGTAAGCTTGAGTAAACACGAAAAAGGCAATTTGACATTTCTTTATCTCGCTTCGAGATACGGAAGTAACAAGTTATTAAAAACAAATAATTTTTATCATTGCAGCATCGGTCGACTTTACGCATGGAATTAGTATGGACAATATATAGATTTTACGTCTACCTCTTTTAATTTATGTTTAGTTTCTTGTAACCGACTTATTTACTAAAATTAAAATACAAAATAGTGGCTTTAGTAATTATTTTGCGAAAGTTTGAAATTGCCATACACCCATAACTTCCTAGATTTCGAAAATCACCATAACTGGCAAAAATACTGGTTATTACTGCACGTGATGCTCATCTATGTCATAGTGCTCCCCTCCGCTACAGTATTTCTCGCGGCCGTCGGAAGGACCTTATTTCCAATATAAATAGTAGTCTAAAACTAAGTTTTTTTAATTAAATGATGAGTAACTAAACTAAACGCAGAGCATTACTGTGCAGGTATTAGGTGTTTTTTGGGTGGGTATCGTATATTTAATTATCTTCATGGTCTTTATTTTATTTATTAGTTACATATGTTTGTATTTTAAATATATTATTTTATATCTAGATCCTATTAATTTTGAGAACATACTTCCTTACTGTTTTATTTGTTAATTTATTTAATCTCTAAACCTGACTTGGTTTCCGTACGTCATTTTTGGGTGACCACTGAAGATCAGTTCTGTGCTGTGGGTCCCCTATAGCACAGCATCATGCTGAGTGGAAGCCTTCTTGTCACAGTCACGGCGTGCAGCTGCCAACAATTTATGGTCTGTGTTTGTAAGAATAAAACAGCCATGTTTTTTTTAAAGTTTTGTAATCGATTTATTTTGTATGCAAAACTTGTATTTCTGTGGCAAATGAAAATATATTTTTCTTTTTTTCTAAAATAAGCATAGTTATTATGAATTTGCCGTGCTATTTTTATTTTTTTATTTTTTTATTGTAGCATTATTTTGTATTTTATGCTCGTCTTTAGTATCCACGGCGCTTACGTCGTTCTTCTCGCCAACTTTCGCATCGACAGTTTTAACACACAGATGAAGGCCATTACGGACAAATTGGAAGGGCTAAATACATCAATGGAATTTATGAACGCAAAGTTTGAGGAAATGAAGACTGTATTTTTCTTAAACACCAAAGTCGTTAATGATCTGAAAAAGGAAAACGAGCAGCTCAAAACTACTGTCGAAGACCTAGGTGTGAGGCTAACTCAGATGGAACAACAAGCGCGTTCTACGAATGTGGAAATACAATGTCTGCCCGAGCACAACAACGAAAATCTTGTGTCAACTGTTATGAATATAAGTAGGGTCATATCTGGCGGCCTAACTGAGAATAACATACATCATGTTACAAGAATTGCCATGAAAACCCCAACTAGTAACCGCCCGAAGTCTATTGTTGTTAAATTCAGCAGCACACGGGTACGAGACCACTTTTTGGCTGCTTCTATAAACTTTAATAAAAATAAAACTTCTGAAGAGAAGCTCAACACTGCGCTTCTTGGGATTGGCAGTAAAAAAGAAAATGTATATATAGTTGAACATTTATCACCAGCAAATAAGGCGCTACATGCTACAACCAGGATTAAAGCTAAGAGTTTGGGCTACAAGTATGTGTGGGTCCGTGGCGGTAAGATATTTGTTAGAAAAAATGATGGTGCAGATTATAAATATATCAGAGATACCGACACGTTAGACAAATTACATTATGCAACAAAAAGTTTATAGGATAATGTATAAGATTGATAATTATTAAAATTCGATCAGTTAAAAATTTACTACCAGAATGTAAGGGGTATTAGGACAAAGTTGAGTGACATTTACTAAAAAGTTGCATGCTGTTCATAAGACATCATAATGTTTACTGAAACTTGGCTACTAGATGGTATCTTTGACTCAGAGATCATGGATGGGCGTTACGCTATCTATAGGCGAGATAGGTCCATTAATGTTTTGAATAATAAAACCGATGGCGGTGGTGTTCTTATCGCTGTATCAACAAAACTTGAATCACAGAGACTGATCAAATTCGAAAGTTCTTGCGATGATCTCTGGGTCAAGTTGTCACTTGGGGGAGGTAAGAAAGCTAGAGTAATTTATCTTTGTACTGTATACTTGCCGTTGCCGATACAGCCCAGAGTGTTAGAGTATTTTGTTGATAATAAAAACAATGTCTTGGAACATGCCAATGAATGCTTAATTATTGGTGACTTTAATGTGAAAACTATTAACTGGCTTGGAACAGGTGGCGACGTGATAAGAGCTCCTCAAAATATTTGTACCGGCTTGGAACAGAATCTTTGGGATTTTATCTTGCTTAACAACTTAAGACAATGTTATTATTTATGTAATCAAAATAACAGAATTCTTGATCTAGTCCTGACCAACATGGATCTTGATGTAATAAATGCACCAGTAGATGTACTTTCGAAAATAGATTTGCACCATCCACCTGTACTGTGTGAGCTCTCGTTTAACCATTTTAAAAAGCCACAAAATTGCAATTTACTTTAAGGCAGATTACGTGGCAATTAATGCAGCACTGAAACAGGTCAATTGGTCATCAGAGCTAGATCCTTGCATGACTATAGATCAGATGGTGGACTCTTTTTATAATATACTGTATGAGTTAATTGAGCACAACATTCCACGAGTACCAATAAAAAATACTAAATATCCGTACTGGTTCTCTAGACAGCTCATTAAAAGATTAAACGAAAAGAACCGCCTTAGACTTAGAGTCAAAAAGTACAGTAATCCTTTAGACATTATTGCATTGGATTTGCTTAGGAAAAGATGTGACCGTATGGCTACGTCTTGTAATAATGCTCACATTGCTGATATAGAGGCTAAGATTACTTCAAACCCAAAATATTTCTGGAGTTACTTAAAAATTAAGAGAGATGGCACCAGTTCTATGACAGATTGTGTAAACATCTCTGAAAATACCAAGGAGATATGTAATTATTTCGCGTCACATTTTTCTAAGGTATACAGTAGTTGTGGGAATGGTGTGCACGCGGGCGCAGGTGACATGGATAGCTGCATAAGCAATAGCACGTTAGGCCAAATAACAATATCAGAAGATCAGATCCGCAAAGAATTAAAAAAATTAGACGTTCACAAAGGGGCTGGCCCCGACAATATACCTGCTTTGCTCTTAAATAAGCTGGCGGATGTTCTTTCATTGCCATTAAGTATTATATTTAATCATTGTTTGCTTCGCGGTACTTTTCCGACCATTTGGAAGGAAACCAAAATTGTGCCTATTTTAAAAAACGGGGATAAGTCCGATGTGAGCAATTACAGGTCCATCGCCATTCTATCCATACTTGCAAAGGTATTTGAAGCCCTCATATGCCCTGTGCTAGCTAGACATTTATCACAGCTAATTATAGAAAGCCAATATGGATTTATGAAGGGGAAATCGACAGCTACCAATTTGGTGACTTATGTTGAAAGCATTGTGGAGGCGGTTGATGCGCGTGTCCAGGTTGATGCAGTCTACACCGACTCCAGCAAGGCTTTCGACACAGTAGACCATGGCATACTTGTAAAGAAGCTTAAAATGTATGGCGTTTTGGAACCCCTTTTAGGCTGGTCCCAATCATATCTGTCTGGACGGATGCTCAGAGTTGTGGTGAATGGCTGCTCTTCAGATTCTTACACTGCAACGTCGGGAATCCCTCAGGGATCTCATTTGGGTCCGCATGTATTCATTCTTTTCATAAATGACATTTACAAATGCTTCCAGAACTCGAATATATTCTTATTCGCTGATGACCTCAAAGCCATTAAGATCATAAGAAATCCCGCGGACTCGGTGCTATTTCAAAGCGACTTAGACCGGCTGACTAAGTGATGTGAGGGCAACAAAATGTCTTTGAATGTAAAAAAATGCCATCACATAAAATTCACAAAAAAAAAAACCTGCAGTCAGTTTACAAATTGAATGGTGAGCAGCTTGAGGAAGTAGAGACTATACGAGACCTAGGCGTTCAGTTCGATAAAAAGCTAAGTTTTGTCAAACACATAGACAAAACTATATCAAACACATCAAGGATGCTTGGCTTCGTTATGAGAGAGTGTAAAAACTTCAAAAAACCCAACATAAAATAAATATTTACAACTTGCTAGTTAGAAGCCATCTCGAGTATTGCAGTGTGGTCTGGTCACCTGAGTATAAGGTCCACATCAAGCGCATCGAACGGCTGCAAAAACGTTTCTTTTGGCATCTTACATACTCGTACTATAGTAATATGGGCAAAAAGCTCAATTCGTACCAAGAAAGACTTAAGTATTTTAAGATGGTGTCGCTGGAGAAACGCAGAAATATGCTAGATTTGGTTTCCTTTAAGAAGTTAGTAACGGTCTCTCTTAACTGTCCCGATTTGCTCAGTAGGGTGTTATTCCATGTGCCACGTAATCTGCCAAGAAGTTCTAATAGGAGGCTTTTCTGTCTGCCAAGATGTCATACCAACCTAAGGCAATACTGTCCACTGTCAAGGATGTATGCTGCATACTATAGTATATGCTATACTTACACCATTAGTCATCATTCATCCATTCATGTCCCGTATCATATCCTTTTATTTGCTAGCATTTTACGAATCGTTCTAAAACGATTTCTTTTATAATATCTTTAAAAAATCGTTCATTGTTTACATTTTCCACTGTTGTGACACAAGTCAATTGTCAAACTGTCATTAAATTTTCTCTTTTAGTCTATGAAGATTACTTTTTGGTTTATATAACTTGAATTATTTTTATCAATAGGTTTAGCTGAAATATTGTATTTTCTATATAATTACCGATTACTAACTGAATTTCGACATCCACAATAATTAATAAGGACACGCTCATACTCGATCGTGGAGGTTTTAATACGTCTTGGCTGAACACACAGGCTGGTTTTATGACTGGCAGATGAGATGTCAGAATGAAGAAAAACAATTTTGAAACTTGAAAAATCATTAAAAATTAATTCTGGAAAAGGAATATTTTCCTATAAAAGAAAAGTCTGAAGCACCTGATGTGGATTCCGCGTCTGGACCCGTTTCACTAACCATCTGCCTGAGGATACGGCGTCCGGGTTTTATCAACAAACACCTATAAATTCTACGTCTGCACTCTGCTGAGTAACCATCTGCCTGGAGATTTTACGTCGAGCTTTGTCGAAGGAGACTGGCACTCTAAAGTGTCCCTTCGACGCCTGAAGAGCCTTTTTCTCCACCTCCTCCTCCTATCCTCAGGTCTAATTTTAATTTGCGAAATATCTCCCTAATATCTCCCGTCAAGGCAACCGGGCCTTCCCTAAACTTGCTTAGAAGCGGCTGGAGTAGGTCGGGTCCAGTCAGCAGAAGCGAGTTGAGGCTGACACCAGCGCACTTTGCTGCTGCATCATGGACAACCCGCAGCTTCTTTTTGTGTGGGTGGATAACTCCAAAATGTGGAAGATACAACGGTACCTGGCCTGACGGTGGACCCGAACATAATTTAGCGTACCCTTTGCTAATCATACTTTGAAAAATTTTCTTGTAGGCATCCGCATACGCACCATCCTTAGCCATCTTACGCTCTAGATCAGTAAATCTCGATAAGGCCAGGTCGCGGCTTTTAGGGACGGTTGTGATATTATCGCGCCATAATATGCCCGCTTCGTATCTATCAGAATCTATTCGCTTGGTAGTCTCCTCTAGAATGTTTAAAGCTCGTTGTTCGCTAGCACTACGATGGTCTACCTTCGTTATTCCTATAGAGTCTAGTCGAAAGTATTCCTTGATGAGGTGGTCCAGCGAAAACTCGTTGTCGGCAGCGACGAAGATATGGTTAACGGAAGTGGCAGCATTCGATCTGCCAGAAATATGTCCATAGAGGACCCACCCTAGGGCGGTGCGAGCAGCCACGGCTTGTTCACGAGTGCCGTGGCGGACCGCAGAAGGAAGTGAAACGTGCCTATTGTCCGCACCTATCAACAACATGGGCTTCGCATCATCATAACACACTATGTCCACTAAATCAGATTAATAATGTACCTGGTGACGTCGTCTAAACGTGCTGACTGCTTATTAATGCCCAAATTGGGAATGAATCGCGCTTTGATGTCAAAACTGTCTGCACCATGTCGACCCTTCAATTTGATGTTACCGTAACTCACGTCTGCCTGGGTACTTAATCCACCAATGCAGTCAATATTCAGCCTATATGTAGGGCCCTGGGCTCCCACCGAGTCCGCCACGGATTGGTCCAGCAGAGTCACGGAACTCCCGTCGTCAAGAAGGGCAAACGTGTTAACGCTTCCCAGGGGTCCAGAAATAGTGACTGCTATAACCTTTAGGAGTGGCTTAATACAAGACGAGCTCAGTGGAGCAGAATTGTGGGCTACGGTGACGTTTCGTTGCTCTTCCTTCGACGCGCTTGACGTCTGCACCTTGGGGTCTGCGATTTCCGCGGATGACTGTACTTCAATATGAGCTGTCGACACAGTTTGGGTTCTATGCAAGAGGGTGTGGTGTCGCTTCTCAACCAGGCAGCTATCGAACTCGCACTTCTTCTTGCTGTGGCGATATTGGTGCGCCCCTTTTTTTAGAAATCTACGGCAGATCTTGTTCTCCATCACCCATTGCCACCGATCGTCCAGAGACAGCGATTTAAAACCATCACAATCGCTAACTTCGTGTTAACCATCATGACAGTATTGGCATAAATAAAAACTTTTTAGCTTTGACGTGTTTGACGTCGTCGCAATGGAGATGGCAAGTTAAAGCTAATCTCAGATGGCGCTGCGTACAGTTGTTTTCTTGAATCGTGTAAACAAACGAAAAAAACGAACATTGTGGGCGGTTAGTGTAGTTATTTGATAACATGGGCGCGAAAATGTATTCTACTTGGAGCTTGCTTGAACTTAAAACCGAGTTAAAGCGAAGAGGGGCGTCTGTTAAACGTAGAAAAGCTGATTAAGTGGAAAGGAAGGACTCTTGAAAAAAACTTTTTAGGAGCTGTTTGCCTAGACCTAGTTCAACGTAGACCTTTGAAATCAATACGCTTACAATGTTTGAACGAATAATTTTATAATGAAATAACTTGTTAGTCGTTAGTATGCATATTTATTATATATTATTAAATTTTATATTGTTGTTGAAAACTCTCATGTATTGTATGTATCTATGTTTAAATTATTAAATCAAAATTCAGGATTATATTTACAACAGCTCAACTAATGCATAACTTTACTTAAGTAATAGTTCTTTTTACTTTTGGAGTTAAAGAGAGATGAATAATTGGTTATATATTTTTCCAGGTAAGAGCTGTATTGACAAAAACTAACTTTAGTACACCACAACTCTCTCCAAATCCAACAGAACCCTCTATCATACTTCTACCATTGGAGATGTACCATGGCATAAATATAAACTCTATTTTACCTCCGCTTGAAAGACAATGTATTAGATTATTTTGAAAGGTGAATATTTCTTATCGGTTTTATTTTATGTGATGGTAGGTAGTTCCTATTTTACTAATACGAAATATTTCTGTCATTTTGAAGATTCAACAAAAAACAGATGCATCAGAAAAATTATATGAAGACAGATTCCTCATATTGATAAGATCCGCATTTATCAATGATCACTTTTATATAAAAGGATTTATCAAGAAGACAATGAAAAAACTCAATTATCAAGTTGCCATCAAGATATATGACCAGGGTGGCATGGCATGGCATGGCGTAGCATGGCATGGCATTGCATGTAAGCAGAAGCGGACTTATTAGCCCTGAATCTGTACGTGTGTTTAATAAAATCTAATAAAAAATGTTATTGTAGATCATGTCTACGGTTTTTTTTTTCATAAGCACAACGAGAAATGAAAATTACATAATAATACCACATAAATACTACAATGTTTCAAAGTTTAAAATTTTCCGCAAAACTCCAAATAAAAAGGTGTAAACAAGGACATCAAATATAGACAAATTAAAGCCCGGAGTCACGTCATGTGATTAAGGCATAAATCAAAAAAACTACGTGTGACTCCAGATTTTTCGGATACATTTATTTTCGATATAATAATCTATTTCTTTCTGTAACCATTTCCGCATCCACTATTTCACATCCGATATAAGCTGAGGCTAATTATGACGTCACGAAAACTCTTATGTGACGTCATAATTAGCCTATAACCTGCGGAACAACATGAAGCTTCCAACAGTATCTCGATTGTGAAATTACGACTAGGTAGTATTTTAGAAGTTATGAGCATTGTTATGACGGTACAGATATACGGCCTTAACTTTCCTTCGGCTTTGACGTAGTCATGTAAAAACTAAGAATTAGTAGAATATTTCAGGAATATTAAGTTACGTACAATAACATCACGCCTTGCATTCCCGAAGGGTTAGGCAGAGGTATACCAATAACTTAATTATCCGTTATATTTAAGTCCCATGTACCAGCCCACTAAGAAAGTATTGAGAAAAAAAGTTTTTATGTGTGGGTATGTTGGAAGAAAACGTGCCAACAGTGGAAAACTTAATCCAAGACAATAGGCGAGTTACGTATCCAGAAATTCAGCACATACTGCGGGTTGGATCGGGAAGCCTTCACGAAATTCTACACGTGTATCATCGCGTGAGGAGGATAGTTTCACGCTCGGTGCCGCACAACCTCACCGATAAATGGTGCCGTGATATGATAAACAAATTTGAAGCAGGTTCATCTCGGCGTGTTTACGACATCATTACATGTGATGAGTCTTTGATTTATCTATACGATCCAGACACGAAGCGCCAGTCGACGATTTGGGTGTTTCAAAACGAATTATCGTCTACCAAAGTGAAGCCATCTAGAAGCGGGAGGAAGATTATGATTGCAAGCTTTTTCAATTTGACTGGCTCTTTGGTGTCAATTCCTTTACGAAACCAAAAAAAGCATCAACTCTGAATGATAAACTACCAAATGCTTGGCAGAAATGTTCTCTGTTGTGAGCAACAAGCGACCAAACACAGGGCTCCGCTACTGCTCCACCACGACAACGCGCCTTCGCACACCGCGCTCAAAACGAGGGACTTCCTGGACAGCACGCCGGTCAAACTCCTGGGTCACCCTCTTTTCTTTTGACTAAGCGCCGTGTGACTTCTTTTTATTCCCGAAAATAAAAATCTGCTCAAAGGGATAAAATTTTCATCAAACTCAAACTCAAACTCAAACTCACTCAAACTCAAATCATTTATTTCAATTAAACCATTTACAGGCACTTTTGAATTGTCAAGGAGTCGGTCAGTCAGAAATATGAAGCTAGTTGCCCATTCCAAAGCGTAGTAGGTACCTATGGAGAAGAACGGGCAAGAAACTCCATGGACACTCTTTTAAATAATAATGTTTTTACATATATCTTAGTTACATCGATTAATGTTGACACTATAAGTGAGAACGATGTACAAAAAACCGTACACGTTAAAAGCGTCCAGAGTGCATCAAAACATAATTAAAAACAATCCAGCTAATTAATTATTAAAATAAGCCGTGGCAGCTAAGAGATGACCAGTCCCAACTGACGGCGCCCGTTCACGAACATGACGCATGGATCAGCACCATTCAGCTCAACCATTTTGAAGGGAGCTAAATGATCCGACACACGCGCCACCGTCAGCGAGACATTTGAGTGAGCATGACATACTATCAGCCGCCAAGGCACATTCAAGTCAATCTATGACATTACCCGGTAAATGGTAGCTATATAGTACAAAGTACTCACATCTGTGCAATGCATCTATATAATAAAAAGGAGATTGAGTTTATATAATGCAAATAAATTCTTACTATCTTCAGCAGCTTCAACAGTGATTCGAATGTCAATTAATTAGTTGTGGTGTGGAGCAGGACCGGCATTAAGCCAGGCATTTTTATCAGTTATGTAATCCTCCAACCCATAATATGCCTGCCTGTATAGTGTGCGTTTGACAAAGGATTTGAATTTTGTCTCATTCAGTTGAAGTATGTGGGGAGGTATTTTATTATAACATTTTAGACAGTACCCCATGAAAGATGAGTCTACTTTAGCCAGTCTGAAACCTGGTTGAACTAATAGGTCCCGATTTCTAGTACTATAATTATGTCTTTCACCTCTTTTACTGTAAAGATGTAAATTTTTTCTTACGTACATGATGTTTTCATAGATGTATTGACAAGGTACAGTCATGATGTTAATATCCTTAAACAATTCCCTTAGAGAATCGCGCCTGCGGAGATTATATATGGCTCTGATGGCTCTTTTCTGCAGAATAAAAATAGACTCGATGTCTGCAGCCCGTCCCCAAAGTAAAATACCGTAAGACATGATACTATGAAAGTAACTAAAATAGACCAGCCTCGCGGTATCTACATCAGTAAATTGACGTATTTTTCTGACAGCGTAAGCTGCTGAACTTAGCCGTCCTGCTAGAGATGTTAAATGAGGACCCCATTGTAGCCTTGAGTCGAGCGTGATCCCCAAGAAAACCGTTTTATCGACGAATTCTAGCTTCTCTTGATTCAATACTATCTCACAATCACTACTCTTGACGTTTGGTAAAGAAAATCTTATACACTTAGTTTTATTTCCATTTAGTACTAAATTATTAGCCGTGAACCAATTTTGGACCAGCAGTAGGGCGTTATTTACGTCGTCAAAATTTGAAGCACGTCTATCTACCTTAAAAATTAAGGAAGTATCGTCAGCAAATAACACCATTTGTGGTTGATTTATTAATAAATGGAGTAGGTCATTAATATATACTAAAAAGAGGAAAGGACCCAATATCGAGCCTTGTGGGACACCCATTTTTACCTTTAAACCAAGTGAATTGACACCATTTATTTGAACTTGCTGTTGTCTATCATTTAAATAAGATTTTATTAAACTAAGCGCAAGTTTTCCAAGTCCGTAATGCTCAAGTTTCAAAAGCAGGGTTTCGTGATCGACGCAATTAAATGCCTTGGAGAGGTCACAAAAGATTCCTATGGCGTCTTGAGCCTCTTCCCACGCGTTAAAAATATGTTTTAATAAGGTAACACCAGCGTCGGTCGTACAACGCCCTTTGGTGAAACCATACTGTTGCTCGTGAAGGATTTTATTAGTATTAAAATGATTGAGCATCTGACATAGCATTATCTTTTCAAAAACCTTGCTGAAAACCGGCAACACGGACACAGGTCTATAACTATTAGTGTCTTTACTGTCCCCGGATTTGAAAAGTGGTATTACCTTACTGTATTTCATTAGATCCGGGAAGACTCCCTGATCCACACACAAATTAAATATTAAGGCTAAGTAAGGTGCTATAGTTTCAATTATGGAGGTACAGACTTTAATAGACATTCCCCAAAGATCTTCGGTCAATTTGATCTTAATTTGCTTAAAAGATTTTATTACTGTTAAGGGGTTAATATGCTTAAAGTTAAATTCAATCGGGCAGGCAGAAACATTCGCCCTCATTAAATCAAAAGCACGCGAGGGCGAAGAATTTAAGATTTCAGTGGTTTTTAGTGGGACACTGGTAAAGAAATTAACAAATTCCTGAGCCACTTTTTTGTTATCGCAAATGAGACCACGTGACGTCTCCAGTGTGTAATCAGAATTTTGCTTTTTCATCGCCGGAAGATGCGTTCAAGCAGGCTGTAAACGAGGTGCCTACAGTGGACTGTCTGTCTGTCTGGGGCATCATAACTCCCGAACGGATGAAGCGATTTCAATTTGGTTTTTTTGTTTCAAAGGTGACTTGTGCGAGTGTTCTTAGACATGTTTGATGAAAATCGGTTGAACCGCTTAAAAGTTGTGGGGGAGCTCAAAGGTTAAATAAGATAATATTATTATTAAGAACTTATGTATTTACAACTTAATTAACAAAATCTACATTATAATAAATATGTACCTATATTTTTTTTTTACTGTCAATTTAAAAAAACCCCCGACCCAAAAACCTAAGTTCCCTTTAAAAAGTAAATAATAATAAAAATACGTCGCGTTGGGGGACCCAATAAAGTGGTGGGGTGTGAAAATCTTAGATAGTAAATAATTTGGAGCAGTCCCCCATCGCGACGTAATTTTTTTTAGTTTGTTTTATTTTCGCTAAACTTTCTGAGTGTCCCTCGTGAAAAGGGGAGAGCTTATTCCCATCAACCAGGCACAAATCCAGACTCTGGGCTGCTACTGAGAAATTTCTGAAAGAAAAACCCAATTGTGCGTAAGTATTAAATAAATAAATAAACCCTATATTATGTGAAACATATCGTAGAAATAGTACTAATGTATTATTAACGTGCTTTAGATTCAAAGCATGGGCGTATTAGTAGACATGATGGAAGAGATTTTTAATAGGAGCTACCATTTCTAAAGATGAATTCTGATAACCTAGACTTGTCGCCCCAAATAAATAGTAGCTCACTCTGTTGTACTATCAAAAGTAATCAAATATGTAGATTCACATAAAGATCAATTTGAAACAAGGAAACATACAGCCACTTGATCCTGGTAATATTCTCGTCGGTGAAGGTGTGCGCTCTCCTCTCGCCCAACTTGAAGGCTCGTGATAGTACATGTACTCAGTGAACGTCAACCCACTGGTAGTGTACTGCTGAGTAAAGTATATAATAATATAGTCCCGTTTACTATGTCATGTTCTATTATCTATTTACACTTTATCGGGACTTGGAAAGAGTTGAGGAAGTTGGGTGTAGTAATTGTGCCCACTGGAGCCGTGTGCGTACTCTGCGGCGGTGCTGAGGAGAGTGATACTGGGCAGGCGCCACATCACGAACGTGCAACAATATAAACTTTTGTTAATATTATATCCTTGAATGAATGAATGAATGAAATGCACCGACCCCAGCGTGGTTTGACCAGACTCGATTAATCGAATGAACCCCAAGATTTGCACTAGCCCCTGAAGCCTCATGCTTCATGGTGCTACAAAGACCATTGCATATCAAGGAATAGACCGGGGGGCACTGTAATGGTAGGGAAGACGTGCCCTTAGGATAGGAAGGATTAAGAGCCTACGGAGTATGCACCCTAACGTAAGCATGGGATTAGTGGAGAGGCGGGTGATATTTGTCTATGGGAGGGCATCTTTTAACGACGTCGCAGCACGGTTGATTCAAGTCGAGCTTCATCCGTGAATCTTTAAGCGGGGTTCAGCTGGTTTTCCGGCTCTTATCTATGCCACTGCTCTGCTGTGGTAAATGTTGCTGTTCTTTTCAATGTCTTCGTCTGAGTTCTCGCTACTAACCGTTCCGGTTTTTGTACATCTCCTTAGCAGCGTTCTTGATCTTCCACCCTGTCGATCCAAGAATTGATTCCCTTGTAGAAATATTTTAAGTCTTGAGCTATCGTTCGATTCTCAAATGTTATTATTCTAATTATCCAATGTAGAAAGGGCAATGTTGGGAATCGCACCCAACACAACACATTGCGCATGGTCTGCACGCGCAGGCCGCGTGATTCACGGTTCGGCCCGATGACCACTCGCTTCTTCTGACTTCACCGCGACGGACGATACTCCTCTTACTTTAGGTTCGTTATTAGCCGTTTGTCCTGTACAGTTTTATATTAAGCTTGTCATTAAACCCTTGTCATTAAACCCTTGTCCTAAATACAGTAGTCCACGCTTTAGATGATCCCCGCGCTAACATTGGTCCTTCAAGGATCTCGACGTCTCAATTTCAAAAGGAACAGTCTCAAAAAAAAAAAAAAAACTTCGAACTGGAAGCTCTTCAGTTGCGTTCTTCAGCGGGGACAGCTCCAGCAGGAATCGTCAATACCTTGTTGAAGAAGCTTCGCGTAACTGTACACGCCCAGGGGACGAAGTCAGGTGACGTAGTCGGGCCAAGGATAACTAAAAGAGTGTTTTCATTTATCTTCAAGTCTTTTTTTGGCAATCCTTCTTATTCGTAGCCTCATATTTATCTAAAGTCACTTATATGCTTATAAAGCTAAAATATAACAGTTAGGATAATCCATATGTTTACGCCATTCCTTCACTTCACTATAACAGCTGATAACTCGGCGACGTGCTTCCTTGTTATCTTCGCATCAGTTGTTCCTTAATTCGCACCTAATCAGTCATAATCATAACTCATTAGCTAGTTACATTTCGTTTTGATTTTATAAACTGTTTTGTTATGTTTTCTCTAATAAAATAATTTTTGCGAGTTTGCTGCTGGTGCTGCTATGAGTCGCTATAATCGTAATCATACATATTTATTTATCTCAACATCATATTGCAGGCACTGGTTAGTAGAATGTACAATCTTAAATAGAGAAAGGTGTCTGTGATAGAAGGGTCCTGAGCTACAAATCACCCAGCTCTCTTAGATAGGACATGTTAATTTACAGAACGGTTAGAGAGTCAAGTTATTTTAAAAAAGTTTAAGATTGCAATTAAGTATTTAAGTAAAAGTAGAACCTACAAAATTAACAGAAAAATTTAAAAAATAAGTAAATTGTTTAATTTATATTTTTTTGTTATATTGACTAAAAACTAATTTAACTAATTCATACTTAGTTACTACGAGAAACAAAATTCAGAAGTAAGAGGTGTAAAGTCAAGCAAAAATTCACGGATTTATACAAATTATGCCTAACGTGAAAAAGTAAAATAAGAATGAGCTTAACAAAAAATAAGGGATGGGGTAACGAAGAATGTTGTGTTTATGACGTCTAAGTGATTTTACGATACGGGTTTTAAGCGGGTGATTGAGCAAACTTTTATTGCTCGTCTATTCCGTGTTTGGAAATCGTGATGTAAGGGAAGTTCAGTGTTTCATTTTATTTTTATTATTACAGTTATGAAAATAAACAACTGTCGGGCGGTTAGCACTTGGCAGTGTTGGTAAAGATGGAAAGTTGGATAGAGGATTGTGAAAAAGCAACACACTTTGAATATAGCTCTTTGAGCTCTCACTAAAATGATCATATAATTTTGAGAGGTACCGCCCCAAATGGCAATGCAATACACTCACTAACAAAGATTGGCAAATCCTCAATAACCGATGTATATATCTAAGATTTTTTAATATGTAAATTAATTTAACTAAAACAGGACAAGAGCAATGGTTAATGAAATTACATGAGTGCGCTTTTAAAGTCGAGGTTTGGTTGACCCTGGGGTCTAAGGGAATATGTCAAGTATTTTGTCTTATCGACATTGACAGCAAGCAATTTGTAGTATATCAATTTATACACCGTATTAAAACCTTGCTGAGCATACTTTTTAACCTCATCCCACGTGCCAGCATCGAAAATCAATGCCGCTATTTGTTTACGCGTTGTTAATTGATTAAGTAATTGGGGGTTATTCTTTTGGAACCGAGGTGTTGTGAACTGTTTTTGCTCTTATCTTATGTTGTACTGATTACTTGAATTTTCGATATGTTGTGATATTCTTGCGTTTGTCGATTCCTGCGTTAGAATTTGCTGGTTACTGTTGTAGTGGTTGTCGTCAATTAAATCCCAGTTATCATAGTGCTGTTGATTGTTGAAAACTTGTGTGAAAACAGTGTTTTCCCGCTGTTCTTTTTATTCGTGTGAACAAACACGTTCACAAGGTAGAATTCCGACGCGGCAACAAGGATGTCTTCTCCTACCCATAGCGCCTCATTAAACTGCGTGGTTACGTATTTTGTCAACATTCGCTCCTGAGACAGACCATTGTTAGGCAGAAAGTCCTGAATATTATTTAACGGTGCTAAGTATATTCTGTCATTGTCTCGAGTAATAGACACAAGCTTTGCCAGATCGCTGCGTACGGATAAATACATACTACATAAACAATTCCAGCCCCTTTATAAAAGGTAGACAGGGGTACGATTAATCGGACGTCCGCGCTGCTTTCTGACGAAATTTATCAAAAACCAACCTATAGGACCTACAGATCGCACAAAATAAAATTGTTCAACCATTGTTTCACTATGATTACACCTACAGTTAAAATTTACAGGGAAACGAAACTCATGAATATTAAACCACCTCATGCACATTGCACCAGCATATTTATAAGAAAAATTCTAAACAAGTCCATTTACACGCAACTAAACTTCACAAAAATACATTAAGTAGGTACCAGGTATTGAACCCTACGTAATCGGCTATTTTATTTACCTAATACCAATTTTAATGACATAGGGTTTACAGAGCTATGATAAGTAATTGCTGAGATATCGCAGTCACTGTGATTGCGTAGAATGGCACAACTTCGTTTAGACAACGATTGAGGGTCAACCCGCCCAGTATGGTTAACAGAAGTAATAACAGCCGCACGGGCCGAGCGATCAGGCCAAGCCACGCCCGCCGCGGCCGGTCCGTGGATGGGTGACCATCCCCACGCAACAAAACCCCGCCGCGCCATGGGAAGCACGCCAAGCAGCCGCGCCGGTCCCGATTACCCTCCGCGGATCCCCGAGAGACGCCACGGGTCGTCAAAGTCCGAAAAAGGCTAGGCAGATGATGAGTATAGTGATGATGTTTAACAGACTGCGGCGTCACAGAAGAACCGCTCAGTCCGTCCATACTTAGTTCCAACCTGTACTTGAAACCTTTACGCGTTATATTTTTGAAACTTTGCGCATCAGACACGCAAGGGTCAGTTGCAGGTACCGGCTAGCATTCTGTTAAACAATGAGCACCGCTATTTTTTTACTGGACTGCGCCATTAAACAATGCAACATTCTGCTTTCTCTCGATCCCAGCCGTAATGCGCTTCCCGCGCTTGGCCGCCAGATGTGGACCATATCAACAAAGCGTCTACACTTACAAAATATGTAGTTATGAATATCGAAATAATAATTTTAGCCTCTGTTAAATTATAACTTTGGTATGTTTGAGAAAAATATTACCTAGATTAAGATAAAATAAGTTCAAACAGGTTTTCATTTATACTCGAAAGGAAGCAATAATAATAGTTAGTGAATAGTGAACTTGGTCAACGTAGTTATAGTAATTCGGCACAATGTGGATGAAGTATTAGGTCAAGAGCGATACCGTACTATACGGTCTGAAATAATTTATTTCTAAAGATTACAAATCACTTGTACGGAAATAAACACTGAATATTACTTCATTAAAACATTGATGTCTAGGGGTGAGAAGGGCTTTTATAGTGTTAACATTACGAATTTAAGCAGGTAATTGTTACAAGTTTTGTATTGTCTACCGCCGTGCGGCGCTTCTTTGTTTTTATGTATGAAATCAAAGGACTCGATCACACTTTGTGCCAGAATAACAGCTTCGTTTATCCCGCATTACTACATTTAATATGAATACACTGTCCTATAACAATTGTTTGAAATTATGTTGAACATGCGCGTGGCTTTGAATAGACGACCTAAAACGCAATCGCAGCTTAGAAGTACAGCTTAGGGTACGGAACGATCTCACCAGTGACGCGGCGGAAGGGTTCAGGCCATGCAGCATCACTACTCGGCAGGTGTCTCAGCTGCGTGGACCGCACATTTATTTATCTTTTGAACCGATTTAAAATGTTTTGATTTGCGACACAGACACACACGCACACACACACAAAAGAAACACGGTTTGATTTCTAAGTCCGGCAAGTATACCACCATCTGTTGGGCACGATGCCTGTCGCGGAAACAAAGGCACGACCTTACTGGTCGCAGTTTCGAACCGAACTCTCTTTTGTTAATATTATATCCTTATTCAGAAATTATTATTACGGTAAAACCAAATCTCTGCACAATTATACTAGTCTTGAACTAAACATTGATGACCTTGTTCGACCAATCGGCTTTTGAAATCTATTTGAACCAGCTTAAAGTGTATTTGAGATTGCAAGCTACTCAACGTTTTCAATAAAAAACAATCATTACTTTTGTGGAAAAAAATGTGAAAAGGACAGACTCAAATGGGGTCATTTATTAGGTGTTCCTTGCGTTACATTAACTGTCTACTTCGTGATAAATGTCCGCCTCATTTGTCTTTTTGTCCAATTCATTGACCCTCGTCATCACTCTAAAGTGTTACATTTTTTAAACATGAATTGGTTCGACTTAAAAATAATAAGTGAGCTCCACATACAAGATTACAAAGAGTTTATACGAGTAGTTCGCAGTTTTGTGTAGAGATTTAAGATTGATTATAACCGTAATAGCACAAGTTATAATTATGTGAGGTTTTCACCTTCATCATTTTATTATTCCTATTATTCGTTCTAAAGTTGAGTTGAGAGATTTCGCCTTATGTAGATTTTTGAAACATACCAAATTGAATCAAAAGTTCTTATGACTTTACTCGCTAGTTAGTTATTTATTTCGCGTTCAAAATAATATTTGTATTTCAAAAACCTCTACATTTTATATGCATTCAAATAAACTTAGCTTATAGCCTATGTAACTTCTTTAAAAAAATATCGGGGATGGATGATTTGTTTATGGTTCGAAATTCAATTTTGTTGTAATTTTTTTGTTGTTGTTAAATTGGCACAACAGTTTTCCATTTTGGCGCGGAGTTTGAGTGCATCTGTTATTTAGTGCTGTTTTTAATAAGATCATATCTAGTGTGAATTGCGAATTTGATAATAGACGTTTGTCTTAAATTTTGTATCGGCACTGGAATTTCGTGTTCGGAGTCACTGAAAATGTTACGACTTGTCGTTGATATCAGTAAAAGATCACCGCTTTAATAAAAGTAAATAGAGCACCCTACAAAAATTAATGAAATCCTACCAAAATTATGTCCTGTTAAGTAGGTCGCCAAGACTTACATAACGCTCTCACTGTTAAAAAGTTATCAGATCTAATGAACCGTCAATACTGTACTAACCTCATATCTTGGTCAAAATGTATGGCTTGGTCGTTCCATTTAATTATTGCGTGACACAACATTAAAGACCACTGACTTATTTTCTTACCATAAGCCCATAGGAGTCTAGTCTTTGCGACGGCCAAGCTAGCTACTTACAGAATAAACAAATTCATTTAATTTTATTTCATCAGATACAAAACTCTCTTGACCATATCTGGCGCGTGAGAGCCAGATATATAGATTCATAGAATATCATGGGCACAAAGGGTACAATAAATAAGTAAATACCGCGAGATACCCGACGGGGGTAGCGGAAAGTGATTCGTTCAGCGTGCGACGTCACACAGCGGTACTACGACGCAACGCAATTATCTGTTTAACCCTTATCGTGGCAGGATTTTTTTTTTTAAGAAAAGCAAAAAAAAATGTATAGATAGTTTCCTTGGGTTATAAAACAAGTCAGAAAAATAAATAAAAAATTCACGATATGGAAATTTTGGAAAAACAATATGTATGGTATAATATACATTGCTACGCTTGCAGTGTTTAGCGCATTTTTGGGACTGTATAGTATGCTATACATTGCTATGTCTATGGAGAGTTTGAATTTAATTGCTAGTTTTCTATATAGACCAAAAAAGTATTGTAAATTAAATAATTTCAAATAAAAATACCTGTTTTTGAGGAAGTAATTTTTTTTAATATTGTAAAATCGTTCTTAAACACGTTCTCTTATAAAATACTAGTAAAAATAAAACTCAGAGACCCTATTGGTGGTACTCCAAAAAACAATTTCGTTTTTTCACGTAGCAAAGATGAACTTTACATTTCGTGCATATCGTACTTGCCTGGCCAGCTTTGCAGTACTTGCACCTCTGATATCCGGTTATTTGCGGCCAGTGGTCATATTTGTCATACCGCACATCATCGCATGGTCGTTCAGTTACCGGTTTCTTTATTTTGGCTTTGTCGGGAATCCCGTCAATTTTTTTTACTATTACACTTCGACCCCGTCTCAGGAGGCCACTGTAGATTTCATATCTAAAATCTTTTAGGCGATCTTGCTTCCTGCTGGTGTTGGCCATCTTGTCATGTCGCCGACGTAACAGCCAAGCGTTGTTGATGCATATATCTAAAAGCTGCGAGAAAATATTCATATACCACCTGTGTGATCTTATTCCAGTGCGATATAATGCAATCAGCATGTCTGCCAAATCGACACCTTCCATGTGACGATTTTAGTCTTTTACAATTTTTGGACACTCTACATCAACACGAGACTTTGCTTCTTTGCTGAAGCGTTTTATATTTTCGACAGGGTATGCATCATCATAAGAACTCACCAGTGTGACTTGTTTGTTATCAAACCACTTGACAATACTTAGTTTATTTGTATTACAAACAACCTGACAAAATGCACCTCTTCCTTTCTTTTTTAAAACCTTTTCAGTAAGCAGTTTAGTAGCAGCATCTTTGAGTCTATTTTGTCTGATTGTTCCTAAACTAAATATACCATAGTTTTCCCTCAACAGATGCACCAGCTCCAAGGAAGTAAAATAATTGTCGAAATACACAACACTTGCTTTATTTTTAATAGTCTTGGATAAAGTTAAAACTATTTTACTTCCAACACCCATAGTCTCTTCCTCTTCAGTAAATGTAGTGCCTCTAAAAGTGTCATCCCCCGCGTAGAGCAAGAAGTCATAAATGATGCCAGACACACCGGCCCTGACTAAATTCTTGAAACCCCACTTACAAGGCGATGCGACGCGGTGGTTTGGGGGAACAAGAAATTTCATATGGATGAAGTCGCGAGCAGATGCTAGTACTAAAACTAGTGTAAACAAAGTTGGCAAATGTTACAGTGCAACTGTTTTATTGAATATATTAAAAAGTGTACACCAACGGTGTCACTGCTAAGAGAAAGTCGCCGAGAGGCTATTTAATAAATAAATTGAATACGTTGTTTCATTTGTAAGGAGTTTTAATGAGATTATAGAATAATACATGGTGGCAGGGACATCGACGCGCAACCTTTTACCATGAATGCAGTTCATGATTCTGCGTTGAAATGTTTCGTAGGTTGTTCAAAAAAATATGCTGTAGCATTCACAATGACCGCGTAGGTATTGCATTTTTCTATGAAAGAGCAGTTTTTTTTTTGATACCTGAAGATTAGTTTTTTTTTAAGGTTGTTTTTGATCATGGACTGAATTCATGTTTACAATTTGCGCGCCGATGACGCTGCCACCCTGTTTAATAATAAGATTATTTCAATTTATTTTTTTACATTGGATTTGGGTATAAAAGGCTATTTCTATTTTCTTTTTACAAATAAGTTAAACATTTATAGCCGAACAATTTTATTTAATAAGATTCATTTTACTGGAGTTATGTAACAAAATAAAAGTATAATGTAAATTAGGTATCAGTAAAAATCCTGTAGCATAACTTACGTACAGAAGACAAAACAAAGTAGATTCTTCTCACTAATGGTGAACTGTGACATAGTCATTCCTGTAACTTTTTGAGCGTTGTTTCAGACTTAATGAGAATGTGTTTATCTCCGGGTTGCTTGCGAAGAAAAATGTTGCCCTTAGAGGTCCAGCAGAATGCATATTTCCTTAGGTGTGCAAATTCTTAAAAAGTTTGGATTAGATGAATGTTCCTCAACATAGACTGGTTATTTTTGTCCCGATATTCCGAGTAACTCCGTATTTAATTCGTCTTCCTTATTCGTCTTTTAATTGTTATAGTTTCGTACGCGTGACATGAGGTCGAGCTTTGTTTGGACATCCGAGAATTCAGCGAATATAGGTTTGCTGGTGCCTCGGTTCCCTGGGATACGATATATATCTCGGAAGTGGGAGGCAGTTAGCGGCAGGTTCACTAAGTTGGTAATGTCTTATATAATTTTTGACAGATCTGCCGATGATTCCTTTTCCTGGGAATGTATGTTGCGCACTTCTATACTAGACGACCGGGACTTATATTGAAGGTCTTTGACAGCCATTTCCAATGATTCGGAGTGCTTCTTGTATTCTATGCTTTCTTGCTGCAGGCGCTTGATTTCTTTTTGTAGTTCATCATACTGAGAGCTGAGGAATTCAACGGATTTTTTATCTCGATGTTTGATTCTTGAATTTCGGTGTGAGTGTTTTGGATTTTAATGTTTTGGAGTTTCAGTTCTGACATGTCAGAACTAAGCTTTGCTATCAACTCAGTTTGCGCTACAGATTGCTCTGCTGCATTTGCATCTTGGTCGACCTTCCAAGCCAGAAGCCATTTCCTTGATTTCAGATTTAAATTCTTGTTTAAATTGTTCAAACTGTTCCAACTGGTTTTGCTCGCGCGGTGATTCATTTATTTATTATTTTGAGGACAAAAAAGCTTGGGACTGACCTGCTCCAATTTTTGCATACTGAATATGGTTTTCTGTTTGGTAACTTTTGTTTTATTTTATATACACTTTGACATTTCATGATTATTATATACACAATGACATGAATATTTACTTCGTAAAGTATTATATGACGATTATTTTCATTCTTGTGTGAGGACTTAGTGGGTAATCTTTTATATTTTTTTTGTCTATATTTGGTTTTTTTTATCTGGCGGTTTGAGTAATTAGGCGGCCTACCCAATGTCCTTTCTTTGGTAATTTTCGTCGAATCGTTGAGCTCCTTATGTTTTGAGTTGAGCTGCACGATTACTGACAATGCGTGCAATGACTGGACAGGTCCTCTCAATCTGTGTGGTTCTTTCCTCAAAAGACCATTTCAGACATCAATCCACATGGCCTTCACATGATCTGACCAAGATTAAGTCTGGACTTTAAAGAGACCAGTGACCTCTGAGTTTGTTTTTGTCTGGCCACTCTATCGCATTAGATCGCTGAACTGTAATGGTAGTTGTGGGTAAGATTTTATTTTATATACACAAAAAAAATATTAAATGCTATTTTAACCAGGACACTATATTATTAATACTTGTTGGTAATAGGGATAATGTGAAGGAAGGAGAATTACTCCAATATTATAGATCCTTGTGCAACCTTAGCTTAAAAAAAATTTTAATGTTCACATTCCCCTTCAGCCAAAGTTTGCCACAGGAAGAAAACATATATAGATTTAAAATGAATATGACAATGCATAATTTGATATCTAATAATAATTTGTTCCATTTAATTGACACCAACAATTATGTTGGTAACCATTTATATTTGACAAAAGATAGATTTTTCACAGATAAATACTTTCTTTCTAAGTATTGTAAAAGACAGATAGCTGTGTCGCTATCATATTATTTTTTTTATTACAGCCAAGAATTTGGCTAAACAAATTGCTTCTATTGAGCAATGCTATGACATTTCAAATAATTTAGCCAATAATTTGGTATCAAATGTTGACATTCATCATAATAATTTAAATTAGAAATTCAGACAATACAGGCAACCTCTGGCAATAATTTACAGAATTGCAATAATAATAAATCTAGTAAAAGCTTAAAATCAGTTAATAGTATCAACCTGGTGCATCAAAATATTCAAGGATTTATGAACAAAGTATAACAGAACATTGGATTAAAAACCACCAGTTATTGTTCAATTTTAATAATCACCAGGTTGGTAGTTCATTCAGCAGAGTAGAAGCTATACATGGGGACTCATTAATTTTAGTCAGTAACCAGCTTAAATTTACAGACCGTAAGGATATTGTGAGCCTATCTGTTGAGCGGACTGCTGAAATAGCTTGCATATAATTGGAGCAGCTTATTGTATTAAGTGTGTACAGGCCCCCTTCAGGATTGTATGACTGCTTCGAAAAGGTAATGGATGAAGTATTACACAAGATTTGTAACTCAAACAAATCCATTATCATTTGCAGTGATTTAAATGTTAATTTATTGGAAAACTCAGGTTCTTGTAGCAAAATAATAAGTTTGTTTCAGTCCTACAATCTTGTAAATCTATTTTTGGAGCCAACAAGAATTACCCCTACTAGTGCCACATGCCTAGATAATATTTATACAGATATTGTACCAAGCCACAAAGAAATGATTAATTTACTAGATTCTGATCATTGCGGACAAAGGATTACTATTCAAAACCAAAACAACCAAATAACTAGAAAGGATATCACTGTCAACCCCAAAACTACAAGCCGCTTAGAGGCTTTTAAATTTAAACTAATTAATAAATTACCAGTTTTGTATTCTCCTGTTCATGCTGATCCTAATCATCTGTATGATGAGTTCTTTAATATGTACTGTCAACAATTTAATTCTATCTTTATTCCTAAGACTATCTCGGTTAAAAGTAATGCATCTTTTAGTGATTGGGCTACTATTGGTATTCATAAAAGTAGAACACGGCTTTACGAGCTGTATAATGAAAGGACTTATGTTAACACTGCTGAATTTAATTTTTTTGTTAGAAATTATTCAAAACTGTTTAAAAAAGTTTGTGTTATGGCCAAGTCGCGTTATTTGGGTTCGAAGATTAAAAGCAGTAGTAACGTAATTAAAACGACTTGGAAAAATATTAATAGTGAAACGGGAAGGTCTAGTAACAGAAGCACTGACTACAGCCTGTCTATTAATGACAACGTAATAAAATCAGACTCACAAGTCGCCGCGGCCTTTGAAAAATTATTTTCAGTTGTTCCCGTTTCAGCTTCCTTCCAACAACACCTTCTGTTGCTGAGTCTTTGCTAAAGGAAAATGTATTTTTTTTCGATTCGGAATTTCATTTTGAACATATTACATGTAGGGATATAATTAAAGTTTTTCACACATTAAAAGTAAAAAAGACTGCAGATCTGTGGGGTTTTTAATGCTGTAGAAGTTGCTAAGTCTATTATAGACATTGTAGCACCTACTCTAGTTCTTATCTTTAATACACACACTTCTCTGTGTTTTAGTATTCTGGCGTATGGCACTCGTGGGTTGCAGCTGAAAACCAGCGTCAGATTTCACCTTGTGTTGTCATCTGACATTATGCTGAGCTGAGGCCCTTTTGGCATTACTTTATTTGTTTTCTGTTTTTTATAGTTTTAAGGTGTAATTGTTTTGTGTCGTAATGCCAATAAACGCATTTTTCTTCTTTTCTTTTCTAATAATTGTATTGACTGTGGGGAGTTTCCTGACCTTATGAAAAAAAGTAAAATAATACCTTTGTTTAAATCAGGTAGTACATCAGACCCCACAAATTATAGAACTATTTCAATACTACCCACATTTAGTAAAATTTTTGAGAAATTAATTTTAGACCAACTGCAAAGATTTTTTAACAGACACAAATTATTACATAGCAAACAGTTTAGTTTTACAAGGGGTCGTTCACTACTGATGTGTTGAACTTTTAGGACATATTTATATTGCTTGGGAAGATAGGTGCCATGTCTTGGGCATCTTTTGTGATTTGTCCACGGCATTCGATTGCGTTCTTCATGAAACGTTAATCAGGAAACTCCGTCACTACGGGATCCGAAACACCGCTCTGGATCTTCTTACTTCATACTTGAGTAAAAGGATTCAGAGCGTTGACTTTAATGGAGAAAGATCTCCCGGATCTTTCTTAACAATGGGAGTTCCACAGGGCTCAATTCTTGGTCCTTTCTTGTTTCTTATTTATATTAATGAGTTGCCTTACCTCATAAAGGATAATCATGATATAGTGTTGTTTGCGGATGATACTTCACTTTTGTTTAAACTTAAACGTCAGCAGCTGGTTACTGACGATGTAAATAACGCGGTCTCAAAAATAGTTCACTGGTTCAATGTTAATAATTTACTTCTTAATGAAAAGAAGACTAAATGCATTAAGTTTACGCTACCTCACGTTAGGCAGGTGAAAACGAATGTGTTGATAAAGGGCGAAGAATTGAAACTTGAAGACAGCACATTATTCTTGGGCTTAACTTTGGATTCTAAGCTTCAGTGGCGCCCACATAATGATAAATTGTCAAAAAAGCTAAGCTCCGCAGCATACGCTGTTAGAAAAATTCGGAATTTAACTGATTTAGAGACAGCCCGTTTAGTATACTTTAGTTATTTTCATAGTGTGATGTCGTACGGTATTCTTTTGTGGGGAAATGCCGTCGACATTCAGATTATATTTGTTTTGCAGAAAAGAGCTGTTAGATCAATTTATAAATTAAGGCCGAGACACTCTCTCAGAGAGAAATTTAAGGAAATTAATGTAATGACTGTGCCTTCTCAGTGTATTTATGAAAATCTTTTCTATGCCTATAATTAAAACACAAATTTGTTGTACCTACAACAAGGCTCAAGAAAATAGGTGGCTCGTTCAGATGTCAATGTATACGCTTTTATAATATACTTCCAAGCCACGTTCAAGAACTAAGCCTTATACAGTTAGTAGCTTTTTATACAGTAATTTGTAATATATTTGTAATATATTTTGTCTATCTCAGTTATTCCTTTAATTTTTTATATCTGGCAGTTTAAGTACTTAAAGCGGCCTACCCAAATGTCCTTTCTTTGGTATTGTTCGTCGAATCGTTGAGCTCCTTATGTTTTGAGTTGAGCTGTACGATTACTGACAAATGCGTGCACTGACTGGACAGGCCCACTCAATCTGTGTGGTTCTTTCCTTAAAAGACCATTTCAGACATCAATCCACATGGTCTTAACATGATCTGACCAAGATTATGTCTGGACTTTAAAAGTGACTGTGACCTCTGAGTTTGTTTCGGCTTTTCTTCTCAGAGTAGTCAGATAGGAAACGCCGACCTCACCTAGTTTAAAAAAAAATGTTTGACCTGTAAAAGTGTTTGTACAAACCCACTTACAGAAATAAAAATCATTTATCATTTATCATCATTTGTGTAAATAAATAAAAACAATTATCGAAAATGGAAGAAAATAAAAACCAATTAACGACATATACCAAAACCATACAAAAACGACATACAAAAAAACTGTTATATAGAGAAATACAAACAAAAAGTAGTTATGGTATCTCTCATCAAATAGTTATGGAATATCTCGCGTTAACTTGGACTTGGATCAAGTTCCCGTACATGCTGGTATGTTCGAAAAGTCGGGCAGGTGGCTTGGCGTCTCCTGCTCTAAAGTAATTAAAGATTGGCTAGTCAAATGTAGAGTTTATATAAGAAGGTTTATAGTCATCAGCCTCACTTCGGACGACACCGGAATGTGGCCTGATGAGTTCGAAAGTTGCTGTGTGTTATTAAATCTCAGTGATTGTGTTGGAACTTGTCGTTTTATATTCTATAGATACAAGCTGAAGTAGAGAAACGTTCAGAGTCGTTTATCTCCTGAATAATGACAAGTTTGCTAATTTTAGTGGCCCTAAAGTACAAAAGAAAACCCTGTTCCCAAAAATATAATTATCTCCCTTTCGTGACTTTGTTACCGTGATTTTGTCAATACTACTGGACTTTAAGCATACTTGTAAAGATGACGTTCTCGTCCGGATCCATCAAGGTTGTACCAACAGTCGTCGGGATTAAAGCCGCGTGTCCCTGACTATTTTTTTAAAACGAAAACGTTGCCCGACAACTGTTATTCGCTATTTACAACCGAATTAGTAGACAAAGTCAGATTTTGACACATACAAAATACAAAAGTTAGGTTCAGTATATTTTCTCGTATAGTTTCGTTTCGAAAAATGTCAATTTAAATTATATTCCAACAGGTAAGTGATAGAGCTGGTCCACCAGTTCAAAGTCGCTCAGCGAGCTATGGAAAGAGCTTTGCTCGGAGTCTCTCCGAAGGATAGAATTCGCAACGAATACATACGACAGAGAACCAAAGTTATCGACATAGCTCAAAAAATTTGCAAGCTGAAGTGGCAGTGGGCCGGCCATATCTCGCGAAGAACCGATAACCGCTGGGGTAAACGAGTTCTTGAGTGGAGACCGTGACTCGGCAAACGTAGTGTAGGACGCCCGCCGGCCAGGTGGGATGACGATCTGCGAAAGACTGCAGGCAGATGCTGGATGCGTCAAGCTGAAGACAGGCCGCTATGGCGCTCATTAGGGGAGGCCTATGTCCAGCAGTGGACGAATATAGGCTGATGATGATGATGAGGTAAGTGATGACTTGTTTAATTGAAATTTACATTTATCAAGTGTTCTTGAACCACACGGTTTTGGCGTTGAAAGTGTTTCCTTTGACAGCACTGCAATGTAGGAGGCAATCCAGAAATAGCTGTTTTATGATAGTCTTGTTTTATAGATTTTGAATGAAACCGTATCTTTTAAGGCCCTCCCTAACGGCAACTTTCGCAAAGTACGTGACTATCTCAATGTTTACGACCGAACTTTAAGAGAAAAGCCGAAATCTTTCTAAATCTGTTGAGTGGTTCAGCGAGAAATTCACATAATCAACACTACTCAAACTGCACAGCTCTTTACCATAATATTCATGTTCTAGAGCTGTGTAGTTAATTTAAGTGGAATATAACGAATAATAATAAATAATAATATAATACATCGACGATAAGGTCACAAGCGAGCATTAAGTGCTAACGAGAATGAAACTAATTAACTGTAAAAAATGTTCGAAGGGCGTATATGTGTAATTTTTATAAATAAAGGGAATTTATTTATTGATTCGTTATACGAGTTTTGTTACTACACCATAATAGACATCCCAAGTATAATTTACATTATGCCACCCAAAAGCTGTTTATACCTATGGTCATAGCACTCATTAAAAAAAACAGTATAAAAATACAGTTCAAAGTTACTAGTCAATTATACAAATATACCGACATTACCTATAAGAAAAACTACACAAATGTGACAAAATAACATCCCGATGTCCCGATTGCTGATAATACAGCCATTACAGAACATAGTACCCCATTAGTGTTCCTGCGTTCGTTCTAAACCACGTCATAACAGCGTACATTACGAAAGGATCACCTAAAAAAAGGAATGTGCTTTTAAAACAAGTCTAGCAGAAACGCAGTAAAGTGCTGAAAACGCCCAAAAGATTTCGTATATTAAAATAAACGAGGCTATTAATAACAAGTTATTGTTTTGTTCGATACATGTATTTTTACTGATCACCTATTTTCTAAGCATGTTAGTACATATGTACAGTGAGCATATATACAGCTTGAGGCTCTGACAAGATGCAAAAGTTTTAAGTAGGATGTCTTTAAAAAAATTGCTAAATCTATACTTGTGATAGCCGAAAAAAAATTTGATAATCTTGAACATATTTCTGAGTTCATGTGTGCTGGTCCAGCAATAACAATCAGTGACGTCATCTTGGATGCACGCTGAAAACAATCGATGTTATAGTGCTCGATATATTTGTGACTCGTAACATAAAGTTACAGATAAAAGTGTTTTGCTTGTGTGTTTAGTTTCGCTTACGGATGCGGGTTTTATCTATCACAAAGTTACCTTTAGCTTCTTCTGATAATAAAAAGTAACCTGATATCAGTTCTTTTCTGATTTTTGCAGATGAGTTAGTTATGTGGTCTGCCCTCTAGACATCCCGTTGTAAATATCTGTTTAATTTTAATATTCCGTAATATTTTACTATCTTCAAATATGTTTCCTTTCTTAGTGTTATTTGATCTTAGACTTGTTTATCCGTGACCTGAGACATTGTACACAAATTAGTTTTATTTATCATTATACTGAACCTTTTAACTGATAAATAAACACTTAACTAAACAAAGCCTCATTGGTTTACTGAATCCATTTATCCCAGATATGCCTACTGTCCTATATGTAGGACAGTGGAAATAAAAAAATATTTCAGATTACCCACATAACCTAACAATATTTACTCTTGTGATTTGTAGTGAAGAATGTATGTGTGGCGGCATCTACACCGCCACATGCGAACAACGCATCATACTAATCCTGCATCGCGCAATCATAGTTTATCGCGCAGCTAGCATATATACAACTTCCCGACAATAATCATCGGGCAATTGCCCACCAGATACGACATCCATCTGGTCGGAGAATCCTCCCTTTTCCAAAGAGTATGAGTGAACTTAACACCCTGTTCCTCATATCTCTTCATATGTGCTTTTATATAAAAATAGACTCCAGTTATTTTAAGTTTTTATAACAATTCAGCGAAAAGTTTGTAATAAAAGTGAATTCCAGACATGTCGGATTACAGGTATGTATAAATAATTGTCTTTTACAAGTGGGTATTTTTTTTTTGTATTGACAACTGGTTGATTACCTCAACTTTAGTACTAATAAAGTATTTTATCAATAACAAATAGGAAATTCGATATAATCCGTTATAAATACTGGTGTACTACATATAGGACAGTAGGATAATACAAGTCACTTTTTCTTTACAGCCCGTTAGCTACGCATGAAATTTTGGATGCTTTGGAAAACATTCCGGATGATGAAGAAGATAATAGAGAAAGAGTGATATGTATTCTACCTCCTCCTGTTGATCCCGACTGCCCTACTGATGAAGATTCAGGGGAAGAAGATAATGTGACACAGAACAATTTGCTACGAAACATACTCTTCAACCGGCAGAAGTATCGATACAAGGACAGTTTCCGGTAAGTGATACAGAAGAAGAACCTTCTAATTCTACTATTCAGGTTGAACAAAACGCAGGGGAACATATGCGCGGAGAAAACGGGACTTGGAAAAAGATCCAGTGAATTGGCCTAAGGTCCTAAGCTTTCCAAGATAACATGCATGATAATAATGTATTCAGTATAGCATCCAATGCTGTGGGAATAAATCCTAAGTAATCTGCAAAACGCTTTTTCACAAAGCGAAAAGAGAAACATAGTCATAGAAAAACCTCACATGGTTGCAATCTATAACAAATATATGGGAGGAGTGGACCGGTCTGATGAAAATATTTCTCATTACCGAATTGGTATACGAAGTAAGAAATGGTAAATGCCATTGCTCACACACATGATTGATCTCCCCGAACATAATGCATGGCAGTTGTAAAAAATAAATCATGAAAAACTTGGATCAACTCGGTTGTCGCAGAATGGTAGCAACTGCTTTGATTGAATCAAACAAAAAAAATGCAAAAAGAGGGCCAAGCCGACCCTCCCAACATGAACATGCTGATAGTCGAAAATACCAAATCAATCACCTTGTTCTTTCTCAATCCAAGCAAACACGCTGCCGTCAATGTCATAAGAAGTGTTTGACACGCTGTAAAAAATGTGATGTTGGAGTGATGTCAAGTGTTTTGAAACATATCATTAATAAATAATGTTCCGAATCTATAGTTACATGAAAAAATAAGCTTTTGTCACTATTTCTTGTTTTTTTTACGATTACATGCTATTTCGTCATGTGATCTTTTATTTCCCCTTATTATCCTACTGTCCTACATATAGGACGGCTGTTTCCCTGAAAGCCTTACATTCAATATTTTTTTCAGCATTTTTTTTTATATTACATAAGGTCTATAAAACCGAACAATATGATTATTTTCAAACTTTTCAGAAAATAATAGTTTCAGGCTTATCTGGGTTATAATCGTAGTAAACCAAATAACGAAAACAACCAACAAACAATTTTACAGTTAGTTACACATGGAAGTCCATAGTTCACCCATTAAAAATCGTAAGTTGTTTATTTGAAAATTCGAAAGTTACAATATGTAGGTATCGTAGGTGCCAAACTAGGCACAGCCTGTTTCTTGGGCACCAAACCAATTACCTAACCAATTGTACGCAAGCATCCCAAACGGTGGTTTGTTTTGGATACTAAATTTTAAAGTTAATTTAAAATGTATCACAAAGTACCAAACTATTAAACGACAATTAATATTTCCACCGTTAATACAAGACGCGAGACTGGAAGTACGTACGGAATAATTTAAATTCGTAATACAATACGCGAGACTATAAACAAGTTTTAAACTAATTTAAATTCGATAGGAAAAATACTTTTGATAGCTAAATTGCATTCATTACAAAACCAGATTTTCTCTAAACACACATAGATAGGTACAGTTGTTTTCTGTACAATGGATTTATTATCTGATAATACCCTATGTTAATCTTTACCAAAAAAATATGCAAAGAACACGAAAATAAAACAAGATTTAAAACAAATCTGATTAGAAATTTAAATTGTATTCCAGCAGTGTTTTCGACTGTTCTGCATAGATAGCAGACCTTATTAAAATTAACAAGAAAAGGGACAATTTTAGAAGTGACGATAAGCATCTAATATCAAATATTGTGAACAGAACTTTGTCCCGGAAGCAATTTAGGTGAATGAGCCGAAACCAGCCGCAAATGTAAACATCGATATCTCTTTATTAATTTGTTGAGCATGGTTTACATCCAGCCCTAGACTATCTGGTACAGAAAAAAAACATATCTCAAAAGCGAAAATAATGGTAGTAAAGAGAAATACGGTCGTAAAGACAAGCCTGAAAGGAGCGACTCACTCACAAAACGGTTTAATTCATAATTGATCAAAGTTTCAATTTGTGACTACCATCAAGCGAATTCCTAGCTAACCATTATGTTCAAAACAGACATAATAGCTCCTACGGGTCGCAGGGTTGTCCTCAAGTCAACTATAAGTGGTATTCAGTTATATACGAGTATTACGAGCGCCCTCCTGTTATTGAGGTCTCGTTAGCTACTGGCAAACACAGTGAAGAGATAATTAAAAAAGAAAAGCAACTGCTTGACAAAATTATGACACCATTGAAAACCGTAATGAATTTAACGACAGCGAAGTTTTGGAATGATAACCATATTTGGGAAATATTTACTCAAATTAAGAGCGAAGGTAACATGAAATAAGCAAAGCTGACATAGCCGTCGAGGCTGTCCGAAAAGCATGAAGCTGTTTTTACATAGTCGGTTGGTTTTAACGATGGTTGCTTTAGCAACCAAACCACCGCAGCCAATCGAATGAACTAAACCGCGCAAGCTTATTTGGATCGACGTATATTTGTTACCAAATGTTTTCAGTTTTGATTTCAGATTTCAGTTACAAAACGAAAAATCGAAACCGCCTAGCAAATAAAAATTTGGAACGAATATTTCGTGTGGTGACCAGTAATCCGGAGTCAAATGTTAAGAAAGTTGTCTCGTCAATGCAATGCTATGCTTTAAACTAAATATTGTAAGTTATACAATGAAGGTACCCAATTATATTCTTTTAAAACGTTTATGTTATTAATTTTCTTTGTAGAGGTCCGCCATTGGCTCTTAATGTGCCCGACTATCCCCTACTGTCTATAAGTTTGTGCGTAACTACTTTAGAGAATGTTATAGAAAAGGTTAAATGCATTAGGTCCCAAGTTACATAGAAAGCGAATCATGTTAAATATTTTTACCTGAAACAAGTTGACGTGCTTCATTCACCCACTGATTGATAAAATTGTATCCTTAAACTAATCCCTACCAAAATCAGCACTCGGAGATGTACACGTATTATGATGCCTAAACACTTGCTCGTGAACCGGCCTGCGAGACGACGAACCGGACGTACCGATGGTCGGAATAGGTCTCCACCCTCTCCATGACGAGCAAGTCAATGACGTGCGGCGACAGAGCGGGGCTGGCGAAAGAAATGTCCACCACTGATTCACCCCACATCCGCACACACGTTGGGACAGAACCCCGGTTTAGGACGACCAGGCCTGTCTCCAGAGCCCAGTCCTACACCATCCTGCCCCGCGTGTCCGTGTACCGGGAACCCCAAGCCACGTTGTCCGCCCTCCTCCGACGCCCGGTGCGTCTGCTGCGGGCCGGGTCGACAGTCGAGATCTCTCTCATCCAATCCGCAGCCTCCTTCTGCGAGATGACCGTCTCGCAGAAGGAAACCACTGAGTCCCAGGACTCTGCGCCGCCGACCATCGCGTTCACGACGGCCGGCAGCGACAGGTCGTTGCCTACTTCGGTGATGAGGGCACCGCGCGGCTCCTCCGAAGCGGCACACTCTGTCCGCGTGTGCCACGCCGTGTCCTCCCGGCAGTCGACGCAGTGGTGACACCGGGCGTCCGGCTCCCTGTTTATGCGACACAGGTACTTCCCGAAGCAACCATGCCCCGAGAGCACCTGCGTCGCCCGAAATGTCAGGGAGCCGTACCTTCTCCCGAGCCAGCGGTCGAGCACTGGCCGGATCGCCTCGATGGTGCTGAGGCCGGCGGTAGGGCGTGACAGCCGCACCCGCCATTCCGCCACCAGGACCTCGTGGAGCTGCAACCGACGCTGCTCAATATGTTGCTGCATCGGTCGCTGACGCGAGCACTTTCGCCTCCAGGTCCCAGGGCGGTGATCAGCCAGCGGCATCCGGCTCACCACACTGCGGCTGGCCACTTCAGGGTGGCAGTCCTTCGTGGCGAGCCTCCCGGCTCGCTGTTCTGGCTCCGCTGGACTCGCTCTGCTTGGCTCCTTCTCCTGGTTGGTGAGCCCTCCGCCTCTTCCTCCCATGGATGTCGTAAAGGCGGACTTACTAGAGATTGGGCAGCAGCGTTCTCTTACTATTTTAAAAACCACACTGCGATCGTGCACCCGCCTGCCAAACGTGGCGATTATGGCAAACCAAAAATTTCAGGACTGAAGAATAACATGAAATAATTAATTAACCCTCAGAAGGATACAGTAGGTAACGTTAACAAAATTACAGAAAAAGCGTTTAGCAGAATTACCATAATCTGAGCAATTTACCGTGTTGACAAGCCCAGGGGGGTTCTTCGCAAAGAAGGTTTTTGATGACCCATTTACATAAAACCGTAAGATTAATCGCTTTAAAAACACTGATGGAAAATACGGAAGTTACGAGGTTAAGTTGATAAAATGTCTTCACCGTGAAAAAAATGAGCAGTGGTGGCCCAGTGGTATCAGCCCCGACTTACGAGTTGTAGGTCATGAGTTCGAACCCAGACAGGCACTTTACTTTTGTATTAAATTTTATCACAACTGCTCTAAAAACGGTGCAGGAAAACATGGTGAAACCGGCATATCCTAGAACCAAAAAATTCAAAGACATGTGACATTCATTAACCCGAACTGGGCCCGCGTGATGGATTATGGCCCACTCCGTCTCGTAGAGAGGAGGCCTGTGTTCCAGCAGTTTTTGTTTTCTTATTAGTATTGAATAAATCAGTCTGTGCTTATATTTTGTAGAGTCAATAAACTTTCCTTCAATGTGTTTTAAATTGTTTTTCGTGTTTATGAAATATCAAATAAATCATATACCCTACACGAGTACACTCAAGCTTAGCCCATTTCAGGAGCAAACCACTTGATTCTGGGAATTTCTATATCGAATTTTGATACATTTTCAGAAGTTTTAAACCATGAGCATCTAAAAATAAAAATACTTTTTTTCTTTGTGTAGTCAAAATGTTTCCGTATAAAATTCATAAAGGTTAATATAAATGGGTGTAGAGACTGATCAGTATTACTGATTAGTTAATTGAGTAAATTGTGTATTTGTGTATTTAGACGTTTACTAAAAACCAAAGATTTTACAGCGTAGCAGTCGTAGCTGTGACGTCATCACGTCGGCTACGTCGTAGCTACAGACCGTGTCTCCGCGTGTCTCTCGCCGGTCGTGTCGGATTGCCATCCATCGGTCTATGAAAGTGAGATAGAAAGAGAATGCACCTGCATCTGCAAACATATTTGTGCACTATGATTACTCCCACGTCGAAGACTAGTCTCCGCTGAATTTGGCTGCCATGGTCGAAATTCGGCCTTGAGGACTAATAATAAGCAACCGTTTATATGTCTATACTTCACAAAACTATTGCTTTTTTATAGTAGTTAAATAACATAGTTATTTAAACAAAAGCGGATATTCAATTAAATATTATAAAGGGGCATTCACTTTCCTACCAAGGTTATCTATAATAGTATTAACGTATCCAAGCACAAAGAATATCTCCATACTCAGAACCAAAAGCTAAACTAACATACTTCACGACTTTCTAAATTTTCCGTTACGTGAGTGGTTTGAACAAGGTCTATTTTATTCAACTCTAGTAGAAATCCTACAACGAATCTTTGAGGAGGAGAAGTATATGGCACTCAGCTTTTTTAATTCATTAGTGTTTGTGTGTGTGTACACAAAATATTTTCTGTAAAGGTAGTCTAATTGTATCATGATTGCTTAAATGTAATATAATAAGTTTTTTTTGTTACATAACAGTGTCTCCTTGCAAATGCTGTGTGTTGTTATGGATTATGACAAACTGGTTTTTGCAGCACCGCTCCATACTGTAACGCAATACTAGATGCAATAATAACAGATTGACACAGTGCAATGTACATTTTTGTAAGAAGCTCAATTGATGCAGAATCTCTAAGAGTTTTAAACATATAAATTATATTCCTTTACTTTGTTTTTAGTTGATTTAGATGTTTGTCCCATCGCAATTGGTCGACAATATCTACTACAAGGTGCCTAACAGTAGTAGACCGAATAATTGTTCAAGAATTACATTTGGTTGAGGTTGAGTGATCTTAGTAATGGCAAATGTAACATAGTTTGTTTTGTCAAGGTTAAGTGGGAGCCAGTTGGATTATAGCCATTTTATAACTTCCCCAAAACAGTCTTCTGCTTTTATTTTGACCTCGTCCCAGGTAGGACAAGACCTCGTCACAATAGCTGTGGCATCCGCGTAGTTACATTTTTCTGCGTTAGGCATGGACATTTTGTAAAGGTCTCTAATGTATATTTTAATTAACATTGTACCTAAAACGTCCTCTGGGGCACTCCGTAAGTAACTAATTTCTTCTCACTTAGGTTGGAATTAATTTTAACTTATTGATTTCTGTTGTTGTGTTGGTCGTGATATAAAGCCAACGACCATAATGCAGACGAGCAGTCTACGCTCTCACAAGTCATGATACGAGTAGTTTTAACCGTATTATGCAAGCGTTTTATTTCGATTAATCGAAACACTGGAGACTTCCACAACGTTGTCACAAAGGGATTTGTTCACCAGGAACCCGACTCCGCCTTGGGATAATTGGTATCCGTCTCGAAAATACAAAGGTGACCCGCTTCAAGGGTTATTGTGTCGTTCCCCTCTCTTCGGACTTCACTCAACCCAAGAATGTGCCACCTTATTTTCCCGAGCTCTTCTTCCAACTGCACTACATGTTCGTCAAGCCGTAACGTGCATCGATTGTACGTCAAGGTCAGTTGGGTTTGGCGGCCATTCGTAACCCGGGGATTCTTTGCACCACCTTGCCGTTACCGTGATAGCCGCCAAAATCAGGAATAGCAAGGCGGCCGGGAACTGGGCGCCGTGGTTGATGTCAACTTGCCATGATTGGAGGGTTTCCCCATAATCGCCACGCTGGGCATGTGGGTTGGCGACCGCAGAAATCCTGTTTTTTTTTTCAACGGCGGCGATCTTTAATTACGGGCTTACATTGTTACTTTAGTTCTCAGCCTGGCTATTTCCTAAACACAACTATAATAACAATAACAATTTATTTATTCATGAATAAGAGACAACCAAACAGAGTTACTTAATAATAAGCCCAGGATAGACAAAATCGTTTAAAGATTTAGTCTATGCTTGGCTTATTATTAAGTAATGGAATTTTATTTTATAGCATCGTCAGCATAAAAAGATATCTGCAGGGCAAACATGACACACGCGACAATTAATCACTCTCGTGTTTTCTCGTGGCGTCTACATATATCTGTCACCTTTGTCGCGTTCTGACAGTTCTGTCCAACGTGATGATTTATTGACAAACCCTAAATTGACACCTAAGTTATCTCCAACAATTTAACATGAGAATATCCCCGATTTTCCCTAATTTTATCGTCCTCGATTTTAACGGCGAGAAGGGTAGACAAAATCATAATACAATAAAAACTAATAACAGCAAATTCACAATTAAAATGAAAATACTTAGTTTTAGACTATAATTTACAACTTTTTTCGGCATGGCGGAGAGGAGCACTATTACGTAGATGAACATTACGGGCAATTATACTCTTTGCCAATTAGGGTGATTACCGAAATCTAGGGAGTTATGGCTGTATGGCAATATCAAACCTTCGCAACATAATTACTGAAATCGCCAGTTTTTAACTTAAAGTTGGTGGGTAACAGTAATTTTATGGGTTTAATTTTGATTGTTACAATATCAATCTTCCCTTTGTCGAATTGTGATAGTCGACCCATTTCTCAATTGAAGTGATTATCTTGTGAGTATAATCAGTGCCACAAATTTTATATTATAATTTTCAGCATGACAAAGAAAACATTTAATTTTAGTCAAAAAAGGCGGTGACGAGAAACTAAACAGAAAGGACATGGATTTTATGTGGTCCAGCAATTAGTACATATTTGTTCGAAACGACATGTTTACTTTTAATTTAGATAACAGAGTAAGAAAAAGAAATATTGTTATGCGTGTTTAGTGATAACGGAACTAAAAGTAAAAATACACATTTGATATGTCTAAAAATCAAAACATTTATTGGTTCTTCAAAGTAATGGAAACTCTATCTTCTTCCGTTAAGATACACGAAGCGATAAATAAATATTTTCAAAGTAACGCATCTTTCGATATAGTGATTGGATCAATATACACATCCTTTCTACACATCCTTACATCCAACATAACATTCTTATTAAGCAAGTAAGTATCTTTAATATCAGATATTCAGTGCAGGACACATTATTGTAGTATTTTAATAAGGTAATTTAAAATATAATTTGACACATTTTTGTAACATTTACGTTATACTTTCTGTTAAAATAAACACACGCACAGCTATACCTAATAGTTTTAAATAGGAGTACGTAAGTAATGCTCGTAGCAGCGCAGCAGGGCGTTCTGTAGTTTCTGCCTACCACCGTGGAATAAACAGTGATTTTATGTATGTGTGTACACATATTATAGCTATTTATGTGTGTTACGGGTTTTATGTCGATTGCCTTGACAAAGTCAAGACATGTCATAATGACATGAATATGGTGTAATAGTATAATAGTGTAATAGTAGATTGTGGCGGGAATTTGCTGTATGCGAGAAGCACAGGACCGGTGTGATACCTACAGATTATTGAACACACGTAGTTAAAAACTATTAAAAGTTAATTATAAATAATAATAACAACTACTGCAGGGCTCCTCGTACAGAGAAGGCACGAGTATTGCAAACTTACTCAAGACAAGTTGGCGATTAGACTTCAATTAACTATAAGTCCAGGTTTACTCCCAATGTTTTTCATTTACCGATGTCAGTAAACTTAGAAAGTACATATGAATTGGAAAAAGTCACACTGATACTTGAAAAGAATTGAACCCTCATCCTAGTCACCAGGATTAAGGTTAAGGCCTCACTTCCACTGCACTAGGACCTAGTGTATGGCAAGTGAGGCCTTAACCGCTAGACTATCACGAAAATGTCCAGCTTACTGTATTAAACGTCAAAATGTCATAACAAAGTATATATCTAAAATGTCATAAATTTCGTCACCACCGAGTTCTGGTGTAATAAAATATTTACTACTATTTAATACTTACAAATATTCCTTCATATCATATGTTGTTTTAAATAAATCCATACGGAGCCCTTGTCAGGAGAACTTGTATGGGTGCTTTATCCATCTAATTTAAAGGGGTAACATAATAAATATAGTACAGTAGCGCTCACAAGTCCTTATGCAATCTCACAAAACAATAGATTGACGCTTCGGTTTCACTTACGACCTTCTTCTATAAGTTGTTTCTATACTATAAATACGCACACACTCACTTTTTCTGTAATTGATAGAAGTTCATAATTTCAACTAACCTAACATATGGCATGCTAGCTTAGTCGTTACCTTGCTTGGATAGGAGTGATTATGGCAAGCCCTTAGTTCGAATCTCACCTGCGCCTGCTGGATGTTATTTTCAATTAATATCTATTTATAGTTTTTAATATGTTATTAATAATACGGTAAATAAACAATTTTTGTTTGTTTTAATAAAATTACTTGAAGTGGTTCGATAATCATTCGATACTTGTTTGTTCATCTTGTTTACTGAGATAATAAAAGTTTGTAGGTAGACCACAGAAAACTGAGTAAATTATTTCGGTTTCTGTGAGGTAGATGCAATTCGTTACTACTATTCACCTAATTATACGTTGTTGGTTAGTGACGAACGTTTAAATGGACTAAGTATGAGTGCTATCATTTATGTATTTCATATTTTACTCAATATAAATAATTATTTGTTTAAATTAGTGAATGATGAGTAAAGTATTATTATTATACATAATGTTATTAATAAAACTTTCTCTTTATTATTATATGTAGTTTATAGTATTTTGTTTAGAGACGTCTAATAGTATTACATTCTTTATTCTAGAGAAATACTGTGAGTCTGTGGGTTAAGAGATGTGAGGAAGAGGGAATCCTTGCTAGTCGAAGCTCTTTTTTATGAAGTGGAAAACTTATTTAAACAAGACTTCACATGGTGAATGAATATGAATGAAACAAATGGTTTCATACCAACCGGACAAGTGCTGAATTATTCAATACGTCATTAAAAACTGTTCGCCGTGTACTCCACGCTATAAAGGTTGCATCACCGAAACCCAGCAAACAATAACGTTTAAGTTTCGGAATAGTTTATCCTGTATAATGCGCTAAATCCGTGATTATGTAATTATAAAAAAATAGGTTTAGTTTCAGTCCTCTTTTCTTAGATAAAATGAATACTTGAGCTATCCTCAATATGTAATAAGTATTCACTAAATCCAAATAAAATACTTAATGTTAACAAATTGCCCTACATAATCACTTATTAAAATCACTTATTGTGGAAACTAAAGATCGAACCTTAATGTTTATGGTGAAATAAACCTACTTATATGTCAAAATAAAACAAATTGCTTCTAAGTTCCTTGATATATTATTGCAAATCCAATTTGGCTGAAGAAGTTATTAAAAATAAACGTATCTGTTTGTTATCCATTTGTAAAATATTATAACAAATAAATATGTTTTAATTTTTGTTATCACTTGTAACGCTTTTTTTATTCTAAACCCTTTATTGCAATCACAAAAATAATATAAAAGCAACTTTTTTTTTTTAATACTGGTATTATTGCAAACCAAAATAAAAAATTGTAATAAAACTACGCTGCATCTTATGAGCTTCTCCGACGCTTGGCGCCTACCAGCTCATATTAAATTGACTTGAATTTTAGCAATGCCATAAACCGGCCAGGTCACGAGCATGATGCGTGTCTAACAAAAGCCATGGAAATATATTTTTGTTTTGTGCACTGCGATGCGAGTACGCGCCATTACGTCAGTGTGTGCCGTGCAAAACTGCGATCTTTGTGGTGTATGTCGCTTAAACACAAACAGTACGTACCGCGAGTTCGCAGCGGCGAGCTCACAGCAATACTACTCTTAACGTGCCGATGCACTTTTGAAGGCGATTCGATTTTACGCATGGAATTAGTATGTACAGTAATTTACATACTAATTCCATGCGTAAAATCGAACGACGCTGCAATGAAAAAAAATATTTGTTAATTATCTATTAATAACTTGCTACATCGGTATCTCGTCGCGAGATAAAGAAATGTCAAAGTGCCTTTTTCGAGTTTACTTGAGCTTAACTGTCATGTTAGGCAATAGGATGACGTCAGTCCTAGTAACGGGATAAGATACTTAACCCTCGTCCACAAACCATTAGAGTTGCTTGTTTTTTTTATTGGCGAAATGAATAATCCCGATCGTCTGTCGTGTGCGACAATCTGTGCCAGCGCCACCCCGTTAGTTATTTGCACCACTCCAGACGACTACGTGTAGATATTGTACACACATGTAAACCTTCCGCCTTTATATGCAGAGCTGTCTTCGAACAAATCGTCGCAAGTCCTCTTAACCAGACGACAACCTCATAGGTTGACCTGCGAGATGCCATTAAAAAAAAACAAATCGTCACTCACCAGCTAGATGTTCGGAGCTCGGTAGCCACGCAGCCAGCTTTGATCCTTAGTACAACTAGTTCCTGCTTCGATAGCCTAGCAGTCTTCTGGAATCTAGCCAGCTAGGGGAGTTCTGAAGGGCGATAGCCACGCAGTCCCTTTCATCCCTTTACTTAGGTTTGCCACATGATATTAATTATTGTAACGTGTAACGTAAATTTAAGTAAAGTTGCTAATCAATTATCATCTAGTTCGGGGCTTTAATTTAACGGCCAGCAACCCTACATGAACGGACGAGTCTTCATTGAAAATAATAAAGGATTCACTGTCATCAGTCGAGCAGTCGAGAGTCTGTCTCTTGTCGGTTATTAATGGAGCAGAGCCGTCCTGAATTATGATGGATGATAAATAAAGAACATTGATAATTTCTCCTTTTAGGATTGCCTCGCTTGCTACAAATGAATGACGATTTGTAACCGCGTCGTTGGCAGCAGTCGTCTTTTTGCCCATTTCGGCGTGTTGCCCTCACTGTCGCCTTGAAAGTGACGCGTTTTATTTCTGCATATATTGCCACAGCTTACCAAACGAACGGTTTTTTGGGCTCGGTGGCAGTAAATTAGATTGACATGAACATATATCTCACTGAATGTTATTGTGTACTCTTCAACTCACAATCAATACCAAAACCTGCCAATTATTTTTAACTGGGTGGCACATTGAAATATTGACATGAGTACACAATTATCATTTCAGAGCTCAGTAACATCGCCACACAATGCTTACCCGACAAGATGGTTTTATTAATTGGGTTTCCGTGCGCCTATTAAAGGAAAATAAAAATATTGGTTTAACTTTTGATTTTTGCCTTAACATTGCAATGATTATGACCAAAACAGTGTGTCACATACTTTGTACCTTTTCGTGGTCGTTGACGTGACAACAGTCGCTTTTCATTACCTGCTGCATGCCGCTTATTTACCCACTTTTGGCTCACCGGTGAGCGAATATGCAAGCATTTTAGAAATTTAGCTTATTCTGTAATGCATTTAACCAGCTTGAACTTCTAGATAACGTAGTCAAAATTAAACTTGAATTAGTTAGAAACTATAACAAGCGACTCCGCGAGTCTTTGAGAAATCTAACGTCTAGTTTCTACTGTGTGCTTACATTTGGTTCTTTAACTTAAACTTTACAAAAGCCTTTGAAACTGGTTAGCTCGTACCTCGACGAAATATTTACTAAAGAACTACTTTGTTTTGAGATTGCTCAAAGCTACTACGTAACAAAAGTTGTTCTTTAAATGTACATTTTTGTTAAAATATGAGAAGCTTTCGATTGTTTTCTTTTTAGAAGTTTATAAAGAATAGTAAATAAAAAATGTATTATTTTATAAGAGTAATAACTTACGCCCACTGCCCTCGATGCAAAAATTTATTAATTCCAAACCCCCACGGGGAAAAGGTGTCAGTTTATGTAATGTGTGTATTTTATTAACATACAACTTCCAAAGCCACTATTTGCATCTCTATTGTTTGCGTTCCAGGCTTTTTCTAAGCCTCGCATTTTATTTATCACGAAACTTTAAAACTCCCGTATCTCAATAAAGTATCTGCAACACTAACCTATGCATGCGTTGGCCACTTAACTGAGTGATAAGATGTAAAGAAGTAACCCTGCTGTCAGTAACTTATAACTGGAAAATTTTAAGTAAAATTCTCCAATATTCTCATTCATCTGTTTTCCGGAAAGCCATAAGAATATTTCAAAGTCTGTAAAATTGCCAAAGCAAAAATAATGGCGTGTAACTACACGGGGGTAGGCAGAAACTATAGAACGGCCCGCTCCTTACATACTCCTTTTGCTTCGTTTACGTTCATAAACACAAATAGCTATCTAACCCCTATTATTCCAAAAATACGTAAGAGTACTTCTTACTTTTCTTTTTAATTAACGCATTCATTATTTTGCGGAGATTGGTGTGGGTTAAAACGAGTAGTTTATTTAGATTTAAATTTATTCTGTTACACCTAAACTGTAATGTGTAACCGTGAATAATTATTTGGTTGAATACTAGTATTATTGAATAGGAACACTCTCGAATAATGGAAACCAATCCAAACAAGAGTTTGAGTAAGTACATTGAAGTTGATTACGTTTACAAACGAAAATATTTGACTGATCCACTAAAAACTAATTGACCTTCTGTTGTTATAAACTATTTTTGTTAAACTATCTTCTTGAGAAATTGCTGGCCTATTTCTCGCACGGTTGGTCGCAGTAACTTATCTAGGATACCCAACCAAACAGTGTAGGTTAAAACTGTGATCAACCACAGACGAGAGTTGTCAAGCGCTTCATCCAAGTTGGTCGCAGTTACTCGACTATTTAGCATTAATTAAGGACCACAACATAGGCATTATTAGAGGTTCACAAAAAGAGGCGGATTCATTATATAGGAGCGTCCAATAATTCTAAAACGAGAATGGTTTGAGGGTCGATAAACTAAAACATTTATGAACGGCATGTGTTATCACATGCCGTTCATAAATGTTTTGAGTCCTTTAATCCATTATCACCACAGATAATATTTCAATTTTGAACAATTTACTTTTACACAATGTTTTTTTTTTCACTACGTACTATAAAACAATTTCCCCCAGCCGCGCCGCCGCGTCGGTCTTAATGTGAGAAACTCATACAATTCCGATCGGTTTTTCACACGGAATAATAAATAAAATATTACGATGATTGTTGCAGATGTTGAAGAAGTTGTAAAAATCATGCCGACTTGGAAGTTTACCGGCCGGTGCGACCCTTAAACCAATAGAATTATACAAAAACAATGTATTACGGAATTATTTATCCGTACGTTTCATGGGATATATTTCCCACCACCACGCGGGTGAAGCCGCGGGAAAAAGCTAGTTTTGCATTAAAGTGATAATATTGTGGGTTATGTGTGCAAGGGTTAGCTTGGACCAAAAAGTTACTATTTAGAGGTAGACTAATCCTATGGCTGCAGACATTAAGGTCAAATGTTAATACATAAATATACATAAACTAACGCCTTTTCCCATTGGAGGAAGGCAGAAACTACAGAACGCCACCTGCATCGATCTCGACTTCGTTTATGTTCATACGTCTTTTATTTTTTTTTTGGATGGGAAATCTTCAAATGACTTCTCCCGCTCTGCGTGAAGCGGGATGGCGTGTCAGACTTTTACTGACTAAAATCCACCCGTGTTCCTTCAGTTGCCTGTGCCAGGGCCACGGTTATCTCTTTTCGAATCACCCGCTACCCTGAGGCGTCGGCCCTATCGGACCCAGTCAATTTGTGCTGACATCTATTTGAGGCGCGCGTGGAACACGACGCGCCATCGACCCGGGCCTGGTCCTTACCGGACGGCGAGCTACCCATCGCTCGCCGTCCGCAAGCCCGCGCCTTTGGTGGCCGGGAATCTGCAGGCGACTCCCGACGCCCAGGGCGTCTCCTGCGGCGACTAGTGGGGGCGTGAGGGCGCAAGGTTCTCTCCCTCACGCGCTCCGCCTCCTCCTTCGCAAGCATTACTGCTTCGCAGAAGGAGGTGACGGCTTTCCATTCTCTCTCGCTCCGTACCATGGCCTGGACCAGGGCCGGACGCGAGAGATCGCCACCGCCGATCGCCTCCGCGAGGACGCGGTGCTCCGCCCAAGCTGTGCAGACCTCCACCGTATGCTCCACCGTGTCCTCCGGGCGATCCACACAATGGTGACACCCGGGCGTTTTCTCCCGCCTTATGCGAAACAGGAACCTCCCAAAACAACCGTGTCCGGTGAGGACCTGTGTCAGGCGGAAGGTGAGGACGCCGTGGCGCCTCTCCAACCACTCCTCAAAGAGGGGACTTACCGCCGCTATTGTGGCGTGCCTAATGTTCACACGTCTGGTCATACAATCACGCCGGGTGCGAATACGCTGCACCTGATCTTTATGAAGAACAGTAGGCTATAGATATATTAATACCTATAAAATTTATAAAATACAAAAACACTGTCATCTACCCCAAAAATATGTAGGTTTAATTCACAATTTTAAACAAAACTTTTGGTAAGGTGCCAAATAGCATGTTGTTTAACTACGATCTTGAAAACAATTTGCAATCTCCAGTATTTAGAGTACTTTCCTGCCAGCGCGCAGCGTAGGTTAAAAAAATCTATCCTGAATATGACACCACATTTCTGATACATGCTGTATAAGTAGGGAAATTGATGCGGCAGACCTTCAAAATCAAAATCAAAATCAAAATCAAAAGTCATTTATTCAAATTAGGCTGAGAATCAGCACTTTTCGAACGTCAAAATTACATAAGACAGTCCCCCAAAACGCCCGCCCGTCACCACTTCCTAGTGCTTTAGCTGGGGAGAAGAAGTGGCGCAACAAACTCCCCAGCAGCACAGCTGTCTGTTCTGTTAGAAGAACTGGATTCTAAACAATTGTAAGCAAATTAACAAAACATTAACTTAATTGCCATACGTCAGCAAGCCACGCCAAATAAAAAAAAAATAAAAAATAATAATGAATGTAAATATAACTAAAACATAAATAAAAGCCTCCAGGCCTAAAGGGCATGGTAGCTTACATAAGCAATACTGGATTTATTATACAAACAAATAAAATAAATAAATGATAAACTAGGACCATCAAAGTAAAATAAATTAACATAACAATAACTGTAACAATAACAAAACCATAGACAGCAAGACGACCAGTCACCACAAGCAGCACCCGTTCACGAGCACAACGCAAAGGTCAGCCATTACCCCCCTCGCCATATTTGAGGGAAGGAGGAAACCCGACCCCCGACGCTACCGCAAGCAGTGACGTCTAAGGGAGCATGACGAACTTGCTGCCGGTTGCTCAGGCAAGAATAATATTATCAATTGTCGAGGTCGCTAGCTAACCACATATTGCAATACAGCTCATTAAAAAAACATTGTAATGAGTAGATCATGTCAATAATAAATGAAGATAACAAAATAATTGACTTATACCGTCAAATAAAATAATAATAAAAACAAATATATGAACTCATATACCCTTTCAGTAGGTAAGCTGATTCTGGAGAAAGAACACGAACATTGTCTTGAGTTAATCACAGAGACCAACAGTTCTTATCGTTTATGTAGTCGTTAATGGAATAATATGCTTTAGAACAAAGGTTGGATTTTACTTGAGCCTTAAACGCATTAAAAGGCAAATCTAGCAAAGAAGAGGGCAACTTGTTATAAAAGGTTATACCAAGCCCAACAAATGAGTTATGAACCTTATGAAGCCGGTGAAAGGGAGCACGTAGTTTGTTCTTATTTCTAGTGTTAACATTGTGAAAATCACTGTTTTTAGTGTATAAGTGTATATTTTGCCTAATATATAAGATGTTGGCGAAGATGAATTGAGATGCCACCGTGAGAATACCAATATCTTTAAAAAAATCTCTAAGAGAAACTCTGGCTCCTAGCTGATAAATTGCTCGGACAGCTCGTTTTTGAAGGACGAATATATTTTGAATATCAGCGGCTTTGCCCCACAGCAGAATACCGTAGGACATAACGCTGTGGAAATAACTAAAATAGACTAACCGAGCTGTATCAACGTCAGTATATTGTCTTACTTTCCTGACTGCGTAGGTGGCTGAACTGAGCCTCCCTGCTAGGCTTGATATGTGTGGGCCCCACTGAAGTTTGGCATCTACTGTTATGCCCAGAAAAACCGCCGAGTCTACAGTTTCAAGCAGCTCTTTATCTAAGACGATGTTGGGTCCTAGGTTTCTAACATTCGGTAAGACGAATTTCACACATTTCGTTTTCTTGGCATTCAGAACTAGGTTATTTGACGTAAACCAATCCGTAACCATTGAGAGTGCACTGTTTACGTCGTCAAAATCTTGTCTATTCCTGTCTACTTTGAAAATAAGAGAGGTATCATCTGCAAACAGTACAACGTCACAGATATCATTTAAATAGAATGGTAAGTCATTGATATATACTAAGAACAAGAATGGACCCAGTATTGAGCCTTGAGGTACACCTAACTGAACTGGTAGCTCGGAAGATTTCACACCATCGACATCAACACTTCGATGCACTTACCCAAAATAAATGGGAGAGTTGGTCTTATAAATTAAAAATGTAGGTATCATCAAAATAAAATTAATAGTTTGATGATATAACAGAAGCATCAAGTGACATCTGTCAGTTTGAATCAGTAACTTCCTCTGTTGCAGTCGCTGATTGGTGCTGGCAGGTGTAATAAGTTTGTAAATCAGTTGCACTGCGTTTCAGATATCAACACACTTCATTTGTGTTTGTCGACATTAACGAAAGAGCATGCAATTACCCAAATAACTACGTTCTAATTATTGTCTCACATGTGTACTTAGCAAAGTGAAAAGCTGCCAAGTTTAGCGACTCATCTATTTGGCTACGAATGCCGCGATGGCGCGCTGCTTCATTTGCAAATATTTTAAGAGTTTCTTAATTAATATACCCAGACAGTTTGTATTAAAAAATTGCATACAATCTTTTATACTGTCGCTCCCTCGTCTCATTCAGCGCATCTCTAGCGATATTCATAAAATATGCGGAACCACGGTAGAGGCCGCAGTGAAGGAACGCTTCACTAATTAAAATACTAGAAGTAAGAACGTGGAGCGAGACGAGTGAGGCCGGGTGTAACGAAGTGCTACAATGCAATACAATGCACGCATGTGCATGTTGTACAATGCTATTGAAGTTGCTCAGCAGTTTTTGTTTGATATTTTTAATGAAGCAATGAATGGGTTTGTACCTATATATATATATCTCGTCGAGTTCGGTTTTTGAAAGCGAAATAGATATAAATGAGTAAGGTACTTTTTAAAGTAAAAATGCCGAATGCAAATATAATATAAGTATCCTCCTACCAGAATTCCATATAAAAGCAAGACCAATCTCGATTCGAGTTCTCTCGAGTCGAGTTCGAGTTCTCTGAAAACATCCACATTCATTTTACGGGGAAAATTAAAGCTCTAGTTCACCGGGGGTTGTCAATTTCTATCGAATGTTCTACATGCCGGGCGCCGGAGCCCGAAGAAGGAGGTTCGGATCCCGAACTCAAGTAACGAGAACCTTTAATTTTTGTACTTAAGGTTAAAGTTGATGTTTAATTTCGTCTTGGACTTTTTGCATCAATTTTGTGACTGCTACTGGAAATTTTGCGAGGAATGCCAATAGCAGGGGCTTGGTTTTTTCGATCAACAATTATAGTATTTCCTCATCCCAGGTGTATTTATTTCTAAACTTTATTGGGTCTTAAACATTACAATTTAGGTGTGACAGCACAAATTAAAATCTAGATAAACTAAACGTTTTGACCCTAACCAATGTCCGTTAAATTGGTGTCTCTACTCTACAGCTACTCTCCACTAGCCTCTACAAAGTTTCATGCATCTGAACCAGTTTTCGAAACACTTTTTCAAGTCCGCCGTAGACACCTCGTTTACAGCCTGTTCGAACGCTGACAGCGCATCTTCTGGCGACGATTATTGTATCCCTTTGAGCTGGTTTTGTTATATCCGGGAATAAAAAGAAGTCACACACGGTGCTAGGTCAGGGCTGTAAGGAGGATGTCCCAGGAGTTTGACCGGCGTGCTGTCCAGGAAATCCCTCATTGTTATGGTGGAGCAGTAGCCCGCGGAGCCCTGTGTTTGGTCACTTGTTGCTCACAAGAGAGAAAACTTCTGCCAAGCATTTGGTAGTATACCAATTAGCGTTGATGCTTCTTTGGTTCCGTAAAAGAATTGACACCAAATAGCCAGCCAAATAAAAAAGCTCGCTATCAAAACCTTCCCCCGCTTCTATATCGTTTCACTTTGGTAGGCGTAGATTTCTTTTGGAACACCCAAGTCGTCGACTGGCGATGGCGCTTCGTTTCTGGATCGTATTGATAAATTGTAATAGTTTTTTTATGAGTTTGCATAATTTACAAATGTTAAAAATGCTAAGTGTAGTTTTTTTAGGTTTAACTTTACTATAAAGACGGGTGAAGTACTGTTCTCCCAGATAGGCTAGAATTTAGCCTGTGTTAAGGAGAGACAGAGCCGGTCCCCTGATTGTCGGATTATTATAAAAACATTGTGTTTTAAAATGTACAGTTTGAAACAGTATCTGGATAAAAGTGTAGTTACTGCACAATAGTAATCTATAACAAATAAAGAGGTTTCATTTCAACCACTTATGTTAACACTAATCAAATCAAATCAAATCAAATGAATATTTATTTCTCTTCCACAAAGGCGCCATATACAATATGAAGATTAGAGCATCAGAAATCCTTTGTGAGAGACTGGTATCTGCACTAGGAAAAACCTGTCACACAGATTACCAGACCCCCCTTAAAAAAACAGTGCTTATGTATAAAATCTTAAAGATAATATTAACAAATTATGTGAACCTTTGATAGGAGAAAACCTTTGTTAGGGTTATTTGTAAACAAAAAATATAGAAAAAAAAAAAAAAAAAAAAAAAAAAGATTCAAAATTAACAGTTATTCAAATTTTTAGTAGTGTGGTGTGGTGTGGCGTAGTGTGGTGTGGCGTGGTGTGGTGTGGCGTGGTGTGGTGTGGCGTGGTGTGGTGTGGCGTGGTGTGGTGTGGTGTTGTGCGGTGTGGTGTGGTGTGGTGGCGTAGTGTGGTGTGGCGTGGTGTGGCGTAGTGTGGTGTGGCGTGGTGTGGTGTGGTGTGGTGCGGTGTGGTTTGGTGTGGTGTGGTGTGGGGTGGTGTGGTGTGGTGTGGTGTGGTGTGGTGTGGTGTGGTGTGGTGTGGTGTGGTGTGGTGTGGTGTGGTGTGGTGTGGTGTGGTGTGGTGTGGTGTGGTGTGGTGTGGTGTGGTGTGGTGTGGTGTGGCGTTGTGAAGTGTGGTGTGGTGTGACGTAGTGTAGTTGGGTATCGTGTAGTGTGGTATGATGTGATGGGCAGGCTGTAAACCAGTCATCAATCTCAGAACAATTAGGAGGCTTTCAGTGGTATCGTAATCAAGGTTCAGTAGATACGTGGTCAGAACTTGTTTACACTTTGTTTTAGTAAGAGGGTATATTTTTAAGATTGAGTTTATTTTATTGTATAAATAGCTGCCAAGGAAAGAAAAGTTGCGGTGCGAAAGAATACTTTTACACAGTTGGGTAGAACATACACTTGTCTTGATGCGTTTATGAGCGTGCAAGGATGAGTTGTAGCTCAAAGAAGAATGTTTAAGCAAGATTGTTTGAACGATAAACAGTTGTCGAACAGTAAGAACCTTGCACTTGTCGTAGATTTCAGAGGTAGGGTGAAAAACGGTAAAGCATGGGCCACCTTGAGCACTGCTCTTTGTGCTCGCTCGATTTTAATCATGTACGACTTAGGGGCTCCACCCCAAACCGTGATGCAATAGTTTAGTACAGATTGACAAAGTGCAAAGTATACTGTTTTAAGAACCTTCGCATCTGCAACCCGTCGTAGGCTTTTAAAAATGAAGATAAGCTTCCTAATTCTCTTGGACAACAGATCAATGTGGGAATTAAAGTTAAGGTTTTTGTCTATAGTTACACCGAGGTACTTGTGAGAGTCTACTTGTTCGAGTTTTGGGCATGAGCACAAGTAGGAAGAGCTGTCATTACATGAGTGGGCCTTGATGGTTAATAAGGGGTTTTGAGTGAGGTTAGTGTTAGTGTTATGTATTTAGTCTTTTCTGTATTAAGCGAGAGTAATTTGTTGTTTAGCCAGGTCAAAACTAGCGACAAACCCATTTGAGCATGTTGATACACTTCCTCCCAAGTATCTCCATAGAAAAGAAGAGCCGTGTCATCCGCGAAAGTAATAATCTTGCCGTTAGTAAGTTTTAACTGGCAGAACTCATTGATAAAAATTAAAAAGAGGGTAGGCCCTAAAATACTCCCCTGAGGAATACCGACATCGACTTCGCAGTCGTCACTCAACCACTCATCAACAACAACACATTGAGCTCTCTCATTCAGGTAACTTTCAAATAATTTTTATCTGTTCGCCACGAATTCCGAGGTGTTCAAGCTTCTTCAGTAAGAGTGGCGCAGAGACGGTGTCAAAAGCCTTCGCCAAGTCTAGGAAAATCGTAAGAACCTTTTTCTTGTCATCCAACCTAGAAACTATGGTATCAGTAAGGTTATGTACGGCATTCCTTGTTGATCTGCCTTTACGAAAACCATACTGATTGTCAGATAAAAGTTTGTTTGTTTCTAAATAGTTTGTTAATTGCTTGTTAATAACTTTCTCAAGAATTTTGGATAGCGTAGGCAAAATGGATATTGGACGGTAGTTATTGACACAGTCTCTGCTACCAGACTTGTGAATTGGGTGAACTAGGGATTTCTTGAGATCCGAGGGAAATTCACCCGTGGAAAGGCAGATGTTGCAAATAAACGTGATAGGATCAGTTAATAGGTTACAGTATATTTTAATTAATTCACTGGGAACGTCATCACACTTTACAGCACACGTGGTTTTAAGAGATGCTATGATGATTTTGATCTCATCCACATCAGTGGGCAGGAGGACAAAATAGAAGAGACAAGGAGGCACAGAAGAAGTCTGGTATGAGTCAGGGTCAAACCTTGTGACCCAATTCTCAGAAAGAATTAATTGATCTCATTGACAGAGATTTTGGGGTGATTTGGATCAATCAGCTCCATGGGTGGATTTTTCGGTTTGGTGGTGTAGGTGATTGTTTTGATGGTGTCCCACAATTTCTTAGTGTTGCCTTGACATTTAGAGAGTTCAGCTTTATCATGCTCTTGTTTAACTTTTTTTAGAATGTCATTACAAAAATTACGATAACGTGTATAGGTCATTTTTGTAACTTCGTTATTAGGATGCTTTTTAGATTTGAGATGAAGATTGTCTCGATTACTCATACATCGTAGTAGCCCAGGAGTAATCCATGGCTTAATTAATCGCTTACATCTCGGAACGGTGATATTTTTAGTACAAGTAATCATCAAAGTGGTTAGGGTCCTAAGGAAGAAAGATACAGCATCAGTAGCCTTAACTAAAGTGTAAATACTGTCGAAATCCATAGTTTTAATTTTTTCATCCAGGGATGGATTATGAAAACGTCTTATTGATTTTGGAAGATGGTGTGAGGAGCTTATATGTGGAAGGCTTATAATGACGCTATAGTGGTCGGTTAGGGTTGTATGGGCAACAAAACATTTTACTGAAAGTTTTGTTTTCACAATTACGTGGTCTAAGCATGTTTGAGAATGTGTGGGGATATAGTACGCAGGCAACATATTATGAGAGGCTAATAAATTAAGGTACATTTCTGCTCTTGCATCTGAAGATGATGGCGCTATGTCTACATTAATATCGCCAGTGAGGACAATATTTTTGTATGACGACAACGTTAGTAAAATATTGTTTAGTGATTCCAGAAATTTTGAAATATTTCTTTCCCCCGGAGGACGATGAATACAGAGAACCACAGTTTGCGAGTTGATAATGATAATCAGGCTATTGCCATCCACAGGCAATGGTTCTAATATCTTATAGGTAACGGTCGATTTATAATAAACAATATCGCCCTCGTTTTGTGTCCTGTTAGTGTGTGTGTTTGCAAACTGTTGATGAGGGTTTGCAATCCTGAAAAATTACGATTAACACTTCTTATATTTTGTACAATAATGTTCAAAGGCGAATTCTCAGTATAAATTAAATTGGAGCATTCATCAATATCACAAGTGCTGGATTGAGCGACCGTTAATTCATCTAATTCTTTATTTATTGATAATTGGGAATTATGATCGAATTTTACGTAAATGCATAAATGTTACTTTTATAAATAACTGGTGTAAATAAAAAGTTTTAATTAGTACACTTGTCATGTAGATATACAAGCCGTGCGAGAATGCATTAACATGAGCCTTGCATGTAGTATTGTGTGTTCTAAAAGACAGATGAGTGTAGAGAGTAATGATCAGTTTAGAGGAGTTTTTGTTGATACAGACAAAAATCAATGAAAAGTTAATATGAACATAAGTAGTAAAATTGAACATAAAAAGTAATCTAGAAATTAAAACACACATATCCAAAACTAATAACAACAAACATGGTTTGTCAAGTTTGACAATTACGGTGGTTAGTCATTGTTTCTCTCTAAGATTAGTGAGATCAGTTTCGCTATCAACTCGAATTTGTTTCTGCCCTTCAGCTTTACGTAGGAATATCCGTCCGTGCATTACCCAGCAAAAAGTTGTTGTCTTTATTGACCTGATTGAAAATTTTTACGGCAGCTATGATACTTTCTTTCGTTAATTTACTAGTAAGCTCGACAATTATAGGTTTATAACCGTCTGTTTTGGTGTTCACTCGGAAAATATCACGGATACCTGTTGTTTCAACATCTATACTGATGGTTTTTCCCACGTTTTTAATTACGTTGATTAGATCTTCTGTGGTCTCCTTCGTACCGTTTGTTGGAATGTTACGTATCTCAATAGTTGAACCCTTTAAACTTCTCTCCATAGATTCTAATTTAATTTCGAGAGACAGTATGTATTTTTGGTTATCGCGCCGTTCGTTTTCCAATTTTGCTAAATTTGCCATTAGGTCATCGAACTTGGCTGCGTTAAACTCAACTGATTTGCGCAGTTCACGGTATTCCTCTCGTATCTCGTTCACGCTAGTTAGTATTTGGTCGATCTTGTTATTTTGGGAATCAGACCAAGTCTTAATGTACTCATAATCTCTGTTTTGAAGGATTGCAACTCATCTATGTATTCTTGGCCATGTTTAGGCTTAGGTACTCGCGTACTTACATTTGTGGAAAATTCACCAAGGCCTACTTCATCAAGACCGCAAGTGGGAATACTCGGTTCAGAGCCACCATGGTCAAGGGAGATCAAAGCTTCAGAAGAGGTCGCCACTTGCGGAGGAGTACGTCGAAGCGGCATATTCATTTAAATTCACTCGAGCGCCGCAAGCTTGGACTAGTGTCTACTGCTAGTACTAGGCGAACAGGTACACTCCCAGTGCGTCCGCACCGGTAAGGTTTGAGGGCGGTGACAAAAGCGTCGCGCGGGTAGAAAGTGCTGGTGATTAGCGACGGGGGGTGTGGTTTGACCTTATTGGCTAATTAGTTTATTACTCACGCAGTTGATGCGTAGAGATAGCTCATATAGGTAGGTGATGTTTGTCGAACACTGGTTACACTTGGCTTCGTACTGTTTATGCGCGCCTGGTACTTGCACGAATTTTATTTATTTGATTTTAATAATTGTTTGATTTAAATAATACTTTGACAATACAGTTCACTTCAAACACGTCTGCACTGCACAGAGATCCGGAAGGAAGGGGGAATACAGGAACAATACAAAAACGCGATAAAGGACAACAAATTCAACAAAATTAAAATCATAAACACGATCAAATTCACAGTCAACATCAAAATTAAATCAAAGTTCAAACAAAATCAAAACATGTAGAATCAAAAACCAAATTAAAATAAAACCAAAATTAAAAACATATTTATCAAAATCAAATTTAAAATTACACAATATTTTATTATTATAGTATGTGAGTGTGCGTCTGCTTAGGTGTATTGTGTTAAGTGTGTATGCGTGTATGTTAACATGTTTACTTAGGGAGGAATAATTCATTTACATAATATTTGAGGTCTAAAAGGAGTGTCAGTACAGTTTTTTACAATTTTTAAAACCAGAAATAAGAACATACTACGTGCTCCCTTTCACCGGCTTCATATGGTTCATAACTCATTTGTTGGGCTTGGTATAACCTTTTATAACAAGTTACCCTCTTCTTTACTAGATTTACCTTATAATGCGTTTAAGGCTCAACTTAAATCCAACCTTTGTTCAAAGGCACATTATTCCATTAACGACTACTAAAACGATAAGAACAGTTGGTCGCTGTGAATCAAGACAATGTTCATGTTCTTTCTCCGGAATCAGCATACCTACTGACACGGTATATGAGTTCATGTTATTTGTATTTTTATCTTCATTTATAATTGACATGATCTACTCATTACAATGTTTTTAATGAGCTGTATTGCAATATGTGGTTAGCTAGCGATCTCGACAATTATTCTTGCCTGAGCAAACGGCAGCAAGTTCGTCATGCTCCCTTAGATGTCACTGCTTGCGGTAGCGTCAGGGGTCGGGTTGCCTCCTTCCCTCAAATAATGCGGAGGGGGGTAATGGCTGATCTTTGCGTTATGCTCGTAAACGGGTGCTGCTTGTGGTAACTGGTCGTCTTGCTGTCTATGGTTTTATTATTGTTACAGTAAATTTTTCGGTTAATTTATTTTACTTCGATGGTCCTAGTTTATCATTTATTTATTTTATTTGTTTGTACACCATCCAGTATTCCATATCTAAGCTGCTATGCCCTTTAGGCCTGGAAGCTGTTATTTATGTATTAAGTTTTATTTAATTATTTTTTTGGTAATGGCGTGGCTAGCTGACGTATGGCCTTTAATTTAATTTAATGTTTTGGTAATTACTTGCAATTGTATAAAATCCAGTTCTTCCAACCGAACAGACAGCTGTGCTGCTGGGGAGTTTGTTGCGCCACTTCTTGTTCCCAGCTAAAGCACTAGGAAGTGGTGAAGGGCGGGCATTTTGGGGGACTGTCTTATGTAATTTTGACCTTCGAAAAATACTGATTCTCAGCCTAATTTGAATATATGACTTTTGATTGACATTAAATCACAGCTAATGGTGTATTTTTCTTGTTTTTACCCTATATAGTAGGGTTGGCAACCCTACTATATAGGGTGAAAAGGTAATTAGTGACCGATAGATAAATACATGATTGTTTTCATCGTAACAAACAAGTTTCCCAAAGAAACGTTTTTATTTACTACTTTTTTTTATTAATAAAATTGCCCATTAGAATATTGAGTAATAACGTAACATGAAAAATAAAGATGGAGTAGATAAACAGCGTTATGAAACGTTAAAATCGGTGATTGACAACCAAATCTGTACTAGTGTATTGTCTGTGGGTGTGTGTGAAACAAAATGTATGAGACGCAAGTTAAAAAAAAATGTGTCATGTGTCAGTGTCATTTGTTTACGTCCATTCCGTGTCCAACTTGGGGAGCAAGTTGTGAGTAGTTAGTGAACCCCCATTTAATGGTTAAAATAGGTCTATATTAGTAATAGTTAGTTTTTGTTCAAGAACGGTGCATTACCTCTTCATGGGAGTGGTTCCAGGGGGGAGAGAACACTTTGGTTTATTATCTTGATGGTTTCGACAAGTGACAGTGATGTAAGTAGGGTTGGGTGCACTTGCTTCAGCTGGCTGATTACTGCTAGTGCTAGCAATCGAGCTGGGGCTGTATTTGTTTAGAAGAGTGTTGTATTGTGTGCCTAGGTTATAATATAGGATAGGAACCTAAGCCGACTGCTTCTCAGTCCAACGCTTGGCGCCTACTGCTACCAACTCTTATTAGATTAACTCGAATTTTTGCAATGTCATAAACCGGCCAGGTCACGAGGATGATGCGTGTCTAACGAAAGCGACGGAAATATATTTTTGTATCGTGCAGTGCGATGCGAGTACGCGACTTTACGTCAGTGTCAAACTGCGATCTTTGTGGTGTGTGTCATTTAAACACATACAGTCGTAAGACGAGTTCACAGCAATACGACTCTTAACGTGCCTATGAACTTTTGAACGCTAACTGCACCACTTACCTTTTTTAAATATGAAACTGAATGTATGTCAATTTGCACGCTCTATGAACGGGAAACCGAACGAAATGTTATTGGTTTAGTACTTTGAAATTGAGCACACAAACGTTGTTTTTTATAGTTCAAAGCCATATACGAGTATAATAAAACATTTGCGTGACACATCAAATGTATTTTTTTTATAAACAAACAGTACAGTTGTGTTGAAATAAAAACTTTGCTAAAGAAGTTTTTAAAGAAATAAAGAGAAGAGACATCAAGAAATATTGGTAAGGTCTCTTCCTCTCCAGTGAAAGCTAATATGATCTTCGATTCTGTAAGAAAAGCATGAAACTACACTCGCGGTCAAATGATATGGGTCGATGGCGAAAATCCCTATAACTTGTACATGCACGCAAATGGTACATGCATGCAACTTACTTTATACTACATCGAATATGAATATCGTATGAAATAAAACCTTAGATGATCTACAGAGTGATTTAAAAAAACCTCGAATTCGGAAAAATATTTAATTCGTGGTTTGTTTTACTTTTGCTTGTTTACTCACTTGTCTATCTAATCAAAATGGTAATAGGCGGTCATTATCGTCTTTCACCATCATTATTGAATTACTATCATGTTGCGAACGCCAGAAGAATGTACACTTATCGTCACTGTGTTAGGAGAAGGCAGACGTAAGATTATATACTTAAGCACTGTTTTTTTGGAAGGGGGGCGTGGTAATCTGTGTGACAAGTTTTTCCTAGTGCAGATACCAGTCTCTCACAAAGGATTTCTGATGTTCTTATCTTCATAAGGTTTAAGGCGCCTTTGTGGAAGAGAAATAAACTAAACGAAACTAAAAAAGAAAAAAAAAAAAAAGATCAGCAACCGGCAGACCAATATGTATTACGGCTCGAGAAGATCGTTTTATTGTTACGAAATCAGCACCTCAAGGCACTTGAATTAACAAATCAACTTTGGGAGACCCGTAGTGACGACGTAAGCGAGCGGACTGTAAGGTGGTGGCTCCTGGGAGCTAATTGGACCTCACATAGACCCGCCATGGTCGAAAACCTGAAAGGCAACATCGGGGGCAAGATTACGTAACGCCCTCAAACACGCACAATGGGGAGACGTAGAATGGGAAAGAGTAACGTTTTCTGACAAATCCAGATTTTTGATGTATGCACATGATGGGCTGCAAAAAGTCTACTGACGGCCAGGTGTAACGAAACGTTTAGCCGACTGTCCAAACGTGGTTACAAATAAATATAATTTTAGAAAATAAAATACAAAAAGTATTTAGAAAAAGATTTTAAGAATTAGCTATTAAATGGATTAGTAGCAGCTCGCGTAGGCCGCTCTTTTGGCCCGCAGTCTGACACGAGGGAGCTCACGGTCGTGCAGCAGCTCGATGTTGAAGCAGCATGCGTCGGCCGCTCCTCCGGCCCCCGGTCTGCCGAGTGGGAGCTCGCAGCAGCCTCTCACGCCACTTTTTTAGATCAGTGGGAAGGTCGGAGATGATAGAGTGAGTCGAACACCTTCACTCACACAAGATGTTAATAATAAATTCACTGAGATCCACTTTTTGAAATGTTTATATTTAAGGAGCTTTTAGAAAAACATAGACTGGTGAGTAAGAAAAAGTACGAAACGAAAGAAGCCAACAGAGCGAGCCAAAAGGGAGTGTCAAAAGAAGGAATCAAATGAACGAGTCAAAAGACGGAGTCAAAAGAACCTGGTGAATTGTAACAGTTGCCTTTTATAGCCCCTGGCAGACTTTCTAGAAGTGACTTTTTTAGTCTCAAATCCAAATACTTCTTAATTGGTTATCGGCCAGGAACAATAAAAATGGCTTACAGTGAGAACCTGGCTAACACTAGTTTTACGATACCTTTACAATTTCTTCGCCAACATCTTATACATTAGGCAAAATATACACTTATACACTAAAAACAGTGATTTTCACAATGTTAATACTAGAAATAAGAACAAACTACGTGCTCCCTTTCACCGGCTTCATAAGGTTCATAACTCATTTGTTGGGCTAGGCATAACCTTTTATAACAAACTACCCTCTTCTTTGCTAGATTTGCCTTTTAATGCGTTTAAAGCTCAAGTAAAATCCAACCTTTGTTCAAAGGCATATTATTCAATTGACGACTACTTAATCGATAAGAATAGCTGGTCGCTGTAATTAACTCAAGACAATGTTTATGTTCTTTCTCCAGAATCAGCTTACATACTGATAGGGTATACGAGTTCGTATATTTATTTTAATTTTATTTGACTGTATAAGTCAATTAGTTTTAGTTACCTTCATTTATTATTGACATGATCCGCTCATTACAATGTTTTTCAATGAGTTGTATTGCAATAAGTGGTTAGCTAGCGACCTCGACAATTGATCTTAAATTATTCTTGCCTGAGCAACCGGCAGCGAGTTCGTCATGCTCCCGTAGATGTCACTGCTTGCGGTAGCGTCGGGGATCGGGTTGCCTCCTTCCCTCAAATATGGCGAGGGGGGCAATGGCTGATCTTTGCGTTATGCTCGTGAACGGGTGCTGCTTGTGGTGACTGGTCGTCTTGCTGTCTATGGTTTTGATTTTGTTAAAGTAATTGTTCTGTTAACTCATTTTACTTCGATGGTCCTGGTTTGTCATTTGTGTTTACTTAAAAAATAATCCAATAATGCATATGTAAGATGTCACGCCCCTTATGCCTGGAGGCTTTTATTTGTGTATTAAGTTATGTTGTTTTTTTCATTGATTTTTTTATTGGTTTCTGTTTTGGGTATATTGGCGTGGCTAGCTTAAATATGGCAGACAATTTAATATGTTATTTTTTTTGTGTTTCGGTTTTTATTCTTTGATTACCTTATAATTATATAATTCAATGGTTTTCTAACTAAACAGACAGCTGTGCTGCTGGGGAGTTTGTTGCGCCACTTCTTCTTCCCAGCTAAAGCACTAGGAAGTGGTGAAGGGCGGGCGTTTTGGGGGACTGTCTTATGTAATTTTGACGTTCGAAAAGTGCTGACTCTCAGCCTAGTTTGAATAAATGACTTTTGATTTTGATTGATTTTGAATAAAATAGACGACCTCTTAGCTCTATATCATAGGAAAAAACTGACAGATGACAATGTTAGATACAAAATGTCACAACATTCAATAAAAGGAAAATAAGAGATCACTAAAAACGAGATAAATGGATATGATTATTGTTGTACTGCTGAAAAGCAAACCTTTAGTTACCTCTGTCTATTTTCCACACCCAATTATCTCGTTTCATGTGATCTCTTATTATTTTCCTTTTATTGAATGTTGTGACATTTCGTATCTAACATTGTCATCTGTCAGTTTTTCTTTTTCTATGGTATAGAGCTAAGAGGTCGTATATTTTTTAAGGTATCGTAAAACTAGTGTTAAGCCAGGTTCTCACTATAAACCATCTTTATTGTTTCTGGCCGATAACCAATTAAGAAGTATTTGGATTTAAAACTAAAAAAGTCACTTCTAGAAAGTTGGCCAGGGGCTATATAAGACAACCGTTAGTTTTTACCAGGTTCTTTCTTTTCTTTTCCTTTGCTCGATACTCATCAGTCAATGTATTTCTAAAGCTCCATAAATATAAACATTTTAAAACTCAATGAACTTATTTATTATTAACATCTTGTGTGCGTGAAAGTGTTTGTCTCACTCAATCACCTCCGACCCTCCCACTTGCGTCTTCGAGAGGAGTTCGAGACGTATAGGAGAGACCTGAAAACGTGGCATAATACACCGCCGCCTGAAGGTGTTCGACTCACTCGATCACCTCCGACCCTCCATCTTACGTCTACGAGTGGAGTACGAAACGTCTTGGAGAGAATAAATTACTTGGCGTGAGACGCCGCCTCCAGTACAGTGAGACGAGAGGTCCTAACGTCAAACTCAAACTCAAAGCATTTATATCAAATAAACCAATTACAGGCACTTTTGAATTGTCAAGGTCGGTCGGTCAGTAAATTGAAGCTAGTTGCCCATTCCAAAGCTTAGTAGGTACCTATGGAGAAGAACGGGCAAGAAACTCCACGGACAGTCTTTTAAATCAAATTATGTTTACAATAGCTTGGTTACATCATTCATGTTGAAATTATGCATGTGAGAACGATGCAGAACGTTAAAAGCATCCGTTATTTAAATATGAAAACAATTCGAAAATAAAATTGAATTAAAATACGCCGTGGCAGCTAAGAGATGACCAGTCTCAACAGACGGCGCCCGTTCACGAACATGACGCATGGATTAGCACCATTCAACTCAACCATTTTGAAGGGAGCCAAATGATCCAACACACGCGCCACCATCAGCGAAACATTAAAGTGAGCATGACATACTCTCAGCCGCCAGGACACATTCAAGTCAATGAAAGACGTACCCTGTAAATGGTAGCTTTAAAGCATGTACATAGTACTCACATAATATGGCATATAGCAATTATACAGTACAAAAAAAATTAGTTTATACAATGCAAAGATTCTTGTTTTTTAACCTTCAGCAGCTCCAAAAGTATTTTCAAATGCTAATCAATTAGTTGATGCGTCCTTGAGAAGCAGGACCAGCGATTAGCCAAGCATTTTTATCAGCAATGTAATCCCCTAACTTATAATATGCTCGGCTGCAGTGTGCGTTTTATACAAGATTTAAATTTGGTTTCATTCAGTTGATGTATGTGGGGAGGTATTTTATTGTAACATCTTAAACAGTACCCCATGAAAGATGAGTCTACTTTAGCCAGCCTGAAACCTGGTTGAACTAATTGGTCCCTATTTCTAGTGATATAATTGTGTCTTTCACCTCTTTTACTAAAAAGATGTAGATTTTTCCTTACGTACATGCTGTTTTCATAGATATATTGACAAGGTACCGTCATGATGTTAATATCTTTGAACAATTCCCTTTAGAGAGTCGCGCCTGCGGAGGCCATATATGGCTCTGATGGCTCTTTTCTGCAAAATGAAAATGGACTCGATGTTTGCAGCCCGTCCCCATAGTAAAATACCGTACGACATAATACTATGAAAGTCACTAAAATAGACGAGTCTCGCGGTATCTACATCAGTAAATTGACGGATTTTTCTCACAGCATATGCTGCTGAACTTAGCCGCTGCAAGGGATGTTAAATGAGGACCTCATTGAAGCTTTGAATCGAGCCTGATCCCCAGGAAAACAGTTTTATCGACGAATTCTAGTTTCTCTTGATTCAATACTATCTCACAATTAGTACTTTTGACATTTGGTAAAGAAAATCTTATGCACTTAGTTTTTTTCCCATTTAATACTAAATTATTAGCAGTGAACCAATTTTGGATCTGCAGTAAGGCGTTATTCACGTCGTCAAGATTTAATGCACGCCTATTAATTTCCACTATAAACATTTATTTTTAATTATTTCTAAGATTGAACACCACGCGGTTTTCCTCCGTGTCTAACAACAACCGACGCGAGCTCCCTCACAATGGGCTGTGGGCTGGTGGAGCGGCCGATGCGAGCTGCTTCAAACTCGAGCTGCTTCTCGTCCGTGAGCCCCTCGTGTCAGACTACGGGCTGGAGGAGCGGCCTACGCAAGCCACTACTAATGGACTTAATTTCTTATTCTTGATAAGTTTTTCTACATATTTTTGTATTTTATAATTGGAAATTACATTTACTTTCAACCACGTTCGGCCAGTCGGCTAAACGTTACGTTACAGTTTGGCTAAAATGCCTTCAGAGAGTCGCACGGAGTTAGTGCTGAAAGAAAATGGTACGCTAACTAGTGCATGATATCTGGAAGAAATTCTTAATGACATTCGTGCATGACAACGTTACAAATCAAATAGTCATTTACGATTATTTTAAGGACGTTAGCATCAATGGCATGGACTGGCCCGCGAGTAGCCCGGACATGTTTCCAATTCGACACGCTTGAGATGAGATTGAGAGGTGTGTATGAAATCGAAACACCGCCCCAGCTTCGAGACCTGAAACTTGCGTATGTGTAAGAATGGACCAGTATCCCACAACATTGCATAAGAAACCTAAGTAAAAGCATGCCCAATCGACTGGCAGCTGTACAAAGTACTAATTTTGATTTAAAGTTCGTTTTTGTGTTGTATGTGAGGTGTTAAAAACTATTTTTTTAACGTAAAAATTGTTCATCACACAGAAACATATATTCACACTTTAAACATAATAACACCTCTCTGTTTCCGTCGGGGGTAATAACTATATTTTCGGAATCAGACTAGAAATATATTTTTTCAAAAACGTTGAATTTACTTTGATACTGTTTTATTAAATTATGTAGTACATAGAAAGATAAAGATATAGACATAATTATACATATGGTAAGGTGTACTGTTTAAATCTAACTTGGATACAGTCGTTATATCTGTCAACTTTAGCAATCAATTAAATGTAAACGACGCCTCCCACTCACTAAACTTCCAGTCGTTAATTATAATTTCCTCCGTAATGTCTTTAAATGAATAAAACACGCCATTACTTTGACAGATGGCAGGACATGCGCAACACCTTTAGCAACAAAAAAAGTTCTATTCATCACGCGCTTAGCAGATTTTGCCCGTATTTGCCACAAAATCGGCGAAAAGGCTGTAAATAAAGAATATCTAGTCAGATGCTACTCGCTTCCTGTACAGTGCACCTCTGTGAGAGTAATCTCGTATATACGGGTAAATGGAGATTTCCTTATCTAGCGCAAGCTAGAGAGTATGCGGGTAATGTCTAAAAAAAATACTTACATCGAAAGTATTATTAGGCTACATTCAAATGAAACGAAATGAACACCAAATTAAAAAAGGATACAGGCACCTGATTACAAGTCAATTTTGTATATTTTAGTTTTAAACATGGGCATAAAGTTGCTTCAATTTTCAATTTAATTTTATATTTTACGTAATTAAATTGATTCTATTAGCGTTATAAATTTATTCTATTAGCGTTATAAGTAAATCGGAACATAAAATCGCAGTGTATTCGTAATATCCTCTACAACATCGATTGATTAAGATCATTCTTAACAGGCACCCTGCCCAATTTGCCCCGCTCAAAGTGCCACCGAGATCATAAAAAATAAATATTGGCACAATCGCAAGAATATTTGGTAGTTAGATCACAACTATTTCCAGCTATTTAGTCACATAACTGAACATAGTATTTTTATTACTTATTAACTATGAATTTGGCACTTTTTTTGGCACGTAACTAGAACCCAGTGTTCTGGCTAATTCGACGTTGAGAAAGATTGTCAATTAAAAAAATTACAAATGCTTCAATTTAAATATTTTCGTTCTGTCGACGAAATACAAGCAGCTACGCAAACACACCCATTATTATCTTGCGAGTGAGAGGGGATCTCCATCGTACCCTGTTGACCAGCAATGCCCCGGTTTCCCCTAATACATTATTGATTTTTCGATACAAATATATTTGCAGTAAACGCATGTTAAACGTTAGAGATAAGATGGATACTTCTTGATTTTTATAACAGAAATTATGCTACATGTAATAAGTAGTCGCTGACCAATTAAAACTGACACCCAATTAATCTTCAACACAGTTCAGAGTTAGACCTTACCAAAGGACACACGTGTGACATCTCATATCCAATCACGAATATGAGACATTATGCCTAACATTTTGAATAATCATCGACGAATGACAAAAGTAGACATTTTAGAGGAAATTGTCCGAATAATAAATGACACCACTAGCTACGAGTGGCTAGATGGTCGTAACGGAAGCTGACGAGGATAAGTCGGTCATTGTTTCCAAGCATCATTTTTGCAGTGAGACAAATTGTCTCGTTGAACTATGGAACAAATTTGGAAAGACTTCGTCCTTTTGGATTGATTCGTAAGCATTCAAAACATACAGACGTCATCAATGCATCTGAAAAAAATAAAATAAATTAACGTTTGCAAATCGGGACCTAGTTTTAGTGTATTACCGTGTTATATTCTTTTAATTTATCTTAATAAACTGAATGGATAATTTGTTAAATTTATTGTGATGTTTGGAAAGCAGCCGCTTTAATCGGAGCGCGATGGTGTGTGCTGTGTAATCAACCTGATTGTATGTATCCAGCCTTATTTCGTATAAATGTAATCCTTTTTATTGTTTAGGCGTGACAATAAAAACAGTATTATATATCTCGGTGTTTCACTTCCCTCTCGAGATCCCGCCTTACATGGCGACCCTGCCAAAGTGCAAGTTGGCTTTGTTTAGAATACATGGTATTCTAAACAAATCCAACGAATATGGGCGAGTGGGACCTAATACAAAATTATCGAAAGTTAAAATTTGTATTGCGCGTAACCGAGCTGTTTAATTAACACCAGAGAAGATGGGTACCACTACCTCCAAGGAGGAGGTGATCCTAGCTCAGAACGCTGCTGCGGGCAATAACCAAGCTTCGATAGAAGAATTAAGGGCGGATATTGGAGTCACGAATCTAATCTTGCTACTGATCCTCAGTTTGGTATCGCTGGCGTCAGTCTATGCCATCTACAGAATTTATAGGAGATGTCACCTTCAGAGGATTGACCAGCAGATTCACCACCATACTATACGACGTTCGTTTCTCCGCAGGCTTCCAAAAGGCACCGTAAAAATGTATTATGTGTTTGTGCAGTGCTATATTATAAAAGTGCGGTCAAAATTTCATTAAAAACGACATTTAATATCGTAAAAGACGCGGTGTGATGATGATACTTATTATTTTGAACTATAATATATCTAATCTAGCATTAACCTAATTATGATTTAAATCAATACGCAAAAGAATCATGTAGGCAAACGAAGATTCAGCTTTTATTATGGTACGTTATGGCAAATAATTTAGGAAAATTGTGTATTGACATCAAAGAAATAAGAATTTATCTAATTAAAATTGGTTCAGATCGTAGGACAGGCAATATACTGACTAAGAAACTCTCTGAGGCATATTTTTATTTTTTAATATTCTCATTATGTAGCTCAAATTAAGAGTTTTATACAAAAAAGGAAAGGTTAAAGTAGTGAGTCAGAATTAATTTACAAGTAATTTGAGAGATTTCAGAGTTTACATGCTGAAGTTATAGAATTGTGTAAGTCTAATAAAAATGAAAAAATGTCTACTTTTGACCTTAAAGTTGCGTTAAATTTATTTCCACTTATGACTGACGAGGAGGCAAGTACCAGGCAATTGATAGATAATAGCAATTGATAGATATAGTAGTATATATATATATATAATTGTATAGTTCAATTCTTTCAACGCCTGATTGCGAGAAGCAATTATTAAATTTTGTACTCAATAGCAGATTATCCCAGGCTACAAAATTACGATTAAGCAAAAAGTACTCTAGTGTGGATGACTTAGTAATTGATATGAAAAAGGTGAAATTACCACAAAAATCTGCCACGGCTTTGCAAACAAAGTTGACCTGAATGAGACAAAAAGAGTTATTTATACAGGACTATGGAAAATTAATATCTTAATGTCGAAGGCTTTTGACCTGGTGGTTTATGACATTCTGTGGCAAAATATTTCGGATGAAACAGACCTTCCACCTGAGGTTATATAAATTTCGATAAGGAAGTCAGACAAACTGTGCTAGATGGTCAGATGCTCAATCAGTACAGTATGGGCTGGATTACGGAGTGAGGCAGGGGGGGTTGCCTTCACCCACTCTATTTAACCTTTACATAGATCGGCTTGTTGGTGAGCTGAGTAGCGCTATGGTTGGTTGTTCTGTGGATAGCAGAATGATCAACACTATTAGTTATGATGATGACGGAAGGAAGTTGCTGGCCGTGTGTGAGAGGTACGCGGAGGCTCATGGCTTGAGGTATAATGCTACTAAAAGTTAGGTGGTGGTTTTTAAAGTACATAATACACCTACGAATATACCACCGGTGACTTTTTGCTTAATCGTAATTTTACAGCCTGGGACAATCTGCTATTGAGTACAAAATTTAATAATTGCTCCTTGCAATCTGGCGTTGAAAGAGTTGAACTATAATAATAAATTAATTAACTGATAAGCCTTTTATTCTGAAATAAGACAGCAGAATTAACAATAGTGGTTACAACAAAAATCATTTTGGACATACCGTCTGGTGGAGGCCCGAAATGAATTGCCTCCACTGCCTCCATAATGGAGGCCGTGGCTGCGGATATGGCCTTGTCTTTAGAAGACTGAACCCTCTTCAGGGCCACACCCTTGATCGCAGCAACCACGACCTCCGCAAACCTTGCCGATCGCCCCGATTTGGAGCCCCATCGGCATCCGGCTCACCACCTGACGACTCTGAAAGCGCCGTGCTGCGGCTGGCCACTTCAGGGCGGCGTCCCTTCGTTGAGAGCCTCCCGGCTCGCTGGGCTGGCTCGGCTGGACAGGTCGACTCACTGGGCAGGCTCGGCTGGTCAGACTCCGACCGGGCATCACGGGGAGTTTTGTCGCGATTTTTGTCTGGCAGCCAAGCGCAGACTCTGCCCGACACCACGTGGCCTCGTCCACTCTGACCCCTCAGTACCTTTGCAGCCGGCAAGCTCTCCTCTTCCGGGGAGTGACCATGCTGGGAGGGACCGCGTTTCCTCCCAGACTCCTCCAGCTCGGATCGGTCCCTCAAACTTGTGCCTCCTCGGCTCTTGTTGCCGTCAGCGACGGTAAGCGGTGAGACCACGCGCGGCTCCTCTTCGCGCTGGCTGGTGGTGCCGGTCATTCGAGAACCTGACAAACTAAAATTTATCAGGTCCTCGAACGACCGAGAACGTGATGAGCCTCCTCGGCTCGGCAGACATTTGTTGCCCCCCCCGAGAATACGAATGGGGGCTTGGTGGATTCTCCGGCTGCTGAGCAGCCGGTACCGCCCTGGGGTAGTTTTTTCACATTTGTCTATTAATTTTTTTTGTTTTTTCTTTGAAGGGTGTGGTCCCTTTTTCCCCTGTTAACCCTCCCCAGCGCTAGTGACCGAATTCCCTCCAGCCATTCATCCCCTCAGCACGCTCGACCTTGGGATTGGGCTAATTTTTATGGAGGTTATCTTCCTCTCCCCTTCACACTATACGCCCACAAAACTCACCCTCTGCAAACAGAGGGGGTGTGGACGTGAAATGGCAACCAGACCTATCCGACGACGGACTGGCCACCCCAACCCTAGCCCGGTTCCCTTCATCGACCATTAGGTATGATCGATGATGGGAACCATGACCCTTCCCCGTTTGTTGAAGATTAGCCGCCAACCCCAACTGTCCACCAAAACCAGGTGGACAGTTGGAGCTGACGTTGCCCAGGGTGCGCCTACCAATGATAAATGATTTTATTTCTGTAAGTAGGTTTTTTAAAAACACTTTTACACGTCAAACATATTTTAAAAACTAGATGGATAGGAAACGCCGATCGCGTTTCCTATCTGACTACTCTGAGAAGAAAGGCCGAAACAAACTCAGAGGTCACAGTCTCTTTTAAAGTCCAGACATAATCTTGGTCAGGTCATGTGAAGACAATGTAGATTGATGTCTGAAATGGTCTTTTGAGGAAAGAACCACACAGAATGAGTGGACCTGCCCAGTCAGTGCACGCATTTGTCAGTAATCATGCAGCCCAACACAATACACGTGGAGCTCAACGATTCGACGAACATTACCAAAGAAAGGACATTTGGGTAGGCCGCATAAATTACTCAAACTGCCAGACCATGATTAAAACTAATTTAAAAAAATAAAAATAGACTGAGATATAAAATAAAAAAACAACAAATCCACACTGCCTTCACATTCACAATTATTAAAATATTATAATACTTTACAAAGTATTTATTTATTTATTTATTTATATTTCTACAATCACTGCTATCATTACAGGAATATTCCTAATGCGGTAGCGTGGTCCTTATTATACTATCTTAAATAACATAAAACATACAATATTATTTTTGTGAATTCATTCAGAGAGCAGGAAAATAAATCGATTATGTCATTAAGTGCGTGCAAGGCGCGCGTCAGTGGCGCTTTGCTGAGTAAGTTGGTTCGTGCGTGTGGCACTGCTAGTAACCTTGGCTTCCTGCGTCGCAATGCGTAATTGTCAGGTGCATTCAGACAAATCTCCTTCAAAACACCGGGATTATAAGTCTTACCGCGTAATAGTTGGAATACATATATGTGGTTATAGCTAAGTCCCTCCTTGTCTCGAGTTTGTTGTATCCGACCATACCAATAACGAATAAGGTTGGGTACATTAACGGATAGAAGGGATACACACCGTAAAGCTTCATGTACAAAAATCTGGTGAATTTGTTTTGTATACGCTCCAACATGACGTTATATTTAGTCTCATGCGGGGCCCATATGACAGCATTAAATTCTTATAACTGAGTTCTTATAAGCGCATTATACAATGCTACAACTGCTTTCATATTAGTATAACTCGATGCCCGTCGAAGAACAAAACCCAGACTTCTGTACGATTATTTACAAACTTTTACAATATGGTCACGAAAAGTTATCTCAGTGTTCAGGCGTACACCCAGGTCACGCACCTCTCCCACCCGCTTAATTGATGTGCCCTCAAGCTTGTAATCGTGATGATGGGGTTTTCTCATCCTGCCAAAAGTTATTACTGAGCATTTGCTTACATTAAACTGTAGTTTATTTTTCCTACTCCACTCAGCTACATTGTCTATATCTTGCTGCAATAGTGCACAATCACTTTTCATGTAAATAAATTTTCATATCATTGTATAGTATGTCAAAGTGTGAAAATCCGAGAATAAACTTGGTCAGATCATATGTGGACCCTGTAGATTGGTGTCTGAAATGGTCTTTTGAGAAAAGAACCACACTGATTTGAGTGGACCTGTCCTGTCAGTGCACGCATTTGTCAATCATGGTGCAGCTCAACTCAGAACTAAGGAGCTCAACGTCAATCATTTCACAAAACTTATTACTCGCTTATTCGGGCACATGTGGCTGTAATCCCGACGAATGTAGGTACAACCCCGAGGGATACGGACAAAGACGTAATCTTTAAAAATATGCTTAAAGTCACGAATAAAGTTACGAACGGGAGATAGGTCCGTCAAAAGGGTATTCTTTGGGAACTTAACTTATGTGATTGCTTTTTGATTTTGATCCTATAAATATGACCTTTAGTTTTTGTACCTATATCTTTATATTTGTAACTAACTTATAACTATTATTGAGGAGCTTAACGTCTGCGAACATTGTCCTACTTCGTCTATAATCCAAATAATCTACTATGTAAACTTTCAAAGAGATCATTTACGCGCAGCAACTGCTACAAGCTAATCTCCACGTGATAGTCTGGTGTCGTCCGAAGTGGGACTGAACATTATATATTCAGTTACTTTATAGTAGGAGTCGCTAACTGCCCGACTTCCCGAACAAACAAGACATCTACGAGAACTCCACCCGAGACCAAATTAATGCGAGATATTTCATACATATTTGATAAGTTGGAAATTGCAGGAACAGCTGATTAATCACGTGTTTAACTGAAGTAAAACAAGATTGGGAAGCATAGCGTACTTTTAGAATTCTGTAGATAATTATTTCACTCGCTGCGACTACTGTTATTACTTATTCCTTCTCAGCTTATGCTTTATAAATTGGTCTATAAACAAAATTGGAGAGAAATGTTAAAAAAAACCGGTTGTACAAGGTTTTAGGGTTCCGTAGTCAATAAGAAACCCTGATAGTGTGGCCATGTCCAGCTTACCTCAGAGACTGAGCTGTAATTTTGCATGGGTATACATTATTAGCCACGAAGAAAAGCACCAGTTTTAGATCCATTTGCGAAGGATTAAGCTTTAAAGTGCTAATACATGTTAGAGTCAGGTGTCCCCCTCACCTGACAGATAAATACCCTAACGAAAAACGCAAATTTTATTAGCCTAGGGTTATTTAGGAACAGTGGTGTTCCTAGCGAAAACGAAGCTTTTATCAGCCAGGCCAGAGAGAGATATTGGTCAGACTTTTGTTCTTCTAGCATGGTAGTCAGCAGTCAAAAATAAACGTACGTCTAAATTGTTAGGGTCATTTACGAACAGCCAAATGTGCACCACGTGTGATAAAATGTTCCTAAATGACCCTAACGAAAAACGCAAATTTTATTGGCCTAGGGTAATTTAGGAACAGTGGTGTTCCTAGCAAAAACGAAGCTTTTATCAGCCAGGCCTTTGAATTTGAATACTTGGAATAAGCCACTGCAGTAGTATATACAAATAAGATACAATGTAAACTATGACAGCTAAGTAGGGTGGCTAATTTGTAATTAACGAGTAATAGTCGACGTTGTTGGGCGAATATGTTTTTCAACTGCAGCTTAGACGCACTTGGCTAGTTTTTAATTCTTACTTTCTACAAAATGATTTACATTCGTTACCGCCAATCAATGGTTTCACCTGTAGAAATATTCCTGCTCACGAAATTGAAAACGTAAGGAAATTATGAAAATTTTAAAAACCTTACATCATTATTCTGTACGGTAGGTACGTACGGTGCTTCAATAATGCGTTATTAAAGCGGTTTTAATTTTTTGGTTGAGCATGTATTAAGCACATCGTTATAATATTATTAAAGATGTTTTTAATTTAAAAAAATAATACACGTGCTCACGTAAGTGTTAATAGAAATTTTACAAAACGGCACGGCAATAAGTAGCTCATCTCTTATGCTAAGTATGCCTAGCATAAGAGATGAGCTACTTAACAATACAATCTACAACCTCAACAACCTCAACAACCAATCAACAACCTTTTTTCTAAAGTGAGTTTGTTTGTTACGCTTTCACACCAAAACGGCTCAACGGATTTGTATGAAAGAATCATGTTCAGTCTTGACCTGAAAATGTTCTAACGCGTCTAGTGATGTAAAATATCTAAAAACATTGCTTTTTTTTGCTTATTTCATATCACGTTTTTGCATATTCGAATTTTCAAATAAAGCCAAGAAAAAAAGCAATATTACCATGTTTATCATTCCTAATAGACTTTCTGAAACCAAGAGTGCTCTTTATAAAATCAAATTAAAACTTACCTCCTGTTGGCCTCAGCGCACAAAACTGCTGCATTCCGTGGATGCTTTAAATTCGCTGCTTCTCGCTGCTGGAACGACTTGCCACCTCCTTTTCGTGCTATAAAAACAGTAAGAACTTTTAGTACTCGTACTAAATATAAACAACACTTATTACGCATACAAAAGGAAACTACTTTCTGAACTCACCCTGGGACTGCACGCAGTTTTTTGTTGGTGGCCATAGTAGTCTTGTGTTCCTAGTAATAAGATGTGCTTCGTTCGCTTTGTTTTGCTCGGTGATTGAATAGTTTTCATGCGATTGGCACAACACAACACATCCCAGTCAGTCATACACACCACAATACTTTATAATTTATCTGCAACACTTATTTGCGATAACTATTATTTACTCATTGTTTTATTAGCATTAATTTCTTTTCGTTTTAAAATGTAAAGAAGTAAGTTTTTTTCTGAAAAATACATTGACAGCCGGCTGCGCCCGCGTCTCATCGTTTGACAAAGACTAAATATTGTTTATTTGAATAGTCTGTCCCACAGACAAGTGATGTTGGAGCGTCGGGCGTGGTGGGTCTATGCGTGTACATATTTTTAAATTGTACACAAAATAATACGGTACAATTTATTTTTGTTGCCGTATATAATAAATTATTTATTTATTTACTTATTATTATTTTTATGTTTTTAAACCCCCTAATAGGATTTATTGATGTCCGTATATGTGTACGTGGCATCATAACGGGCTCTGTCAGAATATCAGCGCTGCGTTTTTTTTTTTTTATATCGCAGCATTATGCTGAGATAGGAGCCTTTTTGGCCTCGCACAGGTCTTTTTACTCTTTTTTGTTGTTATTCTGTTAGTTTATAATTTTTTTGTTATTTTTTTATTTTATTTATACCTTAATTTTATTTCTTTTACTATTTGTATTCCCTGTGCGTGTCCCAAATAAAATATTTTTCTTTCTTTCTTTCTATAAATCTTCACAATGCCCAATTCGGTTTCAGACCCGGACTATACGACGTAGACTGCCATCATGTGTGTTAGGAAGGATTATACCTATATCTAGTTATGCGGTTAGTTTTAACCTCAACCATGTCATAGTAGATTAAGTAGTTGAAAATAAAGCTTTGAACTAAACACACGTCTTAATTACTCCAGTTTCTGTGCGAAACTTAACACGCTAAACATATGGTCCAAACGAACCGGATTCAATAAGTGTTGTAAAAAGTTTATAAAAACTGTCCGGCCGATCGAATACAATAGGCTCGCACATTCCTCAGCGATATGAGTGAATAACAGAATAACAAGCCCATTAGTGAATACTACTTTGATGACGAATTTTTACATCGTTATAACCAGTGTAAATTACGCGAATTTGGTTTTAAAATCAACCTTAAAAGTGCTCTTTTACGATAATGAGTACTTCAAGCAGTCAACTGCTCAATATTATAGAAGAAACAGCTGGTAAAATGCAGAAAGCCCAAGTTAATCTGTATAAATGTCCTAAGGCACGATTAACAAGGGGTTACATCCAAGCAAGATAACAATGTATAGAAGAATATTGGCAGTCGTTTAAAATAACACACGAAGAACTTGTTAAGTGTACACCAAAAGAACAACGTGCGAACATCCAGTACTTTGTTAACGAAGACTATTATGTTATTGAAGACTTGTTCTTGTGTTTACAAGGAGATTTAAAGGACATGATTTCTGCATTGTCATCAGCAGGAGACGTATATAGTAACATGCCAAGCACGACCAACCAAATTCAAGTTAAATTACCGACAATCCAGCTCCCTGAGTTTAATGGCAATTACGATGATTGGCCCACTTATCATGATTTGTTTATATCACTAGTCCATGACAATACGTCACTAAGTTTGCACCGGTGAAGCAGAAGCCTTGCTGAAACATATAAAGGTTACGGAAAATAACTACGAACAAGCGTAGAATATATTGAAAAATCGTTTCGGGAATAAACGAGTTATAGTAAATACGTTGTTCAAACGACTTACCGGACGAAAGGCGATCAAAACACCAACTGCAAATCAGCTAAAGTCCTTGCTAGACACTACAGTGGAATGTATGAATAGTTTACAAAATCAGGATTTAACTATTAACAACTGGGAGGGTCTAATTTCTGAACCACAAAAAATATAATTAGGGGAATTATATTTTTAGTGGTTCAGAAATTAGACCCTGAGACCCATAAGGATTGGGAGGAGCATACATACACTCAGTAGTTTTACAAATTACCCACCTTGAAAGAATTTTATATATTTTTGGTGTCTAAGTTCCGTACATTGGAGTTGGTGACACCTGGTAGTTCTTCCGCTGTCTCAAGAGAGAAAACTATCAAAGATAAGTCATGCCATGTTTCTGCAACCACACCGGCCAAGACGTGTACAATGTGCAAGAAAGACCACGCACTTTGCCATTGTAAAGATTTTCTAAAGCTACAACCTATGGAGAGAAACGAGTTTGTAAGGAAGAATAGCCTTTGCTACAATTGTCTGGCACCAGGGCATTCAGCCTGGAAATGTCGCATACCTGTATTCTGCCGTCGATGCAATCACCGGCACCACTCACTGTTGCAACAGCAGAGAAGTAACAACAAGCAGTCAGACAATTCACAAACTCCACACGTACATTTCAAAGGAAAGGAACCAGAACATACAAAAGAAGACGTCGCAATAGCATCACACTTCACCACGAAGAAGTCCACAGCTTTGCTGGCAACAGCAAATGTAAAAGGGGACAATGGACTAACGACAGTATTGCGCGCCTTAATTGACCAAGGGTCACATGAAAGTTTTATCAGTGAGGGGGCAACCCAAAGACTAAAGGTAAAACGCAAAACTACTCGAGGAACAATTACAACGGTTGGAGGTAAACAGACACACATAAATCACATTGTAGAATTTGATCTTTTATCGCGGTGTGAAGATGGTTTCAAGATTTCTCTGAAGGCTTACGTCACACCCAAGAACATAACCTCCAATTTGCCACAAAGACATTTCACCCACAAAATCGCTGACTGGCCGCATTTACAAGGCCTCACCCTGGCAGACCCATGTTACAATCAACCAGGGCGAGTGGACATTTTATTAGGTGTTCAAATCTATGACATCATTATGAAAGGCGGTCTGGTTAAAGGTCCTTTAGGCTCTCCAAGTGCACACGATACACGCCTAGGATGGATTCTTTTTGGAAAGGTGGAAGAAATCCCTTCTTCGGAAGATATTACCGTCATGCATCAACGTATGGATATTGAAAATATGATGAAATCTTTTTGGGAAGTAGAAGATGACAGTTCGAAGAAACTAACAAAAGATGAAGAAGACTGTGAGAAAATATACAAGGAAACACACAAGCGAAATGTTGAAGGAAGATTCGTGGTAAAATTACCATTTAATACAGAAAAGCCGGAGTCATGTAAAGGTAAAACTAGAGATATAGCATTGAAAAGATACATGCAACTCGAAAAACGTTTTGAGAATGATACAAATTTGAGGACGGAATACACAAAGGTAATGAAAGAGTATATTGATCTGAACCACATGGAAATTGTTCCAGTAAGGGAGTCAGAAAATTCAGCAGTGTACTTACCACACCATCCAGTCATGAAAGAAACCAGTGAAACAACGAAGGTTAGAGTTGTCTTTAATGCTTCGTCCAAGGGTTGCAATAATATTTCGCTGAATGATGAACTGCTGATAGGACCTCAGCTACAGGAGGACATGAGATATCTAGTCATGAGATGGAGAATGAAGCCTATCTGTTTTGTGTCTGACATCGAAAAATGTACAGACAGGTGTTGGTGACGAAGGAAGACGCAGACTTCTAGCGTATTCTTAAGCGTCAACATTCAAATGAAGCAATTAAAGATTATCGTCTGCTACGAGTCACATTTGGTACTGCTTCTGCCTTGCTGTGAAAACGCTGCAACAGCTAGCAGAAAATGAATGGAAGGACTATCCTATAGCAGCTGAAACCATCAAGCATGATTTTTTTATGGATGATCTAATGTCTGACCAGGATACAGTAGAACAAGCTATAGAAGTAGCTAAAGATATTAACCACATCCTACAAAGAGGAGGATTCAAGCTGCAAAAGTGGGCATCCAACAGTACCAACTTCCTAGAACAATTTGAAGCTGAACAGCATAGTAAGCAAGTTAGAATCGACATGAAGTTGCATGGTACTGTCAGAACACTAGGTTTATCCTGGAACATGGGCAAAGATACTATTCATTATCATCTTGATTACGCCCTTATGACTGGAGTCGTGACCAAAAGAAAGATACTGGCTGACATTCACCGGCTATTCGATCCTTTGGGATGGCTGGCTCCAGCGATAGTACCTGCAAAAATATTAATCCAAAGTTTGTGGCTGAAGCAAAGCGCCTGGGATGACGAAGTAGACCCTGAAACAGAAAAAGAATGGATTAAAATAAGAAAACGCTTATCACATTTGAAGGTTGTTGAACTGCAACGATGGTTACAATGCACAAGTGAAAGCATGAAAAACGCCTCTGTACACGGTTACTGTGACGCTTCTAACAAAGCTTATGGTGCTGTTGCTTACCTGAGGGTACTGGGAGAAGACCAGCAATACAAAACGACCATAATTGCTGCCAAATCTAGGGTTGCGCCTGTAAAACCAATGTCACTACCAAGACTCGAGCTATGCGGAGCGGTATTACTTTCAAAATTATTAAAGCAAAAAAGCGAAGCTATGCATATTCCTTCTAAACAAATATTTTCGTGGACAGACTCGACAATCGTTTTATCATGGTTGCAGGGAGATCCTGCAAGATGGCAAACCTTTGTGAGGAACAGAGTCGTAACGATATTCAATAACATCGGTAACAAGTGGTTTCATGTCATATCAAAGGAAAACCCAGCAGATGTCGTATGAAGAGGCATGCTGCTATCAGATTTGAAGAATTGTAGATTATGGTGGGACGGACCTGAATGGCTGAAACAAAGGGAAATACCAATGCAAGCATAAGCACTTCGACTGACCTAGAAATGAGAAAAGGAATAAATGTAAACGTAGTAACGGACGAGCCACCCGTCGAAGAGAAAAAATGGTCAACCCACTTCAAGGTTTGTGATACACTGGCAGAGTTGTTGCTAGCAGTGACGTATTGCAGACAATTCTTGAACCTGAAAAAGGTAAAAATACAGATTAGTTTAAACACAGAAGAATTAGAAAGATCATTACACAAATGTATACAAATAACACAAAGAGAATGTTTTGAAGAAGAAAGTAAAGATTTGAAGGACAAGGGTCAAGTTAAGAACAGGAGTGTACTGAAGTCACTCAATCCATATTTGGATCTAAATCATATCCTCAGGGTGGGCGGTAGAATTCGACACGCCAATATAGACAAGGATAGAAAACACCCCATCATCTTAGATAATAAATCCCATTTGACAAGACTGATTGTGGCCGATGCACATAAGGCAACTTTACACGGAAGTGTACAGTTAATGTATAATTACGTTCGATCTAAATACTGGATTGTAAAGGGAAAAAGTTTAGTAAAGGCTGAAGTACACAAATGTTTAATCTGTGCAAAACAGCGGGCTCAAATTAGAAACCAGTTTATGGGGGACTTACCCAAAGAACGAGTGACACCTGCTCGAGCATTCTTGCACTGTGGTGTCGACTTTGCTGGCCCGTACCGAATCCTAATGTCTAAGGGAAGAGGTGCTAAAACGAACAAAGGCTATATTGCATTGTTTATACACTTGGGAGCAAATAAATCGAGCCACTACCTTTTTTCACGTAAAATGGTAAATATTTTTGGGAATATGGAACGTATCAATTCGAACTATATATCGCCTAAAAGTTAAGTTAATAACCTTAACAATGAGGGTAAATTATTGAATAATAACCTTATTGAATGATAAATTATTGGCTCTGCAAGAAAAATGGTAATTTTGATAGAAAATTTTGTAGGGCTAAAACAGTCCATAAAAACAATAAAAAACAAAATTATTGCAAAAAAAATATTCTTAATAACTGGTATTACCCCCCCGTGCCCTGATGCATTCTTGTAGCCTATTAGTCATCGATCTGATCAGAGTTACGATGACATATTGTGGTATGTTCTCCCACTCTTCAAGCACAGCGACTTTAAGCTCGGGAATGGATGAAACAGCGGGAACCCTGGCTCGGACTCTCCGTTTTAGCTCGTCCCATAGGTGTTCGATCGGGTTCAAATCGGGACTTCGTGCTGGCCATCCCATTTGTTGAATCCCGATCGCAGACAAGTATTCCGTAACGATCTGCGCGGTATGAGGTCTCGCATTGTCATGCATAAACAAGAAATTTTCTCCGACAAAACCAGCATACGGCATTACGTGGTCTTCAAGAATGTCAGTTATATATCGGTCAGCTGTTAATCCACGTCTACCACTGCCATCGTTGGCGGGGTCGACGAAGACAAGTTCCGTTTTTCCGTCTAGAGAAATTCCTCCCCACACCATACAAGAACCACCACCAAAACTCACAGTTTCTCGAATGCAACATTGGGCAAATCTTTCACCAGGACGTCTATACACTCGGTTTCTCCCGTCATTGCTAAAAAGACAGATTCTTGACTCGTCAGAAAACAAAACTGACCTCCAGTCTTCTAACGTCCAATTAATGTGTTCTCGTGCAAACTCCAAGCGAGATCGGCGATGAGCTACAGTAAATTTTGGGCCAGTTGCTGGTTTGTGTGATGTTAAATTTCGTTCCTTTAGTCTTCGTCTCACTGTCCACCTACTGATTGCGACACCTCGAACGTCACGTAACGCTTGCTGTAGCTGAACAGCATTAAGTCCACGGTCGCGCAACGAATTGGTTGCAATAAAGCGGTCCAGGTCGCCGAACAAAAGCACCAGTCTCCAGATACCTGTGGTATACCCGCTGTACCTTTGAACGACTCAAATGAAGTCTGCGTGCCACTTCACGTTGTCCGTGTCCAACCTCAAGTAAAGCTACAACTTGGGCAGCTTCCGTCGGTGTAGTATCCATTTTATCAGGTTATTTTGATTACACAGACACAGATAAAGACAACAATAACAAGTAATATGGGTATGATTAACAAAAACCTCAAATTTAATCTTTTCTTAACAGAGTACAATAAAAATGTCATAAGCAAATTAAATGCGATAATTTTATTCTACCCTTTAAACTTTAATTAAAATGAAATTTTGACAACTAACTACCCTCATTGTAAAGGTTATTAAATACCCTTTTAGGCGATATATGTTTCGAATCGATGCGTTCCATAATACCAAAAATAATAACCATAATGCGTGAAAAAGGAAGTGGCTCGATTTATTTGCTCCCAAGTGTATGTATGGCAACTAGGGCCATATATTTAGAGCTTGTGGGCGACCTAACATCTGAAGCATTCATCGGAGCGTTCAGAAGATTTGTGTCACGTCGAGGAAGATGCAATCACATGTGGAGTGACCAGGGCCGAAACTTTGTCGGAGCCAACAAAGAGCTAGTCGAAGCCTGGAACGCAGTAAAGTTAAAATTCCAAGGTCATATAGCATATAATTTGGCCAAGGGTGGGACGCAGTGGCATTTTATTCCGGGATACAGTCCGAACTTCGGTGATCTATGGGAAGCCGGCATAAAATCCACTAAGTATCACCTCAAACGAGTCTTGAACAGCCACCTGACGTTTGAAGAGTTGACTACGCTATTGTGCCAGATCGAGGCTTGTCTTAACTCTCGACTGTTATGCCCCATCGATGATTCGGACAAGGATGACATGGAGGTACTCACTCCGGGACACTTCCTGATCGGGGAAGCACCAATCACCGTACCTTCACCAAGCTTGAAAGACGTTCCTGCTAGCAAGCTATCTCGATGGCAGCATAATCGAAAGCTATTGAATGACTTTTGGCAGCGATGGCAGCATGAGTACTTAGCAAGACTACAGCAACGCCCGAAGTGGTTAAAGATAGTCCCAGATTTGGACATTGGTCAGATAGTGCTCGTAAAGACGGACAATGCTGTTCCAGGAAAATGGCCACTTGGGCGCATCGTAGATAAACACCCTGGCCAAGATGGCGTTACCAGAGTATATAGTGTGAAAACCGGTAACCACATTGTTATGCGATCAATTGGTAAATTATGTCTTCTACCGGTAGACACCAAGGTTTAAATTTTAAAGACATACCGTGTAATTAAATTGATGTATGTACTGCAGTAGGATTGATTTACTGAGCATGTCATTTTATTAGTATACAGTTTGTTATAGTAATGACTATCAACAATTTTGTATCTAGTTTTGGATTGTTATGTGCTATGTGTAAATTAGTTAAACATCTTATTTGTTTTAAAAGAACTTAAGATCTTTTGGTGGGCGGTATGTTAGGAAGGATTATACCTATATCTAGTTATGCGGTTAGTTTTAACCTCAACCATGTCATAGTGGATTAAGTAGTTGAAAATAAAGCTTTGAACTAAACACACGTCTTATTTACTCCAGTTTCTGTGCCAACCGAAAGTGAACCTTAAAACGCTAAACAATGTGTCTTAAGCAGAATGTTCAGTATTATGCTGATAGGAAAACACCGGTCAATGCTTGTTTTCTGGACTTGTAGAGGGCATTTGACCTGGTGTCATACGATATCCTGTGGGAAAAGTTGCGAAAGGAAAGCAGCATTAACTGTGCTGTTATTTCTTTATTTAAGTTTTGGTATGAAAATCAGACGAACTATGTCCGGTGGGGTGGAACTCTGGCTGATGTGTATAGGTTGAAGTGCGTACCTTTACATTAATCAGCTGATTGTTGAACTCAGCAGCACCCGTATAGGCTGTCACATTGTTGGAGTTTGCGTTAACAATATAAGTTACGCTGACGACATGGTGCTGCTGAGTCCATCAATAAGCGCTCTCAGGCGTCTTGTTAAGATGTGTGAAGACTACGCGGTCACTCAAGGACTCAGGTACAATGCAAAAAAATGTGAATTATTGATATTCAAGGCGGGCACCAAATGTTACACTAACGTGCCGAATGTGACCATAAATAATACTCCGTTATCTAGAGTAATAAAATTTAAGTACCTGGGTCACTGGGTTACTCATAACCTGAATGATGACCTGGACATAGAAAGGGAACGCAGGGCGATGGCAGTCCGAGGTAATATGCTGATCCGCAGATTTGCACGTTGTACGACGCAAGTCAAAATTACCCTTTTCAGAGCATACTGCCAGTCTTTTTACACGTGCACTCTGTGGATCGGGTATACGCTGAGGGCATACAACGCCCTGCGTGTCCAATAAAACAATGTATTCAGGATGCTGTTGGGTCTACGACGCTTTTGTAGCGCTTCCGGGATGTTCGCCGAGGCCAGGGTTGATGGTTTTCATGCCATTATAAGGAAACGGTGAGCTTCTATCCTCGGTAGAATACGTGCTAGCTCCCACGGCATCCTGAATGTACTGTGTGATAGGTGGGACAGCCCCATGCTGGCTCACTGGATACGGCTGCACACGTAGGTGTCAGTCGTTTTAGATTTGTATATTGTGTGGTTTTTACTAACATTAGGTTAAGACCTTTACCAACAACTTATGGATCTTGTAATTTGATCTGAAATAAATAAATTAATAATAATCAGGTGAGTCCATCAGACATATTATCCCTGGTTGCTCTCGTCTGGCTAACGGCGAGTACTTGCACAGGCATAACCAAGTAGCCAGGATTATTCACCAGCAACTTGCTTTGCAGAATCCACAAGTTTGTATTCTGAGGTACCGTATTACAAGTATGTACCCGACCCAGTTCTCGAAAATGACCTTGTCACGTTGTACTGGGATCGGTCTATCATTACTGACAGGACTATTATCGCTAATAAGCCTGACATAGTAGTGATAGATCGATTAGCGCGCCGCACAATGATTATCGATGTTACCATTCCACATGACGAGAACCTCGTGAAAGCTGAGAAAGAGAAACAAATTAAATATCTCGACTTAGCACACGAGGTTGTTGACATGTGGAATGTGAGCTCGGCTGTCATTGTGCCGATTGTCGTATCGGCCAATGGCCTGATGGCAAAAAGCCTCGACCAACATCTCTCGAGGCTTTCGTTAGGCGGTTGGATCAAGGGCCTGATTCAGAAGGCAGTACTCCTCGATACGGCTCGCATTGTGAGGAGGTTCCTGTCTCTGGAGTCCTAACCACCAGTAGCTTGGACCCTGCTCCCGCTACCGGCGGACCACTATTTTTTATATTTTTAAATGTTTTTTTAAAAGTTGTTTTATAAAAGTATTTAAAAATGTATTAGAATAAGGATAAAAATAAATAAACGACATAATAATAATTAACACAAGCGAAATTCCTTAGTTATTATGTTTATTAGTTCGTGTGATTTTGAAGCTGGCGTCCCTCAAGGCGGTACATTATCTCCTCTTTTGTTCTTCATTCTTATTAATCTAATTAACACCGAACTTCGGGTTGCGTATCATCTTGATGCTGACGATTTGCAGCTTTACTATCAGGCAAGTGTGGACAACATATCCGATGCGATTGAGGAGTTAAATTTGGGACGATATCCTTCTCACCGCTCTGGTTTTTATTCACTTTTCTTTCTTTGTCCAGGCGGTCTTTCTTTGGAATACGCTCCCTCTGAACATCAGGATGGCAAACAGTCGGTTATCATTCAAAGTGAAAGCTCGTAAACATATTCGTAAGAAGTTTGTAAAATCATATCAGCGCTGATTTGCTGGGTTCGTTTTCTCCTCTACCTATAGTTATTTCTCCTGACAAAGTTTAATCTGTCTATATGTATGTATTTATGTATCTATGTATTGGTATTTTATTCTTTTTCGAGTAATCTATTCCTTTTGTTGCACCTGCCATGTTTTGTCTCTGCATCAACCTAAGGTTGACTGGTAGAAAATGCCTCAGGCATTAAGTCCGCCTTTGTACAGTATTTTTTACTGGTGCATATAGTTTTAATAATAATAAAAAATTGTAAAACTGATAAACAAATTCATTACCGAGAAAAATTACATGGCAAAATTCAAATCCTAATGGTCGGCACACCCTCAAAGCTTCAAATTACAGTCGCAATATTTTACAATGTTCAGAGTAAACTCAAGGTGACTGTTGACAGCCATTCTTCCTGAGGTGGCTTAATAAAAAGCCAAAGTATTGCGACAGCAACAGACCCTGATTTATTCAATGAAAAATTCATTGGTAACAAAAAAAACTGTAGAACGATTCGCTTTTACATGGCCTAATATAACGTTGACAAAATGAAATCGTTAATATTTAAAAACGGATTTTTTTGCGCTTTCTTTTGTTTTTTGTATTTGTATGCTCTTTCTTCTTCGTCATTTTTAACATTGTATATTTGCTAAAAGTGTTAAAATATTTTTTTCCGCTATATCAGTGCAACGTGGAGCCATAATTTTATTGCATGAGCGTAGAAAAAGGCAATGTGAGATAGTTAACATTCTTGGTGTTATTCGTCAGTTAGTTTCTTCACCAATTAAAGGCTAGAACGAGCTCGGCAACATCGGAAACCGTCCTGGAAGTCCGTAATCTACAGACCAAGGTGGGAAAAATGTCCCGAATTTTTACTAGTACTTATTATTCCGTAATGAACAATAATTACAAAGTAAGTTATTAATATTTATTCGTAATTTTTGTAACGGAACCCAGTTACTAAGCTTATGCTGTCCGTCTGTCAGTCAGTTAGTGGGCTGTAGCTCTTGAACCGTAGTAGATAGACAGTTGACATTTTCACAGAGTGTGTACTACTATTACCACTATAACCACAAATTATACAACTTAAATATTTTTTTTAAGTGAGTCTCCACAAGAAAAGTGTTTTTTTTCGTGGTTTGAACCCTTCGAGTCCGTCTGTCACTTGGCTGGTTGTTTACTTTGAACTCTCTGTCTGGAGACAAAGCGAGGGTTAAATAAGTTACTCAACTATTTCATTTAAATTAAGGGTTATATTCATGATTTTAATGATTGTGAATATGTAAACATATACTTGTTACGGTCGTGAATCTCATTTGGTTCAAGATACAACCTGACACTGACCTGCAAATTTCAAAATTGGACTGGTGTAATTCATTCAAGATTCTTCACTTTGCATGTTTTGTATAAAGACATCAGACAGCATTAATGAATGTTGCGGGTAGTCGTAAAATGTGGGATCTGAGTTATAGTCGATGAGATTCTGTGCTCGGGTTACAGGTTTTTTCTAGCATTGTGTGTTTCTAGTTGTGAATGAGCCCACCCAATAGCAACCCGGTCCAGCATGGAATATTAAATTTCGTTACACTAATATCTATAAAACTGAATTTACTACAACCGAAAAATAGTAACTTATTTGTTTGTGATGAAATTAAAAGGGCCGATAATATGCTATGAAAATAATTTAGTAACCGCGCCATCCCAGTGACTCTGACTTCAATTCATATGAAAGGCCAAATTAATCATATTACCTACTTTGAATATTTCGCACATAAATGAGCTAAATGCTAAATGGCTTTTATTCAGCTCAAGATACGCTGTCCTGAATAACAACCAAGTTATAAAACATCTACGTGCAAAACAAATATCGCACTCACACAACCATAAAACCGTTAAATAGTTTCAAAGCATCCCTGTGGCGGCATCTACACCGCCACATGCGAACAACGCATCACACTGACGACAGACAAATCCTGCATCGCGCAATCTGAGTTTACCGCGCAGCTAGCATATATACAACTTCCCGACAATAATCATCGGGAAGTTGCCCACCAGATACGACATGCATCTGGCCGGAGGATCCTCCCTTTTCCAAGAGTATGAGATAACTTTACACCCTGTTCCTCATATCTCTTCACTGGTGACGCCGACGTGATGAACGACAGCGCAGCCTTCGTGCAACTACTTCAGCGTGACGTCATCATCATCACTCCTGCAAGTCATACAGCTAGCCAGCAACCCCGGCTTGAACGGTTGTCCTGACCATCAGCATTCAGCGCAAGCGTATACCTGGTCATCACCTTCAGCCTCATCAGGAAACTTGGCACAGGTGCATATTCGGCCGGTCCACAAGCAGAGCGCTTAATCCCTATCCTGGTCGACACCAGCAGTCACCCACCCCGACTCACTAGGGCATCTTCGCAGAAAGTTCCGACTCACCGCGAACTATGCAACACCCGTTTCCAACCTTCTGGAACCCAACTGGCATTGGCAAGCATTGCAAGATACAAGATTTAGTCCACTATCGACCTCCGGTCTCCAGTTTAAATTTTAATAGCTATAGATATATTATCTTCATTATTCGACGAATATGAATAGTATGAAAGCATTATTAGAGACGTAGCTGTGTAAATGACAAATGACTTTTATTTCTGTAAGTGGGTTTTTACAAATACTTTTACACGTCAAACATTTTTTTTTAAACTAGATGAGGTCGGCGTTTCCTATCTGACTACTCTGAGAAGAAAAGCCGAAACAAACTCAGAGGTTACAGTCTCTTTTAAAGTCCAGACCATGTTAAGACCCTATGGATTGATGTCTGAAATGGTCTTTTGAGGAAAGAACCACACAGATTGAGTGGACCTGTCCAGTCAGTGCAAGCATTTATCAGTAATCGTACAGCTCAACTCAAAACATAAGGAGCTCAACGATTCCACGAACACTACCAAAGAAAGGACATTGGGTAGACGGCAATAATTACTCAAACCGCCAGACCAAGATTACGATTAAAACTAACTGAGATAATAAAAATAAAAAAAACAAAAGTAAAAAAAAAATACCCACATAGTCTTAACATTCACAATAATAACAATAAAATAATACCTAGGTAAGTATTCATGTCATTGTTTATTTTACAGATCATAATAATATGAGGACCATGTAGGTAGGTGTCTGAAATGGTCTTTTGAGGAAAGAGCTCAACGATTCGACGAACAATACCAAAGAAAGGACATTTGGGTAGGCCGCTTTAAGTACTCCAACTGCTAGATATAAAAAAATAAAGAAATAACTAAGAGAGACAAAATATATAAAAATATTACCCACTAAGTCCTCACACGGAATTAAAATAATAATAATAATATACAAAGTAAATATTATTATGTAGATAGTTATATTCTGCGAACCCACTTTATCGCTGTGGTAGAGCCATAAGCTCGTAGGCTGCATTTTTGCCCTTATCAGCCAGACATGGCGTGATGTGAAGGCGCCAGTGACCACCAGCTTAGTCGTAAGTTCTATGTATTAATTAGGTTAGATAGAATAGTCAGTTTTACATCAAGCTCTGTAAGCTCGGTTCGTTTGTTCTAATAAACTCTTAGTTAAACGAGTCCTAATATGTTTTATTTTCAACCATCGCTCCGCTCCCGAAATCTAACTGGCGCAGCCGGTAGGATTGCCGTAAACTGTTGCCTTCGCGGAAAGACTCTGAAAAGTGAAAAAGAACACCAAGGAACTTATTCGCGAGTGGTAACGTAGAGTCGTCATTACTTAAAATCTGTGAGACGTTCTTGGCAATCCTCGAACCAAATAAATAAGTTTAGATAACGCGTAACGATAACGTGGATGAGCAGAGATGGTGATAAGTTATGCGGCGGTTGGACTGTGAGTACCCTTCTACTCCCTTCCCAATTCCCCACACTAATTATGTTTAAAATCTAATGAAATCTAATGAAAAAACTTTATGTGGTAGAAATTAATTAAGTATTTAATTAGTGATTAATAAAATAAATGAATATTATCTTCATGCTATTATAGCGACAAATATGGAATTTTTTATAAGACTTTTCATAAGATTTTCTTTAGAATTTTAATTTAGTTTGTTAATTTTAATTAAACTTTTAATTTTGTAAATTATCTATTGTTGCACATCTTTTTTCTTATCGATTCTATTTAAAACGAATAAAGGCCAGATTCCTGTATCCGCGGCCACCGGTCCCGCCCCGTCGGCTCGTACCGAAACACCATTTTCTATTCAACATGTTGAATCGTTAATACCCCGGGATATTTTAAATTTAATTCGTGAATTTAGTGGTGAAACGCATTTTATTAGTTTATTTCTAAGAAAGTGCGAATATGTTATTGAAAAGTATCAAGGGACTACCGATCGAAATGAATTTTTTTATGCAGAATATTACTAGTAAATTAAGTTCCGCTAATCTCGAATGTTACGTATAATTACTATTAATTGTATTCCCTTCCTATGGATTCCTTGAATCAAACCTTTGTCGTTATTCCTGAATTTCCTTACCTTTTGGTAGAAGGCTCGAAAAATCGTCCTATTGATCAACCATGCCAAGAGATAACAGCCAAGGAATACCTCTGCTCTGAAAATAACCTCATCCACTATATGGAAGAAACCTGTATCGAACAACTAATTAAATATCACCACGATTTGTCGCGATGCCACCCTCGTCAGATAAAGTCTGAATTCCTGAAACTACAAAGAATTAGTCCAAATAGTTGGATAGTGTATACGAAACATAAACAAATTATATCGCAATCATGTGGTAATGACGACAGCAAGGAACGCATACAAAGAACATATATTATAACCATAGAACCACATTGTGACGTTTCTATAGAAAATGTCCAACTCCATGGACAGCGTTCTTACTTCCTGCAGACGGAATATAAGCCTGTTCCTGTGATAAGTTTACCTGATTTACGAGAACTCACCTCTAACGCTGCGAAAATGGAACCTGTAAACCTGGATGATATCCGCCATTCAAATTACCTTCTGAAGAATATAGTGCGATTAGTGAGATCAGTGAAAACAACGGTGAAAGTGTCAGTGTCGCTCTTTACTCTCTGTACGCGATCGTCTTTTTATTGTTAATAGTTATAGTTATGTATAAGTATAATATAAGGAAAATTTGTAAAGGGCAGGATCAAAATAGAGTCATTCAGAGACCTGTGTTATTAGTGTCTTAACGCTATGATTCTCACTTTATGATTATTTACTATTTTTATAATTTTGCGAAGTTCTCGGAAAATCCCTGTTTTTCCGATAGCTTCGGTCCAAAGGGGGAGGAGTTATATTCTGCGAACCCACTTTATCGCTGTGGTAGAGCCATAAGCTCGTAGGCTGCATTTTTGCCCTTATCAGCCAGACATGGCGTGATGTGAAGGCGCCAGTGACCACCAGCTTAGTTGTAAGTTCCATGTATTAATTAGGTTAGATAGAATAGTCAGTCTTACATCAAGCTCTGCAAGCTCGGGTCGTTTATTCTAATAAACTCGTAGTTAAACGAGTCCTAATATGTTTTATTTTCAACCATCGCTCCGCTCCAAAAATCTAACTAGATAGTAGATACTCAAACAAATAACATGTCTGCAGTAATATTAATCATAATTCTCCTATCTATGTCTATGTTACCAACCTTTGTTATTTTTTATTGTTAAAAGTACCTGTTGGATTTAATGTTGGTATTGCATTTTTAAAAATTAGACATACGCCGCCGTCCTTTTGCATATTGTCGGCGTTATTTAAAATTCCCTAAGCAAAATTTTAAACGCCTTGGCTTTATGTAAAAGGCCTTAAGCCCCATTGACGATTCGAAAGCCATATAGATAGTTTCTATTCAAATTGATACAACTACTTTTATTTTATACGAGATCGGTCAGTCAAGAAGTGCTATACCATCAAATGTTAATCAGAACTTACGTTTTATTGTAACTTTCCGAGTTATCTAATAACTTCTTCCCACTTCTTCCCACTGTGGCGTAGTGGTTCTGGTGGTAGGTCTTTCACTGGTTCATGGTAATGTGTGGCCCTAGCCTTGTATGTCTCATAGTTCCTGCAAACTAACTGCATTTGTTCCAGGGTTTGACACTACTTATGGCTAGCACATCAGCGTAGATTGCTTTAACATTATGGGAGATAATGTCTGCTGGTCAAGGACTTATTTTTTGACAGACTTATCTATCAAAGAGGCCACAAATGATTTAAATGTGTATAGTTATATTCTCGGTGTCACCCTGAGTGCCCTGTCTAATTTCAGAAAGTAGCCTATAATCATAGTCCTCACCATCAAAGGCAGACTTGAGTTGATCAATTAACTGATCCCACGACATTATGCTGGGTTTGATATATCTAAACCAGTGTAAGGCATTACCCGTGAATATATCGTGAGAACAATAAAGCATGTCTCCTTAGAATCTCTCTTACCGAGTCTGAATTCTTCGATCTTTAGAATGAATGATCGAACACAAGAGGTCCCGTCAAACTTTGGTTTATTGCCTTGATGGCTTTGACAAGTGATAGTGATGTTAGTAGGGTTGGGTGTACTTGCTTCACCTTGCTGATTACTGCTAGTGCTAGCAATCGAGCTGGGGCTGTATTTGTTTAGAAGCGTGTTGTATTGTGTGCCTAGGCTATGAAATAGTGACTAATTACTTCTTTTCCTTGATGTATTCAGGTGTGGTTGGAGTAATTCTTGCTAACCGGTAATAAATGTGGTTCTTATATGAGAGAGCCACACTCAGAGCATAAACAGAGTTCACCGTTGTTAAAAAGTTTTGGAATTCCATGTTGATTGAGTGACACCGTTGAGATCATCTTCCTCATCTAGTCCCGACTTTAAAATATCATCACTGGTGAATTTTTTTGCCAACATATTAATTTGTTTCCTGAAATCTATGACCGTTCCGTAATCAACACCCCTTATTGTGACCTCTTATTCTAATTCAGCCTGCCTCAGGTGTATGAAGTTAATAGGGTGAGAACTCATTGTGATAGTCTAGTTAGCACAATTCAACTGAATCTAATAATATACACAGGTAAGAAAAATATAGCGACAAGTCAGCTGCTGAAATGACACTCAATAGTAAGTACAACAATGATTCAGCACTGTGGTGGTATTTAGACAATAAAATGGTTAGATTAATAAATAAATTGAATTTACAACAACTTTAGTAGTAGGTTGATAGAAAAATTCCCATTGAAATTTTTTCCAACAGTTATAATTTAGTTGCAGGTAGATGGAAAATTTTGTTAGATTTTTTTTTACATTGTTTAGGAAAGTTTACCGCCACGATGCTGATATAGGAGTAGATAGAAAGACCTAGAGAACCGAGTGTGCGCCACAGAGGCCAGCTGTGGGTTCAGCATGGTCACTTAGGCCACTGCCTGCTTTCCTAGTTATCTAATAACTCGGAAAGATACAAAAAAACTTAACTTACCTTTGCGAAAAATGTACAAAGCCAATATACTTGGATTTTGTCTTGTAAATTAAGTAACTTTTGTAAATTTTACACAATGATTTCTCTGTTAAATCGTATTATACTATAGGAATGAAAGCTGAACGGAAAAAAATAAAGCCTAAAATTCGTTCGTAGCGTAGGGTTGTCTCGCAGTGAGTTGGAAGACATATATTCTCGTTTATTGTGTCACTGAAGCATTACGCAGCTTTTTCTTTCTCTACGGGTTGTTTGTTTCAAGTTTTTGTCTAATTTAAATTGATTTTCAGATATCTTGGTATCTTGGCGACGGAAACACCCTGCATGAGAACGACACGGAGACGTTCGACTCGGCAGGAATGCTGGAGGATGAGTACATCGAGAATTTGCCCGATGACAATGAGGTGGCTGGCGCAGAGGAGCATGTTATCGGTGTAAGTTTATATGTATCTATGTTTCTATATCTATTTATGTATCTATATGTTTTATATGTATGTATTTGTATTTTTTTTATGAGATTGTGATATTTGTCTTGACGGACCCGGTCGAATGCAGATAGGATCTCAAGTTCCCAGTTTTTTTTTGTCGTTGAGTGACGCATGTGTTCTCTGGATCAAATCCCTACGGGTTGTTTGTATCTATCTTTGTTGGTTGTTTGTTTGTAACTAAGCTTAATAAAGTTGTCTACTTATATAAGTCTTCTCGCTTCATACGATTATGGTTTTCGGACCGCTGAAATAGTAAAATGTAAAAGGTTTCTGAAGCTAATGGGAATCAAATTATGTACTGCAATTAGTTCTCGATCGCATTTTTTATATCGTTCTCACATGTAGGCTCAACGTTATGATGTAACTAATATATTTGTAAGAACAATATTATTAAAAAGAGTGTCCATGGAGTTTCATGCCCTTTCTTCTCCATAGGTATTGACTATGCTTTGGACTGGGCAACTAGCTTCATATTTCTGACTGACCGACTCCTTGACAATTCAAAAGTGCCTGTAAATGGTTTAATTGAAATAAATTAAATTGTCGAAGCCGGGGCGCGTAATCAGGAAGCTATAAAGATAACTCGGAGAGCGACGCAAACATTATGCGGTATTAAGGACGTTCATTATAATCAACGTGGAGGAAAAATGCAATGGATGCCTAAAACAATATAGTACGTCGCCGTATTTGCGTGGTCACGGTAATTAATTAGAGTTTCATGGATAAATGGCTGCTTAGATTTTTCGAGACGGCAGTTGTACCATGTCACGTACAAAATAACATTTAATTGTCTAATTTAATAGAGCATCTGCGATGTTACATTCTGTTGGTGCCTGCCAATTCAAACACAGTTCTAGCAAAACCTAGCACATCGATGAACGTAATATTTTTCCACATCCTAAAGCATAGTTCTTACAAATGTTTCTCCTCACTGAACAAAGCAAGTCTCTGTCACAAAAGATACTACCAGATACTAAGTGAATGAATTCTTTAAACACGGTGAAAAAGTTATTAAAATGCAGCTCTCACTTTTATAGCGTTTTTTTATTGGCATAAAAATGTGTACAAACAAAGTGAAGCTCTGACTACTACGCTAGGTAAAAAAAACTATATTACAAAGCCAGTTCTTATTCTAATCAGTAGGTTCTGAATTCTCTCCATTATTGGCTTTTGGTTTAAATTAGTTTACTTTTATTTTACTTTGTTAGATTATTTTATATTTTGTAAATGTGAGAGCGTTGTTGGCCATGTAGATTGTAAATATATAGACCATAGTCTATTTGTTAAACATATGGTGCTTGTTGACAGGCCTACACTGTCCTCCCACCTATTAACACTGTAATTTGAAAACATTGTAAAAGTCAAATATTTTTAAAAGAGTAACCATGGAGTTTCGACCAATTGGAACCGTGCACCTAGATTCTGACGTTTTATAAGTGCCCATGTAGGTTTATGTGAAATTGAAGAATTTCAGTTACTTATTTTGATTACGTACAAAATCGTAGGCTTCATTTAGCAGTTCACAAAACAAGTTTAATCCAAAATATCTCTGGATTATTAAACCATTATCAGACACAAAAAGTGCGTCGTAATACTCGAATTCAATATATTAGAGAATTTTGTATTGATGCGTGAATTGACGATTTTTTGCGTAACTGCCCGTAAAAAAAGATTTACGATATTAAACCTATTTTAATACAGTCCACTTAATCATTTATTATAAAGTCCCGATTGAGCCCAGCTTTAAATAGTATTTAGTTTGGGTTTTACTTGCTTTTACCCACAACCATACAACATTACATAATATATCCGCATATTTGTAAGAAAGGTCTCTGTGTTTTTTTCTTTTGTGTAATGGAAATATAAAAATCCCCCGTCGAGCGACGTCATTCGCCACATATAAATAAAGAGGAGGCTAAACACAAGAGGGTATATGTATATTAATTTGTAGTTTTGACATCGTTAAGCTTCAAGCTTAGCAAAATTTAACATCACGCCTTGTTTCCTCGAAGGGTTGGCAGAGGTGTGTGTACACCCGACTTTTTGCCAGTTAAACAATAATATAGTTTTCACTTTTGAAACAGTTGAAAGTGTAGATACTATTTGTACGATGTTTATTCAGTGCTACAGTTATTCATACATCACCTTTTCTCTGTGTTCACATCACATAGCATCTCTTGGGATATAAAGTGATTATTCTACTTCCTTCTGAGGGCATCTCTAGAGGGTTCTGCGCGTGATGTTTACATTTCAATAGCTTTATATACATTATGCGAACAGAATCATACATTTCTACTTAGTTTCACATTGTACTTGTAATGGTATAGTTCATTAAATGATAAACTCACTATCCGTTCGGTAAAACCAACTAAGTATCATTTATCATTACTTTTTCAACGTGATATCTAATGTCAACAATACTTTTATCATAAAATAGTAAATAATTCAGGACATAATTCTAATATACCATAACATCCGCCTGTAAAATTTTCGTCTGTTTCGTCCAAAAAGGTTAAACAGAGGTGTACCTAAAGTAAACCAATATTTAGTCAGTTATGTTGAAGACCTATCTGTTGACTCTGGGCTGCTACTGATACATTTCTGATGGGACAACCCAAAAACACTTTGTCCGAGCTCAAGCTCAGCCGTAGCTCAAAAAAGAAACTATAACCTTTACATTTTATAACGTTGCGCTACTAACGTTGAACTTTCATATCCTCTGTTCTCTGAATGTCGACGGAGTTTCAATAAAACAGCGTTCGGATCGCGTCCGCTTGATTTAACTCGTCCACAATGGTTGCCTTTGTGCACCTGAACGAGTGGATATTCTCTCGGAATATATTTTATAAGAGCCATACAACTCCTGCTTTTTTATTTCAGGTGAAATACTTTTCTTCGTTATATTTTCTGCTAATTAAAGGATCAAAAAGGAAGAGAATACGCTTTTATCATCCAAAACTACAAATTAATATACATATACCCTCTTGTATTTAGCCTCCTCTTTATTTATATGTGGCGAATGACGTCGACTGGGGATTTTTATATTTACATTACACAAAAGAAAAAAACACAGAGACCTTTCTTACAAATATGCGGATATATTATGTAATGTTGTATGGTTGTAGGTAAAAGCAAGTAAAACCCAAACTAAATACTATTTAAAGCTGGGCTCAATCGGGACTTTAAAATAAATGATTAAGTGGACTGTATTAAAATAGGTTTAATTTCGTAAATCTTTTTTACGGGCAGTTACGCAAAAAAATCGTCTAAAAGCACTTCAAGGGTCAATTCACGCATCAATACTAAATTCTCTTTATATATTGATTTCAAGTATTACGACGCACTTTTTGTGTCTGATAATGGTTTAATAATACAGAGATATTTTGGATTAAACTTGTTTTGTGAACTGCTAAATGAAGCCTACGATTTTGTTCGCAATCAAAATAAGTAACTGAAATTCTTCAATTTCACATAAACCTACATGGGCACTTATAAGACGTCAGAATCTAGGTGCACGGTTCCAATTGGTCGAAACTCCATGGTTACTCTTTTAAAAATATTTGACTTTTACAAAGTTTTCAAATTACAGTGTTAATAGGTGGGAGGACAGTGTAGGCCTGTCAACAAGTACCATATGTTTAACAAATAGACTGTACAGGAGTCAGAGCATTAAAATATTGAAATTTATTTTAACGCGGTAGTGTTATCACTCCCTCCAAGAGTTATTTAATAACTTGCATAACCTTTTTTACATCAGTTTTAACAACAACAATTATCATTTTGTTCGTTTATGTCAATAAATTGCCACATCCCTTTCTGGTTAGAACCGGGCTGGACGCTCTGACCTCTCAATTCGACGATAATAATTAAAAGCGCGAGCGTGTGAAAGGTCTCGAATTTTGACTGTGACATAATATATGTTTGTGCGTTTCGTGAACATTCCATGTTCACGGTTTTATGCATTTTGTGATTTGCAGCGATTCCTATTCTTTAGCGAGCGGAATTCGGAATGTGTGAAATGTGTTTGTTAGACGTTTTTGTAACCTTGGCTATTTTTAGGCATTGTTTTGAAAAAGAAAGAATTGTTTCGTATTTTAAACTTTTTTACTTTCTATTTACCTATAGGTACATGTCAGGTCTTAGCTTGCCAGCTTAGCAGGCCGTAGCATACAACTGAAATACTTTTAAACGTTTCATGTGCGTGACGTTTAGTTCCGGAATACAAGTGTCTCGAGATTGCGGACATTAAACAGCCGAGATGACTCGCTTCCACGAAGACGGAACGTAGTCTTCTTAGTTAAGATTTGTCTTCCGGTTATACCTTATACGTCATTCCACCTTTACTCAACATTATTTATACAATATTAAAGATAATATTCTTGGTATTTTCTTTCAGAGTCTGGAAATCGGAAATTATTACCCAAACTTGGCTACCAAATAATTGCATTGCATACCTCCTAAAAGCAATATGATATTTTGTGACAAAACAAAAATATGTAGTAAGTTACCTACTTAAGCTAGGATGAAAGATGTCTCTACATCGTGCACTTTTTGTCGAAATAGTTTCACTTTAGTACACTCTGTTGAGGCGATTTTTTTTTTAATTTTTGGTCAGTATTGAGTTGAATGTTGATCAAATGATTCGCGACGGTTTGTTTATAAACAAATTTGTTGCTGAGTGGCTGTTAACATGTTGGTGGCATCACTGCGTGTTGCAGAGTTGATCATGGCATGTTGACAAGTTCTCTCTCGACGAGAGACAACATCAACAAATGCTGTCGTTGTGGACGTGTTTTTTACCAGTGTATATACATGGCAGTAGTATATAGCAATGATATAGACCTTAGACCAAAACTAAAGAGTTGCGAGCACTCTTCAACAACTACACAACATTAATATCATTGTTCGACCACTCCTCACTAATCTTCAAAATAAATCTACTGGAACCGTCTATAAATGTGTTTGATTGCAATCTAGTGAACGTATAAAAAAAACAATCATTCCTTTTTGATAAAGTAACAAGAAAAAAACGGACATTATTCTAAAATAAAGACATTTATTACATGTTCCTTGCGTTAACTTTGTGCTAAAATTTTCACCTCATTTTATCTTAAATGAACCCGTTAAATGTAACTCATTAATCATCTTGGCATTGTTTAGTTTAATAATATGATTTCGGTTCGACTTTCCGTGGTATAAACTGAGTCCCAACGTACAAGTTTACAAAAAGGAATGTTCTTAACAAATTAATTTGGTAATATGACGAATTATGGAGGTCCACATAGCGATATTAGATTGTCTAGAAGCGTTGCAGCATCACTTCATAACTTTATTATTGCTCTGATAATATTATGTTAGAGGTTCGCCTTGAAAGTGGTACCTACCTATTGAGAAATTACGCCTTATTCTGTTTTTCGGGAAGTTACTAAAGTGTATCAACATTTTCCAATGGCGTTGTCTGTGTTTTTTTCTCAAGTTCGCTAATTTGTTACAAACATAGCATCACGCCCGTTTTCACCGAAATATATAGCAAAGGAGAGTAGCACACCCACATTGCTGTTGTTGTTATGAGAAATATTTATACTTTTAGATATACAAAAACATGTTTTAAAAAAACAGTTTTCTACTACACTAACACAAGAATAAAAGTCCTAATTTTAAAATTATTTATATGGAGTACTACGTGGAGTTTAATAATTTATATGTGTGGAAGAGGTACCTATAAAAGTGCGCAGTCTCACGTCCGTGACATATTGCAGCGTTGCAATGTCCAGCGCTGCAGTGAACGCGAAATATTTTCAACTAGTATGACAGACGGATAATTTGATTTCAGTTCCTAAAACCTACGAAGTCGTATTTCGCTCTTACGCTACAGGACTTCTGGTACCCTTTGAAAAACGAAGATATTGCATCTTTTATGTGTTGCTCTTGCTTACGTTGTCGTTTTTAATATTGCCTAGAACAACATACTTTGTCGCAAAAAAAAAAAAATTGCGTATTTACACTATTCTATTTTTACCTGTCGCCTTTATGCAAATTAAATAAACACGAAAGTAGTAATATTGTACGTAAAATACTTTATATATATAAAACCAAATTAAGTACCTACCTACCCACGAGAAAAAAAAAATAAGATGAAAACAAATGCTAAACATTTAAGAAAAACGAAGCAAAAGAACCCATAAAATTTTGAAGGCCAGGTTTGTGAGGCAGACCCTTTCATTATTAGGGTTTATATTTTGTATTATTAAATAAGTATAGCAGCGCTCATAAGTCCATAAGCAATCTCACAAAGCAATAGAGTGACGCTTCGGTTTCACTTACGACCTTCTTCTATAAGTTGTTTCTACACTAACACGCACACACACTCTGTCTGAAATTGATAGTACTTCATCATTTCAACTAACTTATCTTAGGGCAAGGTGGCTTAGTCGTTACCGTGCTTGGGCAGGAGCGATTATGGCAAGCCCTGAGTTTGAATCTCACCTGCGCCTGCGGATTAAGCTTGAGGTTATTTTCAAACAATATATATTTATAGTTTTTGAAATGATACTTGAGGCCCTCCCGGGCCTTTAAAGGCTCAGTAATTCGCCAATACCTTTGAATCCCACCGGGCCCGTACGGGCCCACCCCATTTCACGCGGTTAATTATCGTAGTGTAAAATAAATAAAGGTTAGAATGCACTGTGGTATGTGTCAGGCTCGAGACAGATAGATAATCTGTGCAAATCATTCGTTTCCGAACGGAAAGTCCGGCTGACATTTTAATAAATAAATGTAGAAGACGCGTAGTTCGTGGTCGTGGGTGATCTGTCAGTAACCGCGTGTTCGTTTTTAGTGAAATTAAGTTGTGGATAGTTATTTGTGCGAAAAAACATTTAAAAAAAACGTATACAAACCGTTCGTGAAAATTGTAAGTATTATTTCGTCATTTATTTACAATATTCAACTATCGTAATACGAATACTGTTTTTATTTTGTAATATGGTCTGTTTATTCCAGGACCCAAAATTATTTACTTCTAGTGGGTAGCATCGAACAAAAAACTATGAAAAAACTTTTTGTGATCGCGGCTGCGAAATTCTACGAAATCGCGAAATCCCAGGGGCTCGAGGGGACTGAGGGAACGATACGTTCGCCGGGGATAGGGGACTCAAAGCCGAAAATATTTTTTTTTTGTTTGTTTTAATAAAATTACTTGAAGTGGTTCGATAATCATTCGATACTTGTCTCGTTCATGTTGTTTACTTAGATAATAAAAATTATTCAGATTTCTGTGAGGTAGATTAGTTAGTTGAACGTTGATTGAACGGTAAGTGACGAATGTTTAAATGTGTTTATTAAAAATACTCACAGTATTTAAATATTTCATACTTTACTAAATATAAATTTCTCTGTTATGCGTGATCATACATAAAAAAAACACGCATCGACTTGAGAACCTCCTCGTTTTTTGTCGTAGGTTATTAATGCTTAACTGGTGTACTTATATCGCACATGTGCGTGCTATTACTTTTATCAGATGCATTTTGAAAACGTAATATTACCCGATCTTCTAAACATATTATTTTAAAGAGCTAAGCTAAGCTCTTAAATAATTTTTGAACAATTACCTGACGCAATCCTGATGACGATACCTTATTTATCGCGACCCGCTACGACTTGCCGCGGTAAACGTTTATATTCAAAGTTCTGGTGCAATTTGGATCCAAGTCTAAGTGAGAACAGTGTCTCTTTAAGAATCGTATTTATTTCGTGCGCAAAGATATTAACCTAAATACCAAATACTATTGTGTTTCAAAAAAAAGTTACTAACATTGTATAGCAGCTTTAGCGAGCTAGTCAAACTAGTCAAGTATTTACAAACCTCCCAAATCCCGCAGTAGAAATATAAAGCTCTAAAACATTTTTTAACTACTTTCAGAACAATACTTATCAGACACTGTATAAAAATATCCAACCTTTGACTGTGGACGTGTAAAAGTGTTTGTACAAACCTACTTACAGAAATAAAATGATTTATCATTTGGAATACGAGAAAATGTTTTATTGTAGCTGTACCTCCGTTTTGCACATTGATATTGCATTTTCTCATGTAGTTAGTATTTAAGAGACTAAAGATTACTATTTTGGGGGATTTCAAATAAAATAGTAAAACAGAAATTCAGTTAGAAACTCAATATTGCTTTTTTTTATGTTTTCCGAGACTAGAGTCGGAAGCGGAAGCGCGTCACGCCGCGCTTCCGCGAACATTAAATAAAATAATACATTGTTTGTTTTATAAACCTATTCATGAATGATTAAATAAACGCAATTCCATGACCCGATCTCAATGTGTTTTAAAGAAGCGATTGTGGATCGAGTCGAGTAAAGACTGTGCGACGTTGTTTTTTTGGAAGAGTTTAACGGATAATCGCGCATCGCGCTCACTTCACCGAACCGAAGTGGTTGTTATGGCTTTGAGAATAGGGTGATGTCATAAGATCACGCCGCGCTTGCACTTAAGGCACTGTCATTGTCACATATATTATTTTACTTACTATGTACTTATTTATTTTACTAGAAACGCATCACGTATGCGCACTAAGAACAACAGAACAAGGCCATGCCAGTGTCCAATAAGTAGGATTTCTGTGAGGTAGATTAGTTGTTCACTTAATTGAACGTTTATGGTTAGTGACGAATGTTTTAATCTGTTAATTAGCGGTGTTTTTATTTATATTTATTTATATATTTATTTCTGAGTACATGGTACATTAAGATCTTAATATTAATGTACAGCTGCACATATACTACCGTTGCCGGTGTAGAAATATTAAAATTAAAATTAAAGTGCATTATATCCCCAATAAATATTTAAAAAAAAATAGATTTAAATAAAAAAAAAAAATATTATTTTTTATTACAATGCAATTTATGAATAGAATGTTACAACTAACTTATTATATAATGTCAAACACTTAAAATTAAATTTAAAAAAAATATGTTTAAATTAAAAATAAAAACTCAATAAACACACACACAACGTATTAATACAATTAAATATCAAAATTTATAATTAAAAAATTCGTTCACTGAATAGAAACAGTTGTCTAAAAGCCAGGCAAATATTGTTTTTCTGAATTTAGTAGTGGGTAGCACTCTAATGCAGGGGGGTAAATTGTTAAATATTTTAATAGTCTCTGTCTAGGTACAAGTAATTTATTTGGGCTTCTACTATTAACTCTTTTAGAAATGTGCTCATACAATGGGAACATGTGCGAATACCTTTTTATAAATAAACAAATTTCAAAAATGTAAAGACAACACCTCATAAAAAAAGTTAGTTTTCTTAGACATATCATTAGCTACCTACAGGAAGAAAGAACGTTAATAACTGCCCCGTGTCATGATCGGAGAGGGCTAAGTTACGTAAACTGCTTTTAGTGTCTTGGGTCGAGATATTACTAGCTATTTGATCTATGCAGCTTTTTTTTTCTAGTGGGCAATTTAATATGTGTCAAAAGGTTGAAATTATTTAAAATAGATATTAATTCTCTTGTCTGTGTAGTGTCTTTTAGAACATCAATATTCCAGTCTCCACATATTATGATACGATTCCTACCTTTATGAGTTAATTTGTGTAACAAATGTTCCATTTTCTTGAAAAATATACCTTTATCGGAATCCGGGATTCTATAAACACATACTAATAATAAGTTATGATTCGGAACTTCTATGCCGCAACATTCGAAACAATGATCACTAGATATTTCATTTGTTATTTGTAACGGGCTAAAATTTAAATGTTCTTTCACCAATATGCACGTACCGCCCCGTTTTTGATTGGATCTAGAGTAATTCGCAGCTAACTTATAGTTTGTAAGTCTAAGATTACATTCATGACCGGATTGTATAAAAGTTTCGCTAAGACATATAAAGTCTATATCACCCATCTCTTTCATCAACTCAATAACTGTTATTTCAAAGAGATCTGATTGATTCAATATTCCAGCTATATTTTGATGGAACAATGTAAATTGTTGTTTAACATTGCTGGCATTTTTGTTAAAAGGTGGGACGAAAAAACGTGTTTTGTACATGAGATTTACTTGTCAGCGATATTGGTGAATGTTCGTGGTCAGAATCCAATGGGTAATTTTTAACGTCAACAAGTATGCGACTGAAAATACTTCCAAATATACACTTTATACCAAGTTTGTTAAGTTTGCCTGTTTTATATGAGAACATTTTCCATGAGAGTTCACGATTTGTATCAGAGAAATTTGCACAGTTATAGTTTTGTATGTCCATGTAAAGTAAATTATTAAACAATTCTACTCGATAATTATAAATAAGTGCTCCCCTTATGTATGACGGAGAGCATAAAATCACATTTGTATGAGTTATTTGTTCCAAGGATTGTCTAATTAGTCTAACAAGTTTCATGGAGTCTTCATTATTATTGTTTATTCTGTATATTGTGTTGTGGTTATAATTTTCAAAATGCAGTGTACTGTAAATATTGAAGCGTTGGCAATATTATTGCGCTGCGTAAAAGTAGACGTAAATGATGTGTTATCACAAATGGACTAAGTGTGTATTTAAGTATTTAAATAGTTCATACTTTACTAAATATAAATTTTTATTTGTATAAATTAGTGAATTATGAGTAAAGTGTTATAAACATAATGTTATTTATAATACTTTTTACAAATTATAATGGTTAGACATCTCTATGCAAAACACTATAGTTTTGCATAGAGATGTCTTATATTATTACATTCTTTGTTCTAGAGAAATACTGTGGGTCTGTGAGTTAAGAGATGTGAGGAAGATGGAATCCTTGCTAGTCGGTGCACTTTTTTATGAAGTGGCAAGCTTGCTTAAACAAGACTTCACATGGTGAATAAATATGAAACAAATGGTAGGTATCATACCAAACATACATTTTGCTGAATTATTCAACACGCCATTAAAAACTGTTCGCCTTGTACTCTACGCTATGAAGGTTGCATCAGCAAAGCCCAGCAAACAATAACGTTTAAGTTTCGGAATTGTTTATCCTGTATATTGTGCTATATCCGTGATTATTTAACTATAAAAAATTGAGGTTTAGTTTCAATCCTCTTTTCTTAGAAAAAAATAATACATACGCTATCCTCAATATGTAATCTATATTCGCTAAAGCCAAATAAAATGTAAAAAATTAATGCAAAAAACCTGCCCTACATAACCACTTATTAAAATCACTTATTTTGGAAATTAAAGATCGAAGCTTTATGTTTATGGTGAAATACTATCTACTTATTTTTTTTGAACATTTCACATGTCAAAATAAAACAAATTGCTTCTAAGTTCCTTGATCATAGTATTGCCTTAGAAGTTCCTAGTATTGCACATGCAATTTGGGTGAAGAAATTATTATAAATAATCGTATCGGTTTGTTATCCGTAAGTAAAATATTATAACAAATAAATACGTTTTTTATTTTTGTTATCACTTGTAACGATTTTTTTAATTCTAAACCCTTTATTGCAATAACAAAAAGGCAGTTTTTTAATATTGTTATTATTGCAAACCAAAATTAAACATTGGCAGTAAAACTGCGCTGCATCTTATGAGATCAGAACCTAAGCCGACTGCTTCTCAGTCCGCCGATTGTCGCCTACTGCTACCAGCTCATATTAGATTAACACGAATTTTAGCAATACCTGCGATTATGCGTGTCTAACAAAAGCGACGGAAATGTATATTTGTTTCGTGCAGTGCGATGAGAGTATGCGACTTTGACGAGTATCTGCCATGCAAAACTGCGATCTTTGTGGTGTGTGTCGTTTAAACACATACAGGCATACCGCGAGTTCACAGCAACACGACAACAAAAAGCAAAACGGAGGTACAGCTACAATAAAACATTTTCTTGTATTCCAAATGATAAATCATTTTATTTCTGTAAGTAGGTTTGTACAAACACTTTTACACGTCCACAGTCAAAGGTTGGATATTTTTATACAGTGTCTGATAAGTTTTGTTCTGAAAGTAGTAAAAAAATGTTTTAGAGCTTTATATTTCTACTGCGGGATTTGGGAGGTTTGTAAATACTTGACTAGTTTGACTAGCTCACTAAAGCTGCTATAGAACGTTAGTAACTTTTTTTTGAAACACTTTAGTATTTAGGTTAATATCTTTGCGCACGAAATAAATACAATTCTTAAAGAGACATTGTTTTCACTTAGACTTGGATCCAAATTGCACCCGAACTTTGAATATAAACGTTTACCGCGGCAAGTCGTAGAGGGTCGCGATAAATAAGGTATCGTCATCAGGATTGCGTCCGGTAATTGTTCAAAAATTATTTAAGAGCTTAGCTTAGCTCTTTAAAATAATAGGTTTAGAAGATCGGGTAATATTACGTTTTCAAAATGCATCTGATAAAAGTTAAAGCACGCACATGTGCGATATAAGTACACCAGTTAAGCATTAATAACCTACGACAAAAAACGAGGAGGTTCTCAAGTCGATGCGTATTTTTTTAATGTATGATCACGCATAACAGAGAAATTTATATTTAGTAAAGTATGAAATATTTAAATACTGTGAGTATTTTTAATAAACAGATTTAAACATTCGTCACTAACTGTTTTTATCTGAACTCGCCAGCTCTACTAGTACGAGTACCATTCATTAGTTATTATAATAAACTGAAAATAGTGTTTTTATGATGCACATTTTTGTCTCGTACCTATGATTTTTTTCTGCGTCATTTAAATAAACGGCTTTTAGTTTTTCCGTCGGCATGCTGAGTATTTATAACACAACAGAAACATTATAAGTTCCCCATCGTATAGTTTTTGATAGACTTCTGGTCGTCGTCGTCTTTCTTATACAATGTTAGACGAATAATTATGCGCTCCACGCGCCGCGTTTATCATTTTAATCACCATCACCAAGTCTCAATGCAGAGGCAGATGCATCATACTGGTTGACAATCGTACTTCACAATCTTGAGCTAACCATTACTTCCCATCTATTATGTGGGCCTATTAAGCGCAGCCACGCACACTTACCTGTTAATTACTTACAACCTTGTGCCTTTTGGTCTGTGCTTAATAAATGTATTTTCTTTCTTCATCATCGTCATTCGTTATTTACTAAGAAGCACCACACTACACTTAAGCTGTCAACTATCATACAATACGTGGCTGAATTCAAAATACATAATAGAAAAATCCTCCAACATTTATGAACCTATGACTGAACTGAATGAAATTAAATGAATGTGTGAGTGAACAGAAACTTCATATAAAATGTAATGGAGCATATAATTCAATCAATACATGCTTTGTAGTGTGTTATACGTCCCAAAGCTTCAACACGCTACATCCTTTCCACTCAGTCAACTCCCTCGGATAGTTGACGCCGCTACAAGCGTTTGAACATAGATTTACAAAAAAATTGAATGTGGAAACAAATGACTGTGTGAAATCAAGTTTGCAAAACGTTCTAAGCTAAGACCTGACATGTAATTACCTACCTATAGGTAAATAGAAAGTAAAGGAGTTTAAAATTCGAAACATTTCTTTCTTTTTCAAAACAATGCCTAAAAATAGCCAAGGTTACAAAAACGTCTAACAAACACATTTCGAACTGAAAACCGAATTCCGCTCGCTAAAGAATAGGAAGCGCTGCAAATCACAAAATGAATAAAATTGTGAACATGGAATGTTCACGAAACACACAAACATATGTCACAGTCAAAATTCGAGACCTTTCACACGCTCGCGCTTTAAATTATTATCGTCGAATTGAGAGGTCAGAGCGTCCAGCCCGGTTCCAACCAGAAAGGGATGTGGCAATTTATTTACATAAACGAACAAAATGATAATTGTTGTTGTTTAAAACTGATGTAAAAAAGGTTATGCTAGTTATTGAATAACTCTTGGAGGGAGTGATAACACTACTGCGTTAAAATCAATTTCAATATTTTAATACTCTGACTCCTATATTAGGTATAAGTTCCTGTGACTTAGTACTTCGCCATCCCAGCGCCTTTGGTAGCCCCCGCGGCCCCTACGGCCTCTCCAGCGGCACCTCAGGGAACCCAGGGCCGAAACAGCGCCCAAATTATATTAAGTATATACGCGGCTCTCTTCACCACCGCCGCGGATAAAATGGCGGAAGAAATCGTTGCTGCAAACGGCAACGCAATTCGCCTCATGGAAATCCTCAGCGTGTACCTCAAGATCGCGCAAGTTCTACACTCACTCAAATATTAATTCTCAATGGATAATACGAGAGTAAATAGTAACAAACCCCGATCCCTTAAATTAGGCTTTTTCAACGCAAATGGCGTTTCGGGTCAACGCGATGAGATCGCCGCTTTCCTTCGCGACCATTAGCTTGACATCCTCCTCATACAGGAAACCTTTTTAAAACCGCATCACCGAAACCCGAATATTGCCAACTATAAACTAGTTCGCAATGACAGGTCTCAGGTCTAAAGTATATTAGTGTGCCACCCTTGTGGCATACAAGGGTGGCACACTAATATACTTTAGGAAATCTTTGTATTGCATCCCTATAGACCCTCTCTTCTCCCATCTGGAGACCTCTATCTGTCGGCTCGGCATGACCGGTCACCAACCGATCACCATCGTCTCTGCTTATATTTTTTTTTCAATCCGTTTTGACGGATTGTTCACGGGAAGTTCCGGTGATTCAAGACCATCGCTGGAAACTACCTTCTGACGTACGTGACTTGATAACCGAGAAGAATGCGGCTATTCGTGCCTACGACTCCTTCCCTTGTGACGCGAACAAAGCCCACATGCGCCATTTACAGCGTGCTGTAAAGAAACGCATAGGGGAGGTTCGCTCAGAGGGTTGGAACAAGATGCTCAGTAAACTCGAGCCCACTCACCAAGCCTTCTGGCACCTTCAGAGTAAATTACTCTCCTCCGAGGAGGTCTCTATGCCTCCCCTCATCTGCCCCGACAAGAGCGTCGCGTTCGACAGCACCGACAAGGCCGAATGCCTTGCTGACAGCCTGGAGTCCCAGTGCTCTCCCAGCTCTCAACCAGTAGACCAAGCTCACCTGAACAAGGTCGACGCTGAAGTCGAACGGAGAGCCTGCCTTCCACCCGTTGAAGACCCTGATGATCCTCTGCCTCCCGTCACTCCAGACGAAGTGCACGACATCATAAAAGGGCTCCAAGCTCGTAAAGCCCCCGGTTCGGACGGTATTACCAACAAGGTATACAAACTCCTACCTGCCCCTCTAATAATGCTCATGACCGCCATCTTCAATGGTGCCTTGAGCAACAACATCTTCCCACAAGCGTGGAAAGAAGCAACAGTCATCGGTATCCCAAAGCCAGGCAAGCCAAAGTCTGAGCCCTCCAGCTACCGTCCCATTAGCTAACTCAACGTTCTCGGCAAAATCTACGAGAGGCTTATTTATAAGCGTCTCAAAGACTACGCCGAAGCAAAGAGCCTCATTCCCAACGAGCAGTTTGGTTTCCGTCCCCAACACTCGAGTATCCACCAGGTCCACCGTATCGTAGAGCACTTGTGTGCCGGTATGCAGCGTAACGCGACGACGGGTGTGCTATTCTTCGACATAGCGAAAGCCTTCGACAAAGTCTGGCACAACGGCTTGTTATACAAGCTTTACCAACTAGGAGTGCCAGATCATCTCGTGCTCATCTTACGAGACTTTTTGTCGAATCGCACCTTCCGCTATCGCATCGAGGATGCACTCTCGTCCCCTCACCCTATTCGCGCCGGTGTCCCTCAGGGTTCCGTCATATCTCCTCTAGTCTTCACGCTGTTCACCAGCGATATCCCACAGAGTAAAAAGGCTCAGTTGGCTCTCTTCGCCGACGACACTGCCGTATACTATACCGGTCATTTTCCCAATGCTATAGCTCGTACTCTCCAAATCTCCGCAAACGTCTTAGGCGCTTGGTTCCGGAAATGGAGAATCGAGGTCAACCCCGATAAGAGTCAGGCGGTTCTCTTCTCGAGACGTCGTCGACTCCCTCCCCCACTTCCCAGCCCGATCACTATGTACGGTTAGCCGATCCCCTGGGAGAAGCAAGCCAAATACCTAGGCGTGATCCTCGATGAAAACCTTACCTTTAAGGCTCATATTAAGGCGGTTCGCGCGCGCGCCTCCTTCGCTCTTAGCAGCCTCCACTTTGTACTGACAGCCCGTAGTAAACTGGCACTTAAATGCAAGCTGCGCATCTACACCGCAGTCATCTGTCCCATCATGACCTATGCCTGCGTTGTATTTGCGCACGCTCACCCACGTCATCTCCATAAGATGCAGACCCTCCAGAACCGTTTCCTCAGAAAGGTCACGGGTGCCCCCTTCTATGTCCGTAATATAAATCTCCACATCGATCTTAAAATGCCCACCATAAACCAGTTCATGAAACGCTTATCGAAGCGCTTCTTTGACTGTGGCACTCCAACCCCTTGATCTCAGCGGCCGCCCGCTACACTCCCTCCCGCATTAGCAGTATTCGCCGACCAAGGCATATTTTAATCGCCCCCGACAACGCCACTACCCTCCTCCAGGAGAGTAGTAAGGCCACCAGCACACTACATAAGCCCAGAACCCGATCGCCGTCCTACCGTCCTCGCCGCCGAGGCCCGCCGCGACGCCCAAATCCACGCCCCTCCCGACCCTTGCTCGAGCCAGCCCGCGCCGCTGAGCCTGTAGCTTTAAATTCGTCCCTAAATCACTCAAATCCTGATCCAGCTAGTCCGTTGCTGCCCTATTCCAGCGACGCCCTAAGCCGAGGTTCGTACCCCACAGGGGGTGCCCTTAGCGTTGTCGCTTTGTTTTTAAGTTAGTACATAAGTTTAAGTCCTGGCTGGAGGCCTTAATTTATTAGGGCAACCACAGGCCAGTCCGTCTAAGCAGACGACAATCTAATAGGTTGACCTGCGAGATGCCATTAATGAAAAAAAAAAATGACTTAGTACTTTGTACTTTGTTTACTTTGTAGCAAAAAAACCTAAAAAATTGAGTATGTAGTTTGGTAAATTTAACTATTGGTTGGAAATAAATTTATGATTTGATTCAAAGATTTTAAAAAAGTTTATGTGTATGCTGAAGTGAGTGTGTAGTAAGTAAGTGTAGTGTGTGAATTTGTAGTCTGTAGGTGTAGTTTGTGGGTGTGTAGTATGTAGGCGTAGGGTGAGAGTGTGTATGTATAGATTTGTAATTAAATATTACTGTAAATTACCCATCGGAAGATTCTCAGTACTGTCATAAGTTAATGTTTTAGATAATCTTTGATTAACTTTTCCAACAAAGTCTTGAGCAAGAATACATTTTTAACCTTTTATGGGGAAGTTATACATGTTTGTGCTAAAAACGTTTGGCAAAGGCTAGTGTTATGGCGTTCCAGAGGAAAAACATTATGCTTTAGTATACCATTCGGTTCCTTAGGGGGACGCACAGTGTGTTTCCGTAGAGTCGACAGTAGCACATAAAGTTGCCTAACTCTGAGTACCCTGCAATCAGCATAGAGCTGCACAGTCCGATACCTTTGCGGGCGATATAGCGTTACCTTCAGGAAAGCGTTCTGGGCTCTGTCGAGGCGGATAAAGGCTGTTTTAGTGGCACCACCCCACACGGGCATGCGGCTCGTTAGGACAGACTGACAAGCAAGCCGTGCCGGAACCCGCGAGGCCGACCTTGGCGATATCAGCGCGAAGGGTAGACAAACGGCGAAGACGGTGGTAAATCTCCTCCGGTCAACCCCGAACGGCAAAAGGTAGGTGAGAAGGGGAAGGCGGGTAATGGGCATGACCTAGCACGAGGTGCTTGCCAAGACGAGGACGGTAGTAGACCTCGAGGATCTCGGCGTCAGCAATGACATCCGGGTAAGGTTCACTGTGACTGGGGCCCGGATGCTGAAGGTCCCCGGTGCGGTCAGCGGCCCGACCACTGACGCTCTGGATGAAAAGCTTAGGGCGTTCCTGAATGCGGACGAGGCCCGAGTGTCCTTTTTTTTGTTCCCGGGGTGGAAAATCTTCATGGATGTCCTCCTCTCGGAGGGGTCTGTCAGACTCTTACTGACTAAAAACCACCCCGGTGTTCCATCTCACACCTACGCCGGGGTCGCGGGAACACATTATTCTTCCACAACCCCGGCTGGTGCCGGCCCGCTTGCGCGGGCCCCGTCTCGGGCGGGGGGAGTGAGGTGTACTCCCCCCGCAACGTCTATGAGTCTATGAGCCTTCTCGGGTCCTGATGTTGGGGGGCGACGGATGTCCCCGAATCCGTCGCCCCTGGACCCATTTAGGGGGGCCGGAAGAGGGCGTTGTCCGCCCTCCTCCGACGCCCGGTGCGTCTGCTGCGGGCCGGGTCGAGAGTCGAGATCTCTCTCTCCCTTTCCGCAGCCTCCTTCTGCGAGATGACCGTTTCGCAAAAGGAGACCACTGCGTCCCAGGACTCTGCGCCGCCGACCATCGCGTTCACGACGGCCGGCAGCGACAGGTCGTTGCCTACTTCGGTGATGAGGGCACGGCGCTGCTCCTCCCAAGCGGCACACTCTGCCAGCGTGTGCCACGCCGTGTCCTCCCGGCAGTCGACGCAGTGGTGACACCGGGCGTCCGGCTCCCTGTTTATGCGACACAGGTACTTCCCGAAGCAACCATGCCCCGAGAGCACCTGCGTCGCCCGAAACGTCAGGGAGCCGTGCCTTCTCCCGAGCCAGCGGTCGAGCACTGGCCGGATCGCCTCCATGGTGCTGAGGCCGGCGGTAGGGCGTGACAGCCTCACCCGCCATTCCGCCACCAGGACCTCGCGGAGCTGCAACCGATGCTGCTCGATATGTTGCTGCATCGGTCGCTCGCCCCGCTCCCGCGCTGCCTCGCGCCACCGGTACAGTGACGCGAGCACCTTCGCCTCCAGGTCCCAGGGCGGTGATCCGGCCATTGCACAACCCGCCTCGAAGGAGATCGTGCGATACCCCCGAATGACTCTGACGGCCATCGCCCGCTGCGGCTTGCGCAGGACAGCTATGCTGCCGGCCGTCAGGTCAGATGCCCAGATCGGCGCTCCGTAGAGCGCCATGGATCGCACGATCCCCATATAGAGCCGCCTACAGGCGGCGCTCGGGCCCCCCAGATTGGGAAGCAGCGTTGCCAGCGCCCCGGCCGCGCCCAACAACTTGGGCGCCAGCCGCCGGAAGTGGGGTCCGAAGTCCACCGGCTGTCGAGCACCAATCCCAGATATTTCATGGTGGGCTCGACAGCGATCCGGACCCCCCCGACCACAATGTGTGATCCGGCCGGCGGCGCCCGCCGGGGGCCACGAAACACCATGGCCTCTGACTTGTTGAGGGCCACCTCCAGGCCGAGGCGCCGTATGCGGCTCACCGTGAGTGAGACCGCCGCCGTCGCGAGCAACGCTGCCTCCCTGTGCGAACTCCCCCGGGCCGTGACCAGCGTGTCGTCCGCGTAACACGTCAGGTCCGCGCCCGGCGGGAGCTCGCCCCTCAGCACCCAGTCGTACCCGATGTTCCACAGGAGTCCCATGTAGGTGACACACCTCCCCGCCAGATTAGACCCAACGATGCGGCGGAGGTAGAGAGGCACCCGATGATAACGCAGTGCCTCCCGTACGCAGCTCCAGGGCAGGGTGTTGAAGGCGTTGGAGATGTCCAAGGACACCGCCACCACCACCCCGCCCCGGGACACTGTTTCCTCCGCCAGGACTCTCACCCTCGACACAGCGTGGATGGTAGAGCGCCCATTCCGAAAGCCGAACTGGCTCTCGTCCAGGTCCGGCCCCTCTCTGCACAAGTGGCCGACGAGGCGGGCTGATAGTATGCGCTCGAACAGCTTGCCCACCTCGTCGAGCAGCACTATGGGCCGGTACGCAGACGGCGAGTCGGCAGGGCGCCCCGCCTTCCTGAGCAGGACCAGACGTCCAATCTTCCACAGACTGGGAAACTGGCCCCGCTCAAGGCACGCTGTGTAGAGTCCTCTCAGTTGGGGCTCCAACTCCTTCAGAGAGAGGGCCAAAGCCAGGCCGTGAATTCCGTCGGGCCCCGGAGCCACGTTCTTGGCCCGGAGCCGCATCACGGCCACCCTCATCTCTGCCTGTGTCACCTCTGGGACGCTGATGGCGTTCTCCTCCTCTTCTGCAGACTCTGCGGCTGCGGGCAAAGCCATCGGCGGCGGAATATGCTCCGCTCTCACCGGGAAGAGGGCTGCTACCACCTCCTCCAGCAGCTCGGGTTGGAGACTCTCCGTAAGTGGGGGCGCCGCGGCTCGAAGTTGCCCTCGAACCGCTTTATACGGGCGCCCCCACGGATCCCCGTCCAGAGTCTCCAACATCCTCTCCCGGGATCGCGTCCTCGCCTCGTTGATGGCCAGCCACAGAGTCTGCTTTGCCGCGCGGTACACCTCGTACAGCGCGGCCTCCTCCTCGGGAACCCGACGACGTCTCCTCCGGTAACGGGAGTACCGGCGTCTCACCACCACGCATGCGACGCGCAGCTGCGCGATCTCGGCGGACCACCAGTACACCAGGCGCCTTGCACCCTGTGCGTGGGCGCGGGGCATGGACGCGTCGCACATCTGCGTCATTGCCCCGCGGAACCACAGCGCCTCCAGCTCGACGTCATCGGGTCCGGTCGTTGCCGACCCCCGGAACCAGGCCTGAGCAATGGCTGCCTCCTCGAGAAGCTCCCTGTCGATGCGCTTACGCGCCCAGCGCGGGCCGTCCGAACGCGGGACTGATGTTCTGCGGCCGCCAGCGGTCTGGGCGGAGACGTCGAATCGGATATATTGGTGATCCGACAACGTCTCCACCTCCGCGGCGACACGCCAGTCGCGGACACGGCTCGCGACAGCAGGGCTTGCGAACGACACGTCCACTATGGACCCGCCCCGCTGCCGCACGCACGTGTAGACCGAGCCCCGGTTCAGGACGACCAGGCCAGTTGTGATCGCCCACTCCTCCAATGCCTCACCCTTAGCATCGGTGTCCTGCACTGACATGTGCATCCTGGGCCTGGACAACTCCGTGACGGAAGGAGAGGTGATGGCCAACGTCATTAGGACTGGGGGGTGCTCTGCCAAGAAGGTGAGGGCAGGCACCATTCGTCCTGTTACGGTGAGCTGCCCCGTGACGGCACTTCGAATAGTTGGGGTGATCGGCTAGTGGTGGGCTGGGTTTCCGCTGTGGTCAGTCCCAACCTAGACTTCCAAGGTGCTTCTGCTGCCAGGTAGGCAACCAAGTGGAAGTGCAATGCACCTCGTAGGTGGACCGCAGCGGTCCATGCTTCCGCTTTGGTCAGTCCGGTCACAAGGCCGGTTCGTGCAATGCCACGCCAAACCCGCTTTATATGTGCGGCAGCTGGCCGATTGGCGGGTTGGGAGCAAGGCCTGCGATCCACCCGCCAAAGACACTGCAGGAGCAAGCCCTCTGCCAGCACCGTCACCGCCGCAGCCGCCGCCACGGATGCCGTCGCTGCTGCCTCCAACGACGTCACCGCCGCAACCGAAGCCGCAGAGCCTTCACCTTCACGGGGCTCGGGAGGGGGCTAATTTGGAGTTTTAGGATTTCAGCCCGGATGCGCCTGGCACCAGGTGTGCTATAGCTGACGGCTCCACGTGAGGAGCGCGTTGCTAAGCGCGCAAACTCTGTCGCGTGGTCGAGGCCTATTTGACGGACAGAGTCGACTGCTAAACCGGTCATCAGGGAGAGTGGAACTGTCGAGAAATGTCATGCGGATCCCGCAATGATCGATCCTGGGGCCGCTTCTTTGGGAAATCGGATACGACTAGGTGCTGCGCGCCGACCTCGCTAGCGGCGTCAGCGTGGTTTCTACGCCGACGACACGCTGGTACTGGCGGATGGGAGGTCGCATCAGGCGGCGGCCGAACAAGCGACACGAGGGGTTGCGACAATCGTCGAGAGGATCCGATAATTGGGACTGGAAGTGGAACCTGCACCATGTGTTTTCATGGTCCTCGGAACGCACCACAGTCCATAAATAAAAGCAGGAGAGGTTTACATTGGCGTCGAGTCGACGATGAAGTACCTGTGACTCGTCTTCGGCAGCCATTGGGACTTCGTGGAGCATTTTAACGTTTGGCTCCCAGACTGGAGCGTTCCGGTGCTGCCTTGAAGCCGGTCTCACCCAATATTATGGGTCCAAACGCCCCCAGCCGGCAGGCTCTACGTGGGGTACGTGTGGTTTCTTTTACGGCACACGTGTGGGAGCGTTCCTTGAAGCACCGACCAGCCCGCCGGTTGATCGCGTCCCAAAGGGTCATGGCCATCCGGCTGGTCCGGAAAATCAGTACGATCTCTTGGCGGCGAGCCTCCTTGCTGGATTATCGCCATGGGATTTGTAGGCAAAAACCTTCGCGCACTGATGGGAGTGGCGCGAGGAGATAAAATGCCGGGGTGTGACTCCGCTGCCGCAAGAAATCACGGCACAGCGGGCAGAGCTCCGGCGAGATCTCATGGCGACATGGAGGGTGTGATTGTTGCAACCCAGTACCGTTAAGTGCCCTCTTTGAGTAGTAGTTGGAGAGGCGCCAAGGCATCCTCACCTACCGCCTAACACAGGTTCTCGATAGACACGGTTGTTTCGGGAGGTTCCTGTCACGCATCAGAAAACACGGTGGAGCATACGGTGGAGGTCTGCGCGTATTGTCGGAGCACCGCCGTGTCCGCGCAGAGGCACGATTAGAAACAATTGTTTTTTCGTATACACATACGTAAGAGACATTGGTGGTGTATGTAGTTATAAACTATTGTCGAATATGATAATATTTACGATTATTCCCTTTAATCACTAAATATTCCAATCAGTTATTGTTGATAATATTATTATTTCTAAATCTACAAGTGCTTTCTTACAAATTATAAAATGTGCATGTAAACACACTCGGTATCGTGCGTTCAAAAGCATTAATCCAAAAAAAAAACCTAAAGTAAAAAAAATTGTCTTAAGAATTCCTAGTTTTAGGACTTATTGTGATCAAAATGGAGTAGTTGCATTAACTACAGGGTTTTTGAATAAGAGGTGTAATTTTGATATTCAAAGAAAAATTCCATTTTTAATATAAATGATCGGATGTTTATTTCATTATAAAGAGGAAGGTATGCCGTTAATAGTGGAAAATAACATCAGGCAAATGACCACCACGACCATGCTTACAGGACCATATCCTTTTCATGAAATATTCCACAACAAAATCGCAAAGTGGCTGCCCTATGTCCTAGATAGCCTCACGAATTCCATCATTGAGGTATTGATTCGACGCTGGGCTGTTGGCGTAGACCTTCTCTTTCACGTGGCCCCAAGGAAGAAGTCGCAAGGTAAATAAATGATAAATGATAAATGATTTTATTTCTGTGAGTAGGTTTTTACAAACACTTTTACACGTCAATACTATTTTAAAAGTAGATGAGATCGGCGTTTCCTATCTGACTACTCTGAGAAGAAACGCCAAAACAAACTCAGAGGTCACAGTCTCTTTTAAAGTCCAGACATAATCTTGGTCAGGTCATGTGAAGACCATGTGGATTGATGTCTGAAATGGTCTTTTGAGGAAAGAACCACACAGAATGAGTGGACCTGTCCAGTCAGTGCACGCATTTGTCAGTAATCATGCAGCTCAACACAACACATATGGAGCTCAACGATTCGACGAACATTACCAAAGAAAGGACATTTGGGTAGGCCGCATAAATTGCTCAAACTGCCAGACCATGATTAAAACTAATTTTAAAAATTAAAAATAGATTGAGATAAAAAAAAAACAACAAATCCACACTGCCTGCACATTCACAATAATTTAAATATTATAATACTTTACAAAGTAAATTTTCACGTCATGTCAAAGTGTAAAAATCCGAGAATAAACATGGTCAGATCATATGAGGACTCTGTAGACTGGTGTCTGAAATGGTCTTTTGAGGAAAGAACCACACTGATTTGAGTGGACCTGTCCAGTCAGTGCATGCATTTGTCAATCATGGTGCAGCTCAACTCAGAACTAAGGAGCTCAACGATTCCACGAACAATACAAAAGAAAGGACATTTGGGTAGGCCGCGTTAAGTACTCAAACAGCCAGACCGTGATTAAAACAACTGAAAGAACAAAAAAATCAATGACTCAAATAGTCCTCACATTCTCAAAAATTAAAACAATGTTATACTTTAAACAGTAAATATAAAGATGTCATTGTTTATCTAAAAAAAATCAAAAATAAAAGTTTAACAGCAAATTAAACATCGACAATATCTGTGTAAACTTATTGGAGCAGCTCAATCCCAAGCCTTCTTGTCCTCAATATAGCCTTTGACAGTATAATAGGCATTCTGGCATAATTTCCGCTTTATAAAAGATTTGAATTTATTAAGGCTTAGTTCTTGAATGTGGCTAGGAAGTTTATTATAAAAACGAATACTTTGACATTTAAACGAGCTACCTATTTTCTTGAGTCTGGTAGTAGGAACAACAAATTTGTGTTTGTTCCTAGTATTTATGTTATGGATATCACTGTATTTTTTAAACAGATTAATATTTTTATTTGCATACAAAAGATTTTCATAAATATACTGAGAAGGCACAGTCATTATATTAATCTCTTTAAGTTTGTCTCTGAGGGAGTGTCTGGGACTTAGCTTAGTTTTTTTGACAATTTATCTATATGGGGGCCCATTGAAGCTTGGCATCCAAAGTTATGCCTAAGAATACTGTGGTGTTTTCGGGTTTCAACTCTTCACCCTTAATAAGAACACTAGTTTCTACTTGTCTAACATGAGGTATCGTAAACTTAATGCATTTAGTTTTTCTCTCGTTTAGAAGTAAGTTATTAACATTAAACCAGTTAACTACTTTAGCAAGGGCGCTATTTACATTGTCAGTAACCAGCTGCTGACGTTTGAGTTTAAATAAAAGTGAAGTGTCGTCTGCAAACAACACTATATCATGATTATCCTTTATGAGGTAAGGCAAGTCATTAATATAAATAAGAAACAAAAATGGGCCAAGAATTGAACCCTGGGGGACCCCCATTCTTATTACAGATCCAGGTGATCTTTTTCCGTTAACATCAACTGTCTGAATCCTATCACTTAAGTAAGAAGTAAGAAGATCCAGAGAGGAATTCCGGATTCCGTAGTGGTGCAGTTTCCTGATCAATGTTTCATGAAGAACACAATCGAATGCCTTGGAAAAATCGCAAAAGATTCCCAAAGTATCGCATTTGTCCTCCCATGCCTTGTAAACATGTCATAAAAGTTCAACTCCGGCATCAGTAGTTGAACGACCCCTTGTAAAACCGAACTGTTTGTTATGCAGTAATTTGTGTTTATTAAAAAATCTTTGCATTTGATCTAAAATAAGTTTTTCAAAAATTTCTCTAAAGGTAGGCAGCACTGAAATAGGTCTATAATTAGTAGGGTCTGATGTGCTACCAGATTTAAACAATGGTATTATTTTACTGTTTTTCATACGATCAGGAAAATCACCACGGTCAATACAATTATTAAAAATAACAGCTAAAGTAGGTGCTACAATATTTATAATGGACTTAGCAACATCCACAGAGTTACCCCATAGATCTGCGGTTTTTTTAACATTTAATGTGTGAAAGGTTTTAATTATATCTCTACAAATGACTTATTGGAAATTAAATTCAGAATCACAAACTGGAACGTTTTCTTTAAGTAAAGACTCTGCAGCAGTGGGCGATGCGTTTAGAGATTTAGTAGTCGAAACGGGAATCTCTGCAAAGAAATTTTCGAAGGTCGCGGCGACTTGAGAATCCGATTGAATTAAATTGTCATCAATTGCAAGGCTGTAGTCACTACTTCGGTTGCATGATCTTCCCGTTTCGCTATTAATGATATTCCATGTCATTTTAATTACATTACTGCTATTTTTAATCTTTGAACTCAAGTAACGTGACTTGGCTATGCAACAAACTTTTTTAAATAATTTCGAATAATTTCTAACATATAAATTAAATTCAGCAGTGTTTATACAAGTCCGTTCATCATACAACTCATAAAGACGTTTTCTACTTTTATGTATACCAACAGTGGCCCAATCACTGAAGGAAGCGTTACCATTAACCGAGAATGTCTTTGGAATGAAAGTTTTATCAAATTGTGTGCAATACATATTAAAAAAAGCATTATATTGATGATTAGAGTCCTCATTAGTTGACAAAAGTAGTAAACTACTCAAAAGTTTAGTTTTAAATGTTTCCAAACGTTTAGTTGTTTTTGGATTAACAGTGATATTCTTTTTTAATAACTTTTTTGTTTATATTTGAAATAGTGATCAACTGTCCGCAATGATCCGAGTCTATTAAATTAATAATTTCTTTGTAATTTGGTTTAACATCTGGATAAATGTTATCTAAGCATGTGGCACTAGTGGGAGTTATTCTAGTGGGCTCCAAAAATTGGTTAGCAAGATTGTATGACTGAAACAAACTTATAATTTTAGTACTAATCCCAGAGTTTTCCAACAAATTAACATTAAAATCACCACAAGTGACGATAGACTTGTTTGAAGTACAGATTTTGTTTAACACTTCATCCATAACTTTTTCAAAACAATCATACAATCCTGAAGGAGGTCTGTACACACTTAATATAATGAACTGCTCCAATTCTACACAGGCTATTTCAACTGTCCGTTCAACAGAGAGGCTCACAATATCCTTACGGTCTTTAAATTTAATCTGGTTATTTACTAAAATTAATGAGCCACCATGTATAGCATTAACTCTGCTGAATGAACTACCAACCTGGTGATTACTAAAATTGAACATGAACTGGTGGCTTTTAAGCCAATGTTCTGTTATACAAAGAATATCTGTATTGTTACAATTCAGGAATAATTCTACTTCTAAATCTTTGTTTAAAAACCCTTGAATGTTTTGATGCACCAGGTTGATGCTATTTAAATTTTTTACACACACATTTGATTTCTTATTTGCTTTCTTTACATTTTTGCAAGAGGCTACCTCTATTGTCCTAATTTCTAATTTAAATTAAAATCAATGTCATCAATTGGATCCAAATTATTGGCAGAATATTTTAAGATGTCATTGCATTGCTCAAAAGAAGCAAGTTGTTTAGCCAAATTCTTGGCTGTAATTGAAAAAAAATATGATAGCGACACAGCTATCTGTCTTTTGTGATAGTTAGAAAGATAGTACATAAAAATATTATACCTATCTTTCGTCAAATACAAATTTCTACCAACATAATTGTTAGTATCTACTAAATGAAATTGATTATTATTCAATGTCAGATTATGCAATGTCATATTTATTTTAAATCTAATGTTATTTTCTTCCTGTGGCAAACTGTTACTATATGGGAATCTAAACAACACAATTTTTCTTAACTTGAGATTACACAATGTTTTATAATATTGGAGAAATTCTCCTTTGTTAACATTTCCCCTATTACCCAAGAAAATTATTAATGTAGTGTCTTGGTTAAAGTTACATTTAATAATTTCTTTCATAACATCAAATAAGGAACAGCCAGGCATACAGTAGTTTATTATGGAGTATCCTGGATATTCACCTGTCAGCAAGTGGCCTAAGTCCTTTCCAATCTCATCACAAAATAATATTACATCATTTTTTACTCTATCTTTACATTTTTTATTGGAACTATTAATAACAGGAAATGTCAAATCAACACAAGGCTGCGGTAAGGTGGTATTGTATGTCGACAATGAATGGTCCGGTGTAGACACATGGGATGGTGTTTTACAATGCTCACAGATGCTTGATTGTGAGTTTACCAGTTCATTCATTGCCAACACATATTCCCTCATGAGATCTTCAGAGGTATTATACTTGATAGTCATTGAACTAAGTTTCTCCTGTAAATGGTCAAGTTGAGATTGCAAGACCTCTGTGTCATTGTTGTATCTCCTGGTACTTTGTTCCAAATTAAAAGAATACATATCTAATTGTTTAAGTAAGTTTAGCCTTTCTCTATTAAGTTTGACATTTTTAATAAAGAACTTATGTCTTTTAACCATCTTTTTAGTTTTAACAATGTATTTATTAATTTTAATTTTAATAGGTGTTAAATCACAAGATCTCGGTGGCCAATTGTGATCACCTCTTCGAGAGATAACACGGTCCGGAAGTTTTACCTTAAAAGATCAATGGTTTCGTTGCTTGGCATTTAGCGCCGTCTTGTTGAAAGTAAACGTTGTCCAGATCAATACCATCCAATTTCGGCCATAAAAAATCACTTTTACGGGAAATGTTTCCGAACCGTGTTATCTCTCTAAGCTAAATAAAAGATCTTTTATTTATAAGTATTGAGCCGTAGTATAGATAAATATAGAGTTTTTTTTTGTTTAAAATAATCAGTTCAGACTACGAGCAAAAGGGCTTTGTCATTATGTCGCTGCTTTTGTTTATGCTTAATCTCTTCAAATACCAGAAGGCGAATTATCGTACTTAAAAAACGTTCAAGTTCAAGTCGCAATCAGAGGCAATCGGTGTCAAAAATGTATGTAAATGATTATATTTTTGACAGATTGAGAAAGATAAGAATGCGAACGTTCTAATATATACGTTTATGGAAATTTCCCCTCTGAAATAGGTCCCTGTATAAAAAAAAATATTTTACACTAAAACATATGAGGAGTCTGTATTATGTTGTTTCAATAATTAGACGGTGAACCCCTTGGACAGTTATGCCGCCACAGTAAAAACAGTGTTTGCGCACACTAGTCACTATTGTATGCGATGAGTGCTCAGCGAATTATTCCCCATTTACTAAATTCAGCGGAAGGCCAATGTGTTCCTATGTACCTGTAAACAAGGCTACTTAATGGCTTAAAGAGGTAGTTTGCCGCCGACTTATTTTACAACAAGATAAGTCAGTATGCTCATAATATAACACTGTAGTACAGCCAAGTGTGTATGTCATATTGTCGATCTTTTGTGTGTTGCATTGTACAAATTATGCACGTGAATCGTCGATCATGGATTGCTGTGGAAATTGCTCGCCCCCCTGTGAACTACTGAATATTGCAACACACTCGTTTATAAAACACTTTCACCGCAGTGTGATTTTTTTTTGCTCCTAAATACACGGGAAAAATATCAACACAAGCTTTTGCATTTTAATATAAATCTCGCTTGTGGGAGAAATACGATATTTACACTTCGCGAAAATTATACCTAAATGAGTTTTATGTACATCAATTACATTGTAGCTAGTTTGGTTCTAATTAATTGTAACGTCTCTTCACAATTATCGGTCATAGCCAAGTGGGGCGCGAAGCAAACACTGCCGTACCATCCTTTACTGGAACCATTTCACCGCATTTTCAGGCCCCTATTTGAGAACCTCTGGATAAGACCAGAACGCAGAAATTTTCGTCATCCAGTAAGCTATAATCATATACTTAAAATCAAAAATTTCAAGTCTGTAGGTCATTTAGGTCCGAAGTTAAGCGAAACCAAAGTTTCGCATTTATGACACTCACTCACTCACTCATGATCATTAGAATAGAACTAGTACTTCCTGTAAACTCAGATGGCTGAAATTTGGTACATTGTTATGGTTTAATGGCCACATAAAGGGAAAACTATAAAAACTAGGACAATCGAAGATATGGAGTACCTGGTGATCCTGATTAGAAAACACAAGAGCCCAACTAAACTATTAGAGACTTGGTGGGCTGCTTTATTTGATGTCAAAAATCGAAGGTCTGAAGTATCTGATGAAGAACCCTCAGCTGGTCTTAGCTGTATTAGAGATATGGTAATTCCCCCTTCTACTATTGGTACATAAAAAAATCGACTGTCATTGCAAAAACCCAGCGTAGTGAGACACATCTTCTAATTGAATCTAGTCCATAGCGTCCCACTGCTGGGCGAATGCCTCCCCTTCTGCTTTACCCACGTTTCTACAAAAAGAAGTGAAATCCCACCAAAAACATTCTGTAAAAAACTAGACCTGCTGTAAGTTCTAATTTTAAGTCGATTTCATGTAAAATATCTATTGATTTCCATTTTTTTTTTCATTTATCTATTTAGTTGTGTCTTTTTGACACATATAGAATACACACCAACATGAAGAGTTTTGATTTATTGTCAAAAACGCTTCAGAACGGTGGACTAGCACACTTAATATTTTGATATTTATTTTATTATTCTTTTCGTGTTAACAAATTATCAAATATATATTATTATGTATTAATTTACATATACACTAATATGTTATGAGTTTTTACTGCTACCTGAACCACTTCCCACGAAAAAAAAGCATTAAAGAAGATTTTCAGTATTTATGACCGCCTTTGTTCGGCGGCGGTACCACTGTGCAATGGTGTCATGGAGCACCTGGTTTTGTACCCTTGTGTACCCTTCAACGGCGAAGTCACACAACATTAACTATAATAATAAAGAAATCGCAGTAAGGAACCTTAGACTTGTCACGACTTTGTCTAGATTTCATTACTTTTTAGAGATAAACAAGAAGCTCAATCGAGACTTGGCTAGTTTTTTACAGAATGTTTTTGGTGGGATTTCTCTAACAACATTAATAAAGCTTATAGTTTGCAAAAGGGAGAACACAAATATTTTCTTCGTCTGGAGATTAAGCAATTGGAGATTTATCGTGCCTTATTTGTTATTCTCCTTTTACGTGTAGACTTCAGCACAAGGGCAGTGACAATAATAAACAGGGCGTTTCTTTGACGTGTCTCCTTTGTTGTTGAACTGAGAATGAGGCTGTGAAATAAACAACAATTGTACCGCTGACCTATATCGAAAAAAATGTTCGAGAATATCTTGATCTTTACTTCCTTAATAAGTGATAATCCATATCACTTCTTAAGGAAGTAAAGATCACGATATTCTCGAACATTTTTTTCAATGAATGTAAGTACAATGAATGTATGAGAGCTCTTTGTGTAAACACTGAAGATGATAAGATAAAATACTTTTGCACGAATATTACATTTTACAGAACATAACATCACGCCTTGTTTCCCCGAAGGGTTGGGCAGAGGTGTACCTTTAGTACAGCCACATTTCGCCAGTTATGTTTAAGTCCAATGTAATAGGGGCCGAGCCTATTGCCATCAACCGGGCACAAATCCATACTCCGGGCTGCTAAACCCAATAACACGTTGCCCGACCTGGGAATAGAACCAAGGATCTCATGCTCAGCAGTAGCGATTGCAACCACTAGACCAACGAGCTGATATTACGTTTTGTGGTTTGAAATGTTGGCGATCCCTTATAATTAATGTATTTGATATCATACCTACAAATTTTAAACGTTTTGCAATGTTTGCTTTCATTAATAGCTTTATTTAATTACGACTTGCTTCTTTGAATAGGAGTGTGCCAAAATGTACTCGCCTATTTAGATTCGAACATGTAACGCCTAGTGATGTAATTAACGTCTTTAACACTCTTAAGTCTAAAAACACTGGTGATTACTGGGGCATCTCCATTAAACTTTTAAGTAATATAATAGACATCATAGCCCCCTATCTAGCTATTACATTTAATAAATGTGTTGATCTAGAAACTTTTCCCGACCTCATGAAGAGTAGTAAAGTCATACCATTATTTAAATCTGGTAATAAAAATATCATTAGCAATTTTAGGCATATTTCTATCTTACCAGCATTTAGCAAAATATTTGAAAAGTTAATACTTAATCAGTTGCTAAGACATTTTAACTTAAATAGCCTACTTCATAATGAACAATATGGCTTTACAAAAGGGCGTTCGACTACAGATGCGGGTGTTCCTCTGCTGAAACACATATTTAATGCATGGGAGAAATCCCAAGTGCTATTGGAGTTTTCTGTGATCTCTCTAAAGCCTTTGATTGCGTTCGTCATGACACGCTTTTGTGTAAACTACGTCATTACGGTGTCCAAAACGAAGCTCTCAACGTAATAAATTCTTATTTACATAATAGGTTTCAATTTTATGTTACCAGTTCAGTTAGGTGTACCTCAAGGCTCAATACTGGGTCCATTCTTGTTCTTAGTGTATATCAATGACTTACCATTCTATTTAAATGATATCTGTGACGTTGTACTGTTTGCAGATGATACTTCTCTTATTTTTAAAGTAAACAGGAATATACAAGATTTTGACGACGTAAACAGTGCACTCTCAATGGTTACGGATTGGTTTACGTCAAATAACCTAGTTCTCAATGCCAAGAAAACGAAATACGTGAAGTTCGTCTTACCGAATGTTAGAAATCTAGGACCCAACATCGTCTTAGATAAAGAGCTGCTTGAAACTGTAGACTCGGTGGTTTTTCTGGGTATAACATTAGATGCCAAACTTCAGTGGGGCCCACAGATATCAAGCCTAGCAGGGAGGCTCAGTTCAGCCGCCTACGCCGTCAGGAAAGTAAGACAATATACTGACGTTGATACAGCTCGGTTAGTCTATTTTACTTATTTCCACAGCGTTATGTCCTACGGTATTCTGCTGTGGGGCAAAGCCGCTGATATTCAAAATATCAGCAAGATATTTATCAGCTAGGAGCCAGAGTTTCTCTTAGAGATTTTTTTAAAGATATTGGGTATTCTCACGGTGGCGTCTCAATTCATTTTCGCCCACATCTTATATATTAGGCAAAATATACACTTATACACTAAAAACAGTGATTTTCACAATGTTAACACTAGAAATAAGAACAAACTACGTGCTCCCTTTCACCTGCTTAATAAGGTCCATAACTCATTTGTTGGGCTTGGTATATCCTTTTATAGCAAGGAACCCTTCTTTACTAGATTTACCTTTAAATGCGTTTAAGGCTCAAGTTAAATCCAACGTTTGTTCAAAGGCATATTATTCCAGTAACGACTACTTAAACGATAAGAACTGTTGGTCGCTGTGATTAACTCAAGACAATGTTCGTGTTCTTTCTCCAGAATCAGCTTACCTACTCACAGGGTATATGAGTTCATATATTAGTTTTTTTATTATTTTATCTGACGGTATATGTCAATTATTTTGTAAATTTCATTTATTATTGGCATGATCTACTCATTACAATGTTTTTTAATGAGCTGTATTGCAATATGTGGTTAGCTAGCGACCTCGACAATTGATAATATTATTCTTGCCCGAGCAACCGGCAGCAAGTTCGGCATGCTCCCTTAGATGTCACTGCTTGCGGTAGCGTCGGGGGTCGGGTTTCCTCCTTCCCTCAAATATGGCGAGGGGGGTAATGGCTGATCTTTGCGTTATGCACGTGAACGGGTGCTGCTTGTGGTGACTGGTCGTCTTGCTGTCTATGGTTTTATTATTGTTACAGTAATTGTTCTGTTAATTTATTTTTCTTTGATGGTCGTGGTTTATCATTTATTTATTTTATTTGTTTATATAATAATTCCAGTATTGCGTATGTAAGCTGCCATGCCCTTTAGGCCTTTTTTTTTGGGTGGGAAATCATCAAATGACTTCTCCCGCTCTGGGTGGAGCGGGAGGGCGTGTCAGACTTTTACTGACTAAAACCCACCCGTGTTCCTTCAGTTGCCTGTGCCAGGGCCACGGTTTTCTCTGTGGAATAACCCGCGACCCTGAGGCGTCGGCCCTATCGGACCCCGTCACTTTGTGCTGACATCTCTTTGAGGCGCGCGTGGAACACAACGCGCCGTCGACCCGGGCCTGGTCCTTACCGGACGGCGAGCTACCCATTGCTCGCCATCCGCAAGCCCGCGCCTACGGTGGCCGGGAATCTGCAGGCGACTCCCGACGCCCAGGGCGTCTCCTGCGGCGGCTAGTGGGGGCGTGAGGGCACAATGCTCTCTCCCTCACCCGCTCCGCCTCCTCCTTCGCGAGCATTACTGCTTCGCAGAAGGAGGTGACGGCTTTCCATTCCCATGCCCTTTAGGCCTGGAGGCTTTTATTTATGTATTAAGCTTTATTTACATTCAATTTTTTTTTTCTCTTTTTATGGTATTGGCGTGGCTAGCTGACGTATGGCAATTAATTTAATATTTTGGTAATTACTTACAATTGTTTAGAATCCAGTTCTTCTAACCGAACAGACAGCTGTGCTGCTGGGGAGTTTGTTGCGCCACTTCTTCTTCCCAGCTAAAGCACTAGGAAGTGGTGAAGGGCGGGCGTTTTGGGGGACTGTCTTATGTAGTTTTGACGTTCGAAAAGTGCTGATTCTCAGCCTAATTTGAATAAATGACTTTTTATTTTGATTTTGATTTATTTTATATAGAGGAAGGAAAATAATTTCGTAGGTACCTACTTACAGGGAAAAAATAATTATTATGACAATTATCATTTTACTGTGCTTTTCTACCAGGTCTAAAACTGTGACTTTGTTTCCAGATCCAGAGTCCATTGCTGGTGGTGGAGCTAAACCTGAACAGACACGAGAGTACACAACTCAGGACGCTAGGTCTGAGGCGGCGGAGAGGGAGAGAGAGGCTGCCTCCTCTCTCCCCTCCCGCAGCAGACGCACTGGGCGTCGTAGGGTGGCCGACTTCCGGCCACCGTAGGGCGCGGCCTGCGGACGGCAGACTCGGGGCGTCTTGTCGTCCGATCAGCAGCAGGCCTCGAGGCGGCGGCGTGTTGTTCCGCGCGCGCCTCATAGTGGAGTCCTGCGGCCGGGGTGACGGCCCGCCTGACCATCTGGCGGGCCAATACCCGTCGGGGGGTAGCGACGAATGCTTCGGCGATACCCGCCCCTCCGACACACGGGTACATGAGGAACACGGGTTGGTTTTTAGTCAGTAAGAGTCTGACAGTCCCCTTCGCCCTTCCCTTAGGGCGGAGGGACTCCATGAGGATTTTCCAACCCGTCACTTAAAAAAAAGAAAAAAAAAAAAAAAAAAAAAAAAAAAAAAAAAAAGGACGCTAGGTCTACTATCCGTGTACGGCTTCAACGTGCCGTATGAGGTACAGGAAGTAGCGCAGTCACCGTGGCTCACTTCATGCAGCGCCTTCTAGTGGTGTCACCTGTAGTTGAGTGAACTCATGGTTTTCGGTTTGCTACCGTGTCGTACACATTTTCTCATAATAAACGAATAAAGGCTGGTACACTGGCGCGACGCGACAGCGCGATACAAAGGCACCGCGTGTCACGCGACGATCGATGCATTTGTGTCGCACTGTAGCATCGCGCCTGTTTGCGGGAGTCTTTAAGATGTCACCAGTTTTCTTTAAAAAAACCTAAGTTCCTCGAATTCTTGCAATAATAACGTACAAAATACAATAAACAAAGACTGTCTACGTTCATCTGCCGTTTCCCTTCCAATTTTGGGGTCAGCTTCCAGTCCAACCAGATGCAGTTGAATACCAGTATTTTACTTGGAGCGACTGCCTATCTGACCTCCACAAACCAATGACTGAGTAACACTATACCCCGTGATAAGACTGGTTGTCAGAATTTCGGGGTTCTGACGACCCGTAACGACTGTCAAAGATCTACGAATGGCAGCCGGGACCGTCAGCTTAACGTGTTTTCTGAGGGGTTTCGGTATGTAAAGATGGTCACTCATCCACGGACGCACCGCGGCAAGCGTAGCTTTACCTGATCGGTCGACCCGTGCGGCTGTTATTACTGAGTAACGAGTCCCTCTACTATATAAGTTCATACGATCTATATGTATATACGTACTATATACGTATATACATATAGATCTACTATATACCTTATTTTGATGTTATTATTGCAATATAATTTCGTGAAGAACTGGTATTGAATATCAAGGTTTTTATATAACTGACAGTAACGGTAGTGGCACATTGACCGTAAATAGTTTCGCATTGGTACCTATTTATTTATTTTGTCTACCAAAACTGTACTTAGCTTGTAAAGTCTGAACGAAATTAGGCCTTTGATCTTATTTAGGTACATAAAGCTCTTTACTTTAGGTGTGGTAAATAGCTTGCTTGTGCGTGAAATAAAATGTAATCATGATTGTTGAGTGATTAATATAAAATTCTTACCCCATCAAATTATCCCACCCCATCGCATGATGTGCAATTATCTTTGTTGATAAATTGTCTGGGTGGTTGATTAATGCGATTAATTGTTAAAAAAAAATCTTATGTGGGGGATTAAGGGTGAACTTGAAAGACGCTTGGCATCACAATGATGATATTCTAATGGTTTTTTAGGGATATGAGGCACAGGGTGTAAAGTTCGCTCATACTCTTGGAAAAGGGAGGATCCTCCGACCAGGTGGGTGTTGTATCTGGTGGACAACTGCCCATCGTTTGATGTCGGGAAGTTAAGTACCAACGTTATTCAATGAGCTACCCCCAAAACTGATCTCGCATGTTAAATCTAAGGCCCAACTTAAAAGGGTTCTACAAAAACATTATCTCTCAATGTGTCCATGATAACGTTTGTAACAAACTATAAATTGGCGAAAATGCCTATTTGTAAAATGTGAGTTTTTATAATTTTTTATGTGATTGAATATTTATTAGCTATAGTTTATTTACTTAGCGTAATTAAGTTATTTACACAAGTAAATTAACTCCAAAATTTGTAATTTATTGTTAGACGAGAACAACTGCCGACAAACTGTTATGCAGTTTGGCAGACGATATGTAACGTTATGTTTGTACAGATTTTGAATAAATAAAATAAAAAAATGCTATCTGCGTGGTAAACTCTGCTTCACAGTTTCTTTGGTATATTGGATGACAAACACAAATTTCGAATATGGGGCATTGTTTTGTAAGACTGAAATAATTAAATCACCTTAGGGCCAATATCACCGATGGAACTCATCGCGTTCAGTTTCGTTGGTGAAATCGGCACTTAAAGTCTAGTAAAAAAGGCACATAAGATTTCTTGTACTCGTATGTTAAAGTTAAACCTCGGAGCCAGATTAAGTGCCGTAGGCATTATAAGTGCCAAGTAAATATTCTAGTTAGAGCTCTGAAACGTGTTTGAGTTTCAGGCAAAATGCTCGAGTAAGACCCGGATAATGTTCTTAATGTTTACTCTGTAGCTACCGTCTGAGAGACTTTGTAAATGAGTGAAGCACGTAAGATGTTTGTATCTCGAGCTTTGTTGAAAACTAGCACGAATTTTGTAACATTTTCAAGACCTCACCTTACACTGGTGCAACTATTTAAAAAACGATTATTTCTGTTTAGAATAATTACCAATTACTAGCACTTCGCGTACGAACATACAATGTTCTTTAATAGATTGAATAATTATTGTAGGTACTACCATGTTATGTTGTCATTCAGTAACCTTTGATCCTTACCAGCACGACACTTAACAGGAAGGTTATACCTGAATATTTTTTGAAGAAAGGGTCACTTACAAAGACCCACTTTGATGTCACATCAGGTAGTGTCAGTGATTACCGTATGTAAGTGAGGCTCGTGTGAAGTGTGATATAGATCTCGAGAGAGTAGATAATAATGTTTGACTTTGGTTTACGTGCGTTTCCCGGGGATAGACGAGACCGGTCTCGCTTTCAGACTTACACAGTAACGAGCATTAGTTGGTAATTTAGTATATGTTGTATTTATTACAAAAAAATAACTGTGTTGTTTATGTTATGCATACATCTCTCGACTCGACCTCGAGCATTACAAAAGCATGAAATAGACACAATAGTACCACCTAGTATAGCCATAAATGCAGGAAACGCATCAGAAAAGTATACTCTATGGAAGCGAAAAGAGATTTTTAGTAATTGCTTTTATTGCTTATATTCAGGACGCAATATTTAACGGAAGAGCTTACATTATCTGTAGCGCTAACATGTTTTTGTCAGTTCAGTACACGGGATTACCTCGGCCCGCCATCCCTCTACAGACGTGATACGAAATTGAGTTATTTTTAATTTGTCTCCACTGGACTGTCTCAAATCAGTTTGTCTGTTTAACCTTTATAGCAGTTGAACATAGGCGACAAAGTCTGTAGGTAGTCTGGAAAAAGTTGTTGAGTTTCCGACGTTTCATAAGGGCCCATGTAGGTTTAAGTGAAATAAAATATTTTGATTGATTGATTTGGTTTGAAAAGTTGTTTTGTAGTAGTTCCTGAAGTGACTTTAACACATTTAACATGCTATAAAAAAGACAAAAAACATAAGTTGCAGAAATACATCTTTATTGGCGGAAAACTTTGTAAACATAGGTCCATAAATTAATAAACTCTTTGCTCGGACCGAATGAAACAAGCACAGAATGAGTATTCAATTAGAAATAACTTTCAGATAGATTTATTTGCCGATATAGGTAAAGTGTTTCATTTGTTTACACTGTCACAAGGAACTTAAATATTTGGTGCTCAAGATATTTTACACTATTACAACTACGAAGGTAGATTATACTTTCGATGAAAAGATTTTGCCCTTAAGAAGCGGAGACAAAACAAGTCTCCGTTTGCTGTGTTTGTTGGTTTTTAATTTTTGTTAAATGATTCCACAAATATTGAGGCGACGAGACGCGACGATGAACCTCAATTATACTCAGGCTTCGTTCTCGATATAACATTTACATTGCAGCTTACTCACGCCAGTCAACCAAACGCATATTTAGAGCTGAAAGCAAAAACTAAACGCACAAGTATATCTATTCCCGCTCTATACGTCATCTGTCATTCTTAACGTTTGCGCGGCAACCAGTACGTTGTGATTCCCAAAGAAAATTAATTAACTATTTTATAGTGTGTTTTTTAAGTTGGCATTTGTTATCATGCCGAAACGAAAACATGAAAAAGAATATTATCTTCAAAAAATCCGAAGATTGGAAAAGAAAATGAAACGACACCGGTACCACACTGATTCATCAGAGGCGTCCATTTTGTCTTTACCAAGTAAAAACTATTGTTTTATACAGTAAAACGTGTTTCACATGGCTTAAATACGTTATTTATTGTACCACGCGGGTAATGTACGAGATGCATTGACGCGAACAAATAATTCGGGGCGTTTACGAGATAAACGCCCGAGCTTTTACATTAACCTATTGGTTTAGTTCGAGAAGCTACACTTAGGTTTGCATTATACGGTACATAAACTGGGGACAATTCTACTTTTTTGCAGACTTATGAACCACAAGACTTGGATCTACTAGATGACTGGATCGAACCAGCGGTCCAATTCCCAACACCCAGATATCACAAATACAGCCTTAAGTGTAACTGATGTTGCTGAGCCTGACCCTGCACCTGAACTGGACACTGAGCCTACTCTATCCCCAGAAGTGCTCCAAGCATTAGGGGATTTAATGACCTAAAAACCAAAATATGGACCAGAACTAAACAAGGACTTAGCCCGTATTTCGAATACCATTTTGAAAAATGGACTCCCACGGGAAAATAAGATGAAACGGGAGAAAAATGTACTATATAATTGTTCTCTGCTTAAAGCCCCTATACTAAATCCAGAAATTATTGCTTCAGTGAATGACACCATAATTAATCGTGATAAAAAGATAGAATCAGAACACAACCAGTTAGGAATGGGACTCGCCATTTTAGGTGAGGCATTATCAATGTTAATTAACAACATCAATATTGATAGACATAAAATGATTTCACAGCTCAGTGATGCTGGAAGGATTTTGACAGACTTACATTTCACACAAACAAAATCTCGGAAAAACCTTATTTTACCAGTTCTGGACAAAAAATTCTTAGACATTATCAAAGAGTTAGAAAGCGATGATTACCTCTATGGTAACAACCTATCTGAAAAGTTAAAAGTCTTACAAGCTTGTCAGAGAACAGGCCAATCTACAAAAAAGCCAACTACTTTTACCACAACCCGTCAGCGAAACTTGAGTGGTCCACCTCGTTGCACCCAACAGAGGACAAAACTGAGGCTGGGACACAAAACCACAGTCCTCATACCAAGCAAGGAAATATCAACCAGCACAACAATACAACCAGCCACAGCCCACTGCAAGAAAGCCCAAAGCCCCTCCACCACAGGACAAGACTCATGATCGACACTAGAGGTTAGTCATGCTGGAAGATTAAGTTATTTCTTGTCTTGTTGGCAAAGGATTTGTGACGATGCTTCAATATTGAATCATGTCAATGGATACTCAATACCTGTTACTGACATACCTTATCAGTCAGAATCTCAACAGTCATTACAAAGTGATAATTTATATGATCCTGATATGCAGACAGCCATTATTAATTTACTGGCATTAGTACACCATGTAAATCCCAATTCATATCAAAAGTGTTTTTGATTTCAAAACAAAATGGTAGCAAAAGATTTATTCTAAACCTTAAGCCTCTTAACAAATTTGTTAGCACATGCCATTTTAAAATGGAAGATCACAGAACAGCAGTAGCTCTTATTTCTCCTGGAGAATTTATGTCAAAAATTGATTTAAAAGAGTCCTATTTATTGGCAAATATTAATCCGGCTCACAGGAAGTATTTACGGTTTCAGTATGATCAAATTATACGAATTGAATGCACTCCCATATGGCTTGTGTTCTGCACCATATGTGTTCTCTAAGATTATGAGAGTAGTGGTTACATATTTACGATCTAAAGGTCACAAATCAGTACAATTTCTTGATAACCTGTTGTGCATTGGTTCAGATTATAAAACATGTTTGAAAAATGTTAATGTCTTGGATTTGTTATTAATTATGAAAAAACATAATTAAACCACCAAAAACTCCTTAAAAAAAATCAATTGAAAAACATTTTAAAAAAGAGAGTTTTAGTATAAGAGACCTTGCTCAATTAATAGGAACATTGACTGCCGCATGCCCGGCAAGTACATATGGTTAGCTTTACACAAAACTATAAGAACACCATAAATTTAATATTTTAATAAAAAGTAAAGGCAATTATGATACAAAAATCATCATTCATCCAGATATCAAACTAGACCTACACTGGTGGGCTAATAATATCAATAGTTTACACAAAAGTATAGCATACTCCAAATATGATTTGGAAATATTTACAGATGCGTCAAGAAGTGGGTCGTAGTTCATGGGTTCGGAAAGAAACTGAAAAATTATTTCACATAAATTATCTAGAACTACTTGCCATATGTTTTGCCTTAAAAATGTTTGTTAAAAATAAACAACATTTGCACATTTTATTACGTGTCGATAATATGACTGCAACATCATAATATATTAACCGAATTGGCGGTATTCAGTACCCACATTTAAAATAACTTAGCCAGAAACATATGGCAATGGTATGAAGATAGAAAATTTTGATTATTTGCTTCTTACATAAAATCAAGGGATAACAAAGTGAGTGGGAACTGAATACCTACACATTTCAGTACATTGTGACTCAGTTTGGCCAAACTGATATTGACCTTTTTGCTTCAAGAATTAATGAAAAATGTGAATCTAACACTTTCTTGGAAACCGGACCCAGATGCATCAAATATTGATGCTTTTACCGTATCTTGGACGAACAATTTTTTACGCCTTTCCCCCATTAAGTCTATTATTAAGATGTTTACAAAAAAATAGGAATGATAAAGCGACAGGCATTTTGGTCATGCCATAATGGCCGTCACAAGCCTGGTAATCATCAATGCAAACCATGTTAGTCTCAAAACTGTTAATCTTTAAACCCGATAAACAATTATTGCATTCCTCTTTCAGAGAGAAGCACCGTCTATATCTTCACCTATATTATTAGATATTATCAGGAAAGCAGGGCTAAGACGAGTCATCCCCCCATCAGCGATAGACATTATGTTAAGTTCACTTTCAGATAATACCTTGAAACAATATAATGTCACCTGTAAAATCTGGTGGGCATTTTGTCTAAAACAAAATATAGATCCATTAACACCATCTATACCTATTATTATGTCCTTTTTAACTGAGACATTCAACTTAGGGGCATCATATGGGTCTTTAAACTCACACAAGGCAGCTCTTGCTGTAAGTATAGGGTCAAAATGGGAAGTCATGACCATACGTCACATACAGGATCATAGTCTTGTCAGTTACACCAGTTTAAAATAATAATTTTATAACATTTAAGTGATCTTTGGCTGATATGTTATATAGTAGTGAGTGTGAACATAGTTCAAGAACAAAAACCAACAACCAGAAGTGATTTGAAACATCAAATCATTATTGGAAACAAAGTGCAAATCACGATGGACATAGTGTTTCAACAGCTGTTGCGGCAAGTGCACGGGACTGTGGTGGTTGTGCGGACTGCGACAAAAACCATTGACGTATTGCTGTCTAGTTACTGCGAGCGCCCGGTGTGTTTACGAAGAACGCAGCGAGGATTTTTTGACAGTTACGTGTACAATAACAAATTACTTGCTACATAATACAGCTTCTAAACTTTTCACCATATTATACAGAGTAGCCGCTTTGCATATTCATCATGTTCAATTGTCATCGTTGGCAGGTCGAAGCCAGGGATGGAGTGCAATGTACACTTTGCCTCAAAAGTTTTGATTTCCCTTGTGCTGGTATAACCGAGGCAGGGTATCGCAAGCTTGGGGACAGGAAAGCTACTTGGAAGTGCAGTACCTGCAAAGCTGGGCTGACTAGTCCTTCTAACCCACCCCCGGGGAATGCTGCACAAGGTGATTTGGAAAAAATCCATCTGGAGCTTCGGAAACTCACAGAACAATTAGCATCCTTACCTCTTTTAATATAAAATGTAAAGACGATTCAAGCGGATATTTCTGAACTCAAAAACCTGAAGGATGAGATTGTTGGAGTTCAGAAATCTCTAGACTACGTCCACGGTACGGTTGATGAGCTCACGGTCAAATTGGAGAACGTTGACAAACAAATTGAGTCCCTACAAAAAACTAAAGAGGACGTCTCAAGCTACGAGATGCGAATTGGGCGGTTGGAATCAAGCATACGCGAGAGTGAACAGAGATCTCGACTAAATAATATAGAGATAAAGGGAGTCCCAGTCACAGAGTCATAAAATCTCTTTGGTATTGTTGCAAAAATTGGCGACATAATCAAATGTGGAGTCTCGAAGGAGTCATGCTTTCATCATTTCATTTTGGTTTGTAGGTCAAGTTTTGGAGACACTGGTGTGTATTTCTTAATTACCTCATTAGCAGCTATAATGCTCCTTGCTTTTTTACATCGAGTCTGTGTAACTGCACAATTTGTTTTCTTTTTTTTGCCGATCATTTGTATTGTACGTCTTATCTATGTTTTACACAAATTTTTATATTGGAGCTATCTCATCTTGTAAAAAAATGTTTCTTCGCAGATTGTTACATATAAAATAAAATAAAATGAAATAAAATACCAAGAGGTATTCTCAGAGGTACTACATAAAGGTTTCTATAAAATCAAACCACCTGGAGCCAAATATCAAACTCTTGGGAGCCAAGTAAAGTCCTAAATGTTTTAAAAACTTGGACTCCAAATAATTCTTTAGATTTTGAAAAGTTGCCCAATAAGTTGGCAATGTTATTAGCTCTAAGCACAGCCCAAAGAGCACAAACTTTGTCTCTTATTAAAATACCAAATATTACAGTAAATCATGCAGGTGTACACATTTCTATTACAGACTCTATCAAAACATCTGGCCCCGGTCGGAGCCAATCGAAGCTCTTTTTACCTTTCTTTGAAAAGATCGAAATTTGTCCAAAGGCAAATTTCTTAAGGCATTATGGGGAATAATACTTACTTAATACTTTCTTTGAATAAGCCCCACAAACCATTTTCTCCCTCTACCATCAGTAGATAGATAAAAAATACTCTGTGTGTTTGCGGCATAGATATAAGTATTTTTTCAGGACATAGTACTAGACATGCCTCGACATCCACTGCTAATGCCAAGGGAGTGTTTTAAGATATAATAAGGCAAACAGCAGGCTGGGCAAATAGCTCTTCGTCTTTCGCTATATTTTAAAATAGGCCAATTGTCAATAATTCAAGCGAATTTGCTCATGCTGTGCTTAATGCTGAACAAAATACTTGATTATTAGACGTATTTTATTTTATTTTATTTATTTAGGGACAATAAACAGCTACAATATGTGTTGGAACAATGAAAAGATAAAACAAAATATCAACAATATTGCAGCCCGATGTCCACATATTTACAAAGAAAAAATAATAATGACTGCCACTAGATAGGTAATAAATAACTAATAAAAATTACATCACATTCATAATAATTAATTACACCATGCAAAATAGAAATTCCCATTGATTGGCAACTGAGAATGTCTGAACTGCCAACAGCTTCGAGTACTTTAGTAAGCTCCTTGAGCCTAAACTCCTGTGGCTTGGGACTGGCGGGCGGCGCTGTATTGCGACAGCGGCAGGCTCGGCGCCGCGGGCTCGCGCGGCGCGCCCACCACGTGCGCGGCCGGCGCGCGCGGCGGCGTCTTCCAGCGCCGCCGGAACAGCTCCGCCGCGCCCGCCTCCATGGGGCCCGCGTACGCGCGGATCTCATAGCGAGGGCTGAGCGGGTCGCGGTTTATTTCCTGTGGAGATTGTAAAAAAAAAACTTTATCACCACACTACCTATTGTTTGCAATTTTTACCCATCGATTTTCGAGGGTAAAAGCCTTTTTTGTTATCTAGAGTCTAAAAGTGTTTTAAACTTCGAAGGCTTCCGATTCAACATTTACTCGAAGTTTTAAATAAAACCAAAGAGTTAGGAACAAAAACGTTTTTAAGACAAAAGTTAGGAAAACGTTAAAAACCTGTCAACCGAAAATACCTGGTTATTCAGAACCGAAAATATATGCTTTTTAATTTATTTTAACACTAAAAACAAATAAATAATAAAATCTTGATTAGCTTACATTCATAACATTATTGGTTAATAAAAAAATTCATTACATTACATTTAAATTTGGATTTTGAGAATACAAAAATTTCAATATTAGCAAAATTGGAATTATAAGATTCAACCATTCGACGGATAGGGCAGCGTAAACCAGAATTAGTACGACATGTATTGACAGCAAATAGGGTGCCTGCACGAATACTACGCATATGAACAGTGCGTGGAACCACATAGCACAGTTTGCTCGTGAGATCGATGCAATCAAAATCACTATGTATGTATGTGTTACCTTTAATTATTATGTGCCATAATAAATAAAGAACTCATTTAGAAATTGGACATTAAGTCCAATAATAAGATGATTAGCCTGTTTATCTATTATTACCATTTTATTATGTCATTTGTGTCTTAATTAAAGATTTGAACTCGTATTGAAAAAAGATTTGTTTATAATTTCTCCTTTGAAATCTCAATTTTCCTAATAAACTTACTAATAACATCTGCAATGTTAATGGTATATCGAGAACGAAGCCTGAGTATAATAAGTGATCAAACGAACTTACCTGTAGTGAAGTTCGATCATTATTATGTGAAGGGCTTCGTTCGAAGATATTACATTTACATTGCAGCTTCCTCACGCCAGTCGACAACCAAACGCATATTTAGAGCTGAAAGCAAAAACTAAACGCACAAGTATATCTATTCCCGCTCTATATGTCATCTGTCATTATTTTAGAGTAAGAGAATCAAAATTTTTCTGGGGTAGGGTTGGGAGGGTTCCTTATATCTTATATTATTTCTCATAGAATGTTTATCGGAAACAGTCTTAAATATATTTGTTTCATGTCAAGTTTGCCATCGTTATCTCATGTATACCTCAGTAGATAATAATAATAATAGTGAAAATATGGCAGCACCGTGTCAACAAAACGTCAGAATTTCCAATTTTGCTAAATATTATCAGTGAAAGTAATTTTGACCAAGTCTTACAATAGTTTTTCATTATGAATCAAACCTGAAACAAGAAACTTACTTTAAAACCAAAAACGAGACCATAACACATAAAAATTTAAAAAAAATAATCATAAGCTACAGAATCGGAGGTGACATGACAGATGTCACCTCCGATAAAAATTACATGAACCATTGACAAGATCAGCCGCACGTCGAGCACGCCCACTACCTCCGGACTCGTCGCTCAAATCCGACTCGCCGCCTCCGGTACCGAGAACTACTGTGAGTGCTGTGATGATACCGGCCGCGGTAGTTGCGTCGAGCTCTAGCGACAAGTATAGCTCCCGCCCACGATTCCACCACCTGCTCGTCGACGAGGAGGTCGCCGGCCGCCGGACGGCTTAGGATCGCGAGGACCACCGGCCTCTGTAAGGGTCCCAGCTCCCGGCGGAAGTGTGCAGCGCATGAGATGGACACGATCCATCAATGAAAACTTCATGAGCTCATACTATTGGGCTACAGAGGGGGAAACAAACTGACCGCCTGCTGTCAACGTTTCGGCACAACGACTGTCTGATCAGGTGCAGGTCGTCCAACGTAATCATATGTTGGATGACATTGTGCTTGATCACCTGCGAAGTGAGATGCAGAGTAGCCATGTCATCGCCCCCCCGTCGCAGACTGTTGTGGTACTACCACAGTCCAACAAAAGACAATCTGACGAGGGAAGTGATGGTAGGGCAACAAACGTATGTACCCAGTGCAATGAGGAATCGAGGAGTGCTTTGGAGGGTGCGATTTGGGAATATCGGTTCATGTCGTATGAACTTAGACCACGCTTACCTCGTTTGCTCATGCATAACAAAAACAGGGCGCTGGTGGCGATCCTGGATTCGCAGTTATCAAACTATTTTGATGACTGCGAAGACATCACCGATACTCAATCGATTCTGTACTGCGTGGCTGTACCAGCTTGGCAGTGCCAAATTGTGCAACGTATTGGTGGGATCAGAGCGCTCATCACTGTTCAAAAGTGATACGCTTTGCGAGGCGGGCGTTCTCAGGGATATTAGCCCTCAGAAATATATGTCCTGTGTCTCAGAGCGCATCGACATTCTGAAGCAGGAAGTGTATGCATGGGCAAACCGTATTCGTAGGTATAAGCGGCTAGTAGAGCGATACTCTCAGAATCGCACCTTCCAGAGCAACGAAAGGTTTATAGGGGTTGAAGCGACCGGACCAAGGTGTGGCTGACACGCGCCTGTCAGATAATTATGCTATGTGTTACATCTGGCGCATTATCTGGTCGGTACCTGTCAGTCATACCGAAGGTGATTGGGCTCGGAAAGTCGAGCAAACCTGCGATCTGTCTTGCAAAAGAGAGCTGTCAGCGCCATATACAATCTTCCTCGTCGCGAATCTCTCAGGGAACTATTTAAAGGGATTAATATTATGACAGTACCTTGGCAATTCATTTATGAAAATATTATGTATGTAAGAAAAAATCTACATCTTTTTAATAAAATAAGTGATAGACATAATTTGAATACTAGAAATAAAGATAAAATAGATCAACCATTTTTCAGATTAGCTAAAGTACATAGATAATTTATGGGTAACTGTGTTAAATGTTATCACAAAATACCTTGTGATATATTGCAATTAAATGAAAGAACACATGATGACACATGATGGTCCAGCTCCATAGGACAATCCCGTCTAGACAAAATCACACTGGTTGCTAATTTAATTTTTTATTTTAATTTTTTTACTTACTCACACACTGACTTATTCCTAGTTAATATTTTAGGAAAATCATATATTTTTACAATGTTTGTAAATATGTGAGCACAATGTACCTATCGCGTGATTAATTTATCTGCCTTTGCTTTATTTTTAATTCTTCTTACCAATTGTGGTATAGTATTTTTATTCTTGGTGCATCGTCTTCACATATAAAAATATAGTTAATGTATACAAAATATTGTAAAACATTTTTTAAAAGAGTAACGGTGGAGTTTCTTGCCCCTTCTTCTCCATACGAAACTACCTTTTGGAAGGGGCGCCTAGAATCAGTTATATTTTTTATGTAATTTTTGACGTTCAAAAGTGCTTTTTATGACCCTATTTGAAATAAATGCTTTGACTTTGACTTTTTGACATTGATCCAATACCAGAAATGGGCTATTACCATCTGCCCCGCTCTATTATTACTATCTGATGTAGCTCGTGCAGTCTGTCCGTTACTTACTGGAAGTCTCCAGGGCCGGACGGGCTGCAAAGCATTTGGATCTTTGGGTTTACAAGATCGCAGGCTCGCTTGGCGGCACTACCAGACTGCTTTGGAGTTTGCTTACATCAGGAGTTACCCACGTGCTCCATAAATCAGGTAGTACCACGGAACCCAAAAACTCATAGGCCGATTACGTGTTTACCGACGGTCTGTAAAGTGCTTACATCCATTTTGAGAGCTAAAATTAAAACAAACATATAGACACCAACTCCATCATGTCTGCCTCTCGCGAACGGGTCTCGCGGTAGTAAGGACCTACTCCTCATTGATATGGCCATTAGCCAACAGGTAAGTTGTTCCCGAAAGGATTTCTCGACATGTTGGACTGATTACAAGAAAGCCTATGACCCTGTGCCACATACGTGGCACATGAGGGTGCTCGAGTTGTATATAGTAGCTGTAACTCTGCTCACCTTCTTGATGTTATGTAGGGAACGATGGAGGATGGTCCTTCGCTTTATAGGATGTCGGAATATCCATAGGAATAGCGAGCCGATAAGGATCGAGCGAGGCATATTTCAGGGCGATAGTTTGAGCCCGCTTTGGTTCCGCTTAGCCTTGAATCCTCTAAGCACACTGCTGGAGGATTCAGGTCTAGGCTATCGGTTGAGGAGAGGTGGTCAGGTTATATCTCACCTCCTCTAAATGGATGATCTAAAACTCTTTGTCCCCAACAATTTGCAACTTATGGAACTACTGAAAGTAACTGAAACTTTCAGTAGCGCCATCAGAATGGAATTCGTGTGGGCAAATGTGCGGTCATGCATGTAAAGCGAGGGGAGATTGTGGAATCCGTGGGAACCCAAATCTCGGATTCCATAAACCTTAGAGCCCTCTCCGCATTCGAAACCTATAAGTATTTGGATATGTCGGAAGCGTTGGGCATCAATGGTACTGACATGAAGCAATCGTTGAAGGAGCGCTTCTTTGGCCACCTGAAGAAAGTATTAAATAGTCTTCTGTCAGGCGGAAACAAGGTGCACCCCTATAACGGTTGGGTCATGCCGGTTTTGATGCATTTTTTCGGCATATTCAAATGGACTCAGACCGAACTCGACGCCCTGGATAGGAGGGTCCGTACACTGGTGACTGTAAACCAAATGCATCACCCACAGTCATCGTAGTAATGAGACTGTATATCCCGAGAAAGTGTGGAAGTCTAAGCCTCCCCAATCGCGTGATATGCAATCTCAGGGTACATTTCCTAGAAGCCGACGTGGGGATGCATCGAGATGTGGTCGCGATGGACAAGGATTCATCCCGCTCTCATTGACAAAAGAGAACGTGCGCAAACCTGTAGTGCTTGACACTAATGATCGCATGGAAGTATGGCGGAGTAAGGAGCTTCACGGACGCTTTTTCCAGAACATACATGGACCTGATGTAGATCTTCTAGCGTCCGTAGCGTGGCTGCGTTTCGGTGACCTCTTTGGAGAATTCGTAGGTTTTTTCTGTGCAATTATGGACGAAGTTATGATGACGAACAAATACCGGCGATCCATTGTGAATGACGGCACGGTTGACATCTGTCGGGCATGTCACCGTTCGGGGGAATCACTAAGAAACATTTTCGCCGGGTGTACTCGTCTAGCTAACAAAGAGTATAATCCTGGCTACAAGGTTGTATCTATGCAAGTAGCATAGATACAACCTTGTAGCCAGGAATATAAATCAGCTACTTTGACTGAAATCGGAAGTGCCTTACTACAGGTATGTGCCCGACCCAGTTCTCGAAAATGGAAACATCAAATTGTACTGGGATCGATCCATCATCACTGACAGCACTATAGTTGCCAATAAGCTTGATATAGTGGTGGTGGATCGAGTAGACCGGGTGCCGAACAATGATCGTTGATTTAAACGGTCCCGCATGGCGGTAACCTCGTGAAAACTGAGAAAGATAAAAAAAAATCATATGTCTTGATTTGCGAGGTTGTCGACAAGCGGGATGTGGACTCAGCAATCATTGTGCTGATAGATGTGTCAGCAAATGGCATAATAGCCAAGAGCGTCGACCAAAACCTGAGGAGGCTCTCGTTGGGCAGCTAGATCAAGGGCTTGATTCAGAAAGCGGTACTTCTGGACACGGCTCGTATTGTCAGGAGGTTCCTCTCTCTGGAGCTCTGACCGTATTTGACAAGTTTTTAAATGAAATAAAGGAGATAATAATAAAGTTTATTCATCAAAAAGTAACAATACAATGTGGCATATTCGGTGAACCACAAACTAAGCGTTGCTTGTATCTTGTAGCTCTGGAGTACGAATCATACAAAGTTGTGGAGGTTTCATTACAGTTTGAGGATGATTTATGATACATTTTTATGTGAAGTGTGTGCCCAAGAGTAGAAATACAATTAATTATCTAAACGAATCTGAACGCAAAATAAAATAGCAGTGATAAACGTCGGGCTTGTGCTGTGGTGTGTGTTTGTGTGTGCATGTAAGGGTGTGTGTATGTACTTTGTGTAGGTGCTATATCAAGGCTTCGGTATCGTCGTATGCTAATTTTAAAAGTGCTGATGTTAGTGTTTTCTGACAAGTCGTGGTTGAACAGTCCCTTAGGTCACAGATTTTGCTAACTTTGTTGTGAATGTTGGGATGGGACAAAATGGGTACAGCGTCCAGCTAGTTCGGATTTAGCATTTGGTATGGGTACTCTGAAGACACGATTGCTTATTATGTCGCTATTGTCAGGCCATTTTTAAAATGTTGCGTGAAATTTTAGAGTTGCTTGGAGTGCGAATATTTGTCGTATCCTGAGGACTTGAAACTCCAGGTAGACAAGTTCTGTAAAGAATCTGAAAGGTTTTTTTAGTGCAACCTTGATAATTGCCCGTTACGCCCTCTCAAGCGTTATGGTTGTGCTTTTACCAGCGCGTACCCAAATGCAGATACAGTACTATATGATTGACTTGCAATGTGCGTAGTAGACCAATCTCAAAATATCAATAGGGGCATAGTCGCGGAGTTTTTTCGAGATGTGTTATAGTTTTCGTACTCTGGAAGAATGGGTACAGTACTTTCACGACTGTGCATGTGCAGGGTTGGTGTTGCAGGTGTGAGGCAATATTGTGTTCCTGTAGACAGGGATGTTTTTTATAAACATAGTTTAGGAGGCACTGTAGGTGCTTGTTTTGGAGAAAGCAATATATTTACTTTTAATAACGTTTAATGTCACTAGGTTAGTATTTAGGCAATGCGCTATCTGATAGAGGCTTTGTTCAGCTAATCGATACACTTGGTCAAATGACGTGTCGTGGAAATAGATGTCTGTGTTATCGGCGTAGGATATCAGAGTAGCGTTTCTAAGAGGGAGGACTACTTCATTAATTTACAACGTAAACCACGCCGGGCCAAGCATACTACCCTGCGGAATACCGAACGTGATAGGGAGCGATCTGCTTTGGTGACTACCTATTTTTTTTCTCGGCAATTTATGAGTAAAGGAGCGGTTAGTTGGTCTGGCCCTGGTGCGCTCTTTATTTTCAAGTTGCGTATTATGTTGGAGGCTTCTTCGTCGGTCGGCCGAAGAAGTTAAGTGTGTACACAAAGTTCCTGCATCTGGATGATGTTTGACAGTTTTGATAAATTATCAGAATATTGAAATTATCTATCTATCATTAAATGAGCTGCTACAATGCGCTTTAGATGAGGCAGCGGAGATTTTTTTCTTTAACTACGTTTTACATCACGAGCCACGACTTTTTAATTAAATAATAATCAATTTCATCTAATAGATACTAACAATTATGTTGGTAGAAATTTGTATTTGACAAAAGATAGGTGTAATATTATTATGTACTATCTTTCTAACTATCACAAAAGACAGATAGCTGTGTCGCTATCATATTTTTTTCAATTACAGCCAAGAATTTGGCTAAACAACTTGCTTCTTTTAGCAATGCAATGACATTTTAAACTATTATTCCAATAATTTGGAACCAATTCATGACATTGATTTTAATTTAAATTAGAAATTAGGACAATAGAGGAGGCCTCTTGCAAAAATGTAAAGAAAGCAAATAAGAAATCAAATGTGTGTGTAAAAAAAATTAATAGCATCAATCTGGTGCATCAAAACATTCAAGGGGTTTTAAACAAAGATTTAGAAGTAGAATTATTCCTGAATTGTAACAATATAGATATTCTTTGTATGACAGAACATTGGCTTAAAAGCCACCAGTTCATGTTAAATTTTAGTAATCACCAGGTTGGTAGTTCGTTCAGCAGAGTTAATACTATACATGGTGGCTCATTAATTTTAGTAAATAACTAGAATAAATTTAAAGACCGTAAGGATATTGTGAGCCTCTAAGTGTTTTTATTAAGCGGAAAATAGCGGCCAGAAAGCCTATTATACTGTCAAAGACTACATTGAGGACAGGAAGGCTTGGGATTGAGCTGCTCCAATAAATTTACACAGACAATCTTGATGTTCAATATTATTTTGCAATTTTTTTAAATATTTGTATTATTATGATTTTTTAAATATTTTGTTCCTTTTTACATACAAAATGATATGTATATATTTACTGTATAAAGTATAATATTATTTTAATTTTGTGAATGTGAGGACGATGTGGGTCATTGTATCTTTCTTTTTTTTTCCTTTCAGTTGTTTTTATTCATGTTCTGGCTGTTTGAGTACTTTATGCGGCCTACCCAAATGTCCATTCTTTTGTATTGTTCGTCGAATCGTTGAGCTCCATATGTGTTGTGTTGAGCTGCATGATTACTGACAAATGCGTACACTGACTGGACAGGTCCACTCATTCTGTGTGGTTCTTTCCTCAAAGGACCATTTCAGACATCATTCTACATGGTCTTCACATGACCTGACCAAGATTATGTCTGGACTTTAAAAGAGACTGTGATCTCTGAGTTTGTTACGGCCTTTCTTCTCAGAGTAGTCAGATAGGAAACGCCGATCTCATCTAGTTTTTAAAATATGTTTGACGTGTAAAAGTGTTTTTAAAAAACCTACTTACAGAAATAAAATCATTTATCATTTATCATATTCAGTACAATGATCGTTTTGCGTGACAAGGATAGAGGAGTAATTTCAAACTTCTTCATTTTTCCACCGTTTTATTTTAAGAGTAATATTTCTTATATATTTTCAGGAGTAGTCAAACACCCTATTGGAATATCGAGTACCAACACTGTCGGTACAGTTACCATCAATAAGGAAATTTTCAGAGCCCATTTAGTTGTCATCAACAATTACACGACGTGCATGACAGATTTCTTCATCCATGTTCAGGACTAACTTCTTAAACACTTAAACTTAACAACACACTAAACACAAACTTTCGTAAACACTTTAACTTTTAATTTAATTTAATTGCCTGCTAGGCTGCAGTCTAGCAGGTGACGATATAAATAAGATTAGAATAATTCATGAACACAAAACATTGTCAACACAACGGTCATCATGATTATGTGAACGTGTCTCATTAAAATAATGTCTCGTCGAATAATTGAAAAACAAATTTTCGCTTCACACTGTACACATTAACACACTACTTAATCGTCGCAGGACGTAGTTATTAAACACATAACTTTCAGCCTAAATAAACAGCCTAAACAAATATGCGAAGCTTATTTAATTAAGAACTTGAATATTGCCTTAAGAAACAATATTGTCATACAAACATGCTTTTTTTTTTGGGTGGGAAATCATCAAATGACAACTCCCTCTCTGGGTGGAGCGGGAGGGCGTGTCAGACTTTTACTGACTAAAACCCACCCGTGTTCCTTCAGTTGTCTCTATCGAATTACCCGGGACCCTGAGGCGTCGGCCCTAACGGACCCCGTCATTTTGTGCTGACATCTCTTTGAGGCGCCCGTGGAATATGACGCGCCGTCGACCCGGGCCTGGTCCCTACCGGACGGCGAGCTACCCATTGCTCGCCGTCCGCAAGTCCGCGCCTACGGTGGCCGGGAATCTGTTTGCGATTCATTCCCGAAGCCCAGGGCGTCTCCTGCGGCGACTATGGGCGTGAGGGCGCAAGGCTCTCTCCCTCACGCGCTCCGCCTCCTCCTTCGCGAGCATAACTGCTTCGCAGAGCATTACGGCTTTCCATTCCCTCTCGCTCCGTACCATGGCCTGGACTCCCAGGTACTTCATCGTCGACTCGACGCCGATGTGAACCCCTCCCGCCGTTATCTGGGAACCCGACAGTGGCGCGTGCCGAGGACCATGATAACACATGGCCTCGGACTAGTGCAGGGCCACTTCGTGTCCCAACTGCCGGATTCTCTCGACGATTGTCGCAACCCCGAGTGTTGCTTGTTCGGCCGCCTCCTGGTTCGACCTCCCCTGTGCCAGGACCAGCGTGTCGTCAGCGCAGCACACCACGCTGACGCCATTCTGGAGGTCGGCGCGCAGCACCCAGTCGTAACCGATATCCCACAGAAGCGGCCTCATGACCGATCCATGTGGGACACCGCACAACATCTCCCGCCGGTTCAACTCTCCCCTGTGACCGGTAGATGACAGCCCTATCCGTCAAACAGGCCTCGACTACGCGACAGAGGTAGGTCGGCATCCGGTGATACCGTAATGCCTACCTGATGAAACTCCAGGGCAGGGTGTTGAAGGCATTGGCTATGTAAAACAAATTGACAACAAATCTGAATAATTGCATGTATGTTAGTATGGTTTTAAAACAAATGTATTGCGTCGTTTAAACTCAATCTGACTGAACCCGATATGACTTAATAAAAATACACTGCACAATTTTGAAAGAGGTAAAAAAGGCGGACTTAATGCCTTAAGAATTCTTTACCAGTCAACCAAGGTTGGTGAAGAGATTAGATGGCAGTTGTTTTAATTGAAGGGTACAATGATTATTATAAATTTAATGGTGAAAGGTGTTCAGCCGACTCTACGCTATTTGTTATGAAAATAACTCTGCAATTTCCGCTTAAATGCATACCGACTGGTGGCCGTCCTGATATCAAGAGGAAGCGCATTCCAAAGAAGAATGGACTGAATATGAAAGGAAGAATGAACAAAGTCAGAAGTATGAGAAGGACAAAGCAGGAGAAGATTGTTGGAAGAACGCAGTTTCTTAGCGTGAGATGAACATATATATTGGAAGTGAGACATAAGATAAGAAGGAGGAGTGGGAGAGTTGAGAAGAGAGAAAAGTGTAGTCAAATTGCGCAAATTTCTTCTTTGGCGAATGGACATTCATTTGAGCTCAGACCGCTCGACACATGGTCATATTTTCTGAGGTTGACTATGAACCGGATACAATTGTTGAGCAATCTGTCGAGCTTATCCAAGAAAATCTCATTCAAGTCAAAGTAGCACACGTCACCATAGTCGATGATAGGGAAAATCAAAGTCTGCACAAGCATGGTTTTCGTCTTACCGGGTAAAAAGTTTCTCAGACGATACAGGGATCGCAGAGTAGTAGTAAAAAGTCGAGAGCGGCTCAGCTAAAATTGGTAAATTGTCTTTTATTACTGATATTGGAATTTCATCATAGCCACAAGATTTCTTATTTTGCATACCATTCACGATTTTTGAAATTTCACCCGGAGTGGTAAGCGAGATTTCCATATCGTTTTCCACTCTTTCCGTGCTTTGTTGAAGAAAGACGACTGCGTCTTGACCATCATTACCAGGCATTATGCACTTGTGGTCGAATTGCTTTACTAGAATGTCAGCTACTTCCTCTGGGTTATCTATTATTAGGTTATGTATTTTAAGTCGCACTTCCTCCCGCAATGTTTTAACCCTGTTTGTACTCTTTAACTCGCCAAATTTCCCTACTTGAGTTTTTTGATTGATTAATATTTTCACTGACTGTAAGTTTTTTTGCATTCGAAATTACCCTTCTAAAAATTCTAACATATTTTTTTTTGTAGTTGAGGACACTAGCATCAAGTTTATTTCCACAAGAGCATAATAATCGTTTCACCTCTTGTGACCCACTTTAATTGAAAATGACGTCTTAATTTAATTTTTTGTTTACGTTTTCTAAAACTGTCTTCAAAAACGTGTTGATTCCCATATCACTCCAGTTATGTTCAAGTATTCGTTGTCCGAAATTCACACTATTGTTATAATTAAAAACTCTCTTATTTACTACAATATGATTGTTTTCATCAAAGTTATTTATAACATTTTCCAAAGCGAATTCACCCAGTAGAGCTCCGTGTCCATCTGCCAAGCCATTGTGGTCTACTACACATCCCTCTACACAGTCATCCGGTAAGTTAGTTAGAATGTTATCTATGCAGGAACAAGAGTTATTGCGCATATACGTATGAGTATTAACTAGATGTCTAAAGTTATAGCATGTCAACAGGCTAATGAACTCAGTTCGTTTTCTGCTCTCTGTAAGGAGGTCGATATTAAAATCCCCACAAATTACACACTTCCTATTAAATAAATGCTCCAGCAGTTTTTCTAAGCTTATCATAAAATCATTAAAATTCTTATCATTAGGATTACGATAACAACAACACAGATAGAGACCTGAACTAATATCCTTTACACAACAAATTTCGAAACTTTCTACCCTATACAGTTTATTTATTACATCTACAACTTCGACTTTTCTGTCTGTGTACGCTAAGATTAAGGTTCCCCCCCTTTTCTTTTTAGTTATTGTATTGTAAGAGACAAGATTTTAGTTTTCTATATTTAATAAATTTACAGTTTTATCATTCAAGAAATGTTCACTTAAGCATACATAGTCTACCCTTCTTTTAAGCGTTTCTAAATAAATAAATAATTCATTTTTCTGACACACACACATTCTGGTGACAAATACTCATTTTAAATGGAAGACATGCTGACAATGAATTTACAATTTTATGTGATTCTAAAGCAGTATCTTTATTAGTCACGAAAACATGCTGACTGTTGTGTGACTTCATCCGTTTGTAATGCGGAATTTACACATTTGGTTTGTGTTAGGATACCGCTATCAATCGATGAGTCGTTAAAGTCCGTTTGGGTAGAAGCGTTTTTAAGATACTTTACTCTACTTTGACTTTCATTCTCTGCCATTTTTGTCATATAATTTTGGTAATTTATTTTGTAATTTTTATGCAAAATTTCGCTATGAATTAGTCTAGATGCTTGCCATTTATTTACCTTCTTCGGTTGTCTGTCATAATGATTTAAGTCTAAAGAAATGAACATTGAATTTTCACAATTATTACACACAAGTTTTACTGACTAGTTTAAAGCATTTGTGTTTATGAAGTCATTATTATAAATTTTGCCCACTAAAACATTTGTGGACTTTAATTGGCACAGAGTGTAGTGTAAGTATGTCTGAACTAACATTGGATTTTTATCATTAGAGCCTGCCAGTATCAGTACAAAATCAGATTTGGTATAATCAATGCACATAGATACACAAGACTTCAATACTTCATCCACTGTAGAATACGGTTTTATAAATGAAGTAACGAAAAAGGAGTCTCCTAAGTAATACTGTAGTATTTGTCTTACTCCGTATCCTGTTTGGTCTGCAAAAATCATAACTCTATGCTTCCTTCCGCTGCTGTTCGCTGCCATGTCTTCTTGTAGCCTCTTAACGTCACTATTTTGAGTATGCTGCTGGGTTTTGTGTGTAGATAGCTCGTTAAAAGCCCCCTCCTTCGAGAAGTTTGCATCGTTTCCAGTTACTTCACTTCGTTTTTGTCTCGTAGTTGATATGAGAAAATCATCGCTATGAGTATTTTTGCTCAGTGTGGTAGTACAGGCGTTGGGTGATATTATTACTTCCTTAGCTGACTTTTTATCGAGTAATGTAGAATTTTCTGTCCATAATGAAGTATCCGATTTTCCCTCTACCGTCAGTGTTAAATGGGAAATATTGAATGGTGTTATGACAGGAGAATCCTTTGATCTTGTTGGTGTAGAGAAACTGTTTCTTTGTGAGTTGTTCCGGAAACGTCTCGGAGTCGTGCACTTTTTGTCTGACAAGGTAACTTTTTTATATGCATCAATGGTCGTTTGGCAGTTCCCTAGATCCATCTTCAATCTAAAATTCTCGCTATTTAAGTTCTCAATCTCTAAGTGTGCACTATGTAATTCTGCAGTCAGCTTTTTGACGGTTTCATTGAGGTTCATTATCGTGTCACTATCATTTATTGACATATTAGGCACGCTCATCATAGTGGAATCAAGTAATGCTGAATTATTATAGTAGAGATTATCGAGTGAACTAGACTTATGTGGTTTTCTAAAAGTTACGTTTTCGGACTCCATAATTCTTATTAACGGTTGTATCTGTTCGTTGTGCCACCACTGAGAAAAACAGCGAATAATAAGCCAATAATAATATTAAATGGCTGTAGCAATTTCAAAGCAAAAGAAACATACAAAATGACCAGTAATCTTGTAACAAGACAGATAAAACAATGACATAAAAAAGCAAAAAGCAGCAAAAAAAAAAAACTTTCCCTGGATTCGAACGTGCTTTCTATGTACGTATATTGGCCTCTGCGCTACACTGACATATAAAACTTTGATGAATTATTGCTTTAGTTAGTTGATCTTAAATAGCTGTTCCTGAGTAATTGCGTATATTGTGACTTTGTGACCATATAAGGTAATCGGCCGCCACCCGCTGGTCCGCGCGCGCGGGAGGATGAGTCACTGATTTTCGTTCAAAACACAGTATTTTACATCAGGTTTTTTGTTGTTTATTCACACACTGTTTAATTATTAATAATTTTGTTATGTAGGTTCCAACACTTGAACTATCACGTATTGTTCGATATAAATTAAATGCACAATAGTTAGCTTTTTTTTAATTTATACAAATAATTAACACGGAGCTGCCAATAGCTGCTTGCGCTCGTAGCGATCGAGTCTATGACCTACAAGCCGTGATGCCTAGTCCACGAGGTGAAGTTTCGAGTTTCTACTACATCTGAAAAGTAAACCTATTAAATATTACTTTAGAGATATGAGGAACAGGGTGTAAAGTTCACTCATACTCTCTAGAAAAGGGAGGATCCTCCGACCAGAATGAAGTCGTATCTGGTGGGCAACTGCCCGATGATTGTTGTCGGGAAGTTGTATATATGCTATCTGCGCGGTAAACTCTGCTTGCGCGATGCAGGATTGATGCGTTCGTTCGTATGTGGCGGTGTAGATGCCGCCACATCACTCCCCTCCGGAGACCGGAGGTCGATATTGACCCAAGTCTTGTATCTTGCGATGCTTTTTGCCAGTGCTAGCTGAGGTTCCAGTGGGTCGGAACCAGGTGTCGCGTAGTTTGCGGTGAGTCGGAACTGTCTGCGAAGATACCCCCAGTGAGTCGGGGTGGCGCTGCTTGTACTCCAGTGGGTCGAATGTGGTACAGAGCCGGGTTGTGGCTGGCTGCTGCTGTTCGACCAGAAGAGTGATTAAGGGCTCTGCTTGTGGACCGGCCGCATGTGCAGTGTGCTGTGCCAAGTTTGCTGATGAGGCTGAGGGTGATGACCAGGTATGCGCTCGCGCTGCATGCTGATGGTCAGGATACCCGTTGAAGCCGTGGTTGCTGGCTGGCTAGCTGTGACTCGGCGCTCTAAAGCTTGCGGGAGTGATGATGATGACGTCACGCTGAAGTAGTTGCACGAAGGCTGCGCTGACGTTCATACTCGGGGTCACCAGTTTAGAGATATGAGGAACAGGGTGTAAAGTTCACTCATACTCTTGGAAAAGGGAGGATCCTCCGACCAGATGGATGTCGTATCTGGTGGGCAACTGCCCACTGCTGCCAATTGTTGTCGGGAAGTTATATATATGCTATCTGCGCGGTAAACTCTGCTTGCGCGATGCAGGATTGATGCGTTCGTTCGTATGTGGCGGTGTAGATGCCGCCACAATTACTATCACTGAGCTTGTGACCAAAAACACAATTTGTTTTGTTTGGCATGAAGGAGAAGGAGCTCGAGGCGTCAACGAATTAGGTTCATGTGTTTATATGTACTTAAAAAGTTTGCATGATAAAGCAAATGAAGCTATTGATGTGGTTTGTTACAGCGACAATTGCTGTGGCCAGCAAAAAAACAAATTTATGCTGGTGATGTACCAACACGCTCTTCGTGAGGTCACAAAAATACGAAGCATAACACACAAATATTTAATAAAGGGGCATACATAAAACGAAGGTGACTCCGTACGCTCCGTTATTGGAAGGAATATTTCAAATGCACTGAAATCTTCGCCAATTTATGTACCAGATCAGTACATAACATTAATTAAAACGGCTAAGAAGATAGGAACACCTTACACTGTCAAAGAACTGGCACACGACAGTTTCTACGACTTAAAACCTCTGGCTGTTGGTAATTACACCGTTACAGAAGATGGAGAAAAGCTTAGATGTAATGACATAAAAGTTATAAAAAAATATAAAGACAACCCAAACAAGTTCCTTTTTAAGACTTTTTATGAAGACGTAGAGTTTAAGTCATTGTCCACATTGACCAAAAAACAAGCGAAATCCAACACTGTAATACGCACGAGACTCAAAAAATTATGTGCTAGAAACTAGAAGTAGAAAAAATAACAGGTCATTCTGAACCTGATATTAAAATATGTGGTAATAAAGTATTACGAAGCTTTTTATACTAGTCTCTAAACGTAAAAGTAGCCTTTGGCACAGGCTGATTTTATAATACTAGTATAGTTATTAGTTAAAACTGTTATTTAGTAATTACTTAGAAACCGAATATGTTAATACTATACCTTAAGTGAAAATGTTGATCGCTTATTTGTACTAGTACAGAGCATTTATCTGCATTATATTGTTAAAATTGTAGAAGCTATGATAATTATATTACCAATAGTTAGTGGGAATTGTACCTGATGAGGTTTTAGCAGCATTTATTTCTGTTTATTTCTTATTTTGCATGGTGCCAAAACACAATTTTTTATGCCCTTCTTTATTATCAGTTTGTCTCTAACCTGGTTGTGAAAAAAAAATATTTCTACTTGTGGCCTTTTGTTTCAAAATATTAATTTATTTGATAGATTTTTTCTATGAACTAAAGGGACTAGTGGTTTTTGGGTTATAGTAACCAAAAAAAAAAAAAAAAAAAAAAGTGATAAGGAATTATAATACGCATCGAATGATATAAAATTACACAAAATTATTGTGAGTAAGAGTGCCAAAAAAAGCAAAAATAAAAATTTCAATTCGCTCTCCTGAAAATCTAAATTGTGAGATGTGGCACTTTAGTTTTAATGCAGCGATATTTTGATTTAAATGAACTGAGAGTATTTACGGTTCTGCCTTCCTTACGTGGTTGCGCATGTTACGGTTCAAAGTCGTCAAAAGTCGTGCATCAGTGCTGTGTCAAATAAAGTGGAAGGCCTTCTCCGCTTCCCTATAATCAAACGCAAATGACAAATATCTGTCAGGGTACGGATTTGGAGATGGACACGTAATACAATAGATAATACCGATAATTAATATCGTAATTTTGCTATGTTGGAATAAATCATGATTAATATTTCTGCAGCTATATTATCTTACTGATATATAAATCATAATACAAATCAACCTACAAGAATAATATAGTGGAAAAGTCACATTATTAGTAAAGAGTTTAACACTTATCAATGATCTCTTTGGAGAGAATTAGATTACTACTCACTTATGAAATGTAGCACGTTCTCCCAATTTCACCTCGAACACAGCTCCTCACAGTTCACAACATTCACCAACCTCCTAACTTAACTAGCCTGCCCTTCTGAGTCTATATCGACTGTGGTCTCTCGCGGCCTAAAACCAACTGTCATCCCTCACCACTCCCGCCATTCTCCAAAATCGGGGCTCGGTCCTTTGCCACGCTATTTTTTTGTAAAACTTATACTAAAAATATATTTTTCTATTTCTTCATAGTTTCTCAATTGCGTGCCGTGTTTTAACGATTCCCAGATGTGAACATTTTTGCCCATTTGTGTGCCATAAAAAGTTCAATATTGTTTTACAAGTGTAAAGAATTTGGATATTTTGTCATAATTAGGGTAACGCGTCAAGCAGTCAGACCATAAAATTAAGATTTTAATGTGTTTCTAAAGTAGGCCGAACCATGTGCATGGTTTTAGAATAAATATAATATTTTGTTATTAAATAGGAATAAGTGACAGACAGTCACACTAAGAAAAAACAACTTGCATTTTGATCATGGCCAGGTCTAGAGTCGCCCCTATTAAAAAGCAACAGTCAATTCCTAGACTTGAGTTATGTGGAGCATTATTGTTATCAAAAATTAGTGATAAATTTATTAACACTACAAAAGATAAAATAGACATATATCACACATTTCTGTTTAGGGACTCACCAATTGTCCTCAGCTGGATCAAATCCTTACAAACATAAACATGACACATATGTCTCTCATCGTATAATGCAGGTTATCGAATTAACAGCCACGGATGATAGGTATTATATAAACACTAAACAAAACCCAACAGATTTAATAACTAGAGGGGTTATGCCCAAACATTTGTCCACTAGAGATTTATGGTGTCAAGGCCCTACCTGGATTAAACAGGATAAATCTACATGACCTATAACAGCGCCCCAAATAGCAACTTCTCAAGAAATTACTACTGTCCACAATACATGTACACAACTATGTCATACATCCACACATACTTCTAATGAAAATCCGATTAATCATGAATATTTTATGGCATGTTTCTTACTCATCCGCCCCGACAATAGTGTCGCTTTCGACAGTCACGACAAGGCTGAATGTCTTGCTGACAGCCTAGAGTCCCAATATTCTCCCAGCTCCCAACCAGTAGACCAAGCTCACCTGAACAAGGTCGACGCTGAAGTCGAACGAAGAGCCTCCCTTGCTCCCGTCGAAGACCCTGATGATACTCTGCCTCCCGTCTGTCCAGACGAAGTGCACGACATCATTAAAGGGCTCCACGCTCGTAAGGCCCCCGGTTCGGATGGTATTACCAATAAGGTATACAAACTCCTCCCTGCCCCGCTAATAATGCTTATGACCGCCATCTTCAATGGCGCCTTGAGCAACAACATTTTCCCACAAGCATGGAAAGAAGCCACCGTCATCGGTATCCCAAAGCCAGGCAAGCCAAAGTCTGAGCCCTCCAGCTACCGCCCTATTAGTTTACTCAATGTTCTCGGCAAAATCTACGAGAGGCTTATTTATAAGCGTCTCAAAGACTACGCCGAAGCAAAGAGCCTCATTCCCAACGAGCAGTTTGGTTTCCGTCCCCAACACTCGAGTATCCACCAGGTCCACCGTATCGTAGAGCACTTATGCGCTGGTCTGCAGCGTAACGCGACGACGGGTGTGCTATTCTTCGACATAGCGAAAGCCTTCGACAAAGTCTGGCACAACGGCTTGATATACAAGCTCTACCAACTAGGAGTGCCAGATCGTCTCGTGCTCATCTTACGAGACTTTTTGTCGAACCGAACCTTTCGCTATCGCGTCGAGGGAGCACTCTCGTCCCCTCATCCTATTCGCGCCGGTGTCCCTCAGGGTTCCGTACTATCTCCTCTCGCCTTCACGCTGTTCACTAGCGATATCCCAAAAAGTAAAAAGGCTCAGTTGGCTCTCTTCGCCGACGACACTGCCGTTTACTATACCGGTCACTGTCCCAACGCTATAGCGCGTACTCTCCAAACCTCCGCAAACGTCTTAGGCGCTTGGTTCCGGAAATGGAGAATCGAGGTCAACCCCGATAAGAGTCAGGCGGTTCTCTTCTCGAGATGTCGTCGACTCCCTCCCCCACTTCCCAGCCCGATCACTATGTACGGCAAGCCAATCCCTTGGGAGAAGCAAGCCAAATACCTAGGCGTGATCCTCGATGAGAACCTTACCTTTAAGGCTCATATTAAGGCGGTTCGCGCGCGCGCCTCCTTCGCTCTTAGCAGGCTCCAATTCGTACTGACAGCCCGTAGTAAACTGTCCCTTAAATGCAAGCTCCGCATCTATACCGCAGTCATCCGTCCCATCATGACCTATGCCTGCGTTGTATTTGCGCACGCTCACCCACGTCATCTCCATAAGATGCAGACCCTCCAAAACCGTTTCCTCAGAAGGGTCACGGGTGCCCCCTTCTATGTCCGTAATATCGATCTTCACGTCGACCTCAAAATGCCAACCATAAAACAGTTCATGAAACGCTTATCAAAGCGTTTCTTCGACTGCGGCATCAAACATTCTAACCCCCTGATTACAGCGGCCGCCCGCTACACTCCCTCTCGCATTAGCAGTATTCGCCGACCAAGGCATACTTTAATCGACCCCGACGACGCCACTACCCTCCTCCAGGAGAGTAGTAAGGCCACTAGCACGCTACATAAGCCCAAAACCCGATCGCCGTCCTACCGCCCTCGCCGCCGAGGCCCGCCGCGACGCCCAAATCGACGCCCCTCCCGACCCTTGCTCGAGCCAGCCCGCACCGCTGAGCCTGTAGCTTTAAATTCGTCCGTAAATAATACCAATCCTGATCCAGCTAGTCATTTGCTGCTCTCTTCCAGCGACGCCCTAAGCCGAGGTTCGTACCCCACAGGGGGTGCCCTTAGCGTTGTCGCTTAGTTTTAGTTAGTATATAAGTTTAAGTCCTGGCTGGAGGCCTTAATTTATTAGGGAATCCACAGGCAAGTCCGCTTAAGCAGACGACAACCGCATAGGTTGACCTGCGAGATGCCAAACAAACAAAAAACGGCATGTTTCTTAAAATAAAGAGAGTCATTTCATTTATTGTTAGACTCTTAAATAAATTAAAAAATAAAGGTCAAAGCAATTCTCCTTACTTAACTGTAAAAAAAATCAACAGAGCTACTAATTTCATTATTCAAATAGCACAAAATATGTCGTTTTCAAGAGAGTATTTTGAATTATCCTCACTTAGTCAATCAAATACTACAGACTTACCTAAACGAAAACTCCAATCCAGTCCTAAAAGGAAACTAAATCCATTCCTAGATCAAGATCACATCATGTACGTACGGAAAATCTATTTTTCTTTGTAAAAGAGGTGAAAGACACAATTAAATCACTAGAAATAGGGAACAATTAGTTCAACCTGGTTTCAGGCTAGCTAAAGTAGACTCATCTTTCATGGGATACTGTTTAAAATGTTACAATAAAATACCACATACATCAACTAAATGAAACCAAATTTAAATCTTGTATAAAACGCACACTATGCAGCCGAGCATATTATAAGTTAGGGGATTACATCGCTGACAAAAATACTTGGCTAATCGCAGGTCCTGCTCCTCAAGGACGCATCAACTAATTGATTAGCATTTTAAAATACTGTTGGAGCTGCTGAAGATTAAAAACAAAAATGTTTGCAATGTATAAATTCAATATTTAATCAGCCTATAACATTCCCACTGCTGGGATACAGGCATCCTCTCTATGAGAGGGAGTGAGCCGTAATCCACCACGTGGACCCAGTGCGGATTGGTAGATGTCCCATGTCTTCGAATTTTTGGTTCTAGGACATGCCGGTTCCCTCCCGATATTTTACTTCACCGTTTTGAGAACAGTGGTGATGAAATTATTTACACAAAGTAAAGTGCCTGCCTGGGTTCGAACTCACGACATAAAACTGGTAAGTCACGGCCGTTACCACTGGGCCACCACTGCTTCACTGCACCAACTCAATATTTAGTACTGTTTAAATGCTGTAGCCATATGTGAGTACTATGTACATGCTATCTAACTACCATTTATTCGATACGTCTTTCATTGACTTGAATGTGCCCTGGCGGCGGAGAGTATGTCACGCTCACTCTAATGTTTCGCTGATGGTGGCGCGTGTGTTGGATCACTTAGCTCCCTTCAAAATGGTCTAGTTGAATGGTGCTACTCCATGCGTCATGTTCGTGAACGGGCGCCGTCAGTAGGTACTGGCCATCTCTTTGCTGCCACGGCGTTTTTTAATTAAATTTTATTTTTGAATTGTTTTCATATTTATATAACGGATGCTTTTAAAGTTCTGCATCGTTTTCACATGCATAGTTTCAACACGAAAGAAGTAACCAATATTTTGTTAACATAATTTGATTTAAAAGAGTGTCCGTGGAGTTTCTTGCCCGTTCTTCTCCATAGGTACCTACTAAGCTTTGGAATGGGCAACTAGCTTCATTTTTCTGACCAACCGACCGTGACAATTCAAAAGTGCGCGTAGTTGATTTATTTGAAATAAATGCTTTGAGTTGAGTTTGAAAAGACCAGCTCATCAGAGTCGGAAGTCGTATTCAGCATTCAGACATATCTTATAGTCAAGCTCATCCTATGATACTACCTGATAAAGATTACATAACATCATTAGTGGTTCATCATTATCACCGGAAGTTGCTACACTCTGGAATACAAAACACTCTTTATAACATAAGATTAAAATACTGGATTATACATGGTAGGAATGAAGTCAAAAACATAATTCACTCTTGTGTTAAATGCATCAGATTTAGACCACAAACCTGTGGTCAGCAAATGGCTACCCTTCCTTCTCCTCGAATAACCCTAGCAACAGCGTTCCTTCATGTAGGCATTGATTACAGTGGTGCAATAGCTATCAGAAGTTCAATGACTCGAAACTGTAAGTACACAAAGGGATACATATTATTATGTCCATTTGTATGTCTGACAACTCGAGCTATACACTTAGACCATGTAACTGATCTGAGTTCCCAAGCATTTGTTTGTGCTTTGAAAAGTTTTATATCCCGAAGAGGTACTCCAACATGTTTGTATACTGATAAGCAACAAATTTTAGGGGTTCTAAAACCGAATTACATGAGCTTTATAAAATATTCATGTGTCAGATAAGTCATACAGCAACATATTAGATTTTTGCACATCTAATTGTATTGATTATAAATTTACAATACCTCTTGCCAGTCATATGGGTGGTATTTATGAAGCTGGTATAAAATCAGTCAAGTCATTACTGAATAGACATTTATTTTCTACTATATTAATATATGAATTTTTGTATACTACTTTAGTCCAGATAGAGGGCTTATTAAATTCAAGACCATTATGCACAATGACTGATGTTCCAGATAATGTTATATGTTTAACTCCAGCCCATTTTATCATAGGAACTTCATTAACGGATGTACCAGAACGTATGTACTAAAAAATAATGCTAATAACACAAAGACATTGGAACAATTTTATTTTACTTGTATTTCTAAATTACAAAGTAGTAAAAAGTGGTTAAACATAAAGAGAAACTAAAAGATAGGAGACATAGTAATTATTAAAGATAAATGTACACCTCCCACATTGTGGCCTTTGGGCAAAGTTATATCTACTAATGTAAACAAATATGACAACTTAATTAGATCTGTAACTGTTCATACATCCAAGGGTGATTATACTAGGCCCATACATAAATTGATTTCATTACAACAATGTAATAATTATAACTAGTTTAAGAATATTTACTACAGTAAGAATATTTACTAGCCAAATCTTATTGTAAAGTGCCTAATAACTATCCAAATAAATTGTAGTGTCGGGTGCATCTGTGTTTCAATAAAAAACTGCTGCCATCAGCAATCCTCAACATATGTTTTAAATTCTTATTAAAAAAACATTTAGTTATGGTTTTGTCTCGGTTTTTGGAGATTAATGACTGCGACACAGTATTATACTCATGCAGTTGTTATCAAACACACAGTTTCTGTAAACTGAGTTTTTTCGTTTCAATAAAAATAAAAAATATTATCTCTCAAAGAGAATCTCAGTTATATATTAAAAAGTCAGAAATAATGCTAAAGGAAACGAGTTGGGGTCCAATATTTAACGTGGTTGAAGTTACAGACAGAAGGTCGTTTTTAATACGACCAATTCAGAAAAGTCTTATTAGGTCGAATCGAAGTTGGAATTAACCGTGCACTTATTTGCTGTCAAATTACACAAAAAGCTTAAATTTTAGAAGTTTATTTTTATTAGTATCTAGGCATAATATTATTACTTGAAATAATTGCAATTGAAGATATTGAATAAATAAGTCATTTCACAGAAATGCAAACTGTAGCAGTATAATAATGTAACTAGTTAGGAGACCTGTCAGAGGTATCGGTAGAGTGGCGTCTATAGTAAACAGACCGCACGCTGTCATCTTACTGAAGGTCCGGTTAACTTGTAGCACGCGCTTACACAAATGTCTGACACTTTCTGAAAGGAAATGAGCATTACTTGATATAGCTTAGTTTATAAGTTATTTACTTACCACTCATATAAATAAATAAACAATTATTTATTTATTAATCAAGCAACTAACGCCAACGACATTATACAGAATGACTTGTAATTTGACTTATTCCTTACAGGACGTGGTAGACTGACACATTTGCAGTAATTAAGCACCCCATAACGCCTAAGCGAAAATTCGTAGGATTCGAGGAACGCCATTTTATTTGACATCACTTTTACACAGAGATAAATTTGCTCTTATTTGAAATTCAATGTAATTTAATGGAAACAATATTTATAATTAATTATGCTATATTTTAAAAGTTCATAGTTGGTACCTGCTACAGGCTTAGCATGGCGTTTTCTGTCTCTACTCTACTGTAGAATAGAAATCGCTTTCTACGCTCCTCGAAATCTCTTTTTCGCGAGCACGAGGACACACTTAGACTCAGGTTGCTTTATAGACAGTGATTTTCCATAGCAACGGGTTAGTTGCTAGTGATGTGTATAACTACCCATTTTTACCGTACAATTGCGTTTCGTTTCTGTGAAGACAGTAGAAAACTTTCTACTGTCTACACAGAAACGCCATTTTTGTCTACTCTTCCGTCGACAATACGCTTCTCTAGGGCGCTCGTGCTAAGCCTGCTGGAGTAGCGTTATCTCTTCACATTATTCTCTTTCAATATACTGTCACTTCACTTCATCACAATGGAATCATTAACAAGCACTGAGTCAATTGGAAGTGTAGTTTCACACAAAGATAATATATATATATATATATATATATATAATAATGATAACATATAGATAAGGCGGACAGCCTTTGAAGATGAACTACACTGAGGTGATATGTAATAAATTACAGTTGAGCGACGTCAGCAGATGCTGATTTCGAGCCGTTGCCAATAAAAATAAGCCTGTCCTGTTTAAGGTTCGCAGTATTGCAGTACGGGATAAGATTTGGTTTTCCAAAGCCATATTAAAGGCAGTAGGCGTCATCATAATTATCTGAGTTCCTAACAAACGGCGGCCATATCCTTGGTCCCAATGATTCGTGGCATCCGGGTTGAGTACCTCGCCGAATTGGACAACATTGACCCAGTGAGCCCTAGCAGAGAATCGGCTGCACTGGTTAAGGCTGTGCCAGTCTCTATCCCGGTCGTTTCTGCTGCTAATATCGCTAGATTGTAGCGTTCGGCTGCTATAAAGAAGTGATGTTTTTGTGAAAAATATCTTCAAAGTCCAGGTAATATATTGCTTGCGTTTATTCTTTCAGTTTATTTTGTGCTTGAACAAATTATTGTCACAATTTTGACACTGCCAGTGTCAGTCAACACCAATCTAATATACTCTATAATCAACACTCATTTTAGTTTCCATCGCTGCGTTCGTTTTATGTAACGGTGAAATGGCGGCCTGAGACAAGCAAATGTATTTTTTGTTGAAATACGTTTTTTTTTTTTTTTTTTTTTCTTGTAGTGTTTCCTTCTCGAATGTTTACATATTGTTTTGTATTTCTTTAACTTACTATATTTGTTATACGGGCTGCGTAAGTTATTATTAGTTTTAATTCTTATAATTTAATAACGCAACCGGCCGGTGGACTAGTTATTTGGTGTGACTTTATTTTATTTGATTAAATGTAATATAATTATCATTTATTTAAGGAAATTATTCCCATACTAAGCACTACAAATTACATAAAAACATATTAAAACATAAAATAAACTTAAAGTACAATGTTATAGTTAATAAGTTAAAATTCATTCAATTACATTTAATTATACCTAACAATAAAACAAAAATCACTTAATAAATGGTGACAAACTGAAATGCCCAGTCCCATCGCTCGGACAATACGATTACGATACTGTTAGTGCTGCGTCGGAAGCGACTTAGTAACTAGGCGCTCCGCTTACTAATAATGGCATAAAAGTCATCAATTTACGCCTGCGCAAACATCGTAGAAGCGCTGCTAAACCGTGGCAGCCCCAGCAGTACCCTAAACGCTTTGTTGTACTTGACGCGCAAGGCGCTGTATGCTCGCTGTGTATACTCGTAGTTGGTCATAGGCTTTAAACAAGGTCATATTAAGGTTATGTTACGGCGAACCGACAGCGCTCTACGTTCCATCTCGATGTCCTCATTGTCAGACAAGTTGTCTGTGACTCAGTGACCCAGTTTCCTAAAACTGTCAACCGCCTGCAGACTACATAGCAAGAGTGACCGGAGGTATAAAAGAGAAACATTTGGTAGCGGCCTTGAAAATCATATACTCGCTCTTCTTATGGTTGTACCTAAGTCCATGAGTCTCAGCATATTATTTTGTCTCAAAAATGCGCAGGAGTTTCCGCAACCCCACAACCGACGCGCCGCCGGTACCTGTGCCTCGCTGTGCAGCTTGTGCCACAACATGTCATAATTTACTAAGTCAAAGGCTTTCGAGAGGTCTGGGTAACAAGCATATACAGGAGTATTTCTATCTGTATAGTATAGTCTGATTGAGACAGAGGATAGCACTCTCAGTCGACAAACCAGGCTTAAAGCCATACTGAGCGCCGCGGCAATTGGAGACGCACCTTCATATTAATATATGTATTAATATGAAGGTACTTCGAAGTGGGCGAATTCCCACCGGACGTAGACCTGACGTGTTACGCGGACGACACGCTGGTCGCGCCTGGGGGAATTCGAACAGGGAGGCAGCGTTGCTGGCGACGGCTGCAGTCTCCCAGGTGGTGGTCACCACTTGCATTATCTCGATTGCAGCCATTATCTCGATTATTTACGAAGGCAGTACGTCAATCAAATTCCACAAAAGTGATGACTTTCGACCAGAGGGAGTAATATATCGCATATTACTCCCTCTGGTCGAAAGTCATCAGTCAAAAATGTATCCATTTTACATTTAGGAAGCACACCTTATAAATATAATAATGTTTTATCGGTTTCATGTTCATTTTTTGTAAGCGTACGTCAATGTTAGTCTAGCTAACACTTAGAGTCAGCACGAACCATACTACCTTCCTTTGGTATGATGTTATGCTGTGGAGATAATGCTTTGGGTCCACTCTCTTACTTAATGCTTGACAATCTAGTTCTTCCAACACCCAGTCTGAGGGTAATATTGTTAACAATCGATGTATTTTTGGGACTTCAACTTCCAATTCCAGTTCCTTAAATTTCTTTGCCATCTCGTGTTTGTCACAAAATCGTTGAATTGCACAACCACCAAGTCTTAAAGTAACATCTAAGTAGGAATGTCCTCCGGATCAGTCTCCTTGAGCACGCAGATGTCGTCCATATCCCTTAACGTTCGCCCCTGTCGTTTTCTAATCTTCTTACGCTTTGCTGTTGATATGGAGAGAAGCCAGAAGTTTTAACAGCCAATATCTCAGTGTCATCGAAAGAACTAGAACAAATCTAACTAATACTTTGCTCGTTCATAACGTCAAACTTATTACAAATGAAAGCCAAGACCTCGTTAATCACCAAATTACAATTTGCAGATTTCACAGTATTGGAAGCCATTATGAATAACGGCCCGCACCCGCGCGGTAGGTGTACGTGATAAATGCTTGATGAACATGCGATGCCCGAGACTGATCTGTTTAGGATTTTATTGTTTTGTTTATTTATTTATCATAATGTAATATTTTAATTTTAAATTATATTAAAATAATATTCGTGTCAATCGATGAAACTATCGACAGTAATATTTGCTTCGCTTGAACAAGCAACGACGACAGTTTTGTGAGGATTGCTTCTCTTGCAAACCGTTTTTCAGCTCAGTTTTCTGATGTTAGCAAAAATATTACGTTATTCATATTATTATTAACGCCCAAAGCATTCCAGCTCGTTTTCACGATATGCTGGCAAACTTTGACTGTAAAAATGTCATGGCTTGAACCTTGTCTCTTTTCAGCGAGTAACTCACTTCCCGGCTTCCAGCTTATAAAAAATGACCGGGCGGTTGGTGCTGATGGTGGTGTTGCCATTATCTCCGAGCGCGTATTCCATTCTCTATCAGATTTAATTCTTAGCTTCTACTATTGTCACTGTGCTATGTTGGTTATTAATCCGAATAATAACCAACATAGCACAAACAGATAGCTGCAAACCATACTTTCGATAAAACAAAATACTCACACTTCCCTGTTTATATATCTTGGAATTATGTAAATTTGTCAGAAAACACCCAGATTTTTACACCATTTGCGAAGAAACCCAAACAAGAAATACCTTTCGACACAACAAAAACAAATTAAACATACCTCAATCCTTACTCAAAATGCACTCATGCAGCCCTTTAGTCATGTCGATAAAAATTTATAATAAATTACCAAATGATTTTAGAAAAATAAGCAAAACAAACACATTTATTTATACATTGAAACAATTTCTGGAATCTCAGTCGTACTACTCACTAATGGAGTTGTTTTTGTATGACAAATCAATTGCAAACTAAAATTATTGTCTTTCTTAAATAACAAACACTGAAATAAATACAATATAATATGAAATATGAAAATACGAATACATAAGTAATAACGTAATTTAATAATTATTGAAATGCTACGAGTACTTAGAAATCCATAACGTATTTCATAAAAATAATGTAGGTAATTCTACATTATTTGATTATTAAAATATCGAATAAACTATACACAAACCTAAAAATATATATTTAAATATATATAATTATACACCAAATTTAAATTAATATAAATCTGCAACTTAGCCCTCTTCCTCTCTCCTAATTTTTGCTGTGCCCGACAAGGTCCATATTGATCTTTTATTTAGTTTTTACCACTATGTAATACATATGGAATGCAATAAAATATTGAGTATTGAGTATTTATCATCACGCACTTGTTCGAGCAATTAAAGTTAGACATTTAACGGAGCCGTGGCGCACTGATGACATTAAAAACTAATGCAAAAAAATGAGACAGCAAAGTCAAAGTTTAAGCGTAGGCCTAATGATGCTTCCGGCTGGTCCGGTGATACCGCACGGTTTCCTGCGAGGTGGCGAGCCTCCTTCCGGATTGCCGCCATGGGATCTAGAGGCAAAAGCCCTAGCGCACGTATGGGAGTGGCGCGAGGAGGCAAAACGCCGGGGTGTAACTCCGCTGCCGCGAGAAATCACGGTACAGCGGACAGAGCTCCGGCGGGATCTCATGGCGACATGGAGGGTGCGATTGACGCAACCCAGTGCTGGGCACGCCACAATAGCGGCGGTAAGTCCCCTCTTTGAGGAGTGGTTGGAGAGGCGCCACGGCGTCCTCACCTTCCGCCTGACACAGGTCCTCACCGGACACGGTTGTTTCGGGAGGTTCCTGTTTCGCATAAGGCGGGAGGAAACGCTCGGGTGTCACCATTGTGTGGATCGCGCGGAGGACACGGTGGACCATACGGTGGAGGTATGCCCACCTTGGGCGGAGCACCGCAGTGTCCTCAGGGAGGCGATTGGCGGCGGCGATCTCTCGCGTCCGGCCCTGGTCCAAGCCATGGTACGGAGCGAGAGGGAATGGAAAGCCGTCACCTCCTTCTGCGAAGCAGTAATGCTCGCGAAGGAGGAGGCGGAGCGGGTGAGGGAGAAAGCCTTGCGCCCACACGCCCCCACTAGCCACCGCAGGAGACGCCCTGGGCGTCGGGAGTCGCCTGCATATTCCCGGCCACCGTAGGCGCGGGCTTGCGGACGGCAAGCAATAGGTAGCTCGCCGTCCGGTAAGGATCAGGCCCGGGTCGACGGCGCGTTGTGTTCCACGCGCGCCTCAAAGAGATGTCAGCACAAAGTGACGGGGTCCGATAGGGCCGACGCCTCAGGGTCGCGGGTTATTCTACAGAGAAAACTGTGGCCCTGGCACAGGCAACTGAAGGAACACGGGTGGTTTTTAGTCAGTAAAAGTCTGACACGCCCTCCCGCTCCACCCAGAGCGGGAGAAGTCATTTGATGATTTCCCACCCAAATAAAAAAAAAGGCCTAATGATGCTCACAGGAAAAAATATGTCTCAGCCTGTATCTCCTGTATCAGCCGTAACATGGTAGTCCCTGTGTTGGATGTAATCCTTCCCATCATTTGTCATACCCTCAATTTTTCTGCATCTAGTGGTGTCATTCCAAGGACACGGAAAGATGATCAAATTAATTTGTTTTATTTGAGACATTACCTTCAAAGTGTTATCCTCATCCTTTTTTAAATATCGTCCAATATCTGTTTTATCATTCCTATCCAAAGTCCTTGAACTGTTAATTCATGATCAAGTAATCATTTTTTCTCTTCTAAAATAATCTCCTTATCACAAAACATTTAAGAAGCGGCATTGCCAGAATTAAATACAAGCAAGACTTTATCGTTGTATAAAGTAGATGAACTGGCTCTGGTCCCCATCGAATCCGAAGAAACCAGAAAACCTTCCAGGCATTGATGACCTAAGAAGCGTCTACTTACTACTGCCGCAGCGATTTAAACGCGATCCTTTCATCATCAGCCAATTGCAGTCTACTGCTGAACTTAAGCCTCCCCCAAAGAGCGCCAACCATCCCGGTTCTAAGCAGTCCGCATCTAGCCGCTGCCAGGCACCTTCTTCAAATCATCGATCCAACGTGCCGCAGGGCGTCCCACACTACGTTTGCCCAAATGCGGTCTCCAGTCTAGCATACGTCTGCTCCATCGACCGTCTGTCCGTCTACAGACATGGCCTGCCCACTTCCACTTCAGCGTGCTGACTCTACGTGCAATGTTGGAGACTTTAGTTCTCTGGTGAATGACTTCGTTGCGAATTCTATCCACCCGAGGAACCCCTAGCATTTCTCTTTCCATTGCACGCTGAGCAACCTTGTATTTGTGGATTAGGCCTATGACGAGTATCCACGTTAAGGCTCCGTACGTCATAACGGGAATCCGGCGATCTTTTATTTCATAACAAATTAAATACGTTCATGAGAGAATATGAGCGCCAAGGTTTTATGACGTTAGCCTTAGACTGTAGTCCTTCACCAAAAAATGACCATGAATAAATAAATATTTCATTCCACATCATGGAGTCATTCGCAGTTCTGGAACCACTACACAACTACGCGTATACACAACTACGCGTCTAGATTTGGATGAGCAATTAATGCAAAGTTCTCTTCGTGTATACATTGGCTCAAGAGTTAAGTGAATCGGCCAATGTGTCTAAAACTGAACAACAAAGGCCTGAATGCTCGGACTGCAGTTCAAATAGTAGTAATCTTCAATGATGTTGTAAATGACCTTTATAACATCCATGCTCCCGTCAAAAAAGTTAAGTTGAAACGCCCACCTGCTCCATGGATGACTAGAGGTACACAGATGGCAATGCGACGTAGGGACCGTGCGTTCCGTAAATTTAAAAGGGATCGTACTGATGACAACTGGACATTATTCAAGGCTGCAAGAAATAGATGTAATCAGATGATACGCAATTCTAAACGCCGCCATATTCTTGACACTATCAATTCTTCCTCTTCTGCCGATATTTGGAAATTTCTTGGAACTCTTGGTATCGGCAAATCGCGACATTTAGATCTACCTTGTTCAATTGACTTAGACGATCTCAACCGGCATTTCTCCACCGTTACTACCATGGATCGTTTAGCCAAGCAAAACACTTTGTCTCTAATTTCTGGTCTAACGCGTCCTCACATTAATCCTTTGAGTTTCATTTCAGTTGAACCGGGAGAGATCAGAAAGATCATTCTCTCCATCAAATCTAAAGCGGTGGGATGTGACAATATCACCCGTGGTATGATCATAACCATTCTGGATCAACTCCTACCCGCGATTACACACATAATAAATTTCTCATTGTACACCGGAGTATTCCCTTCCCTGTGGCGCAAAGCCTATGTTCGTCCACTACCTAAGGTTTCTACTCCCTCTCTTCCAACCGACTTCCGTCCAATTTCTATCCTTCCCTTCCTATCCAAAGTGCTCGAGGCCTGTGTCCACAAACAGTTCTCCAACTTTGTTCATCGTAATTCAATTATTAGTCCTCTTCAATCTGGGTTTAGGCCTGGGCACAGCACTGTGTCTGCCCTTCTTAAAGTTACTGGCGATATCAGGGCAGGACTGGAAGACACCAAAGTTACTGCTCTAGTGTTGGTTGATTTCTCGAATGCCTTTAATACTGTCAGTCACGACATCCTGTTAGCCATTCTGTCATATAATATGGTCTCTCCCGAAGCACTGAAATGGTTCTCCTCTTACCTTCAGGAACGTCAGCAGTCCGTTCATGTTGGGGATTCTTCTTCTTGCTGGTGTGATTTGGAAACTGGCGTTCCTCAAGGCGGTATACTTTCCCCTCTTCTGTTTTCTATTTTTATTAATCTTATAACTTCCGAACTTCAGTGTGCGTATCATCTGTATGCAGATGACCTGCAGTTGTACTGTCAAGGGAAGGCTGATGAATTACCTGATGCTATCGACAAATTAAATAGGGACTTGGTAGTCATAAAAACCTGGGCTGACAGATTTGGTGTAACTGTAAACCCTACGAAGTGTCAGGCGATCATCATTGGCAGTTCTCGTAGTATTAGCAAAGTGGATGGTAAAACCTTGCCACCAGTACTCTTCAATGGTATTATCGTTCCTTTTAGCACTGACGTAAAGGATCTAGGCTTGCACATTGATAGTACCCTGAACTGGCGTACTCAAGTCGCCCGGGTAAGCCAGAAGGTTACCGGAACGTTGCGCGCGCTGTATCGGTTGAAAAATATATTGCCATCGAGTACGAAGACAATGCTTGTGCAGTCCTTAATTTTCCCTATCATCGATTATGGTGATGTGTGCTACTATGACCTGAATGCAGATCTCCTCGACAAACTTGACAGTCTTCTCAATAACTGCATTCGATTCGTTTTCAATCTGCGTAAATATGACCATGTCTCTGCGCATCGGTCACTTCTAAAGTGGTTGCCCATACGTCAGCGCAGAGAGCAAAGGGCGCTGACCACCTTGTTTTCATTTCTTGTTTCTACCTCCTCCCCTCCCCCCCACTTTCAGTACATTTGCGCCAACCACAACAGAAGTCTTCGTTCATCACACAATCGTCTTCTTCAATGTCCCACTCACCGCACAGACTTCATTCACTCTTCCTTCTTCGTTCAGTCTATCTCTCTGTGGAATGCACTCCCCCAAGAAATCAGGGTGGCAACCAACCGATTATCCTTTAAAGTTAAAGTTCGTGAGCACATTCGCAAGAAGCTGGCAGTTTCATCTTAAAGGTAATGTTTTCTCATTGGTTGTTTTATTTGTTTTAGTATAATTATATATTTATGTATATGTATTTGTGCTTATATTTATATATAATTAGGTATATATGTATATCTATGTATTAGATTAAATATTTATTCCTTGGTTTTTTATAAATTGCACCTACCACTGCTTGTCTCTGCATCACCCAAAGGTTGACTGGTAGAAAATGCCTATGGCATTAAGTCCGCCGCTGTACAAAATGTGCGTGAAGTATAAATAAATAAATAAATAAACAATACTGCAATTCAAATAGTAGTAGTAATAGTCATTTTACATTGTGTATTTGTTTAAGAGTTTGGATAGAAATTGTTATTACCACAAACACCGTGAGCTATTTTGGCGCCATTTTGCTGCAGCCGGCGTTGCATTTCCCCGTATTACGATTAATAATTATAAAATTGTGATCAAGCTGCCGCTACTACGTACGTCGTTATGTAATGTATTACTGATATCATACATTAATTGTAACTGATAATGTAATTTTTTTGCGTAACATTGAAATTAAAAATACGCAATAAAAATCAGACATATTCAGTCTACTCCACCAACAAGGGTTTTTGACGTAAAGAAAGAAGAAAGAAAGAAAAAAAACGTTTATTTGCGGTAAACATGACGCCGTGATCGAACACAAACACCAAAGAGAACAATTTGGGGGAAAATATGCGTCACATCCACGCAAAACGGCCATCGCTCAGCTTAATGTAACGACCCTATGCGAGACAGAGCCGCAGCGCTGGTTTTCAGCGACAGTCGGCGTTGAATGACGTCGACTAGTGTAGCAAACGCTAAGATTATGATAAAATAAATACGTACACATAATAACTAGAGAAGTGTTCAACAAAATACGATGCGAAGCGATGATCGAAATGTTTGGATAAGAAGATTTATCCTTAAGAAATAAGGATTTTAACCACTAGAGTAAACTATTTAAGTGTAAATTATTTACATAAAAAATACATAAAATTATAATAATAATGTGTAAAAGTGCATAAAACAATAACAATGTACTCGTATTGTAAACAATATTTTCCGTATCCACATTAAGAAAGCTACACCACATAACACTGTACACCATATCCGCACGACCCCAGGCCCTCCAGTATCTTCTTCATTTCGACGATTAGCGCCGGACAAATTAAAAATTGCCCAGCAGGAGCTCCAGCTGATGTTGACCAACGGAACTGCCAGACCCTCGGAGAGTCCCTGGTCATCCCCACTTCATCTCGCCACGAAAAAGGACAACGGTTGGCGTCCTTGCGGAGATTACCGTATGCTCAACGCGCGAACCGTTCCTGACAGGTACCCGATTAGGCACATTCACGATTTTGCACACAGCATTTCAGGCTGTCAAGTTTTCAGCACAATTGACCTCGTGAAAGCCTATAACCAAATACAGGTCAGCCCGGACGACATTCCGAAGACGGCGATCGCCACACCGTTCGGCCTGTACGAATCTCCGTAGATGACATTTAGTCTGCGCAACGCAGGCCAAACATTTCAACGTTTTGTCGACGAAATGACGAGAGGACTGGACTTCTGCTACTGTTATTTAGATGAAATCTTGATCTTCTCCAGAACAGAAGCAGAGCACGAGGAGCACCTTCGAAAAAATTTCATTAGTTTTGAAGGACTTCGGCATGTTGATAAACACGTCCAAGTGTGTTTTCGGTGTCTCGGATGTAACCTTCTTAGGTTACCATATCTCCGCGAAGGGCACCAAACCACTTGACACTAAGGTCGACGCCATCAAGACGTTTCCTCAGCCCAAAGACGTACGCCAGTTGTGTCGATTTTTGGGCATGATCAATTTTTATAGGCGTTTCATGCCCCACGCAGCTCAAATACAGGCGCCGCTTCACAAACTCTTGATCGGCAACGTAAAGGGCTCGCATCCTATATGCCTTGCGGAGAATACTTTGCAGGCATTCGAGGACTGCAAGGAAAGCCTAGCTAATGCTGCTTTATTAGCTCACCCCGATTACAATGCCAAACTCGCATTGGTCACCGATGCGTCGGATACTGCAATCGGTGTGGTGTTACAGCAGCTCAGCAACGACGGATGGCAGCCATTAGCTTTCTTTTCCCGGAAGCTCAGCCCTGCGCAAGCAAAGTATTCTCCCTATGACAGGGAACTGCTGGCCATATACGAGGCCATCAAATACTTTCGCCACATGCTGGAGGCTAGACACTTCGTCGTGTATACGGACCATAAGCCGATCAGTTTCGCATTCCACGAGAGGAAGAAAAACTGTTCGCCGACAATTCCGTTACCTTGACTTCGTTGCCCAATTTACTACCGACATTAGGCACATTTCTGGCAAAGACAATGTAGTGGCCGACCCCTTATCTCGTGTGGAAGAGCTTCAAGCTCCAGTCAGTCTCGACATCCTCGCGGGCTCACAAGCCTCAGCTCCAGAGTTGAAAAAACTTCTTCAGGAAGGGTCTTCACTAGTGCTGGAGAAGGTGCAAGTCCCTGGGGAGCGTTCAACCGTGTACTGTGACGTCAGTACAGCAACCCCCAGGCCATTTGTACCCAAAATGCTGCGGAAACATACATTTGACAGCTTGCATTCTCTCAGCCACCCAGGCGTCTCAGCGACTGCCAAATTAATCGCAGAGCGCTTTGTTTGGCCAGGCGTCAGGAAGGACTGTAGGGAGTCGGCGCGAGCTTGCCTCGCATGTCAGCGGGCTAAAGTGAGCCGTCACGTTTCAGCGCCAGTAGGGACGTTTCATCTCCAACGCGCCAGGTTCACCACGATTCACATTGACCTTGTGGGCCCGCTACCAATTTCACAAGATTTTAGGTATTATCTCACGGCAATCGACCGATTTACCAGGTGGCCAGAGGACGTACCTATTGTCGACATTACTGCCGAGACAGTTGCTAAGGCATTGTTGTCCGGATGGATTGCCCGATTTGGCTGTCCTACCGACATTGTTACGGACAGAGGCCGTCAGTTTAAGTCGGCTTTATTCGAACAGCTCTCGAAAATTGCTGGATTTCAGCACAAGCGGACAACGGCATACCATCCGGCGTGCAATGGCATGGTGGAGCATTTCCACAGGCAACTCAAGGCGTCCATCATGTGTCATGCCAATGACAAGTGGACAGAGTCATTGCCGTGGGTATTGCTTGGCATAAGGAGCGCATGACGGTACGACCGACATCACAGAATTTACCGCGCGCATCCGTGATTTTGCTAGAAAATTACAGCCAACTGCAGCTTCTCGTCACAACAAGACGAGCATTTTTGTTTTTAAGGATCTGCAGACCACTGATCACGTGTTCCTTCATGAAGACACATTACGTGGTTCGCTGCAACCAGCTTACACAGGTCGTCACAAAGTTCTGCACAGAAATGACAAAACATTTAAAATTTTATTTAATGGTAAAGAGGTCACGGTCTCAATAGACCGACTAAAGCCAGCTTATATATTGGCCAACAAAGCTGACCCAGAAGAAGATACTCCATCTCCAGGCATAAAAGAGTATACGACTCGTTCGGGTCGTCGGGTAAAATTCCCAGATTTTTATCGCCCTTGACGGTCTCTGGAGGGGGGTGGTGTGGGGTACATACCTTCCATACCACTTATTTATTTATTACTATCATAAACTCACACAATACAAATACATTTATTTATATTATCACATTATACATATTGGTGAAGGAAAACATCGTGAGGAAACCGGCATGTCCGAGAACCCAAAATTCGAAGACATGTGACATCTACCAACCCGCAGTGAGCCCGCGTGGTGGATTACGGCTCACTACCTCTCATTGAGAGGAGGCCTGTGTCCCAGCAGTGGGAACGTTATAGGCTGATTATGGTTATGGTTATGGTACATATTCAAATACTGACGGGTAGGATAAGGTTAAACCTAGATTGGTCGTTTTTCGTCCGCTTACAGACATATTAGAGGATTATTTTAGTATCGATTTAAATAATATACCCTGGTCAATTATTGGAGACATGGGAGATGTAAATTCAATGGCGCAAACATTTAACTCCTTTTTGATCCAGTTGTTTGATCTCCACGCTCCTCTTAAAAGTAAGACATTTAAAACCCGCCCTACTCCATGGGTATCTGAGAACATCAAACTGATGTCGGCTTTGAGAGATGAAGCTAGGTTCAGATTTCGTAAATCTAAAATTGCCGGATCATAAGAAATATTATCTGGATCTGAAGCACCAGGCAGTCGCGGCACTAGTAAGAGAGAAAACGGCATACTTCGGCAAAAACATAAATGACCAAATGAAGAACCCGAAGCTGTTGTGGCGCAATTTAAAATCGGATGTGCTTCCTGACCATAAGCAAAGATTGCTGCCAAGTCACTTCAACAACCCTGATGATATCAATGATATCAAGGATTTTTGGACGTCCCAGGTAATCCTCGTCATAACAGCTCACAATTGTCCTACTTTGTGTCTCACAGGTATGGCCCGGCCACATTCGCACTCACAAAAACCAATCCTGAATCTGTCCTGAGGATAATCAAGAGCCTAGGGTCAAATGCACAGGGTGTCGACGGTATAAGTCTCGACATGATATCTCTCTCCTTGCCAACTACCCTGCAAGCTATTACAGATATCATTAACCAGTCCATAGCAACGCGTACATTCGCCGAACTCTGGCGGTGCGCTATTGTTCGCCCTATCCCTAAAAACAATAACCCGGTTTAAATTAAGGATTTGAGACCAATCAGTATACTACCCTGCCTGTCTAAGATCTTGGAACGTGTGGTATATTCGCAGGTTATCCAATACCTAGAAACTTCCAACATTCTTCCTGACCTGCAGTCGGGTTTCAGGAAGGGTAGAGGTACTGCAACGGCCCTGGCTGATGTTGTGGGTAGTATCCTTGAAGCACGTGACCGGGGGGAGGGAACAATTCTGGCTTTGCTAGACTTTTCCCGGGCTTTTGACGCAATTAATACCACTTTACTATTGTCAAAGTTAACTTTCTATAGCTTCGACAATGATGCGGTGGAGTGGTTTGGAAGCTACCTAACTAACAGGTCTCAACATGTGGAGATGCATAAGGAGGACGGGTCAACAGTGTCATCCCACCCGCTCCAAGTGTCAAGGGGCGTCCCTCAGGGGTCAATTCTGGGGCCTTTGCTGTACATTGTGTACATCGCGGATATCATAAAATCATTTGTTAACTGCAAATATCATATGTATGCCGATGATATTCAATTGTACATATCCTTCAAAGCGGATGAAACATCTTCGGCTATGCAGAAATTAAATGAGGACTTGCATAGAGTGGTTGTATGGTCCGAGGAGAACTCTTTGGTTCTGAACCCTCTCAAATCTAAACTTATGGTGCTGGGTTCTAAAAAGCAAGTTAGTGCAATACTGTCTGCCAACCCTGAGGTGATTATCATGGGAGAGAAAATTGAGAGAGTGGAGCAGGCATGCAATTTAGGGCTCATTATGGATCCAGAGCTCCGCTTTGAGGCTCATGTGACCAATGTTCTTCGAAATTGTTTTTATAGGCTAAAGGTCTTATATGGAATATGGAAATACCTAAGCATACCAGTTAGGAAACAACTTGTTGACAGCCTCATCCTATCCAAGTTAAATTACTGCGACACAGTCTACGGCCCATGCCTGCTTACAAGAACTGAGCATGTAATCCAACGTATCCAAAATGCCTGTGTTCGTTTTTGTGTTAATGTCCCTCGAAGAAGTCATGATACTCCATACATTAATGAACTAAAATTATTAAAGATGATTTCCAGGAGGAAGCTTCATTTAGCCAACTTCATTTAGCCAACAAAAACCACATTATCTCTATGAAAAGCTAACTTGGAAACAATACCACCTAAAGTATAGTCTTCGCTCCATGGTAATTTATTAAAAGCATTCAGGGGTTCTTTCAAGTTTGCAGCCACACGCTGTTGGAATGATCTCCCACCACCAATGCGATGCCTGAAAACAATACAAGCATTTAAATTCCAACTCAAAAAGATACTCATACAAGAACAAATTTCCCTTAAACTTTAAGCATGTACTTTGGTATTGGGTTACTGTACCTCTGGGGTCATGGCTTGCAAGCTTTGGTTGGGAATCTCCTAGTGCGTGGGCTGCTTGGCATTCGCTCTCCTGTCTTTGGGGCTGTATTATTATATGCTTTACACCACAGCTCTCAACCCTTACACTTAGGAATGCCACCTTGTCTGTAAATTACGGAAAAACCTTATTAATTCAACTGGCACACCACGGCTTGTCAAGTTAGTTCCTTGAAGATGATTATAATTTATTTATATTTTTTTCTTCTTTTATTAATCCAAACAATTCAAACAATTTCTTTATATTTCTTTATATCCGCGATGTTAAATAATTATTTCGAACTTACCATTTTGTCTTTAGACCTAGGTTCTCCGTTATGTCACTGAGTTTGTCATCTGCATTTCCTAGCACAAATTTCAAAAACACTATTTTACAATAGCCGTCCCAACACTGTCACCGAATACATCCTTTTGTTGTAAAAAAATCCATCATAACATTCATTACATAATGCGCCATTAAATTATTACATAATTATTACCAGGTACAACAATAACAGTATGTCATGTCAAAACGTCAGACCTATGTTTATATGACAGCTGCGCGCACAGATTATCAAAGGCTAACGACGCGTGACCATTCGATGCCCCGAATGTTATCATTTTACAAAAATTGCTTGTTGTACTTACTTTGTTGAACACTTATCTAGTTTTATGTGTATGTGTTTTAGTTTTAATCTTAGCGATTGCTGCACCGGGCGACGTCATTTAACGCCGGCTGTCGCTGAAAACCAGCGCTGGGGCTCTGTCTCGGATAGGGTCGTAGCATTAAGCTGGGCGATGGCCGTTTTGCGTGGATGTGACGCATATTTTCCCCCAACTTGTTATTTTTGGTGTTTGTGTTCAATCACTGCATCATGTTTACCGCAAATAAAAGTTTTTTCTTTATTTATGTCTTTCAGATATGCAGTCTCTGGGAATATTTCCTAGAATCCGACGTGGAGATGCATCGAGATGTGGTCGTAGTGGACAAGGGCCTGACCCCGCTCTTCTTGGCGAAAGAGAACTGGCGCAAACCTGCAGTACTAGATACTAATGATCGTAAGGAAGTATGGCAAGGCAACGAACTTCACGGACGCTTTTTCCGGGTCCTCCATGAACCTGATGTAGACTATTTGGCGTCTGTATCCTGGTTACGTTTCGGCGACCTCTTTTGGGAAACCGAAGGTTTTGTCTGTGCGATTATGGATGAAGTTATCATGACGAATAATTATCGGTAATACATTGTCAAGGACGGTACGGTTGAAATCTGTCCGACATATTGTTTCCAGTTGTTCTCGTCTTGCTAACGGCGAGTACTTGCACAGACACAATCTAGTAACTAGGATTATCCACCAACAACTCGGAATCGGAAGTGCCGTACTACAGGTATATGCCCGACCCAGTTCTCGAGAATGATCACGTCACATTGTACTGGGATCGATCTATCATCACTGACAGGACTGTTGTAGCCAATAAGCCTGATATTGTGGTGATAGATCGAAGAGAGCGCCATGCAATGATTGTTGATATCACTGTCCCTCATTACGAGAATCTCGTGAAAGCTGAAAAAGAAAAAAAAAACAAGTATCTTGACTTAGCACACGAGGTTATCGACATGTGGAGCGTGGACTCATTGTACCATTGTCAGGAGGGTCTCCTCTCTGGAGCCTTGACCGCTGGTAGCTTGGACCCTGTTCCCGATACCGATGGGCTACTATTTTTGATGTTTTCTTTGAAGAATTAAAAAATTAAAAATATAAGTTTTAATATGAATAAAGGAGATAATAATAACTTATACGGCCGGATGGTGATGACCGCTTTTCGCCTATTGTTGATGCTTTCTGCTTACTTTCTTATTACTTCTTCATAATAAGCATGTACTGATACACAGTCTCGTCATTTCTTTCGAGTTTAGTGCGTCTGGATACTCTTTAAGAACAGTTGTCTTCAAATCATCGTACGACTTAAAAGTCTTCTCAAATCTAAGCCACAATTCGGCTGTACCCACGAGCGACCGTCGTGCTACGATAAGCTTCTGGCTTTCTGCTGGGCGGTCCAACCAAATATTTCAGCATTATCCTCGATGTTGGCAGCCCATTTTGACGATGAGCAGGTTTTGTCCTCGCCGCTGAGCCCGGTAGGTATTCTAGTATCGAAACTCCTAATCTCCTTATCCACAGGCATCTTCTTGATTAATCTTCCTTTGTAGCGAATAGTAGCAGCCACCTCACCGCTTATTACCTAGCTACTTCGTCGTTCGTCTTTCCTCTTTTCCGTGTCGCGTACCGCGTCACACACGCATCCAAATATTTCCATTAAATACCGGACGATCCCGCAAATTGTAGGAATAGGGCTTTATGATGAAAACAATTTCTTTAGATATCTTCTTTCATTTGGCTCGTTAAAAAACTCGAAGTACTAATTGTTTACCTCCGTACCGTTGTCGTCCTTTTGCAATCATCCACCATTCTCTCTTGTAAGGGACAAGAGAGAATGGCCGATGATTCCTCACACACCCGTCTTGTTCACTCATCTAACGTTCCATTTTATCAATGAATTTAATGTTTCATTTTCACAGTTAACTTTAAGTTTTGTAATTCCAAATAAAATGATACATATAAACCATATTTTTTAATGTCTTTTGGTTGATAATATTAATCATATTTTTATGGAAAGATGATTGGCAAGTATTATATTTATTTGAAATCTTCAATAACTTGCATATGGCAGTATACTACATTTTTTTAAAGATTAATTGTCAAAGTAATCTGACAAAACGTTTTTTAACAAAAAATAACCCGATAAAACCTTTTTTTATATATTTAGAATAACATAGTTATATATATTTAAAAAAAAAAATTTTCAAACGTTGCACAATTGGGCAATTACAGTACCTAAGAATGTGCTTTAGGGATTTCAACATTTTCATAAGAATTCCCCTATAGACTTTGCCAGGACTGGTATAACCTAGCCTATCTCATATCTACATTGAGTTTCAGGACATCCTGTATAAAAAGAATTTAGATATTCGTAGTAGAAACTTTTGTTTTTACCTGCACAGTTCCTCTCCATTACACGTTGTATACACGCCGACTCAGCTTCTTCCACAGACACATAGAACTTCTCACATTGCCAACAAGTTATCATTACAAGTGACAACAATTTAACAATCCATATGATTGTAAGGACGGTCAGTAATGGAAGTAACTGAAAACAGTAAGTGGCAAAATAATATTAAGAGCCAGCTGTGCGCTGAAATGGTACAATAACGTCACCGTGCAAACATATTCATTTAATAAAGTTGTGTTAGAATTGAGTAACTGAATTGGATATCCAAAATTGAGTAGCGTAATCAACATAGTACCGTAAAAATTGCTTTGACAACCTTCATTGCTTGAGGAAGTACAAATGCAACAATAAGTCCCATAAATGTTATGCCATTCAAAATAGAACCATAACGAAATAGGATCATGCAAATGAATTGGTTGAATGGAAAAACGAAAGTGACAAAAGAGACCAATCTGAATTTTTCTGAAAATAAATCAAATTATTAGAAAGAACATAGATAAATCATACTCCAGAACATTAATATCATGTTATGAATGTTGAAGGTGGTTAAAAATAATTGACGAAAGCAAATGAAATTCCCACTTAATATGCATATGCTCACTTGGTCATGTGGCGACGTTTGCAAACGTAGCAAGTGGAACTGCATATAACATAAACCACGTAGAAACGAGTCGTGTGTTCGCCATAATAACTAAAAATGAAAACAATATCATTGCATGAGTCGGAGGGACTTGAACTATATGTGACAATTTTGGGAAGACTTACCAATACTCGGAAACATTTTGAATACAGTTTGTAAGATTGTAAAATGTTTTGATACGTCTCAAAATACTTGTTACAATATTCATCATTATGTTCTTCATTATTTAATATTAGTATGTTCTTAATCCATTCTTTTAAATATGTTCTCAGCAATGTTGTAAGGCGAATACCATAAATTAAATTAAGATCATATTGTGTCATCAGTAAATTGCCTGAGACTTCAACAAAATGAATTGACCCATTTATAAAAAAAAAAATGTAGACGGTAAATTATAAATAACGAGTACAGTAAAAAGTGAGATCCAGTTCCAAGTAATATACTTTCGAATACTTTTGCCAATGTCAATGCTCCTATGAATGTCTTGGATCTTCAATATAAGGGAAACGTTGCTACGGCTATGAACAACATCACAAAAAATCAGAAAAATGTAGGCGACGTAATACATAGTGCGAGAAACCCAAAACATTGCAAGCGCAATACCCGTTTCATTTGCAAACTTACTATGTTTGTCATTGAACTGACGACACATACAGAAAACATTGAAAATTAAACTAGTAAAGAACAGAAATATGGGATACTTCTTCTCACTCGGAGTGATATAACCACTTTTAATTTTGTATTTTGCAGTAAAGAATACAAAGAGCGTAATGTTGAAAGGTTGAATTATTCTCTGGACCTCTTTGTCCAGTCTATTTTTTTATAAAAAATCAACTGGACGTTTTGAGTTGTTCCACATGATTACTACGCAAATGTTCGATAATATATGAACGTCATATCCACTTCGGGTGTTTTTCTATTAGTGGGTTTGATCATATCTAAGTGGAAAATTAATCGTGCTTGCTGTCAAATAAAATAAAAAGATACAATAACCAATTCATCATCAAATATGCCTTTTTTGTAAATTTGAAAACAATCGTCTGTTTAATGCAAAATTCATTTTGGGTCTCGTCTACTTAACATAATGGTTTTATTATTGCAGTACTAGGGATGTGGCTGAACTGCGCACTTTCACACTGGATTTCGTGTTACTGCATGCAGAGACAGGATCGATTTCTCCAAATGACCGCCAGAAGACAGCGTTGAACTATTACCACCAAGGCCTGAAATATTTTCAGGTTGAGTAGCTGAACAAAACACTGCCTGCGAACACTGATTGAGCAAGGCTCGGAAAGACTGAAATTCACCGGAACGTTACTCGGCTTTTATTAGCGCGGTGGCTAATAAAACCTGTCTGGGTCTGGTAATATTACCTGTCGATAGACACGAAACAATCGGACGTATTAGGCGAATTAACACTGTTGATGGCCGATGATGTCAAAGGTTAGTTTGGTCCAACTCCTGACCTGAATGCAACAACGAATGATGGCGCTTTCGACAAATCTAACATGTGGTAGATTTTTTACATTCAGAAACAATGTGATTGCCGCCTAAACAGTTACAGCAAATTTTATGTTTTGCTACAAAAACACGTCTAACTTCAATTGTCTGAGAACTTCTTGCAGAAACAAAGTTTGTGTGAACTAGCTATTGAAAGCTAGTTTTGATTCACAAGATCCCAATTTAAACTATGGTACACTATTTTCTACAGTATGCCAAGAATTATTTAAAGCATGTCCTGTAAAAAAGTTATGGTAAGTAACCATATCAATACTAAACCAAAATTTAGTGCATGGGCCACTGCTGGCATTAGAAAAAGCAGAGAAATGTATATAGTTTGTATCACGAGAAATCATTGACGTCTGATCAATCTCTTCATGATTGTGTAAGAAATGATTCTAAAATATTCAAAAGAGTCTGTGCTCGAGCTAAATCTAAATTAATAAGTAGCAAAATTGGTATTCCTCATTATAAATAAAAGCTGTGTGGCAGGTAATTAACAAAGTGGAAACACAAAACAGCGAGATCAGAATGAATTGTCTCTAAAAATTTATATGTAAACCATTTCAGAGAAGTTAAAAGTTGCTGAGACACAATAAAATTTCTTCACCAAAATCCCAATTGAGGTTACGAAATATCTTCCCTCATCATCTATATTAGCTGAATCTTTACTATTTTCAACAGAATTCATCATCGAACTTTTTTCTAGCTACGCCGGGACTGGAGTTGTATCCCGTGCGGGAGTCATAATTTTATTGATTCCAAAGAGTTGTTTGAAAAGTCCCAACGAAGGTATTTAATCATCCCACAATAATGGTTTTCTCGGTAACAGAAGAAAAGCATCATGAGAAATTGTTTTATTTTTGCTGTACAACAAAATATCTTACGATTACCAAAGGTTTTTTTCGTGGTGAATAAGACTCACTTGTTGATATGAGGGTGCCAGTGCTCCGGCAGTGATAATGTGTTAAGTAGGTATAGTTAGTGACATAGTTTGCACACACATGTTCGATTATTTAACGAAGAACATTAAACGGCAACATAACTGTGACTAGTTCTGGTTTCTTTATGTCGATATAACTTTTTTCGGATGAACTTTCAGTTTCGCTGCCATACAATTAAATGATGAGAGGGCCCTTCGATAAACATAGGTTTAAAAGTGCTACACGGGTGGGGACGGTGTCCATACATTTTTGAGCATTGTTCTTTCATTCGTTCTTAGTATTCTTTTTTATTCTAGTCGTGGTCGGTTTCAATCCAAAACAGTTGGTTCGCTATTCCTAATTAAAAGTTGTATAAAATCAAAAGCTCGTAAAGACTGCAGACATCGAGTCTATTTTTGTTCTGCAAAAAATAATTATCAGGGCCGTATATAATCTCCGCAGGTGCGATTCTTTATGGGAACTGTTTAAGGATATTAACATCATTACGGTACCTTGTCAACATATCTATGAAAACATCATAAACGTAAAAAAAATACATCTTTACATTCAAAGTTCAGTAAACCGGTCGATTACCGGTTTACTTACTTTGAAGTTGTCTAGCTATTAAACAAAAAATAATATTGGTATTCTTAGAAAACGACCACATTTCTTGTTAGAAATGTGGTCTTTAGTTAAATAATTGAACTATTTTTGCCATTTTAATCCGTATCGTGGCCTTATCCTGTTAATACCTTTACCCTTTTTCTTTCTGACGGCAACTTTCAAATGAAATGTCAGTTTTTTTCAAAATAATTATATAATTATGGTGTACTTTCGCTAGTTTAGTAAAATGGCCCCAACCTCTCCAGCAGCAATTCATGCAAAAATTGAGGCCTTCCTCGATTTTATGAGTGAGCATAATGAGTTGGCTCGCGGACTATTGAGGGGTGCCGACGGGAGAATTTAATCAAAATGGCTGTGGGAAAGCCTGTGCAACTCCCTTAATTCAATGGGGAGTTGCACAAAGTCCATGGAGCAGTGGCAAAGGGTAGGTTTAATAACTCGTATTAATATGATTTTAAGGTCTTGCCATTATTAAAGTGCATACAATGATAAAAAACATTTGACCGAAAAAGCTGCTGGATCTGCCAGACGTTCAGCATGTGCTACAGGTGGAGGCCCATCGGTAGCACCAATCCTCTCGCAAGTTGAATTGAGGATACTGTCAATTATGTGAGAGGGTTTTAGAGAGCCGCAAGCTGAGGCAAGAGTGCCAGCTTTTCCATCGGTAATAATTAAATTTATAATTGAACATATGTCGTAAATTTGTTCTGATGGTAAAAAAACAAGAAACAACAGCATTAATGTATTTATAATTAATTTGCAGCGAGTCTTACCCGTGACTTTTAAATTAAATAATATACTTAACAGATACATAATTATACAATTCTTGTATCCGTCAATGATATTCAGTTTTTCTTGTACAGGGTCCACCTGTAAGACAAGACCCAGCAGTCATCACACCCACACAAATATCTACTGCTACACCTGCCAACCCACTTTCCTAGGAGCAACCCGCAGTGATCACTGAGGCACTGGTAAAAGGAACTGCTAATTCATAATCAGCGAAGTAAGTATAATTGATCACTAGTAAATAGATGACATAAATCATGTTTATAAAATACTAAGCTAATACTGAGTTTTTTTTTTCATTTGTTTACAGCATTACATTCTCGTCGTGCACGTCCACCAGTTCGGCGACACCTACCTGCCGATTCAGCAAGAAGCCGAGTTGTGTTAATTGATGCTAAATAAAAATTTGTCCAAAAACAGTCCTTTTATTGTGTAAAATTTGTTTTTTAACAGTATCTTCCGCCTGTCCTAACACCCATTATGTCTTGTAAGCTAAATATCAAGTTTGAAAATTATATAACCTAATCAATAATATAAATACAAATACCCTATTTATTGACATGTTTTAACAAGAGGCAATCGGCGCCGCCTCCGTTCTACCTTTAAAGCTTCTTCGAGCATAAAAAAGCAGCCATATTTTCAATTTATTAAGGCCGCATTCCGAGTTAGACCATAATCGCTGACAGCGCTCACATCGATAATGTGCGTTCCGATTTATTTATCACGATTATGACAGATGAGAGCCGCTCACAATGATAATATTATAGGGCATGGTCGGAGTTATCGCAAGATGCCGCATATCATGACGTCATCTATGACAATTCACGGGACATCGTTATCGCACTCACGCTAACTCGGAACGCGCTCAAACCGATTACAGCTCAATTGGTAATGCGGCCTAACTTTCGTCAGCAGCACGATAACTAGTTTGATATCGTATGAAATGACATAACGTTCTGTCAAAACAAGTGTCAAATCCAAATTTTCGGACGGGCAAAAACTCATCGGGAGTTGAGACAACAGTCAAATCGTGTTGTCATTCATTCTTAGTTCGAGTTTGGGGCTAATCGTAAGTCCGTAGGTCATACGGAGTAGGAAACATCCGTAACGAAGGCCGAAACTACGGACTTCGTGCTTAGAGGGTAGACCCCCTGGCTCAATACTGGTACTGCTCCACAACACAACTAATAAATTAACATTTGAAAAACTGTTGGAGCTGCTGAAGATAGTAAGAATATAATTGCATTGTAAAAACTCAATCTCCTTTGTATTATATAAATGCATAGCACAGGTGTGAGTACTATGTACTTTGGAGCTACTATTTACCGGAAAATGTTTTATATTGACTTGAATGTGCCTGGCGGCTGATGGTAAGTCATGCTCACTCAAATATCTTGTTGACGGTGGCGCGTGTGTTGGATAATTTAGCTCCATTCAAAATCGTTGAGCTGAATGGTGCTGATCCATGCGTCATGTTCGTGAACTGACGCAGTCAGTAGGGGCTGGTCATCTCTTAGCTGCCACGGCTTTTTTTTGCAATTTATATTTGGATTGTTTTTATTTATTTATTGCTGCACTCTGGACGCTTTTAACGTGAATGGTTTTTGTACATAATTCTCACATATAAGATCAACATTAATGATGTAACTAATATAAGTGTAACATTATTATTTAAAGGAGTTTCTTGCACTTTCTTCTCCATAGGTACCTTCGCTTTGGAATGGGCAACTAGCTTCACATTTCTGACTACCCCACTCCTTGACAATTAAATAGTGCCTGTGAATGGTTCAATTTAAATACATTATTTGAGTTTGAGTTTTCTTTTTATACATTCTAGTTATCCAATCATGTGAAGAAAACCTCGTTCATTTCCTCTATTCAATACGTTAATCACGCAATGGCGAGCTGTCTGTCAGCGATGTCAAAACGCAGTTGTGGCTTCCATGACATGAGGACATGAGGGAACATCCGATGTCGCCGGTCCACCCTTTGTGGGTACATAATTGGGTAATAGAGGGAAACTTGGTAAACGGGTTAAGTCAACTGAGATGAGGAGAATCCATTTGTAAAGTGTTCTGTATTTTGCTGGTATTAATAGTGTTTTTCTGGACTGCATGTCTACTTATCATAGCTTGGAAAGTTTTAAAATCTCTGGAAACATTTTCACAAATTTACGATTACGAGTGCTGGATAAATCAATGCTGCAGTCAATGTTTGAATAAACGCTGTTTGGCAGCGTTCAGGAACCATCACCGTATGCAACATACAAACATTCAATCATTGAATATCCAACTCTATTTGCTTTAGCCTTAACAGAAAGAATTCAAACTAACATTTAACTTACCGGCAATCTGTCTACGAACCACACATGTTTGCATGCCATTACCAAATCTGATGAAAATCACATTCCATTTCGCAGATTCTTTTTAACTTGACTGATAAAAATAGATGATGTTAGCCGAAAATGCAGGTTATTCGAGCTGCTGTGGACTTATTGATCGGTTAGGTTTTTGTAAATATATGAAAACAGTGACATAGATATTACGATGACCTCTTTGACCTTTTTAAAACAGATCGTGTGATCTGTTTTACAAAGGTCAAAAAGGTCTCAGTTTTTCAAGTCCTGTAGATGGTATTGACACTTGTGGTGTAAGTGTACATTTGCCATCTGGTACTGCTAAGAAGAAGACGTCTTTGCGTCCTTCTACTAAGTTTTTTTTTTTAACTTTTGATATTTTATTGTTTACTGAAGACTGTCGTAATTGTATACTCGAATATTTTGAGGATATTGTGACATTTGTTATTGGATTAGAAGAGTCGCGTACTTCTATTCGAGAAAGTTGTCATATTCATTGTTTTTTAGAATTTGTTTCCTGTAGGGTGTTCTAGACTGGCGCGTTGAGCGGCTGACGTCATAATCTTAAAATAGAAATGTTGATATGCATGTGTCGGTTCTAACGGCCGACAAAAAAAACGTAACCTCACCTAACTGGCTTTCTCTCCATGTGTCGGTTTTAAAGGCAATGAAATAAAAAAAATATTAAATTTTAAAATTATCTGGATCTATTGTAGTAAAAGTAAAATGAACCTTATAATAAAATGTTACAACGTAATGAATATTCATAATAATAATTAGAATCATTTGCTGCAGGCAAATTCAAAGCATCGAAACCAATATAAGCTCTGCCAGCATGAGAATTATTTACAACATCTGGAGTTCCCATTAAAAGTAACAATTCATCAATATGAGTTTTCGAATTCAGATTACTTGTCTCAACACGTTTTTTGTACCTAGGATTATATTTCCATCGTATAATAGCCCTATTCCTTAAAGGAGTTCTCTTAACATTCTCATAAAACCAGTCAACTCAGGTGTCCCAAATTATTTATGGTTAGCAACCATAAAAGTACGAATATCGAAAGTATCCTGACAAAACAAAGGATCAACTCGTAAATCCCCCATATCCTTATTAGTTACTTCAATCTTACCCATATCATAATACCTATTCAATTCAATATTGCCAATTACATATTCAATCTTATTTATAATCATCATTCCGTACTGATTCTGCAAATAGGCACCCACATTCTTATTTCCCATAGCAAATAATGTAAAAAACGGAATAGTTCCGTACTGAACTTCATAATAGGATACTCCAAACTTCCATGCATCTTATTGTGCAGACGAACCAGAATAGATATACTTCATAATACGGCCAGGAGCATTCATAACACTCATGAGAGGAGGTACACGGGATTTACGATAACGTCTCCGAGGACGCCTCATCTTCCGTCGATAAACAAATCGTTTCTTGAGACCACGGGTGCGAGTCTTCTTCCTTCTTCGGTACACACGCCCGTATACCCTCCCAAAACGCTTCCGTAGAACTAACAAATAACAAACGATTACTTAATGCATCATCCATATTATCGTCAAGCTCATTAGATACAAATATTATTGGACCTCTAAAAGACATAACCATGTCACTCTCACACTTGACTGGAAATGCATACTTTTTCCTTTCCAATAATCTCTTCAAAACACTCGGAACACAACATTTATAAGAAAATTCATCAAAGGAAATTATTTTATGATAAACCCTTGCATAAAAACTTACCAACACCCGGATAAAATACATACTTCAAATTAGCTCTACCAATCACACACTCAATATATGCTGATTTACCAACATTGGATTGACAATTTAAATATAGCTATTTACGCTTAAATCCAACAGTACGCAAATAAGCATTCCACCACATACATACTTCCATGGTCCAATAACCATAACATTCATTTATTGGTCTGAAAACAACATTAACAACTGGTTCTTTAATATCAGCAAAAGCCTTTGGCCAAAAGTTTTTTTTACTCCGACTTGACGTCGACTTACGGGACAACCAGTATATTCTACCAATTCTGGGACCACTTCTATTTAATATATGTATATAAATGACATTAGGAAATGCTTCTTAAGTAATACATTTCTTATGTATGCTAATGACTTGAAAGCCTTTAAAACTATTGCTAATATAGAAGAATGTTTAAAGTTTCTAGAAGACTTAGGTAGACTCGCAGAATACTGTCTTGACAACAAACTACATTTGATCATCTCCAAATGTCATTATATAAATTTCACTAAAAACAAATTTATCACAAATTTTGAAGTATAAGCTAAATAATGCCCTGCTCAGTAACAACTCTATTATAAAAGATCTTGGTGTTCTACTGGACAATAAGTTATCGTTAAATCAACACGTAGAGAGAATTCTTAATTAATTTCAGTTTTTCTTTTGAGTCCGTAACGCTGGTGAACGTAACGTTCCCTCAGTCCCCTCAAGCCACATGGATTTCGCGATGTCGACGAATTTTGCAGCCGCGATCACAATTAGTTTTTTCATATTTTTTTGTTCGATGCTACCCACTATAAGTAAACTATTTTGGGACCTTGAATAAATAATCATCCGCCCCGAAACAAACCATATTACAACATAAAAACAGTATTCGTAATACGAGAGTTGAATATTGTAAATACATTACGAAATAATACTTACAATTTTCACGATCGGTTTGTTTACGTAAAACTTATTGTTATGTTTTTTCGCACAAATAATTATCCAAAACGATGAAATAACTATTCAAAAGTTAATATTCATCTGCTCACAGTCAATTTAAACACAAAAACACTTAATTTCACTCAAAAAACGAACACACGGTCACTGACAACTCACCCACGACCTAGAACTACGGGCCTTCTACATTTTTTTTTAAATTATTTTTTTTTCGAACATACAATTTTTGTGTGTTCGAAATCGAAATTTAATACCAATGTTTTTAAAATCTTATCTAATGATAATAAGAAATAGTGTGATTACTTTATTCTAAATTTATTTTATTTTACCGTTCCAATTTTTTTTATTAATTAATTGCTTTCTACTGTCAATTCCTTTATTTCATTTTTTTTTAAATTTACTTATGTGATAATAAGGAACAATCCCTCATTTTAATTTTAATAGAGCAAATTATGTATTTTCCTTTTTATTTTTTTATAATTAATTAATTTTAAGGTATTTAAATAATCAATTTTATTTTTATTATTTTGTTAATTTAATATTTCTGAGTAATGCTTACCTAGTGACACTTCTTACCTTATCTTAATTTTGTTGACATGCGGATAATGTAGTGGGCTGCAATATTGTTAATACTACATTATTGTAATTTGTAAACATTTAATATTTTAGCTTTTTAAATAAATTCATATTCATTGTTTGTCACAGATGAAAAGACAGTTCTTACAATTATAATTTTTTGTATCGCTGTAACATACCCATGGGGTGTACAACATTTATTTTATGTCTGTGTAATATTTTAGAAAATAATTCAAATACCAGTAGATTACTGAATTTGTTTAAATCATTCAATTTGTCAAATGTGTTTTTGGAACCAACCCGAACAACTACAACTACTGTTTCATGTATTGATAATGTATTTTGTTGCTGCGACTATTTAGATAAAGGTATAGTTAATTATCTCCCTTCAGATCACAGCGGTCAAACCGTAACTTTTGAGTCCAACATAGCGATACAAAAAGTGCAGATACAATCCAGACCAATAACATCTGTTAATTTATATAAATTTAAAAGCACTTTAATTTGTAAGTTAAGTAATCAGGACCTTACAATGAATAATCTTAATATTTTGTATAAAGAATTCTTTTCGGTAGTTCAAACCGAGTTTATTAATATTTTTAAAAAGAACACTAAAAGTATCAGCCCTAAGTTTTTATTTAGTGACTGGGCAACTAAAGGACTTAGGAAAAGTAGGGAAAAACTTTTCGAGCTGTATGGCCTTAAGCCTTATATTAACACGGAAACTTTTAATAAGTATGTTGCTTCTTACTCAAAAAATTTTAAGAACGCTTGTAAGGCAGCTAAAACCTTATACATTAGCAACAAGGTAAAATCAGCAGACAATAAAATAAAGACGGTTTGGAAAATTATCAATAATGAAACGAACAGGAGCAAAAAGCAAAATTCTAAATACACACTGGAGACGTCACGTGGTCTCATTTGCGATAACAAAAAAGTTGCTCAGGAATTTGTGAATTTCTTTACCAGTGTCCCACTAAAAACCACTGAAATCTTAAATTCTTCGTCCTCGCTTGCTTTTGATTTAATGAGGGTGAATGTTTCAGCCTGCCCGATTGAATTTAACTTTAACCCCTTAACAGTAATAAAATCTTTTAAGCAAATCAAGATCAAATTGACCGAAGATCTTTGGGGAATGTCTATTAAAGTCTGTACCTCCATAATTGAAACTATAGCACCTTACTTAGCCTTAATATTTAATTTGTGTGTGGATCAAGGAGACTTCCCGGATCTAATGAAATATAGTTAGGTAATACCACTTTTCAAATCCGGGGACAGTAAAGACACTAATAATTATAGACCTGTGTCCGTGCTACCGGTTTTCAGCAAGGTTTTTGAAAAGATAATGCTTAATCAGATGCTCAATCATTTTAATACTAATAAAATCCTTCACGAGCAACAGTATGGTTTCACCAAAGGGCGTTGTACGACCGACGCTGGTGTTACCTTATTAAAACATATTTTTAACGCGTGGGAAGAGGCTCAAGACGCCATAGGAATCTTTTGTGACCTCTCCAAGGCATTTGATTGCGTCGATCACGAAACCCTGCTTTTGAAACTTGAGCATTACGGACTTGGAAAACTTGCGCTCAGTTTAATAAAATCTTATTTAAATGTTAGACAACAGCAAGTTCAAATAAATAGTGTTAATTCACTTGGTTTAAAAGTAAAAATGGGTGTTCCACAAGGCTCGATATTGGATCCTTTCCTCTTTTTAGTATATATTAATGACCTACTACATGTATTAATAAATCAACCACAAATGGTGTTATTTGCTGACGATACGTCCTTAATTTTTAAGGTAGTTAGACGTGCTTCAAATTTTAACGACGTAAATAACGCCCTAGTGCTGGTCCAAAATTGGTTCACGGCTAACAATTTAGTACTAAATGGAAATAAAACTAAGTGTATAAGATTTTCTTTACCAAACGTCATGAGTAGTGATTGTGAGATAGTATTGAATCAAGAGAAACTAGAATTCGTCGATAAAACGGTTTTCTTGGGGATCACGCTCGACTCAAGGCTACAATGGGGTCCTCATTTAACATCTCTAGCAGGACGGCTAAGTTCAGCAGCTTACGCTGTCAGAAAAATCCGTAAATTTACTGATGTAGATACCGCGAGGCTGGTCTATTTTAGTTACTTTCATAGTATCATGTCTTACGATATTTTACTTTGGGGATGGGCTGCAGATATCGATTCTATTTTTATTCTGCAGAAAAGAGCCATCAGAGCCGTATATAATCTCCGCAGGCGCGATTCTCTAAGGGAATTGTTTAAGGATATTAACATCATGACTGTACCTTGTCAATACATCTATGAAAACATCATGTACGTAAGAAAAAATTTACATCTTTACAGTAAAAGAGGTGAAAGACATAATTATAGTACTAGAAATCGGGACCTATTAGTTCAACCAGGTTTCAGACTGGCTAAAGAAGACTCATCTTTCACTGTCTAAAATGTTTTAATAAAATACCTCCCCACATACTTCAACTGAATGAGACAAAATTCAAATCCTTTGTCAAACAAAATGGTTGAGCTGTATGGTGCTGATCCATGCGTCATGTTCGTGAACGGGCGCCGTCAGTTGGGACTGGTCATCTCTTAGCTGCCACGGCATATTTTAATAATTAATTTGCTGGATTGTTTTTAATTATGTTTTGCTGCACTCTGGACGCTTTTAACGTGTACGGTTTTTGTACATCGTTCTCACTTATAGTGTCAACAATAATCGATGTAACTAATATATTTGTAACAACAATATTATTTAAAAGAGTGTCCATGGAGTTTCTTGCCCGTTCTTCTCCATAGTGACATACTGCGCTTTGGAATGGGCAACTAGCTTCATATTTCTGACTGACCGATACCTTGACAATTCAAAAGTGCCTGTAAATGGTTTAATTGAAATAAATGATTTGAGTTTGAGTTTGTCAATAGTTAAAAAATTATTAATTATTATGAATACAATTAAACTCTTGTTAGTTATAATCCAAGGCATTGGTTGTTTTAGGCAACCTCAATTTACATTCATTGTTATTCATAATTATTACGAGCATACAATTTACGTTTAATAAATCAAAAAATAAATATAAGTTTAACATGTCAATTATAATCAACCACATCTTACATTTGTATATATGCTTAATTATTACAGTCATGCAATTTATATTAAATAAGTCAGAAACCATTTTAGTCAACAAATTGGTCATTCAGAAATTCGTTAACTGAATAATAGGTTTTACATACGAGAAATTCTTTAAAAAAAAAAAAAAGGTGATCTTTTTCCGTTAACCTCCTGTTTAAGAGATACGGAAATTTCCCTCAGATTGGAGAATTACTGGTTCCATATGGGTTCGCGCGGGCTTTAGTGGCATCAGCTCTCTGTAACCTATCATTTAGGTAAGAAGATCTAGAGAGGCGTTCCGGATTTCATAGTGGTGCAGTTTCCTGGTTAATGTCTCATGTGTTTTTGGAAAATAAACATTAAACATGAAGAACACAATTGAATGCTCTAGGCAAATCGCCAAAGATGCCCAAAGAATCGCATTTGTCCTCCCATGAATTATACCACAACTATGAATTCTTGAAAATAAATATAATAATTACGAATATTCCTAACGGCGTATGCTGCAGAGCTAAGCTTTTTTGACAATTTATCTATATGGGGCCCCATTGAAGCTTAGCATCAAAACTTATGCGGAAGAATACTGACGTGTTTTCGGGTTTCAACTCTTCGCCCTTTATAAGAACACTCGTTTCTACTTGTCTAACATGAGGTACCGTAAACTAAATGCATTAGGTTCATTTCACGTTAAAGCAGGTTATAAATTTTTAACCAGTTAACTACTTTAGCCAGGGCGCTATTTACTTGGTGAGTAACCAGCTCCTGACGTTTGAGTTTCAATAAAAGTGAAGTGTCGTCCGCAAACAACTCGATATCATCATTTTCCTTTATGAGGTGAGGCAAGTCATTAATATAAATGAGAAACAAAAGTGGGCCGAGAATTGAGCCCTGGGGGACCCTTATTCTTACTACAGATCCAGGTGATCTTTTTCCGGAGCAAGAGAGAATGGAAAGCTGTCACCTCCTTCTGCGAAGCAGTAATGCTCGCGAAGGAGGAGGCGGAGCGCGTGAGGGAGATAGCCTTGCGCCCTTACGCCCCCGCTAGCCGCCGCAGGAGACGCCCTGGGCGTCGAGAGTCGCCTGCAGATTCCCGGACACCGAACAACGTACCGGATCGCGAGCAACGGGTAGCTCGCCGTCCGGTAAGGACCAGGCCCGGGTCGACGGCGCGTCTTGTTCACGCGCGCCTCAAAGAGATGTCAGCACAAAGTGACTAGGTCCGACAGGGCCGACGCCTCAGGGTCGCGGGTAATTCGAAAGAGATAACCGTGGCCCTGGCAATTGAAGGAACACGGGTGGGTTTTACTCAGTACGGACAAAGACTTAATAAAATAAAAAATAAAAAAACGTATAATACTTGAATTTCCATCATGACTATCGTTTCTCCGCATAACTCGGTGGGAAAATATCAATTATAAAGAGTATTATTTTGATGTCCATCCGTGAGTTACTAATGTTGCAATTGTTTGAAATAAAATGGTAATTAGTACATATTTGTTGGTCGAAACGACATGTATTTACTTGTAGTTTAGAAAAATTAATATTTTTATGCGTGTTTAGCGATAAAGAAACTAAAATTAAAAAAGACACATTTCATTTATCTCTTAATTAAAAATCAATAGATTAATTGTTTCTTCAAAGTAATGGAAACACTAACTTCTTCTTTTAAGATAGGTATACACGAAGTGATTTATGAATGTTTTCAAAATAACGCACATTTCGATATAGTGATTGGCCCAATATACACATCCTATCTACAAATCCATCCGATACATACATCACGCCTGTAATGCCTGAAGGGTTAGGCAGAGGTATATCTACTTATATACTTTGTATCTAGCTTTGTATCTGGATATCTGTTGTTACTGCTCTCCCGATCTACCCCGGCGCTCACGGACTTCATCTTTTTATTTCACTTTATCTTGGGTACTCGATTATATACAACAGATTTTTACCCTATTTCTAATGAAGAACTGACGCTGCAATAACTGTGTGTAAATTAGCAACGCTTCGCTTAAGGAGCAATTTGTTAGATTCACATAAAATCAATCTGATAGAAAACAGTGGATGACTCCACGATTGGAGACTTTTAACATTTTCAGTAACGTCTTCAACATATCGTAAAAGGGTATAGGGTATATTTTTATTCTTATTATGGTTTTTTATTTTAGGTCACTGCGTTTATGTTATCATGATTGTGTGCATGAAGTTTTTCTATTTGCCACCCATGTTAGCCACGAGCTTACAGAGCGCAATCTCCAGTACATAGGTGGCCAAACAACGTCAATGACGACAGTCAACAACAATAAGAAAATATCATTGTTCCAATATAATGTTTAACTAAATAGTACTCGTTTTATCAGCCTATGATTGTCCCACTGCAGGGCATAGGCCTTTTCTCATACTGTGAAGGCAAGAGCATTGACCACCACCCTTATTCATTTATTACGTTCTAACAAACGAATTAAAATAAAAGTCATCATCATCATTCTGCCAAAAAAGTCCACTGCTAGAAATAGGTAGGCCCCTCGCGGGAATTTGCTGTATGCGAGAAGCACAGGACCGGTCTATGTGATACCTATAGATTGTTGTACACACTTAGTTAAAAATGATTAAAAGTTAATTATAAAAATAATAATACCAGCCTATTATTGTCCCACCCACTGCAGGGCTACTCGTACAGTGAAGCCACGAGTATTGTACGGTTGCTTAAGACAGGTTGGCGATTCAGATATAAATTAACTATAAGTCCAGGTTTCCTTGGAATGGTTTTCATTCACCGATGTAAGTAAACTTAGAAAGTACATAAGAATTGGAAAAAGTCACACTGTTCCTTAGCCAAGAATTGAAACCACAACCTCGTGCTTGATTAATGAGGCCTTAACCTCTAGACTTTCACGACAATATCAAAGCTAACTGTTTTAAACTTCAAAATGTCATAACGAAGTATAAACCAAAAATATCTTAATTCTCGACACCACCGAGTTCTGGAGTAATACAATATTAACAGGATTATTAAATACACATATGCCTTCTTATCATACATTGTTTTATTTGTGTCCGTGCTGGGCCAAACTTGTATGGGAGCAATATCCATCTCCTTTAAAGAGAATAATATAATGACTGTGCCTTCTCAGTATATTTATGAAAACCTTATGTATGTACATAAAAATATTAATTTGTTTAAGAAATACTGTGAAATCCATAATTTCAATACAAGGAATAAACACAAATTTGTTGTTGCTAATTTCAATACTACCAGGCTCAAGAAAATTATAAACTTCCTAGCTAGATTCCAGAACCAAGCCTTAATTAATTCAAATCTTTGAAATAGCGGAAACTATGCCACAAAGTCTATTATACTGTCAAAGACTATACTGAAGACAAGAAGGCATGGGATTAGGCTGCTCCAATAAATTTTATAAAAATAGGGTTTAATAGTATTGTTTGTCTTATTTGTTTTTAGTATATTCATTTATTTATGTTTAGTTATTTGTGTTTATATTTATTTATAATTAGGTATATATATATATGTATTATATATATAGTTTAGGTATCTTTATATTTAAATATTTATTCCTATTTTTTTTTTTAAATTGCACCTACCAATGTTTGACTCTGCATCACCCAAAGGTTGACTGGTAGAAAATGCCTACGGCATTAAGTCCGCCTCTGTACATGCTTGTGCGAAAGTATTAAATAAATAAATAAACAAGTAACGTCAGAGTTCGCCAAATAAATTTCAAAAAGAATAGACAATAACTTGTTAACTCTCTTAAATTACCATTAATATGGTGACTTAAAGTTTTTAATAAATGATAAAATGATTTTATTTCTGTAAGTAGGTTTGCACAAATAATTTTACACGTCAATCATATTTTCATAACTACTTATATGAGATCGGCGTTTCTTATCTGACTACTCTGAGAAGAAAGGCCGAAACAAACTCAGAAAACACAGTCTCTTTTAAAGTCCAGACATAATCTTGGTCAGATCAAGTGAAGACCGTGTAGTTTGGTTTCTGAAATGTTTTTTTGAGGGAAGAACCACACAGAATGAGTGGACCTGTCCAGTAAGTGAACGCATTTGTCAGCAGTCATGTAGCTAAACATAGAACTTAAGGAGCTCAACGATTCGACGAACATAACCAAACAAAGGTAGGCCGCATAAATTACTCAAACTGCCAGAACATCAATAAAACTGACTGAATAAAAAAAAAATACAATGACCCACATGGTCCTCACATTCACAAAAATAAAAAAATATTTATACTTAAACCGTAACTCTACATGTCGTTGTTTATTTAATAAAGGTACAAATATAGAAAAAATCATACTAAAAGTAAAATAATATTAAACCCTATTTTTATAAAATTTATTGGAGCAGCCTAATCCCATGCCTTCTTGTCTTCAGTATAGTCTTTGACAGTATAATAGACTTTGTGGCATAGTTTCCGCTATTTCAAAGATTTGAATTAATTAAGGCTTGGTTCTGGAATCTAGCTAGGAAGTTTATAATTTTCTTGAGCCTGGTAGTATTGAAATTAGCAACAACAAATTTGTGTTTATTCCTTGTATTGAAATTATGGATTTCACAGTATTTCTTAAACAAATTAATATTTTTATGTACATACATAAGGTTTTCATAAATATACTGAGAAGGCAAAGTCATTATATTATTCTCTTTAAAGGAGATGGATATTGCTCCCATACAAGTTTGGCCCAGCACGGACACAAATAAAACAATGTATGATAAGAAGGCATATGTTTATTTAATAATCCTGTTAATATTGTATTACTCCAGAACTCAGTGGTGTCGAGAATTAAGATATTTTTGGTTTATACTTCGTTATGACATTTTGAAGTTTAAAACAGTTAGCTTTGATATTGTCGTGAAAGTCTAGAGGTTAATGCCTCATTAATCAAGCACGAGGTTGTGGTTTCAATTCTTGGCTAAGGAACAGTGTGACTTTTTCCAATTCTTATGTACTTTCTAAGTTTACTTACATCGGTGAATGAAAACCATTCCAAGGAAACCTGGACTTATAGTTAATTTATATCTGAATCGCCAACCTGTCTTAAGCAACCGTACAATACTCGTGGCTTCACTGTACGAGTAGCCCTGCAGTGGGTGGGACAATAATAGGCTGGTATTATTATTTTTATAATTAACTTTTAATCATTTTTAACTAAGTGTGTACAACAATCTATAGGTATCACATAGACCGGTCCTGTGCTTCTCGCATACAGCAAATTCCCGCGAGGGGCCTACCTATTTCTAGCAGTGGACTTTTTTGGCAGAATGATGATGATGACTTTTATTTTAATTCGTTTGTTAGAACGTAATAAATGAATAAGGGTGGTGGTCAATGCTCTTGCCTTCACAGTATGAGAAAAGGCCTATGCCCTGCAGTGGGACAATCATAGGCTGATAAAACGAGTACTATTTAGTTAAACATTATATTGGAACAATGATATTTTCTTATTGTTGTTGACTGTCGTCATTGACGTTGTTTGGCCACCTATGTACTGGAGATTGCGCTCTGTAAGCTCGTGGCTAACATGGGTGGCAAATAGAAAAACTTCATGCACACAATCATGATAACATAAACGCAGTGACCTAAAATAAAAAACCATAATAAGAATAAAAATATACCCTATACCCTTTTACGATATGTTGAAGACGTTACTGAAAATGTTAAAAGTCTCCAATCGTGGAGTCATCCACTGTTTTCTATCAGATTGATTTTATGTGAATCTAACAAATTGCTCCTTAAGCGAAGCGTTGCTAATTTACACACAGTTATTGCAGCGTCAGTTCTTCATTAGAAATAGGGTAAAAATCTGTTGTATATAATCGAGTACCCAAGATAAAGTGAAATAAAAAGATGAAGTCCGTGAGCGCCGGGGTTGATCGGGAGAGCAGTAACAACAGATATCCAGATACAAAGCTAGATACAAAGTATATAAGTAGATATACCTCTGCCTAACCCTTCAGGCATTACAGGCGTGATGTATGTATCGGATGGATTTGTAGATAGGATGTGTATATTGGGCCAATCACTATATCGAAATGTGCGTTATTTTGAAAACATTCATAAATCACTTCGTGTATACCTATCTTAAAAGAAGAAGTTAGTGTTTCCATTACTTTGAAGAAACAATTAATCTATTGATTTTTAATTAAGAGATAAATGAAATGTGTCTTTTTTAATTTTAGTTTCTTTATCGCTAAACACGCATAAAAATATTAATTTTTCTAAACTACAAGTAAATACATGTCGTTTCGACCAACAAATATGTACTAATTACCATTTTATTTCAAACAATTGCAACATTAGTAACTCACGGATGGACATCAAAATAAAACAAACAAAATAATACTCTTTATAATTGATATTTTCCCACCGAGTTATGCGGAGAAACGATAGTCATGATGGAAATTCAAGTATTATACGTTTTTTTTTTGTAATTTTATTAAGTCTTTGTCCGTACTGGGCCAATGAAAACCCATGTCCTTTATCTGTGAGGGAGTGTCTGGTTAATTTTTAAATTGAATGAACCTTTTTTTGAATTGAATGAATCTGTTTGAATATCGGTGGCATTTCACCACAACTATAAATTCTTGAAAATAAATATAATAATTACGAATATTCCTAACGGCGTATGCTGCAGAGCTAAGCTTTTTTGACAATTTATCTATATGGGGCCCCATTGAAGCTTAGCATCAAAACTTATGCGGAAGAATACTGACGTGTTTTCGGGTTTCAACTCTTCGCCCTTTATAAGAACACTCGTTTCTACTTGTCTAACATGAGGTACCGTAAACTAAATGCATTAGGTTCATTTCACGTTAAAGCAGGTTATAAATTTTTAACCAGTTAACTACTTTAGCCAGGGCGCTATTTACTTGGTGAGTAACCAGCTCCTGACGTTTGAGTTTCAATAAAAGTGAAGTGTCGTCCGCAAACAACTCGATATCATCATTTTCCTATATGAGGTGAGGCAAGTCATTAATATAAATGAGAAACAAAAGTGGGCCGAGAATTGAGCCCTGGGGGACCCTTATTCTTACTACAGATCCAGGTGATCTTTTTCCGGAGCAAGAGAGAATGGAAAGCTGTCACCTCCTTCTGCGAAGCAGTAATGCTCGCGAAGGAGGAGGCGGAGCGCGTGAGGGAGATAGCCCTGCGCCCTTACGCCCCCGCTAGCCGCCGCAGGAGACGCCCTGGGCGTCGAGAGTCGCCTGCAGATTCCCGGACACCGAACAACGTACCGGATGGCGAGCAACGGGTAGCTCGCCGTCCGGTAAGGACCAGGCCCGGGTCGACGGCGCGTCTTGTTCACGCGCGCCTCAAAGAGATGTCAGCACAAAGTGACTAGGTCCGACAGGGCCGACGCCTCAGGGTCGCGGGTAATTCGAAAGAGATAACCGTGGCCCTGGCAATTGAAGGAACACGGGTGGGTTTTACTCAGTAAAAGTCTGACACGCCCTCCCACTCCACCCAGAGCGGGAGAAGTCATTTGATGATTTCCCAAAAAAAAAAGGTGATCTTTTTCCGTTAACCTCCTGTTTAAGAGATACGGAAATTTCCCTCAGATTGGAGAATTACTGGTTCCATATGGGTTCGCGCGGGCTTTAGTGGCATCAGCTCTCTGTAACCTATCATTTAGGTAAGAAGATCTAGAGAGGCGTTCCGGATTTCATAGTGGTGCAGTTTCCTGGTTAATGTCTCATGTGTTTTTGGAAAATAAACATTAAACATGAAGAACACAATTGAATGCTCTAGGCAAATCGCCAAAGATGCCCAAAGAATCGCATTTGTCCTCCCATGCATTATAAACATGTCCTAATAGTTCAACTCCGGCGTCGTCAACTATAATCAGCAGTCAAACGACCCCTTGTAAAACCGGACTGTTTGTTATGCAGTAAATTGTGTTTATTAAAAAATCTTTGCATTTGTTCTAAAATAAGTTTTTCGAAAATTATACTACAGGTAGGCAGCTCTGAAATAGGTATATAATTAATAGGGTCTGATGTACTACCCGATTTAAACAATGGTATTATTTTACTGTTTCTCATAAGACCAGGAAACTCAACATGGTCATTACAATTATTAAAAATAACAGCTAGGATAGGTGCTTCAATGTTTGTATTAAACTTAGCAACGTCTTCAAAATTACCCCACAGATCTGCGGTATTTTTACCATTTAATGTTTGAAAGGTTTTAATTGGAAATTAAATTCAGTGTCACAAACTGGAACGTTTTCTTTAAGTAATGACTCTGCAGCCAGTCATCATCATCATCAGCCTATTTTAGTCCACTGCTGGACATAGGCCTCCCCTAATGAGCGCCATAGTGCCCTGTCTTCAGCTTGACGCATCCACCATCTGCCTGCAATCTTTCGCAGCTCGTCATCCCACCGGGCCGGAGGGCGTCCTACACTACGTTTGCCGAGTCGCGGTCTCCACTCAAGAACTCGTTTACCCCAGCGGTTGTCGGTTCTTCGCGAGATATGGCCGGCCCACTGCCACTTCAGCTTGATAATTCTTAGAGCTATGTCGATAACTTTGGTTCTCTGTCGGACGCATTCGTTGCGAATTCTATCCTTCAGAGAGACTCCGAGCATAGCTCTTTCCATAGCTCGCTGAGCGACTTTGAACTGGTTGACCAGCCCTATCGTGAGTGTCCACGTATCAGCTCCGTAGGTCATGACGGGTAGGACGCACTGATTGAAAACTTTAGTTTTCAAGCATTGCGGTATGGATGACGAGAAGACTCGGCGTAGTTTTCCAAACGCTGCCCAGCCTAGCTGGATCCTCATCTTGGCCTCCCTCTCAAAATTGTTTTTACCTAACTGCAGAATTTGCCCAAGGTAAGTGTACTCGGAAACAATTTCGAGAGGGTGGCCATGTACGACGACCGGTCCCGGATCAATGAGACCATTGATCATGACTTTGGTTTTTATCCAAATTCATGCCGAGACCGATGCGTCGCGAGGCTGAAGCTAGGCCGTCCAGCATCTGGTTCAGCTCCTCCAACGACTCCGCCATTAAAACTATGTCATCAGCGAATCGCAGGTGTGAGATGTAATCGCCGTTTATATTAATGCCCTTACCTTTCCAGTCCAGCGTCTTAAACAAATCTTCCAACGCGCTCGTGAACAGTTTCAGGGATATAACATCCCCCTGTCTCACTCCTCTGCGCAGCTGCTTACGACTAATCTGTTTTATTTTGACAGTTCAACAACATTCATTGCGTTATTTACATTGTTGAGCAGATTTTTTTACCGAACTATGAAGCAATGGATTAGCAATCTGTTTCAAAACGATTCAGATTCCTATTGATTGTGTAGTACGCAATTAGGGTACAGGTTTCGACAGAATCAAAGGCCTTCTCATAGTCCACAAAGGCCAGACACAGGGTCTGATTATACTCTTCGGACTTATGTATAATCTGCCTCACTGTGTGTATGTGGTCTATGGTGCCATATCCTCCGCGAAATCCGGCCTGTTCCGGTGGCTGGAACTCGTCGAGTCTCCTGGCGAGACGGTTCGTGACCACTCGTGAGAACAGCTTATAGACGTGGCTCAGGAGTGAGATGGGTCTGTAGTTTTTAAGGAGGGCTTTATCTCCCTTCTTAAAAAAGAGCACCACAAAACTCCTGCCCCACGCCTTTGGAGTTCTCCCACTGTGAAGGACAGCGTTGAAGAGGTTCAGTAGTTCCTGTAAAACAGGAGCTCCTCCGGCTTACAAAAGCTCTGACGTTATGCCGTCCTCACCGGTGGCTTTTCCATTTTTAAGCTGTCTCAGAGCTAAGACGATCTCGTTTTGACTGATGTCTGGCAGTTCGTCGGTATAGTGGCGTGTCAGGGAGACTCTGGAATCGTGGTCGTCTCGTTGGGAACATGGGGCATGTGCAGCGTATAATCGGCCATAGAAATCCTCTATCTCGGCGAATATCTCCGGCTTCGACAATACAGTCCTCCCGTCGTGCGTTTTAAGCTTCGTCAGGTGGCTCCTGCCAAGCTACTGAGTGAATACTTTGGACCCTCGGTTTCGCTCTATGTCTCTTCAATGAGGCGTGTGTTGGAGCTCCAAAGGTCACGCCGCACCGTCTTCGCAATTCGCTTGTTCAGGTCTGACCATTCTGACGAAGTCGCTTGGGTGGTTCTCTAACTCCACTTCCAACTGCGCTAGATGATGGTCGAGCCTCAGAGTTCGTCCGTTATACGTCGCCAGGGTCAATTTTTTCAGTAGTGAATGGTAGCCTACCGTTGCCCGGGGATTCCTAGCACCCTCTGCCCCGCCGTTACCATAGCCGCTACCATGGCCAGGAATAGCGAGGCGGCCGGGAACTGGGGGCCATTTTTTGGCTTGTAATTTCATTTTGGGGTAATGCCCATTATCCCCACTGGGCAGGCGGGTTGGGGATCGCAGTTTGGTGATGGAATTGTTCTGCAGGGGGCGCTGCTGCCCGCCCCCGGTGTATGTACCTTAGTCGCCTCTTACGACACCCACGGGAAGAGTTGGGGCCTGCAGCCAGTAAACCAATCCCACACTTTCCCTGACTTATGGAAGTGTGCTATTGTGCGTCCTCTAACCAAAAGCAGTAACCCAAGTACTTATAAAGATCTACGTCCTGTTAGCATTTTGCCTTGTTTGTCGAAAGTCTTGGAGAGGGTAAATGATAAATGATAAATGATTTTATTTCTGTAAATAGGTTTGTACAAACACTTTTACACGTCAATCATATTTTAAAAACTAGGTGAGATCGGCATTTCCTATCTGACTACTCTGAGAAGAAACGCCGAAACAAACTCAGAGGTCACAGTCTCTTTTAAAGTCCAGACATAATCTTGGTCAGGTCATGTGAAGACCATGTGGATTGATATCTGAAATGGTCTTTCGAGGAAAGAACCACACAGAATGAGTGGACCTGTCCAGTCAGTGCACGCATTTCGATACTGGAAATATGAAATAACGTAAGGGACATTTTGTCGAAAATGAGTTATATATATCGTTGGATTCGGAATTTCTTGCTCTATCGATTGGTGTATTTAAAATCTCGATATCTCAAAGAAAATGTCCCTTACAGCACATATTTTCTGCAGGCCTAGGCCATTTCTTTTGCAGAAACTGGCTGTATATGACATTTTAATTTAATATTTCTGTAAAAACTAATGTAAGTCTCCTAACTCACAGTATTTGGTATTTACATTTAAACAAAATCGAGAACAGTTTACAACAGGTCACATAAGTTATTCCATAATTTGAGATGTTTTAGTATTGTCTTATACATCAGTGTTCCCTGAACAGGTACAAATACAATGTCCCTTACATTAAATTGCGACTGAAATTGTCATAATCATATTGTCCTTTACGTTAATTTGTCAGAAACGAAAATAATGGACCTGTCCTCTACGACACACTGGACAGCGTGATCCGTACAATTCCTCAAAACGAATATTATTATGCGTCTCTGTCACAACGCAAAATGGTGCAACTTGTCTGAGCTAGATAGCAATACGGATTTTATGTGTGATTTTGCCTGCGCAGTCGTGACCTTTACTTCGTATTTCGCCGGCAATCTTGCGCCACGTGCGTCGATAACATTGTCGGTTTGTGAAACTAAAAATACTCATTTAATCATCGTTTTAATTGATCTAACTGCAATTAGTGAAAGCTTTATCTGGATTTTAAACATGAGTGATGAAAAGTTATCTTCACTTCTAACCCGCAGGCAAAAATTTATGAACATTAGGAATCACATAAACAGGTAATTATTTCTTACTAATTTGGTACTTTATTGTTGTTTAGCCATGAATGGAGTTCAGTAATTAAAATATTGGTCTACTTAGATAGTTTATTTCGAATCCTATTAAAAACGTACCTTCCATTAGGTAAAATATTTTAAAGTATTATGTATTATTGTGTGTAGAAAGTAGGTCATGTAAAATTACAACTTATTAAGCGGTGAATTACAGTCTTTTTATGATCGATCAAGATTAAGTGACGCTTGGCACGGTTGGTTCGTGGATAGGTGACCAACCATTTAATACCAAGACCCATCCGTGCCTCGAAAATCACGAAAAAGTCGTCGGTTCTAGATCTAATTCGTAATTCGTAGATCTTCGATAGTCGTAGCCACAAACACATTACATTGTTTTTATTTTGTAAGAGACAATACGTACTGGCTCACGTTGCCTACGTCCCTTACGTTATTTTTTGAATTAAAAACACATAATTTTGTTATTTTTCTGCCTAGAATTGTTAAAGGAAATGCAAATATGTGGCTACAAAATAATAATATTTAACATCATTCATTTAGTAACGACAAAATGTGCTGTATTTTGTCGAAGTTAGTTTTTATAGTTTGAAACTCACAATAATGAGGTCCCTTACGTTAAAATGTTAACCCTAGTTTAATTCACCGCTGTCCTTTACGTTTTAAATTACGTTTTTAGACGATGGTATTCAATCATTTAATTATTTGTTAACAGGTGTAATTCTTCTGCAAACCATGAAAAACGTGCAATAAATTCATTGGAAAGAGTATCGCGATACAGAAATGGAGACTCAACCAACAAAAGCAAACGTCGTTATCCCGAATAGTAGTAATGAGATGAGTATAGAAAATGAAATGGGATATGAAATGATAAACACGTCAACTCTTTCTCTATCTCGATCACACTCATTTTTCAAAGAACCTCGTGACAGTTTTGGATCTTTTTCTTCTGATGGAAACAGCTATGTTTCAAATAGTTCTACGTGTGTTGCTGAAGAACTCTATTCATACAAATCCAATATTAATACCATTATTGAAAAGGAACCTTTTAATGATAAAATAATATTAGTAACAGACATCACTGCCGATAATTTTTCAAATCCAATAATTACAAGCGATGTCCATCAACAGGATAAGGACGCGGCTCCTGACAAAGCGTTGACACTGATATCGCTTGAGAATTATATTCCATCTACACTACCACACAATACACAAAATTCTGCAGTATCATTTCAATGCAATGTTAATGAAACATATCATAGCGTTACTTCAGAAGCAGGGGTCCTTACTTCACCAGCCAACATGCATATTTTTGAACCAGTTGCATCATCTTCTCATTTCATTCAGGAAGATGATTTTTTAGGAACTGAAGATCTAGATGTTAGACCAAAGAAAAAACGTCGTGAGACATCAAAATTTACAAAAGCTTGTATGGATTTTAAATATAACTCAGACCTTTGGTCAGAAAAAGAAGAATCTTCAGACGGCTCAGTCGATAATAAGAAAAATAAATCAAGAAAGAGGAAAAAGAACGCTATGAAAACAAATAATAACAATAGTGAAGAAGACGTAGTAGCGAAGAAGAAGAAAAAAAAAACAGAAAACAGGCGTAAATCACAAAAAAAAAGATAGAAAAGGGTCTTTCTTATGTAACACATAGTGGAAAACAAATAGAAGGTCGGAAGTTACAGGATAATCCATGTGTACACACTAAATGTCTAAGAGAATGTTATGAAATATCTGATGAAAGAAGGCAGTCCATATTTGATTATTACTGGTCGTTAAGTAATGAAAAGAAACGAGATTGGATATTGCAATCCTCTAAACCTGCAAATGTAAAACGTAAAAAAACTAAAAATACAGAAAGTAGAAGATCAGTCACTTATGAATACTTTATAAATGAGGGTGAAGGCCGGCGGCAGGTATGCCAACAATTTCTAATGAAAACATTAGATATAAGTCAAACCTTCATTTTGTACACAATAAAAATGCCTACGAAGGTTTATCTCGTCCAGATGGTCGCAAACGGTCAGCCCCAGACAAATATGACGAAGCCACCAAACTTGCTGCAGAAAAGTACATTGAAATGTTACCTGCTTTACCATCCCATTATAGTAGAAAAAAGTCGACAAAATTATATCTTCCAGAAGAATTTAGAAATACATCAAATTTATACAGAATATACGTTAAAAATTGTAACGAGAAATCCGAGGCATTCTTAAGCGAAAAGCTTTTCATAAACCTATTTCGAGAGTACAACATAGCCTTTCATGTCCCTAAAAAGAACAAATGTTCCTTGTGTACCAAGAATGAAAACAACCCTGATCAGACGACTGTTGAAGAATTACAAACACATAAGGAATAAAAAGAGGCAACATATAAACGTTTTCATATCCACCAGAATTTAAAACCTAATAATCCATTAGTCGTAGCCAGCTTTGATCTTCAGAAAGTTTTGGGAACACCTCACGGTGAAAGTATGATGTTATACTACTCGAGAAAGTATGCTGTTTATAATTTTACTATTTATGAAAGCAGAACACAGAACGGTTATTGCTACACATGGGGAGAAGCAGATGGCAAACGTGGAAGCTGTGAAATTGCAACATGTCTAATTCACTACCTTAAGGAACTTGATTCCAGGGGGGTTACGACTGTGTTATTCTATTGTGATAACTGTACGGGGCAGAATAAAAACAAAGTGATTTTCTCAATGTTTAAATACTTTTTGGAACGGTCTGCGAATATACAAACGATTCAGATAAATTACTTATTAGCTGGCCATACATACATGCCAGTAGATAGCATGCATGCTATCATGGAAAGGGAGATAAAAAAACTGATTGTTTGGGGACCTTCCCAGTGGCCATCATTTATGGAATCAGCCAGAAAAAGACCTCATGCTTATCGAGTGAATGTTAGGGCATCAAGATTTCCTTGATTTCAATGATTTAGCTGAATCAGTTTTTACTCCTGCTACTCTCAAAAATACAGACCTGCATTTCAAGAAAATTCGAGTATGTACATTTCAAAAATCGAACTTAAAGATAGTGGATGTAAAATATACGATGTTAGGGGATGGCACAACTCACAAAATAGAACTTTGCAAAGAAATGCAAACTGGAAGAAGAACAGTGAAGGGTAAAGGGAAGGGCAAGGGCATTTTAAAGAATGTTCAACCCGAATTAGAAAGTACCAGTAATCTAGCTGTGCCCAGTGGCATAGACAGCTTACCATGTTTATATAAGGAAAGACTGCCAATTTCAGTTCCAAAGTTTAAAGATCTCAAAAAGTTATGTGACAATGGCATAATTCCAAATAGGTTTCACAATGAATATTTGGGTCTACCGACGATGAAACTGATAAAGATAATGACTAATTTTTGCGACTTTTTCAATTTAAGTGTTTCTAATGAGGAAGAAGTTAATTTGTTTTTTTGTTTGATGATTATTATTCACATAAGAAGACTGATTTGTTGATATTGTTTATTTTAATGTGAATTTTATTGTTTGTTTGGACAATAAGCATATTTTTTGTAGGCCAACACAGCTATTTTAAATGTTTTCGATTTTAAACAGAATTTAATTATGTTTTACTTAACATAATTTATGAGAGTTCATTGCGTTTATAAAAGAGGATAAATGAGTACAAATAAAAGTATTGATCTATTTTATTCGCTTATTTTTTATCCTTTTATGTCGGCAACTAGTTTGAAACAATATTGCATAGGCATAGTAAGTCTTGAATTTATTATAATATTTTATTTTATTTTTATTTTATTTGTTAACGGCATAATCAGCAAATAGGGTACACCATTACGAGACCTTTACTTTAAAAAACTCTAAATGGTTATTTCCTATAATGTCCCTTACATCAATGCTGTTCATTAACATCTCAAATTTTGCTAACGTATGTCATCTGTATTCATAATTATTTAACGTAAGGGACATGCTATCTTTAAAACTATAGGCTTTATTGAATTTTTGGTATTTTAGCTTAAAAGAATAAAGAAATCTAAGAAAGTTTGCTCTAGAAACTTTTTACTTAAAACATATAGTTAAAAAATTATAGTCAGTTTTGTAAAAAATATATCTTATTTTTGCTCTCCTGAAAACCTTAGTTTTGTCCCTTACGTTATTTCATATTTCCAGTATCGATTTGTCAGTTGTCATGCAGCTCAACACAGAACTAAAGGAGCTAAACGATTCGACGAACATTACCAAAGAAAGGACATTTGGGTAGGCCGCATAAATTACTCAAACTGCCAGACCATGATTAAAACTAATAATTAAAAAAAATGCATTAAAAAAAAACAACAAATCCACAATGTCTTCACATTCACAATAATTAAAATAGTATAATCTTTTACAAAGTAAATGTCATTGCATATATAAAGTGCATCAATGTCAAAGTGCAAATAAAATATGAAAATAATCTTAGTCATATCATATGAGGACTATGTAGACTGGTGTCTGAAATGGTCTTTTGAGGAAAGAACCACACGGATTTGAGTGGACCTGTCCAGTCAGTGCACGCATTTGTCAATCATCGTGCAGCTCAACTCAGAACTAAGGAACTCAACGATCCGACGAACAATACAAAAGAAAGGACATTTGGGGAGGCCGCGTAAAGTACTCAAACAGCCAGACCATCATCATTAAAAGAAGAAAAAAAAAAAAAAAAAATGCAATGACCCACATAGTCCTCACATTCACAAAAATTAAAACAATATTATACTTTATACAGTAAATGTGGTGGTTTATAACCAAATGTTAGAATACCTCGAAGCAAACAATATGCTTCCCGACCTGCAGTCTGGTTTTAGGAAAGGCCGTGGGACAGCCACAGCCCTTTCTGACGTAGTGGGGAATATCATAGAAGCACGGGATAAGGGGGAGGGTACAATCCTTGCACTCCTTGATTTTTCACGGGCCTTCGATGCAGTAAACACAGCTCTGTTACTTTCCAAGTTAGCTTATTATGGTTTTACCACAGAAACAATACAGTGGTTTGCTAGCTACTTGCATGATAGGTCACAGCTTGTTGAAATTCAGAAGGAGGATGGAACAAGGATGTCATCCTCCCCACGTAGGTCTTTCCAGCATTGCAGATATCACATGTACGCGGATGATATCCAATTAAATATAACTTTTAAACCAGCTGATACATTAGAGGCAGTGGCGAAAATCACTGACGATCTTGACAGAGTAGTGGTGTGGTCAGATAATAATTCACTAGTATTGAACCCACTGAAATCTAAATTTATGGTTTTGGGTAGTAAGAAAATGATCGGCGCGATACTGTCAGTCAATCCAGAAGTTGTAATCAGGGGAGAAAAAATTGATAGAGTAGAGATAGCATGCAACCTGGGGTTAATCATGGATCCAGAACTAAAATTTGAGAAACACATCAGTAACTCCATGAGGAGTTGTTTTTATAGACTAAAACTGCTATATTCAATTAGAGACTACCTGAGTGTTGACCTACGTAAGCAATTAGTGGATAGCCTTATTTTATCAAGACTTAACTACTGTGATACCGTGTATGGCCCATGCCTGTTAGCAAGAACAGAGAAGCTGATACAACGCATACAAAATGCGTGTACACGGTTCTGTGTAATGATACCTCGTAGAAGTCATGTCACTCCTTATATAAATGAAAACAATATTTTAAAAATGGCTGCTAGGAGTAAGTTGCACATGGCTGGTTTACTTTTTGGGGTGGTCACTACACAGAAACCATTCTATTTGTTTGAAAAGTTAAGTTGGAGACAGAGCAAATACGAACCACGTTTTTCTACCAAACCCCTTTGTACATCACAACATCGGACCGCAGCATTCAGGGGGAGATTCAGATATGCTGCCACACACTGCTGGAATAACATTCTTCCACCAATAAGAGTCCTGAGAACAAAAAAGCATTTTTTGAGGATTTTAAAGAAATATTTCATGCAGATACAGCAATCCACATTGTAAAACTAGTTCTAGAAACAATAGCTGACCTTTTTGTACTTACCTCAAGGGTCATGGCCTATGGGCAATGGATATGGATTTCCAGCAGCGTGAGTGGCCTCTGTCTGATTTCTCCCTGTTTAGGTCCGGTCTGTGTCATTGTTGCAGGAGGAATGGTAGTCTTCAATTATCTGGGTAGTGTTAGCTGTGGCTTTCTAAAGCTGCATTATCTGGGTGGGACAATAGGTAGGTTAGGTATAGCATTTTATAAAGCGTCAGACAGTTTGGGACCAATTTCGTTTAATGTTAAGCTGGGCTTCTGTCTCAATTTAATTTTGTAATGCAGTGCCTAATAAACCTATAGTAATACTTACCATGAAGATCAGGAAAACACTATCGAGCTGTACCAATTGGCTGATTTATCGCTTTGATCGAAAAAGCTTGGTCGTCGTTTGCCGACGCCATGCCTCGTAACATGGCGTTATGCAAATGGCCGCCGTCGCGATTCCCATGGTGCATTGAAATAATTTTTAGTATGTTGTATCAATGATCAATGAAGACTTCACTACTTTTAATTAATTTTGTTTTGATAGTAACGACTTTACAGCTATTAGGTATTGAATTGCATAAATGGGGAATAAACACAACGCTGTTGTATTTATTATTTGGCATTTTTGTTTTCATTGTAATGTACTTACCTATACTTATGGAAGTTTTTTATTTAAGTAAGTTACGTATATATATATACAGATAAATATGTTTATACATCTATTTATATTTAAGTACACGTTATGTTCAGCAAGAATCACACATAATTCTGTAGAAAATTGTATTTATACCTCTCGGTAGAGAGTAGCTATATTCTTTGATAAAAACTTACCCGATTTATTATGTCACACCAGGGGACGTCATTACGTCATTTCGAGAGGTAGTTGCTGAAAATCAGCGCTGTTGACGATAGGTTCGTCCGAAGTCACAGCATTTTGCTGAGCAGTGACCTGTTCTTGCACAGATGCGACGCACGACTTACTTATTGTACTTATTATAGTTGTTTGTTTTGTTAGAAAAGTAGTCATTCTTCCACTTTGCAATCGGCAGCATGTTTTTGTACAAATAATGTTTGTTTTATTGTCATTTGCCAGTGTCGCAACACAAACAGAGCAATGTGTATTGTCTTTGGTGCTGAGTGACATCAGGCAATGGACAAAATTACAAAATTTTAAATGCTGAATACGAGGCCTTTGGCTACTGTGAATATATGTGTAATTTGTGTCAACTTTTTGTAATGTGCGTTTTGTTTGTGCAGAATAAACAATTTTTCTTTCTTTCTTCTCTCTTTAAATAAATTAGATTAGACTCAAAAAGATCACACCCAGAATGAATTTTGTATTATACACACGATGGTTTTCAAATTTAGAAAAAGGACATATTTGATGATGAATTAGTAATTATGTAATCCTTTTATGTTATTTGACCGAAAACACGATTAATTTTCAACTTAGATATGATCAAACCTACTAATAGAAAAAACACCCGAAGTGACCCTTATTAGTATCTCCTTTATTATATTTTACAAACTTATAAATTACATTTTTATTATTATTAGTATTATCTCCTTTATTACATATATAAAACCATATAAATAACATTTTTAAATATTTAGTTTATTTATATATTTTTATTTAGTATTATTATTATTTTGTAGTTCCCTTTTTTTTCCTCTTGGCGGGGTAATACCGTGTCAAAAGACAAAAAGAAAAAAAAATATATACTGGTAATACCTTGTCAAATTTTTTTTTTTTTTTTTTTAATACTGAGCTGAAGCAGAAAGATTTTGAAACATCAGAATGGTGCTCGTGTCCCCAGATCCCAAGAGCAACCTTGACATTGTAGTTGAAAAACATGTTCTCTCATACATTCCAACTGCAATTGTAAGTTTGTACGAACAATATTGAAAGATTTACCATGGTATGCTAAGACCATAGTAAACTTATAGGTGTTCCTATAATCTGTAAGTAAAGAACTAATTTCTAAATTTAAAAAAAGGTATCTAGATATACTTTCCTAAGTAACTACAAAACTGTTTATTTTAAAATTATATAAAAAATGTATTTCAAGATTGTGCCTTATTCTTCGTTTGTACCGAAATAGCGGCGTTATTTATTTAAGTCTTTTAGTGTTTCTTCCCAATATCATAAACCTAAGCAAGTGTCTTTTCATGTACCTTCTCCTTATCCGCGAACTCAAAACGTTATGTGTGTTTAATTATAATAGCTTGCGAGAATCATAAATTAGACTGACGGAAAGGATCAGACGAAGCTTAAAAAGTTATTGGTATTGTCGTTGTTGAATGTTTCTCAAGTTTGCTTATGAGATAAATTCACTCTAAATTGGTTTATCTGTAAATGCGATCTTCACAACTCCGAAGTAGGGAAATTGAAAACATTTTTATCCCTTTTACTTTAGCTGCTAGCTTAAAAAACTAAGCTGGCAGCTCAAGTAATAGGAGTAAAATGTAAATAAATTAAATGCGTGTTGTGTGGTAGAAATCACACCGTATTACCCAGCCTCTGACGAACGAACGACAATGTATTATTTGCATTCAAATACTAGGTGTGAAAATTCTTAATGATTCATTAATATCCGTTTATAAGACACCTTTGAACCTAATACGTTATTGATATAGACTACCAATCACTCCATATTATGATTTCATGTCTAATCAAAGCATCGTACAGCTTTTACCTGACTAAAAGGTTGCAGTTGTATACCACTATTCTGATGTTTCAAAATCTTTCTGCTTGAGCTCAGCCTCACCATAACTTTAACTTTAAAAGGCTCTTCTGATATAAAGGATGTCGAGTGTCTCCCTTTTTCATCCACAAGGACCTTTTTTGAAAAACGATTCTCGTTCGTAAGAGGGTAGGTTATTTATATTCGGTCACGACGTTTCCTCGGGGATGTGACCGAATAACTAATTTATTATGTTTTGCTACCGATCTTGTACCACATAAATTACAGCACTGCATCTATCATATTTTTACGGAAGTTTAAAATAAATTTTCTAGAGCTAAAGTGTAGTTCTGATTCTAGGATAACTAAAATTGCACTAAGAATATTATGTAAACCCTTTTAAAACATAAGAATTCTTACTTTCCTACGAAAATATGGCCACATTCTGGCAAACAGCTTCCGTTTTAAAATTAGAAATGCACGACACACGGCATCGACATTAAACATTCGTTGATGGAGTTTGGCCAGTTGATCAGTCGGTTTGAAAACTGCAGTTGATTGGAAATTCAATCGTTCGATGAATCAGACATACACTACGTGCAAGAGCAGTCAGTGTCATTATTTTCTGTGGATATTGACACTGACAGCTCTTGAACGCGTTTTATATGTGCTTATCGCGTTCAGTTTCATTGTTGAAATCAGCCTTTAGTGTTGAGTTTAGTTGATCTGATTGCATAATATATTTTGACCAGCGACGATTCTGTAAAAATCTCACCGTGAAAACTTGCGCGTAGTGAGCTGTTAGTCTCATCCCTTGGTCAATCCCTAGCTTCAGTGGCACTGACAGCTTACTCCACGCTCACTTCACCTAAGTTTTCACGGTGAGTTGGTTACAGAATAGCACTACAGATATGGATTTCAAGGGTGAAAAATGCTTTTGAGGTGCCGACCAGCCTACCGGTTGAACGCGTTCAAAAGTGTCATGGCCATCCGGCGGGTCGGGGATACCGCACTGTCTCCTGTGAGTCAGCGAGCATCCTTACCGGATTGCCACCATGTGATCTAGAGGAAAAAGCCCTCACGCACGTATGGAAGTGGTGCGAGGAGGCAAAACGCCAACTTGTAACTCCGCTGCCACGAGAAATCAAGGCACAGCGGATAGAGCTCCGGCGGGATCTGATGGCGACATGGAGGATACGATTGTCGCAACCCAGTCACGCCACAATTGTGGCGATAAGTCTTCTCTTTGTGGAGTGGTTGGAGAGGTGCCACAGCGTCCTCACCTTCCACCTGACATGGGTCCACACCGGATACGGCGAATCGCCAGCAGATTCCCGGCCACCGTAGGCGTGATTTGAGGACGGCGAGCGATGGGTAGCTCGCCGTCCGGCAAGGACCAGGCCCGAGTCAACAGCGCGTTGTATTATATGCGCGCCTAAAAGAGATGTCAGCACTTATTGGTGGGGTCCGTTAGGCATAGGCAACTGAAGGAACACGGGTGGGTTTTCTGCTGACCCACCGTCCTGCACCGCCCAAAGCTAGTGAAGTCATTTGATGAATACCCAAGCAAAAAAAAAATGCGCATTTTAATTGATTCATATACAAAATATGTCTTAATCCATTAATATGATGGGTGTGATCTGCACCTCTTTATAAACTCGAACCTAAACACATGAATATTAGTAAGTTCAGTTCAATCCTCTAACCGAGTAATTCGTATCGATTTTATATCAAAGCTCAGAGTTTGATATATATACGTAACATTCAGCGCACGATCCGTTCTCATTACCTTCGAGTACTAGGAAATCAATCACACTTTTTCGACAGTATTTCTCATACGAACAACACCGACTTTAGTGTTGCCTCCTAAATACAATACACAGAAATAGCAAAATTAGTACAATTATTAAGAAATATACGGTATATGCAAAGTCTGTTATTAATTTTAAATAAAAAATATACTATAAAAAATATACTATATATATAGTGGTAGTAAAATAACAATATTCATTATCCTTAATAATAAATAAATCATTTGGAGTATTCTCCAAATGCTTCTTTTACGCCCAGACCTAAAGATTCACTCATAAACTTCTTACCTTATCCTAACTTGGTCAGCTTCATCCAGTTGGAAAGCCAAACTTACCTTAGGTTTGGCTTTCAAACCGGATGAAGCTGACTGCCAATGGACCATGGAGCGTTTGCCTATCTCATCTCCAGAACCCAGTTACTGGGTAACACGATAGTTAATCTCAAACTAGATGATCATAAGACAACGGATGAGTCAACCTAGATTGATACGAAAACGTTTCTGCTTTGAGTAGAAATTGGGTAGTATATTAAAGTTAGTCATAAGTAACTCTTAATGTATAGCTATTGCTCATCACAGACTACACGGCGTCGACGCTCAGCAGTGCTAGTGTACCTATCTACCTACTTCTATTACAATAAACGTTACTAACTAGGTGTTATGTTTTATCTACTTCGAATGTTCTGAATATTCTCACAGTCTTATACTCTAATATATTGTATACAAGGTGGGACATCGACGTGCAAAATGTAACAGCAAATTCAGCACATGATTCTAGAGCGTAGCGTAGTTACTGGACGGTTATAAGAAAAAAACTGCATAAAAAAAATGTTTTAACAGCATTTTTTTTTGGTCCAAAATGATGTCTTGAATCCATAACAGGTACCTGCCACCTTTTATATTATTAACCCTCCCTAATCATAATATAATTTCACTTCACAAAAATGGAATCACGTTCCAATTGTGCTGGTAGTCATTTAATAAATTAGTTAGATGGTGAGGCTTTTAGTTGGCACACGAAACGTAACACAGTGGTAAATTAAGATAATGATTTTAATGTACACAATTTCCTAGTGTGTCAATTGTTACTGTTTTATTGGATACTCTGTACGCATACTATTCCTTATGCTAGAGGGTTAACCTAAGGGAGGATCATGAATGCCGTTAATCGAGTTATACATTTCAAATCGAACGAGTGCAGTCTCATAAACTCAAATTGTTTTAATTGCAGATAATGTCAAAATAAATTGTTTTTATTTTAGCACACACAGTAAAAAAAATGCGATAGATTGATTTTGTAGGCAATCTTTCCGGTTAAAGCAACTGGATTATTATGCATTGGAAGCTCATTGTTATCGATTTGTATGCAGTCGGATACGACGTGCTACGAACCGCTAAGTTTTGCTACGAGCCATTACGTCGCGTCTTGCTACGAAATGCTACGTCGATAGTCGCTAGACCAATACTAAATTCAAAGACCCAGTTATAATTCTATTCTTTTGTTGTAAATTATTGTTTGTGTTATTTTGATAGTTGGCATTCCTCAGCCGATATAAGTTTCCAAGCAACAATAAGTTTGATCTCATACTAAATATCGTAAGAGATTGAATGTAACCATATAAGGACTTTATACAATTATGAAAGGAGGTGATTTTGATATAGCATTAAAGTAAGCCTGTCGCTGTCACATTCAAAGTAGTACATACCGCATTAATGATCGAGAAGTATCTTGCTACTTAAATCTGAAAAACTAAATTATTTATGACAATTACAAATAGGTTCGAAATCGAACTCCACTTCACATTTGCTTTGAACAAACATCTAAGTTAAGAGAACTATTCAGAAGCACACAATCACAAACTAAACATTTACTGCCCCAAGTGTTCAGATGACAGACAAACAGATTGCGGCTCCGGATCTCTAATCTGAATGTCAAAACAGTATTATTGACTAAATTAGACTAGATGAAAACAGAGATCGAGTCACAACGATTATCTACTGATCAAGAGAGTGGATTTTTAAATCGAGAGCAAAAGATAAGAGCGCAGTAATTGCGCTATTGAGTCAGTAGAGAGACCGGGACGCCGGACGCTATTATGGGTGATTATTGTTGTTAGAGGAATAGAAAACAATCTAGGTATAAGCTTTGTCGTGCGTGAGAGGCTTTCGTTTAATGCTTGATACAACTTAACTATTAACACGTAAAAGCCATTTTCTTACATCGTTTCGGTCGCTCAAAACTGACATTGTTATTGGGTTTTCATTTAAAATTCATAAAGCTGTTAGGAAAACTTAGCTTTTAGTTTGTAAAGCAAAGTAATATACAAGGTTCTTTTGATGACATTTATTTTGTAGTTTTATGATGCCAGCATGAGCAGACCAAGGTTCACGTTTCTCGCAATAAGTAACAATGTAAGTTTAATTAAATAGCGGACCCAGCAGGACCAAACCATTCTACAAATTTCCAGATAAAGACAATCTGATCAGTTAATTGTCTGCAAGGAATGACCCTATTCCTTGCATATTATTAAGTTTGTCATGCCTACGACCAGGTAGTCTGTTTGCAATAGTCTTACGCATTATACGATAGTGGAGCAGAGAGAACTCTGCTCAGTATCGAAAGTAGCACAGAGCCACCTATCTTATGAGATGAGCATACTAACTTGTAAGCCTTAAGCTAGCAATTTTATTCACACGTGCATGATCTCTGTCAGTAGAAGTATTCACCTGGCGAGAATTGAGACGTTTACATCAAGTTTCGAATGTATGACCGGACATATAACAGAAAATGGGTGTTTGCAGGTAAATTGACTAGAGTATTTTCCAAAGTGTAGGAATTTCTGGAATTTCAAAAGCTGTCTTTAGCTTTATTACGACAAATGTCAACCAAGTGACTGACTTTCTTAACTGATAAATGATTTTACACCTGTAAGTAGGTTTGTACAAACACTTTTACACGTCAAACATTGTTTTAACTAGATGAGGTTGGCGACTACTCTGAGAAGAAAGGCCGAAACAAACTCAGAGGTCTTTTACAGTCCAGACATAATCTTGGTCAGATCATGTGAAGACCATGTGGATTAATTTCTTAAATGGTCTTTTGAGGAATGAACCACACAGAATGAGTGGACCTGTCCAGTCAGTGCACTTGTCAGTAATCGTGCAGCTCAACTCAAAACTTAAGGAGCTGAACGATTCGACGAACAATACCAAAGAATGGACATTGGGTAGGCCGCATAATTACTCAAACTGCCAGACCAAGATTAAGATTAAACCTAACTGAGAAAATATAAAAAAACACAAAAGAAAATAATAAAAAACCACATAGTCTTAACATTCACACTAAAACAATTAATTAATACTTAAGTAAGTAAATTTTCATGTCATTGTTTATTTTACAGATCATGTGGAGCATGTAGGTAGATTACCATGTAGACTGAAATGGTCTTTTGAGGACAGAACCATACAGATTTAAGTGGACCTGTCCAGTCAGTGCACGCATTTGTCATTAATCGTGTAGCTCAACTCAAAACATAAGGAGCTCAAACGATTCGACCAACTAAAGAAAGGACATTTGGGTAGGCCGCATTAAGTACTCAACTGCCAGATATATGAAAAAACTAAGGTAGCGAAAATATATAAAAATATTACCCACTAAGTCCTCACACAATAATTTAAATTATAATAATATTATACTTCACAAAGTAAATATTCACGTCATTGTGTATTAATAATCATGAAATATCAAAGTGTATACAAAATAAAACAAAAGATACCAAACAAAAAACCACATTCAGTATGCACAAATTGGAGCAGGTCAGTCCCAAGCTTTTTTGTCCTCAAAAAAATCTTTAACGGTGTAAAAAACTCTCTGGCACAACTTACGTTTAATAAATAATTTGAATTTATGAAGGCTTAGATCTTGAACGTGGCGGAAATTTATTATTAAAGCGTTTACATTGACATCTGAACGAGCCACCTATTTTCTTGAGCCTTGTTGTAGGTACAACAAATTTGTGTTTGTTCCTAGGGTTTATATTATGGATTTCACTATACTTTTAAGAATTTTATGTTTTTATGGGCATATGAAAGATTTAAAAAAATATACTGAGAAGGCACAGTCATTACATTAATTTCCTTAAATTTGTCTTTGAGAGAGTGTCTCGGACTTAATTTATAAATACACAGACTTACAGAAAGTACAAATAGGAATGTCTCTATTATCTAAACGAGGCCTTTTGGCTGGAGGTATATTGTGTTATTAATAGGTTGAATAGTACTTTTAGGGCGAATATAAGATGCTTCAGATATGAGTTCAGGTACCGCAATGGCTCTGGCATTCATAAGCTCGATTCTGATTCGGGCATCACCCACATATCCTATAACCGCTTCAACCGCATTCTCGTTACTTTGTTTATCTTTAGTAACCCTCTTCTATAGTAACAAGGCCTTGAAGAGGAACTCAGCCAGGCCTTTAGATGCATCATACACATGCGCACGGAACATCGCGAGAATACCTATTTTCAGGTTCAAAAGTAATAATAATGTTCCGTCCTAATTCATCGCAAGTACTAGTAGTCACTAGCCAGTCGTCAGCCCACAATCTAGCTCTACCTGTCAATAGGCTATAGACTTTCATTCTTACATTGTAGTCACTTAATTTGTAGGTACTTACTGCCGTCGTGATGTGATCAAACAACACAATGTTGCAGATGAAAATGACAAATGATTTGATTTGTATTGCATTAAATTATAATAATAAATAAATAAATAAAATCATTTTATTTCGAGTATCACTGACTCATATTAGAATAACACACTCATACAGTCACATTACAAACATAACGTTACTAATAAATTAAGCTTGATTCAATCCAATTCATAATCAATTAATTTAATTCAATTTAATTAGATTATGGCATACACAATAAAACAAAAATAAAAGTAATCAATTCAATCAAATCATAATTAAAAACCGTTCTCGTAATTATCAAATGATGGTTTGTTAGTCGCAACAGCCAGCCACATCCCGCTTACAACAGTGGGAGATTATGGCGCAATAAGGCCTTTCCGCGAGCGCGGCCAGCATTTTGTTGGCGCTCCCACAAAATATCGTATGAGACCAGGCTTTCGAAAGGTCGAGGAAGCAAGCGTACACAGATGTTTTTCTCTCGGTATAGTATTTAACAGCACTCTTCAAACACAATATTGCAGCTTCTGTAGGCCCGAACCCCGGCCGAAACCCGAACTGATTATCGTGCATCTTTATGCATTTGTTTAATTGTATAATAAGAATACTGTCAAACACTTTTGCAACCATAGTAGCTAAATAAATAGGTATGTAGTTCGATATATCTGACAATTCTCCGGCTTTGTTTTTTACTACAGGCACTACGATAGTCCTTATCATGTCAGCAGGCAGGTATGAGTGAGAAATACAAAAGTTGTAGAACATAGCCAACACCCTGCACATATGAGGCTCAGCATGCTGTATTTGTTCCACACTTAACCCGTCGTGACCAGGAGATTTCCCATGGGAAATAAATTTTACCGCCATTGATACATCCCTGGCTGAGATTCTGGTTTCAATATTTCCCACTCACCCTTACAATAAACACTCTTACAATAAAGTTGTCTTTAAATTTATCAGCTATACCTTTTAAATCATTCGTTCCGTCAATACTTACTGGAAGACCAGGGCGAATCTTCAAACGGTTGGTACTTTTCCAGAACCCCTTGAAATCCTTCGTGCTATGTTTAGCTGCCAGAACATCCATTTTTAACTGGTTTATGATGGTTCTGGCACCATTTTAAACGATACTTAAATATTTTTCTAGTCTCACACATTTTAGTAAACATAACACCAGTAGTAGGACTACCACACAATAGACATTCCCGAAAACTCGCCCTGGCCGCCCCGCTCACAATTTTACTCCGTCTAACAATTGTTCTAGGTGGACGTTTGCTCTGCATACACTTGCTCCCCCGCCTCTCCACCAACGCCTGTGATAACGCAAGCACGATGTCGGAGTACATTTTGTCAATAACTGAGCTGTGAGTTCATCGGTCATCACAATACAGATCACTACACATTTTAAATTCAGTCGGAAAATCAATCAGTCTGAGACGCTTATGACATTCGGTTCGATATTGTGTGATATCGTCTGACGTTTTTACAGATTAGCATTTCGTTTTGTTTTGCAGTTTCGAGAGTCTCGACAGTTCATGAATGTACAGAAAGCCTCAAAGAGATGTACATATACATCGACAATAATTGCTTTGATTATCTTCAATTAATGTTCATAATACTGTATCAATGTGTAGTTACAACACAAACACATTGTGTACATTATTGTACCTGTCTTTCTGATCTTTTCGAGGATGACTGTATATAAATTATGTCAAGAACATTATTGTAATCGACTGAAACTGAATCTATCTCTTCCTAGGTTTCATTCGTTACTTTGTTTGATGAAATAAGTTTTTAATTTAATAGGACGAATCTACGTTATGATACATACGCATGTGCAAAAATTTTTTCTTCGTTTGAATCTTTAATCTTTAAACACGTAAACTTATTTAATAAGTCACTTGAAAGTAGGTAGCGGATTAGGCAAAAATAGATGAAAAATATTGACAATCATCATAATGGAGCCGATATTATATGACCGCGCTCGTATATGACCAGATATATGAACGTAAACGAGACAAAAGGAGTTTGTAAGGATCGTAGCAGGCTGCGTTTTGTGGTTTCTGCCTACCCCCATGGAAAGAAGGCGTGATTTTATGTTTGTATGTATAATATGAAATATTTCCTATCCAACAGTTCTTTTTCAACGTCGTACTATGGAAACTGGAAATTTGGAAGTTTTCCTATATTTTTCAATTACTTGTGATAGGCGACCTTCTCTAGATTAAAATTGTTCGTGCTGATGGCTTTGGTTAGAAATTCTGAAGATTGTTTACCAAACTTTACTGTAAACAGCTATTAGCACGGAAAACGAAAAAAAAATATAATTTAAGGTGTCGTTTGAAAGTTAAAGCGGTTGTTGACGTCGAGTTTAAACTCATTTCATTTAAGATGTTATGTCTCTCAGTATCCCTCAGTAAATACTATTTATCTGTTAAACATCTTGTGTTGTTAAAGATAATCTGGTTGTTAGTTTGGATTTCTATACGTAATTAGAAGGAATCTCAGGAATAAATTCAATGTTCTTTAACCTCAAAGATTTATTTGAATTAGATCAAAACTGAGATGATACAATGAAAGAATTAACGTGATCGTGATAATATTATAAAATAGTAATTGTGACTTTACGATGTATTACCAGATCTTGTCATCACATCCAGGACCCTAATTGCGTACAGTCCGCGAGGCCAAGCTGCGTTTTGCATTTGTGTGAGGGAAGCACAGCGCCTCAGTTCGATTGTCCGATGGGCAAGCAAAGGACGCGTTGCTATGTGTACGCTCACAAATGCATAGATCAGCTGAGGCCTAAGAAGACTTTGGTCTTCTGAGGAAATTTAATTATATTGTTCATCCCTAAACAAACAAAAATGGTCTGTGGGTAGTTTCACTCTCTAGCCTGACAGTAACAATTGTCAAATTAGTCATTCAAAACCATAAACTTTGCCTAACATTTTTGGGAAAAAAATTTGAAGACGCGTAGTCCGTGTTCGTGGGTGGTCCTCGAGTGAGTCCTTGTTAGCTTTTTAGTGAAATTCGTTTTTGTGTCTAAATTGTATATTGAATATTTACTTATAAGTAGTTATTACATAGTTATTTGTGCGAAAAAACATCACAACAACTTTTTGTGGGCAAAAAAGTTTTACGTAAACGTATGTATTATATTTACAATATACAACTCTCGTTATACGAATACTATTTATATTTTGAAACTAGCTGTGCCCGCGACTTTGTTCGTGTGCATGTCGGAAAACAATAATGTGTCGCTCCATTGAAAAAACAGTTAGTTTCACTAGCCTGCAAATTATGACGGCAGGGCAGTTCAATTGTCGAATGTTTAAATTTCAAAAAAGACTTGATGGTAACGATAAGTTGCAGGTCAGCGTACTGACATGCTGCCACGTAGTCGCTCACAGGATTAGGTCACGTGATCGCTGGCTCGCCTGCTACTTAACGCGCTCATGGTACAAACTAGCACTGCAGGTTATTTTTGGTTGAAAATTGACTTGCTATAAGAGTTTATGGTAGGCCATAAATAATAAGGTATTTTTAAGATATCAAGAGTGTTTTAGTTGGTAAAAGTAACTACTTATTTGATTTGTTTAAAATGCTAAAATGGCGCCAACTGATATTAAGATGTCAACTGACTATTTGAGTCTGATAAAGTGGAGGGAATTTTAAAAGCCATGTGGTAGCGCCATTTTAGCAAGGCAGTGGTGGTTGAACTGCCAAAGTGTCAGGATCTTATAATACCCATGTAAGTACTGAGAATTGAAATATAGTGCCGTAATGTTTGTGCTTTAATTTATACCTAGTTTGAACCCAGTAAATAAATCATGTTTATTTCTTAAAGTAAACGCTTTTATTTATCTTATGCTCTGGGGAGTTCTGCAAGCATTTTATTCATTTTCATTTTATTAAAACCATTTAGTCCAACTAAGCTCCACATTAACGAAAATGTCTAATTTTGAGTCGGCGCGTGACGTAAGACTTTCTATTTTTAGAGCATGATGTCAGCCGCATATAACGCGCCGGTCTATAACACCTACCGGGGAGAACGCAACAGGAGGTGCTTTGACTTTTCAAAGTCCTGTTGATGGTGTTGATACGTGAGGTGTAAGTACACATTTGCAGTCTGGTACTGTTAAGAAGAAGACGTGTATACGTCATAGTAGTCATTTGTTTTCAACGTTTGATATATTATTGTTTACTGAAGATTGTCCTATATATTGTGACATTTGTAATTGGATTAGAGGATTCCAACATTCAATAACCCCAGTCACTCAACCAATATAACCTGTCGGTTATCTTTCAAAGTGAAGGCTCGTGAACATATTCGTTAGAAGTTTGTAAAATCATCTCAGCGCTGATCTGCTGGATTCGTTTTCTCCTCTACCTATAGTTTTTTCTCCTGACAGTATTTAAGTATCTAGATATTAGTATTTTATTCTTTTTCGAGTTATCTATCCCTTCTGTTGCACCTGCCATGTTTTGTCCCCCATCGCACTGGTAGAAAATGCCTCGGGCATTAAGTCCGCCTTTGTATAATCTTTTTTTACTTGTGGTTATAGTTTTAATAAATAAATATCAGAAGATTTTCAAACATTTGATGGAAAAACAGATACAACTGTTTACCCATTAACCCAACGGTATGTTTATAATCATTCATATTAATATTTTCTTGCTAATAGAAATTTGAGCTTTATTTGCTTATTTAAGTGTTTACATCTTAATGAAAATAGTTGCTATAGTTATGTATCATTATAATATAAATACAGGATGTTGTTATTGAGTTAATCGTGTTAATCAAATAAATCAATTCGGTACTATTCGCATTCTAATAAGTAAAATGAAAGTTTGGACAGCCATAATAAGCTGACGCGAAAAAACGCGTTCTTTGGAACGCGTTTTTTTTTTTCAAACATTGTTGCTTAAAACTCCTTGTCGAGCCGTTAAACCACTTGGTACTCTTCTCACCACGCGCGTAAAACAGCCTGTATATAACAATGACGCTGTACTCTAAGCTACCCTCACACTCAAACATTTCATAGGTTCCTTTCCTAAAGGGTGCCATCGGAACCCTATTACTAAGCCTCAGCTGTCCGTCCGTCCATCTGTCTGTCAGCGGGCTGTATTTTATGAACCGTAGCAGGGAGACTGTAATTTTTTTACAGAGTGTGTGTTTCTATTGCTGCTATTACAATAAATATAGGAAAAAATAAAAAATTTTAATTAATTTGAATTGTCCTGGACACACCCCAATAATACGATTCTAATTATGTGTTCTGCGAGGGGTCCATCTGACCCACAATGTAAATAGCATCTGTTAATATAGATGTGACTTGTCGCAGACGAAGTTGTTTGGATTATTGTGATGGTTCAGTTGCACATGTTGATGTAGTTTCCAGAAACTCTTATTATTTGATCGGTTCCTTATTCCAAGCATGATTTATTGAACAACATGCATGAAAGCTTCCGTAAAAAGGCGCGAACATTTCTCGTGCAATTTCTAAACTTCGATTCGTTTCGATTCAGTAAATGAGCTGTTATCTAATTGGGTAATGGTGCCGATTCTCTTGTACACTGAACTAAACTAACTAAACTATCACTAAAATTCCTTACTTTTTACTATGAAAATCTTGAAGCTATTCTGCGAAAAAAAATCTCTAAATTTAAAAATAATTTTGACACAACTATAATCGAATTTGACAATCGCGAGTCCACGTGTTTTTTTTTTCTTTTGATTTCGCAACGTCTTTGTTAGAGCCGGAGGCAGCCTGGGGCAGCCTCGACGTGTTTTCTATGGAAGTTTTGACTTTTTGTGTGAAAAATATAAAATAAAAATATCTACATGTAGAGATTCGGTGGTTTCAGGATTACAAAGGGGGTCGAAATTTTCATTATTTTTGTGATAGGACACACCGTTTTCGAGATATGAGCAAAAAAAGAAAAAGAAAGTTAAAGTGCCGTTTTTGCACGTCTGAAGTCGAGGTGTTGGTGTAAATTTTAGTTCACGCCACCTAATTTTATTCCACACCTTTTTAATCGCGATTAAAAATAGTCAGATTCATGTTCAGATTTAGTTAGACAATCAATTTTTTAGGTGAAAAACGTAAAATTCAGAATAGCAAAATAGCCATTTTCACTAAACTAATAACCCAGTGCAATCTTAGTGCTGTCAAACTAAAATAAAGTTAAGTTGTGTCACTATAGTCAATTTCAGAATGGAAAATCGTCATTTGACAGAATTAAACCAAATTTTAGTGATTTTTAGTCTAGTTTAGAGGCGTTTGTGACAAGAGAATCGGCACCAATGACTGCTAATTTGAATACGCAGGACTGTCAAATTGGTTACATTTTTTTTTCCTTCTATTCGCCTTCTTATAAATGAAACCGAAGCGAAGGTGGCTTCTTCTTCAAAAAAATATTTGTTTCTGTCATACAAAGGGGATACTTTACTTGTTTATTATAGTGTGGAGTAAATCGACGTTTGCACGGACGTAAAAATATCGCGGCGGGGTTCGTGCGTGCGGGGCGCAATGGTGAACCGAGCATTGAAAATTCAACAGAGTGCATCCCAGCGCATCAAAAAAATACAAGATTAGATTTTCAAGTCTCAGCGCTAAGCAGTGCATAAAAGATCCAGTGCGGGAAAAAAAACCGCAACCGAAATATAAGCTTATAAATAGGCATGATATCAGTACCTGGTTGTCTTGCAATCATTAAATTTTTTGCTCAACTATTCTAGCACGTTTTCTTTTCTGTATTTGTAAAAAAGTCAGAATGAATTCTAGGAAAAATCAAGAAGATTTCGAGCGTTTATTACAATATACAAATCGAAAGAGGAGTATTAATTGAACCATCAGATGAATTGCCGGTTACGCGTACTGCATCACCGGATTATTATCACCGCTATACACATACGCTATTATTTAAATGCAATTAATTAATTAGATGAAAGTGATTACATTAAAAAGCTGATTTAATTAAATAAAATTGTTGAGTTTAAACAAAATCACTAAGTACAATTATTTGAATTGATTTGTTTTGAAACAGACATTCTATTTTAGTTTTAATACCGACTCATGCTTACTAAAGAATAAACATAGCCTATGTACATATTTGGAGGGGGGGTGTACAATTAACTCACCACGCTTGTATAATGCTGACTGGTGGGTGCGCAGTAGATCACCTTACTGGGTATTTGGGCGACTGGACGGTATGGACGGCAATGGACGGTAAAATGAGGTACTAAATTGTTAGATTTTACTTACACGAGTGCAGGTGGATGTAGGACTGCAATTACCAACCACATACACAATCCCATTATCCCACATGACATTTAAGTATTAACTCACGTATTAAAGAGATTTACAACAAAGTCTTTAAATTGGGTAAAGCCAACGATAAGTTTACATTTTAGATCATTTTGGAAAAATGCGTGATAAGTAGTTAAAGTTCGCCTTATTTCAGCAATGGTTGTTAAAAACTCGTTGGTAATACTATAATATTGCGCTTCAGCCGACGCGACGCCAATATTGTACGAGATTTATGCTCATTAAGCGAAATTTAGCTAAATTCGCTGTATCTTCAACAATGGAGGCTGCGGTCGTCAAGAGATTTACATATACTCGCATATGGCGTATATTTGCTGTACGTTTGTGAAAAATATATACCTAGCTATATTCTGTACATTCTCACAATGGATTATTAAACAACCTACATTAATAAGGCAATGTTTTTTACCCTAAAGGTTCTAATGTTGCTGTTTTTATTTCCATATGGACAAACCCAAATAACATAACATAACAAAAAAAAAACAATCAAGGGCCATGACGAGGCATATTTTTTTGGCTTTTAAGGTTTAACCTCTCATAATCTAACTAGGGTGTAAAGAACCTCGACTTACATTTTATGAAAATGGATTAGCAATGTTTTGTGAAGACCTCCTGTAAGTTTGTCGACAGATTACAAAATGCTCAGATTTTGGTAATTCTGTGTACAAATTTAGCTTAAAATTTTTCTTGGCCCAACTGTTTACAAAACCATACCTTACTATGTAATTTGAGAAAACCCAAGACAAAAATAATTGTTACTAGTATTTGCCTGAGTGCAAATTAATTATTTTTGTAATACAACGGTGTATTACAAAAATAATTAATTTGCACTCAGTATGTCATCGTTATTTTTTGTACTACATCGAGGTTCATGTTTAAGTATAAATATTGAGAGCGTTACTACAAGTTTTAAATCCTTTTCAAATTCCTTTCTCTATAGAAAAAATGGAAGTTACCTAGCGAGATTAAGATATTAGTACGATGGCATGATTGAACAGACATTGATGAACTTCAGATATCTTGAAGATAAACTCATGTCTGCGATTTCATTAGTAGATAGCTTTAATATTAACAAAACAAACCCTTTTTCCCTTATCTCAACGAAAAAAGAAGAGCTACTTACGAGACATTAACAAAATTCTTATGAGTGTTATCGTACTCTCAAGTATTATCATACACTTATTTAAATAGTTATAGTATCTCTTCGTTGGTCATCTATTCATATATTGTATTCGGATAAACGAACATTTTAGGGTTGCCTTCCTAAAATGTCTCCGAAGGTAACATGGAATTTTACAAAAGAGCTACGAAGTGCCGTTGTTAATTTTTTATACCATCACTAAAATGACAGTGAATTAAATCACTTTTTCATTTTATCTTTAAACAGTCCCACTTCTTTGTGGAGTACTGTTGGGTATATACATGTAATTGTGCATGTTAAAATGTACAAACATTGAAAAAATCATTGTAAGAAAAATAAATAAATATTAAACAAATTGCAAAATAATATTAAACATCAAGATTGTCTGTGTAAATTTATTGGAGCAGCTCAATCCCAAGCCTTCCTGTCCTCAATATAGTCTTTGACAGTATAATAGGCTTTCTGGCATAATTTCACCTTTATAAAAGATTTGAATTTATTAAGGCTTAGTCCTTGAATGTGGTTAGGAACTTTATTATAAAACGTAAACATTTAAACGAGCCACCAATTTTGAGCCTGTAGTAGGAAAAACAAATTTGTGTTTGTTCCTAGTATTTATATTATGGATATCACTGCATTTTTTAAACAGATTAATAATTTTATGTGCATTCAAAAGATTTTCATAAATATACTGAGAAGGCACAGTCATTATATTAATCTCTTTAAATTTGTCTCTGAGGGAGTGTCTGGGACTTAGTTTATAAATTGAACGAATTGCCCTTTTTTGTAAAACAAAAACTGTCTGAATATTGGCGGCATTTCCCCGCAAAATACCGTACCACATCACACTACGAAAATAACTGAAGTATACTAAACGGGCTGTCTCTAAATCAGTTAAATTACGAATTTTTCTAACGGCGTATGCTGCAGAGCATTAACGAAATGCGGAGTTGATTTATTGGCTGGTGGCAAGTGGATGTTAGAAATTCCTATGTTTTAGCGGGGGTTCTGGTGACTGTTTCACGGTTATAACTAGATCTTGGTGTTTTGATATCTTAGCTATATAGTATTATTATAGTAGATATTTTCTACGTTCCGCGCACTTAAATGCACCTGTTACTAACCGGGTAACAACACACTGTGACCCATTTATCTCATAAAGCCTGCTCGTAAACTTCATAAACTTCTTCTTCAGTAATTTGACAGCAATGAAAATTTTGTTTTCTGTATTGGTTCCTAGTATTTGTTAATGATATGTTCTATGAATGTCTTTGTTTTACCCTTTCTGATTCACGGTCCCAATAAATCCGAGAACATGTGTTTTTTGTTTTTTGTTGAATTTCTACTGAAGGAACTACTTCAGTAGATTTTCAGCTCACTACAAAACAAAGAAGACTCGTAAAAAAATATTACAATCAGTTGGGTGAAGCACATCGAACAGTTTTAGGAAATCGGGGTTAAAAAGATTCCATTTCTGTATACCTATCAGATTAAACAAACAATTTAAAAACAGCTTCATGCTTTTCTTACTTCGTCCATAGCTACATTATCTTATCTTGGCGAGGAAAATCGGATACTTCTTACTTACATTTCCGCTCTTCGTTATTTTTCACTTCGTTATGTTTCAACTCATTACGAATTTCAATGGCTATCATAATTCCGCCTTTTTTTTGGGTGGGAAATCTTCAAATAACTTCTCCTTCAAATCCTCTCTTCGGAGGGCGGTAACTCTTTAGAATTTCTCGCGACCCTGAGACATCGGCCCTATCGGACCGCGTCATTATGTGCTGAAATCTCTTTGAGGTGCGCGTGGAACATGACGCGCCGTCGGCCGGGAATCTGCTGGCGACTCCCGACGCTCAGGGCGTCTTCTGTGGCGACTAGGGGCGTGAGGACGCAAGGCTCTCTCCCTCACGCGCTCTGCCTACTCCTTCGCGAGCATTACTGCTTCGCAGAAGGAGGCGACTGCTTTCCATGCCCTTTCGCACCGTACCATGGCCTGGACCAGGGCCGGCCGCTATTGTGGCGTGCCCAGCACTGGGTTGCGACAATCGCACCCTCCATGTCGCCATAAGATCCCGCCGGAGCGCTGTCCGCTGTGTCGTGATTTCTCGCGACAGCGGAGTTACACCCCGGCGTTTTACCTCCTCGCGCCACTCCCATACGTGCGCGAGGGCTTATGCCTCCAGATCCCATGGCGGCAATCCGGCAAGGAGGCTCGCCGCCTCGCAGGTGACCGTGCGGTTTCCTTTGGGACGCGTTCAACCGGCGGGCCGGTTGGCGCCTCAATGAACTCGCCAACACCGGTGCCCCGTAAAGGGCCATGTACTGCATGTCTCCCGCGTAGAGCCTCTGGAGGCGTTTGGACCCCCCAGATTGGGCAGGAGCCGCATCAAGGCAGCCCCAGCCCGCTCCAGTCTGGGAACCAAACGTCGGAAATGCTCCACGTTACACCGGCTGTCGAGTCACGAGTCCCAGGTAGTTCATCGTCGACTCAGCGCCAATGTGAACCCCTCCCGCCGTTATCTGGGAACCCGACAGTGGTGCGTTCCGAGGACCATGAAAACACATGGCCTCGGACTTGTGCAGGGCCAATTCGAGTCCCAACTGCCGGATTCTCTCGACGATTGTCGCAACCCCGAGTGTCGCTTGTTCGGCCGCCTCATGGTGCGACCTCCCCTGTGCCAGGACTAGCGTGTCGTCAGCGTAGCACACCACGCTGACGCCATTTGGGAGGTCGGCGCGCAGCAACCAGTCAGATATCGGTTAATATCCCACAGAAGCGGCCCCAGGACGGAACCCTGTGGGACACCGCACGACATCTCTCGCTGGTTCCACTCTCCACGGTGACCGGGGTAGATGACGGCCCTGTCCGTCAAATAGGCCTCGACCACGCGACAGAGGTAGGTCGGCATCCGGTGATACCGCAATGCCTCCCTGATGCAACTCCAGGGCAGGCTGTTGAAGGCATTGGCGATGTCTAGAGACACCGCCAAGACGACCCCACCCCGGGCAACAGCATCCTCCGTCGTGAGGACTCGATTGCGCATGATGGCGTCCACTGTAGAGCGCCCACTGCGGAAACCAAACTGGCTCTCCGCCAAAACCGGCCCCACCCGCACCAGCCGCCCGACCAGGTTTGCACTCTTTCAAGGAGCTTGCCCACCTCGTCGAGCAGCACGATGGGCCGGTAAGCGAATGGAGAGTCCGCAGGGCGCCCCGGCTTTTTAATGAGGACCAGTTTCCCCATCTTCCAGCGAAGTGGGAACTGGCCCCCCTCCAAGCAGCGCTTAGGAGCCCCCTGAGTCGAGGCCCGAGAGCCTTCATGGCCAGAACCCAGGCTTTTCCAGGTAAGCCTTCGGTTCCTGGGGCAGTATTTTTGGCATAAAGTCTATGTACCGCCACTCTCATCTCTACCTCAGTCACATCCGAAGCATCGTCGTCGTCGTCGGCGGTGTGGTCCGCATCTGGCACCGCAGTAGGCGGAGTCATGGGCGGGGGAATATGCTCCTCCCGCGAAGGGGACAAAGTGCTCACCACGTCCACCACGAGCTGGGGCCGGAGACTCTGCGTCAGTGGGGGCGCCCATGAGCGGACTTTATCCCGCACCATTTTGTAGGGGCTTCCCCCCGGGTCCCTATTCAGAGTCTGCAGCGACTCCTCCCGGGCCAGTGCCCTGGCCCGCAGGATCTCCGCTCGGAGGGCGGTCTTCGCCGCTCTGTACCCCTCGTACAGCTCCGCCTGGATGGCTTCCGTATCCGGAGGGCGGATACGGAGCCTGCGGTGCCTGGTGTGTAGGTATCGCGCAGCCACGCACGCCTCGCGCAAATCAGTCAGCTCCGCGGACCACCAGCACACCCGGTGCCTGGAGGAGGCGTAATGGGTCCATTACTAGCACTCCATAACAGCCCCCTCCCGAGCCCCTTGTGAAGGCCCTGCCACGATGGTTGCGGCGGCGACGACGGTGGAGGCGGCAGCGGCGGCGGCAGTGTCGGCGGACGTGGCATTGACGGCAGTGGCAGTGGGCTTGCCCCTGTCCCTGGCTTTGGCTACTTGAGATACCTGAAACGAACATTTTGGCGCACCGCAGAGAGGACTAGATCAAGTTCTAAATTAGCTTAATAACAATAAATTTACTCTCAATACGGATAAAAACAAAATAATCTACTTTACTATTCGCCGGTCTACACAGCCACCGAACTCGTTATCTCCAATCGCTCATTCAAGCGCCTGCCCAGGCACCGCAGCTTGCTCTTGCATTTAATTTGCTCGTACCCAAATATCGTAGTATCGTAATAGTACGTAATCAAATATCTTGGGGTGACTCCTTATGGTAACCTGAGCTTCTCAATCCACATAGATCCACTGACAGCAAATATTAGAAAACTAGTATTCGTCTTTATGACTCTTCGTCATGTGGCATAACCACGGATTGTCAAAAAGGTCTACCTTGCCCTTTGTCAATCACTTCTATCATATTGTGTTTCCGCCTGGGGTGTTGCTCCTAAGACCACATTGGGGAGGGTCCAAAGAGCCGTGTTATAGGTAAGCAAATTTTTCCCGATACTTTGCCCAAGAGAAGTGTTTTAATGTTGCAATCACACTTTGACAGAAAATTTTGTCATAAAAGTTTTTGTTCTTAATACAGTTCTATTACAACACAAGTATACCCCCTTCGTGACAATCACTAAAATACGTAAATATAGAGTTTGTCAGCACAAGAGATGCAAATACTCATTCAACAAACGTTGTCATTGCTTCCAAGGGCCACAATTATATAATAAACTAAATAGGAAATTGAAACTTTACTCTCTTTCAACCTCGTCACTTAAGAAATCTGGCATAAACTTTCTACTTTCAAATAACTACCTGAATACAGAGCGCCTGCTTTTCTGTGATAATAACCTACCCTAAACCCCGCCATCGTGAGCCACAACACACATTCTGTACCGATACAACACACACCATCACCATTCCACACAAACACACGCACACACATGCGCGCACGAACTAATAATCCAAATTTCAAATAGATAAATTGTAATTCTGAATTCTGCAATTATGGTTTTGTGTTAACTTTAGTATAAAAAACACTTGTTCTACGAGTACCTGCAATTATTTATTTGAAACTGACATGCTTGTACCCCGGCTTGTGCCGTTAAAACAAGTTATTTCATAACTTAGTAAGGGTCGTTGGACAACGCTGAATAAAGTTTCATAACTTAGTAAGGTTGCAACACCTACCTGTTTTGTTGACTAGCATTAGCTCAAGTATATGTTAACATTGTATATTGATTAAGTAAAAAAAAAGGAAAAATATACCTTTCACCGAAATAATCACATCCTTCGACAGGGCTACAATATTATATTAACTACAGTTAATTGTATCCTTTCTCGTTAGCACTTCACTCGCGGGTGACGCGGGTTACAAGTAATTAACAGCACAGCTCTATAACATCGTGTTGAATGGTTGGTTTTATTAGTGCCCGAGTTATTCAAAGTACCAAAAAATTTATCAGATTTTCAACATACATTATACATATTTAATTTGCAGTAATCCGTTTCAGATAGGTTATAATCCTCTTGATGCCATAACAGAAAATAATATATGTAACATGTTATAAGTCACCACAGACCTGGTTTTAATAAGTGACACCCTATTAATCTTTAACACAGTTTTGGGTCAGACTTTAACAAAGGTCACACGTTTCATCACTAATGTGAGACATAATACTAACGTGTTGAGCAATATTACTTTAAATAAAGAAAGTAGACGCTTTAGTGACAATTATCCTAATGATTGTTGTTACTAATATCTAAATCAAGACGTACGTACGCTTAGCTGAATAGGATGATTCGGTCATTGCATCAAAGCATTATATTTGCTGTGGGATAAAATGTCTCGCTGAACTACGGAACAGATTTGGAAAGATGTTTCGTAAACATTGATTCACTCATCCTTTCCATTAAAAATTTCTGCAGTTGGACTGCTTGCTTGAATACATTAGAAGAAGTTTAGTCATTTGAATACGTCTGCCGCATTTCTATTCAATTTGTAAAGAGGTATATTTGCTATAAACGGACTGTAGCAATCCTTGCGAACTAATTGGACAACGCTGAATAAAGTTTAAGTCTGATTTCCTTTAAATTGCATAAGCGTAATCAGCATAAAACGTTCCCATTGCTGGGACACAGGCCTCCTCTCTATGAGAGGTAGTGAGCCGTAATCCACCACGCGTGCTCAGTCGGGTTGGTAGATGTCACATGTCTTCGAATTTTTGGTTCTAGGACATGCCGGTTTCCTCACGACGTTTTCCTTCACCGTTTTGAGAGCAGTGGTGATTAAATTATTTACACAAAGTAAAGCGCCTGCTTGGGTTCGAACTCACGACCTACAATTCGTTCGTTTCGTTCCAACCTTTAAATTGGGCCTGATTCAATTTGGAAAGAGCGCAACTTGGTCGCCCCAGTCTTCTTTTTAATGAATTTTATCCATTAAGTAAAAGTTTCCGTTTGTAGTACATTTAACTAGAGCTACGATCTCTCAGCGAGATCAAATACGACAATGATTTTGTATATCAAACAAGGTTAATACATTATATTATTTTATTTATTTTATTTTAGGGAGGTTTACACACTAATAAACATTTTAATAACAATAATGTGTCACTAAATTGCTAATTACAAGACTCCTCAGAAAAAAATTACAAAATTAATAGAGTATCATATTTACCATGAAGTTATTTCCTCAGTTGGTTGATTTCGTTCAATCGATTGAGCGAAATAAATACGAAATTAGTTCGAAAAATAAACGGTTAAGGTCCGGCAGGTGCTTCTTGTACAAAAATTGGCTTTACTAAGAGATTTCTAACTGTGCTTGCATTGGAAAAAAGGGCAATGCCGTGTCCGCAAGAAATTTCATTAAAACTACTGGTTCTAAGAAAATATGCATTACGCCGATAATTTGTGTTTGCATAAGGTATATGTAGAAGAAGTCGCTGTCATAGCCCCACTGATTAGTGCGTATCCTTAACTTTGAAACAAGTTCAGGACAGTCAATTGAACCATTTGCTATGTTAAACATGTAGGATATATCATTAATATGACGTCTACGGTCAAGTGGTAGAAAATGGTACCTTCTGCATCAGTGACTGTAGTCAACAGATACTTGTTTTGCCTTGTTATCAAGGTACTTCAGAAACTTTCTTTTCCAGACTTGTAGATCCCGTATTGAGGGTTCCAGACTTGTGATGCAAACTCAAGGTGGCTGCGTACGAACGAACAATACAAGACTTGGATCGGTTTTAGTGATCGGAAATATGCTGAGGTTCTCATCATGAAACCAAGTGCTCTCGACGCCTAATTTACTATGTTATCAATATGTTGATCGAAGAGTAGGCTGCTGTCTTGTATAACACCAAGATCCCTAATACTATTGACATTGCCTATGTTTATATTGTTAAGTTTATATTTGGAGTCAACTATAGACTTCTGGCGTGTAAACATCATGTGAAAACATTTCGAAACATTCAACTCAAGCCTGTTACGTCTACAGTATTCTTCAAATCTATTCAAGTCAGCTTGTAACATCTGTGTATCAGATATGTCTCGCATAATCTTATGAACCTTCATATCGTCAGCATAAAGTTAAAAAAACTAATTTTCAAAACAATGTCTCACGTCAGCAATAAAAAGAGTAAATAATAAAGACGCCATAATCGGGTCCTGAGGTACTCCAGTGGGGACAGAGTACAATCCAGATGTGTACGCCTGGAGCACCACAGCTTGCGTCCTGTTATCAATGTAATAGGAGAACAAACGATAAAAATCTCCATGAATTCCGGCCCTTAATAGCTTCTCCAAAAGCATCCAAAGTCCATGGTCAATACGATCAAAGCATTTACTGTAATCCGTAAAAATAACGTCAACTTGTGCACGCTGTTCCATTACCTCCAGATGTCAACTCAAGGGACAATATTAAGTTAGATGTAGTGGAACGATTCTTGAGAAAACCATGTTGCTCATCAACGAAGTTACATTTCATGGCAGCGTATACTTCAGCAAATAACAGACGTATCTTAGATATTGGTCGATAATAAGAGATATCCGACTTATTATTACCTTTTTTGAAAACTGGGGCAACGAATGCCGACTTCCATATTTTCGGAACGATGTCTTCCGAAAGTGATCGCCCAAAAAAGAATACATAATGGTACAACCAGACTGTCAGCAAAATTCACAATAAAAACCGGAGGCATAAGATCTGGACCCCAAGATTTGGAGAGGTCCAAGGTCTTTAATAACTCTAAAACCTGAGAATGAGACACACCAATCGAGCCGATGCATGACACACAATCATCAACACCAATGCCACCGTAAGTACCGGGCACAGGAGCAGGTTCCTGGAAAGTGGAATGGAAATAGGTTGCGAATAAATGACTGATATCCTCACTTGTACTCGCGGTCCTATCACCATAATGCATTACTCTTGGAAAAGTATGAAATTACTTTCGGAAAAGTACCGGAGGAGTTTATTTTGCTGTTGACATATGACCAAAAATATTTTGGGTTCACAATTATCGACCATTCAATTTTATCCATGTATGTATTGAAACAAGTTTTCTCCAACTTAGCTGCTCTATTCCTTAAATGAGAAAAAGAGCGGAAGTCTGACATATTACAGTACGTTTTGAACTTGCGATGATATTTATATTATTCTCTCTCAGTACTTTGACCAAAGCCAAATCATACAAATTGATTGTCTATCTGATTTAATTGGGATATACTTATCTCTAACTCATATAATTTAAAAAGAGTACACATCAGCACTAACCAAATAATCGGCAAGTAAAATCTCATTCCAATTGATTAGGTCGAGTTCTGTTTTAATAGCCGCATAGTCACCCATAGAAATGTCTGGGTAAGCTCACTCTATCGTAGACTTTATCTCTGTCAGCTCTGACCTAGACTAAAGTCAATAGTAAACTCATCTTAAATAAATAATAATACTTTTTTTAAAACATACTTCGAAGTCAATTTATCAGTCAATTTGTGGATCTCCACAAAATCGGTAACGACCGTTAATGGTTTATGATGCAGGTCCACAGGTAATGCTAAAGGTGCGTGACACTCAGTAACATTGACATAGACGTCAGAAAAAACTAGGTCTAGTAATCTCCCATCGCTGTTTCTTTCGCCGTTTTATTGGGACAGGTTAGAAGTGAGAATGCTTCACTTGTTTTACAGAGTTTTTTGAAAGTTTAGAAGAACCACTTGGTTCTAGGATAAGATGTATGAAACCTTCAACCCCTGAAAGCGCTTTCGAATACGCTCAAGACGAATTAAATATATTATATCTACAGAAAAGAAATAAATGTGTACCGTCCAAAGAAAAAGTCCAAAACTTTGATCGGGTTAATCCTTCTACTTCTTGGTCACACCCTAATTTTCGTCCAATTAGTCCAGAAAATCAATATTCAACATTCCAAACATACCCGAGTCCTCAAATCCAGCCTTTGGTATTTCAATATCCACCACAATATCATCCACGATCAGATCAATTCCGACAACCCTATCCGAGACCTACAAAGACTCAACAAATTTTCAGAGCATCCCTTACCAACATGTCAACTGGATTTCGAATTCCACTACGCCAAGTACCTCAGAATAACTATCCAAAACCTATGAGTGGCATTAGTTACCCCGTCGCGCTTACTCTGCCACCTACGAACTACAATGGCAGAAGTAGTTTGACGCCGTTTAGTATTCCGCAGGTTAAAGAAGCGAACTTTAATGAATCTTTTAACGATAATAATTGCTACTATGACTGCAATATCCAGAACACTGATATTGCTGGTACAAATACACATTACCCTGAAGAATTTTTGACCGACCTTGGCGTTGACAATCAAACTATTGATGTCCAAAATCATCAGAATACAAATTTTTACCCAACCTTGGAGAAAACTGCCCCCGAATAGAACTAAATTTGCAAAGCAAACGCCATTTACCTTATATTCAAATAAATGTTCCACCATTAAAACTTTTAATCGACACCGGAGCAAATGAGTCCTTCATAAGCCCGGAAGCTTTCGAAAATTTTTACCCGCACATCCAACTTAACTATGAACCTTTTTTAGTCACCCACATGACTACCCAAAATTATTACTCGTTAAGTGTGCCCTGTTTCGATGAAGTTAAATACAAAATCCCGATAATATTATTCTTATATAAATTTCATAATTTCTTTGATGGGTTGACAGGTTGCGAACAAAAAACAATGGAATGAAAAAATCGACCTGGCTCCGCACACTTTAGAGACTAAATTCACGAAAATTCCCATTTTTTTATATGAACCTGATTGCTTAAGCTCTTATCAAATTACTATAGCTGCACAAACTACTCAGTTAATCAAGGTGCCTACTAATACTGCGCAAGGAGACATTTACGTTGAAAAACAATCAATTTCGGATTGCTACATCAGTGAATGCTTATCATCCGCAAATCATTATACTAATGTACAAATTTCAAATCCGACGGATAAAGACATTGTAATTTCTATAACAAAACCCATCTGCGCACATATTTTTAACGAACAAACAATGCCATTAACTTGAGCATTAGACACGACCGTGAATACCACTATGCGAACTCAGCAAGTCTTATCGCTCTTGCGCATAGAACATTTAAACGTAGAATTTAATAAATCTTTGCAAAGAATATGCCGAGGTATTTTATGTCGAAAATGAACCATTAACCTTTACTAACGAAATAAAACATAATATCCGAACCGTAGACGATAGGCCGGTATACAGTAAAAGCTACAGATACCCTTACGTACATATGAAAGAAGTACAAAATAAAATAAGATCGATGCTACACCAGGGTATTATTCAACCATCTTCATCGCCTTGGAACGCCCCAATATGGATAGTACCCAAAAAGAGTGACGCGTCTGGCAAAGTTAAGTGGCGCTTAGTCATTGACTTTCGCCAACTCAATGCAAAAACGATTAATGATAAATATCCGATCCCGAGCATTAATTATATTTTAGACAAATTAGGCAGATGTTTATACTTCTCGACATTAGATTTAAAATCTGGATTTCTATAAATTTAGCTAAATCCGTCTGATATTCCGAAAACGGCATGTAGTGTAGAGCAAGGCCATTTTGAATACGTAAGAAAGCCCATGGGAATAAAAAATTCTGCGGCTACGTTTCAACGCGTGATGGACAATGTCCTTCGCGGATTACCAAATTGTACGACATACATGGACGACATTTTGGTATTTTCGACGTCCTTGCAAGAACATATAGTTAATTTACGCTCTATATTTGAACGTCTTATAAATTCAAATTTAAAAATTCTGATGTATAAGTCGGAATTTCTCAAATACGAAACGCCCTATCTTGGTCATATAATTACTACAGACGGTGTGAAACCAAACCCGGAGAAAATATCAGCTGTTGTAAATTATCCGATTCCGAAAACCCGTAAGCAGATTAAAGCATTCTTAGATTTACTTGGTTATTACAGACGTTTCATACCAGATTTCGCACGTGTCACTAAACCCTTTACGTCATGTCTTAAAAAAGGCGCTAAAATTAATTTGACTCCAGAGTACCTGACCTGCTTTGAATACTGTAAAACTCTTCTTACAAATGACCCTATCCTAACTTATCCAGATTTTAGCAAAGAATTTATGTTAACCACAGACGCCTCAAACGTGGCCTTGGGAGCAATACTTTCTCAGGGAACGGTTCTGACAAAACCCGAGATGGAGACTGAGGTTAGCAGAATATGATTATACTATTGTTCGTAAAAAAGGTAAAATGAATACCAATGCGGATGCTCTGTCACGTATTCAAATCAACCATAATGAAATTATGTCCTTGTTCGTTAATCACTCTGAAATGACAAACTCTTATACATCTTCTACATTAACTGCTGAAGGTTGTGACGTAATGGTGGATCCTAACTACATGAAAGGATGCAAGTTGACTTGTTACATATACTTTAATAAATGGAATATAAAATACAGGTCGGAATATAAAAATAACACAATACGGTTCACGCGACACTGAAGTTAATAGGCTTGAATTGAAGTCCGGAGGAGGAGGTGGAGAAAAAAGGTCTTCAGGCGTCGAAGGGACACTTTAGAGTGCCAGTCTCCTTCGACAAAGCTCGACGTAAAATCTCCAGGCAGATGGTTACTCAGCAGAGTGCAGACGTAGAATTGATAGGTGTTTGTTGATAAAACCCGGACGCCGTATCCTCAGGCAGATGGTTAGTGAAACAGGTCCAGACGCAGAATCCCCATCAGGTGCTTCAGACTTTTCTTTTATAGGAAAATATTCCTTTTCCAGAATAAATTTTTGATGATTTTTGAAGTTTCAAAATTGTTTTTCTTCATTCTGACATCTCATCTGCCAGTCATAAAACCAGCCTGTGTGTTCAGCCAAGACGTATTAAAACCTCCACGATCGAGTATGAGCGTGTCCTTATTAATTATTGTAGATGTCGAAATTCAGTTAGTAATCGGTAATTATATAGAAAATACAATATTTCAGCTAAACCTATTGATAAAAATAATTCAAGTTATATAAACTAAAAAGTAATCTTCATAGACTAAAAGAGAAAATTTAATGACAGTTTGACAATTGACTTGTGTCACAACAATGGAAAATGTAAACAAAAAATGTTTTTTTAAATATATTATAAAAGAAATCGTTTTAGAACGATTCGTAAAATGCTAGCAAATAAAAGAATATGATACGGGACATGAATGAATGAAAGATGAACAATGTTGTAAGTATAAGTAGCATATACTATATTTCCCCAACGACCCCGAGAAAATTTTTGGCCTAGAACAAAAATTTTGCTAAGGTTAAGATATTACTGCATTCAAAAAATCTTACATAACTCACACAAACATACCGACATCTTACGAAGTTAGGTCAGATAGGATTCACATTCAATGATCACTACGCAACCTGATAAGTCAATAACTTTAAGGCTTATTTTCGGAGTTGTAATCCGCTCTCGTCTAAAACCACTAATATGATGAAATAAAGATTTTTAACTTTAAGGCTTATTTTCCGAGTTGTAATCCGCTCTTTAGAACATATATGAAAATAGATACGATAGTTTAGTAGATAGGCTTGTTTAGGGAGTCACCAGCCGCTCCTGCATGGGCTTATTTCAAGAGTTGCAAGCCGCTCTGTAGGGTGTAATAGATAGTACATATATGTATAGGTTTGGTTGCTTAGTTACCAATGGTTTAGAGCCTATTGGTAAAGCTTCCAGTGATCAATGGAGTAGACCATAATGATCATTACAACTAGGGCTGTAAGGCCGTTAGTTGATAGAAGGGTGGTGATGAATGGGGTAGAGCCATCATCAGTTTTACAACTATGGCTGTAGAGCCTATAGTCATGGTAGAAGTAAAAGATGGTGACAAATTAATCATACTAACTTGAAGAGAGCACTTCTTAGTATAATCTGATAAGAACAGATATAAAGAAAAAAATAAAGATAATCTTGATGGTGTAAGAACCAATGAAAGAATTGGAAAAATAGAGTTAATAAGCCGAAAATAACTCTATTATTAGAAGGGACAAGATAGGGATGAGTCATGAGTATAACATGAAGTTCTTTATTAAAAAAAAAAAAAAAACCATTTAGCTTGGTTGCCATTAGGATCCTCAAGTATATAAACTAATGGGGAATAGTTTCTGCAACACAGTGGACCTCACATATTCGGCCTTGTTTAAAAGTTCCAAGAAAATTATATGATTTAAAAAAAATAAAGATAAAGACGATAAAAATTAATTAAGGAGTAAAAGAGGGTGGGTTTAATGAGTGCAAACGACAACTCTGTAATAATAAGTCGAAAAAAAATAGTTGAAGAGCCCACGACACTAGACCTATTCTGATCAGACTCCCAGATGAATAAAATAAAAAAAAAATTATATAAATGTGCGAGGATAGTGCAGTATTTGTAGTGGGTGTAACGTAGTGTTTAAGGTTTGTACAAACGTCCACAGAATATTCTTCTGTATCAGTCGTGAAGTGTCCCAGCAACCAACTTGGGAGTGTCCACGAGTGGATTTAAACACACCAAGCGACTACTGGGTACGATTACCAGAGGGTAAACGTAGTGTTGTGCAAGTCTGTGGGATGCAGTGTAGAAATGTTTTGGTAGAGAGTTAGTGTACGAGATTAACGATTATAGGATATTGTCCAATAGCCGTCGTAGAGTGAGCCAAACCCCAACTTGCAAGAGACCCCGAAAGGTTTTAAGAACACTTACAAGTGAAGGATGGAAGCCAATTACCAGTGGGTAAAAGGAATGTATGTAGGGGTGTAGTGTATAATGATGTTGAGTATGAAGGATGAGTAAGGAAGTCTTCAATAGGAGGGCTGAGGAGGAAAAATAGGTTAATTAAATAAAGTCAAAATAAGAAACCAAAAGGAAATAGAACTAGTGATAGTTTTTTTAGAATTTTGAGAAGGTAAAATGGGTTCGAATTTATGAGTGGGGCACCAAATGTAACGGAATTGTGGTTTCTATGTACAAAAAGGATGAAAGTAGATTTGTCACATATACTTTAATAAATGGAATATAAAATACAGGTCGGAATATAAAAATAACACAATACGGTTCACGCGACACTGAAGTTAATAGGCTTGAATTGAAGTCCGGAGGAGGAGGTGGAGAAAAAAGGTCTTCAGGCGTCGAAGGGACACTTTAGAGTGCCAGTCTCCTTCGACAAAGCTTGACGTAAAATCTCCAGGCAGATGGTTACTCAGCAGAGTGCAGACGTAGAATTGATAGGTGTTTGTTGATAAAACCCGGACGCCGTATCCTCAGGCAGATGGTTAGTGAAACGGGTCCAGACGCAGAATCCCCATCAGGTGCTTCAGACTTTTCTTTTTTAGGAATATATTCCTTTTCCAGAATTAATTTTTGATGATTTTTGAAGTTTCAAAATTGTTTTTCTTCATTCTGACATCTCATCTGCCAGTCATAAAACCAGCCTGTGTGTTCAGCCAAGACGTATTAAAACCTCCACGATCGAGTATGAGCGTGTCCTTATTAATTATTGTAGATGTCGAAATTCAGTTAGTAATCGGTAATTATATAGAAAATACAATATTTCAGCTATCCCACAAGTCTTATATAATATCCCACAAGATTAGAGCTTAGCGGTGCTCTATTACTGGCAAAATTGTTGTCTAAAATTCAACAATGCCTTAACAGTCATAATATCAAGTTATTTAGTTGGACCGATTCAATGGTAGTCCTAGCCTGGTTACAAGGAGAGCCAAGACGATGGAAGCCTTTTGTCGCCAACAGGGTGCGACAAATATCAAGCATCATACCCACAAACAGCTGGCATTACGTCAAGTCAGTAGAAAATCCAGCAGACTGCGCAAGCCGCGGATTGGGAATCGATCAATTGAACAACCATTTTCTGTGGTGGGAAGGACCGTCGTGGTTGCGGGACTACGACCCTGAACAAGAAACTGGGGAAGCAGTTTTTACCACAAACGAAGAAGCAAGAAAAGACAAGCATATTAATCACATATCGCAGCAAGAAAGCGTTAACATTTTAGGTGAATTATTACCAAGATATAGTTCACTCGCCAAACTAACAAGAGTTTTAGCATGGATATTAAGATTTATCAAGCAAGCGAGATACAAGATTAACCGCATGCAAACTTATTTTACATTACAAGAATTAGTAAATGCTAAGCATAAAATAATTTTATATGTACAGCAAAGAGAATTTGCCCAGGAAATACATAACTTACAAGAAAATAAGCCGCTATCAGCAAAAAACAAGTTATTGCAATTAAATCCATTCCTTGACAACGAGGGACTTCTCAGAGTCAGAGGAAGACTAAGCAAGGCCAAAATTAATCAAGATATGATGCATCCGATTATCATAGCTCACGAAGGACACTTAACAGACTTAATTATAGATCAAGCACACAAACTGACCTTCCATGGAGGAGCACGGGTGACATCAGCATTTATTCGCAAGAATTACTGGATCATAGGTGGTAATCGAGCGGTCAAAAAGCGTATACGTACCTGCGTTACCTGTCGTAAACACAATCCAAGCAAGATGACACAGTTGATGGGTGATTTACCTACGCAGAGATGTAACGTTGCAAAGCCTTTTGAACATACAGGCGTTGACTATACAGGGCACGTGCTCATAAAGGCAAACAAGGGCCGTGGTATCAAGACCACAAAGGGCTACGTTGTTGTATTTGTCTGTATGGTGACCAAGCTTGTTCATATAGATTTGGTCTCAGACCTCACATCATCAGCATTCATAGCTGCGTTGCGAAGAATGTCTGGAAGAAAGGGCTCGCCGAAACACTTGTACAGCGACAATGGTACGAACTTTGTCGGCGCCAACAAAATTTTACAAGAAGAGCTGGAGCAGATACAAGAAACATTCGATCAAGACTTCATCGAAGAAGTTACTAGCATGGAGATCGAATGGCAATTTAATGCGCCCTCATGGCCTACAGCAGGAGGGCTGTGGGAGGCTGCGGTCAAAAGTTTAAAATATCATTTAAGAAGAGTAGTTGGAGAGCAAAAGCTCACCTTTGAAGAGTTCTGGCCCAGTTAGAAGCAGTACTTAACTCGAGGCCACTGTGTCCACTGACAGAAGATCCCAACGACTTAGATTTCCTCTCTCCGTCAAGCTTTATCCATCTAAATCAAGACATGACTATAATAGAAACAGAAACAGATATGCGGACGAGATGGCATTTAACTCAAAAGATAGTACAAGATATTTGGAAACGTTGGCATACGGAATATCTCACTCAGCTGTCAGCAAGAAGCAAGTGGAGACATTCTCAACTAGACATTCAACTAAATGACATTGTTACAATCAACGATGCAAACTTACCTCCTGGGAAGTGGGCAGTTGGCCGTGTCGTCCAGCTGCATCCCGGTGCCGATGGCCACGTCAGGGTGGTCACAATGAAAATAAAAGAATGGGCTTATCAAGAGGCCTATTCTGAAGCTGTCTATTCTCCCGGTGAATGATAGAATCGACAAACAAGAGTTGCGTTCCAACGAAGTGAAAGATGGCAAGCCATATCAAAACAAAAAAGTAAACTACAGCTTCTCTTCGCTGGTAATGTTACTTTTGTCTTTCATGAGCATTTTGACCACAGCCCACTGTGCATACAATGTTACACCATTAAAAGACAATCAAGGTCTTTATTTTGACAAAATTGCAAACATGCAATTAATCAGAGATGAATGGAAGATAGTCACTTACTATGACATGAATTCATTTTGGCAAGGTACAGAAGCATGCAGTAAATATCTTAGCTACTTGGATCAGTTATGCGACAAGTTTAAAGAAATGTCACATTGTGACGTCATACAAGTTCAACTGCAGCATGAATTCTCAGAACTCGAGTACTATAACCACCTGTTGCTGAATCAGCATTCTAGCACGCGCCGCGCACGAGACCTGCGCCGCCGCAAGCGAGGCCTTATCAACGTTGTAGGTTATTTAGCAAACGACTTATTCGGTGTACTTGATGAGAGATTCGCAGAGCAATATAAACAAGATATTCAATCAATACATGACAATGAAAATCATTTGCTTTCGCTCTTGAAACAACAAACAACGGTCATTGAAGCAGATTACAACGTTTTGAAAAGGAACGGGCAAGCAATTAATAAGCAACACAAGATGCTTAATTCACTATCAATCAAGTTAGATAAAATGGAGAACGTTTTATTGAACGAATCAGAGAGAAATCGAGTCATGAATGATTTCAGTACAGGAGCAATTGCTACAAGCAATGTTTTAAGACAATTAAAAACCATCCAAACAAGTTTATTAGATACCATAACAGATGTTTATCACGGGAGACTTAATTATCATTTATTGTCACCAGAACAACTGAAGGAGACTCGAGAGAATACAATATCGAGTCATCTTTCCAAGGATCTTACGTTACCGATCAATAACTTACAAAATAACTTTAGAAACATTTATCATTTATTGACCGTCAAAGCAAGAATGACTGAAGAGTTTTTAATCTTCGAATTGAAGTTGCCTCTGGTGTCCAGAGATACATTTTCAATCATGAAAATTATTCCAATACCTCAACTTGTAGGTAACTTAAGCATGGCGACTTTAACTCCGATTGCTGAACATGTTGCAATCAATTTGAAGAAAGACTCGTTTTTACCGATGTCTATTTACGATGTCCACATGTGTCTACGTGACAATGTCGATAATTATCTATGTCATATAGAGAAGCCGATTTATCATCTCAAGAATGAGGAAAAGTTATGTGAATTAGAACCTGATACCAGTAAATGCAAGATCAGCATTACGACATGTTCGAATCAATGGACAGCTCTTAGCAAAATAAACAATTATGCATTTTTCTGCTGTAGTCAGTGTCAAATAAGAGTTCTATGCGACGATAATGTGTCGCCGGGGCAGTTAGTAAAAGCAGGCATATTGGGAGTCGAACACGACTGTCTAATTAAAACCGAAAGTTTTACGGTTTACTCACGCAAAGAAGGCTTTAGCACTTTGGAAATAAAACCATCTTTCAAGCAGCCTGAGATAGAACCAATCAATCATATCATAGACGTAGGCATCCCAAGTCCACTGATAGAAAACTTTACACTCCTCTCGAGCGACAAGGAGCTTGACGAGATCAAGAAGCAACTCCGCATTCTTAAAGCAAGTGAAAATTTGCCAAATGAAGTTTCTTATCACGATATCCATCACTACACCGCATTTTATATGGTGATCGGAGTTTCGTTGGCGGTTGGAGCAGTCTTCATTGTACGACGGCTGCGTAACAGGCGAACCGCATCTCTCGAGGTGGCAAGGGCCGCATTGTCGAGTCTACAGGCCGCTCACCACGCGACACCGGCACGGGCAGAGGCGGGGCCCTCTAGCTCATCGTCCACGGTTCAATATAGTGTTAGTGCGCGTAATCAGTGTGAAATTCCGTGTGTATCAGATTACAGTGAAATTCCAAAGGTGCATAAGTTAGACAAGTGTACAGTGCCTATGTCACGTAAAACGGAGTTCAAGTAGAGACTCTAAACATAGAATAAGGACCCATTAAAAACACCTTGTCAATCATCTAGTATAAGGACCAATTGGCTTCACCTTGTTACTCATCTTTTCATGTTCATCTCATTTTCATCTTCCCGCTCGGGAGCATGTACGGTGCAACCGCACATTCTGTAATTCAGCAGTTTACGCCACACATTCATTTCAACTCATAACAATTAGCTCAGTTCGCGTTGGGCTATCAAGTCAGCCAGGCGTTCTCGTTACAGCCAACAAGGGCCGCGTCACTCAATTCATTTCCATACCTTCAGTCCATTAAGCTCATTTTACTTTAAGTACCCTTGGAACAATATAGTAGTGTTTTTAATACTTTACCTTCTTTCATTCCATTCATCCATCATCTAAAAGTAATGTACGGTCTATCAAGGGATCATACATTCTTTTTGTGGTTCAATTTTCGATTGAAATGTAAATAAGTCTGCTTTGGAATTCCAACGTAATCCCAAGGTTTTTAATGTCTCCATTTCCTTGAAATCGAAATTTTCTTGCTTGCTACTCGCCCCGATTGTATAGTCTTGTAAGGCTGATGCGTTGGAAGACCACTTTCTTAAATTGAACCCCCCTGATTTTAACAACGAGATTAAATCTTGCTTTAGTTTTACTGCTAACTCGACAGAATGCGATCCGTGTAGAACATCATCCATGTAGAACGACTGCTCCAATGCCTTGATTGCAACACTGTCTACATTGTGTCTCTCATCTTCAGCCAATTGTTTTAAAGTCATCATTGCTAAAAATGGTGCGGCCTTGGTGCCGTATGTAACAGTGCATAGTTGGTATACCTGATGACGTATGTCAATGGTATCCCTCCATATGATTTTTTGAAATCTTTGATCCTGTTCATTTAACCAAATGAAACGGAACATTTTTTCAATATCTGCCGTAAATGCTACTTGATATTGTCTCCACCTTAATAGTAAAGATTGGAGATCTTGCTGTAGATTTGGGCCTTTTAACATGACGTCATTCAAACTGATTCCAGTTGTTGTTTTTGTAGAAGCGTTGAAAACTACTCGAAGTGCTGTCGTAGTGGAATCGTTTCGCAATACACAATGGTGCGGTAAATAATAATCCGGTTGCATGTTACCGGACGCTGGTATCATATTTCCTAAAGTTTTGTATTCTTTTATAAATAATTTATATTGTTTTGCTACTTCTTCATTATTGTGAAATTTCCTTTCCAACTGTTGAAATTGCGCCATAGCTTTATTTTTAGACAATCCCAACTGTGTCTCAAAGTTTTCTTGAAAAGGCAATCTTACTTCATACATGCCATTTTCATGTCTTTTTGTGGTTTTCTTGTAATACTCCACGCATTGTAGATCTTCTGCGGATAAATTTGATGATTCTGTGATGTCTTCGATCTCCCAAAATCTTTGTACTTCGTCCACTTGATTCAGGACTACGTTACAGTGAAAAGTTCTGAAATTGCCGCATAAGATCCATCCCAGCCGTGTCTGTTGCGCGACCGGTAGTGATAGATCGGCCCTGATAATGCCTTCTAAAATGATATGGGAATAAACATCGGCTCCCAAAAGGATGTCGATAGGACGGCTGACATTGTATTCTGGATCGGCTAGTTGCATGCCGGCCAGGTGTTCCCATGTTGGCTTGGTAAATGTACATCTTGGTAATTGATTAATCAGCGTGTCCATGATTACCACATCTGTGTTAAATGTAAAATCATTAAAATGTGAACAACATGTTAAATTCGTAACGCCCTTGCTACTGCTCTCCTTCTCTCCTATCCCGCAGATGACGGCCCTGCAATACTTTCTTGATAAAGCTAGCTGTTGTGTCGCTCTGGCTGAGATAAGGGAGGCTTGAGAGCCTTGATCTATTAGCGCACGCATTTTGTGGTATGATCCGTCACTTGCTTGAACTTTGATCATTGCAGTTGCTAATAATGTTTCGATCACGTTGTTGCCTTGTTGCGAAACGTGATTTTCTTGCGATTCTTGTTTTTCCGTTCTAGTTGCTAGAACTGCTGACGTGTCATTCTCCGTAATTGGGTTACATGAAGGCTTAATGTGAAACGCTTCATGTAAAAGTGTGTTATGTTTGCCACGACATTCGCGGCAGCGTCTTTCTGACGTACATTCTTTATCCCCATGCGAATAAAGACAATTTTTGCACAAATGCAATCGTGTTATAGCTTGTCGTTTTGCACTTGGTGTCATATTTAAAAACTTACTGCAATAGTATAAACCGTGGGACTCTTTACACAACGGGCATGTTAATTCGATATTATTTACCGAAGTCTTACTTGCTGAATATTTATTCTTGAAATTTGACGATGATTTATTTTGCTGGCTTGTTGATGGCTTGGAATTTTCGTTTTTCTTACGCGAAGATTCCAATGCGGTGAATCTGCTCTCTAGGAAGCTTAGAAACTCCGTCAATTTTGGCAGTTCTCTGGGTTTCTTCAGTGATTCCAAATAATGATTATGCGTGTCCGCATCTAATTTTAGAAGTAAAATGCGGACGATGAATGGATCCCAGCTGTCTATATAAACGCCTAGGTTCTTTATTGAGTTCAAACACTCTAGTGTAGTATCGTGAATTTTCTTTATTTGAGGGACGTTTGCTTGTTGTACTTCTGGAAGATTTAGCAGGAGATCTAAGTGAGATGTAAAAATCAACCATGTGTTGTTGTACCTGTTGTTCAATATCTCCCAGCAAACAGTGTAGTTGTCAGAACTGATTTGTAAATGCTGTATCAAACGTTCAGCTTCTCCCGGCACCTTGCTTTTAAGAAACTGCATCTTGTGGGCGCTTGATAAGGAGACGTTGCTATGGATAGCTTCAACAAACAAGTCCTTAAAAGACACCCAATCTTTGTAATTGCCGTTGAAGAACGGGATGTCAATTTTTGGTGTCCAATTCTCCTTGTGAACTACAGACCCTAGTTTTCTAAGAAGCAGCGTTGCCAGCGCCCCGGCCGCGCCCAACAACTTGGGTGCCAGCCGCCGGAAGTGGGGTCCGAAGTCCCACCGGCTGTCGAGCACCAATCCCAGATATTTCATGGTGGGCTCGACAGCGATCCGGACCCCCCCGACCACAATGTGTGATCCGGCCGGCGGCGCCCGCCGGGGGCCATGAAACACCATGGCCTCCGACTTGCTGAGGGCCACCTCCAGGCCGAGGCGCCGTATGCGGCTCACCGTCAGTGAGACCGCCGCCGTCGCGAGCAACGCTGCCTCCCTGTGCGAACTCCCCCGGGCCGTGACCAGCGTGTCGTCAGCGTAACACGTCAGGTCCGCGCCCGGCGGGAGCTCACCCCTCAGCACCCAGTCGTACCCGACGTTCCACAGGAGCGGTCCCACGACCGATCCCTGTGGAACACCGCACGACACTTGGCGCTGGTTTCCGCCATCACGTCCCATGTAGGTGACACACCTCCCCGCCAGATAAGCCCCAACGATGCGGCGGAGGTAGAGAGGCACCCGATGATAACGCAGTGCCTCCCGTATGCAGCTCCAGGGCAGGGTGTTGAAGGCGTTGGAGATGTCCAAGGACACCGCCACCACCACCCCGCCCCGGGACACTGTTTCCTCCGCCAGGACTCTCACCCTCGACACAGCGTGGATGGTAGAGCGCCCATGCCGAAAGCCGAACTGGCTCTCGTCCAGGTCCGGCCCCTCTCTGCACAAGTGGCCGACGAGGCGGGCTGCGAGTATGCGCTCGAACAGCTTGCCCACCTCGTCGAGCAGCACTATGGGCCGGTACGCAGACGGCGAGTCGGCAGGGCGCCCCGCCTTCCTGAGCAGGACCAAGCGACCTGTTTTCCACAAAGTGGGAAACTGGCCCCGCTCAAGGCACGCTGTGAAGAGTCCTCTTAGCTGGGGCTCAAGCTCTTTCAGAGCGAGGGCTAGCGCTAGGCCGTGAATCCCGTCGGGCCCCGGAGCCACGTTCTTGGCCCGGAGCCGCGTCACGACCGCCCCCATCTCTGCCTGTGTCACCTCTGGGACGCTGATGGCGTTCTCCTCTGTAGACCCTGCGGCTGTGGGCATAGCCATCGGCGGCGGGGTATGCTCCGCTCTTGCCGGGAAGAGGGCTGCGACTACCTCCTCCAGCAGCTCGGGTTGGAGACTCTCCGTAATTGGAGGCGCCGCGGCTCGAAGTTTCCCTCAAACCGCTTTATACGGGCGCCCCCAAACGCTGCCTCCCTGTGCGAACTCCCCCGGGCCGTGACCAGCGTGTCGTCCGCGTAACACGTCAGGTCGGCGCCCGGCGGGAGCTCGCCCCTCAGCACCCAGTCGTACCCGATGTTCCACAGGAGCGGTCCCACGACCGATCCCTGTGGAACACCGCACGACACCTGATGCTGGTTTCCGCCATTACGTCCCATGTAGGTGACACACCTCCCCGCCAGATAAGCCCCAACGATGCGGCGGAGGTAGAGAGGCACCCGATGATAACGTAGTGCCTCCCGTATGCAGCTCCAGGGCAGGGTGTTGAAGGCGTTGGAGATGTCCAAGGACACCGCCACCACCACCCCGCCCCGGGACACTGTTTCCTCCGAGCTGACCAAACCTTTTTTTTTTTTTTTTTTTTGTTCCCGGGGTGGAAAATCCTCATGGATGTCCTCCGCCCTGGGGCGGGCGGAGGGGTCTGTCAGACTCTTACTGACTAAAAACCACCCCGGTGTTCCTTCTCACACCTACGCCGGGGTCGCGGGAACACATTATTCTTCCACAACCCCGGCTGGTGCCGGCCCGCTTGCGCGGGCCCCGTCTCGGGCGGGGGGAGTGAGGTGTACTCCCCCCGCAACGTCTGTGGTCCTAACATCAGGACCCGAGAAGGCGGCGCGCGTAGTGTTCCTCGCGCGCCGCCTTCTCGGGTCCTGATGTTGGGGGGCGACGGATGTCCCCGAATCCGTCGCCCCTGGACCCATTTAGGGGGGCTGGAAGAGGGCGTTGTCCGCCCTCCGCCTGCGCCCGGTGCGCCTGCTGCGGATCGGGAGAGTGGACGAGATCTCTCTCTCCCTTTCCGCAGCCTCCTTCTGCGAGATCACTGTTTCGCAGAAGGAAACCACCGCGTCCCAGGACTCGGCGCTGCCGACCATCGAACTCACTACGGTCGGCAGCGACAAGTCACTGCCTACTTCTGAGATGAGGGCACGGCGCGGCTCCTCCCAAGCGGCACACTCTGCCAGCGTATGCCACGCCGTGTCCTCCCGGCAGTCGACGCAGTGGTGACACCGAGCGTCCGGCTCCCTGTTTATGCGACACAGGTACTTCCCGAAGCAGCCATGCCCCGAGAGCACCTGCGTCGCCCGAAACGACAGGGAGCCGTGCCTCCTCCCGAGCCAGAGGTCGAGCACTGGCCGGACCGCCTCGATGGTGACGAGGCCGGCGGTAGGGCGTGAAAGCCTGTCCCGCCATTCCGCCACCAGGACCTCGCGAAGCTGCGACCGACGCTGCTCCATATGGCGCTGCATCGGCCGCTCGCCCCGCGCCCTCGCTTCCTCGCGCCACCGATAAAGTGACGCGAGCACCTTCGCGTCTAGGTCCCATGGCGGGGATCCGGCCAGTGCACAAGCCGCCTCGTAGGAGATCGTGCGATACCCCCTTATGACTCTGACGGCCATTGCTCTCTGCGGCTTTCGCAGCACAGAGATGCTGGCGGCCGTCAGGTCAGCCGCCCAGATCGGGGCCCCGTAAAGGGCCAACGATCGCACGATCCCCACGTAGAGCCGCCTACAAGCGGCGCTCGGGCCCCCCAAATTGGGAAGCAGCGTTGCCAGCGCCCCGGCCGCGCCCAACAACTTGGGCGCCAGCCGCCGGAAGTGGGGTCCGAAGTCCGAGCTGACCAAACCTTTTTTTTTTTTTTTTTTTTTGTTTCCGGGGTGGAAAATCCTCATGGATGTCCTCCGCCCTGGGGCGGGCGGAGGGGTCTGTCAGACTCTTACTGACTAAAAACCACCCCGGTGTTCCATCTCACACCTACGCCGGGGTCGCGGGAACACATTATTCTTCCACAACCCCGGCTGGTGCCGGCCCGCTTGCGCGGGCCCCGTCTCGGGCGGGGGGAGTGAGGTGTACTCCCCCCGCAACGTCTGTGAGCGGCGCACGCGGAACACTACGCGCGCCGCCTTCTCGGGTCCTGATGTTGGGGGGCGACGGATGTCCCCGAATCCGTTGCCCCTGGACCCATTTAGGGGGGCCGGAAGAGGGCGTTGTCCGCCCTCCTCCGACGCCCGGTGCGTCTGCTGCGGGCCGGGTCGAGAGTCGAGATCTCTCTCTCCCTTTCCGCAGCCTCCTTCTGCGAGATGACCGTTTCGCAAAAGGAGACCACCGCGTCCCAGGACTCTGCGCCGCCGACCATTGCGTTCACGACGGCCGGCAGCGACAGGTCGTTGCCTACTTCGGTGATGAGGGCACGGCGCGGCTCCTCCCAAGCGGCACACTCTGCCAGCGTGTGCCGCGCCGTGTCCTCCCGGCAGTCGACGCAGTGGTGACACCGGGCGTCCGGCTCCCTGTTTATGCGACACAGGTACTTCCCGAAGCAACCATGCCCCGAGAGCACCTGCGTCGCCCGAAACGTCAGGGAGCCGTGCCTTCTCCCGAGCCAGCGGTCGAGCACTGGCCGGATCGCCTCGATGGTGCTGAGGCCGGCGGTAGGGCGTGACAGCCTCACCCGCCATTCCGCCACCAGGACCTCGCGGAGCTGCAACCGATGCTGCTCGATTTGTTGCTGCATCGGTCGCTCGCCCCGCTCCCGCGCTGCCTCGCGCCACCGGTACAGTGACGCGAGCACCTTCGCCTCCAGGTCCCAGGGCGGTGATCCGGCCAGTGCACAACCCGCCTCGAAGGAGATCGTGCGATACCCCCGAATGACTCTGACGGCCATCGCCCGCTGCGGCTTGCGCAGGACAGCTATGCTGCCGGCCGTCAGGTCAGACGCCCAGATCGGCGCTCCGTAGAGCGCCATGGATCGCACGATCCCCATATAGAGCCGCCTACAGGCGGCGCTCGGGCCCCCCAAATTGGGAAGCAGCGTTGCCAGCGCCCCGGCCGCGCCCAACAACTTGGGCGCCAGCCGCCGGAAGTGGGGTCCGAAGTCCCACCGGCTGTCGAGCACCAATCCCAGATATTTCATGGTGGGCTCGACAGCGATCCGGACCCCCCCGACCACAATGTGTGATCCGGCCGGCGGCGCCCGCCGGGGGCCATGAAACACCATGGCCTCCGACTTGTTGAGGGCCACCTCCAGGCCGAGGCGCCGTATGCGGCTCACCGTGAGTGAGACCGCCGCCGTCGCGAGCAACGCTGCCTCCCTGTGCGAACTCCCCCGGGCCGTGACCAGCGTGTCGTCCGCGTAACACGTCAGGTCCGCGCCCGGCGGGAGCTCGCCCCTCAGCACCCAGTCGTACCCGATGTTCCACAGGAGCGGTCCCACGACCGATCCCTGTGGAACACCGCACGACACCTGATGCTGGTTTCCGCCATCACGTCCCATGTAGGTGACACACCTCCCTGCCAGATAAGCCCCAACGATGCGGCGGAGGTAGAGAGGCACCCGATGATAACACAGTGCCTCCCGTATGCAGCTCCAGGGCAGGGTGTTGAAGGCGTTGGAGATGTCCAAGGACACCGCCACCACCACCCCGCCCCGGGAGCTGACCAAACCTAACCCAACCTTGATCCTATCCTTACTTCACACTTTATTTTTTTTATGTTGGCAAGCGACCACCTTTTTTTTTTTAAATTACTTCATGTGACAGCAATAAAGCGAAATTGAATGGCGAAAGGCAAACGTGCTCCGAAATTGTTATCTCGATTGTTAGAAAGTATTGAGCAACAATCAGTCGATTGTTTAGCTAGAGTTTAGTTAAGCAAAACAAGTATTATCGAAACGTTCAAAAGGTACCTTTTGAAACTGTTCAATAAACTGAACATTTGTCAACTTTGGACTCAGTTATTTACCAACCAAGAACCCAAACCGACGGATAAAACTAACAGGTTATGGGCCCAGAACAGCTGTGAAAGGGTTTCTTTGGAAGTCTGGACAGGAAAGCAACCGGAAAGTCGAGAAAAGCAGTCCAGAGTGCCAGAACCGGCACGGCAGACATAACCTACAAATCAGCGACATCGGAGCAGCCGCCGCACAGAAAGACAACGTTGAACTACGTACACGCAAGTCGCTTTAAGTCAGAAAATCGCCACGTAAGATTATAAATTCATTTTGTTTATTTTAAAATTGTCAGAAGTCAGTCAAATTGTATGGCGAGGGGGGCAATGGCTGATCTTTGCGTTATGCTCGTGAACGGGTGCTGCTTGTGGTGACTGGTCGTCTTGCTGTCTCTGGTTTTGATATTGTTAAAGTAATTGTTCTGTTAACTTATTTTACTTCGATGGTCCCAGTTTATCATTTGTGTTTACTTAAAAAATAATCCAATAATGCATATGTAAGATGTCACGCCCCTTATGCCTGGAGGCTTTTCTTTGTGTATTAAGTTATGTTGTTTTTTTCATTGATTTTTTATTGGTTTCTGTTTTGGGTATATTGGCGTGGCTAGCTTAAATATGGCAGATAATTTTATATGTTTTTATTTGTGTTTCGGTTTTTATTCTTTGATTACCTTATAATTATATAATTCAATGGTTTTCTAACTAAACAGACAGCTGTGCTGCTGGGGAGTTTGTTGCGCCACTCCTTCTTCCCAGCTAAAGCACTAGGAAGTGGTGAAGGGCGGGCGTTTTGGGGGACTGTCTTATGTAATTTTGACGTTCGAAAAGTGCTGACTCTCAGCCTAGTTTGAATAAATGACTTTTGATTTTGATTTTGGTTTTGATAAAACTAAAGCAAAATGGATACTGTAAAGTCTCAGTTGGAAATGTTAAGCGATGATAGTCAGGGAAATGTCAATTTCATTTCATGGTGATTTAAATTAAACCTAGCACTTAAGAATAAGGACTTGCACGACATTGTAACAGGTGCAAAGCCCAGACCAGCAGGTGCTGAGTCAGATGCAACCGTTTCAGCTTGGATAAAGAAAGATGTCGAAGCTCAAACGTTGATAGGTTTAAATGTTAATAGTAAAATTGCGAACAAAATTGCAAATTGCAAAACTGCCAAAGATATGATCGATAAGTTAACTAGTTTATATGGTACAAAGACTGATGTAACTTTAGAAACGTCCCGAATTAAATTCTTTACCTTTGAATATGATGAAAGCAAGTCAGCAGTAGAGAATTGTATGGAGATTTTAGATCTTGCTGAAGAAGTGTCAACCGAAAATGATCCCGTCAGACAAAGTTGGGTCATGACGAGAATATTGAGTGTGCTACCGCCACAGCTGGCGCATTTCAGAACTTCCTGGAACAACGTGACTGGACCAACTAAGAACATAGAAACTCTCATCGAACATCTGAGACTCGAAGACGAGCAACTTAAGGAAACGACGACAAATGCAGAGGGCAGCACGAGCAACGCTCTCATGGCAAAACGTGAGAAACAGGGACAGTCGTCAAACAGCAAGCAGGACAAGTCATCGTTCGCATGCTACAAATGTGGGAAGAAAGGTCACGTGATCAAGGAGTGCAAAGGAAAACCGTGTCAGAAATACATTGAGTACTGCAAGAAGAAGTACTCATGTAACATTTGTAAGAAGAAAGGATATTTCGCAAAAGAGTGTGAAGCCCGAGAAGAAGGAAATAAGTCAGGAAATTGGAAACAACCAAAAAGAGCACTCGTGACCACGGCACTCTCGACAGTGGACAACGACATCTCCAAGGACAGGGCAACCTCATGGTATCAAGATTGTGGAGCTAGCCAACACATGACGTCTCATCGAGAATGGTTTGTACAGTTTGTTGAACTGGACGAGCCGATTCCAATTGTGATTGGAGACGCAACCAGACTAGATGGCGTTGCAGTCGGGAACATTGAGATCGAGGCTTTTGATGGTCAAAAGTGGTATCCAGTGGCACTTGAGGATGTGATTTATGTACCAAATCTCAACTTTAATCTCTTCTCAGTAAGTCAGACGCTAGACAAGGGACATGTACAGAAGGCAAATGGAAAACAGCTGACATTCTACAGTCAGGATGGCAGGGAAATTGTGGCAATGGCAATGCGCAAAGGAAATCTCTACAAAATGATGCTCAGGAGAGAAGAAGAGACAAGTTTGATGGTCCAGTCAATCAAAGTTTGGCACGAGCGACTCGCCCATCAAAACGTGAAGTATGTGAGGGACATACTGAGAAGGACAGGAATTAAATACGTCGATGACTGGAATGATTATGTGTGCACAGGGTGCTCATATGGAAAGCAACATCGATCCTCACACCCATCCAACCTCAGGACAGCCCAACAGCCATTAGATCTCGTACACGTCGACACCGGAGAGATGAACATTCCATCGCTGGGAGGAGCAAAGTATTGGCTCATGTTTAAGGATGACTTCACCCACTACCGAAGCTGTTACTTTATGAAGAAGAAAAGTGAGGCCCCTAAGAAAATCGAAAGCTATCTGAGACTTGTTGAAAATCAGCTAGGAAGAAGAGTGAAGAGTCTGAGATGTGACAACGGCACTGAACTGAAGAATACAAAAACCAAAGAGTTGATGGACAAGTTGGGAATATTTCACACATTTACGAATGTACATACGCCAAAGCAAAACGGAAGGGTCGAGAGAGAAATGGGAACGATTGTCGAGGCAGCCAGAGCAGCGATACATGCAAACGATTTGGACGAGAAACTGTGGGCACAAGCAATGAACCATGCAATCTTCACGATCAACCAGACAGGAACCAGCAACGTACCAGGGAAAAGTCCGGCAGAACTTTGGTTTGGAAGGAAGATGAAGATTGAGAAACTGCGACCTTTTGGATGTGAATGTTATGTGCTAGTCCAAGCACAGAAGAGAGGCAAGATAAATAGAAAATCAGAAAAGGGAATTCTACAGGATTTATTTGAAAGAAAAGAGAGATGTCATCAGCGAAAATAATGTAATCTTCGACGAAGAAAAATTAAGACTTAGGCAAGGCACTGAGCTTGAGATATCGAAACCAGACGACATAACCGAGAAGAAAGCAGCAGTGAGTCAGAGGCAGAAGACGAGACCTGGGGAACTGGAGAAAGTGCTAAGGAGTCAAGCGACAACGAAAATGAGACACAACCGCCAGCAGAAGAGCAAGGAAGGAGAGTTTTGCGAGATCGTCGAACTTTGCAACCACCACCGAGACTAAGAGATTGCATACTTGACTCACGTCGTGGAGGAAAGAGTGCAAAAGTAGCCATTATTGGTGAAACTGAAGACATCCCAGTGAGTGAGGCACTCAAAGATGAGAAGTGGAGACAAGCAATGCAAGAGGAGTACGATTCGTTAATGGAAATGAAAACTTGGAAACTGGTGGACTGCCCAGAAGGAGTGAAGCCGATCACTTGTCGTTGGGTACTTTGAGAGAAGGCAGACGGGAGATACAAGGCCAGACTCGTGGCAAGGGGATTTGAACAGAAGGAAGGAGTGGACTACGCAGAAACTTTCAGCCCAGTAGCCCGCCACGCATCGATTCGACTACTTTTGAGCCACGCCATCGTTTGATGTGAAAACGGCATTCTCGTATGGAAACCTGGAGCGATAAATTTATATGAACAAGCCTGAAGGGTTCGACGACGGATCAGGAAAAGTTTGCAAGTTGGATAAGAGTCTTTACGGGCTCAAACAAGCTCCGAGGATGTGGAACGAGAGGGTCACCACACACTTTGGAAAGAAGTTAGGCCTGATCAACACAGATGACGACCCGTGTATCTACTATAACAAGGACAAGAGCATTATGCTCTCACTCTTCGTGGATGATGGATTGATAGCTGGGAAAGACGAAAAGGAAATATACAAACTCTTGGATGAGATAAGCAAGGAATTTCAAATCACATTCAGCACGAAAGCTCAGCACAAGTTGACGTACTTGGGCATGGAGATCAAGATCGACAAGGACGGTATCTTTGTAAATCAGCCTCGCTACACGGAGAAGATCTTGAGAAAGATGAAACTCGAACAGTGCAACCCAGCATCCACACCCATCGAACAAGGAATGGTAAACAAAAAGACAAACTTCAAGAACGACGAGCCACTTCCGGTGAACAACAACTATTGTGAGGCGATAGGGAGTTTGTTGTACTTAGCTACAATCACACGACCAGACATCAGCTTCGCCGTGAACTATCTCAGCCGATTCTGCAACAAACCCATGAAAAGTCACCAGGCAATGGCGAAACGTGTATTCCAGTACTTGAGAGGGACAGTGTCAGCTGGAATCCACTTCGGAGGAGACACACAACTTTTGGCTTACACTGACTCAGACTTTGGAGGAGACCCTGAGACAGGAAAGTCGACGAGTGGAGCATTAGTGATGAGAGGAGGACCAGTATTCTGGTACTCACAAAAGCAGCGTCTGGTAGCGACTTCAACTGCAGAAGCCGAGTACAGAGCTGCGGTGTCAGTGATTGACGATGTGTGCTGGATCAAACGAATCGCATTGGAACTGGGTATCCTGGAAACTGATCAGCCGATCATTCTGAAAGTCGACAACATGTCAGCAATACACATGTTACAGAATGCACACGAAGGAAAGACGACCAGATGAAAGAAACACATTGAGATACCACGAAAATACATCCAGCAACACGTCGGCAACACTGTGACACTGCAACACGTTGAGAGCAGCAAACAGATTGCAGACATTCTCACCAAGCCACTCAACAGAAGAATTTTTGAGACTCTCCGCTGTGAATTGATCAAGGAGGAGTGTTGAGAATTGATCATTTGACAGCTGACCAAACCTATCCCAACCTTGATCCTATCCTTACTTCACACTTTATTTTTTTATGTTGGCAAGCGACAACCTTTTTTTTTAAATAACTTCATGTGACAGCACTAAAGCGAAATTGAATGGCGAAAGGCAAACGTGCTCCGAAATTGTTATCTCGATTGCTAGAAAGTTTTGAGCAACAATCAGTCGATTGTTTAGCTAGAGTTTTGTTAAGCAAAACAAGTATTATCGAAACGTTCAAAAGGTACCTTTTGAAACTGTTCAATAAACTGAACATTTGTCAACTTTGGACTCAGTTATTTACCAACCAAGAAACCAAACCCACGGATAAAACTAACAATTTCGAACGGACGCGTGTAGTAAACGATAATTATTTGACCTCATTAGTTAACGAGCTAGTTTTTCTCAGTGAAGACGACCTTAAGAGTTGTATAACTTGCCGAGATAGCTTTGAGTTAGATTTATTGCAGTGACTAAAAAGGCGTAATATTAATGAGTCGCCAGAAAATTTATGGATTACGAGTGAAGCAGTTCGGTGTTTCAAAGGAGACCTGTTACTAGCATAATATGTCTACGCAGAGGGTTTGATGATTAAGGTGGAGCCATTTGTTATATCCCCTTGTCGCAATGCTCACGCTGTTGGATATTTGGGCATACAGTAAGAGTGTGCCCATCTAAGAATAATTTCATCATTTGAACATCATATAATAATTTCATCAATGAGTGCGGCTGCTAAACGGTTGCCTACATTCATTTACTTGGAGTATTAGGTATGCGCGTACAGACCGCGAGGCCTAAGCTGAGCTTTGCATTTGTATGAGATTACCAATCGCACTAATGTGATCGCGCTATGATCACGCAAGGGACGCACAGCGCCTCAGGCCGATTGTCCGATTGGCCGATTGCCAAGCAAGGACGCATTCCTATTTGCACTCACACAAATGCAAAGTTCAGCTTAGGCGCCGCGGACCTACTTACTTTACCGTGCAGTTTTCAACATAAAAGTTTAAATTTGGAAGCTCGTTACATCATTTCATTTCATTTTGGCACATTTCATTTTACTTTTTAATCTATTTCAAAAAAAGGAGAAGGTTCCTTCTCAATCCGGTTGTATTTTTTAAATTCCGTGTTTCCTCAGAACTTTATCATTTAGAAACCGATTTGAAAAAGTCTTCTTTTGTTTCAAAGCGTAAACTTATCGAGTGGGCCCATATACGTGTGGCGGCATCTACACCGCCACATGCGAACAAACGCATCAATCCTGCATCGCGCAAGCAGAGTTTACCGCGCAGATAGCATATATAAAACTTCCCGACAACAATCATCGGGCAGTTGCCCACCAGATACGACATCTGTGACTGTTGTTTTGTTACTAGATATATAGTTTTTCTATCTACAATTTCTCGTTAGCAGCCTGAAGTCTGGATTTGTATCCGTTTGATGGCAATAGGTGCGCCCCATATTCAATTCAATTCAAAACTTTTATTTCGGACGATAATAGTCCATAATTTGTTAGTAGGTAAAGTATTTGAAAATATATTAGTACACATAAAATACATAAAATCAAAATCAAAATTAAATTTAAATAATAAAACATAATTAAATTAAAATGAAACAAAACAAAATTAAATTATAATTAAATTAAATTAAAATCATCAATACCAAAATACGTCAATTAAACCTGATGCAAATTACGTCACACTTGTAAAATTATTTAACTTGCAAAACTGAAGGTAATAAATAGGTCAACTAAGTGTGACAGTACCTTAATTACCCTAGACGGATAAAATTTTCGTTTTTAGTGTTCCGTAACTTGAAAGGAAAAAACGGAACCCTTATAGGATCACATTGTTGTCCGTCCGTCCGTTTTTCGTCTTTGAAGACCCTTTTATATCAAATAATCAGGTAAACTGTCCCTTGGAGCTGTGAAAAAATTAAACTTCTAAGCCAACGCAATCAAAAGATACAGCCGTTTATGCCACAAATGTTTGACACTCGCAAGGGAATCAAAACCTACAGAGTACTTCCCGTGAACTCAGGATTTTGAAATTTGGTACGAAGCAACGTCTTATAGCACAGATAAAGGAAAAATTGTGAACCGTAAATTTTAAGTTACATCATATTATATAAAAAAAAACATTTTAATAATTTTAAACTTTCCTCATGAACGCGTGTGAACTTTTACTTATTGTAACGAAACGTTTAGCCGACTGGCTAAACATGGTTACAAGTTATTATAGTTTTTAAAATATATAATCCAAAATTACATAGAAAAAGATATTAAGGAATAGGAATCGATTAGTAGTAGCATAGGACGATCCTCTTGCCCGCAGTCTAACACGAGGGAGCTCACGGTCGTGCAGCAGCTCAAGGCGTCGGCCGCTCCTCCGTCCCGCAGTCCGTCGAGTGGGAGCTCGCAGCAGCCTCTCCATCAGCCCGCAGCCCGTTGCGAGGGAGCTCGCGTCGGTTGGTGTTTCTTCCGGCGGCGGTGTCTCACGCCACGTTTATTAGTTCTATGCAAACCGTCTCGAACTCCTCTCGTAGACGCAAGTGGGAGGGTCGGAGGTGATCGAGTGAGTCGAACACATTTACACACACAAGATCTTTGTAATAAATTCACTGAGAATAACTTTTAGGAAGGTTTATATTTAAATAGCTTTTAGAAAAAAATAGAGTAAGAAAAAGTACGAAAAAAAAAGAAGCCAACAGAGCGAGCCAGAAGGGCGTGTCAAAAGAACGAGTCAAAAGACGGAATCAAAAGAACCTGGTGAAAAGTAACGGTTGCCTTATATAGCCCCTGGCCGATCGTTCTAGAAGTGACTTTTTTAGTTTTCAATCCAAATACTTCTTAATTGGTTATCGTCCAGGAACAATAAAGATGGCTTACAGTGAGAACCTGGCTTAACACTAGTTTTACGATACCTTTACAATAAAAAAAAGTAATTAGAGGGAAGATACACAATGCGGATATATTGCGAAGGGTGGAGCTAGTAGTGCCGGACGGGTATGTGAGTCGTCGTCGTCAGCCGCGGTTGCTGGCCGAACCGCGCGCGCGAACTAACTTACTGTGCGAGGCGCCGCTCACGAGTGCACTCCGCACTCTCAACCTCATTGCTGTTGAATTAGCTATGGTTAAAACAGTGGAACTATTTAAATTTTCAGTGTACTACAATATCGTATTGGGTCTAGCCTGTAAGGATATTTGTATGTTTAGAGTGAATAAATAAATAAATAAAATAGACGACCTCTTAGCTCTATACCGTAGAAAAAGAAAAACTGACAGATGACAATGTTAGATACAAAATGTCACAACATTCAATAAAAGGAACATAAAATGAGATCACATGAAATGAGATAAATGGATGTGGAAAATAGACAGAGGTAGCTAAAGGTTTGTTTTTCAGCAATACAACAATTATCAGATAAACAAATGTAAGTTAAATGAATGTCATACAATTTTCATAACGACTTTAGAATGAATCATAGAAAGAATTGCTGTGCACAACAGCTCCTCAGGTGTTAAATACATAAATAGATAATAAGATGTGTTTTTGGTGGAACAAAATACCACATTATTTACCTGCAGGTTTGTACGGAACCCTCAGTGCGCGAGTCCGACTCGCACTTGGCCGGTTTTCCTAATTATGTTAATGTTAGCGTTAAGGTCAGTTTCCCCCGAAGAGGAAAAGGCCGCACTCCACCCCGTACGGCCCATGGCTGAAGAGCTCGTCACCAGACTTGGTCACTCTCCCGATAATAGAAATGAATTCCCAAATTTATAGGCGTCTGTTGCCTTGACATTATTGATAAGGCAAGGAAATAATTGTAAAAAATGTTGAATGAGACAAACGAATTCTTAGTTATGAAAATATATTGGATGTGATTTTAGAAAGCTAAATAATTGAGGGATGCAGAGTATATTATTACATGTACTTGTTAGTTACCCAACCGCTAGCGTAACAGGTATTTGATCAGTCGTAACTCACACGATACCTCGCATCTACACTCAGAGTACTCAGAGATAGGCTTTTCTGCGGCATTGCGTCGACATCATGCTCTTTTGTAGTCATGGCCCCTAGCATTTCTCTCGAACTGATAAACGTGACGAAGTGATTTTTCCTGCGGCAACCGTGCGACCGTATTTGTCTAGCATTGGAGCGACTAGTTCTAGCGGCATTGCGTCTGCATCACACTCTTAAAGAGACATGGTCCCAATCAGTCCTTAGACTGGATATGAGATAGATGTGGTCACCCAAACCCTTGAAAGTTCACTCTTTGCATAACAAGAATATTTGCAAGACAGGTGTTCATGCCACTCTGACCGAATTATTAGTCTGAGATAAAGAATACAATATTCGTTAATAGATCATTATTAAATGTAGTTTAAAGTTCTAGTTATCGGCCAGAGGCAAAGAATACAACATTCAGGAATTACTTGCTATGAGAGTAGAGCATCAAACTCAAGCATCATTAAAAGAGCTGTGAACCAAGCCACTTGAAAGTCTATAGACAGCCCCAAACAGCCCACCCTTCACCACTTCCTAGTGTTTATGCTGGGAAGAAGAAGTGGCACAACAAACTCCCCAGCAACACGTCACTGTCTGATTAGTTATAATGACTATCAACTCCATCTGCCTAGGATTATAGTATAGTAAGCAGAAAGTGCGCACGATAGCCATAAACGAATCATGTCCAGATATCAGCTTCGTTTGGTTTTTTCTCGTCCACGTGTAAGTTGTGTGAAATATGAGCTGAAAGTTAAAATTTTGTTAAAAGTGATTGATTTTATGAAAATTTCGTGTAACACCGCCGTATGGAACACGAAACTTTCACAGTCATATTATTTGACGGTAAGGCGCTAAGCAGGCGATGAAATGAAAATCATGCGACGATAGAACATATGGAAATCGCAGCAGTCTATTTGTACTTCGTGGGCGTTATTGCATAGATTTGTACGTTCTATCGTCGCGGAAAAATTGTTCAACGTCTGTTTAGCGCCTAACCGATATAATAATAATAAAAATTACGAAAGAAACATCTCATGATTCTAGCCCGATTAAAATATTAGTCAGATTTGCCGTACATTTTTGTAATATTTGAGCTGCATGTATACACACATAGGTATCAGACACGGAAAGTCTTAAATTGCTGGAATAAAGAGGTACTTAATTAAACTATGATAAAATTACAGAAATGCTGAAATTACCGAGAAATGCCTCGTCCGGTTATTAGACGAGCATGGCTTGGCACAGCAGTGCACATAAGCGTATTTGTGACATTAAGTTTGAAGCACTGATACATTTTCATCTGAAGGTAATGAAATAAAAGTTCATACATTTTTGTATGAACTTTTATTTAATGAAGATATCTTCGAACGGACGTTCGCATCACTAATAGGAATAATTTATACCAATAATTGTAGACAATAGCATGGTGCAAAATGCGAAAATAATAATTTCTATTATTCAAAGAGCATAATTCGCAAAAGAAAATATACACGTAAAATACTTACCTAACTCTGAATAACTTGTGTCTACAAGAACGACGATCAATTTGAGTACGACAGATTTATCAACCTTGTGAACCAACAATAATGTAACAAAGTACAATGAAAATGAGAGTCATTATAAATAACTCGCTAAATTAAATTTAAACAAAATTAATTAAACGCTTACAATTCAATCGCGCGTGAGTGACGCTCAATATAAATTAACAATGTTAGAAATGGATCATAACACTGACTCGTTACCTACGCGCGTAGTTAAAACATCCTTAATGAATCATTTTAAAGACTTACCGCTCGCTGACGAATGTTGGAACGTACCTGGAAACCACCAACTAGTGATTCCACGATCGCTTTTTCTTGGATTCATTCATCTACACACAGTTGGCAAATATTCGTTGCCAACCACGTGACTGAAATTCAGTCAAATCTATCTCCTGACCGTTTTTTACACATAATTCGGATAGAAAACCATCACAAATTATTAATCACCCGCTGTGGTGGCACGGTCCAAACTGGGTTGTTCATCCAAAATCTAACTGGCCAATTGCGCACTTACTTAATACAACACCTTTGCAGTCGTTGCCTGCCTATGAGGTTGACGCATCTGTGAGCCTTAATAATAGATAAAAAAATTGGAGTGTTTGGTTAAAAGCTATTGGAAAAGGTGGCATGTGAATTATTTGCATACGCTTCAACTGAGGCAAAACTGGAACACTCCTGAAGTACCTATTCGGCTAGGCACACTTGTTCTCATTCATCAGAATGACTCGCCACCACTTCGCTCGCCAACAAGTGTTGGAAAGTACGAAGTTTGATGTCATTTGTTAAAAGATTATCAAGTACTGTCAATTAACTATGAAAATGTGAAAAAGTGTAGTTAGCCATTTCAGCAGAAAACATATTATGATACATGGCGGGTAATTAATTTTAGTTAAAAACACGATTAAATGTGAAGAACGAAAAGACATCATCAGTCTGTCTGTTGAATTTGTTGAACGCATCATTGAATTGTCCTGTGTTGAACTTATCTCCGGTCACTATGGACGAAATTAAAAAGTTCATCCTGTCCATTAAATCCAAGGCTGTGGGCTGTGATGGCATCAGTCGTAATATGGTTGTTTGGATCCTGGATAGCCTTCTCTCTCCGATTACCCATATTATCAACTTTTCTCTTGATTCCGGACAATTCCCTTCCCTGTGGCGTATGGCCTATGTCCGCCCTCTCCCAAAAATTTCAAATCCCTGCCTTCCCAGTAATTTTCGACCCATTTCCATTCTCCCATTCCTTTCTAAAGTGCTTGAGGCCTGCGTACACAAGCAGTTTTCGGGGTTTATTCACCGGAATAAACTTGTTGGCTCTTTTCAGTCTGGATTCAGATCAGGGCACAGTACAGCCTCCGCTCTTCTTAAAGTGACTGGTGACATTAGATAAGCTATGGAGGATACCAAGGTTACCGTTCTGGTGTTAATTGATTTCTCCAATGCCTTTAATGCCGTCAGCCACGATATCCTCCTTTCTATCCTCTCTCATCTTATGGTTTCGTCCGAGGCTTTGGAATGGTTCTCTTCTTATCTTCGGGGACGTCAGCAGTCGGTTCGCGTTGATGAGACCTCGTCGAGTTGGCGTGACCTGAATGCTGGTGTTCCACAAGGCGGTATTATTTCTCCTTTGCTATTTTCCATCTTCATTAATTTTATAACTCACTGTCTTCGGTGTTCGTATCATCTCTATGCTGATGACCTGCAATTGTATACATCTGAGCGGGTGGAAGGTTTGTCGGACGCTATAGTAGATGTAAATCGAGACTTAGATGCTATCAGAGAGTGGTCTGATCGTTTTGGGGTGTTAGTAAACCCCTCGAAGTGTCAGGCCATTCTAATTGGAAGCTCACGCATGATGGGTAGGGTGGAGCTCAGTTCTCTTCCTCCTCTTATTTTCAATGGTATCGCCATCCCCATTACCCCTACTGTGAAAGATCTCGGTTTGCATCTTGACTCGACACTGAGCTGGCAACGCCAGGTCTCTAGTGTTAGCCAAAGGGTCAACGGTACTCTGCGTTCCCTGTATCGTCTGAGAAACTTTTTACCCGGTAAGACGAAAACCATGCTCGTGTAGACTTTGATTTTCCCTATCATCGACTATGGTGACGTGTGCTACTTTGACTTGAATGCGGTTTTTTGGATAAGCTCGACAGATTGCTCAACAATTGTATCCGGTTCATATTCAACCTCAGAAAATATGACCATGTGTCGAGCTATAGGTCTGAGCTCAAATGGATGTCCATTCGCCAAAGAAGAAGTTTGCGCGCTTTGACTACACTTTTCTCTCTTCTCAACTCTCCCACTCCTCCTTCTTATCTTATGTCTCACTTCCAATATCTATGTTCATCTCACGCTAAGGAACTGCGTTCTTCCAACAATCTTCTCCTGCTTTGTCCTTCTCATACTTCTGACTTTGTTCATTCTTCTTTTCATATTCAGTCCATTCTTCTTTGGAATGCGCTTCCTCTTGATATCAGGACGGCCACCAGTCGGTATGCATTTAAGAGGAAATTGCAGAGTTATTTTCGTAACAAATAGCGTAGATTCGGCTCAACACCTTTCACCATTAAATTTATATATATATATATATGTATTGTAAGTATATACTTTTTTAATATGTATGTATGTGTATTATAAGTTACACGATATCTATTTTACATCACACTTCACAAGTTATATTATTTTTTTAAAGTTATTTTTCTTCCATCATCGTCCCCTTCAATTAAAGCACCTGCCATCTTATCTCTTCACCACCCTTGGTTGACTGGTAGAGAATGCCTAAGGCATTAAGTCAGCCTTTGTACCTCTTTGGGTTCGAAAAGTTTAAATAAATAATAAATAAACATGTTATAGTATGCACATACAGACCTCCAGGTTACCAGAATCTATGTGTGTTTGATTCTGTAATGGAAGATGTTCTAAAGAAACTTAGTGCTAGTAGTAAGTCTTCATATGTGGTGATTTCAATATTAACTTATTAGAAAATAACTTGAGTACTGTCAGATTATTAACTCTTTTTGGGTCATTTGATTTGTCAAATGTTTTTATTGAACCAACCCGAGTGACAGCTTCTTCTGCCACTTTTATAGATAATATTTTTTTGTAACTGCGATTACTTACTCAAAAAAAGTTAATAAATTGGCATCTGATCACAACAGACAAACAGTAACATTTTGCTTCTACATGCCTTTACAAAAAATTCAAATAAGGTTTAGGCCAATTACAGATAAAAATTTAGAGAAATTGAATAACTCTTTGGCCAGCAAATTATTTGTCAAAAGTTTTAATAATATATGTGACTCAAATAAAGTTCTTTTCACTATTAAACACACAATTTAATGAAATTGTTCCACTAAAAACCAAACATATTTACACAAAGTTCTTGTTTAGTGATTGGGCGACTCCAGGCATTCGTAAAAGCAGGGAAAAACTTTTTGAACTTTATGATCAAGTGACAGATCCAACACTGAGAGAACAGATCGCGAGTTTCCTGCTTGTACAGGTAACGCATGACAAATTCATAGTACGTTGAAAATTTTAAGTAAAATGATTTAGAACGCACTATAAAATTAATGGGCAATTGTCACAAAAACATTCTTTGCCTTCGACTTTCGATCCCGTTTCTCATAAGGATTAAAAACTCTAATAGACCAACAGACTGACGTTTTCACGTACTTTCCGCCGACCATATCGGAATAGTAAACTGAAATAGACAACTTTTTGTTTTTCTGAATCAGCCAATACTTTCAGCAGTGGTGGCCCAGTGGTAACGGCTGCGGCTTAGGAGTTGTAGGTCGTAGGTTCGAACCCGAACAGGCGCTTTACTTTGTGTAAATTATTTAATGACCACTGCTCTCAAAACGCGGAAGGAAAACATCGTGAGGAAACCGGCATGTCTTAGAACCAAAAATTCGAAGACATTTGGCGTGGTGGATGGCGGCCCTCACTTCTCACAGAGAGGAGGAATGTGTCCCAGCAGTCGGAACATTATAGACTGATTATGCTATCTATGCTTTTGCTATACTCTCACACAGGGTCGGATTCTACTAGGATTTCCCATGGATTTGTTGCTAGTTTCCAAGTTACTTCACTATTCGATGATATACCGATCCTTTTTCAAAATCCCAGTGGTAGATCAAAGGGTTACTGGCCATTCTTTTTTTTTGGCATTTTCAAGTCCTAAAAATACTGAAAGAAAAGGGTTGTTCTTTTGCAATTGTATTTTTCACTCAGATGAGTGGCGGATAATGTATGCGTAGTTAATATATGTTTTAAAGATGGTTTACTAAGATCTGCGAGGCTTAATGTTTCTCGATAAATAAAATAGGAGGCTGAGGAAAAAGACGTGGGCACATGACATAACGGTACAGATAACACCTCTTGGTACGACATATTATTCTTTTTAATGAATGTATTTTCATTCATTAAAAAGAACGACCGACGAAATTTAGTTTGGACAATTTTCAGCCCGCCAAATCTTATGAATGAAAATACGACGTTCACAATTCGGAAAAAGAGGCATGCATATCGGGTGTTTTACATCAAGGTATTTAGTTACTATGAAGATTAACAAAAAAATAAAAAATTTGTATTCATTCATGTGTCCCCCCTATTGAAAAATGCTTATTGCAATACTCTGAACATCTGGACGAAGTTTATGTATATGGTCTGGAACACGGTTTACATGTATGTCTAAAAACGGGATCTAATTATAAGACATTCTGGTAATTTCATCATGTTACTTTTACACTTGAGAAGAATTTAATACCAGGTGGTATTACATTTTTGTCAAGCGTAAAATTAATTTGTTAAAGCGGTTGAAAGAAAATGGCAAATTTAATCATAAAGATTAAACAGAAACGTAATTTATTACATCGGGTTGGTTGTTATTTGTTACACTGACTTTGGGTTCAAACTATATTTCAATACTTTATTATTTTTATCGTAATTTTGAGAAAACGCTTGCATAATCTAGTTGAAACTATCATGACTAGCGAAAGCGTAGACTGTTCGTCTGCATTACATCACAACCAATACAAAAACGTTAAAAAGTAATCAAAGAGGACTAGTACTAGGTTTTATACTACAAAATCTTTTGAAAACGATGACACAATCGACTACCATTTGCTATTCAGAGCGAAAGCGAAATCACGCAACTACTATTTATCTCTGTACTTCAAAACCGTTTTACTGGTGACGGGTTACAAACGATATACTTTTCTTCTTCAAACATTTGTCTTAGAATTTATGATGTAGTTGAATAAAAGAGAGCCTGTACAATTCACTCACGTAACGAAACTTTGGAAAGTGGTAAACTATGACAGTTCAACTTCATTGAATAGGGAAGGCAACTGTTAAAGTGGCGCTGTATACGATTGTTCCAAATTATCTGTCAAATTGTATAGCATCTTATAAAATATGTTCACAAATAACATAGAAATTACAAAGTGTTGTGTGATTGGGTGTTAAAACGTAGGCCAACAGAAATTTCCAATAAATCGTCTTAAAAGAAGAAAGTGGATAGCTGCCGTAAGGATTAAAAACTGAGCCTACTAGGACTACGAGGTTATGTCGAGATCATTTTCATGAAAATTATTACCAAACATTAAGTGTGAGTACAGTTGGGTGTTATAAACGATAGTTCTTCTATTTAAGCTAGTTTCTATATACCTAAATTGTTAACATTACGTAATATCTTTAAACACTTATCATTGTTCATCTTGTTTTAAGGTTTGCCCTGTGTACACAAACTTTTAAAGAAAGAAGCAGTACCAGTAATCTTTTCATGGAGCCAAAAAAGGATATCAGCCAGTGCTAGTATGAGAGACTGAAGACATGCTAAGAGAAACATTCAAAAGAATCTTTTCCAACATCTTCCAAGCAATCAAAACCCACATCCTTCTATTTCTCAGAATCCACAATATAATGGAATACGAAACAAAGTTAGAAATTTCTTCTCTTGTTACACCTGTTGATTGTGGTGACAATTTTAACAATCAAAATAACAAAACATCAGTTTCTACTCAGACTGCCACAATGCTGTCTCTTTTTTCAGCTGACCTTTTTCTAAGTCATGTTGAGTCTGCCAAGTTTTACACTGGATTAGAAAATTATGAGAAATATAAATTTGTTTTGTCAACATTACTGCCTATGACTATCATTTGAAATACAGGTGTGAGTGGGGAAGCGGAGTTTCTATTGAACAGCTTTACTAAGACCTATAGATATTAAATATTTTTATATGTATAATGTTATGCAATTTCCGAGAGTGTATGACAAATAAATAACTTTTAGGTGTTTTTATTATATTATAATAATCTTGATACAGATATTTATTCATAATTTCAGCCTTTATATTGTTATTGTAAAATAATCTAACTTTATAATATGTTTCTAACTTTTTGTTATCTAACTTTATAAAATGTCACGCTGGTGGTGGCGTGTGTGTTGGATCATTAAGTTCCCTTCAAAATGGTTGAGCTGAATGGTTCTGATCCATACGTCATGTTCGTGAACGGGCGCCGTCAGTGGGGACTGGTCATCTCTTGGCAGCCACGGCTTATTTTTATTTCTGATTTTTTATGTTTTTATTACGGTTCTTTCTACATCGTTCTCACATGTATAATTTCAACAAGACGGATGTAACAAATTTTTCTGTATCCATATTATTTAAAAGAGTGTCCATGGAGTTTCTTGCCCGTTCTTCTCCATAGGTACCTACCTACTTTCGCTTTGGAATGGGCAACTAGCTTCATATTTCTGACTGACCGACCCCTTGACAATTCAAAAGTGACCGCCAGCACAGGGAAAGCCCCTGGGGAAAGCCTCCTTCCGCGCTGATGCCGGAGACGCTTAGTCCGCAGAGGCCGTCTCCCTATAGCATACCGCGCCGTCCGGGGAGACGACGTGGTTATGTGGGGCTTGCACCCACTAAAAACTCCACCTGTGCACCTACTTTCGCCTTGATGGGTGAGCCGCGAGAACTGCTACGCATGACATTCGTGGCCCATCCAGCGTGGCCCACTTCTGGGCGCCCTCTTCTTTGCCTGCCTCCGGGCTTCCTTCTCCTTCGACGATGTCCGGGTGCACTGGGACATCACCACAACTCCAGGGATCATGCAACATGAACGATAGAGTCCCCGATCTATCGTGCGCTGACCCCTGTTATGGCGGCATCAAGTCGGCGTTCCGCCGTCTGCGCCGTCCTACCCTTCTGCGACGAATCGGGTCAGTGAGAGAATCTGCCTCCCTAACCCGCTCCGCCGCTTCTTTCTGCGAGGATGCTATCTCGACGCAACCACCTCCCATGCCCTTTCACTGCCGAACATAGTTCTAACAACGGCCGGCAGCGTCAGGTCTTGCCCAATTTCTGCCGCCAGAACACGACGCTGCGCCTCCCAGGCAGGGCACTGCTCGATAGTGTGCAGGGCCGTGTCCTGGTTGTAACCACACTGGTGACACACGGGGGTCGCCTCCCGTCGTGCCACTTTGTGCAGGTACTTGCCAAGCAGTCTCGTCTTCACGCTGACTTCACGCAAGACTACCTCTCGTCTTCACGCTGTTCACCAGTGATATCCCAAAAAGTAAAAAGGCTCAGTTGGCTCTCTTCGCAGACGACACTGCCGTTTACTATACCGGTCACTGTCCCAACGCTATAGCTCGTACTCTCCAAACCTCCGCAAACGTTTTAGGCGCTTGGTTCCGGAAATGGAGAATCGAGGTCAACCCCTATAAACTCTTATCGGGGTTGACCTCGATTCTCCATTTCTCTTCTCGAGACGTCGTCGATTCCCCCTCCCCCGTCCCAGCCGGATCACTATGTACGGCAAGCCGATCCCTTGGGAAACGCAAGCCAAGTACCTAGGCGTGTCCTAGATCAGAACCTTACCTTTAAGGAACATATCAAGGCGGTTCGCGCGCGCGCCTCCTTCGCTCTTAGTAGACTCCAGTTTATACTGACAGCCCGAAGCAAACTGTCGTTAAAATGCAAACTGCGCATCTGTACCGCAGTCATCCGTCCCATCATGACCTATGCCTGCGTTGTATTTGCGCACGCTCACCCACGTCATCTCCATAAGATGCAGACCCTCCAGAACCGTTTCCTCAGAAAGGTCACGGGTGCCCCCTACTATGTCCGAAACATAGATCTTCACGTCGACCTTAAAATGCCGACCATATACCAGTTCATGAAACGCTTATCTAAGCGTTTCTTCGACTGTGGCATCAAACATTCAAACCCCCTGATTTCAGCGGCCGCTCGCTATACTCCCTCCCGCATTAGTAGTATTCGCCGACCAAGGCATATCTTAATCGCCCTCGATGACGCCACTACCCTGCTCCAGGAGAGTAGTAAGGCCACCAGCACCCTAATTAAGCCCAAAACACGATCGCCGTCCTACCGACCTCGCCGCCGACGCCCGCCGCGACGCCCAAATCCACGCCCCTCCCGACCCTTGCTCCAGCCAGCCCGCGTCGCTGAGCCTGTAGCTTTAAATTCGTCCCAAAATAACACCAATCATGATCCAGCTAGTCATTTGCTGCCCACTTCCAGCGACGCCCTAAGCCGAGGTTCGTACCCCACAGGGGGTGCCCTTAGCGTGTAGTCGCTTAGTTTATAGTTAGCATTTAAGTTTTAGTCCTGGCTGGAGGCCTTAATTTATTAGGGCAACCACAGGCAAGTCCGCTTAAGCAGACCAATAGGTTGACCTGCGAGATTCCAAACAAACAAAGTTTTAAAATTTATGAGAAGTGGGCATTGTTCTTTCAAGTCAACGAAGTCGGGGGCTCAAGCTAGTTTTCTTATAATAATAAACAAATTGAAATTATAATTAAATAATATTTCTATGAAAACTCAACGAGTCGGTGCATAAATTTTAAACAATAATGGAAAGTTGAATAGGATACTTCATTAAACATTATCACGCTATTTTAATAATGAATGAGAGCTCATGCTTTCTCTTATATAAATTATGGTTAATGATCATAATTACAGGAAAGCTTTATTGTTTAATAAGCTGCCCTGGTAATAGTCTTACCTTAATACATTTTAAAGAGGACTTTAATGGTCTCCTAATTATGTAATTATCTTACATAATAAATATCTGAAGCCTGAGCTTTCTCCAAAAGATTCAATATATTATATATAGTCACACCTGTATCAATTCAAATGAAAATAATTATGTATATAGTCGGCGTAGGTGGAGAACTCAATAACTGTGATTTTGGTCAAATCGTCTTGGTCGTTTGGTCAAAGGGAAAAATAAATATGTTCAAAACTAACACTAAAGAATAGAAGAAAAAGTAAATAACTCAATAATTAAATCAATAACTAAGAGTTGCGTATTGAAATAATTAAATAAAATAAGTTGTTGAATTTTTCCTCGACTCAAAATATTACAATCAAATTAAATAAGTGCAAGTAAAACTAAATAACTTGAGTTGTTTAATTCACACAGTTTGAGTTTTCAATATACCCTTTATTGCAATTACAAAAATATTAAAAAGCAGCATTTTTAAAATATTTTTACTAATGCAAAACAAAATAAAAAGTTAGCAATAAAACTGCGCTGCATCATATGAGATCAGAACCTAAGCCGACTGCTTCTCAGTCCAACGATTGTCGCCTACTGCTACCAGCTCATATAAGACTAACTCAAATTTCAGCAATGCCATAAACCGGCCAGGTCACGAGCATGATGCGTGTCTAACAAAAGCGACGGAAATATATTCTTGTTTCATGCAGTGCGATGCGAGTACGTGACTTTACATCAGTGTGTGCCGTGCAAAACTGCTATATTTGTGGTGTGTGTCGTTTAAACACATACAGTCGTACCGCGAGTTCACAGTAATACGACTCTTAATGTGCCTATGCACTTTTGAACGCTTACTGTACGTAGTAACCGGTGTGTGGTATGAGAAAATTATTTTGAATAAGAACGTAATGTTTGTTCAAGTAAAACTCGGGCGATAGACTTTCAGGATAGTCGTCTTCTAGAAACGGAAACGTAGATAGCAAGTTTATAATTTAGAGTTTAAAATCCAAATAAGTTAGAGTATAAACATTATTAAGAAGAAAAACAAAAAAAAAACCTACAATAATGTGAGGTTTCCAATGCGCAAAATCATCGGGATACGCAAAAGTGCTGCTAATTTGGAATTAAGTCAAGAGGCAAAAATAACTTCTGATTGAACTTTGTTTGTTTTGCTATTTAATCAATTAATTGACCAAGTATACGTTTAGCTGTTTAAGGAATGCATAACATGTAGTCTTTTATCTACAGCTGAGTAAAAGTTGACGCTTTCTTATATTATTTAATGGTGCTAAATTTTACGTGAGTGCTTAATTATAAAAACTTCCTGACACAAAGGACAAAAATGTCGTTGCAATAATGATTAACTTTATTACAATAATGAGCTATTTATCTTACAAACCGTTATAATTTACAGTAGAAGCCTAAGCTAGCACGCCATAAGTTAATTAGTTGAAATTATGAACTACTATCAAATACATACAAAGTTAGTTTTTGTGCGTGTCTATAGTATAGAAACAACTTATAAAACAAGGTCGTAAGTGAAACCGAAGCGTCAATCTATTGCTTTGTGAGATTTCTTATGGACTAATGAACGCTACTGTACTTACCTAAGTGGAATTATCTGCATAAATTATAAAACTACCTGTTAGATGCTTTCCTACCCCCTGAAAAAGCAAAATGTAAAAGATTCTTAAGCCAGCGCTAATTATAATCCCCACTGAAATTTATATTCCATTCCAGATTCTGTTTAAATAAAAAAGTAATTACGTAATATGTGGAAAAAAAAACCGGTTTGTTGCTTCTTTTTTCTTATTTAGGTGGTGAAAACTTAGAGGAAAAGTAGCTTATAAAAGGGTGTTTTGGCTCAGAAGAATTTAAAAAAATCTGCTTCCGCCACTTTACTGTAAAGGTTATACTTTTTTTGAAGTGTATTCGCAAATTTTCAACGCGATTGTGTTTATTTTCAGTTTTAGAAACAAGAGATCGAACGGTTTCCGAAATGTGCAGAAAAAAAAACATTCAAATACATAAAGTTTGTTGGAACTTACAATTTATAAAACTCATCTTTTGAATTACTCTTACAGCTTTGTTTTAACGTTTTGTTATGGTGATTTTCTTCACTTTAGCGCAACATAAGGAACATTACTGGTTATTTTATACAATTGGCGACAACGAGTACATCACAAGAGTAATCTTGTTGTTGTTGTTGTTGTTGAGTTGTCTTGTTATTGTAAAAAAACAACAACGAGTAGGGCCTCCTTTTACACGAATGGAAATACCATATCGTGCTTACGGGTAAAAAGTAATAAGTGCAGTTAGTGTCAATTCGAGTAAATGACTTTTTAAAGTTTAAGATCTCATTTGATCTATTTCAAAAACACTAATAAAAGAACTGTTGAAGCAAAGTTTTGCACCAATTACCCTTATTTTAAGATATACTCATGTATAATATTTGATATTAGAAAAAACGGTATAAAATTTAATTAAGATTAAAAGGGGACCGCATTTAATATGTTTTACCTGTACTTAACACGTTAGCTGTCCAATGTACCGAATAAACGCCGCGTGGGTCCATCACGTCCGTGTACCGTAAATGGTACACTGGCCCCTGTCTCTTTCTACGCGCTCAAACTTCATGGACTTGTGTGTTATGTTGCTCTAAAACTTTTTTTTTCTTGATTTAACTTCTGAATTCAATGCTTTCAAAAGCTCATTTCAGTTTTGTTTAATGGTTTATTGTATTTTACACCACTTATTTGATATCAAGGATTTCTTTTTACAAAATTCGCTTAAATAATGATATTTTAATACGTTTAACTTGTTTTGCCTGTAGAATTTTAGTGTAAGTATATCACTTATTAGGTATACACTGTATACACTTCATACAAAAGAAATCAATTAAATAAAAGGAAAATATTTTTTACTTGTATTTCATGAAAAGATAATAAATAAAACGATTTATTAATAATCAGTCAATTTATTCCTTAACATATAATTATGGCAATGAATCTTTGAAGAACAATAAAAGTCTATAAATTAAGACGAATACTTTTTGGATAAAGGGCTTTTAATTCTTCGTATCTTAATCTTCTGATGTATCTTCATCAATCGAAGGTTCAGGTAAACGATCTGCTTGATTGGTTGCAGTTGGAAAAGAATACCAACCATGGTATTACTCAGGAATTATTTTTTTGTACATAAACTGAGATCTTTTTTTTAGCTTCGCTTATGGGTAGTATAAGGTGTTTTATGACAATAGTCTGAGGCGAAGTGCTTTCTTTGCGTTTTTTAGCTCTGGTACTGAGACGTTGAGAAAGTATTTTTTGAGACATCGATGTATAAGAACGATTCAGACACGTCACAGTTAAAATAAATTTTGGAACTCTCTTCCTGAAGATATCGTATTCTCTTTATTTTGAGCCACTTTACTTGATTTCCATTATTATCCTTTGAGCGATTGAAAACTGTTTCAACAGCTAATTTTTTTAAATCATAATATTCGCTGTATTATATTCTTTAGTTTTGTAGAGCGTTGTCATGAACGAATTACCTTAAACAGTTATTGTTTTTTTGCGATCGTGCTCGTTTGAAAATTGATAAATAATCAGGTATGCAATAAACCTCAGAATTTTTTTTTGCTGACTCAATACTGCTGTGCATGCTCCACCTCCATGTAGCTGTGTCCTGATTCAAGAAACTTGTGTTAAATTTTTCGTAAGTGATATATGTTTTGGACTGCAAATAGAAGTAATGCAGCAACATATTGGTTCCGGTTTTGTCCTCCACACGTATCAGAATACAGACAAATTTCGGCTACTTGAGAAGGAACGCACGTGGAAAGGTAGTGATACAGAATAGTTCCTATTTCGGAACTGCCTCGTTTTCCATTAATTTCGGACCAAGCAAAACAATATGCGTCGTTTGGCAGCGCTGCTTCGTTTAAACAGAGATTGTAAACACATAGTTTTCGTCAATAGTAAAGCTGTCCCACCAGTCCAGAAGGTAAATCTGTAACACAGCTTGTAAGTCGAATGTTACACAGCAAAACTCTTTATCTTTCACTGCTCTTTCTTTGTCCTTCGTTTTTCAGGACTCTTTCCTTACTAAATGATTCTCGTATTCCCCATTCAACTGAAATTGGAGCATGTTAAACATTAATCTTTTTTTGGAACTTAATATCTAAAATTGTAATGGGTACAAAATATTCTTCTGTACGTTATTTCAGATACCGGAATCATATTATTTTCAGTGCACTTGTCTTTATAAAGTTTATGCATTTTCGTGATGGAGAACGCAGCATCCTAATAAGACGCATCAAAGTTTGCCTTATGTAGTGTGGTTCCATGACAGAAAAGGATTCTATGTGTTTTTTCACAAAGTTCACATCAGCTTCATTAGTCTTATTGGGGGATTCATGTTTACCTCTCTTGTCACTATCCTTGTACAGCCCCATATCATTCCGCTTTCGAATAGCATCATTCACAACAGTCGGAGAAATAGCTAGCGTGTAACAAGAAAACTTCTGACATACCTGCTTCTTCTCTCCGTTGTGAAAAAAGAAACATCTTTTTGTGAATTGACGCTGTTTCTTTGGTTCACGAATAGCAAGAACTCTCTTCGGAGTATCTACTTCCATATTACCAAGAATGAAATTCTTTTGCTCGGTATACCTCAAACTCTAGTAGTGACGACATAAATTATTTCTTTCTTCAGTAGAGATCACACTACATTTATAGAAACATTTCATAGTCAACCTCTTTTGGTGTTTTAGCACTCCTATCTTTTTTTCTTGTAGAATAAGGTAAACCTTCAGATCGTCTTTTCTTCGCAATATTTACTTTCCAATTTTCAGGTTCTGGTTTCATCCAACGTTTTCTTTTCATCTCTCCGTGCAATAAGCATCCCCAAAGAGATATTTCGACTTCCACCATCACGACATCGCCGTCGTAAGGTTGAACTGCTTCGTCATTATCGTCTCCATAGAATTGCATAACATTTTCTAAGTTCTCATCCTTGTTATTCGCCCATTGTTCTCCAAATAAATCGTCTGGTTGTATTAAAGAGCCAGGATCCGGGTTGTAATTGGGATCTTTATCAGAGTCGTCGCTGTCAAACATGCGCTCCATTTCCGCCACTATTTTCTCCCTAGAGTCGCTCAAAGCCGAAGTATAGTTCTAAGCCAGGCTACAAATACAAAACCTTTGATGTGAAGGGCCAGGTTCTTCATCCAAATCATTTGAAAAAAATAAAAAGACAAACAAAAGTTAGTAGACAATTATGAGATTATAATGTTAACAAACAATGAAACGCGTGCTTGACCTTGACAATAACTCATCATTCAGTGTTAACAATGGATAGAAAGTGAGTATCATAGAAACTTTGTAGGTACCGTCATAAGCGTTACAGAGCCATATAAACACCCAAGTAATTATTTATTAAAACAAGAATTCCTTATGTACATTTTTGAAACAAACCAAAATCTAGCAACATCGCATCCTTAAAAATGGAGTAAGGTATCATAAAAACTCTGTACGAACCTACATACATTGTGAAAAAGCTATGTACATACTAAAATCACCATACGAGTACGAGCAAACATTAACACATAAACATAGGTAAATCGTTGAACAAAAGAAAAGCTACCAATATAACCTTAAAATGTACTAATAATGGAGTTTAAATCACACACCTTTAGGTATTTTAGGTATATTTATCATGGACACTAATCTTTTTCTTCTCGATTCCAAAATTTTCACAAAACACAACTTCTTCCTAAACTATTCAGATATCAATACTTTTATTTCTACGCGGAGCACGTGGAGCACGCGTGCACGCACTGTGACAACTGCGATCGATCGCTCTCATTCCTACTGGTAAAAAGCATAAACGACATTTATTTATTTTATGCTGTAGAGCAAACCAAGTATAATAAAACTGGTAAAATTAAATAAATATCTTTATTATAGTTAAGGTGATATTCAAATTAATGAAAACAAAACAACATATATATAACTAAATTAAATGACTACATAACCAACCTATACAAATTAATATAAAAACATTCAGGCGTCGAAGTACTCGTCCGCATCGCTGTCATCTGGAAACGTGCCCAAAAGACTGGCAGCATTGCCACGCTGAATGGCAATGCTAATTCTTTGGCCAAAGAACAATCCAGCCCTCTGGTCACGTGAAGTGTCGACTAGTCGGTGAGAAATTTGTTTAAAAAGGAGACGCGCACTCGGGCCCCATGACCCCAAACGGCTCAAAACTGTAGTTACCCATAAGGTTACAGTATTTGCACCGCTTGAGGGTCTCAGCAGCCGCAGCAGCAGCGCCAGCACAGCTCGCCGTGCTAGGAACATGAGATGGAGCAAGGGTATCGACACAGGTTGCGTCCCACACCAGAGACCTACCCACCTTCCAAGGCAACAACGTCATACCGTCTGGTCTCTTTCTATCGTCACGTACCAAGCCGTTTGGTTCTAAAACCGCAGGTACGCCGGCGGTGACAAGGCGACGAATAGTAAAGGTGATTAAATTATATGGGTTATATTAATAAATGCGTTTAAGACCTTTTCTCAAAAAAAAATTACCATTTTACTATGTAAATTATAAAATGTAAAAAGTTTTGACGGTAGTTATTCTTGTTTAACTGTTTAAACTGAAACGAATTGAAGCAATAAGATGATTTATTATGTTATAAGTTTCTTCAAAATGTGAGAAGATATCACTTTTACAAACTCATTATCTCTGCAGCCCTTGGACTCTGCATTTATTCGGTTTTACCGGTAGATAGCGCGTAAAAAGTTACATGTTACTGCATTTTAAACTCGATTTAATTAAAAAAATGCATTTATCTTGTTTTACCAGTAAGCAGACGATAAAGGAGTTTTTTTAGACAAAACACCACCATACGTCGATAAAAACGAGCCAAAAGAATTGAACACTATACAACTAGTACACCTAACTTGGATTTGATGATTCCAGAATAATAGAATAGCATTTAAAAAGTAGACATATAAACGTGTCAGTTTGGTTAAAGATAACTTTATCTATTCAGTGACTAATAGTAAAACTCTCGAGTTTGAGTTCATATGATTCGTTTTGACCAATTCAATTCACAAGATAAAACGCAAATTTCATGTAGTAAGGACCTTAAATGGAGCACTTGGTGCTGACGGTCCGATGATGGAGCCAGGAGGTGGTTAGTGGAACTCTTCAGAGGCTATTAGGAAACCGCTCAAGTCATAAGTTCGTGGACTTTAGACTTATCAACAAAATGAATACTGGAATAAAAGTAAAAAAATAACAAGTAGTTTAAATATAAACAATAAAACCGGCCAAGTGCGAGTCGGACTCGCGCACTGAGGGTTCCGTACAAACCTGTGTATAAGACCTGAGTATTTGATATCAATTTAAATTTAATACCTCTACGCGTTCATGAGGAAAGGGGTAGTAAGTTTAAAATATTTTTATAATAGTGATGTAACTATAATTTTCGGTTTTCTCAATTTTTCCTTCATCTATATCTATTTAATGTGCTATAAGACGTTGCTTCGTACCAAATTTCTAGATTCTGAGTTCACGGGGTGTACCCTGTAGGTTTTGATTCCCTTGCTAGTGTCGAAAATTTTCGGAAATTAGCGGCATAAACGGCTGTATCTTTTGATTGCGTTGGCTCAGAAGTTTAATTTCTTTACAGCTCCAAGGGACAGTAGACCTGCACAGCGGCGGCGCGTTTAATAACCACCTGCTCCTCAACTCGCGGGCCGCCACGCCCCTCCGCGCCTACGCGATTTTAAATTACACTCTAGGGGTAGAGCAGACTCGACTTTTTTTTAAAGAGTAACCATGGAGTTTCTTGCCGGCTCTTCTCCATAGGAAACGACCAATTGGAACCGTGCACCTAGAATCTGACGTTTCATAAGTGCCCATGTAGGTTTATGTGAAATAAAATATTTTGATTTTGATTTTGATTTTGACGGCGCGTCGTGTTCCACGGGCGCCTCAAAGAGATGTCAGCACAAAATGACGGGGTCCTTTAGGGCTGACGCCTCAGGGTCGCGGGTAATTCGAAATTGTAACCGTGGCCCTGGCACAGGCAACTGAAGGAACACTGGGGGGTCTTAGCCAGTAAAAGTCTGACACGCCCCCCGCTCCACCCAGAGCGGGAGAAGTCATTTGATGTTTTCCCACCCAAAAAAAAAAAAAAGAGCTGACAACACTGCGTGGAGTTAGATTTACAGCGATTCGTTTCTGTCACTAAAACCTAATTCTTAGCAAATGTTATGGGACTAAAAATTTATTATAAATGTACATTCGGAATAATAAGCACACATTATTTAACATAATACTTAGGACATATGTCTTTAGGTTATGCAAAATGAGGAGATTCCAAACAATTTGCTGCTAACTGATGGAGATACTGAAAGTAACTGAAACATTCAGTATTTGGGTATGTCGGAAGTGTTGGGCGTCAATGTTACTGACATGAAGCAATCGTTGAAGGAGCGCTTCTTTGGCCGCCTGAAGAAAGTATTTAATAGTCTTTTATCAGGCGGAAACAAGGTGCGCCAAACTTTCGCGGGATTTACAGTCTCATTACTATGACGTGGTTGATGCATTCGGTTTGCAGTCAGCAGTGTACGGACCCTCCTATCCAGGGCGTCAAGTTTGGTCTGAGTCCATTTGAGTATTCCGAAAAAGTGCATCAAAACCGGCATAACCCAACCGTTGAAGGCGCTCAACTTGTTTCCGCCTGATAGGTCTACTAGGCTTATCCGGTCTATATTTTTTGGGTTCTGTAGTACTACCACACTACAGAACCTTGACAAAATCACAAAATCTTGACGACGTGAATAACTTTATTCTTCAGGTCCAAGATTGGTTTACAGTAAATAATTTGGTACTAAATGAGAAAAAAACCAAATGCATTCGATTTAAATTACCTAATACTAGAAGTAGCGAATGTGACATCATATTGAACGGAGAAAAACCGGAATTTAGTAATCAGACGGTTTTCCTAGGAATCACGCTAGACGAGAAGTTACAGACGGGCTGCTGACATTGAACCCATTTTTATTTTGCAAAAGAGAGCTTTCAGAGCCATTTACAATCTACGTCGCCGCGAATCTCTTAGGGAACTATTTAAGAAGATTAATATAATAACTGTACCTTGCCAGTTCATTTATGAAAATATTATGAATGTTAGAAAGAATCTGCATCTATTTAATAAAATAAGTGATATACATAATATTAACACTAGAAATAAAAATAAAATAGATCAACCATTTTTCAGACTATCGAAAGTACATACATCTTTTATGGGGTACTGTGTTAAATGTTACAACAAAATACCTTGTGAAATATTGCAATTAAATGAAAGAAAGTTTAAAACTCATGTTAAAAAAAACACTTTGTAAACAAGCATATTACAAATTGGAAGATTATATCCTAGATAAGAATGCTTGGAAACATGCTGGTCCTGCTCCATAGGAAAATCTAGAGGCTAGACAAAATCATACTATTTGCTTATATATTTATCATATATTTTTACAATTGTTTGTAAATATGTGAGCACAATGTACCTATCACGTGATTAATTTACATGCCTTTGCTTTATTTTTAATTATTTTTCCCAATTGTGGTATAGTATTTTTATTCTTGGTGCATCGTCTTCACATATAGAAATATAATTAATGTATACAAAATATTGTAAAACATTTTAAAAGAGTAACGGTGGAGTTTCTTGCCACTTCTTCTCCATACGAAACTACTTTTTGGAAGAGGCGCCTAGAATCAGTTCTACTTTTAATATAAATTTTGACGTTCAAAAGTGCCTTTTTATGGGCCTATTTGAAATAAATGCTTTGACTTTGACTTCGACTTTACCTGATTTATGTAGCAGGTGGGTTATCCTGTCGTTAGGAACTGGAGCAGTGACCCCGACTCTAAGGCTGACAAGAACTAGAATCCCAAGCGGGCGTAGGACCTTTGGAAGCATTTTATCCAAAAGTTGTGCAGCCCGTCCAGTCCTGGAGATTTCCAGTTAGATAACGGACGGACTGCACGAACTACATCTTGGGGGCTGATGGTAAGTGCCCCCATTTCTGGTAATTGATGACACGCTCGCTCGATCTCCCTAGTCCAATCTCCATCGGTGTGATTGACAGGCACCGACCAGATGTTTCGCCAGAACGAACAGCTTGGTCCGGTCGTTCCCAAGCCCTATAAACCCACTGTAGGAGTCGGCATACAACATCGAGCATAAGCGACTGACTCGTTTGCGTGTTTAACGCTGATTGGTTAACCACATTTCTGAGGAGCTAATCAGCCAATAGGATATAAGCAGTTCTTGTCTGTAGTTGCCAGAGTTGTCATCTATGATTATTGTTTTGTCAATGCATCTGCTCGAGTGCAGTTTATTGGTTTGTTAATAAATTCATTATCATTCCCAAAACGAGTGTTTTACAGAGCAGTCCAAGTAGTGCCCATACCCACCTTTTATTGCTTTGGAATATGCGATTCTGATTGTACCGCTCCACTCTTCGCCTGTACCGACGAATACGGGTTGCCCATGCACAGGTTTTCTGCTTCAGGAAATCGATACGCTCTGTGTCGCGGGTCAAATAATCTCGAGAACTAATATCAGTCCCCGAGAACGCCCGCCTCACAGGGATTTTTGTAGGATGTTCGAGGCGGCCCGCGAGTTGAGGAGCAGATGGTTGTAACACGCGCCGGTGCGGCTGAGGCTGGCCGGCGGGGCCGACCAGCAAGCCGAAGCTGCGGTGGTGAGCGTTAAACCCATCTGCGAAGATAAACACGCGTGGAACCGCCGGAGCCGTGATAGAAACCATTCCTGCTGCATGTTGCATGCTGCATGCCGCGTGCTAGCTTGCATGCTGCTTGCTTGCTTGCGTGCTGCATGCTTGCTTGCAAAAACCACATGTTCACAATCAACTGCTTTATTCAGTACATGTATAATATATTTATTTTTGTATGTATCATACAAATTATGGTACAAAATCAGATATTTCTTAATTATCAAAAAAATTATACATACAACGTATACAATAACTATTAAATAATTTTGAATTTAGGACATAACTTTTATTGAAACGGTTTTAAAATCGCGTCGGCGCTTCGGGGCTCCGGCGGTCCCACGCGAGTTTATCGTCGCAGATGGGTTTAACACTTGTTACAACCACCTGCTCCTCAACTTGCGGACCGCCTCGCCCCTCATTTACGCGATTTTAAATTACACTCTAGGGGTAGAGCAGACAAGACTGCGTGGAGTCGGATTTACAGTGATTCGTTTCTGTCACTAAAATATTATAAAAGAACATTCGGAATAATACACATTATTTAACACAATACTTAGGACATATGACTTTAGGTCATGTTTAATTAGGAGATTCAATTATTCTAGTACTCGATATTATGACAGAATACATTTAGAACTATAGATAATTGTGTTAAACACAATTTCGGGATTTTGAACATTATGGTTACTGAAGTTTACAGCAAACGTGTTATGGATAATGAATTTCAGACAAACAATTTTAGGAGAAGAAAGAGAGTAACGAAACACCGTCCTCCATTGCCTCATACACGACATCAGGAAGGTTCGCAGAGTTGCATCTATTTTATCCAACTCCAGCACCCTCACGAGCCATGTACGTGGTACCGAGTCATAGGCCTTCTTGGAACATATCCAACATGTCGACAGATCTTTGCCGGAACGATGAACCTGTTACCGTGAGATCCATTCCTACATCCATTTTGAGAGGCAGACATAATGGAGTTGGTGTCTATATGTTTGTTAATTTGACTTCTCAAAATGGATGTAAGAACTTTATAGACATATTATTTTTGGGTTCCGCGGTGCTTCCTGATTTATGGAGCTGGTGGGTTTATTCCTGTCGTGAGGAACTGGGGTAGCGAACCAGACTCCAAAGCAGTCTGGTACTGAGCTGCGGAAATAAGGTGCGCACCTTCAACGCTTGGGTCATGCCGGTTTTGATGTACTCTTTCGGCATGCTCAAATGGACTCAGACCAAACTTGATGCCCTGGTATCGTATGGATAGGAGGGTCCGTACACTGCTGACTGCTAACCCACGGTCATCGGTAATGAGACTGTATATCTCACGAAAGTGTGGAGGTCGAGGCTTTTTAAACGGTAAGACCCTTCAGCCGCAGCCGCAGCCGCACTTGCAGTCTCAGGGAATATTTCTTAGAAGCCGACGTGGGGATGCATCGAGATGTGGTCGCAGTGGACAAGGGCCTCACCCCGCTCTCCTTAGCGAAAGAGAAGTGGTTTCAAACCACTTCTCTTTCGCAGCAGTACTAGTTTTGTCTGTGAGATTATGGATGAAGTTATCATGACGAATATTTATCGGAAATACATTGTCAAGGACGGTACGGTAAACAAATTCAGGAGCACATCCTTGCTACAAATGAGTTAGTGGACATGTGCAATTCTAAAGCAGTCAAAGTGGACCTGCTGACTCTCAGCGGCCCTCAATGTTCATTGCAAAGGAAATCCGAACTTGGCAAGCTCCAACCTGAGGCAACGGAGAACCCGTCCCAGTCAGGACTTGCTCAGGTCTCCATTCCTAATATAGATACACCAGATATTGAACAAAGTCCAGTGCAAGTAGTGCAGACGGAAGCAAGCTCTCTCCCTTGTACTAGTAAAGTTTGTTACTGCTCCATTATGTTTTCTGATAGTTTTGGAAAAGGGTTAGGAAAATTACTTAGCAACAACCTGAGTCATTCTTCTCAAAATTTCTGTATGCCACAAACTTCCTACACACAAATAATGTCTTCAATAACTAGGAATGAATATGATCCAAATGGCATTATTACAGTACTTATAGGTAATAGTTATAATGTAACAAAAGATGACATCACTGATAGTGTCACCAAACTACTAAAGTTAAATTGCAAGAAAATAATTTTGTGTGCTTTCCATACTTTGAGCACTTTTCAAATAGGCAAAACAACTACATTCATGTTAAATAATTACATGCATTTCTTAGTTAGTCACCATAGTGACAGGTTTCTATTTTTTGACACTAACATTTTTGTTGATAAGCTAAGGTCGACCAGGGTTACTATATATCTGCTACTACTAGCTTTTATTATTAACCCAGACATAAGTAGTATGTCGAAGAGACCTTTAGTTAGCACCACAATTAGTTATAGTACTAATGTTGAGGTGGTTAGCTCAGATAATTTAAACTAGTTTGTAAGACAACAGAAGGTACCACTAATAGTATAGTTCCACTTAAAAACAAAATGGTGTTTTCTAGCACTACAATAGTTAACTGTAGAAAAGGGGCTAAGCAGAAATCCTTGAAATTCCACAAAATATTCAAGGTTTTAACTCCAAACAATTGGAAATTGAATTGTTACAAACATAGCGTTAAACTGTCTTGTGTTGAGCAAGATAAGCATGTTATAGTGTGCGTTTACAGACCCCCAAATTATCAAAACTTCTCTATATTTGAGTCAGTAATGGAAGATGTTTTGGCTAAACTTGCAACTGGTAATAAATCAATTATTATTTGTGGAGACTTTAACATTAATATTTTAGGAAATAATTAAACTACCAGTAGATTATTGAATTTGTTTAAATCACTCAATTTGTCAAATGTGTTTTTAGAACCAACACGAACAACTACAACTACGGTTTCATGTATTGATAATGTATTTGGTTGCTGCGACTATTTAGATAAAGCTATCGTTAATTATGTCCCTTCAGATGACAGCGGTTTGACCGCTGTGATCTGAAGGGAGATAATTAACGATCGGCGGCGGTCTCTTTCGGCCCTGGTTCAAGCCATGGTAAGGAGCGAGATTGAATGGGAAGCCGTCACCTCCTTCTGAGATGCAGTAATGCTCGCGAAGAAGGAGGCGGAGAGCAGGGAGAGGCAAACCTTGTGCCCTCACGCCCCTAGTCGCCGCAGGAGACGCCCTGGGCGTCGGGAATCGCAATCGGAAAACAGATTCCCGGCCACCGTAAGCGCGGGCTTGCGGAAGGCAAGCAATGGGTAGCTCACCGTCCGATGGACCAGGCCCAGGTCGACAGCGCGTTGTGTCCCACGCCCTCCTCAAAGAGATGTCAGCACCAACTGACGGGGTCCGTTAGGGTCCATGCCTGCCAGGGTGGCGGGTTGTTCGAAAGAGATACCGTGGTCCCTGGCGCAGGCAACTGAAGGAACACAGGTGGGTTTTACATTACACGTAAACTGTGAGATGACGTCACAGTCAGTTGACGTACCCTCCTCACCCTCCTACATTTTACATGTTCACTCACATTCTTACTGCAGATGATGATATATGAACAAGGACGCGTGAAAGTGTTAGATATGGCAACGAGCTCTGAATGTCGTTCAGATTTTACATTTCCCTCTTCAAAGACAATAACGTTAGGAGATTTTTCTTTCCTACTTTGAAGTCTTGTAGCATTCTCGTTTAAAGGTTTGCATTTTAAAGGCAAAGAAGCTCCGAAAATAAAGAAGGCATGTCTACATTATCGATTTCCTCTCGCCAAATGAGTATTTGGGTACCATTGAAAAAGTGCAAAAAAAATCCGTTTATTATATTTCATGTTCCATCCATCCTCCGCTCACCACATATTAAACAAATAAGTGACGTGTGTCGCGCGGTGCCGACTAAATGCCACTGTGTGACTTCACACTAGATCACTTTCATTTTCCCCGCGTCGGGTATCTCGCGGTATTTACATTTTTTTACACCCCTCGTGCCGATGATATTCCATTAATCTATAGATCTGTCACGTGTGCTCGATTCGGTCAAGAGAGATTAATGTCTTCATTTACCAAGATTGGAAAACCGGTTGATTTCGTAAAACTACATCGCTACTCCTTTTTCTATCAAGAATAAATATTAATTTGAAAGATCGTTCTCACGTTAGAAAATAACTTTGATAACCTTAGCAAATAACAAACAAAGAACGTATGCCCTCACTTTTGACTTCGAAGTTCTTCAGTAGGTTGGTTATCAACATATTATTATAACTACATACATAGTATAACAACTTTTTTTGAAGTATTATTAGAAGGTTACGATTCGAACCATGTAATATTAATTCTGGATTCGTAAATATTATCGAGTTAGAACATTTTAGAATAATTTGATTAGTGCCGAAAAATCAAGATTAGCGAAATAAACGGGCAAATGTGCCAACTTATTCAACCGGCGAAATTGCCTAATAGAATTAACATAATTGATTACACACACATAATAAAACTTGAGTATGGTTGTAAAAATTGAATTAATTTGTTACATTATGTTATCTGATGGTTTAATGGTACAAAAATATATTTTAAATTACATTATTATACCATAAAACTTAACTGAGTAGGAACACGAAGGCACTTAAATTGATTTTGTTTTTTTTTCCATTTCAAAAATCCTCAAAGGATATTATCCTGTTTTCCCAATGTTGATACAAAGTTTACTTATCGGATTGCAAATTTTGACCGTCTGAGAGGTAGCTCCGCTTAGGTCTCGATTTCGAGATTGTATACCATACTACACAACAAAATTCTACACTGATTGTTCTAGTCAATCTTGTGAAACTTTAACAGCTTCCCTCTATTCTTCTATATTATGTCAAACACGATTCCAAGTACCTATTGTTTCCTTGCAGCTTGTGGATCTGTTCACCGCGAACCTGCCTATATCTTCACATGTTGGTTGTTTGTCGGTCATGTCTGTAGTATTGTGTCCCATGATAATGTAGTCTTAGATACTCCTGCTTCCAATCTACCCGCTCCGAGTGAGAGTGTACGAGTATACTGTGTATGTGAACGGTCGTATTCTAGGGACGTTAAAGTGTTGATTAGGGTCGTGTTATATAAATCTAATATACTTTTTTTAAATGTTGTGTCGCTTCTGGTCTCTAAGACTAGTATATCTGCAGACTTCATCATCTCATGATCATGTTCGTGACGTGCTTTTCACTTAGTAAAGTTATGCTTGCTTGTAATGCGAACCAGTTCAGTTTAAGAGCAGCCCTCACCATTACAAAATTGAATACATACTAAGAATTCATTTACGTATTTAAAAACATTCGTTTTCACGAAAGCTCTGTCTTTATAATACATTCTACATAAACTCCAACTTCTCTTGCTTATTTTTTCTTATCTTTGATGTTTCTCACATTTGCATGCAATTTTATCGGCCCATTTGTGCAAAGCCTACAAAACTCGGACACAATTCGGATCTAATTTTGAGTTATTCGTTTTGCTCGTTGGTTTTTTCTCAAAGATAATAACCTAAATAGAAAATATTGTTAATTGGTTCGAAAAACAAACATCACAATTCTATTGCATTAGTTTTACGCAATTATATGGCGATAAAACATTTAAACCCCGGTATTTATCAAAATCAACGCAAACAAGCAATAACATGCTTGAGCATGTCATAACAAAGTCCAGATGTTCCTATTAAAAAGACGTTCTATCCTATAATCAGATTTTCAGTTCCATTTACTTGAAGGGTCCAAGTTTATTCGGATAACGTCGCTTAGACAAATGTGCTCAAAGCACATGGATAATCTGTGGCCCAGCACGGACAAAGACTTAATAATATTACCAAAAAAAACTGTAATATAACCTGTAATTTCATTCATAGCTTTAATTCTCCGCATAAATCTGTGAAAAAATATATCAATTTTAAAAAAGTATTATTTGTTTGTTTTATTTTGAGGTTTCCATCCGTGTTTTACTAATGTTGCAATTCTTTAAAATAAAATGGAAATGAGTTTATATTTTTGTTGTTCGATACGACATGTATTTACTTGTAATTTAGATAACAGAGGAAGAGAAAACATATTTTTATGCGTGTTCAGTGATACCGGAACTGACATAGACATATATTATTATTCTCTTTTAATAAAAAATCAATAAATTAATTGGATAATGAAAGTAATGGAAAAACCGTATTCTGCTTAGATATGTATAAATACACGAAGCAATAAATATACGTTTACAGAATAGCGCATATTTCGTCATAGTGGTTGATCCAATTACACATCCTATCTAAACATCCGTCTAAACATCACGCCTGTAATTCCTGAAGGGTAAGCAGAGGTATACGCGTGTAATGCGGGTATACGTACAGTTTACCCGCATTTAGCCAACTATGTCTAATCCCCATGTAATATATTGCCATCAACTGGGCACAAATCCAAACTCCACGCTACTACTGAGAATTTTAATATAACATAACAATAATTAATTAGCAAGTATGTATCTTTACAAACAGAAATTCAGTGCAGGACACGTTATTGCATTATTATAGTAAGGTCATTTAAAATATACTTCGACTTTTACGATATACTTTCTGCTAAAATAAAAACACTGCCTACACACTTTACCTAATAAATAAATATTTGACAGCTTATGTGCACAACACAATATATCAGTTCTATTAATCAAATAAGCAGTATACAGATTCTAGCTAGGTACGTGTTACGGGTTTAAAATAGATTGTTTTATAATAATGACATGACAATTTAGGCCATTCATGTGTAGCCTATTAGTATTCTTGTAGCACTTACCTTGATTGTTATTTTGTGATTTCTTGTGGTGTTTTACGACTACTGTTTTATGTTTCTGGATATCTTTTGTAACTGCTCACCCGACCGACCCCAGCTTTCACGGACTTTGCATCTTCTCATTTCAATTTACTTTGGCTACTCGCACTCTGTAAAACTGATTTTACCCTATTTTTAATAGACATCCGACGCTGCACTAACTGTGGTATAGCAACGCTTCGCTTAAGTAGCCATTTGCTGTATTTACTGATATGAATACTGTGGATGACTCCGCGATTGGAGACTATAAACATTTGCAGTAACGTCTTCAGCACGTCTTATAAGGGTTATTTATTTTAGGTTACTGCGTCTAATCATGTGTGCCATTCTTACAAGTTACTGGCTAGGCAGACTTCAAACTCTGGTACAAGTGGAACACCAAGCCCTAGTGTTGGCTATCGTCATGTGTGTAAAAACTGTGAAGGATCCTTGATGCGTGTTCGTTTTCACTCACTGACACGTAACCCTGAAAGCAATAGCATATCATTATGAATGGATTTTTCTTAAAAATTATTTGATTATATTATGTACCACGACTGTTTTAATATTTTAAACAATTATTATATTATAGAGTTGAACAATGTGTACTTTTTCGTATAATTAGGTGAGACCGAGAAGCTCTATTAGTCACCCATATTGGCAACGAGCTTACAGATAGCAATCTCCTGTGCCCAGGTAGCCAAATAATGTCAGCGATGACGGTCAACGACAAGAAGAAAATACCATGGTTCCACAAGTCCCGAGGATACACACGTTGAAACATTTTTTCACATTGCCAGATTTTTCTAGAGCTAAATAATAAGCAAAAAGATTGCTTTGTTTTAGAGTGTCAGAATATAGATCGTTTCGATTTCCTTAACTTCAAGGCAATTATTTATAAGGGAATCCAAATATTATGTCATAGCTAAGAACCGGGTGCGTTCTGTGATCGTATTGAAAAAGAATGGATTATGTTTAATAATCCAAACACAGAAATAATCATTCATTTACAGTAGCACACATACAAGATATTTTGATAATTAAAAGTACAATACCGGATCTAATTAATTTTGACAATATTGACACAATGCCAGACCACCTGTGTTGGGTCGTATAAAATCTGAATTCCGTTCAATTCTTGCTGAAGTGCCCAGGCTAGCTTAAACGCTAAATGCTGACATCGCAAAACATGAATGTAATGAGAATCAAGCATTTAGGCGGTTCAAGGTTCTTCAAGGATCAAGGTTTTTTCATTTTGAATAGGGATTTAGAGATGCCACGGTACCACGGAAATCGCACCTGCGTGCAAGCTTCTGAGCAGCTGGGTGAATAACAGCTAAGTATATATGAGGCTAATCAGTCGAGGGCAGTTACAATATGTAGTTGGGTGGTGGAGGTGATAAATAGGAGATTTAAAAGAGATTTTAAAATATTTAGAGATGAATATAACAATTCAACATCCAAAAACATAATGAATGATTACGTTGTTGCTGCTGCGTTGACAAATGCATTTCACCCTCATATTAGAGACATCGGTGATGCTGGGGAGATCTTACAAATAATAATAATAATTAAAAAATGGCAACACCGTGTCAACAAAACGTCTGAATTTCAAATTTTAACTAATAATATTAGTGAAAATAATTTTGACCAAGTCTTACAATAGTCTTTCAATAGAAACGAATCCTGAAAATTGTAAATTACTTTAAAAACCAAAAAAGAGACCATAACACATCAAAGTGTAACAAATTTAATCAAAAACTACAGAATCGGAGGTGACATGACAGATGTCACCCCCGATAAAAATAACATGAACAAGAACTGACGAAATTGAAATGAGGAAACTATGTTGACAAGATCAGCCGCGCGTCAATCACGCCCACCACCTCCGGACTCATCGCTCTGCTCCGCCTCGCCGCCGCCGGTACCCAGCGCTACTGTGAGCGCTGTGACGACACCAACCGCGGTAGTTGCGTCGAGCTCGAGCGACGAGTATTTCTCCCCGCCCACCACGCCACCACCTGCTCGTCGACGAGGAGGATGCCGGCCGCCGGACGGCTTAGGACCTCGAGGCCCACCGGCCTCTGATAGGGTCCCAGCTCCCGGCGGAAGTGTGCAGCGCATGAGATGGACACGATCCATCAATGAAAACGTCATGCGCTCATACTATGGGGCTACAGAGGGGGGAAATAATCTGACCGCGTACCGTGTTCGGATGCTCTCTCTTTTTCAGGTGCTTGAGCCAGCTGTCAACGTTTCGGCACAACGACTGTCGGATCAGGTGCGGGTCATCCAACGTAATCATATGTTGGATGACACTGTGCTTGATCACCTGCAAAGTGAAATGCAGAGTAGCCATGTCATCGCCCCCCCGTCGCAGACTGTTGAGGTACTATCACAGTCCAACACAAATCAAGCTGACGAAGGAAGTGATGATAGGGCTACAAATGTAAGTACCCAGTGCAATGAGGAATTGAGGAATGCTTTGGAGTGTGCGATTCGGGAATATCGGTTCATGTCGCCCAAACTTAGACCACGCTTACCTCGTTTGCCCATGCATAACAAAAATAGGGCGCTGGTGGCGGTCCTGGATTCGCAGTTATCAAACTATTTTGATGACTGCGAAGACCTCACCGATACTCATTCGATTCTGTACTGCGCGGCTGTAGCGGCATGTCGCGTAGCTCACGTCAAATTTCCCAATGACTCTAGAGCTACGCGACCGAAACCAAGCGTACCAGCCTGGCAGTGCAGAATTGAACACCGTATTGGTGGGGCCAGAGCGCTCATCGGCAAACTAATCTGCTTCAGAGACGGCAATACTCGTCCAAGAGTGATGCGCTTTGTGAGGCGGGCGTTCTCAGGGACTGATATAAGCTCCCAGAACTATCTGTCCTGCGTCACAGAGCGCATCGACTTCCTGAAGCAGAAAGTGTATGCATGGGCTAACCGTATTCGTAGGTATAAGCGGCGAGTAGAGCGATACACTCAGAATCGCACCTTCCAGAGCGATGAAAGGTGGATTTATAGGGGTTGGGAGCGACCGAACCAAGGTGTGGGTGACACGTGCCTGCCAGATGATGATGCTATGTGTTCTTTCTGGCGCAGTATCTGGTCGGTGCCTGTCAGTCACACCGAAGGTGACTGGACTCGGGAAGTCGAGCGAGCCTGCAATCCAATACCAGAAATCGGGGCTATTACCATCTGCCCCCAAAATGTAGCTCGTGCAGTCCGTCCGTTGCCTAACTGGAAGTCTCCAGGGCCGGACGGACTGCAGAACTTTTGGATCAAATGGATCACAAGATCGCACGCTCGCTTGGCGGCTCAGTACCGGACGGCTTCGGAGTTTGGTTCGCTACCCCAGTTCCTAACAACAGGAGTTACTCACCTGCTCCATAAATCAGGTAGCACCGCGGAACCCAAAAATTATAGGCCAATCACGTGTTTACCGACGGTCTATAAAGTGCTTACATCCATTTTGAGAGCTAAAATTAACAAACATATAGTCACCAACTTCATCATGTCTGCCTCTCAAAATGGATGTAGGAACGGGTTCCGCGGTACTAAGGAGCTACTCCTCATTGATATGGCCATTAGCCAACAGGTTCGTCGTTCCCGAAAGGATCTGTCGACATGTTGGATAGATTACAAGAAGGCCTATGACTCGGTGCCACATACGTGGCTCATGAGGGTGCTGGAGTTGTATAAAGTAGATGCAACTCTGCGCATCTTCTTGATGTCATGTATGGGGCGATGGAGGACGGTCCTTCGCTATCCAGGATGTCGGAATATCCTGAGGAATAGCGAGCCGATAAGGATCGAGCGAGGCATATTTCAGGGCGATACACAGTGTACCGCGTAGAACATGCTAGGTGGACAATATTATTTTATGATATTTAACGATGCTTTTATATATAAGTAGTCATGTTGAGGCATTATTAATAGTTTTTGGTATGATTTTGTAATAAAAAACAAAAAAATATGAAAAAATAGAAAAAAAATATTTAAAAATAATAAAACAAACAACAAAAATGCATTAAATAAATAAATACCTACTGTACAAACTAACTTAACCTAAACCTAATCATCAGAATCATCATCAAAATCTTCTGGTGAATCGTCATCATTTTGTGGTAATGTGCGACAATATGATGACGTTTCCGGTCTTGATGCTACTATGGTCGGGCTTACGATTAACTTTAATTCTTCTGCAAATATTTTTTCCGGCTTTTTTCGGGGAATCTCACGAAGGCCATTGATCAAAGGGTCAGATGTTATTATTAACATGGACAGCAAGTCTCTATTCGTGGCAACACGTGAGCACTTGCGGGTGTTGTACTCCCTAAATCTGCGGCAATCTTTGTTACGTGCTTCTTGAGCCTCTTCGGAAAGTTGCCCAATTGGAAGCAATGCCGCTTTGATGACCTCAGTACTGTGTACTAATATTTTATGTACAGTAGCAGGCATATAGTACCACGAATAGAGACTAAGGTAATGTCTTCTAGTTTCAAGACAAAATTTATTAAATTCAACTAAGTTTATCTCGAACCCAGAAGACAATGTCCTCAAAATAACATCGAATTGTTTGATAATAGTAACATCCAATCCTGTGATTTGAGCGCTCATCTCAGCATTCATAAAAAAGCGACGGGCTGTGTTTCCATCATTGGAAGAACCAAATCCTGGCTTTGGTTTATATACAATGAGTCCCATCTCGTTCTTGAATATCCACTTGATTTCTTCGGAACGAATCTTGATATCAGCTTTGTCTTCGTCGCTTCTAGCCTGCCATTTCTTAATATTCAACTTATAGCTGATATGTAAAAGGCATTCAAAGCAACGAATCAAAGCATGAAGTGTAGATAAACCAAAGTCAAAATGTTCCTGATTGCTGTTAAACTTCGCGGGGTCATCGTTCATCGTCTTGGGGGTGGCACCACAGATAAAACACTTTTGAGATGAACGAGTTTCCGTTAAGGCGTTACATACCTTTCCGTCTATCATTGTCTGAAGAAGTTCGTGTTTCACAGAGATTTGAGAATCACCAAAGTTGATAAGTGTTGGAAGAAGAGCATTAATTTCTTCCAACAATCTATTTGTCTCCGCTAACGTGAAGTCACTCGTTTCCTTAGCAAATATAAATTTGATAGGGCGACAATACATAGTTGATGAAGGCCGAGGATTTTGCCAAATAATTTTAGACCCATCATATAACTTAAGGGGAACGAAAGAAAATACGAAAAGAAATTCGTCCGTATCTTCAGTGTTCTCAAATTTCTGTATGTATGTGCTGTGCCCAGAACTTCCATCACATCCCCATTTACTAACAAGTGTAAACGTTGGACTTGTTGGGAGGACACTACTGATAACTTCATTCTGTGCTATTACTAGACGTTCCGCTGTTTTATCTAATAAGGCTTGCAAATTTATTTCAGCACGAGTTTCTGTTATAGAAACGTGATCCTCTGCAGGGTGAAGGGCCTTTTTAGATTTTACTACACTAAAATATGACGGAAACACATTATGTCCTGCCATTATGGACCACTTCCTAGTTTGTTTGTAAGCATGTGTTGTTGACTTAGAATCTATATAGTATGCTAAGGCTTCGTCACTACTTAACTGCCTAGGATTAACGGAACTGGTATTTTCTTTTGACTTAATAATATTATCTGGCCTTTCACTAATGTCTCTAATCACACGGGCAACTTTTCTTTGCCCTGCTGAACGCATAGCAATTTCGGCAGCAGTCACTAATTCACTGGCACTTCGAGATTCTACGAGATCCACGACTCGACGTTTCTTCGTCTTAAACGACGATTCCTCGAAATCTTTGCGAGGTCTTCCTGCAGATGTCACAACCTCACTCGATGTTCAAGGTTGTGGGGCTAAAGAACTCACAGTAAACTGTATGTCTCCTTCATCCAGCCAAGTCTTATTTCTAATTAAAAAACGCTCCTTCGATTTTCCCGAAGCCAACCATTTGGCTTCAATCTTAGTAGAAAAGTTGGATATTATCAACTTTATTTCTCTTTGGCTGCTTTCAGTAATGTCACCAAAGTGAAATTTTGAAGAAAGATAGTCATAAATACGTGATCTTTTATCATTCTTCGTGTGTTTCAACCACTCTTCAAAAAATGCTACCCTTGAAATAGAGTAAACGTGTTCTGAAAAAAAAAAAGAAAAAAAGTTGTACTGAAGTGTGCTAAACAATATGTGTATTTTTACAAACTACACAGTTATACCTACAATATATCTAAAAACTAGCTGGAATAGAGGCGAATCAATGTATTTCCTGAACGTTCAAAGTTTTGTTTATGAAAAAAATTACGCAAAAATTTATGCATTAAGTTAAAAAAATGCTAAAAATTTATTTTAATAGATTCTGATAAAAATAATATATTGAATAATAGTACATACCCTCAGTATTAATATCCATCACAAAAAACTTTCACAATATCACTATAAACCACTATGAGATGTGCACAAAAGTGTCGCTAAATTGCAACTGATTGACCGGAACGCAGTCATAGAGTTCAGAAGTCAGGTAATGAGTTTATCATTACCTGACTTCTGAACTCTATGACTCATCAGTTAAGCATTTGAAAAACCACTTTTTCTCGGAATTTGGAGTTTGGGGGTGTTGTTTGTGTTATGCAATTAAGATTTCCTGGAAATGAAAACTTGAATTATGTCCACCTAGCATGTTCTAGGCGAAATACTGTGCGATAGTTTGAGCCGGCTTTGGTTCTGCTTAGCATTGAATCCTCTAAGCACACTGCTAGAGGATTCAGGTCTAGGCTATCAGCTGAGGAGAGGTGGTCAGGTTATATCTCACCTTCTCTACATGGATGATCTAAAAATCTTTGCCCCCAACAATTTGCAACTAATGGAGCTACTGAAAGTAACTGAAACTTTCAGTAGTGCCATCAGGATGGAATTTGGTATGGACAAATGTGTGGTCATGCATGTAAAGCGAGGGGAGTTTGTGGAATCCGTGGGAACCCAACTCTCGGATTCCATAAACGTCAGAGCCCTCTCCGCATCCGAAACCTATAAGTATTTGGGTATGTCGGAAGCGTTGGGCATCAATGGTACTGACATGAAGCAATCGTTGAAGGAGCGCTTCTTTGGCCGCCTGAAGAAAGTGTTAAATAGTCTTCTGTCAGGCGGAAACAAGGTGCGCGCCGTTAACGGTTGGGTCATACCAGTTTTGATGTACTCTTTCGGCATACTCAAATGGACTCAGACCGAACTCGACGCCCTGGATAGGAGGGTCCGTACACTGCTGACTGCAAACCGAATGCATCACCCACGGTCATCGGTAATGAGACTGTATATCCCGCAAAAGTGTGGTGGTCGAGGCTTTTTAAACGCTAAGACCCTACACAATCGCGAGATATGCAGTCTCAGGGAATATTTCCTAGAAGCCGACGTGGGGATGCATCGTGATGTGGTCGCGGTGGACAAGGGCCTCACCCCGCTCTCCTTGACTAAAGAAAACTGGCGCAAACCTGTAGTACTTGACACTAATGATCGCATGGAAGTATGGCAGAGTAAGGAGCTTCACGGGCGCTTTTTCCGGGCCCTACATGGACCCGATGTAGATCTTCTAGCGTCCGTAGCCTGGCTGCGTTCCGGTGACCTCTTTGGAGAAACCGAAGGTTTTGTCTGTGCAATTATGGACGAAGTTATGATGACGAACAATTACCGGAGATTTATTGTGAAAGACGGCACGGTTGACATCTGTCGGGCATGTCACCGTCCGGGGGAATCAATAAGACACATTATCTCCGGTTGTTCTCGTCTAGCTAACGAAGATTACTTGCATAGACACAACTTTGTAGCCAGGATTTTCCATCAGAAACTTGCTCTGAAATACAGCCTTGTGGAATCGGAAGTGCCGTACTACAGGTACGTGCCCATTCCAGTTCTCGAAAATGGAAATATCACATTGTACTGGGATCGATCCATCATCACTGACAGGACTATTATTGCCAATAAGCCTGATATAGTGATGGTGGATCGAGTACAGCGGCGCACAATGATTCTTGACATAACGGTCCCGCATGACTGTAACCTCGTGAAAGCCGAGAAAGATAAAGAAATCAAGTATCTTGATTTGGCTCGCGAGGTTGTCGACATGTGGGATGTGGACTCAGCAATCATTGTGCCGATAGTCGTGACAACCAATGGCTTAATAGCCAAGAGCCTCGACAAACACCTGAGGAGGCTCTCGTTGGGCAGCTGGATCAAGGGCTTGATTCAGAAAGCGGTACTTCTGGACACGGCTCGCATTGTCAGGAGGTTCCTCTCTCTGGAGCCCTGACCGCCGGTAGCTTGGACCCTGTTCCCGATATCGGTGGGATATTATTTTTTTATATTTTTAAATGTTTTTTAATTATTTTTTTTCAGATTTTTTAAAAAATATTAAAAAATGTAATTTATAAGTTTGTAAAATATAATAAAGGAAATAATAATAATAAAATCGTTTATTTATATACAATGGACACATTTACAATCGATACCATAACAATTAAAAAGAACACAGTTGCTAAAGTGCAAAATTACTTAATAAAATAAATTAACAATGAGTACAAACTAAAAACTAAATTAAAACTTAGGTAGATAACAGTATAATAGCATGTTGGTGAATATATTTGCAGACAACAAGTAGATCTTCTGTGTGTGCATAATCAATGGTTAGTAAATATTTATGTATAATTTGTTTACAGCTATAATTATTTAATTTATAGATACTTAGTTTTCTATTTAATTTATTGTACAGAAATGGGCCTAAGAATGTAAAAAATCTTTCTACAAAGACATGTTTCGAGGTTGCATTAGATAAGCATACTATTTCAATCCGTCTCTTGTTAGTATTGGTAGCATTGAAGGTAAGCATAGTGTGCTGTTTTAATACTAAGTGCATAATGAAAAGCTGGCGAACCGTTAGTACCTTGCAGGATTTATATAACAGATCTGTAGGAAAGAACAAGGGATGGAAGTTTGCCACCTTTAAAATAGCTCTCTGAGCTCTTTCAAGAGGAAGCAAATTGGTTTTTGGTGCGCCACCCCAAGAAGTGATACAGTATTGTATTATAGATTGACATAGGGCCAAATAAACTTGTGTTATTAATTTTGGATCTGAGATTGTTCGCATTTTTTTTTAAACATATATTAGTTTGCGCACTCTATTAGCTAGGCTTTCAATATGTTTTTTAAAAGAGAGTGTATCGTCCATTATTAACCCCAGGGGCCCTATTATGAACTCTTATTTCCAGGCAGTTTACGGCGTAAACAGAACTGCCTTGCAATTTCGTATTATGAACTCGTCAAACAAGCCAGTCAGCGGTCACGTGACACCCTGGCCGACTTCTGGCCGAATATTGCCTGGCAATACCGTATTACGAACGTTCGTTTGACATTTCGTTCCGTATTAGAACTGTCAAAAAGTAACCTCACAATCCATTCAGTTTACGCTGCTTCAGAGGAGCTTTTATTGTATTTTTTAGGGTTTATTTGGAATTTATTGGAGTGTTTTCTATATAACATAAGAAAATATAATCATGTGTGACGAAAATGAACTGTTTGAGTTCCTGGAAAGTGATTCTTCTCGGCAAACTTGTGAATACACTAATAAAAGGAAATGACTTCGTGACCAATCTAATGCGTTCGACATGGATGATGTGCAGTTCACGACTTGGGACTGAATCTTTGTGAGCAGCTGAGGCCTCAATTGCCATGAGACGTGTGATCGCACGCAAGGCTAAGAATAGTAAAATACACTTTCCACTAAATAAATAAAAGGATTATAAACGTATTATTGAAATCCTAACAACGGCCTTTCCTTTTGGTGTTCACCTTTAACCCATAACGGGCTTACAAAATCCACGAATTTATCCGTGAAGACTAAGGTAGTTGTTTTTATTAAGTATGAACTTTACCAACGTGTTACCAACGCCCCACTGGTGATATAGGCTCTCATTCAATGTCCCAGCCAACATTTTCTATAGTAGATGCAAATCACTGAGATTTCTTCAGACTTCTTGGAAGTAGTATAAAAACTCCAACAATCTTTCCAGCTGAACATAAGTTAGGTATCGCGCCGACGAGGCAAGGGCGAGATCGCTCATCCACTATTAAAATAAAACTTAAATTGTATTAATATTATATCATGTTAAAAACATGAATCATAATTGAAATACTCAATAACACTTTCGCCATCTTTTTGTTTATACTCGTACTCCGTAAATCTTAGAATGGATCCTTCCATTAAACAAACAATACGATAGTGTTCTTTCATAATGTTATTGTTATTAACTAATGTTTGTCAAACAATACTTTCATTGAAGTTGTCGAATTCCCCACTGACCTTCAAGTGGAATAAGTTCGGAAACCTCGCGTTACAATTTGCAAACAGGAAATATTATATAAATTATTATAATCTAGAATAGCACAATATAAATTGCGTTCATATTTTCACCTACTATACTTGACTAACTAGTTTAATATATGGTATTTATTATTTTTATCATAAAATACGTGATTTAAACAAAACCGTAACTTACCTATAAATATATAATTGGGTTTCTGAACGTTACGTCAGAGAATTACAAGCCAGCCATAGACAAACTACCCAGCGTGAAGTCGCTCAGAACTATGAATGTCATAATACGAAATTTAACCAGCCCGTGAAATGAATTGCCTGGAACTTGCCTGGTTTTTTAAAAGTTCGTAATAGGCCCGCAGGTATTTTATGTTGCTCGTTTTGACGATAAAGGGACATTTACACATGTTGACTGTACGGTTTCCACATTGATGGGCATATAAATGAGGGTTGGTAATGAGTTGAGGCTTGCGCATTGAGAAGTGAATATATTTAGTCTTGTCGGCATTTAATGTTAGTAAATTGCTTTGGAGCCAATTAGTCACAGTATTAAAACCCAGTTGAGCGATTTCGAACAGTTCGCTACTGGCATGGCATATGATATTATTTTGCCATCTTTAATATGTAGATTACACAGGTCGTTAATATAACTAAGGAATAGCGTGGGGCCCAAAATACTCCCCTGAGGAACACCAAAACCAGTATTTTTCTGCTCATCGCTCGTAATATTATCTATTCTAACACATTGGTACCGGCCGTATAAATAATCAGTAAAAAGTTTCAGCGGCGATCCCCTTATTCCTATTGTCCCTATTTTATTCAGAAGGATAGAAACAGACACCGTGTCGAAGGCCTTGGCTAAATCGAGGAAGACACCCAGGGTCTGGTTTCCTTTGCCGAGTTCTTCTGAAATATAATCAGTCATGCTATGTACCGCATCGGCTGTCGATAGTTTGTTTTTTCTAGGTAATTAACTAGTCTACTGTTTATAATGTTCTTTAGTATTTTTGAAATAGAGGGGAGTAAGGATATTGGCCTATAATTATTAACTACGCCTTTATTTCCCGATTTAAAAATAGGGATTACAACTGCCTTTTTTTGACAATTAGGGAAAATTCCTTTGGAAAGACAGATTCGAAATATATGTGTTAAGGGAGGTACCAAAATCTGCTTAAAGTTTTTAAGGATCTTATTGCTTATATTATCCCATCCAACTGCACAGTCATCTTTTAGCCCAGAAATAATTCAGATTACTTCATCTTCATCAATGTCTAACATAGCAAAAGATTTCGTGTTACGGCTACTGCATGATTTTTTTAAATCTGGTAGGTCGCAATATTTCGGAATCTGTTCGGCAAGAGTTTTCCCAACATTTACAAAAAAGTTATTAACATTGTTAGCTGATAAGAGTGGTGAAGGATTAGTAAGCAGTAAACTCGAATTTGATTCACGATATTTAGACATATTGGTGACGTTTTTAATATGTTTCCAAAGTTGCTTGCTGTTTTTACCTGCTTTATTTAATTCGTTTTTATCGTAATAATTTTTTAAATTTCTTAGGAGATTGTTGCAATAGTTCCTGTATCTTTTATATACTGTTTTTATTATTAGATTATCAGGGTATCTCTTAGTTCTCTGATGAAGTTTATCTCTGTGTCTTATACACCGAATTAGTCCAGGAGTAATCCATGGTTTAATATTGTAAAATTACTTATTTACTGTAGAAACTGTCGTGTTACGTAAAATTGCTTGTTGGACATGTTTTATTAAGTACGATAAAGCCAAATTAGCGTCAGCAGTATTGTAAACTAGGCTAAAATCAAGGTTTCATAAATCACATTCCTGTTTCTTCGTGTTTAGTTTGCTAATAGTCTGAGGACGATTTAGCTTAGGCAGCGTAAAATTTACGTTTAGTAGGACAGCGTGATGGTCGGTAATAGTTGAGTTAGTAACAAGCGTTATATATGATAGGCTGGTTTTGATAATCACATGATCGAGGCAGGAACCGCTCTGATGAGTAGGCAATGTGTGAGCGGGAAGAAAACCATGGTATAAGCAGATATTAAGGTAATCTAGGGTCCCTGCATCGCAGGTTTCGGAGGCAATATTTATATTTAAATCACCTGTTAGTATAACAGTCTTAAATGGGCTTACGAATGATGGCTGGAACTTCTAGAATATAGTTGTAATTCTCGGCATCTTTCCTGCCAGATTTGTGACTCAATTTTATTGAGGTCAAAAATGTATCTTGGGACATAGTCGGCAGCTTCTCTGTCAAGTTTTGTTCATAAATACATTTATAAACAGAGAACATTTATAGAAAGAGGTATGGGCTTGAATTGCTTTTTGCTTAAGCGATTGGTATTGGACAGCCATTTGGGAAACTCCATGTCCAATTTTTTGGCAAAGAGTGCTTATTTTTAACTTCTGCTCAGCATTTAGCTTACCTTCGAAAGTTATAGAACAGATCTCATTGAGGCACTGCTCAATAGATCCCATCCAGTTCTGGATCTCCGGAGTAGAAATAATACAAAATAGAATGTACACTCAGAACGCTTCAGCAAATTTTGTTTTAACTAATAATTTAAATAGACGACGAAGTAATTTAGTTATTCACGAATTAATTTAGTTATTCACGAATTAATTTAGTTATTAAAGTTGAAAATAATAATGTTAACGATTTTCCCCAGCTGACCTACAGTGAATTAAGTTTAGTGTGTTTTGAGACCAGATAAAACATTCACGTTTCTATTACGGCGAACATGTTAGGGCGAATGATTCCTATACAATTGAAGAGTGCAGAGAGTTGTTATAGCCTAAAAAGAGAGCTGTCAATTACAACAAATTCATGGATTGTGAGAGGCAAAATACAATCGCGACATGCAGGCCGTAAAGTATATGTTGTTTGTATTTTAATTGAAAGCTGTCTAAATGGTAGAAATTCCATAATACAGCAGTACTGTAACTGTGCAGTAGTCAGTAAGGTATGAATTCTTCACTCGGCTGAGCCTATTGAGAGGTGAGTTTACTCCTAAATGATAGTAAAATATGGAGAACTTTAATACAAATAAAAATATCTATGTATCTCTGACCCATGTTTGCAAATAAATAAATGATTACGATTATTATATTTGTGTTGGATGCTTTAATGTGGAATAAATAGGTGGATGCTTTAATATCCCACATATCTGGGTAAATTACACTTTAGGTCCAACTTGTTTAGTTAATTTATCGCCGTCCAATTTTGTTAACCGATTTGAAAAATAACACGAGATCTTGTACCAGTGGACGGTCGCGCAGAAAATGATTACCATTTTAAAATATTGAGTACGTTGTTCATATGGGCACCAGGGGTATATAACTCCGAAGGCCAGAAGACATTAAGATCAAGATCATCAAGACATTATCGAACATATTGCTTATCCCGGGTTATTTTAGGGAATAATAATGAGCAGGTTTGTAATGCCCTAAAGCTAAATATAAGACTAAACGTAAAATCTGTAAGTGCACGTAAAAAAAATTAAAAAATGAGCAACGTAAATGATGTAATAAATACGATACGGTCCTACGAATCATTTAGTTGTCCCCCTGACACATGTCTTCAGATTTAAGAGAAACCCCAATAAAACAACAAATGTGCTGCATCTAAATATTCGCAGTATTCATCAATCATATTTTCAAAACTAGGTGAGATCGGCATTTCCTATCTGACTACTCTGAGAAGAAACGCCGAAACAAACTCAGAGGTCACAGTCTCTTTTAAAGTCCAGACAAAATCTTGGTCAGGTCATGTGAAGACCATGTGGACTGATATCTGAAATGGTCTTTTGAGGAAAGAATCACACAGAATGTGTGGACCTGTCCAGTCAGTGCACGCATTTGTCAGTTGTCATGCAGCTCAACACAGAACTAAAGGAGCTAAACGATTCGACGAACATTACCAAAGAAAGGACATTTGGGTAGGCCGCATAAATTACTCAAACTGCCAGACCATGATTAAAACTAATAATAAAAAAATGCATTAAAAAAAACAACAAATCCACAATGTCTTCGCATTCACAATAATTAAAATAGTATAATCCTTTACAAAGTAATTGTCATTTCATATATAAAGTGCATCAATGTCAAAGTGTAAATAAAATATGAAAATAATCTTGGTCATAAAATAAAGTGTGATGTGATAATTTTCTCGAAATGTTGGCTGAAAAAATACCAATATTCCATTTCTGCAGGGATATTCGGCCTGTTCGTCTACAAACAGGCTAAATAAAAACGATGGTCTAGTTATCCACGTTCTTTCTGATTTACAGCATAACATTGTGGAGCCCGAGTTTGCTGATGCAAACTGCCTAATCTGCAAACTCACTGAGATTGTAATTATTGCTGTATATAGGCCGCCATCCTTTCGTAGAATAGATAAATTATTTTGCTAATATTGGCAAAGAACTTGCAGCTAAGCATACAAATGTTGGTTCGTTACATGAGTCATATGTCAGAGACGACGCTCAGGTGAACTCAATTGTTCTTCTCCCTCCGGATCACGCGGAAGTTGATAATATTATTATGAGTCTTCGTTCCGATTCTGCCCCGGGTTGGGATGGAATCTGTACACAGCTTTAAAAAATGAGCAGACAGACTCTTGTGCCCCTCGTTGCTCACATATGTCGTATTTGTATATCTGAGGGTGTATTCCCAAAAGTATTAAAGAGAGCGGTCGTTCACCCTATTCACAAGGGAGGAGACAGAGGCAGTGTCAACAATTACAGACCAATTTCAGTCCTTCCGGCATTGTCGAAGGTTCTTAAGAGGGTCCTAAACAATTGTCTTGTGTCTTTCCTGGTAAATCACAATGTTCTCTCGAGCAATCAATTTGGTTTTCGTAGGCGGAAGTCATGTGAGGATGCTATCTCTGCCCTTATTGACGAAGTAGTTGTGACTCTTGATAAAAAGTCTAAGTGCTTGGGAATATTCTTAGACTTATCTAAGGCATTTGACACTGTCTCTGTCCCTATCCTACTCAAAAAAATTGAGAAAATTGGAATTCGAGGCCCCGCACTTGCTATCTTTGTAAGCTATCTGTCTGAGCGAACGCAGTGTGTTAAAGTCACCACATATGTCAGTGATGAGTGTGGTTTGTCCTTCTGAGTGCCACAAGGTTCCATCTTGGGCCCTTAAAAGCTTGTGATACAGTGCTGACGCAGGTACCTTACGTATGGTTTATTTCTCACTTTGCCCGTCAATATTAACATATGGCATAACAGTCTGGGGTGGTACCTCAAAGACTAGTATGATACAGCTGGAGAGGGCGCAGAGAGCTGTTATCAAGGTCATGACCTTCAAACACTATCGTTATAGTACGGCTCTATTGCACAAAGAATGTCAGGTCTTGAGCGTGAGACATCTTTTTGGTGCTAAACTGTACGTTGTGGAGACATGCTTCTTTACAATTGGATCTCAATCGCTTGACAAAACGTAGGACCACGGACGTATGTCCCATAGAGACGCACAGAACAAAACTTGCACAACGTCATTTCGGAATCCTTGGTATTCGTTTATCCAATTTTGTGAACAAACAATGTAACATCTACACGTTCAATAAATTTGACTGTAAAGGTAAGGTCGGTAAATGGATAATGACCCTTAGCTATGATGAGATTGAAAAACTACTCGATATGTAGATTTTACTCAAACAGTACCCCGTCCGACACATCCTCGTATACACACATATACCTACACAACACAAAACAACACTATGCAATACACAAACACACACACAACACACACACCACACACATCACTCACACATACACATGCACAACACTCAAACAACACACTATTGAAATGGTTTTATTTTATTTTTATTGGAGGTGTCAGAGGTTTATAACTCTGTATAAACCTACAATTTAGATGACAAATTTATCTTGTTATATACCAAGAGATAAATGATAAATTGTAATTCTGGAAATAAAGATTTATTATTTATTTAGCTGTTTTGTGAAGGCCCTTTGGATGCTATCTACTTTTTGTGAGTGTACTGAATGTTGCGCCTGCTGCACCGCACCTCGATGATATGTTAATTATTTATGATGAAGATAATGTTTAATTAAATTGTTTTACCAGCCTATTATTTTCCCACTGCAGGGCAAAGGCCACTTCTCATACATAGAAGGCACGAGCATTGATCACCACGCTTATTAATTTATTACGTTCTTACAAACGAAAGCACTTTCAAAGAAGTACGCTGCTGCACATCGGTAGGCCCCTTACATGGTGGACCTATGAATTGGTAGAAGTCGCGGCAGTTTGCTGCATGCGATAAGCCCAGACCGGTCTATGTAATATCAATAGTTAATTGTACACACGTTACACCAGCCTATTATTGTACCACCCACTGCAGGGCTCCTAGTACAGAGAAGGCACGAGCATTGCACGCTTGCTCACGAGAGGTTGTCAATTCAATTCAATTCAATTCTATTTATTCAGTAACAATTCACATTGCGTTCGAATATAATACAGCATGAAACAATAACAAATACAATAAAAGCAATTCAATTAAAATGATAAAATATTATTTAGATTAAAATACCATGCAAACACAAAACAATAAGTCATTAAGTCAAAAATAGTAGAAATCCAAACGAAAAACAATAATAATAATTTAAAGATGTCATGAGCACGGAACACAATAAAACACCATAAACAAATAATACATGTCAGTTTGAAAAAAAAAAAAAAAAAACATTTGGAATTACAGATCATCTAATGAGTAGAGACATCTTTCCAATAGGAATGCCTTGAGCCTTGCCTTGAATGAGCCCGTATACAATATGCTTTTTAACTCTAGCGGTAACGTATTAAATATTTTAACTGACTGATACTGTGGACTATGCTTAACTATTCCAAAAGCCGGGGTGATTTTGTTCCCAAAGTCTTTTCTACGCGTTTTTTCCCTTACCAGCCTGTCATCATCAGGTTCGTAGTCATAAAGATATTTTTTAAAGCTGTTCAACAGTACTACTACGTAAAGGCTAGGTACTGTGAGAAGTTCTTTAAAATATGGTCGACAGGTGTCTCGTTGAGAAATACGGACCATGGTTCGGAGCGCTCGTTTTTGGAGAATGAATGCCCTATGCCAGTTGTACTGGTAGCTGTTTCCCCAAAACTGTATGCTATACCTCAGTTTGGACTCAACCAGCGCATAGTATACCATTTTTTAATGTTTTATGCTCACTTCATCCCTAAGAGTTCTTAAGGCATAGCAAGCAGAAGATATAGATGAATCCAATGCTGCTAATTCCATCTTCCAATTTAACAAATCATCAATAAAAATTCCTAAAAACTTGACTTCCCTGACAAGCTCTATTTTAACTTTGTCAAGTTCAATGGCCATAGTGTCTTTATTACGGGCAGTTGTTTTGAATAACATAATGTGGGTTTTAGTTGTATTTATCATCAGCATATTCGCATTAAACCAAGAATGAAAGGCCTTTAGAGCTGCATTCACCTTCACAGTAAGGTCTTGGATATCATTAGCTGCAACAACAGCATTTGTGTCATCCGCAAAAACTACAAGTTGTATGCCCGGTAACCGTTTATATATGAAATTGATTAGGTCATTAGTGAATAATATGTATAAAAAAGGGCCTAAAATTGATCCTTGAGGCACGCCGGTTGTAATGTTTAACATAGATGACCTGTAGTTACTTCTATATCCGTTTGGTTTAGTGGAATCAAGTTCGACAAACATTTTTCTATTTCTGAGATAAGAAGAGAAGAGTTGTAAAGCTATACCTCTTACGCCATAGTGCTCCATTTTGATGATGAGTAGTTTATGGTCAATCGTGTCAAAAGCCGAGCTTAAATCCAAGTAAATACCAGCTACCCTCATTTTACAATTTATTTTATTAATTACATCATTTAATAACATGTAAATAGCATCTCCTGTACCGACATTCTTCTGGTATCCAAATTGACTAAAGTTAATAACTTTATTTAAATTAATATGTCTACCTAAGCGTTCTTTTAAAACTTTTTCAAAAAAATTTGCCAAGGTCGGCAACAAAGATATGGGCCTATAGTTTATTGGGTTCGTTTTTGTGCCTTTTTTATGAATAAGGGCGATCTTAGCAATTTTAAGTTGTTCCGGGAAAATGCCTTCTCCAATACACTTATTATAAAAAGTCGAGAGCGGCTCAGATAAAATTGGTAAATTTTCTTTTATTACTGATATTGGAATTTCATCATAGCCACAAGATTTCTTATTTTGCATACCATTCACGATTTTTGAAATTTCACCCGGAGTGGTAAGCGAGATTTCCATATCGTTTTCCACTCTTTCCGTGCTTTTTTGAAGAAAGACGACTGCGTCTTGACCATCATTACCAGGCATTATGCACTTTTGGTCGAATTGCTTTACTAGAATGTCAGCTACTTCCTCTATTATTAGGTTATGTATTTTAAGTCGCACTTCCTCCCGCAATGTTTTAACCCTGTTTGTACTCTTATTTATAACTCGCCAAATTTCTCTACTTGAGTTTTTTGATTGATTAATATTTTCACTGACTGTAAGTTTTTTTGCATTCGAAATTACCCTTCTAAAAATTCTAACATATTTTTTTTTGTAGTTGAGGACACTAGCATCAAGTTTATTTCCACAAGAGCATAATAATCGTTTCATTTTACTCGAGGTCTTCACACCTCTTGTGACCCACTTTAATTGAAAATGACGTCTTAATTTAATTTTTTGTTTACGTTTTCTAAAACTGTAATGAAATACTTCAACAAAAGTCTTCAAAAATGTGTAGATTCCCATATCACTCCAGTTATGTTCAAGTATTCGTTGCCCAAAATTCAAACTATTGTTATAATTAAAAACTCTCTTATTTACTATAATATGATTGTTATCATCAAAGTTATTTATAACATTTTCCAAAGCGAATTCTTCCAGTAGAGCTCCGTGTCCATCTGCCAAGCCATTGTGGTCTACTACACATCCCTCTACACAGTCATCAGACTTATGTCAATTTCAGACTTATGTTAACTATAAGTCCAGGTTTCCTCGCGATGTTTTTCCTTCACCGATGTCAGTAATTTCCAAGATAAACTCAAAAAGTACATATGAATTGAAAAAAGTTTACACTGGGACTTGCCAATAATTCAACAACATGAGAGTTGGGGCCTTATCCACCGGACCATAACGTTAATGTACACGCTTACTGTATTAAAACGTCAAAATAACATACCAAAATACGTTTCTAAAATGTCTTATATCTCGTCACCATCGAGTTCTGGAGTAATAAAAAATAAATAGGACTAATAAATACAAATATTCCTTCATAATATAAATATTAATTTATTTATGTCCATGCTGGACCAAACGTATTGGAACGTAATCCATTTCCTTACAGCTAAACTGCCACTGAATGCGTCTGGAAATCTCAAAGATCGTTACTGAATGTATAAGAAATATCGGAAGTCCTAAACTACCAACCTTGGCGTTATCAATCTCTTTCTGGTATTACCCGACGGTATTTTATGTAGAAGATCATTGTTTTATGTTACGTCTACAGGAACAGATAACAAATTGAAACAGTGCCAACTTCTCACGATGAAGGCAAGAGCAGTACTAAGCCAACATAAAAAAGCTTCAAGCTTTAAGTAACGTCTTGATCATAGGACGAATACGATCAATATTCCTGTAACGCAACATCAAAACATGGCTTCATTTGCGACATGGTTACCTTCCGAAACCCATAAAAACAACGTAAGGAGCAACTGCTAAAAATGAAACCGATATAGAACAAATACCCACACTATTGGCTAAGGATTAATAAAGTTACGAAGGTTAGGAAAACTACCAGTAAACTTGTACTGTTAAGTTTTCAGCCAATCTTATATCGCTCCATGGCCTTTGAACCTCGTCACCTTGCCAAATTAATGTGAGCTGTTTATAGTCTTGCTCGTTGAATTTAAAATAAAGTTTATACCATAAAAAGATAACCAAAATTGTCTTTTAAAACTTAACACGTTAGATTGATGACGAGGGTCCATGAATTGGATTATACTATTTTAAAAAGACAAATGAGGCGGACACTCATCACGATGTAGACAGTTAAAGTAACGCAAGGGACATCTAATAAATGACTTAATTTTAGTCTCAATCCTTTTCCCATTAGCTTTCCCACTAAAGTACTGATTGCTTTTGAAAGTATGTAATAAAAAAATATGTAAGTAATTTTTTTAAAGTAGTTGAAACATTTAATTTGTGTTGTGTCTTGTTCTAGGCTCGTGATGCGGCGGCTGTTCAGCATTACTCTCCTCAGCGTCGTTGCAGAGCACGCGCACGCGCAACAGCCCAACAGGGAGCATCAGTGACTGCAAACCTGCGGCGGACACTTGAAGGCTACCGTGGGCACGATAACGACACCAAACTTCCCCAACCCTTTCTCCGTCCCGATAAAGTGTAAATGGATAATAGAACACGAAATAGTTAATGGGACTATAGCGATATACTTTACTCAGAAGTACACTACCAGTGGGTTGACGTTCACTGAGTACATGTACTATGATGAGTCTTACAAGTTGGGCGAGAGAAGAGCGCTCACTGTCACCGACGAGAATATCACAAGGATCAAGTTGCTTCAGGTACGTTACCTTGTATCAAGTCGATATTTATGTAGAACTACATAATTATTTGAGTGCTTTCCCCCATACAATGAATGAACTGAGTGGTTATTTGATCATTTGGAATAATAGTATTGCGTTGCTTGTCAGTGTTCAGTATATATTCTCAAAATTTATGTTTAGAAACGGTAGCTGCTGCGACGTTTAGGGAGCACTTGTATCGTATTTACTAATACACCCGGGCTCTTAATCTAAGATAAATTAACTTTAGTGCTTATGCTTTGAGACTTGTTCCTATTGTAAGTACTTTTTCAACGGTGATCGCCGAATATCTCATATTGTCAAAGGAATAGTGTGCATTCGATACCAACTGAGTTAATTAAACTTTTTATTGCGGCCATCAACCCTTAAATGGAACTAATCTATTATAAAACAAAATAGAAAGACAAATCTTTAACTTCGAAAACAAGTTGCATGCAGCCAATGTACTCGTAACTCAGTGAAATTTAAAATGCACATTTCAATATGTGAAATAAACATCCATAGAATTTAATTATCATGGAGAATATCATGCTCGCTCCTGAGCCACTCATTGTGGGAATGAGGTAGATAATTTTCCACATTACTGTATTTATTCAACGTTACGAGGTTGTCATCTTCTGTTCCGTGGCTGCGATAAGAAAATAGTGCTGGTTACATTCTTCAGAACCTATTTTAAAATTAAGGCTTCTAAAATGTTAAAGGCATTTTAAGACTACAATTATATAGGTAACAGTTTAACTTATGGTTAGCCATCATTTTATATCAAAAACTTTTATTAATGGTGAGGCGGAAGTTTCAGTGTAAAGAAGGGTGTCTCGAGCTTGCGGTAATCTACAAACCGAGATGACTCGCTTTCACGAAGTCAGAACAAATACGTCTAACTTATGTCTTCCGGTTAAACTTTACCTCTTTCCACTTTTAGTCACATTTTTTATTTATACAAAACTAAACTTAAACATTCTGCAAACTTTTTCTGAATCCCTGAAACTCACTACCCTGAATTTGCTAGCGGAATATAAGATCCTTTTCAAGTAAAACTACGTCATGTAATGTGATAAAACAGAAAATAATAATTAAGTTCACTACTTCTTTTGTAAAACAGGGAAAATGTGTTGTTATTTCCAAAGCAAGAGTAGTTGGTAGGTATTGTCACGTGCACTTTTTAAGCAATTTAAATAGGATAAAAAGACAAATTATATCAACATGGTGTGTTTGTGATTGATTTGGGGCTAAGAAATAACAGCTGCTCAGGTCGATCGATCAGGTTAAGCTACTCTTGCCTCGGTCCGAGGATAAGTGACCATCAAGACCTTTCCGTGCCTTGAGCATAATCAGCCTATTATGTTCCCACTGCTGGGACACAGGCCACCTCTCTGTGAGAGGTAGTGGGCCGTAATCCACCACACGGGCCAAGTGCGGGTTGGTCCGTGCCTCGAACAGCACGTTAATCTGTTGGTCCCAGCTGTCATTCGTGGATCATTGGCAGTCGTTACGGGTCGTTTGAACCCCATATAAGGGGTATCGTATTACCCAAGGATGCAGCTGCGACTGGCCAACCGACCTTCACAACCTTATTTGGGGGAGTTTATTTCGTTCACATTATGACTTGTGACCACATCGGGAATAATTATAAATATAATTTGCTCACAGTTCTGTGAATTGACTTGACTTATTTTTCAATATCTAATTTATTTGACCACCATATCTGCATGTTTGCCATATTTGCCACAGTCCTCGTTTTGTCGGTTTTGTTGTTGCATCACAATCTTACAAAAACGACATTAAATAAACTTGAAATATGTATAGTGTCCGGTATATCTCGAGTTCCGTCCAACATATTCCACAGGAAAACATTGTTGTTACCGATTCATATTATGATAGAGGGACGTACAGAGCAAACGTAATTTCCTGTGAAACAAGAGCGGACTACTGAAGAGGATAGATATAGGATAGCAAGGAATGTCGGATGTGAGCCCGCGGCTACCAAGACGGTTTTAATTGGATTTCCGTACGGAGAAAGGCATGCTTACGTCAAACAAAGGAAAAATAGATGCCTTGTAAAATGTAAAATAATAAATAAAAATAACAACTTAAATAATTTTATGTTGCTATAGGTTAACTTCTAATTAGGTAGGTATTAGACGCAATTTCAATTATATGTACATGTTAATTTTTATTAACATTACTTACATATATATTTCCTATGTTCGCAAATTAGGATGTAATGATTTGGTAGTGTTACTAAACTTTTAAATACTTTGATAATTATATCATTTTGCACTTAAAATTAATGTGCATTTGATGTAATCACCAGCGAGGAAAACGATTAGGTTTACTTTAATTAACTAATATTCATTCATTTCTTTGACTTTACCACATTCGGAGAAGAAATCTGCACCATATCAACAGTAGCTAAAGTAGTTTGGGGGCTCACCGAGCCGTACGTTACGCTATTCAAATACATCGACACGTGACATGCTCGGGTTTTAGCTAAATCTAACATTGATTGTGAGCTTATCCCGGTGTGTCGCATGTTTGATGTACAAACGAGAAATCCAACCTAAGCCTTTTAGTTATTGGTATTCAATATAGCAAATCGGTATTGAACGGCATGTTATAAAAATGGATTGACTGGATTAAATTTATAGTGGCCTAATGAATCAATCTGTGTAATTGGCAGTAAAGCATCACATGTTACTAAGAGACAGCTTGTATTAAATCACCTTTAGTCATCCAGCTTTCTTATTTTTACATTCAACGTGGTCTCAAAGACGTGACGGGAATACCAATCATCTCTCACAGTTTTTCGTACTTCATTGATGCGAATATGTACAACTTTGTACCTATTTTGTTTATTATCACACTTTTTTATTCTTTTTTTGGGAATGGCATCTCGCAGGTAAACATATGAGGTTGTCTGCTTAAACGGACTTGCCTATGGTTGCCCTAATAAATTAAGGCCTCAAGCCACGACTTAAACTGACATACTAACTAAAAACTAAGCGACTACATGCTACGCGCACCCCCTGTGGGGTACGAACCTCGGCTTAGGGCGTCGCTGGAAAAGGGCAGCTAGGGACTAGCTGGATAAGGATTTGAGTGATTTAGGGACGAATTTAACGCTACAGGCACAGCGGCGCGGGCTGGCTCGAGCAAGGGTCGGGAGGGGCGTGGATTTGGGCGTCGCGGCGGGCCTCGGCGGCGAGAACGGTATGACGGCGATCGGGTTTTGCGCTTGTGTAAAGTGCTGGTGGCCTTACTGCTCTCCTGGAGGAGGGTAGTGGCGTCGCCGGTGGCGATTAGGGTATGCCTTGGTCGGCGAACACTGCTTATGCGGGAGGGAGTATAGGGGGCGGCCGCTGAAATCAGGGGATTTGGGTGTTTTATGCCACAGTCAAAGAAACGCTTGGATAAGCGTTTCATGAACTGGTTTATGGTAGGCATTTTAAGGTCTACGTGGAGATTTATATTACGGACATAGAAGGGAGCACCCGTGACCTTTCTGAGCAAACGGTTCTGGAGGGTCTGCATCTTATGGAGATGACGTGGGTGAGCGTGCGCAAATACAACGCAGGCATAGGTCATGATGGGACGGATGACTGCCGTATAGATGCGCAGCTTGCATTTAAGTGACAGTTTACTACGGGCTGTCAGTACAAAGTTGAGCCTGCTAAGAGCGAAGGAGGCGCGCGCGCGTCAACCGCCTTAATATGAGCCTTAAAGTTAAGATTTAGATCAAGGATCACGCCTAGGTATTTGGCTTGCTTCTCCCAAGGGATCGGCTTACCGTACATGGTGATCGGGCTGGGAAGAGGGGGAGGGAATCGACGACGTCTCTAGAAGAGAACCGCCTGACTCTTATCGGGGTTGACCTCGATTCTCCATTTCCGGAACCAAGCGCCTAAGACGTTTGCGGAGGTTTGGAGAGTACGAGTGACCGGTATAGTAAACGGCAGTGTCGTCGGCGAAGAGCGCCAAGTGAGCCTTTTTACTTTTTGGGATATCGCTGGTGAACAGCGTGGAGACTAGAGGAAATATAACGGAACCTTGAGGAACACCGGTGCGAATAGGGTGAGGGGACGAGAGTGCACCCTCGATGCGATAGCAGAAGGTGCGATTCGACAAAAAGACTCCTAAGATGAGCACGATTCGATCTGGTACTCCTAGTTGGTAAAGCTTGTACAACAAGCCGTTGTGCCAGACTTTGTCGAAGGCTTTAGCTATGTCGAAGAATAGAAAACCTGTCGTCGCGTTACGCTGCAGACCAGCGCACAAGTGCTCTACGATACGGTGGACCTGGTGGATACTCGAGTGTTGGGGACGGAAACCAAACTGCTCGTTGGGAATGAGGCTCTTTGCTTCAGCATAGTCTTTGAGACGCTTATAAATAAGCCGCTCGTAGATTTTGCCGAGAACATTGAGTAAGCTGATGGGGCGGTAGCTGGAGGGCTCTGACTTTGGCTTGCCTGGCTTTGGAATACCGATGACGGTTGCTTCTTTCCACGCTTGTGGGAAGATGTTGTTGCTCAAGGCGCCATTGAAGATGGCGGTTATAAGCATTATTAGCGGGGCAGGAAGGAGTTTGTATACCTTATTGATAATACCGTCCGTACCGGGAGCTTAACGAGCTTGGAGCCCTTTAATGATGTCTTGCACTTCGTCTGGAGTGACGGGAGGCAGAGGATCATCAGGGTCTTCTACGGGTGGGAGGGAAGCTCTCCGTTTGACTTCAGCGTCGACCTTGTTCAGGTGAGCTTGGTGTACTGGTTGAGAGCTGGGAGACCATTGGGACTGTAGGCTGTCGGCAAGACATTCGGCCTTTTCGGGACTGTCAAAAACAACGCTCTTGTCGGGGCGGATGAGAGGAGGCATAGAGATCTCTTCAGAGGAACGCAATTTCCTCTACAAGTGCCAGAAGGCTTGATGGGTGGGCTCGAGTTCACTTAGCATTTTGTTCCAGCCCTCAGAGCGAACTTCCGCTAAGCGCTTCTTTACAGCACGCTGTAGATGGCGCATGTGGGATTTGTATGCGTCACAAGGGAAGGAGTCGTAGGCACAAATAGCCTCGTTCTTCTCGGTTATCAAATCACGTGTGTCAGTAGGTAGTTTCCAGCGATGGTCTTCCATCACCGGAACTTCCCGTGAACAATCAAACTCAAACTTAAAAACTTGAGTTTGAGTTTGAACTTCCCGTGAACAATCCGTCAATACGGATTGGACGTGTTCTGTAAACGAGTCGATTGCAGCCGTCGTATCGGCGACTGACACTATGTGATCGGGGATGGTGTCCAAGTGAGGCGACGTGGTGGATTTCAGTCTTTCGCTTACTTTCCTCCAGTCGGTTATAATCTGTGTCTGAGGAGGGCGGTTGGGATCTAACGGGCCCGAGTAAGGGGCAAGATGCATGACTAGTGGGCGGAGAGATGGGATCCTCCGGACCATTGTCTGGTGGAATATAAGCAGAGATGATGGTAATCGGTTGATGACCAGTCATGTCGAGCCGATAGATAGAGTTCTCCAGATGAGAGAAGAGAGGAGGTGGGTTTATAGAGATGTAGTACAAAGATTTTCTAAAGAAGATCAGGGTGCCACCCTTGTGGGATCGAGACCTGTCATTGGAAACTAGTTTATAGTTGGCAATGTTCCAGTTGTGGTGATGAGGGTTTAAGAAGGTTTCCTGCATTTATTTATTTATTTAAACTTTTCGAACCCAAAGAGGTACAAAGGCGGACTTAATGCCTTAGGCATTCTCTACCAGTCAACCAAGGGTGGTGAAGAGATAAGATGGCAGGTGCTTAAGTTGAAGGGGACGATAATGGAAGAAAAATAACTTTAAAAAAATAATATAACTTGTGAAGTGTGATGTAAAATAGATATTGTGTAACCTATAATACAAATACATACATATTAAAAAAGTATATACTTACAATACATATATACACATATATATATATATATATATATTAAATTTTATGGTGAAAGGTGTTGAGCCGACTCTACGCTATTTGTTTCGAAAATAACTCTGCAATTTCCGCTTTAATGCATACCGACTGGTGGCCGTCCTGATATCAAGAGGAAGCGCATTCCAAAGAAGAATGGACTGAATATGAAAGGAAGAATGAACAAAGTCAGAAGTATGAGAAGGACAAAGCAGGAGAAGATTGTTGGAAGAACGCAGTTCCTTAGCGTGAGATGAACATAGATATTGGAAGTGAGACATAAGATAAGAAGGAGGAGTGGGAGAGTTGAGAAGAGAGAAAAGTGTAGTCAAAGCGCGCAAACTTCTTCTTTGGCGAATGGACATCCATTTGAGCTCAGACCTATAGCTCGACACATGGTCATATTTTCTGATGTTGAATATGAACCGGATACAATTCCGAGAAGAAAACAGCCGGTGATCGGATAGAACAAGCATGTACGTGACGCTCACAGTGTAAATTTATGGAATGAGTGCAGTCTGACCTCTCAGTGTTCAGTGTAACAATGCGTTCAGGATGTTGTTGGGGTTACCCCGGCACTGCAGTGCGTCGGGGATGTTCGACGACGCCCGTGTCGACTGTTTCTATACGACGATGCCGAAGTGGTGCACATCTCTGGGGCGCAGGCTCCGGACTACCTCCAACACCATCCTGATCGTTTTTGTGAACAGGTTTGATTGTCAGTACATTAACCACTGTTTTATGATTAATGTAATGACAAACAAACAAATGACTCTGAGGCATGCGTATTATTAGGTTATCATTTTAATTTTATTTTATGACTTTAATTTATTTTACAATTTTAATTTAATTTGCATAATTTATTTGAAAATCTAACAGTGTGCAGCACTTAGTTCAACCGTACTTAGTACCAAATATACTTAGGTACCTACTAGTGTGAAACTCAAACGAAGAAAAAAATATCTTGATTTATTTAGGCTGAGTCGATGCCCCCAAGCAATAAGTCGGTAAAATTGGACTTTTTATTGTTAAATCAAATTCATCATTCGGGTTGGGATACATCTTAGTAATTCATTTTTCGTAGTGTTATTTACATACTCGTAGATATCATGAATAACACTTTAATTGTAGGCAAATTCAAAACCGACATTATGATAAGAAAAGTATCATAACGTATCAATACTGTGTTTTGCGTAAAGTATTTAGTTTTGGTAAGTTGCTTTTACCGACAAATTGGCGTAAATGAATCGTGCAGTTCTTTGTAAATGTTAGAACATGGTTATTGTGGAATTATTTTGACTACGCTCAAACCCTAATGGGAACTTACAAGCTTTTTTTTATTAAATAATTCATTAATAAATAATTATGAGTTCCCCGGTCTCGTTTTCGAGGACAAAAATGTTTTGTAACGATACTGATATTGTGTCAATCTAAAATAACCACAATCAAAAATAATAACAAATTACGTAATTTGTTATTATTTATACGTAATTCCTACTAATCCTTCTGTCCTAACTACTATCCTACATCCTACTATAATGATAATACAAACGCGAAAGTTTGTGACGATGGATGGATGGATGTTTCTTTCACGCTAAAACTACTGAACAGTGTGAGCCATAAATGAATTGCTTTTTTGTTTTTACAGTACACATTTAAAAGTATTTACTTAATTCTCATCAAAATGCATACCTTTATCGCTGTTGGTGTTTGATGTAGATAAAAATTTGTCTTTAAAACTTATTAATTTGGATGGAAGGTTCAAAAGTTACCACTATAAGAACGGTGGACACGGCAGGTGGTGCGCAGCTTATTTATAAGCGTCTCAAAGACTACGCCGAAGCGAAGAGCCTCATACCCAACGAGCAGTTTGGATTCCGTAGCCAACACTCGGGCACCCAACAGGTCCACCGTATCGTAGAGCACTTATGCGCTGGTCTGCCGCGTAACGCGACGACGGGTGTGCTATTCTTCGACATAGCGAAAGCCTTCGACAAAATCTGGCACAACGGCTTGATATACAAGCTCTACCAACTAGGAGTGCCAGATCGTCTCGTGCTCATCTTACGAGACTTTTTGTCGAACCGGACCTTTCGCTATCGCGTCGAGGGAGCACTCTCGTCCCCTCATCCTATTCGCGCCGGTGTCCCTCAGGGTTCCGTACTATCTCCTCTCGCCTTCACGCTGTTCACTAGCGATATCCCAAAAAGTAAAAAGGCTCAGTTGGCTCTCTTCGCCGACGACACTGCCTTTTACTATACCGGTCACTGTCCCAACGCTATAGCTCGTACTCTCCAAACCTCCGCAAACGTCTTAGGCACTTGGTTCCGGAAATGGAGAATCGAGGTCAACCCCGATAAGAGTCAGGCGGTTCTCTTCTCGAGACGTCGTCGACTCCCTCCCCCACTTCCCAGCCCGATCACCATGTACGGCAAGCCAATCCCTTGGGAGAAGCAAGCCAAATACCTAGGCGTGATCCTCGATGAGAACCTTACCTTTAAGGCTCATATTAATGCGGTTCGCGCGCGCGCCTCCTTCGCTCTTAGCAGGCTCCAATTCGTACTGACAGCCCGTAGTAAACTGTCCCTCAAATGCAAGCTCCGCATCTATACCGCAGTCATCCGTCCCATCATGACCTATGCCTGCGTTGTATTTGCGCACGCTCACCCACGTCATCTCCATAAGATGCAGACCCTCCAAAACCGTTTCCTCAGAAGTGTCACGGGTGCCCCCTTCTATGTCCGTAATATAGATCTACACGTCGACCTCAAAATGCCAACCATAAAACAGTTCATGAAACGCTTATCAAAGCGTTTCTTCGACTGCGGCATCAAACATTCTAACCCCCTGATTACAGCGGCCGCCCGCTACACTCCCTCTCGCATTAGCAGTATTCGCCGACCAAGGCATACTTTAATCGACCCAGACGACGCCACTACCCTCCTCCAGGAGAGTAATAAGGCCACTAGCACGCTAAATAAGCCCAAAACCCGATCGCCGTCCTACCGCCCTCGCCGCCGAGGCCCGCCGCGACGCCCAAATCGACGCCCCTCCCGAACCTTGCTCGAGCCAGCCCGCGCCGCTGAGCCTGTAGCTTTAAATCCGTCCGTAAATAATACCAATCCTGATCCAGCTAGTCATTTGCTGCCCTCTTCCAGCGACGCCCTAAGCCGAGGTTCGTACCCCACAGGGGGTGCCCTTAGCGTTGCCGCTTAGTTTTAGTTAGTATATAAGTTTAAGTCCTGGCTGGAGGCCTTAATTTATTAGGGAGTCCACAGGCAAGTCCGCTTAAGCAGACGACAACCGCATAGGTTGACCTGCGAGATGCCAAACAAACAAACAAAAAAAGGTGGTGCGCAGAGCAGGGCCTTTGGAGCCTGGGGAAGGACCTTAGCTACTTTTCACCAACACTCCACATGGGCGATGACGCTAGTAAGAAATAACGTTAAAAATGTCCGTAGTGTAATGTTACGTATCGCAATAGCTTTTACAAATTTACTGCATTATGTGCAATTGCTAAGTATTTTCCACACATAAATTAATTTTGACATCGTAATTGAATTACACAAAGAAAATGCTTTCATTTGATGTATCAATGAACGCAATACTTCGATTCCTTGAAAAGATACATATTCAATAAAAACTAAATTACATTTATCGTGTAAAATTTGAGATTTACTATTACCGACTTGTTGCTTGGGGGTATACAAAACACTTAGTAACTAGCATTGGGTAATACTAACTGTTAAATACATCCCAACGTTCGGACTCCACGTCCTTACGGACTTATAATAAGTCCGCAAGCAAAGCTAAAGTTCACAGCATAAGTCAATAATGAAAAAATACATTACAATTTGGGAAGCAAATAAATACGCAATCACAGGACATTAAAATAATCATCTAACACCTGACAATAAACTGACAACAAACTCAGAACACCCCGCGCAACGTTGCGGTAATGTGTGTACTTGTCCGAGCAATACACACCTACTACCGTGAGCAGTACGACCACGCACATTTTGATATTTGCTTGACGCGATAGCACTATTGAAACATTATGATAAATTTTGATGTGTTCCGTCATACCAAAAATTACGAATGAAAACTTAATCTTTTTCGACTATTCGTAACTAGATAATATTCTAATGATATTTTTCTAAAACAACAACATTACAGATATTGTTGTTTATAGTACTGAAAAAATGATAAGAAAAAATGTCATTTACGCTGTAAAAAGTGTGAAATACTAGTGCTAATAGCTTAAACTTCGTTTTAGTTATGTATTGGAAAATAAAAGATGTAGGAACCTAGATAAATACTGTCTTAATCCGTATATAAGCCAAATATGGAGGAAATATGCTTAAATTGCAAATGGTTAAGGTATTCCATTTGTATGGGTCCATTCATGCGTCGCCCTGCTCTTAATGGGCGGAAGGGTTTTTTTTGTGTTCAGGCTCCTAGCAATTGGCCTACAAGCCTCATCCTTCTGAGTGGCTAACTACCTGTTATTTGTTTAATTGAAATGAATGCTTTGAGTTTGAGTTTGTACCGTGAAGCTGAAGAACCGACGAACAGTGAGACTGGCATCCAAGTAGCCAGCTAAACTGGATAAACTAAATAGAGGTACAGGGTGCTATGTGAAGGTGGTACTGTTCAACACTCCCGATTTTAGGAAAAATGCTTCAGGTTATATTGTGATGGTTCAAATGTTCACATACGAGTATTTAGACGAATGACGTCAGTACGTAGGGTGTTCGTGAATGCGGGCACACACAACTTACGCTGCCCAACCCGACAACACAGGTAAAGTCTCGAATGGCGATATTCTATGCGTTAGCGAAGAACTTAACAAACATTACCAACTAATTTACCCTGTATTATAATATGTATATTCAATGGCTCGAGTTGTTCTAATTGTATTTATCATCTTGTGTAAAGAACAGGTTAGTTCTCAGCTAGGAATGATACGGCGAATTTGCCATAGCTTACAGCTGCTGACTAAAATTCTGAAATAAATTAAAAAGTATCAGTTTTGTGCTTCAAAATAAAATTATTAGTATATTATAGCTCTCAACCTCACACCCAAATCCTATTTTTGTAGTTATTGGACCGAACACAACACCGAGGTACGAAAAAAGCCTTAAAATATATGCAGGCGTGAGTTATAAAGCTATAATACTCTACAGAGACCGAAAGTGTTTGCACTGAGTTCTCGGAAACGGAGCCTTGTGACAATATAGTCAATCTCAACAGCGTCGCGGAACACAATGTCCAGGTTTAGCTGCTTTCGTTTGCTCTCACTTGATCTTACCGTTATTGTTTATTCAGGTACCAGCCAAATATTTTATTTACCGTTAGCTTGCAGGATTGTAGGGTTCTTTCAGTAATCCGAAAAGAATAAGGTCGATCTACATATGTTATGTTTTAGCCGTAATACACAACAATTTGAAACATCAAAAGAATATGGGCTCATTATAAACATTTTCTTACTTTAATATTCCATAAAGGGTTATAAAATAAAAATCTTTGTACACAAAATGAAATAGATTATCGCGTATTACCTATACATTCCCTGAAGTATATTTTTTTTATTTGTCTTATGAAACGACCCTATATAAACAGACTCCTACAATCTCTTACAAATTAAATTGACCCTGAAGTACAAGCAAGTTTTTTCCTCCAGATTCTTATTTCCAAACAAAATAGTTTTTTATTACTTAGCTATCCGTTTCAGTATTTTGTATTATTGCGTGTGACAGGGGTCGAGCGGCCGAGACCCTCGTCAGTTGACTGGTGAGGTACCAACCGTAAGCGAAGTAGTGGGCAAAAGTGGGGTCAAACTTAACAGTTGAATTTACCAGGGTTGAATTTGCAAGTATAAGATGCAGAAATGTAAATAAAATTAATCACATGGCTTCCATTTGTTTACAAAGTGGTCAAATTGTAAAAAACGGTAGACTTCATATCTTGAATTAGCAAAATTAGTTTTATTTGCCATTCTCTAAGCCTCTGTTATTAACTGGGCATTTTTTTTAAGAGCCAAATATGTTTAGAAATCGAAAACATATTAAATACATTCCTATATCATTTTGTACGAAAATATTTGGGGTAGTGTAGGTTTTGTTTATATCAGACTAGCTGCGTCGGTCTTATAAGAATATCGAGATAAAAAGTATTGTGTGTTCCAATCCAAGTCATGGTCTACCCATGTTTCACATTTGATCCAAAACCATTCACCCGTTATAACGCGAATGCGTAACAACCAAACCAAAAAAAAAAACTCGTTCTTTTAAATGTTTGTATGTTATTTAAACACAAAATCTTCTCATTCTAATAAGTAATTGGCAAACGTCGAAGGGTCTTGTATAAAAATAGCACAGAAAATAATCAATTTTTACATTGGAATCTAGTTCTCTTAATAATTATATGTTCCAAATCATCAATCTACGCATTTTCATGTTTTTTTTTTACAAATTATTTAAATATCATATTCATACTAGCGAACCCGACAGACGTTGTCTCGACCGATCTCGATCACAGCATCATCTACGGAGGCCAATAATGACTAAAACCATCCAGCTCAAATACACAATTTTTTTTAATAATCAAAATGAGTCCAGTCTGTTAAATGGAGTTACGTAACATACACACGAACAGATGAATTATGTATATGTATAAATATGACAGTACTAACTGGTCCCAATACTATCGCTACATTTAGCAGCTTATCACCTGGAGGAGCGGACGAACAGGGTACGACACAAACATGTTTTACTGTTAAACACTTTGATATAAATCGTCATTGTTGTATCAAACACACGTCGTTATGGAGAAACCTACTTATGTACCTACTGTGGTTAAGAAAGTTCATATGCTATGCCTATTATATAACTATGTTATTTGATAAATGTCAAACACCATGATATTTTTACAATACTCCCTTCACTGAACTTAGTTTTGTGGGCAATAATAAACTCAGAAACCATAGTCCATAGCGTATTCCTGATTAAAGTCGCTTCACAAAGTAATACTATAGCGTAGTCGTATAACATTACCGGGACAAAGTTTCTTTAATTTAGTAACAAAGTGGAGAAGTACATTAAACAGTACAATTACGCGTTCGTATGGCTGCTGACTGAAACTCATTAAAGTTTAGTTCACAAATGTCGTTCGATCTTTCATTCAGACCTTCATTACATTCCCACCCCAAACTACTATAATGGGAAAACTAAGGTACTAAAACACCCTCCAAGACTAATTGTTAACCCACCAAGGTTTTCAAAGAAGCATTAGTTATGATAATTCTAATTAATACATAGTTCACGTTTACTAATTATGTATGAAAATCTGTATTCAGCAAGATGGCATTACTATTTAATTACTCGGTTTACAAACGTAAACAATCTCAAATGATGTGTAATTAGAAATGCGAACCGCGTTCAAGAACTGTCAGTGTCATCAATTGTTCACGCGCACGCGTAGGGATAAGGGTAGTTAAAAACAAAACTGTTGAAAACAAACACTGAGTTATGATTATATTATGTGGAATATTGACACTGAGAGATATTGAACGTGGTTTAGATGTGCTAATCGCATTCAGTTGCATTGGTGAAATTTGCTTTAAGTCATATTGCATTCAAATATGAACTCATTTGTCTCACCAAATATCGCCAAACACTGTCGCTCCTGCATAATTAGCCTACAACGTTCCCACTGCTGAGACCATAATTAACCTCACCGGCCCAGTGCGGGTTAGTGGATGTCAAACATCTTGAATTTTTCGTTGGTTTCTTCACGATGTTTTCTTAACCGTTCTGAGAGTGCCTGCTTGGTTTCGTACCCACGACCTACGGCACGTAAGCCGGACCGTTACCACACCACTACCACTGCCCACTCGCTCCTGGCTGAACCGTAATATACTATACTAATACATGTCTGAGTGCGTATATAGATTTTCTCTCTGCTGGCTCATGCACTGGCCAGGTATTTTTCTGAGACTGTAGAGTCATTTGCCTACCCGAAATCACCAAATTGTAGCAGGTCAATGATATACAGCAGAAATAACAAACCCCTAAGGAACACCATCAATAGCCATAGTAATATGATCCGATGAACCCTATGATGACCTATCGACAGTCGTTTGTTGTTGAGAATTATAATTTTATTAAAAGCCGGCAAGCCGGGCTTTTTGGCTAATATGAAGGTACCGCCGCTGTAATGTACATAACACGGTCGTTTGTCTGTTGTATGTAACGGCAGGCTGACGTGGCTGGCATGCGTATTATGATAGACGCATGTCAGCCACGTATGTCTGACGGCTATATTTGTATTTTAACATAGTCTACTAAGACTGTTTTCGTTCAATGATTCTCAAGTTTGCTGATCAGATCAGCAGTATCAAGGCACATGCTTTGTTTGTAAAGTATTCACTAAATCGGCTTATGTGTGTTTGTGGTCACCACAAAGCCGATATTGGGAAGTTTCAGTGATTTTCTAAGCTTTTGTGTGAAGGAAATTCATCCCTATTACTTGAGCTTTCAGCTTTTTGGAAAGGCTATTTATTGATAGAAAGAGGGTGAGTTATTTATATTCGTTTACAATGTTTCTCTGGAGATATGACCGCAATATTTTTAACATTTTTAGCTACTGATCTGGTCCACATACTGCGACGTCGATATACATCGCCAAATGTGAACTACGCAACAAACTGACGTCACGCAAAATCCTGCATCGCAGCATTTATTCAACGGCATCAATCGACAGGCAGTATCCCACTAGACACAACACACGTCTGGTCCAAAGATCCTCCCCTTTCTATGGAGGATGAGTGAGCTTTACTCTATCTGTTGTACCGTTTCAAAATAATAAATTAGTAAACATGTGTTGCTATTTTACAAGGACAGTGCTGAGCTATACTTATAAGTCCTCTTCTGTATTGCTGAAAACAAAGAACATGACATGAACCTTATTAATTTGTTCGGATTCTTACCTTCCTTCGTAAATACAGGAACATTCGGACCAGCAGCTTCCGTATAAAAATCGTGAAGCGTGTATCTAGACGACACAAAACATTCGTTGATGGAGTGTGTCCAATCGATCAGTCAGCTAAACAACTGCAGTTGATTGGAAAGACAAGCGTTTCGGACATATTTTGGGATGAAATATGTTTGTCAGACTCGTCATACGTTATTCAGAACCAAATCAGATTTATAAATATTCACACGAGTATTTTGAACTCAGTTCACTCCACTAAACGAATATGTTTGGTTTTATATCAAAGCTATATCGATAAAGCGTAATATTCAGCGCACGATCATTGTATGTAACCCAGGGATCAGTCACACTTGCGTCGCAATTAGTTTTTCAAATAAACAAAATAGACAAAATGTATGCCTTGTAAATATTTTCCTTAACAGTATAATTTAAGTTGCATTGAGAGTTGTGAAATCATAAAACAACCAGTGAGAAAAATATAATAAGAACAAGAAGAATGTCGACCAGATGAGTGGAAGAAAGTGAGAAAACAATTGTAACTTAAACACACATGTGTCATATTCATATCCAAAATTATTATGTTGACAACATTAATATTTTCTTTTATTTTAGTGTCGTGTTAGTCTACACTAAGATAAAGTCAATTAAAAACAAAGGTATTGCAAATGGCAAACTGCACGGCGTCCACGTTCCGCATGTGTTAGGCCGGATGGACAAGCGCTGTTAGTGTATCTAATACGTACAGTAACCGCTACTAACTAACTACATTATGATATGTGGAAACTCAAGAAGCTTAGAAATATTGATGACAGAACGGTAGATGACAGAAACCCTCCCTAATCATATTATAGCACTTCACAGAAAACGGAATCACGTTCCAATTGCGCCTAGCTTTGATCAACAAATCAGCAGTAATTTGATAAATTATCTAGATTTAAAGGCATTTATGTGGCACACGAAACATAACCGTGGGCAATTTAGTTAATAATTAGTTAGTAAGCAACCTCTTGTGTGATAGTAAGGCAGTATTTGTAATCATAAGAAATGGTTAAGGGCCCTACGATGTCGAGGTGTATGTGGGTGAATCTGGAAGAAGGAGTAAGGAATGAGGAAAGAGGAGTTACAGTGTGGCGAGTAATTTTGCTTGCTTGGCATTGCAAGCATTGTCTGGCCCACTCTCTACAGTTTTTGTGAATCCCTGGCCACACAAAGGTTTGCGTCACCAGTCGCGCTGTAGCAGAACATCCTGGATGATGTATGTTGTGCAACGATTGAAAGACTTGCTTTCTAAGCTGTGGTGTCACATATGGGCGAGGCTTCGGCATTGTAGTATCGCATACAATGTGTACGTTTTCCGTCAGTGTAGCTAGACTAGTGTAGTGTAAAAATATCATTAGCAATTTTAGGCCTATTTCTATCTTACCAGCATTTAGCAAAATATTTGAAAAGTTAATGCTTAATCAGTTGCTAAGACATTTCAACTTAAATAGCCTACTTCATAATGAACAGTATGGCTTTACAAAATGACGTTCGACTACAGATGCGGGTGATGCTCTGCTGAAACACATATTTAATGCTTGGGAGAAATCGCAAAATGCTATTGTAGTTTTCTGTGATCTCTCTAAAGCCTTTGATTGCGTGCGCCATGACACGCTTTTGCGTAAACTACGTCATTACGGTGTCCAAAACGAAGCTCTCAATGTAATAAATTCTAATTTACATAATAGGTTCCAATGTGTTGATGTCGATGGTGTGAAATCTTCCGAGCTACCAGTTCAGTTAGGTGTACCTCAAGGCTCAATACTGGGTCCATTCTTGTTTTTAGTATATATCAATGACTTACCATTCTATTTAAATGATATCTGTGACGTTGTACTATCTGCAGATGATACCTCTCTTATTTTCAAAGTAGACAGGAATAGACAAGATTTTGACGACGTAAACAGTGCACTCTCAATGGTTACGGATTGGTTTACGTCAAATAACCTAGTTCTCAATGCCAAGAAAACGAAATGTGTGAAATTCGTCTTACCGAATGTTAGAAACCTAGGACCCAACATCGTCTTAGATAAAGAGCTGCTTGAAACTGTAGACTCGGCGGTTTTTCTGGGCATAACAGTAGATGCCAAACTTCAGTGGGGCCCACACATATCAAGCCTAGCAGGGAGGCTCAGTTCAGCCTACGCCGTCAGGAAAGTAAGACAATACACTGACGTTGATACAGCTCGGTTAGTCTATTTTAATTATTTCCACAGCGTTATGTCCTACGGTATTCTGCTGTGGGGCAAAGCCACTGATATTCAAAATATATTCGTCGTTTAAAAACGAGCTGTCCGAGCAATTTATCAGCTAGTAGCCAGAGTTTCTCTTAGAGATTTTTTTAAAGATATTGGTATTCTCACGGTGGCATCTCAATTCATCTTCGCCAACATCTTATATATTAGGCAAAATATACACTTATACACTAAAAACAGTGATTTTCACAATGTTAACACTAGAAATAAGAACAAACTACGTGCTCCCTTTCACCGGCTTCATAAGGTCCATAACTCATTTGTTGGGCTTGGTATAACCTTTTATAACAAGTTGCCCTCTTCTTTGCTAGATTTGCCTTTTAATGCGTTTAAGGCTCAAGTAAAATCCAACCTTTGTTCAAAAGCATATTATTCCATTAACGACTACTTAAACGATAAGAACTGTTGGTCGCTGTGATTAACTCAAGACAATGTTCGTGTTCTTTCTCCAGAATCAGCTTACCTACTGACAGGGTATATGAGTTCATATATTTGTTTTTTATTTTTTATTTGACTGTATAAGTCAATTATTTTGTTATCTTCATTTATTTTCGACATGATCTACTCATTACAATGTTTTTTTAATGAGCTGTATAGCAATATGTGGTTTGCTAGCGACCTCGACAGTTGATAATATTATTCTTGCCTGAGCAACCGGCAGCAAGTTCGTCATGCTCCCTTAGATGTCACTGCTTGCGGTAGCGTCGGAGGTCGGGTTTCCTCCTTCCCTCAAATATGGCGAGGGGGGTAATGACTGACCTTTGCGTTATGCTCGTGAACGGGTGCTGCTTGTGGGGACTGGTCGTCTTGCTGTCTATGGTTTTATTATTGTTACAGTAATTGTTATGTTAATTTATTTTACTTTGATGGTCCTAGTTTATCTTTTATTTATTTTATTTGTTTGTAATTCAGTATTGCATATGTAAGCTACCATGCCCTTTAGGCCTGGAGGCTTTTATTTATGTTTTAAGTTTTATTTGCATTCATTTTTTGTATATATTTTTTTTAATTGGCGTGGCTAGCTGACGTATGGCAATTAAGTTAATGTTTTGGTAATTTGCTTAAAATTGTTTAGAATCCAGTTCTTCTAACAGAACAGACAGCTGTGCTGCTGGGGAGTTTGTTGCGCCACGTCTTCTCCCCAGCTAAAGCACTAGGAAGTGGTGACGGGCGGGCGTTTTGGGGGACTGTCGTATGTAATTTTGACTTTCGAAAAGTGCTGATTCTCAGCCTAATTTGAATAAATGACTTTTGATTTTGATTTTTTGATTTTGAAATGAGTTATGAACCTTATGAAGCCGGTGAAAGGGAGCACGGAGTTTGTTCTTATTTGTGGTGTTAACATTGTGAAAATTACTGTTTTTAGTGTATTTGTGTATATTTTGCCTAATATATAAGATGTTGGCGAAGAAGAATTGAGATGCCACCGTGAGAAAACTAATATCTTTAAAAAATCTCTAAGAGAAACTCTGGCTCCTAGCTGGTAAATTGCTCGGACAGCTCGTATTTTGAATGTGGCGGATGGGATACCTGTCTGGTATAGTCTTTGCATTTAGTGCTCTGTGGTCGCCGCATGGTCTCCATTCGTCGTCTTTCTTCCTAACCAGGTGAAGTTGAGCAGACCAGGCACTTTCCGATCGTCTGGCCATGCCACTCCCTAGCATGTCTTCGAACTTCTTCTTAGCAAACTAGAGTTCGAGCTGGATCAAGGCGTCGAGGTTTACTTGATATTGGTGGACCTGAACTTGTCCTTGTGTGGTGCAACGTGTAAGTTGTAGAAACTAAGGAAGTCAACGCATAGGATAGGTCTTGACACTTCGGCAACTGTGAATCTCCAGGTGTAGTCCCTTCTGAGACCCAAGTTAAGTCGCAGCTGTGTTGGTCCGTAGGTATGTATCACCGTATTATTAGCAGCGACTAAATCAAATTTTGATTGTTTAACAGGCGTCTTTACAGCCGACCGAGGGAAAACACACAAGTCTGAGCCAGTGTCCACAAGGAACTGCATTTTCGTAGTCCGGTCGGTTATGAATAAACGGCCTGTTGAAGTAGGGCAGTCGTCAGCCGCTACTTGCGACCGCCCTTTGAGTTTTCCGACGTAAATGTGCAATGTTGATTACATATGTTTGCCTTTTCTCCGTAGGTGTAGTGGTACTAGCAGTGCGGGTGATTCGGTGGTGGCTGCTGTGGTCTAGAGCGTTCGCGATCATACCTTTTTTGGTTACGGCGTGATTGTGAACGTGAGCGAGAACGTCCGGTCCAGTTGTTGTTCATCTGTGATGTCAGCAGCGCCACTTGTTTTGTGAGCTCACTTACTTGCTTGAGCAAGTCTGGTGAAGTGCTGGTAGAGGCAGAGGCGGCAGCAACTTGTGGGGTGCTTGGTATAATTTCGTACACCCGGTCAGCAATCACGGCTAATTGTTCAACCTGTAAGTCTGCAATCTGTGCAGCGGTTACAATTTGTATATTTTGCGGCAATCGGTTAGTCCAGAGACTTTTGAAGAAATCAGAAGCACTAGCGGGTCCAGCTAGGTTTTGCAGGTGCCGAAGAAACTGAGATGGCCTGCGATCACCTAGCTCCTCGTGAATTAAAAGCTGCTGTATCCGCTTTTCCTGTGAGGCAGACAGGCGATTAATAAGTTCACTCTTTAATTTGTCTGTTTCCGGTGGTATCGTGAGTATGTCTTTAACCTGGAGTGCATATTTAGTCTCAAGCTGTGTAGTCACGAAATAGAATTTCGTCGTGTCGCTGGATATCCTTGACAAGATAAATTGACCCTCTAATTGGGTGAACCATAAAGCCGGTTCCTCTGGGCAAAAAGGTGGACAGCATAGTAGCAGTCCGACTTTCGACACTTCTCCAGAGACAGCAGTTACTGCTACTTTAGCGTCAGCATCGGCAAAATTCTCCGAATCGGACATCCTTAAAAAAATATAAAATCGCTCACCGTTTATGTTTTGAACCACAGCCTTACTTTCTTTGCACCGTTCTAAACAAACTATCACTAGTTGAATCACCACTCTTCTTGCTTCACTGAAACTGCTTGCTTCTTGATGTAGACGAGTTTTCAATATGCGTGGTAGTCGAGGGTCACCAATGTGGAAAGCGTAGCATAGCGGAAGGATGAAATAATGTTTCGAGAATTGATTAATAAATGGAGAATATTATTAAAATGATTTGAAAATTATATTAAAATAAACAACACTGACAATTAAATTAACCGAATATAGAGCAACAATACAATATTAAGCGCGACACGATCCGAATGGTTCGGTAGGTGGTAGAATGACGATTGTGTCTCCGCAGCCCGGCTCACCGGCCGGTGGAAGTGCGTGCACGCAGACTTTCGCAGCCCAAGGTCATTGTCGCCGTCGTCTCGATTTGTCGAAATTTGTCTACGAATCTGACGTTATTAGAATGCCTAACATGACCGATAAGCTCGAGTAAACTCGAAAAAGGCACTTTGACATTTCAAGGCAAGTTATTAGAAAAAAAACATTTTTATCATGTACTATAATGATTTTACGTCTACCTCTTTTAATTTGTGTTTCGTTTCTTGTAACCGGTTTTTTTTTACTAAAAATTAAAAAAAAAAAACAAAATTAGTGGCTTTCGTTATTATGTTCCGAAAGTTTGATATTGCCATAGACCCACAACCTCCTTGATTTCGATAATCACCATAATTGGCAAAAATACTTGTTATTACGCAGCACGTGATGCTCATCCATGTGTTAGTGCTCCCCTCCGCCACACTTTTTCTCGCGGCCGTCGAAAGGTACTTCGTTCCAATGTAAATAGTAGTTTATAACTAAGTATTTTTACTAATATTATCTTTTATAATACAATGATGAGTAAAATAAGTATAATTATGAATTCGCCATGTTATTTTGGAGTTTTTATTGTATCATAATTTTGTCTACTCTTCTCGTCGTCAAAATTGAGAACGATTATATTAGGGAAAATCGGTGATTTTCTCATGTTGAATAGTCAAAATGCGAGATAAATAATGTGCCATGTTAGGGTTTAACGAGCAATTATACACTAGGGTTTAACGAGCAATGATACAATTATTAATTAACACCAAATTTGACAGGACGAGTCAAATATTTTGTATGGCAGTGCTGTCAGAAAATGAGTAAAGTAACGGTATAGACGCGACGAGAAAATACGAGAATGAGTAATTGCCGCGTCTGGCATGTTAGCCCTGCAGGGCGAGCATGGCCTACTGTGGCATGTCATGAGTCACGCTATTTATCAAATTTTGGGCGATATAAACGTTATGTCTTAAATGCTAGCACGGTGTCGTGAGATAATTCTCTCGACATGTGACGTAACTTCTTGACGTTTAATTGGGACTATTTATGTCTTATTTGCTAATACGGGCGCAGCCATTTTGTCACAAAGGTCAAAATCAAAAGTCATTTATTCAAATTAGGCTGAGAATCAGCACTTTTCGAACGTCAAAATTACATACGACAGTCCCCCAAAACGCCCGCCCGTCACCACTTCCTAGTGCTTTAGCTGGGGAGAAGACGTGGCGCAACAAACTCCCCAGCAGCACAGCTGTCTGTTCTGTTAGCAGAACTGGATTCTAAACAATTTTAAGCAAATTACCAAAACATTAACTTAATTGCCATACGTCAGCTAGCCACGCCAATTAAAAAAAATATACAAAAAATGAATGTAAATAAAACTTAAAACATAAATAAAAGCCTCCAGGCCTAAAGGGCATGGTAGCTTACATATGCAATACTGGATTACAAACAAATAAAATAAATAAAAGATAAACTAGGACCATCAAAGTAAAATAAATTAACATAACAATTACTGTAACAATAATAAAACCATAGACAGCACGACGACCAGTCCCCACAAGCAACACCCGTTCACGAGCATAACGCAAAGGTCAGTCATTACCATATTTGAGGGAAGGAGGAAACCCGACCCCCGACGCTACCGCAAGCAGTGACATCTAAGGGAGCATGACGAACTTGCTGCCGGTTGCTCAGGCAAGAATAATATTATCAATTGTCGAGGTCGCTAGTATAGTATATGCTACTTATACTTACAACATTGTTCATCATTCATTGATTCATGTCCCGGATCATATCCTATTATTTGCTAGCATTTTACGAATCGTTCTAAAACGATTTCTTTTATAATATCTTTAAAAAATCGTTCATTGTTTACATTTTCCATTGTTGTGACACAAGTCAATTGTCAAACTGTCATTAAATTTTCTCTTTTAGTCTATGAAGATTACTTTTTGGTTTATATAACTTGAATTATTTTTATCAATAGGTTTAGCTGAAATATTGTATTTTCTATATAATTACCGATTACTAACTGAATTTCGACATCTACAATAATTAATAAGGACACGCTCATACTCGATCGTGGAGGTTTTAATACGTCTTGGCTGAACACACAGGCTGGTTTTATGACTGGCAGATGAGATGTCAGAATGAAGATAACTTGTCGTTGTGATCTTGCTTTCGTAAACTGTAATTATCATTTATTTACGTTTCTTATATTTCGCATATATGTATGTATTTATATATCTATTCCTTAGGATATGTTAATATGTATATATCTGTGTATCTATTTAAGTTTAAAATGTATATTTATTTCTTGCACCATTGACAGCCCCATTTTATGTCCAGACAAATCACTGTCCATTCTAAGGTTGCCTGGAAGAGATCGCAGAAAGCGATATGGCCGCCCATTGTATGTTTTTAGTATGATATGTTTTTTTTGTTATGTCATTTTGTGGTGTACAATAAAGTATATATAAATAAATAAATAAAAGTCTGAAGCACCTGATGGGGATTCCGCGTCTGGACCCGTTTTACTAACCATCTGCCTGAGGATACGGCGTCCGGGTTTTATCAACAAACACCTATCAATTCTACATCTGCACTCTGCTGAGTAACCATCTGCCTGGAGATTTTACGTCGAGCTTTGTCGAAGAAGACTGGCACTCTAAAGTGTCCCTTCGACGCCTGAAGACCCTTTTCCTCCACCTCCTCCTCCGGACTTCAATTCAAACCCCTATAATAACTTCAAGTGTCGCGTGAACCGTATTGTGTTATTTTTATATTCCGACCTGTATTTTATATTCCATTTATTAAACTATATGTAACAAGTCAACTTGCATCCTTTCATGTAGTTTGCATCCACTATTACGTTACACTAGCTAACCACATATTGCAAAACAGCTCATTAAAAAAACATTGTAATGAGTAGATCATGTCAATAATAAATGAAGATAACAAAATAATTGACTTATACCGTCAAATAAAATAATAAAAAAACTAATATATGAACTCATATACCCTGTCAGTAGGTAAGCTGATTCTGGAGAAAGAACACGAACATTGTCTTGAGTTAATCACAGCGACCAACAGTTCTTATCGTTTAAGTAGTCGTTAATGGAATAATATGCTTTTGAACAAAGGTTGGAATTTACTTAAGCCTTAAACGCGTTAAAAGGCAAATCTAGCAAAGAAGAGGGCAACTTGTTATAAAAGGTTATACCAAGCCCAACAAATGAGTTATGGACCTTATGAAGCCGGTGAAAGGGAGCACGTAGTTTGTTCTTATTTCTAGTGTTAACATTGTGAAAATCACTGTTTTTAGTGTATAAGTGTATATTTTGCCTAATATATAAGATGTTGGCGAAGATGAATTGAGATGCCACCGTGAGAATACCAATATCTTTAAAAAATCTCTAAGGGAAACTCTGGCTCCTAGCTGATAAATTGCTCGGACAGCTCGTTTTTGAAGGACGAATATATTTTGAATATCAGCGGCTTTGCCCCACAGCAGAATACCGTAGGACATAACGCTGTGGAAATAACTAAAATAGACTAACCGAGCTGTATCAACGTCAGTGTATTGTCTTACTTTCCTGACGGCGTAGGCGGCTGAACTGAGCCTCCCTGCTAGGCTTGATATGTGTGGGCCGCACTGAAGTTTGGCATCTACTGTTATGCCCAGAAAAACCGCCGAGTCTACAGTTTCAAGCAGCTCTTTATCTAAGATGATGTTGGGTCCTAGGTTTCTAACATTCGGTAAGACGAATTTCACACATTTCGTTTTCTTGGCATTGAGAACTAGGTTATTTGACGTAAACCAATCCGTAACCATTGAGAGTGCACTGTTTACGTCGTCAAAATCTTGTCTGTTCCTGTCTACTTTGAAAATAAGAGAGGTATCATCTGCAAACAGTACAACGTCACAAATGTCATTTAAATAGAATGGTAAGTCATTGATATATACTAAAAACAAGAATGGACCCAGTATTGAGCCTTGAGGTACACCTAACTGAACTGGTAGCTCGGAAGATTTCACACCATCGACATCAACACATTGGAACCTATTATGTAAATTAGAATTTATTACATTGAGAGCTTCGTTTTGGACACCGTAATGACGTAGTTTACGCAAAAGCGTGTCATGGCGCACGCAATCAAAGGCTTTAGAGAGATCACAGAAAACTCCAATAGCATTTTGCGATTTCTCCCAAGCATTAAATATGTGTTTCAGCAGAGCAACACCCGCATCTGTAGTCGAACGTCCTTTTGTAAAGCCATACTGTTCATTATGAAGTAGGCTATTTAAGTTAAAATGTCTTAGCAACTGATTAAGTATTAACTTTTCAAATATTTTGCTAAATGCTGGTAAGATAGAAATAGGCCTAAAATTGCTAATGATATTTTTATTACCAGATTTAAATAATGGTATGACTTAATACTCTTCATGAGGTCAGGAAAAGTTCCTAGATCAACACATTTATTAAAAGTAATAGCTAGATAGGGGGCTACGTGGTCTATTATATTACTTAATAGTTTAATGGAAATGCCCCAGTAGTCACCAGTGTTTTTAGACTTAAGAGTGTTAAAGACGTTAATTACATCACTAGGCGTTACATGTTCGAAGCTAAATAAGCGAGTACATTTTGGCACACTACTATTCAAAAGGTTCTCAGCTTTAGACGGGGACGAATTTAAGGAACAAGTCGTAGTTATAGGTATGTTGGCAAAAAACTCATTAAATGCCTCAGCTACGTCAGCTGCCTTACTAACTAATTTGTTATCGACCATAATTTCAAGTTGATTTTGTTGTTTAACTTACGCGTTTCATTGTTGATAATTTTCCAAGTGGTTTTTACTTTATTATTGGAATTTTTAATTGAATCGCTTAAGAATTTTGATTTAGCAATAGCACAAATCTTTTTAAATAGTTTTGAATATTTTTTTACATACTCTAGGAAAGGAGTATCAAACCTGTATTTTTTCAAACCATATAACTCGTATAGTCTCGCTCTACTTTTATAAATTCCTGGAGTAGCCCATTGGTTGAAGCCAATGGAAGTGTCATTAATGTTAATGGTTTTGGTCTTGAAAATAGACTGGTATTCTTTTTGCACAACATCAAAAAGGGCTCCGTAAATTTCATTAGGATTCTCGTGTTCTACTAACGATGGTGTAATTCTATGAGCTATATTATTTTTAAACTTGTTACAACGACTAGCTGTATAAGGCCTGCATTCAAGTTTAAACGGTATTTTATGTAATGTCATGGGGAAGCTAGCTAATAAACCACAGTGGTCGGACGTTAAGTCACTTAACACTATTATTGGCATCGCAATTACTAAACATATTATCAAGACAAGTTGACGAAGATGCCGTGATCCTAGTTGGTTCAAAAAACAAGTTAATCAAATTATAAGACCCTAAACAGATTGAGAAGTCTAATACTTAATGGAGTAACATCTAAAATATAAATATTAAAATCTCCACTTAAATGATACTCTTATTACTTGATTTTAACCTATTGAGAGAATCCTCCATTACCGATTCAAAACTAATAAAATCACCAGATGGGGGTCGATAAACGCAGATTACAACGAATTGCTCTAGTTCAACACAAGACAACTCAATAGTGCGCTCGATAGAAAGATTAACTAAATCTAAACGTTGTTTACATTTCAACTTGTTTGAAACAAGAACTAAAGAACCACCGCGAATAGCACTTTTTCTCACAAATGCACTTTGTACGGTAAAATTATCATCATCGATAAACACTACTTCATGTTCCTTCAACCAGTGTTCAGTCAAACATAACACTTGAACATCATAGTTCTCCATAAATAAACTTAACTCTAACTCTTTGCCGGACAGACCCTGCATATTTTGATGTACAACATTCAACATATGCGGCTCACCCGTTGTCGCACCTAATAGTTTAAACAAACACTTTGACAGATGGTTATGAAAAATTTATCACATTCGCTCAGAGGTGGTGATAAAAAATTAATATTAATAAAAATAATATGTTCCTGCTAATTACTGCACCAAATGGCAGTAAATTATTATAATTATGTTCTTGCCAGAGGCATGTGGCCCAAATTAGTAAAATCTTAAGTTTTTTTAATTGACCATCGTGCTTCTGGTTCTGTGAAGAGAATTATTACAAAATTAAATGTAAATTGACAAGACAATGGATTCGTCAATAGCGTCGTATATAAGTACCGCAAAGATTTCTCGAATAGGTTTGCGTCCATTATTTAATATTGCAACCGGCACTGAATTATCAAACAACAACAACGGAACAACAAAGACGGTTTGAAAAATATTTATATTCTTTGGAAAGACGTGACGTGCGTGTGTCAAAAATGAATTAGATCCCAACCAAATTAAAAAGTTGTTTAACTTTATGAACTGCACTCATACATACATATTATTTTGTTTGGTCGCATATTCAGATGGCCATATACATTTTTAGTTTTTTTAATTTACTGTGTCACATTATGAAGTCAGCAACAAGAAAGGCATGTCGCGCCTCTTGATTATGTCACATAGTTGACCCGTGCTAGCATATAAGACAAATTGTAAGACATGACATAATTTATCTCATCTTCTCACAAACATCTTGGGTACGCCCATGCTCGCCCCGCTGCTGGTATTGCTTAAGCATCTTTTCTTTTCTCAACTTGCATACAAGAAACGTGTTTTTTCTTTTGTAACTTTAATTTATTTTATTATTTGTTGATAGACCGGTCATAGAAATACACACGTTGTGAATTTTTCAACTGTCTACATAATACGAATCATGAGAGCTATAGCTACAGCTTACTGACAGACACACTGACAGACAGCGGTGATTTAGTCAACGGACCCCTAAAAAATAGATCTTTTTGTTGGGAACGGCTGAAAAGTTTTTTATTTTAATGTTCGTAACAGCCGTTATGACATTTTTGATGACATTTAAAGAGAACACTGACTGTAAATGTGAGTACCATTCAGGCTAGATTGAATAAATAACAACATAAACTGTTTGGCGGTTTTGAGAATTATGTAAATGGCCTACGCAAATGTCCTACAGATGTGGTAGCGTCGTGTCACGGGTCGTTGAGCTAAAATAGTGTTGAGCGACACGATGACTGATGCATGCATGCTGTTTGTTGGGACAGGTCAAATCAAAGCTGTAATGGCTCTTTTTTCAAAAGGCCCTTCCGGATATTGTAAGTCACATAAAACCCTTATAATGGAATGTTTGGACTTATAAGAGACCATGGCCTCTGAGTTTGTTACGGCAATTCTTCTCAGGGATCATTCAACTAGGAAATGCCGGCACCATCTACTTTTGAACTATTGACCCACAAAATGTTGACGTGTAAAAGTGTTTTAAAAGATCTACTTACGGACACAAACATTTCATTTCGTTTCATTTAATTTCAGACCGAATTAAGTTTTTATGGGTCAATGACGACGAAGAGATGGCCTGCGATCACCTAGCTCCTCGTGAATTAAAAGCTGCTGTATCCGCTTTTCCTGTGAGGCAGACAGGCGATTAATAAGTTCACTCTTTAATTTGTCTGTTTCCGGTGGTATCGTGAGTATGTCTTTAACCTGGAGTGCATATTTAGTCTCAAGCTGTGTAGTCACGAAATAGAATTTCGTCGTGTCGCTGGATATCCTTGACAAGATAAATTGACCCTCTAATTGGGTGAACCATAAAGCCGGTTCCTCTGGGCAAAAAGGTGGACAGCATAGTAGCAGTCCGACTTTCGACACTTCTCCAGAGACAGCAGTTACTGCTACTTTAGCGTCAGCATCGGCAAAATTCTCCGAATCGGACATCCTTAAAAAAATATAAAATCGCTCACCGTTTATGTTTTGAACCACAGCCTTACTTTCTTTGCACCGTTCTAAACAAACTATCACTAGTTGAATCACCACTCTTCTTGCTTCACTGAAACTGCTTGCTTCTTGATGTAGACGAGTTTTCAATATGCGTGGTAGTCGAGGGTCACCAATGTGGAAAGCGTAGCATAGCGGAAGGATGAAATAATGTTTCGAGAATTGATTAATAAATGGAGAATATTATTAAAATGATTTGAAAATTATATTAAAATAAACAACACTGACAATTAAATTAACCGAATATAGAGCAACAATACAATATTAAGCGCGACACGATCCGAATGGTTCGGTAGGTGGTAGAATGACGATTGTGTCTCCGCAGCCCGGCTCACCGGCCGGTGGAAGTGCGTGCACGCAGACTTTCGCAGCCCAAGGTCATTGTCGCCGTCGTCTCGATTTGTCGAAATTTGTCTACGAATCTGACGTTATTAGAATGCCTAACATGACCGATAAGCTCGAGTAAACTCGAAAAAGGCACTTTGACATTTCAAGGCAAGTTATTAGAAAAAAAACATTTTTATCATGTACTATAATGATTTTACGTCTACCTCTTTTAATTTGTGTTTCGTTCCTTGTAACCGGTTTTTTTTTACTAAAAATTAAAAAAAAAAAACAAAATTAGTGGCTTTCGTTATTATGTTCCGAAAGTTTGATATTGCCATAGACCCACAACCTCCTTGATTTCGATAATCACCATAATTGGCAAAAATACTTGTTATTACGCAGCACGTGATGCTCATCCATGTGTTAGTGCTCCCCTCCGCCACACTTTTTCTCGCGGCCGTCGAAAGGTACTTCGTTCCAATGTAAATAGTAGTTTATAACTAAGTATTTTTACTAATATTATCTTTTATAATACAATGATGAGTAAAATAAGTATAATTATGAATTCGCCATGTTATTTTGGAGTTTTTATTGTATCATAATTTTGTCTACTCTTCTCGTCGTCAAAATTGAGAACGATTATATTAGGGAAAATCGGTGATTTTCTCATGTTGAATAGTCAAAATGCGAGATAAATAATGTGCCATGTTAGGGTTTAACGAGCAATTATACACTAGGGTTTAACGAGCAATGATACAATTATTAATTAACACCAAATTTGACAGGACGAGTCAAATATTTTGTATGGCAGTGCTGTCAGAAAATGAGTAAAGTAACGGTATAGACGCGACGAGAAAATACGAGAATGAGTAATTGCCGCGTCTGGCATGTTAGCCCTGCAGGGCGAGCATGGCCTACTGTGGCATGTCATGAGTCACGCTATTTATCAAATTTTGGGCGATATAAACGTTATGTCTTAAATGCTAGCACGGTGTCGTGAGATAATTCTCTCGACATGTGACGTAACTTCTTGACGTTTAATTGGGACTATTTATGTCTTATTTGCTAATACGGGCGCAGCCATTTTGTCACAAAGGTCAAAATCAAAAGTCATTTATTCAAATTAGGCTGAGAATCAGCACTTTTCGAACGTCAAAATTACATACGACAGTCCCCCAAAACGCCCGCCCGTCACCACTTCCTAGTGCTTTAGCTGGGGAGAAGACGTGGCGCAACAAACTCCCCAGCAGCACAGCTGTCTGTTCTGTTAGCAGAACTGGATTCTAAACAATTTTAAGCAAATTACCAAAACATTAACTTAATTGCCATACGTCAGCTAGCCACGCCAATTAAAAAAAATATACAAAAAATGAATGTAAATAAAACTTAAAACATAAATAAAAGCCTCCAGGCCTAAAGGGCATGGTAGCTTACATATGCAATACTGGATTACAAACAAATAAAATAAATAAAAGATAAACTAGGACCATCAAAGTAAAATAAATTAACATAACAATTACTGTAACAATAATAAAACCATAGACAGCACGACGACCAGTCCCCACAAGCAACACCCGTTCACGAGCATAACGCAAAGGTCAGTCATTACCATATTTGAGGGAAGGAGGAAACCCGACCCCCGACGCTACCGCAAGCAGTGACATCTAAGGGAGCATGACGAACTTGCTGCCGGTTGCTCAGGCAAGAATAATATTATCAATTGTCGAGGTCGCTAGTATAGTATATGCTACTTATACTTACAACATTGTTCATCATTCATTGATTCATGTCCCGGATCATATCCTATTATTTGCTAGCATTTTACGAATCGTTCTAAAACGATTTCTTTTATAATATCTTTAAAAAATCGTTCATTGTTTACATTTTCCATTGTTGTGACACAAGTCAATTGTCAAACTGTCATTAAATTTTCTCTTTTAGTCTATGAAGATTACTTTTTGGTTTATATAACTTGAATTATTTTTATCAATAGGTTTAGCTGAAATATTGTATTTTCTATATAATTACCGATTACTAACTGAATTTCGACATCTACAATAATTAATAAGGACACGCTCATACTCGATCGTGGAGGTTTTAATACGTCTTGGCTGAACACACAGGCTGGTTTTATGACTGGCAGATGAGATGTCAGAATGAAGATAACTTGTCGTTGTGATCTTGCTTTCGTAAACTGTAATTATCATTTATTTACGTTTCTTATATTTCGCATATATGTATGTATTTATATATCTATTCCTTAGGATATGTTAATATGTATATATCTGTGTATCTATTTAAGTTTAAAATGTATATTTATTTCTTGCACCATTGACAGCCCCATTTTATGTCCAGACAAATCACTGTCCATTCTAAGGTTGCCTGGAAGAGATCGCAGAAAGCGATATGGCCGCCCATTGTATGTTTTTAGTATGATATGTTTTTTTTGTTATGTCATTTTGTGGTGTACAATAAAGTATATATAAATAAATAAATAAAAGTCTGAAGCACCTGATGGGGATTCCGCGTCTGGACCCGTTTTACTAACCATCTGCCTGAGGATACGGCGTCCGGGTTTTATCAACAAACACCTATCAATTCTACATCTGCACTCTGCTGAGTAACCATCTGCCTGGAGATTTTACGTCGAGCTTTGTCGAAGAAGACTGGCACTCTAAAGTGTCCCTTCGACGCCTGAAGACCCTTTTCCTCCACCTCCTCCTCCGGACTTCAATTCAAACCCCTATAATAACTTCAAGTGTCGCGTGAACCGTATTGTGTTATTTTTATATTCCGACCTGTATTTTATATTCCATTTATTAAACTATATGTAACAAGTCAACTTGCATCCTTTCATGTAGTTTGCATCCACTATTACGTTACACTAGCTAACCACATATTGCAAAACAGCTCATTAAAAAAACATTGTAATGAGTAGATCATGTCAATAATAAATGAAGATAACAAAATAATTGACTTATACCGTCAAATAAAATAATAAAAAAACTAATATATGAACTCATATACCCTGTCAGTAGGTAAGCTGATTCTGGAGAAAGAACACGAACATTGTCTTGAGTTAATCACAGCGACCAACAGTTCTTATCGTTTAAGTAGTCGTTAATGGAATAATATGCTTTTGAACAAAGGTTGGATTTTACTTAAGCCTTAAACGCGTTAAAAGGCAAATCTAGCAAAGAAGAGGGCAACTTGTTATAAAAGGTTATACCAAGCCCAACAAATGAGTTATGGACCTTATGAAGCCGGTGAAAGGGAGCACGTAGTTTGTTCTTATTTCTAGTGTTAACATTGTGAAAATCACTGTTTTTAGTGTATAAGTGTATATTTTGCCTAATATATAAGATGTTGGCGAAGATGAATTGAGATGCCACCGTGAGAATACCAATATCTTTAAAAAATCTCTAAGGGAAACTCTGGCTCCTAGCTGATAAATTGCTCGGACAGCTCGTTTTTGAAGGACGAATATATTTTGAATATCAGCGGCTTTGCCCCACAGCAGAATACCGTAGGACATAACGCTGTGGAAATAACTAAAATAGACTAACCGAGCTGTATCAACGTCAGTGTATTGTCTTACTTTCCTGACGGCGTAGGCGGCTGAACTGAGCCTCCCTGCTAGGCTTGATATGTGTGGGCCGCACTGAAGTTTGGCATCTACTGTTATGCCCAGAAAAACCGCCGAGTCTACAGTTTCAAGCAGCTCTTTATCTAAGATGATGTTGGGTCCTAGGTTTCTAACATTCGGTAAGACGAATTTCACACATTTCGTTTTCTTGGCATTGAGAACTAGGTTATTTGACGTAAACCAATCCGTAACCATTGAGAGTGCACTGTTTACGTCGTCAAAATCTTGTCTGTTCCTGTCTACTTTGAAAATAAGAGAGGTATCATCTGCAAACAGTACAACGTCACAAATGTCATTTAAATAGAATGGTAAGTCATTGATATATACTAAAAACAAGAATGGACCCAGTATTGAGCCTTGAGGTACACCTAACTGAACTGGTAGCTCGGAAGATTTCACACCATCGACATCAACACATTGGAACCTATTATGTAAATTAGAATTTATTACATTGAGAGCTTCGTTTTGGACACCGTAATGACGTAGTTTACGCAAAAGCGTGTCATGGCGCACGCAATCAAAGGCTTTAGAGAGATCACAGAAAACTCCAATAGCATTTTGCGATTTCTCCCAAGCATTAAATATGTGTTTCAGCAGAGCAACACCCGCATCTGTAGTCGAACGTCCTTTTGTAAAGCCATACTGTTCATTATGAAGTAGGCTATTTAAGTTAAAATGTCTTAGCAACTGATTAAGTATTAACTTTTCAAATATTTTGCTAAATGCTGGTAAGATAGAAATAGGCCTAAAATTGCTAATGATATTTTTATTACCAGATTTAAATAATGGTATGACTTAATACTCTTCATGAGGTCAGGAAAAGTTCCTAGATCAACACATTTATTAAAAGTAATAGCTAGATAGGGGGCTACGTGGTCTATTATATTACTTAATAGTTTAATGGAAATGCCCCAGTAGTCACCAGTGTTTTTAGACTTAAGAGTGTTAAAGACGTTAATTACATCACTAGGCGTTACATGTTCGAAGCTAAATAAGCGAGTACATTTTGGCACACTACTATTCAAAAGGTTCTCAGCTTTAGACGGGGACGAATTTAAGGAACAAGTCGTAGTTATAGGTATGTTGGCAAAAAACTCATTAAATGCCTCAGCTACGTCAGCTGCCTTACTAACTAATTTGTTATCGACCATAATTTCAAGTTGATTTTGTTGTTTAACTTACGCGTTTCATTGTTGATAATTTTCCAAGTGGTTTTTACTTTATTATTGGAATTTTTAATTGAATCGCTTAAGAATTTTGATTTAGCAATAGCACAAATCTTTTTAAATAGTTTTGAATATTTTTTTACATACTCTAGGAAAGGAGTATCAAACCTGTATTTTTTCAAACCATATAACTCGTATAGTCTCGCTCTACTTTTATAAATTCCTGGAGTAGCCCATTGGTTGAAGCCAATGGAAGTGTCATTAATGTTAATGGTTTTGGTCTTGAAAATAGACTGGTATTCTTTTTGCACAACATCAAAAAGGGCTCCGTAAATTTCATTAGGATTCTCGTGTTCTACTAACGATGGTGTAATTCTATGAGCTATATTATTTTTAAACTTGTTACAACGACTAGCTGTATAAGGCCTGCATTCAAGTTTAAACGGTATTTTATGTAATGTCATGGGGAAGCTAGCTAATAAACCACAGTGGTCGGACGTTAAGTCACTTAACACTATTATTGGCATCGCAATTACTAAACATATTATCAAGACAAGTTGACGAAGATGCCGTGATCCTAGTTGGTTCAAAAAACAAGTTAATCAAATTATAAGACCCTAAACAGATTGAGAAGTCTAATACTTAATGGAGTAACATCTAAAATATAAATATTAAAATCTCCACTTAAATGATACTCTTATTACTTGATTTTAACCTATTGAGAGAATCCTCCATTACCGATTCAAAACTAATAAAATCACCAGATGGGGGTCGATAAACGCAGATTACAACGAATTGCTCTAGTTCAACACAAGACAACTCAATAGTGCGCTCGATAGAAAGATTAACTAAATCTAAACGTTGTTTACATTTCAACTTGTTTGAAACAAGAACTAAAGAACCACCGCGAATAGCACTTTTTCTCACAAATGCACTTTGTACGGTAAAATTATCATCATCGATAAACACTACTTCATGTTCCTTCAACCAGTGTTCAGTCAAACATAACACTTGAACATCATAGTTCTCCATAAATAAACTTAACTCTAACTCTTTGCCGGACAGACCCTGCATATTTTGATGTACAACATTCAACATATGCGGCTCACCCGTTGTCGCACCTAATAGTTTAAACAAACACTTTGACAGATGGTTATGAAAAATTTATCACATTCGCTCAGAGGTGGTGATAAAAAATTAATATTAATAAAAATAATATGTTCCTGCTAATTACTGCACCAAATGGCAGTAAATTATTATAATTATGTTCTTGCCAGAGGCATGTGGCCCAAATTAGTAAAATCTTAAGTTTTTTTAATTGACCATCGTGCTTCTGGTTCTGTGAAGAGAATTATTACAAAATTAAATGTAAATTGACAAGACAATGGATTCGTCAATAGCGTCGTATATAAGTACCGCAAAGATTTCTCGAATAGGTTTGCGTCCATTATTTAATATTGCAACCGGCACTGAATTATCAAACAACAACAACGGAACAACAAAGACGGTTTGAAAAATATTTATATTCTTTGGAAAGACGTGACGTGCGTGTGTCAAAAATGAATTAGATCCCAACCAAATTAAAAAGTTGTTTAACTTTATGAACTGCACTCATACATACATATTATTTTGTTTGGTCGCATATTCAGATGGCCATATACATTTTTAGTTTTTTTAATTTACTGTGTCACATTATGAAGTCAGCAACAAGAAAGGCATGTCGCGCCTCTTGATTATGTCACATAGTTGACCCGTGCTAGCATATAAGACAAATTGTAAGACATGACATAATTTATCTCATCTTCTCACAAACATCTTGGGTACGCCCATGCTCGCCCCGCTGCTGGTATTGCTTAAGCATCTTTTCTTTTCTCAACTTGCATACAAGAAACGTGTTTTTTCTTTTGTAACTTTAATTTATTTTATTATTTGTTGATAGACCGGTCATAGAAATACACACGTTGTGAATTTTTCAACTGTCTACATAATACGAATCATGAGAGCTATAGCTACAGCTTACTGACAGACACACTGACAGACAGCGGTGATTTAGTCAACGGACCCCTAAAAAATAGATCTTTTTGTTGGGAACGGCTGAAAAGTTTTTTATTTTAATGTTCGTAACAGCCGTTATGACATTTTTGATGACATTTAAAGAGAACACTGACTGTAAATGTGAGTACCATTCAGGCTAGATTGAATAAATAACAACATAAACTGTTTGGCGGTTTTGAGAATTATGTAAATGGCCTACGCAAATGTCCTACAGATGTGGTAGCGTCGTGTCACGGGTCGTTGAGCTAAAATAGTGTTGAGCGACACGATGACTGATGCATGCATGCTGTTTGTTGGGACAGGTCAAATCAAAGCTGTAATGGCTCTTTTTTCAAAAGGCCCTTCCGGATATTGTAAGTCACATAAAACCCTTATAATGGAATGTTTGGACTTATAAGAGACCATGTCCTCTGAGTTTGTTACGGCAATTCTTCTCAGGGATCATTCAACTAGGAAATGCCGGCACCATCTACTTTTGAACTATTGACCCACAAAATGTTGACGTGTAAAAGTGTTTTAAAAGATCTACTTACGGACACAAACATTTCATTTCGTTTCATTTAATTTCAGACCGAATTAAGTTTTTATGTTAAGAAAAAGAAAAGTTATATTAGCAAAGAGATATATCTACCTATAATTGTCTGCATTGTTAACACATATTTGACAGATCACATATTTTGGTCGCGTAACAAACGGGGGGTTATTCCTTTCTTCGATCCGTACAACAAAGGATATCCTGACTCATCGCCAAGTCATCAAATGTTTCTCTCTTTGCTAATATATCCTTTCCAATTCTCCGAAATGGTCTATTATTGTCATGTATATTTACCATTAGGTAATCTAAATCTCGTGCAGCATCTACTCTACAAATTGTGATCTAAAACTTAAACTAGTTTCACGGTGTAATCCCTGAGGCAACAAACCCAAACTTGTTTAAGGAAATATAAGACAACTCCTCACTGAATACAAATTTTGTTTCTATTGTCAAAAGTTATGCATAATGATGCTGTGTTTTTAGTAGAAATTTTTACTTTTTGGAAAATGCACTTATTTCATGACGTGTTTGTACTAGCAAACACAGTTTTACGTCTGTCGAAAAAAACACTATTTCAGCAAGACGTTTACTGAACTTGTGATATGAACCAGATTGCTGACTACAAACAAGACCGGATACTCAAGTTTGAGTTACATTAATTTTCATTCTCTCACTGACGTTCATCGGAAACAAATACTTAGCATTACAAACAAATAAATGGCGGTCAGTGATGTTGAAAAATATTTCACAAGTCACTGCGTATTGTATAATCTTACAATGTTAAACTGAAAGATTTTAATGTGTAAAATATCCTTATACTAGAGATGGCTGGAAAAAATACACATAACGAAAATTTTGAAAGATCTTCGAACAATTCATAATCATCATTTCAGCCGAAATACGTTCACAACTGGACATATGCTTACCCCAAGTACCGCCACTTTGGCTTCACAAGGTCATCGACCACCTTGAGGGAGGCCTTTCAATGCTACGTTTTCCAGTACGCGGTCACCACTCCAGAAACTTTGGGCCCCATCGGCCAAAAAATCAACACTTTTTGAACGACAAAATAACATAAAACAGTCCCCAAAAGAAGTAAGAAGTGGTGTAACAAACTAGTCAGCAAATTTGTCTGTTTAGCTAGAAGAACTGGTTTCTATACAATAGCAAGTAGTTAAAATTACGAAACACAAAACATTAAATTAAATAATTATTTGCTATGTCAGCAAGTACACGCGGAAATAAATAATAATAAACGTAAACAGAACGTAATATGTAAATAAAAGCCTCCAGGTATAAAGGACGTGCCCGCGCACACATGATATCCTGCATTATATTCATGTACCTTGAAGTCACAGTTGATAAACTTAGGGCCGTCAAAGTAAAATATAAAAATAGTTAATAACAATAACAGGTCAGCGAGACGACGAAGTAAAATAAAAAAAAACAGGTATTTGATAATAACAAAAACAGGTCAGAAAGATGACCCGCACCGCAAGCAGCACCCGCTCACGAACATAACGCAAAGATCTGCATTGGCACCCCCAACCATTTTAAGGGATGGAGCCTGATGGAGGCAACCCGACGCTACCGCTAGCAGTGACATTTAAGGTAGCATGACGAACTTACTGCCGGTTGGTCAGGCAGGAATAATATGATTAATTGTCGAAGTCGCTAGTTAACCACACATTGCAATACAACTCATAAAAACATCGAATTGAGTAGATTATGCCAACAATAAATAATTATAAAATTAAATTAAATTGACATAAATTGTCAAATAAAATAAATCATTCTATGAACTCATATTACCTGTCAGTATTTCTGGAGTAAGAACATTGATATTGTCTTGAGTTAGAGTGCATCTGTTCTGCGAGCAATGTGTACACACAAATATCAAGTCGTTTAATATACAAAAAAAAAAAGTTTTCTTGCCGTGCGGGTAACAGTTCTCAAAGATATACCAAACATTTAAAAACATTAGCAATCTAGCACACTTCTTACCAGATAACTCTCCTACTTGTAATGAGCGAGACCACATAGAACTGCACATAAACCAATAAATTGTTAAAGAGTCTCGCCCGTTAAACAATTCCTCAATTATTTATTCCGCGTCCGTTCTTATGTATCTGTTTGTAAAGTCGAAAAGCGAAATGAGAATACCTCGACTTACCATTGTGTAATTAAATATCTCAGGAGTCCGAGACAGAAATGTTGATTATAAAGTATGACATAATTAGTATTCAAGAGAATTTCAGCACGAACGGGTGCAGTTGGACAAGACAACGGAGGATGAAATCGGATACTGAAGATTTTTCGAAATACTGATGGAATTTGTTAGGTATAAAAAATCTTTATTTCTCTTGAGAACATTATACAGTTTAACTTTAACATAAACAATCGTCGTCTCATGATTAAGCTTGCAGATGTAGAATTTAATAATTTAAGTAAAACTAGAACAACAACGTACGAGAACAACTGCTAACATAGCAAAAGTGTGAGTACATATAAAACTAATTAATACAGCTGGCCAATTTGACACCAAGGTACCCTCATAAGTACTGATTTTTTACTTTGTGGGGAACATACACAAACACGTTCACACGTTTGTTTGTGCTAGTATAGTGCGTGTACGTGTTTGTTTGCTTGTGTGCGACAAGTATAGTCTCGGAGCCGGCTGATTATATGTAATTTTGATATTAAAATTTTGATTATTACGTGTTTGTTCTGGTTTTATATGTTTATATTTTGTATTATTTTTGTGTAGTTTTTATGTAAGTATTTTGTATTGTGTTTTCAGGGTATTTATGTACCGAGTGTCACCATTGTGTGGATCGCCCGGAGGTCACGGTGGAGCATACGGTGGAGGTCTGCCCAGCTTGGAGGCTATTGCCACTTGACTTTGGAGGCTATTGCCATTTGACGTCAGAGACTATGTATATCATGTGTTTGGTTTTTGGCCCATGTGTCATGTGATTACTGGGTTATACACAATCATACACATGCACCGTGACGAGTCAGTGACCGTGATAATGTGAATAGAATGTAACCGGATTTTATGGAACCTAACAGCCACCATGAGTGGTGCAGAGTCTGTTGGTGAATCGCATATTCTTCATCGTAAGTGTAGTAGACGCAGGGAAAAACGGAGACGATCCTCATCATCACCCTCGTCCTCGTCATCTACAGCTGAAGAAAGGATTCGACGACGGTCTCGAAAACACTCTACGGGATTGACCACGGAGGACGTGCTGAAAATCCTGACTTCCTGGAAGACTGAACCAAGTAAGAGCACAAATTCCTTACAAAGTAGTCAACTTTATAACGTGATACCTGAATTTGACCCGACCAATAGTTCACAAAGTATTGAGGCTTGGATACGGTAAGTTAATGAATGTTCACAAATTTATAACTGGGATCAGAAGCAAACCATTCACTTCTCCCTCCAAAAACTGGTTGGACTTGCGAAGAAATGGTTCGAGTCTCTTCCTACAGTCGTATTTTCTTGGGAATAGTGGCAAGCCAAATTAAAAAGAGCATTCCCTAGTGAGGAAAATTATGGCAGACTTTTAGAAGAAATGCTTGCTCGTACCACTCGTGTCGACGAAAGTTTACGCGAGTATTTTTTTTGATAAGTTGAATTTGTTGAAACGTTGTGAAATAAAAGGGAAGAGAGCTGTTGATTGTGTTATACACGGAGTTACTGATAGGTCAGTTAGAAGTGGTGCACAGGCACTTAACTGCGAAGAACCCGAGGATTTCCTTAACTTTCTTTGTGCTCAACGTATTACGTAGTATTCGAACAGAGTTAGAGACCAAAATAAGCAGAGATCAAATTCTAGTGCTGAAGCTCCCATAGTCTGCTTTAATTGTCGTAAAAAGGTCACCTTTATCATAAGTGTCCAAAACCTCAGACAAAATGTAAGCAATGCAACAGAATAGGTCATGATCATGAAAACTGTGAGTTGCGACCCGTTGCTGAAAATTACGTCCCTAGATCCAAAAGTTATGAAATTCGTACCAGTACCATAGAGGACACATTAAAGATCGTCTCGTTTAATGATCAAATAAGCCCTAAACCTATTGATGCCCCTAAAGCGTCGACTTCGATCGCGACAGCCAATGATAAGTTTTACAAAGCTATTTTAATAAACGGTCGACCCTTTATGGCGTAATAGTGAATGCAGCTTACTTCGAGAGAGCCTTGCATTAGAACTTCAGCTAGTGCAAAATTCATGCGTTTCACCTTTGTATAAGTCTACTCTGAACTTAAGACTTGATGATATCGTGACCCAGTTAGACGTCCTAGTAGTCGGCGACGAGTTCTTGACAAACAGTCTCTTAATCGGACAAAACTTTACCGAACTTCCTTTTATTACAGTCGTAAAAGACTGCAATCAATTAGTCTTTTACAGAACTCCAGAAGAAAATTTCTTCGCAATTGAAATCCTTCTCAAAATATTTACCTCGAAGCCCATCAAGATTGTTGATACCTGTATGGTATCACAGTCAGGGATGCCTCTTTTTCCGGTGTCGTCTTTGTCGAGGGTTATATCTCATTGGAACCTTGTAGAGAAATTCGTTTGTTACGTTTGTAAGGGACTTATGGCATTTCAAATGGCACTGGAGAAATAGCCGTAACGAACTGGTCACGGACACCTCTTTTATTTAAAGCTGAAACATTAATTGCACGGTCGTCACCAGTAGTTGACGCTGTCAGGTTAATCGTATTAAAAAAAATCTGTTCTTTCTTTAGAACCATTAGATAGAACGCAAGTTCAAGTCGGTGAGGATGTAACAAGTAGCAATAAAGATAAGTTGTATACGTTATTACAAAAGTATCGCGATTGCTTTGCCACCAATATGAAAGATGTAGGTTGTGTTAAAGATTTTGAAATGAGAATTAACCTAACAGATAACAGACCCGTTGTTTACCGGATAACAGACCCGTTGTTTACCGGCCGTACAGGTTATCGTTTTCGGAACGGGTGCAGGTGCGTGAAATTGTTTATGAATTATTAGATACGGATATTATACAAGAATCTAGTTCGGATTACGCAAGCCCTATATTAATGGTCCGAAAGAAATCGGGTGAACAAAGACTGTGTAGATTTTAGAGCTCTTAACAACAAAAAAAATAAGAACAAGTTTCCTCTCATTGAAGACCAGTTAACTAATTTAAGGGGCAATCAGTTTTTTACGACATTAGATCTTGCGGCTGGTTATTACCAGATTTGTATGTCTCCCGAAAGTCGGCATCTCACTGGCATCATCACTCCTGACGGGCACTATGAATGTAAAAGGATGCCGTTTGGACTGGCCAACGACCCTGCTGTATTTCAGCGAGTGATTAATAAAATAGTAATAACCAGAATTGTGCCAGTCCATCACAACTTACTCTATTATTGCATGGGGGGTGCTTCTAAGACCATTCTTATTGGTTTAGAACGAGCACAACATGCTGTTCTTAAGGTGATGGGCTATAGGAGATTTAGATACCCTACGAATTTGCTATACTCAGAATTATCAGTTCTTACAGTAAGACAATTATTCATTAAAGCCACAATATTAACTCAACACAAAAATATACCAGACTATACGACAAGAAGAAGGCAAGATATTGTTTACTCTGTGCCTTACTGTAAAAATTCATTTGCAAACAGATTTTTCAATTTCCTTGGACCATTTTTGTATAATAAGGTATCAAAGCAAATTCAAATTCGTAATTTTGATAGTCATGGATGTAAGTCAGAAATTTTCAAGTTTCTTAATTCACTGAGTTATGATGATACTGAAAAAATACTTAAAATTACTAGTTAATAAAACAAATCACCAAATTACATAATACATTACACATTTCACGTCACTTCACACACACAATACACTTCTACAGATTTAAACAAGCTATACGGTATTATTACAACTGTTATAAAATTCACTAAATGAAGATACTGATTATTTATTTTTCTCTTAACTCCTTCACAGACCCAGTCAGTACAGTTACTTCACCAAAAATTGGGCCCTCTCGGTTTTGTTTGTTTGTTTGGCATCTCGCAGGTCAACCTATGCGGTTGTCGTCTGCTTAAGCGGACTTGCCTGTGGTTGCCCTAATAAATTAAGGCCTCCAGCCAGGACTTAAACTTAAATACTAACTAAAAACTAAGCGACAACGCTAAGGGCACCCCCTGTGGGGTACGGACCTCGGCTTAGGGCGTCGCTGGAAGAGGGCAGCAAATGACTAGCTGGATCAGGATTGGTATTATTTAGGGACGAATTTAAAGCTACAGGCTCAGCGGCGCGGGCTGGCTCGAGCAAGGGTCGGGTGGGGAGGGCCCTCTCGGCCAAGTGCACTCGTTTATAAAGTACCCCTTCCCCAACAAAAATGACTTTAAGTCCGCTTAAGCAGACGACAATCGCATAGGTTGACCTGCGAGATGCCAAACAAACCAAACAAACAAACAAAAATGACTGTTGGACAGTGTTACCCCTGACAGTGAAACCCTACACTCGACCGTCCTGACGACGTGTATGCCCACACGTCGTCAGGACGGTCCAGTGTAGGGTTTTGAAATATTTAAATTATTTATTCTTATTTATGAGAATGGTCATACACGCCCCAGGTGGTAACAGTACCCTACACTCTTGGCTGAGAGGATTCATGACAAAAGAGAGAACGGAAAAAATATATTTATAAGTGATTAAGATTAAATTGTTTGTTCTAAGCATTTACATTATTAAAATATTTTGTTACAGCAACTAGACCAAATCCTTATAGCACTTCAATGCCAATAAATTAACAACAAACAAAAATAATACTGATTATAAAACTTAAGAACTAAGTAGGTAATTATTTTGTTACTTCAGTTATCATGAAACCACAAACATTTCATTAAATTATTATATTTATGATATCCATATTACTACCCCCTCAGATGTCATATCGATCCGACCGATCCGATTACGTCATGTGTTGTCGATCGATCCTAAATACACAGTGTCGGAAATGACGTAAATTCTTAATGAAAAACGATACTTTAAGCGTTCAAACTTGCTCAGAGCATAGATAATGAACGAATCATGCTAAATAATAGCATAGCCGCTGCCCCGGAACGCTTCGAGACAGATGACAGAGAAATTTCCAGAGCGCCTGCTCTAGTGCAAACCCGAGAGCGGCAGCGCGCGCAAGGCATTGTGTTACGAGTGTAAATTTGTGTCACAGGAGCCCTAGGGAGCCAATACGAGTATCTTTTACTATGGATCGGTAAGTAATAAACAGTTTTTAGTGCTAACAATGTGTATTAGGCATAGAATTTGGACGTAAATTGTGATTTACAAAACACCGTTAGCCATTTTGCCGCCATTTCGCCGCGTGCTGCTTCGTATTTCTCCATATTACGACTAATTATTCTACTATGTGATCAATCTGTTGCTCTTACGTACGTCTTTATGTATCGTATTATTGATGTCATGCATTTGTTTTATCTAAAAACGTAAGGAATTATCGTAAAATTGATTTGAAGAAAAACAAAAATTGTGAAAAAAATAACGATCAAAACGGATCGATCGGATCGATCTGTCACCCCGGCGATTCGCGGATTAGCGGAATGTGTGGATTTTACATTTTTTTTACCGACTGTAAAATAAGGAGGTTATGTAATAAAAAAAATATGGGGGTATTTTTTTTTTGCGTTTTTTTGATAGGTACTACAACACTACTTTTGTTCCAGGTTCATGATGTTGGGACCGCCATCACCATCATCTTCGGCGGCTCCCCCATCTCCATTACATCAACTAGACTACTCTAGTCTGCTCCACCATTGACTGTCTACAGACTCCGCGGCCGGGGGGCATAGCCCTGGAGCCGCTCGCCGCGCCCCCTTACGTAGCGACTTCCAACGTTAAGGAGAGGGCCCAATTTTTGGTGAAGTAACTGTTCTGACTGGGACTGTGAAGGAGTGAAGAGAAAAATTAATAATCAGTATCTTCATTTAGTGAGTTTTACACTTCAGAAATGGGATTCGAAAGGTAAAGTAATTTTAATTTCTTTACGATAAGATTTACATGTGGTAGCTAACTGATCGCTGTCCTATTTGGTCGGGGTACTCCCCGATAATAAGACAATGAAGACTAGGTTTCTAACATGTTCTGTATCCTTGTGGTGTGATTTTATTTGGTCAGGGCACTCCCTGATAATATGATTGCAAAATAAGGTTATGATTATTGTGTATTAATTTTTAAAAACATTAAAATAACGTGTGGTAACCTGAAACCGTCTGTCACATTTGGACGGGGTACTCCCTGATAATATGACTAAGCATATTGGTTTTCTAACATGTTTGATAGCCTTATGGTGTGATGTTATTTGGTCAGAATACCCCCTGATAATACGATTGCAAAATAAGGTTATGACTTATTGTGAATCTTCAAAATAGGTTAGAATTAAGCATGGTTTGTTACCATTTGGCCGGGGCTCTCTCCGGCAGTGATAACTTCCCTCTGCCGTAATCTTTGGTTGCAGTTTTATTTGGTTAGGGTACACCCTAATAATACAACTGTTTATTATAGGTTACTTTTAATATTTTATTTAGTAATAGCCGTTACAAAGGGCATAATTTGCTAACATTTGGTCAGGGTACTCCCTGACAATGATGGTAAATAGCTCAGAATCCCAGTTGTCTGTTAATTCTTGATCAGGGCACTCCCTGATAGTGTTTATAGGCAGCTGGGCTTTTAGAAAGTGTTGCTGTGGCTCCGTTTTACGTTGTACAATTTGTTGTATCGAACATTTATGTCCTTAAATTTCGTTAATTCCAGTTTCACAATGGTAAAAGTTAACGGCAGTGGCCGGTCGTTGGATGCTACTCCTTGTGGTCGAGAGAGCCGACAGCGGTGCCTGATAACTCCATTAAGGTGCTCATCGCATCATCGACGTGATATTTCTGACCCACGCTGCGGTGACACTCGAAGTCGCAGCAAGTCACGGAGGCAAAGTTTTCGTGAGAAAGAGCTTGAGTTTGAGCAAGAACAAGAGCGGCTACGTGTACTCGAACAGGAACTACGCCGGGAACGTTAGAAGATAACAAAAGTGCATGGGAATCGATCTAGTAGAAGCTGCAGAAGGAGTAGGAGCCGTCATCACTCCAAGAGCCGGCAGCACAACAGCAGCCCGAGCCGGTCGCGTCATCGTGAAGATCAAGCTACTCGAGCCAAGCGGAGACGAGGTTCACGTGAGCAGATCAACAATAGTCTACAAACTAGTCTAAAAAGGTCACGTACCCCTTCTTTTACCGTTAAAGATGTTATGGACTTGGTCCATTCTATTAAACATGGTTTTACATCGCAGCCGTCTACAAGTGCATCTGTTTCGAAGAATATTGATCACAAAACTATTTTCCCAAATTTTGACCCGTCAGCGAAAAACCAGCGTATTGACATTTGGCTGCGTAAAGTAAATGAATGCGCTACTGTATACGGCTGGGATGATAAAACAACGATACATTTTGCAATGCTAAAGCTTCAGGGTTTGGCAAAAGTTTGCTATGAGGGTCTGAACACAATTTTACATACTTGGAAAGAATGGCAAGAGAAGTTATCGAGTGCTTTTCCTTGCGAGCAAAACTATGGCCAAATCTTGGAAGATATGCTTAAGAGAAAAAATAAGTTTGGCGAACCAATCGAGGTTTATTATTATGAAAAACTTGCGTTGTTAACTCAGTGTGAAATTACGGGTAACACTCGGTAGATTGTATTATCCACGGTTTCTCTGATAGGACCATGAAGTCGAGTGCATTGGCGCTTTGTTGTTCTCAGCCTGACCAGCTTCTTCAATTCCTAATGAGCAACAAAGAAACCCAAAGTTCTGAACGTAGTTTTGGTAGAAATAATTCTAACCAATACTCTAAAACAAATAAAATAAAGCTAGTCAGTCTCAGGGTTCTGTGTTCTGTTTTAACTGTAAGGAGCGAGGTCACCGTTACTTACAATGTCCGAAGCCACTAATTAAATGCAATAAATGTTGTTTTACAAGTACTTTGTTTTTCACAAGGTTGATAATTGCTCACAAGATCCTAAATCCATTAATATAGTAGGTAAAACTGGAGCACCATCTAAGACAATGTGTATTTCAAGCTCCAGTCCCAACTCAAAATTTATAAAGCTGGTCACAGTGAATGGCAGTACTGTAGAAGCATTTATTGATTTCGGTAGCGAAGTGACCTTGGTTAGGAAATCAATCATTTCAGGCCTTAACCTGGTGCACGATCAGGTCCCGTCGGTTATGAAAGGAATCGATGAGTTGGTTCGGTCCTTAGGTAATATGTTGCTTGATATAGTTGTAGATGGAGTTGATGCGAGGGTAGCTTGTAGAGTTGTCGACGACAATCTGTTGGATAAACCTATATTGATAGGCCAGTCGTACACTGAGCAACCACATATTCTTGTGTTCAAAAATTCCCACACTTTGCAATTTCGTAAGTTGCACACTGAAATTCCAACGGTTTATCCCAATACTAAAAACATTCAACGTGCTGAAATTAGAATCGCTGCTGATGTGGAGCTTCATGGTCCTGCATCCATAAAGGCTTGCGTAGGTTCCTAATTCAGTGGCTGTATAATGCTGAGCAACAACATTGTGGGTGGTCCAAATCAAGAGTTTGTTGTTTATGGTGGTGTTTACCAGGTACAGCGCGGGAATTTAGACATTTTTGTTTATCCATTTTCCATCCCCTGTAGATTACGAAAGGAATTTGTTGCTAGTAGGGGAGAAAAGGTAGATTTTGTCCAGAGGATAGTAATACAGTCTCCAGGAATTGAAGAGTCTGCAGGTAATCAAGATAATAACTGTGAACAAGACATTCAGGAGAAAGACTTGCGCTTAGGTAATTCTGTAACAAACGAAGATAGACAAAGGCTTATGACCATACTTAAACAATATAAACATTGTTTCGCCTCAAATTTAAATAATTTAGGTTGAACAAATGTTACACAAATGGCAATTGAGTTGAATAGCCAACGTCCTATTGTTTATCGTCCTTACAGGTTGTCACATCATGAACGTGAGAAAGTGCAGTCTATGTTAGGTGAAATGTTGGAAGCGGGGATCGTTAGAGAATCGGTATCGGAGTACGCAAGTCCTATTATATTAGTTCGTAAAAAAGATGGCAGTTTTAGAATGTGTATTGATTATAGAATGTTGAACTCTATAACAGTAAAGGAAAGATACCCGATGCCGATTATAGACGATGAGATAGCAAGGTTGTCTGGGCAAGCGTGTTTCATAACGCTTGATCTGGCATCTGCAAGCAAACATCTTACTGCGTTTGTCACTCCAGATGGATTATACGAATTCAACCGTATGCCATTTGGTTTAGCAAACGCACCAGCCATTTTTCAGAGAATGATTAATAAGGTCTTAGGGTCAGCTCGATTCACCCATGCTACAGCGTACATGGATGATGTGCTTGTTTTTGGTAAAAATACTGCTGATTGTCTTGATAGGCTCGAGCTAATTCTAAAGTTGTTTGAAAATGCAAAGCTTACATTAAATTTGTCGAAATGTAACTTCTTGCACGATAATATTGATTATCTCAGTTATGAGATTAGCTCATCAGGAATTAGACCAGGTGAAAAGAAAATTCAGTCAGTTATGAATTTTCCTCGTCCAGTTAACATTCATGGCGTAAGGCAATTCCTTGGGCTTGCTAGTTATTTTCGAAAATTTATCAAAAACTTTGCTCAACTTGCGTCGCCAATTATGCAATTATTAAAGAAGAATTCCACATGGGTGTGGGGCCAAGAACAAGAGAATGCATTCCAGGTGCTTAAATCACAATTAATAGACAGACCAGTTTTAGCTATTTATGATCGCGATGCGGAGACGGAATTGCATACGGACGCCAGTAAAGATGGCGTTGGAGGCATACTCTTGCAACGGTGCAAGGATAGTGGTTTTCTTCGACCAATTGCTTATTGTAGTAGGCGAACGTCATCCGAGGAAAAATATTATCACTCCTACGAATTAGAAACGCTGGCTGTTATTCGTTCATTAGAGAAATTTCGGGTCTATTTATTAGGTCAGGAATTTAAAATAGTCACTGATTGTAGTGCTCTCCGGTCCACTTTCATGAAACGTGATCTCATACCTAGGATAGCGCGTTGGTGGCTCTTGTTGCAAGAATTTAATTGTACAATTGAATATCGACCAGGCACTAAAATGTCCCATGTAGATTCGTTATCTCGCAACCCTATTTCGAATGATTCTATGACTGATTCCGCTAGTCTGTGTGCTCAAGTTATGGTAATTAGTAGCGAAGACTGGTTACACACCCTTCAGCTGGGGGACTCTGAATTGGAACGTATTAAACAGGTTTTGGAAAAGGATTTAGATCCCAAGAATCTCCAATATATCAAATATAATTATGTTGTTCAAAATAATAAGTTATATAGGTATATAAACGGCGAAAAAGATAATTTCCGCTGGGCAGTCCCAAAAGGGGCGAGGTGGCAAATATGCAAGATGAATCACGATGATATTGGTCATCTGGGATTTGAAAAAACTTTGGAAAGGATTAAAAGTAATTAATGGTTTCGAAAAATGTCACGGTTTATCAAAAAGTATGTGTCCGCCTGTATTGATTGTGCTTACGCTAAGAAATCCACGAGTACGAATGAAGGTTTCTTACATCCAATCGAAAAAGTAGAGTCAACATTTCACACCCTGCATATTGACCACCTGGGCCCGTTTTTCAGATCCAAACGAGGATACTCTTACCTTCTAGTAGTGGTAGACTAATTTACTAAATTTGTGTTTTTAAAGCCAGTTCGAAACACTAATACACAAAATGTAATTCGTGCCCTGGATGACATATTCTATACATTTAGAATGCCTGACCGTTTGATCAGTGATCGTGGCAGTTGCTACACGTCTAACTTATTTAAAATATACTGTTATGATAAAGGTACATCTTGAATGCTGTTGCAAGTCCCAAATCAAACGGCCAGGTAGAACGATTAGACGAAAAAGTAAGAAACTTCTCCCATCTTACATAGGGCCATACCGAGTCAGTAAAGTTTTAGGTCAAGACAGATATAAGATAGCGTCTATTCCCGGTTTAAGTAATAGTAAAAATAAACGCACTACCACTGTAGCAGCTGATCGAATGCTGCCGTGGGTACATATAGCTGCTTTACAATTAAATAAATCGGATTCTAGCGAATCTAGTGATGATAGCGAACATAATGATGCATAGTGGTCATCAATGTAGGATTTTTACAGGACAATTATTACAGAATGTTTAATATTGTTGTTTCAGACCTGACGTGAGAATTCATTGGTTCACGTCATCGGTTATTACACAATTGGAGACCTGACGTGAGAATTGATTGGTTCACGTCATCGGTTATTACACAATTGGAGACCTGATGTGAGAATTGATTGGTTCACGTCATCGGTATTACACAATTAGAGGCAAGAATTGATTGATTGGTTTGCCTAGATTTTTGGAATCTCTGATCAGGTGTGAGAATTGATTGGTTAACAACCTGTTAGAATAAGCAAGTTCAGTAGCGAGAATTGATTGGTTCGCAATAGCATAAGTTTAAATTTAAAAGTACTGAATGATTGATAATCAGTTCATAATCTGAAAACTTCCTTTAAATCTAAGTTTTTATTTTTGGTGAGAATTGAAACACTATTTACTTGAAAAGTGATAGTATCGTTATGTATCTCTCATTAAATTATATACGTTGGCCCGTAAAAACGGGCCCCTACTTGGTTTGGCTCTAATGGCCGGTAATATGATTGGACGTGCGGGCAACACGCGCCCATGTGAGTGATTGATATTTTGTTTCTGTAGGAGCGTCGCGACGCTTATAGTGAAGCGTCGCTTTCTTCACGACATCTCGGCGGTCTGTCACCGCCAGGTGAGACCCCTAGTTACCTAGGGGAGGCCCGGCGGTGACGACCAGCGACAGAGATGTCGACTCGACGCGCCTACAGAGTGGGTGAGTGGTCCCCGCCCGTCCAGCTCACAGATCTAGCCGTTCACTGTCCGGGCTAAGGGGCCGTCATGTGTGTGTGGACGGTATTGTTTCTGTGTAACACCGTCCAGTGTCTACATGAATCGCGGCCCGCGCCGCGCATTCACGTGTGAGTTTGGATGCCTGTATAGTGGTGGGTGTCTGTGTTAGATTACGTAACGTGCCTATATTAACCTAGCACACGTTACGCAACAGATGTATGTTATGTTTGTGGAGTCTTGTTGTCACGGATAAGCTGCGTGTAACCTGAATTACAGCTTATCCGGGCGTCAATCCGTTGCGATGGAGTCGTGGTCCGCAATCAGGTCGCGGGGCAGGGGTCTCGCGTCGGGGGGGCGCGCGTGCCAGGGCGCGATGTCTTTGACATGCGTCAAGTCGGATGCGTCGGCACGCGCGAACATTCCCTTCGCGAGGCGCTTCACAAACTCATCCAGGCTCTCAATCCCGAGATCCCTCTGGATGACATGGTTACTCACAAAGCGAGGAGCGTCAACGATAGTCCTCAGCGCAAGGTTTTGCTGAGCGCGGAGTAGCTTTCGGCTCGACTCGCTCGTGAGAGCGAACCATGCCGGAGCGGCGTACGTACGTCTTGTACACTCCCAACTTGACGCGCGCCGGGATGCGAGACGAGAGCACCGGTTTGAGCAGGTTGCGGGCGACACTGCCCTGTGCGGCGACCCTGCGGACATGTGGCCCCATCGTGAGCCGACGGTCGATGGTGACGCCCAGGTATTTTACCCGGGGCGACCAATCGATGTCGGCCCCTTTAACTATCGCCTGCGTCTTACTCACGTTCACCGACAGCCGCCATTTCGACAGCCATTCAGGAAGAAGATCGAGGGTGCGCTGCATCTTGACCGCCGCGTACTTCGCATTGAGCGATGTAGTGATGTACGTGGCGTCATCTGCGTACAGCGCGAGCGTCGAGTCTGCGGTAGTGGGGATGTCGTCCGTGAACCGTGAATAACACGCCGGCGACACGCAGCTGCCCTGCGGCACACCCGCTAGCACCGGGCGTGCGCTGGAAAGTGCGCCGTCGACCACCACCCTAAATGTCCTGTCTGAAAGAAAATCAGAGACCACCTTTACAACGCGACGGGGCGCGCCGGACGTGGCCATCTTGTATATGAGGCCCTCGTGCCATACGCGGTCGAAGGCCTTCTCCATGTCGAGGAATACTGCCACCGAGTATTCCTTCTTGTTGGTTGCGGCTGCGAGGTGGTGCAGTACCCTCGACAGCTGGAGCGTCGTGCTGTGTTCCGCCCGGAAGCCGAATTGTTCGGGTCGCGGAGTTATGTGAGGCTGGAGATGTCGCAGCAGGAGTGCTTCGAACACCTTGGAGACTGTCGGCAGTAGGATAATCGGCCGATAGCTCTCCGGCTTCAGGATATTCTTTCCGGCCTTTTGCAGCATTATGACGCGCCCTTCCTTCCACGAAGCGGGGAAGGTCCCGGTGCGCAGCATCGCCGTGAACAGGCGCGCCAGCGCCGACCGTATGGTATACGGTACGGCAGGTGGCGCAGCTTTGTGTTAGTGATACCGTCAGCACCGGGGGCCTTCCTAGGCTTCGTTCTTAGGATGGCGCGTCTAACTGCGCCTGAAGAGAAGAAGACGGGATCTTCATCGGGAGCTATCGGCGTTGCGAAGTAGTCTCCTAGGTGTTTCTCGACTGCTGCGACATGGTCGGTGTCGCTCGGCGGGTTGGGGCCGCAAAGTTTGTAAACCGACGGCCAACTATCGGTGGTTTCTTCGATTCGTCTCTCCCAGCCCTCGTTTGTGTGGGCCTGGAGCTCGAACTTAACCTTCTCCGCGAGACGGTTGAGCTGTGTTTTGAGTGAGAGGCATCTATGTTGTTGCCACTGCTTGCGGAGGCGCCTCTTTGCGGCGATCATTGCGTAAATATGCCTCGGCAGGGGCGGCAATAGCCCTCTCGCCTGCGATTGCGTGCTAGTCGCCGATTCGTAGGCGCTCTGAATGCAAGCAGTGACATCACTCGCTGTTTGATCCACGTCCGCGGAGGTGGTGACAGGCCAGGTCGACGTGGTGGTCTCTACTTCTTCTTCAAACTTCTTCCAGTCGGTGATTCGACGTGGCGCTATGGGCTACAGTCGGGTCGGCATACCCGATAAGACGACGATTACCGGCTGATGATCCGATTGTAACTCGTCGTCTATCACATGTTGCGTGATCTGGCAGTGTAGCCCTCGGTGTACTACGATGTCCAGCACGTCCGGTGCGTACCGTGCAGCGTCCGGGTAGTGTTAATATTATGTCTATCACTTATTTTATTAAATAGATGCAGATTTTTTCTAACATACATAATATTTTCATAAATGAACTGGCAAGGCACCGTCATTTTATTAATCTTCTTAAATAGTTCCCTAAGAGATTCGCGGCGACGTAGATTGTAAATGGCTCTGACAGCTCTCTTTTGCAAAATAAAAATGGATTCAATGTCAGCAGCCCGACCCCACAGTAAAATACCGTATGACATAATGCTGTGGAAGTAGCTAAAGTAAACCAAACGCGCGATTTCTACGTCTGTTAACTGTCTTATCTTTCTAACAGCATACGCCGCCGAACTTAGTCGCCCCGCGAGAGATGTTATATGGGGTCCCCGTTGTAACTTCTCGTCTAGCGGGATTCCCAGGAAAACCGTCTGTTTAATACATTCCAGTTTTTCTCCGTTCAATATGATGTCACATTCGCTGCTTCTAACATTCGGTAATTTAAATCGAATGCATTTGGTTTTTTTCTCATTTAGTACCAAATTATGTACCGTAAACCAATCTTGTACCTGAAGAATAGAGTTATTCACGTCGTCAATATTTTGTGACCTTCGGTCTATTTTAAAGATCAATGAAGTGTCATCTGCAAATATCACCATCTTCGGTTGATTTTGAAGTAACTGGGGTAAATCATTGATGTAAACTAAAAAGAGGAATGGACCCAATATCGAACCTTGAGGAACGCCCATTGTCATTTCAGACCCTAATGAGTTTGTGCCGTTTTTTGTACTTTAACCTTTCTATCTTTCAAGAATGATCTTAGCAAATCAAGAGCTTCATTCCTAATCCCATAGTGCTCCAGTTTCAGCAGAAGTGGCTCATGGTTTACGCAATCGAACTCCTTAGAGAGGTCGCAAAAGATTCCAATGGCATCTTGTGATACCTTCCAGGCGTAAAAAATGTTCTTTATTAGGGTGACACCGGCGTCAGTGGTACAACGTCCTTTAGTGAAACCATACTGATGTTCATGCAAGATGGAGTTTTTATTAAAGTGACGTAACATTTGATTGAGCATCAACTTTTCAAACACCTTACTGAGAACTGGCAGAATTGACACGGGCCTATAATTATTGAGCTCTTTACTATCACCGGATTTGAACAATGGGATCACTTTACTTTGTTTCATAAGATCCGGAAAGACTCTTTGGTCTACACTGGTGTTAAATATGAAAGCTAAATAGGCTGCAAGGGTTTCGATGAGAGATCTACAGACTTTTACAGATATTCCCCAGAGATCTTCTGTTGATTTAATTTTAAGATCTTTAAAAGCTTTTATAACAGCTTGGGGGTTTGTATGCTGAAACCTAAAATCCAAAGGGCATGCTTTTACATTATTTTTAAGGAGGACAGCAGAAAGCGCGGGTGAGGAATTTAAAGCTTCAGTAGTTTTAAGTGGAACATTAACAAAAAAGTTTTCAAATTCCTGAGCTATATCTACATTTTAGTTGATGGGGCCACGTGCAGTCTCTAAATTAAATTCAATGTTACGCTGTTTTTTTCCTACCTGTTTAATTATTTATTATTTGCCAGGTAGTTTTTATTTTATCATCAGTTGATTTTATTTTATTGCTAATATAAAGAGCTTTAGCTATTTTGCACACACTTTTAAATAATTTTGAATATCTTGCAACATACTGATGAAAGCTTGTATGAGTCACATGTTGCTTTAGGCCATAAAGTTCAAATAGATTTTCTCTACTTTTACGAATGCCAGGAGTGGCCCAATCACTAAATAAAAACTTTGTATTAATACTTTTAGTCCTTAGTTGAAAAGTGTTATTAAATTGAGTGTTTAATAGTGAAAGTGGCCTCCAACCTCCCACTTATAGCCACCCCGAGCTTCGCATCTGAATGCTGGTCTGATTTCGTATCATTTCTGAATCTGATCGCTGTGAAAATAATACACACACACAAACACGTCGACAACATTGAATGTCGACATATAATGAATATCTGGTAAATCTGAATACACATGAACTGAAATGTAAGAAGTTCGCTCACCAGTATACTGCTAGCTCCGACCATCAGGCACCCAGTGAGTCGGACCGTCGGGCGCGCGCGCGCCGTCAATCCCCGCGCGTTATCCCCACTCTCTCCCACCTCACGCCACGTCTTAACTGGCGAAATGTGGGTGTACAGGTACACTTCTGCCCAACCCTTCGGGGAAACAAGGCGTGATGTTAGGTTATGTATGAAATTTAATAAAGCTATGCAGTAAGAAAGGGTCTTAATTTCGCCTATGTCGCCGCCTAGTGCAATTAAAGTAATAAACCTATCAAAAGCTATTTGCGTTTCATTTGCACGTACTAGAGAAATCTGAGATTTAGCGAAGAAAGACGACAAATTTTGAGAACGAATCTGTCGAAGAGATTTAACTGGATCTGGATCTCTATGGATACCTAAGTTGTTTTTTGCCATGCATGATTTTAACTGTCAGGTTTGTTGTTGATTGAAATTTACTTTTGGGTTTCCGATTAACTTAATTAATCATTTTGAGTACAAAATTCATTAAGCCGTACGAGTATTCGGCTCAACCCCAAGCTGATATTGACTTCGTCTACGATTTCTGTGACGAAAATGCTACAGCGGCTGTAGCATTTTTTTAGCTATACGTGAGTACCAACGGCGATAAACATACACAGGAGATTTTGTGAAATCGGAATACGACCACGCTGCACTGAACGAGCAATAAATTTGAGCATCGCTCAAGAAAACAGAATAATGAACCACATTTTTTTTTCTTTTTTTTTTCACAAAATCCACAGACCTTTAGCAATTTCACTTAAAATTAATAAACTAATCTTACAGCCAATTACGGATCTTATTATTGTTGAGACCGCTCCCCTCAACATCCATCGTCGCGATCAATTATTCATGATCTTACACTCTTGACGAGACAGCGTTGGGAGAATCGTGGGTGTATCCCATAAGCAAAAAAAAACATATGGAAACTGTGGAAAAGCTATGGTTTGCATGCCTACCAAAACAGAAAATCTCAATGTACCACTTGATCACTTCTCAAGAATTGTTCTCTGCCAGAGAATGAATCAAAAACTGATAAATAATTAAATACGGCTTCCAAAATTCTTTGGATGGACGAAGCCCAATTTACAAGAGCGGGAGTATTCAATTCCAAAAATCAAGTGCAGTGAACATAAGAGCAACCCGAATATACATTGGCAGGCGTCACACCAGCCCACATGTTTACAGAGTATTTAGTTTGACTAAATTCTCTGTAAACATGTTGGCTGGTGTTTTCAACAATCAGCTGATCGGCCCTTATGAGATTCCCCATCCCTTATATGTTGACAGTTACTTACATTTCGCAAGAAACGTCACTACCTTGCAATTTTTATATTTACCGAACAAGTTGACCTTCAAACACTGCAAACCATGTGGCTTCAACATGATGAACAGGGGCCCCCTGCACCTAAAGTGTGCCTTTTTAATGGATAAGTATTTCCTTTTATCTCCCGAAAATAAAAGATGTTTGGATTAATAAATAAAGTGAATAGAGTAAAGGAAAGTGATTGACACGAGTGAAATAGGTAGTTATAGGCGGTTCATGAATCAGGAAACGGTAGGTACGCTTGTGTTAAAACCTCAGGCATGTGTGTTTTGTTTTGTTAGTTTGTATTATTCAAAGTAAAGACAAAGACAATGTAAAGACTTTATTATTAATAATAGTTGTTTACTGTATATATATATATATGAACAAATTCATAAATATTTAGTAAAACACAACATCTTGACTGAAGAACAAAAAGGCTTTAGAAAAGATAAAACTATCAACATGGCTATTTATGACTTCTTGAATAAAGTAATTTCAAATGTTGACCATAGAATACCTGTTTGTTCAATATATTGTGATATGACTCAAGCCTTTGATTACGTAGATCACAATATCTTGCTTGATAAATTAGAAGATTACGGAATAAGAGGAAATGTCCTGCAGCTAATCGAATCATATCAAAAAAATCGAAAGCAATATGTAGAAATTTCACAGGTAGATCCGAAAACTAAATATGATACGGTCTATAGGTCACGTGATAGATTAATTTCATATGGTGTACCACAGGGGAGCGTGCTTGGCCCCCCTCTATTTATACTATATATAAATGACTTGCCCAAAGTGACGAAACATAACATGACTCTCTTTGCTGATGACAGTACAGTTACCATTGACTGCACAAATAAACAAAATTATAATAATGATGTAACTAATACTATTAATTCAATAATAAAATGGCTCAACAATAACAATCTTAAAATAAATATTGACAAAACCAAACAAATGGCCTTCAGTCAACGCAAAAATGAAACTTTGAATATTCACCATGATAATAATAAAATAAATCAAGTAAGCACCTCCAAATTCTTAGGCTTAACCATAGACCAACGGTTAGATTGGAAAGCACACACAGTAGAATTGGCAAAGCGACTAAGCAAAACGACGTACGCTTTATATAAGCTCGCTCTAGTCATAGGAACGGACGCTATTGTTACAGCATATCATGGAATGGCGGGTTCAATGTTGAGATATGGCGTTATGTTTTGGGGGAACTCAGCCAATAAGGAACTAATATTTAAATCCCAAAAAAAGTGTATTAGGGTAATGTTCGGTCTGAAATGCACAGACACTTGTAAACCATTTTTTAACCAGTATAAAATACTGACACTGCCCTCCCTATACATATTTGAGGTTGCGGTATTTGTGAAAACCAACCCAAAACTGTTTCCCAAGCTATCGGACTCAAACATCCGGAGTCGACGACACGTCAATATGTTATGTGCAAGACAGTCCAAGACAGCTCTGATGCATAAAAGTGTTTTCTGCATGGCACCAATTATATACGATCACATTCCAGAATCGATCAAAATTTTAAATGTTAGTTTGTTTAAAAGACATTTAAAAAAGTTTCTCATTAGTAAATCATATTATAATATCTCAGAGTTCCTTTCGGAAAAAAACCTTGGGACCTAGGTATAGATAGAAGTTGTAATTTTTAATGACTTTATGATTGATTTCCTGGTACTCATCTTCATTCAGTTCATGACATGCTCTTTGGAAATAATAATTAAAATAATGTAATTGTTCAATATTGACATTTTGGGAAAAATAAAAAACTTTAATTAATAATACTTAAATTGACATGCTTGCACATATTATCTCTTATTACTTATCCATTTACATATTTAACAGCCAGTGACATTTCATGTAATATGTAAGACATTTCCTATTATTGTGATTCAAATGATTTGACATTTGAAAATGGGATTTAATGATATTTTCTAATGTTATTTAATATTATATTAAAATTATATTTATTGCTTATGATTTGCATGCCCATGTGACGGCAGAACATGGAGAACTAATTTTATAATAACACCTATGTACAAACTAACCCATGTTTGCAAAGAAATAAATGACTTAATGACTTAATGACTTAATGTGTGTATGAATAATACTAGAAAAAAATAATTTTACCGTCTGCCTCACACTAGATAGTTGAAATTTTCTCAGATTAAGTATTTCTGCTGTTGCTATATCAACATATACCACTAGAAACCGTTTTTTCTCTCAGTATTAATAACAACAACAATAGCTAGACTCATGAAATATTCACAGGATATTTAAATGTTTGAGAGGGTTGTGATTTTAAAACATTCGTAGCTAGCTGTTCAGCTTGGCATTGGTGACCAAAAAATTTTTGTTTTGGGTTGTTGCGAGTTGTATATACCTAATTATAAGCTGAGATAAAAAGTTATAAAAATTACTCGTCAGCTGTTTCTTGCATTTAAGGTCGCAAATTTATAAGACCGATTTGTTATTCAAACATAAACATGTTTTTTTAATTAAATCTACCAATCATAAAACATCACGCATTTTTATTGAACACTTCCTATTAAATTCACAAAGTATTTTATTTGTTTATATACAAAAGCATATTTACAATCACAAAACTAAACCGAAACACAAAGTAGGCAAATGTAATTTAAATGCTGGAGGCGGGCAGCCCTATCGCATGTTTACGTACCGCGCGGCTGTAGGCATTTATTTTAAAGATACGGCCGAGTTACAATACTGTACGATATTATTACCGTGCCTCACGTCCCTGAATGGTTCTAGGGACAACATAGCACAACTTGTTACGAATATCCACACAATCGTAGGAGTTATTACACAGATCGTATAGAAACATAGTTTCTAGAAAAGTACGTCTAGACTTCAAAGAGAGCAAGTTGTATTTTTTCAATAAGTTGTTATAGGGGTGGTAAATACGACTTCTTGAACAACGGTAATGCATCGTTTTCAAGAACTTACGTTGAACACGCGCGATACAGTCAGTAAATGTATTATAATAGGGACTCCACACCGGCACCGCATACTCTAGTTGAGACTGGATTAATGATCGATACAAATGCAAATATGTGCTATGTGCACTTTTGTACGTCAATCATTTTCACCTGTTATTCTTCTACCATTTAAACCTTGAACAAGAATGCGTTGAATTTTAGAAAATGACAGAATATTTATATTCCGTTACCATGTTTTTTTGTTTTATGCAATCATTAAACGAGATGTCTTTGTGACAACCATTGGCAGAATTTTCTCAAATTTAAAAAAAAAAAACATTTTTATTTGAACTGAACGATATGAAATAAATGTGTGTGCAAACATAAACTTTAGGGAATGTAATGGAACACATGATAATATTTACATAACTTACTGTGAGATGCTTTTTAACCCCAGTTGACTCCATCGGGACTCCGGAGCAAGCGTGTGAAGATCGATTTACTATAAATAGTATCGCTAATCTGGCAATGATACAGAATGTGGAAGCAAAAATGATCATGTAAACTCTAGTATATTAAAGGCCTGTGATAGTAGGTAATAGAGAAGAGAAAAAAAATACAATTAAAAAAATATCACTTACAGTAGCGCTCAAAAGTCCATGAGCAATCTCACGATGCAGTAGATTGACGCTTCGGTTTCATTTACGACCTTCTTCTATATGTTGTTTCTATACTATATAGACGCACACACACTCACTTGGTCTGTAATTGATAGTACTTCATAATTTCAACTAACTTAACATATGACATGCTGGCTTAGTCGTAACCGTGCTTGGGTAGCAGCGCAGCGATTTATGTCGAGCCCTGAGTTCGAATCTCATCTGCGCCTGCGTGATGTTATTTTCAAATAATATCTGTTTTAAGTTTTTGATATGGTATAAATTGATCATTTTAGGTATTATTTACCTAAAATGAACAATTTTTGTTTGTTTTAATGAAATTGCTTGAAGTGGATCGATAATCATTCGATACTTGTCTCGTTCATCTTGTTTCCATAAAAAAGAAATTTTTGTAGGTAGGCCACATAAAACTGAGTAAATTATTTCGATTTCTGTGAGGTAGATGCAATTCGTTATGACTATTCACCTAATTGAACGTTGTTGGTTAGTGACGAATGTTTAAATCTGTTAATTAGCGGTCTTGTGCAAATATTAAAGTATTGGCTAATATTGTTGCGCTGCGTAAAAGAGGATGAAAACGATGTGATAACACAAAACCGGACTAAGTGTGGGTGTTATCATTTAAATATTTCGTATTTTACTAAATTTAAATTGTTATTTGTTTAAATTAGTGCATGACGAGTAAAATGTTATAAGTATAAATAATGCTTATAGATGTCTAATAGTATCACATTCTTTGTTCTAGACAAATACTGTTAGTCTGTAGGTTAAGAAATGTGAGGAAGAAGGAATTCTAGATAGTAGGAGCGCTTATTTATAAAGTGGATGCTAATTTAAATAAGCCCACACAAGCTGAATGAATATGCAACAAATGGTTTCAGGACATTTTGCTGAATTAATTAAAAGCAGCATTAAAAACTGTTCACCGTGTACTCCGCGCTAAAAATATTGCATCACCGAAGCCCTGTAAACAATAATGTAATAAAAAAGAATGTTTAAGTTCCGGAATATTTTATCCTGTATAGGTACTTAATTATAAAAATTGAGGTTTAGTTTCATCTTTTCACAGAACGAAAATGAAAATGAAAACTTAAGCTATCCTCAAAATTTTACCTATATTCACTAAAGCCAAATAAAATGTGAAATACTTAATTTAAACAAACTGCCATACAAAACGATTTAATAAAATCACTTATTTTAAAAATTCATGATCGATCGCTTAATTGTTTATGGTGAAATAAATCTACTTATCAATTTTTTTGAACATCTCACATGTTTAAATAAAACAAATTGCTTCTATGTTCCTTGACATAGTATTGCACATCCTATTTGGCTAAAGAAGTTATTATAAATAATCGTAGCTGTTTAGCCGCACAATGACTTAACAATTAAAAAATAGTGTGTTGAGTCGTCACTAGATGGCGTTGTACCATTTCGACCGATTTCTACATCGCGGTGTCAAGAGTCTCCGCCGATAACCTAGGGTCTTCGAACTAATGATTTTTGTTAACCACTAATATTCTAAGGTGTAACCACTACATCAGTGAATAAATTGAACTTGAGGTTAAGTGTCGGTTTTTCTGGTCCGAACTCCCAAGTAGAAAGAGAAATTTATTCTTTCTTTCCAACCCCCAAAGTGAGGGTTATTCATGGTCCTTCGATCCGGACGTGGCAAGAGCTGTTCCAGTCCAGCATTATCAGGTGTGTTCTCCTACTGGACGGAGAATCATCATCCCCATACGCTCCTGCTGAGTGATCTTGGATGTTGAAAGAGATTAGGGTAAAATTTTCTGAGTGTCCCTTATAAGACTAAACTATATTTTCACGACATTTTAATGTAATATTGTATGCAGTGGCTTGTCATGCTAGAGACATCCTAGTTTATCGAAGTATTTTTTATTTCGTAGGCTAAAAGTACTGACTGTTTCGAATAATTTCGATATATTTTAGATTGCAAATGTGGACTTAATCGAAAAAATCTGCTGTTAAATATGATGCTTATGTTATTTTTCCAATTCTTTGTCTCGCTTCGTACAGCGACAAACAATTTTTTTTATTATGTTATTCTCGCTCAGTATAAAAAGACAAGATCAGAGACATTTACCTACACACGCAGGTTCATTTACATGTGAAAAGGAAACTTCAAAGGATATGGCTTTTATGCACTATGGCTTTTATGTACAGCTTATAAATAATAAAAAAGAAAAGGCAGAGTTGGAAGGCTTATTTTTTAAGAACCTGAAATAATTTGAATTTAAATCAAATAAAAATTGTTTATTCTGTAAAATATGATGTCGGAAGCACAATGTTAAAAAAAACGCATAAGTTTCATAAATCTGACTGAAAATATATGGCGATACTTTTAATAATCATCCCTTAAATAAAAGAAAAACGTAATCAAAAATAGTGATTAATATCAGTTTTTTCGCACGTATTTTATTATAACGTATTATGTAATAATAATGTAACTTCACCATTTGTTTCTTAAAGTTTCTTCGCAAAAAGGCATTGACACAATCTTTGGAGGTCCAAAGTACAAACAAACAATGTTTTACGTTTTATGCATTAACGTTTTAAAATATGGCAATAAATCTTATTTAGTGCTATAACTTTGGAGAGCAAGCAAAAAAAAATTGTTGTTGCTTTTTTTTTGTTTTATTTATTTTGTTTGCAATCAGTCGTCGAACCATAAGCCAGAGAGAGTTCAACAGCCAGAGCTGCCTGCACCTTCCACTTATAGAAGGTGGCTCCTATTTAGCCTTTTAAACATCGCTGTCGGGTTTGACAGTTCAGTTTAACCACTGGACCGAACAGATGCAAGATTAGGCGTGCTTTTTATTTTCTTTTGTACCTCTCAATTTCAGAGTTTACTGATGGTGTCTGAACAGGTCTGCAGTTATTTAGTGTCATGGTGGACAGTAAATTGAGGATATTATATTGGGGCTGCTCGGTCCTCCGGTCTAACGGAAGTAGCTTGTAAAATACACTGAAGAATATGGATATATCAGTGAATGTCTGAGGTTCTCTCGAATGGCCAGTACTGAGCCAGCATGCTCACTACCATGGCATAGGGGAAGTGGTAAATGTTATCGCTTTTAATGCTTCTGGACGCCCCGTGCGACTCTGAAATGAGTACTGCGTCTCCCCTCTTTGAAGAATGGTTGGAGAGGCGCCACGGCGTCCTCACCTTCCGCCTGACACAGGTCCTCACCGGACACGGTTGTTTCGGGAGGTTCCTGTTTCGCATAAGGCGGGAGGAAACGCCCGGGTGTCACCATTGTGTGGATCGCCCAGAGGACACGGTGGAGCATACGGTGGAGGTCTGCCGAGCTTGGGCGGAGCACCGCAGTGTCCTCGCGCGTCCGGCCCTGGTCCAGGCCATGGTACGGAGCGAGAGGGAATGGAAAGCCGTCACCTCCTTCTGCGAAGCTCGCGAAAGAGAAGGCGGAGCGCGTGAGAGAGAGAGCCTTGCGCCCTCACGCCCCTAGTCGCCGCAGGAGACGCCCTGAGCGTCGGGAGTCGCCTGCAGATTCCCGGCCACCGTAGGCGCGGGCTTGCCCGGGTAGGGACCAGGCCAGGGTCGACGGCGCGTCGTGTTCCACGCGCGCCTCAAAGAGTTGTCAGCAAAAAATGACGGAGTCTGTTAGGGCCATCGCCTCAGGGTCGCGGGTAATTCGATAGAGATAACCGTGGCCCTGGCACAGGCAACTGAAGGAACACGGGTGGGTTTTAGTCAGTAAAAGTCTGACACGCCCTCCCGCTCCACCCAGAGCGGGAGAAGTCATTTGATGATTACCCACACAAAAAAAAAAAAAATGGACACATGGATCCATACGGCAGGAAGCCGGGATAAGATTTCACTAGTGTGATTCGAAACGAATGTTTTCCTCTCGTGTGGTGGAGAACGAAGCGACGCTAACACGATGGAAGAATAAGTCCACGCATAAACATGTTCGCAGTTTACTTGGGGACCATCCACACTTTAAATGTTATCAATTAACTGGGATAACAAAACAGCTGCGCATAACTCAAAGCGCGTGATCGTAAAAACTGGTTTTATAGGTGCTACACGCGTTTTAGCGAGAAGAAGGAATGGTTTACGTTATCATTATTCGGAAATACGGGCGTAAGCACATGCGGCATAAGCCCAACTGGAAGCATCGGAAAACCCGTGATGTTGAATCACATTCACCTCTTCAAAAATGAAACGTGGAATTTGAAAATTCGATAATAACGATAACTCGTTAAGAAAATTAGAGCAACCATTTATAATATTTATAAGAGGTGACTCATCCCAGGCGACCCCTGAAATCCATAACAACTGAATGAGATGTTTCGCATAAATCGTTACAGAAGATATCCATCCCATAGGGTCATACATTTTGTCTACTTGTGAGAGGATGGACCGTTTTGTAATTTAATCAGTAGTTGCTTGAACACCAAAAGCGAAAGTATCAGATTTAGGATTTCACTGAAGTCCTCCTAAAACCTTTATTTGATTGTCATTTTTCATCAGACCGAAAGAAATGTTAACAAACCGCTCGCCCTGAACACCATAAGTTTGTAAAGCAGCGAGGAACGCTGGAGAATTTCTGTGCCACTTACGTAGCTGGAAACCGGCCGACGAACAAATACCTACGAGTATTAACTCACGTTGTAAAACCAGTGCACAGTGCATGCTTTCCGTCGCCTGCTCCGGTGACGATGTCATCAACGAAAACCGAAGAACTGTAGAATCCAGCGAGAAGTTAGCGGCCTCATCACGAGCCAACTGTTGAATAGTACGAAAGGCTAAGTACGGGCATGAGCTGACACCAAAGGTGACGGTTCGCAATCGAAAATCAAGCAACGGTTCAGTTGGTGATTTATACCACACAATGCGTTGAAAATCACAATCGGATTGTTGGAATTTAAAGTTTCTGTACATCTGCTTGATGTCGGCAGTGACAGCGAAGATACGAATACGAATAGCATAGATACGAAAACCTAATAAAACGTTTACTATATCCAGGTGCATTTTCGGACCAGACAGTAGAACATCATTAAATGATATTCCATTCGACGTTTAAACCCGGCGTCAAAGACGAGAGTGCGAGTATTTAATAGCTATTAGCTAAAGAAGTGAGTCTATCAAGTGGCTCCATGTGACCGAGTTCCAAGTACACGGGCACGCATGATAGTCTACCTTAAGCTGAGGATTACGTTCTAGCCTATATTCTAACCTTCTAAACCTAGAGACCGCCGTATCTCGTGATTCGCCAAGGGCGGCGCATCAAGTTAGAAAGGAAGTGGAACGACATACCGCCCAGTTGCATCGCAAGTATGCATTATTGAAAATAGATTCACACAAGGCTTCGTCGGGACTTAGGATTATCTTTTCCGGAAGCGATTCCAATTCCCAGAATCGACTCAGATGGATGCCGTCATCGTAGGATGAGCTTAAAGTACTGAGACATACTTGAAGTGCAGTCGATGTATTTTGGTTGCAAGAAACATCACCAATGAATAAATAACCAAAGATACTATTCATAGCCATCCGTGAACCGGGTGGACCCTTGATCTCGTGACCTAATATAACCTGGGATAGCATATCCGCACCTAGATTGGATTGGATTGGTAAGGGAGGGGGTGGTGTAGCTTTTTACCTTCGCAATGACTTTCCTTATAAAATACTTACTACTTCCTCTTCAAATTACTCTTCTTCTGCTGAGTTTATTTTCCTTGAAATCTGTGTCAAAGGAGCCAAAACCATTATTGGTGTTGTCTACTGTCCTCCCTCTGTTGATTACTTTACTGAATTCGAATCAGTACTTGAATCTTTGGGTTCTGAGTATGCACATCACATCATCATGGGTGATTTCAACACAAACCTCCTTGCCCACAACTCTCCTCGATCCCGTAAGCTCCTGCACCTTATTGAGTCAGCTAGTCTGCACGTATTGCCGCTTAAGCGTACTCATTATAACACTGTTGGCGACGACACCAGGCTCGACCTGATTCTCACCTCGAATCCTACCCTCATTTCCTCTCACGGTCAACATGACGCTCCTGCCTTTTCTCATCACGACATGATTTTCCTTTCATATATCCTGAAACTTCCCAAACCTAAGCCCAAGGTTCTGTACAGGCGTTGTTTTGCGCGGATGAATGTCGAGAAGCTCAAAGATGATGCATCTGTGGTCGATTGGGAGCCCTTGACGGAAGCCACTTCAGTTGACGACAAGGTTGCCATCTTCAATGATGTTGTAAATAACCTTTATAACATCCATGCTTCCGTCAAAACATTTAAGTTTAAACGCCCACCTGCTCCATGGATGACTAGAGGTACACAGATGGCAATGCGAAGTAGGGACCGTGCGTTCCGTAAATTTAAAAGGGATCGTACTGATGACAACTGGACATTATTCAAGGCTGCAAGAAATAGATGTAATCAGATGATACGCAATGCTAAACGCCGCCATATTCTTGACACTATCAATTCTTCCTCTTCTGCCGATATTTGAAAATTTCTTGGAACTTTTATGATTTATGATTCATTTTTTAACGATAACAATGCATTCAACGAAACTTCTCTGTCTCAGTGTAAGTATTTTCACCATGTACTAATGAACGAAACAAATCGTGAAATGGAACCCAATCCGTGGTCTCCCCTGAGAAGGCAGGCATTGGAAGAATAGGTAATCTACTTGCACACCCAGTATTATTAGTATTATTTGGAATATGTACCACTGAATTATTATTCGACGTACTAGACGAGATTCTTCGTTTACGCTCATTGTCTTCCTCTTTCAATTTTTCTAAGTGAACTCTAATTGCGTAATAACAATCATCGAAATTTGTTGCGAATCTGTATTTAATCCTCTTTGTCGAAAGTTTGGGACTTGATCAAGTCTTTTTCTATTTTATTTTTTTGTTGCAAAATTAACTCTTTTGAGCGTGACCTGAACTGTAGTTCGTATGAATGCTATAGTACGAGTATATGCTATACTTACACCATTAGTCATCATTCATCCATTCATGTCCCGTATCATATCCTTTTATTTGTTAGCATTTTACGAATCGTTCTAAAACGATTTCTTTTATAATATCTTTAATAAAACATTCATTTTTTTTTTTTACATTTTCCATTGTTGTGACACCGAAGTCAAATTATCAAACTGTCATTGTTTTTCTTTTTCTCTTTTAGTCTATGAAGATTTCTTTTTGGTTTATATAACTTGAATTATTTTTATCAATAGGTTTAGCTGAAATATTGTATTTTTATAAAATTACAACTGTTAACTGAATATCGACATCTAAAATAATTAATAAGGACACGCTCAAATTCGATCGTAGAGGTTCTAGTACATCTTGGCTGAACACTAAGGCTGGTTTTATGACTGGCAGATGAGATGTCAGAATGAAGGAAAACATAATTTTGTCGTCGAGCTTTGTCGAAGGATACTGGCACTCTGAAGTGTCGCTTCGACACCTGAAGACTCTCCTCTTCTTCCGTCCAAGGAGCCGATTACGCCCACGAAGCCAATCTACAAAGATCCTCCATCCTCCTCCTCCGGACGAACTTTCTAGCTGTTCATCTTCAAGCCTTCTATATAAACTTCAGTGTCGTGTGAACAGTGTTTAGTGTTTTTATAGTAATAACTGTATTTTCTATCTCACCCATTAAAATATCTGCACCACAACACGTACTTAGAGTAGAAATATATCTCCGGCTCGTAGGATCAAACAATTATGAGTAGTAGAAAAGGTGAGGATTCGAAAAAGCCTACCGCAGACTCCTGCACACTGCCTCGCGCTGGTGTGGCTCAGCAGCGCGTCCATATGTCTAGTACCCTGCTACACTTCACTACACATGTATTCCATCTGCGCTGTGTTCTTATTATTGTTCGTTGAGGGGGTTGTAATCACGAATACACCGAAGGACCTTTTTATTTTAGAAAATGTTTATAGTGCGCTATGCACGTTAGTTGGTCGAGTTACGAACAGTTAGTGTCGCCAAAAACCACACACGGAAGAATGGCGTTACGGTGGTCATACGTAGACCAATCGGATGAAGCTTATTTACTCGAAGTGGGGTGAAAATAAACTATCCTAAAAATCCCTAAGATTGAATGCAGTAGGTAAAACCCAACATATAGAGAACGGTCCGTAACAATGCGTTTCGCTTAACATAACCTTACTGAGTCGTGAAACTTATAAACAGTGGCTCCCATGTAACTGTATCTGTGATTTAAGACAATATTAGGTCAGTTTATCGGCGTTAAGTGTGTACGTACGACTAACTTGTATGTAAGCAATTATTACTTTTAACGCAGTAGTGATTAGGTGAGCTAACTTTACTGAAAGTCATTGACAGGAAACAATTAACGATATGAAAACTTCTATTAATTGAGATCATGGAACTAAGCTTTCAGCACTCATTTGTAGTATCGTCACTTCTGACTTTAATGTATAGAACTAGTTTTCTTCTTTGAATACAGTTACCGGTTTGAGTGGAAGAATAAGATAGGTTAGGTTTTACCAGTAGCCACTAGTTCCGAGAAAGAGTACCTACTGGCCTGCTGCGTGTTAAAAAAAAACTTATATTTTTGTATTTTCGTTTATGGTGAAAAGACAATTTTATTGTCAAAGAGTATATTTGAGGAAATTAGATTTACCATCATAGTTAATAGCAGCTTCTGTTGTACCCCACTGTAATTTTCTTAGTAGAAGTTAACTGCGTAGCTCGAGGTGTTGTGGTTCGTTCATTAACGCGCGAGATATCGTCGACATAGTGCCGTTCATTGTGCACGTGCGCGAAAACATGTTGCCGCTGAGATAACATTATTTCAGTTTATTCCCAGAAATAAATGCCAAGTAGACATGGGTGGGGCTAATAATAAAGTTGAGCAGAAAATATAGCTGACTAATATAATTTCAGCAGTCAGCTAACCAAATTGAATTATCTTCTGTCTATTGCCTTTTAACAAAGGATTTTGCGGTATAGGTACTTTAGTTTTTAAAGGCGTTGCTGCCTTTGGTTCTTAATTAAAATAACAATTGCAACAATGTCGATTACCAGAATATGAAAAAAGAAAATTACTCATTAATTTTCCGTGCATTACAGATCCATTTGCTAGCAAAGTGGAATATAATTTCATTTGTTTAGTAAAGTGAAAAGCGTTTCAGCAAGCGTTTTATTTGAAACAATTTGATGAAACTTTTTCTTTTTTAGGGGAAACTGAGGGAAATACCTAGTATAAACTGAGTGTTGTGTAGATTTCATTTGACTTAATTGTTTTAATTCGATTATTTAATTGGCATGATACAGTACATTCTATTGCATGACGGCGCATCGTCGCCGTCGATGTCGGAGTCAGGAATTTTACTCATTCGTATATTCATGTCAAGTTTTGTTTTAAAATTGTATGAATTCTGAAATAAATAAGTTTCGTAGGTAGATACTGTTCTAGAGTTCTGTAGTCTAGATCTGGACCTGGGTCTTTGGACATTTGTTTCTGGATTTGTTTCTTTTCTAGAGGCCGCATCACATTCAAGTTCTCACTCAGTCTCAATCTTCGGTTTTTTTAAAAGTTCCTATAGAGCAAAAGATCCTGTAGAGCAGGTGTCTTTCCTATAGAGCAGGTGTCATATCACACCTATCTGGGATTGATAATTGATAACCGATTCAACTGGCGTCAGCAGGTGGAATCTGTTTGCGGCAAGTTACGTGCGATGCTCACCAAGTTTTTTATTATAAAGCGCAATATACCGTACAGAACCCTCCTCCAAATGTACACAGTTCTTGCTGAGTCGATTTTCTTCTATGGACTCACCAGCTATGGACACACATTTAAAACTTACCTAGATAAAATTCATAATTTGCAAATACGCTTGCTGAAACTGGTAGTACCAAACTATGTACAAAGTAAATAACAAGACAATTACATAGCGTTATTTAAACATTGCAAAGTATTACCTGTTATAGCGCGCGCTGAGTATCTGTTCCTGATAGAACACTTTGATAACAGTGATATTCAAATTCCCGTGAAACATGTCGTGAATACACGACAAGCCAAATCAAAATTATTTCACGCAACGCAAAAATAACTTTTATGGTAGGCGTACCGCTTCTTTCGCAATACCCAATTTACTTAACCAAATACCTGTAGACATTAGAGACTCAATGAATAATACAAACATAAAACATAAGCTTAAAGAACATTACAACAACTCGATTCTAACTTAATTGTTAATAGCACACTGATCAAATCTCAGGCCATGGCATGCTAAGATAGACCCCTGAGGTCTGATTGTGTGCCTTGTTAAACTTTAAGGAAATTGTAATTTGTAAAAAAAAAAAAAAAAAGATTCATTGCGGCATCTATATAACCGACTTCAATAGACTTCAATAGTAAGAAGTTCTAAATTTGTCTGTTATAGCCGTAGCCAAATGGCATATAGAAACGAAACTCTTATCATTTCGTCCTGTCTATCTGTCCATCCGTGTCACATAGGCACAGCGAATTTATTCAGAGGCTAATTTTTTTATGAATGGATAATCGTATGGAAGATGAAACACTAGCTGTAGCTGGTTAAGTACCTTAAAGTGGTCAACTGAACATGGACTACGAAGAAACTGATCACTGCCACGGATCTCGTCAATAACGAACAGCATACGTATTGTGGCGCAAGTGCAAAAAAATCAGGAAATCAAAATCTAAAATGAGTGCCAGGAGTGGATCTCAGTAAATGGGTAACTCTTCATACGGACAACTGTACGTAGGAGTACTTTCGCGGGGCAAGTAAGAGTTTCTAACATCGTTTACAGATAAGCATTTTAATAATTAAAACAGGGTTTTGAGATATAATTTTTTAATTATTTGGTATTTCCACAAAGGAGAACAGATACAATAGAAATCACAATCATATTATATTGATAATTTCATAAGTAGTTTCTGTGCTTGTTATTGATTAACATTTTTCAACTGCGGTCTTAAAGTTATTTACCATGATAACGCTCCAGCACACTCCACCAGACAGTTTATTAAGTACGGCAGGTGCAGCCTGGCACCTTGATTTTTGTATATTCTCAAAAATCAAAGTGACACTTCGTCGTATTGACATTATAAACCCTGAAGACGCAGAGACTGCATTCGAAAGAGCTGTAATAGAGAACCTCAGGTATCGCGCGCCACCAGGCAATATCGGAAGACTCATCCTTTTCTATGGAGGAGTGGTACATTCTTTAGAGACGATCGACGAAACGACACATTTTATTTTATTCCGACATGCACGCGAACGAAGTTGAGGGCACAGCTAGTACAAAATACTTTCTTAAATATAAAGAAAAAGCAGAGCTAGTATTTCAATTTCTTTAAATTTGTTTCCTCACAGCAGACGCCCTTTTGACATAATACTGTGGAAACAGGTAAAGTACTATACCTAGCTGTGGCTATTTCGGTCAACTGCCTTATTTATTTAACTGCAAAAGCAGCTGAACTTAATTTACCTAAAATAGCTATAATGTCGCCCCATTGTTATTTTGAATGAAAAACGTTGTAATGTATTTCACCGATGGACGAGCGTACAAAGTAATGTATCTACCAGTTTTATTATTTTTACAGAAAAATGGGCCCGCGGTGACTTTAAGGGGATGGAGACGCACAAGGACGTGCGAATGTCAGTCTGGCCGTGACGGCGCTTCAATACTTAAATTAGTGTTATTTAGTTTTCATAGATTTCGTTTGTTAGTTTAGAGTATTATGTGTGTGTGAACATGAATTATGTGTCTGCTACGACACATTCAATGACATGACACTCTGACACAACACAGAACGCTTATGCACCTTGAAGTGAAATTTTGGTGGCTGTATGACATGAGACTCGGTCGGCATCGCACAGGCGTGCTACGCATTCGGTGGAGTGTCTTAGTCAAGTCTATTCTTAAGATTAGTTTGTTTCTGTTATAGGCTCTAAAGTAAATGACTTTGGTGGTAGTGAAACTACCAATGAACATAGCATGTGTGGATTGTTGAGACAAGTACTTTAATACATTTGATTATATAATCTACAGGGACCATTTTAGTCCGGACTAAAAAAGAGACAAAAAAAGAGACACAAAAAGAGACTAAAAAGGAGACTAAAAACGAGACAACAAAAGAGAGACAAAAAGAGACCAAAAAAGAGCAAAAAAAAAGAGAAAAAAAAACTGTATAAACTGGAGTGATCTTGTAGGTTCATTCATGACCGGACCAAGCAGTAACAATCCTGAAGGGTTTGTTATAACCGGACCAGGAGATTATAACTCTGTAGGGTCGTACGACCGGACCAGGAGGTTATAATTCTGAAGGGTCATTTGACCGGTCCAGGCGGTTATAATTCTGAAGGGTCGCTGGACCGGCCCAGAAGATTATAACTCTGAAGGGGTAAACCGGACCAGATTGCTAAAGTTCTGAAGGCTCAATAACGAGCGGTCCAGAATTAGTAGTCAACTCTGCAGGGCTGAACCGGACCAGATTACTAGTATAAGTCCTGAAGGCTCAATATTGAGCGGTCCAGAGTTGGTTGCACAGTCTTGATTTTTTGCTCATCGAGATTGCTAGTCAGGATGAACGAACATTAATAATAACGTTATGTCTTTTTAGACAATGCTTGATGAGTCTACGCGTACGAGGACTTCCGCACGTCAGTATGGCCGTGTCGGCGTCACCGTTAGCGGTAGGTGCGGCGGGCCGAGTTACGCTGTGCAAAGCGGGACGTTCGCCTCCCCACTCTCCCCACTTCTCAGGCAACTTAATGTAAGCTAGTGCGCAGCGAAGAGGGAGATCATTCTTGTGGCAGGCTCGGTCCGATGCGCCTGCCGTAGCGCCTAGAGCTATTATCGCGATCTATTTAATTAATTAACAAGCTGTCGGAATAAAAGAGTTGGTTACTGCTATATCTCATACTTTCATTTAATATGTCGGACCTCTGCCTTCAGGTTATTTCATGGTGATTATTTTATAAGAAATTGTGAGTGAAATAATGTGATTGTGATGTAACTAGTATCTCTATTTTCTTCGCCCGACAATCCACGCCTACTTACAAAGTGCAAGTGTAATATCGCTGATGAGGGCCTATCCCGATATATATTTAAAAATGTAATTTATAAGGTTTTAAATGTAATAAAGGAGATAATAATAATAATAAAGCTTTATTTATTTCCGTGCAAATTACAATGTAAACAGTTAAAGAAGAAAAAAAAATATTTAAAACTATAAGTAAACAAATTTTATAGTATAGTAAATAGGGTAAAATATTATGTAGTTTGCACGGACCCCCTTCGGGTAAAAGCCTCCTCCAAGGAATGCCAGTAATCTTTGTTCCTGGCTGATTTTAGCCAGCTTTGACCAGCTATCTCCACTACCTCATCTACCCATCTAGCATTTGGCCTGCCTCTGCTTCTAGTACCTCGTGGTCCAGCCCATTCTATTACTCTTCCCGTCCATCTATCATCTTTTAGCCTGGCCACATGACCTGCACACTTCCATTTTCTTTGAAGTGAGAAGGTTAGGGCGTCTGTTACTTTTGTACTATTCCGAATTTCGACATTCCTTACCCTGTCTTTTAATTTTATGCCCAGGCAACTTCTCTCCATTCTTCTTTGAGTAGTCTGAATTTTGTTCCTTATCTTGCGATCGAATGTCCAAGTCTGGCAGCCGTAGGTGAGACATGGTAGTATTTCCGAATCCATGACTATTTTTTTGGTCGGTAGTGGTAGCTGCGATTTGAAAACTTCCTTATGGCTCCAGTACTTTTTCCAGGTAGTCGAAATTCTTCTGTCCACTTCTTCTAAATTTCTTTCTTTGCTAAAAGAGATTTGCTTGCCTAGATAAACATACTTTTGAACAAACTCGAGAGGTATGTTGTTAACCAAAATGGATGTCGTTAGGTGATTAGTGGTAACTTTGGTTTTGTCGAGATTCATTTCCAATCCAACTTTAATACTGGCTCGGTGTAAATCGTTTATCATGTTATTTAATTGTTGTGGTTTTTCCGAGAACAAGATAATATCGTCCGCGAACCTCAAGTGACTTAGAAACTTCCCGTTTATATTAATGCCTTGCTTTGACCATGGTAATTCTTTCATTATATACTGTAGGACCGCAATGAACAATTTTGGTGAGAGTGGGTCACCTTGTCTCACACCTCTCTTGATGTTGAAATTTGTGCCTGTTCTATCTAGCTTGACTCTACTCAAGCTGTTGGCATAGATGTTTTTTAAAATATTTATGTATTTTTCGTTGATGTTTTGATTTTGTAATGCTTCCCAAATACTGTCGTGTGATATAGAGTCAAAAGCTTTTTTGTTGTCAATGAAAGCTACATATAATGGTCTATTATATTCCAAGTATTTCTCTATCACTTGGTCAACTACCTGAATATGATCCACTGTGCTGAAACCGCTTCTGAATCCTGCCTGTTCAATCGGTTGGTGTAAGTCGATGTCTGAGGATATTCTTTCAAGCAGGCAGGAGGCGAATAATTTGTAGAGACATGACATCAGGCTTATGGGGCGATAGTTCCCTAAGTCCGCTGGGTCACCTTTTTTATAGATCAAAATTATATCTGATTCCGTCCACGAATGTGGTACTACTTCTTCGTTTAAAATCTTGTTCCAAAGTAACGTGATAGGTGGAAGTAGTACAGTCCTTGCCAGTTTGATACATTCGTTTGTAATTCCGTCAGGTCCCGGGCTTTTTTCTGACTTTAGCTTCATTATTTGTTTCAGGATTTCAGGTCCGGTGAACTCTTGAACCGGCAAGATGTTCCTGCATTCGTAACTGGCTCTTACTTGTTTTATTGAGTCTGGGTGGCTATAAAGTTTAGCATAAAAGTCCGTGGCTACATTTATGATCTCTGTACGGGACTTGCATTTAGTAGTGCCATGCTGGAGTGAAGGAATCCATTTCTTTGATCTATACAGTTCTTTATTTGCTTTTTTTGCGGATCTAGATTTTTCGAGGTGTCTTTGTATCGTGTTAATTCTATAGGAATTGTGACTGTCTGTCACTTATCCCTATTTAATAACAAAATATTATATTTATTCTAAAACCATGCACGTGGTTCGGCCCACTTTAGAAACACATAAAATCTAAATTTTATGGTCTGACAGCTTGACGCGTTACCCTAATAAATAACAAGATATCCTAATTCTTTGCACTTGTAAAATAGTTTAGAACTTCTTAGAAGTCCATTCCATTTCTATTTAATGGCACACGCAAACGGCCACTTATGGCAGCCGTCGTCGCTTGAAAGAAATGTTTAGACAATCGAAATCCATAGTTCTTTACAAATTCTGAGAAAGTTAAAGCGAGGGCGCGTTATTGCAACCAGCTGTGAATCGTAAAAGCAATTAAGAAATAGAAAAATGTGTTTAAAGTCGAAGTTTACAAAAAAATTGTGTGGGAAAGTACCAGACGCCGATTTTGGATAGTTGGCGGGGGTGTTGAGGTAGGACAGTTGGTCTTAGGACATGACAGGGTTCGGTCGTTATAGTCTCAAGAAGGAAAGCTAGTTAAGTTAGGAGGTTGGTGAGTGTTGTGAGCTGGGAGGAGCTGTGTTCGAGGTGAAGTTGATACTGCGTGCGGCATTTCGTGAGTAGTAATCTAATCCCCTACAAAGATATCATTGGTAAGTGTTAAACTCTTTACTAATAATGTGCCTTTTCCATTGTATTGTTCTCGTAGGCTGATTTGTTTTATGATTTGTAGGTATCATTTAGATAATATCGCTGCAGAGCTATTAATAATCATTTATTTCAGCATAGCGACATTGCGCTATTAATTAACTCTATTTTCTATTGTATTACGTGTCCATCTCCTAATCCATACCCTGACAGATATTTGTCATTTGCGTTTGATTATAGGGAAACGGAGAAGGCCTTCCACTTTATTTGACACTGAGCACTGACGCTCGACTTTTGACGACTTTGACCTGTAACATGCGCAACCACATACGGAAGGCAGAACCGTAAATACTCTCAGTTCATTTAAAACAATATATGCTATAAAGTCGATCTAAATCGGCATTATAAAACAATCAAACGTTAGTGATAATTACTGCTTCCAAAAAGGTTTGGCCACACAACTCTTTACGAAAGGCTCGTTGTTCGCGCATCTCCGGGGAGAGGGGGTAGGCTTCACACACTTCCCCAAACTGGATTGGTAGTCGTTCTAAGAACGCTAGGGACCGTGTCTCGATAAAACCTACACCCGGCATATGGTACGCCAATTTCTAAATCGACACTATTTATCGAAACACGTCAATTTGGACGCTTTGCCGCTTACAGCCGCACTGTATCCTCGAAATTGGGAAGATTAACGAGATGTGAGGTGACGAAATTACCACCTCGGCAGGCACCGAGTACGATCGCATTGAGTTTTGCTACAGACTGAGTCTACGGTACGCTTGTGCAATATTTTCTGTTATTTTAGAAATGGGGCCAGGCTGCCGTAAAGGTGATATTAACATAAATACGCGTTTAGAACTTCATACTCAATACTTGTCTCACTCAATGGCAGTTGGGCTTCGTAGTTCACTGTCTCTAGGATTGAGTAAGACATTTATATTGTGTTTAGGGAACATGTTCTACTAAAATCGTATATTGTCTCAGAGGTTTTATGCGTTAGGTTTAGTAGAACACGTACAAAGAGACAAACGTTGTAAAACGGTTCCCCGTCTCACTGAAATGGGTACACCATACACAGATACATTAACGTAGCTATTATTGATTGATTAAAGCGCAAGCGTAACGATTCCCTTACCTCTTCACATTATGAAGATTCTATTACAGGTATTATTAGCGCTACCTGCGAGAAGGAAGACAGACCGCGGTAGGAAACGGTCGGTGTAAGGCTAGGCTAAGAAAGCTAGGAGAATTATTGAGTGCCAGAGGCCTTGTCCAAGTGGGCTGTTGTAGGAGAACGAGTTAATATTAAATAAGTAAAATATAGTTGTGTTAAAGCACAGATTTAGTTTATTATTATTCTATCATCTAGTTTTAACTTAGTATGTGTTAGTGTCTGTTGGTGAGACTGGGTGAGCCTTTAGTTATTATAGTTATCCTAGGCTGATGGAGTTGATAGTCATTATAACTAATCAGACAGACACATGTTGCTGGGGAGTTTGTTGCGCCACTTCTTCTCCCCAGCATAAACACTAGGAAGTGGTGACGGGTGGGCTCTTTGGGGCTGTCTATAGACTTTAAAGTGAGTTGATTCACAACTCTATTAATAATGCTTGAGTTTGATTCTCTACTCTCATAACTAGTAATTCTTGAATGTTGTATTCGTTGCCTTTGGCCGATACTATAACTCTAAACTCTATTTAATAATTATCCATGATTCTCTACTTCTCAACTCAAACTATCTAATAGATCAAAGAATATTTTATTCTATATCTTAGACTAATAACTCGGTCAGACTGACATGAGCACATGTCTTGCAAATATGCTTGTTGTGCAAAGAGTGAACTTCCGGGGGTTTGGGTGACCACAACTATCTCATATCCAGTCTAAGGACTGATAGGGACCATGTCTCCATAAAAGAGCATGATGCAGACGCAATGCCGCTAGAACTAGCCGCTCCGTTGCTAGACAAGGACAGTCGCACGGTTGCCGCAGGAAAAGCCGCTTCGTCACGTTTATCAGTTCGAGAGAACTGCTAGGGGCCATGACTCCAAAAGAGCATGATGTCGACGCTATGCCACTGTAAAGCCGCTTGCGTCACTTTATGTAAGTGTATCTCTGAGTACTCCGAGTGTAGATGTGAGGTATTGTGTGAGTTACGACTGATCAAATACCTGTTACGCGCTAGCGTTTGGGTTACTCACAAGTTTATATAATAATTTACTCTGCATCCCTCTATTATTTAGCTTTCTAAAATCACATCCAATATATTTCATAACTATGAATTCCCAAGTATCATCTAATATTGATACATTGTTTCCTTGCCTCATTAATAATATCAAGGCATTTGGCTTCTATAAATTTGGGAATTCACTTCTATTATCGGTGGGAGAGTGACCAAGTCTGGTGACGAGCTCTACAGGGCCGCACGGGGTTGGAGTGCGGCCTTTTCCCCTTAGGGGGAAACCGACCTTAACGCTAATATTAACATAATTAGGAAAAACGAAAAATTTATCAGCCTAGGGTAATTTAGGTACTGTCACAGTATCGTAGCATTTTCTTATTTTCTTATTTGTTAGTTTATAAAGGTTTTTCAGCATTTCGTTATCGGACTTGTCCAGTTTAGGCTTATTTTGAAGTGTGTTTCTTTCTTGCATGAGCTTTAGTGCTTTCCCCGACAAGATTGTGCATTTTCCTTTTGATTTTGAGCTTTTTAAATTTGCTAATATTGAGTGCGTGATTTTTTTACTGTATTCATCAGCTTTGTGATTTACAGCTAAAGTTACAAGGTTTGGGATATAACTGTTGAATTTTTCAAGAAATGTTTCTTTATCTTTCAATGGTTTAATCGTTGTTGATGCGTTAGAAAAGTTGCGTCTGCTTTTTGTTGTTGGTTTCAGGTTTATGGTGGTTCTCAGCAATCTGTGATCTGATCCAAAGCTGAATGAGGAGAGTACTTCATACTTCGAAAATAAGTTAGGTTTTGTAGACATGATAAAATCAATCTCATTTCTTGTATTTCTGTCGGAAGAGATCCATGTCCATCTGTTGGTATCTTTTAGCTTGAACATAGTATTAATTATTTTCAAGTTATATTCGTATGCGTATTGGATAAGTCTTTCTCCGCGAATGCTTCTTTTCCCAAAACCATGTGTACCGGTAACTGTATGCTCATGTTGTTTGGATAACCCAATCTGCGCGTTAAAGTCTCCCATAGAAATTATGTGGTTTGTGGAGATAGAGTCGTGAGCTTTCGCTAGGTCTTCATAAAAGTTGTCTATATCTTCTTGAGATGCGCTCTCTGTAGGTGCGTATGGCTGTATTATTGCAAAGGGTAAGTTTTCAAGTTCTATTTCCAGTATGAAGACTCTCTTCGATATACCGGTGAACGCTTTTATATTTTCTTTAAGTTTTTTCTTGACTAGGAAACCTACACCATATAGGCCTTTGGTTTTTCGGATTTTAAGTATGTATGTATTATACCTTATTGGATGACGAATTCCTGCGTTCTGGTCTTATCCAGAGATTCTCAAATAGGGGCCTGAAAATGCGGCGAAATGGTCCTAGTAAAGGATGGAACGGCAGTGTTTGCTTCGCGCTCGACTTGGCGGTGGCACTACCGTGCCCCCCGATTTGAGTCGCTCTTAAATTCTTTGTCATGATCAGGAGTGTAAACCGATGCGAAATAGTTGCCAAAAAGATTGCAGATGGTTGGGCCAGAGTCTGTCCGTCAGTCATTATTAGTGGATAAACACTAGTAGCTCCACCGCGTTTAGTCTTTACGTGAGTCCAGAACAGTTTGGGGTTAACTTTAATTTTCGATTATAGTTTTTCCTTAAAGGTATTGTGTAAAGTCTTGGCTAGGTTTTGACAGCGTTTTGTAATTAAACTTAACTCCAATTTATCCAACGGGTTTTATTTTTATTTTATACGCAGCCTTAACTTACTTTTCTCTTTTAACGACCTTATGATTGATTAATTTATTAAACCAGGGGGGATAACGACAGGTCATTGACTTACAATTTGGGACATATTTGTTGATTGCAATATTTAATTCATCATAGAGAACCTAAATCATGCCGTCGACATCACCACTATCCGAAAAATTTTGATGCCGGTCTTGTTCATCCTTGTGCAAGTTTTTTCTCTGATATGAATTATTGTATGGGAGAATAGATTATTTCAATAATTATAAAGTAAACTCTAGAAGAGGATGCAGCTTATCAACGATGGTTAAAGAGCACCTGGATTCACTTACGGTGCATGATGGTATTGTAGACAAGACTAGATCTAATACACGCTCCGAACTGTTTCTAACTAAATTATGCTGAGTAAGTCTACACACATTCATAAACTCTAACAATCTCAAACAAGTGTTGGGTAGGGAGCTATTAAGGGCACCAAGGTCCCAGGCTATCTTGCCTAAATTTAAATCACCTACAATACAAATGGGGATATCATTAGTATCAAATACGTGGTTACAGTGCTCAATACTATTTATAAAGGCTTAGATTCCAGAAGGACTTTTTATTTGTATCCACGCATAATAACATTACTTGAAATCATTGCAATTGAAGATATATTTAATTATTATGTAATTTCACAGGAAAGCAAACTGCAGCAGTATAAAAATGTAACTAGTTAAGAGTCCTATCAGAGGTAACGGTAGTGTGGCGTCTATAGTAAACAGGCCACACGCTGTCATCTTATTGAAGGTCCGGTTAATTTGTAGCACGCGCTTGCACAGATGTCTGACACTTTCTGAAAGAAAATGAGCAAAAATTGAGTTAATTTATTTATCAAGCTAGAAACGACATTTATACAGGATTTGAGCACCACCCATAAAGCCTAACGAAAGTTTTAGGATTCGAGAAGCCTCAATTTGTCTGTATTTTTGTAAATTTCCATGCATTCACTAAATTTTTCATTCGAATTCGTCGTTTTTTTTGCTTATGGGTAGCTGTAAGAGTTATACAAAGAAAAAGTTGCCCTTGTTTGAAATTCAGTTTAGCGTTTTAGGCACAGCTTCACTTTTTACCTATAAAAGATAGTACCTAGTTAAAGATTAAAATGTGATTTATTAGATTTTTTTTTGTTTTTCTTGTATTCTTTAAATAACAGTCTATTGATATTTCGATAGAATGAATATGCGACGCGTTGAACGCTCGATTAAACAAACATTCGATATTTTGAACACTCGATGTATTGAGTGTACGATATTCGATTTTTCTAAAATTCAATGTTATGAACGTTCGAGTATTTAGACGTGCGATTTATAGTGGTCTATCAATTGATATTCGATTTTTTGTCATTCGGTTTAGCATAATACACCGCTATGTGTGTCCTATCACTGTGAGATTTTCATAATTTACAGGTTGAGCATTTCGAATATATGGCGAGTTTATATGCATACATTTCGTTTCTGAAAGATTTGAAATTATTCCATTGTCATGTGCCCATTTGCTAATATTGTCAAGTCCCCTTGAGTACAATTTTGTACCTCAGCTATTTCCTTGGAGGTGTGACAGTACCTAAATTACCCTAGGCTGATAAATTTTTAGTTTTTCCTAATTATGTTAATATTAGCGTTAAGGTCGGTTACCCCCTAAGGGGAAAAGGCCGCACTCCAACCCCGTGCGGCCCTGTAGAGCTCGTCACCAGACTTGGTCATTCTCCCACCGATAATAGAAATGAATTCCCAAATTTATATAAGTCAAATGCATTGATATTATTAATAAGGCAAGGAATTAATTGTAACAAATGTTAGAATGTTGCTTAGGAATTCATAGTTATGAAATATATTTGATGTGATTTTAGAAAGCCAAATAATAGAGGGATGCAGAGTAAATTATTATATAAACTTGTGAGTAACCCAAACGCTAGCGTGTAAAAGGTATTTGATCAGTCGTAACTCACACAATACCTCACATCTACACTCGGAGTACTCAGAGATACACTTCCATAAAGTGACGCGGCTTTACAGCGGCATAGCGTTGACATCATGCTCTTTTGGAGTCATGGCCCCTAGCAGTTCTCTCGAACTGATAAACGTGACGAAGCGGCTTTTCCTGCGGCAACCGTGCGACTGTCCTTGTCTAGCAACGGAGCGGCTAGTTCTAGCGGCATTGCGTCTGCATCATGCTCTTAAGGAGACATGGTCCATATCAGTCCTTAGACTGGATAAGAGATAGATGTAGTCACACAAAGCACTGGAAGTTCACTCTTTGCACAACAAGCATATTTGCAAGACACGTGCTCATGTTAGTCTGACTGAGTTATTAGTCTGAGTTACTACATAATTGGAGTAGAGAGATCGAAACTCAAGGACCATTATTATAAAGAGTTTAGAGTTCTAGTATCGGCCAAAGGCAACGAATACAACATTCAAGAATTACTAGTTATGAGAGTAGAGAATCAAACTCAAGCATAATTAATAGAGTTGTGAATCTACTCACTTATAAACAGCCCCAAAGAGCCGCACACTTCACCAATTCCTAGTGCTTATGCTGGGGAGAAGAAGTGGCGCAACAAACTCCCCAGCAACACGTGTCTGTCTAATTAGTTATAATGACTATCAACTCCATCAGCATAGGATAATTTTAATAACTAAAGACTCACCCAGTCTCATCTACAAACACTCACACAACTACGTTTAATACTAATTTATAGAATAACAATAAACTAAATCTGTGCTTCAGCACAACTATATTTAACTTATTTAATATTAACTCGCTCTCCTACAACAGCCCACTTGGACAAGTACTCTGGCATTCAATAATTCTCCTAACTTCCTTAGCCTAGCCTTACACCGACCGCTTCCTACCGTGGTCTATCTCCCTTCTCGCAGGCAGCGCTAATAATACCTGTAATATAATCTTCATAATGAGGAGGGGTAAAGGAATCGCTACGCTTGCGCTTTAATCAATCAATAAAATAGCTACGTTAATGTATCTGTGTATGATGTACCCATTTTAGTGAGACGGGGAACCGTTTTACAACGTTTGTCTCATTGGACGTGATCTACTAAACCTAACACCTCTGAGGACAATATACGATTTTATTAGAACACGTTTCCTAAGCACTATATAAATGTCTTACTCAATCCTAGAGACAGTGCACTACGAAGCCCAACTGCCATTGAGTGAGACAAGTATTGAGTATTAAATTCTAAACGCGTATTAATGTTAATATCACCTTTACGGCAACCTAGCCCCATTTCTTACTGAAATAACAGAAAATATCGTACAAGCGTACCGTAGACTCAGTCTGTAGCAAAACTCAATGCGATCGTACTCGGCGTTTGCTGAGGCGGTATTTCGTCACATCACATCTCGTTAATCTTACCCATTTCGAGGATACAGTGCGGTTGTCAGCGGCAAAGCGTCCAAATTGTCGTGTTTCGATAAATAGTGTCGATTTATTAATTGGCGTACCATATGCCGCCGGGTGTAGGTTTTATCGAGACACGGACCTTAGTGTTCTTAGAACGACTACCAATCCAGTTTGGGGAGCTTTGTGAAGCCTACCCCCCCTCCCGGAGATGTGCCTACAACGAGCCTTTCGTAAAGAGTTGTGTGGCCAAACCTTTTTGGAAGCAGTAATTATCACTAACGTTTGATTGTTTTATAATGCCGATTCAGATCGGCTCTAAAGCATATTTTGATTTAAATGAACTGTGAGTATTTACGGTTCTGCCTTCCATATGTGATTGCGCAAGTTACGGGTCAAAGTCGTCAAAGTCGTCAAAAGTCGAGCGTCAATGCTCAGTGTCAAATAAAGTGGAAGGCTTTCTCCGTTTCCCTATAATCAAACGCAAATGACAAATATCTGTCCGGGTACGGATTAGGAGATGGACACGTAATATACGAGAATATAGCGTTAATTAATAGCGCAATTTCGCTATGCTAGAATAAATAGTCATGAATAGTTCTGCAGCGATATTATCTAAGTGTTACCTATAAATCATAATACAAATAAACCTGCAAGAATAATACAATGGAAAAGTCATATTATTAGTAAAGAGTTTATCACTTACCAACTATCTCTTTGTAGGGAATTAGATTACTACCCACGAAATGCAGCACGTACTACTAATTTCACCTCGAACACAGCTCACAACACTCACCAACCTCCTAATCAACTAGCCTGCCCTCTTGACATCCCGACCGACTCCTCTCGCGACCTAAGATCAACTGTCATTCCTCACCACCCCCGCCAACTATCCAAAATCGGGGTTTGGTCCTTTCCCACGCTATTTTTTGTAATTTTCGACTTAAAACACATTTTCCTATTTCTTAATTGTTTCTCAATTGCCCATACGATTCACAGCTGGCTGCCATAACGCGCCCTCGCTACAACTTTCGCGTTCTCAGAATTTCTACAGGACTATGGATTTCGATTGTCTTAACATTTCTTTCGAGCGACGACGGCTGCCATAAGTGGCCATAAAATAGAAATGTAATGCATTTCTGAGAGGCCAATATTATTTTACTAGTGCAAATAATTAGGATATCTTGTTATTTATTAGGGTAATGCGTCAAGCTGTCAGACCATAAAATTATTATTTAATGTGTTTCTAAAGTGGGCCATGTGCATGGTTTTAGAATAAATATAATATTTTGTTATTAAATAGTAATAAGTGACAGACAGTCACAGAGGCATAAACAAGACACTTATCGTCAGCATACATGCACACCTCACATTTACTTACGACATTTCGCACACTGTTCACATGCATTACATATCCTAAAGGGCCACACAGTGATCCAGTTGGCACACTCAAATTGATATCCGCCGCATTCCCAGCCACACGGGAGATAACTTTCTACTAGTGAGGTATTTTTTTAAACCAATTATTTGTGAGCCAGCGTATTTCGCATTCGTCCGTTGGCTGTAACGAGATCTCATTGTCCAAAGTGTCAAACGCTTTTTTGTAGTCAATGAATAGTGCTACAATTTGTTTGCCAGAATCTAAACAGTCATTAATAAAATCTGAAAATCCAACCAAGGCGGAGACGGTGTTGCAATCTCTCCCGAAACCGTGCTGAGTGTCACACAATATGTTGTGTTGTTCCAAGAAAGCGCTAATCTGTCCTACTATATTTCTTACTTATTTTCAGTTTTAGCTAACAGACAATATTGCGATAGGCCTATAATAACCATAATTATTTTAAAGACTTTGTGATTTGTATTTAGAACGTAAAATTGCATTTTTTTACTGGTCTGGATAAATACCGTTAGATGGACATACTCACCAATGCTGCCAGAATCGGACTTATTTGCTTACTTAAATATATGTTTTTTTTTTTTACTAAATTGACAACATTAATTATTGGATTTTGTCTGCAATCAATAGCACAGTTATTTAGAATTACATTTAAAAAAAAACACTGCACAATTGGGCAATTTGTGATTACACTACCCAAAAATGTAATTTAGGGATTTCAACATTTTCACAAGAGTTCATATTATGACTTTACCAAAACGGGTATAACCTAGCCTATCGCCCCGTACCCGCTTGACATTGAGTTTCAGGACACCATGTATAAAAGTAATTTAGATATTCGTAGTCGAAACTATTGATTTTACCTGCACAGTTCCTATCCATAACACGTTGTATACACGCCGACTCAGCTTCTTCCACAGACATATAGAACTTCTCACATTGCCAACAAGTTATCATTACAAGTGATAACAATTTAACAATCCATAAGGTTATTAAGACCGTCAGTGACGCAGGAAACTGAAAACAGTAAGTGACAAAATAATATTAAGAGCCATCTGTGCTATGAAACGGTACAATAACGTCACCGTGGAAACATATTAATTTAAGCAAAATTATGAAAGCATTGAGTAACTGAGTTACATATCCAAAATTGAGCAACATGATCTACACAGTACAGTAAAATTTTAATACCATTTTATCATATAATTTAGTAACGGACCACTTCATTGGTTGAGGAAGTACATATGCAACCTGCAGTCCCATAAATGATACGTCATTGAAAATATATCTATTACGAAATAGGATCTTGCTAAAGAAGTGATTGAATGGAAAAAGAAAGTGACAAAAGACAGACTGACATTTTTAGGAAAATTCAGACGAATTATTCTATAAATCAATCAAATCATTAAAATGAAAATATGTAATTCATACTCCAGAACATAAATATCATGAAATGGATGTTGCAAGTAGTTAAAAAATAATGGACAAAAATGTCAATGAAATTCCTGCTCATTACCTGTTACCAAATAAAAACTATATAATATGCAAATACTCACTTGGTCATCGGACAACGATTGTAAATGTACTAAGTATAACTGCATATAAATTAAACCACGAAGAAACGAGTCAAAAGTTCGCCATAATAACTAAAAAAGATAAAAAAATTAACATGTCTGCGTCGGAGGGACTTGAACTTTATAAAATTGTCTATTTGTTTAACATTTGGTACTTGTTGACAGGCCTACACTGTCCTCCCATACCTGTTAACACTGTAATTGGAAAACATTGTAAAAGACATATTTTTAAAAGAGTAACCATGGCGTTTCTTGCCGGCTCTTCTCCATGGGAAACGACCAATTGGAACCGTGCACCTAGAATCTGACGTTTCATAAGTGCCCATGTATATATATTTATTTCACATAGACCATGTGAAATAAAATATTTTGATTTGATTTGATTTGATTTGAAAACAATTAAAGCAAGCAAGGACTTACCAATACTCGAAAACATTTTGAATGCAGTTCATAAGATTTCAAAATACTTTGATACGTCTCAAAAAACTTCTTACAATATTCGTCATTATGTTCTTCATTATTTATTATTAGTATGTTAGTGATCCATTCTTTTAGATATGTTGTCAACAATTTCGCAATGCGAATACCATAAACTAAATTAATATCAAATTGTGCCATCAGTAAATCATTTAAAACTGAAAGAAAATCCATTGACTCCTGTGTGACATATAAATATACAGACGGTAAATTAAAAATCCCGAGTACAGTCAAAAGTGAAATCCAGTTCCAAGTAATATAACTTCGAACACTTTTGCCTATGTCAATGCTCCTATGGATGTCTTGGATCTTCATTAGAAGAGAAATGTTGCTACGGCTATGAAACATATTACAAATTGTCAGCAAAATGTAGTTAATGCAATACATGGTGCGAGAAAACCAAAATATCAAAAGCGCGAAAGTCGTCTCAAAAAAATCTGCAAACTCATGGCGTTGGGTGGCGAACACACGACAGATACAGAAAATATTGAAAAACAAAATAGTAAAGAACAGAAATATGAGATGCTTCTTCTCACACGGAGTGATGTAACTATTTCTAATTTTGTATTTTGCAGTTAAGAATACAGGAAGCGTAATGTTGAAAGGTTGAATTAATTTTTGGACGTCTTTGTCCAGTCTATTTTTGAGTAAAAATTCAACTGGACGATTTGAGTTGTTCCACATGGTTACAAAGCAACTGTTCGATTTTATATGAACGTCATAAGGGTCACTTCGGGTGATTTTCTATTAGTAGGTTTGATCATATCTAAGTTGAAAATTAATCGTGTTTTCGGTCAAATAACATAAAAGGATTACATAATTACTAATTCATCATCAAATATGGCCTTTTTGTAAGTTTGAAAAACATCGTCTGTTTAATACCTAAGTCTAGTCTAATTTACTCGATGGGCTTACTGGCTGCTGAGTCTTTACTTAAAGAAAACGTTCCAGTTTTTGATTCTGAATTTAATTTCCAATTAAAACCTTTCAAACATTTAATGTTAAAAGACCGCAGATCGATGGGGTAACTCTGTGGACGTTGCTAAGTTTATTAAAAACATTGTAGCACGTACTCTAGCTGTTATTTTTAATAATTGTATTGACCGTGGTGAGTTTCCTCATCTTATGAGAAATAGTAAAACAATATCATTGTTTAAACCGGGTAGTACATCAGACATTCCTTTAGTATTTAAAAAAAAAAAACTTAGTTTATAACAAATGCAAAGATTTTTTAATAAACACAAATTACTGCACAACAAACAGTTCGGTTTTACAAGGGGTCGTTCGACTACTGATTAAAGTTGACGACGCCGGAGTCATGTATACAGCATGTAACGAAAACCCTGTCCGATCCTGAAGGGTATTATTTGGTATCGTACTGCGTATACAAATACGTAATCATTTAATGGATACGAGATTAAAAATTAAAAATAATCTTACCAAAGGCAACACTGATCGCTCGACAAAGTTCACCTACAGTTTCGTGTCAAAGAAGCTGCCTGAGCGAGGCGGTGCTTTGTCGCATGCCGCCAAACAAACTTAGGACTATAGAAACCTACATTATGCCTACGTGTAGGAATCAGCTGATATCTTATTGTAGGCATAGGCGCATAGTGACCCTGATTTCTGACCTTCTGTTTATTAAGAAACAATTATTATTGAGTTAATGTGATGTGCTTTTGGCAATGTACCGACTATAGGTATCAGTTTATTAAAACATTTACTTGTTGCATACCTCGGAGATCGTGTTCCATATGTCTATCTCGAACATTAGTACACATTCGACACCTTTTTATTAAATTTTCACGTACTCTTCGCAGCGCACTTGTGTACGATTTGAGTGGGTCGAAAGCTTCCACAATTCGAGCTCTTACTTCGATTTCCGAATCACACTCACTAACAATTAAAAATCAACATGTTCAATTATTCCTGATTGGAATACGACATTGTTCGCTATACGATAGCGGCACGTGATACATAAACGAGTAAAGTGACGGTATAGACGCGACGAGAAAATACGAGAGTGAGTAATTGTCGCGTCTGGCATGTTAGCCATGCTGAGGTCACTGTTAAATATACATTAATAATAATGATAGCGTAAATAATCATTTAACTTTCTTCTTAATCATTAAGCGAAAAACTTTTAGGCTACTGGCTATAATAAACTAGAAACGTGCAAAATTATGTTTGTTTCATTGATCTAGTCTATCATCTACTCCCCTGCCGATTAAATGTCTGATTTCATCGGCGTAACGCCCGAAATTCTTTGTTTTACAATTTTATTTTTCTTATAGCAGAACACTCCACTTTAATTTTGTTCATCATACGTATCTTTTACCTGACATTTGCTTATGTGGCCCAACATTATATTATACAGACAAGAAAAAGTAAGGCCTCCTCTGTCATCTTTGGTTATAAAAACAATTAGGTTAAGTGACTGTTAATGAGAAATCCGGTGTGTTCAAAATCTACTGTTACAATACTTTTAGTGAAATCTGTTCGTCAGGAACAATCTGTAAGAATGCATCGGTCAGTGTTTCAGTGTTGAAATTTAAGCAGACGTTCATTAATTTTCAATAAACTTAAACTTAGCTTAGCTAGTCAACCGAAACCAGGACCAGCTGCTTCTCACATGGATAACTGTTCGCTTGCTCCCGCGTCACTAGTCTTGACCTTCTCCATACATATTTTGGCTGTTGTGAGCAAAACTACAAACTAAGTATACAGGAAAGTTTTATAAAAATGTGTGAGTGAGTTTTAGTTACTTAGTTATGCAGTAGTTTAAAATACAGCTGATTATATCGAGATACGTGTCCCTTTTCCGTCATATACAGGGTGACTTGTAATTTGACGCATTTGCAACAATTAAACATCCCGTAAAGCCTTTTTATGTGATCTTGATGAGAGCTTTAGAGTTAGATGGTATAACGGTTATCGAAGGTCTGACGTTGGAGACTCTCGAGGGAAATTCAAAATGTTAGCTGTGAGAACAAACTCAACTTATTTAAAAATTTAAAACTTTTGATGTTAACAAAGGTAATATTTATTACAGCTTGCGCGGCGGAGTAAGTGTGTCTACTTATGCTCATATAAGCAAATCCTTAACTTCTGGCATATTCCCTTTAAAATGCCTCAAGCTCAGGCAAAGGTAGTGTATCTATATACTAATCGGAAACACAACATAAAAAAAGTCTAGGTTCATCTCAATTCTTTTGACGTTTGCCAGTGTTTACGTCACTAGGTACTCTGCTCGTATTTTCAAAATCATCTGAAGCTATTCATTAACGATCAAGAGCACAGATTTGTTGATCAACATGTACTAATCTGCTTCTATTTGCAGAACTTTTAATTGAGCCTGTTGATGCTGGTCATCAGGTTGCCGTCATTTTTACTGCATTAAGCAAGGTCATTGATAAAGGTCCCACAAAATCTTATCAGAAAACTTGCGTGCTTATGGAATCACTGGCAGCTTTCTTGAAAGGGCGATATCATATATTATTAAACAGATAGATCTTTACTTCAATGGTTATCAATCTAATGTTTACAACATCTCCTCTAGAGTTCCACAAGGCTTACGTCAGGGGCCAATTTAATGTAACAATTTCTTTAATGACATTTCTAGCTATTCACACACCACCGATTTTTCATGCATGCGGATGACTTAAAGTTTCTCAGAATAGACAGAAGGATCTTAATAGTCTCATTCAATGGTGCAAAAGCAATTATAGCACACTTGTGTTCTCAAAAAGAAGAGGCTAAATTTCAGAGGTAGCGTTGCGTATAGTCAGAGACACGTATCGTCGAGCGACCAGGGTGTATTAGTTAAGGATCCCTAACTAACTCCGTGATTATGAACAGTCTTATTACTACACCAAACATGGAAGATCATAATACTAATAGAACGCTTGTCTTTTGCCTTTAACCCAATCTGCCTGAATAAATTAGAGCAATTTAGTAGTAGTCTACAACGAGACAACATTCTTTTAGTAGGTTCTTTAGCATAACATCCAATATTTTTGCTGTAACAAGGATGCTGTTTGGTTAATGGTTTATTTCTAGTCGGTACTTCAACACGAGTGTAAGAAGATATTCCTAAAGGCACATTTTAATTATTATCATGCCTACATTAATAAGTTAAAATTTGCCGGACTCTCAGCGTGTCAAAAGTTTTGACATCTCCATATATTAACCTACTTTTAAATAAACCTCTTTAACTTCAAGTGAAATCTCGTAACTTACATAATTATTATTAATTGGGTTTCTAGTTATTTGTTTGTATAAAATTATCGATTCTTTACTTCTTTTCCTTTAACTTTAACCACTGCTTTCAAAACGGTGAAGGAAAACATCGTGAGGAAACTCACATGTCCTAGAACCAAAATTCGAAGACATGTGACATCTACCAATCCGCATTGAGCCCGCGTGGTGGATTACGCCTTACTACCTCTCCTATGAGACACAGGTCTCATCTCTATAGATGAGACCTGTGTCCCAGCAGTGGGAACGTTATAGGTTGATTAAGCTTCTGCTTATAAAATTATCTATATTAATGTAAGAAACCACGCTGACTTTGCTTATTACCCTATTAACTATAAATGCGATAGGGCTTAGGAAAAATGGCCCTTTGTGCCTAAATATTGCTGAAATAATATAATTTAATTACATGTGTAAAAGAAATCGCTTTATTTGCCGAGTTGGTAGTCTTTTGTGTTGGGTCTTAGATCTGATTTCTGAATTAGACTAAACTTAGATTAGTCTGCAAAGTAATGAAATATAATTACAGCAAATACAGACTCTTTTCCTTATTTACCTATTTTTTTTAGAAATTAAGTATGCATGATAAACAAAACTAGAATAGACAAGCTTTTATTAATAATGAAGGGACCTACCGGGTAAAACGGGGTGAATAGTGATGCAAGGGTGATTCGAAACGAAACATTAAAAGGGATTTTGGCCAAAAGGAAAAAACGAAACATTAAAATAATAATGTTTGTAGCCAAAAATGTCTCTTATGTATTGACTGTGTTATAGTTAACGAATAAGTACCACTGTTGACAATTAACATTTTTGTGTACGTTTTACGGTACGTTAGCTGACCTAGTAATCTACATTTCGAATAATACTTAGAAAATGTATAACGTACAATGTCAGCATAATATGAATAATTGCACAGACGAAACAGTTTCCCAGTTTCCCCGAAAAGGTAACCAAAACGTAGCCAGGATACGGACGCTTGGAAATCTACATCAGGCTCATGAAGAGCCCGATAGAAGCACCCGTGAAGCTCGTTGCTTTGCGATACCGCCTTTTGGTCCCTTGTCCACTGCGACCACATCACGGCGCATACGCACTTCGGCTTTAAAAAAATATTCCCTGAGACTGCACACCTCGCGGTTGTGGAGGGTCTTCGCATTTAAAAAGCCTCGACGCCGCAGTTTCGCGGGATGTACAGTATCATCACCGATGATTGTGGGTGATGCATCCGATTTGCGGTCAGAAGTGTACGGACCCGCCTATCCGGGGCGTCGAGTTCGGCTTGGCCAAAGAAGCGCTCCTTCAACGATTGCTTCATGTTAATAACGTTGATGCCTAACGCTTACGACATACCCAAATACTTTTAGCTTTCGGATGAAGAGAGGGATCTAAGGTGTATGGAATCCGAAAGCTGAATACCTTCGGATTCTATAATCTCACCTCGCTTAACATGCATGATTGCACATTTGTCCACACCAAATTCAATTCTGATGGCGCTGCTGAATATTTCAGTTACCTTCAGTAGCTCCATCAGTCGCAATTCGTTGGAGGCAAAGATTTTCAAGTCATCCATGAACAGTACGTGGAATGTGACTCATCAACCGATAGCCTAGACCTGAATCCTCCAGCAGTGTGCTTAGAGGATTCAGAGCTAAGCAGAACCAAAGTGGACTCAAACTGTCGCCCTGAAATATTCCTCGTTTAATCCAGACAGGCTCGTCATTCCCTTGGATCTGTTGACACCCCGGATAGCGAAGGACCGTCCTCCATTGCCCCATACAGGACCTAAGAAAGTTGCGTAGAGTTGCATCTATCTTGTACAACTCCAGCACCCTCACAAGCCATGTATGTGGCACTGAGTCGTAGGCCTTCTTATAATCTATCCAGTATGTCGACAGATCCTTGCGGGAGCGACGAACCTGTTGGCTAATGGCCATGTCGATGAGGAGTAGCTCCTTAGTACCTCGGGACCCGTTCCTACATCCATTTTGAGAGGCAGACATAATTGAGTTACTGTCAATGTGTGTATTAATTTTTGTTCTCAAAATGGATGTAAGAAGTTTATAGACCGTCGACAAACACGTGAACAGTCTATAATTCTTGGGTTCCGTGGGACTACCTGACTTATGGAGCAGGTGGGTAACGCCTGTTGATAGAAACTGCGGTAGCGACCCAGACTAAGGCCGACTGGAACTGAGATACCAGGCTAGTGCGAACTAATTAGCCATTTCAACCAAAAATTGGCAATCTATCCGATCCTGGCGATTTCCTATTCGGTAACGGATGGACTGCTCTGGCAACGTCTGATGGCGCAATTAGGACTGTTTCCATTTCTGGCATAGTTACACACTCTCTCGACATCTTGCATCCAGTCAGCCTCAGTGTGACAGACGGGTACTGACCAGATGCTGCGCCAGAATGTACTTGTGGCGGCATCATCTGGGCGGAACACGTCTGTCTAATTTTGTTCAGGTCGCTCCCGAGCTCTATATACCCACCTTTCATCGCCCTAGAACATGCGATTCTGCGTGTATTGATCAACCCGCCGCTTATACCGCCGAATACGGCTCGCCCATGCACAAACTTTCTGCTTCAGGAAGTCGATACGCTCTGTGACACGGGACATGTATTCTCGAGGGCTTGGGTGACCACTGAAAATCAGCGCTGTGCTGTAGGTCCACTATAGCACAGCATCATGCTGAGTGGAAGCCTTCTTGTCACAGTCACGGCGTGCGGCTGCCGAGTATTTATGTTCTGTGTTGTAATAATAAATCAGCTTTGTTTATTTTTTTTGTTTTGTATGCGATTTATTTTGTATGCACGTGTTTCTGTGACAAATAAATCCATTTTTCTTTCTTTCTTATTTCAGTCCCCGAAAATGCCCGCCTCACAAAGCGCATCACTCGTGGTCTTCTATTGCCCTCCCTGAAACAGTATAGTTTGCCTATGACTACCCTGGCCCCATCGATACGACGCTCGATCCTGCATTGCCAGGCTGGTACGTTTTTGTGCATAGGTAGGCGTGGTAATCGCGGTCTAAATTCGGTCGGAGTGGATCTATAATCGCGAAACGCATCCTCCAGTGCGCTCCTCAATCGGTCGTTGCATTGGCTACTTACTGTGGTCATTCTATCATCTTCTTCTTCAACACCATAATTGGATCAATGGTTGACGCTTGTACCGCGGTTTGTGCCAGAGTCGAGACGATAAGGTTGCTCAGTATCTCTGAGCGCAGCCTATCAAGTGCGGCATCGTCCAACCTATGATTGCGTTGGGTGACCCGCACCTGATCCGACAGTCGTTAGGCCGAGACGCTGACGGTTAGTTCTAGTTCCTGAAAGAGAGACAGCATCTTATCACGGTGCGCAGTGAGGTGAGTTCCCCACTCTGTAGACCCATAATATGCGCGCATGACGTTCTCGTTCATAGACTGAGTCCATCTCATGCGCTGCACACAACCACCGGCAGCGGGGACCCGGCTCGGGGCCAGGTGGCCCCTAAGTCCCAAGCTCTTCGGTATCCGGCCTCTACCCTGCCAACGAACAGGTGTTGGCGAAGTCGGCCGGGAAAAATACTCGACGCAACTATCGAGGCCGCTGACGTCACAGTACTCGCGGTGGGGCTGGATACCGGCGGCGGCGAGGCATAGCTGGGCGAAGAGCCCGGAGGTGGTGGGCGTGCTTGACGTGCGGCTGATTTCGTCAACATTTTTAAATTTTCATACTTATTCATTATTTACATGTTCCGAGGTGACATGACAGATGTCACCTCCAATTCGGTAGTTTATGGAAAGTAATTCTGTTATATTCTGGTTCATGTTGTTTTTTTGACATCAGGCTTGTAGAAGTACTCAGAAAATATAAAATTGTGTCTAAAATGAATATAAGTAATTGAAAATAATTTTATCAAATTTCGTGACGTGTTGACGTTGGTGTTGGCAATATATGTATTATTATGTCGTTCATTTATTTTTTATTTATTTTTATGCTTATTTTGCTACATTTTTAAATATTTTATAAAAACAACTAATTTTATAAAAAAAACATTTAATTAAACGTTGTTATTATTACCTCCTTTAATTAATTTTACAAACTTACAAATTACATTTTTAAATATACTTTCAAAACTCTGAAAAAAAAACATTTAAAAATTAAAAAAATAGTATCCCACCAGTATCGGGAACAGGGTCCAAGCTACCGGCGGTCAGGGCTCCAGAGAGAGGAACCTCCTGACAATGCGAGCCGTGTCCAGAAGTACCGCTGTCTGAATCAAGCCCTTGATCCAGCTGCCCGACGAGTGCCTCCTCAGGTGTCGAGGCTCTTGGCTATTAAGTCATTGGCTGTCACGACTATCGGCATAATGATTGCTGAGTCCAACTCCCACATGTCGACAACCTCGCGAGCCAAATCAAGATACTTGATTTCTTTATCTTTCTCGGCTTTCACGAGGTGACCGTCATGCGGGCCCGTTATGTCAACAATCATTGTGCGCCGCTCTACTCGATCCACCACCACTATATCAGGCTTATTGGCAACTATAGTCCTGTCAGTGATGATGGATCGATCCCAGTACAATGTGATATTTCCGTTTTCGTGAACTGGGTCGGGCAAGTACCTGTAGTACGGCACTTCCTATTCCACAAGGCTGTATTTTAGAGCAAGTTGCTGACAGATAATCCTGGCTACAAGGTTGTGTCTATGCAAGTACTCTTCGTTAGCTAGACGAGAACAACCGGAGATTTGTCTTATTGATTCCCCCGGACGGTGACATGCCCGACTGATGTCAACCGTGCCGTCATTCACAAAAAATCTCCGGTAATTGTTCGTCATCATTACTTCGTCCATAATTGCACAGACAAAACCTTCGGTTTCTCCAAAGAGGTCACCGAAACGCAGCCAGGCTACGGACGCTAGAAGATCTACATCGGGTCCATGTAGGGCCCGGAAAAAGCGCCCATGAAGCTCCTTACTCTGCCATACTTCCATGCGATCATTAGTGTCAAGCACTACAGGTTTGCGCCAGTTCTCTTTAGCCAAGGAGAGCGAGGTGAGGCCCTTGTCCACCGCGACCACATCACGATGCATCCCCACGTCGGCTTCTAGGAAATATTCCCTGAGACTGCATATCTCGCGATTGTGTTGGGTCTTAGCGTTTAAAAAGCCTCGACCACCACACTTTCGCGGGATATACAGTCTCATTACCGATGACCGTGGGTGATGCATTCGGTTTGCAGTCAGCAGTGTACGGACCCTCCTATCCAGGGCGTCGAGTTCGGTTTGAGTCCATTTGAGTATGCCGAAAGAGTACATCAAAACTGGCATGACCCAATCGTTAACGGCGCGCACCTTGTTTCCGCCTGACAGAAGACTATTTAACAATTTCTTCAGGCGGCCAAAGAAGCGCTCCTTCAACGATTGCTTCATGTCAGTACCATTGATGCCCAACGCTTCCGACATACCCAAATACTTATAGGTTTCGGATGCGGAGAGGGCTCTGACGTTTATGGAATCCGAGAGTTGGGTTCCCACGGATTCCACAATCTCCCCTCGCTTTACATGCATGACCAAACATTTGGCCATACCAAATTCCATCCTGATGGCGCTACTGAAAGTTTCAGTTATTTTCAGTAGCTCCATTAGTTGCAAATTGTTGGGGGCAAAGATTTTTAGATCATCTATGTACAGAAGGTGAGATATAACCTGACCACCTCTCCTCAGCCGATAGCCTAGACCTGAATCCTCCAGCAGTGTGCTTAGAGGATTCAAGGCTAAGCAGAACCAAAGCGGGCTCAAACTATCGCCCTGAAATATGCCTCGCTCGATCCTTATCGGCTCGCTATTCCTCAGGATTTTCCGGCATCCTGGATAGCGAAGGACCGTCCTCCATCGCCCCATACATGACATCAAGAAGGTGCGCAGAGTTGCATCTACTTTATACAACTCCAGCACCCTCATGAGCCACGTATGTGGCACCGAGTCATAGGACTTCTTGTAATCTATCCAACATGTCGACAGATCCTTTCGGGAACGACGAACCTGTTAGCTAATGGCCATATCAATGAGGAGTAGCTCCTTAGTACCGCGGGACCCGTTCCTACATCCATTTTGAGAGGCAGACATGATGAAGTTGGTGTATATATGTTTGTTAATTTTAGCTCTCAAAATGGATGTAAGCACTTTATAGACCGTCGGTAAACACGTGATCGGCCTATAATTTTTAGGTTCCGCGGTGCTACCTGATTTATATATATATATATATATATATATTTATTTATTTACCAAGGCACCAAGTCCCAATATACAAATTACAAGAACATACAATTTCATCTAAATTTATAAAACGTTAAACATTAACATTCAATCCAATCATTAAAATAAAAACATTCAGTTGAATATACATTAAAATTCAAATTAATTAAATTGTTACCAACAATAAATTACACAATAAAAATATGATAAAATTAAAATTATAAAATCTTTACCGTCGATTGGCACTCCGATGAACTTCGAGCCAATACCTGTGGATCGGACTGCTCCAATCCTCACTAACGACCTTCAACAGCTGATTGCTCGATTTGCCTAAAATGCTGGAAAACGATGCTATGCGCGATCGAATAATGGCATGAAAGTCTGGCACCCTCGCTTCAGCGAACATACTCGACGCGCTACAGTACCTCGGAAATTTCATTAAGATGCGGTAGGCATCATTGTACTGTACACGCATAGTACTTAGCGTCGACCTTTTAAATTTTGTCCACAGCGGGCATGTGTAAAAACAGAGGCAATAGGCACGGAACAACGTTTTTTTAACACACGTACTACAAAGAGAAAATCTGCGCGCAAGCATATTGCACCGTATGGAGAGCGCCCGCCTTTCCCGTTCTATGTCGGCGTCATCTGTGAGATCGTCAGTAAGGATGTGGCCTAGGTACCTAAACGTCCGTACAACCCTTACTGGTGAACCATAAATAAAAACATCCGGGACTGTCTCCGGTCCCTTACCAGCCCTAAAAACTAACATTTCGGTTTTCATTACATTATAGACCATGCCATGAGCTTTGGCATAACGTTCGCAAATACCCACAAGTTGTCTGAGAGCTCTTATTGAGGGGCTCAAGAGGACCATGTCATCGGCGTAACTTATATTGTTAAAGCACACACCGCCTATGTGACATCCGACACCAGCTCTCTTCAGCTCCTCAATAAGACCATTCACGTAGATATTGAAAAGGTCCGGAGAAGTCAGTCCCCCCTGACGCACGCCACATTCTAACCTATAATCGCTTGACAGCGCGTCGCCCCATCTAACACTGTTAGTTTGGTTACCGTACCAGTATTGTAGCATACTTACTAGGTTCGAATGTACCCCCGAGTCGCGCAATTTGCCCCAGAGAATACTATAATTCACCAGATCAAAAGCGCGACTTAGGTCCAAGAAACATGCATAAACCGAGGTGTTCCGACTTTTGTAATAGTTCACTGTTTGCTTTAAAGACAATATTGCTAGGTCAGTGGATAACCCAGGACGAAAACCAAACTGAGCATCATCTACTCTAGCACTTAACAACAGTAAGGGCTGCACAAGACGCTCCAACACCTTACCCAAGACAGTTCCAAGTGAGATTGGTCGGTAGTTGGTAGCAGAATTGAGATCCCCTGTTTTATTCTTTGCGATCGGAATAACTATTGTTCTCATTATGTCTTCGGGTAAGTAAGAGTACTTAATACATAAATTGAATAGTGTACATAGTTTGACGTGTATGAATTATTGAAATATGGAGCAGGTGGGTAACTCCTGTTGTTAGGAACTGGGGTAGTGAACCAAACTCCAAAGCCGTCTGGTACTGAGCCGCCAAGCGAGCGTGCGATCTTGTGTTCTTGTAAAAGTTCTGCAGTCCGTCTGGCCCTGGAGACTTCCAGTTAGGCAACGGACGGACTGCACGAGCTACATCTTGGGGGCAGATGGTAATAGCCCCCATTTCTGGTATTGGATTGCAGGCTCGCTCGACTTCCCGAGTCCAGTCACCTTCGGTGTGACTGACAGGCACCGACCAGATGCTGCGCCAGAAAGAACACATGGCATCATCATCTGGCAGGCACGTGTCAGCCACACCTTGGTTCGGTCGCTCCCAACCCCTATAAACCCACCTTTCATCGCTCTGGAAGGTGCGATTCTGAGTGTATCGCTCTACTCGCCGCTTATACCTACGAATACGGTTAGCCCATGCATACACTTTCTGCTTCAGGAAGTCGATGCGCTCTGTGACGCAGGACAGATAGTTCTGGGAGCTTATATCAGTCCCTGAGAACGCCCGCCTCACAAAGCGCATCACTCTTGGACGAGTATTGCCGTCTCTGAAGCAGATTAGTTTGCCGATGAGCGCTCTGGCCCCACCAATACGGTGTTCAATTCTGCACTGCCAGGCTGGTACGGTTGGTTTCGGTCGCGTAGCTCTAGAGTCATTGGGAAATTTGACGTGAGCTACACGACATGCCGCTACAGCCGCGCAGTACAAAATCGAATGAGTATCGGTGAGGTCTTCGCAGTCATCAAAATAGTTTGAAAACTGCGAATCCAGGACCGCCACCAGCGCCCTATTTTTGTTATGCATGGGCAAACGAGGTAAGCGTGGTCTAAGTTCGGGCGACATGAACCGATATACCCGAATCACACACTCCAAAGCATTCCCCAATTCCTCATTGCACTGGGTACTTACATTTGTAGCCCTATCATCACTTCCTTCGTCAGCTTGATCAGTGTTGGACTGTGGTTGTTGACGCATTCGCAAAAATTATCTGTTGTAGTGACCTTTGGATAGGATTCACTTCAATAGCCCGATATATTTTCTCGATGTCTGCCGAGATCACAAATTTATGCTGTCGAAACCGCAACAAAATAGAAAGCGAATCGTCCCTCTCTTCGTCTTCAGGTCTGCGACTCTCGTGACGCCATCGCTGCCGGGGTACACCTGCACGACGCGCCCCAGCAACCAGCAGAGCGGCGGGAGTGCCTTGTCCTTCACAAGAACAAGCGATCCCAACGCTATGTCGCCGTTGGTAGAGGCAGGCCATCTTGTTTTCTGCTGTAGGTTTGAAATGAATTCAAGATTAAACCTCTTCCAAAAGTGTTGCTTGATGCATTCCACACGTTGGTAGCGCTCCAAACGATTGATGTTGGCGTCGGTGATCTGTGGATTTGGAACCGACATTAGTGAGCGTCCAATAAGGAAATGAGAAGGAGTAAGGGCAGAGAAATCAAGAGGATTAGTGGAAAGAGGAGTAAGGGGCCTTGAATTTAGAATTGCCTCTATTTGAGTTAGGCACGTAGCCATTTCCTCATAAGTAAAATGAGTAAGCTGCAGGAGTCTTTTTAAATAATGTTTGGTTGAACGAACCGCGGCCTCAGCGAGGCCGTTAAAGTGTGGAGAATACGCCGGTGCAAACCTGAATTCTATTCCTTCTTGAGCTATTTCACGTGCAACCTCAGAGCCCTGCAAAAATTTATATAGTTCATTACAAGCTCCGACAAAGTTTGTACCATTATCGGACAAGATAGTACGTGGCCTGCCCCGACGTGCGACAAAACGATTTAAAGCAGCCCTGTAGGCCTCTTTAGAGAGGTCCGTGACAAGCTCGAGATGCACAGCTTTGGTAGCCATGCATACAAAAATGCACAGGTAGGACTTTATTAACCTAGATCCCCGACCTTTCCGGTCAGATATCAGTATAGGCCCAGCATAGTCGACGCTACTATTAAGAAAGGGAAATTCTAAAGTGCTTCTAGTATTCGGTAATTGTCCCATGATTGGCTGCACATTTTGAGCTTTAAATCTAAAACATTTCAGGCATTTATTTACTGTTGACTTAGCAAGATTTCTGCCCCCCAAGGGCCAATAAGTTTGGCGAATAGTCGATAAAAGCAATTGTGGACCTGCATGTAGTAGTTTTGTATGTTCCGTTTGAAATATTATTTTTGTTAAATGATGCTTGCTACAGAGTAAAATTTGATGTTTTACGTCGTATTCATATGGGGAGTTATCTAGTCTGCCCCCTACACGAATAATGTTGTCACAGTCTAAGAACGGAGTCAAAGAAGTTAACCTATTTTTAAGTGGCAATGATTTCCCGGATTTAAGGATAGCGTACTCATCTGGGAACATTTCAGATTGAACTACACGTAGTATAAGAGACAAGGCCATTTTAAGTTCATCAGCAGAAAGGGAACCTGTTGTTTTAGAATTATTATTTTTTAAATTGTGAATAAATCTTAGGCTGTAAGCTACGACGCGTTGTAAATAATTGTAGTTAGAATATTTGTGAATTAATTGTTGTATGTCTGAACTACATGTTAGGTTAGAACTAGAATTACTACTGTTATGACTATCTACTAAGTTAGAAAGTACTTCTGGTAGATCTTGTTTCACGTATTTATTTGGCTGTTGTGGCCAAGCATTTTCATTATTTAATAAAAACCGAGGGCCTGACCACCAAAGTGCAGAATCGCTGATGAGATCAGCCTTCAGCCCACGAGAGACAAGATCCGCCGGATTGTCCTTAGACGGCACGTATCTCCACTTAATACCCGAGCTACTTTCTTGAATCTCGTTGACACGATTTCTAACGAAAGGCTTTAGTTGCTGGGCCGGTGTAGACAACCATCCCAGCACTATTGTGGAATCACACCAATAGTGAAATCGGTGGATTTGTAACGTGAGAGAATCTTTTACCTTTGTGCACAACCTGGAACCTAACAGAGCCCCACACAGTTCTAACCGTGGAATAGTTGTAGGCCTGACTGGTGCCACACGGCTTTTGGAAGTTAACAGGTGAACAGTGACTGTACCTGAACTGGTTACAGAACGAATGTATAAACATGCGCCATATGCCTTTTCAGACGCATCTGTAAATACGTGAACTTCGTGGGTTGTGGAGTTATTACATGAAATCCATCGCGGAATTTTTATGTAATTTAAACAAGGTAAGGTACTCGCAAATACTAGCCACGAGTCTGCGACCTCCTGCGATACTTCGTCATCCCACTCACATTTATCTATCCAGAGTCTCTGCATTAATATTTTTGCTTCGACAATGCAGGGACTAACTAAGCCTAGTGGGTCGAATATCTGACTAATTACTGATAAAATGTGTCGTTTTGTTATTTTGTCATTGGATTCGATTTGAATAGAGAATCCTAATTTATCAGAATCGCATAACCAATGTACGCCTAATGTTTTAGAAGGAGTGTTATTGTCTGAAAGGTCTAATAGTACATGACTTGAGTTATATGAACTACCTAACTCTTTTAAAATTTCTGGGCTATTCGACTGCCACTTTCTTAAGTTAAATTTAGCAGACGCCAGGATAGCCCGCGTTTCCTTACACAATTCAAGTGCACCTGAAATTGTGTCTGAACCGCTCAGATAGTCGTCTACATAGAAGTCATGCTGAATAGAACGCTTGACTAATGGACTCGATGCTTGATCAGCTAAGCTCACCAAACATTTAGTAGCCAAGTATGGAGCTGACGCTGTACCGTACGTCACCGTGTTTAATGTATAGGTTTTTAGCGGTTCTGTAGGATTTTTACGAAAAATTATCTGTTGTAGTGACCTTTGGATAGATTCACTTCAATAGCCCGATACATTTTCTCGATGTCTGCCGAGATCACAAATTTATGCTGTCGAAACCGCAACAAAATAGAAAGCAAATCGTCCTGAACGGTCGGACCCACAAACTGCAAGTCATTGAGAGATATCCCTGAGGTAGTTTTTGCGGATGCATCGAATACGGTGCGTAACTTGGTAGTAGTGCTAGACTCGCGCATGACCCCATGGTGAGGCAAAAAATATTTGACCTCACCTGCAGGCTTTAAACTAGAATCATTTTCCGTCATATGACCTAAACTCTCGTACTCTGACATAAAGTCTAAGTACATTGACTTGAACTTAGGATCACGTTCAAATCGTTTCTCTAGCGATAAAAAACGGCGTTTTGCGATGCCGTATGAATCTCCTAATGCAGAAGGATCAGACTTAAAAGGTATTGTGACCACAAAACGATCGTCGTCCTTACGTTTTGTATTCATATAAAAACTGTCTTCGCAAGCCCTTTCTTCCGAAAAAAGGGTGTGCTTTTCAGAAACTGTATCTAGTTCCCAAAATTTTGACAAATCTGTACTGGGAATGGTTTTAGCAAAGTTACAGAAATGTGAGTGGGACGTACGTGAGTGATAGCTTACTGAGCCTGAAACTAACCATCCCAGTCTACTCTCACATAACCTCGGTTGGTTCTTGCCAAGCTTTATGTGGTTTGCTGATATGATGCTCCAGAAAACATCTACACCAACCAATATGTCTACAGCTGATGGAGTATTAAATGTCGGATCCGCCAGCTGCAGACCCACAGGTATGGTTATTTGCTTTAAACTTATTGGAGTTGACGGCAAAAGATGTGTAATTTCTGGTAAGATTAAACAGTCAATGTTAACCGAGTAGTCACCGCAATTGGACTCGATTATTAGACTGCAAGATTGTGCACTAGTACTAGTTTGGTTGCCAATACCTGTTATTGTGGAGCCCGTGCCGTTTCGGGACAAACGCAGCTTATCACATAAGTTCTCGGTAATAAAATTGGCTGTACTACCGCTATCCAGTAAGATTCTTGCGTCACACCTCTCACCGTTGGCGCTCACCGCCTTCACCAGCGCTGTGGAAAGCAAAACAAAAGAGCGAGTATTTGGTTGCAAATTGGCTGATGCGTTAGCAGCAAGAGCAATACTTTCCGAGGTACTAGGCATTGGGGTTTGTGAGGGAGGGGTATCTGTACGTTCCATGTGCAATAGGGTGTTATGCCTAGCTGCACAGTACCTACAGTGGGTTATTCTGCACCTTTTTTCATTATGACCCAATCTTAGGCAGTTTATGCAAACTTTGAGGTCTTTGGCCTTTTCATTACGTTCTTCTATTGTTAACCTTTTAAAAGAGTCACAAACGTATAGAAAGTGATCGCCAGAACACAGAGGACATTTGTACCTTTTTTTCTCTGAACTAGAATTATTGTTATTCTTACCTTTATTTGTAAAATTCCGTGAAACTATTGCAAAACTTTTGGATTTACCATTATGATTGTTTGTTTTATTATTATGCTTGTTATTATCTTCCAACGTTTCCAGTAAGTCAGCCTTGTTGTTTATAAATGTAGTAAATTGAGCAAGTGTAGGAGCACCAGATAACGTATTTCGAAACTCTTCCCAATACCTACTAGTATTTGAATCTAATTTAATTGACATCATGTATATAATGATAGTATTCCAATGCTGAGTAGGCTCATCCAATGACTTGAGGGCTCGTATATTTTTATTAGTCACATCTATAAGGCGACGCAAAGCGACACTGGATTCTGTAGTGACTGGTTCGACATCGAATAAAGCCTGCAAATGTTTGTCGATGAGAAGACGACTGTTATTGTACCTTTCACACAATAAGTCCCATGCTAATTGGTAATGATCCGCCTTAAAATCTATATTTTTAATGACTTCGGCTGCCTGGCCTTTTAAAGAAGCGCGTAGATAATGGAACTTATTTATGCTGTCGATGCAAACACTATCGTGAATTAAAGAAATAAAAGTGTCCCTAAATTCTAGCCAGCACTGATAACTGCCGTCAAAGCGTGGTAAATCTATTTTAGGTAATCTAACAAAATTATGTTTAGTCCCACCTGACACTATTGCCTCAGACCCTGCCACGGAACCTGCGGAGTTACTTCGGTTACGCTTGCCATCCGGTCCGGATAGCAACCTCCGCGCCAACGCTGCCAGCATGAAGTATTGCTGCTCAAACTGGCCTCTCGTTGCATAGGCCTCGTCCGGCTTGTCCGATGACACCTCAATCTCCGTCTGTAATTCGTCAAATTCGGCATACATGGCTTCAAACTTGTCTACGCGGGTTTCTAGTTCGATTATTTGCAACTTAGAAAGATTGTCGCAGCTTTTAAGCACATTTAAATAAGCAGTAAAGTTGGTAAGCTTTGCTTTCATAGAACTGCGTTTTTTCACCAATTTGTCCGCCATTTTGGCGTAATACAAAAATGACTAAGCAGAAAAATTCTAATTTAAAATAACGGTTTAAATAATACCGGTAAAAATGCAACAAATGAAATAAGCTCAAAAGTAACTGTATACAAAGCAGCGCACTAAACAACGCACAACACAAACAGCTGTTGCCTTGTAATTGTGTCAAGGTCACGCTATGCGTTGCACTAACTCGCACGACCGTTATAGGTATAAAAGTAGTCACAAGCGAGCAATTATTTTGCATACGAAGCTAAAAGACGCTATAAAACACCTAAGTGAATGAAATTAGCTATTAACCAACTCAATAGGGCAATGAATCGGTAAATAATAGAAAGATCAGCGTTATAAAAACAAAAACTGAGAATAAAATGAATGGGAAAGACAGATAAAAGGAATAATTGAAACGATCTCACGAATATCCGAATCCTTATCCACAATCTCAGTTGCGACTTCAAATCTTCAACCGTAGGCGACGATGACTCTGCTTTTTTCTAACAAAGGGACGTGGGGTCAATGTCCACCAACGTCTGGGTCTTGTATTCTTGCAAACTCCAAATCTTGCCGCTGTGATGTTCTACTTGCGAAGGACCATATGTTGACGCATTACGTCGACTGCTCAGTTCCAGGAGCGAATAAATAAAATACGTGGACTAAATAACAAAACTGGTGTAATGCATATAAATACAAGAGTTTTAAGAAAACGCAGTGCCTTTGTCGTGGTAAGATTGTAAGTGAGGCGACGCTCGGAGCTCTCGGACGCGCGAGTGTCCGCGCCGCCGCCCCCGTGCGCCCCTCAGCCACCGCCGACGCCCGATGCTGATACCGCTGTTCCGCGAGCCCCCTCAGCTACCGCGCGCCTCCAACCAGTAGAAGGCATGCCATGCATAGACAGTGGTAGTACCACAACAGTCTGCGACGGGGGTGCGATGACACGGCTACTCTGCATTTCACTTCGCAGGTGATCAAGCACAGTGTCATCCAACATATGATTACGTTGGATGACCCGCACCTGATCCGACAGTCGTTGTGCCGAAACGTTGACAGCTGGCTCAAGCACCTGAAAAAGAGAGAGCATCCGAACACGGTACGCGGTCAGAATATTTCCCCCCTCTGTAGCCCCATATTATGAGCGCATGACGTTTTAATTGATGGATCGTGTCCATCTCATGCGCTGCACACTTCCGCCGGAAGCTGGGACCCTATCAGAGGCCAGTGGGCCTCGAGGTCCTAAGCCGTCCGGCGGCCGGCGTCCTCCTCGTCGACGAACAGGTGGTGGCGTCGTGGGCGGGGAGAAATACTCGTCGCTCGAGCTCGACGCAACTACCGCGGCTGGTGTCGTCACAGCGCTCACAGTAGCGCTGGGTACCGGCGGCGGCGAGGCGGAGCTGAGCGATGAGTCCGGAGGTGGTGGGCGTGCTTGACGTGCGGCTGATCTTGTCAACATAGTTTCCTCATTTCAATTTCGTCAGATCTTGTTCATGTTATTTTTATCGGAGGTAACATCTGTCATGTCACCTCCGATTCTGTAGTTTTTGATTAAATTTGTTACATTTTGATGTGTTATGGTCTCTTTTTTGGTTTTAAAGTAATTTTCAATTTTCAGGATTCGTTTCTATTGAAAGACTATTGTAAGACTTGGTCAAAATTATTTTCAGTAATATTATTAGTTAAAATTTGAAATTCAGACGTTTTGTTGACACGGTGTTTATTATTATTATCTCCTTTATTACATTTAAAACCTTATAAATTACATTTTTAAATATAATTACAAAACTCTGAAAAAAAAAATACATTTAAAAATATAAAAAATAGTATCCCACCGGTATCGGGAACAGGGTCCAAGAAGTTACCGGCGGTCAGGGCTCCAGAGAGAGGAACCTCCTAACAATGCGAGCCGTGTCCAGAAGTACCGCTTTCTGAATCAAGCCCTTGATCCAGCTGCCCAACGAGAGCCTCCTCAGGTGTTTGTCGAGGCTCTTGGCTATTAAGCCATTGGCTGTCACGACTATCGGCACAATGATTGCTGAGTCCACATCCCACATGTCGACAACCTCGCGAGCCAAATCAAGATACTTTATTTCTTTATCTTTCTCGGCTTTCACGAGGTTACCGTCATGCGGGACCGTTATGTCAACAATCATTGTGCGCCGCTCTACTCGATCCACCACCACTATATCAGGCTTATTGGCAACAATAGTCCTGTCAGTGATGATGGATCGATCCCAGTACAATGTGATATTTCCATTTTCGAGAACTGGGTCGGGCACGTACCTGTAGTACGGCACTTCCGATTCCACAAGGCTTTATTTCAGAGCAAGTTGCTGATGGATAATCCTAGCTACAAGGTTGTGTCTATGCAAGTACTCTTCGTTAGCTAGACGAGAACACCCGGAGATAATGTGTCTTATTGATTCCCTCGGACGGTGACATGCCCGACAGATGTCAACCGTGCCGTCTTTCACAATAAATCTCCGGTAATTGTTCGTCATCATAACTTCGTCCATAATTGCACAAATAAAACCTTCGGTTTCTCCAAAGAGGTCACCGAAACGTAGCCAGGTCACGGACGCTAGAAGATCTACATCGGGTCCATGTAGGGCCCGGAAAAAGCGTCCGTGAAGCTCCTTACTCTGCCATACTTCCATGCGATCATTAGTGTCAAGCACTACAGGTTTGCGCCAGTTCTCTTTGGCCAAGGAGAGCGGGGTGAGGCTCTTGTCCACCGCGACCACATCACGATGCATCCCCACGTCGGCTTCTAGGAAATATTCCCTGAGACTGCATATCTCGCGATTGTGTAGGGTCTTAGCGTTTAAAAAGCCTCGACCTTCACACTTTCGGGGGATATACAGTCTCATTACCGATGACCGTGGGTGATGCATTCGGTTTGCAGTCAGCAGTGTACGGACCCTCCTATCCAGGGCGTCGAGTTCGGTCTGAGTCCATTTGAGTATGCCGAAAGAGTACATCAAAACTGGCATGACCCAACCGTTAAAGGCGCGCACCTTGTTTCCGCCTGACAGAAGACTATTTAACACTTTCTTCAGGCGGCCAAAGAAGCGCTCCTTCAACGATTGCTTCATGTCAGTACCATTGATGCCCAACGCTTCCGACATACCCAAATACTTATAGGTTTCGGATGCGGAGAGGGCTTTAAGGTTTATGGAATCCGAGAGTTGGGTTCCCACGGATTCCACAATCTCCCCTCGCTTTACATGCATGACCGCACATTTGTCCACACCAAACTCCATCCTGATGGCGCTACTGAAAGTTTCAGTTACTTTCAGTAGCTCCATTAGTTGCAAATTGTTGGGGGCAAAGAGTTTTAGATCATCCATGTACAGAAAGTGAGATATAACCTGACCACCTCTCCTCAGCCGATAGCCTAGACCTGAATCCTCCAGCAGTGTGCTTAGAGGATTCAAAGCTAAGCAGAACCAAAGCGGGCTCAAACTATCACCCTGAAATATGCCTCGCTCGATCCTTATCGGCTCGCTATTCCTCAGGATATTCCGACATCCTGGATAGCGAAGGACCGTCCTCCATCGCCCCATACATGCCATCAAGAAGGTGCGCAGAGTTGCATCTACTTTATACAACTCCAGCACCCTCATGAGCCACGTATGTGGCACTGAGTCATAGGCCTTCTTGTAATCTATCCAACATGTCGACAGATCCTTTCGGGAACGTCGAACCTGTTGGCTAATGGCCATATCAATGAGGAGTAGCTCCTTAGTACCGCGGGACTCGTTCCTACATCCATTTTGAGAGGCAGACATGACGGAGTTGGTGTCTATATGTTTGTTAATTTTAGCTCTCAAAATGGATGTAAGCACTTTATAGACCGTCGGTAAACACGTGATCGGCCTATAATTTTTGGGTTCCGCGGTGCTACCTGATTTATGGAGCAGGTGGGTAACTCCTGTTGTTAGGAACTGGGGTAGCGAACCAAACTCCAAAGCCGTCTGGTACTGGGCCGCCAAGCGAGCGTGCGATCTTGTAAACCATTTAATCCAAAAGTTCTGCAGCCCGTCCGGCCCTGGTGACTTCCAGTTAGGTAACGGACGGACTGCACGAGCTACATCTTGGGGGCAGATGGTAATAGCCCCCATTTCTGGTATTGGATTGCAGGCTCGCTCGACTTCCCGAGTCCAGTCACCTTCGGTGTGACTGACAGGCACCGACCAGATACTTCGCCAGAAAGAACACATAGCATCATCATCTGGCAGGCACGTGTCAGCCACACTTTGGTTCGGTCGCTCCCAACCCCTATAAACCCACCTTTCATCGCTCTGGAACGTGCGATTCTGAGTGTATCGCTCTACTCGCCGCTTATACCTACGAATACGGTTAGCCCATGCATACACTTTCTGCTTCAGGAAGTCGATGCGCTCTGTGACGCGGGACAGATAGTTCTGAGAGCTAATATCAGTCCCTGAGAACGCCCGCCTTACAAAGCGCATCACTCTTGGACGAGTATTGCCGTCTCTGAAGCAGATTAGTTTGCCGATGAGCGCTCTGGCCCCACCAATACGGTGCTCAATTCTGCACTGCCAAGCTGGTACGGTTAGTTTCGGTCGCGTAGCTCTACAGTCGACATGCCGCTACAGCCGCGCAGTACAGAATTGAATGAGTATCGGTGAGGTCTTCGCAGTCATCAAAATAGTTTGATAACTGCGAATCCAGGTGCGCCACCAGCGCCCTATTTTTGTTATGCATGGGCAAACGAGGTAAGCGTGGTCTAAGTTCGCGCGACATGAACCGATATTCCCGAATCGCACACTCCAAAGCACTCCTCAATTCCTCATTGCACTGGGTACTTACGTTTGTAGCCCTAATCACTTCCTTCGTCAGCTTGATTTGTGTTGGACTGTGATAGTACCTCAACAGTCTGCGACGGGGGGGCGATGACATGGCTACTCTGCATTTCACTTCGCAGGTGATCAAGCACAGTGTCATCCAACATATGATTACGTTGGATGACCCGCACCTGATCCGACAGTCGTTGTGCCGAAACGTTGACAGCTGGCTCAAGCACCTGAAAAAGAGAGAGCATCCGAACACGGTACGCGGTCAGATTGTTGCCCCCCTCTGTAGCCCCATAGTATGAGCGCATGACGTTTTCATTGATGGATCGTGTCCATCTCATGCGCTGCACACTTCCGCCGGGAGCTGGGACCCTATCAGAGGCCGGTGGGCCTCGAGGTCCTAAGCCGTCCGGCGGCCGGCGTCCTCCTCGTCGACGAGCAGGTGGTGGCGTCGTGGGCGGGGAGAAATACTCGTCGCTCGAGCTCGACGCAACTACCGCGGCCGGTGTCGTCACAGCGCTCCCAGTAGCGCTGGGTACCGGCGGCGGCGAGGCGGAGCTGAGCGATGAGTCCGGAGGTGGTGGGCGTGCTCGACGTGCGGCTGATCTCGTCAACATTTCTTCATTTTTGGTTTCTTATTCAGTGATGTTTTACCGGAGGTGACATCTGTCATGTCACCTCCGATGCGGTAGTTTTTGGTTTCAAAATTACATTATGTTGTAGTTTGATGTCGTTATTGAATTTTCTTTGGTTTTGCAGGTTTCAGGTTTACTTCAGAATAAAAATATCTTGTTAAATTGGGTCAAAAAAAAAATTATAAGAATTAAAATTACGTAAATGAGAAAACGAGACTTTTGTTGATACGGTTATTATTAGAATCTTAACTATTTGTACTAGATAAAAACTTACATATTATGGTAAACTTAAACTACTAACATTAAGTTAGATTGCCAAAACAATAATGACAAAATATAAAAGTTCAACAGTTGTAAAAGCAAAGTTTAAAAACCTTGTTGTAGAAAATATATCATTTCATTGTGTAAATACATCAAAAATATCTTAACAATAATTATTTATTATTCTCATTATTCTCTTTACCAAATGTACCCCAAGTGGGTTTAAATTTAAAACTTGATGGCAAGAAAGTAGATGCTATTACGGAAACTGTATTTCTAGGAATTACTTTAGATTCAAAAAAGCAATGGGGCGCTCACATTAGAGCTCTTTCAGGTAAATTAAGTTCAGCTGCATATGCAGTAAGAAAAATAGGGCAGTTGACCGATGTAGCCACAGCTAGGTTAGTATACTTTGCTTATTTCCACAGTATTATGTCTTATGGCGTTCTGCTTTGGGGATCAGCAGCTGACGTAGGTTCAATTTTCATTTTACAAACAGAGGGCGATCTATGAAATGGATCCTCGCGAATCTCTCATAAAAAACTTCAAAGAAATTGATATACTAACTCTGCCTTCTCCTTATTATCTTAGAAAGTATTTTGTATGTTCGCAAAAACTTAAGACTTTTTAAAATAAGAAGCGATTTCCATAATATAAATACACGTAGTAAAAATGAAATCGTAATACCCAAATTTAGATTAACTAAAACAAGCAAATCATTTCTGATAGACAGTATCCGCTTTTATAACAAGTTGCCAAAGTCGGTTACAGAACTTAGCGATGGAAAGTTCAAAACCCACATCAAACGTGTCCTTATGAAAAAAGCGTACTTTAAGATTAAAGACTACGTCGAAGACAAGAAAGTTTGGCAATAATTCCCTATGCACATGTGGCTTCCCTGGTACCTCATAAACGGCATCAATATGTAAATTTCTAATAACTGCTCCCAAATAATGGTGTTTTATTTTATTTTTTGTTACATATTGACTTTTACATAACTCTGACATAACATTTTCATTATTTGACATTATTTACAATAGTCTGGATAAATACCGTTAGATGGACATACTCACCAATGCTGCCAGAATCGGACTTATTTGCTTACTTAAATATATGTTTTTTTTTTTTACTAAATTGACAACATTAATTATTGGATTTTGTCTGCAATCAATAGCACAGTTATTTAGAATTACATTTTTTTTTAAACACTGCACAATTGGGCAATTTGTGATTACAGTACCCAAAAATTTAATTTAGGGATTTCAACATTTTCACAAGAGTTCATATTATGACTTTACCAAAACGGGTATAACCTAGCCTATCGCCCCGTACCCGCTTGACATTGAGTTTCAGGACACCATGTATAAAAGTAATTTAGATATTCGTAGTCGAAACTATTGATTTTACCTGCACAGTTCCTATCCATAAAACGTTGTATACACGCCGACTCAGCTTCTTCCACAGACATATAGAACTTCTCACATTGCCAACAAGTTATCATTACAAGTGATAACAATTTAACAATCCATATGGTTACTAAGACCGTCAGTAATGCAGGAAACTGAAAACAGTAAGTGACAAAATAATATTAAGAGCCATCTGTGCAATGAAATGGTACAATAACGTCACCGTGGAAACATATTCATTTAAGCAAAATTATGAAAGCATTGAGTAACTGAGTTACATATCCAAAATTGAGCAACATGATCTACACAGTAGAGTAAAATTTTAATACGATTTTATCATTTAATTTATTAAAGGACCACTTCATTGGTTGAGGAAGTACATATGCAACCTGCAGTCCCATAAATGATACGTCATTCAAAATCGATCCATTACGAAATAGGATCTAGCTAAAGAAGTGATTGAATGGAAAAAGAAAGTGACAAAAGACAGACTGACATTTTTAGGAAAATTCAGACGAATTATTCTAAAAATCAATCAAATCATTCAAATGAAAATATGTAATTCATACTCCAGCACATTAATATCATGAAATGGATGTTGCAGGTAGTTAAAAAATAATGGACAAAAGTCAATGAAATTCCTGCTCATTACCTGTTACCAAATAAAAACTTTATAATATGCAAATACTCACTTGGTCATCTGACAACGATTGTAAATGTACTAAGTATAACTGCATATAAATTAAACCACGAAGAAACGAGTCAAAAGTTCGCCATAATAACTAAAAATGATAAAAAATTAACATGACTGCGTCGGAGGGACTTGAACTATATAAAACAATTAAAGCAAGCAAGGACTTACCAATACTCGAAAACGTTTTGAATGCAGTTCATAAGATTTTAAAATACTTTGATACGTCTCAAAAAACTTCTTACAATATTCGTCATTATGTTCTTCATTATTTATTATTAGTATGTTAGTGATCCATTCTTTTAGATATGTTGTCAACAATTTCACAATGCGAATACCATAAACTAAATTAAGATCAAATAGTGTCATCAGTAAATCGTTTAAAACTGAAAGAAAATCCATTGACCCCTCTGTGTAATATAAATATACAGACGGTAAATTAAAAACCCCGAGTACAGTCAAAAGTGAATTCCAGTTCCAAGTAATATAACTTCGAACACTTTTGCCTATGTCAATGCTCCTATGAATGTCTTGGATCTTCAATGTAAGAGAAACGTTGCTACGGCTATGAATCATATCACAAATTATCAGCAAAATGTAGTTAATGCAATACATGGTGCGAGAAAACCAAAAAAGCACAAGCGCGAAAGTCGTTTCAAAAAAATCTGCAAACTCTTGGCGTTGGTTGTCGAACACACGACAGATACAGAAAATATTGAAAAATAAAATAGTAAAGAACAGAAACATGTGATGCTTCTTCTCACACGGAGTGATGTAAATATTTCTAATTTTGTATTTTGCAGTTAAGAATACAGAAAGCGTAATGTTGAAAGGTTGAATTAATGTTTGGACGTCTTTGTCCAGTCTATTTTTGAGTAACAATTCAACTGGACGATTTGAGTTGTTCCACATGGTTACAAAGCAACTGTTCGATTTTATATGAAAGTCATAAGGGTCACTTCGGGTGTTTTTCTATTAGTAGGTTTGATCATATCTTAGTTGAAAATTAATCGTGTTTTCGGTCAAATAACATAAAAGGATTACATTAAAACTAATTCATCATCAAATATGGTAAGTTTGAATAACATCGTGTGTTTAATACCTAAGTCTAGTCTAATTTACTCGATGGGCTTACTGGCTGCTGAGTCTTTACTTAAAGAAAACGTTCCAGTTTTTCATTCTGAATTTAATTTCCAATTAAAACTTTTCAAACATTTAATGTTAAAACTATCGCAGATCTATGGGGTAACTCTGTGGACGTTGCTAAGTTTATTACAAACATTGTAGCACCTACTCTAGCTGTTATTTTTAATAATTGTATTGACCGTGGTGAGTTTCCTCATCTTATGAGAAATAGTAAAACAATATCATTGTTTAAACCGGGTAGTAGATCAGACATACCTTTAGTATTTTAAAAAAAAAAACTTAGTTTAGAACAAATGCAAAGATTTTTTAATAAACACAAATTACTGCACAACAAACAGTTCGGTTTTACAAGGGGTCGTTCGACTACTGATTAAAGTTGACGACGCCGGAGTCATGTATACAGCATGTAACGAAAACCCTGTCCGATCCTGAAGGGTATTATTTGGTATCGTACTGCGTATACAAATACGTAATCATTTAATGGATACGAGATTAAAAATTAAAAATAATCTTACCAAAGGCAACACTGATCGCTCGACAAAGTTCACCTACAGTTTCGTGTCAAAGAAGCCGCCTGAGCGAGGCGGTGCTTTGTCGCATGCCGCCAAACAAACTTAGGACTATAGAAACCTACATTATGCCTACGTGTAGGAATCAGCTGATATCTTATTGTAGGCATAGGCGCATAGTGACCCTGATTTCTGACCTTCTGTTTATTAAGAAACAATTATTATTGAGTTAATGTGATGTGCTTTTGGCAATGTACCGACTATAGGTATCAGTTTATTAAAACATTTACTTGTTGCAAACCTCGGAGATCGTGTTACATATGTCTATCTCGAACATTAGTACACATTCGACACCTTTTTATTAAATTTTCACGTACTCTTCGCAGCGCACTTGTGTACGATTTGAGTGGGTCGAAAGCTTCCACAATTCGAGCTCTTACTTCGATTTCCGAATCACACTCACTAACAATTAAAAATCAACATGTTCAATTATTCCTGATTGGAATACGACATTGTTCGCGATACGATAGCGGCACGTGATACACGACGTATCTCTATTGTGTCACCTAACTATTTTATCCATAATTTAAAGTGCCATAACTTTATTTGCCCTAATCATTAGTTCGTCAGAATGAATACTTACCCGAACTTAATATCACAAGCCATAAAATTGAAATCCCTAAATATAATATGTCCTAAATCCGTTTGTCATAAATATTCCAATCAATAATATACAAAAGACATAAAACGTTTTCATCAAAAGTTATAAGTCCTAACTTCAAATTACATCATGTTTATTTATAATAATAATATTCTAAGAACAAATTTGTATAACAATGGGGATGGTAGGACCGCCGGAGCCCCGTAGCACCTGCGCGATTTTAAATTACACTCTCGGGGTAGAGCAGACAAGACTGCGTGGAGTCGGATTTACAGCGATTCGTTTCTGTCACTAAAACCGAATTTTTAGCAAATGTTTTAGGACTAAAACTTTATTATAAATGAACATACGGAACAATACACATTATTTAACACAATACTATGGACATATGACTTTAGGTCATGTAAAATTAGAAAATTCAATTATTGTAGTACTCGATATTATGACAGAATACTTTTAGAACTAAATAAATTTATGTTACACAACACTTCGGGATTTTGAACATTATGGTTAATGAAGTTTATAGCAAACGTGTTATGGAAAATGATTTTCGGACCAACATATTAGGAGAAGAAAGAGAGTACCAGGCGCGAGCGGTAGCATGCTCTTGCGGGCTTATCTGGCGGAGAAATGTGTCACCTACAAGGGACGTGATGGCGAAAACCAGTGCCATATTATGTCATGCGGTGTTCTGCAGGGCTCGGTCGTAGGGCCGCTCCTGTGGAACATCGAGTACGACTGGGTGCTGAGGGGTGAATGGGGCCCGAGCGCCGCTTGTAAGCGGCTCTAAGCGGTCGCACATTTAACTAATTTACATATTCTCATTTCAGTTAAGACTCACCGGAAAAGACCTGCTCTCTTTAAAATAAATTATGAAAATTCAAAACCTTGCCTCTTTTCGTCTAGAGTAATAGCCTATTAAAAGTATTTTTATTTAATCTTTTCAATGTACTCTCTACTAGCCTCTGTACAAAGTTTCATGCATCTGAACCAGTTTTCGAAACACTTTTTCTAGACCGCCGTAGACACCTCGTTTACAGCCTGCTCTTTCGGCGACGAAAAGGGCTGTAAGGAGGGTGACCCAGGAGTTTGATCGGGGTGCTTCTCAGGAAGTTCCTCGTTTTGAGCGTGGTGTGCGAAGGCGCGTTGTCGTGGTGGAGTAGCCCGCGGAATCCTTTGTTTGGTCGCTTGTTTCTCACATCAGAGAAAACTTCTTTCAAGCTTTTGGTAGTACACCATTCAGCATTGATGCTTCTTTGGTTTCGTAAAGGAATTGACACCAAGTAGCCAGTCAAATTGAAAAAGCTCGCGATCAAAATCTTCCCCCCGCTTCTAAATCGCTTCACTTTGGTATGCATTGATTCGTTATAAAACACCTATACCTTCAATTGGCGCTTCGGGATCGTACGAGTCTTGGATTTATATCCAAGACTCATACGATCCCGATACAACACAAAAATATACATATAATGTATAAATGTATAATAAAAAAGGCGAACAGAGCTATTGGGCATCAAAAAATTCATCCGCATCGCTGTCAACGGGACAAATGCCCAAAAGGTTGGCAGCGTTGCCATGTTGGATGGGAATGCTGATTCTTTGGGCGAAAAATTGGCCAGCCCTATGGTCACCAGAAGATTCGACCAACCGCTTGGCGATGTCCTGAAATAGCCAAAGAGCTCTCTGACCCCAAGGTCCTAGTGTTTGAACCCCAAAACGGTTCAAAAATAAGGTTGTTTAACTTGCGCCGTTTGAGGTTTTCTGCTCCTGCAGCAGCCGCCCCCGCACAGCCCGCCAAGCTTGGAAGATGCGATGGCGCTAGGGTATCGACACAGCTTGCATCCCACATCGAAGGCCTGCCCAACTTCCAAGGCATTATGATCATTCCATCTGGCAACTTCCCATCGCCTCGTGCCAAGCCTTTGGGTTCTAAAACAGCTAGCTCCCCGGCGGTGATAGGAGCCCGACGGATGATGTCATTAATGCTGGCGTGCAGTGCCAGCCTACCAGCGCTCTTGCTGCAGTATAAGCTATGGTGTCCGAGGTAGTTGACTGCTTCACCGCATTGACGGCGATGTGGAGCCCCGCAAGGAGCGCCCAGACACAAACAAATAGCGAGCCGGAATGTCGAGTCACTCAGCATAGTGCCTTTGTTAGGCGACGGTAACCGGGTAGGTGTATGTAATGCCGAAACCTGACATTGTTCTTTTGACAGAAACAGCTATATCTGATAAGGGGGAATGCCGAATGTAATGTAATGTATCGTTAAAATGTTTATTTTTTTCTAAAATTGGGGAACCTAGGAGGTGTAGTGAACTTTTTTCCCAAATTTTGATATCTATAGCCCTGGGGCAATAGCCCCAGATATCTAAATTTTTGAAAAAATTACCGACTAGTAGTATCGACCATATCGAAATAGAATTGAATTTCTGTATGGTCGATTGTCTGTCGATATTGTCACAAAAGTTAATTTCGCATTTTGAGTTGTTGAGTTCGAGGCCAATGGATTGGAACTGATGCTTTAGGAATTGAAGATCTTTTATAACGGTGTCTACGTCACTTCCTAGTATTACATCATCGTAATACCACACATTGAATTTTGAATTTGGTTGTTGTATTAAGGAATGGACAGCGAAACTGAAAATGACTGGCCCTAAAGGATCACCTTGTTGGCATCCTACAGATTCCAAAACGTTGTCTTTATATAATAATTGTGTCCCTGTTAACGGAGTTGAAGGCGTTCTTAAAGTCAACCTGATAACATCACCTTTATTTGCAGTTTAAGAACTAGATTGGGCATGTACGGCAGCCTCGCAGCCCCGTTAGGATCCAAAACCATACTGTAGGGGCTGGAACTTGTTACTTAGAATTTCGCTCCACCATTTGCAGCATATTTTGGCTGTCGTAGGCCTGTAGGTGCACCCAACGGCAATGGGATTACCTTCACTTAATTTGGATTCTATAATTTTGATTCTACATGTGGACATAACCCTCTTTGTGAAAGGTTATTGAGAAAAGGTAATTCTGGATCTAAAATTACAGTCGAATTGTAACAGTTGTGGCGGCATCTACACCGCTACATGTGAACAACGTATCACACTGACGTCACACAAATCCTGCATCGCGCAATCAGAGTTTAACCGCGCAGCTAGCATATATACAACTTCCCGACATCAATCGTCGGGCAGTTGCCCATCAGATACGACACCCATCTGGTCGGAGGATCCTCCCTGTTCCAAGAGTATGAGTGAACTTTACACCCTGTTCCTCATATCTCTGTACTGGTGACCCCGAGTATGAATGTCAGTGAGCCTTCATGTAACCACTTCAGCGTGACGTCATCATCATCACTCCCGCAAGTCACACAGACAGCCAGCAACCACGGTTTGAACGGTTGTCCTGACCATAAGCATGCAGCGCAAGCGCATACCTGGTCATCACCTTCAGCCTCATCAGCAACCTTGGCACAGCACACTGCACATTTTATCCCTCTCCTGGTCGACACCAGCAGTCAGCCACCCCGACTCACCGGGGCATCTTCGCAGACAGTTCCGACTCACCGCAAACTATGCCACACCCGGTTCCAACCCACTGGAAACCAACTGGCATTGAAAAGCATCGCAAGAAACAAGACTTAGTCCACTATCGACCTCAGGTCTCGGGAGGGAAGTGATCTACACCGCCACATGCGAACAACGCATCACACTGACGTCACACAAATCCTGCATCGCGCAATCAGAGTTTACCGCGCAGTTAGCATATATGCAACTTCCCGACCTGCGTTGACGAACTCCCACCTACATTACTGAGACAATGTCCAGATGAGTTAACTCTTCCTTCTATTAACTATTAAATCAATCTTTCGAAGAAGTTGTTTTTCCCAACCTCTTGAAAAAGGCTCTTATAAAGCCAATACATAAGAAAAATGCAAAAACTGACCCAAATATAGTTATTTGGGTCAGTTTTTGCATTTTTCTTGTGTGCGATGGGGCGGTAGTCGCCCCAAAAAAACCGATCCAAAATCCTCGCCATCTATAAATATATACAAGAAGCCCTCAATGTCATAAACTCCAAAAATATGCAATAGGATTATTGCTGGATATGACGAAAGCTTACGATAAAGTAAAATTCAACATCTTATTAAACAAACTTTATGGCATAGGGATCCGTGGTAAAAGTCATGAATGGTTCACATCATAGTTACAGCATAGAGAGCAATTAGTGGAATTAGAATATTTTAACCTAAAAAAAAAAGAAATAGAAGTTTTCCGATCTGAAAACATACCGATAAACGCTTCAATTCCACAGGGTAGTGTAGTAGGCTGCTTCCTATTCTTAGTTTACATTAACGACCTCCCGAAGCATATCAGCGAACCTTGTGTTTTGTTTGCAGATGATATACCCATTATTGCCTCATGCGAAATAAACATTAACCTTAATGACAAACTCAATATTTGACACTACAACTCACTGGATGATGGAACATAATCTAGAACTTAACTTTAATACGACAAAAATAATGACTTTTCACCCACGACAAAAAAACCTATACATATAGACTTCCGTTTTAAAAAGTACAAGTTAGAAATAGTTTATAAATTCACCCTGTTAGGACTAGACATAGACACACATATTATAAATTGGAAATCGCATATTCATAAACTATAATCAAAATTATCAAAATTTTCATACGCCCTTCAGGAAATCAAAAAAACCACAGACATGATTACTGCGTTGGTAACATAATATGCTTATGCCTATGCATGGCTTAAATACTGTGTCATATTATGGGGTAATAGTACAGACGCACCCACATTATACACCCTACAAAAAAAACTTATTAGAATTCTAGTCAATATTGAACGGATAGCTGTAAGGCCCACTTCCAGGAACAATTTTTTTTAACCCTACCGTGCCTCTACATCTTTGAACTCTGTAATTTTGTTTCGTAGATACCCAGAACTCTACACAAAAAGAGAAGACTAACAAACTAAAATTACTTTAAGACATAAAATTTGATTAAACATACCTACATCCCGATTAAAAATGCACTCCTCAAGTACCTATTACATGTCGATGAAAATATAAAATATGTTACCAGAAGAAATAATAAATATAAATAAAAACAATATTTTTATTAATAAATTAAAACTATTTCTTTTAAAAAAAAGCTATTATAATATAAACGAATACTTAAATGAAAGACTGAAATTGCAATAAACACATTCTTAAATAAATGCATGTCTAAATTTAACAAGAGGATTATTTAATTTAATTAAACACGTGACTACTAAATACACTGTAGCGTTGTAGTCGATTTCCTACAGATCAACTAAAACGCACATCACTAGTTACGGTTTACAAGAATGATATCCCTAAATCTTTCAAATTCCCACCACATCACTCGGTGTCGTGGTATGGATTGGGCTATAAATATCCCTGCTTGACGCCTAACGTGCCCCCTTGCTCGATGAAGTGCCAGCCCGCGCCGTAGCTGAGCCTGTAGCTTTAAATTCCCCGAATAATAATAATCAACAAAATCTGATCCAGCCTGTCCCATCTTGCTGTCCTCCCGTCAGCGACGCCCTAAGCCGAGGTCCGTACCCCACAGGGGGTGCCCTTAGCGAGCGTTCGCTAAGTAATGTAAGTAGTTTTACGCCCCTGGCTGGAGGCTTTGAGTCCGCTTAACCGCTTGACCTCTCAAGGTCAACTACGAGATGCCATACAAAAAAAAAAACCTAACGTGCCCCTACACACTCGACGCTCGTCTCTCGCCGCGGACGGACGTGTCTGTGCGCTCTCCCGCTCCCGGCCCAGTGTTGTGTTTCGTGTTATTATTCGTCGTATCCACGTGACGTCATCGTAGTCGCCCCGACTACTTCGATTCAAAATCCAATCAAGAAATTGATTGCGCCCTGAAAGTGCATTTTTCAAGGCAAATCGTATTTCTTAATCAGACGTTCGTGAGTAGCTTCACTAGGCCCCTTCTGGGTAAAGCCACAGTTTCGTGGTCCTCGGTGGAAACCATACGGTGCCAACGAAGCCGAGTGGGGTGTTGACCCAATCACACCCGCCGAAACCCTTCAGGGCTAGGCAGTCAATTGGACGGGTCCCAGAGTTAACCGGCCTTGGGGGATCTCCTAGTCGGCTCTGGTGTACAGTCTTCCTTCCACAGCTACTCACCTAGTATTTCTAGGGTGTGTCTACACCCTTCGCGCTAGAATGGTCAGGGCCCCGTTCGCACATTAAGATTGGCGACGGGTTTACTAGCTTAGGGCTCACCAATGGTACACACCTCCCTGTCTGCACCCGACAGGGAGGGAACTCATCCCCGGGCCAATCCACCCGGGGAGTTAGGTATAGGACTAGGCTAAAGTGGAAACTTAATTTCCACCATTCCCTCCCTTAAGTTTTCCCCCCACTCCGACCATGGAGGATGCCCTAATTGTGGCGTTCTTCAAGGAGGTCCTGTTTAAGGACCCCGACTTCCTCGCCAGATATGGCGCGAAATTCGCTGCTCTGCAGCAGTCCGTCCCCGGTCCCTCTGACCATGTAAGCACCGCCAACTCAGACATCGCTACATTCAGCGATGCCCTAGAGCCCTCTCCGTCGCAACTTCCAAGTTGCTCGCCGCCGGCTGTCCACATGAACACCAGCGAGCCATCCCCTGGCCCGACCTCGCCTTATTTAGATTTAGATGAGAGCTCCTCCCCCTCTTCCGACGAAGGCGTCTTCAAGACGGTCGGCTCTAAAAAGAGGAGCCTCAAAGAAAAAGCGAGTCCTGACACAAGGACCAAAAAACTCGTTATAGAAGCTACCTCCACTCCCGCGGCTCCATCCGCCACTGCCCCCTCCCAGACCGCCTCGGCCTCTACCTCCTCTTCCGTCAGCCAAAGTGCTGCCAAGCCCTCTGCCCAGCCCTCTGCGGCAAAAAAGATCGCCACCCCTCCCCCTGTGTATATCCAGGACATGGGAAAATGTACCAACGTATCAAAATGGTGCACCGACCTAAAAATCGGCTACACCAGTGCTAGATCAACCCAGCAGGGAATAAAGGTGACAGTCCCAACGTCGAATGACTACAGGGAGCTCACAAAGACTCTCAGACTTAGAGGTATGTCCTTCCACACCTACGCCCTCCACGAAGACCGTCTAGTTAGGGTAGTGATCCGTAGGATCCCTAAAGAAATCCCCGCGGAAGAAGTAAAAGTCGACCTTCAGTCGCAAAACATCCCAGTTGCGGAGGTCCACCGCATGCACCGCGCCCGAGGTAGAAAACCTTTCGACATGGTTCTCGTCGTGTGTCACCCCACCGAGGGGCACCACTCCATCTTCAATGTCCGCTCTATCTGCAACCTCACCGGGTTATAGATAGAAAAGCCGTTCAAGACCGGCGTCATAGGACAATGTCACCGCTGCCAGTTATACGGGCATTCGCAGATGCACTGCCATGCCAATCCCAGGTGCGTCAAGTACCTGGGCGAACACGGCACTGTAGACTGCTCCCGTCCCAAAGACCGCACCTTGTGCACAGAGCCACCAAGCTGTGTGCTGTGCGGCGAGTCAGGCCATCCGGCCAACTATCGTGGGTGCCCCAAGGCTCCCAAAACCTCATTTCCCAAGCTGACGAAGCGTGCAGACGCCCGTCAACAAAGGGAAAGCCCCCGCTACGCCCACGCGTGGCCAACATCTCATCACCAGGAGCGACTCAGTCCTCAGAGGCCCTCGCCCTGGAATTACCTCCACCATCAGCAGGCTTTTCCAGCCTTAGCTCCCAAACCCGTTCCTGCAGCCATCCCTCCACTCATGGACCCACGCATCCGCGTCAACGCGCCCCCAGGCATTCCTGTGCTTGTCAACAAAGCCGCTCTCGCCGCTTCAGCTCCACCCGCAGCCACCCGTGTGGTCGGCCAGAACCCGATGGACGCCTTTAACGTGATCTCGAGTACGTTTACGGCCTTCCTTACCCCTCGCGCCAGGAAAATGGCCAGCGAAATTGTTGCCGCCAGAAATGCCGGCAACCTTTATATGATTCAAAGTATTTATAATGCGTACCCGGACATTACGCAAGCCCTGATGTCCTTCACCAATCAACCCAATCCTAATAATGGATAAAGCTATCCTCGCGAGAACCAAACCACAACGCGCTGAAATTAGCGAATTCCTCCGCGACCACCACATCGACATCCTCCTTGTTCAGGAAACGTTCCTTAAACCGAGCTACCGTAATCTGTCAATTGCAAACTATCGTACAGTTCGCAATGACATGACGCATTGCCATAGGGGCGGTACCCTTATCTACGACAAAAAGGAGTTTTACTGCATTCCAATTGACCCTCCCACACTTTCATGATTGGAAGTGTCTTGCTATCGGCTTGGCATGTCAGGTCATCAACCGATCACCATAGTATCGGCCTAGTTCCCCCCCATTAATACATCGGTCAATTTCCAACTCCTTACTGAAGATCATTCTGTCCTATTTAGCCTGAGTGACTCCGTTATAATAGCGGGTGATCTCAACGCAAAACAATGGTCCTGGAATAGCACCAGGACCTCTTCCAGAGGGAGACACTTGTTCAACCTCTCCTCCTCTCAGAATTTCGATGTCATCGCGCCGATGACTCCCACTCACTATCCCCCCGATCCCAATCACACCGCCGCTCCTACAGAACGTCAACCTACGGTTGGACTCTATAGAAGTGGTACAAGAGCTCACTTCTGATCACCGTCCAGTAGTCATGAAACTGGTCCCCCGCTTAGGTCTGCCCGACTCCACTCAACCCCCTCCCACCAAAGTGGTAACGGACTGGAGGATAGTAAGCGATCGCTTAAAATCCACCACGTCCCCCCACTCGGACCCAATCCCCGATCATTTTGACTCTATCGCTGACACGACGGCCGCGATTGACTCATTTACAGCTCACGTACAATCAGTCCTGAACGATTGTTCAAGGGAAATTCCAGCGACGGAGGACCGTCGCTGGAAGTTGCCGGACGACGTACGCGAACTGTTGAATGAGAAGAACGTGGCTGTCCGTGCCCACAGCAACTTCCCCATCGCCTTCGATGATGTCGACAAGGCTGAGCTTCTAGCCGACAGTCTAGAAGCCCAATGCTCGCCTAGCTTTCAACCAGTAGACCAAGCTCACCTCTCTGAGGTGGACGCTGAAATCGAACATAGAGCCTCCCTCCCTCCAGTCGAAGACCCAGAGTATCCACTGCCCCCCGTCACGCCAGATGAAGTGCACGACCTCATCAAAGGTCTTAAGGCTCGAAAAGCCCCAGGCTCAGATTAAATCACCAATAGGGTATTCCAACTTTTCCCTGCCCACCTGATAGTGCTACTGACTACCATTTTCAATGGTGCTCTGAGCAATAACATCTTCCCACAGGCATTCAAAGAAGCCACCGTAATCGGTATCCCGAAGCTCGGCAAGCCAAAGTCGGAGCCTACTAGTTACCGCCCCATCAGTCTGCTCAATGTCCTCGGCAAAATCTATGAGAGGCTTATTTATAAGCGTCTCAGAGACTACGCCGAGACAATGGGCCTCATCCCCAACGAACAGTTTGGTTTTAGAACCCAACACTCGTGCGTACAACAGGTCCACCGTATAGTCGAACACATCAACTTCGGTTTCCAACGAGGTTTGATGACCGGTGCTGTCTTCTTCGTCATAGCGAAAGCGTACGACAAAGTCTGGCACAAGGGCTTATTATATTAGCTGTACCAACTCGGTGTGCCAGATCGTCTCGTGCTCATCTTACGGGACTTTTTGTCGAACGGCACCTTCCGTTATCGCATCGAAGGAGCGCTATCCTCCCCCCACCCTATTGGCGCAGGAGTCCCTCAGGGCTCTGTGATCTCTCCTCTAGCATTCACGCTATTCACCAACGATATGCCCAAGTGCATATCGTTGGTGAATAGCATAGTAGGCGCAGTTGGCCCTGTTCGCAGACGACACGGCCATCTACTACACCGGCCGTGATGAAAATTCGATGGCTCGCATTCTCCAAACCCAAGTGAACAAGCTTGGCGCTTGGTTTAGAAAATGGCGAATCGAAGTCAATCCCGACAAAAGTCAAGCGGTTCTTTTCTCAAAGCCGCGTCGCAATCCCTGCCCCCCTCGACCGATCACCATGTTCGGCAAGCCGATCCCTTGGGAGAAGCGAGTCAAATGTCTGGGTGTAGTGCTCGATGAACACATCTCTTTTTCAGAGCACATTAAGGCGGCTCGTTCGCGCGCCGCCTTCGTTCTAGGTAGACTTCACTTTGTCCTAAATGCACGTAGCAAATTGTCACTAAAGTGTAAAATGCGTATCTACACAGCGTGCATCCGCCCGATCTTGACATATGCCAGTGCAGTCTTTGCACACGCCAAGCCCCATCGCTTCAATAGAATGCAGACCCCCCCAGAACAAGTTCCTCCGTAGGATTACAGGCTCCCCCTGGTACGTTCGCAACGAGATCCTTCACGTTGACCTCAAGATTCCCACTATCCGCCAGTTCATGAAACGCATTTCAAAGCGTTTCTTCGAGACCGCCGCGAATCACCGCAACCTTTTGGTTGTCAAGGCCGCTAGCTATATTCCCTCCTCCATTAGTCATGTCCGCCGTCCCAAGCATGTCCTCACCGATCCCGATGACCACATAACTCTAATTCAGGAGAGCAGTAGGGCCACCAGTACAGTGCACAAACACAGACCGACATTCCGACCTCGCCGCCGAGGTTCCTCGCGAAGATCCCGACGTAACTGTCCCCCCCGACCCGACGAAGTGCCAGCCCGCGCCGTAGCTGAGCCCGTAGCTTTAAATTCCCATGATAATAATCATCAACCAAATCTGATCCAGCCTGTCCCATCTTGCTGTCCTCCCGTCAGCGACGCCCTAAGCCGAGGTCCGTACCCCACAGGGGGTGCCCTTAGCGAGCATTCGCTTAGTAATGTATGTGTTTTACGCCCCTGGCTGGAGGCTTTGAGTCCGCTTAAGGCAGCCACAGGATAGTCCGGTTAAGTAGTCACGACCTCACAAGGTCAACTACGAGATGCCAAACACAAAAAAAAAAAAAAACCTAACGTGCCCTTTCCTTCGCATCAAGCAGATCAAGCAGTAAGTTTCAATAACCCCGATATAAACGGGGTTCCAGTATTAGGCTTCGCTGCTACTATCCTGCCTACCGCTGACTGACGTCATTGCTGCCTCCGCCCTACCAGTGGAGAGACGCAAGTCACGCGGACTACCCACGCGGCCGCTACCGCTGCTTGACCTGCCATCCACGTGGCTCGTGGGTGCCGAGACCCCACGCCCACCACGTGTTGAGGCCCTGCCTGAGCGGACCACGTGCCTATACACGGTCGTTCATCCCTGCGTGGTGCTGCTCACGCCTGGTGACTTCTGGAGTCGCTCTAACCGCTGCCTGCCTTGTGACCTCACGCCGGACCACGTGCTGCAAGCCCAGGGCAGTAACGTTCCTTTCTTTCTACGATAGTGACCAGTGAACAAGTTCTTAGAGACCTTAAAACCCGCTACCCTGAAATCTGTGTCTCAGTTAATAAATGTGTAAAGTGACCTTTTGGTTTCATTATCTTTCTACCTAGAAACCCGCTTGCCACAGTGGCGCCCACTCGGTAAAGGTTCTCTGGGCTAGCACTGGTTACTTCTTTCTATACTCTTCATCGTGGTGGTAAGTACATTGTTGTTACTAACATCTGTTTGTTAGGTGTTTGCTAGGTTCTTGAATTGTTTTTTTTTATTATAAATTAGTTAAATACAGTTTCACAATGAGCTCTCACCCGATAAATTTTACCATCACCTTCTATAGGCTGAACTAGAGTATGAGGCCACTATCAGGGACAACAAACAAACAACTATTTAATGTGTCAATTATTTACATCAACATACTATAATTGCTTATATATATTATTCACTAATCAATAAGAAGTAAACTTAAACACTACTAAAATGTGTCATGACAAACTACAACTTGATACTAATTGATGACTCAATAATAAATAAAATAATAAACTTCTGACCTAATATTATACTGATGCCTAAAACAAAATAATTATGAACAATAACAATCATATAATACTATTATCTATCTATTCAAATGATTAAATCTAACAATCTACCAAAGAATTGTTATCTTAACACAAAATAAATTATAAATAACAACTACTAAAAATAAACGACTACATTCTATCTGCAATTGTCAATAAAGTAAACCTATTTTAACAAATTAAACTACAAACTACTACTAAACAAAAACTGATCAACTAAACTAAATGCACAACCTACCTCACTAACTTCCCAATCTAACTACATTCACCCACTACCTAACTATTGTCTGCATACAACCAACAATTACCTAAAATGCTTTTGGCAACTAGAGTTTCCAACAAAAAAATCGAGCTTGGCTTCTGGAAACTACACTTGCCAAGACTGATTTTCTATTAAACGACTCAAAACTTTATTTTATAGAGCGTAAGGCTTACAGGTTTTTTTAAACAGTAAACGAATAGATTATCTACCATCTGGACACAAGTTTTTTTTTGCTTTTTTGTTATTGTGCGCCGCGCGTGCTCCGTGAAATTATGTCGAAGGTGTTCTATTTTAATGTTTATTACTAATGTTATGGTACCAAAATAAGCTGAAATCCCTGTTCTATGATATTTTAATATTTTATTCAGTGATACTAAGTGAAATGAACGTGAAATGTTCCAAAATCGAAAGTGTCGAACGTGTTTTCGGTGAAGTTTTTTGTTTACGTATTTTAATGTGGTAATTTATCGTAATTACTTATACCTGCGGGAAACTATGTATGTTACTATAATGTTTAGACATAATATTAATCATAAATGTGAAATGGTGCATCAATATCTTTTAAATGTACTGGATAAAACGAATATTAGCTAGAGGTGAGTTCAAGGTCAATGACTCGTTAATGTTGTCGTATGTATTATTGTCTAATTTATTATAAATCTTCCATTATTCTGAAGTATTTTGCTATAAATTTTCTTCGTAATTTTATTTTGAAATCGCAAATTAAAAAGAGGAAAAAAAATACCTACTCTATTTCTCTAGTTAGATTCTAGTTAGAAATTATCATATTGGAATCTTATTAGCCCTTTAAACTCTAATAAACTGGCCTTTCTCAACATTTTTTATTAGTTTCTATGTCTTACAGTTTTTGTATAAATCGGCTTAAATTGTACATCTAGATTTAGCGGTTAATAAATTGTGTAAGTGAGGGTAGTTTCATTTATTTTTTAAATTAATATTTTCCTCCACAATTATAATGATTTTTGTTAAAAAGCACAAATAACTATTCTAGTTTATAAAAAATATGTAAAACTTGTACTTATCACGCAAAATTTTACACAATAACACGTTATGACTTTGGTCTCACATAAAATATTATATACACAACGCTTAAAACAATAACAAACGTTCCTTTATTCCTTCTACCTAAACATTAAACACTCCCTACTCTAAACATTAAACAAAAGAACGCTAGGCCACTTGGAGCGATTGTAAATCAAGTTTTATCGCACCCGCGCGGTCGGGTGTCAAGTGTCTTATTAGAATGGCCGCTTAACTTTTATTTCTTTCATCGAAAGCTTGCCAGCGGTATCTAAACTTCAACTATTACTACTACTTTCAAACTATGGTAAAAGAGGAAGGATCTACCCCATCCGTCTTTTACTTCTACCATGACTATTGGTCTACAGCCAAAGTTGTGAAAGTGAGGATGGAACCCTATCCCATTCATCACTACCCTTCTATCTAACGGCCTAACAGCCCTAGTTGAAATGATCATGATGGTCTACTCCACTGATCACTTCTCCATTGATATGCTTTATCAATAGGCCCTAAACCATTGGTAACAAAGCTATCAAACCTATACATATATTTATCTAACTATGTAAGCTATCTATATTATGGAATTGTTGGAATAAACTAAGCAATCTAGGGTGATGTATATTTAATAACTAAACACTGCTTACTGTGAACTAGACACTAATTTCTAGACACATGTGTGCATAATAAGACTATTAGAACTTAGGATGAAACTACAACTATAACTACTTACTAATATTTGATCTGTTTCTGTTGCTAGTTTATTTACTGTGATAATATCTAATGACATTGTTAAAATAACTATTGAATAATAAACTAAATATCTAATAAACCACATGTCTGCTTACATGTAGGAATTCCTCTTGTTATTTGGCATGCTAAGGATTTAAGGCATTATGGTCCAACTTAAATCTTTCTCAGTAGCAGCCCGAAGTCTGGATTTGTGCCCGGTAGATGGCAATAGGCTCGCCCCCTATTACATGGGACTTAAACATAACTGGCGAAATGTGGGTGTACTATAGATACACCTCTGCCCAACCCTTCGGGGAAATAAGGCGTGATGTTATGTTATGTTATGTTAAATCCCGTAGGCCTAGCTAATACTAACTAGTGTCTGGCTCATTACTGGGTCAGACGATGCCAAGGGAACTACACACATACGACTGTACTCCATCTAGTTGTAGGAGGTCTCCTTGTACCAGAGGCAAGGTCTGCCTAGTCTCCGCCGTGCAAGCTTCTACCGCTTTCGCCGTCTAACTAAGATAGCTATAATGTCGTTATAGTTATTCTAATGGCATACCATTTTCCTACCTACTTTGTGTGGATTTTATAAACATTGACTAAAGTAACTTACTTATAACTAATTCGGACTAAACGAAATCAAAAGTAAACTCAATAAACTTCATACCTAAACCTAATTTTGATTTTACTAACTTAACAAAAATAACCTTCTAAATATTTTTCCATTACAATTCCTATCAGTGTACAGCCATGGGCTGCATGGTTGTAAGCCACTTTAGTTACCTACTATCTGCTTACCACACACACACACACACACACACTACACATCATAATATACTCTGTTTCATTCTGCCTACCCGGAAGATCCAATCTGTTTTTTTCTCTCGGATTTGCCACAAGTGATACTGTGGGCTCTCAAGCGCAATTTTGATTTATAAGCAGAGTAGTCTCTTGTGGTACACTACCATTACCTTATGTGTTGTCTTTCATGTTCCTATGAGCATCTTCAAGACGGCCCCTGAAACATGGGATGTCCGCAACCTAACGTTTCTATTTTTTCTGTTAAACCCTAGCTATAAAGAGCTGCTGTTGACCCCAAAGCTATTCTGGTTGTCAAAGTAATTCTCTATAGCTTACTACCACTCACTATTGTGTTTGTCTTCCTACTGTTTAACTAAGAACAGCTTAAAGCCGGTATTTTAAATTAAATAACCGCATTTATTTATTAATAGGATTCTAAACCTAAATAGAAGTCCCTAAAACTATTAAAACTTCCTACTTTAATGTGTAAAACTATAAAAAGACATAGTCAAACATTATTCTAACAACTGTAGGTACTACATACCACAGTTGAATCTTGTGCCAGAAGCCCTGGTAACAAGTCTAATGGAATTGGCCCTAACTAGATTCCTGGGCAAATATCACTACATGATATTTATCTAAACTTCTTTGTTCCCGGGTCTAACCCGGTGACCAAAGTCTACCATACTGGAGCTGACCACTGAACTATAATTATCAAAAATTCTTTCACCTAAACTATAGTTATCGAAAATTCAATCACCTAAGCACTCAACCTAAAACCTAATCTAACTTCGTCACTTCGTATGATTGTTGAACGCATGTATCCTAGACCTACCAAACTCTAAACTTTCAATAAACTTAAACACAAAACTAAACTTTCTATAACGAAACTACTTCGCTCAACCATGCCCTGGTAACTTAGAACAAAATTTTTTTATTGTGAAAAGTGCCATCTGTCCTGTACACATGGAACTTTTTCATAGCAGTGTTGCCACTTTTTTTTTGCTTAATTTGCACAAATTTTGAATTTTACTATATTTATTTAATAAGTCCAGTCGCACCAAAATTTATGATATAACAACCAAGTGTAATTTATTCGTAATTTTTTAATATAACATTCTGTATTATAAATGATATTTTCACGATGATAGAATTTTATCAGTAGTTTTCTGGTATCATACGTTAGCAACACAAGTCCGAACGTCACAGGAAATTTTCCACTGGTGTGTTTACATGCTCGTACGCATTTTTCTTGTAATTTTTGGTGTTTTTGTGTTTTATTTCGTTGAGTTTTATTTGTTTTGTTTTATTTGTGTAATGCAAGTGATGAAACCGACCCCATCTTTCTACGGGCTCGAGAATATTTTATGAAAACAAAGGGTGTGAAACGACAGAGGCAAACTGGTGTCGAAATTAATGTATGATAAATAAATTAATTCAATAATATATTTGTGTATTATTAACTCATTCCCTGTACCCCATATAACCCAAGATAGGTACTTAAACACACAAGTTTAAATGATAAATGATGATCATTTATCATTTATCATTTAAACTTGTCTGTCTAAAAACATCCATAGAAATATAATTAAGACAACAATTCATGAATTCATACGTAAGTACCTATGCGTAACGGCCTATACGCACCTACCTATACAAATTATATATATTCATTTAGTTCATTGCTTGTCGTTCAGACGGCGCTGGTCGCTAACTAAAACCGAGAACGTCAGTTGCCAGTCTATCTCATTTTATATATATTAGTCTATGCGCTCAACCACTAATAACACAATGGGCGTAATTATAGTCTTAACCAATTGTTAACTATATCCCTATAAAGCTAATTAAACTTATTCGAATTATCAGTCAGCCTGTCCTAAAATAACCTAGAATTACTTAATTCCGGTGTCGGTGACCAATGACGTTTTTGACCTGAATGACAACTGACAATTGTCAACTTTGACATTTGTTATGGTCATGAACTCTTGGCTTTTTGAACATCGTCAATAACATTCGGATATTCTCATAAAACAGTTTCGTCATTGATATTGGACTTGTACTGAATCAGTAAAATTTTACCATAGACATTGATCATAGACCGAAAACTCAAAAAAATAAATATTTGTTTGATTGTTCTAGATCTTTCGAATCACAAGAGAAAATGAAGTAGTACCTAAAATGCTCAGAATTGGTAACAATAACTATATATGTTCAAGAAATCAAATTAAATTCAGATTTTATTTTATTATTGAAGATGCCAAGTTCTTACCATAATGTGAACATTAGCAAAGAAGTTTTGATGACCGAAAATGATTTCGAATGACATTTGACATTTTACTTAGAAGCTTTCAAGTTCAAAAAGGGTTGAAATATGAAATCCTGTCGACCTAGAATGTAAAAACTCACCGTGAAAAGTTATTTAATGCGAGCTTAGAAGTGAGCTCAATAATGTAAATCTCAAGCTTTAAGCGAAATGACAGCTCAGTTCAAGCTTACATCACCTGAGTTTTCGCAGTGATATTTTAAAAGAACAGATCTGCTGATCTTGATTGTAAATTAAGGAAAATAAGGTGTGTGTCGAATATTATGACAAACGGTCGTCGGCATTATTGGTGTGAATTAAATTATGAGTCTAATAGAGATAATGTTTTGTACCTATAAAAATCCAAGGGAAAACTACCTACGTATAAACTAATATTAATTACGTCTCCGGTTCCACAAATCGGATATTTCCCCGACAAAACAAAAGGAATCCGAAAAGTGTTGTAACAACGTAACTTTCAGAATCAGAATCAGAATGCTTTATTTGTAAACATTTGTCAAATTACAACAGAGTGTGAGATGTTACAGATAGGTAGATCTTCTATGTTTTGCACAAAGACGTACAAATATATTGAATTATGTATAAATAACATTGTCAAATTTTACTAATTACCATACATTTAACTTATATTAGTGGAGAGGATCATTAAGTGGTAGAATTACGTAAAGAACAAAGGCGACGAAATTGTTAATGGAATTAGTAAGCGTCTACATATGGCATCGTGATATATACTGACGAAATAATTTACTAAGTTTTATGAAATCAAGATTATGGCCTATGGAGGCCGGGCAAAAAAATCGTCATAAATGAAAATTCTATTGACTATTTTATTGATGACATAAAATACATCTTTTTCTGGCTTGACTGGACGTTTAATGTTGCCATGTATTAAAAATCTTGGGCAAGTAACATAAAAAGCTTTGCTTTTCGTATTGCAATAATATACTTAGGAAATACATTTCTGCGTCAGAATTTAATAAATGTGAAAATAAAAATAATTGTTTGTGGTAAGAATATAGAGGTCATCATTTTGAATACATAAATGAAATCTCAGTATAATTCCAGTATGGCAACTACGTTACCGAAAAAATTCACATGACATTTTATCAGTCAACCCACCGGCCTACTGACAACTTAACAAAGAGTACTGTAATTAGACAATATAACACAACTTGTCGTTCGTTGCTTGCGCGTTTATCTCGTATTTTGTGTTTCATTCCATCGATTATCCTTGATTTTCTACTTTATCAACTGCTTCTGCTTTTATGGACTCTGAGATTTTCTGTTTTCTGTGTGACTTGCCTAGTGCTTGCCTAGGGATTCTGATTATTTTATTTTACGGCGACATTTTTTCTGACACTCTGGGTTACGATCCTGCCTGATACCTTGGACTTTGTTGTGTGTGAATCCATTTGTTAAAATGATTGGAAGCTGTGTAAGGCCTACACGCATCATGTGTGTCAACTGCAACATATATGTGTCAATACATTGCGCCGATACCCAGCATTGGCACTTAACATGGGAGCCACTGATTTAATCTTATCATTATCAGCTGGGTATATCCACAAATTGTAAGTATTTCTGGCGACTAGTCAAGTTACAAGATAGTGATTATCTTCATTGCTTATACCAAGCATATAGCAAGCATAGAACAAAATAATTTACCCTCGTTGAAAACATTGTCTGATTTCTGTTAGTTGCAATCAATGTTGTTAAAAATCATGATTTTAAAATAATTTAATATGTAGACATCTAAAGCTTTGTACTAAATAGGTGACGAACAACATATTGCGCTTCTACCATAAATATCATGAAAAACAATTTGCAAGTTTCAATGAATAAACATTATATTTTATTAAGACTATTATACTTTTTTTTTCTAGATTTTGGAACGTGACTATGTCTGCGAGGCATGTAGAGATCTTGCAATGGCTGCAGTTAACTTGCAAAGAGAAGTTTTGGGCAGTGAAGAAGCTGGACCAAGTACAATGTGGCATTCAAATGTGTGCCTTTTATGTGGCTGTTCAAGTTTTTATGTGTTTAGTTGGACGACGAACTGTTGGATGTTGCACTCATACAATGACTGTAGTATGGTATCTAGGATGGGCCAGACATCAAACAAATATTTAAGCACCCGCAGGTTTTCTTGATGACATTGTGATTAGAGATGATGAGGAATAAATGTAAAAAAAAAATATTTTGTATTTTTTAATCTAACCTACCTATGTCCTACCCCTACCATATAATTAATCAAATATATGTATAACTGTCCTAAGAAAGTTAGCTAAGATTATTAAATAAATATATCTTTGAACATTTATTTACGTAGGTACTTTATTTATTTATTTTATTTTTTGCGTTGAGAAATGCTCATGCATACTGCAATATCAAGGAGATATGTGGGACTCCAACTCAGTAAAACTCCACGGTGTCCTCCTCTCCGCTTTAGGCGGGAACACGGGCACGCGTTATCATTCATCCGCAAACCCGCCCCGGCTGTTCGTCACCGGACCCTCCTCTGGGGAATACCCCCCATCACCGGCGCACCAGAACACAACACATGGCACGCTGTGACCAGACAACCCCGGTTCTGTCTGGGCAACCAAGGGGACCAACCCCTTGCGACGAGTCAGATAAATGGCCCCGTCGCCTACCATTTTTCGGCCGCAAAGGATAGGAAGAGCGGCCAACAACATACTGACACTCCTCTTACCCTGCGGTCCCACTGCGTCCGCCATCTAACGGTGGCGACTCGCAATACCGGCACTCCTCTCCCACTGCGGCCTCAGTTGCGATGTAGTCCAAGCGGCACCGCAACCTTGGTTGCTACGTCGTCGGCTTTTCGGCAAAAGCCCTGACTAACAGCCCCTGCTCGGGTTCCTCTTAGCTTCACCGTGGGGATCAAGCCACGGTTACTGAGTCCCCCCCGCCTCGTCAATGTGGGAACCCACCGGGGTCATTTACGTAGGTACCTACGTCGCATATGGGACGCAGACCTACGCACGTCGCGGTCAGCTAGGCTTATACTTAATACGTTGTCCGTAGTTTATTTTACTCTACATATACATCTATCAATGATATTAAAACTGTTAGGTAGGTATTCCTATATTTATTTTTCGATTAGGGTCTGTTGTTGATAAAACATAACCTCTTGAACTTCGAACTTGAATACCTTTAATTCCCGACCTCCTATAAAAGTCTAACTGAAGACAAAACTGTTCAGGAATACAAACTCTGTATTTTAACATTTTTTTCATCAGTAGACGCAAAAAAAAAATGTCAACAAAAATTTGTTCGGCATCTTGCCAATGTTCTTTCACATCAGTAAGAAAGTCAATATTAAAAGGCATAAAATATAAAAAAAAACAATCAATTAAAATAAATGTCAAATAGATTAATTTAAGTGTCATATTAATGTTAATGTCAAACAAGATTCAAGATCCTCAAAATAGGTGAGGTGTTGTACAATTTTCAGAGGCAGTAATTATAGAATCGTCGTCTAGATAGTCCTTTAGTGAGTAATAGCATTTATTTATCAAAATTCTTAATAGTTATTTTTTTGAAATTGTCCAGATTTAGCGTTTTTATTTTTTCAGGTAGTTTGTTAAATATTTTTTTGGCCATACAGAAGGTACTTTTATTCATAAGTGCCGTTTTGCCATGAGTCACTTCGAGTTCAGACTTATTTTTATCGCGTAATTTTCTGTAGTAACTTTTAGTAGTTATTTTGTACAATGAGTTGTTAGATTTGACAAACACATTTGTTTCGTAAATGTACAATGATGGCAAGGTAAGAATTTTTAGTCGTATAAAGAACGGTTGACAACTGTCTGTGCTGTTAAGGCCACACACAGCTCTGACACATATTTTTTGGGCTCTGAATACAAGTTCTCTATCCACTGAATTGCCCCAGTATATCACGCCATATCTGAGAGTTGATGCAACATAGCCGTGATAGGCTGTTAGTACGGATTCTAGGCTCACGGTTTTTGAAAATTTGTAGAGAACATACGTAAACTTTTGTTACAATATCAAAAACCATGACCAGTGCCGCAATTTTTCGGACTCGTCAGTTTAGTGGAATCAACTATTAGTAGTGCCGGTGAGCTCTATAGCTCTATACCACTTATCATAGAACGTCAAAAGTATGGAAGGGTGGGATAACTAATTACGTTACGCGAGTTATCTCAAAATTACATAGTCTGCGCATTTATGTGACGGTAAACAGAATGATGTCAGGTCACGTGAGTCAGGTGGGTGGTATAAATTTATGTGAATATTCATGGCTAAATATAAACTTTAGATTATAGATCTGGATTTCGCCAAATTGTGTTCCAGCGATTATGATTCCAATAAGTTATTAGTTCAGCTGATTAAGTTCAGAATTAAAGTGGAAACTTGTAATTGGCGTTTTTCTACGTATTGCTTCTTAATACTTGATTTGTTAGCTGTAAGTTTTCTTAAAATTAATAAAATTAAAAAAAAATGAGGCAGTTATGAGTGGAAACGCCGGGAGGGGACGCCCTAGGAGGACATTATAATGACCTTATTGGTGATTTTCTTCAGAAAGGTCAGGTGCGTTATACTTGCTACCGGCGCTCGTGTATGACCAGATGTATGAACGAGACAAAAGGAGTATGTAAGCATCGCAGCAGGTGGAATTCTGTTGTTTCTACCTGCGTGAGTTTATGTATGTGTAAAATACGAGAAGGTGTAGGTAAGTACGACAAGTTTAATGAAAACCAGCAAATTGGCATTCCACTAGTACTTAAGGTAAATGCTTGTAATGCGCAAATTATACAGGTGTACAAACCACATTACTAGTTAAATCAGTAGGTGCATTTCGTCACATTATCTCACGTCAGACATTATGAAGCTTGTTAGTCAGTGTGGACACGAGGGTGATATCAGCAGACAGAAAACTATATACTTTTGAATTAACTGAGTCATGAAGAAGGTAAAATCATTGTTGGCTGTAAGACCATTGAATCGTCAGCCAGTAGCCAGTATTGCTGCATATTCATTGAAATATGCAGCAATACTGCAATACCCAAATTACGACAGGAGTGAACTCTGTTGGGAGCTGAACAATCGATTGTCCTTGATTGAAATTAATTTAAAGGGTAGGCTACACATTGCCGCATTATTGATGAATGTTATCGAACAATTGTCGATAAGGCAATATTATTTAATAATAGTACTTATTCCATAGTAGGTACAAGATTAGTTTCAGATTAGATCGTTAATATTTTAGTTTGAAACCGAATTAGGTAACCTCCATTCAAATTCTCACAGGACGTACCCTTCGAAGTAAAATGTATAACCGAGATCTTGGTTAAAGTGGTCGTGATTGAATGGTTCAGTGTATCAAAAGGGAATGCTGGAAATTCATGAGTTGCAATAGTATCTATGTTATGTCCTAGTGAACTCTCTGATAAATCTTGCCGCTAGAATAGAACTGGCACAGAAACATACTCGTAGATGCTAAAACTCTTTAGCAGTGTCGTCAACATATCTGTATTGACGACGTTTAGTTTTTGCTGAGATAAGAATGTCTGGGACGTTCTAAATAATTTCATGAAAAGACCTTTAGGCGTATTATGAAAAAACGACTGGATGTATTTATTTATTGTAAAGTTATTTGAAATCTATGTCTGTCGGTCAGAGAATTGTAGATAGTTCCATATTTAACCTTTAAAATGAATTTCATCCCAATATACTTTATGAAACTAAACAGTCAATCACGACATAACTATACAGAATGGATTTTGAGCTGAGGCAGGTAACTTAACCGTTGTTGCTGCAAGAAAACGGTTTTAAGGGACTGTTCAAAACTTTTTTAAACATTAGGATCTGCATTCACAGATTTTTATTTTAAAAAAACAGTCAGCAAAGGAAGTGGGCCATTTTCACAAAAAAAAAAATTTGATGGCATTCGATCCTGTTTCTTATAAGGATCAAAAAACTCAAAGTCAAAACCCCTCATTTCGTGAGAAATGAGGCTGAGATGAGAGAAAACACAATATACCAGTGTATGACAACAGTCAAATTAATTCATTACTTCAATGGGCTGAATAGGCAGCAAATATAGCAGATAGTTACAGATTTAACTTTCTAAATGTTTAATATCCCCCAATACCCTTAAGGAGCTAAGCAGTATATAAAAGCTTCAAGTTTTTTCCATAATATATGGAATAAAATCAGATCAAAAGCCCTAGACAGATCGATGAAGCAACCAAAAACCGGTGTACTTCTTTTTGTGTAGTGCTTAACAGTCTGCTTGAGACACAGAACTGCATTTTCTGTAGAAAGTCCTGGCTGAAACCCGAACTGACTGTCGTGCAGCATGAGCACGTTTGTGTATCCTAGCAACTGTAGTCGCTAGAGAAATAGGTATATAATTCGTTTAGTTAGGTTATAGTTTGGTTATTAAAATTAGGACTGCCATATTCAAGCAAATAAATGTAATGATTTGATATGATTTGAAAACATATTTATAAAAGAAGAGAAATTTCAACGCACACTACGTTGTTTCAAAATCATGTACTGAATCCTTAGTACATTTTCCCCGTTTTGTTTTCACCAGGTACTCCAGATCTTCGATTATCCTAGTTTTTATAGTTTTCCCTTTATGTGGCCATTAAACCCTAACTCTGTACCAAATTTCAGCTGTCTGAGTTTATGGGAAGTACTAGTTCAATTCTGATGATCATGAGTGAGTGAGAGAGTGTCATAAATACGAAACTTTGCTTTCGCTTAACTTCGGACCTAAATTACCTACAGACTTGAAATTTGAGAAATTCTAGATAGAAAAACCCAATAACACTTTTCCCGACCCGGGAATGGAACCCAGGACCTCGTGCTCTTCAGTAGCTCTTGCGACCACTCGACCAACGAGGCAGTCTTGTTTACAATTCTTTTATTTTCGCAATGCTGAAGTGTTATATTTCAAAAAAATCCACAAGATTAGTGCTTTGAGAATATGTAAAACATTTCATAGTGTTAAAAGTTTGTTTATGTTGATATTACGTAATGGATAAACATGATCCTTGCGCGGCCGGTGTTTGTAAACATAACGACAATCTGGTTGATTTATACAAATTTCCAGTAAGAATTTAATTAAAATGTGGGAAAAAAGATTCTAGTTAGAACTTTAACACACCGAGACAAAAATACAACGAAATTACATTGAAATATTACTTTCACGGCGGACAGTATCGGAGGCGACATCAAATTACAAGGTCAAGGTTTGTTTATTTTGGTTTATTATGCTACTCAGAAAATACCAAGTAAGGACATTTGGGCATAAAAAAAGTTTACATAATCTAGTTTAATTATACATAATGCTTTATTGACGCAAACTACAAAATCATTCGTATAAACTTAGGTAGAAAAATATTTTACTCAAGTTCAACCCGATTTCTCAAGATTTACGTTTTATTAAGTATTTTGGACAAATTTTTGTAATTAAGTTTACGCATTATTAAAATTTTGTTTAGTTTCAGCTATTCACACGTATTTTTATTTCGGTATAGCTGCAATAGTTTGCTAGATAATAGCTTATTATAAGTTGGAAATGGCACGGTGTGTATCCCCGGAAAAATGACGTTTTGTCGGAAAACGGTCATCCCGTCGGCGTCGTGGCGTTTGAGTGTGTAAAACGTACACAGATTAAAAAATCCGGTGGAAGTATCCTTTTTCCTCGTGTCGGCATTACCACCTTCGACGCTTCGCCGTGACCTGCAGGGCTAACATGACAAGCGCGAGAACGCTCGATATCTCGATTTCTCGAAATTTGTCTACGATTTTGACGTCATCCTTACACCTAACATGACCGCCAAGCTCGAGTAAACTCGAAAAAGGCACTTTGACACTTCTGTATCTCGCGACGAGAAACCGATGTAGCAAGTTTTTAAAAACATAATTTTTATCACGGTTTTACGAATGGAATAAGTATGTTCTGTATTGATTTAACGTCCACATTTTTTAATTTTTGTTTAGTTCCATAAAACCGATTTTTTTACTGTTTCTCTTTGGCATGCTAAAATTAAAATATACAATTAGTGGCACTTGTTGTACTCACTAGATAATCCACCTCAATTGATAAATCGGCCGAAGGTCACTATTCGACAAAGCGAAGGTTGATATTGTAACAATCACCATAAAACACATGAAATTGCTTTTACTCACCAACTTTGCGGACTTAACTGGCGATTTTCGTGATTATGTTGCGTAGGCATGTACATAACACCCTATATTTCGCCATAACTCCCTAGATTTCGATAATCACCATAATTGACAAATTAGACTGATTATTACTGCACTTGATGCTCATCTACGTAATAGTGCTTCCCTGAGCCAAACTTTCTCTCGCGGCCGTCGAAAGGAACTTCATTCCAATGTGTAGTAGGCTGTTTAAAACTAAGTATTTTCATTCAATTCAATCAAATCAATTATGTCAATTCAGTATTTCAATTAAGTTTTTTCATGTTGTCTAATTATTATTATTAAACGTTTATTTCAGACCAGGTTCATAATTTGTTAGTAACAATGTACTTAAAACTAATGTTAGTAGTGAACACAAAATTAAATTAAATTACGACATGAAGCCGCACCCACCTTTGCATCATGGGGGACTCCCACCGATCAATAAAAACACCCAGGATAGTGTTGATACTGCCGCGAACGTGAGCGAGTAGGGAGGCGCATCTCTTCCTAACTATAGCGGCAAAGCCATCCACCCGCGCCTCAGCAAACATCCCTGACGCACTGCAACGCCATGGCAGCCCTTTATTTTTTTTATTTTTTTGGGTGGGAAATCATCAAATGACTTCTCCCGCTCTGGGTGGAGCGGGAGGGCGTGTCAGACTTTTACTGACTAAAACCCACCGTGTTCCTTCAGTTGCCTGTGCCAGGGCCACGGTTTTCTCTGTGGAATAACCCGCGACCCTGAGGCGTCGGCCCTATCGGACCCCGTCATTTTGTGCTGACATCTCTTTGAGGCGCGCGTGGAACACAACGCGCCGTCGACCCGGGCCTGGTCCTTACCGGACGGCGAGCTACCCATGGCTCGCCGTCCGCAAGCCCGCGCCTACGGTGGCCGGGAATCTGCTTGCGATTCCCGACGCCCAGGGCGTCTCCTGCGCCTCTCCAACCACTCCTCAAAGAGGGGACTTACCGCCGCTATTGTGGCGTGCCCAACCATGGCAGCCCTAACAGTACCCTGAGTGCATTATTATATTAGACATAATATAATAATGTTATATTATGTCCAATATAATAATGCACTCAGGGTACTATTAATGACATAATATAATAATTATTTTCGTTCTAGTTCATTAATAGAACTAGAACGAAAATAAGTATAATTATGAATTTGCTATGTTATTTTGGATACTCGTATTCCATTTTATTATTTTTGTATCATAATTTTGTCTACTCTTCTCGTCGTCAAAATCGAGGACGACTAAATTAGAGAAAATCAAGATTTTCTCATGTTGAATTGTCAAAATGCGAGATAAATTAGGTGGTTTAGGTGGTCATGTTAGGGTTTAACGAGAAAACATCAAGTTTGACAGAACAAGTCAAGTATTTTGTATGGCAGTGCTGTCAGAAAACGAGTAAAGTGACGGTATAGACGCGACGAGAAAATACGAGAGTGAGTAATTGTCGCGTCTGGCATGTTAGCCATGCTGAGGTCACTGTTAAATATACATTAATAATAATGATAGCGTAAATAATCATTTAACTTTCTTCTTAATCATTAAGCGAAAAACTTTTAGGCTACTGGCTATAATAAACTAGAAACGTGCAAAGTTATGTTTGTTTCATTGATCTAGTCTATCAGCTACTCCCCTGCCGATTAAATGTCTGATTTCATCGGTGTAACGCCCGAAATTCTTTGTTTTACAATTTTATTTTTCTTATAGCAGAACACTCCACTTTAATTTTGTTCATCATACGTATCTTTTACCTAACATTTTCTTAGGTGGCCCAACATAATATTATACAGACAAGAAAAAGTAAGGCCTCCTCTGTCATCTTTGGTTGTATAAACAATTACGTTGTTATAACTTTGCATCCAGGTGACGCATTTTGAAGCTGTTTTCAGCGTTTTTGATCTTAACTAGGCTCCTTCCTACTATCTGACCGTTTTAAATTGACCTAGACGCGAAAAAATTTTTTCGTTCAACACTTGTAAAAATTTTAACATATTTTTCTTCAAGAAAAACTAATTAAATTTTTATTTCAACATTCTCATCAAAATCTATTTTGGTCTTAATTTTAATAGCTACTTACCTGCCTTACCTGTGTTCTGGTGCGCGTTCCGCGTATTAGAGTCCTGTTTGGTAGTGGTAATTCCAGGTTTTTACTCATTTTTCAGTCGAAAAACACGTTTTTTGACCAAATTTCAAAATTTTTGTTCAGGAAAATTTTCAGTAACACCACAGATAGCTAGGTGCGCTAGGCGCACGTGCGAGGCGTCTTTTGACACCTCGCACGTGCGCCTAGCTCATATAGAACATCAAAAAATCGCCCCCCCACCCTCCCTGTCCTCACTGGCCAGGTAAACTTCTCAGTTTTTATCAAAAAATATTTTCGATTTTTAGCTCTTCCAGCTGCATCTTTACCTTTTGGTGATAGAAAATAAGAGAATTGACGGTCGTGAAGACATATTATCGTCACCTCAAAGCAAATTGACTTATTATTCATTGACCTGACTGAGTCCTTGCTATAGGGCTCGTTTTATTTTATAAATTTTTATTTTGTATATACTTTTAATTTTATTTTACTGGCTGATCCCCCCTTTACAGGGATTCAGTTCAGTTACTCGTGTTCCCCGACATCTTATCCTTTCCACAGTCCCTTACTTGTGATCCTACTATAATGTTTAGCATAAGGACACCTGTCAGTAAGCCAAAAGTCTCGGAGGATAGTTCAGACGTTAGGAGGCCTCGACTGGCTCAGGCTGGCCCGTCGGTGAGGCGTAGTGTGGGGGAGTGGGAGGCTGATGGACTGAGGTCCGAAAAGCTTCTCAAAACTCCAACGCCGCCGAAGAAGACCCCGCTGAACACTCCACCAAAAATTCGATCCAAAGCAACGCTCGCACACCAGAGTAAGCTTGATGGAGCGAAACAGCCTGAGGGGACTGGAGAGAGCTCGCCGAAGGATGCGCAACCCATGAGGTACCTTAATAGAACCACGGAGGCCAAGGCGTGTCTCTCCAAAGCAAAGCTACAACTTTTGAGCTCCAGAAACCTCAAGAAGGAGATTAAGGACGAGATTACGAGAGCAGTGGAAAGGCTTTACCAGCTGGTGAAGGAGGCTGAAGCAGAAAAGGAAACCGGATTCGTTGAGGAAGGAAAACAGGAAACCCAAAAGGAGCCCAAGTCGACCACCGATGCACCGACAGAGCTAATGAAAGGCCTTGTGGAAAGCCTTCAACAACATAGGCAGGAGTTGCAGGAATGCAAAGAACACACTCAAGCTCTGTCGCAGCAACTTCAGCAGACTCCTCGCTTCGTCGTTGGCCAGGGTCCAACCTACGCGGAGATGGCAGCCGGCCCGAAGCAGCACGTCCAAGAGCCTCTTCACTCGATGGTCGTATCATCCGTCAATGATCAGGACACGAGTGAAGAGGTTATTGAGAAGCTCCGGACGGCGGTCGATGCCCGTAATGAGGGCACCAGGGTGGAGCGGCTGCGCAAGGCGAGGGACCAAAAGGTGGTGGTCGGTTTTAAGACCAAGGAAGAACTGACGAGGGTAACCGAACGAATACGGAAAGCAGGCAACCTAGTGGTGGAAGAGATGAAAAATAAGGACCCGCTCATCATCTTGAAGGACGTTCTTTCCTGTCACACGGATGTGGAGGTTATACAGGCCCTTCAAAGGCAAAACACCCATCTTGTCGGGGACATCCCTGCGGATGAATTGAGGTTAGGGGTGAAGTACCGTAGAAGGACGAGGAACCCCCACATGTGCCACGTCATCCTGCAGGTGTCCCCTACGGTGTGGCAGAGGCTGACTTTGGCGGGTCGAGTGCACATCGACTTACAGCGAGTGCGAGTGCAGGACCAGTCACCACTGGTGCAGTGCACTCGCTGTCTGTGCTTTGGCCACAGCCGGAAACTGTGCACGCGGACCGCCGACCTCTGCATCCACTGCGGAGATCCCCACATGCGTGCTGATTGCCCGTTACGTCTGGCAGCGGAAGCGCCGATTTGTCACAACTGCCTGACAGCCAAAATGGATAAGACCGATCACAACGCCTTCGACAGCGTGTGCCCCATACGCATTAAATGGGACGCGTTAGCACGCCTGTCGGTGGCGTATTGCTAAGGTGCAGCCAATGTTTCCCAGATCTAAGACGTTTGACCACCGCGGTATCGTTTCTAAATTCATCAAATCAACAAGAACGGACATTACAAAACATGCGAATTGGAACCAATTTTATGAGAAATTGGCCCAATTGAAAACAGACATTAAATTAAATTCAATAGGATTTAAAATAATTATTTATATAATAGACTCAGCAAGTATAAAAAATAACATTATTACACATACCAAAACCGGAACAAGATACAAACTTACGTTAACGTGGTGGTCAAATAAGCAGGACAGACAAAAAGAACTAAATGTTTTTAAAATAGCAGCAGTGAGTCTGCCAGAATGGACAAAAAATAAAATGGGACAAACATATTATACTAAATTAGAAGTGAACATTTATTGCAAAGTAAGGAATTCTAAACATAAAAGATGAAAATATAAATTATGACTATATGATATATTGAATATATATTAGAATAGCCATAATATAAATATTGTAAAGATTAGATATAGATTCATTCATATTTTTGGTATTAGCATGGGTATTTAGCTTAAAAACGTAAAAAAGTAAAATCACAAAAATAATACAGATTTATAGAGTTAGTAGGTATATACTCGTAAGCGGTTAGCTTGACAAGAAACGCTGCACATATATACAAAATTTTGTTTAAGGAAAAGTAGATAAAGAGAGATGACTGCTTCCACGAATTCTCCATTTCCTGAAATAGGATAGCGGGTATAATAGAACGATAAAATAAATAAATAAACGACATCAAAATCAGAACCATTGCCAATCAAGGTCTCTGATCATGTCAGAGGAACACTGAGCAAAGGCAGGAGTGGGTTTTAGCCGGTAAGAGTCCGGCACTGCCCAGACTGGCTCACAAGTGGGGCAGTCTGGGCGTCCATGAGGATTTCCCACTCCTGCTAAATCAGAAAAAAAAAAAAAAAAAAAAAACAATTACGTTAAGTGACTGTTAATGAGAAATCCGGTGTGTTCAAAATCTACTGTTACAATACTTTTAGTGAAATCTGTTCGTCAGGAACAATCTGTAAGAATGCATCGGTCAGTGTTTCAGTGTTGAAATTTAAGCAGACGTTCATTAATTTTCAATAAACTTAAACTTAGCAAGCAATGGGAAATTAATGCTGAGGGCTGCTAGAGTCAACCGAAACCAGGACCAGCTGCTTCTCACATGGATAACTGTTCGCTTGCTCCCGCGTCACTAGTCTTGACCTTCTCCATACATATTTTGGCTGTTGTGAGCAAAACTACAAACTAAGTATACAGGAAAGTTTTATAAAAATGTGTGAGTGAGTTTTAGTTAGTTAGTTATGCAGTAGTTTAAAATGCAGCTGATTATATCGAGATACGTGTCCCTTTTCCGTCATATACAGGGTGACTTGTAATTTGACACATTTGCAACAATTAAGCATCCCGTAAAGCCTTTTTATGTGATCTTGATGAGAGCTTTAGAGTTAGCTGGTATAACGGTTATCGAAGGTCTTCGGTTGGAGACTCTCGAGGGAAATTCAAAATATTAGCTGTGAGAACAAACTCAACTTATTTAAAAATTTAAAACTTTTGATGTTAACAAAGGTAATATTTATTACAGCTTGCGCGGCGGAGTAAGTGTGTCTACTTATGCTCATATAAGCAAATCCTTAACTTCTGGCATATTCCCTTTAAAATGCTTCAAGCTCAGGCAAAGGTAGTGTATCTATATACTAATCGGAAACACAACATAAAAAAAGTCTAGGTTCATCTCAATTCTTTTGACGTTTGCCAGTGTTTACGTCACTAGGTACTCTGCTCGTATTTTCAAAATCATCTGAAGCTATTCATTAACGATCAAGAGCACAGATTTGTTGCTCAACATGTACTAATCTGCTTCTATTTGTAGAACTTTTAATTGAGCCTGTTGATGCTGGTCATCAGGTTGCCGTCATTTTTACTGCATTAAGCAAGGTCATTGATAAAGGTCCCACAAAATCTTATCAGAAAACTTGCGTGCTTATGGAATCACTGGCAGCTTTCTTGAAAGGGCGATATCATATATTATAAAACAGATAGATTAACTTAGATTAGACTTCAATGGTTATCAATCTAATGTTTACAACATCTCCTCTATAGTTCCACAAGGCTTACGTCAGGGGCCAATTTAATGTAACAATTTCTTTAATGACATTTCTAGCTATTCACACACCACCGATTTTTCATGCATGCGGATGACTTAAAGTTTCTCAGAATAGACAGAAGGATCTTAATAGTCTCATTCAATGGTGCAAAAGCAATTATAGCACACTTGTGTTCTCAAAAAGAAGAGGCTAAATTTCAGAGGTATCGTTGCGTATAGTCAGAGACACGTACCGTCGAGCGACCAGGGTGTATTAGTTAAGGATCTCTAACTAACTCCGTGATTATGAACAGTCTTATTACTACACCAAACATGGAAGATCATAATACTAATAGAACGCTTGTCTTTAACCCAATCTGCCTGAATAAATTAGAGCAATTTAGTAGTAGTCTACAACGAGACAACATTATTTTAGTAGGTTCTTTAGCATAATATCCAATATTTTTGCTGTGACAAGGATGCTGTTTGGTTAATGGTTTATTTCTAGTCGGTACTTCAACACGAGTGTAAGAAGATATTCCTAAAGGCACATTTTAATTATTATCATGCCTACATTAATAAGTTAAAATTTGCCGGACTCTCAGCGTGTCAAAAGTTTTGACATCTCCATATTTTACCTACTTTTAAATAAACCTCTTTAACTTCAAGTGAAATCTCGTAACTTACATAATTATTATTAATTGGGTTTCTAGTTATTTGTTTGTATAAAATTATCGATTCTTTACTTCTTTTCCTTTAACTTTAACCACTGCTTTCAAAACGGTGAAGGAAAACATCGTGAGGAAACTCACATGTCCTAGAACCAAAATTCGAAGACATGTGACATCTACCAATCCGCATTGAGCCCGCGTGGTGGATTACGCCTTACTACCTCTCCTATAAGACACAGGTCTCATCTCTATAGATGAGACCTGTGTCCCAGCAGTGGGAACGTTATAGGTTGATTAAGCTTCTGCTTATAAAATTATCTATATTAATGTAAGAAACCACGCTGACTTTGCTTATTACCCTATTAACTATAAATGCGATAGGGCTTAGGAAAAATGGCCCTTTGTGCCTAAATATTGCTGAAATAATATAATTTAATTACATGTGTAAAAGAAATCGCTTTATTTGCCGAGTTGGTAGTCTTTTGTGTTGGGTCTTAGATCTGATTTCTGAATTAGACTAAACTTAGATTAGTCTGCAAAGTAATTAAATATAATTACAGCAAATACAGACTCTTTTCCTTATTTACCTATTTTTTTTAGAAATTAAGTATGCATGATAAACAAAACTAGAATCGACAAGCTTTTATTAATAATGAAGGGACCTACCGGGTAAAACGGGGTGAATAGTGATGCAAGGGTGATTCGAAACGAAACATTAAAAGGGATTTTGGCCAAAAGGAAAAAACGAAACATTAAAATAATAATGTTTGTAGCCAAAAATGTCTCTTATGTATTGACTGTGTTATAGTTAACGAATAAGTACCACTGTTGACAATTAACATTTTTGTGTACGTTTTACGGTACGTTAGCTGACCTAGTAATCTACATTTCGAATAATACTTAGAAAATGTATAACGTACAATGTCAGCATAATATGAATAATTGCACAGACGAAACAGTTTCCCAGTTTCCCCGAAAAGGTAACCAAAACGTAGCCAGGATACGGACGCTTGGAAATCTACATCAGGCTCATGAAGAGCCCGATAGAAGCACCCGTGAAGCTCGTTGCTTTGCGATACCGCCTTTTGGTCCCTTGTCCACTGCGACCACATCACGGCGCATACGCACTTCGGCTTTAAAAAAATATTCCCTGAGACTGCACACCTCGCGGTTGTGGAGGGTCTTCGCATTTAAAAAGCCTCGACGCCGCAGTTTCGCGGGATGTACAGTATCATCACCGATGATTGTGGGTGATGCATCCGATTTGCGGTCAGAAGTGTACGGACCCGCCTATCCGGGGCGTCGAGTTCGGCTTGGCCAAAGAAGCGCTCCTTCAACGATTGCTTCAAGTTAATAACGTTGATGCCTAACGCTTACGACATACCCAAATACTTTTAGCTTTCGGATGAAGAGAGGGATCTAAGGTGTATGGAATCCGAAAGCTGAATACCTTCGGATTCTATAATCTCACCTCGCTTAACATGCATGATTGCACATTTGTCCACACCAAATTCAATTCTGATGGCGCTACTGAATATTTCAGTTACCTTCAGTAGCTCCATCAGTCGCAATTCGTTGGAGGCAAAGATTTTCAAGTCATCCATGAACAGTAGGTGGAATGTGACTCATCAACCGATAGCCTAGACCTGAATCCTCCAGCAGTGTGCTTAGAGGATTCAGAGCTAAGCAGAACCAAAGTGGACTCAAACTGTCGCCCTGAAATATTCCTCGTTTAATCCAGACAGGCTCGTCATTCCCTTGGATCTGTTGACACCCCGGATAGCGAAGGACCGTCCTCCATTGCCCCATACAGGACCTAAGAAAGTTGCGTAGAGTTGCATCTATCTTGTACAACTCCAGCACCCTCACAAGCCATGTATGTGGCACTGAGTCGTAGGCCTTCTTATAATCTATCCAGTATGTCGACAGATCCTTGCGGGAGCGACGAACCTGTTGGCTAATGGCCATGTCGATGAGGAGTAGCTCCTTAGTACCTCGGGACCCGTTCCTACATCCATTTTGAGAGGCAGACATAATTGAGTTACTGTCAATGTGTGTATTAATTTTTGTTCTCAAAATGGATGTAAGAAGTTTATAGACCGTCGACAAACACGTGATCAGTCTATAATTCTTGGGTTCCGTGAGACTGCCTGACTTATGGAGCAGGTGGGTAACGCCTGTTGATAGAAACTGCGGTAGCGACCCAAACTAAGGCCGACTGGAACTGAGATACCAGGCTAGTGCGAACTAATTAGCCATTTCAACCAAAAATTGGCAATCTATCCGATCCTGGCGATTTCCAATTCGGTAACGGATGGACTGCTCTGGCAACGTCTGATGGCGCAATTAGGACCGTTTCCATTTCTGGCATAGTTACACACTCTCTCGACATCTTGCATCCAGTCAGCCTCAGTGTGACAGACGGGTACAGACCAGATGCTGCGCCAGAATGTACTTGTGGCGGCATCATCTGGGCGGAACACGTCTGTCTAATTTTGTTCAGGTCGCTCCCGAGCTCTATATACCCACCTTTCATCGCCCTAGAACATGCGATTCTGCGTGTATTGATCAACCCGCCGCTTATACCGCCAAATACGGCTCGCCCATGCACAAACTTTCTGCTTCAGGAAGTCGATGCGCTCTGTGACACGGGACATGTATTCTCGAGGGCTTGGGTGACCACTGAAAATCAGCGCTGTGCTGTAGGTCCACTATAGCACAGCATCATGCTGAGTGGAAGCCTTCTTGTCACAGTCACGGCGTGCGGCTGCCGAGTATTTATGTTCTGTGTTGTAATAATAAATCAGCTTTGTTTATTTTTTTTGTTTTGTATGCGATTTATTTTGTATGCACGTGTTTCTGTCACAAATAAATCCATTTTTCTTTCTTTCTTATTTCAGTCCCCGAAAATGCCCGCCTCACAAAGCGCATCACTCGTGGTCTTCTATTGCCCTCCCTGAAACAGTATAGTTTGCCTATGACTACCCTGGCCCCATCGATACGACGCTCGATCCTGCATTGCCAGGCTGGTACGTTTTTGTGCATAGGTAGACGTGGTAATCGCGGTCTAAATTCGGTCGGAGTGGATCTATAATCGCGAAACGCATCCTCCAGTGCGCTCCTCAATCGGTCGTTGCATTGGCTACTTACTGTGGTCATTCTATCATCTTCTTCTTCAACACCATAATTGGATCAATGGTTGACGCTTGTACCGCGGTTTGTGCCAGAGTCGAGACGATAAGGTTGCTCAGTATCTCTGAGCGCAGCCTATCAAGTGCGGCATCGTCCAACCTATGATTGCGTTGGGTGACCCGCACCTGATCCGACAGTCGTTAGGCCGAGACGCTGACGGTTAGTTCTAGTTCCTGAAAGAGAGACAGCATCTTATCACGGTGCGCAGTGAGGTGAGTTCCTCACTCTGTAGACCCATAATATGCGCGCATGACGTTCTCGTTCATAGACTGAGTCCATCTCATGCGCTGCACACAACCACCGGCAGCGGGGACCCGGCTCGGGGCCAGGTGGCCGCTAAGTCCCAAGCTCTTCGGTATCCGGCCTCTACCCTGCCAACGAACAGGTGTTGGCGAAGTCGGCCGGGAAAAATACTCGACGCAACTATCGAGGCCGCTGACGTCACAGTACTCACGGTGGGGCTGGATACCGGCGGCGGCGAGGCGGAGCTGGGCGAAGAGCCCGGAGGTGGTGGGCGTGCTTGACGTGCGGCTGATTTCGTCAACATTTTTAAATTTTCATACTTATTCATTATTTACATGTTCCGAGGTGACATGACAGATGTCACCTCCAATTCGGTAGTTTATGGAAAGTAATTCTGTTATATTCTGGTTCATGTTGTTTTTTTGACATCAGGCTTGTAGAAGTACTCAGAAAATATAAAATTGTGTCTAAAATGAATATAAGTAATTGAAAATAATTTTATCAAATTTCGTGACGTGTTGACGTTGGTGTTGGCAATATATGTATTATTATGTCGTTCATTTATTTTTTATTTATTTTTATGCTTATTTTGCTACATTTTTAATATTTTTATAAAAACAACTTAAAAACATTTAATTAAACGTTGTTATTATTACCTCCTTTAATTAATTTTACAAACTTACAAATTACATTTTTAAATATACTTTCAAAACTCTGAAAAAAACATTAAAAAATTTAAAAAATAGTATCCCACCAGTATCGGGAACAGGGTCCAAGCTACCGGCGGTCAGGGCTCCAGAGAGAGGAACCTCCTGACAATGCGAGCCGTGTCCAGAAGTACCGCTGTCTGAATCAAGCCCTTGATCCAGCTGCCCGACGAGTGCCTCCTCAGGTGTCGAGGCTCTTGGCTATTAAGCCATTGGCTGTCACGACTATCGGCACAATGATTGCTGAATCCACATCCCACATGTCGACAACCTTGCGAGCCAAATCAAGATACTTTATTTCTTTATCTTTCTCGGCTTTCACGAGGTTACCGTCATGCGGGACCGTTATGTCAACAATCATTGTGCGCCGCTCTACTCGATCCACCACCACTATATCAGGCTTATTGGCAACAATAGTCCTGTCAGTGATGATGGATCGATCCCAGTACAATGTGATATTTCAATTTTCGAGAACTGGGTCGGGCACGTACCTGTAGTACGGCACTTCCGATTCCACAAGGCTTTATTTCAGAGCAAGTTGCTGATGGATAATCCTAGCAACAAGGTTGTGTCTATGCAAGTACTCTTCGTTAGCTAGACGAGAACACCCGGAGATAATGTGTCTTATTGATTCCCTCGGACGGTGACATGCCCGACAGATGTCAACCGTGCCGTCTTTCACAAAAAATCTCCGGTAATTGTTCGTCATCATAACTTCGTCCATAATTGCACAAATAAAACCTTCGGTTTCTCCAAAGAGGTCACCGAAACGTAGCCAGGTCACGGACGCTAGAAGATCTACATCGGGTCCATGTAGGGCCCGGAAAAAGCGTCCGTGAAGCTCCTTACTCTGCCATACTTCCATGCGATCATTAGTGTCAAGCACTACAGGTTTGCGCCAGTTCTCTTTGGCCAAGGAGAGCGGGGTGAGGCTCTTGTCCACCGCGACCACATCACGATGCATCCCCACGTCGGCTTCTAGGAAATATTCCCTGAGACTGCATATCTCGCGATTGTGTAGGGTCTTAGCGTTTAAAAAGCCTCGACCTTCACACTTTCGGGGGATATACAGTCTCATTACCGATGACCGTGGGTGATGCATTCGGTTTGCAGTCAGCAGTGTACGGACCCTCCTATCCAGGGCGTCGAGTTCGGTCTGAGTCCATTTGAGTATGCCGAAAGAGTACATCAAAACTGGCATGACCCAACCGTTAAAGGCGCGCACCTTGTTTCCGCCTGACAGAAGACTATTTAACACTTTCTTCAGGCGGCCAAAGAAGCGCTCCTTCAACGATTGCTTCATGTCAGTACCATTGATGCCCAACGCTTCCGACATACCCAAATACTTATAGGTTTCGGATGCGGAGAGGGCTTTAAGGTTTATGGAATCCGAGAGTTGGGTTCCCACGGATTCCACAATCTCCCCTCGCTTTACATGCATGACCGCACATTTGTCCACACCAAACTCCATCCTGATGGCGCTACTGAAAGTTTCAGTTACTTTCAGTAGCTCCATTAGTTGCAAATTGTTGGGGGCAAAGAGTTTTAGATCATCCATGTACAGAAGGTGAGATATAACCTGACCACCTCTCCTCAGCCGATAGCCTAGACCTGAATCCTCCAGCAGTGTGCTTAGAGGATTCAAAGCTAAGCAGAACCAGAGCGGGCTCAAACTATCACCCTGAAATATGCCTCGCTCGATCCTTATCGGCTCGCTATTCCTCAGGATATTCCGACATCCTGGATAGCGAAGGACCGTCCTCCATCGCCCCATACATGCCATCAAGAAGGTGCGCAGAGTTGCATCTACTTTATACAACTCCAGCACCCTCATGAGCCACGTATGTGGCACTGAGTCATAGGCCTTCTTGTAATCTATCCAACATGTCGACAGATCCTTTCGGGAACGTCGAACCTGTTGGCTAATGGCCATATCAATGAGGAGTAGCTCCTTAGTACCGCGGGACTCGTTCCTACATCCATTTTGAGAGGCAGACATGACGGAGTTGGTGTCTATATGTTTGTTAATTTTAGCGCTCAAAATGGATGTAAGCACTTTATAGACCGTCGGTAAACACGTGATCGGCCTATAATTTTTGGGTTCCGCGGTGCTACCTGATTTATGGAGCAGGTGGGTAACTCCTGTTGTTAGGAACTGGGGTAGCAAACCAAACTCCAAAGCCGTCTGGTACTGGGCCGACAAGCGAGCGTGCGATCTTGTAAACCATTTAATCCAAAAGTTCTGCAGCCCGTCCGGCCCTGGTGACTTCCAGTTAGGTAACGGACGGACTGCACGAGCTACATCTTGGGGGCAGATGGTAATAGCCCCCATTTCTGGTATTGGATTGCAGGCTCGCTCGACTTCCCGAGTCCAGTCACCTTCGGTGTGACTGACAGGCACCGACCAGATACTTCGCCAGAAAGAACACATGGCATCATCATCTGGCAGGCACGTGTCAGCCACACTTTGGTTCGGTCGCTCCCAACCCCTATAAACCCACCTTTCATCGCTCTGGAACGTGCGATTCTGAGTGTATCGCTCTACTCGCCGCTTATACCTACGAATACGGTTAGCCCATGCATACACTTTCTGCTTCAGGAAGTCGATGCGCTCTGTGACGCGGGACAGATAGTTCTGAGAGCTAATATCAGTCCCTGAGAACGCCCGCCTTACAAAGCGCATCACTCTTGGACGAGTATTGCCGTCTCTGAAGCAGATTAGTTTGCCGATGAGCGCTCTGGCCCCACCAATACGGTGCTCAATTCTGCACTGCCAAGCTGGTACGGTTGGTTTCGGTCGCGTAGCTCTACAGTCATTGGTAAAATTGACGTGAGCTACACGACATGCCGCTACAGCCGCGCAGTACAGAATTGAATGAGTATCGGTGAGGTCTTCGCAGTCATCAAAATAGTTTGATAACTGCGAATCCAGGTGCGCCACCAGCGCCCTATTTTTGTTATGCATGGGCAAACGAGGTAAGCGTGGTCTAAGTTCGGGCGACATGAACCGATATTCCCGAATCGCACACTCCAAAGCACTCCTCAATTCCTCATTGCACTGGGTACTTACGTTTGTGGCCCTAATCACTTCCTTCGTCAGCTTGATTTGTGTTGGACTGTGATAGTACCTCAACAGTCTGCGACGGGGGGGCGATGACATGGCTACTCTGCATTTCACTTCGCAGGTGATCAAGCACAGTGTCATCCAACATATGATTACGTTGGATGACCCGCACCTGATCCGACAGTCGTTGTGCCGAAACGTTGACAGCTGGCTCAAGCACCTGAAAAAGAGAGAGCATCCGAACACGATACGCGGTCAGATTGTTGCCCCCCTCTGTAGCCCCATATTATGAGCGCATGACGTTTTCATTGATGGATCGTGTCCATCTCATGCGCTGCACACTTCCGCCGGGAGCTGGGACCCTATCAGAGGCCGGTGGGCCTCGAGGTCCTAAGCCGTCCGGCGGCCGGCGTCCTCCTCGTCGACGAGCAGGTGGTGGCGTCGTGGGCGGGGAGAAATACTCGTCGCTCGAGCTCGACGCAACTACCGCGGCCGGTGTCGTCACAGCGCTCCCAGTAGCGCTGGGTACCGGCGGCGGCGAGGCGGAGCTGAGCGATGAGTCCGGAGGTGGTGGGCGTGCTCGACGTGCGGCTGATCTCGTCAACATTTCTTCATTTTTGGTTTCTTATTCAGTGATGTTTTACCGGAGGGGACATCTGTCATGTCACCTCCGATGCGGTAGTTTTTGGTTTCAAAATTACATTATGTTGTAGTTTGATGTCGTTATTGAATTTTCTTTGGTTTTGCAGGTTTCAGGTTTACTTCAGAATAAAAATATCTTGTTAAATTGGGTCAAAAAAAAAATTATAAGAATTAAAATTACGTAAATGAGAAAACGAGACTTTTGTTGATACGGTTATTATTAGAATCTTAACTATTTGTACTAGATAAAGACTTACATATTATGGTAAACTTAAACTACTAACATTAAGTTAGATTGCCAAAACAATAATGACAAAATATAAAAGTTCAACAGTTGTAAAAGCAAAGTTTAAAAACCTTGTTGTAGAAAATATATCATTTCATTGTGTAAATACATCAAAAATATCTTAACAATAATTATTTATTATTCTCATTATTCTCTTTACCAAATGTACCCCAAGTGGGTTTAAATTTAAAACTTGATGGCAAGAAAGTAGATGCTATTACGGAAACTGTATTTCTAGGAATTACTTTAGATTCAAAAAAGCAATGGGGCGCTCACATTAGAGCTCTTTCAGGTAAATTAAGTTCAGCTGCATATGCAGTAAGAAAAATAGGGCAGTTGACCGATGTAGCCACAGCTAGGTTAGTATACTTTGCTTATTTCCACAGTATTATGTCTTATGGCGTTCTGCTTTGGGGATCAGCAGCTGACGTAGGTTCAATTTTCATTTTACAAACAGAGGGCGATCTATGAAATGGATCCTCGCGAATCTCTCATAAAAAACTTCAAAGAAATTGATATACTAACTCTGCCTTCTCTTTATTATCTTAGAAAGTATTTTGTATGTTCGCAAAAACTTAAGACTTTTTAAAATAAGAAGCGATTTCCATAATATAAATAAATACACGTAGTAAAAATGAAATCGTAATACCCAAATTTAGATTAACTAAAACAAGCAAATCATTTCTGATAGACAGTATCCGCTTTTATAACAAGTTGCCAAAGTCGGTTACAGAACTTAGCGATGGAAAGTTCAAAACCCACATCAAACGTGTCCTTATGAAAAAAGCGTACTATAAGATTAAAGACTACGTCGAAGACAAGAAAGTTTGGCAATAATTCCCTATGCACATGTGGCTTCCCTGGTACCTCATAAACGGCATCACTATGTAAATTTCTAATAACTGCTCCCAAATAATGGTGTTTTATTTTATTTTTTATTACATATTGACTTTTACATAACTCTGACATAACATTTTCATTATTTGACATTATTTACCTAATTTTTTTATTAGATTTTGATTTTACTTTATTCGATTATTTTATATTTTGTAAATGTGAGAACGTCGTAGGCCTTGTGGATTGTAAATTTATAGACCATTGTCTATTTGTTTGACATATGGTACTTGTTGACAGGCCTACACTGGCCTCCCATACCTATTAACACTGTAAGTAAAAAACATTGTAAAAGACAAATATTTTTAAAATAGTAACCATGGAGTTTCTTGCCGGCTCTTCTCCATAGGAAACGACCAATTGGAACCGTGCACCTAAAATCTGACGTTTCATAAGTGCCCATGTAGGTTTATGTGAAATAAAATATTTTGATTTAGATTTTTGATTTTGAATAGTGCAAATAAACGAGGTTTTCATCATTTTGTACACCGGGTACAAAATTTTGATGGTCCCAAGAAACAACAGAGTGCTTATGTAAGGTTATTTAGTTTTTAAATAATATTTGAATTCCTCCACAGTGGCTGAATTGTGGCCTCCACCGGCACTATTCTGGATTACAAAGACTTCTTAGTTCCATACCGATTGGCACATGATGATATTTTTTTCTAATAATGTGCAAATTGACGCAGGTAAATCAAATTATTATATATATTGGTATATATATATTGGTAATTATATTTGCTAAACTTCACAAGACCCTAACCAAATTGCGGTAACGAAACTATAGCGCGATCTAATACGACGCCAACACCATCTAGTTACGTCATTTACAACTTGGAAAAACACAATTATTTTGTTGACCTGATCAGCGGCTTTTGATCATGCATGATCATTAACATACCGCCCACCAAGGACATTTCTGATCGAATGTCCTTTCTGAACTACATTATATAGGTACGAATTTGTAGCAATAACTTGACCTTATAGGTTTGATCTAAAATCTTAACTATTTGTACTAATAATAATATCTACTTTCTTGTCATCAAGTTTTAAATTTAAACCCACTTGGGGTACATTTGGTAATGAGAACTTAAGACATTTAGTTTTATTCGCATTGAGTAAAAGATTATTAGCTGTAAACCATCTCGAAAGAACAGCCAGACTATCATTCACATGTAAGACATCCGTATCTTTTCCATCTATTTAAAAAATAAGAGAATGTGTCATCAGCGAATAAAATTATATCTGATAAGTTAGCCATCATGTAAGGAAGGTCATTAATATAAACTATAAATAAGAAAGAGCCGAGAATTGAACCTTGAGGCACTGATCTTAACTAAGGACCCCGAGGATGTCGCCCCGTTAACGTTCACTTTCTGTTGCCTGTTTGATAGATAGGAAAGAACAAGATTAGCGGCTTGTCCACGAATTCCGTAGTGGTGTAATTTACAGATCAGTGTATTGTGGTCAACGCAGTCAAAAGCTTTTCAGTCAAAACGCGGTGACAGAAAATGCCAATTGCATCCTGGGACTTCTCCCAGGATTTCAAAATGTGACTGATGAGTTTTACTCCCGCATCAGTCGTCGACCTACCTTTCGTGAAACCAAACTGGCGACTCTGTAAAATTCCATTTGAATTAAAATGTGACAACATCTGGTCTAGCATGATTTTTTCATAGATTTTACTCAATGCTGGTAGCACAGATCTATAATTAGAGGGATCACTCTTACTACCCGATTTGAAAATTGGTACATACTACTTTACTATGTTTCATTAAATCAGGAAACGTACCGCTGTCTAAACATTGATTAAATATGTCTGTTAGGACAGGGGCAATTGTGTCAATAATATCTCCAAGAACCTTGACGGAAATCCCCCATAAGTCTTCAGTGTTTTTTTATGTTAAGCCTTTTGAACGCTTTTTTAATTGTGACAATAGAAATATTCCTAGTTTTAAATTCGAGCCTGTCTTTACTGAAGTTTTCTTTGATTAAAGATAGCTAATACAGATGATGCAGACAGCTAATACAGATGATGAGGGAAGAGATTTCGTAACCTCAATTGGGATGTTGGTGAAGAAATTTTCTAGTGACTCAGCAACCTTCAACTTATCTGAAATGGTTTCGTTATCAATTTTTAACGACAAGTCATTCTGATCTCGCTGTTTTGTGTTTCCAGTTTCTTTGTTAATTACCTGCCACACAGCTTTTATTTTATTATGGGAAATAATAATTTTGTTACTTATTAATTTAGACTTAGCTTGAGCGCAGACTCTTTTGAATATTTTTGAATAATTTCTTACGTAATCACGAAGAGTTTGATCAGACGTCAATGATTTCTCGTGATACAACCTATATAAAATATCTCTGCTTTTTCTAAGGCCAACAGTGGCCCATTCACTAAATTTTGGTTTAGTATTGATAGTAACTTTTTTATGGACAGGACATGCTTTATTGAATTCTTGGCATACTGTAGAAAATAGTGTACCATAGTTTAAATTGGGGTCTTGTGAAACAAAACTAGCTTTTGAAAGATTGCTATTAAGATTATTATTAAACATTTTCAACTTACTTTTAGTAAGAGGTCTTATTTCAATAGTTTTATTTGAGTTTAACTTTTTATCTAAGTCAAATGACCAGTTGACTAGTATGGTCTGACCTGACGCCACTAATTAAGGTGGAGTCTTTTATTATACAGTTAGTAAATACATTGTCTATGCATGAATACATTGTCTATGCTGATATTCTAGTCGCTTCATTAAATATACATTTTAAATTGAATGATTTAAACAATGAGATTAACTTACATTTTTCCTTCAACCTCCGCACATGCTACCTCACATAAGCGATCAACAGAGCAGGCAGTGATATCCTTTCCCTATATCTAAAACGACTATTACACAATATCAAAGTACCACCCCCTATTGAGGACCTGTTGTATGCAATGGCCACAAAAAAAATATTTACATTAAACAACATCCTATCCGGTTTTAACCAAGTTTCACAAAAACATAAGATATCCATATGACATTCATGTATATATTCAATTCCGTTAATCACACAATGGCGAGCTGTCGGGTCAATAACACCATAAATATAGAGCGGTTGTGACTTCCATGACGAGGGTACATGCCATGTCACTGGTTTACCCACTGTGGGTAGATAAGTGGGAGATAGAGGGAAACATGGTAAACCGGTTAAGTTAAGTAAATGAGACCAGAAGAACCCTTTTGCAAAGAGCTCTGTATTTTGCTTGTGTTTGTAATTGCAAATAGTGAATACTATTATATTTTTGTACTCTATAAATCTAGCTTAGAACAACGTAAGCTCAGCAGCTACCTATCATCACTGGATTAATCATCTGTTAGGTCCGTATTACAGAAGGAAACTCAAGCATTGATCTCTGTTTAAAACTAGTTTTAAGTCTTGTTTGAATTTTAGAACGTTCCTCAAGCATAGATTCATTGATCATAGTTCAGCTGAGTTATGCTTTATTCTAGATCATCGCTCAGTTCTTGAATCGAACCCAAGCAGTGATTTGATCTGTAATCACCCAAGTGTGGTCGCGACCGCGCTTGAGCATCATTTTGTCGTGTCAATGTCAGTTTTTGTTCTGTTCAAGTGTATGCGTTGTCGAGTTTTAAATATTGTTGGTTTTATTTATTACTATTATAATGGATGTATTTGGAGAAGTAGATCATTACAATAATAGTTTTTTTCTAAAGTAATAAAAAAATTCTTGCGCCCTGCCATTATAATAGTCTTACGAGTTTACAATCAGCAAAACAAACAACGCTGACACCTAATTGACATACTAAATTACTGACTGATAGTGACAAATTTTAATATAGATAGCATACCTATTTATGGCCATAGATACAAGTTTAATATGCTTGACAATTTTGCTTACAAACTTACTATAGTTTACTTCAAAGAGTTTTACTTCAATAAATGTGGAATTGTACTATTCGGGACCGAAATAATAACGCTGATTTCCTATATAATTGGCCACCTACATTATATTTTACTGTTTCTAATCTAAATAAAATAAAATCTAATCTGTAAATAAAATAAATCGTAAACGAAAACAAGCTGATACATTGACAATACATCTCTGCTTGAGGCTCGATTTGAGCCTCGATTCAGCTGAGTATAGATTGATTACCGTTCTGGAATAAGAACTATGCTCAAGTATTGATTCTATACTTAAATAGTGATTGACTGATTTACGATCAAACTGGACTTGAGGAACGTTCTGTAATACGGACCTTAGTATTTTAAACCTATGTTTCAACTCTACGCACTTTCTTTGAGTCGTGTATGGGGCAATGGAGGACGGTCCTTCGCTATCCGGGGTATCAACGGATCCGGGGAAATGAAAGGCCTGTATGGATTATACGGGGAATATTTCAGCAAAATGTCCGGTTGGTATGAAACCATTTGTTGCATATTCATTCAGCTTGTGTGGCTCGACAATGAGCATCCACTTCATAAATAAGCGCTCCAACTATCTAGAATTCCTTCTTCCGCACATCTCTTAACCCACAGACTCACAGTATTTGTCTAGAACAAAGAATGTGATACTAGTAGACATCTATAAGCAAAATTTATATTTAAAACATTTTACTCGTCATTCACTAATTTAACAAATAACAATTTAAATTTAGTAAAATACGAAATATTTAAATGATAACAGTCCGGTTTCAATATGTATTTGTGTTATCACATCATTTACATCCTCTTTTACGCAGCGCAACAATATTTGCCAATGTTTTAATATTTGCACAACTCCGCTAATTAACAGATTTAAACATTCGTCACTAACCAACAACATTCAATTAGGTGAATAGTTGTAACGAATTACATCTACCTCACTGAAATCGAAATAATTTACTCAGTTTTCTGTGGCCTACCTACAAAAATTTATTATTTATGGAAACAAGATGAACGAGACAAGTATCGATTGATTATGGAACCACTTCAAGTAATTTCATTAATACAACCAAAAATTTATAATTTTAGGTATTATTAATAACATATCAATAACTGGAAAAATATATTATTTGAAAATAACATCACGCAGGCGCAGATGAGATTCGAACTCAGGGCTCGCCTTAATCCCTGCGCTGCTACCCAAGCACGGTAACGATTAAGCTAGCATGCCATATGTTAAGTTAGTTGAAATTATGAACGATAAAACAATATTAATACACAATTACCAATTTATTAGTGAGCAGAGATAGGTATGTTTAAAAGTTATGCACTTTAACTATTATTGATCAAACTAGAAATTAGGTTAACATTCGGTAAACATTTAAAGTAGAACCAAAACCTTTTAGGAAAGTGAATTGAGGAAACAATATAATTAGTTGAATCAATCGTGAGATTAAACAAATAAATAATAAGAATCTGTTCCAACTAATGCAATAACGTAGCTAAAAGGATGAGTGGTCCCTCGTACGGTCCCAGCTAAAAAAGAGACCGGGCGCGGCGGTGCGCCGAGCGAGCCGGTCTCCTCCCCACCAGCAACCGCGGTCGTCCCATGTTGACTTCACGGTTAGCTAGGTGACGTTTGTAGTTCCGGTCGACAATACAGATGGCGCTCGCTCCACGAAGTTGCAAACACGGCCATTCTGCAAGGCGCATGTCCCAGGCGCCCCACGAGTCTAGGTAAAACACTGAAACAAAACCAAAATCAGTCAATCAATTTATTTAAACAAAACAAAGGACTGTAGTACACGTTTAAAATACCGTTTTACAAAATAAGTACTATTTCTACAAACGTGTGGGTGAGCACTGCTCTCCTAGCTAGGTTATGGTAACCTGTGTTAAGGAGAAGCAGTCCGGTCCCCTAAGGTACAATGACGTAAAAGTTACATAGTGCCTCTGATGTTATCAATACAATTTCGAAGAATTGAGTTAGAAAATTAAGTTTCAGACTGTTTGGATTTCAATAAAATAAAATAATATAATTTAAGTTAAATGTGTGTGTGTGTGTGTGTGTGAGTGAGTGTGTGAGTGTGTGTGTGTGTGTGTATGTGAGGGGGTGTGTGTGAGTGCTTGTCCATGTTCATCACCTATGTTAAGAAATTTTCAGTTTCATCATATGACTTGCTTTGGAGGTACGTTTTGTATAATCTTCTTGCATTTGTAATAAGTTAGACCGTAGATTTGACACTCTTCGTTTATTTTGTTGTATAGAAACGGACCAAGAAAATGAAAAATGCTCTTGACAAAAGTTGAGCATACGCGCGGAAGGGTGCATATCCCATATTTTCGACGTTTACTACGTTTTTTATTTTCTATTATTCGGTACAGGGTGCAGCGGTGTTGCACAATGACAGTCTGTAGAATGAAGTGTCGCCGAACATTTAACAGCTTGCAGTCATTGTATAGTTGATCAGTTGGAATAAGAATCGGACGAAAAGTTGCTACTTTTAATATGGCCCCATGTGCTACTTCTAGCGGCTTGAGGGTGGTTTTAGCTGCGCCGCCCCAACACGAAATGCAATATGTCACGATGTATAGGCAAAGTGCGAAATAGACATTACGTATTATAATGGGATTGGCAATATGCCGGAGAGTTTTAAATATGTATATCAGTTTGCGAACTCGTCCAGTTAGCAGACCAATATGAGACTTAACGTTGAGATGCCTGTCCAAGACTATTCCAAGGTATCTGATGCTTTCAACAGAGGTTTTAAAAGGGCATTGACATATTGAACCCTGTATTTTCGAAATTGGAGTCTTTGGCTGAGAGACCGAGGTCTTAGAATAAGTCAGAAATTTAGTTTTGGAGGTATTAAGGGTTAGAGTGTGGGAATTAAGCCAATTTAAAGCCACATCAAAGCCAAGCTGAGCTTGCTGCTGTAGTTGTGACCAGGAATCCGCGATGAAGGTTATTGCTGTGTCATCTGCAAAGGATATTACCTTACCATTAACGATATTGAGATCACACAGGTCATTAATAAAGATTAAGAAAAGAGTGGGACCCAAAATGATTCCCTGTGGGACCCCGTAGTGAATTGAAAGCTCGTCGCTGTAATGGCCATCGATCCTGACTTTTTGCGAACGATTGGAGAGATAGCTTTGAAAAAGATCCAGTTGATGCACTCTGACGCCTATTTTCTCAAGTTTGATTAAGAGTGTAGATACGGGAACAGTATCGAACGCTTTTGCGAGATCTAGAAAAATAAGGACCTTTTTATTTTCATTTATATGATCAATGACAAAGCTGGTTAGGTCATGAACTGCGTCACAGGTAGACTTATTTTTACGGAAGCCATATTGTTGTTGCGAGATTAACTTGCAATGCTCCAGGTAACTAACCAATCTTTTGTTAATCAAGCGTTCAAGAACTTTGAAGATTGGATAGATTATTGCCTTTTTAAACGAAGCTGGAAAAACTGCTGTTTCAAAACAAATATTGAATATATGGCATAAAATTGGCGCCAGAGTGGTGGAAAATTTCTGTAGTATTGTAGATGAAATGCCATCCCAACCAGTAGCAGCATGTGGTCGCAGTGAATTTATGATAGATATAATTTCTTCCGGGTCAATTTTATCCAAGACAAAGGATGAAGTTAGTGCAGTACTGTTTTGTGGGGTAGGTGGTTGTTGTGAAGGCGTCGTTTTTACAATGTCATCTGCAAGTTTCTTGCCAATATTGACAAAAAAGGAATTCACATTGCTACATGACTGTGCGGGTGTGGGTGATGAGGATAGCAATTGGGTGGACGAGCGTGTAGTTTTTGTGGTGTTTGTTATACATTTTAAGGTATCCCAGAGTCATTTTGGGTTATTGCTTGCTTTGCTAAGTTCTTCCGCATCGAAGAGCCTCTTCGCCTGTTTAAGAATTTTGTTACAAAAGTTTCTGTATCGTTTATAGGTTATATTTAACATTTCGTTATCTGGAGACAGCTTGAGGTTTCTGTGCATGGTATCTCTGTTTCTCATGCACCGTAACAGGCCAGGTTTTAGAATCTTCTGTTTAGCAGTTACTTTTTTAATTATAGTGTTTTCTGCTATGGCTAAAGTCAGTTCTTCAATGAATTTGTCGGTAGCGGTATTTGCGTCTGTTGCACTAAGAATAGCGTTAAAGTCTATGTTCAAAATTGATGCGCCAAGTGCCTCATAATTGAGTTTTGTTATGTTAGACTTAGTGATGATAGGGATACGTTTGCTATCCAAACAAAGTTGTGAAGAACCATGGTCGGTTACCGTAGACTCATAGACAAATGTGAGAGCGGGTGTCTGTTCTCAGGATAATATGGTCCAGGCAATTTTTTTCCCTGGTTGGGAGGGTATGAGCTGGAAGAAAACCATGAAAAGCGAGGGAATTCAAATACTCGTGGGACCGTGTATCAAGAGAAGAAGGTTTGATGTCAAGATTTAAGTCACCCGCTATCACAACTGTTCCGAGGGCATGGAGCGATGGAAGTATGCGATTGAGGGCAGAGAGGAAGTTCTGTATGTTGTTTGTAGACGGTGAGCGATAGATACAGAGTAAGGGCTACGTCAGGATTTATTTTTATTATCAATCCTGAGGCAGATTGGCACAAGTCTGGTTCCTCACCGACCGCTACAATTTCCGTCTTAATTAAGACCACGACGCCATCACTTTGGTTCATGTGCTTGGTTGTTTTAAAAATCGTATAATTGGGAAGAATTGGAAGAATTGAGTTACTAGAACATGGAAGCCAACATTATGTCAGGACTATTACGCCACAGTCAAATGAGATACGATGTAATAGAGTTTGTAAGTTTGTGAAGTTACAAACGATTGAGTTTGTTCCGGAGTGCATGAATGAGTCACTGATGCAGAGAGTTCATCGATGTTATTGATTAGGTAAATTGCGGTACTAGCCATTTGTAAAAGATTTTATAGTTGAGAAGGCGACGACGAAAGTTTTCAAGCTGTCTGTATAAGTAATACTGGTGTGCTTGAGGTGATGTGACTGTGTGTGTGTGTGTGTGTGTGTGTGTGTAGAATGTGTGATTTTGAAACGAATTGTGTGTTCTTTGTGTGTTATTGTGAAATGTTGTATGCTTCCTGTGATTTGTTTGTGTTTGTAAATCGTGAGGGTTGTGTGTGAGAGTTGTGTTTGTTTGTTTGGGTGTCTGATTACCTCAATGGTGAAATACATACATGTTATGAAAAAATCAGTTGAAAGCGAATACAGTAAAAACAATGCTAAGAATAAAGCCAAAGTTAAGATTAAAATTAAAATAATTAGACTGGAGTGAGTAGAAAGTTATGGAATTTAACATCTAGTCATTTCCCCAGCTCCGTTTTATTCAGGTCCGCTTCGTTTTTAATCAAGAAATGTTTCTTCCCCAAGGCCTGAAGAAGAAATACTCTGCCCGGTGAAGTCCAGCAAAACTTAAAGTAATGTTCTGTTGCAAATTTTCGTGCCAGATAAAAAAGCCGTTGCGATTTATGGGTGAGATTCTCTGAGAGGTAGATTGGTTTCGCAGCACCGGCTAGTTTTATATGGTTTGTATTTAACTTGTTTTGGCTATTCTTCTGGTTGAAATTGCGTAGGTTTTGCATAATATTATCTTTTGTAGTGACACTGACAAATTCGACTATGATTGGGGATGTACCATTTTTCTTATTTATGCGGTAAATATCTTTGATTTCCTGGCTTTGCAAGGAAACATCCAAGACGCTAGTTGTTTTCGTGATTAATTTACAGAGATCTTCTTTACTTTCTCCCTCCAGCTTAGGTATATTTCTAACCTCTATCCTGGATAAAAATAAGAACCGTTCCATATTTTCAACTTTATCCTCGAGTTGGCTTATGTAGCTAAGGTCAGCTTTACGTTCGGACTCAATTTGATCAATCCTAGTCACCATAACATCATACTGCTTTGTGGTGAAATCTAATGATTTCTTGATTTCCTCATTTTGTAAAATAATTTCTTCCATAGATTTTTGAAGTGCTAGAAACTTACTGTCGGTCTGAACTGTGGCCGATTTTAGCAGATCCCGTATCTCCTCCATGAAGGATGTTTCGACCTCTTCGCGTTTGTGCTTCCTGTTACGCGTCGTAACAAAATCAGTATCAGCCAGAGTTAGATTCGGGGTAGAGTCGGATTGTGTAATAGTGGGGGCTGTTAAATTTAGATCACCAGTTTTGTTAGTTTTAGGTGGCGTGCGTTTCAGCGACACTGAATTCATTATTCTCCTCAGGTACCTCGAGTTTAGAAGTTAGAGAGAACGAACCGCGTACCAAATTAGAACAATTAGTACCGTTTATGCTCGGGGCGGCGCTACTGGTCCCTTTCACTGATGCAACAAGTCCGCTTATAATGTCGCTGGAACACACCACGAACTTTGTCTCCGGGAGGTTGGTAGCAGTAGCAGCGCGATGAAGATTGCGCATACGCAGGACTTTCACTTTTAATGCGTTTGTACAAGCGTCAGAACTCTGTGCACTCGCGGCTATTCACCGATGATACGGCACTTTTAAAACAAAAAATCACTGTATAATTATATCTTGTATTTCACTTTGCGAAAGACCGAAAACAGTTATTTGTCGGATTACAATATACTAGACGTGTGTTTAGCAAAAAAGAAAAAGAAGTAACAACTGTTATGTAATATTTCGAAATTGAATTACTAAAGCACGACTTAGAGGTCTATGAGCGCGTACCGGCTTTTGAAAATCAGAACTAGTTTTCTAAATCTGCAAGTAAGAACCACAAGCCATAATTCGCTTTTGACCCATCAGCAAATGCCTACTCTATTAATTCTCGGTAAACCGAACTTAAAGGGACTATGATACACTTAAGAGTCCTGGTTTTCCTAGAGCTTATCACTTGGAATCACTTGCATTTAAAGAGCTTTTCGCTACATTTAAATGTACCAAGTTGTTTTCCAAGCTTTATTCACATTTGCTGGTGTTTCTATCCTGGCGAGGATTACGGTACAAGTGTTTTATCTAGTCTCGCGAATAAAATGTCAGCAATACCATGTGAGACTAACCACTTCATTTTATTAACAATAAAATTATAAGGCAGTGTATTTTTTCATTATTAACTGCAGCCAGGAAAGCGCAATACATACCTTTAAAACTGCGAGTTGCCAACACGGACCTTATTTTTAATAGCCTACTCCAATTTCCAGTCATCGATTGGATCCAATACTTTATATTTTCAGCCGCTGCCACGCCATTGTATGGTTTACTGCTCCTTTCAGAACCTCTAAGGTCTGTTACCTTATCTGTCATTACCCAGAACTTTTTTGACTCGAAACAGTCCTTTGAAGATGGGCAGGAGTTTTCTGCTTCTACCATCGTTGCTCTGACTCTGTGTTCTGATCAATACCAAATCTACTGCTTCGTAAATATTAGCTTTTGACCGAGTTTTATCAAACCTTTGTTTTTTTTTATATTGCACTGGCTTTAATATTTTTATCTACCTCTGCTCGCAACTCCGTTACGTCCACTAGCGATTCATCATCAAGCTCTGGCTCTACATTGTCATTATCAACGCGAAAACGATATCCTAATAAAACCTCACTAGGAACGGCATTAATAGTTCTATGAATTGTACTGTACTACAAAAGAACCCATCGTGCGATCCGGGGAATAATACTCTTTTTAGTCAATGCATACCTGACCGCATTACAATCTGTGAAAACGGTGAAAGGTGAACCAATTAAATAAAGCCGAAATTTTTTAAATGAATGGTAATTCTTTTCGTCCTCAGTTGTCTGACGGCTATAGTGATACACAGGTTTTTCACCCTCATCAACAACTTGAACAAGAATACTCGCAACGCCATCACGACTAGCGTCCGTATACAAAACGGTCTCTTTTTTTGGATCAAAAATAGATAGTACATTATCCGATGTCAGTTTAGCTTTTAAAATTTGAAAAGATTGATCATGCATGGAACCCCAAGACCAAGAAGCATTTTTTTAAATAATTTAGTAAGAGGGGCAGAAATTATAGCGCAGTTTTTAATAAATATTTTGAGAAGGTCAAAATGGCGCTGTCGTAGCTAGTTCCCAACACTAGCTAATAATACAAGCCGTGACGTGGTTTCATTTTATTTTAGCGAAAATTGACGCGCTCTTGTGTTCGTTGATACTCCGAAATTGGAGTTTGTAAAACGTTTTCCAAGAGTTTTAAATTTTCCTTAATAGTTTTGTGTTACTAGATAAACGTCATCTAAATATACAATGACGTTCTCAAACCTTAAATTACCTAACACATTATTCATTATCTGTTGAAAACCAGATGGTGCATTAGCCAAACCAAATGGGAGCCTCAGAAATTCATAATGGCCATCTTCGGTAATGAATGCCGTTTTCTCTATGGACTGTGAGCTCATAATAATTTGGTAGGAACCACTTTTTAAATCAAGACTGTTAAAATATTTATAACCCTGTAGTCTATCTATAAGATCCTCGATTCGGGGCATTGGGTACTTGTCTTTTACTGTTATTTTATTCAATGCGCGATAGTCAATGCAGAGTCTTTTCTCGCCATTCTTTTTCTTCACAAGCAGAGCAGGACCCGCGTAAGTGGGGAGTGACTTTCTCAAATTATTTTATTTTCCATTAATTCCTGCATCATATCGCGAGTAATCTTTCTATCTGTATGAGAGGCTCGAAACGGTCTGCACTGCACCGATCGTGGGACTGTCAGTGCAATAACCATCTGGTGGTTATCCACTTTCCCTAACTCTTTTATGTCTGACGCGACACACTGTTTATATTGTCAAAATAAATTAATTAATTCATTTAAGTGAGTGTCAGTATCGATCTTACTCTCATGTATAGCGTCACAGAATTCACTAAATTATTGCGCATAGTCGTACTTGAATGAATTACCTACACGTGAATACATCAAATCATTTTGCTCCATTATGTTACGGCCAATAAGAATATCACAACCTACTAAGTCATCAATAACGTAAAAGTTTACACCATTAAAGACACACCTCCACACCACACCACCACAGGGACTTTTCGTGTGACCGGTTTAGAATTATGCCTAGACAATCCTTGTAATAAAACTGGCGAGGATACTATCCTCGCCAGTTTGAAGCGAATATTTTCCACCACCGGTTCGGAAATCAGGGAACAACTGCTTCCCGTATCAATAAATGCCTCGTGGACAAAGTGACCACGGTTAACTGTTTTAACAAACTTATTTCGCGGATCAGGGGTAAGGATCAATTTGGTTTCCTCAGTTTCTGGTTTAATTAATCCTGTACTTTGCTTACTACGGCACACAGCTTCAACATGGTCTTTTTTTACAAAAGTTACATTTAACTAGATCACACTGATTTCTTTTATGATTTCCGCCGCAAGTGTAACATTAAATAGATTTCCGAAAATGTGTTGAACCGGCTTTATTACTTTCATGCGCATTACTAGAATTGGCGTTATTGTTTGAAGAGGTAACGTTCGTGGACGGTTGGCTAAAATTATTCGTTTTATCCACTGTTTTATGTTGTTTTTTTTTTCTTATGACGTGATACCTTTGACTTCCTTCTAGGCAGAGGTGACGACGTTCTGGAGCTGGTACTCGTCGTGCTACTGCTACTTGACGACGATCGTGCTCGCTTGCGATAACGCCTGCGTTTGCCCATGACACGTGGTTTCCACTTCTGATGTAAACAATAAAACAATAATAATACACAATTACCAATTTATTAGTGAGCACAGACGGGTATGTTTAAAACTTAGGCACTTTTACTATTATTGATCAAATAAATCCAACTAGAGATTAGATTAACTTTCGGCAAACATTTAAAGTAGAACCAAAACCTTTTTGGAAAGCGAATTGAGGAAACAATCTAATTAGTTGAATCAATCGTGAGATTAAACAAATAAATAATAAGAATCTGTTCCAACTAATGCAATAATGTAGGTAAAAGGATGAGTGGTCCCTCGTACGGTCCCAGCCAAAAAAGAAACCGGGCGCGGCAGCGCGCCGAGCGAGCCGGTCTCCTCCCCACGACCAACCGCGGTCGTCCCATGTTGACTTCACGGTTAGCTAGATAACGCTTGTAGTTCCGGTCGACAATACAGATGGCGCTCGCTCCACGAAGTTGCCAACACTAACAGACCAATGGAGTGTGTGTGCGTGTCTATAGTATAGAAACAACTTATAGAAGAAGATCGTAAGTGAAACCGAAGCGTCAATCTATTGCTTTGTGAGATTGCTTATGGACTTTACTTCTGAGAGGTACAAAGCGTTCAAAAGCGGTCGCGATTTGATGGAATATTTCCCACGCTCAAGTAGGCCATCAACGTTTTCAAATGAAGTTAACATCGCAAAAGTGATGGAAATGAAATTTTTGGAAGCAAAATTCAAAGTCATGTTGACTGTTTTCTTTGAATATCACTGTGTTGTGCACTCTGAATTCTTGCGGAAAGGTCACCCTGTGAATAAAAAATACTACTGGAGCGCTATGCGGCGTTTAAGAGAGCAAATTCGACGAATAAGGCCACACTTATGGAAAGAAAATTCATGGATTTTATTTGATTGATTAGATTTGTACAAGGACATCATTGTCATAAATATTTTCCAATCTGCTAAAACAGTGTAGGAACACTCTGATAGCCCCCATTTCACAGATATTTAACAAGTCTATAAACACAGGTGTTTAACCTCAAGCTTTTAAAAAAGCTCTGATTCACCCAGTACATAAGGGACGGAAAGAGACTGTGTCAATAACTGTAGGCCAATATCAGTGTTATCCGCACTATCCAAAATGCTTGAAAAGATCCTGAATGGAATTCAGGATTTTTTCCTGCGTACGTATAAATCCGTACCATCTGCTCGGTATACATTACGTATAGATTTATACGTACGCAGATGATACGGATTTTCTATCGTGGTACATGGTTCTGGTTGGGCTCTCGTAAAGCAAATGGCTGAAGATTGCCTTAGGAGAATAATGGGTTGGCTTAACCCCAACCTACTGACACTTAATTTTGATAAAACGAATCATGTAGCCTTCAAAATAAGGAAAAATAACAAACAACCTGATGACTTTAATATAATTGCACATACTTGTATAGAAAAAATACAAAACTGTAATTGTAAGTACATAATACCTGCCAGTGTTGTCAGATATTTAGGTGTACAAATCGATGAACACCTAAGATGGGATCAACAACTTAAAAAAGTAACAATAAGGTTGAGATTCACGATTTTTTTCTTTCAAACTCTCAGAGAATCTGCATCACAAGAGCTTCTCATAATAATCTAAATCTCATTGTGTCAATCTTTCCTAAACTACTGTATCCCAGTGTGGGGTGGTGCCTCAAAGACGATGTTTCTAGCCCTCGAGCGAGCCCAAAGAGCTGTTCTGAAGGATATAAAAAGTAAGCCTTTTATATACCCAACAAGGCAATTGTACTCAGAATGTCAGGTCCGTACTATACGACAGCTTTTTGTACTCGCATCCACTCTGAGGAGAGGGCATCGAACAGTACTCCCGCCTGTTAATTCTGATAGACGCAGACATCCAGCACCTTGCCCAAATATCCCACACAGCACAAAATTTGGAAGGCGACAACATTATGTCTTAAGTTTTATATTATATAACAGACTAAACAAAAAAACGAATATAGTAAAACTTTGCAGTCATGAAGCCAAAAATAAGTTAAAAATGTACTTACTACAATTGGATTAAGAGACACTGAAAATCGAATGACCCTTCATGAATAATACAGGTAGTATTACCAAACAAACACATTTATTTCCTCACTTACTTCACCACTACAACATTCACACACATTCCTCTATTTCACACACATATTCACATCCATATCTCATATCTTCAAATTCACCAGCAAAATGGTGGGACTTACTAAAATGAACTATATATATTTTGGTGCCACAAAAATTTTCTAATATATTATGAGAATGTCAATAGCTGAACACTATACCCTGAGATACAGATTCCCGCCTAGTTCAGGGGCTAGGGTCAATTCGTTGTGCACCTTATTGGAATCACCATAAAATTCGTTTAAATACTTGTCATGTACCTATAATATACTTGAATCTCTTTATGGTGAGAAATAAACTATTTTATTTTATTATATACTATTATTGTGAACGAATTTTTGACCAAAAACTCAACAAAAAGCATCGAGCAAGCATCTTTTTCACCAGATATGTCTCCAGCCGACTTCTTTCTTTTCCCTAAAGTAAAATTACCACTTCGTGGCTCCGGTATTCATTCGGTAGAAGACATAAAGGAGAATTCGCGGCGAGAACTGAAATCAATTCCGGAAAAAGCATACTTTCAGGTTAAATAAATTTGGATGCATAACTAACATTTTGTGTATTTTTTTTTGACTGAGTAGTATTTTAAAAATAAAGCCCGTGAAGGTATTTTAACTCCAGTTGCTACATTTTTTTTTTCTGTTATAACTATTAAGACCCGACCTATCTCCCCGACTCCGGCTTGACGTCGAATAACGGGACAACCTGTAAATTACCCCTGATCCATGCTGTACAAGTAGGGAAAATGATATGGAAGACCTTCAATGCACATGATAAATGGAAGAGTTAGTAATTTACATGTTGTTTGCTTTCGATTTGTTATGATTTATTACTTTTGCGTAGTCTTATAAATAAAAAATGTATGGTAAGTATCATTTTTGTTTCCTAGTTTAGAAGGAAAATTTATAGTTTGACTAGCTGACCCCGAAATCGTTGTTTTGCTTCTTTTTTCTTTGAAAAATCGATGTTGGCCGATTCTCAGACCTACCCGATGTGCACACACAATTTCACATAAATCGGTCCAGCCGTTTTGGAGGAGTTTGGTAACACACATTGCGACACGAACATGAGAATTTAAAATATTAGACTAGCTGACCCCGCAAACGTTGTTTTGATTATTTTTTTAATAATAGATGTTGGCCGATTCTCAGACTTACCCGATATGCACACAAAATTTCATACAAATCGGTCCAGTCGTTTCGGAGGAGTTAGGTAACAAACATTGCGACGTTTGTTTGTTTGGCATCTCGCAGGTCAACCTATGCGGTTGTCGTCTGCTTAAGCGGACTTGCCTGTGGATTCCCTAATAAATTTAGGCCTCCAGCCAGGACTTAAACTTATATACTAACTAAAAACTAAGCGACAACGCTAAGATACCCCACAGGGGGTGCCCCCTGTGGGGTACGAACCTCGGCTTAGGGCGTCGCTGGAAGAGGATCAGGATTGGTATTATTTAGGGACGAATTTAAAGCTACAGGCTCAGCGGCGCGGGCTGGCTCGAGCAAGGGTCGGGAGGGGCGTCGATTTGGGCGTCGCGGCGGGCCTCGGCGGCGAGGCCGGTAGGACGGCGATCGGGTTTTGGGCTTATGTAGCGTGCTAGTGGCCTTACTACTCTCCTGGAGGAGGGTAGTGGCGTCGTCGGGGTCGATTAAAGTATGCCTTGGTCGGCGAATACTGCTAATGCGAGAGGGAGTGTAGCGGGCGGCCGCTGTAATCAGGGGGTTTGGATGTTTGATGCCGCAGTCGAAGATACGCTTTGATAAGCGTTTCATGAACTGTTTTATGGTTGGCATTCTAAGGTCGACGTGAAGATCTATATTCGGGACGTAGTAAGGGGCACCCGTAACCCTTCTGAGGAAACGGTTTTGGAGGGTCTGCATCTTATGGAGATGACGTAGGTGAGCATGCGCAAATACGACGCAGGCATAGGTCATGATGGGACGGATGTGGGACATCACCATCAATTCCGAATGCCTTTAATAAATATTTAGAAACTCAAAAGTACAAACTCAAAAGTCGGCAATATTTCTCCATCATCAGTTTTCAGAAGAAATGCCATAAGAACATTTCTAAGTCTGTAAAATTGCCATACCAAAAAAATATTGGCTTATAACCCTCTCACCTATCACTGGGATTTTTAAAAAGGACTAGTTCAACATCGAATAGAGCTTCGGAAACTAGCAACAATTCCATGGAAATTCCGAGTAAATAGCCACCCTGTGTGAGAATATTGGCTGTTGCCTGAAAACAAAAAGTGGTTCGCTTTTCGTGCCTCTCGGGTTAGTAGTGAAAAACTATTTAATTGTAATATTTCGGTATGGTAACGGAATTTTAAATGTTCAGTTACCATTTCAATACTATTTGCGACTTACATCGGTATAAATATCTTTAGTCTTTTCATTTCAACTTAACATAGATTTCCTAAATCAGTATTATTAATATAAAACTACAAAAACTAAAACAAAACAAAACTTTAAATAAAGTTTTATTTCCATGTACCAATTTCATGGAAACACTAAGAGTAAATATTAATTAATCTATCGGGTCAAAGAAACACAGCTAGTCACAGTAAGTTGATGACCGAATTACAATATTACGTTTTCAAGTTTGACCTGTCCTCATCTGACATCGTTCCAGTCTGTGGCTTCAGTTGTAACTGCTAAACTAAACGTCTGACTAAGTTCGGCAATATGTAATTAGGTTAATGATCCCTTCGATCCCCTATTCCCTTCGTCAATTGCCTTGTTTAGGTTATGAAGTGAAACGCAGAACTTCAAATTTAATTTAATATACTTATACAATATACTATAACACTCCTAGCTAGCTATTTACATTGGATACTAAATTAACTGACTAACTATACAAAAAAATACAAAAAAAATAATCTTATTTCTTATTATATATTTACTAACATTGAAACTTCCAATATTAATGCCAATGTTGGTAGGTATTTCAAACGAACGAATTAGGTTCAGGCTTCGGAAAATTTTTACTCAATTACCTTAGCCATAGTTTTACTAACCATAGTTATCATAACATAAGTTTTAAACAAATGATTAAAAGAATTGCAAATACAAACCTAGAAAATTATTCTACTATGGTTTTGCTGAAAGGACACAGTGGATGGTGTGAACACCTTAATTAAGTTAAATATAAAAGCTGATGTTGTGTGCTTTCCTTATTCTGATTCTTTATCATGTGACGAGAATAATTATATTTATAAGTTGAATAGTACTAATCACAAGTTGTCATGTTGCCATAGTGACAAATTATTGTATTTTGACATTAACAAGTTTGTTAGTGGTTTTAAATTAACTCAGAGAACCTTATCTCTGTCTTGGTATAATAGACATCGGATAGCTATGGTGATAGCTTATAATATTAATGAGGTTATAGATAATTCAACAAATTGTAGTATTAGTGACGAGTCTGTGTTGCCTAGTTATACAAGCAACATAGAGATTAATTATGATTCATCATGTTGTACGAAGGAGGATCCAACCATAATACCAACATCCTTGGAGGGTACTACCAGTCAGATAGGTTATAATTTTCTCGCTGGAACCCATACCGCCATTGTAGACTCTTCAGTTGTAGTCGTGGAGGTCACTCCGGATAATAATTTAAACTAGTTAGGAAGACAACAGAAGTAACCCCTTTAAATAACCAATTATTATTAGAGAATAATGATAAAGTATCTTCTGGCAATATAACTCATAGTAATAAAAAACCAAAGGGAGTGCAACATACTATAAAATATTTTAATCTAAATATCCAAGGTTGCGCTTCCAAATTATTGAAAATAGAATTGTTTCTAGAAAGTACTAAGTTTGATGTCATTTGTTTAACAAATTCATTCAATTATTTATGCAAATTATTGTGTAGTTAGCCATTTCAGCCGAAAACGTATGAAACATGGCGGGTCATTGATATTAGTTAAAAATTCAATTAAATCGAAAGAACGAAAAGACATCATCTGACTGTCTGTTGAGCACGCCATTTAATTGTCCTGTGTTGAGCTTGATCAGCTTGTCATAGTATGCGTATACAGACCTCCAAGTTACCAGAATCTACCTGTGTTTAATTCTGTAATGGAAGATGTGTTAAAGAAATTTAGTGCTAATAGTAAGTCAATAATAATCTGCGGAGACTTTAATATTAATTTATTAGAAAATAACTCTAGTACAGTTAGATTATTAAGTCTTTTTATGTCATTTGATATGTCAAATGTTTTTATTGAACCAACCCGAGTGACAGCTTCTTCTGCTACTTGTTTACATAATATTTTTTGTAATTGTGATTACTTACACAAACAAATAGTAAATAAGTTGCCATCTGATCACAGTGGACAAACAATAACATTTTGCTCATATACCTACGCCTTTACAAAAACCACAAATAATGTTTAGGCAAATTACGTGTAGAGATTTAAAGAAATTAAATGTTTCTTTGGCCGGTCAATTATGTAAACAAAGTTTTAATAATATAGGTAACCGAAATGAGTTCTACGCCGCGTTATTTTCACTATTAAACACGCAATGAGACAAAATTCAAATCCTTTGTCAAACGCACACTATTCAGGCAGGCATATTATAGGTTGGAAGATTACATAACTAATAAAAATGCCTGGCTTAATGCCGGTCCTGCTCCACACCACAACTAATTAATTGACATTTGAAACACTGTTGAAGCTGCTGAAGATAGTAAGAATTTATTTGCATTATATAAACTCAATCTCCTTTTTATTATCTGATCCATGCTCCATGCGTCATGTTCGTGAACGGGCGCCGTCAGTTGGGACTGGTCATCTCTTAGCTGCCACGGCTTATTTCAATGATTAATTAGCTGGATTGTTTTTAATTATGTTTTGATGCACTCTGGACGCTTTTAACGTGTACGGTATTTTGTACATCGTTCTCACTTATAGTGTCAACATTAATCGATGTAACTAAGATATTATTATATGTAAAAACATTATTATTTAAAAGAGTGTCCATGGAGTTTCTTGCCCGTTCTTCTCCATAGGTACCTACTACGCTTTGGAATGGGCAACTAGCTTCATATGTCTGACTGACCGACTCCTTGACATTTCAAAAGTGCCTGTAAATGGTTGAATTGAAATAAATGATTTGAGTTTGAGTTTGAGTTTGTAACGCCTCCTGCACGCCAGGGAGACTAAAAGTATTAATACAAAGTTTTTATTTAGTGATTTGGCCACTCCTGGCATTCGTAAAAGTAGAGAAAATCTATTTGAACTTTATGGCCTAAAGCAACATGTGACTCATACAAGCTTTCATCAGTATGTTTCAAGATATTCAAAATTATTTAAAAGTGTGTGCAAAATAGCTAAAGCTCTTTATGTTAGCAATAAAATAAAATCTGCTGATGATACAATAAAAACTACCTGGCAAATAATAAATAATGAAACGGGTAGGAAAAAACAGCGTAATATTGAATTTAATTTAGAGACTGCACGCCCCATCAACTTAAATGTAGATATAGCTCAGGAATTTGAAAACAACTGAGCTAAAAAAAAATGTTCGTTTGGTAATCTGAGGAATCCAAACAGGCCCAAAATGCGTGACTTTTGAAGTGATAGTGAGAAAACACGAGGGAACGAGCAAAAAGACGACTGCTGTCAACGACGCGGGTACAAATAGTCATTCATTTGTAGCGAGCGAGACAATGCTAAAAGGAGACATTTACAATGTTCTTTTTTATTATCCATAATGATTCAGGACGGCTCTGCTACATTAACAACAGACAAGAGACAGGCTCTCGACTGCGCGACGGATGACAGAGAACACTTTATTATTTTCAATGAAACACTTCATTATTTTCAATGAAACACTTCATTAATTTCCCGAATTCGGGATTATTCATTTCGTCAAAAAAAATAAAACAAGCAATTCTAATGGTATGTGGACCAGAGTTAGGTATCCTTCCCCGTTACTGATATTACTGCATAGAATGTCTCGCGGCCGCCGAAAGCATCAAAGTATTTTAATTTTTATGACTAAAATAGGTATCATTATGAAATTGCTTTGTTATTTTGGAGATTTTAAAATATTCAAATTGTATTATAATTTTGATAACGGGTCTCCCTGCTTGACTCCTCTTTTGATAGGGAAGGATGGTCCAGTAGTGGAGATTTTGATAGCGGCTGTACTATTGTAGTAGATGTTCTGCAGGATATTTATACAACTATGTGGTTTCTACATTTTGGCTTTAGAGCGCCTTGAACAATTAGTGGTGGTAGATACGTGGGGCACCCAAAAAGTTTTGCGAAATAAAAATAAATGTTCTATGGGTAGTTACGTTTTTATTAAATCTCTTCAAAGTACTCTCCACTAGCTTCTATACAAAGTTTCATGTGACTGAACCGGTTTGTGAAACACTTTTTCCGGTCCGCCGTAGACAACTCGTTTGCAGCCGATTCGGAAGCTGACAGCGCATCTTCCGGCGACAACAATTGTATCCATTTGAGCAGATTTTTTTATTTTCGGGAATTCAAAGAAGTTTCACAGTGCTAGGTCAGAGCTGTTAGAGAATGAAAAGAAAGAAAATTAATTTATTTGACCCAGGTTAAAGAAGGGTTCGCGTTCTTTGAGGCTCCGATCGGCCCGCAGGTTGAACGCGTCCCAAAGGGTCATGGCCATCCGGCTGGTCCGGGGATACCGCACGGTCTCATGCGAGGCGGCGAGCCTCCTTGCCGGATTGCCGCCATGGGATCTGGAGGCAAAAGCCCTCGCGCACGTATGGGAGTGGCGCGAGAAGGCAAAACGCCGGGGTGTAACTCCGCTGCCGCGAGAAATCACGGTACAGCGGACAGAGCTCCGGCGGGATCTCATGGCGACATGGAGGGTGCGATTGTCGCAACCCAGTGCTGGGCACGCCACAATAGCGGCGGTAAGTCCCCTCTTTGAGGAGTGGTTGGAGAGGCGCCACGGCGTCCTCACCTTCCGCCTGACACAGGTCCTCACCGGACACGGTTGTTTCGGGAAGTTCCTGTTTCGCATAAGGCGGGAGGAAACGCCCGGGTGTCACCATTGTGTGGATCGCCCGGAGGACACGGCGGCGCATACGGTGGAGGTCTGCCCAGCTTGGGCGGAGCACCGCAGTGTCCTCGCGGAGGCGATTGGTGGCGGCGATCTCTCGCGTCCGGCCCTGGTCCAGGCCATGGTACGGAGCGGGAGGGAATGGAAAGCCGTCACCTCCTTCTGCGGAGAAGTAATGCTCGCGAAGGAGGAGGCGGAGCGGGTGAGGGAGAGAGCATTGCACCCTCACGCCCCCACTAGCCGCCGCAGGAGACGCCCTGGGCGTCGGGAGTCGCCTGCAGATTCCCGGCCACCGTAGGCGCCGGCTTGCGGATGGCGAGCAATGGGTAGCTCGCCGTCCGGTAAGGACCAGGCCCGAGTCGACGGCGCGTTGTGTTCCACGCGCGCCTCAAAGAGATGTCAGCACAAAGTGACGGGGTCCGATAGGGCCGACGCCTCAGGGTCGCGGGTTATTCCACAGAGAAAACCGTGGTCCTGGCACAGGCAACTGAAGGAACACGGGTGGGTTTTAGTCAGTAAAAGTCTGACACGCCCTCCCACTCCACCCAGAGCGGGAGTAGTCATTTGAATCATACTGCTTTGTGGTGAAATCTAATGATTTCTTGATTTCCTCATTTTATAAAATAATTTCTTCCATAGATTTTTGAAGTGCTAGAAACTTACTGTCGGTCTGAACTGTGGCCGATTTTAGCAGATCCCGTATCTCCTCCATGAAGGATGTTTCAACCTCTTCGCGTTTGTGCTTCCTGTTACGCGTCGTAACAAAATCAGTATCAGCCAGAGTTAGATTCGGGGTAGAGTCGGATTGTGTAATAGTGGGGGCTGTTAAATTTAGATCACCAGTTTTTTTAGTTTTAGGTGGCGTGCGTTTCAGCGACACTGAGTTCATTATTCTCCTCAGGTACCTAGAGTTTAGAAGTAAAAGAGAACGAACCGCGTACCAAATTAGAACAATTAGTACCGTTTATGCTCGGGGCGGTGCCACTGGTCCATTTCACTGATGCAACAAGTCCGCTTATAATGTCGCTGGAAAACACCACGAACTTTGTCTCCGGGAGGTTGGTAGCAGTAGCAGCGCGATGAAGATTGCGCATACGCAGGACTTTCACTTTTAATGCGTTTGTACAAGCGTCAGAACTCTGTGCACTCGCGGCTATTCACTGATGATACGGCACTTTTAAAACAAAAAATCACTGTATAATTATATCTTGTATTTCACTTTGCGAAAGACCGAAAACAGTTATTTGTCGGATTACAATATACTAGACGTGTGTTTAGCAAAAAAGAAAAAGAAGTAACAACTGTTGTAATATTTCGAAATTGAATTACTAAAGCACGACTTAGAGGTCTATGAGCGCGTTCCGGCTATGGAAAATCAGAACTAGTTTTCTAAATCTGCAAGTAAGAACCACAAGCCATAATTCGCTTTTGACCCATCAGCAAATGCCTACTCTATTAATTCTCGGTAAACCGTACTTAAGGGACTATGATACACTTAAGAGTCCTGGTTTTCCTAGAGCTTATCACTTGGAATCACTTGCATTTAAAGAGCTTTTCGCTACATTTAAATGTACCAAGTTGTTTTCCAAGCTTTATTCACATTTGCTGGTGTTTCTATCCTGGCGAGGATTACGGTACAAGTGTTTTATCTAGTCTCGCGAATAAAATGTCAGCAATACCATGTGAGACTAACCACTTCATTTTATTAACAATAAAATTATAAGACAGTGTATTTTTTCATTATTAACTACAGCCAGGAAAGCGCAATACATACCTTTAAAACTGCGAGTTGCCAACACGGACCTTATTTTTAATAGCCTACTCCAATTTCCAGTCATCGATTGGATCCAATACTTTATATTTTCAGCCGCTGCCACGCCATTGTATGGTTTACTGCTCCTTTCAGAACCTCTAAGGTCTGTTACCTTATCTGTCATTACCCAGAACTTTTTTGATTCGAAACGGTCCTTTGAAGATAGGCAGGAGTTTTCTGCTTCTACCATCGTTGCTCTGACTCTGTGTTCTGATCAATACCAAATCTACTGCTTCGTAAATATTAGCTTTTGACCGAGTTTTATCAAACCTTTGTTTTTTTGATATTGCACTGGCTTTAATATTTTTATCTACCTCTGCTCGCAACTCCGTTACGTCCACTAGCGATTCATCATCAAGCTCTGGCTCTACATTGTCATTATCAACGCGAAAACGATATCCTAATAAAACCTCACTAGGAACGGCATTAATAGTTCTATGAATTGTACTGTACTACAAAAGAACCCATCGTGCGATCGTGATCCGGGGAATAATACTCTTTTTAGTCAATGCATACCTGATCGCATTACAATCTGTGAAAACGGTGAAAGGTGAACCAATTAAATAAAGCCGAAATTTTTGGAACGAACTTACGATTGCTAGGAGTTCCAAATCAAATGAATGGTATTTCTTTTCGTCCTCAGTTGTCTGACGGCTATAGTGATACACAGGTTTTTCACCCTCATCAACAACTTGAACAAGAATACCCGCAACGCCATCACGACTAGCGTCCGTATACAAAACGGTCTCTTTTTTTGGATCAAAAATACATAGTACATTATCCGATGTCAGTTTAGCTTTTAAAATTTGAAAAGATTGATCATGCACGGAACCCCAAGACCAAGAAGCATTTTTTTAAATAATTTAGTAAGAGGGGCAGAAATTATAGCGCAGTTTTTAATAAATATATTAACAGTTGCCTTCCTCATTGAGGAAGGCAACTGTCAAAATGGCGCTCTCGTAGCTAGTTCCCAAAACAAGCTAATAATACAAGGCGTGACGTGGTTTCATTTTATTTTAGCGAAAATTGACGCGCTCTTGTGTTCGTTGATACTCCGAAATTGGAGTCTACCATTTCCCGAAAGCCCCTAAAATTAGAAGATTGTGATTAAAGCTATTCGTAGAGATATTTTTGAGTTCGAGTTTAAGTCGGAAACGTTTCGAAAAAAGTGTCTACAAGGAAATATTAGTGTTATAAAATTCTGACACTTTCCATGTCAAGTAGTTGATTTAAAAAAAACTGATGTCACCGAAAATAACGGAATAGTGAAATAAAATCAAACTCATGAATGAACACAAAATGGAATGAATGAACGAAATGTCAAACATATTGTAGGCCGTAGGGACCTAGCTATGGTCACGCCATCTACAATTAGCTTTGACCGACCTTCCCCATTAATTAGCCCCAAAACTTTCGTAACTGATGCACAGTTTTCGGTACGGGAAATTTCTTAAGCCGGCTTCCACTTTGGTTTCATTTGGCATTAAACAATTTTGTTTTATTTTGTATCCGAGTAACTCTATTTCGGTTTTCATAAAATGACATTTTTTTTTAAATTTAGAGTTGTCCCGTTATTTTTATATATTTGTAAAACGTTTTCCAAGAGTTTTAAATTTTCCTCAATAGTTTTGTGTTACTAGATAAACGTCATCTAAATATACAATGACGTTCTCAAACCTTAAATTACCTAACACATTATTCATTATCTGTTGAAAACAAGATGGTGCATTAGCCAAACCAAATGGGAGCCTCAGAAATTCATAATGGCCATCTTCGGTAATGAATGCCGTTTTCTCTATGGACTGTGAGCTCATAATAATTTGGTAGGAACCACTTTTTAAATCAAGACTGTTAAAATATTTATAAACCTGTAGTCTATCTATAAGATCCTCGATTTGGGGCATTGGGTACTTGTCTTTTACTGTTATTTTATTCAATGCGCGATAGTCAATGCAGAGTCTTTTCTCGCCATTCTTTTTCTTCACAAGCAGAGCAGGACCCGCGTAAGGGGGGAGTGACTTTCTCGAATTATTTTATTTTCCATTAATTCCTGCATCATATCGCGAGTAATCTTTCTATCTGTATGAGAGGCTCGAAACGGTCTGCACTGCACCGATCGTGGGACTGTCAGTGCAATAACCATCTGGTGGTTATCCACTTTCCCTAACTCTTTTATGTCTGACGCGACACACTGTTTATATTGTCAAAATAAATTAATTAATTCATTTAAGTGAGTGTCAGTATCGATCTTACTCTCATGTATAGCGTCACAGAATTCACTAAATTATTGCGCATAGTCGTACTTGAATGAATTACCTACACGTGAATACATCAAATCATTTTGCTCCATTATGTTACGGCCAATAAGAATATCACAACCTACTACTACTAAAGACACACCTCCACACCACACCACCACAGGGACTTTTCGTGTGACCGGTTTAGAATTATGCCTAGAAAATCCTTGTAATAAAACTGGCGAGGATACTATCCTCGCCAGTTTGAAGCGAATATTTTTCCACCACCGGTTCGGAAATTAGGGAACAACTGCTTCCCGTATCAATAAATTCCTCGTGGACACCACCACCGCACAGTTGACCACGGTTAACTGTTTTAACAAACTTATTTCGCGGATCAGGGGTAAGGATCAATTTGGTTTCCTCAGTTTCTGGTTTAATTAATCCTGTACTTTGCTTACTACGGCACACAGCTTCAACATGGTCTTTTTTTACAAAAGTTACATTTAACTAGATCACACTGATTTCTTTTATGATTTCCGCCGCAAGTGTAACATTAAATAGATTTCCAAAAATGTGTTGAACCGGCTTTATTACTTTCATGCGCATTACTAGAATTGGCGTTATTGTTTGAAGAGGTAACGTTCTGTTTTATGTTGTTTTTTTTTTCTTATGACGTGATACCTTTGACTTCCTTCTAGGCAGAGGTGACGACGTTCTGGAGCTGGTACTCGTCGTGCTACTGCTACTTGACGACGATCGTGCTCGCTTGCGATAACGCCTGCGTTTGCCCATGACACGTGGTTTCCACTTCTGATGTAAACAATAAAACAATAATAATACACAATTACCAATTTATTAGTCAGCAGAGACGGGTATGTTTAAAACTTAGGCACTTTTACTATTATTGATCAAATAAATCAAACTAGAGATTAGATTAACTTTCGGCAAACATTTAAAGTAGAACCAAAACCTTTTTGGAAAGCGAATTGAGGAAACAATCTAATTAGTTGAATCAATCGTGAGATTAAACAAATAAATAATAAGAATCTGTTCCAACTAATGCAATAATGTAGGTAAAAGGATGAGTGGTCCCTCGTACGGTCCCAGCCAAAAAAGAAACCGGGCGCGGCGGCGCGCCGAGCGAGCCGGTCTCCTCCCCACGACCAACCGCGGTCGTCCCATGTTGACTTCACGGTTAGCTAGATAACGCTTGTAGTTCCGGTCGACAATACAGATGGCGCTCGCTCCACGAAGTTGCCAACACTAACAGACCAATGGAGTGTGTGTGCGTGTCCATAGTATAGAAACAACTTATAGAAGAAGATCGTAAGTGAAACCGAAGCGTCAATCTATTGCTTTGTGAGATTGCTTATGGACTTTACTTCTGAGAGGTACAAAGCGTTCAAAAGCGGTCGCGATTTGATGGAATATTTCCCACGCTCAAGTAGGCCATCAACGTTTTCAAATGAAGTTAACATCGCAAAAGTGATGGAAATGAAATTTTTGGAAGCAAAATTCAAAGTCATGTTGACTGTTTTCTTTGACTATCACTGTGTTGTGCACTCTGAATTCTTGCGGAAAGGTCACCCTGTGAATAAAAAATACTACTGGAGCGCTATGCGGCGTTTAAGAGAGCAAATTCGACGAATAAGGCCACACTTATGGAAAGAAAATTCATGGATTTTATTTGATTGATTAGATTTGTACAAGGACATCATTGTCATAAATATTTTCCAATCTGCTAAAACAGTGTAGGAACACTCTGATAGCCCCCATTACACAGATATTTAACAAGTCTATAAACACAGGTGTTTAACCTCAAGCTTTTAAAAAAGCTCTGATTCACCCAGTACATAAGGGACGGAAAGAGACTGTGTCAATAACTGTAGGCCAATATCAGTGTTATCCGCACTATCCAAAATGCTTGAAAAGATCCTGAATGGAATTCAGGATTTTTTCCTGCGTACGTATAAATCCGTACCATCTGCTCGGTATACATTACGTATAGATTTATACGTACGCAGATGATACGGATTTTCTATCGTGGTACATGGTTCTGGTTGGGCTCTCGTAAAGCAAATGGCTGAAGATTGCCTTAGGAGAATAATGGGTTGGCTTAACCCCAACCTACTGACACTTAATTTTGATAAAACGAATCATGTAGCCTTCAAAATAAGGAAAAATAACAAACTACCTGATGACTTTAATATAATTGCACATACTTGTATAGAAAAAATACAAAACTGTTATTGTAAGTACATAATACCTGCCAGTGTTGTCAGATATTTAGGTGTACAAATCGATGAACACCTAAGATGGGATCAACAACTTAAAAAAGTAACAATAAGGTTGAGATTCACGATTTTTTTCTTTCAAACTCTCAGAGAATCTGCATCACAAGAGCTGCTCATAATAATCTACATCTCATTGTGTCAATCTTTCCTAAACTACTGTATCCCAGTGTGGGGTGGTGCCTCAAAGACGATGTTTCTAGCCCTCGAGCGAGCCCAAAGAGCTGTTCTGAAGGATATAAAAAGTAAGCCTTTTATATACCCAACAAGGCAATTGTACTCAGAATGTCAGGTCCGTACTATACGACAGCTTTTTGTACTCGCATCCACTCTGAGGAGAGGGCATCGAACAGTACTCCCGCCTGTTAATTCTGATAGACGCAGACATCCAGCACCTTGCCCAAATATCCCACACAGCACAAAATTTGGAAGGCGACAACATTATGTCTTAAGTTTTATATTATATAACAGACTAAACAAAAAAACGAATATAGTAAAACTTTGCAGTCATGAAGCCAAAAATAAGTTAAAAATGTACTTACTACAATTGGATTAAGAGACACTGAAAATCGAATGACCCTTCATGAATAATACAGGTAGTATTACCACACAAACACATTTATTTCCTCACTTACTTCACCACTACAACATTCACACACATTCCTCTATTTCACACACATATTCACATCCATATCTCATATCTTCAAATTCACCAGCAAAATGGTGGGACTTACTAAAATGAACTATATATATTTTGGTGCCACAAAAATTTTCTAATATATTATGAGAATGTCAATAGCTGAACACTATACCCTGAGATACAGATTCCCGCCTAGTTCAGGGGCTAGGGTCAATTCGTTGTGCACCTTATTGTAATCACCATAAAATTCGTTTAAATACTTGTCATGTACCTATAATATACTTGAATCTTTTTATGGTGAGAAATAAACTATTTTATTTTATTATGTACTATTATTGTGTACGAATTTTTTACCAAAAACTCAACAAAAAGCATCGAGCAAGCATCTTTTTCACCAGATATGTCTCCAGCCGACTTCTTTCTTTTCCCTAAAGTAAAATTACCACTTCGTGGCTCCGGTATTCATTCGGTAGAAGACATAAAGGAGAATTCGCGGCGAGAACTGAAATCAATTCCGGAAAAAGCATACTTTCAGGTTAAATAAATTTGGATGCATAACTAACATTTTGTGTATTTTTTTTTGACTGAGTAGTATTTTAAAAATAAAGCCCGTGAAGGTATTTTAACTCCAGTTGCTACATTTTTTTTTTCTGTTATAACTATTAAGACCCGACCTATCTCCCCGACTCCGGCTTGACGTCGAATAACGGGACAACCTGTAAATTACCCCTGATCCATGCTGTACAAGTAGGGAAAATGATGTGGAAGACCTTCAATGCACATGATAAATGGAAGAGTTAGTAATTTACATGTTGTTTGCTTTCGATTTGTTATGATTTATTACTTTTGCGTAGTCTTATATAAAAAATGTATGGTAAGTATCATTTTTGTTTCCTAGTTTAGAAGGAAAATTTATAGTTTGACTAGCTGACCCCGAAATCGTTGTTTTGCTTCTTTTTTCTTTGAAAAATAGATGTTGGCCGATTCTCAGACCTACCCGATGTGCACACACAATTTCACATAAATCGGTCCAGTCGTTTCGGAGGAGTTAGGTAACAAACATTGCGACCGCGACACGAGAATTTTTATATATTAGTAGATGATAAAACAGAAGCATCAAGTGACATCTGGCAGTTTTGACGTAGTACTCGTAACTTACTCTTTTGTAGTCGCTGATGGTACTGGCAGATGTTTTTAGTTCGTAAATCAGTTGCACTGCGTTTCAGATGTCAACACACCACAGTTTATACAGAATTTTATACTATCGCTCCCTCGTCTCATTCAACGCTTCTCTCGTGATATTAATAAAATATGCGGAACTACGGTAGAGGCCGCAGTGAAGAAATGCTTTACTAATTATAATACTGGAAGTAAAAATGTGGAGCGAGACGAGTGAGGCCGGGTAATAACGAAGTGCTACAATGCAATAGAATGCATGCATGTGTATGAAGTACTATTTAACTTGCTCAGCAGTTTTTGTTTGATATTTTTAATGAAGTAAGGAACCTGTTCTGTAACTATGTTTTATGGAGTACTGTTTCAGAAAGGGCAATAGAAATAAATGAGCTAGGTACTTTTAAAGTAAAAATGCCTTTAATAAATATTTAGAAACTCAAAAGTCGGCAATATTTCTCCATCATCAGTTTTCAGAAGAAATGCCATAAGAACATTTCTAAGTCTGTAAAATTGCCATACCAAAAAATATTGGCTTATAACCCTGAGAGGGTTATAAGCCTATCACTGGGATTTTGAAAAAGGACTAGTTCAACATCGAATAGAGCTTCGGAAACTAGCAACAATTCCATGGAAATTCCGAGTAAATAGCCACCCTGTGTGAGAATATTGGCTGCTGCCTAAAAACAAAAAGTGGTTCGCTTTTCGTGCCTCTCAGGTTAGTAGTGAAAAACTATTTAATTTTAAATGTTCAGTTACCATTTCAATACTATTTGCGACTTACATCGGTATAAATATCTTTAGTCTTTTCATTTCAACTTAACATAGATTTCCTAAATCAGTATTATTAATATAAAACTACAAAAACTAACTTAAACAAAACTAAAAACTAAACAAAACAAAACTTTAAATAAAACTTCAACGTGCCATCGTAATCGATGGCACGTTGAAGTTTTATTTCCATGTACCAATTTCATGGAAACACTAAGAGTAAATATTAATTAATCTAACGGGTCAAAGAAACACAGCTAGTCACAGTAAGTTGATGACCGAATTACAATATTACGTTTTCAAGTTTGACCTGTCCTCATCTGACATCGTTCCAGTCTGTGGCTTCAGTTGTAACTGCTAAACTAAACGTCTGACTAAGTTCGGCAATATGTAATTAGGTTAATGATCCCTTCGATCCCCTATTCCCTTCGTCAATTGCCTTGTTTAGGTTATGAAGTGAAATGCAGAACTTCAAATTTAATTTCCTATACTTATACAATATACTATAACACTCCTAGCTGGCTATTTACATTGGATACTAAATTAACTGACTAACTATACAAAAAAATACAAAAAAAACTCTTATTTCTTATTATTATATATTTACTAACATTGAAACTTCCAATATTAATGCCAATGTTGGTAGGTATTTCAAACGAACGAATTACGTTCAGGCTTCGGAAAATTTTTACTCAATTACCTTAGCCATAGTTTTACTAACCATAGTTATCATAACATAAGTTTTAAACAAATGATTAAAAGAATTGCAAATACAAACCTAGAAAATTATTCTACTATGATTTTGCTGAAAGGACACAGTGGATGGTGTGAACACCTTAATTAAGTTAAATTTAGGAAAGCTGATGTTGTGTGCTTTCCTTATTCTGATTCTTTATCATGTGACGAGAATAATTATATTTATAAGTTGAATAGTACTAATCACAAGTTGTCATGTTGTCATAGTGACAAATTATTGTATTTTGACATTAACAAGTTTGTTAGTGGTTTTAAATTAACTCAGATAACCTTATCTCTGTCTTGGTATAATAGACATCGGATAGCTATGGTGATAGCTTATAATATTAATGAGGTTATAGATAATTCAACAAATTGTAGTATTAGTGACGAGTCTGTGTTGCCTAGTTATACAAGCAACATAGAGATTAATTATGATTCATCATGTTGTACGAAGGAGGATCCAACCATAATACCAACATCCTTGGAGGGTACTACCAGTCAGATAGGTTATAATTTTCTCGCTGGAACCCATACCGCCATTGTAGACTCTTCAGTTGTAGTCGTGGAGGTCACTCCGGATAATAATTTAAACTAGTTAGGAAGACAACAGAAGTAACCCCTTTAAATTACCAATTATTATTAGAGAATAATGATAAAGTATCTTCTGGCAATATAACTCATAGTAATAAAAAACCAAAGGGAGTGCAACATACTATAAAATTGTTTAATCTAAATATCCAAGGTTGCGCTTCCAAATTATTGAAAATAGAATTGTTTGTAGAAAGTACTAAGTTTGATGTCATTTGTTTAACAAATTCATTCAATTATTTATGCAAATTATTGTGTAGTTAGCCATTTCAGCCGAAAACGTATGAAACATGGCGGGTCATTGATATTAGTTAAAAATTCAATTAAATCGAAAGAACGAAAATACATCATCTGACAGTCTGTTGAGCACGCCATATAATTGTCCTGTGTTGAGCTTGATCAGCTTGTCATAGTATGCGTATACAGACCTCCAAAATAGAATCTACCTGTGTTTAATTCTGTAATGGAAGATGTGTTAAAGAAATTTAGTGCTAATAGTAAGTCAATAATAATCTGCCGAGACTTTAATATTAATTTATTAGAAAATAACTCTAGTACAGTCAGATTATTAAGTCTTTTTATGTCATTTGATCTGTCAAATGTTTTTATTGAACCAACCCGAGTGACAGCTTCTTCTGCTACTTGTATAGATAATATTTTTTGTAATTGTGATTACTTACACAAACAAATAGTAAATAAGTTGCCATCTGATCACAGTGGACAAACAATAACATTTTGCTCATATACCTACGCCTTTACAAAAACCACAAATAATGTTTAGGCAAATTACGTGTAGAGATTTAAAGAAATTAAATGTTTCTTTGGCCAGTCAATTATGTAAACAAAGTTTTAATAATATAGGTAACCCAAATGAGTTCTACGCCGAGTTATTTTCACTATTAAACACGCAATGAGACAAAATTCAAATCCTTTGTCAAACGCACACTATTCAGGCAGGCATATTATAAGTTGGAGGATTGCATAACTGATAAAAATGCCTGGCTTAATGCCGGTCCTGCTCCACACCACAACTAATTAATTGACATTTGAAACACTGTTGAAGCTGCTGAAGATAGTAAGAATTTATTTGCATTATATAAACTCAATCTCCTTTTTATTATCTGATCCATGCTCCATGCGTCATGTTCGTGAACGGGCGCCGTCAGTAGGGACTGGTCATCTCTTAGCTGCCACGGCTTATTTTAATAATTAATTAGCTGGATTGTTTTTAATTATGTTTTGATGCACTCTGGACGCTTTTAACGTGTACGGTTTTTTGTACATCGTTCTCACTTATAGTGTCAACATTAATCGATGTAACTAAGGTATTTTCAGCAGATTTTATTTTATTGCTAATATAAAGAGCTTTAGCTATTTTGCACACACTTTTAAATAATTTTGAATATCTTGAAACATACTGATGAAAGCTTGTATGAGTCACATGTTGCTTTAGGCCATAAAGTTCAAATAGATTTTCTCTACTTTTACGAATGCCAGGAGTGGCCAAATCACTAAATAAAAACTTTGTATTAATACTTTTAGTCTCCCTGGCGAGAGGCGTTACAAACTCAAACTCAAACTCAAATCATTTATTTCAATTAAACCATTTACAGGCACTTTTGAAATGTCAAGGAGTCGGTCAGTCAGAAATATGCAGCTAGTTGCCCATTCCAAAGCGTAGTAGGTACCTATGGAGAAGAACGGGCAAGAAACTCCATGGACACTCTTTTAAATAATAATGTTTTTACATATAAATGTTCTGGTAAATCTCTAATCGCCTATATACAAAGTTTCATGCTTCTGAATCAGTTTTCCTGATTATTTATCCAGCGTCACAGAGCGCATCGATTTCCTGAAGCAGAAGATCTGTGCTTGGGCAAACCGTATTCGTTGGTACAGGCGAAGAGTGGAGCAGGACCATCAGAATCCCATATTCCAGAGCGATGAAAGGTGGGTTTATAGGTCTTGAGAACGACCGGACCAAGGTGGAGTTGACACACGCCTGCCAGATGATGACGCCATATGTTCGTTCTGGCGAAACATATGGTCTGCCTGTCAATCACACCGAAGGTCACCGAAGGCTGATCAAATACCAGAAATGGGGGCACTTACCATCAGCCCCCAAGATAGTGGTGCCGATTCTCTTGTACACCGAACTAAACTAACTAAACTATCACTAAAATTCCTTACTTTTTACTATGAAAATCTTGAAGCTATTCTGCGACAAATAATCTCTAAATTTAATAATAATTTTGACACAACTATAATCGAATTTGACAATCGCGAGTCCACGTGTTTTTTTTTCTTTTGGTTTCGCAACGTCTTTGTTAGAGCCGGAGGTAGACATGGGCGAAACAGCTCACTGAAAAGAAAAAGAGCGATTAGCTCTTTCACTCTAAAGAGCTATATCACTCTTCTAGCTCACTAGCTCTTCTATAGCTCAGTAACTCAGTCGCTCAGACACCGACTGTTAGCTCTTTTGACTACAACCGCACGTTTCACTCAAAGAGCTATATAAATCTTCTTAGCTCACTAGCTCTGCTATAGCTCAGTAACTCAGTCGCTCAGACACCGACTGTTAGCTCATTTGACTCACGCCGCACGCGCGTAGATTCGCCGAATGAGACCGCTTGGCTCGCGCAATATCAATAGCTCTTTGGAAGTTTGGACTCTTTGTTACGGTTCTTTAGCTCATAAACATGCTACGCCAATTACTACGGATATTGAGAATACCTTGTTTTTTTTTTGTGGCTGTTATAGTAACGGTCGACTTATGTGTCTGCATCTTATCATGATTGATTTTTGTGAAATAATTTTACATTTAGTTTCAACTTAGATCCCAGAAATATTTAAAAAGTTCACATTTGTTCCTCATTAAAGCTAAAGTAATAGGTAATTCATTTTTAGAGCACCACTAATCAACTACTAATCACTCACAGTCTCATTTATTTATAAAAATACACTAGGTACTAGGAAATAGGTACTTTGCATGCAGCGGCATGCATGTCATTTCGTCGAAACAACCGAAAAAGTACTAACGAAACTGTGATAAGTTATAACTGTTTGTTTTTATTATGATTTTACGTAATTAATCGGCAAAGTAAAATACCGAGGTTCCTTTTAATAATGTGCCAAAGTATTGTTTACTTTAACGCAATGAAAATAAAGATAGATTTACAGTGACGTATGTCGTATGAGTAGATTGCAATGACGTATTGCGCCGGACAAGAGGAGAGCATTGTTGAAAGAGCGAACAAATGCGATCCGAATTCATCCGAAGCATTCCGAAGAGAGCCGATGAGCCGTTCAGTCGGTGACTTCGGTCATCGGTGTCTCGCTCGGAACGAACCTACTGAAGTACTGAGCTACTGAGCTAGTGAGCTAGATAGCGAGTGAGTGAGTGATCGAGAGCGACGTCAATCGAAAAAAGCTAGCTCTTTTCTATCACTAGCTCACGAGCTACCCATCCCTACTCACGAGCTATCCATCCCTAGCCGGAGGCAGCCTGGGGCAGCCCCGACGTGTTTTATATGGAAGTTTTGACTTTTTGTGTGGAAAATATAAACTAAAAATATCTAAATGTAGAGATTTGGTGGTTTCAGGATTACAAAGGGGGTCGAAATTTCATTATTTTTGTGATAGGACACACCGTTTTCGAGATATGAGCAAAAAAAGAAAAAGAAAGTTAAAGTACCGTTTTTGCACGTCTGAAGTCGAGGTGTTGGTGTGAACTTTAGTCCACGCCACCTAATTTTATTCCACACCTTTTTAATCGCGATTAAAAATAGTCAGATTCATGTTCAGATTTAGTTAGACAATCAAATTTTTAGTTGAAAAACGTAAAATTCAGAATAGCGAAATTGCCATTTTCACTAAATTAATAACTCAGTGCAATCTTAGTGCTGTCAAAATAAAATATAGTTAAGTTGTCTCACTTTAGTAAATTTCAGAATGGAAAATCGTCATTTGACAGAATTAAACCAAATTTTTGTGATTTTTAGTCTAGTTTAGAGGCATTTGTGACAAGAGAATCGGCACCAGTAGCTCGTGCAGTCCGTCCGTTAACTAACTGGAAATCTTCAGAACCGGACGGGCTGCACAACTTTTGGGTAAAATGCTTCCAAAGGTCCCACGCTCATTTGGCATTCCAGTTCCAGTCAGCCTTAGAGTCAGGGTGACTGCCCGAGTTCGTAACGACATGAATAACTATAATAATATTGCCAAAATTTATAGACCGATCACCTGTCTACCGACGGTCTATAGAGTTCTTACATCTATTTTGAGAGCTAAAATAAACATACATATAGACCCCAACTCCATAATGTCTGTCTCTCAAAATGGATGTAAGAATAGGTCTCCTGGTCCTAAGGAGCTGCTCCTCATTGATATGTCCATTAGCCAACAGGTTCGTCATTACAGAAAGGATCTGTTGACTTGTTGGAAAGATTATAAGAAGGCCTATGACTCGGTACATGGCTCATGAGGGTGCTAGAGTTATATAAAGAAGATTCAAACCTGCGCACCTTCCTGATGTCGTGTATGGGGCGAGGATGGTTCTTCGCTATACAGGATGTCGAAATATCCATAGGAATAGCGAGCCGGTAAGGATCGAGCGAGGCACATTTCAGGGTGATAGTTTGAGTCCACTTTGGTTCTTCTTGGCTCTGAATCCTCTAAGCAGACTGCTGGAGGATTCAGGTCTAGGCTATCGGTGGAAGAGAGGTGGTCAGGTCATATCTAACCTCCTGTACATGGATGACTTGAAAATGGAATTTGGTGTGGACAAATATGCGGTCATGCATGTAAAGCGAGGGGAGATTGTGGAATCCGTGGGAATCCATGCACCTTAGATCCCTCTCCTCATCCGACACCTTTAAGTATATGGGTATGTCGGAAGCGTTGGGCATCATGTAACTTACATGAAGCAATCGTTAAAGGAGCGCTTCTTTGGCCGCCTAAAGGATGTATTTAATAGTCTTCTATCAGGCGGAAACAAGATGCGCGCCTTCAACGTTAGGGTCAGTCACTCTTTCGGCGTACTCAAATGGACTCAGACTGATCTTGACACCCTGGATAGGAGGGTCCACTGACTGCAAACCTAGTGCTTCACCCACGGTTGTCGGTAATGAGACTGTATATCCCGCGAAAGTGTCGAGGTCGAGGCTTTTTAAACGCTAAGACTCTCCACAATTGCTAGATATGCAGTCTCAGGGAATATTTCCTAGAAACCTTGGGGATGCAACGAGATGTGGTCGCAGTGGACAAATGCCTCACCCCGCTCTCCTCGGCGAAAGAGAACAGGGGCAAACCCGCAGTACTAGAAATTAACGATCGTAAGGAAGTATGGCAAGGCAAAGAGCTTGTGCCCGACCCAGTTCTCGAGAATGATCATGTTACATTGTACTGGGATCGATATTTCATCACTGAATCAACTCTTGTAGTCAATAAGCCTGATACTGTGTTGCTTCTTCAAACGCAGCTAAATCGGCTTCGGAATGGGTCACGAGCTATCTACGATGTTCCAGCCTTCGGGTGAACCGAAATTCAGATTGTATTGCCGTTAATCTATAAATAAATGTTATATAGACTATTAGACCAAAGATACAAGCAGAACTTTGATAGAGCGAACATTGATCAGTAAAGAGATTTGAAGAAGCAAAAATGAGGAAATTGACCAAATACGTACCAATCTTCGAAAACAGTATTAAAATATTCACTGTATTACAGCTATAGAGGATAGAAGTAATTCAAATATACACGGTTAAATTTTATAAAATGGTTGTCTTCAATCATAAAATTAAATTAATTCCATCATTGATGGAAGAAAATTCTGCAATGAAACTTCAGTGAGAGAAAAAAATGAAATGTTTTCGACAAAATCGAATTTTTAAATACAGACAATTATTTAATATTAAAAAAAAACATCCAATCGGCCCAAACAGGTTGCAATATTAATAAATAAGGCTTAATTGTAGCGGATCACGCTACAATATGAACTACCAGGCTTAGCAATTATGTGATCAATTACCTACTCGTAGGTGGGAATCAATAAAATTTAACGTATCGAATAAAACAATAACTGGTTTGCAACTACTTTCTATAGAACCAACGGTGAGCGTACTCAGGCGTACGCTCACCGTTGGTTCTATAGGAAGTAGTTGCATCGATTAGTTGACACCTATAATGGGCAGTTTGGCTCAACTGATATTATGTTTCTCAACAAGACTATATTTAGAAAATAAATTGTTACTCTTTTAAGTGATCAGAACCTTAATAATCAAGTAATGTTTACTTTTATTCTGTTTATTTTTATATTGTTCTAACTAACAACTAGTAGATCTGTTCATTAATATGTGGATAACGTTGTGACTTGTGTGTTTGTTACTTCTATTCACTTCTCGCCTATATTTACCTATCAATACACTGCTGTTTGATTTCTAAAATTGTTGGCCTCGTTTGTACGATATGATACCCGAAAACATTTGGGCGTTTTCACCACTTTACTGTGTTTCTGCTAGACTGGTTATAAAACACATTCCTTTTATGGTGATCCTTTCTTTATAAGTAACTACTTTTTTAATTGGGATGCTATGAAGGTGTTGTAACAAAATCGGTATAACCAATAAATAAATAAATATCCTTTAGGTATATAATCACACATAGACAACCTTCGACGGGTCTACAACACATTATTTACAACTAATTGTTTTCTTTCTCGTTAGCACTTCACGCTCTCTGGTGACTTAATCGTCAATGAGTGTTGCCAGTAAAATAAACTACACAGCTCTAGAACATGTTTTTTCAATTCGATCGTAACGATAATTGGGTTGTGGAGGAGATTGACACAACAGGACAGGTCGAGTGTGTATCCGTAACTAACACCAGCAGCTGCTCTCAACTTATCAACTACGATAGAAACATCGCTTCGCTTACAATAATTTGCATAAACATTAGAAGTATAAACCGTAATCTTGGTCACTTCTTAGCCTTTGTTTCGTCTTTAAATATTTCTATTGACATTATTGTTTTGACAGAGTGTTGGACTAATGACAACAATTTGCCCCCTGATCTACAGGGTCATAACAAGTATTGGACAAGGGTTAGTATTACTCAGAATGACGGTGTGATCGTGTACGTTCGTCGAGTAGTTGATGGTCACTGTTTGTGAGCCTGAGTTTTCGGAAGGTAATTCGTCGAGTAGTTGATGGTCACTGTTTGTGAGCCTGAGTTTTCGGAAGTCTATTAAATCTAAGACTCGTAAAGATATAGTTGATCTTTCGGTTGAACATAGCATTGAACTGTCCTGTGTTGAGCTAGATAAGCATGTTATAGTGTGCGTTTACAGACCCCCAAATTATCAAAACTACTCCGTATTTGAGTCAGTAATGGAAGATGTTCTAGCAAAACTGGCAACTGGTAAAAATCGCTAATTATCTGTGGTGACTTCAATATTAATATCTTAGAGAATAGTTCAAATAGCAGTCGATTATTAAGTCTCTTTAAATCATTCAATTTGTCAAATGTGTTTTCAGAACCCACCCGCATAACTACAAATTCTGCTACATGCATTGATAATATTTTTTGTTGCTGCGACTATTTACATAAAGCCATTGTAAATTATCTCCCTTCTGATCACAGTGGTCAAACCGTTGCCTTCAAGTCAAACACACCTTTACAAAAAATTCAGATACAATCTAGACAAATAACGCCCAGCAATCTAAATAGATTTAATAATAACTTAATTTGTAAGTTAAGTATACCGGGCCATATTAGAAACAACGTAAACGAATTATATGAGGATTTTTTTTCGGTAGTGAGCACCGAGTTCAATAATACTTTACAGAAAAAAACAAAAACAATTTGCCCCAATTTTTTGTTCAGTGACTGGGCAACTAAAGGTATTAGGAAAAGTAGGGAAAAACTGTTTGAGTTGTATGGCCTTAAGCCTTATATTAACTCTGAAACGTTTAATAAATACGTTGCTAATTACTCTAAAACTTTTAAAAAGACCTGCAAGGTAGCTAAAGCCTTGTACATTAGCAACAAGATCAAAACAGCCGATAATAAAATAAAGATGGTTTGGAAAATTATCAATGACGAAACCAACAGGAATAAAAGACACAATAATGATTTCACACTTCAGACTTCAAGTGGTCTCGTAAGCACTAACAAAGAAGTTGCTCAAGAATTTGTTAATTTCTTTACCAGTATCCCACTTAAAACGACTGAAACCTTAAACTCCTCGCCCCTGCGTTCTATTGACTTATTAAAAGCAAATACTTCATCTTGCCAGATTGAATTTAAATTCAAGCAAATAAACCCCATAATAGTAGTGAAAGCTTTCAAGCAAATCAAGATCAAACTAACAGAAGATCTATGGGGAATGTCTGTTAAAGTTTGTACCTCCATTATTGAGACTATAGCGCCATACATGGCTTTAATATTTAATTTGTGTGTGGATCAAGGAGTATTCCCGGATCTAATGAAATACAGTTAGGTAATACCACTTTTCAAATCCGGGGACAGTAAAGATACCAATAATTATAGACCCGTATCCGTGTTGCCGGTTTTCAGCAAGGTGTTTGAAAAGGTAATGCTGAATCAAATGTTAAATCATTTCGACACCAATAATATCTTACACGGTCAACAGTATGGTTTCAAAAGGGACGTTGTACGACTGACGCCGGTGTCACCTTATTAAAACACATATTTACAGCGTGGGAAGAGGCTCAAGACGCCATAGGAATCTTTTGTGACCTCTCCAAGGCATTTGATTGCGTCGACCACGAAACCTTGCTCTTAAAACTTGAACATTACGGACTTGGAAAACTTGCGCTCAGTTTAGTAAAATCTTATTTGAATGATAGACAACAGCAAGTCCAAATAAACGGTGTCAATTCACTCGGTCTAAAAGTAAAAGTGGGTGTACCACAAGGCTCGATATTGGGTCCTTTCCTCTTTTTAGTTTATATTAATGATCTACCTCATTTGTTTAAAACCCAACCACATATGGTGTTATTTGCTGACGATACTTCGTTAATTTTTAAAATTAATAGGCGTGCATTAAATCTTGACGACGTGAATAACGCCTTACTGCAGATCCAAAATTGGTTCACTGCTAATAATTTGGTATTAAATGGGAAAAAAACTAAGTGCATAAGATTTTCTTTACCAAATGTCAAAAGTACTAATTGGGAGATAGTATTGAATCAAGAGAAACTAGAATTCGTCGATAAAACTATTTTCCTGGGGATCACGCTCGTTTCAAAGCTTCAATGGGGTCCTCATTTAACATCCCTTGCAGGACGGCTAAGTTCAGCAGCATATGCTGTGAGAAAAATCCGTCAATTTACTGATGTAGATACCGCGAGACTAGTCTATTTTAGTTACTTTCATAGTATTATGTCGTACGGTATTTTACTATGGGGACGGGCTGCAGACATCGAGTCCATTTTCATTCTGCAGAAAAGAGCCATCAGAGCCATATATGGCCTCCGCAGGCGCGACTCTCTAAGGGAATTGTTCAAAGATATTAACATCATGACGGTACCTTGTCAATATATCTATGAAAACATCATGTACGTAAGGAAAAATCTACATCTTTTTAGTAAAAGAGGTGAAAGACACAATTATATCACTAGAAATAGGGACCAATTAGTTCAACCAGGTTTCAGGCTGGCTAAAGTAGACTCATCTTTCATGGGGTACTGTTTAAGATGTTACAATAAAATATCTCCCCACATACATCAACTGAATGAAACCAAATTTAAATCTTGTATAAAACGCACACTATGCAGCCGAGCATATTATAAGTTAGGGGATTACATTGCTGATAAAAATGCTTGGCTAATCGCTGGTCCTGCTCCTCAAGGACACATCAACTAATTGATTAGCATTTAAAAATACTGTTGGAGCTGCTGAAGATTAAAAACAAGAATCTTTGCATTGTATAAACTCAACTTTTTTAGTACTGTATAATTGCTATATGCCATATGTGAGTACTATGTACATGCTTTAAAGCTACCATTTACAGGGTACGTCTTTCATTGACTTGAATGTGTCCTGGCGGCTGAGAGTATGTCATGCTCACTTTAATGTTTCGCTGATGGTGGCGCGTGTGTTGGATCATTTAGCTCCCTTCAAAATGGTTGAGTTGAATGGTGCTAATCCATGCGTCATGTTCGTGAACGGGCGCCGTCAGTTGAGACTGGTCATCTCTAAGCTGCCACGGCGTATTTTAATTAAATTTTATTTTCGAATTGTTTTCATATAACTAACGGACGCTTTTAACGTTCTGCATCGTACTCACATGCATAATTTCAACATGAATGATGTAACCAATCTATTGTAAACATAATTTGATTTAAAAGAGTGTCCGTGGAGTTTCTTGCCCGTTCTTCTCCATAGGTACCTACTACGCTTTGGAATGGGCAACTAGCTTAATTTTTCTGACCGACCGACCTTGACAATTCAAAAGTGCCTGTAATTGGTTTATTTGAAATAAATGCTTTGAGTTTGAGTTTGAGTTTGAAATTGTCTCATGATTACTATTAAACCTGAGTATACAATCATTTGTACTTACCGCCCACCATGTTTTAGAAGAACCAGTACCTACTTAGACTCGCTCAATAAAGTTTTATCTAATGTACGTACGAAAAACATTATCGTTATGGGGGATATTAATATTGATATTCTGCCTGAAGTCTTGACTGGTTCAGCACAGGAATATTTAAACTTAATGGCCTTATATGGATTATTGCCGGGTATAACTAGGCCTACGCGTATAAATACATGTATCGACCACTTTATGATTAAATGCAGCTCAATTTGTAAAACCGTTGTATTTGAGCAGCAAGTAACGGACCATTTACCAATCTTACTTTACGTCAGTAAACCTAAAATTATAAAAAAGAGTACCGTATTTAGTAAAATTAAGACTGATTACTGTAATACTCGTTATAAAGGAGGTACTTAATAAAATATCATGGTCTGTGCTATATGATAATATAGAAGCTAATATTGTTTCGGAAATGATATTGAATAAAATAACGAACATAATAAAACTGCCACATAAAACACACTAAGATTGTGAAAATTCAAAACCGTCACAGGCCAATTAAACCCTGGGTTACAAAAGGGTAAGTAAAATGCATTAGGAGATGAGATAACCTTCACAGAAGGGCTACTAGGGCACCAAATGATGTACAAATATAACAAAAATACTCGAAATATAGGAACCTCTGTAATTCTATTGTAAGAACACAAAAAAAAAATGATAGCAGGAAAAATTACACAAAAGTGACGGTAACGTAAAAGAAACTTGGAAAGTTTTAAAAGAAGTTTGTGATATGAAACGCATTAACAAACCATCGGAAGAATTACTAGTGATTGATGGCACTCCAATAAAATCTCTTGACAAGGTAAATAAGTGCTTTACCTCAATTGGTGGTACTTTAGCTAATGATTTATTAGATAGAATGAACGCATGTGAGCACGTCGGGCTAAAGTTGATAAATCACCCATGCACTCAATATCGTTGATGCCAACGGATCCGTACGAGGTAAGAGACGTTGTTTTAGGATTAAGATCGCGACTTCGGACCCCACTTCCGGCGGCTGGCGCCCAAGTTGTTGGGCGCGGCCGGGGCGCTGGCAACGCTGCTTCCCAATCTGGGGGTCCGAGGCTCTATATGAGGATCGTGCGATCCATGGCGCTCTACGGAGCGCCGATCTGGGCGTCTGACCTGGCGGCCGGCAGTATAGCTGTCCTGCGCAAGCAGCAGCGAGCGATGGCCGTCAGAGTCATTCGGGGGTATCCCACGATCTCCTTCGAGGCGGGTTGTGCACTGGCCGGATCACCGCCCTGGGACCTGGAGGCGAAGGTGCTCGCGTAACTGTACCGGTGGCGCGAGGCAGTGCGGGAGCGGGGCGAGCGACCGATGCAGCAACATGTCGAGCAGCGTCAGTTGCAGCTCCACGAGGTCCTGGTGGCGGAATGGCGGGTGAGGCTGTCACGCCCTACCGCCGGCCTCAGCACCATCGAGGCGATCCGGCCAGTGCTCGACCGCTGGCTCGGGAAAAGGCACGGCTCCCCGGGCGACGCAGGTGCTCTCGGGGCATGGTTGCTTCGGGAAGTACCTGTGTCGCATAAACAGGGAGCCGGACGTCCGGTGTCACCATTGCGTCGACTGCCGGGAGGACACGGCGTGGCACACGCTGGCAGAGTGTGCCGCTTGGGAGGAGCCGCGCCGTGCCCTCATCACCGAAGTAGGCAACGACCTGTCGCTGCCGGCCGTCGTGAACGCGATGGTCGGCGGCGCAGAGTCCTGGGACGCAGTGGTCTCCTTTTGCGAAACGGTCTTCACGCAGAAGGAGGCTGCGGAAAGGGAGAGAGAGATTTCGACTCTTGACCCGACCCGCAGCAGACGCACCGGGCGTCGGAGGAGGGCGGACAACGCCCTCTTCCGGCCCCCCTAAATGGGTCCAGGGGCGACGGATTCGGGGACATCCGTCGCCCCCCAACATCAGGACCCGAGAAGGCGGCGCGCGTAGTGTTCCGCGTGCGTCTCGTGCCCGGGCCCCGTCTCGGCACCAGCCGGGGTTGCGGAAGAATTATGTGTTCCCACGACCCCGGCGTAGGTGTGAGATAGAACACCTTGGTGGTTTTTAGTCAGTAAGAGTCTGACAGACCCCTCCGCCCGCCCCAGGGCGGAGGACATCCATGAGGATTTTCCACCCCGGGAACAAAAAAAAAAAAAATGCGGAAGGTGAGGACGCCGTGGCGCCTCTCAAACCACCCCTCAAAGAGGGGACTTACCGCCGCTATTGTGGCGTGCTCAAAGATGTATATCCTGCCTTCTTAATTAGATACTCAAATAAAATTACAAGAGCTACGTTATGAGGAATAGAATAGCGATAAGCTCTGGATTAGCCAGACTCTATTACCAAAGCAAGAGGGAATTGAAAACTTGCGCCAACTCGAAATAGGAAGTTCAGTTACTGTTACCTAACTATTATTATATCTCGTTCACTCTAAGTTTGCCGCTGACAGCCAGCAAAACTAACAAATATCGAGAAAACTGAAGAAAATTAAGTATTAATCACACGCGCTTACGATGACGTTGCTGACAGTACTGCGAGTACGACTCAGCATTGTGGTAGGCGGTTGGGAATCTAAATTTTATTATTTTAATTTGGCGCACCTCTGTATATCATTAGGCAGCAATAATTTTTACTTGGTATTTAGATTTTAGACTTTTTCTTCACTAACACAAAATTCATTTACATCAATATCACTGAATGTCTAATTATATGTATGTTTGTACGAAAATGTGTGGAACACTCTCAATGTCGGTGTTACATACATTTTCATAATGTATGTAACACCGATATTGAGAGTGTGTGAATGAATATAGGTAAAAGTTGTTTCCTATATTATGTGATCCCCTATGATCTCTTTATCTTCAAAGATACGGTTCCATTCAAAATCAACCAACGGAACGATTTCTGTATTATACCAGCATTGCGTTGTTGTCAAAGGAAACATTACATCTAAAGCGTGCGGACCCAGAGCGCTTTTTTAATTGTCAATTATTAATTTACCAGGTAATAACTTACCGGTAACTGACACCTAAACCGCAATCGTTTCTGGTTCGGGATAATAGACCAAAACCGGTTTGGAAAGATTACCGAACCCTGGAGTTAATAATCTCTATATAATCATACTAAACCTCTAAATCTCTATATAAACTTATAAACTACCTAATTTCGTACAAAGTCAGAGTCAAAACATTTATATAAAATAGGCACATTAAAGACACTTTTGAACGTCAACATTTACATTAAAATTGAATTGGTTCTAGGCGCCCCTTCCAAAAGGTAGTTTCATATAGAGAAGAAGGGGCAATAAACTCCACCGTTACTCTTTTAAAAATATTTAACAAAATTTTGCATACATTAATTATATTTTATATGTGAAAACGATGCACCAAGAGTAAATTACTGCACCACAAAAGGTAAAAATTATTTAAAATAAAGCAAATACAGATAAATCAATCACGTCAGTCCCAATTTGTAGCGTATTTACAAAGTTAACACAGTACCCCATAAAAGATGTACAGTAGCCCTCATAAGTCCATTAGCAATCTCACAAAGCAATACATTGACGCTTCGATTTCACTTACGACCTTCTTTTATCAGTTGTTTCTATACTATAGACACGCACACACACTCACTTCGTCTGTAATTGATAGTAGTTCATAATTTCAACTAATTTAACATGTGGCATGCTAGCTTAGTCGTTACCGTGCTTGGGTAGAAGCAATTTTGGCAAGCCCTGAGTTTGAATCTCACCAGCGCCTGCGTATTAAGCTTGATGTTATTTTCAAATAATACATATTTATAGTTTTTGAAAGGCTAATATAATACCTAAAATGAACAGTTTTTGTAAAATTACTTGAAGTTATTCGATAATCATTCGACACTTGTCTCGTTCATCTTGTTTACAGATAAAATAAAAGTTTGTAGGTAGATCACAGAAAATTAACTAAATTATTTCGATTACTGTGAGGTAGATGCAATTCGTTACGACCATTCGCCTAATTGAACGTTGTTGGTTAGTGACGAATGTTTAAATCTGTTATTAGCGGTGTTGTGGTTATAATTTCCAAAATGCAGTGTAATGTAAATATTGAAGCATTGGCAAATATTATTGCGCTGCCTTAAAGTAGATGTAAATGATGTGACAAATATCTATTGAAACCGGACTAAGTGTGAGTGTTATCATTTAAATATTTCACATTTTACTAAATACATTAATTATAATTTGTTTAAATTAGTGAATGATGAGTAAAGTGTTATAAATATAACGTTATTTATAAAAAAAAAACTTAATTATTATAGTGTACAGTAATTTGCTTAGCGATGTCTAATAGTATTATATTATTTGTGCTAGAGAAATAGGTACTGTGAATCTGTGGGTTAAGAGATGTGAGGAAGGGGGAATCCTTGCTCGCCGATCACTTTTTTATAGTAGGTATTTTTTGGGTAGAATATACCCTTTTTAGTATTAATTTGAAAACCCCAAAGCTAGGAAAACCATAAGTTTTTTATGTTTTTTCGTTGGAATATTACGGGTGGGGAAGATCTCGTGGCAGTCGAAAGTTCAAAGTTTTCAATTTATGCAGCTTTGCGGGGCTCCTTCTTCTGGGTGGTTTAAAAAAAAATTACCACGAAGAGGATGGCGGGGTCTACAAAGAAGAACAAAGACCCCGCCATCCTCTTCTAACCTAGCCTGTCCGAGTCGGAGTGCCCCGAATCCCGAGCTCGCTTCGCTTGCTCTTGCATCCTAAGTTGTCCCGACACCTGCACAACACTCGAAGCCTCGATCCGTGTTGTAACGGGCACAAGCAGCTCTCTAGAGTCCAACACTTGTACGATACTTAACACTAATGAGTTTGGGATCGGGAGATGAAGCAGCAAAACACGAAGCCGGTGCTTCGGGGACGACATGCTATTGTGTCAATCAATCGCTCGACTGTGAAGTGTGAGTACGACGAGTGAAAAAACGTTAAAGTCACTTACATTCGATTATTTTTTGTTACCCACGATCTTTTGAGAGTCCAAATAAAACTTTAATTATGTTAATAATTAATTATATTTTTTGCTTCATAATTGAGTTCATGGCAATAGCGCAAACAATTAAAATTGAATTAATGTTAAAAAGTAACCATTATTTTACACAAAACCATTAAAATCCGCTGTTACCATGTCTCAACGTAAAACGGAACAACTTGAAAGTGAAATTCTTAGATTAACTGTGGTAAAATGTCGATTTTACTATGTAAATAAGTTGAATTTTCGGAAACTTTAGGATTTTTTTTCTCCAAAACTAGGAGTCTCCGGAGTGTAATATTTTACGAAAGTGTTTAACTTAAAGACATGTATACGGTATAAAATTGTGAAGCTTCGCACGAGTAGGCGCTAAAGTACAGTGGAGCCGGTCTGTGTCCCAGCAGTGGGAACATAATAGGCTGATTATGCATCTTATGCAATTAAAAGCGTCATTAAAAACTGTTCGCAGTGTATTCCACGCTAAAAAGGTTGCATCTCCGAAGCCCAGCAATTAATAAAGTTTTAACAAGAACGTTTAAGTTCCGAAATAGTTTGTCCTGCATACATAATTATAAAAAGGAGGTTTCGTTGCAACCTTCTTTTAAAAAAAATATACTTTAGCTCTCCTCAATATGTAACCTATATTCACTGAAGCCAAATTAAATGTGAAATACTTAATGTAATTAAACTGCCTTACATAAGCACTTAAAATCAGTTATTTTGGAAATTCACCGAAGCTTAATGTTTATGGTGAAATAAATCTACTTTACAATGTTTAAGAACATCACACATTTTAAAATAAAGCAAATTGCTTCTAAGTTCCTTGACATATTATTGCACTTCCTATTTGGCTGAAGAAGTAATTATAAATAATCGTTGCGGTTATCTTCATGTAAAATATTATAACAAACAAATATGTTTTCAGTTTTGTTATCACTTGTTACGCATTTTTTTTTATTCTAAACCCTTTATTGCAATAACAACAAAAATTTAAAAAGCAGCAAGTTTTTTGAATACTAAAATTATTTTTAACCTAAATAAAAAATTGGCAATAAAACAGCGCTGCATCTTATGATATCAGAACCTTAGCCGACTGCTTCTCAGTCCAACGCTTGGCGCCTACTGCTACCAGCTCATATTACATTAACTCGAATTTTAGCAATGCCAACAAACTAAACCAAAAAACCTAAAACTAAACCAAACAACAAAATAAACCGGCCAGGTCACGAGCATGATGCGTGTCTAACGAAAGCGACGGAAATATATTTTTGTTTCGTGTAGTGCGATGCGAGTGCGCGACTTTACGTCAGTGTGTGCCGTGCAAAACAGCAATTTTTGTAGTGTGTTTCGTTAAACACATACAATCGTACCGCGAGTTCACAGCAATACGACTTTTAACGTGCCTATGCACTTTTGAACGCTTACTGCATTGCGTTAGTTGTAGAGCAGGCGACACTTTTCCAAACGATGAAGCATTGTGGTTGTGCGGTTATAAGTATAATACGGACAGCAATGGCCAATTAAAAATAGGTCAGCAGAGCGGGTAATGCGGTCGGCTCGAATGGCCCGATTAATAGGGGCGCCGACCGAGTTGATTATAGGATTATGGGTTATTTTAAAAGGGGTTTGTTTTCATCAACACCAATCTCAATTTAGCACAGAGTAATTAGGCCAGCACTCACCTGGATTTAGCTTTCAGTTCTTTATACAGCAAATCTTGGCTGCCTTACGACAGTACTCAGTTTCCACGGCAATGAGACTCTTTCTCGCAATCTCTTTAACGCAGGGCGCATAGATTGGCCCCGTACATAACATCAATGACGGCCTCGTTGAAGGTTTCCTCCTTGAGTAGGTAGTTTAAAATAATGTGTAGTTCTAATGCATTTTTTATTTTGTTGTCCAAAAGTGGTATATATTCCTTTCACAGACGTCATATGGAAACATTTTATGCTGTCATGGCCACATGGCCTATTTAAGAAACCTTAGTCACAAATAAACTAGAGATTATTATCGAACATCATGTCAATCGTAATTGTAAACAATAGAATTATCCTCTTTTATGGTAAAGCTTTTAATTAAAGTCACCGCACTTGTTTGGTGTACAGACAGTGATTATCTAATTTTTTATTTTTTTATTTTTATTATTATTAACATAGGACCACTATTAATGATTAAAATAAACATTCCTTTTTAGTTCCTCGTTGAAGGCGATCACAGCGATTCATTAATTAATATTTCAGTCGCGGAGGTCTTTGTAATTGGGAATTACAAAACAATCGAATTAATGATCTGTCAAAACGTAACATTTGTTTTTAATATAAAAGTTTTGCAATGATTGAAAAATCGTTTCATTAATATCCATGATATGAAAAATAGATGGTTATAAAAATAGACAATATCACAACGTACTCGCGCATCTAAGTGTTTCCCGCTCCTCAGCGCCAAGTACATAATAATTTTAATTTTTTCTACATAATATCTTCTTCTTCTACTTTTACTCTATTAAAACGACACCAATGGTATTAAATTTTTTTTTATTAGAAACAAAAGGAAAATGATAAGAAAATAAATGTGTACTTAGCGCTGAGAAGCGAGGAGCACTATGAGATGCGCGAGTACATTAGTTACGCAGAGGAAAATCATAAGGGCTTCACTTTTTGTTATCTTACCTACCCATTTATTTTTCATACCGTGCGCTATATAAATATGAAATGATTCCTAATGAATAAACTCCAAAAAGATTTTATTGTAATAAATAATTATAACGGTAACTGAATCGGAGAAAAGCATCAAGCATTGGGTAATGTTTTATTGCGGGAAAAGACCGATGATATTAGAACATGGTATTAACAAATTCAATTTGATACACAATACAACAAGTCTGTTACAGTCATACAACTACGAGGTAGCAATAAACTGCGAGATGACGTCACAGTTAAGTGGCACCTCACTCACTCACATTTTTACTGTATGTAGATGATATGAACAAGGTCGCGTGAAAGTGTTAGATATGGCAACATGTCACTCACGTGAGAGCTTTGCAAATAGTTGGGATTTTACATTTCTCTCTGCAAGGAAATTAAAGATGGGAGTTTATCTTTTTGTCACTTTGAAGTCTTGAAACTTTCTCGTTCACAGGCTTGTCTCTTTCCCAGTTTCTCTGAAATTGTTATTCCAATTTCTTGTTTCATCGATCTGTTCAACTCATATTAAACAGATCGTGTCGGTGACATAAAGGTAAATACATACTGTACCGGTCGGGTACTCGTATCTCGCGGTATTTACATTCATAACACACCCTTTGTACCGGTGACATTCTCATAGATCTATAGATCTGTCTCATGTGCTAGAAATAGTCAAGAGAGGTTTTGTTAATTCTGCTTTAAAGTCATTCCTATCTCCTACTTATAGGAGATAGGAATGACTTTTATACGCTATGTTTAAAAAAAAACAAATGGAGTTGATGTTGTTTTCTGACCCCTGAGAAGAAATGGTTAAACAGACTCAGGCGAAGTGTGAATATCTTGTGCACAAATAAGGTATTTTTTTATATTATTTTACCGTTTGTGTACACAAATATAGAAATGGTCAAAAATAAAAGAACAGAAAAATAGGTTAAAAGGAGATGCTTATTTCTAAAGAAATCTTTTCGAGCTAGTCGTCCAGTACCTAGATTGCAAACGTTTATTGAAAACTATATTTTGTCTATCAAGAGTGAAAATGAAGGCCGCAGAACAATACTGTTCTCCTAAAAGAGTATTCTTGACAAGTAACAACAAAGCACCAAAGCCTTCTACTCCGGAATTCTTCAGTAAGTATGTACCTAAAAAAAAAAACGGTTGGAATATTCAAAAAAAATTACAATTGGAAGCATCTTATTAAAATTAACTCTGGTTTCGTTCACCCCACGGCCCGAGAGTTTTAACCCCAAACGGCTCGAAAATAGAATTACTGAAAAGGTTATTACGAGTATACTTTCGCCGCTTCTTTCATGATTATGTCTGATGACATGTATTTCGATTATATTCATCTATATAGTATCGTCCAGTGCTTCGGAAAGCTAATTAAGCCGTTGGTCTCGGCCGTCATTCGTAGATCTTTGACAGTCGTTACTGGTAGTTAGAAGACCAAAAGTCTGCAACTAGTTTTACCAAGTGTCGTGTTACCCAGTAACTGGGTTAGGGAGGTCTGATTAGCAGTCTCTTCATGTTTAATACTGAAATTCAGCTGCATCCATTTAGACTGGAAGCCAACGCCAAGATAGTTGGGAACAGACAAGGCAGTTCGATTGATCGTCGTCATTATTAGATAATGGTGCCGATTCTCTTGTTACAAATGCCTCTAAACTAGGCTAATAATCACTAAAATTTGGTTTATTCCCGCAAACGACGATTTCCCATTCTGATATTGACTAAAGTGCCACAACTTTACTAAATTTTGGTTTGACAGCACTAAGATGGCACTGAGTTTAAGGGTTTTATTTATTACCAAACAAGGTAATTTTAAATTAGTTAGTAATCCGTTTGTTTCTATAATAATGAGGTACCGACGAATTTTTGAAGTTTCCGTAGTTTTACTATTTATTTAGGTGTATAATGCGAGGCTGCAGGAATCAGCTGGATGCGGGAAGCAACCGGGTGAAATGGTGAAAAGAACAAAACCGGGTGAAATGGTAATATTTGGGGAAGGCTTTTGTCCAGCAGTGGACGTATTCAGGCTGAAATGATATGATGCGAAAATTTCTGCGAAATTAATCATGTAACTGCCAGTAACAAACAAAAGTCGTAGAATTGTGTAGAACGGTACGACTTGATTTCTTACATTAGCAAAATTCACTACAAAACTGTGCTTATTAGATCAAATTCACAAGGTTATTTGTATTTGACCCATTTTAGAGTTATTTAGACAAACAACTCGCAGTTGTGCAGTGATGTGAATGCATAATAGATTGCTACCTACCTAAATGCGATTGGAATTTCATATTTACGTAATTTTCAGGTCAATAGAGGCATTCTGAATGTATGACATTGTAGCGACTAGACTTTATTACTGAACCGTACTAAATGCCAAAGACTGTCCTTGTCGTAGTTCCGTATACTTTTTTAAACTCATAAGACACAACGTCCTTTCTTGTTACTTACGTCGATAAAATGTAACTAGGTTAAATATTGTTCCTACTTTGTTGTAATGCATTTTGCACCCTTTCCAATTAAAGTTTTTGGTAAGCAACCTTTGAAAGCTCACGCGTCGCGCTTTTTGCAAACTTTTTATCAAGCTTTTTACATTTATTTAAAGTACAACGTTTGCTGAAATAAAACAGTTACATGCTTTAAGGACATACGTACTCGTCGTATATATTTGTTAGGTACGCTTCGTACCGCGAGGGTTTTATATGAGTCAACCCAATTATATTTTTTAATGTTTTTGTATTATTTTTGTCGTAAGTATATATCGTATAACGTATGTATATGTCGTATACCATGGAACAACACATTAACAAAAATTTGCTAGTTGGGTAAACTTAGTTAAGTATTCATTGATAGTCAATGAATAAATAAGTTTGCGCAACTAGTTTCGTAATGTAAATCCAGCTTTGCTCCGGCGGGATCTCATGGCTACATGGAGGGTGCGATTGTCGCAACCCAGTGCCACAATAGCGGCGGTAAGTCCCCTCTTTGAGGAGTGGTTGGAGAGGCGCCACGGCGTCCTCACCTTCCGCCTGAGACAGGTCCTCGTGTCATGTGGAAGGTGAGGACGCCGTTGTTTCGGGAGGTTCCTGTTTCGCGTAAGGCGGGAGGAAACGCCCGGGTATCACCATTGTGTGGATCGCCCGGAGAACACGGTGGAACATACGGTGGAGGTCTGCCCAGCTTGGGCGGAGTACCGCATTGTCCTCGCGGAGGCGATCGGCGGCGGTGATCTCTCGCGTCCGGCCTTGGTCCAGGCCATGATACGGAGCGAGAGGCAATGGAAAGCCGTCACCTCCTTCTGCGAAGCAGTAATGGAAAGGACGACGAGGATGCAAAGGAGGAGGCGGAGCGCGTGAAGAAGAGAGCCTTACGCGCTCACGCCCCTAGTCGCCGCAGGAGACGCCCTGTGCGTCGGGAATAGCAAGCAGATTCCCGGCTACCGTAGGCGCGGGCTTGCGGACGGCGAGCAATGAGTAGCTCGCCGTCCGGCAGGGACCAGGCCCGGGTCGACGGCGCGTCGTGTTCCACGCGCGCCTCAAAGACATGTCAGCACAAAATGACGGGGTCCGATAGGGCCGACGCCTCAGGGTCGCGGGTAATTCGAAAGAGTAACCGTGGCCCTGGCACAGGCAACTGAAAGAACACGGGTGGGTTTAAGTCAGTAAAAGTCTGACACGTCCTCCCGCTCCACCCAGAGCGAGAGGTCATTTTATGATTTCCCAACCAAAAAAAAACCTTTGTTTAACTTTTCCGAATTCCTAACTATACAAAACTAACAAATCTTAAAACAAAAGACCTACCTAAATATCTATCCACATTCAAAGTTCCGTTTATTGTAAATCTAACAGTTTCAATAAATCATCGTTTATACTATAGGTATTCAATCGTTTCATTTAGCTGTGCCGAGCGTTAGAGGACGCAATAGACAATTAGTGCCCACATAACATTTTACGGCCACACTCGTCGACCATTTTGCTGGAATATTCTATGGTACTGAATGGAATCGGGATTTTTTAATTCGATTGAAAAAGTCTAGTAAATTACGTAAAAAATCGACAAAAACGGTTTTGGTACAACAGAGAATGTTATACCAACCAAACATTGATTGTTCATCGAAAGCACCGTCTTACAGGTTTAGAAATGTTTTCAATTTTACTTCAGTTAAGTTATTGAGACGTAAAATTTATATTTGAGCTACTAAAAACATTTCAGTAAAGTAAAAAATTTAATCCCTTAGGGCAGTATTTATATGCATAGAGAAGATTTATGGTTTCCGAGAATAGTGGTGGCCTCCACATAGTGTCCGTAAATTACCGGCGTATGACGTCACCGAAACGTTATTTATGAAAGTAGTGGTAGTCGGTGTGATTTTATAAAGAGCGTTTTTGACACCGTAAAGTCAGCCACCGCTGCCATAATTTTCATGACAGCCGTCACTGTGTCCGTTATGTGGCGCCCACCGCTCTTCTAGGAAACAGTAGCTTTAGCTCATCTTGCCAATTGATTTGACTGACAGTTGAATATTCTTCTTAACAAGTCTATCAGTTCATCGAACACACAAACCACCTTACCATAAATTATTTCTAGAAAAAATACTGTTTAATGGAATAATACTCCCACATTTTCAAAGATAATGTTAATCCTCCTGTCGGTCGGTGGAACTGACATTCGAATACCCAATGAAAAATGAGGCAGGTTCCCAGATACGTCTCAGCAACGTTGTGTATAATTATTTTTTACTGGTAAATTATTTAATTAATTTACCATCAAAAGTGATTGTAAATATTTTATTGAGTCGCATAAAATTAGGTAGGTTTTCAAATTAATGTTCAGAATTCTCTTGACGTCACATAATAACTGTGGGATGGCAATTTATACGAAACATTAATGAAATTGCTTAAATGAACGTGTGGAAAAAGTAATACGGGACAATACTTAGTTGTAAATTAATATTTAATTTCAATTTAAAAAGACATTCAAATTATATTGTAGGTATAGTTCCCATGAGAACCTACCTATCCTATTATAGGTAGGTTCTCCTGGGAACTATACGTCCTTCGTTCACCCATGAGTGTTTTAATTAAGTGTGTCTAACGAGAAAACCAGAACGTGCTTTAGTCACACGACGAAGACTTAAGATGAAATGCGCCGGAGACGAAACCAAATAAAAAAAAAAACTGTATGACTAGACAACACTTAAGCAAAACTACCAGTAGAGTACACAAGTATTTTACCATCGAGCATGCTAATTTCAGCATTTAAATTGACTATAAAATTCTATTCTGAACCTCCATATTTTTACTGATATAGGGTTCCACTCATTAACTTATCATTCCTGATATAGAGAAAACCTCACTTCATGACTTCATCGCTTACGAAGCCCTTCCCCGTACATAATAAAGCAGTTTTTATCTCTTTATACGGAGATAAGTCTGTGTCATCCTTATCACTCCTGGCTTCTGGTCATCAGAGGTACTCTGATTCTCTGATTCAGTCGATTGACTTGTGAGATGTTTAGATAAATATAACAAAAACAAGGATAGGTACAACAGAGGTAGCAATGTTTTATTAGGGTCACGTTAACTATTTCCACCTACCTAATCTAAAATCTACCTTAATCATAATCATAATCATTTATTACCTTCACATAATCTTGATCATCTCAATGTTTTAAAATAACAGTACATGAAATAATTTATAGTCATTTTCTCTACTAGCAGCCACATTATAATTATTTTGATACGTAGGTAACATACCGCTTTATAAAACGACCTGACTTCTAATATTCACAAAGTATAAGTCAACAAAACGTTTGTTTAATGTAGAATGATGTTATTTCATACCTGAAATACAGAGGACCCTCTGTTACATTATTTTGGAGATCCATTTTCGTTCTTGTTGATTTATTTCTCAGTATTTATAAAGGGAAATTTAAGTGCTGAGAGAGGTATTATGAAGAAAACGGGTCGGTTACGCTCCTGAGTTCATTTTGTCATAATGTTTCCACGTAGGTGTAGTGTGCACCTGCGTGAAAACAAGACAACAACCTTAGAACGAACTAGAATTCGTCGATAAAACTGTTTTTCTGGGGATCCCGCTCGACTCAAGGCTACAATGGGGTCCTCATTTGACATCTTTTGCAGGACGGCTAAGTACAGCTTCAGCTCACGCTGTCAGATAAATCCGTCAATTTACTGATGTAGATACCGCGAGGCTGGTCTATTTTAGTTACTTTCATAGTATCATGTCTTACGGTATTTTACTTTGGGGACGGGCTGCAGACATCGAGCCTATTTTTATTCTGCAGAAAAGAGCCATCAGAGCCATAAATAATCTCGGCAGGAGCGATTCCCTAAGGGAACTGTTTAAGGATATTGACATCATGACGGTACCTTGTCTTGGTATGAAAACATCATGTACTTAAAAAAAACATATTTACAGTAAAAGAGGAGAAAGACATAATTATAGTACTAGAAATCAGGACCTATTAGTTCAAACAGGTTTCAGACCGGCTAAAGTAGACTCATATTTCATTGGGTACTGTTTAAATTGTTACAATAAAATACCGGCCCACATACTTCTACTGAATGAGACGAAATTCAAATCTTTTACAAACGCACGTCGTGGCCCTGGCACAGGCAACTGAATTAACACGGGTGGGTTTAAGTCAGTAAAAGTCTGAAACGCCCTCCCGCTCCACCCAGAGCGGGAGAGGAGAAGTCGTTTTTAATTTCCAACCAAAAAATGAAATAAAGGCAGGCATAATATAAGTTCAGGGATTACATCGCTGACAAAAAGCACAGCTCAATGCTGGTCCTGCTCCACACCACAACGAATTAATTAGGATTTGAAATACTGTTGGAGCTACTGAAGATTGTATGAATATACTTGCATTGTAAAAAATCTATCTCCTTGTATTATATAAATGCTTAGCACGGGTGTGTGTACTTTGTACTATGGAGCTACGATTTACCGGGTAATGTCTCATACTGACTTGAATGTGCCCTGGCGGCTGATAGTATGTCATGCTCACTCAAATGTGTCGCTGACGGTGGCACGTGTGTTGGATCATTTAGCTCCCTTTAAAATAGTTGAGCTGAATGGTGCTGATCTATGCGTCATGTTCGTGAACGGGCGCCGTGAGTTGGGACTGGTCATCTCTTAGCTGTCACGGCTATTCGAAAAGTTTATTTTTTGGATTGTTTTTGTTAATTTTTTACTGCAATCTGGACGCTTTTAACGTGTACGGTTTTGTTCATCGTTCTCATAAATAGGATCAACATTATTGATGTAACTAATTTATTTTTAAGAAAAATATTATGTAAATTTAAAAGTATGTTGGATGGAGTTTCTTGCCCTTTATTCACCATAGGTACCTACTACGCTTTGGAATGGGCAACTAGTTTCATATTTCTGATTGACTGACTCCTGGACAACATAAAAGTGCCTGTAAATGGTTAAATTGAAATAAATGCTTTGAGTTTGACCGTTTTGATAAAATCAACCCAACATAGGACTTGAAGCTAACTAAACGAACAAATACAAACCAAAATACTCATTTGTAATAACTTACGAGTATTCCGGCCACCAAAGGTTCCCAAATAATATAAAGAAGTTAATCAGTTATGCAAACCTGTTATACTTATACCCACGCTGCCCCAGCAGGAGAGGAACTTCTGAAACTTTATTCCATGATCTTTCGAAATCTTTTTATTTAATGTAATGTCGGCACGAGGTACTCGGACGTAGACCTTTTACTGTCGATGTGTTTGCTATAAGTCTCTATTACATTACATCATATTAAAGGGATAAACTTTTTGAAAAGCTTTTTACTTACATGATGTAAAACCTTTTTGTACCAATAAAAAAAAATGCAATCCCAAGATTTTAGTACTTACTCTAGATATACTAAAATGTTGGGACTTTAAGAACGTAAAAACCCATATCGAATACAACGTTGCTAAAAGGTCAAGTAAATTGAAAAAAATGCCCGTCAATATGGAAAGCCAAAAAGTCATGGCAATTCATTTTTGTGCCGTGCGTATGAAGTCCATAAAAAAAAATACCATCAATACTCCCGCAGATATACCCCGAAGGAATATTCACCGGGCTGCCTCGTTGAGCTACTGGTCGTAAGCGCAACTACTGATGACAAAGTTTGAGGTTTTCCATCTGGAGTTTCTCAGTAGCAGGTCAGAGTCTGGATTTGAGCCCGATTGATTTACACCGTATTATACAATAATAAAGGGCAAACTTTAGGGGGTGATAGTTTGCTCTATTTTAGCACTAAAATTATTCTACATGTGGGGTCTAAACTGAACCCCCTCTGACTGGCAGACATTTTTGTATTTTGGTGACTTTTTCGTAGCGTCCAAACTAAAAGTTATGTAACTTTGGAATTTAACGCCATAAAAAAAGTTTCCATTACGGAAAAGTATTAACAATCAGTTAAATAACTCAAATAATTTGTTGTTGGAACATAGGCTTGCGCAGATAGTGAATTTATAACGATTTTGTTATCTTTAGATATTAACAGTGATGAGCAAAGATAAACAAAATAACAAATTATCAATTATTTATTTACAAAAGTAGAAAATTTACACATTTAATATAAATGTTCAAAATGCTCCCCACCATTTTGAAGGCACGCAGTAGCCCAGATCGCTACCTGCAGTGTTGACCGTCTTAACTGTCTCGGATCAGCCTTAATTTCGACAGCAGCAACGCGAATACGATAATCGATGCTCGATAATCAGGCATTAAATTCCAAAGTCACATAGCTTTTAGTATGGACGCTACGAAAAAGTCAACCAATATACAAAGCCATTTTTGTAGACCCTACATGTAGAATAATTTTATTGTTAAAATAGAGCAAACAATCACCCCCTAAAGTTTGTACAGTCCGAACCCAGACATATTGTATAACTTTGCCTGTGGCGTACACTTGTGTTATTCGTATTTAAACCCAGTTCTCAATGCATAATGTATATCTGTCTAATCCAAATGGAACACATTTAGACCCAATACACCTTTGATGTAGACAACCTTATTGAGCTTCATACGCATACGCATATGGAGAGCAATAAGGTTAAAAGCGGTTGAGCGGTTGATGAGGTTTATGTTGAATCCTAATATTCTGCTATTACCAATTTCTTCCGTTAGAGCTGGGCCTCACACTAACTTAAACTCAAACAAGGCTCTTCTGAGATAAAGGAAGATCAACGAGTGACTTTTTTCTCAACAAATGCCTTTTTTAGGGAGAGACTATATTTTTAGGAAGGGGGTGATATATTTGGTCAGAACGTCAATCACGTTTATGGCCGCAAACGAATTTATACATGTATCTGCTGGCATTGTGAGGTAGTTATTTTTATACATAATGACATGATACATATTCACAAACCTTTTGCCTATACCTATACATAATAATTAAATAGTAACGCAACATTTTCTGTCCCTTTTTCTGTATGTCTAGATGTATGTTTCGGACTGGCGCAAAAAAAAATTGGCACTAAGATAGTTTACAACCTGGATTAAAACATAGGGTAGTACATTCGCGTAGAACATTTTCCGACATCCATGCGGATGAAGCCGCGGGCAAAAGCTAATTGAAAAATAAACTCGTAACATTTAGAACCTGTGTTACATTATGAGTGGAGATTAGGAACCTTTCTGCCTCTCAAATTACCACACATTTAAACCTATAGGTTCTGTTTTCAAAACTGAAATACGCCTACTCTCAAATTGTAAAGTTATGGAGAGCCGAATGAGCTATTCATATTCCTTGATGGAGTGTGTCCGCCTGTCCGGACGATCAGTCAGTTGGACAACTGCATTTGATTGGAAATTCAAACGTTCCGGACATATTTCGCGTGAAATAATATTGTCACGCTCGTCACATGCGTGATGTTCTAAATGTAATCGGATTTATAAATATCCACATGAATAATTTTGAATACAGTTCGAACCTGAAATCGAGTAAAACAAATTGTTTTAGAGAATTGTATCGGGAAAGCTCGAACGTCTGCGTCGCTATTAGTAATACCAAAAACGGCGTAGCCTCGTGACTACTCTCTTCAAACAAATAAATTTACGAGATTAGTGAAAGTAGTACAAGAAATAGGGAGATAGACAAGATAAGCAATGTATACCAAGGTTTGAAGTGGGGACAAAATAACTACCTTGACCATTGAGTAGTCTTTATTACCTCAAACTAGGTGGTCACACGAGTCAGCGGAGAGGTCAAATACTTGATTGATACGATTCACAAAACACGCAAAACAACAACACACATTCACTCAACATCTTGCATTGCATTTATATGTACCTTTTGTGTTCGGCAACGAAGATTTGATTTGATTTTTATCGTTTCTCCTCTCGTGAACAAAATTGTAACTGTGTGTAACTGTGAATAAATTTTGTACGACGTGCCACGACCCGCTACGCCGCGCCACTGCGGTTTGCTATATTTCGTAGAAAATCTACGAACGGCTACGTCGATAGTCGCAGTACGACTCTAAATTCTAAGAGCCAGTTATTGCTTACAATAGCTAACCGAGTATTTTTTTTTTAATGATTATGTTATTTTATTGTTACTGTTGCGTCAAGCAGCGCCATCTCTGTAGCTGTCATGGAATCAACGGTCGATAGACGATGGGAGCGACATCTGCTGGTCGAGAAGACGGCACGCGAGCGAGCGAGTGAAAGAGGGGACGTCCCCCCGCGAGTGGTGGGACTGGCTTCGAGATCGTTCTTTTTTTTGATACGACGGCAGGATAGTGCACACCGACCTAATTATCAAGAATTGTAGCAAGTAAAATAAATTCAATTGTAAAATATTATTCGTGAGCATTATTGAAGAAGCCCCTGCCTGCGCCCCGTCTTTGGCGCCAAAACATTGGACCTTCGAGCCACATAGAAGATAGATCAGCGACGTGACAAGCCGGGCTGAAGAAGGAAAGAAGCGAGTGGATCTTCGAAGCAGAAGTACGTTGAGGAGATTTGGAAACCCAGCCACAGATTACTGAGCAGAAGCCATTGATGCAGCAGCCAGAAACGGTCAGGTTATCCAGTTACCCTTTTCCCTCCTTCCCCTGTGTCTTCGCCTTGTGTTAATATCGTATCTGAACGTTTTCAGAACTGATCAACTGGCATCGCTGAGGCCGTCTTCAGGTGAGAATACACGACTGAACACGCAAAACTGTGAGTACCTGCTTTCGTAAACTACCAAGATGAGTGATGATGAAACTATTTCTCGTTTAGATAATATAACTGATCTTAAAAAACAACGTGGTGTAATTAAAGGTAGATTAACATTATTTGTTAATTATATTAACAAGTTAGATAAATCGTGTTTAGATTCTGTGCTTAAAACACAATTGCAAATGCGTATTCATTCGGCAGCCATTTTCTTTGTCGAGTTTAACGACGTGCAATCTAAAATAGAAAGAAGTGTGGATGAAAAAGAATTACTGTCACATTTAGATTACAGAGAGTCGTTCGAGAGAGTGCCAATACTATTCAATTGTAGCTATAGCAAAGCACTTGATAGGCGACTGTGAACAAACAGGATTAAATAATTCTCAGTGCATTTCCGGGAAATCAATGTCTACTAAATTACCCCAAATAAAGTTACCTGTATTTGACGGTTCCTTCGATAAATGGTTAGAATTTAGGAACTCGTACGTTTCAATGATACATGATCGCGACGACTTAGATCCTATACAGAAATTTCAATACCTAAAGTCCTCTCTCATTGGATCTGCGTTACATGTTATCAGCTCGTTAGAGTTTACTGCACCTAACTATAGTAACGCGTGGGACCTGCTTGAAGCTAGGTATCAGAATAATAGGCTATTGATACACAACCATGTGAATGCTTTGTTTTCGGCACCTTCACTGGGTAAGGAATGTCCGGCACAGATCAGAACGTTGGTAGATTGCGTTTTACGTAATTTGAGAGCCCTAAATTATCTTAAGGAACCGGAATCTTCACTCGAGGATATGCTTATCATTTATTTAGTTGTCAGTAAACTTGATTCTGCTACTGAACGCGAGTGGGAGAACTACAGAAGCTCATTTATCTCCGATTCTAACAAAACCTCTAAACCCTTAAAACTAGAAGACTTATTAACGTTTTTAAATAATAGGTCTGACATGTTAGACATGGTTAATTCGGGTAACAGTAAACATAATCAGTCACATTCACAAACTAAACATGAGGGTAGACAATCAGCTGATCATAAAAAACAGTCTAATTCTCAAACTACACTTAGTTATGCGAGTGCGAATAATAATAAGATCTCATCAGGTAGTAAAGGTAAGACAAATAAAAATAACTTGACATGCCCGTTATGTAGTGGTAAACATGCATTATATTCATGTGTTAAGTTTTTAAATATGTTGGTACAAGAAAGATTAAATTTTGTTCAGTCAAAAAACGTTTGTCATAACTGTTTACGTACAAACACTCACACAATTGAAAATTGTAATTTCGGTCCTTGTAAATTATGTCAACAAAAACATAATGCGTTAATTCATGTTGACAATAATAGCGTTATTTCAATTACATCATCAGAACGTTCCGTTATCAATAATACGTTGCCACAGTCGTCTGTATTACACTGCGTTAGTAAAACAGCTGACAATATTGATAATAGTAGTTCCATCGCTAAATCGTTACAGACTGTATTGCTGTCTACGGCGTTAATTGAGATTGCTGATAGTGATAACAGTTATCACACAGTTCGTGCTCTGCTTGACAGCGGCAGTCAAAATTGTTTTATAGCTCAAAGCCTATGTAAACGTTTAAAAATACCTATTATACAGTCCACTATACGTGTTTGTGGCGTTGGACAAACCGTTTCACAGTCCAGTCACAAGTGCGATATTAATATTCGTTCTAAGGTATAATGATTATAATACAACCTTACATTGTTTAGTGTTGCCTAGTATCATTTCGAAGTTGCCTTCGACACACGTTAATAGTGATGCTATGAGAATACCTAGCAATATTTTACTTGCCGATCCCACATTTTATGTACCGAGTGACATAGATTTATTAATAGGCGCGGATGTCTTTTGGGATTTGCTAAAAGGAAATAAAATAAACTTCACACCGGTCCCTACTTACAAGATTCGATGGTAGGTTGGATTATTTCCGGTCCAGTTTATAATAATAATCGTTTATTAGCGGCTAGCATGACAGATGTCCAGTGCAATTTGACATTAGTTGATTCTCAATTACGGAAGTTCTGGGAAATTGAAGAAATACATATTCCTTCCGTTATTACTGATGAAGATCGTTTTTGTGAAGAGTTGTTTATGCAGACTACTAAACGCGATCAACACGGTAGGTTTTCTGTAGGAATGCCATTTAAACAATCACCTGATTGTTTGGGTGAGTCATATAATTCTGCTAAACAGCGTTTCTTATCTTTAGAGAGGAAACTAGATCGTGTACCACAGTATAAACAAATGTATTGTGAATTTATGCACGAGTATGAGCAATTAGGTCACATGACGCGTCTCAAGGATTTTAATATTTTAATTAAGCCGTATTATATTGTGCCACACCATGGGGTGTATCGTGAAAGTAGCGTGACAACCAAATTACGCGTCGTTTTCGATGCAAGCGCGGCAACTTCTAATAATAATTCGTTGAATGATATTCAATACGTAGGCCCTAGGTTACAAAATGATATCTTCTCAATATTGCTCCGTTTCCGGCAATATCAATATGTAGCTTGCGCAGATATTGAAAAATTCTTTAGACAAACTTTAATTCATCCTGAACAACGTAACTTACAGCTAATATTATGGCGACCTGATAACAGCATGCCGATTCAAGTTTATCGTCTCCACACAGTGACGTATGGCACTGCATCAGCTCCGTACCTCAGCAACCGTTGCTTGAAACAGTTGGTAAAGGAATGTAAGGATGACGTCATCGCTAACGTCATTAATGACGATTTTTATGTCGACGATCTTTTGACGGGGCATGATCAGCGCGACAAGTTGTTAGACATTTGCAAGAAAACGTCCGCCATTCTACAAAGCGGTTGTTTTCCGTTAAGGAAATGGAGCTTTAATTTTGATGTAACATCAGAAAGTACTAAAGATTTATGTATTGGTGAGTATTGCCAGTCTAAAACCCTAGGTGTTGGTTGGTCTAACAAGAACGATTTATTTAATTTTTCAACTAGTGTAGATAAGGGTTATAGTAATCCGAAGATAACTAAACGTTTAATTATGTCAGTTATTGCACAGATTTACGACCCAATGGGATTGTTGGCACCAGCTATTACTACGGCTAAGGTTTTATTACAAAAGTTATGGCTTGCTAAAATAAGTTGGGATGATGAAGTCCCAAGTCAAATTGCAGGTGTCTGGTATAATTTTATTGATTCCTTGCAATATTTGTCTGAAATATTAGTGCCACGTTATGTCATGTGTGCTAATGCTGTAAATAAAGAGTTACATATTTTTACCGATGCTTCTCAGTCTGCATACGGTGCATGTGCGTACATACGTTCACACACTCATATTGATGAGTCGCAGGTTACGAGTCGATTATTATGTGCTAAGAGTAAGGTCGCACCAATTAAAGCGTTAAGTATTCCACGACTTGAACTATGTGGAGCTTTAGTTGGGGCCAAACTTTATAATAAAATCATAAATTCACTTAGGCTGAAATTCGATAAGGTCTATTTCTGGACTGACTCCACTATAATTCAAGGGTGGCTTCGAACATCACCACATTTGTTAAAAACATTTGTACAGAATAGGGTTGTACAAATCAACGAATTAACAAGCAACACTACTTGGTTGCATGTTAAAGGCAAGGAGAATCCCGCTGATACATTATCAAGAGGTGTTCTCTTTGATTCATTAAAGGGAGATAACACTAGTTTGTGGTGGTGTGGACCGACCTTTCTGCGTGAACCGACTTCTAGTTGGTTGACAAGAAACACTAATGAAATCGAGTATAATAAGATCAAGTTACCGGAATTAAAATGTTCTAAAACTACAAATTTATTAAGTACAGAAACTGGCAATATAATTGAGTTTGAAAGGTTTTCTTGTTTTAATCGTTTGCAAAGAACAGTCGCTTATGTCTTACGGTACATTTTTAACTTACGTGCATCGCGTGTCGGTCAAGGTCGCAAAACCGGTTCATTGACCGTGAGCGAGATTAATAGTTCATTAGTTGTATTGACACGTTTGGTTCAATCACAATCATTCAGTAAGGAATATCATAACCTTAGAGAAGAGCATTTAAACATTAAGTCTAGTAATAAAACATTAGGTTTAAGTATATTTTTAGATAATGAAAATTTAATTCGTGTTGGTGGCAGACTTAGTAATTCCAAATTTGATTACGATAAGAAACACCCAGTGTTGTTGTGTCGTAAACATCGGTTTACTTGGTTATTGTGTTCATACGAACACAAACGTTTGCTTCATGCTGGACCTCAGCTTCTCGTGGCTGCCATGCGTGATAGATGGTGGGTGCTGGGAGCACGTAATTTAGCAAGGCTTGTGGTTCACAAATGTGTAACCTGCATTCGCATGAAAGGAAATACGTTAACTCCACACATGGGTGATCTCCCTGCCGAACGTTTAGAAGCTGGATTTCCATTCATGCGATGTGGTGTTGATTATGCCGGGCCAATATCTATATTAAATCGCAAAGGCAGAGGTTCCCAACTAATTAAGGGATATATTTGTTTATACGTTTGTTTTGCTACCAGAGCTGTGCACTTAGAATTGGTTAGTTCTTTGTCCACTCAGGATTATCTATTGGCATTCAAACGATTTATATCACGACGCGGTAAGCCGTGTCAAGTCTTTTCCGATAACGGTAGGAACTTTGTTGGAGCTGAAAGAGAGCTTTCAGCTATATTTGAAAAATCTAATGAAATTTTAGATTTTGCTTGTAGTAATAATATTAAATTTAGTTTCATTCCGCCTTATGCACCTCACTTTGGTGGTTTATGGGAAGCGGGAGTGAAGTCGTGTAAGTATCACTTGAGACGTGTCGTAGGTAATGCTAAGTTAACTTATGAGGAGTTCAGTTCGGTACTGACACAGGTTGAGGCCGTCCTGAACTCCCGTCCTATGTCACCTATGTCCGCAGATCGACATGATTACCTTCCACTCACACCAGCTCATTTCCTAATCGGCCGGCCGTTGACTGCGCCTGCCAGTGAGGACTTCACGACGACATCTACGCCTGCCTGTCGCTACCGTCGGCTGGAACAGCTGCGACAACATTTTTGGGAGCGGTGGTCAAAGGAATATGTGTCTGAGTTGCAACGCAGAACGAAGTGGGCACACAATAAAGACGACATCGCTAAAGACAGTCTTGTCGTGATCAAGGAAGATAACCTGCCACCATTAAAGTGGAGAATGGGTAGGATTGTTAATTTGTTCCCAGGGAATGATGGTGTCTCGAGAGTCGCAGAAATCCGAACATCAACAGGCACAGTAAGGCGTGCTTCCTCAAAAATTTGCCCGCTGCCGGTAACCACAAACGTGGCCAGCATGTGACTCCTGTTCTGTTGGAAGACCTTTCTTCCAAGGTGGCCGGTATGTTGCGTCAAGCAGCGCCATCTCTGTAGCTGTCATGGAATCAACGGTCGATAGACGATGGGAGCGACATCTGCTGGTCGAGAAGACGGCACGCGAGCGAGCGAGTGAAAGAGGGGACGTCCCCCCGCGAGTGGTGGGACTGGCTTCGAGATCGTTCTTTTTTTTGATACGATGGCAGGATAGTGCACACCGACCTAATTATCAAGAATTGTAGCAAGTAAAATAAATTCAATTGTAAAATATTATTCGTGAGCATTATTGAAGAAGCCCCTGCCTGCGCCCCGTCTTTGGCGCCAAAACAGTTACTTGTTGTATTTTATTGGTATTTTTCGATAGTTTGACATTCCTTAGGCAATGTAAGATACCAAGAATTGTTTATTAACTCTTAATGAACATGTATGTTTGTTGTGTGTTTTTTTATTAGCTTTCAGCTCTTATTTAATACTCTCAATATTCATGTTTCTTCAGATGAAAGGAAATAACTAATTAGTGTTGTATTTATTGAACTTAGCAGTACAAATCTAGAGACTCACAGACGGATTCACTCATATGCACTTACTATATACTAAGAATAATAGGTAAAAATTGATCTCCACTCCCTGACACACAGCGAACATTAAATTAGTTACATATTAGGAGCACCATACAGAAGCCCACAAAATAAACAGTTTTTGTCTCAAGTGTTGAGACATCAAACAAACTTGCGGCTCGCGATCTCGAATCTGAATGTCAGAACAATACTATTGAGTAGACTAGACTAGGTAAAAACAGACATCTAGTCACAAACGATCATCTAGTGAATACGAGAGTCGTTTTTTTGATCAAGAGTGACAAAAAATTCACAGTAATTGGGCTATTCATTCAAGGGAGTGTAATCCTTTTCTTTTCCTCGCAAAAAAACCTTATGCGATAGTGTTGGGTAGAGGAGGAGGTAATGAGCTATGGATGCTTTCTTGTGCGTGACAGCATTTTTCCGTTAGAGTTAAGTTATAACTTAACTCTAACGGAAAAATGCCACGTTCTAAAATCGTTCCGGCCGCTAAGGCTATTTTATGCTGGGTTTCTCATTTAAAATTCAGAACGATTTTGGGAAAATTCAGCTTCGCTTATGTGTTTTGGGAATGTTTTGTGTAAAATAATTATGATAGCAATAACAGACCAAGGTTTTCGTTTCTCGTAATAGAAAAATCCTTATTTAGTGTGTTATGTTTTGAAATCCTGCCCTTAAGCCCTGTATTTTAATACCCCAGATGGCCATGGTCCTTTTATTATTTTTCGTCACATTGCATTTTGACGTCTCAAATCAAAATCTAGATGGGTCAATAGACACCTCATGTATTAAAATCCACCCAGCCGTTAGAATGCTTCGAGATTATAAAGAATCCCACATACGAAGATACAAAGATACTTAATATATCCACGTGAAAAACATAGTCTTTGCCATCGGGTAATTAGAATAAAATTTAAAAATGGACCCAGTAGGCAACAAACATTTCATAAATTGCTAGCTTATACTGAAAGACAATTTAAACAGAAAACGTTAAATGTTAGGTAAATATTCCTCCGGACCCCGCAGATAACAGAGGACTGTGGGAGGATCAAATTCTGAGTACATTCTTAGAATCTTGTTGTCCAATTATTAAAAATTTCCCAATAAACACAAGAATTTAAAAAAATACACTCACTATTTAATCCTGTTACGGTTCTTACTAACCCGAAAACTACATGCTTATTAAATTCATAAGAGAATTATCCGGTAGGTTTACTAAACAAATGAAATTAATAAATGAAAGGAGACTAACTAAGGGTATTTACAAGGTAGATGTGAGTGGAAACGCCGGGAGGGGACGCCCTAGGAAGACATATAGTGACCTTATTGGTGATGTTCTTCAGAAAGGTCAGGTGCGTAGTACTCGCAACCGGCGCTCGTGTATGACCAGATGTGTGTACGTAAACGAGGCAAAAGAAGTATGTAAGGATCGTAGCAGGTGGCGATCTGGGGTTTCTGCCTACCCCCATGGGAAGAAGGCGTGAGTTTATGTATCTGTATTTGTATAATAAATAAAAAATTTGAAAATAGAACTACCCAGCATTATACTTGTAATATAACATTTTAAACGCAACACAACTGCAATGTCAAACCCAATAAGCTATTATGTGGAACAAATCGATCTCCGTATGTACTACATAATTATATAGTACATATTAATTTCATGGTATTACGAGTCATCTCCATATCACGTATCAAATGAGCGTTGTAGAACTCAAACAACATGCTGCGGCACATTGGTGGAAATAAAATTGATAAATGAATTGATTTGTGTTGCATGAAATCAGGCAGATTTGCATTGTTTTTCTTATAAAAAACGTTTATTTTGCAGTATCATTTATACATCTGTTTGAGGCTGACGTAATTAGACGTAATACAACGTCTAATTACGTCAACCACATTCTGCGGAGTGCAGTACAAAATTACATCTACAACCACATATTGAAACTGAATGCTGATGTTGCTGCAATACGGAAATCCAATCTCTTCCTGTGTTTGCTTCGTTACCTCGCTCAATGAAATAAGATTTTTACTTTACAAGGCTAAGAAAAGTTAGTTTATGCTAGTACACAATAATTTTGCTTCCTTTAAGTCTTTACTCTTTTATAACGTGTGCTTATTTATATTCGTATCACTTGAAAGTATGTTCACAGGTAAGTAATGTATGGTCACTGATTAACAAATTAGTGTCATTAGACACTAATTTATCAATCAGCCTATACTTTACCCAACTATATTGGGGTCAGCTTCTTGTCCAACCTTTCCGAAGCTTCCCGAGGCACGGAGAAGTCTCAATCCACCCGTGCGGCTGTTATTATTAAGCCACGAGACCCTGCTTTTTTAAGATTTGGATTAGACACTAATTATAGGAAAATTATGGTGCCGATTCTCTTGTACACCGAACTAAACTATAGTTCCGTGTGCAAGAGAATAGGCTAAATTATCACAAAATATCCTTGCTTTTTTTACTTGAATTTATCAATCAAACAGTTCTCCTTTATCATTTTAGTGGCATTCTAAATGAACCATAGTAAATCGTATGTTTCTTGCGATATTTTGATCCTATCTCACTTACATTAATTAAAATACACTGACGGACGATTTAAAGTTGAAAAAAACACCAACATAAAACACTAAAATAGGAACAAATCACGACAATGTTGTAATTGATTTAAATAAACTCGATGTCTTTTAGAATAGTTTAATTTAGTAACATAATGATAAGTTAATGATTTTACCTCCTTCTACCTTCAAACATACCGTTCCGAACATTCCAAGGAACGTTTATATGTATGCAACCAGTGTTTTTATTCATTGTAAATAAATTGTATTCTGTTTTTAAGAAAAATGTCATAAACCTTATTCTACAAAACATAGCCTCGATTAATGAAATGGTAAAACCGAAAGAGCTCCTACTGTAATGGTGAACATAACGATCTATTATCCAGTCTAGTAATAAAATAGTTGGATGTAAACATAGTCCGGTAGCTCCGAAAACCTGAATTTTCTTCGAATGGCATCCGGTGTTACTAGGCATGTTTAAAAAGTAACTGCTAAAGTGTAATGTGTTGCTGATCAGACTTGGCAATCATCCGAAACTTATGAATGTAGACTGATGGTCATAAGTTGAATATTTGGTTGAACTCTCTTTAAAAGATGAGTAGAGTTTTATGATTAAAGAGAGAGAGAGATTTATTGCATGATCAAAGAGTCGTATGTCCCATTCGGTGATGTTTACTGAACGTTACCAATTAGCGTTTAATTCAAACACTGTCCGCGACGAGAACTTGTTCCTTATCCCTTTTTTATTTTTTTGTTGGGTGCGAAATCATCAAATGATGCTCTGGGTGGAGCGGGAGGGTGTGTCAGACTTTTACTGACTAAAACCCACCCGTGTTCCTTCAGTTGCCTGTGCCAGAGCCACGGTTTTCTCTTTAGAATTACCCGCGACCCTGAGGCGTCGGCCCTATCGGATCCCGTCACCGTGGAACACGACGCGCCGTCGACCCGGGCCTGGTCCTTACCGGATGGTGAGCGTGCTTGCTCGCCGTCCGCAAGCCCGCGCCTACGGTGGCCGGGAATCTGCAGGCGACTCCCGACGCCCAGGGCGTCTCCTGCGGCGGCTAGTGGGGGTGTGAGGGCGCAAGGCTCTCTCCCCCACGCACTCCGCCTCCTCCTTTGCGAGCATTACTGCTTCGCAGAAGGAGGTGACGGCTTTCCATTCCCTCTCGCTCGGTACCATGGCCCAGACCAAGGTCGGACGCGAGAGATCGCCGCTGCCGATCGCCTCCGCGAGGACACAGCGGTGCTCCGCCCAAGCTGGTTCCTTATCCCCTGAATTCGTCACATGGAATCGTAAATTGGTGAAAATGATTCGAGAGATTTTAGAGCTGTTAAAAATAGTAGAAGTGATAGAATTCACACAGAAACCTTTTCACAAACGAAGTTCTTCAACGCGACTTGCGGTAGGAGTATACGGGTAAAAAGGGTCAGGTAAAGTAAAAGCGTTATGCCCCCTGTGACTTTCTATGTGCTTAATACTTTCTATATCATAACAGAAAGAGACAGAGGAGAGTTAGTTTCCATGGTTTTAGAGAGTGCTACAGCATTTAGTAAAGTAGAAATGAAAATCAAGACAGCGGCTGCGATAATTTTCAATTTTTTTATCATGAGTGTGTATTACTTCTAAATTACTGGAGTTATTGGTCGTTTTCATGGTTATTGAGGGTACGTGGTTTTCGATCAAGATGTTCAAGATAGCGATAACTGTATGAGAGCTTCTAAAGCCATAAAATTGATGGCTCTGTATTAAAATCGCGTATTAAATTCACACTATGTCTCTCTCTCTGTCTGTTTCGAGTGTATGTGCGTGCGAGTATCGCGTAAGGAACTTCGTTCCCGAAGGGGTTCCCCAACCGCACACGTTGTTCTTTAACTACACATGGATGTTTTTATATATTATCATTGAGAAAAAAATAGATCATTATCTTTCCATTCATACAACATCTATGTCGGTCCTATGATCTACAAACAACAAAAGTAACTCGCATGGCTGGGACACATTAATTTTGAGGATTTGGAACCCAGAACCGCAAATGTGTAACTTAGATACTTGTTGCAAAACCACACAAAACCTAATCCTAACTAATATAAAAACGAGAAAGTAAGTGTGTTGAAGTTGTATGTTTATTTGTGACGCTTTCCCGCTGAAACAGCTGAACGCATTTGAATGAAATTTGATACACGTGTAGACCATGACCTGGAGAAGGACATAGGATACTTTTTACTCTGTATTGCAGACGAAGTCGCGGGCATCAGCTAGTATATTATAATTATGTAGTCTATCACCTCTATCTAAAGAAACATCAAGTTCTTGTGTTAACAAACGATAAACCTAGGTACCTACATAACACTCTATAGGTCACTAAGCGCTAAATGCGTGCGCGTAAAAAATCTCGGAGTATTCGTTTAGCGTTAGTAACACGGAATCACTGAGAATCACTATGAGATCTACGCATATATGATGTTGGTCTCGATGTTGTTAATTATATAAATAATAATGGTGTTAAGAAAAATTGCGCAATACAGTACACGCGATAGAAGAAAACTTCTTAAAAAAAATAAAGAAGACAGGTTTTATGTGAGAAAGAGAGTTGAATTTTTCTTCTCTTTCATGTTAATAAATTTGCTAATCGTGACGCGTCCTTGAAATTTCACAATACCTACCGTAGATATAAAACAAAACCATCTAAAATTGCAAACATACCCAGAAAATAAACGACTTCATAGTACTGTCCCCAGAAAAGATCGAATTCGAACTACGTAGATAACAAATAATATAAACAGCATGTCGATTCTGTAAAAATCTCACCGTGAAGACTTGCATGGAGTGAGCTGTCAGTGTCATCCCGTCTTGGTCAATCCCTAGCATCAGTGGCACTGACGGCTCAATCCACGCTCACTCCACCTAAGTTTTCACGGTGAGATTGTTACAGAATAGCACTACAGAAATTTCATTGCACAAAATGATGATACACACAAAGTATACACGCGGGTTGAATGAGAATGTTCGCTTTATTAGCTGCTGCGAGGAATGGAAAGAAATGGCGAACGCTGAGAGACATGCATAACAGGAGGCGCTGATCGATGATCGGCCTTTTTTTGTAAAGTGAATGAAAATAAAAGTTTTCTTCGTCCGGTCGTGAATTATGGCGTCCGTATGTATTTTTCGCAAAGAGATCAGCCAAGCATTTTCATTGAGGTCATAAAAATACAGTGAAAATGTTATTTATTTAGGTCTTCAATAATGCCACCAAATAGCTGGATTCCAATGCAGCAAAAGCGAATAGGTCAGCCCTTTAAATCAAAGAGAAAAGATTTATCGGCTTCCATTTCAACGGAATCTGTATTTTTTAGGACTAGATAGGCAATTTGAATATAATTGGGTCCTAAACAATTTTAAAACCACATTTAGGTCTTTGAAACACCGTAGTAATGGACAGTAAAAAATTAAAAACCTTTCTCATATGTTAGTGCTTTTGAAATAACTTAAAATTTCAAATTTTTTATATAACTAATTGATAATTTACACATTGAATAGATAAAGGGATCAAAATTACTAAACATTACCAATATGTACTACTGACAAGCTTTTTCGCATGTTTTCTAATTAGGCATTTTTATTATTACAGGTACAGATAAATTATCTTACACATACAATGGAGGTAACAAGTACCTATATTTTATAATTACGTATACCTACTGCATAGAAACAAATACGCTGCGTAAGATTATACTCGTAAATCTCGCGTAGCTTGTGATAAAACACAACGTCACATGTGAACCTTTATTGTAAACAATTTATCGTGTTCTGCTCACGTTATTTAGTCTGTGGTCTGTGCTCTGCGGTCTGTTAGTCTCATAAGCCCAAACGTAATACGCTTGATTTATTGCACCCACTACCGAAATGAAACACGTAGGTTGATGGTAGGTTTCATAGAATAGTAAGGTAACACAAATCCAAAATATGTTTCACTTTGATCAACAGGGCTCAAATCTGAACATCCTAGCTTAGCAACAATAGCATTTGGTACCTACTTTAGTTTTTTCAAGGACGGAACGTAATACACTTGATTTATTCGATATACTTTCGGTCTTAAAACGTGGGTTTTGAAGTCTAATGGTTTCTTCACCGAATACTCTGAATACTAAGTATGTCTTACTTAGTATCGGGTCGGAAATATCTTATTATGTCAAAATGATTTATTTTGGTGCAGCTATGAGGTACTCACTATTGTTAATTGTTAAAACATTGTTTTCACTTTCATTATTTGTATTGCGTGTTTTGCGTTATGTATCCAATTAACATCATACTTTATTTCTTTAGCAAATAAAGGAACTAGCAATGCTCCATTCCTGCCAAAAGTATGCGAGAGCCATTTATAAATATCAGTTACCTCACAACACAACACACCAGTATATAATTTTCTCTTTCTATTACCCAATCACCTAAGTTCTATAGTCAAGTGGGTGGACTGACATTTAGCTTATAATGGAAGCCAAAACCTCGCTTTATTTATGGCCTAAGTGACGGACAGTTCACCGTTTTATGATTAACATGTTGAATTCTAGTGAAACCTAGTGGAAATTTTAGTACTATAAAAAGTTGGTTTTCAAATTAACTTATTTTGGTACATTATGTTACTAAAACCATATATTTTTTCTTTTCTAATAATAGAAAAGGTAAATTAAGTTAAAACATTGGTCTAATTAGATTTCGCTACTGAGTGGTCTAATAGACTGAGGCAAGCGAAATCCAGATCACACTGAACACATGAACAACACTGAATACAAGTGCCCACTCAGCAAATAAAGTCTTATCATTTTATTTCTCTGTAAGGTGATATTATTTCAGAAATACTTTTGACACATTTGAAACATTTCTGAACTATACCGCTTTTTAATTGCAGTCATTTGCTACATTTTCAAAAAAATTGTAGTAACAAATAACTAGAAACCCTGTTTATTAAGTGATAAGATTATCTAAGTAACGAAGATTCAAACTAATGAATGAAGGAGTTTGTTTAAATTAAGTGAACGGAGATGTCTAAACTTTTGTCACGCTGAGAGCCTTTCAAATTCAAACTTGATAATTACCTAAATGTGCGAATAGAGACAAAATTTACTATAATGATCTCCATAAACTTACGCAGCAAGAACAACTACTTATTCTTCTTACAATATTTATTTATAAACATATATTTATTAATTGTTAAACAACATTAATATTTAATTATATTAATATATAATGAAATATTAATGTTGTTTTATTACAAAATCCAATTGCTGTTCTTTAGTCTCGTTAAAACTCAAAAACGGCTTAAACTTTTTGAGTTAATTTTTTTGTTCTGTTCGCTCTAATACAAGGGTGGTTAAATGAAGCGGCATTGCATCACATGGCCGGGCATTAGCTAGTATATTAATAAAGGATAAACCACACAGCATAGTGTTACAATAAGGATATTTTATATTTTGTGACAGAATTTAAATATTCTTAACTTGATGTAGGTTATATTCTTAGCGCTTTTATGGTCCCAGTACAAAATGTTAGGCTGCTTTTATGATACTAAAATGGCCACTAAAAAAGTCGTAAAGTTACAGTGGCTGTTGGTTTGACTGCAGCATTCAACTTTAAGCCACCGCGGAGTATTTATATAGCCCTTATAGAAAAGGCACTTAACTAACAAAAAAAAAAACACTTAAAGGTGCCACTGGCCGCAACAGTTTCTCCCAAGTGTTATAAAGACAACGAGTGTAAACAGAAAATATCGCTATATTTTGAAGATATCAAAAGCATCTCACAGAAAACGAGTTGCTTAGCTAAAAGACAAAAGGCTAGCGCTGTATCGTGAATTTAAAAACTTAAACTTGTCAGTTTACAAATTCTAGAAATATATTTTCTTATTTCTCTAACAGTGCAGTCCGAGCTCTGAACTTTATGTAATTTTATTAATAGGACTTCCACTCTGGCGCCATGTAACTCTTTATAAATGCCGTCTCTAGTATAGTAATAAGACTGTATAAATTTAGTAAATGGAGATACAAAGTTGGTTAAGGATCCCAAACCAACCAAGCAAAAGTTAGTTAAGGAGCCTGTGTAATGGACCTCTACCTAGTGTAAACATAATATGGCAAATAAAAACAGAGGAAGTATACGTATAAAGAATTATTTAGAACTAATTATATTTCCATCATATCATACCAGTCTACCACTTCTTTTTTTAATTGGTTTTTCTCTTAGGTGTTAACATGTCAGCTCTTGTCCGCTGTAGGCGTCACAACAATTAATCAAAACGTGAGTTTCTCTTTCATTGCCCTAATTTTTCGCATCGAGGACGCGTCCGGAATAAATGGGAAATTTATTCACGAGGGTGCTACTTCTACAACTAAGTTTAGCAATTTATTGCTCAAATACCTACGGGTATTTGTGTGTTTATTATAAAATACTGGGTGGCAGGGACTTCGATGCTCAACCTGTTACCTTTGCTCGGTTATAAAAAAAAACGCTGATCCATAGATTTAACAGCGTAGGTATTGCACTTTTATATTTTTTGTGAACCAACGAAAAATATTTACGCTAGGAGTATAAAATCATGTACTGTATTAATTTTTACAGTTTTTGCGTCGATATCCCTGCCACCCTGAAAACGTATGAAAGAAGTCACGGCGACTATCGCGTCACATAGTCTTATAACAAATCTTATGCTTATTTCAATGTTAAACGATTTTATTTCTGTAATTAGGTTTGTACAAACACTTTTACACGTCATTCATATTTTAAAAACTAAATGAGATCGGTGTTTCCAATATGACTACTCTGAGAAGAAAGACCGAAACAAACTCAGAGGTGTGACCTCTTTTTTAAAGTCTAGACATAATCATATCACATGTAAATAGGACAGACTTGTAACCAAGTTCGTAAAACATTTTATAACCAATCAAACGGTTCCTGTTTATTGTTCCAGCTTTTATTTGTTTTCTGCACAGTGTCTGTTTCGTTTACTGTCATCTGACATCCATTAAAGTGGACAGTACGTAGTCCTTAGGCGACCGCCGTAAACATGCTTTATTACTTGACATGGAAAGTGAATCCAGACAACGTTATTTTTCTGTTAGAAAATGAATTTAAGGTTTTTTCGTTATATATTCCCAAAAGCAATAAAGGTACGTAGAATGTAAATGGGTTTTATTAGGTTTATAGACCATTCGGCATTTTTGTATTTCTTGCAATATTATTCTTTTGTTTTTGTGATACCTGGCTTATGTTGTACTTATACTCACAATAGGGATAGCAAGTAAAGCTTTCAATGACAGATAGGGGACCATAAACAGCTAACTAGACTCCTAGTTACCTAGATCTAGCTGGTTGTAAAGGCAAAACCTTCCTCCGCCAATCCGAAAACAACATTCACTGCAATTATTTTATTACTCAAAAAATCTAACTAAACAACACAAATAAACTTAATTTACTTTATGACAGTCACAAGGAACCTTAACATACTTAGAAGATATTAAACTTGAATTCGAATGCTGATACTGCTCACATGTGTTCATTGTATGAACACCGCTCATTATCGTGCATTCTCTCGTATATACGAGGAATTCTCACCTGTTCATCCAAAATTACGTCCATTAATTATATTTACACTCCTTTCCTAAGCACGAGTAAAGGTAATTCTTTTATTAAAATTAACATTGACGTGACTTTGAATTTTTGTGGATGTCGGAAAATATCCCACGGGAACGTACTATCGGGATTTAAAGTAGGTACCCTATGTAATAAATACAGTTTACAAAATATCTGTGTGCCAAACATCCAATGTTTACGTAGCGCAAGCCAGTAAAGATGTCGGCATGATTTTTTCCGACATCTTCAACATCATCGTCATATTTCAGCCATCTTACATCTAACCTTAAGGTATATTATTGGAATATATTAAAATTTTATATTTATATGTATACATCTAAATCTTTCGCTCATAAATCACTCAGTTCATAGAAAACCGTATATAAATGCATGACATGATTACATGTGACATATACCAACCCGCACTGGGCCCGCGTGGTAGATTACGGCCCACTCTCTTTCACCGAGAGAAGACCTGTGTCCCAGCAGTGGGAACATTAGAGTCTGATCATGGTATGTAAATCCGTTTTTGAGTTAATCATTTACAGACGAGGCGAAGGTCCTCGTTTCATAATAAGTAGTGATTTGCTTTAATAAATTGTTCACACTTAGTGAGGAACAAGTTGGGAAAAACATAATATATTTTTTTATTTTAATTTTTTAAACGTTGTCGCACACTAGGAATTACTCCTGTATCGTGGGTGCGTTCACAAACATGAACACTCACATACACAAGACACCCAGAACCGGAACAACTATTTGTAGGTCATACAAATATTTGTTCCGTGCGGGATTCGAACCCGCGTCACGCAGCGCAGCAGCCGATCGCTCAACCACTGCACCAACCGTGCCGTGCATTATATAGTGAGCCTGACTTTTTTTTCGGTACTGCTGAGCATGAGGACCTGGGTTTGTGATTCGCTAGTCAGGTAAAGTGTTATTTGGTTTTTTCATCTGGAATTTCTCAGTAACAGCCCGGAGTCTGGATTTGTACCCGGTTGATGGCAATAGGCCAGCGTCCTATTACATGAGGTTCAAACATAATTGGCGAAACGTGGGTGTTAGTGTAGTGTATACATATAATTAATTGATGTCCAAGCGGTTAAAAACTCGGACCAAAACCTGGAAATAGCAGCTGATGTTGTTGACGATACAAATAAGTAACAATAATCATGATTTCTTGACTAATTTGCATTTTAATGAAAAAGCATTGTCTGCGGCTAAAGTCATATTTCAGAAATGAACATGAATTAAACCTACACTAATTTCTGAAAGAGTTTGTATACAATTAATTGAAAAAAAATTACACATTGTTTTAATACGATATGATGACAACATATTTTTTTAAGTAAAGCTCGTGCACTTTTTTTGCAATTTACTAATTGTGTTGATGTGAACTCGAAAAATTGTAAACTTGTTTCTTTGCTCGTGACACCTCTGCTTAACCAATTTAAATGACTTCTTTGAATTATTTTATTTTTCACATAAATGGCAGTATCATTGTTTCGTATTGACCGTAACTATGCTTATAAATTGAGTCAAATACGAAACCCTTTAACATAGACAATTTAAAAATTATTAACTGGACTACGCTTTGAAAAAAATTAAGGCTTATAAATATTTCATATACCTACCTTAGGGACCTCTGGTCATGGACAGCGATATTGCCAACTTTCATTCTTACAGTTAAATCTTAACTTGCTGAAACTCAGCTCAAAGCTCGTTACTCACACACACACAATAGACTTTTAACACACAATTTAAAATGCTCAAAAATGTTTGCTACACTCGGTTCCAAAAATAACGGGTCAGTCATATCTACAAAACTGTGAAAGTAGATCAATGAAATAAAAATCAGAATAAAGACTATTTAGTTGCACTTCTTATTAGATTTACTTTCTATACTGGCTGATGAAACTTATTTACAAAAAATTTAAATTTGAAAAATGGAAAATTTTGAAAGTTTTTTTTTTGATTTATGTCATTATGGTTTCTTGCCAATTCTATTCTGTCACAAAAAATATTATCGTGAACGACTTCCACGTACATAATCAGTATTCTGTGAGGTGGAGCATGGCAGTCACGTTAGATGAATGTACCATAATCCTGACTTTCTTGGAACTTGAGCGTAGCCAGCGCGAAACAGCAAGAAACATTGGTGTATCTTTGTCGACTGAACAGTCCTGGGTAGTCCAGCGGTACAGACAGACTGGATCGCACCTTCGGAGACCAGGAAATGGCAGGCCAAGATGCACAATGGCCAGGGATGACAGATACCTGGTGGCTACAATGTTCCGAAATCGTTTTCAAACTGCAGTTGGTCTAAAAAACACTTTATTCGCTTAGGTGGCAGCAATTTAATCGCACAAACAGTGAGGAGACGTCTTGCTGAGGCAAACTTGAAACCATTAAGGCCTGAAAATGGCCCCAAACTGGACGAGCAACATCGAATTGCAAGACGGAAGGACGATTGGTCTAGGGTAATGTTCACGGGCGAATCGTAATTCATGCTTTACAAGCATGATGGTAGGCAGTTGGTGACACAGAAGACTGTGTCACCATCAAGACTGTGTGGAGGAAAAAGTGGCACACGTCGGAGGCTCAGTACTTGTTTGGGCTGGAATTTCTGCCGAGGCCCGCACCGAGCTCGTGCTAATTGAAAATGTCACTCTGAATGCAGAGAGGTACGTGGAGGAGATCCTGAATGAGCATGTGTGACCTTCCATGGCGAGGATGGATCGGGATGGCATATTAATGCATGATAATGCGCGTCCCCATACTGCCGGAATTGTTAATGAATGCCTTGGAGAGGTCGGTATCGAACTGATGCAGTGGCCAGCGCGAAGCCCTGATTTAAACCCCATAGAGCATGCATGGGACGAGCTTGACCGTTGCGTAAAACGTCGTAACTTCCCATTACTCAAAACCGGCTCCGAAATTTGGTGTTCAGCATGCCGAATCGCCTGGAAGCTGCAAGAAGAGCTCGGGGAGGCAATACGAAGTATTAAAATTATGCATGTAATGAAAAAAAGCAAAAAAAAATAATCTTAAAAAGTTTTAAGTTTCAGAAAAAAATGTCTTACTTAAGTTTATTTTGAGAATAAGAATGAAGATACACATAAGTTTCAATTTATTATTTTTTTGTATCATTTAATGCCCAATCGAACAGTATTCGTTTCATTATGATAGCATACGTAGTTCGGGAGATATTCGGATTTTTGTGACTGACCCCTTTATTTTTGGGACCGAGTGTATAAGCCAACAAATTACAATACAACATCACAACCGTAGTGTCGGTAGGTAAGTTATGACATTGTAAATTACTTGAGTTGGGCCCGGAAAATGCTGACAACATTGTCCGGGCACACCGTCATTCAGCATAATCCTGCCATTGCCAGGCTATTACGGTATCAACAATTGGACGGAGAGAAGAGATTAGAAGCGAGAGCTTGATGAATTGCTAGCTCTAGACGGATAAACAAAAGATGATGGCAGGATTGTACGGACCGAAAGAAATATTATTTGTAAACTGTCTGTTGCCTGCGACTTCGTCCGAGATCCAGGATAAAAAGTAGCATCTGTCCTTATCCAAGTAATGGTCTATCTGTGTGACAAAATTGAATTTAAATTTGTTTAGCCGTTTTGACGTGAGATCGTTACAATCAAAGCAGCTTACTTTGGGGATTTATAATATTAGCAAGGATACTTAGGAAGTTAGGATAATAAAGACTGTTACAGTTAACTACATGTCTCTTTCCACAATTTTAATATAATGACAATCATATAGTTTCAGAAGTGCTTTGTATGCTTCATCACGCCTGTAATCCCAGGAGAACCCTCCTGCAGAGGTGCAACTATAGTACACCCACATTTCGCCAGTAATGCTCAAGTGCCATGTAATGGGGGCGAGCGTATTGCCATAAACCAGGCACGAATCCAGACTCCGAGCTGCTACTGATAAATTCTAGAAAGAAAAACCCAATAACACTTTGCCCGACCTGGGAATCGAGGCCAGAACCTCATGCTCAGCAGTATCTCTTGCGACCACACAAATGAGGCAGAGGCGAGGCAGCATAATATGAAAAGTTTGTTTAAAAGTAGTATTTGTTATTGACATGATATGTACCTACTCTAAAATATCACTTTGGTAAAATACATTACTATACAATACCAAACTTATGAATTTATTAAAAGTACAGCAAACACTTTCTAGTCAGTTATTCAACATCTACTACAATTATTCAACTTCTAATGAAAATACTACATGGAACCTGTAACTAACAAATAAATTGTTAAAGTTTCACCCTCTTCACCCAACCCTTGAATAATTCCTCATGTATTTATTCTGCCTTCGTTCTTCTTTTACTGGTCACAAAACCAAAATCAAACGAATATGAATAGGTACCTCGACCTAGCACTTTGTAGGTAATTAAATGTCTCAGGTATCCTGGACATAAAATGTTGATAACGAGTACGAAAAAATAAGTGTTCAAGAGCATTTCAGCACGAATGGGTGGTTTTTAATGGGTTGTTTAAGTCAATATACAGAGGATGAATCAGAAACTGTAGATGTTTCGAAATACTGATGGAATTTGTTGCTATAGAGGTACGAGGGGCAGGATGTATAGTAGCGCTCATAAGTCCATAAGCAATAGATTGACGCTTCGGTTTCACTTACGACCTTCTTCTATAAGTTGTTTCTATACCATAGACACGCACACATACTCACTTTGTCTGTAATTGATAGTAGTTCATAATTTTAACTAACTTAACATTTGGCATGCTAGCTTAGTCGTCACTGTGTTTGGGCAGGAGCAATTATGGCAAGCGTTATTTAATTTTTATTAGTAGCTGCGACGAAGTGAAGACCTTTTTGATCAGGATGTTTAAATATCACAGTAGCACGTATAGAGCGTGCCCGGACTGAAAAATTAACCGGTAAGTTCGATCCCCACCGAATGAACGACTATTTGATATAAATTATTCCAACATTTAAAACAATATGGAACATGTGAATAATATCACCACAAGGAAACAGCAACCAATGCTAAAAATTAAATCACGATCAATGGAATCTCTTGAACGCAGCTTAATCGCCATAAGTTTAATGTCTTGGAATGAAATACTAGGCAAAAGCTTAGATCTGTCCTGAAATATTTGTTCAACGTACATGTTGGAAGTAAAGCCAGAAATAAAGGAATTAAAATCTCAACTAGAGAAAGTACATAAAGTGAAATGGAAAATATTGTTCTTGAAAACCTAGACTTAAAGAAACAAGTATCGAAAATAAATCAGGAGCTCTGCGTACTGAAACAATTGTGTAGAAGCCCGTTGACTGCCTTTAATCATAGCATGTCATCAAGCTCTAAAAAGCGTATGCGACGTCGGCTGACAAACAGTTTATGTGCTTCTCCTCTGAAACTTAACGACATTACTAACACTGAAGAAGGAAAACCTGTTACCACCATACCAGAAGCCGAATCTAAAACTGAGCAACCCTTGACTAGTGCTAATTCAGACAGTAATTCTGTACCAGAACAGACTATGGTACAGAGAACATCTATCGGATATACATATTGTTATTTATAATATTATTTCTTAATTATTATAGTTTACTATCTGACCCCGCAAACGTTGTTTTGCCTCTTTTGATTCCATGTTAGCCGATTCTCAGACCTACCCGATATGCACCCAAAATTTCATACAAATCGGTCCAGCCGTTTCGGAGGAGTTTGGTAACAAACATTGCGACACGAGAATTTAAAAAATTAGGGGATAATAACATTTTGCGAGCATGATGCGTGTCAAAACTGCGATCTTTGTGGTGAGTGTCGTTTAAACACATAAAGTCGTACCGCGGGTTCACAGCAATACGATTCTTAACGTGCCTATGCACTTTTGAACTCTTACTGTAAAGTTCACTCGTACTCTATGGAAAAGGGAGGATCCTCCGACCAGACGGTTGTTGTGTCTGGTGGGCAACTGCCCGACCAACGATTGATGTCGGGACGTTGTATAAAATAATGTTGGTTGCGCGGTAAACACTGCTTGCGCGATGGAGGATTTTTCGTAACGTCAGCATGATGTTTAGTCGCAAGTAGCGGTGTAGATTCCGCCACATTGGTTTTCTTTGACTTTTCGTGCGCCTAAAACTACGGGTGAAAACTTTTGTTTTATATAAAAAAAAATAAAAAAAATTGAAACTAAGATATTTATTTAATCTACATACAATACATAATCGTTAGGGTCCAGCCTCCTCGTGTATGTTTATGTTAATCCGGTCCGTCCTCCGGACGTATTGCATAATTACCGGCTAATCACCGGCGGATATTCCGGTTTACCTTCGCCTCAACGCCACCGGAGCCGCTACTAGATTTAACGTTAACAAGGCAGCTGCTTAAATGTATTATAATTAATCCGGGGCTATTCTCTTTGTACCTCATTTTAGACGTGAGTTAATTCACAATTAAAATAAAATCGTAACAAAGTTAAAACTGAACATTGAAAGAGTTGTCTGGGAACCATACTTTGCCGTTTTTTTTTTAAAGTTTGTCTGTTAGTCTGAATGTATGTGCATTTCATAGGAAATAAGAGAGAACACAATGTACCGCAGCAGGCAAGCAGCCCGTCAGGTAATACACAAAAAAAGAAGCTCGGAAAAAAGAAGAACTCTAGGAAACCAGGTCAAACATCTGGTTTCCTACTTAACGAAAAAAGCTAGAACTATGTATTAGTTTATCTATCGAGCTTTAAAACATCTTCAAGCATTGGTATGGAAGCAGGTCAACAATGTTCGGTAAATGGGTAGGTGTAATTTCGGAGCTATATCGATTGGTGCGCGAGTTGACCCCTACCCTCTTTAATTTGTATAAGAATGCCCTGATTAATTTTATTTATTATTATTATTACATTTATTAGTCATGCTATTCATTTATCCTATTCCTATTAACCAAAGATTGTCGGATGTGTGTTGGAATACATTCATCGATTGGATGATGCTACACTTAATCGGCTGCGCTGGGAAATACAGAGTAGCTCAGCTAGTAATCCTCCCTCACTCCAAAATTTCGTGCATGAGCCTGCCGAGATTCCAATGCAGGCAAACCAGCATGATGAAGGGGAGGGCGTCAGGGCTATATCTGCAGATAACCTGTGCAATGTGAAATTAAGGAGCATTCTGGAGGATGCGATCCGTGAGTACCGGAGCCACCAAAAATAGTACTTTGTGATACACCCTCAATCTTGTATTGCATGGCTTTTGCGGCCTGACATGAAGCTCGTGTCAAATTTCCAAACAATGAACAAGCTGCACGAACGAAACCCTCACCGCACCAGCCTGGCAGAGCAGGATTGAGCGTCGAATCGATGAGGCGAGGGTACTTATTGGGAAGCTTAGCTGCTTCAGGGAGGGCAATACACTCCCAAGGGTGATGCGCTTTGTGAGGCGGGTGTTTTCGGGAACTAGTATTAGTCCTCGAGAATATGTGTCCCGTATCAAAGAGCGCATCGACTTCCTGAAGCAGAAAGTTTATGCATGGGCAAACCGTATCCGTCGGGATACGCGAAGAGTGGATCGGTACAGTCCAAACTGCATGTTCCAGAATGTTGAAAGGGCCATTCCTTATCAAGGTGTGACTGATGCGCGTCTACCGGATAATATACCGGTTAATGATAATGCTTTTTGGCGAAACAATTGGTCAGTGCCCGTCATTCACAATGAAGGTGATTGGATGCGTGTTATTTAGCAAGCGTGTGATTCAATACCAGACATGGAGGCTAATGTCATTATTCCTCTGTATGTGACCCATGCCGTCCGTCCGTTACCTAACTGGAAATCTCCAGGATCAGATGGTCTGCAAAATTTCTGGATTAAATGGCTTCAAACGTCACACGCTTGCTTAGCCACGTAATTTCATTCTTCTTTAGAGACTGGGTCGCTACTACTGTTCTTTCCGACACGAGTTATCCACCTGCTCCATAAATCGGGAAGTACTGAGGAAGCTCAGAACTATGGACCAATTACATGTTTACGACGGTCTCTAATGCTAATGTATGTGAAAGCAAAAATTTCACACCACATTGAAAATAACTCAATTATGTCTGTGTCTCAGAACGGATGATAGAAAGGGTCCCGCGGTACTAAAGAGCTGTTCCTTATAAATACGGTCATAAGCCAACAGATTCGTAGATCCCGAAAGGATTTGTCGACATGTGTGGATAGATTATAAGAAGGCCTATGACTCGGTGCCACATACATGGCTCATTAAGGTGCTGGAGTTGTACAAAAAAGACGCAACACTACCCACCTTTTTGATGTCGTGTATGGGGCAATGGAGAACTGTCCTTCTGTCCAGGATGTCAACAGATCCGGGGGATCGATGAATCGATCAGAATTGAGCGCGAAATATATCAGGACGATAGTTTGAGTCACTTTGGTTTTGCTTAGCCTTAAATCTTCTTAGTACACTGTTGAAGGATTCAGGTCTAGGCCACCGGTTCACAAGAGGTGGTCAGGTGATATCACACCTTCTTTACATGGATGATTTGAAACTCTTTGCCCTCACAATTAACGACCAATGGAGCTACTGAAGGTAACAGATACGTTCAGTAGCGCAATCAGGATGGATTATGGTGTGAACTAATGTGCAGTCATGCATGTAAAGCAAGAGGGGATTATGAAATGGAACCCAACTAACCTACGGATTCTATACACCTTAGATCCCTCTCCTCAACCGAAACCTACAAGTATTTAGGTATGTCAGAAGCATTAGTAGATAAACACTCGACGCTCGACTCTCGCCGCGGACGGACGTGTCTGTGCGCTCTCCCGCTCCCGGCTCGTGTTGTGTTTCCTGTTCTACTCGTTGCGACCACGTGACGTCATCGTAGTCGCCCCGACTATTCCGATATAAAATCAGTATCAGGAAATTGATATTGATTTTAATCAATTAAAAAGTGACTTTTTCAAGGCAAATCTCGTTTCATTAACATACGTTTGTGAGTAGCTTCACTAGGCCCCTTCTGGGTAAAACCACAGTTTCGTGGTCCTCGGTTGAAACCTTACGGTGCCAACGAAGCCGAGTGGGGTGTTGTCCCAACACACCCGCCGAACCCCTTCAGGGAGAGGCAGTCAATTGGACGGGTCCCAGAGTTAACCGGCCTTGGGGGATCTCCTAGTCGGCTCTGGTGTACAGTTTTCCTTCCACAGCTACTCACCTAGTGTCTTCAGGGTGTGTCTACACCCTTCGCGCTAGACTGGTCAGGGCCCCGTTCGCACAATAAGACTGGCGACGGGTTACAAGCTTAGGGCTCACTAATAGGTACTCACCTCTCTGTCTACACCCGACAGAGAGGGTCACACATCCCCGGGCCCATCCACCCGGGGAGATAGGTATAGGGTTTAGGCCACGTAGGAAATTTTTTTCCACCATTCCCTCCCTAAAATAGCTCCTCCTCCGACCATGGAGGACGCCTTTATTTTGGCGTTCTTCAGAGAGGTCCTTTTTAAGGACCCCGAGTTCTTGGCGAAATATGGCGCCAAAATACGCCAACGCTCCACCCCCACTCCGTCCCACGGGTCACTTGTGGAATTCAGTGACGCACTGGAGAGCCCGCTATCGCCACCTGCAAGTGAACAAGGCATTCCGCCCTTTGTTCCGCACCACAATGTTCCGGCAACTATCTCGGCCCCTATTGTGTCACCCGCCTTTGTTCCGGTAGATAATACCCCGGCCGCTAATCCGGCCCCTATTGTCTCGCCCGTCATTATCCCGGCAGTAAATACCGCGGCCCCTATTGTCTCGCCCGTTTTTGTACCTGCCGCCATTGTTACGCCGTCTATTGTTCCGGCCGCCATTGTTTCAGAGGCAACGCAGCTGCGCACCGCAGTATCAAACACGACTCAACCGGAGAGCATGGACACGTCAGTCCCACTCTCAGATGACGAAGCCCGCACCTCCTCCTCCAGCGACGACGACTTCCAAGTCGTCGTTAAAGGAGGCAAGAGGAAGGCTAATTCCTCCGCCCCCGCTGGCCCGGTCACCAAGGCCCAGAAGCAGAACACCTTACCGTCCAGCTCTACTTCCGCCCATAGTCCGCGGGACAGTCGCCCCGCCAGCCCTAAGGCTTGCCCACCCGCTCCTACCACGAGGAAGCAAAAGCCTCCTCCCCCCATTTACGTCCAAGACAAGTCCAAATGGACTGAAATTTCCGGGATGTGTGTTGATCGCAAGATCAACTACACCAACGCCCGATCCACCCTCCAGGGGATCAAAGTTACCGTCCCCACGTCTACGGACTTTAGGGATCTCTCCCGCGCCCTGCGTGAAAGGAACTATTCCTTTCACACGTACTCCCTTCCGGAGGAAACCCCCACTCGCGTCGTCATTAGGCGCGTTCCCCAAGAAATCCCCACTGAGGAGATTAAGGACGACCTGATTGCACAAGGCGTCCCAGTATCCGCCGTCCATCGCTTGCACAAAGCGAGGCAGGGCCTTGTATACGACATGGTCCTTGTCATCTGCGACCCCACGGAAGGTCACCACCCGATATTCAAGGTGAAGTCGGTGTGCTCGCTCTCGGGCATCTCTATCGAGAAGCCCTACCGAGCCAACTTGATAGGCCAGTGTCATCACTGCCAACTGTACGGTCACTCGCAGACCAACTGCTATGCGACCCCTAGATGCGTACAAGTGTCTAGGTGAGCATGGCACCGCCGACTGCTCTCGCCCTAAAGATAGGGAGCTATGTGCAGAGCCGCCGAGCTGCGTCCTCTGCGGCTAATCCAGTCACCCGGCAAATTACCGGGGCTGTCCGAAAGCGCCAAAGTCATCCTCTCCGAAACTCGCGAAACGGGCGAGTGACCGCCAGCACAGGGAAAGCCCCTGGGGGAAGCTTGCCTCCGCGCAAATGCCGGAGCGGCTTAGCCCGCAAAGGCCCTCTCCCTGGGCAAACCTTACGCACCTTAAAGCTCCCGCAGCTTCAGTGCCCTCCAAACCCGCTCAACCCGCTGAAGTTCCAGCGCTGATGGCTACCGCCATCCCAGCGCCTGCGGCAACCACCGCGGCCCCTACGGCTCCACCGGTTGCACCGCAAAGAGCCCCGGGCCGCGACAGCGCCCAAATCATAATCAGCACATACGCGGCCCTCTATTCCTCCGCCGCGGAAAAAATGGCCGACGAAATCGTTGCTGCAAACGGCAACCCTCGTCGTCTCTTAGAAATCCTTAACGCGTATCCCGAGATCGCGTTAGTCCTGAAAACCTTAAAATTCTAATTTCCAATGGATAACACAAGGTTAAATTCCACCAAACCCCGATCCCTCAAACTAGGATTTTTCAACGCTAATGGCGTTTCCGGTCAACGCGATGAGATCGCCGCTTTCCTCCGCGAACACCAGCTCGACATCCTCCTCATACAGGAAACCTTCTTAAAGCCTCATCACCGCAACCCGAACATTGCCAACTACAAACTAGTTCGCAATGACAGGTCTCGATGCCACAAGGGTGGCACACTCATATACTTTAGGAAATCTCTGTATTGTATCCCTATAGACCCACCTCCTCTCTTCTCCCATCTGGGGACCTCTATCTGCCGGCTCGGCATGACCGGCCACCAACCGATCACCATCATCTCCGCGTATATCCCACCCGACAATGGTCCGGAGGATCCCATCTTGCTCCAAAAGGACTTCACTGCCCTCTTCGGTATGAGTGACTCCGTCATCTTGGCGGGGGATCTTAATGCCAAGCACCCGGCGTGGAATAGTAGCTCAACCTCAACCAGAGGTAGGTTAGTTTTCAAGTTAGGCGAATCCCTTAACTTTGACGTCATCGCTCCAATGAGCCAGACTCACTTCCCAGGTAATCCTAATCACCTTCCCGATGTTCTCGATGTAGCGCTGCTCAAGAATGTGAACCTCCGTTTGCAATCGATAGAGACGTTCCACGAGCTTAACTCTGACCACCGCCCTGTAGTCATGCATCTTGCACCCTACTCGGGCCCGATCGACCCCAACCGCCCCCCTCAGACCCAGACGATAACCGACTGGAGGAAAGTAAGCGAAAGACTGAAATCCACCACGTCGCCTCACTTAGACACCATCCCCGATCACTTAGTGTCAGTCGCCGACACGACGGCCGCAATCGACTCTTTTACAGAGCACGTACAATCCGTATTGACGGATTGTTCACGGGAAGTACCGGTGATGGAAGACCATCGCTGGAAACTACCTACTGACGTACGTGACCTGATAACCGAGAAGAACGCGGCCATCCGTGCCTACGACTCCTTCCCTTGTGACGCGAACAAAGCCCACATGCGCCATTTACAGCGTGCTGTAAAGAAACGCATAGGTGAGGTTCGCTCTGAGGGCTGGAACAAGATGCTCAGTGAACTCGAGCCCACTCATTAAGCCTTCTGGCAATTACAGAGGAAATTGCGTTCCTCAGAAGAGGTCTCTATGCCTCCTCTCATCCGCCCCGACAATAGTGTCGCTTTCGACAGTCCCGACAAGGCTGAATGTCTTGCTGACAGCCTAGAGTCCCAATGTTCTCCCAGCTCCCAACCAGTAGACCAAGCTCACCTGAACAAGGTCGACGCTGAAGTCGAACGAAGAGCCTCCCTCGCTCCCGTCGAAGACCCTGATGATACTCTGCCTCCCGTCACTCCAGACGAAGTGCACGACATCATTAAAGGGCTCCACGCTCGTAAGGCCCCCGGTTCGGATGGTATTACCAATAAGGTATACAAACTCCTCCCTGCCCCGCTAATAAAGCTTATGACCGCCATCTTCAATGGCGCCTTGAGCAACAACATTTTCCCACAAGCATGGAAAGAAGCCACCGTCATCGGTATCCCAAAGCCAGGCAAGCCAAAGTCTGAGCCCTCCAGCTACCGCCCTATTAGTTTACTCAATGTTCTCGGCAAAATCTACGAGAGGCTTATTTATAAGCGTCTCAAAGACTACGCCGAAGCAAAGAGCCTCATACCAAACGAGCAGTTTGGTTTCCGTAGCCAACACTCGGGCACCCAACAGGTCCACCGTATAGTAGAGCACTTATGCGCTGGTCTGCAGCGTAACGCGACGACGGGTGTGCTATTCTTCGACATAGCGAAAGCCTTCGACAAAGTCTGGCACAACGGCTTGATCTACAAGCTTTACCAACTAGGAGTGCCAGATCGTCTCGTGCTCATCTTACGAGACTTTTTGTCGAATCGCACCTTCCGCTATCGCATCGAGGGTGCACTCTCGTCCCCTCACCCTATTCGCGCCGTTGTCCCTCAGGGTTCCGTTATATCTCCTCTAGTCTTCACGCTGTTTACTAGCGATATCCCACAGAGTAAAAAGGCTCAGTTGGCTCTCTTCGCCGACGACACTGCCGTTTACTATACCGGTCATTGTCCCAACGCTATAGCTCGTACTCTCCAAACCTCCGCAAACGTCTTAGGCGCTTGGTTCCGGAAATGGAGAATCGAGGTCAACCCCGATAAGAGTCAGGCGGTTCTCTTCTCGAGACGTCGTCGAGTTCCACCCCCCCTTCCCAGCCCGATCACTATGTACGGCAAGCCAATCCCTTGGGAGAAGCAAGCCCAATACCTAGGCGTGATCCTTGATAAAAACTTAACCTTTAAACAGCACATTAAGGCTTTTAGCGCGCGCGCCGCTTTCGCTCTTGGTAGACTCCACTTTATTCTGACAGCCCGTTGCAAACTGTCACTTAAATGCAAGCTGCGCATCTACACTGCAGTCATCCGTCCCATCATGACCTATGCCTGCGTTGTATTCGCGCACGCTCACCCACGTCATCTCCATAAGATGCAGACCCTCCAAAACTGTTTCCTCAGAAAGTGTCACGGGTGCCCCCTTCTATGTCCGTAATATAAATCTCCACATCGATCTTAAAATGCCTACCATAAACCAGTTCATGAAACGCTTATCGAAGCGCTTCTTTGACTGTGGCATAAAACACTCCAACCCCTTGATGTCAGCGGCCGCCCGCTACACTCCCTCCCGCATTAGCAGTATTCGCCGACCAAGGCATACTTTAATTGCCCCCGACGACGCCACTACCCTCCTCCAGGAGAGTAGTAAGGCCACCAGCACACTACATAAGCCCAAAACCCGATCGCCGTCCTACCGTCCTCGCCGCCGAGGCCCGCCGCGACGCCCAAATCCACGCCCCTCCCGACCCTTGCTCGAGCCAGTCCGCGACGCTGAGCCTGTAGCTTTAAATTCGTCCCTAATTAATATCAATCCTGATCCAGCTAGTCCCTTGCTGCCCTCTTCCAGCGACGCCCTAAGCCGAGGTCCGTACCCCACAGGGGGTGCCCTTAGCGTTGTCGCTTAGTTTTAGTTAGTATTTAAGTTTAAGTCCTGGCTGGAGGCCTTAATTTATTAGTGCAACCACAGGCAAGTCCGTCTAAGCAGACGACAACCTCATAGGTTGACCTGCGAGATGCCATTTATAAAAAATAAAAATAAAAATTGTAGATAATGCCGGTTTTGATTTTGCCGGATTTCATTAAAGGTTATACGAAGCCCAACAAATGAGTTATGAACCATATGAAACCGGCGAAAGGGAGCACATAGTTTGTTCTTATTTGTAGTGTTAACATTGTGAAAATCACTGTTTTAGTGTATAAGTGTATATTTGAAATGAATTGTGATGCCACCGTGAGAATACCAATATCTTTATGAAAATCCTTAAGAGAAACTCTAGCTCCTAGCTGATAAATTACTCGGAAAACTCGTTTTATATTGAAGAAAACTTGCTAGCAGTGAAAAATTTAATCCAAGACAATAGGCGAGTTACGTATCAAGCGTGGATTAAGCGCATTCTGCAGGTTGGATCGAGAAGCCTTCACGAAATTCTACACGTGCACCTTCGCGTGAGGAGGATAGTTCACTCTGGGTGCCGCACAACCTCACCGATGCTCAGAAGCAGGCCCGGGTCGAATGGTGCCGTGATATGATAAAAAAAAATTAAGCAGGCTCGTCTCGGCGTGTTTACGACATCATGACAGGTGATTAGTTTTGGATTTATCAATACGATCCAGAAACAAAAGCCAGTCGACGGTTTGGGTGTTTCAAAATGAATCAATGCCTACCAAAGTGAACCGATCGAAGCGGGGGAGATTTTGATCGCGTGCTTTTTCAATTTGACTGGCCACTTGGTGTCTATTCCTTTACGGAACCAATGAAGCATCAACGCTGAATGCTATGCTCTCGTACCAAATGCTTGGCAGAAGTTGTCTCTCTTGTGAGCAACAAGCGAAACACAGGGCTGCGCGGCCTACTGCTCTACTACGACAACTCGCCTTGGTACACCATGCTCAAAACCAGGGTGTTCCTGGACAGCGCGCCGCACAAACTATTCGGCCACCCTCCGTACAGCCCTGACCTAGAACTCTGTGTCTTCTTTTTATTCCCGAAAATACAACATCAGCTCAAAGGGATACAATTTTCGTCGCCGGAAGATGCGTATTCATCACAGGAAGAAGTGTTTCGAAAACTGGTTCAGACTCATAACACTTTGTATAGAGGCTAGTGGAGAGAACTTTGAAAAGATTTAATAAATAATATTAACCTATAGTTTTTTTTTTACTTTAGCAAAACTTTCTGAGTGTCCCGCATAAATGCTTGTATTTTAAGTTCAGACAACCGCGTGGGTCTAGGGACTAACGCTTAAAGCTTTCAAAACAGAGATAACTATTGAACCTTACCGTTCACTTTCAAACAAGTCTATCTACTGGAGCATATACATCATTAGTTAAAAGAGTATTCACTTTTCTATTTGAAAACCACAATGTAGAAATCCGTTGGCCAAATTTTTTTTACAATAGAAACAAGCTAGTTTACAAATGTTTCCCCCATAACCTAGTTACGTACAGGTAGGCCGCACGGCAGTGGTAACCAAACTAGCTTAAGCTGGCCTTGCATTCTAATGAAACTACGTAATAATTGAATGTACTTGTACCAATATTTGCACGCCACTCTAGACAGAATGTGACGATACAATTGACTAATCCTAAAACCATCCAATGTACCATCTTCTGACAAATGAATGATTATGATTATGGTTTAAGATTACTACACTAGGCCAGCTCAAGGTCAAAGTGTTACCACGTAAGTATGATCTACTGTACTATAATAATATAGTAGTAGGGGGACCGATATGACATGTACACCCTTCATGGAAGCCACAACCACGATACATTTCTAGTATAATTGATGTATTTCATGGCTCTAATTATATTTTGCTTCTCTGTAGAGTAATATACTATGCCAAGCAGAATCCAATCATCAAGGCCAACACTGAATACTACCCCCAAGCCAGCAAATTAAGCGGTCTCTTGTATTTATCTCATTAGACAAATATATTCTTATGTGATGAATACAAGAGACCGCATTAATAAGAAAACATTCCACCGATTTAGAAATTAATACGGTTTAACAAAGTTTGAGTCTTAAAAAGTTATCAAATATTTTGGACAGAATGTTCTTTTAGTCTGTTCAAACTTATTTGCGTGGGCAAAAAGTGGGAGGTGTTATTAATGAATTAATTCACTTATAATGAGTTTGCTAATAAGTTCAAAATAGAAATAATATAAGTACAGCCTTGTGTTACAAAACCAAAAATCATCAGAAAAACCAGAAAACAGACCTCAATTGTTTCAATCAACGACTTCTGTGACTTTGTACTGCCAGATCCACTCATTTCTCTAACTTGAGCTTTAAGCTGAGGCAACTCCGCATACAATTGATTTCGATTAAGTATACAAAATTATTAACTAGATGGGAGCTCATTTGACGCAACGTTAACAAAAACGTCAAAACTTTTGACTTGAATATGTTAATTTATTAATTGTGAAAATGAAGTTCAAATTATACGGAAAATGAATGAGTTCTGAAACTTATTCATCGTCCCTCTAATTTGAACTACATCGGTGATAATTAAAAAAGTTTTGATGGCAAACTTGACTTAATGGAAAAGTAAATATCGCTTCTCCAATTGTATTACGATGAACGTGATTATCTTATGTAAGCTTAGGTTTTTATTAAGGCACCCTAAACCTGATAAACGACTAACCCAAAAATCAAGAAAACTAAAATCTGTTGCTTGATTCAAGTATGTTCACTTTGATAGAAAAAAAATATGGAGTAGCTGATATACCAAATGGTTGTGATTCACTTCTGTACATCAGCGCCGGAAATTAAGCCCAAAGGTTCAAAGGTTTAAAAAATTCCAGGGCGGTCCAAAACACCCTTGCCACCGGATAATTCAACACCTGATCCTCTTCGCCATCGTCGTCAGAGCCTGCGTCGCTTCCTGTAACAAATGATAGTTTTGAGTCTAGTGGACACCAGAAGTTTGGTGATGGCCCCATGGGAGTCATGGGAGGGTCATGGTCAGTACATACATACCGTAATTGAGGATGTGGGAGAAATCCTCATCTCTCAGGCACTGGCGAGGGCGACGAGGTGATGATGTTGGAGGACGAGGCTGAGGCGCTGATGCGGCTCTGCACAATCCATGAACCTGAAACAAATGCAGGGTGGTAGTTCCTATAACTTTAGATTACTTTAGAAATAAATAGAAAGTTATGGAACTGATTCTTATACTAATCGCAACAGTTTCTTTCAAGTCAAAACCAACAAGTGTAAACAGACAACAACGCTATATTTTGAAGAAGCCGCATAGGAAACTGAGTTAGTTAAAGAGGGCGCAGCAAGACAGAAAAAATATCACGGTTCACCCGCGCTTTCTTGTCTACCCTCTAATCAAACATGACGAAAACAAAACACAATCCCGCCAGTAGAAACTTCTCGCCGGGCGTATTTCGGTAGGTATATGAATTTGAAATTTCTGTAAAAACACACAATGTAACATCACGCCTGTAATCCCAGAAGGGTTAAGCAGAGGTGTACCTATTATACACCCACATTTCGCTAGTTATGTTTAAGTCCCATGTAATAGCGGGCGAGCCTATTGCCATCAACCGGGAACAAATCCTGACTCTGGGCTACTGAGAAATTCTAGATGGAAAAACCCAATAACACTTTACCGAATTGACAATTTTCGAATTTTTACAAATTTCCCGTACCTATGTGTGCTGTACTATTTTTATACCAGTTTTATTAATACAAGTTTATTTTCAAGACCAACACCATTAACATTAATGGCACCTACGTTGGCTTCAACCAATGGGCTACTCCAGGTATTTATAAAAGTAGAGCGAGACTGTACGAGTTATATGGTTGAAAAAATACAGGTTTGAGACTCCTTTCCTAGAGTATGTAAAAAAATATTCAAAATGAATGTACTCGCTTATTTAGCTTCGAACATGTAACGCCTAGTGATGTAATTAACGTCTTTAACACTCTTAAAAATAAAAACAGTGATGATTACTGGGGCATCTCAATTAAACTTTCAAGTAATATAATAGACATCGTAGCCCCCTATCTAGCTGTTACTTTTAATAAATGTGTTGATATAGGAACTTCTCCCGACCTCATAAAGAGTAGTAATACCATTATTTAAATCTGGTAATGAATATAACATTGGCAATTTCAGGCCTATTTCTATCTTACCAGCATTTAGCAAAATATTTGAAAAGTTAATACTTAAGCAGTTGCTAAGACATTAACGGCTTGGTACGTGACGCTGGAAAGAGACCAGACGGTATGACGTTGTTGCCTTGGAAGGTGGGTAGGCCTCTGGTGTGGACGCTCTTTAAATAAGCTCCTTCATAATGAACAGTATGGCTGTACAAAAGGACGTTCAACTACAGATGCGGGTGTTGCTCTGCTGAAACTCTGCTGAATATTTAATGCATGGGAGAAATCGCAAAATGCTATTGGAATTTTCTGTGATCTCTCTAAAGCCTTTGATTGCGTGCACCATGACACGCTTTTGCGTAAACTACGTCATTACGGTGTCGAAAACGAAGCTCTCAACGTAACAAATTCTTATTTACACAATAGGTTCCAATGTGTAGATGTCAATGGTGTGAAATCTTCCGGGATTCCAGTTCAGTTAGGTGTTCCTCAAGGCTCAATACTAGGTCCATTCTTGTTCTTATTGTATATAAAAGACTTGCCATTCTATTTAAATGATATCTGTGACGTTGTACTGTTTGCAGATGATACCTCTCTTACTTTTAACTAGACAGGAATAGACAAGATTTTGACGACGTAAACAGTGCACTCTCAATTGTTACGGATTGGTTTACGTCAAATAACCTAGTTCTCAATGCTAAGAAAACTGAATGTGTAAACCGAATGTTACCGAATGTTAGAAATGTAGGACCCAACATCGTCTAAGATAAAGAGCTGCTTGAAACAGTAGACTCGGCAATTTTTCTGGGCATAACGGTAGATGCCAAACTTCGGTGGGGTCCACATATATCAAACCTAGCGGGGAGGCTCAGTTCAGCCGCCTGTGCCGTCAGAAAAGTAAGACCATACACTGACGTTGATACAGCTCCGTTAGTCTATTTTAGTTATTTCCACAGCGTTATATACTACGGTATTCTGCTGTGGGGCAAAGCTGCTGATATTCAAAATATATTCGTCATCCAAAAACGAGCTGTCCGAGCAATTTATCAGCTAGGAGCCAGAGTTTCTCTTAAAGATTTTTTAAAGATATTGGTGTTCTCACGGTAGCACCACAATTCATCTTCGCCAATGTGACAGTACCTAAATTACCCTAGGCTGATAATTTTTTCGTTTTTCCCAATTATGTTAATATTAGCGTTAAGGTCGGTTTCCCCCTAGAGGGAAAAGGCCGCACTCCAACCCCGTGCGGCCCTGTAGAGCTCGTCACCAGACTTGGTCACACTCCCACCGATAATAGAAGTGAATTCCCAAATTTATAGAAGCCAAATGCCTTGATATTATTAATGAGGCAAGGAAACAATGTATCAATATTAGACGATACTTGGGAATTCATAGTTATGAAATATATTGGAAGTGATTTTAGAAAGCTAAATAATAGAGGGATGCAGAGTAAATTATTATATAAACTTGTGAGTAACCCAAACGCTAGCGCGTAACAGGTATTTGATCAGTCGTAACTCACACAATACCTCGCATCTACACTCGGAGTACTCAGAGAAACACTTCCATAAAGTGACGCAAGCGGCTTTACAGCGGCATAGCGTCGACATCATGCTCTTTTGGAGTCATGGCCCCTAGCAGTTCTCTCGAACTGATAAACGTGACGAAGCGGCTTTTCCTGCGGCAACCGTGCGACTGTCCTTGTCTAGCAACGGAGCGGCTAGTTCTAGCGGCATTGCGTCTGCATCATGCTCTTAAGGAGACATGGTCCCTATCAGTCCTTAGACTGGATAAGAGATAGTTGTGGTCACCCAAACCCCTGGAAGTTCATTCTTTGCACAACAAGCATATTTGCAAGTCACGTGCTCATGTCAGTCTGACCGAGTTATTAGTATAAGATAAAGAATATAATATTCTTTGAATTACTAGATAATTTGAGTTGAGAAATCAAAACTCGAGGATTATTACTAAATAAAGTTTACAGTTCTAGTATCGGCCAAAGGCAACGAATACAACATTCAAGAATTACTAGTTATGAGAGTAGAGAATCAAACTCAAGCATAATTAATAGAGTTGTGAATCAACTCTCTTGAAAGTCTATAGACAGCCCCAAAGAGCCCACCCGTCACCACTTCCTAGTGCTTATGCTGGGGACAAGAAGTGGCGCAACAAACTCCCCAGCAACACGTGTCTGTCTGATTAGGTATAATGACTATCAACTCCTTCAGCCTAGGATAACTATAATAACTAAAGGCTCTCCCAGTCTCACCAACAAACACTAACACATACTACGTTAAAACTAGATTATAGAATAATAATAAACTAAATCTGTGCTTCAACACAACTATATTTTACTTATTTAATATTACCTACAACAGCCCACTTGGACAAGACCTCTGGCACTCAATAATTCTCCTAACTTTCTTAGCCTAGCCTTACACCGACCGTTTCCTACCGCGGTCTGTCTTCCTTATCGCAGGTAGCGCTAAAAATACCTGTAATAGAATCTTCATAATGTGAAGAGGTAAGGGAATCGTTACGCTTGCGCTTTAATCAACAATTATAGCTGCGTTAATGTATCTGTGTATGATATACCCATTTCAGTGAGACGGGGAACCGTTTTACAACGTGTGTCTCATTGTACGTGTTCCACTAAACCTAACGCATATAACCTCTGAAGACAATATACGATTTTAGTAGAACGTGTTCCCTAAGCACAATATAAATATCTTACTCAATCCTAGAGACAGTGAACTACGAAGCCCAACTGCCATTGAGTGAGACAAGTATTGAGTATAAAAATCTAAACGCGTACTAATGTTACTAAAATAACAGAAAATATCGCACAAGCGTACCGTAGACTCAGTCTGTAGCAAAACTCAATGCGATCGTACTCGGTGTTTGCCGAGGAGGTTATTTCGTCACCTCACATCTCGTTAAACTTCCCCATTTCGAGGATACAGTGCGGCTGTAAGCAGCAAAGCGTCCAAATGGTCGTGTTTCGATAAATAGTGTCGATTTAGAAATAGGCGTACCATATGCCGGGTGTAGGTTTTATCGAGACACGGTCCCTAGCGTTCTTAGAACGACTACCAATCCAGTTTGGGGAGCTTAGTGATGCGTACCCCCTCTCCCGGAGATGCGCTTATAACGAGCCTTTCGTAAAGAGTTGTGTGGCCAAACCTTTTTGGAAGCAGTAATTATCACTAACGTTTGATTGTTTTATAATGCCGATTTAAATCGACTTTATAGCATATGTTGTTTTAAATGAACTGAAGTATTTACGGTTCTGCCTTCCGTATGTGGTTGCGTATGTTACAGGTCAAAGTCGTCAAACTTCGAGCGTCAGTGCTCAGTGTCAAATAAAGTGGAAGGCCTTCTCCGTTTTCCTATAATCAAACGCAAATTACAAATATCTGTCAGGGTACGGATTAGTAGATGGACACGAAATACAATAGAAAATAGAGTTAATTAATAGCGCAATGTCGCTATGCTGGAATAAATGATTATTAATAGCTCTACAGCGATATTATCTAAATGTTACCTACAAATCATAAACAAATCAGCCTACAAGAACAATACAATAGAAAAGACACATTATTAGTAAAGAGTTTAACACTTACCAATGATATCTTTGTAGGGAATTAGATTACTACTCACGAAATGCCGCACGTAGTACCAACTTCACCTCGAACCACAGCTCCTCCCAGCTCACAACACTCACCAACCTCCTAACTTAACTAGCTTTCCCTCTTGAGACTATAACGACCGAACCCTGTCATGTCCTTAGACCAACTGTCCTTCCTCAACACCCCCGCCAACTATCCAAAATCGGCGTTTGGTCCTTTCCCACACTATTTTTTGTAAACTTCGACATATAACACATTTTTCTATTTATTAATTGTTTCTCAATTGCGTCCCGGGTTTACGATTCACAGATGTCTGCAATAACGCGTCCTCGCTTTAACTTTCTTGTTCTCAGAATTTCTAAAGGACTATGGATTTCGATTGTCTTAACATTTCTTTCGAGCGACGAGGGCTGCCATAAGTGGCCATAAAATAGAAATGTAATGCATTTCTGAGAGGCCAATAAGTGCAAAGAATTGGGATATCTTCTTATTTATTAGGGCAACGCGTCAAGCTGTCAGACCATAAAATTAAGATTTAATGTGTTTCGTAAAGTGGACCGAACCACGTGCATGGTTTTAGAATAAATATAATATTTTGTTATGAAATAGGAATAGGTGACAGACAGTCACACCAACATCTTATACATTAGGCAAAATATGCACTTATACACTAAAAACAGTGATTTTCACAATATTAACACTAGAAATAAGAACTCCTTTTCACCCGCTTCATAAGGTTCATAACTCATTTGTTGGGCTTGGCACCTTTTATAAAAAGCTACCCTTCTTCTTTGCTAGATTTGCCTTTTAATGCGTTTAAAGCTCAAGTAAAATCCAACCTTTGTTCAAAGGCATATTATTCAATTAACGACTACTTAAACGATAAGAATAGTTGGTCGGTGGAATTAACTCAGGACAATGTTTATGTTCTTTCTCCGGAATCAGCTTACCTACTGACAGGGTATACGAGTTCGAATATTTATTTTAATTTTATTTGACTAGATAAGTCAATTATTTTTAGTTATATTAATTTATTATTGACATGATACTAATTTGATAATATATTGACACTCATTACAATGTTTTTTAACGAGTTGTATTGCAATATGTGGTTAGCTAGCGACCTCGACGGTTGATCATAAATTATTCTTGCCTGAGCAACCGACAGCGAGTTCGTCATGCTCCCGTAGATGTCACTGCTTGCGGTAGCGTCGGGAATCGGGTTGCCTCCTTCCCTCAAATATGGCGCGGGGAGCAATGGCTGATCTTTGCGTTATGCTCGTGAACGGGTGCTGCTTGTGGTGACTGGTCGTCTTGCTGTCTATGGTTTTCTAACTGCACTGTACTAAAGTACTGTACTAAAGTAATTGTTCTGTTGATTTCTTTTACTTCGATGGTCCTTGTTTATCATTTGTGTGTACTTTAAATTAATCTAATAATGCTTATGTAAGGTGTCACGCCCTTTATGCCTGGAGGCTTTTATTTGTGTAATTATGTTGATTTTTCATTGATTTTTATTGGTTTCTGATTTGGGTATATTGGTGTGGCTTGCTTACATATGGCAGATAATCTAATATGTTTCGTTTTTTTTTTAAGTTTGGTTACCTTATAATTGTATAATTCAATGGTTTTTCTAACTGAATAGACAGCTGTGCTGCTGGGGAGATTGTTGCGCCACTTCTTCCCAGCTAAAGCACTAGGAAGTGGTGAAGGGCGGGCGTTTTGGGGGACTGTCCTATGTAATTTTGACGTTCGAAAAGTGCTGACTCTCAGCCTGGTTTGAATAAATGACTTTTGATTTTGATTTGGACCGTATATATAAGTTTTTGATTTCAATTTCAACTTGATACCTCCCCTCTAGCATTTCTAAGAAAGAGGGTCAGACAAATGGAAACCAAATTGATCCTATAAGGGTTAAAATGTATCCTTTTGAGCTACGAACCTTAAAAAACAAAGCACTTCCATCAAAGTACTACAAACTCATGATCACGATAATTAAAACAGACTTCATATTCTTGCTTCTTTGAAGAAATGAAAGCGAATATAATCGCATGCAGTTTCCTTCCGATTTTTTGTTTCGAGAAAATGGAATCAAATGAAGTTGGACCGCAGTGATCAGCAATCCTGTTCCTCGCATGGTTTTTCAATCACAATATAATAAAACCATTAAATTAAATTCTTCGGAAGGTAAAACTTATGTTTATTTTCCCCATACTATACTCTAAACTTGAATTCAGAATTTTAGATTACAGTCATGTTTTGGAACTAGAAACTCAATGACGACGTGGCAAAGTTCAACTTCCAAAGTCTACAAATTTTATTTAGGACCTTGTACAAAGTTGGACCTCACGACGACTTCGCGCAAAACGGTTATATCCAAGTAAAAACTATAATGGTATATCGTGGATTTTTGCAAGATCTTGAAAAGTCCATTGGCTAAAGTATTAACAAATAATAAATAAAATTGGTGAAGTGGATTTTTCACTGTATTGTGCAAAGTCAAATGGCATGTATTATGAAAACCTATCGTGCGCGAAGCGCGTGTAGAAAAAAGTCCCACTCACAATACAAAACTAGCGCAAGCTTACTGCATCGTTAGTCGGTTGCAAAATTCTTTAAGATTACTCCTGCTATTCGCAAAAATTGTACTTACAAACCTACCCCAATTAGAAGATGCTTGGAATGTCTTCGGCAGCCGTGCGGCTGTCATTGTCCAGCAACGCGACGTTTCTATCTGAACATCCATATTCTGTGTCTCGCTAATAATTTCTGAGAGGCCCGAAAGTCGGATGTGGTTTAAAGAAACACGATTTCTAGCGTTCCTTAGAACGAGCTATCAAACCAGTTTGAGTGAATTCTACCCCTCCCGGGAACTGTGCGTACATGAAGTACAATGCAAAGTATCCTGAAGTTAGTCAGTCCGTAGGAGAAGGTAACCATCACTAACGTTTGGTTGGTTCATGTTCGCAAAACAATAAGAAATAGCATTATAGATCACATTATTCCTAACGAGGAGCGAGTATTTACTCGGTACATCCTTTCATAAGCTGTGTGTCTAACCAAAGTGTCATGTCTTTGTTGTGGTCGTCTATAGTTTATTAGGTTAGATGTCTGACGTCTGTTGTTAAGTGTCACACCCAATATAGGGCTTTCCCCGGGTCCCTAGATCATAACGCAGGTGTAGGATACCTAGGTCATGTCATAGAAAGGATCAAGGAGGGATGCAATAGTCAACACTCACCCAAACGATCACAAACACACTCACTGAGATTCACACGCCTTACACGCTACTTACAATAATACTAGACCAATATAACCAAGAATAAAACTAGACTTATTATTTAACGTATTTAATAAAAGTCTCGCTTTCACGATTACTCCACAGACACGTCTCGTAGCTCGATAGGAGATGAGACGTGTCTGTGGAGAAGTTTTAATTCTGTTGGCTTAGAGTACGTCGACCGGTACCTAACGTGGTCTAAAATCCAACTTGCAGGAGCAACATTTAATAAAATTAAGACAACTTCACTGCTCCTTAAGTTACTAAGAGAATGAATTAGTCAAAATCGACACTTACTAAATATCACCGAGAAGAGAATTAGATAGCAGCCTACTTACAGAACTCTGCTGTACAAGTTATCAGTTCCACCGCGGACACAGCCCCTCCTGGTTACCACCTTCTTCCGCGTCTCAAACCCAACTCTCAAAAGTTTTGTTAACCTTTTCATATCCTCTAAAAATCACCACGTTTCCTCCAGCCTCTAAGTTTTAATGCGACATAGACCCATAACGCCTTTTGTCATTTTATTATCGTTTTAAGAGTTCGTTAAGGGTAGGGCAACAGCATCTCACGTTATGAATACCAGCTACGCGCTAAAAGTTTTATTAAGTTACCGTGAATCTCCAAGATTTAATTATGTAATAGGCACGAGTTAAAAAAGGTTGTTTTTTTGCCAGATTTTCGATAAAAGGTAATAAAATCTTCCGTTTTTATATTTTCTCGAACAACAGACAAACTGCAGTGATAAACGCGTTGTTTGATTTCATTCTCTTATTATTTTAGTTTTACAAAAACTGTAACTACAACGAAACATGATACAAAATCATTCCACCTCTAGGAATTTAATCAAATGAACAATTTGTGGCTTCGTGTTCAAATTACCAGTCTCCTGTTCATTCTTTTGTTACATTTGTTTCCAAACAAATCCGTCGCAAGACTTTTAAATGAATATTAATGCCACCAATAATTATGATATGCCACCTCGACGTCTCCCCTCGTTTCTTTGACTGTAAAACTCTTACATTGTTATTTATGTCATGATGTCTGCTTGCTTTTACAATCTATGTCAGAATAATGCCCGCAGTCAAGTTTATTCTTGCTTTTATAGTAAATTAACATTTGTTTGACACGAATTCAACTTTACAGTTTTTTTTATGAGTTATGTCAGACAAGCAGACATTCTATCGATGTAAATAAGGTTGGTATAAGACCGAGCGCGCACTACGACTTTTTATCGCACGATTATGTTGTCGCAAGAATACAATATGTTGGTCTATGTGGCAGCATACACCAGAAAAATATCGATGCGATATTAAAATAGTGATTCGGCACATTCTGGCGCGATTGCTACAACGCGATTGTCGACAAAAGTAAATTGCAGCGTATGAAGTTGTAGGGTCCCGCAAGCACAACTATAATAAAATTGCATCCCGGGCCCTCAGTATAGTAAAAGCTCACTATTGTAAAATTGCTCTCTAAACCTAAACATGACGGCACCCGCTTTCCCAGTGGAGAGGAGAGCTTTTAAGAGGAGACGCTAGACGTGGAGCATTTTGCAGCAAATATATTTTTGGAATTAACATTCAGTAATAGCAAAAAAACTGGGAATTTGTAAAACTCATTGTGTTTAATTAAAAAGAAACCTTTTATATACCTTTAAGCTGTCAAAGGATGAATCCAATACTACTGAATTCTTTTTTTCTTCCTACACGTTTTCCGAAGAGCCAAGATAAGACAAGCAAGGCAAACTTGTACGAAATCCATTGAGAACGAACATTCCTTTGATTTTTTGTCGCAGTGAGTGCATTGAATTTTTTGCAATATTTTACAACGCGATTTTATATAGTCGCAAAAAATAAAATCGTAGTGCGTGCTAGCTCTTAAAGAGGACTATGAAATATTTGATAACATCGCAAATTATGTTAAAAAACGACGAAGTGTTACTGGTATGCTAGTCGTGCGACTTTTTCGTCCTGTGCCATTTAAGAGCAATCAAGCTTTCCGTAACGAAACCTATCAAATATTTTCATAAAATAACTTTCTAGTATTATTTTTCTTGTCGAAAACAAGAAGATCATCAACAAGGTCCTTCGTTCATCGTCATTATCGTATAATAGGCTAGGAATCCTCATGTTCGAATAAATGACGATAAGCCGCACAATGTTTTGGCCGATGTATACTCATTTTCAAACTCAAAACACAAAGCATTTATTTCAAATAAACCAATTACTTTTGAATTGTCAAGTGGTCGGACAGTCAGAAATATGAAGCTATTTGTAAATTCCAAAGCGAATTAGGTGCCTATGGAGAAGAACGGGCAAGAAACTCCATTACAACTACATCCATTAATGTGTATTAACCTAATATGTTTACTAGGTGTATTGAAACAAATAGAACCAAAAGACCCAACGGGGGTTATAATCGTGGTATTCAAGCCATTATATTGTGTATTTGATAAGGTCCAGTTGACCTATATAAACGTGTCTAACATTTACTTGTATTATTTACCATTGATAGGTTTTTCTATCTCCAGTAAGTCAAAAGTGGTAACAGATACGTTATTCAGTTCAGCCGTTAGTAATTTGTTTGATCACTCATCGCTTTCAGAGTGCAATCATTCTTTATTATGATCCTTAACATTATCCTGTCGTTCAAGGAACCTTTCTGGCAATTAACTTTATAGGAGTTGCAGTAAAAAACGGCCACGGCACTCTTAGTGATCGGCTTCCGTCTTTGGCAAGCGTCCAATCCAAAGTCGTGGGGGCAATAATACGGACAGTGGAAGTGCAGTGTAGGTGTCGTCATCAAAAGCAATTGTCTTGTGTGGCTTTCATAGGATTATTTTTAATAAATTATGTGTGACTGAGTGTTATATTACGTGTCAAGGAAGAAGCTGTTAAAGTGGAGTTAACATTTTATAATTTATTATGATGAAGAAGATGGACTTGTTGTAGTCTCGTTTTTGTGTTGCCACGAGTCTGTCGAACTTACAAATCATTAGTTGATATGAGTAAAATTTCCATTTTACAAAACTTTAAACAACAAAACATTTTTCAAAAATAAAACCGACAACTACAATAATATACGCACAAGACCAGTTTTAAGTTTGAAAATAAGCTTCTGCCCGCGACTTCGTTCCCGCGAAAGTCGTAAGACACCACAATATAATAAAATAACAGCTACATTTGTATAAACTTTCCTGTATGCAAAGTTTTTTAGTTTTGGTCTCAGCAGCCAAAATATGAAGATAATCAGGACTGGTGACGTGTTAGCAAGTGACGCACAGTCCGTGTGAGAAGCAGCTCGTCCTGAGATCGACGCACGCAGCCTACAGTAGTCATTTCCCATTGTGAAGTTTTGCGTTTTAGTTAATTCATTAGAAAACGCCTTCGTTCCTGTATAATATTTACTGCATAATACTGATGCTTTCTTACAGATCATTTCTGATGAACAGCTTTCACTAAAATAATATTAAAGTAGATTGTAAACACACAGGACTTATCATTAACCGTCGCCTGACCTGACAGAAGGGACTTAAACTTTGTTTTTCTGTGTACGTAATTGTACAGAAAAAAATTAAAAGAAGGATTGCACCACTTTAGGGTTAATTATTATTAAAAATAGAATTCAAAGTGAAGTTTAACATGTTAAAATAAAATACACAGTTCCGGAATAGGTAAACAGGCGAAAATTTAATTAATGTACGAGAAAACCTTATGCGACCTTTGGAGTTTTATACCCTTCGATGGTGCTTGGTGCCACGACGTACTTGTATCGCGGGCCAGAACGGCCTATCTGGTTTTGAACTTGCTTAGTGTTTTTCTTTTCCATTCGCCTTCCTTCATAAATAGTACCAAAAATACGGTAGCACCTGCCAAAGCCAACATTTCTATGTCACTTGCAAAAAGGTCTCGAGGGCCATCAAACCGATTCCCTTCCTCGTGTTCAATAACAGTTGCTCATATGTAATGTTCAGTAGTTGTAAATGGCTGCGTGTGATAAACTGTCACGTACATGTATCAAGTGTTTCAGTTCTAACATAGAAAGGATACTCTACCTGATCATAAAAAGGACATATTGTGTAGTGATTTGTTTATGAACAATGTGTTCTTTGCAGGTAACAACAACAGCATCGCTGGAGATATTATGTTTCTAGTATCGCGTTTATTTGGAACACTGCCTATCCACTTTGTCATAATTATATTTATTATAAAAATGACATTATAATTATATAAAAATCGGGATAAGCCCTCATCACCGAAATTACACTTGCACTTTGTAAGTAGGCGTGGATTGTCGCACGAACAAAATAGAGACATTAGTTATAGCACAATCACTTTATTTCAATCACAATTTCTTATAAAATAATCACCATGAAATGACCTGAAGGCAAAGGTCCGACATATTAAATGAGAGTTTGAAATATAGCAGTAACCAACTTATTTATTCCAACAGCTTGTTAATGAATTAAATGATTCGATATAATAGCTCTATGCGCTACAGCAGGTGCACCGGGCCGAGCCTGCCACGAGAATGATCCTCCTCTCGCAGCGCACTAGCTTACATTAAGTTGCTTGAGAAGTGGGGAGAGTGGGGAGGCGAACGTCCCGCTTTGCACAAGTTAACTCGGCCCGTTGCAAGTGCCGTTTACAATGGTGACGCCGACATATATTTCAGTGATGTTTATTTTAGAAGGATGTATGTATGTTAGTATATTGTGATATTTAAATTAGATAATTGTTTTTGATTTAATATATTTTGTTTTCCCTTTTACTCTTACACACGTTGTCTACATCTATTTTATAGATTCGATATAATGTGGAAATTGTATTGATACCAGCTCTCCTATCAAGACATTTTATTTTTCTTTTCTTAATAATCCTTTTTGAAGTCACTTTAGCTTTCACGAACCTTACAGTAAACAGGCTAAATAATAGTAGTATACTTCTTAAAAAGTAAACCTCTTTTTTTAATGCAATTAATCATTTTAGGGCAAATTTCAACAACATCACAACATCACGCCTTGTTTTCCCCGAAGGGTTGGGCAGAGGTGTACCTGTACACCCACATTTCGCCAGTTATGTTTAAGTCCCATGTAATAGGGGGCGAGCCTATTGCCATCAACCGGGCACAAATCCAGACTCCGGGCTGCTACTGAGAAATTTCAATAAATTTTTATACCTAGAATAAGTATCATCCTGAGAATTAATGTTGATTTTTAAATAAACACGGATTAATAGATATCTGACTTTTGTAAAATCAGTCCTTAGTGGATTATGAAAGCGATTATGTTGAAAAAGAGCACTCAACGAAATAAAATGATTGTGAATTTAAATTGAGTAAACGGCTTTGAGACGCAGATTTATTTACGTTTCAATGCTGACTACGACTTGAAAGTTTATATCTCCTTTATCTTCCAGGTTTCCACTATTAGGCACACGTAGGAAATAATAATTGTTAAAACTTTTTCGTTAAGTATTCGAATAATAAGTAAATACTTATGTAGTTAACAATTTCGGAACAAACATCTTGGTAAAATACTAAAGTACGTGTTAGTTACACATTTCCACGATGGATGATAAAAACTTGTAATACGGTAATATCGCGCTTTGGCCGATGCAACGCTAACACTTTTAGATGAGATTTATGCAGATTAACAGGGATTCACCCACTTTAGCCGCGTCTTCGACGAAGGACGCTGCGGCTGTTGGGAGTTGTAGATATGGCGTTAAAATGACGTATGTTAGTGGCAAATCAGAAAAACCGGTACATTCCTATTATCAGTCTCAATGCTCGGTTCAACACCGAAAGTTGAAAATCCAGTGCGCAGAAAAATCCCACCGTGATTTTATTACGTCCGTCCGAACGTCGATTAAGAGGCTAAGAGCACAATATACTGTGGTAAGAGCATTGATAGATACTACAAGTCAACTTACACCCACCCAAATCATAAATACAACAACCAATATGATGTTTGAAGAAATAAGTCCTTCAAACACAGCGTGCACGCATTTACCATGCACCGTACCACTTACTGACACGAAAACATCAACAAGTATCGTGAATTCGTAGGCTTGAACAAAGTATCGTTTTGTGATTATTACATTGCTTGTCCTGTCACTTAGCGACATACTTAGGTAGTGGTTAAAAAGCTACTTTGGGGAATCATTTGTAAATCTACAGACTAGTAATGAGTTTTTTTGAAATTTCTTTACAATGCCGGTATTTCAACATTTTATAAGAATATTTCGAGATCTAGGCCTTGTAGAGAAAATCTAGCAGATAAGTCATACATACCTTTCCTAAATAATTTTGTAAACCAAAGTTGAACGTACCTATGCTGTCGGTGTTCTTAAATAAATTACATATGGAACCGATACATCGTCATCGCGCGCGGTCTTTGTGGGGAACTGGCCGACGACGTGTAAATATAAATTTTTATTTTTATTGTCTTTATTCATTTTAAAGCCTGTATAAGATTATTTATTCCCTTGGTCTCTCTTTAAAAAACTAAAGCTTCTTCTGTCTTATTTATGTACACAAGCCTTAGTTTTTACTTATTCATTTCACTAAACTTAAAAATTGTTACTAAGCAATAATCCAAATCCAGCCTATAATGTTCCCACTGCTGGAACACAGCCTTCTCTCTGTGAGAGGGAGTGGACCGTAATCAACCACGCGGGCCCCGTGCGGGTTGGTCGTCTCGTGACACGCGGTGCCTTTGTGTCGCGCTGTGGCGTCGCGCCATACTGAACGAGACTTGTTACTCTTTCACGCAAAAACTACTAAACGTATTTTGACGAAACTATACAGTTACATACCATATACATACATCAGAATAGTACATAGACTACAATTTATAAAGATGTTGTGTGATTTGGTCATAATATAACGATAAATACAAAGTAAGTCTTAAACAATCTTGCCATCTTTGCATTAACATAGAAAGTTATAATTATAAATACAGGTGCTCATGAAAAACAACAAATCTTAAAATATTTCTTGCCTACACTACGTTATTTTTGTCGTCATATATCACAGCGACTACTATTTTTGCAGTAAATACATTGCTTCTTAACCACTACCTAAGTATGTCGCTAAGTGACAGGACAAGCAATTTAATAATCACAAAACGATACTTTGTTCAAGCGTACGAATTCACGATACTTGTTGATGTGTTCGTGTCAGTAAGTTGTCCGGTGCATGGTAAATGCGTGCACGCTGTGTTTGAAGGACTTATTTCTTCAAACATCATATTGGTTGTTGTATTTATGATTTGGGTTATCGCAAGATGGCGTTTGTCATGACGTCATCTATGACGATTCACGGGACATCGTTATCGCGCTCACGCTGACTCGGAACGGGTGTAAGCGCGCTCAAATCGATTACAGCTCAATTCGGAATGCGCCCTGAATAACACTACAGCTGCTGACAGATCGATGACGGATTCACGATTTTACTCAATCAATCAATCAACTGTCTAACCTTACGACAGCTCAAGATACGACGAAACTGAAAACCTATTCGCGGGGTATACCAAAATTTCGTTACGAAGGCGCAGCCTGCCGCTATAGCTGTAATGCAATTGAATCTGTACCAGAGCAAGCAGAGACTATTAATATTGATTGGCCACAACCCGATCCAGCCGCTGAAGCTTATCAACTAACTGTGGAAAGAACTTCAAGTGACCACTTATCTGGTTTGTCAGGGAACCGTATTGTTGACTTGAAACATGTGATCCAATGGGCATTTCAAATGGAAGAATATCGCCAGTCTTGTGAATCATCTCAAATTGAGTATGTTTGTGAACATCGGAAAGGATTCAACAGTGTGTCAACATTTAAATGTGGCATGTGTAATAAAACATGGCAACAATGCACAGAGAAGGAACAGAATATTAACACCGCATTTGTATGGGCCACTGTGACTGGAAGTTATTACTCGCAGGCAGAAATTTATTTGGAAAATGATGTTTTAGTTACGAACAAAAAGCATAAATATTATTATTTCTTTGGTAATGTATTTGTCGGCGTCACCGTTAGCGGTAGGTACAGCGGGCCGAGTTTCGCTGTGCAAAGCGGGACGTTCGCCTCCCCACTCTCCCCACTTCTCAAGCAACTTAATGTAAGCTAGTGCGCAGCGAAGAGGGGGAGCATTCTTGTGGCAGGCTCGGCCCGGTGCGCCTGCCGTAGCGCCTAGAGCTATTATCGCGATCTATTTAATTAATTAACAAGCTGTCGGAATAAAAGTGTTGGTTACTGCTATATCTCATACTTTCATTTAATATGTCGGACCTCTGCCTTCAGGTTATTTCATGGTGATTATTTTATAAGAAATTGTGAGTGAAATAAAGTGATTGTGCTGTAACTAGTATCTCTATTTTCTTCGCCCGACAATCCACGCCTACTTACAAAGTGCAAGTGTAATATCGCTGATGAGGGCCTATCCCGATATCAGAAGTGGGATTCGAAGGGCAAAAACCTGAAGAAAATAATGACGACAGTGAAGTGTGGGCCAACGTCTAATCTATTCAAAATATGGAGTTTTTGCTATCACGACTTCCGGCAACCACTTAACCGCAAACGTCAAATTTCACCGCAACTGCGCGACTGATACAGTTTGATCCTGATAATGACAATCGCTTCAATTGCACATATCATCGTTAAAGCACAACAGTCCAAAAATCAAGTGATTGAAGCAAGTGGCAGTACGAACCTTTGACCGAAGTGAAGAATTCGAATCGAGCACCAGCACCGAAGAGTCGTGATACGAACCGTCTCACCTGCTACGTGTATGGATAACCACATCATCCGGTGAGCTCGTTCCTTTTCTTTTTAATAGATAATCTGGTAGTTCGTTTGTAGCTTTTAGCTTTGTCAAAAATTCCAGGGCACCATGCGCTGTGATTTAGTTTACCTTACAGGTATAGGCAAAGAAAACGTTAAATATGAATCGCAGAATACTGAGCCGTGGTGAAATTCAACACGTCAGTGTCCTTTTTGTTTCATGTTGTACCTGTTAACTCAATTACAAAACCAGTTATTATAGGTAGGGATCTATTAGATAGTAGATCCATGTACGTACGGATATTGACAAAATAACATTCTATTTGGGGTAAGAAAGTTAGCGTTACTAAAGAGTTTCATTATCATATACCACAACATCAAAACTGACCTACATGGTGAAGACAAACTCGCATTAGTTCAGTGCGAAAGGATAATTGATTCTTTATTGGTGGTATGGTGTTTATGGTTAAAGAAATTTATTTCTCGATAAGAAATTACAAAGATTTCACTTACTTGAGAACGTTTTTAAACTTAAAATATAACTTGGACACAAACTAAGCAGCTATTGCTTGAATTTATATTAAATCATCTAAGTTGTAATACCATTTCTTTTCGTACGCAAATAACATTATTAACTAACACAAAACTTAAAACTTTTCGATCCACCCGCAAAAGAAATAATCACCGTAGATAAGGAATGCGATCCCGGTGCCACAATAAAGCAATGCAGTAGTAGGTCAAGTCTGTTTAATGGAGTAGTGTTTGATCAATTAGAAAGTGATTAAAAAAAAAAAAAAAACAAACGTTTAGTTTGCATTCTTTACTTCTACAGGTAGCTTATTACATTGTTGCACTCCCGCAAAAATAATTGTTCTCTCGCCATTGACTGTCTGCACTCGCGGTAGTAAAATGTGATCCTTCCTACTATTGCTGCGATTGTGTACCTGATGTATTTTTGTGTGAATGAACTTACTTAGAATTTTTAAGTATTCTGGTGGAATATGCAGGAAGTTGTTTAATATTCATGAGTTTCGTTTCCCTGTAAATTTTAACTGTAGGTGTAAGGTAATCATAGTGAAATAATAGTTTAATAATTTTATTTTGAGCGATGTGTAGGTCCTTTACATTAGTTTTTGGCGGTTTGCCCCATATTTCACGTGTTTTACGTTAAGAATCTTGAATCAAATTAAAAGGGCCTATCAAATGGACAGACAAGATATTTACAAGAAAGTGATCGAAATACTAACATCAGAACGGGTTCTGACTAAAATGATTTGACTGGAACGCACTGATTGAATTTCACACTTGTGTGCTGGGCCTCAAGGCATTGTTCGGGGCTCACTCCATCCTATGCTTAGGGTTTCTGCACAATTTTATACTGTACATTTAGACATCGCGGAGAAGTTGTGTGGAGAAATCGATGGTAGGGAGTATTCTTGTCATTGTTGACTTTCACTAAATGAGTCCTTCTCGAGTGCACTTCTTAGTTGCAGCAGGTGCAGATGAAGCACTAAAGGAGGCTCTGTCTTTTCGGTGCGACTTCGCGGATCATTTCGGATCGGGGTGGGTATTGTATTGGCGGAGACACAGCAATTTTATGGTGAACATGGTGTAGAGTTGCACCTTCTTGCTAACGGTTCTGGCAGGGCATGTGTTCGGGTAGAGAGAGTCATGAGGACATTGAGGTGCTTACTTGTTATAATCGAAAGTGAATCTGGTGGGACCTGGCGCGGCGAGCTTCTCGAAGTGCAGCTAGCGACGGATGGTGCAAGGTCTAGGGTAACACAAACAGAACTTGTGTTTGGGACTCGGGCGCGGTTTTTAAGTGTGGCTTCATATTCTGAGTCTGGGTTTCGGTTAGATTTGGGTGAAATTCGTAAGATAGCATCGGAGAATATTGGGAGAGTTGCTGCGTCACAGTAGGAAAATGAGACCGTTCTGACCGTGTGTTCGACCGTGTGATAGTGGTGATTCCTACTTCATTGTATGTGACCCCCCTCTGGGTTCGATTGGGCTTCGCAGGGAGTACAGACTTCCCTTTGTTGTGTGTCTAATAGAGAATGCAAATATGGTCGTAAGCATTTTCGTGCAATGCCCGGGGGAAGTGAGGGCTTGGTGCATTTAGCTACCACTTTGACGGGTAGCTTGAAGGAGGCCGAGGTGGCGGCAGTCCGCGATTGACGAATGGAGTGGGCGTCATCAGGAAGTTTTAGTGTTGCTTTGTCTATTTGTAGTTCACGTACGTTATCCGCCAGCTCTGAAAACCTCTCGGCCTCTGAGAGTGAAGAAACGTAATTAAACGTATAATTGGTACTAATCTGTGAGATAAAGTAAGGGTCCGACTCATGCGGGTTGACGTCCTATGGTGTGTGTTATTGGGTAGTCTAAAGAACTGGCTTATGCAGGCCGATGTTCTGGGTCATATTATAAAGTGATCGTCTAGTCTGAGAGGCTATGAGATCAATGGAGATATGTGTGGTACTAGTGAGTGATCGGAGAGACGCTGATTAGCTGCCTGGTCCATGTTATCTGGAGAGATAACTAGCTCAAGGGAGGCCTATTTAAGTTGTCCGGCTCAGCTCCTAAAGGTTGATTTTGTGGGTTATAAAACGTTGTAATGTATGTCACCGATGGACGAGCGTACAAAGTAATGTATCTACCAGTTTTATTCTTTTTACAGAAAAATGGGCCCGCGGTGACTTTAAGGGGATGGAGACGCACAAGGAAGTGTGAATGTCAGTCTGGCCGTGACGGCGCTTCAATACTTAAATTAGTGTTATTTAGTTTTCATAGATGTCGTTTGTTAGTTTAGAGTGTTATGTGTGTGTGAACATGAATTATGTGTCTGCTACGACACATTCAATGACATGACACTCAGTGACATTTTGCTGGCTGTATGACATGAGACTCGGTCAGCATCGCACAGGCGTGCTACGCATTCGGTGGAGTGTCTAAGTCAAGTCTATTCTTAAGATTAAAATAGTTTGTTTCTGTTATAGGCTCTAAAGTAAATGACTTTGGTGGTAGTGAAACTACCAATGAACATAGCATGTGTGGATTGTTGAGACAAGTACTTTAATACATTTGATTATATAATCTACAGGGACCATTTTAGTCCGGACTAAAAAAGAGACTAAAAAGAGACAAAAAAAAGAGACAAAAAAAAGAGACAAAAAAAGAGACAAAAAAAAGACAAAAAAAGAGACTAAAAAGAGACTAAAAAGAGACTAAAAAGAGACTAAAAAGGAGACAAAAGAGAGACAAAAGAGAGACAAAAGAGAGACAAAAGAGAGACAAAAGAGAGACAAAAGAGAGACAAAAGAGAGACAAAAGAGAGACAAAAGAGAAACCAAAAAGAGACCAAAAAAGAGCAAAAAAAAGAGAAAAAAAAAACTGTATAAACTGGAATGATCTTGAAGGGTCATTCATGACCGGACCAAGCAGTAACAATCCTGAAGGGTTTGTTATAACCGGACCAGGAGATTATAACTCTGTAGGGTCGTAAGACCGGACCAGGAGGTTATAATTCTGAAGGGTCATTTGACCGGACCAGGCGGTTATAATTCTGAAGGGTCGCTGGACCGGGCTAGAAGATTATAACTGAAGGGGTAAACCGGACCAGATTGCTAAAGTTCTGAAGGCTCAATAACGAGCGGTCCAGAATTAGTAGTAAACTCTGCAGGGCTGAACCGGACCAGATTACTAGTATAAGTTCTGAAGGCTCAATATTGAGCGGTCCAGAGTTGGATGCACAGTCTGTAGGGATGACCTGCATTTTTTGCTCATCGAGATTGCTAGTCAGGATGAACGAACATTAATAATAACGTTATGTCTTCTCGTTGCTCGTTATGTTAGACAATGCTTGATGAGTCTACGCGTACGAGGACGTCCGCACGTCAGTATGGCCGTGTCGGCGTCACCGTTAGCGGTAGGTACAGCGGGCCGAGTTTCGCTGTGCAAAGCGGGACGTTCGCCTCCCCACTCTCCCCACTTCTCAAGCAACTTAATGTAAGCTAGTGCGCAGCGAAGAGGGGGAGCATTCTTGTGGCAGGCTCGGCCCGGTGCGCCTGCCGTAGCGCCTAGAGCTATTATCGCGATCTATTTAATTAATTAACAAGCTGTCGGAATAAAAGTGTTGGTTACTGCTATATCTCATACTTTCATTTAATATGTCGGACCTCTGCCTTCAGGTTATTTCATGGTGATTATTTTATAAGAAATTGTGAGTGAAATAAAGTGATTGTGCTGTAACTAGTATCTCTATTTTCTTCGCCCGACAATCCACGCCTACTTACAAAGTGCAAGTGTAATATCGCTGATGAGGGCCTATCCCGATATATTAATAAAAATGTTTCTCGGATTATTTGTTTCTAATTGTTATTATTATTTTAATTCTAGGTCTAGGGTCAATTACGAATTAACAAAAATGAATAAAGGTTACCTAATTGGCTTTATATCTGTCACCCAACTATTGACTGTCATAGAAGTCAACCGGGATAAGGAATTTATCAGCGCTATGATGCCGAAGTTGGTTACTTTTTTAAAGCATGTGTACTGGCGGAAATTATTTTGAGACGATTTCGGAAAAATGCTAGATGTCTTTACCATCAAGGAATTAAAAGGTATGAAAAATATTATTCTTATTTATTTACTAATAGACCAAATTATTTCTCGGGTCTCTGAGGTTTGGATTCAGTATAGTACAGTCTAACAAAAAGTTTAATTAATTAATTTGTTGTAGAGAAAAACTGCGGCTTCCAGCAGTTGATTTTACTGAAGGAGATGCGAACGGAAAGGATATAATATACGAAAAAAGTAAACAGTGACAAGCAGAAGATTGATCCGGCGGCAAAAAAAGCAGCGCGTTATTATTGTATACATTTTAAATTTGTTAGTTCATGAGATTTTTGTTAGTAGATATTTTTCACTGTATGTAAGAGCCTAACCGTTGTTTGAAATTATTTATTGAAGTTCAAAATTGTATGCCTAAGTAATTCTTGAAACTATGTTAGGTTAGCAACCTACTGTTGTGTTATTGTTGTTATTGTGTCGACGTGTGACGATAATTATTTTCTTATCTACCTACATAATTCAGAATAATACTAATTCAGGCCTACACGGGCCTCCCATAATTATTAACACTAATTTTTATATACTGTTAAAGCTAATTACTTTTAAAAGAGTAACCGTGGAGTTTCTTGCCGGCTCTTCGCCATAGTAAACGACCAATTGGAACCGTGAACCTAGCTTCTGACGTTGCATAAGTGTCCATGTAGGTTTATGTGAAATAAAATAATTTGAATTGTCGATTATTTATTTAGTTTAAAGCTACGGTTTCCTAGGAGACCGTATCCGTTATATTCATAGTGGAAGTCACGAATTCTGACATTTCCTTCAGTATATGACACTAAGGTGTCCAAAAATGCTCTGTATTTGGCTATTAGGGCTGCGAGTGGCGGTCACCGCTTTTCTAGGACACCTTAGGTCGGAACCAAATTTAGTTTGTCAGTAAAATATACACAATAAAGCCAATTACAGTTTACGATAGTAAAGTCCTAATTGGATAGTAAAGTTTGTCTTCCAAATAAATCTGTTCGAGTTTCAATCGAACACTCAGCGAAAATGCATAAGTGCAGCGAACGCAAGTATGCACATTCGCTCGTCCACCAAAATGTGGGCCAGTGCGCGTTTAGATCTCATCAGAAACACCTCGTACTCATAACCATTACCATTTTACCATACATTTTTCAATAAGTTAGTGATATAGTTTACCATTTTACCATTTCTTGTAACTTAGTGTTATAGTGATTAAATAATGTTATTTCCCTTACAATTCAAGACTTTAACTTTTACCATACCAAACCAATTCAATCAATACGAGAAAGGTGTGCTAGGTCAGCATAGCGCCGAGCACTACTTTCCACATGGTCTTTCGAACATTTTTTAACCAGTGACTACTTTCTACATGGTACCTTCGAGCATTTTATAACCAGTGACTACCAAATGAAACAGTGTCACGCGAACCAGAAGATCGCTGCAATTAGGAGAACCTGGGATTGCAGAGACGGTCGGTTGGAGCAAATAAGGTCAGATCGAAACATTTATTCATACTAACCATTACCAGATATTTTTGTCAAATCAACATCAACCAAGGATTCCGATGCTCTATTTATCAACCAAACGGAGATTTATGAAATCTTGAACAAGTTTTTAACTAATATTAAGAAAGATGGATCCAAAAGAAAGACCATTAATAATTACAAGCGCAAGGCAAATATGTTGGAAGCATACTGGCACGATTACCAAGAAAACCATAAGAAAATTTGTCAGTTAGCAAATTTCGACCACATTTACTTCAAAATGGGTTGTTTCGATACGGTCCAGGAAGTTTATTTGAACAGCAAGGCTATTATTGATAACATCCTTGAGCAGCTAGGGACAATGCAGCTGCAGGAAGAAACCCACCGTAGAACAAAAGCCGAAGAGGTACCATTACCAGGTATCCGGGCTAGGCAACAGCAAAGCGCTGACCATCGTCGGCCGAAAGATGAGACGGCGCAGCCACAGCCAGGTACATCGTCATGCTGTGAGGAGTCCTCGCAGCGTGACAATTCTCTTTATACGGAGAGAGGGTCCAGCAAGCTGAACGGGTTAGTTAAGAAGCAGAACATTAATTTTAAAGCATTCATGAGAACAGCAAATAAAATTCAATTTGACAAGTTCGAAAATCAATGGCAATTCGAGAACGCTCTAAAATCACTGGATAGCCGATGGGGTGAGATCGACAAACATCATTGGGAAATTGAAGGTGAGGATGTAGGCGACGATATTAAGCACCAAATGGAATTTTGCAAGCACGAGGAATGGTACAGTGAGTTGACAAACGATATCAACAAAGAGATGTGGGCAGTGAAGCACTATGAGAAGTCAGCTCCAAAGATGGACATACCCTTGTTCAATGGGACTTACAACCCGTGGGTTCCGTTCAAAGACTTGTTCATCGATAAAATCCCGTCGATGTCCAATGCGCAAAAAATGCAGTTTTTGAAGAGTAAGGTTACTGGAGAAGCAGAGCGTCTGATACACCATTTACAGATTAGCTCTGACAATTATCAAGGATGTTGGGAGATTTTAAACCACAGGTATGGTAACAAGAAATTGATTTTCACGTCCCATATCAACCATTACTACTTACTCTCTAGATACCTATAACTTATAACGTGCACACACTTCACACGCGCCTCACATACGATAATCACACCAGACACTACCTGATGGGACCAAAAGTGAAGCTTTGTAAGTGACCCTTTCTTCAAGAATATTCGGGTTTAACCTTCTTATTAAGTATCGTGCTGGCAATGATCAAAGGATACTGAATGACAACTTATAATAGTAGGCAATACCTACAAAAATTTATCTGTCTATAGAAAAGAACAGAGTATGTTTGCACGCGGACGTTGTCACAGGCGAAGTGCTAGTAATCCATTATTCTTCCAAACAGAAATAATCGTTTCATAGTTCCACGATCAGTGTAGGTTTCAGAATACGTGCTAATTTTCAACAATGCTCGAGATACTGACATCTTATGTGCTTCACCCATTTACAAAGTCTCTCAGACGGTAAAGACGGTAATAGAGTAGACATTAAGAACATTAACCAGGTCTTACTCGACCTTTTTGCCTGAAACACGCTCCAGGCTATATTTAGAATATTAACTTGGCACTTAATACGCCTACTGCACTCCTTTCTCTAATTTCGAGGTTTCACGTTGACATACGAGTACTAGAAGCGTACCTAATAGTCCAAAGAAGCGTAGTCTTGGTTTGGGGTGCAGTTTTTGTACTATTTCGTATTTGAAATTTAATGTTTAACATAAAACATAACATCACGCCTGTTATCCCAGAAGGTTTTAGCAGACGTGTACCTATAGTATACCCACATTTTGCCAGTTCAAGCTTAAGTCCCATGTAATAGGGGGAGATTTTTTGTTTGTCATCCAATATACCTAAGAAATCATTGGAACATCATCTTTGTGATGCCAAGCGTCTTTCAATGTGAAATTTTCCCCCTTCCCTTTCCCAACCTTCAACCCCCATATAAGATTTTTTACAATAAATCGCATTAATAAATCACCCAGACAACTATTCAACGAAGATTATAGCACATCATGCGACCATAATTTGATGGGGTAAGAAAATAATTTTAATCACTCAACAATCGTTATTACAGTTTTATTTCACGCACAAGCAAGCTATTTACCACTCCCAATGTAACGATTCTTAGATAGGAACATAAGATAAAAAAACTCGAAATCTGTTGTGTGACACTAACTACGGTTTGGAAAGAAAATAATAATAAATAGGTACAAATTCGTACATATTCCGCACGGCTGCACGCCGTTTTTGTCACGGTAATAGCTTGTACATTATGATTCAATGAGTAAGGTCTAAGGTTGAACCACTTAATTAAAAAATTAACGGAGCACCGTTTACAGGCAATTTGTATTAATTAGTTCTTAATAAGTTACAAATTTATAAGAGCTCCAACATATAAATATTTTGAGTTACTAGGCGATGGGATATAAAAGTTGTTAATGATTTTGATTTATTTAAAAATAAGTCATCGTGCAGTTTCCGAACGAAACGTTTTTCGTAAATTGCATTGATACATTCCAATCTACACTAATGATTTACCTTCTTACATATAGGTACATTTTCGCTTAGTGGTTTTCCTTCTTTTAAAACTAGGTACATATTAATAAATAAACTAAACATTTATAACATGAAACATGAAAAGTAGACCGTCCATAAAAACATATAAATTATTTTGTGTAATAACGGTATTGAAAACTTGAAACGGAAAATGGAACGTAAGTGTCAAATTGTCATGACGAATATTATGTTTGTCTTTCCATTGTATATGTTCAACGGCTAACGTGGGATTAGTATGCTATTTTTGCGATTTTGTGGATCCTATACGACTTGGGTTTACCTTTGTACTGACTATTCTGCTCACAAACCATGTATCGTAAATGTCGTATTCTACGGCATTTACTTCTAGAAAACGATTTTCAATTGATTTGGACTTTGTCAACTATTAAAATGCGTTGAGTTTATTGTCAACTGCGCATTGTTAGATTACAGAGACATCATTTGCCTGACTAAAGTAATCATATAGTTGAAGAGTACAGAGATTGGTGTATCCGCGTAATATAAGTATGTTCGTAAACTAATTTGCTTTATTTCATGAACACACAAATTATATCAGAGATAAAACATAAGGATCGAGCAAAAGTAGAGATTTCTTTTAGACGTTAGCTGTTACTTAGGTAGTCTTGTAGACTCTTTTCATAAATATGCTCCTCGTGCTCATTCTTAAGTATTGAGCATCACTTAATCTTCGGAATAGGTAAAACAACAGTCTTAAGTATTTTATAATACTGCAGATAACTGCTTTAAAATAAAAATACATTTTTTTGTTTTAAAATAATAATATTTAGAAATAACTCGAGACCACTATATTTGTCACTCCACGTTGGGAGTTGATAAATTAGTAAGTTATGGTTGGATCTCATCATGTGCAGTGCATCACCAAATGATGCACTGCACATGAGATCCAACCATAACTTTGCCATCTTAATGTCTGTGCTGGATGTGGCAGATTTATTTTGAGAATCAAGAGCAGGCTGGTCAAATAAGACATAAGAGGAAACTTCTGCTAAACAAATACTGTCCACAGGAAGAGCAGCTGACACTGCAGAGGGTGAAGGAGGAGTCCTTCGTCCTCAGGACGTCCATTACAGGAAACGTCTGCTGAACATATTATGTTGCCCACTTTTCGAAGAGCAGCTGACATACCACGTTGCTGCTTATTCTTGTAGTGCTATGACCCCGAAAAACGACGTGTGGCTGATGGACTCTGAAAACGAATAATTAATAGAAATGTTAGAATTTGTGATTTCAACGTTTAGTGCTGCACATATGGAAGAAATTGTGATTTTTTCTATCAGATTATAGAAAACTGTAGTAAGGCAAGGAAATTCATAATATAATATGTAGGCGAGCACATACGACCCTACGGAATGTACGCTATTGAAATTTGCCGAGATGAAACTCCTCTAAAAGAGATATTTATTGGCAACCACCCATATTTCCTATGTGCCTGAATTCAATATAGGCACAGTAGTAGGTCATATTGCACGTACATCGCAGTAGATAGGAGGCTTAATCAGTTAATCTTTTGTAACATACTATTGGACTCGTAACTACATAAAAGATGAAAATAAACAATAAACACGGTTCACGCGTCACTGAAGTTATTAAAGAAGGCTTGAATTGAAGTCCGGAGGAGGAGGTGGAGAAAAAGGATCTTCAGGTGTCGAAGGGACACTTTAGAGTTCCAGTATCCTTCGACAAAGCTCGACGAGTCTCCAGGCAGAAGGTTATATAGCAGAGTGCAGACGTAGAATTGACGGATGAACAGATGGTTTGTTGACGAAGCCCGGACGCCGAATCCCCATCAGATGCTTCAGCCTTTTCTTTTATTGGCCTAATATTCCTTTTCTTTTATGTGACGATTTTTGAAGTTTCAAAATTATGTTTTCCTTTATTCTGACATCTCATCTGCCAGTCATAAAACCAGCCTGTGTGTTCAGCCAAGATGTATTAAAACCTCCACGATCGAGTCTGTGCGTGTCCTTATTAATTATTTTAGATGTCGAAATTCAGTTAATAATCGGTAATTTCAAATCACAGGCCCGTAAAATAGTTATGGACTGAAAGTTTACTGGTCAGAAATAAATTATTCTTAGCATAAGTAATACGGAAAATTATAATCCTCGTCCTCAAATCATTAGACAATACTGAGCCACTCTGTCCGGTTGCTTGTGCGGCAGGGTTGAATAATGTACACTTAGTTAATAAATACTAACCCTTAGTTGATAAGTTGTTTTTGTACTAAACAGTGTGCAGTGAACCACGAGAAATAAATATAAAAAATGTAAAAAATTGCATTGCTTTTTTTTTATTTTAAGAAATGAATTATCTTAAATTCGCGTCTTCATTGGGAATCATCAAGTGTTTACAGTCGTCCGTCGAGCAGTCGAGAGCCTGCCTCTTGTCTGTTATTAATGGAGCAGAGATGTCCTGAATCATTATGGATAATAAAAAGAACATTGCAAAATGCCTTCATTTAGGATTGCCTCGCTACAAACGAATGACTATTTGTACCAGTCGTTGGCTGGAGTTGACTTTTGGCATGGCTGACTGAATCCGGGTTTTGGTGGGATATTTGATGACAGTGAATATAGATTAACATGAACTATTAATACCTCGCATCTCACCTACACCTTGTTGTGTATAAATAATCGTCTTATGTATCCCTATAATTCATTATCAAGTTATTAAATTAAGGTGGAATATTTTTACACAGTTTAGTAACCTGGCAGCTGCACAACAATATACTTTCATTGTTAAAATTAATTGCATGCTAATATTGACATAAGTGAGAGACCATTATCATTGCAGTTACGTCACTACACAACAGAGCGGCAATTCCCGTATTTTTAAGAACTTTCGCATTCTAATCTCAGTCTCAATCTGGCAAAAATACAATCAATTTGCATACTTTCTTGACAAGTTATTGAAATGGATTGTCATTGAGATAAGATCGCGCCTTAAATTTGAAAGTATTTTAAGTACGAGAATTGGCCCTCTGATATATGACAAGACAGTTTAATAATTGAGTTTGACTGAAACTGAACCCCATGTTTTTAATTACACAACAAAACAATGTCTCCGCCGCTAGTTTACCCGCTTTAGACTTGTGTGACATATTTGATATGAGGCTTTATCGGTGAGCGAAACCTAGAATCTAAAACTGATCGTAATCCAGAAACTGAGCCTTTTCTGTTTATTATTTAAGTTGCTTCATCTGCTGTGATAAAGGATGCTTTTGTGAACATAAAATTAGAAAGATAAGAAGTAGTTTTTTATTGTTAACTTGAATATGCTGTCATCTATTAGTGTCTATATTGACTTAAACATACAAGGTTACTTATATTATTATCATGAAGTTATTCTCGTAAACATTACATTGGCTATAATTGGATGTGATGATGATATGAACTTCTAAATTACTCAGTCAACCACTCGAGGTAGTTAGAAACTGTTCTAAGCGACTCCGCGAGTCATTATGAAATCTAATGTCTAGTTTCGTACATGCTTATGGTTCCCTAAAAACTTTACAAAAGCCTTAGACACTGGTTAGCTCGTACCCTGGGGAAATACGTAGGTACTAAAAGATTAGTTTTTTTATGAGATTACGTCAAAAATAAAATAGAAAAATGCTTTCTTTTTTCTGTGTTTATTCAGGCTTAATAAAGAGTAGAAAATGCTTAGTAGGGTCCCTATTAATAGGTGGAGTAAAGTAATGGCATACTGTGAATGTAGCATAATTTTTGCTTATGTAGTTATAATGTCATTGGGATTTGAAACAAATGTTGTAGACAGATGGATAATTTGTTGACAATGCAATGGAGCGATACACACAGTCACACAGCTCATGCAATGATGAAAAATTTTAAACACCACTTTTGGGGCCATTTGAATTCCCATTTTGGCGATTTTAACTGGTCGGCCAGATCGCCAAATCTGAAGGCGCCAGACTTCTTTCTTCAGGGCTTTTAGAAATCTCGCATTTACCACACCACAAACCACAACCTTGCAAGTCTTAAATCCAACATTGAAGAAGGAATCACCATTTGGGAGGGTGCCGTAAAACGAGCACAATTGTGCATCAACCCGGCGGTGAGAGGTGGTCGCAGGACCGATATAATTTTTTCTATATAACAGAGCCCCATTTGATTTTTAACCAAATATGGCAGCCAATTCACATCATGACAGTACTTTTCCCCACCTTGTATTATATTTATTACGATGTTTTAAGAGCGTTAAGTAACAGAAAAAAAGATGGAAAAATAAATTTCATTGTAATTTCTTTTATTTTAGATGCTATGTGTTAACGTAACGTTTAGCCGGCTGACTAAACGTGGTTACATGTTAATTTTTTTTTTTTAATACTTTATTAAAACAATTTTAATGTAACTTAATTTGTTACGTGATAATTATTTTAAAAGTTAAAAGTGCTGTACTTTACACAAGCCCGTTCCACTTTCTTAGAGTCTGATAATTAATTATATAAACACTTTGTTCATGTGTTATTATGTGTGTCACTAACACTATTATTTCTACACTTACACTACACTAACTCAAAAGGTTTAGTTTGTTTTATCTTCGCACTATATTTGCTTGGTCCAACAGCTGAATTGCCTCGATGTTCACATGTCGGTGGAGTCGGTGTTCATGGGCCACAACAAATTTTTGGATTAAATTGGTGACGGGTTCCATTTTTAGGTCACGATGGAGGTCGTCATTTCTTATATACCAGGGCGCATTTACAATACTCCTGAGTACCTTATTCTGGAAAGTTTGTATAATTTTGATGTTGGTCGGCTTAGTACAGCCCCACAGTTGGATACCATATGCCCATATTATCATAAGAATATGCTTATATACTAAAATTTTGTTATGTATCGGTAGGCAGGAACCCCGTCCAATCAACCAATACATGTTTTTAAAACACATGTCTAGTTCCTGTCTTTTCTTTTTGACGTGCGCTTTCCAGCGCAGTTTTGCGTCAAGCGTTATGCCAAGGTATTTGGCTGTATTTGCGTATGGCACTTGTTGGCCATTTATGAAGATTGGTTGATAATCACAATTCCTGTTGGTGTACTATAGGTACACCTCTGCCCAACCCTTCGGGGAAACAAGGCGTGATGTTATGTTATGAAATCAATATGTAGTGACTTCGATTCATTCAATCTGATTCTCCATTTTTGTGCCCAGTCATGAATTTCATTTACAAATTTGGCATGACCCTGTAGCCATAATGGCAGTGTGGTCCGCGAAGGTTGCAATGGTATTATTTTCCAGCTCTGGCATATCATACGTGTACAACAGGTATAGGACTGGACCCAGCACACTACCTTGAGGCACGCCAGCTTTAATAATTTAGATCAGAAATCCTCGTGCCTTACTCGAAACTTTCTATCTGTAATGTATAATAATAATAATAATAATTCTTTATTGACATAATATTTTACAGAAAGTGTATGATTGCAAGATATCGGCAAAATCATTGGGCCCGTAATGCCCATAAACCCTTATGCCAAACTCTATCAAAAACTTTTGCCACATCTAAAAATACTGTGGAGCAGACTTTTTATCTTCAAGCGTTCTCTCAATGATGTTGGTGATTCTATGTACTTGGTCTATTGTTGAGTGTTTTTCTCTGAAACCAAACTGATGGTCAGGAATAAGGTTTCTTTCGTTTATTATAGGTTTTAGGCGTTTAAAAACAAATTATCAAACAGTTTCGATACTATAGGCAACAGGGAAATGGGCCTCTATGATGATACTTCGGTAGGCGTTGTTTCCCCGAAGGGTTGGGCAGAGGTATAACTATAGTACACCCACATTTCGCCAGTTATGTTTAAGTCCCATGTAATAGGGGGCGAGCCTATTGCCATCTACCGGGCACAAATCTAGACTTCGGGCTGCTACTGAGAAATTCCAGATAGAAAAACCCAATAACACTTTGCCCGACCTGGGAATCGAACCCAGGACCTCATGCTCAGCAGTAGCGATTGCGACCACTAGACCAAAGAGGCAGTACTAGACCAAAGAGGCAGCTGGGCAACCGGGCCTTGCAATCATAATCACTTCAGCAACTATCCATGGCTCAGGAACATGCTTTAGCACGAATGCAGCATTGATGAGCCATGTTAGCTTAACGATGGCTTTACGTGGAAGGTGTTCATATCCTGGGGATTTTTTGAGGTTAGTAATTTGAATTCCTTTGCAACTTCTTTCGGGGTCACAAGCTTAATTATTTGATCTTGTAGAATATTGGCAAACTGCAAGTTATCGACAGACCCGTCATTTGGCTGAAAGGTTTCTTTCAGGTGATGTGCAAATCTTAGAGCTTTTTGCTCATTGCTTATGGCCCACTTTCCGTTTATATCCCTGATAGGGGGAATTGATGTAATTGGCTTTTTGAGTAACTTTGTCGCTTTCCAAAGAGAGTATTGAGTTGTATGGTCGCTGCTTAACTGACGGAGGTTATTATTAAAAGCCTCATCTTGAAAAGTTCGTATTTCTCACTTCAGTCTTTTCGTAAGGTTATTCAATAGAGTTTTATCTTGCGGGAATCTAGTTCGCTGCCACCTTTTTCTTTGAGTCCTTTTTTCATGTAATAGGTCTATTATTTCCTTTGGGTAGGTATTTCCTTTGAATTTGTTCAATTTGTCTTTGTGGTGTGTTGTTCCATGCGAATTGTTGAATATTGTTGTTAAACCTGTTAACTTCAGAATCAAGCTGATCTTTTCTTTTTAATGAAGTTTTTAGGTCTATAACATTTTCTTGGTCTATGCTAAAACTTTTCCAATCTGTAAACTTTTTAACTAATGTCAAGTAATTTTCTCTTAGTAATATTTTGTGACTTAATTGTAATAATATCGGAGAGTGATCGGAGTTCATGTGGTACCCCTCTTCCACCCTCAGATAATTGATGGAAATTTTTTTGACAATGAAAAAGTCGATGAGGTCTGGTAGTTTCTGGTGGTCAGTCGGCCAGTATGTAGGTTTTCCAGTACTTGAAACCTCACAGCGCATTGCTTTCACTGCACTGAGAAGCTGTCTTCCCTTAGTGGAAGTTAATCTCGATCCCCAATGAGTGTTCTTAGCACTAAAGTCACCGCCTAATAAAATCTCTGTCCAAGGAGTCTGAAGAATTTTACATATTGTTCTTTGTTTATCGTGTGTCTTGGGGGACAGTAGTATGCAGCCGCTACTGTCAAATTAAATTTATTTGTTTTAACTAATATCGCCACAGCTTGCCTGTCTGGCTCCTCGTATTTGCACTGTTCGTAATGACAGATATTTTCTCTAATAATAACCGCGCTACCTCCTCGTGCTGTGTTGTTAGGGTTCTTATTTACAAAATACTGTTTAGTGAAGTGCGTTTCGGAGATCAAATACACATCAATATTTTCTGTGTCTAAGACTACTTGCAACTCATGTTGATGTTGCAGCAGTCCGTTGGAATTCCAAGCCATTATTTTAAATGTGTTATTCATGTTGGATTTGTAATGCGCTTGATTCTAATTTCTCTAGTCTCTTGTCAAATGAGGATATGCACTTCAATATCTGGTTGAGCTTGTCCTCAAGACTTGATGGTTTTGGACTAGGTTTTACCGCTTGTGCATATGAGACACTTTTAGATATATGTGCAGTTATTGCGGATGACGATGCAAACTGTGCACTTTGTTTTGCTGTCTGTCTGTCGGTGTTTTTAACAATTTGCTTAATGGCAGGGTTGTTAGGTGGATATTTTTTTTTATTTTAATCATTTGCATCTCCTTGGCAACTAAACACCCTCTGTAGGTGGCTGGGTGAGGTAAGCCACAGTGGACACACTTCGGTTTTTCTTGCGCGGGTTCGTTGCAATCAGCTGTAAGGTGTTTGCCTGTACATTTAACACACCTCGGCTCTTTTGAGCAATACTTTTGGGTATGACCATAAGCCTGGCATCTTTTAAACTGCGGTATTATTTAAGACGTTTTAAGCGGGTTTATTTCAACTTTACACCCTAATATATGTTTAATGCCGTATATTTTACTGACATCTTCGTCATTCTTGAACGACAGTATAAACATGTTCAGCGGTTCTTTTGTTCTCCAGCTTAGTTTGTTAATTGCATTTTCTATCTGGAATCCTTGCGACGTTAAATCATCTATAATCCGAGACGGTAGGCAGGAAGAATGCATTTTTATGCCACTACTCTTATTGGCCTGGACTGCTTATCCTCATATGAGTGCCATAAACAGTTATTTTCTGTTAAGCGACGAGCAATCACTCTGTAAGACTCTTTAGTTTTGGCATTTATTTTAATGCTATTACCGCTTAACATTTTGGCGGTAAATGTTTCTACTGGCTGAGATTCAGTCAAATAGTCGTAGAATGTTTGATTCTTAACACCGTCCACTACGATTGGAGGTGGTGCTAGATTTTTTAAAAGTAATTTTCTTCTCTTTGTGGTTGTAGTCTTGCTGCTGCGGAGCGCTAGTTCTGTCTTGTTGTAGTGGTGGAGGAGTAAGGGACGTGTTCAACTTCCTTTTTTTCCTGTTTTTCGCCCTAATCCACCCAGTCTCTTTGGCGAGTTCATCCTCGTCCGTGCAGTACTCAAGATCACTTTTCGTAGGCTGAGCAGTTGGTTAGGTATCACGGTCCGCAGTCTGTCGAGTGGAAGCTCGCAGCAGCCTCTCCATGATCACGGTCGCGAAGCAGCTCACGGTTGAATCAGCTCGCGTCGGCTGCTTCTCCGGCCCGCCGTCTGTCGAGTGGAAGCTCGCAGCAGCCTCCCCATCAGCCTGCAGCCCGTTGCGAGGGAGCTCGCGTCGGTTGTTGTTTCTTCAGGCGGCGGCGTCTCACGCCACGATTTTAGATCACTACAATAGTTCTCGAATTATTCTCGAAGAAGCAAGTGGGAGGATCGGAGGTGATCGAGTGAGTCGGAACACCTTTACGCACACAAGATGTTAATAATAAATTCACTGATATTAACTTTTTGAAATGTTTATATTTAAGGAGCTTTTAGAAAAACATAGACTGGTGAGTAAGAAAAAGTACGAAACGAAAGGAGCCAACAGAGCGAGCCAAACGAGAGTGTCAAAACAGGAGTCAAAAGAACCTGGTAAAAACTAACGGTTGCCTTTTATAACCCCTGGCCAATTTCTAGAAGTGACTTTTTTTTATCCAAATACTTCATAATTGGTTATCGGCCAGGAACAATAAAGATAAAAAAAGGCTTACAGTGAGAACCTGGCTTTACACTAATTTTACGATACCTTTACAATAAATAGACGACCTGTTAGCTCTATACCATAGAAAAAGAAAAACTGACAGATGACAATGTTAGATAAATGTCACAACATTCAATAAAAGGAAAATAATAAGAGATCACATGAAATGAGATAATTGGATGTGGAAAATGGACAGAAGTAACCAAAGTTTTGCTTTTCAGCAGTACAGCAATTATCAGATAAACAAATGTAAGTTAAATGAGTATCATACAATTTTCATAAAGACTTTAGTGCCTACTGAATCTTAGAAAGAATTGCTGTGCACAACAGCTCCTGAGGTTTAAATAGATAAATAGATTATAAGATGTGATTTTGGTGTTACAAAATACCACATAATAATATGTCACATAAAAGAAATAACTTAGCGGGCGTGGAAAAAAATATTTAGCGGTTTTGCTTCCCGGTTCGGACAAGTGCTTATTTAAAACTCTTTGAATGCAGTACGTATTGTTTTTTAAATAAAAATTAAGTCTTCATTCAGTATTTTTTTCTCTCTACAGTATTTAAGGTTTTTAACCGTAACATATTTTTTCACACAGTCAGTCCATCGTGTCTTTGGTCTTCTCTTAACTTGTAAAGCCATCCACTTTCATACTCAAAACAAAACGCACAAAACTCAAAACTTTCTTGACGACATTTTATTCATGCCACCGCATCACATGCATATACCGTGATTACCGATTTCCACGCAACTCTTAAGTCACCGGCATCGTTGACTTACACGTGCATACTCATTTTTTATTCTATCTATTCACGTAACATCACAAATCCGTCTTAGCAGTCTCATCTCAGCTGCACGCAATTTCCTTTCATTCATCCGTTTTGTGGCGCAACATAATGCTGCATCTGTATGCAGCAGTATGTTGCGCCAAGAAAACAATAAAACAATGGTTAGACCTGGTCTAACCAGGTCTAACCATTGTTTTATAAATGTTCCTCTTAATTTTAAGAATAATGCGAGCATCGCAAATTGTTCCTGTGACCTGCCTCATTCCATTCATCCTGTGTTCATTCCGTGTTTAATTTTCCGATCTGCTTCGCTATCGATTACAGAGGTATGCCGATGTATAAGGGTCACAAAAAGGAACGAAATAAAACGATTAATTACAAATACCTACTTAGAATCCCTAGCTTCATTAAAGTAACAAACAAAAGCAGCTGAGTAACTTCTATAATATTGTAATACGTCACATACTTCGCTACTACCCGACCTCACTCGTCTCGCTCCACATTCTTACTTACAGTATTTTAATTAGTGAGGCATTTCTTCACCTCGGCCTCTCCTGCGGTTCTGCACATTTTAGGGAGCTAGGGAGCGGTAGTATAAAAGATTGTTTGTAAATGTGTTACATGAAACTGTAGGGAAATAAATTATAAAGCTTTCAAAATGTCTGCAGATGGGGAAGTGAGCGCTCGCAGCATTCGTAGCTAAAGATGAGTCGATGAACTTGGCAACAGTTCACGCTGCTAAGTGCAAATATGTGAATATAGTTTTTGGAATCAAAAGCTCTTTAGTCTTTGTCGTACGGCATTTGTCTTTGCCGACCCAAATATCGTGTGTTGACATCTAAAATGCTGTGCAACTGTTTTACAGATTATACCTGTCATCTTCAATAAGCTACTACGAGGAAGTAAGTTGCGGATTGATTCTTACAGAAGTGACAGAGACATACTTTTAATATATATCTTGGAAACTACACACATCAAAAGTGTCCAGCATGTGTTTGCTAGTTACTAAAAATCTGTTATTTTAATTATATGTTTAATTGCCATAAAACATATAATTGAAAACCGGTTTTTTATTTTTTTTATTTTTCTATGGATACATTTTAGTAAATTTTCTTTTTGATGAGGGTTTTTTGGATTTCGGCAAAAAGGTGAAAATCTTCTGTCAAGTCGTATTTTTATATAAACATGCAACGGGTTTGAGGCCAACCCAGTAGAATTTCTGCCATAATTCTGAATGGGATCAATAAAAGAGAACGTTGAAGAACTTAACTGATTTGGATCAGAGACAATCTCAATGCACAGATTTACGCTGAAACCATTTTATCAGATGCTGTCTTGCCTTTGTAGACCCAATTTGATGCTTTATTTCTGCTTAATCAATGAACGGATGGTCGTACACACCAGAAAATAGTTTTCGCCTGTTACAACGGATGTGATTGATGTTGATTTGTATTGTGATTCATAGGTAATATCGCTGCAGAGCTATTAATGATCATTTATTCCAGCACAGCGAAATAACGATATTAAATAACGCTATTTTCTCTTGTATTACGTGTCCATCTCCTTATCCGTAAACTGACAGATATTTGTCATTTGCGTTTGGTTGTAGGGAATCGGAGAAGGACTTCCACTTTATTTGAGTTTTTTATTACTCAATACTTGTCTTCCTCAATGGCAGTTGGACTAAGTAGTGCACTGTCTCTAAGATTGAGTAAGACATTTATATAGTGCTTAGGAAACGTTTTCTACTAAAATCTTATAATTGTCCTAAGAGGTTTTATGCGTAAGGTTTGGTAGGACACGTACAATAAGACAAACGTTGTAAAACGGTCCCCCGTCTTACTGAAATGGGTACATCATTTACAGAAACATTAACTTAGCTATTTTTTATTGATTAAAGCGAAAGCGTAGCGATCCCTTTACTGCTTCATATTATAAAGAGTCTATTACAGGTATTAGCGCTACCTGCGAGAAGGGACATAGACCACGGTAGGAAGCGGTCAGGGATGTAAGGCTAGGCTAAGGAAGTTAGGTGAATTGTTGAGTGCCAGAGGCCTTGTCCAAGTGGGGCTGTTGTAGGAGAGCGAGTTAATATTAAATAAGTTTTATATACTTGTGTTGAAGCACAGATAAGACTAATCTAGTATTTAACGTAGTAAGTGTGTGTGTTTGTTGGTGAGGCTGATGGAGTTGATAGTCGTTACAACTAATCAGACAGAGACGTGTTGCTGCGGAGTTTATTGCCCCACTTCTTCTTCCGAGCATAAACACTAGGAAGTGGTGAAAGGTGGGCTCTTTAGGCTGTCTGTAGACTTTAAAGTTAGTTCGTTCACAACTCTACTAATAATGCTTAAGTTTGATTCATTACTCTCACAGCTTGTAATTCTTGAACGTTGTATCCGTTGCTTCTGGCTGATACTGGGTCTTTCAGCTCTATTTAATAATGATACTTGAGTTTCGATTTCTCTACTCAAATAATGTAGTAATTCTTGAATATTATATTCTTTATCTCAGACTAATAATTTGGTCAGACTGACATGAACACGAATCTTGCAAATATGCTTGTTGTGCAAAGAGTGAACTTCCAGAGGTTTGGGTGACCACATCTATCTAATATCCAGTGGAGTATCATAGGACTGATAGGGTCCATGTCTCCTTAAGAGTATGATGGCGACGCAACGCCGCTGGATCTAGCCGCTCCGTTGCTAGACAAGGACGGTCGCACGGTTGCCGCAAGAAAAGCCGCATCGTCACGTTTAACAGTTAGAGAGAACTGCTAGGGACCATGACTCCAAAAGAGCATGATGACGACGCAATACCGCTGAAAAGCCGCATGCGTCACTTTATAGAAGTGTATCTCTAGGTACCCCGAGTGTAGATGCGAAGTATCGTGTGAGTTACAACTGATCAAATACCTGTTACGCTAGCGTTTTGGTAACTCACAAGTCTTTATAATAATTAACTCTGGATCCCTCTAATATTTAGCTTTCTAAATTCACATCCAATATATTTTCATAACTTTGATTTCCTAAGTCTCATTTAACATTTGTTACAATTATTACCTAGCTTTATTAATAATGTCAAGACATCGGACTTCTATAAATTTGGGAATTAATTTCTATTATCGGTGGGAGAGTGACCAAGTCTGGTGACGAGCTCTACATGACCGCAAAATGAACCAAATACTATTTTACAAATATAAATTAAGCTAAACTATTTTACTTAGAGGAAACATTGTTGCATTTTTTTAAAGAAACATAGCTGCATTCACAGATTATTCGACAAGCTTACCTAATCCGGGAATCGAACCAGCTTAAAATAAAAAATAAAATACATTCGCTATTTTATTTCACAAGTCGTAACTGTCAATGTTAAAGATAACAATTTTTCAAGTAATATTAGGTCTTATACTCGTCTGTCATACAAGATATCCATGAAATCTAATATGTATTACACAAGGGCTTTAATTAATATTACCTAGACTAGAACTGTTCACTTTCAACAAGTAAAAGAAACGTTATTATTTTCTACATTCACATTTCTCGCAGAACAGAAGGCCGATGAGGCCAAAACAGTTTTAAAGTGGCGACTGCGTACTAGAAAACGTAGCGTTGGAAGGCCTTCTCCTTCTTCTTCAAGGTGGACCGATGACCTTGTGAAGGCCGCAGGAATCAGATGGTTGCGGGAAGCACAAAACCGGTCAAAGTGGCAGCTCTTGGGGGAGGCCTTTGTCCAGCAGTTGACGTCTATCTGCTGTAATGATGATGTATGCCGCGTTGATGTTTCATATAAAATTTTCTATACTGTTTAGTTACTTTTTTATTTTCGCGGATATGTCTGAAAGGTGAGAAAATAACAGAGACAAATAATTGTGTCTCGCCCACATGTGAAGCGAAGCGAAACATGAAGGTATTGCTATATAGCTGTCAATGGTCATTCTTTTGCCTTAGACAAATAATTGTGTCTCGCCCACATGTGAAGCGAAGCGAAACATGAAGGTATTGCTATATAGCTGTCAATGGTCATTCTTTTGCCTTAATTCATTTGGTGTCGACGCAACATGCTTTTTCCATTCTTTTTCATCTACATTTATACTCAAAACGTTTCTCACAACATTCTATAATTCCTCCTCATCACCATGTTCCCACCATGACAACCGATTTCCATACATTTTTTTTCAGTCACCGATACCACTTTCAGAATTCCTCTTAAACACTATGGTTACCGTACCATAAAGTTTTACTCAAACACTTCAAAAATCCACTGATGAACAAGAATCGGAAAGAAAAGGTGTTCATTTTCTTTTGCGAAATAATCAATAATAACAGTCGTACTGACAGCCGAGCCAACAGCCAACAGTCGAGTCTGTGGGTGGGTACACCTCTGCCTAACCCTTCGGGGATTACAGGTGTGATGTTATGTAGGCAGTCGAACTATAAATTAAACTAAAGGGTCATTGTCTCCAGTGGTCCGTGCAATAAAAAAAAGTTAAGAACCAAGCAAATAACCGAGCACAAAAAGTCGGGGTCAAAATGGGCAAATGTGGTCAAGCTAGTTCGAAATTCCCTACCCGTAATAGAGGAAATTTGCAGTTACGTAACCTGCTGATTGGAACCTAATCAAATTATATTGTTTAAAATTGGCATTTTAGAGACTGGAGAATTTTTAAGATAAACTTATGCTTACTTTTTCTCTAAGTCTTACGGTAATGCCAAACGAAACTATCGTTATTTAGCCCACAACAGTAAACTGTTACATTAAATCTTATGTTTCGTAAATGAGCAATGCTGTGTGAAAATGTATAAACCTGGAAGAGGATTTGCATCCATTATGCTCCGATAACTTTTCCAATGCTTTTGGACTAGTCGGACACTAAATAACAGCATGTATTTAATCAAACCTGAAATACAAGATTGGCCACCCAAAGAAGGAAATCGTGGGAAGAGCGGTATCCACCACATCAAGGCTTCGTAAAACCCCGAGTACACCTCCCTCCTGGTCGCGAACTGCAGTGACCTGTTTGTAAACTGAATCGATTGCGTACTCAAGTAAGGCAACTGCAAACATAATTCGGATTGCTTAAAACCTTCCCAAAGTAGAAACTGAATGCAAGATAAAAAAACGGTCGAAACTCCGTTTCTCTGCAAGACAAAAAAACAGCCCGCAGTCTGGATTTGTGCCCGGTTGATGAAAACAGGTTCACCTCGATGACGAAATGTAGGTATATAGGGAGGCCTCTGCCTTACCCTTCGGAGAATACATGCGTGAGTTTATGTAATGTTACAAACAAAGGAAAATCAAACTGTTCTTAAAGCATCACCGCTGCAAGCGACTAGATTCTATTACTAAACTTCAGTTTTATTGAATTTTGTATCGCAAACACTGCTCTCGACTGTCGACCTTTTTCATGGCAGGCTTTTAGTTTATAGGTCAATTAATTCAATTACATGGGATAAAGTTCTCGGTCGTACAATAATTTCTGTAATGGAATTATTTCTACTTATGTTCTATTTAATATTGTGACCGTTACACGTTAGTGCAGGATTAAAGGGCAATGTTTTGAACTACATCTGAACTTTTAGCTCTTAATTCAGTAAAAAAAGAGTAATCGTGGGAAAGAGAAAATAAGCAAAGTTGACACTGGACGTGTCCTGTTATTGTCCACCGTGCGACAGTATCACGTAATAAACAACGCACATTTAGCTTAACAAGCATCCATTGACCGGCGTGATGGTTACGTGAACGGGTAACAATTTTCATTTCGTTACAATACCCGCACATTTTTATAACACATAACAGCACGCCTGTAATCCCAGAAGGGTTAGGCAGAGGCACTTTAGCCAGTTATGTTTAAGTCCCACGTAATAGGGAGCGAGCCTCAACCGGGTACAAATCCAGACTCTGGGCTGCTACTGAGAAATTCTAGATAGAAAAACTCAATCACTTTTTGCCCGACCTGGGAATCGAAAACAGGACCTCATGCTCAGCAGTAGCTCTTGCGATCACTAGACCAACGAGGCTTGTCATCTGGCACCAGTGTAGCTTTTATAGTTTGGAAACGTCAAAGAGCTTTTTGCTTGTGTACATTATAAAAATGTATGCAGTGTGTTAATTTGTCAATTCTATGGTCAAAGCTTACGTTACCCACTGTTCTACGTAAGTTAAAGTAGGGTCTGTAATCAAAATACAAACCTAAACTAAATTGACATACTTTGCTATATTTGTAAGATACCTACCTAAGTTAACTTAGCGTGATCTTATTTGATAGTAGGGAATTAAACGCAATCGGAACCACGTGCTTTTGTAGCGTCGTTATAAACTATGCGCGAATTGTGTTCATCCAATCTGTGATATAATGTCACCGCGGTTGTGTTTCGATTAATACACAGCTATGATGACGTGACGCGCTGTCTGAATTGAATGGACGCTGTTTGCAGAGCAGTAGAATCGTTTATGAGAAAGCATCTTGAAAGGTATTTACTATTAATGCATCTGTAGCTTTTGTTTACCATAACGTTAGCCAAATACAATAAAAACAACATTAACTGTCACAAACTGCCCAACACAAAATTGTGAAATGGATAATTTTAAATACAAACGATCTCACAATTTGACGTGTTCTGTAAGCCCAGTTATCAAAACTAGCACAGAACATTTTTGAAAATCAATAATTGTAAGTTTCGCCATTCAAAAACTTCGACGGAATAACTTTCTGGTGAAACCTCGCTATATATTTGCATGATGTTCTCGAAGTGTAATTATTTCCCACAGTAGTGCCGCGCTGTCTAATAGAGTAGATGTACATACAGGCTCCAGTAACAAAATTTAGCAATGTTGTCCTAAAGGCACATTATAGAGAAACGAAAGCTTTATAAGGTTTGAAGTGGACGAGTACAATTAATTGATTGATTGATTTAATCTTATTCATTTTCACACTCCCTATGCAGTTAATTGAATTCCCATTCAAAATGCGGCAAACAGATAGATTCAGTTTTTATAAAATTTGAAAAAGTGCATGACAAATAATTTAAGTTATTGAATTATTACGTTGAAAAATATGTTTTATTAAGTGTTTTTACTTATTTACTTAATCCTTGCCTCTTAAGCTCTCGTAGGTGTATGTGAATTTATCTTCAGTAGTCTGACACAGGTAGTTAGCGTTTGACCTTGTACTAAATCACGTTTACAAATTCCTCGCGAGGAGCAACACTTAATACTCAATGCATAATTTATTCCGTTGCCTGAAGGCTTCGGTCAGAGCTTTTCCGTACCAGTCTCTTCTGGTCCACTCACATTACATACGTACTATCTACTTAAATTACATAATTCCTTACGCCCACGAGTCCCTACTTCACGCATGCGTGATCAATCTAAATTGTATATTCGAAAAAAAAAATATCTTTGGTTTTGGGAATACATTTTGATTACCATAAAATCAAAACCGATCTCTGTAAAGTTGGCACGGTTTCTTAATTGAACGGTGCACTAACCACATCGTAAAATAATCGTGTGAGCTTATATACAGTGCCGCTTTGTCGTCAACAAGCTTCCATAGTGATCCATACAGCACTGACAACAACACTGCCTACACAAGGCAAATCAACCGTAGTTTTTCTTGATAAAACCATAAACCTTGACGGCAAGAAAAACATATGTATACAAAAGATGTAATGATAGATAAATACCGCGACAGGCTCGCCCCTTATTACATGGTACTTAAGCAAACCTGGCGAAATGTGGGTGTACTGTAGGTTCTCTTCTGCCTAACCCTCCTGGGATTACAGGCGTGAAGTTATGTTATGTTATCGTCAACTGAACAGTTCGAGCTATGCGACGAATTAATGATAAAACTTATCACATTAATATATAATAACCAGCATCCTAATTGCGTAACACAGTTTCAATCATAATCTGTTTGATTTTGAAGGCTATTCTTAATATTTAGCTTCATATTTTCGAAAAATCTGTCCGCTCAACAACGTAAATAACGCAACTTATGTTGCTGAAATTTCAAAATGAAAGCCATTGCTACTGTTAGTGTATTATGCAATTACCATAGCTAAAATTGAGCTCAACTACTACTGCAGATTTCAGATGATAGTACTGTTTGAAGTAATTTGTTCCGCTGAGGTTAAACTAAGTTGTGGTTAATACTGCCTGGTTCACTGCTGTACGGTACAGTACAAAGTAAAAGAAATTCAAAACACAACCATCCCAAGGGGTTGTGTTCATTTATACAATTTGTTTTTTTTTTAGAAATGGACTACTGCGACGTGTGTTGAAGTTTTGCTTGCATAGGTATATGGGGGTCAGGCTATTAGTGACCGATACTTATACACATGATTGTACTCGTAATAACAAACAAATTTCCCAAAGAAACATTTTTTTTTATTTACCAAGCGTATGACCCCAATCACCCCAACAGATTATCGAGTACCTACCTAAAAAGATTATACACCTTCAACTGTTATTTTATTTATTTACTAATCCCTTTTTACAAACAAAATGACACTTTTACCATGCATTATTCTTTTTCATTCATTAAATAACCGTACGGGTCGGCTGGGGTGAGCTTAAAAAATTGAAAAAAACAATCGTTACCATGGGAGAGTTGTTTGTTATGATGGGTACTTGTTATGATAAGAGCAGTGGTGGCCCCGTAGAAAAGGCCGCAACTTACGTTTTAATTTGTGTAAACTATTTCATCACCACTGCTCTCAAGTATCGGTCACCGTTTACCTTGTATACATACGTTTATAAGTTTTGTTTGTATAGGTAAAAGGTATTACATATTTAAAGAGACTTTGTTTTTACATAGCTAAATCGTGTTAATGCCTAGGTAGATGATGAACCACACATTGCTTACGTTATACATACACATGTGTGTTTCGAGGCCCATTTCATGGAATTACGTTTGAATTTATAGCAGATTACCGAATAATCCTGCGTTTGTATGGATTTAATTATTTCGTTGGAACGATGAACAGTAGAATGAAAATTTCCATAACTTTTTGTTTTCGAACCAATAATCTGGTCCATGTTTACAGTCTCGGTTGCCCCGCTCGGGCGCTTGAGTGGCGGAAATCTTTTCAGAACCTATGTAGCCTAGTTACATAAGTCATGGACAGTTACATACGTGTTTAACTGATTCCTTCATGCATGTGCAGGATCAACTTCTTAACCACCCTCAATAGATATAATAATTGACAACAGGAATCACATTTTTTGGAAAAAAGTTAGGTCCAACAAAAAGCTGCAGCAGTCTGGCAGGTGTCGATGAAAATTATATCAAGAATAATTCTTAATACACAACAACAACTAGTCACACTTTAATAATTTCTCGCTAAATTAAACAAAAGGTACATTTCTCCATTACACCATTCTTATAAAAACACTATATAATCACCGCATGATGTGAATACATTAATGATTATCACCTGACAAATTGTTTTATTGCGTCTGTAGAGCGTCGAACTTTTCGTTGATATAACTTCCTAACATATAAAGTTTAGAACCCAGCTTTATGAGTTCGGATCCAGCACAAATTACAGTTAATGAAAAGGCTGGAATTGCGTACGATTACAAACGCGAATCTATTCATAAATCCTCAAATCCAATTACTTTTCATCATTGTGACACTCGAGTTCACACGAAGCGGTGAATCTAACTGTGACAGCGGAATCAGAATAAATTTGATTGTAGGTACCTAATCGAATCGTCTAAATTGAAATTAAATTGCGTCGATATTTGGTTGGTAAGTAATGTGTTCCTAACGTCTTTACTGAGATCATGTAGCCGTAAATTATCAGCTTCATATTCTTTCGATCTCAAAGACACAAACCATTTAAAAACCTGGATCACCGGTTATTTTCGAACTTTTCTCATTAATGGGAGACAATTATTATCGAACTTTTCTCATTAATGGGAGATAAAATAAACATATTGGAAAGACATTCACCTGAACTTTTTCCTGTTTTATCTAAGTACCGAAAGTAGAACGTCCCTCAATCAATATTTCTGGACGGTTCCTTACTATGTTGGAGTCGGCTTCTGGTCTTAACGGGATGTAGCTGAATACCAGTATTTTACATAGAGCTATTGCCTATCTGGTTTCCACAACCCAGTAACACGATGCCTCTTCGTAAGACTGGTTTTCTCGTTTGCTGACAGCGCTGACATCCAAAATACTAGCACTATTACGTAGATGAGCATCACATGCAGTAATTACCAGTCGCTTTGCCAATTGTGGTGATTACCAAAATCTAGGGAGTCATGGCTGTATCAAACCTTCGCAAAATCGCTAGTTGATTTCTAAAAGTTGGTAATTAACAGCAATATCATGGGTTTCATGGTGATAGTTACAACATCAACCTTCGCTTTGTCGAATTGCGGTCGTCAGCCCATTTCTCAATTGTATCTAGTGAGAATAATAAATGCCACTAATTTTATATTTAAATTTTATCAAGCCAAAGAAAAACATTTAATTTAATACGAGATATGGCAAGACATTAATTTAAATAAGAAACAAAATGGGCCAAGAGTTCAGCCCTGGGGGACCCCCATTCTTACTACAGATTCAAGTGATCTTTTTCCATTAATATCAACTTTCTGAACGCGATCACATGCAAAACATGCCCAAACCATCGCATTTGTCCTCCTATTCATTATAAACATGTCCTAAAAGTTCAACTCCAGTTTTTGTCAAATACCCCTTGTTAAAACGAACTATTTGTTATGTTGTTTATTAAAAAATTGTTGCATACGATCTAAAATAATAAATAAAAACGTATTAAATGTATAGCACTGAAATACTCACGACGGTCAATCAATTATTGCTATGCAAGCAAATGAAAAAACAACAAGAGTAGGTGCTACAACGTTTATAATCGACTTAGCAACGTCCACAAAACTACCCCATAGATCTGCGGTCTTTCTAACATTTAATACGTGAAAGGTCTTAATTATAGATATCTTCTTTTGAATATTTGAAATGAAATTCAGAATCACAAACTGGAACGTTTTCTATAAGTAAAGGCTCTGCAGCAGTGGGGATGAGTTTAGGGATTTAGTTTAGGTACGAGAAACTCTGCGAAGAAATTTTCAAAGGCCTGGGGAAAATGAGAATCTGCAACGCATTGACATGTTACTTATAAAAAAATAGTGCTCGCCTATTCAGTTCTTTTATTTTTCAAATAAGCAATGTTATAGTTCAAAGTCAACCAATGAGATTACCAGAAGCATGCTAATTTTCTCGGAAATTAAATGACCTATTTCATGAAAGAACAATGCATACAGTCTCCAATTCACGACGAACTTTTTTAGCGTTTGCAAGTTAACGCCGCAGTTTTCTCTGCACCCTAAGATTTTCAACCTTGATACGTACCTAATCTTGACAAGCGTATTATTTCTCAAGCTTGAGCTTTTTGTGATTCTTAAAAGAAATACTTATCTCTGTACGTCGCTAAGTTATCAAGCTGAATGTGCTAACAAAAGTTGTGATGACGGGGGTTCCAAGTAAACTGATTATTGAAAGAAGAACATAAGTAGTTAGTTCATTCATAATTTTAATTAAAAAAAAATCTCATTTGCAATCTAGAGACTAACACATTACTAACTATAAATCTGCATTGATCGACAACAGCCGTACAGATAGTTCAACTGAAATGTGCGCGCGGCGCCATGTGTGCGTGCGATTGTAATAATACAGCTTTAGTTTGTGTGGCAATTATTTGTGTGGCTTCTTCCCCTCGGACCGCCGCAAGGTGTAGACGTGCCCCAATACTCTGTTGAATTTGAAATTCAAATTTAGATTATTACAGTAGATTTAATTGAATTGAAAAAATAAGGAGTGCATAGTCGCCAAGGAGCTCTTGACGACATCAAGTAACGACTCGACGGCGGGCGGAACTGCGCCTCAGCGACGATCACTCCTGCGATCGTGCGCCCCTGGTACCTTAGCTGTCTCCCACCTGCGCAAAACTTTACACAAAAAACCAGTGTCGATCGGAATAGGGAATCATATTTAAATCTCACTGCAGAATTAGGGCTATTACCGGCCCATACACATCCTATGGATGCAAAATTGCCTAGACCATGCGATGCTAAACACGGCTCATCAATCTACTGTATTTGTGATAAACTCGACGGTGACTAACCATGCCTCAGTAATATTGAGTGTCTGTCAATCTTATCCTAAAAGGCACAAAGTAAAGACGCTGACAAGGATCAATGACGAAGCGGCTGTTAAACATATGGAATCAGTCGATTTCTCATTTATTATCTAAAGACGCTGAAGCAAATACCGCTACCGTTCTTTTATTGATACGATTGCGTCTACTTTGGATACCCATTCAATAGTATGTTATAGACCTAGCCAAAAATGAATACTCAAACCCTGGCTAACTCTTCTCCGTTGCATACGCCACAGGGATAAACTCACAAAAAGTTCTCATTAAACCCACAAAATAATTTCGTAGAAACATCCTATAAAAGATATTGAAATTATTGCAACAATTTGTTACGAAAACTAATAAGAAACTGAGAAGTCCCATGCTCCAAAACTCAAAAAACAATAAGGACAAATGGAACGCTGCTACAACTACAACACGTTGTTAATACAACAAAAAAAAACAAAAATCTTTAGCCGACAAACTTATTCGAAATACGAGTAGTATTTCCAACTCGATAGAGTATATAAATAAGAAATTTTCCAATAGAGGCAAACACCTAGCTGATAATATTACTAACACCTATTCCTCCCTCACTAACCTATTATCACATAAGCCAGGCATAACCACGAACCTCAACTCGATAGTCTCACTTCCACCGGTTGAGCCATTGAAGCATTGATACTGAATCTAAACAATGATTGTGCCGTCGTCGGTTGGGACGCCATCCTTGCTAAGTTCCTCAGACTAGCAAGGCATGCTATTTTTCCCCACTTAACGAAACTGTTAGAATTGTGTATGCCGCAAGGAGTCTTTCCGTGATCTTTAAAAAAATCTGTGATAACACTGGTCCACAACAACGGGTTGAATGACGATGTCAAAAACTACCGGCCTATTGGGTTGTTTCGACATTGTCGAAAATACTAGAAAAAGTACTGAATACTAGGCTAATTATTAGCTTCTTAGATCGTAACAAGATATTTGCGGATGCCCAGTTTGGATTTAGGTCAGGAAGAAGCACTGAGGACGCTGTCGGGCAGCTTGTGGATCATATTACATCTCAATTGAATGCCCGAAAGAAGTGCATCGGCATTTTCCTTGACCTATTCAAGGTTTTTGACACCTTTTCGATACCTTTTCGATACCTATTCTTGTGGACAAACTCCGTAACGTGAAAGGACCTAAAACTATTTCAAGACTTTCTCTGTGATCGTACACAGAGAGTGAAAATACGAGAAAACGTTAGCTCAGATGCCCTGGTCATACACGGCGTTCCACAGGGTAGTATTCTTGGACCCAGTCTCTTCTTGATCTCTTGCAAACGGTAATTTTTTTACAGATGCTGATGACACAGCACTCGTATTTCATGGAGAGACCTGGGATGAGGTTCGATAAAAGGCCAAATGGGCCTGCTTAACGTGGGGCATTGGCTAAGAGCTAACCTACTAAGCTTAAACCTCGCAAAGTCGACCCTTATCCAATTTAGTTTCTCTAAACTTAGGCCTCCCGAAGTTTGAGTTAAGTTACACGCATGTAACGCTCCACAAAACTACATGTCCTGCTCATGTCTGCCTATTCCTCAATCAAATACAGTAAAATATCTAGGAATACTACTCGATGAAATGTTTACTTGGAGCCAGCACATATAGGCTCGAATAAGAAAACTCAAATGGGTATTTAAGACACTTCGACATGTCGCTGATTATGAGCTACTACGCAAGGTATACTACGCACTGGTTCAGTCAGTGATCGGGTATTGCATTGAAGTGTGAAGTGGGGCATGCAAAGCACACATAATTTGACTTGAAAGGTCCCACAGATCTGTGCTTAAAGTAATGACATTTAGGCCTTTTAGATTCCCCACCGTTATTATATATGGGAAGTGTCAAGTGCTCACTGTACGGAAAATTTATGTTTTATATAAAGTTACCAAACAGCATCTTGTGACACCATTGAATAAGCAAGTTTTAAGTAAGCGTACTATAAGGTACGTTTGCCTGTCTGTTAAATTTGACACTGCAGCTGCTAGAAGGCAACGCATGCACTTGTCAAGTCACATTTATAATAAACAAACAATGCTCTTAATAAGGGAGGCTAAAGCTAAAACCAAATCATGGCTTCTGACACAAGAACACAGTCAAACAGAATGCATTTTAATATAGGTAAAATATTTACGTTCAACAAGATCACACATCACCCACGTACACATCGTCTCATTAACCTCCACTCGCACACCACAACACAACACTTAAAACACACACTACACTTCACACTCATACTAATGTAGAGAGATAATATAATAAATCTGTTGTTATCATAATTTTTTATATCATTTTTATAATGTATCCAGATGACAAAGACATTTCCAGAACGCACGCGCCAGTGCAAATCCGAGAGCGGCAGCGCGCGCAAGGCATTGTGTTGCGAGTGTAAATTTGTGTCACAGGAGCCCTACGGATCGAATACGAGTATCTTTTACTATGGATCGGTAAGTAATAAACAGTTTTAAGTGCTAACAATGTGTATTGGTTATAGAATTTGGACGTAAATTGTGATTTACAAAACACCGTTAGCCATTTTGCCGCCATTTCGCCGCGTGCTGCGTCGTATTTCTCCGTATTACGACTAATTATTCTACTATGTGATCAATCTGTTGCTCTTACGTACGTCTTTATGTATCGTATTATTGATGTCATGCATTTGTTTTATCTAATTACGTAAGGAATTTTCGTAAAATTGATTTGAATAAAAAAACAAAAGAATAACGAACGAAACGGATTGATTTGGATCGATCTGACGCCCCGGGGATTCGCGGATTAGCGAAACGTGCGGATATTTCATTTTTTTTAACCGATTGTAAAATAAGGAGGTTATGTAATTAAAATTTTATAGGGGTATTTTTTTTTGCGTATTTTCTGATAGGTACGATAACACTACTTTTGTTCCAGATTCATGAAGCTGGAACCGCCATCCCGCCATCACCATCATCTTCGGCGGCTCCCCCATCTCCATTGTCCTTGCCACCGACAGCGTAAGTAGCTTACGGACTTTCTATTTATTTCTAAAGTAATCTAAAGTTATTGGAACTACTACCTCATGTACTACGTTCATGGATTGTGCATAGGCAGCGCCCTCATCACCGCCTCAGCCTCGTCCTCCACCACCACCACCATCACCTCATCGCCCTTACCAGTGCCTGAGAGATGAGGATTTATCCCACATCCTCAATTATAGTATGTACCACTGACCATGACCCTCCCATGACGCCCATGGGGTCATCACCAAACTTCTGGTGTCCACCAGATTCAAAACTATAATTTGTTACAGAAAGCGACGCAGGCTCTGACGACGATGGCGCAGAGGATCAGGTGTTGAATTATCCGGTGGCAAGGGTGTTTTGGACCGCCATGGAAACTTTTTAAACCTTTGAACCTTTCTAATCCCTAAACTGTACAGCATACTCCGCGAGTACGCGTCAAAAATGTCGTTATCTGTACGCATACTCCTGGAGTACGCGCGTACCCCCGAGGTGTCAATTCGATCCGACCGATCCGATTATGTTGAGTGTCAGATCGATCCGATCGATCGATCCGGCGCATGTGTCGTCAAAATACAGAATTATACTAAATATTAACGTCAAAACAGACTGCGTCTCAACCAGACTACTCTAGTCTGGCTCCACCATTGACTGTATTTTTTCATCAGACTAGAGTAGTCTGGTCCACCACCGAGCGGGTTTGAGTTGAGTTCAGATGTGACAATATTTGCCGTATAAACATGTCGCATCCGTTTTTATGTGATCTTTGTTAAATTTACTTGTGCATTTGTACTGAAATTTTTGATTTTGGTTGTTGATTTCTGTAATTTTTTTGTATGGTAGCATGCCCTTTTATTGAGCTTATCAACTTGTAAATATCTTCAGAATGTATCATCAGTATTTATATTTAAAACAAACAGAACAGAACTAAAAAAAACCACGTTGAAAATCAACGTGGGTAGTTGATACGGAAGGTGAAAAAAATATTGCTCTCTTTTTAATAAATTATAAAAATTACAAATAGCTTCAATTTAACTTTTTAATGTATACATATACATGCTAACATAAAGTACCCACCAGTATAGTGTTATCTCCTAGAACGTATTACACCACAATCAAAACAACACACTTGAAGACACCATGGAAGCACTAAAGGTCTCATTGTCAGAAATGATGTCACTGTTCCAAAACAGGATGTCAAACTTTGAGGCAGAACTGCAGAAGAATCCTTCAGGAACTACAAGTAGCATAACAGAAAGTTTGACAGCAGACTTCAATTTCTTCAAGAAGTTTATACTAGAGGCGTTGGGCTGTCTTCAGCAGCAGTTGGAGGCATTGGCGCAGGGACTTGACAATCTTGAGATGCGTGGACGCCGGAAGATGGTGTTGTTACATGGTGTTACCGAGCAGGCCAAGGAAGATACAGCACAGGTAGTCGCAGAGGTTGTGCGATGTCATCTGAAGTTGACCGAATTTACAGCTGCTGATATCAGGCGGTGCCAACGGTTGGGCAGACAAACAGGTGCTAGCAAACCCAGGCCCATTCTTTGCAAACTACGGGACGTCAGTGTCAGGGACAGTGTCTGGTTTGCCAAGACGAAGTTGAAAGGCACTGGTATTACTGTGTCTGAGTTCCTAACGAGATCGCGGCATCAGCTTTTCATGTCTGCGCGTGAGAGACTTGGCGAAACAAATTGCTGGACTAAGCAGGGTCTTATATATGTACTTCGCGCTGACAGCTCCCGGCATCGCGTTAATTCACTGGATGACCTAAATAACATCGAGCAGGTCATTGAAAAGGCCATGTCTCCCATCGCAACAGCATTGCTGTAGTCACCGTCCGCATCACCGGCACCGAAGAAGGCCCGACGTGCTGCCGCTAAGAAGAAGTGATTTTGTGCACTTTTTAGGTAGTATTCACTGTCCGAGTAGCAGCTTTGTTTATACCCTCTCAATTTCACAAATTTATTTTAATTTCTCTACCCTCTAACATTTCACTTCCACAAAGTATGAATTGTTTATTTATTTTATTTTCTGTTTTTGTATGTCAGCTGTCAACAGTCAAGTCACGTCACGGTCTTGTCATTTTTTTCATAGTTTTCGTTCAGAAACCGATTGACAGTGTGCCCAGTATATTTATGTTTGTTTCTATTCTTCGGTATAACTTTGTTATTTTTGCTTGTTAATTTAAGTCAATTTCTTTTTAATTTTCCCATCATCCTTTTTTTCCTTCAACTTCCTATTCCTTGCCAGGTTTTCAACTAATAAGAAATGATCGCGCACGTGGCGGTGGCGGTGGTGTTGCCATATACCTTCGTCCACATATTCCTTTTTCAATTGTAGATATGTCTGCACAACCTCCACCGCAGAAGGCGGGAGAGCATCTCTTTTTGGAAGTAAGCCTGAATTACGTGAAAGTCCTTCTAGGTGTTTATTTTAGCCCTTCGTCTCGTGTAAATTTCTTATCCTCCTTTGAAAAAATCCTTGAAAACCTTACACCCTCTTACAGTCATACAATCATCATGGGCGATTTCAATACTTGCTTACTGAAAATCGATTCCCGATCTTCTTCTCTTCGATCAATAGTTCAGTCGTCTAGCTTATCAATTCTTCCTTTAAATGCCACACACCACTTTCCAAACTGTAATCCCTCACTTTTAGACCTTCTCATTGTTTCCTCTCCTCAACATGCCAGCAAGCATGGTCAATGCTCAGCTGACATGTTTTCTTACCATGACCTAATATTCCTTTCCTACAAAATTCGCCCTCCTAAGGCAAAACCGAAAATTCTCCTGCAGCGCAACTTTGGTGGCATGAATACAGATGATCTCCGAAGAGATGCTAACAGCATTGACTGGTCTCCTTTAGTCAGTGTCGAGTCGATTGACGATAAAGTGAACCTGCTAACAGACAATCTTGTGCAGCTGTATGACGTTCATGCTCCCATTCGTGCTGTAAAAATTAAACATCTTCCGGCACCATGGCTTACAGACGATATTAAAAGTATCATGCACAGGAAGGCTGTAACTAAAACTAAATTTAAATGTCGACCCTCGCCTTCGAACCGGGAGATCCTTGTGAGTGCTCGTAATCGCTGCAATATGGTGTGTAGAGATGCACAACGACGCCATATCCACACCTCAGTTGAAAACGGAGATCCAGCTAAAGTCTGGAAATTTCTTAAATCCTTGGGAGTTGGGAAATCGCGCCAAGAATCGATTCCTAAAAACATAAATATTGATCTGCTGAATCAACACTTCTCATCTTCGACCCACTGTAATGGGACCATGAAGGCAGCTACAATAAACTATCTTTCAAACCTTCCAACTCCGGACCATCCCCCATTTATTTTTAGTCAATTCTCTGATTGTGATGTTAAGAAGAGTGTAGTTTCATTCACATCTAACGCAGTTGGTAGTGATTGTGTAAGTCGGAAAATGTTACTTCCTGTCCTCGACGAAATCCTTCCTATCCTATGCTATATCCTAAACTACTCTATATCCTATGGTGTTTTTCATCGATGTGGAAAGAGTCAAAAATCACTCCTTTACCCAAAAAATTTAATCCTACTTCTTTTTCCGAATATCGTCCTATCTCCATTGCTGCCATGCTGAATCCATTTCAATCCGGTTTTCGTCCTGGTCACAGCACCGCTACAGCCTTAGTTAACGTCACTGATGACATACGGTTAGGCATGGAAGCAGGAAATTTGACGGTTCTTTGCTTACTGGATTTATGTAACGCGTTTAATACTGTCGATTTTGATATACTGCTTGGTATGCTTTGCTCACTTAACATATCTCCAACGGCGATTGACTGGTTTCGTAGTTACCTGTATGGCCGCCGGCAACGTATTTGCATAGAAGAGTCAAGCTCTTCTTGGTGTTATACTTCTGCCGGTGTACCTCAGGGTGGCGTTATATCTCCTTGTCTCTTTGCAATATTTAAAAACGCTATTTCCAAAAAACTTCTTTCTTCTTACCACCTTTATGCAGATGATTTACAAATATATACACAAGCAACCATTTTGGATTTGGCTGATGCCATTAATGTCATAAATAAGGATTTAGATACAATTTGCGAGTGGAGTGAGGCACATGGGTTGCAGGTTAATCCATCGAAGACTCAGGTCATTGTTGTTGGCAGCTCAAGGATGACCCCAAAGATAAACTGGTCGCAACTTCCCCAAGTTCAGTTTAACGGAACTGCTATTCCAGTCAGCGAAAAGGTTAAGAACCTTGGGGTTTGGATCGACAAACATCTTTCTTGGGGTCCCCAGTTACAGGAAGTAAGTCCCAAAATTTTTGCATCTGGTAAGTCCCTGAGACGATTGCGGAACTTTCTTCCAACTGCCACTAAAACTGCGTTTGCACAATCCCTTTTACTTCCTATCCTTGACTACGCTGATGTCAGTTATCTCGATCTCACTGAGGCACAACTAGATAAACTTGAGCGACTTCAAAATTTTTGCATTAGATTTATATTTGGCCTGCGCAAATATGATCACATTTCTGAATTTCGTACAAAGTTCAAGTGGCTTCCCATACGTCTTCGCCGGAATTCTCATATCTTATTTCAGCTCTACAGTATTCTTTTCAACCCTACAACCCCCTCATATCTTAAAAAACGTTTCAAGTTCCTTCATGACACACATAACAGATATCTGAGGTCATCGGAAAACTTAAGACTAGAGATGCCGATGCATTCCACCAGTTTTTATGACAAGTCTTTTACAGTTCAAGCAGTACGGTTATGGAATGCCTTGCCTATGTCGATAAGGCGTGCTCAATCACTGTCCACTTTTAAATTCCTAGTAAAAAAGCACTTCCTCACTCCTTAATCATTATTACATATAGTTTCCTGAGTCTTGTTTCGTGTTTATTATTGTATATATATGTGTAGATAAATGTATGTATTTAATGAATATGTATATGGTACACCACTGACTACCTGCAGTATTGTCTCTCCTTCTCCCTGTAATCCATCCAAAGGTTGTCTGTAAAAGATCGCTTTTAGCGATAAGACCGCCCATTGTGTCACCCAATGTAAAATTTCTACATAGAGATAAAAATTACAATGTCTGTAATTTTTAAGGTGTAGATAATAAAGAGTATTCTATTCCATTCTATTCTAAAACTATGATGCAATGTTTGAGAGCATGTTTAAAGCACTCAAGTTTCAAGTGTTCATTCGGATAGCCGAAACTTTTAAACAAAGCACTTCTAACAGCTGCGACTCTGTCAGCGATAAGTAGTTGACTCATTTGTTTATTTAAGATAACATTCCAAGCGATTGGGCCGAGACTATTCTCGCAATCGAACAATGAACAGACCTCTTTTTTTGTATGTTTTTATGACGTCTAAATGATGTCATGTTTTTGTGAAGCTTGTATCTTTTGAAAAATGAATGAGAAAGTGTGTTTTTTAACTTGAATATTGTAAAACGGTGTATATTTATGTAAATTAAACAAAAACTTTGGAACATAACTGTTTATTTTTTTAATTATAATGATCTTTACACAAGAAACTGGGAAAAACCCCTTACACTGAATACAAACTAGAATTACTAATACATTGCAAGGCAAAACTGGGCTTATCCGTACAAAATCTGTAAGGTAATTTAATAACTATTTTAACAACGTAACTTTTACATACCTCCCGTATATATTTACGGAGATATCGTCGTTTTAATCATACGCGCCATTTTGCACCAGACCACCCAAGAATTAATAATTATGACACTCGTGACTCATCTGTCAAAAATGGCGCCGTGGTTGTTATATATTAGTTTTTAAGTATTAATTTATATATTTTATATTTTATTTATTTTACAAATTACAATTTCCTTAAAGTTTAACAAGGCACACAATCAGACCTTTGGGGTCTATCTTAGCATGCCATGGCCTGAGATTTGATCAACTCGCTATTAACAATTAAGTTAGAATCGAGTTGATGTAATGTTCTTTAAGCTTACGCTTTATGTTTGTATTATTAATTGAGTCTCTAATGTCTACAGGTATTTGGTTAAGTAAATTGGGTATTGCAAAAGAAGCGGTACGCCTGCCATAAAAGTTATTTTTGCGTGGCACTTGAAATAATTTTGATTTGGCTTGTCGTGTATTCACGTCATGTTTCACAGGAATTTGAATATCACTGTTATCAAAATGTTCTATCAGTAACAGATACTCAGCGGGCGCTAGAACAGGTAATACTTTGCAATGTTTAAATAACGCTATGTAATTGTCTTGGTATTTACTTTTTACATAGTTTGGTACTACCAGTTTCAGCAGGCGTATTTGCAAATTATGTATTTTATCTAGGTAACTTTTAAATGTGCGTCCATAGCTGGTGAGTCCATAGGAGATAATCGACTCCGCAAGAGCTGTGTACATTTGGAGGAGGGTTCTGAACGGTATATTGCGCTTTATAATGGAAAACTCGTTGAGCATCGCACGTAACTTGCCGCAAACAGATTCCACCTGCTGACTCCAGTTGAATCGGTTATCAATTATCAATCCCAGATAGGTATGATATGACACCTGCTCTATAGGCGCGCAGTGGCAGTCTGGAACGTTTTTATGCAGACAATCGTGACTATGAGCTATGATTTTAAAGGCATGAGAAGTACTTATGTGACTTGAATGTACATGTATAATTTTAGTTTTTTGTGGATTCAGAACAAGTCCCATATCATTGGCCCACTTAGTCATAGAAGTGAAATCTTTCTGCAAACATTCTGCGGCCAACTTAAGGTTTTTGTTAGCAGATAGTATATAGGTATCATCAGCGTATTGATAAAGGGAACAGTGTGTTATTATATTTTCGAGGTCATTAACGTATGCCAGATAGTGGAGTGGAGCAGACACTGAACCTTGGGCAGTGCCTTTCGTCACTTTTACAGGTCTGCTAAGGCTAGGACCAACTTTGACGTGATAACTACGGCTACGAAGGTATTATTTGCACCAGTCGAGTAGTTTCCCTCTTATACCCGAGTTTTCGAGTTTCTTTAATAGTGTACCGTGTTCCAGAGTGTCAAAGGCCTTGCTGAAATCAATGAATATGAGTATCACATGCTGCTTCTCATCCAGGTAGTTGTTTACTTCATCAGTAAAATTGGAAAGTAGTTGAGCTGTAGATTTCTTACTTTGGAATCCATACTGTGCTTTGGAAATTATGTCATTGTCCCGATAAAAAGTGTGTATTTGGTCGCATATAAATTTTTCAACTATTTTATTTATGACAGGCAATATCGTTATGGGTCTGTAATTTGCTAAGTCATTGAATTTACCTTTTTTTATGAATGGGCCTAACAATACCTGTTTTTAATTCTGACGGATATTTGCCTTGTTGAACACTCGCATTAATTAACTTTACTATTGCGTTCACAATTTTATCTCCTATCATTTTGATATCCATGACCCTTATAGAGTCATATCCAGCAGATTTATTAGTATTTAAGTTTTTAATGATTTTAATAATTTTAAGAGGTGTAGCTTTTTTAAAAAGCATTGATTTATCTTGGGATTTCACAAATTCGCGTTTATCCAACAAGGGTCTGCCACACCTGGGCACAATATCAGACACACTGGTCTCCAATTCCATTGCAAAGTCATTCGCAATACTCAACTCATTATTTGATTCATTTAAAAAAGCGTTCGTTATCACCTCATCTACTGATTTTACTATTTTACCGGTAAGTTTGTATTATTTTTTCTCACAGTTTTTTGGTATTGTTTTTGTTTCCTGTTATTTCTTCTCTGTAATAATTATCTCTAGTGTTTATTATTATTTTATTAACTTTATTTCTAGTTTTATTGTATTAACTTAAGTGTTTTATTATCTGGGTCGTTTTTCCATTTTATAAATAATTTATCTCGTCTGATACAACTTATCCTTATCTTATTGTTAACCCACTTCTCACAATTTCTTTTGCTCGAGTTATTGATTTTTTTGTGTATTTACATTCATTGTAGCATTTTATAAAGTTTTCTTTTATGTACTTATATATATCATTGGCGCAGTTTAACTCATCTATCATTTCCCAATAGGTGCTAGCTAAGAGTGTTTTTATTTTTTTATTATCAATAGACTCAATGAACTTTGGATCCCTACCTTTAGGTATAGACGCAAGCGTGACAATCGTCATGCGATGGTCTGCCAAGACAGTCCCCAGAGCAGCCGAGTAAAGATCATCAAGGCGAGATCTCACGAAGATGTGGTTAATGCAGGTTTTTGTGACTATATTACATTTGGTTTCGACTCGCGTGAAGTCTGAGATCGCACATTCAAGCCCGCATTCAGCAAGTTTACTCAGATAGTAACTGTTTACATTATTGGTAGTTTTGAGGTCCATGTTTATATCTCCCAACAAAATAAGATCGCTCTTCGTTACATAATCAATATTAATCATACTGTATAGTTCATTAACAAACAGGTGTTTGCTTTCTTTTGGTGGTCTATACACTGCACAGATATAAGTAATATAATTTTGCTGCGTTGTTAATTTACCTAGCATACATTCACAATGTCTAGTTTGAGTCTATATCGGTTGAAACGTATGCTTATTATTAATATAGATAATAATCCCACCACCTTTTCTGCTTTTACGCAAGATTCTATACAGTGTAAATCCATCCAATTGATACATAGATACAATTTGTTCCGATATCCCCACTTCCGTGAGAACTACAACATCTATTCGCGATTTAACCGAGTCTAAACAGTTCATGAGATTAGCGAATTTTTTTATCAACGATCGAATGTTAACATGCACTACATTTAAATTATTTGTGTTTTTTGGTAGTTTACTAACATATGTCGGTAGATCAATGCAATCAAAAATTTCCTTAACATTACTAAATACAGCCATGAAACTGATAAAATTATATGAATATGAATTTGTGCTTGTTTTTACTTAGAGCTAATGGATTTATTTTTAAGAAGATTTTGTATGTCGTCTTCACATCGAATGTTAATTATCTTATCTTTTCCAGTGCTGTCGACCTCACCTTTCTTCACCAGAACTTTTCCATTTTGAAACCATATATATTTATAATCCTGTCGCAGTTGTTGTTTAGCCATCCACATAAGTTTTCGGTTTACTTGTGATAACGCGAATCGAAAGTATATTTTTGCAGGCGCATCATTACTAGATACGTCGGACAAAATATCAGCTGATGTCAGATTAAATTGCTTAGCGGAGCGTATCCAACATTCCACGTCCTTAGTATTCCCTAGTTCTAACTGCAGTACGCCTAGGTTCTGGTGCGTATTCGAACGTTTTACGCTTTTTATTACAGACCTATCTATGCTCATTTTTTCAGCAATATTACTTGAGATTTGCAACAGTTCTTCGTTTTTCATATAAGGTTATTTCAATATAGTTGTTTAATTTATCTTGGTCTGACTCGTTTAGGCGCTGTTCTAACGAAGAGATTTTGGTTTCGTAGTGGGTGATTTTATTGCAGAGATAGTTATTTTTGTTTTCCATATCTTTCAGCTTTTGTTTCATCATTTTGATCGATTCTATAAAATCATCAATTTTCCCAGTGCAAAATTCAATAGAAGACTGTAACGGTTCCAGTTCTTTTTGAACAATTTTTTGAACCTCCTTCGAAATATTTGATAGCAATTGTTTCATATCTATCGGAAAGTTAGATGATGTTGTCGTCCTTGAAGTTGGTTCGTCGCCCTCATCATCGTCTTCCTCTGGGACGATAAATGATGTCCTGACAGGAGCATGGCGGTGGCATTCGCTGCAAGTCCATTCCAAAGTTTCCGAGTTGCGAATAGCTAGTAATTGCTTTTGTGTGAGCCCGGTGCATGTTGTACTTGCATGCAGGATTTTCCCACATTTGCAACATTCTAATCCTGGGCTTTTGTTTGTAATTGTTTTGCAACAATTATCACACTTAGGCATGGTATTATTGTTGTTCAAATATATAATGATAACAAATATATAATGTTACACTATTTTGCCATACGAATTATTATTTTTATCTGTCGTAAAGTAAATTTAAACGATGTATACTGCATAAAATTCAGAACCTACTGATTAGGAGAAGACACTGGCTCTACATGTTTTTTTACCTAGCGCAGGGTCAGAGCTTCACTTTGTACACAGTTATATGCCAATTAAATAATTTTCAATTTGCGGACAAGACGCGGCAGTTTTCGTCTGAGCAATACTTCGTTTCTTTAACGCTATTTTGAACGGTGTACCCGTTACTAAAAATGTTCTTTACGAAGAAACTGTTTAAGGAGTCAGGTAAATTTTATTAGTTTTTAATGTGATCATTTCGGTAATATACATTTAAAAAAATGTAATTTTTAACGTTAACGTATTATTAATATTTTTGACTCGTGAAACCATTGCCAAAGTGTACGAATTTCTTAAACAAGATGTGGCAGATATATTGCAAATAGTAAGTGATCCAGTTGGCAGTGCAGATCCAATTTAATAATTAAATTAAGTAAACATTTAAACAGCATTCGAAAAAGAACAGCAATGGCGGTGGGCGTATCAGAGAGAACAATAACTAATATATTTTTAAATGAAGGAAAATCAACTAAATCTAAATTAACATCTCCATAAAGACCGGAAAAAAACGTTCAAAGCAGTTGGAACGAAGTTGACGACTTTAACATTAATGTTAACACGTACGTTCAACTATTTAAAATTACCATTAAGAATGTAACGAGCTACCTACCTTGATAATGTTGAAAAGAATATTTAAAGAGAAACTTAACTATGGTGGAAGTTTTTCGACTCTGCGTAAAGTTTTGTTAAAGTTGGGTAACAAATGAAACGAAACACCTGTAGCTAACAGATGTGTAATTATAGAGCGGCATGACATGCGGAAGCTACACTTGGGAGCAAATAAATCGAGCCACTTCCTTTTTCACGCATTATGGTTATTATTTTTGGTATTATGGAACGCATCGATTCGAAACATATATCGCCTAAAAGGGTATTTAATAACCTTTACAATGAGGGTAGTTAGTTGTCAAAATTTCATTTTTATTAAAGTTTAAAGGGTAGAATAAAATTATCGCATTTAATTTGCTTATGACATTTTTATTGTACTCTGTTAAGAAAAGATTAAATTTGAGGTTTTTGTTAATCATACCCATATTACTTGTTATTGTTGTCTAAATCTGTGTCTGTGTAATCAAAATAACCTGATAAAATGGATACTACACCGACGGAAGCTGCCCAAGTTGTAGCTTTACTTGAGGTTGGACACGGACAACGTGAAGTGGCACGCAGACTTCATTTGAGTCGTTCAAAGGTACAGCGGGTATACCGCAGGTATCTGGAGACTAGTGCTTTTGTTCGGCGACCTGGAACTGGCCGACCACGGGCAACAACAGAACGTGACGACCGCTTTATTGCAACCAATTCGTTGCGCGACCGTGGACTTAATGCTGTTCAGCTACAGCAAGCGTTACGTGACGTTCGAGGTGTCGCAATCAGTAGGTGGACAGTGAGACGAAGACTAAAGGAACGAAATTTAACATCACACAAACCAGCAACTGGCCCAAAATTTACTGTAGCTCATCGCCGATCTCGCTTGGAGTTTGCTCGAGAACACATTAATTGGACGTTAGAAGACTGGAGGTCAGTTTTGTTTTCTGACGAGTCAAGAATCTGTCTTTTTAGCAATGACGGGAGAAACCGAGTGTATAGACGTCCTGGTGAAAGATTTGCCCAATGTTGCATTCGACAAACTGTGAGTTTTGGTGGTGGTTCTTGTATGGTGTGGGGAGGAATTTCTCTAGACGGAAAAACGGAACTTGTCTTCGTCGACCCCGCCAACGATGGCAGTGGTAGACGTGGATTAACAGCTGACCGATACATAACTGACATTCTTGAAGACCACGTAATGCCGTATGCTGGTTTTGTCGGAGAAAATTTCTTGTTTATGCATGACAATGCGAAACCTCATACCGCGCAGATCGTTACGGAATACTTGTCTGCGATCGGGATTCAACAAATGGTATGGCCAGCACGAAGTCCCGATTTGAACCCGATCGAACACCTATGGGACGAGCTAAAACGGAGAGTCCGAGCCAGGGTTCCCGCTGTTTCATCCATTCCCGAGCTTAAAGTCGCTGTGCTTGAAGAGTGGGAGAACATACCACAATATGTCATCGTAACTCTGATCAGATCGATGACTAATAGGCTACAAGAATGCATCAGGGCACGGGGGGGTAATACCAGTTATTAAGAATATTTTTTTTGCAATAATTTTGTTTTTTATTGTTTTTATGGACTGTTTTAGCCCTGCTAAATTTTCTATCAAAATTACCATTTTTCTTGCAGAGCCAATAATTTATCATTCAATAAGGTTATTATTCAATAATTTACCCTCATTGTTAATGTTATTAACTTAACTTTTAGGCGATATATAGTTCGAATTGATACGTTCCATATTCCCAAAAATATTTACCATTTTACGTGAAAAAAGGTAGTGGCTCGATTTATTTGCTCCCAAGTGTATGATTTTCTTTCATGAAAAATTTACTTCGATACCGCAACAAAAATCGGTTTCATACCAATTTCGCACTATTGACATATAACTGTAAGATATGATAAAAAAAAGTAGTTATAAGACTAGTGACATAATTCAGCGATACGGCATAAAAGTTCTTCGGCTGCCACCATAATTTCATCCTGAACTAAACCATTAAATAAACTTATGTTGCTTTGCATAGTGTTGGTGTTCCTAATTGTGTTAATATTAGCGTTAAGGTCGGTTTCCCCCGAAGGGGAAAAGGCCGCACTCCAACCCCGTGCGGCCCTGTAAAGCTCGTCACCAGACTTGGTCACTCTCCCACCGATAATAGAAGTGAATTCCCAAATTTATAGAAGCCAAATGCCTTGATATTATTAATGAGGCAAGGAAACAATGTATCAATATTAGACGATACTTGGGAATTCATAGTTATGAAATATATTGGAAGTGATTTTAGAAAGCTAAATAATAGAGGGATGCAGAGTAAGTTATTATATAAACTTGTGATTAACCCAAACGCTAGTGCGTAACAGGTATTTGATCAGTCGTAACTCACACAATACCTCGCATCTACACTCGGAGTACTCAGAGAAACACTTCCACAAAGTGACGCAAGCGGCTTTACAGCGGCATAGCGTCGACATCATGCTCTTTTGGAGTCATGGCCCCTAGCAGTTCTCTCGAACTGATAAACGTGACGAAGCGGCTTTTCCTGCGGAAACCGTGCGACTGTCCTTGTCTAGCAACGGAGCAGCTAGTTCTAGCGGCATTGCGTCTGCATCATGCTCTTAAGGAGACATGGTCCCAATCAGTCCTTAGACTGGAAAAGAGATAGATGTGGTCACCCAAACCCCTGGAAGTTCACTCTTTGCACAGTGAGCATATTTGCAAGACACGTGCTCATGTCAGTCTGACCGAGTTATTAGAAGAGAAGATATAGAATATAATATTCTTTGAATTATTAGATAGTTTGAGTTGAGAAGAAGAGAATCATGGATAATTATTAAATAGAGTTTAGAGTTATAGTATCAGCCAAAGGCAACGAATACAACATTCAAGAATTACTAGTTATGAGAGTAGAGAATCAAACTCAAGCATTATTAATAGAGTTGTGAATCAACTTACTTTAAAGTCTATAGACAGCCCCAAAGAGCCCTACCCTTCACCACTTCCTAGTGCTTATGCTGGGGAGAAGAAGTGGCGCAACAAACTCCCCAGCAACACGTGTCTGTCTGATTATTAGTGATAATAACTATCAACTCCTTCAGCCTAGGATAACTATAATAACTAAAGGCTCAACCAGTCTCACCAACAAAAACTAACACATACTACGTTAAAACTAGATTAAAGAATAATAATAAACTAAATCTGTGCTTCAACACAACTATATTTTACTTATTTAATATTAACTCGTTCTCCTACAACAGCCCACTTGGACAAGGCCTCTGGCACTCAATAATTCTCCTAACTTTCTTAGCCTAGCCTTACACCGACCGTTTCCTACCGCGGTCTGTCTTCCTTCTCGCAGGTAGCGCTAATAATACCTGTAATAGAATCTTCATAATGTGAAGAGGTAAGGGAATCGTTACGCTTGCGCTTTAATCAATCAATAATAGCTACGTTAATGCATCTGTGTATGATGTACCCATTTCAGTGAGACGGGGAACCGTTTTACAACGTTTGTCTCATTGTACGTGTTCTACTAAACCTAACGCATAAAACCTCTGAGGACAATATACGATTTTGGTAGAACATGTTTCCTAAGCACAATATAAATGTCTTACTCAATCCTAGAGACAGTGCACTACGAAGCCCAACTGCCATTGAGTGAGACAAGTATTGAGTATAAAATTCTAAACGCGTATTTATGTTAATATCACCTTTACGGCAGCCTTGCCCCAATTCTAAAATAACAGAAAATATCGCACAAGCGTACCGTAGACTCAGTCTGTAGCAAAACTCAATGCGATCGTACTCGGTGTTTGCCGAGGTGGTTATTTCGTCACCTCACATCTCGTTAATCTTCCCCATTTCGAGGATACAGTGCGGCTGTAAGCGGCAAAGCGTCCAAATTGACGTGTTTCGATAAATAGTGTCGATTTAGAAATTGGCGTATCATATTGTAGTACATACAGTATATACATTAGGTGTAGGTTTTATCGAGACACGGTCCCTAGCGTTCTTAGAACGACTACCAATCCAGTTTGGGGAGCTTTGTGATGCCTAACCCCTATCCCGGAGATGTGCTTACAACGAGCCTTTCGTAAAGAGTTGTGTGGCCAAACCTTTTTGGAAGCAGTAATTATCACTAACGTTTGATTGTTTTATAATGCCGATTTAGATCGACTTTTTAGCATATGTTGTTTTAAATGACCTGAGAGTATTTACGGTTCTGCCTTCCGTATGTGGTTGCGCATGTTACAGGTCAAAGTCGTCAAAAGTCGAGCGTCAGTGCTCAGTGTCAAATAAAGTGGAAGGCCTTCTCCGTTTCCCTATAATCAAACGCAAATGACAAATATTTGTCAGGGTACGGATTAGGAGATGGACACGTAATACAATAGAAAATAGCGACATTGCGCTATTAATTAACATTAATAGCGCAATGTCGCTATGCTGGAATAAATGATTATTAATAGCTCTGCAGCGATATTATCTAAATGTTGCCTACAAATCATAAAACAAATCAGCCAACGAGAACAATACAATGGAAAAGACACATTATTAGTAAAGAGTTTAACACTTACCAATGATATCTTTGTAGGGAATTAGATTACTACTCACGAAATGCCGGACGTAGTACCAACTTCACCTCGAACACAGCTCCTCTCAGCTCACAACACACACCAACCTCCTTTTTTTTTTTTTTTTTTTTTTGTTTTTTTGGTTTCGGGTTGGAAAATCCTCATGGATGTCCCCCGCCCCGGGGAGGGCGGAGGGGTCTGTCGGACTCTTATCGACTAAAAACCAACCCGGTGTTCCATCTCACACCTACGCCGGGGTCGCGGGAACACATTATTCTTCCACAACCCCGGCTAGTGCCGGCCCGCTCGTGCGGGCCCCGTCTCGGGCGGGGGGAGTGAGGTGTACTCCCCCCGCAACGTCTGTGGTCGGCGCGCGAGGAACACTACGCGCGCCGCCTTCTCGGGTCCTGATGTTGGGGGGCGACGGATGTCCCCGTATCCGTCGCCCCTGGACCCATTTAGGGGGGCCGGAAGAGGGCGTTGTCCGCCCTCCTCCGACGCCCGGTGCGTCTGCTGCGGGCCGGGTCGAGAGTCAAGATCTCTCTCTCCCTTTCCGCAGCCTCCTTCTGCGAGACGACCGTTTCGCAAAAGGAGACCACTGCGTCCCAGGACTCTGCGCCGCCGACCATCGCGTTCACGACGGCCGGCAGCGACAGGTCGTTGCCTACTTCGGTGATGAGGGCACGGCGCGGCTCCTCCCAAGCGGCACACTCTGCCAGCGTGTGCCGCGCCGTGTCCTCCCGGCAGTCGACGCAGTGGTGACACCGGGCGTCCGGCTCCCTGTTAATGCGACACAGGTACTTCCCGAAGCAACCATGCCCCGAGAGCACCTGCGTCGCCCGAAACGTCAGGGAGCCGTGCCTTCTCCCGAGCCAGCGGTCGAGCACTGGCCGGATCGCCTCGATGGTGCTGAGGCCGGCGGTAGGGCGTGACAGCCTCACCCGCCATTCCGCCACAAGGACCTCGCGGAGCTGCAACCGATGCTGCTCGATTGCACACCAACCTCCTAACTTAACTAGCTTTCCCTCTTGAGACTATAACGACCGAACCCTGTCATGTCCTAAGACCAACTGCCATAGCTCACCACTCCCGCAAGCCTCCAAAATCGGGGCTTGGGCCTTTCCCACGCTATTTTTTTGTAAACTTCGACTTAAAACACACTTTTGTATTTCTTAATTGTTTCTCAAATGCGTCCCGGGTTTACGATTCACAGATGGCTGCAATAACGCGCCCTCACTTTAACTTTCTCGTTCTCAGAATTTCTAGAAAACCTTTGATTTCGATTGTCTAAATATTTCTTTAGAGCGACGACGGCTGCCATAAGTGGGCATTTGTGTGTGCCATAAAATAGAAATGGAATAAAAAATATTGTTTTACAAGTGCAAAGAATTAGGATATCTTGTTATTTATTAGGGTAACACGTCAAGCCGTCAGACCATAAAATTAAGATTTAATGTGTTTCATAAAGTGGGCCGAACCACGTGCATGGTTTTAGAATAAATATAATATTTTGTTATTAAATAGGAATAAGTGACAGACAGTCACATTGGACAGAATGCGACAGGAATAATGAAACTAATAAATCAACGTTTATGTGAAATTGGTGAAGAGATAATACTTGTCGACGGGGAAAAATTAAGAAGAAGAATACTATCGACATTTCGACATGGAATTCATAATTAACCTTGGTGAGAGCAGCGAATCCGAAAATGTAATTATTATATTGTTGCTTAACTACCGTAGTGAATATGCCGTTCCGTATTTTACAATGGACCAATACGCTACCTTAATAAGGGCGTTCCCGCAAGCTGAGGACAAAATAAGAACAGTCAGCCTTGCAAAAACATCACCAATTACACACACTTCGTTATATCGACGCAAACACTTACCCCGTTATTACCACAACTCGCACACAAATTCACAATATCGGCACAAACACAATACGTCTATATATTCTTTGGTAATTTCCAAACAATGATGGCTTTAATTTCCAGAAATTATGCAAATTTATTACGGACCACCGTTAGTTTTTCAATCTTAACCAATTGACATCTCTCCTATTTGACCCGGCTCTTCCGTTCTTTGTAGTACATAATAAGGCTTACTATGGCTTGGCATTTGAAACACTACAATAGGTGCTTACCTATTGTATCGTTTCAAATCCACACTTACCTGTTTGTTGGAAGTACAAATTTATTTATGCGATTTCCAGACACTTTCAAATAAAATTGATCTCAAAATATAATGTTAAAACTCCCCAAATGTATATGTACTTTGACTGAATTATTACAATAACATAGTAACAGTAACAGTCCATTGCAGATAATGTCTGTTTGTACCGCTCTAATCTCGGAAACTAATGCACACGATTGGATAGTTTTCATTCATGCTAAAAGACTGTGATATAGTAATGTGTATTCTGCGCATCAGTTAATATTCTGCCCAATGTAGAATATAAGAGAACGCTATGTAATGAGGCGCACTTCACACTAACAACTTTATTATTACCAGCCTTATCCTCGATTTGTGAAATGAAAACATACTTACACTATGATATGATAGTGAAACACTGTTGTTATGTGACACTTTGATAATTATGTGAAATGTGATAATACCGAATAAGCGTATCTTTTGGTCGGCAACGGTTAGATTTATATTTGTTATGGAGTACCTAATGACAATATAAGACAAGACATTCTAAATACTGTTAGATTTCCTACGGTAAAGTATTTTATAAATAGGTGATGGATTGCAAAGAATACACTTCAAAACTCTGGAACTAATTGAAGATTACAGAGCGGATTCTGATTATAATACGTCTACCCACAATCTAAGCAAGTTTATATGAATCACCACCACTGGTCATTGTCACGCGAACCAATCACGTCTGCTCCCAGGAACACGCACGTGAACCAATGTTTAATATTATTATCTACTTCCCCGATACATAATTATAACTGATAACGTGCAGTCGTGCACACACTTCACTGGCGCTTCACATAATACACGTCAATTACAGCAGCACATCAAATTGGGGCAATCTTTCTTCACTTAACCAACAAAGGAAGGTAACTGAATTAAAACTAAACACGAAATAAATAACCTGTAGTCGTTTCATGGCAAGATTGACTCGCAGCTATGCTCCTGTGAATACCTTCTACATTATACCTTCTAATCTAGAGCGCTCTTTATTTTTACTGAAAAACCTACGTTAGCAGAACATCATCTAGGTCTTTATACGTGCTTTTTGCACGAGATTCTGACACGCTCTGTGCTCAAATAAGAATATTTATATTGCCAAAGTCGTATATTTTCTGACAACAGAGTTTAATAAAGGTGCCTCGTATGGATGTTTGAATTCCCAAAGACCCACACTCTCGTTAATATTGTAAAACAACATTGTTTCTGATGAATGCATTAAACGTAACAAAGGGAGCCTATAAACTTAAACCTAGCATGCCAAAATACTTAGTACTTCATTAAAAACGCGTTTTTAAATGGTACCCGAATCGAGATTTAGACCTAAATCTATTTACAACAAAAATAGTTATTTTACTAGCTCTATGTACGGTACGGCACAGCGGCAAACTCTTTCCCCAATAAAACTAGAGAACACAAATATCTCGTCTAATGGAGTAAGAGTAGTGATAACAGACGTTATCAAGACTTCGGCTCCAGGAAGAAAACAACCCGTAATCTTTCTTCCCTACTTAGTAGAAAGTTAAAATACCCCGTTAATCTGCCCCGCTACTGTACTCACAGATTACATATTTATTTAAAAAAAACTAAGAGATACTAGCAAATAAAGAACATCGATAGAAAAAATTGGTGTTATCGGAAAGCGTTGTCGATACATCAATTTCAATTCACACAGAGTACACGACACGCCTCAACTTCTTCTGCAAGCTCGGCAGGTGTGTGCATTGACACAATACGTAAAACCGTGGGATGGACAAGTCGTTCTAAAACGTTTGTCAAGTTTTATAAACTTAATGAAGGCGAATTTGCAGAATCAGTATGCCTATAGTTGTAACTAGTTGTAAGGAATTGATTGCAAATCAAACACAAATCATAAAGCTATAGAAGATCTCTCTTTATTTTTATATGTACCCGATTAAAAAGAAAAACAGGTATGTCAAAAATCTTTGCAATTTATTTAAATAAACCTGCAAATCTCAGTATCTCTTAAAATCCTCATGGTTAAAAATATCTGAATATAATGATCAAACGAACTTCAAGTGAAGTTAATATAATTTCACAATCAGCCCTAAAGAATTCTAAAGAGATTTGTTAAAATCACAACTAAATTAAAAAAATATTGACGGTTACTTACAACTGACAGACAAAACGAGATAAGATAGTTCAGTGAAAAAGAAACATATCTAAAAAGACGTGCGTAGTCAGTGCGTAGTAGTAGTAGGGAAGAGGACTCCATGGTTAAAAATATCATATATATATTGTACGTGACTAATAGTTTCTTATGCACGTATAAAGGAAATTGTAACAGAGATTGTTGTGTGATTACTTAACATTTCTTCACCCTTACAAATTATATTCGCATGATGTGTGTGTAATCTTTGTTGAAAGAAAGGTAAAAATAACTGGAAGTTTCATTATATTGTATCCCATTGAGGAGTAGCAAAAAAATCTCAATAGATTTTTTAATTTACGGTGTAATGGAAGACGAAGGGTAAAATTGAAAGAAGTCGAGAAATACAATAACGATGATGAAATGGGTTCTTTGGTTATTGGATAAACAAACACAAAATTGTGCACAGCATAATCGAAAATGAAAAAATGTGAAAGTCATCTCCCGGAATCACCTAATTCATAAGACTCAGTAATGATAAAATAACTATTAAGTCTGCCCTCTGAGTTAAGTACGCTTCTTTGACTCGTGTCTTTGGGCAAGCCACAATAGCGGCGGTAAGTTCCCTCTTTGAGGAGTGGTTTGAGAAGCGCCACGGCGTCCTCACCTTCCGCCTGACACAGGTTCTCACCGGAAATGGTTGTTTCGGGAGGTTCCTGTTTCGCATAAGCCGGGAGGAAACGCCCGGGTGTCACCATTGTTTGGATCGCCCGGAGAACACGGTGGAGCATACGGTGGAGGTCTGCCCAGCTTGGGCGGAGCACCGCAGTGTCCTCGCGGAAGCGATCGGAGGCGGCGATCTCTCGCGTCCGGTCCTGGTCCAGGACATGGTACGGAGCGAGAGGGAATGGAAAGCCGTCACCTCCTTCTGCGAAGCAGTAATGCTTGCGAAGGAGGAGGCGGAGCGCGTGAGACGCCCTGGGCGTCGGGAGTCATCTGCAGGTTCCTGGCCACCGTAGGCGTGAGCTTGAGGCGCGTCGTGTTCCACGCGCGCCTCAAAGAGATGTCTGATAGGACCGACGCCTCAGGGTCACGGATAATTCGATAGAGTAACCGTGGCCCTGGCACAGGCAATTGAAGGAACACGGCTGGGTTTTAGTCAGTAAAAGTCTGACACGCCCTCCCGCTCCACCCAGAGCGGTAGAAGTCTTTTGATGATTTCCCACCCAAAAAAAAAAAGACGTGTCTTAAACTAAAACCTCGGAATTAGAGAAAGCATTACAGTAAGTTAACGCGTTCAGCACATCTAAAACGCATTCAAGAGCAGTCAGTGTCAACATTCCATAGAAAATAATGACACTGACAGCTCTTAAACGTAGTTTAAGTGCTGATCGCATTCAGTTTCAACAGTGAAATCAACCCTAAGTGTCAAATACATATTCTCATTTGAGCGCTGGAGCGTGTCAGCGTCTCAAGCAAAAAGCACGTATTAAGACCTAGATCATGTGCTGCTAAGGTAGGTTTTTCAGTAAAAATAAAGATCGCTCTAGATTAGAAGGTGTAATGTAAAAGGTATTAACAGGAGCATAGCTGCGGGCCAATCTTGCTATGAAACGACTTTAGAGCATTTATTTCGTGTTTAGTTTTAATTCAGTTACTTTCCTTTGTTGGTTAACTGACAACGCAGGGTGGATCGGTCACAACTTCTTTACAGCCATCGTGTTATCATCTCGGATAACCTCCTGGTATCATTAAACCTTCGTGTTGCCATGGCGGACAACCTCCCGGTATTATTGGGTTAGTGAAGTAACCGTTGGGAATTTTTTCATCGTGATACCATTTCGGGCAACCTCCAGGCGGTTTTTTTTATAAACAATAGGGTTAAAATTTAGCAGGAGGAGCAGGTTGGGAGGGGTCAGGGGGGAGCCAGGGGGCACTCCCTCCCCCTGGTACCACTCCTATGAAAAGGTAACGCACCGTTCTTGAGAAAAGCTAATTATTGTAACCTAACCTCAAAACACTTTAATGTCGCTTCTGCAACGTCTCCGGCGCTGCGGGAAGTGCAACCCCTTCGCCCTTACGTAACAAAGGATAGGCACTCATGTGTATGCCTATGCTTTGTTACAGCGGGCGGGGGCTACCCTGCCTTCGTGCCTCCGGATTTTTATAAACACTCTATGGGTAGGAGCCAAAAGACTACGTGGAGTCGGGGTGACCCGACTCGGTTTTGGAACAGTGTAGACCTATTTTAACCATGAAGTGGGGGTACACTAACTTCTCACAACTCGTGGAGAAACAGAATGAACTTAAACAAATGACACTCACACATGACACAAAGAGCGTTTTGTTTTTTACGTTCCGTTTCATAGAGTTTGCACGACATTTTACACCACAAACAATACACTAGTTCAGATTTGGTTGTCAATCGCCGATTTTAACATTTCGTTACGCTGTATATCAAATTTGAGATCAGATTTTTTATTATTAACTTTACGAAAATTATGCATTACCTTGTTATAAGAGTGTTAGCGTTATAATCAGGGAACCCACCCCTACCATCTTTACCCCCGAACTCCTGCCAAACGATACTAAAGCCGACCCCTTGATTTTTGTTCCGAATCTGAAGACGAAAAACATCTGATTCGATGAGTCTTCTTGTCTATCCTCCGTATTTTTTGCTTGTAATGCTCGATCTTCTCTTCCGCATTTCGCTTACTAAATACTTGGTATCTAAATACACTTTTAACTTACTACTTATTGTATTGAGGGTATGTTATTGAGTGTTGAAGACGTCCGTTCGTTACTGCACACGAAAAAGGAATAAAGGTTTCAACTGACCGACCCAACGAGGTATGTTAGTGTTGTAAGTGAAAAAAAAAACACAGATTAAAGGAACAATCAAAAAGTTTTACAATTTTGTAGGAACATGTATATCTATATTTATAATTGAAATACAAATACACAGTATTTATACGTTTATATATATACATTATTACATATCTTTTATTTTTTTCACAACCCAAATCAATCATATTAAATGTGTCGGAACTTTGTCCGCAGTGGAAAAGCACATTTCTAGTAAACGTGTTTCATTGTACGCCGCCCACAGGTACGCGCGCATCCTTAAACCAGTCTAGACCTACTTTCGAAGTCTGAACGTTCGACTGCTTAATGATCTGCGTATACCCGCTTATTGGTTATGCCTAAAGTAATTTGTATTTCATTAAAGTGTGATAAGAATTTCCCTTGCTATCCTGAATTGATACCTACTTTCCTGTACTTACTTTCGCTCTACCTGTGCTCTTCGATCCCCGTACTTCTTGTGCCTATTGATACCATGTGCGCTGTGCTTTGGAACGTATTATACACTAGCTGCAATTTGAAGATGAAGACTTTCATTCCATTACCCCGAAACACACTATAAGGAAGTATCAACAGTGAGAAGGTAGGGTTTAACTATAGGCCTCCAATCGGGTGTAAAAAGATTCGATGTAGGTGATTAACATAAGTGTTCAAAAAAATGGAAAAATTATCTCACAAAGCACTCGTAATAATATATTCAGCTTTTCAGAGAAGTGGCAGTTACGTTCTATATTGACCGTAAATATTTTTGTATTCTATACTAATATTATAAAGAGGAAAGATTTGATTGTTTGCTTGTATTGAATTGGCTCCGAAACTACTGGACCGATATGAAAAATTGTTTTACCATTAGAAGCCGAAATAATGTCTGATGAACATAGGCAATTTTTTTTTCGAAATCCTCGCTGACGAAGTCGCGGGCGAAGTGGTACTATAAATTTGTTTGTCTTCCAAAACCATAGTCGACGTGTAAACTGAATAAAATTCGGCCTCTTTTATTATGCATAGCTCGTTACATTGTATTTCGTAGCTTCATTCTTCAGACAGTTTTAACCATGTAGTCCCCTTCCCTTGCACTAACAACTACGCAACTTTTTTTAGATTTATTTTTACTTTTCTAATACCGGGCTTTTCGTATTTGTGTGTTATTTTATGTTTACTTTATAATGAGAGTTATACTTGTGCAGAATTAACTGTTTGACTTTCTTTTGTCTTGTAAATCTAATTTGAGATTCATAAATGAAAGACTTCTCAACTAAGATACTCGGGAAACCCTTTATACAAACAGTTTAATTTGGTAGATATGCTGTACGCAAAGTATCGCTTAGTCTCAACCGTCCAATCTGAAAACTTCCAAAGTGGACACTTAAAAGCGTATTTAAAGGATCAGTTTTATATATGGGGTCAACTACGTATTTAACTCGAATTGCGTAACTTTTAACTAATACACAATTTTAACTCTTAATAAAACATAATACATGCCAACGACATTGTGAAAAGGAACATTTGTAGAGAGTGCTCGTCGAAGACTTCTCCTGCTTTGAGTTATAATGAGTACAATTATAGTGTCAGGAGAAAAAAAAATTACCCACCTTATTAATACGATTACTATACGTATTTACTTTGACCTACTTTACGTTTGTTTAAAATACTAAATTTCATGATCTACTTAATTAACTTAGCTTGTGGTTGAATAACAGCTACACAGCTCGGTCGGCAGTTCATGGCCTTATCCACCTGTTCCAAGTTTTCGCTTGTGTACATCAAAGATCCGAACCGCAATCAATTATGTAAAGTGACTACGTATCGCTCATAGTGAACAGTAATGCGTTTTATGCTACGGCTTCATTGTCGCGATAACGTGAACACTTAAACTTCGCGCGCTATCTGTTGTACAACGAGACGACGAGCGGTGTGCGAAAGAGAGCGCGTGAAGTGTAGTTCGTGATAATAGCATTAGAGAATAACCCAACCAATAACTCTTGCTATTGAGCGCCATTGAAAGATTAAGCCTCTTAAAATGTAACGTGCCGTGATTTTCCAGCAACGTCGGTTACTCAATCAATCAATCAGCTGTCTAACCTTTCGACAGCTCAAGATACGACGAAACTGAAAACCTATTCGCGGGGTATACCAAAATTTCGTTACGAAGCCGCAGCCTGCCGCTATAGCTGTAATGCAGTTGAATCTGTATCAGAGCAAGAAGAGACTATTGAAATTGATTGGCCACAACCCGATCCAGCCACTGAAGCTTATCAACTAACTGTGGAAAGAACTTCAAGTGACCACTTATCTGGTTTGTTAGGGTACCGTATTGTTGACTTGAAACATGTGATCCAATGGGCATTTCAAATGGAAGAACATCGTCAGTCTTGTGAGTCATCTCAAATTGAGTATGTTTGTGAACATCGGAAAGGATTCAACAGTGTGTTAACATTTAAATGTAGCATGTGTAATAAAACATGGCAACAACGCACAGAGAAGGACCAGAATATGAACACCGCAATTGTATGCGCCAATGTGACTGCTGGAAGTTATTACTCGCAGGCAGAAATTCATTTGGAAAATGATGTTTTAGTTATGAACAAAAAGCATAATTATTATTTTCAAGTAAGTAACAAATATTATTATTTCTTTGGTAATGTATAATATAGTATATGCTACTTATACTTACAACATTGTTCATCATTCATTCATTCATGTCCCGTATCATATCCTTTTATTTGCTAGCATTTTACGAATCATTCTAAAACGATTTCTTTTATAATATCTTTAAAAAATCGTTCATTGTTTACATTTTCCATTGTTGTGACACAAGTCAATTGTCAAACTGTCATTAAATTTTCTCGTTTAGTCTATGAAGATTACTTTTTGGTTTATATAACTTGAATTATTTTTATCAATAGGTTTAGCTGAAATATTGTATTTTCTATATAATTACCGATTACTAACTGAATTTCGACATCTAAAATAATTAATAAGGACACGCTCATACTCGATCGTGGAGGTTTTAATACGTCTTGGCTGAACACACAGGCTGGTTTTATGACTGGCAGATGAGATGTCAGAATGAATAAAAACAATTTTGAAACTTCAAAAATCATAAAAAATTAATTCTGGAAAAGGAATATTTTCCTATAAAAGAAAAGTCTGAAGCACCTGATGGGGATTCCGCGTCTGGACCTATTTCACTAACCATCTGCCTCAGATTCTGCGTCTGGACCCGTTTCACTAACCATCTGCCTGAGGATACGGCGTCCGGGTTTTATCAACAAACACCTATCAATTCTACCTCTGCACTCTGCTGAGTAACCATCTGCCTGGAGATTTTACGTCGAGCTTTGTCGAAGGAGACTGGCACTCTAAAGTGTCCCTTCGACGCCTGAAGACTTTTTTTTTCTCCACCTCCTCCTCCGGACTTCAATTCAAGCCTATTAACTTCAGTGTCGCGTGAGCCGTATTGTGTTATTTTTATATTCCGACCTGTATTTTATATTCCATTTATTAAAGTATATGTAACAAGTCAACTTGCATCCTTTTATGTAGTTAGGGTCGAGTTGTTCGTTAAATTTGGCGCCCCACTCATCAATTCGAACCCATTTCACCCTCTCAAAATTCTAAAAAAAACTATCACTAGTTCTATTTCCTTTTGGTTTATTATTTTGACTTTTATGTAATTAACCTATTTTTCATCCTCAGCCCTCCTCTTGAAGACTTCCTTACTCATCCTTCATACTGAACATCATTAAACACTACACCCGTACATACATTCCTTTTACCCACTGGTAATTGGCATCCATTCTTCACTTGTAAGTGTTCTTAAAACCTCTCGGGGTCTCTTGCAAGTTGGGGTTTGGCTCACTCTACGTCGGCTATTGGACAATATCCCATAATCGTTAATATTATATACTTAACTCTCTACCAAAACATTTCTACACTGCATCCCACAGACTTGCACAACACTACGTTTACCCTCTGGTAATCGTACCCAGTAGTCGCTTGGTGTGTTTAAATCCACTCGTGGACACTCCCAAGTTGGTTGCTGGGACATTTCACGACTGATACAGAAGAATATTCTGTGGACGTTTGTACAAACCTTAAACACTACGTTACACCCACTACAAATACTGCACTATCCTCGCACATTTCTAAAATATTTTTTTTTTATTTTATTCATCTGGGAGTCTGATCAGAATGTCTAGTGTCGTGGGCTCTTCAACAATTTTTTTTTTGACTTATTATTACAGAGTTGTATTTTGCACTCATTAACCCACCCTCTTTTACTCCCAAATTCATTTTTATCGTCTTTATTTTTATTTTTTTAAATCATTTAATTATTAGAACTTTTAAACAAGGCTGAATATGTGAGGTCCACTGTGTTGTAGAGACTATCCCCATCTCAAGTTTATATACTTGAGGATCCTAATGGCAACCAAGCTAAATGGTTTTTAATTTTTTTTAAATATAAAGAACTTCATGTCTTACTCATGACTCATCCCTATCTTTTCCCTTCTAATAATAGTTATTTTTCGGCTTATTAACTCTATTAATTTTTCAATTCTTTCATTGGTTCTTACACCATCAAGATTATCTTTATTTTTTTCTTTATATCTGTTCTTATCAGATTATACTAAGAAGTGCTCTCTTCAAGTTAGTATGATTAATTTGTCACCATCTTTTACTTCTACCGTGACTATAGGCTCTACAGCCATAGTTGTAAAACTGATGATGGCTCTACCCCATTCATCACCACCCTTCTATCAACTAACGGCTCTACAGCCCTAGTTGTATTGATCATTATGGTCTACCCCATTGATCACTGGAAGCTTTACCAATAGGCTCTAAACCATTGGTAACTAAACAACCAAACCTATACATATACTACTCTGTGTAAAAAGTATCGGGAATATGTCAATAAAAAGACCCGCGTAAAAGAGGTCGTTCTAATTTTTTTACTGCAGGTTGGTAGCACTGTACTGATTTAGCGCGCAAAACTTGAGCGGGATCTGTCATTTAATTTGTTTTAAACTACACTTTTTGTTGGTCATAGTTTTGAGTCCTCGGCGATTTTTACAATGGAAAATATTGTTGAACAAAGAGTGTGCCTTAAATTTTGTGTTTCAAATGATATTTCATGTGGTGAATCACTACAAATGTTGCGAAATACCTACGGCGAATCGTGTATATCGAAAACAAGGGCTTATGAATGGTATAAGGCTTTTAAAGAAGGCCGAGAAGTAGTAGTAGACTTACCTCGTTCTGGTAGACCTTCAACCGCTACGACCAAAGAAAACATCGACAGAATCAAGCAGCTAGTGCTCGAAAATCGACGTATGAGTCTGAGAGAGTTGGCTAGTGAGGTGAAAATATCTTTTAAGTCCGTCCACAACATTCTCATTGACATTTTAGGCATGAAACGCGTCGCCGCTCGACTAGTTCCAAAAGAGCTCAATTTTGTTCAAAAAGCGCAGCGAAAGCATGTCGCTGAAGACATGGTTTCCCGAGCTTCTACGGATCCGACCTTTATGAAACGTATAATAACTGGCGACGAGACATGGGTTTATGAGTACGACATGCAAACAAGCCAACAGTCTTCAGAATGGCGTCTCGAAAACGAGCCGAAACCCAAAAAACCGCGGCAAAGTCGCTCCAAAATCAAGGTGATGTTGACAGTTTTTTTTGACTACCGTGGTGTGGTTCACTCCGAATTCCTTCCAGAGGGAGAAACAGTGAATAAAGAATATTATTTAGGCGTCATGATGCGTTTGCGTGAGAGTATCCGCCGAAAACGTCCAGATTTGTGGCAACACAACTCATGGATGCTGTACCATGATAATGCACCATCACACACAGCCATTATAGTGAAAGAGTTTTTAGCGAAAAATTCAACAAAAGTTCTCGACCAAGCACCGTATTCACCTGATATGGCTCCGTCTGACTTTTTTTTATTTCCCAAGTTAAAATTACCACTTCGAGGAAAACGTTTTGAGTCGATAGAAGCCATAAAAGAAAATTCGCTGAATGAGCTAAAGGCCATACCGCAAATAGCCTATGAAAAATGTATGGAAGACTGGGTGAAGCGGTGGAGATGTTGTATTGCAAGCGATGGGGCCTACTTTGAAGGCGATAAAATAAATTTAGATGAATAATTTGTATTTTTTTATTTATTGACAAATTCCCGATACTTAGTACACAGAATGTATGTACTTTACACTCTACAGAGCGGCTTGCAACTCTTGAAATAAGCCCATGCAGGAGCGGCTGGTGACTCCCTAAACAAGCCTATCTACTAAACTATCGTATCTATTTTCATATATGTTCTAAAGAGCGGATTACAACTCTGAAAATAAGCCTTAAAGTTAAAAATCTTTATTTCATCATATTAGTGGTTTTAGACGAGAGCGGATTACAACTCCGAAAATAAGCCTTAAAGTTATTGACTTATCAGGTTGCGTAGTGATCATTGAATGTGAATCCTATCTGACCTAACTTCGTAAGATGTCGGTATGTTTGTGTGAGTTATGTAAGATTTTTTTTAATGCTGTAATATCTTAACCTTAGCAAAATTTTTGTTCTAGGCCAAAAATTTTCTCGGGGTCGTTGGGGAAATATAGTATATGCTACTTATACTTACAACATTGTTCATCATTCATTCATTCATGTCCCGTATCATATCCTTTTATTTGCTAGCATTTTACGAATCGTTCTAAAACGATTTCTTTTATAATATCTTTAAAAAATCGTTCATTGATTACATTTTCCATTGTTGTGACACAAGTCAATTGTCAAACTGTCATTAAATTTTCTCGTTTAGTCTATGAAGATTACTTTTTGGTTTATATAACTTGAATTATTTTTATCAATAGGTTTAGCTGAAATATTGTATTTTCTATATAATTACCGATAACTAACTGAATTTCGACATCTAAAATAATTAATAAGGACACGCTCATACTCGATCGTGGAGGTTTTAATACGTCTTGGCTGAACACACAGGCTGGTTTTATGACTGGCAGATGAGATGTCAGAATGAATAAAAACAATTTTGAAACTTCAAAAATCATCAAAAATTAATTCTGGAAAAGGAATATTTTCCTATAAAAGAAAAGTCTGAAGCACCTGATGGGGATTCCGCGTCTGGACCTATTTCACTAACCATCTGCCTCAGATTCTGCGTCTGGACCCGTTTCACTAACCATCTGCCTGAGGATACGGCGTCCGGGTTTTATCAACAAACACCTATCAATTCTACGTCTGCACTCTGCTGAGTAACCATCTGCCTGTAGATTTTACGTCGAGCTTTGTCGAAGGAGACTGGCACTCTAAAGTGTCCCTTCGACGCCTGAAGACTTTTTTTTTCTCCACCTCCTCCTCCGGACTTCAATTCAAGCCTATTAACTTCAGTGTCGCGTGAGCCGTATTGTGTTATTTTTATATTCCGACCTGTATTTTATATTCCATTTATTAAAGTATATGTATCAAGTCAACTTGCATCCTTTCATGTAGTTAGAAACAACTATTACGTTACAATAAATATAAATGTTTCTCGGATTTATTTGTTTCTAATTGTCATTATTATTTTAATTCTGAGTCCAGGGTCAATTACAAATTACCAAAATGAATAAATGTTACTTCGTTCTCGTATCTGTCACCCAACAATTGACTGTCATAGAAGTCAACCGGGATAAGGAATTTATCAGCGCTACGATGCCGAAGTTGGTAACTTTTTTAAAGCATGTGTACTGCTGGAAATTATTTTGAGACGAGTTCGGAAAAATGCTAGATGTCTATACATCAAGGAATTAAAAGGTTTGAAAAATATAACTCACTAATAGACCAAATTATTTCTCGGGTATCTGAGGTTTGGATTCAGTATAGTATAGTATTATATATATTCGGTATAGTCTAACAAAAAAGCAACCACAGGCAAGTCCGTCTAAGCAGACGACAACCTCATAGGTTGACCTGCGAGATGCCAATAAAAAAATAAAAAAAAAACTAACAAAAAGTCACACTCGACGCTCGACTCTCGCCGCGGACAGACGTGTCTGTGCGCTCTCCCGCTACCGGCCGTTGTGTTTCGTGTTTATACTCGTCGCTACCACGTGACGTCATCGTAGTCGCACCGACTACACCGACTTAAAATCAAATCAAGTAATTGATTTGATTTTAATCAATCAAAAAGTGCCTTTTTCAAGGCAAATCTCTTTTCTTTAACAGACTTTCGTGAGTAGCTTCACTAGGCCCCTTCTGGGTAAATCCACAGTTTCGTGGTCCTCGGTTGAAACCTTACGGTGCCAACGAAGCCGAGTGGGGTGTTGACCCAATCACACCCGCCGAACCCCTTCAGGGCGAGGCAGTTAGTTGGACGGGTCCCAGATAACCGGCCTTGGGGGATCTCCTAGTCGGCTCTGGTGACAGTTTTGCTTTCCAGCTACTCACCTAGTGTCTTTAGGGTGTGTCTACACCCTTCGCGCTAGACTGGTCAGGGCCCCGTTCGCACAATAAGACTGGCGACGGGTTACAAGCTTAGGGCTCACCAATAGGTACTCACCTCTCTGTCTACACCCGACATCCCCGGGCCCATCCACCCGGGGAGATAGGTATAGGGTTAGGTTATCGTGGATTTTTTTTTTCCACCATTCCGTCCCCGAAGTAGCTCCCCCTCCTCCGACCATGGAGGACGCCATCCTTTTGGCGTTCCTCAAAGAGGTCCTATTAAAAGACCCCGAGTTTTTGGCGAAATATGGCGCCAAAATAAGCCAATGTTCCAGTCCCACTCCGTCTCAAGGCGCACTCGCTAACTTCAGTGACGCGCTTGAAAGCCCGCTATCGCCACCTGCATGCGAACAAGGCATTCCGCCTTTTGTTCCGGCCGCTAATTCGGCCCCCATTGTTACACCCGCCTTTGTCCCGGTAGAAAATACTCCGGCCGCTAATCTGGCCCCTATTGTCTCGCCCGCCTTTGTCCATGCCGCCATTGTCACGGCCTCTATTGTTCCGGCCGCCATTGTCTCAGAGACATCGCAGCTGCGCGCAGTAACAAATACGACGGAGAGCATAGACACGTCAGTCCCACGCTCCGAGGACGATGCCCGCACCTCCTCCTCCAGCGACGACGACTTCCAAGTCGTCGTTAAAGGAGGCAAGAGGAAGGCTAAATCCTCCGCCCCCGCCGGCCCGGCCACAAAGAAACAGGTCACGACTACATCGTCCAGCCGTACTTCCGCCCCCAGTCCGCGGGCCAGTCGCCCCGCCAGCCCTATTGCTTGCCCACCCGCTCCTACCGCGAGGAAGCAGAAGCCACCTCCCCCGATATGTGTCCAGGAAAAGTCCAAATGGACTGAAATATCTAAAATGTGTGTTGATCGCAAGATCAACTATACTAACGCCCGATCCACCCTCCAGGGGATCAAAGTTACGGTCCCCACGTCTGCGGACTTTAGGGATCTCTCCCGCGCCCTGCGTGAAAGGAACTACTCCTTTCACACATACTCCCTTCCGGAGGAAACCCCTACTCGCGTCGTAATAAGACGCGTTCCACAAGAAATCTCCACCGAGGAGATAAAGTGCGACCTTGTTGCACAGGTTATCCCAGTATCCGCCGTCCATCGCTTACATAAAGCGAGACAGGGCCTAGTCTTTGACATGGTCCTGGTCATCTGCGATCTTCAAGGTGAAGTCGGTGTGCTCGCTCTCGGGCATTTCAATCGAGAAGCCTTACAGAGATCAATTAATTGGACAGTGTCATCGCTGCCAATTATATGGTCACTCGCAGTCCAATTGCTATGCCACCCCTAGATGCGTCAAGTGTCTAGGAGAGCATGTCACCGTCGACTGTACCCGCCCTAAAGATAGTGAACTATGTTCAGAGCCTCCCAGCTGCGTACTCTGCGGCCAATCGGGACACCCGGCAAATTACCGGGGCTGTCCTAAGGCCCCGAAGTCCTCCTCTCCCAAACTCGTGAAACGCGCGAGCGACCGCCAGCACAGGGAAAGCCCCTGGGGAAAGCCTCCTTCCGCGCTGATGCCGGAGCGGCTTAGTCCGCAGAGGCTTTCTCCCTTTTTTTTTTATTTTTTTTTTGTTCCCGGGGTGGAAAATCCTCATGGATGTCCTCCGCCCTGGGGCGGGCGGAGGGGTCTGTCAGACTCTTACTGACTAAAAACCACCCCGGTGTTCCATCTCACACCTACGCCGGGGTCGCGGGAACACATAATTCGTCCGCATCCCCGGCTGGTGCCGTCTCGGGCGGAGGGAGTGAGGTGTACTTCCCCCGCAACGTCTGTGAGCGGCGCCCACGGAACACTATGCGCGCCGCCTACTCGGGTCCTGATGTTAGGGGGCGACGGATGTCCCCGAATCCGTCGCCCCTGAACCCATTTAGGGGGGCTGGAAGAGGGCGTTGTCCGCCCTCCGCCTGCGCCCGGTGCGCCTGCTGCGGATCGGGAGAGTGGACGAGATCTCTCTCTCCCTTTCCGCAGCCTCCTTCTGCGAGATGACTGTTTCGCAGAAGGAAACCACCGCGTCCCAGGACTCGGCGCTGCCGACCATCGAACTCACTACGGTCGGCAGCGACAGGTCACTGCCTACTTCTGAGATGAGGGCACGGCGCGGCTCCTCCCAAGCGGCACACTCTGCCAGCGTATGCCACGCCGTGTCCTCCCGACAGTCGACGCAGTGGTGACACCAAGCGTCCGGCTCCCTGTTTATGCGACACAGGTACTTCCCGAAGCAACCATGCCCTGAGAGCACCTGCGTCGCCCGAAACGACAGGGAGCCGTGCCTCCTCCCGAGCCAGAGGTCGAGCACTGGCCGGACCGCCTCGATGGTGACGAGGCCGGCGGTAGGGCGTGAAAGCCTGTCCCGCCATTCCGCCACCAGGACCTCGCGAAGCTGCGACCGACGCTGCTCCATATGGCGCTGCATCGGCCGCTCGCCCCGCGCCCTCGCTTCCTCGCGCCACCGATAAAGTGACGCGAGCACCTTCGCGTCTAGGTCCCATGGCGGGGATCCGGCCAGTGCACAAGCCGCCTCGTAGGAGATCGTGCGATACCCCCTTATGACTCTGACGGCCATTGCTCTCTGCGGCTTTCGCAGCACAGAGATGCTGGCGGCCGTCAGGTCAGCCGCCCAGATCGGGGCCCCGTAAAGGGCCATCGATCGCACGATCCCCACGTAGAGCCGCCTACAAGCGGCGCTCGGACCCCCCAAATTGGGAAGCAGCGTTGCCAGCGCCCCGGCCGCACCCAACAACTTGGGCGCCAGCCGCCGGAAGTGGGGTCCGAAGTCCCACCGGCTGTCGAGCACCAATCCCAGATATTTCATGGTGGGCTCGACAGCGATCCGGACCCCCCCGACCACAATGTGTGATCCAGCCGGCGGCGCCCGCCGGGGGCCATGAAACACCATGGCCTCCGACTTGTTGAGGGCCACCTCCAGGCCGAGGCGCCGTATGCGGCTCACCGTCAGTGAGACCGCCGCCGTCGCGAGCAACGCTGCCTCCCTGTGCGACCTCCCCCGGGCCGTGACCAGCGTGTCGTCCGCGTAACACGTCAGGTCTGCGCCCGGCGGGAGCTCGCCCCTCAGCACCCAGTCGTACCCGATGTTCCACAGGAGCGGCCCCACTACCGATCCCTGTGGAACACCGCACGACACTTGGCGCTGGTTTCCGCCATCACGTCCCATGTAGGTGACACACCTCCCCGCCAGATAAGCCCCAACGATGCGGCGGAGGTAGAGAGGCACCCGATGATAACGCAGTGCCTCCCGTATGCAGCTCCAGGGCAGGGTGTTGAAGGCGTTGGAGATGTCCAAGGACACCGCCACCACCACCCCGCCCCGGGACACTGTTTCCTCCGCCAGGACTCGACACAGCGTGGATGGTAGAGCGCCCATGCCGAAAGCCGAACTGGCTCTCGTCCAGGTCCGGCCCCTCTCTGCACAAGTGGCCGACGAGGCGGGCTGCGAGTATGCGCTCGAACAGCTTGCCCACCTCGTCGAGCAGCACTATGGGCCGGTACGCAGACGGCGAGTCGGCAGGGCGCCCCGCCTTCCTGAGCAGGACCAAGCGACCTGTTTTCCACAAAGTGGGAAACTGGCCCCGCTCAAGGCACGCTGTGAAGAGTCCTCTTAGCTGGGGCTCAAGCTCTTTCAGAGCGAGGGCTAGCGCTAGGCCGTGAATCCCGTCGGGCCCCGGAGCCACGTTCTTGGCCCGGAGCCGCATCACGGCCGCCCCCATCTCTGCCTGTGTCACCTCTGGGACGCTGATGGCGTTCTCCCCTGTTGACCCTGCGGCTGTGGGCAAAGCCATCGGCGGCGGGGTATGCTCCGCTCTTGCCGGGAAGAGGGCTGCGACTACCTCCTCCAGCAGCTCGGGTTGGAGACTCTCCGTAAGTGGAGGCGCCGCGGCTCGAAGTTTCCCTCGAACCGCTTTATACGGGCGCCCCCACGGATCCCCGTCTAGAGTCTCCAACATCTCCTCCCTGGCTCGCGTCCTCGCCTCGCCGATGGCCAGCCACAGAGTCTCCTTTGCCGCGCGGTACACCTCGTACAGCGCGGCTTCTTCGTCAGGGACCCGACGACGTCTCCTCCGGTAACGGGTGTACTGGCGTCTAACCGCCACGCACGCGACGCGTAACTGCGCGATCTCGGTGGACCACCAGTACACCTGGCGCCTTGCGGACTGTGTGTGGACCCGGGGCATGGACGCGTCGCAAATTTGCGTCATCGCCCCGCGGAACCACAGCGCCTCCTGTTCGACGTCGACGTCGACGGGTCCGCTAGTTGCCGACTCCCGGCTCCAGGCCTGGACAATAGCAGCCTCCTCGAGGAGCTCCCTGTCGATGAGCTTGCGCGCCCAGCGCGGACCGTCCGTTCGCTGGACCGGTGAACTGCGGCCGCCAGTGGTCTGGGCGGAGACGTCGAAACGGATGTAACGATGATCCGACAACGTCTCCACCTCCACGGCGACACGCCAGTCGCGAACACGGCCTGCGACAGCAGGGCTAGCGAACGATACGTCCACTATTGAACCACCCCGCTGCCGCACGCACGTGTGAACCGAACCCCGGTTCAAGACGGCCAGGCCAGACGTGACCAACCACTCCTCCAGTGCCTCACCCCTAGCATCGGTCGCCGGAGATCCCCACGCCGTAGACTTGGAGTTGAGATCCCCGAGCAACAGCACCGGGCGAGGATGAAGTCGGCCCACGACGGCACCCAACTCGACAAGGAAGCTCTCGAAGTCGGCGAGACTCTTGTTGGGCGAAAAATACGCCCCAACGACGCCAACGCCATCTTCGAGGGCGGCTACCCAGCCGTGCCCCCGCGACGGGCTGACGAGAGCCCCGCCAATGATGGCCACCAAACCGTCCAGGTCTCCCACCCAGTTATCCCTGGGCGGGACCCAGTACGGCTCGGCGACCACGGCCACGTGAATCGACCACTCTGCCATGCTCTGGAGCAAGAGATCCTGAGCTCTGGCAGAGAGGTTGATGTTGCCCTGGAGGAAATGGTAGAGCGCCGTTATGCGCAATCCATTCCCTCGGCACCATTCTTAGGCCGGGAGTCGGCCGGACGGGAACCAGGCTGAGGGGGGGGTATAGAGCCCCCGGCAGCCTTGGCAGACCCTCTCTTCTTCTTGTTGGCGGGCGCGCCATAGGCCTTACCGCCCGCTCTGTGCCCAGCGGGCCTCCCTGCAGCTGTACAGAGGCTGCAGTTTGGCGCCGCGGAGCACTGGGCCGCCTTGTGGCCGGGCTGGCCGCAGCTATAGCACTGCTCGCTGCGGTCAATTGCGGCGGTGCACCGTGCCTTAACATGCCCCACGTCAAGGCACCGGTAGCACCGCAAGGCCCTGAGCTGCAGCAGCTTCACCCTCGCCGCAACCCACCCCACCAACAGACGCCCACCGTCAGCGACCTTATTCGCCGCCGCCACCGGGCACCGTACCCAAATCGTACCGAGCCCGGAAGCGTCGGCGCGTATGTCACCCGTCCGCACGTCTCCTGGCAGACATCCACCGACTCGGGCGACGGCCACCACGACCTCAGCCGGGGTCGTCGAGTCGTCCAGGCCATCGACGCGCAGCTCAGCGGTCTTCATCGGCCTGGACACCCGGACGTCCTCCGGGTTGAGGACCTCCCTCAGTTTGGTGGCCAGGATGTCCGCCTTTTCCCCACTAGAGGCACCCGACACCTCGAGCAGCCGCGCCCTCGTAATCGCCGGCCTCATTCTGAAGCCGGACGGTGTTCCAAGGTCGGGGAACGCGACATTGGCCTTCGCCTGTGTCAGGACCGCCTTGTAAGTGATGCCCCTTTCAATGGCTCCGGGCTGCAGCGTAATCACTACAGCTGCGGAGCGTGGGGTTCTGACCTTAGGCGGTCCTTGGGCCTTCTTAGGTGCCGGTGCCGGTGCTCCAGCGGGTGGAGGTGGTGCCGTCTTCTTCCCACGGCGGCGGGCCTTTTTAACCACCGTCGCCCAGGTCTCCGTGGGAGGCGCAAGCGAGGCCACCAGTGGTGCGGTCGTCCAGGAAGTGGGCACGGACGTACCCTCCGCGGGCTTTTTAGTCCCCTTCCCGGACCCACTCGTCCGAACCGCCGCGGTTGTTGGCCCCTGCTTTGAGGGCCCCTCCTTGCGCTTGTCCGCAGCGAGCGGTGGGCGGAGATTCACCGCTGGGAGGAGCCTCTCTTCTTTTGCCTCCATCCGGGCACCCACCATCTGCCCACACTGCATCATGCAGATGCGCGCGATCTTCTCGATCTCCGCATCCGCAAGAGCAGGTGTCGACGAAGGGACCGGTGATGGAACCGACGACGGAGCCGCAACCGAAGAGGAGCCAGTGGCTGCGGGTATTTCCCCCTGGGCGGCGAACTGCCGCTTGAGGTCCTCCAACTCGGATCGGAGACGGCCATTCTTCTCCCAAAGCTTCGCCGTCTCCTCCGTACTTTTTCGACTAAGGAGGACCTCAACCGCCTCCTTAATGCCCTCAGCCGCCTCCTTCAGAGCACGCGTGAATGTGCCCTTCAGGTTGCCAGATTTGGTGGCCACCTTCAGGACGACATCCACACCGTCCAAAACCTGGCGACTGAGCGCCACCCCTGTCACGCTTTCCCCGGCTGCCATCCGAGCAGAGCGCCGCTCTCGGGCCTGTCGGGCCAACTCGCTGACCTCGTCAGCCGCGACAGTTTTTTGCTGGGCCCTCTTCGCAGCACTTGCCTCCGCTCTGTTGGTTCCCAACAGAGACGTTGTGGAGCCCCCGCTTTGGTCCTCCACCACGGGCTCGGAGTCGGGCTCCACAGGAACCGGCGTTTCGGGGCGCTTGAGAAAGCGACCCTGAGCGTCGCGCGACGTCGAAGCTGTCGTTCTACTTTTCGCGCGACCTCGTCCTCTTCTGCCCGTTGGCCCCGTGGGGGCTGACAGGTTCTCCTCTCTCAAAGAGAGGCCTGCCATCCAAAATTTTGACGGAGGTCCAACCATCTCTTCTTCGGCCTCCTGGGTCTTGCGCTTTGAGCTTACGCTCGAAACGCTCACCACACTCATTCTGTCAGATGCCTTGTCACAATCTGACACTGCACCCACACCCAACTGCTCGACCAACACGATCGGCAATTTGTCCAGTTGTTGGGCTATTTGTTCGTCCCCTGAGGGACAGGAGCCTCCTCGGCTCTTGTTGCCATCGGCAAGTGGAAGACAGTTGTTGCCCCCCCCAGAATACGAGGGGCATGTGCATCCGGTTTTGCGGATTCTCCGACTGCTAAGCAGTCGGTACCGCCCTGGGGTAAAATATTTTCAACTGACTTATTTTCCATGTCTTGGTTTTTTCCTTTGAAGGGTGCGGTCCCTTTGATCCCCCTGGATCCCCCCCCAGCGCTAGGGACCGGATGCCCTCCGGCCATACACCCCCTCGGCATGCTCGACCTTGGAGTTGGGAAAGCAGAGGGGGGGTGGGCGTACGACCTACTCCAACGACGGACTAGCCGTCCCTTCCCTAGCCCGGTTCCCTTCCACGACCATCAAAGATGATCGGGGAATGGAACCGTGCCCTTCCCCGTTTGTTAAGATTTGCCGCTAGCGCCAATTGTCCACCAGAACCGGTGGGCGATTGGAGCTGACGTTGCCCAGGATGCGCCACGAGGAGGCTCTTCAACTGCACCCCCAGAGGCTTTCTCCCTGGGCTAACCTCAATCACCTGAAGGCTCCCGCAGCTTCGGTGCCATCTAAACCCGCGCAACCAGCGCAACCCGCGCAACTTCCAGCGCTGACTGGCTTCCGCCATCCCAGCGCCTTTGGTAGCCCCCGCGGCCCCTACGGCCTCTCCAGCAAAACCTCAGGGAACCCAGGGCCGAAACAGCGCCCAAATCATATTAAGTACATACGCGGCTCACTTCACCACCGCCGCGGATAAAATGGCGGAAGAAATCGTTGCTGCAAACGGCAATGCACTTCGCCTTATGGAAATCCTCAGCGCGTATCCCGAGATCGCGCAAGTTCTACACTCACTCAAATATTAATTCTCAATGGATAATACGAGAGTAAACAGTAATAAACCCCGATCCCTTAAATTAGGCTTTTTCAACGCAAATGGCGTTTCAGTTCAACGCGACGAGATCGCCGCCTTCCTCCGCGACCATCAGATCGATATCCTCCTCATACAGGAAACCTTTTTAAAAAAACCTCATAACCGAAACCCGAATATTGCCAACTATAAACTAGTTCGCACTGACAGGTCTCGATGCCACAAGGGTATTGCATCCCTATAGACCCACCTCCTCTCTTCTCCCATCTGGAGACCTCTATCTGTCGGCTCGGCATGACCGGTCACCAACCGATCACCATCATCTCGGCTTATATTCCACCAGACAATGGTCCGGAGGATCCCATCTCTCTCCAAAAGGACTTCACCGCCCTCTTCGGTATGAGTGACTCCGTCATATTGGCGGGGGATCATAATGCCAAACACCCGGCGTGGAATAGTAGCACGACTTCTACCAGAGGTCGGATAATTTTCAAGTTAGGCGAATCCCTTAACTTTGACGTCATCGCGCCAATGAGTCCGACTCATTTCCCCGGAAATCCCAACCATCTTCCTGATCTACTCGATGCAGCACTGCTCAAGAATGTGAACCTCCGTTTGCAATCAATAGAGACGTTCCACGAGCTTAACTCTGACCACCGCCCAGTAGTCATGCATCTTGCGCCCTACTCTGGCCCAAGCGATCCCAACCGCCCCCCTCAGACCCAGATGATAACCGACTGGAGGAAAGTAAGTGAAAGACTGAAATCCACCACGTCGCCTCAATTGGACACCATCCCCGATCACATAGTGTCAGTCGCCGACACGACGGCCGCAATCGACTCGTTTACTGAGCACGTTCAATCCGTTTTGACGGATTGTTCACGGGAAGTTCCGGTGATGGAAGACCATCGCTGGAAACTACCTAATGACGTACGTGACTTGATAACCGAGAAGAATGCGGCTATTCGTGCCTACGACTCCTTCCCTTGTGACGCGAACAAAGCCCACATGAACCATTTACAGCGTGCTGTGAAGAAACGCATAGGGGAGGTTCGCTCAGAGGGCTGGAACAAGATGTTCAGTGAACTCGAGCCCACTCACCAAGCCTTCTGGCACCTTCAGAGGAAATTGCGCTCCTCCGAGGAGGTCTCTATGCCTCCCCTCATCCACCCCGACAAGAGCGTCGCGTTCGACAGCACCGACAAGGCCGAATGCCTTGCTGACAGCCTAGAGTCCCAGTGTTCTCCCAGCTCTCAACCAGTAGACCAAGCTCACCTGAACAAGGTCGACGCTGAAGTCGAACGGAGAGCCTCCCTTCCACCCGTCGAAGACCCTGATGATCCTCTGCCTCCCGTCACTCCAGACGAAGTGCACGACATCATAAAAGGACTCCAAGCTCGTAAAGCCCCCGGTTCGGACGGTATTACCAACAAGGTAAACAAACTCTTACCTGCCCCTCTAATGATGCTTATGACCGCCATCTTCAATGGCGCCTTGAGCAACAACATCTTCCCACAAGCGTGGAAAGAAGCAACAGTCATCGGTATCCCAAAGCCAGGCAAGCCAAAGTCTGAGCCCTCCAGCTACCGTCCCATTAGCTTACTCAACGTTCTCGGCAAAATCTACGAGAGGCTTATTTATAAGCGTCTCAAAGACTACGCCGAAGCAAAGAGCCTCATTCCCAACGAGCAGTTTGGTTTCCGTCCCCATCACTCGAGTATCCACCAGGTCCACCGTATCGTAGAGCACTTGTGCGCCGGTATGCAGCGTAACGCGACGACGGGGGTGCTGTTCTTCGACATAGCGAAAGCCTTCGACAAAGTCTGGCACAACGGCTTGTTATACAAGCTTTACCAACTAGGAGTGCCAGATCGTCTCGTGCTCATCTTACGAGACTTTTTGTCGAATCGCACCTTCCGCTATCGCATCGAGGGTGCACTCTCGTCCCTTCACCCTATTTGCGACGGTGTCCCTCAGGGTTCCGTCATATCTCCTCTAGTTTTCACGCTGTTAACCAGCGATATCCCAAAGAGTAAAAAGGCTCAACTGGCTCTCTTCGCCGACGACACTGCCGTTTACTATACTGGTCATTGTCCCAATGCTATAGCTCGTACTCTCCGAACCTCCGCAAACGTCTTAGGCGCTTGGTTCCGGAAATGGAGAATCGAGATCAACCCCGATAAGAGTCAGGCGGTTCTCTTCTCGAGACGTCGTTTACTCCCTCCCCCACTTCCCAGCCCGATCACTATGTACGGTAAGCCGATCCCCTGGGAGAAGCAAGCCAAATACCTAGGCGTGATCCTCGATGAAAACCTTACCTTAAAATATTAAGGCGGTTCGCGCGCGCGCCTCCTTCGCTCTTAGCAGGCTCCACTTTGTACTGACAGCCCGTAGTAAACTGTCACTTAAATGCAAGCTGGGCATCTACACCGCAGTCATCCGTCCCATCATGACCTATGCCTGCGTTGTATTTGCGCACGCTCACCCACGTCATCTCCATAAGATGCAGACCCTCCAGAACCGTTTCCTCAGAAAGGTCACGGGTGCCCCCTTCTATGTCCGCAATATAAATCTCCACATCGACCTTAAAATGCCTACCATAAACCAGTTCATGAAACGCTTATCGAAGCGTTTCTTAGACTGTGGCATCAAACACTCCAACCCCTTGATCTCAGCGGCCGCCCGCTACACTCCCTCCCGCATTAGCAGATTCGCCGACCAAGGCATACTTTAATCGCCCCCGACGACGCCACTACCCTCTCCAGGAGAGTAGTAAGGCCACCAGCACACTACATAAGCCCAAAACCATCATAGGTTGACCTGCGAGAACCATTCTGAAAAAAAAAAATGTTTAATGAATTAATTTGTAGTAGCGGCAACTGCGGCTTCCAGCAGTTGATTTTACTGAAGGAGATGCGGACGGAAAGGATATCTATATATACGATGAAAGTAAACAGTGACAAGCAGAAGATTCATCCGGTGGCAAAAAGAGCAGAGCGTAGGAGAGAAGATATTTTTATTGTATTCATTTAAATTTATGTATCTTTGTATGTAGCGATGCATGGTTTAATTGTGTTATTTGTTAGTTCAAAAGATTTTTGTTAGTAGTTATTTTTCACTGTATGTACCAGCCTAACAATTGTAGGAAGTTATTTATTGTGGTTCAAAATTGTATACCTGAGTAATTCATGAAACTATGTTAGGTTAGCAACCTACTTTTGTGTTATTGTGTAAGATACTTACGTGTGTCGACGTTTGACGATAATTATATTCTTATCTACGTGCATAATTCAGAATGATATTAATTCACAATAATAATTGGAAATTAAAAATATTTGAAAAAGTAGGTCTCAATGTAATATCCAGTCTATTATTTTCTACAATTGATGTCTTCTGCAAATTATGTAATTATTTTGCCAATGTTAAGAAATAATATATTTATATTACTAAAAACTGAAAGGATATTTAAAAAAATCACGTCAAATGCAAGTCACGCGACATTCCGTATTTCAACCAGTGATAAACATGTATGTAGTCATTTCGTTTTTTATCAAGGAACTTGAGGTTTCCTTGAATAAGTAAATTAATATGTTTTTCAGTGACGACCATTCATTTCCCTCAGAGAGCCAATGCCTTCTCATAAGAAAACTTTCTACAAGTTTCAAAGTTTTGTAGTCATCTGCGCTTCTAACCACCAAATCCTCAGAGTGAATATGTCACAACATTGTGAGTTACATGTGTTTGGTTCGAAGGTCATGGGACCCACACAGATGTTACGAATGTGTGAAATGAAAGAAGGTATCTGAAATTTTAAACGGATTAATGACTAAGATTGTATTTTGTAATATTTATTGTGATTTATTAACAGATTAGGCAACGACGTTAATCCCATGAGTCACATAACAAAGAGATGATTCTTTGCTGCTAGATAATCTCAAAATCCCTGCATAGTGGAAAAGAAAATAAAAAGAAAGAAAATACATTTATTTGACACAATAATAAAAGCAATATCCCTAAAAGTGTTTAATTAAAGTTAATAAATGGATTTGTTCTCTTGTAAAAAGGTTTTCCAAATGAAACCTACGAACTACACAGTTGCTTTCTATTACTCTAACAAAAAGCTTCATTTGAAAACTTACTGCAAATTTGAAAGTTTTAAAGACACTCGTAAAAATTTCACAATTTTACGAATCTGAGTGCCGGAAACATTGACTGCGGCGAGAGCTTGTGCTTATCTCCTGAATAAATATTCAGGAGATAAGCACAAGCTCTCGCCGCAGTCAATGTTTGAATAAACGCTATGTGGCAGCGTTCACTAACCGTCACCGTATGCAACATATAAGCCTCCAATCATGCAACATCCAACTCTATTTGCTTTAGCCTTAACCAAAAGAGTTCCAACTAACATTTAACTTACCAGCAATCTGTCTACTCCTCTCTTGGCAATGAGAAGCATACAACCACACATGGTTAGTATGCTCATTGCCAAGTCTGACTAAAACCACATTACATTAAGCAGATAATTTATAACTCGACTGATAAAACTAGACGATGTTAGCCGAAAATGCAGGTTATTCGAGATGCCGTGGACTTATTGATCGGTTAGGTTTTTCTAAATAGATGAAAATAGTGACATTGATATTACGATGACACGATCTGTAATACAAAGGTCAAAAGGTCATCATCATATTAAGTTACAACAAAACCGTAATGATATTACGGTCTCGTCAATCCACGCTATAGTAGAATGAGGAGAATAATTATCATGACATTTTAAATCTACTGTAACAATTTCTGGGAGAACTTATGGGAGTTCTCAGCATAACCTTTAACAAGGAACTAAAATCGTTAACAGTTAAACAGTACCTATTCACTGAGGGAAAACATCTCCCAAAACGAATTTAGTCAAACTTGGAGTAACAGCCGCTTTAACTTTTAAACGACAACGATTTATTCGATTTTTTGTTTTCCCTCTAATAGCTGTTTAGTAAACAATCCTAGGAATGTTTAGGCAAACTCATTAGTAGGGACAAGTTTAATCTTGGGACGGCTGACCATTACGGGTAATTTAAGCATATTGAAAAACTTCCCAATTTCTAACTAAAACGTAAAATAACTGTTGTATACGAAAGACTAGATCATTTTATTGTACCCTATGAAATAAAATCTAATTTCATCGATGTAACGAACCAAACATAGGAAAAGAATGGATTTCCGTATTGCTGCAAAATCGGCATCCAGTTTCAGTCGAGTCTAATAATGTGGTTACAGATGTAATTTTATGATGCAGGCTACGCAGAATGTGGTTGACATAATTTATTTTGCATAGTGAAATATTGATTGACAATACTACGCAATAAACGTACGCCGATTCCGGCTTGACGTCGACGTTCGGTACGGGTGTACCGAACGTCGACGTCACTCCGGAATCGGGTGATATGTTAAGACGCATTAGAGAACGGAATAATCATAGAAACAAATCTTTGCTTTGTATTAAAAACAATACGAGTATGAGTATATGTTATCGGATCCAAAGAATAGCCATGCCTTTAATTCTATAAGGCTCTGCAAAAGCCACACATTTTGACCAAGACGTAAGACTATTAGAGTAAGGCCTTGTAGAGTTAGGGGCTTGGCTGTACTTACATTAAACCTGATAACTTTTAAACAGTGAGACGTCTTGGCGACCTACTTCATATGAAATGTTTTTGGTAGGATTTCATTTCTTTTTGTAGCGTGCTATTTATTTTTATTTTAGCCGTGATATTGTACTGATGTAACACAGACATATTAACATCATAACCATTACTCTTAGAATAGTCGAGAGAAAAAAAGGTATTTCTTGCACGTCAGCAGTTAATTTCTTCACTGCCAATGAAAAAATATGTAGGTTAAAAAAAATGTTAAATAATTACTTGGTTAGTAAAGTACAATTTAGTGTGTGATAAAAGCGTGTTTTTTTAGCACGTATTTTTGTTTTAGTACTTTTTGTCTAGTATATTCTTCATTATGTTGATAAGTCTGAAGTTAACGAAGTTACGACTTGAGCGATATACTAGGAGCCACTGAAGAATGAGTTCCACTTTCACGTCTTGGCACCATCATCACACCCTCGTTACCAAGTGCAATCTATTGGACTCTTCGTAACAAATAATATGAGCACAAATATGAGGGCTTAACTAGAAGATACTGAAGCGTTCCGCTATCCACCTCCTGGCTTCATCATCAGACCCTCCCCAATCTATTCAACTCGTCATAACGAATTAAATGAACCTGAACTCGACAGTTTAACTAGCAGCCACGGAAGAATTCAACTATGCGACTCCTGGCTCCATCATCAGACCCTCGACACCAAGTGCAATATATTAGAGTCATCAAAAGAAATCATTCTGTTCAGAAACGATACACTTACGCCAACGAATAATATTGTTAAACATTTTAAAAGAGTAACGGTAGAGTTTCTTGCCTCTTCTTCTCCATACGAAACTACCTTTTGGAAGGGACGCCCAGAATCAATTCTATTTGAATGTAAATGTTGACGTTCAAAAGTGCCTTTTAGTGCCTATTTGAAATTTTTTTTTTTGACTTTAATCCAATCATCAAAACATTTTGAAACGCTTTTCCGGAATTGAGTTCAGTTCTAGATTCGAATTTTCCTTCATGTCTTCTACCGAATGAAAACTGAAATGAGAGTTTAGGAAAAAATAAAGAAGTCAGCTGAAGACATATCTGAATAAGGTGCTTGGTCGATAGTATTTGTTCAGTTTTTAGTCAAAAATTCGTTCACAATGAGGACCTTGTGCGCAGGCGCATAATCGTGATGCAAAATCCAATAAACTTGGATTATACATATATTGTTGATACACTGCAGACTGCCGCTGTACTGGGTTCCCGTTAAGGTGAACAGAAGCGATGCAAAAAGGTGACTGGATGGAGCTACCACGCGCGGGGCTATGATCGTTCGTGGAAAATGGTAGGTCTTTACAAGGCTTGATTTTTGAAAATATTTCGTGTCAGTCGTTCAATGTTAAAAATAAAATCAAGTGGTGTCAGAAAATTGAAGATAGTATACAAATGATATTTTTGGCCTTGCAGAAAAGAAAATAATTTTATTAAATTTTCGGATGCGACTAAAAAAGTTAAATTTGAAACAGAGCCTATGTCTGTTGATGGTTTTGAGAAAACTCACATGTTTTCTCCTCTATCTCTCCTCTCCAGTTACTGATATTTTCTGAAAGTTGACCCCCTGAATGCGGACTGTAAGCTCAGCAATGACACCGTTGTAACTGAGTTATAGCCAATGTTTACGTTAGGAGATGTAATGTCTGCAGTGACTATTATAAAGCGTGGTAAGTCACCTGCACACGATGGTCTCAGTATTGTGCACCTTGTCTGGGGAAGCGCCAACCTGTTTCCATATCTGAGTACGTTTTTTGACTTATGTGACAAAGACACCTACTTGCCAAACTTTTTAATTAGAGCTGTGGTAGTTCCAGTCATCAAAAATGGAACAAGCGATTTGAGCGGATCCAGTAAAGAACTACTGACCAATTACGCTTGTTACGGTACTAGGTAAGGTGCTGGAGCGTCTGCCTGAACTGCAGGAAAATATAAAAAATTATGATGCATAGTTTCTCTTGAGTCCCTCGATCAAAGGCTTGAGGAAACTGTTGTCTGTCTGTCAGCATTACGCTGATGCTAATGGACTGAAATATAATGTTCTCAAAACCGAGTCTATGGTATTTAGGTCTGGAGCTGAAACGACCATGAAGGTCGTACAGCACTTTAAATACATAAAAAGAAAGCGTAGAGCCCTCTCAGTGAGGAGAAACATGATAGCGCGCAAGTTTGTGAATTGCGCCAAAGACGTAAAGAACAGTCCGTCCAGAGCCTATAAAGATGAAACCTAAAAAAGATGTATAGTTCCTTATGGGTTAAGTACAATGATACTTACCAAACCCTTATGAAACTGCCTAGATACTGCAGTGCCTGGACCAAGTTTGCCGAAACAAGGGTCCCGAACTTATACACCATCATGAGGTCGAGGGTTGCGTCTTTTTAGCTAAGTTTGAGGAGCTTTAGTAACAGCATTTTGAGGGTAGTCTCTTGCAACCTAGCAAGCCCCATATTTGTGCAATGGAACACTGTTCACCTAAGCGGGAACAAAAAAAGTCGAAATTATTTATTATTTTTGAGGACTATGGCTACCTCACACCTCTAAGTTTTAATTATTATTTTCTTGTTTAATGTCAATACCACTAAACATAACTTTTCATTTATTTTTTTATTTCCATACCGTAATTTTTTTGTAAGAGTATTTTGCCTGTAATAAAACAGTATTTATTTTATTTTATTTTAAAGAAAAACTGTTTATTTTGTACAAACAAAACGCGCATTACAAAAAATTACACACATAATGAATAACCCTCACTTTGGGGGTTTTAAAACTGGGGTTTGAAGGAAATAATATTTCACTTTCTTCTTGGGACTTTCTTCTCACTTGGGAGTTCGCACCAGAAAAACCGACACTTAACCTCAACTTTAGTTGAATCCCAGATGTAGTAGTTACACCTTAGAATAGTAGTGGTTCCATTTTAAAACGACCAACGTTCTATTTTACGACGATCAATGTTCTAATTTAATATTTAATTGTTTGTCCGAGAACTTTTAATTTTGAAAGATTAGACGACGATAATATACAAAGGCTGATTTAATAAAGTCGACTCTTACATCCCACCATGAGCGTTAGTGCCTTTAAACATGGTTTAAAGGCGCCACCATAATAATTAAAACGTGACTGCGTGGTTAAGATGATGATGATCTGCATATTTTAAGGGAAGTAGTACTAATGTAACTAATAAAGATTGCCACCATAACTGTTAGGAACCTATCTAAGGACTAAACTCAAAAGCAGTGGACTGTAATCAAAATATAAAAATAATCCACTATTGGCAAGCGAATGGAGTGCGCGGGCGTGCCGTCGTCCGAGATCGGTAGCGAAGTGGTCGATGGCCCGCGTTCCGCACGCCGCACCTCTCGCCGCCTTCCGACGTCTCACGGCAATAGCCGAAGATTGCCGAGTGGTCGGAGGCGCCTGAACATCCTCCCCGGGTTGAAGCATTCAAGTGCGAGGAAGTGGGCAGACGTTGTTGTAAGCCCGCACCACCGTTCCTCTCTTCGTCTTCAACTCCACTACCCGTGTGGTCCCGTCGCAGCCAGGGAAGACCTTGATGACACGCCCCAGTGGCCACACAAGGGCGGTTGCAAGAACCAGTGCTCCCACTGAAAGTTGGCCTGTTGACGCTGTCCATTAAGTTTTTTGCTGGAGCAGAGAAACATATTCTAATTGAAAGCGGTTCCAAAAATGTTGCTTTATATGCTCCATTCTTTGGTACCGCTCCAGTCGCCCAATGTTGAGATCAGTAACCTGTGGATGCGGAACAGATATTAGTGGTCGCCCAATTATGAAATGTCCAGGAGTGAGAACGGAAAAATCTAGAGGATCAGTGGAAAGAGGGGTAAGAGGACGGGAATTTAAGACGGCCTCTATTTGAGTCAAGCACGTGGCCATCTCCTCGTAATTCAAGTGCGTTAAGCCTAAAAGTCTCTTTAAGTGATATTTAGTAGATTTGACTGCGGCTTCAGCAATGCCGTTGAAGTGGGGGGAGTAAGGAGGCGCAAAAGAAAATTTGATGCCTTGTTGAGCTACTTCGGACACGATATTCGAGTCTTGTAAAAACTTATGTAGCTCATTGCAAGTACCTATAAAGTTTGTACCGTTATCGGACAAGATGCTTTCGGGTTTACCACGACGAGCCACGAAACGGTTCAAGGCAGCCATGTAGGCTTCTTTCGTAAGATCTGTAACAAGCTCGATGTGAACAACCTTAACGGCAAGGCAAACAAAAATACACAGGTACGCCTTTATAAGCCTGCACCCTCGCCCTTTACGATCAGCTATCAGCACTGGCCCAGCATAATCGACACTACAATTCAAGAATGGGTGTTCTAAATGTGTCCTTGATGAGGGCAACTGACCCATTGTAGGTTGCACAATTTTACACTTGTTTTTAAAACTTTTGGTGCGTTTTTAACAATATGTTTAGAAAGATATCTACCACCAAGAGGCCAATACATTTGGCTTATATTTGCCAAGAGCAGCTGAGGGCCAGCGTGTAAGCAGTCGAGATGATATTTTTGAAATATTATTTTAGTTATATGGTGCTTAGCACATAATAATATGGGATGCTTGACATTATAATCATAAGGTGAGTTGTCAAGTCTCACACCTACGCGTATGAGACCGTTCGAATCTGTAAAAGGACACAAAGAAATAAGCCTATTCTTTTTTTGTAAAGACTTACCTGATTGCAATAAATTATACTCATCCGGAAACATATCCATTTGAGCGTGACGTAAAATAAAATTTGCAGAGTTTGTAAGTTTCTCATAGGAAAGGGAGCCAAGGAATTTATTAAGTTTATGTTTTAAATTGTAAATAAATCTTAGTATATAAGCGACGACTCTCTGTTAGTGGCTATAATTGGAATATTTGTGAATAAGTGATTTAATGAATAAATTATCATTATTATGATGTGACAAACTGTTGTATGATTGATGATGAGATGCGTGATCAGTGAAGTGTACAACTTTAGGTAGATCTTGCTTCAAGTTTTCATTTGGCATTTTTGGCCAATCTACTCGTATTTCATCATTTAACGAAAACTGACACCTGACCACCATGACGAAAACTTGCTGATAAGTTCAGCACTCAGCCCACGAGAAACAAGATCCGCTGGATTTTCCTTCGACGGCACGTAGCTCCACGTGTGCCCTTTAGTGCATTCTTGTATTTCATTAATACGATTACGAACGAAAGGTTTCAAAAAATTTGGTGTCATGGAAAGCCAACTTAACACTATCGTCGAATCGCACCAAAAGTAACATTTGCTAACGGGTTTGGTGAAGGAATTCCGTACATTAACACACAGTCTTGCTCCTAATAAAGCCCCACATAACTCAAGTTTGGGGATGGTTGTTAGCTTGATTGGTGCAACACGATTTTTAGACACCAACAGGTGTACTCTTATCAACCCATCCCTAGTACTAGACTTAATATAAATACATTCTCCGTAGGCCTTTTCGGATGCATCTGTAAACACATGAATCTCATTTACAGTTGAATTGTCACACGAAATCCACCGGGGTATTTTAAGGGTATTTAAACATGGTAGACTATGCACTAACATTAACCAGGAGGCATATATATTTTCTGGTACTTGCTCGTCCCAATCACACTTAGCCATCCGTAGACTTTGTATGATAATTTTAGTCTCGATAATACAAGGCCCTACCAGACCTAATGGATCAAATATTTGGCTAATCAAAGATAAAATATGGCGCTTTCTTATTGGTTTGCTGGTATCGATTGATATTGAAAACTCGAGAGAATCAGATTTACATAGCCAATATAGGCCTAACGTTTTAGATGACACGTTTCTATCCGCAGACAAGTTCAACCTACCAGAATGCCCTGAAACACCGGTTATTTCATAAAATCTCTAAACTATTAGAATGCCACTTTCTCAAATGAAAGTTAGCTGACGCTAAAATTGATGCAACTTCTTTAGCCATCTGGACCACCTTGGAAACGGAGTCGCCGCCACTCAGATAATCGTCGACGTAAAAATCTCGTTCAATGGACGTTTTTACAATGTCATTAGAGGCGGTTGTTGCTAGACTGACTAAGCTCTTAGTATAAGGGGCAGAAGCTGTACCATACGTAACAGTATTAAGACTGTACGTTTGAAGTGGTAGCTTAGGGTCAGCACGAAAGATTGTTTGCTGTAATAAACGTTGTGATGGATTTACCTCAATGGACCTGTACATCTTCTCTATGTCACCAGAAATAACAAACTGGTGCTGACGAAAACGCAGCAGTATATAAAAGAGATCATCTTGGACAGTGGGTCCCATTTGGATGTCATTAAACGACACTCCAGAAACAGTCGCTGCTGATGCATCGAAGACTACCCTGAGGTTAGTCGTGGTACTGGATTCTCGGATGACTCCATGATGTGGCAAAAAGTACTAATTTATGTTACCTGAATGTGGTTTCCTTGTTGAGTTATTCACAGTCATGTGTCCTAAGCTCACGTACTCCTCGATGAATGCGACATATCTTTCCTTAAAGGCAGGATCACGTTGGAAACGACGTTCCAATGATAAAAATCGACGTTTAGCCATTTCATATGACTCGCCTAACTCACTGGGATCATTTTTAAGAGGCATTGTAACTACGAAATGCCCGTTTTGATCACGCACAGTGTTAACACGAAAACTTTCTTCGCATGCTCTTTCTTCCTGTGACAAGGAGTGCTCAGAAGAAACGGAATCAAGCTCCCAAAACTTGTTGAGGCTGTTATTTAAATCGTTCATAGAGATATTACAAAAATGTGAATTTATATTTTTGGATGGATGTTTTGGAAGGGCCATGGAGCCTGATACTATCCATCCGAGTTTTGTCTCATGTTACTTGGGCAGATTTTTGCCTAAATTAATAGATGCACTGCCTAGAATATTCCAAAATACTTCAGCACCAACCAGTATATCGATCTCGGATGGTACGTTGATTTAAATCGAATGGTATGGGAATGCTACTGATGTCGACTAAAATAGACGGCAGTAATTTGGTGATTGTAGGTAATACGAAACAATTAATGTCTGTCTTATAGCTGCCGCTGCACGATTCAATGGTTAGTTTGCAAGACTGTGTACTTAATGTAGTATGACTGTTTATACCTGTCACCGTGGAACTCGTGCTACGTCGAGGAAGTCCTAGCTTCTCACATAGTTTCTACGTAATAAAATTAGCTGTGCTACCGTTATCGAGCAGGATCCTGGCGTCGGCCTGGACGCCTCGGTGGTTCACCACTCTCACCAACGCTGTGGACAGTAAAATATGAGAGGTAGTGTGTTGCGACCGAGTGTCACTCGACAAGGAGATATTTTCTGAGGTGCCATTATGTGGAGCGGCACCTCCAGAAATATCAGCGGGCAATGCTATACTATTGGGCATTGGATCTTGGAAATGAGTAGACTGTTCAACATATAAAAGGGTATTATGTCTACCTTTACAATATTTACAACGAACCAATCTACATAGTTTTGTTAGATGAACACTACGTAGACAGTTAAAATAAAGATCAATGCCCACTTCCCATACATTTCAAAACCTGATAATGAAAGTTTATGTAATTATAAGGTATAGTAGAAACACTATCTGTAAGTTTAGAAAATAATGTCATATGGTAATTTTCACAATTGAAACGCTACGAAGTCCAAAAAATATGAATGTTACTTTTTAGTTTAGGATTTGTCGTTATTAAGAAATAAATGTGCTAGAACGAATTATTTAACACTCGAAGTTTAGTCTAAAATGGTAATGCTTACTTAATAATACATATCTATGTTCTAAAACTTCTTTTTTACCTTGTGAATTCCTTATAACTAGCTGCCTTTATTTCACTGCTTAGACTCTCGATGATTGTCACTATAAATTGAGTGTCGAGCATTAAATTTCAAACGTCAAAAAAACGTTTCAATCGTCCTAACTCAATTACATATTGCATGATTAATTAATTTAGTTATTCATTTTATTTTTTAAATAATCTGTATTATACATTGACTAAAAAAGGTATACTTACTGAGTAAATAAAACGTAAAATAATGTATGAAACTTAGAAACAGAGTTGAATTAAGTCAAGTAGCAGTGTGTAAAATGGAACGTTGTAAAAAAGGTTAGTTGAGATGCGTTCAAAATATGCAAATATGTTTACACTTGAAGTAGAATAAGCATAAAGAAATATTTAAATTAAAAAAAATCCTGCGTTTTTTGTGACAAATATGTATCTCTATACTCAAGCCAGTACTGATAACCACCATCGAAATTAGGCAAATCAATTTTAGGTAAGCGTATAAAGTTACGTTGTTGGAACGATTCACCCGAGTGTTTGATTACCGAGCCCGCTACAGACCAGCCATCACCGCTCTCGTTACTGGCAAGCAGGCCGTGCCCTGCGCTGCGAGTGCATGGTAACGGTCCTCGAACTTATATTAACTTATAAATCTAAAGAGGCCATAACGAAATATAGTAAGAAAGGTTATTGGTTAAAAAACACTAATTAATTATGCGTAGCAATGTTTCGTAATGAAATTGGCAGTTAAGTTTGAGCAAATCACATAAAAATGTGAATGAATGGCCGCGTGACCTTGACGAATGTCACGGGAGCCAGCGTGCTACACCGGTCAATGACCGCTCAGCTGTTACAATTCTTACGAAAACAGCTGATCATGCACCAAAGTATCGGTAAATAGCCTGGCGATTTAGCAGTGCACAAGCGTAAGCAGCATAGGAGTGTAAGAGATAACTATAATCTTAACACGTATTGACTCAAATATGAACGTGAAAACGGAAAATAATTTGAATTTAACCGAATAAAACACTCAAATTTGTTTGAAAAGGATATAAAAGGAAAAAATACGTACCAATCTTCGAAAACAATATAAAAATATTTACTGTTATACAGCAATAGAGGAAAGAAGTGACAAAAATATACAGTTGAATTTCAAAATTAAATTATATCCGTTATGAATATAACGAAGTTCTACAATGAAACATCAATGATAGGAAAAAAAAATTATTTATAAGAAAAAATAAAATCGAATTTTGAAATGAAGAAAAAAAATATGACAGCCAAACTGCTCAAACATGTTGCAATGTAGCGTTGTAGTCGATTTCTTAAAGATCAACTAAAACGCACGTCTCTAGTAACGGTTTACGAGAGTGCCATCCCTAAATCTTTCAAATAATCTTTCAAATTCCCACCACGTCAATCATTGGTGTCGTGGTATGGATTGCGCCATAAATATCCCTGCCGGACACCTACGTCTTCTTTCCTTCGCATCAAGCAGTAAGTTAACTTTACCCCGAGATAAACGGGTAAGTGTTCAGTGTGATTGCCTATACTCTTATTTGTGTCATGTCAGATCGCATTCTCTATGTATTTCTGTCTGCGCGGTCTGGCAGCTATTTTGATTGTTCTCGGCAGCCCCACTATGACTGTCGAGAAAGCTATTTACCGATAGTGGCTTCTGCCACATCACCTGTCACCATTACTGCACATCTCTGTGAATGCGTGCGCATGCTTCTTGCATTCTTCGCTATGCTTGTCTCGCTGCGCTGTGCCTTGCTGTTCGCTTAAATCGCCTAGCCACGCGGCGAGGGACCTCCGAGAATGCCCGCGGCATGTGCAAGGCATAACCTATAATTGTGAGCCGCCGCGATGGGTGAGTCTTCCTCCATCCACCTTGCATTGGGCTTACGGCTGGGAGACGCACACATCGACGGAGGCTTGCAGTTCTGGCACAACGCTTACGGGAGCACCCGCCTTGGGCTGATTCGAGGGTTCCTGCCTACCGCTGACTGACGTCATAGCTGCCTCCGCCCTACCGCTGGAGAGACGCCAGTCACGCGAACTGCACACGCGGCCGCTACCGCCGCCTGAATCTGCCATCCACGTGGCTCGTGGGTGCCGAGACCCCACGCCCGCCACGTGTTGAGGCCCCTGCCGAGCAGACCACGTGCCTACACGCGGTCGTGCATCCCTGCGTGGTGCTGCCCACGTGATCTCTGGGGTCGCTCCCCAACACTGCTGCCTGCCCTGTGACCTCACGCCGGACCACATGCTGCGGCGTAGCCAAGCCCAGGGCACTAACGTTCTCTTCTACTAACTACAGTGACCAGTGAACCAGTACTTTAGAGACCTTAAAACCTACTTCCCTGATTTCTGTGTCTCGTGAAATAAATGTGTAAAGTGACCTTTGGTTTAATTCCTTAACTACCTAGAAACCCACTTGCCACAGTGGCGCCCAACGTGGGGCCCGAACCCACGACCCTGAGATTAAGAGTCTCATGCTCTAACGATTGAATAATGATTGAATGTAGCGGTTAATTCTGCCCAACTAAAAATCTGTATTTGCACTTTTGCACTTGATCATTACAAGTTTTTATTCTCATACATCGCATTTTTTGTGTGTATACCTCACCCCGAACATAACACTTAGCATTAAAAGGTTGGTCCTTATGTGCCCTTAAGTGTTGATGAAATAATTTTCAATCAGATCTATGAATAGGTACATCTATTTATAACATTACTAGCAAAATAGAAAGAAACATTATGAAAATCTCTTTTGTTACGCACAAAGGCGGATTTTGCTTTACTAAACCACAAAAGAAAATCCGTCTCGAATATACCTTCTTATAAAAACCGGACCAGAGCGAGTTGAACTTACGTGGAGAGGGTTTCGTAAGATGATGTTACCCACCAAAAACATTTAATGAAAAGTAGGTTGCCAAGAATTACATAATGCTCTCACTGTTCAAAAGTTATACGTAAGGTTTGTGGTGTAAAGCCTTGTAGAGTTAGGTTCTTAGTTCTAATGTACACGTTAGATCTGAAAATATTTTAACAGTGAGAGCATTACGGAAGTCTTGGCGACCTACTTTGCATGAAATGTTTTTGATAGGACATCATTTCTTTTTGTAGGGTGCTCTATTTCTTTTTATTTCAGCGCTGCTATTGCACTGATATTACAAAGACATGTTAAAATGATAACACTTACTCCTCAGATAATCTGCAGTCTCCAATTACTTTAATATTACTAAGCAACGTATATTTATTACGTGAACGTTTGGTCCGAATGAAAGAAGAATGAATGAATAAAGTGTTACGAACAACTTAAATATGTTTTTCTTTAGAGCGATAATATTTCGTATTTTACTGGGTAACCTGTCAATCTATCAGTCATGAGATATATTCAAATGACATGTCAACAAGATTACTAGTCAAAAGTGTTACGTTAAAAAAGTCAGCTCCCACCAACTTTTGAGGCCAATTGTTAGTAAATAAGAACAGTACATTACTTCAAGCTGTTCGTATCAATGGAGTATTTCTGCATCAATGAAATAGTCTGAGTAAGAGAATATGATTACTATTTCCGTCACGTCCCTGAGACTGAAAAAAATGCAAATGGAAAGCGTTATACTCGTACTGTAAAGGTTTTTTTTTTTGTAACTACAACGATGCAACCATGATTGTCAAATGAAAATTGTTGTCTTTAAGTTGCGGCGAGAAAAATGGCATAACTTAGATCAGATTTAAATTCTACTGACGTCACCAATAACAATCAATAATCATCTGCCCAGCCTGTTCCCAACTATGTCGGGGTCAGCTTCTAATCTTACCGGATTTAGCTGAATGTCAGTATTTTACCAATGACAATCAATCAATAAAAAATAGTGTAATCGGTCTCTGAACTACATGTCTACATCACTACACTATCAATTTACTAAAATTGCTTGACAAGGATACTGAAAAATTAAACGATTTCTATCAATCTCTATTGTTATCGACATCAAAAGCCATCAAAATGTGTTTGTGTTGTTTTCATCTTCAAAATGGATTTGTTATATTGAACGCCAGTATTCTGAAAGGTTTAAGGTTCGATTTGCATACCACGTTTTTCGTGCATTAAACATGAGACACACCGGGAAATTCCCACGGTGAATATTTGATTTGGTTCCAACCCGAGCGCGTGACGTGTCGATGTTTTTCAATAGCGTTACGTACGGCTCGGTGATCTCCCATCCTTCCATTTAAGCTGTAGTTGATAAGGTGCGGATTTCTGCTTTCTGTGTGTATAAATCCGTGGAAATGAATTAGTAATTTCGAAGTAGCGCTGGGAATTATTTTTATTTATGTTTAAATGCAGTATGAAATCGTTAACCCTATTAAATTGTACATAATATAATTTGAAATGTCGTTTAATTTAAAAAGTGAAATACTTTTGTTATTTAGACGATATTTCAACTAACTTTTGAACTTCTAAAAAGTACGATTTATGGTTTTTTAAATATAATTAATAAAGTCAAGGCCTTTGTCTTCTTGACGAAAGCAAACATCCGTACATATGGCAAATTAAATAAAATCGTCTACCGTCGTCACGGAAACCATCAACCTCCTTTGTCCACTTCTTTTGTCCACTCTTGTTTAACAGAAAATTACTACCTATTGCTTTGTGCAGCTTAGATCTGTGTAATACCTCTAGATTTCTTAATCTTGAAATGAACTTGTGATCTTGTATCGGTCGCTTTTTTCACTTTTTCTGCTATTTTCTATATAGAAAAGGGAATGTTGCGTTCTTTTTAGTGCGATAGTAGCTGTTTCCCACGACTTCGTCTGCGATCCATGATGAAAATTAGTAAATGTCTTTTTCCAGATCTATGTGAGTGCCAAATTTCCTCCAAATCCGTTCAGCCATTTTAGCATGAAAGCATATAATAATAAATAAATACATTATAAAAATATTAGTTAGGAAGTTAGGATGAAGAAAAACCGTACACCCTACACTAATCAACTACATTATGCGGCAGAACAATATGCATTTAAATGAATAAAATAGTTGAAAATTAATAAATTCAATTCATAGAACAGTAACAGCTTTCAACTACTCAATTAAAAGGATTACCATTGGTTAAACAAAATCATGAGAATTAATTTAAATCATAAATTGAATGAGAGCAAATAAATTCCACTAGTGAAACATCCATAGTTTAATAAGAGTAGGGATAGAGGTAAATGGTAATTACAATAATTTATGGGACCACAATTGTCCAACGAGAATCGATTATGTCGATGTATTGTATTTACGTTGTGGCTTCACGAATCAATGTGTTTAAAGGGCGGAGTGACTCGTGTTACGCTGAACGATTAATAGTGTTGGTACGGGCTGTAGTTAATATCAGTAACGTTAATTTACCGAAATCCCAAACAAACGTGCAGACATGACATGTAAAATAAAGCGAATACGCTAAAAAATAAAATAAATAAAATAATATATTCAGGCTACAACGGCCCATAAACCATACCAACTAACATACAGGATAATTATTTTACCAGTGCGCAAACACTAATCATGAATTCAGCATAAATAATATTCTAGACCCCCTTTTTTTCTGGTTGGGAAGTCATCAAATGACTTCTTCCGCTCTGGGTGGAGCGGGAGGGCGTGTCAGCCTTTTACTGATTAAAACCCACCCGTGTTCCTTCAGTTGCCTGTGCCAGGGCCAGGGTTATCTCTTTAGAATTTCCCGCGACCCTGAGGCCTCGGCCCTATCGGACCCCGTCATTTTGTGCTGACATCTCTTTGAGGCGCGTGTGGGACACGACGCACCGTCGACCCGGGCCTGGTCCCTACCGGAAGGCGAGCTACCCATTGCCCGCCGACCGCGAGCCCGCGCCTACGGCGGCCGGGAATCTGCATGCGACTCCCGACGCCCAGGGCGTCTCCTGCGGCAACTAGGGGCGTGAGGGCGCAAAGCTCTCTCCCTCACTCGCTCCGCCTCCTCCTTCACGAGCTTGCTTCGCAGAAGAAGCTGACGGCTTTCCATTCCCTCTCGCTCCGTACCATGGCCTGGACCAGGGCCGGACGAGAGAGATCGCCGCCGCCGATCACCTCCGCAAGGACACTGCGGTGCTCCGCCCAAACTGGGCAGACCTCCACCGTATGCTTCACCGTGTCTTCCGGGCGATCCACACAATTTTTCGTTTAAAAAAATAGTAATGGATGTATAGGTAGAATGCCTCACCTATACATCTCAGGGACCGTTTCTAAATGTTGAAAAAATACACGAAACCTAAATAAGGAAAGGGTCTGCCTCATAAACTTGTCCTTCTATATTTTAGGTATACCTTTCTCTTGTTTTCTTAAATTTCTTATCTTAGTCTTATTTCTCATTTCCTTGCCCCTACAAGGTACTTAGTTTGTTCCTATCTCCGTAGCGGTGTATTTACAGCAAAACATTGAGAACTTCCGGTTTATCTTTGTTGTGTAAAGACAAGGTTAGGAAAACATAAAAAAGCGTAAGATAAACAACACTTACAAGACTGTTTTGCTTAAAAGGATGCTGTACCAGGAAATAACAGAAAAGTCAGTGTCAGCCGTTCATAACGGAGGCAACTATTTAACGTTGAATACGTTGTCGTCGGCTGTACCTGTTGGTGACTTTTATATGCTTGGAGCGAACATGATGTTTGAAGCCGGGTTTATTTTTTCTATGTTTTAGTAAGGTTCCTTTTCACTACAACTTCTTCATACATTACCGTATCTATGCACCGGCATAATTCAATTTAAGAACATTTTATGAATTCTGAACAGATCTAAGCTTCACTTTATTCGCAGAATCAAACCGACATTTCAAGAACTTTTAAATGTTTCATTGGCAGCGTAAAGTTTATTAATGACGACGTGGAAGTTCCTGAGTAAAGAATCGTGTCTCGAGCTAACAACCAAGATAGTTCGCATCCACGAAGCCAGAACAAATACTTGGGTGGGACAACTCAGAAAGTTTTGCAAAAATAAAAATTAATTTTCTTGAGGTAAATATTTTTTTCATTAAATCTTTTCAAAGTACTCTCCACTAGCGTCTATACTAAGTTTCAGTTTTCGAAACACTTTTTCCAGTCCGCGGTAGAAATCTCATTTACAGCCTGCTCGAACGAGTAGTAGCCCGCGGAGCCCTGTGTTTGGTCGCTTGTTACTCACTTCAGATAAATTTTCTGCCTAGCCTTTGATAGTATAGCATTCAGCGGTGATGCTTCTTCGGTTCTGTTGAGGAATTGACACCAAGTAGCCAGTCATATCGAAAAAGCTCTCGAATCGATCAAAATCTTCCCCCTGCTTCTGGATCGGTTCACTTTGGTAGGCGTTTATTCGTTTTTAAACACCCAAACCGTCGACTGGCGCTTCGTTTCTGCATCGTATTGATGAATCCAAGACTCATCAACTGTAATGATGGCGTAAACACGCCGAGTCGTGCCTGCTTCAAACTTGTTTATCATGTCACGGCACCATTCCACCCATACCTGCTTATGAGCATCGGCTGTGCGGCACCCAGCGTGAAACTATCCTCATCACGTGAAGATGCACGTGTAGTAGTGTAGTAATTGTATGCGCTGAATCTCTTTATACGTAACTCACATTAGTGTCTTCGATTAAATTTTCAACTGGTAGCACGTTTTCTTCCGAAACGGCCGTCAAAGGGCGACCACTTCTTTTTTCATTACCAAAGTTGGTCGACCGCACTTGAACAAGGTTGCCTTAGAAAGGCCTTCATCCGTGAATGCCATTTGAAGTCTATCGTACTATTCGTCCGGTTTCAGGCGACACTTGGAATCGTAAAAAAGCAGAGCAACAAAATGTTTCCGGCGCAGATCCATTTTTAATGAGACACGATAGTTAAATTAACTCGCAAACAACGTGGACGGAAATTTTGAAATTGGAACGGACCTATTTTACTTCCAAAAAATCATATTTTCAAATTAGACTATCACTGGCCATTCTCTCATACATCCCAGAAAAACTTAGAGGAGCGCTTCCTTAGAAAGATAGGTGAGCTTGAGGCACAGATCCAATGTGTTTCGATTAGCTAGGAAATATTTAAATCTTCCATATAAAACAAAATAACCTAACTTACTTTCTTAACCACAACGAGAACTGGTGACAACATTTTTAATGGGCACGTGCGTCATGGAGCAATATGTCTATGTCGAGATGTTGGTTATGAGCAACATGCGAAGCTTGCCAGCCATACGGTTAAACACTTTAATAAATCTTTATTAAATCATGTTGAATTAAATGCAATTTGTAGCATCATGTCATAAGGAAACAGCAACAAAATGGTAGGTTTCCTGAGAGGAGAATGATTAATATAAAAATGCTTAAAGTGTGAAGAGATATGAGGAACAGGGTGTAAAGTTCACTCATACTCTTGGAAAAGGGAGGATCCTCCGACCAAATGGATGTCGTATCTGGTGGACAACTGCCCGATGATTGTTGTCGGGAAGTTGTATATATGCTAGCTGTGCGGTAAACTTTGATTGCGCGATGCAGGATCTGTGTGATGCGTTGTTCGCATGTGGCGGTGTAGATGCCGCCACATCACTCCCCTCCGAAGACCGGAGGTCGATAGTGGACTAAGTCTTGTATCTTGCGATGCTTGCCAATGCCAGGGTTCCAGTGGGTTGGAACCGGGTGTCGCATAGTTCGCGGTGAGTCAGAACTGTCTGCGAAGATGCCCCAGTGAGTCGGAGTGGCTGACTGCTGATGTCGACCAGGAGAGGGATTAAGCACTCTGCTTGTGGACCGGCCGAATGTGCAGTGTGCTGCGCCAAGGTTGCTAATGAGGCTGAGGGTGATGACCAGGTATGTGCTTGCGCTGCATGCTGATGGTCAGGAAAACCGTTCAAGCCGTTGTCGCTGGCTGGCTGTGTGACTTGCGGGAGTGATGATGATGACGTCACGCTGAAGTAGTTGCACGAAGGCTGCGCTGACGTTCATACTCTGGGTCACCAGTGAAGAGATATGAGGAACAGGGTGTAAAGTTCACACATCACTCCCCTCCGAAGACCGGACAGGTGTGTTTCTAATTTCCTACATTTATGAACTTAAAAAGAACACGAAATAACTAAATAACAGGGTGGAAATCTATTTCTATTCAAAGAACTTAAATACAAAAAAAAAACAATAATAACCACTAAATACCTTTCATAAAAAATATTGTTACCAAAGCAAACTGCATTGTATTTTTATTACATTGTCGTCGTGTTGAAATTGTCGCCTTAGTGTCGGGTAGCGCGGCTTTTGTGAAAGACAGTTGCTATGTTCACTGAGACATTTGTAAGAACTATACGCATTATGGTGGAGGAAACTATTACGTGCTTCGGTGTGCTATTTTATAGAGTTGTATTTGAACTGGCAAACGTCAACAAAATTTCTACATAGCAGATAAATCATTCTTTCTGGGAGAAACATTGTTTACTGTTTTAACGACGACCGGAGTTTGGTTCGATTCAATTTTAAATTACACGAGGTTTACCCTTGTATCTTTAACAGGCATCAATAGTTTCTACATATTCTGCTGATAAATTAAGCAGTAGGCACCTACTTGCAGGTTTTCACTGAACGCTATTAAAAAAATAAATAGACATAAAATTTATTATGGGACGTGTAACACTGCGTGGCACAACTGCCGTTCAAAAATTTATCATTGCCGCATAGAGAAGCAATGACCAAACATGTAATATTTCCACGTTTATCAACCGTATTGCGTTACATTCTTGTGACATAACCTCCTACGAAACCGAGTACTTTCACGTTCAATTTATAAATAAAACTGATAGATCAATCGAAAGCTTTCAACAGTTTTGCTATGCACAAAGGCACGCCCGCGCTAGCTGGTAACGAAACTATGTTTTTCTTTAGTGCTGCAATTTTTATTCAAGGGTTGTTCATGATCATAGTGCACAGGCATATAGGTAATCGGTTGAAAGCTACGTATAACCAATTTTTAAAGAGATAGATTTCCGGCTTTGTGAACATGAACAAGTCATAAAACATGCTCCATATGAAGCAACTAAAATAAAATAACGACAGAGGCTCGGCCTGAGCTCGTGCATAACTTGTGGTATGCAGACACCATGATGCAGAATCTACTGAGACTTTCCCTTATTTGTTGTTATGACAGACGGTGGCGATAGCGGGCACAGTGCAGTACAGTTGTAATACAGGTTGTCTCTTCAACAATGGATCAAAAGTACCGGGTAGGTATATACTTGATTTCCAACAATTGATTTGAATCACATACATCACCACTGTCCGCCACCTCAGCCGCCATCGCAGGCCGCCTGGCTAGATGGCCTGCGGTGCACTTGCACACATACATTTATCTAATTTATAAAATTCTCGTGTCGCAATGTTTCTTACCAAACTCCTACGAAACGCCTGGACCGATTTGTATAAAATTTTGTGTGCATATCGGGTAGGTCTGAGAATCGGCCAACATCTATTAAAAAAAGCAAAGCAACATTTGTGGGGTTAGATTACTATATAATCCCACAAATGTTGCTTTGCTTTTTTATATACACAGATGTATTCTCTTGATATAATCAAATTATTATCATACCTCGGAAAAAAACAAATACAGTGCACATAGGTAAATAGAATTACTTAATACGTGTACTTATGATTAGGTTTGTGAAATAACAGTTAGTAACAGATGCAGACCGAGTCTGAGATAAGATTGCGAACGTTTTTAATAGGGCAATTAACCCGATTGCTAAGTATTGTGATGAAAACAATGTTCATAGTGATCTAAACACTCAACAAATAAAAGTTTTATCCTAAAATTTTCAAAGCCAAGTTGGCATTGCTAGTTGATCATTGTGAAATTCTTTGGGCGGGTTTTTCCCGACTTGTCAGCCTGATTTATATTTGTGTTCTGGTGAAAAATGTGAAGTCGTGTACGGTATTTCCATTTTCACAGCTCCGTGGATTACATACCCCAACTCCCCTTAGTTAGTTACTGCCTTTTGCCAACTCGTTTTGAATGGCAAATTGAAAAAAAAAACAGTAAATGTTATTGTGTTAAAGTGTAGGAAATCACCGTTACAATACGTAAATTGTTTATTGTCATACAACCATTTTAGAAATTGTTACTTTCATCAAAATTCATGAATTTAAAACAGTTTTTACTGCCCACCTGGAAAAACTTCATGGTCTTATACATAAATATAAATAAAACGGAAAATAACCTCAATCGGATTAACAACTTGCAAATACAAGTCTGAAAGAACTTAACAAGGGTAAACTTACTTAGGACTAATATCATCAAACTTTTATAACTAGAATAAGTCTTATGCTGAGAATAAATTTCTAATTTTTGTCAGTTTTTCTAAACTCAAACTGTCAGACGTCAATTTTATTGCAAGAGTAAAAGATAACTAACTTTATTAAAATCAGTCATCCACTCTACGACTGATTTTACTACAGCCAGTTCTTTTAAGAACGGTGATAGAGTTTCTTTTGTTTTTCTGCCAATAGCAAGTTTTCAAGTTTTGGTGTTTAATGTTTACCGCTATAATTTAAATTAATTAAACCATTTTTCTCTATATATAACAAGTTTATTTATACACTATCTCATCAATCCACGGAAGGCTGCGATGGAAGAATCAATTACGATGAAAAAAAAATTATGAGCCGCTGGCAAAACTCCTTTTACGGTTTGCGTTTCTACTTGCAAGCAAGCTTTCGATAAAAATCTTTAAAGATTTTGTTGTGCATTTATATTGTTACACATACAATTTGGAGACCTCATTACTCCACGCACATTCTTCGACTGGAGCGATTACAAAAGAGATTCCTCTAGTATCTAGCCTATGCCAGCGGAAATGCAAAAAGGATACGATCATATGAAGCCCGACTATCTTTTTTTAAGATGGTCTCATTGGAGAAACGGAGAATTACCATTGATTCCTTATTCATAATATAAGCTACTCCGATGTAAAGTTGATTGTCCCCTTTTACTATCCAAGTTTCCTCGTGCTCCTCTCACTCCTTTACACCCTCGACTCCACAGAAAAATACTTGGTGCAAACTCTGTTATTTCTCGTCTTTGCAAACTGTTTGACTTATACGAGTATGCCAAGTTTCGTAGAACAACTACTAGTAATGTTTATTTTATTTAAAAAACTATTTTGATGTGTCTCTGTATGTTTTATTCTATTGAATGTTACCTTTGTTGTTTTTTTTTATTTTTGTTTTTTTTTATTTGGGAAAAAAAACAATTGTACAATTTGTGTTACAATAAAATATGTTATGACATACAAGGTAAATGTACAATCCACAACGTTTCCACAGATTACTTGCGTACATTTTTAACTATGTAGGTAAGTACAATTACACTTAAATACTTTCTTATACATTTTAAGCTTACAAACATTTTTTTTTTAACCGTCGGATAAAGAATCAATAATTTTTTTCTTGAAATTGCTTTGAGACAGAAGGAAGATAATTATCCAGATGACAAAAGTGGTTATTATCCATTTTTAACAATCGATGGAGTGGAACTCGCTCAACAGCATTTGTTCGGCTAGTTGCAAAAAGCGGGTAAGCACGCACCTCTCGTCTTATTACAGTTCTAGGCACAACATAAGAAATATCATTAACTAGTTCGATACAGTTAAACTTATTATGAACCAATCCGTGAAGTAACATGGTTTGAAGTAATAGACGTCTTGATTGCAAAGTGAGCAATTTAAACTTTTTTAGTGACTCCTCGTAAGACAGCCATATGAGATGACATTTATACTGCATAACTCGTATATATTTACGTTGAACGCTTTCAATTGCTTTAACATATTTATCATAGTAGGGGTCCCATATTATACAACCGTATTCTAGCTGCGCACGAACCAAGGACTTTAATAGTTGCAAGTACGTGGCCGGGCGTTTAAAATCAGTAGAAGCTCTCATGTCAAGGCTTTACATTTGGTATGCTTTTGAGATAATCTTATCAGTGTGTAGGGCTAAATGTAGTTTACAATCCAAAAGTATTCCTAAGTCACATATTTGAGTTTCATTTGTAAGATTTTCAGAACATAGACTATTATTCACTCGTTTCACTTTTTTTCTGTTTCGTAAAGTTTAAGTATTTACATTTAGATATATTAAATGCAAATTTATTATTATCAAAATATTCAGTCAATCTATTCAAATCCTCTTGGAGCAAGGCACAATCGTCAAAAGTCTTAATAGGTATACAAATTTTTAGGTCATCAGCATATAATAAGAAATTACTATTACGAGAACAGTGACAAATATCATTAATCTAGATAATAAATAACAAAGGCCCAAGAATTGATCCCTGTGGTACGCCAGAGATGGCAATAAATGTATCAGAGTGATATCCATGGGTTACTACTGTTAGAATACGGTTGTGTATATAGGAATGGAACCAGCGCAGTAAATTAACTCTAATCCCGTTGAAAGCTATTTATTCAGTAATATTTCATGGTCCACCCTATCAAACGCCTTTTTAAAGTCCGTGTAAATTGAATCTACCTGTCTGTTTTTCCATGTTATTAAATAAAAAGTTGGTAAAAATCGTTAAATACGAAATGGTTGATTTTCGTTTAACGAAACCATGTTGTTCTGCTATTAAATTTTGTTAAATGAAAGGGTAAAGCTTGAGGTGGATAAGTTTTTCAAAGAGTTTAGCAATTGCACGTAGTATTGATATTGGCCGATAACTCTCAACCTTCTGCCTGGAACCGTTCTTATAAACTGGAATTATGTTAGCTCTCTTCCAGATTGTGGGAAATAAACCTGCGATAATACTCTTGTTGAAAATTAAGTGAAGAGGCACGCAAATTGTCTCAGCATTATTCTTAAGAAAGCTAGGAGGTATACAATCTGGACCTGGTCCTTTAGTACTATCCAACAACTTTAATTGATTGAGGACTAATGGTAGGCTGATATATATATTATCTAGGACAACACCATTATCATGAAATTGATCAACTGCAGTAGAGAGTGTCGAGGTTTCGGACACCGATTGTAAGAATGTTGAGAAAAAATTGCATATTTTATGTGGATCGTTAGAAGACTGACTACTATAATACATTTGTGATGGAATACCAGACCTGTCTTGTCGATTAGCTATTTATGCCCAAAAATATTTAATATTTTTAGGGATGCTGTTATATTAGTTTCTGCATACTGTCCCCAAAGACACACGATAAACAAAGAACAATATGTAAACTTCATCAGACTCCTTGGACAGAGATTTATATTAGGCGGTGACTTTAATGCTAGGAACACTCATTGGGGTTCGAGATTAACTTCAACTAAGGGAAGACAGCTTCTCAGTGCAGTGAAAGACATGCGCTGTGAGGTCATAAGTACTGGAAAACCTACATACTGGCCGACTGACCACCAGAAACTACCAGACCTCATCGACTTTTTCATTGTCAAAAATATTTCTGTCAATTATCTGAGGGTGGAAGAGGGGTACCACATGAACTCCGATCACTCTCCGATATTATTACAATTAAGTCACAAAATATTACTAAGAGAAAGTTACTTGACATTAGTTGACAATTTTACAGATTGGAAAAGTATTAGCATAGACCTAGAAAACATTATTGACCTAAAAACTTCATTAAAAAGAAAAGATCAGCTTGATTTTGAAGTTAACAGGTTTAACAACAATATTCAACAATGTGCATGGAACAACACACCACAGCTTACGAACAAATTTAAAGGAAATACCCACCCAACGGAAATAATAGACCTATTACATGAAAAAAGGACTCAAAGAAAAAGGTGGCAGCGAACTAGATTCCCGCAAGATAAAACTCTATTGAATAACCTTACTAAAAGACTGAAGAGACAAATAAGAGCTTTTCAAGATGAGGCTTTTAATAATAACCTACGTCAGTTAAGCAGCGAACATACAACGCAATACTCTCTTTGGAAAGCGACAAAGTTACTCAAAAAGCCAATTACACCAATCCCCCCATCAGAGATATTAACGGAAAGTGGGTCATAAGCAATGAGCAAAAAGCTCTAAGATTTGCACATCACCTGAAACAAACCTTTCAGCCAAATGACGGGTCTGTGGATAACTTGCAGTTTGCCAATATTCTGCAAGATCAAAGAATTAAGCTTGTGACCCCGAAAGAAGTTGCAAAGGAAATTTAAACTACTAATCTGAAAAAATCCTCAGGGTATGACCTTATTACGGAAGAAATCCTAAAACACCTTCCACGTAAAGCTATCGTTAAGCTAACTCGGCTCATAAATGCTGCATTCGTGCTAAAGCATGTTCCTGAGCCATGGAAAGTTGCAGAAGTGATTATGATTGCAAAGCCCGGTAAACCGCCTACCGAATTTTCATCATACAGGCCCATTTCCCTGTAGCCTATTTTGTCGAAACTGTTTGAAAAATTGATTTTAAAACGCCTAAAACCTATAATAAACGAAAAAAAACCTAATTCCTGACCATCAGTTTGGTTTCAGAGAGAAACACTCAACAATAGACCAAGTACATAGAATCACCAACATCATTGAGAGAACGCTTGAAGATAAAAAAGTCTGCTCCACCGTATTTTTTGATGTGGCACAAGCTTTTGATAGAGTTTGGCATAAGGGTTTGATATACAAGTTACGACTAATATTGCCCAATGATTTTGCCGATATCTTGCAATCATACATTACAGATATAATGTTTCGAGTAAGGCACGAGGATGCTTTTTCTGATCTAAGAATTATGAAAGCTGGCGTGCCTCAAGGTAGTGTGCTGGGTCCAGTCCTATACCTGTTGTACACGTATGATATGCCAGAGCTGGAAAATAATACCATCGCAACCTTCGCGGACGACACTGCCATTATGGCTACAGGGTCATGCCATACGGGAGCAATCAAAAAGGTACAAATCGCTGTAAATGAAATTCATGACTGGGCACAAAAATGGAGAATCAGATTGAATGAATCTAAGTCACTACACATTGATTTCACCAACAGGAATTGTGATTACCAACCAATCTTCATAAATGGCTAACAAGTGCCTTATGCAAATACAGCCAAATATCTTGGCATAACGCTTGACGCAAAACTGCGCTGGAAAGCACACGTCAAAAAGAAAAGACAGGAACTAAACATGCGTTTTAAAAACATGTATTGGTTGATTGGAGGGGGTCCTGCCTATCGATACATAACAAAATTTTAGTATATAAGCATATTCTTATGCCAATATGGACATACGGTATCCAACTGTGGGGCTGTACTAAGCCGACCAACATCAAAATTATACAAACATTCCAGAATAAGGTACTCAGGAGTATTGTAAATGCGCCCTGGTATATAATAAATGACGACCTCCATCGTGACCTAAAAATGGAACCAGTCACCAATATAATCAAAAAATTTGCTGAGGCCCATGAACACCGACTCCACCGACATGTGAACATCGAGGCAGTTCAGCTGTTAGACCAAACAAATACCGGCTGATTTTTTTTACCGTCTCGAAAAGATAGGGTATGTTAGGTGAACGGAGTAGAAGCCGACGGCATAGTTTTTTTTTTAAATTATTTTTTTCAATAACATAAAAAGAAATTGATATATCAATGAATACTACACATTTGAAGAAAACTTTCATACCAGAACAATTAAAATAGAAACTAAAAAAAAAAAGAAAAAATAGGAAAAAATATCGAAATTCAAATCATACACACCCTACTAAATGCGCGGAATTTATCAATGAAATCCTAGCGCGATCCTATTTATTGAAGCCGGCCGGTAGGTAGGTATACTGGCCGCACGTGCCGTCGGCCTTTTTGATAATAATATCCTTTCGCAAGCGCACGAGTGCCCGCCCGCACCCCGCGCTCTCTCAACTTAATTATTATAATTCTCTTTCTCTCTAGTCATTCTGCGATTAGTCACGGTGTGACGGCGTATAGTTTACGTTTCCGCGTGTGCATCACCTGAGTGATAGAACATGACGTGCGAATATTCTAATGTAGAGTACCTAGCAATGGTGCGATTTTATATCCTGTCTGGTGAAAACTTATACGGTGCTAGGCGAATGTACGCAGAAGAAGAACACCTACAGTCGTTGCGAAGAAACGGTATCCCTGTTCCTCAAATTCCTAGCTCTGCTCTAATATTACCGACGTATCAGCGATTACTTGATCATGGGCAGTTCCAGCTACCCAGTCATGCCAGAAGCTGGAAGTGGAGCTTCCAAAACCCACACAAAATTAAAGAACATGCACATCAAGTTCGCTTCAGTGTCAACGTTTGGGAAGCGATAATTCACGATCGCATAATTGGTCCAGTTTGGATAGAAGGTCGTTTGACGGGAATAACGTATCTACAAATGATACGTTCCGTCATTGACACCTTGCTGGATGACGTTCCGGTGCTCTACCTGCGAGACATCTACTTCCAGCACGACGGATGTCCAGCTCACTACGAACGATCTGTACGTGCATATCTCGATAGTGAATTCGGTAATAAGTGGATAGATCGCGGTGGACCTGTGAACTGGCCGCCGAGGTCACCAGACCTAACACCCTTAGACTTTTATTTGTGTATACCGAAGAAGCTCAAAGTGTTGATGATTTAAAACAGCGAATAATAGACGCTTTTAATGTTTTAAAAAGTGATAGAGACACGCTTCGAAGTTTAACAAACAATTTGCAAAGACATGCTAGTGTATGTTTTGAAAGAAACGGTGGACATTTTGAACAATTACTGCGATATCGCTAAAAAGGTAACTAATTTTTTTACTAAAACAGTTAAAATTGTACGTAACTCTACGAAACTAAGTATGAAGGAATGATCGAAATCACAAAGTAATAATGTAAACAAACGGGTCACCTCGACCTTGGATGGTTTAGTTAGTGACGGCCAACAGACCATAGAGTACCTAGTCACCACGCACGGATAATCATTGTTTGTTTACATAACATTTCGTCGACGCGACGTGATCCCATAGGTGAACTCGCACACATCAAGTTTCTCTGTACGTGTTTGTGCAGAACGCTAAAACAGCACCTTACTTACCCTTAATATTTAATTTGTGTGTGGATAAAGGAGTCTTCCCGGATCTAATGAAATATAGTAAGGTAATACCACTTTTCAAGTCCGGGGACAGTAAAGACACTAATAATTATAGACCTGTGTCCGTGCTGCCGGTTTTCAGCAAGGTTTTTGAAAAGATAATGCTTAATCAGATGCCCAATCATTTTAATACTAATAAAATCCTTCACGAGCAACAGTATGGTTTCACCAAAGGGCGTTGTACGACCGACGCTGGTGTTACCTTATTAAAACATATTTTGTTCGCGTGGGAAGAGGCTCAAGACGCCATAGGAATCTTTTGTGACCTCTCCAAGGCATTTAATTGCGTCGATCACGAAACCCTGCTTTTGAAACTTGAGCATTACGGACTTGGAAAACTTGCGCTCAGTTTAATAAAATCTTATTTAAATGATAGACAACAGCAAGTTCAAATAAATAGTGTCAATTCACTTGGTTTAAAAGTAAAAATGGGTGTTTCACAAGGCTCGATATTGGGTCCTTTCCTCTTTTCAGTATATATTAATGACCTACTCCATTTATTAATAAATCAAACACAAATGGTGTTATTTGTCCTCGTCCTTGATTTTTAAGGTAGACGTGCTTCAAATTTTGATGACGTAAATAACGCCCTACTGCTGCTCAAAAATTGGTTCACGGCTAATAATTTAGTACTAAATTGAAATAAAACTAAGTGTATTTGATTTTCTTTACCAAACGTCAAGAGTAGTGATTGTGAGATAGTATTGAATCAAGAGAAACTAGAATTCGTCGATAAAACGGTTTTCTTGGGGATCACGCTCGACTCAAGGCTACAATGGGGTCCTCATTTAACATCTCTAGCAGGGCGGCTAAGTTCAGCAGCTTACGCTGTCAGAAAAATCCGTCAATTTACTGATGTAGATACCGCGAGGCTGGTCTATTTTAGTTACTTTCATAGTATCTTATGTATTTTACTTAGGTATTTTACTTTGGGGACGGGCTGCAGACATCGAGTCTATTTTTATTAAAACAGAAATCAGAGAGAAAAGAGCCATCACAGCCATATATAATTTCCGTAGGCGCGATTCGCTAAGGGAATTGTTTCAAGATTTAACATCATGACTGTACCTTGTCAATACATCTATGAAAACATCATGCACGTATGAAAAAATTTACATCCTTACAGTAAAAGAGGTGAAAGACATTATTATAGTACTAGAAATCGGGACCTATTAGTTCAACCAGGTTTCAGACTGGCTAAAGTAGACTCATCTTTCATGGGGTACTGTCTAATATGTTTTAATAAAATACCTCCCCACATACTTCAACTGAATGAGACAAAATTCAAATCCTTTGTCAAAGGCACACTATGCAGGCAGGCGTATTATAGGTTAGGGGATTACATAACTGATAAAAATGCCTGGCTTAATGCTGGTCCTGCTCCACACCACAACTAATTAATTGACATTTGAAACACTGTTGAAGCTGCTGAAGATTGTAAGAATATATTTGCATTATATAAACTCAATCTCTTTTTTATTATAAAGATGCATTGCACAGATGTGAGTACTTTGTACTATACAGCTACCATTTACCGGGTAATGTCATAGATTGACTTGAATGTGCCTTGGCGGCTGATAGTATGTCATGCTCACTCAAATGTCTCGCGGTGGCGCTTGTGTCGGACCATTTAGCTCCCTTCAGAATGGGTAGCTGAATGGTGCTGATCCATGCGTCATGTTCGTGAACGGGCGCCGTCAGTTGGGACTGGTCTCTTAGCTGCCATGGCTTATTTTAATAATTAATTTGCTGGATCGTTTTTAATTATGTTTTGCTGCACTCTGGACGCTTTTAACGTGTACGGTTTTTGTACATCGTTCTCACTTATAGTGTCAACATTAATCGATGTAACTAATATATTTGTAACAACAATATTATTTAAAAGAGTGTCCATGGAGTTTCTTGCCCGTTCTTCTCCATAGTGACCTACTGCGCTTTGGAATGGGCAACTAGCTTCATATTTCTGACTGACCGATTCCTTGATAATTCAAAAGTGCCTGTAAATGGTTTAATTGAAATAAATGATTTGAGTTTGAGTTTGAGTACAGAAGATACTAAAAACATTTACAAGAGTTTTACACAAAAATCATATTTTGTGAAATACTGTGATGTACCTGTGTACAAAAGTAACAACATGGTGGCATTACGCTTATTTATTTCTAATACAGACTTTAAAAAACTATTTGGTACTTAAATTATTAGAAAAAATAAAGTTCTTGTAGTACTTGAGCCTCTATGACGTCATCGTTTTTCGCTCACTTTTTTGCTTTGTCCCGAGATCGGGCAATGCGACTTTTAATATGCTAAATATCCCTTTATTCAAGCTTTATTTGAGCGTAATCGTGGCTTCGAAGTTGACTTCATTTTATTGCTATAATACCTAGATGAAAAGATTTCAAACTACAGTCAGCTGTGATTCACTATAATGGAGGGGATCAGACGGATAAGGGTAGAAAGCAAAGTACAAAACAGAATCATTGAAAATATGTTCGACAAATGAAGCAATCTGTGCCTTTATAAAATATTAAAAGCAATAACTAATAGATTACTCAATTATTTCTAACAAAACAAAATAGATTACATTAGTTAGATTTTAATATTCAATTAGGTATGTGCGGTTAGTAGGTACCTATTGTAACGAAGGCGAAGGCTAACATTTTGTTAACGAACAAAATTGTTTCGGTGTGTATAACAAATTGAAAGGGCATTATATTATCATTTATCATGCCATGTAAAAACTACTTGACACAACAATAATTCCTCAACAACAAAAATATTTCAAAATATAATTATTTTAGATATCTAAACTACTATACTTTCAAATATCTGAGTTAAATATTAAGCAATTTATTAAATTAGGAAGTCAGTAGTCTCTTTTTAATTTAATAAGGTGAGAGAACTAAAAAGGCGAGTTGTTAAACAATAAAGCATTCCCGTTCATCATAAATCATAAATTATAATTTGCATTGTCGAGCGATTCATTTGATCATTGAAAGAGCGTGATATTGTTTCTATGAGATACTTCTCGGTTTTCCATCTTATTTGACCATATGTATGAACGTAAACGAAACGAAAAGGAGGCATTTTGTAGTTTACCCCCCTGAGAAGAAGGCGTGACTCTAAGAGAGTACTTGTATTGTTTAAACTCGTCGAGTTTTCACTGAACGCTTTAATCAATGCAGTATGTAAACTAGTTATTATTTCTACGCGAAAACTCTGGCAGCTTTGTAATGCTTCAATGAAACAATCAAAGAGTGTGTACATTCTGTCAAGAAAGTATCGGGAATGGATGATTTGTTTATGGTTCCAAATTATTATTATTTGTTTTTTTTTGGTGTTAGATTTGCACAACTGTTTTCCATTTTGGCGCGGAGTTTGATTTGCATCTGTTATTTAGATTAAATACAGTGCTGTTTTTAGTTAGATCATCAAGTGTGTATTGCGAATTTCGTAATATACAAAAACATCGAACAAAGAGTTTGTCTTATATTTTGCACCGCCAATGGAATTTTGTGTTCGAGGTCACTGAAAATGTTACAAAAAGCTTACGGCGACTTTATCAAAAACACGTGATTATGGGTGGTACAAAGCGTTCGAAAGCAGTCCAGATGTGATGGAAGATTTGTCTCGCTCTGGTAGGCCATCAACGTCTTCAACTGAAGTTAACATCGCAAAATTGAAGGAAATAGTGACTGAAAATCCTCATTCAAGTAAGCCTCAGCAAGTAAGAGATATAGACCTTGAACTTTCTGTGTCTCATCCGAGCATACTCTGAAGGTGATAACATAGATTTCGATAAATAACTAACATTTTGTGTATTATTGATCTTTTCCCGGTATTTTCTTGACAGAGTAGTATGTCATCCGGCTCTCAGTGTGACACCCCTACGCTACGAACAGGCACTTTTTATCAGCTTAATTTATTCGCAACTTGGCTTTTTTTTTTTCATTCCAACAATTTACGATTTAACAGAGAAATCATTGTGTCAACGTTGTGATTACAGTTAGATTGAATCGGTTCACTAAATTTGTACACTCGGGACATTAAACCGCAAAAACTTTTGTTCCGGAGTTCATAGCGGAGGAAAGTTCTACGCAACGCAGAGCAACGCAGAGCACCTCAATAATACAATATTGCAATTAAATTTTAATAAAGATTCGATTTTGATACATTGTGCTTTGTCATTTACAGCAGGTTTTTCAACATTTAACAACAATTCTCTGTGTCAGACACTCATTAATGTTGTAATTTCGTCACCGCCGAGACCGAGATCGAATATTGAAAGCGACCATTGGGCGTCGAACTACTCGAACTCATCTCCGTCATCCGGAAACGAGTCAAGAAGACTGGCAGCATTGCCATGTAGAATCTCAATGCTCATTCTATGGCCTCTTCACGCGTAGCATGGACCTACCTACCTACTTGGGAACGAGTTTTGTCGACGAAAGAATAGACAAAATGACAGATGTATTTATTAATCTGTTATATTGTCTTGGTATAAAGTGGGTCATGCTACGCGTGATTACACTTGAAGGTGACTTCACGACAGTCGACGAGAAAATTCCTCAAAGATGCGCACTCGTGCCGATGACCCGAGCGTTTCGACCCCAAACGGCTCTAAATTTTAGTTACCCGTAAGATTACAGTATTTGCGCCGCTTGAGGGTCTAGTAAAAGTAGATGGGAACTTCAATATTTAAATAGGGTTAAATTGTAAACCCTAATGGAATTGCGAAGAGATGTGGCTTCAAAGTTAACTTTTGGAAAAGTCATCAACATGTTGCTCGGAAACGTACCTTTTTGGGATATTTCAGTTCGTATTTTGTCAAACTTTTGCATAACGTATTTTGTATCAGAAATGATGACGTGCAACTAACTAATAGTTTCCTGGCTGGTGGTGATTACCAAGACAATCACTACTTAAATTTCTTCTTCATTTGTAACAAATTGAATCATGTATAATTGAAAATGCGAATTAATCGACCTAATTAATTTTAAAATACAAGGTACCTACTATCTGTAGTCCAAGATTTCGTCTGTTGGTTCGATCCGGGATGAAAATTAGGCTGGGCCTTACCCAGCGTGGTACTTGCGTAACACAATATTAATAGTAATCGATGTAATTTTGACAGTTCAACAACATTCTTTGCGTTATTTACGTTGTTATGCAGACAATGTTTTCGAACATTTGAATCAATGGATTAGCAATTCCGCAAATCAATTGTGTGTTACGCAATTAGGGTACAAGTCATGCTCTATCTGTGTGCCAAATTTCATCCAAATCCGTTCAGTCTTTTTGTTGTGAAAGCGTAACAACCAGTTTGTTAACTTATTTGCGCATTTGTAATATTATATTAGTTAGGAAGTTAGGATTAAGATAACGTAGTATAATATGAATCGTTTTTATGTTCCATAGACACTACAGCCCCCAGTAATACATGAATGGGAATGTTTCGCGGTAAATTAGTTTGCTGAATAATTCATAGATAAGAGGCAGATGTTGTAAAACCTTGATTTCGCTGTTCATCTTATAAATTATGGTCTTACAACTTTGACGACGGTTACGATTCATGGCCAAATCTCTAAATTTTGACAGTGTTAATATTTATATAGTATTTTTTGTTATTTATCTCTCATTCACGCAACTTTTAAATATACAAATAGGTACTCGTAGCAGTTAATGGTGGATAACGAAATTTAACTACATTTCGACGATGTGTTTCGTATGAAAACATGTTCAACACATTCATTTGTAATCGTAATGATGCAGCTCTTCCATACAGAATGTAAGTTATCACAACCACTCCCTTTTGTTGTAAAATGTATATAATCCAAATAATAGTTTTTCGACAAGATTTTTCCTAATTACTGTGTCGCTGGTCTAGTGGTCGCAAGTGCTACTGCTGAGCATGGTCCTGGGTTCGAGTCCTAGTTCGGGTAATGTATTATTGGGTTTTTTCGTCAAGGATTTTTCAGAAGCAACCCAGATTCTGGATTTGTGCCCGGTTGAAGGCAATAGGCTCGCCCCATATTAAATGGGATTTAAACATAACTTCAGTGCATTGCGATCAGCAGTTGAAATTGGAGGCGCTTACACTAAGCGAAAATTATTATTTGCGCCGATCGCGGCAGATGCCGTTGCCACCATGCGTTCGGAAGAACGTGAAAGTATGAGTCGCAACATATGGCCACCAAATACCGTCCCGCAGGAAAGATGAAAAGGGAGAGATGAGTCTCCAAGACATCGTAAAAGAAAGGTGACGTCAATGCACATCACAACCCCAAGTTCAAGCCTGGTCGAGATGCAATAGAAGTTGGAAGCATCGCAATCCACCAACAGTGATCTACGTACAGGCGTAGCGGATTTACGCAAGATGGTATGTAGGTCACAAGAGCCAGTTACCAACATTCCCAGTTACTACACATGTCACGATGCGTTGAATGCATCGCAGCTGAGTTTTTAGTCAACAACATTCGAGTCGCATCAAGCACAAGCGCAAGCGATGCACAACCGGGCTCGTAACCAAGTAGCAATCCATAACAAGCCAAGGACAGGCCGATGAAGTAGGCTTATTCACGTGAAGAAGAAGAACAAGCCTGCCGCAGTGCGGTATCGCATTGACTGGTCCCGACACGTTGCTGCATCCCTCTAATCCAACGACGCTGCTGTTCGTATCACGTTTACATTACAACACAAAGGTAGAGGAGGTCGTGGATTGCATCAGGATAAACTATAAAGACCAAGTTCTCCTTGACCCAACGTAGTAAATAGATTTTGTGACATCTTGCCTTTACCATTCACTTCGGGGATTACAGGCGTGATGTTGTTATGTTTCCTAATTAAATAAGACTAAGCCAATGAGTTGGCGGAAGATAATATAAATTATTGTTATACTGGTTTTAACAACGTAAATTAAAAAAATGCTTATTTAAACAATCCATAAAGTCTATAACAAAGCTAAGCAAAATGAATAACCGAAGTCGCAGTGCGTAAATGGAATAATTATCTGCAGATCTACATCACCTATACGTTATCAAAATTTTAAGAACTTCACATTCATTTCAGCTTCCCAATCTGGTTTTAGTCCTGTAACGCACGTGACGAGATATCAGACGTTCCTTCAAGAGTCGACTTATAAAATTTGTAAGAAATATCTTACATTAATTTACACTTGGGACAAGTTCTCGTTTATATCTGGTAAGTTCGTAAAACGGTCAGGCGACTTGGCGACTCTTAAGTAAAAAAAAACTTTAGCTAATCGCATGGGGATTTTAGATAGTGTACAGTGTACAACCTCACTTCAGACGAAACCGGACTGCCGCGTGGAGATAAGCTTAAAGTAGTTGCTGTGTGTTTCTAAATGTCAGTGATTCTGTTAAATATTAATAATGTAGATGCTTTAGATAAAAGTTGAATTGAGATAACGTTTGAAGTCGTTTCCCTCCTGAATAAAGGTATAATTAAGTAACAAATGTAATGGAGATGGATAAAGCTCCCATACAAGTTTGGCTCCGCATGGACATAAATAAAACAATACGGGTGTTTGACAGAACATACGAAAATGATGGATAGGTGTGGTCATCTGCTAATTACTCAGCCCTAGTTTATTTGACACTGGCCCCCTGGATATTAAAAAAAAATTTCTTTCTTCTAGTTTCACCACTTTCTTAACATAAAGTGTAATTTTTATTTAAAATGGGTAAAATGGTAATTTTGTTTTCTTTAATGTTGGCAGATTCTTATAAAATTATTGCTTTATTCAGATGTTAGCTAGAAAAAAAGTTATGAGTCCAAAAAAAAAATACTTAAATCTCAACTTCAACTTGCATTTAAAAAAAAAATATTGAGGAATTCCAATTCTAGCAAAATATCCCCTGTGTGTGACCTTTCAAATGGCATGTAATTTGCTTTTATAGAAAAAACCCTTTAAGAGTTATTTCATAATTTTATTAAGTAGGAAACCTTTACGGAAAGTGAAATGTTTTGCGAAATTTAATACTGCAATATCGGAAAAAATATGATCTATTGAAATTATGTAAGTTCTTGAATCAAGTACAAAGAGAATAACTGTACCAGTTAGGTGCGTTAATGAAACAATAAAATAATTTATTTAATTAATAATTAAGAGATGTTCGAATTGACGCCCATCATTTACAATACAGGCGCGGCTGTGTACGTCTGATTTCTACAGTTGTTGTGCGCAGCAGCATCTCTTGTCGCCTAAGTTCGAAAGCAGCATTAATTCGATTTATTAAATCTTCATTCTACTTCTGTAGTGTAAACTAGTTCATTTGCCCTTCCCCACACATGAAAATCGAGCGGAGTGAGGTCGGGCGAACGCGGAGGCCATGAAGTTGGTCCTCCCCTGCCAATCCACGAATTTGGGAAACAATTATCCAAATGCTCACGTACAATCAGAATTCAGTGAGCTGGTCAGCCATATCGTGTGGAAAGACAATAGGCCTGTTTATGTCAACTTGGAACACTTCTTCCACTAATGGTGGTTAATCATTTACCAAAAAGTCCAAGTAGTTGTTCGCATTGATGTTGTCGGGCAAATAATGAGGCCCTATTAGCTTATCGCCAATCAATACTGCTCAGACATTCACACTGAATCTCTTCTGGAAGCCCCTTTGTCTCTTCACGTGTGGGTTTTGATTGTTAGGTTCCCAATGGCGAAGATTATGATAATTGACAATCCCTTCTCTGTCAAATTTTGACTCGTCCGTCAACAGAAAACTTTTAATAAAAAATTGCCAGTTTTACCCATTTTTTTATAAAAATACACTTTATAGTTAAGAAAGTTGTGAAACAAGAAGAAAGCAAAAAAAAAATACCCAGGGGGGCCAGGGCCAAATAAATTAGTAGCAGATGATCCCACCTCTCCACCATTTTCGTATGTTCAACGTTCTGCCAAACACCCCGTGTTTGATTTGATGGAATATTTGTATCTTATAAAATATTTTGTTAACCAGAACTTGGTGGTGACGAGATATAAGACATTTTAGGTTAATACTTTGTTATGACATTTTGACGTTTAATACAGTAAGCTTTTACATTGTCGTGATAGTCTAGCGGTAAAGGCCTCACTTCCCATGCATGATGTTGTGGGTTCAATTCTTGACAAGCACCATTGTGACATTTCCAATTCATATGTACTTATAAGTTTACTGACATCGTTAAATGAAAAACATTGCGAGGAAACCTGGACTTATAGTTAATATAAATCTGAAATCTCCAACCTTTCTTGAGCAAGCGTGTAATACTCGTACTCGTGCCTTCTCTGTACGAGGAGCTCTGCAGTAGGTGTTATTATTATTTATAATTAACTTTTAATAATTTTTAACTACGTGTATACAATTATCTGTGGGTATCACATTGACCGATCCTGTGCTTCTCGCTTACAGCTAATTCCCGCGAGGGGCCTACCTACGTCTAGCGACTGCAGTGGACTTCTTTGGCTGAATGATGATGAAAAGTATTATTTTAAAGGAAAGGCTTTCATTTGTTAGAACGTTATATAAGAATTGCGTGGTGATCGATGCTCGTGCCTTCTCTGCATGAGAAGAGGTCTTTTATCAGCAGTGGGACTATAGTATATATATATAAAGTGGGCATAGGGTGGTATTATTATTTAATTAAACATTATCAAACAATGATATTGCCTTATTGTTGTTGACTGTCGTCGTTGGCGTTGTTTGGCCGCCTACGTACTGGAGACTGCGCTCTGAAAGCTCGATGCCAACATGTGTTGCAAATAGAAAAAGTCCATATTCCTGTCATACTACTTCCAGTCGTATAAATGCTGGCTTGCGTGCATCACTTCGTCGTCTTACTAGCAATTTTAATAAGAATTTCTGCAGTTTGGATGTGTTTGCTTTACCAAAAGGAAAGTTTAGACTCATGTTGCTTAACACACTGCAAAATTAATGTGACACTTTTGTTCCACATAGGCTGCACTATTAAGAGCTTCATGAATCCTTTACTATTGATATTCTTCTTTTTTATTGTTAACAAAGCTTCTTCGTCTTAAAATTTACCAAATTATCCATGTAGATCTTTGGAGTCGTGGTTGATTTCGCATTTGTATCATTGCCGTATAGTATATTTTTGTAATTCTTAATGTGTTATTGTTTGTTTTCCCGAATAAATGAAATAAATAAATAAATATCATAATAATTGTATAAAATATTTAAGTAGTTGTGGTACATAATAAAATCAAACATACAACATACTAATAAACAACAAACTACTTACAATTATACTAACTTGTTAGGAAAAATCCATTCAGATATTACATCATGAATGTGTTATTGGTTTCAGGGTTACGTGTCAGTGTGTGATAATGAACACACATCAGGGATCTTTCACACTTTACACACACATGACTAATGTTTGGAGTTCCACTTGTACCCGAGTTTTATGTCCGCCTAGCCAGTAACCAGCAAGAATGGCATACAATCATGATCCGACGCAGTGACTTAAAATAAAAGAACCTCCATAAGTATAAACAGTTACATCCTACACCCTTATATTAGACGTGTTGAAGACGTTACTGTAAATGTTAATGTCTCCAATCGTGGAGTCATCCACTGTATTACAACAGATTGAAGTTCATGCGAATCCAATAAATGGCTCATTAAGCGAAGTAATTAAGGAAGGTAAAAATCTGTTGTTCAAAATCGAGTAGTCAAGCAAGGTAAATAGAAATAAGAAGATGCAAAGTCCGTGAGCGCCGGGTTCGGAGAGCAATAACAACAGAAATCCAGAAACAAAGCCATCGTAACTGTTGGGGATTCCCAGAGGTGTTAGAATTAAAATAGCGGACTGTAATTTTAGGTGTGGTTCGTATATTGGACGTAAGAACGCGCGCCTCTTTGGTCCGTCTTTTTGAATGGTACTGGTCGTCGCATTCGGCCGCGGGTCCCCGGCTCTCGGCCCCTCGTCCCCCGTTCCCCGCTCCCGTTGTCGCAGTGGCGGGCGGTGATACGTTTTGTCTCCGACATACTCCACGGGTTGAAGTAGGTAGGTAGGCAGCTGATTCAACAAGCGGATTCTGGAAGGGGACAAATGTTATTAAACGCCCTTCGAATAATGGTTCCTCCCTTGATCCTTATATCGGCGACTCGAGCGACTTGATCTTGAGCTCCTGGAAAAACGGCCACACAACGACCCAGTGCCCAACGTAACGGAGGTAGTGCCTTTTCCTTTAAAAGGACTAAGGAACCCAATTTGAGTTCGCTTGATGAAGTAGGCCACTTCGTCTTTTGCTGTAGGGTGGTGACGTACTCGTTGGAAAATCGTTTCCAGAAGTGTTGCTTGATGAACTCGATTCGTTTGTATCGCTCAAGGCTCGTTATTTTTTCTGTCAGCTGTGGATGTGGAACAGACACAAGTGATCGTCCTATTAAAAGTGAGCGGGTGTTAAAGGTGTGAAATCTGTAGGATCGGTATTTAAGGCGGTGATAGGACGTGAATTGAGAATGGCTTCCACCTGAGTCAGACAAGTGTGCATTTCTTCATAAGTGAAATGCGTAAGTTGGAGAAGTCTACGAAGATGATATTTAGTGGAACGGACCGCAGATTCAGCCATTCCATTGAAATGGGGGGTGTAGCTCGGAATGAAGAGGAAGTCTATACCCTCTTGGGCGACTTCAGAACTAATTTGGGAACTTGAATCCTGTAAGAAACGATGTAATTCGTTACATGCACCTACAAAATTAGTCCCATTGTCGGAGGTTATACTTTGAGGCTTCCCTCGACGAGCCACAAACCGGTTTAGAGCGGCCATGTATCCCTCTTTAGTCAGATCTGTAACGAGCTCCAAATGCACGGCTTTTGTAGCTAAGCAGACGAAAATGGACAAGTAAGATTTAGTTAGCTGGCAACCTCGACCTTTACGGTTAGCAATCATAACTGGGCCTGCGTAATCCACCGAACAGTGTAAAAAAGGGAATTCCAGTGTAGTCCTGGATTCAGGTAACTGTCCCATTATGGGCTGAACATTACTGGCTTTAAATCTAAAACATATTATGCAACCTTTCGTTATGGATTTAGACAGATTCCTTCCTCCTAAAGGCCAAAAAGTTTGTCGAATATTGGACAACAGTAACTGAGGTCCAGCATGTAAAAGCTTTAAGTGATGCATATGAAATATGATTTTCGTTAAATGGTGTTTGCTACATAATAATATAGGATGCTTTGTGTCATAGCTATAAGGTGAATTATCAAGTCTACCGCCTACTCTCAAGATATTATTTGAATCTAGAAATGGGGTCAATGATATTAGTCTATTTTTCTTTGGTAATGCGTGACCTGATTTTAAGATAAGGTATTCATTTGGGAACATTTCTAACTGTGCAATGTGTATGATAAAATTAAGTGAATTTTGCAATTCGTCACAAGAAAGATGTTCGCATAATCGGTTAGTTTTGTTTTTACAGTTATAAATAAATCTGTGTATATATGCTATAACTCTTTGTAAACGTGTAAATTGTGAATATTTAGGTATAAGTTTTGTAAATAGTTTATCGTCATCGTTCTTACTAACGTCATTATTTATAACAAGACAAGGTTGGAGATCCGGTAGGTCCCGTTTCTGGGATTCATTAGGCATTTTTGGCCAACAATGCTCTGACTCAAGCAAATACGATGGGCCCGACCACCACAAAGACGCGTCGCTGATAATATCAGCCTTCACCCCGCGAGAAACAAGATCCGCCGGGTTTTCCTTGGACGGTACGTAGCTCCACGTTTGACCGCTGGTGCTTTCCTTGATCTCATTAACACGATTACGTACGAATTGATTAAGTTGATTTGAAGGGTAGATAACCACCCTAAGACGATCGTGGAATCGCACCAAAACCGACACATGTTAATGTTTAACGTAAGTGATTTTTTCACCTTAGTACACAGTCTTGCGCCTAATAAAGCCCCACACAACTCAAGACGTGGGATAGTGGTAGGTTTGATCGGTGCAACCTTGTTTTTCGAGATTAAGAGCTGGACACGCACAAGCCCCGAGTTACACACAGACCGAATGTAGATGCATGCCCCATATGCACTTTCAGATGCATCTGTGAATACATGGATTTCAATCTTTATGCAAAGATCACTAAGAATCCATCGAGGAATTTGTAACTTATTAAGACAGGGTAATCTGTTAGCAAATGAAGACCAGAGATGTAAAATCTCAGACGAAACTTCTTCGTCCCAAGAGCTTTTATTGACCCATAATTTCTGCATAATCAATTTAGCTTCGACCACGCATGGACCTACAAGCCCTAATGGGTCGAATATTTGACTTATAACAGAAAGAATGTGGCGTTTGGTAACCTTCTCATGAAGTTCAATATTAATTGAGAATGATAAGGTATCCTGCTGACAAAGCCAATATAAACCTAATGTTTTTGATGATGTATTTGTATTGTTATCTGATAGATCCAAAACTGTGTATGAATCTATGATTTTACCTGAGAACAGCTCGTTAAGAATTAATGCGTTATTAGATTTCCATTTGCGAATATTGAATTTTGCTGAATTTAAGGCGGCAGTAATTCCCTTACATAACTTTATTGCTTCGCTTACAGTACAGGATCCACTTAACAAATCGTCGCAGTAAAAATCGTGTAATATACTATATTTTACGCTATTATCGTTGACTGTGGTTGCCAGACTACTCAAACATTTAGTCGCCAGATATGGCGCTGAAGCAGTCCCCTGACATACTGTGTTAAGTGTGTATGTTTTTAAGCGATGAGAGGAATCATACCTAAATATTATTTGCTGTAACGAGCGTTGACTGGGTACTATGTCAATAGATCTAAACATTTTTTCAATGTCTGCCGATACTACAAACTTATGCTGGCGGAATCTGAGGAGAATCGATAAGAGATCGTCTTGGACAGTAGGGCCGACCATCTGAATTTCATTGTATGAAATTCCTGAAGTGGTGACAGCAGAAGCGTCGAAGACTGTACGCAACTTTGTCGTTGTACTGGACTCCCGAAGTACGCCATGATGAGGAAGGTAGTAGTTGACATTGTCACTGTATGGAAAAAGGGTTTTATTTTCAGTCATGTGACCTAACTGCTCGTATTCTTTCATGAAGTCTAAATATTTCTCCTTGAATATAGGTTCTCGTTTGAATTTTCGCTCAAGCGATAAAAAGCGGCACTTAGCCATCTCAAAAGAATCACCTAAGACCTGGGGATCCCGCTTGAGAGGAATGGTGACGACAAAGCGACCATCGTCATTAAGAGTGGTGTTGACAGTAAAACTATTTTCACACGCACGTTCCTCTGCGGATTGAGAATGCTCAAGAGAAACACTATCTACTTCCCAAAAACGAGTGAGATCAATATCAAGTTGACCTTGAGTAAAAAGACATTGACTGAATGTACATTTTGGACTCGATATGTGACCAGTGACTATCCATCCGAACTCTGAACTACGTAACATAGGTAATTGCTTGCCTAGGCTAATCTTTTTGCTACCTAGAATATCCCAGAAGATATCTGCCCCGATAAGAAGATCGACCTTAGAAGGAATGTTATAAGAGGGGTCAGATAGACATAAGCCTGCTGGAATTTGAATGTGTTGTGTGTCAATGTATGTGATTGGTACTGCTGTGGTGACGTTGGTGAACACGTGACAATCAATGTTAGTCCTATAGCTAGAATTGAATGACTCAATTGTGAGATTGCAAGACTGTGTACTATTGGATACATGATTATTGAAACCTGATACCGTGGAGCTCACGTTCCGCCTCGGCAAACCCAGCTTACTGCAGAAAGCTTCGGAAACGATATTTATTCCGCTACCGTTGTCCAAGATCGCCCGAGCGGTGTGTTTGTTGCCCTTGCTGTCAACCACTCTTACCAACGCTGTGGAAAGGAAAACACGCGTCGGAGTAGTAACCGGTAGAACATCAGTTGTCAATACAATATCTTTTGAAGATAAATCACGAGAAGCAGATTGCTCGGATTCTTCAACGTGCAAAAGAGTGTTGTGCTTTTTTTTGCAATATTTGCAGTGTGACAAAAAACATTTCTTTGCTACATGACCGAATCGCAAACAGTTCAAACACACATTGAACTCCTTTACTTTAGAAATCCGAGATTCTAGTGGAAGACTTCTAAATGATTCGCAAGTAAACAGCTGATGTGACTCATCGTCGCACAATGGGCATGATTTACGTTTTAATGTTTTATTTTTGCTATTTGTGCTATTATTTATTACTAAACTTTTCGCTTTTACGGGTTCTGATTTTATTTTATTATTTTTATTGTTCTCTTCTAAAGTTTGTAATAAGTCGGCTCTGTTATTTAAAAATGTTATGAACTGTGATAGGGATGGGGATGAAGTTAATGTATTCCTATGTTCTTCCCACTGTCGACCCGTCACACTATCAAGTTTGGTTGACATCATATAAATTACGAGCGTATCCCAATACTGAGTGGGTTCTTTCAATGATGTGAGAGCCCTGATGTTCTTGTTAGTTACATCAATAAGATATTGGATCGACTTACACGATTCTGATCGAATAGGATCTACGTTAAACAAAGCCTGTATGTGATTATTAACCAGTAAACGACTATTATCGAATCGCTCGCACAATAATTCCCACGCAATTTTATAGTTGTCGCTTTTAAAATCGATGTTTTTAATAATCAGAGCAGCACTTCCCTGAAGAGAAGCCCGTAAATAGTGGAACTTATTAATGTTATCAATGCTTTCACTGTTATGTATAAGAGAAAGGAATGTGTCTTTAAATTCAAGCCAGTCTTGATAGCCGCCACTGTAATGTGGTAAGTCAATTTTCGGTAGCCTAACCAAATTTCTCACTCGCCCACCTGTTTCTGCATCACTAAACTCCAACACAGACCCGCTGCGCTTCCCTCCGGCAGCAATCAGGCTCTTGGCTGTGGCCACCAGCGGGTAGTAGTCGCTGTCAAACTGCACACGCTCGGCGGAAACTTCATCGGTTGGTGGCTCATCGGATAGGATCTCGATTTCAATCTGTAACGCGTCGAATTCCTCGCATAAGGGCTCAAATTTTCGTAAGCGACACTCCAAATCTATGATTTGTAGTTCCGTTAATGATTTTGAAGTTTTCATTAATTTTATGTGATTGCCAAAAATAGTAAGCTTTGATTTTATAGCTGAGCGTTTTTTAACTAAAGTTTTAAGTTCAGACATGATCAAAAAACGAACCTCAAATCGCAATAAGGGCAACAGCTGATTTTAAGCACCGTAATAAAGAGTTGTAAGCAATAATTATTACCAGGTAGCTGTGGTCAATGACTGTGCGTAATGATTTGAAGTAAACAAGATGATTCATGCGATAGGCATTCAACGCTCGAGTTTTATGACTGCAAGTAGCTCACAATAGATAACGGGATATGTATTTATCAATGAGTTTAACGTATGAAGAATGCACAAAGCACCGGCTCAAGTTTTAGCAAAATGTGTATGATATTTAAAACGGAAATATGAATTTGAGTAGCTATGAGAAGAGGGAATAAGAGGAATAAATAGGAACGAACTCACAAGATGTCTTATCCTTTATCCTGAGACGAGACGGTTTGTTCGTCCTTCAGATGTCCTTCCTTGACCTCCTCGAAAGTCGTCGCGTAATGGCCGGCGCGTACGACTCGCTAAAGTTTCTTGATTATGACACGGAATATTCTCCAAAATAAGCTTCAAGACGTTCTTAGTGTCCTTTTCCACGGTGAGAGGACCATTTGTTGGGGATTCCCAGAGGTGTTAGAATTAAAATAGCGGACTGTAATTTTAGGTATGGTTCGTATATTGGACGTAAGAACGCGCGCCTCTTTGGTCCGTCTTTTTGAATGGTACTGGTCGTCGCATTCGGCCGCGGGTCCCCGGCTCTCGGCCCCTCGTCCCCCGTTCCCCGCTCCCGTTGTCGCAGTGGCGGGCGGTGATACGTTTTGTCTCCGACAGTAACACCATAAGAAACCATAAGAAAACATTCAAGATGCGAGGCACAAAAACCTATACACCATTATATTGACTACTATAATACACGAATGACATAAACTGTCATGTCATTACATGTCCTTGACTTTGTCAAGACAATCGACATGAAACCCGTCACACATGTACATAGCTATAATATGTATACAAACATCCATAAACTCAATGTTTTACCATGGGGGTAGGCAGAAACAACAAAACGCCCTGCATTGCATATATAATTATTAGGTATAGCTGTGCGTGTGTTAAAGATAACATAAATGTTACAAAAATATGTCAACATATATTTTAAATTATCATACTTAAAATACTACAATAATGCGTCCTGCACTAAATATCTAATAATAAAGATACTTACTTGCTTATTAATTATGTCTCTCAGTAGCAGCCCGGAGTCTGGATTTGTGCACGGTTGATGGCAATATGTTACATGGGGCTTACACATAGCTGGTTAAATGCGTGTGTACATGTATACCTCTGCCAAACCTTTCAGGGATTACAGTCGTGATGTATGTATCGAATGGATGTGTAGATAGGATGTGTATATTGGACCAATCACTATATCGAAAGATGCGTTATTTTGAAAACATATTTATCGCTTCGTGTATACCTTAGAGAAGATAGTGTTTCCATAACTTTGAAGAATTGAATTAAAGAGAAAAAATTAAAAATAAAATATGTATTTTTACTTTTGGTAAAAAATACATGCGTTAACCAGGCCTTAGTTCTGCCAATACTCACCTACGCCGTAGAAACCTGGTGTCTTTATAGAGGCGATATTAAAAGGCTTGACACCTTCCACCTAGGGTGTCTTCGGTCTATTCTTCGCATAAAATGGCAGGATCGTGTTCCTAACACGGAAGTATTGAGCCGCACTGGAATGGTAGGCATGGAGGCATTTTTAACTGAGATGGTGTCGTCATGTGCAACGTATGGATAAACGTAAAACGTGGAGTCCCTAAAACCGCTTTCTAATCAGAGCTCGCGCAAGAAAAACGCTTACGGCGCGGGCAATACCTGCGCTACAAATATGTCCTTAAACGTCACCTTGCGACTTATGGTATACCCGTTGATTGATGGCAGGTGCTTGCCCGAAACCTAGAAAAGTGGCGCTCTTCAATTCACAAAACAACTCAATGCTTTGAAACAAGTCGTCTTGAACTCCTAGACAAGAAACTCGAGGCACGCAAAAGTCGCCGAAGCCTTCGTATATCTACACAAACAACGATGCTGATCAACTCTTCTGTATGCGTTGTGACCGGGTTTTCAAGACCAAATTTGGTTTTGCTAGTCACCAGAGAGCTCACGAAAGGAAAGAGAAGTAGTCTGGGTCGCTGTCGCCGGATACGGTGAATAGGACTATAAATATATCTAAACTACAAGTAAATACATGTCGTTTCAAACAAATATGTACTAACTACCATTTTATTTCAAATAATTGCAATATTAGTAACTCACGGATGGAAATCGAAATAAAACAAAAAAAAACTTTAAAATTGATATTTTCCCATCAAGTTATGCGGAGACATGAAATCAATGGTGGAGATTCAAATAATATACCTTTTGTTTTTTTAATATTATCAAGTCTTTGTCCGTTCACATAAAATCCATGTCCTTTATAAGGTACAATTAAAGGTCCTAAACGATCAAAATCAAAGTGGCAATTGCATAAAATAACTTTCTAAAAGAAAGCCGTTTATACCCTTCGTAACTATATTACCGTGATTGAGTCGGATCTACTGGACTTTACCTTTACCTTACTGGACTTAAGCCCATTTAAATATCAGATTTCAATTTTAGTAAGTCATTATCTGGCTAGACTTGTCCCAACTATGTTGGCGTTGTCGTCCGGTCTAACCGGATGCAGCTGAATACCAATATTTTACATGGTGCGACTGCCTATCTGACCTCCATAACCCAGTTACTGAATACCCCTTGGTAAGACTGATTGTCAAACTTTTGGGCTTCTGGTCTGGGTAAAAATGGTCACCCATCCACGGACCAACCGCCACCAATCCACGGCAACCGTAGCTTCACCTGATCGATCAACCCGTTTGGCTGTTAGTACTTAGCCACTTCAAATTAGAGTAAGTTTCAATAATAAAAGTTGAGAGCTTTGAACTTCAGTTACTCGAGCTTGGTTCGCTGCCAGGTCCGACACAGAGCTCGAAGCTGTTGTATAGTAGCTTCTGTATTATAATCTGGTTAACTTTTTTAATAACAGTAATATCAAAATTTAAAAAGATGTAATCATCAGCCTGTGTTGTCCCACTGCAGGAAAAATGCCTGAGCCAATTTGGACCGGGTTGGTCCAATCCTATAAGCATCAAGTTCATCCCGCCGTCTACGCCTGGGTCTTCCGCGATGCCGTTGGACGTTTTCAGGGACCCATGTTGTGGTGGTCTTAGCCCACAATGCATCCGACATGCGGCAAACGTGTCCGGCTCAGTCCCATTTCAGCTTTGCTGATTTTTGGCTGACGTCTGCGATTTGGGTTTTAGAGCGCAGTATCGTGTTGCGTATCCTGTCGGTAAGTCGAACTCCAAGGATACTGCGCTCCGTCGCTCGCTGGCTAACCTCTAGCCTGGTCCTCTGCTAAACTGTCAAAAACCAGGTTTGAGCGCCGTATGTAAGTATGGGGAGAATTCGTATGTCCATTAGTTTGCGTTTGTGGCAAATCGGAAGATCTCCTTTCGTTAGGGCTTTCATCGACTAATAGCTCTTCCAGGCGTTTTCGGTGCGGCCAGCCACTTTTTTTTCTGCGAATGGCCGTATAATTGGCAGCGATGACACTGACCAATCAAGTTGGCTCGGTAGGGCTTCTCAATAGAAATGCCTGAGAGCGAACAAACCGACTTCACCTTGAAGATCGGGTGGTGACCTTCCGTGGGGTCACAGATAACTAGGACCATGTCGTACACAAGGCCCTGTCTCGCTTTATGCAAGCGATGGACGGCGGATACGGGAACGCCTTGTGCGATAAGGTCGCTCTTAATCTCCTCGGTGGAGATTTCCTGTGGAACACGCCTAATGACGACGCGAGTGGGGGTTTCCTCCGGAAGAGAGTAAGTATGAAAGGAGTAGTTCCTTTCACGCAGGGCGCGGGAGAGATCCCTAAAGTCCGCAGACGTGAGGAAAGTGACTTTGATCCCCTGGAGGGTGGATCGGGCGTTAGTGTATTTGATCTTGCGATCAACACACATCCTAGATATTTCGGTCCATTTTGACTTGTCTTGGACGTAAATCGGGGGAGGGGGCTTTTGCTTCCTCGTGGTAGGAGCGGGAGGACTTCATGGGACTGGCGGGGCGACTGGCCCGCGGAGGAGGGGTGGGAGGGGAGCTGGACGAGAGGGTGTCCTGTTTTTGGGCCTTGGTGGCCGGGCCAGCGGGGGAGTAGGACTTTACCTTCCTCTTCTTGCCTCCCTTTCCGACGACTTGGAAGTCGTCTTCGTTGGAGGAGGAGGAGAGGGCTTCTCCCTCGGAGAGAGGGACTGACGTGTCCATACTCTCTGGGCGAGTCGAGTTAGTTTCGGGGCGCAGCTGCGTCGGTTTATTGTCTCCGAGACAATGGCGGCCGGGACAATGACGGGCGTGACAAAGCGAGCCGGATTAGCGGCCGACTTAATTACTGCCGGGGCAGTAGCGGGCGAGGCAATAGCGGCCGGATTAGCGGCCGGGGTATTATCTGCCGGGACAAAAGCGGGTGAAACGATGGGGGCCGAATTAACGGTCGGAACATTGTCTGCCGGAACAAAAGGCGGAATGCCTTGTTCGCATGCAGGTGGCGATAGCGGGCTTTCCAATGCGTCACTGAATTCGCCGAGTGCGCAATGGACGGAGTAGGGGTGGAGCGATGACGTAACTTGGCGCCATATTTTGCCAGGGAATCGGAGTCCTTGAAAAGGACCTCTTTGAAGAACGCCAAAATATAGGCGTCCTCCATGGTCGGAGGAGGTGGAGCTACTTCGGGGACGGAATGTTGGAAAATAAATTTCCACGATGCCTAACCCTATACCTATCTCCCCGGGTGGATGGGCCCGGGCATGTGTGATCCTCTCTGTCGGGTGTAAACAGAGAGGTGAGTACCTATTGGTGAGCCCTAAGCTTGTAACCCGTCGCCAGTCTTAATGTGCGAACGGGGCCCTGACCAGTCTAGCACGAAGGGTGTAGACACACCCTAAGGACACTAGGTGAGTAGCTGAAAAGCAAAACTGTCACCAGAGCCGACTAGGAGATCCCCCATGGCCGGTTATCTGGGACCCGTCCAATTGACTGCCTCTCCCTGAAGGGGTTCGGCGGGTGTGATTGGGACAACACCCCACTCGGCTTCGTTGGCACCGTAAGGTTTCAACCGAGGACCACGAAACTGTGGTTTTACCCAGTAGACGCCTAGTGAAGCTACTCACAAACGTCTGTTAAAGAAACGAGATTTGCCTTGAAAAAGGCACTTTTTAATTGATTTAAAAATAAAATCAATTTCTTGATTTTATTTTTTCTCGGTGTAGTCGGTGCGACTACGATGACGTCACGTAATTGCGTCGAGAATTCTTATTATTTTCCTTTTATTGAATGTTGTGACATTTTGTATCTAACATTGTCATCTGACAGTTTTTTTTTTCTATGGTATAGAGCTAAGAGGTCGTCTATTTATTGTAAAGGTTTCGTAAAACTAGCGTAAAGCCAGATTCTCACTGTAAGCCATATTTATTGTTCCTGGCCGATAACCAATTAAGAAGTATTTGGATTTGAAACTAAAAAAGTCACTTCTAGAAAGTCCGCCAGGGGCTATATAAGGCAACCGTTACTTTTCACCGGGTTCTTTTAACTCCGTCTTTTGACTCGTTCTTTTGACTCCATCTTTTGACTCGCCCTTTTGGCTCGCTCTGTGGGCTTCTTTCGTTTCGCAATTTTTCTTACTCACCAGTCTATGTTTTTCTGAAAGCTACTTAAATATAAAACCTTCCTAAAAGTTATTCTCAGTGAATTTATTATTAACATCTTGTGTGCGTAAAGGTGTTCCGACTCACTCGATCACCTCCAACCCTCCCACTTGCGTCTACGAGAGGAGTTCGAGACGTATTGCAGAGAACTAAAAACGTGGCGTGAGACTACACTGCCTGAAGAAACAACAACCGACGCTAGCTCCCTCGCAATGGGCTGCGGGCTGATGGAGAGGCTGCTACGAGCTCCCACTCGACAGACTGCGGGCCGGAGGAGCAGCCGACGCGTGCTGCTTCAACCTCGAGCTGCTGCGCGACCGTGAGCATAGAGAAACTGCTGCGAGCTTCAACTCGACAGTCTGCGGGCCGGAGGAGCGGCCGACGCATGCTGCCTCAAACTCGAGTTGCTGCGCGACCTCGAGCTCCCTCGTGGCAGACTGCGGGCCAGAGGAGCGGCCTTCCCGAGCTTCTACTAATACTTAGTACCATTTTCTACGTAATTTTGTATTTTATATTAAAAAATTATATCAGTTTAACTTGTGACCACGTTTAGCCAGCCGGCTAAGCGTTACGTTACAGTTTATGATGGCGGATCGTATCGCGATTAATTTTAAAAGTTGTTATTGTGTTAAAAGGACTGAAACTATAAGTGTCGAACAAGAAACCTCTGTAACATAACGTTTTATATAAAAAGAGTGTCCATGGAGTTTCTTGCCCATTATTCTCCATAAGGAACCTACCTCGTCTTGGAAAATTGCTTCACCTACTAACTGTAGCTAAACAAGTCCTTGTTCAATGATAGTTTAAAAGTGACTGCAAATGCTTTAATCGATTTTGATTGAAAACCAACTACCTACCTATTTGTTATCAACGAAATATTATGCCGGAGGGTGGTTGGAGACTGCTTCCCTACACAAAGGGTTCCCCTTTTGTGTTATACATATAGCAAAAGTACGCACTACGGAAGAATTTTGGAAAATTGATTACTGAAGGGGTCTGCTGAAATGTTGTGTAGAAGTTTGTAATTTTTGCCGATGGGAAATCCCATCGCACACGTCTTACGTTTTGTTTATTAATCATAACATAACATCACGCCTTGTTTCGCCGAAGGGTTGGGCAGAGGTGTACCTATAGCACACCCACATTTCGCCAGTTATGTTTAAGTCACATGTAATAGGGGGCGAGCCTATTGCCATCAACCGGGCACAAATCCAGACTCCGGGCTGCTACTGAAAAATTCTAGATAGAAAAACCCAATGACACGTTGCCCGACCTGGGACTCGAACCCGGGACCTCATGCTCAGCAGTAGCGATTAAACAATATGGCGTTGCGTGACTATCCTTCATTAATTAAAATTATGCTTAAATATTTGCCTTAATACTATAAGAAACTTAAATTCTTCTCACATTAATTCACGGAAAGCTACATTACCAACCATTTATTGGGTAAAATGATATTTGTTGAAGATTTCTCTCATAACCGGGAAGGACATAATTGGCTCAATTCCAAACGCGCAATAGTATCAGAATTTCTGCTTACTATTTTATTATGGCATAACTTAGTAAGAGATTCTATATCAAAATTAGGGTCTCGATGAAAAGATATAAAAATGCTATCCGTGATATCCACAGCAAGACAGAGACACATAAATATTAATGCAGAAGTTTGTTGATAATGTAAGAAATGAATGTTATATTAAGTAAATACCACAAACACGAATATACACATAAACATAGAGTCGACAAACCATTAGAATTGCTTATTTTTTTATTGAAGAATTAAAAAAACGACTCAAATATGCCTCGTCATTGAATTTATTCAAGTGTTCACTGTCGTCAGTCAAGCAGTCGAGAGCGGTCTCTTGTCTCTGTTATTAATGGAGCAGAGACGTCTTGAATCGTTATAGATAGTAAAAACGAACATTGTGAACGCCTTTTTTTTCGCATTGCCTCTTTACAAAAACGAATGACAATTTGTACATGTCATTGCAGCAGTCGACTTTTTGCCCGTTTCATCGTATTGCCCTCACTGTTGAAGAGATATGAGGAACAGGGTGTAAAGTTCACTCATACTCTCAGAAAAGGGTGGATCTTCCGACCAGATGGATGTCGTATCTGGTGGGCAACTGCCCGATGATTGTTGTCGGGAAGTTGTATATATGATATCTGCGCGGTAAACTCTGCTTGCGCGATGCAGGATTGATGCGTTTGTTCGCATGTGGCGGTGTAGATGCCGCCACACTGTCATTCCCAAAGTGGCGCTTTTTAGTTGTGCACTCCATAGTTTAACTAAACTAAGTGACGAATTCACAAATGTTACTAAACGCGTTTATCACATCTAAATCGCGTTCAAGTGCTGTCAGTGTCAATATACCATACAAAATAATCACACAGATTATTGATTATTGTTTAAACTACTTTTAAACGTAGTTTGTGTTGGTTCCTTAGTTCAGTAGAACCAAAGTTCTTGTGGGCTCGTTTGTACGAGTATAGAGTCTTAATATTTGATGTCAGTGTTAGATTGACATGGACATGAACACCTCTCACCTTGTCGCTGTCGTTTTGCTATGATGGTGATGAAAATCGTTTTCATAGGTATTCCTTCAAATCACTAGCAAGTAAATAATAAGGATTAAACATTTTTGTCAAATTTGGTATAGACTATCACTACGAATTTCAATATAAATTAAATTTTCTATTATTCACAAATAAGTAATAAAAATACGTTCCAGGTTATGCTTTGCACTTGTCAAACATTTAAAAATTTTGAATCATCTATACCTACATATAACTATACCTCTCTGGCGCCATAGTACGTACTAGATTCTGCCCGGGACTTCATCCGCGTGCAAGTCGTAAGACACCACAATATACCCAAAGAACATCCACATTTTTATAAAACTTCCTTGTATACCTAAGTTTGTAGTTTTTCTTAGAAGCCAAAATATTCAGCGAGTCAGGACCGGTGACGCTCAGCAACCGACGTACGGTTGTCCGTGTGAAAAGCAGCTTTTCCTGCGGTCGACATCCGCAGCCTCTAGAGGCCATTTCCAATTGCAGGTGAAGTTTTTCGTTTTTAGTAAATTAATGAACGCTGCGTTTCGGCATCATCATAAATAATCTTGCCGTGATCCCCATTTATTTGGGGTTGGCGAAACATATTGTTTTCGCATGGCGCTAGTGCCGATCGAAAATGGCAATCTGACCGCTGTGAGATACATAAACGAGATTCTCAATGATCAGCCGATCTGTATTTAGGCAATATGGGCGATGATAACGCCCGGCCGCTTTAAGACGTGGGGATTCATTAAATGGAGTAATCAGCAAGAAAGCCGAATAACGAGAAGGGCTTCTCATAGAAGCCGAAATCACCTCCAGTCACACTTCATTCCCTGAAAATTGCTATTGATGAATGGGAGAACCTTCCACTTCCCTTGCTAAATCGTGTAGAAGCCGTATTGAGAACATGCGGAGGCAATACGAAATATTGAATGATAAAAAAAACAGTTTTTAATTCATATACCCGCTTTAAGAGTTAACTGTTCTTGGTTCAAATGGCTGTAACGTTGTATCGTTACTTTAATTAAAATAGCAAAATTACAATTAGCGCACTAGTACATCTCGCTTTGCTTAGCCAGGGTCCAAAGTTCCGGCTTGCTGAAGTTCAATAAAATAACCTTACAAATTAAATGTACTCTGTACAGTGTTCTAGTGAATTTTGCAAACACTAAGATTTAAAAATTCAGTCCTACCGTTCTGTACAATTCGGCCACTTTTGTAAGTTACTGGCGGTTATATTAATTTAGGTGAAATTCTTGCTGCATATTATATAATGTCTGCCTTCTTTGTCTAGTAGTCGCAAGCGCTACTGCTAAGCATGAGGTCCTGGCTTCGATTTCTGGGTTAACAGGTTTTTCGATCTTAAATTGCTCAGTGGCAAATCCGAGTCTGGATTTGTACTTGGTTGATGGCAATTGGCTCGCCCCCTGTTACATGAGACGTAAACATAACTGGCAAATGTGGGTGTACCTATGGTACACCTCTGCCTTACCTTTCGGGGCATACAGGCGTGATGTGTGATGACGATGTATGATGATGTATGCTATGTAATTTCATAATGAAAACTAAACCATGAAAACATCATTCACTTTATGTTTGACCCCACGTTTGTCGGCCAATGGCTTCCCTCACGGTCAGCTCCTGCTCGGTCAACTGATTAGGGTCTCGGCCGCTCGAGCCCTGTTACACCCACGCTGTAATAGAAAAACCAAAACGAATAACTAAGAAACAAAAATCATCTTGTTTGAAATGAAGAATCTTAATTTAATTTCTATGAGACTGTAAAGTCAGTTAAGGATCCTTGTTAGAAACAACAAAAAAATTGCTGGGGGGACATAATTTGTATGACTTCAATACTCGTAACACACAACAATACATGCGATTAGGCGTAGAACCTACCTTCTTAAAATTTTATTTTAATATATTTTTACGAAATTAAACGGTCTAAAAACGATCACAACCTCAACCTTATTCTTTTTGCATTACCGCCAATACTACAAAATTCTGCAAAAGTCAGTGGTACATAAAATATTCAGCTATTACCTAAATACACAATGGCAGCAAGATCAAGTGGTAGTAAACAGAAACCGAAATTCAAAGCCGTGAACTAACAGAACAAAAAGCAGCTGAAAAAGGACAACATTGCGTTTCGCGCCTGTGTTGTACTTGACTCTGTCATCAATGAGCTCAGCACGAACCAACGTAAAATTGAAAATTCTCGTTGCGCTTTTATGTTATGTTATTAATATATTAATATTATTCGTATATTCATAGACATGAACCATAAGGAATAAATTCTCTGTATGATGATGAAAACTGCATCAAATGCCGTCTAGTGCGCAGTGTTCGGTGCAATATTTGCAACCGAACAGCTCAGCACTTTTACCCGCGTTTTTTTTTTATACATAAATGCGTGTATCGCGGTAATTACCAGTTAGTACGTATTCGACTACCATTCGCGTTACTCAAACCAAACCATCTTAGTGCTAAGTTAGCTTAGTTACCATTTCATAATTATAATTAATTGTAGTATTCAATATAGCTTTCAAACCATAGAAGTGCTTATTATTAAATCAGTGATCATAAACCATCTACCAAACCATAACCAGTCCGATATAGTACCAAATCAACCAAATATCAACCAACCCAAAGTTTAGTGCTAGACCAAGCAGGCACTAAATTCTACATGGTCCTTCGAGCATTAAGGGCCTCGGTTCGCGAAGTACAGTGAAGTGTTTGTGCGCCGGGACCTTGTAACCAGTGTTTTGTATTTTACCAGTAGTAGGGAGAGTAGGTAGGCAGTGAGATCAAGTTCGGAAGAAAATTGGGCAGCTGTCGCGTAAGGAGAATATAAGGTCAGATCAAACCATTTTATTCACTTTATTTTCACTTGCGTATTTAATTGACCGTCGGAAAATGGAGCAGTTAGCAGTCAGCCAAACGGAGATTTACGACTCCTTGGTTAAGCTTCTCACTAACATCAAGAAAGACGGACCTGAACGAAAAACTTCTGATTACTGCAAGCGGAAGTTGGAAATATTAGAAAATTATTGGAGAGAAATCAACGCAACCATAGAAAGTGTTGTGAACTTGCTGAATTTGACCATATTCATTTCTCGAAAAATTGTTTTGATAAGGCGGAAGAAGTCTATTTGTCCATCAAACAGCTAATAACCTAAACTATGGAACAGTTATTGTCAAAGCAGCAAGAACCTTACCAGCCGCCGACAGACGCGGATATATCGAAGCAAGCAGGGGATTCGTCTCATTCACACGCACTGCAACAGCAACCTAAGGATACGCGAGATCTAAATGAAGACAGTAAATTAGAAGGAATGTTAAAAAGCAGACTATCAAATTTAGAGCTTTCATGAGAACAGTAGCAACCATATAAATCGACCAATTACAGAACAAGTGGGAGTTCGAAAATGCATTAAAGTCTCTTCAGAGTCGTTGGGCTGTTATTGATAGCCTGCTCAGCTGTTGCTACAACCAGCTGTTGCTTAGCCAGCATTACGGCGAACGCGTACGAACACGACGAGGTCTTATCAACGCTGTCGGCTCAATTGCAAACTCATTGTTCGGAGTATTAGACGAAAGCTTCGCAGAAAAATACAGGTAGGACATTGAACTTGTGCACCGTAACCAAGAAGACCAAGGTCAGTTATGGAAGAAATTGACATCTATCGTCGAAGCAGAGCACAATGTACCACAAAGAACTGAAGACATAATTGCAAAGCAACACAAAACCATAAATAAACATTTAAATGCTTTGGCCAAGGTTAACAGCAAGCTGCAAAAAGAAATGGATGTGATGACAATACAACAGGACTTCACATTAGTCGCTTTAGCTACCATTAATATGATGCAAAACTTGAAACAGATACAGGATACTTTGATCGATACAATATCGGAAATCTACCATGGCCAAATCAGTTTGCATCTACTGACACCAGTGCAGCTCAAACGAGAGCTACGAATTATCTACGGCCAAATGCCTCAAGATTTAGGCCTACCCATCGAAAATATAGAGACAGATCTTCAACACATCTACAAGCTACTGAAAATAAAGGCTCGAGTCACCGAAAAATACATTATCTTCGAAATTACATTCCCGCTCATAGCAAGAGAAAGTTTTAAATTATATAGGATACTACCAATACCGCGGCAAACAAAATACAGTATGACTAGCATGACACCAATATCGGAATACATTGCAGTGAATCTAAAATATGATGCTTATTTCGTACCAACCATACATGAACTTGACACATGCTTGTACCACGGAGAATCATTAATGTGCGAGCTCTTCAAACCCATCAAAAATTTGGGAAGTGACGAAAAATTTTGCGAAACCAGCCCAATTAACCAAAGGTGCAAAAACAGAAAGAACAGCGTGCAAAAACAAATGGGTAGAATTACACTCAACGCCACAATACCTATATTTCTGTTGTGACACATATTCCATCAAAATCATATGCGACGATCAAGTTACCGTTCGTCAGCTGACTCGAGCGGGGGTCATTAGCATGAACCAGAAATGCTTTATCAAAAGTAAAGATTTCACACTGCATTCTTTACAACAACAATCAAACCAACTAAACTTTACACCAAATATGCTTGTACCAGAGCTAGACCAAATAAACCATATTGTTAACATTGAAATACCGATGGAAACAGCATTACCAGAAGACATGAGCCTGAACAGGTCTCTATCCATCCTTGGAGAACAGATCAAGACACTGAAATCCACCAAAGCAGAGGTCGATGAAATATCAGTCCATGACATTCAACAGTACACCGTCGTCTACATTGTGCTAGGAGTTGTCCTATGCGCGGCAGCAGCCTGGGTCTGGAGAAGAGTGAGATGCCGTTCGCTTTCTACGACCAGCCGGGCAGGCTAGGCAGCTACAGCGGAGTCAACCAGAGTGCCTAGTGAAGTGCATCCGCGAAAGCAGAGTAGTGCTGACCGTCATTAAAGTGAGAGTGAACCGATAGGCTTAAGTACATATTTCACCAGACGTAGACGGTGGCCCAGTGCTATGCGTAGTGCGGGAAAAAATTCAAGGGCTACGCTGCCTACAGTGTGAAAAGAGCGTGTGTTTACAGTTGAAGACTCAATAGTATAAATAACTATAGGTTTACAGATAACTGTAATTTATACTTTTACCGTTATTTAACATTTTAGAATGCTTTTTCTTTGTTCACCATTTTAGAATTAATTTACTTTTGGTTATCATTTGACTTGAATTATTGTTTAACTAAGGTGATTGGATGATTGGTTAATCTTTCTTATCCCATCATGTGCTCGGGAATATGTTCGGTGCAATATTTGCAACCGAACAGCTCAGCACTTTTGCCCGCGTTCATTACCATAAATGCATGTATCGCGGTAATTACCAGTTAGTACGTATTCGACTACCATTCGCGTTACTCAAACCAAACCATCTTAGTGCTAAGTTAGCTTAGTTACCATTTCATAATTATAATTAATTGTAGTATTCAATATAGCTTTCAAACCATAGAAGTGCTTATTATTAAATCAGTGATCATAAACCATCTACCAAACCATAACCAGTCCGATATAGTACCAAATCAACCAAATATAAACCAACCCAAAGTTTAGTGCTAGACCAAGCAGGCACTAAATTCTACACGTAGTATACGCAAAAAGTCACGAAGAATAGAGGAAGCTTTACTTTGTATAACATAGATGCTAAACTTGCTTCTAGTTTCAGTGTTGTCCCTTCAAATAAAATCGCTACACCAGCACAAACAGAGAAATAAGTTTGTTTGCCAGAGTTCAGAATACTTAAAAAATGGATGAAGAGATGTTTAGTGTCGTATAGGTAAATGAAGAAAGATGGCTAAAGGTGGAATGAGGTATAAAAATTGACCGGAAGATAAATGTAATACGTATTTGTTCTGGCTTTGGGAAAGCAAGTCATCTCGGTTGTTTGATATCCGCAAGCTCGACACACCATTCTTTACGAAGGAACTTCCGCGTGTCCATTATAAACATTACGCTACCTTAGCAGCAACGTTTAAATGTATATAATAATCTTCGAAATAAAAACTCAGTTGGGTTTCTGCAATAAAAACAGATTCATTTATTTCTTTCTATTTACAAGATAAAATCAAGATAAGATTACACAAGTCGGTTGGAAATAACCGTACCTGCAATAAAAACAGAAAACAACATTTAAAGTTTTTACTCCAGGTGATTTACAATTTATTGTTCATTACTTCAATAAATTATTTTTAACACAATTAGTGTAATCTTGAATGTTCGATTCGAATGCAGATCATAGAGCAAATTACCATAGAGTATTTTTTTATGTTTTACTATGGTTGACGACAATCGATAACTCGAGTCTATAACTCTGTCGGGAACGCGGCAGATTCAAACTTAAGAAAATGACGTCTCGAGTAATTGAGAATCGTCGTTTTCTTTATATCTCCCCCCTCGAAGGAGAACATTCACATAACATTTATGTGACTGTTCGTCAAGTCGTGTTGTCAGCTACCGGAATTAATTTTGTTATATGAAAAAGGTTTGATTCTGTTTTCTTGTGTCCAGTATCAACCTCGTAGATCGAATTGGAGATTTTCTGTAGGATTTTGTAAGGTCCGATTCTTATTTCGTCCAGCTTTTTCCTATTGAGGCGGTTTCCATTTTCCACATATACTAAGTCTCCGGCATCCAATGTAATTTCATTCCTGTGTTTGTTGTATCGTTCTGCATTTTGATTATGGGACTTCTTGGTGTTTTCATATGCTTTTTTCCGATCTTTTTCTAGGTCTTCATTTGTACAATTTGTCTTCAATTCGTGGGGCAAAATATTGACACTTTCACCTTCCATTAAGTATTTTGGAGCGAATCCAGTAACCGTATGTTCCGTTTCATTGTATCTTCTAACACATTCTTGAGCTATTGCTGTCCATGCTTTTTTATTTTTATTCTCATTTATTTTGCATCTTATTTTATTTACCAGGGTTTGGTTCAATCTTTCATTAAGCCCATTTGAAAATGGGGAGTCTACGGCAGTAAAAATCATCTTTATTTTCTTCATCTTTAAAAACAATTTAAACTCTTTTGAGTTAATGCCAGGGTATTGATCTGTTAGTATTGTTCCGATACAGTTACTTTCTGTCACTTTCGTTGTTAGTTTTATAAAGTCATTGGCGGTCTGGTTTTTCGACGTTAAAATATAAGCGTACCTAGTAAAGTGATCAACCAAAAGGTGTAAATATTTTTTTGTTGATCGCGATCCCCCAAATCCACCAATGGTATCGATGGACATAATTTCAAATGGGTAGGTAGCTGGGCCTAAATGTGATAAGAACCCATATTTGGATTTTTTTCTTGATTTGTTTTTTTGACATATAGAACAATTATCGCAAACTTTTTTGATATTCATTATCATATTTCTCGCTGAGTAAAATGGAGTTATCTTGTTAATCATTTGCGATCTTCCTAAGTGACAGTAAGTATTGTGTATTTCTTTTATCAATATTTTACTGAGGTTTTCAGACAATAGAATTTTGTCTTTTCTTTTTAACTTTTTGTAATAAATGCCATTTTTTTATATAATGTTTCTTTTCTTTTCTTGTAATTCCATGTTCTCATCCTGGTCCTTTTTTATGTCTTCGAGACTTATTAGATTTACCACTTCCAGGATGTCGTCTGTGTTATCATTCGGTTCTAAAACTGGATTTCTGCTTAGGCAGTCTGCTTCTTGATTCGATTTCCCAGGATTGTATTTTATTGAGAAATCATGTTGAGATAGATAATATGTTAAGTCTCCTAACTCTTCATCTGTCCTAGATTTTATGTTCAAGTTTTCCAGAGGTTTGTGATCCGTGTATACCGTGAATTGTTTCCCAAATAGCCAGTGTTGCCAATATTTCACTGCTTCTTTTATGGCTAAACATTCAAGGTATATTGCCTTTTTTTTCTTTTGTGCCTCATTCAATTTCCTAGAAAAATACGCTACAGGTTTATAACTTTTATTTTCATCTTCTTGCTTCAACACAGCTCCAACCCCTTTGATACTAGCATCAGTATAAATTTTAATTGGAGAATTTGGGTCAAAAATTTTTAGAACTGGTTCCGAACAAAGCAATGTTTTAATTTTCTCAAATGAATCTTGACATTCTTTCGACCAAACAAATCTTACATTTTTCCTCAGAAGATTATGTAATGGGTCTGAGATTTGTGCCATGCGTGGGATGAATTTATGGTGATAGTTGATTTTTCCAAGGAATTGTCTTACGTTTGTTCTTGTTTCTGGGACTGGAAAGTTCCTCACTGCAATTAAGTAATCTTTCTGTGGTTTTACTGAGTTCTTTTCTATAATATGACCTAAGTATTTTGCGTGATTCTTCGCAAATGAGCATTTTGAAAATTTTAGTCTAAATCCCTCTTTGTGAATTGCTTCCAATAGTCTTGAAAGATGCTGTATATGTTGTCTAAAATTTTGTGAGAAGATTAATATATCGTCGATGAAGGACACTGCAAAATCAGAAAGTTTGTATTTTCTTATTATATTATTTAATATCCTTTGGAAAATTGCTGGCGCTGTTTTTAATCCAAAAGGAAGGCAAGTCCACTGAAAGTGTCCTTCCTGTGTTACAAATGCGGTTTTAGGTCTGTCTTGAATCTTTAGGGGAATTGACCAAAATGCTGAATTTATATCTAAAGTTGTAAAATATTCGCAGTTCACACTTTTTACTATCAAATCCTCAATCAGTGGAAATGGCTGTGCTTGAGGAGTTATAATTTTATTTAAATCTCTGAAGTCTATCCACATTCTTGTTTTTTTATTTTCATCTTTCTTGAATGCCAGAGTAACTGGAGCAGCAAAGGGGCTGTATGACTCCTCAATAAGGCCTTTTTCCAATAATTTTGCTACTTGACTTTCTATCTCTTTCCTATCTTCGAACGTGCACCTGTAAGGCCGTTTATAACAGTATTTTTCTTCCATTAGATCAATATGAGCCTCATAATCCTTAACAGTACCAATGTCGTATTTATCTCTGGCGAATACGGATTTATATTTGTTTAACAACTTGTCGATTTCAGACTGTTCATACATATCTAAATGATTCACAATCATCTCAAATTCATCGGTATTCAGATGATTGTTGAAGTTTACTTCATATTTTCTTGGACTGTTTGTTTTTTCTTTTATGTCACCCAACAAAACAGGAATATTGACATTTGTGTGATTCTCAGCCTCTTTATTTAAGTAAATTTCATTTTCGTGTTTATGGAAGTCTTTGTTCTGAATAATTCTTAGATCTTCAGTCTGTGTCAATTTAAAATTTTCAATACAGTCTAAACCAACCAAAAAATCATAACTGAAATTCTCACTGTCTACAATAAACACTTTGATCATTTTCTCAATATTGTATATTTTCACTTTTAAGGTTATCATACCTTTTGTTTTTCCTGCACCATTAATAGTTTTCAAGCTAATTTTTTGTAATTTTTTCATGTTTTCTTCTTTAATTTTTAACAATTTTGCATTTATCAATGACACGTTTGAACCTGAGTCATAAATACCTGAAATTTCTAATATGTCATTAAGTAATAGCTTGATTTTTATTAATGGTGGTACTTTAAGTTTTTTGGATCCTCTGTATTTAATTCCACCTCCAGTTCTGAATTGTTAACAGATTATATGATCCTATTTTTTTTGTTTTTGTCTTCTTTTTCTCTAAACCAGCAAATTGATTCAGAATGAAAACGCTTCCCTTTGTTTGCCCTTTCACATATTTCACATGGATTTTTGTCTTCACTTTTCTTTTGTTTATTATCCAAGAAAGGTTTTCCTTTTTTTTCATTTATATTTTTCTTGACAAGATGTTCTAATTTACCTATTTCATTGTAAAGATCTTGAGTTTCTTGAAGTGTTTCTCGGTCAATCTTGTCGGATACATAATTTGGTAAACCAATAGCAATAAGATCAATCAATGTTTCCGTATCCATGGATTTTCTGATTTGAAGTAGTAACTTTTCTTTTTTCAGGGCATATTCAAGCAAGGGACCTGATTGATATTTGAAGTTAAAAGCATACCTAATAGGAGACCAACCTTTGTTCCCAAAAGTTTCAACAAAGATTTTTTTCCAGTTGTTCCGTTCCATTCTGATTCTATAGAGTATTTTAGAATCATACTAGTGTACCAGTCATCACTACATTTTTCAAGGAAAAACTTCAAGATCTCGATTTTTTTCCTATCTTCTGCCACTACACAGCGAACACATTCTTTTTCAAATTGATTAATCCATTGGCTGGCATTGGTGGTTTTTTCATCGAATTTTTCAATCATGAAATCTTTAGCAATTTTGTTTAAGTTTTTAACTTCAGAAGTTTGTTCTTTTGATTCTAGAACTTTTTCTAGCAGCTTCTTTATTGTGTCTTCTGAGGTGTTTGTGGTAGATGTTTCAGCTGCTTTTTCTGGAATATCCTCTAAATAGAAATTATCAAATAATAAGTTACCTTCCTCATCTAAATAAGCCTTTGTCATATTTTCTGTTAAGGTTATCCATACTTTTCTGAATTGATTTCTTTTTCCCAATGTGTTTTTCACTCTGCCATACACTTGTGACGTTATCAATTCTTTGTGTAAACTTGTTGGTTGGTATTCATCCGGTATTGCAAAAGAACGACCATCTAGTGTGCCGATTGAGGTTAGGCACAATATTGTTGATTTTCCATCTGACGCTCCCCGCATTTTAAAATCAAACCTTAGTTTTTCCATTTTTCTCGAAGTATTCACAAAAATGTTGTTTTATAATAATCTTCGAAATAAAAACTCAGTTGGGTTTCTGCAATAAAAACAGATTAATTTATTTCTTTCTATTTACAAGATAAAATCAAGATAAGATTACACAAGTCGGTTGGAAATAGCCTTACCTGCAATAAAAACAGAAAACAACATTTAAAGTTTTTACTCCAGGTGATTTACAATTTATTGTTCATTACTTCAATAAATTATTTTTAACACAATTAGTGTAATCTTGAATGTTCGATTCGAATGCAGATCACAGAGCAAATTACCATAGAGTATTTTTTTATGTTTTACTATGGTTGACGACAATCGATAACTCGAGTCTATAACTCTGTCGGGAACGCGGCAGATTCAAACTTAAGAAAATGACGTCTCGAGTAATTGAGAATCGTCGTTTTCTTTATATGTATTTCAGGTTTATGCTACGAATAAAATGATGTATAAACGTATTTTAAGGTAATAATCCTAGACTTTATTGTAACAAAAATGTAATCATTGAAAGGAAAGTAAGCGCACAATACCAAAATAAGGATGAAATAAACTCGACTTTCAGCATCAAGTTTACTTCAAGTGTAAAAGTCAATAACATTATTTTCTCATTCCGCATTACAGTCGAAAACAACCTCGTTACGTTGATTAATTACAGTAATGTATGTACATTATAAACCTCTTTCTCACAGTGAGCAGCTCAAGCCAAGAACGAGCACATTTATCTGCTTCATAGTAAAAACCAAGGGTATTTGTCTCACGTACCTACCTGTACTTACTCTTCACATGATTTTTGTTGTATATTGTATACATGTTTTTTTGGTGTAAAATTGTTTGCTACTACAGATGATATATACGGCCTTTAGTATTACCAAATAAAATATGATAATATACATTTAATAAATATAGCCGCTATAATTCCGTTGGTCTCAAGTAAGCTAGTGTTTTGACATTCCAAGACCTCTGCAATCAGAGCCGGATTATGTCATCGAAGTAGTACAGTCCGCGAGGCCTAAGCTAAGCTTTGCATTTATGTGAGTGCACATAGCGACACGTCCTTTACTTGGAAATCGACCAATCGGACAACCGGCCTGAGGCGACGATCACATTGGTGCGATTGGTAATCACTCACATAAATGCAAAGTTCAGTAAGGCCTCGCGCACTGTACCTACTAACAATAAATGTCGCAAATTCTCAAAGCAACTTACTTAAATGTAATTGTTTATGTTTTCTAAACATAACATATAAAGTTAATCGGTTTAAAGCGTGGGTGTTTTAGTAAACATAATGCAATTGCTTTGAACCCGAAGCTCTACCGTTTCATAGAGGGGATTTCTGAGAATTGTGACTGAACTATCAATACGACAGACGTTCGTACACAATAAGAGATACTAAACATACATACGTTACATACATACACCTTGTTGAACGTCTTGTTAATCTTGTTATATATAATTCCCAAAATGTATTATAATGTATATGTCGCATAACCAACACAGATACACAATTCTTAGAATCGCTATGGATTTTTATTAATTTAGAATGACGCCATCTATTATCGTATGTCGGAAACGTCAAGCAGTATGCTTGGGTGAGGTCGATACAGGGCTTCCCCCCCAGTGGGCCTCGTCAATGCGGGAACGCATTGACGAGGCCTGTTGGGGCCGCGGTTGGGGCCGCGGCGGCGAGGATTGTTGGGGCCGCGGCGGGAGAGGAGTGCCGGTATTGCAGTGCGCCACTCTCCCCTTCCTTCCACGGCCTTAACGGGGTCGCCACCGTATGATGTCGGACGCGGTGGGGCCGCAGGGGAAGAGGAGTGTCGGTATGTCCGCTCTCCCTATCCTCTGCGCCCGAAAAATGGTAGGCGACGGGGCCATTCATTAGACCCGTCGCAAGGGGCAAGGGGGGGCGTAGGCGGAGGGCGGACAACGCCCTCTTCCAGCCCCTCTAAATGGGTCGAGGTGGCGGCGCGTAGTGTTCCACGCGCGCCCCTCTTAGATGTTGCGGGGGGAACCTCACTCACCCTCCCAACACGAGGAGGCCCGCCGAGGCAGGCCAGTACCAGTCAGGGTTGCGGAAGAATCGTATGTTCCCGCGACCCCGACGTAGGTGTGACATGGAACACCAGGGTGGTTTTTAGTCAGTAAGAGTCTGACAGACCCCTCCGCCCGCCCCAGGGCGACATCCATGAGGATTTTCCAACCCGAAACCAAAAAAAAAAAAGGGCTTGGCAGCCGTCAGTTGGCATTGTTTGACATTAGACGTATTTGACTTGACAGGTGACGGACGAGAGACGGCACTTTTTGGTGAGACGGCAAAGCGAGAGGTCGTGCTGCCAGCCTGTATCAAACTTACCGCGTTTCCGTATCTTAATCTATTTCCATCAGCTTGATTTTTGAGATTTTGTTAATTTGTTAACGGGAGTGAATAACTAGACGGTTGTTATTAGTGTTGAGACTGATATTTAAATTTAAATTTTAACGAGATACCCCAAATGGGTGATTTACCCTCGTTATATATAAATTTAAAATAATCTTGTGTTTTATTTATTTTCGTAAAAGATCCTGTTGATGTTATACCACCGTGGCTTTTCAATAGAAATGTACTAGAACATCTTAATGCGTTTGAAATTGAAATTACGAGATACTGAACGTTTCCAATAAAAACAATCATTACTTTGGTGGATAAAGGACTGAGATTAAGTTATTTGGTATATTTTTGACAGCCTCATTAGTCTTTTAAAAGTCCTTTAATACAAATCATTAACCCTCGTCATTGCTCCTAAGCGTTTAATTTAATAGAATAGTTTCGTTTCTTCTTTCTACGATATAAACTGTGAAGGGATTCCTTCTTACAAGATCACAAAGATAAATTATCGTAGCAAATTAATTTGGCAACTTGACGAAGCTTAGAGGTCCGTTGAGCGATATTAAGTTGTCTGAAAACGTAACAGGACCTAAAATACATTTTACAAGTGTATCCTTACCTTCATAACGTAAACGAAAACGTAACGAAATAAGAACATTTCAAACGCTAAAAACTTTAGGAAAACGAAAGAAAAGAACACCTACAATCGGGTCATAGGACAGGTTTAAGAGGCAGACGCTTTTTTAAGGGTTTGTATTTGATCAACATTCAGAACTGCCACTGAATGCGTCTGTACATTTCAGAGGGGTATAGGGGTTAATTGTTTTATAACATCATCAAACAACGAGTAAAATTACATTAGCCCAACGGCCGAGCTTCCTCCACCAAATGAAAAAAAATCACAGCAAAGCGGTGAAACACCCACCAAATGAATAAGCTCCTCCTTCTTTTAAGTTCGAAATGTTTTTTTTTTGCGTTATTCAAACAAAGTTTTCCTTCGTATTAAATAGGTACCGTCAATATAACTATAGTTCTTACTCAAAAAAGTTTGACGGTACTTAATGAATATAAACGAAACAGTTTTGCTCTGATACAATTTTGTAAGATATTCTTAAAAATTTTATTAAGGTTTATTTTGTACGTCTCCAAAATCAATTCAGCCAAGTTGATATTAGGAAATTCTGTTGCTTGAATGAGAAGGTTAGTTATTTTCCCTGTTCTTAATTTTTCGGCATGAGGAAAGTTATGCAAAAATATTCAATGTGTATTACGCGGCCTGCTTCCTTTTATAACTCGATAATATTAACGAAGCCAGAGTTAATGTTATCATAATATGCTTCGAATCCTGAAGTTTTACGAATCTTTAATATAAATTGTTATAGATACTTATGTAACTACTTTGGAGTGAAAGGTTATGGCTTCGGTTCTTAGTTGCCTTTTTGTTTTTGCCACTTTGACCTCAGCAAATCACATCAGTCTGAGAACTCTGTTGTTCGGCCTTTAAAAGACCGCATAACAAAAATGTTCACTCTGGATAAATAGGAGTAGGTAAGTAGTAAGTTGTTTTCAACAGATCCGTGTGGAACACGACGCGCCGTCGACCCGGGCTTGGTCTTTGGCGATCGGCGAGATACACATTGCTCGCCGACCGCAAGCCCGCGCCTACGGTGCACGGTAGTAGCGGTAGTAGTAAAAATTTCGTAATTAATTACCCGCAATTTAATTACCTTTAATGATTTACCGATAAACAAACTGCTCAAAAGTATAAAAATGTGACCCATTTTACTTAACAATCACCCCACCCGACCCTTGCTCGAGCCAGCCCGCGCCGCTGAGCCTGTAGCTTTAAATTCGTCCCTAAATCACACAAATCCTGATCCAGCTAGTCCCTTGCTGCCCTCTTCTAGCGACGCCCTAAGCCGAGTTTCGTACCCCACAGGGGGTGCCCTTAGCGTGTAGTCGCTTAGTTTTTAAGTTAGTACATAAGTTTAAATCCTGGCTGGAGGCCTTAATTTATTAGGGCAACCACAGGCAAGTCCGTTTAAGCAGACGACATCCTCATAGGTTGACCTGCGAGATGCCATTCCCAAAAAAAAAAAATTATAATCACTTATTTTTTTACCTTTGAAGTATATCTTCGTAGGAAGTCGCTACGTCCCCGTAAGGGGGCGCGGCGAGCGGATCCGGGGCTATGCCCCCCGGCCGCAGAGGCTTTACGTTGGCCCGTAAAAACGGGCCCCTCATTATGTGGGCTACAGTGGCCGGTAAGATGATTGGGCGCACGGGTAACGCGCGCCCATGTGAGTGATTGCTATTTCGTTTCTGTAGGAGCGTCGCGACGCTTATAGTGAAGCGTCGCTTTCTTCACGACATCCCGGCGGTCTGTCGCCGCCAGGTGAGACCCCTAGTTACCTAGGGGAGGCCCGGCGACAACGACCAGCGACGGAGATGCCGACTCGACGCGCCTACAGAGTAGGTGAGTGGTCCCCGCCCGTCCAGGTCACAGAGCTAGCCGTTCACTGTCCGGGCTAAGCTACCGTCGTTATGAGTGTGTGAGCGGTATTGTAGTGTGTCACACCGCCCAGTGTCTACGCGGATCGCGGTCCGCACCGCGCTTCCGCGTGTGAGTTTAGGTGCCTGTATAGTGGCGGATGTCTGTGTTTGTTTACGTAACGCGCCTATATTAACCTAGGACACGTTACGCAACAGATGTGTGTTATGTGTGTGGAGTCAAAGTGTCACAGGTAAGCTGCGTGTAACCTGAGAACAGCTTACCCGGGCGTCAATCCGGTGCGATGGGGGCATGGTCCGCTATCAGGTCGCGGGGCAGGGGTCTCGCGTCGGGGGAGCGCGCGTGCCAGGGCGCGATGTCCTTGACATGCGTGAGGTCCGAGGCGTCGGCACGCGCGAACATACCCTTCGCGAGTCGTCGCACAAACTCATCCAGGCTCTCAATCCCGAGGTCCCGCTGAATGACATCGTTCCTCACGAAGCGAGGGGCATCTACTATTGTCCGCAACGCCTGGTTCTGCTGCGTGCGGAGCTGCTTGCGGTTCGTCTCGCTCGTGAGGGCGAACCAAGCGGGAGCGGCGTACGTCAGAATTGGGCGAATGTACAGCTTGTACACGCCCAGCTTGACGCGCGCCGGGATGCGGGACGAGAGCACCGGTTTAAGGAGGTGGCGGACGACCTTACCCTGCGCGGCGACATTGTGGACATGCGTCCCCATCGTGAGCCGACGGTCGATGGTGACCCCTAGGTATTTGACCCGGGGAGTCCACTCGATGTCGGCTCCTTGTAGTTTCAAGGGTGGTGGGAGAGGCGCGGACCCGGTGACCATGGCCTGCGTCTTACCCACGTTCACGGAAAGCCGCCACTTGGACAACCACTCCGGAAGCAGTTCGAGGGCGCGCTGCATTTTGACCGCTGCGTACTTCGCATTGAGCGATGTAGTAATGTACGCGGCGTCATCTGCATACAGCGCGAGTGTTGTGTGTGGCGTGGCGGGGATGTCGACCGTGTAGCGCGAGTAACACGCCGGCGAGACGCAGCTACCCTGCGGCACACCCGCGAGCACCGGGCGGGCGCTAGACAGCGCTCCGTCGACCACCACCCTGAAAGTCCTGTTGGAGAGAACGTCAGAGACCACCTTTACAACGCGACGGGGCGCGTCTGATGTGGCCAGCTTATATCTTAGGCCGTCGTGCCATACACGGTCGAAGGCCTTCTCCATGTCGAGGAATACTGCCACCGAGTATTCCTGCTTGTTAATCGCGGCTGCGAGGTGGTGCAGTACCCTTGACAGCTGGAGCGTCGTGCTGTGCTCCGCCCGAAACCCGAACTGTTCCGGTCGGGGCGCGATGTATGGTTGGAGATGTCGCAGCAGTAGTGCTTCGAACACCTTGGAGACCGTCGGCAGCAGAGTGATCGGCCGATAGCTCTCCGGCTTCTGGGTGTTTTTCCCCGCCTTGGGCAGCATGATGACGCGCCCTTCCTTCCACGAGGCGGGAAAGGTCCCGGTGCGCAGTATCGCTGTGAACAGGCGCGCCAGCGCAGCTACCATACGGTACGCCAGGTGGCGCAGCGCTGTATTAGTGATTCCGTCAGCACCGGGGGCCTACCTAGGCTTCGTCCTGAGGATGGCGCGTCTGACTGCCCCAGGCGAGAAGAAGATAGAGTCCTCATCGGGAGCTATCGGCGAGGCGAAGTAGTCTCCCAGGTGTTTCTCGACTGCTGCGACATAGTCGGGTTCGGTTGGAACTGACGCTCCAGGTGTTCGGCGAAGACCTCCGCCCGGTCCTCTGCTACGTATGTGAGCGCCCCGTCGCTGTTAAGCAGCGGCCGCACCGGGACTGGGGTGTTCGTCAGCTGGTTGCACAGTTTATGCAGTGACGGCCAGTTGTCCGTCGTGGCGTCTAGTCGGTCCTCCCAGCCCGCGGCGGTGTGCGCCTGGAGCTCGGCCTTCACCTTCTCCGCGAGACGGTTGAGCTGCGTCTTCAGCGTCGGGCATCTGTGTTGTTGCCACTGCTTGCGGAGGCGCCTCTTCGCGGCGATCATCGCATTCAGGCGAGCCGGCAGGGGCGGCAATAGCCCTCTCCCCTACGGCATACTCGTCGTCCATGACTTGCTCCGTGATCTGGCATTTTAGCCCTCGGTGGACTACGATGTCCAGTACGTCCGGCATGTGCTGTGCAGCGTCTGGGTAGTGGGTCGGCGTTTCTGGGCCGGACACCGTATAGCCGAAGGCTTCCGCGTCCGCGAAGAGCCGCCTCCCCTCGGTATTCGTTGTGCACGAGTTCCACGCGTTGAGAAGTGCCCGCTGCTCTGTAACGTCCAGGTGAGCCACGGGCGGCTTGTGGCAGCTGTAGATGTTTATGTCCTCGCCGGCTACGTGTAGCTGAACACCCAACGCGTAGAACGTGCTAAGTGCCGTCGAGGGGATTTCCTGATGGACGACTCTTCGTCTCACCAATACTGCCAGACCACGGTATCTTCTGTGAGCCGACCTTTCATCCTTCCTGTAAACGAGGTATCCTGGGAACCTTATACTATCTTCGGGTCCCAGGTGCGTCTCGCTTATGAGCGCCACGTCGATGTCCTGTTCCCGAAGGAGGTGGCGGAGGGGGGCGACCTTATTCGGTAGGCCGCGGGCGTTCCAGTGGATCACTCTGAGTGGCCTAGCCATGGTACAGAGTTAGTAAGTACCTGCCCCTGCCTGATGGCCTTTATAAGGTCCATCAACAATTTAATGGCGCAGGTTGTGAACTCCTTTTTGGTAGTGGCTGTTTTGGCGCCGGTAGCGCCGCCACTAGTTTCTTTGGGGAACTCTCTTCTTGGTAGTTCCCTGGCCGTCCGCGGCGCTATGCCAGCGCTAGCGGTAGGTTGCGTTTTCACAACCTGCTCCCCGCTCGTGGCAGGGGCGGCCTTGGCGTTCTCCTGGGTCGCTGGTGGGGGGGGGGGTTGGATTTCTTGCCTCTCCCTTTCCCCCCGCGTCTCTTCTTCCTCCGCCTCGAGGAGGTGGCTTCTCTGTCTGTGGGCCCGTTGGCCGCCGCCATCAGCGTCGTGCCTTGAGCCTCTGCGTTTTGCACTTGTGGCTTTTCAGTGGCCGCTTGTGTCCGGCGTGTGTTGGCCGTGATGGCGGCGGTCCCCGCTCGCTTATTCCGGATCTCTGCCTGGAATATGGGGCACTTTATGTTGCACGCGGGGTGCGGGCCACCGCAGTTGATGCAGGTGGCCGGCTCCTCCCGCGGGCACGGACAGTCACGTGCCGCGTGTTCGTCCCCGCATCGCACGCGAGCGAGCGGGAAGTGAACACATCATTACGTTGCACTCGCCTTATCAGTAACTCATAAGCACTATATTTTGTGTAATGGTGAATTCTCAGATTTGCATTGTTTTTGAGTGGTGTTTGTGACATGGATTTCCAAGATCAAGGTATGTTATTACTAATTAGTAAGATTTTTAAATTTTGTTTGACTTATTAAGACGTGTTTTTACGTGCTACGCCATACAATTTTTCTACCAAATATTTATCTTCTATTTGACTTCACATAGACTTACAACTTATTTCAACCGTAGTCAAATACTGTCACATATGTTAAATGAAAGAATAAACTGTCTATTTGAAAATGTAAATGGTTTTTTTGCAGTCTTTTGCCATTTTAGTTGCTTTATAGCCTCTACCTCTGCGTAGGCTCAGGCGTAGTACGGTTTACGAAACAAACGCATTTTTTTTTCAGTTACTTTGATTAAATGTACTTTCTCAAAGCTGCATTTGTATGAGATTTGGTCTGCCAAAACTGAAGTGTTGCTCAGAAACATCATCACGTGTTGAAAACTATTCTAGCTTCACTGGATGAGGTCGTATATGTAGACAATAAAGAACTTAGATAGTAAGAAACTTCGTTTATGTAAAAGTCTTGATAGATTTTGGAAAATTGTCTCTAGTTTTTTTTTTGCATATGTACTCATATTGGTTAAATAAAATCGAATGTGTCGAATTAGTAAGGGGTAATCAGAAATGCATTCGAGAAAACGCGCTCCAGCCCAGGCCATCTTGCGAATGCGGACGCCCCAGTAAAAAAAAAATCCTTAAGAAAATGAGCGATATGTCGAGGCAGGTTAGATTTATTACGAATTTAGTTTCAATTGAAATTAGGTTGGTTGTTGTAGTTCATTTATTTAAGTTGTGGTTATGATGACGTTTGTAAATAAATTGTAGTTTTAGTTGTCTATTCTTGCTTTTACTTGTAAATAATGTAGGATCGAAGGCAAAGTAAACAGCAAATATATGGGGTTGACTGGGTTTAATCACTCAATGTACACTTCTCTAATTATTATTATAACTTCAGTAAACACACCACGCGCACAATCGTCCATTCGTCATCTGCCAACAATCCGTTCTTCCTCTACTTCCGTCCCAGTGTTGTCATCTTTCATCCAGTGTTACCATTCCATTCACCTAACATTCCCACATTCGCCATTCTGACTGTTATGACTGCCCTCAGTCATACACTAACACCCACAGAGTACTTTTCTCGTATATACGGAATAGAAGTACAACTCAGCGTCAAAAGAGAGAAACGTCAAGTGTCGCTGTCTGGACACTGGTTTTGGAACTAATGCCAACATAATCTTACGTACAGCTATGCATACATACACTGCCTACTACTTACAGCCTTGATATCCCTAATTTAAAATTTGAATTACATATTCGCTTGCAGTTATGTAGAAATGCGAAAAGTAATTCACATGATAAAAAATAAAACAATGTAGTCTTCGATTTAATTATTTCTTTCTTTCTTTTGAAACACATTTTAGTAAGTTTTTTAGCTTTCATTTTAAACGGATCCGTATCATCATCACACTCTCTCTTATTTATTAATACACTATTAATATCTTTAAAATAGTTGTACATAAAATATCTGCAGGATATTTTTGTTAAAAAATCTATTAATTTTTCATTTTACAAATGAAAAATCTGCAGCTACAAAAATCATGGTTGTTATTAATTCCCTAAATTTGGGCTTACCTAAATTTTCTTTTAAAATTATATAATTTATATAGCAGATTTGAGATACAATTTATGAGACAGTCGCTGGGACTGCAAAGCCATTTTTTATTTGCGCATTCCTGATATCTTAAATATTCATGCTCACTGTTTGATATTAAATCTTTTTTACATTCAACACACCCCTTGAATACCTTTTTCTGGGCGCTTTTTACAAAATATCCACGCGTAATTGGGGGCGGATGGTACGTAACTATCCGCCCCCAATTACGCGCGGGTAATTTTTTTCTTCAAAAGGTGTGAATGTTATATCGGGAATATTACAAAGTTCGCAATTTGTTTGCTCTATGTTGCCCCCGTTTGTGATGAGTATTTCATGTAATGTTCCACATTAATCTATTTCACAGTTAGCTCCAGGAGCGTGGACACTAGAAAGCCTGTTTACAAGTAATGTCGTAAATGCTGCTCCGAAACGTTCTGTTGTAGGGTTTATGTTGTGGCATCCGTGGCTCTTTATAGACCCAAAAAGTTTTCTATCGGGTCTTGATTCAGATGCCGCAGCCAAACTGATGTTACACCGTATTTTGTTTGCATAAAAAATAAAAAATAAAATCCTTCTAGTGTCCATATCCAATTGTTCAATGTAAGAACATATTCATTGTTTGATGTTTTAGGATGAATAAAATTCATGTTTTTCATCATAACTTTACACTCCTTCCATGTGTTGCTACCACAATAAGACGACGCATTTTGTAGCTCACTAATAACAGATTTTAACTGCTTCGCAAGGTTAGGTCCCATTGTTGCATATTGTGATAAAGTGTATGCAACAGGTTGCTTATAGTTTTTGATTAATCCTCTTACCGTCAACACTTGCGTATGATTTGCAGAGTCAGGTTGGCCATTTGTGACAAACCCACGAACATTGGCCTTTCGTTCATTATACGTCACATTGGGTTTGAGTGACATTTTGTCAAACAGAACAATACATAGTTTATGTTCTAACTTCTTTTTTCAGTAGCTTTATTTATTTGCTGAATCTTATTTTTGTTGATTCCTGGATTTATATCTGCCATATTAAGTAACTTCAGGAGAGTTTGGTGTGATGGCAAGATAAATATTTTCCTAAGAAATCTATACCCTTTTGGGCTCTTTTTGAGGAAGGACAAAGCAATAATTGTTTCTTTTAAAGTGAAACGACGGCCTTTGTTACCTTTCTTATACTCTCTAAACTGCAATAATGTCAACATTTTTGATGTGCTAGTGCCTTGATCTTTTTTGCCTGATTTTTGATCTTGTTGCGGCACTTACTTAGTTTTACTCCAACTAGCACAAGATTTTGTATAATGAGTTTTTAACCATAAAAAAGGGTGTAATAGTAATTAATGCATTACTTGTACTCTACTACATTTATCTATCATAGTAAAAAAAATGTTTTAAAAACATATTCTATACCTACCTTTCTGATTTCATAAATTTCTAAATGAAAAGAAAAGTAAGGAATAAAAATACACTTAAGATGATATTTATCTTTGCTTACCAAGATTTTTATTAATTTGTACATCATCCACAGCAATTGTAGCATGCAGATGGATAGGCACAGTATCTCCGGATACTTTGGCACATCTGTGTGAAGGAATAGGTTCTGGAATGACTATGAATTTATTACTTATTACAGCCTTAGAAAATTTTGAGTTAAGTATCTATGTTTACTATAATCACTACAATGTATGCATAAAATATATTAATTATCACTACATGGTACACAATAAAAACAGGTTGTAAAATTTGTACATCTTCTACAGCACTTTGAGTGTGTGGCTGCATAACCCCAGTATCCAAATGGGAAATAACAGGTTCTGGAATGACAATAAATCTATGATTTTGGCAAGCGGCGATAACCCTCCGTGGACTAGACACAATTAGATTTCAGTTGTGTGTCTAATGATACACAACTGAAATGCGCGCTAATGCGCTGGTTGACAGGATATGTGTGAACTGTCATCATATTATTATATGAAGCTATATTGGTGTAGTAGTTGCAGAAGCAACCACTGGTTTTTAGGTATTAGGGTTGATTCCCAACTTGTGGCAAATTGTTCATGCATGTTGTTGTGCAGCTCATGATGAATTTTAATATTTTTATAAAAGAATATTAATTACCTTTTGATGTAGATGCTTCTGATATCGGAAGAGGTCTCAACACTCCACTTTCCGAGTTGAATTTTAAGAAAGATAATTCTGTTATAAAAATAAAAATAAATTAAAAAAGGAGTAAGTTAACTTTGGTTCAGTAAGATTGTTATTAACTAATTGAATTTTTCTTAATAATAGCGTAGCCAATGTCACTTTCAGGCTTATAAACTGCAATGCTGTAAGGCATATAATGATAAGGATATAATATCACAGTCTGCACTATCACAATCAATATATTTCAAATAATAGTTTTGAAAGACAGACACCATTTGCTTCCAGATAAATAATTTATTTACCCATCTATAAAACATCTCCATAAAACCAGTTATTTTAGTTTCCATATGTAGCATTACTCCTACACTCTCCGGGAACAAACCAAACCTGTGTTTAAAGAACAGCAATGGGGAGGTCCTGGTTTGCATCCCATCCCATCTTAAAGTATCCTAAAGAGCCTTTGAGTGTTGGACCATGTACGAACCCCAATTTAAAAAGGTTATAAATCTTTTGGCACCCATGAATGTGATAAGCGATAATAATGATTTCAAACTATTATAAATAGTAATAAACCTACAACGTGTGAATGATGATATGGTTAGAAAAGGGGTGACTACCGAGATGACTACTGATAGAGGAGTATGGAAGAAAAAGACATGTTGCCCCAACCCCAAATAAATTGGGATAAGGGCAGGAGAATGAATCATGACTTGTAACTAACCTGGCATGTTTCTTGTTGGTACAGCTTCTTTGCTGAGTCATTTATTCCGGCAGCAATATTTTTGTTCGAAGTGACCACCACATGAACGTATTTGAAAATATGTTCATTTTCAAGTTGCAATAATATGTCACCACCAACGGAATATACCCATGTATTAAACAACTCCTTATTCTTAGATGGGTTAGGGAATTTATGCTAATTCGCATTGGTATCTGAAATAATCACTTAACTAAGCTATTTCAAAATCCGGAGACGCAACACTTTCTGTTAGACGTGATAATAGGTAGATTATAGAGACTTGTCACAAACACAAAAGTTAGGGAACTAAACGCGTCGAGTCCTGTCTCAATACTACGATTTGAACAATCAACACAAGCACAAAATCAACACGGCCGGAGGAGCAGAGGCTCTACTCAACGGACTTAGGTGGAAAAAGCACTTTCGGACGACGGTCAGTACCTTACTGCGCTGATATTAATCAAATGTAACGGAAGGAAAGAACTTACTTTTAGTATGGTTCTTTGGGCTGTCTCCAGTTTCAGTAGGTAAGTTTTAGCGGTTCCACCCCAAGAAATGCAATATGACAGTAAGGATTGGCATAATGCGACATAAACATATTTAATTATGGAAGTGTCAGCAATATGACGGAGCGATTTAATTAAATAAATAAGTTTACGAATTCTAGGAACCAGGACCTCAATGTGGTGTTGGAAATTTTGTCGATTATCTATTACAATACCCAAATATCTGATCATGTTACTTTTTGACATACGCGGACACTTCCATGAGTTGTTAGATGGTAGGTTACAATTGTGTGAGAAAATGGGAAGGTTTGGTAAGTCTTGCTTTCCGAGTGTAAAGGTCATGAACTTAGTTTTGTAAACATATATGGTGAGAATGTTATCTTTAAGCCACATAGACACTTGATTGAACCCATTTTAGGCGTGTTTATAAACTTCTTTCCACGTGTTACCATGAAAAAGTAATATATCATCAGCGAATGTAATTATTTTGCCTTTGGTCTGTGTTACATAGGATGTTTATGTAAACTAAAAACAAGGTCGGGCCGAGGAACCTACCTTGCGGGCCGCCATATTCTATCGGCAGTTCATCACTGATCCAACCATTCAGTCTAACAACCTGTGTTCTACCTTTCAGGTAACATGCAAACAAATGTAGTGGTAACCCTCTAATTCCCATGTGTTCCAGTTTATTTATTAAGATGGGGACAGACACTGTGTCCCCACTGTGTGACTGTGTCACTGTGTGTGGGCTTTGGCTAAATCCAAATAGATGGACAAGGTCTTTTTCTTATTATCTAGCTTAGAGATTATGAATTCCGTTAAATGGTGAATAGTATCTGATGTTGATTTATGAGAGAGGAATCCAAATTGAGATGAAGACAGTAGCTGATTTGTTTCCAGAAACTTAACTAGTCTGATGTTCATAAGGCGCTCCAATATTTTAGATAGTGTTGGAAGGATGGAGATAAGTCTATAATTGTTGACACAGCATTTATCCCCACTTTTGAAAATAGGAAATATCTGAGATCTTTTAACAGCAGAGGGAATACAGTTGTAGCAAATGATAAATTACATATTATAGTTAGAGGAGGAACAATATCGTCCATAGATTGTTTTAAGAATTCCGAGATTTTATTTACCCCTACCGCACAATCATCCATGAGGTTAGATATTAGTGATTTTATTTCGAATTCTTCTGTATGTAATAATACTATTGAATCAACGAAAGCATTCGTTGCTTGAGATGAACTAGTGGTGAATGGTAAACTATTTTTATTAATTAAGATTTTTTCTGCCAATGATTTACCAACACCTGCGAAAAACGAGTTTATATCATTGACCGAAGCTAACGGATTTTTGGGACTAATTAAAACTGTTGATTTGGTATTTTTATTTAGGTGTGTAATGTTTTTAATGGTTTCCTACAATTTCTTGTTGTTATTTCCGGCCTTTCTAATCAGATCTTTTTCATAATCAATCTTAGCTTTCCTTAACACACTATTACCAAAATTCATTGAAAAATGTCATTACCAGGATGTTTCAGGAGACAGAACAGGACAGGAGAGCGACACTGTTAGAAAATCTGTTGCTCGGTTAACATCGGTCATGTTATACTCGTACATAGGACTGAAGTCAATGCTACTCACGCTTTCGTTTAATCCTTCGCAATTTATGCGACCGTATGCTTTTTTATTGTTTGCTTAGATTTAGTGTTCATGAACAGTATGACGGAATCATGATCAGTCTGTGTGTGAATCATGTCTGTGCAACGTAGCAATGAGCAGTCAGTCTTGTTTTCAACATAATATGGTCCAAACATGTACGACTGTGAGTAGGCATTGTGTGGGCTGAAGCATGCCGTGAAACGAAAACATATCAAGATATGCGGAGGTTCTTTGGTCTTGGGTACCGAGTGCAATATCGATATTCATATCACCAACCAAGATAACACTCTTAAACGACGAATATTTGAGAAGGCATTCATTTAGCGATATTAGGAAATTGTCAACATTTATATTGCTCGGTGCTCGATAAATGGCAATAGAAATTTAAATGGTTTCTGAATTGACTTTCAATACAAGAATGTTCGCATCTGAGAATTCTGGTTCGTCAATTAGAGGCAAATCAGTGTTCTCACAGTAAATCACCACACCTTAATTTTGCGTATGGTTTCTAGAAGTGGAAAAAGATGTGTAGCCTGTCAATAAAGGAAATGCCAGGGTTACGTGTCAGCCAACACTCAGTCAAAACAATAATATCCCACTCGATATAAGATCTAGATAATGACGTTTAAAGACTCGGGAAGTTGCGGTGAATGCTGCGTATATTTTATGTTATAATCTTTAGTGAAGTTTTAGGGTACTGTAACAGGTTTAAGCAGTCCTCTGGTAGTGCAACAGCAACGGAGTCTAGATCATTATTAATATTCTTACTAAATTCAGCCATAACTCGATGTAAGGTATTTTAATGTGCACATAATTATTCGCAAGTATACAATTGTTGATGCATTGAAACAAGCTTCGTTTACGAACGTCATAAGAATAGTTAATTTTAATATGGAACGATATAAGTAATGACCGTAGAAAGTGGCGTTTTGTAGTGTCTGCTTACCCGCATGGAAAGAAGGCGTGTGTTTATGTATGTATACGTGTTTGTAGGGATACATCCCTATTATGTTTCCAACCCTATTGTATTTTCTGTGTTTGTAAATAAGTGAGTGTTGTAGGTGAGCAACAAATGTCTAACTCGAATACAATAAAATAACACCCAACAAAAAGCCACAAAGCGAAACAAATTTAAAAAGGTGATTTAAAAGTAATAAGTTCGTGCTTATGGCAAAACAATAAAAGCGCAATTAGTATAAGGACGAGTAACAACATAATTCAATAAGAAGGATTTTCATACTTGGGTATTAAATTGCTACAGCTGTGTTATTGATTTAAGGACAATTGCTGGTTCACCATCTCCTTTCTTTATTAAAATTTTCCCGTCCGAGGTATCTCATTTACTCAATTCACTTGCATAATAAAAAGCTTTAACCGCAAGACCTACGTGACTCAGGTTTAGTTTGTTTTAAGGCGCTAATTAAGGTATTTCTCAGATATAAATTTGATAACTGAACGATTATTGGTTTTTTGGTGTCGGGTTTTCCGGGAATACGGTAAATGTCTCAGACATTTGACTTTTGTAAATCAATATTAAGATTTTTACAAATATTGGAGACATACAGTAGCGCTCAAAAGTACATAAGCAATCCCACAAAGCAATAGATTGACGCTTCGGTTTCAATTACGACCTTCTTCTGTAAGTTGTTTCTATACTATAGACACGCACACACACTCACTTGGTCTGTAATTGATAGTAGTTCATAATTTCAACTAACTTAACATATGGCATGCTAGCTTAGTCGTTACCGTGCTTGGGTAGCAGCGCAGCGATTATGGCGAGCCCTGGTTCGTATCTCATCTGCGCCTGCGTGATGTTATTTTCAAATAATATATATTTCCAGTTAATGATATGTTATTAATAATACCTAAAATTAAAATTTTTTGTTTGTATTAATGAAATTACTTGAAGTGGTTCCATAATCATTCGATATTTGTCTCGTTCATCTTGTTTCCATAAATAATAAATTTTTGTAGGTAGGTCACAGAAAACTGAGTAAATTATTTCGATTTCTGTGAGGTAGATGCAATTCGTTACTACTATTCACCTAATTGAACGTTGTTGGTTAGTGACGAATGTTTAAATCTATTAATTAGCGGTGTTGTGCAAAATTTTAAAGCATTGGTAAATATTGTTGCGCTGCGTAAAAGAGGATGTAAATGATGTGATAACACAAATATAAATATTGAAACCGGACTAAGTGTGAGTGTTATCATTTAAATAGTTCGAATTATACTAAATTTAAATTTTTATTTGTTTAAATTAGTGAATGAAGAGTAAAATGTTATAAATATAAATTTTGCTTATAGATGTCTAATGTATCACATTCTTTGTTCTCGACATATACTATGAGTCTGTGGGCTAAGAGATGTGAGGAAGAAGGAATTTTAGATAGTTGGAGCGCTTATTTATGAAGTGGATGCTTATTTAAATAAGCCCACACAAGCTGAATGAATATGCAACAAATGGTTTCATACCAACCGGACATTTTGCTGAATTAATTAAAAGCATCATTAAAAACTGTTCGCCGTGTACTCCGCGCTAAAAAGGTTGCGTCACCGAAGCCCAACAAACAATAACGCAATAAACAAGAACGTTTAAGCTCTGGAATAGTTTATCCTGTATACTTAATTATAAAAATTTAGATTTAGATTCAATCATCTTTTCACAGAAGGAAAATGAAAATGAAAACTTAAGCTATCCTCAATATGTTACCTATATTCACTAAAGCCAAATAAAATGTCAAATATTATTAAGTAAACAAACTGCCATACAAAACCACTCAATAAAATCACTTATTTAAAAAAATAATGATCGAAGCTTAATTGTTTATGGTGAAATAAATCTACTTTTAAATTTTTTTTAACATCTCACATGTTAAAATTAAACAAATTACTTCTAAGTTCCTTGACATAGTATTGCACATCCTATTTGGCTGAAGAAGTTATTATAAATAATCGTTGCGGTTATCTTTATGTAAAATATTATAACAAATAAAAATGTTTTAACTTTTGCTATCACTTCTAACGCATTTAATGTTATTTTTAAACCTTTATTGCAATAACAACAAATATAAAAATTTTTTTTTTTTTTAAATATATTATTTCATACCAAAATAAAAAATTGGCAATAAAACTGCGCTGCCTCTTATGAGATCAGAACCTAAGGCGGCGACTTCTCAGTCCAACGCTTGGCGCCTACTGCTACCATAAACTCAAATTTTAGCAATGCCATAAACCGGCCAGGTCACGCGAATGATGCGTGTCTAACAAAAGCGACGGAAATATATTTTTGTTTCGTGCAGAGTGACGCAAGTACGCGATACGACAGTGTGTGCCGTGCAAAACTGCGATCTTTTTGGTGTGTGTCGTTGAAACACATACAGTCGTACCGTGAGTTCACAGCAATACGACTCTTAACGTGCCTGTGCACCTTTGATCGCTTACTGTACGTTATAAGATCTTGTTTACCCTCTTTGACTTTTTGGGAATATTCCTCAGTTCGATTGTTGTCAGATAAGAGCGCCTTTGTAGGTCTTCAACTTTTTCTTGTAAGGAAATAATGTTGGATTGGTTGATTTTACACTCTTCTTTTAATGATTTTATCTTTGTCTGTAGCTTCAATAAAGTCTATTTTCGCATATAGTCTGTAGTTTATTATCGTACTAGGTCTTGAAAGAAGCGAGAATTTTACGGATTTCATCTTAAAACTCATTAAAATCCTTGTAATCTCATCCAATCGGCGTGTATACCGCTGGCTTGCCAACATTGAAGGTGATGGTGTTTTTTCTGGGTTCAAAGTGTTCAGTGCGTAGTCCGTGCCAGACTTGTTGGGCGAGCGAATCATAGTACCAGGGGTTATAGATACGCGGGGATTAGTCAGAGCGCACGATGTAGACGGTGCGTGCGACGAGAGAAGCGATACAGTGCGCAAGTGACGTACGCGTCCTACTATGTGCATGTCACACAGTGCGGGCGCTAAATACCTGCTGTGAGTCTGTACGTGTAAGTGAGCGTTGTCGCAGTACTCACGTAAATTGTAGAACGTTCTTGCGATCTTTGCGCTCCTGATTTGATTAATAAAAATATATATTTTGTGGTCAAAAATAAATACGGTGACACGTCCAGTCGCGTACACGATCCGAAGGAAGAGGACAATACAATGGATATTATGTTCGCACCACTTCCCACAGTGCGATTGCCGGTAATGCAAGTGTAGTACCAATAAGCAATAGTATGTCTGCCAGCCAAATCCCGGTCTATTAAAATATAACTGTAATAAATACGTGAACGGACATCTTACTGATCTGGCGACTGAACGAAAATAAAAATAACGAGCGGTATCTTTAGTAACCTATACCTTATATGAAAACATTATTATGATCACAATAAGTAAATGTATTAGTAAATAAAAAAAACGTAATATTATAAAACCTTTTTTTTAACGTGTGGAAATTCTCATGAATGTCTCTTTTTTTTTCGCGGGTAGGTGTTAAAAAAGTGTGGACGTTTTAAGAATTCGGAATTTTATTTAAAATATAATTAAATTAAAATACTGATTAAGTTTACGTCAGTACTTAGTCTACAGTAGAAATGCCACGTTTGTGGCACATTTATGTGACATAGAAACGTTATAAACACCGCCTGCCAGCTCATCATCTGCACTATTATACAACATTTCTTGGCACTAAACATCACAGAATGTCTCAATTTGCCGAAGTCCTTGCTGCACAGAAAATCCTTGAGGATAACTTTTTGAGGAAGATGGTTGAGCTTGAAGCACAAATCCAGTGTGCCGGTCCTGCCAAGGACACAGTGGCAAAGATAGCCGAAGAGTTCCGCAGTTTCCAGGAGCTCATATTTTCTATGCTTGGCCTGCTCCGAAGCCAAATCAGTGAGTGTGCCAAACAAATTGATGGCCTAGAGACCAGGCACCGGCGAAAAGCATTGGTTTTCCAAGATCTTGCTGAAGTGGAGAACGAAGACAGCACAGCAGTAATTCTGGAGGTTCTCAATTCCAAGCTTGCCCTCAAAAATCTCTCAGCATCCTCAATTAAAGCCTGTCACAGGCTTGGATCCCAAGGCAAGGAACATCACAGGCCTATCCTCGTAAGGTTCGCCAGTGTGGACATCAAGGCCTCAGTTTGGAAGGCAAAGACGGGCTTGAAAGGCACCAAAATATCTGTCAAGGAGTTCTTGACCAGGGCCAGGCAATCTGTCTTCGGAAGGGCGCGCGAGCACTTTAGCATGCGGTCGTGTTGGACTCAAGACGGTGAAATCTTCATAAAGGCCTCTGATGGAAGTCGGCACAAGGTAACTTCCACCGACGAGCTCACGCCCTTGATAGCCAAGTATCCTAAGGCACCAGGCGCGACTCCATCAATGAGATGAAGAATTGTTATTGCTGCCGGGAGACTGAAAACAGATTACGCAATTATGGTGAATGTTTACTTTGATGTCTTGTTGTTGTTTCTAATTTGTTGTTTCATGTTTTGATAACCTTTACTTACCGTTGTCCCGTCTCGTAGGCTCGTAGTTATCTTTTTTGTTTTGTCTTGTGCCCCAACTGTTTACGTAATTAATGTATCTCAATTTTGAGGTGTACTAGTTTTTCGATAACCACAACAGACAGTGTGTAATTTTCAACCTCAATTGACGTTGTTGTAAATGTCAGCTTGTCAAATCAACGTGAAGATGACGTTCAAGGTAAACGTTCTGAAATAATTGGCTACATTATTTCTAACGTTTCGTTCCGAATTACGCTTTACTCAATCTGCAGTTGTGTGGCATTTTTCTTTGTATTTTACAAGCATTTATAAATTTTTGTGTTCCTTACCTCTCAAGGACTTAATTTTATTTAATTGGGGACTACGATTTTTACCTGGTAAAGTAGACTAAAATGTGAACAATTGTTTTTTATGTGTAATTTGTGTTTAATTGCTTTTAGTTTTGGTGTGAGCTGGCGGGTGGTGCAGTTGCACCTGTTAGTTGCTCTGTTTTATATCTATTGTATAATCATTTCAACCTAATAGCTATCAACTTATATTTATGTCAGACAATGAGTCTTATTTTTCTGCCAACCAATCTACTGCTTCTTCTAACGATGATAGCTTTTGTTCTTTCAGCTACACTCTTGGTGACTTTTTGCAACAAAATTTCAATGATCAGTCTAATCGGTTGGTTAATGTGTGTCACATTTACGCGCAAAGTGTTCCGAGCCACTACAGCGAGCTGTACGACGCGTTTAATAACAGCAATGTTCACGCCATCCTGATCTCTGAAACTTGGCTCAAACCATATCTCCTGTCCACCACTTACTCTCTTACTGGTTTCGATCTTATACGAAATGATCGGATTGGTAAGGGAGGGGGCGGTGTAGCTATATACCTTCGCAATGACTTTCCTTATAAAATACTTGCTACTTCCTCTTCAAATTATTCTGCTTCTGCTGAGTTTATTTTCCTTGAAGTCTGTGTCAGAGGAACGAAAACCATTATTGGTGTTGTCTACTGTCCTCCCACTGTTGATTACTTCACCGAATTCAAATCGGTACTTGAATCTTTGGGTTCCGAGTATGCACATCATATCATTATGGGTGATTTCAACACAAACCTCCTTGCCCACAACTACCCTCGATCCCGTAAACTCCTCCACCTTATCGAGTCAGCAAGTCTTCACGTGTTGCCGCTTAAACCTACTCATCATAACACTGTTGGCAATGACACCTGGCTCGACCTGATCCTCACCTCGAATCCTTCCCTCATTTCCTCTCACGGTCAACATGACGCTCCTGGCTTTTCTCATCACGACATGATTTTTCTTTCGTTTATCCTGAAACCTCCCAAACCTAAGCCCAAGCTTCTATACAGGCGTTGTTTTGCGCGGATGAATGTCGAGAAGATCAAAGAAGATGCATCTGCGATCGATTGGGAGCCCTTGACGGAAGCCACTTCAGTTGACGACAAGGTTGCCATCTTCAATGATGTTGTAAGCAACCTTTATAACATCCATGCTCCCGTCAAAAAAGTTAAGTTAAAACGCCCACCTGCTCCATGGATGACTAGAGGTATACAGATGGCAATGCGACGTAGGGACCGCGCGTTCCGCAAATTTAAAAGTGATCGAACTGATGACAACTGGAATTTATTCAAGGCTGCAAGGAATATATGTAATCAGATGATACGCAATGCTAAACGCCGCCATATTCTTGATACTATCAATTCTTCCTCTTCTGCCGATATTTGGAAATTTCTTGGAACTCTTGGTATCGGCAAATCGCGACATTTAGATTTTCCTAGTTCAATTGACTTAGACGATCTCAACCGGCATTTCTCCACCGTTACTATCATGGATCGTCTAACCAAGCAAAACACTCTGTCTCTAGTTTCTGGTCTAACGCGTCCTCACATAAATCCTTTCAGTTTCATTTCAGTTGAACCGGGAGAAATCAGAAAGATAATTCTTTCCATTAAATCGATAGCGATGGGATGTGACAATATCACCCGTGGTATGATTATAACCATTCTGGACCAACTCCTACCCGCGATTACCCATATAATAAATTTTTCCTTGTACACCGGAGTATTCCCTTCCCTGTGGCGCAAAGCCTATGTTCGCCCGCTACCTAAGGTTTCTAATCCCTCTCTTCCTACTGACTTCCGTCCAATTTCTATCCTTCCCTTCCTATCCAAAGTGCTCGAGGCCTGTGTCCACAAACAATTCTCCAACTTTGTTCATTGTAACTCAATTATTAGTCCTCTTCAATCTGGGTTTAGGCCTGGGCACAGCACTGTTTCCCCCTTCTTAAAGTGACTGGCGATATAAGGGCAGGACTGGAAGACACCAAAGTTACTGCTCTGGTGTTGGTTGATTTCTCGAATGCCTTTAATACCGTCAGTCATGACATCCTGTTAGCCATTCTGTCTTATATTATGGTCTCTCCCGAAGTACTGAAATGGTTCTCCTCTTACCTTCAGGAACGTCAGCAGTCCGTTTATGTTGGGGATTCTTCTTCTTGTTGGTGTGATTTGGAGACTGGCGTTCCTCAAGGCGGTATACTTTATCCTCTTCTATTTTCTATTTTCATTAATCTTATAACTTCCGAACTTCAGTGTGCGTATCATCTATAAGCCGATGACTTGCAGTTGTACTGTCACGGGAAAGTTGATGAATTACCATACACCATCGACAGATTAAATAGGGACTTGGTAGCCATAAAAACCTGGGCTGACAGATTTGGTGTAGCAGTAAACCCTACGAAGTGTCAGGCGATCATCATTGGCAGTTCTCGTAGCATTAGTAACGTGGATGGTACAATATTGCCACCAGTACTCTTCAATGGTACGATAGTTCCTTTTAGCACTGACGTGAAGGACTTAGGCTTGCACATTGATAATACCCTGAACTGGCGTACTCAAGTTGCTGGGGTAAGCCAGAAGGTTACCGGAACGTTGCGGGCTCTGTACCGATTGAAAAATCTATTACCATCGAGTACGATGACAATGCTTGTGCAGTCCTTAATTTTCCCCATCCTCGATTATGGTGATGTGTGCTACTATGACCTGAATGCAGATCTCCTCGACAAACTTGACCGTCTCCTCAATAATTGCATTCGATTCGTTTTCAATCTGCGTAAATATGACCATGTCTCTGCACATCGGTCGCTTCTAAAGTGGTTGCCCATACGTCAGCGCAGAGAGCAAAGGGCGCTGACCACCTTGTTTTAATTTCTTGACTCTACCTCTTCCCCTGGTTATCTAGCCCCCCACTTTCAGTACATTTGCGCCAACCACAATAGCAATCTTCGTTCATCACACAATCGTCTTCTTCAATGTCCCACTCACCGCACAGACTTCATTCACTCTTCCTTCTTCGTTCAGTCTATCTCTCTGTGGAATGCACTCCCCCAAGAAATCAGGATGGCAACCAACCGATTAGCCTTTAAAGTTAAAGTTCGTGAGCACATTCGCAGGAAGCTGGCAGTATCATCATAACGGTATAGTTTTCTAATTGTTTGTCTTATTTGTTTTTAGTATATTCATTTATTTATGTTTAGTTATTTGTGTTTATATTTATTTATAATTAGGTATATATATGTATTATATATATAGTTTAGGTATCTTTATATTTAAATATTTATTCCTTAATGTTTTTTTATAAATTGCACCTACCAATGTTTGACTCTGCATCACCCAAAGGTTGACTGGTAGAAAATGCCTACGGCATTAAGTCCGTCTCTGTACATGCTTGTGCGAAAGTATTAAATAAATAAATAAATGTCCTCCACCCTGGTATAGGTGGAGAGGACTCTTACTGCCTAAAACCACACGGTTTTCTGCTGTTTCCTTTAGCCGGGGTGCTGGAGTGCTTGCTTGATTCCTCTTATTATGAAACCTAAACCCCACGTATTTGAAGGACGTCACCATAGTAAAAAATGATCTATCCTACTACACGCCTCTAATGACACTTATTTCACATCTGTTGAATGGTGGGGACGTCTCTTCCCATTGTCCTTTAGGATTTATTTGCCGATTTGACTCAGACATGTTTAAAGTTATGTTATAAGCCTCGGACTTTCTGTAGCCTCATATCTACGACCCTTATTACAAATCTATAGAGGCAAGCCAATAGACCCAATATGATACCATGTAAAAATCCAATTCAACGGACGTTTTCAATTCCCAATAGAAGTGGAACAAACGCTACCAAAACTTGTAAAAGTATAATAGAACAAGAAATGGAGTGTATTTATTTCAGAATCATGTATTTAATTGAAAGTCCCTGCTCCCCATACAAGATTCGGGTGGATCGACGACATTGCCAATATTAATATCCCAAAATATACTTCTCCCTATGGGCGAATCCTGGAAATACGATATGAAGGCACGCAATTCAATTTCGATCGGCAATAATATGATGGCATTGGAATAATTTATGTTCGTTTACGCTTCTAATTCCCCCTGGGACATTAACGTAGAGTTTTGTACGACATCGTAAAAAATGTATAAAATGTCCTAAATATTTCGCGGTTAATAGGAAAACGTTTGAGGTCACGCAGTAAGACAAGGAAGCTCATTTTCCTTAGTAGATTCCTCAAAGAAACTAGGGCTTGCTTGAGTATCAAGTTCTATGTACCTACTCACCATCCATAGGCATGACTTGACCCAGTAAACTAGGACCATTCAGTTTGTGCTCAAAACAAACCCGACGTAAACCTCAAAGGGCACCAATAGCTATTAAAACTTTATGTTAACACAACGTACATATTTCAAAGTACATATTTTGGTTCAACGTGCATATTTTTAAAATCACCTCAATGCACAGTGGTACCGCCGCCGAACAAAGGCGGTCACAAATATCGAAAATCTTATTTAATGCTTTTTGTTTGTAAGAATTGGTTCAGGTAGCAATAACAACTCATAATATATTAGTGTATATGTAAATTAATACATAACGATATATATTTGATAATTTGTTAACACGAAACACGTTTTTGACAATAGATCAAAACTCTTCATGTTGGGTGTATTCTCTATGTGTCAAAAAGACACAACTAAATAGATAAATGAAAAAATAAAAATATAAATCAATAGATATTTTACATGAAATCTACTTAAAATTAGAACTTACATAACAGATTTAAAATTAGCTAGACTTGCAATAAATCTAAAATTTGATTTGGCATTGCGCTCTTTTTCTTACGGGGAAGTTTCCGAAGGCCAGTAATATAAGGATCTGAGCTAAGTAAAAGTCTGTTAAGTAAATCTGGGTTTGTAAGTTCTCTCGACATTTTTCGAGTGTGATCTCATCTGAAAGCTTTAAAATGTTTGTTGTTGGCTTCAGCTACCTCTTCGGAAAGTTCCCCGATGGACAATAAAGCATATTTTAAAACTCAAACTCAAACTCAAAGCATTTATTTCAAATAAACCAATTACAGGCACTTTTGAATTGTCAAGGTCGGTCGGTCAGAAAAATCAAGCTAGTTGCCCATTCCAAAGCGTAGTAGGTACCTATGGAGAAGAACGGGCAAGAAACTCCACGGACACTCTTTTAAATCAAATTATGTTTACAATAGATTGGTTACATCATTCATGTTGAAATTATACATGTGAGAACGATGCAGAACGTTAAAACGTCCGTTATTTAAATATGAAAACAATTCGAAAATAAAATTTAATTAAAATACGCCGTGGCAGCTAAGACTCACGGCGCCCGTTCACGAACAAGACGCATGGATTAGCACCATTCAACTCAACCATTTTGAAGGGAGCTAAATGATCCAACACACGCGCCACCATCAGCGAAACATTAAAGTGAGCATGACATACTCTCAGCCGCCAGGACACATTCAAGTCAATGAAAGACGTACCCTGTAAATGGTAGCTTTAAAGTCGTTCACTTACTTGAGATCCGTGAATAACAACTTTGTGGACGGAAGCTGGGAGATTGTACCATGGATGCTCCTGGACTAATTGCCGTGCAGTTTCCAAAGCATATTCTTTAAATTTTGTTGTGTCAATTTTATAACCCGACGATAAAGCTTGTAAAATTATATAACAAGATATATAATTTTGCAAGCTTTATAGATCGATCAAGTCTTTTCTTACGCAAAAAAAAAAACAAAATTTCTAATTAGTAAATATTGGTTTAATTAATTTAGCCTCTACGACAAGTGATAAAACCTCGTCTGCATTAATATCTGATGTAAAACTAGTATCAGAGTTATCAGAAGTGTCGAGCAATGTTTTCACAGCAGAGTCATCCACTTGAGATAGTTGTCTCAATCGTCTACGTTTCGATCTCTGACTAAGCTAGGAAAAATCTATTTTTGGACGCCCGCAAGATGGCCGCGCTTCTGGTTGAATTTCTTCATGAACACGTTGCTCAACGCTCCTTCTTAACTCAGTACATTCAATGTCTTTCAAGTAATAACTTTGATTTACTCCTACCTACTTGATTCCAATAATAATCAAGACTTTTACACAAACACAGTATACGTATCAATATCATCTAAATCCTTAAAGTCTATATTTTCGAGATCACTGAATGATGACAGCAAAACTTCTCATATACCTTGGTGTTTTTTGGTTGCTTTTCCACTCACAGTACTCCAAATCTCAAAGATATACATCCTTGAGAAGGAACACTTGCTCAAAGTACGTGAAAGAAAAGTTTGAAATTAGTTACGAATTTCGTAGACCATGCTACGATTGTGTCTACCCAGGCGTAGGCCCTTTATAGCAGCCGTCGGCGCAGAATGACGCAAATCAAAGTATAATGTTTTTAAAATATACAGTCTCAACTACAATTTAAGATAGTTGCCAATGTTTGCAAAATCTTGTAAAATGTTGTAGCTCTAAGCACAGTTATTATATAAGAAAAAATATACAATAAATTATGTATGGCGTAGCACGTAAATAGTACAAATATTATACTGACAATTAATTCAAAATACAATCAAAAGTGACAAACGTACCTTGCTCTTGAATTTCCATTGCACAAAACAACAACAGAAACAAAACAATTCCGAGAATTCACTTGTAACCAAATACTTTAATGATGAGTCACCGATAATAGCGAATGCAACGTAACGATGCGTTCACTTCCGAGGTCAAAAAGTAAGTGATAATTTATATATATTTTTTTTTTTTTTTGTGTATGGCATCTCGTAGTTGACCTTGAGAGGTCGTGACTACTTAACCGGACTATCCTGTGGCTGCCTTAAGCGGACTCAAAGCCTCCAGCCAGGGGCGTAAAACTACTTATATTATTAAGCGAACGCTCGCTAAGGGCACCCCCTGTGGGGTACGGACCTCGGCTTAGGGCGTCGCTGACGGGAGGACAGCAAGATGGGACAGGCTGGATCAAGTTTTGTTGATTATTATTAATCGGGGAATTTAAAGCTACAGGCTCAGCTACGGCGCGGGCTGGCACTTCGTCGAGCAAGGGTCGGGGGGGACAATTACGTCGGGATCTTCGCGAGGAACCTCGGCGGCGAGGTCGGAATGTCGGTCTGTGTTTGTGCACTGTACTGGTGGCCCTACTGCTCTCCTGAATGAGAGTTATGTGGTCATCGGGATCGGTGAGGACATGCTTGGGACGGCGGACATGACTAATGGAGGAGGGAATATAACTAGCGGCTTTCACAACCAGAGGGTTGCGGTGATTCGCGGCGGTCTCGAAGAAACGCTTTGAAATGCGTTTCATGAACTGACGGATAGTGGGAATCCTGAGGTCTACGTGGAGGATTTCGTTGCGAACGTACCAGGGGGAGCCTGTTATCCTACGGAGGAACTTGTTCTGGAGGGTCTGCATTCTATTGAAGCGAACGGGCTTGGCGTGTGCGAAGACTGCAATAGGTCATGATCGGGCGGATGCACGCTGTGTAGATACGCATTTTGCACTTTAGTGACAATTTGCTACGTGCATTGAGGACAAAGTGAAGTCTACCTAGAGCGAAGGCGGCGCGCGAACGAGCCGCCTTAATGTGCTCTGAAAAAGAGAGGTGTTCGTCTAGTACGACACCCAGGTATTTGGCTCGCTTCTCCCAAGGGATCGGCTTGCCGAACATGGTGATCGGTCGAGGATAATTTATAACAAATAGGTGACATATTTATATCACCGGATAGCTCGTTTAATGGTCTATCGAAATATGTAACTTGTTTCTGGAAATTCGAATATGAGTTTTATGGATTTACGACCTATGGCGGAACCACAGTGCAGTGTTGACACTACTCCCTTAATTCAGATAATATTAATCAGGAACAAATAAAATAATCAGTATTGGATATTCGACTTTAACACCAATCATTTAGAAGCAAGTTTTTTCTTCTAGTATGAAAGAGACATTCGAAACGCGAAGCGTCGCTCTTTTGCGGCTGCTGTTTAAATTTAAAATAAACTTTAACTAGCTGCTCCCCGCGGTTTCACACGCATAAATCTGGATCTTGTGGGAGAATGGGGATAAAAATTAATGTGTTAATACAGGTTATAAACTATCTTTGTTATGAATGCCAATTTTCATCCAAATCCGTTCAGTAGTTTTTGCGTGAAAGAGTAACAAACATTCATCCATACTCACAAAATTTCGCGTTTATAATATTAGTAGGATATTTTTAACAGATTTTGCATAAAAATTGTTTGTTTTAAATTTGTTTTGCAGCATTATTTCGACTCACGGATACAAGTGGGTTTTAGCAGAAGTGTTTGTCCGTGATTATAAAATGATAAAGGCAAACCACAAACTGGTTTAATGTTAAATTTTAAATAAACAAATTATTAAAATGACAAAAACCGACTGCGTAAAAAGTAAACTTTAATAAAAATTATGGTCATCTTGACCTATTTCTGTCTTCAATCCCACCACACCCCGTATGTAAGTACCCACTTAGCTCACCTCACGTTCACATTGGCGCCGTAATAATATCAGAATAAGATTTTATCGCGCGCTGGATCTTCAACGCACTGCTTAGTGCCGACCGACAGTTTAAAATCCAACAGCGTGGTTTTTCGACGCGCTATTAACGCGACGGCGACGGGATGCACTCTATTGGATTCTCAATGCTCGGTTTAACACCGAGAGTTGAAAATCGAGTAGGCGATAAAACCCGGAGTCTATATTTTTATGTCCGTGCAAACGTGGTTTCCGCCGTACAATCTCATGCAGTTGCTAGTCGGAGGCATCTTTTTAATAAAGGAGACTGTTCTGCACCCATACATTTTTCGCCCCAGAACCAACAGCGAAGGAAAATTACTTAGCGAGTTCTAAATTACAAGCATATGAAGCCAAAGTTTAATGACGGACAACTTGCAAAAAACATTTATTTATAAAGAAAACTGCGATTTAGAGGTTATATTTAGTAAGAAAAAATACTTTCAATCCTTGCAAGTGCTACTAGTATATGCCTGTAGTGTAAGTTAAGCTAAGGGATTCAGTAACACATTTGGTGTTCAATAAAGTAAAAATAGCATCTACTATTTGGTAAATCTTCTGGGTTTTTTAGATGTCATCTAAAAGACATTTATGAATTCATATCTAGATCACATAGCAATATTTAAACATCATTCATTAGATCAATATCGATTTATTTTATTCAAAATCCGATACCGTACAGTACTCCGCGTGTTATTTCTATTTGAAATATTTATTACTTACGGGGTGTTTTGTGCACTCACTCATATTCTCGATTCGTACTCGTGTTTTTCACGAATACGAATCGAGAATATGAGTGAGCGAGAAATGCTACACACATTATGAACGCGATCTCTGCCTTCGAAATGTTTTAGTGAATTTACGAATCTCGGACCAGTGCCCGTGGACTCTCGTATTCGTGTTTTATAACCGAAATATGAAAAAAAACCCACAAAAAATCACGAATATGAATCGACTACGAGTGAGTGCACAGCGCCCATTTGTGAATTTCTGATCCGTTTTTATGCTGTTCGTAAAAACACGAATATGAATCGAAGAAAGGGTAGTGCACAAACGACCACAGGTGTAGTAATTGTTTATAAAAATAAAATAAATTATTTAGGACGCATGAATAATTAGGTTATGAAAATCGGTTTTGTTGTTGAATTCTTTCAGTACAGAATCGTCTTAGCATAAAGCGAAATATATTTAAAATGAAAGTACGAAGGAACGGATGTTTTGACATCCGTGAGGAGGTGGGCAACTCAAGTAATCACGATATCGATGTGTAAAATAAAAGATTGGGCATCACTAACTGTCAAGTCAAATCTAATTGTCAAAGATGTCAGCTATCAGGAGTTCAATGACTCGTAACTGTAAGTACACAAAGGGATAAATATGTCTATTTGAATGTCTTGCAACTCGAGATATAAGAGCTTGTAACTGATCTGAGTTCAGGCATTTGTTTGAGATTTGAAAAGGTTTACATCTCAAAGAGGTACTACAACATGTTTGCATACTAATAATGCTAGAAATTTTAGAGGTTCTAAACCCGAATTACAAGAGCTTTATAAAATGTTCAAGTCAGATAAGTCAGACAGCAACATATTTGATTTTTGCACTTCTATTTGTATTGATTATAAATATACAATACCTCTTGCCAGTCATATGGGTGGAATTTATGAAGCTGGTATAAAATCAGTCAAGTCATTACTTTAAAGACATTTATTTTCTACTAAATTAACGTATGAATTGTTGTATAATACTTAAGTCCAGATAGAGGGCATATTAAATTCAAGACCATTATGTACAACACCAGATGTTCCAGATGATGTTATCTGTTTAACTCCAGCCCATTTTATCATAGAAACTTCAATAACAGATGTACCAGAACCTAGTGACATTTGAATGAATCTAGATTAAGTGTATACCAAAACAAATTGCTAATAAAACAAAGATATTGGAAACAAAATTATTTTATTTATATTTCTGAATTACAAAGTAGAAACAAGTAGTTAAGAAAGAGAAACTTACAAAAACGAGACATAGTAATTATAAAAGGTGAATGTACACCTCCCACATTGTGGTCATTGGGCAAAGTTATATCTACTAATTTAAACAAAACTGACAACTTATTAAGATCTGTAACTCTTCATACATCCAAGGGTGATTATACTAGGCCCATACATAAATTGATTTTATTAAAACAATGTAACAATTATAACTAGACTGTAATATTTACTACAGTAAGAATATTTGCTACATTAAGATTTGTATGTTTAAACTCAAAAACTAAAACAGTTGTTAACATAATAATAATTAATACTGAACTTTATGAATGGCTTAATTACCTTAATTATTAACTTACCTTACATTGTAAAATAATTTACTCACTAAAATAACTATAGTACAAGTAGTGCAGTTTTATTAAAAGAAGGCGTGAGAATGTTTAGTATTGCTATACTAATTTGTATTCTCATACATCCACCCCTTTCACACATTCTCGCTCTCTCTCTCTCTCTCTAGTATAGCCATGCGTCATACACACGCTCTGTACAATTATACTAATAACAGTGATAAAACTAGCCAAACCCTATTGTGAAGTGTCTAATACCTATTCAAATAAATAGTAGTGTCGGGTGCATATGTGTTTCAATAAAAACCTGCTGCCACCAGCAATCCTCAACATTAGTTTTAAATTCTTATTAAAACAAATCTTTTAGTTATGGTTTTGTCTTGACTATAATATATACTGTAGCGATTAAATAAAAGATGCTGATAATATTAATTAAAAGGTTTATTATTTCGTAACACGCTTGTGACGCTTGGAAACGGTTCACAAAAAGGGAAGTTAGCAACAGTGTTGCAAACAAACAAAACTTAACTTAATATTACCACCTTAAATGTAATTACATTGCCAGTTTACAACACCCTACCTCAATGTAGTTACATTCCAAAATTAAAATAATTTGAAATTAATGCCAAACAATACTTAACAAAAATAAACTAACCTATGTTCTCTAGACCACACATCTTAATACATCTAACAAGTAACTCTCTATTTAGAGCTTTGGTAAGCATGTCAGCTGGTTGTTCACTTGTATTTATATACTTTACACATATTTTATAATTTTTAATCAAATCTTTAACAAAGTGATAGCGAATATCTACATGCTTCAGACGTTTAATAGATTCTGTTGCTGCAGTTAATATTGCTGACTGATTGTCACAAAAATATTTACAGGGCAAATATTCTGGAAACCAAAAACATTAAGCACGTTGATTAACCAGCAAGCTTCACTGGCAGCCATGCTCATTGCAACATACTCTGAATCAGTTGAAGACTGGCTCACAGATTCTTGTTTCTTAGAACTCCACAATACTAAACAATTAGAGAACATAAACATGTATCCAGAGGTGGATTTTCTGTCCTTTAAATCACCACCCCAATCAGCATCACAGAAACCTTCTAAACCTACATCTGTGCACTTATAAATTAACTTATACTCTAATGTATTTTTCACTTATCGTAATACTCTTTTCAAAGCAGTTAATAACACATTATTAGAACATTTTTGATACCTACTCAGCATTGAAACTGCAAAACACAAATCTGGTCTGGTACCTTGTACACCATACATTAAACTTCCTATTATTTGCCTACACATGTTTTCAATCTTTTTATTAACAATTTGATTTTCAAATATTTTTGAATTGAAATTACTATCCATTGGTGTAGCCATTGGTTTACAATTTTCCATTTTAAACTTTTTAATAACATTCTCCAAATAGCTTTTCTGACTAAGTTCAGTAATACCAGATTTTAAGTTTTGATACACACTTATTCCTAAAAGTTCAGATATCAATCCCAAATCTTTCATTTTAAATTCCCCATTCAAAACCCTTTTAAATTGTGTAATATCAGAGGTATTTGTTCCAAAAATTAACAAATCGTCAACATACAGTAGTAAAAACATTTTATCTTTTCCATTACATCTATTGTAAAGACATGAGTCATAGTTTGATCTAAGAAAACCCTCTCTAGTCATTACTTCATTGAACTTATTATTCCAACATTTTGGAGACATTTTTAAACCATACAATGATTTATTCAGTTTAACAATATTTTTACTATTAGAGTAAGCCCCTTCAGATAACTGAATATAAACATCCTCTCGGATTTCCCCATACAAAAATGCCCGGGTTACATCCATTTGATAGATTGGTAAATTCAGCTTAGTAGCAATAACAACAAAGACTCTAAATGTTGACAGCTTTGCTACTGGAGCATAGATGTCTTGATAACTAAACAAATCATCCTGTTCGAACCCTCTTGCATCTAACCTGGCTTTATACTGACCTGGACCTTTAATTTTGAACACCCATTTACTGCTTACAATTTTATTTGGGTCAATTGGCATATTTCACACTTCCCACGTGTTATTTTCAGTAGGTGTTTGTAGTTCTCTTTCTATGGCCTCCCTCCATTTGGAAGCATCACCCCTACTCATAGCATCCTTGTATGTCACCGGATCAGGATCTACATTAATGTGCACGTTGTTACACTTATAAAAAGAGGTTTGTTTTCTTCTTCTCCTAGGTCTCTCATTGTCGAGTGGTAGTGTATAATCATCAGTTAATGAACTCAACTATTACTGATTTTTGCAAAATTTCTGTTGTGAAATGTGTAAATAATGTGCAATCACAACACATGTGCTCATCTGCACCAGAGTACACCAGCCACTTAGACTCTTGACAAAGATCATATGCTGTATTTGACACCACAAATGCATTACTTTTCTTACAGTTACTTTTATCCTTATTTTTCCTTAACCAACACTGTGATTTATTATGTCCCGACTTACCACAGTAAAAACATTTGTTATTTATGTTATCTTCATTGTTCATTCTTACACTTTTACACTCGCTTTGGTAATGTCCTGTTTTACCGCACTTTAAACACTTTCCAGTCTTTCTATTTTTCACCACAAAATCAGACGAAGATGAAATTTGCTGTAATTCATCGTTCTTTTCTAGTAGCCTTTCTTCTTCCATTAGCAACCTGGCCATTAAATTATCCAAGGTTTGCTTGTCGTCAGGAGCTGATTCCCATGCAGAAACAAAATGTTTATACTCATGCAATTTTTATCAAACACAGAGTTTCTGTAAACTGAGTTGTTTCGTTTCCATTAAACAAAAAATATTATCTATCAAAAATAATCTCAGTTATCTATTAAAAAGTCAGAAAGAACGCTAAAAGAAACGAGTTGGGGCCAAAATTTTACTGGGTTGAAGTTGCAGACTGATGCTCGTTTTTAATACTGCCATTTCAGAAAAGTCTTATTAGGTCGAATCGAAGTTGAAATGAACCGTGCACTCTTTTGCTGTCAAATTACACAAAAAGCTTAATTTCTAGAAGGTTTTTTTTTGTATCTAGGCATAATAATATTACTTTAAATAATTTCGATTGAAGATATTGAATAAATAAGTAATTTTACAGAAATGCAAACTGTAGCAATACAATAATGTAACTAGTTAGGAGTCCTGTGAGAGGTAACGGTAGTGTGGCGTCTATAGTAAACAGGCCGCATGCTGTCATCTTACTGAAGGTCCGGTTAACTTGTAGCACGCGCTTACACAGATGTCTGACACTTTCTGAAAGGAAATGAGCATTACTTGATATAGCTTAGTTTATAAGTTATTTACTTACCACTCATATTATTATATATAAGTACGTAAATAAATAATTGACAGATTGAGTGACAGATGAGAAAATATGGGATGCGCAGGTAGGATTTAGAGAGGGAATGGGCTGTATGGACCAAATCTTCTCCATAAGATGCATAGCCGAAAAACATCTTGTAAAGCATAAGAAAGTCTACTGTGCTTTCGTGGACTTGGAGAAGGCCTATGACAGTGTGTGGAGGGAAGAACTGTGGTCGACACTATCCTTGTACGGGGTGGACTGGCGCTTGGTACGTGCACTGAAATCCTTATACAAGGATTCCAGTGCTTGTGTTAGGATAAATGGGGCATACACGAACTGGTACTCCATCTCGAGGGGTGTTAGACAGAGTTGTGTAGCGTGACCGTGGCTGTTCAACCTGTACATGGATAACTGTCTGAAGGATTTGAAAGAAGGTGCATGTGGATTGACGATGAATGAGTTGCCTGTTAAATGCCTACTCTATGCAGACGAGCAAGTGCTACTTGCATCGTCAGCAGAACAGTTGCAAGACATGGTAATTTTGATGGATGAAGCATATAAGATGAAAGGAATGAATATAAATGTAAATAAGACGCAAGTCATGGTGTTTGAAAGAGAAGAGGATGTATCGGTGTGTGATGTGAAAATAAATGGTAAGAGTGTGGAGCAAGTAAGTGAGTTCGTATATTTGGGGAGTCTGTTTACAAGGGATGGAAAGATTGATGGAGATGTCGAAAGGAGAGTGAATGCGGGAAATAAAGTGAATGGTGCTACACATGCAATTGTGACCAACCAGTTTATGTCCAAGAAGGCACGACTGGCTGTTCACAATAGTGTGCTGGTGCCTACGCTTATGTATGGAAGTGAATGTTGAGTATGGCAAAAGAAGCATGAAAGCAGAATAAATGCTGTGGAAATGCGTTCCTTGCGGAGCATGTGTAGTGTGACTTTGAATGATAGGCTTAGGAATGATGTAATAAGGCAATGGTGTGGTTTAAAAGAAGATGTAGTGGCAAAAATTGAAAAGAGTATGCTTAGATGGTTTGGTCATGTTGAGCGGATGAATGAAAGGAGACTAACAAAAGGTATTTACAAGGCAGATGTGAGTTGAAACGCCGGGAGGCGACACCCTGGGAAGACATATAGTGACCTTATTGGTGAAGATCTTCAGAAAGGTCAGGTGCGAAGTACTCTCAACCGGCGCTCGTGTATGATCAGATGTATGAACGTAAACGAGGCAAAAGGAGTAAGTAAGGAACGTAGCAGGTGGCGTTCTGTAGTTTCTGCCTACCCCCATAGGAAGAAGGCGTGAGTTTATGTATGTATGTATGTAAATAAATAATTCATTTGTTTATAAAGCAAGAAACGCCAACGACGTAATACAGAATGACTTGTAATTTGACGTATTCCTTACAGGACGTGGTAGACTGACACATTAGCAATAATTAAGCACCCCATAAAGCCTAAGCGAAAATTCGATCGGATTCGAGAAATCCCATTTTTTTTGTATTTCTGAAAATTTACCCAGAATTCGTCACTAAATTCTTTTTTTGAATTCGTCGATTTTTTCGCCAGTGGGCCAGCTTACATAAAGAAAAATTTGCTCTTATTTGAAATTCAATGTATTTTAATGGAAACATTTTTATAATTATTTATGCTATATTTTAAAAGTTCATAGTTCGTTCCTGCCGGAGTAGCGTTATCTCTTCACAATTATTCTCTTTCAATGTACTATCACTTCACTTCATCACAATGGATTCATTAGTAAGCACTGAGTGAATTCCAAGGGTAGTTTCACACAAAGATGTCCGCCTTTGAAGATGAACTACAGAAGGCCCTTCCTTCACCTGTCACAATTTCTAGCCTGGCTGCGGAATTTACAACGTTCTGAACTTTCATCACGCAGGCTCACAACAGTGTTTAGCAGCAGGTGTGGATAATAGCTTCTAGTGTTGGCCAAATTGAGATGCATGGACGAAGGGAAATCTTACTGTTGATTGGCGTTGTTGAGTAGCACAAGGAGGACACCGCTAAGGTGATCACTGAGGTGATATGTAATAAATTACAGTTGAGCGACATCAGCCGATGTCGATGTCGAGCCGTCGCTAATAAAAATAGGCCTGTCCTGTTTAAGGTTCGCAGTATTGCAGTACGGGATAAGGTATGGTTTGCCAAAGCTATAAAGGCAATAGGCGTCATCATAATTATCTGAGTTTCTAACAAAGGGTGGCATGATGTGTTCTTGGCTATGACGGAAAGATATGGTTTCACCAAGAGCTAGACTAAGGCAGGTCGATAGTATATCCTTGGTCCCAATGCGAATTGGATAACATTGCCCCAGTGAGCCCGAGCAGAGTGAACCAAAATTGGCTGCACTGTTATCGGCTGTGCCAGCCTCTGTCCCGGTCGTTGCTGCTGCTAATACCGCTAGATTGCAGCGTTCGGCTGCTTTAAAGATGTGATGTTTTTGTGAAAAATTTCTTCAAAGTCCAGGTTTTGTTTATTTTCTCAGTTTAATCTGTGCTTCAACAAATTATTGTCACAATTTTGACACTGTCAGTGTCAGTCAATATCAATCTAATATACTCTATAATCAACACTCATGTGAGTTTCCATCGCTACGTTCGTTATATGTAACGGTGAAATGGCGGCCTAAGACTTTTTTTTCTGTTTTGTTGAAATAAGTTTTATTTTAATTTTATTTTTCTTGCAGTGTTTCCTTCTCGAATGTTTACATTTTGTTTCGTTTTTCTTTAACTTACTATTTTTGTTATCCGGTCTGCGTAAGTTATTATTAGTTTTAATTCTTATAATTTAATAACGCAACCGGCTGGTGAACTAGTTATTTGGTGTATCTTTATTTTATTTGATTAAATGTAATATAACTATCATTTATTTCAGGAAATTATTCCCATACAAAGCACTACAAAGTACATAGAAACATATTAAAACATAAAAATTAAGTTAAAGTACAATGTTTTAGTTATTAAGTTAAAATTCATTCAATTAAATTTAATTATACGTAACGATAAAACAAAAATCACTTAATAAATGGTGACAAACTGACATGCAGAAACATCCACCTCTCCAACAAGGCCGAGTCCCATCGCTCGGCCCACAATCTGATCAGGATACTATAAGTGCTGCGTCTGCAGCGACTTAGTAGCTAGCCGCTGCGCTTACTAATAGTATTATTGTTTAATAGAGAATAGCAAGAGTAATAATATAATATAATACCTATACCAATCAATACCTCTCATATACCAAAATACCTTACTGCAACTCAGGGTGTTTATTCCACGGGCAGCGTATAAAGGATGTCTTTCCATTCGCATTACAACAGTTTTTATACATGAAATTACCGCCAAACTAAACCGCCAATTAGAATTTATATAAATCAAGCGGGTATGTCAAAATAATTCCTTACATTTTAAATCATTCAAACGGATGTGTCAACACACATCCTTAATAATATTAACTCAAAGGAAATTATTTTTTTAATAATTCAAGCGGATGTGTCAAGATAAATCCTTAATACTAACAAACTTAAAATAAAGTCAACCGGGAAAGCACAACATTTTAAACAAATAAAAAGGAAGTAGCTCAAATGCAAACTAACATAAATTTAACCGTAAACAACAATATTTTAAAACAAATCAAAAGGAAGTAGGTAGGTCAAATAGAAACTTTAACATAAATTCAACCGGAAACCACAATATTTTAAATAAATCAAAATAAAAACTGAGCATATATTTAACCGGAATTACAAGTATTAATTTAATAAATAACATGGAAGTCAGATTGAGTACACAATAATCGAAACAAGTTAAAAATTAAAATCAAACAATGGTTTGGCGCCCATATGTACTTGATCAATGCTTGATGAACATGCGATGCCTGAGACTGGTCTGTTTAGGATTTAATTGTTTTGTTTATTTATATATCATTATGTAATATATAATGTTTATTTATTTTAAAATAATATTCGTGTCTATCGATGAAATCATCGACAATAATAGTTGATTCGCTTGAACAAGCAACGACGGCTTCCAGCTTATAAAAAATGACCGGGCGGTTGGTGCTGATGGTGGTGTTACCATATGTCTCCGAGCGCATATTCCATTCTCTATCAAAATTACTTCTCAGCTTCTACTACTGTCCCTCTACGCGTTTATTTCTTTTCATTTTGGTAAATATATTAGGAATTCTGATCCTTTCTTACAATCATAGTATAATCGTGGGTGCCTTTTATACTTGTCTTAATTCTTGTCTTCTGAAATAAGACCATCGCTCTTCTTCTCTGACTAATATTTAGGCTTCTACTATTTTTTACATTCTTCCGAGAAGTGCCACTCACCCTTTCCTAACTCTACTCCTTTACTTCTTCGCTTGATTTTTGTTTCCTTTCCTTATCGCGTCGCTAAGCATGGCCAGTGCTCAACCGATGCCTTTTCCTACCATCACCTGATCTTGTTTTTAAACAAAATTCGCCCTCCTATGGCGAAATCATAGATTTCCATGCAATTTTAGTGATATGAATGTTGAAGATCTTTGCAAGCATGCCAACGATATAAATTGGTCTACTCTATTTGTAAGCAAGTGAATATTTTTGCGGTTAAAGTTAGATAGCTGTATGACTTGTTCGAGCAATTGAGGTTAGACATTCAACGGAGCCGAAGCGCACTGATGACATAAAAAAATAAGGCACAAAAATGTGACAGCAAAGTCAACGTTTAAGCGTAGGCCTAATGATGCTAACAGGAAAAGATATGTCTCAGCCGTAATATGGTAGTCCCTGTCTTAGATGTAATCCTTCTCGTCATTTGTCATACCCTAAATTTTTCAGCATCTAGTGGTGTCATTCCATGGACATGGAGAGATGCTCAAATAGTTTTATTTTATTCGAGACATTACCTTAAAAGTGTTATCCTCATCGTTTTAAAATATCTTCCAATATCTGTTTTACCATTCCTAGCCAATGTCCTTGAACGGTTAATTCATGATCAAATAATAATTTTTCACTTCTAAAATAATCTCCTTAATACAAAACATTTAAGAAGCGGCAGTGCCAGAATTAAACACAAGCAAGACTTTATCGTTGTATAAAGTAGATTAACCGGCTGAGGTCCCCATAGAATCCATAGAAACTGGAAAAGCTTCCAGGCCTTGATGTCCTAAAAATCGACTACTTACCACTGCCGCAGCGATTTAAACGCGATGCTTTCATCATCAGCCAATTGCCGTCCACTGCAGAACGTAAGCCTCCCCCAAAGAGCGCCAACCAGTCCAGTTCTGAGCAGTCCGCATCCATCCGCAGCCAGCTACCTTCTTCAAATCATCGATCCATCGTGCCGCAGGGCGTCCCACAGTACGTTTGTCCAAACGCGGTCTCCACTCTAGCACATGTATGCTCCATCGGCCGTCTGTCCGTCTACAGACATGGCCTGCCCACTTCCACTTCAACATGCTGATTCTACGTGCAATGTCGGTGACTTTAGTTCTCTGGCGAATGACTTCGTTGCGAATTCTATCCACCAGAGAAACCCTTACCATTGCTCTCTCCATTGCACGCTGAGCAAACTTGAATTTGTGGATTAGGCCTATGATAAGTGTCCACGTTTCGGCTCCCTACGTCATAACCGGAATCCGGCGATCCTTTATTTCATAACAAATTGAGTACGTTCATGAGAGAATATGAGCGCCAAGGTCTTATGACGTTAGACTTAGACTATAGTCCTTCACCAGAAAATGGCCATAATATATGTAATATTACATTTCACATCATGGAGTCATTCGCAGTTCTAGCACCACTACACAACTACGCGTAGTATTCGACGCATCAGCTTCTACCAGTTCGGGGGTGCCACTTAATGTCATTCAAATGATCAATCCCGTAATTGACGATCTGTTTTCTATTTTAACACGTTTTATCAGCATAGGTACGTAGTCTCAGGTGACGTGGAAAAAATTTGCAGGGCCATAGAGTTAAATCCAGTCCAACCACTCTTCAAAAATAATTTTACGGTTAACTATGGTACCGGTTCTGCACCCTATTATCCACTAAGTGCCTAGTAAGTCTGGCTGATAATATTAAGTACAATCTTGCCCAATGGGCCATACGATGACTTGATGACTTTTTGAGTGGAGGGGTTACCTCTGAAACTGTTGACATTTCAGGTACATTCCATTATATCATGGTCAAAATTCAATATATATTCAATATATAATATAAAGACATACGTGTTACATAATATACAATAGTTATTCCGATCACAAAGAATAAAAACAGTGGATCTCATTTCTGCTACCAACTACCGACCAATCTCCCTTAAAACTGTCTTGGGTAAGGTGTTGGAACGTCTTGTGCAGCCTATAGTGAACTATTATTATTATTTTGGATGAGCAATTAAGAGAAAGAGAGTTAGTTGAAGATCAGTTCTTTTCGTGTTTATCATTGGCTCAAGAGTTAAGTGGATCGGCCAATGTGTCTAGTCTAAAACTGAAGTACACAGGCCTGAAGGCTCGGACTGAAGTTCAAATAATAACAGTAATTTTACATTGTGTATTTGTTTAAGATTTTGGATAGAAATTGTTATTACTACGAACACCGTGAGCTATTTTGGCGCCATTTTGCTGCAGCCGGCGTTGCATTTCCCCGTATTACGATTTATAATTATACTATTGTGATCAAGTTGTCGCTACTACGTACGTCGTTATGTATCGTATTATTGATATCATACATTAATTTTAACTGATAATGTAAGCAACTAGCGTAACATTGAAATGAAAAATCGGACTGATTCAGTCTGCTCCACCAACACGGGTTTTTGACGTAAATCCGCGATGATCGAAATTTGTGGAAAAGAAGATTTATCCTTAAGAAATAAGGATTTGAACCAGTATTGTAAACTATTTGAAAAAATCATCATCAATGCTGTGGTTTTTTATTAATTTTTATAAAAATAAAGTATTTAAGTGTATGTTATATTTAGATAACAATTACATAATACATCCTTATATACTTAAATAAATACATAAAATTATAGTAATAATGTGTAAAAGTACCTAAAACAATAGTAATGTATTGTAAACAATATTTGCCGTATCCACATTTAGTATCCATTTTCTGTCGTTCCTTGTATAGGTTGTATTGTTGTCCTTGTGTTGTTGTTCATTTTGTAGTGCAATTGTTTATTTTGGTTAATGATTTTCGTAATGTTTTTCCATGGTACTGTTAAACTAAACACTTCCCACCGCTGAGACTCTGTCTGTGCTAGGTATGTGGACCATTTGTGATTGTAAGATAACAACTCAAGCGACTTAGCCTTGAGTGTTCTGGGAATCGAACAATGAACAGACCCTTTGTTTTGCCCGCGCTCGTGTCGTCAAACTGACGTCATGTTTTTGTAAAGCTTGTAGCTTGCAAAAAATGTAAGGGGAGGTGTATATTTTAAATGGATTATTGTGAAATAGTGTTTATTTATGTAATGTAAACAAAAACTTTTTGAAATAAGGATTTTAATTTTTAATTATAATGAACTTTACACAAAAACTGGGAAAAAATCCCTTACCCTAATTACAAATTAGAATCACTAATATATTACAAGGCAAATCTGGGCTAATCTAAACATAATCTGCTAGCTTATTTCATAAAGATTCCAACGACGTAACTTATACAGCTCCCGTGTATAACTTAGGAATTATCGCCGTTTTCGCGCAAGACCACGCAGAAGTAGTTTCACCAATGCGCGCAATTGGCCAAAATGGTCGCCACCGCTGAGCGTTTTGCGTTCCGTTACGCAAAATACGCTAAACGCGCTACGCTATACAAATTGTCCTCTAATATTCGCAGACGAACCTATGTTAAATGATACATTAGACCTTACAAAGCAATCAAGTGTTCTAGGTCTCAATTGGTCTCCAAAAATGGACTCATTTAAATTTCCAATAAATACAATATGTGTCGTTTTGCATCCTCATCAAATTCAAGGAGGTTACTATGCTAATGATTCTCGACACGAACAATAATAAAATAAGTTTTTTTTTTTTTTTTTTCTAATTTTCGGAAATCGGCTTGTATGGAACACACATGTTCAATTACCGTCCGTGTGATACCGCACTGTAACTGACCTTTTATGCACACATAAAAACGCTGCCGTATATACGATACTCGAATTTCGTTTGTACGACATACGATACAAAACTCTAGCACTGCGCGCACGTCGCCTCACCGCCGCTGGCGCCCTTTTATCTCCCTTAACCCCGCCCGGCAACGCCCATAAACTAGTGTGATTGATGTCGCCACGACGTGAGCACGTGTTTTGCAAACTCCCGGCCCGAGCTCCTTAAATTTCATGATGATGGAAAACTTTCCCAATGTTGAGTTGGTGGAAATGGTTCGCTTGTATGCGATAAGTGGAGACAGCTTACGTCGATCTGTGCAGATATTAGCGGACATGTTTCCCAATCGGCCACCATCGTCCCAAAACGTCATGCTCGCTGTTACCCAGAAACTGCGGGATTATCGCCAGTTCGACGTCCCACGTCATGCTCAAGCTCGCGGCAGTGATGGTCTGTCGGTCGCCTTGCAGGAAGATATCCTGGAGTACTTCCAACGAGAACCACGGGCGAGCACGCGCATCCCGCGTGGTCGGTTGTTTGAAGTGCACCACTCCACAGTTTGGCGTCTCTTAAAGCGGGAAGAACAACACCTATTCCATTTTCGCAAGGTTCTGTTTAAATGTGTGGGCTGGCATAACAGGGGACCGCGTGCTTGAACCCTATTTCATCGAGGGTTATCTTACCAGCAGTACTTACCTGGAGCTACAACGACAAGTCGTCGAGGAGCTGCTAGATGACGTTTCCCTGGCACTCCATCGCAGCTTGTACTACCAGCAAGACGGTGCCCCTCCTCACTACGGTCGTCAAATACGCGTGTACTTGACCGAAAGGTTCGGCAACCAATGGTGGACCTGTGGCCTGGCCTCCTCGTTCTCCGGACTTAACACCCACGGACTTTTATTTGTGGGGAGACATTAAAAGACTAGTGTACAAAGACGAAATAACAAGTGTTACCCAGTTAAGGGGAAAAGCGGTTAGTGCTTTCAACACTTTAAAAACGAATGTCTTTGTGTTACGAAAGTTAAAAGACAAGCCAGCGACGTCGTGCCAGACTGTGTCTAGAACGTGAAGATGGGCACTTCGAACAATACCTCCGGCAAGCTTAGGTAATTTATTTGTAAATACGTAGTTAGTTAAATGAATTGGTGTAAATAAGTTGATTTCAAATTTTTAACGACGCCAAAAATACCTAGAATACCTGATAACCAGTGCTCCTAAACAAAATTATCACATAAAAACCTTAACCCATACTTAACTAGCTAAGCATTCCATTTGTATGACAAAGTAAATATGATTTTAGATTTAGTAGATAAGTACAACAACTGGGGTAGTTTTGACCAATTTCATGCACATAATTAAACAATACATTTCGGTAAACAATGACTTTCAATTGACTAACTAATAAACAATAAGCAGTAAGCCATCGGGTCCTGGGGCGGTATTTTTGGCATTAAGCCTATGTACCGCCACTCTCATCTACCTCAGTCACCTCCGAAGCATCGTCGTCGTCGTCGGCGGTGTGGTCCGCATCCGGCACCGCAGTAGGCGGAGTCATGGACTCCGCCTACTGCGGTGCGGGGAAGTATGCTCCCCGCGAAGGAAACAAAGTGCTCACCACGTCCTCCACGAGCTGGGACCGGAGACTCTGCGTTAGTGGGGGCGCCCATGGGCGGAATTTATCCCGCACCATTTTGTAGGGGCGTCCCCACGGGTCCCTGGTCAGAGTCTCCAGCGACTACTTGCGGGCCAGTGTACCTGGCCCGCAGGATCTCCGCTCGGAGGGCGGTCTTCCCCACTCTGTACCTCTCGTACAGCTCCGCCAGAATGGCTTCCGTATCCGGAGGGCGGATACGGATCCTGCGGTGCCTGGTGTACAGGTGTCGCGCAGCCACGCACGCCTCGCGCAAAGTCGTCAGCTCCGCGGACCACCAGCACACCTGGCGCCAAGCACGTCCAGGCTGGACCCGGGGCATTGCCACATCACATATTTCGGACATGGCCACCCGGAACCAATCCGCCTCGTCGTTGATGTCAGCAGGCCTGTCCGGTGGTGACACCCAGGCCTGCACGATCGAGGCTTCCTGGAGGAGCTTCCGGTCCAGCTGCTTCAGCGCCCACCGCGGACCACTCGGGCCTGTCGGACCGGCGCGCTCGAGGTCTGGGCGGAGACGTCGAACCGGATGTACCGGTGGTAGGAATAGGTCTCCACCCCCTCCATGATGCGCCAGTCAATGACGTGCGGCGACAGAGCCGGGCTGGCGAACGAAATGGCCACCACTGATTCACCCTGCATCTGCACACACGTAAGACAGAACCCCGGTTTAGGACGACCAGGCCTGTCTCCAGAGCCCAGTCCTCCACCATCCTGCCCCGCGTGTCCGTGAGCCGGGAACCCCAAGCCACGTTTTTGGCATTGAAGTCCCCGAGGACGAGCACGGGGAGGGAACGAAACCCGACGACGACGACTCTCAACTCCGCTAGGGAGTTGTGAAACTCGGCGAGGGTTCGATTCGGAGAGAAGTACACCCCTACCACGACTATCTCCCCGAACCGTGCTGCCACACAACCCCGTCCCCTCTTGACGGCGTCGAGGGACAGGGTACCGGCGGCGGCCGATGAAATTAGGGCCACTGAGCCGCTCAGGTCCTCCACCCAGCCATTCCTGGGTGGGACAAAGTACGGCTCAGCAACCGCGGCGATGTTAATCGGCCAGCACACAACCCGCCTCGAAGCGTCCTCATTCGTTGGTATTGTGCGATACCCCCGAATGACTCTGACGGCCATCGCCCGCTGCGGCTTGCGCAGGACAGCTATGCTGCCGGCCGTCAGGTCAGACGCCCAGATCGGCGCTCCGTGGAGCGCCATGGATCGCACGATCCCCATATAGAGCCGCCTACAGACGGCGCTCGGGCCCCCCAGATTGGGAAGCAGCGTTGCCAGCGCCCCGGCCGCAACCCAACAGCTTGGGCGCCAGCCGCCGGAGTGGGGTCTGAAGTCCCACCGGCTGTCGAGCATCAATACCAGATATTTAATGGTGGGCTCGACAGCGATCCGGACCCCCCCGACCACATGTGTGATCTGGCCAGCGGCGCCCGCCGGGGGCCATGAAACACCATGGCCTCCGACTTGTTGAGGGCCACCTCCAGGCCGAGGCACCGTATGCGGCTCGACCGCCGCCGTCGCGAGCAACGCTGCCTCCCTGTACGAACTCCCCCGGGCCGTGACCAGCGTAGGACGAATGGTGCCTGCCCTAACCTGCTCGGCAGAGCACCCCCCAGTCCTAATGACGGCAGCCACCACCTCTTCTTCCGTTACGGAGTCGTCCAGGCCCAGAATGCGCATGTCAGCGCACATCGTTGGCCTGGACACTCGAGCCTCGTCCGCATTCAGGCACTCCTTCAGCTTTTCAGCCAAAGCGTCCGCCGTCGGGCCGCTAGCCGCACCGGGAACCTCCAGCATCCGGGCCCCTGTCGCAGTGACCCTTATCCGGAGGCAATTGGTGACACCGAGCTCCCCGAGGTTTACCGCCACCTTCGCCTTGGCGAGCACCTAGCGGTAGGTCGTGCCCATCTTCTCCGCTTCCGGCTGTAGTGTGATCACTACAGCTGCGGACTTTGAGGCACGGGGCCTAGCCGCGACACTTCGCTCCTTGCACCGCTGCCGCCTGTTTTTCCTCCTGGCCACCCTTGGTGCCTTACTCTTTTCCCCTTCTCCCCGACTCCTTCCCATTCGGCGTCGGCTGGAGTAGATTTTCAAGTCAGGGGCGGCTGCCTCGCTGCCGGGGATGCGATGGAGGCCTGGATCGACGATACGGTTTCTATTTTCGAGAATCTCCCCTGTTTCTTCAAGATTGAACACAAGTTACTGCGCGCTAGTGGCACTTTTGACCACACACCACTTCTTGTAGCCGTCTTGCTCACACGCGAACGAACGGCTATGTGCAGGAGAGGGATAGGATTAGGAATTTGCAAAACCAACCTTATCCATTAATATCTTGCCAACAAAAAAAATTGAAAGGAAATGACAATATTATAATTCCATTCGAATCAGCGTAACCTTTCTCCCGGTTTTGAAGGGATACCTTCAAAGTTTTATCGATTCAGTACAAGGTTGAATTAAAGCTAACTAAATTGTATGAAATCGAACTAAAGCTAGTTTTAATAATACCCTAACTTAACCTAAATTAAGAATACGCGAGCTATTGATTAGGTAAAGTGCACAGCCGCACGACTGGATACAAGTACGATCCAGTTGCTGTTTTCACACGAGCTATACGGGATTCTCAGTGGAATCAGGAAAAACTCCTCCACGATGCCTAGCGGCTAATGGAGTGTGGCAAGCGGATTTCTAGGTAGCTAGATAATGAAACAAAAGGGTCACACATTTATTTACTGAGACACAGATTTCAGGGTAGTGGGTTTTAAGGTCACTAAATACTGGTTCACTGGTCACTGTAGTTAGTAGAAGAGAACGTTACTGCCCTGGGCTTGGCTACGCTGCAGCACGAGGTGCGGCGTAAGGTCACAGGGCAGGCAGCAGTGTTGGGGAGCGACGTCGTAGATCATTCGACGTGGGCAGCACCACCCACGGATGCACGACTGCCTGTAGGCACGGTCCGCTCAGGCAGGGCCTCAACACGTGGCGGGCGTGAGGCACCCACGTGGCTCGTGGGTACCGAGACCGTGGATGGCAGGTCAGGCGGCGGTAGCGGCCGCGTGGGTAGTCCGCGTGACTTGCGTCTCTCCAATGGTAAGGCAGCGGTAGGCAGGATAGTAGCAGCGAAGCCTAATACTGGAACCCTGGAATCAGCGCGAGGCGGGTGCTTCCGTAAGCGTTGCACCAGGACTGCAAACCCCAAAGCAACGTGCATGGAGGAAGACTCACCCATCGTGGCAGCTTACAATTTTAGGTTACGCCGTGCACATGCCGTGGGCATTCTCGGAGTCCCTCGCCGCGTGGCCAGGCGATTTAAGCGAACCGCAAGGCGCAGCGTGGCGAGACAAGCATAGCGAAGAATGCGACAAGCATGCGCACGCATTCACAGAGGTGCAGTAATGGTGACAGGTGATGTGGCAGAAGCCTCTATCGGTAAATAGCTTTCTCGACAGTCATAAGGGGGCTGCCGAGAACAATTACATTAGCTGCCAGACCGCGCAGACAGAAATACATAGAGAATGCGATCTGACAGGACACAAGAGTATAGACAATCACACTGAGCACTTACCCGTTTATCTCGGGGTTATTTAAACTTACTGCTTGATCTGCTTGATGCGAAGGAAAAGGAACGTTAGGCATCAAGCAGGGATATTTATAGCCCAAACCATACCACGACACCGAGTGACGTGGTGGGAATTTGAAAGATTTAGGGACGGCACTCTCGTGTACCGTAACTAGTGATGTGCGTTTTAGTTGGTCTGTAGGAAATTTACTACAACGCTACAGTACCCCAGCTGCTATGAAAGGATTTTCCCTAGGGGAAATCCGCTAGAAGGTCTGAACCACTAAACTGACTACCAGTACGTTCAGACATCCCATTCATGTGCTTCCATTCCATCAATCATTCATCTTCTCATACTATGTCCGTCACTGACTTGGAAGTACTCCTAAATCAGTGACTTACTATATCAATCAAGAGGTAAACTAATAGTAGGGTAAGTAGTCAGTTGGAAAAACAACAAGATAATATAGCAAATAAATCTCCGTAGGGTTAGGTAACCCAGGTGTTAAAATACAGGTTAATGTATCTTTTAGCTAGGTAAGAGTTTAATCCGTTGTTGATTGTTGAACGTTGTCATGCATGCAGTTAAGATTAAAAATAATAGTCTTCATAGTTCAAGTCAAAACAATTCCAAGAAGAAAAAAAAAAAGGCGAAGTTCGAAGCAGTCTAGTTCTATAAAAACAACTTTTTATTTAAATGTTTTTGTTCAGGAAGAGCCTAACGAAACAAGTAGAAGTTTTAAAATTAGTATTTTTAGGAAAAGCTTTTAAAAAAAAAAAAAAAAAATTAGTATAATATTTAAAATAAACATGCATTTAAAAAAAATTGAAGCAAAACAAATAAGGTCTATGTTCTAGGTCTATGTTAGAATTGATCTAGGTCTCGGTCTATGATCAATGTCTATGGTAAAATTTTACTGATTCTGCGCAAGTCCAATATCAATGATGAAACTGTTTTGAGAATATCCGAATGTTATTGACGATGTTCAAAAAGCCAAGAGTCCATGACCATAACTAATGTCAAAATTGACAAGTTTCAGTTGTCATTCAGGTCCAATAACGTCATTTGTCACTGACACCGGAATAAAATAATTCTAGATTATTTTAGGACATACTGACCGATAGATCGAATAAGTTTAATTAGCTTTATAGGGATATAGTTAACCATTGGTTAAGACTATAATTACGCCCATTATGTTATTAGTGGTTGAGCGAAGTTATTGAAGTAGTTTCGTTATAGAAAGGGTTCCGTGGGACTACCTGACTTATGTAGCAGGTGGGTAACGCCTGTTGATAGAAACTGCGGTAGCGACCCAGACTCTAAGGCTGACTGGAACTGAGATGCCAGGCTAGTATGCGAACTAATTAGCCATTTCAACCAAAAGTTGTGCAATCCATCCGGCCCTGACGATTTCCAATTCGGTAACGGACGGACTGTTCTGGCAACGTCTGATGGCGTAATTAGGACTGTTTCCATTTCTGGTATAGTTTTACGCACTCGCTCGACATCCTGCATCCAGTCAGCCTCAGTATGACAGACGGGTACTGACCAAATGCTGCGCCAGAATGCACTTGTGGCGGCATCATCCGGGCGGCACACGTCTGTCAAATTTTGTTCAGGTCGCTCCCAAGCTCTATATACCCACATTTCATCGCTCTGGAATATGCGATTCTGCGTGTATCGATCAACCCGCCGCTTATACCGCCGAATACGGCTCGCCCATGCACAAACTTTTTGCTTCAGGAAGTCGATGCGCTCTGTGACACGGGACATGTATTCCCGAGGGCTTATTTCAGTCCCGGAAAATGTCCCCGCCTCACAAAGCGCATCACTCGTGGCCTTGTATTGCCCTCCCTGAAACAATATAGTTTGCCTATGAGTACCCTGGCTCCATCGATATGACGCTCGATCCTGCATTGCCAGCCTGGTACGGATGGTTTTGGTCGAGCAGCTCCGTCACAGTTTGGAAACTTGACGTTAGCTAAACGACATGCCGCAACAGCCGCGCAATACAGGATCGAGTGTGAATCAACGAGATCCTCGCTGCTCTCGAGCACATTCTTAAGTTGCGAGTCCAGGGCACACACCAGCGCCCAATTTTTTAGTGCATTGGTAGGCGTGGTAATCGCGGTCTAAGTTCGGTCGGAGTGGATCTATACTCGCGAAACGCATCCTTCAGTGCGCTCCTCAATCGGTCGTTGCATTGGCTACTTACTGTGGTAACCCTGTCATCTTCTTCTTCAACACCATGATTCGACCGCTGTAGATCAATGGTTGACGCTAGTACCGCGGTTTGTGCCGGAGTCGAGACGATAAGGTTGCTCAATATCTCTGAGCGCAGCCTATCAAGTGCGGCATCGTCCAACCTATGATTGCGTTGGATGACCCGCACCTGATCCGACAGTCGTTGGGCCGAGACGCTGACGGTTGGTTCTAGTTCCTGAAAAAGAGACAGCATCCTATCACGGTACGCAGTGAGGTGAGTTCCCCCTCTGTAGACCCATAATATGCGCGCATGACGTTCTCGTTCATAGACTGAGTCCATCTCATGCGCTGCACACAACGACCGGCAGCGGGGACCCGGCTCGGGGCCGCATGGCCCCTAAGTCCCTAGCTCCTCGGTGGCCGGCCTCTCCCCTGACGACGAACAGGTGTTGGCGACGTCGGTGGGGAAAAATACTCGTCGCTCGAGCTCGACGCAACTACCGCGGCCGGTGTCGTCACAGCACTCACGGTGGGGCTGGATACCGGCGGCGGCGAGGCGGAGCTGAGCGAAGAGTCCGGAGGTGGTGGACGTGCTTGACGTTTGGCTGATCTCGTCAACATTTGTTAATTCTCATACTTATTAATTATTTGCATGTTCCGAGGTGACATGACAGATGTCACCTCCAATTCGACAGTTTATGGCGTGAAATTCTGTTTTATTCTGGTTCATTATACTTTTCATGTTGTTTTTTGGACTTCAGGCTTGTAGGGTACTCAGAAAATATAAAAAACTTTGTCTAAAATGAATATAAGTAATTGAAAATAATTTTAATAAATTTCGTGACGTGTTGACGTTGGTGTTGCCAATTTTTTATTCGTTATTTTATTTATTATTGAGTCATCAATTAGTATCAAGTAGTAGATTGACATAACAATTTTTAAAGTAGTGTTTATTTAAGTTTAGTTCTTATTTTATTAGTCAACTATGTAAGAAATTATAGTATATTGATGTATATAATTAACACATTAAATAGTTGTTTACTTATTGTATATATTAGTGACCTCATACTCTAGTTCAGCCTTAATAAGGTGGGTAAAATTTATCGGGTGTGAGCTCATTGTGATACTGTATTTAACCAATTTATAAATAAGAAATTAAATTCAAGAACTATAGTATATGCTACTTATACTTACAACATTGTTCATCATTCATTCATTCATGTCCCGTATCATATCCTTTTATTTGCTAGCATTTTACGAATCGTTCTAAAACGATTTCTTTTATAATATCTTTAAAAAATCGTTCATTGTTTACATTTTCCATTGTTGTGACACAAGTCAATTGTCAAACTGTCATTCAATTTTCTCCTTTAGTCTATGAAGATTACTTTTTGGTTTATATAACTTGAATTATTTTTATCAATAGGTTTAGCTGAAATATTGTATTTTCTATATAATTACCGATTATTAACTATTATTAACTGAATTTCGACATCTAAAATAATTAAAAAGGACACTCTCATACTCGATCGTGGAGGTTTTAATACGTCTTGGCTGAACACGCAGGCTGGTTTTATGACTGCCAGATGAGATGTCAGAATGAAGAAAAACAATTTGGAAACTTCAAAAATCATCAAAAATTAATTCTGGAAAAGGATTATTTTCCTATAAAAGAAAAGTCTGAAGCACCTGATGGGGAATCCGCGTCTGGACCAATTTCACTAACCATCTGCCTCAGATTCCGCGTCTGGACCTATTTCACTAACCATCTGCCTCAGATTCGGCGTCTGGACCCGTTTCACTAACCATCTGCCTGAGGATACGGCGTCCGGGTTTTATCAACAAACACATATCAATTCTACGTCTGCACTCTGCTGAGTAACCATCTGCCTGGAGATTTTACGTCGAGCTTTGTCGAAGGAGACTGGCACTCTAAAGTGTCCCTTCGACGCCTGAAGACCTTTTTTTCTCCACCTCCTCCTCCGGACTTCAATTCAAGCCTATTAACTTCAGTGTCGCGTGAACCGTATTGTGTTATTTTTATATTCCGACCTGTATTTTATATTCCATTTATTAAAGTATGTAACAAGTCAACTTGCATCCTTTCATGTAGTTAGGATTCACTATTACGTTACAGAACATAGCGGCAGATGTTAGTAACAAACCAGGATATCTGCACCTCGAGACGTACAGGTAACAGATGGAAGATAGAAAGGAACAAGGTAGCAGGTAATGGTTTACTCACTGCCGGTCAAGCAGGCTCACAGGACCGTGGTTAGGCTAAAGGTGTCTTGGCCGCAGTAAGGGGATAACACAGTTTATAGGGTTAGTAACAACAATGTACTTACCACCACGATGAAGCGTATAGGAAGAAGTAACCAGTGCTAGTACCCAGAGAACCTTTACCGAGTCTACCTAGAAACCCGCTTGCCACAATGGCGCCCCCATTGTGGCAAGCGGGTTTCTAGGTAGATAGATAATGAAACCAAAGGGTCACTTTACACATTTATTTACTGAGACACAGATTTCAGGTTAGTGGGTTTTAAGGTCTCTAAGTACTGGTTCACTGGTCACTGTAGTTAGTAGAAGAGAACGTTACTGCCCTGGGCTTGGCTACGCCGCAGCACGAGGTCCGGCGTAAGGTCACAGGGCAGGCAGCAGTGTTGGGGAGCGACCTCGGAGATCACTCGACGATGGCAGCACCACGCACGGATGCACGACCGCGTGTAGGCACGGATACTGGAACCCCGTTTATCTCGGGGTTGTTTAAACTTACTGCTTGATCTGCTTGATGCGAAGGAAAGGGAACGTTAGGTTTTTTTTTTTTTGGTATGGCCTCTCGCTCGCAGGTCAACCAGTAAGGTTGTCGTCTGCTTAAGCGGACTTGCCTGTGGTGCCCTAATAAATTAAGGCCTCCAGCCAGGACTTAAACTTAAATACTAACTAAAACTAAGCGACAACGCTAAGGGCACCCCCTGTGGGGTACGGACCTCGGCTTAGGGCGTCGCTGGAAGAGGGCAGCAAGGGACTAGCTGGATCAGGATTTATTTGATTTTGGGACGAATTTAAAGCTACAGGCTCAGTGGCGCGGGCTGGCTCGAGCAAGGGTCGGCAGGGGGGGAACGTTAGGCGTCAAGCAGGGATATTAATAGCCCAATCCATACCACGACACCGAGTGACGTGGTGGGAATTTGAAAGATTTATGATGGGATGGCACTCTCGTGAACCGTAACTAGTGATGTGCGTTTCAGTTGATCTGTAGGAAATCGACTACAACGCTACAGGAGTGAAGGTGAATTCTCAGTTAAAATAATCACGACTGTACCGACAACGATTGGATCGACTGGCGTATTCCAATTACGACGCCACTGTAGAGTGTGGAGGTAACCTGTTCTCCAACGTCTCCAAATGGACTGAACTTATTTGTCTAACAAATCATATCTTGAAAGAGTATTTAAATTTTCATCTGTTTCTCCAGCGGGAAGATACTTTATAGGCCTGAGATTCAAAAAGTGTGCTGGAGTTAAAGTAAGAGGTTCCGAGGGATCGTTGGACAATGTTCGACATAGAGGTCTAGTATGCATCTGGATTCAATTTGAGCAAGCACAGTGCTTAACTCTTCAAACGACAAAATTGTTTCATCTATCACGTGATATAATTGAGTTTTTACGATCCTTACTAGGAAGAAAGATTGGATATTTAGAATCATAATCAAGATCGGAGTTCCTCAGACGGCCTCCGACTCAGATTAGTCCGTCGTTACGATACGGTTTAAGGACTAGAAATGGAAGACTACAAATATTACCGTCCTCAAGCTTAGCGTACTCACTTGGAAAATAAAAAAGAAAGTTCTTGAAAAGCTTTGAAGTTCACGACGAACTAATAATTCAGCGAATTCATAACCCGACGCTGACATTCGATAGCGACGAGGCAACAACTTTAAGAATCTGCACACGAAAATTACACAGCGCAGTAATTTCGTCCAAGACGAAAAATAATGACCTAACGATATATGGGAGATTTTTCCCGAGGTAGCGATGTAAGCAACTACTGTTTATTTTCCTCTGGCGTGTCCAACACTGCAGAAGGTTTAAAGGGAACAACAGGCCACTGTGAGACTTTGAGCGAGCCCACGAGGGCCCCGTGAACCAAAGCCGATGTCCAATAATTTGCGAAGGCGTAAGCCCACGTGACAGACAGTCGACTGGGTTTTCAGTACCAGACACGTGAAACAGATTTCTAGGCCATAAATCATTTTGTATTCTCGATACTCTGTTAGCCACAAAAGTATTCCACCGATGGGGCGACGCATGCGTCCAACAAAGCGCATTTGTTGAGTCCGAGAAAACTAATGTTTTTCTAAAACTAAGGCGAGTTTGACAAGCAACGAGAATATTTTTATAAGTTGAGTGAGTACGAGAATAGCACAAAGTTCGAGTCGAGCGAGTGAAATATCCTTTCGAGGAGAAACCTTAGATTTAGTTGTAATTAAGCTTATTGTGTTACCAACACTGTTTTGCACCTGAAAATGATTTTAAAAAACCCAAGATAGTAACAACACTATCGGTGGCGATGCCAACGTGACGTGGGATCTTTATATTCGCAAGCAAGGGGAGTTCTTCCATAAAGTGGGTCCACAACTTGACAATGTCTTCTGGTGGGGTTTCATCCCAATCACACTCGCACAACCAAAGCTGTATAATTAGGAGTTTTGCATACAATACGCAGGTGCAACAAATCCCATTACGTCCCATATTTTTGCGACACATGATAATATGGTGTGTTTAGTACAGATATTTCATTTTATTTTATTTCTTTAGAAAACTTACAGCTAGGATACAGATAGTTGACAGATAATAAAAGAAGGCCAATTAAAAGTTTTCACTGGCAATAAGAGCGTAGCACAAGAAACAGTAGACAGGCAAGATAATGTAAGAATAAGTTAGCACTCGGAGAAAATTAAGAAAAGAATGAACAAGTTTTAGTGATTTTCAAAGAAGTTGTTACACAGTATTTTTTTTAGTTTAGGAACACTGGTGGAGAATAAATCTAGATTATCAACACTATGACACATATACGTGAGCCTAGGGGGTCCCGTAGGCCTCGCATGTAAGATTGGAGGGTTAACTTTTTATAGAGAGAACGCTTTGAGTCTATTGTACTTTGAACCGTTTCGTGCAACGTAACGTAATTCATTATAGTAGAAAATAAAGTTTGGCACTTTTCATAAAATCCTTGTGGTGTAGAAGTGCCTTGAGTTAATAGTGCATTATAAAGCGAGGTCTCATCTCGTTGATCGGAAAAATTGTTCACTAATGAATAACGTATGCCTTCCCAGTTTTCCGGAACGCCGTTGGTATTAATCAAAGGCGCTGCAGGTCCGGTGACCTTATTAGGGATACCATTCAACAGCGCTAAGTTTATTAATTGATTGCTGATGCTCATTTGACACATAAGTATTAACTAACAAGTCACATAGTTTAGTAAATCTAGTAAGGACGTTCGTATTCCCATCAAACTCGGGAACTATACGCAAAGCTCTATAGATATCATCTATTGTCGCCATTTCTCTTAGAGGCTCTATGTATTCACTTATAAGTTTGACCTTAATGGTCTGTCTAACCTAGTGGTCCTCGATTGCCTGGGATGGAAAATCTTGGGAATTTATATTAACACAGTAAGGATAAAAGGAAGCAACTCAAGAACTATTCTAGAGTACTTACATATACATAACTGGTCCCTCTGCGGTATCTATTTCTTGACACACCTCCTGTCCGCAGCACTTGTTTCGGATACTCGTTCGGTGCTTGGTAGCCACCCGGGTGACCCGCGAGTCGCGTATGATCCTTAAGTCGATCCTAGCAATTACTCTAGCGAACCGGCCCGCGAGTATCCTACCGACTGCGCCAATTACGAAGGCTGAAGCCGGAGGATGTAAAAGAAGCCAATTTGTTCCTAATACTGAGTATAATTAATATAAAACTTGCAATAGTGGGTCAAATTCTATTTGCTTGCATTATTACTGCAAAAATAATTTTACAAAGTTTATGAAGTGCTAAGATAGACTGGGATGATCCAGTACCTAACGATATAAAACATTCTTGGATGACGTTTATGAAAAACCTATCATGCGTTTCTAGCATGCAATTACAAAGAAATTTTATTTGTGATTTGCTTATAACAATAAAAATTCACTGTCATGTTGATGCATCACAAAATGCAAATAGTGCCGGTGTGTATTTGCGCACAACTGATATTAAGCTACTGTGCCAAAGCTCGGGTAGCTCCCTTAAAACCAACCACGTTTGGAGTGGTGTGGTGCTTTGCTCGGAGCCAGATTGTGAGCAAAGGTCACTCAATCACTCCGTTGTAACATTACTAGTCGAACTATTTGGACCAATTTATTCAACGGTAGTACTCGGTTGACTTAATTTTTAATACAAACAGCTAAAACCTTTTGTTCGTAACAGGTTTAATAAAATTACATCTGACTATTCATGGCGGCTTGTTCGTACAGATTGTGCTGACATGGCCTCAAGAGATGTAACTGCGCAGCAGTTACAGTCGTCATCCCTGTGGTGGGAGGGACCTTTGTTCCTTGGAAGGGAACCTAGCGAATCACCACGATAAGGTGGCCAAATATAGAACTACCAGAATTAAAAGTTCTACATACTCGCTTAGAAACAAATTTCTTAGTTTTTACTAGATATTCAAGTTTTACTAAACTCAAAAGAATTGTAGCAGAAGTAATACGTAACTTGGCTCGAAGCATACTCAGAAAATCTATTGTGTGCATTCGTTTTAGAGGAAAAACTGCACAGTCTGTAATGGGTAACCTTCCATATGTTTGAACAAATCCCAGTTTTACCATTTACACGTTTGAAACAGATTTTGCTGGCCCATTCGTTATATCTAGTAAAAACGGCAGAGGTAAACGTGTTACGAAATGTTACCTTTGTTTATTTGTTTGTCTAACGACCAAAGCTATCCACTTGGAGCTTGTAAGTGATCACACTACTCAAGAGTTCCTAATGTGCCTACGACGATTTGTAGCAAGAAGAGGTAAACCTTACGAAATTTATTAATATAATGGCAAAACATTTGTAGGTGCAAACAATGAATTGGGTCGAGTCCTCAAATCTAGTCGGGAAGCTGTGACACTCGTAGAGTATGGCAGAATTGAAGGAATTCGACTCAAATTTTGCCCTGCATATTCACCTTATTTTGGGGGTATATGGGAGGCCGGGGTAAAGTTTTTATTTATTTATTATCCAACTTACATCTATCATCACAGGTTACCCCTATTGTGATAGTGTACATATATTAACTTATTATAATAATTCCATTTTGTAAGTTATACCATAAACTCACTCAGAGAACAATAGAAAAGGTCCGTGTCACTAGCTATGAGGTTGAGAGTGCGGAGTGCACGCGTCAGTGGCGCCTCACTTAAAAGATTGGTCCGAGCGCACGGCTCTTCCAGCAGTCGTGGCTTTCGTCGTCGCCACACGTACCTGTCCGGAACACACAAACCTATGTGCCCTAATATGTCCGCATTATTTACCTTCCCTCTAAGTACTTTGAATATGTACTAGGTGAGTGCGAGATCCCTCCTGACCCTCAGTTCGTTATATCCAACCATACCCAAAATAAATAAAGTCGGATACATAAGCGGATAAAATGGGTATACACCATACAAGCGTAAGTATATCGCACAAACTTGTTCTGTACTCTCTACAGCATGAGCCTATATTTAGAGTCATGTGGAGCCCAAATGACTGCGTTGCATTCTAACTGACTTCTAACTAAAGCATTATATAATGCGATAACCGCTTTAATGTTACATAAAACCACGCACCATACGGAGCATAAAACCTAAATTACGGTAGGCTTTTCTGCAGCTACTTGTGACGTGATCACGAAACGTTAACCCAGTATTGAACGTCACCCCTAAGTCCCTTACTTCCTTACCCCTAGCCATTGGTAACCCGTCTATATTATATGTATAAAGCATAGGAGTGCGCGCGCGAGAGAAAGTGATTGTAACGCACTTTGAACTGTTGAACTACAAGATGTTATCCTTGCTACAAGCTACCACTCTGTCTATGTCTCTCTGAAGCCTGTCACAGTCCTCCCCTTTTTTTTATCTCCAGCGACAGCTTGAGGTCATCAGCAAACAGCAAACATTTGGCGTCTTTAACAACTTCTGGCAATTCATTTATCATAAGAATGAACTGCAAAGGCCCATGATCACTGCCCTGACTCACCCCCGACCTGGTAAAATATGACTCTGACTTATGTCCTTCATATTCTACGTACTGTTGCCTACCGCTCAAGTAACTTGCAAAAAACTTTAGGAGATGTGGAGTGAAACCAAAGGCCGCTAACTTATGAGCAAAACCTCATTATTTATTTATTTATTTATTAAAACTTTATGCACAAGTAAAAAAATACTGTACAAAGGCGGACTTAATGCCTGAGGCATTTTCTACCAGTCAACCTTAGGGTGATGCAGAGACTAAACATGGCAGGTGCAACAAAGGGGATAGATAACTCGAAAAAGAATACACTACTAAAACATAAATACTTAAATACATACATATAAACTGATTAAACTTTGTCAGGAGAAATAACGATAGGTAGATGAGAAAACGAATCCAGCAAATCAGCGTTGAGATGATTTAACAAACTTCTCACGAATATGTTCACGAGCCTTCACTTTGAAAGAAAACCGACTGGTTGCCATCCTGATGTTCAGAGGGAGCGCATTCCAAAGAAATACCGCCTGGACAAAGAAAGAAGAGTGAATAAAACCAGAGCGGTGAGAAGGACATCGTAGAAGACGATTGTTGGTGGAACGAAGATTTTTACTATGAGCAGAGCATAAGTATTGAACATGGGGGGTCAGATAAGAAGGAGAAGTAGGTTTGTCGAGTATAGAATATAACATAGACAGAGCCCTCAACTCTCTACGCTGACGTATGGGTAACCATTTTAAAAGCAATCGGTGCGCAGACACATGATCATACTTACGTAGATTGAAGACAAATCGAATGCAGTTATTTAGAAGGCGGTCAAGTTTATTGAGGAGATCTGCATTCAGGTCATAGTAACACACATCACCATAGTCTATTATGGGAAAGATTAGGGACTGTACAAGCATACTCTTTATGTGTGATGGGAGGAAGTTTTTCAACCGGTAGAGCGCCCGCAACGTTCCGGTGACTTTTTTACTAACAGTCGTGACCTGCTTTCGCCAGTTAAGACATGTGTCGACATGCAGACCAAGATCCTTAACATCGGAGCTAAACGGGATCACGGAGTTATCAAACATTACAGTTGGTACAGTAACGCCTTTCACTTTCCTCATACTGTAGGGGCTCCCTACAATGATAGCCTGACACTTCGTAGGGTTTACTGCCACCCCAAATCTATCAGACCAGTTTTTAACTACACCTAAATCCCCGTTAAGCTGCTCAATCGCATCGGATATGTTGTCCACACTTGCCTGGTAGTAAAGCTGCAAATCGTCAGCATAAAGATGATACGCAACCCGAAGTTCGGTGGTGATAAGATTAATAAAAATGGAGAACAAAAGAGGAGATAATATACCGCCTTGAGGGACGCCAGCTGCAAGATCACACCAACTCGACGAAGAGTCTCTAGCACGAACTGACTGCTGGCGCCCCTGAAGATAAGAAGAAAACCATTCCAAACCCTCCCGAGAGACCATAAGATAGGAAAGGTTAGCTAAAAGGACTTCGTGACTGACGGTATTAAAAGCATTGGAGAAGTCAATTAACACTAAGACTGTAACTTGAGTGTCTTCCATGCCCCGCCTGATATCGTCAGTCACTTTAAGGAGGGCTGATACGGTACTGTGCCCGGGCCTGAAACCGAATTGAAATGGACTGATGAGGGAGTTGCGGTGAATGAATTGGGAGAATTGTTTATGAACACTGGCCTCGAGCACTTTAGATAGAAAGGGAAGGATGGAAATTGGGCGAAAGTGACTAGGAAGAGAGGGATTGGATATCTTAGGCAGGAGCCGAACAAGGGCTTTACGCCACAGGGAAGGGAAAACACCGGTGTAGAAGGAGAAGTTTATGATGTGGGAGATTGCAGGGAGGAGTTGATCAAGAGCCGCTACGATCATACGGCGGCTGACATTATCGCAGCCCACAGCTTTGGATTTAATGGAAAGGATAATTTTTTTGATCTCTTCCGGGACGACTGGGGTGAAGACAAAGGGGTTAATGTTGGGACGCGTCAGACCAGCAAGGTAGTCGAGGGTTTGACATTCGATTTGCCTTTCTCTAGAGTGGGAACAGTGGAGAAATGGCGATTTAGATCGTCCAAACCAATTGTGTTAGGAAGGTCAGAATGTCGTGATTTGCCGATACCCAAAGTTACAAGGAACTTCCAAATATCGGCAGGAGAAGAAGAATTAATATTATTTAGGATGTGGCGGCGTTTAGCGTTGCGTATCATCTGATTACACCGATTCCTAGCAGCCTTAAAAAAGGCCCAATTGTCATCCGAGCGATCCCTTTTAAATTTCCGAAACGCGCGGTCCCTCCGTCGCATTGCCATCCGAACACCCCTGTTCATCCAAGGTGCAGGCGGACGCTTCAACTTGATTTTCTTGATAGGGGCATGGGCGTCAAATAGTTTTACCACAACATCGTTGAACAATCCGACTTTTTCATCAATTGAAGCAGCTGCTTCCAGGGATGACCAGTCAATATTAGACAAAACATGCAGACTAGCTGATTCAATTAGATGCAGGAGTTTATGGGACCGAGGGGAGTTGAGGGCAAGGTTGAGGGTAGGAGATTTACTAGATCAAATGCTTTTTTAAAATCGAAGTAAGCGGCATCAGTTTATCCCCCACTGTCCAGTGTTGGAACAAGATTAGCCATGTAGCTCAGGAGATTGCTAGTAGTGCTTCTTGCTGGTCGAAACCCGTGCTGGACGTCTGAAAGCTGGGCACTGACCTGTCGAAATATGATCTTATGAATAGCCGTCTGGTCGGAGGATCCTCCCTTTTCTAAAGAGTATGAGTGAACTTTATACCCTGTTCCTCATATCTCTAAACATCTTTAGAAATGAGGAACAGAGTGTAAAGTTCACTCATACTCTTTAGAAAAGGGAGGATCCTCCGACCAGATGGATGTCGTATCTGGTGGGCAACTGCCCAACGTTTGATGTCGGGAAGTTGTATATATGCTATCTGCGCGGTAAACTCTGCTTGCGCGATGCAGGATTTGTCAGATGTCAGTGTGATGCGTTTGTTCGCATGTGACGGTGTAGATGCCACCATATCACTCCCCTCCGGAGACCGGAGGTCGATAGTGGGCTAAGTCTTGTATCTTGCGATGCTTTTTTGCCACTGCCAGCTGAGGTTCCAGTGGGTCGGAACCGGGTGTCACGTAGTTTGCGGTGAGTCGGAACTGTCTGCGATGATGCCCCCAGTGAGTCGGGGTGGCGGTGCTTGTACTCCAGTGGGTCGGATGTGGTACAGCGCCGGGTTGTGGCTGGCTGCTGCTGTTCGACCAGGAGAGGGATTCAGGGCTCTGCTTGTGGACCGGCCGAATGTGCAGTGTGCTGTGCCGAAATTGCTGATGAGGCTGAGGGTAATGACCAGGTATGCGCTTGCACTGCATGCTGATGGTCAGAATACCCGTTGAAGCCGTGGTTGCTGGCTGGCTGTGTGACTCGCCGCTCTAAAGCTTCCGGGAGTGATGATGATGACGTCACGCTGAAGTAGTTGCACGAAGGCTGCGCTGACGTTCATACTCGGGGTCACCAGTTTAGAGATATGAGGAACAGGGTGTAAAGTTCACTCATACCCTTTAGAAAAGGGAGGATCCTCCGACCAGATGGATGTCGTATCTGGGGGCCTAGACAAAATCCAAGCGTTTTCCGTTCACGCTAAGGACTTGACGTAAGCGTGTGTAAAATGGTAGACAAGTTACACATGGAACGCAGAACGCCCATTCCGCAGCGTTAGACGAAACACTCTATAATTAGTTTATGGAATAGTGTGTAGCAAGTGTCACTATTGCGTTCAGTGTTCCTATCACTGTCAAACGCAATAGCGTGCTAACAATATTATTCAAAAGTGTTGTGTGTGGTGAAACTTGAAGAGTGTTTTATTACAAATAAAGTGAGTGAACGGCTATTAATTAATGTTAGTGTCAATGCTCAGGGTCTTTTAAAACTAAAGTTATGATGATGGGCAAAGTTATCTAGTAATGTTCCGACCTACGATTGACAACATTGCCCGCCATTTAAAAAGGCTTAGGGTTGGCACATTACGAAACCTTGTATTTTTTTAAATAGTAATTCAAGTTAATGTAAGAACTGTGATCTAGTCAGTAATTTTGAAAAAAAATATAGTTTCTAGTGCGATGAGTACAATCAATTCATATTTTTTAAATTTTAGATGGAATGTAGACTTCGGGCGAGTCCCGAACCATTTAGTTTGCTGATGGAATTTATGGAAAGGCAGGTTTTTTTCCGATACTTTATCATTTATTACAAATTTGACTACCATTTTTAACTAGTATTGGACCTACTTGAGCTTATGGAATGCATAATGTAAACAACCGCACAATGGTGCGCTTAAATGATTGTGGTTCTTACATTTGTTATTCCTATATAGATAAACTTGATTCCAAACCTTAATTCTTCTTTCTTAGATAGGGTATTAGAATGCTAGTAGTAAACTGTATGTTTACTGACTCTTATCCTCACTGTACACTAATCATAACAAAAGTATCACTGTTTACTTTTTTTAGCGTTGGCGTCAGGGTTCGATCTCCCGCTAATGAAGCGTGTTGCGGATACGCCAAATTTTCATTGGCGTCTGTCAAAAGTGGCACTTGTCTACCATTTTGATGAACATTTTTGTCGTTTACGTGTCACGCTCAATACGACGTTCCTACCCGCATGAGGAGTACTGACTTTGTCTACCAATTTAGCAGCAATCACGTGACATGTGGTCAGCAAATGTCAGCTCCATACAATTTGAGTTTTCCTTTGGCGGTAACGCTTACAGAAAAAGGATTTTGTCTAGGCCCCCTGGTGGGCAACTGCCCAACGTTTGATGTCGGGAAGTTGTATATATGCTATCTGCGCGGTAAACTCTGCTTGCGCGATGCAGGATTTGTCAGACGTCAGTGTGTTGCGTTTGTTCGCATGTGACGGTGTAGATGCCGCCACAGCTGCTTCGAAAACCTTCGCCGGAGTCGACAGCACTACGACAGGCCTGTAACCATCCACGATCATCCCTACCACGGTCATCCAAGTCATCCAAACATCACCTCAAAAGAGTAGCAGGCACCCCTTATATTGAGCTGACGGCTTTGCGCGAGGCGTGCGTGGCTGTACACCAGGCACCGCAGGCTACGTATCCGCCCTCCGGATACGGAAGCCATTCAGGTGGAGCTGTATGAGGGGTACAGAGCGGTGAAGACCGCAAGTCTCTTTTTGAGTTGGAGTTTAAAGGCTTGTATTTTTTTCAGGCGTCGCATTGGTGGTGGGAGATCATTCCAACAGCGTGTGGCTGCAAACTTGAAAGAACCCCTGAATGCAGTAGTTCTGTGCATTGGCAGCGACAGTGGGCTTACCATGGAGCGAAGACTGTACTTTAGATGGTTTTGTTTCCAAGTTAGCTTTTAATAGAGATAATGTGGTTTTTGAGTTGTAATGATACCAAACAACTAGTTGGCTAAATGTAGCTTCTTCCTGGCAACCATCTTTAATAATTTTAGTTCGTTAATGTATGGAGTAACATGACTTCTTCTCGGGACATTAACACCAAAACGAACACAGGCATTCTGGATACGTTGGATTACACACTCAGTTCTTGAAAGCAGGCATGGACCGTAGACTGTGTCACAGTAATTTAACTTGCATAGGATGAGGCTGTCAACAAGTTGCTTCCTTACTGGTATGCCTAAGTATTTCCTTATTCCATATAAGACCTTTAGCCTATAAAAACAATGTCGAAGAACATTGGTCACATGGGCCTCAAAACGCAGCATCCATAATTAGACCTAAGTTGCATGTATGCTCCACTCTCTCAACTTTCTCTCCCATGATAATCACCTCAGGGTTGGCAGACAGTATTGCACTAACTTGCTTCTCAGAACCCAACACCATAAATTTAGATTTGAGAGGGTTCAGAACCAAAGAGTTCTCCTCTGACCATACAACCATTCTATGCAAGTCCTCATTTAATTTCTGCACTGCCAAATATGTTTCATGCGCTTTGAAGGATATGTACAATTGAATATCATCAGCATACGAGTACTTAGCCCCTGGAACGTACAAAGTCAGGAGAAGTCCGCGTCAAAAAAGGTCAACATTCGTACAAAGTCAGGAGAAGTCCGCGTGTGTGTACTCAGCATCATACCGCTATATTGTCTCTGCCCGGCCACCTATCTCGCTCTAACTTGTACCAGAGTGTAGGTAATAGAGTAGGCTAGCCATACAAAACGCAAGCTAAACATTGCGTGACATGCTCGACATGGAATGTTTCAAATATGACGGCCACGGTGACGCGTCCATTACGTTTCAAAACTCGGATTTTCAACACCCAAATTAATAACCATGAAGCTATTAATACACCTTTCAAGGATTAAACAGCATGGACGGGTAAGTAATCAACAGTTTTTAATAGCAGCATTGTGTAATGTTTAGAGATTTAGGACTGAACTTGTTAATTCAACAAAAACAGTTAGGAATTTCGCGCGTCATGGCTGTACTTTTCGACTCGTTAAGAGTGGAAAATACACTATTGACTGTAAAATGTCTGTCTAAACATGATTTAGATACGTTACTACGTATGTATTAGACATTTAAATAGTGAAATACAATGTAGTTTTGCGAAATTATTTAAATGTAAAAAGGTAAACATTGAAAAAAAAGATGCGGACTTATTCAGACCGGTTACGGTCAGGCATTCGGTGTTTATGTGACGTGACCGACGCCATGTTTTTTACTAAATTGTACACAGTATCGACAATACCGACAATGATCAGTAACATATTTTTGACCGACTTGAAGAAAAATAATTATTTTTTATTTTATTTTAATTTTTTTATTTTATGTTTTTTTAATATTTTTAATTGCTTTTTAACCAGGTTTGAGGAATGTGTGACGGCACTCATCGAGCATCCTCGACAGAGTCTGCGTGATCAGGACATGTTCCAGCACCTCACCTATGGTAAGTAGCTGCTGATTTTTTTTCAGGTCGGGATGGGGCTAGGGGCAAACAAGTTCCCACAGATGTTTTACCTACTTATTATTTATTACACAGGAAGCGAAGCAGACTCCGATTCGAGTGATGACGACGATGTGGTGCCGTACCTGGGACTTCCAAGGGCGCTGAGGAGCTTCTGGGAGACGCCACTGGACGTGGAAGATGACCACCTCCTAGAAGCTCCTCCTGTTCCTACCGTTACGCCCATGGAGACTTTAAACTTTTAACTTTATCGTGATTTGCGTTTTTTTTTTTTTTTTTTTAGGTAAAAAGTAAAAAAAAAACCATAAGAATTTCATACTAAAAAGAAATAACTCAGACCTGTTTGAAAATCGCATGATATTAATTTTGTGTTTCATTGTTGTTAAGATTTGACGTTCTGGTTGTTTCCTGTACTGTGTCCTTTGATTTTTTATTACTTTTTGTGCAAAAAATGCGTGTTTTATGATTTTCATTTGTTTATTTTGATAATGTTTTCGTTAGGCAACATGCCTTTGTGTATTGTTTTTTCATTAGTAAATATCCTACTAGTGTAGATCGCATAGTCAGATTTAAAATAAATGCAATAATAATTACTCTTTGTTTCAAAGTATGAAAGGGTCTTTTTTAACGCCTTTTTTTATGGACTTGCATTGTGACTCACTCATTGTAAACTAAACATTTCTAAGAGCTAACGCTTTGTCTGTGTTATATTTGTGAATCAAGATAAGCAATAACGTAAACACATAAGCCGCTCGGCTCAATGACTTCCCGTTATGAATGTGTAAACATACCCTATTTTTTGCTAATCAGCTCGGGTCGCCCACTTGAGACTTGTTATTGTAATGCGAGTCCTTTGTATAAAGTGTTCGGAGAGGTCTGTTTTTTTTATTGTTTGTTGAATATGATGTGTCTACAAGTAAATTATACAATAACTGCTGGAAACAATGCTTTTATTTTATAAATATGACGACTTTAGTACAAAAAAGTGGGAAAAAGTTACTCAGCCTACTTTCAACTTACTATTAACAATAAATAACAAGGTAAGGCTATACAAACCCCTATATAATCAGATAGCTTAGTTAATAAACATTTCATAGACGTAGGGTTTGTCAAGCTGCGATGCGCAGTTTCTGAGATATCGTAGTTTGAGTGAACGCGGATAAGTCGCGCGAATTATTCGCGCGCGATACGTACGTACGTTTAATCGTGTATTTTATTCGCGTTACGACGGAGGGGATATGATATTAGCAGTTAATTAATGATTTTATGTTATCCGCACTGTACAGAATGTATAGCAAAGGCCCCAGAATCGACCCCTGAGGGACGCCCCTTGACAATTGGTGGGGGGAGGACGACACTGTTGACCCGTCCTCCTTAAGCATCTCCACATACTGAGACCGGTTAGTTAGGTAGCTTTTAAACCACTCCACCGCATCATTGTCATCATTGTCAAAGCCATAGAAAGCTAACTTTGACAGCAGTAGAGTGGTATTAGTTGCGTCAAAAGCCCGGGAAAAGTCTAGCAAAGCCAGAATTGTTCCCTCCCCCCGGTCACGTCCTTAAGGGATACTACCCACAACATCAGCCACAGCTGTTGCAGTCCCTCTACCCTATATGAAACCCGATTGCAGATCAGGAAGAATGTTGGAACTTTCTAGGTATTTAAATGTCAAAGTATTCGTTTTTATAATAAACTTCCTGGCCACATTCAAGAACTAAGCCTTAATAAATTCAAATCTTTTATAAAGCGGAAATTATGCCAGAATGCCTATTATACTGTCAAAGGCTATATTGAGGACAAGAAGGCTTGGGATTGAGCTGCTCCAATAAGTTTACACAGATATTGTCGATGTTTAATTTGCTGTTAAACATTTATTTTTGATTTTTTTAGATAAACAATGAGATCTTTATATTTACTGTTTAAAGTATAACATTGTTTTAATTTTTGAGAATGTGAGGACTATGTGAGTCATTGTTTTTTTGTTCTTTCAGTTGTTTTAATCACGGTCTGGCTGTTTGAGTACTTAACGCGGCCTACCCAAATGTCCTTTCTTTTGTATTGTTCGTGGAATCGTTGAGCTCCTTAGTTCTGAGTTGAGCTGCACCATGATTGACAAATGCATGCACTGACTGGATAGGTCTACTCAAATCAGTGTGGTTCTTTCCTCAAAAGACCATTTCAGACACCAGTCTACAGAGTCCTCATATGATCTGACCATGTTTATTCTCGGATTTTTACACTTTGACATGACGTGAAAATTTACTTTGTAAAGTATTATAATATTTTAATTATTGTGAATGTGAAGGCAGTGTGGATTTGTTGTTTTTTTTTTATCTCAATCTATTTTTAATTTTTAAAATTAGTTTTAATCATGGTCTGGCAGTTTGAGCTCTTTGGTAATGTTCGTCGAATCGTTGAGCTCCATATGTGTTGTGTTGAGCTGCATGATTACTGACAAATGCGTGCACTGACTGGACAGGTCCACTCATTCTGTGTGGTTCTTTCTTCAAAAGACCATTTCAGACATCAATCCACATGGTCTTCACATGACCTGACCAAGATTATGTCTGGACTTTAAAAGAGACTGTGACCTCTGAGTTTGTTTTGGCGTTTCTTCTCAGAGTAGTCAGATAGGAAACGCCGATCTCATCTACTTTTAAAATAGTATTGACGTGTAAAAGTGTTTGTAAAAACCTACTTACAGAAATAAAATCATTTATCATTTATCATTGGATAACCTGCGAGTATACCACACGTTCCAAGATCTTAGACAGGCACGGTAGTATACTGATTGGCCTCAAATCCTTCATATTAACGGGGTTATTATTTTTAGGGATAGGGCGAACAATAGCGCACCGCCAGAGTTCCGGTAACGTACGCGTGGCTATGGATTGGTTAATGATATCTGTAATAGCTTGCAGAGCCGTGAATTTGGCTAAACAACTTGCTTCTTTTGAGCGATGCAATGACATGATACACTTTTCTGCCAATAATTTTGAACCAATTAATGACAATGATTTTCATTTAAATTAGAAATAAGGACAATAGAGGCAACCTCTTGCAAAAATGTAAGGAAAGCAAATGATAAATCAAATGTGTGTGTGTAAATAAATTAAATAGTATCAACCTGGTGCATCAAATTATTCAAGGGTTTTAAAAACAAAAATTTAGAAGTAGAATTATTCCTGAATTGTAACAATATAGATATTCTTTGTATGACAGAACATTAAATTTTAGTAATCACCAGGTTGGTAGTTCGTTCAGCAGAGTAAATGCTATACATGGTGGCTCATTAATTTTAGTAAATAACCAGATTAAATTTAAAGACCGTAAGGATATTGTGTGAGTCTCTGTTGAGCGAACAATTAAGATAGCCTGTATCGAGTTGGAGCAGTTCATTATATTACAGTGTACAGACCGCCTTCAGGATTGTATGATTGTTTTGAAAAGGTTATGGATGAAGTGTTGAACAAAATCTGTAATTCAAACAAGTCTATCATCACTTGTGGTGATTTCAATGTCAATTTGTAAGAAAATTCTAGGTTAAGTACTAGAACTATAAGTTTGTTACAGTCATACAATCTTGCTAACCAGTTTTCGGAGCCCACTAGAATAACTCCCACTAGTGCCAGATGCTTAGATAACGTTTATACAGATCGTTTACCAAGCCACAAGGAAATTATTAATTTAATAGACTCAGATCATTGCGGACAGTTGGTCACAATTTCAAATATTAACAAAAATGTTACTAAAAAAGATATCACTGTTAATCCAAAAAACTACTAATCGTTTGAAAACATTTAAAACTAAACTTTTAAGTAATTTACCACTTTTATCAAATAATGTAATACTCTAATCAACAATATATAATGCTTTTTTCAAAATGTATTGTACACAATTTGATAACACTTTCATTCCAATGACATTTTCGATAATTAGTAATGCTTCCTTCAGTGACTGGGCTACCATAGGTTTACATAAAAGTAGAAATCGTCTTTATGAGTTGTATGATGAACGGACTTGTATAAACACTGCTGAATTTAACTAATTTAATAAAACGTTACTTGATTTCAAAAATTAAAAATAGTAATGTAATTAAAAGGACATGGAATATCATTAATAGCGAAACGGGAAGGTCTTACAACCGAAGTAGTGACTACATCCTTGATATTGATGGCAACATAATTAAATCAGATTCACAAGTCGCCGCGGCCTTTAAAATTCTTTGCAGAGATTCCCGTATCGACTGCTTACTGCCCACTACTGCAGTCTTTACTTAAAGAAGACGTTCCAGTTTGTGATTCTGAATTTAATTTCCAATTATGTCACCTGTAGAGATATAATTAAAACCTTTCACACACTAAATGTTAAAAAGACCGCAGATCTATGGGGTAATTCTGTGGACGTAGTTAAGTCAATTATAAATATTGTAGCACCTACTTTAGCAGTTATGTTTAATAGTTGTATTGACCGTGGTGAGTTTCCTGATCTTATGAAAAACAGTAAAATAATACCATTGTTTAAATCGCTGCAGTGCTACATACCTTTAGTAAATTTTTTGAAAAACTTGTTTTAGATTAAATGCAAAGATTTTTCAATTAACACAAATTACTGCATAACAAGTTCGGTTTTACAAGGGATCGTTCGACTACTGGTGCCGGAGTTGAACTTTTAGGACACGTTTACAATGCATGGGAGGACAAGTGCGATACTTTGGGCATCTTTTGCGATTTGTCCAAGGCATTTTTTTGTGTTCTTCATGAAACATTGATAAGGAAAGTGCACCACTACGGAATCCGGAACGCCTCTCTGGATCTTCTTACTTCTTACTTAAGTTATAGGATTCAGAGAGTTGATGTTTACGGAAAAATATCACCTGGTTCTGTAGTAAGAATGGGGGGCTCAATTCTTGCCCTATTTTTGTTCCTTATTTATATTAATGACTTGCCTTACCTCATAAAGGGTATAGTGTTGTTTGCAGATTACAATTTTACGATACCTCATGTTAGACAAGTAGAAACTAGTGTTCTTATTAAGGGTGAAGAGTTGAAACCCGAAAACACCACAGTATTCTTAGGCATAACTTTGGATGCCAAGCTTCAATGGGGCCCCCATATAGATAAACTGTCAAAAAAACTAAGCTCTGCAGCATACGCCGTTAGAAAAATTCGTAATTTAACTGACTTAGAGACAGCGCGTTTAGGTATACTTTAGTTATTTTCATAGTGTGATGTCGTACGGTATGCTTTTGTGGGGAAATGCCGCCGATATTCAAATAATTTTTGTTTTACAAAAAAGGGCAATTCGTTCAATTTACATATTAAGTCCCAGACTACCTCAGATATAAATTTAAAGACATTAATATAATGACTGTGACCTCTAAGTATAGTTATGTTTTTTTTGTATTTACATAAAAATATTAATCTGTTTAAAAATACAGTGATATCCATAACATAAATACTAGGAAAAAACACAAATTTGTTGTTCCCACTACCAGGCTCAAGAAATTAGGTTAGCTCGTTTATATGTCAATGTATACGTTTTTATTTTAAACTTCCTAGCCACATTCAAGAACTAAGCCTTAATAAAATCAAATCTTTTATAAAGCGGAAATTATGCCAGAATGCCTATTATACTGTCAAAGGCTATATTGAGGACAAGAAGGCTTGGGATTGAGCTGCTCCAATAAGTTTACACAGATATTGTTGATGTTTAATTTGCTGTTTAACTTTTATTTTCGTTTTTTTCTATATTCGTACCTTTTTAGATAAACAATGAAAGCTATATATTTACTGTTTTTTTAGAGGACTATGTGGGTCATTGTATTTTTCTTTTTTTCTTTTAACGATGGTCGGGTTGTTTTTTTACTTTACGCGGCCTTCCCGAATGTCCTTTCTTTTGTATTGTTCTTCGAATCGTTGAGCTCATTAGTTCTGAGTTGAGCTGCACGATGATTGACAAATGCGTGCACTGACTGGACAGGTCCACTCATTCTGTGTGGTTCTTTCTTCAAAAGACCATTTCAGACATCAATCCACATGGTCTTCACATGACCTGACCAAGATTATGTCTGGACTTTAAAAGACATTGTGACCTCTCAGTTTGTTTCGGCCTTTCTTCTCAGAGTAGTCAGATAGGAAAGGCCGATCTCATCTAGTTTATAAAATATAATTGACGTGTAAAATTGTTTTTACAAACCTATTTACAGAGAATAAATAATTTGTCATTTATCATTTAACATCATACGTAAAAATTTGAATGGCGAATTACTATGTACATCTGCCGTTTTGTGATTAAGCACCCGACAGAAATAGTTGGGACGCATATACTCGCAACTAGACAAATTAACATGATCTTAACATAAAATACCATAAAGAAAAATAAAATTTGAAAATAATCAGGCTGTTTCATTGGCTGACCCAAATATCCGAGAGATGTCTTCATCGGTGCGGATTATTATACACCTGGCTTCCTCCTGGCAAGAATGCGGCCGCACTTGGTCCACACAAATTTCCAGTCGAAGAGACCAGCTGCGTCCCGTGCCTTCCGAAATAACTGGCGGTTTATTTTGTGAGGCGTTCGTTGAGGAACAATCGCTGGGGCAGGCCGGAAATGTCAAGGTCGGCTGTCGTCGCACCACGGTGCACCCGCGCGCTTGCCAGCAGATCATCGCGTAGATCACGACGAGCGAAGCGCACAAAATTGGCGCGCGGGCGAGTTTCTGTCGCACCTGCAGAGCTCGTCGCGTTGAGCTGCCTCCCACCTACGCGTTTTTGGAAGGAACGCTTCTTTGGCCGCCTGAAGAAAGTGTTAAATAGTCCTCTGTCAAACGGAAACAAGGTACGCGCCTTTAACGGTTTGGTCATGCCGGTTTTGATGTACTCTTCGGCATACTTAAATGGACTCAGACCGAACTCGACGCCCTGGATAGGAGGGTCTGTACACTGCTGACTGCAAACCGAATGCATCACCCACGGATATCGGTAATGAAACTGTATATCCCGCGAAATGTAGAGGTCGAGGCTTTTTTAAAACGCTAAGACTCTCCACATTCGCGAGATATGCAGTTTCTGGGAATATTTCCTAGAAACCGACGTGCGGATGCATCTAGATGAGGTCGTAGTGGATAAGGGCCTCACACCGTTCTCCTTGGCGAAAGAAAACTGGCGCAAACCTGCAGTATTTGATACTAACGATCGTAAGGAAGTATGGCAAGGCAAAGAGCTTCACGGACGCTTTTTCCGGGTCTACATGGACCTGATGTAGACTATTTGGCGTCTGTATCCTGTTTACGTTTCGGCGACCTCTTTGGGGAAACCGAAGGTTTTGTCTGTGCGATTATGGATGAAGTTATCATGACGAATAGTTATCGGTAATACATTGGCAAGCATGGTACGGCTGACATCTGTCCGACATCCTATTTGTCCGTTATTTGAGAGTGAACGTGTATTCGGTTTGCGCATAAATTAGTATAACATACGTGACTTTAGCCCGTATCTGTTGAGTTAAAGTTACCAGTTTTGCTTAAACATTATTAAAAAATATCAATCGTTTTTGATTGGTCGCTCGGTGCTTATGCAGCGCACATCTAACTCGCTTGTTTAGCCCCGCCCACACGTAGGAGCAGGACAGTCGCCATAATTGCTCTCCCGCTTGTGCGCACGTCTAAGTGCTGCTGTGTACTACGTGTATCCCCGAGCCCATCGACGTGTGCATGATTGACTTTGGACTACGTACAAAGCCTCGCGCCCAACGCTCGCTTACGGCTTCGCCATGTGAAATCTCCAGTGCACTGCAAGCTAAGCCAGACTCGGATATACCCGCAGCGGTATTTAACAGCCCAGTCGGTAGTGTTAATACCGCGTCGCGGTCCAAACGTCCTTGCCCAGAATTCTCGTTTGGTAATGAACTTCAAGACGTTAAACGCGAAATACTACAAATGTTGACATGGAAAAAAGAACAAGAGGAACGTCTTACAAAATTCTCCAATTATCAAAACACCTGTCTCTCTAAGTTGGCCTCCGCAATAGCTGAACTGAAACTACAGAACCTTGCGGTAAAAAAATCATGCGGCGAGATTGAGAAATCTATAACATTTATCACTGAGCAGTACGATGATATGATTAAGAAAATTTATGTTTTGCAAAAAGAAAACCTTAACTGAAACTGACTTGGCCCGTAACAACGAACAATACAGTACTGTAAACACAACTATTTTTTCCTTACTCCGACTGATGAAACAGAAATATTATCGATTATCTCCTTTCTTAAAACAGCGTCAGCGTCGGATTACGATGGCATTACCTTTTGGCATTACCTTACAATACCTTTTTAAAACAATGTCCACATGCTTTAGTTAGATCGTTTGCCTTTCTGTGCAAGTTAAGCCTAAGTACAGGTAAAGTGCCTGATTGCATAAAGATTCCCAATAATGCCCGATATTTAAAAGTGGAGATCCAAAACTCCCTTCAGACTATCGCCCGATTTCCCTGCTGACAGCTCTCTCAAAAATCCTCGACAAAGTTGTAAACAAACGACTACTCGCATACCTTGAACAAAGTAGATTATTGTCGGACAACCAATAGGGTTTTCGGGTCGGTAGGTCCACGGAGGATGCAGTAACAAACTTAGCCGATTTTATAACCCTTAATCTAGGTCAAGGACAAGCATGTACTGGCATCTTCCTAGACCTTGCCTAGGCATTTGATACGATATCTAGGAAAATCTTGATTAAAACAATACATTTGGGAGTTCGTGGCACCGCCCTGGACCGGTTTACCGCAGATCTCAACGATAGAACGCAAAAAGAAGTGCTAGGGGAATATTCTAGTGACCCAAACACAGTGCAATTTGGTGTGTCCCAGGGTAGCGTGCTGGGACCTACCATATTTATAATATATATGAATGGTCTATTCGCCATGAAAATCCCTCAAGCAAAAATGTTTACATATGCTGACGACACTGCTATCGTATTTTTTGGGAAAACTTGGGATAACGTTAAGTTATTTGTTGAAAGTGGGGTTAAAGCTATTGCGAACTGGCTACAACATAACCTTTTAGCCTTAAACATTGACAAAATGAAGGCAATCAACTTTGCCATCTCGAATCGTTCCGCCCCTAACTCCATAACTTGTAAACAGCTGCACTCCTGTTCTAGTGCTGAAAATTGTACTTGCCCATATATCGAACAAACAGATTCAATTAAATACCTGGGAGTTTTTGTAGTTAACCGTTTGTCATGGTCGACACATCTGAGTGCTTTAAGGGGTAGGGTTCGAAAGATGCTCCGTATCTTTAAGCAACTGGGTAAAATTGCAGATGACTGGCAGTTCTGAAAATGATATACTTCTCTCTCTGTCAATCAATTCTTAACTATTGTATAATAGCATGGGGCGCGGCTGGTAAAACCTCTTAAATAAAGGTCTAAAGAGCTCTGCTTAAAGTTGCCTATAGAAGAACATTCCGGTACCCCACTAACACGCTCTACACAGAAGTGGGAGTTCTTAGAGTCAGACAGCTTTACATTATGTCAGTTACTTTAAGGTTTCACAAAACCTCCATGTGTACATTGTGTACCGGTCAAGTCGAAGGGTACATTGGGAAAGGGCTCGATGCCGTAAAGCAATCGGTAGAAGGTCGTACGGTTTCATGGTACCGCAAATTTACTCGAAACTCAATAACCGACTGAAAACACAGGGAATCCTAGTGTGAGTTCCAGGAATCAACGCATTCGAATGTAATTTCTCAAACAAAAACAATTTCAATATTGTTTCCGGGTTTTCTCGTCTTACTAACGGCGAGTACTTGCACAGACACAATCTAGTGGCTAGGATTATCCACCAGCAACTCGCCTTGCAGTACATCCTTGTGGAATCGGAAGTGCCGTACTACAGGTATGTGCCCGACCCAGTTCTCGAGAATGATCATGTCACATTGTACTGGGATCGATCTATCATCACTGACAGGACTATTGTAGCCAATAAGCCTGATATTGTGGTGATAGATCGACGAGAGCGCCGTGCAATGATTGTTGATATCACTGTCCCTCATGACGAGAATCTCGTGAAAGCTGAAAAAGATAATAAAAAACAAGTATCTTGACTAAGCACACGAGTTTATCGAAATGTGGAGCGTGGACTCTGCAATCATTGTACCATTTTACCATTGTCAGGAGGTTCCCCTCTCTGGAGCCCTGACCACCGCTAGCTTGGACCCTGTTCCCGATACCGGTGGGCTACTATTTTTATGTTTTTTAATGCTTTCTTTAAATGTTTTTTTTTTAGTTATTTAAAAATGTAAAAGAAAAGTTTTAATATGAATAAAATAGATTATAATAACATATCCGGCCAGATGGTGATGACCGCTTTTCGCCTATTGTTGATTCTTTCTGCTTACTTGCTTATTACTCCTTCATAATAAGCATGTACTGATACACAGTCTCGTCATTCCTTTTGAGTTAAGTGCGTCTGGATACTCTTTGAGAACAGTTGTCTTCAAATCATAGTACGACTTAAAAGTCTTCTCAGATCTAAGCCACAATTCCGCTGTACCCACGAGCGACCGTCGTGCTATGATGAGCTTCTGCTGGGCGGTTCAACTAAATATTTCAGCATTATCCTCGATGTTGGCAGCCCATTTTGACGAAGAGTTGGTTTTGTCCTCGCCGCTACACTTACTTATGCCATACGTAGCATCCAGCGACATCATAGCCGACGTGCCCGTCGCCGAGGCTGGTAGGTATTCTGGTGTCGAAACCCCTTATCTCCTTATCCACAGACATCTTCTTGTTTAATCTTCGTTCGTAGCGAATAGTAGCAGCCACCTCGCCGCTTATTATCCAACTACTTCGTCGTTCGTCTTTCTTCTTTTCCGTGTCGCGTACCGCGTCGCACACGCACCCATATATTTCTAGTCAATACCGGATGATCACCCAAATTGTAGGAATAGGGCTATATGATGAAAACACTTCCTTTAGATATCTTCTTTAGTTTGGCTCGTTAAACACTCGAAGTACATATTTTTACCTCCGTTATGTTGTCGTCCTTTTGCAATCATCCGTCAGTCTCTCTTGTCCTTTTTCCTTACACACCCCTCTTGTTCACTCATCTAACGTTCTATTTTATCAATGAATTTAATGTTTAATTTCACGGTTAACTTTAAGTTTTGTAATTCAGATATTCTTAGTAGAAACTTTTGTTTTTACCTGCACAGTTCCTATCCATTACACGTTGTATACACGCCGACTCAGCTTCTTCCACAGACACATAGAACTTCTCACATTGCCAACAAGTTATCATTACAAGTGACAACAATTTAACAATCCATATGATTGTAAGGACGGTCAGTAATGGAAGAAACTGAAAACAGTAAGTGGCAAAATAAATAGCCAGCTGTGCGCTGAAATGATACAATAACGTCACCATGCAAACATATTCATTTAATAAAGTTATGTTAGAATTGAGTAACAGAATCAGATATCCAAAATTGAGTTGCGTAATCAACATAGTACCTTAAAAATTGCTTTGACAACCTTCATTGCTTGAGGAAGTACAAATGCAACAATTAGTACAAAAAATGGAACCATAACGAAATAGAATCATGCAAAAGAATTGATTGAATGGAAAAATGAAAGTGACAAAAGAGACCAATATGAATTTTTCTGAAAATGAATCAAATTATTAGAAAGAAAATAGGTAAATCATACTCCAGAACATTAATATGAAGAAAGCTAATGAAATTCCTACTTAATATCGATATGCTCACTTGGTCATGTTTCGACGCTTGTAAATGTAGCAAGTGGAACTGCATATAACATAAACCACGAAGAAACGAGTCGAGTGTTCGCCAGAATAACTAAAAATGAAAAAAATGTCATTGCATGAGTCGGAGGGACTTGAACTTTATGTGACAATATTAGCAAGACTTACCAATACTCGGAAATATGTTGAATACAGTTTGTAAGATTCTAAAATATTTTGATACGTCTCAAAAAGCTTGTTACAATATTCATCATTATGTTCTTCATTATTTAATATTAGTATGTTCTTAATCCATTCTTTTAAATATGTTCTCAGCAATTTTGTAAGGCGAATACCATAAATTAAATTAAGATCATATTGTGTCATCAGTAAATTGCTTAAGACTTCAACAAAATGAATTGACCCATTTATGAGAAAAAAAAATGTAGACGGTAAATTATAAATAACGAGTACAGTAAAAAGTGAGATCCAGTTCCAAGTAATATGCCTTCGAATACTTTTGCCAATGTCAATGCTCCTATGAATGTCTTGGATCTTCAATATAAGGGAAACGTTGCTACGGCTATGAACAACATCACAAAAAATCAGAATAATGTAGGTGAGGTAATACATAGTGCGAGAAACCCAAAACATTGCAAGCGCAATACCCGTTTTATTTGCAAACTCACTATTTTTGTCATCGAACTGACGACACATACAGAAAACATTGAAAATTATACTAGTAAAGAACAGAAATATGGGATACTTCTTCTCACTCGGAGTGATATAATCACTTTTAATTTTGTATTTTGCAGTAAAGAATACAAAGAGCGTAATGTTGAAAGGTTGAATTATTCTTTGGACGTCTTTGTCCAGTCTATTTTTTAATAAAAAATCAACTGGACGATTAGATTTGTTCCACATGATTACTACGCAACTGTTCGATAATATATGAACGTCATATCCACTTTGGGTGTTTTTCTATAAGTGGGTTTGATGATATCTAAGTTGAAAATTAATCGTGTTTGCTGTCAAATAACATAAAAGCATACAATTGCTAATGCTTCATCATCAAATATGCCTAATTTGTAAATTTTAAAACAATCGTCTGTTTAATACAAATATAATTTTGGGTCTCGTCTAATTAACTAAATGGTTTTACTTGATTGTGTTATTTGAAAGTCCAAGCATATAAAAAAAAACGTGTTACAAAAAATCGCAGCGTTTACTTAAACTTTAAGTCGCCTTATTTATTTATTTAAAAATGCTAAGAATCAGAACAAGTGTCATATAATAAAACGAACTTCCTTAAGCTACAGTTAAAAGTACACAAAAATAATTATTAAACATCCTGTAGTTTATGACTTTAGTGTTACATATAAAATTTATACCAAACAAAAAAAAAAGTCTAAACAAAACGATGATCTCATCATCAACATTTTCAACATTTGAACATGCATTAAGCATTTACTTCTTTGCCTTTTTAAGCTATTTATCTATATTACACTTAATAATAATCAGTCAACAAGTAACAAAGTATTTGATAAAAACATTTGAAAAAAAAACTGGGCTCTTCAAATTTGTCAGTCTGTTATCAAAATTTACCAGTAATTTCAGAGTCTTCTATTATTCTTGTTAAATTTTAACTAATGAACGTCTCACAAACGGCGTAACTTTTATAAAAAACAATATCTTAACACACATCGCTCGCGAAGTGGTACCCATCCCGCTACCTTTTTCCCTCGGCATTGTCTAGCGGTCAGTCGACGCAACGTACGCGGAAATTATGCCGCGTACGTTGCGTCGACTGACGTACTGACGGATGTACTGCAAGGCGAGTTGCTGGTGGATAATCCTAGCCACTAGATTGTGTCTGTGCAAGTACTCGCCGTTAGTAAGACGAGAAAACCCGGAAACAATATTGAAATTGTTTTTGTTTGAGTAATTACATTCGAATGCGTTGATTCCTGGAACTCACACTAGGATTCCCTGTGTTTTCAGTCGGTTATTGAGTTTCGAGTAAATTTGCGGTACCATGAAACCGTACGACCTTCTACCGATTGCTTTACGGCATCGAGCCAAGCATGTTTAAGGCTAAAAGGTTATGTTGTAGCCAGTTCGCAATAGCTTTAACCCCGCTTTCAACAAATAACTTGACGTCATCCCAAGTTTTCCCAAAAAATACGATTGCAGTGTCGTCAGCATATGTAAACATTTTTGCTTGAGGGATTTTCATGGCGCATAGTCCATTCATATATATTATAAATATGGTAGGTCCCAGCACGCTACCCTGGGACACACCAAATTGCACTGTGTTTGGGTCACTAGAATATTCCCCTAGCACTTCTTTTTGCGTTCTATCGTTGAGATCTGCGGTAAACCGGTCCAGGGCAGTGCCACGAACTCCCAAATGTATTGTTTTAATCAAGATTTTCCTAGATATTGTATCAAATGCCTAGGCAAGGTCCAGGAAGATGCCAGTACATGCTTGTCCTTGACCTAGATTAAGGGTTATAAAATCGGATAAGTTGGTTACTGCATCCTCCGTGGACCTACCGACCCGAAACCCCTATTGGTTGTCCGAGAATAAACTACTTTGTTCAAGGTATGCGAGTAGTCGTTTGTTTACAACTTTGTCGAGGATTTTTGAGAGAGCTGTCAGCAGGGAAATCGGGCGATAGTCTGAAGGGAGTTTTGGATCTCCACTTTTAAATATAGGGCATTATTGGGAATATTTATGCAATCAGGCACTATACCTGTACTTAGGCTTAACTTGCACAGAAAGACAAACGGTCTAACTAAAGCATGTGGACATTGTTTTAAAAAGGTATTGTTAATGCCATCGTAATCCGACGCTGACGCTGTTTTAAGAAAGGAGATAATCGATAATATTTCTGTTTCATCAGTCGGAGTAAGGAAAAAATAGTTGTGTTTACAGTACTGTATTGTTCGTTGTTACGGGCCAAGTCAGTTTCAGTTAAGGTTTTCTTTTTGCAAAACATAAATTTTCTTAATCATATCATCGTACTGCTCAGTGATAAATGTTATAGATTTCTCAATCTCGCCGCATGATTTTTTTACCGCAAGGTTCTGTAGTTTCAGTTCAGCTATTGCGGAGGCCAACTTAGAGAGACAGGTGTTTTGATAATTGGAGAATTTTGTAAGACGTTCCTCTTGTTCTTTTTTCCATGTCAACATTTGTAGTATTTCGCGTTTAACGTCTTGAAGTTCATTACCAAACGAGAATTCTGGGCAAGGACGTTTGGACCGCGACGCGGTATTAACACTACCGACTGGGCTGTTAAATACCGCTGCGGGTATATCCGAGTCTGGCTTAGCTTGCAGTGCACTGGAGATTTCACATGGCGAAGCCGTAAGCGAGCGTTGGGCGCGAGGCTTTGTACGTAGTCCAAAGTCAATCATGCACACGTCGATGGGCTCGGGGATACACGTAGTACACAGCAGCACTTAGACGTGCGCACAAGCGGGAGAGCAATTATGGCGACTGTCCTGCTCCTACGTGTGGGCGGGGCTAAACAAGCGAGTTAGATGTGCGCTGCATAAGCACCGAGCGACCAATCAAAAACGATTGATATTTTTTAATAATGTTTAAGCAAAACTGGTAACTTTAACTCAACAGATACGGGCTAAAGTCACGTATGTTATACTAATTTATGCGCAAACCGAATACACGTTCACTCTCAAATAACGGACAAATAGGATGTCGGACAGATGTCAGCCGTACCATGCTTGCCAATGTATTACCGATAACTATTCGTCATGATAACTTCATCCATAATCGCACAGACAAAACCTTCGGTTTCCCCAAAGAGGTCGCCGAAACGTAAACAGGATACAGACGCCAAATAGTCTACATCAGGTCCATGTAGACCCGGAAAAAGCGTCCGTGAAGCTCTTTGCCTTGCCATACTTCCTTACGATCGTTAGTATCAAATACTGCAGGTTTGCGCCAGTTTTCTTTCGCCAAGGAGAACGGTGTGAGGCCCTTATCCACTACGACCTCATCTAGATGCATCCGCACGTCGGTTTCTAGGAAATATTCCCAGAAACTGCATATCTCGCGAATGTGGAGAGTCTTAGCGTTTTAAAAAAGCCTCGACCTCTACATTTCGCGGGATATACAGTTTCATTACCGATATCCGTGGGTGATGCATTCGGTTTGCAGTCAGCAGTGTACAGACCCTCCTATCCAGGGCGTCGAGTTCGGTCTGAGTCCATTTAAGTATGCCGAAGAGTACATCAAAACCGGCATGACCCAACCGTTAAAGGCGCGTACCTTGTTTCCGCTTGACAGAGGACTATTTAACACTTTCTTCAGGCGGCCAAAGAAGCGTTCCTTCCAAAAACGCGTAGGTGGGAGGCAGCTCAACGCGACGAGCTCTGCAGATGCGACAGTAACTCGCCCGCGCGCCATTTTTGTGCGCCTCGCTCGTCGTGATCTACGCGATGATCTGGCAAGCGCGCGGGTGCGCCGTGGTGCGACGACAGCCGACCTTGACATTTCCGGCCTGCCCCAGCGATTGTTCCTCAACGAACGCCGCACAAAATAAACCGCCAGTTATTTCGGAAGGCACGGGACGCAGCTGGTCTCTTCGACTGGAAATTTGTGTGCACCAAGTGCGGCCGTATTCTTGCCAGGAGGAAGCCAGGTGACCCCACACAAATAATCCGCACCGATGAAGACATCTCTCGGATATTTGGGTCAGCCAATGAAACAGCCTGATTATTTTCAAATTTTATTTTTCTTTATGGTATTTTATGTTAAGATCATGTTAATTTGTCTAGTTGCGAGGATATGCGTCCCAACTATTTCTGTCGGGTGCTTAATCACAAAACGGCAGACGTGCATAGTAAGTCGCCATTCAAATTTTTACATATGATGTTAAATGATAAATGACAAATTATTTATTATCTGTAAATAGGTTTGTAGAAACAATTTTACACGTGAATCATATTTTTTAAACTAGATGAGATCGGCCTTTCCTATCTGACTACTCTGAGAAGAAAGGCCGAAACAAACTCAGAGGTCACGGTCTCTTTTAAAGTCCAGACATAATCTTGGTCAGGTCATGTGAAGCCCATGTGGATTGATGTCTGAAATGGTCTTTTGAAGAAAGAACCACACAGAATGAGTGGACCTGTCCAGTCAGTGCACGCATTTGTCAATCATCGTGCAGCTCAACTCAGAACTAATGAGCTCAACGATTCGAAGAACAATACAAAAGAAAGGACATTCGGGTAGGCCGCGTAAAGTACAAAAACAGCCCGACCATCGTTAAAAGAAAAAAATAAAAATACAATAACCTACATAGTCCTCTAAAAAAGTACTTTAAAACAGTAAATATATAGATTTCATTGTTTATCTAAAAAGGTACGAATATAGAAAATAAAAGTTAAACAGCAAATTAAACATCAACAATATCTGTGTAAACTTATTGGAGCAGCTCAATCCCAAGCCTTCTTGTCCTCAATATAGCCTTTGACAGTTTATTAGGCATTCTGGCATAATTTCCGCTTTATAAAAGATTTAATTTTATTAAAGCTTAGTTCTTGAATGTGGCTAGGAAGTTTATTATAAAAACGTATACATTGACATTTAAACGAGCTAACCTAACTTCTTGAGCCTGGTAGTGGGAACAACAAATTTGTGTTTTTTCCTAGTATTTATGTTATGGATATCACTGTATTTTTAAACAGATTAATATTTTTATGTAAATACAAAAAAAACATAACTATACTTAGATTATATTAATGTCTTTAAATTTATATCTGAGGTAGTCTGGGACTTAATTTGTAAATTGAACGAATTGCCCTTTTTTGTAAAACAAAAATTATTTGAATATCGGCGGCATTTCCCCACAAAAGAATACCGTACGACATCACACTATGAAAATAACTAAAGTATTCTGAACGCGCTGTCTCTGAGTCAGTTAAATTACGAATTTTTCTAACGGCGTATGCTGCAGTTCTTAGTTTTTTTATCTATATGGGAGCCCCATTGAAGCTTGGCATCCAAAGTTATGCCTAAGAATACTGTGGTGTTTCCGGGTTTCAACTCTTCACCCTTAATAAGAACACTAGTTTCTACTTGTCTAACATGAGGTATCGTAAAATTGTCATCTGCAAACGACACTATATCCTTTATGAGGTAAGGCAAGTCATTAATATAAATAAGGAACAAAAATAGGGCAAGAATTGAGCCCCCCATTCTTACTACAGAACCAGGTGATATTTTTCCGTAAACATCAACTCTCTGAATCCTATAACTTAAGTAAGAAGTAAGAAGATCCAGAGAGGCGTTCCGGATTCCGTAGTGGTGCACTTTCCTTATCAATGTTTCATGAAGAACACAAAAAAATGCCTTGGACAAATCGCAAAATATGCCCAAAGTATCGCACTTGTCCTCCCATGCGTTGTAAACGTGTCCTAAAAGTTCAACTCCGGCATCAGTAGTCGAACGATCCCTTGTAAAACTCATGTACTACACGATTTAAACAATGGTATTATTTTACTGTTTTTCATAAGATCAGGAAACTCACCACGGTCGATACAACTATTAAAAATAACTGCTAAAGTAGGTGCTACAATATTTATAATTGACTTAACTACATCGACAGAATTACCCCATAGATCTGCGGTCTTTTTAACATTTAGTGTGTGAAAGGTTTTAATTAAATCTCTACAGGTGACATATTGGAAATTAAATTCAGAATCACAAACTGGAACGTCTTCTTTAAGTAAAGGCTGCAGTAGTGGTCAGTAAGCAGTCGATACGGGAATCTCTGCAAAGAAGTTTTCAAAGGCCGCGGCGACTTGAGAATCTGATTTAATTATGTTGCCATCAATATCAAGGATGTAGTCACTACTTCGGTTGTAAGACCTTCCCGTTTCGCTATTAATGATATTCCATGTCCTTTTAATAACATTACTATTTTTAATTTTTGAAATCAAGTAACGTTTTATTAAATTAGTTAAATTCAGCAGTGTTTATACAAGTCCGTTCATCATACAACTCATAAAGACGATTTCTACTTTTATGTAAACCTATGGTAGCCCAGTCACTGAAGGAAGCATTACTAATTATCGAAAATGTCATTGGAATGAAAGTGTTATCAAATTGTGTACAATACATTTTGAAAAAAGCATTATATTGTTGATTAGAGTCATCACTATTTGATAAAAGTGGTAAATTACTTATAAGATTAGTTTTAAATGTTTTCAAACGATTAGTAGTTTTTTGGATTAACAGTGATATCTTTTTTAGTAACATTTTTGTTAATATTTGAAATAGTGACCAACTGTCCGCAATGATCTGAGTCTATTAAATTAATAATTTCCTTGTGGATTGGTAAACCATCTGTATAAACGTTATCTAGGCATCTGGTACTAGTGGGAGTTATTCTAATGGGCTCCGAAAACTGGTTAGCAAGATTGTATGACTGTAACAAACTTATAGTTCTAGTACTTAACCTAGAATTTTCTTACAAATTGACATTGAAATCACCACAAGTGAAGATAGACTTGTTTGAATTACAGATTTTGTTCAACACTTCATCCATAACCTTTTCAAAGCAATCATACAATCCTGAAGGCGGTCTGTACACTGTTTTATAATGAACTGCTCCAATTAGATACAGGCTATCTCAATTGTTTGCACAACAGAGACTCACACAATATCCTTACGGTCTTTAAATTTAATCTGGTTATTTACTAAAATTAATGAGCCACCATATATAGCATTTACTCTGCTGAACGAACTACCAACCTGGTGATTACTAAAATTGAATATTAAGTGGTGGCTTATAAACCAATGTTCTGTCATACAAAGAATATCTATTTTGTTACAATTCAGGAATAATTCTACTTCTAAATCTTGGTTTAAAAACCCTTGAATATTTTGATGCACCAGGTTGATACTTTTAAATTTATTTACACACACATTTGATTTATCATTTGCTTTCCTTACATTTTTGCAAGAGGTTGCCTCTATTGTCCTTATTTCTAATTTAAATTAAAATCAATGTCATTAATTGGTTCAAAATGATTGGCAGAAAAGTGTATCATGTCATTGCATCGCTCAAAAGAAGCAAGTTGTTTAGCCAAATTCATGGCTCTGCAAGCTATTACAGATTTCATTAACCAATCCATAGCCACGCGTACGTTACCGGAACTCTGGCGGTGCGCTATTGTTCGCCCTTTCCCTAAAAATAATAACCCCGTTAATATGAAGGATTTGAGGCCAATCAGTATACTACCGTGCCTGTCTAAGATCTTGGAACGTGTGGTATACTCGCAGGTTATCCAATACCTAGAAAGTTCCAACATTCATCCTGATCTGAAATCGGGTTTCATAAAGGGTAGAGGGACTGCAACAGCTCTGGCTGATGTTGTGGGTAGTATCCCTGAAACACGTGACCGGGGGGAGGCAACAATTCTGGCTTTGCTAGACTTTTCCCGGGCTTTTGACGCAACTAATACCACTCTACTGCTGTCAAAGTTAGCTTTATATGGCTTTGACAATGATGCGGTGGAGTGGTTTAAAAGCTACCTAACTCAAATATCGAGAGGGGTAAGGCCTTGGTTGACTACTTATTCTCGACTAACCTATCCCTACTAAACACTGGCTCCGAACCAACATTCGTAACCAGGCGAAGCCGCACAATCATAGATCTCACTCTGGAAACAGAGGGCGTGGCGGAAATTGCCACGGGGTGGCAGGTTTCTAAGGAGGCCTCCTTCTCCGATCACAGATGGATCCGCTTCGACATCCAGGTCTGTATCACCCCAAAACCACCACGGGGCAATCCACGTAGCACGGACCGTGCCACTTAAACACGCAGCCTTGTATCCAAGTCGGCGTTATCAAGCGTTCCGACGACTTTTGCAGATACGACACAAATTGAGGTACAAGTAAGCCATCTTACTAAATCAATGATAGACAGCTACCAAACTGCCTGCCCAGAGACCAGCCCACGTAATACACCAGGCAAACGACCCTGGTGGGGCGCTGATCTAGAGCGCAAGCGCGGCAAGGTAAGGAAAGCACTTAATATAGCCATGAACACATGTGCGGATGAGGACTGGGATGAATATTACGCAGCCAAATCCATCAGATTCAGAAGTACCACGGGATGGCGTAAATTCTGTGGTAGCATTGAATCCTGTCAGCAAGCAAACAGGGTAAGGTAAGTACTGGCGCAACAGCACACACCTGGGCCCGCTACCCTCCTGAAACCCGACAACACTCTCTCTTCCTCGCCAGAAGAAGCGAGACGCATCCTTATTGAAACCCACTTCCCTGGATGTATCTTCGCGCAGGTTATCGACTGGCAAGAGGTAATTCAAACACCATGGCTTTACGCCAGCAGGGTGATCACGTTGGAGAGACTCCAATGGGCCATCCAGATCTTCCATCCTTTTAAGGCAGCTGGTCTTGACGGTGTGTTCCCCGCCTTACTACAGTGGGGTGACACGTTCCCAAAGGATGTAGGGAAGTGAAAGTAATATTCATCCCTAAGCCAGGTAAGGGTGACTACACAAACGCCAAATCCTACCGACCAATCAGCCTGACCTCCTTTCTACTAAAGACGCTGGAAAGGCTGTGTGACAGGAAGCTAAGGGACGGCGCTCTGAAAACCATACCGCTTCACGGTCACCAACATGCATACAGCTCGGGTAAGTCGACCTAATCTACTCTTCACCTGGTAGTCAGCCAGATAGAGGAAGCGATTCATCAAAAAGGCACCTGCCTGGGCACTTTCATAGACATCGAAAGAGCTTTAGATAAAACTTACTTCTCCAGCATCAGCAGCGCCCTCTCCAGACAAGGAGTAAACAGGTACTAACGGACTGGATTACAAACATGCTAAGCAAACGAGTGGTTCGCCTTGAGGATGAGCAGCAACTGGCCATGATAGCCAGAGGGTGCCCCCAGGGAGGGGTGCTGTCCCCCCTTCTATGGAATCTGGTGATTAATGACATCATCACCAAACTCAATGCCAGCCGCTATTACACAATAGGGTATGCTGACGACCTCGCAATCCTTGTTTCGGGGAAGGTGACGGGTACGATCTGCAACCTCACTCAGCAAGCGTTACGTATCGTAGAAAATTGGTGAAACGAATATGACCTATCAGTGAACCCCACTAAAACTGAACTACTCATGTTTACCCAAAAACAAGCTTTAGGCCCTTTTTGCCTACCAAAACTGTTCCAACGACCAAATACCTGGGGGGCCAACGAGGACAAATACCTGGCGGTCATTCTAGACGGTAAGTTAAACTGGAGTAGTCATTTGGACAACAAACTAAACAGGGCCTGCATAACCTTCTGGTAGTGCAGGAAAATTATAGGTAAAAAGTGGGGACTATCCCCTAACATTATACTATGGCTGTACACGACAGTGATCCGCCCCATGATCACCTATGGGGCCGCGGTATGGTGACCCCGAACCAAGCTGACTACTGCCTCAAACAAACTACAACGCATGCAACGACTATCCTGCACGGGCTGCATGAGGACCACCCCGACTGCAGCAGTTGAAGCCATGCTGGAACTGCCTCCGCTCCATCTGTTCATACAGCAGGAAGCGACACTGGCGGGCGGTACGTCTTAAGGCACTAGATCTCTGGGGTAAGAGGGCCACATCACACACAGCGCTACTTGAGGGACTCAACAAGGAATTCCCCATTACGCAAGCTATTGTAGTGACCTACATAATAGGAGCATACAAGCGGCCGGGACGGAGCGACGCCGCGCACTGACGTGCAGACCACAGATTCGTGGTATTTACGTGCGCGCACGCCGGCCGTATCAGAGCACCGACAACATGCCCACCTCGGAAGCAAATGCGTACTGAGGCTCTTTTTTTTTTTTTTTTTTTTTGTGTATGGCATCTCGTAGTTGACCTTGAGAGGTCGTGACTACTTAACCGGACTATAGACTGTATATATATACTGAGGCTCTGCGTCGGCGTCGGTAATATTTATAGTGTGCGTACAGACGGCGCTATACGTTGCGCGCGCGCTAGAGTGAGATGGGTGCGCGGTCATTGCAGACCGATACGTTTTAGTTTTATTCCTTGTGCTCTCCGATTGGTTGTTAGATATTATGAATGTCGTAGCACAGCTACAAATTGTAAAACCCAAAATAGTATATAAGACAGAACTTTAATTCAATAAGGTTAATCAATTATTCCCTACAAGTGAGTTTCATTTACTTACCAGCAAACTCTAAATTGGTGACCCCGACTGAAGACCGCAAATATAACCATGGCGTCGCACCATTCGGCCTATTTGAATTCACAAGGATGTGCTTTGGCCTACGGAACGCTGGGCAGACATTCCAGCGACACATCGACAACGTGCTACGTGGACTACCCGTTTTCCCTTTTGTCGACGATATTCTGGTGGCATCGGAAACAGAAGAAGAGCTCAGAAGAGACCTTGAGGAAGTGTTCAAGAGGCTGCATGAAAACGACTTGCAATTGAATGTCGCCAAATGCATTTTTGGACAGTCAACACTCGATTTCTTGGGCTACACAATATCAGCCGAAGGAATCAAGCCAACAGACGAAAAGACAAAGGCTATAACATCATATCCCATACCAGAGACCATCCAACAACTGCGTCGTTTCCTGGGAATTATGAACTTTTATAGGGGAAACATTCCTCACGCCGCTAACCAACAAAAAGAGCTCAACATATATCTCCATAACTCGAAGAAAAATGACAAAACCAAAATACAATGGAGCGAGACAGCAATACAAGCATTTAATAAGTGCAAACAGGACATCAAAAACGCCGTTCTCCTGTCATATCCATCATCAAGTGCGCCCTTTGCATTGATGACCGATGCATCTGAGTCCTGCGCAGGAGCAGTACTTCAACAAAAAATCAAAGGCAAATGGAAACCAATCGGATTTTACTCGAAGAAATTCAACGACGCTCAAAAGAAATACAGCACCTATGACCGCGAGCTATTATCCATTTACATGGCTGTACGATATTTTCATCGGATTGTTGAAGGCCGTGACGTCACCGTCTTCACGGACCATAAACCACTCGTCAATGCGCTGAACGCAAACAGCAAGAACGAAACACCGCGTCGCGCGAGATACTTGGAATATATAAGCCAATTCATCGCTGCTATCCAACACATATCCGGCAAAGATAACGTAGTCGCCGACGCGTTATCTAGAGTTGAAACAATAACTTGCCCGACGCCAATCAACTACGACGAGTTAGCTAAATCACAAGCCCAGGACACCGAGTTAACACAGATGATGAATAGCGATCGTTGTATCTTTAAGCGAATCAGGCTACCAGGAAGCACAACAAAAATCAGCTGTGATCTGTCAACGGGACTGCCTCGTCCATACTTGCCAGCCGCGTTCAGGAAACAAGCATTTCAAGCAATTCACGAACTTAATCACCCCGGCGTCAGAGCGACAAAGCGACTTATTACAACACGGTACATCTGGCCATCAATGAAGAAGGACGTTACGGATTGGTCAAGAGCTTGCGACCAGTGTCAACGAGTCAAAGTTCATCGCCACACCAAAGCACCGATAGCGAGTTTCACACATGTCGATAGATTAGCACATCTACATATAGATATTGTTGGACCACTCCCAATATCAAACAACTGTCGATACTTGCTGACGATGATAGACAGAGCAACCAAGTGGCCAGAAGCGTATCCTATCGATGAAATAACTGCAGAAAAAGTGGCTAATGTATTGTACGAAAACTGGATAGCAAGATTCGGTTGCCCGGCAACGATAACAACAGACCGCGGCACGCAGTTTGAATCCCAACTATTCAACAAACTAATGCATCGCATGGGTATTCAACGAAATCATACCACAGCATATCACCCTCAAGCCAACGGAATTTTCGAGCGCTGGCACCGTACGCTGAAGACATCACTAGCTGCAAAACTAAATTCAACCAGTTGGACTTACGAACTACCAACAGTACTACTGGGGCTACGTGCCGCGTTTAAAGCCGACATCGGAACAAGCACTGCTGAACTTCTGTACGGGCAAACATTACGATTGCCAGGGGAATTTTACGGAGAACCGCCAACCAACACAAATTTAAATAACCCACCATCACATTTCTTAAACCACCTAAGCGAAGCATTGAAAAAGGCCCAGGTACAGCGAGTAAGCAACACAAATCAAGCGGTGTTCGTGCATGCCGATCTAAATAAATGCACACACGTATATATTCGCAATGACGCAGTTCGCAAGCCATTGACTCCAACGTACAGCGGTCCGCATAAAGTGATCGACCGCAGCGAAAAATACTTTAATGTGCAGTTGGCAAACAGAAGCGCAAATATATCGATAGACAGATTGAAGCCAGCCTACTTCCTTAATACAGAGGAAAGAAAAGATGACACACCAACTTACGCTCACATTACGAGATCAGGCAGAACATCAAAACCACCTGTGCGCTTCGCTGGCGGGGAGTAATGTAGTGACCTACATAATAGGAGCATACAAGCGGCCGGGACGGAGCGCCGCCGCGCACTGACGTGCAGACCACAGATTCGTGGTATTTACGTGCGCGCACGCCGGCCGTATCAGAGCACCGACAACATGCCCACCTCGGAAGCAAATGCGAACTGAGGCTCTGCGTCGGCGTCGGTAATATTTATAGTGTGCGTACAGACGGCGCTATACGTTGCGCGCGCGCTAGAGTGAGATGGGTGCGCGGTCATTGCAGACCGATACGTTTTAGTTTTATTCCTTGTGCTCTCCGATTGGTTGTTAGATATTATGAATGTCGTAGCACAGCTACAAATTGTAAAACCCAAAATAGTATATAAGACAGAACTTTAATTCAATAAGGTTAATCAATTATTCCCTACAAGTGAGTTTCATTTACTAACCAGCAAACTCTAAACTATTAATGATCGGGTACCCAAACAATTTATCTTTGATAAAAAATACAAGATCCAGCTTCACGAGGATCGTAGGTGCGAGGGTTTGTACCCTGCAGAGCTGCGTATCTTCACAGACGGATCCAAAACCTCCAAGATCCAAGACCTCAACATTCGCATAGCCACAACATTGGGGGCCCATAACACAGTGTTCCAGGCCGAATGCATGGGTATTTCTCTGGCTGCTTCGGCCATCATGGCCAGGGAAGTTAGGGACCACTCGATCCGGATACTCTCAGACAGCAGGGTTGTATTGCAAGCGCTGAACACTCACACAGTTGAATCTGGGCTAATATACGAGTGTCACCAGCGCCTTAATAAAGTGGGTAGCCTCAATAACATATCCATTGAATGGATCAAAGGACACAGCGGTTCGCTGGGCAACGATGCAGCCGACAAACTTGCCAGAAGGGGGTCGAGTGAGGCACCAGTGGGACCTGAACCCATCTTGCCACTCCCCTTCGGGTACTTACGCACTCTGGTAAGGTTCTCCGACTAACCAAACAGCAGCTGCATATAGTTACGACAGCTTTAACTGCCCACGGGTATTTTAATAAACACCTCTTTGTCATAGGAGTTACAGACATTCCGCTGTGCAGGGCCTGCATGGAGGTGGACGAGACAGCAGCTCATGTGCTTCTACACTGCCCGGTGGTCGCCACATACAGGGTAAAGTACTTCGGTAACCCAGGTACCCTACGCTATGCTGTCAGCAATACCAAGGCGTTGCTAGCCTTCCTCGACGAGCTGGGGTGGATCGAATGATCGATTTTCCCACCGGACGCAAAATACGCGCAATGTTGTGGAGTTGCGGACACCAGCCCGTATTACCTATTACCTTACCTAAGCAATAATGTACTTTTTTGTAATGTACATTTATATCGTTTGATGAGGTAAAACTTGAGCTTTCTTTGGATAGGCAGAGGTGATAGAATACGTGCTACTAATCCTGCTTTTTACTTCCTACTTCCTATCCTACGATCCTATTAATATTATAAAAGCGAAAGTTTGCTAGGATGGATGGATGATTGTTACCTTTCCTAAATAATTTTGTTAATCAGTGTTGAATGTACCTATTTGCTGATGGTGTTCTTGAATAAATAAATACATATTGTAGGTACCCATCGATCACTAATAAAGAACTTCGACAATAACCACGTTCTAACATATACAAAGAACTGCACAATTCATTCCCTACAAACATAAAAAAACATAACAAACAAACATAACAAACTACTACAAAAATAAAGACATTTTTTCTTGGTTTGAGTTTCACACTAGTAGGGAGCTTTTTTGTTCCGTTTCTTTAGATCATATTCGTACGGACCTATAAATCTCTTGGCGGGACTTTATCGCGCACTGCATTTTCAACTCGGTGTTGAACCGAGCATTGAGAATCCAACAGAGTGCTACCCAGCGCGTCGACAAAACACACTGTTGGATTTTCAACTCTCGGCGCTAAGCAGTACGTTGAAGATCCTGTGCGCGAAAAATCCCGCCGCAATATTTTTACCAACGTGCGAACGTGGACTTACTTACTCATGTGACCGAGCGGGCGTAAGTAATTATCTCAAGGACACTGCTTACCTATACTATTACTGTGACGTTTGTCCGGCGCACGCTGGATAGGGTGACCATCCAACCGGATTTGTCTGGACAAGTGCGGCTTTATGGCCTCAGGATACACATTAACATTAGAGATGGCAATTTCTTTTTCCACTACACCGTCTTGGTACCTACTTTACAAAGCAATGTATTTTTTTATAATATCGCCAAATAGACTGTTTTGTTTTTAACTTGTTCATTTATTTCACAAAGAGGCACATACGTACAATTGTACATGTAAAAAAATGCATTGTGTTTTATTACTTTATCCAAGTCTTACGAGATATTTTGCAAATTAGCTAGACTATTGTATTATTTCTGCCTCAATAATCAGTTTGTATACATTGAGTAGACAGTACCTATATATAGTGCTGCTTGATTACGGTTGATTACCATCTTAGGCACGGTACTGCAGATCAAATTAATCCCATAGCATTAAATCATTTATCCGTTTGCAAACATGGGTAATTAGTAAATAGATGGTTTTTTTTTTATAGTGCTCCATGTTCTACCGTCATGGGTATGCAAATCGTGTTTAACTTAAACAAATTTAAAAGAAATTGTAATTTTAAATAACAATTATGAAATTATAATAATACAAAATACAGAAAAAAACAAAATAAATGTCAAATCGTTTGTGTTACAGTATAAATGTCATAATAATGCAGAAATGTTACGTAAGCAATTATTGATGTCATGTTCGTAATTATTTTTATTTGTACACTTTATTACAGCTGTACTGTCATCTGCAAAGATAACCATTTTGTTTAACGTTATCTTCGGGAGATCGTTTATAAATATTAGAAAAAGTGGCCGCCCTAGTACGCTACCCTGTGGGACGCCATATCTTACGTGTCTTGGGTGTGATATATAAATGTTTTATAATTTACTCTTTGGACGTATTCTAGATATTTCTGTATATTGAATCCTATTACTTAAGTACGATTCTATTAGATGTAATACGTTGCCTCTTATACCATATTTAATTTTTGTAAAAGAGTGTTATGGTCCACATAATCAAAAGCCTTGGTCATGTCAGTCAGAATTGCACATACAGCGTGTTTAGTGTGGATCTTTGACACTCCTACTAACATAGTTGTATTTTTTTAATTCGTTCATTCGATAAAATATATCACTTTACACACTAGGTCACCCTACACTACTTTATTACTTTTCGATTAATATTTTTTAATAGACGATCAATAATAACAATGGTTATAGTAATATTTATGAAGTAAGAACATAACAAAATAAATGTTAATTCACAATCCGTGTTTCTTATTTTAATTTTTCTTAGCTCAGAACGCTGTTTTAAGGTATAAATTATTGGAATGTTTGTCTTTAATTTTGCATTACACTTTTATTATTTGACTTGTATTCAATTAATTATACATTAAGTATCAATTTTTAAGTTTAGTAAAAGAAATAAGTGCGTAAATAAGACAGAAAAAGCCTTCGTTTTTTCTTATTGGAGAGCAGGGCAATAAATAACTTATGACCGCGCGATGACGATGTATAGGGACCTACATCGATCACTAATAAGGAACTAGATAAACAATCAGCGACACAAAATGTCCTCACCAAATGAGCACCCACTTGAACATTTGGGTGCGCTTTTTATGTAGTAGCAATCGAACGCTCTAACGGTAAACACGCCTCAGTGCTCGTTTACAAACTGTAAAATCACACATCTAGGACGCTTAAAAAAAGGATTGTGTTTTATATTTTCGATATTATTAATATTATCATTAAATAAGTGTGTTATCATTGTATTGTAAATTATGATATTTTGCGGTGAAAACATCGTAAAATCATTTTTTTTATGAAGACGCAAAAAACAGCAGGAGTTACAAACCATCTCAATTGTAAATACTCTTACTAAAATATAAATCATATGATCGCACGCCCACTTAAATTGTTCGGATTATGTGCGTTGATTCTGTTCCATTTGTTGGGGACGCTATTGTTTATTGTTTTTTTGTTATTTTAAAAGTATGAATGGTTTATTTTTGTTCAATTTGACTGCTTTATTGTTTCCATAAATATTATAGTATAATTTTATCAACTTAGTTTGGTCTAAGAGCATGTTAAAAAATTAAAGATGTGAGGTTTGTTTGTTGCTTTTTAGCTTTCCCCAGATAGTTTAGTGTAGAAAATGGATTTCAGTTATAGCATGTCAAAGATCCGCAGAATTCTTCAAGCTTTGTTCTTATAATACAATTGTAACAAACAAAAATATTGGACAGTTCGACTCATTCCTTGTCCTAGCGGCGAGCCTTGGTCGTAAAAAATTATTGCTTTTTTGGCACTTCGTAATTATGACTTTAAAACATGCGTGTAAGCTTGAATTTGTTTTGATGTGTTTCCCAGAGAATATTGATTTTTGTAAAAAAAACTTTAAGCACTGTGTGTTTAAGGTTGAATTTACATTAACGTATATTATTTTAAATAAAATTACGTTAACACCAATTGGCGACAGTGTTATGAGAATTTTGCTTGGGATTGTGTATCTAGTTCTTTATAAGTGATCGATGGGTACTACCATATGTATTTGTTTATTCAAGAACACCAACAGCATATAAGTACATTCAACATTGGTTTACAAAAGTATTTAGGAAAGGAAACAAACACCCATCCATCCTCACAAACTTTCGCTTTTAGAAACAATTAATCTTGTCTTTAACATACAAATTTGCTAATACCCCTTGTATTAGCAAATTTTGATGTTATAATAATTCTGGGTTTGAATGTAATAAAGTTCTGAACGTAAGAACGACCGAACTAAACTTGAATGAGTTTGTGCCAACAAAAGTTCCACATGTATTATGTTTAATATACTTATCTGCTTTTTTACTAACTGCTTCTACTGCTTCTGCAAACTTTAACTTTGATTCTGATTGAGTGATTTAACAGAAAACTAAGTTATCGCCCGGGGCGTTATAGAAATATCATTACTTGAAACATAAATCAGATTCCATAGTGGTAAGAATAAAAAGGAAAGCACATTCGAAACTTACCCAAAAACAAGTATTACGTTGATAGGTACAAGTAGGCAACTTTATCCCGACACGTGTTTAATGTAATAGGTTTTATTTCAAACATTGTGCAATACAATGTTTTATCGTTTAACTCTCGTCATCTTCATCCCTCGGCGATGAACTGACTAGTGATACGATAGTCTTGGGGCTGAAAGTATCCTTGTAATTTAAATTAAAACCATGAAAGTCCTATGCTATGTTGAACCTTTCAATGTTTTGGAAGTACAAGTTTTTTATTATTCCATTATTCTCCATTCATTACATTTAACTTGGTTTTCCGAGGGAAACGATATAATATATATTATATATGTATTGGCAGGCTATTCCGCACCCTTTCAGTGATCGAATTTATCAACGTTGTAATTGATATAGGTTTTTGCGTTATTCCTACAGAAGGGTCCCTACACTAACGCATCAAACGTATAAAGTAAATCTGCTTTCCAAACATTATAAAAGCCAATATAGCAGAGGCTCTTAGCAAACATATAGACACAAAGAGTTTGCTAAACAAACGAAGACTGTCGAGTACCTCACGCCGACATTAAATTTAATAAAAAGATTTCGGAAGAATCTGGAATAATGTTTTTGAAGTTCCTCTCCAGCTAGGGGTTTGGATAATTTTGTAACTTCTATAACATATTATTTGAGGGAAACCGCTGGGGAATGGTTAGCCTAAATTATGTTTTGTTCATTGAGTTAACTATCAAGTTTTATGTTAGTTTGACTTTGCCTTTAACTGTGCCAGTACAATTTTATTCAAGTAGAGTAGATTTATTAATGTAGTCGTCATAGCTGCGCAGCCCTTTTAGTCCATGCTTTATAGTAGCTTGCTTTATTTGCATGTTTCCAGTTACTTGCATTGTTGGCATACTAATAATTACGGTGACAACGCAAAAATCTGGTGATGGAGCCGAAAGTTGGCAATAGGAACGAACACCAAAATTTTTCGACTCGTTGGCTTTGCCTTGACATGTGCTTTGCTCAAGGTGGTATCCAGTTTCTGATGATGGAGCCGGAAGGTAACGGAACTCTTCAACCTAACAAGATAGCACCATCGTGTTTGAACTCTGAAGCACTTTTCATTACATATGCAATTATGTAATGAAAAGTGCTTTTTAACTATGTTTTCCTCAACTAGGCCAGTTTCAGTTTAACCGAACGCAGCTGATATTAAGCTGCATTCTTCCATTATTCCAAATTAATTTCGTTTTCCAGTCATTTATTTTATCGCCATATTTAATCTTATCACGTGACAGTATCATGACAGAAAAAACTCACGAACGTGTACTAAGTCCACGTCATTATGCTTCCCTCAGCACTTAATTTACCCTTACGAATATCGAGAAAGCTCTACCAACAAGAATAAAAAATCAAAGGGATCTCAATTTAATTTTAAGGGACCTCCAAATTATTATAATCTACAGAGCACATGAAATTGTGAAACGTCACATCTAAATTAGACACGCGTTTTATATATTCAACACTGAATACAACGTTTTACAACATAATAATTATAAAATAGCAACTAACTAAGATAGTAATTAGCATGATATAAAATAAGAAGCCAATGTAACTCTTAGAAAATATTGCTCCCTTATTTGTACCTAAGTACCTACATCACTTCCGGTTATTGTAACAGTTGTTTAGTTTTAATATTCCCACTATCCTTCAAAAGACGTTTTGTGTAATAATAATAATAAACAATGAGCCAGCAGCGGTGAGCTAGCTGTTAGTTTCAATGTATACATTTCACAAGTCAAGCGACTATACCTGAACACCCCTGTTATTTAATAAACACGACCAGTACAGAGTGTTAAGCATTACACAGACTTATCTCTGTTCAGCTGCTGCTGTACCAGTGCGGATTTCGTAAACGATGACCTGTTACTTAAATAGTTTTCTCGGTATCATATGAATATTAAAATTTTAACCCTTTTTTGAAGTACAAATTATGTAGGTTTAGAACATACATTTTGAAGTAAATGCCGAAATTTTTTGTTAAAATGACAAATTATTATTTTCGATTAATTTATGGTCTTTTTTTTCATGGTTTTTATTAGAACAGACAGTTTTCATCAAGTGTTATTACTATCCAACGTAAATTACGACAAACTGAGCTAATGCTATGTGCGGTCCAAGGACTATCGAGCTGTGTCACATGGATGAAAATAATTTATGAAATACCCGCCTACCGTACCCTACTTAATCTATGAAAATGGTTTTAAATATCTTGAATATGATTTTGTCGGTTAAGCAGGATACTGGAAAAATTCAATATATAAACCTGAATCGTACTCGTAAAGCATTTCAATGGTCACAAATAAACTGAAAAAATATTACAAGTGGATACCTTTTTTATTTTATTCTTATTACCCAGCATACACAACCTTGCTGAAGCGTAGTTGAGAAACGTGTGGCACACGTTTCATTGGTGTTGTGATATAAATGTAATGAGTAGGTTAAATGGGTTATGAGAAATATTCAACTATCAGTCAAATAGACAGGCAGACAGACAGTTTTTATGTGAAGGCAAAATCGTCAGGGTAGCACGCGAAAATCTTTTTTGCGCTTTGCAGGTCAGTATCAGGTTGTCGGTTGATCTAAGCATGATTCGCGGCCATGACAAGTATTTACTTAAAGAATTATAATCACAAAAATCATGAATGAAGCAAGGTTGTGTATGCTGGGTAATCACTGTGAGCGAATCGTTGACAGCTCTCAGCTGTGATAATCATGATAACTGGATCGGAGCGCAAATTATCGATGTGAGCGCTGTCGGCGATTATGGTCTGGCTCGGAATGCGGCCCAGGCAATGGACAAAAATGAAAAACTTTTTTTTTTTTTTTATATTCTTAATACGAGGCCTTTGGCTACTTTAATTGTATGTAATTTGTGTTTTTATTTTATAATGTGCGTTTTGTTTGTGCACAATAAACAATTTTTCTTTCTTTCTTTTTCTTTCTCTTTGAATACTACTTTCTGAGTTCATGTTACTGTACTGAATGTCTATTTTATGAATTCATCACATTTGAGGCCAATTCTAAGTTGAGGACTTGTACTGTTGATTCTAATTCTGTTAGGCCATGTTTGTTACGGTCGCGATCATATGTTAATCAACACAAACAACCCGACACTGAACTGCGAATTGCAAAAGGCGTAAGAAACTGTTTATTTAGCGTTCTACATGAGAGCAAGCACCCCCGTAAACGTCTCTAGTAGAAAACCAACATTAAAAAAAAAATACATCTGAGACGAAGTTTTACGCAATACTCGCACGCACACATAATATTGCATTATAGAAAGAGACAGAGAGAGAGAGAAATAAAGTCATTACGTAACGTTTTCCATCAGTTAACTCCTAGCGCATGCCGCTTTAATTAAAGCACTTCGTTCAAAAAATGTGAAAATTTTCACGAATTTACATTCTGATCTTACTATCTGCTGGTTGCTTAACCCTTGAAAACTATTTAACAATCTACTACTAGTCACATTAAGGGCGCATAACGCATTTGACTATTTCTACCAGTTTACTCCTACCGCAAGCCGCGTTAAAGTACTTCGTTCTAAAAATCTTAACAGAAATGGTTTTAGTTACTATAATAGTATACGTTTTTACCTGTTTCAAAACTAAGCTAAAGTTGAATTGAAAATTGAATGACTATACTTTCGATAAACAATCCATGTTTGACTGGTATTTAGTTTTAGAATACTCTTTATGATGTACACCTTTTATATTACAGACATAGATGTAGACATTTTACATGTGGTGACAAATGGGGGTCTTATTGCTAAAAGCGATCTTTAACATACAACCTTTGGATATAATAAAGGGAGAAGGACAGACAACACTGTATGTACTCAGTGGTGTATTATTAACATACTCATTAAATACATACAAACATAAAACATGAATTTATCTACACATATTTATACCACAATAAACATGAAACACCAAGGAAACTATATGTAAAATGTTTAAGGAGAGAGGGAATGTTTTTTTGCCAGAATTTTAAAAGTGGACAGTGATTGAGCACGCCTTATCGACATGGGCAAGGCATTCCATAACCATACTGCTTGAACTGTAAAAGACTAGTCATAAATGGAATGCATCGGCATCTCTAGTCTTAAGTTTTCCGATGAGGTCCGTCAAGATAACAGGGCATTGTAGGGCTGAACAGAATCCTGTTGTGGAGTCTGAATAGGCGCTTGGTAAAATATGTAAATCGAAGGACCTTATATTTTATTTTGGGGTAAAATGCTGTACCTAAAATCACCCATAAACGTAATGGTCTTGCTCAATACACAGGGTAGATAAAAAGGCCTGACCACTAACCTGAATATCCAAGCCACGCACCAGGTCCCAGTTTCAGGAAACCGTACAGCAACTCAGCACTCGCGTCAGAAAATTGTCTCGATGGGCGTATATAAACTAATTGCACGGCAATTTTGTTATGTTTTTAGGAAGGGATCCAGTCTTGGGTTTATTACACATAATTGACCACGTCTAATGACAGTTCAGCGCGAACAGGGGCGAGGCAGACGCCTCGCTTCACGGCGCGCAAGCGGGCGCGCGGGGCTGCCATTCACCGATTTCCAATGCGGGTAGGAAGGCAGACTAATGGACAAGCCAAATTAAAACTACCCTATGTTTTCATGAGCAAATATCCAACAAACAATTTTGTTGGTAATCATATATATTGTGTGTACAGGGCCCCCTTCAGGATTGTATGACTGCTTCGAAAAGTTAATGGATGAAGTATTACACAAGATTTGTAACTCAAACGAATCCATTATCATTTGCGGTGATTTTAATGTTAATTTATTGGAAAACTCAGGTTCTTGTAATAAAATATAAGTTTGTTTCAGTCCTACAATCTTGTAAATCTATTTTTGGAGCCAACAAGAATTACCCCTACTAGTGCCACATTAGCTTAGATAATATTTATAGAGGTATTGTACCAAGCCACAAAGAAATGATTAATTTATTAGATTCTGATCATTGCGGACAAAGGATTACTATTCGAAACCAAAACAACAAAATACCTAAAAAGGATATCACTTTTAACCCTAAAACTACAAGACGCTTAGAGGCTTTTAAATTTAAACTAATTAATAAACTACCAGTTTTGTATTATCCTGTTCATGGTGATACTAATCCTCTTTATGATGAGTTCATTAATATTTACTGTAAACAATTTAATTCTATCTTTATTCCCAAGACTATCTCGGTTAATAGTAACGCATCTTTCAGTGATGGTAGGCCACTACCATTGGTATTCATAAAAGTAGAACACGGCTTTATGAGCTGTACAATGAAAGGACTTATGTTAACACTGCTGAGTTTAATTTATATGTTAGAAATTATTCAAAACTGTTTAAAAAAGTCTGTGTTATGGCCAAGTCGCTTTATTTGGGTTCGAAGATTAAAAGCAGTAGTAACGTTATTAAAACGACTTGGAAAACTATTAATAGTGAAACGGGAACGTCTAGAAACCGAATTACTGACTACAGCCTGTCTATTAATGACAACATAATAAAATCAGACTCACAAGTCGCCGCGGCCTATGAAAAATTATTTTCAGATATTCCCGTTTCAACTACTACATCCCTTAACTCATAAATCATCACCTTCTGTAGCTGAGTCTTTGCTAAAAGAAAATGAAAATTTTTGCGATTCGGAATTTCATTTTGAAAATATTACATGTAGGGATATAATTAAAACCTTTCACAATTTAAAAGTAAAAAATACTGCAGATCTAATTGTAGAAGGTAATTCTGTAGAAGTTGCTAAGTCTATTATAAACAGCGAGCACCTACTCTAGTTCTTTTCTTTAATAATTGTATCGACCGTGAGGAATTTACTGACCTAATGAAAAATAGTAAAACAATACCTTTGTTTAAATCAGGTAGTACATCAGACCCCACATTCATAGACCTATTTCAGAACTACCTTTAGTAAAATTTTTGAGAAATTAATTTTTGACCAACTGCAAAGCTTTTTAACAGATATAAATTATTATATATCAAACAGTTCGGTTTTACAAGGGGTAGTTCAACTACTGATGCCGTGTTGAACTTTTAGGACATATTTATAATGCTTGGGAAGGTAAATGCGATGCCTTGGGTATCTTTTGTGATTTGTCCAAGGCATTCGATTGCGTTCGTCATGAAACGTTAATCAGAATACTCCGCCACTACGGGATCCGAAACACCGCTCTGGATCTTCTTACTTCAAACTTGAGTAAAAGGATTCATAGCGTTGACGTTAATGGAGAAAGATCTCCCGGATCTATCTGAACAATGGCAGTTCCGCAGCGCTCCACTCTTGGTCCTTTCTTGTTTCTTATTTATACCCTTAATAGGGCAAGATGAACATTATTCCCACATAAAATTTTTGTTGTAAACGGTTAAATGTGTAACTGTTCCCAAATAACGTCACTGTCATTTTTTTCTTTATGAGTTGACCTACAGCACGAGCCAAAAGACTGGTTTTCGAAACGAACGAAGTAAAAAAAAGAAGCTGTCAAAGTTTTACTTTCTATATTTTGTCAAACAGATCACTGATTTTTGTAAGTGAGTGAGTTGTTTGCGGATGATACTTCACATTTGTTTCAACTTAAACATCAGCATCTGGTTACTGACGATGTAAATAACACGATCCCAAAAATAGTTCACTGGTTCAATATTAATAATTTACTTTTTAATGTAAAGACGACTAAATGCATTAACTTTACGCTACCTTACGTAAGGCAGGTGAAAACGAATGTGTCGAAAAATGGCGAAGAATTGAAACCAGCAACCTTATTGCGTAACACATTTTAGTAAACGATTACGACTAATCTGTTTGATTTTGACAGTTCAACAACATTCTTTGCCTTATTTACATTGTTGAGCAGAGTTTTTATCGAACTTATGAAGCAACGGATTAGCAATCTGTTACTGAAGACAGTACAGTATTCTTGGGCTTAACTTTGGATGCTGAGCTTCAGTGGGGCCCACATATTGATAAATTGTCAACAAAAGCTAAGCTCCGCAGCATATGCTGTTAGAAAATTGGTAATTTAACTGCGCGTTTAGTGTACTTTAGCTATTTTCATAGTGTAATGTCGTACGGTATTCTGTTGTGGGGAAATGCCGCCGACATTCAGACTATATTTGTTTTGCAGTATATTTACGAAAATCTTTTATATGCCTACAAAAACATATTTTTTTTAAAAATATTTTGATATCCATAATACTAGGAATACTAGGAACAAACACAAAGGGGAATGCCCACCGTCCATAGACACTTCGGCCACGAGTGCACACATTTTAAAGTATATGGATAGTGTAATATGCAATTTCAACAATTACCTGGTCAAGGAATTGGTTTACAAAAATGTTAGGGCTCTTAAGATAAAATAGTTTTTAATCTTGACTAACGTAATTGCTTTACAATCATTTGATTTTTAAGTTAGGGTTAAAATAATCGCCGGAATCCATTAAATAAGCTTATTTTATGGTTAAAATAACAAATCCGCAAGATTTAAACTCAGTAAGGCAAACGCAAATAATGTAAGTAGATTCTGTAGATTTTTGTGATTTTAAACTTGGCTGTGTCTTGACTTGACAGCCGGCCAGCGTAACTCAATGTTGCCACATTAGCAAAACAAAAAAAAATCGATACCAACTTTTATTCGAATCATAATTTAATACAAAATTATAATCACTACTATAACCCCACTGAAGATAAGTACGTTTTTGTCATATTTGATATTTATTGTGCTAAACATGAATTGACTTATTATTAAAATATGTTGTAGCGTTTTTGTTATAATCCTAATTATTCATTATTACAATATCAACTATTAAATAGTTTGTCCATTTAATATCAAAAGTAAAAACATAACACCGTATATATTCTAATAGATTGTATAACAAGCAGGACGTGATTAATAAAAAAAATACCATGAAATCATAATCGATTATTTCGTGAACCAAATTGATAAGTATTGGCAACACTGCTGCGTTATCCACAACCGTGAATGTCATTTATCATTTCAGTACTTTATATTAATGCAGAAATCTTGCAAACTTTTTCGGATAAATGAATAACTTGTTAAATAAACAGAAATTACGACGTTTTGTTTTACTTATACGCAAGTTATTGTGCCTTTAGAGCCGAAAACGGTCATCCCCCGTTGTTGTACCAACAAGAAGGCTCAAGAAAATAGGTGGCTCATTCAGATGTCAATGTATACGCTTTTATAATAAACTTCCAAGCCACGTTCAAGATCTAAGCCTTAATAAATTAAAATCGTTTATTAAACGTAAGTTGTGCCAGAAAGCTTTTTATACCGTCAAAGACTATATTGGGGACAAAAAGGCTTGGGACTGACCTGCTCCAATTTTTTCATACTGAATATGGATTTTTATTTGACACTTCATGATTATTTAATATACACAATGACATGAATATTTACTTTGTATAATATTATTATTATTTTAAATTTTGAGTGAGGACTTAGTGGGTAATATTTTATACATAATATTTTGTCTATCTCATTTATTTATTTTAATTTTTAAATCTGACAGTTTGAGTACTTTAAGCCTACCCAAATGTCCTTTCTTTGGTATTTTACGTCGAATCATTGAGCTCCTAATGTTTTGAGTTGAGTTCCACGATTAATGACAAATGCGTGCACTGACTGGACAGGCCCAAACAAATCTGTATGGTTCTTTTCTCAAAAGACCATTTCAGACACCTACCTACATGGTCCTCATATGATCTGTAAAATAAAATATTACATGAATATTTACTAACCTAGGTATTTTTTATTGTTTTTATCGTGAATGTTAAGACTATGTGGGTCTTTGTTTTTTACTTTTGTTTATTTTTATTTTATTATCTCAGTTGGTTTTAATCGTAATCTTAGTCTGGCGGTTTGAGTAATTATGCGGCCTAACCAATGTCCTTTCTTTGGTATTGTTCGTCGAATCATTGAGCTCCTTATGTTTTGAGTTGAGCGGCACGATTACTGACAAATGCGTGCACTGAATGGACAGGTCCACTCAATCTGTGTGGTTCTTTTCTCAAAAGACCTTAATCCACATGGTCTTCACATGATCTGACCAAGATTATAAATTAAATTAAATTTATTTATTCGATTTGACAACAATGATCCATATTATGTTATTATGTCTGGACTTTAAAAGAGATTGACCTCTGAGTTTGTTCCGGCCATTCTTCTCAGTGTAGTCAGATAGGAAACGACGACCTCATCTCGTTAAAAAAAAAACATTTATCATTTATTTATCATATATGTTCATTGTTAATGTAGATTAAAAAATATTGTTAGCTCCTAATGTAACTTGTAATTATGTTTAGATTATTACAGTAATTTAATATTAACGTTTCAAGCGTAAAATAATTATCTAATGTTACGCCAACAACAGATAAACGCGTCTAGCTTTCTGAATTAAACTGTACTTACTTAGATGGTTAATTTATCATTATTATGGCTTTTTCTACTGATTTCATTTCCTGTCGGATAATTTCTGAGACAATGATGACCCACGCTATGAGTGACTTTAGCTTGGGCGAAACCTGAATACAAATCCCTAGCGGACGCTCTATGTATCTATCTAATGTCGCACAAAAGTAGATAGATACCTTTGTGCGACATTGGATAGACACAAAATAGGAATTTAGCTCAAGGCATATTATTTTATATTCTATGATATGTTCTCTGTTTTTATCAATTACCTAAGTTTGAATTGCCGTTACAGAGGTATTATGAGGTTGTGATTTCATTGAAATAAAGAATCCATTTTAAAACATTGTTTTAGTATTTATCCTGACCTTGAAAAAAAGCAAGTAGGTAATAAATGTTGACCCATTTGGAAACAATCCTATGAGTTCAATCAAGCTACCTCTAATCCACTCAGTAGTTTTGCTGTGAATAATCATACATTCCCAAGGGAATTAGATATTTTCCAGGCTGGAACACTGCCTGAGTGACATGTCAAATTTTTGTTCCGTATTTTATAATTAGTTTTATTTAAATTTTAAGTGTAATTAAGGTGTAATTATATATTCAAATGTAACGTAACTGCTTAAATACTTAGGATTATTGTTTTCCTGCAAAATTACAAAGTCAATCACATTGTTGATGGCCCACCGTTACCGGCAACCTATAACGAGCAGCTGATGTCCAATCTGCGAATTTAAACGGGGAGTATTGTATACATTTATTAATAATAAGCACACATCTTCACGACTCTGTAACACAATCTATTGAGTCTTAGTTTCACAATTTTTGGTTGATTTGGCACTAGGTTTAAGTCACATTGTAAAAAATATATTTTAAAAAAAACTCAGCGAAACTTTGATGTCAATTATCAAAATACTGTATTTCTGGAATTCTTACATTGTACATAACAACAGTAACGTTGACTATCGTTATTTTTTAATTGTAATCTTTGATAAACTTGAATTCTTGTGACATAGGCATTCTACCCACATATGCAAAAGTAAAATAATAAGTCAATAGAATAAATGTAAATTTGTATTTGATCTGAGCAAATCAGTTGCATTTCAATAAGATTCAGCAGACTACCTCATTTACCTTTTAAGCAACACTAACTTCTCCCATTTTTTCTTTCATTTCTAGCTTTCCCTTTTTGTTTGACTATCTAATTAGTTTTCACCGTTTATTTTAATTCTACTTTCAGTACTTATTCCTGAACTGAAACCATGCCTGTGATGACCCACAAGGCTGCAACTCAGGAGTTGGAGCTTAAATTGATAACAACCCTACAAAATCTTAAGGCTTCAAACAGTAAATGTGAACAGCTGTTACAGGAAATAGAGGATAGTGAGAAAGAAGCCGAGAAGGTTGTTTACAAAAATACTAGCTTAAGACAGGAGCTAGTAGACCTACATCGACAATACCTGGATGTTGTTGATGAACGGGACAAATTGCGGTTAATTACAGATGGTTTCAACAACTGCAGTAACTTATATGAGGAGGCTTTGCATAAGGTTAGGGACCTAGAAGAAGAATTAGTTTATGCAAATGTACAAATAAATAAATTCTAGAAACAAAAGGAATGTACTCAAGCTAAGGAAAAAATAACTTATACAAGGAATTATTTCATAGTAATTGCAACCCTTAGTCCTTAATAACAATAGACCTTACTGAAGATTATATATTAAAACATAATAATAGTAGTTATAAAGTAAGTCAAAATAAAATTAAAAAATATGCAAAACTAAATAAAATCATAAATAAATACAATAAATTTAGGAATCAACAAAAACACAGTTCCAATAATATTAATATAAATTCCTCACCCAAAGTCTCAATTGATTTATTATGAGCGAACGTTCCAGGCTGCCCGGTTGAATTTCAATTTAAACATATAAACCCTATGATGTTGTGAGTTGACCGAAGATCTTTGGGGAATGTCTATCAAAGTTTGTACATCCATATTCGAGACCATAGCACCATACTTAGCTTTAATATTTAATTTGTGTGTAGATCAAGGAGTCTTCCCGGATTTAATGAAATACAGTAAGGTTATACCACTTTTTAAATCTGGGGATAGCAAAGACTCCAACAATTATAGACCAGTATCCGTGTTGCCGGTATTCAGCAAGGTGTTCTAAAAGGTAATGCTCAATCAAATGCTTAATCATTTTAACATCAACAAAATCTTACACGAACAGCAATATGGTTTCACCACGACTGATGCTGGTGTCACTTTACTAAAACACATATTTACAGCGTGGGAGGAGGCCCAAGATGCCATAGGAATTTTCTGTGACCTCTCCAAGGCATTTGATTGCGTTAATCACGAAACCTTGCTCCTAAAACTGGTGCATTACGGACTAGGTAAACCTGCGCTAAGTTTAGTTAGATCTTATTTACAAGATAGACGGCAAAAAGTTCAAATTAATGGTGTCAATTCACTTGGATTAAAAGTAAAATTGGGTGTTCCACAAGGCTCGATATTAGGTCCTTTCCTCTTTTTAGTATATATTAATGATCTACCCCATTTATTAAAAAAAAAACAACCACAAATGGTGTTATTTGCTGATGATACTTCTTTAATTTTTAAGATAAGTAGACGTTCATCAAATCTTGACGACGTAAATAACGCACTGCTGCAGGTACAAAGTTGGTTTACGGCTAATAATTTAGTATTAAATGGAAAAAAAACAAAATGCATAAGGTTTGCTTTGCCGAATGTTAAAAGTACTGATTGTGACATAGTATTGAATCAAGAGAAACTAGAATTCGTTGATAAAACGGTTTTCTTGGGGATCACGCTCGACTCGAGGCTGCAATGGGGTCCCCATTTTACATCTCTTGCAGGACGGCTAAGTTCAGCAGCATATGCTGTAAGAAAATTCCGTCAGTTTACTAATGTAGATACCGCGAGGCTGGTCTATTTCAGTTACTTTCATAGTATCATGTCTTACGGTATCTTATTATGGGGACGCGCTGCAGACATCGAGTCTATTTTTATTCTGCAAAAAAGAGCCATTAGAGCAATATATGGCCTCCGCAGGCGCGATTCTTTAAGGGAACTGTTTAAAGATATTAACATCATGACCGAACCTTGTCAATATATATGTGAAATCATCATGTACGTAAGGAAAAAATTAAATATTTTTAGTAAAAGAGGTGAAAGACACAACTATGGGACTAGAAATAGGGACCAATTGGTTCAACCGGGTTTCAGGCTGGCTAAAGTAGATTCATACTTCATGGGGTACTGTTTAAAATGTTGTAATAAAATACCTCCCCACATACTCCAACTGAATGAAACGAAGTTCAAAACCTGTATCAAACGCACACTATGCAGCCAAGCATATTATAAGTTGGAGGATTACATCTCTGACAAAAATGCTTGGCTCAACGCTGGTTCTGCTCCACAAGGGCGCCTAAACAATTGATTAGCATTAGGAAATATTGTTGGAGCTGCTGAAGATTGTAAAAACTATCTTTGCACTGTATAAATTCAATCTTTTAGTATTGTATAATTGCAAAGCACACGTGTGAGCACTATGTAGTACCTACTATAAAGCTACCCTATACTGGGCACGTCTGTCATTTACTTGAATGTGCCCTGGCGGCTGAGAGTATGTCACGCTCACTCAAATGTCTCGCTGGTGGTGGCGTGTGTGTTGGATCATTAAGTTCCCTTCAAAATGGTTGAGCTGAATGGTGCTGATCCCTCGCCCGACCTCGCCGTACTTAATATCGAGCGACGACCAGAGCTCCTCCCCCTCTTCCGACGAAGGCGTCTTTAAGACGGTCGGCTCCAAAAAGAGGAGCCTCAAACCGAGTCCTGACACAAGGACAAAGAAGCCGGCTATCGAAGCCACCTCCGCTCCCGTGGCTCCATCCGCCACCGCCACCGCCCCCTCTCAGGCCGCCTCGGCCTCAACCTCTTCCCTCAGCCACAGTGCTGCCAAGCCCGCTGCCCAGCCTTCTGCGGCAAAGAAAATCGCCCCCCCTCCCCCTGTGTATATCCAGGACAAGGGGAAGTGGACAGACGTGTCCAAATGGTGCACCGACCTGCGTATAGGCTACACCAGCGCGAAATCTACCCAACAGGGTATTAAGGTAACCGTCCCGACGTCAAACGACTACAGAGAGCTCACGAAGACTCTCCGTCTTAGAGGTGTGTCCTTCCACACCTACGCCCTCCCCGAAGACCGTCAAGTCCGCGTCGTGATCCGTAGGATCCCGAAGGAGATACCCGCGGAAGATATAAAAGCCGACCTTCTGTCGCAAAACGTCCCCGTTGCGGAAGTCCACCGCATGCACCGCGCCCGAGGCAGGGTACCGTTCGATATGGTCCTCGTCGTCTGCCCTCCTACTGAGGGTCACCACCCTATCTTCAACGTCCGTTCAGTCTGCAACCTCACCGGCTTGCAGATCGAGAAGCCATTCAAGACCGGTGTCATAGGGCAGTGCCACCGCTGCCAACTTTATGGACATTCGCAGATGCACTGCCACGCGAAACCCAGGTGCGTCAAGTGCCTGGGCGATCACGGCACTGCTGACTGCAGTCGTCCTAAGGACCGCACCTTGTGCACAGAGCCGCCTAGCTGTGTGCTATGCGGCGACTCAGGCCACCCGGCCAATTATCGTGGGTGCCCCAAGGCCCCTAAAACATCATCTCCCAAGCTGACGAAGCGTGCAGACGCCCGTCAGCAAAGGGAAAGCCCCCGCTACGCCCACGCGTGGCCTACCACACAGCATCAGGAGCGTCTCAGTCCTCAGAGGCCCTCGCCCTGGAACTACTTCCACCATCAGCAGGCTTTTCCAGCCTTAGCTCCTAGACCCGTTCCTGCGGCCCTCCCTCCACTTATGGACCCCCGCATCCGCGTCAACGCGCCTCCAGGCATTCCTGTGCCTCTAAACAAAGCCGCTCCGGCCGCGTCAGCTCCGCCCGCAGCCACCCGGGTGGTCGGTCAGAACCCGTTGGACGCGTTCAATGTCATATCCAGTACATTCACGGCCTTCCTTACCCCTCGTGCCAGGAAAATGGCAAGTGAAATTGTTGCCGCCAGAAATGCCGGCAACATTTTCATGATACAGAATATCTACAATTCTTACCCGGACATTACGCAAGCCCTGATGTCCTTTAACAACCAACCCAACCCTAATCATGGATAAAGGAATCCTCGCGCGAACCAAACCCCGATCCCTAAAGTTAGGTTATTTCAATGCCAATGGCATCCTGCGACAACGCGCTGAAATCAGCGAGTTCCTCCGCGACCACCACATCGACATCCTCCTTGTTCAGGAAACGTTCCTTAAACCGAGTTACCGAAATCCGTCAATTGCAAACTATCGTACAGTTCGCAATGACAGGACGCGTTGCCATAAGGGCGGTACCCTTATCTATTACAAAAAGGAGCTATACTGCATTCCCATAGACCCTCCCACACTCTCACGATTAGAAGTGTCTTGCTGCCGGCTTGGCATGACAGGTCATCAACCGATCACCATAGTTTCGGCCTACCTCCCCCCCATTAATACTTCGGAGAACTTCCAACTCCTTACTGAAGATCTTTCTGACCTTTTTAGCCTGAGTGACTACGTTATCATAGCGGGTGATCTCAACGCCAAACATCCCTCCTGGAATAGCACCAGGACCTCTTCCAGAGGGAGACACTTGTTCAACCTCTCCTCCTCTCAGAATTTCGATGTCATCGCGCCGATGACTCCCACTCATTTTCCCCCCGATCCCAATCACACCGCCGATGTACTCGACGTGGCGCTCCTACAGAACGTCAACCTACGGTTGGACTCTATAGAAGTGGTACAAGAGCTCGCTTCCGATCACCGTCCAGTAGTCATGAAACTGGTCCCCCGCATAGGTCTGCCCGATTCCACCCAACCCCTTCCCAACAAAGTGGTAACGGACTGGAGGAGAGTAAGCGATCGCTTAAAATCCACCACGTCCCCCCACTTGGACCCAATCCCCGATCATTTTGACTCTATCGCTGACACGACGGCCGCGATCGACTCATTCACAGCTCACGTACAATCAGTCCTGAACGATTGTTCAAGGGAAATTCCAGCGACGGATGACCGTCGCTGGAAGTTGCCGGACGATGTACGCGAACTGTTGAATGAGAAGAACGCGGCTGTCCGTGCCTACAGCAACTTCCCCTGCGACGCGAACAAAGCCCATATGCGTTACTTACAGCGTACTGTAAGAACACGCATAGAGGAGCTGCGTACCGCCGGCTGGGACAAGATGTTGAGCGAACTAGAGCCCACCCACCTAGCCTTCTGGCAACTCCAGAGGAAGCTCAGATCCGGAGAAATAGTCTCCATGGCCCCCCTGATCCGTCCCGACAAGACCATCGCCTTCGATGATGTCGACAAGGCTGAGCTTCTAGCCGACACTCTAGAAGTCCAATGCTCGCCTAGCTCTCAACCAGTAGACCAAGCTCACCTCACTGAGGTCGACGCTGAAGTCGAACATAGAGCCTCCCTCCCTCCCGTCGAAGACCCAGAGTATCCACTGCCCCCAGTCACGCCCGACGAAGTGCACGACCTCATCAAAGGTCTTAAGGCTCGTAAAGCCCCCGGCTCAGATGGAATCACCAATAGGGTATTCCAACTTTTCCCTGCCCACCTGATAATGCTACTGACCACCATCTTCAATGGTGCTCTGAGCAACAACATCTTCCCACAGGCATTCAAAGAAGCCACCGTCATCGGTATCCCGAAGCTCGGCAAGCCAAAGTCAGAGCCTAATAGTTACCGCCCCATCAGTCTGCTCAATGTCCTCGGCAAAATCTATGAGAGGCTTATTTATAAGCGCATCAGAGACTACGCCGAGACAAAGGGCCTCATCCCCAACGAACAGTTTGGTTTTAGAACCCAACACTCGTGCGTACAACAGGTCCACCGTATAGTCGAACACATCAACTTCGGTTTCCAACGAGGTTTGATGACCGGTGCTGTTTTCTTCGACATAGCGAAAGCGTTCGACAAAGTCTGGCACAACGGCTTATTATATAAGTTGTACCAACTCGGTGTGCCAGATCGTCTCGTGCTCATCTTACGGGACTTTTTGTCGAATCGCACCTTCCGTTATTGCATCGAAGGAGCGCTATCCTCCCCCCACCCTATTCGCGCAGGAGTCCCTCAGGGCTCTGTGATCTCTCCCCTAGCATTCACGCTATTCACCAGCGATATGCCCAAGTGCAGCAAGGCACAGCTGGCTCTGTTCGCAGACGACACGGCCATTTACTACACCGGCCGCGATCCAGACTCGATATCTCGCATTCTCCAAACCCAAGTCAACAAGCTTGGCGCCTGGTTTAGGAAATGGAGAATCGAAGTAAATCCCGACAAAAGTCAAGCGGTCCTATTCTCGAAGCCGCGTCATACCCCCTGCCCCCCTCGACCGATCACCATGTTCGGCAAGCCGATCCCTTGGGAGAAGCGAGCCAAATACCTGGGTGTCGTACTAGACGAACACCTCTCTTTTTCAGAGCACATTAAGGCGGCTCGTTCGCGCGCCGCCTTCGCTCTAGGTAGACTTCACTTTGTCCTCAATGCACGTAGCAAATTGTCACTGAAGTGCAAAATGCGTATCTACACAGCGTGCATCCGCCCGATCATGACCTATGCCAGTGCAGTCTTCGCACACGCCAAGCCCGTTCGCTTCAATAGAATGCAGACCCTCCAGAACAAGTTCCTCCGTAGGATAACAGGCTCCCCCTGGTACGTTCGCAACGAGATCCTTCACGTTGACCTAAAGATTCCCACTATCCGCCAGTTCATGAAACGCATTTCAAAGCGTTTCTTCGAGACCGCCGCGAATCACCGCAACCCTCTGGTTGTGAAAGCCGCTAGTTATATTCCCTCCTCCATTAGTCATGTCCGCCGTCCCAAGCATGTCCTCACCGATCCCGATGACCACATAACTCTCATTCAGGAGAGCAGTAGGGCCACCAGTACAGTGCACAAACACAGACCGACATTCCGACCTCGCCGCCGAGGTTCCTCGCGAAGATCCCGACGTAATTGTCCCCCCCGACCCTTGCTCGACGAAGTGCCAGCCCGCGCCGTAGCTGAGCCTGTAGCTTTAAATTCCCCGATTAATAATAATCAAAACTTGATCCAGCCTGTCCCATCTTGCTGTCCTCCCGTCAGCGACGCCCTAAGCCGAGGTCCGTACCCCACAGGGGGTGCCCTTAGCGAGCGTTCGCTTAATAATATAAGTAGTTTTACGCCCCTGGCTGGAGGCTTTGAGTCCGCTTAAGGCAGCCACAGGATAGTCCGGTTAAGTAGTCACGACCTCTCGAGGTCAACTACGAGATGCCATACACAAAAAAAAAAAAAAAAAAAAGGTGCTGATCCATACGTCATGTTCGTGAACGGGCGCCGTCAGTGGGGACTGGTCATCTCTTGGCTGCCACGGCTTCTTTTTTTTTTTTTTTTTTCTTTTCCGATTTTTATGTTTTTTATTACGGGTCTTTCTACATCGTTCTCACATGTTTAATTTCAACAAGACTGATGTAACAAATTTTCTGTAACCATATTATTTAAAAGAGTGTCTATGGAGTTTCTTGCCCGTTCTTCTCCATAGGTACCTACTTCGCTTTGGAATGGGCAACTAGTTTCATATTTCTGACTGACCGACCCCTTGACAATTCAAAAGTGCCTGTAATGGGTTTATTTGAAATAAATGCTTTGAGTTTGAATTTGAGATTAAACTAAGAAAGGAACGTGGTTTTCTTAAAAGTAAATTAAATAACTACCAAATTAAATAAGAATACAGCAAAAACATTTATGAGATTGATACTCAACGCTTGCAGTCTGAAATTCTGGTACTGGAAGAATCAATTCATTCACTGTATACTAAGTATGTAAGGCCTGAAAAACAAATTCAGGAGCACATCCTTGCTGCAAATGAGTTAGTGGACATGTGCAATTCTAAAGCAGTCAAAGTGGACCTGCTGACTCTCAGCGGCCCTCAATGTTCATTGCAAAGGAAATCTGAACTTGGCAAGCTCCAACCTGAGGCAACGGAGAACCCGTCCCAGTCAGAACTAGCTCAGGTCTCCATTTCTAATATAGATACACCAGATATTGAACAAGGTCCAGTGCAAGTAGTTCAGACGGAAGCTAGCTCTCTCCCTTGTACTAGTAAAGTTTGTTACTTATCCATTATGTTTTCTGATAGTTTTGGAAGAGGGTTAGGAAAATTACTTAGCAACAACCTGAGTCATTCTTCTCAAAACTTCTGTATGCCACAGACTTCCTACACACAAATAATGTCTTCAATAATAAGGAATGAATATGATCCAAATGGCATTATTACTGAGCATTGGTTAAAAGATTCTGAAATGTTAATTAATTACGAGAATTATAATGTGGCCAGTTGTTTTAACCGAAAATCAATGCTGCGTGGTGGTTCGCTAATCCTAATTAAACGTTGTATAAAAACAAAAGCTCGTAAAGACATAGGTGAACTATCGGTTGAACATAGCATTGAACTGTCTTGTGTTGAGCTATATAGCTGTACCTCGACAAACAAAGATTAGATCTGGTCGCGAAACCGTTACCTTTGCCACAACTGCAAGTCGTTCTAACCTTGGCAGCACCGCACCCGTGAACCGTTTAATGGGAAACTATAATAAAATCGCTACTCGAACCAATAGCATCGACATCTTCTCTAATCCATTCCATCAATTCCGTACGAGACTTTTAACCAGCTCGGATTCTCAAGACGTCTGTGCATCGTGAGCCGCACATTATTATACTATATATCTTTATTAATTGTATCAACTTCCATTTCCTTGTTTGTTATTTTTTGCTAAATTTATCTGTAGTTCCCATCGTAAGTATTTGTGAACATAACTCATTTTACAACCTGTAACCATTACAACTAACAAGTCTTTGCTAGTGCTGTGCACTTCTGTAAGTGACGTATTCACTATACCTAAAACTGTATGTGATTTTTGTTTGTGTATGTTTTAGTGAGTAGGTCGTTGAAGTGCCTTAACAATAAATAAATAAATAAATAAATAAATAAATAAGCATGTTATAGTGTGCGTTTACAGACCCCCAAATTATAAAAACTTCTCTATATTTGAGTCAGTAATGGAAGATGTTTTGGCTAAACTTGCAACTGGTAATAAATCAGTTATTATCTGTGGATACTTTAACATTAATATTTTAGAAAATAATTCAAGTACCAGTAGATTATTGAATTTGTTTAAATCATTCAATTTGTCAAATGTGTTTTTGGAACCAACCCGAACAACTACAACTTCTGTTTCATGTATTGATAATGTATTTTGTTGCTGCGACTATTTAGATAAAGCTATCGTTAATTATCTCCCTTCAGATCACAGCGGTCAAACCGAAACTTTTGAGTCCAACATAGCGATACAAAAAGTGCAGATACAATCCAGACCAATAACATTTGTTAATTTAAATAAATTTAAAAGCACTTTAATTTGTAAGTTAAGTAATCAGGACCTTACAATGAATAATGTTAATATTTTGTATAAAGAATTCTTTTCGGTAGTTCAAACCGAGTTTAATAATATTTTTAAGAAGAAGTCTAAAAGCATCAGCCCTAAGTTTTTATTTAGTGACTGGGCAACTAAAGGACTTAGGAAAAGTAGGGAAAAACTTTTCGAGCTGTATGGCCTTAAGCCTTATATTAACACGGAAACTTTTAATAAGTATGTTGCTTCTTACTCAAAAATTTTTAGGAACACTTGTAAGGCTGCTAAAGCTTTATACATTAGCAACAAGGTAAAATCAGCAGACAATAAAAAAAAGACGGTTTGGAAAATTATAAATAATGAAACGAATAGGATCAAAAAGCAAAATTCTGATTACACACTGGAGACGTCACGTGGTCTCATTTGCGATAACAAAAAAGTTGCTGAGGAATTTGTGAATTTCTTTACCAGTGTCCCACTAAAAACCATTGAAATCTTAAATTCTTCGCCCTCGTGTGCTTTTGATTTAATGAGGGCGAATGTTTCTGCCTGCCCGATTGAATTTAACTTTAAGCATATTAACCCCTTAACAGTAATAACATCTTTTAAGCAAATCAAGATCAAATTGACCGAAGATCTTTGGGGAATGTCTATTAAAGTCTGTACCTCCATAATTGAAACTATAGCACCTTACTTAGCCTTAATATTTAATTTGTGTGTGGATCAAGGAGACTTCCCGGATCTAATGAAATACAGTAAGGTAATACTACTTTTCAAATCCGGGGACAGTAAAGACACTAATAAATATAGACCTGTGTACGTGTTGCCGGTTTTCAGCAAGGTTTTTGATAAGATAATGCTTAATCAGATGCTCAATCATTTTAATACTAATAAAATCCTTCACGAGCAACAGTATGGTTTCACCAAAGGGCGTTGTACGACCGACGCTGGTGTTACCTTATTAAAACATATTTTTAACGCGTGGGAAGAGGCTCAAGACGCCATAGGAATCTTTTGTGACCTCTCCAAGGCATTTGATTGCGTCGATCACGAAACCCTGCTTTTGAAACTTGAGCATTACGGACTTGGAAAACTTGCGCTCAGTTTAATAAAATCTAATTTAAATGATAGACAACAGCAAGTTCAAATAAATGGTGTCAATTCACTTGGTTTAAAAGTAAAAATGGGTGTTCCACAAGGCTCGATATTGGGTCCTTTCCTCTTTTTAGTATATATTAATGACCTACTCCATTTATTAATAAATCAACCACAAATGGTGTTATTTGCTGACGATACTTCCTTAATTTTTAAGGTAGATAGACGTGCTTCAAATTTTGACGACGTAAATAACGCCCTACTGCTGGTCCAATATTGGTTCACGGCTAATAATTTAGTACTAAATGGAAATAAAACTAAGTGTATAAGATTTTCTTTACCAAACGTCAAGAGTAGTGATTGTGAGATAGTATTGAATCAAGAGAAACTAGAATTCGTCGATAAAACGGTTTTCTTGGGGATCACAATCATTTAACATCTCTAGCAGGACGGCTAAGTTCAGCAGCTTACGCTGTCAGAAAAATCCGTCAATTTACTGATGTAGATACCGCGAGGCTGGTCTATTTTAGTTACTTTCATAGTATCATGTCTTACGGTATTTTACTTTGGGGACGGGCTGCAGACATCGAGTCTATTTTTATTCTGCAGAAAAGAGCCATCAGAGCCATATATAATCTCCGCAGGCTTGATTCTCTAAGGGAATTGTTTAAGGATATTAACATCATAACTGTACCTTGTCAATACATCTATGAAAACATCATGTACGTAAGAAAAAATTTACATCTTTACAGTAAAAGAGGTGAAAGACATAATTATAGTACTAGAAATCGGGACCTATTAGTTCAACCAGGTTTCAGACTGGCTAAAGTAGACTCATCTTTCATGGGGTACTGTCTGAAATGTTATAATAAAATACCTCCCCACATACTTCAACTGAATGAGACAAAATTCAAATCCTTTGTCAAACGCAAACTATTCAGGCAGGCATATTATAGGTTGGAGGATTACATAACTGATAAAAATGCCTGGCTTAATGCCTGTCCTGCTCCACACCACAACTAATTAATTGACATTTGAAACACTGTTGAAGCTGCTGAAGATAGTAAGAATTTATTTGCATTATATAAACTCAATCTCCTTTTTATTATATAGATGCATTGCACAGATGTGAGTACTTTGTAATAAAGAGCCACCATTTACCGGGTAATGTCATAGATTGACTTGAATGTGCATTGGCGGCTGATAGTACGTCATGCTCACTCAAATGTCTCGCTGACGGTGGCGCGTGTCTCGGATCATTTAGCTCCCTTCAAAATGGTTGAGCTGAATGGTGCTGATCCATGCGTCATGTTCGTGAACGGGCGCCGTCAGTTGGGACTGGTCATCTCTTAGCTGCCACGGCTTATTTTAATAATTGTTTTTAAATATGTTTTGATGCACTCTGGACGCTTTTAACGTGTACGGTTTTTTGTACATCGTTCTCACTTATAGTGTCAACATTAATCGATGTAACTAAGATATATGTAAAAACATTATTATTTAAAAGAGTGTCCATGGAGTTTCTTGCCCGTTCTTCTCCATAGGTACCTACTACGCTTTGGAATGGGCAACTAGCTTCATATTTCTGACTGACCGACTCCTTGACAATTCAAAAATGCCTGTAAATGGTTTAATTGAAATAAATGATTTGAGTTTGAGTTTGAGTTTGAGGCTTCCAATTATGTTTATGCAAAATCACGTCTATGAATTAATCGTAAAGAAGGGACTTCAAAGTTACAATTACCTAGTTGTTGCCCGCTACTTTGTCTATAATATTGCTACATGGAACTGTGAACTACGTAACGTCACCAAATATCTCTTTATAATATTGTACGTGTAGCTGACTAACAGTTTATACCGTAAAAAGTCCAACCAAAATCATCTTTACAAAACTTAACACCTTAGAGTGATGAAGAGGGTCAATGAATTGGATTAACGGATTTTGAAAAGACTAATGAGGCCGACATTTATCACGAAGTAGACAGTTAAAGTAAAGTAAGCGTTATCTAATAAATCACTTCATTTGAGTCTGTCCTTTTCCCATTTCTTTCGACAAAAGTAATATTTTCATTTTATTTAAAACGTTCAGTAGCTTGCCATCCCAAATACACTTAGAGATGGTTCAGATAGATTTCAAAAGCCGATTGGTCAGGAGTGGTGGAATAAGGTCATCAATATTTAGTTCAAGGCAATGATAATTTTGCATGAGTTTAGATTTTACCGTAATAATAGTTAGAATAAGGATAGTAATATTAACAAAAGTTTATCTTGTTGCAGGCTCGTGATGCGGCGCCTGCGCAGTATCGCTCTCCTCAGCAAAGTACGCGCACGCATCTCCTTCATGCTCTGTACAATAAATCACCTTAAGATCAACATGAGAGCCCACTTAAGTGGTGGTGAAATGCATTTCTCAAGTCTTCATTTGCAAGTAGGTGACGGGAAAATACTTCAACTAGGTGGCCTTGAATCAACATAAATGAGTTAGAAAAGTCTATATCAAGTCTAAATGATTTAATTTTAAATGCTAACCTGGCAAATGAATTCGTTAAAAAAAAAAATACGTGTATGTGCGAGGTGTGTGTTAAAGTGATTCGCCAAGAAATTCTTATGTTGATCATGAAGTTTTAAAAATAATTAAACCGAATATTTAAGATAGATAAAGTGTTTTTATTTTACACAAATTACACTACATATAAATAGCTATGAGGCAAACATAAAACAAGCCCGCACTGGGAAGACATTAACCTAAACTTTTTCCTTCTTAGTGTCGTTACTTTTACACACCTTTATTAGGTATATCTAGCTAGAAATAAGTATTGAATGTAAAACGTCTCCAGAATTTACTGCAGAAAAAAATCGAAGTCTACAAAGAGGATGGATATTGCTCCCATACAAGTTTGGCCCAGCACGGGCACAAATAAAACAATATTATGATATGAAGGCATATTTGTATTTAATAGTCCTATTAATATTTTATTACTCCAGAACTGGGTGGTGTCGAGATTAAAGGCATTTTATATAGGTATAGACTTCGATAGGACATTTTGACGTTTAATACAGTAAGCTTTGACATTGTCGTGATAGTCTAGAGTTTGTCCCTGTGTCACTTTTTCTAATTCATATGTACTTTCTAAGTTTACTAACATCGGTGAATGAAAACCATTCCGAGGAAACCTCGACTTATAGTTAATATTTTTATGAATTGCCAACCTGTCTTAAGCAAGCGTGCAATACTCGTGCCTTTTCTGTACGAGTAGCCCTGCAGTGGGTGGGACAATAATAGGCTGGTATTATTATTATTTATGAATAAATTTAATCATTTTTAACTAGGTGTGTATACACCAATAAATTGGCTACACAGAATTGACATAAACTGTCATGTCAATACTGGTCGTGTCTTGACTTTGTCAAGACAATCGACATGAAACCCGTAACACACGTACCTAACTATAATAATGTATTCAAACATACATAAACTCACTGCTTTTCCCGTGGGGGTAGGCAGAAACTACAAAACGCCCACTACCACGAAGGGTACTTACGTACTCTTTTTGCTTTGTCTGCTTTCATACATCTAGTCTACAGGCGCGTCGTATTAATAGAACTGATATATTGTGTTGCACACAAAACTTGTCAAATATGTAATTATTAGGTATAGCTGTGCGTGTGTTTATTTTATCAAAAAGTATATCGTAAACGTCACAAAAATATGTAAAAATATATTAAATTACAATACCAAAATAATACAATAATGTGTCCTACATTGAATATCGGCTTGTAAAGATACTTACTTGCTATTTAATTATGTTATGTTTTATTGAATTTCTCAGTAGCATCCCGGAGCCTGGATTTGTGCCCGGATGATGGCAATATATTACATGGGGCTAACACATACCTAACTGGCGAAATGCCCTTCAGGCATTACAGGCGGGATGTATGTATCGGATGGATGTATAGATAGGATGTGTAACCAATCACTAAATAGTAATGTGCGTTATTTTGAAAACATTTATGTTTCACTTCGTGTATACCTACCTATCTTAAAAGAAGAAGGTAATGTTTCTATTAATTTGAAGAACCAATTTTTCTATTGATTTTTAATTAAAGAGATACATGTCGTGTCTTTTTTAATTTTAGTTCCGTTATTACTAAACACGCATAAAATATTAATTTTCTTACTCTGTTTTCTAATCTACAAGTAAACACATGTCGTTTCGAACAACAAATATGTACTAATTACCATTTTATTTCAAACACCTAAAACATTAGTAACTCACGGATGGACATCAAAATAATACTCTTTAAAATTAATATTTACCCGCCGAGTTATGCGGAGCCATGCCATGATGGAAATTCAAGTATTATACGTTTTTTTTGTAATATTATCAAGTCTTTGTCCGTGCTGAGCCAAAGAAAATCCATTTCCTTTTATGAATGTTTTTCTTCAGACTAATTTTGTCATTATTCATCAGGATTTCAAACATAAGGCGTTTGTAAAATTATCACACAAACAACAAACAATAACAAACAAACAACAAACACACAACAAACAGTAACAAACTGTTTGCCAGTTTGTTTTTTACATAATTGCTGTTGGAATATCAGTCACTGATAATTTTACAAAAATCCGCGACCTAAGTGATATTTTCGTTTAATTGGGCAAACACGAGGACAGGTGGAATAAAAGAAAAATTCGGTGAAAATACTCCCGTAACTATGGTTAAAAAATGGGGAAAAGATACAACATCATTTAAATAAGGCTTTAATTGTAATAGGGAATGGGGAATGGTTTTGCTGTTTGAGGAGAAAGATTCGAGGAGGCATGTGTAAAATTCGGCCTTGACGGGAAAAATGCATACTTATTCGTATTTAACGAAATAAATAAATGAAAATGAACATATTTCAATTGGCAAAAAACCTTAAGTTATCGTGCACTTTTCGATGCTAATCTAGACAGCATTCATGAATTTAATTTGTTGTTGTTACAGTTAGGCGCTTTTCATTGATGGATCATGTCCATGTCATGCGCTGTACACTTCCGCCGGGAGCTGGGACCCTTACAGAGGCCGGTGTCCTCGCGATCCTAAGCCGTTCGGCGGCCGGCGTCCTCCTCGTCGACGAGCAGGTGGTGGAATCGTGGGCTGGGAGATATACTCGTCGCTAGAGCTCGACGCAACTACCGCAGCCGGTATCATCACAGCACTCATAGTAGTGCTGGGTACCGGAAGCGTTGAGTCGGATTTGAGCGACGAGTCCGGAGGTAGTGGGCGTGCTCGACGTGCGGCTGATCTTGTCAACATATATTATTATCCTCATTTTCCTATTTCGTGTTCATGTTATTTTTATCTACAAAATCGGAGGTGACATCTGTCTTGTCACCTCCGATGTTGTAGCTTTTGATTAAATTTGTTATATTTGGTCTCGTTTTTGGTTTTAAAGTAAGTTTCTTGTTTCAGGTTTGGTTCATAATGAAAAACTATTGTAAGACTAGGTCAGAATTACTTTCACTGATAATATTTTGCAAAATTGGATATTCAGACGTTTTGTTGACACGGTGTTGCCATATTTTCACTGTTATTATTAATATCTACTGAGGTATACATGAGATAACGATGGCAAACGACATAGTTATATACATAAGCATAATTATGTTTTTTTTTCTAAAACTCGTTTATCGAATTACCACTTTTCCATTCCTAGACATGAAACAAAAATAATTACGACTGTTTCCGATAAACATTCTATGAGAAATAATTGAATTTCATCGTCGCGTTAATTGTGGAATCATTTAACAAAAATTAAAAACCAACAAACAGAGCTAACGGATACTTGTTCTCTCTCCGCTTCTTAATGAAAAAGGCTTTTCATCGAAAGTATAATCTACCTTCGTAATTGTAATACTATAAAATATCTTGAGCACCAAATATTTAAGTTCCTTGTGACAGTGTAAACAAATGAAACACTTATCTATATCGGCAAACAAATCTATCTGAAAGTAATTTCTAATTGAATACTCATTCTGTGCGTGTTTCTTTCGGTCCGAGCAAAGAATTTTAATTAATTTATGGTACTATTTTACAAAGTTTTCCGCCGATAAAGATGTATTTCTACAACTTATGTTTTTTTTCTGATAAAAAGCATGTTAAATGTGTTAAAGTCACTTCAGGAAGTACTACAAAACAACTTTTCAAACCAAATCAATCAATCAAAATATTTTATTTTACTTAAACCTACATGGGCACATAAGAAACGTCAGAAACTAAACAACTTTATTCCAGACTACCTACAGACTTTGTCGCCTATGTTCAACTGCTGTAAAGGTTAAACAGACAAACTGATTTGAAACAGTTCAGTGGAGACAAATTGAAAATAATTCTATTTCGTGTCACGTCTTTAGAGAGATGGCGGGCCGAGATAATCCCGTGTAATAGCGAACTGACAAATAAATGTTAGCGCTACATATAATGTAATCTATTCCATAAAATATTGTGTCCTTAATATAAGCAATAAAAGCAATTACTATAAGTATCTTCTTCATTCCCGTAGAGTATGCTTTTCTGATGCGTTTCCTGCCTTTTATGGCTATACTAGGTGAGAAGTTGGTCATCAGGACCCGAGAAGGCGGCGCGCGTAGTGTTCCGCGTGCGCCGCTCACAGACGTTGCGGGGGGAGTACACCTCACTCCCCCCGCCCGAGACGGGGCCCGCGCAAGCGGGCCGGCACCAGCCGGGGTTGCGGAAGAATTATGTGTTCCCACGACCCCGGCGTAAGTGTGAGATGGAACACCGGGGTGGTTTTTAGTCAGTAAGAGTCTGACAGACTCCTCCGCCCGCCCCAGGGCGAAGGACATCCATGAGGATTTTCCACCCCGGGAAAAAAAAAAAAAAAAAAAAAGGTGAGAAGTTGGTCCTTAGGTATATGAAAAGCGTGAGCTGTTAATGCAAGAGTATAATGCAAACTGACCTAGTACAAGCGTGCCACCTTATATATATACCACTGGCGGATACTTTAATAAATTTGGGTAACCGAATACATTACAACTAAATAATACATATATCTTGAAAACAGGAATCATTGCGCACTCGTACAACAATATCACACTAGCTTAAAGTACAATTTAAATTACGCTAATACAATTCAACAAAATGTGATGTGATGATTTACAACATTTAATAAGTTACAATTACTCTTATTGATAGGTACTAAATTATTAACAAAACTATTAGAACTTTACTGATTAAAAATATTTTGGTGGTCTTTTCAAACGACACTCCCTTATGGGACGGGATCGAGCTACTTCCAGAACAAGATTCTCGGAATGAGGAGCACTGATACACCGATCACGACTGGGAACATTAGGAGGAGGAACTGCGCTTGTCGCGGATGGGGACAGCAACACATCGGCCGTCACGATTCGGTCCGGACTACACTCCCCTACGCTCCGAGGGTTCTGCGACTCCACATGTGGTCCCTCCATGCTGACTGGGGCTGGTATCACCTCCCACACTTTGAAACGCTCCGCCTCTAGAGAACTCTACTCTGTCGTACTGGTTGGACAATTCAAAGAACTACGTGATCGCTGTCTTAACTGATCAATATGTCTATGTGTTTCTTTCCCCGATCCATCCACCACCCTATAGTCAGTAGTACCCATTATTTCAACTATTTGAACAGGAAGTCATTTTTCATTACCTCTATACTGCCTTATCCATATTTCCTCCCCTGATTGCAAAAAACGTTCCGTACCTACCCTTTGCTGCCGCTCCTGAACTTTTTTTACTTTCTCTTCCCTGTTGGGTCTAAAGGCATCTAATTTTGTACGTAAATTCCTACCTAACATTAGCTTCGCTGGACTTTCCCCGGTAGAACCGTATTTCGGTAATGTAATAAGAAGGTACTCAAAAATAAATTAACATTTTCTTTTTGTTTTACCGCTTTTTTAATTGCTCTTTCAACAGTACGCACTGCATTTTCTGCGGCCCCATTCGATGCTGGGTAGTATGGAGCAGAAAACAAATGTTCTACGTCATGGTTTGTGAAAAATTCTGATAATTCTTTACTCGTAAATGAGGGGCCATTATCTGAAACTATTTGTCTAGGTATACCCCATCTTGAAAAAAACTTCTGTCAGTTTTTCAATAGTAAAACTAGCCGCAGTACTCGGTACGGGAAATATTTCTAACCATTTAGTCCTAGCATCAACCATTACTAAATATATTTTACCAAAAATTGGTCCTTGGAAATCTAGATGTACCCTTGCCCATGGTTTAGAGGGCCAGGGCCACGGCGTGGCTACGTGTCGCTGCGGCGAGTCCGCCTCCCCCGCGCACACCGTGCTCTCCCTACACGTCATCTCCACTGCCTCGTCGATGCCCGGCCACCAAACGTAGCTCCAAAGCTCCAAGCTGACGCTTTCGTCTTAACAATGCCCATATGGGGTTCATGTAACTCTCGTAATACCCTAGCTCGACAGCTTCCCGGAATCACTACCCTATGTCCCCACATGATGCATCCTAACTCTTCGTACAGTTCCTTACGATGGTTAAAGTACGGTTGTAATTCCCGTATTTCATTATCCGTAGGCCATATATCTCGAATATAACTTATAACTCTGCTTAAAATCGGATCTCTCATAGTCTGTTGCTTAATTATATTATAATCCAGTAACAATGCATTTTGTGCGAAATGTGAATATGTTTGCTCGGGGAGTGCATGTAATGACTCATCGCTATTGCCAGGAACCGGTAATCTCGATAGTCCGCCCGCACCGTTTTGTTTAGTGTTGACGTATTTTATATCATACGTATACGTAAATAAAATTATCGCCAAACGCTGTAATCTACTCGCAGCCATGGCCGGAACACCGTGCTTTGGATCAAATAAATAAATAAATAATAAATCTTTATTTCCAGAATTACAATTAAACATTTACCACTTGGTTTATAACAAGATAAATTTGTCATCTAAATTGTAGGTTTATACAGAGTGATAAACCTCTGACACCCAAGCTAAGATTAAACTTGTGTTATGGGTGATAGGGCTCTCACGTTAACAACAATCAGACAAAAAAAAAAGCAACAGACGTTCGGAAGTTCACAATGTAGGTACTATAGAGAGAAAATAAAGATTTTGTACACAAACAATTAAAACAAAACAAATAAAAAACCATTTCAATAGTGTGTTATTTGAGTGTTGTACGTGTGGGTGTGTGTGTGAGTTGTGTGTGGTGTGTGGTGTGTGTGTGTGTGTGTGTTTGTGTGTTGCATAGAGTTGTGTTGTGTTGTGTAGGTATATGTGTGTATACGAGGATGTGTCGGACGGGGTACTGTTTGGGTGAAATCTACATATCGACAAGTTTTTCAACCTATGCCAGCTATGACGAGCTAAGGGTCATTATTCATTTACGGATCTTACGTTTACAGTCAAATTTATTGAACGTTTAGATGTTACATTTTTTGTTCACAAAATTGTATAAACGACTACCAAGGATTCTAAAATGGCGTTGTGCAAGTTTTGTTCTGTGCCTCTCTATGGGGCATACGTCTGAGGTCCTACGTTTTGTCAAGCGATTGAGATCCAGCTGTAAACAAGCATGTCTGCACAACGTACAGTTTAGCACAAAGAGCTGCCTCACGCTCAAGACCTGACATTCTTTGTACAGAAGAGCCGTACTATAACGATAGTGTTTGTAGGTCATGACCTTGAGAACAGCTCTCTGCGCCCTCTCCAGCTGTATCATACTTGTCTTTGAGGCACTACCCCAGACTGTTATGGCATAAGTTAATATTGACTGGTAAAGTGAGAAATAAACCATACATAAGGTATCTGCGTCAGCATTGTACCGCAAGCTTTTGAACACGGTAATTGGTTTTCTAACTCTGCCAGACAATGCCCGAACCTGAGCATTCCAGGATATGAGGTTGTCTATTAGTACGCCAAGGTATTTCACACTAGTTTTTCTTGTCAAGGAAAGGCAGGAGCATTGGTGTAGGTAAACATTACAATTAGTATGTACTTTAATTGATACTGTAATGTCAGGTTGCGAAGAAGATTTGAGGGAGAAAGTGATAAAGTTGGTTTTATCCACATTTAAGGTAAGACTATTCGCTGATAACCAAGACATAACAATACCAAGAACGGATTCTGCTCTCTCTCGGGCTTCATTCTATGTTCGTAATATGCTTACTAATGGCTTATGGTCAGTTTGCAAAGTAAAGCGTCTGCCATAAACATACTGATGCAATTTTTAAACAAAATACTATTGCTAACGCTTCCCGATCTATCTGAGAATAATGTTTCGCGGCGTTATTCAATGCGCGTGACACGTACACCACCGGCCGGTCGCGGCCGTCGGCGCTTGGCTATGTGAGTACCCCACCTACACCCCGCGCACTGGCGTCACACGTCAACACTAACGGTTTATCTGGGTCATAATGAGCCAACACATCCGCGCCTGTTAATATTTTTTATCAACCATGAATTGACATTTACTTCTTTTTAGCTTCATGCCATGATCTTGTATCCTTTGAAACACTCGTTCTAAAGTTTGCAAATGCTTATTTTGTGTCCCTGACGTACTTATGATTACGTCATCAAGAAATACTTCTACTCCTGGTATATCACTAAGAAGATTCGACATTATCCGCTGGAAGATGCCCGGACTGGAAGACAACCCAAACACAAGTCTGTTATATTTAAACAGACCTCTATGTGTATTTATTACTGTTAAATCTCTAGAATCATCCAATTCTATCTGATTGTAAGCCTAGGATAAATCAATTTGCGAAAAGAACGTAGCCCCGTTTATACTCGCTAACAGATCATCGATACTAGGTAGCGGATACCCATTGACCAGTAAGACAGGATTTAAAGTGACTTTGTAATTAGCACAAATACGGAATCCTCCATCAGCTTTACATACCGGTACCAAAGGCGTCGCCCAGTCCGAGCACTCAACGGGCTCGATGATGCCCGCGCGCAGCATCGCATCCGGCTCCGCATCGACTTGACCTTTCAGAGCGTAAGGCAGCGGCCGCGCCCGGCAATACACTGGAACCGCCCCGTCTCGCAACTGGAGTGTTGCCTTTGCGCCTGTGTACCGTCCCAATCCGCCGCTGAATAACTATTTATACATATTTAACAAAACATTTGCAGTATCAGATTTTGTTTTTAAAATATTACCATAATGAATTGTTTGTTGAAATTGAGGTATTTTTATTTCCATTCCGGATAACCATTGCCGGCCTAATAAAGACGTTGTACCTCCATTGATCACAAATAGTTCTAAATATTTAATTTGATCTTTTTACTGAACTTTCGATCTTATTAAACCTAATGGCTTGATATTGCTACCATCATAAAACTTTAACACTATGTTAAATGGCTCAATTGATCTAGTGCTAAAATACCTATCATATGTTTTCTTGCTAATACAAGAAACAGCTGAGCCGGTGTCTATCTCCATCTTGATAAAGTTGTCATCAATAAGCAATGATAAGCTTACCGGGTTATATCCGTTTAAACACAGTTGGTGTAATTGTTCCCCTAGCTCGTCTGAACTGGAATCGTCTCCTAGTTCCTCCGGATGCTCGTTCCCGGTAGCTTCGACGTGGTTCACCCCACGCCTCTTTTCTCTGCCTGTGCTCGACCTTGACCGAGGGCACACGCGTCTCAAATGGCCACTCTGCTTGCATTTGCTGCATACAAAATGTTTATAGCTGCAGTCGTCGGTGGTATGGCGCCAGCCGCACGCCGTGCAGCTATCGGCGCTGTTGGCCGTGTCCGGCACAGCGCGCTCGCGGCCCCCGCGCTGATCACGCCCCCATTTTGTCCTCAACGCGTGCACGGTTGCTGGCACCTCCGCACTTGCTTTTTGTTCAACCGCGGCCGCATCTCGTTTTGCCGCTTCTAACCATAAGCCAATTTCACTGCCCCTGAGTACGTCAGATTGTCCTCTGCAAACAACCTTTGTCTGATGACGTCACTCTTAACTCCGCACGCTATCTGATCCCGCAGATTCTCCTCTAAATTTCCGCCAAACTCACAGGTTTTCGATAGTTTTTTTAATCTCGGTTAGATATTGCATTATATTTTCGTCTTCCCTCTGCCTTCTTCGACGAAACCGGAAACGCTCCGCCATGACAGCCGGTTTCGGTTGAAGATGATTTTTCAACATCGTAACCGCTTGTTCGTAGGTTAACTCCGGCGGTTTGCTTGGGCTGCACAACGTGCTCAGCAACTCATAAGTTTGATCACCAACGCCGGTGATCAAGATCGCCAACCACATGTTCTAATCCACGTTATTGACTTTAAAATACATCTCGAATCTTTCCACGTACAAAGTCCAATTACCCGTCGTCACATCAAAGTCTCTTATTCTACCGACTTGTCCACTCGACATTTTTGTTCCACTTTACACACGATACACTGAATTCGGTAGGAAGATATTATCCCATCCTCGTCGCCACTGAGAAGTTGGTACTTAGGTAAATGAAAGGCGTGAGCTGTTAGCAAGCGTATAATGCAAACTGGCCTAGTACATTTTTTTATTTATTTATTTATGTATGGCATCTCGTAGTTGACCTTGAGAGGTCGTGACTATTTAACCGGACTATCCTGTGGCTGTCTTAAGCGGACTCAAAGCCTCCAGCCAGGGGCGTAAAACTACTTACATTACTAAGCAAACCCCCTGTGGGGTACGGACCTCGGCTTAGGGCGTCGCTGACGGGAGGACAGCAAGATGGGACAGGCTGGATCTGGATTATACTATTATTATCTGGGGAATTTAAAGCTACAGGCTAAGCTACGGCGCGGGCTGGCGCTTCGTCGAACAAGGGTCGGGGGGGACAGTTACGTCGGGATCTTCGCGAGGAACCTCGGCGGCGAGGTTGGAATGTCGGTCTGTGTTTGTGCACTGTACTGGTGGCCCTACTGCTCTCCTGAATGAGAGTTATGTGGTCATCGGGGTCGGTGAGGACATGCTTGGGACGGCGGACATGACTAATGGAGGAGGGAATATAGCTAGCGGCCTTGACAACCAGAGGGTTGCGGTGATTCGCGGCGGTCTCGAAGAAACGCTTTGAAATGCGTTATATGAACTGGCGGATAGTGGGAATCTTGAGGTCCACGTGGATGATTTCGTTGCGAACGTACCAGGGGGAGCCTGTGATTCTACGGAGGAACTTGTTCTGGAGGGTCTGCATTCTATTGAAGCGATGGGGCTTGGCGTGTGCAAAGACTGCACTGGCATAAGTCATGATCGGGGGGATGCATTCTGTGTAGGTACGCAATTTGCAATTTAGTGACAATTTGCTACGTGCATTTAGGACGAAGTGGAGTCTACCTAGAGCGAAGGCGGCGCGCGAACGAGCCACCTTAATGTGCTCTGAAAAAGAGAGGTGTTCATCGATAATCACACCTAGATATTTGGCTCGCTTCTCCCAAGGAATCGGCTTGCCGAACATGGTGATCGGTCGAGGGGGGCCGGGGGTATGACGCGACTTCGAGAATAGAACCGCTTGACTTTTGTCAGGATATACTTCGATTCTCCACTTTCTAAACCAAGCGCCAAGCTTGTTGACTTGGGTTTGGAGAATGCGAGATATCGAGTCTGGATCGCGGCCGGTGTAGTAGATGGCCATGTCGTCTGCGAACAGGGCCAACTGCGCCTTACTGCACTTGGGCATATCGCTGGTGAATAGCGTGAATGCGAGGGGAGAGATCACAGAGCCCTGAGGGACTCCTGCGCGAATAGGGTGGGGGGAGGATAGCGCTCCTTCGATGCGATAACGGAAGGTGCGGTTAGACAAAAAGTCCCGTAAGATGAGCACGAGACGATCTGGCACACCGAGTTGGTACAGCTTATATAATAAGCCTTTGTGCCAGACTTTGTCGAACGCTTTCGCTATGTCGAAGAAGACAGCTCCCGTCATCAAACCTCGTTGGAAACCGAAGTTGATGTGTTCGACTATACGGTGGACCTGTTGTACGCACGAGTGTTGGGTTCTAAAACCAAACTGTTCGTTGGGGATGAGGCCCTTTGTCTCGGCGTAGTCTCTGAGACGCTTATAAATAAGCCTCTCATAGATTTTGCCGAGGACATTGAGCAGACTGATGGGGCGGTAACTAGCAGGCTCCGCCTTTGGCTTGCCGAGCTTCGGGATACCGATGACGGTGGCTTCTTTGAATGCCTGTGGGAAGATGTTATTGCTCAGAGCACCATTGAAGATGGTGGTCAGTAGCATTATCAGGTGGGCAGGGAAAAGTTGGTATACCCTATTGGTGATTCTATCTGAGCCGGGGGCTTTATGAGCCTTAAGACCTTTGATGAGGTCGTGCACTTCGTCTGGCGTGACGGGGGGCAGTGGCTACTCTGGGTCTTCGACGGGAAGGAGGGAGGCTCTATGTTCGATTTCAGCATCGACTTCAGAGAGGTGAGCTTGGTCTACTGGTAGAGAGCTAGGCGAGCATTGGGCTTCTAGACTGTCAGCTAGAAGCTCCGCCTTGTCGGCATCATCGAAGGCGATGGTCTTGTCGGGACGGATCAGGGGGGGCATGGAGACTATTTCTCCGGATCTATGTTTCCTCTGGAGTTGCCAGAAGGCTAGGTGGGTGGGCTCTAGTTCGCTCAGCATCTTGTCCCAGCCGGCGGTACGCAGCTCCTCTATGCGTGTTCTTACAGTACGCTGTAAGTAACGCATATGGGCTTTGTTCGCGTCGCAGGGGAAGTTGCTGTAGGCACGGACAGCCGCGTTCTTCTCATTCGACAGTTTGCGTACATCGTCCGGCAACGATTGTTCAAGGCAATTTCCCTTGATCAATCGTTCAGGACTGATTGTACGTGAGCTGTAAATGAGTCGAATGCGGCCGTTGTGTCAGCGATAGAGTCAAAATGATCGGGGATTGGGTCCAAGTGGGGGGACGTAGTGGATTTTAAGCGATCGCTTACTTTCCTCCAGTCCGTTACCACTTTGGTGGGAGGGGGTTGGGTGGAGTTGGGCAGACCTATACGGGGGACCAGACATCGAAATTCTGAGAGGAGGAGAGGTTGAACAAGTGTCTCCCTCTGGAAGAGGTCCTGGTGCTATTCCAGGATCATTGTTTTGCGTTGAGATCACCCGCTATGATAACGGAGTCAGTCAGGCTAAATAGGACAGAGAGATCTTCAGTAAGGAGTTGGAAATTCTCCGAAGTATTAATGGAGGGGAGGTAGGCCGATACTATGGTGATCGGTTAATGACCTGACATGCCAAGCCAACAGCAAGACACTTCCAATCGTGAAAGTGTGGGAGGGTCAATGGGAATGCAGTAAAGCTCCTTTTTGTAGTAGATAAGGGTACCGCCCTTATGGCAACGCGTCCTGTCATTGCGAATTGACGGATTTCGGTAACTGGGCTTAGGGAACGTTTCCTGAACAAGGCGCCGCGATATCGACGTGGTGGTCGCGGAGGAACTCGATGATTTCAGTGCGTTGTCGCAGGGTGCCATCGGCATTGAAATAACCTAGCTTTAGGGATCGGGGTTTAGTTCTCGCGATAATTCCTTGATCCATTATGAGGGTTGTGTTGATTGGTAAAGGACATCAGGGCTTGCGTAATGTACGGGTACGCATTATATATACTCTGAATCATGAATAGGTTGCCAGCATTTCTGGCGGCAACAATTTCGCGTGCCATTTTACTGGCGCGAGGGGTAAGGAAGACCGTGAACGTGCTAGAGATCACGTTGAAGGCGGCCACACGGGTGGCTGCGGGTGGAGCTGAAGCGGCAGGAGCGGCTTTGTTGACAGGCACAGGAATGCCTGGGGGCGCGTTGACGCGGATGCGGGGGTCCATTAGTGGAGGGATGGCCGCAGGGACGGGAGCTAAGGCTGGAAAAGCCTGCTGGTGGTGAAGGTAATTCCAGGGCGAGGGCCTCTGAGGACTGAGTCGCTCCTGGTGATGTGCCGTTGGTCACGCGTGGGCGTAGCGGGGGCTTTCCCTTTGTTGACGGGCGTCTGCGCGCTTCGTCAGCTTGGGAGATAAGGTTTTGGGAGCCTTGGGGCACCCACGATAGTTGGCCGGATGGCCTGACTCGCCGCACAGCACACAGCTTGGCGGCTTTGTGCACAAGGTGTGGTCTTTAGGACGGGGGACGTGCCGTGTTCGCCCAGGCACTTGACGCACCTGGGTTTGGCATGGCAGTGCATCTGCGAGTGCCCATACAACTGGCAGCGGTGACATTGCCCTATGACGCCGGTCTTGAACGGCTTTTCTATCTGTAACCCAGTGAGGTTGCAGATAGAGCGGACATTGAAAATGGGGTTGTGCCCCTCGGTGGGGTGACATACGACGAGAACCATGTCAAAAGGTTCTCTTCCTCGGGCGTGGTGCATGCGGTGGACCTACGCAACAGGGATGTTTTGCGACTGAAGGTCGGCTTTTACTTCTTCCGCGGGGATTTCTTTAGGGATCCTACGGATCACTACCCTAACTAGACGGTCTTCGGGGAGGGCGTAGGTGTGGAAGGGCACACCTCTAAGTCTGAGAGTCTTTGTGAGCTCCCTGTAGTCATTCGACGTTGGGACTGTTACCTTTATACCCTGCTGGGTTGATCTGGCACTGGTGTAGCCGATTTTTAGGTCGGTGCACCATTTCGATACGTCGGTCCATTTTCCCTTGTCCTGGATATACACAGGGGGAGGGGGGGCGATCTTTTTTGCCCCAGAGGGCTGGGCAGAGGGCTTGGTAGCACTGTGGCTGAGGGAAGAGGAGGTTGAGGCCGAGGCGGCCTGAGAGGGGGCAGTGGCGGATGGAGCCACGGGAGCGGAGGTAGACGGTTCGATAGCCGGTTTTTTGGTCCTTGTGTCAGGACTCTCTTTTACTTTGAGGCTCCTCTTTTACGAGCCGACCGTCTTGAAGACGCCTTCTTCGGAAGAGGGGGAGGAGCTCTGGGAGTCACTCTCATCTAGATAAGGTGAGGTCGCCCGAGGGGATGGCTCGCTGGTGTCCATGTGGACAGCCGGCGGCGAGCAACTTGGAAGTTGCGACGGAGAGGAAGAGGGCTCGAGGCCATCGCTAAATGAAGCGATGTCTGAGCTGGCGGTGCCTACAAGGTCATAGGGACCGGGGACGGACTGCTGCAGAACAGCGAATTTCGCGCCATATCTGGCGAGGAAGTCGGCGTCCTTAAACAGGACCTCTTTGCAGAAAGCCACTATTAGGGCGTCCTCCATGGTCGGAGTGGGAGGATAACTTAAGGGAGGGAATGGTGGAAATTATGTTTCCACGTAGCCTAAACCTATACCTAACTCCCCGGGTGGATTGGCCCGGGGATGAGTTCCCTCCCTGTCGGGTGTAGACAGGGACGTGTGTACCTATTGGTGAGCCCTAAGCTAGTAAACCCCTCGCCAATCTTAATGTGCGAACGGGGCCCTGACAAGTCTAGCGCGAACGGTGTTGACACACCCTAGAGACACTAGGTGAGTAGCTGAAAAGCAAAACTGTCACCAGAGCCGACTAAGAGACCCCCCAAGGCCGGTTATCTGGGACCCGTCTAATTGACTGCCTCGCCCTGAAGGGGTTCGGGGGGTGTGATTGGGTCAACACCCCACTCGGCTTCGTTGACACCGTATGGTTTCCACCGAGGACCACGAAACTGTGGTTTTACCCAGAAGGGGCCTAGTGAAGCTACTCACAAACGTCTGTTGAAGAAATGAGAATTGCCTTGAAAAAGGCACTTTTTAATTGATTAAAATCACAATACGACTACGATGACGTCACGTGGATGCGAAGAATAATAACAGGAAACACAACACTGGGCCGGGAGCGGGAGAGCGCACAGACACGTCCGTCCGCGACGAGAGTCGAGCGCCGAGTTTGTGATCTCGCAGGTCAACCTGTAAGGTTGTCGTCTGCTTAAGCGAACTCGCCTGTGGTGCCCTAATAAATTAAGGCCTCGAGCCAGGACTTTGGCCAAGTATAAGCGTGCCACCTTATATATATACCACTGGCGGATACTTTAATAAATGTGGGTAACCGAATACATTACACTAGGAAGAACTATTGTGCCTATTTCATGCTTTTGTAATGCTCGAGGTCGAGTCGAGAGATTGTATGCAAAACATAAACAACACAGTTATTTTGTTGTAATAAATACAACATGTACTACATTACCAAGTAATACTCGTTACGGTGTAAGTCTGAAAGCGAGACCGGTCTCGTCTATACCCGGGACACGCACGTGAACCAAAGTCAGACATTATTATCTACTATCTCGAGAAGTCGAGACCTATATCACACTTAACACGAGCCTCACTTACATACAGTAATCAAACCTGACACTACCTGATGGGACATCAAAGTGGGTCTTTGTAAGTGGCCCTTTCTTCAATAAATATTCAGGTATAACCCTCCTGTTAAGTGTCGTGCTGGTAAGGATCAAAGGTTACTTACTGAATGACAACGTATCATGGTAGTACCTACAATAATTATTCAATCTATTAAAGAACATGGTATGTTCGTACGCGAATTTTTCATTTTTTTTTTCAATGCTAGTTGTAAATTAAAGTCAGTTGTTAAATTAGATGATTTAATGCAGTTTCTTAGGAATAAAGTCGATATTTTGAAACCCTTATAGTATCACATAGTAAATCAAATTTTTATAGTGGGAGTGAAAATAAGAAACAGACCAACAATGCTTCATCGCCTAAGATTCATTGTAATGTTATCACTAATAATAAGTCTTCTAATAGTAAATCGCAAAAGAAAGCCTCACGCATGTACAAAGCTTGTCTGATGTGTAATGAAAAACACCCTTTGTATTCTTGGCAAGCTTTCCTAGACTTAAGTGCTAAGGACAGATTCAAGATAGTCAAAGATAAAGATCTGTGCATTAATTGTATGCGTTCTGGTCACTCTGTGGGTACCTGTGTTTTTGGTCCATGCCGGAAATGTGATAAAAACATTAACGTTGATTTGTGAAGTAATAAATAAAAATTACAACTTAGGTGTGGTTAAACTCACAACTAGCGAGCAATCAGCTGTTCCTACTACTGGGATTGATAGTTGTAACACTAAATCTTCTATAGCTACTAATAGTAATTCATTACAGGTACATAATGTGCATGTAAACAGTTATAACAAAAATAATAATACATCTTCGGTACAACATGTATTGTATTCAACTGCCATTGTAAATATACGTAGCCAGTCGGGTGTTGATCATAAAGCGCGTGTGATCCTCGACAGCGGCATTGAACGTTCGTATATTACGCAATCAGTTAGTGAAAAATTAAAAACTCAAATAATACAGTCCACTCAACAAATTCACGGTGTAGGAAACTCAATAACACAGTGTTCGCAATCCTGTAATATTGAGTTAAGATCGCGTAATAGTAGCTTCACTGTACGTGTTCAGTCGTTTCAAGCACTGAACACATGCAGTGAAGCTTCTTCCTCAAATATCGTCTAAGTAACCTACGACAACTTTGAGTACCAGTTATTTTAGTATACCCGATAATGTAATTCTCGCAGTTCCGAGTTTTAATGATAGTCAACAAAAAGACATGTTAATATGCGCGGATTTGTTTTGGGAATTATTAAATGAAGGTAAGATGCGTCTTAAAAATGGCCCTTACCTTCAAAACAAGAAGTTAGGTTGGATTGTGTCAGGTTCAATTCAATATTTTACGAGAAAACCAATGAAGCAAGTAACATGTAATTTTACAAAATCTGCAATTGAAAGTGACACCTGTTCACTCGATCAGTTGTTACGCAAATTTTGGAAAATCGAAGAGTTACCCGTATGTAATAATAATAAGCTCGGCAGCGACGAGGAGCTCACTTGCGAAGAGCATTTCATTAAAACAACAACGCGGCTTGCCGACGGGCGGTTCAGTGTTCGAATCCGGTTGAAGCTTTTACCAAATAAGTTAGGTGACACTCGTAACCAAGCAGAACGTCGATTTTATGCTTTAGAGAAAAAACTACAACGTAATCCTAACTATAAACATATGTATAGCGATTTCAACACTTACAGCTGCTGCTGCAGCTGTCAGAGCCATATACAATCTTCCTCGTCGCGAATCTCTCAGGGAACAATTTAAAGGGATTAATATTATGACAGTACCTTGCCAATTCATTTATGAAAATATTATGTATGTAAGAAAAAATCTACATCTTTTTAATAAAATAAGTGATAGACATAATTTGAATACTAGAAATAAAGATAAAATAGATCAACCATTTTTCAGATTAGCTAAAGTACATACATCATTTATGGGGTACTGTGTTAAATGTTATAACAAAATACCTTGTGATATATTGCAATTATTGTGATATTTTACACTTTGCAGACAAGCTCATTACAAATTAGAGGACTATATACAAGATAAGAATGCTTGGAAATATGATGGTCCAGCTCCATAGGACAACCCCGTCTAGACAAAATCACACTGGTTGCTAATTTAATTTTTTATTTTTTTTACTTACTCACACACTGACTTATTCCTAGTTAATATTTTAGGAAAGTCATATATTTTTACATCGTTTGTAAATATGTGAGCACAATGTACCTATCGCGTCATTCATTTATCTGCCTTTGCTATATTTTTAGTTCTTCTTACCACTTGTGGTATAGTATTTTCATTCTTGGTGCATCGTTTTCACATCTAAAAATATAATTCATGTATACAAAATATTGTAAAACATTTTAAAAGAGTAACGGTGGAGTTTCTTGCCAGTTCTTCTCCATTAGAAACTACTTTTTGGAAGTGGCGCCTAGAATTAGTTCTATTTTTAATGTAATTTTTGACGTTCAAAAGTGCCATTTTATGGGCCTATTTGAAATAAATGCTTTGACTTTGACTTTGACTTTGACTTTACAGCTCACCGAATTACTTCCTACCGCACCACGGAGTTTTTCGCGAACACGCCATGACTACTAGATTGCGTGTCGTTTTTGATGCTGGAATGATTTCCAGCTCGGTGGTTTCGTTGAATGACCTACAGATGGTAGGTCCGGCCATTCAAGGTGATTTGAATGCAATATTACTTAAATTTCGTGAAAACAAATATGTAGCTTGTGCTGGTATAGAAATGATGTATCGCCAAGTATTAAGATTTAATAATCTTTCACTATACACACAATAATTTAAACCAATTTACAACAAAAAACTATTCATAATTTAAAAAAATAGCGTCAAAAAATTCATCCTCATCGCTGTCGACTGGTAATGTACCCAAGAGACTGGCAGCGTTGCCACGTTGTATGGCAATGCTTAGCCTCCAAGTATTAAGAGATAAAGATCAACGCGACCTACAGCTAATCTTGTGGCGCGACAACCCATCCGATTCACTAAAGGTGTACCAATAAAATACCGTAACGTATGGTACGGCTTCTGCACCGTTTCTCAGTTGCCGATGTTTAAAACAATTAGCTAAAGAATGTGAAGTTCCGTATGTAGCGGAGAACATTACAAATAATTTTTACGTCAATTTGATCTGTGGTGCAAATAGTATATCGGAGTTACTAGTCAGGTTTTAAATTCCGCATGCCTAGTTTTACGAAAATGGGTTTTTAACTTTGACCGCGAGAAATCTAACGATGCATTTATTATAACAAAACAACTAGCATTAGGCGATAATATTCAAAACAAAACATTAGGTATTGGATGGAACAATAAGTCGGACGACCTAAACTATTTTTCGCAAATTAAAACAGAAACTAATGTAATTTCTAAACGTATTATTTTGTCGAATGCCTCTCAGATTTACGATCCATTGGGATTAATTAGTCCAGTAATAACAATAGCTAAAACATTGTTACAAAAATGTTGGTTTTTAAAATTAGAGTGGGGCGAACCGGTTCCTACAGATGTCGCGCAAGTCCGGAGCCGATTTGTTAGTAGTTTGTCCTCACTTGGTAATTTACGAATATCGCGCTATGTTATGTGTAATGAACCTACTTATATTGAATTACATTTATTTACCGATGCGTCGCAAACAGCGTATGGCGCTTGTGCATATATCCGCACGATTAATAGTGAATCAGCTGTTACGGTGCGCTTGTTATGTTCCAAAGGCAAGGTCGCGCCTACGGAACCCATAACTATACCTAGGTTAGAGTTGTGCGGCGCTGTATTAGGCGCGCGACTGTATACAAAGGTTATCGAATCTCTGCGATCTACAGTAAATAATGTCGTGTTCTGGACTGATTCTACTATTGTTTTCGGCTGGCTAGGGATGTCACCTAACTTACTAAAAACTTACGTTCAGAATAGAACTGCAGAAATTCATGACTTATCTAAGAGACATCCATGGCGGCATGTTTATGGTAATGATAATCCAGCGGATTTAGTGTCGCGGGGTCAAAGTTTAGAAGCACTTAGCTCTTCATCTTTGTGGTGGGAAGGCCCGCAATTTTTGATTTTGAAGTGCCAAATTTAGGGAATACTATTAATGTAAAACATAATAACTTGCCAGAATTAAAAACAAAGGTAATTTGGCATGTACTAAATCACTTGAATGATATTAATTTGTTTCTATTTTCGAAGCATTCTCAGTATTTACGATTAAAGCGTGTCGCCGCTTATGTATTTCGATTCATAAATAATCGCCGGACGGGTTCATTGACCGTTGAAGAGCTGGAATATGCGGAATTAACATTAGCGAGATTGAGTCAGCAAGAATCATTTAGTGATGAGTATGGTTCTCTGAGAAATAAAAATGGTATAAAGAATGCTCATTTAGTTAAATTGAATTTATTTATTGATGCCACTAATATGATACGAGTCGGTGGGCGAATTCAAAATTTGCGAAACTGCTCTTATCAAAGATGACAATATGCCACCATTAAAGTGGAGCTTAGGAAGAATCCTGAAAACTTACCCTGGAAAGGATGGCGTATCGCGTGTGGCTGATATAAGAATGGCAGACGGCATTACTTGACGGGCGTTTTCGAAAGTTTGCCCGCTGCCCCTGACTGATTGACTAACAAGCGGTATCTGCTGGGCATTCCTGCTTCTTTTTGGAACCTAGCGCTTCCAAAGCCGGGAGAATGTTGCCGCATTATTTCTAACTATTTTCACGTTACTACACTTATTACAATATCAACAGGAAACTAAACTGAAATCACTAGTCGACCGCTGCGATTGGTCGGGCTGCGATGACGCGACGGCTAGTCGGCCAATCAGAAGACAACAAGTGTCAGGGTGTGATATGTCAGTGGACGCCAAGACAAGTGACGTTTATGTAGACAAAAGAAGTATTCCAACGTAAGACGAAACAGAACTTGGTCGTTCCTAAAATTGGGTAACCTAAAACTGTAATTTTTACCAATACACCAGTTATTTTATCAAAAGGTTTTTAAGTTATTTCACCGGCCTCAATCCCTTAACAGTAGCAACAACAGTACTTTTTTCACATTTCCTGCTTTCCTACTACAAAATACTTATTATTTGTACCTACGTTATTATTGCAAGAATTTGAGGAAACCTTAGGTTTTTTAGAAATAAAACTGGATACTCGATTATATACAACAGATTTTTACCGTATTTCTAATGAAGAACTGACGCTGCAATAACTGTGTGTAAATTAGCAACGCTTCGCTTAAGGAGCAATTTGTTAGATTCACATAAAATCAATCTGATAGAATACAGTAGATGACTCCACGATTGGAGACTTTTAACATTTTCAGTAACGTCTTCAACATATCTTAGAAGGGTATAGGGTATATTTGTTTATACTTATTATGGTTTTTTATTTTAGGTCACTGCGTTTATGTTATCATGATTGTGTGCATGACCCATGTTAGCCACGAGCTTACAGAGCGCACTCTGTAAGCTCGTGGCTAACATGGGTGGTAAATAGAAAAACTTCTTCAATCTCCAGTACATTGGTGGCCATACAACGTCAACGACGACAGTCAACAACAATAAGAAAATATCATTGTTCCAAGATAATGTTTAACTAAATAGTAAAATCAGCTTATGCTTGTCCTACTGCAGGGCATAGGCCTTTTGTCATACTGTGAAGGCAAGAGCATTGATCACCACCCTTATTCATATTTTACGTTCTAACAAACGAATTAAAATAAAAGTCATCATCATCATTCTGCCAAAAAAGTCCAGTGCTAGACATAAGTAGGCCCCTCGCGGGAATTTGCTGTATGCGAGAAGCACAGGACCGGTTTATGTGATACATATAGATTGTTGTACACACTTAGTTTAAAAAGATTAAAAGTGAATTTTAAATAATAATAAAACCAGCCTATTATTGTCCCACCCACTGCAGGGCTCGTACAGAGAAGGCACGAGAATTGTACGCTTGCTTAATACAGGTTGGCGATTCATATATATATTAACTATAAGTCAAGGTTACCTCGGAATGGTTTTCATTCACCGATGTCAGTAAACTTAGAAAGTACATAATAATTGGAAAAAGTCACTCTGGTACTTAGCCAAGAATTGAAACCACAACCTCGTGCTTGATTAATGAATCCTTAACCTCTAGACTATCACGACAATGTCAAATCTTACTGTATTAAACGTCAAAATGTCATAACGAAGTATAAACCAAAAATATCTTAATTCTCGACACCACCGAGTTCTGGAGTAATAAAATATTAACAGGATTATTAAATACAAATATGCCTTCTTATTATATTGTTTTATTTGTGTTCGTGCTGGGCCAAACTTTAATGGGAGCAATATCCATCTCCTTTAAAGAGAATAATATAATGACTAGCTTACCTGATATTTCTGATGACGAAGATGACCGAACTACCAAATTAAAACATCAATTAGAACAATTAACTCTGCAACTCCATAGTGCCCACAATGAAATAGAATCCTTAAGTCTAGAAAATAAAAAGCTTAATCTCCTTAACCAGGAGCTACAAAAGCAGAATGCACTGTATAAAACAGTGGCATGCTCCCCTACTAAATTAAAGCTACAATCACCAAAAATTAAGAAAAAAACTGCTAAAATCAACCAGTGTGTGAAAAAAAACACATCGCCAACCAGTGTGCAAAATCATCAACAGTTGGATAAATCAATCACAGATGGCGCTATCCACAGTGCTGGCAACAAAATAAGAAAGACTGAAGCAGAAGTGACACAATTAAACTATAACAGTAAGCTGAACGAAACTAGAACTAGTAAACTATGTATTTTAAGTAGCAATAAAAATAATAAAATGTTAGAAATGGCAGAAGATATATTCCCTAACCACGGAATTTGCCACTACCTAACACCCAACTGTGGTGTTAAGTACCTTATCTCTGACTTGGATTGCAAATTAAAGGACTACAATATGAATGACTACTGCTTGATATTTGTCGGGGAAGAAGACTTTCGTCGGACAAAGAACTATGTCGAACTAACTATCAGTATTCGTGAAACGCTGTCAAAATTACAGCACACAAATATTATATTATGTGCTCCTACGTTCAAACTAAATGATTACTCTGTAATGTTTAATTCGAGAATTGAAACCTTTAACAGTTTGATGTATTTGGATGCTTGTTCATATAATTATGCTTACTTATTTGACTCTAATTATTATCTTGATTATGATTTTGGTATGTTTACGAAGAGTAGGAGTTCTGTAAACAATCGCGGTATGGCCAATATATTGCATAATATAAGATTAATGATTAATGAATTCGCACTGTATAGTGACTTAAATTCGTGTAATTCTTTTGATAAAGTGACAGATTTGCCACACACTGTGCACAGCAATGTTACTGATGAAAATGAACTGTTTTTTCTCTAATAGATATATCAACATATTGCATCAAAATATAGCAGGTTTGATAAATAAATCAGATGATCTGGTGGTATGTCTAGAGGAGCTATCTACTAAAAAGACAAATGTCGATATCTTGTGTATTACGGAGCACTTTATCATGGAGGGGTATCAAAATCTATTATTTTTACCTAACTATAATTTGGCTGCACATTATTGCAGAATAGAACAAAAAAGAGGTGGTGCATGTATCCTCGTTAAAAATGGGTTACAATGGAAAGAATTGCCAAAAGTAGCAAAGTTATCAACTCCAGGCATATTTGAATGCTGTGGCGTGGAACTGACTGGTTATAAGATGATAATTGTGTGTATATATAGAATCCCGAACTCAAATAATTTAAATTTTTGTTTCGACAAACTTGAAATGCTCTTGCAGGATATCTTACGTACATGCTGTAAAAAAAAAATTGTTATCTGCGGAGATTTTAACATTGATGTACTCAAGCAACATAGAGCAACGAATGACCTTGAATGTCTTTTAATGAGTTACAATATGAAACTTGCTTTGAAACAACCGACTCGCATGGCTAGTTTATCGTGCATAGACAACTTTGCGCATAATTTTAACACATGTAAGACTGAAGTACTAGAATGGGCATTATCGGATCATACAGCTCAGCTGCTTCAGTGTCCAGTACAAAAGATATGTTGCATTAAGTACTGGTACGCAACTAGAAGGGACTATAGTACGGAAAATATAGTAAAATTTAAAAAGCATCTGATGAATCTTACCTTTTCAGAACTATATGACACGGATGACCCAAACGTAGCTTATAATCATTTCATTGAGATTTTCAAGCTATTATACGATCTGTGTTTTCCAATAAAAGTGGTTAAAATAAATACAATAAGAAGAACTAAGTGGTTGTCGAAAGGGATCAAACTATGCAGTAAAAAGAAAAGGAAACTCCTATGGCAGTTTCGACTGCATCGTAGTAAGATTAATAAAACAATATTATATAATTATTCTAAAATCTACAAAAAAATTATCCTTTTAACTCAAAAATCACAGAACAATTACAATATAAGAACATCTAAAAACAAATCGAAAACTGCGTGGCAAATTATAAATCGTGCAAAGTATAACGTACCTAAATCTAACATAAATGAAATTAAAATGGGAGGCTGCGTCATATCTTATCACAAAACGATTGCAGAAGCATTTAATAATTTTTTTATTGATAAAATAAAGCCAAAATTGGATGCCGACTGCAGACCTGGGGCGTGTACAATAGATTTCAATAACAAAACTATGTTTCTGGCCCCTAGTATACCAGACGATATTAAAAAGATAATAATGTCCTTGAATAATACAAGCAGTGTAGGTTATGACGGTATTGCTACTTACATATTAAAACATGTTGCGAATGAAATCTGTGGTCACTTGAGTCAAGTCATTAATCTCAGCATTAGCGCAGGCGTTTACCCTGACGCTCTAAAAGTTTCTATCGTCAAGCCACTATTTAAGAAAGCAGATAGGGAGCTAATGGAGAATTATCGGCCGATATCACTTATCCCTATAATTTCTAAAATATTTGAGAAATACATTTACAAGAAACTAAATTCATTTATAGAAAGACATAATATTATATGCGAGGAACAGAAAGGATTTAGAATTGGTAAAACAATTAACATGGCCATTTATGATTTTTTATATAATATTACATTTAACGTGGATAAGAGGACACCTGTCTGTGGCATTTTTTGTGACATGACGCAAGCCTTTGACTATGTCCATTATGGTACACTCTTAAATAAACTTGAAGCATATGGAATTAGAGGAAATGTCAACAATCTAATTAAGTCTTACCTACTGAACAGAACTCAAATAACAAATATAAACCACGTTAACATGAAAAATAAACATGAAATTGTATTTCAATCCTCAGAACGTATAATTTCGTTTGGTGTGCCACAGGGGAGTGTTCTAGGGCCTCCTTTATTTATATTATATATCAATGACCTACCGAAAGGCATCCCTCAATCTCTGACATTATTTGCCGATGATAGCACCATAACGATACCTTGTAAAAGTGTTGATACTTATGAAAGTGACATAAATGATTCTATAAATCGAATGGTAAAGTGGCTAGATGACAATAACTTAAAAATTAACCTAACAAAAACTAAATTAATACATTTTAGTCAACGGATAAATAGCAAGAGTAACTTAAATATACACTATGATGGCCAGTCTATAGAAGAGGTAGAAACAACCAAATTTTTAGGGCTCAACATTGACAAAAAACTGAATTGGAAGACCCATATCGAAATCTTGTGCAAAAAAATCAGTAATTCTGCATACGCCCTGCACACATTGTCGTCCATATTAAGTGTGGAGGCATTACTTAAAGCCTACTATGGTTTAACCGAATCTCATCTACGCTATGGTGTAATTTTTTGGGGCAACTCAACAGACAAAGACACGGTGTTCAAGGCTCAGAAAAGATGCGTTCGTTCAATGTTTAAAATAAAACCTACTGATAGTTGCGTGCCTTACTTTAAAAAATATAAGATACTTACTTTGCCATGTCTGTACATTTTAGAAGTAACTGTTTTTGTCAAAACAAATCCACACCGATTTAGACGATTAGATGAAGTAGTACCACGTAATAGGCGCGACAATAGCAGGATATGCTCTCATACTGCGAGAACAACCCTCATGAGCAAAAGTGTCTTCTGTATGGCTCCTACCATATTTAATAAGTTACCAAAAAGTTGGAGAGAACTGCCCTTGTCACTTTTGAAAAATAAGCTGAGAATTTTTTTAGTTAGTAAAATATATTACAATGTTATAGATTTTTTAAATGAAAAGGACTTTTCTATTCCGACTTCCAATATATAGATAAGAATAACATTTTGAATTTTGTATCAATTTTGAATTATTCTATTTGACTGCATAATAATGAATATCCTGGGAATAATTTAATCTATGTTGACTATAATATACCTATAAAATCTTGACATAAATTATTATTTATTTGTTTTGTAATTTGTAATGAAATTTAAAATGATTAAGAAAAATGCAATTTAATGTAATCTTCTATACCCACAAAATTTGTACGCCGTTATTGGTAAAACATGGACGCACACAACATACTATTACCTCAATACCTTGCATGTCTGATTAGTCAGTTTATGTAAACGCATGTTTGACAAATAAATGATCTTATCTTATCTTATCTTATCTTCTCAGTATATTTATGAAAACCTTATGAATGGACGTAAAAATGTTAATTTGTTTAAAAAATACTGTTAAATCCATAATATCAATAGGAACAAACACAAATTTGTTGTTGCTACTACCAGGCTCAAGAAAATTATAAACTTCCTAGTTAGATTCAAGAACCAAGCCTTAAAAAAATCAAATCTTTAAAGTAGCGGAAACTACGCCAGAAAGTCTATTATACTGTCAAAGACTATACTGAAGACAAGAAGGCATGGGATTAGGCTGCTCCAATAAATTTTACAAATTTAAGGTTTAATATTATTTTGCTAACTGTTTTACTTAAAGTATGATTTTTTCTATATTTGTACTTTTTAAAATAAACAACGACATGTATAGTTACGGTTTAAGTATAATATATTTTTTATTTTTGTGAATGTGAGGACTATGTGTGTATTTTTTTTATTTTTATTCAGGCAGTTTTATTGATGTTCTGGCAGTTTGAGTAATTTATGCGGCTTACCTAAATGTCCTTTCTTTGGATATGGTCGTCGAATTGTTGAGCTCCTTAAGTTCTATGTTTAGCTACATGACTGCTGACAAATCCGTTCACTGACTGGACAGGTCCACTCATTCTGTGTTGTTCTTTCCTCAAAAGAATATTTCAGAAACCAAACTACATGGTGAAGACCATGTAGTTTGGTTTGATCTGACCAAGATTATGTCTGGACTTTAAAAGAGACTGTGACTTCTGAGTTTGTTTCGGCCTTCCTTCTCAGTGTAGTCAGATAGGAAACGCCGATATATGAGTAGTTATGAAAATATGATTGACGTGTTTGTGCAAACCTACTTACAGAATTAAATCAAAACTTTAAGTCACTATATTAATGGTAATTTAAGAGAGTTACCAAGGTCTTGTCTATTCTTTTTGGAATTTAATTTCGAACACTGACGTTACTTGTTTGTGAGTCGGCCTTCTCTAGAAATACGAAATAATTTATAAAATAACACTTGAAATATTTAAATCTTTTTGTAAGACAGTAGCCATTCTGCTCTTTGGAGACTTTACTCAGCAACAATCGTAAAAAAATAATTGTAAATTAAAAAATCCTACGAATCAAACAACAAAACAAAAAGTATTGTTTTTATCCTTCAGTTTATGAGTAAGTGTTCCAAACAAAAAAAAAGAAGTTTACACAAAACGTTGCACTTCAACATTTGAACATTAACCGTTTACATTCTGTCAAAAAAGTATCGGGAATGGATGATTTGTTCATGGTACTAAATTCTTTTCTTTTTGTTTTCTGTTGTAGTTAGATTGGCGCAACTGTTTTCCATTTTGGCGCGGAGTTTGAGTTGCATGTGTTATTTAGATTTAATGCTTTGCTGTTTATAGTTAGATCATAACTTGTGTGTTTTGCGAATTTCATAATGGACAAAAACACTGAACAAAGAGTTTGACTTAAATTTTGCAACGCCAATGGTATTTCGTGTTCGGAGTCACTAGACGTCCGTGCGTGGCTGCAGGCCACTCTATGCATACGTTTTGGTGGGATCGGCGTCCGCAAAATTTCCAGTGTAAGCCTACCGGTGTTCCTGTCCTGGATCCATAGCACCTAAAACTTAACCTCAAGAATCTTAGCCTGTTCTCAGGCTGACTCTGAAGTGCCGTGTTTGACCGATGCATATGCGGTGAACGCCTGGAAAGTGGCTTGCCCGGACACGATTCAGCCCGAGAACCCGTCTTCCCAGAGACAGTGGGATGAGTAGCTCTGCAGGTTGGTACGAAATAATCTCATTAATTCATCCCCCAATTTTGCCGAGCGTGCCCGCCTGCTGGCTGTAGGTGAATGGGAGTCGAGCTGCCGGCTTCAGGCGCTCAAACAGCGCAAGTATAATAACCTTATTGGGAGCTATATGTTTTAGCCGTTTGGGGTTCAAACACCAGGTCCTTGGGGTCAGAGTGCTCATCAGCTATTTCGGGACATCGCCAAGCGGTTGGTCGACTCTTCTCGTGACCAGGGCTGGCCTATTTTTTACCAAAATAATCAGCATTCCCATCCAACGTGGCAATGCTGCCAGACTTTTGGGCACTTTTCCCGTAGACGGCGATGCGGACGAATTTTTTGCTGTCATACGAGCTGTTTTCGACTTTTTTTATTATAAAATAAAGTAAGTAGGAATTAAGTATTGTTATTATTTAAAAAAAAATACAACAAATAATAACACATGTAAATATTGCCGGCGGGGCTGTAGAAGCGCGCCAGTGGGCTCGCACACCTGTGCTCGAACACTTACCTTGTAGTACAGCAAGCGTACCTACGTGTGGCCGGGCAGGTCGCCGGCGGGGCGGTGGAAGCGCGCCATTAGCGCCAGCAGCAGCAAGCGCGGTGGGCTCGCACACCTGCGCCCATACGTCCTTACAAATTATACCTCTAGAAATAATTAGAAATAATCAATTCACCTAAAATTAATAAGATCACACACAAGTGAAATGTGAAAAATTAAAAAACCTAACATAACATCACGCCTTGTTTCCCCGAAGTATTGGGCAGTTATGTTTAGGTCCCATGTAATAGACGGCGAGCCTATTGCCAACAACCGGGCACAAATCCAGACTCCGGGCTGCTATTGAGAAATTCCAGATAGAAAAACCCAATAACATTTAGCCCAACCTGGGAATCGAACTCAGGACCTCATGGTCAGCAGTAGCGATTGCGACCACTAGACCAACGAGGCAGTCCAAAAAAAAAAAGGACTAAAAATATATTTACAAAATATGACTTACGAATCAGTCATTCATATAACATAGATAATGTCACAGATTAGGAAAAATCAAATTTAAAAAGTGAGTTTGAGTTTGAATCAAATTTAAAAAGCCACACATAAAAATTATTCAAAAATGTTACTTTGGAATCTGTCAAAATTCAATTAATTTAAAATATAATGTCCCAGATTCAAAATAATATCAAAATTCAAATAAAAGTGTATTAAAATATAATAAAATATAAACATCGAAAACTGAATAAATGGTGGATGTCATCTCAGTTAGATGTCATCATTAAAGAATTCGTTCAGTGAATAATAGTATCTGTCTACCAGTGGTTTCCTGAGCCGTTTAATTTAATTAATAAATTATTATTTAGTTCCATTTTAAGTCGTAAGGTATTTCATTATATATTTTACTTGATGTTACACTACGACTTGTGCTGTGTAATATTAGCCCAGATTGTGGTATTAGGACTGAGATTCCAAAATGTGAACGCGGTGCATATCGGCGAGGTTGGTCTGTAATTTTAAGGTAGAAGTGTGGATTTTGTCTTACGAATTTTCAGATTTCAAGAATAGTTAGAATTGTGGCGGCATCTACACCGCCACATGCGAACAACGCATCACACTGACGTCACAAAAATCCTGCATAGCGCAATCAGAGTTTGCCGCGCAGCTAGCATATACTCGTATACAACTTCCCGACATCAATCGTCGGGCAGTTGCCCACCAGATACAACACCCGTCTGGTCGGAGGATCCTCCCTTTTCCAAGAGTATGAGTGAACTTTACACCCTGTTCCTCATATCTCTATACTGGTGACCCCGAGTATGAACGTCAGCGCAGCCTTCGTGCAACTACTTCAGCGTGACGTCATCATCATCACTCCCGCAAGCTTTAGAGCGGCGAGTCACACAGCCAGCCAGCAACCACGGCTCGAACGGTTGTCCTGCCCATCAGCATGCAGCCCAAGCGCTTACCTGGTCATCACCCTCAGCCTCATCAGCAACCCTAGAACAGCACACTGCACATTCGGCCGGTGCACAAACAGAGCGCTAAATCCCTCTCCTGGTCGACACCAGCAGTCAGTCACCCCGACTCACCGGGGCATCTTCGCAGACAGTTCCGACTCACCGCGAAGTATGCGACACCCGGTTCCAACCCACGGGAACCCCAACTGGCTCTGGCTAGCATCGCAAGATACAAAAATTCTGCATCGCCCACCAAATACGAGAGATTTTCTGATAGTATAGGAAGAGGTTTAGGGAAATTAGTAAGTAACAACCTGAGTATTTCTACTCAAAACTATTGTTTACCAGGAACATCCTTCAAAGAAATTATAAAATCAATTACAAGAACCCAATATGATAATAACAATACTAACATTACTGTATTTGTAGGTAATAGTTCTCAGGTCAGAAAAGAAGATATCACTGACAGTGTTACTTAGATTTTAAAGCTAAATTGTAATAAAATTATTTTGTGTGCTTTCCCATATTTTGAGAGGTTATCAAATAGAAAAAAACAATTACATACATATGCTTAATAAGCTTATATTTTTTGACACCAACATTTTTGTTGAAAAGTTAAAATCGACAAAGAATACAGTGTATCTGCCCATTAGGTTTAGACATAAAATAGCTAGGCTATTAGCTAATATTATAAACTCAGACATAAATAGTATATCGAAGTCTAATTATATTATTAACACCGCAAATATTAGTAGTAATTCTAATGTACAGGTGGTCACCTCAAGTAACTGTAGCACTAATGCTATAACTGTTTACAATAATTGTACGAAGGAGGGGAGGAACAATAATTGTAACTGTTTACAATAATTGTACGATTATTCCATGTGTCACTATGGCAAATTCTTGTCCAAATGTGGGGTCCACAAGTAGTAGGATCTCATTGCCTGGTGATGGCATGGGAGTCTTGGAGCTCACTCTGGATGTTATTTTAAACTAGATAGTAAGACAACAGAAGATTCCAGTAACAATACAGTTATACCTACCAACAACAAGGTGTCTTCTTGCTCGCAAATAGTTAAGTGCAAAAAAGGTTCTAAAGTGAATTCCTTGACAATATTTCATCAAAATATTCAAGGTTTTTCTTCCAAACAGTTAGAAATAGAACTATTATTAGAGAACACCATGTTCTAAATTATTTGTTTAACTGAACAGTGGTTGAAAGATGATGAAATGCTAATTAATTATGAAAATTATAATGTGGGCAGTTGTTTTAACCGTTAAATCTATGCTGCGTGGGGGTTCACTAATCTTAGTTAAAAAGTATATTAAATCTAAGACTCGTAAAGATATAGTTGATCTTTCGGTTGAACATAGCATTGAACTGTCCTGTGTTGAGCTAGATAAGCATGTTTTAGTGTACGTTTAAAGACCCCCAAATTATCAAAACTACTCCGTATTTGAGTCAGTAATGGAAGATGTTCTAGCAAAACTGGCAACTGGTAAAAATCGCTAATTATCTCTGGTGACTTTAATATTAATATCTTAGAGAACAGTTCAAATAGCAGTCGATTATTAAGTCTCTTTAAATCAATCAATTTGTCAAATGTGTTTTCAGAACCCACCCGCATAACTACAAATTCTGCTACATGCATTGATTTTTTGTTGCTGCGACTACTTACATATAGCCATTGTAAATTATCTCCCTTCTGATCACAGCGGTCAAACCGTTGCTTTCAAGTCAAACACACCTTTACAAAAAATTCAGATACAATCTAGACAAATAACGCCCAGCAATCTAAATAGATTTAATAATAACTTAATTTGTAAGTTAAGTATACCGGGCCATATTAGAAACAACGTAAACGAATTATATGAGGAATTATTTTCGGTAGTGAGCATCGAGTTCAATAATACTTTAAAGAAAAAAACAAAAAAATTTGCACCAATTTTTTGTTCAGTGACTGGGCAACTAAGGGTATTAAGAAATGTAGGGAAAAATTGTTTGAGCTGTATGGCCTTAAGCCTTACATTAACTCTGGAACTTTTAATAAATACGTTGCTAATTACTCTAAAACTTTTAAAAATACATGCACGGTAGCTAAAGCCTTGTACATTAGCAACAAGATCAAAACAGCCGATGATAAAATAAAAACGGTTCGGAAAATTATCAATGACGAAACCAACAGGAAGAAAAGACACAATAACGATTTCACACTTCAGACTTCATATGGTCTCGTAAGCACTAACAAAGAAGTTGCTCAAGAATTTGTTTATTTCTTTACCAGTATCCCACTTAAAACGACTGAAACCTTAAACTCTTCGCCCTTGCGTTCCATTGACTTATTAAAAGCAAACATTTCATCTTGCCAGATTGAATTTAATTCAAGCATATAAACCCCTGTAATATTAAAAAAATTTAGAGGTCCCTGGTTGGGAAGCCAAATGTAATAATAAAAAAAATTAGAAAAATAATTGTGTGTGTTTCTGAATGTGTGATCTCCTAAAAAAAGGTATGTAAGAATTGAAATTTCGGGCGCTGTGGAGCGACACACTATTATTGGATAGCCAGATAAAGTAGGAGAGATTGAACAATTAATCATAGGATGGGGGCCTGTGGATGTCAATGGTGATTAAAAGTCTCACTACCTTGAACGTTCCCAGTTTATTCTTTACCTTTAGCTTATTGCATACAATTATACTATAATAAATTTTAGTTGCTATCTCATCATTGCATCTTTTAGGTAATTTTAAATTCGCAGCTGAAGGCTGTTTTTCTATGATAGAAAAATAAAAAATAAAAACTTGAAGGTGAGCCCCGAGAGCCGGAAGGTAATCAGCCCCCGTGGAAGGCCAGTAAAAATTCCTCGGTTGAAGTAAAGGTGGAATAAGCATCCACAATTGTAGGCGCTTATTCCAGGTATTTAAAACTCGTGTCTCTCTCGGTGTACCGTGATGACAGCTGGTATAAAAAGCCGGAGGGAGGCGAGCGAGGGATTCAAAAATCCGATAGAAACACAATCTGGGACCATTCCACGGGTCCTTTGGATTAGGATTAGGGCATTAAAGCGCCCGAGGTCCCCGATTATTTACGATTCCATTTAGGGAAAATCAGGAGACCTGTCACCTTCACCAACAAAGATCGCAAAAGTGACTTGTCCAATTTTGACGTCGAAAATGTCATACGAATGTATCACAGATAAAAAATACAATTTAGAAATCGTTCCGAAATCGACTATAATTATCAATACATGTAACGGTGTAAAAAAACTCGTTACATCCCTCCCCGAAAAAAATAAAAGAAAGCATTTTCTTTTATGCACAAAAAACCACGATCAAGGTAAAACGAACAGTTTCCAAAAAAAACACGAAATATAAACAGCAACATGTATACAAACAACACTAACAGGTGCAGACTAGAAACTAGCACAACCGACCCATAATATCAAAAGAACCACAAGAGTACAGTTAAGCACCTTCGCCACTGACTGACAAGTTAAATCCAAGAAATATTATAGAATCAGTTAAGTGCAGCAGTCGCTTAATACTGTAAAACAATACAACAGAACTTTATCCAATTGTGTGCGGTTGGGCACCATCGCCACCGACTAACAAGTTTAAAATTCTAAAAACAAACAAAAAATACTAATATGAATTCGGTTAGGCACTATAGCCGCCGACTAGCAAGTATAAAGCTTAACAAACAAACAAAAAAAATTACTAATATGAGTTCGGTAAGGCACCATAGCCGCCGACTAGCAAGTATATTTATAAGATAACAGGATAAAAAGAATATTAATTCGAGTACAGTTAAGCGCAAAGGCCGCTGTTTAACGAGATTAATCCAAAACATTATATATGAGTGCAGTTAGGCACTATCGCCACTGACTAGTAAGAACAAATTATAACTGTGAGAAACAGTATAAGAACCTTCACATCTCTAATTAGAGATGCAAAGAAAAAAAAAGATGTTGTGATCGGCTCAACTCCACCAACTTTCCGAGCACAAACAAAAAAAAATGTTGTGATCGGCTCAACTCCAGCAACTTTCCGGGCACAAACAAAAAAAATGTTGTGATCGGCTCAACTCCAGCAACTTTCCGGGCACAAACAAAAAAAAAATTGTGATCGGCTCAACTCCACCAACTTTCCGGGCACAAACAAAAAGAAATCACTGTGTTCTTCCTAAGTGCACCGCGAAATATTCTATAAGTCACTAATAGGAGTACCACAATGATAAAAAAAAATAGGTAAACAAGTGTTAACAAAACTTACAAAGGTAGTAGGCACCAAATCAGGAATTGCATGCAAAAATTTACACTGGAAAATTGCATACAAGACTGTTTAAAAAAAATATAATAATACGACCTTTCGTTATGGAAAATGTATCTGTGTGAAAGGTCCTAAGTTGTTATTTAGAAGGTTAAATCAAGATTTTAATAAATTTACAAGAAGTTACCTAAAATACATCTTCATTCAAACTGCCTATAACCTATCATCCATCCCAACGTGCATCACACTATCAAAAGCAGCCTTCAATCAAAATCATGAAAATCAAGATTAACAATGGGAAACCAAATTAAAATTTTATTATATCCTTAACATGATAACGACCAGTCGTTCCCTTATTAAGGTCTTTCAGAATATAAACATTATCAGAGATCTTTTCAATAATTTTACATTTAATAAACTTAGGAGCAAGTTTTGCCGAAAAATAAGTAGGTGCATGAGATTGAACGAAACTTCTCCACACGACATCACCCACATAAAAAAAAAATTACTTTGCGACCTTTGTTATAATAGCGAGCATTACGCTGATAAGCTTTTAATAAATAAGATTGTACTTTAGCAAAAACATTACCAAGAGAATTGAGAAAATAGGCATAGTGAACTCTATTGAAAATTCCCAGTTCATCTATGTTATCGATAGAATCACTAAAACGATGTAAAGAAGCATCAAAAATAAGTTCTCTACCAAACATCAAAAAATTAGGTGTGAAATCTGTGGCCAGATTAACACTATTATTTAAAGCTAGTTGAATATTAGGTAAATATTTAGACCAAGTTCTATGATCATCTTTGACAAAACAAGCTATGCAAACTTGCATAGCTTGTTTTGTCAACAGTTTTATTATATCTCTCAACAGTATTATTTTGCGGCGTATATAAAGTATTATAAAATATTTTATTAATGTTAAAACCCTTCAAAAACTCTACAAAATGTTTAGAAGTGAATTGTGTACCATTATCACAAACAATTATTTTGGGACAACCAAATTTAAGAAATATATCTTTTTCAAAAAGTTTATTAATTACTCTAGTAGTAGCATTTATCATAGGAAAAATCCAGCAGTATTTAGTAAAAACATCAACAACTGAAAGAATATATTTATGTCCAGAATAAGATTTAGGCAATATACCTATAATATCTACTGAAAGCATCAATATAGGACGATCAACTTTTTTAGGGTTAACCATAATACCAAAAGGAGGTTGAGTGGTATGTTTATAAGCATTACAAGTATCGCAAGCTAGAATATATATGTCGGCGTCACCGTTAGCGGTAGGTGCAAAGCGGTACGTTCGCCTCCCCACTCTCCCCACTTCTCAAGCAACTTAATGTAAGCTAGTGCGCAGCGAAGAGTGGGATCATTCTTGTGGCAGGCTCGGCCCGGTGCGCCTGCTGTAGCGCCTAGAGCTATTATCGCGATCCATTTAATTAATTAACAAGCTGTTGGAATAAAAGAGTTGGTTACTGCTATATCTCATACTTTCATTTAATATGTCGGACCTCTGCCTTCAGGTTATTTCATGGTGGTTATTTGATAAGAAATTGTGAGTGAAATAAAGTGATTGTGCTGTAACTAGTATCTCTATTTTCTTCGCCCGACAATCCACGCCTACTTACAAAGTGCAAGTGTAATATTGCTGATGAGGGCCTATCCCGATATCAGAATTGGGATTCGAAGGGCAAAAACCTGAAGAAAATAATGACGACAGTGTAGTGTGGGCCAACGTCTAATCTGTTCAAAATATGGAGTTTTTGCTATCACGACTTCCGGCAACCACTTAACCGTAAACGTCAAATTTCACCGCAACTGCGCGACTGATACGGTTTGATCCTGATAATGACAATCGCTTCAATGGCACATGTCATCGTTAAAGCACAACAGTCCAAAAATCAAGTGATTGAAGCAAGTGGCAGTACGAACCTTTGACCGAAGTGAAGAATTCGAATCGAGCACCAGCACCGAAGAGTCGTGATACGAACCGTCTCACCTGCTACGTGTATGGACAACCACATCATCCGGTGAGCTCGTTCCTTTTCTTTTTAATAGATAATCTGGTAGTTCGTTTGTAGCTTTTAGCTTTGTCAAAAAATCCAGGGCACTATGCGCTGTGATTTAGTTTACCTTACAGGTATAGGTAAAGAAAACGTTAAATATGAATCGCAGAATACTGAGCCGTGGTGAAATTCAACACGCCAGTGTCCTTTTTGTTTCATGTTGTACCTGTTAACTCAATTACAGAACCAGTTATTATAGGTAGGGATCTATTAGATAGTAGATCCATGTACGTACGGATTCTGACAAAATTACATTCTATTTGGGGTAAGAAAGTTAACGTTACTGAAGAGGTTCATTATCATATACCACAACATCAACACTGACCTACATGGTGAAGATAAACTCGCATTAGTTCAGTGCGAAAGGATAATTGATTCTTTATTAGTGGTATGGTGTTTATGGTTAAAGAAAATTATTTCTCGATAAGTAATTGCAAAGATTTCACTTACTTGAGAACGTTTTTAAACTTAAAATACAACTTGGACACACAAACTAAGCAGCTATTGTTTGAATTTATATTAAATCATCTAAGTTGTAATACCAATTCTTTTCGTACGCAAATAACATTATTAACCAACACAAAACTTAAAACTTTTCGATCCACCCGCAAAAGAAATAATTACCGTAGATAAGGAATGCGATCCCGGTGCCACAATAAAGCAATGCAGTAGTAGGGCAAGTCTGTTTAATGGAGTAGTGTTTGATCATTTATAAAGCGATTTTTTTAATTTAATTTTGAAAATACCAAACGTCTAGTTTGCATTTCATTTTGCATTCTTTACTTCTACAGGTAGCTTATTATATTGTTGCACTCCCGCAAAAATAATTGTTCCCTCGCCATTGACTGTCCGCACTCGCGGTAGTAAAATGTGATCGTTCCTACTATTGCTGCGATTGTGTACCTGATGTATTTTTGTGTGAATGAACTTACTTAGAATTTTTAAGTATTCTGGTACAATATGCAGGAAGTTGTTTAATATTCATGAGTTTCGTTTCCCTGTAAATTTTAACTGTAGGTGTGAGGTAATCATAGTGAAATAATAGTTTAATAATTTTATTTTGAACGATCTGTAGGTCCTTTAGATTAGTTTTTGGCGGGTTGCCCCATATTTCACGTGTTTTACATTAAGAATCTTGAATCAAATTAAAAGGGCCTATCAAATGGACAGACAAGTTATTTACAAAAAAGTGATCGAAATACTAACATTAGAACCGGTTCTGACTAAAATGATTTGACTGGAACGCACTGATTAAACTTCACACTTGTGTGCTGGGCCTCAAGGGATTGTTCGGGTCTCAACTCCATCCTATGCTTAGGGTTTCTGCACAATGTTATACTGTACATTTAGACATCGCGGAGAAGTTGTGTGGAGGAATCGATGGTAGGGATTATTCTTGTCATTGTTGACTCTTTCACTAAATGCATCCTTCTCGAGTGCACTTCTTAGTTGGATGCAGCAGGTGCAGATGAAGCACTAAAGGAGGCTCTGTCTTTTCGGTGCGACTTCGCGGATCATTTCGGATCGGTGTGAGTATTGTATTGGCGCATACAGAGCAATTTTATGATGAACATAGTGTAGAGTTGCACCTTGTTGCTAACGGTTCTGGCAGGGCAGGTGTTCGGGTAGAGAGAGTCATGAGGACATTGAGGTGCTTACTTGTTATAATCGAAAGTGAATCTGGTGGGACCTGGCGCGGCAAGCTTCTCGAAGTGCAGTTAGTGACGGATGGTGCAAGGTCTATGGTACACACGAACAGAACTTGTGTCCGGCACTCGGGCGCGGCTCTTAAGTCTGGCTTCATATTTTGAGTCTGGGTTTCGGTTAGATTTGGTTGAAATTCGTAAGATAGCATCCGAGAATATTGGGAGAGTTGCTGCGTCACAGTGGGAAAAATGAGACCGTTCTACAGTGGTGATTCCTACTTCATTGAATGTGACAGGGGGGGTTCGATTGGGCTTCGCAGGGAGTACAGACTTCCCTTTGTTGTGTCTCTAATAGAGAATGCAAATATGGTCGTAAGCATTTTCGTACCATGCCCGGGGGAAGTGAGGGCTTGGTGCATTTAGCTACCACCTTGATGGGTAGCTTGAAGGAGGCCGAGGTGACGGCAGTCCGCGATTGACGAGTGGAGTGGGCGTCGTCGGGTGGTTTTAGTGATGCTTTGTCTATTTGTAGTTCACGTACGTTATCCGCCAGCTCTGGAAACCTTTCGGCCTCGGAGAGTGAAGAAACGTAATTAAACGTAACATTGGTACTAATCTGTGAGATAAAGTAAGGGACTGACTCATGCGGGTTGACGTCCTATGGTGTGTGTTATTGGGTAGTCTAAAGAACTGGCTTATGCAGCCCGATGTTCTGGGTCTTATTATAAAGTGATCGTCTAGTCTGAGAGGCTATGAGATCAATGGAGATATGTGTGGTACTACTTAGTGATCGGATAGACGCTGATTGGTTGCCTGGTCCATGTTATCTGGAGAGATAACTAAGGCTGAAGGGACGCCTATTTAAGTTGTCTGGCTCAGTTCCTGAAGGTTGATTTTGTGGGTTATAAAACGTTGTAATGTATGTCACTGATGGACGAGCCTACAAAGTAATGTATCTACCAGTTTTATTCTTTTTACAGAAAAATGGTCCCGCGGTGACTTCCAAGGGGATGGAGACAAGGACGTGCGAATGTCAGTCTGACCGTGACGGCGCTTCAATACTTAAATTAGTGTTATTTAGTTTTCATAGATGTCGTTTGTTAGTTTTGAGTGTTATGAACATGAATTATGTGTCTGCTACGACACATTCAATGACATGACACTCTGACACAACACAGAACGCTTATGCACCTTGAAGTGACATTTTGCTGGCTGTATGACATGAGACTCGGTCGGCATCGCACAGGCGTGCTACGCATTCGGTGGAGTGTCTAAGTCAAGCCTATTCTTAAGATTAACATAGTTTATTTCTGATAGAGGCTCTAAAGTAAATGACTTTGGTGGTAGTGAAACTACCAATGAACATAGCATGTGTGCATTGTTGAGACAAGTACTTTAATACATTTGATTATATAATCTACAGGGACCATTTTAGTCCGGACTAACAAGAGACAAAAAAGAGACTAAAAACAGAGACTAAAAAGAGACTAAAAAAAAGAGACTAAAAAGAGATTAAAAAAAGAGACTAAAAAAGAGACAAAAAGAGACCAAAAAAAGATAAAAAAAGAGAGAAAAAAAAACTGTATATACTGGAGTGATCTTGAAGGGTCATTCATGACCGGACCAAGCAGTAACAATCCTGAAGGGTTTGTTATAACCGGACCAGGAGATTATAACTCTGTAGGGTCGTAAGACCGGACCAGGAGGTTATAATTCTGAAGGGTCATTTGACCGGTCCAGGCGGTTATAATTCTGAAGGGTCGCTAGACCGGGCCAGAAGATTATAACTCTGAAGGGGTAAACCGGACCAGATTGCTAAAGTTCTGAAGGCTCAATAACAAGCGGTCCAGAATTAGTAGTAAACTCTGCAGGGCTGAACCGGACCAGATTACTAGTATAAGTCCTGAAGGCTCAATATTGAGCGGTCCAGAGTTGGTTGCACAGTCAGTAGGGATGACCTGGATTTTTTGCTCATCGAGATTGCTAGTCAGGATGAACGAACATTAATAATAACGTTATGTCTTTTTAGACAATGCTTGATGAGTCTTCGCGTACGAGGACGTCCGCACGTCAGTATGGCCGTGTCGGCGTCACCGTTAGCGGTAGGTGCGGCGGGCCGAGTTACGCTGTGCAAAGCGGTACGTTCGCCTCCCCACTCTCCCCACTTCTCAAGCAACTTAATGTAAGCTAGTGCGCAGCGAAGAGTGGGATCATTCTTGTGGCAGGCTCGGCCCGGTGCGCCTGCTGTAGCGCCTAGAACTATTATCGCGATCCATTTAATTAATTAACAACCTGTTGGAATAAAAGAGTTGGTTACTGCTATATCTCATACTTTCATTTAATATGTCGGACCTCTGCCTTCAGGTTATTTCATGGTGATTATTTGATAAGAAATTGTGAGTGAAATAAAGTGATTGTGCTGTAACTAGTATCTCTATTTTCTTCGCCCGACAATCCACGCCTACTTACAAAGTGCAAGTGTAATATTGCTGATGAGGGCCTATCCCGATATATATTTTGAACATCATTAAACATCCCTTTCCAAAAATAGTGTTGTTTTAATTTATTTAAAGTTTATGAATACCTAAGTGTCCAGAATTAATGTCATCATGATTAGAACGAATTGTATCTAATATGTGTTCTTTAGGAATAACTATCTTCCAATTAAGATTACTATTAGGATCAAACTTACTTTTACAAAACTTATATAAGACTTTATGTTCTACTCTAAAGTTCTTATATTTGCAAGGAGACTTTTGACAATTAATAAATTCATTTTTTATACCAAGTATCATAAACATCATCTTTTAAAACTAAATTATTTTCAGAGATTCCTATAGCAGCTATTTCAATACGAGACAAAGCGTCTGGGACTAAATGTAATGATCCTTTTAATGAACTATATCAAAAGTAAATTGAGAAATTCTAGCAGCCCAACGTGCTAAGCGTCCACTAGGATTGCTAAGACCTAAAAGCCACTTTAAACTAGCATGATCAGTTATTACTGTAAACTTCAATCCTTCAATATAAGAGGTTTAAAATGTTCTACTGAAGCTAAAATAGCAAGTAATTCACGTTCTGTAGTACTATAATTGCGATCACATTTATTGAGTGATCTAGAATAGAACGCAATAGGATGTTGATCTCCATTATCATCCTCTTGACTCAAAACACTACCAATGCCAACAGAACTGGCATCACAATGTAAAAAGAAAGGGCAAATTAGGGCATTGCAAAACCGGAGCAGTAATTAAAGCTTGCTTCAACTCATCAAATGCATTCTCAGCTTCATCATTCCAACAAAGTGGTTTCTTAGAATTCTTACTTCCCGCCGTTAATTTAGTTAGAGGAGAGGCAATATCAGCAAATTTACAAATGAATCTACGATAGTATGAGCATAAACCTAGAAAACTACGAAGCTGTTTAACAGATTCAGGACGTGGGAAACCTTTAATGGTATCTAATTTAGAAGGATCAGTATGCAAACCATTACTATCTACTATATAACCAAGATAGCGGAGTCTATCTTTACAAAAATTACACTTTATCAAATAAACTGTCAAACCAGCATCTTTCAGTATACTGTTAATTTTATGTAAATACTCTATATGTAAATTAAAATCCGAATTTACGCAAATTAAATCATCTAAATAACAAAACACAGTATTATCGAATTCAGGTCCAAAAAGTTTATCTACAAGTCTCTGCAGTTCAGCAGGTGCGTTGGTGAGACCGAATGGCATACAGACAAACTCGAAAAGTCCTTTTCCCGGAACTACAAAAGCAGTCTTTTCTCGAGAAGATTTTTCCAGGGCTATTTGCAAAAATGCTTTAGAAAGGTCAATGGTACTAATAAATTTAGCTCCCCCCAGGTTATCTAAAATTCTAGAGGTATAAGGAAGAGGGTAAGAATCTTTTACAGTAACTGAATTTAAACGTCTTGAATCCAAACATAATCTGGTACTACCATCCCTCTTTTCTACAGCTAAGACAGGTGAACACCAAGGCGATTTAGAAGGTTGGATGATTCCTTCCTTTAATAAGACTTCTACTTCATCAAAAAGTTCCTTCTGCTTTGCAGGACTTAACGGCCAATATCGTTGTTTAAAAGGTTCGCTAGTAAAATTAATTTTTATGTTGAACAAGATGAGTAAGACCTAAGCCTCTCTTTTCATAAGAAATATCTTCAAAGAGTGTAACAGTATCATTTAATTTTTGTTTCTCAGAAGGTGAAAGTTCACTAACAGAGGTGACTGAACAAACTTGAACTGTATGGCATCGAGCGTAAGTTATATTTTTACGGAAAATTGTAAATAAGGTCTAGTATCGTTATCTTTAACAAATAAAACAGGAGCTGATCTATAAATTTTGAAAAATTTCTTTAAGTAATCTAACCAATTCGCAAATTCTCTGTTACGAGTAGCATCGTCAGGTTTGTGATATTCAGCAAACTTTTCTTTCATCGAGACGCTCGCGGTTATGTCAGTAACAACAGGGGCTCGATGCGACCACACACTACCCTATTGCTTTGAGACCGTCGACCTAACACCTTGGAGACCGTCGGCAGCAGAGTGATCGGCCGATAGCTCTCCGGCTTCAGGATGTTCTTCCCCGCCTTGGGGAGCATGATGACGCGCCCCTCCTTCCACGAGCCGGGAAAGGTTCCGGTGCGCAGTATCGCCGTGAACAGGCGCGCCAGCGCCGCTACCATTCGGTACGGCAGGTGGCGCAGCGCTGTGTTGGTGATACCGTCAGCGCCGGGGGCCTTCCTCGGCTTCGTTTTGCGGATGGCGCGTCTAACCTCGCCAGGCGAGAAGAAGATCGGGTCTTCATCGGGAGCTATCGGTGTTGCGAAGTAGTCTCCCAGGTGTTTCTCGACTGCTGCGACATGGACGGTGTCGTTGGTCGGGTTTGGGCGGAACTGACGCTCCAGGTGTTCGGCGAAGACCTCCGCCCGGTCCTCCGCTACGTACTTGAGCGCCCCATCGCTGTTGAGTAGCGGACGCACCGGGGCTGGGGTATTTGTGAGTTGGCGGCATAGTTGATGTACCGACGGCCAACTGTCTGTCGTGGCGTCGATTCGTTCCTCCCAGCCCGCGGCGGTGTGAGCCTGTAACTCGGCCTTTACCTTTTCCGCGAGACGGTTAAGCTGCGTCTTTAATGTTGGGCATCTCAGTTGTTGCCACTGCTTGCGGATGCGCCTCTTCGCGGCGTTCATTGCGTTTATGTGCGCCGGCAGGGGCGGCAATAGCCCTCTCCCCTGCGGCTGCGTGCTTGTCGCCGAATCGTAGGCGCTTTGGATGCAAGCAGTGACATCATTGGCCATCTGGTCCACGTCCGCGGAGGTGACAGTAGGCCGAGTCGGCGTGGTGGCCTCTACCTTCTCTGTGAACTCAGTCCAGTCCGTTTTGCGACGTGGCGCTATGGGCTTCAGTCGGGCCGGCATTCCCGATAGGACGACGAGCACGGGTTGATGGTCCGATTGCAGCTCGTCGTCTATGACTTGTTGCGTGATCTGGCATTTTAGCCCTCTGTGGACTACGATGTCCAGCACGTCCGGCATGTGCCGTAGGATGTCTGGGTAGTGTGTGGGCGTCTCTGGGCCGGACACCGTATAGCCGAAGGCTTTCGCGTCCGCGAAGAGCCGTCTCCCCTCGGTATTCGTGCTGTATGAGTTCCACGCTGAGTGTTTACAATTTAGATCACCAGCGAGGATGGTGGCGTGTGTTGTACCGTTTACAAGCGCCCGCAGCTCGATAAGGTCCAGGTGGGCCGCGGGCGGCTTGTAGCACGCATATATGCTTAGGTCCTCGCCGGCTACGTGTAGCTGTACACCCAGCGCGTATAGCGTGTTGAGTGTCGACGAGGGAATTTCCTGATGGACGACTCTACGTCTCACCAATACTGCCAGACCACGGTATCGCATGTGAGCCGACCTTTCGTCCTTCCTATAAGCGATGTATCCCGGGAACCTTATCTTGTCCTCAGGTCCCAGGAAAGTCTCGCTTATTAGCGCCACGTCGATGTCCTGTTCCCGAAGGAGGTGGCGGAGGGGGGCGACCTTGTTCCGAAGGCCGCGGGCGTTCCAGTGGATCACCCTGAGTGGCCTAGCCATGGTACAGGGTTAATAATGTGGCCAGGCCATCCAGGATGACCGTCTCAACATCCTGGCCCTGCCTGATGGCCTTTATTAGGTCCATCAGCAATTTTATTGCACAGGTTGTGAACTCAGTTTTTTTGGTGGCTGTTTTGGCGCCGGTAGCGACGCCACTCGTCTCTTTGTTGAACTTTATGTTTGGTATCTCTTTCTCTGGCCGCGGCGCTATGCCGGCGCTAGTGGTGGGTTGTTGATTGTTCACAACCTGAGCCCCGCTTGTGGCAGGGGCGGCCTTGGAGTTTTCCTGGGTCGCCGGGGGTGGGTTGGATTTCTTTCCCTTTCCTTTACCCTTACCCCCGCGTCTTTTCTTCCTCCGCCCGGAGGAGGCTGCTTGCTTGTCCGTGGGCCCGTTTGCCGCCGCCATAAGCGTCGTTCCTTGGGCCTCTTCTGGCAGCTCTTGTGGCCTGTTGGTGGCCACTTGGGGACGGCGTGATGTGGCCGTTAAGGCGGCGGTCCCCGCTCGCTTGTTCCGGATTTCTTTTTGAAATACCGGCCACTTGATATTGTACGCTGGGTGCGGGCCACTGCAGTTGGCGCAGGTGGCCGGCTCCTCTCGCGGGCGTGGGCAGTCTCTCGCGGCGTGCGCCTCTCCGCAGCGCACGCAAGCGAGCGGGCGGTGGCACTGATGCGAGCTGTGTCTAAATTACTGGCATCGGTGGCACTGAGCGGGCCCACGTTTTCCGCGCCAGGCCTCTATTTTGACACCACGCATCAACATAAATGTCGTGGTGTCATAAATGGCCCGGACGTCCGGCGTCTTCTTGAGTATTGCTTGGAACACGCAGCCGGGTCGTCCTTGTGCGCCCTTAATGTGGCGCACATACTCCGGCTGGTATCCCAGCATGTGGAGCTCCTCCTCAATCACCTTCGGGTCCGTGTCCGCCGGCAGGCCCCGAATGGCGATCTTCATGTTTTTATCGGCCGGCAGTGAATACGCGAACCACGAGACGCCGCTGTCTTTCTCCAGGCCGGTCAGGTAGCGTTGGACCAGCCTGTATTCTTCCTCACTGTCTGGGGTGAATCGAACTCCGCCCCCGTATGGACGCGCGTTTGGAGGACGGCCCAGCTTTTCCCTGATTGCCCGGAAGTGGGTGGCCCAGTTGGGTAGCCTCTCCACCACCAGTGGAGGGTATCGGGGTTTCTTCTTTGCTGCCGCGTTATTGTCGCAGCGGCGCCGGGAGGGGCAGCGGGGGTGGCGGTATCGATAGCGGGGGCGGGGGTTTGCCTGCGCCCCGCGGTTGGTGACGGCGATGGAGACGCAGGTGGCGGGGGTGAGCGGCGTGCCGCGTCGGCAAAGGTAAACGGCGCTGGCATGCCCGGACCCCGCGGCGCGCTTTCGTGCGGTGGCCGCGGCGGGTCAGAGCAGAGCCGCTTCCCCTCCACCACTGCAGTTTCGCTGGAGCTTCTGCGTCTTCGTTGCCGCTGGCCTCTGGGATCGGGCCGTGACCCATGGCCAGAGGCCTGTGGCGGCGTTGGTGACGCCGGCGACATCAAGGTGACGTCAGCCCTGGACCCTGAGGGCCGGTATCCGGGTCGCGAGGTCGCTTCCCTGTATACGTCTACCCGGCAGGAATCAGTCGAGCCCACGGAAGCCAGCGACATGTTTGACCCGTTGGGCGAACATGGTGACATAACCGCGGGCGAGTCATATGCTGAGGCACGGGGGGGCGCCGGCGAGGCGGGCGCAATGGTGGCGTCACTGCGTACGGACCTTATTTCTGCTGGTCGTATTCTTTCTGACCGCTCCTGTCCAGCTGTCGCCGGTCCTGCCAGCGGGCGGCGGGGACCGGGTGTGGTGGTGCTCGGAGCTGGCCCCGCTTGGTTTATCTTCTCGCCACTCGATGGCGGCGCTGGCGGAGAAGCGAAGCGCGGCGGCGCGATGGTGTGCGCGACGGGTGCGCGTGCGCGCTCGGGTGGCGTGCTCAGGTGTGCGAGCAGTGCGGCGGAGTCGTGCGGCGCGGCGTGTGCGGCGGAGTGCTCGGAAGCGGGCACGCGCGCGGGCGGTGCTGCGGCGCGTGCGGGCGGAGCTGCGGCGCGCGCTTGTGTTTCGCGGTTTGGGTTCGCGGCAGGCCCCGGGGCCTGGATGGGCACCGGGCGGAACGCGGCGGGGCGGATCGCTACCGCGTGCGGGCGGCTCGACGACGGCGTGGGCGCAGCGCACGCAGGCGCCGATGACGTCGGTGGCAGCGGCGCTCGAACCCCCTCCTCTTCTTTCTTCCTTTGTTGGTGGTGGTGGCTTCTTCTTCTTTTCTTATACGGAACCGGCCGGCGGTACACCGGACGACGCGACACCGATGTTCGGCATCGACGACGTCCTATCCAGCATCGCGGCCCAACGAGCCGCGCGTGCCGGGTTTCGGCATCACGGGAGTGTGGCCTCCGCGACCGCGTCGGTACTAAATACCGGGTAGGCGGAAAAAATAAATAAAAGGCGGTCCGCGCGGAACAAACTTAATGACGGAAAAGTACTCCGTAGGACAAGCTTGCGTGACGACCACAAGCCAAATCCTGAGCTGCGCACCGCCGTTTCATCGCTTAAATAACCCAACCCAGTCACGCGTCGCTAGCAGACCGTTACATGATTTGAACAAGAAGGCGGTAGTTAACAAAATAAATGCGTTAATCTAAAATGTGAAACGCATTTAATACATTCACCAGGTATAGTTTTGTACTGAGTTTACCAAAATCCTAACACGTGAATGAACCAACCAACAAAATTTAGTCAAAATTGTTGTATGAAAAGTATTCTTCAACTTCAGTAATAAATTCTCCAACACAAGATAACCAAAGCATTCATAGAACTAAATGAAGGCAGAGCGTGCAAAGCAAAAGCTGACGAAGAGTGTGCAATCCTTTCATTATGATCAAAAGGAGGAAAATTTCGGGTGCAGTATGTGCAACATTAGGATCTGTGCAAGCACCATCAGGTTCTATGTGGTATTTAGCAATAGGCGGAGAAGACTGATCTTCTTTATCCATCATGAATAAACAAAACGAAAATTGATGAGCAAAGCAAGATGTAAAATTTCTTAAAAATGTGAAATATTTGAGGGTAAGTGTAAAATATTTTCTAAGTTATTGTTTTGATGAAACTATCAAAGTGAAAAGATGCAATAATAATATACAGGATAAGTTTAAACTACTTAAAGTAAGGTTACCAAGTTAAACCAAAGTTTACTTAAGATTGAATATGAAACAAAACTTCCAAAGTTGTAAAATACTTGAGGTTAAAAAGATATTTTCAAAGTTTGTTTTGATGAAAATTTCAAGGTTAAAAATGCAGTAACAATTTACAAGATCAATTCAAGTTACTAAAAGTAAGATTACTAAGTTAAACTAAAGTTTGCTTAAGATTAAATATGAAAGAAAATTTTCACCGCACTTAATTTATACTGTTGAGACACTTATATAAAACTGTCTTAACATACAAAATGTTGGTTTTGTAAGAGAAAAGAAGAAGTAATGCTGTAACCATAAACATTAAACATACACAATAGTACAAAGTACAATAATGTTACTAGAAAATACTGTTTACTTAAAAGCAAACATCCAAAGAAATTAAGTTTTAAAATATAACATTGTACAATAATGTGTTTCTTACTACAAAATATCAAGATGCAATGAATCAATAACGAAACAAGTAAGCTAAATTCAAGTCCCTGTTCGGTTGAGCGACAAATGTAATAATAAAAAAATTTAGAGGTCCCTGGTTGGGAAGCCAAATATAATAAATTAAAAAATTGAAAAATAAGTGTGTGTTTTTCTGAGTGTCTCCTAAAAAAAGGTATGTAAATGTAAGAAGTGAAATTTCGGGCCCCGTGGAGCGACACACTAATAATGGATAGCCAGATAAAGTTGGAGAGATTGAACAATTAATCTTACGATGGGGGCCTGTGGATGTCAATGGTGATTAAAAGTCTCACTACCTTGAACGTTCCCAGTTTATTATTTACCTTTAGTTTATTGCATGCAATTATACTATAATAAATTTTAGTTGCTATCTCATCATTGCATCTTTTAGGTAATTTTAAATTCGCAGCTGAAGGCTGTTTTTCTATGATAGAAAAATAAAAAATAAAAACTTGAAGGTGAACCCCGAGAGCCGGAAGGTAGTACCTCTCAGGTAATCAGCCCCCGTGGAAGGCCAGTAAAAATTCCTCGGTTGAAGTAAAGGTGGAATAAGCACCCACAATTGTAGGCGTTTATTCCAGGTATTTAAAACTCGCGTCTCCCTCGGTGTACCGTGACGACAGCGGGTATAAAAACCAGAGGGAGGCGAGCGAGGGATTAAAAAATCCGATAGAAACACAATCTGGGACCATTCCACGGGTCCTTTGGATTGGGATTAGGGCATTAAAGCGCCCGAGGTCCCCGATTATATACGATTCCATTTAGGAAAAATCAGGAGACCTGTTACCTTCACCAACAAAGATCGCAAAAGTGACTTGTCAAATTTTGACATCGTCATCACATGTCATACGAATGTATCACAGATAAAAAATACAATTTAGAAATCGTTCCGAAATCGACTATAATTATCAATACATGTAACGGTGTAAAAAAACTCGTTACACCCCATAATAGAATTGAAAGCTTTCAAGCAAATCAAGATCAAACTAACAGAAGATCTATGGGGAATGTCTGTTAAAGTTTGTACCTCCATTATTGGGACTATAGCGCCGGACTTGGCTTTAATATTTAATTTGTGTGTGGATCAAGGAGTATTCCCGGATCTAATGAAATACAGTAAGCTAATAGTACTTTTCAAATCCGGGGACAGTAAAGATACCAATAATTATAGACCCGTATCCGTGTTGCCGGTTTTCAGCAAGGTGTTTAAAAAGGTAATGCTGAATCAAATGTTACATCATTTCGCCACCAATAATATATTACAAGGTCAACAGTATGGTTTCACAAAGGGACGTTGTACGACTACCGCCAGTGTCGCCTTATTAAAACACATATTTATGGCGTGGGAAGAGGCTCAAGACGCCATAGGAATCTTTTGTGACCTTTCCAAGGCATTTGATTGAGTCGACCACGAAACCTTGCTCTTAAAACTTGAACATTACGGACTTGGAAAACTTGCGCTCAGTTTAGTAAAATCTTATTTGAATGATAGACAACAGCAAGTCCAAATAAACGGTGTCAATTCACTCTGTCTAAAAGTAAAAATGGGTGTACCACAAGGCTCGATATTGGGTCCTTTCCTATTTTTAGTTTATATTAATGATCTATCTCATTTGTTTAAAACCCAACCACATAATAATATGATGTTATTTGCTGACGATACTTCTTTAATTTTTTAAATTAATAGGCGTGCATCAAATCTTGACAACGTGAATAACGCCTTACTGCAGATCCAAAATTGGTTCACTGCTAATAATTTAGTATTAAATGGGAAAAAACGAAGTGCATAAGATTTTCTTTATCAAATGTCAAAAGTACTAATTGTGAGATAGTATTGAATCAAGAAAAACTAGAATTTGTCGATAAAACTGTTTTCCTGGGGATCACGCTCGATTCAAAGCTTAAATGGGGTCCTCATTTAACATCCCTTGCAGGACGGCTAAGTTCAGCAGCTTATGCTGTGAGAAAAATCCGTCAATTTACTGATGTAGATACCGCGAGACTAGTCTATTTTAGTTACTTTCATAGTATTATGTCGTACGGTATTTTACTATGGGGACGGGCTGCAGACATCGAGTCCATTTTCATTCTGCAGAAAAGAGCCATCAGAGCCATATATGGCCTCCGCAGGCGCGACTCTCTAAGGGAATTGTTCAAATGAAAACATCATGTACGCAAGGAAAAATCTACATCTTTTTAGTAAAAGAGGTGAAAGACACAAATATATCACTAGAAATAGGGACCAATTAGTTCAACCAGGTTTCAGGCTGGCTAAAGTAGACTCATCTTTCATGGGGTACTGTTTAAGATGTTACAATAAAATACCTCCCCACATACATCAACTAAATGAAACCAAATTTAAATCTTGTATAAAACGCACACTATGCAGCCGAGCATATTATAAGTTAGGGGATTACGTTGCTGATAATAATGCTTGGCTAATCGGTGGTCCTGGTCCTCAAGGACGCATCAACTAATTGATTAGCATTTGAAAATACTGTTGGAGTAGCTGAAGATTAAAAACAAGAATCTTTGCATTGTATAAACTCAATATTTTAGTACTGTATAATTGCTATAAGCCATATTATGTGAGTACTATGTACATGCTTTAAAGCTACCATCTACTGGGTACGTCTTTCATTGACTTGAATGTGTCCTGGCGGCTGAGAGTATGTCATGCTCACTCTAATGTTTCGCTGATGGTGGCGCGTGTGTTGGATCATTTAGCTCCCTTCAAAATGGTTAAGGCGAATGGTGCTTAAAAAATCCATGCGTCATGTTCGTGAACGGGCGCCGTCAGTTGAGACTGGTCATCTCTCAGCTGCCACGGCGTATTTTAATTAAATTTTATTTTTTGAATTGTTTTCATATTTATATAACGGACGCTTTTAACGTTCTGCATCGTTCTGACATGCATAATTTCAACATGAATGATGTAACCAATCTATTGTAAACATAATTTGATTTAAAAGACTGTCCGTGGAGTTTCTTACCCGTTCTTCTCCATAGGTACCTACTACGCTTTGGAATGGGCAACTAGCTTCATTTTTCTGACCGACCGACCTTGACAATTCAAAAGTGCCTGTAATTGGTTTATTTGAAATAAATGCTTTGAGTTTGAGTTTGAGTTTGAGACACCCATCTGTTCGGAGGATCCTCCCTTTTCCAAGAATATAAGTGAACTTTACACCCTGTTCCTCTCTATACAGTTGTTGATATGGTTTGTCAATGATTTTTTACTTGACAAATATTTTTAGACATTCAGAATCCTATAAGGGAAGATGAGTAGTTGCTCTCAGGAGCTATAAGAATTCTCCTGGTTCCCAAGGCGGGGACATCGCGTCAAACATAAAGCAACAGACCGCCTTGCGCCCCGGGCAACTCTCTTTAAATTAAGTGTAGATTGTTTCTATTGTTTGGGGTAAGGGTTTTCCAAAGTGTTTGGGTCTGCATGTGTTGAAGTTGTGGCTGGGGAGCACAGTAGTGTACCTTACACTATGAGGTTTGTGAACCCTGCCATAGTGTATTCGCAACCCCCGTTCACCTTTAAAGAGCCTAAGAGCAATGAGGACATCTCACCTGAGCAACGAGCGATGTGGTAGGTTGACTGGCACTTCTTCCGGCGTCGATACAGGCGGCATTTGACATAAGTAAAATTACACTTACCTTAGAAAAATAATTACCAAATCCGAAAAAAATACACAAAAATTGATGTAAAACTTTGCGAAAAAGACATGGAACTAAAAAGTATTATGTATTTAGTATACTCGTAGCAGGAATGTTTACAAGCACCGAAAAGAACTATGCCCACTTCCCATACATTTCAAAACCTGATAATAAAAGTTTATGTATAGTTATAAGGTATAGTATAAACACTACCTGTAAGATTAGAAAATAATGTCATATGGTCATTTTCACAATTGAAACGCTACGAAGTCCAAAAATATTAATGTTACTTTTTAGGTTAGGATATGCCGTTATAAAGAAATAAATGTGCTAGAACGAATTATTTAACACTCGAAGTTTAGTCTAAAATAGTAATACTTACTTAATAATACATATCTATGTTCTAAAACATAGATATGTATTATATGTGAATTCCTTAAAACCAGCTGCCCTTATGTCACTGCTTAGACTCTCGATGATTGTCAATTTATATTGAGTGTCGAGCATTAAATGTCAAACGTCAAAAAATAAGTTTCAATCGTCCTAACTCAATTACATATTGCATGATTCATTAATTTAATTATTCATTTATTTTTAAATAATCTGTATTATACATTGACTAAAAAATAATAGAATAGAATACTCTTTATTATGTACACCTTAAAAATTACAGACATTGATGTAGAAATTTTACATTGGGTGACACAATGGGCGGTCTTATCGCTAAAAGCGATCTTTTACAGACAACCTTTGGATGGATTACAGGGAGAAGGAGAGACAATACTGCAGGTAGTCAGTGGTGTACCATATACATATTCATTAAATACATACATACATTTATCTACACATATATATACAATAATAAACACGAAACAAGACTCAGGAAACTATATGTAATAATGATTAAGGAGTGAGGAAGTGTTTTTTTACTAGAAATTTAAAAGTGGACAGTGATTGAGCACGCCTTATCGACATAAGAAATACTTACTGAGTAAATAAAACGTAAAATAATGTATGTAACTCAGAAACAGAGTTGAATAAAGTCAAGTAGCAGTGTGTAAAATGGAACGTTGTAAAAAATGGTGGTTGAGATGCGTTCAAAACATGCTAATATGTTTGCCCTTGAAGTAGAATAAGTATAACAAAATCCAAAATTTAAAAAATCCTGCGTTTCTTTTAACATTGTGATAAGCGTAATTAATATAAAATTTAATTAGCTGTTTTTTAAGATTTATTTCATTTCTATACATAGTCAGGTGAAAAATGGGCATTCCTCTTTAGGCTTGAAAGCGAAACGGACTGAACCCAAACGGAAAGACTTGCTGTATAAGTAGTTTTATATTGGTTTTAAAAAGTAGGTATATTAACCGCTGAAGGCCGGGGAATGAAATGTTCCTTACTTATTTTAAGAAATATGCGTTATGCCTTTAGTTTGATGGCATAAAGCGTAGTTAATTATATTCAAATAAAATAAATAGATTTTCTTTGACATTTCAAACACCAAAAAAAAATTGTTTGATTGTTCTAGATCTTTCAGAAAATGAAGTAGTACCTAAAATGCTCAGAATTGGTAACAATAACATTTTTGTTCAAGAAATCAAATTAAATTCAGATTTATATTTGATTATTGAAGTTCTTACTATACCGTGCAACATTAGCAAAGAAGTTTTGATGACCAAAATGATTTCGAATGACGCTTGACATTTTACTTAGGAGCTTTCAAGTTCAAAAAGGGTTGAAATATTATCTCCTGTCGACCTAGTATGTAAAAACAATACGTTCAATACGTTCTTAGAAGTGAGCTTTCAATAATGAGAATCTCAAGCATTAGGCGAAATTACAGCTCACTTCAAGCTTACTTCACCTGAGTTTTCGCATTGATATTTTAAAAGAATAGATCTGCTGATCTTGTTTGTAAATTAAATAAACTATGTTATGTGTCAAATATTATGACAAACTGTCGTCAGCATTGTTGGTGTCAATTAAATTATGACTCCAATACAGATAAAAAAAACACACAGATAAAATTTTGTACCAATGAAAAATCCAAGGAAAACTACCTACGTAAAAACATATATTAATTACGTCTCCCGTTCCACAAATAGGAGATTTCCCCGACAAAACAAAAGGATTCCGAAAAGGGTTGTAACAACGTAACTTTTGTTACAATATCAAAAACCATGACCAGTGCCGCAATTTTTCGGACTCGTCAGTTTAGTGGAATCTACTGTTAGTAGCATCGGTGAGCTCTTTGGCTCTATGCCACTCATCATAGAACGTCAAAAGTATGGAAGGGTGGGATTCCAGAATACGTTACGCGAGTCATCGCAAAATTACGTAGTCTGCGCATTATATTATGTGACGGTAAACAGAGTGACGTCTGGTCAGGTTAGTCAGGTAGGTTGTATTTATTTTTGTGAACATTCATGGCTAAACATGAATTGTAGATTATAGATCTGATTATAATTCCAATAAGTTATTAGTTCAGCTGATTAAGTTCAGAATAAAATACGAGGCAGATATGAGCGCAAATTATAAAGGTGTACAAACCACATAACTAGTTAAATGAGTAGGTGCATTTTGTCAAAGTATGGTGTTAGTCGGTGTGGAGGGTGATATCAGCAGTCAGAAAACTATATACTTTTGAATTAACTGAGCCATGAAGAAGGTAAAATCATTGTTGGGTGTAAGACCTTTGAATCGTCAGCCAGTAGTCAATATTTCTGCATATTCATTGAAATGTACGCTCTATGTCCGAAAAATAAAACCCAAATTACGACAGGAGTGAACTCTGTTGTGAGCTGAACAATCGATTGTCCTGTTGTAATTAATTTAAAAGGTAGGCTGTACACTGCCGCATTATTGATGAATGTTATCGAACGATGGTCCATAAGGCAATATTAATTAATAATAGTACTTATTCCATAGTAGTACAATATTAGCTTCAGATTAGATCGAAAATGTTGTAGTTTGGAATGTTGAAGATTGAGTTGGAACAGAAGACGAAGTTTAGCAAAAATAAATACGTATAATCACAATTATCACAAAAACAGTATTTACAATAAAATGTACTTAATAAACGACCACGAGATTTTTTCTTGTCTTTCATGGTATTATTCGGGCAATCCTTCTTAATATGTCCAGACTCTTTACAAATAAAGCATTTGTACCGCTTTTTATTTTTCTGGTCTCTTTGGTCATTTCCTTTAGCAACCTTTCGATTCGTTTTTACATAAAGCGCACTTTCGCTCGATTCAGCGTCAGCCATCGATGCATTCAGCGCTTTTTCATGTGCACACAATTGAGCCGTAATGTTGTCCACTGTTCTTTCCTTCTTAGACATCAATAGCCAACTTGACTTGAAAGAAAAAAAAGTTTCCGGCAACGTATCCAGGATTTTGCAAATCAAGGGAACTTCAGGCATTTCAACGTTCTCCTCTTTGAGCAGTTCTTCCTTCAGATTGTGCCACAAATTCTTCAATTTCGAGACATGTGTTGACATGTTGTCTGCCGGATCCCTTTTAAGTCTGAAGAAGTCCAAACATAAGTCGTAGAGCCGGCCCTCATCAGGACCCTCATACAGCCTATGGAGCTCTTTCCATACTTCCTTGGGAGTGGACAACCTTATTACTTTCCCTAGTGTTTCATCCGTTACATTGTTCGTTATAAGCAGTAGGGCTGTGCTCTCCAATGTAACAAAATCTCGTAAAGTTTTATTGTAAGAATTAACTTCGGCATCCCCACTGCCTTCCGCAGGCTTCGCCGGTTTTTGTGTCTTGCCTTCCACAATCTCCCAAATTCCGTTTATGCCTTTAAGTAAGGCAACCATTCGGTATTTCCAGGCGACCCAATTGTGGCCATCAAGTTTTGTGATCTGTATTTTTGAAAGCTCCATTTTACACTTCTGGGTTCTGGGCCCATAACCAATCTTCAACAGGTCTAGATGTAATTCACCGTCAGTAACATCATGATAAAGCTCTCAGTTCCAACATGATGTTACTGACGGTGAATTCAACAGATTCTGGCACTAACCGTGATAGTGATAATTGGTACATAGACAATGGAGCGACACATCACGTCACAAGTCGAGGAGATCTATTTCAAGTACATTTTATTGTAAATACTGTTTTTGTGATAATTGTGATTAAACGTATTTATTTTTGCTAAACTTCGTCTTCTGTTCCACCTCAATCTTCAATTTGGAATTTAAGAAAGTGCCTCGGTCTCCAAGTTTTCCATCATTTGCTGCAGATTTTTTCTTTGAGAAGCAAATGAATGTCCTGGAAGAAAATGATTTGAATAGTATATTGATTAGGAAACCTCCATTAATATTCTCAGAACGTCCTTTTCGAAGCAAAACGTATACCCGAGATCTTGGTTAAATTGGTCGTTATTGAATGGTTCAGTAAATAAAAAGGGAATGCTGTAAATTCAAGAGTTGCAGAAGTATCTGTTATGTCATAGTGAAATCTCTGATAAATCTTGCCGCTAGAATTTGGACGTCTTAAACTGTCACTGGCACAGAAACATCGATGCTAAAACCTCTTTATCAGCGTCGTCCACATATCTGTATGGACGACGTTTATTTTTGCTGAGATTAGAATGTCTGGGACATTCTAAATAATTTCATGAACAGACCTTTAGGAGTATTATGAAAAAACGACTGGATGTATTTATTCAATGTAAAGTTATTTGAAATCTAGAAAAAAAAATACCAACCCATTTTTTTTCGATACTGCTTCCTTACAGCACGCGTAGAATGACAACTACAGAAACCAGTTTTTAACGACAACACAATGTAGATCAATAAAAGATATCTGTTAATTCTGTCTATTGTATATGCAATTTTATCTATTCATCCGTCGAACGAAACATGGTCATGCTACGCGTGCTGCAGGGCTAACATGACAGGCGCGAGAACGCTCTCTATCTCGATTTGTCGAAATTTGTCTACTAATCTGACGTTATTAGAATGCCTAACATGACCGTTAGGCTCGAGTAAACTCGAAAAAGGCACTTTGACATTTCTTTATCTCGTGACGAGAAACCGATGTACCAAGTTATTAAAAACAAATATTTTTTTATCATCATTGCAACATCGGTAAATTTTACTCATGGAATTAGTATGTAGATCCTATAATGATTTTACGTCTACCTCTTTTACTTTGTGTTTCGTTTTTTGTAACAGACTTTTTTTACTTAAAATTCAAAAACAAAAATAGTGGCTTTAGTTATTATGTTGCGAAAGTTTGATATTGCCATACACCCACAACCTCCTAGATTTCGATAATCACCATAATTGGAAAAAAGACTAGTTAATACTGCACGTGATGCTCATCCATATAATAGTGCTCCCCTCCGACACAATTTTTCTCGCGGCCGCCGAAAGGAACTTCGTTCCAATGTAAATAGTACTTTAAAACCGAGTATTTTATTAATATCACATTTTATAATAAGTATAATTATGAATTTGCCATGTTATTTTGATTTTATTTTTATTGTTTCATAATTTTATCTACTCTTCTCGTCGTCAAATTTGAGGACGACAAAATTAGAGAAAATCGGTGATTTTCTCATGTTTAATTGTCAAAATGCGAGATATTTTATGTGTACTGTTAGGGTTTAACGAGAAAACATCAAGTTTGACAAGAACGAGTCGAATATTTTGAATGGCAGTCAGAAAACGAGTAAAGTGACAGTATAGACGCGATGAGAAAATACGAGAGTGAGTTATTGTCGCGTCTGGCATATTAGCCCTGCATGGCGAGAAAAATTTGTACAATTTTGGTTTTGAAAACAGACTAGTAATCACCATACTACGTTTGTATGGAAGAATGACTGACTAGCGTGTACTTAAGATTAGGCAAACTATGACACGATGGTCGGGTAATTTTCGCAGTCTGGAAACGATTCTTGTGCCGGAAGTTATAACCTTTCCAGTTTTTGTCTGTTTGTCTGTTTTATCTGTTTGTTTAAACGATCCAAAAGGTCAGAGTATTGTAGATAGTTACATATTTAACCTTCAAAATGATTTTCATCCCAATATACTTTTGTGAAACTAAACAGTCAATCACGACTTATGCAGGATGGATTTTGGGCTGAGGCAGGTACCTTAACCGTTGTTGCTACAAGAAAACGGTTTTAAGGGACAGTTCAAAACTTTTTGAAACATTAGGATCTGCATTTACAGATTGAGAAAAAATAACAGTCACTAAGAAAATTAGCCATTTTCACAAAAAATGCTTTTGATGAAAATCGATCCTGTTTCTTACAAGGATCAAAAAACTTAAAGTCAAAAACCCCATTCATTTCGGGGGAAATGAGGCTGAGATGAGAGAAAATACAATATACCAGTATATGACAACAGTCGAATGAATCCATTACTTCAATGGGCTGAATATGGAACGAATATAGCAGATAGTTACAGATTTAACTTTTTAAATGATTAACATCACCCAATACCTTTAAGGACCTAAGCAGTGTATAATAGCTTCGAGCTTTTTCCAAAATTTATGGAAGAAAACCAGATCAAAAGCCCTAGAAAGATCGAGAAAGCAAGCGAAAACCGGTGTACTTCTTTTTGTGTAGTACTCGACAGTCTGCTGACACACAGAACTGCATTTTCTGTAGAAAGTCCAGACTGAAACCCGAACTGACTGTCGTGCAGCATGAACACGTTTATTTAGCTGTGTATCAAACATCTTAGCAACTGTGGTCACTAGAGAAATTGGTCTATAATTCGTTTAGTTTAGTTATTAAAATTAGGACTATTGTACGAGCCAATAATGCTCATACAACAAAAGTGCGCCTATTAAAGTGCTGCACAATATTAAGTAAATCAGTCGTCACTTAAACACCGACACGCGCTAATTTGCGTGTTGACTAGCAGCAACCTAAAATTGTGTCCATAATAAATATTTGGAACTTAGCAGTGGTTTGGTGTTAAACTAACTTCTACAACTACCGGGTTACCCGTCAACGACGAGAAAATCCCAGCAACTATTATTCAAGCAATTATAAGGAATGATTTGAATATATATTTAATAGAGAAATTTCAACACACACTACGTTGTTTCAAAATCATGTACTGAATCCATGGTATAGTTTGTGAGTTTTTTTTATTTTTTTTGGGTTGGAAGTCATCACAGCGACACCTCTTAAGTACAACTAAGTAACTGAAGAATTGAAGATTTCAATTTCTTTAAATCGTCATGTGGGAAGCGAATTTCTTGGTAGTTAGTGAATAATGAAACCAAAGGGTCACTTAACACATTTATTTACTGAGACACGAGACACAGAATTCAGGGTAGTGGGTTTTAAGGTCTCTAAGTACTGTTCACTGGTCACTTTCGTAGAAAGAAAGGAACGTTACTGCCCTGGGCTTGGCTACGCCGCAGCACGTGGTCCGGCGTGAGGTCACAGGGTAGGCAGCAGGGTAGAGGAGCGACTCCATAGGTCACCAGGCGTGGGCAGCACCACGCAGGGGTGCACGACCGCGTGTAGGCACGGTCCGCTCGGCAGGGGCCTCAACACGTGGCGGGCGTGGGGTCTCAGCACCCACGAGCCACGTGGATGGCAGGTCAGGCGGCGGTAGCGGCCGCGTGTTTAGTCCGCGTGACTGGCGTCTCTCCACTGGTAGGGCGGAGGCAGCAATGTCGTCAGTCAGCGGTAGGCAGGATACTAGCAGCGAAGCCTAATACTGGAACCCTGGAATCAGCGCAAGGCGGGTGCTTCCGTAAGCGCTGTGCCAGGACTGCAAACCTCCTTCGATGTGTGCATCTCCCAGCCGTAAGCCCAAAGCAAGGTGGATGGAGGAAGACTCACCCATCGTGGTGGTATACAATTTTAGGTTGAGCCGTGCCCATGCCGCGGGCATTCTCGGAGGTCCCTCGCCGCGTGACCAGGCGATTTAAGCGAACAGCAAGGCGCAGCGCGGCGAGTCAAGCAAAGCGAAGAATGCGAGAAGCATGCGCACGCATTCACAGAGGTGCAGTAATGGTGACAGGTGATGTGTCAGAAGCCACTATCGGTAAATAGCTTTCTCGACAGTCATAGGGGGGCTGCCGAGAACAATTATATTAGCTGCCAGACCGCGCAGACAGAAATACATAGAGAATGCGATCTGACAGGACACAATTAAGAATAAAAGCAATCACACTGAGCACTTACCCGTTTATCTGGGGGTTATTTAAACTTACTGCTTGATCTACTTGTTGCGAAGGAAAGGGACCGTTAGGTTTTTTGTTTGTTTGTTTGTTTGGCATCTCGCAGGTCAACCTGTGCGGTTGTCGTCTGCTTAAGCGGACTCGCCTGTGGATTCCCTAATAAATTAAGGCCTCCAGCCAGGACTTAAACTTATATACTAACTAAAACTAAGCGACAACGCTAAGGGCACCCCCTGTGGGGTACGAACCTCGGCTTAGGGCGTCGCTGGAAGAGGGCATCAAATGACTAGCTGGATCGGGATTGGGGACCGTTAGGCGTCAAGCAGGGATATTTATAGCCCAATCCATACCACGACACCGAGTGACGTGGTGGGAATTTGAAATATTTAGGGATGTCACTCTCGTGAACCGTAACTAGTGATGTGCGTTTTAGTTGATCTGTAGGAAATCGACTACAACGCTACAGTCATAGCGAATCCCCTATGGAATTAAAGTATAATATTTGGTGAGTGGGTTTAAACTTAAGTGAAATTTATAATTAAGAGTATATTTTGTTTCTAAATCTTCAAGTTTTTGTTTTATCACAAATTTCATACTTTTACTGCGTTGTAAAAAACAATCAAAATATGCTAATTGGCACATACACATTTCTTCATTGGAATATTCAGGCACCTTATTGCTTTAACTGCCAGATACGTACTTATAATTGGTAAAATCAATTGAAATATCCTGTGTAACTGATACTTACATTATTTACTACCGTAATAATATATTGTGCATACAAGTGTAACGGAATTCCGAACTTGTAAAAATCATCATGATAAATGATTTTATTTCTGTAAGTGTAAGGTATTTTGAAATAAAAGCAGTGGATATATTTGTAATATCTAGTGTTTATTTTCAAAACACAAAAATATATATTTCAAACGTTTCAAGTGTCAAAAAGTAACATTATTATTAATTATGTTGTATGTTTATAACACCGAAGATCTAATGTAACATTCATTAAAAATAGCATCTACCTACTGTTAATCAGACTTTTCTCTTTTGTTTTATTAGGTATAAGTTCTTACTGAACTGGAAATAACTTATGTAAAACTAACTAAAAACTATTTAACAAAACAATCCAATAATAACAATATTCTTAAACTTTATAAAAAAATTGCCTTAAAGGCAGTTTTAGTTTATTTCGTAAAAAGCATGGGGTTTGTCTCAAAATAACGTAATGTTAATTCTAAATAGAATAAGTATATAAAATTATTACGTATCAATTACATAAATCAGTAGTTTCATAAAGCTATTTGGACATTCTTGCACTGAGATCAAATTTAATATCATATTACTGAACTATCTTTGTGTAACTATCTTATGACCACAACAGTAATCAACTAATCAGTACAGAGATCACAAGATGACTTCTTCATTCATCTACTTTGTCTTCTTCATGTTCATTGTCATGTTGGTTCTCATTGCTGCCCTCTATCAAACTCATATAAAAGTCATGATAAACAGATGGTATAACATTATTTCGGCATAAGTACTTCAAATCCTGAAGTTTAGCCTCGGGTATTGGTAATTTCCCCCGTAATTCAATGTAGGGTCAATGTTCTTGCCAGATAGGCTGGAAGTGGACTGTTGTCTAATCCTTTGCGGTTCCTTGATCTGGTTTTGGGAGTCTCTAGTACATTATCTACAATAATGCATTTGAACTCACAAAAATCTGTTTTATACTCTATCCTGTCAGAGAATTGCGGCATTTTTTTTCATTGAGAATTTTGTAACTATCTTAGATGAGACCAGCAAACTCGTTCTCTGTTTGTATTTATAGTCCAGTTGCATCCAGCAGCAGTGTTTTGAAATTCATAAAATTTAAAGTAGTCATTTCCTGGACTATGTAAGGGCTTCCATCTTGTTTGGCCCACCTTATCAGGGCATACCATTGTTCGGGGGTGTACACCATTTTATTCTTGGCAGTTCTCTCGATAAGGGCATGTACATTTTGTGTATGGCCTTTCACAAAATATTTATTAGTTATAGTGACTTCAAAATCTTTTGTCGCTCGTAAATAGGCTGCAAAAACGATACGATTGTGGTTTTGTACCCGCAATTGTCGGACCAAGAGTTGAATGTTTTTATGCCTTTTTGATGATGTTCTTTAATATAATCATATAAACAGCTACTCACCTCGTTTGCTCCTCGGTAAGCAGTGCTTTCATCCCAAACATAGCACTTGGCAACTTTGCTTCCCATTTTGTATATTGTATAATTGAACACAGTTAGCTTTCTCTTATAATAAAGAATACTAGTTTCTCCACAGGGCATTCCATGCACTTTTTGAAAATCATATACCGCTGTGAGTACTTCTTTTGATTACATAGAGCTTTCTTTATCTTTGTTCTTTAGCTCTCGTGCTATAGTCTTGTTTCTCATGTGGGTATTGTATGTGTTAAGCTGCTATTCAGTCACTGAACGTGGAAAGTTATTATACACTTGACAAACATCACACTGATCTTTTTTGGGGACGTGGAATCCCAGATTTTATGTTCTTATTGACAATGTCTCGGTTTTGTCTTGCTGTTTTAACTTTACTTTGATTTTCATCACCTCTTCAGTAATTTTCTTAGTATGTCTATGGATGCCTCTTTTGTCGTGGACAACAGTGCCATGCAATGAAAGCTTTTTCAAAGCAGGTTATACCAACCTTGTTTGATCCCAAAAGTGTTCAAAAACATGGTTTTACATACCTGTATCTTCGTTATCTGTGTCTTTAGAGACACTGAATCAGTCTCATGTACCTCATTATCATCCGGTTTTTATCTGTTTTTGTTGGTAAATAATTCCGCAAAGTAAATTCTCTTCTAGAGGCAGTCTCAGTAGTAACCCTACGTTTTGGAATTTTATCACAGGACTTATTGATCCATATCTCCCATTGACCAATATGCCACAAAAATCAAATCTCTGTTAACATTTGTAACTTTTTGTGAACATTTTAACATCTCTTTCTTTTTACTCATTTTACCATCCCTACTTTTGTACGCATTTCCTAAATTTTATTTTTCTTACGCATAACATCCCAACCATTGCTCTTGATGGACCATTCGTAATCAACTTTTATCTTTTTATCTTGTGGATTGCGCCTCGGTGATGGTTCAATGTCAGAAAGAGTGTTTTCTGTTATCGGGGTTTGTAGTGGCATAGGTGAGCTAACTGGCATGATAACGTTTTGTGTAGGAGTTGGTGATATTATATCACAATCTAACTGAGCTATGACTGACGAGAAATTTGGCGACTATTAAGTCGCCAAATTTCTCGTCAGTCATAGCTTTCTATTAAGAAATATCATTTCGAATACCTGGACTGACATTGGTCATCATGGGTGATTGTGGCGTTATTGTTGCCAATATGCTGCATGACTTGTGACGGTTGGGGAATGTGTTCTGGAACATTCTGAGGGTTTAAGATGGTTTTGTGCAGTACTTGTTTCTTCGTCACTGTTTTCTATGAATTTCGTCTTTTGAAATATTTTGAGAAATGTACTGGAGTATCTGAAACAATCAAACCACAATAAAACACTCGATTTTCTATGATAATCAACATCATTTCATAAAAGCAAAACTATGTAAGTATACAGATAGATATTAATAATCAAGTTAAAAATCCAACGTAAAGCAATATATGTGTTAGTTAACTGATTTTATTTTAAACACATTCCAAGTAGAATAAGTATGTTAGTGCCTAGATACATTTTTCAATCATACTAAATTCCAACTTAAAAATGTGTAACTGCGTAGTTACATAATTATGCATCGGGAATGAATAAATTGCATTAATATCGTCATGATAGATTTTCATTCTAAGACGTGTTCAAATATTTACAGTATAGGTAGAAATCTCAATTTATGGGTGCATTTAAAATAATTATATACTATAATAATTATAAAATATTTAGTTAATATTACTTACCTTGCTTTGATGGCGAGTCTATCTGGTCTGGTGTTACGCTTATTATTTGGTCCAAAGCATTTTTTGGCCTTTTAATTGCATCTTCCCTTGATGTAGTTAAAAATTTATAACGTTCACTCGACATGGTAAAAAACAACGCAACGCTCGCGCGCACAACTTGCTGCCCGCCGGAAAACTGAGTAACCGGCAGTTACGCGCACCGCGCGCCTTTTTCCCCCGCGTCAAAGTATGTAACTGGAACTTAAATGGTTGTACGCTGTGTTTATTTGTCAGCTTATGCAGATAAACAATTATGCGTTTGAGAAAAAAGATTATTGGGTTAATTGAAAAAAATAAAATAAAAATGTATGTGGTAAATATAGATATATAGATGCCAAAAATGCAATAAAAACCGTTTCGTGTATCTGGCAGATACATACGTATACTTAGCGGGTGTCGACATTATGACTTCTCCCGCTCTGGGTGGAGCGGGAGGGCAGACTTTTACTGACCATAACCCGACCGTGTTCCTTCAGTTGCCTGTGCTAGGGCCACGGTTCCTTTTTCGAATTTCCCGCGACCCTGAGACTGTGGCGGCATCTACACCGCTACATGCGAACAACGCATCACACTGACGTCACACAGGATTTGTGTGACGGCATCGCGTAATCAGAGTTTACCGCGCAGCTGGCATATATACAACTTCCCGACATCAATCTTTGTGCAGTTGCCCACCAGACACAACACCCGTCTGGTCGGAGGATCCTCCCTTTTCCAAGAATATGAGTGAATTTTACACCCCGTTCCCCATACCTCTTCAAGGCGTCGGCCCTATCGGACCCCGTCATTTAGTGCTGAAATCTCTTTGAGGCGCGATTTCTCGTCGTCCGCAAGCCCGCGCCTACGGTGGCCAGGAATCTGCTTCCGATTCCCGACGCCCAGGGCGTCTCCTGCGGCAATTAGGGTCGTAAGTGCGCAAGGCTCTCTCCCTCACGCGCTCCGCCTCCTCTTTCGCGAGCATTACTGCTTCGCAAAAGGAGGAGCAGTGGTGGCCCTGTGGTAACGGTCCCGACTTACGAGTTGTAGGTCGTGAGTTCGAACCCAAGCAGGCGCTTTACTTTGTGTAAATAATTTAATCACCACTGCTCTCAAAACGGTGAAGGAAAACATCGTGAGGAAACCGGCATGTCCTAGAACCAAAAATTCGAAGACATGTGACATCTACCAATCCGCACTGAGCCCGCGTGGTGGATCACTACCTCTCATAGAGAGGAGGCCTGTGTCCCAGCAGTGGGAACGTTATTGGCTGATTATGCTATGCTAAAAGGAGGTGATGGCTTTCCATTCTCTTTCGCTCCGTACCATGGCCTGGACCAGGGCCGGACGCGAAAGATCGCCACCGCCGATCGCCTCCGCGAGGACACTGCGGAGTTTCGCCCAAGCTGGGCAGACCTGCACCGTATGCTCCACCGTGTCCGGTGCGTCCTATGCCGGGCGTTTCCTCCCGCTTTATGCTAAACAGGAACCTCCCGAAACAACCATGTCATGTCAGGGCCTTTGCCAGGCGGAAAGTGAGGACGCCGTGGTGCTTCTCCAACCACTCCTCGAAGAGGGGACTTATCGTCGCCATTGCGGCGTGCCAAGCACTGGGTTGCGACAATCGCACCCTCCATGTCACCATGAGATCCCGCCGGTGCTCTGTCCGCTGTACCGTGATTTCTCGCGGCAGCGGAGTTACACCCTGGCGTTTTGCCTCCTCGCACCAAAAAGAGCGCGCCCATTCCGGTGGCCCGAAAAGGCTATGGACCGCACGACACTCGCGTAAAGCCTCCGGAAGGAGGCGTTTGGACCCCCTAGATTAGGCAGGAGCCACTTCAGGCAGCTCCAGTCTGGGAGCCAAACGTCGAAAATGTTCCACGAAGTTCCACCGGCTGTCGAGGACGAGACCTAGGTACTTCATCGTCGACTTGACGCCGGCGTTGATCTCCCTGCCACCTGCCTGCAACGGCTACTTTATTTGACTTTCAAGAAAGCAAATAGCTTAAAAGTTCGACGATTGCTTATGTTCAATTCCCAACAACTGATATTTATATGTCTTTTTTTTGTTAAATTATTTTATGATCAGCTGTTGCGCTCCAGGATGAAAATTAGTCCCCCCCCCCCAGTGGGGATGCAGGAATGCATTGACGAGGCGGGGGGGGGGGGGGGCTCAGTAGCCGCGGTTTGGAGCCCCACGGTGAAGCTAAGATTAACCCGAAGAGGGGCCGCTCATCAGGGCTTTTGCCGACGGGTTAATCTTTTAGGCGACGGGGCCATTCACCATACTCGTCGCAAGGAGCAAAGGGTTGGCTGTAGACGGAGGGCGGACAACGCCCTCCTCCAGCCCCTCTAAATGGGTCCAGGGACGGCGGACTCGGGGACGTCCACCTCCCACATACATCAGGAACCGAGGTGGCGGCGCGTAGTGTTCCACGCGCGTCCCTCATAGACGTTGCGGGGGGAGTAAACACTTCACTCCCCCCAACACGAGGAGGCCCCTCCGGAACAGTCGGGGTTGCGGAAGAATCATATGTTACCGAGACCTCGACGTAGGTGTGAGATGGAACACCGGGGTGGTTTTAGTCAGTAACAGTCTGACAGACCCGTCCGCCCACCCCAAGGCGTAGGACATCTATGAGGATTTTCCACCGCGGAAAAAAAGGGAAGGTTAGTCCTCATCCGAAACTAACATATGCAAGATAAGAATGCTTAGAACATGCTGGTCCAGCTCCATATTAAAATCTAGTCTAGACAAAATCAAACTGGTTGGTAATTGAATGGTATAATTTATTATTTTTAGTACAATGATTTTCATTATGTGATCACTTTACTCATACATAAACGCTAATATTTTAGGAAAAACGTATACTTTTACAATGTTTGCAATTATTTGAACACCATGTGTCTATCACATAATTAATTTATCTGTGTATGCTTCACTTTTTATTATTTTTTACCCATCGTGGTATAGTAATTTTATTCTTGGTACATTGTCTTTGCATATAATTGTATAAATATTGTAAAGCATTTTAAAAGAATTTTGTAACGGTGGTGTTTCTTGCCTATTCTTCTCTATAAGAAACTACCTTTTGGAAGGGGCGACTAGAATCAATTCTATTTTAAGGTAAATGTTGACGTTCAAAAGTGCCTTTTATGAGCCTATTTTAAATAAATGCTTTGACTTTGATAAATATTTGGGTATGTCGGAAGAATTGGGAACAATAGTACTGACATGAAGCAATCCTTCAAGGAGCGCTTCTTTGTCTGCCTGAAGAAAGTATTTAATAGTCTACTATCAGGCGGAAACAAGGTGGGCGCCTTTAACGGTTGAGTCATGCCAGTTTTTATGTACTCTTTCGGAATACTCAAATGGAATCAAACCGGACTCAAAGCCTTGGATAAGAGGGCCCGTAAGCTGAGAACTGCAAATCAAATGCATCACCCACGGTCATTGGTAATGAGGCTGATTATTCCGCGAAAGTGTGGAGGTCGAGTGTCTTTCAACGCTAAGACCCTCCACAATCGCGAGATTTGCAGTATCAGGGAACCTAGAAGTCGAAGTGGGGATGCATCCAGTTGTGGTTGCGTTGGACAAAGGCCTCTCCCTGCTCTCCTTGGCTAAAAAGAACTGGAACAAGTCAGTAGTGCCCTGCTTGGACCCGATGTAAATTTAGATTTTCTAGCAACCGTAGCCTGGCTGCGTTTCGGTGACCTCATTGGGGTAACCAAGTTTTGTCCTTGAAATTATGGACGAAGTTATGGTGACGAACAACTACCGGAGAAGTATTGCGGCACGGTCCAGTGGCATCTCTCGGGCATGCCACCATCCGGGAGAAACAATAAGACACATTATCTCCGGGTGTTGTCGTCTCGCTAGATAACGAAAAGAACTTGCATAGACACTAACTGGTAGCTAGGATTATCCATCAGCAATTTGCTCTCAAATACAGCCTTGTGGAATCGGAAGTGCTGTATTACAGGCTGAGAACTGGGTCGGACAAGTGTCAGTTCTCGAAAATGGAAATATCACATTGTACTGGGATCGATCTATCATCACTGACAGGACAATTGTTGCCAATACGGCTGATATCGTGGTGGAAATTCGATTAGTGCGGGGGTCCCGGTATGACGGGAACTTCGTGAAAACCGAGAAAGGTTAACAAATCTTGACTTGGCTCTAGAGGATGTCGACATGTGGGATGTAGACTCAGCGATCACTGTGCCAATAGCTGTGACAGCTAATGGCTTAAAAGTCATGAGCCTCGAACAACACCTGAGGAGGCTCTCCTTGGGCAGCTGGATCAAGGGATTGATTCAGGAAGCGGTACTTCTGGACACGGCTCGCATTTGTAAGGATGTTCATCTCGCTGGAGCCCTGACCGCCGATAGCTTGGACCTTGTTCCCGATACTGGTGGGCTACAATTTTCTGTATATTTTTTTAATATTATTTTTACGCTAATATACGTAATTAATTTACGGAATAAAGGAAATAATAATAATAAATCGTGTAAGTAAAATGTAAAGGTTTTGACTACACTGATCCTTATACTTCACGTGACCCTGGATTACGACGACGGTTGTCGGCTCGAGCACCCTGCTGTACTCGCACCGGGTAGTGGTTAATGTATTTATAACGATAAATGATTATCCTGTGTCCCTCATTGAGGTAGGATTTAACTGGTAAATACGGCGTGTACGGCGTTAATGAATTTTGCTTGCACTTAATATGTACATACAATAGTAGAGGAGGCACGTTAATCTAAAAGAGACGTAAATAAGAAAATACAACAGATTTTTCTTTTGGAAAGCCAACTGGCGTGTTGGTATTCTTGACATCAAACCACTGCTGTTTATTTATATTTGCAGTGTAGATTTCAGCTATTAAAAAACGGGAAATCCGAACGGGAAACGGGAAACGGGGAATCGTATTTCAGATACGTTATGTCATCACATTATTCCGCAGGTTATTTCTGAAGACTTTCATAGAACGAACCTACTTCCAATACTATAACTTCTCAAGAAAATTATTATTGTGTCAGTGAACAGTTAAAATGGTTTTGTTTAGCGCTACACCTGAGTGTCTTCAACTCGTTTTAGTAATAAACTACAAACTTCAACAACGGCTGCATTGTGCTCATTCACTTCATCTCTCAAAGGTTTCGTTTCTCTGTTTTGTGCCGTGAAAACAACACTGCTAAGCGTTGCTACTATCGTAGGAAATAATAACAGATTTGTTGCCTTCTTTTTTATTTCCCCTTCGAGAACTTTACGCAAATCTACGGCCAATACAAAATCCACAAATAAGTTCTTACGACCAAGTTTTTGTATAGTATTTTATATCTTTTAATTACCTATTGATTTTCGAAAGCGGATTGTGCTAGTTTCGATAACTGGGCTTTCAGAACACGGAAAATACCGGAACTATTTGTTGTTTAAGCCTTTCATAAGTTTGTGCTGTGCAGATTGCAGCAGTGAAAGAGTGAATGTTGAGTTTTTTTGTTTTTGTTTTACTGGTTCACCAACAATTGCTCACTGGTTTTATGCTAAAGGTGCAGGTTGCATTTCACTTACCTACAAGCAAACACCACATGCTAAGAGAGTTGTACAAATTGTACAATTGTCGATTTGAATCGTTTGATTTGATTGAGTAAAGTTTTCAAGTCTACCGCACAGTGAAATGTATTACTTAGTACATTAAAGTGCTCATCGACGGTCCCACGTTCCATTTAAAATAGTTCTCCCATATTATAGACTGCTCGCGATCACAGCGGTGTATCTCATCGTGGTCACAAAACCGCTGTGACGTCACATTGCAGATTGGATGGACGCCAAGCGTGTATTATTTATACTACTAGAGATACTTACAAAAAAGCACGTGGTTTTGATAGCGTTTAATTTACTGTTCTTAACAAAGAACGAATGATAGCTAATGCAAATTAGATCGCGCTTGTTAAATAACTTATCTTACAAAACTAAAAAAGAAGTCAATTTTTAATTAATGAAAGGCGACTTACAGTAAGTATTTACAAGGAAAATGTGACTGGAAACGCCGGGACCGCTCTAAAAGGATAAATAGTTGACTTATTGGTGATGTTCTATAGAAAGGTCAGGTGCGTAGTGCTCGTAACCGGCGCACAGTGTATTCTAAATGAAGCTTCAAAGACATAGCGCCTCTCGAAAATCAAGTACCTTATTTTGAAGAAAAAAAATGCCAGCGTATTCCTTTACTGACTAACAATATTATACGAGTATGTTATGGAACATTTTTTGGTAAAGCTATAATTAAAAGAGTTATTAGCAAATTCTTTTTTTTTTGTATGGAGCTGAACAGTTTTTTCAGTATTTTGTTTTTAATAAGGGTTGACCATTTATATTTAATTCACCATGTGTACGAAGTTATTTATTCTCATAATAAAATATCATGTATTTGGTTTTACTAACATTATAGTGAGTAGATTGCATTGGAACCGGACACCTAGTCTATTAAGATCACTTTGTGCTTCTTTAACTATTCCTTCTATATTACTGCCTAATTAAAAAAGGCTAGTATCGTCGGCATTCAGTGAAATAACTACCTTTATACCGATTTCATTAATGTTGTAAATGTAGATAAGAATAATAAAGGCTTAGTAAAGAAACTTGTGGTACTCCACAGCTTCACCAATACTGCGACTACTTAATAGCTATTAGTAAGATAAGAATGTAATATTTTTAATGCAAAGCCGGTAATACCGATACTTTCCAGTTTTTTGAGAAGAAGTTTTTGACTTAAAATGTCATGGCTTTTTAAATAATTGAAGATACCAAGAGCTATTTGTTTTTATCAACGTTAGTATTTAAGATAATAAGTCACGGATAGGGTGTTTGATTTCTGTCAGGAGCCAGTTGCATTATTTGATAACATTTTGGTATTTCACTTGTTAGCACTGTACCATTTGTTGAAAAGTAATTATTGAAACTCCCACATATAAGTTTTGTATCGATAATAGGTATATATTTTTAATAATTATAACGCCTGTAAGTGGAGCTTTTTCACGTGGCGGTGAACGTCACGTGGAATAGCTCCACAATGTTTTCACGCAACACTTTTTGAAATTTCAAATATCCCAAAAGTTACAAAGATCAATGAGAGACGTTATTGTTTAATTATTTCAGTGACATTTAAAAAGTTCGTCTGACTCTTCAAACTTTGAATGTCATAGATAGTAGTTAAGTAGCTCAGGAACTTTTAACATTACAGTCATAGGTTTATAAAGAATATTAAATCATCGAGAGTATGTCGCAGCCCTTCAACGTTTTATTTAAATTATATTAAGGTTTCGACGTTTTCTATTAACTTTATTTTTCAGATTGTCAATGTGTTTTTTCAATGTTAGATTATTGTCCAATGATAAACCGTGAAGAGTTAGATCGTCTTTTTCAGGTATATTTAATTCATTACTTAGGTTATGTATATTTAGCGGCTTACGTTGGTATATCCTAAATTGTAGTAGATTACTTTTGTTAACATTAATTTGATAACATTAAATTATTTAAACAGTTATACGGTTTGTTACAATTTATAGTTTGATTTATTTGTTTATATTCAAAGTCAGTAAATACCTATATTTTTTTAACTATAAACACTTTCACTTAGTTTTGAAATGGTTTAAAGCTATCACGTTTTCTCTTTGTTACCAGTACTTCTTTATTTCTTCTAAAACGAGGCAACTTGATTTATAAATAATCTAAAACGTTCGTACAGGCAGTGGAATCAATCAAGTAGATTTGTACCCAGTCTGTCAGATGAAGTAACTGAATTTATGCTGGAAAATCCTTTCTTCGTTTGGATCTACGTTTCCAGCTTACCTGTTCTCATCTTAGTATTGCAAAACCGAGACTATTCATCTTTCAAGTCGTTTTGATGATTAAAGACAAGATATCACAATTAATAAAAATGAAGAAAAACACTAAGCAAATATGGGCTTAGCAGGAAAATACTTAAAACTTAAATTAGTTTAATTCATACCACAAGCCAAACGTATTAAGTCCATGTACGGTCTTTACGCCTACGCCAGATATCTAATTTTCTTGAAACAAAGTTAAGACTGTAATACCTACACGCACCTTGCCGCGTCGTTCTATAACTACACCGTCTGGAGAATCGTCTCCTGCTAATGAATAAATTAAAATAACCTTGCCGTGTTCGTGTGGATTATGTGGATTTACTAATTAATGGATCTTTGTGATAAATTGCTTAAGTAATTGATTCGGTGCTTAAGAGGTAAACTGAATTAATATCTCAAAATAGTCAACCGTTACTTGTGGCTTCGTGTTAAGTGTGGCTTGTTTTTTTTTCAAATTCGATTAAGACACAATTTTGAATAAATACCGCCTAAAAAGAAGCATAGAATTATAATTTAAGGTACAATTCTGTCTCCAACAAGACGATGTCCCTCGAGGCAGATAAACGTTAATTAAAGTAGCAAAGTTTTATTCACTGTCCATTTTTTCATTAATATTGCAGCGATTTTTACTTTACTTTTAAGTTTTCCAGGAGCCTGCAACTGTTTGTTTGCTTAGCAAAATGAGTTTGTCAAAGAAAGGAACACTGTTATATTTATACAAAATGAATGATGTAAGAAAATCGAATGTTCCTTTTTCCCTTTTTAGATTTTCTTTTCCACGATAAATTAAACCATTTCACAGGGATCTGTTTTTCTTATACTTTTTGCCCTTATCATTATTCAATAGAACGATTATGCATTTTCCTAGTTAATTAAGAAATTGTGGAGTGAGAAATGGATTGCGTCGACTACGGATTGGTTCAACGTATAATTTTAAACTTGGTTCAAGTGTAAAGTTGAGTTTATTTGAAATTATATTCAGATTTTTTCAAGTACTCGTTTCCAGCTTCGGGGTAGTTGTACGTCCTTAAATGATTATTAAGCGATTTCTGCATCACTTTTACTGTGAAAAGATATTTGGTTTTGAGATTGAGATTTATTTGGTTCAATTATCTCAGGCTGAATTGATTGAACCTTAAAAAAAATACTTTTGTTTTTTATAATATTGTGTCTATGTTATGTATATTAAAAAGATGTGTGACGTCAAGGAAAATAAAAATGTTGATATTCTTTAATTAAATACTTTATTATTTAATATTAGTTTCTCCTATATAATAACTTTCAATTTGTCTGTCCACTGTTGGACATTGGCCTGTCCCAGGCTGCGCCGCAACATCCTTTCCTCCGCCTTCCGCATACAGTCAACCACTTTCTTAAGGTCGTGGGACCATCTAGCTAGTGGGCGTCCCACGCTGCGCTAGCCAAATTATTTGGTTGAAAACCATTAAGACTGAATCGGAGAACTCTCGAATTAATGAAGTAAGTAAGTACATTGAAGTTCATTACGTTCACAAAGGAAAATATTAAAGTGAACCTCTCAAAGCTTCTGTCGATACAAACTTTTTTTGATAAACTAGCGTCTTATTAAATTGCTGGCCTTTTCTCACGGTTGGTCGCAGTAACATATCTAGGATACCCTGTCCAAACAGGGTAGGTTAGAACTGTGACTTACCACACGCGAGAGTTGCCAAGGCAGCGTTCGGCGAGCGCTACATCTAAGTTGGTCGCAGTTACTTGGTTATTTAGTATTTAAGGGCCACAAACTAGGCAATATTAGAGGTTCACAATAAGAGGCGCATTCATTTTATGAGCATCCAATATGAGCAAACATATGAGCGTCCAATAATTCTAAACGGTTTGACCCTCAAACCATTCTTGTTTTAGAATTATTGAACGCTCATATGTTTTGAGTCCTTAAATCCATTTATACCACAGAGGATATTTCAATTTTAAACAATTTACCAAAGGATTATCTTTGATCATCAGGTGAAATACACCCGCAGCAGAACGTTCGCATTCATCATTACTGTCACTACATATTATAAAACGATTTCCCCCCGCCACGTCCATCTTAATGCGACAAACTCAAAAAATACCTATCGGTTGTTCATACGGTTTTATTGGCTGAAATATGACGATGATTGTTGTTAAAATCATGCCGACTAGCAGATTCACTGGCGTGCGCCGCATAAACCAATAAATGTATATGAAAACAATGTATTACGGAATTATTTCTTCGTATTTCTACTTTTCATGGGATATATTTCCTACCTCCGCGAGGGTGAAGCCGCGGGCTCAAGCTAGTTTTGTATTAAACTGAAAATGTTATGGTTAATGTGTAAGGGTGAGCTTGGACCAAAATGTTACTAATTAGAGAATTTGAATATATGTACATAAATAAACTTACGCCTTCTTCCCATTGGGTGTAGGCAGAAACTACAGAACGCCACCTGTTAATTTTTATGTTCATACGTTTGGTCATACACGTACGCAGAGTGCGCATACTATGCACTTAATCTTTGTGAAGATCAGTAAACAATAGACATATTAGTATGTTTTTTTTTTAACAATTAGATAACTTATCCCAAAAATGTGTTGGTACAATTCTCAATTTAAAATCATTTTTTTTGGAAATGTGCCCAATAGCAGGTTGTGTTGTAACAGCGATCTTGCGAAATCAAGGGCAGGAAAAGACAAATTCAAACTAGCTTGGCCACATTTGCCCATTCCGACGAAGACTTTTTTGCAATCCTACGGAATTGCACGGTCTTTTTTTTCCTCAAACGGCCTCTAAAACTGCTCCTCGTAAACTGTTTTTATGCATCACCCAAAGGTTGACTGGTAGAAAATACCTATGGTATTAAGTCCACCTCTGTACATTCATGTGCGTGAATTATTGAATAAATAAATAAATTTTCTTTTCATCGGCTTAATGTAAAGGTCTGGTTTTTGGCCAAGTCCTGGATAAAAAGGATTTAGGTCTTTATTATTTGCACAGCAGCTGCCATATTAAGAAACAATTGAGCATTAACCTTTCGGAAAGGTGTGGTACAGACCATCAAACTGAACCACTTTCTCCATGGAACCAACATAGTAATCGAGATAAAATTTTCATCTGTCCTATACAAAACTCCCCAGGGTGGAAAGTGCTTCAGTTTGATGGTTTGTACCACACCCTTATAAAAAATGCAATCTCCAGGAAATATAATATAGTAAGCGTTCAAAAGTGTATAGGCACGTTAAGAGTCGTATTGCTGTGAACTCGCGGTACGACTGTATGTGTTTAAACGACACAAACCACAAAGATCGCATGTTTTGCACGGCACACACTGACGTAAAGTCGCGTACCTATTGTACGGCCCGTATCGCGTGACAGTAAATGAATTACCCGCCAGAAATGACGTTTCCCGCCAAAACGACATTTTTCCGCGAATGCGCACTTACTTAGCCTAGCTTAGCTTATTATCTTGCAAACTATTGCAGCTATAACAAAATAAAAATTCGTGTGTAAAGCTGAAACTATACAAAATCAATCTATGTGAAAACTTAATCACAAAAACTAGTCCAAAATACTTAAAAAAAATGTAAAGCTTGAGAATTCGGGTTGAAATTTTGTAAAATATTACTTCTGCCTAAAATTTTTCGAATTATTTTGTAGTTAGTGTCAATAAAACCTATGTATAATAAAACAAGATTATATTTCCTTCGTTTTGATGCCCATACGTTCTTACTTGGTATTTTCTGAGTAGCACTATTAACCAAAATGAACAATAAACCTAAATAATAAACCTTGTAATTTGATGCCGAATCCGATACTGTCTGCCGTGTTGATGATCTCTGAAAGTTGATGCTCAATCAAATGGTACGTCACTTTAATAAAAACTTCATCTTTCATGAACAACAGTACGGTTTCACCAAAGGGCGTTGTACCACTGACGCTGGTGTTTCTCTAATAAAGAACATTTTTAACGCCTGGGAGGAAGCAAAAGATGCCTTTGGAATTTTTTGCGACCTCTTTAAAGCATTTGATTGCGTAAACCATGAGACCCTTCTTCTGAAACTGGAGCACTATGGGGTTAGGAATACAGCTCTTGATCTACTTAGATCATACCTGAAAGATAGAAAGGTTAAAGTTCAAGTAAACGGCATAAACTTGTGACTGTACCTAAATTACCCTAGGCTGATAAATTTTTCGTTTTTCCTAATTATGTTAATATTAGCGTTAAGGTCGGTTTCCCCCGAAGGGGAAAAGGCCGCACCCCAACCCCGTGCGGCCCTGTAGAGCTCGTCACCAGACTTGGTCACTCTCCCACCGATAATAGAAGTGAATTCCCAAATTTATAGAAGTCAAATGCCTTGATATTATTAATGAGGCAAGGAAACAATGTATCAATATTAGATGATACTTGGGAATTCATAGTTATGAAATATATTGGAAGTGATTTTAGAAAACTAAATAATAGAGGGATGCAGAGTAAATTATTATATCAACTTGTGAGTAACCCAAACGCTAGCGCGTAACAGGTATTTGATCAGTCGTAACTCACACAATACCTCGCATCTACACTCGGAGTACTCAGAGATACACTTCCATAAAGTGACGCAAGCGGCTTTACAGCGGCAGAGCGTCGACATCATGCTCTTTTGGAGTCATGGCCCCTAGCAGTTCTCTCGAACTGATAAACGTGACGAAGCGGCTTTTCCTGCGGCAACCGTGCGACTGTCCTTGTCTAGCAATGGAGCGGCTAGTTCTAGCGGCTAGTTCTAGCGGCATTGCGTCTGCATCATGCTCTTAAGGAGACATGGTCCCTATCAGTCCTTAGACTGGATATGAGATAGTTGTGGTCACCCAAACCCCCGGAAGTTCACTCTTTGCACAACAAGCATATTTGCAAGGCACGTGATCATGTCAGTCTGACCGAGTTATTAGTATAAGATAAAGAATATAAAATTCTTTGAATTACTAGATAATTGGAGTTGAGAAATCAAAACTCGAGGATTATTACTAAATAAAGTTTAGAGTTCTAGTATCGGCCAAAGGCAACGAATACAACATTCAAGAATTACTAGTTATGAGAGTAGAGAATCAAATTCAAGCATTATTAATAGATTTGTGAATCAACTCACTTTAAAGTCTATAGACAGCCCCAAAGAGCCCACCCGTCACCACTTCCTAGTGCTTATGCTGGGGAGAAGAAGTGGCGCAACAAACTCCCCAGCAACACGTGTCTGTCTGATTAGTTATAATGACTATCAACTCCATCAGCCTAGGATAACTATAATAACTAAAGGCTCACCCAGTCTCACCAACAGACACTAACACATACTAAGTTAAAACTAGATGATAGAATAATAATAAACTAAATCTGTGCTTCAACACAACTATATTTTACTTATTTAATATTAACTCGTTCTCCTACAACAGCCCACTTGGACAAGGCCTCTGGCACTCAATAATTCTCCTAGCTTTCTTAGCCTAGCCTTACACCGACCGTTTCCTACCGCGGTCTGTCTTCCTTCTCGCAGGTAGCGCTAATAATACCTGTAATAGAATCTTTATAATGTGAAGAGGTAAGGGAATCGTTACGCTTGCGCTTTAATCAACAATAATAGCTACGTTAATGTATCTGTGTATGATATACCCATTTCAGTGAGACGGGGAACCGTTTTACAACGTGTGTCTCATTGTACGTGTTCTACTAAACCTAACGCATAAAACCTCTGAAGGCAATATACGATTTTAGTAGAACATGTTCCCTAAGCACAATATAAATGTCTGACTCAATCCTAGAGACAGTGAACTACGAAGCCCAACTACCATTGAGTGAGACAAGTATTGAGTATAGAATTCTAAACGCTTATTTATGATAATATCACCTTTACGGCAGCCTAGCCCCATTTCTAAAATAACAGAAAATATTACACAAGCGTACCGTAGACTCAGTCTGTAGCAAAACTCAATGCGATCGTACTCGGTGTCTGCCGAGGTGGTTATTTCGTCACCTCACATCTCGTTAATCTTCCCCATTTCGTGGATACAGTGCGGCTGTAAGCGGCAAAGCGTCCAAATTGACGTGTTTCGATAAATAGTGTCGATTTAGAAATTGGCGTACCATATGCCGGGTGTAGGTTTTATCGAGACACGGTCCCTAGCGTTCTTAGAACGACTACCAATCCAGTTTGGGGAAGTGTGTGAAGCCTACCCCCTCTCCCCGGAGACGTGCATATAACGAGCCTTTCGTAAAGAGTTGTGTGGCCAAACCTTTTTGGAAGCAGTAATTATCACTAACGTTTGATTGTTTTATAATGCCGATTTAGATCGACTTTATAGCATATGTTGTTTTAAATGAACTGAGAGTATTTACGGTTCTGCCTTCCGTATGTGGTTGCGCATATTACAGGTCAAAGTCGTCAAAAGTCGAGCGTCAGTGCTCAGTGTCAAATAAAGTGGAAGGCCTTCTCCGTTTCCCTATAATCAAACGCAAATGACAAATATCTGTCAGGGTATGGATTAGGAGATGGACACGTAATACAATAGAAAATAGAGTTAATTAATAGCGCAATGTCGCTATGCTGAAATAAATGATTATTAATAGCTCTGCAGCGATATTATCTAAATGATACCTACAAATCATAAAACAAATCAGCCTACGAGAACAATACAATGGAAAAGGCACATTATTAGTAAAGAGTTTAACATTTACCAATGATATCTTTGTAGGGGATTAGTTTACTACTCACGAAATGCCGCACGCAGTATCAACTTCACCTCGAACACAGCTCCTCCCAGCTCACAACACTCACCAACCTCCTAACTTAACTAGCTTTCCTTCTTGAGACTATAACGACCGAACCCTTTCATGTCATAAAACCAACTGTCCTTCCTCAACACCCCCGCCAACTATCCAAAATCTGGGCTCGGTACTTTCCCACACTATTTTTTTGTAAACTTCGACTTAAAACACATTTTTCTATTTCTTAATTGCTTTTACGATTCACAGCTGGTTGCAATAACGCGCCCTCGCTTTAACTTTCTCAGAATTTGTAAAGAACTATGGGTTTCGATTGTCTAAACATTTCTTTCAAGCGACGACGGCTGCCATAAGTGGTCATTTGCGTGTGCCATTAAATAGAAATGGAATGGACTTCTAAGAGGTTCTAAACTATTTTACAAGTGCAAATAATTAGAATATCTTGTTATTTATTAGGGTAACGCGTCAAGCTGTCAGACCATAAAATTAAGATTTAATGTGTTTCGTAAAGTGGGCCGAACCACGTGCATGGTTTTAGAATAAACATAATATTTTGTTATTAAATAGGAATAAGTGACAGACAGTCACATTCCCCCCTCTGAAAATCAGACGCGTGACGCAGTACAGCGGATGAGCTTTCATAATAGGTGAAGCAATGCCTTTCCATGAAAGTGTTTTAGAGTATATACTGTAACGTAATAGTGGATCCTAACTACATGAAAGGATGCAAGTTGACTTGTTGCATATACTTTAATAAATGGAATATAAAATACAGGTCGGAATATAAAAAATAACACAATACGGTTCACGTGGAATGGTTAGTGAAATAGGTCCAGACGCGGAATCTGAGGCAGATGGTTAGTGAAATAGGTCCAGACGCGGAATCTTCATCAGGTGCTTCAGACTTTTCTTTTATAGGAAAATATTCCTTTTCCATAATTAATTTTAGATGATTTTTGAAGTTTCAAAATTGTTTTTATTCATTCTGACATCTCATCTGCCAGTCATAAAACCAGCCTGTGTGTTCAGCCAAGACGTATTAAAACCTCCACGATCGAGTATGAGCGTGTCCTTATTAATTACTGCAGATGTCGAAATTCAGTTAGTAATCTGTAATTATATAGAAAATACAATATTTCAGCTAACCTATTGATAAAAAATAATTCAAGTTATGTAAACCAAAAAGTAATCTTCATAGATTAAAAGAGAAAATTTAATGACAGTTTGACAATTGACTTGTGTCACAACAATGGAAAATGTAAACAATGAACGAATTTTTAAAGATATTATAAAATAAATCGTTTTAGAACGATTCGTAAAATGCCAGCAAATAAAAGGATATGATACGGGACATGAATGAATGAATGATGAACAATGTTGTAAGTATAAGTATCATATACTATAATACCCATAGGAATGCTACGTTCATTTAACCAAGTAGTTAAGCTCAATCCAGTTGGAACACGAACCCGATAAGATGCAATGTCTGCTATAATTTTGTACTGCTTCGCAGAAGCATCTTCTTAACTTATTTGTCTTAAAAGTACTCCTGTCACCTTAATCAGGTTACACTACCGCGCTTCAAGTATGTTCCGAGAATCTGTGCATGTTTATAATGTAGTTTTACATACCAGGGTCTCTTTAAAGAGTACTTGTGCTATCGAGCCACGCTACCTGCGGTGCTCCCTCGTTCTAAACTCAGCCTATCGCGGTTGCCGCTGGACAGAGGCCTTTCCTTGTGCACCTTAACGCTGAGTCAGCTTAGTCAGCTGTCGGCAGTCATATCCGAAAACAGCTGAAATAGTCCGCACATAAACATATTAGAGTGTATTCCAATAACATGCCCCCCTCTGATTCTAAGAGGTTAGAGCAGGTTTCAACAAGAATCAGAAAGTTATACTTATTAGAAAATAAAGGTATCCTTGATTGTGCAAACAATTATTGGTTTAGTGCAACAAAAGGTGTTCTTTTATTATTTTTATTTATAAATTATAAAGTAGAGCAGCTGAAATAGTCCGTGCATGAACATATAAGAGTTTATTCCCATAAGACGCCCGCTCTGATTCTAAGAGGTTGAAACAGTTTTGAAATCCGATAAGAGTTGAAAAGTTAAACTGATTAGTAAATATAGATACCTATCCTAGACGACTGTGCACACAATAAACAACCCTAGTGTGACAAAAGATTGTCAATTTCTCCCTCTAATTATGAAATATTGACAAGAAGATTTTCTAACATATGGAGAGTAATAACTATAGTACCATTGCCTTTAAACGTAATGATGATAAGTGAGATAACAAAATCATACTACGTAGGTTATAACGGGTCACTGAAGTATCTTATAAATAGTGAAACTTAGCTTCGTAACAGGAGCCACGCTACAGCCACTGCTTTTGAAGTCAGCCGATGTCAGCAGATTTTGTAGAAACTTGAAACCAAGTGCGACGCACAAACCAGAGGTTTAGACATAGCGTAGTCGCAGCCAAGTGGAGACTTAAATATCCTGGAATTTGAAATAAGGCCAAACGAGTATCTATTCAATTATATGACATGCACTGTATACTGCAAAGTTAGAAAGATTTATGTTAACTTCCTATGATGATGGTTAATGTACCTTCTCGGTAAATTAATAGTCATTTACAAAATGCTAGAAGCTTCACGCTTCGTACGTCTTAGATAATAATAAAATTAGGTTTAATCATAGTTAAGAGCGAGTTCTATAACTAAACTCACTCACACACATACATAACTAACGCGTAAACATATTTCATGTTCACATACTGTCAGATACTAAATTCACGTTTGCAGGGAGTCGAACCCATTACCTTAGTAGCACAAGAGCCCAAGCAACAATCATACCATCGCCCACTTAATAAAAATACGTCCGTGCATGTGGGTTTCGAAACCACTCTACTTAGCATCGGAGCTACAGCCATACTTTCTACAATTATGCTAAAATATTTATGCGGGGATTGAACCCACAAGCCGTGACTCAGTAATCTAAGTAATCATCACAGAATTCATCTACTGGGAATCGAACCCTCAAATCAATGGCAGTAGAATCTAAACACATCATCTAACAAATCGTGCGGGGTTTGAACCCACTACGAGTAGTTGAAGCATTCAACCACCATTATCAAACCTTAACTTAATTAAACATAATTATTGTAGCCGTTGTAACTGCTGCCGTCCCTAGCATTTAATAGAACCATAAAATTACGTTGTGTTATTGTTCACGTTGTGTTTTTGTTGTAGTAACTCTTAAGTAGTTATTTCTCGTTGTACTGAAATTAATCAGTACATTTAATGACGAGAATCCTGGTCACGGCACCACATGTGACTGTACCTAAATTACCCTAGGCTGATAAATTTTTCGTTTTTCCTAATTATGTTAATATTAGCGTTAAGGTAGGTTTCCCCCGAAGGGGAAAAGGCCGCACCCCAACCCCGTGCGGCCCTGTAGAGCTCGTCACCAGACTTGGTCACTCTCCCACCGATAATAGAAGTGAATTCCCAAATTTATAGAAGCCAAATGCCTTGATATTATTAATGAGGCAAGGAAACAATGTATCAATATTAGATGATACTTGGGAATTCATAGTTATGAAATATATTGGAAGTGATTTTAGAAAACTAAATAATAGAGGGATGCAGAGTAAATTATTATATCAACTTGTGAGTAACCCAAACGCTAGCGCGTAACAGGTATTTGATCAGTCATAACTCACACAATACCTCGCATCTACACTCGGAGTACTCAGAGATACACTTCCATAAAGTGACGCAAGCGGCTTTACAGCGGCAGAGCGTCGACATCATGCTCTTTTGGAGTCATGGCCCCTAGCAGTTCTCTCGAACTGATAAACGTGACGAAGCGGCTTTTCCTGCGGCAACCGTGCGCTGTCCTTGTCTAGCAACGGAGCGGCTAGTTCTAGCGGCATTGCGTCTGCATCATGCTCTTAAGGAGACATGGTCCCTATCAGTCCTTAGACTGGATATGAGATAGTTGTGGTCACCCAAACCCCCGGAAGTTCACTCTTTGCACAACAAGCATATTTGCAAGGCACGTGCTCATGTCAGTCTGACTGAGTTATTAGTATAAGATAAAGAATATAAAATTCTTTGAATTACTAGATAATTGGAGTTGAGAAATCAAAACTCGAGGATTATTACTAAATAAAGTTTAGAGTTCTAGTATCGGCCAAAGGCAACGAATACAACATTCAAGAATTACTAGTTATGAGAGTAGAGAATCAAATTCAAGCATTATTAATAGATTTGTGAATCAACTCACTTTAAAGTCTATAGACAGCCCCAAAGAGCCCACCCGTCACCACTTCCTAGTGCTTATGCTGGGGAGAAGAAGTGGCGCAACAAACTCCCCAGCAACACGTGTCTGTCTGATTAGTTATAATGACTATCAACTCCATCAGCCTAGGATAACTATAATAACTAAAGGCTCACCCAGTCTCACCAACAGACACTAACACATACTAAGTTAAAACTAGATGATAGAATAATAATAAACTAAATCTGTGCTTCAACACAACTATATTTTACTTATTTAATATTAACTCGTTCTCCTACAACAGCCCACTTGGACAAGGCCTCTGGCACTCAATAATTCTCCTAGCTTTCTTAGCCTAGCCTTACACCGACCGTTTCCTACCGCGGTCTGTCTTCCTTCTCGCAGGTAGCGCTAATAATACCTGTAATAGAATCTTTATAATGTGAAGAGGTAAGGGAATCGTTACGCTTGCGCTTTAATCAACAATAATAGCTACGTTAATGTATCTGTGTATGATATACCCATTTCAGTGAGACGGGGAACCGTTTTACAACGTGTGTCTCATTGTACGTGTTCTACTAAACCTAACGCATAAAACCTCTGAAGGCAATATACAATTTTAGTAGAACATGTTCCCTAAGCACAATATAAATGTCTGACTCAATCCTAGAGACAGTGAACTACGAAGCCCAACTGCCATTGAGTGAGACAAGTATTGAGTATAGAATTCTAAACGCGTATTTATGTTAATATCACCTTTACGGCAGCCTTGCCCCATTTCTAAAATAACAGAAAATATTACACAAGCGTACCGTAGACTCAGTTTGTAGCAAAACTCAATGCGATCGTACTCGGTGTCTGCCGAGGTGGTTATTTCGTCACCTCACATTTCGTTAATCTTCCCCATTTCGTGGATACAGTGCGGCTGTAAGCGGCAAAGCGTCCAAATTGACGTGTTTCGATAAATAGTGTCGATTTAGAAATTGGCGTACCATATGCCGGGTGTAGGTTTTATCGAGACACGGTCCCTAGCGTTCTTAGAACGACTACCAATCCAGTTTGGGGAAGTGTGTGAAGCCTACCCCCTCTCCCCGGAGACGTGCATATAACGAGCCTTTCGTAAAGAGTTGTGTGGCCAAACCTTTTTGGAAGCAGTAATTATCACTAACGTTTGATTGTTTTATAATGCCGATTTAGATCGACTTTATAGCATATGTTGTTTTAAATGAACTGAGAGTATTTACGGTTCTGCCTTCCGTATGTGGTTGCGCATATTACAGGTCAAAGTCGTCAAAAGTCGAGCGTCAGTGCTCAGTGTCAAATAAAGTGGAAGGCCTTCTCCGTTTCCCTATAATCAAACGCAAATGACAAATATCTGTCAGGGTATGGATTAGGAGATGGACACGTAATACAATAGAAAATAGAGTTAATTAATAGCGCAATGTCGCTATGCTGAAACAAATGATTATTAATAGCTCTGCAGCGATATTATCTAAATGATACCTACAAATCACAAAACAAATCAGCCTACGAGAACAATACAATGGAAAAGGCACATTATTAGTAAAGAGTTTAACACTTACCAATGATATCTTTGTAGGGGACAACACTCGCCAACCTCCTAACTTAACTAGCTTTCCTTCTTGAGACTATAACGACCGAACCCTGTCATGTCCTAAAACCAACTGTCCTTCCTCAACACCCCCGCCAACTATCCAAAATCTGGGCTCGGTACTTTCCCACACTATTTTTTTCTAAACTTCGACTTAAAACACATTTTTCTATTTCTTAATTGCTTTTACGATTCACAGCTGGATGCAATAACGCGCCCTCGCTTTAACTTTCTCAGAATTTGTAAAGAACTATGGGTTTCGATTGTCTAAACATTTCTTTCAAGCGACGACGGCTGCCATAAGTGGTCATTTGCGTGTGCCATTAAATAGAAATGGAATGGACTTCTAAGAGGTTCTAAACTATTTTACAAGTGCAAATAATTAGGATATCTTGTTATTTATTAGGGTAACGCGTCAAGCTGTCAGACCATAAAATTAAGATTTAATGTGTTTCGTAAAGTGGGCCGAACCACGTGCATGGTTTTAGAATAAACATAATATTTTGTTATTAAATAGGAATAAGTGACTGTCTGTCACAAACTCATTAGGGTATGAAATGGAAATGGGCGTTCCTCAAGGTTCGATATTGGGTCCATTCCTCTTCTTAGTTTACATTAATGATTTACCTCAAGTACTTCAAAATCAACCGAAGATGGTGTTATTTGCAGATGACACATCATTAATCTTTAAAATAGACCGACGGTCACAAAATCTGGACGACGTGAATAACTCGATTCTTCAAGTCCAAGATTGGTTTATGGTAAATAATTTGGTACTAAATGAAAAAAAAACAAATGCATTAGATTTAAATTACCTAATGTTAGAAGTAGCGAATGTGACATCATATTGAATTGAGAAAAACTGGAATTTATTAATTAGACGGTTTTCCTAGGAATCACGCTGGACGAGAAATTACAATGGGGACCACATATAACATCTCTTGCGGGGCGGCTAAGCTCTGCCGCTTATGCTGTTAGAAAGATAAGACAGTTAAAAGATGTAGAAACCGCGCGTTTGGTCTATTTTAGCTACTTCCACAGCATTATGTCTTATGGCATTTTACTGTGGGGTCGGGCTGCTGACATTGAATCCATTTTTATTTCGCAAAAGAGAGCTGTTAGAGCCATATACAATCTTCCTCGTCGCGAATCTCTCAGGGAACTATTTAAAGGGATTAATATTATGACAGTACCTTGCCAATTCATTTATGAAAATATTATGTATGTAAGAAAAAATCTACATCTTTTTAATAAAATAAGTGATAGACATAATTTGAATACTAGAAATAAAGATAAAATAGATCAACCATTTTTCAGATTAGCTAAAGTACATACATCATTTATGGGGTACTGTGTTAAATGTTATAACAAAATACCTTGTGATATATTGCAATTAAATGAAAGAAAATTTAAAATTCGTATAAAAAGTACACTTCGCAGACAAGCTTATTACAAATTAGAGGACTATATACAAGATAAAAATGCTTGGAAACATGATGGTCCAGCTCCATAGGACAATCCCGTCTAGACAAAATCACACTGGTTGCTAATTTAATTTTTCATTTTTATTTTTTTTACTTACTCACACACTGACTTATTCCTAGTTAATATTTTAGGAAAGTCATATATTTTTACAGTGTTTGTAAATATGTGAGCACAATGTACCTATCGCGTCATTCATTTATCTGCCTTTGCTATATTTTTAGTTCTTCTTACCACTTGTGGTATAGTATTTTTATTCTTGGTGCATCGTCTTCACATATAAAAATATAATTAATGTATACAAATATTGTAAAATATTTTAAAAGAGTAACGGTGGAGTTTCTTGCCACGCCTTCTCCATACGAAACTACTTTTTGGAAGTGGCGCCTAGAATCAGTTATATTTTTATTGTAATTTTTGACGTTCAAAAGTGCCATTTTATGGGCCTATTTGAAATAAATGCTTTGACTTTGACTTTGACGTGAAAAGTAATATTTTAACGTAATTTCGTTGTATTTTTACTGTCTTGGTGTGTAAAATAACTAATTATTATCTTATTTCCACATTCTAATTAAATTCTCATTAGAAAATTTTATAAATCAATCCAGATTGTGATAATGTTGTAAACGCATCGCACTGCAAGAAACAAAAATTTATTTCCGTCCCTTTTGTTAGACACGCATCATGCTCGTGACCAGTTGGTTTATGGCATTGCTAAAATTCGAGTTAATCTCTAATGAGCGGGTCAAGCGTTGGACTGAGAAGCAGTCGGCCTAGGTTCTGATCTCATAAGATGCAGCGCAGTTTTATTATCAGTTTTTATTTTTGTTTGCTATAATAACAATATAAAAAAATACTGCTTTTTTTACTTTTGTTATTGCAATAAAGGGTTTAGAATAACATAGCGTTACAAGTGATAACAAAAATTAAAACATATTTATTTGTTAAAATATTTTACATGAAGAAAACCGCTACGATTATTTATAATAACTTCTTCAGCCAAATAGGATCTGCAATACTATGTCAAGGAACTTAGAAGCAATTTGTTTTATTTTAACATGTGAGATGTTAAAAAAAAATTAAGTAGGTTTATTTCACCATAATCATTAAGCTTCGATCATGAATTTCCAAAATAAGTGATTTTAATAAGTGGTTATGTAGAGCAGTTTGTTTACATTAGGTATTTCACATTTTATTTGGCTTTAGTGAATATAGGTTACATACTGAGGATAGTATTAATTTTCTTTAAGAAAGGAAGATTAAAACTGAACCTCAATTTTTATATAATTAAATATACAGGATAAACTATTGCGGAACTTAAATGTTCTTGTATATAACGATATTGTTTGCTGGGCTTCGGTGATGCAATCTTTTTCAGCGTGGAGTACATTGTGAACAGTTTTAATGACGCTTTGAATTAATTCAGCAAAGTGTTTGTTGGCATGAAACCATTTGTTTCATATTCATTCACCATGTGATGGCTTATTTGAATAAGTCTTCCACTTCTTAAATAAGCGCTCCGACTAGCAAGAATTCCCTCTTCCTCACATCTCTTAACTCACAGACTCACGGTATTTTTCTAGAACAAAGAATTTAAAACTATTAGATATCACTAAGCAAAACACTATATACTGTCGTAATTAAGAAAAAAACATTATAAATAACATTATATTTATACTCATCATACACTTATTTAAACAAATAATAATTTAAATTTATTAAAATATGAAATATTTAGATAATAACACTCACACCTAGACCGGTTTCAATATATGTTATTGTTATCATTTACATCTACTTTTACGCAGGGCAATCATACTTGCCAATGCTTCAATATTTACATTGGCAACACCGCTAATTATCAGACTTAAACATTCGTCACCAACCAACAACGTTCAATTAGGTGAATAGTCGTAACGAATTGCATCTACCTCACAGCAATCGAAATAATTTATCAGTTTTCTGTGGTCTACCTACAAACTTTTATTACTTATGTAAACAAGATGAACCAGACAAGTATCGAATGATTATCGGTAGTTCGTTCGTTCAAGTATTTTGTTAAAATAAACAAAAATTGATCGTTTTAGGTATTATTATAAAAATAAAGTTATATTATTTGAAAATAACATCGAGCTTAATCCGCAGGCGCAGGTTCGAACTCAGGGCTCGCCAATTAGAGATGGGTAGTTATTCTAATAACTAGCCAACTAGCGGCTATTCAAAAAATAGCCACGGCTACGATATCCGGCAACACGATAACTAGCTATTGGCTAGAATATCTGACAAGTTTATCGATACTGGAAATATGAAATAACGTAAGGGACAAAACTAAGGTTTTCAGGAGAGCAAAAATAAGTTTTTTTCTTAACCATACTGACTATAATTTTTTAACTATATGTTTTATGTAAAAAGTGTCTAGTACAAAGTTTCTTAGATTTCTTTACTCTTTTAAGCTAAAATAGCAAAAATTCAATAAGTCCTATAGTTTTAAAGATAGCATGTCCCTTACGTTAAATAATAATGAATACGTTTGGCATACGTTAACAAAATTTGAGATGTCAATGAACAGCATTGATGGAAGGGACATTATAGGAAACAAACATTAAGAGTTCTTCAAAGTAAAGGTCTCCTATTAATACTCATGACATACTGTACCAAAACTGTTAAATAAAAAACAATAAAAAAACTATTTTGGTTTACTAAAAATAGACTTATTCTCCAAAGAAAACGTAAATTGCACATATAAAAAATAAATCAACAAATCAGTCTTCCTAAGTAAATAATAAATATTCAAACAAAAAAACAAATTAACTTCTACCTCAATAGAAAGCCTACAGTGAAATTGAAAAAGTCTCAAAATTTAGTCATAATCTTTATCAGTTTCATCATCGTCGATGTCATTAAGCCTATCTTTAGATAGATCATAATATGAAGATTCAGGTTTACGCCATGAGGTCCTGGGTTCGATTCCCAGGTCGGGCAACGTGTTATTGGTTTTTTCTATCTGGAATTTCTCAGTAGCAGCCCGGAGTCTGGATTTGTGCCCGGTTGATCGCAATAGGCTCGCCCCTATCACATGGGACTTAAAATAACTGGCGAAATGTGGGTGTACTATAGCCACTATAGGTACACCTCTGCCCAACCCTTCGGAAAACAAGGCGTGATGTTATGTGTAGGTTTACAGGATTGCAATCGCGTTTCTTTTCATTACTTGACGACCAGTAATAATCAAATATGGACGGCCTTCTTTCATCAGATAATTCCTAACATTGTCTTAGAAGTTTAGCCTGTGCATACAGATTATCCTGTAACTTCCGACCTTCTTTTTGCATGCCACATATGTGTTACATAAAACATTTTCCATCATTTTTTTTCTGGTTTTGTTTTCTTCTTCGGTACTACATCTTCTTGACTATTGTTACTATTTGTTTTCAAAGCTTGCTTTAACCTCCTTCTTGACTTGTTTTTCTTATTATTCTCTGAACTATCTGAAAATCTTCTTTTTCTGACAAAAGGTCTGAGCTTCCTGAAGAAAAATCGTTTTGTCCTTCGTCAAATTTAAAAACCATGCATTATTTTGTAAATTTTGAGGTCTCACAACGTTTATTCTTCGGTCTAACATCTAGATCTTCGTTACCTAAAATATCATCTTCCTGAATCAAATGAGCAGAATATGCAACTGGTTCAAACATATGCATTTTGGTTGCTTCGGAAGTAACGCGATGATTCGTTTCATTATCATTGCATTGAAAAAATACTGCAGCGTTTTATGTATTGTATGGTAGTGTAAATGGAAAATGATATTCAAGCGATATCAATGTCAACGCTATGTCAGAAGCCGCGTCTTTATCCTGTTGATATAAATCGCTTGGAATTTTCGGATTTGAAAGAGTATTGGAAGTGAAGTCTGTTACTTCTGGTTTGTTACGGCTCGTTTTCGCAGTATTTCTTTATTTCCGTCTCACTTATTTATCAGTATATTTTTTATTTTGCAATTTTACTCTATTTATGTACTTAATAATCACTATTATTATTTGAAACAAATTTATTTTTATTATTATGCATAAACACGTCACGTTGCAGTATAAAACTGATTTACATCCGTTACCTCACAATTCAGGTCCAGTTGAGAACCAGCGTCAGGCACTAGTAGTCTCGCATTTATTTTGCTGAACTGGACCTTTTTGGCGCAGCCGTGAGGCACACTACCCTGCTAATTTCATACTTCGCACTTCGCACTTTACACTTTTTTATTTTTTATCTTTATTTTGATTGTTACTCTTATAATTTTTACCTGCTTTGTGTGCCTTTTAGTCTGTGCTAAATAAACGTTTTTGCTTTCTTTCTTCTTAGTAGTATTTTGTTATTGCTAAAAGGTTCCTTTTTTAATAATGGTATTAACATGTGATTTGTAAGAATAAGGTATTTTAGAACCACACGTAGAACTACTTGATACACACCCTTTTCCATAAAAAGATCCAAAACTGTCATGCAAACTGTTTACATTCATTTGAATGTGGTCGAGGTAGAGAAAGAGTTGACGTATTTATAATTTTATATTTTACACTCATCTCATTACTACTATTCGGGATAACGACGTTTGCTTTTGTTGGTTAAGTCTCCATTTCTGTATTGTTAATTTCTATTATACTCTTCAATGAATTTACTGCACGTTTTTCATGTTTGCAGATGAATTACACCAGTTTACAAAAAAAAAATATGATTGAATACCATGGTCTAAATGCGTAATTTAAAACGTAAAGGACAGCGATGAATTATACTAGGGTTAAAATTTTAACGTAAGGGACCTTATTATTGTGAGTTTCAAATGATTTAAAGTAACTTCAACAAAAAATAGCAAATTTTATCGTTATGAAATGAATAGTGTTAAATGTTATTTTTTGTAGCTACATATTTGCATTTCTTATTGTCAATTCTAGTCATAATAATAATAAAATAATGTTTTTTTATAACAGAAAAAATTAACATAAGGGACTTGCCTAGGTAACGTAAGCCAGTAAGTCCCTTACAAAAAAAAAACAGTTTAATGTCTTGTGGCTACGACTGTCAAAGATGAAAAGATCTACTAATTACATGTAGAATCGACGACTTATTCGTGCTTTCCCAGGCACGGAGGGGTCTTGGTATGTAATGGATGGTCACCTATCCACGGAACGCACGTGGCAAGCGTTAACCTTGAACGATCACAAAAAACGCTTTCTACACTCATTCATCCTGCGTTAACTGCTCCATAAGTTGTAATTTTTACATGACCTACTTACTACACAAAATTATACATCATACTTACAAATATTTTGCTTAATGGAGGGTTTGTTTTTATTAGGATTATCCTATCTAAATAGATCAATGTTTTATCACCATCCCTGCCTAAACAATAATTACCGAAACTACTTATTAAGAAATAATTACCTGTTTATGTGGTTTCTAATTTTCATAATTTTTTGCGCGCTGTTTAGAAGTTAAGATAACTTTTCATCAATCATTTTTAATCCAGATAAAACTATCACTACTTGCAGTTAGACCAATGAAAACGATGATGTATTACTAAAATGAACATTTATAGTGTCACAAACCGTGTTATTGTTACTTTTAGACGCCCGTAAACAATTTTAACGACCACTATTCGTTTAGATAAGTTTTGAGAAATTGTACGGATCACGCAGTCCAGTGTGGAAAAGTAAACGACATGTCAATTATTTTTGATGCTGAGAAATTAACGTAAGGGTCAATATGATTATAATAATTTGAGTCATAATTTAATGTAAGGGACATGGTATTTGTACCTACTCAGGAAACACTAATGTAATGTACTAATACTTAAACATCTCAAATTATGGAATAACTTATGTGACCTGTTGTAAAATGTACTCGATTTTGTTTAAACGTAAATACCAAAAACTGTGTCTAGAGAGACTTACAGTAGTTTTTATAAAAATATTAATTTGAAATGTCATATACAGCAAGTTTCTACAGGACATTTTCTTTGAAGTATAGAGATTTTAAATATACCAATCGATAGAGCAAGAAATTCCGAATCCAACGATTTGTATAACTCATTTTCGACAAAATGTCACTTACGTTATTTCACATTTCCAGCATCGTTATGGCACAGCGGGTAGCCTCCACAGAGTATAATATAACCACTACGTTTTGCAGCCGCTAGCCGTCCCGGTAGCCGGTTGCGCGGCTAGTAGGACTAGCCAGTAGCCGATAGCTGCAATGGCTGTGTGCGCGATCACTGCGGGAACTACTGAGTGAGTAGTGCAAGACGTCAATATGAACTTCTTATGCATCGCACATCTCTTTCTCACAATATTCACAAAATAAATTAAAAAAAGAGAGGGCATGATTCTTAGTAATTTGGTTTAGTTTGCGAATTTACGAAATAGCCGAAATACGATACTTAGTTACCGGCAGATGTAAGGTAAACCAAATAAATAAATATATTTTTTGTAATTGCATAACCAAAAAAATAAAATTACTTTCAATTAAAAGTGTAATTTTTTTTGTTGTGTTTTTGATGTCAACCTATGTGGGAATGTCGAATGCAATTCACAGATATTTTGAAAATGTAATAGAAAGTAGGCAGTGTGCTATTGTAAAACTGTTAAATATAATAAAAATATTCTCCTACCAGCACTCCAAATAAAAGCAAACCTATTTCTGTAGGACTACTCATAAAACGTCCACATATTTATTACTCTGCGAAAATTATAGCTCCAGTTCACCGCAGGTTGTCAATTTCCATCCATTTCCTTCAACATGGCGGCCGAGCCCGGAGTCGGAAGTTCGGTTCCTGAACTCAACTAACGAGAACCTTTAATTTGCATTCTTTGTAATTATGGCTACAATTGAAGTTTAATTTCGTTCTGGGACGTTTTGCATCAATTTTGTGACTGCCACTGGAAATTTGCGAGAAATACCAGTAGCAGAGGATTCGGTTTTATATATCAAATTTATAATATATCCGCGACGGCGTGCGGGATGATCGATGTGTATTTATTTATTTTACTTTATTGGGTCATGAAACAGTTACATATTGCAGTGTCAGTGTGACATTTTAAATTTAAATCTAGAAAAACTAAAAGTTTTAACCCACACCAATGGCCGCAAAATAATGCGTGCCTTAATTATATAGAAAAGTCAGAAATTCTCGTACGAATAATTGGAATAATAAGGGTTAGATAGCTATTTATTTTTATTTATTCACATGGAACTTAAGCATAACTGACGAAATTTGGGTATATTACAGGTACACCCTTTTGGGATTGCAGGCGTGATGTTATGTTATGTTAGATAGCTATTTGTGTGTATGAACGTAAACGAAGCAAATGGAGTATGTAAGGATCGTGGCGTTCTATAGTTTCTGCTTAACCCATAGGAAGAAGGTGTTAGTTTATATAGTGTATTTTATTTACATTAAATAACCAAGATAAAAGATTCAAATAGTGGCTACTATTTGAATCTTTATCTCAGTAAAGCATCTACAACACTTACCTACGCATCCGTTGGCCACTTAACTGAGTGTTAAGATGTAGAGAAATAAACCTGCTGTTAGTAACTTAGGACTGGAAAATGTTAACTAAAATTCGGAAATATTCTCCATCGTCAGTTTTCAGGAAAGCCTAAGAATATTTTAAAGTCTGTAAAATTGCAAAAGTAAAAAGAATGGCTTGTAACTAGGGTTGCCAACCCTACTATATAATATGGTATCCTTCTGAAGGCGAAAATCCCGTATTTTCGTTTCAATACAGAATAGAATAGAATAGAATACTCTTTATTATTAAATTACAGACATTGATGTAGAATGTCGAAATAAGCGCAATGGGCCAGTATGAACCTCATTAGAGCTGAATTAGTGGTATTGTAACTTTGATTAAGAGTGTAATAACAGTGATGAGTCAATAAAAAAAAACCTGTTAATAAAGGCTGACAAAACAAACAAATATGAATTACAAATAAACAAAAAAAAAATGCCTACTACGTTTTTTTTCACTATCTACTCGTACTATATCGTTTAACAGGCAATGGTTTTGTAAATACTACATTTGATCTAAAAAGTTGGCAACCCTACGTGTAACCCTCTCATCTATCACTGCGATCTTGAAAAAGGACCGCTCTATCATCGAATAGCGTAGCCAATTCGGAAGCTAGCAACAATTCCATGGGATTTCCGAGTAGATAGCCACCCTGTGTGAAAATATTGGCTGTTGCTAAAACAAAAAGTTGTTAACTTTTTGTGCGTCTCGGGTGACTAGTAAAAACTATTTCAGTTCACTATTTCGTTATGATATCAGAATTTAAGTGTTCGGCTCTATTTCCACACTATTTGTGACCTACATGGGTATATATAATTATAAAAACCTTTGCTCTTTTTATTTCAACTTTATACAGCATGTAACGAAAACCCTGTCCGATCCTGAAGGGTATTATTTGGTATCGTAGTGCGTACACAAATACGTAATCATTTAATGGATACGAGATAATTATTTTTCCCCAATGAAAACAATTAATTTAAAAAAAAAAAAATAATCATACCAAAGGCAACACTGATCGCTCGACAGGGTTCACCAGAGTTCACCTACAGTTTCGTGTCAAAGAAGCCGCCTGAGCGCGGCGGTCTTTTGTCGCATGCCGCCAAAGAAACGTAGGACTAAAGACATCTACGTTTTGCCTACGTGTAGGTATCAGCTGATATTTTATTGTAGGCTTACGCAAAATGACCCCGATTTCTGACCTTCTGTTTATCTAGAAACAATTATTATTGAGTTAATGTGATGTGCTTTTGGCAGTGTACCCACTGTAGGTATCAGTTTATTAAAACATTAACTTGTTACATACCTCTATGTATCTAGAACATTAGTACACATTCGACACCTTTTTATTAAATTTGCACGTACTCTACGCAGCGCACATGTGTACGATTTGAGTGACTCGAAAGCTTCCACAATACGAGCTGTTACTTCGATTTCCGAATCACACATTCACTCACAAATAAAAATTAATATATTCAAATATTCCTGATTGGTATACGACATTTTTCGCGATACGATAGCGGCACGTGATACGTACGGACATCCGATCGCAAGCTATCTCCACGTGAGACTGGCGAAGTGTCCAAACAAGTAGCGACCAGTCGGCTACATCAAAGAGTCGAGGACTCGTTATGAGTACTTACAATGCGGCTAGAGCACGGCGGTGTCCTTTGAAATAAAAATAGGCAAAAAATAAAAGATTTCGCCGGCCGGTGGAGTGTTGTCAACTTATGAAAATTTACCATATTTAGTGTTACATTTCGCATGGTAACTAAAAATAAAAATACAATAACTTTTGGTTTTTAAGAGTTACTTTTTTTTTCAATTTTTTCTAGTACGTATGTTAAACCAGGAATACGCCTTTTTTGGATCGGACAGGGTTTTTGTTACATATTGTATAGTTTTACTAAATCTTTAGACTGCCTCGTTGATCCAGTGGTCGCAAGCGCTACCAGCATGAGCATGAGTTCCTGGGTTCGATTCACAAGTCGGTCAAAGTGCTATTGGGATTTTCATCTGGAATTTATCAGTAGCAGCCTGGAGTCTGGATTTGTTCCCGGCTGACGTCAATAGGCCGACCCTCTATAACATGGGAATAAAAAACATAACGCGAAACGTGGGTGTCCACCTCCGTCCAACACTTCAGAATTAAATTATGACCTAAAAACATAACGCGAAATGTGGGTGCCCACCTCCGTCCAACCCTAAATTACGTTGGCACCGGTAAGTATTGTAGGATATTGGGAATGGTTCTCTATTTCTGTGTACCGATTAATTTTATGGAAAAACAAAGAGTAATTGTTAATTTATTCATAAGGTTGATGGCAATAGGCTCGCCCCCTATTACATGGGACTTAAACGTAACTGGCGAAATGTGGGTGTACTATAGGTACAGCTCTGCCCAACCCTTCGGGGAAACAAGGCGTGATGTTATGTTATGCTATAGGGTCATAGAGACACAGCTGGTAACAGTTTTTTGATGACCGAATTACATTATTGAGTTTTCAAGCTCGACCCGTTCTCATCTGACATCGTTCCAGATTGTGGCTTCAGTTGTATCTGTTAAACTAAACGTCTGGCTAAGTTTGGCAATATATAATTAGCTGAATATCTAATTCCCAGCTTAAGAAGTGAAATGCAGAACTTCATATAACTATACAATACTAGCTTCTACTACCCGCGGCTTCGTCCACGTGGATGTCGGAAATTATCCCATGGGAACATGCTACACATATTACACTTGTAAAATACAGACAGAGTTACTTTAGAATGTATAATATTAAACTATAGATATAACACGACTAGCTTTTTACTTATTATATGTACTTCACTCATAATATTTTAAAGTTTTTTTTATACCGAGGGTAGTGGGAATAAGCTAATACTCTTAAAATAATAAATACATGTTATATTTTCTATTCTTTGTAAAGACTGAAAAAGAAAATAATCTAAAGCTTCTTATATTTTTACTAATGTGTTATTAAACGACCACCTTTCTTACGTAGTAGCTTTAGTAATCTCAAAACAAAGCAGTAATTTAGTAAATATTTCCACAAGGTACGAGCAAACCAGTTTCAAAGGCTTTTGTAAAGTTTTTAAAGAAGCAAAAGTAAACACGCAGTAGAAACTAGACGTTAGATTTCTCAAAGACTCGCGGAGTCGCTTGTAACAGTTTCTAACGAACTCAAGTGCAGCTTTGACTGAGTAATCTAGAAGATAATGAAGTTTTGGTCCATTTTGAGCGTGTAAAACATGTACGAAAACAGATTTACGATACTTTAATTATATTATATAATGTTAATTTAATATGGTTTTATGATATTTTAATAAAGTCAAGTTAGATTACGCATAGTAAATATCGACTAAATGTTTGTATAAGCTCCCTGTATCAAAACAGGTGAAGCTTATTAAATTCATTACAGAAAAAGCTTAGTTTCTAGATTGCTTGCACATTCGCTCACCGGTAAAGCTTCGCCTTTAACTAGGTCACACAAGTCAAAAGTGGGTAAACTAGCGGTGTGCAGCAGGTCATGAAAAGCGACTGTTGTCACGTCAACGACCGCGAAAAGTTACAAAGTACACACACTGTTTTGGTTACTGAATGACACGGAATGTTTGTAAGCATCATCATCATCATAATCTTTGCAGTTTTATGGCACCAGGTCTCACGGGAATTCGAGAATATCAAAAGCCTAAACATTCTTTTTATTTTCCCTTAATTATCTCAATTAAGCAAACCACCTTGTCAGGTAAGCATTGTGTGGTAATTTTACTGACCTCTGAAATGATAATTGTGTACTCATGTCAATCTTTTAATGTGCCACGTACCTTAAAATAATGGGCAGGTTTTGGTATGGCGCCTCATTAGTTTTAACAGTGTAAGTTTATTGTTGTGTCGCTGCCTGGCTATACAAATGTGTGTTAAAAATGTGTTTATTATTTACTTGATAGTAAATTGAAGGGTAAACAACAGCATGCATTGAGATATATGCAGTGTAGTTTGTAAATAAACAAAAAAATCTAAGTTTTTTTAAAGTTCGTGTCAATCTCATTTACTGTCATCTAATAATACGACAACTGAGCCCAAAAAAACGTTGGTTTGGTTAGCTGTGGCAATTTATGTTACAACTTAAACGCGTGACTTTTAGAGTGACTTCGAGGGCAACATACCGAAACGGGCAAAAAGTCGACTGCTGCCAACGACGCTGATACAAATCGTTATTCGATTGTAGCGAGCGAGGAAATCCTAAAAGGATCCCGCGAATAATTATATGCGAAGCGCGGAAGCCCGATCAACATCCTAAATCCATTACTATATTCAACGCGCAGGACGTTGAAGGCTCTTTGCGTATATTTCACCCACAAACTGCATGTGTAGAAGGTTTGGCAGTATGCCTTGAAAAGTGCGATTTTAACATCCTTACTACAACGCGCAAACCTGCGGGCTACTATATTACATCGAACCGCCAACGCTGTATGCGCCCATCACTATCTCAGCATCATCAGATAAGTCCTCCGTGACTACATGCCCCAGATATTTAAAATGTGTGACTCTCTGTAGTGGCTTTCCGCTTAAAGTCACTGGGTGAACATTATCTAATGACCTAGACGTACACTTAAAAATCAAAAGCTCACTTTCCTTAACATTGTATAAATAGACCCTGTCCAAACCACTCACGTAACGGAAACTTTAGAAAGTCGTGAACTGTGATAGTTTAACTTTTGGTTCTGAGTTTGGAAGATATTCTTTGTGCTTGGATAAATTGATTATATTTTACGGAATCTTAGCAGAAAAGTGAATGCCCGTTTATAATATTAAATGAAATAGTTGTATTTAGACAACTAAAAAAAAACAACAGTATTGTGAAGTATAGAAGACTAACCGGTTGCTTATAATAGTCCATCAGACCGAATTTCGGCCATGGCAACAATATTACAGTACACGAAGGGGTGCGCAAACACAGGTGCGTTCTCTTTCTTACCTCACTTTTATAGTATCGATGGACGGCAATCCGACACGACCAGCGAGAGACACGCGGAGACACGGGTCTGTCACACCGTTGCTTGCTACGACGTAGCCTACGTGATCACGTCACCGCTACGACTGCTACGCTGTAAAAGCTTTGGTCTTGGGTTTTAATTATACGTCAGTTTTGACTGTAGCAAAATCAATTAATATAATAACCCTATGAATTAACGTAATACTGAGCAGTCTCTATATGACTTCTGAATTTGAACAGGAAAGATTTTGAATGTACAATCAAAAAAAGGATTTATTTTGTGATACTACTGGTTTAAAAATGTACCAAAAATCGATACAGAAATTCTCAGAACCAATTGATTTGGTCCTGGAACGGGCTGAGTGTAACTCGTGTATTATCTATGATTCATTTGATATTTCGTAAAACAATTTATTACGCATTGAAGGTTTTTTTTTTGTTTTGACTAAATATTATACAGACTTATGAAATACAAACTCAGTACAAGACGGGTACTCGTTGTTCTATCGAAATATTGTCACGTTTAGTTTTTGGGAATATGGGTACTTAAAAAAAATTAAAAGTGCGCTTATTGCAGAGGTGTTCCTGTAGCCTGTACGTTGTCAGCCAGTAAAATACAAATGCATAAGTGCAAAGTTCTGTTTACATCGGACTTCCTTAGAACGTGTTCCTCCTCTGGCTTCTTGTTTCTTCAGTAATAAATACTTAAAAAATTACCTTATGTATGTTACCTGTTACCTTTTCACGCATAAATCACTGAAGGGATTTCGATACAATTTGCAAGGAGATAGATGGCATCCTGGAAAAGGAAGTAGGCATTTTTTCGTACCGGTAGGACGTTCCCGTGGGGTTATTTCCGACATCCACGAGTGCGGTCTCGGTCAAGTCGCGGGCAGAAGCAAGTCTATTATACACTAGCTGCACCCCGCTGTTTCACCCACATAAGTCTCGTTCCCGTATGTATATCGGGATTAAAAGTATGCCCTAACCTAGGTCATGGTCTACCCATGTGCCAAATTTAATCCAAATCCGTTAAGCCATTTTAGAGTGGAAGCTTAACAATCAAACAAACTTTCTTTCGCAATTTTAATATTATAGTTAGGTTTGCTTTTTTTTTCGTGTATTTCTCCAAGAGTGGGCCTCATAAGACCTCCCACTGACATGTTAGAGACAGAATATATTTATGGAATAACATTTGGGTACAGTCACATCTAAAATACATTCGACACCTGTATGGGCTATTTTTGTCTGCTCATTGCAGGTTAAAGAAACTTTTTTATCTGTTTTAGCGGCTCAGAATAAAATTATGCAAATGTTGCAAATGCGACTTTGATTTTTTGAAGTCCAATTTCTTCTAACAATGCGATTTACCCATTAATTTTTTTACATCGTCTTTTGACATCTGTACAACACACATACAGGAGAAGTTTTTAACCAATGTCTAATTTTTTTTTGGTGGGTTCAATCTGCAAAATAAGGACACAATCTATTCGTAATAATACCAAAGGGCGCGGGGCGGCCGGCGCAAGCGGCGCACAGTGGGTCGAAACTATGATTTTAGTGACTTAGGGCTCAACTTTGCTTTTTCACTTTTTTTTTTATGCGGATGGGTAGAGCTCATTAACCTCAATAATAATTGTTCTGATGTATTATTTCCTAAACTTTATACTTTGGGTAGAAAAATGTGTTTTGTTATTTTTTTGTATGGAGCGGCTCAAATAAACTTAAATTCCTGCTAAGTAGCGTGTGATCCCGCGTTGAAACTTTATTTTTCATATACCTTGTCTGGTCTATTATCATTTGATGCTATAAACAAATGCATAAAGTTGCAACTCTGCCAAATAAATGGATCGAAAAAAATGAAAAAATACATAGAATAAAAAGCTTCATTTTTTACTTTCGTAAGTTATTTTAAGTTAAATTTGATATGGAATAGTAAGTAAAAGCACGTAATAATACACATAATTACTTAGCAACTAACAACAATACATTTAAAAGGTCCCTAATTAGCTTAAATTTACTAATACTACATATATTAGTAAATTTAAGCTAATTAGGGACCTTTATTTAAAAATGTGGATATGAAATCAATTAATTTCTATTTGTGTGTTTAATTACTGTAATTAGCTTAACCTTTTACCTTATAAAATAACAATGTTTTTCACTTTTAGTCATTACTGTAATATTAATTAGGATAATTAGTTAATGAGGGTAGTAGAAAAATTAGTAAACATTGTTTGTCACTGGATTCTGGAAGTATAAAATGACCATAATTTATTATATACTAACTAGTGTTCGTTTATTCGTACTACTACTAACATCTCGTGATTCTGATCGTCCCTTTTTCGTTATAATGGATAATTTAGTTAACAATTTAGATTTATTTATGATTTTAAGAGAGCAGGTCAAGTCACTGTCGGATAGTCAAAAATTCTTTCAATTCCTACAACATAAAATAAACGTGACCGAAGAGAACAGTGTTGAGCTCCAAAAATTCTGTACGCGCTTTTGTTCAAATATAAGTGCAAGATGGGAACGAAGTAGTCGCACGTTAGCACAGTTTGTAAGAAAAAATGGTGATTGGTTGGAACGTGCAATAAACTGGCCCGAAGGAATGATACCTGAAGCTGTGAACACTGAACCGGAAAGGCTCGAGATTTGTAATACTGAAGATGTCGAAAATCTACCACCATCTACTACAGAAGCTTCGACATCTACATTTACACCTCGAAAACCTTTCGAGGAATTGGGCTCCAGGCAAAAACGACGACGCGTTGATCAAATTAACCAATCGCTTTCGTTATCCCCGGATGAACTTAAAGCTACTACAATTGCTAGTTTAAGAAACACCGGAAATGAGGATGTAGGAAAAATTATGAACCATTTACTAAATCACCCCGAAGATCTAGAAAAAGTTAAAGAGTGTTTAAGTACAAGTAAACCGAAAAGTAGTACATATTCACCCGATAAGGCACTGTCTTTATTAGTTTCACTTAAATTAAGTAAGTGGCAGTATATAAGCCTAAGAGAAGCAGCAAGTGAAAATAGGTCTGATTTATACCCTTCTTATTATAAAATAAAACAAGCGAAGGCAAAATGTTATCCAGGGAAAGAAGACATAATTATAACTGAAGAAGGAGCTGCTATTAAACTGCAAGCTTTACTCAACTTGACGGTATCTAGGCTTTTAGAAGTGATTACTTTAGATTTGGATTCGCCAACTGAGTTACTGCTAATAAGCAAATGGGGTTTTGATGGAGCCTCAGGTCAAAGTAATTATAAACAAAAGACTGAAGCAGAGTTTGATGACTCAACTATCTTCATGGCCAGTCTAGTTCCTATAAGGCTTCAACAATGTGATGGAACAATTGTTTGGGAAAACGATCGACCCTCATCAACTTTCTATTGCCGTCCGATAATGTTCAAATTTACCAAAGAAACGCAGTCAACAGTGGTAACTATAAAAGCTAGCATAACCGAAGAAATAGAAACACTTCAGCCAATCAAGTTCAATCAAGTTGAAGTTAAGCATCAATTGCACTTGACGATGATAGACGGCAAAATATCGTCATATTTGTCAGACACATCTTCAGCTGTCTGTGATATCTGCAAAGCAAAACCGTCAGAGATGAACAATTTAGAGTCACTTGCTCAAAAAGAGAACAACGAAGAAGTGTTCCAGTATGGAATGTCATCTTTACATGCCTGGATAAGAAGCATGGAGTGCTTACTTCATATCGGTAAATATAATTTTATTAGTTCATAATTTTTTTCACGTTATATAGTTACTTGTGAGATTTTTATTTAAGTGATATTTCTTTTTGTTTGCAGCTTATCGTTTGGACTTCAAAAATTGGAGTTGCAGGGGCGATGACAAAGAAAAAATGTCACTCAGAAAGAGCGCTATACAACAAGCGTTTAAGAAAGAATGCGGTTTACTTATTGACGTAGTCAAGCAAGGAGTAGGCACAACCAATGATGGCAATACTGCCAGAAGATTTTTTAGGGATGCAGAAACAACAGCTCGCATAACAGGAATAGATAAAGATTTAATAGAAAGGTTTCATGTGATTCTTCAGACGGTTGCATCTGGAGAGAGCGTGGATCTTTCTAAGTTTTCCGAATTTTGTAGAGATACTGCACAATTGTACGTTCACTTATATCCCTGGTATTATATGCCTTCCAGTATACATAAATTGTTAGTACATGGGAGTGATATAATTAAGCACTTTGGTGCCATACCTATAGGTAAACTGTCGGAAGAGGCAGCGGAAGCTCGTAATAAAGATTTCCGGAAATATAGAGAGAGTCATTCTAGAAAGGTAAGTAGAACGGCGACAAATGAGGATATTATACACAATCTTCTTTTGTCTTCTGATCCAAAGATCACAAGTCTAAGACCTCGAATGGTGAAACAAAATATAATGGTTCTCTCTCCAAAAGTCAAAGAGCTTCTGCTGATTTTTCCCACAGAATCCGATATAGATTTTATTGATGTAGATAATTTACAAGATAGTCATAGCGATAGTGAATAAGATTTTTTGGTAGTTTGTAAGTTTCTTGTTTTTTTTATTAGTTTATAAATGTCAAACTCATAATTGAAAGGAAATAGTAATGTTTGATGTTGTTTATAGTTAGTTTTTAGTTTGCTTGTGTTAGTTGTAGTAATGTTAGTTTACCTTTACTAATTTGTATTATTATGTACCTATCTTTACTCACTATTCAGTATTAAATCTAACTTAAAATAACATTTCATAAACATGTTAAAGTCATTAAAACAAAGAAATTGAAATTCATAGATCCCTAATTAGCTTAAATTTACTACTACTACATATATTAGTAAATTTAAGCTAATTAGGGACCTTTTAAATGTATTATGATTAGTGTGATTAGCTTTAAATTTACTAATACTACATATATTAGTAAATTTAAGCTAATTAGGGACCTTTTAAATGTATTATGATTAGTGTGATTAGCTTTAAATTTACTAATACTACATATATTAGTAAATTTAAGCTAATTAGGGACCTTTTAAATGTATTGTTGTTAGTTGTTAAGTAACTATGTGTATTATTACGTGCTTTTACTTACTATTCCATATCAAATTTAACTTAAAAGAACTTACGAAAGTAAAAAATGTAGCTTTTTATTCTATATATTTTTTCATTTTTTTCGATCCATTTATTTGGCAGAGTTGCAACTTTATGCACACGTTAATAGCATCAAATGATAATAGACTAGACAAGGTATATGAAAAATAAAGTTTCAACGCGGGATCACACGCTACTTAGCAGGAATTTAAGGTTATTTGATCCGCTCCATACAAAAAAATAACAAAACACATTTTTCTACCCAAAGTATAAAGTTTAGGAAAAAATACATCAGAACAATTATTGTTGAGGTTAATGAGCTCTATCCATCCACATGAGGAAAAAAGTAAAAAAGCAAAGTTGAGCCCTAAGTCACTAAAATCATAGTTTCGACCCACTGTGCGGCGGTGTTGCACGTTTTTTTGGTGGTTTATCAGTAGTAGAACACATCTATTATATATTCAATACTTTTATTTTCGACTTTAAATCAGCAAAATATGGTTACAATAAATTCGTTATAATGCCAAAGGGCGTGGCGGCTGGCGCAAGCGGCGGTATTGCACGGGGTTGAAACCCCCTTCCGGGAGGCAGGGCGGCGCCGCCGAGAGCTGTGGCCGACAATCCGCTCATCGCACGCACTGTCGTGACGTCGCGTCTAATCGCTTAACCGTAGTACCTACCGGTCTCGAGAAAGCCATTCAACTAGTAAAGTAAACATCTTTCTTTAACGATAACTTTATTTTTTTGTACTAAAACATGAAAATAGTAGCAAACGAAACATTAATCTATAGTTATTTTTATAAGATGACATGATTCATGAGTTTTGTACTGCAAAAAATAATGCTAAGGCAACGTGGAATGACTTCAAACTCAATTTTTCACCTCTTTTGACCTGTTCCATTTATTTGATAACCCTAAATTCTCGCTTAATCACGTCAACAACTTTTTTGCTAATGTAGGCAGTAGATTGGCTTCGAAATTTTAATCACCCTCAATGGTCCCCAATTCTGTGTCTAATTATAATTCGTGTAGCTCAATGGCCCTCTTTGAAGTAACCGAAGACGATGTTGACTCCATTATTTTGCGTCTTAGGACTGATTGTGCTGCAAGTTTAGACTGTTTACCATCTAAAATAATCAAGGCCTCGCGATGCGTATTAGTTCCGGTTATTACACTTATCTGTAATTTGTCTATAAGTGCAGGTGTCTCTCCAACGGCGTTTACAAAAGCAGTAGTTCACCCCATTGACAAGTCTGGGCGCAGAGATGACGTTAATAACTACCGTCCACTTTCAATTGTAACAGCAATGTCAAAGATCTTAGAACGAATACTGAATAAGAACCTGGTCAGTTTTCTAGACGCAAACAACATCTTAGCGAATAACCAACACGGTTTCAGAAATGGAGTTAGTACCGAAGATGCAGTTATGGATTTGTCTAATCACGTAGCTAGGACGCTAGATAGAAAACATAAGTGCATGGGAATTTTCATTGATCTGTCAAAAGCCATTTGGCACCGTTTCTGCCCAAGCCATATTGAGTAAAATGGAATGCATGGGAATACGTGGACACCCATTGAACATTTTCTATGGGTGTCCACGTATGTACGTCTATTTGTACCCAAATAGTGAAAATCAGACCACACGAAAGTTATGAGCTTCCAATCACATACGGCGTTCCGCAAGGCAGCATTCTGGGGCCTACACTCTTACTCATTTACATAAATTGTACGATATACACGTACGCGGATGACACTGCCCTTGTTGTAGATGGATATGACTGACCCCAGACATTCCAAAACGCCGAGGCTGCGCTGTCTTCCGTAATGAAATATTTGGCCGATAGTTTGCTCGCTTTAAATGTCGATAAAACGGTATACGTTCCCTTTGCCATTCAATCAAATCTGTGTCCCTCGACTTCCCTTACCCTAAAAGCACACGCATGCGGTTCCTTAGCGCAGTGTAGCTGCCTCTCCCTCGCCAAATCCACTTGTGTAAGGTATCTAGGAGTACTCATTGATCAGCATCTCAACTGGCACCCCCATATACTCAAAGTCACGTCCCGCATACGTAAGCTGATATATGTTTTCAAGAAGCTACGAAACTCTGCTGATTGCGAAACGCTTAAATTAGTATATTTTGCCCTATCGTACTACGGTCTCTCCTGACGTACTGCTTACCCGTTTGGGGTGGTGTATTTATCCGCCTCGAGAGAGCCCAGAGAGCTGTCCTCAAGGTAATGCTCTCTCTTCCGCGTAGGTACCCCTCTGTACAGCTCTATTCCGATTGCAAGGTACTTACTGTCGGGCAACTTTATGTGCTCCTGTCGACACTACGCAAACACTCTATCCACTCTAGCCCTTTAAATGAACCATCTGACAGACTTAAGCACAAAGTTTCCCCCCTGGAACGACATAGAACTGTCTTTGCCACTCGCCAATTCTACGTTAATAGCATTAAAATGTACAACTTCCTAAATAAAAAGTTAAAAATTTATTCTTGCCCTAAATATCAATGCAAAAACCTACTTAGAGATTATCTACAAACACTAAGTTATGACAACACTGAGGATCTTCTGCTCGGTAATTTACAATGATGAACTGGTTACACCCAATTACTTCTTACTACAAACACCCTACAGCTACAATGTAGTTTGTAGCTGTAGGGTGTTTGTAGATTTAGGGCAAGAATAAATTTTTAACTTTTTATTTAGGAAGTTGTACATTTTAATGCTACTAGACGCACTCACATATCCTACACACACAAACTCGAACCCTACATTTATTCACCTCACCATACAGTTAAACGTTTCTCATTTTGTGTTTTCTTTACTTAAATTATATCCTGTTTTTTTACACCATTTGCTTATTGTTAAAACGACCTGATTTAGTGTAATATGGCTTTGTTTGTTACGGAGAATCACTGACTCCTAAGACACAGGCACAAACACCTAGTTTAGGAGTCAGAGTATTGAATTTATTGTTACCTAGTTATAAGCCTTATGTGCCCTTGGTCTTGGTATAGCAATAGGATGGCTTTTGGTGAAATAAAGAATTTATTTATTATTAATTAATTTATTATTAATTTATTTATTCTTTATACTTTTCTGCTAAGCGACAAGTCGTAAATTGCATCTCGTTCTGTCACCTTTTCTCACCCTGACTCATACACAGACAAAATAGCTTGTCTACCCCGCCCCTCCATATTGATCAACATCATCTACAATTAATAAATGTACGAATGCACAGAGACAAATTGGTCTCAAAGAAATAATCTATAAAAAAATTGCCCAAAATAAGTTAAAAAAAATATAAAATTCGTTAAACTCATTTTTTTATTTCAATATTCCTATTGTATTCATAAACTAGCATAACAACGCCTTAACTCTAAGTCCCATTAAACTGCAGGGCCAGTTCTTCTATCTGATACGGATGACAAAGGTCTGTGTATTATTTTATAGATAGACACAGACCGTCAAACCGGTCATCATAAAGAAGAAGGATTTTTTATTTCAAAATTCTTGTTATATTCATAAACTAGCATAACAACACCTAAACTCTAGGTCCCATCAAACTGCAGGGCCAGTTCTTCTATCTGATACGAATGACAACGGTCTGTGTATTGTCAAGCTCTTTGAATACTTACTAAGTCGCCTTTACAATAACCATAAAACTTTATTGATAAGTACTCTACACTTCTTATAACTTACTACATTATATGGCTGCGGCGTACGAGGACCTGCTTATTCGTGGTTCAAATCATATTTACGTAATAGGACACAAATAGTACAAATTGAAAATTACGACCACGATAAAAATTAGATCAAAACCAAGAAAAACCAATTACTTGCTCAATCCCACAAGGAAGTGTGTTAGGATGCCCACTATTTTTAATTTATATTAATGACCTCCCCAAAACATTAAATACAGAAAACGCTTTACCAGTATTATTTGCAGACGATATTTCTATATTAATCAAGTGTGAAAATGTAAATAACCCTAGTTTACAAATACAAGATACCCTCCAAACTGTAGATAATTGGCACCAGATCCACAACTTGGAAATTAATAGCAGTAAAACTAAAATAATACAATTTAGATCATACAAAAAATCACCTCTCAATCAGCTAATAACCACATTCAGGAACTCGCAAATAGAAGAAGTTAATACATTTAGCCTACTTGGCATAAATATTGACACACATTAATTGGAAGTCACACATAGAACATATAAAAACAAAACTCTCCATATTCTCTTACGCTCTTTTTCAAATTAAGCAAAGCACTAACACACAAACAGCTATGGCTGCTTACTACGCATACGCGAACTCATGGCTGCGATATGGCGTCATGCTATGGGGAAATAGTGTTAACGTAGATGAACTATTCATAATGAAAAAGAAGTGTATAAGAATTCTGGCCCAAATAGATAACACGGAAAGCTGCAAACCATATTTTATAAAATTTCAAATTCTAACTCTGCCGTCAATATACATACTTGACATTTGCGTATTTGTGTTTAAAAATATTGACAAGTTCATTAGAGTAGAAGATACGCATAACGTCAACACTCGCCATAAAAAGAGGTTATGCGCTCCATCCACAAGAATAAAAATGTTAAGTGATAGCCCGTATTATATGGCAATAAAAAATTATAATAAGTTGCCCAACATGTTTAAAACTGAAAAATCTGTAATACTATTCCAAAAAAGACTAAAACTATACCTAATCCAAAAATGTTTCTACTCAGTAAAATAATAATTAGAGTCGAGCTTAAAATAACGTGTTTCTCTCATGTACAAAAGTGGCGATCTGTCGTATACAAACAATAAGATTAAGTCTATCCTATTCAACTTCTTAATATAATTTTAATTTGCACTACCTGAAGAGGATGACATAAATATTGCTGTTTTTTATTAGACTCATTGACTTTTAATTTTGACATAACTGTAATTTATCAAACGAACTATACTATTATAAAGAAATAATTATGATATAATAATGTTTAATGCATGCCAATTTATGATGATAAGGGCAGGCGAAGGATAAAATTGCAATGCTTGTAAAAGGCTGCTAAGTCATAATCATAAAATAACATCAACATTGTCACATCACTTAGTTCGCAATATTTTTTTGACTTTGTCTTTGACTTTGACTTAACCACTAATATAGATTTTCGCGGATTCGCAGTAAGTGTATCGGTTGTTTCAATATCGTTAGATAATACCTAATACACAACCGATATCGGCCTAAGTCCGGCCCTGTATTGACCACACTCGCTATGTGTGCGTAATGGCTACTCTTAGATGTCTGTGCATCAGTAAAATAAAAGTATCGACAACATTATTGATGTCAATTTGTACATGTAAGACTGCCTCAAAGCAATTTCCGAATAGTCGCTAAAACTTCCACTGAAATGCTTATGACTCTTTTCCGCTACAAAGCGATTCAACAAAACTTTTATTATATTTACATTCCGCTATCAGCTCGCATTTGACACTTAATTTGACATAAAATTACCTATGGACAGTCAATAGTTTAAAGATTTTTTTCTTTTCGTGAAGAATGGTACTTGCTTCCTCCAATCACATAATTCATTATACCACGGATTCCACACACTCACTATGTAATTTTATAAAAATAATTCGTGCAATCTAACAAAAGAAATGCATTGATTCAAACTTTGCATTTCAATCAATCAATCAATCAAATCATTTATTTCAGGTATACACCCATATAGAATTTGCACAAGATTACAAAATGTTACAAGATTATCAAAATTACAAATAACACATTAATAACATTTGCTAGGCGGTTTCGATTTTTCGTTTCGTAACTGAAAACTGAAAACGTTTGATGACAAATATACGTCGATCCAAATATGCATGCATTCGGTTGGCTGCGGTGGTTTGGTTCCTTTACCGTCTAACTAAAGCAACCATCGTTGAAACTAACTGATAATTTAAAGGCTTTTGAGCTTTTGACTACCCGTAACGAGTGTCTAAGATCTACGAATGTCAGCCGAGACCTTGTAATCAAACTCAAAATCAAAGCTTCTTTCATGGGGTACTGTTTAAGATGTTACAATAAAATACCTCCCCACATACATCAACTGAATGAAACCAAATTTAAATCTTGTATAAAACGCACACTATGCAGCCGAGCATATTATAAGTTAGGGGATTACATTGCTGATAAAAATGCTTGGCTAATCGCTGGTCCTGCTCCTCAAGGACGCATCAACTAATTGATTAGCATTTAAAAATACTTTGCATTGTATAAACTCAACTATTTTTAGTACTGTATAATTGCTATATGCCATATGTGAGTACTATGTACATGCTTTAAAGCTACCATTTACAGGGTACGTCTTTCATTGACTTGAATGTGTCCTGGCGGCTGAGAGTATGTCATGCTCACTTTAATGTTTCGCTGATGGTGGCGCGTGTGTTGGATCATTTAGCTCCCTTCAAAATGGTTGAGTTGAATGGTGCTAATCCATGCGTCATGTTCGTGAACGGGCGCCGTCAGTTGAGACTGGTCATCTCTTAGCTGCCACGGCGTATTTTAATTAAATTTTATTTTCGAATTGTTTTCATATAAATAACGGACGCTTTTAACGTTCTGCATCGTTCTCACATGCATAATTTCAACATGAATGATGTAACCAATCTATTGTAAACATAATTTGATTTAAAAGAGTGTCCGTGGAGTTTCTTGCCCGTTCTTCTCCATAGGTACCTACTACGCTTTGGAATGGGCAACTAGCTTCATTTTTCTGACCGACCGACCTTGACAATTCAAAAGTGCCTGTAATTGGTTTATTTGAAATAAATGCTTTGAGTTGAGTTGAGTTGAGTTGAAAAGCATTTATTTCAATTAAACCATTTACAGGCAGTTTTGAATAGTCAAGGAGTCGATCAGTCAGAAATATGAAGCTAGTTGCCCACCCCAAAGCATAGTAGGGAAGTACTTATGGAGAGGAACGGGCATGAAACTCCATGGACACTCTTTTAAATAATATTGTTGTTACAAAATATTAGTTACATCAGTAATGCACAAAAACCCATACACGTTAAAAGCGTCCAGAGTGCAGCAAAAAATAATTAAACCCATGGCTTAAAATTAATTATTAAAATAAGCCGTGGCAGCTAAGAGATGACCAGTCCCAACTGGCGGCGCCCGTTCACGAATATGACGCATGGATATTCAACTGCAGCTTAATCTGCGACTGACTCGTACAGCTGACCCTCGGTACCTACTACACCTATTCAAACGAAAGTTTCAGAATAATTAAATTTTCAGCTTCAGTTAGTTTCGCACATTTTGTTACGAAACTTTATCAAAACTCGTTCACAATCATTGAAATAAAACTAACTTCTCTGTTACTACAATGGCTGGCATGTTAAAGGCTTAATTTATATTCATTTATGTATTAATTAATTTATATTATATGTTTTCAACACAGTTGCTCATAAAGTGGCTCTTATAACACAGCTTTTGGGTTCATAATGCATTGTATTAAACACGCGTGATTTTTACTTTACATAACCGCACTGGTGTTTTTTTTTTCTTTTATTTCCGTAAATAAGTTTTGTCTAAATACAATGAATATTTTTATCATCTCCGGCATATACCGAAGAAAACGAAAACAAAAAAAATTATTAATAATACCAATACTATAACAGAAACTGTAAGAATGCCAACAAAAACTGTTCGGTATTATTTTGAGAATTGTTCTTTCACTAATTGTTTCAATAGTTAAATATAATAACAATACAAGTCTGTTTTTCTCCTCGCAAGTGTGTTAAAAAACGTCTTGGGATACGCGTGTTTATTGATCATTACCCACTCGGCTCCCTCATAAAACCGTCTCGGGGGTAGTGACCAAAAGAGCACACTTGTATCACAATGCACTATTATGAATATACATCGTTCCAGATTTTCGTTTTATCAAAATCAAAATATTTTATTTCACATAAACCTACATGGGCACTTATGAAACGTCAGATTCTAGGTGCACGGTTCCAATTGGTCGTTTCCTATGGAGAAGAGCCGACAAGAAACTCCATGGTTACTCTTTTAAAAGTATCTTAGTCTTAAGCAGGTGTATGATATAATGATACAGCCTTTATTTTTGGATAAACTAAAACTAACTACAATGCTTACTTCCTTACGTATGTATGTGTTATAATGCGAAAGTAAGTTTGTTTGTTTGTAACGCTTTCACGCTAAAACGGCTGAACGGATTTTGATGAAATAAGGCACATGGGTAGACCTTAACCTGGAGAAGGACATATGCTTCTTATCATCCTGGATTGCAGACGAAGTCGCTGTCAGCAGCTAGTATAAAATAAAAATATCAAAAACATAACTATTTCACTTCGGTGTATTTGTCAATCCGCGCTTTGTTTGACGCATAGGCCTTCTTTAGGCTCCACCATTTGTTCTGGTCTAGTATATCTTTAGCCCACAGGGCACCAGCTGTCTCAAATTATGTAATCGTCCCAGTGTTAACGTTGTGTTCAGGATGTGTAATAATAAAACTCAAAACATTCCTCGTATAAGTCAAACCGTACTGAAATGTTGGAAGGTTCTCTCCTTCCAACATTTCAGTGAAGTTTGCCTGAACTGGGGGTCTAACAAACCTTACAATACACCGTTCTTTGAATACGCCTGCCGCGTTTCTATCTAAATTGTAAAGAGGTATTTTAAATACAAATGGACCATAGCGGTCCTTGGGATCTAATTAAACAACGCGGAATAAAGTTTTTGACTGTTTTCCTTCAAGTTGTGCCTGATTTAAGCAAGAAGCACCTAACAATGCATTAATAACTTCGTATTTCATACAAAAGATTTTAAACGTTCTATTTAAATACGGTCAAAACTTACTAAACGAAACAGATGTTCACACCATAACATTGAAATTACTTCTTATGTACTGCACCGAAAACCCAATTTTCCTAAAATCAAATATTCAGAAAGAAAACAAAAAACAAAAAATGTTTATTCTGCATAAAAAAACACACAACACAAAAAAAATACAAAAACTATACACATACAAAGTAGGCAAAAGCCTCGTATTCAGGAGTTTTTGCTGAAAAGTTTTGCAATTTTTTCCATTGCTTGATGTCACTCAGGAACAAAGACAACACACATTGCGCTGTGCGTGTTGCGACAGTGGCAAATGATAATAAAACAAAACAATCCAAACAAAAAGAAGGTGACTACTTTTGTAACAAAAAAAACAACAATAATAGGAACAATTAAGCCCTCTGTCGCATCTGTGCAAGAACCGGTCGTTTGCTCAGCAAAATACTGTAACTTCGGACGAACCTATCGTCAGCAGCGCTGATTTTCAGCAAATACGTACCTCTCGAATAATGTCGTCCCGTGGTGTGACAAAATAAATCGGGTAGGTATAATTACAATTTTCCACAGAAATAAGTGTGATTTTTGCTGATCATAATATGTACTTAAATAACGTAAAACATAACATCACGCTGTGTTTCCCCGAAGGGTTGGGCTGAGGTGTACCTATAGTACACCCACATTTCGTCAGTTATGTTTAAGTCCCATGGAATAGGGGGCGAGCCTATTGCCATCAACCGTGCACAAATCCAGACTCCGGGCTGCTACTGAGAAATTCCAGATAGAAAACCCAATAACACCTTGCCCGACCTGGGAATCGAACCCAGGACCTCATGCTCCGCGCTAGCGATTGCGACCACTAGACCAACGAGGCAGTCACTTAAACAAATAGATATTTTTATACATATCTGTATAGTAATAACTCTAGACGGTTCGGACGGCTCTAGAAAGTTACGGAGGGAAGAAAGGTCTATCTTTCAGAACAGGGTTATCTTTGGTCCTTTGGAACCTTTAGTTTTATCATACTTATCTTTACATTTGTAAGTAACTTGTGTCATTATTCAGGAGATAAACGACAACTTCCAATACAATCACTGAGATTTAGTAACACACAGTAAATTTACAGCTACCACAGGGATTACAGGTGTGATGTTGTATAGGTGTTATTATTAATTCAGTGTATGCACCTTACCTATGTATTTGGTAAGCTGAACTCAATTAAAATAAACACAATACTAAAACGGGATACTTTTGTAATTATAGTGGTGGAGCGTCATTACATAGTGAACGAAAATCTCGCAACTTCAGTGAATCGGTAATTTGTGAGCAAAAATTATACAAGTTGCAACAAGACTCATCACATAGCTGTTGACTACCTAACTGTACAATAAATTAAGTAAAGGTACTCTAAAATAATGGCTGGGAAACGACTAGGGTGATTAAGTACAAAATTGAATGTTACACACATGTTTCATTTAAACAAACAATTAGGTGCCATTTTTGCTTTCCTAAATAGTGATGGTTTTCAAAAGACTAGGCCTTACTGGCTACTAGGCATTCTGTAGTGTTTACCTACCCCCATGGGAACAAGGCGTGAGCTTTCAAAATATTGAACGGTGTAAAATACCAAACAATTATAAAAAAACAGATCACAAAGGTTAAACAACTCACTAGTTATACTGACAGGTTGAGACACAATGACATGAAAACACTGGCCAGTCGTAGGAAACTAAATTGCATCATCTTTAACAAAATATTGAGTAGAACAATAGATTGCAGTGAACTCCAAATTCCATGTTACACACATTACTTTAATTTCAGACAAAATAAAAGAGGCGGCGGTGTTTCAATATTCGTCCACAACAATTTAAAACACAATCTTATTGACGAACTATGTGTAGACAATACTCACTACCTCTGGGTGTATGTGAAGAGGTTCTCCTTGTATGCTGGTGCCGTATACAAGCCTGATAAAATTAAGATCAACAACTACCTTGAGATTTATGCACAACAGTTACAAGGGAAGAAGAGAGCAATAGTATTTGGCGACTTTAACTTGGACTTGCTTAACCAAGACCGAGCAAAACGCAACTTCAAGAGCACACTGAAAGAAAATATCTTCAAAATATTGAATAAAATTAATAACTACAACCAAAACTATACTAGATCATATTTCCACTAACTTACAAGAAAATAACTTTCATATGGTTATGATTGCATCTGCGATGTCCATAAGCAAATATTCCTGGAGATAAAACATTATGAAAGCGGAATACACGGCATTGGATTATCCAAAATTATATAAGTGTTTCAAAGGCAGTATAATAAATACAGACGATCTAGAAATGACCTACGAGAGATTAACGGACAAATTACAGTCAAATCACAAAAATTAAGGTATTAAATCCTCCAAGACAAGATTGGATAAAAAAGATATAATACATGATATTAACAATAGGAACATGTTATGGCAAAAATATAAAACCAATAAAACCGACACGAAATTAAAATCAGAACGCGAAAAAACAACATTTTGGGTAGCATACATCATAGAAAATACAAAAAACAGATACTTACACTATAAATGTTTTAAGGGCAATATGACGAAACCTCTAAAAATGTGGAAATTGATAAACAATCTATCCAAAAACAAAATAAGAGAAAAGACTATTACAGACCAACAGTTAATTTGTGAATCCCTCAATTCTTATTTTTCATCCATCGGTTCATCTCTAGCAGACCTTATCCCTAGCAAGTTTAAGGGAAACCAACATCAACAAGAATCTGTAGACAGTGGCCAATCAGAACTTAACTCCTTAACACCTGCAACCACGGATGAAATATTAAAAATAATTGACAATTTAGACCCAAATACTAGTTCTGGCATTGACGGCGTAAATACAAAATCTATAATATTGTAAAATATCTAATATCCAATGAGCTTACAGCGTGTATTAATCTCTGTTTAGATCGAGGCATATGTCCCGACGGTTATCGCAATTCATAAATCTGGAAGTAAGTCTGATCCAATAAATAAATATAAAAAAATTGAGGAAATTTTAAATATCCGTTTGGAAACATTCCTTAAATAAAAAAACTTCATATATCACAAACAATAGAGATTTCGACCTCATTCAAATACTCTTTCAGCAACTATTGATCTTATGACAAAAATTAAAAAACAAAATTGATGAAAAACACACGGCTTTAGGTATTTTTATCGACCCCAAAAAAGCTTTCGACACAATAAGTCCCGATCCATTAATACAAAAGTTGTCTCTTATTGGTATAACAGGCAAAGCACTACAAATTTTTATTATATAGATGCATTGCACAGATGTGAGTACTTTGTACTATAGAGCTACCATTTACCGGGTAATGTCATAGATTGACTTGAATGTGCCTTGGCGGCTGATAGTATGTCATGCTCACTCAAATGTCTCGTTGACGGTGGCGTGTGTGTCGGATCATTTAGCTCCCTTCAAAATGGTTGAGCTGAATGGTGCTGATCCATGCGTCATGTTCGTGAACGGGCGCCGTCAGTTGGGACTGGTCATCTCTTAGCTGCCACGGCTTATTTTAATAATTAATTAGCTGGATTGTTTTTAATTATGTTTTGATGCACTCTGGACGCTTTTAACGTGTACGGTTTTTTGTACATCGTTCTCACTTATTGTGTCAACATTAATCGATGTAACTAAGATATATGTAAAAACATTATTATTTAAAAGACTGTCCATGGAGTTTCTTGCCCGTTCTTCTCCATAGGTACCTACTACGCTTTGGAATGGGCAACTAGCTTCATATTTCTGACTGACCGACTCCTTGACAATTCAAAAGTGCCTGTAAATGGTTTATTGAAATAAATGATTTGATTTTGAGTTTGAGTTTGAGTTTTTGAGTTTAAGTCATATTTACAAATTCGCAAGCAAATAGTCAAAACAGGGAAATTCCAAAGTTGCTCAAATCTTGTCAATTTCGGTGTAACTCAAGGGTCAATTCTGGGACCACTTTTGTTCCTGATTTATATTAATAATATATCCCAAATTGGCCTCAAAGGTGATGTCACACTTTACGCAGATGACACAAGTCTTTTTTACTTCGGGCACTCGATCGAAACTATGATACCGCATATCCAAAATGATCTTAATATTCTAAATGACTGGTTCCAAACTAATCTCCTTACCATTAATACTACTAAAACTAATAATGTTATAATTGCTCCAAAAAATGCAAAATTTACAGATGATATAGAACTAAAAATAAATGATCAAATAACTCCCTGAGTTGGAAGCCGCATATTGACAAAATCAGATGTATACTAATACCACTTACAGGAGCTCTTCCCAGTTTAAAGAAGTGTCTTCCTCGGAAAGTTCGACATATCTATCTATATATATATATAAATCAATGCCACTTTTCGTTGTAATTTTATAGCTCAAGAACGGGCTCATCTATCCAAACTAAATGTTCAGGCTTTGTTCGGACTATTTAGTAGATGGTCTATGTGAAGTTTTCACAAAATCGGTCAAACGGTTCTTCATTTATCACATTTTTTGTAACAAATGAATTCAATAAATGGCGGATAATTTTGTTAATGGGTATTTTGCTGTCAAATAGATTTTTTTTAATGGGGATTGTGCTGTCAATTGTAAACTTTTAAATTTTTGACATTAAAAAAATGCTGTTATGTCATTCATGCAGTCATTTAATTTTGTACGTGCTTCGTTTAAAGCAAATTGTCAGAGATAATTATTGCTTTGTGTTTATATATTTTTTTAAATATTGTTGAGTGCATGCATTCATACAAAAGGTGAGTCTTGAATTGTTCAAATGTACTATGTATATGTGTGATACACCACTTTATGTAGCAATTTGTTTTTAATTGGATTTATTCTTTTTTATATGAGGGAAAAATGCCACGAGCCAGACGAGCAAATTTAGGCCGGCGAACGCATAATGCAAATGATGTGGTATTACTAAGACGATCACAGACTGCAGATGAACGCGCACAAGCCAATGCATCGCAGCGTGAACGTAATGCACGAAATAGATCTGTTGACCCAGTACCTACACTGAATCTTGCACGGCGATCAAGAATACGTCGAGCTAAAACAGACTGAAATGATGCTTGCTTCTTTTAATTACAACAGTTAGATTGGTTATAGTATGTACGGATACATTGGAATAATGGATGCAATATGTCCACATTGTGATGCGGCTAACTTTCCAGTTGAAACGACCGGCATGTGTTGTGCTAATGGCAAAGTGAGATTGCCAGCATCAGAAACTCCACCCGAACCATTGTATTCATTTATTTTTGGGAGATCTCAAACGTCGAAGCACTTTTTGAGTCATATTCAACAATACAATTCGTCATTTCAAATGACTTCTTTTAGTGCTACTAAAATTATTAGAGAAAATTTTATGCCGACGTTTAAGGTAAATACTTCAACAGGATTGTCCCATGTTTATATCAACATGAATCATAAAGTATTCGATAGTTTTAAAAATTATGATCCAACATCTACCTAAAATTGCATACATGTTACAGATGCAGGGCCAGATTTATCATCAAGCTGGTTCGTTATTGCCATACACTGACGCTGATCATCAATTTTTGCAAATTTATTTTATTGGTGATGAAAATCGTGAATTGGATCAACGTTGTGCAATGTGCGAATACAAGACGAGAAATAATTCGTGAGCTACAAAGGTTTTTCCATCAGCATAACGCATTAGTTCAATTGTACAAAATTGCTCTCGATCGTATGCCATCTGATAATCACAAAATCGTAATAAGGGCTGATAGAACACCTTTCGGAGAGCATGCAAGGCGATTCAATGTACCGACAATTGATGAGGAATCAATTGTAATTCTTGGTGATCAGTTTCAATCCCGTGATATTGTACTTCATCGCAGAAATGAACAATAACAACGTGTTACGGAACTTCATAGTAGTTACGATGCATTACAATACCCAATATTGCATTGGAAAGGTGACGATGGCTACCATAACAATATACCAATGGTTGATCCACGAACAGGTAAATAATTGACCTATTTTCAGTGTGTTGATTTCATTTGTATAATTTTCTAAAGTCACATTTTGCACTTATTTTCAGGTCTACATGTGCAGAAAAATAGCTAGCAATTAATAAAATATGTTTTTAGTTTGAATAAATGAATTTGATGTTCAAATTTTTTATATCACTTTATACGTAGCGAAGCACGTACTGGGCCGCTAGTAATATATAATTCCTTAGTTAAAGCACCCATTGACTACCTACTTGAAATCTGGGGTACCGCAGCTAAAACCACTCTAGGAATACTTCAGACAGCACTAAATTAATTAATCAAAATTTTATTCAATTGTAAATTTCGAACGCCTACTCAAAAGTTATACGAAGATACCAAAATAATGACCATTTCCCAAACATGTATATGTACACATACGTGTATTCTAATATGTCAAATAATTCATAAGGATATTCATACATCGCTTAATTTTACAAAAAAACATCAATTAAAAAAAATAACACTTCGAAACTCCAACTACTTAGTAACGCGCCCACCCAGGACAGTTAATTACCGGAAAAGAAACATTGAATATGAGGGTGTTAACAAATACAATAAAATACCGATGGCTATAAAAGAACAGAAAAGTTTGTCCGCGTTTAAAAAACAACTAAAATCTCACATTATGAGTAAATAATTATATTGATCAGTACGCTGCCTTGTATGCCACATCTAGTACGTTGTAACTTTTACTTTTGTATCCGTGTTTGCTCGGTTGGTGATGTTTATTGTGCTGTGTCTACCAGCAAAAAAAAACTTTTTCTTCTTTTATCTGTACGGTTTTTATTGTTACTTAAACATAAATTGTAAATTTTGTTTCTCAGTAAGTGAATTATGTTTTTTGGATATAACACATACATTTTTGTTTATTTCAACATGACATACGTAACGGTCATTACCGATTATATTACGTTTATAAATGAAAGTACCATACATAAAATCATAAGGCAGAACCAAGATGCCCACGCAATGCCCACCAAAAACTCGTGTTGTTAATTCTTAAGAGAAAAATAAAGTTCTTAAACCATATAAAAAAAAACAATTTGGGAAAATCATCATTTTTTTCTAAATAGCCTAAAACAGGTAAACTTTTGTTTAATTCCCTAACACACTGTAAAACGTTCGCTGTTTTAAGCTTCCATAACAAGGAACTTAAACATAACTGGTGAAATGTGGCTGTACGAGTTTACTTCTGCCTAACTCTTTTGGGATAACAAGCGTAATGATTTAGCTGTTACGTTATGTGTTTAGCTGTTTTCGCCACCGAGCTGGATTACTTAACTTTGCATAAGTTTTATTAAAACTTATCTTAAGAAGTATCTAACTGAAAAAGTCTTGTAATAGCCCAAGCTCTGCAAACAAAAAAAAAATTTGGTATTTTAGTTGGTAATCTGACCGTAAAAGTTCTAACAGTAGACAACCAGTTGAACAAACTCAGAACAAACAAAACTTAGTCACATATTTTCTGAGCAACTTGCGTTTGCATTTAACTTTCCAAAACTTTTCTTTTTGCCCACATGGAGGCTTTGTTGACCACCGCAACCACTAAATCCTTGTGGCCGAAGCCAAAACAGAAAGAATACTGGAATCCTATAATGTTTGTTGTTATTATTATTTTTCAGACAATTATTCAAATCAACGAGGCAGGCTCGCCCCCTATTACATGGGACTTAAACATAACTGTCGAAATGTGGGTGTACTATAGGTACACCTCTGCCCAACCCTTCGGGGAAACAAGGCGTGATGTTATGTTATGTTCATTTAATTTCAATTTATGAACAAAATATTCTATAAGATGTCTTTCAATACAATCAGTTCCAAACGGCTTACTGTCAGAAGTTTAGCAGCCGCAATCCATTGTAGTGTTTGAAGTTTGTCGTAGCATTAATAATAATAAATAATAATGGTAATACTTTTTGCTTAAATGTATTCGTAGTAGCTTTTTTTCGTTTGCTATTGCAGTTGACGATATTGAGCTATTTGTTGTACTCGTATTTGTGAAACAACGTAATCGAAATGGTTCTGTAAAATGAAACGTTATATTCCGCAATCACTATGAATATCACAGTTCTAACCCAACCTAACCCGTTACTTTATCAACAAAATTAATTTAAGGTTTATGACTCAAATATAACGTTCCTATCCTAAAAATATTACTTATTTTTTAATTTTAAAAAGTCTCTTACTTTTTACGGTATTTCTCTTACGGTTTAGAAGGCTAGAACCCTCAAATAGTCTCAAATCCGATCTAGCGAGGTAGCACGTTTCTAAACCCAACCCTATACAATACAATCATTAATTTCAAAAATAATAAATTAATTCTCGCCTGATAATTTTGGAGTGATAAGCCTTCCCCAAATACAATACCTATACAGTTTAGCAGGTACAACGACGCACAAATCTGTTACCATGTATTCAGAACGTGATTCTGAAAACGCCCCTGCGTTCCAATTTTTTTTGGTTTCTTAACTCCACAGTTTTTCTTGGTATCTGAATTAAGTTTCTTATACTTCTACATCTGACTACATCCGAGTACCTATATTAAGTATTTTTTTCTTTAAAACAACAAAAATATATGTGAATAATAAACTCCCGTTGAGTTACTTGTTTAATTGTTCTTGTGTACTTACAATGACTGGGAAGTAATAATCTAATTCAAGGGCCGGTTTTTCAATCGCTGCTAGTTAACACGCTGTCATACTGACAGTTTTTGTTTAGACAATCAGTCGTTTTTTTTTTATTTACCAGGTAAAAGTTATGAAATCATTGAAAAATCGGGAATAAGTTAGTTGTTGGTAATTTTTTCGGGAAATAACAGCAAAGATCACTCAGTCACTTCCGCCTAGCATTCGTGATTTAAAAACTATTTCTCTATTCAAATGTCGATTAAAAGAGCATTACCTTTACTCTTAACTGTGAGTATTTATATTATACATATATTAATAAATGTATAGCTATGTGTTTATTTATACATTGCATGCATTATGTATTTGCGTAATTTTAGTTTTAGACTTCACATTATTCATATTTTTCTCTTTTGTTTTTCACACTTTTTTGTCTACATTTCTTTTTCACTTCTCTTTTTGCAGGTCTGCTGGAAGAAATTTCTTGAGAAATAAGCAGTACCATTGTACTGAAATTGTAATTATGTCGCATCCCTTTGTATTTTACTGGGTGTAGTCCTATAATCCCTCCTAAGTAGAGTGTGGACTATACTTAGGAGGGATTATAGGACTGCGTGGCTATCGCTTTTCTGACCTCTCTTAACTGTCTGTAGACTGCTAGGCTTAAGAAGCAGGAAACTATTCGTACTAAGAATCGGAGATTGCTGCGTGGCAACCGGGCTCAACCTCTAGCTAGAAAATTATGATTTTTTTCTATTTTTTTTGTGAATGGCATCTCGTAGTTGACATTGAGAGGTCATGACTACTTAACCGGACTATCCTGTGGCTGCCTTAAGCGAACTGAAAGCCCCCAGCCAGGGGCAAAAAACTTACATTACTAAGCGAATGCTCGCTAAGAGCACCCCCCGTGGGGTGTTGTCCTACGGAGGAAGTTATTTTGGAGAGTCTGCATTCTATTGAAGAGGTGGGGCTTGGTATGTGCAAAAACTGCACTGGCATAGGTCATGATCGGGCGAATGCACACGGTGTAAATACGCAATTTGCACTTGAGTGACAATTTGTTACGTGCATTTAGGACGGAGTGAAGTCTACCGAGAGCGAAGGCGGCGAGCGAACGAGCCGTGCCCTAAGGAGAGATGTTCATCGAGCACCACACCTAGATATTTGGCCTTTTTTTGTATTTTTTTATATTTCTGCATCAAAATGTTCTGACCATATATGGTACTTGATTGTGTCGGCATCCAGTTTTGTCTTCCCGTAGCTTCTATCCATTTCTCCTTGCTAAATGGATCTTTAGCAAAACTGAAATTTTTACATACTTTATTTTTATTAAATTCTTATTTTGAGGTCTAAGTCCAGTCGTGAATGAGTGAATGTTTGATTTATTTGCCAGAATATAGGTACATATATATGTCATGAAGTTATGGTTTCATTCAATTCGACTTTGGACCTCTTTCTGCTGACATAATATGTATACTTTATGATCTATAATTTTTAAGCATGTTCTGATACTAATTGCTCGTACTTTTATTAATTTAAAACAGAGTTAGTTTTAAAAACGCCACGCCTGTAATCCCAGAAGGGTTAGGCCAAGGTGTGTACCCATATAGTACACCCACATTTCGGCAGTTATGTTTAAGTCCCATGTAACAGGGGGCGAGCCTATTGCCATCAACCGGGCACAAATCCAGACTCCGAACTGCTAGCTACTGCTATAAATTCTAGATAGAAAAACGCAATAACACTTTACCCGACCTGGGAATCGAAACGTTTTATTATTTTATCGATAACGAACTATTTACATTGATGTGTCCCATCCCTAAACGAGTAGCGACGAAATTTCTAGAATTTATGCGATGATATTCAAGATAGCAAGCAAATTGACTTAGACATTAAAGAATGGACACAAGATAGTTTTAAATTCCACCTCCGTGAGTTTTTTTTTTGTCCTGTTATCAATGCACGTAAAAATTGCACAGTATATTTATAATATTAACGATGTTCGAGACGTCGTGACGCAGCGAGTAGCATATCGCGACTGACCCGGTGTTGCGAACCAGCGCATAATTGTAACACACGCGCGTTAGCTGCGTAGCACATAAGAAACGATCCCTTTTTTGGGCGTGAAATCAGCAAATGATTTATCCCACTCTTGGTGGGGCGGGAGGGCATGTCAGACTTTGACTGGCTAAACCTTTAACCCACCCGTGTTCCTTCAGTTGCGTGTGTCAGGGGAAACGGTATCTCTTTCAAACAACCCGTGACCCTGGCAGTCATCGGCCCTATCGGACCTCATCTGTTAGTGCTGACATCTCTTTGAAGCGCACGTGGAACACGACGCGCCGTTGACCCGGGCCTTTTCCTTACTGGACGGCGAGCTACCCGTAACTCACAGTCCGATAGCCCGCGCCTACGGTGGCCGGGAATCTACTTGCGATACCCGCCGCCCAGGGCGTCTCCTGCGGCAACTAGGGGCGCTCCGCCTTCTTATTCGCAAGCATTACTGCTTCACAGAAGGAGGTGACGGCTTCCAGTTCTCCCTCGCTCCGTTCCATGGCCTTGACCAGGGGCGGACGCGAGAGATCGTCGCCGCCGATCGCCTCAATGAGGAATACGGCGGTGCTCCGCCCAAGCTGGACAGATCTCTACTGTATGCTCCTCCGTGTCCTCCGGGCGATATACACAATGGTGACCATCAGATTCAGCCGGAACTCTGTAAAAACGATCCCTAAGGAGTAAATTCCAAAAAATAAAAATAAAAACGATAACTGTATCGGATAAAAGCAAATTATGTAAACTGCAGACGGAGGATCGAAAAAAAAACAAAGTTATTTGAAAACTAATTTATTTTAAAGGAAATTACTACAATTAAATTGGTGAAACCTATTCGATGCTAGAATATGGAATGACAAAAATATGTATCTAAAATAACTAATTGCTAATGTCGAATTTTGCTACGTTGGCGCCTCGTGGCTGGACAGACGTCATCGATGCAGTTTTTATGCACCCGGCGTAAATTGAAGGAATCGCAGCGTCGGCGGTATGCATTAGGGATCCGTATTTAAGACCTCCACCCGCAGATCAGCAACTATTTGCTCATGTTGAGAGAAAATATTGCTGGGACTCCATCTCGCTTCCTGGTATCGCTGGTCACATCTTCATAGTTATGCTGCTTCTTGTCGTCTGTTCTGAGGTTCCAATGTTTATATTTGCGGCTTATTACCGTAATGATGAGTATGGCTGCGCATAGAACAATGATGTAAAATGGTATGGTTGTATGGTATAAGACAACTGGCTGAGTCTTGTCGATCTGATTAGGGCTTTCCATTAATACTTTGTTCTGGATGCTGTGAAGTTCTTCCAGGTTTACTGAATTGAAGCCAATGAAGGGGGTGGAATCAACCGTTTGGTTCATCTGGTTATAAGGAATCTTTGATAACTTTAGTGGCTGTCCTTTTATCTCGTTGCTGTCATTAATGATTGTGAATTCCGTTGTTTGCAAGTAGCAATCCATGGGGATTGTGACGAGGTAACTTCCTTGTAAAATATTAAAGTATTTTCTGCCGCAGGCTAATTGTACTTTGGTCGGTTGGGGCAATGAAAGAACGTAGTGTTGGTCATCCAGTTGTTCTACTGCTTCTTTGGTGAGTGAAATCTTGGTTAATTGGCAGGTGTCTTCTAGACCTTGGTTGATGATGAGTTCTTGGATACAATCAGGCTTTGTCCGGATCTGATGACTTGTCTTCTTTTCACAAAGATGGATGCTGCTGTACTTCGGGCAGTCAGCCTCCATGTACACGAATGATTTCTCGTTTGTTGCTATGTAGGGAGTGGGAGGAATTAGGGCGAGTTGTTTCTTATTAGGTACAATGGATAGTTTGTATAGATCTTAGGTGTCTTTAGAGACTATGGGGAAACTGTATACTATAACTATACTTTTCTCAATAAAATAGGAACCTGGTTTTATTAGATTATAATACTCTCGTAAAGTTTAGGATTTGATCTTGATTGTATATCGATTTTAACCTATCTATCATAGACCTTAACACTTCTATATCGATCATAGAATGGTGGGTGCTAGACGCGCGTATAAAAGCCATTATATTTTCTAACCTGATAATTTCAAACATTAAGTCTTCTACATTATTAGTTATGATTCCTAAAATTTGGGCAAACTTTGCAAATTTTATTAAACTATAATCGGTATAAGCATTTTTCTCTAGAAGTAGTTCTAATGTTGCATAAATTTTTTCCTGTTTTTTTGTTATTTGGTCTAAGGTAGTGCTGGATAATGTCTTGTTGTCGGAGGTATTCTTTAACATTCTCGAGTTCCGTCTTAGTTAATACTAGGTTAAATGAAGAACTTCTAAATTTGTCTTGTATAATTGCTACTATTGAATACATGGCTAACGGTGGATTTATTAATATGGCCGTTTTAACCTTAGGGTTGACATACTCTTTGATAGCATTGATAATGTCCCACTCTAGGTTAGATTCTGAGATTTGGACTTCAATTCGTGTATGGTTTTCAAAAGGTTTAGTTACTGTCGGACGGCGTTTTATGTCGCCAACTATGGTAAAACGAATCTGTCGATGAAATTTATTGAGAGGTTCATCTTTAATGGGGATTTCTAATATAGGATGTTCATTACTGGTATGTACGGTGTCCGTAGAGGAGTTTGTCGGTGGCGGTGGTGCCTCAGATGGGTTGTTAATTATTGACCTGAGATCCTTAATACTTTCGATCAGTGAGTTGATCTCATCTGTCTCCTCATTATAAATTTCTACACGGGAAAGAGCATCAGCATTGGTGTTAAATTTGCCTTTCTTGTACACTACGGTAAAGTCATATTCGCTAAGTCTTAGTCGCCATCTGGTCAGTCGTGAGTTGGGTTCTCTCAAGTTCACCATCCATTGTAATGGTTTGTGGTCAGTCAGTACCTTAAACTTCCTACCAAAAAGATAAGGTCTAAAGTACTTTGTTGCCCAGACTATGGCAAGCAACTCTTTCTCGATGGTACTATAATTTAGCTCACTTTCATTAAGTGTGCGAGATGCGTAACAGACGGGCTTGTCAGAACCTATTGGTCCCTGAAACAACACTGCTCCAATAGCGACATTTGAAGCGTCCGTCGTGAGATTAAATTCCTTTTTGAAGTCTGGGTATTGCAGGATAGGGTTATTAGTTAATAAGGTCTTACAAGTTTCAAAGGCGTTGACATATTCAGGGCTAAGAGTGATATTACTACCTTTCTTTATGCATAGGGTAAGAGGTTTGGTGATGCGAGCAAAATCGGGGATAAATTTCCATAACCTAGAAGGACTAAAAATTGTTTGATTTCCTTCGGGGTCTTTGGGATTGGATATTTTTGGACTGCGGATATTTTGTCAGGGTTCGGCTTTATGCCGTCTCTACTAATAATGTGACCCAGATAGACAGTTTCGAGCTTCAAAAATTCGGACTTGTCCATCTGAATTTTGAAGTTGGACTCCCTAAGTCTTTGGAAAACTTTTTCCAAATTATCCATGTGTTCTTGAAGAGAGGTACTGTAGACGATGATATCGTCGAGATATACGAGGCATATGCTATTTTGAAGGCCTCTTAGAACATTGTCCATAACTCGTTGAAAGGTGGACGGTGAATTTTTTAGTCCTATGGGCATTCGAAGGAATTCAAAATGCCCGTGTTCCACATTTAATGCGGTTTTTGATATGTCCTGAGGGTCCATATCAACTTGGTAGAAGCCACTTGCCAAATCTAAAGTCGTAAAGTATTGGCACTTTCCTAATTTGTCAAGAACGTCACTGATATTAGGTATGGGGTATTTGTCGTCAATCGTTTTTTCGTTCAATTTGCGAAAATCAACTAAGAGACGCCATTTCTGTTTTCCGGAAGCGTCAATTTTTTTTGGCACGACCCAAATGGGCGAGCTCCATGCAGAATCGGAAGGTCTTATTATACCTTGCTGTAGCATTTTGAAATTTGGTCCCTAACCTCATCCCGATGAACGAAAGGGTATCGATAGCTTTTAGTATTAGCGGGAGTTTTATTATGTTAGTGAAAGTCAATGGTTCCCCGTCAATGTAAAATACATCCGCATAGCGAGTGCAAAGTGTTAAAAGATTAGCTTTTTCCTCTTCATTAAGGTGGTCCGTGCGCAAACGCGATAATACGTCATTTACGCGATTCGATTGTTTTACCTGCATGCACTCAGCATTGAACAGTTCTTCACAAGTTGGCTGGTCTAATGAAAAAATGACGTCATTGGGAGTTGGATTTTCTAACTCCACATATCCACGACTATTAGCTACAGTGGTAAGGCACTCATGGATAATACAATTACAAAAAACTTGTTCGCTTACTAAAACATCGCCATCCGGGGCATTAATAGGTAGTCTTACGAATTTAGTACTTTTGGCAGGGATAATATCCTCATACAAGTTGATGTTGCGTGAATTATATACTTTAATTGGATTTGTAGCAGTTCGCGTTACTAATTGCAAATCTTTTAAGTCTATTTTAGCCTCCCATTTGGATAACAAGTCTAATCCTATAAGGCCATCAAAGTAATTGTGAAAACGGTATACGAATAATTTTATACTATCGGCCTCGTTGAATTCATTAAAACACGGTAGAGTTATGGAGTTATCATTTTTACTGACACCGTGAACATTTGTAACTTCGAAAGGGTCATAGTTGAGGGGATAATCATAAAAAAACTTTTGTACAGCCTCGGGGCTAATAAAGGACTGGTTAGCGCCAGTGTCAATTAAAAATTTTAAAGGAGGGCTAGAAATTTCTATGTAAGGTAACTGTCTTTGAGTCTGTAAATTGAGGTCTATTTTTGCTCTATGGATGTCTGGTCCGACTGAAAATCCTGATTCTGATTGGCACGGCTCGGGCCTGGTTGTGGCTCTGTTTCTCCTGTTACCTGATTATCACAAGTCGCATTACAGTCAGTCGTATTAGTGTTATAATCATAGTCATAGAAATTGTAAAAGCCATTCCAGTCTGTGTAGTAGTCATATCCTGGTTCATAGTAGTAATCAGCAGAATAATAGGAACTATCAGGCAAAGCGAGTTCATTAAGATTTAACTCGCGCGTCTTAAAATTATTATTCGGTGATGGGTTCCCGTTTCTTTGCCAATCGTGCCCTGGCGTCATCGGTAATGGTTTCGGACTGAAATGTTGAACGCCGCTCATGGGTTTCGGACCCGAATTTTGTGGTGGATTATTCCTGGATGGAAATTTAAAAACGTTACTTTGAGGATGGTAGTTTGGTAATGGTGCACGGAAGATTTGTTGTGTTCGAGTAGGCATACAATTTTGATACTGGTTGCCTGGCATGTTGAATTTGAAGGCCTGAGGCTGAGGTTGATATCCACGCTGTCCTACGGGAGTAGGCCAGTTAGGTACTGGGGTTCGCGGAATATTTAATGTGTTAAACGGCAAAGCAGGTATAAGAGGAGGTTTATACATTTTAGGTGCGCTCTGAGCAGTTTGAGTGTTTGAAACATCATTACGTTGCTGCAGGTATTTAATATTTAATTCTTCCTGCACGAACTCCAGAGCTTTCTCTATAGTTTCTGGCCGCATGCATCGTATACGTGAGCCTAAGGGTTCTTTTAGTCCACGTACAAAAGCTTGCATGGTAACTTTCTTATAGAGCGTCCGTTTAGCTTCAATAGTCGTCTGTATAGTCTCGTGTAACGTCACAAATGTCATTATTGTACTAAACAATGTTTGACACTGATCGTAAAATTCCTGAGGGGTTATGTTACCTTGCGTGGCCAACGAGAGGTCATTGTACAAAGCCGTTTCATCTCTCTGGTCCGAGAAGTTATTAATTAGAGCAGATCTAATACCTACCCAAGTTTCGGGAATGCCATTCGAATTGATGGTAGACGCGGCAGGCCCTGTGGTCTTGTTTAGAATGCCATTTAAGAGACACAGATTTCCTAGCTCACTACCTAGCTCTGGGCTTGCATACTGAGATACTATCCGGTCACAGATGTTAATAAACCTGGTCAATACGTTGGGGTTTCCGTCAAAATCGGGTACAAGGCGTATGGCATTTTAGCTTCAAACAAACTACTTAAGTTAAAATCTAATTCACTGTCTAAATCTCTATTTATATCTACTACGTGTCGGCGCCCCTGTCGCGATGCAGGTTCCCGGGTATAAGATCTCTCGTGATGGAAAATCTTGGACATAAAAGTAACTAGGAATAGATGGGAAGCAACACGAGAAAGATTCTGGTGTACTCACATATATTCCATCTCTGGTTCTTCTCCGTGAATCGAAGTCTGGATTCTCCACTCGGCTCCGCAGCTTTTCTGTAGATTCAGGATACTCGTACTGTGACTTGATAGCCACCCGGGTGACTCGCGATCGTGATTATCGATGTGAGATGATTCTAACGCGATTTGCGAACCGGCCCGCGAGTATCCTACCGACTGCGCCAATTATGTAAACTGCAGACGGAAGATCGAAAAAAAACCAAAGGTTTTTAAAACTAATTTATTTTAAAGGAAATTATTACAATTAAATTGGTGAAACCTATTCGATGCTAGAATATGGAATGACAAAAATATGTATCTAAAATAACTAATTGCTAATGTCGAATTTCGCTACGTCGGCGCCTCGTGGCTGGACAGACGTCATCGATGCAGTTTTTATGCACCCGGCGTAAATTGAAGGAATTGCAGCATCGGCGGTATGCATTAGGGATCCGTATTTAACAAGCATCAGGCGTTATAATAATGTTATTATTGCGGGAAAAGCCGATGATATTGAATTAAAACATAGTATTTATGAATTCTATTCGCTACACAATACAACAATGGAGTCTGTCACAGTCGTACAAATACGAGGTAACACATAATTTGCGAGATGGCGTCACAGTAAAGTGGCACCCCCGCACTTACTCACATTCTTACTGCAGGTGATATAAACAAGGACGCGTGAAAGTGTGAGATATGGCAACATGTTACTCACGTGAGAGTTTTGCAGGTCGTTGGGATTTTTTATTTCTTAAAATAATGATGGGAGTCACTTTGAAGTCTTGAAACATTCTCAGAGATTTGAATTTTAAAGGCACTACTTTTCCAGTTTCTCTGAAAAAAGTATATATAGTTTTATCTTAATCTGCGAAGAAAAAAAGTACACACTTTCGACCAGTGACCTATTGTGTTCCATTGAACCAAATATTTAAATTTCTTGTTTCATCGATTCTCCGTTCATCTCATATTTAATAGTTCTGAGCCGTGCGTCGCGTCGGTGACGTAAAATACCTTTTTGTGACGTCACACGCTGAACGAATAACTTTCCACCCTTGATAAATTAACAGGCCTAATTAAGGGGATAATTATAAGAAAGGCCGCAGCACAATATAACAACAAAAAGAACCAAAGCCTTTTGACTTCGAAATTCTTCAGTAAGTACCTAATAAAAATTCTTTTGAAATCATAGGTCACGATTGGAAACATCTTATCAAAATGAACTCTGGATTCGATAACAGTATTGAGTTATAAAAGGAAGCAGGTGGCGTAAAAGTTATTGAACACTTTTCAATTATTTGCCTCGGACCGAAAAATCAAGGAAAGTGAAAATATAATACCTACATATTCAACGGACGCAACGCGAAGAAGTTGCCTAATATCAACTTGGCAGAATTGTTTTGGACACGCCCTGAATAAACCTTAATACATTTTTGAAGAAATGAATTAATTCCATATAATTATATCTGATGAAATGTGTTTCGATTATACTCATCTATATACGTCGTGTATATAGATGAGTATAATCGAAACACATTTCGTCTCGTACGTCGGAAAGCAAATGAAGTCGTTGGTCGCGGCCGTCATTCGTAAATCTTTGACAATCGATAATGGTAGTTAGAAGACCAAAAGTCTGCAACTAGTCTTACCAAGGGTCGTGTTACCCAGTAACTGGGTTATAAAGGTCTGATAGGCAGTCTCTTCATGTACCCATTATACTTATTTAGGCTGGAAGCCAACGTCAGGATAGCTGGGAAAAGATAAGGCAGATTGATTGATTGTCAAACTTATTAGATAAAACTCACATAATAGTTATTAGGCACATAATTTTAATTTTGTTTTTTCCATTACAAAAAAAAACAACTTATTTTATCTAACGATGTGTTCTGTAGTCGGTTCTTGATAATTTTGTGATTATACAGGATGGCGCGTTAAACGACGTCAAAGAAAAAATTTGAAGCCTTTCTCCATGAGCTTCCCGAAACACCTCCATGTACGTTCAGTCATTATTCATTATCAGCTATCCTGTAGGATGGCTTGTAAAACGACTACTCTGGATACGATAACGTAAATAAATATTTAGATAACGTAACTCTGGGGGCCTATTACGAACTTTTAAAAAACCAGGCAAGTTCCAGGCAATTCATTTTACGGGCTGGTTAAATTTCGTATTATGGCATTCCTAGTTCTGAGCGCTGGGTAGTTTGTCTATGGCTGGCTTGTAATTCTCTGACGTAACGTTCAGAAACACAATTAAATATTTATTGGTGAGTTACGGTTTTGTTTCAATCACATATTTTATGATAAAACAATAAATATAAAAACCCCTCAGGTCTGTATTGCGAAATTCGCGAAACCCCCGTTAAGTACTTGCGCATGCGCTTATCGCGATGTAATTTGACCCCGCTCTGACCTCGCTCACAAAAAACGATGTAGCTGCGATTATATAGCCGCTATTTACATTATGTAAACAGTTTCGGGTTCGTGAAGAATGGAGCCACTCAAGATAATATCAACAACACTCATAATAGCACTTTTATATTATAAACATCCTATTGAAAACATAGAACTGGGTTTCAACTAAGATTCTAATTGGATTATCCATTATTGGCCAATTTGTTTATGTTTTCAGTTAGAATCTTATTTGAAAGTGAACAAGAACAAAGTAAATGATGAATTATCAGTAGTTTTACCTTACCAAGACACTAATTCAATAAAAAATCGTAAGAATTCAAAATGTAAACAATGACGTCATTGACAACTTTGGAAAATAAGTCAAAGATTTCTCGAAATATCGAATAAAATTGTTGTAATACGGCTAGAATACATGAAATTATGTATTATCAGTATGTTTTGCGTCATAACTAACATCACAAAGGTACTAATTCATTGCAAAACCGTCAAAATCGTACAACAAAATTCATGACAACGAATTCTGTTTACGTAAAAAACATTGGCTCAAAAAACATGTTTCATTATATTGTTTCATGCAAACGATTATCTAAAAAGTTGTATTGTACACTTATAAATGAATATACATCCACTTACCGAAGAATAAAACACAGTAAATACACAATCACTATCGCACGACCCACTTGACACTGACGCGTTAAATGGCGGGTTTCAAAATTTTTTCTTTAATTTTGTGAGTAATATTTTTAGTTCGTGTTTTTGTCTATGATTTAAAAATGTTATCGGCCCTGTGGTTTAATTGTACAGAAGCAATAGTAAACCTTAAAATAATGTAAATTTAAGTTTAAAATCGACTGGGGTTGATGGGATTCCGGTGTCCCGTCGGTCCTTGACGGCAATTATTTAAGTGGGATTCCGGGCGCCCGGTCCGAGGCTCGGAGGATTAGTTACTCTAGTATATAAGTATGTGCAAATATGAATGCAATGTAGGTCACAAGGCATACCAGTTTCCGCCGTCCATCGCTTACATAAAGCGAGACAGGGCCTAGTCTACGACATGGTCCTGGTCATCTGTGACCCCACAGACGGTCACCACCCGATTTTTAAAGTTAAGTCGGTGTGTTCGCTCTCAGGCATCTCAATAGAGAAGCCTTACAGAGCTCAATTAATTGGACAGTGTCATCGCTGCCAATTATATGGTCACTCGCAGTCCAACTGCTATGCCACCCCTAGATGCGTCAAGTGTCTAGGAGAGCATGGCACCGCCGACTGTACCCGCCCTAAAGATAGGGAACTATGTTTAGAGCCTCCCAGCTGTGTACTCTGCGGCCAATCGGGACACCCGGCAAATTACCGGGGCTGTCCTAAGGCCCCGAAGTCCTCCTCTCCCAAACTCGCGAAACGTGCGAGCGACCGCCAGCACAGGGAAAGCCCCTGGGGAAAGCCTCCTTCCGCGCTGATGCCGGAGCGGCTCAGTCCGCAGAGGCCGTCTCCCTGGGCTAACCTAAATCACCTGAAGGCTCCCGCAGCTTCGGTGCCCGCGGCCCCTACGGCCTCTCCAGCGAAACCTCAGGGAACCCAGGGCCGAAACAGCGCCCAAATTATACTAAGTACATACGCGGCTCTCTTCACCACCGCCGCGGACAAAATGGCGGAAGAAATCGTTGCTGCAAACGGCAACGCACTCCGCCTTATGGAAATCCTCAGCGCGTATCCCGAGATCGCGCAAGTTCTACACTCACTCAAATATTAATTCTCAATGGATAATACGAGAGTAAACAGTAACAAACCCCGATCCCTTAAATTAGGCTTCTTCAACGCAAATGGCGTTTCAGGTCAACGCGATGAGGTCGCCGCTTTCCTCCGCGACCATCAGCTTGACATCCTCTTCATACAGGAAACCTTTTTAAAACCGCATCACCGAAACCCGAATATTGCCAACTATAAACTAGTTCGCAATGAAAGGTCTCGATGCCACAAGGGTGGCACACTAATATACTTTAGGAAATCTTTGTATTGCATCCCTATCGACCCACCTTCTCTCTTCTCCCATCTGGAGACCTCTATCTGTCGGCTCGGCATGACTGGTCATCAACTGATCACCATCATCTCTGCTTATATTCCACCAGACAATGGTCCGGAGGATCCCATCTCGCTCCAAAAGGACTTCACTGCCCTCTTCGGTATGAGTGACTCCGTCATCTTGGCGGGGGATCTTAATGCCAAGCACCCGGCGTGGAATAGTAGCACAACTTCAACCAGAGGTAGGATAGTTTTCAAGTTAGGCGAATCCCTTAACTTTGACGTCATCGCTCCAATGAGCCCGACGCATTTCCCAGGAAATCCCAATCACCTTCCCGATGTTCTCGATGTAGCGCTGCTCAAGAATGTGAACCTTCGTTTGCATTGGATAGAGACGTTCCACGAGCTTAACTCTGACCACCGCCCAGTAGTCATGCATCTTGCACCCTACTCGGGCCCTAACGACCCCAACCGCCCCCCTCAGACCCAGTTGATAACCGACTGGAGGAAAGTGAGCGAAAGACTGAAATCCACCATGTCGCCTCACTTGGACACCATCCCCGATCACTTAGTGTCAGTCACCGACACGACGGCCGCAATCGACTCGTTTACAGAGCAAGTACAATCCGTATTGACGGATTGTTCACGGGAAGTTCCGGTGATGGAAGACCATCGCTGGAAACTACCTGTTGACGTACGTGACCTGATAACCGAGAAGAACGCGGCCATCCGTGCCTACGACTCCTTCCCTTGTGACGCGAACAAAGCCCACATGCGCCATTTACAGCGAGCTGTAAAGAAACGCATAGGGGAGGTTCGCTCTGAGGGCTGGAACAAGATGCTCAGCGCACTCGAGCCCACTCATCAAGCCTTCTGGCAATTACAGAGGAAATTGCGTTCCTCAGAAGAGGTCTCTATGCCTCCTCTCATCCGCCCCGACAATAGTGTGGCTTTCGACAGTCCCGATAAGGCTGAATGTCTTGCCGACAGCCTAGAGTCCCAATGTTCTCCCAGCTCCCAACCAGTAGACCAAGCTCACCTGAACAAGGTCGACGCTGAAGTCGAACGAAGAGCCTCCCTCCCTCCCGTCGAAGACCCTGATGATCCTCTGCCTCCCGTCACTCCAGACGAAGTGCACGACATCATTAAAGGGCTCCACGCTCGTAAGGCCCCCGGTTCGGATGGTAGTACCAATAAGGTATACAAACTCCTTCCTGCCCCGCTAATAATGCTTATGACCGCCATCTTCAATGGCGCCTTGAGCAACAACATCTTACCACAAGCATGGAAAGAAGCCACCGTCATCGGTATCCCAAAGCCAGGCAAGCCAAAGTCTGAGCCCTCCAGCTACCGCCCTATTAGTTTACTCAATGTTCTCGGCAAAATCTACGAGAGGCTTATTTATAAGCGTCTCAAAGACTACGCCGAAGCAAAGAGCCTCATTCCCAACGAGCAGTTTGGTTTCCGTAGCCAACACTCGGGCACCCAACAGGTCCACCGTATAGTAGAGCACTTATGCGCTGGTCTGCAGCGTAACGCGACGACGGGTGTGCTATTCTTCGACATAGCGAAAGCATTCGACAAAGTCTGGCACAATGGCTTGATATACAAGCTCTACCAACTAGGAGTGCCAGATCGTCTCGTGCTCATCTTACGAGACTTTTTGTCGAACCGGACCTTTCGCTATCGCGTCGAGGGAGCACTCTCGTCCCCTCATCCTATTCGCGCCGGTGTCCCTCAGGGTTCCGTACTATCTCCTCTCGCCTTCACGCTGTTCACTAGCGATATCCCAAAAAGTAAAAAGGCTCAGTTGGCTCTCTTCGCCGACGACACTGCCGTTTACTATACCGGTCACTGTCCCAACGCTATAGCTCGTACACTCCAAACCTCCGCAAACGTCTTAGGCGCTTGGTTCCGGAAATGGAGAATCGAGGTCAACCCCGATAAGAGTCAGGCGGTTCTCTTCTCGAGACGTCGTCGACTCCCTCCCCCACTTCCCAGCCCGATCACTATGTACGGCAAGCCAATCCCTTGGGAGAAGCAAGCCAAATACTTAGGCGTGATCCTCGATGAGAACCTTACCTTTAAGGCTCATATTAAGGCGGTTCGCGCGCGCGCCTCCTTCGCTCTTAGCAGGCTCCAATTCGAACTGACAGCCCGTAGTAAACTGTCCCTCAAATGCAAGCTCCGCATCTATACCGCAGTCATCCGTCCCATCATGGCCTATGCCTGCGTTGTATTTGCGCACGCTCACCCACGACATCTCCATAAGATGCAGACTCTCCAAAACCGTTTCCTCAGAAGGGTCACGGGTGCCCCCTTCTATGTCCGTAATATAGATCTTCACGTCGACCTCAAAATGCCAACCATAAAACAGTTCATGAAACGCTTATCAAAGCGTTTCTTCGACTGCGGCATTAAACATTCTAACCCCCTGATTACAGCGGCCGCCCGCTACACTCCCTCTCGCATTAGCAGTATTCGCCGACCAAGACATACTTTAATCGACCCCGACGACGCCACTACCCTCCTCCAGGAGAGTAGTAAGGCCACTAGCACGCTACATAAGCCCAAAACCCGATCGCCGTCCTACCGCCCTCGCCGCCGAGGCCCGCCGCGACGCCCAAATCGACGCCCCTCCCGACCCTTGCTCGAGCCAGCCCGCGCCGCTGAGCCTGTAACTTTAAATTCGTCCGTAAATAATATCAATCCTGATCCAGCTAGTCATTTGCTGCCCTCTTCCAGCGACGCCCTAAGCCGAGGTTCGTACCCCACAGGGGGTGCCCTTAGCGTTGTCGCTTAGTTTTAGTTAGTATATAAGTTTAAGTCCTGGCTGGAGGCCTTAATTTATTAGGGAATCCACAGGCAAGTCCGCTTAAGCAGACGACAACCGCATAGGTTGACCTGCGAGATGCCAAACAAACAAACAAAGAATGCAATGTAGGTATATTGTGCTTTATAATCCATTTCTTAGTATAATATTTTATGTTTGTAATTAATGTAATGCAAGATTACGTTTCCGAACGTATTCCACTTGAAAATCAGCGAGAAATTCTACAACTTCATTACGTTTTGTTTATTTTGAACAATAGCCATCGTATTTTTATTTAATACTTGAATTTGTGTGATTAGTCGGTATAAACAAAAATATGGCGTAAGTGTTATTGATTGTTTAAATTAGTTCTCAGTTTTCAACATGATTTAATATTAATACAATAAATACGAGTATTGTAATTATTTTAGAGCTAGAAACATTGTGGGAGTTTTTAAATTCCCACAAAGAAGTCGCGATTGGGGACAATAAATCTGCCCAAGCATGAGAGTACTCAAAGCGGATGTGGGAATCTGTCCCTCAATTCCCAAGGAGAAGGTGCCATAAAAAATTGCAAAGGGTGGTCGAACGTAAGTATTTTTGATTTAAGTTATAAGTTATTTAATCAAAAATACTCAAAATATATAACTAAAACCAAATGCTGTTGCAGTATTGGATCGATTACAAGGCAAAATTAAAGAAAAGAGTGGCAGAAGTACGAGCATCCCTAAATCGTACTGGAGGAGGACCTTCGGATGTTCCGCCCCTTAGCGACATAGAAAATAAGTTTTTAACTCTTTTCGGAAGTGGTTATGGGACTGGCATGCCTGATACTCAAGTTCCTATACCATTCCTAGCTGTGAGTATTTTTTTAGTATAAATAAACTTATCTAGATTAATTACCTAAACTGTAGGTAGGTTTTATTATTATGTGTCATGTTTTCAATTGTCTCAGGTGTCACAGACCTCAAGCACTGCGGAAATTATACCCATACAGGCTGAGCCAATAGACCCTCATTTAACGTTTCAACCACCAGTTGTGGATGAGGATCCACAGTTACCTACACCACAGGAGGCACCAACGCAGCCCCAGCTTTCAACCGGTACCATTCGTGAAGCTCCTATTTCACGTCCTTTACGTCAACGACGCCGCAGAGAAGATCACATTAGTCAAGAGGCGGCCCGACGTACACTGATACAAATCAGCAGGTCCAGATTGGACTTAGAAACTAGGAACAGCCAGACTTTACTTAAAATGCTAGATGCATTAAATAAAACTGCAGAGAAAATTGATAGGTTTGTATAATGTAATTTTCAATATTTAAAGTTTTTGCAAAAAGTTGTTCCTAGAAAGCTGGTAACAAACTCAATGGGTACTCTTTTTAAATAATAAAAAGTACAATCTGGTTTTCCTACAATGTTGAGAAAGCTAAGGGAACTATGTAGGTTAATGTGTGAAATATACCTAATAGCTTAAAAGCATTTCTACATTTAAATTACGCATAAAGAGATATCAAAATGCTACATTAAAATTACATGTAATGTTGTTTGATATAAAACAAATTATCTGTGAACTAAAAATAAAATAAGCTTATACATAATATTTATGATTATTTTAATTTGAAGGGCTCTGAGAAACCCAGAGGCGAGAGACGAGGGCGCGCCTGGAAGCTAATCCTTCATATAGCTCCCTGTTGCTGCTAGATGATTGCTGATTGACATTGTGAGTACCATCCATTTGCTGCATTGTAGCTTCTTGAGCAGCCTCTTCTTCAGTGAGCTCCAGTACTGGGAGCTTTGACCGGACACTCATGTTGTGTAGCACCACGCATGCATTTACTATTTTTGCTGCCACTTGCGGTGTATAATGGAGAACTCGATGCACCAGTAAACATCGGAAACGAGCTTTAAGGAGTCCAATTGTTCTCTCTACAACATTTCGAGTTCTCACATGTACTCCAGTGTACTATGCTTCCTGGGTACCCGGAGCAGTATTTGTTATTGGAGTCATCATTGTGTTTCCTCAAAGGGTAACCAGAGTCACCTGAAATCAAAATAGCATTTTACAATTATGTGAGAATTAGTTTAATTAATTTTCTTTTTATTTTTAACATAGGACGTTAAGACTCAAGACTTTTAATTATGAACTAACAACAAATAATTATGGACATGTTTAAACAGTGTTATTACATACCAAGTAACCATATGGACTCATTTTGACTAAGCTGCTCTATGTGATGCTTCAATGGATGGTTCCCCCAAATAAATGAATCATGTGAAGCCCCTCCATAGCTACCATCCACGCTGATAATTTCAAGGTCTGCATTATTAATCTAAAATATTTGTTTCAGGTTAGATATATAAACATAGATAGAGGATAGATTTATAAACATTTTTTTAAATTTTTATTATACTGATTTGTTGATTAAATGTATAGGTATTGAATATAAATATATTTCATTTTAATGATTCATACATGATTTAATTTTAAAGTCATACATAAGTTTTTTAAGTATCCCATTAGATGTAAGACTTACCAATTGTACATTTAATGAGTGATATTGTTTTCTACAATAAAATCTCTCTTCATTTTCTGTTGGGCGTATGAAGGCAATATGACTGCAATTAATACAGCCCAACACTCCCGGCATACCAAACTTATTAAAGAACCTAAAAAGAAAGTTAGTCATATAGGCAAAGGCATTCACAAAACATTTAATTCTGAGAATATATAATATATATCTTTTTACCTTACGACATTTCCTCTGCGTTCTTGAGATGTGCTTGGAAACTTAATATATTTTGCCTGTATTTGCGGCAAATTCGATATCCCAGTTATTTGTTTAATTACTGTTGAAACTGTTGGCTGGGATATTGAATGAGAGCCTATATCACCAGTGGGGCGTTGGTAGGAGCCAGTAGCATAAAATGATAATGCTACCAAGACCTAAAATGAGAATAATGTTTCGTTAAAACTTGAAAAATAAAGTTCAAAATTATTAGTATCTAATATGTAACTATGTATCTAAGATTTAGATTATGTGCCTATTTGTGTTTCTATTTTAGTATATATATTTAATATGCTTATTATTTGCACCAACAACAACCCCATTTTATGTCCAGGCAAATCTTACTTGCCGCGCAGTGCTAACCAATTTAGTTGCACTTCTATTCTGGGTGCATGATTTTACCATAACATAATTATGCCGATTAAAAAGCCAAACATTATCTAAACTTGTTGTTAATGGTGTAATGTTGAAAAACATTGTCTCTCTGAATTGTGATAGTTCCCAAAGATAATAATCGAAATACCTAAAAATACATTGTTTATTTCAAAACTAAGCTTATTAACATTCTATAGCAGCTTTAGTAAGCAATAGTATCACGAAAACATGCATAATTAAAGTAACCAAGTTAGTAGGTACCTACTAACTATTTCTACTTTGTTTTAAATAACTAACTCTAAAGTTAAATATTATAACTAGTTCACAAAAACAATGTTTAATTTTAAAATTTTAATTACCGTGTCTAATTTTACTATTATAGGTGTTAACGCCATCTATTGACGAGGAGTCGACAACACCAGGCACGCTCTAGCGTCGAGTAAACGGAGGCTCGGCGGAAGGAAGGGGCGGCGAAAAGTCACGCTGATTGGCCATCGTAAAAGAACTCTCCAGAACATTCGGAACACAGTCGACACAAGAAAAAAGATGGTAGTCGGTTCACCATCGCATTTATAAAACTATTGTAATATCTATATAAATAAACGCTTATGTATCACAATTAATAAAAGGAAATTCATTGAAGAAGCCTGCGCATCAAATCCCAAAACATATTGGACCTTCGAACTGGATCGGAGCGGCTTCAAGAAGTACATGTTGAAGTCGGCAACCAGCAGAACAAAAAAAACGGTCAGGTCTTTCAGTGTTCCTATCCAAAACCATCCTTAAGGATCATTTGTGCTAATATCGTGTATTCTTGTGTAAAATTCCAGTTACTTAAACGCGCCGCGAGCCCGCGTTTGAAATAACGGCTTAGTGAGCGTCGTAATTTTGAGTTCGATCGAGCAAGCTGCAACTGTAAGTACTTTCTTTTGTCTCTTATAGTCTCCCAAAATGCCATTCGATGAATATAAAGATCTGATTAAGAAAAGGGGTGTAGTTAAAGGAAAGTTTACTGTATTCGTTAAGTACGTGCAATCGCTACAAGACGTAGAAATATCAGAATCTCAAAAGATAGCTCTAGAAGATCGATGTAATAATGTTGTATCACTATTAGAACAGTTCTCAACCATTCAGGATGCTATAGAATATCACCTACAGGATTCTGAACAAGAATTAGAAAAACATTTGAATGAGAGGGAAACCTTTGAAAATCTATTTTATGAGATCACATCCAAGGCGAAATGCACGCTTAAGAGTAAAACGGTTATTGATAACGATGTGGAAGTCTGCAATAGGACCTCTAGCATTAAATTACCCACCATTTCATTGCCTTCCTTTGACGGTTCATTTGAACAGTGGTTAGAGTTTAGAGACACTTACATATCCCTAATTCATAATTCTAAAACTATAGATGATATTCAAAAATTCCATTACTTGCATTCCGCTCTCACTGGCACTGCTAGTCAAATAATAAAATCGTTACAGTTTACTGCTGAAAATTACACAATAGCATGGAGTTTATTGGAGAACAGGTTTAATAATAATAGATTACTCGTTCAAAACCACGTTAAAGCTCTGTTCTCAATCCAGTCTTTACAAAAAGAATCTTCATTCCATATTCGTAAGTTAATAGACAACATACTAAAAAACATACGTGCTCTTAAAGGTCTAGATGAGCCCACAGATTAATGGGACACTTTAATCATATTCCTTATTGTTACTAAGATGGACTCAACTACCGAGAAGGAGTGGGAAAATCATAAAAGTACACTCTCTAAATTACCAAGTCATGCTAATAAAAAATTAACACTAAACGATATGATTACATTTCTTACCGACAGGGCGGACATGTTAGAGTCTATTAAAGGTACACATGATTCTGGTAAGCAAACGTCCGATGGTTCCGTAAAGAAACCATCAGCATCTACTCAATTAAAGCATGCTAACTCACATAGCTACATCGCAACACGCAATAATAGTAATAATAATTAGTCTAAATCATCACAGAAACATAACTTGCATAATGATTCAAAACGTTACCAAAGGTGTAATATATGCAAAGGGAACCATTCGCTATATTCGTGGGGTAAGTTCAATGACCTTCATATGAAGGACAAATTATTATTCGTAGACGAGAAAAAACTTTGTAAAAATTGCTTGCGCGCTGGACATACAGTGTCTCATTGCTGGTTCGGCGCCTGCAAGCTATGCAATCGTAAACATCATTCGCTTCTTCATGGTGAGTGCTGTGATAATGGCAGCACGTCAAAGTCTATAGGGTCGCAAGACGTGCAAGCGCCTCCGGCGTCCACATCGCATCGCGAGTCCGAAGCGACGGGCAGCACACATAGTACCGCGCTGCATAGTGCGTCAACTTCAAAGCGTAAACACGTTGATAATGAGTGTCATTTCAAGAACCCGTAATTCTTTCGACTGCATTATTAGAAATTTTAGATAGTGATAATAACTTTCACAATGTTCGTGCTATTCTAGATAATGGCAGTCAACATTCGTTTATCACAAAATCATTATGCGATAAATTAAAAATTCGTCTGATACAGTCCACAGTACACGTCACAGGGGTAACTCAATCTACACAATCATGCAAAGTGCAGTTGCGATCAAAAAATAGTGAATTTAATATGAATTTAAATTGTCTCGTCCTACCTTGTATTACCGCCACGTTACCTTCATTTACTCATAATATCGCCACATTTAAGATTCCGAGTAATGTATCACTCGCCGATCCAAAGTTTTATGTGTCTAACAGAATCGACTTATTGATCGGCGCAGATAAGTTTTGGGAACTTTTGAGTGAAGGATTGATTCGGCTTACTAACGGCCCATACCTACAAAATACTTTGTTAGGTTGGGTTGTATCTGGTGTCATACATGATACAAAGGTTTCATCCATCAATCGAGTCAAATGCAATTTTACGCACACGTACGACAACTTAGATCATCAACTAACTAAATTTTGGGAATTAGAGGAGCGTAGTTCAAGAACAGATAGTATGTCTAATAAAGAACATGATTGTGAAAAATTATTTATAAAAACAACTACACGTGACAATCATGGTCGTTTCTCTGTGCGTATTCCACTACGCGAATCAGCTGATCAACTAGGTGATTCATACCTACAAGCCGAGAGTCGGTTCCTCGCCATCGAACGCAAGTTAGGTCGATGCACACCGAGTTATAAAAAGTTATATTTCGATTTTATGCGTGAATATTTAGAACTCGGTCACATGACAAAAATAGATACATATACATCTCCACATTATTTCTTACCGCATCACGGTATATTTAGAGAACATAGTACAACTACTAAATTACGAGTAGTGTTTGACGCAAGCGCTAAAACTACTTCTGGTCAATCGCTAAATGACATCCAACTGGTTGGTCTGTCCTTACAAAATGATATTGTTGCCATTCTGCTAAGATTCCGCAAGTACACATATATTGCCTGTGCAGATGTCGAGAAAATGTACAGACAAATATTAATTCAACCCGATCAACAATATTTACAATTAATTTTATGGAGAGAAAACCCGTTAGATGCGCTCGGTGTGTACCGGCTTAACACGGTTACTTACGGCACGGCGTCCGCGCCATATCTAAGTATGCGATGTTTACAACAGCTGGCGTCGGAATGCACTGATAACGATATCGCTAATATTATTTACCAAGATTTTTACGTAGACGATTTAATAACGGGTTGTGACGATAAAAAGGAATTATTAGAAATTTGTAATAAAGTTTCTACTATGTTACAATCGGGTTGTTTCTGTTTACGAAAATGGTTATTCAATTTCGATTTGTCAACTTTAATTGCATCAAAGAATTTATCTCTAGGCGAATCCTGTCAAACTAAAACTTTAGGTTTAGGTTGGTTCGCAAATACAGATGAGTTACATTACACAACTAAACTAAAATTAACCGGTAGTCACGTTACTAAGCGCATTATGTTATCGGCAATTTCACAAGTTTACGATCCGTTAGGTCTATTAGCGCCTATTATAATACTTGCAAAAATATTATTGCAGAAATTATGGACGCATAAAATCGGATGGGATGATCCGGTCCCTCATGATATTTTAATTAATTGGCAAAAATTCGTAGACACTCTTGACTATTTGAGTAAGTTACGTATACCACGTCAGGTTATAAATAATAAAATACAATACATAGAATTGCACATATTTACTGACGCCTCTCAAAATGCTTACGGCGCTTGTGCTTACGTGCGTATGTATTCGGATAACAATACAGCCGTGTCCGTAGCCTTGTTATGCGCTAAGTCGAAGGTCGCGCCTGTCAAACCGATTACTATACCGCGTTTAGAATTATGTGGTGCATTATTAGGTGCATTATTAGGTGCAAAGTTGTACTCAAAAATTATAAATTCACTTCGTTCGAATTTCACTAATGTTTATTTTTGGTCGGATTCCACAATTGTGCTGGGATGGCTACGAATGTCACCTAACACTCTTAAACCATTTGTGCAAAACAGGGTGGCTCAAATTAATGAACTCACTGGTAGTTTACAATGGTTACACGTAGGAAGTAAATCCAACCCAGCTGACTTGGTGTCACGCGGGGTCACGCTGGACGCGTTGCGCACAGCTGACATTTGGTGGCACGGCCCGGCATTTTTGCACGAACGGCTTTGTAATTTTAGTTATGATCATAGTTGTCATAATGTTAATTTTAACAAGTTGCCAGACATTAAACTAACTACCACACTGTTAGTAAATCAAGCTAACGGGAATACGTTTCCGTTTGAGAGGTTCTCTTCATTTACTCGTATGAAGCGTGTATTTGCTTACATGTTACGTTTCATTGATAACGTTCGTAATAAAATAAAGGTAAACCGTCATTACGGCCCGCTTCAAGTAGATGAGTTAAATAAATCTATTATTAACTTGACTCGAATGTCACAAAACCAATCGTTTCCTGATCTTGATATTTCATCAAAAAATAATCTAACTTTAAAGGCCACTCGTAATATTTCTGGCCTTAATCTATTCATTGATAATAATAACATTATAAGAGTTGGGGGAAGATTAGATAATTCATTTAGTTTTTCATACAATAAAAAACACCCCATCCTGTTATGTAGCAAACATACCTTTACACGTTTGTTGTTCCAATACGAGCACAAGCGCCAGCTTCATGCAGGTCCTCAATCACTGTTAGCTAATATACGAGAATGTTGGTGGCCCCTTAGAGGCCGCAACCTGGCCAGAAATGTTGTACATACATGTGTGGCATGTACACGCATTAAAGGTAAAACTGTCTCAGTTCAAATGGGTAACTTACCCGTAGAAAGGCTAGAACCAGGTTATCCGTTCATGAGGTGCGGAGTCGACTATGCAGGACCTATGTTTATTTTGAACCGTATAGGTAGGGGCGCTAAACTGGAAAAGTGATATATTTGTTTATTTGTCTGTTTCTCAACGCGTGCAATTCACTTAGAATTAGTTACTAATTTAACAACAGATGCTTACATATTAGCTCTAAAACGGTTTGTTTCTCGACGAGGTAAACCTGCTGAAATATTTTCAGACAATGGTAAGAATTTTGTTGGGGCAATGAATGAACTTACAAATTTTTTAAAGAACAATAGTAATATCATTATGGAGATTTTAGCTAATGATAGTATAAAATTTAATTTCATACCACCTCATACACCGCATTTTGGGGGATTGTGGGAGGCAGGAGTAAAGTCTTGCAAATATCATATCCGTCGTGTTATTGGCAACGCAAACTTGACGTACGAGGAGTTTAGCACAATATTAGCTCAAATCGAGGCCGTCCTAAACTCTCGGCCCATGTATCCACTGTCCACAGACCCCACTGACCTTCTTCCCCTCAGCCCTTCTCTGTTTCTGATTGGCCGACCGCTCACCGCACTCGCCAGCCCAGACCTGACGACTACAGCTTCACATCGCCTGTCCCGTTATGAACGCGTGGAGCAGATGCGCCAGCAGTTCTGGCAGAGATGGTCAAAAGAGCACATGGCGGAGCTTCAGACCAGAACGAAATGGAGGACAAGTAAGGAAGAATTGGTACCTAACACGCTTGTACTCATCAAGGAGGATAATCTCCCACCTCTAAAGTTGCGCTTGGAAAGAATTCTTCATACCTTTCCTGGGAAAGATGGCGTCTCACGAGTCGCTGATATCAAAACGGCGACCGGGACGGTGCGAAGGGCATTCTCAAAAATCTGTCCTTTGTTCCCAGAAGAAGAGACGGAGAAGACAGATCCACAATAATCAATGACACCTTACAAAACGACATTGCCATCGGTACTTCGTTGGAAGCAGGACCTTCCAAGGCCGGGGGCATATGTTAACGCCATCTATTGACAAGGAGTCGACAACACCAGGCACCCTCTAGCGTCGAGTAAACGGAGGCTCGGCGGAAGGAAGGGGCGGCGAAAAGTCACGCTGATTGGCCATCGTAAAAGAACTCTCCAGAACATTCGGAACACTGTCGACAAAGGAAAAAAGATGGTAGTCGGTTCACCATCGCATTTATAAAACTATTGTAATATCTATAAAAATAAACGCTTATGTATCACAATTAATAAAAAGGAAATTCATTGAAGAAGCCTGCCTATCAAATCCCAAAACAATAGGTTTATATCGTTCCCCGTCTATTACTTGTGCTGACAACTTCATTAGCTCATTAAACAGCCATCTTGAATCTTGTAGTAATCACCAGAATATTATTCTCATGGGTGACATTAATATTAATATAAACACCCACAGAATTATCACAAAAAAGATCGAATAGGCTAAATTATCTAAAAATGCTGTCTATGCACGGGCTCCTACCCACTAGAAAACAGAATTGCCTCGATCATACCTTTCTGAAGCTTGATAAAACTAAAATCTCTGCCTTTGTGGCAGTCCCTAATACAACAATCACGGATCATGCTATGGTTCTCTTACACATAACTAGCTCAAATAAAACACAAAGAACTTGTTCAAAAACCACAACCGTTAACGATTTTGAAAATGCTTACAAATGCCTTGTAGGTATAGATACATCAATTTTTGATACCTACACGATCCCTGATTGCTTTGCTGCTAAGCTTGTGGAGGTAATTAGGTCGTCCCTCCTATGCAACTCAAAAATAAAATCCGTTTCTTGTAGTAAAAGAACTTTGAAGCCATGGATTACTGCGGGAGCATTGCGTTGCATAAGGCTTAGAAACAAAATACAGCATCAAACAAGATTAGAACCCTTCAATATAATTTTAATAATAACTTACAAACGCTTCCGTAACTTTTGTTCCAACTTGGTAAAAAAGATAAAGAGACAATATTACAGAAAACAAATAGAAGACTCAACTAAAAGTCCGAGACATCTTTGGTCAACAATAAATGAAATCACACGTTTAAAACACCTAAAACTTCAAATACCCACCTTCTTAATATTACCGCTAACCCCCTAAACTCACTAAATAGGTTAAACTTCTTCTTTATCACGGTAGGCAAATCTTTAGCGGAAAGTATGGTTACTCAGAATGGAATGCCGGTTGTGATCAGCTCCTGTAGTAATTCTTGAGCTTCCTCGTTCGTTTTGTTGGAGACTGACCCACTGGAGGTGGACGGTATTCTTATGAGCCTTGATTCTAAAAGTGCACCGGGTTGGGACGGAATACCGACAAAATATTTTAAAATGTCCAGGGATTTTGTGGTTCCCCTGATATGCCAGCTAGCTAATTTATGTCTCAAAACGGGAATTTTTCCGAAAGATTTAAAGCGTTCACTGGTCACCCCTGTGTAAAAGGGCGGGGACGTAAACGATGTCAATAATTATAGCCCCAAATCTGTGCTGCTATCGATTTCAAAAATTTTAGAAAAAATAATTAATAAGAGACTAATTAACTACTTACAATATACCATCAAATGTACAATATGGGTTTAGAAGAGGACGTTCAACTCAAGACGCTATTACAACTTTAACAACTGAAATTGTTAATAAATTGGATAATGGTCATAAATGCTTAACAGTGTTCTTAGATCTTAAGAAAGCTTTTGATACCGTTTCCGTCCCAATCCTTCTGCAAAGGCTTGAAAGCATAGGTATAAGACGGCTCTCTCCCTTTTTGAAAATTATCTTAAAGATCGACAGCAAATGATTAAATTCAATAACTTGTGCAGTATCGAAGAGTACGTTTACTACGGAGTCCCACAGGGGAGCGTTTTGGGTCCACCACTCTTTTTAATTTATATTAACAGCTTATGCAATATGCAGATCAATGGAGGGCAAATCTTCTCACACGCAGACGACTCTTTTTTTTCCGCTCTGGGTGGAGCGGCCCTGCGTGTCAGACTTTTACTGACTAAAACCCACCCGTGTTCCTTCAGTTGCCTGTGCCAGGGCCACGGTTTTCTCTTTAGAATTACCCGCAACCCTGAGGCGTCAGCTCTATCGGACCCCGTCACTTTGTGCTGACATCTCTTTGAGGCGCGCGTGGAACACGACGCGCCGTCGACCGTCTTTACTGGACAGTGAGCTACCCATGGCTCGCCGTCCGCAAGCCCGCGCCTACGGTGGCCGGGGATCTGCAGGTGACTCCCGACGCCCAGGGCGTCTCCTGCGGCGGCTAGTAGGGGCGTGAGGGCGCAAGGCTCTCTCCCTCACGCACTCCGCCTCCTCCTTCGCGAGCATTACTGCTTCGCAGAAGGAGGTGGCGGATTTCCAGGGCCTGACGCGAGAGATAGCCGCCGCCAATCGCCTCCGCGAGGATACTGCGGTGCTCCGCCCAAGCTGGGCATACCTCCATCGTATGCTCCACCGTGTCCTCCGGACGATTCACACAATTGTGACACCCGGGCGCTTCCTCCTGCCTTATGCGAAACAAGAACCTCCCGAAACAACCGTGTCTGGTGAGGACCTGTGTCAGGCGGAAGGTGAGGACGCCATGCCGCCTCTCCAACCACTCCTGAAAGAGGGAACTTACCGCCGCTATTGTGGCGTGCACAGCACTGGGTTGCGACAATCGCACCCTCCATGTCGCCATGAGATCCCGCCGGAGCTCTGTCCGCTGTACCGTGATTTATCACGGCAGAGGAGTTTACCCCGGCGTTTTGCCTCCTCGCGCCACTCCCATACGTGCGCGAGGGCTTTTGCCTCCAGATCCCATGGCGGCAATCCGGCAAGAAAGCTCGCCGCCTCGCAGGAGACCGTACGGTATCCCCGGACCAGCCGGACGGCCATGACCTTTGGGACGCGTTCAACCGGTGGGCCGGTCGGCGCCTCAAAGAACGCGCCCACACCGGTGCCCCTAAAAGGGCCATCGACCGCACGACTCCCGCGTAGAGCCCCCGGCAGGAGGCGTTTGGACCCCCTAGATTGGGCAGGAGCCGCCTCAAGGCAGCCCCAGCCCACTCCAGTCTGGGAGCCAAACGTCGGAAATGCTCCACCAAGTTCCACCGGCTGTCGAGGACGAGTCCCAGGTATTTCATCGTCTACTAGACGCCGATGTGAACCCCTCCCGCCGTTATCTGGGAACCCGACAGTGGCTCGTTCCGAGGACCATGAAAAGACATGGCCTCGGACTTGTGCAGGGCCACTTCGAGTCCCAACTCCCGGATTCTCTCGACGATTGTCGCAACCCCGAGTGTCACTTGTTCGGCCGCCTCCTGGTGCGACCCCCCCTGTGCCAGAACCAGATGAAAAAGAGATGAGACGTAAAAGATGTCGCTGAAGAGGGTCTGACTAAAATAGCTGGCTGGCTTAAAGCGAGCCTTTTAACTCTTAATATTAAGAAAACAAATTTTGTTTGCTTTTCCCCAAGGCAGAGGTCACTGCCTGGACCTGATTTTGGCATTGCGATTCATGATTGCCAAAATAATGCTGTCCATATTATAATTGTGGCTGACAAACCATTCAACAAGTCAGCTCCACAAAGTATTTAGGCATAATTGTTGATCAGAGACTGTCATGGCACAATCACATCGAGATCCTTATGAAAAGAATCAGGAAGCTTATTTGGGTGTTCAAAACTTTACGACATGTTATGTCCGCGCAACTTATAAACAAGATTTTTTATGACTCTATACAGAATACTTCTTTTCAGCCCATTCTAGAATGTTGTGATGCTAAAACCGCAACCAGCCTACTCGTTACGTACGTTACCACTGCAATAAATAATAACTCCAGTCTGATAAGAATTCCCAAAATACAAGTCAGCAAACCGTGGATCACTAAAGGGTTGCTGCGTTGCATGATAAACAGGGATAACCTACATAAAAACTTAAGCGTGATCCTGAAAATGAGATTATTAAATTGACATATCAACGTTATCGAAATTTTTGCAACTCAATAATAAAAAAAGCAATACGAAACTACGACAAGAAAGAGATTGAAAATGCAAAGGGTAATAAAAGGCAACTATGGGATGCAATTAGAGACTCTAGCAAACCGGATGACTTTTCTTCTTGTCTCATCGCATCCGTAAACAAAGATAAGGCTATTACTGGCGTAAATTATTTCTTTGCAAACGTGGGCAGAAAGCTTGCAGAGCAAGAAAAAAAATTTTACCCAAAAAAGCTATTGTCATATGATGCTGAACCGCACCACATAATTCATCTGTCATGCTTCTCCCCGATGAGGAAGAAGTATTTTTTCTTATCAATGAATTGCAGGAGAAGTGCGCTGTTGGTATTGACCGGAAATCTGGTAAGATCTTAAAGAGGTACATTAATTTTCTTACCACTCCTATTACGCACGTTTGCAAACTGGCATGGCGACAGGTGTTTTCCCAAGGGCATTTAAAATAGCTCTTATCAAACCGATCCACAAGGAGGGGGAGAGAGACTGTGTTGATAATTACCGCCCTATTTCCATCTTACCAACTCTGTCCAAGATCTTGGAACGGCAAATAAACCGTCGATTAACAAATTACCTAGAAACCTTCTTTCACCGAATCAATATGGTTTTCGACGTAAAAAGTCAACCAATGATGCAATTCACGAACTCTTACACTCCATCATTACAAAACTAGACCAAAGGAAAAAATTTTAGACGGTGTTCCTTGATCTGGCAAAAGCCTTTGACACGGTCTCTATCTCGCACCTACTCATCAAGTTGGAGTTATTTGGTGTTAGAGGTATTCCTTTAAAATTGATGAAGGACTACCTTACAGGCAGGAAACAAAGAGTTCAGATTCCCAACAGGTTGAGCGATGAGGCATGTATTGAATTCGGTGTTCCACAAGGCAGTATACTCGGCCCAACGTTGTTCTTGGTGTATATCAACAGTGTCTGCCAGCTCCAGCTTCTGAGGGGAAATTTTTTGACCTTTGCTGATGATACTGCACTTTTAGTGGACAGAGCTGGGAGGAGGTATTTGACACTGCCCAGGGTGGTTTTAACCAAGTCTCCGATCGAATTTTATGACGCTTAATGTCAATAAAACGAAATATGTCACTTTTGCACATAGGTCAAATCAACTTCCTCAATCATGTCTTAGCATTTACTCTCATGCTTGTGATCGTGTCATCACCCCCTTGTGCTCATGTCCTGTTCTCCAAAGAATCGATCATATAAAGTACCTTGGTATCGTTTTAGACCGATTCCTAACCTTCAAACAGCATATTGAAGTCCTTGTGAACCGGCTCCGTAAGCTAATCTTCGTCTTCAGAACCCTTAGACACGCTGCAAACCGGAGGGTTATTAAGATGGTTGTTGACGAATTACGTCGACTGCTCAGTTCCAGGAGCGAATAAATAAAATACGTGGACTACATCCTATAATCCTTATCCACAATCTCAGTTGCGACTTCAAATCTTCAACCGTAGGCGACGATGACTCTGCTTTTTTCTAACAAAGGGACGTGGGGTCAATGTCCACCAACGTCTGGGTCTTGTATTCTTGCAAACTCCAAATCTTGCCGCTGTGATGTTCTACTTGCGAAGGACCATATGTTGACGAATTACGTCGACTGCTCAGTTCCAGGAGCGAATAAATAAAATACGTGGACTACATAACAAACTGGTGTAATGCGTATAAACAAGAGTTTTAAGAAAACGCAGTGCCTTTGTCGTGGTAAGATTGTAAGTGAGGCGACGCTCGGAGCTCTCGGACGCGCGAGTGTCCGCGCCGCCGCCCTGTGCTCCCCTCAGCCACCGCCGACGCCCGATGCTGATACCGCTGTTCCGCGAGCCCCCTCAGCTACCGCGCGCCTCCAACCAGTAGAAGGCATGCCATGCATAGACATGCTCCCCGGGTTGAAGTGGAATTCAAAGAGGAAGCGGACAGATGTTGTTAAAGCCGCGCCGAATCGTCCCTCTCTTCGTCTTCAGGTCTGCGACTCTCGTGACGGCATCGCTGCCGGGGTACACCTGCACGACGCGCCCCAGCAACCAGCAGAGCGGCGGGAGTGCCTTGTCCTTCACAAGAACAAGCGATCCCAACGCTATGTCGCCGTTGGTAGAGGCAGGCCATCTTGTTTTCTGCTGTAGGTTTGAAATGAATTCAAGATTAAACCTCTTCCAAAAGTATTGCTTGATTCCACACGTTGGTAGCGCTCCAAACGATTGATGTTGGCGTCGGTGATCTGTGGATTAGGAACCGACATTAGTGAGCGTCCAATAAGGAAATGAGAAGGAGTAAGGGCAGAGAAATCAAGAGGATTAGTGGAAAGAGGAGTAAGGGGCCTTGAATTTAGAATTGCCTCTATTTGAGTTAGGCACGTAGCCATTTCAACCTCAGAGCCCTGCAAAAATTTATATAGTTCATTACAAGCTCCGACAAAGTTTGTACCATTATCGGACAAGATAGTACGTGGCCTGCCCCAACGTGCGACAAAACGATTTAAAGCAGCCCTGTAGGCCTCTTTAGAGAGGTCCGTGACAAGCTCGAGATGCACAGCTTTGGTAGCCATGCATACAAAAATGCACAGGTAGGACTTTATTAACCTAGATCCCCGACCTTTCCGGTCAGATATCAGTATAGGCCCAGCATAGTCGACGCTACTATTAAGAAAGGGAAATTCTAAAGTGCTTCTAGTGTTCGGTAATTGTCTCATGATTGGCTCCACATTTTGAGCCTTAAATCTAAAACATTTCAGGCATTTATTTACTGTTGACTTAGCAAGATTTCTGCCCCCCAAGGACCAATAAGTTTGGCGAATAGTCGATAAAAGCAATTGTGGACCTGCATGTAGTAGTTGTATGTTCCGTTTGAAATAATATTTTTGTTAAATGATGCTTGCTACACAGTAAAATTGGATGTTTTACGTCGTATTCATACGGGGAGTTATCTAGTCTGCCCCCTACACGAATAATGTTGTCACAGTCTAAGAACGTAGTCAAAGAAGTTAACCTATTTTTAAGTGGCAATGATTTCCCGGATTTAAGGATAGCGTACTCATCTGGGAACATTTCAGATTGAACTACACGTAGTATAAGACAAGGCCATTTTAAGTTCATCAGCAGAAAGGGAACCTGTTGTTTTAGAATTATTATTTTTTAAATTGTGAATAAATCTTAGGCTGTAAGCTACGACGCGTTGTAAATAATTGTAGTTAGAATATTTGTGAATTAATTGTTGTATGTCTGAACTACATGTTAGGTTTGAACTAGAATTACTACTGTTATGACTATCTACTAAGTTAGAAAGTACTTCTGGTAGATCTTGTTTCACGTATTTATTTGGCTGTTGTGGCCAAGCATTTTCATTATTTAATAAAAACCGAGGGCCTGACCACCAAAGTGCAGAATCGCTGATGAGATCAGCCTTCAGCCCACGAGAGACAAGATCCGCCGGATTGTCCTTAGACGGCACGTATCTCCACTTAATACCCGAGCTACTTTCTTGAATCTCGTTGACACAATTTCTAACGAAAGGCTTTAGTTGCTGGGCCGGTGTAGACAACCATCCCAGCACTATTGTGGAATCACACCAATAGTGAAATCGGTGGATTGGTAACGTCAGAGAATCTTTTACCTTTGTGCACAACCTGGAACCTAACAGAGCCCCACACAGTTCTAACCGTGGAATAGTTGTAGGCCTGACTGGTGCCACACGGCTTTTGGAAGTTAACAGGTGAACAGTGACTGTACCTGAACTGGTTACAGAACGAATGTATAAACATGCGCCATATGCCTTTTCAGACGCATCTGTAATTACGTGAACTTCGTGGGTTGTGGAGTTATTACATGAAATCCATCGCGGATTTTTTATGTAATTTAAACAAGGTAAGGTACTCGCAAATACTAGCCACGAGTCTGCGACCTCCTGCGATACTTCGTCATCCCACTCACATTTATCTATCCAGAGTCTCTGCATTAATATTTTTGCTTCGACAATGCAGGGACTAACTAAGCCTAGTGGGTCGAATATCTGACTAATTACTGATAAAATGTGTCGTTTTGTTATTTTGTCATTGGATTCGATTTGAATAGAGAATCCTAATTTATCAGAATCGCATAACCAATGTACGCCTAATGTTTTAGAAGGAGTGTTATTGTCTGAAAGGTCTAATAGTACATGACTTGAGTTATATGAGCTACCTAACTCTTTTAAAATTTCTGGGCTATTCGACTGCCACTTTTTTAAGTTAAATTTAGCAGACGCCAGGATAGCCCGCGTTTCCTTACACAATTCAAGTGCACCTGAAATTGTGTCTGAACCGCTCAGATAGTCGTCTACATAGAAGTCATGCTGAATAGAACGCTTGACTAATGGACTCGATGCTTGATCAGCTAAGCTCACCAAACATTTAGTAGCCAAGTATGGAGCTGACGCTGTACCGTACCGTGTTTAATGTATAGGTTTTTAGCGGTTCTGTAGGATTTTTACGAAAAATTATCTGTTGTAGTGACCTTTGGATAGGATTCACTTCAATAGCCCGATACATTTTCTCGATGTCTGCCGAGATCACAAATTTATGCTGTCGAAACCGCAACAAAATAGAAAGCAAATCGTCCTGAACGGTCGGACCCACAAACTGCAAGTCATTGAGAGATATCCCTGAGGTAGTTTTTGCGGATGCATCGAATACGGTGCGTAACTTGGTAGTAGTGCTAGACTCGCGCATGAGCCCATGGTGAGGCAAAAAATATTTGACCTCACCTGCAGGCTTTAAACTAGAATCATTTTCCGTCATATGACCTAAACTCTCGTACTCTGACATAAAGTCTAAATACATTGTCTTGAACTTAGGATCACGTTCAAATCGTTTCTCTAGCGATAAAAAACGTTGTTTTGCGATGCCGTATGAATCTCCTAATGCAGAAGGGCCAGACTTAAAAGGTATTGTGATCACAAAACGATCGTCGTCCTTACGTTTTGTATTCATATAAAAACTGTCTTCGCAAGCCCTTTCTTCCGAAGAAAGGGTGTGCTTTTCAGAAACTGTATCCAGTTCCCAAAATTTTGACAAATCTGTACTGGGAATGGTTTTAGCAAAATTACAGAAATGTGAGTGGGACGTACGTGAGTGATAGCTTACTGAGCCTGAAACTAACCATCCTAGTCTACTCTCACATAACCTCGGTTGGTTCTTGCCAAGCTTTATGTGGTTGGCTGATATGATGCTCCAGAAAACATCTACACCAACCAATATGTCTACAGCTGATGGAGTATTAAATGTCGGATCCGCCAGCTGCAGACCCACAGGTACGGTTATTTGCTTTAAACTTATTGGAGTTGACGGCAAAAGATGTGTAATTTCTGGTAATATTAAACAGTCAATGTTAACCGAGTAGTCACCGCAATTGGACTCGATTATTAGACTGCAAGATTGTGCACTAGTACTAGTTTGGTTGCCAATACCTGTTATTGTGGAGCCCGTGCCGTTTCGGGACAAACGCAGCTTATCACATAAGTTCTCGGTAATAAAATTGGCTGTACTACCGCTATCCAGTAAGATTCTTGCGTCACACCTCTCACCGTTGGCGCTCACCGCCTTCACCAGCGTTGTGGAAAGCAAAACAAAAGAGCGAGTATTTGGTTGCAAATTGGCTGATGCGTAAGCAGCAAGAGCAATACTTTCCGAGGTACTAGGCATTGGGGTTTGTGAGGGAGGGGTATCTGTACGTTCCATGTGCAATAGGGTGTTATGCCTAGCTGCACAGTACCTACAGTGGGTTATTCTGCACCTTTTTTCATTATGACCCAATCTTAGGCAGTTTATGCAAACTTTGAGGTCTTTGGCCTTTTCATTACGTTCTTCTATTGTTAACCTTTTAAAAGAGTCACAAACGTATAGAAAGTGATCGCCAGAACACAGAGGACATTTGTACCTTTTTTTCTCTGTACTAGAATTATTGTTATTCTTACCTTTATTTGTAAAATTCTGTGAAACTATTGCAAAACTTTTGGATTTACCATTATGATTGTTTGTTTTATTATTATGCTTGTTATTATCTTCCAACGTTTCCAGTAAGTCAGCCTTGTTGTTTATAAATGTAGTAAATTGAGCAAGTGTAGGAGCACCAGATAACGTATTTCGAAACTCTTCCCAATACCTACTAGTATTTGAATCTAATTTAATTGACATCATGTATATAATGATAGTATTCCAATGCTGAGTAGGTTCATCCAATGACTTGAGCGCTCGTATATTTTTATTAGTCACATCTATAAGGCGACGCAAAGCGACACTGGATTCTGTAGTGACTGGTTCGACATCGAATAAGGCCTGCAAATGTTTGTCGATGAGAAGACGACTGTTATTGTACCTTTCACACAATAAGTCCCATGCTAATTGGTAATGATCCGCCTTAAAATCTATATTTTTAATGACTTCGGCTGCCTGGCCTTTTAAAGAAGCGCGTAGATAATGGAACTTATTTATGCTGTCGATGCAAACACTATCGTGAATTAAAGAAATAAAAGTGTCCCTAAATTCTAGCCAGCACTGATAACTGCCGTCAAAGCGTGGTAAATCTATTTTAGGTAATCTAACAAAATTATGTTTAGTCCCACCTGACACTATTGCCTCAAACCCTGCCACGGAACCTGCGGAGTTACTTCGGTTACGCTTGCCATCCGGTCCGGATAGCAAACTCCGCGCCAACGCTGCCAGCATGAAGTATTGCTGCTCAAACTGGCCTCTCGTTGCGTAGGCCTCGTCCGGCTTGTCCGATGACACCTCAATCTCCGTCTGTAATTCGTCAAATTCGGCATACATGGCTTCAAACTTGTCTACGCGGGTTTCTAGTTCGATTATTTGCAACTTAGAAAGATTGTCGCAGCTTTTAAGCACATTTAAATAAGCAGTAAAGTTGGTAAGCTTTGCTATCATAGAACTGCGTTTTTTCACCAATTTGTCCGCCATTTTGGCGTAATACAAAAATTACTAAGCAGAAAAATTCTAATTTAAAATAACGGTTTAAAATAATACCGGTAAATATGCAACAAATGAAATAAGCTCAAAAGTAACTGTATACAAAGCAGCGCGCTAAACAACGCACAACACAAACAGCTGTTGCCTTGTAATTGTGTCAAGGTCACGCTATGCGTTGCACTAACTCGCACGACCGTTATAGGTATAAAAGTAGTCACAAGCGAGCAATTATTTTGCATACGAAGCTAAAAGACGCTATAAAACACCTAAGTGAATGAAATTAGCTATTAACCAACTCAATAGGGCAATGAATCGGTAAATAATAGAAAGATCAGCGTTATAAAAACAAAAACTGAGAATAAAATGAATGGGAAATAGACAGATAAAAGGAATAATTGAAACGATCTCACGAATATCCGAATCCTTATCCACAATCTCAGTTGCGACTTCAAATCTTCAACCGTAGGCGACGATGACTCTGCTTTTTTCTAACAAAGGGACGTGGGGTCAATGTCCACCAACGTCTGGGTCTTGTATTCTTGCAAACTCCAAATCTTGCCGCTGTGATGTTCTACTTGCGAAGGACCATATGTTGACGAATTACGTCGACTGCTCAGTTCCAGGAGCGAATAAATAAAATACGTGGACTACATAACAAACTGGTGTAATGCGTATATACAAGAGTTTTAAGAAAACGCAGTGCCTTTGTCGTGGTAAGATTGTAAGTGAGGCGACGCTCGGAGCTCTCGGACGCGCGAGTGTCCGCGCCGCCGCCCTGTGCGCCCCTCAGCCACCGCCGACGCCCGATGCTGATACCGCTGTTCCGCGAGCCCCCTCAGCTACCGCGCGCCTCCAACCAGTAGAAGGCATGCCATGCATAGACATGGTATATAATTCTTTATCCCAATCCTTAATAGAGTACTGCATTACATCCTGGGGAGGTTCCGCCAAGACCCACCTTATTGAAGTTGAGAGGGCTCAGCGTGCCATTCTCAAAGTTGGCGCCGGTCTCCCCTACCTTTTCCCAACCGTAGACCTTTTTAAAATCTGGGATATACTCTCTGTTAGGCCTACATATTGCGTACGGTGCTTAAACAACACTCCTTTTTGCAATACGATCCGAATCTGTATAAGGATAAGCGCCGAAAAAGCAGAGTTTGCCAAACACAACCTTCCAGTTTTGCACACTCACGTAATTTCTTCTTCTTTCTCGGACCGTATCTTTACAACAAGATAAATGAAATCCTAAATATGTATCCTCAAACTAAACACAAATGTAAAATTTCAGTCACTAACTATTTGAAAACTCTAGAATATCAGGGAACTGAGAATTTGTTGATCCCACTCAGATAGACTTTCTCTACTTATTATTCATCCCCCATGCTGCTTCTTCATACCATCAACCTTAATCGCATCACACTCACACAAGAAACCTCTCACATACTCTCTCCAATCAGTCTCTTTTATTCACTTTCACTAGTTACACCCACACTCTGGTACTTCAACAAACCTTTGGTAATTTTTGTATTTTTTTGTTTTTTTGTTTTCTGGTTTGGGTAATTTTGTTTTCTGTTTAAGTCTTAGTCAGGTATACTGCATTTTATGTTGGTCCAAATCACAGGCTTCTAGCCGCGGGAGGGCCCTGGTGACCTGTAATTCAGGTTTTTGTATAAACCTACTTCAGGCACAGGTCTCTCACAAAGTTAGCTCCTTGTTTGTGCACTACTATCATTATAATATTAGTATTAAGTACATAACTTGTGAATAAAAAATAAACGTTTTAATAATAATATGTTTCATGAACTAGCTCAAAGCAGCGTCGAACCAAACAATCGACTGGGCTTCTTAATGCCGGTTTGCAGGTAATCAGCTCCTGTTGTAAAATGCGAAAAACTACACAACGCGACTCAGACGACTGACAGGGACGATGGTGGGATTGGCGCTGGCGTTCAATTTGCCGGCTCGCTTGTGTGATCGGATTTGTAGCATAGAGGCAGCTTGTTTGATCTGAATGTACCTGCTAGTGTATTATTTTGGAAAAATATTATTATGTTGAAAAAAATAAATTGTTAGTTACGCATGTACACTGTTACTAGCTACATAGCAGTTTCACAGATGATGTCAATATTTAAGCAGTTTGCGAGTGCAGACACTCACAACTTTCGCTGTGGAAGAAAAGTTTCGATTGGTGATATAAGCTGTGTTTGTGGAGAACTTCAAAAACATTACTAACTAAACCCTACAAAAGAATTCTTTCAATGGCTCTAGTTGCTCTAATTATATGTTTATCTGGTTATACAACAATTACAGGTTAGGAATGAAACGATGAATTTGTCCCAGACTACACTGTAGTCTGAAATAACATACAATGTTTTACTTAAACATCAGTAAGCACAGCATTGTTGTAGTATTAATCCCTAACGCCGAGGGATGAAATCGTAAACCCTAACAATATCTCCAGACCAATGGTGTTTGCAAATGGTATTCGGATAAATTAATAGGTACCTGCTGACAATAGAGTCAAGTACTACACCGTTGCGGAACACAATTGTCCAGCCTTAGGTGCTTTTTGTTCTGTTAGTTCACGACTTTGAAAATCGCCTTCCGTTTGTTCCCACTGATATTACTGCTATTGTTTATTCTGGTAAGTGCCAGCAGAATATTCTCTTTGCTGACTTATTCAGGATTTTGTGATATTTTTATGCACTCTTATTAAATATTTCTATTAAGTCAGACTAATCGTATTCCACGAAATGAAACACAGAATATCCTAATTCCTAAAACCCAATTATACTCTATACTCCCTGAAGCAATTTTTTATTTTGTCTTTAGAACAGACTGCTTCAATCACTTGCAAAGTGAATTGACCTAGAAACACAAGGACGATATTACCTCCAAATTCTTATTCCCAAACGAGATGTTTTTTTTTATTAGTTATCCGTTTCCATTTGTTGCTATTGTGACGTACGGACCGTGATGGATGCAGTTAGCGCTCAAAAGAGGGGACATACTTAAAATCGTTGAAGTTTCCGTAGTTGAGTTTTTATTTAGGTGTATAGTGCGTGGCCGCAGGGATCCTCTGGATGCGAGAAGCAACCGGGAGAATTGATGAAAAGAACAAGACCGGGTGAAATGGTGATATTTTGGGGAGGCCTTTGTCCACCAGTGGACGTCTTTTGGCTGAAATTATGAAATGATGCGAAAATGTTAGCGAAATTAATCATAAAACTGCCAGTAACTAACAAAAGTGGTAGAATTTTATAGAACGGTACGACTTGATAAATTAGCAAAACTCACTACGAAACTGTGTTTATTAGATCTAATTTAAAAGGTTGTTTGTATTTGACACATTTTAGAGTTATTTTAACATACAACGTGCAGATGTGCAGTGATGTGAATGCTTATTAGATTGCTACCTACCTGAATGCGATTAGAATCTCATTTTTACGTTATTTTCAGGTCAATAGAGGCATTCTGAATGTACAATATTGTAGCGATTAGGCTTTGTCACTGTACCGAACAAAATGCCAAAGACTGTCCTTGTCGTAGTTCGGTATAACTTTTTTAAAGATTTTTACATTTATTTAGAGCACTACGTTTGCTGAAATGAAACAGTTTCATGTTATAAGGGCATACGTATATGTTTGTTAGGTACACTTTGCTCTGCGAGGGCTTTATATGAGCCAAACCAATCTGTAAAAAAAAAATTGTATTATTTTTCTCGTAAGTTATAACATGTAACTGGAACATGGAAATTTAAGACATTTAACAAAAAATTGCTATTTTCGTAAACTTAGTTAAGTATTCATTGAAAGTCAATGAATGACTAAGTTTGCGCAACTAGTTTCGTAATGTTTCGTAATCTAACAACAAAAGACAGACCTAAGTAATTTTCCACATTCAAAGCTCATATAATGCTAATTTAACAGTATCAATAAATCATCGTTTGTACTACATTCAATCGTTTAATTGAGCTGTGCCGAGCGTTAAAGGACGCAAGAGGAGACAATTGGTGCGCACATAACATTTTATGGCCACACTCTAGCTAGAGAAAATTTAGCTGGAATATTCTATGCCACTGAATGGAGTCGGGAAAAAGTCAAGTATATACGTAAAAATCGACAAAAATCATTTTGGTGTGAGGACAACAGAGAATGTTATAAAAAAACCAAACATGAATTGTTTATCGAAAGTATCGTCTTACAAAGGTTTGAAATGTTTTCAATTAAACTTTAGTTTAGTTTTTGCTACGTAAAATTTATATTTGAGCTCCTAAAAACATTTCATTACAAATAAATGTAATCCGTTTGGGCCGTATTTAGGATATGCAGAGAGTAGATTTGTGGTTTCCTAGAAGAGCGGTGGCCTCTACATAGTCACCGAAATTTTATTTATGAAAGTAGTGGTAGTAGGTGATTTCTTAAAGAGTGTTTTTGACACGGTAAAGTCAACCACCACTTCCGTCATTTTCATGACAGCCGTCACTGCGTCCGTTATGTGGAGCGCAACGCCCTGCTAGGAAACGTAGCTTTAGTTGTTCTTGCCAATCGATTTGACTGACAGTTGAATATTCTTCATTACAAGTCTATCAGTCCATCGAACACACAAACCGCACGTAACCACCCGACCACATATGACGCCAATTGCTTCTAGGAGAAACTACTGTTTAATGGAATAATACTCGCACATTTTCTATGATACTAGCTGAGCCCGGAAACGTGAATTTGCTGCTTTTGTTTTTTTTTTAAATAGATGTTGGCCGATTCTCAGACCTACCCGATATGCACACAAAATTTTATACAAATCGGTCCAACCGTTTCGGAAGAGTTTGGTAACAAAAATTGCGACACGAGAATTTTATATATTAGACTAGCTGATCCCGTAAACATTTTGCATTTTGCTTCTTTTTTTTTTTTTGAAAAATAGATGTCGGCCGATTCTCAGATCTACCCGATATGCACACAAAATTTTATACAAATCGGTCCAGCCGTTACGGAGGAGTTTGGTAAAAAATATTGCGGTACGAGAATTGTATATATTAGAATAATCCTCCTGTCGGTCAGTGGAACTGATAATCGAATGCCCAATGAAATATGAGGCAGGTTTCCAGCTACGCCTCAGCAACATTGTGTACTGGTTTAAATTAATTTTAACAGGTTAATAATTTAATTTATTTACCTTCAAAAGTGAATACAAATGTTGTATTCAGTCGCATAAAATTAAGTAGGTTTACAAATTAATGTTCAGAATGCGTGACGTCACATAATAACCCTTAAACCGCACAAATCACAGCTCGGTTTATAGTAATGTACGTGGGATGACAATATGTAAACATTAATAAAATTGCTTAAATGAACGAGTGTAAAATGTAATACGGGAAAATATTTAGTTGTAAATTAATATTTGATTTCAATTTAAAAAGACAGTTAAATTATATTGAAGGTATAGTTCCGGGGAAACCTACCTATAATAGGTACTTCTTTCACTCAAGTATTTTACCATCGCGAATACTAATTTCAGCATTTAAACCCAATTTACTCAAAAAAAAAAAATTTGAACCTCTGATGTAGGTAACCACTCAATTACTTAACATTCCTGCTGGAGAGAAAACCATTTAAAAATACCTCATCTCTTACGAAGCCCTTATCGGTACATAATAAAGCAGCTGTATTTAGATAAGTCTGTGTAATCCTTATCACTCCTGTGTTCTGGTCATGTTTATTAACTTAAAGAGGTGCTCTGATTCAGTCGATTGACATGTGATATGTATAGATTAATATAACAAAAACAATAACTGGACGTGATGTACAAGGATAGGTACAAGAAAGATAGCAATTTTTATTAGGGTCACGTAAACTATTTCCACTTATCTAATCCAAACTCTGCCTTCACATAATCTTGATCATCTGAATGTGTAAAAGGAGGTGTCCCGATACGCCGCATATATAAAAAAATCCGTAATTTTTCAAGGACATAAAAAAATAACAAATGTCTCATTATGAAGCCAGAAAAAAAATGATTTTTTTTTGTTTATGTAATTTCTTTGATTTTTTTAGAATGACATGTTCGGATCGCATCCTAATGTCGATTCGTTTTTATTATGAAATGACCTAGTCTGCAAAGATTACAATTATTTACGTTTTTTATGAATGTAATTTAATTCTTTATACACAATTGTATCAAAACAATAAGTTTTTATTTTGTATTGGATTCTTATCGTAAAAAAAAAACTACATAGTAACTATGTTTTATTCAATTGCGAACAACAGAGCACATACATACAGACATATATGTCATCGAAGCGTGCCATTGATTCATTGATTGAATCCCTTCCTGGTGATCCTTCACATTCATGTTGACTGTTGTTGTGAATAGTGTGTACTGAACTATTTATTTTTTCCTTCTGTTGTTTGACCTAGGCATTGTTTTATGATAAATGATAAATGATTTTTATTTCTGTAAGTGGGTTTTTACAAACACTTTTACACGTCAAACGTTTTTTTTTTAACTTGATGAGGTCGGCGTTTCCTATCTGACTACTCTGAGAAGAAAGGCCGAAACAAACTCAGAGGTCACAGTCTCTTTTAAAGTCCAGACATAATCTTGGTCAGATCATGTTAAGACCATGTGGATTGATGTCTGAAATGGTCTTTTGAGGAAAGAACCACACAGATTGAGTGGACCTGTCCAGTCAGTGCACGCATTTGTCAGTAATCGTACAGCTCAACTCAAAACATAAGGAGCTCAACGATTCGACGAACAATACCAAAGAAAGGACATTGGGTAGGCCGTATAATTACTCAAACCGCCAGACCAAGATTACGATTAAAACTAACTGAGAAAATTAAATAAAAATAAAAGTATTAAAAAATGACCCACAAAGTCTTAACTTTCACAATAATAACAATAAAATAATACCTAGGTAAGTATTCATGTCATTGTTTATTTTACATATCATATGAGGACCATGTAGGTAGGTGTCTGAAATGGTATTTTGAGGAAAGAACCATACAGATTTGAGTGGGCTTGTCCAGTCAATGCCGCATTTGTCATTAATCGTGTAGCTCAACTCAAAACATAAGGAGCTCAACGATTCGACGAACAATACTAAAGAAAGGACAATTGGGTAGGCCGCTTTAAGTACTCAAACTGCCAGATATATAAAATTAAAGAAATAACTGAGATAGACAAAATATATAAAAAATATTACCCATTATGTCCTCACACGAAATTAAAATAATTATAATACTATACAGAATAAATATTCATGTCATTGTGTATATAATAATCGTGAAATGTCAAAGTGTATATAAAATAAAACAAAAGTTAGGTACCGAACAAAAAAAGAAACCATACTCAGTATGCAAAAATTGGAGCAGGTCAGTCCCAAGTCTTTTTGTCCTCAATATAGTCTTTGACTGTATAAAAAACTTTCTGGCACAACTTACGTTTAATAAATGATTTGAATTTATTAATACAAAAGATCTTGAACGTGGCTTGGAAGTTTATTATAAAAGTGTATACATTGACATCTGAACGAGCCACCTATTTTCTTGAGCCTTGTTGTAGGTACAACAAATTTGTGTTTGTTCCTAGTATTTATACTATGGATATCACGGTTTTTTTAAAACAATTTTATGTTTTTGTGGGCATATAAAAGATTTTCATAAATATACTGAGAAGGCACAGTCATTACATTAATTTCTTTAAATTTCTCTCTGAGAGAATGTCTCGGACTTAATTTATAAATTGATCTAACAGCTCTTTTCTGCAAAACAAATATGGTCTGAATGTCGGCGGCGTTTCCCCGCAAAAGAATACCGTACGACATCACACTATGAAAATAACTAAAGTATACTAAACGGGCTGTCTCTACATCAGTTAAATTACGAATTTTCTAACAGTGTATGCTGCGAAGCTTAGCTTTTTTGACAATTTATCAATATGTGGGCCCCACTGAAGCTTATTATCCAAAGTTAAGCCCAATAATACTGTGCTGTGTTCAAGTTTCAATTCTTCGCCCTTTATCAACACATTCGTTTTCACCTGCCTAACGTGAGGTAGCGTAAACTTAATGCATTTAGTCTTCTTTTCATTAAGAAGTAAATTATTAACATTGAACCAGTGAACTATTTTTGAGACCGCGTTATTTTCATCGTCAGTAACCAGCTGCTGACGTTTAAGTTCAACAAAAGTGAAGTATCATCCGCAAACATGGTTATCCTTTATGAGGTAAGGGAAGTCATTAATATAAATAAGACACAAGAAAGGACTAAGAGTTGAGCCCTGTGGAACTCCCATTGTAAAGATAGATCCGGGAGATCTTTCTCCATTAACGTCAACGCTCTGAATCCTTTTACTCAAGTATGAAGTAAGAAGATCCAGAGCGGTGTTTCGGATCCCGTAGTGACGGAGTTTCCTGATTAACGTTTCATGAAGAACGCAATCGAATGCCTTGGACAAATTACAAAAGATGCCCAAGGCATCGCATTTATCTTCCCAAGCATTATAAATATGTCCTAAAAGTTCAACACCGGCAGTAATCAGTAGTTGAACGACCCCTTGTAAAACCGAACTGTTTGCTATGTAATAATTTATGTCTGTTAAAAAATCTTTGCAGTTGGTCTAAAATTGATTTCTTAAAAAATTTACTAAATGTAGGTTGTACTGAAATAGGTCTATAATTTGTGGGGTTTGATGTACTACCTGATTTAAACAAAGGTATTATTTTACTTTTTTTCATAAGGTCAAGAAACTCCCCACAGTCAATACAACTATTAAAGATAAGAACTAGAGTAGGTGCTACAATGTCTATAATAGACTTAGCAACTTCTATAGAATTACCCCACAGATCTGCAGTCTTTTTTACATTTAAAGTGTGAAAAACTTTAATTATATCCCTACATGTAAAATGTTCAAAATGAAATTCTGAATCGCAAAAATTTTCATTTTCCTTTTGCAAAGACTCAGCAACAGAAGGTGATGAGTTAAGGGATTTAGTAGTTGAAACGGGAATATCTGAAAAGAATTTTTCAAAGGCCGCGGCGGCTTGTGAGTCTGATTTTATTATGTTGTCATTAACAGACAGGCTGTAGTCAGTACTTCTGTTACTAGACCTTCCCATTTCACTATTAATAATTTTCTAAGTCGTTTTAATTACGTTACTACTGCTTTTAATCTTCGAACCCAAATAACGCGACTTGGCCATAACACAAACTTTTTTAAACAGTTTTGAATAATTTTTAACATATAAATTAAATTCAGCAGTGTTAACATAAGTCCTTTCATTATACAGGACTACGGACTGATAACTACCGCTTGTGACGACCAATTTTGCCTTTTGGATTTTTTGTGTGATCACACACTTCGCTTATCGGTAATATATCCTTTTGGGCTTCGTCGCAGTCGGGTAAAAACTGTATTTCGTCTGGCTAGCATTAAATAGACTAATTCATTAATTCTTACCTCACCTTTTGTATTATTAAAATATCTTGGCTATTTACATAATATTTATTAATTTATGTGTACTTTATCATACACCACAAAATGACATAACAAAAATAAAAATACAAACTAAAAATCTTACAATAGGCGGCCTTATCGCTTTCTGCGATCTCTTCCAGGCAACCTTAAAAGATAGTGATTTGTCTGGACATAAAATGGGGCTGTCAGTGGTGCAAGCAATAAATATACATTAAACTAAAATAGATACACATACACATATATACGTATTAACATATCCTAAGGAATAGATGCATAAATACATGCCTACGAAATATGTATCCCAAATTAAGATTTTTTGAGCACTTTAACTGCCTTTTAGAATTTGGAATCGTACTAGCGACTATCGACGTAGCCGTTCGAAGCATTTCGGAGCAAGATGTGGCATAACGGCTCGTTGCACGTCGTAGCGGTTCGTAGCACGTTCTCGATCCAATCTCACTATAATTGGTTTCAGGAAACTCAAAATAAAACTCAGGTCCAGCGTCTCTACAAATTTCACCGATGTTCTTTCAGTATATTAATTAATTTATAGTCATTTTCTTCACTGGCATCCACGTTAGAATCATTTTGATGACGCTTTTATTCGTAGATAACACCCATTTATAAAACGACCTGTCTTCCATTATTTCTGCATCTATTAAACAAAACGTTTGTCTAATAAAGTATTATGTTATTTTTGGTACTCTGTAACAGTATCTCGGAGACTTCTAATATCGTCTTGATAATATAGCATTCCTTGGTATTTATACAGGTATACTTAAGTGCTGCGTGCAGCATAATCGAGATAACGGTTGGGTTTCTGCTCTGGGTGGGGACACTCAGAAAGCTTTGCGAAAATAAAAGTTAATGTTCTTTAAGTAATTATTTATTTACTTAATCTTTTCAAAGTACACCCCACTAGCCTCTATACAAAGTTTCATGAGTCTGAACCAGTTTTCGAAACACTTTTTCCGCCGTCTATGTCCGCGTAGACATCTCGTTTATAGCCTGCTCGAACGCTGACAGCGCATCTTCCGGCGACGAAAATTTTACCCATTTGAGCAGATTTTTTTACTAACGGGTTTAGTATTATTGTGAGGAGTGTGTAGACAGAGTTATAAATAAAAGTCAATCTGCTATATACTCACGGTCTTCACCGTTGTATTGAGCACAACACATAAATCAGTCAGAAGGAGAACAGTCACATTAACAGTAGTCAGATACGGTCACAATAGTCACGGCATAATAAACAACAGTTATTTGGAAGATTCCGGAAATAATAGGCAAACGAGGTGTCACACAAAATCATGCGCAGCCGAGCGTCGCGTGAGCAAATGACAATGCCAGATCCTGCCCCAGCTATTTACAGGAAATGTCAATTAATGAAAATAAGTGTAATGAATAAAGGACCTTTTCATAATATATTGTTTTTCAGTAGAACTTGCCGATTACAAATAAATGATAAAAGGAAGTCAACCCCTGAATTTGCTATTCCGTTACTTATTTCGCATGATGTACAACAACAAAAAAGTTTTAAATACCTGTAAAACAAAAACTCATAATACGATTATAATAATTATGATAATCCGAGAGTTTCTGGCATTATCCTTTCGACTATAGGTCGTGGAAAGGTGGTCGAACGATAGCTACTCGGACTCCCACCTCGGCGCTCGCCGGCTACGTCACAATGACGCAGGTCAGCGCGCGCAGGTCCAGTGTTTACACTGTCATCAACCGAATGTGAATATGTTTAATTTATTATTTTATTTATTTATTTACATTTATTAAACAAGTAACATGACTCAAATATTATGTTAGTAACAATATTTCTTAATTAATAATCTTAACCTACACACTTAACCTAACACAGATGCAATATCACGAAACAAGGTTTTCTTCACTTGTTTAGAACAACGTGCAAACCTGCGAGCGATCATATTAGCTCTTACCGCCAGCGCCCTTCTTTCTCTTTCAATTTCATCAAAGTCTTTTAGGTCAGCGGTCAAAAGATGTCCCAAGTATTTCACCTTATATACCATTACCAGCGATATTCCGTTCAACTTGACTGGAGGTATAGTATCAGAACATCGACCCCCGACAACAAAGACCATAGACCAATCCGTGAACTAACGCATACTCTTCACTGATGGTCACCGACCTCCTAAGTCCACAAACCGAGGCGCTCAGCAGCGCCATATCATCGGCGTAACTAATGTTGTTAACACATACTCCATCAATGTAACAGCCGGCACGCTGTTTGATCTCCCACGCGCCAGGTTCACCACGATCCACATTGACCTTGTGGGCCCGCTACCAATTTCACAAGGCTTTAAATATTGTCTCACGGCAGTCGAACCATTTACCAGGTGGCCAGAAGTCTTACCTATTGTCGACATTACTGTCGAGACGGTAGCTAAGGCATTGCTGTCCATGTTGTCCGTCCGTCCATCCATCTGTCTGTCTGTCAAGACCCTTTTTTATCAAATACTCAGGTCTACTGTCTCTTGGAGCTGTGAAAAAAACTTCTAAGCTAACGCAATCAAAAGATACAGCCGTTTATGCCGCAAATTTTCGACACTCGCAAGGGAATCAAAACCTACAGGGTACTTCCCGTGAATTATGAATCTTGAAATTTGGTACAAAGCAATGTCCACTAGCACAGATAGAGGAGAAATTGCGAAAACTTACTACCCCTTTAATCATGAACGCGTAGAGGTATTAAATTGAAATTGATTGATTTTGAAATGTCTTTATTTTGTCATAAGCCAAACAGATAAATGACATTCAGATCTTATTCTAAAAGCATTTAACATTATGATTGGGTGTTTTGTGCAGACTACGGCCACAGAGCATCTTATAATACTGGTATACGGCGCCTTTATAAAACTCAAATAGTAATGTATAAAACTTCTTACTTGTTATGAATCAGAGGTATCACAATTACTTACGTTAAATAAATATTGTACTCGCGATGATTAGACACAAACACACTCTTATATAACACTTACTAAACAAAAAAATTGTTACAAGTACATCGATAAATTAAACATTTATTTTGACATTAGTTAAAAATTATCTAAAATGCAAATGTGCTTCGTGTACTGATTGTGATTCGTTGCAAATCTACCTTACATTTCGAGCGAACGTAAAAAAATAGTCCAGTCGAGTCGCATCGCAAATTGAAATTGATATCAAATACTCAGGTCTTAAATACCTTCAGTTTTGTACGGAACCCTCGTTGCGCGAGTCCGACTCGCGCTTGGCCGGTTTTTACTAAACTTGTAATAAAATATAGAATTTCAACAAAAATAATAAGTTAGAATGTTAGTTTAGTGTTTTAAGTAAATGCGTTGAAAAAAAACAATATTAACATTTACAAAACCAGAAAGCCAAAGAGAATGAGGTTCATACGAGGTTCTACAGTTCATTTGGTTAAACCAATATTGATTTACAACCATACACTCGGTAAACAGATTTCAGCCAAAATATTGTGTGTTTGAAATACAAATAGGTATGTATACCTACGTTCAAAGCAGGAACATAGCATATCATCCTATAACGTTCCCACTGCTGGGACACAATCCACGTTGGCGGAAGTTACATGTCTTCAAATTGTTGGTTCTAGGAAATGCCAGTTTCCTCACGCTGTTTTCCTTCACCGTTTTAAGTGCAGTGGTGATGAAATTAAACACACAAAGTTAAGTACCTGCCTGGGTTCGAACTCACGTTCTACAACTCTTACCCGATACCATTGGGCCACCATTGCTCTCTTGCGGCCTGAAACGTAGCAACAGTTTAAAATACAACTTTTATTAAAACAGTAGTTGTGTCCGTTCGTTAAAAGTTGGCTTGTTCCATTCAATCTAACGACGCGACGTGGTGATTGGGCTCCCTACCGCGTACTGTAGGAGAGGTTCCAACATCAATAAAACAATATGTTTCAGATATAATAAATTATTATTAGGGGATCGTTTAAGGTTTAACACATCCATTCTAATATTATAAATTCGAAAGTAACTCTATCTGCATGTTACGTTTTCACGCCTAAACCACTTAACGGATTTCGATAAAATAGACAAGGAGATAGATGGCATCGTGGGGAAGGATATAGGCTACTTTTTGTTTCAGCAATACGTTCCCGCTGTATAATATCCGACATTCTAGCTAGAGAAACAAAACAAAAAAACTACCGCGAAAATCTAGCTTTTTGTATTGCCCGCGGGCAGAAGCTAGTTTTTTGTATTTTTCTCTTGTGGCTCGGCTTGTCAGGCAAACATAACGCCTACTTGTTTTGCCTTATTCTAATCTTAAACTTTTATCAATACTTGTCTCGTATTTCTTTCATGAATATTTACCGGACTCGCAGAGGTTGCATGTTAGCACCAAGTAGGCTACCACCTCTAATATACCTACAGCTTTAGCTTCATATGAAAGCGGTGAAGAGTCAACGTCACACAACAACGGCTGCCCAAATACAGAACGTTTTTTGACAGCCATCAAAACGTTTTAAAATGGCCGGCCTTTGACATCCGTTACAATATGACGCAACCGCACTTCTAGATAACCGTAGCTATACACGTATGGTCGTATGTCCGTTGTGTGTTGCAGACAAATGCGGCTGGCATGGGTTTATCTGAGCTTTGTTTTTTATACTAATGTCGAAAATGATTGCTGTGTCTTGCTCTTAGTTTGTACAAAAAAAAACATGATTTATGAGTTTTTCTCCTCCATTTAGTAAACTTGCGCAAGTATCCATTTATGTAATTTTACCCCATCGGTGACCTCAAAACGTACTGGCCATCTTAGTTAACGGTTCGCAGGTATCATGACTTCGTTTGAAAGAAGGGTTCAGCCAAAGCTCGAATGATTAATAGGATGGTTGTGGTTGATTGACTGCCTCGTCGGTCTAGTGGTCGCAAGAGCTAATGCTGAGCATGAGGTCTTGGGTTCGATTCCAAGGTCGGGAAAAGTGTTATTGGGTTTTACTTTCTAGAATTTCTCAGTAGCAACCCGGAGTCTGGATTTGTGCCTGGTTGATGGCAATAGGCTCGCCCCCTATTACATGGGACTTAAGCATTTCTGGCGAAATGTGGCTGTAATATAGGTGCACCTCTGCCTAACGCTTCTGGGATTACAGGCATGATGTTATGTTTTATGTACGGTTGTGGTTAAATGGTTCTTTAGTTTGCTGATCAGATCTATACTGTTGAAGCAAACGTTTGGTTTGTTAAAGGATTCACTGTAAATAGGCATAACACTGTGTTCGTGGTCTCCACAACTCCGATATTGGGCAGTGATTTTCTAAGTTTTTCGTGAAGAAATATTCACCGGACTCAGACTGCCTCGTTGGGCTACTGGTCGCAACGTTCTACTGCTGAGCACGGTCCAGTCGAAGCAAGGTCCTTGGTTCGATTCCCGGGTTGGGCAAAATGTTATTGGGTTTTTCCATCTGGAATTTCTCAGTAGCAGCCCGGAGTCTGGATTTGTGCTCGAAAAATGGCTATTGGCTCACCTCCTATTACATGAGTGCAGTTACTGGAGACGCATTGCAACGTCAACTTCAAGGCGTTCGTGGTGCGCGTACCGAATTGCTATCTGTCCGTCGTCATGGAAGAAAAGTTTTGGCCGCAGGACGTGGTGTTCCATCGCTTCCGCAGACAAGTACCACAGGACAGCACAAGGACAAGCTAGGGAAGTGCTACTAACATAGTTTTAAGCTATACATAGTAATTTTTTTTTTAATACTTTATATATGTTAGTTGGTAAGGTATATATGTCTATGGGCCATTGTAGCCTGGAATAAATGTGTTAATATTATTATTATAATCCTTTATTCATTTAAAACTTATCTTTAACATTTTTAAATATTTTCATTAAGAAAACATTTAAAAAATATTTATTTTGGCTTCGTGTCTAAATCAGATGACACATGGAAGTAAGAACAAAAAAAGATTAAAAATATTTAAAATAAAGAAGAACATAACAAAACTAAAAAAAAGAGGTTTTATACCTTCTTGTTGGCTCTAACAATATTGCTAGGAAAGAAAAATAACAAAAATCGGTCGATTAGTGGCTATATCTTTAGGAAGATGGTGATATATTCAGTCAGAACGTTTACTCGAGGGTATGGCCGCAAACGAATTTATACTTTTAGCTGCTGGCCTTGTAAGGTAGTTTTATACATAATAACATGATACATATTCACATACCTTTTGTCTATATCTATACAAAATAATAAAATAGATGCACAGAATACTTGTTCAGGTTCTTGACACTAAGAGAGGTTTTGTCCTTTTATCTGTATGTCTGGATGTATCTTCCGGACTGCCAAACCGGCTAAACGGATTTGGATGAAATCTATTCTAAAACAAGGAGTACCCACTTCCCGTTGAATATGATCCGACATCTCATCAAAGCTTGTTGTAAAATAAACTCGTGACGTTTAGAACCTATGTCTTAGATTATAGGCGCCTGTCCGGACGATCAGTCAGTTGGAAAATTGTATTTGATTGGAAATTCAACCGTTTCGGACATATTTCGCTTGAAATATTATTGACACGCTCGTCATATGGGTGATATTCTAAATGTAATCGGATTTATAAATATCCACATGAATAATATTGAATTCAGTTCGAACCTGAGGGTCTAGACAAATGGAATTCGGTTCGGAGCGATTCTATTTCTACAATCGCTATCGCTTTACGATATGATATGATACTGCGCTATGACCTATGAACGTGACATTTCGATAGCTTATGTCAACCCCATACATTTTATTGTTTCACTTACGTTTCTTAGGAATCATTCACACGTGTGCGTCACTATTAATATAAAAAACAACGGCATATAATCGCGACCACTCCTTTAAAACAATAAAATTAATTGAAAAAAGGTTTTGAAAGTAGTACAGCAACAAGGAAGATAGAAAACAAAAATGTAACAGAAAAGTCACAGAAACACGTGCACACGTGTACAAAAGCTATGATCACTCGAATAAAACATAAAAACAAAGCCGATTTGTACTTACCACGAAAACAGAATATAAAAAGTCGGCAGTGCACGACGTGACTGTGACAAGAAGGCTTCCACTCAGCACAATGCTGTGCTATGACCCACGGCACAGCGCTGGTTTTCAGTGGATAACCGAAAATAACGTACGGAAAACAAGTCAGGTTTAAGGATTTTTACAGATTAGACCAAAATAAGTACTTAATAAATTAAAACAAAATAAACATTACTTCAAAATTATACAAGCCAACAAGAAAGACAAATACGAATACTATAAAATACCACCATATAAAAAACCCATGCATAAATCATTACATGCCTATGTACAGAAAGCGTTTAAAAGTGGACGTTAAGAGTCATATTGCTGTGAACTCGCGTGTTTAAACGACAGACATAAAAAATATGGCAGTTTTGCACAGCACACACTGACGTATCGTCGCGTACTCGCATCGCACAACACGAAACAAAAAAAAAAGTGTCGCTTTTGTTAGACACGCATCATGCCCGTAACCTGGCCAGTATATGGCATTGCTAAAATTCGAGTTTACCTAAAATGAGTTTTACTGCCAATTTTTTATTTGGTTTTCAATAATATATTATTATGCTTAAAAAAATGGTATTGCAATAAAGCAAAAAAAATGCGTTACAAGTGAAAACAAAAGTAAAAACATATTTATTCGTTATAATATTTTAGATAGATAACAAACCGCTACGCATATTTATAATAAATTCTTCAGCCAAATAAGATGTGCAATACTATTCCAAGGAACTAAGAAGAAATTTGTTTTATTTTGACAGGTGAAATGTTCAAAAAAAATTATAAGTAGATTTATTTCATCATAAACAATAAAACTTCGATCATGAATTTCCAAAATAAGTGATTTTAATAAGTGCTTATGCGGGGTAGTTTGCTTACATTGTGTAGATTTTTCACATTTTATTTGGTTTTAGTGAATATAGGTTACATATTGAGGTTATAGGTTAAGTATTAATTTTCTTTAAGAAAAGAAGATTGAAACTAAATATTAATCACGGATAGAGCGCAATATACAGCATAAACTATTTCCAAACTTAAACGTTTTTGTTTATGACGTTATTTTTAGCTGGGCTTCGATGATACAACCTTTTTTGTGTGGAGTACACGGCGAATAGTTTTAATGAATGAATATAAATAAGCACACGTTTTAAAAGAGTAGAGATTCAAAGGAAGCAAAATGGTTGTGTACTAGCATAAACTGACTTTTCGTTGCCTTATAAAATAAAAATCTTATTTCATCGAGGGAGGTTACGGAACAAACCTAGTAAGAAACTGGATTTCCGTATTGCAGCAACATCAGCACTCAGTTTCATTCGAGTCTAATTATGTGGTTGTAGATGTAATTTTGTACTGCAGTCTCCGCAGAATGTGGTTGACGTAATTTATATACAGTCAGCCTCAAACAGATGTATACTGACAAGAATTACATGTCTTCTATCTTTGTTCCATAATATTGTATAAATTCAAGGATGCATAAGTCCAGCAGTGAATGTCTTTCGGCTGAAAAATCATTACAGAATCGATATCATTATATTATATAATGTAGGTAGGTAGGCACGATATACGCAATAGAAAAATTGGACATCCCTAGTATTGACAGGCGATAGTATTTTTTTTAATATTGTATAATAATAAAAATTTGAGTTATTTAAAAAAATATACTTTTATTTTAGATATTTCGTGCTGTTCGATCTTTTGAGACACGAGAGAGATAGCAAGAGCACTGTCCGTGGGCCATCCATTTTATAATTGAGTGAAAATGCATATTATGTTTTCTGTATGATTTGATAGACATGTTTCTGAATTATACAAGACGTCATTAAAACTATTCGCCGTGTACTCCACACAAAAAAGGTTGCATCATCGAAGCCCAGCAAACAATAACGTAATAAACAAAAGGTGTTGCGTTGGTGTGAATTTTAGTTCGTGACAACTTATTTGATTCCGCACCTTTTTAATCGCGTTTAAAAATTGTTAGATTTAGTTAGACAATCAAACCATACAAATTAAATTAAATTAAATTTCATTTATTTCAGAACCAGTCCATAAATAAGAATACATATGAAAATTAAAAATATGAAATACACACATTAAGAATTAATTAAAAGATTACAATTAGGAAAATCATCATATCAATCAAAAAAAAAGTTTTAGAACCCGCTTTAAACACCATGAGCTCGCTTTTGATGACGTTATATCTAAGCCCGTGGGCCCCCACATACCGCTCGCAGATCGAAATCAGTTTTCGAAGGGCACTGATCGATGGGCTCAGCAGCACCATGTCGTCCGCGTAACTGATGTTGTTGACAAGAACACCATCAATCGAACAGCCCACACCGGCGCTACTGAGTTCACGGATCAGACGGTCAATGTACAAGTTGAAGAGGGTCGGCGACATTAGCCCGCCTTGCCTTACACCACATTCCAACCCATACTCAACCGAAAGTGACCCCGACCACCGCACAAAATTGCTCTGGTTGCCATACCAATACTTCAGGAGACTTATGTACTCAGTAGGTAGATCCGTATCATCCGAAAACTTTTGCCACAACGTGTCGTAAGCAACAAGATCAAAAGCTCTAGATAAATCTAAGAAGCAGGCATAGACAGGTGTGCTTCTGTCAGTGTAGTATCGGACGGTATGCTTGAGATTCAGTATAGCCATTTCTGTTGACAAACCAGGGCGAAAGCCAAACTGTGCATCATGAAGCTGTAGGTGTTGTCTTAACTGAATATCAATAACACCGTCCAACACCTTAGCAATGACTGTCGCGAGTGATATAGGCCTGTAGCTACTTAATTTAGAAGCGTCTCCTGTCTTACTCTTTATTATGGGGACAACTAAAGTTCTCATCATTGCCTCAGGAATGTATGAATGCCTTATGCAGAATGTAAACAGCATAGCGAGCACCCTCGGCAGATGAATACCCGCATTCTGCAAATGTTCTATACTGAGCGAGTCATGGCCCGGGGACTTTCCTCGCTTCATGCCTGTAATCACCTTAGCAACTTGTTTCGCAGTGATCCGAACAAGCGGATTCTCCAGGCTATTACGTTCCACTTCTGTAGTGGCCGTCGCGGGTTCCAGTGGAGAAAGTACCCTAAAATGCTCCCTGAATAAGTTGGCAATTTGGTCGACATCACTAACCCCCTCTACACTAACTGGAACACTCGGCCTCGGATTCAATTTGTTAGTCTCCTTCCAAAACTTTGAAAAGTTCTTTGTGGCATGTTGTGATGCAAGAATGTCCATCTTTATCTGGTTTTTATTGTCCCTACACCACTTGAGCTGATGTTTGAACAGACTTCGTGAGCTTCGCATTTGGTCATAAGCCTGGCCAGACTTATTTTTGCCCTGGGCGACCCACTCATGAAACCGAAGTCTAGCCTCCTCATATGCCTTTTTATAATGTTTGTTCCAGCCTGTCACATAACCTTTATTTTTATTCTTTATTGTTCTACTTTTAGAGCACGCCACCGCAGCTTCCCTAAGCACATTCACTACATTATGATATAATTTATAGACTACTTGTCTGTGGTCTTTATTATTACACATTACATCTGCACAGTTATGTAATTCACAAGGAAAGTTGATATCACGCAGCTTAGTTGAACAAATGTACAAATATTCATTGAGCTGCTCTTTATCTCTTTCCCCCCATATAGCCCTATCCGGCAACGAGCCTCTTATCTGTACTTTTGGTACCAAAATATTAAGGTCACATACCAGTTCGACAGCGAAATGATCGGAACATGACATCTCATACCGTATACTAGCGCCCAGAAGAGTTTCTTTTGCGCCCTCGGTAATAATGACATGGTCCAACCATGACGTACTCCCGTAAGCATTACTAAGGAATGTATATGTACCTGAATCTAGTCCCAACCATTCTATGTCTGCACACGACCACCGTTGCTCAGCACAGAACTTCAAAAGCTCGTTGCCAAATAAAGCGCCTGGATTAGCGTTGAAATCCCCTAGTATATAAACTGTGTCACTACCACTAGTCTCTATAATAGCACTAAGCTCGCCGAGGCAACTCACAAAAACTTCAAAATTTTCAAGACTATCCGTTGGCATATACACCGACATCACCAATAACTCGCGATCCTCAAAAACTACCTTGACGGCCACTATACGTTCATTCTCACAGTCTACGACCGAAACCGAATGAAACACACTTTTACGCCATAGAAGAGCTACTCCGCCATATGGCCTGCCCTTCAGCATGCCCGACGAAGTGTCCACTGAAGATTTCCCGGTGTACGCAAAATCTTTATCGATTTCTCCTAGGTATGGAATGTCGTCCGGTAGTAGCCATGTTTCTTGTAAAGCTAAAAAGTCTGCCGTGCGACACAATGTACTGACGTATTCAATGGAGTTTTTAACAGAATAGCAGTTAAAACTCACAAACTTAGTTCTATTTATTCTCTTGCCTGTATTGTGATCCATTACCCTTATTTTTAAATTCAATAAATTTTCTAACAGTAATGCCTTCAGGCCATAAAGTGTCGTCTAGAAACAGTGAGAGCTTCACACTGGGCACCTGCATTTTATACGAACTATACTTTCTCTGCACCTTCGCTTTTATCTCCTTCAGAGTGACATGAACTCGGGTTTTTTCTAATATGTAGTCTACAATACAGAAAACAAAATATAAATTTCCACTCAATTATCCGCTCGCTCGTTTTCGATGAAAAAAACTCAAAGTTAAGTAGCCATTAAAATAAGACACTTGACACCCGACCGGGCGGGCGCGATAAAACTTGATTTACAATCGCCCTAAGTGGCCTAGCTGGTTTTTGTAAATACCAATGGTAGTCAACGGCATGGGCGCCAAGTGGTATTCGTGAAACACCATTAGCCGCAAATCGATCAAAATTGAATGTATTAGAATCACACAGCCTTATTTGACATAACATATTAGAAATAGAAATATTTTATTTCGGACCTATAACGTCCATTTGGTTAGTAAAGAAACGACTTAGAAACTAGTGTTGTATGTATGCAACCAGTGTTTTTATTCAAAGTGAATACACTGTTTTTGAGAAAAACATACATAAATCTCATTCAACAAAACATAGCCTCGATTAATGAGATGGTAAAACAGAAATACCTCCTACTGTGATGGTGAACTTAACGATCTATTATCCAGTTTAGTAATAAAATAGTTAGATGTAAATGTGGACCATATTTACATCTAACTATTTAGTAGGTCTGACACCCTTATGTGATGCTTGGCAGAATTCATGTGTCATATACTTAATTTTATTTTATTTTAATTGTATATCCGAGTTTTTCATGACTTCTTTTTAAGTCCAGTATTTCTTCTACCCTATGTTTATTCTATTGTTAATTTCTTTTGTTGTGAGATTTGTTGGAGATATTATTTGACCAAGATAAGTATATTCGTTTACATATTGCAGCTCAGTAACGTTGGGAGGTTTAATTGGTACGTCCGTGTGGTTTGTCATCAATTTGGTTTTACTTGTATTTGTAGATAATCCCACCTTTTCGCTTTCATATACCAGTTGTTCAATCATGCTCTGTAACGTCGCTGTATCTTCGCTTATTAGTATAAGATCATCGGCGAATCTTAGATAGTTTAGTAATACTCCATTAACATTTATTCCGTAACTACTCCATTCTAGTTGCCGAAATATATGTTCTAGGGTTGCAGAGAAGAGTTTTGGTGATAAGGGGTCTCCCTGTCTAACTCCACGTCTAATGGGACAACATTCTCCTACCCTTTCTGTGCGTATTTTAGCTTTAATTTTTCGTATGTGTTTTTAATTATACGTATACATTTTTTATTGACTCCTTGTAAGGTGAGGGCCTCCCAAATTTTCACGTGTTTTAAAGTAATAGTTTATTCCATATTCGTTGCATTTCTGAATTAATTGTTTTATGGTATGAATGTGGTCCATGGTTAATTAGCCACTTCGAAACCCTGCCTGTTCTTTTGGCTGGTTCTCGTCCAAAGTCTTTGTTAAACGTTCTAGCATTACCTTAGAGAATACTTTATACACATTAGACATTAACGAGATGGGTTTGTAGGTAGAAATGTCATCTGTTTTCCCCTTTTTATAAAATACTAACATGTATTATTATGCATATATGGGTATAAGATAAAATATAGGTAGCTGTGTCAGATGCTTGTTACCTCCATTGTATGCGTAGATAATGTGAGATCACGTACCTGTTACAAAAAAAAAAAAATTAGAACCCATACAAAAAACCTTGTGAGAAGTGCCTAATGGTAGTGTTCACTAGAATCTGTATGCTGCCATTTAATGTTCAAAAGTAGCATGGAGTCCAGTGAGTACACTGTGAGTACCCTTGTTCCCAATATCAATTTCATGTACAAAATCTCAATTATTTATATAAATAATGTGGGGTGGTAAGTAATTTCAATAGCGGAGGAAGGAGAGCGGTAACTTTTTTCTTCGAACTACTTAGTTTTAGGAAATGCGAAGTAAACCTAAAAACCCAAACATTTTCAAGTTGGCTGCCTTGTCCTAAAAAAATACAGATACTATTAAAATGGAAGCCAAAAACACTTTTTCGTTGTTCTAAAGGCCTGACCGACTTGGTTTTTTCGACAATGGAAGCCAGCTATTTGGTGGCATTATTAAACAACGGTATTTTTTAAGACCTAAATGAAAAAGCTTGGCTGGTCTCTGTGAAAAAAGTGCATGTGAATAACGGACGCCATAATTTACGACCAGACGAAGAGAACTTTTATTTTCATTCATTTTACTAAAAAGGCCGATCATCGATCAGCGCCCCCTGTCATGCATCTCTCTCAACGTTCTCCATTTGTTTCCATTCCTCGGAGCAGCTGATTAAGCGAACATTGTTATTCAACCTGAGTGTATAATTTGTGTGTATCACTATTTCTTGCATAGAAAGTTCTGTTTATATTATTTTGTATTCCAATTCGAATTCGACATTTTCTGGGAGACAGTAATATGAAGTCGTATAGTTTCGGGGTATGTTTGCAATTTCAGACTTTTTTGTTTTATTCTCCTCGTATATCTACGGTAGGCATTGTAAAACTTTAAAGACGCGTCACGTTTAGGCACATTTATTTACAAGAAAAAGTAGAAAAAATGTAACCCTCTCCTCACATTAAATCTCTCTTCTTTATCATTAAAAAAAAAATATTTTATCGCTTGTACGATATTGCGCATTTTTTCTTAACACCATCATAATTAATATAATGGTCATTGCCAACATCAGATTTGGGTACATCTCATTGTGATCCTCAGTGATTCTCTGTTACTAACACTAAACTAATGGCTGATCTTTTTTACGCGCATGCATTTAGTGCTTAGTTATCTATAGTGTTATGTATGTACCTAGGTTTATCGTTTGTTAACGAAATAACTTGATGTTTCTTTGGATAGATATATAGAGGTGATAGATTACATAATTATAATATACTAGCTGATGCCCGCGATCCTATGTCCTTCTCCAGGTCGTAGTCTTCACATGTATCAAATTTCATCCAAATATGTTCAGCCGTTTTAGCGTGAGAGCGAAACAAATAAAACAAACAAACATTACACTTTCGCGTTTATAATATTAGTTAGGATTAGGTTTTTTTTGTGGTTTTTCAAAAAGTTAGTTACGCGTTTGCGGTTCTGGGTTTCCAGATACTCAAAATTAATGTGTCCCAGCAATACGAGTTACTTTTGTTGTTTGTAGGTCATGGGACCGACTTAGATGTTGTCTATCTATAATTAAACAACAACGTGTGCGGTTGGGGAACTCCGTCGGAACAAAGTTCCTTACGCGACACTCGCATGCACGTACGCGAAAGAGACACAGAGAGAGAGTGTGAATTTAATACGCGATTTCAATAAAGAGCCATCAAGTTTATGTCTTTAGAAGCTCACATGTAGTTGTCGCCATCTTGATCGAAAACCATGAAAACGACACCCATGATGAAAAAAATTAAAGTAATCGCAGCCGCTATCTTGGATTTTCATTTCTACTTTACTATATGCACCCTCGAAAACCATGAAAACTATATCTAATCTGTCTCTTTCTATTTCAATAGAAAATCTTATATAGAAAGTATAAAGAATATAGAAAGTAACGGGGGGAATAACGCTTTTATTTTACGTGACGATTTCTACCGCACGCCGCGTTGAAGAACTTCGTTCTTTCTAAAGTTAATAAATGGATAATAACGTTTGTGAAAAGGTTTGTCAACTGAAAAGTACAAACTAAACTGTCTGTTTCTATCATTCCTACTAAAAGTTCCACTCTAAAACTTACAGAATGTTTAACAGCTCTAAAATCTCTCGAAACATTTTCATCAATTTACGATTCCAAGTGACGGATTCGAAGGCACAAGCTGTCGTCACGGACAGTGTTTGAATTAAACGCTATTTGGCACGTTCAGTAAACATCACCGTATGTTACATACGACTCTTTAATCGTGCAATTTATCTCTCTCTCTTAAATCATCAAACTCTACTCTTTTTATAAATAGAGTTCAAACTAACATTCAACTTACGACCATCAGTCTACATACCACATATATTTCGGATGCATCTCATTGCAACCACCACCACCACCATTCCACCACCACCATTCTGACCAGCAACACACTTCAGCAGTTACTTTTTTGACTTGACTGTCTTGCTTTCCAGCATAGGCCTCCCCAAGCATTCTCCACAATCCTCGATCTCTTGTTTTCCTCATCCAAGTCGTCCCTGCCGCCTTCTTGATGTCATCTTCCTATCTACGGTACTCTTCTTCTTGTTTTATATTTTGGACACCATTCTGTCACTTTTTTGGCCCATTTCTTTGCCTTACTTCTTATAAAAAAATGAAATACCGGGATTATATGGAGTGGGTTTCTTAGTTAAGAAATATTTGAAAAATAAAATAATAGAATTCATTGGAGTATCAGATAGAATAGCCGTCTTAATCATTATATTACCAGGTCACAAGCATCCCACTTCAAAAGTGCAGATATATGCTCCTACTGAGATAGCCAAAAAGGAAATATAATTCTATGAGAAATTGAACAAAACAATGGAAATTTTAAATAACACTGTTATTGTGATGGGAGATTTTAATAGCCAAATCGGGGAAATAAGGCAAAACGAAGATAAAATACTAGGTCCCTATAACTCTGGAAAAAGGAATGATAAGGGGCAAAGATTTATAAATAGTTTATAAATCTTTGCACATTATCATTCCTTTTTCCAGAAATGCTTTAGAAAATAACTTGCATATCATGAATAGTTTATATACGAGAAAACTTAACAGGAAATGGACTTGGGAATCTCCTAATGGACTAGTAAGAAACGAAATTTTATAACTACAAACAAACCAAAACTATTTTTAAATGTCGAAGTTGTGACCCAGTTTAACTATAATATTGACCACAGATTACTTCGTGGTCAATTATACATGTTCGAGCCAAAAAAACCAAGAAAACATATACATAATGTGAAGCTACCGATAACACTTCCATTGCCAAATAACACCTTAGAATCTTTAAAAACTCAACTGAATCAAATAAATGAACACCAAACGGTAACCAACAGAAAAGTAGAGAGAGACAAATGATCAAAAGATAGATTGGGACCAAAAGCACGAGAGTTAATTGAAAAAAGAGCTAATTTACACAAAAACAGAAAGGAAAATAAACAAAAGATAACAAAACTAAGTACATAAATTAATTTTGAAATAAGAAAATACATAAAGAAAATTAGAACCGAAACAATACAATTGCACATAATAAATTCAGGAGGACTAAAGAAAGCATGGAAGGAGCTTCAAGACCAATCATGTTGGATTAGAAATGTAAAAGAACGTAAATACTAGAAGCAGCGACTGATTTCTACCGCGAACTTTACAATGACGAGAGAACAACACCACAAGCAAGCAACCATGAAAACATTGAAGAACCTATTCCAAACATACTAAAAGACGAAGTAACCAAAGGCATCAAATCACAAAAGAGAGGTAAAGCCCCAGGCAAAGATGGCATTTCAAACGAAATCTTAATAGGAACATCGCAGATTATTTAAAATACAATCACGGATTTATTTATTGAAATTTTAACGACTGAATATATACCGCATCAATGGACTACATCAATTCACTAGAATCTGTATAACAAGCATCTGACACAACTAACTATATTTTATCTTATACCCATATATGCATAATAATACATGTTAGTAAATATGGATAGAAACATAAATACGCTGCGTAAGATAATACAACGTCTTATGTGAAGCTCTGTTGTAAACTGTTTCACGTGCTCTGCTCACGTTGTTTAGCCTGTGGTCTGTGCTCTGCGCTCTGTTAGAGTATTCATAGAAGCCCACACGTAATACGCTTGATTTATTGCACACACTATCGTAATGAAATACGTGGGTTGATAGTAGGTTTCATAGAATAGTAGCAACTCCGAAGTATCTTTAACTTTGTTCAACAAGGCTTAAATCTGAACATCCAAGCTTAACACCAAAAGCAACATTAGTTTATTCATAGATGCTCAAACACTTGATTTATTCGATATACTTTCGGAATTAAAATGTGGGTTTGAAGTCTAAAGGTTTCATCACCGAATACACAGAATACTAAGTAGGGCAGCTCTGAAATATCTTTAACTTGAATATACAAAAATTAGGCAGCATAAGAGTATGTCTGGCATTAATGTTAAAAAGCTTTTTTCGTTGGCGCAGCCATGAGGCACACACTGTTGTTTTCACACTATTATTTGTGTTCTGTGTTTGAGTTCTGTATCCAAATAAACATTATGCTTTCTTTCTTAGACAGATAAAGTAACTAGCAACGTTCAATTCCAACCAAAAGTGTATGACAACCTTTTAGAAATATAAGATACCTCACATTAGACCAGTATTCCATTTCCCCTCCATTAGCCAATTACCTTCGTTCTGTAGTCAAGTGGGAGGATCGGCATGGACCCTCGTCATAGATGCCACGACCTCGCTTTATTCATGGGTTGATTAACGGACAGTTCGCCGTTGTGTTATTAACATATTGAAAACGTAGTGGAAATAAATAAAGGTATCCTCACGAGATTTATGAAATTGAATTACGGGTATTCAAAAAAAATTGGTTATCAGCTTAACTTATTTAGGTACCTAAGTAGCTAAAACTTTTTTTTTGTTTAACTTGTTCACTTCTTTTCTAATAATAGAAAAGGTGAGAATTAAATGTGTTTAACCAGAAAAGGCCCTCTATCATTGACCTAATTAGATTTCGCTACTGAGTGGTATAATAAACTGCGGCAAGCGAAATCTAGATCTGTGATTCAAAACTGAATACAACTCCCAACTCAGAAAATATTGTAGTTCCACTTATTCCTCTATTAAAGCGATATAATTTCAGAAATACTTAGGCACAAAATGCCACTCGGAATGGTATTGGAATTGATCCAAACTACCCTAACAAAAGGCCACTATTTCTGAACTATATCGCTGTTTTAATTGTAGACAAAGATTTATGCCCAGCTATGGACTATTACATTATTATACATTTATAAATATAATCAAAAAATATAAGTTTGTTAAATAGGAATGATTCTATTAAATTCAATCTCTAACAAAGACGCCGTAAATTAAGACAAAACAATTATGATCATAAACATCTCAGATCAGGTCCTTTAGTACACACACACATACATCACTGTGTTCTTTTAGGCTTTGCCGTAGTTAGACAATAATTAAATTGATCAAGACCAACAATCGATCCAACTAATCTATTATATTTAAAAATATGGCAACATATTCCTTTGACAGATGAGATGATGGATTTGATTTGAGTTTGGCAGTCAACTGTACTTACGCTATCACTCGCTAGAGCTCGATATAGTGGTTTTCGTGTGTATCGCTATCGTAGTTTGTTTTGACGTGGTTTGCGCTCTTTTGTGACTTTTTTACGACAATGGACTCCGATCAACCTCACCCGAATGTCAATCCTCACGCGAACTAAGACCCTGGCTCTTCTTTGAATGATAACCCTGATGTGAATGTGGAAACTGCTGCCCTGCTTTTAATGACGACCCTCACACGCATTTGGACTCTCGCCCCGCTTTTACTAATGATTACTTTGGCGCGGCGGCGGCGCGAATATGGACCTGAGCACACGCACCTGAGTACCGAATATGTCGTCGCAGCGATTAACCAGCGCATGCAACGTGCGAATCGTTGAGTGGATATGAGGCGCTTGCGATCTCATCTTTTAAAAATTGTGGAAGTAAGATCAATTGTACAGCAATGGGTCATATTGCCTTATATTACTCACGTACACTAGATGAGATCGGCGTTTCCTATCTGACTACTCTGAGAAGAAAGGTCGAAACAAACTCAGAGGTCACAGTCTCTTTTAAAGTCCAGACATAATCTTGGTCATGTGGATTGATGTCTGAAATGGTCTTTTGAAGAAAGAATCACACAGAATGAGTGGACCTGTCCAGTCAGTGCACGCATTTGTCAATCATCGTGCAGCTCAACTCAGAACTAATGAGCTCAACGATTCGAAGAACAATACAAAAGAAAGGACATTTGGGTAGGCCGCGTAAAGTACTCAAACAGCCCGACCATCGTTAAACGAAAAAAAGAAAAATATAATGACCCACATAGTCCTCACATTCTCAAACATTAAAACAATATTATACTTTAAAACAGTAAGTTTACAGATGTCATTGTTTATCTAAAATGGTACGAATATAGAAAAAAAAAAAAAAAAAAAAGTTAAACAGCAAATTGAACATCAACAATATCTATGTAAACTTATTGGAGCAGCTCAATCCAAAGCCTTATTTTCCTCAATATAGCCTTTTACAGTATAATAGGCATTCTGGCATAATTTCCGCTTTATAATAGATTTGAATTTATTAAGGCTTAGTTGTGCCTGTGGCTAGGAAGTTTATTATAAAAACGTATACATTGACATTTAAACGTGCTTCCTATTTTCTTGAGTCTGGTAGTGGGAACAACAAATTTGTGTTTGTTGCTAGTATTTATATTATGGATATCACTGTATGTTTTAAACTGATTAATATTTTTATGTGCATACAAAAGATTTTCATAAATATACTGAGAGGGCATAGTCATTATGTTAATCTCTTTAAATTTGAACGAATTGCCCTTTTTTGTAAAACAAAAATTGTTTGAATCCGATATTCAAACAATTTTTGTATTTCGTCATTTCCCCGCAAAACAATACCGTACGACATAACACCATGAAAATAACTAAAGTATACGCGCTGTCTCTAAATCAGTTAAATTACGAATTTTTCTAACGGCGTATGCTGCAGAGCTTGGTTTTTTTGACAATTTATCTATATGGGGGCCCCATTGAAGCTTGGCATCCCGAAACAACCGTGTCAGGTGAAGACCTTTGTCAGGCGGAAGTTGAGGACGCCGTGGCGCCTCTCCAACCACTCTTCAAAAAGGGGACTTACAGCCGATATTGTGGCGTGCCCAGCACTGGGTTGCGACAATCGCACCCTCCATGTCACCATGAGATCCCGCCGGAGCTCTGTCCGGTGTACCGTGATTTCTCGCGGCAGCGGAGTTACACCCCCGGCGTTTTGCCTAATCGCGCCACTGGCATACGTGCGCGAGGGCTTTTGCCTCCAGATCCCATGGCGGCTGTCACCAAAGCCCTTAGCTATAAATGCGAAATTACTAAAGTCATACAATCATCGTTATTCAGAATGAATCAATCCACGACATCAATATGATATTTAATTAAACCAGTTCGATCAAAACCGATCAAACAAACATTATTCCAGAATATCCCGGATTTATCGTCATCTCAAATATTCAATTCTCAAAATTGGAATGCAACGTCTTGTGTTTTGAAATGGTATTCTGCAGTTCATTTTTTTTTTTCAAAGTTGTCAAATATGTTTTGTGTATTTTCAAGGCACACAAACTTTGTTGTGATTAATTGCCTCCTAGTATCTCATTAAGGAATCTTACGCAAAGCTGAAACATAAAATAGCGTCACATCCACACCATGTAAACAAAGCAATCTGTCAAAGGCGCGGGCAATAATTTTCAGTATTTGTTTCACTTTCTGGGTTCGATTACGAGGTCGGACAAAATGTTACTGGGATTTTTATCTGAAATTTCTCAGCAGCAGCTCGTAGTCTAGATTTATAACCGATTGATTGCAATAAATTCGACTCCATAATACATGGTACTTAAACATAACTGGCAAAGTGTGGATTACAGACCGATCGCCAGATTGTTATGTTATGACTATGAGTAATGCAATAGAAACTTAATGTCTGACGCATAAAGTATTTTTTTCTATTTACAACTAGAAACACAGTCAATGACAAGAATTGACTTGTCGCGCTTTGATTCGCGGTCAATGTCACGTGCCAATGGCTTCATGTTTACGAAATAATTTCTCAACAACATCATTTTTTTAAGTCATTTACAGAATTTTGATTTTCGCAATTTTTAGTTCAGAACCATTCTACAGAAAAAAACACTAAGTGTTTTCTTACTGCCAAAAAGCCAATTGAATTCAGAAGCCAGGTTTCTGTGCTAGGTGACAATGTAAGAGGCGTTCTAGTTTTAGAAATAAGTTTTATTGGAGAGTTTACTTGGACACAACCAATTCAATTGCAACGCTTTGATTTATAGCGTTTACTTGAACCATTAAATAAGGACCAGTTCAACCAACAACTCGGAAATCCCCCATTCTGTTTAAATGGTTTATTTGATCATTCAAATATTGAAATCAGAGGCCATTCAGCTACTATCTAAATCGAATCAGCTAAATTCAGCAGTGAAACTTGCATTGCGATAGAACTTCCATTTTAAACTAATTTCAAAGCATTTACCTAAATGTTGAAATTAAATTGGCTAATGAAACAAACCTTATAAGAAACACGTAACTTTCTTGATTGCATTGATAGTACAAGTAATGAAATAGGCACCAATCATTATTTTATAGAAGGTTGTTCGATAACATTCATCAATGGTGCGACAGTGTCCAGCCTACCCTTTCAATACATGTCATCGGGGCAGTCAAATGTGAGCTGTCCCAACAGACTTCACTAGCACTCCCATTGTAAAATCAGCTATATTCTTCACACGTGGTGCATTTAAAAATATAAATGTAAAAAATTTAAAAAGATAATAAAAAATAAAGTCGGCGGCGTGCGCGCTACAAGGGAATCTTGGGCTTGTAGGTTAGCACACGCAGTCCAAGCGCAAGCCGTTAGGGACCAACGCTGAAAAAACGGCTTTAGAATGGGTCACGAACTGTCTACGATATTCCAGCCCGTGGGGCAGGCTTAAATTCGGCTTGTATTAGTAGTAACAGTCGTCGTAATTCTATAAATAAAATATTACATAGCCTATAAGACCAAAAAAAAAAAAAAAAAAAAAAAGTTACAAGCAGAATCTTTGATAGAGGGTGCAATAATCAATAATGGGATAAGACAAAACCAGGATGAGAAAATTGACAAAATACTTACCAATCGTCGAAAAGAATATGTAATATTCACTGTATCACAGCGATGGAGGACAGAAGAAAAAATCAACATACACAGTGAAAGGATAATGGCGAGCTTGCATGTAATTTGGGACCATATGAATAGTTAAAGAACGACATAAGACTAACAAAAAAGCTAATTGTAAGTAGGTTACAGAAGATGGGAGAGAAAATATATGGAAGGAAGAAGATTGATCCAAAAAAATCTAAAAGTATGTGGCGGCATCTACACCGCCACATGCGAACAAACGCATCAATCCTGCATCGCGCAAGCAGAGTTTACCTCGCAGATAGCATATATACAACTTCCCGACTACAATCATCGGGCAGTTGCCCACCAGATACGACATCCATCTGGTCGGAGGATCCTCCCTTTTCCAAGAGTATGAGTGAACTTTACACCCTGTTCCTCATATCTCTTAAAGCAGTTTGGGCATGGACTGATTGTTTATTATTTAGTAACAGATTGGCTTATTTATACATATTTACCTAAACTCACACATGTATCCCATGGGAGTAGGTAGTACCTGCTAGGATTCATCCACGTTTATACATCCGAGTCACAAAACGCGCGTTGCAGTACTACTTACCTGCCTTTTAAGGACACCAGGGTGTCTTCTCCTGTCCCATAAAAATAATGCTTAATCTGAATAAAAATGTCTAACAATGGGTAGGTATATCTATAGGTTCCTTCTACATGTGTTTAGCCAGATAAACCTTGTGTATATGAAGTACCTTCTAAGGTTCCTTTTGCATAATTTAGTGGAAGAGTTGCATCGCTGGTATTTTCGGCGATAACTCGGTCTATTAAATGCTGATTTTCGTCTTTATTCAAACTCGTATACCTAAACACATATACATTGCCGTCTAATTGATGATTCGTAAAAATGATAACATACGTCTGTAGGGATTAGGGAACTCACAACCAAGCTAAGAAACAGGTATCAGGTAGTTTTACACCATCATCCTCCCGTCCGTCCTTTCATTTAAACTTGGGGTTTGGCAAATAAAGAGAATTATAATATTACTTATAAAATATTCAAGACATACAATCATTGTACATACTTGTTTTCCTTTTATTTTCTTATTAAATCCTAAAAGATTTTCCAATCAAAAGAAAGAGGCTTGTGCAGAGCACTGGTTTCTTGCATCGCCCATGTACCTACATATGCTCATAATATTAGAGCAATAGCCCACTGTCCGTGTTCCCACGGAGCAATCAAAATGATATTCTAATATGACAGTTCGGCCCTCCAGCCTCTTATACTGCGATGTACTGTAGCGCTCATAAGTCCATAAGCAATCTCACAAAGCAATAGAATGACGCTTCGGTTTCACTTACGACCTTCTTCTGTAAGTTGATTCTATACTATAGACACGCACACACACTCACTTTGTCTGTAATTGATACTAGCTTATAATTTCAACTAACTTAATATATGGCATGCTAGCTTAGTCGTTACCGCGCTTGGGTAGGAACGATTTTGGCAAGCTCTAAGTCCGAATCTCACCTGCGCCTGCGGATTAAGCTTGATGTTATTTTCAAATAATTTCCATTTATAGTTTTTGTTATGTTACTAATAATACCTAAAAGGAACAATTTTTGATTGTTTCAATAAAATTCAAGACCACTTAAAATAATCGATTGTCATTCAATACTTGTCTCGTTCATCTTGTTTCCATATATAATAAAAGTTTGTAGATAGACCACAGAAATATACTCGATGTAGCGCTGCTCAGGAATGTGAAACTCCGTTTGCAATCGATAGAGACGTTTCACGAGCTTAACTCTGACCACCGCCCAGTAGTTATGCATCTTGCCCCCTACTCTGGCCCAAGCGATCCCAACCGCCCCCTCAGACCCAGATGATAACCGGCTGGAGGAAAGTAAGTGAAAGACTGAAATCCACCACATCGCCTCAATTGGACACCATCCCCGATCACATAGTGTCAGTCGCCGACACGACGGCCGCAATCGACTCGTTTATTGAGCACGTTCAATCCGTTTTTCGGATTGTTCACGGGAAGTTCCGGTGATGGAAGACCATCGCTGGAAACTACCTTCTGACGTACGTGACTTGATAACCGAGAAGAATGCGGCTATTCGTGCCTACGACTCCTTCCCTTGTGACGCGAACAAAGCCCACATGCGCCATTTACAGCGTGCTGTAAAGAAACGCATAAGGGAGGTTCGCTCAGAGGGTTGGAACAAGATGCTCAGTGAACTCGAGCCCACTCACCAAGCCTTCTGGCACCTTCAGAGGAAATTGCGCTCCTCCGAGGAGGTCTCTATGCCTCCCCTCATCCGCCCCGACAAGAGCGTCGCGTTCGACAGCACCGACAAGGCCGAATGCCTTGCTGACAGCCTAGAGTCCCAGTGTTCTCCCAGCTCTCAACCAGTAGACCAAGCTCACCTGAACAAGGTCGACGCTGAAGTCGAACGGAGAGCCTCACTTCCACCCGTTGAAGACCCTGATGATCCTCTGCCTCCCGTCACTCCAGACGAAGTGCACGACATCATAAAAGGGCTCCAAGCTCGTAAAGCCCCCGGTTCGGACGGTATTACCAACAAGGTATACAAACTCCTACCTGCCCCTCTAATAATGCTCATGACCGCCATCTTCAATGGCGCCTTGAGCAACAACATCTTCCCACAAGCGTGGAAAGAAGCAACAGTCATCGGTATCCCAAAGCCAGGCAAGCCAAAGTCTGAGCCCTCCAGCTACCGTCCCATTAGCTTACTCAACGTTCTCGGCAAAATCTACGAGAGGCTTATTTATAAGCGTCTCAAAGACTACGCCGAAGCAAAGAGCCCCATTCCCAACGAGCAGTTTGGTTTTCGTCCCCAACACTCGAGTATCCACCAGGTCCACCGTATCGTAGAGCACTTGTGCGCCGGTATGCAGCGTAACGCGACGACGGGTGTGCTATTCTTCGACATAGCGAAAGCCTTCGACAAAGTCTGGCACAACGGCTTGTTATACAAGCTTTACCAACTAGGAGTGCCAGATCGTCTCGTGCTCATTTTACGACACTTTTTGTCGAATCGCACCTTACGCTATCGCATCGAGGGTGCACTCTCGTACCCTCACCCTATTCGCGCCGGTGTCCCTCAGGGTTCCGTCATATCTCCTCTAGTCTTCACGCTGTTCACCAGCGATATCCCACAGAGTAAAAAGGCTCAGTTGGCTCTCTTCGCCGACGACACTGCCGTTTACTATACCGGTCATTGTCCCAATGCTATAGCTCGTACTCTCCAAACCTCCGCAAACGTCTTAGGCGCTTGGTTCCGGAAATGGAGAATCTGGGTCAACCCCGATAAGAGTCAGGCGGTTCTCTTCTCGAGACGTCGTCGACTCCCTCCCCCACTTCCCAGCCCGATCACTATGTACGGTAAGCCGATCCCCTGGGAGAAGCAAGCCAAATACCTAGGCGTGATCCTCGATGAAAACCTTACCTTTAAGGCTCATATTAAGGCGGTTCGCGCGCGTGCCTCCTTCGCTCTTAGCAGGCTCCACTTTGTACTGACAGCCCGTAGTAAACTGTCACTTCTAGTAAATGCAAGCTGCGCATCTACACCGCAGTCATCCGTCCCATCATGACCTATGCCTGCGTTGTATTTGCGCACGCTCACTCACGTCATCTCCATCAGATGCAGACCCTCCAGAACCGTTTCCTCAGAAAGTTCACGGGTGCCCCCTTCTATGTCCGTAATATAAATCTCCACGTCGACCTTAAAATGCCTACCATAAACCAGTTCATGAAACGCTTATCGAAGCGCTTCTTTGACTGTGGCATTAAACACTCCAACCCCTTGATCTCAGCGGCCGCCCGCTACACTCCCTCCCGCATTAGCAGTATTAGCCGACCAAGGCATACTTTAATCGCCCCCGACGATGCCACTACCCTCCTCCAGGAGAGTAGTAAGGCCACCAGCACACTACATAAGCCCAAAACCCGATCGCCGTCCTACCATCCTCGCCGCCGAGGCCCGCCGCGACGCCCAAATCCACGCCCCTCCCGAATCTTGCTCGAGCCAGCCCGCGCCGCTGAGCCTGTAGCTTTAAATTCGTCCCTAAATCACTCAAATCCTGATCCAGCTAGTCCCTTGCTGACCTCTTCCAGCGACGCCCTAAGCCGAGGTTCGTACCCCACAGGGGGTGCCCTTAGCGTGTAGTCGCTTAGTTTTTAAGTACATAAGTTTAAGTCCTGGCTGGAGGCCTTAATTTATTAGGGCAACCACAGGCAAGTCCGTCTAAGCAGACGACAACCTCATAGGTTGAACTGCGAGATGCAATTCAAAAAAAAAAAAAAATAGACCACAGAAAACTGAGTAAATTATTTCGATTTCTGTGAGGTAGATACAATTCGTTATGACTATTCACCGAAGCGTTGTTGGTTAGTGACGGATGTTTAAATCTGTTTACTAACGGTATTGTGGTTATAATTTACAAAATGCAGTGAAATATAAATATTGAAGCTTTGGCAATATTATTGCGCTGCGTAAAAGTGGACGTAAATGATAACACAAATAGACTACGTGTGAGTGTTATCATTTAAATATTTCATATTTTACTATATATAAAATCTTATTTGTTTAAATTTGTGAATGATGAGTAAATTACTTTACACGTTATGTCATTTCTAATACTTTTTCTTAACTATTACAGTCTACAGTATTTTTTTTAAGAGATTTCTTGTTTCACAGTATTTCACTAGAACAAAGAATGTAATACTGTTGTATTACATTATTTGTTCTAGTGAAATACTGTGAGCGCTTGTTTACAAAGTGAAAAGCTTATGTAAACAAGACTTCACATGGTGAATGAATATTGAAACAAACGGTCAAATCATTCGTCATTAAACACTGTACTCCACGATATTAAGGTTGCATCAACGTAGCCCAGCAAACAATAACGTATTATACAAGAACGTTAAGTTCCGGAATAGTTTATACTGTATATTTAATTATAAAAATGAGGTTTTGTTTCAATCATCTTTTCTTACAGAAAATTAATACTTAAGCTGTCCTCAATATGTTATCTATGTTTACTAAAGCCAAATAAAATGTGAAATACTCAATGTAAACAAATTGCCTTACATAACCACTTATTCAAATCACTTATTTTGAAAATTAATGATCAAAGCTTTATGTTTGTGATGAAATAAATCTACTCATAATTTTTTTTGAACATTGCACATGTCAAAATAAAACAAATTGCTTCTAAGTTCCTTGATATAGTATTGCACATCCTATTTGGCTGAAGAAGTTAATATAAATAATCGTATCGGTTTTTTATCCATAATATATGTAAAATATTACAACAAACAAATATGTTTTTATTTTTGTTTTCACTTGTAACGCTTGTTTTATTCTTAACCCATTATTGCAATAACAAAAATAATAAAAAGCAGCATTTTCTTTGAATATTGTTATTATTGCAAAACAAAATAATAAAAAAATTGGCAATAAAACTGCGCTGCATCTTATCAGATCGGAACCTAAGCCGACCGCTTCTCAGTCCAACGCTTGGCGCCTACTGCTACCAGCTCTTATTAGATTAACTCGAATTTTAGCATTGCCATAAACCGGCCAGGTCACGAGCATGATGATGCATGTCTAACAAAAGCGACGGAAATATAGTTTGTTTCGTGCAGTGCGATGCGAGTACGGGACTTTACGTCAGTGTGTGCCGTGCAAAACTGCGATCTTTGTGGTGTTTGTCGTTTAAACACATACCGTCGTACCGCGAGTTCACAGCAATACGACTCTTAACGTGCCTATGCACTTTTGAACGCTTACTGTACGTGTAATAAGACTGGCTACCTATTTGCGTAGATTGAATTCAGGCAAATAGAATAGACGCGTGGTTGCCAACAAATATCCCTTCTAGAGAAGTCTCATCCCGGCAAACTTCTATCGCATACATTTCGTAGGCTCTTATGTGCTCCCCTAAATATGTATTTTATCAGTTGCAAATGTTTATGCAGAAGTATGCCGTAGTCTAGGTTGGTGTGCAGAATAGTTCGTTCAAAGGAAGGAAGTCGTAAAAAAACCACAAAATCGCAAAAATAGCTTATAAATCCCACGATAGCCGTTCAACACAATTTGACACTGACGTTCCATTTTCCGTTTCATGTTTTCACTACCGTTATAACACAAAATAACTTGTACATTTTTATGTACGGTATGTTTACATAGTAGGTACTTTTTATGTTTCGTATCATATCTTTTTAGTTTATTTATCTAGAAATAAGTATAAAAGAAGGAAAACCGACAAGCAAAAACGTACTGAGGTGTAAGAAGGTAAATCATCAGTATCAATGTAATTCACGAAAAACGTTCCGTTCGTAAAATGCACGATTAGCGTATTTATAAATAAATTAAAATCATTAATAACTTTTAATTCTCCTAGTTACTCAATATTTTTATACAGAACTCCTGTAAAGTTATAATTATAACTCATATAAACTTACCCGTGAACGGTGCTCCGTTAATTTTTTTTAACTAAGCGGTTCCAAGCTCGCCATCCTTCTTTGAGGTTGTTTGAAATAAAAAATAATATCCATCATTGATGGGAGTAAGTTCATCAACGAATCTTTACAGAGAGAAAAAAAAATGTTTGTTATTTAAAGCGAATGTTAAAATCCCAAAAAAAAATAAGCCAATCTGCCTAAACATGTTGTAATATAAATAAATAAGGTTTGATTTTAGTTAATTATACAGTATCAAACTGCAATGAGGACTTCGTTTTATAGTACTTATTAACTGACTTCAACAAAGGGGGAGGTTCTCAATTTGGTTGTTTTTTTTTCATCTCAAAAGTCCGTCATTTATAATCCGATTTAAAAATATCTTCCTTTGTTTGAAAGGGTATACTTGTCTATGGTCCCATATAAATTTTGGTTTAGGTAGATTTTTTTGGACTTAGTTGTTGTTGATGTTATAATAAATTCATGTCACTGTTATTTATTCAGCAATTGTATGTATACGAATTTATGTGGGGTAGGTAAAACAACAATTAAAAAAAAATCTTCATTTCGAAAAAAAGCAACCGACTTCAAAAAAAAATACACTACTAAGTGCAAAAAAAAAAATAACGTAATTCGGTGACAAAAAATGAAAATACAAAATCAAAGACACAGACTTCCGTAATCAAACTTATTTTACACTTATAATTGTTTTTACTGGAAATCAGTGGTTTTTTATTGTAATAATTTGACAAAACTTTGGGCACATTTTCACTTCTTCATGGCTCAGTCGCGACTGAGCCATGAAGACCGACTAGTCGGTTCAAAACTGACAGTTTATTTTGCTTTCCACACAATGATTAATGCCTGTGAGTAGCTCCGAACAGTTTCCTTAACAGTTTGCAATACAAGCCATAAAGAGAAAACTTTTCTTTCTAACAACTTAGCTGCCACCGGCTGAGAACACTCCCGTATGTGAACACAGTGTAATGACATGCACCGACCGAGGTTACTTACCAATGTTGTTTGAACACCTGTACAATTTCCGCATTACAAGCATTTGCTTAAATCACTATGCAGTGCTAATTGGCTGGTTTTGCAGATATTATGCTTGTCGCACATAGGAGTGGCGCCGAAATTATACAAGCGCAGCGTATTTCATGCAAAACCAATCAGCTTAACCAAATTAAAGCTATTTGGAATTAATATCGCACAAACAAAATTTAGCAGAACCCAGATTCATAATACATTTTTGTTATTGATTTTGCGATTGAACATTAAACATTAATTAACCACGACTGTTCACAAAATGAATCAATCCAACATTATTATGTACACGAAACTTTATCTGGCTGTTTCCTTCCACATAAATCACCTTTAGTAATAACTGACGATTTAACAGTGTGATGACAAGTATGGTGTATTTTGGAATCCCCTCGGCATCTTACATTTGACGTGCTATGATATATAGTTTAATCATGCGGTGCGCGCTGAGAGCCGCCGACAAACTCAAACTCAAACTCAAAGCATTTATTTCAAATAAACCAATTACAGGCACTTTTGAATTGTCAAGGTCGGTCGGTCAGAAAAATGAAGCTAGTTGCCCATTCCAAAGCGTAGTAGGTACCTATGGAGAAGAACGGGCAAGAAACTCCACGGACACTCTTTTAAATCAAATTATGTTTACAATAGATTGGTTACATCATTCATGTTGAAATTATGCATGTGAGAACGATGCAGAACGTTAAAAGCGTCCGTTATTTTAAATATGAAAACAATTCGAAAATAAAATTTAATTAAAATACGCCGTGGCAGCTAAGAGATGACCAGTCTCAACTGACGGCGCCCGTTCACGAACATGACGCATGGATTAGCACCATTCAACTCAACCATTTTGAAGGGAGCTAAATGATCCAACACACGCGCCACCATCAGCGAAACATTAAAGTGAGCATGACATACTCTCAGCCGCCAGGACACATTCAAGTCAATGAAAGACGTACCCTGTAAATGGTAGCTTTAAAGCATGTACATAGTACTCACATAAGGCATATAGCAATTATACAGTACTAAAAAAGTTGAGTTTATACAATGCAAAGATTCTTGTTTTTAATCTTCAGCAGCTCCAACAGTATTTTTAAATGCTAATCAATTAGTTGATGCGTCCTTGAGGAGCAGGACCAGCGATTAGCCAAGCATTTTTATCAGCAATGTAATCCCCTAACTTATAATATGCTCGGCTGCACAGTGTGCGTTTTATACAAGATTTAAATTTAGTTTCATTCAGTTGATGTATGTGGGGAGGTATTTTATTGTAACATCTTAAACAGTACCCCATGAAAGATGAGTCTACTTTAGCCAGCCTGAAACCTGGTTGAACTAATTGGTCCCTATTTCTAGTGATATAATTGTGTCTTTCACCTCTTTTACTAAAAAGATGTAGATTTTTCCTTACGTACATGATGTTTTCATAGATATATTGACAAGGTACCGTCATGATGTTAATATCTTTGAACAATTCCCTTAGAGAGTCGCGCCTGCGGAGGCCATATATGGCTCTGATGGCTCTTTTCTGCAGAATGAAAATGGACTCGATGTTTGCAGCCCGTCCCCATAGTAAAATACCGTACGACATAATACTATGAAAGTAACTAAAATAGACTAGTCTCGTGGTATCTACATCAGTAAATTGACGGATTTTTCTCACAGCATATGCTGCTGAACTTAGCCGTCCTGCAAGGGATGTTAAATGAGGACCCCATTGAAGCTTTGAATCGAGCGTGATCCCCAGGAAAACAGTTTTATCGACGAATTCTAGTTTCTCTTGATTCAATACTATCTCACAATTAGTACTTTTGACATTTGGTAAAGAAAATCTTATGCACTTAGTTTTTTTCCCATTTAATACCAAATTATTAGCAGTGAACCAATTTTGGATCTGCAGTAAGGCGTTATTCACGTCGTCAAGATTTAATGCACGCCTATTAATTTTAAAAATTAACGAAGTATCGTCAGCAAATAACACCATATGTGGTTGGGTTTTAAACAAATGAGGTAGATCATTAATATAAACTAAAAAGAGGAAAGGACCCAATATCGAGCCTTGTGGTACACCCATTTTTACTTTTAGACCGAGTGAATTGACACCGTTTATTTGGACTTGCTGTTGTCTATCATTCAAATAAGATTTTACTAAACTGATCGCAAGTTTTCCAAGTCCGTAATGTTCAAGTTTTAAGAGCAAGGTTTCGTGGTCGACGCAATCAAATGCCTTGGAGAGGTCACAAAAGATTCCTATGGCGTCTTGAGCCTCTTCCCACGCTGTAAATATGTGTTTTAATAAGGTGACACCGGCGTCAGTCGTACAACGTCCCTTTGTGAAACCATACTGTTGACCGTGTAAGATATTATTGGTGTCGAAATGATTTAACATTTGATTCAGCATTACCTTTTCAAACACCTTGCTGAAAACCGGCAACACGGATACGGGTCTATAATTATTGGTATCTTTACTGTCCCCGGATTTGAAAAGTGGTATTACCTTGCTGTATTTCATTAGATCCGGGAATACTCCTTGATCCACACACAAATTAAATATTAAAGCCAAGTATGGCGCTATAGTCTCAATAATGGAGGTACAAACTTTAACAGACATTCCCCATAGATCTTCTGTTAGTTTGATCTTGATTTGCTTGAAAGCTTTCACTACTATTGTGGGGTTTATATGCTTGAATTTAAATTCAATCTGGCAAGATGAAGTATTTGCTTTTAATAAGTCAATAGAACGCAGGGGCGAGGAGTTTAAAGTTTCAGTCGTTTTAAGTGGGATACTGGTAAAGAAATTAACAAATTCTTGAGCAACTTCTTTGTTAGTGCTTACGAGACCACTTGAAGTCTAAAGTGTGAAATCATTATTGTGTCTTTTATTCCTGTTGGTTTCGTCATTGATAATTTTCCAAACCGTCTTTATTTTATTATCGGCTGTTTTGATCTTGTTGCTAATGTACAAGGCTTTAGCTACCTTGCAGGTCTTTTTAAAAGTTTTAGAGTAATTAGCAACGTATTTATTAAACGTTTCAAAGTTAATATAAGGCTTAAGGCCATACAACTCAAACAGTTTTTCCCTACTTTTCCTAATACCTTTAGTTGCCCAGTCACTGAACAAAAAATTGGGGCAAATTGTTTTTGTTTTTTTCTTTAAAGTATTATTGAACTCGGTGCTCACTACCGAAAAAAAATCCTCATATAATTCGTTTACGTTGTTTCTAATATGGCCCGGTATACTTAACTTACAAATTAAGTTATTATTAAATCTATTTAGATTGCTAGGCGTTATTTGTCTAGATTGTATCTGAATTTTTTGTAAAGGTGTGTTTGACTTGAAGGCAACGGTTTGACCACTGTGATCAGAAGGGAGATAATTTACAATGGCTTTATGTAAATAGTCGCAGCAACAAAAAATATTATCAATGCATGTAGCAGAATTTGTAGTTATGCGGGTGGGTTCTGAAAACACATTTGACAAATTGAACGATTTAAAGAGACTTAATAATCGACTGCTATTTGAACTATTCTCTAAGATATTAATATTGAAGTCACCACAGATAATTAGCGATTTTTTACCAGTTGCCAGTTTTGCTAGAACATCTTCCATTACTGACTCAAATACGGAGTAGTTTTGATAATTTGGGGGTCTATAAACGCACACTATAACATGCTTATCTAGCTCAACACAGGACAGTTCAATGCTATGTTCAACCGAAAGATCAACTATATCTTTACGAGTCTTAGATTTAATAGACTTTTTAACTAAGATTAGTGAACCCCCACGCAGCATAGATTTTCGGTTAAAACAACTGCCCACATTATAATTTTCATAATTAATTAGCATTTCATAATCTTTCAACCAATGTTCAGTTAAACAAATAATTTCAAACATGGTATTTTCTAAAAATAGTTCTATTTCTAACTGTTTCGAAGAAAAACCTTGAATATTTTGATGAAATATTGTCAAGGAATTCTCTTTAGTACCTTTTTTGCACTTAACTAATTGCGAGCAAGAAGACACCTTGTTGTTGGTAGGTATAACTGTATTGTTACTGGTATCTTCTGTTGTCTTACTATCTAGTTTAAAGTAACATCCAGAGTGAGCTCCAAGACTCCCATGCCATCACCAGGCAATGAGATCCTACTACTTGTGGGTCCCACATTTGGACAAGGATTTGCCATAGTGACACATGGATAGTTGGTTCCACTAAACTGAAGAGTTCAAGAAATTTCTTGAACTCTTTCTATACATGTTACAATTCCTGATATGGACGAACTTTCGAACAATAATAAATTTTTGACTATATACAAAGCCTTGCTTCGCTTGCTACAGCTCTTTCGGGGACACAGACTGCCTATTGGAGGAATTAAAAATGTATTGATTATGTAGGTGAGTAAGTGCCTACTTACTAATATGGTACGTAGTATTTTCCAAAACGTTATTGGCACAAACAAAATCAGTATCACAGTCATAATTTCATTGACATCAATAACGCCGAACGTCTGTAATTATGTTAAATACTTACGTACGTTTTTTTATATAAAATAAGTTCATGAGCATGAAAGCTTCTAAGTAAAACATGAAATTCATTAAATGTACATTGCCATACTCACTTCAAGCAGCACTTCTTTGCCAACGGCACTTACTTATTCAATTTTTTTTTAATTAAAATGTCAATTTGATTTGATACTTTGGACAAAAACGTTAGTGTTTTAATTCTGAACATTTTAGATTGTTATTTTATATTTAACTAGCAACCCGATCCTACTTCGTAAGGTTTTTACGACTTGACAAAACATCGAGATTTATTTATTAAACATATTTACCTTTTATTAATATATTAAACACTTAGACCTTCCAGAAAAACTTTCTATAATGGTGAAACCTACATCAAAATGCGTTGCGTACTTTTAAAGAAAAACGCGATTACACAGATATACACTAAAAGCGACTTCAAAAGTTTGTTTTATTTTTATCGAGGATAGAACTAATTTTAAACACGACTTGTGATTTAAGAGATCTACATCTCTGCAAGACATCAGCTGAACAACAACTTAACGTTAGCAAAACATTCACGACTCTGTTGGCTAACAATAATGTTCGAACTGTGTATAAATTCTACTCAGTTTTTGTTTTACCATATGAGACAGAATGGAACATATATAGTAACTAGCTGCTCCCTGCGGTTTCACCCGCATAAATCTTAATCTCGTGCGAGTATCGGGACAAAAAGTATTCTATGTGTTAATCCAGGTTATAAACTATGTGTGTGCCAAATTTCATCCAAATCCGTTCAGTAGTTTTTGCGTGAAAGAGTAACAAACATCCATCCATACTCAGAAACTTTCGCGTTTATTATATTAGTACGATACACGAACACGCATGCATACAATATTAACTAACTCGACATTGTGATATAAAATATGAATTCTTATCTTCTCGTGTCAGAAGTATTCTAATTTTGTTATGAAAACCATGAAATTTCTTAAATCTAAACTTCCCGGAAGCAAAACGTGAGAAAAAGATATTGCATACACGAAAAAATCGTAGAAGGAAACGGCAACCAATATAACTCACTTGTAATACAAAAAACACAAATATGGAATACATTTTCATAATTATGGAAATAGGACATCCGCATATGTATGTAAGTATTTCATATCTACAGATCAGCTTTCGCCGTCTCTTTTTAACACAAGCTAGCTTAGCCTAGACGATAAGAGGTATATTTTCAATATCCTTTAGAGTGCATCCTTTACTTTTTTTTTCACTGAATAACGTTACAGTACGCTACGTTCTTGTTATTTTTTTCTCGACATAAATGTAGCAAAGATAATTATGAGATGAAGAAGTTATTAAAAAAATAAATTAAATCTGATTTTTAAACATTTATGTAACACTTAAAGATACTTTTTATGTGAACATTGGCAAGATGCCGAACAAATTTTTGTTGACATTTTTTTTTTGCGTCTACTGATGAAAAAAATGTTAAAATACAGAGTTTGTATTCCTGAACAGTTTTGTCTTCAGTTAGACTTTTATAGGAGGTCGGGAATTAAAGGTATTCAAGTTCGAAGTTCAAGAGGTTATGTTTTATCAACAACAGACCCTAATCGAAAAATAAATATAGGAATACCTACCTAACAGTTTTAATATCATTGATAGATGTATATGTAGAGTAAAATAAACTACGGACAACGTATTAAGTATAAGCCTAGCTGACCGCGACGTGCGTAGGTCTGCGTCCCAAATGCGACGTAGGTACCTACGTAAATGCCCCCGGTGGGTTCCCACATTGACGAGGCGGGGGGGACTCAGTAACCGTGGCTTGATCCCCACGGTGAAGCTAAGAGGAAACCGAGCAGGGGCTGTTAGTCAGGGCTTTTGCCGAAAAGCCGACGACGTAGCAACCAAGGTTGCGGTGCCGCTTGGACTACATCGCAACTGAGGCCGCAGTGGGAGAGGAGTGCCGGTATTGCGGGTCGCCACCGTTAGATGGCGGACGCAGTGGGACCGCAGGGTAAGAGGAGTGTCGGTATGTTGTTGGCCGCTCTTCCTATCCTTTGCGGCCGAAAAATGGTAGGCGACGGGGCCATTTATCTGACTCGTCGCAAGGGGTTGGTCCCCTTGGTTGCCCAGACAGAACCGGGGTTGTCTGGTGCCCAGGGCTGTGTTGGTCCCTAGGCTGGTCACAGCGTGCCATGTGTTGTGTTCTGGTGCGCCGGTGATGGGGGGTATTCCCCAGAGGAGGGTCCGGTGACGAACAGCCGCGGCGGGTTTGCGGATGAATGATAACGCGTGCCCGTGTTCCCGCCTAAAGCGGAGAGGAGGACACCGTGGAGTTTTAGTGAGTTGGAGTCCCACATATCTGAACTATCTCTCCTTGATATTGCAGTATGCATGAGCATTTCTCAACGCAAAAAATAAAATAAATAAATAAAGTACCTACGTAAATAAATGTTCAAAGATATATTTATTTAATAATCTTAGCTAACTTTCTTAGGACAGTTATACATATATTTGATTAATTATATGGTAGGGGTAGGACATAGGTAGGTTAGATTAAAAAATACAAAATATTTTTTTTTTACATTTATTCCTCATCATCTCTAATCACAATGTCATCAAGAAAACCTGCGGGTGCTAAAATATTTGTTTGATGTCTGGCCCATCCTAGATACCATACTACAGTCATTGTATGAGCGCAACATCCAACAGTTCGTCGTCCAACTAAACACATAAAAACTTGAACAGCCACATAAAAGGCACACATTTGAATGCCACATTGTACTTGGTCCACCTTCTTCACTGACCAAAACTTCTCTTTGCAAGTTAACTGCAGCCATTGCAAGATCTCTACATGCCTCGCAGACATAGTCACGTTCCAAAATCTAGAAAAAAAAAGTATAATAGTCTTAATAAAATATAATGTTTATTCATTGAAACTTGCAAATTGTTTTTCATGATATTTATGGTAGAAGCGCAATATGTTGTTCGTCACCTATTTAGTACAAAGCTTTAGATGTCTACATATTAAATTATTTTAAAATCATGATTTTTAACAACATTGATTGCAACTAACAGAAATCAGACAATGTTTTCAACGAGGGTAAATTATTTTGTTCTATGCTTGCTATATGCTTGGTATAAGCAATGAAGATAATCAATATCTTGTAACTTGACTAGTCGCCAGAAATACTTACAATTTGTGGATATACCCAGCTGATAATGATAAGATTAAATCAGTGGCTCCCATGTTGAGTGCCAATGCTGGGTATCGGCGCAATGTATTGACACATATATGTTGCAGTTGACACACATGATGCGTGTAGGCCTTACACAGCTTCCAATCGTTTTAACAAATGGATTCACACACAACAAAGTCCAAGGTATCAGGCAGGATCGTAACCCAGAGTGTCAGAAAAAATGTCGCCGTAAAATAAAATAATCAGAATCCCTAGGCAAGCACTAGGCAAGTCACACAGAAAACAGTAAATCTCAGAGTCCATAAAAGCAGAAGCAGTTGATAAAGTAGAAAATCAAGGATAATCGATGGAATGAAACACAAAATACGAGATAAACGCGCAAGCAACGAACGACAAGTTGTGTTATGTTGTCTAATTACAGTACTCTTTGTTATGTTGTCAGTAGGCCGGTGGGTTGACTGATAAAATGTCATGTGATTTTTTTCGGTAACGTAGTTGCCATACTGGAATTATACTGAGATTTCATTTATGTATTCAAAATGATGACCTCTATATTCTTACCACAAACAATTATTTTTATTTTCACATTTATTAAATTCTGACGCAGAAATGTATTTCCTAAGTATATTATTGCAATACGAAAAGCAAAGCTTTTTATGTTACTTGCCCAAGATTTTTAATACATGGCAACATTAAACGTCCAGTCAAGCCAGAAAAAGATAAATAGCCATAAGTATTTTATGTCATCAATTAAATAGTCAATAGAATTTTCATTTATGACGATTTTTTTGCCCGGCCTCCATAGGCCATAATCTTGATTTCATAAAACTTAGTAAATTATTTCGTCAGTATATATCACGGTGCCATATGTAGACGCTTACTAATTCCATTAACAATTTCGTCGCCTTTGTTCTTTCGTTCTTTGAAAAGGGAAGTTTTTACATTTCGGTCAAAAAATGAAAACCTTCTGTCAAGTCATATTTCTTTATAATCTTGGTTTGAGGCCAAATCAGTAAAATTTCTGTCATATTTCTAAGTGGAATCGCTTTGGGTTTATACTTATAACACTGCGTAATGCAGTGTTATAAGTATTTTTACAGTTTGTATTTGTTGTCTTCCAGATTTTCCGTTCCGTCTTTAGTAACCATGCTATACATTCTGATTTGAATCAGAGGCACTCTCAATTCACCGATTTACGATGAAACAGTTGTAATTCCTTAGCGGACCAATTTGGTACTTTATTTCTGCTTATGCATGATAATGCACATCCGCACTATGCCACAGTCGTGCAAACACACTTGCCGCTGCTAATAAATCGCCGTCCTACCATGGCTTGCTCAATCGCCAGACTTGAATCCCATTACACGCATGGGATATGCTTCAAAGAAAAGCTCCGTCAAATATGGAAGCCGTACACACACCAGAAAATCTTTATCGCCTGTTACATCGAAACTGTTGCTGCGTTCGCGGCGGAAATACAGACTAAAACTTATTTATTTTACGTAATAAGTAAGGTAAGGTTTTTCCTTAAAAACTATTATTTTATCAATTTACCACATTTCAATGTCAGAATTAACTAAGGTGATCAAAGATGGGAAATCCAAAAAGAGCAAAAATACGAAAAGTCTATATTAATGCAAAAATCTGTAATTACATCTGCAATTTTGTTAATAATAAATTTACAGATTTAGAATTAACAGATTTTTCACTGTAACTGCAGGAAAACATTCATAACTTAATTATTCTATTTGACTGCATAATAATGAATATCCTGGACGTAATTTAATCTATGTTGTCTATAATATACCTAAAATATAAAGACATCAATTATTATTTATTTGTTTTGTAATTTGTAATGTAATTTAAAATTATTAAGTAAAATGCAATCAAATGTTATGTTCTTATATACAAAATTTGTACGCCGTTATTGGTAAAACATGGACGCACGCAACATCTATCATTCAATACCTTGCACGTGTGATAAGTCAGTTTATGTAAACGCATGTTTGACAAATAAATTATCTTATTCATAATCAGATTTCGTAAAAATGGTACAGTCACCCAGAATAATTACAATTCTTACGTTTCATTTTAATGGTGTAAATCGATGCCCTTACAAATAAGAGATAAATGACACTCCTAGAACAACTGAGGTCAGAGTACTAGAAAAGTAAAAAATAACAACTTGTCACTTCCAAACGAATTAACTGTCCTTCTCAGAACTGGAAAAATCCTAACACTGTTCTTAACTCTAACATAACCGTTCGGTTATATTCTAAAAAAAACACTATAATGGTCATCCACACTATTTTTCGGCTGGTATGATATTTTCCTTAACGTACACTGACAAATTTGTGATAAAGAGCCTTGAAAATTTTGTAACTCGCTTTGACAGAAAAATAAAACGTCAAAAGGAAACTTCAAAACCTTTGAACGAGAGAAACTTTGATAATACAAATCCGGTTAAAAATTAAATTCTATTCGTTTCCGTTCGGCATCGAATCTTTATACAGAAAGAGCTATGAATACTTAATTTACCGAAACGACGGCAAGCCGAAACTCGTTTAGGAATCATAAAGCGTAATGTTAACTTCGCCAACTATGCGTGGATTTAAAAACATTACGGGTTTAAAAAAGAAGAACCTTTTCATAACTGTAGTACCATTAGTAGAAATAGAATGTCCAAATGCCCGCTTGTTACAGCCTCTTGGTATTACTCTCTAGGGAATACAAATATTGAATTATAAACGGAAACCCTAAATACAGGATGTTGAACTTTTTAAACAATTAATAATGGCCACTATTTAACTTTCAGTTCACCTGCACTGAGGTGCATGTGCACGGAGATTTATACTCCGTTAAACTTTTGTTATAATATAATCATGTAATGCACAGGAGCTGTCCATTGAAATACCTTCTTACGGAATATTAAGAATGATGCCATAAAGAAGTGTTTTCCCAACTACAGGGAGAGAAATCATTTTGTTGAAAACTTTTCACATTATCAGTAACGAACCTAGACTTACACCCGCACAAACATGATCAAATTTGAATGACATGAAACCATTGGTAAGTCACTGCAATTTAACTCTTATTTCATTGTAATAAAGTACATTCTATTGCGTGAATTTCATAAAACTCTCGGAAATCATTGTAATTTATAACTTACCAAGATTTAAGTTACATTGCAATGGCTTACTACTGGTTTTACGTAGATCGTGAATGTCCTACTTTGCCGTACCTTTTTGGGATCGAGAACAATTCACATTTATCACCGAACATCTACGTTCATCTTAGATACAACTTGTCAAACATTATTCATCAATCACTCAAGGTGCGCTAAGGAAACAATTAGAAGATATCATTCCCCCCTAGAGAGCGCGTACGCGAACACTAGCTCCGTATATTTTAAGTGTCAATAACTCAAAGCAGCAATATTATAACGTGAAAAACGACAAACATTATCATAAGTTGACGAGGAAACGGTGCAAGTGTGGGCTAAAGCTAATTCGTGAAGTGAGACATTTAAAGTTAACTTTTACAAACAGTGCCTAAACAAGTGTTTAGTTTGATCTAAACACTGCATCTAAAGTATTATGCAGAAATAGTCCATAGAAAAGGTGTTTAAAATAACGAAAACTCTAATCTATTACCTATTGAACAGTGAACATTATTAAAAATCAAAATAAAAGTGTTTTTTTCTAATGTGTCAAAACACGTGGAGTGATAGCCATTTAAACAAAGGACTCACCTTTGGACCTTACGAACACACATCTAACGTACGTCGCTTAGCAAGTGTACCATTATTTCACACTGGTTAATTAACTGCCAGCTGGTCCGGTTAAGAATACTTTAACTGCGACGCAGTGTTGCGGTGGTTCGAGCCCTTGCTTCTGATTCACTTTTTGTGAATCTTTAAAATTGTTGATTCTGGTTTTCTATAATAATACTGCTCAAATGCTGCGTACACCCCCAAACTTTGTTGAATTAAATATGACGCAATCATATTCTGACTTGGCACTAAATCTTCCTGATAATGTTGAAGAACAGGTAAATGTCACTAGGAGATACAAACGAAGACTTGATTATGAACATTCGAAATGTCTCGAGAACTTCACGTCACAAATAAAGTTAATGTTTACATCATTCCAAGATCAACAAAACCAGAAATTTGACGTTCTAAATCAGTCATTAAATGTAATCAAAGAACTGCACTCAGACTTAAAGAAGTCAGTTATCGAAAATTGAGCTACTCCAACAACATGAGATTATTGGTTCGGTGATCAAATACAATAAATCACAGAAAGTGAAAAAAGGACTGCCATTAAACACCAACGACATTAAGATTAAAGGAGCTCCCCGGAATATTTATGTATCTGATTCTCTGACAGTAAAGACACAACAACTATTCTACTTGTCCAGGCAACTTGCTAAAAGTCGAGGTTTTCATGGATGCTGGATTTCATTTGGTAAAATTTATATACGAAAGTATGAGGGTGACTCACCCATTCAGGTGAAAAATACTGAAGACTTAGATAATATTAAATGACTGTTCATGTTTTCAGATAAGTTTATTGCTATTTTTTTTAACGTCTGTTTAAGAATTTATCTTAATTCACTGTACATTATACATACCACCTATTTTTTACCATTTTCGCCAATTAAAATTAAGTATACACATATACACAAACAACACACGCACACACAACTTTTCTTACATAAAATTATGATTTGGTTCTGTGGTGTCATACAAATACTACAAATTATCACCTGCTATGTTCGTTGTACACCAGTTTGGTTGAATCATTGTCCATGTTTGCAAAATAAGTGCACTAGTGCCGAGTTCTGTACAACTTACGTATTAGTCAACAAAACGGAAAATAGTCAAACTTTCTTTTTCCTTCTCAAATTGTCCTACGAGATTTTTGATGGCAGCTTTCGCTATGGTTAATGATTTATTTAATAATTTGGATCAATTTAATGCTTCTGTCTCTTTATGTTGTCACCCAGAAAATTGCTGCAAATACATACCAACGGCTACCAACTACCTAAAAATTTTACAACAAAATATACGTAGTATCAATTGCAATTTCAATGAGCTTTCAGTGCTTTTGTCTAGATTAAGCTTCAAATGCGACGTTATAGTGTTATCCGAGTGCTGGCTCCGTCAGGTATCAGATCTTCCAACTGTAAACGGATTTAACTCTTATAAAACGAACCTAACCTTTAATCAAAATGATGGAGTGGTAGTCATGGTTAGTAACGAACATAAATACACTATAGAAGAACCACTTCTTTCTGAATGCAATTGTTTGCTAATTAAATTTGGGACTAACATAGTTATTGTGGCAATCTACAGGTCACCGTCTTTTAAGAGTTTGGATACCTTTCTACAATCACTCCACAACATTCTTGAACCGTTGCAATTATTTCAAAATATTATAATTGTGGGTGACATTAATGTAAATATACTGAATGTTGATTCTAATGCTTCGTCATACCTAGATATTACTTCATTTCACGGTTTACTTCCGGCACATAACCTACCTACTAGAGGAAATAGTTGCCTAGATCATGTTTTAGTTAAGAGCAAGTTACATTCTTATACATTTAACCTTCAAACTTCAGTAACTGATCATGATGCCATCCTATTTTGTCTCAAGCACAGAGGTTCAAAAAAACCCTTAAATAGTAGAGAAGTCAGGCACTTTAACTGGACCGAGATCATCTCCGACTGCTCAAAATTGGATTTTAGTCAAGTTTATGCTGAAAGCGACTTAAATCTGGCAACCAGTAGGTTTATCGAATTATTGTCTAATCTAACTTTAAAACATATGTCGATCGTAAGGATGCCTCGAAATAAAACTACCCTAAAACCCTGGATAACGCCTGGACTTCTAAGATGCATTAGAAATAGGGACAATATGCATATTAAAACAAAACAAGAACCAAGTAATGAAATCGTAAGTTTAACATATAAACGATATCGAAATTATTGCAATAATCTTCTTAAAAAAATAAAACGTCAGTATGAACAAAACCAACTAAATGTGGCTAAAGGTAACTCTAAATTATTATGGGACTCTATTAAAACTATAACAAATTATAAAAAAAATCGTGAATCGGCTGAAGAACTACTATATACAGATCAAAGCCCTCAATCATCTATTGATAATGTCAATACCTTTTTTTCTACTATTGGAAAAGTGTTAGCTCAACGCATACCCTCAAATGTGCCATATTTCAATAACACCGCTGAATTTAGAGATGCCGCCCCTAGCAATTCATTCGTACTACTCAAAGTGGATATTGTAGAAGTTAAAACTGCAATACTAAATTTAAAGAGTGAATGCTCACCTGGTTGGGATAACATCTCATCTAGGCTATTGCAAAGTGTTGTGGATGTGGTGGCTCCCGTTATCACTGATCTCATAAATCGTTGCTTTGATACAGGTGTCTTTCCCAAAGCACTAAAAAAATCAATTGTTATCCCCATATATAAGGCTGGGGATACAGGCTGTGTCAACAACTATAGGCCCATCGCTATCCTTTCTTCACTATCAAAAGTGTTTGAGCGTACTATTAATTGTAGAATAATAAAATACTTAGAGTCAAATAAAATTCTTGCTGAAACACAATATGGATTTAGAGCACGTAAATCCACGGATGAGGCTGTTCACAATTTTTCTGATTTTCTGGTAAGAAGCATAGACGAAAACAAGAAATGCCTAACCGTCTTCCTCGATTTTGCCAAGGCTTTTGACACAATGTCTATCCCCACCCTAATTCGTAAATTATCGAATATGGGAATACGGGGTAATGAACTAATATTAATAGCTGACTATTTATCCGATCGTACGCAGCGTGTAAGGATCGGGGACCACCTGAGTGATGAACTTTCTGTCGAGCACGGGGTTCCTCAGGGTAGTGTTCTTGGCCCCACTTTGTTTCTGTGTTACATAAATGAGCTATGTCATCTTAATCTTGAAAACTGCAAAATAATATCTTACGCAGATGACACAACTCTTACTTTCAAGGGAAATTCTTGGGCGGAAGTATATTCCTTAGCTCAATCTGGTCTGAATACGGTCTGTCACTGGCTCGCTGCAAACTCGCTCACTCTTAACGCAGATAAAACAAAATACATTCCTTTTGCAATCAGGTGTGTAGAAAACTTCTTACAAGATAAGCCTTCCATAATTGCTCATCAGTGTTCATTTCCTCCTTTGAATCAATGTAGCTGCTCAACTGTACAGCCAACGCAGAGTATTCGTTATTTGGGTGTAACCATTGATAAAAGGTTGTCCTTTGATGAACACATTCACAACTTATGTAAAAGAGTGCGCAAACTGACTTATATCTTTAAACAGCTTAGACAGGTAGCAAAGGGTGAAACGCTTAAAATGGTATATTTTGCACTTGTTCAATCTATACTGACGTACTGTGTAACAACTTGGGGAGGTGCCGGTAAAACTAAAATGTTGGAAATAGAAAGAGCCCAAAGGTTGATTCTGAAAGTTGGCCTTTCAAAACCACGGCTCTATCCCACTAACGCACTGTATCAGGAAGCTGAGGTGTTGACTGTTAGGCAAATTTACATCCTTTTTACTATTCTACGGCAACACTCTGATCCATCCTCTTTCGATCTTTCTAAATTAACAACGAGGAGGCAGTATGCAATATGTAGCACCATCAAATCTAAAACAGGTTTTGCCCAAAAATTTTATACTTATCGAGGACCTGAACTCTACAATAAGATAAATAAAGAGTTATGTATTTTTAGTCACAACAAGTATAAATGTAAACTTATATTGACTAACTGGCTACTAAAATTGAACTACATAAAAACAGAAGACCTACTAGTCATAAAAACGTAACAGGAACCATTTGTCTAGTTGATAAATAACGTGACATGAACCCACTGACATACCCTATCACCCTTTCAACACTTCACTACACACACACATACACACAAACATACACACACACACATAACACACACACACACATAAAATATACATCACACCCTGACCCACATCCCACATGCAACGTGAACTCCACGACACTTCATACATATTTAAGTTAGATTATTTTTATTTTTTTTCATTGTTTTTCCTTCCTTCCAACAAATAGTTTGCCCTTATAACATTAAAAATTTAACTTTCGCTAAGCACTTTATATAATAATGTTTTTGATGATATTTTTTCTGTAGGGGGGAGTCCCTGGTGTCCTGAAATACAAGTCTCGGCTTAGTTTAGGCACCAGTCTCCCACAAATGAACATTGTACTGCATCTTATTTATTATTTGTTCAATTTTTAAGTTTTTGTTAATAAGTGTTATTTGTGGAAGAAAAATAAACATTTTTTATTATTTATTTATTTATTATATATGCTCATGTATACAAATAGCTTATAATAGCAAATGCGGAACACGCATTTTGTCCAAAAATAAATCGCGGCAGTCTGCTGAATCACTCTCTTTAACGAGTTGGAATAAGACGAACGAATAGTTTCGTTGTGTCTATTGTTACCTCTATTCATTCAGTATCAAATCATAGATATTCGACAAGTGGTGGCAGGTACTTTATGCTTGTAAATTATTTAATTACTACTGCTCTCAAAACGGTGAAGGAAAACATCATGACGTAACTGGCATGTTCTAGAACCAAACATTCGAAGATATTTGTGACATCCGCCAACCCGTACTGGGCCAATTATGGCTCACTGCCTCTCACAGAGAGGAGGCCTGTGTCTTAGAAGTGGGAACATTATAGACTAATTATTTTATGCTTAATTTTTATGTCGTGTTAATATGTGAAAAATCGTTTGTATTGCATCATTAATGAAGGGTTTTGCGGTTATTGTTGTGTATATTTTGAATCCTTATGTACGCTATTAAACCTGAGTGATACAATTTGTCAAGTATTTGACAATGACGCCGCAATCAACGTGGCCACTTAATAGCTCAAACTACACACATAAAATAAAACAACGAAGAAGAGTACCATCAACACGTAAAGAAGAAAAAGTATTTGAAAATAGTAATTTATGCTATAAGTGTATCATACAACGTTTTACTATGCAATGTAATGGAAATGTAATATCGAAAATTAATTTATACATAAAAATATAATTCTAGAGTAATTAATAGCGCGTTAAAAGTATTACTTTTATTGTACCTTAACCAAGTTGTAAAACTTTTCACAAATAATAATAACTCTTTTCGTGGGCCTGACAACAGAGTTAAAAATAAAAACTGAAAAGTAAAAGCACTCGTGTAAAACAGTGGCAGTCTCCGCATAACTTGGCGCCTTGGAAAACGCTCTTTTCGAACGCATGCATTGTAAATTTATACACATATATTCTATCTAATATAATTTTCTATTTAATACCCTGCGTTTTGGCTATTTAACTGACGCATTTTGGGTGCATAATAGTGATACACCTCTGCCTAGCCCTTCGGGGATTAGAGGCGTAATCATTTTACAGGTATGCTTTTTAAAACGGTTACAACTTCAGACTCTTCGGACTCAGTCTCAAGACTAGTTCCCTATTTCGCGAGCCAAGATAAATGATATATGACTTCAAATTGCATATTACATTTTTGACAAGCTGATATTTACAACAACGTCAATTGAGGTTGAAAATTACACAGTCTGTTGTGGGTATCGAAAAACTAGTACACCTCAAAATTGAGATACATTAATTACGTAAACAGTTGGGGCACAAGACAAAACAAAAAAGATAACTACGAGCCTACGAGACGGGACAACGGTAAGTAAAGGTTATGAAAACATGAAACAACAACAAGACACCAAAGTAAACATTCACCATAATTGCGTAATCTGTTTTCAGTCTCCCGGCAGCATCAACAATTCTTCATCTCATTGATGGAGTCGCGCCTGGTGCCTTAGGATACTTGGCTATCAAGGGCGTGAGCTCGTCGGTGGAAGTTACCTTGTGCCGACTTCCATCAGAGGCCTTTATGAAGATGACACCGTCTTGAGTCCAACACGACCGCATGCTAAAGTGCTCGCGCGCCCTTCCGAAGACAGATTGCCTGACCCTGGTCAAGAACTCCTTGACAGATATTTTGGTGCCTTTCAAGCCCGTCTTTGCCTTCCAAACTGACGCCTTGATGTCCACACTGGCGAACCTTACGAGGATAGGCCTGTGATGTTCCTTGCCTTGGGCTCCAAGCCTGTGACAGGCTTTAATTGAGGATGCTGAGAGATTTTTGAGGGCAAGCTTGGTATTGAGAACCTCCAGAATTACTGCTGTGCTGTCTTCGTTCTCCACTTCAGCAAGACCTTGGAAAACCAATGCTTTTCGCCGGTGCCTGGTCTCTAGGCCATCAATTTGTTTGGCACACTCACTGATTTGGCTTCGGAGCAGGCCAAGCATAGAAAATATGAGCTCCCGGAAACTGCGGAACTCTTCGGCTATCTTTGCCACTGTGTCCTTGGCAGGACCAGCGCACTGGATTTGTGCTTCAAGCTCACCCATCTTCCTCAAAAAGTTATCCTCTAGGATTTTCTGTGCAGCAAGGACTTCGGCAAATTGAGACATTCTGTGATGTGTAGTGCCAAGAAATGTTGTATAATAGTGCAGATGATGAGCTGGCAGGCGGTGTTTATAACGTTTCTATGTCACATAAATGTGCCACAAACGTGAGTACTTATAATATTCCTACTGTAGACTAAGTACTGACGTAAACTTAATCAGTATTTTAATTTAATTATATTTTAAATAAAATTCCGAATTCTTAAAACGTCTATACTTTTTTAACACCTACCCCCGAAAAAAAAAAAAAAAAAAAAAACTTTAAAAAGTATCATCAAACATCTTTATGGATGCCGGAATTTTTCAAACGTTATTTCGAGCTCGTGTGTGTATGTTCAAAAACAAAATTCGTGGTTACTTTTATTGCGAACTACCCATTTGCCTATTATTACTTGCAACCTCCGAGACCACAATAAAATAACTATGAATTGTGATCAGATAAAAATATTTCTAAAGTAATTTCTTCATCAAAAAAAATACTTCAAGGGGTTGTTTCACTGAAACTAGATATAAATGAATGAAAATCACCGGCGTATGATTAATTCAGGAAAGCAGTTTGAATATCCTGGTTAAAAATCGCTTACAAATGGAATTAGTTCCGCGCGATGAAACGTTCCGTAGCAAATGGGTTTTTAAACGGTAACGGCCAGTAGGTAAAATATTTTTACTCTTTATGTAATTTCGGTAACTCTAAATAAATTTTCTGAGAAACTTTTTTGTTCTAACGTGCACGCAGTGATAAGTATTGGTACTTTATAAACTTTGTTAACGAAAAGCTTTACATCTCACTTTAATATTTTTTGTATTCTTACTAAGATAACAAAAAAAACTGAAATTAAAATACCTGTTAAAAATTAGGTTATTTATTGTTTTAAACATTCAAAAGTGACTTTATACTAACTGTATCAACGAACCTACTTTCAAAAAAGCCCTTGCTAAAACAGACCATTACATAGAAAATGCTTTATTCCAAAAACTAGGAACGTATAAGGCGAGTAAAGATAATGATTTGCAAGAAATAAACTTGTTATTGCATAACGCATAAGTTTTATCCGGATTCTCAAACGTGTTCATTTTTGGGATATTCGTGCTTTGGGAATTATCAAACGACGCAGCACTCGACCGGGCGACGAGTGGAAGGAAATGTAAGAAAGTTTAAAAAAAACTAGTTGGGGTAAGATGTTTATTTCTCTATTTTAAATACCTATTTGATATTCAGGTTTCATGAAAAAAAAACATGTTCAATATACACGCATACACATACATAACATCACGCCTGTAATCCCAGAAGGGTTAGGCAGAGGTGTACCTATAGTACACCCACATTTCGCCAGTTATGTTTAAGTCCCATGTAATAGGTTGGCAAACATATTGCCTCCGGGTTCCTTGACTCCGGGCTGACACTGAGAAATTCCCGATAGAAAAACCCAGTAACGCTTTGTTTACCATGTGAAAGAAAGACCACTGAAGTGAAACTAATTGTGGAAATATTGAGTCGCCGTTGTATGCGACATGGCTGCGCTACGACAGCGTAGCTCACGTAGCGTCGGCGTGGAACCACAACCTACGCCGTAGCGACGGTACACACTTACAATGCATAAATACAAGTACTTGTTCAATTTATAAATTTCATAATTTACGTATGCGTGTAACATATACATAACGTGAGCCTATTAAGTGGTCTGTGCAACCTGTCGGCTCGTTGCTTAATGTTTAAAATGTTTACCTTTTAATTACGGACTGTGTGTACTCCCCTGTGGGACCCCCTGTTATTAAATATGTTCCACCGTTTTTGTTGTACCATGTTGTTTTGTGATACATTATTTAGGATGTTTAGAACATTAACTGCTCTGAGATTTACCTGCCTAGCCTACCTGACTATGTCAAGAAGTCAAAAAAATACGTTTATCATACTCAAGTAGCTCAAAGTTTTTCTATAGCGTCAACTTTTTGATCACCGGCCGCCGAGAGACTCTCTCACTGACACGCGGCACAATCTGAAGGGCACAGGGACAAGCTAAAAAATGTGTCGTAAAGCTTAAAGAACTTCTTTAAAAAACTTTGATATCGGACATTCTTAGAAAATATTTCATATCGACATTGAAGACTTTATAAAATTCTAACATTTAACTGCATCTCGTAACGCTATGTCTATTCTATTCTAACTTAGGTAAGAAAAACGTTGAGCAGAGATCAAGGTCACAACCTTGCTCAGTATTGAAGCATATACAGTCAGTTCCTTGAATTAATGAAAGCTCTACTGGTATAACTTTAGACACATTCATTTCTTACTTGGTGCAAGTCTTTCAAGAACAGTTTGGTTATACTTATGAATGACTTTTTGGCAATCATCAGAGAGTTATGTTTGGATCTAGGGGAAAACCGGGAGAATTGGTAGGCGAGATGGTTCGCATTGCCTACATCGTAAATTTACGTGAAATGGCAAAAATAAATGTTTCGACCCGCTACCAAAAACACCATCATCTCCTAATTGGTCTGAAAGCATAATTTAAAAAACAAACACTCCGGCTACACCGAACGATCGCGAATCATTCCCGGCTTGCACAGTGAGAAAATTACGAGTTTATTATAACTAGAGCATTATTTTTTGTGCAAAAGGGTCTCTAGAGTGTTCCGCACTGCGGTATAATTGCTACATCATTATTCTTCGAGAACACATTTCATTACACGCAACATAATGTGCAGGAATAGTGGGTGTTGTGTAAAGTGGTGGTGTGTCAGTTTATAAATTTTTGTCCCATTTATGCCCGTAAAATAGCCTCTGATTACGAACTCTCGTATACGCGACCATAAATAAGATAATAATAGGATACTATATTTATCACAGTTGGCTTCTGGCTGAATATTATTATAATAGTTTCGAACGCTATAGTTCGAGACTAACACATATAATTATACAACAGTATGTATTGGTTATCTACAAACATATTGAGGCAATAAATCTGACATGTTTTTCTATGCATATTGCACGCAGCATTGCTCGACATATTACGAAAAATTTCATGCATAAAACAGCACCTGCTTTGACTTTTATGGCCGAAAATATACCAAGGAAGTGTATCTTACAAATATATGATGACAGATCCTTTTAATAGATATCAACGCCACATCTTTTTCCGGTCAGTATGTCAATTTATTCCCAATAGTGCAGGTAAAATTCATTCGATGGATGTAGTTTTTGACCTGACTTAAATTATTTTTTGGAAGAACATTATTACCATACATATCTACATAAAGCAACACTGTGAACATTGCGGAGTTCGCGCAGCTGAATTTTGAGCCAAAGATATTCGAACTTTTTGCCATCGACTCGATAAAAATAAGCGCAGTCAATGTTTAAAGTGAAACACAATTATCGAACTTGAATCAAAATCAAAAAATCTAAATATTATTAATTTCACATAAACCCACATGGGCACTAATGTAACGTCAGGAGCTAGGTACATGGTTCCAATTGGTCGTTTCCTATGTAGAAAAGCCGGCAAGAAACTCCACGGTTACTCTTATAAAAATAACAATTGGCTTTTACAATGTTTTCAAATTACTTTGTTAATAGGTATGGGATGACAGTGTAGGCCTGTCAACAAGTAATCTGGTACTTACTTAACAAAATAGAAAAGGTTCTCCAAATCTACAGTTACAATCGTTTACAATCGTGCTTCATTCTCTCTGTAACAAACTCGTCTACAATATTACCTGTAATCAAGATGGTATACAGTATACAGCCTCTTTCTACTAATCTATAAGACTACTGGTCAAAACAGAATCCCTAAACTTCTAAATAAAGCAATCGCAGTTTCCTTGCTGTGTGACACTTCCGGCATTGCAGTTTATTCAGCGTACGCGCATCTCTGAGAGCAACATACATTATTCACCGTGTGCTGCACCAGCTCCCATCTGTAGCCTATTACTTGTCCAGTTCTGTTTGACTTCGAATCGGATTTGAATGTGTTACAGTAAAACTGCGTCACGAGAGCTTGTAAATGCAGTGCCAACGATGCCAAAGCGAGCGTTATGGCTTACTTGAAATTTAGTATTGGAAAAATTAATAATTAAATTTAAAGTGCAGTGAAAACCATTGAAAACCGATGAAAATCGACATCGATGACTTGTTTATACCTTTAGTTGGCGTTTTTGTCGTAGTTGGCTTTTTGTTTTCACTTTTTTTTACTCGGGCTATTACCGTCGAACAATTTTCATCGCTTATTAAACTTATTTGACACGAGTGTGTTCATCATTTCTGACGCGTTCTTTTCACTGACCAAGTAGAGATGTTCAATTCAACATTTGTGCTGAATGCTCTGGAATAATTAAATTTACAATAATCGGGCAAAATAATCCGACATTTTGAGCAATTCACACTTTAAATTATAATTAAAGAAAGGCACTGAGGAATGTACAACAACATTGCCTGCCCATACATGTTTCATTTCTAGGATTCTGACCGTCAGTCGATCAACCATTCTCATAAGTTTTGCCCCCAATTTCTTGTCGCGTCAATGTCGTTGCCAAAACATAATATTCTTAGTACAGTTTTCTTGAACTTCCTGGTTCAATCCCCGAGTTTAGAGACAATGTACGATGGCGCAGTCGCGAGTGTTAAAGTTTTCAAATTCCAACATAGTGATAAACGAAGTACTTTCTTTTGTTAGTAATAAGATCGATATCATGGACCAATAGAGTATAAGTCGCATCTGTATAACTGCGTTTAATGAGGTAGACATAAGTACGGCAAAAACTCTGTTGTTTGATTCGGTTCCTTCAACAAAACGTAGGATCCAAAGGAAACGGGATGGAAAAATGAAGAGTGATTTGGATGATATACATGCTTGCTAAAAGAAACAGATCCTGAACTGAATCCCATATTTGTTGCACGTGACCTACAATAACTTCCGTAGCCACAAAAACTATTATAGACCCACGTTGCTCATTTGAAGCAAAGCAATTTCCACATGGCTATTATTGATTTATCTTTGTCCGATCACAAGAATATCTACATGGAACTGAAACGAGCAATACCTCCACAGAAACAAAAGAGACAGAACGAGGTCACAGGTTATGAGAAATTGTACACAATTCTTGCATTATTTATTTATTTATTTTATTATTTATGTACACACAGTAAAATACAGAGGGACACGTCATAGTTACAATTTGAGTACAAAGGTACTGCTTATTTCTTAAGAAATTTCTTCCAGCGGACCTGCGAAAGGAGAATTGAAAAAGAAATGTAGACAATAGTGTGTGAAAACAAGAAGAGAAAAACATGAACAATGTGAAGTTTAAAACTAAAATAACGCAAATATATATATATATATATATATATATAACATGTATTATTTATATATACATAAATAAATACTCACAGTTAAGAGGAAAGGTAATGCTCTTTTAATCGATATTTGAATAGGGAAATAGTTTTTAAATCACGAATGCTAGGCGGAAGTGAGTTCCACAATCTTACAGCATGGACAGAGAAGGAATAAGAATAGTAGCTTGTTTTATGAGGATGAGATTTAAGGAGGCATCTAAGGTGCGATCTACACGATGCGTCGCTAGAGCGAGCGTAAGAAAAACGCTCACGCAGGTAGGAAGGATAAGACGGGTTGTGTAAGATATTGAAGAGGAGACATAAAATCCGAGTGTTCCTTCGAAGACGGATTGGGAGCCACTTGAGTTCCTTGCGAAGGTGAGAAACATGGTCATACTTTCGAAGACCGAAAACAAAGCGAATGCACAGGTTTTGCAAGCGCTCAAGCTTGTTTAATAGCTCCTCAGTAGCATCCAGGTAGCAGGCGTCTGCATAATCTATAATCGGCTGAATAAGTGTTTGTGCCAAAGTAATTTTAGTTTTCAAGGGTAGGAGACTTGAAGACATTTCAGCGAATGAAAGGAGAAATGTACCTTTCGGCTGACCTCATTGACCTGAGCACGCCAAGAAAGATTGGAGTCAATAACTACACCCAGATCCTTAGCGGTTTCAGTATAGTCAATGCGAACACCATCGAGATATAAAGGCATCAGGTGTGTAACATCCGCCGCATTGCGAACGAATCTGCTACCTATTATCATGGCCTGGGATTTGGTTGGGTTAATTTGCAAACCAAAAGACTTAGCCCAAACGCTGATGCAAGCCAGGTCATGATTCATTGCAGCAATCGCAGAACCCGCGTCAGCCACAGTAAAATGTCGGTAAAGCTGCAAGTCATCTGCGTAGAGATGAAAACTAGAGGAGATTACTCTGGTAACAAAGTTTATGAAAATTTAAAAAAGAAGAGGAGAAAGAACGCTACCCTGAGGGACACCCTCAGTGTGGCTACACCAATCAGAGAAGGACTCCTCCAGGCGAACACACTAAGAGCGTCCACGAAGGTAGGAACTGAACCAGGCTAAAGCGGAAGAAGAAAAATTGATAGATTTGAGGATTTCTAGTAAAATGTCGAAATCCACTGAGTTGAAGGCGCTACTAAAGTCAAGCAATACAAGCACAGTAAGGGACTTATTCTCCATTGCCCAGCGGGTGTCGTCAGTTACTTTCAAAAGCGCGGTTACAGTACTGTGACCAGGGCGAAAACCAGATTGAAAAGGGGATATTATCGAGTATGACGCCAAGAAAAATGATAATTGTCTATGGACTATGTGCTCAAAAACATTAGAGAGAAAAGGGAGAATAGAAATAGGTCTAAAATGGGTTAATGAAGTTAGGTTGTTAATTTTAGGCAAAGGTATTATGTGAGCTTGTTTCCAAACTGACGTAAAGGAGCAAGAGGAGAATGAGTGGTTGAAGATCTGAGTGAGTACAGGAAGTAACGAGGAAAGGATAAGAGTTATCATTCTTGAACACAATTTATCATTCCCGACTGCTGAAGAAGTAATCGCAAGTATTGACTTCTTAACGTCATCCTCAGTAACATCGCTAAACATAAAGTGAGAACATTGCGGTAACGGCAAGCTAGCAAGACTCTCTAGTGTCGCAGCTTTGACAACCGGATCAGGAGAAAAGGGAAGGATAGAGAAATGTTTATTGAGATCATTGAGGTTCACATCCTTACATTCGTTGGTTGTTGATTTGCCGATGCCTACAGATTTGAGAAATCTCCATACATCGGAAGAACTGCGGTTATTGAGTTGGTCGTGGAAATAGCGTCTCTTAGCATCTTGACACAGATGACTGCAGCGATTACGTAACGATTTGTAATAAGAGAGATTCAGCTCTGAAGGTCTGCGCTTATATCTGCTCTTAGCTTTATCCCTGCGAGCCATAAGCTCTTTAATTTGTAGCGTTATCCATGGAGCCGGGTTATGTCTAACTTTGACTCGTCGGATAGGGGCATGCTTATCATATAAGTCAAGAACGGTCGCATTAAAACAATTCACCTTATCTTCGATGTCATCGTTCTCAACCAGAGGGGTCCAATCGAGATCGCCGGCATCGCGCTGCAAAGCCTCCAGATCTATGCCCTTATAGTTACGGAGATATAAAAACTGGGACTTACGCTTGGGAACACGGATACGATACGAAAGATAGATGAGGTCGTGGTAAGAAAAGGTAGCCGTCAGTTGACCATGGTGAGAAACATTACTAGGAGAGGAGACAATCATTAGATCTAGAAAAGAGGGCGTACAATTCGGGAAATAGTGAGTTGCAGAAAGAGGCAGAACTTGAAGATTGAAAGAAGACAAGAGTAAAAGGAGTTTAAGAGAGCGAGTGTCATTTTTAATCAAACAAGTATTAAAGTCACCCATTAAAATAACGTTCTCATATATGGGGCAAAGATCACTGACAGTGGAGTCGAGAGAATTGAAGTAGTCAATGTGAAGATTAGGACTGTAGAACACTGCAAGCAAAACTTTTGTGTGATGAACAGTTATTTCAAGAAACAAGTATTCAGCCGACTCAGAATACCGTGAAGGAAAAGAACTGACCACCCTGTAGGGTAAGTCAGCACGGAGGTATATAGCAACACCTCCACCACCTATCATTGCGGATCCTATCATTGCGGATCAAGACGAAGCCGGGGAGTGAGTACTGAGAAGAGAGGAGATATGGCTTCAAAAAGGATTCCGAAATCAAGAGCGCATCCAGGTGAGCACTGCTAAAGGATGCCAGAAGGTCAGAATAGTGACCTGGAACACTCTGAGCATTTATGTGAGCTATATGCAGATTCTTAGGGTCATTGGAGAAAAGAGAAGAGATTTTATCATGTAAAGTAAGAGGTACAGAAGTGTCACTGTCCGCACTAACAAAACTAGTAGAAGAAGAGCACGAGAAGAAGCTGTCGTTAATATCAGCTACATCATCCATGAATATACCTTAATAATTATAACATAAATATAATTTAAATATCTAAAATACTAGAGTAATTCTTAAAATACCGTAAATACAAAAACAGTTTTCTTAGGGGATAAACCTCCCCCACACGCTGGTAAATCGGCATAATATTAATAAACATAATTAATTTGTGTATCTTTGTTAAAAAACAAAAATCAAGCAGAAATAGAAGCAAAATAAAATAAGACAAAAAGAAAACATCGAACTGTACGTAGAATGAAACGTGACACAAAGACGGATTTCTAGGATCGGTGTCACTGACATCTGTCTACATCCGTCACATTTATGAATTGTCAAAACATCTAACAATAAACGTATCGTACCAGCAATAATAAAAAATAAAAAGTAATAAGTTAAGCGGTGATACAAATAAAAATTACATATTTAACTACCGGCCCAAAATGATTGTTATGATACAAAGCAGCCAAGTTGAGAAGTTGTGAATTAAACGGACTGACAAAACAATAACAACGTAAATGTGTTACTTGCGCAAACGCGTCTTCCTCGTTCTTTTAGCGGGAGTAGCCGAGGTTGCGGCTCCAGGAGAACCAGGTTCTTCAGATTGCACTGTATCCTCGGTGTCGACTGAGCAAGATGGATATTTGGCCATCAGATCGTGAAGTTCGCTTGCCGTTTCGATCTTCCGGCGGGATTTGTCCGGGCAAATAACAACAATCTTGCCTTCCATGGACCAGCAATTGGACATACCGAAATGCTTACGAGCAGCCGTAAAAACACGATGCCGAACCTGTGTCAAGAACTCGGAGATGGTGATTCCGGTACCCTTGAGAGCTTTCTTGCTATCCCATACAAGTTGTCGGTGCTCCATTTTAAAGAATCGTACCAGTATGGGTCGGGCCATCTGCTGTGAGAATCCGAGTCTATGACAGACATGGATAATATTCTTGTCCTTACACACCTCTGTCAATTCAATTTTGTTGGATATGATACTGTAGACTACATCATGCAAATTTTCATTATCCTTTTCCGGAATACCATGGAACAACAGGACTTTTCTTCGCATAATGGTTTCATGCCTATCGAACCCAGCAGCTAGTAGCTCAATATGAGTTTTTAACTTGGAGAGTGCTTGACAGACAAACAGCTTAAACTCGGAGAACTCACGGGCAATGGATGCTATGTCTGGTGAAGCTGATGGCGTATCAGAGGTAGCTTGGCGCAATTTGGCTTCATATTCCTGCATTCTGGAGCCAAACAACTGCTCGAGGTCCTCCAAGCTGGCAGCAAGTTTAGTGTCCATGTTCAATGTGTGGTTGAAGTGAATCAGGAACAAGTGCTATAGACTTGATATCAATAGATAGCGGGTGTGGGGGGGTCTTATACAAAATTAACTGATTTATTTCATTAATAAATGAAAATAACTATTTAAAAATTTATTTTATCAAGAGCTCACAAAAATTTTAGTTATTTCTATGTCTACCCACGTAGTGTAGTTTCGCGCATTGTCAAATTTTGATAGTAAGTTCAATGACTATTACAGCTTAGATACTTGTACTATCGAAAACAAAGCAAAGAAGTACAAAGTATTGAATCAGCCAAACAACGAATGGATTAACAGACAAATAATTAATGGAATTAAGGAATACATTATGGAGCAAACCAAAATACAACCCTTTTTTACGTCTTACACGAACAATTAAGCGACCGCAAATAACTCAAACTATGATGAAGAACAGAGTTATGTTTGCAATTAAATCACTCATCAAGAACCAGTACTAAATAATGCAAACAAAAACTAAATAAAAATATAAAACTAATGGAGGATTAAACCATTTTTTTTCTTGTTATCCGTTTTCGGGACAGTATAGGCTACACTGTCCCACAGCTTGGCAAGAAACTCCCCCAAATTCTTCCAAGCATTCTTTTCTAGAGCCACTTCGACCCAACCGTTGCGGTACGCACCTAGATCGTAACCCAAATTGCATTTTTTTTAATTAACTATAAAAAGACAGAGCAGTGGTGGCCCAGTGACAACGGCCCCGACTTACGAATTGTGGGTCGTGAGTTCGAACCCAGGCAGGGTCTTTACTTTGTGTAAATAATTTCATCACCACTGCTCTGAAATCGGTGAAGGAAAACATCGTGAGGAAACCGACTTGTCCTAGAACCAAAAATACGAATACATGTTGTAGCGTTGTAATCGATTTCCTAAAGATCAACTAAAACGCTCATCTCTAGTTACGGTTTACGAGAGTGCTATCCCTAAATCTTTCAAATTCCCACCTCGGTGTCGTGGTGTAGATTGCGCTATAAATATCCCTGCTGGACGCCTAACGTCCTCTTTCCTTCGCATCAAGCAGTAAGTTTACATAACCCCGAGATAAACGGGTAAGTGCTCATGCTGCCTACCGCTGACTGACGTTATCGCTGCCTCCTCCCTACCGCTGGTAAGACGCCCGTCACGCGGACTACCCACGCGGCCGCTACCGCCGCCTTAACCTGCCATCCACGTGGGTCGTTGGTGCCGAGACCCCACGCCCGCCACGTGTTGAGGCCCCTGCCTGAGAGCACCACGTGCCTACACACACGGTCATTCATCCCTCAGTCAAATAGGCCTTGACCACGCGACAGAGGTAGGTCGGCATCCGGTGATACCGAAATGTTCTTTATCAACCATGATATTTTATTACTATTGCTCTTAGATAGCGTCTGAGTTCAGCATAGTCACTGTACCCTTCTAATAGGGCGGTGCATTACCTATATTATAATATTATAGACCGTGATGAAGAACCTAACCTAATTTTAAAAAGTTTCGGTACAATCAAATATAGATTTTAATGACATCCTGACCATGTTGAGAAAAAAAAAACAAATACATTACAATAAGAGTAGGTTGCACAAACTTACATAACGCTTTCACTGTTAATAAGTTATCAGATCTAATGTAGAGCCAAGTCCGTAATTCTACAATGTTTAACTCTACATAACTTACAACTTGGTCAAAATGTACGGCTTGGCCGTTTCGCGGCTGTCGCACAGTCACTCCTGTGGGCTTATGGTAAGAAATTAAGTCACTGGTCTTTCATTTTCTGTCATGCAATCGTTAAATGGAACAGCCAAGCCCTACATGTTCACCAATATGTAAGGTTCGTAGATTTAGGCCTTGTAGAGTTATGGGCTTGGCTGTACATAAAATTTGAGAACTTTTTATCGGTGAGGGTGGTATGTACGTTTTGGCGACCACTAATGTTTTTGGTAGGATAACATTTATTTATGTAGGGTGCTCTCTATTTCTTTTATTTTATCGAATTTTAACAATAGGATCACTTCACATCGATTCACACTATGTTTCATAAGATCCGGAAAGACTCCTTGCTACACTGGTGTTAAATATGAAAGCTAAGTAAGACGCATCACTCTGATCTGAAAGCACTCGTGTCCGGCTTGGCTTTAGGATCGCTTCTGCATATTAAATAGGTACCTACCTATGTGGTCTTCAGCTTGCTGTAGTGTATATGGTATTCCTTAGAATATATATCGTAAATCCGTGGTTGTGTTTATGCTATAATACAAATGTTTGAAGAACGTTGAAAATGTTCATAGAAATATCACAGTAATTTCATTATCCTTTCTAAAAGTTACTGCTTATAAAAAAAAGTAAAATTACAATAGGTACTACTTTGATACCTACACAAACCCGACCAAGTATTTAGTACAAACAAAAGTTACTCAAAGCTGTGAGCTTAATACTTAGGAACTCTGACCTTTCTTTTACGGCGACCTTTTGTCCTGTATTCTTGGTTAACAAAGTAAACACAGCTGAAAATTAGAAAGCTTTGGGAGTAAAAGAAAAGCAATCTTATAAAATTACCCACTTATTTTCGTATACAGCTAAATGCAAAGAAATACTTTTGAAAAAGATCAGAATGTATTTCATATCATAAAGTCCAGCAAGTAAATCCCCTTCACACCATGTGCTGTCAACGCGACGTAGATACTAGTTGCGGCTAGCCGATTCGTATGCCTCCGGGCTGCAATATACCCGTAGGGCTTGAGGCATTCCGCTTCAACTGCATCAAAGTATGGGTCAAGTTTACCGTTTTGACTGGGCCCTCTCAATATTGTATGTTTTTATATAAATGAGCCAAAAAAGTTTTGTCATTATGTCGCCTCCTTAAATCTCTTCAAATAACTTCTTGACTGTGTTAAAGCATACGCATGGAATATATTTTCTTATGATAACTTAACGGTATAAATCAGTACGGCCGTCCGTTACTTAAAGCCTCATAATTAAAGACAGACCCACAGCACACACAACTCACTGAATATTGTATGCGCTGAGTGCTCAACGAAATATTTCGCATTTACTAACCTCAGGGAAAGGCCAATGGACCTATGTATGGGCACATGCCCATTGAGGTAATTATACCTACTAATGTGACTGTAAACAAAACCACTTCATAAATAGGTAGTTTCACGCCAGCTGAATTTCCACCATAAATGTTAGTCAGCATTCAATATTAACAACAGAATACAACTTGAGTCCTTTCCGTTTCTCCGTAATGAGAATCCAACTTAAATATATAGGTACTGAACCTACTGAACTTAAGGAAGATTGTAAAGTATGAAAGGTATAAAAGTACAATTTTTATTGATACCTGGACAAATTCAGCTGACGGGGGAAGTTCTGTAAAACTTTTTAGTTTAGTAAATTCATTATCTTAATGCTATCTGCTGCTCGGACGCGGATAGTGACTGTTGCGTACAATGCAGAACGAATACAGTTCTCAATAACCTCGTCCGACTTTATTGAAATTACTGCCGAGTAAAAGTTTGTACATATATTATGGCTTTACTTGAACGAGAAACGAGGCTAGAAATCTTCACGTGAAAAGAAACTGGCTTGATAGAGCGCAAACTGCGCGTGTTAAATTTTCGAATGTTCAAATTTTCTTTAAATAAAATATTTTTTTGGTGATCACTACACTCACCAGAACGCTTATTTTTTTCTGTTTGTTTATTCGTTGCTTTTAATGCTTTATGCAGTGCTAAATTTCAATGATAATATTTTAAAATGACGCCAGAAAATTAATTTTATAAAAAGAAAAATTAGAATAAATAACAAAGGTGGCGTCTAACGCCTAAAAAAAGGTATTTTGACACTTCTGTATCTAAGAAGTTATTAAAAACAAATAATTTTTATCATTGCAATTTCGGTCGATTTTAAGGCAATTTTGTATTAAACAAAAAATTATAAGCAAAATATTTTGACAGCAAAAAAAATTGAGTTACTGTTTTTGTACGAACTTACTGTCCGAGTGTGTATACGTGTACATATTATATTTCTTTTAGGTTTTTGTAGATTTTGAAATAATAATGTTACCAACAATAACTGATTAGACTATTTCGTGAATGAAAGAAACAATTGTAAGTAATATCATTTTCGTCAAAAGTTTAAAATGACATAAAGCTACAATGCCCCTTGTATATACGAAAAACAATTGTTTGTAACCTTGTTCTTCAATATACGTTTTGCTGAATTTTACTCAAACACAATCTTACTTTACTCGAAACTACGATTCCGTAAGGTTACGTACGGTATCGTCGTAGTATCGGAGTCGTATCGTATTTTGACAGTTCAAATCACGCCAACTTCGCGTTAATTTCACGCGGTTTCGTTCATTCTGTCATAGGGAATACGTTAATACCAGATGCCGTGTCTAGGTAAGGAATTGACGTGTTTTCGAAACAAGGAATCATCAAGTGGTCATAGTGATTTAGGGCCCCGTAAACACATAATGCTTGCACTGCAAAAAAAGTTATCAGGTCTAACTCTACAAACCATACATCTTGGTTAAAATGTACGGCTTGGCAGTTTCAAGGCCGTCTCAGAAACACTTCAATGGGCTTATGGTAAGAAATTAAGTAACTGGTCTTTAATGTTGTGTCATGTAATAGTTCAATGAAACACCCATAAAATACATTTTGACTAAGATGTAATGTTTGTAGCGTTATGCCAAGTAGAGTTGCATGGACAATTTTCATTTGCTTTCTTAAATTACTTTAAACTGTTTATATTAAAATTTTAAGAAATGCCTTCGAGTCCCTTACAACAAGCCTTTTATTTAATATATCAAAACTTGCAAAACTTTTACTTTTTTTATATTTTTGCTTCCCAAAAGTGTTTTGTTAAGCAAAATTAATTTATTTACGTTACACGTCCGTGTTTGGGTCACAGAAATTTATATGTGTACCAAATTTCAACTCCTTCAGTCCAGAAGATTCGGATCAAATAAGTTATGACAGACGTATAGACAGACACACACGAGTGATCCTTTAAGGGTTCCTTGTTTTATTATGTACGTGCGGAACCCTAGAAACGACTTTTTCTAGTTTTCAAAATATGATTGACTAGTAAAAGTGTTTTTACAAAGCTACTTACAGAAATATCAACCATTATCATTTAAAAGTAAAGACCCGTAGCTTAAGTATCTTGTCGTGACCGTTACTTAGAACTTTACTCAAAACCGTTCCAAAATCTTACGTACATGGATTCAAAACTGCTGTGGAAAGTGCTCGCCTCTGAGAACTGCAATACAGTTGTTTTTAAAACTCATCCCCCGCAATAATTGACATTTTTTTGCCATCAAATAAAACTACAGTTTCTTATGTAACTCGAATGTAAATCTCGCTCATATAATAAAAAACTGACAATCCGATAGAATTTAAAAAGGAGTTACCAAACGAGTGCACAAAAACAAGTGCACAAAGGAATTCGAAACCAGTTTATTTCTACTTTATCGTGTCATGTTAGCTGGTCTGGTCACAATACTTCGCTTACAAAATAAACAAGCTTCCAGTTTGCAAAAGGGGATAACAGAAATGATTTCTTCGTCTGGAGATTTGCCATTCCTTAGTTCGTAATTCCCGTTTTGCCTGTAGACTCCAGCGCGGGGGAAGATGACGAATGTTTTCCTAAAATTCAACGCTACGGTTCTTTGAGGGATGTCTCATTTTTGTCGAATTGAATATGAGGCTGCCAAATAAGAAATAATTATTACGCTGACCTTTATCCAAAATGTATTCGAGCAAATCTGGATCTTTATTTCCTAACGAATATGGATGATTACAAATAATGTTTAGATAGGAGTGCTCTGTGTAATACTGAAGGAAAATGTTCAAGTCGGCTTACTCCTTAATATTTCTAACATTTGTGCATGAATTTTCAAACAAATATTACGAATGATATGGCGCTTGCATTGTATTCGTATAATTTTTGATACCATAAGAACGAATTTGTTTTTTTTTTAATATTTGCTAACATGGACAGCTTTTATTTTACTAGAAAGCGAACTATAATAATAATCTTTTACGGAGAATAACTAATTATGACAATAATAATGTTTTTCTACCATGTTAAAAACTGTGATTTTGTTCCCAGGTTCAAAGTCCAGTGTTGGTTGTGGAGCTAAACCTTAACAGACTAGAGGGCACACAGCTCAGGGCGCTGGGTCTGCTGTCCGTGTACGGATTCAACGTGACGTACGAGGTGCGAGGAGCAGCGCAGTCACCGGGACCCACTTCATGCAGCGCCATTGAGTGCAGACTGCTGGGGCACTGTTATGTCAGGAGAGATTATCAGTAAGTTACAATAATGGCACAAAATTATCAATTTTATTACGGAATTCTTTGTTTATAATATTCTTCGATGTTGTTATGAAAGTTTTATCCAAAAAGACTGTCATTTACAATCATGTCATATTACATCCTGCATGCTGCATGAAAATATGTGAAAATTAAACCCCGAAAAAGCTGGAAAAAACTTGTTTTATTACAAGTAGAGGACAGTCTTTGTTGGTTACCCGCTAAGGCCATATAGCGTAGAGTACACGTGAGAACAAAACGAGTACCGGAATCACTGGCAAAATAAATTGTCATGCACCACAGCAACAAACCTCGCCTTCATAATAGTATACTGTGGCACATATTTCCGCGCGATTATTCACAACACTTTTTGCTAAATCTACATTTTTTTTTTGCATCGCAGGGAGTTTTACTGTTCGTGTTTTGAGGGTTACTCCGGAGTGGACTGCGGAGAGGGTCCACTGTGCCCGAGGACCTCCAACTTGTGTAAGAACGGTGGCACCTGCAGGTGAGTCAAGACATGACCCTTTATCTGCATTTATGGGAAACAAGATACGTTAACAAAAACACAAAAAAGAACAACATACATATTTACTGAGACTTTCTTTCGTTTCTAGGACTGCCATTTAGTGAATGTTGTTCGTTAAACTACGTTCATGTATGAAGTTTCACTATTTCAATGTATTTATTTAATAATACAACGTAAAACATTACAGCAAAGAAGGAAACACAATGTATTTCTTCAGTACCTACTACAGTTTCTGTTTTTTATTTCCCGAGACCAAGTCACATCTGTATGTGAGGGTCACAAAACCGTTTTAATCAATTCCGCTTTCTGCGTCGTGCATCCTCAATTTCATTGGTTTTAGTTATAAAACAAAAGGGGTTAAAATTTAAGTACCATAAACCTAAGTACGTTGTTCTGTAGATTTCCGACAAAATTATCAATGTGGATAGAAGTGTTGTAAATTAATGTTTGCTGCTACAGGAGTTTATGTCAACCATCAACTCGAAAATCAACCTTGAGATGGTATTCATCGAATCTTATTGTATAAGCTTAATGTATCGACAGACAGATGGGCCCGGCCGCCGTCAGCTGAATCTGTGCGCCGGGATACACGGGCGATCTGTGCGAGGCGCAGCTAGCACTATCCGGTGAGAAGTTGTCAAATGTTTATACCTTATTTTCTGGCTTTTTTAGGTATCTCTAAAAACAGCACTACACCAACTAACTGGGTTCTTTCTTGTGCTACTATTTCTACTATATTTAAAATTATCTATCTAATATAATGTAGACTTGATTTACTTAATGGTCAGCAATTTCGCAAATATAATAAGCAAAATAAAAAACTTGCATCCAATAGTCACTTTTATATCTCATGACCTCAAATATCTTGAGATCCATCGTCATTACGACGCTGCTTGCAAAGTAACGAGGCATTTTCAAGAAATTAGGATGACAAAGAAATGAAAATCTTTTCTGCCAGGACAACACACGATAAGAGAATGTTTCGAGTACTGAACTGCCTTATTTCATCACGTTTGTTTTTTGTCTTATGAACTTTGTAGTAATAATTGTTTTTTTTTAAAGGCAATAACTTTAAAAACTGGGTACCTAACCAAACTATCCCATAAAAGTACAGACCAACATAATATTCAAAGTTTAACTGACACTTTTAATAACGTCTGCCACGTTAATTTTTATTTCTGTTTATTTGGTTCTAGAGTGCGGTTTAGAAGAATGTGCAGATGTTTGTAAGGAAGGAACAGGTTGTGACTGTAACCCGAAGGACATTAAATCGAAAGCGGTGGGATGTGACAATATCACCCAAGGTATGATTATAACCATTCTGGACCAACTCCTACCCGCGATTACCCATATAATAAATTTTTCCTTGTACACCGGAGTATTCCCTTCCCTGTGGCGCAAAGCCTATGTTCGCCCGCTACCTAAGGTTTCTAATCCCTCTCTTCCTACTGACTTCCGTCCAATTTCTATCCTTCCCTATCCAAAGTGCTCGAGGCCTGTGTACACAAACAATTCTCCAACTTTGTTCATTGTAACTCAATTATTAGTCCTCTTCAATCTGGGTTTAGGCCTGGGCACAGCACTGTTTCCGCCCTTCTTAAAGTGACTGGCGATATAAGGGCAGGACTGCAAGACACCAAAGTTACTGTTCTGGTGTTGGTTGATTTCTCGAATGCCTTTAATACCGTCAGTCATGACATCCTGTTAGCCATTCTGTCTTATATTATGGTCTCTCCCGAAGCACTGAAATGGTTCTCCTCTTACCTTCAGGAACGTCAGCAGTCCGTTCATGTTGGGGATTCTTCTTCTTGCTGGTGTGATTTGGAGACTGGCGTTCCTCAAGGCGGTATACTTTCTCCTCTTCTGTTTTCTATTTTCATTAATCTTATAACTTCCGAACTTCAGTGTGCGTATCATCTGTATGCCGATGACTTGCAGTTGTACTGTCACGGGAAAGTTGATAAATTACCAGACACCATCGACAGATTAAATAGGGACTTGGTAGCCATAAAAACCTGGGCTGACAGATTTGGTGTAGCAGTAAACCCTACGAAGTGTCAGGCGATAATCATTGGCAGTTCTCGTAGCATTAGTAGGGTGGATGGTACAATATTTCCACCAGTACTCTTCAATGGTACGATAGTTCCTTTAAGCACTGACGTGAAGGACTTAGGCTTGCACATTGATAATACCCTGAACTGGCGTACTCAAGTTGCTCGGGTAAGCCAGAAGGTTACCGGAACGTTGCGGGCTCTGTACCGATTGAAAAATCTAGTACCATCGAGTACGAAGACAATGCTTGTGCAGTCCTTAATTTTCCCCATCCTCGATTTTGGTGATGTGTGCTACTATGACCTGAATGCAGATCTCCTCGACAAACTTGACCGTCTCCTCAATAATTGCATTCGATTCGTTTTCAATCTGCGTAAAGATGACCATGTCTCTGCACATCGGTCGCTTCTAAACTGGTTGCCCATACGTCAGCGCAGAGAGCAAAGGGCGCTGACCACCTTGTTTTCATTTCTTGTTTCTACCTCTTCCCCTGGTTATCTAGCCCCCCACATTCAGTACATTTGCGCCAACCACAATAGAAATCTTCGTTCATCACACAATCGTCTTCTTCAATGTCCCACTCACCGTACAGACTTCATTCACTCTTCCTTCTTCGTTCTTTCTATCCCTCTGTGGAATGCACTACCCCAAGAAATCAGGATGGCAACCAACCGATTAGCCTTTAAAGTTAAAGTTCGTGAGCACATTCGCAGGAAGCTGGCAGTATCATCATAACGGTATAGTTTTCTAATTGTTTGTCTTATTTGTTTTTAGTATATTCATTTATTTATGTTTAGTTATTTGTGTTTATATTTATTTATAATTAGGTATATATATTTATTATATATAAAGTTTAGGTATCTTTATATTTAAATATTTATTCCTAAATGTTTTTTTTATAAATTGCACCTACCAATGTTTGTCTCTGCATCACCCAAAGGTTGACTGGTAGAAAATGCCTAAGGCATTAAGTCCGCCTCTGTACATGCTTGTGCGAAAGTATTAAATAAATAAATAAATAATATCATTTTAGTACTTGGAATTAAAATTAATTAATTATAAATAATTAATTCCTTAATTAATGTAAATTATTAACAGTACTTATAAGTTGTATGTTTATAGCGTCAGCACGATTTGAAACAAAGCTGGAAGTAGCGGATCAAGCTGGTGTAAACATATTATCTCAAGGAATCATAAAACAGGTATAAACTGAGAAATATTACAACACGATGAATATATAACAATCGCTATGTTACTTCTTTCAGTTAACAAACTATTTAAAGGTGTCATAACATTAGAAGATAGAATTGTGATTCTAAACATAAGGTAATTTTCTCTTTACAAAACAACACGTACTACTATTGTTGTACAAACGAGATGATTTTCGTGTCGTGATGGTATATGTCTCTGCATAATAACAGTGCGGTGACGGAGCGAGATGTGGGTGCGCATGTGGGCCGCGTGTCGCGACTCTGTTGCACTGCGCGCGGCACTGACGCGCTTTCGCACACACAGCGTGCGTTAGCGCATCGAAATACTGCACTTCTACATGCAACCTGCGCTAAGTCTGCACGTCATCAAATGACGTCTCCCGCTTTGGGTGGACCGGGAGGGCGTGTCAGACTTTTACTGACTAAAACCCACCCGTATTCCTTCAGGTGCCTGTGCCAGGGCCACGGTTACTCTTTCGAATAACCGGCGACCCTGAGGCGTCGGCCCTATCGGACCCCGTCATTTTGTGCTGACATCTCTTTGAGGCGCGCGTGGAACACGTCGCGCCGTCGACCCGGGCTTGGTCCCTACCGGAAGGCGAGCTACCCATTGCTCGCCGTCCGCATGCCCGCGCCAACGGTGTCCGGGAATCTACAGGCTTCTCCCGACGCCCAGGGCGTCTCCTGCGGCGACTAGGGGCGTGAGGGCGCAAGGCTCTCTCCCTCACGCGCTCCGCCTCCTCCTTCGCGAGCATTACTGCTTCGCAGATGGATGTGACGGCTTTCCATTCCCTCTCGCTCCGTACCATGGCCTGGACCAGAGCCGGACGCGAGAGATCGTCGCCGCCGATCGCTTCCCCGAGGACACTGCGGTGCTCCGCCCAAGCTGGGCAGACCTCCACCGTATGCTCCACCGTGTCCGCTGGGCGATCCACACAATGGTGACAACTGAGCGTTTCCTTCCGCCTTATGCGAAACAGGAACCTTCCGAAACAACTGTGTCCGGTGAGTACCTGTGTCAGGCGGAAGGTGAGGACGCCGTGGCGCCTCTCCAACCACTCCTCAAAGAAGGGACTTACCACCGCTATTGCGGCGTGCCCAGCACTGGGTTGCAACAATCGCAACCTCCATGTCGCCATGAGATCCCGCCGGAGCTCTGTCCGCTGTACCGTGATTTCTCGAAGCAGCGGAGTTATGCCCCGGCGTTTTGCCTCCTCACGCCACTCTCATACGTACGCGAGGGCTTTTGCCTCCAGATCCCATGGCAGCAATCCGGCAAGGAGGCTCGCCGCCTTGCAAGAGACCGTGAGGTATCCCTGGACCAGCCGGACGGCCATGACCCTTTGGGACGCGTTCAACCAGCGGGCTGGTCGGTGCCTCAAACAAGGCGCCCACACCTGTGCCCCGTAAAGGGCCATGTACCGCATGACCCCCGCGTAGAGCCTCCTGCAGGAGACGTTTGGACCCCCCAGATTGGGAAGGGGCCGCTTCAAGGCAGCGTCAGCCCGCTCCAGTCTGGGAGCCAAACGTCGGAAATGCTCCACGAAGTTCCACCGGCTGTCGAGGACAAGTCCCAGGTACTTCATCGTGGACTCGACGCCGATGTTAACCCGTCCCGCCGTTAACTGGGAATCCGACTGTGGCGCGTTTCGAGGACCATGAAAACACATGGCCTCGGACTTGTGCAGGGCCACTTCGAGTCCCAACTGCCGGATCCTCTCGACGATTTTCGCAACCCGAATGTCACTAGCTCGGCCGCCGCCTGGTATGACATCCCCTGTGCCAGGCCCAGCGTGTCGTCAACGTAGCAAACCACGCTGACGCCATCAGGGAGATCGGCGCGCAGCACCCATTCGTAACCGATATGCCACAGAAGCGGCCCCAGGACCGATCACTGTGGGACACCGCACGACATCTCTCGCTGGTTCCACTCTCCTCGGTGACCGGGGTAGATGACGGTGCTGTCCGTCAAATAGGCCTCGAACACGCGACAGAGGTAGGTCAGCAGGTGATACCGCAATGCCTCCCTGATGCAACTCCAGGGCAGGGTATTGAAGGCATTGGCGATGTCTAGAGACACCGCCAAGACGACCCCACCCTGGGCCACAACATATCCCGTCGTGAGGGCTTGCACGCGCATGATGGCGTCCACCGTAGAGGGCCCCACCCGCACCAGCCACCCGACGTGGCGGTTTGCAATTAATCTTTCAAAGAGCTTGCCCACCTCGTCGAGCAGCACGATGGGCCGGTAAGCGGACGGAGAGTCCGCAGGGCACCCCGGCTTCATAATGAGGACCAGTTTCCACGTCTTCCAGCGAAGTGGGAACTGGCCCCCCTCCAAGCATGCGCTTAGGAGCCCCCTTAATCGAGGCCCGAGAGCCTCCAAGGCCAGAACCCAGGATTTTCCAGGTAAGCCGTCGGTTCCTGGGCGGTAGTCTTGGCACTAAGCCTATGTACCGCCACTCTCAGCTCTACCTCGGTTTACCTCCGAAGCATCGTCGTCGTCGTCGGCGGTGTGATCCGCAACCGGCACCGCAGTAGGCGGAGTCATGGGCGGGGAAGTGTGCTCCCCTCGCGAAGGGAACAGAGGCGCGCTCGCTACCTAACGATTTATTCGTACACATACACAAGTCGTGCCGCCCGCCGCCCCACCGGACTATAGTGAACGTAAAATATCGATTAACGACAACATTGATAGGTACCAGATAAAAATCATGTTTTGATTAAAGATGATAGTTATGCATTAAGTAACCTTTATAAAGAATAAAAAACGAACGAACAATCCTTTATTTCCTTAAAAATAGCGATGCTGATAATGAATGATAGCAAAAAGATGCTCGAAGTACGGTTAAGTACATATCGATTTCCCTCGAGTGGGGCTCAGAGTTTCAGCGTGGACACGGTGCAAAATGTCCTGACATACTCCTCACGCAGCGTCGCAAACACATTTACAATGCGATCTCTCATTTCTGCTGCGGTTTCATCACTCGGTCACAAACACCTTGTCTTTGTCGTAGGTAACCCCAAAGAAAAAATCTAATTTGGTTTAGTCTGATGAGCGAGCTGGATATGGTTGTGGACTAAAACTTCCAATAATCCGGTCCCTAAAAAAATTCGGTGAGGCAGCGTAGGACATGCACATGAGCATAATAATTCCCGTATTCACACTAAGGACATGTTCAGGTACGGAAAGCATTTAAAAAGTCACTCGCACACAGAAACATACTTTTCTTTTTAATTGATGATTAACTTCTATTATTTACTACTACTATTTATTTTAACTACGATCACACAGGACAATGCCAGAAACATTATAAAACTTTTCAATAAAAAGTCATTTACAAGCCTGCAATATGCAGCATCTTGAAGCTTATTTATTAGTGTTAACTAAACATTTATCCTAATGCCTGTAAAACTTGCGGTTTTTGTTTTACAGGTATTTAAAACTTTTTTTTTGTTGTGTATCACGCGCAATAAGTAACGCAATAGGAAATTCAGGGGTTGAATTCCTTATATCATTGGTAATCGGCGAGTTCTACTGAAAAACAATGTATTTTGAAAAAGCCCTCTAATCATTACAATTATTTTCATTAATTGACATTTCCTGTAAATACATAGCAGGGGCAGGATCTGGCATTGTCCTTGGAAATCACAGTAAACCCGATTGCGATCAATGAAATCTAGGAACTGGCAAAAATCCGTTAAAATCGGCGCAATGGAAAAAAAAATCGTTGGTATCTGTCGGCGTAGCTTGTTTACGAGATCGCTCTTTTGTCGGCGGCGCGTTTGATAGTGAATAGGCATCGATCCTCACCTTCCGCCTGTGACAGGTCCTCACCGGACACGGTTGTTTCGGGAGGTTCGTGTGTTGCATAAGGCGGGAGGAAACGCCCGGGTGTCACCATTGTGTGGATCGCATAGAGGACATGGTGGAGCATACGGTGGAGGTCTGCCCAGCTTGGGCGGAGACCGCCGTGTTCTCGCGGAGGCGATAGGCGGCAGCGATCTCTCGCGTCCGGCCTTGGTCCAGGACGTGGTACGGAGCGAAAAGGAATGGAAAGCCGACACCTACTTCTGCGCAGCAGTAATGCTTGTGAAGGAGGAGGCGGAGCGCGTGAGGGAGATAGCCTTGCGCCCTCACGCCCCTAGTCGCCGCAGGAGACGCCCTGGGCGCCGGGAGTCGCCTGCAGATTCCTGGCCACCGTAGGCGCGGGCTTGCGGACCGCGAGCAATGGGTAGCTCGGGTGGACCAGGCCCGAGTCGACGGTGCGTCGTTTTCCACGCGCGCCTCATAGAGATGTCAGCACATAGTGACGGGGTCCGATAGGGCCGATGCCTCAGGGTCGCGGGATGTTCGAAAGTGATACCGTGGCCCTGGCACAGGCAACTGAAGGAACAAGAATGGGTTTTAGTTAGTAAAAGTCTGACACGCCCTCCGCTCCACCCAGAGCGGGAGAAGTAATTTGATGTTATCCCACCCAAAAAAAAGGGGGTCCAGAACCATGTACTGAATCCATGGTCCATTCATACCCGGTTGTGCGTCGATTTCCCTTCCATCCTGTATTATTATTGGTAGTACTGTGATATGGGAAGTGAAGTCGTATCATTTTGATTTATTTGCTCCATAATAGTACCTGCTTAGTTTTATTTGGGAACACATTTTTATTTATAATTGATCGAAGAAAGTTATTAAATATGTAAATTTTGTGTTTATTTCATTTTCACAAAAACAACTCTTTCTAGGGCGTTATGCTGTTGGTCCGGCTGTCATCCGTATATCTTTGACAATCGTAACGGGTTGTCAGAAGCCCAAAAGCACAGTATAAACTCAGTATTATCTCAAAATAAAAATCAAAAGTCATTTATTCAAATTAGGCTAAGAATCAGCTCTTTTCGAATGTCAAAATTACATAAGACAGTCCCCCAAAACGCCCGCCCTTCACCACTTCCTAGTGCTTTAGCTGGGAAGAAGAAGTGGCGCAACAAACTCCCCAGCAGCACAGCTGTCTGTTCGGTTAGAAGAACTGGATTCTATACAATTGTAAGTAATTACCAAAATATTAAATTAAATTAATTGGCATACGTCAGCAGCTAGCCACGCCAATACCAAAAAAATGTTTAAAAAAATAAAACTTAATACATAAATAAAAACCTCTAGGACTAAAGGAGACAGCTTAGAAAAGAAAAGAAAGAAAGAAAAGAACGTTTATTTACGGTAAACATGACGCAGTGATCGAACACAAACACCAAAGAGAACAAATCGGGGGAAACTATGCGTCACATCCACGCAAAACGGCCATCGCTCAGCTTAACGCTACGACCCTATGCGAGACAGAGCCCCAGCGCTGGTTTTCAGCGACAGCCGGCGTTGAATGACGTCGACCAGTGTAGCAAACGCTAAGATGAAAATAAAAAATAAAAATACATACACATAATAACTAGATAAGTGTTCAACAAAATAAAATAAACAATATTTATAAAAATAGTAACATTCCGGGCATTGAAAGCTCACGCGCCGTTAGCCTTTGATAATCTGTCGCGCAGCTGTCATTTAAAATAGGTTTGACGTTTTGACATACTGTGATTGTTATTGTTCTACCAGGTAATAATTACGTAATAATTAGATGGCGTATTACGTAATGAATTTTAATATGGAATTTCAAAACAAAACAATGTGTTTGGTGACTGTGTTGGTATGGTTATTGTAAAATAGTGTTTGTGAAATGTGTGTTACTTAATGAAATTCAGATGACAAACTCGGTGACATAATAAGAACATAACAAGACAAAATGGTAAGTACGAAATAATTATCTATTTAACATCATGATTATAAAGAATAAACCATTAAAATAAATGAAATAAAATTGTTTGCATTGTTGATAAATAAAGCAGGAAAAATTATAAATTATATTTTCAAGGAACTAACTTGACAAGCCGTTTTGTGACAGTTGATTAATTAGGTATTTTCCGCAATTTACAGAAACAAGGAGGTAGTGAGAGTGGCGCACCGCTATACCGGCACTTCTCTCCCGCTGCGGCCTCAGTTGCGATGTCGCATAAGCGATACTGCAACCTTGGCCGCTTCGTCGTCGGCTTTTTGGCAAAAGCCCCGACGGGCGGCCCCTCCTCGGGTTTCTCTTAGCTCCACAGTGGCGGTCAAGCTACGGTTCCTGAGCCACCTCGCCTCGTTAATGCGGGAACTCACCACGGAAGACGCCGACTGGGCCTTTTTTTTGTTCCGGGGTGGAAAATCCTCATCGATGTCCTCCGCCCTGGGGCGGACGGTGGGGTCTGTCAGACTCTTACTGACTAAAAACCACCCCGGTGTTCCATCTCACACCTATGTCGGGGTCGCGGGAAAATTCAATTCATCCGCAACCTCGACTGGCGCGGCGGGCCACCTCGGATTGGTTGGGGGAGTAAAGTGTTTAACTCCTCCCCCCGCAACGTCTAAGAGGGGCGCGCGTGGAACACATCGCGCCGTCACCTCGGGTCCCGATGTGTGGGGGGCGGCAAACGTCCCCTAGTCCGCCGTCCCTGGACCCATTTATGGGGGCTGGAAGAGGGCGTTGTTCGCCCTCCGCTTCCGCCCGGTGCTCCTGCTGCGGATCGGTGGAGTGGACGAGATCTCTCTTTCCCTTTCCGCAACCTCCTTCTGCGAGATTAATGTTTCGCAGAAAGAAACCACCGCGTCCCAGGACTCGACGCTGCCGACCATCGAACTCACTACGGTCGGCAGCGACAGGACACTGCCTACTTCTGAGATGAGGGCACAGCGCGGCTCCTCTGAAGCTGCACACTCTGCCAGCGTATGCCACGCCGTGTCCTCCCGGCAGTCGACGCAGTGGTGACACCGTGCGTCCGACTCCCTGTTTATGCGACACAGATACTTTCCGAAGCACCCAAGCCCCGAAAGTACCTGCGTCACCCGAAATGATAGGAAGCCGTGCCTCCTCCCGAGCCAGAGATCGAGGACTGGCCGGACCGCCTCGATGGTGCCGAGGCCGGCGGTAGGGCGTGAGAGCCTGTACCACCATTCCGCAACTAGGACCTCGCGAATCTGCGCGCTGCTCTACATGGCGCTGCATCGGCCGCTCGCACCGCGCCCTCGCTTCCTCGCGCCTCCGAAACAGTGACGCGAGCGCCTTCGCCTCTAGGTCCCAGGGCGGGGATCCAGTCAGTGCACAAGCCGCCTCGTAGGAGATGCTTACCTACTGACCGGGTCTATGAGTTCATATATTAGTTTTTTATGTTATTTAACGGTATCAATCAATTATTTTGTAATCTTCATTTATTATTGACAAGATCTACTCATTACAATGTTTTTTAATGAGCTGTATTGCAATATGTGGTTAGCTAGCGACCTCGACAGTTGATAATATAATTCTTGCCTGAGCAACCGGCAGCAAGTTCGTCATGCTCCCTTAGATGTCACTGCTTGCGGTAGCGTTGGGGGTCGGGTTTCCTCCTTCCCTTAAATACTTATTTTATTTGTTTGTACATTATAAGTATCATTTACTTATTTTATTTGTTTGTACATTATCCAGTATTGCATATGTAAGCTGTCATGCCCTTTAGTCTTAGAGGCTTTTATTTATGTATTAAGTTTTATTTTTTTAAACATTTTTTTGGTATCGGCGTGGCTAGCTGACGTATGCCAATTAATTTAATTTAATATTTTGGTAATTACTTACAATTGTATAAAATCCAGTTCTTCTAACCGAACAGACAGCTGTGCTGCTGGGGAGTTTGTTGCGCCACTTCTTCCCAGCTAAAGCTCTAGGAAGTGGTGAAGGGCGGGCGTTTTGGGGGACTGTCTTATGTAATTTTGACGTTCGAAAAGAGCTGATTCTCAGCCTAATTTGAATAAATAACTTATGATTTTGATTTTGAGATAAGTGGTCGCGAAATTTTTTAATTATTCATCATGTGTGTCGTTTTAATTTTTTCCAGAAGTGCTAAACCCTTTTGAAGTGAAGTCAAATGAAAATCCAAGATGGCTGATGCATTTTTTTTTGTCCCGGCTGTCGTTTTCATAGTTTTGAAGGGTGCCAAAGCCGACATAGAGGTCAAAATTTAAATTCAATGGCGGCCATCACGTGCATGTATAAAAGCTATTTCGTGTGAAGATTTCCAGCAGTGAACTCCTGCCACAAGCCGCATCAAAGAACATCGTTCCAAAAAATACTTTTCAATGGAGCGTAGAAGGTAATTATTTTGACAAATAGGCCTAGTTTCCGTACTGTCCATATTAATACTGTGCTTTTGGGCTTCTGACAACCTGTTACGATTGTCAAAGATATACGGATGACAGCCGGACCAACAGCATAACGCCCTAGAAAGAGTTGTTTTTGTGAAAATGAAATAAACACAAAATTTACATTTTTAATAACTTTCTTTGATCAATTATAAATAAAAATGTGTTCCCAAATAAAACTAAGCAGGTACTATTATGGAGCAAATAAATCGAAATGATACGACTTCAATTCCCATATCACAGTACTACCAATAATAATACAGGATGGAAGGGAAATCGACGCACAACCTGATATGAATGGACATTGGATTCAGTACATGGTTCTGGACCCCCTTTTTTTGGGGTGGAATAACATCAAATTACTTCTCCCGCTCTGGGTGGAGCGGGAGGGCGTGTCAGACTTTTACTAACTAAAACCCATTCTTGTTCCTTCAGTTGCCTGTGCCAGGGCCATGGTATCACTTTCGAACATCCCGCGACCCTGAGGCATCGGCCCTATCGGATCCCGTCACTATGTGCTGACATCTCTATGAGGCGCGCGTGGAAAACGACGCACCGTCGACCCGGGCCTGGTCCACCCGAGCTACCCATTGCTCGCGGTCCGCAAGCCCGCGCCTACGGTGGCCAGGAATCTGCAGGCGACTCCCGGCGCCCAGGGCGCCTCCTGCGGAGACTAGGGGCGCAAGGCTATCTCCCTCACGCACTCCGCCTCCTCCTTCACAAGCATTACTGCTGCGCAGAAGTAGGTGTCGGCTTTCCATTCCTTCTCGCTCCGTACCACGTCCTGGACCAAGGCCGGACGCTAGAGATCGCTGCCGCCTATCACCTCCGCGAGAACATGGCGGTCTCCGCCCAATAAATTAAAAGCAGACCACGCGAATGTCATGCAAAAATATTTAAGGCACACATTTACACATGGTAGAAGTAACAGAGCAAGAAAAATGTAACAAAAGGGCTGTGTATTTACCTCATCACACAGTAGTCCGTGAGGATAAAGACACTACAAAGGTTACAAACTATTTTTTCTACCTAAGTTTGTACGAATGATTTTGTAGTTTGTGTCAATAAAGCCTATGCATAATTCAATTAGATTATATAACCTTTTTTTGGCCCATATGTCCTTAATTGGTATTTTCTGAGTAGTACAGTAAACCAATTTAAACAACCCTTGACCTCGTACTTTGATGCCGCCTCCGATATTGTCCGCCGTGAAAATTACAAAGTTAACGTAATTTTGTTGTATTTTTATTGTCTTTGTGTTAAATTTCTAATTATAATCTTATTTCTATATTTTAATTAAATTCTCATTGGAAAATTTAATAAATCAATCAGATTGTCGTAATGTTTACAAACACTGACAGCGCAAGGATCGTGTTTATCCATTACGTAATATCAACATAAACAAACTTTTAACACTATGAAATGTTTACACAATCTCAAAGCACGAATCTTGAGGATTGTTTTGAAATATAACCCTTCAACATTGCGATAATAAATGAATTGTAATCAAAACAGATAATACGACCACTTGAAAACTTTTTACGATGACACCAGTTGAAACTTGCCACATTTTTTTTGTCGTCTTTTATTTTTGGTCACTAGTGTGAGGCGGTGGCGAACGGCCTTTAGTTTAATAGACATTGACTTTATATTTACACACACAAAACGCGTTAGTCGATAAAAAAAGACATTTTTAAAACTTGCCCTCGCATGGGAAGTTTTACTACCATGGCAGTTGAGGCTTATAAAATTATGGGTAGTTTTGAAACCGATGCAGTGGCTACAGGAGTATGAATTAATAACCGTTACTTTCGGTACGGCCTCGGCTCCATACATAGCTATACGGGCGCTACAACAGTTAGCTTATGATGAGTGCGTGGATAATTCAGGTATAGCTAAAATATTTTTATTTAAATGTACACGGAATTATCTCGAGTGCTAGGTAGCACAAAGGAGGATTTCAATTACAAAAATGATAAAGCAATTACAAGGAATGATTGAAACAAAAATAGAGAAGGAAACGACGAAGAATTAAGAATAAAAATAGACAAAGTAAAAAAAAATAGAACTTACCTGGGAATCTCGCTATGATTGTTTTCAATACTCTCTGGAACTCACGCCGATATATAGACCTGTGACAAAAAGAATAACTCTCTAGGACATTTCACGTTTATTTGATCCGTTAAGGTGGTTGGCACCAAGCGTTATCCTAGCTAAAATGTTTATTCAAAAATTACGGTTAGCAGGGTTGGAATAGGGTCAAGAAACTACAAATAATTTATTACACGATTGGGAGACTTACCGCAATAGTTTGGTTTCTCTTGTGAGCATTAAAATCTCATGATGGTTACATACTGGTTCCAATTTTTGGAATCATCTAAAAACGAATAAAAGAGGCATCTAAAAACGCACATGCAGGCGTGATTTATTAGAGTGATTGATGACATGGGAAATATTCATATCTCCTTAATCACATCTAAAACAAAGGCACCCATTAGACAGGCGTCCATTCCGACGTTAGAGTTATGTGGTGCGGTTCTCACAGCAAAGTTGATTGCGGAAGTAGGCGAGGTAATGATTATACTAAAGACTGACTGGCATGCATGGACAGACAGTGAAGTGGTGTTAACTTGGTTGAACTGTCACCCAAGCCAGTGGAAACTTTTGTTGCCACCAAGTTTCCGACATCTTGACCACCTTGGATACACATCACTGGGCGCACGTAGCAACCAAGCAAAACCCAGCAGATTGTGCTTCACGCGGGGTTTCTCCAGCGAAACTTAAAGATGTTTCGGTTTGGTGGGAAGGTCCTAATTTCCTACGGGAATCGGAAGTAGATTACAAAAGACCAAAATATCTGATTACACGTCTAGAAGGAGTTGCATACAAGCACTTTAGAAGTTTCATTTTGGAACAAATTTTCATCATTAACAAGGTTGATTCGAGTTATGTCTTATAGCCGAAGGTTTCTAAATTTAAGAAAAAATAAAGCGAAAGGTGTTGGTGCTGGGTCACGACAGTTATCTATATCAGAACTAGAAGATGCAACAGTTACGTGTGTAAAGAAGTGTCAAGAAGAAGGATTTACCTATGAATTGGGGGAATTATAAAATCTTAAGTTAGGAAAAAAAATGCATAATTAGATTCACTGAACATGTTTCTAGATTTGAAAGGGAAAATTTGAGTTGGGGGACGGCTTGAAATGTCACAACTAAGTTATGAAACAGTGCATCCTATAATAATAGCAAAATAATCATTTATAACAAATCTTTTGATAGCGGATTCACATGAGAAAACTATGCACGGTGTGCCGCAATTAATGATTACCTACTTACGCTCCAAGTATTGGATCATAAGAATAAACGTTTAAAAAAGTATGTAAGAAGCTGTATAAGGTGCATCCAATATACAGCTAAAGTAAGGACTCAACTTATAGGGCAGTTACCTTCCTCTAGTGTGATCCTGAACAAACCCTTTTTCTGTTAGATTTTGCGGGCCCGATAAGTATTCGAGTGTCTAGGGGCCGTGGCAATAAGACTTACAAGGGCTATATAGCTTTATACAGCATGTAACAAAAACCCTGTCCGATCCTGAAGGGTATTATTTGGTAGTGTCATCCCGGCTTGGTCAATCCCTAGCATTACTGACACTGACAGCTCACTTCACCTAAGTTTTCATGGTGAGATAGTTACAGAATAGCACTACTGGTACTGGTTCTTACCAATACCAGTATCATACTACGGACTGGTGTTCACAAATCCACGTCAAAGAGCGTATTTTTCGTACGGGTGGGAGAAATCGATCATTCGGTCCAAGACATCAGCTCAAGGACGTTACGACTATTTTTAATTTTTTAAATTAATTTTTTTCATTGGGGAAAAATAATTATCTCGTATCCATTAAATGATTACGTATTTGTGTACGCAGTATACAAATACGTAATCATTAGTCGTACCAACGTAGCAATAGTCATACCAAAGGCAACACTGATCGCTCGACAGGGTTCACTTACAGTTTCGTGTCAAAGAAGCCGCCTGAGCGCGGCGGTGCTTTGTCGCATGCTGCCAAACAAACTTAGGACTAAAGAAACCTACGTTTTGCCTACGCGTAGGTATCAGCAGATATTTTATTGTAGGCATAGACGCATAGTGACCCCGATTTCTGACCTTCTGTTTATCAAGAAACAATTATGATTGAGTTAATGTGATGTGCTTTTGGCAATGTACCGACTGTAGGTATCAGTTTATTATAACATTTACTTGTTGCATACCTCTGAGCTTGTGAGGCAAGGAAACAATGTATCAATATTAGATGATACTTGGGAATTCATAGTTATGAAATATATTGGAAGTGATTTTAGAAAGCTGAATAATAGAGGGATGCAGAGTAAATTATTATATAAACTTGTGAGTAACCCAAACGCTAGCGCGTAACAGGTATTTGATCAGTCATAACTCACACAATACCTCGCATCTACACTCGGAGTACTCAAAGATACACTTCCATAAAGTGACGCAAGCGGCTTTACAGCGGCATAGCGTCGACATCATGCTCTTTTGGAGTCATGGCCCCTAGCAGTTCTCTCGAACTGATAAACGTGACGAAGCGGCTTTTCCTGCGGCAACCGTGCGACTGTCCTTGTCTAGCAACGGAGCGGCTAGTTCTAGCGGCATTGCGTCTGCATCATGCTCTTTTGGAGTCATGGCCCCTAGCAGTTCTCTCGAACTGATAAACGTGACGAAGCGGCTTTTCCTGCGGCAACCGTGCGACTGTCCTTGTCTAGCAACGGAGCGGTTAGTTCTAGCGGCATTGCGTCTGCATCATGCTCTTAAGGAGACATGGTCCCTATCAGTCCTTAGACTGGATATGAGATAGTTGTGGTCACCCAAACCCCTGGAAGCTTACTCTTTGCACAACAAGCATATTTGCAAGACACGTGCTCATGTCAGTCTGACCGAGTTATTAGTCTAAGATATAGAATATAACATTCTTTGAATTATTCGATATTTAGAGTTGCGAAATCGCAACTCAAGGAGCATTATTGGATAGAGTTTAGAGTTCTAGTATCGGCCAAAGGCAACGAATACAACATTCAAGAATTACTAGTTATGAGAGTAGAGAATCAAACTCAAGCATAATTAATAGAGCTGTGAATCAACTCTCTTGAAAGTCTATAGACAGCCCCAAAGAGCCCACCCGTCACCACTTCTTAGTGTTTAAGGGAGAAGAAGTTGCGTAACAAACTCCCCAGCAACACGTGTCTGTCTGATTATTAGTTATAATGACTATCAACTCCTTCAGCCTAGGATAACTATAATAACTAAAGGCTCACCCAGTCTCACCAACAGACACTAACACATACTAAGTTAAAAACTAGATTATAGAATAATAATAAACTAAATCTATGCTTCAACACAACTATATTTAACTTATTTAATATTAACTCGCTCTCCTACAACAGCCCACTTGGACAAGGCCTCTGACACTCAATAATTCTCCTAACTTTCTTCGCCTAGCCTTACACCGACCGCTTCCTACCGTGGTCTATCTCCCTTCTCGCAGGTAGCGCTAATAATACTTGTAATAGAATCTTCATAATGTGAAGGGTAAAGGAATCGCTACGCTTGCGCATAAATCAATCAATAATAGCTACGTTAATGTATCTGTGTATGATGTACCCATTTCAGCGAGACGGGGAACCGTTTTACAACGTTTGTCTCATTGCACGTGTTCTAATAAACCTAACGCATAAAATCTCTGAGGACAATATACGACTTTAGTAGAATATGTTTCCTAAGCAGTATATAAATGTCTTACTCAATCCTAGATACAGTGCACTTCGAAGCCCGACTGCCATTGAGTGAGACAAGTATTGAGTATACAATTCTAAACGCGTGCTAATGTTAATATCACCTTTACGGCAGCCTAGCCCCATTTCTTACTAAATAACAGAAAATATCGCACAAGCGTACCGTAGACTCAGTCTGTAGCAAAACTCAATGCGATCGTACTCGGTGTTTGCCGAGGTGGTTATTTCGCACCTCACATCTCGTTAAACTTCCTCATTTCGAGGATACAGTGCGGCTGTAAGCGGCAAAGCGTCCAAATTGTCGTGTTTCGATAAATAGTGTCGATTTAGAAATTGGCGTACCATATGCCGGGTGTAGGTTTTATCGAAACACGGTCCCTAGCGTTCTTAGAACGACTACCAATACAGTTTGGGGAGCTTTGTGATGCCTACCCCCTCTCCCGGAGATGCGCTTACAACGAGCCTTTCGTAAAGAGTTGTGTGGCCAAACCATTTTGGAAGCAGTAATTATCACTAACGTTTGATTGTTTTATAATGCCGATTTAGATCGACTTTATAGCATATGTTGTTTTAAATGAACTGAGAGTATTTACGGTTCTGCCTTCCGTATGTGGTTGCGCATGTTACAGGTCAAAGTCGACAAAAATCGAGTGTCAGTGCTCAGTGTCAAATAAAGTGGAAGGCCTTCTCCGTTTCCCTATAATCAAACGCAAATGACAAATATCTGTCAGGGTACGGATTAGAAGATGGACACGTAATACAATAGAAAATAGAGTTAATTAATAGCGCAATGTCGCTATGCTGGAATAAATGATTATTAATAGCTCTGCAGCGATATTATCTAAATGTTACCTACAAATCATAAACAAATCAGCCTACGAGAACAATACAATGGAAAAGACACATTATTAGTAAAGAGTTTAACACTTAACAATGATATCTTTGTAGGGAATTAGATTAATACTCACGAAATGCCGCACGTAGTACCAACTTCACCTCGAACACAGTTCCTCCCAGCTCACAACACTCACCAACCTCCTAACTTAACTAGCTTTCCCTCTTGAGACTATAACGACCGAACCCTGTCATGTCCTAAGACCAACTGCCATGGCTCACCACTCCCGCCAGCCTCCAAAATCGGAGCTGGGGCCTTTCCCACGCAATTTTTTTGTAAACTTCGACTTAAAACACACTTTTCTATTTCTTAATTGTTTCTCAAATGCGTACCGGGTTTACGATTCACAGATGGCTGCAATAACGCGCCCTCACTTTAACTTTCTCGTTCTCAGAATTTCTAAAGAACCTTCGATTTCGATTGTCTAAATATTTCTTTCGAGCGACGACGGCTGCCATAAGTGGCCATAAAACAGAAATGTAATGCATTTCTGAGAGGCTGTTTTGTGCTGAAATCTCTTTGAGGCGCGCGTGGAATACGACAAGCCGTAGATCCGGGCCTGGTCCTGGGCCTGGACGGCGAGCTACCCATTGCTCGCCGTCCGCAAGCCCGCGCCTACGGTGGCGGGGAATCTGCAGGAGACTCCCGACGCCCAGGGCGTCTCCTGCGGTGGCTAGTGGGGGCGTGAGGGCGCAAGGCTCTCTCCCTCACGCGCTCCGCCTTCTCCTTAGCGAGCATTGCTGCTTCGCATAAGGAGGTGACGGCTTTCCATTCTCTCTCGCTCCGTACCAAGGCCTGGACCAGAGCTGGACGCGAGAGATCGCCGCCGCCGATTGCCTCCGCGAGGACACTGCGGTGCTCCGCCCAAGCTGGGCAGACCTGCACCGTATGCTCCACCGTGTCCTCCAGGCGATCCACACAATGGTGACACCCGGGCGTTTTCTCCCGCCTTATGCAAAACAGGAACCTCCTGAGGACCTGTGTCAGGCAGAAGGTGAGGACGCCGTAGCGCCTCTCCAACCACTACTCAAAGAAGGGACTTACCGGCGCTATTGTGGCGTGCCCAGCACTGGGTTGCGACAATCGCACCCTCCATGTCACCATGAGATCCCGCCGGAGCTCTGTCCGCTGTCCCGTGATTTCTCGCGGCAGCGGAGTTACACCCCAGCGTTTTGCCTCCTCGCGCCACTCCCATACGTGCGCGAGGGCTTTTGCCTCCAGATACCATGGCGGCAATCCGGCAAGGAGGCTCGCTGCCTCGCAGGAAACCGTGCGGTATCTCTGGACCAGCTGGATGGCCATGACCCTTTGGGTCGTGTTCAACCGGCGGGCTGGTCGGCGCCTCAAAGAACGCGCCCACACCGGTGCCCCGTTGTCGCAACCCCGAGTGTCGCTTGATCGGCCGCGTCCTGGTGCGACCTCCCCTGTGCCAGGACCAGCGTGCCGTCAGCGTAGCACACCAAGCTGAGACAGCACGACATCTCTCCCCGGTCCCACTCTCCCCGGTGACCGGGGTAGATGACGGCCCTGTCCGTCAAATAGGCTTCGATCACGCGACAGAGGTAGGTCGGCATCCGGTGATACCGCAATGCCTCCCTGATGCAACTCCAGGGCAGTGTGTTGAAGGCATTGGCGATGTCTAGAGACACCGCCAAGACGACCCCACCCCGGGCAACAGCATCCCCCGTCATGAGGGCTCGCACGCGCATAACAGCGTCCACCGTAGAGCGCCCCCTGCGGAAACCAAACCGGCTTTCCGCAAATTCCGGCCCCACCCGCACTAGCCACCCGACGAGGCGGTTTGCAATAACTCTTTCAAGGAGCTTGCCCACCTCTTCAAGCAGCACGATGGGCCGGTAAGCGAACGGAGAGTCCGCAGGGCATCCTGGCTTCTTAATGAGGACCAGTTTCCCCATCTTCCAGCGAAGTGGGAACTGGACCCCACTAAGCATGCGCTTAGGAGCCCTTAGTCGATGCCTGAGAGCCTCCATGGCCAGAACCCAGGCTTTTCCAGGTAAGCCGTCGGGTCCTGGGGCAGTATTTTTGGCATTAAGCCTATGTACCGCCACCCTCATCTGTACCTCAGTCACATCCGAAGCATCGTCGTCGTCGTCGGTGTGGTCCGCATCCAGCACCGCAGTAGGCGGAGTCATGGGCGGGGGAGTATGCTCCCCCCGCCACGGGAACAAAGTACTCACCACGTCCTCCACAAATCTGGCCAATCGCTACGATTTGGAACCGCCAGCGGCATCCGGCTCACCACCTGACAACACTGAAAGAGCTGTACTGCGGCTGGCCACTTCAGGGCGGCTTCGCTTCGTAGCGAGCCTGCCGGCTCGCTGGGCTGGCTCGGCTGGACTGGCTGCATTTGGCTCCCTGTCCTCCTGGGTGGTGAGCCCTCCGCCTCCTCCTCGGACCCCACCCCGCCTACCAATTTTTCGGGCTGGGGCCATCCTGGCATCCGAGAGTGGCCCCTGGCCATCCCCCGGTTTGGGCCGCTTCAGGAAGAACCTTTTGTCCTTCCTAGCAGCCCCCACCACTATGCGCTCCGGGATGCCAGTTGCAACATCAGACTCTGACCGCGCATCACTCCCCTCCTTCTCGCGACTCTCCTTCTCCTCGTCCTCGAATGAACGAGAGCGCGATGAGCCTCCTCGGTTCGAAAGACATTTATTGCCCCCCCCCCCCCCTCCACAATACGAATGGGGGCTAGACGTTCCCAAAGGGAACCTGGCGGATTCTCCGGCTGCTAAGCAGCTGGTACCGCCCTGGGGTAGTTTTTCTACATTTGAGGGTCTGTCATCAGTCCTTTACTCCTGGAATGAATGGCAACAGAAACTTTTGTCTGCATTCCCTCCGGAGTATCATATTGGCTATTTGAGCCCAATTTAACGATTCGTTAGAGGAATACTTCTTGGTTTAATAAATCGCAGTGGTATATAAAGTACTCGCGCTGTAGAATGCGTTTTGCACGGTATCGACGTCGGATCTGTGAGGTTGGGCGCCGAAGCTGTTAGGTTTCCAGACCAAGATAAATTATTATCGTATTTGCGTAACGTGAGAAATATCAAACCGCTAACAGATCGTTAAAAACGTTAAAGGTCTGTGGCGGCATCTACACCGCCATATGCGAACAACGCATCGCAACGTGATGCAGGATTTGTGTGACAGTCGTCACAAAAATCCTGCATCGCGCAATCAAAGTTTACCGCGCAGCTAGCATATATACAACTTCCCGACAACAATCATCGTGCAGTTGCCCACCAGATATGACATCCATCTGGTCGGAGGATCCTCCCTTTTCCAAGAGTATGAGTGAACTTTACACCCCGTTCCTCATATCTCTTCAGGTCTTCCGAATAGAAACAATGACACACAGTCTCGGACTTCTGGCAATAGCAAGCAAACCCGTTTTAATTGTAGACAAGAAGATCATTTCGTAGCTCAGTGTCAGCGTCCAATTAAGAAATACGGTAAACGCAGTAAAATCGCCCTTGAAACCGAACAATGTTACTCTAAAATTCCAGCCCCAGATAAAAACATTTAAGAGTTGTCACGAAGTAGGCTTGTTACCCGATTCCTCTGTTTTACAGAAGTCCAATAAAAACATTTTAAACATGCTGTTGTCAATAGGGTATCTTTGCAGGCCTTCATTGATTTAGCTAGCGCATGCTCAATGATTAAAGATTCTCAGTTTCGAAAGATCAGTAATCAGTTTGACACCAAGAACTTGCCAATCCTGAAGGTTTTCGGAAATAGTCAGTGCCATCGGTAAATTCAAGGTTCATATTATCGTATATAGTGCAGCAGCCAATGAGGACCTGCTTAAAGTCCCAGATAACGCCATGCCTTTTCCGCTTATGATTGGTCAAACGTTTACAGAACAGTCGCACATCATATTTGAAAAAACTAGCGATTGCTTAGATATCTCAAGTCTGGGCATTCTCGAAAGCTATAACCATAAAATAAAATATATTTTGTAAAAACAAGACTGAAGTATCAGGACTTACTATTGTCGAGGTATACAGTAATGATCCTAGTTTTACTGGGGAAATATTCGTAGAAGGTAGTGTACGAGAGCAAGAACAAGTAAAATTTCGGTTATGTCTGGTATGTATTATATTCGGAATGGCCTCGGACTTAAATTTGTTACTTGAGCACCCTCTTCGAGAATAGGCTTCGAAGCAGACTTTTTAATAGCCCACGAAGAGGTAGCATGTCAAGTTTTAAATTTCACATGCTATACAGCTCGTGTGCCTTCACCCTTAACAGAAGCTCAATTAAATATTGCTGGTGATCTATTTCCTGAAAAAAATGAAAAGCTATTTATATTTATTTATTTATATATACTTTATTGTACACCACAAAATGACATAACATAAAAAGTATCATACAAAAAAACATACAATGGGCGGCCTTATTACTAAATGAATACCGAGAATTTTTTCCTCTAAATTTAACAGAATTAGGTAGTACATCGGTTGGTAACATGAAAGTAGACTTAAGTGATGATCAACCGGTAGTTTTTAGGCCCTATAGCCTGGCAATTGTAGAAAAGGAAGTGGTTAGAGGAATGCTTAAAGAGTTATTAGATATCATACGCTCTTCTTCATCTTGTGCGTGTGCCATAATTCTCGTTAGGAAGAAAACCGGTGAATTTCGACTTTGTATTGACTATCGCAATAATCTTGAATATCTATTAGTTTTTTTTTAAAGGCCAAAATTTGTAATATGGGCTAAAAAGCATGTAATATGGGTTCTAGTAAGAAACTGACCTGCAAATTGCAAAAAAACGTTAAATTTTATTTTCGGGCCCCGAACCCTATTCATACCTACTACAAAATGGGACCGACAGGAAGCATAATACTTTTTTAAAAAATGTCGATTTGTGTACAAGACAAACTTCTGAAAAAAGATAAAACTGTTTTCAGACACAATTTTGCAAAAAGAGGTTAAAGATATTTTAAACTTCTTGAACAAATTAAAGGAGATGATACTATTATTTGTAAATGGAATTGTGTTTCAAAGTCAATGCAAAGACGCAGAGATAAGCGTCGAAACTGATTCGGATTTAAATCGTCTACTGAAAATTATACTCTTCCTGTATTTTACACACTGTTTAAAACTAACCCTTTTACATAGAATAAATTGTTTCATAAATTTAGCTGAAACCTAAAAAAATATCTAGGTTTAATTATGGAAAAGTATGGAATGAATTATAAAAGATAAGATGGTGAGCATGAGCTGAAAACTCTAATGATCGGTAAACATCAAAGTTAAAAAGGAACAAATAAAGTTGATTACGAGTGTTAAAATAATATTATTGAAGCTCGTTTACTTGCTAGAAGCTCGAGTAGCTTGTTGACAACACTTAACTGGCAGTAATTGGCGTTTAGATTAACTTTTAATGACAATTATATATTTGTAATAAAGCTACTACTTGTATAATTTGGTATCTCACTGCACCTACCGTACACCATCTTCACGCTTACAGTTAAATAAATTAGAACAGGAAAAATAAACACCAGGTGAATATAAATACATTGCTTGAAAATTGCATCGAGCAACTTAAATAAAACGCGGTCGCATTGAGCGAGTTTATATGGCGAAAACAATTCCAGGATGGATCGAACGGAAATTATTATTTCCACACAATATTTTGGCCTACGTGGTTGAACGTTGAAAATGGCTTTCGTGACTGTAAATTCGTAAAACATTCTTTCAACCTTCATCTTAAGCAGATCTGGAGTAAATAAACTTCTTTTTTACTTTTAAAAGACAAGGAAATCTCGTGAAAGTTTCAGGAAGTACGTCGCTTGAACAAATTGCGGACGCATTTTTGTAAATTGCGGCAACAGATGAGAGCGTGGGAGTTAAATTGTTATTGACGGAATGTTTATCAAGTTATTTGTGAGGAAGAAATGTCTCGTATTCACACAAATGTCTCGAAATTCTAGCTGAAAGCGATGTTTGTGTTGAAAAATTTATAGCCTGTAGGTACAGCTAGGTACAGTTAGTGATCACGTTCTAGTTGGCAGGCGCTAAGCTTTGCTGAGAAATATTTTGCTATAGGTTTACAGTAACAACAAAAATTTAAAATTTCCAGTTGAATTTTAAACTTTTAACTATGATTGTTTTAGTCATCATGCCTTAAAATGTATTGCTTTGATTCAGTATATCTTCATTATATGAATTCGGATCGATTGCGCGTGCGATACACGACAATAGAAGTAATCTATGTAATTTTTAAGAGTTAACAAAGGTAGTATCCATTCGTCATTATTTCATCCATAATTAACTACTTAGTATATGCATAACTTGTAATCAAGTGGAGATAACGATCAATATCATAGTAATCGAGTATAATGACGTAAACGGGTGAATGTGAAGTAGAACCTATGGTTTGTACGAAACATGAACTAATCACACAGCAGAAGTCTATTTTAACAATGCTCAAGGCATAATTATCTTTGATAATATTTTCTTAAATGTATCACAGCTAGACCAACTGCAATTATTGCAAATGATGACCGTCTCAATGGTTAGGTCCAAATATGTTCCATAGTACAGCCAGACATTTTGTCCCACAGTATTCACACTCATGCTGTTCAGCTTACGACCCTCTAGCTAGATAGTGGTATCATTTATTTTTCGGACTATTTCCACTAAAATCTCTACTTTTGTCATTCGTAGATGATTGTTCCAAATTGTTGGCGTAGTGTCTCATATTCTTGGTAGACAATATGACCTTTGGTAAGGTCTAACTCTGAACTGTGTTGAAGATTAATAGGGTGTCAGTTATAACAGGCCAGTGAAGACTTCTTGCATTTTGCATGGTTTCTGTTTTAAAATAAAGAGCTTTTTAGTATATCTGTTACGTTTAACTTGGGGATACTGCAAATTAAATATGAGACATCCAAAAATTAATGAATTAGTGGAAGCCGGAGCGTTGTTATCCCCAAGGGAATAATGGAAACTCCCTCTCATTCGCAAGATAATAATAGTTGTGTTTGCGTAGCTGCTTGTATTTTGTCGACAGAATGAAAATAATGTAATTTAAAGTATTTTTTTAAATGTCTCTCTCAAAGTCGAATCAACTAGGATACTAAGTTCTAGCTGATTCATGATTGTGTCAAATTCTTAGATAAAAAGTAATTAATTACTATGTTCAGTTATGTGACTAAATAGCTAGAAGTAGTTGTGACCTAACTTCCAAACATTCTTGCGATGGTACCAAGATTTATTTAATATGATATTGGTGATATTTTGAGCTTTGCGAGATGGGCAGGGTGCCCGTTTAGTATTAACTAAATTAATAGATGTTGTAGAGGATACTACGAATACACCACGACTTCACATTAGTATTAACTTATAACGCTAATAAAATACATTGTTACGTGAGCGATGCCGCGGGAATAGCTAAATAAAATGACGTGCGCGCCGTCTAAACACTACCGGTCAGCTGTTTCAACTTTCGATGTTGCTTCAACTTATGGCATGTAACTGGCACCGTGTGATACAGTCTTTACCTTTGACAAAGATTAAATGGTTTTGCCTACAGTAGTGTCGTTTATGGATACTTAATAGGTACTCATTCTGTATTGAGCACGTTCGGTGCAATCTACTCATAACTGTAAGCTCCTTTACCGGCTTCCAACACAGTGACCCACTTCTTTCGGTAGATGGAGTGAAGCACTTAATAAAATTTATAGCCGCAAAACTATCACAAGTGACACATAATACGAGACGTGGGATATTACCCGCATACTCTCTAGATAAGACAATTTCTACTTACCTCCATAAACGAGATTACTCGCAAGGAGACGCTTTGTACAGGAAGCGAGTCACATTGCATAGATATTCCCTTTTTGGAGCTCGGGTTCTGCAATTACTAAATGAGATTGGTGTTATTTTGATAGACTTCTCTTGTTGAAAAAAATATTGACTTTTAATGCTACTTTCCGACGAAACGCAATGCAAATCAGAGTCCAGTGTTAATAGCAAGGTCATCGAGTGTTAGAAGGAATGAGGCCGTAGAGGTGTTAGCAGGGGAAAAAATATTACAAAATAATCGGAAAAACAAAAACAGTACGCAACGAAGAAACTGCAATAACATTACATTGACATTTGACATAGACTACTCGTATGACATATTTTATTAAATGCAACAAATAGCAAAAAATTGTTTGTCGTCCAAATCACATTCCTTCATACATGGTGAGGAACGTCCATTATTATATTTATCTTTTTCTATGTTCCATTATGGCAGAAGTTGACAAACTGTACTTTGAATTCATCTTGCATTACTTAATATTCTGTAATTAATTTGATAAGTTTAGAGAAGTAGAAAATACGTCTTAATTCATTTTTCTATTTTATAATACAATATATTTACTATGTACGAGTACATGGAATGCACTTTGTGGTTCATGTCTTTTCGTAAATTGCTCTAAAACCTTTACAGTTGGTTTTCACAATTTGGAATTCAGAATACGTTCATTTTTGCAAAATATTAAACTTATACTTCATGTATGCAACTATGTTCCAGTATACGGAGTTTTTCTCCTGTATCCAGTTACGTAATTATTTTTATAGACCGTTCCATTAAAATATTTACGAGCACTTAACATCTTAATATCAATGTTAAATTAAATATCAATAAATACAGGCACATACGCCTATTTTAGGAGTCAGAGGATTAAAATTATTGTGACCTATTTAGAAGCCTTGAATGCTCTTAGTCTTTGAATATTGTAATGTGATGGCTTTTGGAGAAATAAAGAATTTTATTTGTTATTATCAACTCCTCATTATTACTACTTCATAAGATTGGAAATGAAACTAATCTGCAAGTCACTCAAGACAATTGTTTTTGATAACGACACCTGGGTACACACTGCCACCGTCTGTATTATTGCCCCCGAAACTTCGGATACTTGCCAAGTCGGAAACCGTTATGTAAGAGTGTCATTCCAGTTTTTACTTCGGCTTCTATAAAACTTATCGCCTGAAAGGTTCTTTAAGAGACAGAATAATCTTAAGCAACTTAAATAGACTTATTAAACTCTAAAAGCGGTGACTGATCGAGCTAATTACGATAATCGATGATCGAGCTAATTATTAAATTATAAACGGTACTCAAGGAGCTTGTTTAGTTATTTACTATACACAACAACAACAGATCCTATCGGATTACCTGTACAGTTATGACCAACCTGTTATTTGTAAGACGAAAATCATGTTTGGAACAAGAAAACCATTGTACCAATAAAAAATCAGGGATTTACATCAATATCTGAACACAATAAATCGAAACACTTCTGTTACACGTTGTTTAAAACTGTAAAATATATGTTATTCGTTGCTGTTTATATGGGTCAGATGGACCCCTCACAGAACACATACAGTATACGATTCATGGAGTGTGTTCAGGAGACTCTGGCTCAGACCGTCTGCTGCCTTAGCCTAAATGCTCAGCTGTTCATAAAACTGTTGAAGGTGCAAAAAATGATTGAGTGTGAGAGTAATGTGCAGTACAGCGTAATTGATATTCACACGCTGTTTCATGCGCAGGGTAACTAGAGTACCATGTTAATTGCGTCTTTGTGTTAAAGGCATGGGAAGCAGTTATCAGTAACAATGGTTAAAAATATGATCATTTTATGACAGCTCATTTTGAGTGACTGCTTTTTCTTTTATTTGACTATTAGCATGTGAATGTTCACTTTGATATTTGATTGACATGGCTACTTTAATTCAGGCAGTCTAACCTCGGTTGTAATCCGTAAATAGAGTATGTTGTGCGCTTTCCCTTACCTGAAACAAACAATAAAATTATAAATAACTTTATTACTTTTGTAATACTTCAATAAGCTGATTACCTCTATTCTACTACTTAATAGTGACCTAAATACCACGAGTATTATCTATTTTAACAAGAAATAATTATTAGAGAGATGGTTGTTATCTTAAAACTACCAAAATGCTACTCTATCATGAAAGTGGAAGGTCCTATTAAACCCACTCTAGAAAAACAATGTATAATAACAACACTCTTAAAGATCACTGCTCTTTTATTAAAAGTTGGTAAATACTTAACGTGATAACATTTCGATTCATTCAGACATCAAGAAAAATATGACACTATACTCCATATAAAGGATCAGTTTAATATTTTTCTTACTCGTATTGATCTAATACCCGAGTGTTGGGTTCGGAAACAAAACTGATCGTTGGGTATGAGGCTCTTTGCTTCGGAATAGTATTTGAGACGCTTATAAATAAACCTCTCGTAGATTTTTCCGAGAACATTGATTAAGCTAGAGGGCGGTAGCTAGAGGGCTCAGACTTTGGCTTGCCTGGCTTTAAGATACCGAAAACGGTTGCTTCTTTCCACGCTTGTTAGAAGATGTTGTTGCTCAAGGCGCCATTGATGATGGCGGTCATAAGCATTATTAGCGGGGCAGGAAAGAGTTTGTAAACCTTAGTGGTAATACCGTCCAAACCGGGGATCCTATACTTCATGTATAGGATCAGTTTTATATTTTTCTTATTCGTATTGATCTAATCATTCTGTACCAAGATTTTGTCCAGTCATAAAAGTTCTTTTCATACATATTAACTAGTATTTCGTATTATATACCCTTAAAAAACTAAAATGTAAAAGAAATACGAAATATCAAATAAATTACAATCAAATTATCCTAGGTTACCCATTTTCTCCGAAAGGTAATGTTCTCTGCTAATTATTTTAAGTTAATATATTCACGCTGGGAAGTTATACAATCAAATGACATAGTTAATATTGACACTAATTTAATAAACGCAGCAAACAGCTCGCAAATTGTTTAATAGAAATTCTCGTGTGGTGTAGTCGATAAATGACAGATAACTGCAGGCTGTGTATTGTTCTAAAAAAGTATTAGAAGAAGGTATTAATTTATAGATGTCACCTACTATGGCATATTATTTAAGCTCGCCAAAAAGATGTCTTCTTAAATTTCGGTACGATTTCACACGTCTGCATTGCAATAAAATATCCTCGAATAAACCTCTTTTTTTTAAAAGTAAAATTCTTCTGTTTTCTACAACGATCTTGGGGCCTGCGCCCACTGGCGGCATGGCACGGCAGGTTGAAATCTTTCGGCATCACTTTATGCAAGCACATTCTGAAATTTAAATTTTATTGTCATACTATCAAGTTATATTTCTGTGGGTGCAGGCCTTTATTCGGACATACCGTAAGAATGCCACTAAATAAAAATTTGTACTGTAACACATCTGCATAAAGAACCAGTAAATAAAGGCTAAATCTGTGAACTGAATATCAAATAAATAAAAAAAATCTAATCAAAAAAATCTAATCAAAGAATAATCTAATCAAATAAATAACGAAAACCCTATCCTAATCATATCAGTAGTTTTTGAGAAAATGTCGGACATTTAAACGTACATACGCACGTGTCGAATAGAGAAGCTCCTTTTTTGTAGTCGGTTAATAAAATGTGCAAAAATCACTATAATTGATTGACACGCAGTTATATAGCGTAAAAAGTTACTGTATGTTTAGCATTTTCACTTACATTCCTTTTCGCAGAATGGTGTCTTTGCCCGACTACTAAAGCTTTTTCGAGAAAAGCATTAGTAGTAGGATAAAGAAGCCATTGACAAAGGCTCAGAGACGATATCCTTCCGTCGTTATGGACATGTTCCCGAAGGACCGCACTGCCCGGAATAGGCAATTAACGTAAACCATTCCAAATGTTACGGTTTTAAGACGGGATTGCCACAGTTTGCCTACGGCACAAATATTCTTTCGTTAGACCTTAAATTAAACATTTACAAATGTGCTGCAGTGTACGCTTACAAAAGTTACGTACAGCTTTGCCGGTGGAAAAAGAGTCTAACCAATCTGCAGCTCAGTACGTGCACTGTTGGAGTTCTGTTAAAAGAACAGTCGAGCGTTCATGAGACACACGGTCATGATTCAGAATTGATTGATGAATATTGGTTTGAAAACACGTGAATAATACAATCACTTTATATGGAATACACTTTTTATTAATATACATCAAAATGAAAATTAAGTTAGTTGTGGTTTTCCTAAAGTTAACAAACAACCAATCACTAACAATAAGTTCAACAACGCTCAGGTTCCTTTGACCAAAACTATGTCACCGAATCCCCTAGCAATAAATAAGATATTGCTAAAGTTATACCATAATTGTAAATGTGAATGAAACAATCGACCTCCGAAATCTATTAAAACAGTTCAAACAATAAAACCTAACTAGCGATTATTCCGGAATGTCTCAGATATTCTCATAGCAGCACAAACTTTCCGTCGTCATGACGTATAATATATGAAAGTAGTCGATGACGCTGATGGAGATTTTGCATCGAGGTTTCTGTGCCAAGTGATAATGTAAGTAAGACGTTGCAGTTTCAGAGTTAATATTTATAGAAGAGTTCACTTGAACTTAATCGATTCGAATGCAATGCTTGAATTTATAGCAATCACTTTGGTTTTTTGATCTACGCTAAACCATCCATTATTGGGAACTGATCCTATAAGAACTCATTGAACTTCCAATGATGAACGCCTTTCAGTTATTGAACTACCAAAAACCTTTTCCGCTTCTATGCTTTCAATAATGCGCACTGTTTCTCTTTTCTTACAGTAACTGTAAGAAAAGAGAAACAGTGCGCATTTGGCGCTGTTGGTCAATGTAAATTAGCTAGGGTCAAACGGATAGGTTAAATTAGAACTGTGAACAACCACGCGCGAGCTGTGAGCAAAATGGGAATTATTTGAGGTCGATTAAATACATTATTTAATTAGAACAGTATTTTAATGGCGGTTATGTACAATGGTTAAATTAAATCTAAATAAGTCAGTGAAATATCGCAGTGAAAGTAAGTTGTCATTGCGATAGATGCTTTAATCTAATTATACCTAAATGTTGAACAACATTTTCTAATGAAACAAGATTTGTTCGAAACACGCAACTTTCCTAATTGCATGGATAGTGCAAGCAATCAAATAGGCAGCATCCATTACCTTACAAACGGTTGTTCAATAACATTCGCCAATAGTGGCCTACCCTTTCAATAGATGTCATAAGAGCAATCGATTATTCAGCTGTACCAACCGACTTTATTGACAATGAGCTTTCAGTACAGAGAGTCTACTGGCTAGTCAGCAAGTTTCAGTGAATAAGATATTCAAGCAGACGTTTAAATATCTAATTCACTGCAATAACGTCTACTTTTAATCCGACGAAAAATAAGGATGAGGTTCTCAAGCCAAACCGTATTTTTTTTTCTGTTTATCTCCACGCATTTTTTATACAGATTAGTCCAATTTTGACGATTTCTTTTATTAATAAAAAGGGTATATCTTGAAGTTGGTCCAATATAAACTTGTAATACGAAGTCCACCCAGGGTAGAAAACAAGGGGTTAATCGATTTTATCCCTCTTCTTTTATTATTTACGAACCGTTTCTAGTGAAACATGGTACACATTATATATTTAGTTCTGATGATACAAAAAAAGGGATTTCAAGTTGACCAGATGATGGAGACGGAGGACAGTCGAGAGAGATCCTCAATAGTTTATAGTAGGTTCGTTGTGTTTTGGGCAAATTTTATTCATCTTGATGAGAACTATAGTCTAGCTGGGGTATGACTGTCATCAAGGGTCTGATGTTGGAGACTGAAGGCTGTCGTGGGAGGTTACAACTATTTGCTGCGAGAATATACTCAAAAAATTCAAAAGTTTAGAAATTAATAAAGGTTATATTTATTACAGCTTGCGCGGCAGTAAGTGTGTCCTTATAATATACTCATACACAGCAACTCCTTAACTTCTGGCATTTTTACTTACGGAAAAAGGCAAAGGTTGTGCATAAACCTAAATCGGATAACAATGACAACATAATAAACTATAAGCCCATCTCGATTCTTTCAACGGTTGCCGAAGTGTTTCAGTCACTTCTTTGCCCACATATACAAAACCATCTAAAGCTATTTTAGCATTAGCGATCGCCGGCACAGATTCGTTGGATCACGATCAACAAGTACTAATCTGGTTCTATTTGTTTTTTTTTATATTTTCTAAATAAAACATTTATTTCAGGCTACAGTGGCCCATAGATATATATATACCTTACCAACTAACATATATAAAGTATGAAACAATTTTTTTTGTTAGTAAATAAAATAAAATAAAAGTTTATTGCATCAACTTAAATAACTTATTCTAGTTACACTGAGGAGAATCCTTTTATGCAAACAGTTTGCTTGTGTTAGGATTCTCCACCCTTCCCCGGGTTTTATAATTGTATATTTCGCTTAAAACTATGTTAGAAGCACTTCCCTAGCTTGTTCTTATGCTGTGAAGCGATGGAACACCAGGTCCTGCGGCCAAAAGTCTTCTTCAATGACGACGGGCAGATAACAATTCGGTACGCGCACCACGAACGCCTTGAAGCTGACGTTGCGGTGCGGAATTCAGCATGGCCTATAATTAAGGTTTCACACAAAAACCTTTCTTGTGCGGGTATCAACGTCAGCTTACTAAAACGGGTGATTTTATATAATTAGCAGATAGATCTTTCTTTGTGGGGCTTGTAGCTAAGTAATAACTGCTACACGGGTCAATCTATCTAGTTAAGCTATGCTTTTCGCGGTCTGTCCGTGGATGGGTGGCCATCTTTATATACCGAGACCTATCGTGCCTCTGAAAGCACGTTAAGCCGTTGGTCCCGGCTGTCTTTCGTGAACCTTTAACAGTCGTTACGGTTAGTCAGAAACTCGAAAGTCTGACCATCACTCTTAACAACGGGTATCGTATTGCACAGTAACTAGTTTGTGATACAATGATAATATTTAGACAACAATGTTAAAATTTACCAAGATTAATGCTTTTGAATGCACTAGCGTAGCGTCTGTTTCGTCCGAGTGTGTTTACATGCACATATTTTGTAGATTTTTAAATAAAAATATTACCAACATTAACTGATTGGACCATTTCGTGACTGAAGGGAATAATCGTAAAAAATATATTTTTCTTCAATAGTTTATAATTACATAAAGCTACAATGTCCCTTGTGTATGTGTATAGGAAAAACAATTGTTTCTAATCTTCATCAATTTAAGTTTTGCTGAATTAAACCCGAACAAAATCTTAGGAAGATTGTGTTCGGATAAAATTCAGCAAAACTACAAAAACTTTTCGAAATTACGACGATCCAGTACGGTTGTCAAGCGTGGTATTTTGCCAGTTCAAACCACGCCAACTTCGCGTTTATTTGCGCGGTTTCGTTCATTGTGTCATAGGGAAGACGTTATTTTCAGATACCGTGTCAAGTTAAGGAATTACGAAGTGGTTTCGAAATAAGGAATCATTAAGTGGTCAAAGCGAATAAGGGACCTGGTTGTCATGAAACCATGCCTATTTAAGTCACATTCCGGACATGTTGGTATATCACATTTACGGATCAGCATTCGTTATCTCTTCTATTTAAACAAGCATATTTTGGACTAGTCGAAAAGAAGTAGCAAGATATTCATAATATCTTTGATATAGAGCTGAGAGAGAGTGCAACCCTTTTCGGTGAATTTTAACTGAAATGAGAAAATTTAGATTATGTAGGTATTTTTATAGGTGATCGATGCTGCTGCAGACGTGCTACCTAAAATAAGAAGACCGGCAATATTAGATGGACTAAATTACATAACTAGGTTAATTATACGATACTACCATGTGAACGCTACCCATGGAAATCAAGAGACCGTTGTCAATGAAGTAAAACGAAAATATTGGGCTATCAGACTGCAACCAACGGTTAAAATAGTAGTAACGAAATAACCACAGGTAGCTTGGACCCTGCTCCCGATACCGGCGGACCACTATTTTTTTATATTTTTAATGTTGTTTTATAAAAATATATAAACGACATAATAATCCACTTATTTTCAGGCGACACAGGCCTATAGATAAAAAAACCTTAACTTAAACATAGATATCTTTATCATAAACAAAACTTGTGTTAATAAATAATACTTAGGACTATGTTAGTAGCACTTCAATTTGCACTAGCTTGAATTTGTCCTGTCTTGTGGTACGTATCCGCGAAAGCGACGGAACACCACATCCTGCGGTCGAAAGTTTTCTTCCATGGCAAAGGGCAGATAGCAATTCGGTAAGCGCACCACTGCGGACGGCGTAGAAGCGGCAGGCACGGGATCATTGGGTGCAGCAGCACTGGCTGAAGCGGGGAATAGCGCGATTAAAGAATCAAGCTCATCCATGGACGCTATCTTCCGGCGAGACTTGTCAGGCGTCAAGACAATAATCTTTCCCTCCGCAGACCAGCAGCTATTGATGCTAAAGTGCATGCGCGCCGCAATAAATACCTGCTGCCGTGTCTTCGTCAAAAACTCCGAAATGGTGATGCCGCTGCCTTTGAGTGAAGTTTTACCATCCCAAACTAGCCGACGATGCTCCATTTCTTTAAGTCGCACCAGCACAGGCCTGGTTTTACCCTGGGCGGCTCCTAGTCTGTGGCACACGTCTAAATGTTGCAGTTTTATATCCTCAGTCATCAGTTGTTTTGATATAATAAGGAGAATCGCGTTGCACAGCTTTTCATTGGCTGTCTCAGGAATATCGTGAAACAGCAAGATCTTTCTTCGCATTGGAGTCTCATGTGTATCCAGACTTCGCGACTGGAGTTCAATCTGAGTTTTAAAGTAAGATAAAGTTTTGCAGACAAAGATTTTAAACTCAGAAAAGTCCAGTGACAGCGCTGCAAGATCTGGGTGTGCCAGGCCAGTTCCAGCTGTAGCTCTCTGCAGTTTATCTTCGTACTCACTCATGCGGGAGCTGAACAGCTTATCCAGTTCCTCCATACTGTGCACAAGCTTGCTGTTCATAATTTATTGGAGTATTTGAAGTGCTGTGGCTGTTGTAGAGTGAAAGTGATAGGAAAGTTCCAAGCGAACGTGGGTTTTAAAGTTAATTAGCACATTAATATATTGAAAAAGAACAATTAACTATTTTAAAATAAATATTAAATAAGGAAGCTATAAAATTATGTATTTATGTCACGCCTACCCACGTAGGAAAAAAAATATTCGCATTTCGGATTTCATTACAACAATATAAGATTTAACAGATAATTAATTGTGTAAGCGTTGTAATTACGGTTGGATTGATTCAGCTCATTATATTCGTACACACGAGACATCAAAGCGCAAAAGCTATTAAGCTGCTGTTCATAGCAGAGGAAAGTTCTTGTTGTATTCTTCTTTTGTTGCGATTTTACATCAAATGATTTCCTAGGAATGCATTGAAATGTAAATGTGAATCTTCGCCTCTAACCGATCGACCACTTTATGAAGCGTGACCCTTATTTTTTGTAGAGTACACTATTATTTTATTTAATATAATTTAAACGATTAAGTCTCGTTATATAAAAAACTTGAAGTTGAGTTTATAGACAAAGATAATGAATAAATTGAATACTTATTTAACGTTTCTAAATTACTAGGATTGAAGTAATTTGATTCCCTTTTCTACTTTTTTAACATCAGAAAGTGGGGCTTCAACAAGTTAACAGCATGTTTCGACGAACGTTGATTTCGTATATACTCAAACTTGTGTCACTTGCAAATACAGCAATTCAGTATATTGCTATGTGACGTCACATATCGTCGGGTTCTCTCGCATATTGCAAGGAAATTGTATTATCAGCTCACCCGTGTGGTACGTCTTGTTGAATAGAGATGTTTTTGAAGAAGGAATCTGAACGAGTGGTTTTAATGTCGCAGGCAGATTGTATAATTCGGCATTTTACATTGGGCGCCCAACGTTTGCATGCTGTCGTCTTTAAGTATAATGCCTTAGGTAAATTGATATCTGGTATTTTTAGAATTATTGGTAATTAAATAAATACTAAGCAGACAAAATGGCTTAACGAGCAGTAACGTGTGGAAATTTTGGAAATGGGCTGCATTTAAATCCAATACCCTCGCTCCGAACTCAATCACGGACTCATTGGCGGTCTTGAACATTCTGCCTTACTCGTTATTTTTACCTAGTTCCTACCATTATCGCTATAAATTATGCGAGGGTTTCTTCGCCTAGCCATACATCTACGTAAGCATAAAATAAATGCGTTTTTAGTTAGCCTACCAACAAGTTCAAGGTGTAAAGCCTCGGAGGAGAAGCAGACAAAATCAGACTAATATCATTTACTAGTTCTAGCGCCACATTCTTTCCGATCAGAAATATGGGCCTGATAAATCTGTGCCACTGATCTCAAACGGACAGAAGGAGGGATTTACTCTAGGAGGAGGTAGGGTATCCATAAAATTTTGAACCGATTCACCCTTTATACGTACACCATATTTGAAAACAGTTTGTGTAGCAAGAACTCTGCCACCAACTGGGCAGAAGTTTTCACGTATCAAACTAAGTAATTGCTGAGGACCGCAATGTAGTAGACGCAGATTCTCCTCTGCAAATAAAAGTTTGATAAATGTATGCTTGGAATCAATTAAAATGGGATGTATTTTATTATGGGGTTGCAATTTACCTTGAATACGTCTTCCGACTCACAGGATATATTACACATAATAAAAAAAAATGAATTCCAAGATAGTATAATAGATTTACAATTTATAAATCCTGTTGTTTTTAAATATCACAAACTTATTCCTTTGAAAAGGTTAATAGCCCACTTCCCATACATTTAAAAACCTGATAATGGAACTTTATGTATAGTTATAAGGTTTAGTAGAAAGCCTACCTGTATGTTTATAAAATACTGTCATATAGTCATTTTTACGATTTAAACGCTACGAAGTCCAAAAAATATTTATGTTATTTTTTAGGCTAGGATTTGCCGTTACCAAAAATAAATAATTAAATGTGCTAGAACTAATTATTTAACGCTCGAAGTTTAGTCTAAAATAGGAATACATACTTATCTAATAATACAAACCTATGGTCTTAAACGTCTTTTTTACTTTGTGAATTCCTAGAAACTCGCCATCCTTATGTCACTGCTTAGACTCTAAATGATTGTCACTATACATTGAGTGACGAGCATTAACTGTCTAACGTCAAAAAAATCCGTTTCAATCGTGCGAACTCAATTAAATTTTGCACGATTATTTTATTTACTTAAAATGATATGTTTAATAAATCTGTATTATACAAAGACTAGTAAAGACATGCTCACTGGTTATAAATAAACGTAAAATAATGTATGAAACTCAGAAACAGAGTTGAATGAAGTCAAGTAGCAGTATGTAAAATGGAACGTCGTAAAAAGTGAGGGACTCTTTTTACGACGTTCCATTTTACATACTGCTACTTGACTATTAGTTGACGTAGAATAACCATAAAGAAATATTTAAAAATCTTTTTTCGCTGCGTATCTTTTAACATTGTGATTAGCGTAAATTTACAATTCAATTAGCTGTATTTTCAGATTTATTTCATTTCTATACATAGTCAGGTGAAAAATTGGCATTCATCTTTGAAATATTTTAGCTACTGTTTTGAATGAAGTTTGTAAGTCTTGTAGTAACAACTAGTAGATCTGTTTTTTTATCTGTGGATAACATTGTGAGTAGTGTGTTTGATACTCCTATTAACATCTAATCTATACATACCTATGTGAATAAATAAATAAGTGTGTAGATTAAGATTACTAACATAGTTGTTAAGAAATATTGTTACTTACATATTTGAGTCCACATACAGTTTAATAAATATTAATAAAATAAAATAAATTACTTACGGTGGTGTATTGATTTCTCCACGCGTTGTTTTACAACCTGGCTAAGTAAACACTAAGTTAGATGCTTTAATGGTCAAGTTTCTAGAAGCACTCTTATAACGTTCTATTTCATTGTAATTGCCAGACGCATCATAAACCTTAGGTTCACTATAGATATATTTTATTTAAACGAAGCGTATTTTGATACAGACTTCCTAGTTAATCTAAGAATTTTTGTTCGTACGCTTCTAGTAATATTTCGAATCTAATGTCATATGATGATACGTAAATTTTACAGAAAAAATACTGATGTTAAACAGGTGCTTTAGTTTCAACTTTTGTCTTTACCTGTTCTCTACAAGTTTGTGTTTTAATGGAAAATTTTCCTGAAGTTTTAGAACGCACTACCATAGCAAGACGCAGTAGCGGATTGGTTTACGGCACTGTATACTTCTGTTAAAGTCGACCAACTTTGTATGTGAAACTAATCTAGGGTGGCCTCCGTCAGTTAATCGGTCGCAAGTGTACTAACTTGTATTTAAGGGAATCTAATTGATGGTACGAGAAATTAGTCTGGTTCATAGAACTGAGCGATAAACATGTACTTTTTGCATCGTCACGGCTGACGTTTTATGGGTAGTAGACGCTTGCTCCGGCGCCCCGAGCGAGTTGTCTGAGTGGAAAGGTTAGCGATGCGTCACCCGCTAGTTAATGACACTTAATGATCAATTACATTCCATCTTAAGTTTCTGTTTGATTATACGTTTATTTCATTCGATTTATACGTGTGGATGATGCAGACGTTTTTTTTTTGTTTACACGGAAAATTTAGAATTAATTTGTGTTTTGTTTTGATAGTTGGCAGCTCTAAAGAAATAATCTTAATGGCTCTTAACAAATTGTTTCGATTAATCAATAAAAGCGTTAGTCAAAATATAGAAACATAAAATTATTTTACTACAGTATTATAGTACACTACGTTCTTTTTCAACGTTTAATTGGCAGAAGAGTAACAGTCCCAAGTTAATTACGATTAGAGATGCGAAGTAATAGATAACTCATTATTACGGAGAATGATTGCCACTTACGTAATAGGTATCAATATCTAAACAACAAAACATGTTTTTTTTTGTTAAGATGTCGCAACCCATCAATCACGTCGGCCGAGTTTCATTAGCATATTTAATTAGCCTTGTCTTTTTAGATAATTGCAAAAATCTTGTCACACGCACAACAGTTTTACTTGTTAGCCATAATGAAAACACAACTGGAAATATTATTTAGACCCTGGCTACACGTGGTAATCAATCATATTTCATATTCATCAATATTCTCGCTTACATACGGTGCACTGCTGCACTGGAGCCTCACTTCCGATATTCACTGTCGGCCGCTATTGTGGTCGCCACAATATAATATTTAACGCATATTGTTCGACGTCCTTTCACGATTTTCGCAATGTGAAGCTGAAAATTATCCGGGCATATCGTGCTGTAGGCACTGTTTGTGTAAAATACTTCATGCATTTGTTTTTATGGGCTCCATACGTCCAAAAAAAATTTGAACCCTTATAGAATCAGTCGTGCTTATGCCTGTATGAACGTCTGTCACAGCTAATTTGCCCCGAATCTACTGGACTGTGACCCAAAATATGGGGGTCTCTTTAGGGGGGAAAGTAGTCAATGGTCTTAAAATAATTAACAAAACTTACAATTGCAGTTGGAATGTATGAGAGAGCATTTTTTTAAACGATAATGTCAAGTTTGTTCCTGGGATCTGGGGACACGGTAATACCCCGCCAAGACGAACAAAAAACAAAAGCACTGCCTACCTTTTCTCAAAGCGTTTCGTCGTATTTTCGTACCCTCATAGCTTCGGCCTGGATAATGTTAGCAGACTTGTAAAACACATAAAGTATTATGTGTCTAGCTACTTTGGATTATAACATTGCCTAAAATACGTCGTCTTCGTCTCTGACTGACTCACTCACTCGCTCATCAAAACCTCTAGGGCACTTCCCGAAGTCCTAGAATATTAAATTTCGATACGAAGGCTTGAATTTGAACACAAACAAAATAAAATTAAGAAATCTGTAACTTTCACCCCCCAACTTTCTCAAAGGGAGGTGCAGGTCTGAATTTAAAATTGAAAGTCTAGGGTATTTTCCGAAGTCTTAAATAGCTAACATTTGGTATGCAGGCTAGGATTTACATGCAAGCAAAAAACATTTGTCCTTGCAACCCTCAAAATGGGAGGTGCAGGTCTGTATATAAAATAAAACCTTGGTACCCTCCCGAAGTCATAAAAAGCTAAAACTTGGTGGGCTAAGATTTGCACACAAACAACAACAAAAAAAAAGTAGCTTTCACCCTCCAACCTCCTTAAAGGGAAGTGCAAGTCTGTAATTCTTACGAATAGTCAGTATTCATAATAAAATTATTGTTATAAAATGAAGACTAGCATATACATGAACAACGAAGATGAATCTCTTTTTAACACGCATTCATTGGCTTCACTTTTTACTAAAAACATTGTAGTAAAATCTTAGAAGTCAATTTTAAACTACTTCTAATCGTAGTTGTTGACGACGGTGTCGCGGTCCGCCCGACCTTTTAAGATTTAGTGATTTAAGTATGTGTGCTTACCTCAAAAGTATGTTTTGTAAATTGTGATTGTTGTGTTTTGTAAACAAAAATTAAATCAAAGACTAGCAAGAACGGAATGCACACGGGCGCTCTTATTGGTTGACGCGCGACGCCCTTCACCCGATTACCGCTGCGGCCGCCATTACACAAGACTAAGGAGTAGTGCCAAAAAACCACGCGAATAATACACTCGTAAAAACATGCGCGCCCGCCACATTCCGTTCTAGTCTGTTTTTTACCAAAAGTTTAGTTTTTCTTATTTTCTCACCTATAACCACCACCTAACAGCTACAGTAGTATCAAAATGAAACTTCGCATGTAATATGTATGGTGGCTAGTGAGCCAGACGGTGAATAGTGGAATTCGTTTTGATGAGTCCAAAATATTGCACTTAGTGTTGAAGGTCAGATGATGGAGCCAGGAGGTAGATAGTGGAACATTTCAGTGGCTACTAGGGAACTGATCGAGTTTGGGCGGCGCACATGATTCATTTTGACGAGTCCAATAGATTGGCGTTGGTAACGAGGGTCTGATAATGGAGCCAAGAGGTTATTAATAGTAGAACCTATTAAACAACTCAAATCATACCTTCGTTGACTTCAGATTTATCAACTTAATGTAGAATATACTTGACTAAAAAGCTTAAACAATACATATTTTTTCGTTGGCTATAAGAAAGTAACTGCTGTCGTAAAAGAAATACCTTTTTACCCGACTGTACTAGAAGTAACGGTTATGATTTTAATATGTCTGTGTAATATCAGTACAATATCACCGCTAAAACAATAATATAGCACCCTACAAAAAGATTAGAAATCCTACCACAAAATGTTCATGTAAAAATTTAACCAAGACTTCTCACTGTTCAAAAGTTATCAGGTTTATTGTACAGCCAAGCCCCTAACTCTACAAGGCCTAAATCTAAAAACATTACATTTTGGTCAAAATGTATGGCTTGACCGATCCATTTAACTATTGCATGAGAGATATACAGAGACACTTATTTTTTTGTAAAACATGAGTGCATATACAATAGATTTACATGGTCTTAAAATAACATTCGCGAACAGGATCTACATATTTTGCCATTTATAATGCAATATGGTAGTCTGCCGCGTAACGGCATACTGTACGCGCGTGGTTTGCGTAGTCGTTAACAATGTCGTCAAACACGGTTAAATGTGCTCACTGTAATATAGTGATTAATGAAGTGTTAGCGTTCATTCAATCAAAAATGGATGTGATGGACGAAGAAAGCATTATACGTCTTTGTGTAACGTCCTTCTTGGAGAAAGAAATTGATGCGGCCAAAAATTTGTTATTCGACTCGATTTCTGCAATTAAGAAAACCACGAGAAAAGGTGACAGCAAAAATCAACGTAATCTTGAAGATATTATAAATACACTGAAACTAGTGGATCCTGAGAAAATACCAATTTTTGTGGCGAGAGAATTGCACCGTTTACCCCCAGTTACGTTCGATCACATCGACGCGACAAGGTTACTAAAAGACATTGTTTTGATGCAAAATGAGATAAAAACACTTAAAAGTGATTATGCTACAGTGGAACAACTGAATCAGTTGCGTTCGGAACTTGACAATATAAAACAAGTATCAATCGTTTTTTTTAACACAATAAAAAAGATTTAACAACTTCGATTGCAATATCAATAAAAAAAGGAGGAGATTAATGTTTCTGGTGGTGAATTCGATAGTGGGCCCGTAGGACTAATAGTGAATGATATTAGTAAAACTATTAATATATCAGATACGGGCTCAACAGAATGATTGTCACGAAATTCCAGAACGACGAACGACGGTGAAAGTAACTGTAAGCAGCTGAAGGAGTACGTTGACATGAAAGTAGCCAATATGTGTCTATCTAAGCAGCTGAGCGAAACGGCTTCCGATACAAAACAGCTAAGCCCTAAGGCTGAAGAGGTGGCGCCGCCGCCGCGGCCGCCAGCGACACAGCTGCTAGGCAATGATTGTATTACCGTGTCCCCAAATAGAGGAATAACGATGGCTGAGATCTTGAGTAAAAATAATGTTTTACAATCCAACGAGGCGGAGCATAGTAATGATTGGACAGTTGTGCAAAGGACTAAGAGGAAGAATAATTTCAGTGGAAAAGTTGGTAATGCCATAAAAGACATGGAAGTCAATTTCAGAGCAGCAGAGAAAAGATTACCTATATATATAACGAATGTACATAGGGAAACTTCGATAGAGGATATCGCCAATTATATCCTAAAGAAAACTGGAGAAAAAGTTACACTTACAAAGTTATCTATTAAGAATGAAAATAAATATAATGCTTACAAAATTTTTGTACAGAGTTATACGTTACAAATGTTTTTAGATGAGTCAATGTGGCTGAAAGGGATTGTTTTTCGTCGGTTTGTACATTATAAGTACCGGACTGCGGACAAACACCCTGACACGATAACTAATGAAAATACAGTTGATGGATGACACACATAGTAAAATTATTACATTTAACTGTAAAGGCCTTAAGCGGTCTATGGATTGTGTGCGAACTTTTTGTGGCAAGGCAGATATAACGTGGCGATGTCCAGCACGTCCGGCATATACCGTGCGACGTCCGGGTAGTGTGTGGGTGTCTCCGGGCCAGACACCGTATAGCCGAAGGCTTCCGCGTCCGCGAAGAGCCGTCTCCCCTCGGTATTCGTTTGGTATGAATTCCACGCTGGGTGCTTGCAATTAAAATCACCAGCGAGGATGGTGGCGTGCGGTGATTTATTCAATAGTGCCCGCAGCTCTAAAAGGTCTAAATGAGCCGGGGGGGGCTTATAGCAGCTATATATGTTGATATCCTCGCCGGCTACGTGTAGCTGTACACCCAACGCGTAAAAAGTGTTGAACGTCGACGAGGGAATTTCCTGATGGACGACTCTTCGTCTCACTAATACCGCCAGACCACGATAGCAGATGTTTAGTGCCGACCTTTCGTCCTTCCTTTAGACGAGGAATCCTGGGAACCTTATCCTATCTTCAGGTCCCAGGAGCGTCTCGCTGATGAGCGCCACGTCGATATTTTGTTCCCTCAGGAGATGGCGGAGGGGGGCGACCTTGTCCCGAAGGCCGCGGGCATTCTAGTGAATCACCCTTAACGACTTAGCCATTATAAAGGGTTAAGAGAGTGGCCAGGCCATCAAGGATGACCGTTTCCGCGTTTTGTCCCTGCCTGATGGCCTTAATTAGGTCTAGCAACAGCTTGATGGCGCAGGTACTAAATTCCTTGTTGGTTGCCGTCGTTTTAGCGCCGGTAGCGCCGCCACGAGGGTCGGTCTGGAACTTTTGTTTCATTAGTTCCGATTTTTGCCGCGGCGCTATGCCGGCGCTAACGGTAGGTTCGATCTCAGCTGTTTTTTGGACCTGCGCCCTGTTTGAGGCAGGGTCGGCCTTCGGGATCTCATCTTCCTGGGTCGCCGGGGGTTTGGGCTTCTTTCCCCTTCCTTTGCCCCCGCGTCCCTTCTTCCTCCGCTTCGAGGATGTGGCATCTCTGTCCGTGGGCCCGTTGGCCGCCGCCATCAGCGTCGTGCCTTGGGCCTCTGTGGCCTCCACTTGTGGCCTCTCAGTGGCCACTTGGGGCCGGCGTGTGGTGGCCGTGATGGCGACAGTCCCCGCTCGCTTGTTCCGGATTTCTGCCTGGAACACAGGGCACTTGATGTTGCACGCGGGGTGCGGGCCGTTGCAATTAATGCAGGTGGCCGGCTCCTCCCGCGGGCGCTGGCAGTCTCGTGCCGCGTGCTCGCCTCCGCATCGCATGCAAGCAAGCGGGCGGTGGCACTGGTGCGAGCTGTGCCGGAATTTCTGGCACCGGTGGCACTGAGCGGGCCCACGTTTGCCTCGCCACGCTTCTATCTTCACACCACGCATAAACATAAACGTCGTGGTGTCAAATATAGTGCGGGCGTCTGGTGTCCTCTTAAGTATTGCGTGGAATACGCAACCGGGTCGTCCTTGCGCCCCCTTTATATGACGCACATACTCCGGTTGGTACCCCAGCGTCTGAAGTTCCTCGTAGATCTCCTGAGGGTCTGTATCTGCTGGTAATCCCTGGATGGCAATCTTCATGTCCTTGTCCGCTGGCAGTGAGTACGCGAACCAGGAGACTCCGGCTTCTTTCTCCAGGCCAGTCAAGTAGCGCTGGACCAGCCTGTACTCCTCCTCACTGTCGGGTGTAAATCTGACCCCACTCCCGTAGGGCCGAGCGTGAGGAGGACGGCCCAGCTTGGCGCTGATGGCCCGGAAATGCGTGGCCTAGTGGTAGTTTTTCCACTACCAGCGGTGGGTACCTCGGCTTCTTCTTCGTGCCCGGCTGTTGTTTTGTCGTCGTCGTCGTCATTGTCGTCGCGTCGCCGACGGTGGCAGTCGGGGGTGTCGGTAATTGAGGGGCAAGGGGTAAATTTTGGGTACTTACCCCTGCGGATTGATTCCACATAATGACTCTGTGAAGTACCTGGGTATGCATCTTGACCGCAGGCTTACATGGCGGACTTGAGCTGATTTCTCTTGGCTTAGAAATGTCTAAGCCAAGAGAAATCAGCTCAATACTAAACACAGGAACCTATACTGGCTCCTTGGAAGGAACTCTGTCCTGTCGATAGACAATAAGCTACTAGTGTACAACACCATCTTAAAGCCAATTTGGACTTATGGCATCCAACTATGGGGAACTGCAAGTGTCTCTAATTTCAACATGCTCCAAAGATTTCAAAATGTCATCCTTAAAAACATCACAAATTCACCATGGTTTACAAGAAACTGCGAGGTTCATGAATACCTTAACCAAAACACAGTGCATCAGGAAGCGAAAAACTGGGCAGAACGCTACAAAGCACGCCTTCAGAATCATCCAAATCCTCTAGCGAAAGCGCTTACAAAGCCGGATTATAAAAGGCGGCTGAAAAGGTTAGCTGTAATGGACCTTGCCAATGCCAACTAGGACATGCTGCCACATAATATAAAGAGGGAAATCTCGCTGGAGAAACCACTCTACACTATCAAACGCACAAACAACAAATCTGCTCATAGTCCAGGGACTGATCGCAGAAGAAAAGATGAAACAAAAATAAAAAAATAAGGATCCCTTGAGCATATCTTTCCCCGGTTAGGGTGTAATTTTCTATGGCTACTAGCTCTGAGCGACATAACATAACATCACGCCTTGTTTCCCCGAAGGGTTGGGCAGAGGTGTTCCTATAATATACCCACATTTCGCCAGTTATGTTTTAAGTCCCATGTAATAGGGGCGAGCCTATTGCCATCAACCGGGCACAAATCCAGACTCCGGGTTCACTGGCGTAGCGCAGTTCTGCTACTTGATGACCTCTATAATAAAATAATATTGTGTCACTTAGATAAGGTGTGGGTACAATGCCTCCATTGAAAAGGAATATGGAGACCACATACAAAGATATTACGCCTATTCAGATTGAATCTAAACAAAAAAAAGTTTGGGTTAATAATATTGATCTGATCAGCGAACTTGAGAATCATTCAATCACAACCATTCTATTAACTACTGAAGCTTTAGCCGAACCCTTCTGTCAAACGAAGTCATAGCCGTGAATTGTTAATTATGATAGCCCATACCCATCAGTAATCTTAAAACGTACCGGCGTACGTTTTAAGATTACTGATGGGTTATAAAAAGAACTCCGACACAAAAACCTAAGTTCCCTTTAAAAAGTAAATACTCGTAATAATAAAATACGTCGCGTTTGGGGACCGCTCCAAATTATTTATTATCTACGATTTTCACCCCCAAAACTATATTCAGTCTCCCAACGCGACGTATTTTTATTACTTTTTAATTGGGAACTAATGTTTTTGTGTGGGGTTTGTTTTTAATTTTCTATTTAATTTTTTATTTTATACTTTTTATAGGTATGTGGCGTCATGATATTCAACCACACTAGGCTTGTATTTATGTGTCCACAGACAAATCTGCTAACCCCCTGGGTTTAGTCGGAGCGATCGAGTGCGCCAGTGTGAGCGTCACGCGCATGTGTGGGTCCGTGCCTACCGCTGCACCTGTCTGGCCGGTTACCGCGCCCCGCGCCGCCGCCTCCCCGCAGCCAACGTAAAAAGTAATCAACATGCTTTCATCAAGGTTTCACGTTTCTCTAATCTCTACCGCGTTATTCTATTTCATTCGCGAAATAAGTTGATTTACGATTGTTTTATATTGCCAACTTCAAAGATTCTCTTTATATCTAATTCTCTGATAAGATTCTCTTTATATCTTATCTCTTTAAAAAACGTCATTCAACCGTACATTTCAGACCGTCAAATGCTTGAGACGATTTTTAAGGATGCTCAATTTTTACAGACGTTTCTTGAAGAATGTCGCTGAATTACAAACGCCACTCAACGATTTATTCGCAGACACAAACATGAAAGGATCAAAACCTGTTAATTGGACTTCCCAGTTGTTAGAAGTTTTGAGCGTTGCAAGCGTCGCCTTTCAGATGTAGTACTTTCTGCTGTCGCGAGCCGTGTTCGCGAATGGCGTGTCGCCGTGGAGGTGGAGACGTTGTCGGATCATCGTTACATCCGTTTCGACGTCTCCGCCCAGACCACTGGCGGCCGCAGTTCATCGGTCCCGCAAACGGACGGCCCGGTCCCGCAAAGGAGGTGGTAGCAGCCCTCTTCCCGGTGAGAGCGGAGCATGTTCCGCCGCCGATGGCTTTGCCCGCAGCCGCAGAGTCGGCAGAGGAGGAGGAGGAGAATGCCATCAGCGTCCCAGAGGTGACACAGGCAGAGATGAGGGCGGTCGTGATGCGGCTCCGGGCCAAGAACGTGGCTCCGGGGCCCGACGGAATTCACGGCCTGGCTTTGGCCCTCGCTCTGAAGGAGTTGGAGCCCCAACTGAGAGGACTCTACACAGCGTGCCTTGAGCGGGGCCAGTTTCCCAGTCTTGGAAGAATGGACGTCTGGTCCTGCTCAGGAAGGCGGGGCGCCCTGCCGACTCGCCGTCTGCGTACCGGCCCATAGTGCTGCTTCGACGAGGTGGGAAAGCTGTTTGAGCGCATACTCGCAGCCCGCCTCGTCGGCCTGCGAGGCGAGCTGCATACGGGAGGCACTGCGGTACCACCGTGTGCCTCTCTACCTCCGCCGCATCGTGGGGGCTTACTTAGCCGGGAGGTGTGTCACCTACATGGGACGTGATGGCGGAAACCAGCGCCAAGTGTCGTGTGGTGTTCCACAGGGATCGGTCGTGGGACCGCTCCTGTGGAACATCGGGTTCGACTAGGATCTGAGGGACGAGCTCCCGCCGGGTGGAGACCTGACGTGTCACGCGGACGACACGCTGGTCAACCTGGTCACCCCCCGACGGCTGCGGTTTCACAGGTGGTGAGCCGCATATGGCGCCTCGGCCTGGAGGTGGCCCCCCTCAACATTTCGGAGGCCATGGTGTTTCATGGCCCCCGGCGGTCGCCGCCGGCCGGATCACACATTGTGGTCGGGGGGGTCCGGATCGCTGTCGACCCACCATGATATATCTGGGATTGGTGCTCGACGGCCGGTGGGACTTCGGACCCCACTTCCGGCGGCTGGCGCCCAAGTTGTTGGGCGCGGCCGGGGCGCGGCATGGGCGCGGCCGGGGCGCTGGCAACGCTGCTTCCCAATCTGGGGGGCCCGAGAACCGCCTGTAGGCGACTCTATATGGGGATCGTGCGATCCATGGCGCTCTACGGTGCGCCGATCTGGGCGTCTGACTTAACGGCCGGCAGCATAGCTGTCCTGCGCAAGCCGCAGCGGGCGATGGCCGTCAGAGTCATTCGGGGTATCGCACGATCTCCTTCGAGGCCGGTTTGCGCTGGCCGGATCCCCGCCCTGGTACCTGGAGGTGAAGGTGCTCGCGTCACTTTATTGGTGGCGCAAGGAAGCGAGGGCGCGAAGCGAGCGGCCGATGCAGCGCCGTGTGGAGCAGCGTCGGTGGCAGCTTCGCGAGGTCCTAGTAGCGGAATGGCGGGACAGGCTCTCACGCCCTACCGCCGGCCTCGTGACCATGTGGTATTTTGTTACACCAAAAACACATCTTATTATCTATTTATTATGTATTTAACACCTGAGGAGCTGTTGTTCACAGCAATTATTTCTATGATTCAGTAGGTACTAAAGTCTTTATGAAAATTGTATGACACTCATTTAACTTACATTTGTTTATCTAATATTGTTGTACTACTGAAAAGCAAACCTTTAGCTACCTCTGTCTATTTTCCACATCCATTTATCTCATTTCGTGTGATCTCATATTATTTTCCTTTTATTGAATGTTGTGACATTTTGTATCTATCATTGTCATCTGTCAGTTTTTATTTTTCTATGGTATAGAGCTAAGAGGTCGTCTATTTTATTGTAAAGGTATCGTAAAACTAGTGTTAAGCCAGGTTCTCACTGTAAGCCATCTTTATAGTTCCTGGCCGATAACCAATTAAGAAGTATTTGGATTGAAAACTAAAAAAGTCACTTCTAGAACGATCGGCCAGGGGCTATATAAGTCAACCGATACTTTTCACCAGGTTCTTTTTGATTCCGTCTTTTGACTCGTTCTTTTGACACGCCCTTCTGGCTCGCTCTGTTGGCTTCTTTCTTTTCGTAGTTTTTCTTACTCTATGTTTTTCTAAAAGCTATTTAAATATAAACCTTCCTAAAAGTTATTCTCAGTGAATTTATTACAAACATCTTGTGTGTGTAAATGTGTTCGACTCAATCGATCACCTCCGACCCTCCCACTTGCGTCTACGAGAGGAGTTCGAGACGGTTTGCATAGAACTAATAAACGTGGCGTGAGACACCGCCGCCGGAAGAAACACCAACCGACGCGAGCTCCCTCGCAACGGCCTGCGGGCTGATGGAGAGGCTGCTGCGAGCTCCCACTCGACGGACTGCGGGACGGAGGAACGTCCTACGCGAGCTTCGATTAACTCTTGATTTAATATCTTTTTCTACGTACTTTTGTATTTTATAATCTAAAAAATTGTAACCACGTTTAGCCAGTCGGCTAAACGTTTCGTTACAACCATCGAGGCGGTCCGGCCAGTGCTCGACCTCTGGTTTGGGAGGAGGCACGGCTCCCTGTCGTTTCGGGTGACGCAGGTACTTTCGGGGCATGGGTGCTTCGGAAGGTATCTGTGTGGCATAAACAGGGAGCCGGACGCCCGGTGTCACCACTGCGTCGACTGCCGGGAGGACACGGCGTGGCATACGCGGGCAGAGTGTGCCGCTTGGCAGGAGCCGCGCCATGCCCTCATCTCTGAAGTAGGCAGTGTCCTGTCGCTGCCGGCCGTAGTGAGTGCGATGGTCGGCAGCGCTGAGTCCTGGGATCCGGTGGTTTTCTTCTGCGAAACAGTCATCTCGCATCTCGCGCTCGGCTGCGGAAAGGGAGAATAGAGATCTCGTCCACTCTCCCGATCCGCAGCAGGCGCACCGGGCGCAGGCGGAGGGCGGACAACGCCCTCTTCCAGCCCCCTAAATGGGTCCAGGGACGGCGGACTCGGGGACGTCCACCGCCCCCCACAGCAGGACTCAAGGTGGCGGCGCGATGTGTTCCACGCGCGCCCCTCTTAGACGTCGCGGGGGGAGACAAACACCTAACTCCCCCCCCCCCCCCCAACCCGAGGAGGCATCAGTCGGGGTTGGGGTAGAATCACATGTTCCCGCGACCCCGACGTAGGTGTGAGATGGAACACCGGGGTGGTTTTATGTCAGTAAGAGTCTGGACAGACCCCTCCGCCCGCCCCAGGGCGGAGGACATCCATGAAGATTTTCCTACCCGGAACAAAAAAAAAAGGTTAAAACTGTGACAAACAAACAGAACGTGAGCCGACCGAGCGACGTTAGCGGTGCCGCGGCAGCAGCCGACGAGTGCCAGAACCGGTACTTCCTTACTTCTCCTAATTTGTTTTGTCCGAAAACCATTTTCCATAACAAATTTGTCATGAACTTCACTAAACATAATATTGAAAAGTTCAAAATTTTGTTTATTATCTTTACTTCTAAAACTATTCCAAAACTTCTACTATATTCTGTGCAACTGACATAAAGATGCAAATCTTTGGACATTGAGCAAGCAATTGACTGAATAGAAATGTTTTGTTATTTTGAAAACTGACTAATTAAATATAATAAGATACTAAAATTACGGCCTATTCTAATTTGCGTAAAACATGTTGTACCAACTGTTACATTTGACTACATTATAATTTGTAAAAGTACTAGTTGTACTAGTTGGTAAGCAAGTTATTTGTTTAAACGTTTACTTGCAAAAAATCATTAGGCTTCCACTACAATTATTTGTGACGAGTTTATTTGCTAACCATAAAATTGTGTGCATGTGGACTCGTGTCGTTTCTTAACTTAACACCCCCCCACACACACACACACTGTACGCACCTCTTATCACATGCACATTTTTTTTTTTTGCGTGACATGCACACCTACATACTTCACACCCACACTCCACACCATAAATCTATGTAAGTTTAACAAAATCTTGATTACCTCAGTACTGTTCACCTATTGTTTTAAATTATGTCTATGGAACTGCTCGGCCGAACACTGCCTCTTAAAATACAGGTGATCCTAGTTTAAGAGGCAGGGATATTTAAAGTATTGTACAGATTTTGCAACATTTGTATTGTTTTATATATAGCTGTAATTTTTGGTGGTGAATATAAAAAAAAATAAGTAAAGGACTATTTTAGCAGCCAACCGGGATTTTGAGGCATATTAGGACTACATTTTCAATTAAGCACTATTTGGTATTAACTACATAGTAAGTACAAAATTAAACGATTTACAGATAACTTGACTTCGCAAACTACACTTTCAATCATTTTGAAAAGTTAAATTAAATTATCTTCGAAAAGTCTTCAGTTAACAAAGTTCGTATGAATTGGGTTAAACTGGTACACACAGGATATTGAACCTCAAAAGGTTTTAAATTCTAGTTTTTAAAGTCTTTTTTAAATGATTCTTTGTACTATTTTCTACCAAACATCATCATAAAATTTAAGATCTTAAAAGTCACATTCAAATACAATTCTCTTGAAAAATTTGCATTGCTCAATAATAAAGGAAAAGACACTGGAACATTCACAGACACTCTAAACTAATTGATATGGCTTTGCACATTCCTTGTCACGGATAAAAAGGAATAAACTTTATTTATAAATCTCTTTTGCATTTACTCGGACGTATCACGCAATCGTCATCCACGGCAGCGCATCGTGAGTCGAATTTAAAAACTCATTAGCAAAAGCCAAATTTATCAAACCACTTTGACTACTCCTGAGTCAAAGTTGTTCGATCAATTGGCTTTGCATGTGAACTGAAGCCTACGCAACCACAACGGTAAGGTAAAAAAACGGTGAACGAACACATCGTGAGGAAACCGGTTGGCCTAGAACCAAAAATACGAGAGCATGTGACATCCATCAACCCGCTACTGGAATGGTCATTATCCACCACGCGGGCCCTGGTAGATAATGGTCATTCCCTCTTACAGAGATGATAGGATACCAGTGACCGAGCAGTGGAAACATTATAGGCTGATTATACTAAACACACACACCGACCATTTCAAAATTTAAAACTTATTAAACTAATACTACACTTATTACAATACTATACTTTTTACTTTAATTTACTTACTTAGGAGGTCCCTGCAGCAGGGTCACCGGCATGACGTTTGAGCTATAGTGAACCCACGAGGGGTATTGGCATTATTTTTTATATTAATTAGCTTGTTTCATGACATTGTATTGTTACATATTACCAACCGATTTATTGACCGACCAGCATGTCGATTCTGTCAAAATCTCACTGTCTAGACTTGCGTGGAGTGAGCTGTCAGTGTCATCGCGTCTTGGTCAATCTCTAGCATCAGTGGCACTGACGTTCACTTCACCTTAATTTTCACGGCGAGATGGTTACAGAGTAGCACTACTTAGTTGCTGTTATTTAATCTCTATGTTGATTCTATCCATACAACTGTGCCAGCTCGAGTGAGTTGTTAAGAGCTTCTTAGTAGTTCAAATTTACTGTTAATACTCCTCTGCTTTCCCAAGAAAACATATCTACTAGTTTAATGACGTACATAATTATAATGTGATTATCTTATCAATGTTGGTTACCACAATGTAGGCATGATTCAGTAGATGGTGCTGCCGGGAATAGTAAAAAACAATGGTAGAAATAATAAACATGTTTATTATTATTATCCGCGTCAGATTTTTGCTAATCCAAGTATATAATATTGTGCATAATTATCTTTCAAGCTTGCAGCATTCTTTGAGGTGGTTATCGATATCTGTTAGTATCGCGATCTAGTCTTACTAGCAACCTAGACATATGGACCAGAGATACTGATCTGCCATAATATCTACTAATGATATCTATACTAATAATGAAGCTGAAGATTTTGTTTGTTTTAGTCGGATTTAAAATATCCGTTTTTCATTTGATAGCTCAATGTAAAGTATATAACGTATGTAAAGTATATGTAAAGTAGCCTATAGCCTTCCTCATGAAGGAAGGCTATGGGCTACTTTACATCACACTAGGATCCTAAGGAGCCGAGCAAGAAGAAAATAAGTCAGAAAAAATGCAAAGCGAAAGCTAATAATATCGTGGGCACGCAATGCGATGCGACGCGGTGGTTTGGGGGAACAAGAAATTTCATACGGATAAAGTCGCGAGCAGATGCTAGTACTAAAAGTAGAATAAACAAAGTTGACAGCTGTTACAGTGCAACTGTGTTCTCTATTTGAATATATTAAAAAGTGTACACCAACGGTGTCACTGCTATGAGAAAGTCGCCGAGAGGCTATTTAATAAATAAATTAAACACGCTGTTTCATTTGTAAGGACTTTCAATGAAACTATAGAATAAAACATGGTGGCAGGGACATCGACGCGCAACCTTTTACCATGAACGCACTTCATGATTCTGCGTTGAAATGTTTTGTAGGTTGTTTAAAAAAATGCATGCTGTTCCTTAAATAATGACCGCGTAGGTATTGCACTTTTATATGAAAGAGCAGTTTTTTTTTCATAACTGACTATTATTATTTTTTGTTTTCTTTTTTGTTTTTTGGTTGCTTTAGATCATGGACTGAATTCATGGTTACAATTTTATTTGGCTATCCATTAATAGTGTGTCGCTCCACGGCGCCCGAAATTTCATTCCTTTTATCAAAATATTTTTTTTTGGGAGATTTCACACTCAGAAACACACACACATATAGAAATATAATTAATGTATACAAAATATTGTAAAACATTTTAAAAGAGTAACGGTAGAGTTTCTTGCCACTTCTTCTCCATACGAAACTACTTTTTGGAAGTGGCGCCTAGAATCAGTTCTATTTTTAATGTCAATTTTGACGTTCAAAAGTACCTTTTTATGGGCCTATTTGAAAAAAATGCTTTGACTTTGACTTTGACATATTTTCCTGTTTTTTATACTACAATTGATCCCAATAAGGGATCCCCGTTTTTATATTACATTTGGCTTCCCAACCAGGGACCTTTTTTATGTTAAATTTGTCGCTCAAGCGAACAAGGACTTGAATTCAGCTTACTTATTTTGTTATTGATTCATTGCATCCTGATATTTTGTAGGATGTAACACATTATTATATAATGTTGTAATTTAAAACTTAATTTCTTTAGATGTTTACTTTTAAGTAAACAGTATGTTTTACTAACATTATTGTACTTTGTACTATTGTGTATGTTTAATGTTTATGGTTACAGCTTTTTCTTTCTTCTTTTTTTCTCTTACAAAACCAACATTTTGTATGGTAAGACAGTTTGTACTAAATAAGTGTCTCAACAGTGTAAATTAAGTGCGGTGAAACTTTGTTTCATATTTAATCTTAAGCAAACTTTAGTTTAATTTAGTAATCTTACTATTAGTAACTTGAATTGATCTTGTAAATTGTTACCGCATTTTTTTACCTTGAAATTTTCATCAAATCATAAACTTTGCAAATATCTTTTAACCTCAAGTATTTTACAACTTTGGATGTTTTGTTTCATATTTAATCTTAAGTAAACTTTGGTTTAACTTGGTAACCTTACTTTAAGTAGTTTAAACTTATTCTGTAAATTATTATTGCATCTTTTCACTTTGATAGTTTCATCAAAACAATAACTTAGAAAATATTTTACACTTACCCTCAAATATTTCACATTTAAAAAAATATAGCCTTATATAAGTTTTGTAAAAGTAAGTTTGATCGTAATAGTAATCTTAATTGGAAGATAGTTATTCCTAAAGAACACATATTAGATACAATTTGTTCTAATCATGATGATATTAATTCTGGACACTTAGGTATTCATAAAACTCTAAATAAATTAAAACAACACTAGTTTTGGAAAGGGATGTTTAATGAAATTCAAAAACATATTCTAGCTTGCGATACTTGTAAAGCTTATAAACATACCACTCAACCTCCTTTTAGTATTATGGTTAACCCTAAAAAAGTTGATCGTCCTATGTTGATGATCTCAGTAGACATTATAGGTATATTGCCTATCTTATTCTGGACATAAATATATTCTTTCACTTGTTGATGTTTTTACTAAATATTGCTGGATTTTTCCTATGGTAAATTCTAATACTAGAATAATTAATAAACTTTTTGAAAAATAAATATTTCTTAAATTTGGTTGTCCCAAAATAATTGTTTGTGATAATGGTACACAATTCACATCTAAACATTTTGTAGAATTTTTGAAGGGTTTTAACATGAAAAAATATTTTGTAATACTTTATAATCACGCCTCAAAATAATACTGCTGAGAGATATAATAAAACGGTTGAAACTTGCATAGCTTGTTTTGTCTGAGAGAGATGATCATAGAACTTGGTCTAAATTTTTTACCTCATATTCAACTAGCTTTGAATAATAGTGTTAATCTGGCCACAGATTTCACACCAAATTTGTTAATGTTTGGTAGAGAACTTATTTATGATGCTTTTTTTACATCGTTTTAGTGATTCTATCGATAACATAGATGAACTGGAAATTTCCAATAGAGTCCACTATGCCAATTCTCTCAATTCACATGGTGATATTTTTCTTAAAGTGCAAACTCATTTATTAAAAGCTTATCAGCGTAATGCTCGCTGTTATAACAAAGGTCGCAAAGTCATTTTTTTGATGTGGGTGATGTCGTGTGGAGAAGTTTCGTTCAATCTCATGCACCTACTTATTTTTCGGCAAAACTTGCTCCTAAGTTTATTAAATGTAAAACTATTGAAAGGATCTCTGATAATGTTAATATTCTGAAATACCTTAATAAGGGAACGACTGATCGTTATCATGTTGAGGATATAATTAAATTTTAATTTGGTTTCTCATTGTTAATCTTGATTTTGATGATTTTGTTTGAAGGTCACTTTTGATAGTGTGATGCACGATGGGATGGATGATAGGTTATCGGTGATTTGAATGAAGATGTATGTTAGGTAACTTGTTATAAAATTTATTAAATCTTGATTTAACATTCTAAATTACAACTTAGGACATTTTTTAAAAAAACTTTTTCAACCCACACATACATTTTCCATAGCGAAAGATCTTATTACTATTATATCATTATTATTTTTAATTTTTTAATACAGTCTTCTATGCAATTTTCTTGTGCACATTCTTCTATGCAATTCCTTTATTGGTACCTACTACTTTTGTACGCTTGGTTTTCACTTGTTGAGGTTTACCCATCTTTCTTTTATTATCATTGTGGTACTCCTATAGTGACTCTGTCACCTGAATATGTCGCGGTGCACTTAGGAAGAACACAGTGATTTCTTTTTGTTTTTGCCCGGAAAGTTGGTGGAGTTGAGCTGATCACAACATTTTTTTGTTTGTGCCCGGAAAGTTGGTGGAGTTGAGCCGATCACAAATTTTTTTTTGTTTGTGCCCGGAAAGTTGGTGGAGTTGAGCCGGTCACAACATCTTTTTTTCTTTACATCAATACTACTGAATAATACTGTTTGTCACAGTTATAATTTGTTCTTACTAGTCAGTGGCGATAGTGCCTAACTGCACTCATATAGAATTTTTTGGATTAATCTCGTTAAACAGCGGCATTTGCGCTTAACTGAACTCGAATTAATATTCTTTTTTTCCTGTTATATTATACATACACTTGCTAGTCGGCGGGCTATAGTGCCTAACCGAATTCATATAGGTATTTTTTGTTTGTTTTTAGAATTTTATACTTGTTAGTCGGTGGCGATGGTGCCCAACCGCACTCAATTGGGTATAGTTCTGTTGTATTGTTTTACAGTGTTAAGCGACTGCTGTATTAACTGATTCTATAATATTTCTTGGATTTGACTTGTTAGTCAGTGGCGAAGGTGCTTAACTGTACTCTTGTGGTTCTTTTGATATTGCGGGTCGGTTTTGCTAGTATCTAGTCTGCACCTGTTAATGTTGTTTGCATACACGTTGTTTTTTTTATATTTCCTGTTTTTTTTTGGGAGACTGTTCGGTTTACCTTGATCGTTGTTTTTTTGGCATAAAAGAAATTGCTTGCTTTTTTTTTTCGGGGAGGGATGTAATGTAACGAGTTTTTTTTTTATACCGTTACATGTCTTTGATCATTATAGTCGATTTCGGAACGATTTCTAGTTGTATTTTTTTATCTGTGATACATTCGGCTGACGTTTCGACGTCAAAATTTGACAAGTCACTTTGCAATCTTTGTTCGTGAAGGTGACAGGTCTCCTAATTTCAACTGCTAATTTAAAATTACTGAAAAGGTGCAATGATGAAATAACATTAACTAAAATTTTATAATAGTTTAATTGTATTCAATAAGCTAAAAGTAGACAATAAACTGGGAACGTTCAAGGTAGTGAGACTTTTAATCACCGTTGACATCCACAGGCTCCCATCCTAAGATTAATTGTTCAATCTCTACAATTTTAATCTGGCTATCCATTAATAGTGTGTCGCCCCACGGCACCCAAAATTTCATTTCTTTTATCAACATTATATTTTTTTAGAAGATCACACACACTCAGAAACACACATATTTTCTATTTTTTATAATACAATTGATCCCAATAAGGGATCCCCCTTTTTATATTACATTTGGCTTCCCAACCAGGGACCTTTTGTTTTATATTACAGTATATGTTTCTTATAGGCTATATCTATTTTCTTTTTACAAAAGAGTTAAACATTTGTAGACGAACAAGGCAAAATTCTGTATTAATAATAAACAATGAGGGCTATTGCCTTTAGTTCGCCGCTAGGGGCGCTAGTGTAGAGTAAGATCTCTAGCTAATGTCTAATGTACTTAACGTGTGAACGTTCACCGTTACATAATCAGCCTATTATGTTCCCACTGCTGGGACACAGGCCTCCTCTCTGTGAGAGGGAGTGGGCCGTAATCCACAACGCAGGCCCAGTGCGAGTTGGTAGATGTCACATGTCTTCGAATTTTTGGTTCTCAGACATGCCGGTTTCCTCACGATGTTTTCCTTCACCGTTTTGAGAGCAGTGGTGATGAAATAATTTACACAAAGTAAAGCGCCTGTCTGGGTTCGAACCTACGACCTACACCTCGTAAGTTGCGGCCGTTACCACTAAGCCACCACTGCTCTAACTTGCGCTCAACAGTGAACTACGTTCACTGTTTGCGGGACTTTTTATCACGGATTTTAAGTTACGATAAAAAAAGGCCTTTAATATACTACTTTTATATATTTGATTGTGTTTTACGCCTTTAAGTAGTAGTCGCCTCTTTGACGTAGGCCGCCCCCATTTCATTCCACCGATTCCTGTCCCTAGCTTTAGTCATCCATCCTGGTCCTCCCTTCTCCCAAAATATGTCTTCCCACCTTTTCTTTCCAAAAGGGAAACCCAAAAACAAATTATCTGGCGAACATCACAGTTTTGATGTGTTTGAAACAGACCATCATATGATAAGATCCAACATATTGAGGTCAAAAAGGCTTGGGACTGACCTGCTCCAATTTTTGCATACTGATTATGGTTTTTTGTTTGGTAACTTTTGTTTTATTTTAAATACACATTGACATGAATATTTACTTTGTAAATTATATTACTATTATTTTCATTTTAATGTGAGGACTTAGTGGGTTATATTTTATACATATTTTGTCTATATTAGTTTTTTTATCTGGCGGTTTGAGTAATTATGCGGCCTACCCAATGTCCTTTCTTTGGTATTTTTCGTCGAATCGTTGAGCTCCTTATGTTTTGAGTTGAGCTGCACGACTACTGACAAATGCGTGCAATAAGTCTAGACTTTAAAAGAGACTGTGTCCTATAAGTTTGTTTCGGCCTTTCTTCTCAGAGTAGTTAGATAGGAAACGCCGACCTCATCTCGTTAAAAAAAAATGTTTGACGTGTAAAAGTATTTGTATGAACCTTCTTACAGAAATAAAATCATTTATAACGATCATAAAAACAATTACCGAAATAGGAAGAAAATAAAAACCAATTAACGACATACACCGAAACCCTCTTCGAAAGTAAAAAAACAGTTATACAGAGAAATACAAACAAAAAATAGTTATGGTATCTCTCATCAAACAGTTATGGAATATCTCGCGATAACTTGGACTCGGATCAAGTTCCCGTAAATGCTGGTATGTTCGAAAAGTCGGGCAGGCACCTTGGCGTCTTCTGCTATAAAGTAACTATACATTGGCTAGTTGGCTAGTCATCAGCCTCACTTCGGACGACACCGGAATGTGGCCTGATGAGTTGTAAACTAGCTGTGTGTTATTAAATCTCAGTGATTGTGTTGGAACTTGTCGTTTTATATTGTATAGATACAAGCTGAATTAGAGAAACGTTCAGATTCGTTTATCTCCTCAATAATAACACAAGTTACTAACAAATGTAAAGACAAGTTTGCTAATTTTAGAGGCCCTAAAGGATCACAGAAAACCATGTTCCCAAAAAGAGACCTTTCTCCCCTTCGTGACTTTGTTACCGTGACTTTGTCAATACTAATGGACTTTAAGCATACTTGTAAAGATTACGTTCTCGTCCGTATCCATCAGGGTTGTTCCAACAATCATCGGGATTAAAGCCGCGTATCCCTGACTATTTATTTAACACGAAAACGTTGCCCGACAACTATTATTAGCTATTTACAACAGAATTAGTAGACAAAGTCAGATTATGGCACATACAAAATACAAAAGTTAGGTTCAGTATATTTTCTCCTATAGTTTCGTTTCGAAAACTGTCAATTTAAATTATATTCCAGCAGGTAATTGATTATTTAGTTAATTAAAATTGACAATTATAAAGTGTTGAAAATGTTTCCTTTGACAGCACTGCAATGTAGGAGGTAATCCAGAAATAGCTGTTTTATGATCGTCTTGTTTATAGATTTTGAATGAAACCGTTTCTTTTAAGAAAAAGAGATCACAGATTATAGGATACAACTTATCGCTATTAACTCGCACGCTCCATTGTTATACATGTGAGTAGGTATAAAGGACAATGGTGGCTGGAGAGAATGTTAGCAATAGTCGTTCTGTTGGCAATAATCGTTTTATCAGTACTCGTACAACGACAGTAGTTTGATGGTGTTTTCAGCATGGTGTCAGGGTATTTGAGTTTCAAGTATTTGTTTTGGAAGAAAATTGGGTTTCCGAACAGAACATGAGAAGGAAACTCTTTGTTACGGTGTGAATATCTATTTCGGTTTAGTAAGTTTTGATCGTATGTAAATCCTGTTGAATATTAACATTTCACTGCAACAATCAATTAGGTGAACAGTCGTAACGAATTGCATCGACCTCACAGAAATATAAATTATGTAATCAGTTTTCGGTTTTTATACATACTTTTATTATTTATGTAAACAAGATGAACGAGACAATAAAATTATCGAATAACTATCGTACCACTTCAAGTAAGTTTTTTAAAACAAACAAAAATTGTTTATTTAAAGTATTACTAATAACATATTAATAACTACAAATAGATATTATTTGAAAATAAGATCAAGCTTAATCCGCAGAAGCCAGGTTCAACTCAGGGCTCACCAAAATCGCTCCTACCAAAGCACGGTAACGACTAAGCTAGCATGCCCTATGTTCATAGTTCATCAATTCAACTAACTGAAGGTTGAAATTATGAACTTCTATCAATTACAGACAAAGTGAGTGTGTGTGCGTGTCTATAGTTTAGAAACAACTTATATAAGAAGGTGGTAAGTGAAACCAAAGCGTCAATCTATTGCTTTGTGAGATTACTTATGGACTTATGAGTGCTACTGTGCCTACCAGTGGAAAATTGGAATTGACAGAGACAGTTTTCATCTAACAACATAATTAACTACTAATTCTTATGCACAAGTTGTGTTAATCAAGAAAAGTGATGGTTCAATATCATTGCATTCAAGGGTTGCGCTGTAAACGGGTCAATGTGATTATGCTCACAACTTTTCACTTCGCTGTTATACCCACAAACTTATTATCCAGGTCATTTCAAAAACAGAATAGAATGTGGACTAGGACTCTTTACTAAGAAAATTAATAGTTTGTACGAAAAACGAATAAATTAAACAGCAGGAGAAAATGCGAACTATGAACACGGATAAAATGGTACCCTTACATTAATAACCTTTTATTTATTTGTTGCTGCTACGAGCGGCCACCTAACGGCAACTATCGCAAAGTACGTGACTATCTCAATGTCTACGACCGAACTTTAAGAGACAAGGCGAAATCTTTCTAAATCTGTTGCGTGGTTCAGCGAGACATTCACATGATCAACACGAAACAAACTGCACAGCTCTTTACCATAATATTAATGTTCTAGAGCTGTGTAGTTAATTTTAGTGGAAACACTCATCGACGATGACGTCACAAGCGAACGTGAAGTGGTAACGAAAAAGAAACTAATTAACTGTAAAAAATGTATTGTCTATCTGTCGAAGGGACTTAATATAAGTGTATGTGTAATTTTATAACTAAAGGGAATTTATTTATTGATTCGGTATACGAGTTTTGTTACCACACCTCATATACATCCCAAGTATAATTTACATTATGCCACCCAAAAGCTGTGTATACCTATGGTCATAGCACTCATTTAAAAAAACAGTATAAAATACAGTTTTAAGTTACTAGTCAATTATGCAAAACCACACAAAAGTGATAAAATAAGATAATATAGCCATTACAGAACAAAGTACCCATTACTGCTCCTGCGTTCGTTCTAAACCACGTCATAACAGCGTACATTACGAAAGGATCACCTAAAAACGAATGTGTATTATAACCAGTCTAGCACAAATGCAGTAAAGTGCTGAAAACGCCCAAAAGTTTTCGTATATCAAAATAAAAGAGGCCATTTTAACAAGTTATCGTTTTGTTCGATACATTTATTTTTACTGATTCCTACCTGCCAGTAGGTCATTTATCATCTATTTTCTAAGCATGTTACTACGTATGTACAGCCAGCATATGTACAGCTTAAGGCGCTGACAAAAAGCAACGGTTTTAAGTAAGATTGTCTTTAAAAAAATTGCTTAATCTATACAAGTTTGTGGAAGCCGAAAAAATATATATTAATCTTGAACATATTTCTGAGTTCATGTGTTCTGGTCCAGCACTACTGATCAGTGAAGTCATCTAGGATGCATGCTGAAAACAATCGATGTTATAGTACTCGATATATTTGTGACTTGTAACATAAAGTTACGTGATAAAAGTGTTTTGCTTGTGTATTTAGTTTCGCTTAAGGATGCGGGTTTTATGTATCACAAAGTTACCTTTAACTTCTGCTGGTAATAAAAAGTTTGTTGATTAGCTGATATCAGTTGTTTTCTTATTATTGCAGATGAGTTAGTTATGTGGTGTGCCCTCTCCCCGAAATCGCGTTTCCAAATATGCGTTTAGTTTTTAATTTTTCCTTTGTTTGTGTTATTTGATCTTAGACTTGTTTATCCGTGTTTTGACTTAGACATTGATCATAAATTAGTTTTATTTATCATTTAACTGAACCTTATAACTGATTAATTAACACTTAACCGAACAAAGCGTTATTGGTTTACTGAATCCATTTATAATCCTAGTAAACCAACCAACGAAAACAACCTGCAAACAATTTTTAAGTTAAGTTACACATTTAAGTCCATAGTTTACCCATTTCCTAACCAATTATACGCGAGTACCCCAAATGGTGGATTGTTTAGGATACTAAATTTTAAATTTATCACAAAGTAACGCTAAAAGCTATTAACCAAAGCACAAAGCTATTAAACGACCGTTAATATTTCCACCGTTAATACAACACGCGAGACTATAAATAAGACTTAAAATAACTGAATCCGATAGGAAAAATGCTTTTGATAACTAAATTACATTCAATACAAAACCAGATTTTCACTAAACACACATACTCGTAGATAGGTTCAGTTGTTTTCTATACAATGGATTTGTTATCTGATAATACCCTACGTTAATCTTGACCAAAGAATACGCAAAGAACACGAAAATAAACCAGAGATAAAACAAAACTGATTAGAAATTTAAACTGTATTCCAGCAGTGTTTTCGACTGTTCTGCATAGATAGTAGACCTTATTAAAATAAACAAGAAAAGGGTCAATTTTAGAAGACAAGTGATGATAAGCATCTAATATCAAATATTGTGAACAGAACTTTGTCCCGGAAGCTATTTAGGAGAATGAGCCGAAACCAATATGCAAAGGTAAACATCAATATTTCTTCATTAATTTGTTGAGCATGGTTTACATCCAGCCCTAGACTATCTGGTACAGAAAAAAACAACATATCTCAAAAGCGAAAATAATGGTAGTAAAGACAACTATGATCGTAAAGACAAACCTTAAACGAGCAACTCACTCACCAAATGGTTCAATTCATAATTTATCAAAGTTTCAATTTGTGACTACCATAAAGCGAATTCCTAGCTGACCATTAAGTTCAAAACAGACATAATAGCTCCTACGGGTCGCAGGGTTGTCCTCAAGTCCTTAAGTATTCAGACATTCCCAACTATAAGTGGTATTCAGTTATTTACGAGTATTACGAGCGCGCTCCCGTTTGTGAGGTCTCGTTAGCTACTGGCAAACACAATGAAGAGATAATTAAAGAAGACAAGCAACTGCTTGGCAAAATTATGACACCATTGAAAACCGTAATGAATTTAATGACAGCGAAGTTTTGGAATGAAAACCTGATTTGGGAAATATTTACTCAAATTAAGAGCGAGGGTAACAGGAAATAAGCAAAGCTCATAGCTCATAGCTAGCCGTCGAGGCTGTATGAAAAGTATGAAGCTGTTTTACATAGTCGGTTGGTTTTAACGATGGTTGCTTTAGGCTATAAAGCAACCAAACCACCGCAGCCAACCAAACGCACTAAACTGCGCAAGCTGATTTGGATCGACGTTTATTTGTTACCAAAGTTTTTCAGTTTTGATTTCAGATTTCCGTTACAAAACGAAAAATCTAAACCGCCTAGCAAAAGAAAATTTCGTATGTGACCAGTAATCCGAAGTCAAATGTTAAGAAAGTTGTCTCGACAATGCAATGCCATGCTTTAAACTAAATATTGTAAGTTATACAATGAATGTACCCAATTATATTCTTTTAAAACTTTAACCTAATTAATTTTCTTTATAGCGGTCCGCCATTGGCTCTTAACGTGCCCGACTAGCCCCTACTGTCTATAAGTTTGTGCATCTCTACTTTAGGGAACGTTATAGAAAAGGTTAATTGCATTAGGTCCCAAGTTACATAGAAAGCGAATCATGTTAAATATTTTTACCTGAAACAAATTGACGTGCTTCATTCACCCACTGATTGATAAACATGTACCCATAAACTAACCCCTAACAAAATCAGCACTCGTAGATGTTCACGTATTACGATCCCTGATATACACTTGCTTTTCACTGCCTGCTATTCACTATTTATGAGTCTCCTATTTTTTGTAGTGAGCTGAATACTTTCGGTAGGTACTAACAGGGACTCGGATTTATTGTTACTCCAGTCGTATATCAACAACGGAATCTGTACCTACTACTCTTTGCTGATATTCTTCACAATAATAGTTTGTACAGTTCACAAAAACGCACTGGTCAAAGACTTTCGTCTTGAGACACTGCGGTCTGAGGGACGAGAAGATATTGCGTAGCTTCCCGGACGCTGCCCAGCCGAGTCGGATTCGACGATTGACCTCTTTCTGGAAGTTGGGCCTATCTAACTGGACAATTTGTCCGAGGTAAACATATTCGCCCACGATTTCGAGTGTAGTGTCTCCAATCTTCGTGGGAGAGGGTGTTACATGGGCATTGACCTTTGTTTTGTCCATGTTTATTTTAATACCCGCTCTATCGGAATCTCTCTGAGATTCTCCATCGTCTCAGCTATTTCTATTATGTCGTCAGCAAACCGAAGGTGAGTGATGTGCTCGACATTGACGTTGCTGCAAACCCCTTTCCAGTCCAGAACCTTGAAGACATCCTCCAGTGTAGCGGTGAACAGTTTCGGAGGGATAAGCCAAACGTGGCGATTATGAAAAATTAAAAATATCAAGACCAAAGAATAACATTAAATAATTAATTTACCCTCAGAAGGAGACAGTAGGTAACGTTAACAAAAAAAAGTACTTGCAGAAAAAGCCTTTAACCATATTTTTCACAGAATTACCACAATCTGAGCAATTTACCGTGTTAACAAGCCCAGGGGAGTCTTCGCAAAGAAGGTTTTTGATGTCCATTTTCATAAAACCGTAAGATTAATCGCTTTAAAAACACTGAAGCAAAATACAGAAGTTACGAGGTTAAGTTCATATAATGTATTCACCGTGAAAAAAATGAGCAGTGGTGGCCAAGTGGACTTACGAGTAGGTCGTGAGTTCGAACCCAGACAGGCACTTTACTTTTGTATTTAATTTCATCACAATGCTCTTAAAACAGTGAAGGTAAACATAGTGTGGAAACTGGCATATCTTAGAACCAATTACACCTAGAAAAAATTCAAAGACATGTGACATTCACCAACCCGCACTCTGCCCGCGTGGTATATTATGGCCCACTCCGTTTCATAGTGAGGAGGCCTGTGTCCCAGCAGTTTTTGTTTTCTTATGTTAAAACTTTCACTTTTTTTAAATTCAAACACTGTTACTTGTTTATAATAACTTTATTATATACATGGAATCCTGATTACAATGTCAACCGACTTGCTTCGTAGCTCAATGATCACTGCTCAACATTGGCTCCACTGCTTTTAATACATTTCAAAATGACGTTTTCCCCACCCAGAAATAATAAGATTGCCATAACCGTCATTTCAAGTGCTGCCTAACGAAAATACATTTGAAAGTTAGTTACAATATTAATAATTTGTTCTTTGACAGTGTTGCCACACTGGATATTAAACTTGGGTGTTCAAAAAATACATTTGTTTAAATTAAATTCCAACTTCCGTAATAATCGATTAGTTCGATTAGGTTTAGTAAAATTCACAACTTATTTTTAATGAAAGAGGCAAATTTAACTAGAAAATGCACAATATTTATTTGAAATTAAAACATAAATTTGAAACAAGCTAACAATTCGTCCATCCTGATAAGTCTCGCGTCCTCGCGAACGACATAATTTAGCTAAAAGTTAGTATAAACTAACACAAACATTTTATACATCGCACTTCATAGACAACATTTACTTTTCTAGATTTTCGTAATGCTATTGCAGTAATTGTGCACTTTGTACTCCAAGAGTACTTTTGTATGGATTAACGTGACTACGTGCACATAGCACTTCGAGTAGTTCTGTTTCTACACTCTCGCACATAGCAGTGTATGGATTAACATGACTACGTGCACATAGCACTTCAAGTAGTTCTGTTTCTACACTCTCGCACATAGCAGTGTATGAATTAACGTGACTACGTGCACATAGCACTTCGAGTAGTTCTGTTTCTACACTCTCGCACATAGCAGTGTATGGATTAACATAACTACGTGCACATAGCACTTCAAGTAGTTCTGTCTCTACACTCTCGCACATAGCAGTGTATGGATTAACATGACTACATGCACATACCACTTCAAGTAGTTCTGTTTTTACATTCACGCACATAGCGTAGGTGTGTACTTTTAATTTAGGTAAAGTATATAAACTCAATCATTGTTTACAAAAAATATATCTAATAAACTCAAACCATTTCTCATACATGTTTTTCATTATATTTTAACTTAAAAAGTATTTTCGATCGCTTATAACACGGAATTTAATTATTATACTTATATTCACATTTAAATATACTTACGCACATAGCAGTGTAAGTGTACAATGTGCGTACTTCGCACTCTTAATTTAGGAGAAGTATATAAACTCAATCATTGTTCTAAATCAAAATGTATCGAATATACTCAAATAATTTCTCATACATTGTTTCAATCCATTTTTGTTTACTTAAAAAGTATGTTCTATCCTTTACAATAAAGAACTTTATCATTATACCAATTAATACACACAATATATATTCACAGTTAAACAGATTCATCTAAATAGCAACATATTATATATTATTTTATATTAACCATCCGTACTCTCGCTAGTAGAAGATTCACTTCCATTATTATTAAAACAAAGCCAAGGATGTATTTTATCGATAGAAAATATACCCTTATACTTTGCAGCTCCCTTTTTTTTTGTAATAGGAGTATCTTCCACCTCATACCTATCGTGATCTAAAACTTTTGTTATTTTGTACGGCCCTGAACATTTGGATAATAATTTTCTACTTTTACCTACAGTATGTGCTGCTCTTTCCACTCTAACCAAGTCCCCAACTTTAAATTCAAATGGTTTTGTTCTTTTTTTATCATATCTTTTCTTTTGATTTTCTTGCGACTTTTTCGTGTGTTCATCTACTTCATCCCTAATCTTACGTAACCTTTCGTAACCGGTGCTTATTTCATCTACGTTAGATGTGTTTTCAACTATGTCATCATCTATTTCCGAAACTAGACTACCTTCATTGATTCCAGTAAGCCTTAACCCAAACAAAACCTCAGATGGTGTTTTTTCCCGTGCCTTTGTTTACAGTATTGTTTAATCCCCATTGTACCAGTAAAAGTCGGTCATCCCATAGTCTTTCGTCTTTACCATGATTTTGCGAAGCTAAAGAGTCTAAAATTTTTCGATTATATCGCTCTACCTGGCCATTCGCTCTAGGTGAAGCAACTGCATTCTTTATGTGGTGAACTCCTACTTCAGTAATGAAACTTTTAAATTTCGCACTTGTAAATGACGTGCCTCTATCGCTAATTAGTCGTTTTGGCAAACCAAACGTCCCAAAATAGTCCCTAAGAACCGTGATGGTAGAATTGGACTTCGTATTTTTAACCGCCTTCAAAACAATAAATTTTGTGAACGATTCTATAATCACCAATATGTAACAATTTTTTCTTTTTGACTTTACAAATGGACCAACATGATCAATATGAATGGTGTGAAAGGGAGCAGTTTCCTTAGGTATAGGATGCAAGAAACCCTGCTTTTTGCCCGCCGGCAATTTGTTATGAGCACACTCTAAACAGGCATTCACATACTTTTTAATAAATTTACGCATCCGGGGAAACCAATAATGTTGTTTTATTTTATCCAATGTCTTATCAAACGCAAAGTGGCCTATTTCATCGTGGTTTTTCTGGAGTATTTGCCACCTACAGCCCTTCGGCACTACCCACCTTAATCCGTCCTCAGTTACTTTATACACTCTCTCGCGCTTAAGGACGAAATTTTTACGTATCTCTACTAAGTCATCAAACTCTTTATCAGCAAGGATTTTCTTAATGCGTTGTATTTTAGAGTCTTCTAACTGTACTGTCGTTAACCAGTCATCAGTTATTGTCATAATGTCGAAAGTGTCAATAGCCTGAATTATCCCTGCATTTTCCGTCGTAGGATTCCTACTTAATGCGTCAACGTGAATCATGCCTTTTCCAGATTTATATATTACGTTACAGTCATACTCCTGAATCAAACTCCACCATCGCGCAACTCTTGGTATCATGTCTCGTTTTAAAAACGTCGCCCTGAGCGAGTTACAGTCTGTTACAATAGTAAAGCTTAACCCTAGCACGTACGTTCTGAACTTCACTAGCGCTGCAATTACTGCAAGAGTCTCTAACTCATACGATGAAAAATGGGACTCCTCAGGTGAAGTCTGTCTACTGTAATAAGCTACTGGTTTGAAATTGCCATCGATTTGCTTTTGCAGTAAAACGCTCCCTATGCCATGTTTGCTTGCATCTGTATGTATTTGAGTTTCAAGCTTGGGGTTATATAACGCTAGTACGGGCCTTGAAACAAGTGCACTTTTCAATTTATCAAACGCCTCTTCTTGAGCTCGTGACCAAACCCAAGTAGAGTTTTTCTTTAGTAATTTTGTAAGATGACGAGCCATTTCACCGAAACCTCTGATAAAACGACGAAAAAAACTAGCTAGGCCAATAAACTGTCGGACATTGTGTACGTCTTTTGGCTTAGGAAAGTTATTGACGCATTCAATTTTCTTAATACCCGGTCTTACACCTTCGCTGGAAATTTCAAAACCTAGGTAGTCAACGTGATTTTCAAAGAAGTAGCATTTTTGTGGTTTTAACGTTAATCCCGCCTCCCTAAACCTTTGAAGGACGATTTCTAATCTTTTGATACCTTCTTCAAATGAACTACTGGGTACTAAGACATCATCCATGTAAGCTAGTGCAATATTATAACGTAAATTACCCAAGACCAAATTGATAGTTCGCTGGAAAACAGCCGGTGCGTTAGCCAGACCGAAGGGCATTCTATTAAACTCAAATTGTCCATCGGGTGTTACAAACGAGCTTTTATTCTTGCTCTCTTCAGTCAGTGAAATCTGATAATAGCCAGAGGCCAAATCTAACGCACAAAAATACTTATTCCCTGCCAAACGATCTATCTGGTCCTCAATACGAGGCAACGGGTAATGTTGCTTAATTGTCTTCCTATTCAGGGCCCGATAGTCCACACAGAGCCGTTTATCACCAGTTTTCTTTTTGACTAGCAAAACAGGACTCGCGTATGGAGATTGGGACTCTCTTATGATGTCATATTTTAAGAGTTCTTCAACCATAATTCTAACTTCTTCCCGTTCTGAATGGCTCAACTTGTATGGTCGATAAACTACTGGCTCTGTATCTCCTAATAGAATATCCATTTCCGCGACCGTGGTCTGACCTAGTTCAGACAAGTCTTTGGCAAAACAATCGCGGTACTGGTTCAAAGTTCTGAGTAAATAAAGTTTCTGATCGTTGTCCAAATTTTCACCAATATTAAGGTCATCCAATGTAAATGGAGGTTTACCGCCTTGGTTTTGAACCCTTTGTATCATATCTATGCCTTTGATGTTATTATTAATTTGAATAGCGCGAGCCAAAACTTGGCCTTCTTTAAATTGGATTAGTCTATTATCATAGTTTAGAATACTTAAATGACCAATACCGTTTTTGATATTATAAGTACCAATTTCTACACGGTAGTTTAAACGATAACCATTTTCAACAAAAACAATTCCACAAAAACTTGAATCGCTAAACACCTTCACAGAAATACAACCCTCAGCCCTGACAGCTTTGACTGATTTTAAAGTCAGTCGTGTATCATTTTTAATTCGATTATCAGTAATCATCAAATCTCTATCAGATTTAAACACCCATACGTGGGGTTGCTCCGTAGCAGTCTGTCCAATTAGTAGATCATAGTTTAAATAACTATCAGGAACGACAATTACTTCAACATACATTTTAGCATTGTCAATCATTAACGAAATCTTAGCTTTACCTAAAGCACTCACGTATGTATTATCAAAACCTTTTAAAGATGGCAAATTATTTACTTGCCATTTTTGACGAGGAACAATTAATTCCATGACGGATTCTTTTATCAAAGTACACTGACTACCAAAATCTACGTACCCTGTCAACTGTACATTATTAACGTTAACACCCTTAACAAACTTTTTGTCCACTTCTAAGTCAATATCATGGTCTAGTCACAATGTCTTAACTTCAGCTCTATCTACCCAAACGCTCTTATTACATTTAGGATCGTCATGACCAATGCGTTTACACTTTTGGCACTTAACAATAGGTTTTTTACATCCTGATACGTAATGGCCCGTTTCATGACAGTTATAACATGTCAATACTCTACCCAAATTATATTTTATAGGTTTACGAGTTTCGTTTACAGAACGTACCGATTTCCTATTGAACCTATCTAATCGCTCATGTTTGACGCCCCTCAGATAACCCAGTAGTTTATCAGCATCCCTAAAACCTACTGCCTCTGCTCCGAACCGAACCGACCTATCATCTATTCCGTAAACAATGCAGTCAACAGCATTCCTACCCACTACACTACACCGATTTAAGGCTATTAACTTTTCATAATAGTACTCTTCTAAATCGTCTCCAAACTTTGCCCTTATAGCTAACATTTCCGTAAGCATATTACCATAATTTTCATGTGAGGGAAAAGCGGATTTAAGTTTTTCGACCCATTCGTCCCATGAAAGTAAAACTGATGACTGTCCTTCGTACCACTTTTTTGCGGTACCAACTAACTTTGGAAGAGCATAGTGAGCGGTCTGCCGACTGTCCCAGCCATAGATCTCAGAGCATTCTTTTACTTTATTCAACCAAGTTACAACTGTTTGGTTTTTCGATTTAGGATCGAATTCTGGAACTACGTTATTATTAGAAAATCTTTCCTTACTCTGTGGATTTATGGCTAAGATGGATTGTAAGGACTCTTTGATACAATTAAGTAATTCATTATTAACATCGATAGATGGAGGCAGTGGCGTAACAGATGCACATCTTTTGTTAAAACAAGAGCGGACTGGACTTCGTGATCTATTTACGCTTTCTCTACGAGAAGTTTGCAATCTGTGACGCCTCTGTCGACGACTTCGATCTATGAATCTATTTCTCGATTCATTTGTCTGCGCGTCCGTTGATGGCGTACTTGACGTGCGACGCTGCAATGGAGGTTTCACTACTGACCTGCTTCGACTTCTTGCCTGCGACTCAACCCTTGGAGGTGATCTTCTGGATCTGCGCCACTCGGAGCTACGACCATCTTTGTAGGGCGATGCTGGTGAGCGATGACTTCGCCTGGGCGTTGCTAACGAGCGATGACTTCGCCGGGGCGCTGCTGACGAGCGATGACTTTTCCTCAAGTCTCCATCCCGTGTCCGATGTCGGCTGCGTCTCGAGGGCCCTCCCAGCACAATGCTGTGATGACTCCCGGTCGACTTCTCTGACCGGTCACTGGACATCTTCACACAATTGTTCAATGTATACTGCCAGTGGTCTGAAAAAAATGTAAAACAACGAGTACCTATTTCATTTAATATAAACCTGTTGTTAAATTAAAAGTAGGTAACCAATGTGATAAATTAAATTAATAAATGCGCCCTATGTTATGCAAATAAATTGTGTCTCAAGGCAGAAAAAAAAATCTACCATGCGTATCATTTTTGTTCTATACCTACACTGTGGAGTAAAGTAGATTTAAGACTTTCTTTTGGCGAGGACATCGCGTAAGATATTTATAAATTTACATACTTATATACATAGAATAATATATAGCAGATATTTAAAAAAAAATGCGTTTTACGAACCCTACACAAAAATAATTATTAACTGCTATTTGGCTTTTTAAATATTTCAACAACCATTAACCTTGCCATAGGATATTTAGGTAACATAACAATTATTGATATCTCCACCTGCAGTAGTGTAATATCAACACGGATAGATTTCCACTTTAGTACCACACTTTCATAAATATTACACGAACAAAAATCATATTGAGTAATCAATTAACTAGTAACATACCTTACTGTGGACGTATGATCACACCAGGGTGGTAGCAATAGCTACACCGGAATTCCCTGCTGTTATCCCTGCTTCTGATTTGTTAAAACTATCACTTTTTTTAAATTCAAACACTGTTACTTGTTTATAATAACTTTATTATATACATGGAATCCTGATTACAATGTCAACCGACTTGCTTCGTAGCTCAATGATCACTGCTCAACATTGGCTCCACTGCTTTTAATACATTTCAAAATGACGTTTTCCCCACCCAGAAATAATAAGATTGCCATAACCGTCATTTCAAGTGCTGCCTAACGAAAATACATTTGAAAGTTAGTTACAATATTAATAATTTGTTCTTTGACAGTGTTGCCACAGTGGATATTAAACTTGGGTGTTCAAAAAATACATTTGTTTAAATTAAATTCCAACTTCCGTAATAATCGATTAGTTCGATTAGGTTTAGTAAAATTCACAACTTATTTTTAATGAAAGAGGCAAATTTAACTAGAAAATGCACAATATTTATTTGAAATTAAAACATAAATTTGAAACAAGCTAACACTTATTAGTATTGAATAAATCAGTCTATGCCTATATTTTGTAGAGTCAATAAACGTTCCTTCAATGTGTATTAAATAGTTTTTCGTATTTACGAAATATCAAATAAATCATATACACTACACGAGTTACACTCAAGCTTAGCCCATTTCAGGAGCAAATCAATTGGTTCTGGGAATTTCTATATCGAATTTTGATAAATTTTTAGAAGTTTTTAAACCACGAGTATTTAAAAATAAAAACTTTTGTTGTTTGTGTAGTCAAAATATTTCCTGTTAAAATTCAGAAAGGTTTATATAAATGGGTGTAGAGACTGATCAGTTTTACTGATTAAATCATTGAGTAAATTGTGTATTTTGTGTATTTAGACGTTTACTAAGACCAAAGCTTTTACAGCGTAGCAGTCGTAGCGGTGACGTCATCAAGTACAGCAAAAGACCGTGTCTCCGCGTCTCTCTCGCCGGTCGCGTGTCGGATTGCCGTGCATTGGACTATGAAAGTGAGATAGAAAGAGAATGCACCTGTATCTGCAAACACATTTGTACACTATGATCACTCCCACGTCGAAGGCTAGTCTCCTCTGAATTTGGCTGCCATGGTCGAAATTCGGCCTGGAGGACTAATAATAAGCAACCGTTTATACGTCTATACTTCACAAAACTATTGCTTTTTACATAGTAGTTAAATAACGTAGTTATTTAAACAAAAGCGGCTATTTCATTAAATATTATAAAGGGGCATTCACTTTCCTACAAAGGTTATATAAATTGTATCAATGTATCCATGTACAAAGAATATCTCCATACTCAGAACCAAAAGTTAAACTATCATATTTCACGACTTTCTAAAGTTTCCGTTACGTGAGTGGTTTGAACAGGGTCTATTTTATTCAACTCTAGTAGAAATCCTACAACGAATCTTTGAGGAGGAAAAGTATATAGCACTCAGCTTTTTTAATTCATTAAAAAGAATTGGTAGTGAATAGCAATGTATGTATATATCGGGATAGGCCCTCATCAGCGATATTACACTTGCACTTTGTAAGTAGGCGTGGATTGGCGGGCGAAGAAAATAGATAAATAAATGATAAATGATTTTATTTCTGTAAATAGGTTTGTACAAACACTTTTACACGTCAATCATATTTTAAAAACTAGGTGAGATCGGCATTTCCTATCTGACTACTCTGAGAAGAAACGCCGAAACAAACTCAGAGGTCACAGTCTCTTTTAAAGTCCAGACATAATCTTGGTCAGGTCATGTGAAGACCATGTGGATTGATATCTGAAATGGTCTTTCGAGGAAAGAACCACACAGAATGAGTGGACCTGTCCAGTCAGTGTACGCATTTGTCAGTTGTCATGCAGCTCAACACAGAACTAAAGGAGCTAAACGATTCGACGAACATTACCAAAGAAAGGACATTTGGGTAGGCCGCATAAATTACTCAAACTGCCAGACCATGATTAAAACTAATAATTTAAAAAAAAAAATGCATTAAAAAAAACAACAAATCCACAATGTCTTCACATTCACAATAATTAAAATAGTATAATCCTTTACAAAGTAAATGGCATTGCATATATAAAGTGCATCAATGTCAAAGTGTAAATAAAATATGAAAATAATCTTGGTCATATCATATGAGGACTATGTAGACTGGTGTCTGAAATGGTCTTTTGAGGAAAGAACCACACGGATTTGAGTGGACCTGTCCAGTCAGTGTACGCATTTGTCAATCATCGTGCAGCTCAACTCAGAACTAAGGAGCTCAACGATTCGACGAACAATACAAAAGAAAGGACACTTGGGGAGGCCGCGTAAAGTACTCAAACAGCCAGACCATCATCACTAAAAGAAGAGAAAAAAAAACGCAAAGACCCACACAGTCCGCACATTCACAAAAATCAAAACAATATTATACTTTATACAGTAAATATATACATGTCATTGTTTAGATAAAAGGTAAAAGAAAAAGAAAAAAAAGTAAAAATAGCAAATTACACATCAATTATGTCTGTGTAAACTTATTGGAGCAGCTCAATCCCAAGCCTTCTTGTCCTCAATATACTCCTTGACAGTATAATAAGCTTTCTGGCATAATTTCCGCTTTATAAAAGTTTTAAATTTATTAAGGCTTAGTTCTTGAATGTGGCTAGAAAGTTTATTATAAAAACGTATACATTGACATTTAAACGAGCCACCTATTTTCTTGAGCCTGGTAGTGGGAACAACAAATTTGTGTTTATTCCTAGTATTTTTGTCATGGATATCACTGTATTTTTTAAACAGATAAATATTTTTATGTGCATATAAAAGATTTTCATAAATGTACTGAGAAGGCACAGTCATTATATTAATCTCTTTAAATTTGTCTCTGAGGGAGTGTCTGGGACTTAATTTATAAATTGAACAAATTGCCCTTTTTTGTAAAACAAAAACTGTTTGAATGTCGGCGGCATTTCCCCACAAAAGAATACCGTACGACATCACACTATGAAAATAACTAAAGTAAACTAAACGCGCTATCTCTAAATCAGTTAAATTACGAATTTTTCTAACGGCGTATGCTGCAGAGCTTAGTTTTTTTGACAATTTATCTATATGGGGGCCCCATTGAAGCTTGGCATCCAAAGTTATGCCTAAGAACACTGTGGAGTTTTCGGGTTTCAACTCTTCACCCTTTAAAAGAACACTAGTTTCTACTTGTCTAACATGAGGTATCGTAAACTTAATACATTTAGTTTTTTTCTCGTTAAGAAGTAGGTTATTAACATTAAACCAGTTAACTACCTTAGCGAGGGCGCTATTTACAATGTCAGTAACCAGCTGCTGACGTTTCAGTTTAAATAAAAGTGAAGTGTCGTCTGCAAACAATACTATATCATGATTATCCTTTATGAGGTATGGCAAGTCATTAATATAAATAAGAAACAAAAATGGGCCAAGAATTGAGCCCTGGGGGACCCTCATTCTAACTACAGATCCAGGTGATCTTTTTCCGTTAACATCTACTCTTTGAATCCTATCACTTAAGTAAGAAGTAAGAAGATCCAGAGAGTCGTTCCGTATTCCGTAGTGGTGCAGTTTCCTGATTAATGTTTCATGAAGAACACAATCAAATGCCTTGGACAGATCGCAAAAGATGCCCAAAGCATCGCACTTGTCCTCCCATGCATTATAAACATGTCCTAAAAGTTCAACTCCGGCATCAGTAGTCGAACGACCCTTTGTAAAACCAAACTGTTTGTTATGCAGTAATTTGTGTTTATTAAAAAATCTTTGCATTTGATCTAAAATAAGTTTTTCAAAAATTTTACTAAAGGTAGGTAGCACTGAAATAGGTCTATAATTAGTAGGGTCAGATGTGCTACCCGATTTAAACAATGGTATTATTTTACTGTTTTTCATAAGATCAGGAAACTCACCACGGTCAATACAATTATTAAAAATAACAGCTAAAGTAGGTGCTACAATATCTATAATTGACTTAGCAACGTCCACAGAATTACCCCATAGATCTGCGGTCTATTTAACATTTAATGTGTGAAAGGTTTTAATTATATCTCTACAGGTGACATATTGGAAATTAAACTCAGAATCACAAACTGGAACGTTTTCTTTAAGCAAAGACTCTGCAGTAGTGGGCGATGAGTTCAGAGATTTAGTAGTCGATACGGGAATCTCTACAAAGAAATTTTCAAAGGCCGCGGCGACTTGCGAATCTGATTTAATTATGTTGCCATCAATATCAAGGCTGAAGTCACTACTTCGGTTGCATGACCTTCCCGTTTCGCTATTAATGATATTCCATGTCGTTTTAATTACATTACTACTATTTTTAATTTTTGAATTCAAGTAACGTGACTTGGCCATACAACAAACTTTTTTAAATAATTTTGAATAATTCCTAACATATAAATTAAATTCAGAAGTGTTTATACAAGTCCGTTCATCATACAACTCATAAAGTCGTTTTCTACTTTTATGTATACCAATGGTAGCCCAGTCACTGAAGGAAGCATTACTATTAACCGAAAATGTCTTCGGAATGAAAGTATTATCAAGAGATACTAGTTACAGCACAATCACTTTATTTCACTCACAATTTCTTATAATATAATCACCATGAAATAACCTGAAGGCAGAGGTCCGACATATTAAATGAATGTATGAGATATAGCAGTAACCAAATCTTTTATTCCGACAGCTTGTTAATTAATTAAATAGATCGCGATAATAGCTCTAGGCGCAACAGCAGGCGTACCGGGCCGAGCCTTCCACAAGAATGATCCCCCTCTTCGCTGCGCACTAGCTTACATTAAGTTGCTTGAGAAGTGGGGAGAGTTGGAAGGCGAACGTCCCGCTTTGCACAGCGTAACTCGGCCCGCTGTACGAAGTGAAGTCGTCGTCGCTCGAGGAGGAGGTGCGGGCTTCGTCCTCTGAGAGTAGGACTGACGTGTCCATGCTCTCCGGTTGAGTCGTGTTTGATACTGCGGCTGCGAGCTGCGTTGTCTCTGAAACAATGGCGGCCGGAACAATAGACGGCGTAACAATGGCGGCAGGTACAAAAGCGGGCGAGACAATAGGGGCCGCAGTATTTACTGCCGGGGTAATGACGGGCGAGACAATGGGGGCCGAAATAGCGGCCGGAACATTGTCTTCCTGGACAATAGCTGCCGGAACAATGGCTGGAATGCCTTGTTCGGCAACAGGTGGCGACATCGGGCTTTCGAGGGCGTCGCTGAAGTTCGCGAGTGCGCCCTGGGACGGAGTGGGGGTGGAGCGATGACATAGCTTGTCGCCATATCTCGCTAGGAAATCGGGGTCCTTAAAAAGGACCTCTCTGAAGAACGCCAAAATATGGATTTGCTTCGTGGTGCTAACACAAGCCTATCCATAGTACCGTTAGACTTGTGCCGCGCGGACCGCTTTTATTTTTAACCGTTTCCTTTGTGTTTGCACAGGTTCCAGCCGGCACCGGTGCGAACACAGGGGGAGCCCCCGTGCTGCTCGGTGGTTATTCACCGTAGCGGTCGCGGACCCACACGCCCCCGGGATGCCGAAGCCCGGCAAGCGCAGCTCACTGGGCCGCGATGCCGGGTCACAGGAGACCCACCCGGCGATGGACCGGACGATGTCGATGCCGAATATCGGTGACGCGTCGTCTGGTGCACCGCCCGCTGGGCCGCCCCGACCAGAAGAGAGAAGAGGAGGAGAGGGAACGAGCACCGCCGCAACCAGCGGACCGCCGACGACACCGGCGCCTGCGCGCGTTGCGCCGACGCCGTCGACGAGCCGCCAACATGCGGTGGTGATCCGCCCCGCCGCTTTCCGCCCGGTGCCCATCCAGGCCCCGGGACCGAACGCGAGCCAGGGCCGCGCGCCGCATGCGCGCGCCCCCGCGCCCCCAGCGCGTGCGCCCGCGCCCCCAGCGCGTGCGCCCGCGCCCGCCCGCGCCCCTGCGCCCGCCGCGCCTGCCGCGCCCGCTGCGCTCGCCGCGCCCGCCGCGCGCACCGCTGCGCCTCACGCGCACCCCGCGCTGACCGCGCACCCCCCCGCGCCATCCGCGCGCCCCCGCGCCCCCCCCGCTCGAACCGCTGCACCGCCGCGCTTTGCGTCGCCGCCCGCGCCCGTTGGGGCTGCGCCCGAGCAGTCCGTCAGGACAACGAAAGCTGTGCCAGCTTCGCGCACCGCCACACCCGGCCCCCGCCTCTCGCTGGCGGGGCCGGCGACAGCGGAACAGGAGCGGCCAGCAAGCACCGTACCTCATTCCCGCCCGGGACAGATGTCACCCCAGGCGCCCGCTTCACCGGCGCCCCCCCGTGCGTCGGCTTATGACTCACCCGCCATGCTGTCGGCATGCTCGTCGCGCGCGGGTTCGAGTGTGTCGCTGGCATCCGCGGGCTCGGCCGCGTCCGGTCGCGATGACGTGTCTGGAGACACGACCCCGCGATCCGGGCGTAGGCCCACCCCGGGACCAGCTGCCGACATCAGTATGACGTCACCGCCATCACCGACGCCAACTCTGGGGTTTGACTTTGAGTTTCAACTCGAGTCCAGACCCCAGAAACAGCGTCGCAGGCAGAGCTCGGGAGAAACCGCAGAGGAGAAGGCGAAGCGCCTCCGTCCCGACTCACCGCAGGCGCAGCGCGACGGCGCGCCGCGGGCTCGGGACACGCCTGCGTCGCCAACCTTTGCTGACGCGGCGCGCCGCTCGCCCACTCCGCCAACAGTGACCATCGCAGGGGTAAGTCATTCTTATTTACCCCCTGCCCCCTCAACATCAACCTCACCCCCTGCTGCCAGCTCCGGAGCTGCAACGACGGCGCCAACAACGACGACGAAGCAACAGCCGGACAAGAAGAGAAGGCCGAGATACCCGCCGCTGGTGGTGGAAAAGCTGCCCAACTGGGCCGCCCACTTCCGAGCCATCAGTGCAAAGCTGGGCCGGCCGCCCAACGCTCGGCCATACGGGTGTGGAGTCCGCTTCACCCCCGAAAGCGAAGAGGAGTATCGGCTGGTCCAGCGATACCTAGTCGGACTAGAGAAAGACAGCGGCGTGTCTTGGTTCGCCTACTCCTTGCCAGCGGAAAGGAGTATGAAAGTAGCCATCAGGGGGTTACCGGCGGACACCAACCCCCAAGAGATAGAGGAGGAACTCCGGACGCTGGGGTATCAGCCGGAGTATGTGCGCCACATTAAAGGGGCGCAGGGACGACCCGGCTGTGTCTTCCATGCCGTCCTCAAGAAAACCCCGGACGTCCGCGCTATCTTTGACACCACGATCTTCATGTTTATGCGTGGTGTCAGGATAGAGGCTTGGCGAGGCAAACGTGGGGCCGCCCAATGTCACCGATGCCAAAAATTTAGGCACAGTTCGCATCAATGCCACCGCCCGCTCGCTTGTGTACGTTGCGGAGGCGAACATGCGGCACGAGACTGCCCGCGCCCGCGGGAGGAGCCGGCCACCTGCATCAACTGCGGTGGCCCGCACCCCGCGTGTAACATTAAGTGCCCCGTGTTCCAGACAGAAATCCGGAACAAGCGAGCGGGGACCGCCGCCATCACGGCCACCACACGCCGGCCCCAATTGGACACAGAGAGGCCACAAGTGGAAGCCAACGAGGCACAAGGCACGTCACTTATGGCGGCGGCCAACGGGCCCACACAAAGGACGCAAGCCGCCTCCTCGGGGCGGAGGAAGAAGGGGCGAGGGGGGAAAGGTAAGGGAAGAAAACCCAAACCCCCGGCGACTCAGGAGGACGCCATAGCAGCCGACCCTGCTGAAAGCGGGGCGCAGGCTGTGAACAAAGAAGGAATTGTGCGCAGCGGCAAAAGGCCGAAACTAAAATCAAACAGCCACAACAAGACACGAGTGGCGGCGCTACCGGCGCCAAAACGACAGCTGCCACTACCAAAAAGGAGTTCACAGCCTGTGCTATAAAACTGCTCATGGACCTGATTAAGGCCATAAGGCAGGGCCAGGACGTAGAGACGGTCATCCTTGATGGCCTGGCCACCCTTCTAACACTTTACCATGGCTAGGTCATTGAGGGTGATCAATTGGAACGCCCGCGGCCTAAGAAATAAGGTCGCCCCCCTCCGCCATCTCTTAAAGGAACAAGATGTCGACGTGGCGCTTATAAACGAGACGCTCCTGGGACCAGAAGACAGGGTCAGGTTCCCGGGATATCACGTCTACAGGAAGGACGAAAGGTCGGCACACAACATCCGCTACCGAGGTCTGGCGGTGCTAGTGAGGCGGAGAGTCGTCCACCAAGAGCTCCCCTTGCCGTCGAATACCAACACTCTGTACGCGCTGGGTATACAGGTGCACATTGCCGGCGAGGACATAAACATCTACGCCTGCTATAAGCCGCCCGCGGCCCACTTGGAACTAACCGAGCTGCGGGCGCTTATAAATACTACTAACGCGACCATCCTCGCCGGTGACTTCAATTGCAAGCACCCAGCGTGGAACTCATCCCAAGTGAATACCGAGGGGAGACGGCTCTTCGCGGACGCAGAGGCCTTCGGCTACACGGTGTCCGGCCCAGAGACGCCCACGCATTACCCAGATACCGCACGGTATATGCCGGATGTGCTGGACATCGTGGTCCACCGAGGGCTGCGCAGCCAGATTACACAACAGGTGATAGACGACGAGTTACAGTCGGATCATCAACCTGTACTCGTCGTCATATCGGGTGTGCCGACCCGACTGAAGCCAATAGCGCCACGTCGCAAAACGGATTGGCCATCCTTCGCAGAGAGGATAGAGACCACCGCGCCCACTCGGCCTATCGTTACCTCCGCGGACGTGGACCAGACGGCGGACGAGGTCACTGCTTGCATACAAAGCGCCTACGAATCGGCGACAAGCACAGAGTCACAGGGGAGAGGGCTATTGCCGCCCCTGCCGGCTCACATCAATGCAATGATCGCCGCGAAGAGGCGCATACGCAAGCAGTGGCAACAACTGAGATGTCCCACTCTCAAAAGAGAAATGAACCGTCTCGCGGAGAAGGTGAAGGCCGAGCTCACGGCGCACACGGCCGCGGACTGGGAAGAAAGAATCGACGCCACGACGGACAGTTGGCCGTCGTTACACAAACTATGCCGCCAACTCAAGAATACCCCAGTCCCGGTGCGTCCGCTGCTCAATAGCGACGGGGCACTTAAGTATGTAGCGGAGGACCGGGCGGAGGTCTTCGCCGAGCACCTGGAGCGTCAGTTCCAACCGAACCCGACTAGCGACACCGACCATGTCGCAGCAGTCGAGAAACACCTCGGAGACTATTTCGCCGCGCCGATAGCTCCCGAGGAGGATCCTGTCTTCTTCTCGCCTGGGGCAGTCAGACGCGCCATCCTAAGAACGAAGCCTAGGAAGGCCCCCGGTGCTGACGGTATCACCAACACAGCGCTGCGCCACCTGCCGTACCGTATGGTTGCGGCGCTGGCGCGCCTGTTCACGGCGATACTGCGCACCGGAACCTTTCCCGCTTCGTGGAAGGAAGGGCGCGTCATTATGCTGCCCAAGGCGGGGAAAAACATTCAGAAGCCGGAGAGCTATCGGCCAATCACCCTGCTGCCGACGGTCTCCAAGGTGTTCGAAGCACTCCTGCTGCGACATCTCCAACCTCACATCGTCCCCCGGCCGGAACAGTTTGGGTTTCGGGCGGAACATAGCACGACGCTCCAGCTGTCGAGGGTACTGCACCACCTCGCAGCCGCAATGAACAAGAAGGAATACTCGGTGGCAGTATTCCTCGACATGGAGAAGGCCTTCGACCGAGTATGGCACGACGGCCTGACATACAAGTTGGCCACGTCCGACGCGCCCCGTCGCGTTGTTAGGGTGGTCTCTTCCTTTCTGTCCAACAGGACCTTCAGGGTGGTGGTCGACGGAGCGCTGTCTAGCGCCCGCCCGGTGCTTGCGGGGGTGCCGCAGGGTAGCTGCGTCTCGCCGGCGTGTTACTCACGGTTCACGGACGACATCCCCACCACTTCACACACGACTCTCGCGCTGTATGCTGACGACGCCGCGTACATCGCTACATCGCTTAATGCGAGGCACGCGGCGGTCAAAATGCAGCGCGCCCTCGATCTCCTTCCAGACTGGCTGTCCAAATGGCGGCTATCCGTGAACGTGGGTAAGACGCAGGCGATGGTTACCGGGTCCGCGCCTCTCCCACCACCCGTGAAACTACAAGGAGCCGACATCGAGTGGACGCCCCGGGTCAAATACCTAGGGGTCACCATCGACCGTCGGCTCACGATGGGGACACATGTCCGTAAGGTCGCCGCGCAGGGTAAGGTCGCCCGCAACCTCCTTAAACCAGTGCTCTCATCCCGCATCCCGGCGCGCGTCAAGTTGGGCGTGTACAAACTGTACATTCGCCCAATACTGACGTACGCCGCTCCCGCTTGGTTCGCCCTCACGAGCGAGACGAACCGAAAGCTGCTCCGCACGCAACAGAACCAGGCGTTGCGGACCATAGTGGACGCCCCTCGCTTCGTGAGGAATGATGTCATCCAGCGGGACCTCGGCATTGAGAGCCTGGATGAGTTTGTGCGGCGACTCGCGAAGGGAATGTTCGCGCGTGCCGACGCATCGGACCTGACTCATGTCAAGGACATTGCGCCCTGGCACGCGCGCCCCCCCGACGCGAGACCCTTGCCCCGCGACCTGGTAGCGGACCATGCCCCCATCGCACCGGATTTGACGCCCGGGTAAGCTGTAATTCAGGTTACACGCAGCTTACCTGTGACACTTTGACTTCACACACATAACACACATCTGTTGCGTAACGTGTCCTAGGTTAATATAGGCGCGTTACGTAAACAAACACAGACATCCGCCACTATACAGGCACCTAAATTCACACGCGGAGGCGCGGTGCGGGCTGCGATCCGCGTAGACACTGGGCGGTGTGACACACTACAATACCGCCCACACACTCATGACGGCCCCTTAGCCCGGACAGTGAACGGCTGGCTCTGTGATCTGGACGGGCGGGGACCACTCACCTACTCTGTAGGCGCGTCGAGTCGGCATCTCCGTCGCTGGTCGTCGTCGCCGGGCCTCCCCTAGGTAACTAGGGGTCTCACCTGGCGGTGACAGACCGCCGAGATGTCGTGAAGAAAGCGACGCTTCACTATAAGCGTCGCGACGCTCCTACAGAAACAAAATAGCAATCACTCACATGGGCGCGCGTAGTTAGCGCGCTCAATCATTTTAAATAGGCCATTGTTGCCAACTAAATGAGGGGCCCGTATTTACGGGCCACCGTATAGCCTCCGCGGCCGGGGGGCAAAGCCCCGGTACCGCTCGCCGCGCCCCCTTACGGGGGCGCAGCGACTTCCAATCCCCTCCCCCGCCAAAATATAGGCGTCCTCCATGGTCGGAGGGGAAGCTAGTTTAGGGAGGGAATGGTGGAAAATTATTCCCACGTAGACTAAACCCTATGCCTATCTCCCCGGGTGGATGGGCCCGGGGATGTGTGACCCTCTCTGTCGGGTGTAGACAGAGAGGTGAGTACCTATTGGTGAGCCCTAAGCTTGTAACCCGTCGCCAATCTTAATGTGCGAACGGGGCCCTGACCAGTCTAGCGCGAAGGGTGTAGACACACCCTAAAGACACTAGGTGAGTAGCTGTGGAAAGGAAAACTGTACACCAGAGCCGACTAGTAGATCCCCCAAGGCCGGTTAACTCTGGGACCCGTTCAATTGACTGCCTCGCCCTGAAGGGGTTCGGCGGGTGTGTTGGGACAACACCCCACTCGGCTTCGTTGGCACCGTAAGGTTTCAACCGAGGACCACGAAACTGTGGTTTTTCCCAGAAGGGGCCTAGTGAAGCTACTCACAAACGTCTGTTAATAAAACGAGATTTGCCTTGAAAAAGGCACTTTTTGATAGATTAAAATCAAATCAATTTCTTGATTTGATTTTAAATCGGAGTAGTCGGGGCGACTACGATGACGTCACGTGATAGCGACGAGTAGAAAACAGGAAACACAACACTGGGCTGGGAGCGGGAGAGCGCACAGACACGTCCGTCCGCGGCGAGAGTCGAGCGTCGAGTGCCCCCCCCCCCCCCGTCCTCACCAGGGGCTGTTCCATTTTTAAGCTGTTTAAGAGCCGCCTCGATTGCGTCTTGGCTGACTTCTGGCAGGTCTTCCGTGAAATGGCGGGTTAAGGTGGCTCTGGAATCCTCATTTTCAGGATTAGGTCGAGATGCATGCGATGCGTACAATTGGCCGTACGTGTTTACGACTTCCGAAAGGATCTCCGGCATCGAAACGACGATATCCCCCCTTAATTTGGTCAACCTCGTCAAGTGGTTCTCCTAAGTGATTGGACGAACACTTTCCACCCCCGATTTTGCTCAATCGCTTCCTCTTTAGAGCGTGTATCGGAGCGTCGGAGGTCGCGTCGTCCCAATGTCCTAATATTTTTGTTGAGTCGCGTTGTTCTAACGAATTAGCTACATAGTCTTTTCCGAAAGTTTGGACTTCCTGCACTGCCTGTAAGCCGCAATATGCAAAATCGCGTACCTTCCTCCCTGAGGATTTCCACCATTTGTTCGAGCGCCTGGTCGACGACATTTGTGGTTTCCACGGCAGAGAACGATTTTCCATGTATGTCTGGAAAGCCTCAGATCCTAGCACAGTTTGGAGCATATGTGGTCGGAGCCTAGACTTCATCAAACGATTTCGCTCGAGCTTGAAGTTGTTTTTCAGAGAGCCTCGAACCAGTATGTGATCACTGCCGGTATTGAACCTGTTGATCACCGAGACATCCCTGAATACATGCTTTCTATCCGTTATGATGAATTTTGTAATTTTTTGTCATAGTGTCGGGACTTCGCCACATCCACTTCCTTTGGGGCTGTCTCTTAAAGAAGGAATTCGGTCGCAACCCTCTGGGGCTGGCCATCGGCGAGTCGAGGGCGTTTGGGCGCCCCTATCGTGTAGTCCGAGGGAGTCTGCAGCCTCAGCTGCTGGACGAAGTGGTCGCAACCCTCTTCCCTGCTAGAGAAGAGCATGTGTCGCTGCCGATGGCATTGCGACGAGGTGGGTAAGCTGTTTGAGCGTATAATCTCTGCCCGCCTCGTCAGCCACTTGACGCCCATGCCACTTGACGACAGCCAGTTCGGTTTTCGGCATGGGTGCTCCACCGTGGATGCAATTACGTGAGTAAGAGTCCTGGTGGAGGAAGCGGTGTCCAGGGGCGGGGTGATGCTGGCGGTGTCCTTGGACATCTCCAACGCATTTAACAACCTGACCTGGAGCTGTATTCGGGAGGCACTGTGCTACCATAGGGTGCCCCCGTACCTCCGCCACATCGTTGGGGCTTATTTGGCAAGTAGGGGTGTCACGTACAGGGGACGCGACGGCGGAAGCCGGGGCGAGATGTCGTGCGGTGTTCCACAGATATAGTGATTGGATCAATATACACATCCTATCTAGACATCCGTACATACAACATAACATACTTAATAAGCAAGTAAGTATCTTTAATATCAGATATTCAGTGCAGGATAACGTAAAGTGCTCCCAGTTTTATTAGAAATAACATCGTAAACAAACTAACGCCAGCCCTGAATTGCACATAATTGACACAGGAAGAACTATTATATATTATGCAAATAAGTAAAGAAAAACCGCACAAATAAGAAGAAAAAACGATCAAATTTCTAAAAGTGCAAAAAATCATAATTCAAATAAAGTGAGGTTAGAACATTTTATCAATTGACATATCGGTTATTGTATGACAGCGTCAAGACGTCATCCACCAGTGCCAACTTAGCGAGTGAATAACGTTCCGATACACGCAAATAAAACGTTTTGTTATTGAAACATGAATACTGGAGGAATGTCGGAAGACATGGTAAAACTATTCGAGTTGATGAAAACTGAAATCGATAAACAAACCGCAACAATTACACAAACTGTAACTAAGAGTATTATGCGCAGTATAGATGATAAGCTCATACCTTAAAATGGATATACTCGTAGAAACATTGAAAGGAAAAATAAAATATTTAGAAGATAAAAACAGGAAAAATAACATGATCATACACGGTGTAAAAGAGACGGAAAATAATTACCATGATTTATTCAACATAGTAAAAGAAACCCTGGAAAATCAAGATATTAACATCGATACTTAAGAAATAAACAATAACTACGAGTATAGACTGGGTAAAAAAGTCAATGAGGAAAAAGTAAAACCAATACTCGTCAGCTTTACGTCATATCTTAAAAAGGGAACTATACTTAAAAAAATATTAAAATTCCTAAACCAACATACATAACTGAAGATTTCTCGAAGGAAACTATGGAAGTACGCAAGAACCTAAAAGAAAAACTTAGACGTGAAAAAGAACAGGGAAAAGATGCATACATTCGAAACAATAAAATAGTAATAAATGAAATACCTCTGGTATTTCATTTATTACTTATATTACTACTTTAATTTATTATTATTTCATTAAGTCAAATCCGGAAGAGAGAGGCTTCAACGTCACCTAACAACATACATACACCATCACCTTTGACTGGATCGGTAAATATTAGCGCACCTTCTAAAATACATAAAACAGATGCATTTGGATATAAGAGGGCTCTTTCATTAACCGAAAAAACTCAACATAAGGCATAGAAATCAGCAGACACCGGGAACGAAACCGAAACAAGCAACATAGTCAAAACAAAAACAATGAACAACCAAAGCCCCAATACGGTTGGTCACTGCGGGGTTAATGCCCCCCCCCAAGGTTTCATATGAATAAATAACAAATCAGCTACAACCCAAAAAATTAAATACAAATAGCAATACTCAACTCAAGATCAATAAAGTCGAAGGAATATTTAACAGAACTAGAACAAGCACTTAACCGCACAAATTGAGATATCCTTGGCATATGTGATGTACGTAGATCGGCGGATCAAATAGAAGAACACGAAGACTATATTCTATACTATAAAATGAAATACCGGGATTATATGGAGTGGGTTTCTTAGTTAAGAAATGTCTGAAAAATAAAAAATTGAATTCATTGGAGTATCAGATAGAATTTCTGTCTTAAACATTATATTACCAGGTCACAAGCATCCAACTGCAATAGTTCAGATATATGTTCCTACTGAGATAGCCAAAATGGAAATAAAAATAACTTCTATGAGAAATTGAACAAAACAATGGCAAATTTAAATAACACTGTTATTGTGATGGGAGATTTTAATAGCCAATTCGGAGAAAGAAGGTAAAACGAAGATAAAATACAAGGACCCGATAAATCTGGAAAAAGGAATGATAATGGGAAAAGATTTATAAACCATGCTTTAGAAAATATTTTGCATATCATAAATAGTTTTCATAAGAGAAAACTTAACAGGAAATGGACTTGGGAATCTTCCAATGGACTAGTAAGAAACGAAATTGATTTTATAACTACAAACAAACCAAAACTGTTTTAAAATGTCGAAGTTGTGACCCAGTTTAACTATAATACTGACCACAGATTACATCGTGTTCAATTATACATGTTCGAGCCAAAAAATTCAAGATTTTTTTTACATTATATGAAGTTGCCGATTACACTTCTATTGCCAAATAACACCTTAGAATCTTTAAAAACTCAAATGAATCAAGTAAATGAACACTAAACGATCCAGGAAAAATACGATGGTTTAGAAAAAGAACTAAAAGTAACCAACACAAAAGTAGAGAGAGACAAATGATCAAAATATAGATTGGGACCAAAAGCAAGAAAGTTAATTGAAAAAAGTGCTAATTTATTAAAAATAGAAAGGAAAATAAACCAAATATAACAAAACTAAGTAAAGAAATTCATTTTGAAATAAGAAAATACAGAAAGAAAATTATAACCGAAACAATATAATTGCACGTAACAAATTTAGGAGGACTAAAGAAAGCATGGAAGGAGCTTCTAGACCAATCATGTTGGATTAGTAATGTAAAACATCATAGGACAAAAAAACATAAATCTAAAAGAACGGAAATACTAGAAGCAGCGACTGATTTCTACCGCGAATTTTACAATGACGAGAGAACAACACCACAAGCAAGTATCCATGAACAGATTGAAGAACCAATTTCAAGCATAATAAAAGACGAAGTAACCAAAGCCATCAAATCACAAAAGAGAGGTAAATCCCCAGGCGAAGATGTCATTTCGAACGAAATTTTAATAGGAATATCACAGATTATTTTTAATACAATGACGGATTTATTAAATGAAATTTTAACGACTTAATATATGCCGCATCAATGGACTACATCAACCATAATCTTACTTCATAAAAAGGGAAAAACACATGACATTTCTAACTACAGACCCATCTCGCTAATGTCTAATGTGAATAAAATATTCTCTAAGATAATGCTAGAACGTTTAACAAAGATATTGGACGAGAACCAGCCAAAAGAACAGGCGGGGTTTCGAAGTGGCTATTCAACCATGGACCACATTCATACCATAAAACAATTAATTCAGAAATGCAACGAATATGGAATAAACTATTACTTGGCGTTTATAGATTACAACAAGGCTTCGACTCTTTAAAACACGTGAAAAATGGGAGGATCTCACCTTACAATGAGTCAATAAAAATATATACGTATAATTAAAAACATATACGAAAATATGAAAACTAAAATACGCACAGAAAGGGTAGGAGAATGTTTTCCCATTAGACGTGGAGTTAGACAGGGAGACCCCTTATCAGCAAAACTCTTCTCTGCAACCCTAGCACTTATATTTCGGCAACTAGAATGGAGTACTTACGGAATAAATTTAATGTTAATGGAGTTTGTTTGTTTGTTTTGTTTTAAACATTCAGATCTTATAATTTTTTTTTTTTTTTTTCAAATAGGCCCATAGAAAGGCACTTTTGAACGTCAAAATTTACATTAAAAATAGAACTGATTCTAGGCGCCACTTCCAAAAAGTAGTTTCGTATGGAGAAGAAGTGGCAAGAAACTCCACCGTTACTCTTTCTAAAAGCATTTAACATTATTGGGTGTTTTGTGCAGACCATGGCGACCATATAAAACATTTACGAATACAAATAGTAATGTTTAAACTTCTTACTTGTTATAAATCAGAGGTATCACAATTACTTACGTTAAATAAATTTTGAACTGTACAGCGCCATGATTAGACACAAACGCACTTTAATAACACTTAATAAACAAAAAAATTGTTGCAAGTAACATCGATAAAATAAAAATTTACTTTGACATTAGTTATGTATTATCTAAAATGCAAATAAGCTTCGTGTATTGAGTGTGATTCGTTGCAAATCTACCTTACATTTCGAGCGAACGTAAAAGAAAGTCCGGTCATCGAGTCGCATCGCCTTTGTTAGTCGTATAGCAGTAAGTGATGTGGGAGACGATATCGATGATAATATGTGTCGATATATTTTAAGTTTGTAGACCGGGTTTGGCCAATGGAAGAAATAAGTGGATTATGATGTTTAGGGTTAGCAGCCAAATAAAACTTTTTTGTGAGCTTTGTAATGAATTGTTTTAATGGTGGGAAATTTAGTTGACTGGGTAAAGTTGTTGTGAGTTATTTCGCTGCAAAATCAATGAATAAATCAAATAACTAGTACCAGCTGTCATCTCAACGGACGGAGTTGAAATCATCACCAAACCCGGGGAGTATTTATTTTAATTTAAGCTTAAATACAAAAAATATTAATATTTATTGCTACTTTTTCCCTTTAACGTTTTTACTGCTCGTCCCAGTGTGCTTCGTCGTAAACAACCCCTTAATTCTTGTAAAATATGTTAAAAACCTGTAAAAATCACATAAAATACGTTATTGAAAATATAGATATCACTGTAATTTAATTGTAGACATACCTCTGTTATGTTTAATTGTTGAATTAGAATCATTTAATTAAATTATTGTTAGAAACTGAATTTACAATAGTAGTACCCTCAACCATTTTTCAAACTTACTTTTGTTGTTTTTCCCTTTTTATTGTTGAATATTACTATCTCAATTAAGACATATCTGTGAATAATTAAATTATTATCACACAATTGAGATTTTACACTTTTCTTAACTTAAATTCTTTTGTTTTTGTTCACTTTTATTTTGAACTTCCAGTAGGCCCTTATCCTAGTATTAACTATCTCTCTCTTATTTCTTTCACAAACTTAGCTTTTTCTTCTCTAATTCCAGGGTGCCTCTAGGGTTGGCCTGTCAATATGTTAACCCGTAGAGCTGCATCCTTAGAGGAAAAACTGAGGGCTACATTGAAAGAATTGGAGTCTAGCAAAAACCAGTGCAATCAGCTGCTACAGGAAAGAGATGACAGCGAGGTGGAAATACAGTTTATTAATAACAAGAACACTGAGCTTAAGAACCAGTTGGCTGAACTACATAAACAGCATATGGACATACTTGACCAGCATCAACAGCTCTGTCAACGTGTGTCCAATTTCAAGGAATGTAGTGATACACACGAACTGGCTTTGAGACGCATAACTGAACTAGAACAAGAATTAAGCAGGGCCCACAACACAATAACCCATTTGGAATCTCTCAAAGCCAGTGAAGAGTCTGCGATCACATGCAGTCTCTATGATGAGTTGGTTGCTAACGAGTCCGGACCCAGATGTGTTGAGCCAATTGTTACAATAGACTTAACTGATGATACTATCACAAAAAGCAAATTGTTTACTAGTCATAATAAGATAAAAAAATATATTAAAATTAATAGACTAATTAGAAAATATCAGAAATCTTTGAAATGCCAAAAAGTTAACAAATTAAACACAAAACTTAGGCATAAAAATCTACATTTAATACAAGATTTAAAGAAGTGTAATATTGAATTACAATTATGTAATACTATGTATGACACTGATACTCAGCACCTTCAGGATGAGTTGTTTGTTAGGGAATATGCTCTAAAGGATATCTTCAGTAAATTTGAGGCTTCTCAACAGGACCTGAGTAAACGCATGCAGGAGGCCAATGAGTTGGCAGACCTGGTCAAGTTCAATGCAGAGAGGTATGAATCTCTGACAAATAACCTTTCTTTTAGCTGTGCCTGCTCCCAGGCACCCCAGCCTCAACTTATTACACCCATGCCCACAGTGGCACAGCCAGTAGGTAGCTGTATTAAAAACAGTATTAATCATGACAAGAATAGTATTAATAATTTGGTTAACACTACATATGTATTCTCTGACAAATTTGGTCAAGGTTTTGGTAGTATATTTAATCAGTGTTCACAACATTATGTTATTAATAGTTGCTTACCCGGTGCCAGTATTAGCCAATTAATTTGTAATATTAGATTGACAAAAATTAACCCCGGTTCAACTGTTATATTATTATATGGGGATAGCTTATCTGTAAGAAAAACGGACATTACTGAATGTGTCCATTTGATGTTACATCTCAATGAGACTAATAATTGTAAATTTATTTTCTGTGCTTTGCCTTATTCTCAGTATTTGTCTGATGAGCAAAATAGTTACATTTATCATTTAAATATGTTAATTTATAATAGGACCTGCCGTTATAGTGACATTATTTTATATTTTGATTGTAATCAATTTATTACTGATTACAAACTGACAAATTATACAATGTATTTGCCACCTAGATGAAGGAGACAAATTGCTAATCTTTTAGCATACAATTTACACAGTGACAAGGGTACATGTAGTGTACAGTCGATTACAGTTAGTAGTGGTACTAATACTACTTTTGATACGCCTTGTAGTTTAAACTATTAGGTGCGACAACGGGTGAGCCGCATATGTTGAATGTTGTACATCAAAATATGCAGGGTCTGTCCGGCAAAGAGCTAGAGTTAAGTTTATTTATGGAGAACTATGATGTTCAGGTGTTATGTTTGACTGAACACTGGTTGAAGGAACATGAAGTAGTGTTTATCAATGATGATAATTTCACGGTACAAAGCGCATTTGCAAGGAAAAGTGCCATTCGCGGTGGCTCTTTAGTTCTTGTCTCAAACAAGTTGAAATGTAAACAACGTTTAGATTTAGTTAATCTCTCTATTGAGCGCACTATTGAGTTGTCTTGTGTTGAACTCGAGCGATACATTATAATTTGCGTTTATCGACCCCCTTCTGGTGATTTAATTAGTTTTGAATCGGTAATGGAGGATTCTTTCAATAGGTTAAAAACAAGTAATAAGAGTATAATTTTATGTGGAGATTTTAATATTAATATTTTAGATGTAACTCCATTAAGTATTAGACTTCTCAATCTGTTTAGGTCTTATAATTTAATTAACTTGTTTTTTGAACCAACTAGGATCACGGCATCTTCATCAACTTGTCTTGATAATATGTTTACTAATTGTGATGCCAAAACTAAATTAGTGTTAAGTGACTTAACGTCCGACCACTGTGGTTTACTAGCTGGGTTCCCGATGTCATTACCTAAGAAGCCGCATAAACTTGAATGCAGGCCATATACAGCTAGTCGTTGTAACAAGTTTAAAAATAATATAGCTCATAGAATTACACCATCGTTAGTAGAACACGAAAATCCTAATGAAATATACGGAGCCCTTTTTGATGTTGTGCTAAAAGAATACCAATCTATTTTCAAGACAAAAACCATTAACATTAATGGCACCTCCGTTGGCTTCAACCAATGGGCTACTCCAGGTATTTATAAAAGTAGAGCGAGACTATACGAGTTATATGGTTTGAAAAAATACAGGTTTGATACTCCTTTCCTAGAGTATGTAAAAAAAAATTCAAAATTATTTAAAAAGATTTGCGTTTTTGCTAAATCAAAATTTTTAAGCGATTCAATTAAAAATTCCAATAATAAAGTAAAAACCACTTGGAAAATTATTAACAATGAAACGGGTAAATCAGTTAAACAAGAAAATCAACTTGAAATTATGGTGGATAACAAATTGGTTAATAAGGCAGCTGACGTAGCTGAGGCTTTTAATGAGTTTTTTGCCAATATACCTATAACTACGACTTGCTCCTTAAATTCGTCCCCGTCTAAAGCTGAGAATCTTTTGAATAGTAGTGTGCCAAAATGTACTCGCATATTTAGCTTCGAACATGTAACGCCTAATGATGTAATTAACGTCTTTAACACACTTAAATCTAAAAAAACTGGTGATTACTGGGGCATCTCAATTAAACTTTTAAGTAATATAATAGACATCGTAGCCCCCTATCTAGCTGTTACTTTTAATAAATGTGTTGATATAGGAACTTTTCCTGACCTCATGAAGAGTAGTAAAGTCATACCATTATTTAAATCTGGTAATAAAAATAACATTGGCAGTTTCAGGCCTATTTCTATCTTACCAGCATTTAGCAAAATATTTGAAAAGTTAATACTTAAGCAGTTGCTAAGACATTTTAATTTAAATAGCCTCCTTCATAATGAACAATATGGCTTTACAAAAGGACGTTCAACTACAGATGCGGGTGTTGCTCTGCTGAAACACATATTTAATGCATGGGAGAAATCGCAAAATGCTATTGGAGTTTTCTGTGATCTCTCTAAAGCCTTTGATTGCGTGCACCATGACACGCTTTTGCGTAAACTACGTCATTACGGTGTCCAAAACGAAGCTCTCAACGTAATAAAATCTTATTTACACAATAGGTTCCAATGTGTAGATGTCGATGGTGTGAAATCATCCGGGCTTCCAGTTCAGTTAGGTGTTCCTCAAGGCTCAATACTAGGTCCATTCTTGTTCTTAGTGTATATCAATGACTTACCATTCTATTTAAATGATATCTGTGACGTTGTACTGTTTGCAGATGATACCTCTCTTATTTTTAAAGTAGACAGGAATAGACAAGAGTTTGACGACGTAAACAGTGCACTCTCAATGGTTACGGATTGGTTTACGTCAAATAACCTAGTTCTCAATGCTAAGAAAACTAAATGTGTAAAGTTCGTCTTACCGAATGTTAGAAATCTAGGACCCAACATCGTCTTAGATAAAGAGCTGCTTGATACAGTAGACTCGGCAGTTTTTTTGGGCATAACAGTAGATGCCAAACTTCAGTGGGGCCCACATATATCAAGCCTAGCGGGGAGGCTCAGTTCAGCCGCCTACGCTGTCAGGAAAGTAAGACAATACACTGACGTTGATACAGCACGGTTAGTCTATTTTAGTTATTTCCACAGCGTTATGTCCTACGGTATTCTGCTGTGGGGCAAAGCTGCTGATATTCAAAATATATTCGTCCTTCAAAAACGAGCTGTCCGAGCAATTTATCAACTAGGAGCCAGAGTTTCTCTTAGAGATTTTTTTAAAGATATTGGTATTCTTACGGTAGCATCACAATTCATCTTCGCCAACATCTTATACATTAGGCAAAATATACACTTATACACTAAAAACAGTGATTTTCACAATGTTAATACTAGAAATAAGAACAAACTACGTGCTCCCTTTCACCGGCTTCATAAGGTTCATAACTCATTTGTTGGGCTAGGCATAACCTTTTATAACAAGCTACCCTCTTCTTTGCTAGATTTGCCTTTTAATGCGTTTAAAGCTCAAGTAAAATCCAACCTTTGCTCAAAGGCATATTATTCAATTAACGACTACTTAAACGATAGGAATAGCTGGTCGCTGTAATTAACTCAAGACAATGTTTATGTTCTTTCTCCAGAATTAGGTTACATACTGACAGGGTATACGAGTTCGTATATTTATTTTAATTTTATTTGACTGTATAAGTCAATTAGTTTAAGTTACCTTCATTTATTATTGACATGATCCGCTCATTACAATGTTTTTCAATGAGTTGTATTGCAATAAGTGGTTAGCTAGCGACCTCGACAATTGATCTTAAATTATTCTTGCCTGAGCAACCGGCAGCGAGTTCGTCATGCTCCCGTAGATGTCGCTGCTTGCGGTAGCGTCGGGGATCGGGTTGCCTCCTTCCCTCAAATATGGCGAGGGGGGCAATGGCTGATCTTTGCGTTATGCTCGTGAACGGGTGCTGCTTGTGGTGACTGGTCGTCTTGCTGTATATGGTTTTGATATTGTTAAAGTAATTGTTCTGTTAACTTATTTTACTTCGATGGTCCTAGTTTATCATTTGTGTTTACTTAAAAATAATCCAATAATGCATATGTAAGATGTCACGCCCCTTATGCCTGGAGGCTTTTATTTCTGTATTAATTATGTTGTTTTTTTCATTGTTTTTTTTTTTTTTATTGGTTTCTGTTTTGGGTATATTGGCGTGGCTAGCTTAAATATGGCAGATAATTTAATATGTTTTTTTTTTGTGATTCGGTTTTTATTCTTTGATTACCTTATAATTATATAATTCTATGGTTTTCTAACTAAACAGACAGCTGTGCTGCTGGGGAGTTTGTTGCGCCACTTCTTCTTCCCAGCTAAAGCACTAGGAAGTGGTGAAGGGCGGGCGTTTTGGGGGACTGTCTTATGTAATTTTGACGTTCGAAAAGTGCTGACTCTCAGCCTAGTTTGAATAAATGACTTTTGATTTTGATTTTGATTTTGAAAGTTTTAAGGTTTGTCCGTAAGGGAGTATTGACAGAGGTTTTTAATGCTTTGTTTTGGACAACTTGTAGTTTAGAGTAATTGCTTTCACTAGTGCTACTCCAGACCGGTGCTGCGTAGGTAACGCAGGGTCTTACAAAGGTTGTGTAGATTTTTAATTTGGTCATTGAGCTGACTTTAGATCGCCGTTTTAAGATTGGATGCAGGCAGTTTAGAGTTTTTATTCCTTTAACGCGGAAGTACTCAGTATTTTTGGTCCAGTTAATTTTATTGTCCAGAAAAAGGTACTTGGTAGACGCACGCCATGGCAAAATATAATCATCTACTTTTATGCGCTTTTTAGGGAATTATCGCTTTCGTGTGAACATTATGATTTCAGTTTTTGTGGAATTTAACTTTAATTTCCATTGGGTAAAATATGAAACTAGAAGCTGTAATGATAACTGAAATCGTTCAACTATCAAGTCGGTGTCTTTACATGAAGTAAATGATGCTGTGTCATCAGCAAAACAAGCAAGATGAGTGTGCGCCTGCTTGGGCAAGTCGTTTATAAACAGTATAAATAAATGCGGCCCGAGCAAGGAGCCCTGAGGCACGCACCCCCGCAGGAATAGGTCTTGGTTTAGACACGCTATCGCCAATGTGAACACAGAACGACCTATCCGTCAAATACGCCTGGATTATTTTTACAAGTCCAATCGGCACGTTCCACATAATTAGCTTGTGTAATAGGCCTGCATGCCAAACGGCATCAAAAGCCTTTTCTACATCAAGCAACATCATGCCCGTAGATTCACCCATGTTTAAGTGGTGTGTGACATGCTCTGCGACCCTGGCTAGTTGCTGGGCTGTAGAATGAGCCTTTCTGAATCTAAATTGCTCGGGCGATAACAGGTGGTTTGAAGCTTTTGCTAAGCGGGATGAAATTACTCCTTCGAGTAATGTTCCCAAGGTCGGTAAGAGACTAATAGGCCTATAGCTAGTTGGTGCACTTTCATCTTTCCCTGGTTTCTTAAACGTTATAATTTTGGCTCTTTTCCAAGCCGAGGGAAAGTAGCCAATTCCTAGGCAACCATAAAAAATGGAGTATTACTAAACTATCTATGATTCGCCGATGATCTTATACTAATAAGCGAAGATCCAGCGACGTTACAGAGCATGATTGAACAACTGGTATATGAAAGCGAAAATGTGGGATTATCTATAAATACAAGTAAAACCAAATTGATGACAAACCACACGGACGTCCCAATAGAACCTCACAACTTTACTGAGCTGCAATATGTAAACGAATATACTTATCTTGGTCAAATAGAAAGAAAGAAAGAAAGAAAAAAACGTTTATTTGCGGTAAGCATGACGCAGTGATTGAACACAAACACCAAAAATAACAAGTTGGTGGAAAATATGCGTCACATCCACGCAAAACGGCCATCGCTCAGCTTAATGCTACGATAAATAATATCTCAAACAGATCTCACAACAAAAGAAATTAACAATAGAATAAATATAGGGTGGAACAAATACTGGGTTTTAAAAGAAGTCATGACAAACTCGCATATACAAGTAAAATGAAAAAAGAAAGAATATGACACATGTATTCTGCCTAACAACACATACAGGTGTCAGACATGGAGCAGCACAAACAAGGATATAAAAGCTTTAGAAGCCTACCAACATAGAATGGAAAGAAGTATACTCAACATAAAATTAAAAGACAAAGTACGATTAACAGCAATAAGGAAACAAACCAAAATTATTGACGTAAAATACCAAATTAATCAATTGAAGTGGAAATGGGTAGCCATTTAATGTAAGGCAGAGAAATGGGCCAAAGAAGTGGCAAAATGGTGTCCAAAATATAAAACAAGAAGAAGAGGCAGACAGTATCGTAGATGGGAAGATGACATCAAGAAGTCGGCAGGGACAACTTGGATGAGGAAAACAAGAGATCGAGGCTTGTGGAGAACGCTTGTGGAGGCCTATGCTGGAAAGCAAGACAGTCAAGGAACCGGTGTCGATTAAAAAGATACATTATGATCTAACATTCTTGTAGTAATTAGTAGAAAGAAGATGAAATGTAACTTGTAAGATTGATAATAAAGGCTATTATTATTATTATTCAGTGCAGGACAGATGCAGGGTAGTATTTAATAAGGCAATTTAAAAATATATTTTGTGACATTTACGTTATATGTTAAAATAAACACACGCACAGCTATACCTAATAATTTTAAATAGGAGTACGTAAGTAATGCGCGTTGCAGCGCAGCAGACCGTTCTGTAGTTTCTGCCTACCCCCGTGGAATAAACAGTTATTTTATGTATGTGTGTTTACACATTATAGCTATTTACGTGTGTTACGGGTTTTATGTCGAAAGTCAAGACATCTAATAATGACATGATAGTTTATGTAATTCGTGTGTAGCCAATATAATGGTGTAATAGTAGATTGTCGCGAGAATTTGCTGTATTCGAGAAGTACAAGACCGGTCTATGTGATAACTACAGATTATTGTACACACGTAGTTAAAAGTTTTTAAAAGTTAATTATATAAATAACACCTACTGCAGGGCTCCTCGTACAGAAAAGGCACGAGTATTGCAAGCTTACTCAAGACAGGTTGCAGGTTGGCGATTTCAAACTTAGATTAACTATAAGTCCAGATTTACTCACAATGTTTTTAATTTACCGATGTCAGTAAACTTAGAAAGTACATATGAACTGGAAAAAGTCACACTGGTACTTGAAAATAATTGAACCCACATCCTAGCCCAGTGCATGGGAATCGAGGCCTTAAGGGGAATGCGAAGATCATCTCTCAGCCACTTTTTCACTAGATCGCAGCACAGTTGCAAATTAGCACATTTTAAATTTTTACGCCTAACTTAGAAATCATTGAAAGACAACTTTGTTATACGCGGAAACTAACGTATTAACTTATTTTTTTAGATATTCTCTTTGCTTGTTAACTCGTCTCTTACAAAGATTTGTTCCAGGAAACATTTAGCAGTCTTCACTTTATTCTATACACACACATGAACGGTAAATAGATGTACTTGCAATAGCACTAGATGGCGTTTTAAAAGCTTGGTTGGGAATTAAAATATCCAGATGGCGTTAATTTAAAAATGTAGGTCTAATGAACTAAATAATCCAATTAGGACTGAACTATCGTAAACTGTAAGTGGGTTTATTGTGTACATTTTACTAACAGATACTAAATTTGTTTCCGAACTAAGGTTTCCTAGACAATCGGTGACCGCCACACGCAGCCGTAATAGCCAAATACAGAGCATTTTTGGACACCTTAGTGTCAAATACTGATGAAAATGTTATAATTCATGACTTCCACTATGAATGTAACGGATTCTGTCTTCAAGGAAACCGTAGCACTAAATAAATAATAGACTATTCAAATCAAATAAAAATATTTTATTTCACATAAACCTACATGGACACTTATGCAACGTCAGAAGCTAGGTGCACGGTCCCAATTGGTCGTTTCCTATGGAGAAGAGGCTAGAAACTCCACGGTTACTCTTTTAAAAGGAATTGGCTTTAACAATGTTTTAAAATTAGTGTTAAAAGTTATGCGAAGCCCGTGTAGGCCGGTCAACTAGTACCAGGTAATTAACAAAATATAAAATGGTTTAGAACTCTAAAAGACCAACAACGTTCTCACATTCACAATATATATTTTAAAAAACTATAAAATATATTCTTATTGTAGTTTCTGTAATTAACAAAATATAAAATGGTTTAGAACTCTAAAAGACCAACAACGTTCTCACATTCACAAAATATATTTAAAAAAACTATAAAATATATTCTTATTGTAGTTTCTAGATATCAATAGTTTTTAAGATTTATAACGTTCTTAAAGGACGACTGGCAAACTGTGATAGACCTCGTCCCGTATTTAGTTTTTTTTGATCTAACAGTCTTTATTTTTGTCGCTAAGTTACTGGCTACAAAATAACACACCGTTTGTTTCAAGTTTCACGTATCGAATTAAAATCTAGATGTTTGTTTTCTATTTTACGCCACAATAAAAGAGATAAAACATAATAATTGTCGACTTATAATATTTTAAAAATAAAACGACAAAACTTCACACCCGTATCCACGAAGACTAGGCAGAAGTGTGTGGAACAATCAGGTTTAGCTATGTATGTTATATTTCGTATAACACCAGTACTAGTATTCCTCGTAGCGAGGGGTAGGCAGAGGTACACCTCAATAATAGGTTATTACATACCTACCCATTGTGGCAGTTGGGTTTCTTGGTAGTTAGGAAATGAAAACCGTATTCACCTTACACATTTATTGCACAAGACACAGAAATCAGGGAAGTAGGTTTTAAGGTCTCTAAAGTACTGGTTCACTGGTCACTGTAGTTGGCAAGGGAAGAACGTTACTGCCCTGGGCTTGGCTACGCCGCAGCACGTGGTCCTCTCAGGCCGGTGCCTCAACACGTGGTGGGCGAGGGGTCTCGGCACCCACGAGCCACGTGGCAGGTTCAGGCGGCGGTAGCGGCAGCGTGGGTAGACCGCGTGACGGGTGTCTCTCCAGCGGTAGGGTGGAGGCAGCGATGACGTCAGTCAGCGGTATGCAGGAAGTATAGCCTAAGACTGGAACCCTGAAATCAGTGCAAGGTAGGTGCTCCCGTAAGCTTTGTGCAAGAACTGCAAGCCTCCGTCAATGTGTGCGTCTCCCAGCCGTAAGCCCAAAGCAAGGTGGATTGAGGAAGACTCACCCATCGTGGCGGCTTACAATTTTAGGTTATGCCGTGCACATGCCGCGGGCATTCTCGGAGGTTCCTCGTCGCGTGGCCAGGTGATTTAAGCGAACAGCAAGGCGCAACGCGGCGAGACAAGCATAGCGTAGTATGCGAGAAGCATGCGCACGCATTCACAGAGAGGTGCAGTAATGGTGACAGGTGATCTAACAGAAGCCACTATCGGTAAATACCTTTATCGACAGTCATAGTGGAGCTGCCAATTACAATAGCTGCAAAACCGCGCAGACATAAATACATAGAGAATGCGATCTGACAGGACACAAATAAGAGTATAGGCAATCACACTGAGCACTTACCCGTTTATCTTGGGGTTATGTTAACTTACTGCTTGATGCGAAGGAAAGAGGACGTTAGGCGTCCAGCAGGGATATTTATAGCGCAATCCACACCACGAAACCGAGTGATGTGGCGGGAATTTGAAAGATTTAGGGGTGGCACTCTCGTAAACCGTAACTAGAGATGTGCGTTTTAGTTGATCTTTAGGAAATCGACTTCAACGCTACACCATACGTGAAAACACATTGATAGCCAACTCATATTAAATTAAACTTAAAAATTAACATATCATAACGCCTGTAATCTTTTTTGGAGTAGGCAGAGATATATAAGACACTCGGACCAGTCACAAATTAGGTTTTAAGTGATACGTATTCTAAGAATGATTCCAAAGGTAGATTACTTGGTCAGCTTCCGTAGGTGCCTGCATTATAAATAAAAGCTTGTCTGTTCTAGTTTTGTTTAACTTGCATACTTCTTTTCTCAAAAAAAAAAATTAAAAAAGGAAAAGACTTCATTTTTGCTCTAATTAGATTTAATAACTTTGCAGACTAATCTAAGTACAGCATTCAGAATCCAGATCTAAGACACGACACTAATGATCACCCCAATTCGACAAATATAGCGGTCTCTTTTACACATCCCAATAAATGAATAAAAAGAAACTAAAAGGTTTTTCTCAAGCCTCATCGCTTTTATAGTTGAAGACAAAATCGGTTTGTCTAATGAAATGAAATAGGTAAAAGGCAAAGTCGGTGTGGTATAATACATTAAATTTTAACTTTTCGTCACGCTACATGTTATGGAGTCTCTTCTTTTTTTGAACACAAGTGTGCATTTCATAATTAAATGTGACTATTAAGATCCATCTGTGTAAGAGCGAGCAGTCTCGTACAGACTTAAGTATTCTAAGAAACTGTAAAATCAAATTGGCCCCATATGTGAGTATATACGTTAGATTGATAACTGTATAAATAAAAATCTATCTATTAAATAATATATGATATCACCCGTTCAAGAAAGCTGCCAGTGATACCATAATCACGCAAGTTATAAGAAAGGATTTTGTGGGGACCTTTATTAAAACCTTGCTTAATGCAGCAACAATGAGGCTGACTTCATTTTGATGTTGATGACCAACATCAATAGACCAACAACTAAAAGTTCTGAAAATGAAACCAGATCAGTACTTGTTGATCAAAAAATCCGTGCTACTGAATAACTTTAGACAGTTTTGGAAATGTGGGCAGAGTAGTGACCCCAAACATTTTTTTTAGGGAGTTTTTAGGGAGTTAGACAGAGGTGTATTGTCCACAAAATATGTGTACTATTCACCTCTGTCTAACTATAACGGGGTAAAACAGGCGTGATGTTATGCTGTGTTTGTGTTGTTAGTATGATGTTACTGGTGAAATGTGGATGTTCTTATTGAGTAGCAAAATTATTTTGTTCGTTCTTGTCCCCCTTAGTGAAATACAGGCGTAATATTATGATAATAGCATAATATCACTTACACATATAAGCTGAGACTTTTCGATTATCTTTGATTCTCTTTTTTTTTTCAAACATATTTTTACTTTTATTTACTAAATAACTAACTAACTACCTATACAAATTAATATAAAGAATACTCAGGCGTCGAAGTACTCGTCCGCATCGCTGTCATCTGGAAAAGTGCCCAGAAGACTGGCAGCATTGCCACGCTGAATGGCAATGCTAATTCTTTGTCCAAAGAACAACCCAGCCCTCTGGTCACGTGAAGTGTCGACTAGTCGGTGAGAAATTTGTTAAAAAATTAGATGCGCACTCGGGCCCCATGACCGGAGCGTTTCGACCCCAAACGGCTCAAAACTGTAGTTACCCATAAGGTTACAGTATTTGCGCCGCTTGAGGGTCTCAGCAGCCGCAGCAGCAGCGCCAGCACAGTTCGCCGTGCTAGGAACATGAGATGGAGCAAGGGTATCGACACAGGTTGCGTCCCACACCAGAGGCCTACCCACCTTCCAAGGCAACAACGTCATACCGTCTGGTCTCTTTCCATCGTCACGTACCAAGCCGTTTGGTTCTAAAACCGCAGGTACGCCGGCGGTGACAAGGGCTCGATGAATAATATCGTTGATGCTAGCGTGCCGTGCTATGCGACCTGCGCTCCTGTAACAGGACAGGCCATGGTGCCCAAGACTGTCGACAGCTTCACCGCAGTGACACCGATGCGGAGCAACACAAGGTGCACCCAAGCGGAGACATGTAGCGAGCCGAAACGAAGAGTCATCCATCATAGTGCCTATGGTGGATGACGGGAGCGCCTGAAGCCACAAGCCTGACTCCCATTCTCCCACAGCCAGCAGACGGGCACGCTCAACAGTATTAGGTGACGTGTTAATCAGGGTATTACATATAATACTGCAGAGCGGCACGTCCCACCGTCTCTGGGAGGACGGGTTGTCGGGGAAAACCGTATTGGGACAAGCCATTTTCCAAGCGTTCAACGCATCGGTCAAACACGGTACTTCAAAATCGACCAGTGAAGAAGATAAAATATTCCTGGTTAATTTATCAGTACTGTGGACCGAGGAGAGGAAGGCCGGTAAACTTATACTTGAAATTTTGCGGACGCCGAGACCACCTAGGCGAATGGGAAGTGTGGCTTGCTGCCACGCTCGGTCGTCCAGGGCCACATTTAGGATCAAAGTTAGTGTGTTTCTAATAACTTGGTCTACTTTTTCTAAAAGTTGTGGATGTTTCCACAGATGGGAGGAGCGAAGATTATATGTAAATTTTGGTCCAAAACAGCAGTATCGAATGAGTGTGAAGGCCGAATGAATGTTAATTTCGAAAAGTCTTTCCGAGACATCATTGAATTTTTTTTTTTTTTTCTTCAACGAACGTTGGAAAGGATTCGTCAAAAATTGGGGACCCTAGGAGGTGAAGAGAGTCTCTTTCCGTAATTTTGATATTTGGTGCTACGGTACAAAATTTTGCTAAGGTAGTCTGTCTGTCAGTGGTTTCGGGAAGATAAATTTCACATTTTGAAAAGTTAAGGTATAGGCCAATAACACTGAATTTTTCTTTTAAAAAAGTTAAGTCTTTTATGACTGTGTCTACATCACCTCCTAGGGTTCCGTCATCCAAATACCATACGTTGAATTTTGAACTTAGCTGTCGAATGATTGGATTTATTGCCAAACTAAAAATGACTGGCCCAAGAGGATCACCCTGTTGGCAACCAACAGCTGATTTCAAAAGGTTGTCTTTATAAAGTAATTTAGAGGGGTACCTGTAACATTGATATAGAAAACTGTAAATTTTGGGTATTTCTTTTTGAACTTTTGCCAACAAGGTGTCCCTGTTTACGGAATTGAAGGCATTCTTAATGTCAACCTTAAGGATGACCTCACCTTTAGCACTATTGAGGAAAGTGGATAATGCATGTACCGCAGCCTCACAGCCCCCTTTAGACCCAAAGCCCAGCTGTAGGGGCCGGAATTTGCTGGCCAGTGTTTCGCTGTAAAAAGCACAGCAAATTTTGGCTGCGATACGACGGTAAGTGGACCCTACGGCAATGGGACGAATGCCGCCATCCTTCTTGCGCAGGGCACATAGATTTGCACCGTATAAAATATCAATGACGGCTTCGTTCACATTGCCGGAGAGCATGAGATTGATGAGTGCCGTCAGCTCCTTCAAAAGGGTCTCACCAGCCTCCCCGGCGCCTGAACACATTAAGTCCTTGAGAGATGTTGAGGTGTCAGGCCATCGAGGCCGCCGGCGGAGCCACTTCGAAAGGAGTACACAGCCGCGCATACTTTTTGAGCTGTAATTTCCTAGTTTAGACTCCACGTGGTGCAATAAGCCTCTTTGGGTGAGGGGCGCTGTTAATTTAGGGTCGAAATTTAGGGCCGAAATGTTACAATTATCTTTGATTTGTGCTGTTAACGTTTTTTTATTTGCCAATTTTTTTTGCACATGTAGAATTCTAAACGGGAAGGTGAGTAATTGCTCCCAAGCACTAATAGAGTTCTCTCGGATGGCCAGGCGGATACTACGCGCTAAACAGGAAGCCACGGATGGTCTCGCACCACGAGGAACTCTCTTTAAAACTGGAGTTGACGTTTTACTTGTTGCAAGGGTTTTCCAAAAGGGTTGAGCGGGTGAATCAGGTGTTAGGGAAGTGTGTACTGTCGGGCATGATGAAGGCACATTGTGGGGTTTATGTTTCTTCCCCAAATGTACCTTCAAGCCTCGTTCACCTTTAAAAAAACGTGCTTGGGGACAATGATGGCATCTCACTACGGTATCCAGCGATGTGGCAGGTTGACTGGCGCTTCGTACGGCGTCACTACTGTCGTCAGTATTCAGCATAAATAAACAAAGACTGCTTACACGACTTTTCGTTCACACAATTTTAGGTAACTTTAAAATCTAAAATAATATTAAAATAACAAAATTGACATATAAAAATTGTCAGAGCTTGACTGAAGCACAATGACAGCGGCGCAGTCGCGCTGGCAGCCTGGGGCGCCGCGCCGCCTTATGACTTTTTGGCTCAGCCCTGGTAACCGTTGCTGTGAGACAGCGTCGCGTCCAAAAGTCAGTTGCTGTTTTGATGATGCTGATAATAGAAAGTCCTTGCACTGTTTTCACCGCACTTATCCAGCACAAAAGTAAGGTAGTTAAATTTTGATGAAGTAGGCGTTGTGACCGTTTTTAAATGATTTATATTAAGATGACGTTTGTGACGTCCACTTTCTGTAAATTAAATCTGTTTTGTCAGTGACTTGGTAATTAAAATCCACTACATTTTCTCTTACGTAGGTATCATATGATATTATCTATGTAGTTTATAATATTAATCACTTTAAATTTATAATAAATAACAATTTTACTAGGACTAGCAATAAGTCGAACTGTTTGACGTTGGACGTCATTCATTATTGTGATTGATTGATGATTGATTCTCTTTAATTGTGGAGGTATGTATCTTACAAGCAAGTATACCTATAATTATACCGCTGCGGACCTGTTGCGCGCATCGTCTTCCGAGTTATCGTTGTGCTCAGACGAAGGATCGAAGTTAACCCCCGAGCAGAGACGTACACTTAACGCTTTTATTCAACACCGCGCGCCACAGTTCGTGCGCGACGGACCGGCGACGCGACGGAGTTCGCCACGCAGCGTATAAAGGTGAGTTCACACCAAGAACCTATTGTTTGTCCACCGTACAGGATGTCGCAAAATAAGAAAGAGGCCTTGCAGAAGGAGCTGGATAAGCTGCTGCGGGACGACGTCATCGAGGAGTGCGAGTCACTTTGGGCCTCCAATGCCGTACTTGTGGGTAAAAAGGGCGGAAGTTTAAGGCTCTGAGTAGATTATCGGAAACTTAATGCGGTGACTGAGCCAGACCGGTACCCCTCCCACGCAATGAGGACATACTGCACGCGGCCAAGCAGTGAGTATATGACTACTCTGACCTTCGATCAGGTTATCATCAGGTGAGCGTCTGCCCAGAGGACCAAGACAAGACTGCATTCACAACGCCACTTGGTACCGTTAGATTCAAGCGGATGCCGATGGGACTGCAGAATTCGGGAGCCACTTTTCAAAAGATGATGCACAGGTTCCGGTCCAACCTGAAGGAAGTTTAACTCCTCGCGTACCTTGATGATCTCACATTGGTGTCACCAGGACCCTTCGAGAAGCAACTGGATGACCTGGAGGCAGTCTTCGATCGACTAGCCATGTTTTAGTTAAGAGTCAATAGGGACGATAGTTTCTTTGCAAGGGATTCTGTCAAATTCCTAGGCCACGTTATCGTGCCAGGCAGGATCCAGGTGGATCCAGACAAGACAACAGCCATTGAGAACATGGCCGCTCCTCAGAACGTAAAACATTTAAAGTGCATTTTACGCGGTTATGTAGAAACTGCAAAGGTCACAGTTAGGACGGACCATCAGAGCTTGCGGTGGCTGATGAGTCAAAGATCACCTAGCAGCCGACTGGCATGTCGGGCCCTAACATTGCAAGAATTCGACCTTAGCATTGAATACACACCCGGTCGCTCGAACGTGGTTGCAGATACGCTGTCGCGACCTGTTTGTTCGGAGGACCAGACTGAGTGTGGTCTATGTATGACGGTCATTGATATGCCAAAGAGGAGCAGCGGTGATATCCGCAGCAATCAGATAGTGGACCCAGAAGTTCTGAAAATTATTGAAGATATGGAGTCCGACGAACCCTCTAGGGGGAGACCATGGACCGACCGCGGGTACATCATTTCCGACGGTATCTTACACAGATACAGCCTAGAATCGTACGATGGGGAGAACTGCAGCTTAGTCGTGCCCCAGCACGAACGCAGGCAGGTCATAGCCGACCACTACGAACCGCCGACAGCTGGCCATTTCGCCCAACTGTGAGGACACTTAGGCTAGAGGGGTAGCTCCGATGGTTCCGATGTTGTTGCATGACAGCAGTAGCGACGCTACCTTCATCAAAATTGTGATTTTTTGTTGTTCAGTGTGATCTGTCCAACTGTAGATTTATTGATAAGACCAATAAAATATCATAAATTTAAAGCAGTGACTTTAAAATTATTATTATATTTCCGCAAATCCATTACCGATGCTTGTGGGTTGTTATATTGGACAATAGACTGACTTGTTGAATGTTACTTCAAGATACGGACTTTATTTTTTCGATTCCGAATTAAAGGACAAAATATTGTACCCTGCATTACACAATGTAATATAACTACAAATTAACGATTTTCGACCAATTTCCCGTACCTATGTGTGGTGTAAAACCTTGCTTCTTGACAATTTTCATGAGTCTAGGTCAACAAGATGTACTTTATGCGTTTTAATTTGTTTGCGAGTGTCAAAATGATTGGCACTTTATGCCAAGATTCTAAGTCAACGTCTTGGAAGCTCGAAGCTTTTCAGCTTCAAGGGACCGTATATCTAAGTATTTGATATCAATTTCAACTTGATACGGGATAAAATGTATCCTTTTGAGATACGAACCTTAAAAAGCAAAGCACTTCCATCAAAGAACTACATACTCATGATCGCGATGATGAAAACAAACTTCATATACTTGCTTCTTTGAATTCTTTACGATTATTCCTGCTATACGCAATAATGTTACTTACAAACCTACCCCAATTAGAGGATGCTTGCAATGTCATCGGCAGCCATGCGACCGTCCTTGTCTAGGAACAAGCAAGTGACGTTTCTATCTGAGCATCCATATTATGTGACTCGCTAATAATTTGTGAGAGGTCCGAAAGCCGGATGTGGTTCAAACAGACACGATGTCTAGCGTTACTTAGAACGAGCTCTCAAACCAGTTTGCGGGAGCTTGGTGAAGCCTACCCCCCCCGGGAAGTGTGCGTACATGATGTGCAATGCAAAGTATCCTGCAGTTAGTCAGTCCATAGGAGAAGGTTACCATCACTAACGTTTGGTTGTTTTATGTTCGTAAACAATAAAAAATAGCATTATAGATCACATTATTACTAACGAGTAGCGAGTATTTATTCGGTTCAGCCTTTTATAAGCGGTGTGTCTACCCAATGTAACATGTCTTTGTTGTGGTTGTCTATAGTTTGGTTGTAGGGTAGATGTCTTACGTCTGTGCGTAAGTGTCACACCCCAAATAGGGCTTTCCCCGAGTCCCTAGATCCAAACGTAGGATACCTAGGTCACGTCATAGAAAGGATCAAGGAGGGACAACAAAGACATGCAATAGTTAACACTCACCCAAACGGTCACAAACACACTCACTGAGATTCACACGCCGTACACGCTACTAACAATAATACTAGATTAATATAACCAAGACTGAAACTAGGCTTATTATTTAACGAATTTAATAATAGTCTCGCTTTTGACGATTACTCACCAGACACGTCTCATAGCTCGATAGGTGTGAGACGTGTCTGTGGAGAAGTTTTAATTCTATTGGCTTAGACTACGTCGAACGGTCCCTAACGTGGTCTAAAATCAATTGCAGGAGCAACATTTAATAAAATTAAGACAACTTCACTGCTACGAGTAAGAGTATGAATTAGTTAAATTCGACACTTACTAAATATCACCGTGAAGAGAATTAGATAGCAGCCTACTTACAGAACTCTTTTTTTTTTTGGGTGGGAAATCATCAAATACTTCTCCCGCTCTGGGTGGAGCGGGAGGGCGTGTCAGACTTTTACTGACTAAAACCCACCCGTGTTCCTTCAGTTGCCTGTGCCAGGGCCACGGTTTTCTCTTTAGAATTACCCGCGACCCTGAGGCGTCGGCCCTATCGGACCCCGTCACTTTGTGCTGACATCTCTTTGAGGCGCACGTGGAACACGACGCGCCGTCGACCCTGGCCTGGTCCTTACCCGACGGCGAGCTACCCGTTGCTCGTCGTCCGCAAGCCCGCGCCTACGGTGGCCGGGAATCTGCAGGCGACTCCCGACGCCCAGGGCGTCTCCTGCGGCGGCTAGTGGGGGCGTGAGGGCGCAAGGCTCTCTCCCTCACGCGCTCCGCCTCCTCCTTCGCGAGCATTACTGCTTCGCAGAAGGAGGTGACGGCTTTTGCATTCCCTCTCGCTCCGTATCATGGCCTGGACCAGGGCGGGAGGCGAGAGATCGCCGCCACCGATCGCCTCAGCGAGGACACTGCGGAGCTCCACCCAAGCTGGGCAGACCTCCACCGTATGTTCCACCGTGTCCTCCGGGCGATCCACACAATGGTGACACCAGGGCGTTTCCACCTCTGCGAAACAGGAACATCCCGAAACAACCGTGTCCGGTGAGGACCTGTGTCAGGCGGAAGGAGAGGACGCCGTGGTGCCTCTCCAACCACTCCTCAAAGAGGGGACTTACCGCCGCTATTGTGGCGTGCCCAGCACTGGGGTGCGACAATCGCACCCTCCATGTCGCCATGAGATCCTGCCGGAACTCTGTCCGCTGTACCGTGATTTCTCGCAGCAGCGGAGTTACACCCCGGCGTTTTGCCTCGCCGCTAGCGGGGAGCGCAGGACAATGGCTTCCAGAGCGGAAAACCGACTCTGAAAGGCTGCCAGCTCCTGCCGCACCAGGGTCAGAACCCGGTCCACGGCCCACTATTCGGCTCTTGGCCAGATCTGCACGGAGCTCCTCGTTCTCCTTTCGGAGAAGCTCCAAGGCGGTAGTCATACGGGCGATCTCAGCCCGCATCTAGGACATACCGTCCGTCGGAGGACCGAAATGAATGGCCCCGCTGTCTCCATAATGGAGGCCGTGGCTGCGGATATGGCCTTGTCTTTAGAGGATTGAACCCTCTTCAAGGCACACCCTTAATTGCGGCAACCACGACCTCCGCAAATCTGGCCGATCGCACCGATTTGGAGCCGCCAGCGGCATCCGACTCACCGACTGACGACTCTGAAAGAGCTGTACTGCGGCTGGCCAGTTCAGGGCGGCGTTCCTTCGTAGCGAGCCTATTGGCTCGCTGGGCTGGCTCAGCTGTACAGGCTGCATTTGGCCTGTCCTCCTGGGTGGTGAGCCCTCCGCCTCTTCCTCGGACCCCACCCCGCCGACCAATTTTTCGGGCCGAGGCCATCCTGCCATCCGAGAGTGACCCCTGACCGTCCCCCGGTTTGGGCCGCTTCAGGAAGAACCTTTTGTCCTTCCTAGCAGCCCCCACCACTACGTGCTCCAGGCTCTTAAATGAGCCCTCCGCGCCAGATGCAGCGTCAGACTCTGACCGCGCATCTATCGCCTCCACTTCGCGAGTTTTTTCCCACGAGTGAGAATGCGAGCCTCCTTGGCTCGTCAGACATACGTTGCTTCCCCCCAGAATACGATTGGGGGCTTGACGTTCCCGAAGGGTACTTACAGAACTCTGCTGTGCAAGTAACCAGTTCCACCTCGGACACAGCCCCTCCTGATTACCACCTTCTTCTGCGTCTCGAACCCAATTTTCTCAACATCTTTGTTAACCTTTCCATATCCTCCAAAAATCACCACGTTTCCTCAAGCCTCTAAGTTTTGTTATGAGACATAGACCCATAACGCCTTTTGTCAATTAGATAATTGTTATAAGAGTTCGTTAAGGGTAGGGCTCAGCTTATCGCAACCACATGTGTGACTAGTATTGTGAGTCGAAATTAGAAATCGGATATTCTACGCGTTTCATTAGAATTTATTCACTTACTTTTTACAGTTTGTACTTTTGCAGCTACCATCGTTGTAATTATTGTGTTTTTGTTCCGTAATAAACTTTTATTTATTTATTTGTTGAATTATTGCATTCGACCTGTCTTTGATACTTGTACCTAGTTATTTTCCCTTTAAATATAGAATATAATAAATATAAATGAAATAATTACAATATTTTGTTATTAAATAGGAATAGGTGACGCGGATTTTTTTCAGGTAAAAGGGCAAAAGTTATCAATATTAATTTGTAGACAGTTGTGATTCGTTATGTCTACGTGTTCTGACTGTGGCTTCAAATAGCATCTCAAGCTATGAATACCAGCCACACGCTAAAACTTTAATTAAGTTACCGTGAATCTCCAAGATTTAATTATGTAATAGGCACGAGTAAAAATGGTTGTTTTTTGCCAGCTTTTTGATAAAAGGTAATAAAATCTTCCGTTTTTATATTTTCTCGAACAACAGACAAACTGCAGTGGTAAACGCGTTGTTTTATTTCAATCTTTTAAATTATTTTATTTTTCTCAGACTGCTTTGTTGTGTTATGAAATAAAACTGTAGCTACAACGAAACCTGATACAAAATCATTCCACCCCTAGAAATTTAATCAAATGAACAATATGTGGCTTCGTGTTCAAATTACCAGTCGCCTGTTCGTTCTATTTTAACATTTGTTTTCAAACAAATCCGTCGCAAGACTTTTAAATGAATAATGTTTTTATTATTTGCCACCTCGACGTCTCCCCTCGTTACTTTGACTGTAAGACTCTTACATTGTTATTTATGTCATGATGTCTGCTTGCTTTTACAATCTATGTCAGAATTATGCCAGCTGTCAAGTTTATTCTTGCTTTTATAGTAAATTAACATTTGTTTGACATGAATTCAACTTTACCGTGTTTTTGTGAGTTATGTCAGACAAGCAGACATTCTATCGATGTAAATAAGGTTGGTATTAGACCGAGCGCGCACTACGACTTTTTATTGCACGATTATGTTGTCGCAAGAATACAACATGTTTGTCTATGTGGCAGCATACACCAGAAAAATATCGCTGCGATATTAAAATAGTGATTCGGCACATTCTGGCGCGATTGCTACAACGCGATTGTCGACAAAAGCAGCGTATGAAGTTGTAGGGTCCCGCGAGCACAACTATAATAAAATTGCATCCCGGGCCCTCAGTATAGTAAAAGCTCACTATTGTAAAATTGCTCTCTAAACCTAAACATGACGGCACCCGCTTTCCCAGTGGAGTCTCAAGAGGAGACGCTAGACGTGGAGCATTTTGCAGCAAATTTATTTTTGGAATTAACATTCAGTAATAGCAAATAAAACTGGGAATTTGTGAAAACTCATTGTGTTTAATTAAAAAGAAACCTTTTATATACATTTAAGCTGTCAAAGGATGAATCCAATACTACTGAATTCTTTTTTTATTCCTACACGTTTTCCAATGAGCCAAGGTAAGACAAGCAAGGCAAACTTGTACGAAATCCATTGAGAACGAACATGCCTTTGATTTTTTGTCGCAGTGAGCGCATTGAATTTTTTGCAATATTTTATAACGCGATTTTAAAATTTCGCAAAAAATAAAATCGTAGTGCGTGCTAGCTCTTAAAGAGCTCTTCGAGCTTTTCAATTTTGTTTTTGAAATGTTCTTTGAATAGTTTGATTAGGTTTTTCTGTGAATAAAATCAGAGACTTATTATAATTTTCATAACAGTATGACTGTCAGCCACTCTATGTTGCTTCACTAACAAGATTTACCTTCTCGATATCGAGATATTCGCTCCACGACGCGCGTACTCACTACATTTAATGTTGTGTTGACTCCGTATTAGTGTTGGTATTGTATTTTGTGTTATTGAGCTAACTATTCTAACGTAAAAATGATAAAGTTTCCTAAAATATTAGGTAGGTACTAATTTGATGTTGAAGATAGGATTATCAAGCTAACAAAAAGTACTGAGAAACTTTGCAGAAAGATGCGGAATCAAAGTCAACGGTAAGGGCAAGTGGCTCGGTGGTTATTAGGGTTGGTGATCGAAATTTTATGTAAGTGAAAAACTTTTCTAGGGTCAGATATTGATGTATATTGTGGCTACTGTCCAAACGGTTGACTTTAATTAATCACAAATGAAAATGAATAACATTAGTGCGCTACGAAATAGGTGGACGAGAGAATTCTTAAGTTTAATACCTAAGACCAAACTGATGATTTGGAAGATCGATCCATACTTATTTTACTAATTCGAAAGTAACTCTGTCTGTATGTAACCCTTTCACGTCTAAACTACTGAACGGATTTTGATCCATTTTGGCAAGGACATCCTGGAGATGGGCATTGAACTACTTTTTCTCACGATAGCCCGTTCCCGTGGGATAATTTCCGACATCCACGCGGACGAAGCCGCGGGCAGAAGCTAGTTTGCAATATTCTACGTTTTTTAAAAACGTTTATAAAATCTTATAATATTAATTTTGTTTACCTGTTTCGTAGCGTCGACTTTATAGAATTTATGTAAATCTTTTCTAGCATGTAGATCCCGTACCCAATTTCCAATAGCGTTTTTTAAGTATCCGTGAGCTGTTTGCCAAATACTTCCACATGTTTGCAGATTTGTTTGATTATTTCTACTAAATTGCATAATTGTCGGTTGATATATGCTCGATTGTTGATCGTCGTAAGTAATTGTTATCGTTGTACTGGTTCTTGTTGTATTGATACCTTTATGAATCAATTTGATGAAACGATACATTGCAGTGATACATCCGTGAATAAAATCTCTTTTCAGACATTATCTATGAGACGAGGTCACTTTTCATTACTTAACCAGCCTTTGCCTGCAGCTTCGTCCGCTTGGATGTCGGAAAATATCCCACGGGAACGTACTACTAGGCTTAAAAGTACCCAATGTGTTAAGTTTATCCAGGATATAGACCATAATAAATGTGTATTAAATTTCATCTAAATCCGTTCAGCCGTTTTTGTCTAGATATCCAGACCAACGGACAAAAAATAAAAAATAAATATTTTCGGTATCAGACTCGTTCCCACACATCGTAGAGATTAATAAAATAAATTAAAGGAAAATGTACAATTTTCACATCGTTACTACACTCGCGGACAAAGCATACGAAAATCTTAAAATAATAGAGCTAGCGGCATGAACTGTACTTTATAGATAATTTACCAGTTAACAAAACAACAGCTAATGTTTGAAACATTAGTAGTTTGAATGTCAAAATTACATAAAAAAAAACAAATATCAATAATCTGTACTTTTAAAAAATATAGTTGGTACCTCATATTTAACACAAAAACGAACTTTAAAACAAACGGCTACACGTTGAGACCCGAAACAATGCGTTAGTGCGAGTTTTGAGGGTTTCGATTTCTTACACATCTCCCAAGTTCGTCCCAAGTATTCAATTGGATTTAGGACGGGGCTTCTCGCCGGCCAGTCCATGCGATTTATGTCAAGGTCTTGAAAATACTCATAAACAATTTGAGCTGTATGTGGCCGGGCGTTGATATGCATGAATATTGAATTATCACACATATTGACTAAATATGGGCCGACATGCTCATTAACAATGTCTCCCACGTATCTTGCCCTAATGAGCGTACCATTTTCAATGAACACTAATTCCGTGCAACTCTAAAGAGATTCCAAACCAACCATAACAGATCTATCGCCGAACAGCACTTTTTCCTTATTACAAGCTGAAATAAAAAGTACCACTGTCCGTCGGTAGACTCTTCGCCAACCATCATGTGCATACAGGATAAACCTGGATTCGTCAGAAAACATTACTCTTGCCCATTCTTCGTCTCCCCATTATGCGTGTTCGCGGGCGTAACGTAATCTTGCTACCCGATGTTCCCTTTCAAGTTTTGGACCGTTTGCGGAAATTTTACCCCACATGGATTGTGGGGTAAAATTAGCTTAAGGAGTCACCGCCTTACAGTCCGCTCGCTTACGTCGTCTCTACGGATCTCCCGAAATTGATTTGTTACGTCAACTGCCGTGAAGTGCCGATTTTGGAGCTGTTCGTAACAGTAAATGTTCTGCCTAGTTTCTCGGAATCGTTGGACGACTCTCCGCACTGTGGAAAGTAACACGCCTATGGTAGGTGTACTTCGCAGACTTCTGCCTTCTGTTAACATAGTGACGATACATGAATATTCTTCTGGTGCTAGCAACATAATAGTGATCGAAAGAGGAAAATTACTGCCCGTAATTCTTCTACTCCCCATTGTGCATGTTCGCCTTGTCCGTGGAATCACTTTCAAGTTTTGTACCATTTGTAGGTCTAAGTGAGGTCTAATTATCTTCTAGGAGCCACCGCCCTATAGTACGCTAGCTTACGTAGTCTCTACGGGTACCTATTAAGTATAATTATCACGTCATACCTTTGTGAGTAACGTTCGAGTGTGACCATTTATTACAGTAACACCTGTTCACGTGGTGCAGGCTTTGTGTTTCTGTTATCAATGCATCCAGGTTACGGTGGTAATAAACCTGTATTTCCCATGGAACAATGACAGTACAAAGGGTATATTAGTAAAACATGCATTTGGAATCATGTTAAAACTAACGAAGATCTGTCTCTATCATCAATACCTACATCGGCCTTTACAAATATCAGTTCTACAGGAAGCTGTTACTATTTAATTACTTGCTTCTGCCTGCGACTGCTTCTTCGTGAAATTTCTTGTTTCCCCAACGCATCGAACAGCATTGCCCGCTCGCGCTGTTACTTCGTCTTCGCTTAGCGATTTTTCTATGTTTTTCCTTTTTGCTCGAATCCTTAGGATAGCAGCGTGATGTTAAATGGTATACAACCTTCCTGAAGATATTAAATGCACTTTTTTTTTTATCTGACTGGTATTTCTAGAGATAAGCGCATTCGTATTTAAATGCGCTAATCTCTGGAAATACCTTCTGGAAATACAAACAAACTCTTACTGATCCCTTTTGCTCAAAGCTTAGTCCAAGATTTTATTAATGTGATGCTCGTTATCATGTGGATGTGAATTATTTGGGCATAATCAGGACAGGGAGTCAGCTATATTGTTTTTTCCAGGATAATAAACAACCTTGTAATTGTAAGCCTGTAACCGTAACACCCATCGTTAAATTCGTGCACAAGGTTTTGATCGCGGCCCAAACATTACCTCGAGAGATTTATAATCAGTGATCAGCTCAAACTCTTTTAGCCCATTTAAATACATATTAAAATGTTCGACTGCCCAGACCAAGGCAAGTGCCTTCGGTCTGGCAATATCGTTTTTCGACGTCAGATAAACTTTTATGACCAAAAGCAATAATCCGAGGTCCTTGTAAATCTATCTGAACGAGAACTGCTCCTAACCCCACAGATAGATAGATAGATAGATAGATAAAACATTTATTCGGTGCACACAAAAGACGCAGCACAACACACAAGAACATAAAATAATGTTAAAAAGTAACAATAATAAATATAAACAACGTGCCAATATACAGAAAAAAATAAAAAGTGAACAAACCCAAAGAAATAAAGTTCAAATTTGAGGAGAACAGTGCGGTGTGCGTCCCAAGGCTGCACCAAATGGGAGGCCAGCTCAGCATGTGTCAGGCAAATATACCTGACGCTGATATTCTGCTGGATCCCTGCAGTGACATACGGACGTCGAGCAGACCAGATTCATTGGTTATGACAAATTGTTTTGCGCAGAGAGATTATGTAAGTACCCCCAACTTAAACTATTGGTATTCTACAGAAGTTTTGCATCGGGAAAGGTTTGTGTTCGTTGATTATGTAAAAGTCACAATTATGTATAGTGTATATTAATGAGTAATCGTATTATAACCATAATTATAATTAATTACAGTGGCGTTGATGCGAAAATAAATGATATACTCGTATAAAAAATTTGGCTTGACTTAAATATGCATAACAATAAATAAATATTGGTTTATTACAAGTGTATTATAATAATTATTTAACAAATCATTGAATTACTATTTCCCTTTGTTCACAGGAATGTGTCCACGAGCTACGCTAAGTATACAAATTGACTCGGGAAGATCACGACAGCCAGTTATATAAAGGAAGTGTTGGAAACAGTCATACCGAGTTTTTCCTGCGAGGCGATAAGAAACTGCCGCAGTCTAATTCTGAAGGTACCAAGATATTTCAGGTTCCTTATCGGCGGGGGAATATTGTTCCAACATTTGGATGCGGCGTATCTAAAACTTCCCCTGAAAGCAGCTGTCTTGTGCGATTGAGTGGAGAGTTGCTGCGAGCACTGCCTACTTGCGCATTCTCTTCTACTAGCGATCCAGCTCAGTTTATTGTACAGGTAGGACGGCTGCTTGTAGTTTATAACTCCAAATAGTAGGCATGCCAAGTGCAACTTACGGCGTGACTTCATTTTGAGGATTGAGTGCTTATTTAAAAATGGCGTTACGTGACTTCTTGGTGGTATCGAGAAGCAGAATCGAGCGCAGGCGTTTTGCACCCTTTGGATCAGTCGATCAGTTCTTGCCAGTAGACGAGGGCCAATAACCGCGTCAGCATAGTTTAGATTAGATAGCACAAGTGACTCAACCAGCTGGATCCGCAGCTCCTCTGAAAGATAAGGCCTTATTTTATAGAGAATCTTAAGCCGGTAAAAACAAGTGCGCACTGACTCAGCCACGTGTGCTTCATATCTCAACCCAGCGTCCATGTTTAGACCAAGATTACGGGCCTCACTGACGCGACTGATCGACCTACCCATCAGTGTAATGTTAAGTGTTGCCGGCACTGCACTGATTTGGTTCTTGGTTCCAAACAGCATATACTTAGTTTTAGTAGGGTTAAGTACCAAACCATTGTTTTCAGCCCAACATGCTATCCTGTCAAGATCATCGCTAAGGTCCTTTAACGCGCTGTCATAGTCACTTGGCTTAAAAGAGATATAGACTTGGACGTCATCAGCATAAATGTGGTACCTACACCGCTTGAGGGAATTTATAATATCCGCACAATACAAAATGAAGATGATGGGACCTAGTATTGAGCCTTGCGGGACTCCCCTATTAACAGATGAAAGTGACGAAACAAGGGAAGAGCCATTGCTTAAACGTATTTAAGTATAGCCATGCATCCTAGCATGCCTAGCATCTGCCATGTCTTGTGTCTTATCGTGTGGATCATAAAAACCCAAGATGCGAAGAGCACTTAAACTTTCTTTTAACTCCGCAAACGCAGCAGATTGTTTATCTTTCCAATATTCAGTAATGTCGGCGTTTTTAGAGAGTTTGTGTCTTACAATTTCTCGAATTGGATCGGTCATGGTGGCCTTGGGATCCATTTTCCAATATAATTGACAAGTCCCAAAAAACTTTGAACTTCTTCGACTGTTTTAGGTGTTCTGGGTGAGGGGTCTAATGCCTTGTGGAGATAATTCGTGACGGAGAAAATCTATCTTTGATGCGTTATAAATACATTTGTTTTTCATTAAGGACCACATTATTATCTTTAAAAACTTGTAACACATTCTTTAGTCTATCGTTATGTTCATTTAAGTTACTGCCAAACACAATAACATCGTCAATGAAATTAACGACGCCCTTACAAGGTAGAAGCATCCTTTCCATGATTTTCTGAAAACGTTCGGGTGCACACGATATACCAAACATCAGGCGCTTAAATCGAAACAGGCCTTTACTGGTTATAAGTGTTGTGATATTCCGACAATCTCCTTTTATTTCGACTTGGTGGAATGCGTCTTCAATATCGAGTTTAGAAAAGATACGTGACTTCAGGTAGTCATGTATCTTTCTAGATTTTGGAGAAGTTGGGTCATTGTGGTGATGAATGATGTCTTTTTTGACTAACTCATCAAATTTATCAATAATTTTATTTTCGAGCGGAATTGGTACTCGCCTATATGGCTGATATATGGGTGTCACAGATGGATCTATAGCAATAGCCAATTGGACATTTTTGAATTTAGGAAAATTTTCTGTATGTAATAGATTTATACTCACCCCTATCTTAAGCACATTGAGACATGTAGCTGTATGCTTGCCCAACAAATTACGGGTACCATTTTTAATCACAATAAATTTTGCAGGTTTTGTTTCTGGTCCAACTCCTATTGATGCTTTAAATGTGCCGAGCACATTCAGAGGTTCTTTTGAACCGTAAGCCATAAACACTTGTTCAGAACCTGGTTGCTGGTTAGACACAACAACAGCTTTTGATTTCAAATATTCCGAGGTTTTATCATTTATTATATTGTTTTTACTCCCAGAGTCGATGAGCATAATTACATTGACACGTCCGACTTGGCAAGTTATTTCAGCGTCATCAGCAATATGAAATATATAGTTTACATTACTGACTGGTGGTTTGGTCTGTGGTTCATTTGCTTTAGTTTTTTCGCTGTAATTTTTTTGTTTGTCCCAAGTAATAGGTGTTTTACGCTTGAATTTCCTAGTTCGACATTGACTTATGAAGTGACCTTTATAGCCACATTTGTCACATACTTTGTTTCTCGCAGGACAACGTGTATCATCACACTTGTGATTTTCACTTCCACATCTTGTACACCGTGTATTATCCGTGTGAATACCCTGAGGTCGGGTTTTGTTTGTTCTTGTCCCAATCCTATTGACCTGTTCAGTTTTTATTACTTGGATTTCCTTTAATTGTCTCTCTAAGGTTTCGATTGAATTGGCTTCTAAATAAACTTTACTATTGTAACGGAATCTCCTAACTGTAGTATTTTCTTTCTAAGGTCTGATCAGGTACATTTCTCCGCAATTTGGTCTATGAAAGCGTTGTCTTTGTTAGCAAAATCACATTTGGAACATTGATTACGTAATCTAACTAAGAATTTTTCCAACTTTTCGTCGGGTTCCTGTGTCAGGAGTCAAAATACCTGTCGTTCATAAACAAAACTCTGCTTCGGAGAAAAGTAATCATCTAGTTTTTTAATAGCGGTCTCGAAAACATCGGAGGACGCGCCCACTTCCACGTGTGCACCGGGAAGGTTATAATAGATATCTTGCAATCCTAAACAACCGGTATGTAAAAGTGTTGCTCGTTTTTTTAAAGGCTGGTCTATGCCCAAGGCTAGAAAATAGATTTCGAGACCTCGTTTCCATCCTTACCACCGATGGCCTAATGAGGTCGGATCACCGTCGCAGTCGAGAGTTTCTATGGTCGGTAATTGAGACATGTTGGAACAATCTGCAAGAATGAAAAAGTGAACCAAGTACTACGCAAATTAACCTAGCTAGCGATATGATAAGCACGATATAATACATATGTATCTAGCTTAATATAATGCTTACGTAGTATTGCGGTTTTTTTTTAGTTTTACTCTGACTGAACTTTTGGATTGGAACATGAATCATTTCGTGGAATTGCATATACGAGTATACTTTTATACCAGTAATATGTGGAACAAGATGGGTATTTACCCATTGGAATAGTGTACAGTGTGTGATTTATCATTATCTTTCGACTTGGCTACTACTTACAGGCACGATTGATTGTTGCTGTTGTGTAGTCGGTAGCTTAAGAAAGAAAATAGTTTTCTTTCTTAACTACGAGTATATTCGTTTGTTAATTGCATAATAATAACATTTTGATTCTATGAACGATAATAGTTATTGTTTAGAAAAGTACTTATGCGTGCGGTATTACTTATAATGTAAATAGTTTAAATTAAATATAATGTGGGTAGGTCGAGAATGACACGAAGAATATCTCAATGTGTCTTAATTAGTTATCGTTCTGCAGGATTTATACAATGTGGGTATATAGTTATAATGAAATGTGCACACCAGCTACACAACAATATTTTATTGGTAAATATTAGCAGGCACTGATATTAAGGCTATTTTGGCAGAAAATCTCAATTGTATTTTGCTTCCCTTTAAGATATTTTTATTTTATATTATTTAATTGTGGCTAATTAGATAATCTCGGTCATTCGCCCTTTTTATTTTTCTGTTTGTTTTACTCACGTTCTTTATTCTCGTCGCCAATGTTATGTCTCACTTTAACTCCTGGGTGGTTTAATAATACACAGATTTATTTCTATTTGCGTGCTTGCGACACGTCCGCTCGCCCCGACTGCTGTCAACGTAATCCCCCGCGGGCGGGTCGCTGGAGCACAGATTTATTAAATAATTTGACAGTGCATCACAGTTTTAATTTACGAGAATCGCAGCGATTATTTGCAATGTTTTAAAAGGTAAGAAATAAATCGTCTTTTCAGTTGAGTCCGCACGTGGAGATATAAGAGTAGGTCAGAAGGTCGGCGATCATCCAATTTAGGCGTTAATACGAGACAAATTTCCATCTCTGATCCTCGAAAATAGCGGCCGTACCCGTGTGATGTATTACTAGCCCCCACTACTGAACTAAGAAAAGATGGCGTGAAAACAATGAATGTCAAAATGAAAGGCATTACGATCGATTGCCCCTTTATGTGTGATACACAATAACCCCTTGGGTCGGTTAAACCCACAATGTTAATTTTAGAATGTGAGTATGAAGTTAAAAGGCGAGTGCACAATATAATCTAAAATGATAAGAATGTAACGAAATCAATTTTACACAGCACGAATCACAATTTTAATAAGTATAAATTTATGCTCGATTGCTTAGATAGTTGGGTCATGTTGAGGGGATGATCAAAAGGCGACTAACAAAAGGCATTTACAAGGCAGATTGAATGAAAACGCCGGGACGAGACGATCTAGAGGGACATTATGGTAATGTTATTTATAAAAGTCAAATTCGTGGTACTCGCAACAGGCGTGCGTGTGTGATCAGATGTGGGAACGTAAACGAAGCAAAAGGAGTAGAATTATATGTAGATTGTTGGCAGCTAACCTCTGACGTTAACATTTATCAGCACCACACACTCATATTACTGTGCACTACATTTATCAAATCCAATATCTCAGACAGAACACCTACATCTTCAAATTAAAACCAAAGCTTACTCCGGAGCGTCCTCTTGAACAATATGTATGTGTTTACGGCAATTGTGGATATTTTTTTTTTTTTATGACTTTTCTTGGATAGTTTTCAGTTAGCTTCAATAATACGTTTTTTTTCCACTAAAGTGTAGTGCTAGTGCTAGCAATATAAAAACGACTTTGTTGATACTGTGAAAACACAAAGTGAAAAATAACTTTAATTTCGGAAGTCGGTGTCAAAAAGCGAAAGTACAAAACCAATGACACCGTCATCCGAAATTTAAATTATTTTTCATTTGTAGTGTTTTTTTTTTTGTTATGAATTATTTTCACTCGAGTAGGTTAGAAAAATGTTTAGTGTAAACGAGGCGATCATAGCGACTCAATAATTAATCTTACAGTCAGGCTGCTCTTTGTAATTATTGGTAATTACAAAATGAATGAATGTTGGAACCATTGGGGCTTCGTGCGCTTTCGTTCTATAATTAGGTAAAGTCTTGTTAATCGTATGGTGTCCAGTTATATCGGTACAAGTGTTGAGACACATATAATCAACCACTAACCATACCTATCTCAACTAAACGCCTAATACAGATTAATGAACCGCGCGTCACGTTTACATCGGCGACACATGCAACTCTCTACAGATATTAATATTCAGCACCAATTACGGTTTGTTAATTGATCAATTTGGATCTCAACGCAACCCAACTGGCAACCAAACAGTTCTATCTCAAGCAATTTTATTTGAAAATCGCGTTGAGAATGCTTTTGGACTAGAAATCCTTTGTTTTTTCGTTAAAATGATATATCCCTGGTAACCCTCTTATTATACGTGTTACTACTATATTTGGCCTCATTAACAAAACCTTTCATGTTTCATACACATTAACTGCAGTGTCCATAACGGAAGTTCGAAGTTACAAAAAGCTCGGACGCATACCATCATCTCTGCCAATATTATATAGAGGAAAGATTTGATTGTTTGTTTGTATTGAATAGGCTCTGAAACTACTGAACCGATTTGAATTTTTTTTACCATTAGTAGCCGAAATTATGTCTGATGAACATAGCCAACTTTTTTTTTCCAAATCCACGCGGACGATATCGCGGGCGAATTGCTAGTTATAACAATAAAGCCGTTTATTTCAGAATTATGGGTACCTACATCGCTTATTAGTAGAAAGTATTTATTTGGGCCAAAAGAAAATCATAAGATCTCCCGCAGCTCGGTGTGCCTTTTGGCATAGGCCTACTTCCATCGTCTCCATATGCTCTGTTCTTTGCAACTCTGATCCTGTATGACCAAAGGGTTAGACGGACATCGTCTTCCCAATTTGTTTTATACGCTCCCGTTTTCTAGTTCACTAGATACCAACATTAGCCTCAACTAAAATATTCCGCGTCATTGACACAAGCTAGCTCGTCCGCACATCTTATTTATATATATATATTAATATTATAAACAGGAAAGATTTGATTGTTTGTTTGTATTGAATAGGCGCCGAAACTACTGGACCGATTTGAAAAATTGTTTTACCATTAGAAGGCGAAATTCTGATGAATACAGACAACTTTTTAATTTTTTGTTAATCCACGTGTACGATGTCGCGGCCGAAGTGCTAGTTATAACAATAAAGCCGTTTATTTCCGAATTATGGGTACCTACATCGCTTATAAGTAGAAAGTATTTGTGCCAAAAGAAAATAATCAGATCTCCCGCACCTCGGTGTGCCTTTTAGCATAGGCTTACTTCAATGGTCTCCGTTATGCTCTGTTCTCTACAACTCTGGTCCTGTATGGCCAAAGGGTTAGACGCATATCGTCTTCCCATCTTGTTTTATACGCCCCCGTTTTCTAGTTCACTAGATACCATCATAAGCCACAACTAAAATTTACCGCAGGATTGACACAAGCTAGCTCGTACGCACATCTTTTTTTATATTTATAAGACAAACAATTTATGAAGCAAAAAATATACCTCATTTTAACCCACACCTTACCTGGAACAAGGCAACGCAGAGAAAACCAAGAATTCGATATAAGAAGAACACTAAACAAAATATTAATTAATGTACGAACTGAGACTCGAAATGCCTATATAGACGATTTGTGAGCAGAACTGCCAGTGAAAAGATTTACCTTCTTATGCTAATTCCTTTTGATACATTTTATAAAGTTTAGTATGCGACTTGCACAAGCGGCCACATAACAAGATACATGTTTTCATTATAAGCTGACCTCTCATTGTACGGAAATCCTAAACAATGCGATATTAGCTCATACTGGAAATGTATAGCTAGTAATATATTCATTTTCATTTTCAAATATCTTTATTTACCACCGGAATAATAAACAAAATGCACTTATCCTAAGTTACATTAACTAATTATAAATCAAGCACTTTATGAGGCTAGTGATTCGCCTTTCAAAGCTTATAACAAATATGTATATCGTTTTGACTGTTTACAACATAAACTTACTAACACACAATCGGGTACAAGATGACAATTATGCAAATTATTTAGTTATAATTTACTGATTGCAAGGTATAACATAAATTCTTGCTAATCGCACTGTGTACGTATGTGAATACTAGCAACCGTGCGACCAGTCAATGATCAGCGGACGGACCCTCTCTGCCGCCCGCGCTCGTATGTTTCAGCGGCCGGAGCCGGGGCAACAGAATGCCTCTCGGGGGTTAAGCCGCTGGTCTCTCGCATCTCGGTTGGAGGGAACAAATGGTAGTGATGCGGTAGGCGGTAAGTGCCGTATCTATCGATATATGGTAGTTTGTCTATAGTTAATGAACAAAGATTTGAAATTAAAGGGTTAGTATTTAATTTGTTTTTGCAATAAAACTTTGATGATATTTTAACTACGTGATGAAATAAAAAGGGGAGTTTAATTTGCTTATGTAATTTCTTAAGATTGGTTTTAAATTTCGTTTTATATGATATTTTTACTGCTTTATTTTGGATTACTTGCAGTAGCTGATGGTTAGTAAAACATGTGCTACTCCATACAGGGCAGGCGTAAGTAATACACGGACGCACAAGCGTAGTATAAATTCTTAGTTTAGTACTGCTACTTAGTTTCCTTTTGCGATTCATTATAGGGTTTAATGCGCCAAGGGCTTGGGCGCCCTTCAAACGCAAGTCTGCAATATGTTTGGACCAGTTTAGGTGACTGTCCATTTTGACTCCAAGATAACGCACACAAGCCGCCCATGGTACTGTATGGCCCGCTATTTTTAAAGTCCTTGAGGGGGGTTTCCTAGCACGGGAGAATAATATTGCTTCCGTCTTATATTCATTTATTTTAAGTTTCCATTTCTTAAAGTAGTCAGGAAGCAAATCTAAAGAATATTGTAAATGACCTATGATCAAATCGGTATCATCCGAAGAGGTATAAGAGGCAGTATCGTCAGCAAAATAAGCTAATCTGGTTCGAGGTTGAATCGGTGTGATGACCGGGGTTCAAGGTGACTGATTATTGAAAGAAGAACATAGGTAGTTCATACAATTTATTGAACAAAGTCTCTCACCTGCAATCTAAACGCTACACACCTTAATAACTATACATACATTTTCATTGATTGACTATGGCCGTACACGATAACTAATCATAACAACGAAATACAAAATAAAGCAAAACAAAATACAGAAATTATAAAACAAAGACTTCTTCAAAAAAAATGTAAAAAGAAACTCCTCAGGTCGGGATCGAACTCGAGATCAACAATTCTAAACCCGGCGCTACGCCGCGCGACCAGCCGGTTCCTTATATACCACGACGAAAATGCCGCTCGCTATCTCGCATTGAATCAATACGGAATACGCCAACACAATAGCAATCATAAATATTGTGCCAGGACGTTAAGGGCGTTTCCGCAAGCTGAGGACAAAATGAGAACAGTCAGCCTTGCAAAAACATCTCCAATTAAGCACCTACACTTCGTTAAATAGACGCAAACACTTACCCCGTTACTTTCACTACTCGCACACAAATTCACAATTTCGGCACATGAACAATACGTATGTATCGACTAACAGTAATTTCGAAATAATTGCCTTTAATTTCCAATATTCCAGTACTTAATATCAAAATTACTACGGAGCAACCGTTAGTTTTTCAAGCTCTCAATAATTGACATCTCTCCGGTCTCCCAATTTACTGCCACCCTCACTTGTCAATCATACACATAATATGTTACTTTAACTTTTGTGGGAAGCCAAGTAACGCCATCTAGTATTGGGCTCGAGAACTAAATCTTCGATCATCACAATATCCCCTCTCCTCTTAAAATCCAACCGGATTCAAACCAAACGTTTAAGGTCAGAAGAATGCCATTTTCCTAAATCTTTGCCTCTGAAACTCCTCAATCTGTAAACGTCGCCTGATATTTTCTCTGCTATTATTGCTTTTTCAAACTTTGGGGCTAATTTAGACATAAAAGACTTGTTAGCATTCGATAGAAATTTAGTGCGTTTCCAAACCAGATCACCAACTTTATAGTCACATATGCGACGTCTCTTGTTGTACTGTTCACTGTTGGTCTCATGTGATTGCCGTATCCTTTCACAAACTTCATCATAAATCTTACTTCTGAAGGCTATATTTCCTTCAAATTTTTGTTTGGCAAAAGTAATCGGCTCGTCTGGTTCAAAACTATATGGTTTTATGCCCTGGACCGTCGTCTCGCGTCCAAAAAACAAATAAGCTGGCGTTTTTCCCGTCACTTCATGAACCGATGTTCTGATCGCATGGCCTATATGCGGTATATACTTGTCCCATTCCTTGTGATTTTCTTCAACGTAAGAGGCTATAGCCGAGCCAATGACTTTGTTTACCCGCTCAGTGGGGTTGGCCTGAGGATGGTAGTAAGGGGTATACCATAGTTTTACACCGTATCCTAAGGCTAGATCCTTAAACTGGTTGGATACAAATTGCTTCCCATTGTCACAGACTATCACACTAGGTTTCCCAAACATTAAAAATATATGTTCCTCCAGTATTTGAACTATAGTTGATGATTTGCCATTCCTGAGTGGATACAGAAAACAGAATTTGCTGAACCAGCATGTTATGACTAGCAGCATAGTATTGCCATGCTTAGATTTCGGAAAAGGCCCCATTAGATCCATTGATATGATCTGAAAGGGTTCTGTTACCTCTCGTTGCTTTCCCATCAAGCCAGATGGCTTATTTTGTGAAGGCTTGTGTTTTGCACACACTTCACATTTCCGTACGTAGGTTTTCATGTCCTGGATCAATGTCGGCCAAAAGTAGTGCTGTCTCGCACGATTGACCGATTTTTTAACACCAAAGTGACCAGATGTGGGGTCATCATGACATTCCGTTAGGATTCCTTGACGAAGCTTTTCTGGAATCACAAGTTTCCAACTGTCATTTTCATTAGGAAACTGTTTTAGTCTCATGTATTTCCACAGTTGTCCTTGACTAACTTCCCAATCCGAGTCATTTTTCCCCGCAAGCACCATGTCCTCTTTTGATTTATACCACTCATCTTTATCTTCTGGTTTTATCTCTATTATATTTATTTCTTCTTCAATCGCTCTTGACAAGGCATCCGGTACAGTGTTATATTTACCTTTGCGATGGACTACTTCGTAATCAAATTGTTGTAAGCGCATAGCCCACCTTGCCAAACGCCCATGAGGGTCCTTATTACGGTGTAGCCACTGAAGGGCACTATGGTCCGTAATAACCTTAAAATGATTCCCTTCAACATATGGACGAAATTGTTCTACAGCATGCAGTACGCCTAATAGTTCTCGCTCAGACGCTGAGTAATTGCATTCCCTTTCCGACAGTTTTCTGCTCGTGTAAGCAATGGGAACCTCTAGACCATCGGCTATTTGAAATAGAACTCCACCAGTCCCCTTGTTAGAAGCGTCACATTGAACAAAAAAGGGTTTTGTGAAGTCTGGCACTCTTAACACGGGTGCCGAAGTTAGGGCAGTCTTTAGATTTAAGAAAGAATCTTCAGCCTCCTTATTCCAGATAATACGTTTAGTCTTCTTGCCTCCCTTAGTCAGTTCATGAAGTGGAGCTGCGACAATGGCAAAATTTTCCACAAACGCCACGCCTGTACCAACTAGCTAGACCAATGAATCGTTTTAGCTCCGTGTAAGTTGTAGGCCTGGGATAGTCAAGTATAGCTTTTACCTTGTCCGGATCCGTACGTAATCCTTCCTTATCTACGATATAGCCTAAGTATTTTAAAGATGATCTCGCAAATACGCATTTCTCCAAGTTGATCGTCAATTCTGCTTCCCTAAGCCGATTCTTTACATGTGATAATGACGATAAATGGTTGTTAAAGCTGTCGTCACATATAACGATGTCATCTAAGTAAGTAAAAACTCTACTCTCAAACTCCGGAGTAAACAAGCGATCCATCAAGCGTTGTTGTGTTTGAGATGCATTGCTTAGTCCAAACGGCATGACTTTAAACTGATAAAGTCCTTTTCCAGCGAGTCCAAAAGCAGTCTTTTCCTTGCTTGCTTCTTCAAGAGGTATCTGCCAGAATGCTGATCGTAGATCAATAGTTGACAGGAACCGAGCGTTTTTTAGACTGTCTAAGATGGTGGTAACTCTAGGCAAAGGATAAGAGTCTTTTACTGTTACCTTATTTAACTGACGACTGTCGAGGCACAATCGATTCTTTCCCGAAGATTTCTTCACCAGTAATATAGGAGAACGCCATGAACTAAACGAAGGTTCTATTACGTCATTGTCCAGCATATTCTGGATTTCCTTCTCAAGTTCTGCCATAATTGGAGGAGCAAAGGGGTACTGTCTGTGTTTGATGGGCATGCTGTCCCCGGTGTCAATTCTATGTTTGATCAACGATGTTCTTCCTAAACCTTCACCAATCTCTGCTGCCATTTCTTCTAATAATTTGTCAAGGCGCTTTTTCTGTTCAACAGTAAGTTCATCCCGTGAAATTACTGGTTGCGAGACGTTAATTTCCGTAATGTCTGCGATCGGTTTTCCCGTCCCTATAGCTAAATTAAATGTCTCAAAAAAATTCATACCTAGAATAACATCATGTTTTAAACAATCCATGATATAAAAATCTACCACGTTATATTTTCCCGTAAACTCAATAGGTAAATGAACAATGGAATCCATTGTATGGTAGGTGCCATCAGCCGTCGAGATCATTTCTTCGTTGATTTTATGTCCTGAAAACCCCAATTTCCTCATTTTCATCGCAAACCTCTGCGAAATCACCGATACAGTAGCCCCAGAATCCAACAATCCCACAAACGACCGATTTAAAATTTTTATTTCAGCATAATATCGATTGTCTTGACTATGCTTATTAATGTTGCAGATCTTTCCAGTTTCAAAAAACTTCGAGACTGTGTGTAGCCATTGCTGCCAGTCATCCGAGATAGAATGACTTACATTCTCGGAGTACGATTGGCCGGCATCGGCTCCGAATTGTCGTTTCCCTTATCGGTAGTATTGCATGAGCATTTACTTGTCGTTTTCCCAAAACGTCCACATTTGTAGCAGAATAGTCTTTGTCTTGGCAATTTACAATCCCTGAAACGATGCCCTGGAGTTCTGCAGTTCCAGCATTTTGCTTGTACAAGTACTTCCTTATTATTTATGGCTGCCAACTCAGTCATGTTTTCGTTTCGTAAAATTTTCGAAGTACTTCCCTTATATGCTAAATCTCTTTCCAAAGAGTGTTCACTTTGAGTAGGTTCCTTGAAATTGTCACAGCTTAACTTAGTGCGCTCAATAATCCTCAGGACTGATGTTAATTTACTCACTGAATCGAACGTGTCTCGGCATATAGCCTTTTGATAATAGGGTTGTAGATTTCTTCTGAGTATCATTAGCTTTTGTGTTTCAGGAATGGAAGTCGGTAGCCGATTGAACATATTTTGCATGATAGCTATATAAACCAAAATGCTTTCCTGGTTGCTTTGGGTTCTCCGTTTAATCTCCTCCAATAGCTCCTCTTGGTAGTACGGTTGCTGAAATGTATCCAACAGTAATTCCACTAATTGAGACCAATTGATTACTGAACCTTTATTGGCCCTGAACCATATCAAGGCTTCGTCTTCGAAGAAGTCTATGGCATATCGAAATAAGTCTTCATCGGCAGCATTTCGTGCCTCTTTAAGTTCCTCAATCCTTTCCAAGAACGCGTTCACACTTACGGTTCCCTTACCACTAAATTTGACACCCCAATCCTTAATGGGAACCAACTTCCGTTTGTGGAAGCCATTATCAAATGATGAAGACCTTAGCAAGCCTGGATGACGTGAGGAAAGACTAGGTCTCTCTAAGGTGGATCGTGGTAATTCGGTGCTGGCAATAGTCAACCGCGCGGCATGATTGTGTTGAACTTCCGTGTCACCATCCTTTGGTAAGGAAGTTTTCCCAGTGTTTCGGCACTTTCCCAATTGTTCCATGATCTGTATAGCCTCATCGCCTAGAGATTTCTGCAAAATGTCTTTATCATGTTCAGAAATGACATCCTCTTCCTCCTCTTCTTCTTGCTCGAGCTTCCTTAGCGAGGACATAGTATCCTGGATGTTCTTTAGCAGTGTTAAATGTTTCTCAATGTCTCTAGTCTCCGAAGGCATAATAAGTTTAGCGCGGTTTGATAGGTGTGTCAAACGAGAGTGTATACGTCTAAAAAACGAATGGTCAGGACTGTGCGATACTTCAGACATAAGTGTTATTATTGCCGATAATTTGTTTTCACAAATGTATATTTCATTAATCGGGTTATCGATGCAGGATTTAGGAACCTTAAAGGAAATAGTAGACTCGCCCGATAGCTCTCGAACTAAAATCTCCCGCAAGAATTTCCGCATAGTCGCCACGGTCTCACAATCCGAAACCCCTCGACAAGCCAATTCAAACTCCAGCTCATCTTTGTGCAGTGCATTAACGTCCATGATCAGACTCAACAATACAATTTCAATAACCAGTAGCGATTTTAAAAATAACACGATAAATAGTACAATACAAATTTAAAACAAAACTTTACAAAGGTGAGATAATAACGTATGTTCAGAATAAATACAAGTAGAATAACAATAACCGTTATATACTTTGTTTTTCTTTCATTCAGTTAACCCGTGGGCGCCAATGTGATGACCGGGGTTCAAGGTGACTGATTATTGAAAGAAGAACATAGGTAGTTCATACAATTTATTGAACAAAGTCTCTCACCTGCAATCTAAACGCTACACACCTTAATAACTATACATACATTTTCATTGATTGACTATGGCCGTACACGATAACTAATCATAACAACGAAATACAAAATAAAGCAAAACAAAATACAGAAATTATAAAACAAAGACTTCTTCAAAAAAAATGTAAAAAGAAACTCCTCAGGTCGGGATCGAACTCGAGATCAACAATTCTAAACCCGGCGCTACGCCGCGCGACCAGCCGGTTCCTTATATACCACGACGAAAATGCCGCTCGCTATCTCGCATTGAATCAATACGGAATACGCCAACACAATAGCAATCATAAATATTGTGCCAGGACGTTAAGGGCGTTTCCGCAAGCTGAGGACAAAATGAGAACAGTCAGCCTTGCAAAAACATCTCCAATTAAGCACCTACACTTCGTTAAATAGACGCAAACACTTACCCCGTTACTTTCACTACTCGCACACAAATTCACAATTTCGGCACATGAACAATACGTATGTATCGACTAACAGTAATTTCGAAATAATTGCCTTTAATTTCCAATATTCCAGTACTTAATATCAAAATTACTACGGAGCAACCGTTAGTTTTTCAAGCTCTCAATAATTGACATCTCTCCGGTCTCCCAATTTACTGCCACCCTCACTTGTCAATCATACACATAATATGTTACTTTAACTTTTGTGGGAAGCCAAGTAACGCCATCTAGTATTGGGCTCGAGAACTAAATCTTCGATCATCACATCGGTATATTATTCAAGAACAGGAGAAATAAATAGGGTCCTACAATCGAGCCCTGGGGTACGCCAGCTGGTACAGTTAGAGGTGATGAAGTGGTGTTTCCGATGTGAACCTGGAATTTACGATCCACAAGATATGATTGAACGATTTTAATCAGAGGCATAGGCACATCCAGGGTGAGCAACTTGTGAAGCAGACCTTCGTGCCACACGGTATCAAATGCTTTTTCGATATCTAGCAGGAACATACCTGTAGACTGTTTGAGATTCAGGTGATGGGACATGTATTCTGTTACCCTGGCTAGCTGTTGGGTAGTTGCATGAGTGGCACGAAACCCGAACCGCTCCTGAATCAAAAACTGCCCAGTAGCGCTTATTAATCTTGTGTAGATTACAGACTCAAAAAGTTTACCAACAGAAGGTAGCAGACTTATGGGGCGGTAATTTAAGGGTAAAGTACTGTCTTTTCCAGGTTTTATAAGAGGTATTGTTTTAGCCTTTTTCCAGATATTTGGGAAATAGCCCAGACCGAAACAGCCGTTGAAAATTTTTGTAACATGGACTATAGCTTTTTGTGGCAAGTTCTTTAAAAGCAAGTTATGGATCCCGTCATGACTTACCGATTTACGGGATTTAAGCCCCGTCAAAATCTTACGAATCTCAAATGACCTCACCGGCTTTATAAAATCAGTAGTGAGATTGTAACTATTAATGGCAGACATAGAGTTCGATACCAAATCCTTGAGTTCGGAGTCACAGGCCCAGTTAGTGGTAAGGCTCATATTGTCGCAAAAGGCATTCGCCAAAGAGTTACATTGTTCCGCCGTGCTAGTCGCCAGGGACCCATCCGTAAGTTTAAGGGGAGGAATGTTCGCAGATCTAGGCTTTCAAATTATCCAATGGGGGTTATCAAATTTAGCAAATTTAGCATTCCATACGTTATCGAGGTAACTTCGTATACTTGTGTTTATCTAAGTTTGTAAACTGTTTATATTACTACGATTTAGCCTTCTTTGGTAACTGGGCAGTTTTTGTTCGATACGACGCAAGTGGTTTTTGTACCGGATTATGTTTTTTATATACCGAGGGAGTTTGGTAGGGATATCGCTAATCACAGTAGTCGTGGATGGTATGGAGGAGTCTCTAGCATCAATAATAGTTTGTTGCAAAGAAACAATGGCAGCATCAATCTCTTTTTGTGTTTTTAAACGTCTTAGAACTAAGCATGATGTTTTTATTTAGGTGAGAACGATATTCAGTCCAGTTGGCGCAGTTAAATTTAAAGTACCGAGTTTTAGTTTTGCGATACAGTGAACCTCCAATGGTAAAGAATATGGTAGTGGTTAGATGACAATGCTATAATTGTTTCGACATCACTAATGTAGCTTACATTCAAGAACAGCACCAAGTCCGGCTACTTGGTTTGCGATTGGGACAATAGTTTACTTGAGTAGGCAGGCTTGGACTGTGTCGGTTGTTTCGGGAGGTTCCTGTTTCGCATAAGGCGGGAGGAAACGCCCGGGTGTCACCATTGTGTGGATCGCCCGGAGGACACGGTGGAGCATACGGTGGAGGTATGCCCAGCTTGGGCGGAGCACCGCAGTGTCCTCAGGGAGGCGATTGGCGGCGGCGATCTCTCGCGTCCGGCCCTGGTCCAGGCCATGGTACGGAGCGAGAGGGAATGGAAAGCCATCACCTCCTTCTGCGAAGCAGTAATGCTCGCGAAGGAGGAGGCGGAGCGGGTGAGGGAGAGAGCCTTGCGCCCTCACGCCCCCACTAGCCGCCGCAGGAGACGCCCTGGGTGTCGGGAGTCGCCTGCAGATTCCCGGCCACCGTAGGCGCGGGCTTGCGGACGGCGAGCAATGGGTAGCTCGCCGCCGGTAAGGACCAGGCCCGGGTCGACGGCGCGTTGTGTTCCACGCGCGCCTCAAAGAGATGTCAGCACAAAGTGACGGGGTCCGATAGGGCCGACACCTCAGGGTCGCGGGTTATTCTACAGAGAAAACCGTGGCCCTGGCACAGGCAACTGAAGGAACACGGGTGGGAGAAGTCATTTGATGCTTTCCCACCCAAAAAAAAAAAAAAAAGGCTTGGACTGTGTATGACGTAGTCGGATTCAAGCATGTGGTTGAAAAGAATTCTGCCTCTCGTATTAGTGTAGCTACTGTGCCAGTGTGAGTGGTTGGCATTAAAGTCTCCCATGATAACAACATGGGAGCCCAAGCGAAACAATAACTGAAGGTCACTACGAAGCATTGGAAGATTAGGCAACTGGTAAATGGATAAAACAATGTGATCAATTCCTGATATTTCAATAGTTATACCGACAACCTCAATATTTTCAGTGTTAGGAACAATTAAAGATGAATGATCAAGGTCATTTCTTACAAGAATAGCAACTCCCTGCCCACGGCCAGTATGATGTTTATCTTCGCGATAACAAGTAAAGCCAGGTGCAACAAAGGTTGAGTTTGAGGCTAGTCTAGTTTCACAAATACCAATAATATCAACAGATAAAGCGCTTACCGCCGAATCGAGTAGTTCGTGAGTCTTTAAACGTACTCCGTCGGAGTTCCAGGATAAAAGGCGAAGTTCCGCGGAATCAAACATATTTACCAAGTTGAGATAGTACCAGCATAACCTTGTCCAACCAAGACGTGCAAGCAGCAAATTGGGAAATTTATGTTTCTTAGTACGAGTAAAATTTCAAACATCTCCTTAGAGGCCTCATCTTTGGGGCCAGGCGGGTGCTCAGTGAAAACCTGATTTTTTATCGATGTCATCTCGCTGGTTCCTACAGTTGGCCAAGATCTGTAATTTGAAGTCGGTGATGGTTGAGACACCGGATGCATCAGATTTGGGGGAATCGCCGAAGAAAATGATTTCGGAGGTATCATTGAACGTATGGGCTTGCGCTCTAAAGCCTTCTTTTTCTCGATACTTTCCAGATATGCCATTCTTACAATGCACTTCCTGTAGTTGGCTGGGTGGGCTTCACTGCAGTTACAGCAATAAGCTGGCTCAGTCCGGTCAGACTTAGTACATGAGGCAGTTGCGTGATGAGCTACACACTTCACGCAGCGAGGAGGCTTGTTGCAATTGTTGGATGCGTGGCCAAACTCTTGACAGCAATATATTAAGGCGGGCCCTTAACGTACAATGATATAACACATTATCACGAATTGTGCACTTGTTTAATTTTTTTTGCACCATTTATTTAAAATATAAAGTGCCATAAAATATCCGTGTATTTATGGAAGCGTTTTTTTCTTAGAATAGATAGCTTTCCTTTTATGCGACGTAAAAAAAACTGCGCACAGACGGATGCCCATTGTGCTACATCCCGTCGAGTGACGTCATCCGCACACTCACTACTCCATATTTTAAATTTATATTTTTGTTCATGTGGGTCTCCCAAGATCGCAAAATAATCCGACTTTCTTCCTTTCTTACCAGAAAACAAAATGATTGAAAATATTATACATGACGCTCATAAATGTATTCCAGGAGGATTTTCACACATGTCCAGTGTGTATCAGGTGCACAAACTCTGTCGAGTTAAATTACGCGGACGCTATCCGAACGGTGTCTTAAATTGAAATTCTCCACGATTTCTGAGTATACAGGATTGAAGTTTAAAGTTGGTTTCACACTACATAACTTTATAAAATTGTATATGTTACAATAATTAAGTATTTTAATTTATTTGATGGTAGAAATGAGGCAAGACTAGTGAGTCCAAGAATTCGTGACAGATAAAGTCCAGCTTACCAGACACATGGTGTGTGCTTCTACTATACCATTAATTAATACGGTTTACGCGTTAGCAGCTTTGATTCTAAAAAGTGTGAGCATTTAGAAATTTATTCTAAGCTTTTGAAATGTATTCGTCTCGCGCAAAACTCTCTAGAGATGCCCGAAGATGAATGAAGTAGAATCGATCCCTTTATATCTCAAGGGATGCTGTTTGATGTGAATACACAGAAAAGGTGATGGGGTTCACTGTTCACAAAATTATGTATGTAGGTACTAACAATAGAATGAGTATTTTTCAAACAAAGTTTCTTGTATGAGAAGTAGAGATTTTTGTGCCATATTTTTGTCGAAATGAGCAATCGAAACTAAAAGCCACCGAATACTGAGACTTTTACTAAACAATTTCATCATGCCCGACTACCATTCATAAAATACTAAGACAAACTTCAAACAATACAATGGATTGTGGCTGCTAAACTTCTGACAGTACGCCGTTTGGAAATTGATCGTACTGAAGACATCGTTTAGAATCTTTTGTTAATTGAGTGTTCATTGCACTAAAAGTTGCTTAAAGCTATGTGAAATCGTTACAATTTCTAGTCATTCACAAAGAAAAGGAGTTTTTGTTAGGTATACGATGTCGTGAACATGTTTTTATTTTAGTCGAAGAATGAAAAGTGAAATAATTGACAGTTTGGTGGTTTATGTGATTAAAATACAATAATTGGCCATAATCCCTATATTTCGCAATCACTATGAATGAATACGACTTTTGACGTCTCGAACACGTTTGATGGTATGTTGGCGCCACTGTTTCCGGTAGCCAAACATAAAGCCAGTATCACGAGTCAAGCGACGCATTGTGGGGTCGAGTGCTGCCATCTGCGTCGGACCGGACGTTAGAACGTTGCTGGCGAGTGATTGGCTGTTTGCATCGGCTGACACACTTTAGGGGGGGAATTTCAAGTCTTTTAAAGACCCCGTGCGCAGTGGTCTGGGCCAAAGAGTAAAGTAGTCTCTCTTGTTACTCGCGCTACGTCGTATAAACAACAACTATATTGTTCAGTGTTACAAATACATATTGTTATTAATAAATTGGTTTTAAATTAAAAGTGATCAAGTGTATTGTCTATTTACTTAAGTATTCCTGTTTAAAGTAGACTAATCTTACAGGTATGATTCGGTTTCAGCAAATTTTCTCAAAATGACTACCCAAGTAAGTCAAATTTCGTTTCAGAAAAACCAACAAAACAAACTGCCCCGCTAGAAAAAATGTGAGTTCATTTGGCGGTTCTAAAGGCTCTTCTGACCCTACGCAACAATTTTGTTTTACCGGAGACGCATTTGTTTAAATAAAATACAAAACGTAATATTTTTTATGATAAGAACGTTAATATTTATGACTTGCCGAAATATTTCCTTGACTGCCCATTCCAACATTTTGACTGGTCATTGGATATTATGTTATATTACACTACTTGACTATAAACAGTAAAATTACTGAACAAACCAAAGAAATGCATTTACGTGTGGGTGGTTAACAAACCAGTTTATTGCAGCTTATTCTTAATAAGAATGCGAATAACGATCTGTGTCATACGAGTATATCTCACATTCATAAAATACTTTCCCACTGCTGCATAAAGAAATACCTTCCTAATAAAAGGATTTCGAGGGGTTACCCTAATTTTATCAACAAAACAAAATTAAAAAATATCACTTCCTAAACAATTTATTACTTAGCAAATAAACTCTTCACAAATAATTGTAATGCAAGCCTAATGTTTGGCAAGTGAATGTTTAAACAATAACTTGCTTACCAACTAGTACAACTAGTACTTTTACAAATTATAATGTAGTCAAATTATAATGTAGTCAAATGTAACAGTTGGTATAAAATGTTTTACGCAAATTAAAATAACTATGAAATATGGATGACGGAAAATGGTTTTCGACAAAAAAAAAAGAGAAGTAAGGGAGTACCGGTTCTGGCACTCGCCGCTTAATTTTTGGTTTTTGACATACTCGACACACGGTACTGTAAAGAAAAGTTTGATAATTATGTCAATGATGTTTTGAACGAACGAAGCATAATAACTACAAGAAAGTAGTACGCGATTTTCAAAATCATTTCGATTGCAACAGCGAAGATGGATTCAGAAGCAAAGGATATCTTTAATACTTTTGCCACTTGTTGACTATGATTTGATTAAAAAAGAAGCAGACAGAGTTTCATCAAAGTAATACAGTTTAAAAAGTTTTACGGTTTAGCTTAGGAAACTCTTCTGCACTGAAGTTCATGTAAGTTTAAATAGCGATCAAGCATCAAATCAATTATTTAATAATGTCATTGTATATACATGATTGACACGTTTTAAATTCTTTTAGACGAGCGTTTTTTTTAACGATTCTCGGATTTCTAATTAATACCTAAGCTTATGACATAACATAAATTGTATTAATCTATTTAAAAAAAATACGCATGCGCCACTTGGTAATTTGTGTGGATGTTCACACAAATTACCAAGTGCTGCATGTGTTCAACTTTGTTTAAAACAAAAACAATGTTTTAATGTTATACTAATGGCATCCGCAAATCTGCCAAACATTAGAGAGAACTTAGCAACAAAAACGGACCAATCACAGATCTATAATTGACGCAGTGCGTTGGCATTCTTTACTTCGACTTTGGTGTCGCTTGAGTATTGTTTGTGAATTAAATGGCCACATAGTCTCACATCTGATCTAGCGAGGTAGCACGTTTCTATACCCAACCCTATAAAATACAGTCACGATATCAGATACAGGCTGCATATAGGCTGATTTACTTCCTTTCATCTTCCCCACAGTATTGAACATCATCACGAAGCACTATCGCATACGTTTTGTGTTTGTGAACAAACGTTTACCTTCGTGCCATTCGAACATTGATTTACAAACGTGCGTCAGTCCCTTGAGACTGACCTTTCAGCAGTCGAACGTGTGTAGTGAGAGACGATGAGGAAACAAAGCTCTTGTAAACAAATTGCGGAACAACAACGATTTTTTTCAGGCAACAATCAGCTTGATTTGTTTTCTAAAATGTTAACCTTCTTTATACTTTATTTATTATTTAATAAATGGAATATAAAATACAGGTCGGAATATAAAAATAACACAATACGGTTCACGCGACACTGAAGTTAATAGGCTTGAATTCAAGTCCGGGGGAGGAGGTGGAGAAAAAGGGTCTTCAGGCGTCGAAGGGACACTTTAGAGTGCCAGTCTCCTTCGAAAAAGCTCGACGTAAAATCTCCAGGCAGATGGTTACTCAGCAGAGTGCAGACGTAGAATTGATAGGTGTTTGTTGATAAAACCCGGACGCCGTATCCTCAGGCAGATGGTTAGTGAAACGGATCCAGACGCAGAATCTGAGGCAGATGGTTAGTGAAATAGGTCCAGACGCGGAATCCAAGGCAAATGGTTAGTGAAATAGGTCCAGACGCGGAATCCCCATCAGGTGCTTCAGACTTTTCTTTTATAGGAAAATATTCCTTTTCCAGAATAAATTTTTGATGATTTTTGAAGTTTCAAAATTGTTTTTCTTCATTCTGACATCTCATCTGCCAGTCATAAAACCAGCCTGTGTGTTCAGCCAAGACGTATTAAAACCTCCACGATCGAGTATGAGCGTGTCCTTATTAATTATTTTAGATGTCGAAATTCAGTTAGTAATCGGTAATTATATAGAAAATACAATATTTCAGCTAAACCTATTGATAAAAATAATTCAAGTTATATAAACCAAAAAGTAATCTTCACAGACTAAAAGAGAAAATTTAGTGACAGTTTGACAATTGACTTGTGTCACAACAATGGAAAATGTAAACAATAAATGTTTTTTTAAAGATATTATAAAATAAATCGTTTTAGAGCGATTCGTAAAATGCTAGCAAATAAAAGGATATGATACGGGACATGAATGAATTAATGATGAACAATGTTGTAAGTATAAGTAGCATATACTATAATACGTCCTTTTGTTAACTTTGTCCAACACATGAGGGTGCTTCCATAAAGGGGAAGAACGTAGAAAATATAAAAAAATTTGGGCCAAAACAACAGTGTCTAATCAGGGTGAATGCCGAATGTAAATTAATATTGGATTCCGAAATTTAGTTGAATTTTTTGATTTTTTCTTCGATGAAAGAAGATAATCTATCTTCCAGTAAGCGCACCCAACGGCGATGGGACGAGTGTAGCCGTCCTTCTTGCGCAGGGCACATAAGTTGGCCCCTTACAAGACATCGACGACGGCCTCGTTCACACCGCCGGTTAGCATTTGGTAAATCAGGGCCGCAAGCTCCTTCAAAAGCGACTCACTAGTGTCTCCGGCGCCTGAACTCAGCAGATCCTTCAGATGTTGTGGAGTCAGGCCGTCGAGGCTGCCGGTGAAATCACTTCGAAAAGAGCTCACGGCTGCAATCAACACAGCGGCCGAAACGTTTACAAAGGTTAAATTCAACATTTATAAATGGTCGGGAGGGTCGGAGGCATCGGGAAATGTGAGAGCATCCGCAGGCACTGGGTGATTACTCTTTACAGCTGTTAGCGTTTCTGCAGAGTTAGGCTCTACCACATCGCTACTAAACAGAATCCTGGCCGCTACCCTGATGTCACCTTCACTTGAGTGGTTAAATGCAGGAATTTTGGATCTAAAATCAGGGTCGAATTGTTACAATCGTCTTTAATTTGGTTCGTTAAGGTTTTTTTTAGTTGATAAATTTTTCTGGACATGTAAAATCCAATAAGGGAAGGTGAGTAGTTTCTTTCAGGCACTTAGTGAGTTCTCGTGGGTCGCAAGACTTAGACATCGCGTCAAACACAGTGCAGCAGTCCGTCTCCCTCCCTGGAGAACTCTTACTGGGGTAGAATTTTTCATTTTTGCAAGCGTTTGCCACAAAGTTTGGGCTAGTGTTGTTGATGTTAGGGTTGTAGCTGGGGGGCATCACTATTTCACTAAAAGCCACTGAAACTGGACTGTCACAGTTTGACGATCTCGGCCCAGTCGCGCTCGCAGCCTGAGGCGTCGTGCATGCAGGGCGCAGCCCTCTCAAAAGTCGCAAATTCTGCCTTCGCTGCAGGCGTCGTGTTCAATGTTTTGAGTTGAGGTTTTCAGTATAATGATTAATATTTTAAGACGTCACCAAATAAAATTCTAAAATTTATTTTAATCAAATCAAATTATGTAATCATTTACCGTCATGGACATGCAAATCGTATTTAATGTACACAAATTTAAAAGGCATTGTAATTTTAAATAACAATTAAGAAATTATAATAATGCATAATTAAAAAAAAATATCATTGTTATTTATTGTTTTATTCTTCTTGTCCTCACACATTTTTGTCTTCATTTCCCCTTTTGCAGGTGAATAAACATTTCATTATGAATTAATGTTTCCGCAAATCAAGATTTTTATTTTATACTTGAATTCTTAGTAAACATATCTAAATAAATAATTATTTTAATTCAAGTAATATTTTAATGTTCACTGTATATTTATATAAATTCATATTCTGATTATCAGTTTAAATCATAACAACTTTTGTTTAAGGGTTTCTACTTCGTAAAAGATCAAATTGGGTTCAGTTTGATCTTTTCCGAAGTAGGTAGCTATTTAAGTACTTATCAGTGGTCAACTGATCATGGACTGTCACGGAACTCCTCAATGACATACAGTATACCTACCTATTCTATCTAGGTTGTTGTCCGGTATGTGCAAAAAAAATTCTATGTATCAATATAAAGTAGTACACGAATTTTTGTTTGGCAGGTTCCACAGTTAAAAAAATAAAAACTTTTTACCGACAATCCAATTATCAAAGGGGAATGCCCACCGTCCATAGACACTTCGGCCACGAGTGCACACAATTTTTTTTTTTTTTAAATTGACGGCAGTGACAGCTCGTAGAAATTAATATGATAAAATTAAAATTAAATTAAATTAATATTAATTTATATTAATTAATTACACGCAAATTATTGCAATGGCGCACGGTAAAATCTGTGATATCATTGTGGTTCACGAACTGCTCGCCTTTCTGCAGAATAAGTTGGATGTGATGGATGAGCTCTCACTGGAGCAAATCTGCATGACCAGCTACAAGGAGTGTGAGATCCTGGAGGCTAAGAAGGTGCTTAGCGAGACCGCCAAGACCAACATCAGGCTTAGCACGAGAATACGTGGCAAGAGGGACTTGCAGGACATCTTCCGAGTGTTCAAAGAAACGGAACCGGATGATGTTCCAACGTACGTAGCGAGGGACCTTTACAAGCTGCCGCCAGTGACGTTTGACCATGAAGACGTCACAAGACTTCTAAAGGATATAACGTCACTCAAGACTGAAGTCGGACTCATCAACAAGAAGCTCGAGTCTTCAGAACGAACCGTTGCTGAGCTAAGGCAAGAAGTATCAGTGCTACGCAGTACCAACGCTGCGTCAGCAACACCGTCACCTTCGCGGAATGTGAACGTGCGTGGAGGCGCTGCGGCTCACATTTCGCCTGTCAGCGAAACTGGATCTGCGACGGACGATGCAACGCAAACGCGAATCATTGACCGCGATGTGCAAGCTGTTTGTGACACAATAACGTCACAGGCTAAAAATACAACGCCAAAGACACAGCCGCGTAAGGAAACCTACGCGAAGAAGGCTTCACGCCGTTGCCAAAGTTCCCAGCTGTCCTCTGCTGGTGCGGCAGCGGTTGCTGAGACACAGAATCGGAAACCGATGGCTGCAGAAACCAGTAAAGTGGATAAAGACGGCTTTACTCTGGTTGAGAGCAAAAGGGGTCGTTCGCGACGCAGCCGCAACAAACGCGGTACCGCTCCTGCAAGTGAGGATGTCCGCACTGCAGTGCCCACCATGCTCCTGTACATTTCCCGGTTGGACCCATAGACGTCGGGAGATAAGCTCCTCCAGTACATCATTAGGAGGAGCCAAGATCAAATCGGTGCCGAGGAACAGAAGTTGCTGAAGCTGACGCGGTTGGAGTTAACCAGAACTATAAATTTTAAGTCCTACGTCCTCCAGGTTCCAGCGATGCAGAAGGCTGTCTTCCTAAGCTCAGATTTTTGGCCGGCAGGAGTTGTGTACAGACGTTACAGGGAAGCACGACCAAAACCAAGCTCCCAGTAGTTTTTGTGTTTTTTTTAAATTAATAATTTATTATTATTATTATGCCTTTTATTTATTTTTATCCTTATTTTGCTATATTTTTAAATATTTTTATAAAACAACTTAAAAAAAAAACATTTAAAAATATAAAAAATAGTGGTCCGCTGGTAGCGGGAGCAGGGTCCAAGCTACTGGTGGTTAGGGCTCCAGAGACAGGAACCTCCTCACAATGCGGGCCGTATCAAGGAGTACTGCCTTCTGAATCAGGCCCTTGATCCAACCGCCTAACGAAAGCCTCGAGAGATGTTGGTCGAGGCTTTTTGCCATCAGGCCATTGGCCGATACGACAATCGGCACAATGACAGCCGAGCTCACATTCCACATGTCAACAACCTCGTGTGCTAAGTCGAGATATTTAATTTGTTTTTTATTATTATTATTATTAAAAGTATATGGATAGTGTAATATGCAATTTCATCAATTAACTGGTCAAGGAATTGGTTTACAAAAATGTTAGGGTTTTTAAGATAAAATACTTTTTAATCTTGACTAACGTAATTGCTTTACAATCATTGGATATTTAAGTTAGGGTTAAAATAATCGTCGCAATCCATTAAATAAGCTTACTTTATGGTTAAAATAACAAATCCGCAAGATTTAAACTCAGTAACGCAAACGCAAACAATGAAAGACAATCTCAGAGGTCACAGTCTCTTTTAAAGTCCAGAAATAATCTTGGTCAGGTCATGTGAAGACCATGTGTACTGATGTCTGAAATGGTCTTTTGAGGAAAGAACCACACAGAATGAGTGGACCTGTCCAGTCAGTGCACGCATTTGTCAGTTGTCATGCAGCTCCACACAGAACTAAAGGAGCTAAACGATTCGACGAACATTACCAAAGAAAGGGTATTTGGATGCCATGATTAAAACGATAAATCCACAATGTCTTCACATTCACAACAATTAAAATAATACCTTACAAAGTAAATTAACATGTCATTGTATACATAAAGTCCATCAATGTAAAAGTGTAAATAAATATCCCAAAATAATCTTGGTCATATCATATGAGGACCGTGTAGACTGGTGTCTGAAATGGTCTTTTGAGGAAAGAACCACACAGATTTGAGTAGACCTGTCCAGTCAGTGCACGCATTTGTCAATCATCGTGCAGCTCAACTCAGAACTAAGGAGCTCAACGATTCGAACAATACAAAAGAAAGGACATTTGGGTACGCCGCGTAAAGTACTCAAACAGCCAGACCATCGTTAAAAGAAAAAAAGAAAAATACTATGACCTACATAGTCCTCACATTCACAAAAATTAATACAGTACGAGTATTATACTTTAAACAGTAAAAATATACATGTCATTGTTTATCAAAGGTACGAATACAGAAAAAAACAAAAATAAAAGTTAAATAGCAAATTAAACATCAACAATTTCTGTGTAAACTTATTGGAGCAGCTCAATCCCAAGCCTTCTTGTCCTCAATATAGCGTTTGACAGTATATTAGGCATTCTGTCATAATTTGTACTTTATAAAAGATTTGAATTCATTAAGGCTTAGTTCTTGAATGTAGCTATGAAGATTATTATAAAAACGTATATATTATCATATAAACCCCCTTTTCTCTTGAGCCTGGTATTGGGAACAACAAATTTGTGTTCGTTCCTAGTATTTATGTTATGGCTATCACTGTATTTTTAAACAGATTAATATTTTTTGTGCATACAAAAGATTTTCATAAATATACTGAGAGGGTCATTACATTAATCTCTTTAAATTTGTCTCTGAGGCGGTGTCTGGGTCTTAATTTATAAATTGAACGAATTGCCCTTTTCTGTAAAACATTTTTTTTAAATATCGGCGGCATTTCCCCACAAAAGAATACTGTACGACATCACATTTGATGATGATTGATTGATTGAAGGCAATAGATTCGCCCCCTATTACATGGGACTTAAACATAACTAGCAAAGTAGGGAATACAAGCATGATGCCATGTTTTTGTAAGCTTGCAGCTCAAGTAATAGGGGTGTATTCCCTATTACTTGAGCTGCAAGCTTAGTGCGTGTAATAGCAATTTGTTTTACACCGTATTATATTACTTTGCCTGTGGCTTAAACTTCTGTGATTCGCATTCAATCCCAGTCCTGAATGCATAATGTTTATCTGTCTTATCCGAATTGAACACATTTGGACCCAATACACCCTTGCTATAGACAACCTTATTCATCTCTATACGCATGTGCGTATGAAGATCAATAAGGTTAAAAGCGGTACCGACGCTTTGTTTTTAAATCCTAGTATTCTGACATTACAAATTCCTTCTGTTAGAGCTGAGCCTCACAAAAACTAAAACTCAAACAACTCTTCTGAGATAAAGGATGATCAACGAGTGACTCTCAACAAAGACCTTTTTGGGAGAGACTATATCTTAGGTAATAGGGTGATATATTCGGTCAAAACGTTTCCCTGCTGGCCTTGTAAGATAGTATTTTTTATAAATAATGACAAGGTACATTATCACATACCTTTTGTCTATATCTATACATAATAATAGGAACCAAGAGTTTTTGTCCTTTTTTCTGTTTGTCTGGATGTATGTTCCGGACTGGAGCAAAAACGACAGAACTGATTTTAATGAAAAACTTTATGATTACGTTTATTGTTGTTAATTATTGTTCAGGGTATGTAGATAGTTTGTCATTCCCTAGGCGATATATGTTACCAAGAATTGTTTATCAACCATCATTTTTAAACCCAATAGAGAAGTATAAAGAACAAAAATAAACATTACATTTAAAGTAGTGAATTAATAAAATATTATTAACTTTTTGCTCTTATTTTTGTTGTTTCTTCAGATGAAATGAAATTACTAATGAGTATTGTATTTATTGCAATAAACTGGACAGACCTAGAAAAGTTGCACTTACTATATACAAAAAATAGAGGGTAAGGATCGAAAATGACACCCATCGAACATCAAAGTAGGTAGAGATAGGAGATTGTGAGCTTTGTGAGCTTCTTTATGGTGATACAGAAGCTCACAAAGTTGTTGTCTTAAGTGTTGAGACGTCAGACAAACAGATTGCGGTTCGCGATCTATAATCATAATGTCAGTACAATACCATCGAGTACATCGACCAGCACGTCTGTCATGTTAGCCAACATGACAGACGTGACAATTACTCACTCTCGTGTTTTATCGTCGCGTCATTATCGTCACTTTACTCATTTTCTGACAGCGATGCCATACAAAATATTCGACTCGTTCTGTCAAACTTGATGTTTTCTCGTTAAACCCTAACATGGCACTTATGTTATCTTGCATATTGACAATTCAACATGAGAAAATCACCGATTTTGGCTAATTTAGCCGTCCTCGATTTTGATGACGACCAGAATATACAAATCATGCTACAATACAAAAATAAAAAAACTCCAAAATGGCATGGCAAATTCACAATTAGTCTTATTTTAAAAATAAATAAAAATATAATTATTTGTCCCAGAAACACGTGCATACAAAATAAATCGATTTCAAAACAAAAAAAAAAACATAGCTAATTTATTCTTACAAACACAGATCATAAATTGTCGGCAACTGCACGCCGTGACTGTGACAAGAAGGCTTGCACTCAGAATGATGTTGTGCTATAGGGGACCCACAGCACAGCGCTGATCTTCAGTGGTCACCCAAAAATGACGTACGGAAACCAAGTCAGGTTTAGAAATTTAATAAAATATGAAATAAAACATTAAGTAAGCATGTTCTCATTATTCATAGGATCTAGATATAAAATAACACATTTAAAATAACTTAACTAATAAATTAAATAAACACCATGAAAATAATTAAATATACGATATCCACCCAAAAAACATAATTCCTGCACAGTAATGCTCTGCGTTTAGTTTTGTTACTCATAATTTTATTGTAAAAACTTAGTTTTAGACTACTATTTACATTGGAAATAAGGTCCTTTCGACGGCCGCGAGAAATACTGTGAAATACTGTGGCGGAGGGGAGCACTATTACATAGATGAGCATCACGTGCAGTAATAACCAGTCTCTTTGCCAATTATGGTGATTTTCGAAATCTGGGAAGCTAATTTTGTATTTTAATTTTAGTAAAAAAGTCGGTTACAAGAAACTAAACGTAAATTAAAAGAGGTAGACGTAAAATCTAAATAGTACATACTAATTCCATGCGTAAAGTCGACTGATGTTGCAATGATAAAAATTGTCTGTTTTTAATAACTTGCAACTTCGGTATCTCGTCGCGAGATAAAGAAATGTCAAATTGTCTTTTTCGAGTTTACTCGAGCTTACTGGTCATGTTAATAATAACGTCAGATTCGTAGACAAATTTCGACAAATAGAAAAAGAGAACGTTCTCGCGCCTGTCATGTTAGGCCTGCAGATGAGAACAAAGATCGAGTCACAAACGATCATGTACTGAATATGAAAGTGGAATTTTAAATCGAGGGCAAAATAAAAGTGCACAGTAATTGGGCAATCAATTTAATGATGGCATGGTAGAGAAGGAGATAATGATATATGGATGCTTTCTTGTGCGTGAGATGCTTTCGATTACCCCTGGCTATAATTGGCACTTGTTTATAAAAAGATAATGATATCCTAATTCCTTAAAATTATAAAACAATATTGAACCTCTTAGAAACCCACTCCATTTATATTTTATGGGACTTAAACTGGCACTTATGAGTGAATAAATATTTTAGGTCAGATAAGATGCGATAATGTAATCAATTCTACAGAAACCCGTGGAATGTCCTATTTCTGTTTCGACTCGAACGGACCCTTAAAACAATTGAGAAAAAAACCTTTTTTGCGAAAGTGTGATAATTTGGGCTGAGTGTCTTTTTTTAGGGATTTGGGAGACTGATGTATTAAGGAGGGGAGTTGGTTTTAGACCACGGTAGGAAGCGGTCGATTTGAGGCTAGGCTAAGGAAGTTAGTAGAATTAGTGAATGCCATGTGTGTGGGCTGTTATAGGAGATCGATTTAATATTTAAAAAGTTCAATATAGTTGGGTTGAAGCCCAGGTTAGACTTGCCCAGGTGCGACTGGGTGACTCTTTAATTGTTAAAATTATCCGAGGCTGATAGTTATTAGTAATTGTAACTAATCAGACAGAGACGTGTTGCTGGGGAGTTTGTTGCGCCACTTCTTCTTCCCAGCATTAACACTAGGAAGTGGGCTCTTCGGGGCTGTCGATAGACTTTCAAGAGAGTTGATCAACAACTCTATTAGTGATGCTTGAGTTTGATTCTCTACTCTCAAAGCTAGTAATTCTTGAATGTTGTTTTCGTTGCCTCTGGACGATACGTGTTGTGGCTACACATTTATTTAATCATCAATATACCCGAAAGTCTATCACTGCTGGACGTAGGCATCCCTGATTATATACAGTATTATGAAACAAAGATTGAAGTTAAGTGATTCTTATCGACCTTTACATCAACATGTCGATTCTGTGAAAATCTCATTATATAGACTTGTGTGGAGTGAGCTGCCAATGTCATCCCGTCGTGGTCAATACCTACTGATGGCTCACTCCACGATCACTTCACCTAAGTTTTCACGGTTAGATGATTACAGAATAGTCCTACTGTTTGAGGCTGACTGAATATAAATAGATCGAGCGTGATCCCCAGAAAAATCATCCGCCCCGACAATAGTGTCGCTTTCGACAGTCCCGATAAGGCTGAATGTCTTGCTGACAGCCTAGAGTCCCAATGTTCTCCCAGCTCCCAACCAGTAGACCAAGCTCACCTGAACAAGGTCGACGCTGAAGTCGAACGGAGAGCCTCCCTCCCTCCCGTCGAAGACCCTGATGATCCTCTGCCTCCCGTCACTCCATACGAAGTGCACGACATCATTAAAGGCTACACGCTCGTAAGGCCCCCGGTTCGGATGGTATTACCAATAAGGTATACAAACTCCTCCCTGCCCCGCTAATAATGCTTATGACCGCCATTTTCAATGGCGCCTTGAGCAACAACATTTTCCCACAAGCATGGAAAGAAGCCACCGTCATCGGTATCCCAAAGCCAGGCAAGCCAAAGTCTGAGCCCTCCAGCTACCGGCCTATTAGCTTACTCAATGTTAGAAGAGGCTTATTTATAAGCGTCTCAAAGACTACGCCGAAGCAAAGAGCCTCATTCCCAACGAGCAGTTCGGTTTCCGAAGCCAACACTCGGGCACCCAACAGGTCCACCGCATCGTAGAGCACTTATGCGCTGGTCTGCAGCGTAACGCGACGACGGGTGTGCTATTTTTCGACATAGCGAAAGCCTTCGACAAAGTCTGGCACAACGGCTTGATATACAAGCTCTACCAACTAGGAGTTCCAGATCGTCTCGTGCTCATCTTACGAGACTTTTTGTTGAATCGCACCTTTCGCTATCGCATCGAGGGAGCACTCTCGTCCCCTCATCCTATTCGCGCCGGTGTCCCTCAGGGTTCCGTACTATCTCCTCTCGCCTTCACGCTGTTTACTAGCGATATCCCAAAAAGTAAAAAGGCTCAGTTGGCTCTCTTCGTTGACGACACTGCCGTTTACTATACCGGTCACTGTCCCAACGCTATAGCTCGTACTCTCCAAACCTCCGCAAACGTCTTAGGCGCTTGGTTCCAGAAATGGAGAATCGAGGTCAACCCCGATAAGAGTCAGGCGGTTCTCTTCTCGAGACGTCGTCGATTCCCTCCCCCACTTCCCAGCCCGATCACTATGTACGGTAAGCCGATCCCCTGGGAGAAGCAAGCCAAATACCTAGGCGTGATCCTCGATGAAAACCTTACCTTTAAGGCTCATATTAAGGCGGTTCGCGCGCGCGCCTCCTTCGCTCTTAGCAGGCTCCACTTCGTACTGACAGCCCGTAGCAAACTGTCCCTTAAATGCAAGCTCCGCATTTACACCGCAGTCATCCGTCCCATCATGACCTATGCCTGCGTTGTATTTGCGCACGCTCACCCACGTCATCTCCATAAGATGCAGACCCTCCAAAACCGTTTCCTCAGAAGGGTTACGGGTGCCCCTTACTATGTCCGAAACTTAGATCTTCACGTCGACCTTAAAATGCCAACCATAAAACAGTTCATGAAACGCTTATCTAAGCGTTTCTTCGACTGCGGCATCAAACATTCTAACCCCCTGATTACAGCGGCCGCCCGCTACACTCCCTCTCGCATTAGTAGTATTCGCCGACCAAGGCATACTTTAATCGCCCCCGACGACGCCACTACCCTCCTCCAGGAGAGTAGTAAGGCAACCAGCACGCTACATAAGCCCAAAACCCGATCGACGTCCTACCGTCCTCGCCGCCGAGGCCCGCCGCGACGCCCAAATCCACGCCCCTCCCGACCCTTGCTCGAGCCAGCCCGCGACGCTGAGCCTGTAGCTTTAAATTCGTCCCTAAATAATATCAATCCTGATCCAGCTAGTTATTTGCTGCCCTCTTCCAGCGACGCCCTAAGCCGAGGTTCGGACCCCACAGGGGGTGCCCTTAGCGTTGTCGCTTAGTTTTAGTTAGTATATAAGTTTAAGTATTGGCTGGAGGCCTTAATTTATTAGGGAATCCACAGGCAAGTCCGCTTAAGCAGACGACAACCTCATAGGTTGACCTGCGAGATGCCAAACAAACAAACAAAATCCCCAGAAAAACAGTTATAACGACGACTTCTAGTTTTTCTTTAGTCAATACTATCTCTCAACTTACTCTAATTTTATTTCCATACACTAAATTATAAGCATTGAACCAATTTTGGACCAGCAGTAAGGCATTATTTACGTAGGTAGTGAAAATTTGAAATCTACCTTAAAATTAAGCAAGTATCGTCAGAAAATAACACAATTTGTGGTTGATTTATTAACAAAGGAAGTAGTTCATTGATATACATAAACATGGAAAGGACCTAATAATGAGCTTTGTGTAATAAGCAACTTTACTTTTAAACCAAGTGAATTGACAACAATTATTTGAACATGCTGTTGTCTTTAATTTAAATAAGATTTTACTAAACGGAGCGCAAAATTGCCACGTCCGTAATGTTCAAGTTTCAAGAGAAAGGTTTCGTTATCGACGCATTCAAATGCCTTGGAGATGTCACAAAAGATTCCTATGGCATATTGGGCCATATAAAAATATGTTTTAATACGGTTACACCGGCGTCGGTCGTACAACACTCTTCGCTGAAACCAAACTGTTGATCGTGAATCATTTGATTGGTGTTGAAATGATTGAGCATTGTTTTAAGCATTTTCTTTTCAAGCACCTTGCTGAAAACCGGAAACACGCATATGGCTCTTTAATTATTGTCGCCGGATTTGAAAATTGGTATAACCTTACTGTATTTCATTAGATCCGGAAAGAGTCCTTGATCTACACAAAAATTATGGCTAAGTAAGGCCCTGTACTCTCAATTATGGAGGTACAGACTTGTTGCCCCCAGTCACATTCGACCACGTCGACGTCACCAGGCTTCTGCGGGACATCACAACCCTAATATGAAGCCTGATCGAGATGCAGTGAAAGCTGCTAGCATCGCAATCCACTATCAGTGATCTACGTACTAAAAAAGCAGATTTACGTAAGACGGTATGTAGGTCACACGAGCCAGCTACTAACGTCAACATACGTCACGGCGCGTTCAATGCAGCGCAGCTGGGTTTCGAGTCAGCAATATTTGAATGGTCGCCGGCCGCCGTCATTGCAAGCGATGCACAACCGCGGCCCGCCCTCTCCGCGTCCCCCATCATTGGAACGCCCTCCAATATTAGCACGTCAACACCAGGACATGCATACTCGGCTGCCGTTATTAAATCATCAGCTCCAACCTAATAATTCGAGGGGTGCCCAAAGGTCCTCCGAAGCGGTTCGAAGCTCGTTACCACCGGTAAAAAGCCAAGGACAGGCCGATGAAGAAGGCTTCATTCGAGTCGAGAAGAAGAAAAAGAAGAAGAAGCCATTTTGTCGCAATCAGTGTGCTACGGTATTGACTGGTCCCGACATGTTGTTGCGTCCCGCTATTCCATCGACGTAACTGTACGTGTCACGTCAACAACACACCACGAAGGTAGAAGAAGTCGTGGCGTACATAAGGACGAAGACCAAGTTCACCTTGAGAGTCGAGAAGTTGGAGTCGCGCCATTAGATTAACTTCAAATCTTTTGTGGTTCGGGTTCCGACTCCTCTCCTGGAAATTTTGGCCGACGGGTGTCATGTATCGGCGTTTTCGCAGAACGCTACACGACCCCACGACTCAGCGCAATGCGTCACCGACCAAAGTAGACACACATTCTGCAATCAATTTCAAATTGTAAGCGAAGATCAGTTTGGATTTCAAAAGAACAAATCTACGTCGTTAGCTATTTTTTCTCCCATGCAAGCGGTACTTTAAAATATTAACAATAATAATATAACCACTGGCCTTTTTTAACCTAATTAAAGCGATTCGATCTGGTATCACACAGCATATTGCTAGAAAAGTTAGAAGCTATCGGTATTAGAGGACCGTATTAGTGGCTTTCGTCATATTTAAGTAATAGAAAACAATGTGTCATTATCAACGAAATAAACGAAAACAATGATATTATATCCTACTCATCAGAATATAGACATCATTAATATGGCGTCCCGCAAGGTAGCGTACTTGGCCCAATACTATTCCTTATTTGCTTAAATGTCGTTATAAAAATAACAATACATAAATGCGTATTATTTGCCGATGATATATCTATTAAAGTGACATCTAACAAAAAACAAAATGCCATTGTAGACCATGAGCGTGACATCAATAATACAATTGATAAATTACTGCATTGGCTTGACATTAACCATTTGATGATTAATCTAGATAACTCCGTTTATATTCAATTCAATCAATCAAACCATAATAAAAATTACGAAAATGATGAAAATCAAAGAAGTATACAAGATTTTTAGGTGTAACAATAGACAAAAATGTCAATTGGAAAGAACACGTAGCAAATGTGGGTACTAAAACTAATAAATTTGTATACGCATTAAAACAAGTAAAAAATGTGACTCACCTAAAAACTGATGTAACGCCCTAAAACGCGTACGTAGAATCTTTTATATGGCATTGTAATGTGGGGTAATAGCACTGAATTCGGTATCATTCATAGCTCAAAAAAAGTGCATGAGGGCAATCGACCAATATTTAAGAAACTTGGTTTGTAACCGTTACCGTCACTTTACATTTACGAAATATGTATGTTTATTATAAAAATAACATTTATTTAAGACTGCAAATGATGTTAATCCTAGGAATAGACGAGATCCATATAAACAAGTGTTGAATGATTTACATAGACTAGCTAAATACAATAAGAACTGCCTTGCAATGTGTGTGCGTATTTATAATAAAATACCTAGGCAATTAAAACATTAAATACGAGATTGTTTAAAATTAAGTTTTATAAATGGTTACTTGAAGCTTGTTTTTATAGTGTAAAGGGATTTTTTAATAAAAAGTTGATGTTTTTAAAATTTGAATGGTTGTAGCCCTCTTCACCGAACTTAATAATTTTGCATGCTATGTTTTATCTTAGCTAAACATGTTTGTGCCATATTTTGTTTTTAACACCTTTATATACCACTCTTTACGCAAATAAATACTTAATCTTATCTTATCTTTATCTATCTATCATAAGTGCACACAGTGTAACGAAATGCACTTACGAGAGTATGTAAATCACAATTCAAAGCTAAATGGCTGGTATTGCAGAGATAATGCTAGAAGAATATTATAAAGTTTACAATGTTTATTTATTATTTTAATGTCCGATTTCATTGTTTTTCAAAGAAGTAATACACACATTTTTTCAGCTTGCGCCCTGTGCCCGTCAGTTTGTTCCGCGTGTCAGTAACGTGAGTGTGAGTGACTCTGAGTCGCTAAAGGCGGCTGGAGATCAAAGGACGACGCTCGCCATGGAAAAGCTTTTATAATAACGTGTTAGCATTAGCATTAGCAATGGGCTACTTAAGTATTGCAATCGTAAATGCTAGTCTAGAACCACCTGAAGTTTTTGAGGAAGACAAAAACGAGAGTGTTTGCGGCAAGTATTTAGTCGTCTTCTTGACATAGTCAGGTAGGCGAGGCTGGTAAATCTCAGAGCGGTTAATTCTCTAGACATCCTAAATAATGTATCACATAACAACACGATACAACAAAAACGAAGGAACATATTTAATAACAGGGGTTCGCACAGGGGAGTACACACTGTACTACGTACATAATTAAAAGGTAAACATTTGAAACATTAAGTAACGAGCCAACAGGTTGCACAGACGACTTAATAGGCTCACGAGCTGCCTTTAGTGATTATGTAAATGTCGAAGTACTTACATTTATGCATTGTAAACGTTAATGTTCGGTGATAAATGTGAATGGTTCTCGATACCAAAAGTGTACGGCAAAGTACGACATTCAAGATCTACGTTAAACAATTGGTTAGTCATTGCAATGTAACTTTAATCTCTATTGCGAATCGAACCCAACACAACACCTTTCAGGCGGTCTGTACGCGCAGGCATCGTGATCAGCGAGTCATTGGCTTCACTCGCTTCCTCAGACTCCACCGCGACGGAGGAAACTCTTACTCTTATTTAATTTACCTTTTTGTCCACGAAAGTTTTATAATTGTTATGAACACGGCATTTAACCATTGCCTAAAATACAGTCCACTCTTTAATTGCTCCCCGCGCTAACAATTACCTAAAGTTTTATCAAACCCACGCAATCGAATATACTGTATTACAATGAGATAAGAGTAACATTGCAGTGACTTGCTAATGGTTTTACGTCATTCAAATTTAAAACTTTTTGTGCGGGTGTAAGTCTAGTTACGTAAATGTTAGTGTGAATAGTTTTATGAACAAAATGATTTCTCTCCCTGTAATGGGAAAAAAAACTTCTTGATGGCATCATTCTTAATATTCCATATGAAGGTATTTCAACGGACAGCTGCAGTGCATTACATGGTTCCATTATAACAAAAGTTTCAAAGGAGTATAAGTCTCCATGCTCATGCACCTCACTTCAGGTGAACTGAAAGTTAAATAGTAGCTATTACTTACTGCTTAAAAAGTTCGATATCCTGTATTTAGGATTTCCGTTTAAAATTCAACATTAGTATTCCTTAGGGAGGAATAGGATGGGGCTGTAACAAGCCAGCATTTGAACGTGCTATAGCTACTAATGGTACTCCTGTTATGGTATTGTGTTTATTTTTTCAAACCGTTATGTTATTATATCCACACATGTAGGCGAAGTTAACATCGCGCTTTATTATTTCTAAACGAGTTTCGGCTTACCGTCATTTCGGTAAATTAAGTATTCATTCACTTTCTGTAGAGAGATTTGATGCCGAACGGAAACGAATAAAATTTAATTTTTAACCGGATTTGCATCATCAAAGGCTCACTCGCTTGAAGGTTTTGAAGTCGCCAATTCCTTTTGACGTTTTATTCTGTTTTATTTTCCTGTCAAAGCGAGTAACAAGATTTTCTTGGCTCCTTTATCTCAAACTTGTCAGGGTGCGTAAAGGAAATTATCAAGACTACCAGCCGGAAAATTGTGAGGCTCACCATTACAGTGCCTTTTATTCGACCATAACCGAACGGTTTTGAGCGTAATTTAATAATGGGTAATGTATTAAGTGAAGAACAGTGTTAACGTTTTTCCAGTTCTGAGAAGGACAGTTAATTCGTTAGTAAGTGACAAGTCGTTAATATTTACTTTTCTAGTATAGACCTCAGTTGGTCTAGACGTGTCTTTTAAACCTTATTTGAAAATTTATTGATTGATAAAAATACAAGACCTACATAACGCTTTCATTATAAAAAAGTTATCAGATCTAAAACTCAACAAACTTTACATTTTGGTCAAAATATATACATACTTACACTATATTTTATGACCAAAAATATGTCAAGGCAGTGTTTCATACAAATATATGTTGACAGATCCTTTTAATACATAAAAACGCTACATCTTTTACCGGTTGGTATGTCACTTTATTTCCAATAGTGCAGGTGAGTTTCACGATGGTTTTAGTTATGGACCTGACCTTAATTATTCCTTTGGAAGAACATAATTACCGTACCATACATACTCGTATATGCAAAGCAGCACTGTCAACGTAAAAAAACGGAACACGAATATCGAAATTCAATCAACAACAAAAAAACAACTATTTTATTTCACATAAACCCACATGGGCACTAATGAAACGTCATGAGCTGCATGCTTCTAATTGGTCGTTTTGGATGGAGAAGAGCCGGCAAGACACTCCACGGTTACTCTTTTAAAGACAATAGTTTGCTTTCAAAATGTTTTAAAATTGCAGTGTTAATAGGTTTCGGAGGACAGTGTATGCCTGTCTACAAGTTAACCCTCGCGTCAGCGTCAGCGTAGCGCCCTGGCTCGAGAGGAGGCACGGCTCCCTGTCGTTTCGAGCGACGCAGGTGATTTCGAGGCATGGTTGCTTTGGGAAGTACCTGTGTCGCATAAACAAGGAGCCGAACGCCTGGTGTCACCACTGCGTCGACTGCCGGGAGGACACGGCGTGGCATACGCTGGTAGAGTGTGCCGCTTGGGAGGAGCCGCGCCGTGCCCTTATCACAGAAGTAGGCAGTGACCTGTCGCGGCCGACCGTAGTGAGCTCGATGGTCGGCAGCGAGGAGTCCTGGGATGCGGTGGTTTCCTTCTGCGCAGAAGGAGGCTGCGGAAAGGGAAAGACAGAGGTGGTCCGCCCTCCCGATCTGCAGCAGGCGCACCCGGCGTAGGCGGAGGGTGGACGACGCCCTCTTCCAGCCCCCCTAAATGGGTCCAGGGACGGCAGACTCGGGGACGTCCGCCGTCCCCCATACATCAGGACCCGAGGTGGCGTCGTCTAGTGTTCCACGCGCGCCCCTCTTAGAAGTTGCGGGGGGAGTCTAACACCTTACTCCCCCCTCCAACACGAGGAGGCCCGCGGAGGCGGGCCGGCACCAGTCGAGGTTGCGGAAGAATCGTATATTCCCGCGACCCCAACTTAGGTGTGGAAATGGAGCACCGGGGTCAGTAAGGAGTCAGTAAGAGTCTGACAGACCCCTCGGCCCGCCCCAGGGCGAAGGACATCCATGAGGATAGTTCACCCCAGAACAAAAAAAAAGGGCTGTCTACAAGTACCAGGTACTTAACGTCTACAGTCTACAAGGCCTACAACGTTCTCACATTTACGATCGTGCTTCATTTTCTATATAACAAACTCGTCTACACCTGTATCCGCGATTGATACATCAGCAGCCTCTTTCTACTAACCAATAAGACTACTGGTCAAAAAGAAGTTTTTGTTTATTTAAAATACCCAAATACCTAAACTTCTGAATAAAAAATCGCTGTGTCCATGTTGTGTGATACTTCCGACATTGAAGTTTATCCAGCGTCCGCGCGTCTCTGAGAGCAACATCCGTTATTCAACGTCTGTTGCACCAGCTCCCATCTGTAGCCTTTTATAGCTCATCTGAAACCGCTTAAGCCTTGTCTACAAATTAGGAACGCGTTACATATCTTCTCCCTCTCACAGAGAGGAGACCTGTGTCCCAGCAGTGGGAACATAATAGGCTGATTATGTATGTGTGTATGTACATATATTATGCCACCTACTCCGACACTATGTACTTGTGCATTTCCGTTTGATTTCGAATGGGGTTTGAAATGTTACAGTTAAACTTTTTTACTAGAGCTTGAAAATGCAGTGCCAACGATGCCAAAACGAGCATTATGGCTTACTTAAAATATAGTGTTAGTAAAATAAATAATTAAAATTAAAGTAGGTGCTGTCAAAACGATTGAAAACCGATGGAAATTGACATCGATGACTTGTTTATCTTTTTAGTTGACGTTTTTGTCATAGTTGGGTTTTAGTTTTCTTTTTTACACGGGCTTCCTTGGTGTAGCTCGTGTAACGAAACCATAGCGTCTTCTAAGTTGACGCCAAAACTTTTGAATGTGTGTGTTCATCATTTCTGACGGATTCAATTCACTGACCAAGTTGATATCAATCCAACGTCTGTGCTGAATGCTCTGAAATAACTGAAATTATAATAATCGGGCAAAAGAATCCCAAATGTTGAGGAATTTATAGGAACTTTAAATTATGATTAAAGAAAGGCACTGAGTAAAGTACAATAGCAATTCCTGCCCATCCATGTCTCATTTCTAGGATTCTGGGTGAAAAAAAAATCTTATTGTTAGCTGCCGAAGACCGTCCAGTCGACCAACCATTCTCATAAGTTTTCCCCCAATTTCCTGTCGCGTGAATGTTGTTGCAATAAAAAAAAAACTTATTTCAGTTTACTTGAACTTTCTGGTTCGGTCATAGATATTAAGAGATGTGTTTGGCGTGCTTCCAATCCAACTAACACACATATAACTTGTACACAAGCGCTGGCTTCTCTTCGTTCACAACAAAAACAGTAGTATTCTTGTAGTACAGTCCGCAGCGTGTGTTGAAATTATAAAGCGCTTGTTTACTCTGAAATAGTCGGAAACTAACGTTGAGAATGGTTGGGCTCTTGTGTTTTCTAACCAGGGTCACCAGGTACGCCATATCTTCGATTATCCTAGTTTTTATAGTTTTCCCTTTATGTGACCATTAAACCCTAACTTTGTACCAATTTTCAGCTGTCTGAGTTTATGGGAAGTACTAGTTCTATTCTGATGATCATGAGTGAGTGAGTGAGTGTAATAAATGCGAAACTTTGCTTTCGCTTAACTTCGGACCTAAATGACCTACAGACTTGAAATTTTGGATTTTAAGTATGTGATTATAGCTTACTGGATGACGAAAACTTCTGCGTTCTGGTCTTATCCAGAGTTTCTCAAATAGGGGCCTGAAATGGTTCCAGTAAAGGATGGTACGGCAGTGTTTGCTTCGCGCTCGACTCGGCAACAAAAAATAAATTCCTGCACTAATTTGCTACAGGTAATACACACAGTCTAGAAGTTGGTCTCTTTATAGTCGACGATTGGGTGCGTAATGTAACATCCCGAGTAATATCGTCGGGTCCAGGATGTTTTTGCTCGTTCCTACCCAGTAACCACTTGCCAGGGGGCATATCGTCCTCTTTTACTAATACCACAGCACCAACAGATGGCTCTGGACATCTATGGTTCCATTTATGTCGCTGTAAGAATTGGTGAAGATAGTCGTGCGATGATCGACGCCAGAAATCTTGCATCATCCTCTGATGAAGTTGCCATCGTCTCAGACTATTAACGTTAGCCCTTTAATAATTGTGATCAGGCGGTAGCATTAATGGCTCCCCTACCAGGAAATGCTTTATTTGCATTGCATGCAAATGCATTAACTCTCCACCCGTAGTTTCTTTCTCATCTCTTATTTTATTTAATAATTTTTAACTATTGCTCCTCCATTTTTGTAATGGAAACCTCCCTCTGGATAACACTTTGGTTAACTCCGTATATTTCTTAAAACAGGTTTCTAAGTTCTCAGCTCCTGTCATTACATCGTCCACATAAAAATCATTTAAAATGATCCTCGCTATTTCTGGTTGATCTAGGCACTCATCGTATAGGCAGCGTTGCTGGCGACGGCTGCGGTTTCACAGGTGGTGAGCCGCATACGGCGCCTAGTCCTGGAGGCTGTAAACCTCAGCACCTAATAAAACATCGATTTTATTAGGCCTGTAGTATTCTAGATCAGCCAAATCATCATCGGTTAAGTCTACCCATTCTACCCTGGTTACTTTCGTAGCTAAGAGAAGGGCAGTGACTGACTTCAGGCCGAAAGCGTTCACATTCATTTCGATAGTTGGATCTCTTCTAGACCTCACTTTGAGCACAACGGTTGACTTAGCCGTTGCACTTTTGTCTCCACCTACGCCTATCACAGTTTGCCTGGATGGCGTCTGTTTAATCCCAAAAATTGGACCGTGGATTCTGTAACAAAAGAACCCTGCGATCCTTGGTCAAGCAAAGCCCTAACTACTCGATAGGTCCCGTTTTTCGACTGCGCCTTTATCAAGGCGGTAGTTAATAAAACGGTTTTCCGTCCACTTCCCGTCGAGAAATATGAGACTAGTGGCTTGCTTGACCCCTCCGCTTGCGCGGCTACTTCAACGTTACTATTTTTATTAGCCTCCTTCGTCACCTTTATGACAGCTGATGAGGTTTTCCCGTGAGCCACAACACTATTTTCACAAATAACAAACCCAGAAACACTTGTTGGGTGCAACAAAGAATGGTGGCGGCGTTTACACACCTGGCACTTGAGAGTTATTTTGCAATGTTTGGCAGAGTGGTTATTTTATAGACAAATGAATCACAAATTATGTTCATGGACGAAATTACGCCTAGCTTCATTTGACTCTTTACCTGCAAATGCACATGACACTAACTTTTTATCTTTCAATACATGAAACGATTGACTTCCTTTTTGGTGTGGATGTCTATCCTTGTTATCTGTATTTTCTAAATTTTCCAAACCTCTAAAGCGACTATTAAAAAAATCCGAAAATTGTTTAAACGTAGACAACTCATCACTTGAATCCGAAGCCACTTGAGTTCCCAGCAAACTAATTTACCACTAATTATGTGTACAACTATTAGATCCCAGAAAGAAACATCCACCCCTAAATTACCAATTGACTCCAGACAGTCTGAAATGGTATTTATAAGCCTTTTTATTTCGCTAGCCGATTCACATGACAAAGACTTTTGACTTAGTAATCTTTTTGCTATGCCATTTGCCAGAAACTTTTTATTATTGTACATTTTATCTAATTTAGACCATGCAATTTTATCGTTTTCAGGTGTTATCTGAATGTTTCTTAACAATTGCTCAGCCTCCCCACTTAAATTTCCCTTTAAATAAAAGAATCTCTGTGCATCGTCTATTGTCGTGTTGTCGTGCAGTAACCCTATAAATAAGTCTCTAAAAGTTTGCCACTCTGAATAATTTCCCGAAAATGAGGGAATTGTTATTTCTGGCAACTTAACTCTGCTGACAATCTTTTCATTCTGACAATTAGACTTAGAATCCACACTTAGATTAGTTGAAATTCTACCTGAAAACAATTCCTTTAATTCGCTTTTATAGTTCCACATAAAATTCCTCAATTTCATCATAAATACTATTTTTTCTATTACTAGAGTTAGACAATTCGACCTTTTTTTATCGTACTTAATATTTCTTTATGAGTGGCCGTGAATGGATACCATAATTGGGATGATGACTAATATTTAAAATGTTCATAAAAATAATGTAATTTCAAAGAAGGCTTACTAAAAATGAGATAATCGTAAAAATCTGTAAAATCGGTGTAAATTTGAAGAAGATACACGCTTTAAAAGTTTTTGGAGGGGATTATTGCCGTCTTTGTCGGGCGGTACTACAATGCACGGCGCTAGTATCAAGTTACATAGTCGTGACGTTACTTCTACAATAGTGCTATCATTTTATAACAATTATCTTAAAACGTTTATAACTTGCCATTTTTTTTAGCTTTTGCACTTTTTGTAATATAGTTTGCGCTACTTGGAAACAAACAGTCTTTTGAGACAAAAATTTAAAAAATGTCACCATCCCAATTGTTCCAAATTTTCAAGACGAGTCTCTAAATATGCATTAGTTAATCGCTCTTTACGGGATTTCTTTAAATTGGACTTTGCCCTGATCATTTTAGCACTGACATCCTCCTTTAAAGTACAGAAAGACTCCATTTTGAAACAATTATATTATACCAAAAACAGATAAAATTTAGTAAACACTTTATTTATTTCTTATCAACCCTCTCAAGGCCTTCCGGGCCTTTAAAGGCCCAGTAATTCACCATTACCTTTGAATCCCACCGGGCCCGTACGGGCCCACCCCACTTCACGCGGTTAATTCTCGTATTGTAAAATAAATAAAGGTTAGACTGCACTGTGGTTTGTGTCAGGGGCGAGACAGATAGATAATCTGTGCAAATAATTCGTTTCCTAACAAAAAGTCTGGCTGACACTTTTTTCAAAATAAATGTAAAAGACGCATTGTTCGTGGTCGCGAGTGAGCTGTCAGTGACCGCGTGTTGTTTTTTTTTGTGAAATTAATGTTTATGGTGAAATAAATCTACGTATATTTTTTTACATTTCTTATGTCAAAATAAAACATATTGCATCTAAGTTCCTTGATATAGTATTGCACATCCAATTTGGCTGAAGAAGTAATTTTAAATAATCATATTGGTTTGTTATCCACATTAAACATATTTTTTTGTTTTTGTTGTCACTTGGAACACTTTTTTTATTCTAAACCCTTTATTGCAACAACAAAACTAATAAAAAAGCATGTGAGATCAGAACCTAAGCCGACTGCTACTCAGTCCAACGCTTGGCGCCTACTGCTACCAAGTCATATTAAATGAACACGAATTTTAGCAATGTCATAATCCGGCCAGATCACTAGCATGATGTGTGTCTAACAAAAGCTGCGGAAATATATTTTTGTTTCTTGCAGTGCGATGCGAGTACGCAACTTTACGTCAGTGTGTGCCGTGCAAAACTGCGATCTTTGTGGTGTGTGTCGTTTAAACACATACACTCGTACCGCAAGTTCACAGCAATACGAATCTTAACGTGCCTATGCACTTTTGAACGCTTACTGCCTATAGTCCAGTAGGTACTTATTGATTTATAAAATAGTTAAATCATAATTAAGTACTCTCATATTGGCGTCTCCATCACTTCCACCAGGCGATAATAAACACGTCTCATTAAATAACCTTCGTATAATGGTCAACGCTTAATTATTTACTTAACTTATTCGAAGCTTATAGTCAAGCTCTGCCTGGTAATTAGACTCAATGAAATCAAAACTTTCAACAGCAACGGGATTTAAGGAAAATTAAAGTGTTATCTTAATTTTTTTATTCTTTGATTTTTTTTTCATGAGGCACACTTATACAGACCAAAAGCAAACTCCTCCTTCTTTTAAGAACAAACCTTTCAGTAGTTTTTTTACATCGTGTAGGCAAAGATTTTGATTTATGTCGTGTTGATTTAATATATGGAAAAAATTGAATTTCAATTTTAACATAGGAACAAATGTGGTTAAATGTTCAATACAGATAAATGGCATGCCCTGCAAAAAGCGAGGTCCTAATGGCCTGAGATGGGACAGAAGAATAACTCGCAACAAAGACAAACAGAAGTAATTACACATAAGCTCAGTACTGCTGAATGCACACGACATCATGAGGGCGGTTTGTTGTAGAGCAAGATCATGCTCGCCTACCTTTCCAAGTAGTAGTAGTTAAAAAAACATGTCCTTCAGCTAAAATTGATAAACAGTACATAGTATGTAATAAAACAATGAATATACCTACTAGCAAATAGTTGATTTAGTATCATACCCAGATGGATGTACGTCACTGCCATATTCTAGTATCAAATCTTCATAGGTCAAACTAAAAACTTTGAAGAAAGTATGTTGCCCTTGCCTTACAAAATCGAATTACAAACAGATAATCACAGGGAAGTATTTTAAAAGCATTGAATAATGTTAATGATGACCCGAACCTTATTGAATTAATTCGGAGTTGGCTTGGCAATGGAATTTCCATTTACTCGCCATCTGTTGTTAACGAAGCTCCGGGTATCATGGAGGACGATCAATGGAGTACTAATTTAGGGGAGTGCTTAAATATTCGGATTTATTTTAAGAACACTTACTGAGTGGTGATTTTGATTGATTGAAATCATTTCTAAAAATAAAAAATCTTTATACTTTACTTTTACGACTTTAAGGTAGTACTTGAGAAGTCAAAGACGCAGAGTCTTCTGCCCCAGCTCGTTAAGACGTGGCGAGCATTTTGTTCCCTAAGCGAGGGGAGCTTACTCCCCCGCCCATGACTCCGCCTACTGCGGTGCCGGATGGGGACCACACCGCCGACGACGGCGACGGTGCTTCAGAGGTGACCAAGGTAGTGCTGAGAGTGGCGGTACATAGGCTTAGTGCCAAAAATACCAGCCCAATACCAGACGGCTAACCTGGAAAAGCCTAGATTCTGACAATGGAGGCTCTCGGGCCTCGACTAAGGGCATGCCTGGAGGCTTCCCTTGAAGACGGGGAAACTGATCCTCGTTAAGAAGCCGGGGCGCCCTGCTGACTCTCCTTCCGCTTACTGGCCCATCGTGCTGCTCGACGAGGTGGGCAAGCTCTTTGAACGAGTATTTGCAAACTGCCTCGTCGGGCGGCTAGTGCGGGTGGGGCCGCATTTGGCGGAGCGCCAGTTTGGTTTACGCAGAGGGAGCTCTATGGTAGACGCCATCATGCGAGCCCTCACGACGGGGATACTGTGGCCCGGGGTGGGGAAGTCTTGGCGGTGTCTCTAGACATCGCCAATGCCTTCAATACCCTGAGCCAAATACCTAGTCTTGCCATAAATATTGTCACGAAGAATTTATTTTAATTTTTATAGCAAATAATATTCATAACGTTTACAGTGTGTTAGTTTAAAACATTAATATAAAAAAATATATATGAAAAGCTTATTCTAAGTGGTCTCTGTTGGCTGCAATATAGTCCTTTAAACGTTGAGGCCAGTTATCAATAGAAGCACGCACTCTTTCCATGGGAAAATTCTTTACTGCCAATCGTATGGATTGTTTTAGGGACTCCAAATTATCATGGCGTTTAGAGCAAGCCATAGTCTCTAAAACTGACCATAAATCATAATCCAGCGGATTAAGATCGGGACTAGACGACGGCCAGGCTTCAGCTCTGATGAAGTACGAAACGTTCACTTCCAACCAAGACTGCGTGGACCGAGCTTTATGACCCGGCGCCGAGTCTTGTTGGAAGGATCATACTTGGTTATTGAACATGGTGTTGTTAAGGGGCTTAACTACCTTCTCAAGAATGGTATCTTGATACACTTGTGCCGATGTTTTGATACCTTTTTCACAAAAATAGGGCTCAGTCACTCCTACATAGCTAACACCCCACCAAACCATCACTGAAGTCGGATAATGAACACTTTGCACTCTGTCGGCTGAATGGGAAGCTTCCTTAGAGCTTTGACCATAAATAAGGTCATTTTGTTTGTTAAAATGTTGCTCAATTGTGAAGATTTTCTCATCCGTAAACAAAATTTTTCTGTGACCTCCCTTTGCGTACCGCTTCAGGAGTTGTTTCGATTTTACCACCCTATCCTTTTTTTAAATTATCAGTTAAAAAATTACCAGTGCGTCTCTTATAGGCTGCAAGACCTAAGTCATCTTTTAAAATACGCGACATGGTTCTGGGGGCTATCTTCATCTCCCGAGACAAAATCTTTTGCTTTCGGACAGGATTTCTTCGAATTCTATCCCTTACTGCTTTGACCACCTTTTTCGTACGAACACTACGTGGATGGCCAGATCTTTTTCTGTCACAAATAGAGGAGGTCTCATTGTACCTATTAATAGCCCGGTACACAAACATTTGACTAATACCACGCGTATGGAGAGTTTTAAAAATTGCATTTGTCTCCATACCAACTTTGTGTAATGCAATCACAGCGATTCGATTCTCTCCATTTCAATATCGCAAAATATAATACAATGTATTGGCGCCAAAATTAGAAAACTCAATGAACAATCGTATAAAAATGACAGATTCCAAATTCAAATGTAATATCTTTCTTATTTTTAACTGTAACAGTATTTATGGCCAGACTAAGTACAGCTGCAAAAAATGTATCAGATTAAGAAGTACCACGGGATGGCGCAAGCCATCCGGAGCTTCCATCCTTTTAAGGCTGGTCCTGACGAAGTGTTCCCCGCCTTACTACAGTGGGGTGACACCGGTGTCGCAATAAGACTGGTGCCTTTAAAGCGGGTGTGCCTGGCCTTTAGATAGGTTCCCAAAGGATGGACGGAAGTGAAAGTAATATTCATCCCTAAGCCAGGAAAGGGTGACTACACAAACGCCAAATCCTACCGACCAATCAGCCTGACCTGCTTTCTAATAAAGACGCTGGAAAGGCTGTGTGATAGGGTTCTGAAGGACGGTGCTCTGAAAACCATACCGCTTCACGGTAACCAACATGCATACAGCTCGGGTAAGTCGACCGAATCTGCTCTTCACCTGGTAGTGAGCCAGATAGAAGATGCGATTCATCAAAAAGGCACCTGCCTGGGCACTTTCAAAAACATCGAAGGAGCTTTCGCTAAAACTAACTTCTCCAGCATCAGCAGCGCCCTCTCCTGACATAAAGTAGAACAGGTACTAACGGAATGGATTACAAATACGCTAAACAAACGAGTGGTTCGCTTTGAGGATGAGTAGCAACTGGCCATGATAGCCAGAGGGTGCCCCCAGGGAGTGCTGTCCCCACATCTATGGAATCTGGTGATAAATGACCTCATCACCAAACTCAACGCCAGCCGCTATAACACAATAGGGTATGCTGACCACCTCGCAATCCTTGTTTCGGAGAAGGTGACGGGTACGATCTGCAACCTCACTCAGCAAGCGCTACGTATCGTAGAAAATTATCGCAAGGAATATGACCTATCAGTGAACCCCACTAAAACTGAACTAGTCATGTTTACCCAAAAACTAGCATTAGGCGCTTTTCGCCTACAAAAACTGTTCAATAAAGAACTTCAATTGGCAAATGAGCTCAAGTACCTAGGGGTCATTCTAGACAGTAAATTAAACTGGAGTAGTCGTTTGGACAACAAACTAAACAGGGCCTGCAGAAGGTTATTCTGGCAGTGCAGGAAAATTAAAGGTTAGAAGTGGGGACTATCCCCTAAAATTGTACTGTTGTGCTGTACACCACAGTGATCTACCCCATGATCACCTATTGGGCCGCGGTCTGGAAACAACAAACTACAACTCACGCAACGACTAGCCTGCTTGGCAGCTACGGGCTGCATTAGGACCACTCCGACTGCAGCAGTTGAAGCCATGCTGGAACTGCCACCGCTCCACCTGCTCATACAGCAGGAAGCGACACTGGCAGCGGTACGTCTTAAGGCACTAGATCTCTTGGATAAGAGAGCCACACCACACACCGCGCTACTTGAGGGACTCAACAAGGAGTTCCCCATTACGAAAGCAATTAATGATTGGGTACCCAAACAATTTATCTTTGAAAAAAATACAAGATCCAGCTTCACGAGGATCGTAGGTGCGCGGGTTTGTGCCCTGCAGAGCTGCGTATCTTCACAGACGGATTCAAAACAGGTAATGGCACAGGTGCTGGAGTCTTCTCGGAGGACCTCATCATACGCATAGCTACACCATTGGGGGTACATAACACAGTGTTCCAGGCCAAATGGCCATGGCCAAGGTAGTAAAAGACCACTTGATCCGGATACTCTCAGACAGCGGGGCTGTTTTGCAAGCGCTGAACAGTGACACAGTTGAATATACGACTGTCACCAGCGCCTTAACCAGGTGGGTAGCCTCAATAACATAACCATTCAATGGATCAAAGGACACAGCGGTTCGTTGGGCAACGATGCACAACGAACGACGAACTTGCCAGAAGATGATCGAGTGAGGCACCAGTGGGACCTGAACCCATCTTGCCACTCCCCTTCGGGACTTACACACTCTGCTAAGGAAACGCACCCGAAACAACATCACAAATTATGGTCGGAACAAGGTGAGTGCAGGCAGGCTCGGGAAACACTCCCTACTATTGACGGCCGCCTCACGAAATAGGTTCTCCGACTAACCAAACAACAGCTGCGTATAGTTACGGCAGCTTTAACTGGCCACGGGTGATTTAATAAACACCTCTTTGTCATAGGAGTCACAGACAGTCCTCTGTGCAGGGCCTGCATGGAGGTGGACGAGACAGCAGCTCATATGCTTCTACACTGCCCGGTGGTCACTACATGCAGGGCAAAGTACTTTGGTCACCCAGGTACCCTACGCGAGGCTGTCAGTAACACCAAGGCGTTGCTGGCCTCGAGGAGCTGGGGTGGATCGAATGATCGATGTTCCCACCGTACACATAATACGAGCATTGTCGTGGAGTTGCGGTGACCAGCCCGTATTACCTATTACCTAAGAGTCATGGCCATCCGGCTGCTCCGGGGATACCGCAGGGTTTCCTGCGAGACGGCGAGCTTCCTTGCCGGATTGCCGCCAAGGGATCTGTATGAAAATCCCTCGCGCACGTATGGGAGTGGCGCAAGGACGCAAAATCACGGTACAGCGGACAGAGCTCCGGCGGAATCTCATGGTGACGTGGAGGGTACGATTGTCGCAACCCAGTGCTGGGCACGCCACAATAGCGGCGGTAAGTCCCCTCTTTGAGGAGTGGTTGGAGAGGCACCACGGCGGGGTCCGATAGGGTCGACGCCTCAGGGTCGCGGGAAATTCGAAAGAGAAACCGTGGCCCTGGCACACACAACTGAAGAAACAGGGGTGGGTTTTAGTCAGTAAAAGTGGGACACGCCCTCCCGCTCCACCCAGAGCGAGAGAAGTCATTTGAGGATTTCTCAACAAAAAAAATTAAAATAAAAGGCATGATCTACTAAAAATATCTAAATCGTTACGCTTAAGATTGTCAAAAGGTAGTGAAACTTCTGTTCTACAAAGACTTGCTTCAATTAAGGGGGAAGCACTAAAGCATCTTGCGAAATTGTCAGTGTTAGTTTGTATGTTTATCAAAGTATTAGTTCCGACCATATCAAATACGTTTTACAAGAATTACAAACATTGGAATCATTTATGTGCAAAAAGAAACAGTTTTTTTCGGTGGAACGTGCATTAAGTCAAAGAACTGACCTTGATGCTTCAATACGCAGCTAGGCCGGTACCTTAGAATAACACTCAACGTGTTTGAATTGTCATTGAACAGAAGATGCGGCTAAATGTTAGCATTTTGGTAAGTGTTCAATGTTCGTTCAAATATTGCCCAAGGGGAGCCTGAGTTCAAAGTTTTATAAAGATTTTTTTAGGTTATACGACGTACAGTTTTTCCAAGTTTGCCCGGGGTATCGCACCAGGTAGTTTGTGCCGCGTCTCAGTATCGCAAATGTAAGCGGCTCTGAGCCTCTTGAGCCGGCCGAAGATAAAAGAGACGCTCCGCGAAATAGCTTTTAAAACTAGATACATGTTTTTGACTTTGAGTTACTTATGTAGGCATGGTAAACCGAAATAATAATTGATAAGCACTTGAGATCAGTGCAATGGGAAGATAAAGAGTCTGTGACGTGGTTAGTAGGTATATATTTCATCTTCTTAATACAGTCGAGAAAAGTAGGTAAGGCCTTATGGCCAATGCTCATGACATCTAAAATTATGTATCACACCATACTCCTATTTCCAAAACGGTAGAACATGTTTTATAATATAGTGGATCTCAGGGGAGTACTCACAGTACTGCTTGTTTAAAGGGAGATCATTTGAAATATTAAGTAACGAGCCGAATACTTGGACTGACGAAAAAATAAGCTCACGAGATGTACTGTATGTTAATGTTATTGTAAGGTTTTGTGTCTAATTTTGATATTTAGTCATTCTGGTATGCGCTAATATGAATATACCAGGCAGCTATCCATCTCTGTGTTTAATTGACGTCCCATTTATGAATTACATAGTAAGTGATTCATACTACACTTACTTTCAATTATTTTTTTATGGTTTGTACCATTGCTACGCGGCCGCTACGTGAGCGTGAGCTACGTTCAAACATGTCGTAGCCAAGAGTGACTTAATATTAAGATAATTCGTTTTGTATTGAACTTTTCAATGTGCTTTTACAAGATTTTGATATCTGTATGGATATTTAAATGTATTGCAGAGTGTTCTTTATAACTTTAATGTTCTATTTTAGCAAGAGATTTTGGACAGTAGGTTATATTTTATAGTTAGTAAATATTTTATGAATTATGAATACGATCACGTAGATTGAAATGAAAGCTTCATATTTGACCAAAGAAAGTGGTTTTATAGGCTGTAAACATTATTTCGAAAATTTATTAAGAAATCAATATTCATCATTTCCCAATACTACTCACCGAAACTACACAGCGATAGAAAAAAAAACATTTAGTTGTTTGTTAAAAATTACTCGCCAGCGTATTAACGTGGATCAAATAGATTTCGATAAACACAGGCGCTAAGGTAAACTCAATAGATCGTCTAGCTAACTTCACTGCATATGTTTCGTTTCTTTCTTCGCAATAATAAGAAGAGAACGGCTCAAATGCTCAAAAAAATTACTACAGTCAGTAACACGAAATAATCCGAATCAACAGAAAAGATGGCGATTAGTGGACTAGACTTATGTTTTTTTTTGTAATAATTATGTTACTGTCGAATGTAGACCATTAAATTTATAATTTTGTTGACGATGTGAGATTCGCGCCGTTTTTGACTTAAATGAAGTGAAATAAGTTAACAAAAGTAAGCAATGCACTTCGAGTCATACAATAACTGTGGAATTAACCACTTGTCAAGAGTAAAAATCGCTACCACTTCAACTTGTGAACCTTCTACTTTTTATTATAACTTTCAAACCATACTTGTTGATCTTTTCGTGTAGGTACTCCATACCAACCAACCAACATTAACAAAGTGATAGTGTACGGTGCCTACAACCATTGGCTCCTACAATGAAGGCAACTAAAAAAGACGATTAGCAAAAAATGTCAATCATTGGAAAAATAGGGACGTTCACAATTGAAAGACATAATTTAACAATCCTTGTCACGCAAAACGATCATTGTAATACGAGCGTACTATGGCGCGTACTCACTATGGAGTTACTGTGTTGTGACGTCAGATGGTAACAATGCTGTCTCTATCTAGCATCAACTTTAAAACGCATTCAATTTTGCAGCCTTTTGAGATATTTAGCAAGAAAAAAAGCTGTGGCTTAATATAACGTACATTTTATATTATTGTACTAACATTTGCAAAGTACAGCAAGAAGTTTAAAAACAGGTTAAAATAACTGATGTTTCACGGATTTGTTACCCGTGAGTATTGTTACTGTTATAAAGTATAATTAGGGTTTTGTACCCAACGGGACCCAATTACTAAGGCTTTACTGTCCATCCGTCCCTCAATCTGTAACAAGGCTGTATGTTTTGAACAGTAATAGGTAAACATTTGAACGGAGATGGATAATGCTCCCATACAAGTTTGGCTTAGCACGGTCATATATTAAACAATATATTATTATGTTATAAAGGCATATTTGTATTTATTAGACATAGGTAGGCCCCTCGCGGGAACTTGCTGTATGCAAGAAGCACAGGACCTATAGATTATTGTACATAAGTAGTTAAAAATTAACCACAAAAATGTTAGCCCCTTCTCAGGTTGACTCTAAAGTGCCGTGTTTAAGCGATGTGATGAACGCCTGGAAGGTGGTTTATCCGTATACGGTTCCGCCCAAGAACCCGTCTTCCAAGGGATAGTGGGATGAGCCGCTCCGCAGGTTGTTTCGGAATAACCTCATTAATACTTCCACCAATACTGCTGTGCGTGCTGGCTGTAGGAGAATGGGAGTCGGGCCTCTGGCTACAGGCGCCAACTTCACCCAACATAAGCAATATGCTGGGTGACATCACTTTCCGGCGCGCTACAAGTCTGCGTCTGGGCGCTCTTTGCGAGGCTTCAAAAAAGAAGTCACAGTGACAGAAGAAGTCGACCGCCTCGGACACCACGCCTTTCCTGTAGCAAGAGAGCTAGCCGGTTGGCACGGCACGCCAGAATTAACGACATCCGTCGGGTTCTTGTCACTCGCCGGGGTCCCAGTTGTTTTAGAACCCAATGGCTTGGCACGCGACGGTAAGAAGACGCCAGACGTGTGACCATAATGCCTTGGAAGTTGGGTAGGCTTATGGTGTGGGATGCAAACTGTGTCATCCGATCATCCTAGCACAGCGGGCTATGCTGGGACGGCTGCTGCAACTATAGCAACCTTATTGGGAGCTATATGTTTACGTGGTTTGGGGTTGAAACGCCAGGACCATAGGGTCCATGTGCTCATCGAATATTTCAGACATTGAAAATCTGTCAAGATATAGCCGTGGTCGCATGTCTGTATTCCATGTGGGTACCAGGAATAACTACATTTTAATAGCATGCGACATCGGCTTCACTTTGATAATTTTTGTGCATTTGTCTTGATTTCAGTCTGAAATATTTTCTTATGTTTACTTTAGACAGTACACATTTATTTTTAATCTGAACCTGAGGATTAGTGACCTCCGCATAATATTAACTAACCAAGTAACACATTTCCTGAAATGAAAGTTAGTTTAACTATACAATGTAAACAGAGTTTAATTTCGTTTGACAAATTTTCTAAACTATCTACACTGTAAAGAGTTCGAAGCTATATGTTATATACACCCGTAAAAATAAAAAAATAAAATTGAAACGTAAACTGATACTACAAGAATTCCAAACTTCATTAAAAATTGTAGCTAAAATATCTCAAACTTATTCCTTTGAAAAGGTTATTCATCCTTTCAAATTAATAACTTTGTGATATTTAAAAAACTACAGGATTTGTAAAATGTAAATCTAAGTATATCTTGGAATTCATTTTTGGATATAAGTTTGAAATATCCTGAGAGTCGGGGGACGTATTCAAGGTAAATTGCAACCCTATACTAAATACACATGCAAACATTTTAATTGATTCCAAGCATATATTTACCAAACTTTAATTTGCAGAGGAGATTTGCATCTACTTAATTGCGGTCCTCAGCAATTAATTAGTTTCATAAATGTATGATACGTGAGAACTTCTGCCCAGTTGGTGGCAGAGTTCTTGCGACACAAACTGTAAACAAATGTGTCCGGATAAATGGTAAATCCGTTCAAAATTTGATGTGTACCCTGCCTCATCCTAGAGTAAATCTCTCATCTCTCTCAATCTCTATCCATTTGAGATCTGTGGCACGGATTTTGTAGGCCCATTACATATTTCTAATCGGAAATAATGTGGCGCTAGAACTATTAAATGCGATTAGTTTATTTTTGTCTGCTTCTCCTCCAAGGCTTTGCACCTTGAAGTTTTTAGTGGCCTAAGTAATAATGCATTTATTTCATGCTTACGTAGATGTATGGCTAGGTGAGGAAAGCCTCGCATAATTTATTGCGGTAATGGTAGAAACTAGGTAAAAATAACGGGTAAGGCAGAATGTTTAAGACCGCCAACGAGACCGTGACTGAGTTCGGCGCGAGCGAGGGTATTGGATTTAAATTCAGTCCAGTTAATGCAGCCAAATTCGGTGGAATCTGGGAAGCCAACGTTAAAGCGGCTACGTTCCATTTGAAACGAATCGCAGCAAATTCTAATCTTACATTTGAAGAGCTTTCCACTCAGTTAAAATTGAGGCAAAATTTAATTCGCGTTCCTTGACAGCTATGTCATCAGATCCCCCAGATTTTAACCCACTAACACCTAGCTACTTCCTGATTGTTGACGTCGTTGACGTCATTGACTTCCGTTGTCGTCAATTGATGGTAGATCGTGGAAAAATTGTTATATATGTAGAGAACTAAGGCAAGGCGTTTAGGAAAAGATGGTCGCAAAAAGTTCTCCCCGAGCTACAAAAGCGAGTCAAATGGCGTGGATCCAAAGGCCAACCTATCAAGATTGGGAGTGTAGTTGTAATAAAAAACGATCAGCTGCCGCCAAAGAAATGGATTTTGGAAGAGTTGAGAAGCCTGTTGTTGGACCAGACGGTTTATACAGTGAGCTCTAAATAAAGTCTGTATCCTGCCAGTTGACAATCCAGGGCTTCTTTAAAACACGCTTCCAAGGGGGTGGAGGATGTTAACAATACAAACTATATGGGCGAAAAGGGAAGCCTTGTAGAGTTAGGGGCTTGGCTCTTTATTACATCCGATAACTATTTAACAATGAAAGCGTTATGTAAAGAAGGTTGTGTGAAGGACCAGCAAATTGCAAAATTGGACTAATAATAATAATAATAATTGGTGTAATTCATTCAAGATTCATTACTTTGCATATTTCTCTATAGACATCCGCAGCTTTAATGAATACTCCCTCTGTGTGGATAAGCCCGTGTTCAATTTCTGCCCTAATTATGTTGAAATGTAGCGGGTAGTCGTAAAATGTGGGATCTGAGTCATGGTCGATGAGATTCTGTGCTCGGGTCACAGGCTTCGTGTGTTTCTGCTTGCTAATGGGCCAAGCCATTAGTGGCCCGGTCCAGAATGACGGAATACTAAAATTTCGTTAAGTACATGAATATCTATAAAATTGAATTGACTGCAACCGAAACGAGTAATTTATTTGTTTGTGATGAAATTGAAAAGGCTGATAGTATGCTATGAAATAAATTTAATTCACCGATCCATCCATATTATGCAAAGCCAAATTGATCGTATTCCTTTTAATAAATCGCACCTAAATGAGTTTTATTTTATTCAGCTCACGATACGCGGTCCTGAGTAGAAATTGCGTGATAAAAAAAAAACTACGTACAAAACAAAAATTGCACTCACACAACCATTATAACCGTTAAATAGTTTCAAAGCGTCCCTTTGAATTTAATACGGTATAGAAATATTATCTTCATTACTCGACGAATATTAATAGTACGAAAGCAATATTAGAGACGTAGCTGTGTAATTAGTAGATACTCGAACAAATAATATGTCTGCATAAATAATATGAGAACTGTGACCAAACGCGCGCGAGCCGACCGAACCAAGTGAGCGGTGCCACGGCAGCGGCCGGCGAGCGCTATTTCCAAAATGTCCACACGTTACTGCTCGTTAAGCCATTTTCTCTGCTTAGTTTTTATTTAAATACCAATAATTCAAAAAATACCAGTTTATTAGTAATTAATTTACCTAAGGCATTATGAAAAGCTAAAACTGATAGGTTACCAAGTCATAACAATGGAAATTACCATCATTAGTTAACATTTAGTGCACACTCTAATCGTAAATATTTAACATTCAATTATGTGCGTTATTATTGTAACAAAGGCATACAAAATTGAATTAAGTCATCATTAAAGACGACAGCATGCATCAATCGTAGTAATTTAGAAACTTTAAATAAGGATTCACTTTTATTCATTATCTTTGTCTATAAACTCAATTTCAAGTGTCTTATATAACGAGACTCAATCGTTTAAATAATATAAAATAAAACGAAAGTGTAGTCTACAAAAAATAAGGGTCGCGCTTCATAAAGTTGTCGATCACTAGGCGAAGATTGACATTTGCATTTCAATGCATTCCTTGGAAGTCATTTGATGTAAAATTGCAACAAATCTTTTATAGAAGAATACAACAAGAACTTTTCTCTGCTATGAACAGCAGCTCAATAACTTTTACGCTTTGATGTCCCATTTGTACGAATATAATGAGTTGAATCAATCCAACCGTAATCACAACGTTTACACAATGAATTCTCTGTTAAATCGTATATTGTTGTAATGAAAGCTGAAATGTGAATAAATTAAGCAGAAAATAAACACGTTCGTAGCATTGAATGGTCACACTGGGAGTCGGATGACATACATACTCGTTGCTTGTCTCACTGAAGCATTGCGCAGCGGCTAGGGTTATCGCGTAAAATATCCTATCGTATACATTAAATGTATTTTTTCATATTATATTATATTCATACAACCAAAAAAAAAAAAAATATGTTGTATGAATCGAATAGATGGCTGCGAGCTTCACAGCACGATTATTTTTAAACTTGAACAAATTGACATTCCATTTCGTACTTGAATTTATACAATAATCTAAAATTCAGAAGCATCTCATTGTAACATTATCTTTCCATTTTAATTATCAATGAGAGCTCTTCCTTTTTTTAATAAAAAAACGATGGGTTGCACTCCGGGAGTGCCGGCAGAAGTGAAAATTTGAATATTAACGTTGTCCATTTTTGGTATTTTGGAACGGTTAGGGAATAATTTTGGACGAATTGCTTAAATTATCAGTATAAAAGTACTATGCTTTATGTGGTAGAATACAATATTTATTTATTGCGCTATCGTACACAAACATGACAATTTATTTTACATTAAAAAGTTTATCTCTCAGAAAAATCAATCAATAAAAATCAACAATCATCCGTCTTACTAATTTTCGATCAGGTCACGTGTCCTGACCCGAGTTTTTTTTTATTAATAAGTGTAGATCAGTGATGTGTCATATGCAACAAACACCATCTTCGGTTGATTTTGAAGTAATTTAGGTAAATCATTAATGTGAACTGGTGCTTGCTGTTAATATAAGTTGGTTATGAATAAATAAACTAAGAAGAGGAATGGACCCACTATCACCATAAAGAACCTTGAGGAACGCCCATTGCCATTTTATACCCTAATGAGTTTATGCCGTTTACTTGAACTTTAACCTCTCTCTTTTCAGGTATGATCTTAGTAGATCAAGAGTTGTATTCCTAACCCCATAGTGCTCCAGTTTCAGCAGAAGGGTCTCATGGTTTACGCAATCAAACGCCTTAGAGAGGTCGCAAAAGATTCCAATGGCATCTTGTGCTTCTTCCCAGGCGTTTAAAATGTTCTTTATTAGAGTGACACCAGGGTCACTAGTACAACGCCCTTTGGTGAAACCATACTGTTGTTCATGAAAGATGGAGTTTTTATTAAAGTGACGTAACATTTTATTCAGCATCAACTTTTCAAACACCTTACTGAGAACTGGTAAAATTGATACAGGCCGATAATTGTTGAGTTCTTTACTGTCACCGGATTTGAACAAAGGAACTACTTTACTGTATTTCATGAGATCCAGAAAGACACCTTGGTCTACACTTGTGTTAACTATGACAGCTAAATAGGGCGCAATGGTTTCGATGATAGATCTGCAGACCTTTACAGACATTCCCCAGAGATCTTCTGTTGATTTGATTTTAACATCTTCGAAAGCTTTTATAACCGCCTGGGGATTTGTATGCTGAAACCTTAACTTCAAAGGCCATGCCTTTACATTCTTTCTAAGTACCAGCAGAGAACTCGGGTGAGGAATTTAAAGCTTCAGTAGTTTTATGGAGAATATTATTACATCTGAGTTGATGGGGCCAAGTGCAGTCTCTAAAATTCAGCATTATGTAATTTTTTCCTACCTGTTTCATTATTTATTCTTTGCCCGGTAGTTTTTATTATATCATCAGCAAATTTGATTTTATTGATTTTGCACACATTTTTGAATGTTTTAGAATATTTTGCAACATACTGATGAAAGCTTGTATTACTCATACCACTCATCATGTTGCTTTAGACCATAAAGTTCAAAAAGTTTTTCCCTGCTTTGACGAATACCTATATCGCCCAATAACTAAATAAGAAAGTTGTGTAAACACTTTTGGTTGTTAGTGGAAATATGAAATTTTAACCTCACATTATTTAATGGGTTTCAAATTAAATTGTGGTCCTTTAGTCCTCTTTTCAAGAATTTTGGCGTAACTTTCAAACTACTTAGGTACAAATAACACGTCTCACAATGTTCCCGTACTTAAACAAAACTTTGGATCTGCCTCAACCTACAGTTCGTTACATGAACATAATGTTTACTTCAATTTCCCGCAGCGTTCAACAGTCTGGAAAATTTAAAAATAAGTACCGCTATATTCTAATTTGTGCTTCATAACTCAGCCCGTTTGTGAGTTCTGAATAACAAATTAGCGCAATGTAATCCAATATGACTGATATTAGTTAAGTTTCTCGTGCACGAGTCACGGTAGCTATTTGACACATCTGTCACACCAGACGCTTATTTAATCTTCACATGATTTATGAAATTAAAATAAGGTCTCAATTGATATGTTGAAGGTCTTATTAATTAAGACCAAGTTATGCTTGTTAGACTTAATCATGAAAACAATGAGTAGAGCGAATCAAAGCAATTATTTTTATCTTGATTATTGCTGAACATCCGCCTGATAAAATCTTTCATAGCATGGAGCCAGAACAGGATGCAGAATAGGAATGATGACAAATATTAAAAATGTTCGAAACATTTATGTTATTTCAAAGAAGTTATAGTCAAATAAACATCTTAAAAATCTGTTAAATAGATGTAAATATGACGAAACTACAAACTTTAATAGTTTTTGTAGGGGATTATTCCCGCCATAGTATGGAGTTACATAGTCGTGACGTCACTTCTATGATAAGCGCGAGGCCTCGCCTCTTAGCTTTATACACATTCAGCTAAAATTAACATAGTCGTTTTAACTGTACGATTTACGCAAAGTAAGCTGTAGCTCTAGGTGTAAGTTACACAAGCATTTGTTCAAATGGAGTTTTCAAAGTTTTAATATATTGTGAAGCTCATTGTAATATAGACGTGAATAGTTCATTCAAATAAATCTCCACATAATAAAATTCTTGGGAAATTAGTAACTAAAAAAAAATGTTTCCGTATAGTTCAAACAATATTATAAAAAGTGTTAAAAATGCCAAGTTATAAACGATACAAAAATTGTGTTAGACAAGGACGTGCTGTCCTTGTCTAAAACAATTTTTGTATCTATTAAACCGTATGGAGGCCTCTATGACCTTGCGCATGTGGGCGCAACTTAACTCGCTTGTGCCGCGTTCCGATGCGCAGATCAATGCGCAGACAATGGTCGCGTTTAAATATTCTTTATTTCCATTCGTTATTTACTCGACTCTCATTCGTCAACTTTAAGGCGTTCATGGTGCGCGTACCGAATTGCTATCTGCCCTTTGTCATGGAGGAAAACTTTTAGCTGCAGGATGTGGTATTCCGTCGCTTTCGCGGACACGTACCACAAGACAGCACAAAGTCAAGCTAGTGCAAATTGAAGTGCTACTAACATAGTCTAAGTATTATTTATTAACACAAGTTTTGGTTATGATAAACATATCTATGTTTAGGTTAAGGTTTTTATCTATAGGCCTGTGTCGCTCAAATAAGTGGATTATTATGTCGTTTATTTGTTTTAAAAAAAACAACATTTAAAAATATAAAAATAGAGGTCGCCGGTATCGGGAGCAGGGTCCAAGCTACCTGTGGTTATTTCGTTACTACTATTTTAACCGTTGGTTGCAGTCTGATAACCCAATATTTTCGTTTTACTTCATTGACAACGGTCTCTTGATTTCCATGGGTAGCGTTCACATGGTAGTGTCGTATAATTAACCGAGTTATGTAATTTAGTCCATCTAATATTGCTAGTCTTCTTATTTCAGGTAGCACGTCTGCAGCAGCATCGATCGCCTATAAAAATACCTACATAAATCTTCATTTTCTCATTTCAGTTGAAATTCACCGAAAAAGGGTTGCACTCTCTCTCGGTTCTATTTCAAAGATATTATGAATATCTTACTACTTCTTTTCGACTAGTCAAAAATATGCTTGTGTAAATAGAAGAGATGACGAATGCTGATCCGTAAATGTAATATACCAACATGTGCGGAATGTGAATTTAATAGGCATGGTTTCATGAGAATAAGCTCCCTAATTCACTTTGACCACTTAATGATTCCTTACTTCGAAACCACGTCAATTCCTTAACTTGACACGGTATCTGCAAATAACTTATTTTCTATGAACGAAACCGCGCAACATAAACACGAAGTTGGCGTGGTTTGAACTGGCAAAATACCACGCTTGAAAAACTTTTCGAAATTAACAATTATTTTTCCTATACACAAACACTAGGGACAGTGTAGTTTTATGTAATTATAAACTATTGAAGAAAATTATAATTTTTCGATTATTCCCTTCAATCACGAAATGGTCCAATCAGTTAATGTTGGTTATATTTTTATTTAAAATCTACAAAATATGTACATGTACACACACTCGGACGAAACAGACGCTACGCTAGTGCGTTCAAAATCATTAATCCTAATAAATTTAAACATTGCTGTCTGATTATTATCATTGTATCACAAACAAGTTATGGACAATACGATACCTGTCGTTAAGAGTGATAGTCAGACTTTCGAGCCTCTGACTACCCGCAACGATTGTTCACGAAAGACAGCCGGGACCAACGGCTTAACGTGTTTTCCGAAGCACGAAGGGGTCTCGGGATATAAAGATGGCCACCACGGACAGACCGTGAAAAGCGTAGCTTAACTAGATAGATTGACCCGTGTAGCAGTTATTACTTAGCTACAAGCCCCACAAAGAAAGATCTATCTGCTAATTATATAAAATCACCAGTTTAAGTAAGCGGCCATTGATACCCGTACAAGAAAAGTTTTTGTATGGAACCTTAATTGTAGGCCTTGCTGAAGTCAGTAAAAATTACATCAGCTTGATGACCAACATCAACAACCAAATACATCTCCCGCCTACACTACACATAAACGTTAATAAAAGCAGGAGCACCCATATTTCTTAATTGATATGACAGCTAAAACACTCATAATCGTGAATCAATTTCGGCTTGTATAGTGAGAAAATAACTAGTTCGAATAATATTTTTTGTACAAATGAGTCTCTCGAGTGTTCCGCACTGCTGTATGGTTGGTACATAATAATTCTGTCAGAAGTTCGGAACACGATTTATTACAAGAAACTATTACAATGCACTAAAGATTATCATGAAATAAAGTCTAACCAACGAGATTGTGCACAAAAGTGTGAATATAATGGGCGATAACAGTAGGTGCTTAATACCGTGCGGTGTGTCAGATATTTAACTTATAATCTTACGTAAATACATGTAAGAATTAGCATTACATTGGCTTAGTTCCCATGGGGGACAAACTAAGAAAAACTACTTCGTGCACTTACAACTGAAGGCCAATTCAATTGTCATTATTTAAAAACGTTCAAAATCTAGTCAATGACTGAATGCCAAAAGTTGACAAAATTTTAGGGAAAAAAGTTTTTTTTGACAGACTTTGACTGAGATTAGAACCAAAACGTTCGCAAAATAGCCCGCTGTAATCAACAGATGGCGAGTAAAAAGGAAATTACCTTCACGAGCAACCTCTGAATTAATTCAATTAGATTCGGGTCACTTTTAACGTACCTATTGAAATACCCTTAAAACACTTCCTTGCGATCTGTACGTAGTTCGATTTTGACAGAGTTGCATTTAGTTACTTGATAAGAGAATGGAAAAAGTTTGACTTTTTAAAAAGAAAACTGGGCGAACTTAAAAGCAGAATAAACGTAGTTTGATACAATAATGGCGCAGTGATGTATAATTATGATACATCCATCTGGGTGGGAAACTTTAAATCATTGTACCTGTGATTCATACTTTTTCACTAACTTCTCCATGAACCATTTGGTTCATGGAGAAGTTTTCCAACGGTAATAGAACGTAATTGCTTTGAATGTTCTTGCTCTATAAATAACTATAGTAAACCACCCTCATGATGTCGGGTGCACTCAGCAGAAATAAGCTTACCTGTAATTACTACTGAGAGGCTTATCTTAGTTGCTAGGTAATCTTATGTCCCCTCTCAGGTCATTAGGACGTCGCTGTTTGCAGGGCTATCATACAGCCGACGTTGCAAGTTACTTGATTTCCATGAAGACATTTAATTTCTCCTATAAATGAATAATCTACATATTTGATTGGCTTGGCTTGGATTGGATTAGCTTCCTATTGGAAGCACAAATCTAATTCTTGTTCAAAAAGAAGACGTAAACTGTGATACTAAAATCCTATCGTATTGGGCTTCTAATATTCGTCCCCTGAAAACTAATTCTGGAAACGTGTACTTACTAGGTACAAGCAGCACTTGGTGCCGATGAAACTCACATTTATTTCCAAGCTGGCATAAAATTTATTTGCTGTTGAAAACCTACAGCGTTAGATACGGTATTTTTATACGAAGAATTCAGTATGCCTTTTACCAGTAAAAAGTAGCTTGCTGTTATGTGGTTCGTTGTTATTAAAATGAGCCGATCGGTTCTCTATTGTGTCACCTAACTTTTTTATGCATAATTTAAAGTGCCATAAATTTTTCTGTCCTAGTCATCATTTGTCCGAATGATAACAATACAAGGCAATAGGACGAATGCCGCCATCCCTCTTGCGCAGGGCGCATAAAGTGACCCCGTACAAAACGTCGATGACGGCCTCGTTCACCTTGCCAGAGAGAATAAGGTTGACCAGAGCAGTAAGCTCCATCAAGAGCAACTCACCAGCTTCCCCGGCGCCTGAACAGATAAGGTCCTTAATGTGCTGTGGACTCAGACCTTCGAGGCCGCCAGCAGAGCCGCTCCGGAAGGAACTAATGGCTGATATCAACTCTCGACCTGTAATGGTGAGGGAGTGATTATCCGGATCAGGGGAGTCGGGATAGGAAAGGCCACCCCTTGGGGCAGGGTGTTTGCTCTGCAGAGCTGCGAGTGTCTCTGGAGATAACGGTGCCACCACATCGCTACTGAAGAGGATCCTGGCTGCTCCGCTAATGTCACCTTCCCCTAATTTACATTCTACTAAATGGGATATACCTCTTAATAATTAGAAATATAACGTAACTAATATTACAATATAACTAGAAATATTACAGTTTCCTTTAATTGGTGCAGTTAATGTCACCTATGTCTAGCAATATGCATGCAAACCATCATTGTAATACTCGACAATGGACACAAAAGCTTTAAATAAATTAGAGAGAGTGTGATTTAAAAAAAAACTGTTATGACGACGGGCAAAATGCTTTAGCATTATATACATAAATTATTGTTTTTTTGACATATTGAGACTGAGATTATAATGCGTACGTTTTTAAAAATACGGAAATTGCCCCTGTGATATACTCGTAGGTACCTAATAGAAACTAGTACTTACTTATTTTGATAATTAAACGGGTTCACCCCTGGACAATTATAAAGGCCGTCCGATCGCACACCTTAAGTCTCTTAAAGACGGTGTTTGCTCACACCAGTAACCAGTCACCACACTGAATATTGTATACGCTGAATGCTCAGCGAATTATTCCTCATTTACTAACCTCTGCGGCAGGCCAATGTGTTCCTGTGAAATGAAAACAAAGCTACTTACTGGCATAAAGTGGTAGTTTCAGGCAGACTTAATTACCACCAACAAGGTGAGTCAGCATAAAATATTAACAAGCGACCACAGCTTTTACGTTACGTTATTTATGGTACTGAAGTATAGAAAAATTATTTAGCCTAACGAATGAAGAAGGTACTTCTACGTTTGTTATTGATAGCTTGATGAACTCGGTGGATGAGGAAAGTTCTGTGTAAAGCTAATTAGCTGAATAAATTCATTATGTTAATTCTACCTGTTGCTCGGACGCGGATCGTGACTGTTGCGTATAATGTAGAACGAATGCAGATCTCATTAACTTCTTCCGACTTGACTGAAATGACTGTTGAGTTGTATTCGAAAGTGAGTACAAGGATTAACTCATACGAGAGGTGAGAGTAAAACATGGAATTAGTATGTCAGGATAAAATGATTTCGTGTGAAAAAAAAGTCTTGATAAAACGTGTTCGACTTTCAAATGTTCAAATTAATCATTCATTTTAATTTTGTGGTCAAAATATGAAGCTGTTTAATTTTGCATATTTAGCCATCATTAATTTTGTTTATACCTTTACACATAAACCTTCCTCATTTTAAACATCAAGGAATATTTAAAAAATAAAAATTTGTAAAGAAATTTTTTAACAATTTTTAAGTATGTAGATACACATGGGCTGTGTAACTCGTGTATTTTTTTATGATTTATTTGATATTTCGTATTTCTTTTACATTTTCGTTTTTGAAGGGTATATAATACGAAATACGAGTTAATATGTATTAAAAGAACTTTTATGACTGGACAAAATCTTGGTACAGAATTATTAGATCAATACGAGTAAGAAAAATATACAACTGATCCTATACATGAAGTATAGGATCCCCGGTTTGGACGGTTTTACCACTAAGGTTTACAAACTCTTTCCTGCCCCGCTAATAATGCTTATGACCGCCATCATTAATGGCGCCTTGAGCAACAACACCTTCTCACAAGCGTTGAAAGAAGCGACCGTTTTCGGTATCTTAAAACCAGGCAAGACAAAGTCTGAGCCCTCTAGTTTACGCCCTCTAGCTTAATTAATGTTCTCGGCAAAATCTACGAGAGGCTTATTTATAAGCGTCTCAAAGACTATGACGAAGCAAAGAGCCTCATACCCAACGAGCAGTTTGGTTTCCGAACCCAACACTCGGGTATTAGATCAGTACGAGTAAGAAAAATATTAAATTGATCCTATAAATGGAGTATAGGATCAGTTTTATATTTTTCTTGATGTCTGAATGAGTCGAAATGTTATCACGTTAAGTATTTACCTACTTTTAATAAAAGAGCATTGATCTTTAAGAGTGTTGTTATTATACATTGTTTTTCTAGAGTTGGTTTAATAGGACCTTCCACTTTCATGATAGAGAACATAATATTTTATAGAGTAACATTTTGGTAGTTTTAAGATAACAACCATCTCTCTAATAATATTTTCTTGTTAAAATATATAATACTCGTGGTATTTAGGTCATTACTAAGTAGTAGAATAGAGGTAATCAGCTTATTGAAGTAATACAAAAGTAATATAGTTATTTATAATTTTATTATGTTTGTTTCAGGTAAGGGAAAGCACACAACATACTCTATTTACGGGTTACAACCGAGGTTAGACTGCCTGAATTAAAGTAGCCATGTCAATCAAATATCAAAGTGAATATTCACATGCTAATAGTCAAATAAAATAAAAATCAGACACTCAAAATGAGCGGTCATAAAATAATCATATTTTTTAAATATTGTTACTGAAAACTGCTTTCCATGCCATTAACACAAAGACGCAATTAACACGGTACTCTTGTTACCCCGCGCGTGAAACAGCGTGCACATATCAATTACGCTGTACTGCGCATTACTCTCACACTCAATCATTTTTTGCATCTTCAACAGTTTTATGAACAGCGGAGCATTTAGGCTAAGGCAGCAGACGGTCTGAGTCAGAGTCTCCTGAACACACTCCATGAATCGTAAACTGTATGTGTTCTGTGAGGGAGGATCTGACCCACATAAACAGCAACGAATAACTTAGATTTTACATTTTTAAACAACGTGTAACAGAAGTGTTTAGGTTTATTGTGTTCAGATATTGATGTAGTTCCCTGATTATTTTTTATTGGTACAATGGTTTTCTTGTTCCAAACATGATTTTCTTCTTACAAATAACAGGTTAGTCATAACTGTACAGGTAATCCGATAGGATCTGTTGTTGTTGTGTATAGTAAATAACAAAACAAGCTCCTTGAGTAACGTTTTTTTATAAATTAGGTCGATCAGTCACCGCTTTTAGAGTGTAATAAGTCTTTTTAAGTTGCTTAAGATTATTCTGTCTCTCAAAGAACCTTTCAGGCGATAAGTTTTATAGAAGCCGAAGTAGAAACTGGAATGACACTCTTACATACCGGTTTCCGACTTGGCAAGTATCCGAAGTTGTGGGGGCAATAATACAGACGGTGGCAGTGTGTACCCAGGTGTCGTTATCAAAACCAATTGTCTTGAGTGACTTGCAGATTAGTTTCATTTCCAATATTATGAAGTAGTAATAATGAGGAGTTGATAATAACAAATAAAATTCTTTATTTCTCCAAAAGCCATCACATTACAATATTCAAAGACTAAGAGCATTTAAGGCTTATAAAAAGGTCACAATAATTTTAATACTCTGACTCCTAAACTAGGCGTATGTGCCTGTATTTATTGATATTTAATATAACATTGAGATTAAGATGTTAAGTGCTCGTAAATCTTTTAATTGAACTGTCTATAAAAATAATTACGTTTCCGGTTCTGATGGTTGTGCATTTATTATTTGTATACCCTACTCTCAGGTACATATTAACAAAGTGGATACAAGAGAAAATATCCGTATACTGGAACATAGTTGCATACATGAAGTATAAGTTTAATATTTTGCATAAATTAACGTATTCTGAATTCCAAATTGTGAAAACCAACTGTAAAGGTTTTAGAGTAATTTACGAAAAGACATGAACCACAAAGTGCATTCCATGTACTCGTACATAGTAAATATATTGTATTAAATAAAATAGAAAAATGAATTAAGACGTATTTTCTACTTCTCTAAACTTATCAAATTAATTACAGAATATTAAGTAATGCAAGATGAATTCAAAGTACAGTTTGTCAACTTCTGCCATAATGGAACATAGAAAAAGATAAATATAATAATGGACGTTCCTCACCATGTATGAAGGAATGTGATTTGGACGACAAACAATTTTTTGCTATTTGTTGCATTTAATAAAATGTGTCGTCATAGTAAGTAACAGTCTATGTCAAAAAACAATGTAATGTTATTGCAGTTCCTTCGTTGCGTAATGTTTGTGTTTTTGCGATTATTTTCTAATATTTTGACTCCTGGTAACACCTCTACGGCCTCATTCCTTCTTCCACTCGATTACCTTGCTATTAACACTGGACTCTGATTTGCATTGCGTTTCGCAGGAAAGTAGCGTTAAAAGTCAATATTTTTTGCAACAAGAGAAGTCTATCAAAATAACACCAATCACATTTAGTAATTGCAGAACCCGAGTTCCAAAAAGCTGTAAAAAGAGAAAATCTATGTAATGTGACTCGCTTCCTGTAAAAAGCGTCTCCTTGCGAGTAATCTCGTTTATAGAGGTAATTAGAAATTGTCTTATCTAGCGTAAGCTAGAGAGTATGCGGGTAATGTCCCACGTCTCGTATTATGTGTCACTTGTGATAGTTTTGCGGCTATAAATTGTATGAAGTGCTTCACTCCATCTACCGATAGAAGTGGGTCACTGTGTTGGAAGCCGGTAAAGGAGCTTAGATTGCACCGAACGTGCTCGATACAGAATGAGTACCTATTAAGTATCCGTAACCGGTCCTCTATAGGCAAAACCATTTAATCTTTTTCAAAGGTCAATACTGATTCACACGGTGCCATTCAATTGCCAGTCGCATGCCATAAGTTGAAGCAACATCGAAAGTTGCAACGTCTGACCGGTAGTGTTTAGACGGCGCGCACGTCATTTGTTGCTTAAATTTTATTTAGCTGTTCCCGCGGCATCACTCACGTAACAACATATTTTATTAGCGTTATAAGTTAATACTAATGTGAAGTCGTAGTGTATTCGTAATATCCACCACAACATCTATTGATTTAGTTAATTCTAAACGGGCACCCTGCCCATCTTACAAAGCTCAAAATATCCCCGAAATCATATTAAATAAATGTTGGCACAATCGCAAGAAAGTTTGGAAGTTAGGTCACAACTATTTCTAACTATTTAGTCACATAACTGAACATAGTAATTAATTACTTTTTATCTAAGAATTTGACACAATCACGAATCAGCTAGAACATAGTATCCTAGCTGATTCGACTTTGAGAGAGACATAAAAAAAATGCATTAAATTACATTATTTTCATTCTGTCGACAAAATACAAGCAGCTACGCAAACACAACTGTTATTATCTTGCGAATGAGAGGGAGTTTCCATGTTTCCCTTGGGGATAACAACGCTCCGGCTTCCACTAATTCATAAATTTTTCGATGTCTCATATTAAATTTGCAGTATCCACAAGTTAAACGTAACAGATAAGCTAAAAAGCTCTTTATTTTAAAACAGAAACCATGCAACATGCAATAAGTCTTCACTGGCCTGTTATAACTGACACCCTATTAATCTTCAACACAGTTCAGAGTTAGACCTTACCAAAGGTCATATTGTCTAGCACGAATATGAGACATTACGCCAACAATTTGGAACAATCATCTACGAATGACAAAAGTAGAGATTTTAGTGGCAATAGTCCGAAAAATAAATGATACCACTATCTAGCTAGAGGGTCGTAAGCTGAACAGCATGAGTGTGAATACTATGGAACAAAATGTCTGGCTGAACTAGGGAACATATTTGGACCTAAGCATTGAGACGGTCATCATTTGCGATAATTGCAGTTGGTCTAGCTGTGATACATTTAAGAAAATATTATCAAAGATAATTATGCCTTGAGCATTGTTAACATAGACTTCTGCTGTGTGTGTCATGTTTCGTACAAACCATATGTTCTACTTAATTTTAAAGGGTGCATCATATTTTGTTACAAATTGCTTATGAAACGACCTCGATAAAAAGTTTGCATAACAGCGAAGTGTAAAGTTGCGAGCTTATCACATTGACCCGCTTATGCTTGACTACTACGATATTGATCGTTCTCTCCACTTGATTACAACTTATGCATATACTAAGTAGTTAATTATGGATGAAATAATGACGAATGGATACTACCTTTATTAACTCTTAAGAATTACATAGATTACTTATATTGTCGTGAATCGCAATTTACAAAAATGCGTCCGCAATTTGTTCAAGCGATTTACTTCCTGAAACTTTCATGAGATTTCCTTGTCTTTTAAAAGAAAAAAAGAAGTTTATTTACTCCAGATCTGCTTAAGATGAAGGTTGAAATAATGTTTTACGATTTTACAGTCACCAAAGGCATTTTCAACGTTAAACCACGAAGTCCAAAATATTGTGTGGCAATAATAATTTCCGTTCGGTCCATCCTGGAATTGTTTTCGCCATATAAACTCGCTCAATGCGACCGCGTTTTATTTAAGTTGCTCGATGCAATTTTCAAGCAATGTATTTATATTCACCTGGTGTTTATTTTTCATGTTCTAATTTATTTAACTGTAAGCGTGAAGATGGTGTGCATGGCACCTACCGTGCAGTGAGATACCAAATTATACAAGTAGTAGCTTTATTAAAAATACATAATTGTCAAAGTATTATGTTTCCTGTCGGTCCCATTTTGTACTAGGTATGAATGGGGTTCGGGGCACGAAAATCAAATTTAACGTTTTTTTGCAATTTGCAGGTCTGTTTCTTATTAGAACCCATGTTACATGTTTTTTGGCCCATATTACAAATCTTGGCCTTTACAAAAAAAAAACTACTAGATATTCAAGATTATTGCGATAGTCAATACAAAGTCGAAATTCACCGGTTTTCTTCCTAACGAGGATTATGGCACTCACACAAGATGAAGTAGAGCGTATGATATCTAAAAACTCTTAAATCATTCCTCTAACTACTTCCTTTTCTGCAATTGCCAGGCTATAGGGCCTAAAAACTACCGGTTGATCATCACTTAAGTCTACTTTCATGTTACCAACCGATGTACTACCTAATTCCGTTAAATCTAGAGCAAAACATTTTCGGTATTCATTTAGTAATGACAATAGCTTTTCTTTTGCTGCAGGAAATAGATCATCAGCAATATTTAATTGAGCTTCTGTTAAGGTTGTAGGCACACGAGCTGTATAGCATGTGAAATTTAAAACGTGACATGCTTCCTCTTCGTGGGCTATTAAAAAGTGTGCTTCGAAGCCTAATCTCGAAGAGGGTGCACAAGTAACAAATATCCGAGTAACAAAAGTCCGAGGCCATTCCGAAGATAATACATACCAAACATAACCGAATATTTTACTTGTTCTTGCTATCTTACACTACCTTCTACGAATATTTCCCCAGTAAAACTAGGATCATTACTGTATACCTCGACAATAGTAAGTCCTGATACTTCAGTCTTATTTTTAGAAAATATTTTTTTATTTTATGGTTATAGCTTTCGAGAATGCCCAGACTTGATATATCTAAACAATCGCTAGTTTTTTCAAATATGATGTGCGACTGTTCTGTGTAACGTAATAAATGGCTCTAACTACATAAAGGATGCTAGTAGACTTGGAACAGATAGTTAATTGATGAAATATAAAATACAGGTTGTAATATTAAAAAAAAAAACACTAAACACGGTTCACGCGACACTGAAGTTATTATAGAAGGCTTGAATTGAAGTCCGGAGGAGGAGGATGAAGGATCTTCGTAGATTGGCTTCGTGAAGGAAAGAAGAGGAGGAGGTGGAGAAAAAGGACACCTGAAGTGTCGAAGGGAGACTTTAGAGTGCCAGTATCCTTCGACAAAGCTCGACGAGTCTCCAGGCAGAAGGTTATATAGCAGAGTGTAGACGTAAAAGTGATGGATGAACAGATGGTTAGTTAACGAAGCCCGGACGCCGAATCCTCGGCAGCACATTTGACCAGAAAACGAGAGGGTATACCGTCCGGACCAGCGCATTTATTAAGATCCAGTTGTTTCAATGCACGCAAAACATAATCGTACTCAATATAAATCTCCGATAAAGAAGAGTTACATTCAATACCTGCACATGCCTCACCACTAGGGGGAGTTTCAGACGTATCCTCAAAAACTGAACTAAAGAACTTCGAAAATAACTCGCTAATAACTTGAGTGTCGGATGAAACCACTCCACCAAATTTCATCGTTTGTGGTAAGCCATTCGTTGTTTTTTTGTTATTGACGAACTTCCAAAATGATTTGATATTATCAGATTAACAGTCCTCTGTGGATTTTATAAAAGAACTATAGCATTATTTTGTAAGAAACTTGCACCTACTACGCAAGATCGAGAAGGTTGCGTAGTAGAAAAATAAATTTCACAGATGATTCAAAAAATATAATAACCCCCGTAATTGTCATAATCACGGGGGTTATTATATTTTTTGTATCGTCTGTGAAATTTATTTTTCTCATTGAGACATTTTTTAAGAGCTGGAGAGTACCAGAAAGGCTGAGCAGACTCACTCAATTTGGTTGTGGGAGTATGCTTGCTGATAATAGAGTTGAGAACCATGTAAAACTCATCCACCGCCAGATCGATATCACTTGACAATAATAGGTCAGCCCAATCAACCTCTGCGATAGCCACCTTTACCTTCGCATATTCACACTTGTAGAAATTGAGTCGTTCGGTGTTGTTAGGTTTAATTTGTTTAGTAGGAATGCTGCCTTTTATTTGTATTCTTAAAGGTGGGTGATGATCATCAACCCGACTGAGTGGCTCATCATTTAACATTACTTGGATACTATCAGAAGTACAGAGGACAAGGTCTAAAAATCTGTTGTTGCTTTAGGTATATGATTAAACTGTGACAAATCACAAAGGGCCAACAAATCCAGCAAGAGAGAGGACTTACAGTCAGGAGCTGCTACAGAATTCGTCAATTTGCTGCAAGATGGCGAGGCTGTCCATAACAAACCCGGAACATTAAAATCTCCAATAATCAAATTGACACATTCGTCACGAGAATCCGTTACAATCTTTTGTGTATTTGAATAAAAAGCTTCAAGGTCAGTATTTGGTAAATCCGGGGGAAGGTAACATACGCAAACGTTGTACTGATTCTCGTGCGAGTTGTTAGGCAAAATACTTACCCAAATGTCTTCCACTCTGCTGTCCCATGAGGAATGTCTTATCACTTTGTAATGTTTTTTATAGCTATTAAGACATCCCCTCCATCAACCTTCGTTACACATGAACTTTCGCGGTCTCTTCGAAATACGTTATACCGTTGGTCAAATAGCTCGTTATCAAAAATTCCAGAATTAATATTCGTCTCCGTTCAACAAATGATATCATAATTACAATTAAGTGAATTAACATACAGATCCTGCAATTTTGATCTTATTCTATTCACATTCTGATAATAAATTAACATTTAAAGGTACATAGATAAACGTGATAATCAATCGTGTGAGTTTAGATTAGACGAGTTTAGCTAAGCAACTAGCGTCTTTTATAAGTATAGCCTGCTCTTGCTCAATCTTTCTAACATAAATGCGGCCGTATTTTACCCATACAAATTTATAAAAGCGTTCCTTAGCTGCAATTTTCGTCACGGCATGAAGCTTCTTGCATTCGGGTGAAAGATGTTCCGCCAAGTAAATAGTGCGTTTATCTCCAGGAACGCCCAGGTGCGACGAGTTTAAAACGTTCTCTTTTTTGCCTTTATTATATTGCGTGAGGGCTGAGAGTTGATCTAGTTGCCTTTCTTATGGTAATGTTGCCAGTATATTTCTTGGACGGACAGATTCACTGTTTATTTTTGCAACGCGACGAATTGCTTGTAAGTCTGTATCAGGGATTGGCACTTAAAAAATTGCAACTAGGTTTTCTGTTTTCCTTTCCGGCACACAATGAATTTCAATATTGCGGCTTCGCGATAATTTTTCAATCGCTTTCATACGACGTGTAAGTTCAGTCATGTCTTTGCGGAGTTTAATGTTCTCAGACTCAAGCGACTGGATGGTATACCGAACCGAAGCTAGATTAACATTAATGTCTTTTTGTTCAGCCGCTAAAAAATCTGTAGTGCGTGTAAAATCCTCGCTCAAGCTGTCGATCGTGGATGCTATTTCCTTCTTGATGTCTGCAGTTAGGGCAGCTCTGATGCCTTCAAGCTTACAATCTAGAAGTTGGCCAAATTGCTCGTATGAAATAGCACAAGTAGCATCTGGCATATTAACTAGCGTTCCAGTAGCAATTTGAAGCGAAGACTTCTGCGGAGACAATTTTGAATCGCTATCGGGAATGTCAAATAAATCATCGCAGGACATGTTAGCGTCTTCACGAAGAATATCAAATTGGTTTCGCACCGGAGTATTGTCTTGTTTAGGACGGGCTATGTTGCTACACGTAGGGCAAACCAGTTCCGTTTAAGTTCGTAATGATGGCTTTTGAAGTAGTTCAGGCTTTTATAATCATAAAAACCACGACATGACGAGCAAACCAATAACTCTCCGCGATCTATAATTTTGCTACATGCCACACACTGCATCTTACCTGTCGGCTATAGTTTGGTACAGAAAATATAGATTTGCTAATTAGTAAACGCACAGATTAGGTAGACGTGTTTATGTTATATGTGTCACTTTGTCACAGCAAGCAAGCACTAAGCGAGCGATTTGCGGGTTGCCCTAGGTCAGGGACACGGCCGTTATTGGATTTTTTTAGTTAAGTTTCTGCTTATATCTCAGGTGTTTGTGGATCGATTTTAATCAAATAAGCATCACCGCACACATTTTGCACCCGTTCACATAAGTATATCAGTTTTACTGTGATAACTACACTTTAAACCACTACTATCACGGATAAAACAACGAGGTAAAAAATAAGATGTTGCTCTGTACGTGACCGACGTATTTGTCTTTGTTGTGTGTATGTGTGTTTGTTGTGTGTGAAGGTAACTGCCCCATAATTTGAGTCCTTACTTTAGCTGTATATCGGATGCACCATATACAGTTTCTTACATACTTTTTTGCCCAAACGTTTATTCCTATGATCCAATACTTGGAGCGTAAGTAGGTAATCATTAATTGCGGAACACCGTGCATAGTTTTCTCATGTGCATCCGCTATCAAAAGATTTAAGAAATAAAAATAACAGTTATGAAATAAATATGCTAAGCGTGGTTTCACAAGATAATATTTTATTATATTATTAAGTAACAAAAACATTCATAATAAATCATAGTACTTACGTTTAAGTATTTTTTTGGGTATGGCATCTCGCAGGTCAACCTAGAAGGTTGTCGTCTGCTTAACCGGGCTTGCCTGTGGATGCCCTAATAAATTAAGGCCCCCAGCCAGGGCTTAAAAAGTTAAAAACTAAGCGACTACACGCTAAAGCGAATCTCCCCTTTGCGTTTCTTTACAGCACGCTGTAATTTGCGAATGTGGGCTTGAAAGGGCGTGGAAAGAGTCGTAGGCATGAATAGCCGCGTTCTTCTCGGTTATCAGGTCACGTACGTCAGTAGGCAGTTGCCAGCGGTAGTTTTCCATCAACTGAACTTCCCGTGAACAATCCTTCAATATGCATTGAACGTGCTCTGTAAACGAGTCGATTGCGGCCGTAGTGTCGGCGACTGACACTATATGATCGGGGATGGTGTCCAAGTGAGGCGACGTGGTGGATTTCAGTATTTCGCTTACTTTCCTATAGTCGGTTATTTTATTTTATTTTATTTTATTTTATTTATTTGGAAGAACAAACAATTACACATTATATATTACAAAGAAGTAGAAAATTAGTAGTTATACAAATGTGCAACCAACAACGCTCTCCACAGATACACAAGAAGACAAAGACAATATTGGTAAAGTAAAAGTCGGACAGAATAGATAAGTACATGACAGAAAATACACATAAGTAAGGAACATTACAGATAATTTATATTATTCACATGATTTTTTGAGTCTGTCAAGCAATAGAGTTCTAAATTTTCCAGCGGATAAGGCAAATAGATCCAAGTTAGAGAAATACTTATTGAAATTGCTTGTGAGGCGACGTAAAGGCGAACGTAAACCTGCATTCGTACGACTAGCAGTAACGGCGAAAACAGGTCGTGAACGCACCTCACGTCCCTGAATGGTTCTAGGGACAACATAGCACAACTTGTTACGAATATCCACACAATCGTACGAGTTGTTACACAGATCGTATAAAAACATAGTTTCTAGAAAAGTACGTCTAGACTTCAAAGAGAGCAAGTTGTATTCCTTCAATAAGTCGATATAGGGGTAATAAATACGACTTCTAGAACAACGGTAATGCATCGTTTTCAAGAACTTACGTTGTACACGCTCGATACAGTCAGTATATTTATTATAATAGGGACTCCACACCGGAACCGCATACTCTAGTTGAGACCGGATTAATGATCGATACAAATGTAAATATGTGCTCGGGTGGACGAATTCCGTAGCTGATCTTATTACGAATCCATACATACGATAAGCCTGACTCAAGATTTTATCAACATGTGCGTCCAGGTGCAATTTATCATCGAGCAGTATTCCCAGGTCCCGAATTGTGTTAACTCTGGCTAAGATTTCACCTTGTAGTGCATAGGGGTGTTTGAATTGGTTTTTATTTTTAGTAAAGCTGATAAAACAACATTTGGGAATACTAAGTAGTAGTTGGTTTTTAATACAATATTCTACTAAGCGATTAAGATCTAGTTGGAGTAAATGACAGTCTTGTATTGATCTAATGGGTCTAAAAATTTTAAGATCGTCCGCATAGAGTAGGAACTTAGAGTTAAGAAAACACATATCGATTTCGTTAATAAAAATTACAAATAACAGAGGTCCGAGAATTGAGCCCTGAGGCACTCCTGACGTTGCGGTTATGGTGGTAGAATAGAAACCATTGACAGCTACTCTTTGTGTTCTATTTGACACATAAGAAATGAACCAACGTAACAAATCACCACGGATACCGTTAAATGCCAGCTTTTTCAAAAGCAATTCATGATCAACCTTGTCGAAGGCTTTTCGAAAGTCAGTGTATACAGCGTCAACTTGCACACGAGAGTCCATACTATTAAACAAATAGTCAGTGAATGCTATCATATTGGTTGTTGTAGATCTTCTTTTTACGAACCCATGCTGGTGCTGTAATATTTTGTCATGGACAATCGGATACAACTGATTGTGAACGAGCCTCTCGAAAAGCTTCGACAAGGCCGACAATATAGAAATGGGCCGATAGTTTTCAACATCCTGTTTTGGACCAGTTTTATGAACGGGAGTAATATTTGCTCGCTTCAAGACTTCGGGAAAAGTTCCCTGACATAAACATTTATTATAAATAATACGCAAAGGTGCACATAACGCATGAGCCGCCTTATTAAGGAAAATTGGTGGAATACCGTCTGGTCCTGGTCCTTTAGTACAATCTAAAGATTTGAGGGCACTAAGTACTTGGCCAGTACTAAGCACAAGGCTACTAACAGGAGAACAATTCTCAGCATATTCAATGTCGTGGGTTTGAATATTTGCGAGAGTGGCGGGTTCGTACACCGAGTGGAAAAAGTTTGCAAAGAGATTACAAATCTCCTCGGGATCAGTTGACGATTGATTTTTATAGTGCATTGTTGAAGGGATTGGAGCCCCAGATTGCCGATTAGAAACATAAGTCCAGAAATATTTGGTGTTTATTTTAATACTATCTTCTACTGACTTTAGGTACAGACGGTAACAGTTCTTGGATTCAGTTTGGAATCTCGACCTATAAAGTGAAAACTGTTCATAGTCAGATATGTTTTGATAGGTCTTCCATTTATTCCATGCCTTACATTTATTTTTAAAAATGTGTATTAAAGAGGGGGAAAACCACAAAGGAAATTTGGTAGACCTAAGTGTCTTTAGAGGAACATGATCTTTAATAATTTGGTAAACAATTTCATAAAACGTATTCAGCGCGTCTTCTGCAGACTGCCCGTGAAGTTCATCATCCCAGTTTATATTGAGTAAATCGCGATTAATAAATTCATAATTCGCTTTCAAATAATTGTGCTTTTGAACCGTCTTTCGCATCATTGAACTATTACGCAATTTACTGGAGACTAAAATATACAACGGTGGGTGATAGAGATCTGGTTTTAACAATACATCAGTGGGTGTCAAAACAGAACAGTCGGAATTACTTATCACTAAATCCAAAATCTTTCCGCTAGAGTTCGCAATATTATTGTACTGATAGGCATTGAGCACAGACATAAAAGTACTCAAGTGCCTGCAAACAGGGGAACTACCAACACACATTTGTTGCGTGGCAGCCGTGTTGTTGCTACCAGCGAGCCATCCAATATCCGAAAGATTATAATCTCCAAGTAAATAAAAGTTTTGAACGCTCCTGTCCTCCATCAAGGTTTGCAGGGACTCTAAGTATGCAACATAAATACAGTCGGGTGTTTTAGGTGGGATATATGCTGAACATATTATATCACATTTTCCTCTCGTTGCGCTAGGCAAGCGTAGGATGACATGTTCAATGCTTTTTTTAAAGGCCACAAAGGGTTCAACTGTACTGGACCTTAGTCCCTTCAAAACTGCAACAAGGGTCCCACCTCCATCCTTTTTTTTAGTAGCCTCACGATCACGGTCGCATCTGTATACAGTATAACGGTGATCAATGAACTCGGAGTCAAATATTTCAGGGGTGAGCCAAGTCTCGGTGAGTATAATAATGTCATAACAGTTCGATAAAATATTCATATATAGACCATGCAGTTTAGTGCGGAGCCCCCTACAATTTTGATAATATATAGTTAATTTTTCATCAGCCATTTTCATAAGGAAGGAAACCTAAAATAATTACAGTTATCGGGCCAATTAAAATAGCATTACGGACAATATCAAAAAACAAAAAAATATACTTAAAAATGTTCTCTTTGAAATCAAACGATCTTAATGAAGTCAAAAATATAAATATTGTTAAGTTATTAAAACTATTAGAGCACAGCATCAACAGGCGCAACAAAAATAAACATGATACACATTTAAAAAAGTACATAAAACGTCCAGAAAACACACATTTAAAATAGCAAATACAATCTCCAGACAACACTAATACATGCATCCTCCGATCGCACCGCCCAACCAGTGCCCCCGCAATGAGATTAATCAAAACAACAAGAACACCAGCCAAACAGTACGACCAGTCCGCCATACAAAAAGAAAAATCAATGAGCATAAACAAAGACATATACGCAATGCCAATAAGTCCGCTAGTTATCCTTCGCGGCAGCAGCACCAGGTCTGATTTTTCCAAGATCCTGGTGTGATCGAATGGCAAACGATTTGCATTGTTCTTTTTCTCTAACCAGAATAGTCCCATGTTTAACCCACACAAATTTATAATTATGCTTTTGGGCAATTTCCTTAACGTCACGAAACAAATGTTTTCTCTTCAACGTTAGATGTTCATGCATGTAAATACGTGAAGGTGTGCCAGAAATGGTAAGTTGGTCGGAGGTCAGCCCTTTGGCTAGTCGAAAGGCACTGAGTACATTGTCGCGAAGTATACGTGAGGACAGTTTTACGACAATGTTTTTCGGTTTGTCATTCTGCTGGTGTGCATGAGGAACACGGTGTATTGCAACAATATCCCTAGTACTAATGGTGTTATTAATTTTTGAACCTATGTTTTCCATGATTGTTATTAGGTTTTCATTACGTCTTTCAGGCACATTACATAGCTCCAGGTTGCACTGTCTGGCATTTTGGTCAAGATAGTCAATTTTTGCTAAAATATCATATCATCATCTGGGTCTGAGGGGGACTCACCGTTTGCTTGTGCAACAATCACTTTTATACGCTTACTCAGTGGCGGGAGCTATGAATCACACAACACTTGCGTTTGCAGTCGCAGACGCACGTTTCATTTTACGTTGAGCACAAACTTACTGAGTTTTTACATTTAGTCATTTTAGCAGTTCATATTTATTTATTCATCTATATTGTCTACCCTAGTATTAAATTATACATTCTGACATATCCTACATCTGGTATTTAGATTTTCGGTACAACTTACCCCAAAAACAAAAATTCTTTGATCAAAAATAAACTTTACGTAGGTAGGCTCAATCTTCAATTTGTAAACCAAGCTATGCCGTTTACATACGAAATTGGTAAATGACAGCTCTTAAAGTAACATCCCGGACTGCAAAACGACAGCTCTGGACATAAGCAGTGCCCGCAATCCTTGTACAAATGCCGTGCGAAAACGCCCGCGTTGACTTTCTGTAAGAAGTCTGGCTGTCCAAATTGATTAAAATCTAGATTTTAGGTAGGCATATAGAAATACTGCCATAAATAAATTATAAGGAATCCTATACGACTACGGAGACCCTAAAACATCAATTCGATTAATATTTGGCAGTGATGATGATTGTATTATGTATTAGCTGATTAGTAGGCCGAATACCGTTAACGCAAAAGAATTAAAGAAAAATGACGTTAAAAAGGGCTGGCCCCGATAATATACCTGCTTTGCTTTTAAATAAGCTGTAGGATTTTCTTTAACTGCCATTAAGTATTACATTTAATCATTTTGTGCTTTGGGGTTCTTTTCCGACCATTTGGAAGGAAACCAAAATTGTGCCAATTTTCATAAACGGGGATAAGTCCGATGTGAGCAATTACAGGCCCATCGCCATTATATACATACTTGCGACGGTATTTGAAGCCCTGATATGCCCTGTGCTAGCTGAACATTTATCACTGTTAATTATAGATTGCCCTTATGAATTTATGAAGGTGATATAGACAGCTACCAATTTGCAACAATGTCTTATAAATCAACATAATTTATTTCGGTGACTTATGTTGAAAGCATTGTTGCATATTATTACTGACGTCTTGCATATATACGTAGGTAACTACGCGACCTCACTCGTCCCGCTCCTTATTCTTACTTCCAGTATTTTAATTAGTGAGGCATTTATTCACCCCGGCCTCTCCCGTGATTCCACAATTTTTATGGATATTATGAGAGATTAAAAACACGTATTACAAAATTTTCATAAAGACAATATATACCAAATAATGGCTTTCAGTTTGTAAAATACAAAGTTTTGTTTTAAGAAATAAGATTAACAGCACACCAATTTGAGACTAAGCTATCAGTGGTTACCTCTACAATATTGTGACCGTTACAAGTTTGTGCACGACTACGGGGTTAATTTTTTTAAACTTTACATTTTAGCTCATATTGAAGTACAGAACAGTCAAAAAAGCTCTCACGTGAAAAGGAAAAAAAAATACAAAACAAAGTTGACACTGGACGCGTCCCGTTTATGGCCACCGTGCGCCAGTTTCATGTCATAAACAGCGCACATTTTGCTTACCCAGCAATTAGTGAACGCCGCCCGTGATGGTCACGTAAACGAGCAACTATTTGCATATCGTTATGTTAGCCGCACATTTGAATTTTATTAATACTGTGTAATGGGGCCTTGTGTCATCTTTCGCCATTGTAGCTTTATCTGTGTGGAAAATTTGAAGACCTTATGCGCGTGTATATTACAAAAAGTTATGCAGTGTGGTAACTAGTAATTTCTATGTTTCATGTTCAATGAGGTAAGTTCTCTGTATTCTCTAAGTTTACGTTACCCATTGTATGTAGTGTATTACGTAAGTTTAAGCAAGGTCTGTAATCAAAATACGAACCTAGACTGATTTGTCATAGTTTGTTAGCTTTGTAAGATACCTAATTAAACTAGAGTGATCTTATTTGATTTTTATTTCTTAATAAATTAAACATCGTTCAACAACAGTGACAACTTTTATCAGTAGTGTTCTCACGACACATCATAGAGAAACGAATGCTTTGTAAGAGTTAAAGTGAACGAGCACAATTAAGTTTATCGTTCATTAAGAAGTTCGCTGTTATATAAGCGTTTAATTCTTACAAAAACTCTCTTGCAAAATTTTATAAGTTATTTTTAATATTGTCAGGCCATCATTCTGCGCAAGTCTTTAGATATAATGTGGCGACATCACACATTTGAAATAGATTGGGTTATTCTATTTTATTAATAACTGGAATATGCGTCGCAACATAATGGCGTATAGAAACGGAGAAAACACGCCAGTTGGCTTTCCAAAACAAACTACACAATTTAGTTAGCACATAAACACGCCGGGAAACATCAGTTGTGGACCTATTCATTGTTGTAGAAATCCTTTAGTTTCATTGACTTATAATATTCGCCTTATCAATTTACTTGCTCTCTTTTCTGCTTTTAAAAGCATGCTCATAAACGCTGGACACGGTAACTACGAGTTGAAACATACCTTAATTAGGATTACGAACGATCACGTATATTTTGTATAAAGAATTATTTTCAGTAGTTCAAACCGAGTTCAATAACTCTTTTAAGAATAACACTATAAGTAATAGCCCTAAGTTTTCATTAAGTGACTGGGCAACTAAAGGACTTAGAAAAAGTAGGTGAAGACTTTTCGAGCTGTATGGCCTTAAGCCTTATTGACACGGAACACGGAAACTTTTAATAACTATTTTATAATTTCTCAAAAAAAATTAGGAACAGTTCAGCAGACAATAAAATAAAGACGGTTTGGAAAATTATCAATAATGAAACGAACCGGAACGAAAAGCATAACTTCGATTCCGCACTGGCGACGTCATGTGTTCTCATTTGCGATAACAAGGAAGTTGCTCAAGAATTTGTAAATTTCTTTACCAGTTTCCCACTAAAAACCACTGAAACCTTACATTCTTTGCCTTCGCTCGCTTTTGATTTAATATGGGCGAATTTTTAAGCCTGCCCGATTCATTTTAACTTTAAGCATATTAACCCCATAACAGTAATAAAAGCAAATCAAGATCAAATTGACCAAAGATATTTGGGGAATGTCTTTTAAAGTCTGTACCTCAATAAGAGGGATAATGATATTTTTTTTCAATTTGTTTCCAAATAGTGCAAACAATTATATAAAAAGTGTAAAAGCTTGAGCATGAGGTCCTGGGTTCGATTCCCAGGTTGGGCAACGTGTTATTGGGTTTTCTATCTAGAATTTCTCAGTAGCAGCCCGGAGTCTGGATTTGTGCCCGGTTGATCGGAATAGGCTCGCCCCCTATTACATGGGACTTAAACATAACTGGCGATTGCGCACACCACATTCCACATTTGTGGGTGAACTATAGTTACACCTCTGCCTAACCCTTCTGAGATTACAGGCGTGATGACGTTATGTTATGTTATGTTAAAAGCTTAAAAAACTGCCAAGTTATAAACGTAAGTGTTAGACAAGGACAGCACTATCGAGTGACGTCACGACTATGTTACTTCATACTAGCGCCATACATTGTCCGTACCGCGCGAAAAGGACTGGAATAATCCCCACCAAAAACTTTAAATGCGTGTAGCTTCTTCATAATTGTTATCATCGATTTTACAGATTCTTTCGATTATCTCAGTTTTACTATGCCTTCTGTGAAGTTACGTTATTTTCTCGAACATTTTTAAATTTAGGCATCATCCCTATTGAGACTATAGCGCCATACTTAGCCTTAATGTTAAATTTGTGTGTGGATCAAGGAGTCTTCCCGGATCTAATGAAACACAGCAAGGTAATAACACTTTTCAAATCTGGGGACAGTAAAGATACCAATAATTATGTAAGATATGGATACGGGACCTTGACCCGTGTCCATGTTGCCGGTTTTCAGCAAGGTTAATCAAATGCTCAATCATTTCAACACTAATAAAATACTACACGATCAATTAACAATGTATTTTACTTTGAGGAAGGGCTGCAGACATCGAGTCCATTTTTTCATCGATCGTTGCGCTCCGATTGCCAAGGGCCAATCCGAGCTCCGAACGCGGTCGATGCGTAAAATCGAGACGGTTAAAATAAACTCACACTAGCCCCACTGCTCCAGACCACAAATAATTAATTATCATTTGAAATACTGTTGTAGCTGCTGAAGATTGTAAGAATCTAATATTTGCTTTGTATAAACTCTATCTACTTTGTATTATATAAATCCATAACACAGATGTGAGTACTATGTACTATGGAGCTACCAGTTACCGGGTAATGTCTTATATACTTGAATGTGCCGTGGCGGCTGATGGTATGTCGTGGCGCGTGTGTTGGATCATTCCCTTCAAAATGATTGAGCTTAATAGTGCAGATCCATGCGTTATGTTTGTGAATGGCCGCCGTCAGTTGGGACGGGTCATCACTTAGCTGCCACATCTTATTTTAATAATTTAATTTCTGGATAGTTTTTTTTGCTGCACTCTGGACGCTTAATCGTGTATATTAAATCGTTCTCACACATAAGATCAGCACTAATGACGTAACTAATATATGTATTTGTAACAATATTATTTAAGAGTGTGTTGGAGTTTCTTGCCCTTTCTTCTCCATAGGTACCTGCTTTGGAATGGGCAACTTGCTTTATATTTCTAACTGACTGACTCCTTGACATTTCAAAAGTGCCTGTAAATGGTTTAATTGAAATAAATGGTATGGGTTTTATTTTTGAGATTATTTCCATAACGTTATGTTTTTGTTATTGCTATACCTATTAGTCTATGAGGAAATCTTTTACCCCTAGCCTAGTTAGGTATCTGACAGTAACATACATGCCTGACTAATTCCTTCGTCCATGTGCGGTATCGATTTTTAAACACCATCAATAGCTATAATAATTGACTAAAGTAATCCACTCTTTTTGTAAAAAGTTAGGTCTTACAAAGACCTGCAGCAGTCTGGTAGTTGGCGATGAAAATTATATCAGAATATTTCTTGAAACACATTAAAACTAGTCACAATATAATAATGTCTCGCTGAATAAAACAAAAGGTACATTTCCCCATTACACCATTCATAAAAACACTACATAATCACCGCATCATGATAAACCTGCCTAGTAATATTAAACAACAAAAACATAACTTTTTGCGTAGATAAACACGGCCTACTTAAATAAGGCTAATTCAAATATTTAGAACTTATGTATATGGTTTAACCCTTAGGTACAAGCAGGGGTTCACTGGAGTTTAATTTATTATTCCGCAGCTTCAGTTTATCAGTACGGAAGGTATTGTATGACGGTATAACCACAATCTAGAGACGATTGGATCTTGGGTGTAACGTAGCACCCTGCTGGAGATTACGAGACAATGCAATAGGGTATACATACACATAATTTTGATTCTTAGATGAGTACTCTCCGTTACTCAACAGAGCAACATTACGTTACATTAATAGTAAAGGATATTTCACCAGTAACATCATTACCTACGCTGTTTTCCGAAGCATAACATTTCTGTTGATACATAAAAGATTATTACCTGGCAAATTATTTTATTACGTCTGTGTAGCGTTGAACTTTCTCGTACATACAGTTTAAAACTAAGCTTTAGGAGTTCGGATCCAGCACAAACTACAGCCAGTGAAAAGGCTGCAATACTATAATCTTGTCTGTAATACTCTAAGAGAAGCGCAAACGTACCCAGCTCGCAGGCAACAAACTTTACGTACCACCGTAACATGGTGTTTTTTGGCCAGCACAATGAAGATCATATAATTGTAGAAGATTGCATTTTTTTGTACAAACATTGGTGAGTTGTGGAGTTAGGATTTACTAATTTGCTATTTTGAAAGACATAGACTGTGCTAGCTGCTTGCCGCATGTTAAACTCCGAACAACGAACTAACTCATTTCATTACGGAAATAAATCCATATCCAGCAACTGCTTGTGAAATTAGTTATTGAGAGTGCTTTACACGTGCCGACATTGCAAACAAAACAATATATTTCGGTCAAAGCAAAGGCCACTGTACAGTAGTGTTTATAATAATTGTTAATAAATAATACTGCATCACGTGTTTGCAACAATGAAACTCAGTGCACTGGTCGCGGTCGCTTTTATGTGCTGAAAAACCTTGTACACAGCTCGATCAACCCCGATAAGAGTCAGGCGGTTCTCTTCTCGAGACATCATCGAGTCCCACCCCCCCTTCCCAGCCCGATCACTATGTACGGCAGGCCAATCCCTTGGGAGAAGCAAGCCAAATACCTAGGCGTGATCCTCGATCAAAACCTTACGTTTAAACAGCATATTAAGGCGGTTCGCGCGCGCGCAGCTTTTGCTCTTGGTAGACTCCACTTTATTCTGACAGCCCGTTGCAAACTGTCACTTAAATGCAAGCTGCGCATCTACACCGCAGTCATCCGTCCCATCATGACCTATGCCTGCGTTGTATTCGCGCACGCTCACCCACGTCATCTCCATAAGATGCAGACCCTCCAGAACCGTTTCATTAGGAAGGTCACAGGTGCCCCCTACTATGTCCGTAATATAGATCTCCACGTAGACCTTAAAATGCCTACCATAAACCAGTTCATGAAACGCTTATCGAAGCGTTTCTTTGACTGTGGCATAAAACACCCAAACCCCTTGATCTCAGCGGCCGCCCGCTACACTCCCTCCCGCATTAGCCGTATTCGCCGACCGAGGCATACTTTAATCGCCCCCGACGACGCCACTACCCTCCTCCAGGAGAGTAGTAAGGCCACTAGCACGCTACATAAGCCCAAAACCCGATCGCCGTCCTACCGTCCTCGCCGCCGAGGCCCGCCGCGACGCCCAAATCCACGCCCCTCCCGACCCTTGCTCGAGCCAGCCCGCGCCGCTGAGCCTGTAGCTATAAATTCGTCCCAAAATCTAATAAATCCTGATCCAGCTAGTCTCTTGCTGCCCTCTTCCAGCGACGCCCTAAGCCGAGGTCCGTACCCCACAGGGGTTGCCCTTAGCGTTGTCGCTTAGTTTTAGTTAGTATTTAAGTTTAAGTCCTGGCCTTAATTTATTAGGGCACCACAGGCAAGTCCGCTTAAGCAGACGACAACCTTATAGGTTGACCTGCGAGAGGCCATACATAAAAAAAAAAAAAAACAGCTCGAAAAATAATAGATGATTAATGACACGTACTATGAACACAATACCTATATTTAGGTTACTATGTCATAAAATTTAATTAAGCTTCTGGACACAGTCTTTGTACGGTACAGTTCGGTATAACTTTATGAACTCATAAGACACAACGTCATTTTTTATTACTTACTTACGATAAAATGTTACCAAGTTAAATATTGTTCCTACTTTGCTGCAATGCATTTTGTGACCCTTTTCCAATTAAAGTTTTTGGTAACCTTTGACTGCTCACACGTCTGCTGCTTTTTGCAAAGCTTTATAATAAGCTTTTCACATTTATTTAAAGCACTACGTTTGCTGAAATTAAACAGTTTCATGTTATAAGGACATACGTATATGTATGTTTGTTACGTACACTTTGCCCTGCGAGGGCTTTATATGAGCTAATCCAATGTTTTTTAAAATATGATTGTATTATTTTTGTCGTAAGTTATAATAACATGTAACTGGAACATGGAAATGTAAGACGATTAACAAGAACTCGCTATTTTCGATAATAAGTAAGTTTGCGCAATTAGTTTCATAATGTAAATGTGGGTGTACTATAGGTACACCTCTGCCCAACCCTTCGGGGAAACAAGGCGTGATGTTATGTTATGTTATGTAAATCCAGCTTTGTTTAACTTTTCCGATTTCCTAATTATACAAAACGAAATAATCTAGCAACAAAAGACAGACCTAAGTAATTTTCCACATTCAAAGCTCATTTAATGCCAATTTAACAGTATGAACAAATCATTGTTTGTACTACATTCAATCGTATCATTTAGCTGTGCCGAGCGTTTGAGGACGCAATAGACAATTGGTGCGCACATAACATTTTACGACCACACTCGTCGACAATTTTGCTGGAATATTCTATGTCACTGAATGGAATCGGAATCTTTTATTTCGATTGAAAAAGTCAATTAAATTACGTAAAAATCGACAAAAATCGTTTTGGTGTGGACAACAGAGAATGTTGTATACCAACCAAACATGGATTGTTTATCGAAAGTATCGTCTTACAGGTTTTTGAAAGGTTTTCAATTTAACTTTAGTTTAGTTATTGCGACGTAAAATTTATATTTGAGCTACTAAAAACATTTCTTTACAAAATAATGTAATCCGTGTGGGCCGTATTTAGGATATGCATAGAGTAGATTTATGGTTTCCTAGGAAACCGTAGCTTTAGTTGTTCTTGCCAATCGATATGACTGACAGTTGAATATTCGCCATAAAAAGTCTATCAGTCCAACGAACACACAATTCGCACGTAACCACCCGACCACATATGACGCCAATTGCTTCTAGGAGAAAATACTGTTTAATGGAATAATACTCGCACATTTTCTATTATATTAGCTGAGCCCGCAAACGTGGTTTTGCTTCTTTTGTTATTTTTTTTAAATAGATGTTGGCCGATTCTCAGACCAACCCGATATGCACACAAAATTTTATACAAATCGGTCCAACCGTTTCGGAAGAGTTTGGTAACAAAAATTGCGACACGAGAATTTTATATATTAGACTAGCTGATCCCGCAAACGTTTTGCTTATTTTTTTTTTTTGAAAAATAGATGTCGGCCGATTCTCAGACCTACCCGATATGCACACAAAATTTTATACAAATCGGTCCAGCCGTTTCGGAGGAGTTTGGTAAAAAACATTGCGACACGAGAATTTTATATACTCGTATTAGAATAATCCTCCTGTCGGTCGGTGGAACTGATAATCGAATGCCCAATGAAATATGAGGCAGGTTCCCAGCTACGCCTCAGCAACATTGTGTACTGGTTTAAATTAATTTTAACAGGTTCATTATTTATTTTATTTACCATCAAAAGTGAATACAAATATTGTATTCAGTCGCATAAAATTAAGTAGGTTTACAAATTAACGTTCAGAATGCGTGACGGCACATAACAACACATAAAACCGCACAAATCACAGCTGGGTTTACAGTTATGTACGTGGGATGGCAATATGTATGAAACATTAATAAAATTGCTTAAATGAACATGTGGAAAAAGTAATATATATATATGTAAATTAGTTTTTAATTTCAATTTAAAAGACAGTTAAATTATATTGAAGGTATAGTTCCGGGGAAACCTACCTATAATACTCGTAGGTACTTCTTTCACCCAAGTATTTTACCATCGAGAATACTAATTTCAGCATTTACATATTCTGCACCTCCATATTTCTACTGATATAGGGTTCCACTCATTAACTTAACATTCCTGATGGAGAGAAAACCATTTAAATAGACCTCATCGCTTACAAAGCCCTTAGCGGTACATAATAAAGCAGCCGTATAAAGATATGTCTGTGTAATCCTTATCACTCCTGTGTTATTGTCATGTTTATTAACTATCAGAGGTGTTCTGATTCAGTGGATTGACTTGTGAAATGTATAGATTAATATAATAAAAACAACAAAAACAATAACTGGACGCGATGTACAATGAAAGGTACACACCGTAGTTCGTAGTAAACTTGAGGCTGGTGCCTGTACCTGGCATCCCTGCGCACACCGCGACTCATACATTAACAGTGGAAAAGGTACAGAAAACCTTCCTGAGATTTCTGTATAAAAGGACGTTTCACATCTTTTCTCTCATGTACCTTACTAATTACCTCCTAGGAGTTGTGGGGCACAACTCGTTATAGGTTGGACGAGGCTTTCTACAGCTCACAGTAGCCTGCTAAACTCTTAGCGGACGCATCGACAGTCCCGAACTTTTCTGTCGGCTATTTGTTCCCGAAAAATACATCGGACATCTCCTAAGCCGTCGGCGCAATCTGATTGCGCCGTCGCCGCCGTTATCTAGAACTGTCGCCAGAGCTGAGTTTCCTACATGTACGATACATGTAGGAAACTCAGCTCTTGCGACAGTTACCTTAAGGAAGCTTAACGACCACAAATCCTGAATGTGATCTATTTGCTGATGAATGGAGCAGAATTATGCGTGTATGTCTGATGTTTTGCGAGAATAAGTATGCTAGGTTGTCCTCTATTAAATTACACAACAACAATTAAAATGATCCGAGTACAAATAGCAGCTGCACGAGAAAATATGTATCCACTTAACGTTTACGATCAAATAATTGTGTAAGTACCAATTTACATAGCCAGTTCCAGATCGAATTAAAGCAATATCCTTTAACGTTGCAAGTCCAATGGCTCATTTAACTTCATTTAATTACCGACTTAATATATTATAATAATTGAATTAACGGATCTGAAAACATTTCTCAGTGCTATAAATTATAATAATAATCATAATCGTTTATTTGCTCAAACATGAGTACAATACATACTCGTACAACAGAAATTTGTCAGCATGCAAGAGATGTTAAAAGTAATGATAAAAACAGATCATCACGTTTGCCTTAAACAATGGTATGCAAATATTAATACAATAATTTATAATGTCACTCTGAGTCAAATTATTAAAACAAATGTCATGACAATACAAGAACATTAAAAATAATAAAAAAGTAAAACATTATCAAAATCTATAAACTCATTCAAATTATATTATGCTTTATCTGCTAGATTTTTTTTAACTTTATTTTTAAACGCTAAATCACTTAACTGACACCAGCTTTTTGGTAGTTTTGTTATACATTTTTGGAGCCATGCATATTTGTTTATTTATTTCTTATGGCTCTCCAACGACTAGTTCACAAAAACATTAACAGAGAGCATATTATAATTTATATACAACAGCGAAGTTGTGACTTAAAGGTGTGCACAGCACTTACGTAGTTTGCCTATTTATAATTAAAGTGTAAAAATAATGATAAAATCAAAAGTTAATAATCATGAAATCAAAATAAAGTCAAATAAATGTATAAAAATACAATCAATGATTCAAATTAAGTAAAATTATTACAGTAAAATAGTAAGTTGAATTATTAAAAATGGATCTGCCCTGGGAACATTTTCGCGCTATGATTTTGTACGATTTTAAGTTTCGCCTGAAACCGGACGAATCGTACGATAGACTTTAAATGGCATTAACGGATGAAGGCCCTTCTAAGGCAACCGTGCAACGTCCGTATAACGAATTCAAGCACGGTAGACTAACTTTTGGGGATGAAGAAACATGTGGTCGCCTTTTGATGGCTGTTACGGAAGAACTGCCTCGTTGGTCTAGTGGTCGCAATCGCTACTGCTGAGCATGAGGTCCTGGGTTCGATTCCTAGGTCGGGCAACGTGTTATTGGGTTTTTCTATCTGGAATTTCTCAGTAGCAGCCCGAAGTCTGGATTTGTGCCCGGTAGATGGCAATAGGCTCGCCCCTATTACATGGGACTTAAACATAACTGGCGAAATGTGGGTGTACTATAGGTACACCTCTGCCCAACCCTTCGGGGAAACAAGGCGTGATGTTATGTTATGTTACGGAAGAAAACGTGCTAGCAGTGAAAAATTTAATCCAAGACAATAGGGCGAGTTACGTATCAAGAGATTCAGCACGTACTACAGGATGGATCGGGCGGGATACACTTGCACATTCGCGTAACGAGGATAGTTTCACGCTGGGTGCCGCACATTATAACCGATGCTCTGAAGCAGGCCTGGGTGGAATGGTTCCGGTATATGTTAAACAAATTTGGAGCAGGCTCGTCTCGGCGCGTTTACTATATCATTACAGGTGATGAGTCTTGGGTTTATCAATACCATCCAGAAACTAAGTGCCAGTCGATGGTTTTTCAATTTGAGAACTGCTGCGTTTCAAGGTCTCAAGCAAAAAGCACGAATAAGTCCTTTAAAAGTTCTTGATGTTTTCTCTGAGAAAATTAGTAAGTGGGTAAAATAGGGAAGATGGCCGGCTAAACGTTACGTTTCACACTAGAAAAGCGCATCGGCTAGTCAGATACTTTCAGTTTTTTTTTTGTTATGGAGTACGTAACAACACTATAAGACAAGAAATCCTAAATACGGTTTCCAACTGTAAAGTATTTTATAATAAAGGTGATGGATTGCCAAGAATACACATCAAAAGTCTGGAACAAACTGAAGATTCAGAATCGGCTCTGTCGATTCTAATTCGAACTCGTCTACCCACAATCTAAGCAAGTGTAAATAAATGAATCGACAATCACAGTAGACACTAATGGGACATCAAATCAGGGCAATCTTCCTTCAGGTAACCAACTAAGGAAGGTAACTATTAAAACTAAACACGAAGTAAATGGTCTATTGTCGTTTCATGGCACGATTGGCAAGTAGCTAAGCTCTTATGACTACAGAATGCGAGTACCTCCTAGTATTGTCTAGAGCCTTATTTGATTTAAAAACCTACCTTCCCTATTTTATCCACTTACTAATTTTCTCAGATAAAACATCAAGAACTTTTAAAGGACTTATTCGTGCTTTTTGCTTGAGACCTTGAAACACAGCAGCGCTCAAATTAGAATATTTATTTCGCACTCTAATTCCGAGGTTTTAGTTTAAGACACGAGTATAAGATGCATACTTGGCTCGGGGTGCAGACTTTATGGTTACTTTATCATCACTAAGTAGTGAGTATGAATTACATAATTCCGTGAAAGAAACCATTTCATCATCATCATTGTATTTCTCTACGTCTTGCAATTTTGCCCTTTGTTGAAGACAAAGGGCAAAATTAAACAACATATTGAGATTTTTATGCTGCCACACAATGGGATACCTACTGAAACTACCGGCTGTTTTTACCTTTTTTTCAACAAAGATTATCCCTACATCATGCGAATACAATTTGTAAGGGTGAAGAAATGGTTAGTAATCACTCAACAATCTCGGTTACAATTTACTTTATTACGTGCATAAGAAAGAATTAATTACGTCTAATGTAACGAGCTATGCATTATATATGATAAGAGGCCGAATTTTGTTCTGACTTACGCCTACTATGGTTTTAGAAGACATGCAAATGTATAGTATAAATACGAAAATTTATACGGTCAATATAGAACGTTACTGCCACTTCTATGAAAACCTGAATATATTACGAGTGCTTCGTGAGATAAAATTTCATTCTTTGAACACTGAGGAAAAGTACCTACGTTAAATCTTTTCACACCAGATTTCTTAATTGGTGAATTCGGGAAAAATATATAATATAAATCGACAATAAAGATACTTCCTTATAGGTGTGATTCGGGGCAATGGAACGAAAGTCTTCAGGTAGGTATTGCAGCTAGTTTACGCGTTTAATACTTTCCAAAGCACAACACACAGATATCAATAAGCGCAAGAAGTACAGAGGATTAAAGAGCACAGATAGGGCGAAAGTATGTTCATCAGTTCAGGATAGCACGGAAAATTGTTATCATACTTTAGTGAAATGCAAAGTATTTTAAGCATACGCGCTTATATAAGTGGCATAAGCAGATCAGCACTTCGACTATTATGCTTTTGGAAACAAGAGTTTCCAAAATAAAAATCGAGGTTTGCTTCTGGCTAACTACAGCTGCCAAGATTGACTTTCTATTAAACGACTCAAAACTCTATTTTAAAGAGCGTATGCGCCATTTCGTGTTATTTATTATTTTGCCTTTTTGTTGTTGTACGCCGCGCGTGCTCCGTGAATTTTTTTTTTTTTTTTTTATAAACGTTGCCCCACACTAGGAATTACTCCTGTATCGTGGGTGCGTTCACAAACATGAAAACTCACATACACAAGACACCCAGACCCGGAACAACTATTTGTAGGTCATACAAATATTTGTTCCGTTCGGGAATCGAACAAGCGACACGCAGCGCAGCAGCCGATCGCTCAACCACTGCGCCAACCGTGCCGACATAATGTCGAAAGTATTCCATTTTAATGTTTCAATATTTTATTCAGTGTCATTCAATTTCAATATTTTATTCAGTGATACTAAGTGAAATGTGCGTGAATTGTGCTAAAATCAAAAGTGTCGAACGCGTTTTCGGTGAATTTTTTTGTTTACGTATTTTGAAGTGGTAATTTATCGTAATTACTTAAACCTGCTGGAAACTATGTGTGTTACTCTCATGTTTAGACATAATATTAATAGTAAAAGTGAAATGGTGTATCAATATCTTTAAAATGTGCCTTGTTAATGTGTGTGTATAATCTTGGATAAAAGGAACATTGGCTAGAGGTGAGTTCAAGGTCGAGTACTCGTAAATGTTTTCGTATTTATAATTGCCTTTTTTTTATAAAATTTCCAATATTCTGTAGTATTTTGCTAAAAATATAAACTAGAGGATTATAGCTATTTATCAAATTTAATGATTGAAACCGGTTAAATAAAAGCAAAGTTTAGTAGTAATTTTAATTTAAAATCGCAAACTAAAAAAAAATGTAAAAATATTTACTCTTTCTTCAAAATTAGATTCTAACTAGAAATTTACTTAACAGAATCTTATTAGCCCTTAATAACGCTAATAAACTGGCCTTTCTCATTTTTTTTTCAATTTTTCTTCTAGGTCTTACAGTTTTTGTATAAATCGACTTAAATTGTACATCTAGATTGAGCGATTAATTGTGTAACTGAGAGTAGATTCTTTTATTTTAAATTAATATTTTCTTCCACAATCATGGTTATGGTTTCTTGTTAAAAAGTACAAATGACTATTCCAGTTTATAAAAAATATGTGAAACTTTTACCTATCGCGCATTTTTTTTTACAATTACACGTTATGAGACTCAAACCGCCAAAATATACTCGACCTTGACTTTGGTCTTATATAAAATATTATACACACAACGCATAAAACAATAAAAAAACATTACTTTATTCCTTATCTTACCCTCTACTCTAAACCTTAAATTTTACATCGCGCCCGCCCGGTCGGATGTCAAATGTCTTAAATTAATGGCGACGGTAAATTTTTAAATTTTACCGAAAGCATGTCAGCGAAAGTGCTTGCTCGAATGTAATTATAATCTTGGACCGAGACATAACTGATAAAATTGTTAGTAGCAAATTCGATAGTGACAATAAAAAGTAATAATTGAAAAAATTATCGATCCTGAACGTATCTGAAAATCCTATTTAAATAAATCCTGACCTGTCTTTGATCTTAATCCCGATAACAAATCATGAAATATTCCTATCTCAACCAAACGACAATTGGTAAGAGAGAACAAACGAAGTGTTTAAACTTCTCATTTACTTCTCTCAAACTCTGAAGAGTCCAAAGTTCTTTAAGATATCTGTAGTCAATATGCAGACATATTCCACCTTCCCGACGATGAACTTCAACTAGTGCCATCAAACACGAAATCAAAACAAGCTCCTCACAACCTATAAATGTAGAAGTCCACAAAGACGACGTCAGATCCCAGATTAGTATGATGTTGGTACAAAATATAATTAAATCATCTACCTCTTCATGGTCATTCCCCTATTGGATAGTGCCAAAAAAAGTTGATGTTTCAGGAAAACAGAAATAGCGCATAGTGATTCACTATCGCAAGCTCAACGACATCACTATTGGTGAGAGCTATCCGATTCCCCAAATTAACGAAATCCTAGACCAGCTAGGTAAGAGTAAATATTTCACAACTCTCAATTTAGCGTCAGGCTTCCATCAAATAGAAATTTCACCTGAAGATGTCCATAAAACGGCTTTTGGTGTACCCGAAGGCCCTAGCTTCCTTTGAGAGGCTCATGAACACAGTCCTGAAGAGTATACATTGCTATATTTATGTAGACGAAATTGTGATTTATTCCTACGATGGGATGATCGTAGTCTAGAAATTATCCCACACATTTGAGAGATTGAGAAAATTCAACCTCAAATTGCAACCATACATATGTGAGGTTCTTCGCAAAGAAGTAACTTTATCCATATCTTGGTCACACTATCAGTGAAGCAGGCTGAAAACCTTACCCCGAGAAAATAAATAAAATGAATTCCCTATCCTAAAATGTCCAAAAGACGTAAAATCATTCCTAGGTTTGGTGGTCCTACTTTCGTCGCTTCCTACAGGATTTTTCTAAACTAGCTAAACCTCTTACATTCTTGTTAAAAAAGGATATACTATTGATGGGACTAATGGTCAACAACGTGCTCTTGAAACATTAAAAATAAGTTATCTCAGCACCCGTCTTAATATACCTCGACTTTAATATACCTTTCATCCTGACTTGTGATACGTCAAATTACGCTATTTCAGCGATACTCTCTCAAGCCGTGGTGGGAAAAGACCGCCTAATCGCTTTTGCCTCACGCAAGCTAAACAAAGCTGAAACTAATTACAGCGTAACCGAAAAAGCATGTCTGGCTATTAATTTTGGAAGAAAAATATTTCGGTCATGTCGATAAGGTTAAAAATTTCAAATTATAAAGGATCATAAACCACTAAGATGGCTATTCAATTGCAAAGAACCAGGCTCCAAACTAGTCAGATGGAAATTAAAACTAGAAGAATACGATTATGAGATTGAATTTAAAAAGGGCAAATTCAAATAATCGTTTTTTTTAAGGGATTCCTGAAACGTGTCCTATCAGTACTATATAGTTCATAAATGGTACTATTTATATATGTAGAAACATGTTATTTTAATATTCTCCTGTGGCGTGGCCACACCAAGTATCACACCAAGTTGGACGCACACCACACTGTTGAAACTACTTTCATTCTATACAGATCTATTAAGGATATTCTACTTTAACACTACGGTTTTGAAGTTGATAATCAAATATCTCCTGTTAAAGTCATTCTTTCGTAATGATGCAGGTATGATAGCCGGAATAAAACATCGCGAAACAAACGCTCTTTTGGTCGTGATTCATTTTAATCGCGATAAATGCTGGTGGATACCATCAGCCGCGCTTAGTATTATAATGTGATTTGCTACAAAAAATTATCGTGAAAGAGCGGTCACTTTTCTTATAAAGATTATTATATATTTATTTGTTTAATACATTAAACACAAAAACCTACAGAAGAGACTTTTTGCCTAAATGCAATTATTTCTAAGTCTAGTTATTTTTCAACTCACATTCGAAATGCATAATGAATTTGTATTTGTATTCAAAAAGATAAACATCAATCAAAACAACGGAAGAATATGACGGCGTTTCAGGGTTGCGGGAAACTCAAGATCAACTAAGAGATACCGTGGCCCTGGCACAGGCACCTGAAGGAACACGGGTGGGTTTTAGTCAGTCAAAGTCTGACAATCCATCCTCAACATCATCCCTCTCGCTCCATCCAGAACGGGAGAAGTCATTTGATGATTTCCCACCCAAAAAAAATTTTAAACGGGCCGAGTTACGCTGTGCAAAACGGCACTTTCGCCACCACACTCTCCCCACTACTCAAGCCACTCTATATAAGCCAGTGCGCAGCGAGGAAGGGATCCACAAGTCCGCTTAAGCAGACGACAACCTTACAGGTTGACCTGCGAGATGCCATACAAAAAAAAAAAAAGAAGGGATCCTCATCAACGACCCCGATGAGAGCAGCCCAGGAGAGCAGTAGGGCCACCAGTACAGTGCACAAAAAACATAAAACGACCTTCTGACCCCGCGCCGATGTCCCTTCCCCAATCCTTGCTCGACGAAGTGCCAGCCTGTGCCGTAGCTGAGCCTGTAGCTTCAAATTCCTCTGAAAATATTAATCTTCAAAATGTGATCCAGCCTTTCCCATCTTGCTGTCCTGCCTCCAGCGACGCCCTATGCCGAGTTACCTTATTGGTGTTACCTTATTAAAACATATTTTTAACGCGTGGGAAGAGGCTCAAGACGCCATAGGAATCTTTTGTGACCTCTCCAAGGCATTTGATTGCGTCGATCACGAAACCCTGCTTTTGAAACTTGAGCATTACGGACTTGGAAAACTTGCGCTTAGTTTAATAAAATCTTATTTAATTGATAGACAACAGCAAGTTTAAATAAATGGTGTCAATTCAATTGGTTTAAAGGTAAAAATGGGTGTTCCACAAGGCTCGATATTGGGTCCTTTCCTCTTTTTAGTATATATTAATGACCTACTCCATTTATTAATAAATCAACCACAAATGGTGTTATTTGCTGACGATACTTCCTTGATTTTTAAGGTAGATAGACGTGCTTCAAATTTTGACGACGTAAATAACGCCCTACTGCTGGTCCAAAATTGGTTCACGGCTAATAATTTAGTACTAAATGGAAATAAAACTAAGTGTATAAGATTTTCTTTACCAAACGTCAAGAGTAGTGATTGTGAGATAGTATTGAATCAAGAGAAGCTAGAATTCGTCGATAAAACGGTTTTCTTGGGGATCACGCTCGACTCAAGGCTACAATGGGGTCCTCATTTAACATCTCTAGCAGGACGGCTAAGTTCAGCAGCTTACGCTGTCAGAAAAATCCGTCAATTTACTGATGTAGATACCGCGAGGCTGGTCTATTTTAGTTACTTTCATAGTATCATGTCTTACGGTATTTTACTTTGGGGACGGGCTGCAGACATCGAGTCTATTTTTATTCTGCAGAAAAGAGCCATCAGAGCCATATATAATCTCCGCAGGCGCGATTCTCTAAGGGAATTGTTTAAGGATATTAACATCATGACTGTACCTTGTCAATACATCTATGAAAACATCATGTACGTAAGAAAAAATTTACATCTTTACAGTAAAAGAGGTGAAAGACATAATTATAGTACTAGAAATCGGGACCTATTAGTTCAACCAGGTTTCAGACTGGCTAAAGTAGACTCATCTTTCATGGGGTACTGTCTAAAATGTTATAATAAAATACCTCTCCACATACTTCAACTGAATGAGACAAAATTCAAATCCTTTGTCAAATGCACACTATTCAGGCAGGCATATTATAGGTTGGAGGATTACATAACTGATAAAAATGCCTGGCTTAATGCCGGTCCTGCTCCACACCACAACTAATTAATTGACATTTGAAACACTGTTGAAGCTGCTGAAGATAGTAAGAATTTATTTGCATTATATAAACTCAATCTCCTTTTTATTATATAGATGCATTGCACAGATGTGAGTACTTTGTACTATAGAGCTACCATTTACCGGGTAATGTCATAGATTGACTTGAATGTGCCTTGGCGGCTGATAGTATGTCATGCTCACTCAAATGTCTCGTTGACGGTGGCGCGTGTGTCGGATCATTTAGCTCCCTTCAAAATGGTTCAGCTGAATGGTGCTGATCCATGCGTCATATTCGTGAACGGGCGCCGTCAGTTGGGACTGGTCATCTCTTAGCTGCCACGGCTTATTTTAATAATTAATTAGCTGGATTGTTTTTAATTATGTTTTGATGCACTCTGGACGCTTTTAACGTGTACGGTTTTTTGTACATCGTTCTCACTTATAGTGTCAACATTAATCGATGTAACTAAGATATATGTAAAAACATTATTATTTAAAAGAGTGTCCATGGAGTTTCTTGCCCGTTCTTCTCCATAGGTACCTACTACGCTTTGGAATGGGCAACTAGCTTCATATTTCTGACTGACCGACTCCTTGACAATTCAAAAGTGCCTGTAAATGGTTTAATTGAAATAAATGGTTTGAGTTTGAGTTTGAGTTTGAGGTCCGTACCTCACAGGGGGTGCCCTTAGCGAGCAGTCGCTTGGGGCCGTAAGATCAATCATAGTTTAAACCACCGAAAAGGGTTTAATCTCTGGTCATCGATTATTTCATAAAATCAATGGTAGTTGATCGATTATTGGCAGTTTAAACCATCGATTAGTTTAAACTAGCCCAAAGGGATGGTTAAATCTGTCCGACCAGTTTAATACATACAACAGAGTTTAACCCATAATTTGACGTGACGATCTTTCATAATAGCTAAAAACATGTGTGCGTTACGATTTCTCCGCCAAGTTATCCAAACAGGAAAAAACTTTGCCTTCTCAAACATTTCTACATATCTATTCATTGAAGCTTCGTTTTGTGGTTATTTAATTGGAACATTATAACAGCGATTCGGATTAAGATACGAGTAATATATCGAGATAATACACAAGTTGAACGAAATAAATGGTAATTATAGTAAACCCTAGGTCGTAATATCAAGATTCAATTATTGGAATCAATGGGATGACATAGAATTCATAGGTCGTTTTCGTGTATTCTATTTCAATAGAAATCGGGAGAGAAATACCTATGTCATCCCACCGCAAGATAAAAACAAACTCAAATGACTCTCAAGAAACAACAATTTTCGAAGAAACTATTTATAATGTAACTTGCTATAGGTTTTGAGTCCAGTATAGAACACGTGGCTTTATATTACAACCTTTCTGTTTGTAATAATAATATAACATCACAGACTTCAAAAATGTCAGTGTCAATGTCAAATAGATCTATTTGTTGACATTATTTTAATGAACGGATGAACGAACTTCGAGATTCTCGCCACAGTGTTCTTGGCTAGCACGTGTGTTTAGAATTTTTAGCTTTTTTTTGTGTGTTGTTGACATTTGTGTGACTTGTTGTTGTTTGAAGAGTGTTGTTCTTGTGTTCGTAACCAGGTTTGTTTTGTGATTGTTTTGTTAAAGTCGCGTTTTATCCAAGATGGATCAGAATAAACCCCCTGATCCTGACCCACCTGATATTCCAGTCCCTTCTTCTCCTTTTTCTCCGAACCCACTATCCCAATTCGCGGATGTCGTCTGTAGTGTTATAGAGATGGATGTATCACAATCCCAAACAAACTCACGCAAACGCCCCGGTGTCGAAGAAATTATTGCACCCACTCTTCCGAACAAACAACCAAGAAGTCAAATTGGTCGGACAAAGTACTCCGTTATGGATAAGGCTCCTTATATCGTACATGTTTCTCGTATAGAGACTCAACCAAATGCTGGCACAACCCTACACCCCGTTAATTTTGGTAAGTTCTTGATGACTAATAACATTGAAAACATTATTCGTGGTGGTGTTAACAGAGTCGGTAGAAACCGTGTGTCAGTGGAGTTTGCTTCCCCCCAGGATGCTAACTCTTTTTTGGTAAACAGTGTCGTATCCAAATATGGTTATTCTGCATCAATCCCTACATTTAATATTACAAGGATGGGTGTTGTTACTGGGGTTCCCTCAGACATTACCGAAGAAGAAGCTCTAACATATTTGTCAGTTCCCTCAGGTTGCGGACAAATACTAAAAGTACGCCGCATTAATAGAAAAACACAAATAGACGGTGTTCATGAGTGGAAACCCACTGAAACATGTGTTCTAACTTTTGATGGACAAGTGCTACCAAAAAGGATCTACTGTTGTTATACATCTCTCCCTGTTGAGCAATATATATACCCGACAATTCAATGCCGCAAGTGTTGCAGATTTGGACATGTCGCAAACCTATGCAGGTCTAAGCCACGCTGCAGTAAGTGTGGCCACGATCACCCTGGTGATGGTTGCAACATTTCTGAGGGTGAGGCCTTTTGTGTGCTTTGTTCGGGTAATCACTTTGCTGATAGCAGGTCATGCCCCGAGTATGGCAGGCAGAAGGCTATTAAGACTGTTATGGCTGAGAAAACTATTCCCTATGCTGAGGCTTGCAAGATTATACCAACAGCTTCCCGCAATTATGCCAACATGGCTAAAACACCAATTTCTCAGTCTTATCGCAAAACTGTAACACTTAAACCCAGGACCCATGCCCCCCTTTCCCCATCTTATGAAAAAGCTGCTCATCAGCAGTTAGTTAGTTCTCCTCAAACTACACAGCCTAATGGCTGTGCCCTCAATTATCAAAATGTCCCCTCTAATAACACAGTGTCTATTATTGAACTTCTTATAAAACTTATACCTACTATTCTTTCTTCTGCTTCTTCCAGTTCCCAATCACCGTCCAACGTTGCCGATCAACTTATTTCATTACTGCTTCAAATTAAAAATGGCGTCCCGCCTAGTATTCCTTCAGTGGAATGTGAGGAGCGTGTGGCATAAAAAGCACGACCTCATATTTCTTTTGAATAAGTACAAGCCATTGGCTTGTTCTATAGCTGAGACTTGGCTCACCCCAAGTCTTAGCTTTCGTATGTCACACTTCAACATTCTCAGATGTGACAGATCTGATGGCTATGGAGGTTCGGCTCTCCTTGTCAATAATCGGGTCCCTCTTTTGTCCTTTTCTTTGACTTCACTCACAGGTGATTTAAGTATTGTTGCAGGTAGGGTGGAAGGCATTACAGTGTTTTCGATTTACATTGCTCACCCTCGGCATGAGTTTTTAGCTATTTTAAAAAACATATTTTCTAGTACTCAAGGACCAATTCTGGTCACGGGTGATTTTAACTGCCATCATTACAGATGGGGGTCCGAACGCTCTGACGCTTTTGGTGTAGCTTTGGTTGACATCTTGGATGATCTGGATCTCTGCATTCTTAATAATGGTTGCCCAACACGCAGATCTCCTCCCGGACAACAAAAGAGTTGTGTTGACCTAACATTTTGTTCGGTTGAGCTGGCAGCTTCAACCCATTGGGAATGTACGACCTTGTCGCATGGTAGCGATCACTATCCTATTGTTATATCTTTGACTACTAAGACTTATTTAGAGAAAACTTCTCCTCCACTGTTGAAATATAACTTGTCCAAACCAGATTGGGCAAAATTTGCATCATTATTGGAGGATAAAATTGATGTTCTTCCAAATTTAAATTCAAGTTTATTAGATTCTTCTGGTCACTGCCATGCCAAGAGCTGTTATGAGGGTTTTGTTACTGCCACCTCCAGTGCTGATTCCTGCTTTCCGCTGAAAAACAGTGCCCATAATAAAATCCCTTCACCCCCGTGGTGGGACCCTGAGTGCACTTTGGCAATCAGGAATAGGAATGAGGCCGAGGAATGTTATAATGCAGATATGAGCACCGAAAATCTATTGGCATATTGCCAGATTAATGCCAGAACCAAACGTCACCTTCGCAAGAAGAAACGTGCAGGTTGGGTTAAGTTCTGCACCTCCTTATCTCCCTCTACTCCTGTCTCGGTGGTTTGGAAAAGCATCAATAGGTTTAGACGTGGGTGCTCCCCATCAGTCTCTTCACCAATCACTAGGGAAACAGCTGAACTTTTTTTTGACAAGATTGCTCCCCCATATGTCCCTCTCCCTTCTGAATGCCCCAGTATTTTCCTGCTAAATGTATCAGAGGACCCTTTTGATGCACCATTTACTTTGGAGGAATTGAATGTGGTGCTCAAACTTGTCCAGGACTCCGCCCCTGGTATTGATGGCGTGCCTTATTCATTTATAACTCATTCGGGCGACAACGCGAAAACCTACTTTTTAAATATTTTAAATGTTTGCTATACTCAAGGTTGGGTCCCAGATCAGTGGAAATTACAAATAATAATCCCATTGCTGAAACCAGGCAAACATGCAGATGATCCGAATGGCCTTAGGCCAATAGCTTTATCTTCAGTCCTGGCCAAATTACTGGAGCACCTTATAAAAAACCGTCTTGAGTGGATTGTCGAATCGAGAGACTTACTGCCGAATTATCAATTTGGTTTCAGGAAAGGGCTTAGTACAATGGACAGTGTAGGTATTTTAGTAACGGATATTCGGTTAGCTGTATCGAAAAACGAATCCGTTCTTGCCACTTTCCTTGACATCTCCTCTGCATATGACAATGTACTTCTTCCTGTACTCAGGCAAAAACTGCAACAGCTGAGTCTTCCGGCTAAGATGATACAATGCATATGTGAGCTACTGTTGTTCCGCTCATTGGTCCTGAGAGTCCAGGGAGAGGAATTCGATAAAAGGCACACATGGAAGGGACTCCCACTAGGCTCTGTCCTAAGTCCCATACTTTACAACTTGTATACGGCTGATATTGGGTCCTGCCTAAATAATAATTGTCAGATCTTACAATATGCCGATGACATTGTTTTGTACGTGACAGATTCCTCCATTGTTGACGCTGCGTCATCTATGTGCCTCTCTCTGGATTCATTGAATCAGTGGCTTTTAAGCCATGGCCTGTCGTTATCTGCGGCGAAAAGTTCGGCAGTAATTTTCTCTCGCAAAAAACTCATCCCCCATGTGTCAGTGAGCATTTTAGGCCAAAATATTCCAATAGTTACTAAAGTAAAATTTTTAGGCGTTATTTTAGACTCAAAATTAACTGGCAAATACCATATAAATTTTCTCACACAAAAATGTGAAAGAATTATTTCAATTTTAAAAGTTCTTGCGGGTGTTTGGTGGGGTGCTCACCCCTACACCATGAAATTAGTGTATAATGCCTTAGTTCGTAGCGTTTTAGACTATGGAACATATCTCCTGATTCCATGTAACAAAGGTGCTTTGGTTGGGCTGGATAAGGTTCAGTCTAAATGCCTTCGAATTATCTTAGGTTGTATGAAGTCCTCCCCCATTAACGCATTGCAGGTCGAGTGTGCTGAACCTCCCCTGTCCCTGAGACGTCAATATCTGGCCTCACGTTTTTTGTCTAGGCTAATATGTAGATCTTCCCATCCTCTTATAGGAAAATTGAACGAGTTAGATGCCATATGCAGAAGCACGAATTATTGGAAAAATAAAGAAATCCCCCTAATCCTAAACGCCTTTCGGCATATTCAAAATTTAGCATGCCCGATTGCACAGTATCCCAGACTTCCCCTTTTTAATGTTGCCTATGAAGTTGTAAGTTATATTCCAAAAATTGTCTTTGATATTGGTATATCTAAAAAATCCCCGTCAGCGAATTCGACTTTCAATGCGGTGGTGGGCGAGCGATGGAATGGTTTCCAATTATTTTTTACGGATGCTTCGAAATCATCAGATCTTAACCACACTGGAGCTGCGGTCTATTACCAAAGCTCTAGAATAGTCTTACAATTTAAATGTCCTAAGGAGTCTTCTGTATTCACGGGTGAATGTGTGGCTATATTGGAAGCTTGCCTTTTTATAGAGTCACACCAAAATATCGAGAAAGCCGTAATTTTCACTGACTCCCTTAGCTGTCTACAAGCCTTAGTACAAAATCCTTTTAAAAGTAAATTGCACAGTTCCCTAGTTTTAAAAATTAAAAAGTCCTTATTATCCTGTGTTAGTAATCACAAAGAGGTTCAGTTAGTTTGGATACCTAGTCATTGTGGAATTAAGGGCAATGAGTGCGCTGATGCTTTGGCCAAAGATGCTTGCTCATCAACAGTAGCCGATCTCACCCACAATACCCATCAGGGGTATGATTTGTTGAATCTCCCACAAATTAAGCTACTATCTTCATGGCAGGAACAGTGGAATACGGCTGGAAGAATAAAGGGCAGGTATTACTATGCTGTACAACCAGTCATTAAATCAAAACCTTGGTTCTACGCATACAAGAAAGTCTCCAAACCCGTTATATCCGTCATTTGTCGTATTCGTCTAGGTTTTTGTAGTACTCCCGTGTTTTTGGAAAAAATCCGGGTTCGGGACTCTTCTCTCTGTGAGTGCGGTTTGGAAGAGGGCACCTTGGATCACATCTTTTTTGAATGCTCAAACAACGTTCCATCTCTAAATCTATATAGCCGTCTTCCTAAATTTAAAATCCCTCTTCCGACTAATTTCCCCTCCTTGTTAACATATTCCTCCCCTGAACTGCTTGTGGCGCTGATGACCTTCATCCGTCACAATAACATAAAATTATAAATTATTCTGTCTATGTGGGTGTGGTATGCTTTTTATGCTTTTAACTACTTTATTATTACAATATTAATGTTAATATGTTTGTTGTTTGTTTCAGTCCCGTACTAACCCAAAAAGATCCACATAGTGTTCAACAACATCAATCGAATAATTTTACTTATGTCTTCAGTTGTTTTTTTTGTTTTTTTTGTTTTTTCTAATTTAGTATTTCTTCGTTTTAATTTTTAACATACACACTTGTTTTTCCAATTCACTTTAGACATTGGCAGAATAGTCGACATCGGCTTTGCTTGCCATAAAATAAAAATAGAATAGAACGAACTTCGAATAAACTGGTCAATGTTGCCATGTGTAAAGTACTAATCGAAGTTGAACTAATCTGTTCATACTTAGATCATAGGACAGTAGATTATTATTTACCGTATTATTAAACCATCGATTCAGTTATCAATAGTTTAAACTTCTCTTGATCTTACGGCCCTTAGCAGTGTAAGGTTTTCGCCGCTGGCTGGAGGCTGTGAGTTCGCTTAAGGCAGCCGGACAGGATAGTCCGGTTAAGCAGTCACGACCTCTCAAGATCAACTACGAGATGCCATTCAGACAAAAAAGGGAAGGCATCATTCTTGTGGCAGACTCGGCCCGGTGCACCTGCTGTAGCGCCTCGAACTAATATAGTGATTTTTATACTCAAACTCAAATCATTTATTTCAATTAAACCATTTACAGGCACTTTTGAATTGTCAAGGAGTCGGTCAGTCAGAAATATGAAGCTAGTTGCCCATTCCAAAGCGTAGTAGGTACCTATGGAGAAGAACGGGCAAGAAACTCCATGGACACTCTTTTAAATAATAATGTTTTAACATATATCTTAGTTACATCGATTAATGTTGACACTATAAGTGAGAACGATGTACAAAAAACGGTACACGTTAAAAGCGTCCAGAGTGCATCAAAACATAATAAAAACAATCCAGCTAATTAATTATTAAAATAAGCCGTGGCAGCTAAGAGATGACCAGTCCCAACTGACGGCGCCCGTTCACGAACATGACGCATGGATCAGCACCATTCAGCTCAACCATTTTGAAGGGAGCTAAATGATCCGACACACGCGCCACCGTCAGCGAGACATTTGAGTGAGCATGCCATACTATCAGCCGCTAAGGCACATTCAAGTCAATCTATGACATTACCCGGTAAATGGTAGCTCTATAGTACAAAGTACTCACATCTGTGCAATGCATCTATATAATAAAAAGGAGATTGAGTTTATATTATGCAAATAAATTCTTACTATCTTCAGCAGCTTCAACAGTGATTCGAATGTCAATTAATTAGTTGTGGTGTGGAGCAGGACCGGCATTAAGCCAGGCATTTTTATCAGTTATCTAATCCTCCAACCTATAATATGCCTGCCTGAATAGTGTGCGTTTGACAAAGGATTTGAATTTTGTCTCATTCAGTTGAAGTATGTGGGGAGGTATTTTATTATAACATTTTAGACAGTACCCCATGAAAGATGAGTCTACTTTAGCCAGTCTGAAACCTGGTTGAACTAATAGGTCCCGATTTCTAGTACTATAATTATGTCTTTCACCTCTTTTACTGTAAAGATGTAAATTTTTTCTTACGTACATGATGTTTTCATAGATGTATTGACAAGGTACAGTCATGATGTTAATATCCTTAAACAATTCCCGAGATTATATACGGCTCTGATGGCTCTTTTCTGCAGAATAAAAATAGACTCGATGTCTGCAGCCCGTCCCCAAAGTAAAATACCGTAAGACATGATACTATGAAAGTAACTAAAATAGACCAGCCTCGCGGTATCTACATCAGTAAATTGACGGATTTTTCTGACAGCGTAAGCTGCTGAGCTTAGCCGTCCTGCTAGAGATGTTAAATGAGGACCCCATTGTAGCCTTGAGTCGAGAGTGATCCCCAAGAAAACCGTTTTATCGACGAATTCTAGCTTCTCTTGATTCAATACTATCTCACAATCACTACTCTTGACGTTTGGTAAAGAAAATCTTATACACTCAGTTTTATTTCCATTTAGTACTAAATTATTAGCCGTGAACCAATTTTGGACCAGCAGTAGGGCGTTATTTACGTCGTCAAAATTTGAAGCACGTCTATCTACCTTAAAAATTAAGGAAGTATCGTCAGCAAATAACACCATTTGTGGTTGATTTATTAATAAATGGAGTAGGTCATTAATATATACTAAAAAGAGGAAAGGACCCAATATCGAGCCTTGTGGAACACCCATTTTTACCTTTAAACCAAGTGAATTGACACCATTTATTTGAACTTGCTGTTGTCTATCATTTAAATAAGATTTTATTAAACTAAGCGCAAGTTTTCCAAGTCCGTAATGCTCAAGTTTCAAAAGCGGGGTTTCGTGATCGACGCAATCAAATGCCTTGGAGAGGTCACAAAAGATTCCTATGGCGTCTTGAGCCTCTTCCCACGCGTTAAAAATATGTTTCAATATATTTATTGATTTTATATAGTGATTCATTTAATTAATTAACAAGCTGTTGGAATAATAAAGTTGATTACTGCTATATCTCATGCCTACTTTCATTTAAGATGTCGGACCCTCTGCTTTCTGGTCATTTTGTGGCGACTATTTTATAAGAAATTGTGCTTGAAAAAAGTGATAGAGCTATAACTAGTGCCTGTATTTTCTTTGCCCGACAATCCACGCCTACTTACAAAGTGCAATCGCTGATGAGGGCCCTTTAAATACATAAAGAATACAACGTATACAACAGTTTTTTTTTATTTACACATCTTTATTTCTCTTCAACTTTACTAGAGCGCGTCAATCGCTGCAACCTTGAGCAAATAGTAAAGTAGATGATAAAATGACACAGTCTGTGGTTGTTCCACAAATAAATAATTAAATGAGGAAAACATGTCTCGTTTCATCGAAATTCAATTCATATAAAAACTATACAAAAATATAATGACCATATCTTGGGAGAGGCATATGTCCAGCAGTGGACGTCTTTGAGCTGAAATGATAATTAATGATGGAATTATCTTTTTGATAGATGAATTAACAATGGGCAGATCGTTCTATCGCGCAAAGAACAAGAATTTTATGTAATGCAGCTCTTTTTTCTTATACGATCTAACCATAAATTGTTCGTTGTTTTACGAAAATACGTTACAATATTTTAAGTTTCTATCTTAAGTTACAAGTACATTATATACAATCTCTATTACAATACAATATGTATATTATTATCTTTAAGGTTGTCATATCACATCCCTGTTTCCATGTCACTTGTTTACTGAAATACTGTCACCTACTATCACTCATCTCTCACTACTAGGTGGGCGCTTCTTCTATGCGCTGTGAGCAGTGTTCGGCGGCTCGGCTCGGCGTTCTGTTGAGTAGAAAGTCCAGGTCATGTGATATATTTTGCAGCATTTTTTCAGTATGTCTGTGTGAGCTGTGATAAGTCGTTGTGTCGTGTGAGTGTGTGTTAACTAGTTGTATGTTTGAGTGGTTGGGCTCGTCGCTGCACTCGCGGTGAATGGACGGCAGCGAGCTGCTGCTCGACAACTGAGGCGTGCGCTTCTTGAGACAGCTCTTGAATGGACGAGCCGACACGTCGGGCGTCGACTGACAGATTGTACAGCTGTCCTGGGAAATTATGGTAAAACTAGATTTCGAGTTGATATTTTAAGTGAATTTACATCGATTTGAACTTGTATTACCTTGGGAGTGTCAGTACTGTCCAAGTAGGTGCGCGTGTCTCTGTCGTGAGGCGGTGCGTATATCGCGGGCAGCACGCGCAACTCCATACACACGCGCGACACGTGCGACTGTGTGTGTGCGTGCACACCGACACCGTCTGCGAAAGTCACAGTGTAACTATGCTGCATGATGCCAAGCGTCGGTACTACGGTCTAGAGTGTAACGTTTGTAAATTAGTTATATTATTACAAGTAACTGAAAAACGTTGGGAATTCAAATTACATGTCACCAGAAGTGGCCTACAAAATGACCCAAGTTACTGCGCTACCTGTGGGTATCAGGTCGCACAGTGCGCGGGTGTGGATGCGCGGTGACTGCCGCTTTTGCTTGTACTCCACGCACTGCACTATGTCCGCCACACACGAGCCGCTCGATTGACGCCTGCAAGGGAACATGTTAGGTCTCAGGTAAAAGGTACTTCGTGATCGTGTCTGAATAATAGTGACTCAGTGTAAAAGTTGTATCTCAGCCCTCACCTGTACATCGTGTTCGGACTTTCTAACATCGGCGCTTGCCAGTCGGTGTTAACGGGCGACACATGAGACGAGGAGCATTCCACCTCGCGAGCTTGCTTTATGTACACTACAACAATATGATGGCAACAGCTTATTATTTATTGGCGTTGGAACGCCATAAAGGTATTAAACAAACGACGAAAAAAAAAACTTCATGTGCTGCTGCTTTTAAGTAAGTACATACATACCGCTTTACATTTTAAAGAAACAAGCATATCGGACATTAGTTTAATTAAATACACAAGATAACAAAGGGGGATGCCCATTTTTGGCCAGAAAGGCACAATAACTTACGTGTATGTAAAAAAAACATTGTAATTTCTATTTACTTAAGAAGTTATTCATTTATCCAAACAAGATTGCAACATTTTTGCATTAATGAAAAGTACTGAATAGTTAAATGACATTCACGATTGTGGATAAAGCAGCAGTGTTGCCAACACTTATCAATTTCGTTCACGATATACTCGATTATGTTTTCATGGATTATTTAATAATATCACATCCGTAATGCTTGGTAAACGATCTATTATAATATATATGGTAATATGTTTTTAGTTTTGATATTAAATGCACAAGTGAATCAACTTCAGTGGGTTTCAGTGGTGATTAAGAGTTTGTATTAACTTGTGATTCGAATAAAAAATCGATATAGTTTTTTTTTTGTGTGTGTGGCAACATTGAGTTACGCCGGTCGGCTGTCAAGGCAAGACACAGTTATGTGACAAATCACAAAAACCTACAGAATCTACTTTCATTGTTTGCATTTGCCTTACTAAGTTTATTTTCTTGCGGTTTAATTATTCTAGCTATTGAACAAGCTTATTTAATGGATTCCTACGATTCTTTTTACCCTGACTCGTATATTCAATGATTGTAAAACAATGACGTAAGTCAAGATTTTAAACTATTTTATCTTAAAAACCCTCACTGCATTTGCACTTAATTGTTAAAATAGCATTTGATCCTATCCATGTACTTTAAAATGTGTACACTCGTGGCAGAAGTGTCTATGGACGGTGGGCATTCCCCTTTATTGCTGCTAGCTAATGAAGTCGTACTTTCAAATGATAGTACAAACAATCTGACCTACGTATTAAAGTCAAAAATTAGTTGTCTGCCAAGTTTTGGAAAAAGGAGGAGGTGGAATTCCTTCCTCGTGTCCCTTCCGGGACCAGAATAATTTTTCAATTATAATCAAATTGGTCGGAGAACACAAAAATATAAAAAATGCCTTTTATTCTACCATTTCACTTTACAAATTACAGATTTCATTATCATTAATTATTTTTGTTTATTATTTTAGTTAAATTAATAGGTATTTATAATTTTATTAGTAATCTTATATGTGTATCTTATATGTAAAGATTAAATGTTAATGACATGCATTTCAAAATTATAATATATGGAAGTCGCCTCTGCGGCGTAGGCCTCGCCCAACTTTCTCCATTTTTCCCTATCTCTGGCTTGTCTCAGTCTGGTCCAAATCTTTCTATAATATATCTTCCCAACGCTTCCGCGGCCTTCCTCGTTTTCTTTATCCATTTCTAGGTACTCACTCTAAGATTTTCTTTGTCCATCTTTCGATTTCCATTCTACAGATGTGCCCAGCCCAGTTCCATTTCAGACTTTATATTCTCTCCACTTTGTCAGTAATTTTAGTTTTCCTCCTTAGTTCTTTATTCGTTATTCTATAACTCCGAGTTTATGTTCTTCTTTTAACCGTAGGGACCATGTTTGGCATCCATATGTAAGGCATTGAAGGATCGCTATCTCGTACAACTTGCTTTTCAAAATCTTTTTTTGTTTGCTATCCTCCAATTTATTTATTTTTCTTCAAATGAAATTGATTGTCCCAAATATACGTATTCTCTAATATATTCTATTTCCTGTCCATCTATTATTATTGCTACCTCCGACCCATTTGTTATAATTTTCGTTTTTGCAGCATTCATAGTCCTTTTTGATTACTTTCGCAAGCTCTTGCAACATGTTCTCTAATTGTGTGGATTCTTCTGCAACTACAACGATGTCGTTCGCGAAACGTAGATGTCTTAAATATTCACCGTCGATCTTCACGCCCTTGTTTTCCCAGTCTAAGTTATATAATAAAAAATTGTCTCCAAAACAGACGAAAATATTTTAGGAGATAGTGGGTCGCCCACCCTGACGCCTTTTCTTATGGGGAAGGTTGGTCCTTCCAATTCTAACCTTTTTTTGCGGAATTCATTGACTAAATGCTATGGAGTAGCTGTTCATACTTTATGTATTTTATTGTTCCACTAGTGTCTTCCATATTGCACTATGTTCCAGAGAATCGAATGTCTAAGTGTTATCGATGAATTATAAATATTCTTGCTATATTCTTTGGCTTTCTCAACTATTTGTGTTACAACTTGAATATGGTCAGTTGTTGAGAACTGTTTTCGGAATCCAGCCCGTTCTCGCGGTTGATTTTCATCTAGAGTCATTGTAAGTCTATTTAATATTATTTTTGAGAAAATCTTGTAAAGGTTTGATATTATGCTAATTGGTCTATAGTTACTGAGGTCACATCTATCTCCTTTTTTGTGAAGAAGAGTAATTGTCGATTCAAACCATTGCTTTGGAGTTTCCCTTTTTTGTAGAATGTTATTGAACATGATTTCCAGTCGATGTTGTAAGGGTTCTGATAGAGACTTCAATGTTTCATTTGTTACTTTGTCATCTCCAGGTGCTTTGTCTTTTATCTGAGTTTCGATAGGAAAACAAATCTCTGATCTTGGTATTTCGGGCAAGGGTTTGTTGACAAAGGCTATACCTACGACGTGCTGCGTTAAGCTCGATTTTTCTTGTGACAAGTTAAGATTCTGAAAATAGTTGTTTCTATGAGTCTCTGACCGCTTCGAAATAATTTTTATTTTCTTTTCCACCGTATTTGTTGCCCATTTTGTTGTAGTTTGGAGATCTATGTATGCCGTTTTAATAGCTCCCTTTTTCGACCGACAAGTATTTCAAAAACTTTTTGCATTTGTTTTTTTCTGCATTTGGAGATCACCGTGTATATTTCTTTACTTGTTTGAGCGATTTTTATTTTTATTTCCTTTGTTATTTTTTTTTTGTGCAGTTGTTTTCTATCCTCTTGAAGAAGTTGACGTTTGTGTGTGCTTATCGAGTATTTTTGTTTGTACTTTTCAAATGGTACTTGTGTTAATGAACATTTCATACCTTTTGGGAAGTTTTCGTACTGGATCTGGACTTGTGAGGATATTTTGATCGAGTCAAAAAAATTATGTTCCTTTTGCATCCCGTCTTCTCTTGTTATTATCGGCAAGTTTTTGTACAATATACGTTTATGTGGTTACTGTGCTCAGTGTTAGAACTAAGGTTTTTTTTATTATGTCGAAAGCAAATGTATCTGAACCATTTTTTTTATTTTTTTTTATGAAACATTTACCGCGGACATGGTGGTCCGCGTCTTTTAATACACGTTTTATTTGTCTACGTCGGACACATATGAGCTTAATACTACTTACAATCTACGTGAGTCCATCACTTAATGTATATATGTATTTTTTATTATATATATTTATATTTATTATTATATAGTACTCATGCACATGCTTATGTGGTTACTTTAAATCTTTTTATTTTTATATACTACTAATTTACTTTACAGGCACTACATTTGTTATTATTGTTGTTTATATGTTTGTATTTTGTTGTTTTACATATCTATTGTACAGGGTTAAGGTTAAAGATTGGGTTATGTTTTGGGTTAGATGTTTCGTGGGGACTTGTTAGGTGGTATTTTATTAGGGTTTGACCAGGGACTTCGCTAGCCTAAGCAGGGCTTCCATCACGACAGTGTCTCGATGCTACGTGAACGTCTTTAAGTCAACGACCTTTTTAGTCGGCGCATCCATCGCTCTCTTTGCAAAGCGGCCCGTGGCGTCGTCGGCGTCGTCGGAGTAATAGACGCAACTAGCCGTGTGCCTCGACACCACCACTACCGCGTGGGATGTGCTGTCGTGAATTTTGAGCCTCCTGGACTTTGTGTTGATGATGATTACGCTGTCGTAGGTCAACCCCTGAGCCTCGTGTATGTTTAACATGCGCGGCCCTCCGCTGGACCCGTATCCCTGACTCATAAGAGAAGCTTTCTCTTCTTGTGTCTGAACCAGAAATAGGCTGTTTTGGGCGGTACTCGGTATTTGCGCTCCTGTGTAACCTTTCACCTTCAGGGAGTGGACCCGCGACAGCGCCGACTTTGTTGTGCCAATTTGGGCATTAAAATCACCCATTATAATGAGGTTTCTTGCGTTTAAGGTCTCTATAGCGGTTAATAAGGTTTTGTAGAACTCGTTCAACTCATCTTCGTCATAAACTTCGGTGGGTGCATACACTTGAACTATAGACCACAAGTTATTTTCGGACATATTTAACTCAAGGGTCGCAATTTGGTCTGAATAACAGTTAAAACCAACTTTGTTCTTTTTTAGGTGCTTTTTATAATAAACCCTACTCCACATCTTCCTTTTGTTGCCTTACTATTGTAAAATATAAAATCTGTGTATTCTTCTATACTTTTTTCGTTTCTTCTTGTTTCGCATAATCCTATAACATCCCATAGTAGTTTCTCAGTAGCATGATTCAGCTCTGTAATCCTTGTGTCAGATAGTTCTAACGTTCAAACTCGCGACACATAGATGGCTTGTTTTTTCTTTTTTCTAGGGTTATTGTTTGGGGGGTTTGTAACATAAACTACTACTGCAAATAGACTTGGTACAGATAGTTTAATAGATGAAATAGAAAATACATTACTGATACGACACTGAAGTTCATATAGAAGGCTTGATGAACAGCTGGAAGGTTCGCCCGAGGAGGAGGATGAACGATCTTCGTATATCGACTTCGTGGGCGTATCTGCTCTGTGAAGAGAAGAAGAGGAGATAGACAAAGAGGGTCTACAGGTGTCGAAGGGACACTTTAGAGTGCCAGTCTCCTTCGACAAAGCTCTACGTATAATCTCCAGGCAGATGGTTACTCAGCAGAGTGCAGACGTAGAATTGATGGATGAACAGAGTTGTTGATGAAGCCCAGACGCCGAATCCCCTTTCAGATGCTTCAGCTCTTTCTTAAATAGGCAGAATATTTTCCAGAATTTGTTGTGGACGATTTTTGAAGTTTCAAAATTATGTTTTCCTTCATTCTGACAACTGATCTGCCAGTCATAAAACCAGCCTGTGTGTTCAGCGAAGATGAATTAAAACCTCCACGATCACTTCATTACTGAAGGTCGTGTCCCTGAAAGGCCTTCGTAGCTTTATACATATATAATGTTCTTCCACTTCGTTCGGTTCTCAGCTTCTCTCAGGGCGGTCGTGATAGAGAGTCCCGTGAGGGCGGTCACTTGGTCTGTCCAAACATTAGGTGACCGGCCTGAGAGAAGCTGGTCTGGGAGATGGCAAGGTCTTTTCCCATCTACTTTGCCCATTACCGCCAACTTTTCAACGTTATCTAGTTCCCGACGGGCAATGTGACTAAAGTAACCGAGAATCCTTTGGTAACAGATCGTGGATAGTCTATCTCTTATTCGAAGTTGATCTAGAATAGATTTGTTCGTTCTCTTGGTGGTCCATGGTATGCGGAGCATTTTTCGCCAATACCACACCTCAAAAGCCTCAATCTTTTTCCGATCTATTGCCCGAATCGTCCATGACTCTGAGCCGTTAAGTAATATCGAGAAAACCAGTGTCCGGACTAGTCTCATCTTGGTGACATTTGTGACTTTTCTGTCCTGCCAGATACGTGTAAGCTTACTCATCGCAGCTTTGGCCATATGAGTCCTTCTCTTAATCTCTCTTTCGCTTCATCCCTGGTCAGTAAGTAGCGATCCGAGGTATATAAACACAATAATATAAACAGAATAAGTATAGGGGAACTTAATTGTTAATCCTTAGTTGGTTTTGTTGGGTAATCGAGCATATTTATAGTGTTTGGTTTTTTTGTACTTTTTGGTGAAATCGTGTTTTCATTTAACTTAATGCTGTGGTTTTGAGCCGATGGGGAGACGGAATCATCTCGTTTCCGTTCATCACGATTGGTACCATCTTTCACTACTAGATTGTCGTATTTTATAAATGCGATAAGACCTTTTCCTCTTTCTTCTTATTCAAATCTCTAAAAACCTCTTTTGAAAAATCTTCTTGGACATACATGTCTTTAGGTAGTTTCGTTTTGTTTTTAAGTACTTCATTTTTCTTCCACTTTGAGTTAAGTTAGTAGTTAGTAAGTGTAGTTAAGCTTACCAAGATTGAACGCGCATGGTTTTGCTTTTTTTTCAGAGTCTATATGTTTTGTTTATTTCCTCTGGGTTAATTGTAATTCCCAAGTTTGATTAAAAAAGGTCTTCAACTTCTTTTATAATACTTACTGTTGTTTAATTTTGTTGTTCCGGTATGGTAGATTATATAATATTATTTTTCTTCTTCTCTTCCTCCAATAGTTTATTTTTTTGGTGCAGGGTTTGTATCTCAGTCTTCATAGTGTTATTTTCTACTATATATAAATAAATATATTTTTTTCTTGTATTTTTTCAAAAAACTTGTTGCATTTGTGTTTCCATGTTCGTATTCATTATTATTTTATACTAAACCGTTCCGTAAATAAAATGACACGATTGTTCGTTGATTATGTTTGTTTACGTTCTAATTAGTGACCTCTGTTGTAGTTCATCCAAAGCTGTGGTGAAAATTTGAAGCTTTGAATTCTGGCACATCGCTGCATCGGGCCGATTCGATTGACGTATTGACAATTTTTGATAGGCGGTATAACGCAATGTCGATAGATGGCGCTATTTTAAATCGATTTGCTATGATTATTTATTTATTTGTTTATTTAATACTTACGCACAAGGATGTACAGAGACGGACTTAATGCCGTAGGCATTTTCTACCAGTCAACTTTTGGGTGATGCAGAGTCAAACATTGGTAGGTGCAATTAATAAAAAAAACATATGGGAATAACTATTTAAGTATAAAGATACCTAAACTATAAATATAATACATATATACCTAATTATTTATAAATTTAAACACAAATAAATATACATAAATAAATGAATATACTAAAAGCAAATAAGACAACGAATTAGAAAACTATACCGTTATGATGATACTGCCAGCTTCTTGCGAATGTGCTCACGAACTTTAACTTTAAAGGCTAATCGGTTGGTTGCCATCCTGATTTCTTGGGGGAGTGCATTCCACAGAGAGATAGACTGAACGAAGAAGGAAGAGTGAATGAAGTCTGTGCGGTGAGTGGGACATTGAAGAAGACGATTGTGTGATGAACGAAGATTTCTATTGTGGTTGGCGCAAATGTACTGAAAGTGGGGGGCTAGATAACCAGGGGAAGAGGTAGAGTCAAGAAATGAAAACAAGGTGGTCAGCGCCCTTTGCTCTCTGCGCTGACGTATGGGCAACCACTTTAGAAGCGACCGATTCAGATTGAAAACGAATCGAATGCAATTATTGAGAAGACGGTCAAGTTTGTCGAGGAGATCTGCATTCAGGTCATAGTAGCACACATCACCATAATCGATGATGGGGAAAATTAAGGACTGCACAAGCGTTGTCTTCGTACTCGATGGTAATAGATTTTTCACACGGTACAGAGCCAACGCAACGTTCCGGTAACCTTCTGGCTTACCCGGGCAACTTGAGTACACCAGTTCAGAGAACTATCAATGTGCAAGCCTAAGTCCTTCACGTCAGTGCTAAAAGGAACTATCGTACCATTGAAGAGTACTGGTGGCAATATTGTACCATCCACCTTACTAATGCTACGAGAACTGCCAATGATGATCGCCTGACACTTCGTAGGGTTTACTGCTACACCAAATCTGTCAGCCCAGGTTTTTATGGCTACCAAGTCCCTATTTAATCTGTCGATGGTGTCTGGTAATTCAACAACCTTCCCGTGACAGTACAACTGCATGCCATCGGCATACAGATGATACGCACACTGAAGTTCGGAAGTTATAAGATTAATAAAAATAGAAAACAGAAGAGGAGAAAGTATACCGCCTTGAGGAACGCCAGTCTCCAAATCACACCACCAAGAAGAAGAGTACCCAACATGAACGGACTGCTGATGTTCCTGAAGGTAAGAGGAGAACCATTTCAGTGCTTCGGGAGAGACCATAATATAAGACAGAATGGCTAACAGGATGTCATGACTGACGGTATTAACGGCATTCGAGAAATCAACCAACACCAAAGCAGTAACTTTGGTGTCTTCCAGTCCTGCCCTTATATCGCCAGTCACTTTAAGAAGGGCGGAAACAGTGCTGTGTCCAGGCCTAAACCAAGATTGAAGAGGACTAATAGTTGAGTTACAATTAACAAAGTTGGAGAATTGTTTGTGGACACAGGCCTCGAGCACTTTTGATAGGAAGGGAAGGATAGAAATTGGACGGAAGTCAGTATGAAGAGAGGGATTAGAAACCTTAGGTAGCGGGCGAACATAGACTTTGCGCCACAGGGAAGGGAAATCTCCGGTGTACAAGGAAAAATTTATGAAATTGGTAATGGCGGGTAGGAGTTGGTCCAGAATGGTTATAATCATACCACGGGTGATATTGTCTCATCCCACCGCTTTCGATTTGATGGAGAGAATTATCTATCTGATCTCTCCCGGTTCAACTGAAATGAGACTGAAAGAATTTATGTGAGGACGCGTTAGACCAGAAAGTAGAGACAGAGTGTTTTGCTTGGTTAGACGATCCATGACAGTTACGGTGGAGAAATGCCGGTTGAGATCATCTAAGTCAATTGAACTAGGAAAATCTAAATATCGCGATTTGCCGATACCAAGACTTCCAAGAAATGTCCAAATATCGGCAGAAGAGGAAGAATTGATAGTATCAAGAATATGGCGGCGTTTAGCATTGCGTATCATCTGATTACATCTATTCCTTGCAGCCTTGAATAATTTCCAGTTGTCATTAGTTCGATCCCTTTAAAATTTGCTGATCGCGCGGTCCCTACGTCGCAATGCCATCTGTATATCTCTAGTCATCCATGGAGCAGGTGGGCGTTTTAACTTAACTTTTATGACGGGAGCATGGTTGTTATAAAGGTTGCTTGCAACATCATTGAAGATGGCAACCTTGTCGTCAACTGAAGAGGCTTCGGTCAAGGGCTCCCAATCGATCGCAGATGCATCTTCTTTGAGCTTCTCGACATTCATCCGCGCAAAACAACGCCTGTACAGAACCTTGGGCTTAGGTTTGGGAGGTTTCAGGATATACGAAAGGAAAATCATGTCGTGATGAGAAAAGCCAGGAGCGTCATGTTGACCGTGAGAGAAAATGAGGGAAGGTTTCGAGGTGAGAATCAGGTCGAGCCAGGTGTCATCGCCAGCAGTGTTATGATGAGTAGGTTTAAGCGGCAACACGTGAAGACTTGCTGACTCGATAAGGTGAAGGAGTTTACGGGATCGAAGGGAGTTGTGGGCAATGAGGTTTGTGTTGAAATCACCCATGATGATATTATGATGTGCATACTCGGAACCCAAAGATTCAAGTACCGATTCGAATTCAGTGAAGTAATCAACAATGGGAGGACAGTAGATAACACCAATAATGGTTATCGTTCCTCTGACACAGACTTCAAGGAAAATAAACTCAGCAGAAGCAGAATAATTTGAAGAGGATGTAGCAAGTATTTTATAAGGAAAGTCATTGCGAAGGTATATAGCTACACCACCCCCGCCCCTACCAATCCAATATTTTCGTATAAGATCGAAACCAGTAAGAGAGTAAGTGGTGGACAGGAGATGTGGTTTGAGCCAAGTTTCAGAGATCGGGATGGCGTGAACATTGCTGCTATTAAACGGGTCGTACAGCTCGCTGTAGTGGCTCGGAACACTTTGTGCGTTAATGTGACACACATTCACCAACCGATTAGACTGATCATTGAAATTTTGTTGCAAAAATTCACCAAGAGTGTAGCTGAAGAACAAAAGCTATCATCGCTAGAAGAAGCAGTAGATTGGTTGGCAGAAAAGTAAGACTCATTGTCTGACATAAATATAAGTTGAAAGCTATTAGGTTGAAATGATTATACAATAGATATAGAACAGAGCAACTAACAGGTGCAACTGCACCACCCGCCAGCCCACATCAAAACTAAAAGCAATTAAACACAAATTACACATAAAAAACAATTGTTCACATTTTAGTCTACTTTACCAGGTAAGAACCGTGGTTCCCAACCCAATTAAATAAAATTAAGTCCTTGAGAGGTAAGGAACACAAAAATTAATAAGTGCTTGCAAAATTTATGATTATGCAGATTTTGACTATTTATTTTGTGATTTATATTTATTTCCACTGATTTAATTGTAACCTTTCAAGTTGTTTCACAATACGCTTTAAGTTCCGTTTAGTTCTCGTCAATCACTGCACTAACGCACAATTTTTGTTATAACTGTCAGTTTTGCATATTAAAGATAACATACATTTTACATAATCGACTTTCACTTATTGTATCTTCACTTTAGTATTTATTCAGCGCGAAATATTCACTAACAACATTTTTAAACAAATAAGTAACTCGGAGCCGAATGTTATCACTGTCTCCGTGGCGCCCTGAGTTGACGTTTTTTTCGGTGGGAAAGCATTCTATTCCATTATTGGTGTGCTTTGTAGGTCTAGAATCTGGAACATTGGAATTGTAGCAACATATTATTATGTGTCAAAAATAATAATCTAACTCACGACTATGCGAGGCGTCTCCCACGGGTTGGTCCTGCCACTCGCTGTGCGAGGAGAGCGTGAGCACGCGCCGCGCTGTCAGCAGACACTCCTCGTCCATTATCACGTAGCACACCAGCATCGCTATTCCCTGGACAAGCAATAGGAGATTATGGCCGAATCCAATGGTCTATGACAAAAAGAATCAATGTCAATAAGTTGTGTTAGCTCACATTAGCCAGTGCTGCGGCGGCCAGTACAACAACATGCGTCATGCTGGTCTCTGCGGGCTGCACGTAGGCCACTCCGGCCGCTTGCGTCACGCACGTAGTGACCAAGAGCACTAGCGTGTGCCGCACTACTTGTGCTCGCTCGCACACGTGCTCTTGTCTTCCCGGCTTGTGCTCGCGCGCTCGCCCTCTGAGCGCGAGCAGGAGTGCAAGCGCGAGCGCAGCTATTAACGCTTGGCCTGCAACACAAACGGCGTTGGCGGCCCCGCCTAGCTGCAGCGGTGCGCCGCCCCACAGTCGAGCTGTCAGCCAGCATATTGTGCACACACCTGCAACGAGTCCACGTGAGTTTAGCGACACGTTCGCCCCTCCTGAACAATCGGCCTGTTTTCCACCTACACCTACCACACAGTAGTCCGACAAATGGCGCACGCGTGGCTGTGGCAGCCAACTCGGCGTGCAGCAGCAGCGGCGCAGCACATAGTGCGGCGCAACTCGCCATCCAGCACAGCGCAACCACCCAACCCACGCCGCCCGGACATGCTTCGTCCTGCACGACAAAACAATACCTTACTCACTTATTATCTGAAGCATTTACACAGGTCTCCAGTTATAATAACTCACCTGCCTCGTGTCACATTCGAGTAGAGCCAAAATAGCTGCAGAGTAAAAGCCCGCAGTGGCAGCTTTGAGCAGCACTGGCAGCCTGGTCTTACTGCCAGCTACAAGGCCGAGGACCTGCAGTAATGCCGCCACAAGACACATCGCACCTCCCAGACTCACTGTGATCTTCACGATGCCGCGTAAGTCATTTTCTGTACCTGTCTGAAAAAAACATTTTTGAGTGCTTATAGAATTAAGTTGCCTCATACAGGGTAAAACACCTAATAATTGTCACTTTAAGGGTTACTCTGTGCAACTAACGCTAAAAACCATTGTTCTGCACAGAGTAAGTTGTAATTTTAAATAATGTTTTTGGAAGATAAAATAAATCATGGAAAATTCCACAATTAAATGTCGTCTAAACATGAAAGTACTATAGTTCTCACCTTTACCACGTCATTTGTTAGTTATTGTCAATAAAAACAACGGCTATTAGTAGTACTCACGAATGTCTCTCTGTGGACAGTGAGCAGCGCGATGGTTGCCAGTCCCCGACAGCGGCAAGCGACGTGTGTGCGCTCCGGTATGCGCAGCTCACACGACTGCGTGCTCCACACGCGCGGCGTCGAGCGCGACCGAACTCCACACGCGAGCTGAGGTGCTGACACAGAACAAATTCATGAGCAAGCGTACATTCTAGTTGAAATCGTAGTCGAGAGTTGTATTTGGTGTCTTACTTACCAATAGCGCTATAATTCTTGGAGTGCGCCAATAGCAGTGTAACAGTGTGAGGGAGCGTGGGATCAACTCCCGCGCCACTCACAGATACCTGCACCTGTTGTGATGCTACTGTGTACTCTGTCGCACGGCCGGACCTGGAACAGTTGCCGCTACAACTACCACGTAGGATGGAAACGCAAACAATAGATAAATAAAAATAAGAAAAATCTCTCACGTTAATGCTGTTTATCTAATAATAATTTTAATGAAGCTAAATCACTTGTAATACTTAATTGCTTTAAAATCTTAATACGACATTAAAGAATACATAATCATGTCGTTCATAAAGGTACAGTGTACTGGAGGTAGGCTGTAGTGTAATGTATACTTATTGAAAATTATAAACTCTTCGCTACTACTGTTCTTAAAATTGTTGTAATGGACTGTGTTACACTTTGTGGAATTAATGGTTAAATTTATTTTTTAAATAATAATAAAAATCGTCAACATACAATTAAAAAGACACCATAAACATATTACAGACTTGACTTCGATTGCTCAGTATATGAACCATACTTTATTACAGGAAAGGTTCAGGCACTGACAATCGAATGCCCTCAAGATACCGCTGGAGCTAGCCCAAACCTTGTGCAACAAAGATGTGCATCGTTTGCACATAGTAGAATAGAAACAGTCTACTTGCGACTCGACGAACATCCTTGCTGCACTGTATTATTTTGTAGCACACGCAAGGCGTTGTACTGTCTGAGCGTGTGTGAGACACTCAGACAGCTCGTGTAGAAAGACGTATAATGTGCTTTGAACAATGTCGTTTTCACTTCAGTGGGACAACGTTTGAACCTGCGCGCCAGCAAATTCACAGACAACGCCCTGCGTTCTCCCATCTTCGTCATGTTTGCATCGTATTTGAGATCAGAAGATATTAAATGGCCAAGATATTTATATGTAGGAACGGAACGTTATGGATGATAGTGAAATGAGACGTGAAGATGAATGACAGATGTGAAGCATAAACGAGTGACAGTGATGAATGTACGAAATAGTCAAGGAGTAAAAGAGATAGGGAATGAATGTTTAAAAAGGTAGAATAAGTAGACAGAAAGCAAGGGTAAGACGTTAGAATACGAGAAGTAAAGACGGAAAATTATAAATAAAAAGTTAAGAAGCAATCAGCAGTTTTATTGAACATTTATTGAGCTTATCCCACAACTTTTTGGGGGCTCGTCCGGGATAGCTCAATATTTTAAGTTTTCGGACCAAAAGGAGCTAAAAGGAAACAGAAGACGGCACTCTCGTCACGGCACTTTTTGTTAAGACGCCATAACGAGAAAAGACGGTGCTGATTGAAGACGGTAACAATTGTTACAATAAAGACGAAATATGGAAAGGACGCCGCGACAAGAGAAAAATCGCCGCCAAGCCGACTACGACAAAGACGAAAATGACGCATCCACATCGGCTAGGCAAGCGTTTCACCGTGATCAGGATATTTTCCACGAGAGCCTTGTCCCAAACTTTAGTGGGCAAGACAAGACGTTTGCGGTAGCCAAATAGGCACAGGACATCGACGACAATGCTGAGATTTTTCAGTGGTCGCCCCTACAAACTCTGATTGTAGCCAGAAGGGCTTTGGTCGGAACTGCTGCACTATGGCTCAGATCTGAAAAACCTTTTAAAAGCTGGGAGGATTTGAAGGCTGGATTAATTAAAGAATTTCCGGATTCGGTGGATAGAAAAACAATCCACGAGATGATGGCCGCCAGAAAGAAAAAGAAGGATGAAAGGTGTTTAGACTACATGCTAGTCATGAAAGAGATGGGAAAACGCGGCAATATGCCCGATTATGTCGCCATTAAATATATCATTGACGGCATAATCGATTCAGAAGTAAACAAAATGTTGTTGTACGGAGTTACGACGTACGCAGAGCTGAAAGAAAAAAAAAAATATCTGAGACGATCAAAGAAAAGATGAGGATGGATAACAGTCGATACAGGAAACCTGAAAATAATGAAAAAGGCGCAGGAATCAAGAGGTGTTACAGCTGTGGTGAAAAAGATCATCAATCGTCCCAGTGTCCAAATAAAGAAAAAGGTCTTAAGTGTTTTAAGTGCAACGAATTTGGACACATTTCTACGAAATGCATTCGGTCGATTCGGTCGACAAACGAAAGGAATCATGATCGGGAACGGCGAGTCGAAAAACCGAACTTGCCCGAGGATAGACGAACGATATGTGTGACCGACTTCATTCCGAACATTCGCGCGGCTGCGGTTGGCGCAACTGACGAGTACCAACGTCAGTGACGGCGACAAGATGGCGATGTCAGTGGGAACTGACGCTAACTTCACTGATGTTAACGTCGAAGAGAAAACGCCGGCACAGAAAGTTGAGGATGCATACAAAACTATTACGGTGAATAAGTGCGAAGTAAATGCGTTGATTGACTCTGGTAGTGGGATAGATTTGGTGTGTACCGAACTTTATAATCATCTTGGGGCTCCTGAGTCTGTAAATACTGTCACGAATCTTGTGGGATTAGGCGGCAGTGTAGAGTCGACGCAAATGTTTACTGCTTGGGTATTGTTAGACGAACACGAATATAACGATATTGCATTTCATGTTGTTCCTAGGCGTACTATGCCGTGTAGTGTAATATTGGGTCAAGAATTCCTTAAAGATGTTTTTACAATTATGTCGAAGGGGTCAATACTGATTGCTCCAAACGTAAACAGTTGGTTATCAAGGCTTGCGTATGTGGTTGGTCAGGATGAGTTTGTTCTAGGTAATATTCAAGACAAGCAGGTGCAACAAGAAGTTATTGATTGTGTGAAGAATTGCGCATTGTGCTCAAGGATGACATACCAGTGGCTCAGCGATCAAGACGTATATCTTTAGCTGAACAACAGATTGTTGAAAAGCAAATATCAGAGTGGCTTAAGGATGGAATAATTCGTGTAAGTTTTTCAGAATATTCCTCACCTTTGGTGTTAGTAAAGAAAAAATATGGCAGCACTAGAGTATGTGTAGACTATAGACCTATAAACAAAAAGATGATAAAAGATGAATTTCCTCTGCCTATTATTTATGATTTGATTGATAAACTTAAAGCTGCACGTGGTTTTAGTGTATTAGATTTAAAGAATGGTTTCTTCCATTTGAGAGTCAGTAAAGAAAGTATAAAGTACACTGCCTTTGTAACACACAATGGACAGTATGAGTTTTTGAGGGCTCCGTTTGGTTTGTCGGTTTGCCCAAAGTATTTAATGCGATTTGTGACTATGGTGTTTAAGGAACTTATAGCAAAAGGAATATTGGTTATTTTCATCGATGATTTATTAATACCTGCTACTGATGAATATCAGGCATTGCAGCGGTTTAAAGAAGTGTTAGCTGTCGCATCACAATATGGCTTGCAGATTAATTGGAAGAAGGCGCAATTACTATGTCGAAGAATAGAGTACCTTGGACACATCATAGAGGATGGAAAAGTTTAACCTTCGCTGGACAAAACAGAAGCTGTTACCAGGTACCCTGAACCAAAGACTTTAAAGCAACTTCATAGTGTTGTGGGATTAACTTCCTATTTTAGGAAGTATATTAAAGATTTTGCATTAATTGCTAAACTATTAACTGATTTATTAAAGAAGAATGTTAACTTTGTGTTTGAAGATGTCCAGAGAAGTGCATTTAATGTGTTGAAGAATGCTTTAACTAGTAGCCCAGTGTTAAGGATATTTGATCCTCATTTATTAACTGAATTGCATACCGATGCCTCTGCAATAGCAAACAGTGCTATCTTGCTTCAGAGAGACCAAACAAGTGAGTTACATCCTGTACACTACTACAGTAGGAAAACCAGTGATGCTGAGAAGAAGTATAGTAGCTGTGAGTTGGAAGCTTTGGCTATTATTGAAGGGCTAAAGAATTTTAGGCATTACTTGTACGGAAAACACTTTAAAATTGTTACAGACTGTCAAGCTTTTCAGAAGACCCTAAAAACTAGAGTAGCCAGATGGGTATTATTGCTTGAAGAGTATGATTATGTTATTGAACATCGACCAGGGAGTAAAATGCAACATGCAGACACTTTGAGCAGAAATCTATTTGTTGGAGCTGTTGAGTTAAGCCTACATGATCAAGTTAAGCAAGCACAGATGTTGGATGAAGTTATTAAGGCGATTATAACGATTGTAAAACTTCAGCCATACAAAGACGACATCTACAGCAATGGTTTTATTGTACAAAGGACTAGAAAGAAAGTTAGTTACACCAAGAAATTTAGAATTTGAGATTTTAAGAAGAATGGTACATCAGAAGGGTAATTTTGGAAAAAGGAAAATGATACAACTTCTAGAACAAGAATATTACATCAAAAATATTAACAAGAAGATTGAAGAATTTTTATTGTCGTGCATACTATGTCTGCTAGCAACAAAAAACGAAGATCGTGGTAGTGCGTTTACCAGCAATGACTTTAAGGAGTATTGTGAGAAGGAGAGTATTCAACATATAACCATAACTACAGGGGTGGCCAGAGGGAATGGTCAAGTGGAACGCATTCACAGAATAATTATAGCAGTTCTAGCAAAGCTATGTATTGAAGAGCCATCTCAATGGTGTACCATTGAGATGGCTCTTCAATACATAGCAGGTCAGCCGAGTGCAAAAAGCACTAAATAGCACATACCAAAGAAGCATTGTAACCACTCCCTTTGAACTCATGTTGGATACAAAGATGAAAACAAAAGAAGACGTCGAAATTTATGATTTGCTTCAGCAAGAGCATAGAAGTAATTTCTTGCAGAATAGGGAAGATTTAAAGATGAAGGCAAAATAATAAATAAGAAAAGTTCAAGATGAAAATTGTAAGACATATAATAGAAGAAGAAAAGAAAGTCGAAAATATGTAGTAGGAGACGTTGTAGCCATCAAACGAACACAGTTTGGAACTGGATTGAAGATCAAGCCGAAGTATCTAGGACCATACAGGGTCACTAAAGTAAAAAGAAATGATCGATATGATGTCGAGAAGATAGACCACATGGCAGATGGTTCTCGAGTGACAACTTCCTCTGCAGATCATATGAAGCCATGGTCAGTTTTTGGAAATACTGTTGTGTTAGGTGAGTGAGTCTTGTTGATTGTCATCTATTAGGTTAGGGGATACCTTTAGGGTTTGTTATTGACCTAATATTTCCCTATGACGGTATTAAGACATGCTACATTGCTATGTGGATTTTTGAGTTATGTTGCTGTGTGCAATTTATTGTTGATACTCGTAAGTGTTATTAGACAATGTAAAATATGTGTTGAACAGGAGTTTTAGAATTGTTTACCTTAAGTTGGTAGTTTTATTTAATGTAAGAATTTAGGATGTGCTTTTAGTTTCAATTTGACTGGGGACAGTCAGATATCAGAATGGCCGAGCTGTAGGAACGGAACGTTATGGATGATAGTGAAATGAGACGTGAAGATGAATGACAGATGTGAAGCATAAACGAGTGACAGTGATGAATGTACGAAATAGTCAAAGAGTAAAAGAGATAGGGAATGAATGTTTAAAAAGGTAGAATAAGTAGACAGAAAGCAGGGGTAAGACGTTAGAATACGAGAAGTAAAGACGGAAAATTATAAATACAAAAGTTAAGAAGCAATCAGCAGTTTTATTGAACATTAATTGAGCTTAACCCACAATAATATTCCACCCTCTTTATTGGTGTTACACCTAATTTTATGCCAGGTGTCGTAGTCGGATATATTCCTCCGGCCTGAAAGATCCGTGCATTCACTTTGTTTGAGATTTTAAATCAAGCCATGGCTGTGAGCGTAATTTTAACAGATACCACACAGTTTTCAAAGGTCACATACAGAACCACTCAGCAGCACCATGTCGTCTGCGTAACTAACATTATTGAGACATACATCATCAATATGGCAGACGATTCGGGTGCTGGTTGAGCTCCTCTATCAGAGTGTTGACTTACAGATTTTGTTGAAGAGTTTTGGGTGAAGATAATCCCCCCTGCCTCACCCATTTTTCCAACCCGTACGACTTAAAATGTGCACTCGACCAACGCACGACATTAACCTGGTTATGATACCTAAATTTAAAGATCCTGCTGAGTTCAGTTGTTAGGGACATATATTTCAGTTTCCGCCACAGGATATCGTTATTAATCAGGTCAAATGCCCATAATCAGTGGAGAAAATATACATAAACGGGAGTTCGGCTTTCTGTGTTCTGCATGCGTGGCTGTGTGTGTGTGTGTGTGTTCAAAATGGGGACCCCTTACTTACTTATACTCCACGTATCTTCTCAACGACGGCAACCTTACTCGTAGATCATGATACAGCACAGTGACCACGGAAGCATTGCCAGTTCTATCAGCTAGCTCCACTCCTGCTGAAGTCACGAGCCACTCCTCGCCTCTCACTGGAGTTGGTTGAAACTCAAAGTGCGCCGCGTTGTCGTCGTGTGCTGATTTTGTTGCGATTGTGAACTCGTGGTAGAGCTTGTTGAAGTCACCCCTCATGCCCGCTGTGTCCACCACCGCGTTTTGAAGATCGAAGATTTTCTAATAACATTCATATCCAAATATAAACTTGACCTTGCTTCAACCTAATCTTATAAGTTCAGTAGCTGCTTACCTCTTCATCAAGGAAAGCATCGGGATATGTGAGCAGGTGGTCATATATCTGCAGCAGATGTTCCGCACTGTGGTACCTATCGGCTGGCTGAGCTGCAGCAGACATGAGGTAGTGCAGCATGTGTGCTGCATGTGTGAGGGGAGGCACGCCCTCGCCCGGGTGTGTCGGCAGGGAGCGCAACACTCCGCCGTACTGCCGCGACACGTGCGATACAGCGCGCCAAGAGTAGCCCAGCGATATCAAAATGAACTGACAAACAACATAATGGTCCAACTGGTTGTTATGAATCGACAAAAACATCAAAAAATTTCTTTTTTCTTTTACCTGTTCATAAATATCTCTGAGTGAGTCTGCAACACAACCAGAGAAATCTGGTAGCATCCACTTGACGCCATGTTGTTCGGATTTCGGTTCACAGAACCTAAAAAATATTTACCGACATAATTTTTTTAATCCATGATGCAGATGTGATGATTTTTAATTAGACGTTGTATCATGATTTATTAAAATCTGTTTATTCTAGTTACCTTTTAGTCTCTCCACTGTGGCCTGGTGGACAGGTGGCTGTCGCGTGTGCTCCAGGAGCAGTCTTCGGCCAGTGCAAGCCATGGGAGGCGTCGCTCTCACACGCTCCGTCGTCAGCTCCTACAGCCCACATTGTCACACCTTTGGCGTTGGTGCCAGCTACCGACGATACTTGACACCGGAACTCGCTGGATTTCTATTTAAAAACCCAAAAGCTTAATCGAATAGTACGAAAATGGAATACTTAACGTATTCAACGCTTTACATAACGTACCTGTACATTATAAAGCTTGAGCACACTCCCCGCGGGGTACAGATCTTCCCATACCTCTCTGCCCGGCACCATCGGTAGCAGCGTCCTCTCCCTTGCCCAACTGAACCCAAGTGCGCCGTGCACCCGCCCCGCTCCCGCCAAGCATGTTATACTTACGTCATCGCCCTGACACACATTAATATCATTACAATTTGAGAATGGTTTATTGCTTTTATAAGCTTTTTAGTACCACCTGCTCGATAATGTCAAATTATATGTCATGCAAACCTAGCCTTAAGCAAGCCATAATAACCCCAGGCTCTAGCCGGGCCAATTATATTGTATGGTTAGCTAGGGCAATTGAAAACAGGGGTGATTCGAAACATGTGTCATAAAATAATGATTTTTTTTATTTTGATATTGTATGAAAGTGCACATAACTAGGTATTACAGTGTCATAAATACTCATAAATAACTAATTCGAAAATCGTATTGACTGTTACTACCTCGCAGTTGGTGCGAAAAGTTGAGTATTTTCCTCGGGGGTAAAGGTGTCTTCGTCTTGGGCGAGTTTAAATCCCTCGCTGCAAGGCATGATTCTAGTTTTAACTCCCTCGCTCCGCTCAGGAGTAAACTCAGAGCTCTGTCGCTGCACTCGGGAGCCCTAGATTCTTTCACTTCGTTCGTGATACACTATATCCCGTGAAATAAGACACTGCTTTATCCCCTTGGTGATTAATCTACGACTATTCCACCACCAGAGTCTAGAACCGGTTAAGAATGACTCACTTTATTGACAGTCATTGAGGAAGGCACGAGTCGTATATCAGGCGGTCTCAGCACCGTCAGCCTCAGCGCTCTACAACGTCTCCTGCCGGCATCGTCTGCTGCACAGGACCACTTGCCGCTGTCAGGCCTCTTCGCTTCTGATATGCCTAACACTGACATGCGACGACCGAGCGCGTCTTCTGAGACCGTGCGCGTCCAAATGTCTCTGAAAAACGAATGCTCTTCTGGTGGCAATGCTTTCTTTTCGCTACTAACTTACTGCGTCGTCTTTTTTAAATATTATGACAAAATGAGTTTGCTTGTAATAAAGTTTAAAAATCTTCACTTTTCTGAATGAATTTGTTTTCATAGTCTAAATAAAATGAGATCATCAGGAAGCGAGCCTGTTGAAAGTTGGCCGATTAATCGGTGCAGTTATATTTGACTTGACCTTGCAGGGACTTGTGTGGTCGTCGATTTCGACACCAGGCTATGAGGTAGCGTCCGTCCAGCTGGACGTCAGTATTTTGCAACCTAATGATTGAAGTTTAAAGTTTCAATAACTAGAAAAAAAAACCGTTGACGTTTGAAGCCCCACTCACTTACCTCGTAGTTCCATTGAAGTTTATCTTGACGCCGTCTTTGTACCACGTGAAGGCGATGTTTGGGGATCCATACGCCATACATGTCAGTATGAACTCCGAACCCTCCCATATTTCTGGACGATGGTTCACAACCAGAGTCTGCAAAAGGAAGCCTTACTATAATCATAGAGCTTTTAGTCTTCGACTCTTCTGCTAAAAACTGTACAAAAACATTTCGAAAATAAGATGAGACAGAATCCTGTAACTCGCAACGTAAATTTTTCTGGTAGCATGTGTGCTGGACCCATGCCAAATCTAGCTACAGTCGATACCAAACGCTTATTTGAAGTAATTAAATAGAGCATTCGGGCTCTTACAAACTTTGTCATTTAATTACTTTAAGATTTTACTAAAAACTTTTTAATTAAATCCAACTGGCTGTACTGTTTGTATCTGGCTAGTTTTAATATTACTAAATAGATGAAACAAAAAAAAAGTTAAACGATTACCCGCCGTTTTACAATTGTTTTTCTGTCCGCCAAAATGAGTGGATACATTTTGAAATTTATTGCAAAAAAGGAAAAAGTGCAACACAAGCCGCGAATAAACTATGTGCCGTTTATGAACCTACTGAGGTTCTAGCGTTTCCAGTCCGCTAATTTTGATCTTTATGGTAATTATTCCCCGCGGAATCTTACCACGTGCAAGTCTCAATGATAAAATAATAAAAATAAAAGCTGGACAGTAAACAATTAGAAAAAAACTACACGTTTCATAATACAAACTAAATAATAATAAATAGAAATCAATTTCAACAAAATAAAAATGAATAATTGTTGAATGAAAAGAAGTCCAATACATTGCATGTCAACACACAGACTGAAAACAAATAATAAGACTATACACAATACTAATGTCAATAAACAATACTTGGTGTCAATAACAATACAGCTAGTGTCAATATACAAAAACCTATGTCAAGAGCAAAAATACATTTATTTCAGTAGCTTAATAAATCAACACTCTGTCATTATTTTTTTGTCTGTTAAAAAATACGAAATACTGTGATATGCTTTGTTCACTAGTAAGGATTTTAACCGTTTCTTAAACAAGCTCACGTTCAATTCTATGACTGACCGTGGTAAGCAATTAATGTTGACTGGCACCATGCAAAATACACTGTTATACATTAATGCTGTGTGGGACCTTTTTACGCATAGGCTATTGATATCACGTCGACTTCGGTTATTAATGTCTGACATTTTTTTTTAACAAATTAGGATTAGTCTTAACAAATACAGCAATCTCATAAATGTATATGGATGGAAGAGTCAATATTTTAAATTTAATAAATAATGGTTTACAAGTATCCATGGCCTGTAATCCAAACTCTGTTCTGATACACTTTTTTTGTGCTTTGAATATTATTTCCCTACTTGTTGAATCTGAACCCACCAAGCCATGATATGCTGTGACTAAATCATCAACACTCATCACTGAGGTAAGTTTACGTAGGGCATAGGCAGACATACTAATTCGTTTGGTTAGCTCTTCCGTGTGTTTTTTCCAATCTAGTTTATTGTCAATTTTTAAACCTAGGAATTTACTTGTGTTTAATTGTGTTATGCATTGGCTGTCATAGTGTATACAAATACTTGTGTTTAAACGTTGGCTAAACATCGTCGAAAATTTCGTCTTTTCAATTTTTATTTTTAAATATTATTATCTGACCATTGTACTATGGAGGATATTGTGTAAGTAATTTCGATGTTATAGTTTAACGTTTGTGCTATTAATGATCACAGAGCTGTCATCTGCAAATAGTGACATAGGGTGACTTGTCACGTTCGGCATATCATTTATATAGATTATAAATAGAGGAGGCCCAAAAACAATGCTGTGAGGTACGCCATCAGTGATTGTTCAATGATCAGACTTGTAGATTTGTTGACATTTAGTTTTAAAATTTATTTCAGACACTTCAACATACTGTTTCCTGTTCTTTAAATAGGATTCTATTAAATTTAGAACATTACCTCCAATGCCGTAGGCGTCCAGTTTACTTAGCAAAATATTGTGGTCCACATAGTCAAAGGCTTGAGTCATGACGCAATATTTCGAGCACACAGGTACTCTTTTGCCAACACTCCTATAAACATTATTTAAAAAGTCATAAATGGCCATTTTGATAGTTGCATAAAGATAAAACTATCAAAATGGCCGTTTATGACTTGGAAAGCCGGAAATCTTTTTGTTCCACTGTCAAGATATTTTGTTTATCTAAGTATTTATAAATATTATGCAAATTAATCTATTTTTCAAATACCTTAGATATAATTGAATTGGCCTGTAGCACTCCATGCATTCTTTGTTATTTTTTTTTTAATAATGGTTTAACCACGTTTGTTTTTAGGTTAGTTGGATATGTACCATGAGTTATGCACACATTGAAAATGTAGCTCAAATATCCACTAATGTAGTCTGAGACTTACTTAATAACTTTGGTAGAAATTCCATCATTGGCTACACTACCGGTATTTTAAAGAATTAATTATGGTTTTGATGTAATTTTCATTACGTGGTGCCATAAATATCGAATTTCTTACTTTTAAGATAATTGATGTCACCCGTACGCCTCTATTACTGATTGGTTTTATCTTGTCGACAAAACAAATGTTTAAGGCTTTCGCTATCTCGTACGGGTGTGTTACTTTTTTATTTCCAGTTTTCATGGTTCTAATTGAGTTTTTGTTAGGTATTTTCATCTTTGTCCGATTAATGATTTCCCTTGTCGCTTTCGACTTTTTAGATGACGATTTAATTTTATAGCTATTCTGAGCACGTTATGTTAATTTAATTATTTTGTTATATATTGCTGTATATTTTTTTAAATCTTGTTTGTTTTGTTCATTGCTTTCCAGACGATAACGCCACAGAAGTTCTCTTTTATTTTTAATGCACATTTTTATTCCCCGCGATATTCATTGTTGTCTCTTATGTAAGCTTACTTTTCTACGTTTTAATGGAAAACGTAAATTATACATTAAGGTGAATGTCTCCAGAAATAGATTATAGGCTGTTTTCGGAACGTCTAGTTGATACAATTCCGATAGAGAAACATTTTGTTTACATTCCGTGAACTTATTCATATTTTCTATATTGTAGTCGTGGCGTTCAACATACCAATGCTTTAAAACACATATTTTTGCACTGTACTGTTTTGAAGTTTCGTTCGACAGTATTTGATCAAAAAAATAGTAATTGCAAATACACAATTTTCAACATCAATCATTCCTAAAATATCGTTTTTTATTTTATTTTTTAATTATTTATGAAATTAAAAACTTAAGGTTTTTAATTTCATAAATAATTAAAAAATAAAATAAAAAACTAGGCAAATTTTTATTCAACAAAAAATACGATGACACACACAGTAGTACTATTTTGACACTGTTAAAATTTATTGAGTTAATATTTTTGAACGTACTTACGTCGGTTTTCAAAAGCTGACTGAGTGTGTTTACATGCACATAATTTCCTTGTTTGAGGGTTTTTGTAGATTTTGAAATAATAATGTTACTACCAATAACTGATTAGACCATTTCGTGATTGAAGGAAATAATCGTAAGCATTATCAATTTCGTTAATAGTTTATACGAAAAACAATTGGTTCCAAGGTAAGTTTTGCTGAATTTACCACAACACAATCTTACTTTACTCGAAACTACAACGATTCCGTACGGTTCGTGGTATTTTGACGATTCAAACTTCGCGTTCATTTCGAGCGGTTTCGTGCATAGAAAATACGTTATTAGCAGATGTGGTCTAGCTAAGGAGTTGACGTGGTTTCGAAACACGGAATCAATAGGTGGTCATAGTGAATTATGGCCTTGATCTCTCTGTTATGAATAACGTCGATGCCATTTTTTAAAATGTGGAGCAAGATGGGAATGATATTAGTAGTTCAGAAATAGCTGAAGAGTTAGGGTAGGCTGCAGTAAAAAAGTTTGAGTCTACAAAAAAGCTCGATATTTGGGTGCCACGTGATCTCACTTAATGAAACCTAATGAATCTTTTGACTAAATTGTACTTATTTGAAATTCTCTACTGAAACTAAATGAAATCAGCAGTCGTAGTATGACCACCATAGAAACGAGTTTTGTTGATGGAAGAATAGACAAAGTCACAGATGAATAAAAGAAATCTGACATTTTGGTTGGTCATGCTTCAATCTTTTCAAAAATAGTTCGGCTATTATTGAAAAGATTAATCACTGGTGATGAAAAGTTGATCAGTTACGACAAGAACGTGAGAAAAAGATCATGGTGAAAGGCAGTCAAACTCCACGGACTACAGTAAAACCCGAATTAACCCGCAATAAGGTGATGCTGTGTTTGGTGGGATTGGAAGGGCATCGTTCATTATGAGCTTTTACCGCCGTGCAAAACCATCGATTAGGATCTCTACTGCCAATAGCCGGAATTGATCAACCGAAAGGGTGTGGTCTTTCATCATTATAACGCCAGTACAAACAAATATTTTGCCTCTCAGCAAAAGTTTTGAGAGCTTGGTTGGGAAGCGTTAATGCATTCACCATACAGCATGTAACAAAAATCCTGTCCAATCCAATAAAGGCGTATTCCTGGTTTAACGTACGTAGTAGAAAAAATAGTAAAACAAAATAAAGTCATATAAACCAAAAGTTGTTAATTTTTTATTTTTATGGACACCGCCCTACACTAGCCGCGATGTAGGCACTCTTTAACGAGTCCTCGACCCTTTGATGTATCCAACTGGTTGCCTACTGGCACGCTACTTGTTTGTCTCACGCGGATATAGCTTTTGATCGGATGTCCGTACGTATCACGTGCCGCTATCGTATCGCGAACAATGTCGTTTTCCAATCAGGAATCTTTTAAAATGTTGATTTTTGTTAATGGGGTAATGCTAAACAAATGGTTTTTAAAACTGAGTGTGATTCGGAAATCGAAGCAACAGCTCGGAAGCTTTCGACTCACGTAAATGGTACACAAGTGCGCTGCGAAGAGTACATGCAAATTTTACAAAAAGGTGTCGAATGTGAAATATTGTGGAACACGATTGCCGAGGTATGCAACAAGTAAATGTTTTTATATACTGATACCTACAGTCAGTACATTGCCAAAAGCACATCACATTAACTCAATTATAATAATTGTTTCTTGATAAACAAAATCAGGATCAAAAATCTGGGTCATGAAGCGTCTATGCCTACAATAAAATATCAGCTGATACCTACGCGTAGGCATAACGTAGGTATTCATAAGTTTGTTTGGCGGCACACGACAAAACACCGCCTCGCTCAGGCGGCTTCTTTGACACGAAACTGAAGGTGAACTTTGTCGAGCGATCAGTGTTGCTTTTGGTAAGATTATTTCATTTTTTTAAATTAATGCTGAGCATGAGGTCCTGGGTTCGATCCCCAGGTCGTGCAACGTGTTATTGGGATTTTCTATCTGGAATTTCTCAGTAGCAGCCCGAAGTCTGGATTTGTGCCCGGTAGATGGCAATAGGCTAGCCCCCTATTACTTGGGACTTGGACATAACTGGCGAAATGTGGGTGTACTATAGGTACACCTCTGCCCATCTCTTCGGGGAAACAAGGCGTGATGTTATGTGTGTTTAAATTAATTATTTTCATTGGGGAAAAATAATAATCTCGTATCCATTAAATGATTACGCATTTGTTAACGCAGTACGATACCAAATAATACCCTTCAGGATTGGACAGGGTTTTCGTTACATGCTGTATAACCCTGACCTTTTACCCTCAGATTTCCACCTGTTAGGTTAACATTGAGAGAGGACTGTAAAAACAACTTATCGCAGTTTTTGGGTCAGAAGTCCCAAAATTTTTACCTTTAAAAATATGTTATGTACTCATTAGCAATAGTTCGTTTTGTACTTTATTTCACGCCTAAAACTATACAGCCGGTATGGTTGTATAGTTTTCAATTAGAACCTTTTAGCATGTAACATACTTTTAAGACAACCGATTTTGGGTAATTCAGCAACTGAGTAGACCGGAAAACCACTTAGTTTAGTTTTCGTCAGCTTTTTTTAAATTTATTTTATTTTATCATCCCGTTTGGCAGAACGTGTAGCGCCTCGCAAAGTACTAAACGACATTAAGACTAGGACGTTGTTTCAAGATATTACCTTTTGATGTTAGATTGATATTAGGTTAAAGGATTATTTATAATACTAAAAATTCGATTGATATTAGGTTAAAGGATTATTTTTAATCCTAAATATTAGATTGATAGTAGGATAAAGGATTATTTATAATCCTAAAAATTTGATTGATATTAAGTTAAAGGATTATTTATAACCGTTGCGTTCTTGAGTCACATTAAAGTAATGTTTTTTTTTAGCTCGAGGTCCTATAAAAGGCGGTCCAGTCCAGTGGAAAATAACTTCATGGTGACCAATTCATGGCATATACTCACGTGCAGACTTAGCGCAGGTTGCATGTAGAAGTGCAGTATATCGGTGCGCAAACGCACGCTGTGTGTGCGAAAGCGCGTCAGTGCCGCGCGCAGTGCACCAGCGTCGCGCCGCGCGGCCCACACGCGCACCCACATATCGCGCGCGCTACCCTCCGTCACCGCACTGACATATGCAGAGACATATACCATCACGACACGAAAATCATCTCGTTTGTACAACAATAGTAGTACGTGTTGTTTAGTAAAGAGAAAATTACCTTATGTTTAGAATTTCAATTTCATCTTCTAATGTTATGTTTGACACCTTTAAATATCTTGTTAACTGAAAGAAGTAACATAGTGATTGTTATTAATTATTTTATCTCTCTCGAGTATATTCATCGTGTTGTTAAATTTCTTAGTTTGTACCTGTTTTATGATTCCTTGAGATATGTTTACACCAGCTTGATCCGCTACTTCCAGCTTTGTTTCAAATCGTGCTGACGCTATAAACATACAACTTATAAGTACTGTTAATAACTTACATTAATTAAGGAATTAATTATTTATAATTAATTAATTTTATTTCCAAGTACTAAAATGAAATTATCGATTAGTGTAAACACTTACAGAAGTCTGTGTCCTTCGGGTTACAGTCACAAGCTGCTCCTTCCTCACAAACATCTGCACATTCTTCTATACTGCATTCTAGAACGAAATTAACAGAAATAAAATCAACGTGGCAGACGTTATTAAAAGTGTCTGTTAAACTTTGAATATAATGTTGTTCTGTACTTTTATTGTATACCCAGTTTTTAGTTTTATTGCCTTTAAAAAAAAACAATTTTTACTACAAAATTCATACGTGATGAAATAAGGCTGTTCAGTACTCGAAACATTCTCTTATCGTGTGTAGTCCTGGCAGAAAAGATTTTCATATCTTTGTCATCCTAATTTCCTGAAAATGCCTCGTTACTTTGCAGGCAGCTTCGTAATGACGATGGATCTCAAGATATTTGAGGTCATGAGATATAAAAAGTGACATTTGGATGCAAGTTTTTTCTTTTTCGCTTATTATATTTGCGAAATTGCTGACCATTAAGTAAATCAAGTCTACATTATATTAGATAAATAATTTTAAATATAATAGAAATATTAGCACAAGAAAGAACCCACTTAGTTGGTGTAGTGCTGTTTTTAGAGATACCTAAAAAAGCTAGAAAATAAGGTATAAACATTTGACAACTTCTCACCGGGTAGTGCTAGCTGCGCCTCGCACAGATCGCCCGTGTATCCCGGCGCACAGATACAGCTGACGGCGGCCGGGCCCATCTGTCTGTCGATACATAAAGCTTGTACAATAAGATTCGATGAAAACCATCTTAAGGTTTATTTTCGAGTTGAAGGTTGACATAAACTCCTGTAGCAGCAAACATTAATTTACAACACTTCTGTCCACATTGATAAATGTGTCGGAAATCAACAAAACAACGTACTTAGGTTACTTAAATTTTAACCCCTTTTGTTTTATAATAAAAACCAATGAAATTGAGGATGCACGACGCAGAAAGCGGAATGGATTAAAATGGTTTTGTGACCCTCACATACACATATGTGACTTTTGGTCTCGGGAAATAAAAAACAGGAACTGTAGAAGGTACTGAAGAAATAAATTGTGTTTCCTTCTTTGCTGTAATGTTTTACGTTGTGTTATCAAATAAATATATTGAAACGGTGAAACTTCATACATGAACGTAGTTTAACGAACAAAATTCACTAAATGACAGTCCTAGAAACGAAAGAAAGTCCTTGTAAATATGTATGTTGTTCTTTTTTGTGTTTTTGTTAACGTATCTTTTTTCCTATAAATGCAGGCAAAGGGTCATGCCTTGACTTACCTGCAGGTGCCACCGTTCTTACACATGTTGGAGGTCCTCGGGCACAGTGGACCCTCTCCGCAGTCCACTCCGGAATAACCCTCAAAACACGAACAGTAAAACTCCCTGCGATGCAAAAAAAAATTGTAGATTTAGCAAAAAATATTGTGAATAATCGCGCGGAAATATGTTCCACAGTATAATATTATGAAGGCGAGGTTTTTAGCTGTGGTGAATGACAATTTATTTTGTCAGTGATTCCGGTACTCGTTTTGTTCTCATGTGTACTCTACGCTATATGGCCTTAGTGGGTAACCAACAAAGACTGTCCTCTACTTGTAATAAAACAAGTTTTTTCAAGCTTATTCGGGGTATAATTTTCACATATTTTCATGCAGCATGCAGGATGTAATATGACATGATTGTAAATGACAGTCTTTTTGGATAAAAGTTTCATAACAACATCGAAGAATATTAGAAACAAATGATTCCGTAATAAAATTGATAATTTTGTGTCATTATTGTAACTTACTGATAATCCCTCCTGGCATAGCAGTGCCCCAGCAGTCTGCACTCTATGGCGCTGCATGAAGTGGGTCCCGGTGACTGCGCTGCTCCTCGCACCTCGTACGTCACGTTGAATCCGTACATGGACAGCAGACCCAGCGCCCTGAGCTGTGTGCCCTCTAGTCTGTTTAGGTTTAGCTCCACAACCAGCACTGGACTTTGAACCTGGGAACAAAATCACTATTTTTAACCTAGTAGAAAAATATTATTATAGTAATAATATTATTAATTTTCAGTAAAGGATTATTTTTCTAGCTCTACCAAAAAATAAAAGCTGTCCATGTAAGCTTGGATAATGTCAGGTTTCGGCCTACACAACTTTTAAAACTAAATTCAAACGGACACAAAGATTTTACTTACAATAATTTAAATATAAAATTCCAACTAATTAAATAATATTTATTTCTTTTCGAGAACTTTTCGAAAAGAATATAATTTTTATAAGTAATCACTTTATTATAAATTTTCTTGAATGACAGGTTTTTATTTTTAAATAAAAAAAGTGTCAGGTAGGTACCTACCTGTTCTGCCAATGTAATCGATTATTCTATATAATTATAGCGATTTACTTTATTTTTTATTCACCACCTTACAATTGTCTTTACCTTAATAATACGTTATTATTGTGTTTAGCTTAATAATACGTCCACCGTGTTTATTATAGATACATGTAGTATTTTTTAAAGAATTTAAAGACGAAATTCAAGAAATCGATTTTCCTGATCTGTGTTCGATAACTTAACCGCCATGTAATGGCAACCTTGTTAGGTTACGTCTTCTGCAGTTGTGTCCAAATCGCGCGCGCTTAAACAGACAGTGAGTTGACGATGACAAGATGCAAAACATCTTTGTTGTTGTCGGTGTTTTTCTATGTGTACGTTTTGTGTCCTTCTCAAATTCCTCTGCGTTTGCGTAATAGTCTTACTGTGTTTTATCCATACAACACATTTTGTGACAATATCTTATCAATGCGTTGTATTAATTGTGTTATAAATGTGTTCCGGATAAACCGGCATTTAATTTACTCTTTATAAAAATACATAACCTCCAATTTAAAATGTCTGAGTAACTTCTTTTATAAATGTTCAGTGTAAAAGTGGAAATCACAGAAAAGTTTTCTACATTAAACTGCACCAAAAAACGTAAGAATTTTCACTGTCCGTGACAAATTAATATTGAGCCAAAGTTGCTATGGACAAAAAAAAATAAAAAAAATGTTCAAAATCGTACTTATGGTATCAAACATGATAAGAAAATGCAAACGCCATAACATTCGTAATATTTGTGAAATATTTATGAATATTCATGCAAAAATGGAATAAATGAAATATTAAGCAGTAAGTCGACTTGAACATTTTCCTTCAGTGTTACATAGAGCACTCCTAGCTAAACATTATTTGAATTCATCCATATTCGTTATTAAGGAAATAAAGATCCAGATAAGCTCGAACACATTTTGGATAAAGGTCAGCGTAATAATAATTTCTTGTTTGGCAGCCTCATATTCAATTCGACAAAAAGGAGACATCCGTCAAAGAACCGTAGCGTTGAATTTTAGGAAAACATTCGTCATCCTCCCCCGCGCTGGAGTCTACAGGCAAAACGGGAATTACGAACTAAGGCATTGGCTCCAGACGAAGAAATCATTTCTGTTATATGGTTTTTGCAAACTGGAAGCTTGTTAATTCTGTAAGCGAAGTATTGTCACCAGACCAGCTAACATGACACTATTAAGTAGAGAGAAACTGGTTTCGAATTCCTTGGTGCATTCGTTTTTGTGCACTTGTTTGATAACTCGTTTTAAATTCTATCGGATTGTCAGTTTTTTTTATTAAACAGAGGGAGACTCACATTCGAGTGACTTAAGAAAGTGCCGTTTTATTTGATGACAAAAAATGACAATAATTGCGGTGGATGAGTTTTAAAAACGACTGTATTGCAGTTCTCAGAGGCGACCACTTTCCACAGCAGTTTTGAATCCATGCACGTAAGATTTTGGAACGGTTTTGAGCAAAGTTCTGAGTAACGGTCACGACAAGATACTTAAGCTACGGGTTTCTAGAAAAGCTGTGACCGCCACATGCGTCCATTATGTCATAATGTGTGTGTGTCTCTATAGTCCAAATACAAAGTATTTTTTGACACCTTAATGTCAAATACTGGTGAAAATTACAGATTTTCATAACGTCCACTATGAATGTGACGGAAATGGCATCGACTTTATTCATAACAGAGCGATCGGGGCCATAATTCAATATGACCACCTAGTGATTCCTTCTTTCGAAACCACGTCAACTCCTTAGCTAGACAAGACATCTGCTAATAACGTATTTTCTATGACACAAGAAACGAAACCGCGCGAAATGAACGCGAAGTTGGCGTGATTTGAATTGTCAACATATCACGCTTGAGAACCGTACGGAATCGTTGTAGTTTCGAGTGGAGTAAGATTGTGTTCGAGTAAATTCAGGAAAACTTAAATTGAAGACGGTTACAAACAATTGTTTTTCGTATATACAAGGAACATTGTAGCTTTATGTCCTTCTAAACTATTGACGAAATTGATAATATAAGTATTGATTCGATTGCTTCTTTCATTCACGAAATGGTCTTATCAGATATTGTTGGTAACATTGTTATTTCAAAATCTGCAAAAACCCTCAAATAAATAAAATATGTACACATAAAGATTCGGTCAGTAAGCAAGTTCGTTCAAAAACATTAACTCAATAAATTTTAACCCTGCTGTAAAAAAAAACACTGTTTTGTTTTTGTATAATAAAAATTAGTATTAAGGTTTTTAAAGTCAAAAATAATGATACAACAAAATAATAAACGATTACTTGGGAATTATGATGTTGAAAACGGAGTACTTGAAATTAATAGTTTTAGGATCAAATACTGTCGAACAAAACTTCAAAACGCACGCGTGGTTTCATAATGTGTCATAGACAATTTGTCTTGTAGCATATTAAACGACATTTCGATTCCTTGCCGCTTGATAGGTTTCTACAAGACACGATATTGACGTGGTTTGCACGCGGTTAGATTTTGCGGGAAATAATAATTATCATACATAATGGGGGCCCTGATCGTAAGACGCCTCCTTTGTTATTTATATTCCTATTTTTCTTTTTATAAAAATGACTTTCCGGCTATTTCATTTTAAAATGTTATCATTGATAGTTAGCACTGCACAAATCATTAATAGCAATAAATAAATTTACAAAAAAAATAGCGTTCTAGTGAGTGAGCCCACCAAAAAAATTTGAAGAAAATTTGAACATTCGAAAATTTAACACGCGCAGTTTGCGCTCTATCTATAGACCAGTTTTTTTTCACCTGAAGAGCTCTAGCCTCGTTTCACGTTCATGTAAAGCCATAATATATGTAATTATTTACAAACTTTTACTCGGCAGTAATTTCAGTAAAGTTGGACGAGGTAATTGAGAACTGTATTCGTTCCGCATTGAACGCAACAGTCACTATCAGCGTCCGAGCAGCAGATAGCATTAAGATAATGAATTTATTAAACTAATAAGTTTGACAGAACTTCCCTCGTCAGCTGAATTTATCCAGGTATCAATAAAAATGAAACTTTTATATTTTTCATACTTAACTGTCTTCCTTAAGTTCAGTTGGTTTAGTACCTATATATTTAAATTGGATTTTTATATTGAGAGGGCCCAGTCTAAACGGTAAACTTAACCCAGACTTTGATGCAGTTGAAGTGGAATGCCTCAAGCCCTACGGGAATATTGCAGCCCGGAGTCATACGAATCGGCTCGCCGCAACTAGTACCTATCTACGTCGCGTTGACAGCACATGGCGTGAGGGGGGTTTACTTGCTGGACTTTATGATATGGAATACCTTCTGTTCTTTTTCAAAAGTATTTCTTTGCATTTAGCTGTATACGAAAATAAGTGGGTACTTTTACAAAATTGCTTTTCTTTTATTCCCAAAGCTTTCTAATTTTCAGCTGTGTTTACTTTGTTAACCAAGAATACAGGACAAAAGGTCGCCGTAAAAGAAAGGTCAGAGTTCCTAACTATTAAGCTCACTGCTTTGAGTAACTTTTATTTGTACTAAATACTTGTTCGGGTTTGTGTAGGTATCAAAGTAGTACCTATTGTAATTTTACTTATTTTATTAGCAGTAACTTTTAGGAAGGATAATGAAATTACTGTGATATGTCTAGGAATATTTTCAACGTTCTTCAAACATTTGTATTATAGCATAAACACAACCACAGATTTACGATATATATTCTAAGGAATACCATATACACTACAGCAAGCTGAAGAGTACATAGGTAGGTACCTATTTAATATACAGAAGCAATCCTAAAGCCGGACACGATAGTGCTTTCAGATCAGAGTGCTGAATATTATAAGTATAACCAAACTATTCTTGAAAGACTCGCACCAAGTAAGAAATGAATGTGTCTAAAGTTATACCAGTAGAGCTTTCATTAATTCAAGGAACTGACTGTATATCTTCAATACTGAGCAAGGTCGTGACCTTGACCTCTGCTCAACGTTTTTCTTACCTAAGTTAGAATAGAAATTTAGCGTTACGAGATGCAGTTAAATGAGAATATTAGAAAGTCTTCAATGTCGATATTTTCCAAGAATGTCCGATAACAAAGTATTTTAAAGAAGTTCTTTAAGATTTATTTATTTTGTGCCCTTCAGATTGTGCCGCGTGTCAGTGAGAGTCTCTCGGCGTCCGGAGATCAAAAAGTTGACGCTATAGAAAAACTTTGAGCTACTTGAGTATGGTAAACGTATTTTTTTTTGACTTCTTGACATAGTCAGGTAGGCTAGGCAGGTAAATCTCAGAGCAGTTAATGCTCTAAACATCCTAAATAATGTATCACATAACAACATGGTACAACAAAAACGGTGGAACATATTTAATAACAGGGGGTCCCACAGGGGAGTACACACAGTCCGTAATTAAAAGGTAAACATTTGAAACATTAAGTAACGAGCCGACGGGTTGCACAGACCACTTAATAGGCTCACGTTATGTATATGTTACACGCATACGTAAATATTGAAAGTTATAAATTGAACAAGTACTTGCATTTATGCATTGTAAGTGTGTACCGTCGCTACGGCGTAGGTTGTGGTTCTACGCCGACGCTACGTGAGCTACGCTGTCGTAGCGCAGCCATGTCGCATACAACGGCGACTCAATATTTCCACAATTAGTTTCACTTCAGTGCTCTTTCTTTCACAGGTTAAACAAAGCGTTACTGGGTTTTTCAATCGGGCATTTCTCAGTGTCAGCCCGGAGTCAAGGAACCCGGAGGCAATAGGTTTGCCAACCTATTACATGGGACTTAAACATAACTCGACTTAAACATAACGAAATGTGGGTGTACTATAGGTACACCTCTGCCTAACCCTTCTGGGATTACAGGCGTGATGTTATGTATGTGTATGCGTGTAATATATTGAACATGTTTTTTTTTCATGAAACCTGAATATCAAATAGGTATTTAAAAGAGAAATAAATATCTTACCCCAACTAGTTTTTTTTAAAACTTCCTTACATTTCCTTCCACTCGTCGCCCGGTCGAGTGCTGCGTTGTTTAATAATTCCAAAAATGAATACGTTTGAGAATCCGGATAAGACTTATGCGTTATGCAATAACAAGTTTATTTTTTGCAAATCATTATCTTTACTCGCCTTATACGTTCCTAGTTTTTGGAATAAAGTATTTTCTATGTAATGGTCTGTTTTAGCAAGGGCTTTTTTGAAAGTAGGTTCGTTGATACAGTTAGTATAAAATCACTTTTGAATGTTTAAAAACATAAATAACTTAATTTTTATTATTTTAATTTCAGTTTTTTTTTTGTTATCTAAGTAAGAATACAAAAAATATTAAAGTGAGATGTAAAGGTTTTCATTAACAAAGTTTATAAAGTACCAATACTTATCACTGCTTGCACGTTAGAACAAAAAAGTTTCTCAGAAAATTTATTTAGAGTTACCGAAATTACAAATAGAGTAAAAATATTTTACCCACTGGCCGTTACCGTTTTAAAACCCATTTGCTACGGAACGTTTCATCGCGCGGAACTAATTCCATTTGTAAGCGATTTTTAACCAGGATATTCAAACTGCTTTCCTGAATTACGAGTACGCCGGTAATTTTCATTCATTTATATCTAGTTTCAGTGAAACAATGCCTTGAAGTATTTTTTTTTGATGAAGAAATTACTTTAGGAATATTATTATCTGATCACAATTCATAGTTATTGTATTGTGGTCTCGGAGGTTGCAAGAAATAATAGGCAAATGGGTAGTTCGCAATAAAAGTAACCACGAATTTTGTTTTTGAACATACACACACGAGATTTCCGGCATCCATAAAGATGTTTGATGATACTTTTAAAAGTTTAATTTTCATGAGTTCGTAATAAAGTACAATTGTAACAAGTTGGATATATACGCATACAACGTGAGAGAAATTCATGAAAAGGAGAGTCACTTGACTCATCAAGTGACTCAATATACTGCTGCTCACAGCAGGTTGTTATTATTGCTTGATATTACGTGGAGTTTGTTGTGACTACCCTACAAACGTTCAAAATGCTTTAAATGTTTCTACATGTATATTATTGAGAAATATACTTAGTAGGTAAACCTATATGAAAATAAGGACACACAAGCAGCTGCTGTTATAGCAAACTAAACCATCTAACTTCAACGTCTGCGATTTATTAATTCAGCATTTTTTTTAGGCGTTTTATATTCTGCGGTTTGTTTCAAAAGCTCCATAAAATGTACCCCAAAATTAAATAAACAGAAAAACAAAGTAACTTCTTCTTATTCTAGAGGAAGTGAATGTTACAGGCGAGGAAAGTGGGAGGTCCTGCCGGTTAGTTGTCTTCCAAAAAACAAGCCATTTACCTGCAGGAAGCAGAATTATGCATAACGAGGTGTTACAGGCATGACGCAATGCTTCTATATGTTTGATTTATGGTTAGTAAGACAAATGTGCTATGTTTTATAAGGGGATATTATGGAGAGCCCCTGTGAATCTGTGAGAAAAGTTTTGAGTGTGATTGTGGATGGCTTTTAGACTAGGGAAATATAATTTGCTAGTTGCGCGGCACACTTACGGAACCACAATCTTACGATATGCAACTTGTATGCGTAAAACGAATATGCTGTAATATGCAACTTGAAGTCATATATCATTTATCTTGGCTCGCGAAATAGGGAACTAGTCTTGAGACTGAGTCGGGAATGTTGACACTCGCAAGTTGTAACCCATCGATCACTAATTTACTTCACTTTATTAGTGATCGATGTTGTAACCGTTTTAAAAAGCACACCTGTAAAATCATTACGCCTCTAATCCCCGAAGGGCAAGGCAGAGGTGTATCACTATAATACACCCAAAATTCGTCAGTTAAATAGCCAAAACGCAGGGTATTAAATAGAAAATTATATTAGATAGAATATATATGTATATATTTACAATGCATGTGTTCGAAAAGAGCGTTTACCAAGCTGCCAAGTTATGCGGAGACTGCCACTTTTTTACACGAGTGCTTTTACTTTTCAGTTTTTATTTTTAACTCTGTTGTCAGGCCCACGAAAAGAGTTATTATTATTTGTGAAAAGTTTTACAACTTAGTTAAGGTACAATTAAAGTAATACTTTTATAAACGCGCTATTAATTACTCTAGAATTATTTTTTTATGTATAGATTATTTTTCCATTATACATTTTCATTATATTGCATAGTAAAATGTTGTATGATGCATGTGCGTAAAATGATTTCTGAACTTGTAATAAATAACTATTTTCAAATACTTTTTCTTCTTTACGTGTCGATGGTACTCTTCTTCGTTGTTTTATTTTATGTGTGTAGTTTGAGCTCGTAAGTGGCCACGTTGATTGTGGCATCATTGTCAAATCCTTGACAAATAGTATCAATCAGGTTTAATAGCGTACATTAGGATTCAAAATATTCACAACAATAACCGCAAAACTGTATAAAATGCAGCTGTATTTCATATGTTTACCCTTCATTATTACCCTTCATTAAGAGCAGGGCGACGTCTGAATTGTCCAAACAAACGTAATGCCGAAACCATTTGCAATTTAAGCATATTTCCATCACATTATGCTTATATTCGGATGAAGACAGTATTTATCTAGGTTCCTCCATCTTTTTTTTTTTGCAAAATCCTTATCTAAAATGAAGTTTAAGCTAATTGTATTTCGCTCTTTTTTACAGCGTTTTTTCTGTACTATAAACAACAATATCTGTAATGTTGTTGTATTAGAAACATAGCTTATATTATCTTGTTGCAATAAGTCGAAAAAAAAGGAAAAAAGATTAAGTTTTAATTCATTAGTTTTGGTATTACGGAACACATCACAATTTATCATAATTTTTCAATAGCTAGTAGTGCTATCGCGTCAAGCAAATTTCAATGTGTGCGTGGTCGTTCTGCTCAGCGTAGTAGTGTGTCGCTCGGACAAGCACACACTTATCAGATTTACCGCAACGTTTTTCCCGCCGCGCGCCGGTGTTTTCCGTGTTTGTTCTCAGTGTTAGACGATTATTTTATTGTCCTGGGCGTGCGTATTTATTTTCATAATTGTATTGTAATGTTTTTCACACTATTGACTTATAAATGCTATGAACTTGGATTCAGAATGGCCTTATATTTGGTATCGAGTAACCTAACCATTGATACACCAACTGAAATTTTCTTTGTGTAATTCAATTACGAAGTCAACATTAATTTATGTGTGAGAAATACTTTGCAATTTAAGGAAATGAATATTACAAACATAAAACAAGTGAATTGTTTTAGTACACATGCAATAAATTTTGAGAAAAAATTTGATACGTAACATTACAATACGGAATTTTCTAACGTTATTTCTTACTAGCTTCCGCCCGCGGCTTCGCCCATGTGGAGTGTCGATGAAAAGTAGCCTATAAGTACATAGGCTACTTTCCCCAGGCTTGAAATACAATTCAGCGGATTGGCTGTGAAACATCACAGCCCCGCTCTGCGCGCGGTATCCTCCGTTCGGATAGTGGTAACGTTTCAACAATCCGTCCAAATTAATATGTGTAAAAGACAAAGTTTATCTACATCAAACACCAAAAGCGATAAAGGTATTAATTTTGATGAGAATTAATTAAATACTCTAAAATGTGATTTGTAAAAACATAAAAGCAATTCATTTATGGCTCACTATTTTGGCTATAATAGCTTCCACATAAAATGTAGATGTATGCTGTCGCGGACTTTTATTTACAATTGTTTATGACAAACAATCCCACGATACATTATCATCGTGTATTACGTCTGCACCAACACCATACGGCTTAGACAGCGCACGACAAGATAGCTCTCAGAGGGGTGGATTTTTTCCGACTTACTTTATACTTATCATTATATTATGTACTAGCACTTCGCCCGCGACATCGTCCGCGTGGATTTCGAAAAAAGGAAGTATGAATGTTCACCAGGCATAATTTCGGCTACTACTGGTAAATCAATTTTTCAAATTGGTCCAGTAGTTTCGTAGCCTATTCAATACAAACAAACAATCAAATTTTCCTCTTTATAATATTAGTATAGACAAATCACACAATCTTTATAAATTATAGTGAGTTTCACACTACTAGGTACCAAAGTATATTTAGTATAAATTAGTATTTACCTACCTATCTACCTGCGTATGGAGCTTTGTTTGTTGCGTTTCTTTAGACCATGTTCCCACGGACATAAATATCTCGAGGCGGGATTTTATCACGCACTGCATTTTCAACACTCGGTGTTGAACCGAGCATTGACAATTACAACAGAGTGCTGCACACTGTTGGATTTTCAACTCTGTTGAAGATCCAGTGCGCGAAAAAATTATCTCAAGGATACTGGACCTTTATTGATACTATAAAGTTTGTCCGACTTTATTACGTTTCGTTTTTTTTTAAATAGATGAATCAACAATAACAATGGTAATAGCAATATTTATGAAGAACATAACAAAATAAATATTTATTCAAAATCCTTTATTTTTATTGTTCTTAGCTTAGGACGGTGTTATTGATGTACTCGTATCACGTAAACAGGTATTAATAAGTGGAATATTTTTTAATTGATACTTTAATTATTTGACTTTTATTCATTAGTTATACATTAAGTAACCATTTTTAGTTTAGTAAAAGTAATAAGTACATAAATAAGACAGAAGAAGCCTTCGTTTTTTTAAAGAGCGAGACCAAGGGAATAAATTGTATATATACCTATAATTTGTATTTACTCGACGTATAACGTCGGCCGGTTCCCCCTAAGGCATCGTCCTAATAGAACGCGAATGCGCGAACATCGCAGGTTCTCGCGAATTTTACTAGTACGAACGCTCGATCAAACATATTGAACTCGAATAGGTGTCCTAACTGACAATCGCACGACGCTGTCGCGCGGTCATAATATTTGTAAATCTATTCGTGCGAACTTAGCTCGTACGAACGCGCGTTCAAAAATACTAAATTCGAATAGGTGTCCTAATCAAATTCGCGCGAATCACGTCGGCGCAGCGGGACACCGCGCCTGCGCCCCTTTCGCCTTGCCGGCCCGGCCGGCTGGCCGCCATTTTATTTCGTCGCGTCGTCAATTTACGCGATGATCAATTAGGACAACAGTTTTTGACATCGCACGTACACGCGATGGTCACATCGCTTACTCGCGCGATGATCGCACAATCGCGTTCTATTAGGACGGTGCCTAAGACCAAGCGCGATGACGATGTATAAGTACCATAAGTAGTACCTTATATAATTTATTCAATAACACCAACAGCATACACCTAGATACATTTATTGATTTTCTCTACAAGGCCTAGATGTCGAAATATACTTATAATTATGTTGAGATAACGGCATTATAAAGAAATTTCTAAAAAACGCATTAATAGTCTGTAGATTTACAAACGATTCCCCAAAGTCGTCAACAAAAACAACGCAAATCATGAACATACCTAATTACTAATAGAAAGAAATATCTTCAGAGTCGTTACGAATGATTGGAAGGCACAGGTAGTACAGTACAGCTCATAATAGCTATCTATCTACTCACACAGTCACACACACACTGCGCGCACCGCGTCCTTCACTCCCTTCTTTTGTCAAACAGAGATGGCAATATTCCGAATCCGGCCTCGAATTTCTATAACGTGCGATGTTCGTCGTCCCCTTAATGATGCAATACAAACGATTTTTCACATATTAACACGGCATAAAAATTAAGCATAATATAATTAGTCTATAATGTTCCCACTACTAAGACACAGGCCTCCTCTCTGTGAGAGGCAGTGAGCCATAATTTACCACGCTGGCCCAGTACGGGTTGGCGGATGTCACAAATATCTTCGATTGTTTGGTTCTAGGACATGCCAGTTACGTCATGATGTTTTCCTTCACCGTTTTGAGAGCACTAGTAATTAAATAATTTACACACATAAAACACCTGCCACCACCTAAATAAAACAATAAAAATTATCAAATAGATTCATTGATACTAGAATATCTATGATTTGAAACTGAATGAATAGTGGTAACGAAATTAACATTACGCTTTATGATTCCTAAACGAGTTTCGGCCTACCCTCGTTTCGGTAAATTAAGTATTCATAGCTCTTTCTGTATAAAGATTCGATGCCAAACGGAAACGAATAGAATGTAATTTTTAACCGGATTTGTACTATCAAAGTTTCTCTCCCTCGAAGGTTTTGAAGTTTCCTTTTGACGTTTTATTTTTCTGTCAAAGCAAATTAGTTACAAAATTTTCAAGGCTCTTTATCACAAATTTGTCAGTGTACGTCAAGGAAAATATCATACCATCCGGAAAATAGTGTGGATAACCATTATAGTGTATTTTTTTTACAATATAACCGAACAGTTATGTTAGAGTTAAGAACAGTGTTAGGGTTTTTCCAGTTCTGAGAAGGATAGTTAAGTCGTTTGGAAGTGACAAGTCGTTATTTTTTACTTTTCTAGTACTCTAACCTCAGTTTTTCTAGGAGTGTCATTTATCTCTTATTTGTAAGGGCATCGATTTACACCATAAAAATGAAACCTAGGAATTTTAATTATTCTGGGTGACTGTACCATTTTTACGATATCTGTATAAGACTATGAATAAGATCATTTATTTGTCAAACATGCGTTTACATAAACTGACTAATCGTACATGCAAGGTATTAAATAATAGATGTTGTGTGCGTCCATGTTTTACCAATGACGGCGTATAATTTTTGTAGATAAAGAACTTAACATTTGATTGCATTTTACTTAATCATTTTAAATTTCATTACAAATTACAAAACAAATAAATAATAATTGATGTCTTGATATTTTAGGTATATTATAGACAACATAGATTAAATTATGTCCAGGATATTCATTATTATGCAGTCAAATAGAATAATTAAGTTATGAATGTTTTCCTGCAGTTACAGTGAAAAATCTGTTAATTCTAATATATATTATTAACAAAATTGCAGATGTAATTACAGTGTTTTGCATTAATATAGACTTTTCGTATTTTTGCTCTTGTTGGATTTCCAATCTTTGATCACCTTAGTTAATTCTGACATTTAAATGTGGTTACTTAACTATCCTTATAGTTAAGTCGTTTGGAAGTGACAAGTCGTTATTTTTTACTTTTCTAGTACTCTAACCTCAGTTTTTCTAGGAGTGTCATTTATCTCTTATTTGTAAGGGCATCGATTTACACCATAAAAATGAAACCTAGGAATTTTAATTATTCTGGGTGACTGTACCATTTTTACGATATCTGTATAAGACTATGAATAAGATCATTTATTTGTCAAACATGCGTTTACAAAAACTGACTAATCGTACATGCAAGGTATTAAATAATAGATGTTGTGTGCGTCCATGTTTTACCAATGACGGCGTATAATTTTTGTAGATAAAGAACTTAACATTTGATTGCATTTTACTTAATCATTTTAAATTTCATTACAAATTACAAAACAAATAAATAATAATTGATGTCTTGATATTTTAGGTATATTATAGACAACATAGATTAAATTATGTCCAGGATATTCATTATTATGCAGTCAAATAGAATAATTAAGTTATGAATGTTTTCCTGCAGTTACAGTGAAAAATCTGTTAATTCTAATATATATTATTAACAAAATTGCAGATGTAATTACAGTGTTTTGCATTAATATAGACTTTTCGTATTTTTGCTCTTGTTGGATTTCCAATCTTTGATCACCTTAGTTAATTCTGACATTTAAATGTGGTAAATTGATAAAGATAATAGTTTTTAAGGAAAAACCTTACCTTACTTATTACGTAAAATAAACAAGTTTTAGTCTGTATTTCCGTCGCGAACGCAGCAACAGTTTCGATGTAACAGGCGATAAAGATTTTCTGGTGTGTGTACGGCTTCCATATTTGACAGAGCTCTTCTTTGAAGCATATCCCATGCGTGTAATGGGATTCAAGTCTGGCGATTGAGCAAGCCATGGTAGGACGGCGATTTATTAGCAGCGGCAAGTGTGTTTGCACGACTGTGGCAAAGTGCGGATGTGCATTATCATGCATAAGCAGAAATAAAGTACTAAATTGGTCCGCTAAGGAATTACAACATCTGATATAACTGTTTCATCGTAAATCGGTGAATTGAGAGTGCCTCTGATACAAATCAGAATGTATAGCATGGCCACTATAGACGGAACGGAAAATCCGGAAGACACAACAAATACAAATTGTAAAAATACTTATAACACTGCGTAGTGCCCAAAGCGATTCCACTTAGAAGTATGACAGAAATTTTACTGATTTGGCCTCAAACCAAGATTATAAAGAAATATGACTTGACAGAAGATTTTAATTTTTTGACCAAAATGTTAAAACTTCCCTTTTCAAAGAACAAAAGGGGCATGCCCGTTTTCGGCCCTAAAGGCACAATAACTTACGTATAAGTAAAAAAAACGTCGTAATTTCTATTTATTTAACAAGTTATTCATTTATCCGAACAAGTTTGCAATATTTTTGCAATAATAAAAAGTACTGAAACGAAAAATGACATTCGCGGTTGTGGATAAAGCAGCAGTGTTGCCAATACTTATCAATTTCGTTCACGAAATAATCGATCATGTTTTCATGGATAAAAAAAAACACATCCGTAATGCTTGTTATACGATCTGTTATAACATATTACTTTTGATATTAAATGCGCAAGCTATTTAATAGTTGATATTATAATAATGAAAACATAGGATTATAACAATTCATGTTTAGCACAATAAAGATCAAATATGACAAAAACGTACTTATCTTCAGTGGGGTTTTAGTAGTGATTATAATGTTGTATTAAATTATGATTCGAATAAAAGTCGATATCGATTATTTTTTTTGCTTATTTGGCAACATTGAACTACTCTGGCCGGCTGTCAAGTCATGACACAGTCAAGTGTCAAATCACAAAAACCTACAGAATGTACTTTCATTGTTTGCGGTTGCCTTACTGAGTTTAATTCTTGCGGATTTGTTATTTTATCCATCAAATAAGCATATTTAATGGATTTCGACAATTATTTCAACCCTAACTTAAATATCCAATGATAGTAAAGCAATTACGTTAGTTAAGATTTAAAACTATTTTATATTTTAAAAACCCTAACATTTTTGTAAACCAATTCCTTGTCCAGTTAATTGTTTAAATTGCATATTATCCTATCCATATACTTTAAAATGTGTGCACTCGAGGCCGAAGTGTCTATGGACGGCGGGCATTCCCCTTTACCTACTTAAAAAAGTATCTTTAAGTATTACAAAAATATTTAGTAATCAGATTTAACATATTTTTTAAATAACTTCTTCATCTCATAATTATCTTTGCTACATTTATGTCGACATTTAAAAAAAAAACAAAAACCTTGCGTACTGTAACGTTATTCAGTGAAAAAAAAAGTAAAGGATGCACTCTAAAGGATATTGAAAATGTACCTCTTATCGTCTAGGCTAAGCTAGCTTGTGTTAAAAAGAGACGGCGAAAGCTGATCTGTAGATATGAAATACTTACTTACATATGCGAATGTCCTATTTCCATAATTATGAAAATGTATTCCATATTTGTGTTTTTTGTATTACAAGTGAGTTATATTGGTTGCCGTTTCCTTCTACGATTTTTTCGTGTATGCAATATATTTTTCTCACGTTTTGCTTCCGGGAAGTTTAGATATAAGAAATTTCATGGTTTTGATAGCAAAATTAGAATACTTCTGACACGAGAAGATAAGAATTCATATTTAAATCACAATGTCGAGTTAGGCTTACTAGTTAATATTGTATGCATGCGTGTTCGTGTATCCTACTAATATTATAAACGCGAAAGTTTGTGAGTATGGATGGATGTTTGTTACTCTTTCACGCAAAAACTACTTAACGGATTTGGATGAAATTTGGCACACACATAGTTTATAACCTGGATTAACATATAGAGTACTTTTTGTCCCGATACTCCCACGATAAGATTTATGCGGATGAAACCGCAGGGAACAGCTAGTTATTATATATGTTCCATACTGTCTCAGATGGTAAAACAAAAACTGAGTAGAATTTATACACAGTTCGAACATTATTGTTAGCCAACAGAGTCGTGAATGTTGTGCTATTGTTAAGTTGTTGTTCAGCTGATGTCTTGCAGAGATGTAGATCTCTTAAATCACAAGACGTATTTAAAATTAGTTCTATCCTCGATAAAATAAAATAAAACTTTTGAAGTCGCTTTTCGTGTATATCTGTGTAATCGCGTTTTTCTTTTGAAAATTACGCAACGCATTTTGATGCAGATTTCACCATTATAGAAAGTTTTTCTGGAAGGTCTAAGTGTTTAATATATTAATAAAAGGTAAACATGTTTAATAAAGAAATCTCGATGTTTTGTCAAGTCGTAAAAACCTTACGAAGTAGGGTCGGGTTGCTAGTTAAATATAAAATAACAACCTAAAATATTCAGAATTAAAACACTAACGTTTTTGTCCAAAGTATCAAATAAAAATGACATTTATATTTATTTATTTCTGAAAAAGTAAGTGCCGTTGGCAAAGAAGTGCTGCTTGAAGTGAGTATGGAAATGTACATTGAATGAATTTCATGTTTTACCTAGAAGCTTTCATGCTCATGAACTTATTTTTTATGAAAAAACGTACGTAAGTATTTAACATAATTACAGACGCTGTGCGTTATAGATGTCAATGAAATTATGTTTTTTTTTTTTTTTGGGTGGGAAATCATCAAATGACTTCTCCCGCTCAGGGTGGAGCGGAAGGGCGTGTCAGACTTTTACTGACTAAAACCCACCCGTGTTCCTTCAGTTGACTGTGCCAGGGACACGGTTTTCTCTTTAGAATAACCCGCGACCCTGAGGCGTCGGCCCTATCGGACCCCGTCATTTTGTGCTGACATCTCTTTGAGGCGCGAGTGGAACACAACGCGCCGTCGACCCGGGCCTGGTCCTTACCGGACGGCGAGCTACCCATGGCTCGCCGTCCGCAAGCCCGCGCCTACGGTGGCCGGGAATCTGCTTGCGATTCCCGACGCCCAGGGCGTCTCCTGCGGCGACTAGGTGCGTGAGGGCGCAAGGCTCTCTCCCTCACGCGCTCCGCCTCCTCCTTTGCGAGCATTACTGCTTCGCAGAAGGAGGTGACGGCTTTCCATTCCCTCTCGCTCCGTACCATGGCCTGGACCAGGGCCGGACGCGAGAGATCGCCGCCGCCGATCGCCTCAATGAAATTATGACTGTGATACTGATTTTGTTTGTGCGAATAATATTTTGGAAAATACTTCGTACCATATTAGTAAGTAGGCACTTACTCACCTACATAATCAATATAATAATTTTTAATTCCTCTAATAGGCAGTCTGTGTCCCCGAAAGAGCTGTAGTAAGCGAGCAAGGCTTTGTTACAACTTTTGGCACAAAAGTTTATTATTGTTAAAATGTTCGTTCAAATCAGGAATCATAACATATGCAAATTTCTTGAACTCTTCAGTTTAGTGGAACTATCTATCCATTGTGTCGGAGAGCTCTCAGCGCGCGCCGCATGATTGCACTATACATCATAGCATGTCAAATGTAAGATGGCGTGGGATTCCGAAATACACTATACTTGTCATCACTCTGTTACATCGTCAGTTATTTCTCCAGATGATTTATGTGGCAGGAAACACAGCCGATCAAGTTTCGTGTATCTAATATGTTGGATTTATTAATTTTCTGAACAGCCATTGTTAAATAACGTTTAATGTTCAATGTATAATGAATCAGGTTCTGCCAAATTGTGTTTCTACGTACGTACACTAATTTGCTTAAGCTTAATATAACTGACTAAAAATACTGATAATAATAACTAAAAATACTAATGACTGAAAATAACTGACTTTCAACGAAGTTAGCTCACGTAAACCTGCTGCGTTACAACTAATAATTGCTCACATGCAAGTTTGTCGAGCCGACGAACTTGCCGTCAATAAACTGGCTATACTGCTAAAATTGACTTTTATTAACAGTTTACAAGAAAGCCACTGTTTATGAGTTTTAACAATATTATTAAATAATTGTTATTATAATCTCCTTTATTACATTTTTAAAACGTATAAATTACATTTTTAAATATTTTTAAAAAATCTGAAGAAAAAAAAAAACTTTTATAAATATAAAAAAAAAATCCCACCGGTTTCAGGAACAGGGTCCAAGCTACCGGCGGTCAGGGCTCCAGAGAGAGGAACCTTCTGACAATGCGAGCCGTGTCCAGAAGTACCGTTTTCTGAATCAAGCCCTTGATCGAGCTGCCCAACGAGAGCCTCCTAAGGTGTTTGTCGAGGCTCTTGGCTATTAAGACATTGGCTGTCACAACTTTCGGCACAATGATTTTTGAGTTTCTTTATCTTTTTCGGCTTTCACGAGGTTACCGTCATGCGGGACCGTTATATCAACAATCATTGTTGGCCGCTCTACTCGATCCACTACCACTATATCAGGCTTATTGGCAACAATAGTCCTGTCAGTGATGATGGATCGATCCCAGTACAATGTGATATTTACATTTTCGAGAACTGGGTCGGGCACGTACCTGTAATACGGCACTTCCGATTCCACAAGGCTGTATTTCAGAGCAAGTTGCTGATGGATAATCCTGGCTACAAGGTTGTGTCTATGCAAGTACTCTTCGTTAGCTAGACGAGAACACCCGGAGACGTCTTATTGATTCCCCTGGACGGTGTCATGCCCGACAGATTTCAATCTGTCGGGCATGTCACCGTGCCGTCTTTCACAATAAATCTCCGGTAATTGTACGTCATCATAAAATCGTCCATAATTGCACAGACAAAACCTTCGGTTTCTCCAAAGAGGTCACCGAAACGCAGCCAGGATACGGACGCTAGAAGATCTACATCGGGTTCATGTAGGGCCCGGAAAAAGCGTCCGTGGAGCTCCTTACTCTGCCATACTTCCATGCGATCATTAGTGTCAAGCACTACAGGTTTGCGCCAGTGCTCTTTAGCCAAGGAGAGCGGGGTGAAGCCCTTGTCCACCGCGACCACATCACGATGCATCCCCACATCGGCTTCTAGGATATATTCCCTGCGACTGCATATCTCGCGATTGTGTAGGGTCTTAGCGTTTAAAAAGACTCGACCTCCACACTTCCGCGGGATATACAGTCTCATTACCGATGACCGTGGGTTATGCAGTCAGCAGTGTACGGACCCTCCTATCCAGGGCGTCGAGTTCGGTCTGAGTCCATTTGAGTATGCCAAATGAGTACATCAAAACTGGCATGACCCAGCCGTTGCAGGCGCGCACCTTGTTTCCGCCTGACAGAAGACTATTTAACACTTCCTTCAAGCGGCCAAGGAAGCGCTCCTTCAACGATTGCTTCATGTCAGTACCATTGATGCCCAACGCTTCCGACATACCCAAATACTTATAGGTTTCGGATGCGGAGAGGGTTCTTTTTTTTTTTTGGGTAGGAAATCATCAAATGACTTCTCCCCGCTCTGGGTGGAGCGGGAGGGCGTGTCAGATTTTTACTGACTAAAACCCACCCGTGTTCCTTCAATTGCCTGTGCCAGGGCCACGGTTACTCTATCGAATTACCCGCGACCCTGAGGCGTCGGCCCTATCGGACCCCGTCATTTCGTGCTGACATCTCCTTGAGGCGCGCCCTACCGGACGGCGAGCTACCCATTGATCGCCGTCCGCAAGCCCGCGCCTACGGTGGCCGGGAATCTGCAGGCGACTCCCGACGCCCAGGGCGTCTCCTGCGGCGACTAGCGGCGTGAGGGCGCAAGGTTCTCTCCCTCACGCAGTCCGCCTCCTCCTTCGCAAGCATTACTGCTTCGCAGAAGGAGGTGACGGCTTTCCATTCCATCTCGCTCCGTACCATGGCCTGGACCAGGGCCGGACGCGAGAGATCGCCGCCGCCGATCGCCTCCGCGAGGATACTGCGGTGCTCCGCCCAAGCTGGGCAGACCTCCACCGGCGGAGAGGGCTCTAAGGTTTATGGAATCCGAGAGTTGGGTTCCCACGGATTCCACAATCTCCCCTCGCTTCACATGCATGACCGCACATTTGCACCAAAATCCATCCTGATGGAGCTACTGAAAGTTTTAGTTACTTTCAGTAGCTCCATTAATTGTAAATTGTTGGGGGCAAAGAGTTATAGATCATCCATGTACAGAAGGTGAGATATAACCTGACCACCTCTCCTCAGCCGACAGCCTAGACCTTAATCCTCCATAAGTGTGCTTAGAGGATTCAAGGCTAAGCAGAACTAAAGCGGGCTCAAACTATCGCCCTGAAATATGCCTCGCTCGATCCTTATCGGCTCGCTATTCCTCAGGATATTCCGACATCCTGGGTAGCGAATGACAGTCCTCCATCGCCCCATACATGACATCAAGAAGGTGCGCAGAGTTGAATCTACTTTATACAACTCCAGCACCCTCATGAGCCACGTATGTGGCACCGAGTCATAGGCCCTCTTGTAATCTATCCAACATGTCGACAGGTCCTTTCGGGAACGACGAACCTGTTTGCTAATGGCCATATCAATGAGGAGTAGCTCCTTAGTACCCTGGGACCCGTTCCTACATTCATTTTGAGAGGCAGACGTGATGGAGTTAGTGTCTATATGTTTGTTAATTTTAGCGCTCTCTCTCATTGGAAAATTTGACGTGAGCTACACGACATGACGCTACAGCCGCGCAGTACAGAATCGAATGAGTATCGGTGAGGTCTTCGCAGTCATCAAAATAGTTTGATAAGTGCGAATCCAGGACCGCTACCAGCGCCCTATTTTTGTCATGCATGGGAAAACGAGGTAAGCGTGGTCTAAGTTCGGGCGATATGAACCGATATTCCCGAATCGCCCACTCCAAAGCACTCCTCAATTCCTCATTGCACTGGGTACTTACGTTTGTAGCCCTATCATCACTTCCCTCGTCAGCTTGATTTGTGTTCTGTGGTAGTAGTACCACAACAGTCTGCGACTGGCGATGACATGGCTACTCTGCATTTCACTTCTCAGGTTATCAAGCACAGTGTCATCCAACATATGATTACGTTGGATGACCCACACCTGATCCGATAGTCGTTGTGCCGAAACGTTGACAGCTGGCTCAAGCACCTGAAAAAGAGAGAGCATCCGAACACGGTACGCGGTCAGATTGCTTCGCCCCTCTGTAGCCCCATAGTATGAGCGCATGACGATTTCATTGATGGATCGTGTCCATCTCATGCGCTGCACACTTCCGACCCTATCAGAGGCCGGTGTGCCTCGAGGTCCTAAGCCGTCCGGCGGCCGGCGTCCTCCTCGTCGACTCGGTGGTGGCGTCGTGGGCGGGGAGAAATACTCGTCGCTCGAGCTCGACGCAACTACCGCGGCTGGTGTCGTCACAGTGCTCACAGTAGTGCTGGGTACCGGCGGCGGCGAGGCGGAGCTGAGCAATGAGTCGCCGCGGTGGTGGGCGTGCTTGACGTGCGGCTGATCTTGTCAACATAATTTCCTCATTTTTCAATTTCGTCAGTTCTTGTTCATGTTATTTTTAATACACATACATTAATTTATTTAATAATGTTTTCAAGTTTAAGTTCCGATAAACTAAACAGTCACTGCGGAATGCGCCGTGCCACGTTAATGCTTTCTTCTGTTCCCTTAATGATAGTTTTCTTTTAACCTACAAACTTAAATGGAACAGATCAATATTCGCAAACAATAGCTTTGTAATGGTCGTCATACTAAAATATTCATAGAATCCTTGACCTCCTAAACCCCATAAGAAGTGTCCAGCATATTATACTACTTAATTTAATATTAACATAAGCATTACTGGCGAAATGTGGGTGTATTATAGGTACACCTCTGCCAAACCCTTCTGGGATTACAGGCGTGATGTTATAAGTATGTAATATTATATTAGGATTCCGTACACCGCAAAGATTAATAAGTTTTCATGATGGTTCACCTGCTATTAACTACATGAACTAGGCAGGATTTGCGTGTGTGTTCAGCAAGTGAATGATTTAACTTGATTTACGTTACATAGTTTGTAGCTGAAGTTCGTTTACACTTGACATATTAATCACACTCCAGTGTGGTGGCTATTTTATTGCCACTATATTACTACCAATATGTTTATTGTTTGCTAATCTTAAAGTTATAGCATTAAATTAGATTTATTGACATAGTAAAACACAAATGCAGAAAAGGAAAAACAGGAAAATGTAACAAAAAACGTTGTTTGTGCTTTATTCCATTCCACTTCCTAAGATTGTGTGGATACAATTTTGAGTGAAAACCATAAGAATGCGTTTTTTATGATATGAAACGCATTCTTATTCTTAACTTCACTGGCAGTGGGCACAGTGAAGTTTCGCAATTCTTCGGGCTAGGTCGGTTACCATGGTTCTCCTGCGAATCTGTTCATTTCTGATTTGATTACATAGGGAAACTGTATTGCCTTTTTGAAAGCTTTGCAGAGCTTACCAAAGGACAATGGAAAGGGCTATGCTGGGGAAGGACCATTGTTTGACATGTTAATGTACGAGTAAATATCACTAAAAAGTTTGTCTTTTTGTAGAGAGAATAGCGTCGAGTGAAACCGTCGGTTTGTCTCACCTTTTGGTATCTGTACCTAGTAAAACGAAGATAAAATTGGAAAAATAAATTAACACCTGTTGAACAGCAGTATTTGATCATGAAGTAAGAGGTTCGAAGTAATACTTTTTTTTTATTATACAAAAGTAAGTGGTGCTAACTACTAGAAACTTGGCTATTAAAACTTCTAACTTAGTGTCTACTTAGTCAAGTTGTATTGGAACTCCTCGGGAAATTACTATCGTCACAAATTATGTAGATCATCTACGTACAAAACAAATATCGCACTCCCACAACCATCAAGCTACTTACTGGTTTCAAAGCATCCATTTGAATTTGATACTATAAGGAAATATTATAATGTTTACACTGCTGGGACACAGGCCTTCTCTCGACGAGAGGGAGGCTGTAATCTAACACGCGGGTTCAGCGCAGATTGGTTGATGTCACATGTCTTCGATTTTTTGGTCCAACGACATGCCGGTTTCCTCACGATGTTTTCCTTCATCGGTATGAGAGCAGTTGTGATGAAATTATTTACACAAAGTAAAGCGACTGCTTGGGTTCGAACCCACGACCTCGTAAGTCGGGGCCGTTACCACCTGGCCGTTATTCCCATTAAACGACGGATATTAATGTTACTAAAGCAACAATTAACAACATTAGAGACGTCTCTGCGAGTAAGTACCTAGGTACTCAAGCAAATAATATTTCTAATACATAACTTTTAACATAATGCCCTCCATGTCTATGTTACAAATCTTTGTTACTTTTCATACTAAAAGTACCGATTAGCTTTTGCCCGTGGATGTCGAGAATACCCCACAAAGTACCCTTTCTGTTAATCCAGGTTAGAACCTATCTGTTTTCCAAATTTCATCAGAATCCGTTCAGCCGTTTTTGCGCCAACCCGGAACATACATACATCCAGAACAAAGAGAAAAAAATTCTTCGTTACTATTAATTTATTTTATGTTTATATAATTATAAATATCCCAAGTTCGATTTCCCATTTAAAACGCATATCAATATTGCACAGGTCGTAGTACACACGGATGAGCTGATAATACAATTACCTTGCAATATGCGAGAGAACCCGACGCGGCGACGGTGTGACGTCACATAGCAATGTACTGAATTACTGTATTTGCTAGAGTTAATAACTATTTGGTGAAGTTGGTTCAGATGGGTTAGCCACATATTCGAGTTTATACGACATCAACGTTCGACGAAACATGTTGTTAACTTGCTGATACTTCACTTTCTAATGTTAAAAAAATGTTTGTAGAAAAGGGAACCAAATTGTTTCAATCGCAGTAAATTTAAAGCCAAAACAAAATCATCCTACCGCTGTTAAAAAGGCATTAACTTTGATTCATCATCTTTGTCTATAAACTCAATTGCAAGTGTAACGAGATTCATGCTTCAAATAATTTAAAACATAATGAAAGTGTACTCCGCAAAAAAAAGTGCACAAAAGCTACATAAACAAAAGACAACTTTAAGAAGCTTTAGCTTCTTAAAGTTGTCTTTTGTTTATGTAGCCTTAACATAGATGACTGTAGCCGCAAGATTTTCGCCGAACAGCGAAAATGGACTACGTAAATGGCAATTCGGATAGGCCGCAGGTGACTTAAATCGCAAATTCCAAAGTACAGTAGGTTTCGACTTCTGTCGAGCGTCGACAGGTCGCATGCCCGGTGATCACTCGCCGCATAAAGGTCGACATTTTGATGCAAAATCGACGAGTCACCTGCGATTTTATCGACCTATCCGTATCGCCACTCCGTTGGGTGGCAATTTGGATTGTGAGGAGATTTGATAAGCGACTAGCCACACGGCGAACCTATCGACCAAGTGTTAATCCCTCATTAAAGGCGTACATCAGAATTTACTTGCATTCCTTGGCGGAGAAATATTTAGTGGCGTTATTCATCGGTTATTTACATTTTGTATATGAAAGTATTGGACAAAGAATTTTATTGTGTTTAAAGTTTATCACACACACATAGCAAAACTTTATACGAACGAACAAAAAACGACACATATTTTTTATGGTTCTCACCACAGTTCTCATATCTAATGATATGTGTTATTAGTGTTATTGTAGAATATGATTTAAGTAGGTAATTCTCCTTCTCGCAAAACTTTGCAAGCAAAGGAAATTTGCGTGTACTCGTAGCGGTGACCTGGCGAGTTTAGATAAAACATTAGTAATAGATTGTGCGAGAATGGGTATAAACATTTTATTATTTAAAGCAGATGAAAGAGTAGAACCTCTTTGTTTACAGAGAAGCATTTTCTTAACTCAAACAAGTTTTTAAGATATTAATTTGGTTCTCTATTGTCTTCCCTGATTTTTTATCTATAAACTAAAGTGCCATATTTTGTTTTGTCCTCATATTCATTGGTCCGAATGATAACTAGCCCGAACTTAATGTCATAAATAACATCACATGCCATAAAATCATAAGTTATAAGTCGTTTTTTGCCTGTTTTTGATTAACATTTTTCAATAGCGCTCTTAGCGTCATTATTTTTCACCATGATAACGCAGCCTGGCGCCTTGATTTTTATTTATTAAAGGCTAATTAAGTGTTATCGTCTTTAGGCATGACATCGCCCAATCGTCGAATGCATGATCCATTTAACCACGAGTTTCAAAGGGAACGCTAATACGATACCGGAGCACTAGCTGAAGCAGTTCGTACGAATGTTTCGAAATTGAATCAACAACAAAAAAATGTTTACGACTCTTTGATAGAAGTTATGAGCAATGGAACTGGTGGAATTTACTTCCTGGATGCTCCTGGAGGCACTGGAAAAACTTTCTTGATATCTTGGCGAGGATTCGATAGCAGAATGAAGTTGCCCTAGCGACGGCTTCTCTGGAATAGCTGCGACTTTGTTAGACGGTGGACGAACCGCACATTCTGCGTTGAAATTACCGCTAAACATGCAAATCAATGAGACAGCAGCTTGCAACATAGCCAAAAATAGTGTAATTGCGAAAAATCTACAGGTGTGCAAATTGATCGTTTGGGATGAAAACACGATAGCGCACAAGAGTTCACTGGAGGCGCTGGACAGAACTTTGAAAGATCTTCGTGATATCCAAAACATTTTTGGTGGAACTATGATTCTGTTGTCCGGTGATTTTCATCAGATTCTTCCAGTTATTCCACGAACAACTGTAGCTGACGAACTAAACGCGTGCTTGAGATCATCTAATTTGTGGCGATATATGCAAACACTTCGATTGACAACTAATTTGAGAGTATTTTTACAACAAGATCAAAGTGCAGAGGTGTTCTCGAAACAACTGTTAGAAATTGGTGATAGAAAAAACGCAGTTGACACCTCGACCGGATTCATTACATTCGCCAACGATTTTTGTCTATTGACAGAATCAAAGGAGGAGCTTACTCAGTGTGTTTTTCCAGATGCAGCGCAACAGTTTAAAAACCATAATTGGTTGAGCGAAAGAACAATATTAGCGGCAAAAAACAAAGACGTCAATGACCTCAATGCGACCATTCAAAATTTTATTCCAGGACAGTTGTTTTCCTTAAAAATCTGTCGATACAGTTGTCAATCAGGATGACGTAGTTAAACTATCCAACAGAATTTCTGAATTCACTGGAATTGCCTGGCTTACCACCTCACAACTTACAATTGAAAATTGGTTCAGTTATCATCATGTTGCGTAACGTTAATCAACCTCGATTATGTATATATATGGAGCGAGATTGGCTGTGAAAAAATTAGTGAATAATGTCATCGAAGCAACGATTATCAAAGGAAAATATAAAGGAGAAGAGGTTTTGATTCCCCGTATCCCAATGATTCCAACGGACTTGCCGTTCGATTTTAAGCGACTACAATTCCCCGTGCGCCTGGCCTTTGCGATGACCATAAACAAATCGCAAGGCCAGTCGTTGGAAGTTTGCGGAATTAATTTAGAATTTCCATGCTTCTCTTATGGACAACTATATGTCGCGTGCTCACGTGTAGGAAAGCCATCTTCTTTATATTTTTATGCTAAAAAAAACCGAACCAAAAACGTAGTTTATCAGAAAGCTTTAAATTGAATAGATATACAATTTTTTTATATTTTGTTATGTAATGATTATATTTTGTTATGTTAATAAAAATCTTAAAACATATTAAAATTACCAACAAGTTTCATTTAAAACTTAATACAATTTTAACCGTACACAATACCTACAACCAGTGTTTATTGTTGACAAAAATAAATTACAGAATAAAGGTTGATAATCACGAAACAATAGTTGTAAAAATACGAAGTTCACCGGGTCAGCTAGTTTAATTATAAAAAAGAGAAAACTTTTTATCAAACTTTTTATCTATCGTCAATCAAATTTTTTAGTCATTTGTAAGTTAACCTATTATTACTGACTCGCCGACCGATGCTACTTTTTGTAATAATAAAAGAATAAATAATTGAAGCTATAATAAAAATCTGATTTAAAAAATGCAAGAATAATTTACTTTTATTGCCGCAATTGTTGCTGTTCACACACCAATGAAAACTATATTAACTTTTCACTTCACTTTATAAACAGTCGACGAAACAGTTCACGTGTAGATGTAAGTTGTGTGCTGCCGCTGTCTTTCTTCTCCTCGGACGCATAGGTCAATCGAGTGGAAGAAAGATAGATGCGGCGCAAGCCGAACGCTCAAGCTGATCGTGCCTTTCGCTCGCTCGTGCAATGCTCTCGCTGTGATCGTAACGTTCCAATGAGCGTTACGTTACAATGAGTCATCCTGTATCGTGCATGCAGCCGGCGTTCATCGATTTACTAGACGTTGTCACGTCAAAAATAATCTAGACGTTGCCGTAAGCCCCTAACGGACTGCAACGCCAACGCAACCATTACCATTTTCTGATCACGTTATTAAATTGGACACTAAGGGCGCCATTTCTGCCTGCGAATATTTCTCCCACAAGCTGCATGTGTAGAAGGTTGTACAAAATACTGTGTCACCTTTACGTCTGCAGCACAACGTGCAAACCTGCGGGCTATCATATTCTCACGCACGAAAAAAAAAACCTCCGTTCCCTTTCAATGTAAGCATTGTCTTTAAGGTCAATGGTGACCAGGTGACCTAGGTATTTTCTAGGTCACTCGGTCAAGAGGAACACCAAATTGCTACACTCGCTCAAGAGGAACGCCGTTTAGCAGTATGGGAGGCAAATCAAGGAGGAATTTGTTCCGCACTTCAAAAACATGTACTGACTTTTCTAAACGTTATACAATAACCCTTGTTCAGTTAAGTAACACTCATATGCGGCCAATAGTATACTAAATCCGCTGACTGAAATACCTACCGCGCTCTGCAGCACCATGACGTCCGCGTAACTTAAATTATTGACACATACACCGTCAATAGGACAAGCAACTGGATGACCACTCAGCGCCTAAATCAAGGTATTCATATACATATTTTATTGCAGAGGGCATGGGGGTCAACCCCCTTTTGTCGCACTCTGCACTCCAATCGATATAGCTCCGAAATCGCACCTGCTCTCCGAACACTGTTGACCTTTTATTTTTTTTGTGGAGCAGGAGGGCGTGTCAGACTTTTATTGACTAAAACCTACCCGTGTTCCTTCAGTTGCCTGTGCCAGGGCCACGGTTACTCTTTGGAATTACCGGCGACCCTGAGGCGTCAGCCCTATCGGACCCCATCATTTTGTGCTGTCATCTCTACCGGACGGCGAGCTACCCATTGCTAGCCGTCCGCAAGCCCGCGCCTACTTGATGGCCTGCTTGCCTGCTGCGGTATATTGTATTCTCTCTCATCTCAGTCTAATTTCCTACAAAGTGTACGCCGTAATTTCATTCATTCGCAAAACCTACATTCAAAGTTTTTTAATACTATTTAATGATATTTAAATAGAGAGGTGTTAGTTGTTTTCGAAACTCGCCAAACTTTTACGTTTGATGGCGAGAGGTGATCTTTAACATAACAATGCGCCACATTACGTACATACCTTCTACTTGTATATTATACTGTTATGGTTTAAATACTTAGATGTTCTCTTACCATAATAATTTTTTTTCTGTGGTTGAACCAGTTTGTTCTCTCTATGTGTGTTGTAAATGTTTTTAACATTAACTTTATATTTATCATCATAATAATATTCCAGATCCACCAAATAATTAACTTGTTTATCTATTGTTGTAATTTTATAGATTGGAAATAACCTTTCATACTACCAATATTTTTACTGACCAGAAACTTTATCAGTCTTATTTGTAGGTCTTTAATATCTCTTAAATATGTAATAAAGGTTTGCCCGTTCACAACGAGAAAATCTACTGCCTGTGATCTTTTATAGTTTTCTGTTGAGTATTATGGCCTTTTTTTTTTTTTTTTTTTGTTCCCGGGGTGAAAATCCTCATGGATGTCGTCCGCCCTGGGGCGGGCGGAGGGGTCTGTCAGACTCTTACTGACTAAAAACTACCCCGGTGTTCCATCTCACACCTACGCCGGGGAGTATTATGGCCTCACCTATCCCCGGACTTCTTGCGGCTTGACGTCGACTTACGAGACAACCTGTATGTATGGATTAATCAGCATCTAAAATGAGATACAAAGAGAATAGCTCCGGATAAATTATAATACAATTTGGCCGCTTCCCTGTTAACGTTAAATCCAGTAGCAGCCGGTGGCGGTGAAGTGAAGGTGAACCTGAATATCCGCCAGTGATTAGCTGGTAATCTTGCAAAACGTCCAGAGAACGGACCGGATTAACATAAACACACGAGAAGGATAAAATAAATATCTCAGTTTCAATATCAAGATTGTTTCAATAAAACAAAACCGCGCAATTGCACATTATTATAGCCAACGTTCCGACATCAATTGTCAGGCAGTTGCCCAGCAGACACAACACCCGTCTAGTCGGAGGATCCTCCCTTTCTATAGAGTATGAGTGAACTGTACACCCTGTTCCTCATATCTCTATATCAACAAGATCCATGAGTTTTTCGAAACATCTACAACATCTGATTCATCCTCGGTATTTTGACTTGGAAAAATTCACCCATTCGTGCTGAAATACTCTTGAATACCTGTCGTTCTCGTAATCAACATTTTTATCTCAGACACCCGAGATGTTTAATTACACAGTGCAAGGTCGAGGTACCTCTTAACATTAATTTGTTTTTCGTTTTGTAAGCAGTTACAGAAGAACGAAGGAGGAATTAATGCATGCGGAATTATTCAAGGGCTCGGTAAACTTTAACAATTTATTTGTTTGTTCCATGTTCCATGTGGTCTTTCTCATTAGAAGTTGAATTAGTGTAGTAGATGTCGAATAACTAACTAGAAAGTGTTTGCTGTACTTTTCATATTTTCATAAGTTCGGTATTTTATACTAAAATATTCTTCCAAGTGATATTTTTGTGTAGGTACAGTTCGTGTCAATAATATAAACTTCTTTTACACATTTCTTTCAAAATATTATTCGTCATGAGTGACACAAAAAGCTGCTTAAAAAGCACTTCTGAAACTATAAGATTGTCATCATAAATTGACCTACAAAACAGTGAAGGCCGCATGAGGAATATTATTTTTATCTCACGAAGCGACGCGCGCTTTACTTGTGATTACCAAGAGTACAAAGAAGCTGTGAAAGTGTGTAAGTGCAGGAGCTCTCGGTACCGTCCGAGACAATGGCAAAGTCGGAGGTGTGTATGTTTGTGCCTGTGTGTTATGTGCTGTCGCTACTAGTCTTCACGCACACACTCACAGCGAAAATAATGTATACAGTGTAATGTAATACAGTTCATATTCACATGTATTCCGCTCACACACGCTGCACTGCTGCACTGGAGCCTCACTTCCAGCAGTCACTGCCGGCCGCCATTGTGCTCGCCACATATAGCACATCGCAAATTGTTCGACGTCCTTTCTCGATTTTCACGATGTCGATGACGATATTATAAAAGTATTATAAGGGAAATCCTTCACAATTAAATGTGACTGTTTTTTTATTAAAACAAAACAGGTATTATAATATGTTGGAGAAAACACAGCAATGATTAATGAAGAAGCAGTCCTTATGATTCTGTGAAAATTTGAGAATATCCTTATATATCAGTAGGAATATCGAGCGAGCACACCTTCTTATTTCGGGCACCTGAGGGAGCCGGGAGTCCTTTACCATTTAAGCTGTCATGCGTCATTGCAGTCCTCATCATCAGCCAGTCTTCCGATGGACGCCTTGAGGTCACCTCGACAGACTTGTGAGTCGAGTAGCTTTCGAGATTACGTCTTAGATTATGGGTGTTAGAGTAAGCAACTACATTAGTTTACTGAGTTTGTGTACCAATAAAATTACGTTACATTTCGGAGACTTGGGAAGGTAACATGCACTTATTTTAAATTGTGGAGAGAGACATATAGGTACCTATAACAGACTTTTTAAAACATAACTTCCTAACTATGCTAACAAATAATATTAATGCGAAAGTAAGTTTGTTTGTTTGTAATGCTTTCACGTGTTTGTGTTGCTCCGTATAATGCTAGCAATAAATCAAGCTCTCGCTTCTAATATCCTCTCTCCATCTAATTGTTGATACAGTAACAGCCTACAATGGCAGGATTATGCTGAATGACGGTGTGCTCGGACAACGCTGACATCCGACTAATTTACGATGGCACAATTTACTTGCTGACATGTTGTATTGTAATTTATTGGTTTATAGCCAATCATTTTAGGAGCGTTTCAAGTTGTGTGTTGAAAGTCTATTGTGTGTGTATGAGTAACGAGCTTTGGAATGAGCTTTGTGTTTCAGTAAGTTAGGATGAAAGTTGGCTGTTTCGCTGTCCATGACCAGAGGTCTCTAAGGTATGTTTTTTCACTGAAATATTTATAAGCCTCCATATTTTTCAAAGCGTAGTATTTATTATTAAATTGTCCATGTTAAAGGGTTTTGTATTTTAATTTCATTCAACTTGTAAGCGAAGTTACGGTAAATACAACACAATCATGCGGTTGTTAATATGAAAAATAAACACAGCTTTTCTTTATAAATTATCTATACGATATGAATCGTTTTAAAACAATGTGTCTATTTTTTTCAATTAAAGTAGACAAACGCTATCGGATATTAGTGTAGCTTTCACGTTACACGTATGCATCCATGTTCGTTTCTAAAACATGACGTACTGGACACACAATGCTGTTGTATTAAAATGTAAACATGTCAAGAAATCATAATTATTGTGATTTATTTGTATCGTCAACATCAGCAGCTGTTATTTCTAGGTTGATCCGAGTCTTTTACCGCTAGGCCACCGCTACATTTCTATACTCATCTAATATGCATTTTGTTATTAGTATTTAATTGTTAGTGACTTCATACGTTTCGCCAGTTATGTTCAAATCCAGACTCCGGGCTGCTTCTGAGAAATTCCAAGACCGCTAGACCAACGAAGCAGCCCAAAATCAGCCTCACCACATATTGTAAATATTATTTTTTTATCAATTAGTTCCTTGCTAAGTGTTACTAATTTATTAAAGCAAATCACTACTTACTATTAAACAAGGTTCTCCGCCGCGTCTGTATGTCTGAATGCGATAAACTCAAAAACTGCCGAAAGGATTTACATACGATAAATTAACGGAGTGATTCATGAGAGAAAGATTTTGTGTATAATACTCATAACGGTTTTAAGTAAGATAGCTGAAATATGATGATGGTTGTTGGAGATGTCGATAAAAATCATGCCAACTGGGAGCTTCAAGGCTCGTTCACACGGACGCGACGCGACAGCGCGACACAAAGGCACCGCGTGTCGCGCGACGAGTGGTGCCTTTGTATCGGGCTGTCGCGAGAGCTTTTCTTGGCGTGTGCGGCCGATCTCTGATGACAGCAACAACGGATCATTCTTGGAAATAGGTCAAGTAGGTGTCGTTTCGGATTACTCACTCGTTTAAAATAATAAATTAGACGACAAGGCGACGTACAATAATTTTGTTGCTGATGGGCACGTTCCTGTATCTATCGATGAAGTTCGTTGAGAGACTAGTAAAGATAGCATTTTACAGCAGCAACAACGTTTTAATATGTACAACAAGGTTGGCCTAAAAGAAATAAGATGACCTTAACTTATTGCCTTTCAATAAATGTCGTTTTGATTTAACTAGGGAAGGTTAGGATTACCTAATTAGGGTACACAAATTAATAATACCGAACTCATGGCGTAACAAAATATTAGACGTACTACATATACCACATTTAGCTAGATTAAAAACAAAGGTTGAGGCAAGATCTAGATTCTGGTCCCCCCCCAAAGGGTTCCCGCATTGACGAGGCGGGGGACTCAGTAACCGTGGCTTGGGTACCACGGTGAAGCTAAGAGGAACCCGAGGAGGGGCCGCTCGTCAGGGCTTTTGCTGACAAGCCGACGACGTAGCGGCCAAGGTTACGGTGTTGTTGGGCGACATCGCAACCTTGGCAACAAAAAAAAAAGGCCAGCACTAGTCGGGGTTGCGGAAGAATCATTTGTTCCCGCGGCCCCGACGTACGTGTGAGATGGAACACCGTGGTGGTTTGTAGTGAGTAAGAGTCTCACAGACCCCCCGCCCGCCCCGGGGCGGAGGACATCCATGAGGATTTTCCACCAGGAACATAAAAAAAAGATCTAGATTCTGGTGGTCTAATATAGATAAGGATATAGAAAACAAGGTAGCCATCTGCGGACTATGTTTAAGATTACGGCCCACACCTTGGCCTCTTCCAAAGCGTTCTTGGCACCGAGTCCATTTAGGTTTTTTTGGTCCATGGCAAGGAGAAATGTACCTAATCAAAAACGATGCATTTACGAAATGGGTAGAATGTTTTCACCTTAGCAGTGAATACTCGACAACTGCAGTAATTGCGAAACTACAAGAAACGATGTCTATATTTGGAACAAAACACACGATTGTCACCATCAATAACGATGCATTTACTAAATGGGTAGAATATTTTTCCCTTAGCAGTGAATACTCGACAACTGCAGTAATAGCGAAACTACAAGAAACGATGGCTATATTTGGAACAAAACACACTATTGTCACCGCTAACGGAACCTCGTTCACTAGTAACACATTTAAAGATTTCTCCCGTCTAAATGGTGTGAAACATATGACTTCGCTGACTTATTCGCCATCAAGTAATGGTCAAGCAGAAATATATATAAAAATAATTACAAAGTTATTAAAAGGGTTAGCAGCACAGGACACCCCCAAAAACAAAATCAAGGACTTTTCAGATTTTTTATTAACATATAGGAACTCTATACACACGACGACAGACAGCTTGCCGGCCAACTAATGCTAATGCCGGACATCAATTGCGTTGTAGGTTTGATTTATTAGACACCTCGGTGGCGGCGCCCGCGCCTGAGGGTACAGCGTTGTCCTCATCATGTTCACAAGACTTACAAACTAAAGTCCGCGAGAAGCAAATATTGTAAAGGCAATAGAAGCATTAACTTAGAAATAATTGATGGCGTTCTAGTAAAATGAAGTAACAATTATAAATGGTTACAGGGTACCGTTCAAAATTAAATTGGTAAAAGTTTATACGAGTTAGATAAACGAACAGAGAAAAACATTTCAATTAGAAAGCATTAAAACCAATTGTATAAATTAAAATCGAATGAGACACAACAGGACATTGACATGGATTGGGCTTTCGTGGACTCCAGGACAAGCGGAGAACAATATTTGCTACAAGGTGCTCATTCATCAGATCAACAACAGTCATCGGGGGAAGAGGAAGAGTGGAGCGAGGCCAGCTCAGAGCTTCAAGAAGTAATCAGGGAACCAGCAGCTGAAATAGTATTTGAGCTAGCAGCTGAGCTAGTACCCGAGACAGCTAATCCTAAGCCTGATCTGCGAACGAATACGGAGGTTCGTCCAAAATTAAAGAATATTGCTCGACCCAACTATCGGAAATTCTTCTAGTAATGTAAGGGTTTGGTTTAGAATATATGGTGGCTGGATGTTAGGTTAGTTAGTAGATATCTAAAGATAACGCGCCAGTGCAAATAAACAGCTTGTTACCGACTGCCGTTTCTTATTTAACAGGCACCCAGATAGTTTATAACCTGGATTAACTAATAGGGCACCGTTAATACGTTCCCGTGGGATATTTTCTGACATCCACGCGGGACAAGCCGCGAGCAAAATCTGGTCAATGTTAATTTTAATTATAGAATTACGTCTGCTCGTGTTTATTTTTTAAGGAGTGTTAAGTGTTAATTTTATTTAATGGAAGTTTTTTTTTTTAAACATGTTTTTTTTTCTTTAATACGAGGTAATGTACGATATTGAGCAGTGTTAACGTGGAAGCACCAATAATAGCATTCGAATGCAAGTTGAATATATTCTAAGTATGTGGAGGTTCTCTGTGATTTTCATAAAGTACATTAAGTTTATTTGTTTTGTATTAGTTCCATTTTTATAGTAACAAAGAAATTACTGTAAATGTTGCTTTCGAATTGAACAAGGAAGGTTTTGCCTTTACAAACCGCTTTTTCGCTAGACTAGTAGTCTAGTTAACTATTTTTTTTTTTTTTTTTTTTATTTTTTTTTTTTATTGTTCACAAATATAGGTACAAAAATTTTTGTTACAATAATTTTACTCGCCAAACTTACTAGTTTGATGGCGAGAAGCGCCTGTTAACAATTCTTTTATTTTTTATTAATCTAGCAAAAACTAACCTTAAAACTACCAACTTACATGACAATACTCCTGTATGAATTTAAATGGTACGGATTTAAGTCTCGGTAAAGGCTGAAACCTCGTTATCGAGAAACAAATTCTTTAATTTTGACTTCAAGATGCCTTTACTTAATTTAGGGTTTTGCCTTAGCATACTTGTTTTATTAAAAACTTTTGGAACTAAATATCTTGACATTCTTTCCCCATAATAATTAGTTATTTTCGGTTGAACTAGTCTTTTCTCTCTTACACTTCTTGTATTAAATTTATTTTCAACAGTTACTTTAAACTCATCACTAAAATAGTGTTCTAGGCTTATTAAATATTCAACTTTCCTGTCTATTGGTAAGATTTTACAAATGGGGAATAATTTTTCATATTCTTTGTTACATTTTTTTTTAACTTTTTTGCTTACTAGGAACTTTAATAGTCTTATCTGTAGTTGTTTTATATCCTTTAAGTACGTTTTAAACGTTCGCCCATACACAACAAGCCCATAACTGATTAGTGAGTCAGCAAGTGCATAATAAACAATCAATAGCGTCTGGTTGTTTACCACATTGTTTAGCTGATAGAATTTCCCCAATACAGATCTCAATTTGCTACAGATGTCTGTCACATGCGTTTTCCAATTAAAATTGGAATCAATACTAAGGCCTAAATATTTAAACGTGTCAACATAATCTAGTTTCATACACACGCAATTCTCCTGATAATTATGCAGGCATTCGTAGGTATGTCCAATTACATCAAGATCCGCTCTGTTTACATTTTTAGCTCGTAGATTATAGGGCGAGTGTATATGCATGCATTTTGTTTTGGATAGATTTAATATAATTCCGTTGTCATGTGCCCACTTGGTGATACGATCGAAGTCCTCTTGTACGTACTTTTGTACCTCCGAGATATCCTTCGAAGCATAAGCCACACACATGTCGTCTGCATACATAAACACTCGACACTTGTTAACAACATTTGACACACTGTTCACATGCACTATATAACCTACTGGCCCAAAAACCGATCCGGTCGGCACACCGAGATCCACACCCGCCTCCTCACCAGACACACCAGCTATGATCGCGCGTATTTTTCTATTGGTCAGATAGTTTTGGAACCATTTATTAGTGGGACCACGTATTCCACATTCATCCATTGCCAGTAGTAGTATGTCGTGGTCCAATGTGTCAAAGGCCTTCTTATAGTCAATAAAAAGCGCTATCAGCTGTTCACCAGAGTCTAGGCACTCATTAACATAGTCACTATACGCTGTCAGGGCCGAGACAGTACTGCGCCCTTTCCGGAACCCATACTGTGTGTCTGACAATATACAATGACTTTCCAAGAACTTATTAATTTGGTTAACAATATTTTTTTCTACAATTTTATCAATGACAGACAGTATGGCTATGGGCCTATAATTCACATATTCGAGGTGGCTTCCTGATTTATAAATAGGGCGTATAATTGCATTTTTCAACTCATCAGGATAAATACCCTCAGCCAAACACATGTTCATGAATTTAGCTAAAATAGGACTTAATTGCTTTTGTAGGTATTTAATGTCTTTTACCCTCACTCCATCCAACCCTGGTGCTTTATCACACGATAACACATTTATTACTTTTTCTATGTCCGAAGAACTTACAGGAATATACCGAAAACTCACCTCACTCGGCTTAACATAATTCTTTCTATCAAAAAATTTTATGTCACAATCGTGTTTAATACCTTGAATTTCCTCGGTAAAAGTTTTTGCAAATTTTGTACAGATTTCAGTAATGCTGTCTGTTTTCCCTAAGTGCCTTAATATCACATCGTCTAGACTAGTTTTGTTTCGACCCAACCACGAGTTAATGTTCTCCCATATTTTTCTAAAATTTCCCTTACATTTTTTTTTTTCTTCTCGTTTATATTTATTTCTTGCCTCATAAACAATTTTATTTACCTTATTTCTAAATTTTGTATATTCTAATCGCTTATTCATGTTTTTTGGTGATGCTTTCCATATTCTAAATAAGTTGTCCCTACGACACAACATGGTATACAAGTATTTATCTATCCATGGCTGTGTTATTCTTCTATTATAACTTGTGACTGTTACCGTACTTTCCTTATAAATTTGGGAAAACACTGCACACAATTTTTGAAATAACATTAACGGGCATGACACTACGAGTAGTTGCGTCCAGTCATATGCATTTAGGTTTTGTATAACAAGTTTGTCACTAATCACTTCTCGTGTTTTGTTACCACTAGTCACCTTTATACAATTATTATTGTTTACACTCGTAGCCAGCGCTAATCCGACGGCATGATGATCGGAGATGTGGTTCTCGAGCACATACGATAACGAACCGCACTCGTTACGTCCCGCTCGCACCCATACATGATCCAAGCACGACGTCTGAAGAAGCCCGTCCACGATAGCTTCGCGTGTTATCTCTGCACTCGGTATTACGCACTGTAGGCCGCATCCACACAAGGTGTTTTTGTACTTTGTTGCAGTTGGATTTACTACATCATTCATTATGTCTATATTTGTGTCGCCAATCACAATAACGTTTTCAGATGCAGATATAGATCTGACGACAATCTCTAATTGTTCTATAAAAAGTGACTTATTCTTCTTAGGTGGTCTGTATATAGCAATAATATGCGTTATGTTTTTTCCTGTTCTAAGCTGACCATGCAGCATTTCTAAGGCCTCTGTCTCCACTCTTTGAGCATTAAAGCTTAGGCTTTCTTTTGCGTATATCAATATTCCTCCCCCTCTGGTAGTTTCTCTCGTGCGTATGTATGTATTATATCCCGGTATCTGATAGAATGACAGTTCCTCCTTCTTGATATTTATTTCACTTAGTATTATTACATCCATTTTATATTTATTTTGTTCCAACAAGACTAGTAGTTCATTGAAGTGTTTCCGAATTGACCTTATGTTTAAATGAAAAATATGATAATACCCTTCATTGAGAGTTATATCATTATTTAGTGATGGTATGTCGTAGTATCTTTTAAATGCAACATCATTAGGAAAATCATATGTTCGATCGAATGATTAAGAATAAATAACCTAGTGTGTACTCGCTGTGCTAGTCGCTTGTATTTATTTACATTCTTCGAACTTTTTTAAATCTTCTTCCGATCTTATATTGTAGATCTTTTTTTCTTCACTATTCTTTTTAGCAAGAATATTACAGTCTTGAACCCAGATGTATTGAAAACCTTTCGGCTTTAGTTGGTTTCTTACAATCCATAAAAGTTGACGCTTATACTTCGGCAAATCTTCATTTATGAATATTCTCTTATCGCTGCCATTGGCGTAGACTTTATTGTTGGTAATCTTATTTTCCTTCCTCGCTAACATCCATTCGTTTCGGGCACTTTTAGAGCGAAGTTCAACTAATACAATTTTGGGTCTTGTGTCACCGGGTTTTGTCTGGCCTACCCTCTGTGCATCTTCGATATCATTTGGGTTCAGATTTAGCTTTTGAGCCAAGTCCCCTACCACCGATTTGATATTTTCCTGATCGTGCATCTCTAATCCGTGTATTTCTATATTCTTTTCTTTGTCCCTTTTTTCCAACTCCTGTACTCTTTCTTCCAGGGCTTTATTGCACTTATCCAAATAGACGTTTTTTTGTTGTAAAGACTTGATTTTTTTTTGGGATTCTTCTTTATATTCGATCAAAGTTTGGTACATTTCGGAATAGAATTCAACGTTGGCAGTAAGATCAACAATTTTTTTCTCTACACTGTAAAGTACCTCCAGCTTTTTATTTATTTCAGCCAGTACATTCTCGCCTGATGCTTCACTAGTATTTATCGTAAGTTTTGGATCTTGTGCTGGCTTTGCCTGTACGGGGCTACCTTTTGCTTGCTGGCAGTCATCACAGGTTGCCGTTAACAAGAACTGTCCCACATCTGTCATAAAAGGTTTAATTTAACATTAATATTTTCTAATAGAAAAATAACGTTGTTTAGATTAATTTTCCGTGTCAAGTAATAAATCATGTTTACGGCGGTCGCCCGAGGATATCGTACTATGCTATTTTCTGTGAAAGACAGATCCTTGTTCATGACAGACAGTTTAGTTCAATCTGTCCCTGTCAAACAAAAAGCTGTCAACATTATATAGGGGTTTTCTATCTCTATGTACGCCTAACATGGTGATAGATAAGTTATTGGGCTCTGCCGTTAGTAGATGTCAGATGACAATAAACGAAACAGAAATTTTGCAGAAAACAAAGGCTGAAAAAATAAATTAGAAGTTAAAAAAATACTGGAAAAACACGCTTTTATAAATGCACGTAAAACAAAAAAATCATTAAGGATCGTTCAAGTTGTCTCTATTTCTGAAGTGCTGAAGTGCTTTTATAATATTTGATTGTAAAAGCGTGGGGCGTTGGAACAGGAAAGACTTTTTGTATAACTTGCTGAGAAATCAAGTTAAGCGATGTTACGAAAAAACTTTTAGTTTAGTTTAGTCTTTCCTGTGCCTTGAAACCTGATCGTGTTCAAAGTCCATTACGTGGCCTTTCTCACAAGGGCAAACACGACTCTGATACGATATTCCATTATGGAATGCCAGTGTCTATCTTCCGGCTTCATCATCAGACCTTGAAACCTAACCGTGGACAAGACTTTTCTAAGAAATCCAAAACAGCTATGATACGATTTTCCATCATGAAGTACCAGTTCATATCTTCCGGCTCCATCATCAGATCAGTTCGAGAGTACCATTTTATTGTATTGTCATCAGAACCACATACAGCTGCCAATTTTCATTACGCTACGACCCTTGGAAGATGGTTAAATTAGATACCTTAGATTCCATTACATAGTTACATACAGATCGACCTAATAAAACCGTGTTAATACATAGGAAGCGTTTGATTGGTAATAAAATGTTTTGAAAAGTTGCATTAAAAGTCTGTCCTATTTACATTGGCAGAAGATTTCTTATGAGTCTGTGACGCGATACTCGCCATGAATTCTTTTATACGAGTACGATGCAAGACACAAGCAGCAATTTTATTAGTGGTTTTCATCTTCCGAATAGCTACTGCACGGATGAAATCTAGAGCGGAATTAGTATACATAGTGGCAGGGACATATCGACATACAAACTGTAACCGTGAGTTCAACACAATATGATTCTCTAGACCCCTAGCTTAAATATTGTTATTCGGTTATAAAATAAAAAAAAACTGCTGTTCCATAGAAAAGTGTAATATCTATTTTTTTTTTGTAACCGACGAAAGCATTCAACGCAGAGGGTTTCAGAATAATGTATTGAATCCGGTAACAGGATGAGCGTCGATGTCCCTGCCACCCTGTATTTTATAATAAGCACACAAATATTCGTAGGTATTTAAGCGATAAATTGCTAAACTAAGTTGCAGAAGTGGCACCCTCTTGAATAAATTTCACATATATTCCGGACGCGTCCTCGATGCGACAATTCAGGGCAATGAAAGTGAAATTCGCGTTTTGATTAATTGTTGTGACGCCAACAGCAGACACGTACTGAGTTGTTTATACCTAAGAGATAAATGGTTAGAAAAAAAGAAGTGGTTGACTGGGGATGGAAATATAATTAGGTATAATTAATCATCAATATGAAGAACTAAAGCATCATAATACAAGTTCACTTCCTCTGTTATCATTTGTCACATTATCTATGTTCACACCAGCGGACCACCAGGAAGCAAGGGTGGCCCACAGAAAACGGCCCCGACTTAAAAGATGTACGTCTTGGGTTCAAACCGAGACAGGTGCTTTGTATAAATATTTTAACCACCGTTACTCTCAAAACGGTGAAGGAAAACGTCGTGAAGAAACCTGATCCTATGTCTAGAACCTAAAATTCGAAGACCATGTGACATTCACCAAACTGCAATGGGCCCGCATACGTCTGTGTCCCAGCAGTGCGAACATTATAGGTTGATTATGTTCAGACCAGGAAGAGGCTCCATTACACCTTGTCCTTTACTTACTTTGTAACTACTCAAGTGAATATAAACAGTCTGATTACTACTCTAGACACGGCATTTATAAAAAGGTATTCCAGGCTCCAGAGTGGAAGACCACAATAATAATATCAGAGCAAGTTCGGAGCTCGGACTGCATTTTTAGAAACATAAGAAAAATACATTTCTAGAAAGAAAGTAAAAACATAACATCACTCACGCCTGTAATCCCAGAAGGGTTAAACTAGTTTGGAAACTAGTTTGTAAGACAACAGAAGGTACCAGGAAGAATATTCTTATACATAACAACAACAAGGTATCTTCTTGTTGAAAAATATGTAGTTATCGAACAGAAGGTCAGAAGAATTATTTGAAGTGATTTCATCAGATTATTCAAGGTATTTCTAAGATATTATTAGAAATTGAAATGGTTTGATAGAAATCAAGGTAAATGCTAATTAAAAGAGAACTTTTGTGTGAGCAGTTATTTTACCCGTAAATCTTTGCTACGTGGAGGGTCTCTAATCTTGATTAAAAATTGTTTAAAATCTAAGCAATGTAATGACATAGTTGGTTAATCAGTTGAACATTGCATCGAACTGTCCTGTGTTAGCTAGATAAGCATCACATCAACCGACCATAATGTTACGATCCTACGCACACAGCCGCCATGCCTTCTGCCGATCTGCATGCGTCTACGCACCACAGCAAGCTGGTCCGAGCTACGCCATCGACCAGCAACAGCCGCCACAGACGGGAACGATCACCATCGACTCCCACATCGCCTACCTCAGGTCGATATGCCATAATCGGTTCAAAAAAAGCAGGTGACTTATATAAATATGCTGGTTATAGCTAAGTTAGGTCGAGATGAATTGAGCCGAATTAGCGACATTCTCAAGAACCCGCCCGCGAATGGTAAATATCAAGCAGTAAAAGATAAACTAATTTCGGCATGTGAAGAGTCCGAGTCCAAGTAGTTGCTTGTTTAGTTGTTTGTTTTTAATGATGTAGTTACATATAGTGGTTACAAAAGTCAAGCTAGGGGATCAACAACCCGGGCGACTGCACCACCGGCGGCCTCGCTCGCGCTTCCGACAGAGACCTGGGCAACGGTCGTCAAGAAGGGCCGGCGTCGCCGGAAGAAAATGGCGCCACCAGCACCCGATGGAGCATCGGCTCCAAAGAAGGCCCAGGGACCGCCTAAGGTCAGAGCCCCACGCTCCGCAGCTGTAGTTATTACACTGCAGCCCGCAGCCGTCGAACGGGGCATTACCTACAAGGCGGTCCTAGCGCAGGTGAAAGCCAATATCGCGTTCCCCGACCTTGGCACACCGTCCGACTTAAGATTGAGGCCAGCGATTACGGGAGCGCGGCTGCTCGAGGTGTCGGGTGCCTCTAGCGGGGAAAAGGCGGACATCCTGGCCGCCAAGTTGAAAGAGCGGGCAGTAAGGCCTGTGGCGCGCCCACCAATAAGAAGAAGCCCCCCCCCCCCCCCTCCCGGCCTATGAATAGTGCGCAGGGAATGGATTTCGCATAACGGTGCTCTACCATTTCCTCCAGGGCAATATCAACCACGCTGCCAGACCTCAGGATCTCTTGCTCCAGAGCATGGCAGAGTGGTCGATTCACGTGGCTGTGGTCACCGAGCCGTACTTTGTCCCCCCCCGGGATAACTGGGCGGGGGGATGGTTTAGTGGCAATTATTGGTGAGGCTCTCGTCAACCCGTCCCGAGGTCACGGCTGGGTAGCCGCCTTCGTAGACGGGATTGGCATTGTTGTTGCGTATTTTTCGCCCAACAAGAGTCTCGCCGACTTCAAGAGTTTCCTGGACGCGAGCCAGGGAGGAGATGTTGGAGACTCTAGACGGGGATCCGTGGGGGCGCCCCTATCGAGCGGTTCGAGGAAAACTCATAGCCGCGGCGCCTCCACTTACAGAGAGTCTCCAACCCGAGCTGCTGGAGGAAGTAGTCGCAGCCCTCTTCCTGGAAAGAGCGGAGCATACCCCGCCACCGATGGAGGTCTTCAGAGGAGCACGCCATCAGCGTCCCAGAGGTGACACGAACGATGAGGCTCCGGGCCAAGAACGTGACTCCGGGGCCCGACGGGATTCACGGCCTTGCGTTAGCCCTCGCTCTGAAGGAGCTGGAGCCCCAGCTAAGAGGACTCTTCGCAGCCCGCCTCGTCGCTGGGAGAGAGGGGCTGGACCTGGACGAGAGCCAGTTTGGCTTTCGGTTTGGGAGCTCCACCAACCACGCTATATCGCGGGTGAGAGTCCTGGCGGAGGAAACGGTGTCAAAAGGTGGGGTGGTGGTGGCGGTGTCCTTGAACATCTCCAACGCTTTCAATACCCTGCCCTGGAGTTGTATTCGGGAGGCACTGCGTTATCATCGGGTGCCTCTCTACCTCCGCCGCATCGTTGGGGCTTATCTAACAGAGAAGTGTGTCACCTACATGGGACGTGATGGCGGAAACCTGCGCCAAGTGTCGTGCGGTGTTCCACAGGGTTCGGTCGTAGAGCCGCCTAGGCTCTACGACCGAACTAGGCTTCTGCGCCCTTCCGCCGGCTTCATCACCATCGAGGCGGTCCGGCCAGTGCTCGACCTCTGGCTCGGGAGGAGGCACGGCTCCCTGTCGTTTCGGGTGACGCAGATGCTTTCGGAGCATGGGTGCTTCGGAAAGTATCTGTGTCGCATAAACAGGGAGTCGGACGCCCGGTGTTACCACTGCGTCGACTGCCGGGAGGACACGGCGTGGCATACGCTGGCAGAGTGTGCCGCTTGGGAGGATCCGCGCCGTGCCCTCATCTCAGAAGTAGGTAGTGACCTGTCGCTGCCGACCGTAGTGAGTTCGATGGTCGGCAGCGTCGAGTCCTGGGACGCGCGAGACAGTAATCTCGCAGAAGGAGGCTGCGGAAAGGGAAAGAGAGATCTCGTCCACTCTCCCGATCCGCAACAGGCGAACCGGGCGCAGGCGGAGGGCAGACAACGCCCTCTTCCAACCCCCCTAAAATGAGTCCAGGGACGGCCTCCCTCACACGTTGCGGGGGGAGTCAAAAACCTCACTCCCATAACCGAGGAGGCCAGCAGAGGCGGGCCGGCACCAGTCGAGGTTGCGGAAGAATCATATGTTCCCGCGACCCCGACCTAGGTGTGAGATGGAACACCGAGGTGGTTTTTAGTCAGTAAGAGTCTGACAGACCCCTCCGCCCGCCCCAGGGCGGAGGACATCCATGAGGATTTTCCACCCCGGAACTAAAAAAAGGGGGATTAACAACCCACTCATCTACTTCGTAAAATGCGGGAACTCGTCAAGAACAAAACCCCCGAGTACACTATTAAAATATTGTGGTTAGACCGCCTGCCTCAAACAGTCCGAGCAGTAGTCAATGCCTGCAACGTTACATTGGACAATGTCGCAGCAATTGCCGATAAAATAATGGAAACAACACGGCCATCCGAGCTCTGTTCGCTAAATCCTATTGCTATCCCTAGACAACCAATTGATCAACAATTTGATATTTTACTTTAAAAAATTAACGAGTAAAGCACTAAAATTTGTGGTTTGTGGTGGGTAATAGCAGGAGTCATTGCAATTACCAGTTGCAATCACGGTCGAGATCTCGCTCTCGGTATATTGACAATCAAACCAAATACAGGCGTCAAACAGCGCAACCGGGAGACTAAACTTAAAAGTTTTTCTATCACTAAATTTATGGAAATAACAAAAAAACATGCGGCGACGAACAATGCGTCGAAAAGTCTTTAAACTAAAGCCGACATCTGCGTTAGCGAGCGTAGGTGTCTAAGGAACACATTGCTTGAGCGTCACCGACTGGAAAAATATACGCATTTTTCTTATTGACACCGGCGCCGATGTTTCAGTGAATCGTCAACCCGCTGATCTTACGTAATTTGCTGCCAATGGTACAGCAATCAAAACATATGGGTAACAGAAAAAGACCTTGGTCTACGTCGAGCTTTTACCTGGGAATATGTCCTGGCCGATGTACAGCGGTGCATTATTGGAGCGGATTTCCTAGCGACACATCAATTGTTCGTTGATCGTCATGCAAAAAAGTTAATAGATAAAGTCACTCTACTCTCTAGGAACACCGAGGGAGAAGATTCCTCAAATATTCCAACAATAAAGGTCATCTATCTGAATAATAATTATCACCGCATTTAACAGAGTCACCAGACTAAGAGTGAGTGTTTCAAAGACCCACCCAAACACAATATAGTGCATCATATTTGTACACTAGGCCCACCTGTCTACGAAAAAAACACGTCCACTTAACGCTAAAAAGTACAAAGCAGCAAAGGATGAATTCCAACGCATGGTAGACCTAGGAAAATGCAGGCCGTCATTCAGCCCATGGGCAAATGCTTAACACGTCGTTCAAAAAAAAAACGGTGTATTACGCCCATGCGGAGATTATCGTCGTTTAAATGCAATCTCCGAGCCCGACCGCTACCCGATTCCTCATATAATGGATTTCACATACATCCTCAAAAACAAAAAACCTACTATCTATAATTGATATTCGACGTGCATACATCACAATATAAGAGTTGCACCTGCGGACATACCGAAAACCGCAATTATAACTCCTTTTGGTCTGTACGAGTTTAAGAAAATGAGCTTCAGTCTGCAAAACGCTGCGCAATCGTTTCAAAGATTTATCCACGAAGGTTTTAAAAATACTAGCAAAACCTTTTGTTACCTAGATGACATACTTATTGCTTCTGAATCAGAAGAACATGACATTCATGATCTCAAAGATGTATCCAAGCGTCTTAGCGAATTTGGCGTCATGATTGTGACGTCAAATTCGTCTAAATGCGAATTTGGAAAATCCGAACTAACATTGCTCGGTTATCTCGTTAACTGTGATGGCATACGGCCGGACCAAGAAAAGGTCAAAGCCATCATAAATTATCCGCAACCCGAAACCATCGAAGAACTGAGGCGCTTCCCTGTTCTTATATTTTTTTACCGAATGAGTATTCCCAAAGCCGCCAACACTCAAACTATTTTAGACACTTACTTGCACAATGCTAAGAAAAGTGACAAAACAAAAATCGCTTGGACCGAAGAAGCAGTCAACGCATTTAATAAATTCAAACATCACATCAGTGAAGCGGTCACTCTCGCGCATCTAGATTCGTCATCTAAACGTATTTTAATAACCGACGCAGCGAATATCTGCGCCGGCGCAGCACTCCATCAACTAGTCAATAAACGGTTAGAGCCACTAGGATAAAAAAAAAACTAAGTAGCGCCTAGACGAAATAGGGTACCCACGACAGGGAATTATTAGCTATATACATGGCAATAAAACACGTTCGGTATATGATTGAAGGTGTTAACCGATCACAAGCCATTAATATTCGCCTTATCGAAGAAATAATCAAAATCTGATCCACCACGACGTCTGCGTCAATTGGATTTTATTTCTCAGTATTGCAACAATATTGAATACATACAGGGCGAGCTCAATCATGCCGCCAACGCTCTATCAAGAATATAAGAGATTCATGTACATGATATTTTTGATTATGTGCAATTACAAATAAGTCAAATCGAAGCTATAAGCAATTACCAATGCTAAAACCAAAAACCTAACTTGGAATTAAAATTGTTCCGCATGCCGTATTCAAACCGTGAGCTTACGTTCGAAACATCAACGTCAATAGCGCGACTTTATATACCGTTGGAGTTTCGAGAAAAAGCGATTTCAAGTGGACATGCACTTACTTTACATCCCGGAGTAGCCGCTACGACCCACCTTATCACACTGCGCTATTTTTGGCCCAACATGAATACTAAAGTAGCAAACTTTGTATGCGGTTGCATTCTATGCCAGAAATTTAAATTACAAAGGCATACAATTACACCTATAGGAGAGTTCGAAAAGTCGGACTGTTTCGAGCATGTACATATTCACATAACTAGCTGCTCCCCGCGGTTTCACCCGCATAAATCTTGATCCCGTGGGAGTATCGGGATAAAAGTACTCTATGTGTTAATCCAGGTTACAAACTATCTGTGTGCCAAATTTCATTCAAATCCGTTCAGTAGTTTTTGCGTGAAAGAGTAACAAACATCCATCCATACTCACAAACTTTAGCGTTTATAATATTAAGTAGGATTGGACCATTACCACCTTCCGATGGATTTACATACCGTGTCACAATTTTTCATTAAAAACGAAGTTAAACTAAAGTTAAAGTTAAATCAAAACCGCCTTACTTCGGTCCGTCGATTGTCTCAAACCTGCTAATGCTATAACTGCTAACCCTGCACTTGAACCACCCCATGAAGTGTTTTGTTCGCCAGAGACAATATCAAAAACACCGGTTCAATACCACTTGATCAATCCGAACCATCCGTCATTACAAAATCGGGTCGCGTCGTTAAGGAGGCAGTGAGATTTGACATCAAAAACTTTTTTGTCGCCAAACCCTAATAATAATAGTAGATTATTGCATCGAGTACAAAGTAATTTATTATTGCACCGAGTGCCTGATTTAGCGATTTAAACAAAACTGTGCAATAATGAAATTTCATACATTTTTATTGCTCTAGAGCATTAAAGACTCGCTTTTTACTGAGTTTTTAGTGTGATTGTGATGAAATTAAAGCATAGTTGGAAGAAAAAACATTTTTGTGAAATTTGTGTAAGTGCACTGAAGTGTTCTGTGTTTTAAAATAAACCAACAAAACAAACAATTCTGTGGTTTTCTGACATTAAAATGTCAACTTAGAAGTTAGTTAGTTATCGTTACCACTTAATTAAAATATTTAAGTTAACTCAACTCATAAGTTTAACACCTTTTTGTGCACGTTGTTAAGTGTAATGTACCAAATCTATGACCAATACATTTAAAATTTTAACACACACATGCATGCTTTTGTTTTTGTGTAAATTCTTATTGCCTCATGTTAGCATATTGTCTTATTGTTTAATTTAAGAGTTAGTTCTACTAATACACTTTGACACCAAACCATTTAATTATTTACAATGTTTTTACAACTATTTTTACACTTTGCTCATGTCATCGTTATTTTGATAATTATTGTTTACCCTTTTATTAAATTTGCTTTATGGGGAGGACATGTAGAGGTATGTAACCCACACATGCACAACCTTGTTTACTCACGTGCCTATGACGTCACACGTCTGCTAAAACCATTGACAGAAATCGACGACACAAATCAAAACATCAAAATATTTTATTTCACATAGACCTACATGGGCACTTATGAAAACAAACGATTGGTTACTAGCCGCTGCCCGCGTTACTCACGTCACATATAATTAACCTAATTTTAGTCATTGTATATTAACTGTGTTTAGTCGTAGTAACTATATTATTAAACCATTTCGTGATACAGAAGAAACATTTAATTTCACCTCACTATAGAACCTAAATCACGTCCCAACAAAAGTTCTATAAGCACATTACAAGATCAATGTTATTATTCTAATATAACCTGTATAATAAACATTTATCAACACATATTTCTCAAACTTGTTGTTTTTTTTTTTGCAATATATGCTTTTTGTACTTTTTGACAAATCTCATGTTTGAAATTTGCACTGCTGTTGGTTTATCTCGCAACTTGTGTTTAGTGCAAGTTTCAGGGCCTCGTTCACCAGTTCCAGGTAAAGCGTTGATTAGTTACTTCCAATTTAATATTAATTGGCAATGTTGGAGTGTTTATTCCAACAGTGAAAATGTTATGTACTTGTTAGTAGAGTAGTAAATGAGTAGAGAAATGATTTCTTTGATGGATATGTTGTTACTGAATATAATAACACAATTAAGTATTACACTTAAATGCTATGTTAGAGAAATGCACAGCTAAATAATTTTGATGTGCATAAATGAGTATCACAAAAGTCGAATGTACAGTGTAGCCCGTATAGGCAAAGTAAAAGTAATGAGTATCATACGTCAATTTCACAATCAAAAACAACGCTTCGATTAAACTTACTGTTTGGTGAATGATACTACAAATCAATTAATATAAAAGATTTAACTGATAAGCATTTAAGTATTGTTTGTGAGTTTTATTGAACTAACTAAGCAATAAGATTATGTATTTGAATATGCGGTACGGCCGCTCATGTTTAAGAACTTGGACAAGGAGAGAGTCACGTTTATGACGGCGGATAATTTTTTAGGTTATCAAAACATTTATTTTTTCATAAGCTCAGACTTATTCTAAACACGTACAATAACTTTTGACTTTTATTATATTTTATTTCAAAGTTATTTACTAATTTTAACTTTTCAAATAATAGTCATTTTAATTTTAAACAGTTATCTATGGGTTCCAATTCATTCATTAAAAGTTGGTACAATTATATCTTATAAGTATAAGTATAATTTATTTGTTCAAAAACATACAACAATTTCATATTAAGGTGATACACTTTAAAACACTTATTTCTAGGACTCGATTTGAACATCTGTGCCTGAACTAGATATAAAATATCTGTATTTCAGACATCAGCGCTCTTCCCCTGTTGTAGGCCACATATTTTGTATAACTTTGTTTGACCTCTATACATATCTATAAAGACAACATTTGATCCAAATAATAACAATAAAATAGTTTTAAAAAATGGGAAAATATAGGAAAATAATCTTAAAATAAGTTGTGTAGTGATGGCCTCCGATGAGTAGAAAGTAAATGTGTGGATGTGTGTAGGAGGATGAGTAATAGTTTAAGCTACTTGATTACAGTCAACAGGTTTTCAGTATCATCGTAGTTTAGCTTGCGAATGTAATCTATTACAGTAGACTTACACTTGTTTCTATTTAATGGGTATATCTCCACCAGTTTATTTATTTTTTCATACAGAAAAGTGCCTAGGTAACAATAGTACTTGCGAGCGTATGGATGTTTAAAGGTCGGTAGATCTTTGTATTTTATGACCTTTCGTTTACGCTTAGAAAAATAGGAGGACTTGTCATACTTTGTGCTAGCATGGTGTCTCAAGACTGCGTTAAGGACAAACAGCTGACGGACCGTGAGTATTTCACAGGACTGGTACAAAAGGTAAGTTGGGAATAGATAGGGCCGGAAAGTGCTGACTTTGAGTATTGCTCTTTGTGCAACTTCTAGAGGTTTGAGTATAGTTTTTGACGTGCCTCCCCATACAGAGATACAGTACTGCAACACTGATTGACCAAGCGCTAGGTACACTTGCTTAATCAATTTGGGGTCAGCTGCATTTCTAAGATTTTTAAACACGAATATAAGTTTTCTTACCCTAGAAGTAACCATGTTTATATGAGGTCGAAAAGATAGATTATTATCAATAATTATTCCTAAATATTTCACTTCTTTCGCTTTTACCAAGGCTGGGCAAGAACAGATTACATTGTTACAACAATTGTGTGCTATTATGGAGAGAGTGGAGCGCGGTGGATTACAGTTCCGCATAGAAAAGGTAAGATATTGCGTTTTATCTGCATTTAGGGTGAGTATATTATTTTGTAACCAGTGGCTTACTATATTAAATCCAAGCTGCGCAGTTCTATAGACATTATCCCATGAATCAGCAGAAAACAGAAGCACCGTATCGTCCGCATACGATATAATTTTACCTCCATCTAGATTTAGCTCACAAAGGTCATTTAAATACACAAGAAATAGACTTGGACCCAAAATACTACCCTGAGGGACACCGAAGGAGACAGGTAAGTCACTGCTTGTGCTATCACCTATTTTCACATATTGTGTACGATCAGAAAGATAGTCTTTGAATATTTTGAGTTGGTCACCTCTAACGCCTATTCGTTCCAGTTTCTGCAAAAGCAACGGCACGGATATGGATAGCTCAAAAGATTTCTGAGTTATTGCATTTTTTAAATTTTCTATTAATGAATGCTTATCATTTGTCCCGAAAACCACCCCCGCCCCTAACAATACCACTATCAATTTTTTTTAAATATAATGAAATGATGCTGGTGTCAGTACATAATAAATCTATGCTTGAAGTGGCAATAGCAAAACGGTGAAGGCGTCAGACTGACGAGAGACGTCGTGAGTTTGAATGGCTGGAGATGCAATATTATTTAGATACTAGTCAATAGTGCAACCTCACCCGGAACGGGCTCTTAATAAAAGTATATTAAGCTTAGCTTGAGAGGTCAACAAGAATATCACAAGCATTTACACATGCATAGTGATCCAAAAAAAAAAATCGTTTTGCTGGAGAGGCCAACAAGAATATTACTGTGAGCGAATTGTCAGCTGTCATAATCGTGATATCTAAATCGGTACGCTACTTATCGATGTGAGCGCTGTCAGCGATTATGGTCTAACTCGGAATGCGGCCATCTGCGGTCATCTCATCTGTCAAAGGATAATGTTGCCATATTTTAAATATAAGCGATTAGTTGGATCGATTGCTGGCCTTGATCAATTTAATTTTTATCTAAATACGGCAAAGCCTAAAAGAAGACAGTGATTTTACATAATTATATTTATGCAATTGTGGACCAAAGGATCTGATCTGAGATGTTTATGATCATAATTGTTTTGTCTTAATTTATGCCGTCTTTGTTAATTCCTAATTAACAAACTTATATTTTTTGGTTATCTTTATAAATGTATAATAATGTAATAGCCCATAGCTGGGCATAAATCTTTGTCTATAAATAAAACAGCGAAATAGTTCAGAAATGGTGGCCTTTTGTTAGGGTAGTTTGGATCAATTCCAATTCTATTCCGAGTGGCCTTTTGTGCCTAAGTATTTCTGAAATAATATCGCTTTATTAGAGGAATAAGAGGAACCACAATATTTTCTTAGTTGGGAGTTGTATTCAGTTTTGAATCACAGATCTAGATTTCGCTTGCCGCAGTATAATAGACCACTCAGTAGCGAAATCTAATTAGGCCAATAATAGAGAGCCTTTTACTTAAATATCCTTTTCTATTATTAGAAAAGAAGTGAATAAGTTAAACAAAACAAAAAGGTTTTAGCAACTTAGGTTCCTAAATAAGTTAACCTGATAAACAATTTTTTTAGAATACCCGTAATTCAATTACATAAATCACTTGAGGATACCTTTATTTATTTCCACTAGGTTTTCTATACGTTAATTACACAACGGCGAACTGTCCGTCAATCAACCCATGAATAAAGCGAGGTCGTCGTATCCATGACGAGGGTCAATGTCGGTCCACCCACTTGACTATAGAACGAAGGTAATTAGGTAATGGAGGGAAAATGGAATACTGGTTTGTTCTAATGTGAGGTATCTGATATATCTTACTGTCTCTCGCATACTTTTGGAAGGATTTGAACGTTGCTAGTTACTTTATCTGTCTAAGAAAGAAAGTATAATGTTTATTTGGATACAGAACTCAAGTTCAGAACACATATAATGAAAGTTGAAAAACAATAGTGTGTGCCTCATGGCTGCGACAACAAAAAACTTTTTAACATTAATGCCAGACATACTCCTATGCTGTCTAATTCTTGTATATTCAAGCTAAAGATATGGCAGAGCTGTCCTACTTAGTATTATGAGTTTTCGGGGATGAAACATTTAGACTTCAAAGCCACGTTTTAATTCCTAAAGTATATCGAATAAATCAAGTGTTTGAGCATCTGATCTATGAATAAACTAAAGTTTTAAAGTTAAGCTTGGATGTTCAGATTTAGGCCCTGTTGAACAAAGTTAAAGATACTTCGGAGTTGTGCTACAATCCACGTATTTCATGTGCGCAATAAATCAAGCGTATTATGTGTGGGATTCTATGAATACACTAACAGACCGCAGAGTACAGACCATAGGCTAAATAACGTGAGCAGAGCACGTGAAACAGTATGAGCCCGACTCACTTCCCAGGTAATCCTAATCACCTTCCCGATGTTCTCGATGTAGCGCTGCTCAAGAATGTGAACCTCCGTTTGCAATCGATTGAGACGTTCCACGAGCTAAATTCTGACCACCGCCCTGTAGTCATGCATCTTGCACCCTACTCGGGCCCGATCGACCCCAACCGCCCCCCTCAGACCCAGACGATAACCGACTGGCGGAAAGTAAGCGAAAGACTGAAATCCACCACGTCGCCTCACTTAGACACCATCCCCGATCACTTAGTGTCAGTCGCCGACACGACGGCCGCAATCGACTCGTTTACAGAGCACGTACAATCCGTATTGACGGATTGTTCAGGGGAAGTTCCGGTGATTGAAGACCATCGCTGGAAACTACCTACTGACGTACGTGACCTGATAACCGAGAAGAACGCGGCCATCCGTGCCTACGACTCCTTCCCTTGTGACGCGAACAAAGCCCACATGCGCCATTTACAGCGTGCTGTAAAGAAACGCATAGGGGAGGTTCGCTCTGAGGGCTGGAACAAGATGCTCAGCGAACTCGAGCCCACTCATCAAGCCTTCTGGCAATTACAGAGGAAATTGCGTTCCTCAGAAGAGGTCTCTATGCCTCCTCTCATCCGCCCCGACAATAGTGTCGCTTTCGACAGTCCCGATAAGGCTGAATGTCTTGCCGACAGCCTAGAGTCCCAATGTTCTCCCAGCTCCCAACCAGTAGACCAAGCTCACCTGAACAAGGTCGACGCTGAAGTCGAACGAAGAGCCTCCCTCCCTCCCGTCGACGACCCTGATGATCCTCTGCCTCCCGTCACTCCAGACGAAGTGCACGACATCATTAAAGGGCTCCACGCTCGTAAGGCCCCCGGTTCGGATGGTATTACCAATAAGGTATACAAACTCCTTCCTGCCCCGCTAATAATGCTTATGACCGCCATCTTCAATGGCGCCTTGAGCAACAACATCTTCCCACAAGCATGGAAAGAAGCCACCGTCATCGGTATCCCAAAGCCAGGCAAGCCAAAGTCTGAGCCCTCCAGCTACCGCCCTATTAGCTTACTCAATGTCCTCGGCAAAATCTACGAGAGGCTTATTTATAAGCGTCTCAAAGACTACGCCGAAGCAAAGAGCCTCATACCCAACGAGCAGTTTGGATTCCGTAGCCAACACTCGGGCACCCAACAGGTCCACCGTATCGTAGAGCACTTATGCGCTGGTCTGCAGCGTAACGCGACGACGTGTGTGCTATTCTTCGACATAGCGAAAGCCTTCGACAAAGTCTGGCACAACGGCTTGATATACAAGCTCTACCAACTAGGAGTGCCTGATCGTCTCGTGCTCATCTTACGAGACTTTTTGTCGAACCGGACCTTTCGCTATCGCGTCGAGGGAGCACTCTCGTCCCCTCATCCTATTCGCGCCGGTGTCCCTCAGGGTTCCGTACTATCTCCTCTCGCCTTCACGCTGTTCACTAGCGATATCCCAAAAAGTAAAAAGGCTCAGTTGGCTCTCTTCGCCGACGACACTGCCGTTTACTATACCGGTCACTGTCCCAATGCTATAGCTCGTACTCTCCAAACCTCCGCAAACGTCTTAGGCGCTTGGTTCCGGAAATGGAGAATCGAGGTCAACCCCGATAAGAGTCAGGCGGTTCTCTTCTCGAGACGTCGTCGACTCCCTCCCCCACTTCCCAGCCCGATCACTATGTACGGCAAGCCAATCCCTTGGGAGAAGCAAGCCAAATACCTAGGCGTGATCCTCGATGAGAACCTTACCTTTAAGACTCATATTAAGGCGGTTCGCGCGCGCGCCTCCTTCGCTCTTAGCAGGCTCCAATTCGTACTGACAGCCCGTAGCAAACTGTCCCTCAAATGCAAGCTCCGCATCTATACCGCAGTCATCCGTCCCATCATGACCTATGCCTGCGTTGTATTTGCGCACGCTCACCCACGTCATTTCCATAAGATGCAGACCCTCCAAAACCGTTTCCTCAGAAGGGTCACGGGTACCCCCTTCTATGTCCGTAATATAGATCTTCACGTCGACCTCAAAATGCCAACCATAAAACAGTTCATGAAACGCTTATCAAAGCGTTTCTTCGACTGCGGCATTAAACACTCTAACCCCCTGATTACAGCGGCCGCCCGCTACACTCCCTCTCGCATTAGCAGTATTCGCCGACCAAGGCATACTTTAATCGACCCCGACGACGCCACTACCCTCCTCCAGGAAAGTAGTAAGGCCACTAGCACGCTACATAAGCCCAGAACCCGATCGCCGTCCTACCGCCCTCGCCGCCGAGGCCCGCCGCGACGCCCAAATCGACGCCCCTCCCGACCCTTGCTCGAGCCAGCCCGCGCCGCTGAGCCTGTAACTTTAAATTCGTCCGTAAATAATATCAATCCTAATCCAGCTAGTCATTTGCTGCCCTCTTCCAGCGACGCCCTAAGCCGAGGTTCGTACCCCACAGGGGGTGCCCTTAGCGTTGTCGCTTAGTTTTAGTTAGTATATAAGTTTAAGTCCTGGCTGGAGGCCTTAATTTATTAGGGAATCCACAGGCAAGTCCGCTTAAGCAGACGACAACCGCATAGGTTGACCCTGCGAGATGCCAAACAAACAAACAAAAACGTGAAACAGTTTACAACAGAGCTTCACATGTGACGTTGTATTATCATATGCAGCGTATTTATGTTTCTATCCACATATACTAACATATATTATTGCATATATGGGTATAATAAATTACAAAATATAGGTAGTTGTGTCAGATGCTTGTTACCTCCATTGTATGCGTAAGATAATGTGAGATCACGTACCTGTAACAATGAAAATGCGTAATTAGAAAACATGCAAAACACCTTGTGAGAAGTACATAATGGTGGTGTTCACTAGAATTTGTATGCTGCCATTTAATGTTAAAAAGTAGCATGGAGTCCAGTGAGTACACTGTGAGTACCTTTATCTATTTCATGTACAAAATCTCAATAATTTATTTAAATAATGTGGGGTGGTAAGTCATTTCAATAGCGGAGGAAAGAGAGCGGTAATTTTTTTCTTCGAACTACTTAGTTTTAGGAAAGGTTTGTATTTTATTTTGAGCGAAGTAAACCTAAATAAGGTTTTAATTTTGTTTAGGACCCAAACATTTTCAAGTTGGCTGCCTTGTCTTAAAAAAATACAGATACTATTAAAATGGAAGCCAAAAAACACTTTTTCGTTGATTTGAAGGCCTGACCTATTATTAGCTTTTTTCTACAATGGAAGCCAGCTATTTGGTGGCATTATTGAACACCTAAATAAATAAGTATTTAAACAGTATTTTAAGACCTAAATGAAAAAGCTTGGCTGGTCACTGTGAAAAAAATAACGGACGCTATAATTTACGACCAGACGAAGATAACTGTTATTTTCATTCATTTTACTAAAAAGGCCGATCATCGATCAGCGCCCCCTGTCATGCATCTCTCTCAACGTAATCCATTTGTTTCCATTCCTCGCAGCAGCTGATAAAGCGAACATTGTTATTCAACCTGAGTGTATACTTTTTGTGGATCACCATTTGTTGCATAGAAAGTTCTGTTTATATTATTTTGTATTCTAATTCGAATTCAACATTTTCTGGGCGACATTAATATGAAGTCGTATAGTTTCGGAGTATGTTTGCAATTTCAGACTTTTTTTTTATTCTCCTCGTTTATCTACGGTAGGCATTGTAAAACTTCAAGGACGCGTCATGTATTTACAAGCGCGCACATTTATTTACAAGAAAGAGAAGAAAAATGTAACCCTCTCTCTCACATTAAATCTCTCTTCTTTATTTTTAAAGAAGTGTTTTTTTATCGCTTCTACGGTATTGCGCATTTTTTCTTAAAACCATCATAATTAATATTATGGTCGTTGCCTACATCATATATGGGTACATCTCATTGTGATCCTCAGTGATTCACTGTTACTAACGCTAAACTAAACGCTGATCGTTTTAAATGCGCACGTATTTAGTACTTAGTGATGTTTAGTGTTATGTAGGTACATAGGTTTATCGTTTGATAACGAAAGAACTTGAGGTTTCTTTGGACAGATACAGATAGAGGTGATAGATTAAATAATTATAATATACTAGCTGATGCCCACGACTTCGTCTGCGACCCAGGGTAATAAGTATCCTATGTCCTTCTCCGGGTCATGGCTTAAACATGTATCAAATTTCATCCAAATACGTTCAAACTTACTTTCGCATTTATAATATTAGTTAGCATTAGTTTTTTTTTCGTTTTGCAACAAGTATCAAAGTAACGCATTTGCAGTTCTGGGATCCAAATCCACAAAACTAATGTGTCTCAGCAATGCGATTATTACTTTTGTTGTTTGTAAGTCATGGAACCGACTTAGATGTTGTATGAATGGTAGGAATAATAAAATTTTCTTCTCATTGAAAATATATCCAAACATCCATGTATAATTAAACAACAACGTGTGCGGTTGGGGAACTCCATCGGGAACGAAGTTCCTTACGCTATACTCGCTCGCTCATACACTCGAAAGAGACAGAGAGAGAGCGACACATGGTGAAAATTTAATACCCGATTAAAAAAACAGAGTCATCAAGTTTTTATGTCTTTACTCGTAGAAGCTCTCATGTAGTTGTCGCCATCTTGATCGAAAACCATGCACCCTCGATAACCATGAAAACGACACCCATGATGAAAAAATTGAAAATCTTCGCAGCCGCCATCTTGGGTTTTCATTTACTTTATGCTTGAGCACCCTCGAAAACCATGAAAACTATATCTCCCCTGTCTCTTTCTATTTGTATATAGAAAATATTTAATAGAAAGTATTAAGAATACAGAAAGTCACGGGGGGCATAACGCGTTTACTTCACGTGACGATTTCTACCAGTTTTCTCCTACCTCAAGCCGCGTTGACGAACTTCGTTCCAAAAATGTTCATAACCTAAAGAATAAATGGATTTTTAAATTTGTGGAAAGGTTTGTCAAATGAAAAGTACAACTCTAAAACTTACTGAATATTTTTAATAGCTCTAAAATCCTTCGAAACATTTTTCACCAATTTACTTTTCGAAGTGCCGGGGATTAAGGGGATAAGGTACAACATGTCGTCACGGACAGTGTTTGAATTAAACGCTATTGGGCAACGTTCAGTAATCACCGGATGTGACATACGACTCTTTAATCGTGCAATAAATCTCTCTCTCTCTAATCATCAAACTCTACTCGCCTTTTAAATAGAGTTCAACAACTAACATTCAACTTACACATAGGTTTCGGATTTATCTCATTGCCAAGTCTGACCTTTTAATCTTGCCTAGTAACACCGGATGCCATTCGAAGAAAATGCAAGTACTTGTAATACGTAGGACTATGTACCTTCGTTCGTCTGCATATCTCCTCGTTTCCGAGTCGATCTCGCAGAACCCCAAGCATAGCCTTTTTGAAAAGAGTATGGTACAGACTAATACATAGTTGACGAATAACAGATTTGATTTTCATGACTTTTTTTTTTGTACGAGGCACATTACCATCCGAATCGTATTAGGAACAGCCACCGCTATGACAAATTTAGAGGTAATTTTTTGTTTGTGTTTTTTTTACTGTGTTTTAACGGGGAATTCATCCAACCATCATAACGAAAGTATAAGGCTTCAGTTTAATTTGAACAATAACGAAGATATTGTTACAGAGATCCAAATTAATAATCCGGTTTTGTCAAGCGGTATAAACTGTTTAAAAGTTATTGAATATATTGACTGTTAAAAAACACAAATCTCAAAATAAAATGGTTCTAAACTCCGCGCAACAACCGCTTTAAGTTTCAAACAACACTTAATATATCGCATCAGGGGTGGCCGAGATGCGAAACATAGGTCTTCTTCACGATCCGACACATTTTAGTGTGGGCACTGTAGTGGGTACTCGAACGAAAAGATAATTAGAATTAAAAATAATTTTAATACACTGGCTAACGAAATAAACACGTGCAACGGAAACAGACACGTGCGTTGGTACCGACCGTTTGCCAAGGCTGTCCAAACTCGACCGTATTCTGTTGACTGTCGCAACACTTGATCTCTCCGTCAGTCCTCACTGCATCCCGCCACCGACGATCGTGTCCAAGCGGCAGGGCTCGCTTGCGTTTCCGATCACATGATCATTCGTTTATGAATCAAATTGTTAGATGGCGCTATCCGCTGTACTGTGGCGCCATCCATCCACGACACGGCCATCCCTGACTAGCACTCGTCCTCGGGTGTAGCACCTGTGGACAAAATATGCTCAGAGAGTAAAATAGCTCGGCTATCCTGCCAATACCTAATAACTAAGGTAGCTCGGTTATCCTGCCAATACCTTATCACTAAGGTAGCTCGGCTTTCCTGCCATACAATCTTAAAACTAACAAAATTAAGATCGTAAAACACAAAATCATTAAATTCAACAGTCTTACTACGGCTTACAAACAAAATCATCAGGTCAAGTCGCAACGATTAACAGGTTCAAGTTTAAGAGTTAAGTCACGTTATACATGGGATCTCTGATAGGTCAGTCAGTCAATCGATTGAATTTTAGCCAGTCTGTCTATCGACTAGCCATTCTATTTAGAACGCACCAGTCCTTCGGCGAGTGCCAGTCCTTCGGCGAGAGCCAGTCCTTCGGCGAGAGCCAGTCCATCGGCTTCGTAGCCACTTATCAGCATAGGCTTACAATCACAGCTGCGCAAGTGCTACCCCTCGCAAAGGGTATACTGCGCATAAAAAGCACTTCACATGCACCTCTTACAAGGTCCGGTACAATATGAAATAGTATCTCTAAGCGCGGATTGTTAATTATAACCTTAGATAAAACTTGTAAGGCACTTTGGAAACTACCGTGACCAATGCCCATTAAATTTACAATATTATTTACACGCTTGCCACTGGACTTTGACGCAACATCATCCTTGATGAGAGAGCATTCGGCACCAGAATCGTAATAAAATGTATATGACTCACCAGAATTTATCAGTGACCCGCTAGGATTGCTTACATAGCAAACTTCAACGCGTCGTTCGCTTCTCGCCACTGCTTCAGGTGCTGGCCCGGAACCGCTTGGTTCCCCTGTCGTGCTGGCGCCTCCCGTACTGCTTCGTGGACATCTCGAAGAAAAATGTCCGCTGTAGTACACCAGGCACGTGCGTCTACATCCGGCTTATCCGGGTCAAATTCGGGCAAGGATGTGTGCTTGGTACCTGCCGGACCCTTGATGGCTTCTATAAGGGACATCATATTCTGATTTTGAACCGTCAGCAGCGTACGAAGTAAATTCTTGTCACACCTTGACGTCATCGCTGCATTCTCCATATTTTCTTCAGCTCGAGTGTATCCCAATTCTGATGTCGGATCAGGGGTGGCCGAGATGCGAAACATAGGGTCTTCTTCAAGATCCGACACATTTTAGTGTGGGCACTGTAGTGGGTACTCGAACGAAAAGATAATTCGAATTAAAAATAATTTTAATACACTGGCTAACGAAATAAACACGTGCAACGGAAACAGACCCGTGCGTTGGTACCGAGCGTTTGCCAAGACTGTCCAAGCTCGATCGTATTCTGTTGACTGTCGCAACACTCAGTCTCTCCGCCAGTCCTCACTGCATCCCCTCCTCCGACGATCGTGTCCAAGCGATAGGGCTCGCTTGTGTTTCCGATCACATGATCATTCGTTTTTTAATCAAATTGTTAGATGGCGCTGTCCGCTGTACTGTGGCGCCATCGATCCACGATTTTTTTATTTTTTTTCAGTAACCCTTCGTAAAGCCGTTTACAGTAAAGTTTAGTAAACAATCTTAAAAATTATAGGCAAAGCCTTCAGCAGAAACAAGAATTAGACGGCCGACCATTATGAGTAGCTGATTGAAAAATATAAGAAAACATTAAATTAATATTTCCCAAAATATCGCGTTGTAAGAAACTGTTGTAGAGGAAAGCTTTCGTGTAATAAATAGGCTCCTTTCATAATTATTGACAATGGTGCCGATTCTCTCGTCACAACTGACTCTAAACTAAACTAAAATCACCAAAACTTTGTTTATTCCTGTCAAACGACGATTTTCCATTCTGTAAGTGACATCTTATCTATATTTTAGTTTGACAGCACTAATATGACACTGAGAATAGCAAAATAGACATTGTCACTTAAGGAGATTGCCCACGGCACTAACGACAGATGTACTCAATTCAACACTGTTGTGTCTTCAGAAAATTATCTTTAGAATACTCGATGACATGTCCTGAACCACTGATGAAATACTTCCTCAAAAAAATAAAACAAAACTGCAATGGAATTTCCGAGATATTTATAAAAATGTTATTACTACGAGTATTATAAGGTTATGTTTAACCACAAAATTAATTGAAAAAAGCTTTTTGATTGGACCTGAATGGGTTTACGAGTGAGCTTGGTTTCTTTGAAGTACATTTGCGTTAAATCTGTAGCGGTTAGCCTATGTTCCTAAGTACAAAAGATCATACTACGATAAAAAGACATTCATTCTTATCGGTTAGTGAGATACAGACTCGTAATAATCGGGTTCATGATATTATTCGATATCTTCACAGCATGAGTCTGCGCATAAGTGGCCTTAATCTCAAAGAGCAGTTGAGACATCGTTCCACTGTTGCACTCGCTATGTTCAATATATCACAACACAAAAAGTTCTGTCTTTAGTTATAATATATAACACACACGGTGCAACGGCGTTGGTAGTATGTTTATTTTCAATGATTTTTCAGCAGTTATGGAGCAACTAAAAGGCTCAAACTCGACGCACAACGTACATATTGCAATAATATGACAGATGCATGATGATGTATCAAATAAGGCTGTTAAAAGATTCTAATACATTCGATTTTGATCGATTTCCGCAAACCAGCTAATGGTGTTGGTCACGAATACCACTTGGTGCCCATGCCGTTGACTACCATTAGTATTTACAAAAACCAGCAAGTGTGATTTAGAACTCTATTAATAATGTCCATACGAGCTAAACAGTTGTATGTAACCATTTTGACTCTTTGTTTTAAAGGAAGAAAAGCAAAAAAATCGGTTAGCAACATAAAAAAACGTAACGCGTTTTGGAAGTTTAATCCTTGTATTTTTTAATCAACGTGTGTAACGGGTGTAATAGTATATGATGTTTGAAATATTCCGATTTCATTTTGAACAATAAATAAAAATAATGCTAATATCCTAACCAATCTTAAATAAGCACCGAACCGCACACTATCGTCTCGTCTCATTTTCAATGTAAATAAGAAAGATAATGTTCTGTGGGGGTTAAAGAAATAATTTCTTTTTTATATTTTACCTTGCGTGCTGTGCTATCTATCTATATTTTGAAAACATATTGTAAAAATATTGTCAACCCCATCCATGTTATTGTTTTTTCTACTAGCGTCATCGCTAAACGAATGTTACGAATGTTACTTTGTCTAGGCCTTCTGATATCGAGATATAAGTATTGTTTTAGATCAATTGTATCGCCAAACGTCAATATTCAGCGCATGTTTCACTTACGTAACTTAGAAATCAGTCACACGTGTGCGTTGCTATTAATAATAAAAAAACAACTGTGTAGAACCGTGACTACTCTCTTAAAACAATAAAATTTACTATTTTAGTGTAAGTAATACAACAATTAGGGAGGTAGACAAAAAAAAGTTTTTGTTTTATTATTTTGTATAGATATAGACGAAAGGTATGTGAATATGTATTATTGCATTATGTATAAAAATAACCACCTTACAAGGCCAGCAGATAAAAGTATAAATTCGTTTGCAGCCATACCCTCGAGGAAACGTTCTGACTGAATATATCACCCTCTTTCTAAAGATATAACCTCTCCCAAAAAAGATATTTGTTGTGATAAGAGTCACTCGTGGATCATCCGTTACCTCAGAAGAGCCTTGTTTGTGTTTAATTGATTGTGAGGCTCAGCTCTAACAGAAATAATTTGTTGTATCAGAATATTAGGATTTCAATGTGGGTGTACTGTAGGCACACCTCTGCCCAACCCTTCGGGGAAACAAGCCGTGATGTTATGTGTTGTTTTTAGGATTTAAAAACAAAGCATCCGTACCGCTTCCAACCTTATTGGTCTTCATACGCATATGCGTATAGAGATCAATAAGGTTGTATATATCAAGGGTGTATCGGGCCCAAATGTATTCCATTTGGATTAGAGAGAAATATATTATGCATTCAGGACTGGGTTTGAATGCGAATAACACCAGTGTACGCCACAGGCAAAGTTATGTAATACGTTGTAATTCAAATTGCTTTTCCACGTACTAAACTGGCAGCTCAAGTAGTAGGGGTGAATATTTACAGAAACATAGCATCACGTGTGTATTACCTGCTTCACCAGCCGGTCGATTCTGTAAAAACATCACCGTGAAGACTTGCGTGGAGTGAGATGTCAGAGTCATCCCGTCTTGGTTAATCCCTAGTATCAGTGGCACTGACAGCTCACTCCACGCTCACTTCACCTAAGTTTTTTCGGTGAGATGGTTACAGAATAGCACTACAGTTATGTGTAATAATTTATAATAATTAATAATTGTCACTAGTTTTAAAGGAGCTAAAAACACATTATACAAACTTTATAAGCTACACATTAGTATAACCTTTCAAGATGCGATACAGAGTTATGCTTCCGTAAAAGGTATTCAATTTAATTTAATTCCCGCTTATAGTCCAAATCATGGTGGCCTATAAGCGGCAGTCGAATCTGCAAAGTACCATCTTAAAAGTAAAATGCATTTGCGGGCTGTTTTTAAATTAATTATATCACTCCTAGACACATAATAATTTTAGCACAATAAGTTAATTCAGTTACTTTTGTCACTAATTGACAGATTTATGTTATTTTTCTGGCCTGGCAATATTGTTATAACCAACAAGAAGGTATAAAACTTCTTTTATAGTTTTGTTTTGTTCTTCTTTATTTTAAATATTTCTGATCTTTTTTTGTTCTTACTTCCATGTGTCATGTGATGTAAGCACGAAGCCAATTAATTTTTTAATTTTATTTTAAATAAAAATAAGTTTTAAAATGAATAAAGGATAATAATAATAACACATTCTGTTTTGTTTTGTTTTGTGTGAATATTGTGTGCCTTAACCTGGGTCAAATAAATTTATTTTCTTTCTTTCTGTTTCAGGCTACAATGGCCCATAGACATATGTATACCTTACCAACTGTTTAAAGTATAAAGAAAAAAGTTCATATGTATAGCTTAAAACTATGTTAGTAGCACTTCCCTAGCTTGTCCTTGTGCCGTCCTGTCGTACTTGTGCGCGAGAGCGACGGAACACCACGTCCTGCGGCCAAAAGTTTTCTTCCATGACGACGGTCAGATAGCAATTCGGTACGGGCACCACGAACGCCTTGAAGTTGACGTTGCGGTGCGACTCCAGTAACTGCACCCATGTAATAGGAGGTTAGCCAATAGCCATTAATCGGGTACAAATCCAGACTCCGGTAGTCCAGACTGCTACTGAACTACAGAAATTCCAGATGGAAAACAAAGCAAATGTTTGCTTCAACAGTATAGATCTGATCAGCAAACTTGAGAATCATTTAACCACAACCATACATAAAACAAAAAACATAACATCATGCCTGTAATCCCAGAAGGGTTAGGCAGAGGTGCACCTATAGTACACCCACATTTCGCCAGTTATGCTTAAGTCCCATGTAATAGGGGGCGAGCCTATTGCCATCAACCGGGCACAAATCCAGACTCCGGGTTGCTACTGAGAAATTCTAGAAAGAAAAACCCAATAACACTTTGCCCGACCTTGGAATTGAACCCAAGACCTCATGCTCAGCAGTAGCTCTTACGACGACTAGACCAACGAGGCAGTCAATCAACCACAACAATCCTATTAACCATTCGAGCTTCGGCTGAACTATTCTATCAAACGAAGTCATGATATCTGCGAACCGTTGAACTAAGATGGCCAGTACGTTTTGAGATCACCGATGGGGTAAAATTGCATAAATGGATACTTGCGCAAGTTTACTAAATGGAGGAGAAATCCTCATAAATCATGTTTTTTTTGTACAAACTAAGAGCAAGGCACAGCAATCATTTTAGACAGTAGGTTACAAAACAAAGCTACGATAAACCCATGCCAGCCGCATTTGTCTGCAACACACAACGGACATACGACCGTGTATAGCTACGGTTTTCTAGAAGAGCAGTTTCGTCATATTCTAACGGATGTCAACGGCGTCAAAATTTGAAAACGTTAAAAAGACGGTTTTCAAAAAACGTTCTTTATTTGGACAGCCGTTGTTTTGTGACGTTGATCCTTCACCGCTTTTATATGAAGCTAAAGCTGTAGGTACAGTAGAGGTTGTAGCCTACTTGGTGCTTACATGCAACCTCTGCGAGTCCGGTAAATATTAATGAAAGAAATACGAGACAAACATTGATAAAAGTTTAAGATTAAAATAAGGCAAAACAAGTAGGTATGTTTGCCTGACAAGCCGAACCACAAGAGGAAAATACAAAAAAAACTAGCTTCTGCCCGCGGGCAATGCAAAAAGCTAGATTTTCGCACTAGTTGTTATTGAGTTTCGCTAGCGTGAATGTTGGATATTATACAGCGGCGACGTATATCTGAAACAAAAAGAAGCCTATATCCTTCCCTACGATGCCATCTATCTCCTAGTCCATTTTATTCAAATCCGTTAAGTGGTTTAGGCGTGAAAAAGTAACATGCAGATAGAGTTACTTTCGAATTTGAAATATTAGTATGGATGTGTTAACGTTAAACGATCCCCTAATAACATTTTATTTAATCTGAAAGATACTGTTTTATTGATGTAGGAACCTTTCCTACAGTACATACATAGTTCGAAACGTGCTCACAACGCGGTAGGGAACCCAATCACCACGTCGTTAGATTGAATGGGACAAGCCAACTTTTAACGAACGCACACAACTATTGTTTTAATAAAAGTTGTATTTTAAACTGTTGCTACGTTTCAGAGCGCAAGAGAGAAATGGTGGCCCTGTGATATCGGCCCCGGCTTAAGAGTTGTAGAACGTGAGTTCGAACCCAGGCAGGTAATTAACTCTGTGTATTTAATTTCATCACCACTGCACTTAAAACATCGTGCAGAAACCGGCATTTCCTAGAAGCAAAAATTTGAAGACATGTAACTTCCGCCAACGTGGATCCCAGCAGTGGGAACATCTTATGATGATATGCTATGTTTCTGTTTTGAATGTAGGTACACATACCTATGTAATACCTATTTGTATTTCAAACACACAATATTTTGGTTGAAATCTGTTTACCGAATGTATGTTTGTAAATCAATATTGGTTTAACCAAATGAACTGTAGAACCTCGTATCAACCTCGTTCTGTTTGGCTTTCTGGTTTTGTAAATGTTAACAATGTATGTAATTCATTTACTTAATATACATATATACTAAAATTCTAATTTTTTCTTTTTGTTGAAATTCTATTTTTTATTACAAGTTTAGTAAAAAACCGGCCAAGTGCGAGTGACTCGCGCACCAAGGGTTCCGTACAAACCTGTAGGTATATAAAACCTGAGTATTTGATATCAATTTCAATTTTAATACCTCTACGCGTTCCTCATGAACGCATAGAGGTATTAAATTGTGTCACTCATGACGAATAATATTTTGAAAAATTTGTGTAAAAGAAGATTTAATTATTGACACAAACTGTACCTACCTGTAGGTATATGAGTAAAAGTTCACAAGCGTTAATGAGGAAAGGTGTAGAAAGTTTAAAAGGATTGAAAATATATTTATTATACAATGTCTAAAAATTTACGGGTTTCGCAATTTTTTTCTTTATCTGTGCTAGTGGACATTGCTTCGTACCAAATTTCAAGATACTGAGTTCACGGGAAGTACACTGTAGGTTTTGATTCCCTTGCGAGTATCGAAAATTTGCGGCATAAACGGCTGTATCTTTTGATTGCGTTGGCTTAGAAGTTTAACTTTTTCATAGCTCCAAGGGACAGTAGACTGAGTATTTGATATAAATTCCAGCTTGAATTGACAGACTGACAGACAGACGGACGGACGGACGGACAACATAGACAGCATGCCTTAGCTACTGTCTCGGCAGTAATGTCGAGAATAGGTACGACCTCTGGCCACCTGGTTATTCGGTCGACTGCCGTGAGACAATATCTAAAGCCTTGTGTAATTGGTAGCGGGACCACTAGGTCAATGTGGATCGTGGTGAACCTGGCACGTGGGAGATGAAACGTCCCGTGCTGGAGTAGCTACCGAGTAGCTATCGTTCGACCACCTTGCCACGACCTTTGGTCGAAATTTAGTCAAGCGACGCTCGGCTGCGCATGATTTTATGTGACACCTCCTTTGCCTATTTTTTCCGGAATCTTCCAAAATAACTGTTTTTTATTGTGCCGTGACTAGTGTGACCGTGTATGACTATTGTTAATGTGACTGTACTATTTCTGACTAATTTCTGTGTCAATACAACCGTAAGTAGGTACCGTGTATATAGCAGATTGACTTTTATTTATAACTCTGCCTACACACTCCTAATAATAACACAAAACCCAAATATAAAAAATCTGCTCAAAATGCGCTGACAGCTTTCGAGCAGGCTGTAAATGAGATTTCTACGCTGACTTAGACGGCGGAAAAAGTGTTTCGATAACTGGTTCAGACTCATAAAACTTTGTATAGAGGCTAGTGGGGAGTACTTTGAAAATATTTAATAAAAAAATGAAATTACTTAAAGAACATTTACTTTTATTTTCGCAAAGCATTCTGTGTGTCCGACGTAATGAATATGTAAATGGTATGCCACTGGCTACCGGCAGTATTTTCACTCCTTCTTCCATCCAAAGGTTGTCAAAAGATCGCTTTTAGCGATAAGACCGCCCATTGTGTCACTAAAGGTGTACATAATAAAGAGTATTCTACATATCCATCCTTTCATTTCAATAGTCACCAACACTACACCTATGTGAAAATATTGTGACAAAATAAACTAAGGATCAGTAACCCAATCGTTATCTTCATTATGCTTCTCTCAGCACTAAAATATACCATTATAAATACTAAGAAATGCTACATCATCAAGAATTAAAATTTAGAAGTCTCGGAGATACTGTTACAGAGTACCAAAAATAACATAATACTATTTTAGACAAACGTTTTGTATAATCAATGCAGAAATAATAGAAGAGGTCGTTTTATAAATGGGTGTTACCTACGAATAAAAGAGTCGTAAAATGATTCTAACGTAGATGCTAGTGGAGAAAATGTCTGTAAATTAATTAATATACTGAATTTTTTGACGTTCAGATGATCAAGATTATATGAAGGCAGAGTTTAGATTAGGTAAGTGGAATTTTTTTATGTCAAAATCAAAATCAAAAGTCATTTATTCAAACTAGGCTGAGAGTCAGCACTTTTCGAAGGTCAAATTTACATAAGACAGTCCCCCAAAACGCCCGCCCTTCACCACTTCCTAGTGCTTTAGCTGGGAAGAAGAAGTGGCGCAACAAACTCCCCAGCAGCACAGCTGTCTGTTTAGTTAGAAAAACCATTGTACTATACAATTATAAGGTAATCAAAGAAGAAAAACCGAAACACAAAAAATCATATTAAATTATCTGCCAAATGTAAGCTAGCCACGCCAATATACCCAAAACATAAAACAATAAAAATCAACGAAAAAAACAACCTAAACAAATAAAAGCCTCCAGGCATAAGGGGCGTGACACCTTACATATGCATTATTGGATTATTTTTAAGTACACACAAATGACAAACAAGGACCATCGAAGTTAAATAAATTAACAAAACAATTACTTTAACAATAACAAAACCATAGACAGCAAGACGACCAGTCACCACAAGCAGCACCCGTTCACGAGCATAACGCAAAGATCAGCCATTGACCCCCTCGCCATATTTGAGGGAAGGAGGCAACCCGATCCCCGACGCTACCGCAAGCAGTGACATCTACGGGAGCATGACGAACTCGCTGTCGGTTGCTCAGGCAAGAATAATTTATGATTTATTGTCGAGGTCGCTAGCTAACCACTTATTGCAATACAACTCGTTTAAAAAAACATTGTAATGAGTATATCATGTCAATATATGACCCTAATAATAAATTGCTATCTTTGTTGTACCTTTCATTGTACATCGCGTCCAGTTATTGTTTTTGTTGTTTTTATTATATTAATCTATACATTTCACAAGTCAATCCACTGAATCAGAACACCTCTGATAGTTAATAAACATGACAATAACACAGGAGTGATAAGGATTACACAGACTTATCTTTATAGGGCTGCTTTATTATGTACCGATAAGGGCTTTGTAAGCGATGAGGTCTTTTTAAATGGTTTTCTCTCCATCAGGAATGTTAAGTTAATGAGTGGAACCCTATATCAGTAGAAATATGGAGGTGCAGAATATGTTAATGCTGAAATTAGTATTCTCGATGGTAAAATACTTGGGTGAAAGAAGTACCTACGAGTATTATAGGTAGGTTTCCCCGGAACTGTACCTTCAAAATAATTTAACTGTCTTTTTAAATTGAAATCAAATATTAATTTACAACTAAATATTTTCCCGTATTACTTTTTCCATACGTTCATTTAAGCAATTTTATTAATGTTTCATACATATTGCCATCCCACGTACATAACTATAAACCGAGCTGTGATTTGTGCGGTTTGTGGGTATTATGTGACGTCACGCATTCTGAACATTCATTTGTAAACCTACTTTATTTTATGCGACTGAATACAAAATTTGTATTCACTTTTGATGATAAATAAATTAAATTATTAACCTGTTAAAATTAATTTAATCCAGTACACAATGTTGCTGAGGCGTAGCTGGGAACCTGCCTCATATTTCATTGGGCATTCGATTATCAGTTCCACCGACAGTCAGAAGGATTATTCTTATATATAAAATTCTCGTGTCGCAATGTTTTTTACCAAACTCCTCCGAAACGGCTGTACCGATTTGTATAAAATTTTGTGTGCTATCCGGTAGGTCTGAGAATCGGCCCACATCTATTTTTCAAAAAAAAAGAATCAAAACCACGTTTGCGGGGTCAGCTAGTATCATAGAAAATGTGCGAGCATTATTCCATTAAACAATATTTTCTCCTAGAAGCAATTGGCGTCATATGTGGTAAGGTGGTTACGTGCGATTTGTGTGTTCGATGGACTGATAGACTTGTTATGAAGTATATTCAACTGTCAACCAATTCCATTGGCAAGAACAACTAAACCTACGGTTTCTTAGCAGGGCGTTGCGCTCCTCATAACGGTCGCAGTGACGGCTATCATGAAAATGATGGAAGCGGTGGTTGACTTTACGGTGTCAAAAACACTCTTTATGAAATCACCCCAACTACCACTACTTTCATAAATAACGTTTCGGTGGCTTTGTAGAGGCCACCGCTCTCTAGGAAACCATAAATCTACTTTAGGCATATTCTAAATACGGCCCAAACGGATTACATTTTGTTGTAATGAATGATTTTGGTCGCTCAAATATAAATTTTACGTCGCAATAACTAAACTAAAGTTAATTAAAAACATTCGAAAACCCTGTAAGACTATACTTTCGATAAACAATCCATGTTTAGTTGGTATCTCTTTTGCCCTCACACCAAAATCATTTTCGTAGATTTTCACACAATTTACTTGACTTTTTCAATCGAAATAAAAGATCCCGATTCCATTCAGTGCCATAGAATATTCCAGCAAAATTGTCGACGAGTGTGGCCGTAAAATGTTATGTGCGCACCAATTGTCTATTGCGTCCTCTAACGCTCGGCACAGCACAATGAAACGATTGAATGTAGTACAAACGATGATTTATTTATACTGTTAAATTGGCATTAAATGAGCATTGAATGTGGAAAATTACTTAGGTCTGTCTTTTGTTGTTAGATTTGTTCGTTTTGTATAATTAGGAAATCAGAAAAGTTAAACAAAGCTGGATTTACATTACGAAACTAGTTGCGCAAACTTAGTTATTCATTGGTGCCGATTCTCTTGTACACCGAACTAAACTAACTAAACTATCACTAAAATTCCTTACTTTTTACTATGAAAATCTTGAAGCTATTCTGCGAAAAATAATCTCTAAATTTAAACATAAGTTTGACACAACTATAATCGAATTTGACAATCGCGAGTCAACGTGTTTTTTTTTCTTTTGGTTTCGCAACGTCTTTGTTAGAGCCGGAGGCAGCCTGGGGCAGCCTCGACGTGTTTTATATGGAAGTTTTAACTTTTTGTGTGGAAAATATAGTAGTAGAGATTTCGTGGTTTCAGGGTTACAAAGGGGGTCGAAATTTTCATTATTTTTGTGATAGGACACACTGTTTTCGAGATATGAGCAAAAAAATAAAAATAAAGTTAAAGTACCGTTTTTGCACGTCTGAAGTCGAGGTGTTGGTGTGAATTTTAGTCCACGCCACCTAATTTTATTCCACACCTTTTTAATCGCGATTAAAAATAGTCAGATTCATGTTCAGATTTAGTTAGACAATCAAATTTTTAGTTGAAAAACGTAAAATTCAGAATAGCAAAATTGCCATTTTCACTAAATTAATAACTCAGTGCAATCTTAGTGCTGTCAAACTAAAATATAGTTAAGTTGTGTCACTATAGTCAATTTCAGAATGGAAAATCTTCATTTGACAGAATTAAACCAAATTTTAGTGATTTTTAGTCTAGTTTAGAGGTATTTGTGACAAGAGAATCGGCACCATTGACTATCGATGAATACTTAACAAAATTTACGAAAATAGCAAATTTGTTTTAAATGTCTTACTTGCATGCTCTCATTGCCATGTTCAAGTAACATGTTATAACTTACGAGAAAAATTATATAAAAATATTTTTTTTAAACATTGGTTTGGCTCATATAAAGCCCTCGCAGGGCAAAGTGTACCTAACAAACATATACGTATGACCTTATAACATGAAATTGTTTCATTTCATCTAACGTAGTGCTTTAAATGAACGTAAAAAGCTTATTACAAAGCATTGCAAAAAGTGTGACGTGTGAGCAGTCAAAGGTTGCTTACCAAAAACTTTAATTGGAAAAGGGTCACAAAATGCATTACAAAAAAGTAGGAACAATGTTTAACTTGGTAACATTTTATCGACGTAAGTAAGTAACAAAAAAGGACGTTGTGTCTTATGAGTTCAAAAAGTTATACCGAACTACGACAAAGACATTTTGTACGGTACAGTGTTATAGCCTACTACATTACCATAAAATAACCTGAAAATTACGTAAACATGAGATTCTAATTGCATTTAGGTAGGTAGCAAGCTATTATGCATTCAAATCACTGCACATCTGCATGTTGTATGTTTAAATAACTCTAAAATGGGTCAAATGCAACTAACCTCGTAAATTAGAAATAATAAGCACAGTTTTGTAGTGAGTTTTGCTAATTTAACATATAAAGTCGTACCGTTCTATAAAATTCTACCACTTTTGTTAGTTAGTGGCTGTTATATGATTAATAGCCACTAATCAATTTATTTAAATCTCGACCACTAGACCAACTGCCTCGTTGGTCTAGTGGTCGCGAATCCCTACTGCTGAACATGAGGTCCTGGGTTCGATTCCCAGATCGGGCAAAGTGTTATTGGGTTTTTCTATCTGGAATTTCTCAGTAGCAGCTCGGAGTCTGGATTTGTGCCCGGTTGATGGCAATAGGCTCGCCCCCTATTACATGGGACTTAAAAACATAACTGGCGAAATGTGGGTGTACCATAGGTACACCTCTGCCCAACCCTTCGGGTAAACAAGGCGTGATGTTATGTATGTATGTATATGATTAATTTCAGTGACATTTTCGCATCATATATTTTCAGCCAAAAGACGTCCACTGCTGGACAAAGGCCTCCCCCAAATGTCACCATTTCACTCGGTTTTGTTCTTTTGACCATTTCACCCGGTTGCTTCTCGCATCCAGCGGATCCCTGCGGCCTCGCACTATATACCTAAATAAAAACTCAACTACGGAAACTGCATAGATTTTAAGTTTGCCCCCTCTTTTGTGCGCTAACTGCATCCATCACGGTCCGTACCTCACAATAGCAACAAACCGAAACGGATAACTAACAAATAAAAAAATTGTCTCGTTTGGAAATAAGAATTTGGGGGTAATACCGTTCTTGTGTTTCTAGGTCAGTTTACTTTGCAAGATATTGATGCAGTCTGTTCTAAAGACAAAAAAATATCTATTCACGTAGTATAGAGTGTCTTTGGGTTTTAGGAATTTGTCTATATTCTGTGTTTCATTTCGTGAAATATGATTTGTCTGACTTAATAGAAATATTTAATACGAATGCATAAAAATCCCAGAAAATCCTGAAAAAGTCAGCAAATAAAATATTCAGCTGGAACTTGCCGGAATAGACAATAGCACTAATATCAGTGGGAACAAACGGAAGGCAATATTCAAAGCCGTGAAATAACAGAACAGAAAGCACCTAAGGCTGGACAATTGTGTGCCGCATCGGTGTAGTACTTGACTCTATTGTCAGCAGGTATAAATTTATCCGAATACCATTTGCAAACACCTTTGGTCTCAGAAAAGCAAAGGTATTTGAGGAGATATTGTTAGGGTTTACGATTTCATCCCTCGGCGTTAGGGTTTAATACTACAACAATGCTGTGCTTACTGATGTTTAAGTAAAACATTGTATGTTATTTCAGACAACAGTGTAGTCTGGGACAAATTCATCGTTTCATTCCTAACCTGTTATTGTTGTATAACCAGAGAAACATAAAATTAGAACAACTAGAGCGATTGAAAGAATTATTTTGTGGTTTAGTTAGTAATGTTTCTGAAGTTCTCCACAAACAGCTTATATCACTAATCGAAACTTTTCTTCCGCAGCGAAAGTTGTGAGTGTCAGCACTCGCAAACTGCTTAAATATTGACGTCATCTGTGAAACTGCTATGTGGCTAGTTACAGTGTACCTACATAACTATCAATTAATATTTTTCAATATTATAAAATTTCCTAAGTAATACATAAGCAGGTACATTCAGATCAAACACGCTGCCTCTATGCTACAAAGCCGATCACACAAGCGAGCCGGCAAATTGGACGCCTGTGCCAATCCCACCATCATCCCTGTCGCGTTGTGTAGTTTTTCGCATTTTACAACAGGATCTGGTTACCTGCAAACCGGCATTAAGAAGCCCAGTCGATTGTTTGGTTCAACGCTGCTTTGAGCTAGTTTATGAAATATACATAAATGGTTGGCGTGCTTTGTGTGTTAGATCAGATAAATCGCCAGCCCTCATTTTGAAAAAAATAGTACCTATTTAAAATAAATTATTTATTACGTGACATACCAACTACAAACATTGGCATGTGTTTTGGTTAAACGTTCTATACCACAAACCAAACCAACTCATTTATCTTACTGGAAGCATTGTCAATCCAATTGCCAAGGTCCATTTATACAGAAAGAAGTCGCCCGTGATTAACGACGTACTCTGTCTGATCCTAGGTACCTTATGCTGAAAGACCTGATTTTGCTTGAACGCTTTTTGCATATTCTAAATTCGGTTAAATGTTACACTTCACGTGAACATGGGTTTTCACTTTAAATTTGCTTAAAACTTGAATGAAATAAGTTTCCAAACAGTACTTAATGTTTTCTAAGTTAGCTTTTAATCTTATTTCCTCAGCCTCCAACAGCATCCCTCAGGCTAGTCCGCAATGTTAGTAACTTATCTCTCGTTATGTTGTTCTCACACAGGCTCGCTCGTTACAAACAAAGCAACGAACACTGCGGTGAAGTTAACAACAAATTGTGTTACGTATGAGGGCAGCTAGCCCTTTCTAGTAAAGTAATAAGTGAGATTTTTGAGAAACTCACTAAACATAATATTGTACAGTCCGCGAGGCCTAAGCTGAGCTTTGCATTTGTGTGAGTGCACATTGGGAGGCGAGCTTTCCCCGCGCATTGGTGCGATTGGTAATCAGTCACACAAATACAAAGACCAGCTTAGGCCTCGCAGACTGTAGCATGATAAGATTGATCCTGAAGTTTCAGTGTTTGGTACATATTACCCAATTAGATCTTTTTTTTTCTGGGTGGGAAATCATCAAATGACTTCTCCCGCTCTGGGTGGAGCGGGAGGGCGTGTCAGACTTTTACTGACTAAAACCCACCCGTGTTCCTTCAGTTGCCTGTTCCAGGGCCACGGTTATGTCTTTCGAATTACCCGCGACCCTGAGGCACCCAATTAGATCTACGAGTACATTTCTGCTTACATAATTATTATTGACAAATATTAAAGAAACATTTTGAAAATCGCTTTTGTTACGCACAAAGGAAGTTTACTATAACAAAAGAAAATTCGGCTCGAACGAACTAATAAAAAGAAGGAAATGATTTTATCGAACTAATTTCTTGGATCACGTTAACACAATAAATATTAGGTGCTGGGAAACTTATATTTATCACGTTTACGTTTGGTCCGAAGTAAAGTGTTGCGAACAACAACAATTCAATATCTACACTCGGAGAACTCAGAGAAACAATTCCATAAAGTGACGCAAGCGGCTTTTCAGCGGCATTACGTTGAAATCATGTTCTTTTGGAGGCATGGTCCCTAGCAGTTCTCTCTAACTGATAAACGTGAAGCTTTTCCTGCGGCAACCGTGCGACCGTTTTTGGCTAGCAACGGAGCGGCTAGTTCGAGCTGCATTGCGTCGGCATCATGTTCTTAAGGAGACACGTTCCCTATCAGTCCTTAGACTGGATATGAGATAGATGCTGTCATCCAAACCCCTGGAAGGCGACTGGTTGCACAACAAGCTTATATGCGAGGCACGAGTTAATGACAGTATGACTGAGTCTGAATTATTCGTCTGAGACAAAGAATAGAACATTTAAGAACTACTGGCGATGAGAGTAAAGAATCAAACTCAAGCATAATTAATAGAGTTGTGGATCAACTCTCTTGAAAGTCTATAGACACCCCCAAAGAGCCCACCTTCCAATTCAATTCCTAGTATTTATGCTGGGGAGAAGAAATAGCGCAACAAACTACCCAGCAACACGTCTCTGCTGTAATAACTAATACACCATTCAGCCTAGGATAATTATAACAATCAAAGACTCACCCAGTAGCACCAACAAACACGCACCCATATTACGTTAAATACTAGATTAGTCTAATCTGGGCTTCAAACCAACTATATTTAAATTAATTAATATTCAATCGCTTTCCTACAACAGCCCACTTAGACAAGGCTCTAGCCTAGCCTTGACCATCGACGAGGCGAGGACGCGATCCCGGGAGAGGATGTGGGAGACTCTGGACGGGGATCCGTGGGGGCGCCCGTATAAAGCGGTTCGAGGGCAACTTCGAGCCGTGGCGCCCCCCCTTACGGAGAGTCTCCAAACCGAACTGCTGGAGGAGGTGGTAGCAGCCCTCTTCCCGATGAGAGCGGAGCATGCTCCGCCACCGATGGCTTTGCCCGCAGCCGCAGAGTCTGCAGAGGAGGAGGAGGAGAACGCCATCAGCGTCCCAGAGGTGACACAGGCAGAGATGAGGGAGGCCGTGATGCGGCTCCGGGCCAAGAACGTGGCTCCGGGGTCCGACGGAATTTACAGCCTGGCTTTGGCCCTCGCTCTTGGAGCCCCAACTGAGAGGACTCTACACAAAGTGCCTTGAGCGGCGCCAGCTTCCCAGTCTGTGGAAGATTGGACGTCTGGTCCTGCTTAGGAAGGCGGGGCGCCCTGCTGACTTGCCGTCTGCGTACCGGCCCATAGTGCTGCTCGACGAGGTGGGCAAGCTGTTCGAGCGCTTACTCGCAGCCCGCCTCGTCAGCCACTTGTGCAGAGAGGGGCCGGACCTGGACGAGAGCCAGTTCGGCTTTCGGCATGGGCGCTCTACCTGCGCCGCATCGTGGGGGCTTACTTAGCCGGGAGGTGTGTCACCTACATGGGACGTGATGGCGGAAACCAGCGCCTGGTGTCGTGCGGTGTTCCGCAGGGATCGGCCGTGGGACCGCTCCTGTGGAACATCGGGTACGACTGTGTGCTGAGGGGCGAGCTCCCGAGGGGCGCAGACCTAACGTTTTACGCGGACGACACGCTGGTCACGGCCCGGGGGAGTTCGCACAGGGAGGCAGCGTTGCTCGCGCCGGCGGCGGTCTCACTAACGGTAAGCCGCATACGGCGTCTCAGCCTGGAGGCGGCCTTCAATAAGTCGGAGGCCATGGAGTTTCATGGCCCCCGGCGGACGCCGCCGGCCGGATCACACATTGTGGTCGGGAGGGTCCGGATCGCTGTCGAGCCCACCATGAAATATCTGGGATTGGTGCACGACACCCGGTGGTATTTCGGACCACACTTCCGGCGGCTGGCGCCCAAGTTGTTGGGCGCGGCCGGGGCGCTGGCAACGCTGCTTCTCAACCTGGGGGCCCGAGCGCCACCTGTAGGCGGTTCTATATCAAGATCGTGCGATCCATGACGTTCTACGGAGCGCCAATCTGGGCATCAGACCTGACGGCCGGCAGCATAGCTGTCCTGCGCAAGCCGCAGCGGGCAATGGCCGTCAGAGTCATTCGGGGGTATCACACGATCTCCTTCGAGGCGGGTTGTGCGCTGGCCGGATCCCCACCCTGGGACCTGGAGGCAAGGGTGCTCGCGTCACTGTACCGGTGGCGCGTGGCCGCGCGGGAGCTAGGCGAGCGACAGATATGCAGCAACATATCGAGCAGCGTCGGTTGCAGCTCCGCGAGGTCCTGGTGGCGGAATGGCGGGTGAGGCTGTCATGCCCTACCGAAGGCCTCAGCACCATCGAGGCGATCCGGCCAGTGCTCGACCACTGGCTCGGGAGAAGGCACGGCTCCCTGACGTTTCGGGCGACGCAGGTGCTCTCGGGGCATGGTTGCTTCGGGAAGTACCTGTGTCGCATAAACAGGGAGCCGGACGCCCGGTGTCACCACTGCGTCGACTGCCGGGCACGCTGGCAGAGTGTGCCGCTTGGGAGGAGCCGCGCCGTGCCCTCATCACCGAAGTAGGTAACGACCTGTCGCTGCCGGCCGTCGTGAACGCGATGGTTGGCGGCGCAGAGTCCTGGGACGCAGTGGTCTCATTTTGCGAAACGGTCATCTCACAGAAGGAGGCTGCGGAAAGGGAGAGAGAGATTTCGACTCTCGACCCAGCCCGCAGCAGACGCACCGAGCGTCGGAGGAGGGCGGACAACGCTCTCTACCGGCCCTCCCAAATGGGTCCAGGGGCGACGGACTCGGGAACATCCGTCGTCCCCCCACACAAGGACCCGAGATGGCGGCGGGCGTAGTGTTCCGCGCGCGCCGCTCACAGACGTTGCGGGGGGAGTACACCTCACTCCCCCCGCCCGTGACAAGGCCCGCGCAAGCGGGCCGGCACCAGACGGGGTTGCGCAAGAATCATATGTTCCCGCGACCCCGACGTAGGTGTGAGATGGAACACCGGGGTGGTTTTTAGTCAGTAAGAGTCTGACAGACCCCTCCGCCCGCCCCAGGGCGGAGGACATCCATGGGATTTTCCACCCCGGAAAAAAAAAAAAAAATTGGCTCTAGCCTAGCCTTAGATCGACCATTTCCTACCGTGGTCTAAAACCAACTCTCCTGACTTAATACATCAATCAGTCTCTCAAATCCCAAAAAAAACACGCTCAGCCCAAATTCCACCACTCTCGTCGAATAGGTTGGTTGTTTTTGTACAATGTCTCAACTGTTTTAAGGGTCCGTTCGAGTAAGCGCTTATGGTCACCAGATGTGGTACTAGCATTGTGACTGGAAATAGGAATCGGATATTTTAATAGTTTCTTTAGAATTCGTTGAATTATCGCATCTTAACAGACGTAAAATATTTCTTCAACATTAACAGGGCCAGTTTAATATTGTTTCATAAATTTTAAATCATTAGGATATTTTGTTATTTATTAGGGTTACGCTGCTGTGTGATCGTGTTTCTAAAGTGTGCCGAACCATATGCATAGTTTTTAAATTAATATAACAATTTGTTAAAATATAGGAATAATGAATCACGTGACAGACAGTCACAATACGAACCGGATTTCTACTTTGTATGTGGAAATGCCTAAAGGCTGTGGAAATGGATAAATATTTCTTGTATTATTTGTTATTTTTACTTTACTCACACACTGACTTATTCCTAGTTAATATTTTAGGAAACTCATGTATTTTTACAATGGTTGTAAATATGTGAGCACAATGTACCTATCACATGTTAAATTTATCTGCCTGTGCTTTATTTTTAATTCTTTTTACCAATTGTGGTATGGTATTTTTATTCTTGGTGCATCGTCTTCACATATAAAAATATAATTAATGTATACAAAATAACGATGGAGTTTCTTACCCCTTCTTCTCCATACGAAACTACATTTTGGAAGTGGCGCCTAGAATCTGTTATATTTTTAATGGAAACTTAGACTTTCAAAAGTGCCTTTTTATGGGCCTATTTGAAATAAATGATTTGAATTAATAAAAGCAATGTTTTCCTATTACTTATGTTGAACGGAACTCATGATTAACGGTTGACATACACGTTAAAGTGAAAACGACAAAGTAGGTAAATAGAATAAAAAACGGCTTTGTCGTTGTATAAATATTGTAACGTAACGTTTAGCCGACTGGCTAAAGGTGGTTACAAGTTATTATAATTTTAAAAAATTTGAAATACAAAATTACGTATAAAAGATAATATCAAGAATTAGAAATCGATTAGTAGTAGCTCGCGTAGGACGATCTCTGGCCCGCAGTCTAACACGAGGGAGCTCACGGTCATGCAGCAGCTCGAGGCATCAGCCGCTCCTCCGGTCCACAGTCTGTCGAGTTGAAGCTCGCAGCAGCCTCTCCATGCTCATGGTCGCGAAGCAGCTCACGGTTGAATCGGGTCGCGTCGGCCGCTCCTCCGTCCCGCAGTCCGTCGAGTGGGAGCACGCAGCAGCCTCTCCATCAGCCCGCAGCCCGTTGCGAGGGAACTCGCTTCCGTTGGTGTTTCTTCAAGCGGCGGCGTCTCACGCCACGTTTATTAGTTCTCTGCAACACGTCTCAAACCCGCAGACTCAAGCGGGAGGGTTGGAGGTGATCGGGAGAGTTCGAACACCTTCATGCACACAATATAAAATGAAATTCACTGAGTTTAACTTTTGAAATGTTTATATTGTAAGAGCTTTTAGAAAAACACAGACGGAGTAAGAAAAAGTACGAAAAGAAAGAAGCCAACAGAGCGAGCCAGAAGGGGGTGTCAAAAGAATGAGTCAAAAGACGGAATCAAAAGAACCTGGTGAAAAGTAACAGTTGCCTTATATAGCCCCTGGCCGATCGTTCTAGAAGTGACTTTTTTAGTTTTCAATCTAAATACTTCTTAATTGGTTATCGGCCAGGAACAATAAAGATGGCTTACAGTGAGAACCTGGCTTAACACTAGTTTTACGATACCTTTACAATAAAATAGACGACCTCTTAGCTCTAAACCATAGAAAAAAATACTGACAGATGACAATGTTAGATACAAAATGTCACAACATTCAATAAAAGGAAAATAATATGAGATCACATGAAATGAGATAAATAGATGTGGAAAATAGACAGAGGTAGCTAAAGGTTTGCTTTTCAGCAGTACAACAATATCAGATAAAGCTACTGAGAAATTTCTGATGGAAATACCCAATAACACCCAATATTATATTCAACGTTTTTAAAATTAAAAAGATTAAAGCATGATTATTACCTAGAGTTCATCATTTAAAGTCTACATTTAAAGACATTTAATTATAATTTTTTGGTAATAATCATAAAATAATCGTTGTTTTCCTTTCAATGATTTAATAAAATATTTAATCATTGATAGGAAATAAGCATAAAATAATTATCTGAAATCAAAATAAGGAAAAAATTATCTTGACTAGAAGCATCACTCATGCTCGCTCGCTTCCAGCGTATAAAATTTCACGGTACAGTCGACAACAACCTGATTACGTTGAATAATTATTTTATAGTATGTGTGTGCCCTCTTCAATTTGTAGTTCCCTCTTCACCGTATCCGGCGACAGCGATCCAGACTACTTTTCCTTACTTTCATGAGGTCTCTGATGACCGCCTAAACCAAACTTGATATTAAATTGTCACACCGTGTACTGATGAGCGGATCCGCATCGTTGTGTGTTTAAGTACAGGAAGGCTTTGAGCGGCTTTTGGGTATTTGGCGCGCTTCAAGACTATTGGTTTCAAAACATTCAGTTACTTTGTAGTCTGAATTACACCCCTTTTTACGGTTTTGAGCAAGCTCCTGCCACCGATCAACGGGCATGCCACCTAGTCCCGCCCGAACGGCATGTTGCACTGCACGTGGCTTAACTAACATGGAACACATCGCGCTTCGCGCAACAAACCGCAACAATGCCGAAATATTGGTATTCCAACGTATTCCAACCAGGAGTACTTGAACATGATGGACTGCTACAATGAGGATGGACTTATTTTGCTCACAGCACAAGCCCGCTTCCTAGGGATCCTAGGAGCTGTACAGCAGCAACTGGACAATAGGGTCTACATGCCCCCAGCTGCAGACGGCGGCAGGCCTGATCTTACGCCGTTGGACTTCCATGTGAAAGATGTGTAGGGATAGACCTGATTTATGGTAATGACGGCCAGACCATTTCTAGTGCTGAACAATAAAACATGTGAATTGTGAACGCTTGTGTACGCAGTGATGGCTAGAGATAGAGACATTATTAAAAGTGCAAGGTCACATTATTAAACGTGCAACTGCAGGGCGAATATGTACAAAAATTGGTGTAAACAGTGTAAATAAAAACAACGTCGTTATGAGGTATGTTCATTTCAAATTGTTGTAAATAAGTTGATTCTAATTTTTAAACACGCTTGCCTAATTTTTGTTACAATAATTCGTTACATACCGTATGCAGTGGGATAACTAATTTTCGGGTAAAATAGTCATGTTTCTACTAACAATGTTGTTTACCTACAAAAAGATTGGTCAATAAAATGTATAATCTAGCCGTAATGCAGTTATTTTATAGTTACAAAGGTCTTTGTGGTTATTTTACGAAAAACATAGCCAGCTATTTATCCCGTTAACCACTGGGAGGCGAGAAACAGCGTGTACCTACAACAGTCCAGTCCACATCTGCCAATCTAGTACGATTTTTGATAAAATAAATTCGCCCTATACATTTATTACAGTTTACATCTGTACAAATAGGTAGGTTCACAACCTATCAATCAGCTGACAGATACGACTCGACGCACAGTTCGTAACCTAACAGAAGTTACCTTATGCGAATTCGCGTTGCGTCAGCTGTTTATTAGTTCTTACCTAGTTTACATCTAGTAGATTGATAGAGAGTGTAACACTTTAGAATTTGAATATGTTTTAATCGCATCTAGGATCCTTTTCGTAAAAAAATAAGAAATGATTGAAATGTCTCGATACTCGCTCGTAAAAGTCGTGACCTCTCAGAGTTCCCCCCAAGTGTCGAATCGATCCAAATCGCTCTTATGTTGGTTTATTGTTAACATCATCACGCCTGCATTCCTCGTAGAGATAGGCAGAGGTGTACTGTCGAATGTTCATTACAGTTCACTAGTGATATGTTAAGCCCCATGTACCTAAAAGGAGGTGCGGTAACAATCGCGCGCGGGCGACATGTGAGAGACGCCACTCGGGCACCGCGCCCGCGCCTCTGCCCCGCCGCGTCTATCGTTCATAGAGTAGGCCGTAAAGGTTTTATGCAAAATATCTCAAGCAGTTTTATGATAATTACGTAAAATAAAAAAATAACATTTAGCTTCTGTTCGACCTATAGATGTCCCTCTTCAAATATTTTGTGTATTAATAGATACACCTTATATATGTCCCAAAGTACTTCAACTGTTTGTTCTCTTAGCATAAATGTTATTAACGTGCCTTCAATTTAGAGCGTGGGTGTATTGGTTTATATGCTGCAAGAGATTTTGAATGGAAGCTACCGTTTCTAAAGATGAATTATGATAAGCTAGACTGTAAACCAAATAGCAACGCCATACTATCTATACCCCAAATAATTACTCTGCTGTAACTCACTCTGCTGTTTAATTCAGAAAGTTACTCAGTGTGAAGGTTTACTTAAAGATCAATTTGATACAAGGAAACATACCTGAAGCCACTTTATCCTGGTGATATTCTCGTCGGTGACGGTGAGCGCTCTCCTCTCACCCAACTTGTAAGACTCGTCATAGTACATGTACTCAGTGAACGTCAACCCACTGGTAGTGTATTGCTGAGTAAAGTATATCGATATAGTCCCATTTACTATGCCATGTTCTATTATCCATTTACACTTTATCGGGACGGGGAAAGGGTTGGGAAAGTTTGGTGTAGTAATCGTGCCCACGGGAGCCTTCAGGTGTCCGCCGCAGGTCAGTGGCCCTTGGTGCTCCCCGTTGCGTTGCGCTGCGGCGATGCTGAGGAGAGTGATGATTAGCAGGCGCCGCATTACGAGCCTGCAACAAGATAAACTTTTGTTAATATTCTATCCATATTCAGTACTCATGTAGAATTATTTACCTAGTCTTAAACTAAACATGTTCGACCACTCCTGACCAATCGACTTTAGAAATCTATTTGAACCATCTCTAAGTGTATTTGGGATTAGGAGCTACTGAAAGTTTTCAATCAAAAGCAATTATTACTTTTGTTAAAAAAATGGGAAGAGGCCAGGCTAAAAGGGAGTCATTTATTAGACGTCCCTTGCGTTACGTTAACGTGATAAATGTCCGCCTCATTTGTCCACTTCATTCAATCTTTTAAAAATATTTTAATAAAATTCATTGACCCTCGTCATCACTCTAAGGGGTTAAGTTTTTTAAAGATAATTTTGGTTCGACTTTTTAAACAGTACAAGATTACAAAGAGATATTTAGCGACGTTACGTAAGAGTAGTTCGCAGTTTCGTGTAGATATATTATATTGGCTAAAACCGTAACCGCACCAGTTTTATAGGAGTTTTTCCTCACCATCATAACTATATTATTCCTTAGATAGTAATATATTCTGTAAGGGATTCGTTCTAAAGTTGAGTTGAGAGATTGCGCCTTATGTTGATTTTCGGGACGTACCAAATTAAATCAAAATGTTATTATGGCTTTCCTTGCTAGTAAGATACTTAGTTTACGTTCAAAAGTACCATAAATATTTTTTGTGTAACTACGTATTAATTTTCAATTCTATCAAAAAAATATTCAACGTATCAAAATAATTTAATTTAACTACAATTCCCGCAGCTGCACGGCTTGTGTGTGTGACCCGTGGCAATGTACACAAAAACCTCTACAATTTAAAAGAATACAAATCTACTTAGCTACATATAACCTATGTGTAAGTTTTACAGAGTAGGATACGTATGTGCGGAGAGGTATATAAGGGTGCAGTCTCTGAGATAGCTATGTCCGTGATATATTGTAGTATTACGTCGATTGCGAGGAACGTGAATATTTTCTTTTCGTTTCTAGTTAGTTTCAAGATCAGCATCATTTTAAGCAATCTCAAAAACAAACGTCCTCTTATCTTATCTTTTCGTGTGACATTAGAACATAAGAAATTAAGAGGATCTTACCAATGTTTTACGTAAAATAAGCCGTTTTAGACCACTAAGCTAAGCTTAGGACTAAGCGTACTTAGTCCAAATCAAGTACTTGGTCTGAAACTATCTCTGTAGAGTATGTACCAACGAGGAAAAGGGAAATATTACTAAAACAAATGCTAAAACGTTTAGGAAAACGAAAAAAAAGAACACCTAAAATATAGAAGTACAGGTTTATGAGGCAGACAAGTTATTAGGGTTTCATGTATTTTATCAACATTCAGAATCCCTGAGATGTACACACGCATAAAGTGGCAGTTTGATTTTGAAACTTAAGCACTTTTGTCTTATTTTAAATTTGTAATAATCTTGGAAACAGATTTTCAGTTCCATTAACTAGTAATCAAGTAAATGGAAATGAAAATTTGATTGAAACTTGGAACGTACTTTAGTTAGAAAATCTGCGATAAAAGTGTTTGTTTCTACTGTTGATATTTTTTTTTTTGTGAACTACACTTGGGAGCAAATAAATCGAGCCACTTCCTTTTTCACGCATTATGGTTATTATTTTTGGTATTATGGAACGCATCGATTCGAAACATATATCGCCTAAAAGGGTATTTAATAACCTTTACAATGAGGGTAGTTAGTTGTCAAAATTTCATTTTAATTAAAGTTTAAAGGGTAGAATAAAATTATCGCATTTAATTTGCTTATGACATTTTTATTGTACTCTGTTAAGAAAAGATTAAATTTGAGGTTTTTGTAAATCATACCCATATTACTTGTTATTGTTGTCTTTATCTGTGTCTGTGTAATCAAAATAACCTGATAAAATGGATACTACACCGACGGAAGCTGCCCAAGTTGTAGCTTTACTTGAGGTTGGACACGGACAACGTGAAGTGGCACGCAGACTTCATTTGAGTCGTTCAAAGGTACAGCGGGTATACCGCAGGTATCTGGAGACTGGTGCTTTTGTTCGGCGACCTGGAACTGGCCGACCACGGGCAACAACAGAACGTGACGACCGCTTTATTGCAACCAATTCGTTGCGCGACCGTGGACTTAATGCTGTTCAGCTACAGCAAGCGTTACGTGACGTTCGAGGTGTCGCAATCAGTAGGAGGACAGTGAGACGAAGACTAAAGGAACGAAATTTAACATCACACAAACCAGCAACTGGCCCAAAATTGACTGTAGCTCATCGCCGATCTCGCTTGGAGTTTGCTCGAGAACACATTAATTGGACGTTAGAAGACTGTAGGTCAGTTTTGTTTTCTGACGAGTCAAGAATCTGTCTTTTTAGCAATGACGGGAGAAACCGAGTGTATAGACATCCTGGTGAAAGATTTGCCCAATGTTGCATTCGAGAAACTGTGAGTTTTGGTGGTGGTTCTTGTATGGTGTGGGGAGGAATTTCTCTAGACGGAAAAACGGAACTTGTCTTCGTCGACCCCGCCAACGATGGCAGTGGTAGACGTGGATTAACAGCTGACCGATACATAACTGACATTCTTGAAGATCACGTAATGCCGTATGCTGGTTTTGTCGGAGAAAATTTCTTGTTTATGCATGACAATGCGAGACCTCATACCGCGCAGATCGTTACGGAATACTTGTCTGCGATCGGGATTCAACAAATGGTATGGCCAGCACGAAGTCCCAATTTGAACCCGATCGAACACCTATGGGACGAGCTAAAACGGAGAGTCCGAGCCAGGGTTCCCGCTGTTTCATCCATTCCCGAGCTTAAAGTCGCTGTGCTTGAAGAGTGGGAGAACATACCACAATATGTCATCGTAACTCTGATCAGATCGATGACTAATAGGCTACAAGAATGCATCAGGGCACGGGGGGGTAATACCAGTTATTAAGAATATATTTTTTGCAATAATTTTGTTTTTTTTTTGTTTTTATGGACTGTTTTAGCCCTACTAAATTTTCATTTTTTCTTGCAGAGCCAATAATTTATCATTCAATAAGGTTATTATTCAATAATTTACCCTCATTGTTAAGGTTATTAACTTAACTTTTAGGCGATATATAGTTCAAATTGATACGTTCCATATTCCCAAAAATATTTACCATTTTACGTGAAAAAAGGTAGTGGCTCGATTTATTTGCTCCCAAGTGTAGTTATAATATTTAACTTTAGAGCTAGTTATTTAAAAGAAAGTAGAAATAGTTAGTAGGTACCTACTAACTTGGTTACTTTAATTATTCATGTTTTCGTGAGACTATTGCTTACCTACCTAAAGCTGCTATAGAATGTATTTTTAGGTATTTCGATTATAATCTTTGAGAACTATCACAATTCAGAGAGACAATGTTTTAAACATAACCTATCTTGGCGTTGGCTTCCAGCCTAAACGGATGTAGCTTAATATAAGTATAATAGGTACATGAAGAGACTGCCTATCGGACCTTTTTAACCCAGTTACTGGGTAACACGACCCTTGGTAAGACTAGTTGCAGACGTTTGGCCTTCTAACTATCAATAACGATTGTCAAAGATTTAAGAATGACAGCCGCGACCAACGACTTCATTTGCTTTCCAACGTACGAGACGACACTATATAGATGAATATAATCGAAACATTTCTTCAAAAATTTATTAAGGTTTATTCAGGGCGTGTCCAAAACAATTCTGCCAAGTTGATATTAGGCAACTTCGTCGCGTTGCGTCGGTTGAATATGTAGGTATTATATTTTCACTTTCCTTGATTTTTCGGTACGAGGCAAATAATTGAAAAGTGTTCAATAACTTTTACGCCACCTGCTTCCTTTTATAACTCGATACTATTATCGAATCCAGAGTTAATTTTGATAAGATGCTTACAATCGGGACCTATGATTCCAAAAGAATTTTTATTATGTACTTACTGAAGAATTTCGAAGTCAAAAGGCTTTGGTTCTTTTTGTTGTAATATTGTGCTGCGGCCTTTCTTATTAATGTTCACTCTTGATAGAGAAAGGTTAGTTTTACATAAACGTTTGCAATATAGGTACTGACTGACTGACTGGTACGACGGGCTGGAAGCGATTCCTTTAGAAATTAGCATTTCCTTTGTTCCTTTTTTCTGTTCTTTTCTTTTTGTCTGTTTGTAATATGTGTGTACATAAACGGTTAACTAAAAAAAGTCTTTATTTGTGTAAAATATATTGACATTTCGCCTGAGTCCGTGCCATCATTTCTTGTCAGGGGTAGTCAGATAGGAAATGTCGACTCAATCTAGCAATTTTTTAAACTCTTGTTAAAGTGATTACGATTATCCTACTAAAAGAATAAACAATTTCATTCAATTTTATTTGATAAGATAATACAAACCTCTCTGGACTTTAACTAGCACTTCAGACAGATATAATTCAGACTTCAGAGAGAATATCATCTGCACAAATTGTGTGATTTATCAAGGGTGGAAAGTTATTCGTTCAGCGTGTGACGTCACACAAAGGTATTTTACGTCACCGACGCGACGCACGGCTCATAACTATTAAATATGAGATGAACGGAGGATCAATGAAACAAGAAATGTAATATTTTGTTTCAATGGAACACAATAGGTCACTGGTTTGGATGTTTTCAAAACATGAGCAAACGAAAACATTATCCTTCTCATATCTCATATTATCATTATCATTAAGGTCCAAAAGTGTGTACTTTTTTTCTTCGCAGATTACGATAAAATATACTTTTTTCAGAGAAACTGGAAAAGTAGTGCCTTTAAAATACAAACCTGTGAGAATGTTTCAAGAGTTCAAAGTGACTCCCATCATTATTTTAGGAAAAAAAAATCCCAACGACCTGCAAAACTCTCACGTGAGTAACATGTTGCCATATCTCACACTTTCACGCGTCCTTGTTTATATCACCTGCAGTAAGAATGTGAGTAAGTGCGGGGGTTCCACTTTACTGTGACGCCATCTCGCAAGTTATGTGTTACCTCGTATTTGTACGACTGAGACAGACTCCATTGTTGTATTGTGTAGCGAATAGAATTCATAAATACCATGTTTTAATTCAATATCATCGGCTTTTTCCCGCAATAATAACATTATAATAACGCCTGATGCTTTAATCCGATACAGTTATTTATTTTTATTTTTTGGAATTTACTCCTTAGGGATCGTTTTTACAGAGTTCCGGCCGGATCTCAGGGTCACCATTGTGTATATCGCCCGGTGGACACGGAGTAGCATACAGTAGAGATCTGCCCAGCTTGGGCGGAGCACCGCCGTATCCTCATTGAGGCGATCGGCGGCGATGATCTCTCGCGTCCGGCCCTGGTCCAGGCCATGGTACGGAGCGAGAGAGAACTTGAAGCCGTCACCTCCTTCTGTGAAGCAGTAATGCTTGCTAAGAAGAAGGCGGAGCGCCCCTAGTCGCCGCAGGAGACGCCCTCGCGTATCGCCAGTAGATTCCCGGCCACCGTAGGCGCGGGCTTTCGGACTGTGAGTTACGGGTAGCTTGCCGTCCGTAAGGAAAAGGCCCGGGTCAACAGCGCGTCGTGTTCCACGCGCGCTTCAAAGAGATGTCAGCACGAACTGATGAGGTCGGATAGGGCCGATGACTGCCAGGGTCACGGGTTGTTTGAAATAGAAACCGTGGCCCCTGACACACGCAACTGAAGGAACACGGGAGGGTTAAAGGTTTAGCCAGTCAAAGCCTGACATGCCCTCCCGCCCCACCAAGAGCGGGAGAAATCATTTGCTGATTTCTCGCCCAAAAAAGGGATAGTTTCTTATGTGCTAGACAGATAGCTAGCAGCCCGGAGTCTGGATTTGTGCCCGGTTGATGGCAATAGGCTCGCCCTCTGTTACATGGAACTTAAACATAACTGCCGAAATGTGGGTATACTATAGGTACACACCTCTGCCTAACCCTTCTGGGATTACAGGCGTGGCGTTTTTAAAACTAAGTCTGTTTTAAATTATTAAAAGTACGAGAAATTAGTATCAGATCATGCTTAAAATAATCATGACATATATATGTACCTATATTCTGGCAAATAAATCAAACATTTACACATTCACGACTGGACTTAGACCTCAAAATAAGAATTTAATAATAATAAAGTATGTAAAAATTTCAGTTTTCCCAAAGATCCATTTACCAAGGAGAAATGGAATATATAGAAATCGACACAATCATGTACCATATGCTCAGAACATTTTGATGCAGAAATATAAAAAATGGCATAAAAGGTCAAATATCTAGGTATGGTGCTCGATGAACATCTCTCCTCAGGGCACGGCTCGTTCGCTCGCCGCCTTGGCTCTCGGTAGACTTCACTCCGTCCTAAATGCACGTAACAAATTGTCACTCAAGTGCAAATTGCGCAATTACACAGTGTGCATTCGCCCGATCATGACCTATGCCAGTGCAGTCTTTGCACATAGCAAGAATCTCCAAAATAACTTCCTCCGCAGGACAACACCCCACGGGGGTGCCCTTAGCGAGCATTCGCTTAGTATTTTAAGTTTTTTGCCTCTGGCTGTAGGCTTTCAGTTTGCTTAAGGCAGCCACAGGATAGTCCGGTTAAGTAGTCATGACCTGAATGTCAACTACGAGATGACATTTACAAAAAAAATAGAAAACAATCATAATTTTCGAGCTAGAGGTTGAGCCCGGTAGCCACGCAGCAATCTCCGATCCTTAGTACGAATAGTTTCCTGCTTCTAGGCTTAACCTAGCAGTCTTAAGGAAAGTAGACAGTTAAGAGAGGTCAGAAAGGCGATAGCCACGCAGTTCTATTCATCCCTCCTAAGTGGAGTGTGGGTTACACACAGTAAAATGCAAAGGAATACGACATAATTACAATTTGAGTACAAAGGTACTGCTTATTTCTCAAGAAATTTCTTCCAGCAGACCTGCAAAAAGAGAAGTGAAAAAGAAATGTAGACAAAAGAGTGTGAAAAACAAAAGAGAAAATTATGAATAATGTGGTCTAAAACTAAAATTTCGCAAATACATAATGCATGCAATGTATAAATAAACATATAGCTATATATTTATAAATATATGTATAATATAAATACTCACAGTTACGAGGAAAGGTAATGCTCTTTTAATCGACATTTGAATAGAGAAATAGTTTTTAAATCACGAATGCTAGGCGGAAGTGAGTGAGTGATCTTTGCTGTTATTTCCCGAAAAAATTACCAACAACTTACTTATTCCCGAGTTTTCAATGATTTCATAACTTTTACCTGGTAAATAAAAAAAAAAAACAACCGATTGTCTAATCAAAAATTGTCAGAATGACAGCGTGTTGAATTAGATTATTACTTCCCAGTCATTGTAAGTACACAAGAACAATTAAACAAGTAACTCAACGGGAGTTTATTATTCACATATATTTTTGTTGTTTTAAAGAAAATCATAGTTAATATAGGAACTCGGATGTAGTCAGATACAGAAGTATAAGAAACTTAATTCAGATGCCAAGAAAAACTGTGGAGTTAAGAAACAAAAAAAAATTGGAACGCCGGGGCGTTTTCAGAATCACGTTCTGAATACATGGTAACAGATTTGTGCGTCGTTGTACCTGCTAAACTGTATAGGTACTGTATTTGGGGAAGGCTTATCACTCCAAAATTATCATGCGAGAATTAATTATAGAGAAGTTTAACATTTTAGAAATCAAGCTTTATTCAAGCAACAATCGCGTGAATAAATCCGTTTTGGTTCCGCAATTTGATTACAAGAGCTTTGTTTCCTCATCGTCTCTCACTACACATGCACGACTGCTAAAAGGTCAGTCTAGAGCGTTTGTTAACTCAATGGTTGAGTTCACGGAGCTTAACGTTTGTTCACAAACACAAAACGTATTGATAGTGCTTTGTGGTGAGGTTTTCAATACTGTGGGCAAGATTAAAGGAAGTATATCTGGCTACATGCCTTTTGTGATTGTATTGTATAGGGTTGGGTTTAGAAACGTGCTACCTCGCTAGATCGGATCTGAGACTATTTGAGGGTTCTAGCCTTCTAATACCTTATAAAGTAAGACTTTTTTAAATTAAAAAATAAGAAATATTTTTTTAGGATAGGAACGTAATATTTGAGTCATAAACCTAAAATTAATTTTGTTGATAAAGTAACGGGTTAGGTTGGGTTAGAACTGTGACCAGTGACCCACAGCGCGTGAGCCGAGCGAGCGAAGCGAGCGATGCCGTCGTAGCGGCCGGCGAGCGTAACTTCAACTTAGATTTTGTACCGACTAATTTCGGTTTTGCTTTTGTTTTGCTCGTTCAGAATTTAACATCCTACTCTAGTAGAGTAATAAATGAATGGGCAGTAAAAATTTTGGAATGAGCAGTTAGGTAAATAGTTGGCAGTTCATAAATAAAATATTTACCTTGCCAACTTAAAAATACTACTTCTTATTTTTAATTTAAAAAAAAACGCCGTCTCTGGTTTAAAATAATTTTTGTATAGGGTTCAGACCCACAACTTGTCTCACATTCTTACTAGCAAGGAAGCACGTTTCTAAACTTTAACCATTGTATGTATTGAACGAAACGTTTTATTGGTTTTCTGAAACGAAACTTGTTCGCTTATGACGAGGATCTAAGTATGGCCAAGATCTACATATGTCGACTGTGTACTACGGCTACTTTCCGAAACCAATTTCAAGGAAATCTAGGAAAACTTACGTAGAGTAAGAAAGAAAGAAAAAAAAAGGTCGAACACAAACACCAAAAAGAACAAGTTGGGAGAAAATATTCGTCACATTCTCGAAAAACGGCCATCGCTCAGCTTAATGCTACGACCCTATGCGAGACAGAGCACCAGCGATGGTTTTCAGCGACATCCGGCGTTGAATGACGTCGACCGGTGCAGCAAACGCTAAGATTAAAACAAAATACATACACATAAAAACTAGAGTGTTCAATAAATTAAATACATAAAACAATATTTAAGAAATGGTAAAATTCCGGGCATCGAATGCTTACGCGCCGTTAGCCTTTTAGAATCTGTGCCATTAGCCTTTAATAAGCTGCCATTTAAAATTTAATTTTGGGAAAATTTGCTGAAAACGATTCATACAACAATAAAACTTGTTCAAGACTTCAAAAGTCGTATTCATTCATAGTGATTGCGGAATATAACGTTTCATTTTACAGAACCATTTCGATTACGTTGTTTCACAAATACGAGTACAACAAATAGCTCAATATCGTCAACTGCAATATCAAACAAAATTGATTGTGGAACCCACTTTTCCTAAACCAATAAAAATATACGATTCCCCTCTGATTCCATCTTGAACATAAATTGAGATGATGAGGAATCTGTTGGCAATTTTATGTTATTAGCTTTGGTTATACCTACATTTTGGACATTAACCACAAAACTGTCATTAATGGTAGTTTTCATTCTTCGATAAAAATTTAAATATGTATACATATTCGCCACCCCTAGAAGTGATACAGTATTGTATTATAGATTGACATAGGGTCAAATAAACTTGTGTTATTAATTTTGGATCTGAGATTGTTCGCATTTTTTTAAAAACATATATTAGTTTGTGCACTCTATTAGCTAGGCTTTCAATATGTTTTTTAAAAGAGAGTGTATCGTCCATTATTACCCCAAGTATTTTATGTTGCTCGTTTTGACGATAAAGGGACATTTACACATGTTGACTGTACGGTTTCCACATTGATGGGCATATAAATGAGGGTTGGTAATGAGTTGAGGCTTGCGCATGGAGAAGTGAACATATTTAGTCTTGTCGGCATATCGTATATTCATTTAAGTGCCTAAGTATACGGTTTTACAACAAGCTCCCAGGTCTCGTTAAAGAACTAAGGCGCAATGAGTTTAAATCATCTGTGAAACAAAAACTCTGTCAAGCTAAAAATAACTTGGATGACATAAAGGCTTGGAATTAGTTAAGCTATTCCCAAGCAATAAAATATTTTATTCTACGGTGTTTTAAAATTAATATTGACCTTTTTATTCTTATTGATTTGACATGATTTTATTTCATCTTTTATTCTTTTGACATGATTTATGAATTTTTTGGTGACATTTAAAGAGAACACTGACTGTAAATGTGAGAGCCATGCAGGCTAGATTGAATACTTGACTTTATAACTATATATAGTCTGTCGATTTTGAGTATTTTGTATGTGGCTAACGCAAATGCTACAGATCTGGTAGCGTCGTGTGACGGGTCGTTAAGCTCCCTTAAATAGGGTTGAGCTCCCTAGAACCCGGACCTCCGAGTTTGTTTCAGGAAACGCCGGCGGCATCTAGTTATAAAATATTGACGTGTAAAATATTTTCAAAGATCTACTTACCAATCATTTCATTTCTTTCCAGTTCATTTAATTTCATTCTATGAACAAAATATTCCATAAGATGTCTTTCAATACAATCAATTCCAAACGGCTTACTGTCAGAAGTTTAGCAGCCGCAATCCATTGTAGTGTTTGAAGTTTGTCGTAGTATTAATAATAATAAATAATAATGGTAATACTTATTTGCTTATAAGGGTTTTCGTAGTACATAATGTTTGGTACTAAGTAATGAGCAGAGTAAAATATTTTTTGGGTGAGCTTTTGTTCTCCTTAATACAGGTTGATCAGCAACTTAGCTAAGGTGCTGAGCAACATGTATTAACGAGTGAAAGTTTGCTTCCTAGTTAATTTTCACAATAAGATTCTTGTTGATACAACATAATTGAGTTGAAATTTACATCATTGTGTAACACCTTGTTAAATATAATAATGTCTATGCAATTATTAATAGTGAAAATGGTTAAAATTAAGAGAAGAAAATAAAAATAAAAACAAAGAGAGAAAAACGTATGCGTATCTGATTGTGATAAGGAATGTGTGTAGGTATGTGTTTGTGCGAGAGATGTGATGCGGGTATGTGGGGGAAGTGTGTGTGTGTATTTTTGGATACGAAGAGTAAGCTTAATATTTTACAATGCATGTGCTCAAAAGGACTTAAAAAAAATCTAAAAGATCAAGAAGAACTTCAGGAGACCCGTAGAGACGACTTAAGCGAGCGGAGTTCGGATTCATGCATTATTATACATGCTGTGGATGAAAATGCTGAAAATAAATTAATCCGCGAGGTCGAGGCCTATTTGACGAACAGGGCCGTCATCTTCACCGGTCACCAGAGTGATTGGAACTGTCGAGTGCGATGTCCCACAGGGATCGGGCGCGGGGCCGCTTCTGTGGGATATCAGTTACGACTGGGTGCTGCGCGCCGACCACCTTAGTGGCGTCAGCGTGGTTTGCTACGCTGACGACACTACTGGTCCTGGCACAGGGAAGGTCACACCAGGCTGTGGTCGAACAACCGGCACGCGGGGTTGCGATAATCGTCGAGAGGATCCGGCAATTGGGACTTGAAGTGGCCCTGCACAAGTCTGAGGCCATGTGTTTTCATGGTCCTCGGAACACACCACAGTCGGGTTTCTGTATAACGGCAGGGGGTTTCACATCGGCGTCAAGTCGACGATGAAGTACCTGTGACTCGTCCTCATCAACCAGTGGAACATCATGGAGCATTTCCGAAGTTTGTCTCTGGGAGACAAACGTCGGATAATAAATAGATAGTTAAATAGATTTTAAACCACGAAAATACAAAGTGATCCCCAATACATTTAATTGCATAGAATGTATGTTTAAAGTGGTTAGGGTTTTAATTGAAGACAGACTTTAAGCTTAAAAATGAGTTTGTTACCAGATAAATGAAGATATTTTGTTCGTAATTAAATGAAGTAAACAACACGATGATGAACTTTTATTAACTTAAATTAACTTTGGTAATATTTTCGGGTTAAACTAATGTTTAGAATTTTTATAATCACTGAATTACTTTCTTAATACTAGCTTGTTACTAAAGAGCTACATTTAACTTTAAAAACATTATCATCGTGTTTAAAGTGTTCACATAGACACATAGTGTCGGGTAGCGCGTCTTTTGAGACAAGGAGTCGCTTAATACAGATAAATAAGAGCCCTGTGAAAGTGTTATAGTGAAAACTATTACGTACTTAAATGTACTCGTAACAACGGCCATAGTTCCATGGAATTAAGTTTTTAGTGAATTCCACAGGCATCAACAGTTTCAACATATTCCACTGATGAATTAACAATAAATAGCACACTTTCATTAAACACTGTCATTTACTACTGAAATAGGCTTAGAATTGATTTGATTGATTTTATTTTGACTGACTTATGCCAAACAGATAAATTACATTCAGATGATATGATTGGGTGTTTTGTGCAGACTATGGCGCCTATATAAAACATTTACGAATACATAAATTTATTATTTGATATGAATCAGAGTCATTATTATCGTTGTAAATCCACCTACATTCCGAGAGAACGTAAAACAAGTCAGGTCATCGAGTCGCATCGCTGTTGTTAGCCTTTGTTAGCAGTAAGTGATGTGGGAGACGGTATCGATGATACGAGTATTTTTGATACATTTTAAGTTTGTAGATCGGGTTCGGGCAATGGAAGAAATTAGGGATAGTAACCAAATAAAACTTTTTTAGCTTGTGGTATAAGCTAAAAAAGTTTGTCCTTTTTTTGATTATACCATAAATCATGAACATATTTTGTGGAGCACTAAGTGCTTATTACGCAATATATTTATTGTATTCCACAATCTGAACTTAGGTTCAGATTGTGGAATGTGGGTTTCTCAAAGACATGATAATTGAGGACCCTGTCGGGCACAGCAAAGTAGGAGAGAGGAAGAGGGCTTTGACTAATAAGGTATTCTATATAATATTTAAGTAATTATTTTATAATACATTTAATTTCAAGGCAGTCATTTATCTATAGAACTCTAATCAATTACCGTTATCACGGATACATGCGTGGCAATGCACTAATTCGGTTAAGCATCCATTGCATCTCTCCCTCACGTTGATATAACGAACGTCCTTAATACCGCGTAATGTTTGCGTCGCAGTCCGAGTTATCTTAATAGTTACTCTGATTATGCTCTCCGGCTCTTACAATTTGATTGCCTCAGTGACGTTACTGAGACACGGACGAGCAGTTTGGTCAGCAGGGTTCCGGGTAATTGAGGAAAATTATGAAAACTCGGAGTTATGTACATTAGCATAATATTGTTTATATTAGTACTTATCAAAGGACACACTTTGCCCAGACTAGGAAAAGCTAATGACGCTGCTTCCTTATGCCGAAGACTCTCGTAGGAGATAGACAATAATTATTTAAACGATAACACAAATTGAATTCATAATTCACAGTAGTCTGAATATTAAAATGCAAACTTTTAAATAATATTCCTCTCAAGAGCAGTCTACAGCACATCACTGTTTCCGCTATATCTGCAGTAAGTATTTTGCAGTCTCTTTTAATGAATCTCTGATGGACTAGAAATATTACATTTGCCGTGGAACACAATATTTTGTGTCATACCATAACATAACATCATGCCTGTAATCCCAGAAGGGTTAGGAAGAGGTGTACCTACAGTACCCACATTTCGCCAGTTATACTTAAGTGGGGTACCTATTACATGGGGTAATAGGGGAAGAGCCTATTTCCATCAAGCGGGCACAAGTCCAAACTCCGGGCTGCTGCTGAGAAATTCTAGAGAGACAAACCCAATACGAGTAACACTTTTTTTGGCTCAATACTTTATAAATACATGAAAATAAAACGGGACGCCTTGTTTGCCAAGAGCGTTATTATAAAAAAAACAGCAGGTTATTACATTTCGGTAGCAATTCGTACCTACATGATCTGAACCAAATTTCTAAAATGTTTTAAACGTCAAAATGGCAAAAAATTAAGAAAAGAAGCAGTGTCGCCTGGAGACGACTTGAATAATAACAAAAGAGTTCGATAACGGGTCGAAGCCAGACTTGTGCTTAGCTATCGTTTCTGGCTACTTTAATAAGTACGAGATCATAGCAAACTAACGAAAATCATAGCAATTCAGGAGTAGCTTTAATGAGAAGATATATCATAGGATGTTTTGTAATGATGCTGCGTTTTATTACCGCGACAGATTTACCTAAAGTTATACATTTAAGAATGTTACTTGGTTATTTAAACAACGTATTCAATATTGGAGGAGTCAATCCATCGAAGGTTTTCACCTTTTTCGTTATGCACAAAGCTACGTCCGCGCCAGTATTTTATTTGTGTATGGCATCTCATAGTTGACCTTGAGAGGTCGTGATTACTTAACCGGACTATCGTGTGGCTGCCTTAAGCGGACTCAAAGCCTTAAAACTACTTACATTACTAAGCGAACGCTCGCTAAGGGCACCCCCTGTGGGGTGCGGACCTCGGCTTAGGGCGTCACTGACGAGAGTACAGCAAGATGGGACAGCTAATTTAAAGCTACAGGCTCAGCTACGGCGCGGGCTGGCACTTCGTCGAGCAAGGGTCGGGGAGGACAGTTACGTCGGGGTCTTCGCGAGGGACCTCGGCGGCGAGGTCGGAATGTCGGTCTGTGTTTGTGCACTGTACTGGGGCCCTATTATGAACTCTTATTTCCAGGCAGTTTACGGCGTAAACAGAACTGCCTTGCAATTTCGTATTATGAACTCGTCAAACAAGCCAGTCAGCGATCACGTGACACCCTGGCCGACTTCTGGCCGAATATTGCCCGGCAATACCGTATTACGAACGTTCGTTTGACATTTCGTTCCGTATTAGAACTGTCAAAAAGTAACCTCACAATCCATTCAGTTTACGCTGCTTCAGAGGAGCTTTTATTGAATTGTTTAGGATTTATTTGGAAATTATTGGAGTGTTTTCTATATAACATAAGAAAATATTATCATGTGTGACGAAAATGAACTGTTTGAGTTCCTGGAAAGTGATTCTTCTCGGCAAACTTGTGAATCAACTAATAAAAGGAGATGACTTCGTGACCAATCTAATGCGTTCGACATGGATGATGTGCAGTTCACGACTTAGGACTGAATCTTTGTGAGCAGCTGAGGCCTCACATGTCATGAGACGTGTGATCGCACGCAAGGCTAAGAATAGTAAAATACACTTTCCACTAAATAAATAAAAGGATAATAAACGTATTATTGAAATCCTAACAACGGCCTTTCCTTTTGGTGTTCACCTTTAACCCATAACGGGCTTACAAAATCCACGGATTTATCCGTGAAGACTAAGGTAGTTGTTTTTATTAAGTATGAACTTTACGTAAAGTTTTAACTAAACATTATACTCATTTTAGGTTTTGGTTGCATTATCATAGTATGCTACTGGCTCCTACCAACGCCCTATTGGTCATATAGGCTCTCATTCAATGTCCCAGCCAAAATTTTCTATAGTAGATGCAAATCACTGAGATTTCTTCAGACTTCTTAGAAGTAGTATAAAAACTCCAACAATCTTTCCAGATGAACATAAGTTAGATAACGTGCAGACGAGGCGAGAGCGAGAACGCTCATCCACTATTAAAATAAAACTTACATTGTATTAAAAACATGAATATTAATTGAAATACTCAATAACACTTTCGCCACCTTTTTGTTTATACTCGTACTCCGTAAATCTTATAATGGATCCTTCCATTAAACAAACAATACGATAGTGTACTTGTCGGATTAAGCCCAGACATCAGAAGTAAGACTCAGGTATGACAATACATTTTCAATTGAACAATCAGTTAATAAGTATCATGACTCTCGAAGTATAGAAATTGAATTAAATAACTAATAATTTTAATGAAGGCGGTCACATAGGGCAGTACTGACTGTCAGGGACAGTGGTCCATGCACCCACCGCAATAAGGACAGTACTAAATGTCAGAGACATCGTTCCACGTCCAATAACCGGGCAGTACTGACTGTCGAGAGACAGTGGTCCGTGCACCAAGACGCATCCGTTCGAAATGCGTGCTGATTGAACAGCGCAGCTCCTTTTAAAGGCGATCGCTTGACAGCGAAACGTCACAACATTTTATTAGATTGGATTCAAGTCTATTAAGCCAAATGATCTATAGAGTGAATGATTTCTTTATGATGCGTCTGGTGCACGTTCCACTAGCGCCATCTAGTCGCCGTCTCTCGCAGCTGCTAATCATTATGGCTGCCGTCACGGCCATTCTGACAAATCACTCGTCCTCGAGTGCATTCAGTCATCTAATAAAAAAAAGACTCATTAATTCATATCATCATCATCGTTACATATCAAAATAGAAAATATCACTGGTCTAGGTTTTTCTTTATAAAAGAAAACCCCTACAGTTTAAATATGCTGGTCTAAATCGTCACCCACTAAAGCAGGTGAGATTCCTGCAGCTCATCACAGAAGTCACTGGTCTAGGTATTTCTTTACAAAAGAAAACCCCTACAGTTCAAACATGCTGGTCTAAATCGTCACCCACTAAAGCAGGTGAGATTCCTTCAGCTCATCACAGATATCACTGGTCTAGGTATTTCTTTACAAAAGAAAACCCCTACAGTTCAATCATGCTGGTCTAAATCGTCACCCACAAAAGCAGGTGAGATTCCTTCAGCTCATCAAAGATATCACTGGTCTAGGTATTTCTTTACAAAAGAAAACCCCTACAGTTCAAACATGCTGGTCTAAATCGTCACCCACAAAAGCAGGTGAGATTTCTTCAGCGCAACACAGGATCATCATCAAATAACAGCAGGAGTGATCTTAATATTTTTTTTGCAGAGATGATCGTCTCCCACAAAAGTAGAAGAGACCATACTAGTTGATCATTCCAAAGATTCTATTATAGCTTCGGAGTTATCTACACTTAATGTTCGAGAGCTAACAGATAAAGTTTTTTTCGAGTTATTTAAATCATTTGCACTAAGGGTGCGAGAGCTTACAGAAAGTGTTTCCTCTGAATCATCCGCAGTCAATGCACGAGAGCTTAGAGTACGAGTTTCCCCTGAATCTGAGGTCATATTATTATTTACAGGTACAATAGCCATACTGAACTTATTATCTGCCACGGTTCGTTTATGATCATCATCACTATAATTTTCGTCAAACAGTGACTATTTTATAAGGTCACTTATTTTTTTAAATCTAAATTAAATTGATGTCTTTCTTCGCAATTTACAAAAAAAAATACACCTGCAAAAGGTTTAATCCGGGCTTTCCCCTTATTAAACCTTAGTGTCAGCTTTAGTCACTCTTTGATTTTTTTTTTTTGATGCACGATGAACGAGCAGTTTCACTTTAAATTTACAGTTGTTTCAGAAGAACTAGGAGTTATTTTAGCAAGATTAAGTGAGGAACCCCGAATGACAATTAGAATTACATTCGCAATCAGTAAAAAAATGTTCTTTAAAGTTTGCATGATCCTCTCCCCCTGACCGTTAGCTCTACTTGAACCGGTTGCTATGAAAGGGAGCTCTATTGTATTATCATTATAAAAGTTTTTAAACTTACTGCAGTCATTAAAACTGAACAACATTCTTTTCTATCACTTTTTCCCGAAAGTGTTCCAGTTAGATCTAAATGAATTGTGTGCCAAGGGATTGGATGTTTTGGAATTGAATGTAACGGCACTTGCTGTACACCTGAAGGGCCTTTGGAAGTTTTACATACTGCACAGCAAATAAACTTTTTAAAAATTTTGCCATGTCGGGAAACCAATAAAATTCGTAAACTTTTCCTAAAGTCTTGTCAAAACCTAAATGTTGTATTTCATTATGAACATGGGTAATTTGGGACCAAACCAATGAACGATAGGTAGCCAACTAGAAACTCCTCTACGTTCTGTGGCAGCACGCACGTTTTGTGCGCGCGCCCCGCCCCGCGACACACTGACGCTCAGCTGTGTGTGACTCATATTTATAACCTCGGTACATCTAAATATACCGATATACTTCTGATTATATCTTCATCTGGAGTTTCATCCCTCTACTGCCTAAACGCCAAAGTGGTGACCCCGAACGAAGCAACCGCAAGAAAACTATGCAGCGTGACACCGAACAACCAGACATGAAATTAGCAGGAGCAAGCTCAGCGAACTCACAGGACGTTACGCTATCACCCCAACATATCGCCGAAATCTCGCTTTCCCTTCGAGTACCACCTTTCTGGCGCGACAAACCCCGATTATGGTTCATCCGTTTCAAAGCAGCTACGCGTGATCTCAAGACAAGTGAAACACAGAAGGCAAGATGGTCATCGCTCAGCTACAAAAAGAAGACATCGAGCAAATATATGACTTATCAAACAATCCGTCTGCCGATCGTCTATATTCAGTCATACAGAAACGTCTTATTTCTGTGTACGAATAATCTGATGGCGAGCAGCTACAGAAGCTACTTTCGGATATGGAACTAGAAAGCCTAGCCAAATACTACGTCACAAGCGCAATCTCGCTCTCAATAAGGTGCCAGATTACACACTAAGGCTCATGTGGATGAACTTACTACGCGCACGTCCGATCACTACTTGTAGTAAGTGACACAATAAGCAAGGATACAGCATTCGATGAATTAGCCAAGCTCACCGAAAAAAAATGCTTCAACAAGCAAGTGAAATTTCCGCAGTATCTGTCACATCAGCGTCAACGTCCCAGCAAAACCCACCTGTGAGTATACAAAATCACGTCGAAGAAATTAGAATTGCACGTCTAGATCGCCGAACTGAAGAAGTCATACCGCCACAAGAACCACGACCGCTCGCGCACGCCACCGCCGCGACACCACAGGCGCAACTCGTACCGACCGCGTTCGACGTCACGCCTCCGCTCTGGTTCAACTATACCGTCAACGCATTCAATTTTAACAAAGCAGGGAAGACGGAAAACTAAAGGAGGCCTGGTTCTATCTTCCTATACAATATTCCTGGTCTTGAACCTTGCGTACGTGATATCTCGACAGGTAATTGATTTATTTAGGAATTGCTATCATTTCAAAAAGTACCGAATCGCGCTTCCGATCTTTGTCTAAATGTAAAATTTACTTTACGAGGTATAGAACTATTTGTGTTTGATAAATTGCGAAACAAGAAATCTGCATGAGGCATCTTTCGACCTTCTTCGTACACGATATCAAAGTCCTAAGCCTGCAATATAGCCCCCACCAACGGTGAAGCCTTGGAGTCAAATAACGTGATCAAACAAATTGAGTGAGAAGCCTTATCTATGGGAGTTCGGTAAATACAATGAATTTTCGTCCATGCAAATAATAAGCTATAACTTATGCAGTATCATTATATTTTTGGATAAGAACTGCACCATATCCCTCACTACTTGCATCGGTATAGAGTTAAATGGGCAAGGAAGGGTCAAAAACTGATTCGGGCCTTAAAATGTGGATAATTTTTGCGTGTATTTGGTCATGCTCTGGTGTCCAGTTAACATTGCCTTTACCCCGGCCGAATTATTTGGAAATTGAGTAACAGACTTGGGACATTAATTAAAGCAAACTATTATTTTATTTTTTTGATTTGGTCTAATCACCCCAGCTATTCAGCTTGGACTTTCAGAAACTGAACACTTCTTAAAATTAAACAGGAACCCCGCATTGGAAAGGTGGAGACGATGTGGCCTGGCTCCCCGCAGACGTAGCATGTGACTTGTGACTTTTGGTTGACACGTTTATACGCAAAAATAGAACGATTAAATGGCGATGCCCGGTCCTGCCACGTACGTTGCAGTTGCCACGTAATCCAAACGTAGCACGAGGGCGTTTGACGTCAGAATCGTTTGACTCGGGCAATTCTGACCTTCGTTTGAGGATATGCCTCGCAGTATTCGTAATAGCTAAGATTTGTTATTTATCACAGTCGATCTTAATTCACGACTTATTTGAACATCAGACATATATGGAAATGGCAAAACCAGACACAACCTTTTCAGATAATCTTGCGTCCGGGATTTGGCAAAGACATTAACATGCTTGAGCGGCGGTCTCAGTAGAAATAATTTGAAATTTTAAGGATATTGTCAAAGTGATCCTGAATAAGAATAGGGCGAGAGAACCGAGCTTTAAAAGTCTCCTGGATATCTTCCTATTAATATTGACCTATGATTTTGGTCAGTTATGTGGCTGCGCGCCTTGAAGACAATAGGTCAACCTCATGATTAAATAGACACTATTCAAATTTTTGCTCCTAATTATGGTGTCTGAAAGCCAACACCAGCCCCCTATGTCTGAATTGGGGTCGTCAGGATCAAACGGTACCAACGCCGTGAAACGTTGAGGTGGTGCATTGGACCGGGGCAGCAGACATCAGTTAATTTTGCAAGATATGCTTCTAAACTATTTGAGGGTAGCGGAATATTTTCCTGCATGTTTTGTGATGACGAATTGCCAGAGGTGGGCGAAAATCCGATCCCACTTCTGATGTCGGATTAAGCCCAGACATCAGAAGTAAGACTCAGGTATGACAATACATTTTCAATTGAACAATCAGTTAATAAGTATCATGACTCTCGAAGTATAGAAATTGAATTAAATAACTAATAATTTTAATGAAGGCGGTCACATAGGGCAGTACTGACTGTCAGGGACAGTGGTCCATGCACCCACCGCAATAAGGACAGTACTAAATGTCAGAGACATCGTTCCACGTCCAATAACCGGGCAGTACTGACTGTCGAGAGACAGTGGTCCGTGCACCAAGACGCATCCGTTCGAAATGCGTGCTGATTGAACAGCGCAGCTCCTTTTAAAGGCGATCGCTTGACAGCGAAACGTCACAACATTTTATTAGATTGGATTCAAGTCTATTAAGCCAAATGATCTATAGAGTGAATGATTTCTTTATGATGCGTCTGGTGCACGTTCCACTAGCGCCATCTAGTCGCCGTCTCTCGCAGCTGCTAATCATTATGGCTGCCGTCATACTTTCATACTGTTATTGTTATTAACTAATGTTTGTCAAACAATACTTTCATTGAAGTTGGCGAATTCCCCGCTGACCTTCAAGTGGAATACGTTCGGAAACCGCGCGTTACAATTTGCAAACAGGAAATATTGTATAAATTATTATAATCTAGAATAGCACACTATAAATTGCGTTCATATTTTCACCTACTATACTAGACTAACTAGTTTAATATATGGTATTTATTATTTTTATCATAAAATACGTGATTTTTGAAAACCGTAACTTCCCTATAAATAAATAATTGGGTTTCTGAACGTTACGTCAGAGAATTACAAGCCAGCCATAGACAAACTACCCAGCGTGAAGTCGCTCAGAACTAGGAATGTCATAATACGAAATTTAACCAACCCGTGAAATGAATTGCCTGGAACTTGCCTGGTTTTTAAAAAGTTCGGAATAGGCCCGCTGGTGGCCCTACTGCTGTCCTGGATGAGAGTTATGTGGTCATCGGGATGGGGGAGGACATGCTTGGGACGGCGGACATGGCTGACGGAGGAGGGAATATAGGTAGCGGCCTTGACAACCAGAGGGTTGCGGTGATTCGCGGCGGTCTCAAAGAAACGCTTTGAAATGCGTTTCATAAACTGGCGGATAGTGGGAATCCTGAGGTCAAAGTGGAGAATTTCGTTGCGAACGTACCAGAGGGAGCCTGTAATCCTACGGAAAAACTTGTTCTGGAGGGTCTGCATTCTATTGAAGCGATGGGGCTCGGCGTGTGCAGAGACTGCACTGGCATAGGTCATGATAGGTGATGATACGCCATTTTCACTTTAGTGACAATTTGCTTCGTGCATTTAGGACGAAATGGAGTCTACCTAGAGCGAAAGCGGCGCGCGAACGAGCCGCCTTAATGTGCTCTGAAAAAGAGAGGTGTTCGTCGAGAACCACACCTAGATATTTGGCTCGCTTCTCCCAAGGGATCGGCTTGGCGAACATGGTGATCGGTCGAAGTCCGCGCCAGCCAGTCAAAACAATTTATACCCGTACAGCTTTTAGATTTATGGGATTAAAGTCATATTAAAGTTTTTTAATGTTATGTTGTAGAGGAGACTAATCGATTGCAAGCCACATACTACCTATATTTTAAAGAGATAAATTTCCAGAAATTTATCTTTGTTTATTTATTCACAAAATCCACAGGCCTTAAATATTTTAAATTAAAATGTATAAACTAATCTAACAGCCAATTACGGATTTACAATTTATTACCTACACTTATCAAATGCACAGAAACAAACAGGATGACAGGCTATCACCCCCCAAACATACCAAGGTGTGCAGTGTGGGTGGGTGTGCAGTGTGGGTGAGTGTGTAGTAGTGTGTGTGAATATGAAGAAGTCATAAAACATGTTCCATGTGGAATCAGTAAAATTAAATAACGATATATGCTCGGCGTGAGTTTTGCATAACTTGTAGCATACGGATACATCATGGTATCCGTATGCTATAAGTTGGATGAGCTGGATCTAAAGAAAGAAAGAAGATAGAAATACCGTTTATTTGCTGTAAACATGACGCAGTGATCAAAATCAAAATATTTTATTTCAAATAAACCTACATGGGCACTAATGAAACGTCAGATTCTCGGTGCACGGTTCCAATTGGTCGTTTCCTATGGAGAAGAGCCGGCAAGAAACTCCATGGTTACTCTTTTAAAAATATTTGTCTTTTACAATATTTTTTAGTTACAGTGTTAATAAGTATGGGAGGACAGTGTAGGCCTGTCAAAAAGTACCATATGTTAAACAAATAGACAATGGTATATAAATTTAGAATCCACAAGGCCTACGACGTTCTCACATTTACAAAATATAGAAATAATCTAATAGAATAAAATCAAAACTAATTAAAAATTGTAGGTATATAATGTCAAATAATAAAAATATTATGTCAGAGTTATTTATATGTCAATATCTAATAATAAAAATTAAAAATTAAACACCATTATTTGGGAGCAGTTATTAGAAATTTACATAGTGATGCCGTTTATGAGGTACCAGGGAAGCCACATGTGCAGAGGGAATTATTGCCAAACTGTCTTGTCTTCGTAGTCTTTAATCTTATAGTACGCTTTTTTGATAAGGACACGTTTGATGTGGGTTTTGAACTTTCCATCGCTAAGTTCTGTAACCGACTTTGGCAACTTGTTATAAAAGCGGATACTGTTTATCAAAAATGATTTGCTTGTTTTAGTTAATCTACATTTGGGTAAAACGATTTAATTTTTACTACGTGTATTTATATTATGGAAATCGCTTGTTATTTTAAAAAGTCCTAAGTTTTTGCGAACATACGAAATACTTTCTAAGATATATAGAGAAGGCAGAGTTATTATATCAATTTCTTGGAATTTGTTTCTAAGAGATTCGCGAGGACCCATTTCATAGATCGCGCGGATTGCCCTCTTTTGTAAAATTAAAATTGAATCTACGTCAGCTGCTGATCCCCACAGCAGAACGCCATAAGATATAAGACTGGAAATAAGCAAAGTAAACTAACCTAGCTGTGGCTATATCGGTCAACTGCCTTATTTTTCTTACTGCATATGCAGCTGAACTTAATTTACCTGAAAGAGCTCTAATGTGAGCGCCCCATTGCAATTTTGAATCTAAACTAATTCCTAGAAATACAGTTTCATTATTAGCATCTACTTTCTTGCCATCAAGTTTTAAATTTAAACCCACTTGGGGTACATTTGGTAATGAGAACATAAGATATTTAGTTTTGTTCGCATTGAGTAAAAGATTATTAGCTGCAAACCATTTCGAAAGAACAGCCAGACGATCATTCACATGTAAGACATCCGTATCTTTTCTATCTATTTAAAAAATAAGAGAAGTGTCATCAGCGAATAAAATTATATCTGATAAGTTAGCCATCATGTAAGGAAGGTCATTAATATAAACTAGAAATAAGAAAGGGCCTAGAATTGAACCTTGAGGCACGCCCATCTTAACTAAGGATCCCGAGGACGTCGCCCCGTTAACATTCACTTTCTGTTGCCTGTTTGATAAATAGGAAAGAACAAGATTAGCGGCTTGTCTACGAATTCCGTAGTGGTGTAATTTACAGATCAGTGATCATTTACAGATCTAACACAGACACCAAAGAGAACAAAGTGGGGGAAAATATGCGTCACATCCACACAAAACGGCCATCACTCAGCTTAATGCTACGACCCTATGCGAGACTAAGCCCCAGCGCTGGTTTCATAGATCTTCCTTATTTGCAAACGAACAGAGATATTTTCGGGTGTCAATGTGCTGATTCTAGTGCAATTCGGGCCCTGTCAGAATATCAGCGCTGCGTTATTTATTTTTTAAACATCGCAGCATTATGCTGAGATAGGAGCCTTTTTGGCCTCGCACACGTCTTTTACCTTTTTTTGGATATTAATTCTGTTAGTTTACATATTCTTTGTGTAAAAAAATTTTCCTTCATTTTATTTCTTCTACTATTTGTATTCCCTGTGCGTGTCCCAAATAAAAATATTTTTCTTTCATTTCTTTCAATTTCGTAAAATTAAACATTACCCACCCACACTTCGCCAGTTATGTTTAAGTCCCATGTAATAGGGGGCGAGCCTATTGCCATCAACTGGGCATAAATACAGACTCCGAGCTGCTACTGAGAAATTTGTAATTTATTATTTTCGTATAATTATGAGCAATTAATCTAGGATTTATATTTGCGTAATTAGTTAATGTGTGTATGCAATCCTTTTTTAAATGCCAAGGTGGTGTTACTAGTTGCTAATTTTGAAATTCTTTTGGCGAGTTTTATCGACCTTTCAGCCTCATATTTTATGTTTATGATGTTCTGGTGAAAAATTTGAAGTCTATTTTTTGCACCGCAACGTGGTGTAACTTTAGCGAAAAAAAATGTTTATTTGTAAAAAAACTATGAATTCATAATGATGCACTGAAATATAAAACATCACCGTAATAATAATTTAATCCCTATCTGTATGTTTTATATAGCGCAGTTTCACAAATTGTTACTTCCAGCATACTTCATGAATTTGAATTAGTATTACTTCAGGTTGGAGAAAACGTTAATTCCCTTGTTTTTTTATAAAATCGAAAGGATAACAAACCCAATTGTGTTCGCAACTTGCAAAGACAGTAAATACATCTAGAACAACATTACAAGGATTTACCGATGTAAAGTGGGTCGGATAGGGGTTGACGTTCCTCTTAGTTTTCATCGCTTTAATAAAAAAAAGCTACAAACCATTTCTTTCCACAACCCCGATCCCTTAAATTAGGCTTTTCAACGCAAATGGCGTTTCAGGTCAACGCGATGAGATCGCCACTTTCCTCCGCGACCATCAGCTTGACATCCTCCTCATACAGGAAACCTTTTTAAAACCACATCACCGAAACCCGAATATTGCCAACTTTAAACTAGTTCGCAATGACAGGTCTCGATGTCACAAGGGTGGCACACTCATATACTTTAGGAAATCTTTGTATTGTATCCCTATAGACCCACCTCCTCTCTTCTCCCATCTGGAGACCTCTATCTGTCGGCTCGGCATGACCGGCCACCAACCGATCACCATCATCTCCGCTTATATCCCACCCGACAATGGTCCGGAGGATCCCATCTCGCTCCAAAAGGACTTCACTGCCCTCTTCGGTATGAGTGACTCCGTCATCTTGGCGGGGGATCTTAATGCCAAGCACCCGGCGTGGAATAGTAGCACAACCTCAACCAGAGGTAGGTTAGTTTTCAAGTTAGGCGAATCCCTTAACTTTGACGTCATCGCTCCAATGAGCCCGACTCACTTCCCAGGTAATCCTAATCACCTTCCCGATGTTCTCGATGTAGCGCTGCTCAAGAATGTGAACCTCCGTTTGCAATCGATTGAGACGTTCCACGAGCTAAATTCTGACCACCGCCCTGTAGTCATGCATCTTGCACCCTACTCGGGCCCGATCGACCCCAACCGCCCCCCTCAGACCCAGACGATAACCGACTGGAGGAAAGTAAGCGACAGACTGAAATCCACCACGTCGCCTCACTTAGACACCATCCCCGATCACTTAGTGTCAGTCGCTGACACGACGGCCGCAATCGACTCGTTTACAGAGCACGTACAATCCGTATTGACGGATTGTTCACGGGAAGTTCCGGTGATGGAAGACCATCGCTGGAAACTACCTACTGACGTACGTGACCTGATAACCGAGAAAAACGCGGCCATCCGTGCCTACGACTCCTTCCCTTGTGACGCGAACAAAGCCCACATGCGCCATTTACAGCGTGCTGTAAAGAAACGCATAGGGGAGGTTCGCTCTGAGGGCTGGAACAAGATGCTCAGCGAACTCGAGCCCACTCATCAAGCCTTCTGGCAATTACAGAGGAAATTGCGTTCCTCAGAAGAGGTGTCTATGCCTCCTCTCATCCGCCCCGACAATAGTGTCGCTTTCGACAGTCCCGACAAGGCTGAATGTCTTGCCGACAGCCTAGAGTCCCAATGTTCTCCCAGCTCTCAACCAGTAGACCAAGCTCACCTGAACAAGGTCGACGCTGAAGTCGAACGAAGAGCCTCCCTCCCTCCCGTCGAAGACCCTGATGATCCTCTGCCTCCCGTCACTCCAGACGAAGTGCACGACATCATTAAAGGGCTCCACGCTCGTAAGGCCCCCGGTTCGGATGGTATTACCAATAAGGTATACAAACTCCTTCCTGCCCCGCTAATAATGCTTATGACCGCCATCTTCAATGGCGCCTTGAGCAACAACATCTTCCCACAAGCATGGAAAGAAGCCACCGTCATCGGTATCCCAAAGCCAGGCAAGCCAAAGTCTGAGCCCTCCAGCTACCGCCCTATTAGCTTACTCAATGTCCTCGGCAAAATCTACGAGAGGCTTATTTATAAGCGTCTCAAAGACTACGCCGAAGCAAAGAGCCTCATACCCAACGAGCAGTTTGGATTCCGTAGCCAACACTCGGGCACCCAACAGGTCCACCGTATCGTAGAGCACTTATGCGCTGGTCTGCAGCGTAACGCGACGACGGGTGTGCTATTCTTCGACATAGCGAAAGCCTTCGACAAAGTCTGGCACAACGGCTTGATATACAAGCTCTACCAACTAGGAGTGCCAGATCGTCTCGTGCTCATCTTACGAGACTTTTTGTCGAACCGGACCTTTCGCTATCGCGTCGAGGGAGCACTCTCGTCATCCTATTCGCGCCGGTGTCCCTCAGGGTTCCGTACTATCTCCTCTCGCCTTCACGCTGTTCACTAGCGATATCCCAAAAAGTAAAAAGGCTCAGTTGGCTCTCTTCGCCGACGACACTGCCGTTTACTATACCGGTCACTGTCCCAACGCTATAGCTCGTACTCTCCAAACCTCCGCAAACGTCTTAGGCGCTTGGTTTCGGAAATGGAGAATCGAGGTCAACCCCGATAAGAGTCAGGCGGTTCTCTTCTCGAGACGTCGTCGACTCCCTCCCCCACTTCCCAGCCCGATCACTATGTACGGCAAGCCAATCCCTTGGGAGAAGCAAGCCAAATACCTAGGCGTGATCCTCGATGAGAACCTTACCTTTAAGGCTCATATTAAGGCGGTTCGCGCGCGCGCCTCCTTCGCTCTTAGCAGGCTGCAATTCGTACTGACAGCCCGTAGTAAACTGTCCCTCAAATGCAAGCTCCGCATCTATACCGCAGTCATCCGTCCCATCATGACCTATGCCTGCGTTGTATTTGCGCACGCTCACCCACGTCATCTCCATAAGATGCAGACCCTCCAAAACCGTTTCCTCAGAAGGGTCACGGGTGCCCCCTTCTATGTCCGTAATATCGATCTTCACGTCGACCTCAAAATGCCAACCATAAAACAGTTCATGAAACGCTTATCAAAGCGTTTCTTCGACTGCGGCATCAAACATTCTAACCCCCTGATTACAGCGGCCGCCCGCTACACTCCCTCTCGCATTAGCAGTATTCGCCGACCAAGGCATACTTTAATCGACCCCGACGACGCCACTACCCTCCTCCAGGAGAGTAGTAAGGCCACTAGCACGCTACATAAGCCCAAAACCCGATCGCCGTCCTACCGCCCTCGCCGCCGAGGCCCGCCGCGACGCCCAAATCGACGCCCCTCCCGACCCTTGCTCGAGCCAGCCCGCGCTGCTGAGCCTGTAGCTTTAAATTCGTCCCTAATTAATACCAATCCTGATCCAGCTAGTCATTTGCTGCCCTCTTCCAGCGACGCCCTAAGCCGAGGTTCGTACCCCACAGGGGGTGCCCTTAGCGTTGTCGCTTAGTTTTAGTTAGTATATAAGTTTAAGTCCTGGCTGGAGGCCTTAATTTATTAGGGAATCCACAGGCAAGTCCGCTTAAGCAGACGACAACCGCATAGGTTGACCTGCGAGATGCCAAACATACAAACATACAAACATTTCTTTCCACAGATAACATTACCTATTCAATTTTAATTTTATACAGAATCTCATCAATTAGGGAAGGCTGCGATGGAATAATTTATTACAGTGAACATTTTTAATTAACCCTGGCTCAAGAATCCTTTTACATTTTGCTTTTCCAGTAGAGAGGAAATTAATCTAAGCTTGAGGTATGTTTACTACTGTTAGTAGAGAACTCTATCAATCCCTCTTTTTTTGTTATTCCGTGATCAAGCCTATTACATAAGGTTTATTAAGAATGTGAATTTGTGTTCGAAAAAAAGGAAAACAACAGACTCGTGTTTTTACTTAAACAGTTATCCAAACTTCTCATCGAAATAACTTCAAAATGAATATGAAAACTGTAAGATATGTCGGTTGTGCTCCGTCATTAGTTACGCCTCAGAAGAAACTCAAACACAAAGTCAATTTAACAGAAGCGGCTCCGGGTCGCAGTTGATAAAGTTGTCGATACAAAACTTTCAAACGAGCAGTACTTAATCACCACTGACATTTAATTGGTTCTTGAGTTCCGGAAAAGTCATATAATTTGAGACATTGTAAACTTCATCCTGATTACTTTTACTATTCTATTGTTAATCTCCGATTTGATTACATAGGTACCTGAAACAAAAACAAATAAACAAGTTTTTTTTTAAGGGAAAACAAACAATTTATCAAAACATTATCAAATTAAAACTATCACGGTATCTGCAAGAATTATGATTCCGCTGGTTGGATAGACGATGAATTTTTGTGAGGTAATAAGTAATATATAGTTTGATGTAGTACATAATTATAATGTGAATATTTTATCAATGTTGCTTATCACAATGCAGGCATGATTTTGTAGATTGTGCTGTTACCGAGAATAGTAAAAACAATGGTAGAAATAATAAACATGTATATACTAGATACGCATCTGATTGTTGCAAATCCAAGTACATAATAGTGTGCATAATTATCTTTCAAGCATGCAACATTCTTTAAGGTGGTTTTCGATATCCATTCGTATCGCGATCTAGTCTTACTGGCAACCTAGACATATCGAGATATAGACAGATACCGACCCGCCATAACATCTTCTAATAAAATCTAAACTAATAATAAAGCTGAAGAGTTTGTTTGTTTGTACGCGGTAATCTCTGGATCTACAGACGGACTTAAAAAAATCGCATTTTTTTGCACTTGATAGCCCAATTCTAGGGGAAACCTGTAGACTACTTTACATCACCTATGAAGCCACACAAGAAAAATAAGTAATAACTTTATTTCTAATTTCACAATTGACAATAAGGCGATAGGTTAAAACTTTAACAATTTTGTTTTTAAATTGCATAAATCACTGAATATCTCCACTGGAACCCAAGCTAAGATTGAACTTGTGTTATGGGTCCCAGGTTTCTCTCTATTAATAGATTTCCAATTTATGCAAACTAGTGTGGACGTGCATTGGGTAAGTATCTATCGTCAAACTACTAGAAGAAAACAAGTCCACGCTAATCGAAAACGAAGTAATAGAGGACTAAGTACTAAAAGTAGAATAGACAAAGTTGACAGCTGTTACAGAGCAACTGTGTTCTCTAATTAAATCTTAGCGCCTAAACGACAAAGCAGGAAACATTATTAGTAAAAGACCTGGTATAATAGAGTGAGCTACGAACTGTTACAGAAACCTCTATGCATCTGGCTAAAGAGAACTCCAGGACTCACAAATGATTATGGTTAACAATTGGCATGTTGATTACATTTTTGGCGTCATGATATTCAACTACACTAAGCTTGTATTTATGTGTCCACAGACAAATTGCTAACTCCCTGGGTTTACTCGGGGCGATCGAATGCGCCAGAGTGCGCGTCACGCGCATGTGTGTGTCCGTGCCGCTGCACCTGTTCAGGTTACCGCACCCCGCGCCGCCGCCTACCCGCAGCCAACGGCTCCGGGCCAGACGGTCGCCCGCGCCGGACTAGTAATCAACACGCCTTCATCAAGACTTCACGTTTCTCTAAATCTCTCCCGCGTTATTCTATTTCATTCGCGAAATAAGTTGATTTACGATTGTTTTACATTGCTAACTTCACAGATTCTCATATTGACCCTTCTGGTGTACAAATCATTTCTGTGATCTCAATTTAACCTCGTTTGTATCTTTCGCTGTACAACAGCTGTGTATTGTTTTTGATTTAAAAATATAACTATTATAATCTTTTTCGCGGCCTTTCACTTAACACACCTCCTCATATCCCTAAACTGGTGACCCCGACGTGATGAACGTCAGCGCAGCCTTCGTGCAACTACTTCAGCGTGACGTCATCATCATCACTCCCGCAAGTCACACAGCCAGCCAGCAACCACGGCTTGAACGGTTGTCCTGACCATCAGCATGCAGCGCAAGCGCATACCTGGTCATCACCCTCAGCCTCATCAGCAACGTTGGCACAGCACACTGCACATTCGGCCGGTCAACAAGCAGAGCGCTTAATCCCTCTCCTGGTCAACACGAGCAGTCAGCCACCCCGACTCACTGGGGCATCTTTGCAGACAGTTCCGACTCACCGCGAACTATGCGACATCCGGTTCCAACCGACTAGAACCCAACTGGCATTGGCAAGCATCGCAAGATACAAGACTTAGTCCACTATCGACCTCCGGTCTACGGAGGGGGTGATGTGGCGGCATCTACACCGCCACATGCGAACAACGCATCACACTAATCCTGCATCGCGCAATCATAGTTTACCGCGCAGCAAGCATATATACAACTTTCCGACGACAATCATCGGAACGCCCGATCCACCCTCCAGGGGATCAAAGTTACCGTCCCCACGTCTACGGACTTTAGGGATCTCTTTCGCGCCCTACGTGAAAGGAACTACTCCTTTCACACTTACTCCCTTCCGGAGGAAACCCCTACACGCGTCGTTATAAGGCGCGTTCCACAGGAAATCTCCACCGAGGAGATTAAGAGCGACCTTGTCTCACAAGGCATACCAGTTTCCGCCGTCCATCGCTTACATAAAGCGAGACAGGGCCTAGTCTACGACATGGTCCTGGTCATCTGTGACCCCACAGACGGTCACCACCCGATTTTTAAACTTAAGTCGGTGTGTTCGCTCTCAGGCATCTCAATAGAGAAGCCTTACAGAGCTCAATTAATTGGACAGTGTCATCGCTGCCAATTATATGGTCACTCGCAGTCCAACTGCTATGCCACCCCAAGATGCGTCAAGTGTCTAGGAGAGCATGGCACCGCCGACTGTACCCGCCCTAAAGATAGGGAACTATGTTTAGAGCCTCCCAGCTGTGTACTCTGCGGCCAATCGGGACACCCGGCAAATTACCGGGGCTGTCCTAAGGCCCCGAAGTCCTCCTCTCCCAAACTCGCGAAACGCGCGAGCGACCGCCAGCACAGGGAAAGCCCCTGGGGTAAGCCTCCTTCCGCGCTGATGCCGGAGTGGCTCAGTCCGCAGAGGCCGTCTCCCTGGGCTAACCTAAATCACCTGAAGGCTCCCGCAGCTTCGGTGCCCTCTATTCCCGCGCAACCAGCGCAACCCGCTCAACTTCCAGCGCTGATGGCTTCCGCGATCTCAGCGCCTTAGGTAGCCCCCGCGGCCCCTACGGCCTCTCCAGCGAAACCTCAGGGAACCCAGGGCCGAAACAGCGCCCAAATTATACTAAGTACATACGCGGCTCTCTTCACCACCGCCGCGGACAAAATGGCGGAAGAAATCGTTGCTGCAAACGGCAACGCACTTCGCCTTATGGAAATCCTCAGCGCGTATCCCGAGATCGCGCAAGTTCTACACTCACTCAAATATTAATTCTCAATGGATAATACGAGAGTAAACAGTAACAAACCCCGATCCCTTAAATTAGGCTTCTTCAACGCAAATGGCGTTTCAGGTCAACGCGATGAGATCGCCGCTTTCCTCCGCGACCATCAGCTTGACATCCTCCTCATACAGGAAACCTTTTTAAAACCGCATCACCGAAACCCGAATATTGCCAACTATAAACTAGTTCGCAATGACAGGTCTCGATGCTACAAGGGTGGCACACTAATATACTTTAGGAAATCTTTGTATTGCATCCCTATCGACCCACCCTCTCTCTTCTCCCATCTGGAGACCTCTGTCTGTCGGCTCGGCATGACTGGTCCACCGATCACCAACATCTCTGCTTATATTCCACCAGACAATGGTCCGGAGGATCCCATCTCTCTCCAAAAGGACTTCACCGCCCTCTTCGGTATGAGTGACTCCGTCATATTGGCGGGGGATCTTAATGCCAAACACCCGGCGTGGAATAGTAGCACGACTTCTACCAGAGGTCGGATCATTTCCAAGTTAGGCGAATCCCTTAACTTTGACGTCATCGCTCCAATGAGTCCGATTCATTTCCCCGGAAATCCCAACCATCTTCCTGATATACTCGATGTAGCGCTACTCAAGAATGTGAACCTTCGTTTGCAATCGATAGAGACGTTCCACGAGCTTAACTCTGACCACCGCCCAGTAGTTATGCATCTTGCCCCCTACTCTGGCCCAAGCGATCCCAACCGCCCCCCTCAGACCCAGATGATAACCGACTGGAGGAAAGTAAGCGAAAGACTGAAATCCACCACGTCGCCACACTTGGACACCATCCCCGATCACATAGTGTCAGTCGCCGACACGACGGCCGCAATCGACTCGTTTACTGAGCACGTTCAATCCGTTTTGACGGATTGTTCACGGGAAGTTCCGGTGAGGGAAGACCATCGCTGGAAACTACCTACTGACGTACGTGACTTGGTAACCGAGAAGAATGCGGCTATTCGTGCCTACGACTCCTTCCCTTGTGACGCGAACAAAGCCCACATGCGCCATTTACAGCATGCTGTAAAGAAACGCATAGGGGAGGTTCGCTCAGAGGGTTGGAACAAGATGCTCAGTGAACTCGAGCCCACTCACCAAGCCTTCTGGCACCTTCAGAGGAAGTTACGTTCCTCAGAGGAGGTCTCTATGCCTCCCCTCATCCGCCCCTACATGAGCATCGCTTTCGACAGCACCGACAAGGCCGAATGCCTTGCCGACAGCCTAGAGTCCCAATGTTCTCCCAGCTCTCAACCAATAGACCAAGCTCACCTGAACAAGGTCGACGCTGAAGTCGAACGGAGAGCCTCCCTCCCTCCCGTCGAAAACCCTGATGATCCTCTGCCTCCCGTCACTCCAGAAGAAGTGCACGACATCATTAAAGGGCTCCACGCGCGTAAGGCCCCCGGTTCGGATGGTATTAACAATAAGGTATATAAACTCCTTCCTGCCCCGCTAATAATGCTTATGACCGCCATCTTCAATGGCGCCTTGAGCAACAACATCTTCCCACAAGCATGGAAAGAAGCCACCGTCATCGGTATCCCAAAGCCAGGCAAGCCAAAGTCTGAGCCCTCCAGCTACCGCCCTACTAGCTAACTCAATGTTCTCGGCAAAATCTACGAGAGACTTATTTATAAGCGTCTCAAAGACTACGCCGAAGCAAAGAGCCTCATTCCCAACGAGCAGTTCGGTTTCCGTCCCCAACACTCGAGTATCCACCAGGTCCACCGTATAGTAGAGCACTTATGCGCTGGTCTGCAGCGTAATGCGACGACGGGCGTGCTATTCTTCGACATAGCGAAAGCCTTCGACAAAGTCTGGCACAACGGCTTGATATACAAGCTGTACCAACTACGAGTGCCAGATCGTCTCGTGCTCATCTTACGAGACTTTTTGTCGAATCGCACCTTCCGCTATCGCATCGAGGGTGCACTCTCGTCCCCTCACCCTATTCGCGCCGGTGTCCCTCAGGGTTCCGTTATATCTCCTCTAGTCTTCACGCTGTTTACTAGCGATATCCCACAGAGTAAAAAGGCTCAGTTGGCTCTCTTCGCCGACGACACTGCCGTTTACTATACCGGTCATTGTCCCAACGCTATAGCTCGTACTCTCCAAACCTCCGCAAACGTCTTAGGCGCTTGGTTCCGGAAATGGAGAATCGAGGTCAACCCCGATAAGAGTCAGGCGGTTCTCTTCTCGAGACGTCGTCGAGTCCCACCCCCTCTTCCCAGCCCGATCACTATGTACGGCAAGCCAATCCCTTGGGAGAAGCAAGCCAAATACCTAGGCGTGATCCTTGATCAAAACTTAACGTTTAAACAGCACATTAAGGCTGTTCGCGCGCGCGCCGCTTTCGCTCTTGGTAGACTCCACTTTATTCTGACAGCCCGTTGCAAACTGTCACTTAAATGCAAACTGCGCATCTACACCGCAGTCATCCGTCCCATCATGACCTATGCCTGCGTTGTATTCGCGCACGCTCACCCACGTCATCTCCATAAGATGCAGACCCTCCAGAACCGTTTCCTCAGAAAGGTCACGGGTGCCCCCTTCTATGTCCGTAATATAAATCTCCACATCGATCTTAAAATGCCTACCATAAACCAGTTCATGAAACGCTTATCGAAGCGCTTCTTTGACTGTGGCATAAAACACTCCAACCCCTTGATCTCAGCGGCCGCCCGCTACACTCCCTCCCGCATTAGCAGTATTCGCCGACCAAGGCATACTTTAATCGCCCCCGACGACGCCACTACCCTCCTCCAGGAGAGTAGTAAGGCCACCAGCACACTACATAAGCCCAAAACCCGATCGCCGTCCTACCGTCCTCGCCGCCGAGGCCCGCCGCGACGCCCAAATCCATGCCCCTCCCGACCCTTGCTCGAGCCAGCCCGCGCCGCTGTGCCTGTAGCTTTAAATTCGTCCCTATATCACTCAAATCCTGATCCAGCTAGTCATTTGCTGCCCTCTTCCAGCGACGCCCTAAGCCGAGGTTCGTACCCCGAAGGGGGTGCCCTTAGCGTTGTCGCTTAGTTTTTAAGTTAGTACATAAGTTTAAGTCCTGGCTGGAGGCCTTAATTTATTAGGGCAACCACAGGCAAGTCCGTCTAAGCAGACGACAACCTCATAGGTTGACCTGCGAGATGCCATTTATAAAAAAAAAAAAAAAAACGACAATCATCGGGCAGTGTCCCACCAGATACGACATCCATCTGGTTGGAAGATCCTCCCTTTTCCAAGAGCATGAGTGAACTTTACACCCTGTTCCTCATATCCCTAAATTTACATTATTTCTTCGAACATTTTTAATAATATTAAAAAATTTCTAAGAAATAATTTAATTTCAAAGATGGCATGATAAAAATGGGATTATCGGAAAATTCTGTTAAATCTATGTAAATTTGAAGAAGCTAATACGCTTCAAATGTTTTTGAATGGGGATTGTTTCCGTCCTTGTCGCGCGGTACGGACAATGTATGGCATAGTCGTGAAGTCACTTCTACGATAGTGCCGTCCTTGTCTAACACTTATATTAAAACGTTTATGAGTTGGCATTTTATTTTAAAGGTTTTACACTTTTTATAATATTCTTTGCATTATTTGGAAACAAACATATTTTTGAGGTAGAAATAAAAATAAAATGTCACCATCTCCATTATGCAAGAAACGAACGAATGCAAGAAAGAACGAACACATATCCATGGTATGGGAGAGATATTGGAACTACAAAGAGATTATGAAAAACAAACAAAGTAATGATTCATAACTGTTGTAATGATAAGGCTGATTAGTCATGGCTTATGATTATAGGTAAATAAATAGGATTGGAATTTGGTAGCACTAGAAGGAAGCATAATATTTGTCCTAAAATAATAATAACAAACTGGAAACAACAAACATTATAGAATCCCAGTATTCTTTGTGTTTTGGCTTCGGCCACAAGGACTTAGTGGTTGCGGTGGCCAACTATGCCTCCATGTGGGCAAAAAGAAGTTTTGGAAAGTTAAGCAAACATAAGTTGCTCAGAAAATATGTGACTAAGTATTTTGTTTGTTCTAAGTTTTTTCAGCTGGTTGTCTACTGTTAGTTAGAACTTTTACGGTCAGATTACCAACTAAAATACCAAATGCGTTTTTATTTGCAGAGCTTGGGCTATTACAAGATTTTTTCTATTGGATACTTCTTAAGAAAAGTTACAAGAAAACTTATTTAAAGATATTAAATTCAGCTCGGTGGCGAAAACAGCTTAACACATAAAGTAACAGCTAAACCATCACGCCTGATACCCCCAAAGTGTTAGGCAGAAGTATACAGCCACATTTCACCAGTTATGTTTAAGTTCCTTGTAATGGAAGCTTAAAACAGCGAAAGTTTTACAGTGTAGTTACTGAATGAAACAAAAGTTTACCTGTTTTAGGCTATTTAGAAAAAAAATTGATCACTATCATCTGCCTATCCCAACCATGTTTATGTTTTTTGGAAATGGTATCTCGCAGGTCCACCTATGAGGTTGTCGTCTGCTGAAGCGGACTTGACTGTGGTTGCCCTAATAAATTAAGGCCTCCAGCAGGACTTAAAAAAACATAAAACTAAGCGACTACACGCTAAGTGCACCCTCTGTGGGATACGAACCTCGGCTTAGGGCGTCGATGGAAGAGGGCAGCAAGGGACTAGCTGGATCAGGATTTGAGAGATTTTGGGGCGAATTTAAAGCTACAGGCTCAGCGGCGCGGGTTGGTTCGAGCAAGGCTCGGGAAGAGTTTGAGTGATCAGGTTTTGTCCCAACTCTGTTGGAGTCGGCTTCCATTTATATACGCATGACACTCTAACACTGCACCTTTATTTTTTCATGTAAATTTTGACGTTCATAAGTGCCTTTTTATGGGCCTATTTGAAATAAATTCTGAGTGGCATCAAGCAATGGACAAAATTGCAAAACTTTTATATCCTGAATACGAGGCCTTTGCCTAATTTGTATGTGTAATTTATGTTTTGTGTAATGTATTTTTTATGGAAAATAAACATCTTTTCTTTTTTTTCTTTCTGAATATTTGTTTTTTTAGGAAAATTCGGTTTTCGATGCAGGACATGAGAAGTAATTTCTATGTTATGGTGTGAACATCTGTTTCATTTAGTAAGTTTTGATAGTATATAAATAGAACTTTTAAAATCTTTTGTATGAAATAAGAAGTTAATATTGCATTGTTAGGTACTCTTGCTAATTGCAAGTTTTTCCTAATTTATACAATTCAATGAATGAGGAACGACCAAGTGGTATGCTCTATTCAAAGTAAATCAGGCACAACTTGAAGGAAAACAGTCTAAAACTTTATTCCTCGTTGTTTAATTAGATCCCAAGGATCGCTACGGTCCATTTGTATTTACAATACCTCTTTACAATTCAGATAGAAACGCGGCAGACGTATTCAAAGAACGGTGTATTGTAAGGTTTGTAAAGACCCCCAGTTCAGGCAAACTTTACTGAAATGTTGGAAGGAGAGAACCTTCCAACATTTCAGTACGGGTTGACTTCTACTAGGAACTTTTTTGAGTTTTATTAATACGCATCCTGAAAACAACGTTAACGTCGGGACGATGACATATTTCAGACAGCTGGTGCCCTGTGGGCCAAAGATACACGAGAGCAGGACAAATGGTGGAGCCTAAAGAAGGCCTATGCGTCAAACGACGCGCTTATTGACAAAGACTCCGAAATGCAATAGTTGTGTTTTTGATTTATTTAATTTATACTAGCTGCTGCCAGCGACTTCGTCTGCAATCCAGGATGAAAAGGAGCTTATGTCCTTCTCCAGGTTAAGTTCTACCCATGTGCCTTATTTCATTCAAATCCGTTCAGCCGTTTTAGCGTGAAAGCGTAACAAACAAACAAATTTACTTTCGCATTATAATATATACATACGTAAGGAAGTAAGGATTGTAGTCAGTTTTAGTTTATCCAAAAATAAAAGCTTTATCATTATATCATACACCTGCTTTAGACTAAGACAAAACGAAAATCTGTAACGATGTATATTCATTAAAATAAATACACAAATAGATAAAAAAAGCCTTTAACAGGCCAGCCATTGTAGTAACACCGAAGTTAGTTTTGTTTCAATTATTGTGCCTGAGTTTCGATAAAGTTTCGTTACGGAACGTGCGAAACTAACTGAAACTGAAAATTTAATTATTCTGAAACGTTCGGTATTTGAATAGGTGTAGTAGGTACCGAGGGTCTATTGGTTAAATAATAACAGCCGCACGAGTCGGTCGCAGGTTAAGCTGCACTTGCCGAGGCCAGCACATACATATTTCAAAAAAGTTGACTTATGTGGAAGACAACCTTCGGAACAAAGACTTTTTTATGGGGCAACTATTGTTTGTTTATAAGTTTATTTTAGAATTTTCGCTTTTGAGTTTAATTTTAAAATTAAAATTAAACTATTTCTGACAGCCTTCCGTGACATTCATACGCCAGGTAGTTCTCAAATTCAAATCAAGATGAATAATATAAGCCCAAACACACTGTAGCCTCTGTAAAGTATGGTGTAGCCTCTGTACTGTATTCTGTCTCCATCATCAGATCAACTCCAGTATTTGGTATGTTAAAACAATCCATTTTGAATGTACAGGTTGAAGAGATTTAACTGAAAACATCAATGAGTCCTGTACCTCTTTTAACGTATTATAGAAATCGTCATCTCTAAGTTAATATGCAAAAATACGGAATGAAAGTTAATTGCCAAGCACAAGCAGAAACTCTAATGTTAAACATCAAAGTTAAACAAACAGACATAAAGTTCACATCGAGTTCTTACATAATATTATTGGAGCTAGTTTATTCGAGCAAGATGAAACGAGCTACTCAAACTGAAACTCAAATAATTTACGTGAAATTACAAGGCAACCAATTACGGGCACTTTTGAATTGTCAAGGTAGGACGGTCAGAAAAATGTAGTTAGTTGCCCATTCCAAAGCGTAGTAGGTGCCTAAGGAGAAGAACGGGCAAGAAACTCTACGTGCTCTCTTTTAAATCAAATTATGGTTACATTACATTGGTTACACCATTCATGTTGAAATTATACATGTGAGAACGATGCAGACATTTATACTAAACACAAAACTGGCGTTTAGTTAAACTTTTAATAATGATTAGGTAAAAGTAAGTTAAGTAATTAATTGTAACTTATCATCACGCCTGTAGGGTTAGGCAGAGGTGTAGTACACCCACATTTTGTCAATTATGCTTCTTGAGTCCCATGTAATAGACGAATTAATGTAATTGGTGTTGCCGTTTCAATGAACACTAAACAACAAATATTGCCATCAACCGGGCAGAAATCCAGACTCCGGGCTGCTACTGAGAAATTCTGGATAGAAAAACCCAAAAACACTTTGCCCGACCTGTGAATCGAACCCACATCCTCATGCTCAACAGTAGCTATTGCAACCACTAGACCAACGAGGTAGTCCGTTCAGGCAGGCAGCAGGTATATTAATTGTATGTAAAATAATAAAAAATAATATGTTTAAAAATAAATAATATGTATAAAATTTTATAATTTGTTTAAAATACGTTATGTAGAATAAATGGTTTCAATTAATGTGATAACCTAATCGCTCCACTTTATAAATTGATACGCGGCTATGACATGTTTATCGAAGTCCCAAAATAGACTTCAACACAATAAACACCGGGTGCTGTTGATACAGCAATATCGAAAATCTATAAAATAGCTCTAAGATGTATCTACGAGTACTTACCAAAGTAAAATTGTCAACAACTTAAACGAAATGTGGTCAAATTGTACGAGCAAATAGCGACAACAGTTCCGGGATTGTCGGATAGATCTAGCGAAAATTCTATTTCCACACAAGATTTCAGTCGACGTGGCTGAATGTTAAAAATGTTGGTGACTATAAATTTGTAAAACATTCTTTAAAGCTTTCTATTAAGCAGCTCTGGAGTAAATAAACATGTTTATTTGCTTCCCGAAGGCAAGGAAATCTCGTGAAAATTCAGAATTACGTCGCTTAAACAAATTTTGTTTTTGTAAGTTGTGGCAACAGAAGAGAGCGCGAAGAGAGCGGGGGCGGGTTTATCAGGCCTCGTGTCTCTTGATAGGAAATGTCCCGTGTGACGACCACTAACTGTAATGCTGAACATTCTCGAAATTCAAGCTGCAAGCGATGTTTGTGTTTAGGAATTTATAGCTTGTAAGTACTTCGTTCTAGTTGGCAGACGCTGAGCTGAAATATATGACCACAACATGCAAAACCAAGCCAAAAGTTTACTAAACTTTGACTGCTTTTTAGTTATCCATGCTTATTTACAAGATAGTGTAGTAGATTTTCCATATATAAGGCATTTGATTTAGTTGCGAAACCCATATGTGTTCTTAGGCTCAAAAGGAAAAAAACGGAACCTTTATAGGATCACTTCATTGTCCTGTCTGTCTAGACCCTTTTTCTCAGGAACGCCAGGAGGTATCATGTTGAAATTAATAGCAAATACGACGGTCCCTTAGACTTCAAAAAGAGTCAAGCTTCGAAGTCAACGCAATAAAAATACAGTTCCAATTTCAAAATTTCCCTCTACATTACTTGCGAGTTATTATCGTGACTCATAAAAAAATGGATCTGCGCACCGGGAACATTTTCTTTCTATGATTTTTTACGACTTGAAGTGTCGCCTGAAACCGGACGAACCGTACGATAGACTTCAAATGGCATTCATGGATGAAGTCCCTTCTCATGCAACAGTGTATCGTTGGTTTAACGAATTCAAGCTCGGTCAACTAACTTCGGGGGATGAAGAAAGAAGTGATGTGAAAGAAGTTACGGAAGAAAACGTGCTAGCAGTGAACAATTTAATCCAAGGCAAATAGGCGAGTTTCGTATCAAGAGATTCAGTACACACTGCAGGTTGAATCGAGAAGCCTTCACGAAATTCTACTCGTGCATCTTCGCGTGAGGAGGATAGTTTCACGCTGGGTGCCGCACAAACACACCGATGCTCAGAAGCAGGCCCGGGTGGAATGGTGCCGTGATATGATAAACAAATTTGAAGCAGGCTCGTCTCTCAGGGTGTTTACGACATAACTCAGGTGATGAGTCTTGTATTTATAAATTCGATCCAGAAACGAAGCGCCAGTCGATGGTTTGGGTGTTTCAAAACGAATCAGCGCCTACCAAAGTGAAGCGATCTAGAAACGGGGGGAAGATTTATATCGCGTGCTTGTTTAATTTGACTGGCAACTTGGTATCATTTCCTTTACGGAAACAAAGAAGCATCAACAAGCGACCAACACAGGGCTCCGCGGGCTACTACTCCACCACGACAACGCGCCTTCGCACACCACGCTCAACACGAGCGGCTCCATGGACAGCACGCCAGTCAAACTCCTGGGTCCCCCTCCTTACAGCCCTGACCTAGCACCGTGTGACTTCTTTTTATTTCCGAAAATCAAAAATCTGCTCAAAGGGATACAATTTTCGTCGCCGGAAGATGCGCTGTCAGCGTTTGAGGAGGCTGTAAACGAGGTGTTTACGGCGGACGGGAAAATGTGTTTCGGAAACTGGTTCAGACGCATGAAACTTTGAATAGAGGTTAGTGGAGAGTACTTTGAAAAGATTTAATAAAAATATTTACCTACAGTTTTTTTTTTTCGCAAAACTTAAGTGTCTCACGTACAAGCGTTGTGTCATCGCGCTTCTCTTTCTTTTTTACGCAGCCCGACAGCGACCGCGCTTTACCTTTTGTCAGCGTCATAAGGACAATGAGAAGCGATTTATAAACACTAATATGAAGACTAACTGCGAAACATCAAACTCATAAATCTCGCTTATTAAAGTGTTGTGTAAATAAACCAGCGTTAGTTATGCGTTTATCTCAAATACATACAAACATATCACTATCAAGCACCATTGAACATTTCGCTTCTCTTGCTAGGTATATTGACAAAGCAAGTCATGGAAATTCAAATCGTGTACTAAACACAAATAGCGCGCCTTGTTTGAAACTGTTCCCACACAGCGTTTTCATGTGTACTGGACTAGCGCAACTGATCAGTGACGGCAACACGCTGTGAACAATCAATATTACAGTCCGCGAATAGCGATAAATTTGTGAGTTGTAACATAAATAAGTCATACTAATCTCTAGACCGTGATTGGGGTGTTACTTTAAATGTTGTTCCCACACCCCTCTCGTTGAATGTTGTAATACATATTTTTCTCGTTAAAACTAAAGCATGATTTTTCATTGCAAAAATTCTAAACACAATCTATAAAATACCTGAGTTTTCACCACACCTTACCGCTGCTGATACAGATTCATTATTAATTTGATCTTAAACTTGTTTATCCGTGACTTTATTTAGACATTGAACACAAATAAGTTTTATTTATCATTAAATTGAACCATAAAACCACTTACTTAACTAAACAAAAGCGTTATTGGTTTACTGAATCTATTTTATAACCGTAGTAAACCAACCAACGAAAACCACCAACAAACAATTTTACAGTAAAGGTACACATGAAAGTTCATAGTTCACCCATTAACTAACCAAGGGTACGCAAGTATCCCAAATGGTGGTTTGTTTTATTAGGATACTAAACCATACAGTTCATTAAAAATTTACTGAAAGTAACAAACTTAAACGAGCGTTAATATTTCCACTATTAATACAACATGCGAGACTATAAATAAGTCTTAAAATAATTAAAGTTCGAAAGGAAAATGTTTTTAATAGCTAAATTGTAATCTCTACAAAACTAGGTTTTACTAAACGAACTTAGGTATAGCTGTTTTCTCTACAACGGATTTGTTGTCTGATAATACCCTACGTTAAGCTTGGCCAAGAATATGGGACCCGAAATGAAACCAGATGTAAAACCAAACTGTTTAGAAATTTTAATTGTATTCCAGCAGTGTTTTCGACTGTTTTGCATCGAAAGTTGACCTTATGGTCAATTTTAAGAGCAAATTTCAAGTGACGACTGATAAGCATCTAATATCAAATATTGTGAACAGAACTTTGTCCCGGAAGCAATTTAGGGGAATGAGACGAAACCATAGTGCAAAGATAAACATCAATATCCCTTCATTAATTTATTGAGTATGGTTTAGATCCAGACCTAGACCATCGGTTACAGGAAATATAAAGTAAAGTCATAACTCAAAAGCGAAAATATTGGTAGTAAAGTGAAATACAATCGTATAGGCAACTCTGAAACGAGCAACTCCTACTAAGGCCTATAGGCCTTATAGGGAGTGAGGGTATACCCTCACTCTCAAAGTCATGTTCTGCGTAAACAAACTTGCAAAAAAACGTTCAACAGTTACGTACGATATTGACTTATTTTAAAGCAAGCAACAAGCATAACTATTTTGATACTGTTGTAATCACAAAACGATTGTCCATTTATTTTATCCGCTATCGCTTCAATATGATACTATGTTTAGTGACAATAAATAATCAATGAAATTTGATATGACCTATGATCACGTGATGTTTCGATAGCTTATGTCAACCCCATAATTTTTTTTGCTTTTCTACTAGCGTCATCGCTAATCGAATGTTACGAATGTTACTTTGTCTAGGCCCTCAGTGCCCTTGAGATACTTACATACGCCGTAAAAATCGCGGCGGGATTTTTTCGTGCACTGAGTCTTCAACGTACTGCTTAGCACCGAGAGTTGAAAATCCAACAGTGTTTAGTCAACGTGCTAGCACTCTGTTAGATTCTCAATGCTCGGTTCAACACAAAGAGTTGAAAATGCAGTGCGCGATAAAATCCCGGAGCGAGATATTTTCGTCCGTGCGAACATAGTCTAAACAAACGGAAATGACGACACTTCATACGTAGGTAGATAGGTAGGTAAATAATTATTTATGCAAAATATACTTAGGTACCTACTGTGTGAAACTCAGACCAAGAAAAAAATTACTTTATTTTCTTGGGCTGAGTCGATGCCCTCAAGCAATAAGTTTTTAAATTTTTCGTAGTGTGATTTACAAAGATCATGAATAATACTTTTATTGTAGGGAAATTCAAAACAAAATTTTTGTCAAGTAAAGTATCTATATGTATCGATACAAAAGTGTTTTGCGTAAAGAATTTAATTTTCGTAAGTTGCCATTACCGACATAATGGCGTAAATGAATCGTGCAGTTCTTAGTAAATGTTAGAAGTTGGTTATTTTTGAATTATTTTGAGTAAGCTCAAACCGTTATGGGAACTTACAAGCTTTTAAAAGTAAACAATTGATTAATAAATAATCATGTGTCCCCCGGTCTCGTTTTTGACTACAACGGTTTGTAACGATACTGAGACTGTATCAAACTAAACTAACCACAACAAAAAAATAAAATATAATACGTATCGTCTTTGAAATCCTACTGTCCTACTAATCTTTCTATCCTATCTACTATACTACTTCAAACATGAAAGTTTGTGAGGATGGATGGATGTTTGTTACTCTTTCACGCAAAAACTACTGAACGGATTTTGATGAAACTAAACATTAATACAGCTATAGTCTATGTGTTATTCTGAATAAAAGTCCGCGACAGCATACATAAATGAATTGCTTTTTTGTTTTTACAATACACATTTTAGAGTATTTAGTTAACTTATACATAACATAACATCGGTTGGGCAGAGGTGTAGCTATAGTACACCCACATTTCGCCAGTTAGTCAGTTTATTTAGTTATTTCTCATCAAAATGAACACCTTTATCGCCTTTGACGTTTGATGTAGGTAAACTTTGTTTTTACACATATTCATTTGTACGGATGGTTCAAAAGTTACTGAAGTCAAAGTCAAAAGTTAATTGCGAACTAAGTAAACACCGCGGAGACCGCGAGAGGTGCGCACAGCGGGGCTGTGACGTTTCACGGCTAATCCGATGAACTGTGTTTGAAGCCTGGGGAAGAACATAGGCTATTTTTCATCAACACTCCACATGGCCGAAGCCGCGGGCGGAAGCTAGTAAGAAATAACGTTAGAAAAGTCCGTATTGTAATGTTACGTATCAACTTACTGCATTTGGTGTATATTACTCAAACAATTTACGTGTCTTATTTTTGCAATATTTATTTTCTTAAACTGCAAAGTATTTCCCATACATAAATTAATGAATCGTAATTGAATTACACAAAGAAAATGCTTTCAGTTGATGTTTCAATGAACGCAATACTTCGACAGCTTGAAAAGATGCATATTCAATATAACCAAAAATACATTTTTCCTGTAAAACTTGAGTTTTACGCTATCCGACTTAGTACCGATTTCACCAATGAAACTGAACGCGTTCAGCACAACTAAAACGCGTTCAACAGCTGTCAGTGTCAAAATTGCTCTGGAATATTGAAAATGACAGCTCTTGAACTAGGTTTAAAAGTGATGATCGCGTTCAGTTTCATTGGTGAAATCGGCACTTATTGCTTGGGGGCGTCTATGCAAAACACTTAGTAACTAAGAAAGTAGTAGATACGTAACTTATAATATATCATTGGATTATACTAACTATTAAATACATCCCAACGTTTGGAGTCCATGTCGGCAACCAAACCAAATCGTAAATAGAATATCGTAAATAATAAGTCTTACGGACTTACGGTCCGCTAGCAAAGCTAAAGTTCGTAAGAATGGTTAGTTTACTCGATACCAAATAACAAAGCAAATATTAATCCAAGTTCACAGCATAAGTCAATTGTGTCAGAAATATTACAATACAATTTAGAAAGAAAATAAATACGCACGCACAGGACAATAAAGTAATCGTCTAACACTGAAAATAAACACGGAACACCCCGGCGGGCAAAACGTTGCGGTAACGTGTGAGCTTGTCTGAGCGATACACACCTACTACCGTGAGCAGTATGACCACGCACACATTGATATTTGCTTGACGCGATAGCACTACTAGCTATTGAAAATTTACGATAAGTTTTGATTCCGTAATACCAAAAATGATGAATGAAAACTTAATATTTTTTCATGTTTTTTTCGGCGATTCGTAAGTTGATAATATGAGCTATGTTTTCTATTACAACAACATTACAGATATTGTTGTTAATAGTACAAAAAAACTATAAGAAAACATGTCATTTACGCTGTAAAAAAGTGGGAAATACAATTAACTTAAACTTCATTTCCGGTAAGTTTTTTTGAAAAAAAAAAGATGTAGGAACCTAGATAAATACTGTCATAATACGAATATAAGCATAATGTGATAGAAATATGCTTAAATTGCAAATGGTTTAGGTATTAAGTTTGTATGGACAATTCGAGCGTCGCCCTGCTCTTAAACGTACTTGTTTGCAGGGCTTCGGTGATACAACCTTTTTAGCGCGGAGTACACTCTTTTAGGTTCCCAGCGGGTGAAAAAACACACTGTTGGATTTTCAACTCTCGACGCTAAGCAGTGCGTTGAAGATCAAGCGAGAAAATTCCGCCGCGATATTTTTACGTCCGTACGAATGTCGACTTACAGCAGTCATATTCTCAATATGTCAAAAATCCTTCGTGGCTACGTCTCAACGTTCTATCTATTCCCCCTTATTATGTTTGAGTTAAGGTGTATTGTAAGACGCACTTATTGCTTATATCTTACTTGGATATAGACGTAACGTTATATCAGTACGTACCCCCCGTACTCCCGTATTTTATTGTTGTCTTTACAACTATAAAACACGGCGTGGCATTGTTAGCCTAGAAACGTTTAATTTATCACGTGCTGAGCACGTATTTCTCACAAATCGGTGGATAGTAGGTATATACCGGCTGATTTTTTTTACCGTCTCGAAAAAAATAGGGTATATTGGGTGAACGGAGTAGAAGCCGATGGCATAGTTTTTTAAAAAAGAAATTGATGTATCAATAAATACTACACATTCGAAGTAAACTTTTCATACCAGAACTATTAAAAGAGAAACTAAAAAAAAAAAAAAATTGGAAAAAATATCGAAATTCAAATCAAACGCACCCTACTAAATGCGCGGAATTTATCAATCAAATCCTAGCACGATCCTATTTCTTGAAGCCGGCCGGTATGTAGGTATACTCGCCGCACATGCCGTCGGCCTCTTTGACAATAATATCCTTTCGCAAGCGCACGAGTGCCCGCCCGCACCCCGCGCTCTCTCAATTTAAATATTATAATTCTCTTTCTCTCCAGTCATCTGCGATTAGTCACCGTGTGACGGCGCATTGTTTACGTTTCCGTGTGTGCATCACCTGAATGATAGAACATGACGTACGAATTTCTAATGTAGAGTACCTAGCAATGGTGCGATTTTATATCCTGTCTGGTGAAAACTTATACGGTGCTAGGCGAATGTACGCAGAAGAAGAACACCTACAGTCGTTGCGAAAAAACGGTATCCCTGTTCCTCAAATTCCTAGCACTGCTCTAATATTACGGACGTATCAGCGATTACTTGATCATGGGCAGTTCCAGCTACCCAGTCATGCCAGAAGCAGGGGCCAGCCACCCTTGGCCAGACACACTGAAGACGCCATACTGGATTATTTCCAAAGACACCCGAGAAGGAGCACTCGGCAAGCCGCTCGTCGATTTGGCGTAAGCCAGTATGCGGTGTGGAAGCTACTTTATTCAATGGACATGCATCCATACCATTTTTCACGAGTGCAAGCTTTGCATGCACCAGACCCCGGACCCCGCATGGAGTTTTGTCACTGGCTACAGAACCATGCGGAGGCTAACATCTTGTGGAGCGACGAGTCCATATTTACCCGCGTTGGCATTTACAACGTGCACAACGAGCACTGGTGGAGCTTCCAAAACACACACATAGTTAAAGAACATGCACATCAAGTTCGCTTCAGTGTCAACGTTTGGGCAGCGATAATTCACGATCGCATAATTGGTCCAGTTTAGATAGAAGGTCGTTTGACGGGAATAACGTATCTACAAATGATACGTTCCGTCATTGACACCTTGCTGGATGACGTTCCTGTGCTCTACCTGCGAGACATCTACTTCCAGCACGACAGATGTCCAGCTCACTACGAACGATCTGTACGTGCATATCTCGATAGTGAATTCGGTAATAAATGGATAGGTCGCGGTGGACCTGTGAACTGGCCGCCGAGGTCACCAGACCTAACACCCTTAGACTTTTATTTGTGGGCCGAACTAAAACGTTTAGTGTATACCGAAGAAGCTCAAAGTGTTGATGATTTAAAACAGCGAATAATAGACGCTTTTAATGATTTAAAAAGTGATAGAGACACGCTTCGAAGTTTAACAAACAATTTGCAAAGACGTGCTAGTGTATGTTTAGAAAGAAACGGTGGACATTTTGAACATTTACTGCGATATCGCTAAAAAGGTAACTAATTTTTTTTGTAAATAATAATATTTTTTAATCAATCAGTGTAATTTGTAAATAATTTCATTTCGATCTTTTAAATACGCCTAAAATGTTGTATTATACGATTGACATAAAAAACTAATTAGAAATATTTTATCAATTTACTACGAAAACAGTTAAAATTGTACGTTACCCTACGAAACTACAGCATATTAGACGGCCCACAAAAGTATGAAGGAATGATCGAAATCACAAAGTAATAATGTAAACAAATGGGTCACCTTGACCTTGGATGGTTTAGTTAGTGACGGCCAACAGACCATAGAGTACCTAGTCACCACGCACGGATTATCATTGTTTGTTTACATAACATTTCGTCGACGCGACGTGATCCCGTAGGTGAACTCGCACACATCAAGTTTCTCTGTACGTGTTTGTGCAGAACGCTTAAACAGGTGCGTACGCCGTCGTTGCTTAGCAACGGGGCGACCGAACCGAACCTGTCGACGTCCTTGCTCGCACGTACAATTTTCATTCATGCAGGATCGCAGCTAATCTCCCTATTTTGGCTATTATTAGTTTTACGCACGGGCCGTAGGATGGACAGTTTTTATGACTTTTTATGGATATTCGGGACTTTTACAATCTCAGTGGTTCTAAGCAAATATTCTCGTGTATGGCTTCTGTTCCACTTACACACCACACCATATTATTTTCGAGACGGTAAAAAAATTCATCCGGTATATACGAGTATGATAAGTGATAGTAGTAGTAGGTAAATAGAGCATATATATGCAGATGTGACTCGCTTTCCTGTACAGAGCTTGGTGAGAGTAACGTTGTTTATATGGGTAAGCAAAGATGGCCTTATCCAGCGCAAGCCATAGAATCAAATCAAATCATTGAGCAAACGTGTTATATGCGTTTCGCATTATGTGTCAAATGCGGTATTATTGCGGCTATAAACTTTGTGTAGTGCGTGCATCAGCAACCTTCACTTCATCTTCTGAGAGAATTTGGTCACTACAAGACATAATATACTAGACTTGCCAAAGACAGAAACCGGTCAATAAGAGCGTCATTCCAGTAAAACTAATCACCTGATACGTACAGGATAATCTTATGCATCTTAAAAGGAATGATTACACTTTGAGAGCGGTGACAGATGGAGGAAAATTATCATTTTAAAAATGAGACTAGATAGAAGCTACATAGTTTGTTCACAACTGTCAGCAATCATGAATCTTTTCAGATTTATGAGTCATTAAAAAACAAATTCATGTTTATTTATTTATTTATACTTTATTTTACACCACAAAATGACATTACAGATAAAATAATCAAACTAAAAAACACAATGGGCGGCCTTATCGCTTTCTGCGATCTCTTCCAGGCAACTTTAGAATGGACAGTGATTTGTCTGGACATAAAACGGGGCTGTCAGTGGTGCAAGACAAGTAGGTAACTATACATTACGCTAAAATAGATACACAGATATATACATATTAACATATCCTAAGGAATATATACAGGGTTAGAATAAGACGAACATGACCCCGATCAAAATAATAAAGGAAAAGAACACACCCGAACACTCCCAAAAATTAAAAAAAATACTGTTACAGATTGTGTACAAAAATATCAAATGTATGCCTATTATATTTATTGCTGTTTATATGGGTCAGATGGACCCTCATAAACAGCTCTCAATCCTGACCCCACAGAATAAATAAAGTTACCATTGTTGGAGTGGGCCCAGGAGACTCACGTCTGTTGCCAAAGCTTACATGTTCCGCTCTTCATAAACCTTTCGGAGCGATGCAGTGTAATTGTTATGTGAACGCTATTTCTCGCTCGGGTGAGTGGAGTACCAAGTAAATTGAGTCTTTAAGTGTTATGGCTGAACTTAGTTTTAAGTACCTTACAGTAGTTGAAAATAAAGATTAAAACGCTTTTTATGACTGTTCATTGGGAGAGTTTGAACTTTTATTTTATTTCTTGGCATGTGGATGGCATGTTCCTTGTTTGACGGACAGGACTATTTTTAATTGCGAAATGACCTCAGTTGCAACGTGTAAACATAGTATGTTGTGTGTTGTCTCTTACCTGAAACAAAAAGAAAATAAAGGTAAATAACTACATAATCTCTTGCAATACTTACCCATATAAGCTAAAAAAGGTCGATTGTGTACTACTCGTAATTAGGAACAACCTAAATATCACTAAAATAATTTTCTCTACAACATTTTTTATTTTTATTGTTGCTAATTCTACAGTGCAGTCATGTATTTTTATATCTTCGTCAGTTTTCAGAAAACGATTACTGGAAAACTGTGTTTAATTACATTATTCTTAGGTGATAACAATGATCAAAGCATACACCTTTGACCAATGTCGGGATGATATCAATTTTATACCTTTTCAATGTCCCGGACCCGGCGTCGCCCGTGGTGAATTTCATACAAAAAGAATCCCAAATTCCGACTTTTCCCGTTGGATTTTCCAAAAAACAATCTTTCATACCAACCTTTTCCTGACAATTACAACTAAAACAAAAAAGAATTAGCCAAATAGGTGCAGTCCTGTACTGAGTTTGTATATTGAGTTTGACAGTTTCTCTATTATTTCATAAGGTCCAATCTTCAATTCATCCAGTTTTCTTCTGTTTAGTTTATTGCCATCTTCCGCAAATACCATGTCTCCTACATTGAACTACTATAAATGTTTTATATTTCCATCAAATAGTTTTTCATTGTAGTTGTGTGTTTTTATACTGTTTTTCAGAGCTAACTTTCTGTCTCTCAATAAATCGCTTTCTGTTTTTTCTTCTTTTAGTTCTTTTGATATCAATGTAATATTTTTTCTTTGTAACAAGTACACAGGTGCAAAGCCTGTAATAGTGTGCTCAGTTTCATTATACTTTTCCACGCATGTGTCTGCTATCGTTGTCCACGCTCTGTTTTTATATTCTTCATTTACTTTACATCTTATTTTATGACTAGTGTTTGGTTAAGTCTTTAGTTAATTCCATTTGAAAATGGTGCATTTACTGCTGTGTATATCTGAATAATCGGAATATTTTTTATCCCGGCCTTTGATTTCTTCTTAATGCAAATTTCCCATTTACTACATATTTTCTTTATGTTCTGGCTTAAATTCGTAGCTGTGTAGTATGGTGTAACTTTACATTGCATCTGTTTATTTTCAATGTGACAGTATTCTTTATGTATTTCTTTGATGAATCTTATACTAAAGTCTTATTCGTTTTTTTTTTCATCTTCTTGTAGTATAAGTTGTGCTTTGATATTATTTTATTTTTTTCGTTTTGGATGTCTTTGTTATTTTCTTGATCAACAATAATATCCTCCAGTTTTATCCAATTGACCACTTTCAGCTGATCTTCTTCATTTTCATGTTACTCTAATACTGGATTTCTACTTAGACAGTCTGCTTCAAGATTAATTTTTCCAGGATTATATTTAATCTCAAAATCATATTGAGAAAGGAAATATGTCAAGTCCCCGAGTTCTTCATCTGTTCTCGATTTAATATTATTTTTTTCCAATGGTTTATGATCAGAAATAACTGTAAATCGTTTACCTATAAGCCAGAGTTGCCAATATTTAACTGCTTCTTTTATTGCTAGGCATTCTAAATAAATTGCTTTTTTTTTCTTTTACTGTACTTCAATCAGTTTCTTGAAAAAATAAGCAACTGGCTTTTCTTTTGTCTTTTTGTATCTGTTTTAATACTGCTCCTACCAGTATACTTGCATCTGTGTAAATTAGTATCGGTAAGTCTGGGTCAAATAGCTCTAATATATGTTGAGAACATATTGGTTCTTTCATTTTCTCAAAGGATTTTTGACAATCTTCTGTCCAAATGAATTTTTGATTCATCCTTAGTAAGTTATGTATTAGACCCAACGTTATTGCAATATTTGGTAAATATTCGTTATAAAAATTATTTTTTCCCAAAAACTGTCTCACATTTTTTGATTTTGTGGTACCGGAAATAGTTTTATTTTATATTAAATTGTCTTTGATTGGGCGTATTGAATTGTTATGAATAATTAGTCCTAAATATTTTGTATTTCATAAGGCTGAGCCAATATTTTGTCAAGACAATAAATTTTCCTTCAATGCGTATTAAATTCTTTTATGAAATATCAAATGAATCATACACAATACACGAATTACACTTAGCCCGTTCCAGAACCAAATCAATTGGTTCTGAGAATGTCTATATCGATTTTTGGTAATTTTTTAAACACTCCTGGTTTAATCTTAAAATAAATCCTTTTTTTGATTGTACATACAAAATATTTCCTGTTCAAATTCAGAAATCATAATAAATTATAGAGACTGCTCAGTGTTACATAAATTCATTGAGTATTCTATTAATTGGTTTTGCTACAGTCAAAACAGACGTTTAATAAAAACCCAAGACCAAAGCTTTTACAGCGTAGCAGTCGTAGCGGTGACGTGATCACGTCGGCTACGTCGTAGCAAGCAACGGTGTTACAGACCGTGTCCGCGTGTCTCTCCCTGGTCGTGTCGGATTGCCGTCCATCGGACTATAAAACTGAGGTAAGAAAGAGAACGCAACTGTGTTTGCGCACCCCTTCGTGCACTATAATACCTCCCGCGGCGAAGGCTAGTCTCAGCTGAAATTGGTTGCCATGGCCGAAATTCGGTCTGGACTATTATAAGCAACCGATTAGTCTTCTAGACTTCACAATTTTTTCTTATATTATATATTTTCATATTTTATTCTTATATTAATATTTTGACACACGATTGTTTTTTTTTGTAGTTTTCTAAATACAACGGCGTCTATTTCATTTAATATTATAAACGGGCAGTCACTTTTCTGCTAAGGTTCCATAAAATATAATCAATTTATCCAAGCACAAAGAATATCTTCCAAACTCAGAACCAAAAGTTAAACTATCACAGTTCACGACTTTGTAAGTTTCCGTTACGTGAGTGGTTTGGACAGGGACTATTTATACAATGTTAAGGAAAGTAAGCTTTTCTATTTTAAGTGTACGTCTAGGTCATTAGATAATGTTCACCCAGTGACTTTAAGCGGAAAGCCACTACAGAGAATCACACATTTTATATCTGGGGCATGTAGTCACGGAGGACTTATCTGATGATGCTGAGATAGTGATGGGCGCAAAGAGCGTTGGCGGTTCGATGTAATATAGCAGCCCGCAGGTGTGCACGTTGTAGTAAGGATGTTAAAATCGCACTTTTCAAGGCATACTGCCAAACCTTCTACACGTGCAGTTTGTGGGTGAAATATACGCAAAGAGCCTTCAACGTCCTGCGCGTTGAAGATAGAAATGCATTTAGGATGTTGATGGGGCTTCCGCGATTCGCATATATTCGGGGCCTCCTTTTAGGATTGCCTCGCTTGCTACAATCGAATAAGATTTGTATCCGCGTAGTTAGCAGCAGTCGACTTTTTGCCCGTTTCGGCATGTTGCCCTCGAAGTCACTCTAAAAGTCATGCGTTAAGATGTAATATAAATGGCCACAGCTAACCAAACCAAAGTTTTTGGGCTCGGATGTGGTATTATTCGATGACAGTAAATTAGATTGACATGAACTTAAAATAAACTATGATTTTTTTATTTTTTTTACAAACTACACTGCATATATCTCACTGAATTCTGTTGTTTACCCTTCAATTTACTATCAAGTAAAAATAAACTTATTTTTGACAAACATTTGTATAGCTAGGCAGCGACACAACAATAAACCTACACTGTTAAAATTAATGAGATGCCATACCAAAACCTGCCCATTATTTTTAACTACGTGGCACATTGAAAGCTTGACAGAGATATGAGTACACAATTATTAGAGCTCAGTAAAATTACTACACAATGCTTACCTGTCAAGATGGTTTGATTCATTGAGTTTCTTATTTGAGTTACGGAAAATAAAAATAATGCTTAGGCTTTTGATATTCTGGAATTCCCGTGAGACCTGGTGCCATAATACTGCAATGATTATGATGATGATGATGATGCTTACAAACATTCCAGAGCGATTATGGCGAGTTAAGATGGGAAACTATCCGAAATTTCAATAGATCAGCTAGCCGGCTATTTTGGCTACTTGGCTATTGAATAAATGGTTAACTAGCGAATAGCGCTTGCGGCGACCAGTTAACCCGGTAGCTAGGTAGGATTGGAATAATGATCAACTGCCTTGCGATCCGAGTTCGATCCTCGCCAAAAAAACAAGTTTTGATGATAAAATAATAAGTTGATGTCGAATTTCGTTATTTATTTACTTTGTATTTTATTTAATATCCTTTTGAAAATAAATGACATTCCCTCGTAGGTTAATACCAAAAACCCAACAAAAAAAATTACACTTTTAATTAAAAGTAATTTATTTTTTTGGTTTTGTAATTACAAAAAATATATTTATTTATTTGGTTAACCTTTACATCTGCCGGTAACTAAATAACTAAGTATCGTATTTCGGCTAATTCATAAATTCGCAAACTAAACCAAATTACTAAGAATAATGCCCTCTCTTTCTTTAATTTATTTTGTGAATATTGTGAGAAAGAGATGTGCGATGCATATGAAGTTCATATTGACGTCTCACACTACTCACTCAGTAGTTCCCGCAGTGATCGCGCACACACCTATTGCAGCCATCGGCTACTGGCTAGTCCTACTAGCCGCGCAACTGGCTACCGAGACGGCTAGCGGCTGCAAAACGTAGTGGTTATATAATACTCTGTGGAGGCTACCCGCTGTGCCATAAACTTGTCAGATATTCTAGCTATCCAGTAGCCAATAGCTAGTTATCGTGTAGCCGGATATCGTAGCCGTGGCTATTTTTTAATAGCCGCTAGTTGGCTAGTTATTAGAATAGCTACCCATCTCTAATGGCGAGCCCTGAGGTCGAATCTCACATGCGCCCGCGGATTAATGTTGATGTTATTTTCAAATAATACAACTTTATAGTTTTTTAAATGTTATTAATAATACCTAAAACGATCAATTTTTGTTTGTTTTATCAAAATTACTTGAACGAACGAACTACCTATAATCATTCGATACTTGTCTCGTTCATCTTGTTTACATAAATAATAAAAGTTTGTAGGTAGACCACAGAAAACTGAGTAAATTATTTCGATTTCTGTGAGATAGATGCAATTCGTTACGACTATTCACCTAATTGAACGTTGTTGGTTGGTGACGAATATTTAAATCTGATAATTAGCGGTGTTGTGGTTATAATTTCCGAAATTTAGTGAAATGTAAATATTGAAGTATATTAAAGTATGATTGCGCTGCGTAAAAGTAGATGTAAATGATAAAAATAACATCTAAATATGTCATATTTTACTAAATTTAAATTATTATTTGTTTAAATTAGAGTATGATGAGTATAAATATAATGTTATTTATAATGTTTTTTTCTTAATTACTACAGTATATAGTGTAATGCTTAGTGATGTCTTATAGTTTTAAATTCTTTGTTCAAGAGAAATACCGTGAGTCTGTGGGCTAAGAGATGTGACGAAGAGGCAATCCTTGCTAGTAGAAGCGCTTATTTATGAAGTGGAAGGCTTATTCAAATAAGCCCTCACATGGTGAATGAATATGAAACAAATGGTTTCACACCAACCGGACACTTTGCTTAATTAATTAAAAGCGTCATTAAAAATTGTTCGCCGTGTACTCCACGCTGAAAAGGGTTGCATCGCCGAAGCCCAGCAAACAATAACGTTATAAACAAGAACATTTAAGTTCCGCAATGGTTTATCCTGTATATTTAATTACATAAAAAATTGAGGTTTAGTTTCAATCTTCTTTTCCCAAAGAAAATGAATACTATCCTCAGTATTTAACCTATATTCACTAAAGCCAAATAAAATGTGAAATACTTAATGTAAACAAACTGCCCTACATAACCACTTATTAAAATCACTTATTTTGGAAATTCATGATCGAAGCTTAATGATTATTGTGAAATAAATCTACTTACCTTTTTTTAACTTTGAGATGTTAAAAAATGATAAGTATGCCATTTGTTTTATTTTAACATGTGAGCATATTAAAATAAAACAAATTGCTTCTAAGTTTCTTGACATAGTATCATCATAATCATAATCATAATCATTTATTTGCAATAGATCCTATTTGGCTGAAGAAGTTATTATAAATAATCGTAGCGGTTATCTTATGTAAAATATTATAACAAATAAATATGTTTTCATTTTTGTTATCACTTGTAACGCTTTTTTTATTCGAAACCCTTTGCAGTAACAAAAGTAATAAAAAACCAGCATTTTTTTTAAATTTTGTTATTATTGCAAACAAAAATAAAAATTGGTAATAAAACTGCGCTGCATCATACGAGATCAGAACCTAAGCCGACTGCTTCTCAGTCCAACGCTTGACCCGCTCATATGAGATTAACTCGAATTTTAGCAATGACATAACACATTTTCGTAAACGATAATGACTAATCTGTTTGATTTTGACAGTTCAACAACATTTATTGCGTTATTTACATTGTTGATCAGATTTTTTATCGTACTTATGAAGCAATGGATTAGCAATCTATTTCAAAACGATTCAGATTCCGATTGTTGTAGGGTACAGGTCACGAGCATGATGCGTGTCTAACAAAAGGGACGGAAATATATTTTTGTTTCTTGCAGTGCGATGCGAGTACGCGACTTTACGTCAGTGTGTGCCGTGCAAAACATGCGATCGTTCGTGTCGTCTTTGTGTGTCGTTTAAACACATACAGTCGTACCGCGAGTTCACAGCAATACGACTCTTAACGTGCCTATGCACTTTTGAACGCTTACTGTACTATATTTCCTGGAGATTGCATTTTTATAAGGGTGTGGTACAAACCATCAAACTGAAGCACTTTCTCCCTGGGGAGTTTTGTGTAGGACAGATGATAATTTTTTCTCGATTACTATGTTGGTTCCATGGAGAAAGTGGTTCAGTTTGATGGTCTGTACCACACCTTTCCGAAAGGTTAATGCTCAATTGTTTCTTAATATGGCAGCTGCTGTGAAAATAATAAAGACATAAATCCTTTTATCCAGAGCTTGGCCAAAAACTAGGCCTTTACGTACATTAAGCCGATGAAACGAAAAATTATTTATTTATGCAATAATTCACGCACATGAATGTACATAGGCGGACTTAATGCCATAGGCATTTTCTACCAGTCCACCTTTGGGTGATGCATACAAACAGTTTAAGAGGGATGCATACAAAGAGGCCGTGCAATTCCGTAGGATTGCAAAAAAGTCTTCGTCGGAATGGGCAAATGTGGCCGAGCTAGTTTGAATTTGTCTTTTTGTGCCCTTGATTTCGCAAGATCGTATTTACAACACAACCTGCTATTTGGCATTTCCAAAAATGTTGATTTAAATTGAGAATTGTACCCACACATTTTTGGTGTTAGTTAACCAATAGTATTTAAAAAAAAAACATACTAATATGTCTATTGTCTACTGAGCTTCACAAAGATTAAGTGCATAGTAGGCGCACCCCGATACGTGTATGACCAGACGTATGAACATAAAAAGTAACAGGTGGCGTTCTGTAGTTTCTGCCTATACCCAATGGGAAGAAGGCGTAAGTTTATTTATGTATATCTGTTCAAATTGAACCTTGTCTATAGCCATAGGATTAGTATGGCTCTAATTAATAACATTTTGGTCCAAGCTCACCCTTACACATTAACCACAATATTTAATACAAAACTAGCTGGAGCCCGCGGCTTCACCCTCGCGGAGGTAGGAAATATCTCCCATGAAAAGTAGAAATACGGAGAAATAATTCCGTACTACATTGTTTTCATATAAATGTACTGGTTTATGCGGCGCACGCCAGTGAACCTGCTAGTCGGCATGATTTTTTACAACAATCATCGTCATATTTCAGCCAATAAAACCGTATGAACAATTCTCTGTGATATCAATGGATTTAAGGACTCAAAACATTTATGAACGGAATAGTTAATCCGCATATACGAGTATGAGTGTCCAATAATTATAAAAACCATTCTCGTTTAAGAATTATTGGACACTCATATAAAATGAATGCGCCTCTATTTGTGAACCTCTAACATTGCTTAGGTTGTGGTCCTCAAATACTAAATAACCAAGTCACTGCTACCAACATAGATGTAGCGCTCGCCGAGCAACTCTCGCGCGTGGTTGGTCACAGTTCTAACCTATCCTGTTTGGTCAGGGTATCCTAGATATGTAATTGCGACCAACCGTGAGAAAAGGTCAGCAATTTAATAAGAGGCTCTAGTTTTATCAAAAACAGTCTGTATCGTCAGAAGGTCAATAAGCTTTTAGAGGATCAGTTTAATATTTTCTTTTGTGAACGTAATGAACTTCAATGTACTTACTTACTTCATTAACTCGAGAGTTCTCCGATTCAATTTTAATGGTTTTTAACCAAATCATTTGGCTAGCGCAGCGTGGGACGCCCACTAGCTAGATGGTCCCACGACCTTAAAAAAGTGGTTGGGATAGACTGTATGCGGAAGGCGGAGGACAGGCCAATGTCTAACAGTGGACAGACGAATTGAAAGTTATTTTATAGGAGAAACTAACATTGAATAATTAAGTATTTATTGAAAGAATGTCAACATTTTATTTTCCTTGACGTCTCTGTGGACTGACAATGTAGAAGAGATAGAATCACACTTATTTTTAATATACATACCATAGACACAATATTATTTAAAACAAAAGTAATTATTGTTTCAATCAATTCAGCCTGAGATAATTGAACCAAGTAAATCCTTTCAATTAATTCGGTCTTTGGCCATTACATTACACTTTTTTTTACATATATCTTTTCACAGTAAAAAGTGAAGCAGAAACCGCCCAATAATCACTTAAGGACGTACAACTACCCCGAGGCTGGAAACGAGTACCTACTTGAAAAAATCAGAATTTAATTTCAAATAAACTCAACTTTAAACCTGAACCATGTTTAAAATTATACGTCGAACCAATCCGTAGTCGACGCGATCCATTTTTCACTCCACAATTACTTAATTAACTCGGAAAATGCAAAATCGTTCTATTGTAAAATGCAAAATCGTTCGATGATGGCAAAAAGTATATAGGCTTAATATTTCGTCGAAAAGAAAACTGATAAGGGAAAAAGGAACGTTCGATTTTCTTACATCATTGTCAAGTTCGTTTCTTTGACAAACTCATTTTGCTAAACAAACGAACTGTTGCAGGCTTCTGGAAAACTTAAAAGTAAAGTAAAAATCGCTGCAATATTAATGAACAAATGGACAGTGAATAAAACATTGCAACTTTAATAAACGTTTCACTGCCTCGAGGGACATAGTCTTGTTGGAGACACAGAATTAAACTTTATATTATTATTCTGCGCTTCTTTTTATGTACCTAGTATTTATTCAAAATTGTGTCTTAATCGAATTTAAAAAAAAAACAAGCCACACTTAAGCTGAAGCTACAGGTAACGGTTGACTGTTTTGAGATATTAATTCAGTTTACCCCAAAAACACCGAATCAATTACTTAGGAAATTTATCACGAAGATCCATTAATTAGTAAATCCACATAATCCACACGAACACGACAAGGTTACTTTAATTTACTCATTAGCAGGAGACGATTTTCCAGACGGTGTGGTCATAGAACGACGCGGCGAGGTGCGTGTAGGTATTACAGTCTTAACTTTGTTTCGAGAAAATTAGAAATCTGGCGTAGGCGTAAAGACCGTACAAGGACTTAATACGTTTGGCTTATGATACGAATTAAAATAATTTAAGTTTTAAGTATTTTCCTGCTAAGCCCATATTTGTTTAGTCTTTTTCTTCATTGTGATATCTTGTCTTAAACCGTCAAAACGACTTGAAAAATGAATAGTCTCGGTTTTGCAACACTGAGATGAGAACAGGTAAGCTGGAAACGTAGATCCAAACGAAGAAAGGATTTTCCCGCATAAATTCAGTTACTTCATCTGACAGACTGGATTCTAATCTACTTGATTGATTCCACTGCCTATACCTACGTTATAGATTCTTTTTAAATCAATTTCCTTCGTTTTAGAAGAAATAAAGAAGTACTGGTAACAAAGAGAAAACGTGATAGCTTTAAACCAATTGAAAACTAAGTGAAACTGTTTATTGTTAAAAAAATATAGGTATTTACTGACTTTGAATATAAACAAATCAATAAAACTATAAATTGAAACAAACCGTTTAACTGTTTAAATAACTTAATGTTAGCAAATTAATGTTAACAAAAGTAATCTACAACAATTTAGGATATACCAACGTAAGCCGCTAAATAAACATAACCTAAGTAATGAATTAAATATACCTGAAAGAGACGATCAAACTCTTCACGGTTTATCATTGGACAATAATGGGATATTTGAACTTTATTTGAGTTACTCAGAGATACAAGACTTTTCATGGAACTTTGGCAAATTCAAAGAAACCACTCCAAATAACCAGAATTACAATTTGAATCAGAATCTTCATTGTTTCTTCGCCAGATCTGCACTCGACGTAATAAGAAACCGGGAGTTCAAAGATTAGTATAGAAATGCATGCAATGCTCAGTATTTCACGGTAATTTAGGCACTTCAGTAATTCGCTGGAGATTAATTAAGTGGCCTCTTCATTACAGTAATTTAATGCATTCGGCACCGCGATGAAACTGTGTCATGTGACACAGTTTTTGGTAATAAATTAATATTGCACTTAGGCACAATTTAGGCCTACTAAATAATCAATTCATATTTCAGCACATACCACGTGCCGTAAAGCTTGCACGAGGACTAGGAAAAAGAAACAAAGAAGTCCCGTTCATGGCCATCATGCTCCAGTATCATGTTATAAACAGCGGTAATTGTACTTACCCAGCACTCAGTGTCTGGCGTAAAGTTCACGTGAACGAGCTATTCAACAATTGCATTGCGTTAGAAAACCCACTCATTTGTGTTTTATTGATAACGTGTAATGGGGACTGGTGTTGTGTGAAAACATTGTGGAGCCATTTCACGTGACGTTCACCGCCACGTGAAAAAGCTCCACTTACAGACATTATAATTATTAAAACTACATACCTTTTATCGATACAAAACTATATGTGAGAGTTTCATTAATATTTTTTTCAACAAATGGTACAGTGGTAACAAGTGAAATACCATTTTTTTTTCAAATATTGCAACTGTCTCCCGACATAAATCAAACAAATAGCTCTTGGGATCTTCAATGATTTAAAGAAGCCATCTGACATTTTAAGTCACAAACTTCTTCTCAAACAACGGGAAAGTATCGGTTTTACCGACTTTACATTCTTATCCTACAAATAGGTACCAAGTAGTCGTAGTATTGGTGAAGCTGTGGAGTTCCACAAGGTTCTATACTAGGCCCTTATTATCCTTATCCTTATCTACATTTACATTATTAATGAAATCGGTATAAAGGTAGTTACTTCACTGAATGCTGACGATACTAGACTTTTTACTTTGGCAGTTATACAGAACGAATTGTTAAAGAAGCACAAATGATCTTAATAGCACCTGACATTTCTGTAGAACATCACCAATAAGGTCCCGGCGTTTCCAGTCACATTTTCATTGTAAATACTCACTGTTCGTTGCCTTTCATTAATTAAAAAATGACTACTTTTTTAGTTTTGTGAGATAAGTTATTTAACAAGCGCGATGTAATTTGCATTAGCTATCTTTCATTCTTTCTTTAGAATAGTAAATTAAACGTTATCAAAACCACGTGTTTTTAGTAAGTATCTCTAGTAGTATAAATAATACGCGCTTGGCGTCCATCCAATCTGCAATGTGACGTCACAGCGGTTTTGTGACCACGATGAGATACACCGCTGTGATCGCTAGCAGTCTATAATATGGCTGTTTTCACTGGAACGTGGGACCGTCAATGAGCACTTAAATGTACTAAGTAATACATTTCACTGTGCGGTAGACTTGAAAACTTTACTCAATCAAATCAACCGATTCAAATCGACAATTGTACAATTTGTACAACTTTTTTTAGCATGTGGTTATAGGTAAGTGAAATGCAACCTATTACCTTTAGCATAAAACCAGTGAGCAATTGTTGGTGAACCAGTAAAACGAAAAAAAAAACAAAAAACTCAACATTCACTCTTTCACTGCTGCAAACTTATGAAAGGCTTAAACAACAAATAATTTGGGTATTTTCCGTGTTCTGAAAGCCCAGTTATCGAAAGTAGCACAATCCATTTTAGAAAATCAATAGGTAACAAGTTTCTCTATACAAAAACTTGGTCGTAAGAACTTATTTGTGCATTTTGTAATGGCCGTAGATTTGCGTAAAGTTCTCGAAGGGGAAATAAAAAAGAACGAATCAAATCTGTTATTATTTCCTACGATAGTAGCAACGCTTAGCAGTGTTGCTTTCACGGCACAAAACAGAGAAACGAAACCTTTGAGAGTTGAAGTGAATGAGCACAATGCAGCCGTTGTTGAACTTTGTAGTTCATTAATAAAACGAGGAGAAGGCACTCAGGTGTAGCGCTAAACAAAACCATTTTAACTGTTCTCAGACACAATAATAACTTTCTTGAGAAGCTATAGTATTCGTCTCCAGAAATAACTTGCGGAATAATGTGACGACATCACGTATCTGAAATAGCCTGGATTTCCCATTTATTAATAGCTGAAATCTACACTGCAAATATAAATAAACAGCAGTGGTTTGATGTCAAGAATTGGTATTCTTGACATCAAACCACTGCTGTTGACGCCAGTTGACTTTCCAAAAGAAAAATCTGTTGTATTTTCTTATTAACGTCTCTTTTAGATTAACGTGCCTCCTCTACTATTTTACGAGTATGTATATATTTACTGCAAGCAAAATTCATTAACGCCGTACACGTTGTATTTACCAGTTTTATCCTACCTCAATAAGGATTACTTAGGAACATAGGATAATCATTTATCGTTATAGATACATTAACCACTACCCGGTGCGAGTGCAGCAGGGCTCGAGCCGACAACCGTCGTCGTAATCCAGGGTCACGTGAAGTATAAGGATCTGTGTAGTCAAAAACCTTTACATTTTACTTACACGATTTATTTTTATTATTTCCTTTATTGCATTTAGTATACCATACATAAGAATAATATTTTTAAATATTAGCGTAAAAAAAATATACTGAAAATTGTAGCCCACCAGTATCGGGAACAAGGTCCAAGGTATCGGCGGCCAGAGCTCCAGAGAGAGGAACCTCCTTACAAATGCGAGCCGTGTCCAGAGGTACCGCTTCCTGAATCAATCCCTTGATCCAGCTGCCCAAGGAGAGCCTCCTCAGGTGTTGTTCGAGGCTCATGACTATTCAGCCATTAGCTGTCACAGCTATTGGCACAGTGATCGCTGAGTCTACATCCCAAATGTCGACAACCTCGCGAGCAAAGTCAAGATACTTGATTTGTTAACCTTTCTCGGTTTTCCCGAAGTTCCCGTCATGCCGGGACCCCCGCACTAATCGAATCTCCACCACGATATCAGCCTTATTGGCAACAATTGTCCTGTCAGTGATGATAGATCGATCCCAGTACAATTGATGTTTGTATTTCCATTTTCGAGAACTGGGTAGGACATGTGCCCGACCCAGTTCTCAGCCTGTAATACAGCAAGCACTTCCGATTCCACAAGCCTGTATTTGAGAGCGAATTGCTGATGGATAATCCTAGCTACCAGTTAGTGTATATGCCAGTTCTCTTCGTCAGCTAGCTAGACGACAACAACCGGGGATAATGTGTCTTATTGTTTCTCCCGGATCGGATGGTGGCATGCCCGAGAAATGCCACTGGACCGTGCCGTATTTCACAATAATTCTCCGGTAGTTGTTCATCACCATAACTTCGTCCATAATTTCAAGGACAAAACTTGGTTTCCCCAATGAGGTCACCGAAACGCAGCCAGGCTACGGTTCCTAGAAAATCTAAATTTACATCGGGTCTAAGCAGGGCCCGGAAAAAGTGAAAAGGCCTGTGAAGCACCTTACTCTGCCATACTTCCATGCGATCAGTAGTGTCAAGCATTACCGACTTGTGCCATTTCTTTTTAGCCAAGGAGAGCAGGGTGAGCCGTTTGTCCAACGCAACCACAACTGGATGCATCCACACTTCGACTTCTAGGTTCCCTGATACTGCAAATCTCGCGATTGTGGAGGGTCTTAGCGTTTAAAGACACTCGACCTCCACACTTTCGCGGGATAAACAGCCTCATTACCAATGACCGTGGGTGATGCATTCGATTTGCAGTTAGCAGCTTACGGACCCTCTTACCAAGGCTTTGAGTTCGGTTTGATTCCATTTGAGTATTCCGAAAGAGTACATTAAAACCGGCATGACTAAACCGTTAAAGGCGCCCACCTTGTTTCCGCCTGATAGTAGACTATTAAATACTTTCTTCAGGCAGACAAAGAAGCGCTCCTTGAAGTATTGCTTCATGTCAGTACTATCGTTCCCAATTCTTCCGATATACCCAAATATTTATTAAAGTCAAAACATTTATTTAAAATAGGCTCATAAAAGGCACTTTTGAACGTTTAAAAGGCCTGTGTCAAACAATGCGCATACGTCAAGAGGCCTTTTAAAAGCCTGTAAAAAGCTGCGTTTGTTTTGTCTAATATTTATTTATAGAGAACACTGGGCAAGAAATACCAGCGTTGTTACTCTTTAAAAATGCATTACAATATTTATAAAATTATATGCTAAGACAATGTACCAAGAATAAAATTACTATACCACGATAGGTAAAAAATAATAAAAAGTGAAGTATACACAGCTAAATTAATTATGTGATAGACACATGGTGTTCACATAATTACAAACATTGTTAGTATACGTTTTTCCTAAAATGTTAGCGTTAGTGTGTGAGTAAAGTAATCACATAATGTAAATCATTGTACTAAAAATAATTAATATTACCATTCAATTACCAACCAGTTTGATTTTGTCTAGACTAGATTTTCCTATGGAGCTGGACCAGCATGTTCTAAACATTCTTATGTTGCGTATGTTGGTTTCGGATGCGGACTAACCATCCCTTTTTTTCCGCGGTGGAAAATCCTCATGGATGTCCTAGGCCCTGGGGCGGGTGGACGGGTCTTAATCTTAGCTTCACCGTGGGGCTCCAAACCACGGCTACTGAGCCTGTCCTCGCCTCGTCAATGCAGGAACCCAATGGGGGGGGGGGGGGGAATACCCTAACTTTTATTTTTTTGTTTCGGGTTGGAAAATCCTCATGGATGGCCCCGTCTCGGGCGGTGGGAGTGAGGTGTACTCCCCCCGCAACGTCTTGCGTGCGGAACACTACGCGTGCCACCTTCTCGGGTCCTGATGTTGGGGGTGACGGATGTCCCCGAATCCGTCGCCCCTAGACCCATTTAGGGGGCCGGAAGAGGGCATTTTACGCCCTCCTCCGACGCCCGGTGCGTCCGCTGCGGGCCGGGTCGAGAGTCGAATTCTCTCTCCCTTTCCGCAGCCTCCTTCCGCGAGATGACCGTTTCGCAAAAGGAGACCACTGCGTCCCAGGACTCTGCACCGCCGACCATCGGGTTCACGACGGCCGGCAGCGACAGGTCGTTGCCTACTTCGGTGATGAGGGCACGGCGCGGCTCCTCCCAAGCGACACACTCGACGCAGTGGTGACACCAGGCGTCCGGCTCCCTATTTATGCGCCACAGGTACTTCCCGAAGCAACCATGCCCCGAGAGCACCTGCTGCGTCACCCGAAACGTCAGGGAGCCGTGCCTTCTTCCAAGCCAGCGGTCGAGCACTGGCCGGATCGCCTTGATGGTGCTGAGGCCGGCGGTAGGGCGTGACAGCCTCACCCGCCATTCCGCCACCAGGACCTCGCGGAGCTGCAACCGACGCTGCTCGATATGTTGCTGCATCGGTCGCTCGCCCAGCTCCAGCGCTGCCTCGCGCCACCGGTACAGTGACGCGAGCACCTTCGCCTCCAGGTCCCAGGGCGGGGATCCGGCCAGCGCACAACCCGCCTCGAAGGAGATCGTGTGATACCCTCGAATGGCTCTGACGGCCATCGCCCGATGCGGCTTGCGCAGGACAGCTATGCTGTACGGCATGCTACCGTAGAGCGTCATGGATCGTACGATCCCCATATAGAGCCGCCTATAGGCGGCGCTTGGGCCCCCCAGATTGGGAAGCAGCGTTGCCAGCGCCCCGGCCGCACCCAACAATTTGGGTGCCAGCCGCCGGTAGTGGGGTGCCAGCCACCGGTAGTGGGGTGCCAGCCGCCGGTACTGGGGTCCCACCGGCTGTCGAGCACCAATCCCAGATATTTCATGGTGGGCTCGACACCGATCCGGATCCCTCAGACCACAATGTGTAATCCGGCCGGCGGCGCCCGCCGGGGGCCATGAAAAACCATGGCCTCCGACTTGTTGAGGGCCACCTCCAGGCCGAGGCGCCGTATGCGGCTCACCGTCATTGAGACCGCCGCCGTCGCGAGCAACGCTGCCACCCTGTGCGAACTCCCCTGGGCCGTGACCACCGTGTCGTCCGCGTAACACGTCAGGTCTGCGCCCGGCGGGAGCGGGGACGAACCTAACATAACCCAACAGTTATGATTATAATTAGTCATTAATGTTCCACTTCTTGGTTAAGGCCTCCCTACTCTCAGTACGTGTACTTTGGCAAAATTTTAATTTTCACTGGGAACAAATTCGGCGATATCTTGTTGTCCGACTGCAAGTAGATATGGTATGGTAACGAAACGGATCCGATGAACGCGACCTGTGGCAGTGACACTATTGCGTATTCCTGCTGCTACTGCTCGGTACTAGCTTATGTTATTGTATGCCCAATCATGGGGTCTCAACTCGAACAAATTATAATCACTCTTGAAAAGAAATTATAGATGGCAGCATTATGAAATTAACAATAATTAAAAAGCGATAAACTGCAGAATTACATCTGATATAAGATAAGTAAAAATCAAAACTTCATTGTTTTATGCTGATTTATTTATTTACACACATAATGCACGTATTTTCAACAGAAAACATAAATAACTCATAGCTTCAATTCGGACAAATGATTAACAGACGGCTACTTTTATCATTATAAGGATAATGATAAAAGTAGCCGTCTGTTAATCATTTTCCTTAGAGCTAGCAAAAGATGAAGTTTTACTCAATTTGTCCTATCATCGCAGTAATCGTTATTCATTTAAATCTTTTTTTTTTATTCATTACTTTACATAGAAATATAAAAGAAATCTATTAACACGTCTTTCTGAACCCGGAACTATAAAACTTTATATGAAAAGAATTGCAGGAAATGTTTTAAAATTAGGTCGACTCCTAGATGGCGTTGTAAAACTACAGTCTCTGGCAATAAGTGAGTCGCTGATGCTGCCATCTGTTGAAAATTATGACGAATTAAAATAACCAGCTCAATAGCCAGACTGGAGGTGCCATTTCGTTGTATGAGATTGGGTATCTGTACGTAGAATTATATTATCTGTGGCCTAATGAAGACAACAACAAAATATTTGTTTTCAGAAAATGTTCAACAATGTAATTTCTAATTTTTCTTAATAAAAAAAAATCTAATAGATCATTAGAAATTGTTTTATAAACTATTTTGTAACATTACCAATTTTTAATTTTACATGAATGTTAAACGAACTTAATGAATTGCACTATGTACCGTACAAAAAATATGAATTTTGCATGCCTCAATGGCAGGACATAGCAGACTCACCTGTAACTTACATCACATCTTATGAACCTATGATCCACAATAAATTATTTGAATTTGACTTTGATATTCTGCAAAAGTAGAGCTATTCTAAACTGATGCAAAATTCTTAAAAATTATCCCTGAGAGGACACTTTTTTCATTTTTAATTACTGCTTTTACTTAGATTCTAATTAATTCTAATTATTGAAGAAAACAAACAAACATATAGAGAGAAATATTCTATTGGATCTATTTTAAGCTGAGCGATTTAATCGTTGGATACCTTAACAACGTTGCCACCTTAAACGTTGCAACCATATAATTAATAAAAATGTATGTTATATATATATTATTGAATCATGACACGGTGAAATGCAAACTATAACCGACTTCTACATTCCATAACTCCTTGTGGCCGACGAGATCAATCGCTGCTATGCCTGGGTGATCTAGATTCTAGAGTGTTTGATTTAGAATATAAATAATGTTTGGTTTTGGGAATACTTTCACATTTACAGTAATTCAAAACCACAATAGTATCATCATGATAATTAAACACTGATTCGCGATTGTAATTAACGTCATAATACCCGCTGTTGTGAACTCCTACTTTATAGATGCTCATCGATGACTGATAGCGACATCTCGAGACTAGAAACAACACCACAGGCTACGTCATACTAAGCTCTCGATCGTGATTGGTGTTACTTCAAAATTTTTCCCACACCCCACTCCTTGAATGTTGTAATTAAGATGGCGAATACATATTTTGCTCGTTAAACCCAACGCATCGTTTTTCATTATAAAAATCCTCAACACAATCTATAAAAACCTAAGTTTTCACTAAACCTCACCGCTGCTGCTACATTTTGGACCTTCAAACCGAACACTGGGATATTGATACTGCAAGATCGCCGAGCGACCTTTGGATGAGGATGCCTTGCACATGGCGGATTGAGGAGAAAACGCAAAAGGTTTCATCGAATATAATAAGCAATCTTTGGGGCCAATCCTTATTCCTTTCCATCATTTCCTGAGTTATATTTGGTGCTATAGTGTGTCTGTGCTCTTATTTCAGTGAAATTGCTGCATTGTATTCTCGGAATATCGGATTTCCAGTTAATTACTAGCCTGGTGACGTTGCTAGCATCAGTTCCGTGTGTGATTGAGCTAACGATTATAAAACCGTGAGTACTCCACTTTTCATTGACCACCAAAATGCCTATTGACTCTGTTAAATCTCGTGACAAATCTCCTAATTTACTAAGTGTAGAAAGTAGTGAGTTAGTTCGCGATTTAGTTAGGAAACGTGGTATTATTAGCGGCAGGCATACCAAATTTAATAATTATTTAGAATCTTTAAAAGATTGTGATCGTGACTTTCCTAATCATAAACGTATTGATTTAAAGTTGAGGATTCATAGATGTACTAATTTATTTTCTGATTTTTTATCGATTTTGACTTAGACACAAAGCTTAAACTTGTACGCGAGCACAACTTAAGTTGTAGGTTTGGGCCTTGTAGACACTGCAATCAAAAACATAACTCATTATTGCACAATGATGACGCTAATAGTTCTGTTGCTTTGCATTCCACAACGATAACTGAGGCGTCGCATGTGAGGGAAGCGCCTGCGCACCTCCCCGCGGCCGCACCAACGGCCTCGGACTCCGCAGTCCCTGTTCAAGTAAACAAGGTACACATGCAAACGCATTCGATTCAGTTTGTAGGTGTGCAGTCCGTGTTGTTGTCAACAGCTATCGTTGAAGTGGCAGATGTACAAGGCAGATACCATAAAGCGCGGGCCTTGCTGGATAATGGAAGCCAGCGCTGTTTCGTTGCGAAATCATTATGTCAACTATTAAATTCACCATTAATACAGTCCACAAACGAAGTTCGAGGCGTAGGTGATTCGATAGTACAATGTTCACAAAGCTATAATATCGTTATCAAATCCTGCGTCGATAGTTCATTTACTACGCGCATTAATTGTTATGTGCTGTCTAAGATTACGGCTTGCGGCGATGCCTGCTGTATTTAAATTAAGCGCGCAAGTCTGTATTCCAGGCAACATACTGTTGGCCGATCCGGAGTTTTTGGACTACAAAAATATTGACATCTTAATTGGCCCAGATAGGATTTGGGATTTGTTAGAAAACGCCAAAATTCGTTTGTCTAGTGGTCCGTTTCTACAGAATACGAAACTAGGCTGGATTATTTCCGGACCTTTAATTAAAACGCGAAAAAATGCGCCAATTCAGTGCAATATTATAAATTCATTAGACACGCAACTTCGATTGTTCTGGGAGATTGAGGAACCGTCCAAGGTCAGAGACGCACAGACTGAGGAAGAAGGTGAATGCGAAGATCACTTTGTTCGCACTACTACTCGCAATGACGAGGGAAGATTCTGCGTGCACATTCCACTCCATAGAAAGATGATACAAGGAACATGATACCTTGGGGGATTCTCATACACAAGCAGAACGTCGATTTCTTGCGCTAGAAAAACGTCTGCAGCGTTAGCCTGAATATGAAGTTCTTTATTCCACATTTTTACAGAAGTATCTCAGTTTAGGCCATATGACACAGGTAGATTCCCGTGTAGAATCTCCGTGTTATTTCATGCCGCATCATGGCGTGTTCCGCGAGCTCAGCACCACCACCAAGTTGCGCGTGGTCTTCGACGCAAGCGCACCATCGAGCTCTGGTAAGTCACTGAATAATTTGCAACTAGTTGGCCCTCCTATAAAGGGTGATCTAATTGCCATTCTTCTCCGCTTACGGCAGCACAAGTACGTCGTGTGCGCTGACGTGGAGAAGATTTACCGGCAATGCCTAGTTAATGAGGGTCAGCGCAGCTTGCAAATTATTCTGTGGCGTGACCATCCCTCAAAGCCGTTAGGTATTTTTAAATTAAACACCGTGACGTATGGAACTGCCTCAGCGCCTTTCCTAAGTGTTAGGTGCTTAAAACAACTAGCCTCTGAATCTCCTGATCCTGACGTCGCTCGAGCTATAAAAGAGGATTTTTATGTCAACGACTACATAACAGGCTTGGATGATAAACTAAAATTATAAGATCAATGCGACAAAACTCAGAAGACGCTGCAGTCGTGGTGTTTTCCACTCAGGAAGTGGATATTTAATTTTAAACACGATGATGACCGTCAGTCATCAAGTCAGTTTAAACATTTAAGCTTAGATGAAAATGTTAGTTCTAAAACCTTAGGAATAGGCTGGCATAACGCAAGCGACAACTTTTAATTTAATTCTCATGTTATTATTGAAAATAACTATTACAAATAGATCAATTTTATCAAACGTTTCGCAAATTTTTTATCCTCTCGGCTTGTTAAGTCCCGTTATAATTTTTGTCAAAGTTCTTTTACAACAATTATGGCTATTAAAAATAGGTTGGGATGTTAACGTTCCTGATGACACGGCGCGCGTGTGGAACCGGTTTGTTATTTAATTGCAAACGCTAAACAATGTTCGTATTCCTCGCCACGCTAAAGGTACACAACCTATGTATATTGATTTACACATTTTTAGCGACGCATCTCAAACGGCGTATGGCGCGTGTATTTATGTTCGCACTGTCAACAAAGATTTAACGGTATCAGTAACATTATTGTTTTCAAAAACAAAGGTCGCGCCTTTAAAACCTATTAGTATCCCACGTCTCGAACTTTGTGGGGCTTTATTGGGTGCTCGTCTGTATGACAAGGTACGCAACTCATTACGTTGTAAGTTTAATAGCTTATAATTTTGGACTGATTCCACGATTGTCTTAGGCTGGCTGCACATGAGGCCTAACCAACTGAAGACATTCGTTCAAAATAGGATCGCAGAAATTCATGACCAAATTCATTACACTAGACGTCCCGTGGCGTCTCGTAGGCAGTGGAAATAATCCCGCCGATCTCGCGTTGTGCGTTTGCATGTTGTAAACTCCTACTTCATCATTTTGCTCATCTATGACTGATAGCGACATCTCGAGGCTAGAAACAACACCACACGCTAAGCCCTCGATCGTGATTGGTGTTACTTCAAAATTGTTCCCACAACCCTCCCCTTGAATGTTGCAATTAAGATGACGAATACATATTTTGCTCGTTAAACCTAACGCATCGTTTTTCATTTTAAAAATCCTCAACACAATCTATAAAAAAACCAAGTTTTCACCAAACCTCACCGCTGCTGGTACACCCGCTAACTACCAAAACAGTCCAGGCCATGCGTCAAATAAACGACGTAAGCGTAACTTAACACATTCATACACAACAACTAGCTAATGATGGTAAACATTAATCTCAATTAGCAGTAACAGATTCCAGATGATAATACTGTTTGAAGTAGGATGTTCTGTTGTGGTTGAACTATGTCGTGGTTAATACTGACGAGTTCACTGCTGTACGACACAGTACAAAGTAGGAGAAATTCTGAACACCCATCCTAAAGGGGCTGTGTTCATTCATAATATGCATTGTGGTTTTCTAAAATTAGCTAGGTACTTACTGCTACGTGTGTTGGAGTTTCGCCTGTGGCATATAAATTACTGTAAAATGAGATTTCCTTTTGTATGCATTATATAGACTGTAATGTGTTATTTGAGGCTCACTTCATGTAATTAAGATGAATTTAAATTACCGTCTCATCCGGCGTTTGTTAGGATTGAATTGTTTCATTTAAATAAATAAAGTCCAGGAAATATTAAAAAAACGTTTTACTCTTGTTCTTGTGTCGATAGCCAGCCGTGATGTGTTGGATTTGTATGTGATCACTTGAAAATCCAACTAGTAAACTGCCATCGACAGTCGTACGCTCAAACTGCACCACTGATTCCTTCATCCATGTAGGAACGGGATGTACTTCATGAACAATATCAATTTGACAATGAGTTACTGCAGCTTAACCCAACTGTTTATTTAGAAGCTAAGGTCTAACAACGACCTACAAATTGGGCGGTGGCTATGAAGGCTACATTAACATTATTTGTAAAAAAAGATTCATGAGACACCTCAACATAAAAACATTGTTATTACGCTCATCATGTTTACGTCAACTGGTTTCATTATAATAATGTCTCGTTGAATAATGGAAAACAATTTATGCAAAAATTGCATAAACACACTACATCATCACCGCAGGTTGTATACGTAGTTTGAGAAACACGTAATTTTCTGGGGTACACTACATAAATACGAAAAGTTTTATTCCGCCACAAATACGAATTTCAAAATACAGATTTTCATAGTTCCGAATGGTACAAAATTCCTAATTTAACAACTCCGATTTATCATTCATCCTAATAATAAAGTTGAGAATTACTAATCTCAAAGTACAGAGTTTTAACAGATCTAATAACAAAAAGTCCGACTTAATGATAATTCGAAACATCAAAATATTTACGAATTCCGATTATTAAATTACCGATTAAGTAGAAGTTTCTGGAATGTTACCTCTACCTAATACTCTGAGAGGAAGCGCTGACGAAGCTTGTAGGGAACCAACTTAACGTGCCTCCATCACACAGCGTTATGAGGAGACACAATGAAGATTATGTAATTGTAGTAGTTTGATTTTCCTTCCTACAAACGTTGATGAGTTGTAGAGTACGGCTTTAATTGCTATTTTAAAACACGGAGACAGGTTGACTGCGAATAAGAATTGATGCAGCTGATGGCGAAACTAGTTACTAAAAGCACTCTATGTGTGCCAGACCTACATTATGCAAACAAAACAATAAATCCCAAAGGAAGAAGGTCAAAGAAAAGGCCAATATAACATTTATAAATAATACTGCAACACGTGTATTGCAAAAATAGAACACAGTGCACTGACCGAACTTGTATATGTTCTGAACAACCTTGAAGAAAATTCGTAAAATAAAATAGATGTTTTATGATATGACACGTCCACTATGAATGCAACACATAAAAGTAGCACACTATGTCACATATCATAGGAGTAAAATAATATCATCAGTTGCACGTGGAAATACTTAACGTTTATGATCAAATAATTGTATAGGTACGTACCTATTAAATACATAACCACGGTAAAGGAATTACCTGCATACTAACTAAGCCGACTTGTTCCAGAGCTAATAAAAGCAATTTCCTTTAACGCTGCAACTTCAACGGCTTAGTTAAATTTATTCAATTACTGCATGATTATTCGGATAAGACTGCACGGAGCTGAAAGCCATTCCCAGTACTATAACATTAAAATAAGAGTGAAAATATGTTCCTAAAAGTTTTCCAAAACGAAACTGTTCGTTTATATTTTCGTGTCATACGAATAAGCTTCCGTAGGAAAGGTAAAATTCATTTGCCATTTGCTTTTTCACATGCCTTTAAAATGTTCAAGACGACATGCCGGTTTTCTCACGTAACATCGTGAGGAAACCGGCATGTCGTCATGGACACATCCTTGGACACATCCCGGCAAAGAAAACATCCATCGCCTTTTTTAGAGCAGTGGTGATGAAATTAAATACACAAAGTTTGCTTTACTTTGAGCAAATTATTTCACCGTTTTGAGAGCAGTGGTGACTGCTCTCAAAACGGTTAGGGGAAACTTCTTGAGAAAATCAGCATGTCCTAGAACCAACAATTCAAATACATGAGTCATCTACCCGCACTGAGCCCGCGTGGTAGATTACTGCCCACTCTCTCTCACAGAGAAGAGACCTGTGTCCCGGCAGTGGGAACATAATAGGCTGATTATGTTTTTATGTGTTATGAATGTGGCTTAGAGTGGTGTAGTTGGAACACGTTTGTTGTTCGAGACTACGGTAAGCTTATGTCCAAGAGGACATGCCGGTTTCCTCACATTTCTTTGTTATTTTTAGTTCTTATAAAAAATTCAAAGACATGTGACATCCAACAACCCGCAATCGGCCCGCGTGATGGACTATGGCCCACTCCCTCTCACGTGATGATTATGGTATGATGATGAATTAAGGTTTAAATAGGTTCAGTATTCCACTCGCTTTTGCAAATGGAACCAGTTCGCTCCTGCTGACTGACCAAAACCGACTGAATGTGAGAACAATGATCACAGATTAGTTCAATAATGGATGCCTAAACAAATAGAAATTCTGGTTATAATCGAATAGGCTTGCTAATTGTACATTCCTGTTTTCCTGAGTGTTGAATTTGAAAATTCGCCAAAATCTCATTAAATGATAAATTATTTTATTTCTGTAAGTAGGTTTGTAAAAACTCTTTTACATATTAATCATATTTTAAAATCTAGATGAGATCGGCGTTTCCTATTTGACTACTCTGAGAAGAGAGGCAGAAACAAACTCAGTCGAGGTCACAGTCAGTGCACGCATTTGTCAGTAATCATGCAGCTCAACTCAGAACTTAAGGAGCTCAATGATTCGACAGACATTTTCAAAGAAAGGACATTTGGGTTGCCCTACATTACTCAAACTGCCAGACCATGATTAAAACTAAAAAAAAGGCAAAAAAAAACATTTAAAGAACAAAAAACAGTGTCTTGATATTCAAAATTATTAAAATAATATAAGACTTTGCAAAGTAAACTTTCATTTAATTATGTTTATATGTATGGAGTCCATCAATGTCAAAGTGTAAATACAAATTCAAAAATAATCTTGATCATTTGAGGGGATCATTTACCCTTTTTAGCAGAACTTTTTATGTCATTATATTATTTTGAATAACAGCGGATAGCATAAACTTCATTTCGCAGAAAATCGTTTGGCAAACACTCATTTATCATACATTCAAAACTCATACGCAGGTTTTGCTTCGATTCGTTTCTGTCACTAACTTTTGTGCAAAACGGATTGACATTTTAAGGTTGAAAATGCAATTTTATAGAAATGGCAATATGCATAATAAAATTATACCAAATTATATTCCAATCTTCATAGTATGTCAAGTGAAATTGCACCAAATAATCGTCTCTGTAAATAAACGTTATGGTAAACGAAATTATGCGGAATTTGAACTCTACCAAAGGCATTTTAAAAGTATGCCATTGTAATTTCAGACATCAAAACATTCGGCCAAACAATAATAATGTTACACTATTTTATGCCTCCAAAATTTTCGTTTTAAGTTTATGCCAAGTGTGTTATGCCAAAAGAAAATCGGAGCATCAAGATTCCGCCAGAGAAACGGAACCCCTTTTGGGACCACGAACAATACAAAATAATGGACATTTGGGTTGACCGCATAAAGTACTCAAACTGCCAGATCATCATTAACAAACAAACTAACTGAAAGAAAAAAAAACAAAATACAATGACCCACATGTTCATCACATTCACAAAAGTTAAAACAATATAATACTCTAAACAGTTAATATTCATGTCATTGTTTAATAATAATAATAATAAAATATAACGTATGAAATATATAAATATATCAACTTTGACATTAACGACTCGGTGCCACATACATGGCTTGTGAGGGTGCTGGAGTTGTACAAGATAGATGCAACTCTACGTACCTTCCTTAAGTCCTGTATGGGGCAATGGAGGACGGTCCCTCGCTATCCGGGGTGTCAAAAGATCCAGGGGAATGACGAGCCTGTCTGGATTAAACGGGGAATATTTCAGGGCGACAGTTTGAGTCCACTTTGGTTCTGCTTAGCTCTGAATCCTCTAAGCACGCTGCTGCAGGATTCAGGTCTAGGCTATCGGTTGAAGAGAGGTGGTCAGGCTCACCTTCTTTTCATGGATGACTTGAAAATCTTTGCCCCCAACAAATTGCAACTAATGGAGTTACTAAAGGTAACTGAAACATTCGGTAGCGCCATCAGGATGGACTTTGGTGTGGACAAATGTGCAATCATGCATGTTAAGAGAGGTGAGATTATGGAATCCGAAGGTATGGAACTTTCAGATTCCATACACCTTAGATCCCTCTCTTCATCCGAAAGCTATAAGTATTTGGGTATGTCGGAAGCGTTAGGCATCAACGTTATTAACATGAAGCAATCCTTGAAGGAACGCTTCTTTGGCCGCTTGAAGAAGGTATTAATTAGTCTTCTTTCGGGCGGTAACAAGGTGCGTGCCTTCAACGGTTGGGTCATGCCGATTTTGATGTACTCTTTCGGCATACTCAAATGGAACCAAACCGAACTTGACGCCCTGGATAGGGTCCGTACACTTCTGACCGCAAATCGGATGCATCACCCACGAACATCGGTGATGAGACTGTACATTCCGCGAAAGTGCGGGGGTCGAGGCTTTTTAAATGCAAAGACCCTCCAAACCGCGAGGTGTGCAGTCTCAGGGAATATTTTTTTAAAGCCGAAATGGGTATGCACCGTGATGTGGTCGCAGTGGACAAGGGGCTTACCCCGCTCTCCATGGCTAAAGAGAACTGGCACAAACCTGTAATACTTACTACCGATGACCGCAAGGCGGTATGGCAAAGCAAGGAGCTTCACGGGCGCTTCTATCGGGCTCTTCATGAGCCTGGTGTAGATTTCCTAGCGTCCGTATCCTGGCTACGTTTTGGTGACCTTTTCGGGGAAACTGAAGGTTTCGTCTGTGCAATTATGGACGAAGTTATCTTGACGAATAACTACCGGAGACATATTATGAAAGACGGGACGGTTGACGTGTGTCGGGCATGCCACCGTCCAGGTGAGTCCATCAGACATATGTTGGACTCACTATTCAAATAAAACACTCTTGGTATACTAAAATTAAATATATTTAGTTACTTCCACTTGGAGCACCTTACGCTTCAAAGGTTGCACGACCACTGTCTTACATTTTCGTAACGACCCAAAACTACGTACTATGGTAAAGCAGTACGACGCACCAAGCGCCATCTGTTAACGTAAGTATTAGTTATACACTGCTTTACCGTAGTAAGTCAAATAAATTAATCTAAACAATGTAACAACTATGACTAATATTAGTGCAAGTGCTTAAATTAATTATTTAATCAAGACAACATTTATAAAACAATAATATATGTAAAACGTAATTAGCGTAACAAAATAATAATCAGGAAATCAATAACATTACTTATTAACTAGTGGTCTTACATTCGGCCATCCGACTCACATTACACGTCCTCGTGTTAGACAAAGCTATTTTATGAAAATCATGTTTGCTGTATACAATCAATAAACTTAAATCACCGTCATCGATAAACAATCAGTGATATTTCTTTTTATTACAGTTTCTGGTTAGTATTAATTTGGTTAATTTGTTACAATACAATAAACAGTGAATTGTCACCTGCTTTTGTCAACCGTGGTTACAGTTAGCGTCTGCTCTGAATACCACTTTATCAAATATCGGACCAGGGCTATATCTTAGCCTTAGTCAAACGTAGTAACAGGGCTATTCTGCACTGAATACTACATGTGATAGTCTTGACTGAGGTCACAATGCAAAAAAAAAGCTTTATCTGATTAAAATCATGAAGGCTATATCTGCCTATAATCACGAAGGCTATATCTGCCATTAATCACTAAGGCTATATCTGCCATTAATCACTAAGGCTATATCTGCCTATAATCACGAAGGCTATATCTGCCTATAATCACGAAGGCTATATCTGCCATTAATCACGAAGGCTATATCTGCCTATAATCACGAAGGCTATATCTGCCCATAATCACAGAGGCTATATCTGCCTATAATCACGAAGGCTATATCTGCCCATAATCACGGAGGCTATATCTGCCTTTAATCACGAAGGCTATATCTGCCTTTAATCACGAAGGCTATATCTGCCTAAAATTACGAAGGCTACATTTGCCTAAAACTATAATCAAAAGTAGGTATCCCTTCTGTACCTGTTAATATCTATCAAATCGTGAACATAACAGTATACATAATATCGGATCTTACTGACTATTGACACTTTCGCAGTCGTCGCCACTAGAGGCGGATTCATCTTCCGACCTATTGAAATTTAACCACGGTTTAATTTTATCAACAGCAATAACTGCATTATATTTGCGACTATTCTTACGCGTGATCTTGGTGTCTTCGACCTGATACCTTTCATTATCGAAAACATCTGTCACTCTATATGGTCCCTGATATTTAGATACTCATTTTCGACTTTGTCCTGATGATGGAATTTCTCTTTCAATACTAACTAGATCTTTTAGTTTAAATGTTTTTGGAGTAGATGTGTTTTTATCCTAATAAGACTTTTGTTTGTTTTGGTAATTAGTAATATAATCATTAATTTTTTCACGAAATTCGTTAAGGGATTCTTTGCTAATATCATGGTCAACATCTAGTGCTGCTTTTATTCTACTTTCTGCCATTCCTATCAAATGAGTTCCAAAAAGAGCCTCCGAAGGTGTTCGACCAATACCTTTATTGTGCCACACAACACACAACCGACACACAACCTAGCATCGCCATTTTTCTTTTTGACAAGTACTACAGGACTTGCGTATGACGACGTAGATGGTCTCACGATATCACAGTCTATGAATTCCTTAACCATTTCACGAACCATGTTTTTTTTTTCACTAAAAGGTAACCTGTACGGTCGATAAATTACTGGTTGATCATCCTTAAGATTAATGGACATTTCGGTGACATTAGTTTTACCTAGCTCTTTTAAATTAAAAGCGAAACAGTTTCGATACTAATTAAGTAACCGAACCAACAATTCAATAGTTTTTCCATCCATACTTCCATCAGACTTTATATCTTGTGTTGAAATAGCTTGCCGTGACATTGAAGTATGAATATTAAGAACGTCACCAACGTTTTCATAATCGGACACTAAATTAGCCTGTAGACACCTCGCTATCGTACTACCCTTTTTAAGAATAAACGGATGGGAAGACAACCCTTTTATTAGTGCAACACCGAAGCCGTCAGCAACCGAGAACAGACCCTGCACGAGATAATACTCTTGTCCCCATTTAAACCTATTACTTCCGTCTATGTAGACATCGCCAGTATGGTACGGGTCGGTCCTAAACTCTACCAATGAGAGTCCGTCCATTGTGGTGTCTTTAGAGCAAATTAATTCGATCCTCTGTTTTCGGGACACCGTTGCTGTACGAACATGAAGTGAAATGCTATCCTTTTCGATTAAAATATGAGACTGTTCAGTAAACGACCTTCCAACTAGCAATGGCTGCTGCAAGAATTTATCAGGAACAACAAGGAGTTCAACGCGAGCCCTAGTATTATCAATTTGGATGTCAACGAGACATTTGCCCAAAGGTTGAACTACAGAGTTACCGAATCCTTTAAGCATTGGTAAATTAGCATCTGCCTTCCATTCGGTATTGATGACTGCGGCCTCCGAAACTTTAATGAGAGTACCAAAATCTATAAAGCAATCCTTAGGAATGCCGTTGACTACAGCTTGTTTATGATATTTGGCGGCATTTGAATATTAATCGCCTACTATCATGACTGGCTTGGAGGGATTGTTACTACCGGTGGGTTTTTTATTTGTAGAATCTGTACAATGAGCAGCCAAATGGCCATAACGCGAGCAATTATTACACCTTATGACTGGTTTCGTACATTGTGACCTATAATGCCCATACTGTGAGCAATTAAAACATTGAACTGAACGTTCCCTAGCTTCTTTATCATCCGAACTCTTACTGTTATCATTAGAACTGACTCGCTTTCTATATGCATTAATTTGTGATGTAACATGATTCCTAGCACTCTTTAAATATGGCAGCAATAGGTCTGGACTTTCAAATCGAGCCGCATCTGCTCCTAAACGAACGCTACGATCTTCGATCCCAAATATAATGCAGTCTACTGCCCTTTTACCCTGGATCCCACAACGATTCAATAATACTACCTTATCATAATATTCTTCTTCTAATGAGTCGTTGAATTTTGCACGCTTATTCAGCATTGTAAAGAGCAATTGTCCGTAATTTTCACTACTAGGAAAGGCTAATTTTAACTTGTCTTGCCACTCAGGCCATGAAAACATTACAGTAGTAAGACCTTCGTACCATTTTTGTGCCAACCCCTTTAATTTAGGTAGGACAAAGTGTATCGTCTGTTGGTCCAGTTGTAAATCATCGCGCATTCTTTAACCTTATGAATCCACATATCTATCGTTTGCTCTTTATGAGCAGGGTCAAATTCAGGTACTGTATTTTGGTAAGACAATTTGCTATTACCGGCGTTATTACTAATCACTTGTAATGCTTGTACAAGTTGACCTACACTAACATTATTGGTCATAGAATGCAAATCGGTACCTGGTTTTAATCTTTCTTCTTCTTCTTCTGGTACACCACGGTGCTCGGTGCGTTTCCGCGGGCCAGCAGAACTGCGGACTTGGTTCCTGAAGGGGCCGCTGCACCCTCTATGATTGCCAGGGCTGCGCGCTCGGGAGTTGCTCCTTTCCGCACGATTGCAGGGATGGCGCACCGCCTTACGTGCCGAGCTGCTTGCCCGGTGATCAACCAAGCCTCTTGCCCGGTGACTACTGGGGCTTCGCACCTGCTGTCCTGATGAGTTTTCTTCTCGCCGGCTTGACGTCCGTTCCCGACGGCTTGAGGGGTTTGGCGGCCGTTGGTTACCGGAGTTGTGAACGCGATGTCTCCTGAAGTTCCGCTCTCGCTGTCTTGGACAACTGCGCTCCCGAAGCCTAGGAGGACTGCGTGCCCACAGACTGCTAGAAGGACTGCACGGCCTCTTGCTCGTAGAGCTGCGTGCCCGATGGCTGATCGAGCTGTTTGCCTGGTCACTGCCTTGGCGACGTGCCCGCTTGCATGAAGGGCTGCGTGCCCGATCCCTAGAGGGACTGCGCCCCCGATCCCTAGAGGGACTGCGCCCCCGATCCCTAGAGGGACTGCGCCCCCGATCCCTAGAGGGACTGCGCCCCCGTTGGCTGGCAGGACTGCGTCCCCGTTGGCTGGCAGGACTGCGTCCCCGCCCTCCGGCAGGACTAGGCGTCTGGCACCTGGACTGGCTATGTGATCGCAAACGTGTGCGACTTGGCTGCCGTCTTCTAGCGCCAAGGATAGGACTACGTTCCATTTTCTGTAAGCACAATAACTTGGCGACAAAATATTGCAACAATAATACAATATGGCTCAACGACAGGTTTCAAACAATAAAATGAACAAACACAGAAATATGTATTCGTCTTTTATGCTATGAAATAAAATGCAATTTAGCTGTATTGTGTTTCACTTATATAGAACAGGCCAGCAACAAATAAAACTAACACGAAACGAATTTGCGAATTCACGAGGATTAAATCTTTATAAATCTTACCAAAAGAAAGTGAATATATTGTTTTAGATGCTTATACCGTTGCCACGTAATTTCAATACTCTTTATTTCAATGATTTCGTTATCAAGTCCAATAATATCACTATTAAATCTTTGGGCGAAGTAAAGTAAGTAAAAAAAAAAAACGAGACTTACCTATCCCACTTCTGATTTGTTGGACTCACTATTCAAATAAAACACTCTTGGTATACTAAAATTAAATATATTTAGTTACTTCCACTTGGAGCACCTTACGCTTCAAAGGTTGCACGACCACTGTCTTACATTTTCGTAACGACCCAAAACTACGTACTATGGTAAAGCAGTACGACGCACCAAGCGCCATCTGTTAACGTAAGTATTAGTTATACACTGCTTTACCGTAGTAAGTCAAATAAATTAATCTAAACAATGTAACAACTATGACTAATATTAGTGCAAGTGCTTAAATTAATTATTTAATCAAGACAACATTTATAAAACAATAATATATGTAAAACGTAATTAGCGTAACAAAATAATAATCAGGAAATCAATAACATTACTTATTAACTAGTGGTCTTACACATATTATCTCTGTTTGATCTCGTCTGGCAAACGGCGAGTACTTGCACAGGCATAACCAAGTAGCCAGGATTGTTCACCAACAACTTGCTTTGAAATATAAACTTTTGGATTCTGAGGTACCGTATTACAAGTATGTGCCCGACCCAGTTCTCGAAAATGACCTTGTCACGTTGTACTGGGATCGGTCTATCATTACTGACAGGACTATTATCGCTAATAAGCCTGAAATAGTAGTGATAGATCGATTAGCGCGCCGCACAATGATTATCGATGTTACCATTCCACATGACGAGAACCTCGTGAAAGCTGAGAAAGAGAATCAAATTAAATATCTCGACTTAGCACACGAGGCTGTTGACATGTGGAATGTGAGCTCGGCTGTCATTGTGCCGATTGTCGTATCGGCCAATGGCCTGATGGCAAAAAGCCTCGACCAACATCCCTCGAGGCTTTCGTTAGGGGGTTGGATCAAGGGCCTGATTCAGATGGCAGTACTCCTCGATACGGCTCGCATTGTGAGGAGGTTCCTGTCTCTGGAGCCCTAACCACCGGTAGCTTGGACCCTGCTCCCGCTACCGGCGGACCACTGTTTTTTATATTTTTAAATGTTTTTTTTTAAGTTGTTTTATAAAAATATTGAAAAACGTATCTAAATAAGGATAAGAATAAATAAACGAAATAATAATAAACCATTTATGGGTCATTGTAGCCTGAAATAAATGGTTTATTATTATTATTATGTAAAAAGGTACAGGTATAGAAAAAATAATAATAAAAGTAAAATAGTTTTAAACATCTCAAAATAATATAAAACATCTACATTATCTGTGTAAATTAATTGGAGCTGCTCAATCCCAAGCCTTGTTGTCCTCAATATAGACTTTGACAGTTAAGTATGCTTTCTGGCATAGTTTCCGCTTTATAAAAGATTTTAATTTTTTAAGGCTTAGTTCTTGAATGTGGCTAGGAAGTGTATTATTAAAACGTATACACTGACAGTTAAACGAGTCACCAATTTTCTTGAGCCTGGTAGCAGGGACATTAAATTTGTGTTTGTTCCTAGTATTAATATTATGGATAACACTGTATTTTTAAACAGATTAATATTTCATGTGCATATAAAAGATTTAGATGTGCATATAGAGATACTGAGAAGGCACAGTCATTAAATTAATCTATGAGCGAGTGTCTGAGACTTCATTTGTAATTTGAACAAATTACCCTATTTTGTAAAACAAAAATTGTCTGAATATTGGCGGCATTTCCCCACAAAAGAATACCGTACGTACAGTATACTAAACGGGCTGTCTCAAAATCAGTTAAATTACGAACTTTTCTAGCGGTGTATGCTAAGCTTTTTTGACAGTTTATCTATGGGTCAATGGAACCTATTTTTTTGGGTGGGAAATCATCAAATGACCTTTCCCACTCTGGGTGGAACGGGAGAGCGGGTCAGACTTCTAATGACTAAAACGCACCCAAAAAAGCTCAGTTGCCTGTGCCAGGGCCACGGTTATCTCTTTCGAATTTCCCACGAGCCTGAGTCGTCCGCCCTATCGGATCCCGTCATTGTGCTGACATCTCTTTGAGGCGCGCGTGGAACACGACGCGCCGTCGACCCGGGCCTGGTCCTTCCCGGACGGCGAGCTACCCATTGCACGCCGTCCGCTAACCCACGCCTACGGTGGCCGGGAATTTGCTTGCGATTCCCGACACCCAGGGCATCTCCTGCGGCGACTAGGGGCGTGAGGGCCATCCACTTCCTTCATCGCAAGCATTACTGCATCGCAGAAGGAGGTGACGGCTTTCCATTCCCCTCGCTCCGTACCATGATCTGGACCAGGGCCGGACGCGAGAGATCGCTGCCGCCGATCGCCTCCGCAAGGACACTCCGGTGCTCCGCTCAAGCTGGACAGACCTCCACCGTATGCTCCATGGTGTCCTCCGGGCGATCCACACAATGGTGACACCCGGACGGACACAGGAACCTCCCGAAGCAACCTTGTCCGTTGAGGACCTGGGCCCATTGAAGCTTGGCATCTAAAGTTACGCCTAAGAATACCGTGGTATTTTCGGGTCTAACATGAGGTATCGTAAACTTATTACATTTTAATTCTTGTTAAGAAGTAGGTTATTAATATTTAACCAGTTAACTTCTTTAGCGAGGGCGCTATTTACATTGTCAGTAACTAGCTGCTGACGTTTGAGTTTAAATAAAAGTGAAGTGTCGTCTGCAAACAACACTATATCATGATCATCCTTTATGAGGAAAGGCACGTCATAAAAAAAAAGACACAAATATGGGCCAAGAATTTAGCCTTAGGACTCCCATTCTTACAATAGATCCAGGTGATCTTTTTCAGTTAATATTAACTCCCTGAATCCTATCACTTAAGTAACAAGTAAGAAGATGTAAAGAGACGTTCCTAATTTCGTAGTGGTGCAGTTTTCTGATTAATGTTTCATGAAGAACACGATCGAGTAGCTTGGACAAATCGCAAAATAAGCCGTAAGTACCACATTTGTCCTCCCATGCATTACAAGCGTGTCCTAAAAGTTTAGCTCCGGCATCAGTAGCCGAACGACCCCTTGTAAAATCGAACTGTTTAAACCTATTACAGTCGTGTTATCCTGTTAAGTAAATAGGCGATTGAAACTTGGTGTTATGGTTTGTAGATTTGGTGAGAATATTCTTCATTACACGTTTCATTCACCTACAACAATAAATAGTTACATTTCATCACATTCTCTAAACATTACAGTTAAATATCCTAGCCAACTTCATTCTTAATTCAAAGGATTATACATTTTTCAGAATGGAGTCTTTTATAAAGCCAACCTTAACAAAAAACAGCTTAGCTATCTAATATTTAAGCAATCCTAAATCCAGCGAACGAACCACAGCTGAATAAAACAGCTTTTCGGTGCGTTGTGTACCACGGAGCTACTAAAACATAGAATGCTATCATGAATGATTTTACAAACAAGAACTCGCATCTGACTACTTATTGCAAAGGTGTAGGTTACGACACATTATAAGTACCTATTGATACTGTTGATCGATAACTACGACATCAAACGCAGTGTTTGTTCTAGTGCAGCCGCAAATAAGCTCTTAATTTGTTTATTACTTCGTAGCACACCCACGTTGCACGTGAACCCGATCTATTCACAAATCCTAAAATTTAATTATCATCAATCATCAAGTGACACTCGTGTTAACACGCGGTGACTCTAGCTTAATCAGGCCAATGTGATTGTGAGTAATCATTTCATCTAAATTGAAATTGGATTGCCCATTGGCAATCCAATTTCAATTTGTGATAGTTAAATGAGATCGTCAGGAAATCCTCGTCCGAGGATTGGAAAAAGCTTTTATTATGATTTTAAATCTACAAACATGTATGTACGACTCGTGAGATTGTAATGAATAAAACAAACAAAGTATCGCGTGACAAACTGCAGCTCATTTATACAAATTACACGTAGGCGATAACTACCTATTCTATATAAATAATCTAAATACATAGTATAATCAAATACTAAACGTAAATAATGTGACTCATGACATTTGTATTATAAAACGACGCAGGAGAGCACAATGAAAAGGCTTAGTGGGACTGGGTGCTTTAGAAACCACTTTCAACAACGCGACACAGTATTTTTATCTCACGAAGCGACGCGCACTATCTTGTGGTTACCAAGCATGCAAACACGCTGTGAATGTGTGTGTAAGCGCAGGAGCTCTCGGTTCCGTCTGTGACACTGGCGAAGTCGGAAGTTTGTCGGAAACTCAAACTCAAAGCATTTATTTCAATTAAACCATTTACAGGCACTTTACACTTCACTTCACTATAATTTCTAATCGATTGACATTATTTTGTTTATATATTTTAATTAGTGCAATAATTTGCACGACGTAAGTGGACCCTGTTTTGTTGACAATCATTTTGTTTTAATAATATTTAATGTAACAATTTGCACGCCGTAAGGTAGACTGTAGCCGATCTCATTATTATACAACATCTTATATCTGTACCTACATTCATAGCAAATAAAATTTTGATTCTGATTCTGATTCTGAATTGTCAAGGAGTCGGTCAGTCAGAAATATGATGCTAGTTGCCCATTCCAAAACGTAGTAGGTACCTATGGAGAAGAAAGTGCAAGAAACTTCATGGACACTCTTTTAAATAATATTGTTTTTACAAATGTATTAGATACATCATTAATTTTGATCCTATATGTGAGAACTATGTACAAAAATCGTACACGTTAAAAGCGTCCAGAGTGCAGCAAAAAAATAATTATAAAAATAAGCCGTGGCAGCTAAGAGATGACTAGTCCCAACTGACGGCGCCCGTTCACGAACTTGACTCATGAAATAGCACCGTTCGACGCAACCATTTTGAAGGGAGCTAAAGCTGTGTATGTACACGTTAATGTACTTGTGCGTATGTGTGGTGTGCTGACGCTACTCGTCTTCACTCACACATTTACAGTGTGTTTGTCCACTTGGTTACCACAATTAAAACGCGCGTCGCGTTTGTGAGTAAAAAATACCACATGATGTTAATGTAAAGTTAGCTTAAGCATGTATACCTACCTTCCTACTAGAACAATATTCGTGTAAGGCGTTGAGTAGGTATTTACTCAACCGTTTAGAGTCTAAGCGGTCTAAGCCTTAGATGAATGTTGTCAGACATTTGAGTTTCCTCATGACAACCTTACCACGCTTCACCTACTTACATCACTACTGATGCATCGCTCACGCTGGCAAGTGATGAAAGTGGTGAAGTTCCTTTCTCCTAAATTTTGGTGTGGCCGACAGGGGCAATTAAGTTTTGAGTATTGAAAGAATGATGGCACAAATTTTAAAACCGAAAGCTGCGATAGAATAACCATTTATCTTCTTTAGCATCATCAGCCTACAGCAGTCAACTGCTGGACATCTTTCCCCAATTGCACGCCATTCAGCTCGGTTTTTTGCAACTGTCATCCATCTGCTACCAGCCACCCTGCGAAGATAGTCACTCCACCTAGCCTGAGGGCGTCCTACCTTACGTTTGCCGATTTGCGGTCGCCAGAACACGTCTACCTCAACGGTCACCATTTCATTGGCCAAAGATTAAATTCAAAGGTCAAAATCAGACTGTGATGATCTCGATGCACGCTTGATGGAGTGAACCTTCTATTCTTTCTTTGTATAGTGTTAATGCTGGTATGCGGTAGTTATGAAGGCGGTTGCATTTTCTGACACTCATTGTTAAAGTATCGATCAGGCGCACTCTACTTGTGTAACATGCTTGTAACTACACTAGAACATTAAAACCAGAGCTTGAAAGTGGTGTATCTGTATTGGGACAGTGAAAAACAATACTCTCAAAATTAAAATCAAACGTCATTTATTCTAACTTGGGCTAAGAATCAGCACTTTACGAACGTCAAAATTCCATAAGCTGGTGGGGCCTAAACGCCCGCCCTACACAGGAAGAACTGGCGCAACAAACTCAACAGCAGCACAGCTTTCTGTTCAGTTATAGTATAAAACTTGATTCTTTATAACACTAGGTATGCGAAGTAATAAACATTAAGAGACACAGAATATTAAATTATATTATTTACCATATTATGTCGGCTAAGTACGCAAATATGCTCCAGCAAAAAAATAATGTAAACAAAACTTAACACCTAAATAAAAACCTCCAGGCATAAAGATTAAAGAGCGTGACAGCTTACATATGCAATGCTGGATTATGTACACATTTACTCGTATTATAAACTAGGACCATAGAAGTAAAATACATAAACAGAACAATTACTAAAAATAAACATGGTTAGCAAGACGACTAGTCAACTCAAGCGTTCACGAGCAGAACGCAAAGATCAGCCATTATCCCCCTCGCCATATTTGAGATAAGGAGGCAACCCGACCGCCGACGCTCCCGCAAGCAGTGACATCTAAGGGAGCCTGACGAACTTGCTGCCGGTTGCCCAGGCAAGAATAATAATTATGATCCATAGTCGACTTCGCTAGATAACCAATACAACTCATTAGAAAAAATATAATGAGTAGGTTATGTCAATAAAACTCTTCCCGAGTATCAATATAACTATCAATATTGTCTAAGTAAAGGATTTGATCAAGTAATTGTAGGCACAGTAAGTCGGTTAAGAGAAGGAAAAATTGAACAAGGCTGTCTAGTGTCTAGTTTATGGTTCAATATGTAAGTAGGTAATCAATAATCATATTTTATTTGTGTAACGTAGTTACTTAGTCACTCTATCTATAGTAAAAACTAGTTATTCGGTTACTCATTTATTTATGCAATTTAATTATGATACTGTCAAACAAATAAAAACCTCTTATAGTGATTCCCGTTGACCTAGAATCATGAAATTAAGCAAGAAGCAAAGTATCAGCACAAGTCAAGGAAAAAGTAAAAAATCGATTTGTTATTTTCATATATTTTATTTTTATTTTGTATTCCAAACTTAAATTTTTTGTTGGAGAATTGTTTGAATTGAGACGATGACTACTATTTAAAATGTTCGAAATAATAATGTAATTTCAAAGAAGGCATAGATAGTAAAAATGAGATAGTCAAAAAATCTGTTAAATCTATGTAAATATGAAGAAGATAGACGCTTTAAAAGTTTTTGGAGGGGATTATTCCTGTCCTGGTCGCGCGGTACGGACAATGTACGGCGCTAGTATGAAATTACGCAGTCGTGACGTCACTTCTACGTTAGTGCGGTCCTAGTCTAACACTTACTTTAAAACGTTTATAACTTGGCAGTTTTTTAAGCTTTTACACTTTTTGTAATACTATTTGCACTATTTGGTAATATACATTATTTTGAGATAAAAATAAAAAAATTGTCATCATCCCCATTGTAGTTTAACCATCCTTTTTCCCTACGTTGTCATCTAAGATAAAAACCTACTTGCAAATATAGGTACCAACATTGAATATAACCGTATTTATCATTAAATACCTTAGTAGGTATGTACTGAATGCAGACTTGCATGACTGCACAATACAACACAATACCTGGGTGACGTCTCTGTACTTTTAGAGGACACGACGTGGCATTTGCCAATGCGTGAATATTCATATAGCCTGTCCTATAGGACGAATAAGTAAATTCACAATATTTTTTACTACTATTAGAACTTGCTACCGGGACAAAAAGTAGCCTATGTTCATCCCTAGGATGCATCCTTGCCATATTTTATCGAAATCCTCTCAGTGGTTTAGACGTGAAAAGTTAACATACAGACAGTGTTACTTTCGAACTTATAATATAATATACAGGGTGTCCCGTAAGTCGACGTCAAGGCGGAATCGGATGATAGGTCAAAGTCATACTACTTAACAGAAAAAAATAAAAATAAAAACTTTGCCATGGATTTTAAAATTACGGGCATGTATTAAAAAAAAAAAACTTGAAAATCCATTGCCTGTGACGGTCTTTTAACTCCTGTTGCTACAAGATTTAATTTTTTGTATATTTAAATATACTATAGATTTCTGTTAACTATTATGACGCGACCTATCGCCCGACTCCGGCTTGACATCGACTTACGGGGATGTTTAAAACTATCTCGGATCTGTCGGATATATTTTGTCAAATAATCCACAATCCTGACTGTTTCAGAAAAATCTCGTTGTGGTATTGCCAGCTTAAGTTCAGTATGGAGCTTATGTATTTATAACAATGAATATATTTATCTTAAGGTTTTCATGGGATTAATAACCCTAAGCGTGTGAGAACAAGGCCGAGCTGTTAATCTCACACCCTTTTCTCAATAACAATCGTGAGAAATGTATACTTGTTTGTACTACTAGCCCCGACTGTGCAAGTCTGGGACAGCGGTTGGATACCGGTACATTTTTCGTAACGGTTTTGTCATAAATACCAAAGATTTATTTCGGTTCCGTTGGAACGGAATGTTATGAAAAACGTTTTTAAAGAAGAACTAAATTTAAATCGTTTACAATTAAGAAAACCTTTTGCAATACCAAGCTTAAATAACTAAAGCCATTTTTTACATTTGTATGCCTAATACAATTTTTTATTGTTTCGCCATTTCAAGTATCTGGGCCACTGGGTTTCCGAAGACTTCAAAGACAGTCTGGACATTGAGCGTGAGCGCAGGGCGTTGGCTGTCCGCTGCAATATGTTGGCTCGCAGATTTGCAAAATGCACGACTAAAGTAAAGGCTACACTGTTCACAGCGTACTGCCAGTCAAAATCAAAAAAATCAAAATCAAAATATTTTATTTCACATAGACCTACATGGGCACTTATGAAACGTCAGATTCTAGGTGCACGGTTCCAATTGGTCGTTTCCCATGGAGAAGAGCCGGCAAGAAACTCCATGGTTACACTTTTAAAAATATGTCTTTTACAATGTTTTCCAATTAGTGATTAACAGGTATGGGAGGACAGTGTAGGCCTGTCAACAGTTATATGTTAAACAAATAGACAATTGTCTATAATTTATAATCCACAGGGCCTACGACGTTCTCACATTTACAAAATATAAAATAATCTAATAAGTAAAATAAAAAAAAAATAAAAAAATTAGGTATATAATGTCAAATAATGAAAGAATTTTGTCAGAGATATGTAAAAGTCCATATCTAATAATAAAAAATAAAAATTAAACACCATTATTTGGGAGCAGTTATTAGAAATTTACATAGTGATGCCGTTCATGAGGTACCAGGGAAGCCACATGTGCAGAAGGAATTATTGCCAAACTTTCTTGTCTTCGACGTAGTCTTTAATCTTATAGTACGCTTTTTTGATAAGGACACGTTTAATGTGGGCTTTGAACTTTCCATCGCTAAGTTCTGTAACCGACTTAGGCAACTTATTATAAAAGCGGATACTGTTTATCAGAAATGATTTGCTTGTTTTAGTTAATCTAAATTTGGGTATAACAATTTCATTTTTACTACGTGTATTTATATTATGGAAATCGCTTCTTATTTTAAAAAGTTCTAAGTTTTTGCGAACATACAAAATACTTTCTAAGATATAAAGGGAAGGCAGAGTGAGTATATCAATTTCTTTGAATTTGTTTCTAAGAGACTCGCGAGGACCCATTTCATAGATCGCGCGTATTGCCCTCTTTTGTAAAATGAAAATTGAATCTACGTTAGCTGCTGATCCCCACAGCAGAACGCCATAAGACATAATACTGTGGAAATAAGCAAAGTATACCAACCTAGCTGTGGCTATATCGGTCAACTGCCTTATTTTTCTTACTGCATACGCAGCTGAACTTAATTTACCTGAAAGAGCTCTAATGTGAGCGCCCCATTGCAATTTTGAATCTAAAGTAATTCCTAGAAATACAGTTTCCGTAATAACATCTACTTTCTTGCCATCAAGTTTTAAATTTAAACCCACTTGGGGTACATTTGGTAATGAGAACTTAAGACATTTAGTTTTGTTCGCATTGAGTAAAAGATTATTAGCTGCAAACCATTTCGAAAGAATAGCCAGACTATCATTCACATGTAAGACATCCGTATCTTTTCTATCTATTTTAAAAATAAGAGAAGTATCATCAGCGAATAAAATTATATCTGATAAGTTAGCCATCATGTAAGGAAGGTCATTAATATAAACTAGAAATAAGAAAGGGCCGAGAATTGAACCTTGAGGCACTCCCATCTCAACTAAGGACCCCGAGGACGTCGCCCCGTTAACGTTCACTTTCTGTTGCCTGTTTGATAGATAGGAAAGAACAAGATTAGCGGCTTGTCCACGAATTCCGTAGTGGTGTAATTTACAGATCAGTGTATTGTGGTCAACGCAGTCAAACGCTTTGGAGAGGTCACAGAAAATGCCAATTGCATCCTGGGACTTCTCCCAGGATTCCAAAATGTGACTGATGAGTAACACTCCCGCATCAGTCGTCGACCTACCTTTCGTGAAACCGAACTGGCGACTATGTAAAATACCTAGCAGCGGGCGACCCTCTGTGCAGTTTGTGACTTGTCATTCCCATAGATGAGCATAAGACTGTAGAAATACACCGAGAAATTAGAAATTGAAAATTAAAAATTAGAAATTGGTATGTGGGTAGGTTACCTACCTGTCACCTTATAAAGAATTAATGAAACTGTTTATTTATTTATTTACTTCCAATTTCACTTTCACAAATGTATTCATGTTGATAACCATCGTATTTGGGCAATCTAGATGCCAACCATAGCTAAGAGTTTAAAAAAAAAAGGTTTGAGGTTGCAAAGTGTCCGTAAATAGTCCGCCGCGCTCGGCTGTTTGCAGCGTATTGTGCGTTGCATCAATGTAGTGCACGGATTAATTAATTATACAATGCGTTGGAGCGTGGAAGTCTGGCATCGTTTAAAACAGGTTTTGGTTTGTTCCGGCTCGTTTTCGTTGTTTTTTTTTTTTTGTTTTTGTTTTGCATTTTACTCTATTTATGTACTTAATCATGACTATTATTATTTGAAACAATTTTATTTTCATATGTATACACACGTCACTTTGCAGTATAAAACTGATTTACATCCGTTACCTCACAATTCAGGTCCAGTTGAAAACCAGCGTCGGGCACTATTTGCCTGGCATTTTTTGCTGAACTGGGCCTTTTTGGCGCAGACGTGAGGCACACTACCCTGCAAGTTTCATATTTCGCGCTGTACACTTTTTTATTATTATTTGTATGTTTTTTTTATTGTTTTTCTTATAATTTTTACCTGCTTTGTGTGCCTTTTAGTCTGTGCTAAATAAACGTTTTTTCTTTCTTTCTTTCTTTCTTTCTTTCTTAAACATTGATTAAATATGCCTGTTAGGACAGGGGCAATTGTGTCAATAATATCTCCAAGAACCTTAACGGAAATCCCCCATAAGTCTACAGTGTTTTTAATGTTAAGACTTTTGAACGCTTTTTTAATTGTGACAATAGAAATAGGCTCGAATTTAAAACTAGGAATGTCCTTACTGAAGTTTTCTTTGAGTATAAATTCAGCTAACACAGATGATGAGGGAAGAGATTTCGTAACCTCAATTGGGATGTTGGTGAAGAAATTTTCTAGCGACTCAGCAACTTTCAACTTATCTGAAATGGTTTCATTATCAATTTTTAACGACAAGTCATTCTGATCTCGCTGTTTATTGTTTCCAGTTTCTTTGTTAATTACCTGCCACACAGCTTTTATTTTATTATGGGAAATACCAATTTTGTTACTTATTAATTTAGACTTAGCTTGAGCGCAGACTCTTTTGAATATTTTAGAATAATTTCTTACATAATCATGAAGAGTTAGATCAGACGTCAATGATTTCTCGTGATACAACCTATATAAAATATCTCTGCTTTTTCTAATGCCAGCAGTGGCCCATTCACTAAATTTTGGTTTAGTATTGATAGTAACTTTTTTACAGGACATGCTTTATTGAATTCTTGGCATACTGTAGAAAATAGGGTACCATAGTTTAAATTGGGGTCTTGTGAATCAAAACTGGCTGTTGAAAGATTGCTATTAAGATTATTATTAAACATTTCCAACTTATTCTTAGTAAGAGGTCTTATTTCAATGGTTTTATTTGAGTTTAACTTTTTATCTAAGTCAAATGATATAAGTTGACCAGTATGGTCTGACCTGATGCCACTAATTAAGGTGGAGTCTTTTATTTTACAGTTGGTAAATACATTGTCTATGCATGAAGCCGAGGTTGCTGTTATTCTAGTTGCTTCATTCAGTCATTCTATACGTACAGTCTGTGGGTCAACTACACGCAGGGGTCATACAGCGCTCTGCGCATTCAATACAATAATGCATTTAGGGTGTTGATGGGGTTGCCGCGCTACTGCAGTGCTTCCGGCATGTTCGCAGAGGCGAGAATCATGCGCACGCCATCATGCGCAGGGTGCGCGCCAGCCGCAACAGCATTCTGAATGCTACAGCAGATAGGTGGGAGAGCACCATACTGGGACATTATTGGAAACGCCTACATGCCATCGTGACGTAATAAATATAGTTTGTTGATTCTCTGGTAGTTGTAAGTACTAACACTAGTTTCTAAGTCGTTTGTATACTAACCAAATGGACGTTATGGGTCCGAAATAATAATAAAAAAAATACTATATTTATACAGGCTATGACTTAGAATATACTATATTTGATATACAAAAGTTGGCCACTGTTGGTAGGTAAGACACGAGACTTTTGCTGCAAATGGATTTATTTTCTAAAAAAACTAGATAATTTGCCGTCTACAGTCCCCATTCCCACGACGACCTTCTCGAGCAAGACATAATATTAAATTGAGTTTGCAGATTAATACGCTTAAGTTCACACCCTAATTCTTAAATTAAACGATTTTCAACGTGAAAATCTTTTTATTTAAGAAAATTTATAATTCTTAAAAGAAAATCATCTCTATATTTAATTTTCTCACAAAGCTCCTATACAAAAATGCCTCGAAGTGATTTTGTTTTCGGGGGAATGTCTCGCTGACAATGGCCCGTGTGTTGGATCATTTAGCTCCCTTCAAAATGGTTGTGCTGAATGGTGCTGATCCATGCGTCATGTTCGTGCACGGGCGCCGTCAGTTGGGACTGGTCATATCTTAGCTATAAGTATAAGTCATCTATAGCCCACATTTAAGGTTAAAATTAATTACGTAACTAATATTTTTGTAACAATATTATTTAAAAGAGTGCCCATGACTCCATGGGCACTCTTTTAAATAATATTCTTGCCTTTTCTTCTCCATCTAGCTTCATATTTCTGACAGACCGACTCCTTGACAATTCAAAAGCGCCTGTGGATAGTTTAATTGAAACAAATGCTTTGAGTTTTAGTTTGAACTATAATTTCAAATTTATTTTCAATGACATTGTAAAAAACTTGGCACTTACACTCTACTGGCACTCAGTTCCGCACATGGCGAACGAATTTCAACTTGCACATAAGTGTTATTGTTGCCATTTATCTTTATCAAGTGTGTCTAATTGTTGAGTGTGTTAAGAATGATTAAAAGTGGCATTTAATTGCGTGTTACGTGGCTCATATGAGTTATGCGAGATAATAATATACGACTAGTAATTACCAAAGCACTCGATGAGTCGACAAAGTTTATGAGTACAGTGAGTAGTCCTTACAGTGAGAGTTACGTCGTAACACGGAAACTACGTAGATTTATGAGTACAATCCACTTACAAACCTACCTAGCTCAAGACAATGCCATTCTACAAGTGTATGATAATATCAACATCAATGAGCACGAATGATCAATGAGCTGTTGTACGTAAATAGTATATTTTGTTCGGTAACATAGCGTTGTCTGAGTCGCACAACTGCTCTGTTCGGTACAATAACATCAGCTAGCTAACGAAACAAGCATTGTACCCGTGCCAACGCGGAAAATCTATTGTATACAGAGATGCTAATACATTGGAACTGCATGGACTCTCAAGGTTCGCAAACTACAAATATCTAGTCCATGGTAAACCAAGTCCACTGCAGACGTGTGTGTTTGTAAACCGCTCTAATCTAGAAAACAAATGGGTCAGTGGGTTGTCTTAGACATATTTTGATAGAACTTTTAATTTCGTGACACATGCTATTTTCTACTGATCGAATATATTTAAACGAAAAATACTGCGCATCAATTTGTATTCAGCGCAAGAAAAGGTACATAAATGGACATGTTTCCTAAAATAATCTAACACGTTTCTGGGAACATATCCAACACAATCAAGTGAGTATTTCAATGAATATGGTTAATTCACTGATGAAAAACTGATTCTGTGGAACCTGCATCGAAAAATAAATCTAAACTTGAGATGACGTTTTATAATTGTAGAACTGAAATAGCCTGAATTATTTTAAGTTTTAAATACATAACGTTACGCATAATGTCAGTCGTCCACACATAATAAAAACAATGGTACCGACGTTTGTTTTTTCTACCCACTAGACCTTTTGCTTGAGTGTGAATAAATACATACATTACAGACTTCTGTTTTGTATTTAAACAATAGTCAAATCTTAAGCAATTAGTGGAATAGAATAACATATTTTACCTCCTCATTTGTACTCCTCACACACACATATTTCTAGTTATGTTTAAATCCTATGGAAAAATCCAAAACACTTTAATACTAATACAAAACCAATAATACTCTTTATGTACTCCATATAAATGACAGACGTAAATAGTACCTATTGTTTACTTGAAATGATTATTGATTTCTTAGTTTGTCTAGTTAGCGATACTAAATACCTAATGATGCTTGAGTTATGCCAAATAGGTAACTACATAGGGCCAATTCAGAGTTGTGTTCTTGATAGATTAGGTATATGAATGAAAATATCTTGAACACGAACGTATTTTTTTATATTTGATCAACGTAAAAAATATAATAAGCAGGTATGTAGGTACATAATATTAGACATTTGGCCTACACTGTTTAGGAGAATAAGCAAACATCTGTGAAAAAATAAATAATTTAAGTTATAAAATACAAATTTCATCACCTTTGTGCCTATTTCTCTGTTTTTTCCAGAAGCATAAAATTATGAGCTATGGTTAGTTTTACTCACATTTTAATCTCCTGTGATGTTTACTCTTGGTGAATAAATAACATTCCTATGTAACACTCACTCAACACTTTTATTGCGCACATTAACCCTCGAGTTCACTACAAATCGTATTCGCAATTGCGATCACGAGAAAAAACCGACGCAGGGCACACGTCTACTCACTTCGGCAGACGCCGCGGTACTGAAAAGCTTTGATGCTGTAAAGTGGAAATCAGGGTGAGTTTTCCCTCCCCCGTGAGTACCGACACTTAGCGCCAGCAACTTAACGCGCTGACACTTGAAGCGAGCATTGTTCTTTATATAACATAAGGCGTTCTTTGCAGTAACTAGGTTCAACTCACATATTGGGTCCTCTTTTGTTCCATAGCTATATCAACAATGTATACTATAATAATAATACCCCAGTACTGATTTTAGTACTTTTTCTTGCCATATAAACGAACGTTTTGATTCACAATCTGATTCGCCGATGCCGTATTCGTAGCCGATGTTCGTACCCCACAGGGGGTGGGTGCCCTTAGCGTGTAGTCGCTTAGTTTTTAGTTAGTATTTAAGTTTAAGTCCGGGCTGGAGGCCTTACTTTATTAGGCCAACCACAGGGAAGTCCGTTTTAGCAGACGACAACCTCATAGGTTGACCTGCGAACAGCCATTCATAAAAAAAGGGGATCCACGAACTCTCAAAAAGTGGAACAAGGTCTGTTAGATCATATCGATATTGCAGCTATGTGTATCGCTAACGGTACATTATACTTGGGTAAATAACTAGATTTGTAATATTTTTATTAGTATACCGACTATAAGAGCCGCTTGCTCAACCGAATTAGGCAGATTCTGAATAACCAACAAGGTACAGGTGGAAGGCCAGCGTACCCACTTCTTTAGCGCATTTAGAGGAGAGAATCGCTGCTCTACTTGGTGCAGGCTGTGAGATTGTGGGGAGAAGTGGCTAACCTTTGCCTGTACACTCAAACCCTCTTTCAATCAATTGCCGAGTCAAGTCTTTGCTCAGACGATAGGTTTTCTGGAATTTCCGATCCAACATCCGGAATGAATCCACTAAAAACCTATCTCTTTTTAGGGTTTGACGACGTTCTCGGCCGTCTATTTCGGAAGCGAGGGATAAAATCCTCAAGCCAAGTTTGTAACTCATGTTCACTAAGAAGGTAAAAAAACATTTAGAATTTAATTGAATACGACTTGTAGTTAAGAGGTTTTAACAATTAAACGTATAATATTTTATTGTAAACACTTACATTCCCAAAAAATGCAATTTGATGCCAACAAAAGTAAATATTGAGGAACTTCTTAGAAACTGCACGTTGATCGAATTGAAACCTAAAAGGTGTCATTTTGAGACGTCAAACGAATAGTAAAATACCGATCTTGTTGCGTTCAGAATTACGCACTGATGACGCGCAGTAGGAGAATACCGATAATGCACTCGCGTGACGCGAACTTGACGCGAGCGTGTCTGATACCGGTAGAGAATACGAAAAACGTTATTTTGATCGAAACTTCACTGCATCTGCACTGCATCTGAACTTCTTTAGTTACGTGAATTAGCCTACTGATCGTATTGTTCAAGCTATAAACAAAAGTTTCTTTAAAAAAAGAATCGTTGGTATTAATAGACATCTATCTCTATAGTACTTGCATAATGATTTAAGTATATAACTTTACTTAATGTTCTCTTAACTAATCAAGTAATCATACTGACCTAATGACCTAATCTTTAGATCTAAACCCTGATGAAAATTGTAATTGGGCAATACGTATTGAAAATCTGTGAAAAAATAAAAAGATTTGTACACGCACTAAAAGAACTACGCAATACAGCAAATGAAGAAGGTGCAATCTAGCTGCTATTCCCTCGAGAGATGTGCTATGCTACTTTGCAATGAACACGTTGGAGGAAATAGATTAGCGGTGGTGGAAACGGGTTCAACCAAGCTATGTTTTTTTATGAACTATGGATGAGTGCTATAGATGCGTGATAAGGGAGCACAGCTCCCCGTGCCTTCCCTACTGCCGATGCATACCATAGCTCAAGCTGCGCATCTTCCTCGCACGGCTACCTTGTGGCGGCGCATTTTCATAGCACATCTTACTAGCTCCGCTTATAGCTTAGCATTACTGGAAACGGTCACATAGTATCGTAGCCTAGCTTTCACATCCTAGCAGGATAGCTGCTTATCACATATCTGGTTAAAAAAAATTGCCTAATTTCATCAGACATAATTTCGGCATTTCATAATTTTCATAACGCAGAAAAATAAACATGGACACACTTAAAAAAAAATGTTACTATAGTAAATTTTTTTTTTTTGATTGCAAGGGCAATTAAATACACTGACACTTAGACTTATTTAGTTTTAGAATACAATAGTGTTGCTGTGTTTTTATTTAAAATTGTATAATATACAGTGATATGAGAGTTTAGGTAAATGTATCTTTATGTCTAGTCTAAGTGTTTTGCATTGTTTATTAAAGCAGCAAAGCAGCAAAGCTGACAAAAGCCGAATTTACATAATATTAAAATACATAAAAAGAAGTGTGAGAAGCGAATCAACAGGTTTATGCCATACGACTACTTAATAACCTCCCGGCAATCCATTACATTTTGAGTTTTTAACATGACTCTGTGCGTTCGACAGGTATTGTTTTGACGTTATGGCCATTAACGAGACTTGGTTGCGACCGGGCGAGGAGGGGCGCGCTCCGGTGGTGCCGGGCTACCGACTGCGCCACACGCCTCGGCCGGCGAGTGTGCGCTCGGGTCGTGGGGGGGGTGTTGGCTTTTATCTGCGGCGAGGTTTGAGCGCGCGAACATGGACTGGTGCGATTGATCCAAGGTTCGAATCCGTCGAACAAATGTGGTTAACGATCTCATTGAACGGCAAAAAAATTGCTATAGGTACAGCCTACAGACCACCATGGCATGACCTAGTCCTTTTCCTAGATGCCATAACGGATTCCATTAGTTCACTGGGTAATTGTGACCACTACATGTTACTTGGCGATTTCAATGTAAATTTATTAGACACGGATGGAATAAAAACTAAAAATATTAATGAGTTTTTGAATTGCCTCAGTCTGTCACAGTTGGTCACAACTCCTACCCACTATACAGCATCCAGTGAAACTCTCATCGATCTCCTATGTACTGACCTAAGAGCAAGAAATACAACAGTAGAACCTTGGTGGTTCATTAAACGGCCATTCTATTTTAGTTGGTGAATTTCACATTAAACGTGACAAGCTCAAACCATATTTGATAAAATTTCGACCTCTTAAAAATGTGTGCGCGGAAAGTTTTAATTTAGACTTATCGTTTTTAAACCTTCGAACAATTTCGTCGCTTAACAATGTAAACGATATGGTGCACGTGTTTAACACATATATAATTTCCCTGTTTGATATTCACGCACCGATCAAGTCGTGTACTGTAAAGGAAAAGTCGTATCCGTGGATCACAGATACAATCAAGGTTATGATGCGTTTACGTGACGAAGCACTTGGCAGTTATAGGAAAACGAAAGCCGATTCAAAAAAAAAATATTACAAAGAGCTGAAACACTTAGTGATTAGTTCATTGTACAATGAAAGAGTTGCGTATTTTAAGCACAACATAAATAATAAAATAAAACGGTTAGCTCGCTGGTCACGGTTCACTAGTAGCTCACGTTTATGCTTATGAATTTAAACATACAGCTCATACTGGCCGAATTTTCTGTAACCCAGTATAAGTTAGGTTTTATATCCGTGTGTAATATTGAAAATATAAGTACATCACCTTTAGCGGCGGATGTGTCCTGTAGGCTAATTCACGTAACTAAAGAAGTTCAGATGCAGTGCAGTTGCAGTGAAGTTTCGATCAAAACAACGTTTTTCGTATTCTCTGCCGCTATCGATTCTGTAAAAATCTCACCGTGAAGACTTGAGTGGAGTGAGCTGTCAGTATCATCCCATCTTGGTCAATCCTTAGCTTCAGTGGCACTGATTGCTCATTCCATGCTCACTTCACCTAAAATTTCACGGTGAGATGGCTACAGAATAGCACTACAGATACGCTCGCGTCAAGTTCGCGTCACGCGAGCGTATTATCGGTATTCTCCTACTGCGCGTCATCAGTGCATGATTCTGAACGTAACAAGATCGGTATTTTGCTATTCGTTTTACGTCTCAAAATAACACCAGGTTTCAATTCGATCAACGTGCAGTTTCGGTTACGCACAATCTATGTTCCTCGATATTTACTTTTGTTGGCAACAAATTGTATTTTTTGGGAATGTAAGTGTTTAAAATTAAATATTATACGTTTCATTGTTAAAACCTGTTAACTACAAGTCGTTTTCAATAAAATTCTAAATGTTTTTAAACTTTTTAGTGAATATGAATGAATTACCAACTTGGGTTGAGGATTTTAGCCTCGCTGCCGAAATAGATGGCCGAGAACGTCGTCAAACCCTAAAAAGGCATAATGGATACACAAAAAACCTTTGCCTAAAAAGGCAAAAGTTTTTTGGGTATCCATTCCGTATTTTGGATTAATTCCAGAAAACCTATCGTCTGAGCAAGGACTTGACTCAGCAATTGACTGGAAATCTAGAGGCATGTATTCCGAAGGAGAGAAGCAAATATGGTTTGAGTGTACAAGTAAAGGTTAGCCACTTCTACCCACAATCTCACTGCCTGCATCAAGTAGAGCAGCGATTCTCTCCTCTAAAGGGGATAAAGCAGTAGGTACGCCTGGCGCTCCACCTGTGCCTTGTTGGCTATTCCGAATCTGCCTAATTCGCTTCAGCAAGCGGTTCTTATTGTCGATGTACCACTAATATTACAAATCTAGTTATTTACCCAAGTATAATGTGGCGATACACAAAGGTATCTATATCGATATGATCTAACAGACCTTGTTCTACATTTTGGTAGTTCTCGGATCCCCGTCTGCCTCGGCATTTAATATATTGGCGCACTCTGACCAAAGGCGTGATGTCAGAGCACTCGCTTCTCTCGATTTAACTCTGCCACGGGCGAAATCCCTGTGTCCCTCCAAATACTCGATCAGCAGTTCCATTTGCAGCACAGACACACGTTTGCGTGAAGTCATGTCTACTGAAGAATCAGGATGAAACTTACATGAAATGAATTTAAATTGCTACTATTTCGTATAATTCACTGTACCTACATCCATAATCTTTATTTTTATAATCATTATATTATATACTTACCATTAAAGCTCACTGAGTCTTGAATTTCGCGCTCGTTAAGCCATTAGCGCGTTTCCTCATAATATGACAGTTTTAGTTTTATGTGGCAATGTTAGACCATCATTCAGCAAAATTTTAGCAAAATGTATCTTTGATTGTGAATCAAAATATAATTGTTCGTTTATATGTTAAGAAAAAGCATTATATTAACGTTATATTCATTTAATGTAATCGATTATACGCGATTATTTAGTCAGTAATATTTTTTCTCCCATGTGGCCACACCGTAGGTAAGTTTTGTAGAGTTTGGCATAGACTATTATAAGTTTCGTTGCCGTTCAGTTGACGCGCAGTTTACGCGCAGCTAACGCGCAGTTCAAAGATTACGAGAATACCCTATAACACTCAAACATAAACTTAACTTCTACTGCACTGCAACTTCATCGGTGTGTCATGAAATTACGTGAATTAGCCCTCTGGTCGTAGGTTCGAACCCAGACAGCCGCTTTACTTTGTGTGAATTTGTTTCATCACTACTACTCTCAAAACGGTGAAGGAAAACATCGTGAGGAAACCGGCATGTGTTAGAACCAACAATTCTAAGACATGTGACATCTAACAACCCGCACTGGGCCGGAGTGGGGGATACGGGCCACTCCCTCTCGCAGAGAGGAGGCCTGTGTCCCAGCAACGGGAACATAATAGGCTGATTAAGTATGTGAGAAATTAACTTTTTGTAATGTTCGTGAACTGGCACCGTCAGTCATCATCACTGGTGATCTCTTAGCTGCCACGGCTTATTTTAATCATTTATTTTTTGGATTGTTTTTATTTACATGTGTTGTACTCTGTACGCTTTTAACGTGTAAGTCTTTTGTATATCGGTCTCACATATAAGATAAAAATTAATGATGTAACAAATATTTTTGTAACAATATTATTTAAAAGAGTGCCCATGGAGTTACTTGCCTGTTCTTCGCCATAGGTACCTACTACGCTTTGGAATGGCAGCTAACTTCATTTCTATGTGCCTGTAAATGGTTTAATTGAATTTAATGCTTTTAGTTTTGAGTATTTTTGCTACAGGGATTGAGAGCAAACTTCAGAAAACAATAAAATATTGTTACAATCAAGTTAGCTATAATGCAATGGTGGCCTGATAATAATTTTGTGATGCCACCGGAACCAATGTGATCGGTATAGCCCGCAGAATTGCCAAACTTAAGTAGCAGTGGGCAGGGCACATTGCTCGCAGAACAGATGGTCGATCGGGTCGAAAGGTTCTAGAGTGGCGACCGCTTACCGAAAGACGTAGCGTTGGAAGACCTTTTTTTTTTTTTTGTTCCCGGTTGGAAAATCCTCATGGATGAGGTGTCTGTCTGTCAGACTCTTACTGACTAAAAACCACCCCGGTGTTCCATCTCACACCTACGCCGGGGTCGTGGGAACACATAATTCTTCCGCAACCCCGGCTGGTGCCGGCCCGCTTGCGCGGGTCCCGTCTCGGGCGGGGGGAGTGAAGTGTACTCCCCCCGAAACGTCTGTGAGCGGTGCACGCGGAACACTACGCGCGCCGCCTTCTCGGGTCCTGATGTTGGGGGGCGACGGATGTCCCGTCCCCCCATCCGTCGCCCCTGGACCCATTTAGGGGGGCCGGAAGAGGGCGTTGTCCGCCCTCCTCCGACGCTCGGTGCGTCTGCTGCGGGCCGGGTCGAGAGTCGAAATCTCTCTCTCCCTTTCCGCAGCCTCCTTCTGCGAGATGACCGTTTCGCAAAAGGAGACCACTGTGTCCCAGGACTCTGCGCCGCCGACCATCGCGTTCACGACGGCCGGCAGCGACAGGTCGTTGCCTACTTCGGTGATGAGGGCACGGCGCGGCTCCTCCCAAGCGGCACACTCTGCCAGCGTGTGCCACGCCGTGTCCTCCCGGCAGTCGACGCAGTGGTTACACCGGGCGTCCGGCTCCCTGTTTATGAGCGTTGGAAGGCCTAACATAAGCCGGACTGATGGCCAAGTGAAGGCCGTAGAAATCCGCTGGATTCTATCAGCTCTAAACCAGTCGATGTGGCTGTGCTTGAGGGAGGCTTATGTCCAGCAGTGGACGTCTTTCGGCTGAAATAATGATGATGATCATGCCATCTACTGTCCACTGACGCATCTTCAGACGTTAACGTCAAAACGTTACCTACCCTTACATGCACGAGGAAGTGGAACAGATGTCAAATAATTATACAAATAAAAAATAAAAAACTATATTGCACCATAAATGATGCTGAAGCGAGCCTGCAGACAGACATCAACCGAAAATGAAAGAGATGTATCATAACAAGATAGATTTGACTTCAGTATTGCTTCCTTCTTACAGTTCAACTATGTTTTTATTTATATGCCTATACTGTCCCACTGCTGAGCCGTCCCCCGAATCCTTCTAGGCATCATTATCATAACCCGCCCAATCCCATTTCAACTTGGCATCCTTTTTGCCTACGTCTAAGATCCCCGTTTTAGACCGCTCTACTGATCTCATAAAATGCTGAATCGATTACTACATTTTGTTACTGTGTACTTATTTGACAGCGAATTTATCTTGCTAAACATTCTTGCAAGTTGTGAAGTCGTCAGCACTGTTTTTTAAGTATCCTTTATCAGGAAGTAAATTATTCCGCATTAGCTAAAATCAGCTTAGATATTTTTTTTTGTTGCAATATTGTTTTAACCGGACGGTTTAGATCTTTTTGTAAAGTAGAGAACAGAAATCTTCTGAAAACTGAGAACGGTCGGGCATGGTTACATGTGCGAGTGCGAGTTTTACGTGTACGAGTCAAAGTCATGACATGACTTTGTTTCGTTACCCACGACATTTGTGGATTTACATTTGTGGTCGGTTATTGTTTACGTTACAATGCCCAATGCCAGAGTAATCGCTTTCATTTTGACAGTTCAACAACATTCATTGTGTTATTTACGTTGTCGAGCATTAAAATATTTCGAACATATGAACAAATGGATTAGCAATACCCTACAAAATGATTCAGATTGAGATGAATTAGTTGAGGGGTGAGCCTATTACCACACAAATAAATAAAAAAAACATAAATCAATTTTCGCGTTCTCGCTGAGCGTCTATGTGCGGCTGAAAACTAAGACTATTGTCGATATGAACATAACAACACGCCTATAATCCCAGAAGGGTTAGGCAGAGGTGTACCTATAGTACACCCACATTTCGCCGCGAATACCCAAATATTTGATAAGACCTTTTTTTTAAGGTAGGACATGAGCAGGGACTGTCTTGCAGGAAAGAGCATGTGTGTGAGGTAATTGAAAGATTTGCCTAAGATAAGGGGCTGCATGTTTTTTTTTATGGAAAAGGGTTTTTTATGGAAGAGTTTGGGAAAGCGCCAGTTGAAAAGGCAATATAACAACCGACCAACAGCCTGTCGCTTTTAAGGCCTTGTGTGATTTGTTTAACCTGCGCTAAGTATAACTCAGAGTTCCAAGCTTATTGGCTACGTTGCGAGCAGGTTATAGCAGTCAAATCTTATTATACCTAGTATAAAAGATTGTGTTCTGCAAAAAGCTGTTTCCAGTCAGCTGTTATAAATATCCTTCAGTTTACTGAGTTAGCACTTTGTTCGCTTTTCAATTTGGTTCAATAAGTTCGTAAACAAAGAGGCGGTGCGGCGCGAGGTGATGACGAAATTCAATTTTAGTGATTGTTTATATTATGTATTTTTAACTACCAGTTGTACCTGGTTAACAATTTGTTCGATCATACAATAAGAAAACGAGTGTCGCGCGACACGGTGTACGAGCTGCTGAAATCATGGGACTTAACCATAATTGGCGAAATGTGGGTGTACTATAGGTGCACCTCTGCCTAACCCTGCTGGAATTACAGGCGTGATGTTATGTTATGTTTTCAAAAATTAACGACATGTTGCGAAAACCAAGTCTATTGAAACCGTTAACTATGCACTAGTTCAGTCAATCATAGTCACAAATATTGCATAACGGCACGGGGCGGGGCACCAAAGACATCCTTGCTAAAGTTGGAGAGGGCTCAGAGAGCTGTCCATAAAATTAGTCGTAAGCTTCCCTTTCTGTTTCCAACGAAAGAACTTTACCAGCAGTGTCAAGTTCTGAAAATTATTCATATTGAAAACTATCATTCGCAAGCATACGCAACTTCTGTACAAACCAGTCGAAATCCTTAACAAGAGACGTAACCACACAGTCTGTAAATCAAGATCCTTCAAACCAGCTTCAGCCGTAGATTCTTTTGTTTCCTAGGAGATTACGTGGCACACTCAGAAAGTTTTGCGAAAATAAAAATAAATGTTGTATGGGTAAATATTTTTTTAAAGTTTCATAAGGCTGAACCAGTTCTCGAAACACTTTTTCCAGACCGCCGTAGACACCTGGTTTACAGCATCGGCGCATCAACGAATATTGTATCCCTTTGAGCTGGTTTTGTTATTTTCGGGAATAAAAATAAGTCACACGGGGCTAGGTCAGGGCAGGGGAGGGTGACCCAGGAGTTTGACCGGCGTGCTTTCCAGGAAGTCCCTCGTTGTCGTGGTGGAGCAGTAGCCTGCGGAGCCCTGCGTGCGTCGCTTGTTGCTCACAACGGAGAAAACTTCTGACAAGCATTTGGAAGTATACCATTCAACGTTGATGCTTTTTTGATTCCGTAAAAGAATTGACACCAAATAGCCAGTCAAATAAAAAAGCTCGCGATCAAAACCTTCCCCCCGCTTCTACATCGTTTCACTTTGGTAGGCGTAGATTCGTTTTGGAACACACAAACCGTCGACTGACGCTTCGTTTCTGGATCGTATTGATAAATACAAGACTCACCACCTGTTATGAAGTCGTAAACACGCCGAGATGAGCCTGCTTAAAATTAGTTTTTCATATCACAGCGCCATTCCACCCCGGCCTGCTTCTGAGCATCGGTGAGGTTGTGCAAAATCCAGCGTGAAACTATCCTCCTCACGCGAAGATGAACATGTAGAATTTCGTGAAGGCTTCCCGATCTAACCAGCAGTTTGTGCTGAATCTATTGATCCGTAATTCGCCATATTATCTTGGATTTAATTGTTCACTGCCAGCACGTTTTCTTTCGTAACAGCCGTCAAAGGGCGACCACTTCTTTCTTCATATCCCAAAGTTAGTCGATCGTGCTTGAATTTATTATACCAACGATACACGGTTGTCTTAGAAGGGCCTCCATCCATGAATGCCTTTTGAAGTCTATCGTACTTTTCATCCGGTTTCAGGCGACACTTGAAATCGTTAAAATCACAGCGCGAAAATGTTCCCGGTTCCTGAATTTTTCGCTTTAATTTTCTGAGTGGCCTGGTACCTTTACAACAAGATCAATAAAGCCATTTCCATATACTCCTTATCCAATTTCAATTGTAAGACTAAAGTCCAAAATTGGTTTCAATCTCACGATGATGAAGCCACAGATAGACTTTTAGAAGTAATTTCATGAAAAAGAGCTCGACAGGTATTATTATCATTCTAGAAGACTAGTTTTGATAATCAAACACTCACTACACTTCCACACCCGCACACCTACATCAACACACCCTACTTTGCTGTATAATTATTTGTTTTGGTTTTGGCTTAAATTGTTTTTTTTTTTTTTTTTCTTCCATACCAATATTACCGTCTATAAGTAGATGTTTGTATAACTGTGACTTGTCCGGATAGTTTGGAGGCCTGGAGACCTGTAACACAGGTATTCCTAGTACAGGCTCCAATCTCCACAACATCAATGTATTTTTTTTGTATATGTCGGCGTCACCGTTGTAAGCAGTAGATGCAGCGGGCCGAGTTACGCTGTGCAAAGCGGGACGTTTGCCTCCCCACTCTCCCCACTTCTCAAGTAACTTAATGTAAGCTAGTGCGCAGCGAAGAGGGGGATAATTCTTGTGGCAGGCTCGGCCTGGTGGGGTCGCATGTTGAAGAGCCTCCACGCGGCGCACCCTGGGCAACGTCAGCTCCAACTGTCCACCTGCTTTTGGTGGACAGTTGGGGTTGGCGGCCAATCTTCAACAAACGGGGAAGGGTCATGGTTCCAATCATCGATCATTTGTTATGGTCGATGAAGGGAACCGGGCTAGGGTTGGGGCGGCCAGTCCGTCTTCGGGACAGGTCTGGTGGCCATCTCCGTCCACACCCCCTCTGTTTGCAGAGGGTGAGTTTTGTGGGCGTCGAGTGGGGAGGGGAGAGGAAGACAACCTCTTTAAAAAATTACCTCAATCCCAAGGTCGAGCGTGCCGAGGGGATGAATGGCCGGAGGGAATCCGGTCACTAGCGCTGGGGAGGGTTTTCAGGGAAAAAGGGACCACACCCTTCAAAGGACAACCAAAATAATGATTAAGACAAATGTAGAAAAACTACCCCAGGGCGGTACCGGCTGCGCAGCAGCCGGAGAATCCGCCACGTTCCCTTCGGGAACGTCAAGCCCCCATTCGTATTCTGGGGGGGGCAACAAATGTCTTCTGAGCCGAGGAGGCTCGTCAAGTGATGCGCGGTCAGAGTCTGACGCGGCATCTGGCGCGGAGGGCTCATTTAAGAGCCCGGAGCGCGTAGTGGTGGGCGCTATTGGGAAGAACAAACGGTTCGTCCTGAAGCGGCCCAAACCGAGGGATGGCCAGGGGTCACACTCGGATGGCGGGATGGCCTCGGCCCGAAAAATCGGTCGACGCTGTGGGCCGAAAAAAAGAGGCGGAGAGCTCACCACCCAGGAGCGCAGGGAGGCCAGTCCGGCCGAGCCACCCCAGCGAGCCGTGAGTCTCGCCACGGAGGGGCGCCACACTGAAGTGGACGGCCGTAGGGTGGCCCTGTCGGAGTCGTCAGGTGGTGGACGGGATGCTGCTGGCGGCTCAAAGACTGAGCAAGCGGCCAGGTTTGCGGAGGTCGTGGTTGCCGCGATAAAGGGTGTGGCCTTGAAGAGGACTCAGTCCTCAAAAGACAAGGCCATAATCTGCAGCCACGGCCTCCATTATAGAGGCAGCGGAGGCCATTCATTTCGGGCCTTCGCCGGACGGCATGTCCGAGATGCGGGCGGAGGTCGCCCGCTTGACAGCCGCCATGGAGCGTCTCCGAAAGGAGAATGTGGAGCTCCGAGCAGACCTGGCAAAGGTTCAAGGAGCTGGCCACCGGGAGGCGGTAACAGGAAGGGCGCAGCATGGGCAAGGCCAGCCCGTGTCTGCCGAGGACCGGGTTTTGACCCTGGTGCGGCATGAGCTGGCTGCCTTTCAGAGTCGGTTCTCCACTCTGGAGGCTATTGTCCTGCGCCCTCCGCTGGCGGCGAGCCATTCGGCCTCGGGCCAGCGAAGGGCGGCGTCGTATGCCGCCACCGCGGCCAAACCAGGATCCTCGGGGCGGACCCATAGTGGGGCCGTGGCGGGCCCGCCCCTGGCGAAACTTGCGTCGCCCCAGACCAGGAAAGGTGGAGTGACTGCACAGACGGCGAAGGCCCCAGCCGTGACGGAGAGACGGCCACCCCCGCCTTCTAAACCGCCTTCTAAATCTCCTCCGGCCGACGCCGAATGGCAAATTGTCGGGGATAAGGGGAAGGTGGGTAAGGCAGCAAGGGCCGCCAGAAGAAGGCAGAGGCGGCAGCGACGCAAGGAGCGAAACGTCGCGGCTAGGCTCCGTGCCCCGAAGTCCGCAGCTGTAGTTATCACACTACAGCCGGAAGCGGAAAAGAAGGGCATGACCTACCGCGAGGTGCTCGGCAAGGCGAGGACGGCGGTGAACCTCCAGGAGATCGGCGTCACCAATGGCCTTCGGTTAAGGGTCACTGCGACTGGGGCCCGGATGCTGGAGGTCCCCGGTGCGGCCAGCGGCCCGACAGCAGACGCTCTAGCTGAAAAGCTTAGGGCGTCCCTGAATGCGGACGAGGTCCGAGTATCCAGGCCCACCAAGTGCGCTGACATGCGTATACTGGGCCTGGACGACTCCGTGACGGAGGAAGAGGTCGTGGCTGCCGTTGTTAGGACGGGGGGGTGCTCTGCCCAGCAGGTAAGGGCAGGCACCATTCGTCCTGACTTCACGGGGATGCATTCCATTACGCCTCAACCACTGCGCCTCTGTTCAGGATCTGTTGCTCCAGAGCATGGCACAGTGGTCGATTAACATCGCCGTGGTCGCTGAGCCGTACTTTGTCCCGCCCAGGGATGACTGGGTGGAGGACCTGAGCGGCTCAGTGGCCCTAATTTCGTCGGCCGCCGCCGGTACCCTGTCCCTCGAGGCCGTCAAGAGGGGACGGGGTTGCGTGGCAGCACGGTTCGGGGAGATAGTCGTGGTAGGGGTGTACTTCTCTCCGAACCGAACTCTCGCCGAGTTCTGTCCCAACGTGTGTGCGTATGCGGGGTGAATCAGTGGTGGACATTTCGTTCGCCAGCCCCGCTCTGTCGCCGCACGTCATTGACTGGCGCGTCATGGAGGGGGTGGAGACCTATTCCGACCACCGGTACATCCGGTTCGATGTCTCCGCCCAGACCTCGAGCGCGCCGGTCCGACAGGCCCCGAGTGGTCCGCGGTGGGCGCTGAAGCAGCTGGACCGGGAGCTCCTCCTGGAAGCCTCGATCGTGCAGGCCTGGGTATCACCACCGGACAGGCCTGCTGACATCAACGACAAGGCGGAGTGGTTCCGGGAGGCCATGTCCGAAATATGTGACGTGGCAATGCCCCGGGTCCAGCCCGGACGTGCTTGGCGCCAGGTGTGCTGGTGGTCGCCGGAGCTGACGGCTTTGCGCAAGGCGTGCGTGGCTGCGCGACACCTGTACACCAGGCACCGCAGGCTACGTATTCGCCCTCCGAATACGGAAGCCATTCAGGCGGAGCTGTACGAGGGGTACAGAGCGGCGAAGACCGCCCTCCAAGCGGAGATCCTGCGGGCCAGGGCCCTGGCCCGCGAGGAGTCGCTGGAGACTCTGAACAGGGACCCGTTGGGACGCCCCTACAAAATGGTGCGGGATAAACTCCGCCCATGGGCTCCCCCACTGACGCAGAGTCTCCGGCCCCAGCTCATGGAGGAGGTGGTGAGCACTTTGTTCCCTTCGCGGGGGGAGCATACTCCCCCGCCCATGACTCCGCCTACTGCGGTGCCGGATGCGGACCACACTGCCGACGACGACGACGATGCTTCGGAGGTGACCGGGGTAGAGCTGAGAGTGGCGGTAAATAGGCTTAGTGCCAAAAATACCGCCCCAGGACCCGACGGCTTACCTGGAAGAGCCTGGGTTCTGGCCATAGAGGCTCTCGGGCCTCGACTTATGGGGCTCCTAAGCGCATGCTTGGAGGAGGGCCAGTTCCCACTTCGCTGGAAGACGGGGAAACTGGTCCTCATTAAGAAGCCGGGGCGCCCTGCGGACTCTCCGTCCGCTTACCGGCCCATCGTGCTGCTCGACGAGGTGGGCAAGCTCTTTGAAAGAGTTATTGCAAACCGCCTCGTCGGGCGGCTGGTGCGGGTGGGGCCGGATTTGGCGGAGAGCCAGTTTGGTTTCCGCAGGGGACGCTCTACGGTGGACGCCATCATGCGCGTGCGAGCCCTCACGACGGGGGATGCTGTTGCCCGGGGTGGGGTCGTCTTGGCGGTGTCTCTAGACATCGCCAATGCCTTCAACACCCTGCCCTGGAGTTGCATCAGGGAGGCATTGCGGTATCACCGGATGCCGACCTACCTCTGTCGTGTGGTCGAGGCCTATTTGACGGACAGGGCCGTCATCTACCCCGGTCACCGGGGAGAGTGGAACCGGCGAGAGATGTCGTGCGGTGTCCCACAGGGATCGGTCCTGGGGCCGCTTCTGTGGGATATCGGTTACGACTGGGTGCTGCGCGCGGACCTCCAGAATGGCGTCAGCGTGGTGTGCTACGCTGACGACACGCTGGTCCTGGCACAGGGGAGGTCGCACCAGGAGGCGGCCGAACAAGCGACACTCGGGGTTGCGACAATCGTCGATAGGATCCGGCAGTTGGGACTCGAAGTGGCCCTGCACAAGTCCGAGGCCATGTGTTTTCATGGTCCTCGGAACGCGCCACTGTCGGGTTCCCAGATAACGGCGGGAGGGGTTCACATCGGTGTCGAGTCGACGATGAAGTACCTGGGACTCGTCCTCGACAGCCGGTGGAATTACGTGGAGCACTTCCGACGTTTGGCTCCCAGACTGGAGCGGGCTGGGGCTGCCTTGAGGCGGCTCCTGCCCAATCTAGGGGGTCCAAACGCCTCCTGCCGGAGGCTCTACGCGGGAGTAGTGCGGTCCATGGCCCTTTACGGGGCACCGGTGTGGGCGCGTTCTTTGAGGCGCCGACCGGCCCGCCGGTTGAACGCGTCCCAAAGGGTCATGGCCATCCGGCTGGTCCGGGGATACCGCACGGTCTCATGCGAGGCGGCGAGCCTCCTTGCCGGATTGCCGCCATGGGATCTGGAGGCAAAAGCCCTCGCGCACGTATGGGAGTGGCGCGAGGAAGCAAAACGCCGCTCATGGCGACATGGAGGGTGCGATTGTCGCAACCCAGTGCTGGGCACGCCACAATAGCGGCGGTAAGTCCCCTGTTTGAGGAGTGGTTGGAGAGGCGCCACGGCGTCCTCACCTTCCGCCTGACACAGGTCCTCACCGGACACGGTTGTTTCGGGAGGTTCCTGTTTCGCATAAGGCGGGAGGAAACGCCCGGGTGTCACCATTGTGTGGATCGCCCGGAGGACACGGTGGAGCATACGGTGGAGGTATGCCCAGCTTGGGCGGAGCACCGCAGTGTCCTCGCGGAGGCGATTGGCGGCGGCGATCTCTCGCGTCCGGCCCTGGTCCAGGCCATGGTACGGAGCGAGAGGGAATGGAAAGCCGTCACCTCCTTCTGCGAAGCAGTAATGCTCGCAAAGGAGGAGGCGGAGCGCGTGAGGGAGAGAGCCTTGCGCCCTCACGCCCCTAGTCGCCGCAGGAGACGCCCTGGGCGTCGGGAATCGCAAGCAGATTCCCGGCCACCGTAGGCGCGGGCTTGCGGACGGCGAGCCATGGGTAGCTCGCCGTCCGGTAAGGACCAGGCCCGGGTCGACGGCGCGTTGTGTTCCACGCGCGCCTCAAAGAGATGTCAGCACAAAATGACGGGGTCCGATAGGGCCGACGCCTCAGGGTCGCGGGTTATTCCACAGAGAAAACCGTGGCCCTGGCACAGGCAACTGAAGGAACACGGGTGGGTTTTAGTCAGTAAAAGTCTGACACGCCCTCCCGCTCCACCCAGAGCGGGAGAAGTCATTTGATGATTTCCCACCCAAAAAAAAAAAAAAAAAGGCTTGGCCTGGTGCACCTGCTGTAGCGCCTAGAGCTATTATAGCGATCTATTTAATTAATTGGAATAAAAGAGTTGGTTACTGCTATATTTCATACTTTCCTTTAATATTTCGGACCTCTGCCTTCAGGTTATTTCATGGTGATTATTTTATAAGAAATTGTGAGTGAAATAAAGTGATTGTGCTATAACTAGTATCTCTATTTTCTTCGCCCGACAATCCACGCCTACTTACAAAGTGCAAGTGTAATATCGCTGATGAGGGCCTATCCCGATATCAGAATTGGGATTCGAAGGGCAAAAACCTGAAGAAAATAATGACGACAGTGAAGTGTGGGCCAACGTCTAATCTATTCAAAAATGGAGTTTTTGCTATCACGACTTCCGGCAACCACTCCGCAAACGTCAAATTTCACCGCAACTGCGCGACTGATACGGTTTGATCCTGATAATGCCAATCGCTTCAATGGCACATGTCATCGTTGAAGCACAACAGTCCAAAAATCAAGTGATTGAAGCAAGTGGCAGTACGAACCTTTGACCGAAGTGAAGAATTCGAATCGAGCATCAGCACCGAAGAGTCGTGATATGAACCGTCTCACCTGCTACGTGTATGGACAACCACATCATCCGGTGAGCTCGTTCCTTTTCTTTTTAATAGAGAATCTGGTAGTTCGTTTGTAGCTTTTAAGCTTTGTCAAAAATGCGCTGTGATTTAGTTTACCTTAAAGGTATAGGCAAAGAAAACGTTAAATATGAATCGCAGAATACTGAGCCGTGGTGAAATTCAACACGTCAGTGTCCTTTTTGTTATTATAGGTAGGGATCTATTAGATAGTGGTATCCATGTACGTACGGATATTGACAAAATTGCATTCTATTTGGGGTAAGAAAGTTAACTTTACTGAAGAGTTTCGTTATCATATACCACAACATCAACACTGACCTACATAGTGAAGATAAACTCGCATTAGTTCAGTGCGAAAGGATAATTGATTCTTTATTGGTGGTATGGTGTTTATGGTTAAAGAAATTTATTTCTCGATAAGAAATTATAAAGATTTCACTTACTTGAGAACGTTTTGAAACTTAAATTATAACTTGGACACACAAACTAAGCAGCTATTGTTTGAATTTTTATTAAATCATCTAAGTTGTAATACCATTTTTTTCGTACGGAAATAACATTATTAACTAACACAAAACTTAAAACTTTTCGATCCACCCCATCGATCACTAATAAAAGAACTCTTTATTAAACTTCTGTTTATTAAACTTCTTTATTAGTGATCGATGATCCACCCGCAAAAGAAATAATTACCGTAGATAAGGAATACGATCCCGGTGACAATAAAGCAATGCAGTAGTAGGGCAAGTCTGTTTAATGGAGTAGTGTTTGATCATTTAGAAAGTAATTTTTTAAATTTAATTTTGAAAATACCAAATGTTTAGTTTGCATTCTTTACTTCTATAGGTAGCTTATTATATTATTGCACACCCGCAAAAATAATTGTTCTCTCGCCATTGACTGTCCGCACTCGCGGTAGTAAAATGTGATCCTTCCTACAATTGTTGCGATTGTGTACCTGATGTATTTTTGTGTGAATGAACATACTTAGAATTTTCAAGTATTCTGGTACAATATGCAGGAAGTTGTTTAATATTCATGAGTTTCGTTTCAAATGGACAGACATAAGATATTTACAAGAAAGTGATCGAAATACTCAAAGTCAAAGCATTTATTTCAAATAGGCCAATAAAATGGCACTTTTGAACGTCAAAAATTACATTAAAAATATAACTGATTCTAGGCGCCTCTTCCAAAAAGTAGTTTCGTATGGAGAAGAAGTGGCAAGAAACTCCACTGTTATTATTATATGTGAAGACGATGCACCAAGAATAAAAATACTATACCACAATTGGTAAGAAGAATTAAAAATAAAGCAAAGGCAGATAAATTAAAAAAAAATTGTACATATTCGTGAGAAGTTTTTAAATCATCTCAACGCTGATTTGCTGGATTCGTTTTCTCATCTACCTATCGTTATTTCTCCTGACAAAGTTTAATCAGTTTATATGTATGTATTTAAGTATTTATGTTTTAGTAGTGTATTCTTTTTCGAGTTATCTATCCCCTTTGTTGCATCTGCCATGTTTTGTCTCTGCATCACCCTAAGGTTGACTGGTAGAAAATGCCTCAGGCATTAAGTCCGCCTTTGTACAGTATATTTTTACTTGTGCATAAAGTTTTAATAAATAAATAATAAATAAATAAATGAATCACGCGATAGGTACATTGTGCTCACATATTTACAAACATTGTAAAAATATATGACTTTTGTACGACCTGATGATGTCCAGCCAGGGTCTGCACAGGGCTTCGGTAGTTCGGTCAGATGGAACCAGGGAGCCTTTGAATAAAACACAGCAACCCTGTTCCAACGGTATATTTCGCTTGACAAAAGGGGTTAATCTATTTTTTTTTTTTTTTTTTTTTTTTTTGTGTATGGCATCTCGTAGTTGACCTTGAGAGGTCGTGACTACTTAACCGGACTATCCTGTGGCTGCCTTAAGCGGACTCAAAGCCTCCAGCCAGGGGCGTAAAACTACTACTTAAATTATTAAGCGAACGCTCGCTAAGGGCACCCCCTGTGGGGTACGGACCTCGGCTTAGGGCGTCGCTGACGGGAGGACAGCAAGATGGGACAGGCTGGATCAAGTTTAGTTGATTATTATTAATCGGGGAATTTAAAGCTACAGGCTCAGCTACGGCGCGGGCTGGCACTTCGTCGAGCAAGGGTCGGGGGGGAGTTAATCTAAGTACATAGGCTCCTTATATACTATCTACGGAGAACCATAACACCGCGATCTACTAAATAGTACAACGCCATCTATCGAGGCATCGAGAATTAATTATTACAAAACAGTGTGCCTAGGGTATGTTCAGCTTAGTCGACACAGTGCAACCAGGTTATACATTCTCCCCCCATTAAGGGCAAGCTTAAATTGACCTTAATATTATAATAAGTTCATGCAACAACAAACATTAAATATTACGTACTAACCAACTAATGTAACGTTAACAATTGTATAAGTCTAAACTGAAATGGTAAGAACAAAAAAAAAACATTTGATTTAAACCACCGTACATACTTATCTATGAATTCTCCTTCATAAGTATAAAAATCCTTTTATTACACAAAATAAAAGCTATTCAGTAACAGGGAGCAAACATAATTTAGATACAGGTCTTTTAATAATCGAGTTTTTCGTTTTAATAGTGACCACTCGTACGATCCCGTCACTACCTGGATGCTCTTCCTCTACTAAACCCCAAAGCCAACGACATGGAGGAAGACCGTCTTCCTTGATTAAAACCACATTTCCTCTTTTCGGAGAGGGAGTTTCCGAGGTCCATTTATGTCTGTAAAAGAATTGTCTCAAATATTCCTGAGACCACTTTCGCCAGAATGTTTGCAACATACGTTGGGTATACTGCCACCTCTTTAACGAGCTTAAGTTTGAGTTTTCGAAGTTATAATCTGGTGGCGTAACAAGAGGCTCGCCCACCAGGAAGTGGCCAGGAGTCAAAATTTCCGTGTTTTCAGCATTGGTTCCCAGTCTAGACAGCGGCCGGGAATTTAGACACGCTTCCACTTGAGCTAACACGGTTGCTAGTTCCTCGTATGTCAGGGTGGAAGTGCCAACTACGCGTTTTAGGTGATATTTCACCGATTTTATTCCAGCCTCCCACAGTCCCCCGAAATTGGGCGCGTGAGGCGGAATAAAATGCCAGGACGTTCCATTAGTCCCTAAAGTTTCCGCTATCTCCGATAAAATACTATTATTTTCCCTGGTAAAGAGAATACCCAATTCCTTTGCAGCGCCTACAAAATTTGTGCCATTGTCGCTCCACACCTCCTGACAATGACCTCTTCTCGCTACAAACCTTTTGAAGGCCTGCAAAAATCCTTCAGACGTAAGGTCAGATACTGCTTCAATGTGAACTGCACGCGTTGACATGCAGACAAACAAACATATATACCCCTTATAAGCTTTGTGTCCACGACCCTTTGCTGTACGTAATTGAATGGGTCCAGCAAAGTCTACACCACTACGAAGAAATGCGCGAGAGGGCTTGGCACGAGCTGAAGGTAGCTGCCCCATCAGTGGATTACAGGTAAGCCCATTGTTTTTAACGCATAGAACGCATTTCCGTATATGGCTGGATACAAGCTGTTTTGCTCCGAAGATCCAAAATTTATTAAAAATGTAGTTCAAGGTTAATTGTGTGCCCCCATGAAGAGTTTGTCTATGACCGAAAGCAATAACTAAATTAGTAAAATGTGAATTTTTCGGTAAAATAATGGGGTGTTTTCTTGAAATATTTAACTCGGATGCTTCTAATCTGCCGCCTACCCTTAAAATATTTTTTAAATCTAAAAATGGATTTAATGTTTTTTACGATACTTTTTGATTTAATTTGTTCTTTCTTTTCTAATGCCTTTATTTCCTCTTCAAAATGTCTTCTCTGACACAATCTAACGCACGTCTCAAAAGCTTCATTTATTTCGTCGGTTCGTAAATAACCTTTCCACCCGTTTTCAGATCTATTTTTTCTTGTTGTCAACATACGCCTACAGTATGCTATAACCCTGGTAAGCCGCGTCAACGTTGAATATCGATCCCAGATATCCGGATCATCTACAACGTGATGCACTGCGACAATTCATTGTTCAAATCTTGAGATTTAACAGCAAATGATTCTTTCCCGCATGAAATCAGGTCCTTCAAACCACAATGAATGTTTGCTTAGCTCTGCAGGGAGCATGCCCCTGGATGCGCAGTCGGCAGGGTTTTGTTTTGTAGAAACATGCGACCATTGCCATGGATCCAACGAGGTAAGTATCTCTGACACTCGATTCGCAACAAATACCTTCCATTTATTCGGCAAACCATTAAGCCAAGCCAGCACAATGGTGGAATCACTCCAAGCTCGCAGATTCTGTTTTTCAACATGCAATACATTTGCTACTTCGAACAAAAGTCTTTTCAGCAATACTGCCCCGCACAACTCTAGTCGCGGAATCGACACTTGTTTTATCGGTGCGACTTTGGTTTTGGCAGTAACCAACGAAATCTTAATGTTACCCGTCGAATCAATCACACGGAGATAAATGACCGCAGCATATGCCGATTTCGAGGCATCGCAGAAGCCGTGCAATTCTACTCTGGCAGTGCTAGAGTTGGTACCTACCCACCTGGGTACCGTAATATTTTTCAACTCACCTAAACTATTGCGGTAAGTACACCATTCTTTTTTTATTTCATGTGGGATTTCGTCATCCCATTTGATCCCAGAAATCCATAGTTTCTGAATTTGCATTTTGGCTAATACAATTACGGGAGCTACCCATCCTAAAGGGTCAAATAATCTTGCAATTTCCGATAATACCTTTCTTTTTGTTACAGGTTCCTGCAGCGAAGACAACTTGACGGAGTACTGGAAGGTGTCACAGCTTCTGTTCCAGGTAAGTCCCAGTGTTTTTATTACCGGATCCTGCTTAATGTCGATCTCTTTACCTACCCTTTGTTGTCCTTTACACCTTTCACCGATTATTCTCTCCAGTAATTCATCGCTGTTGCTCGACCACTTCTGTAAATGGAATCCTGCTTTACCTAGTAACTCCTCCATTTGACTGTAAATTTGTATGCCTTCTTCAATAGTATCACAACCGGTCAGAAGATCATCCATATAATAATCGTTGAGGACTCTTTCAGCCGCCATTGGGTAATTCGCTCCTTCATCATAAGCCACCTGCTGCATCGCTCGAACCGCTAAGAACGGCGCAGAAGACGTCCCGAAGGTTACGGTAAGTTACTTATAATCCTTAATGGCCGAATCCTTGTGGTTTCTCCACACAATGCGTTGAAAGTCTGAGTGTTCATCGGCCACGCGCACCATTCGATACATTTTAATTATGTCCGATACTAGGCAAATACGGTGAGTTCTCCACCGGATGAGTAAATGTCGCAAATCGGGTTGCAGACCAGGACCGATCATTAAATCATCGTTAAGAGATATCCCATTACTTCCCTTACAGGAAGCGTCAAAGACGACTCGGACCTTTGTTGTGTCCTTGTCGTTTCTCACAACCGCATGATGAGGCAAGTAGACCGCATGTTTATTTTCTATATCGGCTTCGGCTATTGGCTTCATGTGACCTAGCAGTAAATATTCTTGGATTACCTCGGCGTATTTTGATTTTAGCTCCACATTTTTATTTAGTTTAGCTTCCAGGGCATAAAATCGCTTTATGGCTATGGATTTTGAACCGCCGTATTTGCAGCCTGGATCTTCACTTCGGAATGGTAAGTTCACTATGTAACGGCCCTCTCGTCATGACCGTCGTAGCTTTAAACAGCTCCTCGCATTTTATTTCTTCATTTGTCATTTTCTGTTGACTAGATAGTTCTTGATCTGTTTCCAGTTCCCAAAATCGTTTTAGTAAGTCCTCTTCTTTTTGCACTTGACAATGTAATGCCAGTACACCTTCAGTTTGAGTAACCGATGAATCTACAACTCCAGATAAAATCCAACCTAAAGCTGTAGACTGAGCAATAAGTGAACCTGTAGGACTATGCATCAACCCTTCATTTATTATCTGGCTATACATCTCAGCTCCTAATAAAAGGTCAATTTTATTAGGTTGATGATACTTCGGATCAGCAAGATCAATCCCTCCTAATTCTGACCATTCCAATACATCTACTTTCCTCGTTGGAAGGAGAGTAGTGATTGAGGACAGAACATGAGCCTTAAAGGTGAAGGTGCAATGTGGATTGACTCTAGATCGATCGAATTTTCATGTGTACTATTGATTTGGAGAGTAATTCTTGATCTCCCCCTAGACCAGAAATCTTACTTCTCAACGAAATCTTTTTTAATTTCAAGTCCTGAACCGTGCTTTCTGTGACAAAGTTTGCCTGCGAGCCTTGGTCCAGTAACGCTCTTAAAACGTGAAGATTACCGAATTTCGACTCGGCCTTGACTAGCGCCGTCGCTAGCAAAACCTGCTTACATATTTTACCTGTCGAAAAACAGCTTACTACCGACGTTTGAATTTCTGTTTTTTCAGCAGTACCCCCTGCCTTAGGAGACTCCGGCTCCTGCTGCGAAACGCTCCTACCCGATTCCCGATTTGAATTGACATCAGTGGTCTCAGGCGTATCTGAGTTCTTTGGGTGTAATAGTGTGTGGTGACGACGATGACATAATTTACATTTGGTACTAATGCGACAAACCCTTGCTGTATGGTTATTGCCCAAGCAGTTAAAGCATAATTTTTTTTTAGTGACGAAATTGCGACGTTTGTTCACTAATTCACGAGAAAACTTCTTACAGCCACTTAACCTATGTGTATCTTCAGAACAAAACGAACAGACCACTTCGGATACATGTAATGATTTTAATTTGGAATTATTATTGTTAGTTCTGTTTGCTGGAGGTTTATTATCAATAAACTCTAGGGCCCTGTATCTATTTGTTAGGAAATCTTTGAATTGTTGGTAAGTTGGCAAGTCATCGGAACTGCTGTGGCTACTAAATTCAAACTCCCATTGCTTTCTCGATTCCAAGTCCAATTTTAATGTTAAAATGTGAATAATCATGATATCCCAATTTGCTACATCTATTCCGAGGTTTGCCAACCCACTTAAGCAATCACTGGTAGTGTTCACTAATTCCTTTAAGTGATATGCTGATTCTGCAGTAATGTTTTTCTGGCTGAGAAGTCGCCTTATTATGTTGTGAGATAGATACCGTTTATTATTATACCTATTTTTTAACAACAACCAACATCTTTCGTAGTTGACGTCTGCAATCGGTATTTGCCTGATTAATTGTTCGGCTTCACCAGTCAAGTAACTTTTCAAATAATGAATTTTTTGGACGCTACTCAGTGTTGAATTATTATGCACTAACGAAATAAACAAATCTCGGAAACAAACCCATTCTTAATAATTTCCAGAGAATTTAGGGATCTTTGGTAATTGAACGGTATGAGATTTTGTTTCATCTGGATTCCCAGCGCATACGTTTTCATCCTTTGAGTTTTTACCAAATAACAGCAAAACAGATTTCAATTCGGCTTTATATTCTAAATAACATTCTTCTGATTCATCATACATATCGTTTTTTAAATATTCGTGCTCACTTAACTGAGAACCAAATTTTTCAATTAACGTTCTGTGGGTATTAGTAAAAACTTCCCATAGTTTTTCTAAAGCTTCTAATCTCACTTGAACGTAAACATCAGTGATCCTTTCCTTAGGAGACTTTTTAAAGTTACGTCTGGCTTTGACAATATTATTGAAATTGTCACTTTGAAGTAACAGTTTGGACTCCATCGTAAACAATAACAAACAACTAGGCGAGAATCAAAAACGAACTAAATTAACAAGGATATAATGAATTATCTACTTAACTAACTAAATTGCATGTAAAGAAACGCAAAGGACTCGTCCAAACTCAATATACAACGTAAAATTAAACACAATTTTTTTTTTAATAGCTAAAAAGTTAAGTCTCTGGAACGTTTTCATAAAGTTTGGAGAATAGTAACACCGATGACAATTAACGTCACTTGTCATTACAGTTCGCGTCACTGTCAACGTCAATTCGAATGACAGTCCGTGTCACTGTCAATGTCAATTCGAATGACAGTAACAGTCCGTGTCACTGTCACTTTTGGAATTGACAGCTGTCACTTTTTGACAGTGACAGTTAATGTCACTTTGACAGTCACTTATTTAAATTGTTCAAACACTCACGATTCTTTCACTTGGTCCACTCACTTACGTTTGCACCAACCTCGTGACGTCACTCCACCTGGTCACCCTCGATTCTTCAGGTGACTTCCGGGTCCAATATCCTGACAGCGCCGAGGCCTGTCTCGAAGTCCAAGGAAGGATTCACCACCAAACCCTGGCTCCTGATTGATGCTGCAGCAGCTCCTCACGAGCTGGTCTGCTTGCACGGAAGACACCTCCCCCGACTCAGTTACGCAAAAAGTGCACCACCGTTAAGGTGCCCAGATACTAGTGTATCCGGCTTCGAAGGACCATGTACGACCTGATGATGTCCAGCCAGGGTCTGCACAGGGCTTCGGTAGTTCGGTCAGATGGAACCAGGGAGCCTTTGAATAAAACACAGCAACCCTGTTCCAACGGTATATTTCGCTTGACAAAAGGGGTTATTCTAAGTACATAGGCTCCTTATATACTATCTACGGAGAACCATAACACCGCGATCTACAAAATAGTACAACGCCATCTACCGAGGCATCGAGAATTAATTATTACAAAACAGTGTGCCTAGGGTATGTTCAGCTTAGTCGACACAGTGCAACCAGGTTATACAACTTTCCTAAAATATTAACTAGGAATAAGTCAGTGTGTGAGTAAGTAAAAAAATTAAAATAAAAAATTAAATTAGCAACCAGTGTGATTTTGTCTAGACGGGATTGTCCTATGGAGCTGGACCATCATGTGTCCAAGCATTCTTATCTTGTATATAGTCCTCTAATTTGTAATAAGCTTGTCTGCAAAGTGTACTTTTTATACGAATTTTAAATTTTCTTTCATTTAATTGCAATATATCACAAGGTATTTTGTTATAACATTTAACACAGTACCCCATAAATGATGTATATACTTTAGTTAATCTGGAAAATGGTTGATCTATTTTATCTTTATTTCTAGTATTCAAATTATAAAGATGTAGATTTTTTTTACATACATAATATTTTCATAAATGAATTGGCAAGGTACTGTCATAATATTAATCCCTTTAAATAGTTCCCTGAGAGATTCGCGACGAGGAAGATTGTATATGGCTCTGACAGCTCTCTTTTGCAAAATAAAAATGGATTCAATGTCAGCAGCCCGACCCCACAGTAAAATGCCATACGACATAATGCTGTGGAAGTAGCTAAAGTAGACCAAACGCGCGGTTTCTACATCTGTCGGTACTAACATCAGAACCGGTTCTGACTAAAATGATTTGACTGGAATGCACTGATTGAACTTCACACTTGTGTGCTGGGCCTCAAGGGATTGTTCGGGGCTCAACGGGTACGGGGACTCCATCCTATGCTTAGGGTTTCTGCACAATGGCATACTGTACATTTAGACATCGCGGAGAAGTTGGGTGGAAGAATCGATGGTAGGGAGTATTGTTGACTCTTTCACTAAATGCGTCCTTCTCGAGTGCACTTCTTAGTTGGATGCAGCAGGTGCAGATGAAGCACTAAAGGAGGCTCTGTCTTTTCGGTGCGACTTCGCGGATCATTTCGGATCGGGGTGGGTATTGTATTGGCGCAGACAGAGCAATTTTATGGTGAACATGGTGTAGAGTTGCACCTTGTTGCTAACGGTTCTGGCAGGGCAGGTGTTCAGGTAGAGAGAGTCATGAGGACATTGAGGTGCTTACTTGTTATTATCGAAAGTGAATCTGGTGGAACCGCGCGGTGAGCTTCTCGAAGTGCAGCTAGCGACGGATGGTGCAAGGTCTAGGGTACACACAAACAGAACTTCTGTTTGGGACTCGGGCGCGGTTTTTATTCATATTCTTCTTTTTGTGGCTTTATATACTGAGTCTGGGTTTCAGTTAGATTTGGGTGAAATTCGTAAGATAGCATCCGAGAATATTGGGAGAGTTGCTGCGTCAAAGTGGGAAAAATGCTACTTCATTGAATGTGACAGGGGGGGTTCAATTGGGCTTCGCAGGGAGTACAGACTTCCCTTGGTTGTGTGTCTAATAGAGAATGCAAATATGGTCGTAAGCATTGTCGTGCAATGCCCGGGGGAAGTGAGGGCTTGGTGCATTTAGCTACCACCTTGACTGGTAGCTTGAAGGAGGCCGAGGTGGCGGCAGTCCGCGATTGACGAGTGGAGTCGGCGTCGTCGGGTGGTTTTAGTGATGCTTTGTCTATTTGTAGTTCACGTACGTTATCCGCCAGCTCTGGAAACCTCTCGGCCTCGGAGAGTGAAGAAACGTAATTAAACGTAACATTGGTACTAATCTGTGAGATAAAGTAAGGGGTAGTCTAAAGAACTGGCTTATGCAGGCCATTGTTCTGGGTCATAATATAAAGTGATCGTCTAGTCTGAGAGGCTATGAGATCAATGGAGATATGTGTGGTACTAGTGAGTGATCGGAGAGACGCTGATTGGTTGCCTGGTCCATGTTATGTGGAGAGATAACTGGCTGAAGGGACGCCTATTTAAGTTGTCCAGCTCAGCTCTTAAAGGTTGATTTTATGGGTTATAAAACGTTGTAATGTATGTCACTGATAGACGAGCGTACAAAGTAACGTATCTACCAATTTTATTCTTTTTACAGAAAAATGGGCCCGCGGTGACTTTAAGGGGATGGAAACGCACAAGGACGTGCGAATGTCAGTCTGGCCGTGACGGCGCTTCAATACTTAAATTAGTGTTGTTTAGTTTTCATAGATGTCGTTTGTTAGTTTAGAGTGTTGTGAACATGAATTATGTGTCTGCTACGACACATTAAATGACATGACACTCTGACACAACACAGAACGCTTATGCACCTTGAAGTGACATTTTGCTGGCTGTATGACATGAGACTCGGTCGGCATCGCACAGTAATACACTTGATTATATAATCTACAGGGACGATTTTAGTCCGGACTGACAAGAGACTAAAAAAGAGACATAAAAAGAGACAAAAAAGAGAGAAAAAGGAGACAAAAAAAAGACCAAAAAAGAGCAAAAAAAAGAGAGAGAAAAAAACTGTATAAACTGGAGTGATCTTGAAGGGTCATTCATGACCGGACCAAGCAGTAACAATCCTGAAGGGTTTGTTATAAGCGGACCAGGAGAGTATAACTCTGTATGGTCGTTAGACCGGACCAGGAGGTTATAATTCTGAAGGGTCATTTGACCGGTCCAGACGGTTATAATTCTGAAGGGTCGCTAGACCGGGCCAGAAGATAATAACTCTGAAGGGGTAAACCGGACCAGATTGCTAAAGTCCTGAAGGCTCAATAACGAGCGGTCCAGAATTAGTAGTAAACTCTGCAGGGCTGAACCGGACCAGATTACTAGTATAATTCCTGAAGGCTCAATATTGAGCGGTCCAGAGTTGGTTGCACAGTCAGTAGGGATGACCTGGATTTTTTGCTCATCGAGATTGCTAGTCAGGATGAACGAACATTAATAATAACGTTATGTCTTTTTAGACAATGCTTGATGAGACTACGCGTACCAGGACGTCCGCACGTCAATATGGCCGTGTCGGCGTCACCGTTGTAAGCGATAGATGCAGCGGGCCGAGTTCCGCTGTGCAAAGCGGGACGTTGGCCTCCCCACTCTCCCCACTTCTCAAGCAACTTAATGTAAGCTAGTGCGCAGCGAAGAGGGGGATCATTCTTGTGGCAGGCTCGGCCTGGTGCACCTGCTGTAGCGCCTAGAGCTATTATAGCGATCTATTTAATTAATTGGAATAAAAGAGTTGATTACTGCTAAATTTCATACTTTCTTTTAATATGTCGGACCTCTGCCTTCAGGGTATTTCATGGTGATTATTTTATAAGAAATTGTGAGTGAAATAAAGTGATTGTGCTATAACTAGTATCTCTATTTTCTTCGCCCGACAATCCACGCCTACTTACAAAGTGCAAGTGTAATATCGCTGATGAAGGCCTATCCCGATATATACACAATTATTTATTGTACTTATTTTCATTGAGTGGTGGAAACAATAAACGTTTCTTTTATTATTATTATTTTACTTATATCACTACATACATAAACTCACCCCTTTTTCCGACGCGGGTAGGCAGAAACTGCAGAACGCCAACTGCTACGATCCTTACATACTCTATTTGCTTCGTTTTACATTGGTCATACAAGCACGCCGGTTGCGAGTACTACGCACTTGACCTTTATAAAGAACATCACTATAATGCTTTCATAAGCAGGGTAGACCAATATTACTGTACTATTTTTTTTTATTCATGCAGGTTTATAATCATTTGAAATGTTAACGGACTTTTGGTCCACTCTTCACAATCTTCTCACGTTGTGCTTTTCCTTAAAACTATTTAGATTTTCCCGTTGTCCAATCCAATAGAAAAAACTGATCATTTACTATTTATTTATCAACGAAAACACTTCCAACTTTTCTCAGACTCCTTACTTCTGTAGCTGTCAGACGATTAAACCTTCTTCATTTCATGTCCACTTTAGACGTCTGTTTGATGTTTATCCCAAGGCTTTGTTAAATCCCTTGCTTTTTCTAGGTTATTGATGATAATTACTTTAGTATGTGTCAATCACACTACTCTAGTGCGTCTTCGGCTATGTTTTCTAAGTCGTAGAAAAGAAAATCTGATAATATGTATATGTCTGATAGCGATCATATAGTGTAGCCCTTTTGATCGACCGACAAATCCAGTCAAAACGTCCTGCTCACGTGTCGCGCCTATTTAAGTGGAGCGTAAAAAAAAGTAAAAAATAAACATTTATTTGAACTAAACGTAATGCTTAAAGATAAAGCAAGAATCGCCCTAACCCCTATCTAATTATCTAGGTATCACCATAGATATCGGTTGGTACCACCTACATAATTACTATCCACATTTGAAGTTTGCCGAATGTTTTTATAAAGTCACGTGTACAGATTAATTTATTTCTGCCGATCATGTCTTTCAATTCATTTCATGCTCAAATCGATTAGTTTTTTGCTAATCAAATCTTTTCAGTCACGTACGAATTTTGCTACGTATGGTGAGACGACAAAATTACGATGCCGTTGTTGCCACTGACTGACGGGCCAGTCTAGTGATTATAGGTTCACCGTCTTGATTACATTATTGTCAATATAATGTTCAAAGAAATTGGTCTTATCTGTCTAATCATTAGTAGACATCACAACAATAATAACTATATGTACGTGTATTAAATTACCATAATTGATTAAAAAAAATTGCACTTGAAATCAAGACCAAACTTTACTTGTTACTATTTACATTCACGCTCGAATTCGTTTAATGTATGAAAATAAAAGCGAACCGGACAAATTGGTAAAGGATAGTCCCTAGAGGCGACGGAATCAATAAGAATTCAATTTCACATCACGTCTCTGGAGAGATGGCGAGCCGAGATAATCCCGCGTAATTAGGGACAGACAAATAAATGTTTCCCACTCCCACTAGCAATAAGGAAATGCAATAAACACAGCTATTCCTATTAGAAGACTGCCACGTTGGTCTAGTGGTCGCAAGAGCTACTGCTGAGCAAGAGATCCTGGGTTCGATTTTCAGGTTGCGCAAAGTGTTATTGGGTTTTTCTAGATAGAATTTCTCAGTAGCAGCCCGAAGTCTGTATTTGTGCCCGGTTGATGGCAATAGCCTCGCCCGCAATATAATGGGACTTAAAAATAACTGGCGAAATGTGGGTGTTTCTACTATAGGTACACCTCTGCCTAACCCTTCTGGGATTACAGGCGTGATGTTATGTTATTCCTAGTAGTGTTTAAGGAATATTTTCGGGAGCGCACATATTGAAACACCATGTTAACGAACCAACTGTTTATCGGCGGCCTATACGCAACTTATAACTATTAGACAAATACCACACGTCCCCCTCTTAAAATAAAAACGAACCCTAAACTTATCAATAGGCAGTAGGTATCTACTTTAACCAAATTGCTTTAGCTGTTGTAAAGCAACTGTTACGTAAGTGAGTAAACAATAATTACTAATATCGATACTGGAAATATAAAATAACGTAAGGGACATTTTGGTCGAAAATGAGTTATATATATCGATGGATTCGGAACTTCTTGCTCTATCGATTGGTATATTTAAAATCTCTATATCTCAAAGAAAATGTCCTTTACATCACATATTTTTTGCTGGCTTAGACCATTTTTGTTCTAGAAACTTGTTGTATATGACATTTCAAATTAATATTTTCTCTCTAGACACAGTATTTGGTATTTACGTTTAAACAAAAGCGAGTACATTTTACAACAGGTCACATAAGTTATTCCATAATTTGAGATGTTTAAGTATTAGTACATTACATTAGTGTTTCCTGAGTAGGTACAAATACCGTGTCCCTCACAGTTAATTGCGACTCAAATTATTATAATCATATTGACCCTTACGTTAATTTCTCAGCATTAAAAATAACTGACCTGTCTTTTACATCACACTGTACTGCGTGATCCGTACAATTTCTCAAAACTTATCTAAACGAATAGTAGTCGTTAACATTGTTTACGGGCGTCTAAAAGTAACAATAACACGGTTTGTGACACTACAAATGTTCATTTAAGTAATACATCATCGTTTTAATTGGTCTAACTGCAGTAGTGATAGTTTTATCTGAATGAAAATGAATGAATGAAATGCACCGACCCCAGCGTGGTTTGACCAGACTCGATTAATCGAATGAATCCCAAGATTTGCACTAGCCCCGGAAGCTTCATGGTGCTACAAAGACCATTGCATATCAAGGAATAGACCGGGGGGCACTGTAATGGTAGGGAAGACGTGCCCTTAGGATAGGAAGGATTAAGAGCCTACGGAGTATGCACCCTAACGTAAGCATGGGATTAGTGGAGAGGCGGGTGATATTTGTCTATTGGAGGGCATCTTTTAACGATGTCACAGCAGGGTTGATTCAGGTCGAGCTTCATCGGTGAATCTTTAAGCGGGGTTCAGCTGGTTTCTCGGCTCTTTTCTATGTCACTGCTCTGCTGTGATAAATGTTGCTGTTCTTTTCAATGTCTTCGTCTCAGTTCTCGCTACTGACCGTTTCCGGTTTTTGTACATCTCGTTAGCGGCGTTCTTGATCTTCCACCGTGTCCATCGAATAATTGTACCCTTGTCGAAATAATTTTAAGTCTTGAGCTATCGTTCGAGTCTCAAATGTTGTTCCAAAAGTAGTATGGGCACTGTTGGGTATCGAACGTAACACAACACATTGCGCATGGTCTGCACGCACAGGACGCGTGTTTAGCGCGTCGCGGCGACGACACGGTTCGGCCCGATGACCACTCGCTTCTTCTGACTTCTCCGCGACGGACGATACTCCTCTTACTTTAGTTTCGTTATTAGCTGAATATCCGGTACAATTTTATTATTGTTATAAGCACGTCATTAAACCCTTGCCTTAAATACAGTAGTCCACTCTTTAGATGATCCCCACGCTAACATTAGTCCTTCAAGAATCTCGCCGTCTTAATTTCAAAAGTAACGGTCTCTAAAAAACGCTTCGAACTCGAAGCTTTTCAGTTGCGTTCTTCAACGGGGGCAGCTCCAGCAGAAATCGTCAACACCTTGTTGAAGAATCTTCGCGTAGCACTGCACACGCCCGGGGGACGAAGTCGGGCCAAGGAGAACTAAATTATTTTTATCTAAAGTATATTTATCTAAACTCACTTACGAGTATGTGCTTATAAAGCTAAAATATAACGGTTAGGATAATCCATCTGTTTACACCATTCCTTCACTTCATTATATCAGTTGATAACACGGCGACGTGCTTCCTTGTTACCTTCGCATCAGCTGTTCCTTATTTTATTTTTTTAAACGTTGCCCCACACTAGGAATTACTCCTGTATCGTGGGTGCGTTCACAAACATGAAACTCACATACACAAGACACCCAGACCCGGAACAACCATTTATAGGTCATACAAATATTTGTTCCGTCCGGGGATCGAACCCGCGACACGCAGCGCAGCAGCCCATCGCTCAACCACTGCCAACCGTGCCGTTAAATTCGCACCAAGTCATTCATAATCATAACTCATAAGCTAGTTCATTACGTTTCGTATTGATTTTATAAACTGTTTTGCTATCTCTTCTCTAATAAAATCATTTTGGCGAGTTGGCTGGTGGTGCTGCTATGAATCGTTATAACCATAAATCTTAATTTATTTCAACATCATATTGCAGGCACTGGTTACTAGAGTGTACAATCTTAAATAGAGAAAGGATTCTGTGATAGAAGGGTCCTGAGTTACAAATCAGTCAGCTCTCTTAGATATGACATGTTAATTTACAGAACGGTTAGAGAGTCAAGATGTTATTTTAAAAGTTTAAGATTGCAATTAAGTATTTAATTAAAAGTAGAACCTACAAAACAAACAGAAACATTAAAAAAACATTGTTTAATTAAGATACTCGTAGAACTGGGCAAACTTGCAAATTATATTGACTTAAGATCTAATTTAACTAATTCATAATTATCCAATTTGAAAGCAGTAGGTACAGTAGGTCTTACAGTTACTACTAGTTAACAAAATTCAGAAGTAAAAGGTGTAAAGTCAAGCAAAAAATTCACGGATATATACAAATTATGCATAACGCGAGAAAATAAAACAAGAATATTCTACAATAAGCTTAATTAACAAAAAGAGAAAGAATGGAAATGGGGTAATGAAGAATGTTGTGTTTATGATGGCTAAGTGATTTTACGATACGGGTTTAAGCGGGTGATTGAGCAAACATTTGTTGCTCGTCTATTTTGTGTTGGGAAATCGTGATATAAGGGAAGAACAGTGTTTTTTTATAATTTTTTTATTACAGTTATGAGTATAAACAACTGTCGGACCGTTAGCATTTGGCATTGTTGGTTAATTTGTAAAGTTGGATGAAGGATTGTGAAAAAACAATTCTAATATAAATATATAGCTCTTTGAGCTCTTTCTAAAATGATTATACATATAGTTATGGTCTTCCTCCTACCTAATTGAAACATGGGGCAACGCGCCAAAAACCAACCTAAAGGGCCTACAGATCACAGAAACTAAAATAATTCAACCATTATTTCACTATGGTTACCTTACACCTACAGTCAAAACTTACAGGGAAACGAGACTCATGAATATTAAACCACTTCATGCACATTGCACCAGCATATTTATATTATAAGAAAACTTCTAAAAAGTCCATTCACACGCAACTACACCTCACAAAAATACATCAAGTACCCTATTTTGTTGTATGTATCTTATTTAATAACAATTTTAATATGATGAGCAATTGCTGAGATATATCGGAATCACGGTGAATGCGGCGAAATGGCTCAACTTCGTTTAAACAACGGTTGAGGGGCATGCCGCCCTATTACGCCCAATATGGTTAACAGAAGTAATAACAGCCGCACGGGCCGAGCGATCAGGTTAAGCCATGCCTGCCGCGATCGGTCCGTGGATGGGTGACCATCCTCATCACCAAAACCCAGCCGCGCCATGGGAATGGTGATGATGGTTAACAGACTGCGGCGTCACAGAAGAACCGCACAGTCCGTCCATACTTAGTTCCAACCTGTTAAACCTGTACTTGAAACCTTTAAGCATTATATTTTTGAAACTTTGCGCAACAGACACGCAAGGGTCAGTTGCAGGTACCGGCTAGCATTCCGTTAAACAGTGAGCACCACAATTTTTTTTACACGGACTGCACCCTTAAACAATGCAACCTTCTGCTTTCTCTCGATCCCAGCCGTAATGCGCCTTTCGCTTGTCCGCCAGATGTGTCCATTACGAGCATCAACAAAGCGTCTAACTTACAAAATATGTAGTTGTGAATATCTGAATAAAAATTTACGCCTCTTTTAAATTATAACTTTGGTATGTTTGAGAAAAATATTACCTTGATTAAAATAAAATAGATTCAAGCAGGCTTCCATTTCTACTCGAAAGGAAGCAATAATAATAGTCAGTGAATATTGAACTTGTTCAACGCAATATAATTGTTCGGCACAATGTGTATGAAGTATTAGGTTAAGAGCGATACCGTACTATACAATATGAATTCATTTATTTCTAAAGATTACAAATCACAAATCTTGTATGGAAATAGTACTGACATTACTTAATTAAAACATTGATGTCCAGGAGTAGCAAGGCCTTATACGAGCGTTACGAATTTATGAAGGTAATTGTTACAAGTTTTTGTATTGTCAACCGCCGTGCGGCGCGTTGACGCGGTTACCGTGCGATGACTCGTTGTCTTTGTTTTTGTTTGAAATCATAGGACTCGATCTCACTATGTCCCAGAATAACAGCTTCGTTTATCGCGCACTACTACATTTAATATAAATACACTATCCTATAACAATTGTTTAAAATGATGTTGGACATGCGCGTGGCTTTGAATCAACGACCTAAAACGCAGCCGCAGCGTAGAAGTACAGCTTAGGGTACGGAACGATCTCACCAGTGACGCGGCAGGAGTCTCAGCTTCATGGAACGCACATTTATTTATCTTTTGAACCGATTAAAAGTATTTTGGTTTGTGACACTGATACACACACACAAAAGAAACACGGTTTGATTTCTAAGTCCGGCAAGTAAGCCACCATCTGTTGGGCACGGTGCCTCAGCGAAAACAAAGACACGACCTTCCGGGTCGGAGTTTCGAACCGAACTCCTGCAGTAGTGATAGTTTTATCTGGATTATAAATATGATTGATTAAAAGTTATCTTCACTTCTAAATAGCTCGCAAAAATTCATGAAAATTAGAAACCACATAAACAGGTGATTATTTCTTAATAAGTAGTTTTGGTAATCATTGTTTAGGCAGGGATGGGGATAAATAAATGATTTATTTAGATAGAATAATCCTAATAAAAACAAACCTTCCATTAGGCTAAATATTTGTAAGTATGATGTATAATTTGTGTAGTAAGAAGGTCATGTAAAAAGTACAACTTATCAAGCAGTTAACGCAGGATGAATGAGTGTAGAAAGCGTTTTTTGTGATCGATCTAGGTTAACGCTTGCCACTTGTGTCCCGTGGATAGGTGACCATCCATTACATACCAAGACCCCTCCGTGCTTGCGAAAGCACGAATAAGTCGTCGGTTCTAGATGTAATTAGTAGCCATAGCCATAAGTCATTAAATAGATTTTTTTGTAAGGGACTTTCTGGCTTACGTTACCTAGGTAAGTCCCTTACGTTGATTTATGCTGTTATAAAAAACATTATTTTATTATTGTTATGACTAGAGTTGTTATAAGAAATGCAAATATGTAGCTACAAAAAATAACATTTAACACTATTCATTTCATAACGATAAAATGTGCTATTTTTTGTTGAAGTTACTTTAAATCATTTGAAACTCACAATTATAAGGTCCCTTACGTTAAAATTTTAACCCTAGTTTAATTCACCGCTGTCCTTTACGTTGTAAATTACGCTTTTAGGCGATGGTATTCAATCTTTTTTTTTTTTTTTGTTAACTGGTGTAATTCTTCTGCAAACATGTAAAACGTGCAGTAAATTCATTGAAGAGTATAATAGAGAATAACAATATAGAAATGGAGACGAAACCAACAAAAGCAAACGTCGTTATCCCGAGTAGTAATGAGATGAGTGCAAAATATAAAATTATAAATACGTCAACTCTTTCTCTATCTCGATCACATTCAAATGAATGTAAAGAAAATTGTGACAGTTTTGGATCTTTTTTATGGAAAAAGGTATGTATCAAATAGTTCTACGTGTGGTTCTAAAATACCCTATTCTTACAAATCAGATGTTAATACCATTATTAAAAAAGAAACCTTTTAACAATAACAAATTATTAGTAAGGAGAAGGAAAGAAAGAAAAAACGATTATTTAGCACAGACGAAAAGGCACACAAAGCAGGTAAACAATCGTAAGTAGTGTAAGTAGAGTAATAATCAAAATAAAGATAAAACATAAAAAAGTGTACAGTGCGAAGTATGAAATTAGCAGGGTAGTGTGCCTCACGGCTGCGCCAAAAAGGCCCAGTTCAGCAAAATAAATGCCAGAAAACTAGTGCCTGATGCTGGTTTTCAACTGGACCTGAATTGTGAGGTAACGGATGTAAATCAGTTTTATACTGCAAAGTGACGCGTGTATGCATACATATAAAAATAAAATTGTTAAAAAAAATTGTGATGATTAAGTACATAAATAGAGTTAATTGCAAAAAATATACTGATAAATAAGTGAGACGGAAATAAAGAAATACTGCGAAAACGAGCCGCAACAAACCAGAAGTAACAGACATCACTTCCAATACTATTAAAATTCGAAAATTCCAAGCGATTTACATCAACAGGATAAAGACGCGGCTCCTGACATTGCTTGAAAATCATATTCCATTTACACTACCACACAATACGTAAAACAGTGCAGTATTTTTTCAATGCAATGAGAATGAAACGAATCATCCCGTTACTTCAGAAGCAGCCAATATGCATATGTTTGAACCAGTTGCATCTTCTGCTTATTTGATTCAGGAAGATAATATTCTAGGAAACGAAGATCTAGATGTTAGACAGAAGAAAAAACGTTGCGAGACCTCAAAATTTACAAAATAATGCATGGATTTTAAATTTGACGAAGGACAAAACTATTTTTCTTCAGGAAGCTCAGACCTTTGGTCAAAAAAAGAAGAATTTTCAGATAGTTCACATAATAATAAGAAAAAACAAGTCAAGAAGGAGGTTAAAGCAAGCTGTTAAAACAAATAGTAAGAATAGTCAAGAAGATGTGGTACCGAAGAAGAAAACAAAACCAGAAAAAAAATGAAGGAAAATGTTGTTATGTAACACACATGTGGCATACAAAAAGAAGGTCGGAATGTACAGGATAATCTGTGTGCACAGGCTAAACTTCTAAGAAAATGTTACGAAATATCTGATGAAAGAAGGCCGTCCATATTTGATTATTACTGGTCGTCAAGTAATGAATAGAAACGCGATTGCAATCCTGTGAACCTACACATAACATCACGCCTTGTTTGTTAAAGTTGTTGTTTAAGTCCCATGTGCCTATCACATTTTGCCATCGAGCCTATTGCCATCAATCGGGCACAAATCCAGACTCCGGGCTGCGACTGAGAAATTCCAGATAGAAAAACCCAATAACACGTTGCCCGACCTGGGAATCGAACCCAGAACCTCATGGCATAAACCTGAATCTTCATAATAAGAGTATAACTAAAGATAGGCTTAATGACATCGACGATGATGAAACTGATAAAGATTTAGAGATTTTTTCAATTTCACTGTAGGCTTTCTATTGAGGAAGAAGTTAATTTGTTTGAATATTTATTATTTACTTAGGAAGACTGACTTGTTGATTTAGTTTTTTAATGTGCATTTTACGTTTTCTTTGGACAATAAGTCTATTTTTAGTCAACCAAAATAGCATTTTTTATTGTTCCCGATTTTAAAAATAATTTAATAATATTGTAATTAACACTAAATTATTAAATAATTGTTTTAAACTATATTGTTTTGGTACAGTATGTCATGAATGTATTAAATTCACATTTTTTTTATTCGTTAACAGCATAAGCGATATAGAGTACACCATTAGGAGACCTTCACTTTGAAGAACTCTTAATGTGTATTTCCTATAATGTCCCTTACATCAATGCTGTTCATTTACATCTCAAATTTTGTTAACGTATGCCAAACGTATTCATTATTATTTAACGTAAGGGACATGCTATCTTTAAAACTATAGGACTTATTGAATTTTTGCTATTTTAGCTTAAAAGAGTAAAGAAATCTAAGAAACTTTGTCCTAGACACTTTTTACATAAAACATATAGTTAAAAATTATATTCAGTTTGGTTAAGAAAAAAACTTATTTTTGCTCTCCTGAAAAGCTTAGTTTTGTCCCTTACGTTATTTCATATTTCCAGTATCGATATGTGCTAAGTTATACTTATAAACTATAGCATTGTTTCGCTCAAAGAATAGGTTCCTTAACTACTGATGCATTATACAAATTTATAGTCATACTCGTATAAATTGAAAAGCGTTTTCCCTGAGTGAAACTCTGCAAGGCAATTAAACTACTTATTGCTTAGAAAACAAAACTGTGTACTTTCTAAATAGGAAAAAAACATCTTCAAAAGTCAGCAAAATCCAGTTATATGTTATTAGGCGCATACTTGACTTCTCAGGATTTTCATTTTTAACTAATAGCTGACCTGGTTTCGGTATTTGTACTTCTTGATTTGAGGCCTGACGGGCATTAGAAATGTCTTTTTGGGATTTTGTAAGTTCTGTTGAACTACTATCTACTATCTGCTTGAGTTACAACGACTCGAGGCAGAGGGTACAATTCGTAAGGTGGTTTACTCTGATTATGGTACACCTATTGTACCGGTTATAAAGAAATCGGGTGAAGGAGATTATAGTCACCGTTAATCCAAAGTTGATTCGAGACCCGTTGACCCTATGCCACGAATCGAGGAGTTATTTGCTGCACTAAGTAGCGGCGAATTGTTTTCGAAAAGCGACCTAAGCAACGCGTACCAACAATTATTTTTGGATGAGAATTCGCGGGCTTGTAGTGCGATAACAACGCACATAGGCAATTATATTTACCTTCGTACTCCTTTTGGTCCAATAGTTTATGGAAGAAACACTTAGGGGTTTGAAGGGAACTGCAGTGTTTTTGGATGACGTGGTGATCACAGGCGCCTCCAGGTCAGAACATATTGCTAATTTAAGGGTTGTGTTGTCTCGCTTACGTGAAGTCGGTTTGCGGATAAAACTAGTGTTGTTTTATGAAAGAAAGCATTACTTATTTAGGTTTTGTTATCAATAAGCAGGGTTTGCATCCAGACCCTAATAAAATAAAAGCGATCGTGGATGCACCACCACCAGAAGATTTGACTCAGCTCAGATCATTCCTTGGTATGATAAATTATTATGCCGAGTTCATACCGCAGCTGATTACTATTTTAGATGCTTTACATAGTTTGATTTGTTTTTTAAATTGCGTAAACAAAGTGTGTGGGTCTGGTCAACAGATTGTGAAAACGCTTTCCAGGATATAAAAGCGGCTATTCTTTGAAGCAAGGTACTCCCATTGGTACTCGCCGTGGATAGCAGTTCATATGGTATTGGCAGTGTGCTGTCACATCGTTTTCCTAACGGCGAGCGCCCGATTTGTTTCGCGTCACGGACGTAAACTAAGCATTTAAAGGGATTCGTAAGATTATTTTACCTGTGATACATACTTCCATAAGGCAGAGTTATATGTACCAACGATAGGGCTGGTCCACCAGTTTAAAGTCGCTCAGCGAGCTATGGAAAGAGCTATGCTCGGAGTCTCTCTGAAGGATAGAATTCGCAATGAAGCTGAACGATTGTATAGTCAGCTAGACAAGGAGGCCCTCGAGATTATCGCTGGTGTGATCTAGCACCACCAGTATATTTATGGTCATAATTTTATTATTAAAACGGATCATAAATACTTAAGTTTTATTATTTTGGATCGAACTTTGTGCTGCCGCAAACGGCAGCTAGGAGACTAAAGATATGCCACCAGGCTGGCGTCTTATGATTTCAAGATTGAGTTCTTCAAATCGAGTGATAACTGCAATGTCGATGCACTATCGCGACTGCCACTGCCATATGAACGGAAATATTGGGATGACTTGGGTTCGGTATCACAGATAAACTATGTTGAGGAATCAATGCCGATCAGTGCAAAAGAGGTAGTTCATGAAACCACCTCTTCCACACAGAAAGACAGTTTTAAATAAAATTAAAAATTATCTTATCATTGGCTGGCCAACAAAAACAACAGCCGAATTAGAAACGCCATACAATAACCGGAAAGACAATTTACTGTTGGATGGTGGTTGTATTTTATATTATCACCGGGTAGTCGTGCTGGAGCCATTGAGAAAACCAGTTCTATCCGAATTACATGAAGGGAATTTAGGGGTAGTTAAAATTAAAAATATTACAAGGAGTTATGTATATTGGCCAACATTAGATGTCAAAATTTAGACTCTCGCGAAAGATTGTAGTATTTGTCGCCAACAGCGTGACGCACCTCCACGTTCCCTTTTACATCCGTGGGAGTAAACTGCACGACCTTGGCAAAGACTACATATCGATTTCGGCGAATTTCGAGGTAAACATTATCAGGTCACCGTGGACGCCCATAGTAAGTGGATCAAGGTGCAGAAAATGTCAGGCACTACCGCCACAGCGACGATAGGTAAACTTAGAGAATTGTTCGCTCGTTTCGGTCTTCCCTCACAAGTTGTGCGACGGGGCGGGCGGCCCGCCTTTTGGATCGGCAAAGCTAACAATTAACGGAGACGGGACGGGTAACGGAGCGGCCGAGAACGCGGTGAAGTTAGTAAAGCGCGCAATGAAGAAAGCTGCGCACGAGACGGTCGATGTTGATACGGCAGACAAAATTTTTTTATTCCAATATCGCAATTGTGAACACACGACTACAGGTGTCGCGCCTGTAGATGCGATGCGTGGCAGGCGGCTGCGTAGTAGGTTGGACGTGCTGCGGCCGAGCGCGCCAGCGAGCTAGCGGCAGCACGTGCTACGCGCCACAGCCCGGGCACTGAGCGCCACGTGCTATCGCGAGACTACCGTGCGCGCGCTGACAAGTAGGCACCGGCCATGGTCACTGCCAGAGAGGAACCTATTTAGTGGAAAAGACACGTTGATCAATTGCTACCCCTTGGAACATCTCGCAGTCGCACTACTAAAATTCCGTATTTACGCCCGATCATTCAATATCGCGTCACTATAGAGGATACGTTAGAGGACGCGATCGTGGACGATACCGATGGTCACTATAGTAGTTCAACATCAATTCATTAATTTGAATGCGATTGATATTTAATTTACTTAACCAAGATCTACCCAATAAAGGTTGTCTACCATTCTTAATGAAAAATAGTTTTAAATCTCTCGCCGAGTGTGTCCCGATCTCCACATTTTATCACAACACAACCGATCACTTCAATCCGCCTGCCATTAAGAATATAAACAATCATCCTTTGAGATAACCGGCAACGCCTTGAAGTGCTCATCAAAAGAATAAGTACTAATTGCAGACAACTTACTGCCCGTGTCCAGTTCAAACGTCATCGCCTTACTGTTGACTTTTACGTACACCTTGCTGTTCCGCTGCACATGCCGCTCGCTTGAGCGTGCCGGTCAGCCGCTTCGAGTGCGAAGGCCAACTCCACCACCCTCTTGTAAGTCAGTGTCGACTAGGCAAAGAGCCGTGATCTCATATCATCATCGCTCACAAGACCAGACACGAATTGATCTCGTAGGTTTTTTCCAGACCACTTTTAAAATTGCACGTGCTGGCAAGATGTTTGAGGATTTGCAAATAATCGCTCAGACTTTTGCCGCCATTTTGAGGTCTTATTCTAAATATGTGCCGCTCAGCTATCTCTGAGCGCTTTGGTTCGAGATGGTCGCCAGCTATGTTCACTAACTCCTGAAAAGTTTTTGTCTCCGGATAGTCCGGCGTACAAAGATCACACATCAGATCACAAATAGCATCGCCCACTAACGTGACTAACGTAGCCACTCGTAATGCTGGTTTGATTTCGTTGAGTGCCATAAACTGTTCCACGCGTCGATTCTACCTATGCCAACCATTTTTACTCGATAAATTGAACTGTTCTATTTTTACGATCGGCATTTTGTTGTATACTAACTATTCGTGGTAATTTAAATCAGTTTTACTCGTCGCCAGTAGTGTTTAAGGAATATTTTCGGGAGCGCACACATTGGAACACCAAGTCAACGAACCAACTGTTAATTAGCGGCCTATACGCAACTTATAATTATTAGCCAAATACCACATTCCTTTAATTGGTTTCCACAGGATAGCCAACTAATAGGCATATTCCTCTTCCTATCCGCGTCTAGAGCAAAACCTTAGTTATCTATTGTAGCTATGTCAGCAACAATCTAGTTAGTTAGACCCCTAGAGATATATGCTACATTGATGCCCTGCTATACATAGTTCAAAAATAGTAGGCAATATTTATTTATTTTGTATTATACCTATTTACTATGATTGATTGCTTAAGGACTTATGAACGCTACTGTTATTTCATTTATTGATTATCTCCCACAAGTATTAAATTTTACACATTTTTCAACATTTGAAGATGGGAGACAGGAGCCCATACTAAGTAAAACCTTTGCTACGGGTCTCCTGGCCTCCTTATCTCGGATACAATATTGAGAGCTATGAAATGAGTATTCACTTTGTGGAGTATCATAATATTATTTTAATTGTTGTGAATGTGAGGATTATGTGATTTGCTATAGATTTTTTCTCTGAGTTAGTTTTAATCATGAATTAACAGTTTGAGTAATTTATGCGGCCTACCCAAACGTCTTTCCTCAAAAGACCAGTTCAGACACCGATCTACAAGGTCTTAAAATGATCTGACCAAGATTATGTCTGGAGTTCAAAAGAGACCTCTGAGTTTGTTTCGGCTTTTCTCAGAGTAGCCAGATAAGTAATGCCGAACTCATCTAGATTAAAAATATGAATAAGTGTAAAATATTTCTTACAAACCTACTTACAGAAATAAAAACATTTATCATTTATTATTACCTACACAATAAGTACCCACTGACTATAACAACTCATTGGTTGAGAGAGTTAGAACAAAGCAAATTGAATCCACTTCATCACTGCCTTTATCCTAGGATAAATAGACCTGACAGTATAACGCGGGTATTTAAATGGTAACCCAATAAATGTCCTCAAAACTTATCCGAGACTTCACGGTAGCTTGCCAAAAGTTATTTTTTTAATCGGAAACGAAGATCTTCGCACTTCGCTTTGATTTATTTTCTACTAGCTTCTCACTGCGGCTGTGCTAGAGTGGTTGTCCGAATTTATCCGACGGGATATTTACGCTTATAAGGCAACATACAGACAGAGTTACTTTCGAGTTTATAATATAAGTATGGATATGGATTTCAACTGTGAGTCTGCGAGCAGCATAGAATTTGCTTGGTTATTCCTTGAAATTACCGCTTATAGAAGGATGGCGAGGTTGGACCGTTAACGGGCAAGTTAATATTAATTATAATAAAAAGTTTATAGGAATTCTACATAAAAACATTTATTTATTATTTATGTACACACAGTAAAATACAGAGTATTTATTTATATAATATATTATAAATAAGTTATCGTGCAGTTTCACAATCTGCACTTATGATTTACCATCTTTCACTTAAGTACGTCGCCAGTATTTATCAAATTGAGCCGGAAAATCCTAGAGAAACCAAAGCCTTGTAAACTCCACAGTCGAAAAACTATATGGCCACTATTTATACAGCTACTTGAATCTTCTATAAATAATAGACTCCCTCTACAGACCGAAAATGATATTTCTCAGGCAGTTGAGCATCTTAATTATTGCATACAGCAATCTGCATGGAGCGCCACACCTAAACCGAAAACTAACCCTCCAGATATACTGTGGTCTGAAACAGTCAGAGACCTGCTAGAGGAGAAGCGAAACGCAAGAAAACGCTGGCAAAAGACGAGATATCCCACTGTCAAGAAACACCTAAACTATGTCACAACTCGTCTTAAATCAGCAATAAGTGAAAACCAAAATCAAGACATGGAGACATACACCAAAAACCTAGATGCAACGGCAAATTCGGATTATTCACTCTGGCGAGCAACAAAAAAGCTTAATAGGCCGGTAGCAAGCCATGCACCAATACGAAAAAACGACAACACCTGGGCCAAAAGTGACTTCGAAAAGGCACAAACCTTTGCCGAGCACCTAAGTAAAGTTTTCACTCCTAACCCTGTTCAAGGATCGCAAGAAATGCATAGTGAAATAACATCATACTTAGAGCAAACATACCAACTGGACTTGCCTATTGGAAAAGTTTCGAAAAATGAAGTTCGGACTGCTATCAATAAACTTAACCAAAACAAAGCACCCGGATATGACCTAATTACAGCAAAAATACTAAAAGAACTACCTGAGGCAGGAATTACTTTCCTTACAGCTTTATTCAATGCAATAATTTCGAAGGGGTACATTCCTGCCCAATGGAAAGTTGCCGAAAAAATCATGATAGCTAAACCTGGAAAGTGCCCTCAAGACGTGAAGTCCTACCGACCTATTAGCTTGTTGCCCATTCCTTCAAAACTACTGGAGACATTGTTCATCAACAGACTAAGACCATTGATAGATCAAAACTCATTGCTGCCTGACCACCAATTCGGGTTTCGACAAAGTCACGGGACAATAGAACAAATACATCGGCTGGTAGAAAAAAATCATGCAACATATGAAGATAAGAAGTACTGTTCAGCCGCCTTCCTGGACATATCACAGGCTTTCGATCGAGTATGGCATGAGGGACTTTTATATAAAATTAAAAAGGTACTTCCAATAAACTACTTCATATTCATTAAATCCTACCTGGAGGGGAGATACTTCTTTGTAAAACAGGGTACGGAAGTAACCGGACTGTCCGAAATTCGGGCAGGAGTTCCTCAAGGCAGTGTAATGGGTCCTATTCTTTATCTTCTTTACACAGCTGATCTCCCTGTGTCTGAAGGGGTAGTCTTGGACACATTTGCCGATGACACTGCTACATTAGCTGTGCATGAAGATGCGGTCGAGGCGTCTAAGATTCTACAAACGAGCTTAGATGAAATTTCAAAATGGCTGAAAGTATGGCGAATAAAGGCAAATGAAACCAAATCCGTACACGTGACGTTCACGACAAGAAGAGATTCATGCCCTCCAGTACGACTAAATGATGTTGAAATTCCACAAGCAGAAGAAGCTAAATACCTCAGAATGTACCTAGACCGTAGACTAACGTGGAGAAAACATATATTCACGAAGCCTAAAGCATTGAGCCTACAACTAAGGAAACACTTATTGGCTACTATCAAAAAAGTCCAGGCTTTCGCTGGAAAATAAACTTCGAATCTACAAATGCATCATTATGCCTATTTGGACATATGGAATACAGCTGTGGGGAACGGCTGCTAATTCAAACATAGACATACTCCAACGGTTTCAATCAAAAATGCTGAGGATAATAGTTAATGCACCATGGTATATCACTAACGATAACTTACATCGGGACTTAAAAATGCCAAAGGTTAAAGAAGAAATCGCACTAAGGGTCAGTGCCTACAAAAATAGAATTACAACCCATCCCAATAAACTGGCATCAAACCTAATGAAAACCAAGACATTCAGGAGGCTTAAAAGATTGACCCCACAAGACTTGATATGAAGGCCGACAAACTATATACATATATATTGGATGATCCAGTGGGCGCATACCAAGAATAACTACTCTAACAACACAAAAGATGTTGAATGTCAATGGTGGACAGATTGCATCAGAAAAAAAAATGGAACGTCAGTGTCAAATTGTTGCGTCAAATATCATATTTGTCATTCCATTGTTTTTGTTCAACGGCTAACGTGGGATTTCTAAGCGATTGTTGCGATTTCGTGGATTCTTGACGACTTGGCTTACCTTTGTACGGACTGACTATTCTGCACACCAACCTAGACTACGACATTTACTTCCGGATCACGATTTGCAAGTGATAATATCCATATGTAGGGGAGTACTTAAGAGCATATCGTCACTGGAAAGGCAAAATTACTGGCCCGCCAAAACGCCATTTCGAGAAAAAGCCATTTAAAGCTTTCTTTTAATACAAAAAAAATCGTATCTTTTTAATTTATCATCAGATTTTAATCAAATAACTTGATTATGCAAACTTTTTCCCTTTTTTATTTTTATTCATACGCTGTGTATCACTGCTATATATAAATGCTATTTTAGAAGATAAATGGTGGATAAGTAATATGACCTCATTTCTGAGTAAGGCAGATTTACTTTAACGCCGTCAAGTTAAACTTTGTTTGCAATTTAAACTTACTGAGCACATAACATGAAGGAATAGAAGTACAATACAATTTATTTTAATATAACTGTACTGCTATGCTGGTGAAGCAGAATTACTTAAACGACCCATTTTCCGTTTCAACATGTCTAGGACAAGTACTTTAGAGATGATCAGATAATTTACTAAGTTTACCACAATTACTTTAAAGTAACTTTGTCGTAATTATTTATGGGGTAAAAGGACGTAAAAGATTATAATACTCGTACTTTAAATAACTACATAAAAATGCTGATGATTTTAATTGATTTAAAAATATGGCTATCTATTATACTGATGTTTCTAAAATAAAATCATTAGATACTTAGAAATTACGTAACAACTGTTAACTATATTATATTAACAAAACGATTTTTTCTTGTAGATGCAAGACACATTGTTATAAAAATCTTCTCATCTCAGGAAGAATACCTTTATTTCTTGTGAGATTTTATTATAATAACAAGTATTAAATAACAATAAACTGAATATGGCCATCCCATTACTTCGGCAGTTTCATAGTCCTCTATATATGTATCAATTAAACGGTCTTGAATATTAATAGCATTTGATAGTACACAATTAATTTGTACACAATTTGTTAAGATTCATGTATATCTTTATAGATACTGGCAGCAACGCTTTGTAACGTTGTTTCAGTTTGACAGCGTCGTTTTTCTTCTTGATTTATATTTTATCAGTTTCCGCATCTGGATTCATAGATAATTTCACATAAGCCATATTTGTGGTCGATTTTTAGGTCGTTCTTAGTCTGCTTATTTTACCAGACAAACTTCCCTTTAAATATTTATCTGCAATTACTTCCTATGGTCTCGGTGACGTCCTAGCCAGGGTGAAAACTGTACTCCACTTTGAAGGTGCTCAAGTTATAACGCCACTTAAGCTTTTTCAATTATGGAATGAACCGAATCAACGGGCATATAGGTAAGTATGCCCAGGAAGCAAGTAGTTTATTTGTATCGATATTTGAAATAGATTTTAAAAATTTTGGAGAGTTACATTTAAGCAGGCTAAAACTATTTAATTGTATTTTGTCCTGGGCACGAATCACAGTAAAGTACCAATGTTTTTTATACCCCTTTGATCCACCTCGTTGATGGTACTTTTTTATAATTGAAGATACTTCATTGGCTCCTCTTTTCCCATCAATTTCAGACCAAGTGTAACAAAACCCATTTTTTGTGGCTGATTCTTAAAAACTCTGTGACTTTCAGTTGTTTCTTCTTTGTCCTTCAAATATTTCAGTTTTTCTTCTTAGTTATTGTTTTTGTCATTTTCAAATTGTGTATATTTCAAACACTTGTATTTGCGGGGGACATTAAATCCTATGTTAAAACTAGTAGTGAAAACTTTTTTAAACACCTTTTCTCCTACGTACTGGAAGATTTTTATCTTCCGAAATTCCTGGGGCAAATACGTTCTTTTACTGTTTTTCCTGCAGTAGTGTTAGGGTAATGCTGGTAATTCCTGTTTATATTTTCGTACATTTTCGATAACTGTTTCTGGGGTTTTGTTACTGGGCACATGTTTGCCTCTCATATCTTCATTCGCAGCGCCATCAAAAGAGGTTGCAACTGTATTGTATACTGTTTTTTGCTTTTTATCTAATGCGCAAAGTTGACACACTTTTTTTATTGGTTGGGCAATCATCAAATGACTTCTCCCGGTCTGGGTGGAGCGGGAGGGCGTGTCAGACTTTTACTGACTAAAACCTACCCGTGTTCCTTCAGTTGCCTGTGCCAGGGCCACGGTAACTCTTTCGAATTATCCGCGACCCTGAGGCGTCGGCCCTATCGAACCCCGTCATTTTGTGCTGACATCTCTGTCAGGCGCGCGTGGAACCTCCTCTCCAATTCTCCTGCGGCGACTAGGGGCGTGAGGGCGATAGGCCCTCCCTCACGCGCTCCGCCTCCTCCTTCGCGAGCAGTACTGCTTCGCAGAAGGATATGACGACTTTCTATTCCCTCTCGCTCCGTACCATGGCCTGGACCAGGGCCGGACGCGAGCGATCGCCGCCGCCGATCGCCTCTGCGAGGACATTATGGTGCTCCGCCCAAGCTGGGCAGACCTCCACCGTATCCTCCACCGTGTCCTCCAGGCGATCCACACAATGGTGACACCCGGGCGTTTCCTCCCGCCTTATGCGAAACAGGAACCTCCCGAAACAACCGTGTCCGGTGAGGACCTGTGTCAGGTGGAAGGTGAGGAGACCATGGCGCCTCTCCAACCACTCCTCAAAGAGGAAACTTACCGCCGCTATTGTGGCGTGCCCAAAAGTTGACACACTTGTCGTTGCATTCGCCTTGTTTAATGAAGTAATCAAAAGTTTTAAAACGTCTATTTTATCCGATGATCGATTTCGTTTTATGGTTAGCTTTATTGAGTGGCTTCCCAGCCAATCTTAACGCCTCCAGCTATCTAGACTCCAAAAATGTGAAAACAAAGTTTTTATTCTCTCTCAAGTGATTTCGTAGCACTTATTTGTACAATATTATTCGAGGAACACGGATTCGGTCTCATGTCTTTAGCTGGTACAATTTTACCTTTCTTGGTACTATACTCTTGACCAGATAGATTCTCTCTTTCTTTTAGTGTCTTTTCTAATATTCTTTTGTTTCTTTTTTTCTGCCACACCGCCTACAACACTTGCACTGCAATTACCTAAACAATTGTGTCCGTTGATTTTGAAAGTATTTTTTTCTGTTATGTATTCTTGTTTTTTTTTAACGACTTCGGATTCTGATGATTCTGATTCACTTTCTTTCCGTATTAATATTCATTTTCTTGAAAATCAATATATGAAATAGGGGCTAATATGGTCTGTGGGCAGTTTCACTTTCTGGAGAGAGAACGGTCACTTTCTATCAAAATAAAATGTTTTTTATTACTATAATCAATGAAATAATTATCTAAAAAAATTAAAACCACGTTATTGCATTGTCCCATCAATATCCTCACGTTGTTACTTAATTCTGATCAATTTGTACGCAGCAGTGGCAACAACACACGTCATTTCGCTATAGCATTGTCATAGCCCTGTCTATCAGACTGGCTTAAGCGCCTGTGTGGGCGCGTTCACATATTATTTTATCCTGTCAAATCGAGATTTATTCAACAATAATAATAATTTTTGACATAAGTAATTTTAGATGTAGTATATTTTTGGACGGAAAGGTTAACCAACTTTTGTGACTTTTGCAGTTTTTTGACTGCAAAGCAACTTGCTGATATCCCGCAAACTGCTTACTAACAGTCAGGCTAAATTACTTAAACGCACTCATAAAAAATTATAAGGCATTTTTTCTTATACGCCATACGTCATTACAATTTACATATATCAAAATTACTTAAACCAAGTTATTTTTTAAATTCCAAGAAGATCATAACTACTAATACAGCATTGTTTTCCATACAGCAGAAAGTCAAATTTCCTTTAATTTAAATTTGTATATTTACACAGTAAGTAAACATGACATAAGCGACATTCGTATAAAAAACCCCGAAAAGTTTGTCGCATAAGCAATCGAAAACAAAAATAACCGCCTTTTTACGGGTTACTGAAGCACCATAAAAGTGCTTCGATTGCAACGCTACATAAACAGATCGACACAGAAAAATTTGCTGATTCCGAATATGTATGTAACTCAATATGCCCAATTTGGCGGTTATGTAATGTTGCTTTTCCAGTGACGATATTATTTTAATTGCCCTGTGAGAACTCGGACAGTGGGCTATTGCTCTCGTATTATGAGCATATTGGTACATGGGCGATGCAAGAAACCAGTGCTTTGTATCTGCACAAGCTTCTTTACTCGTATTTTAATTAGATAAATAAATTGTATTGAAATAAAAGGTTATCTAGGATTGAATAAGAAAATTAATATAATATTTAATAAGTAAAATTATATGTAGAGTAAATATTTTTTTTTCTTTTTTGTTTAACGCACCCCTAGTTTATATGAAAGGACGGAAAAGGAAATGCCGATCTCACCTAGTTTTTAAAATATGATTGACGTGTAAAAGTGTTTGTACAAACCTATTTACATAAATAAAATCATTTATCAAGAGGATGATGCTTTTAAAACTATCTAATACCTGCTATTTTCTGCTTGGTTTAATCCGACCACCGTAGAGTACATAATCAACAATAAGACGGCAAAGGAACCTTAGTACTTCATATACACCAGGTTTATCTGGCTGTACAGATGTAGAAGGAACCAATAGATACCTACCTATTGATGGAGATTTTTATTCAGATTCAGCATTATTGTACTGGCCAGGAGAAGACACCCTGATGTCCTTAAAAAGTCAGGTAAGTAGTACTGCAACGCGCGTTTAAGGCTCGGATGTATAAACGTGGACGAAGCAAAAGGCGTAGGAGTAGGATGTTAGAATCGTAGCAGGTGATACCTTCCCCCACGGGATATACGAGTTTGTGTGAGTTTAAGTAAATATGTATAAATAAGCCATTCTGCTACTAAATAATAAATAATAAGTCCATACCCAAACTACTTTTAGATTATATTAGGTTTATTTTGTTTGGTTTAGTTGTTATTTAATTGGTTTTAAGTAATTTCTATTAATTTAAAAAAAGAGAGGTAGGTAATGATACTGTTAGAGAGATTAGCTAACTTTGACAAAGCGTCCTCTCTCCTACTATTTTTGCTGTGCCCGACATGGGCCATAATGATCACATATCATTTTAAGTTACCACCTAACCACATTGTGTAATGCAAATAAATGATTGAGTATTGAGTTATTATTATTATTTAGTTATTCATTTATTTTATCTCCCAACTTCTCTAACCTTACCATTTGCTTTTTTGTTAGTATTATATCGTTCTTTGACTATTCATAGGTTTCCATAGTATACGCAATCCCTATCAATGGTTCCCAAATTACATGCAAGCTCGCCATTCTCCTTTTAGGATTTGTTTGCAGATTTGATCAGACATGTTAAAAGTTATGTTATAAGCCTCGGACATTCTTTAGCCTCATACCCACGACCCTAATTACAAATCTATAGAGGCAAGCCTATAGACCCAATATGATACAATGTTAATATCCAATCCAACGAACGTTTTTGATTCCCAATAGAAGTAGTACAAAACCAAACAAAGCCTGTAAAAGTATTTTCCAAATTAATATCCCAAAATATATTACATATTCTCCCTTAGGGCGAATTCTGGAAATACGATATGAAGGCACGCAATTCAAGTTCGATCGGCAATAATATGATGGCATTGGAATAATTTATGTTCGTTTACGCTTCTAATTCCCCCTGGGACATTAACGTAGAGTTTCGTACGACATCGTATTTAGTTTATATAATGTCTTCAACCTTTCGCGTCCAACAGTAAAACGTTTGAGGTCACGCGGTAAGACTTGGAAGCTCATTTTCCTTAGGAGATGTCTCTAAGAAACAAGGGCTTGCATGAGTGTTGAGTCCGCAGTACCTACTCACCATCAATAGATATCACTTGACCCGGTAAACTAGGACCATTCTGTTCGTGCTTCATACAGATCCGACGCAAACCTCAAACAGCTATTAAAACTTCATGAAAAGACTACAGGTTCAACGTGTATCTTTTTAAAATCCCCTCAATGTTGTCAACATTGAGGGGATTTTATCCCTTAATTCAGATAAGGCACAAAATGCAACGCTGATTATTAGATATTCGACTGTAACACCAATGATTTTGAAGCCGAATTTTATTTATCAGCTTTGAAGTCATAGGTTTTGTCTTTCAGTATGATACAGGCATTCGGAGCGCGAATGAAAAGCGTCGCTCTTTTGATGAACATCGCGGTGCAATAATTTTTATCGCGATAATTGCGGATGGGGAGCGACAGCTGTATAATTTTAAAATGAACAACATTATTTTCAACAGATTTCGAGTAAAAATTGTCAGCTTTATAATTATTTTGCAGCGTTGTCTCGATCACAGAAACAAGTGGGTTTTTGCAGAAGCGCTTTCCATGATTATGAAATGATTAAGGCAAACATTTATTTTTATTTTTAATCAAAAACCCGACTCCGTAAAAAGTGAACATCAATAAAATATGGAAACAAGATGACCTATTTCTGTCTCAAATACCGAAACGAGTATTCATTCAGTAATTGAATTGCTTCATGGTCTGTATGACATGTGGCACCGTCTTATTGAAGCCACATAAAATTTACTAACCCTAAGCTCTCAGCTGTCAAATTGTTTTTTAAGGGTTGTTTGGTTCGATTCTATGAGAACGAGAAAATTGCCCAATTACTTAATTACTCACACCTTTATACCCCCTCAAAAATACTTATATTTATACCTATACAGAAGTAGGTTAATACCTACTTTACCTATATAAAAAGTAGTGTTTTTTCCGAGTTTCGAGCTAATTAGATCGCGCGTTACAAACCTCTCATAGTACAAACTTTATCAACTCTTAAAATCCTTTTGTGGGTTAGTTTTGAAAAACTGATGATGACAAATTTAATATAATAATTTATTTAAGAATGTTCCGTGCCAAGTATCACATTTATTCAAATATGATCCCTCTTAACACCCTCCTAACGGCCGAATTTAGTGTGACTGAACACTAAATTAGACGCGTATTTTATTTTGTTTTTAACCCCCGACTCAAAAACAGGGGTTTGACGTGTCTGCCTGTGGCATTGTAGCTCCCAAACGACTAAACCGATTTTTTTTTTGTTCGATGGTTTTAATCAAGAGTGTTCTGCTATTATTCAAGATAATCTGTTCAGCCGTTTGTAGATTATCAGATCTGTTCTGGTTGATGAAGGGATGTAAACATCTTCCATATGGTTGGTCGAGTCGGAATTTGGTAATCTATTATTTCAATGATATTAGAAGCACATGGTAACCTTGAATGAATACTACAGCATCACCTGAAATTTTCTGGATACCCAACTCCCTCATCAGCATACGGCAGAAGTATCGTGTTTGGACTCATTGGAATAGTGTCTATAAATAGGTTATAGATAGATGGTGATCAGAGTCTGATGATGGCGTAACACAGAGAAATGAGAATAAAGTAACTAGCTTCATTGTAGGAATATTCGTACAGCTCAGTAGATTTAAGCGAGGCACTAGTCATAATTAGCATGTCTACTATTAGTATAATAAGTGTAAAAAGTTAAAGGAGAATGCCCAAAAGCAGGTCTCATGTGAAGATATCGAGTGTTTAGGGATATGCGGAACAGGTTGTAAAGTTCACTCATACTCTTGGAAAAGGGAGGATCCTCCGACCACATGGATGTTGTATCTGGTGGGCAACTGCCCAATTATTGTTGTGGGGAAGTTGTATATATGCTAGCTGCGCGGTAAACTCTGATTGCGCGATGCAGGATTTGTGTGACGTCGTTGTGATGCGTTGTTCGCATGTGACGGTGTAGATGCCGCCACAAGTGTCTCAACTAAAAATAAGTTCAAAAAAAAAAATTGGCCCTTACTAAGACTTAAAAAAATTGGCTAAAAGTATAAGTTGTAGGTAATATTTTGATCAAAGCAACATCGCGTCGGGATACGGCTAATGAAAATACACTATTGTATACTAAATAGTGTATTTTCATTAGCCGTATCTGTATGCTATATGCTGGTAGTCTGTTTGATGTTTTTATTGTGTCGCGGGTTTTATAAATAAATAAAAAAAAAAAAATGCAAAAACACGATCATAACATACTTCTCCAAACAATGTTGTATAGGTAAACGGCATTTTTTTAAATTACGATATAAATAAACAGTTTGATTATAATAATAATTTAATACTAAGTACTTAAATAACTCCTAGTACTTAGTATTAAATTATAATAATAATTTAATACTAAGTACTTAGATAACTTTTAGTCACATTTTATCAATTTGTGAATTAAGACAAAACAGACATAATTATTATGTCGTTGCGGACTTTTTTACAGTCCTTTTAAGGTTCCACTCTGTTCTACTACTCTTCTGAAGAATGCATTTATACACCTATTTATAATATTACTTATTGTAGGTTGGTTGTCATCCGTACGTTATTTTCCGTAACAATGGTACAGTCGACTACAAAGAAATGTATACCTTTGAAAATATCAAAAATATATTCCTTTGATGATGTTGTCATTGTTTGTTACTAATATTTGTAGACACGATGTAATGACAGATTTAACGATTATGAGAGATTATGACATATGAGAGTATGACAGATTTTGTGCCAAATTTATGTATATAGCAAGAATGACACTTTAATGACGCTCTGAAACGAATGAATGTGTTCGTCTTTGGTTACAATGATATGTATACAGGTCTGACATTCTATTTTCGAATTCTGTTGTTTGCAGTCCATGAGGATGGTGACTAGGTAAGTTCCTGGTAAAATATTAAAGTCTTTTCTGCCAAAGACTAATTGTACTTTGGTCGATTGGGGCAATGAAAGAACTTAGTGTTGATCATCCAGTTGTTCTACTGCTTCTTTGGAGAGCAAAATCTTGGTGAATTGGCAGGTGTCTTCTAGACCTTGGTTGATTATGAGCTCTTGGATACAATCAGGCTTCGTCCGGATCTGATGATGTGTCTTCTTTTCACAAAGATGGATGCTACTGCACATCGGGAATTCTGCCTCCATGTGCACGAATAACTTTATGTTTGTTGCTATTTAAGGGTTGTGGGAGGAATTACGGCGAGTTGTTTTTTTATAAGGTACTATGGATATTTTGTATAAATCGTACAAGTCTTTAGAGACTATGGGGAAACTGTATACTTAAAGTGTTAAACTATTCTCTTCTCAATAAAATAGGAACCTGGATTTATTGGAAAATAATATTCTCGTAAATTTAAGACTTGATCTTGATTGTATGTATTGATTTTAGCCTATCTATCATAGCTCTTAACACTTTTATATCAATCATAGAATGGTGGGTGCTAGATGCGCGTATAAAAGCCATTATATTTTCTAACCTAATTATTTCTAAAATTAAATATTTTACATGATTAGTTATGATTCCTTAAATTGTGGAAAACTTTGCAAATTTTATTAAACTGTAATCTCTGTAAACAATTTTCTCTAAAAATTTGTTGTAATTAAATTTAATTAAAATTTATTTATTTGATTATAAAACAATCATTCGTTAGTACCATACAGGTACTTGGTACTTTGGTATAATACAAAAACTTAAAAGCTATGTTGGTGTGTTACAATTATAAACATAGTCCAAGCTCACAGAAAAACTATATTTACATGACACATTCACTGGATGAAATGAATGACTCCTGCCTGACCAACACCTGCATGAAGTGATTCATTAGCAGTGAGTTAAATTTGTCCACCAACATCTTCAGTATGCTATAGGGCTTGACCGCGTTATCTCCAATAGCGACGCTGTTTTTCTCCTCACCATAGCGTGGAAGTCAGGAACACGCGCATGAACAAACATAGCAGAGGCACTACAAATGCGCGGTAGCCCCAAGAGCATTCTGAACATGTTATTGTATTGGACCCTCAGGGAGTCCATTATTTTCCGCGTGTAGCTGGCCCACAAGCTGCTTGTGTAGAAGGTCTGGCCGCAAGCCTTAAACACAACACGCAAACCTACGCACGAACCAGCATATTGCTCCTCACAGCAAGAGCTCTGCGCTCTGTCCTCCGTAACGTAATGCCCTTGGTACCAGGCCACTCAGAAAGTATTGCGAAAAAAAGTTTTAATGTATGAGAGACTGGTCAGTTGTAGCTTATTTTGAAAATATGATTATTTGTAAGTAAAAATAGGTACGTAGGATTATGGCCATTTGAATAACGAATAACGAATTCAAGCACGGTCGACTAACTTTGGGGGTTGAAGTGGTCGCCCTTTGACAGCTGTTACGGAAGAAAACGTGCTAGCAGTGAAAAATTTAATCCACGACAATAGGCGAGTTACTCATCAGGAGATTCAGCACATACTGCATGTTGGATCGGGAAGCCTTCACGAAATTCTACACGTGCATCTTCGCGAAAGGTGGATAGCTTCACGCTGGGTGCCGCACAACCGCACCAGTGCTCAGAAGTCGGCCCGGGCGGAATGATGCCGTGATATGATAAACAAATTTGAAGCAGGCTCGGCATGTTTACCACGTGATTACAGATGATGAGTCTTGGTTTTACCAATTCGATTTAGAAACATAGCGCCTGTCAGCGGTTAAGGTGTTTCAAAACGAATCAATGCCTACCAAAGTGAAGAGATTTAGAAGCGGGGGGAAGATTTTGATCGCGAGCTTTTTCTATTTGACTGGATAAATGGTGTCAATTCCTTTACGGAACCAAAGAAGCATCATGGCTGAATGGTATACTACCAAATGCTTGACAGAAGTTTTCTCTGTTGTGAGCAACAAGCGACCAAACACGGCTCCGCAGGCTACTGCTCCACCACGACAACGCGCCTTCGCACACTGCGCTCAAAACGAGGGACTACCTGGACAGCACGCTTCAAACGCAGAAAACTCCTGGGTCACCCTCCTTACAGTTCGGACCTAGCACCGTGTGAATTCTTTTTATTCCCGAAAATAAAAAATCTGCTCAAAGGGATCCAATTTTCCTCGCCGGAAGATGCGCTGTCAGCGTTCGAGCATGTAAACGAGGTGTCTACGGCGGACTGGAAAGTGTTTCGAAAACTGGTTCAGACGCATTTAACTTCGTATAGAGGCTAGGGAAGAGTACTTTGAAAAGATATATTAAAAATGTATCTACCTATAAAACATTTACTTCTATTTTCGCAAAACTTTCTGAGTGTCCCACGTATTTAGATTGTTTCACCTTTTTTTAGGGCTGGCCATTGAGGTTGATAGTTGGCTCGTATGACTGCTTCTTACCGGGGGCCTTAAAGATCATGAAAAGGCTCTTCTTACAATTATAAACTAGACCGTGGCTAGCAGCGTACCTTTCACAACATTTCAAAAGCTCCCTTATGGAGCCTGCCGTTGGACCCAGCAGCACCTTATCATCAAATTTTGTCAATCCAACATCCAATATGTTTGCTGCTGAATCCACCGATCAGCTCATTGACGTAAAGGTTGAAAAACTTGGGCGAGGTCAACCCCTCCTGCCTTACCCAACAATCCAACCCATACTCAACAGAGAGTGAATTATTCCACTTTACAAAATTCACTTGTACGCATTGTAATTTCAGCTGGTACACATGTTTCCCCGAGTTCGAAAGTTTTAGAGAGGTCGAGGAAACACACTTACACAGGCGTGCTTCTATCAGTATAATATTGGACAGTATGTTTAAGACTCAATATTGCGCTATCAATGGAAAGTCCAGACCAGTCCCGAACTGTGCGTCGTATAATTTCAACCATTTGTTGAGAGTTTTATCTGGTCCTGTTGCTTCTGACACCTGGTATTGGACAGTATCAATACCAGGTGTCAGAAGCAACAGGACCAAGTTAAAATGGACGTGATAGCTTAACAAAGAACCCAAAAAGATTTTACAAAATTTTGGAAGTCCACTAGTAAGCTTGATGGCCTCCCCGCGAATGTTGATGGCCGAAATGACCAAGCGGATATAACTAATTTGTTCATGGAGCATTTTAAAGTACGTTCGCCTCTGGGTCATTCGACCACTACGCCAGATGGTGGGCCCATAGTGGCAGGCGAGGAACCTTTACTTAGATTTACAGCGCAGCAACTTAAAAAGTGGCAGTATTGAGCACTTAAAATATGCTGGGGTACATGTGCCGAGGGTTCTGTCCATGTTCTCCAATTTGTGCATTAGTCACTCATACTTACTAGGTGATTTAATGAAAACGACAGTGGTGCCCATATTGAAGAACAGGACAGGAGACATATCGGACAAGGGAAATTATCGCCCGATCTCTCTCACGACAACTGTAGCAAAACTGTTGGATAGTGTGCTTGGGTCCTGTCTGGATAAGTACTTACATATACATGATGCACAGTTCGGGTTTAGACCTGGACTATCCACTGAAAGCGCGATTTTGGCGCTTAAGCACACTGTCCAATTCTACACTGAACGTAAGACTCCTGTTTACGCCTGTTTTTTGGATATCCCCAAAGCCTTCGATCTCGTTTCGTATGAAGTTCTTTGGAGAAAGATGGAGGACAGGGGTATATCGGCGGAAGTTCTGAAAATATTTCAATACTGGTACTCGAATCAGACTAATTGTGTTAGGTGGTCAAACTGCATCTCAGAGTCATACAGGTTGGAGTGCGGAGTGAGACTGTATGTGAATGACCTCATAGTCGAGCTCAGTGGCATGCGTGTCGACTGCTGGGTGGGGGGTGTTTGTGTAAACAACATCAGTTACGCGGACGATATGATGCTGCTGGGCCCGACTGCGAAGTCAATCAAGCAGATGCTGAATATTTGTGAAGAATGCGCCGCATCACATGGTCTCATATACAAAGTGGGGAGGATAATGTGATCATAAATTAAAACACTGGCAATACTGGTTTATAGAAACATTTGTAAACTATCAAATAAATCCGAACATCGAAATAAAAAAAACAATTTTTTCTAACAAACTAAATAGCTTAAAATTGCAAACAAAATAAAACACCGTTTATAAAATTGGTACACTGACCTGCGATAAGAATGGCAACGCAGCTTGGTTTCATTCATGATAAAGCTGTGGCCGACGCGATGCAGCGACGTAATGTTTGGCGCCATTATTCTTAATGCTCAATTACTGAAATCAAATCACAGAATATTAACCAAATAGTCGGGCATCATTCACCCGCGAGTTATTCACTAATCAATTTATTATTCACAATCACTTTTCGATCACATAATTATGTCGGCAGTCATTATTTTTTTTTATTTTCAGTATGTCCGCCGTGTTCTTGAAACTTGAAGACAGCACAGTATTCTTGGGCTTAACTTTGGATGCTAAGCTTCAGTGGGGCCCACATATTGATAAATTGTCAAAAAAGCTAAGCTCCGCAGCATACGCTGTTAGAAAAATTCGAAATTTAACTGATTTAGAGACAGCCCGTTTAGTATACTTTAGTTATTTTCATAGTGTGATGTCTTACGGTATTCTTTTGTGGGGAAATGCCGCCGACATGCAGACTATATTTGTTTTGCAGAAAAGAGCTGTTAGATCAATTTATAAATTAAGTCCGAGACACTCTCTCAGAGAGAAATTTAAGGAAATTAATGTAATGACTGTGCCTTCTCAGTATATTTATGAAAATCTTTTATATGCCCACAAAAACATAAAATTGTTTAAAAAATACAGTGATATCCATAATATAAATACTAGGAACAAACACAAATTTGTTGTACCTACAACAAGGCTCAAGAAAATAGGTGGGTCGTTCAGATGTCAATGTATACGCTTTTATAATAAACTTCCTAGCCATGTTCAAGATCTAAGCCTTAATAAATTCAAATCATTTATTAAACGTAAGTTGTGCCAGAAAGCTTTTTATACAGTCAAAGACTATATTGAGGACAAAAAGGCTTGGGACTGACCTGCTCCAATTTTTGCATACTGAGTGTGTTTTTTTTGTTTTTTTTTTTGTTTGGTACGTAACTTTTGTTTTATTTTATATACACTTTGAAATTTCATGATTATGACATGAATATTTACTTTGTATAATATTATTATTATTTTAATTTCGTGTGAGGACTTAGTGGGTATTATTTCTATATATTTTGTCTATCTCAGTTATTTCATATTTTTTTATATCTGGCAGTTTGAGTACTTAAAGCGGCCTACCCAAATGTCCTTTCTTTGGTATTGTTCGTCGAATCGTTGAGCTCCTTACGTTTTGAGTTGAGCTGCACGATTAATGACAAATGCGTGCACTGACTGGACAGGCCCACTCAAATCTGTATGGTTCTTTCCTCAAAAGACCATTTCAGACACCTACCTACATGGTCCTCATATGATCTGTAAAATAAACAATGACATGAATACTTACCTAGGTATTATTTTATTGTTATTATTGTGAATGTTAAGACTATGTGGGTCATTTTTATTTTTTACTTTTGTTTTTTTATATTTTATTATCTCAGTTAATTTTAATCGTAACTTGGTCTGGCGGTTTGAGTAATTATGCGGCCTATCCAATGTCCTTTCTTTGGTATTGTTCGTCGAATCGTTGAGCTCCTTATGTTTTGAGTTGAGCTGTACGATTACTGACAAATGCGTGCATTGACTGGACAGGTCCACTCAATCTGTGTGGTTCTTTCCTCAAAAGACCATTTCAGACATCAATCCACATGGTCTTAACATGATCTGACCAAGATTATGTCTGGACTTTAAAAGAGACTGTGACCTCTGAGTTTGTTTCGGCTTTTCTTCTCAGAGTAGTCAGATAGGAAACGCCGACCTCATCTAGTTTAAAAAAAATATTTGACGTGTAAAAGTGTTTGTACAAACCCACTTACAGAAATAAAAATCATTTATCATTTATCATTATCATTTCTTGAATACACAAACTACACCGACGTATAATGTTATTTCTCACTCTTGATAATAGGTCACCATTAGCAGCCATTTCTTTAAATTTATTAAAAGATGTTATTATTGTATTTTTTAATTCCTCAACGGTGGTAACTTCTGTTGAGTATACCTCATTCTTTATGTGACCCCACAGAAAGAAATCCAGGGGCGTGAGATCTGGTGACCTCGCTGGCCACCGCACTGGTCCAAAACGGCCAATCCACTGCTGTCCGAACATTTGAGTCAACCGCTCTCTTGCAGACACCACTGAATGAGCTGGTGCTCCATCTAACTGGTACCACATCTGCCTGTACACGTCCAGCGAAAGTTCGTCCGTGTACTCGGAAACGGATCCGTCGAGGAGTTCAATGAACTTTACAACATTTAAATTGCCCTCAATAAATACCGGACCAATAATGGTATTTCTGTGTATGCCAGCCCACACATTGACCGCAAATCTGTACTGGTGCGAAGACTCCCGTACTAGATGCGAATTCACGCGGCTCCAGTACCGAAGGTTCTGTCGGTTCCATAAACCATTCCTTGTGAATGTACTCTCGTCAGTCTACAGCACATTGTACAGGAAGTTAGGATTATCGAGATGTTTGGTTTCCAACCAGCTACAGAAAGTTTCTCTTATTGGCTTATCTCTCGGTAACAATGCTTGTACTTTCTTGTACTTATAAGGTCTGCGTTTGTCACGTTTCAAAACTTTTTGAACAGTTTTGTGATTTACACGAAAATGTCGACCTGCATTACGCAAACTGGACGTCGGATTGCGATCATAATAATTAATAACTCTTTCGTTTGAAATCACAGTTGCACGTGGAGGAGCACCATCTACGTGCGGGATCAAGGATTGATTTTCCCGTATCCTCTGGACAGCTTGTACAATAGTTCGCGCGTGGGTCGGACACATACGCGTGTTCCCATACCTCTCACGGTATGTCCGTACAGCTAAAGCGGCATTACCGTGACACTCCTCATAAATTAAAATCATATCGGTGTACTCCGAAGCGGTATAATTGTAACGAGGCATGATTATTTAATAATAAAACCTTGAAACACCAAGTATTAAGCGTCTTATTTCGCAAAGTTTACTTAGCTATTTAACTAAGTACCTATAATACGTTTATGTGTCCTGTCACTATTAAAACAAAGCGTCAAATTTCGCACAACACAACAACAAAGATACGATAACACTCGCGCGGCGACTTCAAATGGGCGCGGGCGCATAAGAAATTCCAGAGAAAAGCAAAACGCGTCACAGGCAGTAAGGACGTCCGGTGACACACTGACCGCGTAACCTAGACACGTCGACAAGTAAGCAAAGTAGAACCAAGCAAACTTACCTATCTCTTTCGCACATACATATATTGCGATTGACATGATTGCATAACAGGAAAGTAATAACTTTCGCATGCATTTTTTCTTATCTAGCTAGGGTTTTCTTATCTAGAATTTCTCAGTAGCAGCCCGGAATTTGGATTTGTGCCCGGTTGATGGCAATAGGCTCGCCCCTATTACATGGGACTTAAGCATAACTGGCGAAATGTGGGTGTACTATAATAGGTACACCTCTGCCTAACCCTTCTGGGATTACAGGCATGATGTTATGTTATTAATGTTGTAAACAAAACCGATAAAACGACCACTTGAAAACTTTTCACAATGACACTACTTTTAACTTGACACATTTTTTTGTCGTCTTTTTTTTTGTCACTATTGTGATGCGGTGGCGAGCGACTCTATGAAACCACAGACAAAACGCATTAGTCGAATAAAAATTGTAATTTTTTCAACATACGCCTCTGTTGTTCCTCCGGGAACGCTACTCCCCGTGGCGTTCAAGGCTCTGGTAATTTCATAGAGTTTACGCGCCGACTAACTATTTTATTTATTAATATTACAAATGCCAAAGTAACTTTGTTTGTTCCCCTTCCACGCCAAAACGGATTTGGATAAAATTACTCACACAGATAGACAATGACGTGATAAGGATGTAGGCTACTTTTCATCCTGGAGCGCAACAGCTGATCATAAAATAATTTAACAAAAAAAAGACATATAAATATCAGTTGTTGGGAATTGAACATAAGCAATCGTCGAACTTTTAAGCTATTTGCTTTCTTGAACGTTGAATAAAGTAGCTGTTCTTAAACTTGGTGGCAGGGAGATCAACGCCGGCGTCAAGTCGACGATGAAGTACCAGGGTCTCGTCTTCGACAACCGGTGGAACTTCGTGGAGCCTTTTCGACGTTTGGCTCCCAGACTGGAGCTGCCTTGAAGTGACTCCTGCCCAATCTAGGGGGTCCAAACGCCTCCTTCCGGAGGCTTTACGCGAGTGTCGTGCGGTCCATAGCCCTTTTCGGGGCACCGGTGTGGGCGCGCTCTTTGAGGCGCGAGGAGGCAAAACGAGAAATCACGGTACAGCGGACAGAGCACCGGCGGGATCTCATGGTGACATGGAGGATGCGATTGTCGCAACCCAGTGCTAGGCACGCCGCAATGGCAACGATAAGTCCCCTCTTCGAGGAGTGGTTGGAGAGGCACCACGTCGTCCTCACTTTCCGCCTGGCACAGGTCCTGACATGACATGGTTGTTTCGGGAGGTTCCGGTTTCGCAAAAAGCGGGAGGAAACGCCCGGGCATAGGACGCACCGGACACGGTGGAGCATACGGTGCAGGTCTGCCCAGCTTGGGCGAAGCACCGCAGTGTCCTCGCGGAGGCGATCGGCGGCGGCGATCTCTTGCGTCCGGCCCTGGTCCAGGCCATGGTACGGAGCGAGAGGGAATGGAAAGCCATCACCTCCTTTTGCGAAGCAGTAATGCTCGCGAAAGAGGAGGCGGAGCGCGTGAGGGAGAGAGCCTTGCGCCCTTACGACCCTAATTGCCGCAGGAGACATCAAACCATCACCGAGGCGCAATCCACAAGAAAAAAAGATTAAGGTTGAGTACGAATGGTCCATCAAGATCAATGGTTGGGATGTTTTGCGTATGAAAAATAAAATTTAGGAAAGGCGTACAAAAGTAGGGATGGTAAAATGAGGAGAAAGAAAGAGATGGGGCCATGTTGTGGAGAGAAATGTAAGTTAAAATGTTCACAAAAAGTTACTAATGTTGACAGAGATTTGATTTTTGCGGCATTTTGGTCAATGGGAGATATAGATCGTCATTGGGATTTTATCAATAAGTACTGTGATAAAATTCCAAAACGTAGGGTTACTACTGAGACTGCCTCTAGAAGAGAATTTACTTTGCAGTATTATTTACCAACAAAAATAGATAAAAACAGGATGATAATGAGGTACATGAGACTGATTCAGTGTCTCCAAAGACACAGATAACGAAGATACAGGTATGTAAAACCATGTTTTTGAACACTTTTGGGATCAAACAAGGCTTGGTATATCCTGCTTTGATTGCAAGGCACTGTTGTCCACGACAAAAGAGGCATCCATAGACATACTAAGAAAATTTCTGAAGAGGTGATTGCAAGTGTTAGTGATCATATGAACAGCTTTTCACCTGTGGAATCGCATTATGTTCGAAAACATACGAATAAAGTATACTTAGATGGATCTCTTACATTTGCTCGAATGTTTCTGCTGTATGAAGATTGGAATGATTCTCAAAATCAAAGTAAAGTTAAAACAGCAAGACAATACCGAGACATTGTCAATAAGAACATAAATTTGGGGTTCCACGTCCCCAAAAAAGATCAGTGTAATGTTTGTCAAGTGTATAAAAACTTACCACGTCCAGTGACTGAAGAGAAGCTTAACACACACAATACCCACATGAGAAACAAGACTATAGCACGATAGCTAAAGAACAAAGATAAAGAAAGCTCTATGTAATCAAAAGAAGTACTCACAGCGGTATATGATTTTCAAAAAGTGCATGGAATGCCCTGTGGAGAAACTAGTTTTCTTTATTATAAGAGAAAGCTAACTGTGTTTAATTATACAATATACGAAATGGGAAGCAGAGTTGCCAAGTGCTATGTTTGGGACGAAAGCACTGCTTGCCGAGGAGCAAACGAGGTGAGTAGCTGTTTATATGATTATATTAAAGAACATCACCAAAAAGGCATAAAAATATTCAACTCTTGTTCCGACAATTGTGGGTACAAAACCTCAATCGTATCGTTTTTGCAGCCTATTTACGAGCTGCAAAAGATTTTGAAGTCACTATAACTCATAAATATTTTGAGAAAGGCCATACACAAAATGAGGGTGATAGTGTACACGCCTTTATCGAGAGAACCGCCAAGAATAAAATGGTGTACACCCCCGAACAATGGTATGCCCTGATAAGGTGGGCCAAACAAGATGGAAACCCTTACATAGAATAGAATACTCTTTATTATGTACACCTTAAAAATTACAGACATTGATGTAGAAATTTTACATTGGGTGACACAATGGGCAGTCTTATCGCTAAAAGCGATCTTTTACAGACAACCTTTGGATGGATTACAGGGAGAAGGAGAGACAATACTGCAGGTAGTCAGTGGTTTACCATATACATATTCATTAAATACATACATACATTTATCTACACATATATATATACAATAATAAACACGAAACAAGACTCAGGACTATATGTAATAATGATTAAGGAGTGAGGAAGTGTTTTTTTACTAGAAATTTAAAAGTGGACAGTGATTGAGCACGCCATATCGACATAGGCAAGGCATTCCATAACCGTACTGCTTGAACTGGAAAAGGCTTGTCATAAAAACTGGTGGAATGCATCGGCATCTCTAGTCTTAAGTTTTCCGATGACCTCAGATATCTGTTATGTGTGTCATGAAGGAACTTAATGTGTGTGATAACAGGGGGTTGTATGGTTGAACAGAATACTGTAGAGCTGAAATAAGATATGAGAATTCCGGCGAAGACGTATGAGAAGCCACTTGAGCTTTGTACGAAATTCAGAAATGTGATCATATTTGCGCAGGCCAAATATAAATCTTATGCAAAAATTTTGATGTCGCTAAAGTTTATCTAGTTGTGCCTCAGTGAGATCGAGATAACTGACATCAGCGTAGTCAAGGATGGGAAGTAAAAGGGGTTGTGCAAGCGCAGTTTTAGTGGCAGTTGGAAGAAAGTTCCGCAATCGTCTCAGGGACTTACCAGATGCAAAAATTTTGCGACTTACTTCCTGTAACTGGGGACCCCAAGAAAGATGTTTGTCGATCCAAACCCCAAGGTTCTTAACCTTTTCTCTGACTGGAATAGCAGTTCCGTTAAACTGAACTTGGGGAAGCTGCGACCAGTTTATCTTGGGGGTCATCCTTGAGCTGCCAACAACAATGACCTGAGTCTTCGATGGATTAACCTGCAACCCATGTGCCTCACTCCACTCGCAAATTGTATCTAAATCCTTATTTATGACATTCATGAATTTTATGAATTTCAAAGCACTGCTCCCTGGATGCAACTGGACTATAAATACAAACATAGAACGAGTTTTCTGGTCTCAACTAAGACAGTTACAAATATGGCCGCAATTCACTGACAGGATAGAGTATAAAACAGATTTTTGTGACCATGAGTTCAAATGCATTATTGTAAATAATGCACTACAGACTTCCAAAACCAGATCAAGGAACCGCAAAGGATTAGACAACAGTCCACTTCCAGCCTCTCTGGCAAGAACATTGACCCCAGCTTACGAGGGGAAATTACCAATACCTGAGGCTAAACTTCAGGATTTGAAGTACACATGCCGAAATAATGTTATACCATCTGTTTATCATGACTTTTACATGAGTTTGATAGAGGGCAGCAATGAGAACCAACATGACAATGAAGATGAAGAAGACAAAGAAGATGAATGAAGAAGTCATCTTGTGATCTCTGTTCTGATTAGTTGATTACTGTTGTGGTCATAAGATAGTTAGACAAAGATAGTTCAGTAATATGTTATTAAATTTGATCTCAGTGCAAGAATGTCCAAATAGCTTTATGAAACGACTGATTTATATAATTGATACGTAATAATTTTATATATTTTGAATTGAATTTTTGAATTTATTTTGAGACAAACCCCATACTTTTTACGAAATAAACTAAAACTGCCTTTAAGTCAATTTTTTTATAAAGTTTAAGAATATTGATCTTAATGGATAGTTTTTTTTAATAGTTTTTAGTTAGTTTTACATAAGTGATTTCCAGTTCAGTAAGAACTTATACCTAATAAAACAAAAGAGAAAAGTCTGATTAACAGTAGGTAGGTAGATGCTATTTTTAATTAATGTTACATTAAATCTTCGGTGTTATAAACATACTACTTTTTGACACTTGTAACGTTTGAAATTTATATTTTTGTGTTTTGAAAATAAACGTTAGATAATACAAATATATCGAAAGCTTTTATTTCAAAATACCAAAACACATGATGATTTTTACAAGTTTGGAATTCCGTTACGCTTGTATGCACAATATAATTATTACGGTAGTAAATTATGTAAGTATCAGTTGCACAGGGATATTTCAATTGACTTTACCAATTATAAGTACGTATCTGGCAGTTAAAGCAATAAGGTGCCTGAATATTACAATGAAGAAACGTGTATGTGCCAGTTAGCATATTTTGATTGTTTTTTTACAACGCAGTAAAAGTATGCATGTGTGATAAAACAAAAACTTGAAGATTTAGAAACAAAATATACCCTTAATTATAAATTTCAGTTAAGTTTAAAACCCGCTCACCAAATATTATACTTTAATTCCATAGGGGATTAGCTATGGCGATTTAAAAAAATTTAAATCTTCAATTCTTCAGTTACTTAGTTGTACTTAGGAGGTGTCGATGTGATGACTTCCAAACCCAAAAAAAAAAACGCACAAACTGTACCATGGATTCAGTACATGATTTTGAAACAACGTAGTGTGTGTTGAAATTTCTCTTATTTTATTGAATATATATTCAAATCATATCAAATCATTCCTTTTAATTGCTTGAATAATAGTTGTTGGGATTTTCTCGTCGTTGAGGGGTAACCCGGTAGTTGTAGAAGTTAGTTTAACACCAAACCACTGCTAAGTTCCAAATATTTATTAGGGACATAATTTTAGATTGCTGCTAGTAACCTGAGCCGCACTTAATGTTGATTTACGTCAACACGCAAATTAGCGCGTGTCGGTGTTTAAGTGACGACTGATTTACTTAATATTGTGGAGCACTTTAATAGGCGCACTTTTGTTGTATGAGCATTATTGGCTCGTACAATAGTCCTAATTTTAATAACTAAACTAAACGAATTATAGACCTATTTCTCTAGTGACCAGTTGCTAAGGTGTTTGATACATAGCTAAATAAACGTGCTCATGCTGCACGACAGTCAGTTCGGGTTTCAGTCTGGACTTTCTACAGAAAATGCAGTTCTGTGTGTCAGCAGACTGTCGAGTACTACACAAAAAGAAGTACACCGGTTATCGCTTGCTTTCTCGATCTGTCTAGGGCTTTTGATCTGGTTTTCTTCCATAAATTTTGGAAAAAGCTCGAAGCTATTATACACTGCTTAGGTCCTTAAAGGTATTTGGGGATGTTAATCATTTAAAAAGTTAAATCTGTAACTATCTGCTATATTCGTTCCCTATTCAGCCCATTGAAGTAATGGATTCATTCGACTGTTGTCATACACTGGTATATTGTGTTTTCTCTCATCTCAGCCTCATTTCCCCCGAAATGAATGGGGTTTTTGACTTTAAGTTTTTTGATCCTTGTAAGAAACAGGATCGATTTTAATCAAAAGCATTTTTTGTAAAAATGGCCAATTTCTTACTGACTGATATTTTTTCTCAATCTGTGAATGCAGATCCTAATGTTTCAAAAAGTTTTGAACTGTCCCTTAAAACCGTTTTCTTGTAGCAACAACGGTTAAAGTACCTGCCTCAGCCCAAAATCCATCCTGCATATGTCGTGATTGACTGTTTAGTTTCACAAAAGTATATTGGGATGAAAATCATTTTGAAGGATAAATATGTAACTACGAGTATCTACAATACTCTGACCTTTTGGATCGTTTAAACAAACAGATAAAACAGACAAAAACTCGAAAGGTTATAATTTCCGGCACAAGAATCGATTCCAGACTGCGAAAATTACCCGACCATCGTGTCACAGTTTGCCTAATCGTAAGTACACGCTATTCAGTCATTCTTCCATACAACCGTAGTATAGTGATTACTAGTCTGTTTTCAAAACCAAAATTGTACAAATTTTTCTCGCCATGCAAGGCTAACATGCCAGACGCGTCAATTACTCACTCTCGTATTTTCTCGTCGCGTCGATACTGTCACTTTACTCGTTTTCTGACTGCCATACAACATATTCGACTCGTTCTTGTCAAACTTGATGTTTTCTCGTTAAACTCTAACATGGCACATAAAATATCTCGCATTTTTGACAATTAAACATGAGAAAATCACCGATTTTCTCTGTTTTTGTCGTCCTCAATTTTGGCGACGAGAAGAGAAGATAAAATTATGAAACAATAAAAATAAAATCAAAACTCCAAAATAACATGGCAAATTCATAATTATACTTATTATACTCATCATTTTATTATAAAATGTGATATTAATAAAATACTCGGTTTTAAAGTACTATATACATTGGAACGAAGTTCCTTTCGGCTGCCGCGAGAAAAACTTTGACGGAGGGGAGCACTATTATATGGATGAGCATCACGTGCAGTATTAACTAGTCTTTTTGCCAATTATGGTGATTATCGAAATCTAGGAGGTTGTGGGTGTATGGCAATATCAAACTTTCGCAACATAATAACTAAACCCACTATTTTTGTATTTGAATTTTAAGTAAAAAAGTCTGTTACAAAAAACGAAACACAAAGTAAAAGAGGTAGACGTTAAATCATTATAGTACCTACATACTAATTCCATGAGTAAAATCGACCGATGTTGCAATGATAAAAAAATATTTGTTTTTAATTACTTGCTACATCGGTTTCTCGTCGCGAGATAAAGATAATCAAAGTGCCTTTTTCGAGTTTACTCGAGCCTAACGGTCATGTTAGGCATTCTAATAACGTCAGATTCGTAGACAAATTTCGACAAATCGAGATAGAGAGCGTTCTCGCGCCTGTCATGTTAGCCCTGCAGCACGCGTAGCATGACCGTGTGTCGTTCGACGGATGAATTGATAAAATTGCATATACAATAGACAAAATTAACAGATTTCTTTTATTCATCTACATTGTGTTGTCGTTAAAAACTCATTTCTGTGGTTGTCATGCTACGCGTGCTGTAAGGAAGCAGTATCGGAAAAAAAAATGGGTTGGTAGTTTTTTTTTCTAGATTTCAAATAACTTTACATAAAATAAATACATCCAGTCGTTTTTTCATAATACTCCTAAAGGTCTGTTCATGAAATTATTTAGAATGTCCCAGACATTCTAATCTCAGCAAAAAATAAACGTCGTCCATACAGATATTTTGACGACGCTGATAAAGAGGTTTTAGCATCGATGTTTCTGTGCCAGTGACAGTTTAAGACGTCCGAATTCTAGCGGCAAGATTTAACAGAGATTTCACTATGACATAACATATACTTCTGCAACTCTTGAATTTACAGCATTCCCTTTTTATTTACTGAACCATTAAATTACGACCACTTTAAACAAGATCTCGGATATACGTTTTGCTTCGAAGAGGACATTCTGAGAGAATTTTAATGGAGGTTACCTAATCAATATACTATTCAAATCATTTTCTTCCAGGACATTCATTTGCTTCTCAAAGAAAAAATCTGCAGCAAATGTTGGATAACTTGGAGACCGAGGCACTTTCTTAAATTCCAAACTACAATATTAACGATCTAATCTGAAGCTAATATTGTACTAGTATGTAACGGTACTATTATTAATTAATATTGCCTTATAGACAATTGTTCGATAACATTCATCAATAATGCGGCAGTGTACAGCCTACCTTTTAAATTAATTTCAACAGGACAATCGATTGTTCAGCTCACAACAGAGTTCACTCCTGTCGTAATTTGGGTTTTATTCTTGGGACATAGAGCGTACATTTCAATGAATATGCAGCAATATTGGCTACTGGCTGACGATTCAAAGGTCTTGCACCCAACAATGATTTTACCTTCTTCATGGCTCAGTTAATTCAAAAGTATATAGTTTTCTGACTGCTGATATCACCCTCCACACCGACTAACAAGCTTCAGAACGTCTGACGTGAGATACTGTGACAAAATGCACCTACTGATTTAACTAGTAATGTGGTTTGTACACCTTTATAATGTGCGCTCATAACTGCCTCGTATTTTATTCTGGACTTAATCAGCTGAACTAATAACTTATTGGAATTATAATCAGATCTATAATCTAAAATTCATATTTAGCCATGAATGTTCACAAAAATAAATACAACCCACCTGACTAACCTGACCAGACGTCACTCTATTTACCGTCACATAAATGCGCAGACTACGTAATTTTGCGATGACTCGCGTAACGTACTCTGGTATCCCACTCTTCCATACTTTTGACTACTAACAGTTGATTCCACTAAATTGACGAGTCCGAAAAATTGCGGCACTGGTCATGGTTTTTGATTATTGAACAACTTTCACAGTTTTTACATACTAGGTCGACAGGATATAATATTTCAACCCGTTTTGAACTTGAAAGCTCCTAAGTAAAATGTCAAGCGTCATTCGGAATAATTTTCGGTCATCAAAACTTCTTTGCTAATGTTGCACGTTAAAGTAAGAACTTCAATAATAAAATAAAATCTGAATTTAATTTGATTTCTTGAACAAAAATATTATTGTTACCAATTCTGAGCATTTTAGGTACTACTTCATTTTCTGAAAGATCTGGAACAAACAAACAATTTTTTTTTTTGAGTTTGAAATGTCAAAGAAATACTATTTATTTTATTTGAATATAATTAACTACGCTTTATGCCATCAAACTAAAGGCATAACGCATATTTCTTAAAATAAGTAAAGAACATTTCATTCCCCGGCCTTCAGCGGTTAATAAACCTAATTTTTTAAACCAATATAAGACTACATATACAGCAACTCTTTCCGTTTGGGTTCAGTCCGTTTTGCTTTCAAGCCTTAATTTTCGGTGCTGGAAAGCATTCCTGCTACGAGTATACTAAATACATAGTACTTATTAGTTCCATGTCTTTTTCGAAAAGTTTTACATACATTTTTGTGTATTTTTTTTGGATTTGGTAATTATTTTTCTCAGGTAAGTGTATTTTTACTTATGTCAAATGCCGCCTGTAGCGACGCCGGAAGAAGTGCTAGTTAACCTGCCACATCGCTCGATGCTCAGGTGAGATGTCCTCATTGCTCTCAGGCTCTTTAAAGGCGAACGGGGTTGCGAATACACTATGGCAAGGTTCACAAACCTCACAGTGTACCTTTCTGCTCCCCAGCCACAATTTTAACACATGCAGACCCAAACACTTTGGAAAACCCTTTCAAATAAAATAAAAAATTTACACTTAATTTATAGAGAGTTGCCCGAGGCGCAAGGCGGTCTGTTGCTTTATGTTTGACGCGATGTCCACGCCTTGAGACCCAGGAGAATTCTTCCTGAGAGCAACTACTCATATTCCCTTATAGGATTCTGAATGTTTAAAAATATTTGGCAACTAAAAAAACATTGACAAACCATATCAAAGAGGTGGTCTGGCGCAAAGGATGGGGACAACGTGGTTAAAAATATCTGAAGAATAAAGACGAAATATAACTCCCGTCATCATCAAAAGAAATTCTAAAAACAATGTGCAAACGCGTTTATAACTTTTTGACCGCCCACATGCAAAAAAGTAGCGAGCCGGAATGTGGTGTGACCAACCATTGTGCCTGTATTAATGAGATTATTTCGTACCAACCTGCAGAGCTGCTCATCCCACTGTCTCTGGGAAGACGGGTTCTCGGGCTGAATCGTGTCCGGGCAAGCCACTTTCCAGGCGTTCATCGCATCGGTCAAACACGGCACTTCAGAGTCAGCCTGAGAACGGGCTAAGATTCTTGAGGTTAAGTTTTTGGTGCTATGGATCCAGGACAGGAACGCCGCTTACACTGGAAATTTTGCGGACGCCGATCCCACCAAAACGTATGCATAGGCCTGCAGCCACGCACGGTCGTCCAGTGACACCGAACACGAAATACAATTGGCGTTGCAAAATTTAAGTCAAACTCTTTGTTCGGTGTTTTTGTCCATTATGAAATTCGCTAAATACACAATATATGATCTAACTATACACAGCAAAGCATTAAATATAAATAACACATGCAACTCAAACTCCGCGCCAAAATGTAAAACAGTTGCACCAATCTAACAACAACAGAAAACAAACAAAAATAAGTATTTGGAACCATGAACAAATCATCCATTCCCGATACTTTTTTGACAGAATGTAAACGGTCAGTAATGATGTTCAATTGTTGAAGTGCATCGTTTTGTGTAAACTTCTTTTTTTTTTTTGTTTGGAACACTTACTCATAAACTGTAGGTTAAAAACAATACTTTTTGTTTTGTTGTTTGATTCGTAGGATTTTTAAATTTATAATTATTTTTACGATTGTTGCTGAGTAAAGTCTCTAAAGAGCAGAATGGCTTCTGTCTTACAAAAAGATTTAAAGATTTCAAGTGTTATTTTATATATATTTCGTATTTCTAGAGAATGTCGACCCACAAACAAGTAACGTCAGTGTTCGCCAAATAAATTTCAAAAAGAATAGACAATAACTTGTTAACTCTCTTAAATTACCATTAATATGGTGACTTAAAGTTTTTAATAAATGATTTTATTTCTGTAAGAAGGTTTGCACAAACACTTTTACACGTCAATCATATTTTCATAACTACTTAAATGAGATCGGCGTTTCTTATCTGACTACTCTGAGAAGAAAGGCCGAAACAAACTCAGACTCTTTTAAATTCCAGACATAATCTTGGTCAGATCAAGTGAAGACCGTGTAGTTTGGTTTCTGAAATGTTCTTTTGAGGAAAGATCCACACAGAATGAGTGGACCTGTCCAGTCAGTGAACGCATTTGTCAGCAGTCATGTAGCTAAACATAGAACTTAAGGAGCTCAACGATTCGACGAACATAACCAAAGAAAAGACATTTAGGTAGGCCCCATAAATTACTCAAACTGCCAGAACATCAATAAAACTGCCTGAATAAAAAATAAATGCAATGACCCACATGGTCCTCACATTCACAAAAATAAAAAAATATTATACTTAAACCGTAACTCTACATGTCGTTGTTTATTTAAAAAGGTACAAATATAGAAAAAATCATACTAAAAGTAAAATAATATTAAACCCTATTTTTATAAAATTTATTGGAGCAGCCTAATCCCATGCCTTCTTGTCTGCAGTATAGTCTTTGACAGTATAATAGACTTTCTGGCATAGTTTCCGCTATTTCAAAGATTTGAATTTATTAAGGCTTGGTTCTTGAATCTAGCTAGGAAGTTTATAATTTTCTGTAGCCTGGTAGTAGCAACAACAAATTTGTGTTTATTCCTAGTATTTAAATTATGGATTTCACAGTATTTCTTAAACAAATTAGTATTTTTATTATAATAGGTAAATAAGTAATATAATTGAGTGGTTTGAAAACTTTATAGCTTGTTGGTGTCAGAGAGAAACATGCATGATAATAATATATTCAGTAGCATTGCTTCAATGCTGTGGGAATAAATCCTAAGCAATCTGCAAAACGCTTTTCACAAAGCGAAAAGAGAAACAGTCATAGAAGAACCTCACATGGTTGCAATCTATAACAAATATATGGGAGGAGTGGACAGGTCTGATGAAAATATTTCTCATTACCAAATTGGTATACGAGGTAAGAAATGGTAAATGCCATTGCTCACACACATCATTGATCTCGCCGAACATAATGCATGGTAGTTGTATAAAATAAATCATGGAAAACTTGATCACCTCGGTTTTCGCAGAAGGGTAGCAACTGCTTTGATTGAATCAAACAGAAAAATGCAAAAAGAGGGCTAAGCCGACCCTCCCAACATGAACATGCTGATAGTCGAAAAAACCAAATCAATCACCTGGTTATTCCTAAATCCAAGCAAACACGCTGCCGTCAATGTCATTAGAAATGTTTGACACGCTGCAAAAAATGTGATGTTGGAGTGTGTGTCAAGTGCTTTGAAAATTATCATTCATACATAATGTTCCTAATCAATCGTTACTTTATAAAAACTTTTTTTTTTAAGCTTTTGTACCAATTTCTTGTTTTTTTAACGATTACATGCTATTTCGTCATCTGATCTTTTGTTTCCCCTTATTATCTTACTGTCCTACATATAGGACGGCTGTTTCCCTGAAAGCCTTACCGGCAATATTTTTTTCAGTATTTTTTTTATATTACACAAGGTCTATAAAACCTAACAACATGATTTTTTTCAAAGTTTTCAGAAAATAATAGTTTCAGGCTTATCTGGGTAAGAACAGCCCCTCCTGCTCAAGGAAGTTGACAAGCGTTTAGTCCCCTGTTATTCCTAACTCCATAACCGTGCGGGCCTATTCGGGATTCGTTGCCAGTCCGGGTTCCCACCTTGCCGTTAAAGTCCCCCATAACAACGTTGAAGTGAGCCTTAGTGGTGTTGTGTAAGGCTTTGGATATGTCTTCATACATATCCTCCACTTCATCATCCGAGTGTGCCGAGGTCGGTGCGTAGACCTGAATTACCTTCATGCTATACCGCATGGATAGCCGAAGGATCAGGTACGCTACCCTGTTCGACACACTGGAGATTTCTTGAACGTTGTTAGTGAGGGCCTTATTAACGAGAAAACCTACGCCACCCTGAGATGTTTTATCGCCCTCGTAAAAGTAGAGAAGATGACCCGAGTCTAGGGTTACGGTGTCCTCCCCCTCTCTACGGACTTCACATAACCCCAGAACATGCCATTTAATGTTCTCTAACTCCACTTCCAACTGCGCTAGATGATGGTCGAGCCTCAGAGTTCGTCCGTTATACGTCGTCAGGGTCAATTTTTTCAGTTGTGAATGGTAGCCTACCGTAGCCCGGGGATTCCTAGCACCCCCTGCCCCGCCGTTACCATAGCCGCTACCATGGCCAGGAATAGCGAGGCGGCCGGGAACTGGGGGCCATTTTTTGGCTTGTAACTTCATTTTGGGGTAATGCCCATAATTCCCACGCTGGGCATGCGGGTTGGGGATCGCAGTTTGGTGATGGAATTGTTCTGCAGGGGGCGCTGCTGCCCGTCCCCCGGTGTATGTCCCTTAGTCGCCTCTTACGACACCCACGGGAAGAGTTGGGGGCTGCATCCAGTAAACCAATCAAATAAATTAGACTAGACTCAAAAAGACCACACCCAGAATGAATTTTGTATTATACACACGATGGTTTTCAAATTTAGAAAAAGGGCATATTTGATGATGAATTAGTAATTATGTAATCCTTTTATGTTATTTGACCGAAAACACGATTAATTTTCAACTTAGATATAATCAAACCTACTTATAGAAAAACACCCGAAGTTACCCTTATGACGTTCATATAAAATCGAACAGTTGCTTTGTAACCATGTGGAACAACTCAAATCGTCCAGTTGAATTTTTACTCAAAAATAGACTGGACAAAGACGTCCAAACATTAATTCAACCTTTCAACATTACGCTTTCTGTATTCTTAACTGCAAAATACAAAATTAGAAATAGTTACATCACTCCGTGTGAGAAGAAGTATCTCATGTTTGTGTTCTTTACTATTTCATGTTTCAAGATTTTCTGTATCTGTCGTCTGTTCGACAACCAACGCCATGAGTTTGCAGATTTTTTTGAAACGACTTTCGCGCTTGTGCTTTTTTGGTTTTCTCGCACCATGTATTGCATTAACTACATTTTGCTGATAATTTGTAATATTTATCATAGCCGAAGCCACGTTTCCCTTATATTGAAGATCCAAGACATTCATAGGAGCATTAACATACGCAAAAGTGTTCGAAGTTATATCACTTGGAACTGGATTTCCATTTTGACTGTAGTCGGGATTTTTAATTCACCGTCTACTTATGCATATGTCAAAAGGGGGTCAATTGATTTTATTGAAGTTTTAAGCGATTTCCTGATGACACAATTTGATCTTAATTTAGTTTATGGTATTCGCCTTACGACATTGTTGACAACATATCTAAAAGCATGGATTACAAACATACTAATAATAAATAATGAAGAACATAATGATGAATATTGTAACAAGTTATTTGACACGTATCAAAATATTTTAAAATCTTACAAATTGTTTTCTAAATGCTTTCAAGTATTGGTAAGTCAGTGCTTGCTTAAATTGTTTTATAAAGTTCAAGTCCCTCCTACGCTGGCATGTTTTATTTATTTTTAGTTATTATGGCGAACGTTTGACTCGTTTCTTCGTGGTTTATGTTATATGCAGTTATTCTTACTACATTTACAATCGTCGTCAGATCACCAAGTGAGTATTTGCATGTTATGTTTTTATTTGGTACCTTCAACAGCCATTTCATGATATTAATGTTCTGGAGTATGAATTATTTATATTTTCTTTCTAATAGTTTGATTGATATTTAGAATAATTCGTCTGAATTATTCTAAAAATTTCTGTCTGTCTTTTTCACTTTCTTTTTCTATTCAATCACTTCTTTAGCAAGATAAAATTTCGTTTAAGTTTCTATTTTGAATAACGTATCATTTATGGGACTAAATGTTGCATTTGTACTTCCTTAACCAATGAAGTGGTCCTTTACTGTGGCCAAAAAGTCGTGGATCAAACGCCACGACGGGTTAGATGGGGTCATCAACTGCAAAAAATTTATCTACGGTAGGTCCTTAAGGTCAAACCTTGCAGATTTGTAATTTATCTTGTGTTTTATGAGAAAATCGACTTTTTTTTTTACTAATTTTTATCAAAATTCGAAAAAATCTACATCCTGTATCTTTTTCATAATTTTAACTAGATTTGTACTGATGAGTCCTTGCATTAGACATGCTATTCATGGTTGTTTATTGGGTGTGTTGAAAATAATATTATGTTTTACGAAATTTGTTTTTCTCAAATCACAAATTTTTATTTACTTCGGACCCCACTGTGAAAAAAAAAACTACCGATAACCCGTATTACAAGTGACCCTGTATTACAGGTTTTGGCGCATATAATAGGGATTTTGAAAAGGTATTACACAAGGCCATGAGCGGCTTTAATAGCTTTCTAGGATGTAAAAACAAAACAACGATTGTGAAATAAAACAACAAAACATTTTACAAGTATAATAAATTATCAAAATTCCTGCCTCTGACCATTATACATAATCTGCTCCGTCTAATGAAATTCCTACGTAACCTACGGAAAAAGTCAAATTTCTCATAAAACACAAGATAAATTATAAATCTGCATGGGTTGACCTTAAGGACCTCCCGTAGATAATTTTTTTGCAGCTGATGACCCCATCTAACCCGTCGTGGCGTTTGATCCACGACTTTTTGAAATTTTTACTGTACTGTGTAGATTATGCTGCTGAATTTTGGATATGTAACTCAGTTACTCAACGCTGTCATATATTTTTTTTATGAACACGTTTCCACGGTAACGTTATTGTACCAATTCATAACACAGCTGGCTCTTAATATTATTTTGTCACTTACTGTTTTCAGTTACCTTCATCACTGACGGTTTTGATAACCTTATGGATTGTTAAATTGCTGTCACTTGTAATGATAACTTGTTGGCAATGTGAGAAGTTCTATATGTCTGTGGAAGAGTCTGAGTCGGCATGTAAACAACGTGTAATGGATAGGAACTGTGCAGGTAAAAACAATAGTTTCGACTACAAATAGCTAAATTACGTTGATACAGGTTGTTTTGAAACTCAATGTCAAGCAGGTACGGGGCGATAGGCTAGGTTATACCAGTTTTGGCAAAGTCATACTAGGAATTATTGTGAAAATTTTGTAATCCCTGAATTCAAGTTTTGGGTACTGTATTCACAAATTGCCCAATTGCGTAGTGTTTTTTTTAAATCTAATCCAAAATAAATATGCTATTGATTGCAGTCAAAATCAAATAATTGATATAGTCAATTTAGTAAAAAAAATAAAGCATTATTAAATAATTAAAAAAAATGTTTTGTCAGATAACTTTGACACTTCATCTTAAAAATGTATTATACTACCCACAAGTTATTTGAAATAAGGCCCATTTAATGAAGAATTCAAAATGGTACAACACTTGCTACTTATCTTTTCTTACATCATATTATCAATATCATCAACCATTTAGAATATTAAAAAAATATAGGGATAAATACGCGTCGACTTGAGAACCTCCTCTTTTCGTCTCACAGGTTTAATCAGATACAAAAAAATACGAAAGTTTGAAATAATACCCTATTGTGTATTATTACAAAAGTAAATCATAATATTTCAGAAGTTAAAAAAAATAGGAAATATTGTAATACATTTATTTTTTCTTTAAACCTAAATCAAATGTTCAAATTGTTTGCCTTCGGCGCGAACACAGGTTCTGCATCGCCCCAGAACTTAAAGTTTTTAGATATAAATAATTATGTAAAACCGAACGATGTAAGCCATAGATACAGTATGGTGACCTCGTCAGAGGTAGAAAAGGTCATAAAACGTAATCCTGTGAAAAATCACCCGGTTCAGATAGAATACGGGTGCAAGACATTATATATTTAAGTAAGCAAATAAGTCCGATTCTGTTAGCATTAGTGAGTATGTACTAATCTAACGGCATTCATCCAGACCAGTAAAAAAAATGCAATTATACGTCCACACGTCCGTACGTGTACAAATCAGGAAGTCATGTAGAATATGGTAATTATAGGCCTATCTCAATATTGTCTGTTTTAGATAAAATAACTGAAAAATATAAAGTGGGACAGATTAGCGCGTTCTTAGAACAACACAACATATTGTGTGACACTCAGCACGGTTTCCGGAGAGAGTGCAACAGCGTCTCTGCCTTGTTAGGATTTTCAGATTTTATTAATGACTGTTTAGATTCTGGCAAACAAATTAAAGCACTATTCATTGACTATAAAAGAGCGTTTGACCATGAGATCTTATTACAGGCAATGGACGAATGCAGAATACGCGGTCCCACAAATTATTGGTTTCAAAACTACCTCACTATTAGAAAGTGTCGATTTGAGTGTGCCAACTGGATCAGTGTATGGCCCTTTAGGATATGTAAAGCAAGTGAAAAGTGTGTGAAATGTCGTACGTAAATGTGAGGTGTGCATGTATGCTGACGATATGTGTCGTGTTTGGGTGTACTATGCCAAATCGAATGACAAAAATCGAATATCAATTGATCGACCACCATAAATCGACCGTCTAAATACTCGAACGTTCATAATAACGAATAGTTAATACATCGAACATTCAATATATCGTACTCTCAATACATCGAGTGTTCAAAATATTGTATGTTTGTTTGATCGAGCGTTAAACACGTCGCATATTCATTCCATCGAAACGTCAATTTACTGAATACTTTATATATAGACTGTAAGAAAAGCACAAAATTGACTACTTAATAACATTTATTTTTACGGTGGAGGTTTGCCCAGCTTGCGCGGTGCTCTACCGCAGTGTCCTCACGGAGGCGATCTCTCGCGTCCGGCCTGTTAGAGTTTGTATATATGTCAAAACTCTTTATGATATTTATGCCTCTATATATATTTCTTTAATACGGCCCTGGTCCAGGTCATGGTACGGAGCGAGAGAGAATGGAAAGCCGTCACCTCCTTGCATGCATGCGAACCACCACTAGTTGCCGCAGGGGACGCCCTGGGCGTCGGGAGTCGCCTGCAGATTCCCGGCCACCGTAGGCGCGGGCTTGCGGACAGCGAGCCATGGTTAGCTCGCTGTCCGGTAAGGACCAGGCCCGGGTCGATGGCGCGTCGTGTTCCACGCGCGCCTCAAAGACATTTCAGCACAAAATAGCGGGGCCCGATAGGGCCGACACCTCAGGGTCGCGGGTAATTCGAATGAGAAAGCCGTGGCCCTGGCACAGGCAACTGAAGGAACACGGGTAGGTTTTTGTCAGTTAAAGTCTGACACTTCACCGGGACAAGTCATTTGATTATTTCCCACCCAAAAATAATAAGGTCTAACATTAAATAAGAACTTTAACTGGAGATCATATGTAAATTACATCATTTGCAGTAGGCTGAGATAGGTTCTAAGTAAGTTTTACTACTTAAAAAATGTATGGAACAAACAGACGTTACGAATGGTATATTTTGCACTTGCCGATTTGCTAATGAGCTATGGACTCCTTGTGTACGGGCAAACCTTTACTATATATGTAAGAGTTATTTCTTCTTTCGTAGCTGGAACAGTTACACAAAGAAAAAATTGCTCTTGTTTGAAATTCATTATTATGGTTAGTTGCTCGTATAGGATTGGCCCAGCATGGTCAGTTTTCTGGGGGTCTACTCTCTTAGCACGAAGTCCGTAGTTTCGGCCTTTGTTACGAACTTTTACTACTCCGTATCACCGACTTACGATTAGTCCCGAACTCAAACTAAGAATGAACGACAACACGATTTGACAGTTGTCCCTACTCCCGATGTGTTTTAGCCCGTCCGAAAAGTTGGATTTGACACTTGTTTTGACGGAACGTTATGTCATTTCATATGATAACAAAATAGTTGTCGTGCTGCTGACGAAAGTTGGGCCGCATTCCGAATTGAGCTGTAATTGGTTTGAGCGCGTTCCGACTTAGCGTGAGCGCGATAACGATCTCCCGCGAATGGGGATGATGACAATTTTTTAATTTTTATCGCAAAACTATGTTCATTTCCAAATAGTGCAAATAGTATTACAAAAAGTGCAAAAGCTTAAAAAATTGCCAAGTTATAAACGTTTTAAAGTGTTAGACTAGGACAGCACTATCGTAGAAGTGACGTCACGACTACGTAACTTCATATTAGCGCCGTACATTGTCCGTACCGCTAGACAAGGACAGGAATAATCCCCTCCAAAAACTTTTAAAGCGTGTATCTTCTTAATTTTTACATCGATTAAAGAGATTTTTTCGATTATCTCATTTTTACTATGCCTTCTTTGAAATTACATTATTTATAAGAACATTTTTAATAGTAGTCATCATCCCAATTGTCATAGATGACGTCTTGATAAGCGGCATCTTGCGATAACTCCGACCATGCCCTATAATATTATCACTGTGAGCGGCTCTTATCTGTCATAATCGTGATAACTAAATCGGAACGCAAATTATCGATGTGAGCGCTGTCAGCGATTATGGTCTAAGTCGGAATGCGGCCTTAATAAATTGAAAATATGGCTGCTTTTTTATGCTCGAAGAAGCTTTACAGGTAGAACGGAGGCGTCGCCTATTGCCTCTTATTTAAAACATGTCAATAAATAGGGTATTTGTATTTATATTATTGATTAGGTTACTTATATAATTTTCAAACTTGATATTTACCTCAATTACCTCCTTATTTTATTGGACATAATGGGTGTTAGGACAGTCGGAAGATACTGTTAAAAAACAAATTTTACACAATAAAAGGTTTGTTTTTGGTAACAAATTTTTATTTAGCATCAATCAACACAACTCGGCTTCTTACTGAATCGGCAGGTAGGTGTCGCCGAACTCGTGGACGTGCACGACGAGAATGTAATGCTGTAAACAAAGGAAAAAAAAATGCTCAGTATTAGCTTAGTATTTTATAAACTTGATTTATGTGATATATTTACTAGAGATCATTAATACTTACTTCGCTGATTATGAATTAGCAGTTCCTTTTACCAGTGCCTCAGTGATCATCACTGCCGGCTGCTCCTGGGAAAGTGGGTTGGCAGGTGTAGCAGTAGATATTTGTGTGGGTGTGATGACTGCTGGGTCTTGTCTTACAGGTGGACCCCGTACAACAAAAACTGAATATCATTGACAGATACAAGAAATGTATAATTATGTATCCGTATAATTATTTAATTTAAAAGTCATGGGAAAGACTCCATGCAAAATAATAATAAATACATTAATGCTGTTGTTTCTTGTTTTTTTTTTATAATCAGAACTAATTTACTACCTATGTTCAATTATAAATTTAATTATTACCGATGAAAAAGCTGGCACTCTTGCCTCAGTTTGTGGCTCTCTAAAACCCTCTCCCATAATTGACAGTATCCTCAATTCAATTTGCGAGAGGGTTGGTGTTACCGATGGGTCTCCACCTGTAGCACATGCTGAACGTATGGCAGATCCAGCAGCTTTTTTGGCCAAATGTTTTTTAAAATCATAGTATGCACTTTAATAATGGCAAGGCCTTAAAATCATATTAATACGAGTAATGTATTAAACTTACCCTTTGCCTCTGCTCCACGGACTTTGTGCAACTCCTCATTGAATTAAGGGAGTTGCACAGGCTTTCCCACAGCCGTTTTGATCGGATTCTCCCGTCGGCACCCCTCTATGGTCCGCGAGCCAACTCATTATACTCACTCATAAAATCGAGCAGGACCTCAATTTGGGCATGAATTGCTGCTGGAGCGGTTGGAGCCATTTTACTAAACTAGCGAAAACTTCCCGCGTCGTATAAATAATATTATGAAAGTACACCTAATGTAAATAAATATTTTGAAAAAAACTGACATTTCATTTGAAAGTTGCCGTCAGAAAGAAAAAGGGCAAAGGTATTAACAGGATAAAGCCACGATACGGATTAAAATGGCAAAAATAGTTCAATTCTTTAACTAAAGACATAATAAAAACTATATTGTTCGAAATGTGGTCTTTTTCCTAGAAAACCAATATTATTTTTTGTTTAATAAGCTAGAAAACTTCAAAGTAAGTAACGGTACTCGACCGGTAAAATAGCGCAGCTCTATCGTCATGCGTCATTCGTTCACAAATATTGTCTATGATTCCGTTAGAAACTCATGAATCCGAAATCAATCGGGAGTAGGGTTTAGTGCTTAGTTTCGAACTACCTTCGAACGGACCCGTATCGTCGTTGTCGGATTAAGAGAGTAGACCTCCTGGTACGGGAACAGCCACTCTTTATGATGGGCGTTGAAGTGCCCCAGAAAAGTGAGCTTCGCTGTTTGGTTACCGTTGCTGGGCTACGTCAGTAGACTCCACGAGGCAATTGTCTGGGAGCGCTGTTGCCTCCTGGTCACCGCTGTGCGATAGCCATATGATTGATAAACCCGACTTCTCAAAGCAACGGAGACAACGAGGAGAGAACAAATGTCATCACGGACATACACACAGACCCCGGCTTGCTTCTTGTGCTGAAGAGAGTAACCCAGGTAGTTGAGGTACGCCACGTCCAACGGGGTTACTATCTTCGTCTCCGTGAGAAAAACAGGTGAGGCTTCTCGGTCTCAAGATGGTGATGGACCGGATCGAGATTGGAGTGCAACCCCCTAATGTTGGTGAGGTGCACTTTTATTGGGAGGAAGTGCAGCCGTTGTCCAACCTTATTTTTCTTAACTTTTGTTATGATTTGTTAGAGCAGTTGGGGAAAAAGGCAAACTGACGAGGAGCTGCTCAGTGAACCAAGTGAAATACTAGAGCTAACCCGGTTCCTCCCATCCAGTCGCCGGCTGGCACGGTGGAGCATACCGGTATTTTTCTCGAGTTGGTGGGGCAGCCATTGGCACGTGGCTAGTGTGCTACTTGGGCCCCCTACTGACTGCGGTCGGCCCACGGCTGGCACGTGTTTTGGATCCCATTACCCTCCAAAATTAGTTTTCTGTCTAGTTTTGTCCAGAGACCAAGACCGATTCTGGACAGCGCAACTGTCAACCTCCTTCTCCCCAAAAGCACTAGCAATCCCACACACCGACGGAACACAGCAAGCGGCTTGGCCTCCGCTGGGATGGTGGTCGCGATCCAGATGGCCACCACCCCATATTAATGAATGTCAAACTAAAGCAATTTTTTTCTTTGTGTAACTCTTATAACTGTGGGTACAAGCAAAAAAAAACGACGAATTCTATAGCAGAATTTAGTAAATTCTGGGAAATTTACAAAAATACATAAAAATTGGGGTTTCTCGAATCCAACAAACTTTCGCTTAGGCTTTATGGGGTGCTCGAACTTTGTATAAATGTCGTTGGCATTTCTAGCTTGACAAATAAATTAACTACAGTTTTGTTCATTTCTTTTCAGAAAGTGTCAGACGTCTGTGCAAGCGCGTGCTACAAGTTAACCGGACCTTCAATAAGACGACAGCGTGTGGCCTATATACTATAGACGCCACTCTACCGTTACCTCTGATAGGACTCTTAACTAGTTACATTTTTATACTGCTGCAGTTTGCTTTCCTGTGAAATTACATATTAAATAAATATTTCTTCAATTGCAATGATTTCAAGTAATGTTATTATAAGTGGATACAAATAAAAAATACTTCTGAAATCTAAGCCTTATATGTGATTGGATAGCAAGTAAGTGTATGGTTAATTTCAACATCGATTCGACGTAATAAGACATTTCTGAATTGGTCGTAAAAAACGAGCTTCTGTTCGTACCGCGTGTCCACCGCGTTGCATCACATCACCCGCCTGCGATTATATTTCGTTTTCTTTTAGAGTTCTTTCTGACCTGACCACGTAACCGAACCAGGTCATGCAACCGAAGTAGTGACTTCAGCCTTGATATTGATGGCAACATAATTAAATCAGATTCTCAAGTCGCCGCGGCCTTTGAAAATTTCTTTGCAGAGATTCCCGTATCGATTACTAAATCTCTGAACTCATCGCCCACTACTGCAGAGTCTTTGCTTAAAGAAAACGTTCCAGTTTGTGATTCTGAGTTTAATTTCCAATATGTCACCTGTAGAGATATAATTAAAACCTTTCACACAATATATGTTAAAAAGACCGCAGATCTATGGGGTAATTCTGTGGACGCTGCTAAGTCAATTATAGATATTGTAGCACCTACTTTAGCTGTTATTTTTAATAATTGTATTGACCGTGGTGAGTTTCCTGATCTTATGAAAAACAGTAAAATAATACCATTGTTTAAATCGGGTAGCACATCTGACCCTACTAATTATAGACCTATTTCAGTGCTACCTACCTTTAGTAAATTTTTTGAAAAACTTATTTTAGATCAAATGCAAAGATTTTTTAATAAACAAAAATTACTGCATAACAAACAGTTTGGTTTTACAAAGGGTCGTTCGACTACTGATGCCGGAGTTGATCTTTTAGGACAAGTTTATAATGCATGGGAGGACAAGTGCGATGCTTTGGGCATCTTTTGCGATCTGTCCAAGGCATTTGATTGTGTTCTTCATGAAACATTCATCAGGAAACTGCACCACTACGGAATACGGAACGCCTCTCTGGATCTTCTTACTTAAGTGATAGGATTCAGAGAGACCTGGATCTGTAGTTAGAATGGGGGTCCCCCGGGCTCAATTCTTGGCCCATTTTTCTTTCTTATTTATATTAATGACTTGCCATACCTCATAAAGGATAATCATGATATAGTATTGTTTGCAGACGACACTTCACTTTTATTTAAACTGAAACATCAGCAGCTGGTTACTGACATTGTAAATAGCGCCCTCGCTAAGGTAGTTAACTGGTTTAATGTTAATAACCTACTTCTTAACGAGAAAAAAACTAAATATATTAAGTTTACGATACCTCATGTTAGACAAGTAGAAACTAGTGCTCTTTTAAAGGGTGAAGAGTTGAAACCCGAAAAAACCACAGTGTTCTTAGGCATAACTTTGGATGCCAAGCTTCAATGGGGCCCCCATATAGATAAATTGTCAAAAAAACTATGCTCTGCAGCATACGCCGTTAGAAAAATTCGTAATTTAACTGATTTAGAGACAGCGCGTTTAGTTTACTTTAGTTATTTTCATAGTGTGATGTCGTACGGTATTCTTTTGTGGGGAAATGCCGCCGACATTCAAACAGTTTTTGTTTTACAAAAAAGGGAAATTCGTTCAATTTATAAATTAAGTCCCAGACCACTCCCTCAGAGACAAATTTAAAGAGATTAATATAATGACTGTGCCTTCTCAGTACATTTATGAAAATCTTTTTTAAGCACATAAAAATATTAATCTTTATAAAAAATACAGTGATATCCATAACAAAAATACTAGGAATAAACACAAATTTGTTGTTCCCACTACCAGGCTCAAGAAAATAGGTGGCTCGTTTAAATGTCAATGTATACGTTTTTATAATAAACTTCCTAGCCACATTCAAGAACTAAGCCTTAATAAATTTAAAACTTTTATAAAGCGGAAATTATGCCAGAAAGCCTATTATAGCTGCGCATCTTTACAGATGGTTCCAAAACAGGTAATGGCACAGGTGCTGGAGTCTTCTCGGAGGACCTCAACATACGTATAGCCACACCATTGGGGGTCCATAACACAGTGTTCCAGGCCGAATGCATGGGTATTTCTCTGGCTGCTTCGGCCATCATGGCCAGGGAGGTTAAGTACCACTCGATCCGTATACTCTCAGACAGCATGGCTGTTCTGCAATCGCTAAACAGCTACACAGTTGAATCTGGGCTAATATACGAGTGTCACCAGCGCCTTAACCAGGTGGGTAGACTCAATAAAATAACCATTCAATGGATCAAAGGACACAGCGGTTCGCTGGGCAACGATGCAGCCGACGAACTTGCCAGAAGGGGGTCGAGTGAGACAGCAGTGGGACCAGAACCCATCGTGCCACTCCCCTTCGGATATCTACGCACTCTGGTAAGGAAACGCACCAGGGAACAACATCACAAACAATGGTTGGAACAAGGTGAGTACAGGCAGGCTAGGGAAGCTCTCCCTGCAATTGATAGCCGCCTCACGAAACAAGTTCTCCGACTAACTAAGCAACAGCTGCGCATAGCTACGGCAGCCTTGACTGGCCACGGGTCATTTAACAAACACCTCTTTGTCATAGGAGTCACAGACAGTCCGTTGTGCAGGGCCTGCATGGAGGAGGATGAGACAGCAGCTCATTTGCTTCTAAACTGCCCGGTGGTCGCCACATACAGGGCAAAGCACTTCGGTAACCCAGGTACCCTACGCGAGGCTGTCAGTAACATCAAGGCGTTGCTGGCCTTCCCCGAGGAGCTGGGGTGGATCGAATGATCGATTTTCCCACCGTACGCAAAATACGCGCATTGACGTGGAGTTGCGGACACCAGCCCGTATTACCTATTACCTAAGCCTATTATACTGTCAAGGACTATATTGAGGATAAGAAGGCTTGGGATTGAGCTGCTCCAATAAGTTTACACAGACATAATTGATGTGTAATTTGCAATTTTTTCTTTTTTTTTTCTTTTAGTGTATTTTTTTTTAATATACGTACCTTTTGTCTAAACAATGACATGTATATATTTACTGTATAAAGTATAATATTGTTTTGATTTTTGTGAATGTGCGGACTGTGTGGGTCTTTGTGTTTTTTTTTTCTCTTCTTTTAGTGATGATGGTCTAGCTGTTTGAGTACTTTACGCGGCCTCCCCAAGTGTCCTTTCTTTTGTATTGTTCGTCGAATCGTTGAGTTCCTTAGTTCTGAGTTGAGCTGCACGATGATTGACAAATGCGTGCACTGACTGGACAGGTCCACTCAAATCCGTGTGGTTCTTTCCTCAAAAGACCATTTCAGACACCAGTCTACATAGTCCTCATATGATATGACCAAGATTATTTTCATATTTTATTTACACTTTGACATTGATGCACTTTATATATGCAATGCCATTTACTTTGTAAAGGATTATACTATTTTAATTATTGTGAATGTGAAGACATTGTGGATTTGTTGTTTTTTTTAATGCATTTTTTTTTTAATTATTAGTTTTAATCATGGTCTGGCAGTTTGAGTAATTTATGCGGCCTACCCAAATGTCCTTTCTTTGGTAATGTTCGTCGAATCGTTAAGCTCCTTTAGTTCTGTGTTGAGCTGCATGACAACTGACAAATGCGTGCACTGACTGGACAGGCCCACTCATTCTGTGTGGTTCTTTCCTCGAAGGACCATTTCAGATATCAATCCACATGGTCTTCACATGACCTGACCAAGATTATGTCTGGACTTTAAAAGAGACTGTGACCTCTGAGTTTGTTTCGGCGTTTCTTCTCAGAGTAGTCAGATAGGAAATGCCGATCTCACCTAGTTTTTAAAATATGATTGACGTGGAAAAGTGTTTGTACAAACCTATTTACAGAAATAAAATAATTTATCATTTATCATTTACCTTAATTATAATATAATGGAGATTCTTTTTGAAGGTTTTTATTTTATTGAAACGAAAAAACTCAGTTTACAGAAACTCTGTATTTGAAATAAACAGAATTTCAGAATCTTTTTGTCATCAGAACAAACAAAACCCATTGGTTTTTGCTTATGGTCTCCAGGTCCCCGTTTAAGAAGGCTGTTTTTACATTAATAACATCCAAATTTATTTGTACTGACAATGCAAACAATAATCTTAATGTTGTTTGCAGGAGAAAATGTCTCTTCATAGTCTATACCATATTTTTGGGTATACCCGTTAGCTACCAGCCTAGCCCGATAACGCACACTATTGTCACTCGTATCCTTATTTTTAAGCACCCACTTGCACTTCAAAATAGTACCACCTATTGGAGCATCAACCACTTCCCAAGCACTGATGACCTCAAAGCTTTGTAATTCTTCTTTTACAGCCTGCTCCTAATACTACTTCTCTGGTCCCTGTAGTGCCTTTTTTAATGCGAGCACACTGTCAGGTTCACACTGCTCTGTGCACATTTACATCTGTATGAAATTCTCCATCAGATGACATTGAAGTCTCACTAGGCACATAAGTTTCATTAACTTTATTAAACCTCTCAACCCTCACCATAAGCAAATGAGTCATCAAGTCATAGTTGACTGCTACTCCCTGACTGCTCTCTCACTGGATCCTGGCAAACTGGTTTGACATTTATCTCATCCACTTCAATAATACTCTCCTGGTGAGGATTCATTTCCATAAAATAACATTACGACTGGTTGTTATTGTCTGTGTTTCTCAAAATACACTCTGTATCCCTTAAAATCAGGAAAACCTATTTAAATGCATCTTTCCGATTGCTTGTCCCATTTGCGAAACGAGCCGCTCACGTATGAGATTTCACGTAAACTGTGAGATGAGGTCAGTAAGATGACGTACCCTCCTCACCCTCCTACAATTTGACATATTCACTTACATTCTTACTGCAGATAATGATATATGAACAAGGACACGTGAAAGTGTTAGATATGACAACGAGCTCTGAAGATCGTTCAGATTTTACATTTCCCTCTTCAAAGAAAATAACGTTACGAGATTTTTCTTTCATACTTTGAAGTCATGTAGCATTCTCGTTTAAAGGTTTGCATTTTAAAGGCACAGAAGCTCTGAAAGTAAAGAAGGCATGTCTACATTATCGGTTTCCTCTTGCCAAATGAGTATTTTGTGTACCATTGAAATAAGTGCAAAAAAATCCATTTATTATATTTCATGTTCCATCCATCCTGCGCTCACCACAATAAGTGACGTGTGTCGCGTCGGTGCCGACTAAATGCCACTGTGTGACTTCACACTGGATCACTTTCCTTTTCCCCGCGTCGGGTATCTCGCGCTATTTTCATATTTTCACACCCCTCGTGCCAATGATATTCCATTAATCTATAGATTTGTCACGTATGCTCTATTCGGTCAAGAGAGATTAATGTCTTCATTTACCAATATTGGAAAACCGGTTAATTTCGTAAAACTACATCGCTACTCCTTTTTCTATCAAGGAAAAATATTGATTTGAAAGATCGTTCTCACGATAGAAAGTAACTTTGATAACCTTAGCAAATAACAACAAAGAACGTATGCCCTCACTTTTGACTTCAAAGATCTTCAGTATATATCTTAAGTATTATTACAAGGTTACGATTCGAAACCACGTAATCACAATATTAACTCTGGGTTTGTAAATATTATCGCATTATACTCGTAAAAAAAAAATTTTAGAATAATTTGATTAGTGCCGAAAAATCAAGAAAAGCGAAATAAACAGGCAAGTGTGCCTACTTATTCAACCGGTGAAGTTGCCTAATCGAATTAGCTTAATTGATAACACACACACATAATGAATCTTAAATACGTTTGCAAAAAAGTGAATAAATTTCTTTTATTATAAAATCTTTTGAAATATGATTTAAATATATTTTCATATCATAAAACTTAACTAAGTAGGAACAGGAAGGCACTTGAATAGATTTTGTTTTTTTTTCCATGTAAAAAATCCTCAACCGATATAATCCTGTCTGTACCTAGAACACAAAGGAAAGCTTTGTGTGTTTCCCGATGTTGACAAATAGTTTACTTACTGGATTGGAAACTTTCACCATCTGAGAGATAGCTCGTGCCAAGATCCCGATTTCGAGATTGTATACCATACCACGCAACAAAATGCTTCACTGATTGCTTTAAACAATCTGTTGAAACTTTAACAGCATCCCTCTATTCTTCTATATTATATTCCAAGTACCTGTTGTTTCCTTACAGCTCGTGGTTCCTTTCACCGCGAACCTACCTATATCTTCACATGTTGGTTGTTTGTCGGTCAGATTTGTACTATTGTGTCCTATGTAGTATTGTAGTCTTAGATACTCCTCCATCCAATCTACCCGGTCCGAGTGAAAGCGTATACTGTGTATGTGAACGGTCGTATTCTAGGGAAGTTAAAGTGTTGATTAGGGTCGTGTTATATAATTTTTTATATCGGACTTTTTATATCGGACTCGATAGAATAAGCACAAGAAATCGTATTCAAAGTGTAGAAACATTTAGCTTTAAAGTTGTATAAGGTATGAGTAAGAAATTTCAAGTATAAGCAGATATCACCTCTAAGCGCACACACATAGAGTATAAAATGATAATAAACAAAACCTAATGAGTCGAATGAATAGGCGACGCCAAGCAATAAGAGAACAAAAGGCAGGCGAGAATGGAATGCGTGCAAAAAATACGTACCTATGTTTCTCAAACTTAAGTCAAACGAGTTCACTATTAACAACAATGTGTCCACAATTTTTACAAAGTGTTTTTTTATTTTTAAAGACGAGACGATTTAATTAACACACAAACTTTTTTAAATCTTGCTCGGATTTGATGTAGTTTTGGAGACGTGGTGTTTGTTCTGAAAAGTATTTTGCATCCTCTAACCCACACATGTTCAGAGCCACGCTCGTTGGCTTGAGCTTTGGTTTTATTAAGTAGGAGTTTATTTTCCAGTGTTAGGTGGTCGTAAATGTACACCCTGTAATTGTCCTGTAAGCCCAGATCTCCAACATTCAGTTTTTTTATATATTTCCTCGACGCCGCTATGAAATCATTCTTAAGATAGCTGTTGTGTACAGAGCAGAAAATGTTTTTGTTAAGTTTGTCATTACGTGTCGGAACCCTTGCTATGTAGTTGATCTGATCCTTCTGTACATGAAAATCGATGGCTTTACCAATCTTGTCCATTATTGCGAACAGGTCTTCATCCTTGGATACTGGCACTCCTTTGATCTCAATATTTCATGCGAGACCTCTGTTAATTCTCAAACTGCCTAGTCTCAAGCTGGGTAATTCGATCCTGCAAATTGACTATCACTTCTTTCGCTTTCGTCATAGTCTCGATTTCATCTTCCAGAAGTGACACTTTACTAGCCAAAGCTTTTATTTCCTGAGCATAGGACTCAAAGGACGATTTTATTTCAGAGACTTCTTGCCGTATGGTTTTAAGTTCCGCCATCTCAATCTGGATAGCCTTCACACTCTCTATCAACGTAGGCAGTGCTTCCATACTAGCTGACAAACGTTGAAGCTCAATCATGATGGTCTCCGAGTTCGCTGGTAATGCCTTCCAACAACCAGTTTGAGGACTGGCAACCGGGGTTGCCTTGCAGCTTTGACATTTCCATGTCAATTTACGCTCACCGAGTTTTCTCCATCCAGCCTCTGTTATTGCAGCACAGGGAAAGTCGAATTTCGCCGAGCAGGCAACACACGTAGCACCATCCCTCGATTCAGCGTCACAACGTTTACAGGTAAACATTTCGACCGACTTTGATAGGAAGTTTTGAGAAACACTGCCAGCGGCCGTTTTAGAGAAATAATTTTGTAGTTAGCAATGCCGTATACTCGTGCGATCGGTACGCTGACTACCGTCGAACTGGGACCCGTGGCCGTACCGTGTAACTAACAATCCTTTAATAACTACGCACGTTGCCTATTCTTACAGGTTTTTATTATTACATAAACAACGCTCGGCTTGCGTGCCAAGCATTCGTGTTTCGTACCTACACTTAAGCAGGAAGGAAATAACTTGTTTATGCAAAACTAACATTTTGATACCACACCTGCTCATTCCCTACAAAATCTCCTATACCTACCAATATAATAGCATGCTCCGCCCCGCTGCGTGCTAAACTGTGCCTGAAACGCTCGACCATAAAGTTATTATCGTTTCTTAGGTAGTTATCCGGCAAGTACATGGCAAGGCTGTGATTCGTGGATCTTTGATAGTATTTATGTGTCTTCAGAAGCCCAAGAGTCTGACCATCCGTCTTACCAAGGTGACCCAGGAGAGAGTCTTAACTAGTAACTGGGTTCTGGAGGTTATTTAGCTGCATCTGATTTGATTGGAAGACTCCAACCTGATGATGATAACAACAGTAAAATATTTCTAAAACAAAAACCTTAAAGATTTTTCTAACGTCATTTGGTTTGCCCTTTTGCCTGCATGTAAAATTCTTATGTGAAAAATTACAAGTGAAATGAAAATGACGATATTCGTCCAAAGATCGAAGTAAGTATGATTGTCATGAATTCTTTATTAAGAACACCGTAAAGATCTTTGCAGAATCGTATGTTATTGTACCTAATTATGTTATGAATTTGGGAAAGGCTTATTTATCACGAGAATATTATCAGGCGAGAATAAAGTATGTAGAAGTTTAACATTTTAGATGAAAACAAATGAAGCTGACTGTAGAGTGAATAATTCCGTTTTTGTTCTGCAGTTTGATTACAAAAGCTTTGTTTCCTCATCGTCTCTCACTACACACGACTGCTAAAATGTCAGTCTCGAGGGACTGAAGTACGTTTGTTCAAAATCAAAGTCAAAGCATTTATTTCAAATAGGCCCATTAAAAGGCACTTTTGAACGTCAACATTTACATTAAAAATAGAACTGATTCTAGGCGCCCTTCCAAAAGGTATTATCGTATGGAGAAGAAGGGGCAGGAAACTTCACCTTTACTCTTTTAACATGTTTTACAATATTTTGTATTCATTAATTATATTTTTATATGTGAAGACGATGCACCAAGAATAAAAATACTATACCACAATTGGTAAAAAGAATTAAAAATAAAGCAAAGGCAGATAAATTAATCACGTGATAGGTACGTTGTGCTCACATATTTACAAACATTGTAAAAATATGTGTTAATTCAATAGTCGACTTCAGGATGGTAAATGTTTGCTTACAAACACACAACGTATTGATGCTGCTTCGTGGTGATTGTCTCAATTCTGTGGAGAGATACAAAGATAGAGTAACGCTAGCTGTAAGTAGCTTACAGCGGTTATATTGTTCGTCCCTAACAATAATTGAATTACTTATTGGGAAGTAATTTGGGGAGCTGAAAACGGGTCATACCTACCATCAAATATGTTTGAGTCGTCAAACGTCGTATTAGTTCGTTGTGATTGGGACTTTAACGTAACTGGTGAAATATGGGTGTACTAAAGGTACACCTTTGCCCAACTCTGCGGGACATAGCTGCGTGATATTATGTTATGTGTAAGCAAATATGCAATTTCCCTCTAATTCCTTCAAATAAATTAATCGAGCAAATGAGAAAATTTAATCAATTTGTTATTTCAGAACTAGACTGTGGATTTGATGATAAGTATAAGCTATGGTTAAGTGTAGTCTTTATATCATTAACAACAGTATTTAATTAATAGTCACACAAATGTTTCACTTTGCGTTCTTCCCCCTTCAATAACATTAAATTATTTTTAGCCTATCGTACAAAACACACGCTTTTGTTAACTACTTTTATAAACTATGTAAACAAAAAAACAAAACATTTCTTGTCACTATGTTACAATGGATACCGTGAGATGTTTTTTTGTACATTCAAATTGACTTACGGTCAGAAGTTCAGAATGGCTTACTGTCAGAAATTTAGCAGATACATGCAAATTTTATTTGTTTGTTTTGTCATGTGGATTTCAATAGTAAGTACCTGCTCATTTTAATTAAATAAGGTCAAATAATGTGGCTTGCAAAACTACGCAGACGTCTTTTGAACATACTTCAGACGATAAAGCCATCTTGGATTTACATTTGGATTTCACTATCGGCTTGAGCAATCTGGAAACCATGAAACACAAAAAATAAAATAAAAATCAAATAAAAGTCTTAGAATGGAGTCGTAGGAATAGGTTGTATTTCAATGTGGCCAAATGTTCGGTTTTATCATTTACCCGTGCGCGCGACCCAGATCATTATCAATATTGCATGGATGGAATCCAACTGCAACGTGTATCAGAGGGTAAGGACTTGGGCGTGCGCTTTACAACTGATTTAAATTTCTGTAGGCATACCACTGATGTTTGTAAAAAAGCATACCGCAATTTAGGGTTGGTTTTACGGCTAGGAAACCAGTTCACGAACATCGGAGCTCTGAGATCTTTGTACGAAGCGCTTGTATAAAGTCATTTGGAATGCAATGCTGTCGTCTGGTCGCCACATGAAGCCAAGTACAAACATATCCTAGAACGGATACAGAACAAATTTGTAAGATTCCTGAACTTAAAGCAGTATGGTGTGTAACCAGGTTATCCACTGATGTTTCCTACTCTATTTGTGCTGGGCATGGTAGAATATTATAAACTGGAAGTAAGAAGGGAAGTAGCTCTCGCCACTTACTTGTTTAAAATTATGCGTGGCAAAATTACCCAGGTGTTCTACGCACGGTGGGGTTGTATGTACCTGATGGGCACGTGGGGCGACGGAGGCGCCCGCCGCTGCTGTGGGTGCCAACCTGCTGCAGCACGCGCCACTGACGCGCGCCCTGCATTCGCTCAATATGGTGTCAAAACAGATTGACTGCCTCAATTGTACTCTGAGTGAATTCACACGGGCCGCAAATTGTATGATTAGTCATGAGTAGATGTTCATAATAATATAATTATTGCATATTTGGAAGCTTTATTAACTATAACTACACTATTGTATTAGGTAAGCCTGTGATGATAGTTGTATGTGTGATTCAAATAAATAAAATACTTTTCAATTTTACAACCATTATGAGTGACATCCCAAACGCTCCAATGCGAGCGTAGGTAATTATTTCGACAAATAGGCCTAGTTTCCGTACTGTCCATATTTATGCTGTGTTAATGTTCAGAATGCTCATGACATGACATAATAGCCCTTGAACCGCACACATTATTAGCTCGGCTCATGATAATTTATGCTCTGGTTAGCTATAATGAATGCAAGATTTATGCAATCAGTATACAATATGTGTCCCACATATATTCAATAAATAAAACCACATACTAGTTATCGCCTTTGCTGACGATACACAAAAAAATAACGAAATCGGTCCAGTAATTAGGCCAAAAAGTGGATTTTTTACTTTGAGCAAATTTGAACACTCTATAGAATTAGAGCACTAGGTCAATGATTCAATGAACTTGAATCCTTGAACATTGAAAAGCGACGTTGCCACGTAGTGCAAATATCACGACGCTGTGTTGCCTATTCTACTTATTTGCCGAAAACGTAAAATAGGGTACACTTCAATGACAGGCTGGAATTTAATTAAGTCCGCCTTTGTACCTTTTTTGTGTGCGGAAAGTTTAAATAAATAAATAAATGTAAAGGCGACTTAGAGACACCGCACGGATCGATCGATCAGGTTAAGCTATGCTTGCCGCGTTTGGTCCGGGGATGGATCTTACATTCCAAGAAGATCTTTCCGTGCCTCGGAAAGCACGTTATGCCGCTTGTCCCAGCTGTCATTCGTGGATCTTTGGCAGTCGTTACGGATCGTCAGAAGCCTGAAAGTCTGACGACCGCGTGGTGAATAAGACTCAGTTGCTGAAATGAGGGCGCCAGTGCTCTGGCAGTGATAATATCTTAAGTAGGTATAGGCAGTGACATAGTTTGCACACATATCTTCGATTATTTAACAAAGAACATTAAGCGGCAACATGCATAACAGAACATAATCAGTCTATAATGTTCCCACGGCTGGGACACAGGCCTCCTCTCGTAGAGAGGGAGTGGACCGCAATCCACCACGCGGGCCCAGTGCGGGTTGGTAGATGTCACACGTCTTAGAATTTTTGGTTCTAGGACACGCCAGTTTTCTCAATACGTTTTCCTTCACCGTTTTGAGAGTAGTGGTGATAAAATATTTTACCTAAATAAATCGCCTATCTGGGTTCGAACCAACGATCTACAACTCTCAAGTCGCGGCCCACAACGATGCGCGCACAGGCGCGGACAAACTCAAAAATTATCAAAAACATGTGCCACCTTCAGCAAGACATTAGAGAGTGAGTATGATATACTCTCAGCAGCCAGGGTCATTCAGATCAATGAAGAGTACCCAGTAAATTGCAGCGTTCACCCTACACAGCTCATGACCCTATGTTTCGATTATCCTGGCACGATGAGAAATGTTCATTACAAAGTTACATAAACCTATATGGAAAGTAAACAAGCCATGAAAGTTAGGTAGATTAACAACAATTATCTTGGGAAGGGTTCTAGCAACTTTTGACGTTAGTAGTTCTGAGTTTGAATCTGATGAAGGACTGAATGTAAGAACGACCGACATTTCTGAATTAAACTTGAATAAGTTTCAACTCACTTTCTACATATTGTGTTTAATGTGTTTATCTGCTAAGTTAATAACTTATACTGCTTACAAAAACACGAGACACGTGTTTGATAATACATTAGATGTTAATGTCAGTGTTAAACAATAAGAAATATATGTATATAGAACGACCCTCGTCATCCGAGGCCCTCGGCGATGAGCTGACAAATATAGTGATAGTCTTGGGACCAGTATGTGATTGTATTGTTCGCCATTTGTGTAAAAAATAAACCATACGTACGATGCCCATTGTGTAGAGCGACTATAAATGTTTTTTCCGAGAGTTTACTTCCAAGGTAAATATTGATTCGAACTTTGTGCTATTTATGTATGTAAGTACAAGAGCCTTTCCCCGTTTGTGAAGTGAAAGTCTTTTAATATTTCAATATTCTTACTGGTGGAAAATTCTTGAGTTGACTTCATACGAATGGCACATAAGCTGCTTTTCCAAAGGAAAAAATGTTAACACAAATAGACAGATCGTTGCGCACCCTTTCAGAGATCGAATTTATTAATGTTATTTGTTTGTTTTGGCCTACTTACTACAAAAGTGAACTGAATTGATTATACTTTTACTTTTTTATTTGTACCAAAGCATATAAATATGTATTAATTAATCCGCATTTCAATTATGAAAGCAAATATGTATTACAATAATCTTATAGCAAACACATTAACAGCAAGAGTGTTTAATAGAAACAGGTTACGTGCAAATACCTCGCGCCGTCATTACATATTATTACAAGATTTCAGAAGAACGTGAAATAAGTTACTGAATTTCCTATCCAGTACCCTTAGCATGACCGGTTTTGTGGATGGAAGAATCGACAAAATAAAAGATAGATTAGATAACCTGACAGATTTCTAATATTCATTTGTCATTTTGTCTATCTTCCTGTACAGAAAACTTGTTTATATGGTGTGGTCATGCTGTTGGGGGCACCGTGTATAGACAGCAAGTTTGTATAATGGTGTAACTTCTTTATCTAAGTCTTAATTTTGTATGAACAACAATTATTTGTTGTTCATACAAAATTTAGTCTTATCACAACGGATGAAGGTTGTTATTATTTTACGTATTTTCCGCATAATTGTGACACGCGCGTGTTAGCAGCGTGGGCACTTCTACTTGTTTTTTCTATTCCGTGGGTGGCCGGTGTTCAGACTAACAAATGAGTAATTTGGTTTGGTGTTGTTCGTTTAACCGTATAGTTTGGAAGCACCCCCAATTGGACCTAAACATACAAACCTACGCCAGTTTGGTGGTTCATCACGTTGGACCCCAGAAGGACGACATATTACCTACATTATTGTTTTATTATTATTAGTACGTTTTTTCAAACAGGTCCATTAACACGTAAAATTCATCACAAAACCGGACAAGTGCGAGTTGAACTCGCGTAGAGAGGGCTCCGTAAAATGATGCTACCCACCAAAAACATTTCATGTAAAGTAAGTCGCCAAGACTTAAACAGACCTATTTTTGGTATTCATAAAATCAAAAGAATAAAAGCTAGGTACATAAAAATTCGAGTGTTTTACAAGTCTGCTAAATATACATACTATATCTTGAGAATTTGTGCTCTTTAGCATTATCCACGCCGAAGCTATGAAGGTATTCAAACGACGACACGCTTCAAGAATAGGTAGATAGTGCCCCTGATTTTTGTTTTTAGTTCATCTTGGCGGGGTATTACCGTGTCCCCAGATCCCAAGAACAACCTTGACATTGTAGTTGAAAAACATGTTCTCTCATACATTCCAACTGCAATTGTAAGTTTGTACAAACAATATTGAAAGATTTACCATGGTATGCTAAGACCATAGTAAACTTATAGGTGTTCCTATAATCTGTAAGTAAACAACTAATTTCTGTATTTAAAAAATAAGGTATCTAAGTAGTTGCTGTAAGAAAAGAGATATATTTTCCTAAGTAACTACAAAACTGTTTATTTTAAAATTATAAAAAAAATGTATTTGGTCCCTCACAACAAGCCAATTCATTTGATTTATCACACGATACAGTTTGAATTTTTTTTTTTTTAATTTTCTAGTTTTCCCCCAAAAGTGATCCCCATATTTCAAATTAATTTATCTAAGGTACGAGACCGTGTTTGGGTCACAGAAAATCATATGTGTAATAAACTTCAACTTAATCAGTCCAGTATATTCGGAGCAAATTGACTGTGACAGACAGACAGTCAGACAGACATACGAGGTCCTAGAGAGTTACGTTTTTACAATAGGACGTACTGAACCCAAAAAAATACAAACATCTCAACAAGTTCCGGTTACCAGTAGCTGCTGCAGTTACAAACGCGTTTATTTGATAGAATTGATTAGGTACTGACTAACTATATCAAACCACGTTGTGATCACATGACATGGGTCCACCTTAGCTTTGTTTTGTCACCTAAGCTGAGTATGATTGCGTAAATGATTTGGATGTTATGTAACGCGTTTCAAGATTGTGCCTTCGTTTGTACCAAAATAGCGGCGTTATTTATTTAAGTATTTAAGTGTTTATTCCCAATATCATAAACCTAAGCACGTATCTTTTCATGTCCCTTCTCCTTATCCGTGAACTCAAAAAAGTTATGTTTAATATAATTAATAGCTTGCGAGAGTCATTTATTAGGCTGACGGAAAGTATCAGGCGAAGCTAAAAAAAAGTTATTGGTATTGTCGTGGTTGAATGTTTCTCAAGTTTTCTTATGAGATAAATTCACTCTAAATTGGTTTATCTGTATTTGCGATCTCCACAACTCCGAAATAGGGAAATTGAAAACATTTTTATCCCTATTACTTTAGCTGCTAGCTTAAAAAACTAAGCTGGCAGCTCAAGTAATAAGAGTAAAATGTAAATATTTAAATGTGTATTGTGTGGTAGAAATCTAATTGCTAGTAAAAACTAGCAATTAGATTTACACCGTATTACCCAGCCTCTGACGAACGAACGACAATGTATTATTTGCATTCAAATACTAGCTGTGACTGTTCTTAATGATTCATTAATATCCGTTTATAAGACACCCTTGAACTTAATAAGCCTTTGATATACTGATTTCTTGTCTAATCAAAGCATCGTACAGCTTTTACCTGACTAAAAGGTTGCAGTTGTATACCGGTTTCTAATGTTTCAAAATCTTTCTGCTTGTACTCAGCCTCACAATAACTTTAACTTTAAAAGGCTCTTCTGATATAAAGGATGTGGAGTGTCTCCTTTTTTCATCCACAAGGAACTTTTTTGAAAAACTATTATCGTTAGTAAAAGGGTAGGTTATTTATATTCGATCACAACGTTTCCTCGGGGATTTGACCGAAAAACAATTTTTTTAATGTTATTATTATGTTTTGCTACCGATCTTGGGTTCGGTTCGAAACCCCGACCAGGAAGGTCGTGCTTTTGTTTTCGCTTGAGGCATCGTGTTCGTGCCCAACAGATGGTGGCTTACTTGCCAGACTTAGCAATCAAACCGTGTTTCTTTTGTGTGTGTATCTGTGTCGCAAATCAAAATATTTTAAATCGGTTCAAAAGATAAATAAATGTGCGTTCCCTGCAGCTGTGACACCTGCCGAGGAGTGACATGGCCTGGCCCCTTCCGCGTCACTGGTGAGATCGTTCCGTACCCTAAGATGTACTTCTAAGCTGCGGCTGCGGCTGCGCCACGCGCATGTTCAACATAATTTTAAACAATTGTTATAGGACAGTGTATTCATATTAAATGTAGCAGGGCGGGATAAACGAAGCTATTAATCTGGCACATAGTGTGATCGAGTCCTTTGATTTCATAAAAACAAAGATAACGAGTCACCGCAAGCTAAGCGCGTCAACGCGCCGCACGGCGGTAGACAATACAAAAACTTGTAACAATTACCTTCATAAACTCGTAATGTTAACACTATAAATAAGCCCTTGCTACTCCTGGACATCAATGTTTTAATTTAGTAAGGCTTAGTATTTATCTCCGTAAAAGTGATTTGTTATGTTTAGAAATAAATGAATTCAGACCGTAAATTACGGTATCGCTATTGACCTAATACTTCATACACATTGTGCTGAATAACCATAACTACGTTGAACAAGTTCACTATTCACTGACTACTATTATTGCTTCCTTTCGAGTAAAAAATGAAAGCCTGCTTGAATTTATTTTATTTTAAAAAAAGGTAATATTTTTCTCAAACATACCAAAGTTATAATTTAACAGAGAAAATTAAAATAGTGAAAATTATTATTAAGATATTCATAATAAACTGTTTTGTAAGTGTAGACGCTTTGTTGATGCTCATAATGTTGACATCTGGTGGACAAGCGTGGGTGCGCGCGGGAGGCGCATTACGGCTGGGAGCGAGAGAAAGCAGAAGGTTGCATTGTTTAAGGACGCAGTCCGTTTAAAAAAATAGCGGTGTCCACTGTTTAACGGAATGCTATCCGGTACCTTCAACTGACCCTTGCGTGTCTGTTGCGCAAAGTTTCAAAAATATAATGCGTAAAGGTTTCAAATACAGGTTAGAACCAAGTGTGGGCGGACAGAGCGGTTCTTCTGTGACGTCGCAGTCTGCTAACCATCATCACCATTCCCAGGGCGCGGCGGGGTTTTGGTGCGTGAGGATGGTCACCCATCCACGGACCGACCGCGGCGGGCGTGGCTTAACCTGATCGCTCGGCCCGTGCGGCTGGTATTACTTCTGTTAACGATATTGGGCGTTATAGGGCGGGATGCACCTCAACCGTTGTCTAAACGAAGTTGGGCCATTTCTCCACATTCACCGTGACTGCGATATCTCAGCAATTGCTCATCATATTAAAATTGTTTTTAAATAAGATAGCCGATTACATACGGTTCAATTCAGGGTACTTGATGTATTTTTGTGAGGTGTAGTTGCATGTGAATGGACTTATTTAGAAGTTTTCTTATAAATACGAGTATGCTGGTGCAATGTGCATGAAGTAGTTTAATATTCACGAGTTTCGTTTCCCTTTAAGTTTTAACTGCAGGTGTAAGGTAGTGAAATAATGGTTGAATAATTTTATTTTGTGCGATCTGTAGGTCCTTTAGGTTGGTTTTTGGCGCGTTGTCCCATATTTCAATTAGGCACATCAGAGTGGCTTTATTAACGTGTTGCAAATGGTCTGGCGCACTCGATGAGGAAGGACATGTTTGCGTAATGAACCCAAAATTGAGAAACGCTTGGATCTGATGTGTTCAATTTGCACCTTCCAGTTTATCTGTTTTTGGTAAGGCCAAAAAGCCTAATAAGCCAATGGGACTGAGGTTTGATTCCCAGCTTTAAGAATTCGTACAAGAAATATTTTCCATAATACCTATTGTATTGGCCCCTAGTCTATTATATATGTTAACAATTGTGTGGATGAATTCCTCTGCTGACATATTTTTTAAACCACATTTGTGCGACATACGACAAGCGAGGATTCGTCTGCATCGAAACAAAAAATTCTTACTCTGAATTGTAACACAAAAATATATGTTTCTTCAGAAAGCAGCGCGGACGTCCCATTAATCGTACCCCTGTCTTAGTCAAATTTCGGTGTCATTGTCTTTGAAGTTTGAACAAAACAAAAACTCTACGTTGACTATAATAATCCCTATGAAAAAGAGGCTGATATTGTTTATGTAGGGCCTTAGCTCACCAAATAAACAAGTATTGGGTCTGACCGACAGTAATCAGTTCACAACACCTCGGTTCCAAAAGAAGAACCCCCAATTACTTAATCCATTAACAACGCGTGAACAATTAGCGGCGATTAGCGGCATGAATACTGCCTTGATATTCGATGCTAACACGTGGGATGAGGTTAAAAAGTATGTTCAGCAAGGTTTAGGTGTAAAAATTGATATACTTCTAATTGCCTACTGCCAATGTCGATTAAGACAAGTTAAGACAAAATACGTGACATGTTCCCTTAGACCCCGGGATCAACTTAACTTAAACTTAAAAGCCCACTCATGTAACTTCATTAACCATTGCTCTTGTCCTGCTTTAGTTAAAACAAATTCTATCAAATAGCTTTGCATTACCATAGAATACCGTCTCAACTTCCAACAACACATTGAAACACTAGTAAAAAAAGCTGCCAAGTGCGAGTCGGATTCACCCATGAAGGGTTCCGTATCAGCAAGAGTTGATTGAATGAAAGGTAAATTAAATTGCGGCTTACGGCTTATGACGTATTAAAAACTACTTACTAGATCTCGTTCAAACCAATTTTCGGTGGAAGTTTGCATGGTAATGTACATCACATTTTTTGTGTGTTTAATTATTCTTTTATTTTAGAATTTGCAGGGGGGCGTACATTTTACCACTCTGGAAGTGTCTCTCGCGTAAACTATTCAGTTTAGAAAAAATGATATTAGAAAACTCAATATAATTTTTGAAGACCTATCCATAGATAGGTCTTCAAAAATTTTCCCATTAAAGCCACGTATGGCTTTAATGGGAAAAGTCTCAGTTGTAAGTATGGGGAACCCCCAAAATTAAATTTTTATTTATATTTTTGTGTGAATATCTTAATGCGGTTCACAGAATACATCTACTTACCAAGTTTCAACAGTATAGTTCTTATAGTTTCGGAAAAAAGTGGCTGTGACAAACGGACGGGTCTGTCCGTCCGTTTGTCACAGCCACTTGTCACAGACATGACGAATCCATCAGGGTTCCGGTTTTTACCATTTGGATACGATACCCTAAAAACCAGAAAATTAATTTACATATTAAAAAATCTTAGACATATATCTGATACATCAGTAATTAAGACAGTTTACTTTTCAATATGACAATCTTTGTTAGTATATTGCATTACCATTTGGGGCGGTACCTCTAAAACTTATATGATTATTTAGAGAGAGCTCAAAGAGCTACACTAAAAGTGAGTTGCTTTTTCACAATCCTCTATCCAACTTTCCAACTTTACCAACACTGCCAAGTGCTAACGGTCCGACAGTTGTTAATTATAATAATTGTTTTAAAAAATAAATAAAAAAAACACAGTTCTTCCCTTAAATCACGATTTCCCAACACAAAATAGACGAGCAACAAATGTTTGCCCAATCACCCGCTTAAAACCCGTATCTTAAAATCATTTAGCCATCATAAACACACCATTCATCATTACTCCATATCCATTCTTTAATCTTTGTTATTTAAGCTTATTCTTATTTTATTATGTCACGTTATGCATAATTGGTATTATATCCGTGAATTTTTGCTTGACTTTACACCTTTCAAATTGATAATTATGAATTAGTAACATTATATTTTAGTCAATATAATTTGCAAGTTTGCCCAGTTTTATGAGTAACATAATTAAATCTTTTATTTATTTTTTCTATTTTTCTGTTACTTTTGTAGGTTCTACTTTTACTTAAATACCTAATTGCGATCTTAAACTTTTTAAATAACACCTTGACTCCCTAACCGTTTTGTAAATTAACATGTCCTATCTAAGAGAGCTGGTTGATTTTTAACTCAGGCCCCTTCTAACACAGACGCCTTAGTCTATTTAAGATTATACATTCTATTAACCAGTGCATGCAATATGATGTTGAGATAAATAAATATTTATGATTATAGCGATTCATAGCAGCACCAGCAGCAAACTCGCAAAAATAATTTTATTAGAGAAGAAATAACAAATCAGTTTATAAAATCAATACGAAATGTAACTAGCCAATGAGTTATGATTATGTATGACTTGGTGTGAATTAACGAACAGCTGATGCGAAGATAACAAGGAAGCACGTCGCCGAGTTATCAACTGATATAGTGAAGTGAAGGAATGGTGTAAACAGATGGATTATCCTAACCGTTATATTTAAGCTTTATAATATGAATGATATTTTGACCAGCATGACGATTCTGTAAAAATCTCAACGTGAATACTTGCGTGGAGTGAGCTGTTAGTGTCATCCCGTCTTGGTCAATCTATAGCAGGGATGGCGAACCTATGGCATGCGTGCCATTAGTGGCACGTTTCGAATTATTTTTGGGCACGGTATAATTTCAGGAACCAAGGTACCTAAGTCACTTCATTTAAATAAATATAAAACTTTCAATTTTTAATATAAAGGCTACCAAAAACGGCGCGAGACACAGCTGCTTAGGGACGCCATGCCGTACGGTCGTCTTTGTGCGCTTTGTGGTGTCTTCAGTCTTGTTAAATATGTGGTCAATTGGTGCGAGTTTAACGTGTTTCATTTGTTTGGTGTTTTATTTGTTTGTAATGAGTCAGTGTGTGTCGCAAATTAAAAATAATTTAAGACGGTGCAAAAGTGATATACGTGCGTTCCTGATATCCAGCCTGCGGCCGAGGATCCCGAGCCCATCTGGTGAGATCGTTCCATATAATGCAGGCATTTGCCTTAGATCCCGTGTCAGGCTGTTTTAGTTTGTTAATTTGAAACTGCATTCAACATCATTTACCAGTGGTATAGTGTTTCAAAATTGTTTCACATTCAAAAGTGCAAACATTTAGAGACCAAATCCAAACAGAGTGTTTGTTTTTTTTGTGAGTGAACATTCTTTTAGATATTTCGTGTATGCAGTGGGCGACTCAGGTAGTGGACCCTTGGGCGCCAGATGTTGTCGGGATATTTGAAACAATGAAAACTTCAACTAATGTGCGTGTTAATTGTGTATTTTGTTATAATACGACATGAACATGAAACTTGTGTGATACGTATTATTTTAAATATAAAACTTATACTTTAACAAAATGAGGTGCTCACAAGGCGCAAGACTGCGTACGCACACTGAGCGCGTGCGTTGTTGTAAGGTGTCTATAGCTGAACCACTGCAAATTCATGGGATTGAAATGCGAGGCGGGCGTTTCGCAAGCCCTTTATCATTATCCGGCGACAACATTTGCCATTAGAACGATAGCTGAGGACACGAAATACTTCGAAAGGGAATCAATTTTTGGATGGGCACGGCAAAAGAGGCAAGAGATTTACAAATACCGGAAACGGCTAGTAGCGAGACCTCAGACGAAGACATTGAAAAGTAAAAACTGCAACAGTTTCACAGCAGAACGAGGACATGGATGATGGAAAAAGCCGAGAAAAGATTCACCAAAGAACCTCGACCTGAATCAACTCGGCTGCGACGTCAATAAAAGATGCCCTCCCATAGATAAATACCACCCGTCTCTCCACTATTCCAATGCTAATTTTAGGGTGCACTACTCGATTGGCTCTTCCCTTCCTATCCTAAGGGCACGTCCCCCCTACCATTAAAGCGCCCCCTGGTCTATTCCTTGATATACAATGGTCATTGTAGCACCATGAAGCATGAGGCTTCAGGGGCTAGTGCTAATCTTGGGGTTCATTCGATTAATCGAGTCTGGTCAAACCACGCTGGGGTCGGTGCATTTCATTCATTCATTCATTCATAAAGGCTACCAAAAACGGCGCGACGCCACAGCGCGACACAAAAGCTCCGTTCGTCGCGCTTCACGCGGTGACTGCGCGTCAGTGTGCACGAGACTTTACAAAAAAATAATAAATGTATAATTGTGGAAGTACCTTTATAGTTGTAAATAAATACCATTGTTGTTAAAGTAGGTATATGTATATAGTTTTTTTTCCAATAGTCACTAAGTCAAAATTGTTTCAAGGCACGTCATGGCTACATTCAACATTTATTTGAAAAAATGGCACGTAGATGTACAGAGGTTCGCCATCCCTGATCGATAGCATCAGTGGCACTGACAGCTTACTCCACTCTCACTTCATCTAAGTTTTGTCGGTGAGTTGGTTACAGAATAAAAAATAAAATTGTGTTTATTATCTTAAATCTATACAATTAAGTTGCCTGGGCTTCCCAGAAAGTAATCCGAAGATACTTGTGTTGGGATAAACCTCGCTCTTCCTCGAGTAATTAACAATCGTTTCATTGTGCTAATTAGGTACACATTTTTCTATAAAACTAATAAACAGAAAAATTAAATCGTGTTCATGGCAATGTGAAGCTAGAGTGTGTTTTGTATAAATGTATGTTTATACGTGTATTTATGAGTGTGTGGATGTATATTTTGTGCGAATGTGTGTGTGTATGGGTGGGTTTCTGTGTGTGTGGGCGTGTGTATGTGTGAATGAGTGTGGAGTGTGTGTGAGTCTATATGCATGACGTTCAACCCAGAGTCGCCAAAATGTCTTCCACGGCATCATATTTAAGTAGCATGGCTAAAGGGTAGAATTTTGTTATATCTAAGTACCATGTGTAGTATGTGGAGTTTCCTAACGGAGAGCAACTTAGAGCTTGCGTATAGGGTTTCAGTAGATAACCTGTAGGGCTTACAGTACATGACCTTAATCAAGGATCTTTGTGCCCTCTCTAGATAAATAAAATACGACTTAGCTGTTCCCCCCATACCGAGATACAATAAATGATTACAGATTGGGCCAGTGCGATGTATATTTTATTCAGAAGTTCTGCATTCATAAGGTGTCTCAAAGATTTGAAAATCCATATGAGCTTTCTTACCGTCCCTATAGTTAGTTCAAGGTGAGGGTACCAGCTTAACCTTTGATCTACTACAATACCTAGGTACTTACCTTACGAATCGATCGAGAAAGCACTACAGATATGGATTTCAAGGGTGTAAAATGCTTTTGAGGTTCCGACCAACCTACCGGTTGAACGCGTCCCAAATGGCAATGGCCATCCGGTGGGTCCGGGGATACCGCACTGTCTCTTGTGAGGCAGCGAGCCTCCTTGTATGGAAATGGCGCGAGGAGGCATAACGCCAACGTGTAACTCCGCTGCCACGAGAATAGACGGCACAGCGGACAGAGCTCCTGCGGGATCTGATGGCGACATGGAGGTGCACGCCACAAATGTGGCGATAAGTCCCCTATTTGTGGAGTGGTTGGAGAGGCGCCACGGCGTCGTCACTATACACAACGCCTGACACAAGTCCGAACCAGATACGGTTGTGTCGAGGCGGAGCTCGTGAGGGAGAGGCAATCCTTGCGCCCTCACGCCCCTAGTCGCTGCAGAAGACGCCCTGGGCGTCGCGAGTCACCAATAGATCCAGTACGGTAAGGACCAGGACCGGGTCAACGGTGCGTTGTGTTCCATGCACACCTAAAAGAGATGTCAGCACTTATTGATCGGGTCCGTTAGGCATAGGCAACTGAAGGAACACGGGTGGGTTTTCTACTGACCCACCGTCCCGCACCGCCCAGAGCTGGAGAAGTCATTTGATGAATACCCACACAAAATAAAACGCATTTTAATTGATTCATATACAAAAGAAGTCTTAATCCATTAATATGATGGTTGTGATCTGCTTCTCCTTTATAAACTCGTACCTAAACACATGAATATTGGTAAGTTCAGTTCAATCCTTTAACCGAGTAATTCGTATCGATTTTATATCAAAGCTCGGAGTAATATATATATATACGTAACATTCAGCGCACGATCCGTTCTCATTACCTTAGAGTACTAGGAAATCAATCACACTTTTGCGACAGTATTTCTCATACGAACAACACCGACTTTAGTGCTGCCTCCTAAATATAATGCGCAGCAAAATAGCAAAAGTAGTAGAATAATGAAGAAACATACGGTATAAGTAAGGTGGTAAAATAACAATACTGACTATTTAAGGTATAAATAAATCATTTGGAGATATCTTCAAATGCTTCTTTTACGCCCAAATCAAAAGATCCAGTCATCAACTGCTTACCTAATCGTAACTGGGTCAGCTTCATCCAGTTGGAAAGCCAAACTTACATTAGGTTTGGCTTTCAAACTGGATGAAGCTGACTGCCAAAATCACATGGAGCGATTGCCTATCTCATCTCCACAACCCAGTTATTCGGTAGGATGATAGTTAGTGTCAAACTAGATGATGATAAGACAACGGATGAGTCACCCTAGATTGACACGATAACGTTTCTGCTTTGAATAGAAATTGGGTAGTATTTTAAGGTTAGTCATAAGTAACTCTTAAGCCTCAGCAGTGCTAGTGTACCTATCTACCTACTTCTTTTACCATAAACGTCACTAACTAGGTGTTATGATTTATTTACTTCGAAGGTTCTGAATATTCACACAGTCTTATACTCTAGGATATTGTATACAAGGTGGGACATCGACGTGCAAAATGTAACAACAAATTCAGCACATGATTCTAGATCGTAGCGTAATTTGTTGGTCGGTTATAAAAAAAAACTGTATATAAAAATATTTTTGAACAGCATTTTTTTTTTGGTCCAGAATGATGTGTTGAATCAATGGTAACAGGTACCTGCCACCCTTTATATTATTAACCCTCCCTAATCATAATATTATATCATTTCACAAAAATAGAATCACGTTCCAATTGTGCCTAGTCTTGATATGCAAGCTGGTAGTCATTTGATAAATTAGCTAGATGGTGAGGCTTTTAGTTGGCACACGAAACGTAACACAGTGGTAAATTTATATAATGATTTTAATGTACACAATTTCCTAGTGTGTCAATTATTACTGTTTTATGGGATACTCTGTACGCATACTATTCTTTATGCTAGAGGGTTAACCTAAGGGAGAATCATGAATGCCGTTTATCGAGTTATAAATTTCGAATCGAACAGTTCAGTCTCATAAACTTAAATTGCAGAGAATGCTAAAATAACTTGTTTATATTCTAACACATACAGTAAAAAAAAAATTGCGATATATTGATTTTGTCGGCAATCTTTCCGATTAAAGCAATTGGATTATTATGCATTGGAAGCTCATTGTTATCGATTTGTATGCAGTCGGGTACGACGTGCTACGAACCGCTAAGTCTTGCTACGAGCCATTACGCCGCGTCTTGCTACGAAATTCTACGAACGGCTACGTCGATAGTCGCTAGACCAAAACTAAATTCAAAGACCCAGTTAATTTACAGTTCGTAACCATGTTGGTTTAACATACATTGGCTAACATAGTTAAGAATCTTATAATTCTATTCTTTTGTTGTAAATTATCATCGTAAGAGATTGAATGTAAACATATAAGGACTTTATACAATAATGCAAGGAGGTGATTTTGATATAGCATTAAAGTCAGTCTGTCGCTGTCACATTCACATACTTAATGCACATTTAGTAGTACATACTGTATTAAAGATAGAGAAGTATCTTGCTACTTAAATCTAAAAAACTAAATTATATATGACAATTACAAATATGGTTCGAAATCGAACTCCACTTCATATTTACTTTGAACAAACATCTAAGTTAAGAGCTATTCAGAAGCACACAATCACAAACTAAACATTTACTGCCCCAAGTGTTCAGAAAACAGACATTGCGGCTCGGGATCTCTAATCTGAATGTCAAAATCATTGACTATATTAGACTACTCGTAGATGAAAACAGGGATCGAGTCACAACGATTATCTACTGAATAGGAGAGTAGATTTTTAAATCGGGAGCAAAATATAAGAGCGCAGTAATTGGGCTATTGAGTCAGTAGAGAGAGAGGGACGCTATTATGGGTAGATAGTGTTGGTAGAGGAATAGATAACAATCTATGTATAAGCTTTGTCGTGCGTGAGAGCCTTTCGACTAAAGCTTGATACAACTTAACTATTAACACGTAAAAGTCATTTTCTTACATCGTTTCGGTCGCTCAAAACTGATATTGTTATTGGGTTTCTCATTTAAAATTCATGAAGCTGTTGGGAATACTTAGCTTTTATTTTGTAAAGCAAAGTAATATACAAGGTTCTTTGATGACATTTAGTTTGTGGATTTATTATGCCAGCATGAGCGGACCAAGGTTCACGTTTCTTGCAGTAAGTAACAATGTAAGTTTAATTAAATAGCGGACCCTCCAGGACCAAACCATTCTAATAAAATTGCCAGATAAAGCCAATCTGATCAGTTAATTGTCTGCAATGAATGACCCTATTCCTTGCATATTATTAACTTTGTCATGCCTACGACCAGGTAGTCTGTTTGCAATAGTCTTACGCATTATACGATAGTGGAGCAGAGAGAACTCTGCTCAGTATCGAAAGTAGCAAAGAGCCACCTATAATACTTACTTGTAAGCCCTAAGTTAGCAATTTTATTCACACGTGTATGATCTCTGTCAGTAGAAGTACTCACCTGGCGGGAATTTAGACGTTTATATCATGTGTCGAATGTATGACCGGACATATAACAGAAAGTGAGTTTTTGCAGGTAAATTGACGAGAGTATTTTCCGAAGTGTCAACCAAGTGACTGACTTCCATAACTGATAAATGATTTTATTTCTGTAAGTAGGTAAAACATTTTTTAAACTAGATGAGGTCGGCGTTTCCTATCTGACTACTCTGAGAAGAAAGGCCGAAACAAACTCAGAGGTCACAGTCTCTTTTAAAGTCCAGATATAATCTTGGTCAGATGATGTGAAGACCATGTGGATTGATGTCTGAAATGGTCTTTTGAGGAAAGAACCACACAGATTGAGTGGACCAGTGGTCACTGCACTCAATTATCAATAATCGTGCAGCTCAACTCAAAACATAAGGAGCTCAATGACGAAAGAAAGGTCATTTGGTTAGACCGCATTAAGTACTCAAAATGCCAGATAAAAAGTAAAAATAAACTAAGGTAGACAAAATATATAAAAATATAACCCACTAAGTCCTCACATAATGGTTAAAATAATAATAATATTATACTTCACAAAGTAAATATTCATGTTATTGTTTGTTAATAATCATGAAATGTCAAAGTGTATATAAAAATAAAACAAAAGTTACCAAACAAAAAACCACATTTAGTATGCAAAAATTGGAGCAGGTCAGTCCCAAGCCTTTTTGTCCTCAATATAATTTTTAACGGTGTAAAAAGCTTTCCAGCACTACATACGTTTCATAAATGATTTGAATTTATTATGGCTTAGATCTTGAACGTGGCCTGGAAGTTTATTATAATAGCGTATACATTGACATCTGAACGAGCCACCTATTTTCTTGAGCCTTAATGTAGGTACAACAAATTAGTGTTTGTTCCTAGTGTTTATATTATTGATATCACTGAGTTTTTTAAACAATTTTATGTTTTATGGGCATGTCGGCGTCACCGTTAGCGGTAGGTACAGCGGGCCGAGTTACGCTGTGCAAAGCGGGACGTTCGCCTTCCCACTCTCCCCACTTCTCAAGCAACTTAATGTAAGCTAGTGCGCAGCGAAGAGGGGGATCATTCTTGTGGCAGGCTCGGCCCGGTGCGCCTGCTGTAGCGCCTAGAGCTATTATCGCGATCTATTTAATTAATTAACAAGCTGTCGGAATAAAATAGTTGGTTACTGCTATATCTCATACTTTCATTTAATATGTCGGACCTCTGCCTTCAGGTTATTTCATGGTGATTATTTTATAAGAAATTGTGCGTGAAATAAAGTGATTGTGCTGTAACTAGTATCTCTATTTTCTTCGCCCGACAACCCACGCCTACTTACAAAAGTGCAAGTGTATCGCTGATGAGGGCCTATCCCGATATCAGAATTGGGATTCGAAGGGCAAAAACCTGAAGAAAATAATAAAGACAGTGAAGTGTGGGCCAACGTCTAATCTATTCAAAATATGGAGTTTTTTCTATCACGACTTACGGCAACCACTTAACCGCAAACATCAAATTTCACCGCAACTGCGCGACTGATACGATACGGTTTGATCCTGATAATGACAATCGCTTCAATAGCACATGTCATCGTTAAAGCACAACAGTCCAAAAATCAAGTGATTGAAGCAAGTGGCAGTACGAACCTTTGACCGAAGTGAAGAATTCGAATCGAGCACCAGCACCGAAGAGTCGTGATACGAACCGTCTCACCTGCTACGTGTATGGACAACCACATCATCCGGTGAGCTCGTTCCTTTTCTTTTTAATAGATAATCTGGTAGTTAGTTTGTAGCTTTTGGCTTTGTCAAAAATTCCAGGGCACTATGCGCTGTGATTTAGTTTACCTTACAGGTATACCTGTGTAAAGAAAACGTTATTTATGAATCGCAGAATACTGAGCCGTGGTGAAATTCAACACGTCGGTGTCCTTTTTGTTTCATGTTGTGCCTGTTAACTAAATTACAGAACCAGTTATTATAGGTAAGGATCTATTAGATAGTAGATCCATGTACGTACGGATATTGCAAAATTACATTCTATTTGGGGTAAGAAAGTTAACGTTACTAAAGAGTTTCATTATCATATACCACAACATCAAAACTGACCTACATGGTGAAGATAAACTCGCATTAGTTCAGTGCGAAAGGATAATTGATTCTTTATTGGTGGTATGGTGTTTATGGTTAAAGAAATTATTTCTCGATAAGAAATTACAAAGATTTCACTTACTTGAGAACGTTTTTAAACTTAAAATATAACTTGGGCACACGAACTAAGCAGCTATTGTTTGAATTTATATTAAATCATCTAAGTTGTAATACCATTTCTTTTCGTACGCAAATAACATTATTAACTAACACAAAACTTAAAACTTTTCGATCCACCCGCAAAAGAAATAATTACCGTTGATAAGGAATGCGATCCCGGTGCCACAATAAAGCAATGCAGTAGTAGGGCAAGTCTATTTAATGGAGTAGTATTTGATCACTTAGAAAGTGATTTTAAAAAAATACCGAACGTTTAGTTTGCATTCTTTACTTCTACAGGTAGCTTATTACATTGTTGCACTCCCGCAAAAATAATTGTTCTCTCGCCATTTACTGTCCACACTCGCGGTAGTAAAATGTGATCCTTCCTACTATTGTTTCGATTGTGTACCTGATGTATTTTTGTGTGAATGAACTTACTTAGAATTTTTAAGTATTCTGGTGCAATATGCAGGAAGTTGTTTAATATTCATGAGTTTCGTTTCCCTGTAAATTTTAACTGTAGGTGTAAGGTAATCATAGTGAAATAATAGTTTAATAATTTTATTTTGAGCGATCTGTAGGTCCTTTAGATTAGTTTTTGGCGGTTTGCCCTATATTTCACGTGTTTTACGTTAAGAATCTTGAATCAAATTAAAACGGCCTATCAAATGGACAGACCAGATATTTACAAGAAAGTGATCGAAATACTAACATCAGAACGGGTTCTGACTAAAATGATTTGACTAAAACGCACTGATTGAACTTCACACTTGTGTGCTGGGCCTCAAGGGATTGTTCGGGGCTCACTCCATCCTATGCTTAGGGTTTCTGCTCAATGTTATACTGTACATTTAGACATCGCGGAGAAGGTGTGTGTTGAAATCGATGGTAGGGAGTATTCTTGTCATTGTTGACTCTTTCACTAAATGAGTCCTTCTCGAGTGCAATTCTTAGTTGGATGCAGCAGGTGCAGATGAAGCACTAAAGGAGGCTCTGTCTTTTCGGTGCGACTTCGCGGATCATTTCGGATCGGGGTGGGTATTGTATTGGCGCAGACAGAACAATTTTATGGTGAACATGGTGTAGAGTTGCACCTTGTTGCTAACGGTTCTGGCAGGGCATGTGTTCGGTTAGAGAGAGTCATGAGGACATTGAGGTGCTTACTTGTTATAATCGAAAGTGAATCTGGTGGGACCTGGCGCGGCGAGCTTCTCGAAGTGCAGCTAGCGACGGATGGTGCAAGGTCTAGGGTAACACAAACAGAACTTTTGTTTGGGACTCGGGCGCGGTTTTTAAGTGTGGCTTCATATTCTGAGTCTGGGTTTCGGTTAGATTTGGGTGAAATTCGTAAAATAGCATCGGAGAATATTGGGAGAGTTGCTGCGTCACAGTGGGAAAAAATGAGACCGTTCTACAGTTGTTATTCCTACTTCATTGAATGTGACAGGGGGGGGGTTTCGATTGGGCTTCGCAGGGACTACAGACTTCCCTTTGTTGTGTGTCTAATAGAGAATGCAAATATGGTCGTAAGCATTTTCGTGCATTGCCCGGGGGAAGTGAGGGCTTGGTGAATTTAGCTACCACTTTGACTGGTAGCTTGAAGGAGGCCGAGGTGGCGGCAGTCCGCGATTGACGAATGGAGTGGGCGTCATCGGGTGGTTTTAGTGATGCTTTGTCTATTTGTAGTTCACGTACGTTATCCGCCAGCTCTGGAAACCTCTCGGCCTCGAAGAGTGAAGAAACGTAATTAAACGTAACATTGGTACTAATCTGTGAGATAAAGTAAGGGTACGACTCATGCGGGTTGACGTCCTATGGTGTGTGTTATTGGGTAGTCTAAAGACCTGGCTTATGCAGGCCGATGTTCTGGGTCATATTATAAAGTGATCGTCTAGTCTGAGAGGCTATGAGATCAATGGAGATATGTGTGGTACTAGTGAGTGATCGGAGAGACGCTGATTGGCTGCCTGTTCCATTTTATCTGGAGAGATAACTAGCTCAAAGGAGGCCTATTTAAGTTGTCCGGCTCAGCTCCTAAAGGTTGATTTTGTGGGTTATAAAACGTTGTAATGTATGTCACCGATGGACGAGCGTACAAAGTAATGTATCTACCAGTTTTATTCTTTTTACAGAAAAATGGGCCCGCAGTGACTTTAAGGGGATGGAGACGCACAAGGACGTGCGAATGTCAGTCTGGCCGTGACGGCGCTTCAATACTTAAATTAGTGTTATTTAGTTTTCATAGATGTCGTTTGTTAGTTTAGAGTGTTATGTGTGTGTGAACATGAATTATGTGTCTGCCACGACACATTCAATGACATGACACTCTGACACAACACAGAACGCTTATGCACCTTGAAGTGACATTTTGCTGGCTGTATGACATGAGACTCGGTCGGCATCGCACAGGTGTGCCACGCATTCGGTGGAGTGTCTAAGTCAAGTCTATTCTTAAGATTAAAATAGTTTGTTTCTGTTATAGGCTCTAAAGTAAATGACTTTGGTGGTAGTGAAACTACCAATGAACATAGCATGTGTGGATTGTTGAGACAAGTATTTTAATACATTTGATTAAATTATCGACAGGGACCATTTTAGTCCGGACTAACAAGAGACAAAAAAAAAGACTAATAAAGAGACTAAAAAAGAGACTAAAAAAGAGACAAAAAAAAGACAAAAAAGAGACTAGAAAGGAGACAAAAGAGAGACAAAAAAAAAGAGAAAAACAAAAAAACTGTATAAACTGGAGTGATCTTGTAGGGTCATTCATGACCGGACCAAGCAGTAACAATCCTGAAGGGTATGTTATAACCGGTCCAGGAGATTATAACTCTGTAGGGTCGTAAGACCGGACCAGGAGGTTATAATTCTGAAGGGTCATTTGACCGGACCAGGCGGTTATAATTCTGAAGGGTCGCTGGACCGGGCCAGAAGATTATAACTCTGAAGGGGTAAACCGGACCAGATTGCTAAAGTTCTGAAGGCTCAATAACGAGCGGTCCCGAATTAGTAGTAAACTCTGCAGGGCTGAACCGGACCAGATTACTAGTATAAGTCCTGAAGGCTCAATATTGAGCGGTCCAGAGTTGGTTGCACAGTCAGTAGGGATGACCTGGATTTTTTTGCTCATCGAGATTGCTAGTCAGTATGAACGAACATTAATGATAACGTTATGTCTTTTTAGACAATGCTTGATGAGTCTACGCGTACGAGGACGTCCGCACGTCAGTATGGCCGTGTCGGCGTCACCGTTAGCGGTAGGTACAGCGGGCCGAGTTACGCTGTGCAAAGCGGGACGTTCGCCTTCCCACTCTCCCCACTTCTCAAGCAACTTAATGTAAGCTAGTGCGCAGCGAAGAGGGGGATCATTCTTGTGGCAGGCTCGGCCCGGTGCGCCTGCTGTAGCGCCTAGAGCTATTATCGCGATCTATTTAATTAATTAACAAGCTGTCGGAATAAAAGAGTTGGTTACTGCTATATCTCATACTTTCATTTAATATGTCGGACCTCTGCCTTTATGTTATTTCATGGTGATTATTTTATAAGAAATTGTGAGTGAAATAAAGTGATTGTGCTGTAACTAGTATCTCTATTTTCTTCGCCCAACAATCCACGCCTACTTACAAAAGTGCAAGTGTATCGCTGATGAGGGCCTATCCTGATAGGCATATAAAAGATTTACAAAAATATACTGAGCAGGCACAGTCATTAAATTAATTTCCTTTAAATGTCTCTCTGAGAGTGTCTCGGACGTAATTTATAAATACACAGACTTGCAGAAAGTACAAATAGGAATGTCATTATTATCTGAACGCGGCCTTTTGGCTGTAGGTAAATTGTTATTAATAGGTTGAATGGTACTTTTAAGGCGAATGAAAGATGCTACAGATATGAGTTCAGGTACTGCAGTGGCTTTGGCATTCATAAGCTCGATTCTGATTCGGGCATCACCCACAGATCCTAGTACCACTTCAACCGAATTCTCGTTACTTTGTTTATCTTTGGTAACCCTCTTCCATAGCAACCAGGCCCTGAAGAGAAACTCGGCCAGGTCTTTAGATGCATCATACACATGCGCACGGAACATAAGTACATAGCGACAATACCTATTTTAAGGTTCAAAGGTTATAATAATGTTCCGTCCTAATTTTTTCCCAAGTACTAGTAGTCACTAGCCAGTCGTCAGCCCACTATCTAGCTCTACCTGTCAATAGTCTGGAGACGTTCATTCTTCCATCGTAGTCACTTAATCTGTTGGTACTTACTGCCGTTGTTATGTGATCAAACAACACAATGATGAATTTGAAATTGTCAAATGATTTGATTTGTATTGCATTAAAATATACAGATTTGCATTTTGTTTTGTAGTTTCGAGAGTCTCGACATTTCGTGAATGCACAGTAAGCCTCAAAGAGATATATACATCGACAATAATTGCTTTGATTATCTACAATTTGTGTTCATAATACTGTATCATTGTGAAGTTACAACACCAATTATACATTATGTACATAATTGTAGCTGTCTCTCTGATCTTTTCAAGAATGAATCTTTGAGATACGTGGTCCCTGCAAGTATAGTCACAAAAAGAGGCGCTAACAGAAATCTTCTAAATGACATTTACACAGCCCTTGCACAATCTGTGATAGTCTACTGTATATCTGTATGGGGTGGGGCAGCGAAATCAAAATTTATAGAGGTAGAACGAGCACAAAGAGGTCTGATAAAAATAATGTATTTTAAGAAACGGAGATTCCCCACTGAAAGTCTATACGAGATCAGTGGCCTGTTATCTGTTAGGAAATTATATATCTGTGCTTTAATCTTGAGGAGGCATAAGGCACTTACGTATGATAAAAACATAACATTAAAAAGAAGAAAGGATATTATTGTGCAAGTCCCACAATTTAAATCCAATTTTGCTGCTACACAATATGAAAATCAATCAGCACGGTTATATAATAAAATAAATAAAGACATATACATTTACACTGAACATCATCATAAAGGTAAGAAAATGCTAATAGAATGGTTAAAATCACGCACTTATGCAGACGTTGAGTTATTACTACAATAAATGGAAATTGGTTATACTTGCAAAGCAACATCCACACTCACTCCCTCATACACACATCCACACTCGACATACCTCTCACATACCACACACATCACACACCACACACACGCAACACACCTCTCACACCCCACACACACTATTATTATAAAGAAGCGAACTTGAAAAACTATGTAAAAAAAAAAAAAAAAATGAGTATTTCTAAGTTGTACAAACAGCCAAAGCTGCGGAAGAGCGGAGTTTCCTAACACAGGCGTCATCATGCTTAAAAGGAAGCTCCAATCACAAACTAATGTTCACTATTTGGTACAGAAATAAACATTTTGTATTTGTATTTGTATTTGTAAACACATTCTGTGAAACCTGCAGCACAAAATTTAATATACAACCACATTATTGGAATCGACTGAAACTGAATCTATCTCTTTCTAGGTTTCATTCATTACTTTGTTTGATGAAATACGTTTGTTACATAATAGGGCTGCGAATTCACGTTATGATATTTCATGCAAGTGCAGAAATATTTTTCTTCGTTTGAATCTTTAATCATTAAAGACGTGAACTTATTTAATAAGTCACTTGAAAGTAGTTAGCGGATTAGGCACTAATAGATGAAAAATAATGACAAAAATCATAGTTGAGCCTAAATAATATGACCGCGCTCGTGTATGACCAGATGTATGAACGTAAACGAGGCAAAAGGAGAATGTAAGGATCGTAGCAGGCTGCGTTCTGTGGTTTCTGCCTACCCCCATGGGAAGGAGGCGTGAGTTTATGTATGTATGTATGTTATGTGAAGGACTAAGTGCGGAAACCAAACCCTCTAAGGGTTTGGTTTCCGCACTTAGTCCTTCATGTGGACCATTGTGCGTGGGCCATGGCGGCCGTCGGTGGTTAATATTCCAACCAGCCCACCTCCCTCCAGAAGCCGATCAAAGCTTCTGGTCTATCGAGGACATCTGTGAAAGATCCGGGTGTCCCGAGGGTTTCTGTTCTTATCTGGGTAACGCCTGTGCACTAAAAGAGCACATGCGCAACGGTTTCGTCCGACTCCATGCAAGCTCTGCACAGTGGACTATCCGTAATGCCTATTGTGTGAAGGTATTTGTTTAGCGAGCAGTGTCCTGTGATGGTTCCCGTCACCAGGCGCAGGCCATTTCTGTCCAGGCGTAATAACCGTCTGGTTAGCATGCCTTTTAAGGATGGCAAAGCTTCCTTGGATGTGTATGTATGTATACTATGAAATCTCTAATGCAAATGTTCTTTTACAACGTGGTATTATGGAAACTGAAAATTTTGCAAGTTTTCCTATATTTTTCAATTACTTGTGGTAGGCGACCTGTTCGTGCTGATAGCATTGCTTAGAAATTCTGAAGATTGTTTACTAAACTTTCCTGTAAACGGATATTAGAAGGGAAAACGAAAAAAATAAAAAATAAGGTGTCGTTTGAAAGTTAAAGCGGTTGTTACGTCGAGTTTAAATTCATTTCATTTAAGATGTTATGTCTCTCAGTGTCCCTCAGTAAATACTATTTAACTGTTAAGCATCTTGTGTCGTTCAAGATAATCTGGTTGTTAGTTTGCATTTCTATACGTAATTAGAAGGAATCTCAGGAATAAATTCAATGTTCACTAACCCCAAAGGTTTATTTGATTTAGATCGAAACTGAGATGACACAATGAAAGAATTAACGTGATCGTGATAATATTATAAAATAGTAACTGTAACTATAGACTTAACGATGTATTACCAGATCTTGTCATCACATCCAGGACCCTAACTGCGAACAGTCCGCGAGGCCTAAGCTGAGTTTTGCATTTGTGTGAGGGAAGCAAAGGAGGCGTTGCTATGTGTACTCTCACAAATGCATAGATCAGCTTAGGCCTCGCCGACTGTATCACTCTATCAATCACAATCTGAATCATTTTGACGGATATTGCTAATCCATTGCTTCATATTAAAAAAAAACTGTCTGCTAAACAACGTAAATGATGCAATGAATGTTGTTGAACTGCCAAAATAAAAGCCATTCCTACTGTTAGTGTGTTACGCAATTACCCCGCAGTTCCGTATTTATATTCGTCCACTGTTTTTGTCTAACCCATTTATTAGTCCAGCAGTTAGCATAACTTCAAATAGCACGAGTTTTAAAAGTTTCTCCTAAAATGTTTGTGGTTTTGGTCAGACTTGGTAATGAGATGCATGCGAAACATTGGTTTGTTAACTGATGGTTCCTAAATTAAATGTTAGCTTAAACTCTATTTATAAAGTAAATAGAGCTTGATATGGCATGATCAAGCAAGGCTCGGATGTTGTATATGGTTATGTTTACACCTCGCTGCCGAATTGCGTTTATTCAAATATTGACAGGACTGCGGTGAGAGCTTGTGCCTTATCCTTAAATATTTATCTGGCATTCGGAATCGTAAATTAGTGAAAATGTTTCAAGCCATTTTATGGAATCAATAGCTTTCGAAAAAACCGAATTAAATACGTTGAGTGGAGAAATTAACCAGAGTAAATAGATTAAATGAATGTGTAGGCTTGTAATGTGGTTTTATTAAGAAGAACTTTTTAAAGCCTACAGATTCCATTTATGAACTTACAATTAATTGGTAAAGAGTACCCATAGCTATTAATAACATGCCATAGTTCTTCACGTAGATATTAATATTCTCTACAATAACAAAATTACGTTTTAACATCTTACCCATTTACTTTTAGAGATATCAGATAAGTATCCACTTCTTTTATTTCATGTTACATCTGTGTCGGTCCAATGACCTACAAACAAAAACTGAAACTCGTACTGTTGGGACACATTCGTCTTGAGGATTTAGGAGCAGAACCGCAAATTAAAGCGTAACTTTGATACTTGTAGAAAGTTTTCTTCTAAGAAGACTTTGGTCCTCTGACTCAAACTCAAAGCATTTATTTCAAATAAACCAATTACAGGCACTTTTGAATTGTCAAGGGGTTGGTCAGTCAGAAATATGAAGCTAGTTGCCCATTCCAAAGCGAAAGTAGGTACCTATGGAGAAGAACGGGCAAGAAACTAAATGGACACTCTTTTAAATAATATGGATACAGAAAAATTTGTTACATCAGTCTTGTTGAAATTATACATGTGAGAAAGATGGAGAAAGACCCGTAATAAAAACATAAAAAATCGGAAATAAAATAAAAATAAGCCGTGGCTGCCAAGAGATGACCAGTCCCCACTGACGGCGCCCGTTCACGAACATGACGTAGGGATCAGCACCATTTAGCTCAACCATTTTGAAGGGAACTTAATGATCCAACACACACGCCACCACCAGCAAGACATTTGAGTGAGCGTGACATACTCTCAGCCGCCAGGACAGGGGCTGAGTAAAATGAATTATATTGTTCATCCCTAAACAAACAAAAATGGTCTGTGGGTGGTTTCACTCTCTAGCCTGACAGTAACAATTGTCAAATTAGTCATTCAAAACCATAAACTTTGCATGACTTTTTTGTGAAAAAAAAATTTGACGACGCGTAGTCCGTGTTCGTGGGTGGTCCTCGAGTGAGTGCTTGTTAGCTTTTTAGTGAAATTCGTTTTTGTGTCTAAATTGTCTATTGAATATTTATACTTATAAGTAGTTATTACAAAGTTATTTGTGCGAAAAAACATCATAACTACTTTTTGTGGGCAAAAAAGTTTTACGTAAACGTATGTATATTATTTACAATATACAACTCTCGTTATACGAATGCTATTGATATTTTGAAACTAGCTGTGCCCGCAACTTTGTTCGTGTGCATGTCGGAAAACAGTAATGTGACGCTCCATTGCAAAATAAGGGTCTTCCAATTTTGACTGGTGGAAAGCACTACCTGGGGTTCTCTACCAGAGTCCTTTGGAATGTAGTTATTGCGTCTTCAGGATTTATAATGTCATTGCGACGAAGTGTCACTTTGATTTTTGAGAATAAATAAAAATCAAGGCGCCAGGCTGCACCTGCCGTACTCAAGTTGTAAGGAAAAATATAAATTATTTTTAACTATGTCAGAAAATAGAACTATAGAAGGACCTGTCAGAAGCCAAAATAGGAACCTAATAAAAAATGTAGCTACAATACAGCTTTGCTTAAGAAAAGTGTCTTCGGAATTGGTCCTACCATATATAATAAAATAATATAAGTATAAAAAAAAATCCAATACATAAATTTTGAAAGGAACTGACAGCCCTATTACTTGATAAGTAATACTGTTATTATTCAATTAAACATTTTTTAAATGACACTACACTTTAGATTTCAAATTTGACAGTATGTGTTTGTTGACATTATAAAGCCTGGTTTTTTAACTTTTATTTTATTTTCAATTTAAATTTTTCGACAATTTTAATTTGACTAAGGAGTCAGGAGTTAATTATTTTGTTAATTTATTTTCAATATTTGCATGCCTAATTTAAGGTAGATTGTACAGGGATCACAAAGTTTGTAAACACCTTATTTATGTACCTACTTTCTAAGCAAATAAAATATTATTTTTATTATTCAATAAATTGATTCCCCGTCTGGAGTAGTGAAGCGTTATCATGGTGAAGAAGGATCACGCTTTAAGAGCACTGTTGAAAAATGTTAATCAGAAACAGGCTAAAAAAGACATAGGACATAATCAATCTCGATACACAATATCATTATCAGTATCGATAGACAATATCGTAATGTTATTATGATTTGCGCGAGACATCGGGAGGGGACGCCCTAGGAGTACATATACCTTATTTGTGATGTTCTTCAGAAAGGAAAGGAGTGCATGAACGTAAACTAGGCAAAGGGAGTATGTAAGGATCGTAGCAGGTCATGTGGCGTTCAATGGTTTCTGCCTACCTCCATGGGAAGAAGGCGTGAGTGTATGTATGTATGTATTATTGTGATTTATATTGTAGCGTTGTGAGAAGTCTCAACATCAGTGGAGTGATGCTAAATATTTTATAATTGGTAAGTTGATACGCACATCACTTAAATTATGGACCAACACCAATAATCTATAAACACTGACACTCGGCCTTTTCTACTTTCGCTGGCTTAGCGAACTGAGCTTTTCCTTGACCTCAGGATTCTTTGTACCCCAATCTAGGGGTTCTACGTCCCGGCTGAGGGCAGGACGTCTAGTTATCGCTTGCTACTTGAATCGGCACTCTGCTCCGAATGGCGCTTGAATGCATAGCTGATCTGTGCGCTACCGGCGACCTACGGCATCGACTAATCATTGCACGCTAACTGCGGCTCTTCGCAGGCCTAACTGGTCTGGGTACTTAGCATCTGCTGCCACTTCTAGCAGTCTCTCCGCCGCCCTAGTGAACCAAGGACGGTACCCTTCCTAACTAAAGTGTGTTAGTGCTCTGAACAGAAACAGTGTCCTTATCTGCAAAGTAAACTTCCACTAAGTGAATATAATTGTAGGCAGTCTCTAGTAAGTTTTTCCTTAACTACCTACCTACCAGATAACGGTCTCCCGCAGTCTACCTGCAAAGCCCTAACCGTTACACTGTATAGTTTGCTGGACTTGTGTTAATAAAGAAAATGCTTCTCTATAGACGACGTTAAAACTTCTCTAACACCTGCTTGCCCCTCGAAAGACCTACCTCATACAGTTGCATATGTGAAAAGATACCCATTCATTAAGATTCACATCTGGTTACGGATTTTAATATCTGATTTCGGCACAGGCCTCAAAAACGATGTAGATGATACATATAACGAAAATGTTGCCTCTCGTCCACCGTTAAATAAAACTTATTACTAACTCATACTAACTTATAACAATACAACTGACTTCTATAAAAACACTACAAAGTGCAAATAATTTTAATTTGGAAAGTCGTTAGCAAGGAAATATATATAGATTTTGAAGTCGATAAAAAAGTTTTTATTGTTTTAATTGTGGAACCTACTAAATCAAATGTTGTGTACTACTATATTTGGATACTCAACAAAATGTTTGCACATACCGTACACCAACCCAGTCAGAATAGGTAGGTATACCGTTTGTCATTGAGGATTTCCGTGTGTTCTAGTAAATTGGCTGGGTGACATAAGGACAAACATACCGACAGAAATAAATGATAAGAGTTCCGTTTTAATGTGCCATTTGGCTACGTAACCCTTAAAACTGGTGAATATAAAAATTCTTCCTTTTTAAAATCAGTTCTAAAGATGTCTCAAAGAATCTTCATTTTTTCTTGAAAAGATTCGGGAGAGAACTGAGTGAGAACTTAAATTAGATGAGACCTCCAGAAAGAAATCCAGAACCAAATATTCCAGGACCCAAGTCCAGACCTCTGAACTCCAGAACAGCATCTACCTATGAAGCTACTTTATTTCCGAACAGTTATTTAAAAAAAAAATTACGATAAATTCCTTGTAATACATTAAATTGTAAGATTAAATTATATATTTAAATGTATTTCTTTTAATGACAAATAAAGGATTTTTTATTGTCCTTTGCTCCGAAACTACGGGACTGATTAAGTTTAAAGATACACACATGAAAAAGTTCTTGTGGGTGTTTGGTGGGGTGCTCACCCCTAAAACATGAAATTAGTATATAATGCCTTAGTTCGTAGCGTTTTAGGCACGCGCGCCCCCCCGACGCGCGACCCCTGCCCCGCGACCTGATAGCGGACCATGCCCCCATCGCACCGGATTGACGCCCGGGTAAGCTGTACTCAGGTTACACGCAGCTTACCTGTGACACTTTGACTCCACACACACAACACACATCTGTTGCGCAACGTGACCTAGGTTAATATAGGCGCGTTGCGTAAACAAGCACAGACACCCGCCACTATACAGGCACCTTAACTCACACGCGGAGGCGCGGTGCGGACCGCGATCCGCGTAGACACTGGGCGGTGTGACACACTACAATACCGCCCACACACTCATGACGGCCCCTTAGCCCGGACAGTAACGGCTAGCTCTGTGATCTGGACGGGCCGGCCACTCACCTACTCTGTAGGCGCGTCGAGTCGGCATCTCCGTCGCTGGTCGCCGTCGCTGGGCCTCCCCTAGGTAACTAGGGGTCTCACCTGGCGGCGGCAGACCGCCGGAATGTCGTGAAGAAAGCGACGTTTCACTATAAGCGTCGCGGCGCTCCTACAGAAACAAAATAGCAATCATTCACATGGGCGCGCATTGCTCGCGCACCCAACCACCTTACCGGCCACTGCAGCCAACAAGATGAGGGGCCCGTTTTTACGGGCCAACGTAAAGCCTCCGCGGCCGGGGGGCATAGCCCCGGAGCCGCTCGCCGCGCCCCCTTGCGGGGACGTAGCGACTTCCCACGAAGTTTTAGACTATGGAACGTATATGCTGATTCCATGTGACAAAGGTGCTTTGGTTGGGCTGGATAAGGTTCAGTCTAAATGTCTTCGAATTATCTCAGGTTGTATGAAGTCCTCCCCCATTAACGCATTGCAGGTCGAGTGTGCTGAACCTCCCCTGTCCCTTAGACGTCAATATCTGGCCTCACGTTTTTTGTCTAGGCTAATATGTAGATCTTCCCATCCTCTTATAGGAAAATTTAACGGGTTAGATGCCATATGCAGAAGCTCGAATTATTGGCAAAATAAAGAAATCCCCCTAATCCTAAACGCCTTTCGGCAAATTCAAAATTTAGCATGTCCGATTGTACAGTATCCCAGACTTTCCCTTTTTAATGTTGCACTGGAGCTGCGGATTATTACCAAAGCTCTAGAATAGTCTTACAATTTAAATGTCCTAAGGAGTCTTCTGTATTCACGGGTGAATGTGTGGCTATATTGGAAGATTGCCTTTTTATAGAGTCACACCAAAATATAGAAAAAGCCGTAATTTTCACTAACTCCCTTAGCTGTCTGTAAGCCTTAGTACAAAATCCTTTTAAAAGTAAATTGCACAGTTCCCTAGTTTTATAAATTAAAAAGTCCTTTTTATCCTGTGTTAGTAATTACAAAGAGTTAGTTTGGATACCTATTAATTATGGCATTAAGGGCAATGAGTGCGCAGATGCGTTGGCCAAAGATGCTTGCTCATCAACAGTAGCCGATCTCACCCACAATACCCATCAGGGGTATGATTTGTTGAATCTCCAACAAATTAAGCTGCAATCTTCATGGCAGGAATAGTGGAATACGACTGGAAGAATAAAGGGCAGGAATAACTATGCGGTACAACCAGTCATTAAATCAAAACCTTGGTTCTACGCATACAAGAAAGTCTTCAAACCCGTTATATCCGTCATTTATCGTATTCGTCTAGGTTTTTGTAGCACTCCCGTGTTTTTGAAAAAAAAACCGGGTTCGGCACTCTTCTCTCTGTGAGTGCGGGTTGGAAGAGGGCACCTTGGATTACATCTTCTTTGAATGCTCAAACAACGTTCCATCTCTAAATCAATATAGCCGTTTCCCTAAATTTAAAATCCCTCTTCCGACTACTCCCCTCCTTGCTAACATATTCCTCCCCTGAACTGCTTGTGGCGCTGATGACCTTCATCCGTCACAAGAACTTAAAATTATAAATTATTCTGTCTGTGTGGGTGTGGTATGCTTTTTATGCTTTTAACTATTTTAATATAACAATATTAATGTTATTATTTTTGTTGTTTGTTTCAGTCCCGTACTAACCCAAAAAGATCTACATAGTGTTCAACAACATAAATCGAATAATTTTACTTGTTGTTGTCAGTTGTTGTTTTTCTTTTAATTTAGTAATTTTTACTTCCTTTTAATTTTTAACATGCACACTTGTTTTTCCAATTCACTTTAGACATTTGCAGAATAGTCCACATCGGCTTTGCTTGCCATTTAATAAAAATTGAATTGAATAGAATAGAGACAAGTTTCGAATAATTAAAAAAACAAATAATTTTTCTTTTAGGGATTATTAATAACATAATTATCAAGAACTTAAATAAGATATTATTTGAAAATTACATCACGCAGGCGCAGGTGAGATTGGAACTCAGGGCTCACCATAACAGCTGCTACCCAAGCACGGTATCGACTAAGCTAGCATGACATATGTTAGGTTAGTTGAAATTATGAACTACTATCAATTACAGACAAAGTGAGTGTGTGTGCGTGTATATAGTATAGAAACAACAAAAATACAAACACACAACTTACATTTAGGTAAATGTCAAAAGGTTATTTCAATTTCAAAGGACTTCTATTCAAATTACAAACATGTAGTATTTAAATGTCAAAGTCAAAGTCAAAGCATTTATTTCAAATAGGCCCATAAAAAGGCACTTTTGAACGTCAAAATTTAGGTACATTAAAAATAGAACTGATTCTAGGCGCCACTTCCAAAAAGTAGTTTCGTATGGAGAAGAAGTGGCAAGAAACTCCACCGTTACTCTTTTAAAATGTTGTACAATATTTTGTATACAATAATTATATTTCTATATGTGAAGACGATGCACCAAGAATAAAAATACTATACCACTATTGTTACAAAAAAAAAATAATAAAGCAGAGGCATCGAAACTAATCACGTGATAGGTACATTGTGCTCACATATTTACAAACAATTGTCAAAATACATATATGATTTTCCTAAAATATTAACTAGGAATAAGTCAGTGTGTGAGTAAAGTAAAAATAACCAAATATACAATACAATAAGCAAATAGTATGATTTTGTCTAGCCTCTAGATTGTCCTATGGAGCAGGACCAGCATGTTTCCAAGCATTCTTATCTAGGATATAATCTTCTAATTTGTAATATGCTTGATTACAAAGTGTTTTTTTAACATGAGTTTTAAACTTTCTTTCATTTAATTGCAATATTTCACCAGGTGTTTTGTTGTAACATTTAACACAGTACCCCATAAAAGATCTATGTACTTTAGATAGTCTGAAAAATGGTTGATCTATTTTATTTTTAGTGTTAATATTATGTCTATCACTTATTTTATTAAATAAATGTAGATTTTTTCTAACATACATAAAATTTTCATAAATGAACTGGCAAGGTACAGTCATTATATTAATCTTCCTAAATAGTTCCCTAAGAGATTCGCGGCGACGTAGATTGTAAATGGCTCTGACAGCTCTCTTTTGCAAAATAAAAATGGATTCAATGTCAGCAGCCCGACCCCACAGTAAAATGCCGTATGACATAATGCTGTGGAAGTAGCTAAAATAAACCAAACGCGCGGTTTCAACGTCTGTTAACTGTCTTATCTTTCTAACAGCATACGCTGCCGAGCTTAGTCGCCCCGCGAGAGATGTTATATGGGGTCCCCATTGTAACTTCTCGTCTAGCGTGATTCCTAGGAAAACCGTCTGATTACTAAATTCCAGTTTTTCTCCGTTCAATATGATGTCACATTCGCTACTTCTAACATTAGGTAATTTAAATCGAATGCATTTGGTTTTTTTTCTCATTTAGTACCAAATTATTTACCGTAAACCAATCTTGGACCTGAAGAATAGAGTTGTTCACGTCGTCAAGATTTTGTGACCTTCGATCTATTTTAAAGATCAATGAAGTGTCATCTGCAAATAACACCATCTTCGGTTGATTTTGAAGTAACTGGGGTAAATCATTAATGTAGACTAAAAAGAGGAATGGACCCAATATCGAACCTTGAGGAACATTGATATTTCAGACCCTAATGAGTTTGTGCCGTTTATTTGTACTTTAACCTTTCTGTCTTTCAAATATGATCTTAGCAAATCAAGAGCTTCATTCCTAATCCCATAGTGCTCCAGTTTCAGCAGAAGTGTCTCATGGTTTACGCAATCGAACGCCTTAGAGAGAACGCAAAAGATTCCAATGGCATCTTGTGATTCCTCCCAGGCGCTAAAAATGTTCTTTATTAGGGTGACACCGGCGTCAGTGGTACAACGTCCTTTAGTGAAACCGTACTGATGTTCATGCAAGATGGAGTTTTTATTAAAGTGACGTAACATTTGATTGAGCATCAACTTTTCAAACACCTTACTGAGAACTGGCAGAATTGACACGGGCCTATAATTATTGAGCTCTTTACTATCACCGGATTTGAACAATGGGATCACTTTACTATGTTTCATAAGATCCGGAAAGACTCCTTGGTCTACACCGGTGTTAAATATGAAAGCTAAATAGGGCGCAAGGGTTTCGATGAGAGATCTACAGACTTTTACAGACATTCCCCAGAGATCTTCTGTTGATTTAATTTTAAGATCTTTAAAAGCTTTTATAACAGCTTGGGGGTTTGTATGCTGAAACCTAAACGCCAAAGGGCATGGTTTTACATTATTTTTAAGTAAGGCAGCAGAAAGCGCGGGTGAGGAGTTTAAATCTTCAGTAGTTTTAAGTGGAACATTAACAAAATAGTTTTCAAATTCCTGAGCTATATCTACATTTGAGTTGATGGGGCTACGTGCAGTCACTAAATTAAATTCAATATTACGCTGTTTTTTCCTACCTGTTTCATTATTTATTATTTGCCAGATAGTTTTTATTTTATCATCAGCTGATTTTATTTTATTACTAATATATAGAGCTTTAGCTATTTTGCACACATTTTTAAATAATTTTGAAAATCTTGCAACATACTGATGAAAGCTTGTATGAGTCACATGTTGTTTTAGGCCATAAAGTTCAAATAGATTTTCTCTACTTTTACGAATGCCAGGAGTGGCCCAATCACTAAATAAAAACTTTGTATTAATACTTTTAGTCTATAGTGGAAAAGTTTTATTAAATTGCGTGTTTAATAGTGAAAATAAGTATAAGTATAAGTATAATTTATTTGTTCAAAAACATACAACAATTTCATATTAAGGTGATACACTTTAAAACACTTATTTCTAGGACTCGATTTGAACATCTGTGCCTGAACTAGATATAAAATATCTGTATTTCAGACATCAGCGCTCTTCCCCTGTTGTAGGCCACATATTTTATATAACTTTGTTTGACCTCTATACACATCTATAAAGACAACATTTGATCCAAATAATAACAATAAAATAGTAATAAAAAATGGGAAAATATAGGAAAATAATCTTAAAATAAGTTGTGTAGTGATGGCCTCCGATGAGTAGAAAGTAAATGTGTGGATGTGTGTAGGAGGATGAGTAATAGTTTAAGCTACTTTATTACAGTCAACAGGTTTTCAGTATCATCGTAGTTTAGCTTGCGAATGTAATCTACTACAGTAGATTTACACTTGTTTCTATTTAATGGGTATATCTCCACCAGTTTATTAATTTTTTCATACAGAAAAGTGCCTAGGTAACAATAGTACTTGCGAGCGTATGGATGTTTAAAGGTCGGTAGATCTTTGTATTTTATGACCTTTCGTTTACGCTTAGAAAAATAGGAGGACTTGTCATACTTTGTGCTAGCATGGTGTCTCAAGACTGCGTTAAGGACAAACAGCTGACGGACCGTGAGTATTTCACAGGACTGGTACAAAAGGTAAGTTGGGAATAGATAGGGCCGGAAAGTGCTGACTTTGAGTATTGCTCTTTGTGCAACTTCTAGAGGTTTGAGTATAGTTTTTGACGTGCCTCCCCATACAGAGATACAGTACTGCAACACTGATTGACCAAGCGCTAGGTACACTTGCTTAATCAATTTGGGGTCAGCTGCATTTCTAAGATTTTTAAACACGAATATAAGTTTTCTTACCCTAGAAGTAACCATGTTTATATGAGGTCGAAAAGATAGATTATTATCAATAATTATTCCTAAATATTTCACTTCTTTCGCTTTTACTAAGGCTGGGCAAGAACAGATTACATTGTTACAACAATTGTGTGCTATTATGGAGAGAGTGGAGAGCGGTGGATTACAGTTCCGCATAGAAAAGGTGAGATATTGCGTTTTATCTGCATTTAGGGTGAGTATATTATTTTGTAACCAGTGGCTTACTATATTAAATCCAAGCTGCGCAGTTCTATAGACATTATCCCATGAATCAGCAGAAAACAGAAGCACCGTATCGTCCGCATACGATATAATTTTACCTCCATCTAGATTTAGCTCACAAAGGTCATTTAAATACACAAGAAATAGACTTGGACCCAAAATACTACCCTGAGGGACACCGAAGGAGACAGGTAAGTCACTGCTTGTGCTATCACCTATTTTCACATATTGTGTACGATCAGAAAGATAGTCTTTGAATATTTTGAGTTGGTCACCTCTAACGCCTATTCGTTCCAGTTTCTGCAAAAGCAACGGCACAGAGACCGTGTCAAAGGCTTTGGCCAAATCTAGGAATATGCCCATTGTCTTTTTGCCTCCATCCAAATTTCCCACTACATAATCAACAAGCTCATGGGCTGCATCACTTGTCGACTTGCCAGCTCGGAAACCAAATTGATTACGAGAAAGAAGGTTATTTGTTTCTAGGTAGTTTATGAGTCTTTTATTGAGGATGCGTTCCAGAAGCTTGGATATCGAGGGCAGAATAGAAATGGGCCTATAGTTAGTGATGCGGTCTTTATTCCCAGATTTATGTATCGGATGCACCATTGACTTCTTTAAGACTGCTGGGAAAACACCTTGTGATAAACAGGTATTAAAAATATGTGTTAAAAGGGGCACAAGTATGTGTTTATTTTCTTTAAGAAGACTATTTGGTATAGAGTCCCAACCCACGGAACAGTTATTTTTCAGACCCATTATCAAACTTTCCACCTCCGTCTCATCTGTAGCCAATATGGCTAGAGATTTTAGACAGTGTTTTGTGTTTTCAGATGCGAAATGAAGGTGCTCCGGATTCGCACAGATTGTTGTACTATCAGCTAAGGCTTTGCCTACACTGACAAAGAAATCATTGACTTTTCCCACCGATTCCCTTGCGTTGGATGTATTAATTAATTCCATTGCGGTATTTTTAGTCTTTTTAGTGTTCGTTATAGTTTTTATAGCATCCCATATTTTTTTGTTATTTGTGCCCGCAGTTTTCAATAGGTTCTTTTCGTACGAAGTTTTAACTTTCTTTAGTAGACGGTTGCAGAAATTTCGGTACCTTGTGTAAATAGTTTTTATTGTATTATCTTCAGGTGACTTTCTGAACTTTGAATGTAGTCTGTCCCTGTGTCTCATGCAACGGACCAGGCCTGGGGTTATCCATGGCTTAATAATTTTATTACGTTTCGATAATTTTAAGACGGTAGTGTTTGATACAATTTCATGCTGAATAGTTGTTATGAGAAATTCCATAGCAACATTTGCGTCAGATGTGGAATAGACCGGTTGCCAATTAATTTGGGATAAATTAGAGTTTATGTTGTCAACATTAACTTTGCTGACGGAGTCGTGGGCAAATGTTCTTGCCTGCCTACGATGAAGACATAGCAGAACAGCCTGATGATCAGTGATTGTTGATTGCACTACAGCAGTGAGAGCCTGAGATTGCGTTTTAAGCATCACGTGATCAAGGCACGTTTTGCCACTTCTCGTGGGCAGGGTGTGGGCAGGTAAGATACCGTGGTATGCACATAAATTTAAGTACTCTAAAGATTTGGGGCCTTGGTCTTCCGAACAGATGTTTATGTTAATATCTCCAATGACAGAGATATTTTTAAAGGTACTGAGACTAGTTAAGATGTTATTGAGAGATAAAAGGAAGGCATCAGTGTTCCGCTTTGAGGGAGACCTATAAATTGCCACTATTGCTGTCTCGGTGCCGATTTTTAGGACGAGGCAATTACAGTCTTGGCATGGCGGCTCCTCACAAAGAGTATGGAGACCGGTTTTATGATAAATCGTAAGTCCATCATTTTGATTATCAAAATTATTTGAAGAAAAACGATTATATCCGACGAGACTGGGTAATACAGGGTTACATGATAACCAGCACTCAGTCAGAATAATTATGTCACAGCCGATATCCAGTCTTGATAGAAATACCGTGAATGAATCAAAATTTCGAGACAAACTGCGTATATTTTGGGTAACAACGATCAAACAGTCATCAGGGCAAGGAATCAAACTTCTGCAATCTTCGACATCACACGCAACCGCTTTTGACACTGATATTGCATCAATATCATTAGAAATATCAACCATTTTTGATAACGTAATTGGGCACAGGATCAATTGAATGTAACTTAGAACATAAGGAGATAAACCATTCAAAAGTATTATTCAGTAGTCGAGCAAGACAAGTAACGTCGTCATTGCTATTAATTTTCCAACAGGATGTAACTTTTATATTTGATGTATGTATTCTAAGCGAGATACAATTATGGACAAACGTATGTATACGCATTTTATAGATTAGTCTGCATTTAAAGTAGCTAAGAATTATTGTGGAGTGTTTGAGTGTGTGGTGTATTACAGTATTTGAATAACATAATGTATTTTTGAGATAATTAACATGCAATAATAAAAAACTTAGGTATACTAGATTATAACTTATGGAATGAATATAGTTTGTGCAAATTTATTCTCTAATATGCTTGAAAAGGATTGAAACCTTTTCAAGCTCCCTTTGCTTACTCCCTTTGTAAACTATAACATTGTCAGACATGTTATAGTTTACTAATAAATAAATTATTTATTTACGGCCGCTCGGTAAATAAACACGCCATAGGATTGTTCACTGACTGTGTCTCTTGGGTTGTAACTATACACTGATGGAAAGCATAACTTCTTAAAACCTTCTGATTTGTTGTACGTCATATAATGTTCTATAATGAGTCATATTATGTGAATTAAATTTGGTTATTGCCAGGAATATTTTATGCAGATAAAAATTGCATTTTACATAAAATCATTTGGATGAATAGTTTTGATTTAACTCATCCGTTTTTTATCACAGGCCGTACTATAATGAGTTTCTGTGGCCGACTGAAATCTCATCAGAAAAGAAAATGGTACATTTTTTTCCTTCAATCGGTCATCGATCGCATGGAAAAAAGAGATACTCACCCACGATGTGCCTCTCAAGGAAATTACGCTACCCTTCAATAAATTTAGGTCACCTTCATAACATAATGAATAAAAACATAAAATAATGTTAGTATTATTGGCCCACCTTACTGAGTTCGTAATAAAAAAATCTTATTTCTGTTTTCGATATTGATGACTTCAAATATCCATTGAACAATACGAGGGCGACACTGCAAGTTTTTAGAGCTGGCCACTTGTATTCATTTGTCATTAGTTTACGATTTGGCGGCAAATTGAAAATTGTCTGTGTCACGTCAGCATTAATTTAACGCGAAAAAATTTCCGTACTTTTATTTTTATGACTTTCGGTCTCAACAAGAAAGTTCTGATAGACTTGGATTGGCCTTTCGCGATTAAGCCCCATCTCGTGCCACTATTTACAACTGGTTTCATGAGTTTAAACGTGGTCGCACTAATATCACCTATGATCTGCGTGAGGGACGGCCTTCTACGGCGACGACTAAAAATAACATCAGTGTTGTGCGGCGTATGATAGAGACTGACAAAAGTGTGACTTATTAGCAGATTCGGACAGCTTAGGCATCGGTATGAGTCAAGTGCACTAAATTCTCCATGAACATTTAGCGGCCAGGAAGCTTTGTGCTCCGTGGATACCTCATAATTTGACAGAGGCCCAAAAACTCCATCCTGTTGATTGGTGTCGTGAAATGGTTCAACGATTTAACGGAGGTTACTCAAATGCTGAGTTCGACATACTTACGGGTGACGAAAGCTGGATTTATTGTTATGATCCTAAAACTAAGACACAGTCTGTTGTCTGGGTGTTTCCTTCCGAGGAGTTACCAACTAAAGTGAAGAGAGGTCGAAGCGTGGGAAAAAAGATGGGTCGTCGTTCTTTGGAAGGACAGGTTATTACGCAACAATTGTTTTAGAGGGTCTAAAAACAGTTACTGCGGAGTGGTACACTATCAATTGTTTGCCACTTGTCTTGGAAAAAGTTCTGGAGAAACGACCTCGCAGTAGGATTCTTCTTCACCACGACAACGCCTCGTCGCACACCGCCAAGCAAACAATCGACTACTTGGCGACGTCAGACGAGGAGTTACTGGATCACCCGCCTTATAGCCCCAACCTCGCACCTTGCGATTTTTATTCATTTCCGAAAATAAAAGAAAAACTTCGAGGAAAACATTTTATGGACGCCGAGGAAGCTGTGGCTGCGTTTAAAAATGCCGTCGAAGAGACCCCTAAGGACGAGTGGGCAAAGTGCTTTTCTGTGTGGTTCCATCGGATGCAGCGATGTATTGATCTAAATGGACACAATTTTGAAAATATATAATAAAACGAATAACTGGCTAGTTTGTTCAGTTTTTGATTTTCTAAGAACTTTCAGTGCCACCCTCGTACTAACAAATACTGAACAATACAGTAGAAAACTTAACTACCATATTTCACGTAAATAAATGTGCGGGAGTGTCTCGGATTCTTACGTAAATGCGGCGCACGTGCGACTGTTGTATACTGGTGTACACTGAGATTTCGAAGCGCGTCGTTCCGGTAGATTAGTATGAAAACGTTATACTGCTTACTTTTTTACGAGTATGTTGTGACTGAGCGCAGCTTTAGACGATGAAATTTTGCCGCTGGGCTCACATTGATTCAGTCAGAATATTTCCGTATTCCCTGAAGAAATGCGTGTAGTGAATTACTGTGCAAAGAAATACATTTTAAGTAGACATGGGTTTTACAAACAATAAAGTATGGCAGAAAATATTATATTTTGGGCAACAATTTAGTTCAGTTAGATGCTGACATTCAGCATCTAACTGAACTAAATTGTCTTGTTTCTATTGCCATAATAGTGCACAAATAAATTTTGTATTCGTCTTTTACTTTTTAGTAAATTTTTGCTGCCTTTTATTCTGTATTAAAATAATTGCCACAATCACGAAAACCACGAAGAGGAAAGGAAAATTACTGGTTCATTTTCCTTTCATTACATAACAATTTGCATTTGTGTACAGTGTTTACAAGTGAGTCAAATTTTTTCAGGGCTACAAAGGTACTAGTGGAAATGTTTCCTTTTGGGGATACTGGAGGTGTTAGACCCGTTTGACACAAGTTTTTTTGCCGTGAAAAACTACGGTTGATTCGGGAACGTCAGTGTTGTATGGATCATTATGGAAGTTTGTTGACAGACGCGGCGACACTACGATACGGCACCGTAACCGTATATCTTACAACCGGCGGTGGTTTGTATGTTTCATATACAAGCTTACAAATTTTCTGCGATGTGGCTAGCTTATCGACCCGTAAAGAAACCATGTCTGCACAAAGAACAAAATAAACCACTATAAAAGTGTTTTATTTTGTTGACTTGATTTTTTTAATTAAAATATTTTAGTGACATGTTTATACATGTTATGTTTATACATCACATTGTGTGAGTACTAACCAACCCACAAAATTATCCAATCATGTCAGACCTATGTACCAACGAGCTATTAGCTTTCCGCTAAATATTATCTATTACACTCCAATAATCACTGTTCTCGATATCAAAGCTTACTCGGTTAGCTTAAGTTGTAAAATCCAAATCGGTCGAATCAAATGGAGTTCGGAATCAATTTCAACTTTGAAACGAATTTAATCGGCTGACCGCGGCGATCGGCTCGCAAATTATCCGAAATTGTTTTGTGGGGCTATCACAGAGGGACCGATTTGTTACAGAGAACTGCAGACTATAAATTGATATGCAAATGTTAGTACTTATCTTCTCATTAGTATTCTACTGTTTTTGTCCCAGATATTTTTGGTAAAATCTCTAAATATAGCACGGTCAAAAGCCTTGAAGCTCGCTCACAAAGCTATTTAGAAATGTTTTAGTTTCAAGTCTTTGTATGTCTGCATTGCTAGACGTTATTTTTGTAGAACCAAATCCTTCTCATTTATGTATCGATATTATTCGGACATACTGCTACGGCTTTTTTAGCATTATATTATTTCACTCTCTCGGAACGTTGCCGCCCAACAACGCAACAGCTTGTGTTTAAATGAATAATAAACTAAAATACATCTGATTATGGAACTGGTAAATAAAGGCTCAACCGTGTGCCGAAAAAAATAAAAACAAACATTACTTCTAGTGTAATTGAAACTCGAACAGCTTGCAAATTGTCCTATCTACAGTTGATAGAAATATTAGAAAAAAAAATGGCGTTAAAATCTTTTACAGTAAAAACAATTATCATTGAATTTGTAAAAATCACTGTAATGACTTTTGATATTTCTTTGTAGGTACGCAGTTAAACATACATTTTGCAGCGTAAAGAGTCGCTGTGGTAACATTCTCAAATAAATTCCTTCTATATGCTCGTGTAGCCGGACATCGGACAAAGAACGCATTTGCAAAGCCAAAGATATCCTTTCGTCGTTATGGACATGTTGGCATTCCGGAATTGGCAATTAACATAAACCATCCTAAATGTTGCCGTTAAGAAAACAGTCGTTCGTGTCACACAAGCGATTTAGTGAAAACATAACACTCAAGGTTGATACTCGTAGTTGATAGTTTCTAAAGTTACGCGAGTTTTGACCAAAACTACGTCACAATAACTACGCGTAATAATCACGACACTTATTGTCTAAATAATAAAAAAAAACGTAATTTTGAACGACACAATCGTTTTAATTATCATATCTATTCAAACTAAAACACAAATCATTTATTTCAAATAAACCAATTGCAGGCACTATTGAATTATTAAGGTAGGTCGGTCAGAAAAATGAAGCTATTTGCCTATTCCAAAACGCAAGAACCCATGGAGAAGAACGGGCAAGAAAATCCACGGACTTCTATGGTTACGATATACTGGTTCCATCATTTATGTTGAAATTATGCATGTGACATCGATGCAGAACGTTAAAAGCGTTTCTAATATAAAGTTAAAAACAATTCAAAAACAGAGTTTAATTAAAATATAATTTAATTGAAATTCAAAAATGTGCGGATTGCGGCAACATCTTCATGAAATTGAAGGAAAAGTGCAAAACTTTACGAACTCAGACTATTGTGTTTTGTACATTGGAGAGGAAGACTTTCGGACAACACACAAATATTTGGAATTAGTTTTGTTTGTTTATAACAGCCGCGTAGAAACATTGAATAACCTAATGTATTTGGATATAAACACATGTTACTATGCATATTTACTTGACTCGATTCTGAATCTATCTTTTGACTATGATACTTACAGAAAACGATATGGAACTTTAAATAACAGTGGTTTAAATAAAGTTATATCAGATTTACAAGACTTGATTCTTAGCCTATGCAACTCGAATGCTACGCACTCAGAAGTGAAATGCCACTCTCAAATTAATCTTAGTCAACACAATTTTTCGAATAATTCAAACAGTGAAATTCTCAATTATTTTCGTAAACTACCTTAACATCTTGCACTAAAACATAGCTGGTCTAATGAATGTTAAATTAATGGAGTTAATTAACAAGGCAACTTTAATAGATGTTCTTTGTCTTACAGAACATTTCATACATACAGGTGATGAGAATTTATTGCACATTCCGAATTTTTGTCCAGGTGCTTTCTTTTCTAGAAATACAAAGAGAGGAGGAACAGCTATTTTCGTAAGAGCAGGACTGCAGTTTGCAGAAATGTCTGACATAGTAAAACAATCAGTTTCAGGCATCTTTGAATGATGCGCTGTAGAAATAATAGCTTACAAAATTAACCAAAATATAACTCCGAAATATTTTAAGTTAAATTGGATTATACTTTAAATAAAATCTGTCTATCTTCAAATAAGAAAATCGTCTTATGTGGCGATTTTAATATTGATGTTTTGAAAAGGAACAAAATCACACTAGAACTTGAATAGTTTCTTATGAAGTTAATTATTTAAAACTTGTGGAGCAAGTAAGTGAGTTCGTATATTTGGGGAGTCTGTTTACAAGGGATGGAAAGATTGATGGAAATGTCGAAAGGAGAGTGAATGCGGGAAATAAAGTGAATGGTGCTACACATGCAATTGTCACCAACCAGTTGATGCCCAAGAAGGCACGACTGGCTGTTCACAATAGTGTGCTGGTGCCTACGCTTATGTATGGAAGTGAATGTTGGGTGTGGCAAAAGAAGCATGAAAGCAGAATAAATTCTGTGGAAATGCGTTCCTTGCGGAGCATGTGTAGTGTGACTTTGAATGATAGGCTGAGGAATGATGTGATAAGGCAACGGTGTGGTGACAAAAATTTAAAAGAGTATGCTTAGATGGTTTGGTCATGTTGAGCGGATGAATGAAAGGAGACTAACAAAAGGTATTTACAAGGCAGATGTGAGTGGAAACGCCGGGAGGGGACGCCCTAGGAAGACATATAGTGACCTTATTGGTGATGTTCTTCAGAAAGGTCAGGTGCGAAGTACTCTCAACCGGCGCTCGTGTATGACCAGATGTATGAACGTAAACGAGGCAAAAAGAGTATGTAAGGAACGTAGCAGGTGGCGTTCTGTGGTTTCTGCCTACCCCCATGGGAAGAAGGCGTGAGTTTATGTATGTATTTAAAACTAGCGCTTTGAACTCCCACTAGGTTAAAAAGTCAAACCTATCTAAAAGAATGCAAAGCTGAAGTTGTAGATCTGATCCATTCGGATCATACATCTCAAATTCTTAAAGTAGTAATAAACAAAACTTGCAATTTAAAATATTGGATAACAAAAAAGCAGGACATACGTATGGAAAATTTAATTAATTTTAAGAGGCATCTCAGCTCTCTTTCTTTTATGCGAGTTCATGGAAGTTATGGACGCGAATGAAGCTTTTGACAATTTCATGGAAAATTTCAAACTTTATATAGATTTTGTTTTCTTGAGATAATTATAACCATTAAAACTAGCAAAAAAACGAAATGGATATCTCGCGGGATAAAAACATGGAGCAACAAGCAAAGGCTTAAAAGTTACTTTAGGCACATCGATTAAATTCAGATATTAACTAAACTAGTCCTTAAAAACTACACTAAACTTTATAAAGTCAAAGTCAAAGCATTTATTTCAAATAGGCACATAAAAGGCACGTTTGAACGTAAAATTTTACATTAAAAATATAATTGGTTCTAGGCGCCCCTTTCAAAAGTTAGTTTCGTATGGAGAAGTAGGGGCAAGAAACTCCACCGTTACTCTTTTAAAATGTTTAAAAATTTTATTTATACATTAATTATTTTTCTATATGTGAAGACGATGCACCAATAATAAAATTCTATACCACAATAATTGGTAAAAAGTTAAAACAAAGCAAAGACATATAAATTAATCACGTGACGTGTTCACATATTTACAACCAGTGAAAGTATATGATTTTCCTACAAAAATTAAATTTAAACATTAAATTACTAACTAACGAAGCGGCGGAACACTACGTCCTGCGGCAAAAAGTCTTCTTCCATGACGTCGGACACATAACAGTTAGGTACGCGCACCACGAACACATTGAAGTTGCGAAGCGTCTCCAGTAACTGCACCCTCGGCTTGTAACACGCTTTTTTGGAGCTTTGTTCGTTTGCGGTCGGCGCTTCCTCCTTTGCGCCGTCACAATAACCTCGTCATCAGCTCTATTCGGCGCCTTTTCTGGCATAGGCTTTATACTTGGAGCGAATGGGGCACTCGCGGTAACTCTAGCAAAATGTTTTTGTTGGGGCTTCTTTTTTCAGGGCGGCGATATGTGGAGGAGCTGCGATGATGAGCGCGGGGCTGCGGTGCACGTGGGCGGGGCGCTCTGCAATCTCAGCGAACAACGGATGTGCTGGTGACGAAACTGCTGATGCGGAATTTGATGATACATCGAGGCTGGCTCCACGACACATGTTTACGTTAGACGCATCGACTGATGGCCTAGTTACCGCCCCACTGTTACGTAACTCGCTAAATTCTTTGCGCAAATCAGTGACGGCGTTCAATTATGTCAGCCAATCTGCCCAAACAGATTGCAATATAAATAAACAAGGTTTGAATGTAGTGGTTGATGCTTCAATATCTACGCGAAAAGATCGTAAAAAAATAAAAGTAGGCACCTAACCAAGTCAATATTCATTCATTTACATAATTGTGGAACCATTCACCACCAACCACAACACCAACCGAACTATATGTTATAACATTTTATCTACGAATCAGCATGCATCGTCTCTTTTAAACACAAGCCGAATAGAGTTAGCAACATTTATTTTTCATATTTTTTTCTAGAACTGTGTCCGAAAATTCCAAACATTTCGTTTCGGTTTACTGTTTGAGCCCAAAAGTGGACTACGTTTATTGCGGCGTCAGAGGCGTTGTTCAGATCAACAAATGTACAGGTGAATGGAGATTTGGGACACTCCAGCAGGTGAGGCATCTCTCTGTCTCCTCGTCTGTTCCGGAGCACCGCACTGGCCCTGAAAAAAAAATGATGTATAACTTCATAAACATTTTAGAGGCAAACTTTTAAAATAACGCTTATAACCTTCAAATTCTTTTCTGTTTCTCCATGACTTACTCACTAATAGCTCTTTAATCTGGGAACTGGAAACGTCATTAATTTGAAAAATGTAGTTACGGAAAATTTCGAGGCTTAATTTAGGTTTCTTGAAATGTATTAGACCGACGAAGTTGGTCGATATCAAGGTCCGCAACATTTTGTATAATTTCTCTGGAAAATTTGTATACTCGTATTTGTAAAAAGTTGGTCGTGGCAATATTGATATTTGAGAAGTAAAAAGTCAGTTCCATTAAATTTTGAAATTAGAATATTTTACTGCATGCATGAGCATTAATAAAATTTATGAATGCGGAAACTTAGAGAAGCGCACATTTTTTTTGACAATATAAGTAAACATCTTGAGCTTTTTCTTCTAATTCTAAGCCAAAATGCGTAGCACTTGAACAATTTCTGTCTCATTACGTAGCACAAGTTACAACTTTTTCAACAAACTGGGACACGGGAAACTGAAACTGAATTTCAGCCAGCAAAAATGTAGCAAAAATACAAGTTGGGCGAAGTAATGATTAAATATTAGGTCGGGAAAACAGTTCTTTCGTATTTAAGTGTTTAAGTTGTAGTAAAATCTCTTTGGCTGTACTGTTTGTATCTGGCTGGTTTTGATACCATTTAATAAATGACAAATAAGAAGTTAAAACGAAGAAATTCGATACATTTTGAAATTTTATAACAGAAAAATGATAAATGCGACACAAGCCGCATTTGTGTATTAGATAAGTTGCTTTACTATTCTCAACACTAGGATTGCAGTTAACTGAACAAACTATTGACTGATAATTATACTTGCAACTTTGTTGTGAACAGACGTGTCGAAGATTTAATAAAATAAATAAATAAACACTTGCTGAATCGTGACATGGTTTTACCAAATAGCGAGTAGTATAGCAAACGTAGACAAAATATGTGTAAACCGTATCTGTGGAAATTTGTTTAAGTGAAATAAAGTAAATAACTGGTATCATAATAATTGCAACCAGTCCCTTCAGCCGGGGTGGCAGATGTGCTCGGAGTCCACCTCCTACACTGTGCCCGCACCCGCATCTGCACCCGCACCGCACTCTCAACCGCCCATCAAAAGAGACGAGGTCATGATGGAAGCGATATCAACGCCGGAAATCCAGAACTGGATGTTGTCCATTGAGCAGTGCCTTAACGAAGTGTGCTCTATTGCATCAGAGGGCAAATTACACATGGAGCATAAACTGCGTATGCCGTTAGTCACAGTACATTATGCCGTTAGTCACGGCACGTCGCAGATGGCCGTGCAGTACCAGTCCCTTAAGATGAAAGCCGTCCGGGCCCACTCTACCGTCCAAACAATAATTACGGTACTTATGCGTATAATGTATCTCTTGGGTCAGAATACAAAACAAAACAATGCAATTAGGTACAAAATGACGTTTATTAGTATTTTTACAGAAAGTCTACAATTACAATTCATGTTCCACGTGACCGCCTCTGTTTCGCACACATACTCTCATTCTGTGTCATTTGCCGCATCGATTATTCTCTGTCTCAAAACATCATCAACAGATGTGATGAGTATAACATCAATAGAGGGCTGTCAAAACTACTTGTCGCAGTTTTACGATCAGAAGTCACAAAATTTCTACAGCTAGGGTACCAACAAAATGGCTACAATTTTTGGAATAAAATGGCACATATATAAGGTGTATCTATTCATACTCGAAATTTTTGAAGAGGGGCTTCTATAGGTCGAACAGAAGCTATAGAAATGGAAAAGGTTTTTTTTTTTATCTAAGCATCTAAATTTTAAAATTTAATAATTTAATATTACTTAACACACATAAAAAATACTAGCTCTTTCATATATTGTAACATCCATTACGCTAGTTTCTACAAAAATACTACGTAGAAACTACTTTCATTGAAGCGGGCGACGTCATGGCGGCGCGATTAGGTGTCGCCTGGCTTTTATGAATGATCAAAAGAGACTCGAGCCGCAGCGCCGGCGCCGCGCACGTGTGTTGCTTCAGTAGCCTCGCCCCCCGCCCGCCACGCCGCTCGCCGTCGTGTTTTCCAGTCCCGCGCGAACCGCATGTTGCACTGCACGCGGCTCAACTAACGTGGAACGCATCGCGCTTCGCGCAACAAACGCAACAATGCCGAAATATTCCAACCAGGAGTACTAGAACATGGTGGACTGCTACAATGAGGGTGGACTTATTTTGCTCACAGCACAAGCCCCCTTCCTAGGGATCCTAGGAGCTGGACTACGGGGTCTACATGCCCCCAACTGCAGACGGAGGCAGGCCTGATCTTACGCCGTTGGACTTCCATGTGTGGGGTAGGGATAGACCTGATTTATGGTAATGACGGCCAGACCATTTCTAGTGCGGAACAACAAAACGTGAATTGTGAACGCTTGTGTACGCAGTGATGGCTAGAGATAGAGACATTATTAAAACTGCAACGACACATTATTTAACGGGCAACTGCAGGGTGAATATGTACAGCAATTTTGGTGTAAATAGTGTGAATAAAAACTACGTCGTTATGAGGTATGTACATTATAAATTGTTGTAAATAAGTTATTTCTAATTTTTAAACACGCTTGCCTAATTATTATGACAATAATTCGTTGCATACCCCATCCCAGTGGGATAACTGATTTTCGCGTAAAATCGTCATGTTTATGCTAACAAAGTTGTTTACCTACAAAAATATTGATCAATAAAACGTATAATCTAACCATAATGCAGTTACTTTATAGTTACAAAGGTCTTTGCGTTTATTTTACGAAAAACGTAGCAAGCTATTTATCCCGTTAAACAAATTCAATAATCTACTAGTATTTGAATTATTTTCTAAAATATTAATGTTAAAGTCTCCACAGATAATAACTGATTTATTACCAGTTGCAAGTTTAGCCAAAACAGCTACCATTACTGACTCAAATATAGAGAAGTTTTGATAATTTGGGGGTCTATAAACGCACACTATAATATGCTTATCTAGCTCAACACAAGACAGTTCAACGCTATGTCCAACCGATAGTTCAACTATGTCTTTACGAGCTTTTGATTTTATACAACTTTTGATTAGGATTAGTGAACCACCACGCAGCATTGATTTTCGGTTAAAACAACTGGCCACATTATAATTCTCGTAATTAATTAACATTTCAGAACCTTTTAACCAATGCTCAGTTATGAAAATAATGTGAAACATTGTTGTTTCTTAAAACAATTCATTTTCTAATTGTTTGGAGTTAAAAAATTGAATATTATGATGAAATAATTTCAAGGATTTATGCTTAGCACCTTTTCTACAATTAACAGATTGTAGTGCTAGAAAATACCTTTTTGTTTTTAAGTGAAACTATACTATTAGTGGTACCTTCTGTTGTCTTACAAACTAGTTTAAATTATCAGAGCCAACCACCTCAACATTAGTACTATTACTAATTGTGGTGCTAACTAAAGGTGACTTCGACATACTACTTAGGTCTGGGTTAATAATAAAAGCTAATAGTCTAGCTATTTGACGTCTAAAACTAATCGGCAGATACACAGTATCCCTAGTCGACCTTAGCTTATCAACAAAAATGTTAATGTCAAAAAATAGAAACTTGTCACTATGGTGACTAACTAAGAAATGCATGTAATTATTTAATATGTGAATGTCGTTGTTTTGCCTATTTGAGAAGTGCTCAAAGTATGGGAAAGCACACAAAATTATTTTCTTGCAATTTAACTTTAGTAATTTGGTGACACTTTCAGTGATGTCATCTTTTGTTACATTATAACTATTACCTATAAGTACTGTAATAATGCCATTTGGATCATATTAATTCGTAATTATTGAAGACATTATTTGTGTGTAGGAAGTCTGTGGCATACGACTCAGACTCAACTGAGTTTGAGTTTGAGTTTGAGTTTGAGAAGTTTTGAGAAGAATGACTCAGGTTGTTGCTAAGTAATTTTCCTAACCCTTTTCCAAAACTATCAGAAAACATAATGGAGCAGTAACAAACTTTACTAGTACAAGGGAGAGAGCTTGCTTCCGTCTGCACTACTTGCACTGGACCTTGTTCAATATCTGGTGAATCTATATTAGGAATGGAGACCTGAGCAAGTCCAGGCTGGGACGGGTTCTCCGTTGCCTCAGGTTGGAGCTTGCCAAGTTCGGATTTCCTTTGCAATGAACATTGAAGGCCGCTGAGAGTCAGCAGGTCCACTTTGACTGCTTTAGAATTGCACATGTCCACTAACTCATTTGCAGGAAGGATGTGCTCCTGAATTTGTTTTTCAGACCTTACATACTTAGTATACAGTGAATGAATTGACTCTTCCAGTACCTGAATTTCAGACTGCAAGCGTTGAGAATCAATCTCATAAATGTTTTTACTGTCTTCTAATTTAATTAGATAGTTATTTAATTTACTTTTAAGAAAACCACGTTATTTTCTTAGTTTAATATTATTGGAACTGTGTTTTTAATGATTCCTAAATTTATTGAATTTATTTATGATTTTATTTAGTTTTGCATATTTTTTTATTTTATTTTGACTTACTTTATAACTACTATTATTATGTTTTAATATAGAATCTTCAGTAAGGTCTATTGTTATTAAGGACTGAGGGTTGCAATTACTATGAAATAATTCCTTGTATAAATTATTTGTTTCCTTAGCTTGAGTACATTCCTTTTGTTTCTGGAATTCATTAATTTGTACATTAACATAAACATATTATTCTTCTAGGTCCCTAACCTTATGCAAAGCCTCCTCATATAAGTTACTGCAGTTGTTGAAACCATCTGTAATTAACCGCAATTTGTCCCGTTCATCAACAACATCCAGGTATTGTCGATGTAGGTCTACTAGCTCCTGTTTTAAGCTAGTATTTTTGTAAACAACCTTCTTGACTTCTTTCTCACTATCCTCTATTTACTGTAACAGCTGTTCACATTTACTGTTTGAAGCCTTATTATTTTGTAGGGTCGTTTTCAATTTAAGCTCCAACTCCTGAGTTGCAGTCTTGCGGGTCATCACAGGCATGGTTTCAGTTCAGGAATAAGTACTGAAAGTAGAATGAAATAAACGGTGAGAACTAATTAGACAGTCAAACAAAAAGGGAAAGCTAGAAATGAAGGAAAAATGGGAGAAGTTAGTGTTGCTTAAAAGGTATGTGGCGGCATCTACACAGCCACATGCGAACAAACGCATCAATCCTGCATCGCGCAAGCAGAGTACCGCGCAGATAGCATTTATACAACTTCCCGACAACAATCATCGGGCAGTTGCCCATCAGATACGACATCCATCTGGTCGGAGGATCCTCCCTTTTCCAAGAGTATGAGTGAATTTTACACCCTGTTTCTCATATCTCTAAACTGGTGACCCCGACGTGATGAACATTATCTCTTCACTGGTGACCCCGACGTGATACCGAGTATGAACATCATATCTCTTCACTGGTGACCCCGACGTGATCCTCATATCTCTTCACCGGTGACCCCGAGTATGAACGTCAGCGCAGCCTTTTTTTTTTTTTTGTTCCCGGGGTGGAAAATCCTCATGGATGTCCTCCCCCCTGGGGCGGGCGGAGGGGTCTGTCAGACTCTTACTGACTAAAAACCAACCCGGTGTTCCATCTCACACCTACGCCGGGGTCGCGGGAACCCCGTCTAGGGCGGGGGGAGTGAGGTGTACTCCCCCCGCAACGTCTGTGGTCGGCGCGCGAGGAACACTACGCGCGCCGCCTTCTCGGGTCCTGATGTTGGGAGGCGACGGATGTCCCCGAATCCGTCGCCCCTGGACCCATTTAGGGGGGCTGGAAGAGGGCGTTGTCCGCCCTCCGCCTGCGCCCGGTGCGCCTGCTGCGGATCGGGAGAGTGGACGAGATCTCTCTCTCCCTTTCCGCAGCCTCCTTCTGCGAGATGACTGTTTCGCAGAAGGAAACCACTGCGTCCCATGACTCGGCGCTGCCGACCATCGAACTCACTACGGTCGGCAGCGACAAGTCACTGCCTACTTCTGAGATGAGGGCACGGCGCGGCTCCTCCCAAGCGGCACACTCTGCCAGCGTATGCCACGCCGTGTCCTCCCGGCAGTCGACGCAGTGGTGACACCGAGCGTCCGGCTCCCTGTTTATGCGACACAGGTACTTCCCGAAGCAGCCATGCCCCGAGAGCACCTGCGTCGCCCGAAACGACAGGGAGCCGTGCCTCCTCCCGAGCCAGAGGTCGAGCACTGGCCGGACCGCCTCGATGGTGACGAGGCCGGCGGTAGGGCGTGAAAGCCTGTCCGCCATTCCGCCACCAGGACCTCGCGAAGCTGCGACCGACGCTGCTCCATATGGCGCTGCATCGGCCGCTCACCCCGCGCCCTCGCTTCCTCGCGCCACCGATAAAGTGACGCGAGCACCTTCGCGTCTAGGTCCCATGGCGGGGATCCGGCCAGTGCACAAGCCGCCTCGTAGGAGATCGTGCGATACCCCCTTATGACTCTGACGGCCATTGCTCTGTGCGGCTTTCGCAGCACAGAGATGCTGGTGGCCGTCAGGTCAGCCGCCCAGATCGGGGCCCGTAAAGGGCCATCGATCGCACGATCCTCACGTAGAGCCGCCTACAAGCGGCGCTCGGGCCCCCCAAATTGGGAAGCAGCGTTGCCAGCGCCCCGGCCGCGCCCAACAACTTGGGCGCCAGCCGCCGGAAGTGGGGTCCGAAGTCCCACCGGCTGTCGAGCACCAATCCCAGATATTTCATGGTGGGCTCGACAGCGATCCGGACCCCCCCGACCACAATGCGTGATCCGGCCGGCGGCGCCCGCCGCGGGCCATGAAACACCATGGCCTCCGACTTGTTGAGGGCCACCTCCAGGCCGAGGCGCCGTATGCGGCTCACCGTGAGTGAGACAGCCGCCGTCGCGAGCAACGCTGCCTCCCTGTGCGAACTCCCCCGGGCCGTGACCAGCGTGTCGTCCGCGTAACACGTCAGGTCCGCGCCCGGCGGGAGCTCGCCCCTCAGCACCCAGTCGTACCCGATGTTCCACAGGAGCGGTCCCACTACCGATCCCTGTGGAACACCGCACGACACCTGGCGCTGGTTTCCGCCATCACGTCCCGTAGGTGACACACCTCCCCGCCAGATAAGCCCCCACGATGCGGCGGAGGTAGAGAGGTACCCGATGATAACGCAGTGCCTCCCGAATACAACTCCAGGGCAGGGTGTTGAAGGCGTAGGAGATGTCCAAGGACACCACCACCACCACCCCGCACGTCAGCGCAGCCTTCGTGCAACTACTTCAGCGTGACGTCATCATCATCACTCCCGCAAGTCACACAGCCAGCCAGCAACCACGGCTTGAACGGTTGTCCTGACCATCAGCATGCAGCGCAAGCGCATACCTGGTCATCACCTTCAGCCTCATCAGCAACCTTGGCACAGCACACTGCACATTCGGCCGGTCCACAAGCAGAGCGCTTAATCCCTCTCCTGGTCGACATCAGCAGTCAGCCACCCCGACTCACTGGGGCATCTTCGCAGACAGTTCCGACTCACCGCGAACTATGCGACACACGGTTCCAACCCACTGGAACCCAACTGGCATTGGCAAGCATCGCAAGATACAAGACTTAATCCACTATCGACCTCCGGTTTTCGGAGGGGAGTGATGTGGCGGCATCTACACCGCCACATGCGAACAAACGCATCATTCCTGCATCGCGCAAGCAGAGTTTACCGCGCAGATAGCATATATACAACTTCCCGACAACAATCATCGGGCAGTTGCCCACCAGATACGACATCCATCTGGTCGGAGGATCCTTCCTTTTCCTAGAGTATGAGTGAACTTTACACCCTGTTCATCATATCCCTTCAGGTAAATGAGGTAGTCTGCTGAATCTTATTGAAATGCAACTGATTTGTTCAGATCAAATCCAAATTTACATTTATTCTATTTACTTATAATTTTACTTTTGCATATGTGGGTAGAATGCCTACTATAATAAAATCGCTCCTCGTACCAATAGCATCGACATCTTCTCTAATCCATTCCGTCAATTCCGTACAAGACTTTTAACCAGCTCGGATTCTCAAGACGTCTGTGCATCGTGAGCCGCACATTATTATATAGTATATCTTTATTAATTGTATCAACTTCAATTTCCTTTGTTTGTTATTTTTTGCTAAATTTATCTTTATTTCCCATCGTAAGTATTCGTGAACATAACTCATTTTACAACCTGTAACCATTACAACTAACAAGTCTATGCTAGTGCTGTGTACTTCTGTAAGTGACGTATTCACTATACCAAAAACTGTATGTGATTTTTGTTTGTGTATGTTTTAGTGAGTAGGTCGTTGTAGTGCCTTAACAATAAATAAATAAATAAATCCGTCGCGAGACCTTTAAATTAATAATGTCTTTATTTTTTGTTACGTCGTCTCTCGACGTCTCGCCTCGTTATTTTTGACAGTAACATTTTATTTCGTTATTCATGTCTTAGGTTTTCTTTTCTTGTCAGGGTTATTATAGCTTTCAAGTTTGTTCTTGCAAAAATTTAAATTAACATATTTGCTTGACATAGCCGTTGCCAGATTTATTACGGTTCGGTTTTTGCATTACGTTGAGCAGAACTGACAAAAATATGTAAATCAAGAAATATTTGATATGTTGGCGATTATTTAATAAAAAATTCTTTTTAAAACCCATTGATAGAGTCCAGTATCTATTACAGATATAGTTCAGATAACGCCCTACTGCTAGTCCAAAATTGGTTCACTGCTAATAGTTTAGTACTAAATGGAAATAAAACGAAGTGCATTAGATTTTCTTTACCATACGTCAAGAGTAGTGATTGTGAGATAGTATTGAATCAAGAGAAACTAGAATTCGTCGGTTTTCATCAAGCTCGACTCAAGGCTACAACGGGGTCCTCATTTAACATCTCTTGCAGGACGGCTGGTTCAGTTCAGCCGCTTACACTGTCAGAAAAATCAGTCAAATTACTGCTGTAGATACCGCGAGGCTGGTCTATTTTAGTTACTTTCATAGTATCATGTCTCACGGTATTTTGCTTTGGGGTCGGACTGCAGACATCGAATCTACTTTTATTCTGCAGAAAAGAGCCATCAGAACCATATATAATATAATCTCCGAAGGCGCAAATCTCTAAGGGAATTGTGTGGTGGCCCAGTGGCTGCGACTCACGAGTTGTAGCCCGTAGGTTCGAACCCGGACAGGCGCTTTACTTTGTGTTAATTATTTATTCACCACTGCTCTCAAAACGGTGAAGGTGAAACATCGTGAGGAAACCGGTAGAAAAGCCCAATAACACTTTGCCCGACCTGGGAATCTGGGAACCCATGCTCAGCTGTAGCTCTAGATATTAACATCATGACAGTACCTTGTCAATACATCTATGAAAACATCATGTACGTAAGAAAAAAATTACATCTTTTCAGTAAAAGAGGTGAAAGACATAATAATAGTACTATCAATCGGAACCTATTAGTTCAACCAGGTTTCAGACTGGCTAAAGTAGACCACTATGCAAGCAGGCATATTATAAGTTTAGGGATTACATCACTGATAAAAATGCTTGGCTTAATGCTGGTCCTGCTCCACACCACAACTAATTAATTAACATTTGAAATGCTGTTGGAGCTGCTGAAGATTATAAGAATATATACATTCTATAAACTCAATCTCCTTTTTATTGTATAGATGCATTGCACAGGTGTGAGTACGTTGTACTATAGAGCTACCATTTATCGGGTAATGTCATAGATTGACTTGAACGTGCCCTGGCGGCTGATAGTATGTCATTCTCACTCAAATGTCTCGCTGACGGTGGTCCCTTCAAATGGTTGAGCTGAATGGTGCTGATCCATGCGTTATGTTCGTGAATGGGCACCGTCAGTTGGAACTGGTCATCTCTTAGCTGCCACGGCTTATTTTAATAATTTATTCATTGGATGGTTTTTAATTATGTTTTGCTGCACTCTGGACGCTTTTAACGTGTACGGTTGTACATCGTTCTCACATATAGTGTCAACATTCATCGATGTAACCAATATATTTGTAACAACAACATTATTTAAAAGAGTGTCCATGGAGTTTCTTGCCCGTTCTTCTCCATAGGTACCTACTACGCTTTGGAATGGGCAACTAGCTTCTTATTTCTGACTGACCGACTCCTTGACAATTCCAAAGTGCCTGGAAATGGTTTAATTGAAATAAATACTTTGAGTTTGAGTTGAGACAGTAGTGTATGGTCAGTAAAATGTAAGTAATCTTTAACGATGTATGTAACTTGTAACTTTCTAGAAAATTAACTGTCCCTAACGGAACTGGTTAAACGTTAACAATGTTCTTAACTTAATTTATGACCGTATAATAAATTACGCGCCGTACCATTACGGTCGAATAAATGGCAGTACAATGGTGAGCCAAACAATTTTCCGGCTAGTAGTCTTGACATTTTTCTTAAACTACCTCGAAATGTTTGTGATAAAGCAGCCATGAAAATATTCAGCTACAGCCTTTGACAAGAAAATAAAGCGAAAAGAAAAGTCAAAAGGAATTAATGTAATATCAAATCCTTCGAAAGAGATTTACATCTTTGTTGGTACAGATAACTTTTATTTATTTATAGCAGCTTTTCTCAAAAAAATGCTATGAATAATAAATTCACCGAAAAATATGAAATCATAAAGTTTAATGTTAACTAAACCCACATGCGGGGATTTAAAAGTTAGAGTGGGTTCTATATTCTATGCTAGAAGGTTTGGTTTCCGACTAAGTCCTTCAGGTGAACCATAAAATTATTCGTGACGTAGAGTTGCTATAACATGTTCACATCCTCACTTGTTACAGCCCCTTCCTATTCTTGTCAAGACAAGTACAAACGCTGAATGATAAACGGAAAACCTGAATGTGTATGTTAGATTTTGAACTTTTCAAACATTATATAATGACTAGTATTTGACTTTCGGTTCAAACGCAGTGATGTGCATGTGCATCATGGAGATTTGTACTCCGATTGATATTTTTTTATGTCATGCAAAGCAACTGCTGTTGTCTGCTGAAAAACCTACTTACGAGATATTTAGAACGATGATATCAAAAGTTACTCAACTACAGTGAGAGAAACCTGAAAGGTTCGGTCCACTTTTGTACCTTTTTGTGTTCGATAAGTTTAAATAAATATCTAAATAAAGGCGAAAACTTTTAACGTTTATATTTTCATTCCTACTACCGTAAAAAAACCGCTGCAACTATTCGCTTTACGGTACACTTCTGAAAATAAGAAAACAATTACCTAACTAACAATATCTCAAGTCTAGTTCTCTAGGACGCGAGCCAGAAAAAAAGATATTAGCTTTAAATAGCGTTCTACAAAAGACTCCGTCAGACTTAATATCACAAGATTAAGAAAAACTGCCGCTTTTTATTTGTTAGAAGATTGAAATAATTTAAGTTTGCTATGATGAGTCTTCATGTGTTCTGTGTCTATTATTTAAGATAGATATATATCTGTGTATATATTTTAGTATATTGTATACTTATTATTTACACCAAGGATAGCCCCATATTATTTCCAGGCAAATCACTGTCCATTCCAATAAAAAAAATTGTTTATTTAGATACATAAATTGTTTTCAGAAATACATTACTTAATGGCAGGTCTAGGGCCCCTCTGATTTCTCGCAACATTCACGTTCTCACGACGTTACATTGTGTTTTTAGAAACATTCTTACTTTTATTTTCGGAACATGCTATTGAGCTTCTTTTCAAACAAAGTAAACCGTCAAATTGATTATGAAGGCTATTCTAATAAATCATAGACACACGTTGTAGTTATTTACATGGTGTGGTTTACTGTTACAGCTGCTTGGGCCCCTTCATATCTTAATATTTGACACTAATTACTTACTATGAATGGAAATAAAATAATAATTCAGCAGCAGTTTTTATAGCTTAAAAATATACTTTATTAATTCCACACGATCAAACGTTTTGTAGCATTTGTTCTCCGTTGAGTCTAAATGGCTTGCTTTATGACCTTAATTATTCTGACGATCTATGAATGACTAACTAAACTAAAAAAAAAAAAAATATTTTGTACTAAGTAATTGTATACGATCATCTAAATATAACTACCCTTATGTGGTTTTAACATAACTTTAAATAAAAAGCTTGTTCTAAGAAACAGGAAGGCATTTGTTGCATTATGCATGTCTAAAGAATTGAGACTTTTTTCCGGATTTTCAAACAATCTTTACTTTAGGATTATCAAACGACTCAGCACAATCTAATCTTTGCTTTAGGAATTATCACACGACCATACGACGACAGAATGGAAAGATGTGCGCAAGTTTTTAAAAAGCTGATTGTCTGAACCTAATACAGGATGTAGAGAAACGGAACTTTCCCTCAGTAAGCAAATTATTAGGGCCCGTACAGGCCCGGGCGGGCTTCAGAGATGTTCATTCGACTATTTTTAATATCGGTTTGGATATTAGATTTCTTACGAACAGTTAAGAAGTATTTTTGCTTACAGTTTTTCACGTTTATTTAATTTCTAATAGATATTAGTATTTCAATATTTTTAAATACAATTAAAAAAATACTGTAAGTGCAGCAAGCAATTGTTATATAAAGAGTTAACTCTAGAAACCTTACATCTTGCTCAAAATGTACGGCAACGCACAGATACTCATAAGGGCTTACGGTAAGAAATTAAGTCACTGGTATTTAATGTTGTGTCATGCAATAATTTAATGGAACGGCCATGATATACGTTTTGACAACGATGTAAGGTATGTAGAGTTAGAGGCTTGGCTCTACATTAGATCTGATAACTTTAAAGCATTGAAAGCGTTATGAAGTTTTGGTAACCTACTTTACATGAAACGTTTTTGGTAAACTTTAATTTGTTTTTGCAGTGCTATAATTTCATTATATTTTAGCGATGCTAATGTACTGATATTAAAATGCACATACATTTTAAAATCATAACCCATGCTTCTAGCATGGTCAGGTAACAAAGGGATTTCTTGCACGCCAGCAGCTAATTTCTTCATAGCCAACGAAAAAGAGTTCCTACTTCGTTGTTTATGTACAGTAGCGCTCATAAGTTCATAAGCATTCTCAATAAGCAATAGATTGACGCTTCGGTTTCACTTGCAACCTTCTTCTATGAGTTGTTTCTTTACTATAGACACGCACACACACTCACTTTGTCTGTAATTGATAGTAGTTCATAATTTCAACTAACCTAGCATGACGCATGCTAGCTTACGTAATACAAAAATGGCATCAAGATAAACTTCTATGGAACTACAATGTAAATAAGTGAGAATTGAAAGTCAACGAGACTAAGTTTTCTGGATATTGAAACTTTCAAATCGATACAAAAAAAAAAACTTGCACCGACTAGACATAACGGACGCTACCTAACAGCCTACCATCGATACTTGTCGGTCTCTTGCCCCTGGGGAAAGCCTCCTTCCGCGCTGATGCCGGAGCGGCTTAGTCCGCAGAGGCCGTCTCCCTTTTTTTTTGTTTTTTTTGCAGCGAAGAAAATGCCTATCGCATACCGCGCCGTCCGGGGAGACTACGAGGTTATGTGGGGCTTGCACCCACTAAAAACTCCGCCTGTGCGCCTACTTTCGCCTTGATGGGTGAGCTGCGAGAACTGCTACGCATGACATTCGCGGCCCATCCAGCGTGGCCCACTTCTGGGCGCCCTCTTCTTTGCCCGCCTCCGGGCTTCCTTCTCCTTCGGCGATGTCCGGGTGCACTGGGACATCACCACAACTCCAGGGGTCATGCAACATGAAGGATAGAGTCCCCGATCTTTCGTCCGCTGACCCCTGTTATGGCGGCATCAAGTCGGCGTTTCGCCGTCTGCGCCGTCCTACCCTTCTGCGACGAATCGGGTCAGTGAGAGAATCTGCCTCCCTAACCCGCTCCGCCGCTTCTTTTTGCGAGATAACATCCTCGCAGAAAGACGCAACCACCTCCCATGCCCTTTCACTGCCGACCATAGTTCTAACAACGGCCGGCAGCGTCAGGTCTTGCCCAATTTCTGCCGCTAAAACACGACGCTGCGCCTCCCAGGCAAGGCACTGCTCGATAGTGTGCAGGGCCGTGTCCTGGTTGTAACCACACTGGTGACACACGGGGGTCGCCTCCCGTCTTGCTACTTTGTGCAGGTACTTGCCAAAACACCCATGCCCCGACAGTACCTGCACCAAACGGAAAGACAACGTCCCGTGTCGCCTCCGTACCCACTCCTCTAGGATAGGCTGGATAGCCCCAACAGTCCAGTGACCGGCGCTAGGGGTCCTCCTCTCCGCCCATTGCCTCATGATGGCAATCTTCGCCTCTCTGCGCCACCTCATCACCACTTCAGGCGGCGGGCCACTGCCGCTCTCCGCTCGAGCTTCCGCACGTCGCAGGTGAACATCGGCGAGGACTTGCGCCTCCAGATCCCACGGGGGTGTTCCCGCTAATGCGAACGCCGCTTTGGCTGAAATCGTGCGATATCCGCGTATTACCCTGACCGCCATGACCCTTTGCGGTCTCCGCAGCTGAGCCTTGTTCTGGGCAGTCAGGGAGTCCGCCCACACTGGAGCGCCGTACAGCGCCATCGAGCGCACCACCCCCGTGTAAAGCCGTCGGCAGCTCGCACTCGGTCCACCCAGATTCGGCAGTAACCGACCCCGATCCCTTAAATTAGGCTTTTTCAACGCAAATGGCGTTTCAGGTCAACGCGACGAGATCGCCGCTTTCCTCCGCGACCATCAGCTTGACATCCTCCTCATACAGGAAACCTTTTTAAAATCGCATCACCGAAACCCGAATATTTTGGTGCCGATTCTCTTGTCACAAACGCCTCTAAACTAGACTAAAAATCACTAAAATTTGGTTTAATTCTGTCAAATGACGATTTTCCATTCTGAAATTGACTATAGTGACACAACTTAACTATATTTTAGTTTGACAGCACTAAGATTGCACTGAGTTATTAGTTATTCATTAATGGCTATTTTGCTATTCTGAATTTTACGTTTTTCACCAAAAAATTTGATTGTCGAACTAAATCTGAACATGAATCTGACTATTTTTAATCGCGATTAAAAAGGTGTGGAATAAAATTAGGTGGCGTGAACTAAAATTCACACCAACACCTCGACTTCATACGTGCAAAAACGGGTCTTTAACTTTCTTTTTCTTTTTTTGCTCATATCTCGAAAACGGTGTGTCCCATCACAAAAATAATGAAAATTTCGACCCCCTTTGTAACCCTGAAACCACTAAATCTCTACATGTAGATATTTTTATTTTATATTTTTCACACAAAAAGTCAAAACTTCCATAGAAAACACGTCGAGGCTGCCCCCAGGCTGCCCCCACGCTGCCTCCGGCTCTAACAAAGACGTTGCGAAATCAAAAAAAAAAAAAATAACACGTGGACTCGCGACTGTCAAATTCGATTAGTTGTGTCAAAATTATTTTTAAATTTAGAGATTTTTTTTCGCAGAATAGCTTCAAGATTTTCATAGTAAAAAGTAAGGAATTTTAGTGATAGTTTAGTTAGTTTAGTTCGGATTACAAGAGAATCGGCACCAATGCCAACTTTAAACTAGTTCGCAATGACAGGTCTCGATGCCACAAGGGTGGCACACTAATATACTTTAGGAAATCTTTGTTTTGCATCCCTATAGACCCACCTCCTCTCTTCTCCCATCTGGAGACCTCTATCTGTCGGGTCGGCATGACCGGTCACCTACCGATCACCATCATCTCTGCTTATATTCCATCATATTGGCGGGGGATCTTAATGCCAAACACCCGGCGTGGAATAGTAGCACGACTTCTTCCAGAGGTCGGATCATTTTCAAGTTCGAAGGCGAATCCCTTAACTTTGACGTCATCGCTCCAATGAGTCCGACTCATTTCCCCGGAAATCTCAACCATCTTCCTGATATACTCGATGTAGCGCTGCTCAAGAATGTGAACCTCCGTTTGCAATCGATAGAGGCGTTCCACGAGCTTAACTCTGACCACCGCCCAGTAGTCATGCATCTTGCACCCTACTCGGGCCCTACCGACCCCAACCGCCCCCCTCAGACCCAGATGATAACCGACTGGAGGAAAGTAGGCGAAAGACTGAAATCCACCACGTCGCCTCACTTGGACACCATTCCAGATCACTTAGTGTCAGTCGCCGACACGACGGCCGCAATCGACTCGTTTACAGAGCACGTACAATCCGTATTGACGGATTGTTCACGGGAAGTTCCGGTGATGGAAGACCATCGCTGGAAACTACCTACTGACGTACGTGGCCTGATAACCGAGAAGAACGCGGCCATTCGTGCCTACGACTCCTTCCCATGTGACGCAAACAAAGCCCACATGTGCCATTTACAGCGTGCTGTAAAGAAACGCATAGGGGAGGTTCGCTCTGAGGGCTGGAACAAGATGCTCAGTGAACTCGAGCCCACTCATCAAGCCTTCTGGCAATTACAGAGGAAATTGCGTTCCTCAGAAGAGGGCTCTATGCCTCCTCTCGTCCGCCCCGACAATAGTGTCGCTTTCGACAGTCCCGAAAAGGCTGAATGTCTTGCTGACAGGCTAGAGTCCCAATGTTCTCCTAGCTCTCAACCAGTAGACCAAGCTCATCTGAACAAGGTCGACGCTGATGTCGAACGGAGAGCCTCCCTCCCTCCCGTCGAAGACCCTGATGATCCTCTGCCTCCCGTCACTCCAGACGAAGTGCACGACATCATTAAAGGGCTCCACGCTCGTAAGGCCTCCGGTTCGGATGGTATTACCAATAAGGTATACAAACTCCTTCCTGCCCCGCTAATAATGCTTATGACCGCCATCTTCAATGGCGCCTTGAGCAACAACATCTTCCCACAAGCATGGAAAGAAGCCGCCGTCATTGGTATCCTCCAGCTACCGCCCTATTAGCTTACTCAATGTTCTCGGCAAAATCTACGAGAGGCTTATTTATAAGCGTCTCAAAGACTACGCCGAAGCAAAGAGCCTCATTCCCAACGAGCAGTTTGGTTTCCGAAGCCAACACTCGGGCACCCAACAGGTCCACCGTATCGTAGAACACTTATGCGCTGGTCTGCAGCGTAACGCGACGACGGGTGTGCTATTCTTCGACATAGCGAAAGCCTTCGACAAAGTCTGGCACAACGGCTTGATATACAAGCTTTACCAACTAGGAGTGCCAGATCGTCTCGTGCTTATCTTACGAGACTTTTTGTCGAATCGCACCTTTCGCTATCGCATCGAGGGAGCACTCTCGTCCCCTCATCCTATTCGCGCCGGTATCCCTCAGGGTTCCGTACTATCTCCTCTCGTCTTCACGCTGTTCACCAGCGATATCCCAAAAAGTAAAAAGGCTCAGTTAGCTCTCTTCGCCGACGACACTGCCGTTTACTATACCGGTCACTGTCCCAACGCTATAGCTCGTACTCTCCAAACCTCCGCAAACGTTTTAGGCGCTTGGTTCCGGAAATGGAGAATCGAGGTAAACCCCGATAAGAGTCAGGCGCTTCTCTTCTAGAGACATCGTCGATTCCCCCTCCCCCTTCCCAGCTCGATCACTATGTACGGCAAGCCGATCCCTTGGGAAAAGCAAGCCAAGTACCTAGGCGTGATCCTCGATCAAAACCTAACGTTTAAACAGCACATTAAGGCGGTTCGCGCGCGCGCCGCTTTCGCTCTTGGTAGACTCCACTTCATTCTGACAGCCCGTTGCAAACTGTCACTTAAATGCAAGCTGCGTATCTATACCGTAGTCATCCGTCCCATCATGACCTATGCCTGCGTTGTATTTGCGCACGCTCACCCACGTCATCTCCATAAGATGCAGACCCTCCAAAACCGTTTCCTTAGAAAGGTCACAGGTGCCCCCTTCTATGTCCGTAATATAGATCTCCACATAGACCTTAAAATGCCAACCATAAAACAGTTCATGAAACGCTTATCGAAGCGTTTCTTCGACTGTGGCATCAAACACCCAAACCCCTTGATCTCAGCGGCCGCCCGCTATACTCCCTCCCGCATTAGCAGTATTCGCCGACCAAGGCATACTTTAATCGACCCCGATGACGCCACTACCCTCCTCCAGGAGAGCAGTGAGGCCACCAGCACTTTACATAAGCGCAAAACCCGATCGCCGTCATACCGTCCTCGCCGCCGAGGCCCGCCGCGACGCCCAAATCCACGCCCCTCCCGACCCTTGCTCGAGCCAGCCCGTGCCGCTGAGCCTGTAGCTTTAAATTCGTCCCTAAATCACTCAAATCCTGATCCAGCTAGTCCCTTGCTGCCCTCTTCCAGCGACGCCCTAAGCCGAGGTTCGTACCCCACGGGGGGTGCCCTTAGCGTTGTCGCTTTGTTTTTAAGTTAGTTCATAAGTTTAAGTCCTGGCTGGAGGCCTTAATTTATTAGGGCAACCACAGGCAAGTCCGTCTAAGCAGACGACAACCTCATAGGTTGACCTGCGAGATGATATTTATAAAAAAAAAAAACCTTGAAGCGCACCTCCGGCTCTAACTCCCTAACAAAACTTCACGGGGTAAGGCAAAAGAAATAAGTAAACAAGTGGACTCGCGATTGTCAGATTCGATTTTAGTTGTGTCAAAAGTTATTTTAAATTTAGAGTTTTTTTTTGCAGAATAGCTTTAAGATTCTCATAGTCAAAAGTAAGGAATTTTAGTGATAATTTAGGTTGTTTAGTTCGGTGTACAAGAGAATCAGCACCAATATTTACTTTAATCTTTTTTTCCCCTTTGTTGAAGATTGGCCGCCAACCCCAACTATCCACCAAAAGCCGGTGGACAGTTGGAGCTGACGTTGCCCAGGGTGCGCCGCGTGGAGGCTCTTCAACAAGCGGCCCCGCCGAGACGAGCCTGCTTCTAATTTTTTTAACATATCACGGCACCATTACACCCGGCCTGCTTCTGAGCATCGGTGAGGTCGTGCGGAACCCCGCATGAAACTATCCTCCTCACGCGAAGATGCACGTGTTGAATTTCGTGAAGGGTTCCCGATCCAACCTGCAGTATGTGCTGAAACCATGCACAGGCACGTTTGAAATGTCAAGAAGTGGGTCAGTCGAAAATATGAAGCTAGCTGCCCATTTCAAAGCGTAGTAGGTACCTATGGAAAAGAATGGGCAAGAAACTGCATGGACACTCTTTTAATCAATGTTGTTAGAAAAATATTAGTTACTTCATTAATGTTGATATTTTATGTGAGAACGATGTAAAAAAGACGTACACTTTAAAAGCGTCCAGAATGCATTAAATAAAACAACCCAAACCTTAAATTATTAAAATAGGCTATGGCAGCTAAGATATGTCCAGGCCCAAATGACAGCGCCCGTTTACGAACATGACACATGGGTCAGCATCATTCAGCTCTACCATTTTGAAGGGAGCTGAATAATTCAAGTGCGAGTGTCTTGCTATGACATACTATCAGCTGCCACGGCACATTCAAGTCAATAAAAGACACATTACCCTTTAAATGGTATCTCCATAGTATTTAGTACTCTCACCTGTGCCTCATTTATATAATACAGGTTAGGTTATGGAGCAGGACTAGCATTCAGCCAGGCATTTTTACTAGCGATGTAATCCCCTAACTTATAATATGCCTGCATAGTGCGTTTAATAAAAGATTAGAATTTCGAAATTGTACCATTTTCAACAGTTCTCCATAAATGATGAGTCTTTTTACCATGCCTGAAACCTAATAGGCGCGACTTGTAGTTTAACAGTTATGTCTTTCACCTCTTTTACTGTAAAGATGTTTTTTTTACGCACATGATGTTCTCATAGATATATTGACAAGGTACCGTTAATATCCTTAAACAGTTCCCTATCGTGCCTGTGGAGATTTCATGTGGCTCTGATAGCTCTTTTCTGTAGAATAAAAATAGACTAAATGTCTGCAGCCCGTCCCCAAAGCAAAATACCGAATGACATGATACTATGAAAGTAACAAAATATACCAGCATCGCAGTATCTACATCAGTAAATTGACGGATTTTGCTGAATTTTACGTACCGTTCTCTATATGGTAGGTTTTCCCTATTGTCTTAAATCTTAGGGATTTTTAGGATGGTTTATTTTCACCCCACTTAGAGTAATTAAGCTTTTTTGTGTAACGAATAAGGGATTGATTTGATTAAGTGATCGGCATTCTCATCGTTCATTCGCTGAGCAATCCGATTGGTCTACGCATGAGCATAGTAGCGCCATGCTTCCGTGTGTGGTTTTTCGCGATACTAACTGTTCTTAACTCGAAAAACTGACGTGCACAGCGCACTATAAATATTTTTTAAAAGAAAAAGGTCTTTCGGGGTATTCGTGATTACCACCCGCTCGAGATACGAACAGTTATACGAACACAGCGCCTATGGAATACATTTGCAGTGAAGTGTTCAGGGTCCAAGACATCTGGACGCGCTACTAAGCCATCATCAGCGCGAAACATCGTACAGGAGTCTGCGGTAAGCTTTTTCGAATCCTCACCCTTTTTCTACTTTACACTGCACATCCAGCCGTCCTGTAAGATATGTTAAATGAGGACTCCATTGTAGCCTTGAGACGAGCGTGATCCGCAGGAAAACAGTTGTATATAATTAATTTCTCTTGATTCAATACTATCTCACAATCAAAAAGTTAAATTGTTTTTCCAAAGCAGTGAACCAAGTTTGCACCAGTAGTAGAGCGTTATTTACGTCGTCAAAATTTGTAGCACGGCTACCTATCATAAAAGTAAAGTAAATGTAGTTCTTAAATAATACCATTTGTGGTTGATTTATTAATAAATGGAGTAGGCCATTAATAAACACTAAACAGAGGAAAGGACCCCGATATCGAGCATTGTGGAACACCCATTTTTACGTTTAAACAAAGTGCATTGACACCATCTATTGAACTTGCTGCTTGCAATATGGGCTAAATTGCAAGCAGCAAGTTCAAGTAAATGGTGTAGTGCCTAAAGTACCAAGCCACTCAGAAAGTATTGCGAAAAAAAGTTTTTAGACTGGCCAGGTAGGTTAGGTAAATAGGCACGTTCCAATTTTAAAAGTTCCCTCCTCATTGTTTGCGAATTAATTTAAATTATCGTGTCTCATAAAAACTGTTCTGCACCGGGAACATTTTCGCACTATGTAATTTTACGATTTCAAGTGTCACCTGAAATCGGACGAATAGTACGAGAGACTTCAAATGGCATTCATGGATGAATGCCCTTCTAAGGCAAGTGGTCGCCCTTTGACGGCTGTTACGAAAGAAAACGTACTAGCAGTGAAAAAAATTATCCTAGACAATAGGCGAGTGACGTATCAAGAGATTCACACCATACTGCAGGTTGGATCGGGAACCATTCACGAAATTCTACACGTGCATCTTCGTGTGAGGAGGATAGTTTCATGCTGGGTGCCGCACGACCTCACCGATGCTCAGAAGCAGGCCCGGGTGTAACGGTGCCGTGATATGATAAACAAATTTTAAGCGGGCTCGTCTCGGCGTGTTTACGACACCATTACAGGTGATGAGTCTTGGATTTATTAAAACGATCCAGAAACGAAGCGCCAGTCGACGGTTTGGGCGTTTCAAAACGAATCAACGCCTATCAAAGTGAAGAGATCTAGAAGCGGGGGGAAGATTTTGATTGCGAGCTTTGTCAATTTGGCTGGCAACTTGGTGTCAATTCCTTTACGGAACCAAAGAAGCATCCACGCTGAATGGTATACTTCCAATTGCTTGGCAGAAGTTTTCTCTGTTGTGAGCAACAAACGACCAAGCATAGGGCTCCGCGGGCTACTGCTCTACCACGACACCGCGACTTCGCTCACCGCGCTCAAAACGTGTTACGTCCTGTACAGCATGCCGGTCACACTCTTGGGTCACCCTCCTGACAGCCCCGACTTAGCAGCGTGTGACTTCTTTTCATTCCCGAAAATACAAAATATTCTCAAAGGGATACAATTTTCGTCACCGGAAGATGCGCTGCTAGCGTTCGAACAGGCTGTAAACGAGGTGTCTACTGCGGACTGGAAAAAGTGTTTCGAAAGTGTCCCACGTACTATCACTGGTTTTCACGTTAACTAGTAAAGATTAACCTGTGTTCCTTCGTTATCATAATTACGGATTAAACTGGTAAATACCGTGTGCGTCGTTTGTTAAGCTTGCTTGCTTATGTAAATAAGCATAAGAGGGGCGAGTAGGGATGTTAAACTAAACGATTTCTGTAATTAGATACAAACTAATATTTTTGTAGGTAAATTAAATCTGTTTTGGAATGCCATCTGGCGTCTAGTTATTTCATTCGAGATATGAAATCGCTATTTCCAGCTATTTATGAATAGAAAACTATCACATTCCACGACACATTTTTTAAAACGTGCACAAAATGAAGCGCTGACATTATTATTTTTCTTTCTCAAAAAAGTTGTAATAGTGTCGGCGATCAGTTAAAACGCTTTTATTTAGCGCTTTTCCTTACTGTCTCCTCACAAACTTTAACAACGACTTCAACAACACTCTTAGGAAGGACGTTTCTCTGATATATGTCGTGAGAAAAACACTGCTACACTCGTTTTATTGGGCAAGCATGTAACACGTTGCTTGTCATCACACCGGTGTCTCAAAATTGTCAAACAACCGCTTTGCCGTCACATTGCAGATTGCTAGGACGCCAAGTACGTATTATTTATAGAGATACTACAAAAGCATTTTGGTTTTGATCACGTAATAATGTTATAAAATATAATTTCCCCGGTACTAACAGAGCTTTACAAACTACCACACAACAATTTATAAACGGTGACAAATAAAACATGGCCCCATTAAACGGTATCAATAAAATTCAAATGTTCGGGTTTTGTAAGGATAATATTTATGCAAATTGTTGCTCGCTCACGTGACCAGTGCTGTGTATGAAGAATTGGTGTTGCATATATACTGGCACACGTCAGTATCATGTTTGATTTTTTTACTGGGGTTTGTCTACGAGGAGCTTTATGGCACTTGTTATGTGCTGAAATTTGAAAATCAAAATTATAAGTGCAGTTCATATTTCAGCATATTAATCAAAAACAGTAAAAACTTTGGAACACAAGATCCAATATCTTCGGTTTATAAATGTGGATACAGAATCTACGTGCAAATATTGATAACCCGCGGAAATAAAGAGGTCACTTTATTGAAATCCAGCAAATTTCAAAAGACTTCAAATTACCGTGAAATGGTTCGTGAAAATTTTTTTTTTTTTTTTTTTTAATACTTTATTAAAAAGAACCAGGTTCTTAATAATTGATTACAATCTAGCCTATACGACTAATAAGCAATTTTAATCTAACTTAATTTGTTACGTGATAATTATTTTAAAACTTAGAAAAGTGCTGATTGAACATTACTCAAGTCCGTTCCACTTTCTTAGAGTCTGATAATTAATGATATAAACACTTTGTTCATGTGTTATTATGTGTGTCACTGTCACTATTATTTCTACACTTTACACTACACTAACTCAAAAGGTTTAGTTCGTTTTAGTCTTCGCACTATATTTGCTTGGTCTAACAGCTGAATTGCCTCGATGTTCACATGTCGATGGAGTCGGTATTCATGGGCCTCAGCAATTTTTTTGATTATATTGGTGACGGGTTCCATTTTTAGGTCACGATGGAGGTCGTCATTTCTTATATACCAGGGCGCATTTACAATACTCCTGAGTACTTTATTCTGGAATGTTTGTATAATTTTGATATTGGTCGGCTTAGTACAGCCCCACAGTTGGATACCATATGTCCATATTGGCATAAGAATATGCTTATATACTAAAATTTTGTTATGTATCGATAGGCAGGAACCCCGTCCAATCAACCAATACATATTTTTAAAACGCATGTCTAGTTCCTGTCTTTTCTTTTTGACGTGCGCTTTCCAGCGCAGTTTTGCGTCAAGCGTTATGCCAAGGTATTTGGCTGTATTTGCGTATGGCACTTGTTGGCCATTTATGAAGATTGGTTGGTAATCACAATTCCTGTTGGTGAAATCAATGTGTAGTGACTTCGATTCATTCAATCTGATTCTCCATTTTTGTGCCCAGTCATGAATTTCATTTACAGCGATTTGTACCTTTTTGATTGCTTCCGTAAGGCATGACCCTGTAGCCATAATGGCAGTGTCGTCCGCGAAGGTTGCGATGGTATTATTTTCCAGCTCTGGCATATCATACGTGTACAACAGGTATAGGACTGGACCCAGCACACTACCTTGAGGCACGCCAGCTTTAATAATTCTTAGATCAGAAAAGGCATCCTCGTGCCTTACTCGAAACATTCTATCTGTAATGTATGCTTGCCAGATATCGGCAAAATCATTGGGCAATATTAGTCGTAACTTGTATATCAAACCCTTATGCCAAACTCTATCAAAAGCTTGTGCCACATCTAAAAATACGGTGGAGCAGACTTTTTTCTCTTCAAGCGTTCTCTCAATGATGTTTGTGATTCTATGTACTTGGTCTATTGTTGAGTGTTTCTCTCTGAAACCAAACTGATGGTCAGGAATTAGGTTTCTTTCATTTATTATAGGTTTTAGGCGTTTTAAAAACAATTTTTCAAACAGTTTCGATAATATAGGCAACAGGGAAATGGGCCTGTATGATGAAACTTCGGTAGGCGGTTTACCGGGCTTTGCAATCATAATCACTTCAGCAACTTTCCATGGCTCAGGAACATGCTTTAGCACGAATGCAGCATTGATGAGCCGAGTAAGCTTAACGATGGCTTTACGTGGAAGGTGTTTTAGGATTTCTCCCGTAATAAGGTCATACCCTGGGGATTTTTTGAGGTTAGTAATTTGAATTTCCTTTGCAACTTCTTTCGGGGTCACAAGCTTAATTCTTTGGTCTTGCCGAATATTGGCAAACTGCAAGTTATCTACAGACCCGTCGTTTGGCTGAAAGGTTTCTTCGAGGTGATGTGCAAATCTTAGAGCTTTTTGCTCATTGCTTATGGCCCACTTTCCGTTATGATCTCTGATAGGGGGGATTGGTGTAATTGGCTTTTTGAGTAACTTTGTCGCTTTCCAAAGAGAGTATTGCGTTGTATGGTCGCTGCTTAACTGACGTAGGTTATTATTAAAAGCCTCATCTTGAAAAGTTCGTATTTCTCTCTTCAGTCTTTTCGTAAGGTTATTCAATAGAGTTTTATCTTGCGGGAATCTAGTTCGCTGCCACCTTTTTCTTTGAGTCCTTTTTTGATGTAATAGGTCTATTATTTCCTTTGGGTAGGTATTTCCTTTAAATTTTTTCATAAGCTGTGGTGTGTTGTTCCATGCACATTGTTGAATATTGTTGTTAAACCTGTTAACTTCAGAATCAAGCTGATCTTTTCTTTTTAATGAAGTTTTAAGGTCAATAATATTTTCTAGGTCTATGCTAAAACTTTTCCAATCTGTAAACTTGTTAACTAATGTCAAGTAATTTTCTCTCAGTAATATTTTGTCACTTAATTGTAATAATATCGGAGAGTGATCGGAGTTCATGTGGTACCCCTCTTCCACCCTCAGATAATTGATAGAAATATTTTTGACAATGAAAAAGTCGATGAGGTCTGGTAGTTTCTGGCGGTCAGTCGGCCAGTATGTAGGTTTTCCAGTACTTATGACCTCACAGCGCATGTCTTTCACTGCACTGAGAAGCTGTCTTCCCTTAGTTGAAGTTAATCTTGATCCCCAATGAGTGTTCTTAGCATTAAAGTCACCGCCTAATATAAATCTCTGTCCAAGGAGTCTGAAGAAGTTTACATATTGTTCTTTGTTTATCGTGTGCCTTGGGGGACAGTATACAGCCGCTACTGTCAAATTAAATTTATTTGTTTTAACTGATATCGCCACAGCTTGCGTGTCTGGCTCCTCGTATTTACACTGTTCGTAATGACTGATATTTTCTCTAATAATGACTGCACTACCTCCTCGTGCCGTGTTGTTAGGGTGCAGCGAGTGATAAACCTTATAGCCTCTAAAATTTACAAAAGACTGTTTAATGAAGTGCGTTTCAGAGATCAAACACACATCAATATTTTCTGTGTCTAAGACTACTTGCAACTCATGTTGATGTTGCAGCAGTCCGTTGGAATTCCAAGCCATTATTTTAAATGTGTTATTCATGTTGGATTTGTAATGCGCTTGATTCTAATTTCTCTAGTCTCTTGTCAAATGAGGATATGCACTTCAATATCTGGTTGAGCTTGTCCTCAAGACTTGATGGTTTTGGACTTGGTTTTACCGCTTGTGCATATGAGACACTTTTAGATGTACTCGTATGTGCAGTTATTGCGGATGACGATGCAAACTGTGCACTTTGTTTTGCTGTCTGTTTGTCGGCGTTTTTAACAATTTGCTTAATGGCAGGGTTGTTAGGTGGATTGTTTTTAGATTTTTTGTTTTTAATCATTTGCATCTCCTTGGCAACTAAACACCCTCTATAGTTGGCTGGGTGAGATAAGCCACAGTGGACACACTTCGGTTTTTCTTGCGCGGGTTTGTTGCAATCAGCTGTAAGGTGTTTGCCGGTACATTTAACACACCTCGGCTCTTTTGAGCAATACTTTTGGGTATGACCATAAGCCTGGCATCTCTTACACTGCGGTATTATTTTAGACGTTTTCAGCGGGTTTATTTCAACTTTAGGTTCGTGAAATGACGTACTTTATAGCAATAACATGACGGTGCTCGCTTCAACCACATGAACTCCATTTCAAAACCACGCTCAAGTTCTTTAAACGCAAAGTTTTTTTTTTAGATCTAGACTAGAACTCTGTGTCCGAGTCTAGGATCAAATCAAAATGTGATAAAATAGTCCACTTTGTTTTCTTTGTATTTGCAAAAGTTTCGTTTGAGAACTTAACTCATAACTTAATTAGATTTAAGTCTACACGAGCGAAAATCAAACCAAGCGTTAAATCAATCCAGAATGTACCAATCTTATTCCACAAGAAAAGTTACAAGAACAATGAGAAATGTTATTGTTAAATTATTTCAGTGACATTTACGAACTTCGGCTAACTTATAAAATTAATATTTAAAGGAAATCTGATAGATTACAAAATAATTTGTGTGTGTCTGTCGACGTATACTTTTAAATAATTTCGGGTTCGTCAAACTTTTAACATCATAGATGACAGTTATGTAGCTCCGGAACATTAAACTTGACAATTAAAGTATGTCAATAATGTAGGTATGTCGCAGTCCTTCAACGTTTTAGCACATTCAGCCGAAGGACACATTCATTATTACTCGCCGTCTACCCACAACTTCACAGTCGATTCTAGCTGTAATCGAAATCATTCACTATATAAGTTCACCCCAATTCGGAAGCTAGTTTCGACTTGATTACTCAAAGTGTTTAGGGCTTATTTATGCTGTTCAACTCGACTACAGCATTCAGTTTGGTGCACCTAGAGATAAGCTTAGCTTGTTAGCTTTGCACTGTTTGTTAATAGTTTTATTTATTTGTTTACATGATCTACAGCAAATACCTTATAGTTTTAGAAAACATTTTGCTTAAAGCCACCAGTTCTCTTTGCCACCTCCATTATCCTCATTACTATGCCGAACATGAAGTTTTATGATTTCAAAAGAATCTAGGGTGGGTAGCGGCCGTGGGAACAATGAAGCAGATTAGGTTGGTCTGACAGATAAAATAAAAGTATTTGTGCGGAAAAATCATTTCCAGTTTTGAATCTACGTTTGAAAGTTTAACTCTGCCTTCTCAGTTTTGCAAACTATAGAATCGTAAAGTTTCTTTAAAGTTGTTTTGATTTTTAAAGTATTGAATTCTCAATCCAAACTAATATAATAAATGCGAAAGAAATGTTTGTTTGTTACGCTTTCACGATAAAATGGCTGAACTTCTTTCGATGATATTTGGCACACAGATTGACTATGAACTTGCGTATACAGGTAATAAAATGCTTATGTTTACGAAGTCGCTGACAACAGCTTAGAGCAGTTAGTGATAAAACGAAGCAAGAAAAGCAAGTAGCGTATCGCGAAAATGCGAAATATAAAAAAAAAAAAACACAAACTTAATTATAATTATTTAATTTCGTACAACGGCAAATGCTCATAATCAAGACTTGGCGCGGTCTTTACTCCGAGAAATATAATTTTCTCGAACAAAGTTAAGGCCGTAATACCTACACACGCCTCGCCGCGACGTCTTCAGGCCAGAACTTCTGGAGAATCGTCTTATAATGAACAAATGAAAGTAACCTTGTCGTGTTTACGTCGTACTCTTTAAGAAATTACTAATCAATGGTTGTTCATGATAGTGAAACTGAACGAATAATGTGGGAATAACCTGCTGCTTTTATGATCCGTCAATCGTACCATGCGGCTACAGTATTAGTTTTAGTATTAAGTAATTTACTTTAATGATTTTTAAAATTAAATATTTATTTATTCACTCTAAACATACAAATACCCTTACAGGCTAGACCCAATACGATATTGTGGCACACAAGTTTTTTCATAGTTCTATTGTTTTAGCCATAGCTAATTCTAAAGGTAGCTCTTGTAAATGAAAGGTAGTTCTTATAAATTCACACCAAGTGCAACAGAATATGTCCAAGTCATCAATGCAATGATGTTGAGAGTGCAGAGTGCATTCGTGAGCGGCGCCTCGCGCAGCACGTTAGTTCGCGCGCGCGGTTCGGCCAGCAACCGTGGCTGACGACGACGACCCACATACCCGTCCGGCACTACTAGCTCCACATTTATCTTCCCTATAATAACCTTAAAGAAATGAGTCGCTGGTGTGAGTTGCCTTCTTACCCTCAGTTCATTATATCCGACCAAACCCAAGACAAATAGAGTTGGATACATCAATGGATAAAATGGATATACCCCGTTATCCTTCATGTATTTGTACGTAATACATTTATTTTGTACTCGCTCCAACATGAGTCTACACTTAGTTTCATGTGGAGCCCAGATACCTGCATTAGAATTAAATAGATTAACCATTTTTCAGACTATCTAAAGTACATACATTTTTTTTTGGGGTACTGTGTTAAATGTTACAACAAAATACCTTGGGATAGAAAGTTTAAAACTCATGTTAAAAAACACGTTGTAAACAAGCATATTACAAAATAGAGGATTATATCCTAATGCTTGGAAACATGCTGGTCCTGCTCCATAGGACAATCTAGTGGCTAGACAAAATTATGCTAGTTGTTTATTCTATTGTATAATTTGTTATTTTGACTTTACTCACACACTGACTTACTCCTAGTTAATATTTTAGGAAAATCATATACTTTCGCAATGTTTGTAAATATGTGAGCACCATGTACCTCACGTGATTGATTAATCTGTCTTTGCTTATTTTAAATTATTTTTACCTATTGTTTGTTTGTTTGGTATCTCACAGGTCAACCTATGAGGTTGTCGTCTGCTTAAGCGGACTTGCCTGTGGTTGCCCTAATAAATTCAGGCCTCCAGCCAGGACTTAAACTTAAATACTAACAAAAAACTAAGCGACTACACGCTAAGGGCACCCACTGTGGGGTACGAACCTCGGCTTAGGGCGACGCTGGAAGAGGGCAGCAAATGACTAGCTGGATCAGGATTGATGTTATTTTGAGACGAATTTAAAGCTACAGGCTCAGCGACGCAGGCTGGCTCGAGCAAGGGTCGGGAGGGGCGTGGATTTGGGCGTCGCGGCGGGCCTCGGCGGTGAGGTGGTCGGTAGGACGGCGATCGGGTTTTGGGCTTAATTAGGGTACTGGTGGCCTTACTACTCTCCTGGAGGAGGGTAGTGTCGTCATCGGGGTCGATTAAGATATGCCTTGGTCGGCGAATATTACTAATGCGGGAGGGAGTATAGCGGGCGGCCGCTGAAATCAAGGGGTTTGAATGTTTGATGCCACAGTCGAAGAAACGCTTAGATAAGCGTTTCATGAACTGGTTTATGGTTGGCATTTTAAGGTCGACGTGAAGATCTATGTTTCGGACAAGGTAGGGGGCACTCGTAACTCTTCTGAGGAAACGGTTCTGGAGGGTCTGCATCTTATGGAGATGGGTGAGCGTGCGCAAATACAACGCAGGCATAGGTCATGATGGGACTGATGACTGCGGTATAGATGCGCAGTTTGCATTTTAACGACAGTTTGCTTCGTCAGTATAAACTGGAGTCTACTAAGAGCGAAGGAGGCGCGAGCGCGAACCGCCTTGATATGTTCCTTAAAGGTAAGGTTCTGATCTAGGATAACGCCTAGATACTTGGCTTGCTTTTCCCAAGGGATCGGCTTGCCGTACATAGTGATCGGGCTGGGAAGGGGGAGGGGGAATCGACGACGTCTCGAAAAGAGAACCGCCTGACTCTAATCGGGGTTGACCTCGATTCTCCATATCCGGAACCAAGCGCCAAAGACGTTTGCGGAGGTTTGGAGAGTACGAGCTATAGCATTGGGACAGTGACCGGTAGTCGTCGGTGAAGAGAGCCAACTGAGCCCTTTACTTTTTGGGATATCGCTGGTGAACGCGACGTGAAGACGAGAGGAGATAGTACGGAACCCTGAGGGACACCGGCGCGAATAGGATGAGGGGACGAGAGTGCTCCCTCGATGCGATAGCGAAAGGTGCGATTCGACAAAAAGTCTCGTAAGATGAGCACGAGACGATCTGGCACTCCTAGTTGGTAAAGCTTGTATATCAAGCCGTTGTGCCAGACTTTGTCGAAGGCTTTCGCTATGTCGAAGAATAGCACACCCGTCGTCGCGTAACGCTGCAGACCAGCTCATAAGTGTTCTACGATACGGTGGACCTGTTGGGTGCCCGTGTGTTGGCTTCGGAAACCAAATTGCTCGTTGGGTATGAGGCTCTTTGCTTCGGCATAGTCTTTGAGACGCTTATATATAAGCCTCTCGTAGATTTTGCTGAGAACATTGAGTAACCTAATAGGGCGGTAGCTGGAGGGCTCAGACTTTGGCTTGCCTGGCTTTGGGATACCGATGACGGTTGCTTCTTTCCACGCTTGTGGGAAGATGTTGTTGCTCAAGGCGCCATTGAAAATGGCGGTCATAAGCATTATTAGCGGGGCAGAAAGGCGTTTGTATACCTTATTGGTAATACCGTCCGAACCGGGGGCCTTACGAGCGTGGAACCCTTTAATGATGTCGTGCACTTCGTGTTGAGTGACGGGAGGCAGAGGATCATCAGGGTCTTCGACGGGAGGGAGGGTGGCTCTCCGTTCGACTTCAGCGTCGACCTTGTTCAGGTGAGCTTGGTCTACTGGTTGATAGCTGGGAGAACATTGGGACTCTAGGCTGTCAGCAAGACATTCATCCTTATCGGGACTGTCGAAAGCGACACTCTTGTCGGGGCGGATGAGAGGAGGCATAGAGACCTCTTCTGAGGAACGCAATTTCCTCTCTAATTGCCAGAAGGCTTGATGAGTGGGCTCGAGTTCACTGAGCATCTTGTTCCAGCCTGAGGGCTCAGAGCGAACCTCCCCTATGCGTTTCTTTACAGCACGCTGTAAATGGCGCATGTGGGCTTTGTTCGCGTCACAATTGAAGGAGTCCTAGGCACGAATGGCCGCGTTCTTCTCGTTTATCAGGTCACGTACGTCAGTAGGTAGTTTCCAGCGATGGTCTTCCATCACCGGAACTTCCCGTGAACAATCCGTCAATACGGATTGAACGTGCTCTGTAAACGAGTCGATTGCGGCCGTCGTGTCGGCGACTGACACTATGTGATCGGGGATGGTGTCCAAGTAGGCGACGTGGTGGATTTCAGTCTTTCCCTTACTTTCCTCCAGTCGGTTATCATCTGGGTCTGAGGGGGGCGATTGGGGTCGATCGGGCCCGAGTAGGGTGCAAGACGCATGACTACTGGACGGTGGTCAGAATTAAGCTCGTGGAACGTCTCTATCGATTGCAAATGGAGGTTCACATTCTTGAGCAGCGCTACATCGAGAACATCGGGAAGGTGATTTGGATTTCCTGGGAAATGAGTCGGGCTCATTGGAGCGATGACGTCAATGTTAAGGGATTCGCCTAACTTGAAAACTATCCTACCGCAGGTTGAAGTTGTGTTACTATTCCATGCCGGGTGCTTGACATTAAGATCCCTGGCCAAGATGACGGATCACTCATACCGAAGAGGGCAGTGAAGTCCTTTTGGATCGAGATGGGATCCTCCGGACCATTGTCGGGTGGGATATATGCGGAGATGATGGTGATCAGTTGGTGGCCGGTCATACCCAGCCGACAGATAGAGCTCTCCAGATGAGAGAGGAGAGAAGGTGGCTATTGACCCACCTTCTCTCCTCCTCCGGATGCAGTATAAGGATTTTCTATAGTAGATTAGGATGACACCCTTGTGGCATCGAGACCTGTCATTGCGAACTAGCTTATAGTTTGCAATGTTCGGGTTTCGATGATGAGGTTTAAAAAAAGGTTTCCAGTATGAGGAGGATGTCAAGCTCGCGGAGGAAAGCGGCGATCTCATCTCATTGACCGGAAACGCCATTTGCGTTGAAAAATCCTAGTTTGAGGGATCGGGGTTTGGTGGAATTTAACCTTGTGTTATCCATTGAGAATTAGAGTTTTAAGGATTTCAGGACTAACGCGATCTCGGGACACGCGTTGAGGATTTCTAAAAGGCGACGAGGGTTGCCGTTTGCAGCAACGATTTCGTCGGCCATTTCGTCCGCGGCGGTGGAATAGAGGGCCGCGTATGTGTTGATAATGATTTGGGCGCTGTCGCGGCCCGGGGCTCTTTGCGGTGCAACCGGTAGGCCGCGGCCGTAGGGGCCGCGGTGGTTCCCATAGGCGCTGGGATGGGGGTAGCCATCAGCGCTGGAACTTCAGCGGGTTGAGCGGGTTTAGAGGGCACCGAAGCTGCGGGAGCTTTGAGGTGGGAAAGGTTTGCCCAGGGGGAGGGCCTTTGAGAACTAAGCCGCTCCGGCATCTGCGCGGAGGGAAGTTTCCCCCAGGGGCTGTCCCTGTGCTGGCGGTCACTCGCGCGTTTCGCGAGTTTCGGAGAAGCGGAGTTTGGGGCTTTCGGACAGCCCTGGTAATTTGCCGGGTGACCGGATTCGCCGCAGAGGACGCAGCTCGGTGGCTCTGCACATTGCTCCCTATCTTTAGGGCTAGAGCAGTCAGCGGTGCCATGCTCGACTAGACACTTGACGAATCTAGGGGTCGCAAAGCAGTTGGACTGCGAGTGACCGTACAATTGGCAGCGATGACACTGACCAATCAAGTTGGCTCGGTAGGGCTTCTCAATAGAAATGCCCGAGAGCGAGCAGACCGTTTTCACTTTGAAAATCGGGTGGTGCCCTTCAGTGGGGTCACAGATGACCAGGACCATGTCGTAGACAAGGCCCTGTTTTGCTTTATGCAAGCGATGGACGGCGGACACTGGAATGCCTTGAGCGATACGGTCGCTCTTAATCTCCTTGGTGGAGATTTCTTGAGGTACGCGCCTTATTACGACGCGAGTAGGGGTTTCCTCCGGAAGGGAATATGTGTGAAAGGAGTAGTTCCTTTCACGCAGGGGGTGGGAGAGATCCCTAAAGTCCGAAGACGTGGTGACAGTAACTTTGATCCCCTGGAGGATGGATCGGGCGTTGGTGTAGTTGATCTTGCGATCAAAACACATTTTCGATATTTCTGTCCATTTGGACTTTTCCTGGACGTAAATCGGGGGAGGGGCCTTCTGCTTCCTCGCGGTAGGAGCGGGAGGACAATACATCGGACTGGCGGGGCGACTGGCCCGCGGAGGAGGGGTGGGAGGGGAGCTGGACGAGAGTGTGTCTTGTTTTTGGGCCTTGGTGGCCGGGCCAGCGGGGGAGGAGGATTTAACCTACCTCTTCTTGCCTCCCTTTCCGACGACTTGGAAGTCGTCTTCGTTGGAGGAGGAGGAGAGGGCTTCTTCCTCGGAGAGAGGGACTGACGTGTCCATGCTCTCCGGGCGAGTCGAGTTTGTTGCTGCGGTGCGCAGCTGCGTCGGGTTTATTGTCTCCGAGACAATGGTGACCGGAACAATGGCGGCCGGGACAATGGCGGCCGCGACAAAAGAAGCCGGATTAGCGGCCGGCGTAATTACTGCCGGTACGATGGCGGGCGAGACAATGGGGGCCGAAATAACGGCCGGAACATTGTCTACCGGAACAAAGGGTGGAATGCCTTGTTCGCATGCAGGTGGCGATAGCGGGCTTTTCAATGCGTCACTGAACTCGCCGAGTGTGCCCTGGGACGGAGTAGAGATGGAGCGATGACGTAACTTGGCGCCATATTTTGCCAGGAAATCGGGGTCCTTGAAACCTCTTTGAAGAACGCTAAAATATAGACGTCCTCCATGGTCGGAGGAGGGGGAGCTACTTCTGGGATGGAATGGTGAAAAATAAATTTCCACGATGCCTAACCCTATACCTATCTCCCCGAGTGGATTGGCCCGGGGATGTGTGACCCTCTCTGTCGGGTGTAGACAGAGAGGTGAGTACCTATGGTTGTAATACGTCGCCAGTCTTAATGTGCGAACGGGGCCCTGACCACTCTAGCGCGAAGGGTGTAGACACACCCAAAGACACTTATTTTTACCTATTTGTGGTACAATATTTTTATTCTGGATGCATCGCCTTCACATTTAAAAATATTATTATTGGACACAAAATATTGTTAAACATTTTAAAAGAGTGACGGTGGTAAGTGGTGGAGTAACTTCTTCGTACGAAACTACCTTTTGGAAGGGGTTGCTAGAATCAATTCTCTTTAAATGAAAGTGTTGACGTTCAGAAGTGCCTTTTGTGCCTATTTGAAATAAATGCATTGACTTTGACTTTATAAAGGAGTCCAGTCGACGACTGCGATTTTTAAATATAATAGAAAAAAATCGGCTTTATTAAAGTTCCAACTGACTTGTGTTCGAGCTTCCGATGTCAATGGGATTATTGGCTCTAAGGGTACTTGCACGTAAACACGGGCTACCGGACACCTAGCGGCGTGTGATATGCGTCCAACGGCACGAGCGCCGCCTTCGCCGCGCGTACACTGACACACACCCCTTCCTCAAATGTACTCAATACTAAGTCCAAAAAGCGATCACTGCACTTACTCACTCTGTTGCTCTGGGTAAACCCACAATATGTCATAAGAAACCCATAAGAATTAATGCTTGTAGTACATAAATATTAACTAAAATCTCCTATCACTACCACTTCCCGATAATTATTACAATATTGTTCAACGATTCCAAACAACATAGCAAATAGATCCGAATTATAACTTGATATGCCTACATAAAGCTCCGCTAGTTTACTTCGCAGACCTCTTACGTTCAGATAATAATTATATGTCTAGGGTAGATTTATTCCGAGGTTTTTGGTTTTTGGAATTCTCTACGAAACCAAACCCATTCACAAAACTCAACATTTATTGGCCAATTCTCTGGTTGATATAATATGTCATATTTACTCTCCGGCACTCCAATCGTAGCCCGATCACTGTGTACGGTAAGCCGATCCCCTGGTAGAAGCAAGCCAAATACCTAGGCGTGATCCTCGATGAAAACCTTACCTTTAAGGCTCATATTAAGGCGGTTCGCGCGCGCGCCTCCTTCGCTCTTAGCAGGCTCCACTTTGTACTGACAGCCCGTAGTAAACTGTCCCTTAAATGCAAGCTCCGCATTTATACCGCAGTCATCCGTCCCATCATGACCTATGCCTGCGTTGTATTTGCGCACGCTCACCCACGTCATCTCCATAAAATGCAGACCCTCCAAAACCGTTTCCTGAGAAGGGTTACGGGTGCCCCTTACTATGTCCGAAACATAGATCTTCACGTAGACCTTAAAATGCCAAACATAAAACAGTTCATGAAACGCTTATCAAAGCGTTTCTTCGACTGTGGCATCAATCATTCTAATCCCCTGATTACAGCGGCCGCCCGCTACACTCTCTCTCGCATTAGCAGTATTCGCCGACCGAGGCATACTTTAATCGCCCCTGACGACGCCACTACCCTCCTCCAGGAGAGTAGTAAGGCCACCAGCACGCTACATAAGCCCAAAACCCGATCGACGTCCTACCGTCCTCGCCGCCGAGGCCCACCGCGACGCCCAAATCCACGCCCCTCCCGACCCTTGCTCGAGCCAGCCCGCGCCTCTGAGCCTGTAGGTTTAAATTCGTCCCAAAATAATATCAATCCTGATCCAGCTAGTCATTTGCTACCCTCTTCCAGCGACAACCTAAGCCGAGGTTCGTACCCCACAGGGGGTGCCTTTAGCGTTGTCGCTTAGTTTTAGTTAGTATTTAAGTTTAAGTCCTGGCTGGAGGCCTCAATTTATTAGGGCAACCACAGGCAAGTCCGCTTAAGCAGACGACAACCTCATAGGTTGACCTGCGAGATGCCAAACAAAAAACAACAATCCAATCGTATAGGATGCATAATCCGTTTCCGTTTTATGTTTAATTCTTTCTACTTTAACTGGTGTTTTCAATCCACATATGTTTCTTACGTATATTTGTAAGTTTTCCTCTTCAGTCTTCTTCCGTAGACGCCATACGTGTTAATATTATTATTTTTCGTTTCTTTAATTTCATTTACCTGTACTTCCTCCTCTTTTCACGTCTGTATTAGGATATCGGTTTTTCTTGCTATTAACGACTTTCCAGATTTCTTCTCTATTCAGACTTTTCTCCTCTTCAGCTACCACCACTAAGCTAGTACTCATTTTACTCACTTAGTTTATAGATAGCGGTGTCTTGTTCTCCGATACTGAACTTATGGACTTCGTGACCACACATTCTTTGATTGGTATTATATCGGTGTAATTGTCAGTAACCGTCTTTTGTTTTATTTTAAGAACGTCGACAAGTGTCTTAAACGATGACAAAACTTGGCCCTTATGCGCTTCAAATCCATCTGCATTATCCAGCTTCGAAACTTCCCTTGTAAGACGGGCTCGTAAGAGTTCGTTTGATTTTAATAAGTCTTTTGATCTTTGTTTCTAGTATATCTACTTTATTTGCCTTTTCTTGAACTACCTCAAAAAATTTTTCGCAAATCCTGCAATTAAGTCTCTGTCTTGATAAAACTTTTACGTAGCAATGCATACTGCTTAATTTGTTCATCCAGCGCGTGTCTTGTGGCCACACCGCGAATCGAGCTGCGGCGAGTATCTGTAGGAACCGAGTGGAGGAAACATTGATGACCAAGTTTTCGAACTAGGTTTCGTTTTTATATTTGTGTTGTTAATATCCCACCAATTAGTAGTGAGATTGAATTAGGGTTGTTGTTTGGAATTGTTGAACAATATTGTAATAATTCTCAGGAAGTGGTAGTGATAGGAGATTTTGGTTTATATTCATGTACTACAAGCATTAATTCATATTATGAGTTTCTTATGACATATTGTGTGTTTGCCCAGAGCAACAGAGTGAGTAATTTTTAGAAGTAATTGATGATGAATTTCTAAAGTAAGTGATTTTATTAAGTGGATATATTCGAGCAGTTTGTTTACATTAAGTATTTCACATTTTATTTGTGAATATATCACTAAAGCCAAATAAAATGTGGTAACATATTGAGGATAGCTTATGTATTCATTTTATTTAAAAAAAGATGAATGAAACTAAACCTCATTTTTTTATATTTTAATGTACAGGATAAACTTCAACAAACAGGGCTTCGGTGATGCAACCTTTTTAGCGTGGAGTGCACGGCGAACAGTTTTTAATGACGATTTTTATTAATTCAGCAAAATGTCCGGTTGGTGTGAAACCATAAGTTTCATATTCATTCACCATGTGAAGGCTTATTAAAATAAGCATCCACTTCATAAACAAGCGCTCAGACTAGCAAGGAGGAATCCTTCCTTACATTTCTTAACACACAGACTCGCAGTATTTCTCTAGAACAAAGAAAGTGATACTATAGACACCTCTAAGCAAAGGAGATGGATATCGCTCCCATACAAGTTTGGCCCAGCACGGACAAAAATAAAACAAGATATGATATTGACGCATATTTGTATTTAATAGTCCTGTTAAAATTGTATTACTCCAGAACTCGGTGGTGTCGAGATTTAAGACATTTTAGGTTTATAATTCGTTATGACATTTTGACGTTTAATACAGTAAGCTTTAACATTGTCGTGATAGTCTAGAGGTTAAGGCCTCATTAATCAAGTACGAGGTTGTAGTTTCAATTCTTGGCTAAGTACCTGTGTGACTTTTTCCCATTGGGATGATGACTACAAATAAAAATGTTCATAAAAATAATGTAATTTCAAAGAAGGCATAGTAAAAATCAGACAATCGAAAAAATCTGTTAACTGAATGTAAATAAGAAGAAGATTCACGCTTTAAACGTTTTTGGAGGGGATTATTCCTGTCCTTGTCACGCGGTATGGACAATGTACGGCGCTAGTATGAAGTTACACAGTCATGACGTCACTTCTACTGTGCTAGTCTAACACTTACTTTAAAACGTTTATAACTTTTTAGTTTTTTAAGCTTTTACACTTTTTGTAATACTATTTGCACTATTTGGAAATAACATTTTTTTTGAGATAAAAATAAAAATATTGTCATCATCCCCATTCATATGTACTTTATAAGTAAACTGACATCGGTGAATGAAAACCATTCCGAGGGAACCTGGACTTATCGTTAATTTATATCTGAATCGCCAGACTGTCTTAAGCAAGCTCACAATACTCGTGCGTTCTCTGTACGAGTAGCCCTGCAGTGGGTGGGACAATAATAGGTATTAATGTATATTACTAAATTTTAATCATTTTTAACTACGTGTGTACAATAATCTCGTGCCTTCGCCGTATGAGAAGAGGCCTTTGCCCTGCAGTGGGACAACCATAGACTGATATTACTATTTAGTTCAACTTTATCTTGGAACAATTATATTTTCTTATTGTTGTTGACTGTCGTCATTGACGTTGTTTGGCCACCTATGTACTAGAGATTGCGCTCTGTAAGCTCATGGCTAACATGGGTGGCAAATAGAAAAACTTCATGCACACAATCATGATAAGACGCAGTGACCTAACATAAAAAATCTTAATAAGTATAAACAAATACACCCTACACCCTTCTAAGATATGTTGAAGACGTTACTGAAAATGTTAAAATCTCCAATCGTGGAGTCATCCACTGTTTTCTATCAGATTGATTTTATGTGAATCTAACAAATGGCTCTTTAAGCGAAGCGTTGATATTTACACACAGTTAGTGCAGCGTCAGTTCATCATTAGAAATAGGGTAAAAATCTGTTGTATTAAATCGAGTACCCAAGGTAAATTGAAATAAAATGATGGTTTGTCGGGAGAGCAGTAACAACAGATATCCAGATACAAAGCCAAAGGTCATCGTAACACCACAAGAAACCACAAGAAATCTTTCAAGATGCAAAGCACAAAAACCTATACACCAATAAATTGGCTACACACAAATGATATAAACTGTCATGTCAATACATGTCATGTCTAGACTTTGTCAAGATAATCGACATAAACCCCGTAACACACGTACCTAGCTTTAATAATATATTCAAACATTCATAAACTCACTGCTTTTCCCATGGGTACCCCCATGGTGAGTTTATGTATGTTTACAGAAACTACATAATGCCCACTACTACGAAGGGTACTTACGTACTATTTTTGCTTGTCTGCTTTCATACATCTAGTCGGTCGGGCGCGTCGTATTAATAAAACTAATATATAGTATTGTACACAAAAGGTGTCAAATATGTAATTATTAGGAATAGCTGTGCGTGTGTTTATTTTATCAGAATGTATATCGTAAATGTCAAAGTATATTTTAAATTACCTTACTAAAATAATGCAATAACGTATCCTGCACTGAATTTCTGTTTGTAATGAAACATACTTGCTAATTAATTTTATAATGTTTTATTGAATTTCTTAGTAGCATCCCGGAGTCTGGATCTTAGAGGAAGAAGGTAGTGTTTCCATTACTTTGAAGGACCAATTAATCTATTGATTTTTAATTAAAGGGATAAATAAAATGTGTCCTTTTTAATGTTAGTTCCGTTATCACTAAACACGCATAATAACAATTACTTTTCTTACTCTATTATCTAAACTACAAGTAAATACTTGTCGTTTCGAACAACAAATATGTACTAATTACCATTTTATTTCAAACAATTGCAACATTAGTAACTCACGGATGGACATCAAAATAATACAAAAAAAATAATACTCTTTAAAATTGATATTTTCCTACCGAGTTATGCGGAGAAACGAAAGCCTAGATGGAAATTCAAATATTATGCGTTTTTTTTGCACTATTATTAAGTCTTTGTCCGTGCTGGGCCAAAGAAAATCCGTGTCCTTTCTATTTATAACACTTTACTCATCATTCACTAATTTATACAAATAATAATTTAAATTTAGTTAAATATAAAGTATTAAATGATAACACTCACACATAGTCCGGTTTCATTACATATTTGTGTTATCACATCATTTACATCCACTTTTACGCAGCGCAATAATATTTGCCAATGCTTTAATATTTACATTTCACTGCATTTTGGAAATTATAACCACAACAACGCTTATTAACAGATTTAAACATTCGTCACTAAACAAATTGCATTTACCTCACAAATATCGAATTAATTTACTTAGTCTGTGGTCTACCTACAAAAATGTATTATTTGTGTAAACAAGATGAACGATACAAGTATCGAATGATTTTCGAACCACTTCAAGTAATTTCATTTAAATAAAAAAAAAAAAAAATTTTAACGTATCAAAAACTTTAAATAGATGTTATTTTCAAATAACATCAAGCAGGCGCAGGTGAGATTGGAACTCAGAGCTCGCCATAATCGCTGCTACCCGAGCACGGTGACGACTAAGCAGCATACCATATGTTAGGTTAGTTGAAATTATGAACTACTAGCAATTACAGACAAAGTAAGTGTGTGAGCGTATCTATATTATAGAAACAACTTATAGAAGAAGGTCGTAAGTGAAACCAAAGCGTCAATCTATAGCTTTTTGAATTGCTTATGGACTTATGAGCGCTACTGTGTACGTAACTTCAAAACTGTTTATTTTAAAATACTACAAAAAATTTGTTTGAGACCCTCGCAACTAGCATTTTAATTTGATATGACAGACAGTATATTTTTGTTTTAAAGTTTTTGTTTTCTCCCAAAACGTAAATGAATAAACTTTAACTATGGGGGTTCGCCCATAATTAAAGTTCATTCGTCTAGTAGATTCGTAACAAATTGGCTGTGACAGATAAACAGACACACTAGCGATCCTCTAGGTTCCGTTTTTTATCAGGCTGACGTACGGAACCCTAAAAGTAGTGAAGGACAAATTCAAACTACAATTCTGTATCGCTAACAAGACGATATTGCACCCCCGAGGCAGACGAACGTTTAGTAAAGTAGCGAAATTTAATTCACTGTATCCATTTGTTTGTTAAAATTGCATACCTTTTTACAGCACTTTAATAGAAACCTGAACCTTGCAGCGTCCGGTAACAACCAATTTTTTTGTTTTTCATTTACCTGGTCATCTATTTTTATAACAATTTCGCAAGTTTTGACGAACGTTCCTAACGAACGTAAACAAGCAACTCATTTGATTATTGGAAAAAAAAAATGTATACTTATTATCGAGTCCAATCCGGTTAACTTTCGAATTATAATTTGAAAATGTGGCATGTAAATTAAAATCATGATTCATGCTTGTTAACGGCTAACGGCTGCTTGTTAATTGTTAAAGGGCCGTGGATTCTGTGAATAAATAAATAAACTGCAACCAAGCCTACCAAGTTTTGTTATAGAATGTTGTCTGTCTTTTTCCTTATTTGCACTCTCAGCAAAGGTTTGGCCTTCTCTCTGGCGTAATACCACATTTTATCTATCGTAGGTGTAGGGGCGGAAGGGCTGCTTCCGGCCCTTTTTTATTATACTGGATTATTCAACAGGGTTGCGAGCTATTGCGGGTGCTTCTACCAGCCACATAGAATTCTTGGAGATCGAAACTAGCGAGTCTGTTCTGACCCGCGACACCTGATTGTCGTATCACCTGCGATTCCATCGAGGCGTGTTAAGCTTTGATGTTGCGGCTCATCAAGATCGATTAGGTGTGCCACGCGTTGAGGCTGCGTTTCATCAGAATAAACTTGTTATTTAAAAATAACACCGTAACGTAGCAATTCGTAGTGTGTACGTTTTGAATGATTTGTTAAGTGTCACAAACCGTAAAACTTATAATACTCCTATGAATAGATTAAGCCTTAATAATAGAAACCATGCTCAATTCATGAAGTATCGCCAATTATGTGAAAAATATTTAGACAAGGTTGACTCAAAACTAAACTGTACTCATGAATGTGCAGGTCTTGCGTGTAGTAACCAGCAATGTTATGAATTAATAGATACATATGACTATGCTTTAACACAAGCTTTGAGACAAGCAGCTAATACCTCATGTGAAGAGATGCGTATTATCAAAAAACATAACTATATTACTGGTTACAACTACCATATTAAACCCCTACACGAAATCGCGAGGAATGCTTTTCAAACCTGGTTATTTCCCCTGCGATGGCCTTCCGTTAAATAACCAGCTTTAAAAATTTACTGATGTGGTGTCAACAAAACGAAAATCAAATAAAATGGATATCATTGCCAAACAAAGGGCCTCAGGGGATTTTGGGCGTTTCTGGAAATCAATAAACAACTTATCCTATAAACCGAGTCGCGCAGCGAGTGTCATAATATACAGGAGCCCAAAAAGATGCAGGAGACTTGTGTAAGGCAGACCTGTACTTGGTCATCGTGGCCAGGCGAGTGAACATACCCTTTCCTTAACGATAACTTTAGACATGTTGCTTGATTGTGTTCATAAAATGAAACGCGGGAAGTCTCCGGGGCACGATGGACTCACTTTAAATCATGTATTTCGAGGCGGTCCACAGTTAGCAGAAAAACTAGTGATACTTTATAATGCCTGCTTATCTCATGCTTTCTTACCCAAAGATTTTATGAAGTCAGTAGTGGTGCCATTGGTTAAAATAGGAAAGGTGATATTTCAGATAATTCTAATTATAGGCCTATAACACTAGCGACTGTGTTGTCAAATATATTTGAAAGATTAATAGAACCTGAAATACACAACGCACAATTTGATTTTCGTGCTCAGCATGCAACTGACACTGCTATATATGCCTTGAAGAAAACAGATAACTATTATTTAGACAGAAAAACGAATGTATACGCATGTTTCCTAGATTTAAGTCGCGCATTTGATAAAATAAATTAAAACATGATAAGGGACAAAATGTTCCAAACCGGTATACACACACAATGACATTGTTTAAATCATGAAGTATTGGTATGAGGGCCAAGCTAACGCAGTAAAGTGTGGGGAAGACGTGTCTTGTGATTTTGTTCTCGGAACGGGCGTAAGACAGGGTGGATTAACATCACCCATATTATTTAACCTGAATGATTTGATAGATGAGCTGAGCGGAGCTGGGGTCGGCTCACCCCAAAGAAAATAACGTTTCTTCTTCTGAACGTTCTCTCCAGCTTTCGATGGATAATTGCTGTTTCTCATTTTTTTCTTCCAGTATTTGGTTTCTAGTTTCAATATTTTTGAACTAGCCTACGTCTATGTAGATATTTGGAAGGGGTGTTTAGAATTAACCCACCACGCATGTATAATGCTGGTTGGTAAATAACCTTACTGAGTATTTGGGCGCCGTTGTTAACGTGCATAACGTTTTTCCGCCGCCGCTCTGAGTAATCATCCTACACTGATGTCAACTGTTCCATCTACGCCTCTTTGGAATAGGTTTCCGAGCCAATAGATGGTAAAATGTGGTGCGAAATTATTAGATTTTACTTAAACGAGTGCAGGTGGATGTAAGACTGCAATTACCAACCACATACACAATCCCATTATCCCACATGACATTTAAGTATTAACTCACGTATTAAAGAGATTTACAACAAAGTCTTTAAATTGGGTAAAACCAACGATAAATTTACATCTTTAGATCATTTTGGAAAAATGCTTGATAAGTAGTTAAAGTTCACCTTATTTCAGCGATGGTTGTTAAAAACTCGTTGTTAATACGATAATATCGCGCTTCAGCCGACGCGACGCGAATATTTTACGAGGTTTATGCTCATAAAGCGAGCCTTACCTAAATTCGCTGTGTCGTCAACAATGGAGGCTGCGGTCTTCAAGAGATTTACTTATATATAGCGTATATTTACTGTATGTTTATGAAAAATTTATACCTAGCTATATTCTCACAATGAATTATTAAACAACCTACATTAATGAAGGCAACGATTTTTACCCTTTTTTTTTTTTTTTTTTTTTTTTTTTTTTTTTGGGTGGGAAATCATCAAATGACTTCTCCCGCTCTGGGTGGAGCGGGAGGGCGTGTCAGACTTTTACTGACTAAAACCCACCCGTGTTCCTTCAGTTGCCTGTGCCAGGGCCACGGTTTTCTCTGTGGAATAACCCGCGACCCTGAGGCGTCGGCCCTATCGGACCCCGTCATTTTGTGCTGACATCTCTTTGAGGCGCGCGTGGAACACAACGCGCCGTCGACCCGGGCCTGGTCCTTACCGGACGGCGAGCTACCCATGGCTCGCCATCCGCAAGCCCGCGCCTACGGTGGCCGGGAATCTGCTTGCGATTCCCGACGCCCAGGGCGTCTCCTGCGGCGACTAGGGGCGTGAGGGCGCAAGGCTCTCTCCCTCACGCGCTCCGCCTCCTCCTTTGCGAGCATTACTGCTTCGCAGAAGGAGGTGACGGCTTTCCATTCCCTCTCGCTCCGTACCATGGCCTGGACCAGGGCCGGACGCGAGAGATCGCCGCCGCCAATCGCCTCCGCGAGGACACTGCGGTGCTCCGCCCAAGCTGGGCATACCTCCACCGTATGCTCCACCGTGTCCTCCGGGCGATCCACACAATGATGACACCCGGGCGTTTCCTCCCGCCTTATGCGAAACAGGAACCTCCCGAAACAACCGTGTCCGGTGAGGACCTGTGTCAGGCGGAAGGTGAGGACGCCGTGGCGCCTCTCCAACCACTCCACGATTTTTACCCTAAGGTTGCTGTTTTTATTTCCTCGACTTACATTTTATGAAAATGGATTAACAATGTTTTGTGAAGACCTCCTGTAAGTTTGCCAACAGATTGCTAATTGCTCAGATTTTGGTAATTCTGTGTACAAATTTAGCTTTTTTTTTGCAAAAGCTTAAAAAAAAAAAAAGTTTTTTCTGTAAGTAAATTTTTTCTTGTCCTAACTGTTTATATAACCATACCTTACTATGTAGTTTGAAAAAACGCAAGACAAAAATAATTCTTACTGGTATTTCCCTGAGTGCAAACGAATTATTTTTGTAATACAACGTTCATCGTTATTTTTTGTACTACATCGAGGTTTATGTTTAAGTATTAATATTGAGAGGGTTACTAAAAGTTTTAAAAGCCTTTTCAAACTCCTTTCTTTATAGAAAAAATGGAAGTTACCTAGCGAGATTAAGATATTATTACGATGGCATGATTGAACAGACATTGATTAACTTCAGACATCTTGAAGATAAACTCATGTCTGCGTTTTCATTAGTAGATAGCTATAATACTAACAAAACTAACCCTTTTTCCATTATCTCAACGAAAAAAGAAGAGCTACTTACGAGACATTAACAAACTTCTTATGAGTGTTATCGTACTCTCAAGTGTTATCATACACTTATTTAAATAGTTATAGTATTTCTTCGTTGGTCATCTTTTCATATAGTGTATTCGGATAAACGAAGTTTTTAGGGTTGCCTCCTAAAATGTCTCCCAAGGTAACATGGAATTTTACAAAAGAGCTACGAAGTGCCGTTGTTCATTTTTTTATACCATCACTAAATTGACAGTGAATTAAATCACTTTTTCATTTTATCTTTAAACAGTCCCACTTCTTAACTGTACTGTTAGGTAAGGCCGATGTTATGTTTAGAAACTCGTATTTCTCGGTAAAAACTTTACCTCATTTATACATATTATTAAATATATATAAATAAATTGAACGTTTTTATGCTGTATATTTTCTGCATGCGTGTATATTTGCTACTAAAGTAATGCCGTGTTTTATTATTGCTAAGACATGACGTAGGGTACATACTGACATAAAGTTAAGTAAGTACGGGGGCGTTTTTATGTTATTGATTGCAAAAGTTTACAAATATAACGCCTGTTTCCAAGTAAAAGAAACATAAGGTACCTCTTACAATAATATATCTCAAATCAAACATTACAAAATGACTGGTACTGTAACAAAAACTAGATGCAGTAATATTTCAAATGTTTTGTTAACTGTAAAAACCATTATTGTGAAGGATATCTGAAAAAAAAAACTTACTCTTTCTGATTCACGAGTCCCAATAAATCCGAGAGCATGTGTTTCTTGTTTTGTGTTGAATATCTACTGAAGGAACTACTTCAGTAGATATTCAGCTCACTTCAAAATAAAGGAGACTCGTAAAAAAAGAGAAACTGAACGAGTTTAACAGGGATTGTAATAAATCTACGGGTGCTCGGGTTGGTACGGCGTAGTCCATGGACACAAATATAACAATCAGTTGGGTGAAGCACGTCGATCAGTTTTAGGAAATCGGGGTTAAAAAGATTCCGTTTCTGTGTAACTATAAGATTAAACAATAAATTTAAAAACAGCTTCATGCTTTTCTTACATTCTTACAGCTACATTAACTTATCTTGGAGAGGAAAAGCGAATACTTCTTACTTACATTTCCGCTCTTCGTTATTTCGTTAATATTTCTCCAACAAGGTTTTCATTTCAACAAAGCGATAAAAACTTCGTTATGTTTCAACTCATTACGAATTTCAATGGCTATCATAATTCAGCCTTTTTTTTGGGTGGGAAATCTTCAAATAACTTCTCCTTCAAATCCTCTCTTCGGCGGGTGGTATCTCTTTCGAATTTCCCGCAACCCTGAGGCATCGGCCCTATCGGACCGCGTCATTATGTGCTGACATCTCTTTGAGGCGCGCGTGGAACACGACGCGCCGTCGACCCGGGCCTGGTCCAAACGGCGAGCTACCCATTGCTCGCCGTCCGCAAGCCCGCGCTTACGGTGGCCGGGAATCTGCAGGCGACTCCCGACACTCAGGGCGTCTCCTGTGGCGACTAGGGGCGTGAGGACGCAAGGCTCTCTCCGTCACGCGCTCTACCTACTACTTCGCGAGCATTACTGCTTCGCAGAAGGAGGTGACGGCTTTCCATTCCCTTTCGCTCCGTACCATGGCCTTGACCAGGGCCGGACACGAGAGATCGCCGCCGCCGATTGCCTCCGCGAGGACACGGCCTTACGCTCCACCGTCTCCTCCGGGCGCTCCACACAACGGTGACACCCGGGCGTTTCCTCCCGCCTTTTGCAAAACAGGAACCTCCCGAAACAACTGCGTCCGGTGAGGTCCTGTGTCAGGCGGAAGCCAAGGACGACATGGCGCCTCTCCAACTACTCCTCAAAGAGGGGACTTAACGCGGCTATTTTGGCGTGCTCAATCATAATTCCGCCTACTAGTTGCTTGTCTCCTTTATTAATCCCTTCATTTTGCTACCCAGTGGCTTATTGGGTAGGTCTCGTTAGCCGCTGGGGGCTTGCAATACTCATAACTATCTGAATACGTAGTTGGGAATTTAGGACTTGGGTATACAACCTCAAGACATGTATTGTTTATGTGTGTTTTAAACACATGAGTGCGGTTTTGGGTGAGCCGCGCGTTGCTGTTAATTCCTAACTAGTATTGCTTTTGAGGTATGTCTACTTTGTTTTGGCTTTACCAGATAGTCTACGGCTGGATCTAAACTATTCTTACAAATGAATGTTAATCAGAATATATTATTGTTTCTTTTTGTAATATGGTTCCGGCTCATTTTCCTATATAAAGTACTACTACCCTAAACAAACCACTATTGGGGTTTTATGCGTATCTGTGGTTTTAAATTTACAATAAGATTGTTTGTTGATCATTATTTTACTAAGAACATAAAATTGATTAAGTATACTACCTACCAATTACAATTTTGTTTAGTTATATTAAGTCATCTGTGTTATTGACTACTAGTTACTGTTTACTAGTCGGTTATTAAAGATAAATAAAGTCACGGATAAACAAGTTCAGGATTAAATTAATAACGTGTCACATTATCTAGTGATGTTAGCAATAAAAAAAACAATGTTTAAGTTTGAATATTTCAATATTCAGGCTACACAAAGAATGGATAATTATTTATTGGATATTTGAAGATAGGAAAGTAACAATCGTGTTAACGAACTAAATGGATTTACACAACGTAATGTCTAGACGACAGGTCATCTAACAAATCTCGTCTACTATAATCAGAAAACATTGTTGGTTTGATAACAGCAAACCAACAAACTTTTGGTTACTTTGTGATACATAAAATACGGACCCGTATGTCCGAAACTAAACATACGACCAAAACAACTACACGAGGTATCCTAACGAGTCACAAATATAGCGCGGTCTGTAACAAAGATTGTTAACAGTGTCTCTTAGATGACGTCACTGATCAGTAGCGCTGGTCCACGTGAACACGCTCTGAGGAAACAGTTTCATAAACAAACGCAGTGACCTGGTTGACGTCCACGCAGACTCAATATCGACGTTTGTCAGACGTAATTAGTATTAGTATTTAATATAACTGTATAAAATTTGAATACCTACATTAAGTCCTTAAAGTAAAATAATTACAAAGAGCGTTTTGGATGTAATTGGTTGTGCAGTTAGATTTAAGACACAATTATGTTCCTATCTGTGTCAAATGTTGTAACTACTGTTGGTGAACCTTAATTAAATAAATAAATTAATAAATGACATGGCGTCCTATTTGTGTTCCGTACACGATTTGAATTTCGAGGAATTGTTTTGTCAATATTGCAAGAGAAGCGAACTGTTTTATGTTGCTTGATCTTTAATGAAAATGTAAATTTAATATGTAAATCATTGCAAATAGTTTAATCACAACCAACGCAGGTTTATTTACACGGAACATCAATATGCGAGACTTGTGCATTTGGTATTTTCTCTCTGCAAAGCAAACAGATGATTTAAGAATCAAAAAAGTGGTGGGTCTAAGTGTAAAATGAAAGTTTCGAATAAAACAATAATTTCTTATAATGGCCTCGTTATAAAAGCACATCCATTGTTAGGCTATCCTTTCGAAGTATCTGATTCTTTACGGTTTATAACGAACGAATCAGCAATAATACAGTACTTTGTTTGTGCAGTTTTGCCTATAATGTAGGTTTATTTGTATAATTTACTAGAAGCTTAGAGCTTTATTTCTATAAAAAAATTCTTACATAATGCCAATTGTGAATGAACTAAACTAATATCTTTAATAAAAACATACCCTTCATTAGTGTCCTACTACTATTTCATCATGTAAGTGGATAACATACATGATTTAAACGATCATTTTGACCAATTGTCAGTTTCAATGCTGTAAACCTGAAGAATGTTCCTCCAGTATTAATGACCCTGCTAAGCAGTTTAAGACTGTAATCCAAAATATCCGGTCAGTAAACGCAAACTTTGATTCTTTTCTGACACTTCACATGAAACTAGGACCTGGGAATAGGCAATAGCAATAGCAATAGGACGCAATAGGACTCAGTGCGTAAACATTGATAATTATCAGAGAGGGGAACTTCCTGTTATTTTTAGGGTGTCTCAGGGGAGTGTGGTCGGGCCCCACACTTTTATTGGTGTATGCAAAACTGCTGTGTAATCAGCTTCACCACAATGGAAAAATCTCGGTCTTTGCTGATGACACTGCACTTAGGTACCTTTACTGGAGATACCTGAAACGAACATTTTGGCGCAGCGCAGAGAGGACTGGATCAATTTTCAAATTAGCTTAATAACAATAAACTTACTCTCAATACGGATAAAATCAAAATAATCAACTTTACCATACGCCAGTCTCCACAGCCACCGAACTCGTTATCTCTAATCGCTCATTCAAGCATCTGCCCAGGCACCGCAGCTTGCTCTTGCATTTAATTTGCTCGTACCCCCATAATCAAATATATTGGGGTGACTCCTTATGATAACCTGAGCTTCTCAATCCACATAGATATACTGACAGCAAAGGTTAGAAAACTAACATTCGTCTTTATGACTCTTCGTCATGTGGCAGAAGCACGGATTGTCAAAAAGGTCTACCTTGCCCTCTGTCAATCGCTTCTGTCATATTGTGTTTCCGCCTGGGGTATTGCTCCTAAGACCACAATGCTGAAATTGAAGAGGGTCCAAAGAGCTGTGTTATGGGGAAGCAAATTTTGCCCGATACTTTTCCGAACAGAAGTCTATTAATGTTGCAATCACACTTTGACAGAAAACTTTGTCAGAAAAGTTTTTGTTCTTAATACAGTTCTATTACAACACAAATATACCCCCTTCGTGACAATCACTAAAATACGTAAATATATAGTTTGTCAGCACTACAGATGCAAATACTCATTCACCAAACGGTGTCATTGCTTCCAAGGGCCACAATTATATAATAAACTCAATAGGAAATTGAAACTTTAATCTCTTTCAACCTCGTCACTCAAGAAATCTGTCACTAACTTTCTACTTACAAATATCTACCTGGATACAGAGTGCCTGCTTTTCTGTGATAATAACCTACCCTAAACCCTTCCATCGAGAGCCACAACACACATTCTGTACCGATACAACACACACCATCACCATAACACACAAACACACACACACGCGCGCACGAACAAATAATCCAAATTTCAAATAGATAAATTGTAATTTTATACATATTACAGTTAATTGGATCCTTTCTCGTTAGCACGTCACTCCCGCACTCGCGGGTGACGACATCGGCGACGACTGTTGCAAGTAATTAACAGCTCAGCTCTATAACATCGTGTTGAATGGTTGGTTTTATTAGTGCCTGGGTTATTCAAAGTACCAAATAATTAATAAGATTTTCAACATATATTATACATATTTAATTTGCAGTAATCCGTTTCAGGTAGGTTGTAATCCTCTTGATGCTATAACAGAAAATAATATATGTAACATGTTATAAGTCACCACAGACCTGGTTTTAATAAGTGACACCCTATTAATCTTTAACACAATTTTGAGTCAGACTTTAACAAATGTCACACGTTGCATCACTAATGTGAGACATAATACCGAACGTGTTGAGCAATCTTACTTTAAATAAAGAAAGGAGACGCTTTAGTGACGTAGGTACGCTTAGCTGAATAGGATGAGTCGGTCATTGCATCAAAGCATTATTTATGCTGTGGGATAAAATGTCTCGCTGAACTACGGAACAGAATTGGAAAGATGTGTCGTAAACATTGATTCACTCATCCTTTCCTTTACAAAATTGCTGCAGTTGGACTGCTTGCTGCAATACATTAGAATAAGTTTAGTAATTTGAATACGTCTGCCGCATTTCTATTCAATTTGTAAAGAGGTATATTTGCTGTAAACGGACCGTAGCGATCCTTGAGAACTAATTGGATAACGCTGAAATAAGTTTTAGTCCGATATCCTTTAAATTGTGCCTGATTCAATTTGGAAACAGCACAACTTGGTCGACCCAGTCTTCTTTTTAATGAATTTTATCCATTAAGCTACGATCTCTCAGCGAGATCAAAGACGACAATGATTTTGTATATCAAACAAAGTTAATACATAATATTACTTTAATTATTTTATTTTAGGGAGGTTTACAGACTAATAAATAGTTAATAATAATAATGTGTCACTAAATTGCTAATTACAAGCCTCCTCAGAAAATAATACCAAAATTAATAGACCCTCATATTTACCATGAAGTTATTTCCTGAGTAGGTTGATTTCGTTCAATCGATTGAGCGAAATTAATACGAAAATACGAAATTAATTTGGAAAATAAACGGTTAAGGTCCAGCAGGTGCTTCTTGCACAAAAATTTAGCTTCCTAACTATGCTTGCATTGGTGCAGAAAAAGGCAATGCCGTGTCCGCAAGAAATTTAATTAAAACTACGACTGGTTCTCAGAAAATATACATTACGCCGATAATTTGTGTTTGCATAAGGTATATGTAGAAGAAGTCGCTGTCGCAGCCCCACTGATTAATGCGTATCCTTAATTTTGAAAAGTTCAGGACAGTCAATTGAACCATTTGCTATGTTAAACATGTAGCATATATCATTAATATGACGTCTACGGTCAAGTGGTAGAATACGGTACCTTCTGCATCAGTGATTGTAGTCAACAGATACTTCTTTTGCCCTGTAATCAAGGTACTTAAGAAATTACTCTAAATGCCCTCAATACCAGACTTGTAGATCCCGTATTGAGGGTTCCAGACTTGTGATGCAAACTCAAGGTGGCTGCGTACGAACGAACAATACAAGACTTGGATCGGTTTTTGTGATCGGAAACATACTGATGTTCTCATCATGAAACCAAGTGCTCTCGACGCCTTATTTACTATGTTATCAATTTGTTGATCGAAGAGTAGGCTGCTGTCTTGTATAACACCAAGATCCCTAATACTATTGACATTGCCTATGTTTGAAATGTGAAGTTTATATTTGGAGTCAACTATAGACTTGTAACAACATTCAAAACATTTCGAAACATTCAACTCAAGCCTGTTACGTCTACAGTATTCTTCAAATCTATTCAAGTCAGCTTGTAACATCTGTGTATCATATATGTCTCGCATAATCTTGTGAACCTTCATATCGTCAGTGTTGACGACAGTGTCCGGTCCGCCCGAGCTTTTAAGATTTAGTGATTTAAGTACCTTAAACGTATGTTTTATAATTGTGATTGTTGTGTTTTGTAAACATCAATTAAAACAAAAACTAGCAAGAACGGAATGCACACGGGCGCTCTTATTGGTTGACGCGCGACGCCCTTCACCCCGCTTACCGCTGCGGCCGCCATTGCAAAAAGACTACGGAGTAGTGCAAAACAACCACGCGAAGAATGCACGCGTAAAAACGCGCGCCTGCCACATTCCGTTCTAGTCTGTTCTTTACCAAAAGTTTAGTTTTCCTTATTTTCTCACCTATTACCACCACCTAACATCTACAAAATTGGTCCTTCGAGCCGGATTGGTTATCGGTAGTGAGAAGCAAAACCTGTTTAGCAGGGATGTCGTTGTTGCGAACGCCACGTGTGGTGAAAACACGTGCACAAAAGAAAATGGAGCAACTGACTAACGAAGAAGGAAAACAACTTGAAGCCAAATCAGATCTGCTGCATAGCAGTACGGATGCAGTGAAAGAAGTCGGGAAGGTGCATTCAGATAGCTGTGTACGCCCACGTGCTTACTCGAGCTTGAAGCGACAAGATGGCAGCGAGTGCAAAAGTTATCGCAAGTCACGCGCGTCGTCGTCAGCAATACGGCGGCAGCAACTAGAATACGAAGCCGCTCAAGTCAAAACCAAAATCGAAATGGAAGAAATTCAAACAAAGGTTCGCATCGAAAAGGTCGACAAGAAATTGGCCATGGACTTAGCTGAGTTGGAATCACGCCGCTCAAATCAATCCTCATCAGCTTCCTTCAAAAGCAAAGTGGAGAATTGGCTGGAGAAATCTGTTGCTGAACCCGGCACGTCGCACGATTGCAACAAAGCGACTGTCAGGGACGGTGAGTGCCACTGCAACATTGACGGCGACGAAATGGCTATGCCACCTGCTATCGCGCCAGGTACTCATCGCGCCATCGAGGAGCTGATCAACGCGATTAAGATGGCTGTCGACTCATCTAGTTCTAACACTGGCAATAAGGTGCTGTTGTCTAGGCTGGCCACCTCAAAGGATCTGCCTTTGTACTTTGGGGATCCGTTGGAATGGATACAATTTCGGGAAGCGTTTTATGAATCGTCACGGGTATGTAAGTACAGTGATACTGAGAATGTGTGGCGTCTACGGAAGTGTTTGCGCGGCAACGCAAAAGATGCAGCCGCTGCATTGCTGATGGGAGCGAGCTCGCCCCACGATATCATAGAAACGCTTGAACTGAGGTTCGGCAGACCAGAAAACGTCAAAACGTCAAAACAAGCTATGCTTCAAATGTCTCGGTGCTCGACACCCGGATAAGAACGAGTGTACTGCGGAAAACTGCAACGTCGAGGCCTGTGGTGGGGCTCATCACCAGATGCTGCACTGGACGAAGCCACAAGTGGCGCGCCGTGAAACCCACGCGCCACCCAACGATACCGCGACGCCCGACTCCGCTAGCGCCGCCGCTTGTGAGCTCGTCTCACACGCCAGCACCACAGCAGTCACGAAGTCTCAGTGATAAAACCAAAAACAAATGTAGTACTTAAAATAGTGCCGGTCACTATTCATGGACCCAGTTCAAGTGTGGCCACGCATGCGCTTCTAGACGACGGCGCAACAGTGACCCTCATCGCGGCTGACCTTGCCTATAAGGTCGGGCTGCACGGGGAAAGAGTCACAATGCGTGCTTCAGGTGCATAGGACTCCGAGTTATTGTGCGAGACTGAGATAATTAAATGTAAAATAAGTAACAGTGACGGTAACAAATTCAACTTGCGTGCTCGTAAACTCAAAGAACTTAATTTACCCTTACAGTTATTCACCTCTAATGTAAACTATTGTGATAACATAATTTCCAGTAATAATAACCCCATAGTATTATGTGACAGCAACGTTAAACCTAAAATGTTAATTGGTCAGGACAATTATGATTTAATTGCACCTATTTTATGTAAAAGGTATAAGCCGGGCGGACCGTACATCACGCAAACTTTGTTAGGATGGTGTGTGCACGGAGCTTGGCAAGCAGATTTTACTGGTAAGCGCGCCGAGCACGTCAACAACATCGGCAGCATTTGTGGCGCCGGCGGCGAGCCAGCCGCAGTGCACGGAGCGGCGACATCGTGCACACTCAGTCACCCAGGTAAGCATGCCGCGCACGCGCACCGCGACTCGTTCCCGAGTAACGGCAGCGCGGGCGCGAGCGGGATGCAATGTTTTGATTTTAATACATGTGTAGATAAACCATTGTGTCAGTCAGCTGTCGTTAAAGATACCTTCGAAAGTAGTACAGATATTGATTTAAGCCAATTACACGATTTAATTCGCTGTTCATTTTCACTCGATTCAATTGGTATCAGTAACAAACCACGTCAAAATGTCGAAGAGTTACGAACCGTAAATATCCTAAACGAGTCAGCTGAGTTAGTTAACGGTCAATGGTCGGTCAAACTTCCATGGAAGCACGATACATTTGTTATGCCGGACGCTTATCCCGTAGCATTAAAAAGATTACATTCGGTAGAAAGAAAAATGTCGTCTAATCCAGAATATGAAATTAAATACTGCGAACGTATTGAACATTTACTTAAAAATAATTACGCGCGAAAACTTACTGAAGAAGCAGGGTGCAGGTTCGATTCCGAGTCGGACCACATTTGGTATTTACCGCATTTCGGTGTGGACAACCCAAACAAAAAAGTTGCGATTGGTGTTTGATGCCGCCGCCAAAAGTGACAATGTGTCACTAAATGACTTTCTACTTCAAGGGCCTGACTTATTACAATCTTTATACGGTATAATGTTTAGGTTTAGAGAGAATCATATAGGAATAATAGGAGACATAAAAGATATGTTCTTACGTATTAAAATACATAATAACGATCAAAATGCACTTAGGTTTTTGTGGAGGGAGAAAGGCAGCGATGTTGTAAATAAGTATGTAATGACGTCACTTATTTTCGGCGCGAATTGTTCTCCGTTTGTTGCTCAATATATAAATCAAAATAAAAATGCTTCTCGGTTTAGTGAACAGATGCCAGTCGCTGTGAAAGCTATAACAAACAATCAATACATGGACGATTATATTGATAGTTTTTCTGATGAGGAGGTCGCTAGGAAAATAATAAAAGAAATTTCATTTATCCATAATGAAGGTGGATTTAAAATGTGTAACTATCTCAGTAATGTACCGAATGTGCTTACTGACATTCCTAAATACAGTCTTAACGACATAGCAATAAAGTTCAATTTTGATAAACAGGCGGAGCGGGCATTAGGCATATAGTGGTTCCCGCGTAACGATCTGTTAGCTTTAGATTTGTCTTTTAAACGTATTCCGCAAGATATTATACTTTTGAAACGAAGACCAACTAAGCGCGAAATGCTAGGTATTATTATGTCTATTTTTGATGTTCACGGCTATTTGGGACCGTTTACCATTAAGGGAAAAATATTGACGCCCAAAACATGGAAACTTAATATCAAATGGGATGAAAAGTTGAATGATAATTTATATGATTTATTCAGTAAGTGGATTAATCAAGCTAAGGTAATAAACAATATTAGAATTCCGCGTTGTTATTTTTCCTGTGATCAGACGAGTCATAGTTTAGCTAGCTTAGAACTTCATTTATTTTGTGATGCATCGCCGAGCGCGTACGCCGCTGCCGCCTATTGGCGTCGCGAAAGCAGCGACGGACAAGTAACCGTATCGTTTATCGCGAGTAAGTGTAAAATTACCCCATTAAAACCGGTTTCCGTGCCTAGACTTGAGTTGCAAGGAGCCGTGTTAGCATGTAAGTTAGCTAATCGTGTTAAAAAGGAACATCGTTTACAACCTAATTTAGTTTTCTACTGGACAGATTCGACTACAGTTTTACACTGGGTCAAAAATAACTGTAGAACGTATAAAGTATTCATCGCAAACAGGTTAGGGGAAATAGACGAGTTGAGTAAGCCCGACGAGTGGAGATATGTTCCCACTGGCGTGAACGTGGCAGACCTGGCGACAAAAAATAATGATTACGTATTGACAGGTGATTCGGAGTGGTTCTCGGGCCCTTCGTTCTTACACCTGCCGCGTACTTGCTGGCCGCAACAACCTGAAATAAAGACAATTAGTGATGATATATTAGAAAGGGTACACGTTGTTCAATGTAATAATACAATTAGTGACTTACCTGTTCCCGAACCAAGTCGATTCTCTAGTTGGCTGCGATTATTACGTAGTACTGCAACAGTTCTATTGTTTGTTGAAAAATGTAAAAAGAGTGAAATTAAAGTAATCAATGATAAATTAATAACTCAAGCGGAGCTATTGTTACTTCGTTACTCACAAGAACGTACCTTTCAAACTGAAATAAATTTACTTAGATTAAACAAACAGGTAAATAAAGATAGCCGTCTGAGATCAGTCACCCCGATCTTAGACGAAAATATTTTGTTACGCATTGGTAGTCGTATTGGTAACGTAAAGGGTGTAGATCAGCCCACTAAATATCCAATAATTTTAGATGGCAAGGACCATATCGCGCGACTAATCGCGACTTCTCAATACCATGTAATGGCCGCGCACTCTAGTAACGAGATGGTAACGAGTTGCGTCAAAAATATTGGCTCATTCGATTAAGACCTACAGTTCGGACAATATCTAAACAATGTTTAATTTGCCGTTTTAAAAGAGCCATGCCCTTGCCGCCACGCCTAGGTGACCTACCCGAATGTCGTCTTACACATCACCTAAGACCGTTCACCATGTGTGGAGTGGACTTATTCGGGCCTATGGAAGTCACAGTCGGTCGGCGGAGGGCACGCAGGTACGGCGTACTATTCACTTGCCTTACGGTGCGCGCGGTCCATATTGAAGTAGTTCCGACTCTTACTACTGATTCCATGATAATGTCACTTCGTCGAATGGCCGCCCGTAGGGGTTGGCCACACACCATGTTTTCGGATAACGGTACTAACTTGAGAGGGGCTGACACCGAAATGAAAAGGGCTTATAAAGAACTGCTCGACAACCAACCAGCATTAATAACTGAAGCTTTGAACAAGGGAGTCGAGTGGAAATTCATTCCACCGGCCAGTCCACATATGGGTGGTGCGTGGGAGCGTCTTGTTAGGAGCGTTAAAACAGCTTTAAAGGTTGTACTAAAGGAAAGAGCTCCGCGAGAGGAAACTTTGGTTACATTCTTGTGTGAAATTGAGAACATGATAAACGGGTGACCCTTGACTCATGTTTCCGTTGACCCACGCGACCCAGAGGCTCTGACACCAAATCATTTTTTGCTAGGGACTTCATCCTATCTCCCACAAATAGGAATCTTTGATGACAGTGACTTATAGCTTAGAAAGCAATGGCGAATTGTACAACGCCTAGCTGATATATTTTGGTCCAGATGGCTCAGAGAAGTATTGCCTACACCAGCGCCCCGCAAGAAATGGGACCGTGAGGGTGCACAGCTAAAGGTAGGTGACCTGGTTGTTGTTGTAGACCCCGCTTCCCCTCAGAATGTCTGGGTAAAGGGAATCATTCATCAGGTGTATCCGGGAGCTGATGGATGGGTAAGAACCGTAGACATTAAGACAAAAACAAGTATTTTGAAACGTCCTGCAACACGAGTTGCTTTACTCATGAGTTTTGAGTGTCGCAATGACGACACTAAGGGGCAGGATGTTGACGACAGTGTCCGGTCCGCCCGAGCTTTTAAGATTTAGTGATTTAAGTACCTTAAACGTATGTTTTATAATTGTGATTGTTGTGTTTTGTAAACATCAATTAAAACAAAGACTAGCAAGAACGGAATGCACACGGGAGCTCTTATTGGTTGACGCGCGACGCCCTTCACCCCGCTTACCGCTGCGGCCGCCATTGCAAAAAGACTACGGAGTAGTGCAAAAAAACCACGCGAAGAATGCACGCGTAAAAACATGCGCGCCTGCCACATTCCCTTCTAGTCTGTTCTTTACCAAAAGTTTAGTTTTCCTTATTTTCTCACCTATAACCACCACCTAACATCTACAGTCACCATAAAGTAAAACATACGAATTTTCAAAACAATGCCTCACGTCAGCAATAAAAAGAGTAAATAATAAAGAACCCAAAATTGAGTCCTGACGTACTCCAGTGCGGACAGAGTACAATCCAGATGTGTACGCCTGGAGCACCACAGCCTGCGTCCTGTTATCAATATAATAGGAGAACAAACGATACAAATCTCCATGAATTCCGGCCCTTAATAGCTTCTCCAATAGCATCCAAAGTCAATGGTCAATACGATCAAAGTATTTACTGAAATCAGTAAAAATAACGTCAACTTGTGCACGCTGTTCCATTACCTTCGGATGTCAACTCAAGGGACAATATTAAGTTAGATGTAGTGGAACGCTTCTTAAGAAAACCATGATGCTCATCACCGAAGTTACATTTCATGGCAGCGTAAACTTCAGCAAATAACAGACTTATCTTAGATATTGGTGGATAATAAAAAAGAGATATCCGACTTATTACCTTTTTTGAAAACTGGGGCAACGAATGCCAACTTCCATATTTTCGGAAAGATGTCTTCCGAAAGTGATCGCCTGAATAAGATACATAGTGGTACAACCAGACTGACAGCACAATTCACAATAAAAACCGGAGGCATAAGATCTTGACCCTCAGATTTGGAGAGGTCCAAGGTCTTTAATAACTCTAAAACTCGAGAATGAGACACCAATCGAGCCGATGCATGACACACAATCTTCAATACCAACGCCACCGTAGGTATCGGGCACAGGAGCAGGTTCCTGGAAATTAGAATGGAAATAGGTTGCGAATAAATGACTGATCTCCTCACCTGTACTCGCGGTCCTATCACCATAATGCACTACTTTTGGAAAAGTACCGGAGTTTCTTTTGTTGTTGACATAAGACCAAAAATATTTTGGGTTCACAATTATCGACGATTCAATTTTATCCATGTATGTATTGAAACAAGTTTTCTCCAACTTAGCTGCTCTATTCCTTAAATGAGAAAAAGAGCGGAAGTCTGACAAATTACCGTACGTTTTGAACTTGCGATGATATTTATATTATTTTCTCTCAGTACTTTGACCAAATCATACCAAGGCGGATATATTTTGTCTATCTGATTTAATTGAGATGTACTTATGTCTCACCTCATACAATTTATTATAAAAGAGTACACAATAGCACTAACCAAAGTATCGGCAAGTAAAAACTCATTTCATTTGATTAGGTCGAGTTCAGATTTAATAGCCGCATATTCACCCATAGAAATGCCTTGGTAAGCTCACTCTATCGTAGACTTTATCTCTGTCAGCTCTGACCTATACTTAAGTCAAGAGTAAACCCATCTTAAATAAATAATAACATTTTTACATACTTCGTAGTCAATTTATCAGTCAATTTGTGTATCTCCACAAAATCGGTGATCGTTAATGGTTTATGATGCAGGTCCACAGGTAATGCTAAAGGATCGTGACACTCAGTAACATTGACATAGTTGTCAGAAAAAACTAGGTCTAATAATCTCCCATCGCTGTTTCTTTCGCCGTTATATTGGGACAGGTTAGAAGTGAGGATCCAAAAAAAAATTCGCTCATGTGTTGTCAAAGTACATTTTGCGCATTAGTGGACTGGATACATTCATTTTTGTTGGAGATTTTAATTTATCCAATGGGTAGGTCAAGATCAAGTGATTAACATTAATACTAAAGTTATGTAATTGATTATAATATGAATTGCCAAGATTTTCTTCACAAAGATATAACGCACAAATTTTTAAATTATAATTTAGCTCAGGCCTAGATCTTTTCAAGATAATTGAGATCCGATTATCTTTGGCAGAACTTCGAAAGTCATGTCGTTCTTCATCAGTAAGATCGCCTCTCGCGTCACCGCCCCGCTTTTGAGATGTTCGAGAGTAATAGATCACGCCTTCACACCAAATAGCGACTATCAAACATCTCACTACTAAAGATATCATCCACAAGCCACTTCTCGGTGAGCACAACAACATCATATGCACCAAGGGATATTTTACGAAATATATCGTTCGCCATCGTACGCAGATCACGCACATTTTGATAATAAATATTAAGACTAGACATCACTAAGAAAACTATAGCAAGATAAAATAAACATTTAAAAACGGCAAGCAGAAAAGGTACGCGCTAAAACTGTGAGCAGTAATCAATAACTCGATAAAGTTATATTACGGAGGTAGAAAGCAATGACTTACAAATCTAACAATACCCGATTAAGCACAGCAGAGCACAGTGTCCAAAAATAAACAACTTCAAAACGCATAAACCAAAAAACGAGTTTTCATACAAACAAAAGGCGACGAACGGTAGCAAGATAATAATAGCTGACGGCATAACATGGTAATAAAACACATAACAGAGTATTCTAAATTAGACCAACATTCAAACGCAATTTGGCGTTGTTTACACAAACACAATAGTTTCGTATAAATGATTTTTTAAAGAACTTACTCATTAACACCGTGCAATTGCGGTTCCCAAAGTGTTTATGGGCACAATCGATTAAATGTATAATTATGATTACACAGCTGTATTAATTAGAGTTAATAGAAATTGTTTTTTTTTTTTTTGAGATTCCTTTCTGATTTCACTATCATAACCGGGGTGGTGTCTATTTTTCTCGCATGGATTTTTGTGTGTTTGTCCCATACATATTGAAAATCCGTTTTGGATACCAATTTTTTAGCTTTAGATAAGCAGTATTATATTTTTAGTCGATAGGTGGTCATTTATACGTATATATCTTCTGGTTTCCCGCTATTCCTATTTGGCTTGTTGTTAGTGGCAATGTCTTGGAAACATATCTAGCTGCAGCAACAAAATCGTCTTTAACATAGCGATTGCAGCACGAAACAATGACTGGTTTTATGTGATCTTTTTCGCTCGTAGGCATTCTAGTAACAAATTTGATCTGACTTTTGGTAATGGGATAATTAATTTGTTTCCAGTATTGCGTCTTATATTTTATATTAGTACGGTGCTGTCATGTGGGCCACATAATAGGTATGTTCACTTTTCCTCAAAATGTAGGGTATGATAGTCTCTATTAATCTAAAGGGTGAACTTAAAATAACTCATCCTGGATTACCTTCAACATCACAATATTGTCAAGGGCAACAACTTTCAACATCAAAGGCGATCCAGTAGTGCGCTTTCTTATTGCCTATCTCAATTATCTAGGTACCTCGTGGAATAAATTTTGTATGTGATTAGGGTTCCACACTTGTCGTGCGGTCCATAGCTCTTTACGGGGCACCGGTGTGGGAGCGTTTTTTTAGGCGCCAACCATTCCGCTGGTTGAACGCGTCCCAAAGGGTCATGGCCGTCCGGCTGGTCGGGGGATACCGCACGGTCTCCTGTGTGGCGGCGAACCTCCTTGCCAGATTTTCGCCATGGGATCTAGAGGCAAAAGCCCTCGCGCACGTGTGGGAGTGACACGAGGAGGCAAAACGCCGGGGTGTAACTCCGCTGCCGCGAGAAACCACGGTACAGCGGACAGAGCTCCGGCGGGATATCATGGCGACATGGAGGGAGGGTGCGATTGTCGCAACCCAGTGCTGGGCACGTCACAATAGTGGCGGTAAGTCCCGTCTTTGAGGAGTGGTTGGACAGGCGCCACGGCGTCCTCACCTTCCGCCTGACACAGATCCTCACCGGACACGGTTGCTTCGGGAGGTTCCTGTTTCGAATAAGGCGATTGGAAACGCCTGGGTTTCTCCATTGTGTGGATCGGCTGGAGGACACGGTAGAGCATACGGTGGAGGTCTGCCCAGCTTAGGCGGAGCACCGCAGTGACCTCGCGGAGGCAATCGGCGGCGGCGGCGATCTCTCGTCTCCGGCCCTGGTCCAGGCCATGGTACGGAGCGAGAGGGAATGGAAAGCCGTCACCTCCTTCTGCGAAGTAGTAATGCTTGCGAAGGAGGAGGCGGAGCGCGTGAGGAAGAGAGCGCCCTCACGCCCCTAGTCGCCCTGGGCGTCGGGAATCGCAAGCAGATTCCCGGCCACCGTAGGCGCGGGCTTGCGGACGCCGAGCAATGGGTAGCTCGCCATCCTGTAGGGACCAGGCCCGGATCGATAGCGCGTCGTGTTCCACGCGCGCCTCAAACAGATGTCAGCACGAAATGACGGGGTCCGATAGGGCCGACGCGTCAGGGTCGCGGGTAATTCGAAAGAGTAACCGTGGACCTGGCACAGGCAACTCAAGGAACACGGGTGGGTTTTAGTCAGTAAAAGTCTGACATGCCCTCCCGCTCCACCCACAGCGGGAGAAGTCATTGGATGATTTCCCAAACAAAAAAAACAAAAAAAAGGGTTCCACACTTGTGAGGTGTATTCCAAATGGCTGCGGACAAGCACAATAAATCAGCCTATAATCTAAGTATAAATCCAAGTGCTTTGGATGCTTTACTAACGACGTTTTCGAAGTGCGCATAAAAAGCACCTTAGATTCAAACGGTACACCTAGGTCCCTGATAATGCTTATCCTCTTTATAACGATATTATGTAACGTATAATGAAACGTGATTGCATGTGGTTTGCGTGTGGAGGTACTAACGAAACATTTAAAAACACTCAGTTCAAGTTTATTAAGGGAACAATAATTTTGAAGTACATCTGAATCCTGCTGTAAACCAATACAGTCGGAAAATTCAGATTTAGGGCATACAATTTTCATATCGTCGGCGAAAAGAATTATTTTGGAACGGGTAAAGCACGAACTAATGTCATTTATAAAATAGTAAAAATCTAAGGACGCAAAAAGGATCCTTGTGGTATTCCCGTGAGTATTTAAACAGTAACAGAACTGTATCCATTCAGTACAACAGTTTGACAGTGATTCTCAATGTCGGATGTAACCAAATAAATAAAAATCCTCTGATAACCACTGAAAGCAGCTTACGTAAAAGGACAGCCTGCTCTATACGGTCAAATGCCTTGCTGTAATCAGTGTAAACCACCTCCACTTGAGAGGGTTTAGAAATGTTGTTGCTGCCATGTTGGCAGTTGTTAAGTGATTGTTTTAATAGACCACCGAAAAGATTTTTTTTTCCAAAGCCTTTGCAAAACAAGCAAACTTTAGATATTGACCTACATTGTCTTTACGGCCTTTCTTATGAACGAGCATAATAAAAGATGTCTTCCAAATATGTGGCACCACTCCCTCACTAAGAGAATGCCGAAATATTGGGTAAGTGGTAAAGTTAAGCTTTGTGCGCACCGAATTATAAGTAAAGCAAGAATATCAACAGGACCTGCTGATTTATTCACATCAATAGCCTTTAGCAGTTTCAGTACCACGCTTTCGAAGACTTCAATAGGGCTTATCTGAATTAGACGTTTGATAAAGACAATGCATATTGCTATCCAACTGAGTTACACCGGGGATAGTATTCTGGAGAAAATTAAACTTAAAACTTCACTGAACATATTGCATATTTCATCACCCTGTCCCGACGAATTTTATCCATTTTTCATAATCGATGAAATTGTATATGAGGAATCTTGCTTGCTTTTGACGAAAGACCAAAAAATTTCTTTGTCGATTTCTTTAAACTATTTTCTTTGACACCAATGTTACTGTCATACATTTATTTTTCTAATAATTTTGCATGACTACGCAAAGTTAAAAATGAATCATAGACTGATAAATTGCTCAATTTCTTAAACATGGAGTGATATTTAATTTTTCTTCAAAAATTTTGATTAGAGATGTTTTATACCGAGGGGTAAAGTAGACAAAGATTTTATGATTTTAGTTGGGATGAAAGTTTCACACAATTTATTTAGTCTGACGTTCAACAATGACAAGGCATCCTCCACCGACCCTTGTGAGATGACAGCGCTAGTCGAACTGGTCAAGTTCTTTCATTATTGTAGGCTGATTGATAAAAAATAAAATAAAAAATAAATTAAAAAAACTGAGATAATAAAAGTGTCCGTTAAGTTATTCAGTATAATATCATTTAGCTTAGTATACAAATATGTCAGCTGTGTAGTCAATGAAAACCCTCTGTTTTATTTGCAAAGATAAATTGTACAAACATGTAGGTAATTTATATGATGCTATGTGTCTGGAACTCTTACCCTGAGTAAGAGTTATATGGTTAAAGAATCTTTATTTAACTCAAAAGAAATTTACTATAAATTTCACTTAATGAGAAATATATTAACTGTTTATAATGATGACATTCGTGAGCAGAGCTAGTATAACACGCACACATAGGATAAGAAGACAACAAAAGTTATCGAAACATAACAAGACATTGAAGGTAGCAAAAAAATTCATGCAAAAAAAAAAAAGTGGGGAAGTTAAAAATACAAACCAGGGCCGGATTTAAACTTTGTCCATACTAAAAGAACTGAGTTTTGACAATTCGTAAACTTTCAGAGGTTTTTATTTCTTGTGGTAATTTGTTAAACATCCGTGACCCTTCGAATGTAATACTTTTCTTTCCGTAATTCGTACGTATTCTCAGTTACCCATAGGTCCTCCGCGGACGAACGCCAGTCGGTGCGCTCCTCCACAATGAGCTCACATCGAACAGCAATAAGAACACCGTCACCACGTGTCTGATTTCTATCTAAGTAATCTCTGTCACGTTGCCACACAATATAGCGGTCATCAAACAATTCACTATTATAAATGCCCTCTTTTAGCCACGTCTCTCTTAAACATATAACATTATATAGTCATTTGAGCACACGTTCCTAAGTAAACTTGACGTTTTAGTCTGCAAGCCACTCACATTTTGGTGGTTAATATTAATTGGCATATCTTAAAGGGATCATAATTAGAATTAAGAATAAAACAAAAAAAAAAAACATCTCCCTTTAGTCATCATCAAATTCATGCTACAGTGGCCCATAGATACCTTACCAACTGACATAGATAAATATTAAACAAAATGTTTGTTAAAATAAATAGCTTAAAACTATGTTAGTAGCACTTCCCTAGCTTGTTCATAAGCTGTCCTGTGGTACTTGTACGCGGAAGCGTCAGAACACCACGTCCGGAGGCCAAAAGTCTTCTTCCATGAAGACGGGCAGATAACAATTCGGTACGCGCACCACGAACGCCTTGATGCTGATGTTGCGGTGCGACTCCATTAACTGCACCCTCGGTTGTTACAGAAGTTTCTATAACGGGTGTATACGAGTTGCAGCATTTGATCATCAGGAAGCTAAGTGGATTTTGCCGTGGTGTCGTATGCATTCTATTAAGCCTGGGTGGTTCAGGGCTGGATGTTATATTTGCTTCGGCTTGTGTGGACTTCGTGACGGTGTTTTTTTTAAGTTAAATTTGTAATCATTTGAATAAAAGTATAAACGGCGGAGTTTGTACATTGATCGCTAAATTCGCCAAGACAGATTATTTATCTCGGTGACAACGGCTTCTTCGTTTATTTTGGTTTTCCATCTAGGTCTGGAGGAGGATGATCGATTGTGTTTTAGGCATGTCATAGCCATCGACGTCATCAGTCTTGTCAAGGTACGATACTATGGGAGTGAGTGACTTGGTATGTGTTTTTTGTATGTAAAGTAATAAGATTACAAAGTTATTTCAGAAAATAGAAATAAAAACATGTAGGAGACGTGATAGTCAACGAAATTAGGCAGTACAAAAAAGTGAAATGAGGTTTGTACTGACTTGCGGTTGCGTTAGAAGTTGGCGTCCCGTTGCAGAAGTTCAGTTGGTGACTGGGCTAAGAAGAGCGCTGGGGTCGGCGATAAATCCAGGGGGTGGGCTGGCTCAGATTCCAAGAGGCGAAACTAGTTTATGTGGATAGACGAGATTCCTTCTTTTTTACAGATGGGGATTGACTAGTTTTTGATCTAACCGAATTGAAAGCCTATTTCTTTTGCTGATAATTTAGTTCTACAAAATAACCGCCGGTTTTTTCAAGTGAGTCGTTCGTTGCAGTATAACTTTCTCGAAGCTCCTTCTATCTCTATGTCAAAAGAGGTGAGATTACACCTTGTTCTTGCGGCTTGCAAAAACCCATCACGTTTGTAGCGCCGTACAAATCTGACTACCAGTTGCCTTGGGGAAGTTTTGGTATTATCTGAAGATTGTGTTCAACAAGTGCCTACTCTAGTCGTATAGTCAAGGTCTTGCTCTTCCAAACGCACACCAATTTTTGGAGCCAATGTTTATGTTTGGTAAAAAATATTGTGGATTTTTGTTGTTCACTTCATTTATCCCGGTATTTTGTCTCTCGTTTTTAAGAGATGCCTGTTGCTGGTTACTCAGTTGTTCGCGTAGTTCAGTATTTGTATTGTGAAGGAAAATTATCACTTTTTCACGTCACTCCAATATTTTGATTCTAGATTCGTTTTCGTCCAGGCGAGCGTTGTAGTGGGTAAGGAGCACAGTTATCGTTTTAATCTGTTCTTTTGCCTCTCCCACGTCCTCTAGTAATTTAAATTCCGATATAAGTACGACGAGTAGGATATATTGTGCTCTTTTGGTTGCATGAATTCGTCAATAACGCATCCAGAGATAACTTTTTATAGATTACCTGGAATCTGAAAAGTAAGACTATAAAATAATTTTACTTACTAGTAGGTAGGTACATAATGTGTGTATTTTTAATGGATAAGTATTTCCTTTTATTAGAAATGAAAAGTTGATTTAAAGTAGTTATTTGGTAAAATTTGCTTTTAGACACTGGTGCCGATTCTCTTGTCACAAATGCCTCTAAAGTAGACTAACAATAACTAAAATTTGGTAAGTAAGTTTACCGGCCTTCCTCTCCTCGGTCCACAGTACTGATAAATTAACCAGGAATATTTTATCTTCTTCACTGGTCGATTTTGAAGTACCGTGTTTGACCGATGCGTTGAACGCTTGGAAAATGGCTTGTCCCAATACGGTTTTCCCCGACAACCCGTCCTCCCAGAGACGGTGGGACGTGCCGCTCTGCAGTATTATACGGAATACCCTAATTAACACGTCACCTAATACTGTTGAGCGTGCCCGTCTGCTGGCTGTGGGAGAATGGGAGTCAGGCTTGTGGCTTCAGGCGCTCCCGTCATCCACCATAGGCACTATGATGGATGACTCTTCGTTTCGGCTCGCTACATGTCTCCGCTTGGGTGCACCTTGTGTTGCTACGCATCGGTGTCACTGCGGTGAAGCTGTCGACAGTCTTGGGCACCATGGCCTGTCCTGTTACAGGAGCGCAGGTCGCATAGCACGGCACGCTAGCATCAACGATATTATTCGTCGAGCCCTTGTCACCGCCGGCGTACCTGCGGTTTTAGAACCAAACGGCTTGGTACGTGACGATGGAAAGAGACCAGACGGTATGACGTTGTTGCCTTGGAAGGTGGGTAGGCCTCTGGTGTGGGACGCAACCTGTGTCGATACCCTTGCTCCATCTCATGTTCCTAGCACGGCGAACTGTGCTGGCGCTGCTGCTGCGGCTGCTGAGACCCTCAAGCGGCGCAAATACTGTAACCTTATGGGTAACTACAGTTTTGAGCCGTTTGGGGTCGAAACGCTCGGGTCATGGGGCCCGAGTGCGCATCTAATTTTTAAACAAATTTCTCACCGACTAGTCGACACTTCACGTGACCAGAGGGCTGGGTTGTTCTTTGGACAAAGAATTAGCATTGCCATTCAGCGTGGCAATGCTGCCAGTCTTCTGGGCACTTTTCCAGATGACAGCGATGCGGACGAGTACTTCGACGCCTGAGTATTTTTTATATTAATTTGTATAGGTAGTTAGTTAGTTATTTAGTAATTTAATTTAGTTATAAATATGTTGTTATAAAAGATATTAATATTTAAAAGTTCCTATTTTTGGAATATTTAAACTAAGTGCACCTCTAAAGTATTGCTATGACCACAACTCACAAAATTGAAAATACATATTTAAATTTGGTTTAATCCTGTCAAATGACGATTTTCCATTATGAAATTGACTAAAGTGACAGCACTTAACTATATTTTAGTTTGATAACACTAAGATTGCACTGAGTTATTAGTTTAGTGAAAATGGCAATTTTGCTATTCTAAATTTTACGTTTTTCACCAAAAAATTTGATTGTCTAACTAAATCTGAACATTAATCTGACTATTTTTAATCGCGATTAAAAAGATGTGGAATAAAATGTGGAAAATAAAACACCTCGACTTCAGACGTGCAAAAACGGTACTTAAACTTTTTTATTATTATTTTTTGCTCATATCTCGAAAACGGTGTGTTCCATCACAAAAATAATGAAAATTTCGACCCCCTTTGTGAGCCTGAAACCTCCAATACTTTACATGTAGTTTTTTTTTATTTTTATTTTCCATACAAAAAGTAAAAACTTCCATACTAAACATGTCGAGGCTGCCCCAGGCTGCCTCCAGCTCTAACAAAGACGTTGCGAAACCAAAAGAAAAAAAAAACACGTGGACTTGCGATTGTAAAATCCGATTATAATTATATCAATTTTTTTTATATTTAGAGGTTTTTTTCGCAGAATAGCTTCAAGATTCTCATAGTAAAATGTAAGGAATTTTAGTGATAGTTTAGTTAGTTTAGTTCGGTGTACAAGAGAATCGGCACTATTATCCCCCTTATTTATAAACATTGCCTAAAGTTCAGTAATGATTAGCGACTATTTAACCATACATTTTTGACGTTTAAACGTCTCTTAACTTTAAGCAACGTTTTATATCACTAGTACAGTAATAGTTACGTAAATATCAACACAACCTTTTGCAATTACAATGTAAGTACACCTCGTAAATAATTTGAAATTTAACTGAATTGTAATTTGTTTGATTCCACCAAATCGTGTAGTGCTGGCTAATCTTGATCACATTACTTCGCTTACATTATTAACAGGCTTCCAGTTTGCAAAAGGAAAATTTTAACATGAATATTACGAATGTTTCGACGTATGTAATACTGAAAATCTCTTACAAATATCACGGTTGGGTTGTGCTGGTTCTAGCTCACGATTTTCAAGTGACCCGGTTGTGACTCACGAGTCACTTCAACAGATCAACCTACTTAGGAGTATGCGCCTAAAAAAAAAAAAAAATATTTTGGCATACGTGACACGTTTCTGCGGTCCATTTTTGCGTAGAGAACAGGTTCTTGAGAACAAGTCCGGTGCCAGAATCCAATCTGAGAAAACAGTGAACGTCATTCACTGTTTGCGAATTCTGGTAAAGGTACGGTAAACAGCAAATCATCTAGCTTTAATTATATAATACCGTAGCCGGTATTTGCGCGCGAAAATATCTACTCAAAACTCCACAATATAACCGCATCACAGGGAGTTTTACTGTTCGAGTTATTAGGTTTACTCCGGAGCTGACTGCTAAGAGAGGGTCCGCTTTATCCTAGGACCTCCAACATGTGCAAGAATGGTGGCATCTGCATGTAAGTTAACTAATGACCCTTTGTTTGCCATCGTTTCGATCATTATCTTCCCATGACTGTCATTCAGTTGATGTTATTCGCATAACCATGTTTTAATAAAAAAATTGTCTACAAGTATTTTTTTATTCTATAATTTCAACAATAACAGAACAACAAACAAAAGAGGAAAGTGTAAAACACATTTTCTTTTCTTTTGGACAGTTTTTCTTTTTTATTTCCAGAGACAAAGACACATCTGTATGTATCTCGTGCACAAATGGTAGATAATATATTCGTTTACTGTTTAAAATGACCTCCAATAAACCTTACTCTCTTTAAAAACAAAAGCTACACCCAGAGCGGGAGAAGTCATTTGATGATTTTCTCCCAAAAAAAAAAAAGGGTCACTTAAGCAGTTGAAATAATTCCGCTTTTTGCGTCGTGAACCCTTCATTTCATTTGCTTTCTGTGCACTTTTCATTCCAGGACTTCTTAACAGGCTAGCTATGTAAGCATTAAAGTACTTACAATATACTTAGGTAATGTTATTTTGTAGAATTTCTGGCACTTTCAATGTAGACAGAAGTTTTTTAACTGAGTTGTTTTTTGCGAATGGTGTGTAAATCAAACGAAGGCTGGATGAAGACGGTTTTATAGGGATATTATTATTCATACTATGTATCGACAGACAGATGGACCCGACGGCGGTCAGCTGTGTCTATGCTACACGGGCGACCAGTGGAGGTGCAGCTAGCCCCGCCTGATGAGAAATTATTTAATATTTCACTTTTAAAATTTGGCATGGATATACATATAAGTCATGCAGACAAAGTAGTAAAATAAAATAGTAAAAAAAACAATTAAATTTTGTAGGGTACCTCCCCTACACGTTAAGTGGGAATGAATTATTTTGTTACTCGTATATCTCGTTCAAAAATATTGCGGGTGAGTGAAAAACATTTTTCGATTACGGGATCCGTTTGCGAAGTATTAAGCTTGTAGGGACAATGTAAGTATAGATGACATGCGTCAACGGTTTGCGGTGTGAAAAAGATGTGCTTGTGGGGCGATCGCCTGTTACTGCGCACTGACCGATCTGCGTGGTTGGTTTTTTTATGTCATATTATAATTTGACGTAAAAACACACACAGAGACAATTATACGGTGTTTTATATTATACAAATATAATTAAGCACCCCACGCTTTTTCACTTTAGCTTATTTTCTACTTTTCAGTGCGTTTGCTATTAAAGCTTGTTTTTTTTAAACATTATATATTTTCTGATTTTTTTGTCCCAGCACGACATTTTTTTTTAATATAAATTTATGAGATTATTGTATTGTCATCGGTCCTTGACCCCTGTGCAAATTTTCAAGTTAATCACAATTACTCCTAGAAGTAGGTGAAAATGAAGCTGAAAGATTACGTTGCATACATGCATACAGGTCAAGCTAATAAAAGCGTGTTAAAATAAACTACAGTTTAACGTAAGCAAATGCTCGGTAATAACTTTTGGCAGGATGAGAAAACCACATCCTCACGATTACAAGCTCGAGGGCACATCAATTGAGCGGGCGGAAGGTGACCTGGGTGACCACTGAGGGAACCTTTCGACACCATTTTGTAAAAGTTTGTAAAATATCATACAGAAGCCTGGGTATTGTTCTTCGACGGGCATCGAGTTATACAAATATAAAAGCAGTTGTAGCATTGTATAATGCGCTTATAAGAACTCAGAATTTAATGCTATCATACGGGCCCCGCATGAGACTTAATATAGCCTCATGTTGGAGCGTAAACAAAATAAATTCAACATATTTTTTTTTCATGAAACTTTACGGTGTGTATCCCTTCTATCCGTTGATGTTCCCAACCTTATTCGTTATTGGTATGGTTGGATACAACAAACTCGAGACAATGAGGGACTTAGCTATAACCACATATGTATTCCAACTATTACGTAGTAAGACTTATAATCCCGGTGTTTAGAAGGAGATTTGTCTGAATGCAACTGACAATTACGCATTGCGACGCAGGAAGCCACGGTTACTAGCAGTGCCACCACACGCACGAACCAACTTACTGGCAAAGCACCACTGACGCGCGCCTTGCACGCCCTCAATGACACTGCTGACAGGATCGATTTATTTTCCTGCTCTCTGAATGAATTCACAAACATAATATTGTATGTGTTATGTTATTTAAGATAGTTTAATTAATGACCTCGCTACCGTATTAGGAATTTCCTGTAATGATAGCAGTGATTGTGGAAATACAAATAAATAAATAAATGTCAAAACAGCACAAACATAGGAAAAAACTCAGTTCCATACTCACAAAAACACGTAACTGGATGACCATTCATAATTTAGATATTAATTATTCTAAAACTAAATTAATGATTTTCCACCCTTATCAATCTGCACTTAAATTTCACCTTTAACGGCTCAAAATTGGAAACTGTACATGAATTTACATTACTTGGTCTTACAATCGATAAACATGGAAAACACGTTCAAAAATTTAAAAATAAATTATACGTTTTCCACGAAATTAAAAAGACAACCACCCTAAAAACATATCTCACCACCTTTTATTCGTATGCTAACGCATGGCTTACCTACGGCGTAACCCTCTGGGGAAATAGAACAGATGCACTGACACTCTCTACCCTCCAAAAGAAATTTGTTAGAATCTTGGTAAACATTGATGAAACTGACAGCTGCACACCCTATTATCTAAAACATAATATTTATCACTCCCTAGTACAAGAACATTCTAGAACCATTATTTGTCCGTAAACATCAAGATTTATACACAAAACGCGAAGAAATCAAATCACAATACACACTTAGACACCGACCTAGGGTAAACATACCAACCTCCAAGCTAAAAATGCATTCAACAAGTCCCTACGTAATGTCTTTAGAAAAAAAAGAACAAACCGGACATAATAAACAAAGAAGAAAACTTGAATAAATTAAAAACAAAATCTTTAGCTGAATATTTAAATGATTAACAAAATATAGAAAAAAATTATATAGTTAAGGAAATTACAAATATAGGAAAAAGTTATGTAAGATTAATAATTGATAACAATAATGAATAATAATCACGCAGTTTATAGGTATGTTTAAAATGTATTATTGAAAGGGTAATTATGAACAAATAATATAATAAAACTAATAATAAAATTTCAAAAAAATCTATTAAATAAATTAGTTTAAAATAATTAATACATTTCGCCTCCAATACCCCTAACTTTTCCTATTATGAGTACCACATAATACGAGTAATACTACTTGGAATTTTATTGTTATAAAGACGGGAATGTGGTTACATTGGCATGCCGAGTTCAGTCCTACAAGGTATTAACATTCTTGAAATAGCGTGGTAAGCTTAATTGAAAAAGTTTGTGGAGATGCCTTTATGTTCGTCTACTTCGTAACTAAATAGTCGCGCTGTACAATGTGGCGATGAGGTGTCGCATTAATTGATGTGAATTCAATTAATGTGATAACCTCATCGCCACCCTCCTCATTACACGAACATGGAGATATCAAAATTTAGGCACAATCTTAACTTTTAAATGTCTGTTCCTCGTTTCTGTAGTTTTGCTAGGATATTTTCAATTGAGTGAAGGCCTTTTGCAGACACTGGTTTTGAACAACCGCGTTGGAGTTTGTACTGACATGAATATCGAATGGATCTCCGAACATCGCTTTCACGTTGTACAAAGATGGTGGCAAGAAAAAGTTCAATGGTACAACAAAGATAGTGAGGGACTTAAAGTGTGTGTGTGAGACGGTATTTTCTAGTTATTCGAAACATAAAACCTTAAAATGAACCAGACTGGTAGCTGGAAGAAAGCAAGCATTGAAAGAAGAGACTTTTAAATGGACATTTGGATGTCCACGGTGTCAGAAGATGCGCTTGGCCGTCGCATGTCAATGTTGCAAAGCAAAGCGACTGCAGACGATGCTGGCGGGAGACGATGTAGAGCACTGAGACTAACCGAGACGCGACCACCCGATATACGAGTCGTGCCTTCCACAATCCCTGTCGAAAAGGTGAGTCAATCTAGGCCAAATGTAGGTATGATTCAATAAGTTGAACCGTAGGGCAGGACATACATACAGTATAAGCGTAAGCCGAGAGGGACCAGCGCTGACAAAACGCCTCGGAATGGGTCACGAGCTGTCTACAAAGTTAAAGTCAAAGCATTTATTTCAAATAAGTACATAAAAGGCACTTTTAAGGTCAACATTTACATTAAAATATAATTGATTCTAGGCGCCTCTTCCAAAAGGTAGTTTCGTATGGAGAAGAAGGCACAAGAAACTCCACCGTTAGTCTTTTAGAATGTTTAACAAATTTGTATACATTAATTTTATTTTTATATGTGAAGACTATGCACCAAGAATGTAAAATACGACGTTGAATCGACGCCTATTAATAAAATATTTTATAGACTATCAGACCAAAGATACAAGTAGAATCTTTGATAGAGCGAGCAAGAATCATTAAAGGGTACAGATAATGCAAAAATAAATACTTACGTACGTAATTGAAAAAATACGTACCAAACTGAAAATATTCAGTGCATTACAGATGCGATGGAGGATAAAAGTGATAAAACATACTTTTAAATTGGTTTTTATAAATATATGATATCCATCATTGATGGGAGAAAATTACGCAATTAATCATCAGTGGTCGAAAAAAAATTATACCGATGAATATTCGACACAGTCGAATTTTAAAATACAGAAAAAAAATGACAGCTGATATACCCAAATGTTTGCAATTTAAATAAATTTTAATTAAAAAATTGTACAGATCTCAGGGATTTCTCAAAACAAAAAAAAAATATCACTCAATACCTACTTGTATACGTGAAATTAAGATACGAACGCAAGTTGAGAAATAACTGGATAGTGTAATAACGTTATTTTAAAGCAGACCGCTTCTTCAAGATAAATATCTGTTGGAAAGCACATTATAAAAACGCAGCTGCTGATATCCAAACGCATTTGTAGCGCTTACAATGAATGCTCCGATCCTCATCGAAAGAACAATGCTTTTATGCTGCACCCGATCTACGCCATTACAAAAACTTTGACTTTATAAGCAGATATTACATATTTAACTTTATGCAAGAAGAGTTAAAGTTTAAAATCCACAAAATGGATTAACTAGAATAAAAGTAGTTACAACAATGTGATGAAAGTAAAAAGGTGTGCGCCCACCTCGATTCGTTTCATAAAAGTTTAATAGCGGTACCCTTTGAAGCCAGTATCTGGTTAAAAGAGATTTGAGTGTCTGTTTTCTGGGTCAAGTAATGTCTATTGATGGTGAGGACTGCCACGAGGCCCAGTTTCTGTGAGACTAGTTACTGAAAATGTCAGCCGTCTAAAAGTTATCATCTCAAAAGCCTTTTCCACCTGTCAAACAGATCTCTGCTCTATGCAAGCGAGATGCCAGATTTTGATATAGTCAGTTACTATAACGGAGATATGAAGAGTTGGTTGCTGTAAAATCTCGCTTAACATTTTACGAGACTTGAGTGGCTCGATTTGAGCTATACGTGGTCACTTTAGATTACAGTTGAATGCGGTTTGGTTATCTTTGATGCACACAAGCTGAAACTTGGTTAACATGAATTACTAGATCATTATTAATCATTAGTAAACTGATGATAAGTAGATACCTACATTTTATATTCAGATTTTACTCACAAGCCTGAATGCTATTCTGAAAATATAACGGTCAATTGAAAACAAAATGTTGAATAAAATTTGCAATGTCAGTTGAAAGCGGCAAGTATATCCTTTCTCAATTTACCGCTTGCAGTCCCCGAAAATACGCAAATTCAATTTTGCTTCAGTTGAAGTAGGAAAAATAAATCATAGCGAACTGCGATCTTCGTTAAGATTAAGGTAGAGTCCGACCGAATTTCGTTTTCGATTTCCTAACATCATCCATTTTCAGCAATTTTAAACCTCTTTTAATTAATAATTTATATCTTTTCATGCTTTAATTTTCGGTTCGTCTCTAGATGAAGCGAATAACTTTGCCAAACCATCGCATATCTTCAGGTAAGGATTTTTAGGTTACTATTGATTTATACTCGTATTATCCCGTTAATAATCTGTCTATGTGCCAGATTTGACTAAGTAACTTCTACTCACACTTATAACTTAAGTGCTACACTTAAGTAATTTCCTCTAGGATTAAACCCTCTCAACCCAATAATGGTTTTGTATGTATGATTCGTTCTCTTGTGACTTAACATTTCATTTTATTTATTAACATCATAATGTGAAAGTTAACGTGTTAAACTGCACTATTCAAGTTAACTAACTTTGTGGAAGTACCGGCCTTGTGCCGCAGTTGGACAGTTGAGACTTAGCGCTCAATTATAATGCGCCGGAGGCGCTTCCAACTAAATCCCATAACTGTTCTTTGAGTCAGCTAATTCTAACTCCAACACTTACTCCTCTCTGTAAGAGGGAGTGGGCCGTAATCTACAAAGCGGGCCCAGTGCGGATTGGTAGATGTCACACATGTCTTCGAATTTTTTGGTTCTAGGACATGCCGGTTTCCTCACGTTCTTTTCCTTCACCGTTTTGAGAGCAGTGGTGATGAAATTGTTTACACAAATTTGTGTATCGTTTAGTGATAAAATAAAAATGCTTCTCGTTCAATATTTATTTATTCAAAATAATATTAGTGTTAAAAATAAATTGTTCGAACCATAATTAGACTCTTACGAGTCCTAGAGTTTCAGCGTCACTATTATCATCTTGCAAAACGAAAAATTCTAATTCGGTATCAAGGTATTTAAAACAACGTGTTCCTTTTGATATCCCATAACTCTAGAGTATTAATGAGACCATGTCAAAAAATTAACTAGCATAATATGGTGGCTATAGTGTATTGATTACCTCGAACGATGAGGGTAAAACAGGGTTTAAAACCGTTTTAAACCGCTTTTAATAATAATGTTGCTATTGTGATGAGTGCCTTATTTAAAAAAGAACAATGACCGCTTGTATGTCATCGCGTAAAGTTGCGAGCGCCAAGTGTCGGTACGCCCTGGCCAAGGGAAAATCCTTTTCCCATTTTCTTTTATATATATTATATGTAGGTAGATAGCATCCACGTTCTTCTTTATTTGTAGTCTTTCACAAAACATTAACTGTTCCTACCTACACTACCAATCATATTCTAATTGATGATTCTTCATAGTCAGTCATACTGAATACTTTTAGGAATACTCGTACAACGAGTCGTGTCACCTACTGTTAGACCTATATATTTAAGGCTCCGGCAAACAGATGCGACACGCGATACAAATCGCGCGCGACCGAACGGCACCGCTCGTTGCGCGACACGCAGTGCTTTTGTGTCACGTCGCGAGTCGTGCCAGTCTTTAGACGCCTTAATGTTCACAAAAAGATGGTCACGTGTACGTCATAAGTATAAAATATGTACACTGTTCACGGCGGCATTCGTTTCGAACGGAGGCGTGTAGTAAACGATAATTATTTGCACCTCATTTGTTCTCAGTGAAGACGACCTTAAGAGTTGTATAACTTGCCGAGATAGCTTTGAGTAAGTTTCATTGCAGCGACTAAAAAGGCGTAATATTAATGAGTCGCCAGAAAATTTATGGATTACGAGTGATGCAGTTCGGTGTTTCAAAGGAGACCTGCTACTAGCATAATATGTTTACGCAGAGGGTTTGAGGTTTAAGGTGGAGCCATTTGTATATGTCCTCTTGTCGCAATGCTCACGCTGTTGGATATTTGGGCATACAGTAAGAGTGTGTCCATCTAAGAATAGGAACAGTCCGCGATGCCCAAGCTGAGCTTGCATTTGTGTGAGTGCACATAGTGACGCGTCCTTTGCTTGTCATTCGGTCAACCGAACAATCGGCCTGAGGCACTGTGTGTTCCACGCGCGATCACTTTAGTGCGATTGGTAATCACCCACACAAATTTAAAGCTCAGCTTAGGCTTCGCGTACTGTACGCTGCTCCCAAAATGTGGTAATAATCACCGAAACTGCGACATCAAATATTCCAATGCTTAAACTGCGGTGGACAAAACGTTGTGAAAAATTTACCCCGCATGTTTAAAAGAAAAGAAATTCACAGAGCTTATGACAGAGTTTAATTGTACCTATAGGAAGGCCTTCGAGTTATATGTAGCTCCTACTCCACACAGAGAAAGGACGGAACCGATTAGCGTTGCAAACATGGTAATTTTTTTTCTTCCGCTGCATAATAACATCGAGCCCACACAATGATCAAGCTTACCTGTATATTCGGAGGCTGTCAAAACTAAGGAGATTGTTCATAGTCCACCCACTGTCATCGAAGGTTTTATAACGGAGGCAGAAGGCAGTTGAGTTAAGTTACAACTGTTAACTGTGAGATCACACTTATAAAAAAGGCATTGGCATACTGCCAATATTTATTACCTTAAACTTGCGCCGCGGAGTTAGTTTGTATACTCTTATACAGCAAGTCCTTAATTTCCGCCATATTACCTAGAAAATGGAAAATATCTGGTGCCTATACATAAATTGGATATCAATGACTAAATTTTTTTTTTTAATGACTTTTATGACCGCAATGGGTATGTCAGTCTACATAATTAAGTCGTAGTGACTAAATTATGCTCCTACAAATTTTGAATCGGCACCAAACAAACATAAAGGCGTCAACTAAAATGACAGCTAGATTGATCTTCGTTAATTGATTCCAAATTTGTAGGAGTTCAGTAAGACTAAAAGGATTTTTTTCTTTCTTTTTTCGTTTGTCAATTTTTTTAAAGGTTTTTATTTCAATCTCATGAGTCGAATTTTAAGTTTTCAAATCCTAACCAAACCTTTCCATTCAAGTAATTGAACGAGCATCTCCTGACCTGCCACCACGATTTCATTCAACTTTAACTCAATTACAAATACTGATAATGCAATTTCAATTTAGATTAAATGATTACAGTCAGATAAGTCTAATTAATCTCTTACAGTTAGAGTCGCCGCGTCGACGTCGTGCGAACTTGAGTGTCACTTGATGATAATTGGATTAGAGGATTTGCGAATAATTCAGGTTCACGGCAACGTGGGTGTGCTACGGAGTAATAAACAAATCTGCAGCTTATTTGCGGCTGAACTGTAACAAACATCGCTGAACTGTAACAATTCATAATGTAACATAGGTACATACGTGATCATTGTGATACGTCTGCAATAAGATCTAGTCAGATACCGGTTCCGGGCTTAGTTTAATTGCTAAGTTTGTAGTTCCGTGTTCCACGGACACAATGTACCGCTGTTTTATTCAGTTGTGATTTGTTCGCAGGATTTAGGATTGCTTAAATAAAGACCGCTAAGCCGCTTTTGTTGAGGTTAACTTTGTCTAATAATATCAACTGAAAGTAACGTTGACTAAAGTGTTTCAGTGTTACGTTTAGAGAATGTGAAAAATTGTTATTACATTGAGCTATTTGTTTGGTCACTGTGAGAATTAAACTTGTAGGTAATTTAAAACATTCTCACCACATATACGCTTTAATAAATCTGTTTCCCCGACCTATAACCCAGGTGAGTATTCATACGTATTTTAACGAGTACATTTATGTCACGTTAGGCGCAGGGATACGAAGCACTATATTGAAACAAATCAGTTAGTAAATTCAGTTAGTTTAATAAGAACAGCTGACAGCTCTTTTGTTACATATTCAGACAGTGTTCGGATTGTCATAACGTTACTTATGTGGCTAATTAACACTAGGCAACACTTGAATATAATGTTTAAACCTGTTGCACTGCTTTATTTTCAACTTTCTGCGCTGAGCTGGGCGTTTAAAATACAACAGTGCGTTTTCATTTGGGAGTTCACATAGATGTCGCTTAGTATTAACACGTTGGTAGTTTGAGAACGCTCTCTAGAATTCGGAGACACCTATCAACAGACAACCATACAGTAAGTTTAGTTAAGTAATGAAGCAACTATAACATAGAAATAGCAGCTATTATCTACCGGGTTGCAACTGAAGCCAGTAAAACATTTACCTATTCAGTGTTTAGGAATAGAATCTAAACGTGGTTCCCTGAAGTCATTTGACCCCGACATACATAAAAGACGTTAGGACACCTCCATTTTGTGGAGTCACTGTTAACTTATTTTCTTTGGAAATTTGCTCGGGACAACACAAAGGTTAACTACGGTCTATACAGATTTACGTGGCCGGACAGTCACCTGACCTTACGTAATGACTAAAACGTTATTAGGAAAATTATCGAAGTAAACATGTTTCTATCATGACAAAAAATAATAATTTAAGTTTTCCAACGGAAGCTGTCTGTGATAACACCGTAACAGTATCACTTCGGAAAACAAAAATTTTAGCAACTTAATCTCATTAAAAATAAATGGTATACTCACTGTACTGAGAATGACTTTCAGCTCAGTAAAGTCAATTTTGTTTAATCATTTGCAGAAGTTGCAGCGTTAAAGGAAATTTGCGTTTATTCGCTCTGGAACGATTACAGTTTGTTCCTTAGCAGGTAAATGAACTTGGGTATGTATTAAATAGGTACTTACCCACACAATTATTTGATCGTAAGAGTTAATTATTTCTACGTGTAACCAATGATCTGACTATACCCGTACGATATAAGGATCACATAAGTGACTTATATAAAGGTATTGAACTGCAGTATTTGTCATAAATCATCTATTTAATTTATTTTACGAGTTGTCTACAACGTTTTTCAGAACATTACGGGATTCCGTCAGTGCACTGTTTTTAATTGTTACAGTCATGTGTTGCGCTATTATTTAATAACATAAAAGTGGCCTTTGCTTTGACAGAGATTTATTGTTTTGTTGTGATGTAGGTATGCGGCACTGGTACAGCACTTTTAGTAATAAGTATTGAAAACAGTTGCTGAATATAGATTTCTTCCAAAAATTGTTCTTGTTCGCAGTTAACATGCTGCAAGCAGCTAACACTGTATCTTTCTTCATTGTAGCAAAGTATAATCAAAGTAAAACCAGACTACTAATATCTTCATTGTACTGTCTGCTCATTACGCTGTTTCGTGGTACGTAAAGTTTGTTCCATTGCTACGTAAGCACTTCCTCTCAGAGTATTACCGACAAGGGTAACATTCCAGACATTACTTAACTTAATAAATACATAATTAAGATCGATATCATTAGTTTTCGAAAACTACCTTTTAATGAGAGTAGAGGAAGTGTTGAATTTGACAGGGGAAGCACGAAATCCACGCAAACAAAGTCGCGGGCGGAGTACTTGTGTTCAATAACTAGGCCGGTACCAATACCGTTTACACATCTTTTTGTAGACACAATTGTAGTGTGTTTATAACGACGATGTGATGGGAATATACCTATTGTTTTAATCAGAGAGACTTTATTATAAAAGTTTGTGTGTTTACGTTCAATGTGTTTCACGAATTATTCTCATATAGTTTTCATCGGCACTTGCCAGACTGCTGCAGCTCGTTTGTTAGAACAATATTTTTACAAAAAATGTGCTGCACGTGGATATAAGAATCTAAACGTGCACATGACCGTCGTTGACAACTAAATAGGTTCTGACAAGATTTCTTCATAGACGGTAAACGAAGGTAAACAATTTTGTTGGTATTCGACATTTTAAATTACAGAAAAAAAACTTAATCGAAATTATCATTGTAATGTTTATTGTTCCAACGGAACAATTTAATCCTTACAAACGCATGTTGATCCAGTAATCTTTTTATAATGCTATAATTAGTACATCAATATCGCTAATTAAAATCTGTAATAATATTAAATGGGCGTCGAACATGCTTGATTTAGTAAAGTAAAAAGTCTTTTTAAATAAATAGTATCTATTGTTAACCACAAGCAAAACTTCAACACACGCAGGAATAGTTAATTTCAGAAAACAACACATTGTATGAATGAGCATAACCTCCTTGGGATGGTAGTGTTCAGAATTTCTCCTAATTTGTACTGTACCGTACATAAACGAACCAGAGTCGTTATTAACCACAATTTAGTTCAACCACAACGCAGAAAATTTATTGGAACAGTTTCATCTCTCAGAAATCTGTTACTACTCGTACTAGTTCAAATTAATGGTAATCATCTTTAGCTGGCTCTTGTATACCTATTAATAATTTGATATGTTGTGTCGTTAATTTGATTCAGTGCCCGAACTGTTTAGATAGGACCATTATCCAGGTTATTACAATCGCGGTTTTATCTGTTGTTGTTTATCATTATGCCGCTAAAACGGTTTAACATCAAAACGTTTTGCCAAAACCAAAGATAATTTCCATTCCAAACGTTACACTTTAGATTCTTGCATGCGCTTGGCATACAATTTCGCAAGCGTAAAGTAGCGATACATCTTCTCGAGCACAAGGAGATGCGCAATGTAAATAGAGAGTACAAGATGAGATCAGTGCGGAGGAGCTCAGACCGAAGCCCTCCGACAACGGAATAAATTATGCGTTGAGTGTTAAGTGGAGCTCCTCGACAGGGACATGTAAACGTTATTAAGGTCACCATAATTTACATTGTACAAGGATACGTGCTAATTACCGTGTAATGTAAGCAAGTAAGCAAGCTAAAGTGGAAGTCGGCTGGCCATGTTTAACGAACCGATGGACGGTGAAGCAGACGAGTCTTGAAGTAGAGACCGCATATCGGCAAGTTAGTGTAGGGCGCCTTCAGCTAGATGAACCGACGACCTAAATAATGTGGCTGTTACAAACTGGACGCGGAAGGCGGAGGACAGGGTGTTGTGGCGCAGCTTGAGAGAGTCCTATGTCCAGCAGTGATCTGCGACAGACTGAAGTGATTGGTTGATTGATCGTCTACTGAAGATAGATAAATATACATACAAGAACATGACATTTATGCAGGGACGAAATGAAATAAAATCACTAGAGAATGCTTTGCAATAACTTCATGGTAATTTTTCAATATACATTTTTTTTCCTTTCATTCATTTAATGAAAGTCTAAATCTATTTATTCGCTTTACTGCAATGTTGTATACAACGATTCATTCGCTCAGCTCCACTAGAAAGTATCGCTTTTTATTAAAATAATGTTTGTTTCTTTTCTTTTATCGTTCAAGTTGAATTTTACAATTTGATTATTTGAATGTACATTGAAAAATCTCAAATCTCTCTCTATTTGAGATTTTTCAATTCTGAAGGGTAGGTACTTAGGAAGATAATGTTCCAAGTATTTTATATTAGTTTGTAACCGCAAATTTATTTTTTGAAGTTGTTTTTCTTTTTACTCAAAACACAAAATATGCTCTTAAACAATATTTGTTATTTATTTATAAATATTTTATAATTTTTCATTATTTCGATCACATTCTCAAGATCTCACTTCTTAAATAATAATAATACGGCAACACCAACGTCAACCCGTCACGAAATTTGTTAAAATTATTTTCAATTACTTATATTCATTTTAGACACAGCTTTTATATTTTCTGAGTACCCCTACAAACCTGAAGTCCAAAAAGCAATATAAAAAGTATAATGAACCAAAATAACACAGAATTTCACGCCATAAACTGCCGAATTGGAGGTGACATCTGTCATGTCACCTCGGAACGAAATTTAACAAATTAAAAGAAATGTTGACGAGATCAGCCGCACGTCAAGCACGCCCACCACCTCCGGACTCTTCGCCCAGCTCCGCCTCGCCGCCGCCGGTATCCAGCCCCACCGTGAGTGCTGTGACGACCCCGGCCGCGGTAGTTGCGTCGAGCTCGAGCGACGAGTATTTTTCCCCGCCGACGTCACCAACACCCGTTCGTCGACAGGGGAGAGGCCGGCCACCGAGGAGCTTGGGACTTAGGGGCCATCCGGCCCCGAGCCGGGTCCCCGCTGCCGGTGGTTGCGCATGAGATGGACTCAGTCTATGAACGAGAACGTCATGCGCGCATATTATAGGTCTACAGAGGGGGGAACACACCTCACTGCGTACCGTGATAGGATGCTGTCTCTTTTTCAGGAACTAGAACCAACCGTCAGCGTCTCGGCCCAACGACTGTCGGATCAGGTGCGGGTCATCCAACGCAATCATAGGTTGGACGATGCCGCACTTGATAGGCTGCGCTCAGAGATACGGAGCGACCTTATCGTCTCGACTCCGGCACAAACCGCGGTACAAGCGTCAACCATTGATCTACCGCGGTCCAATCATGGTGTTGAAGAAGAAGATGATAGGGTTACCACAGTAAGTAGCCAATGCAACGACCGATTGAGGAGCGCACTGGAGGATGCGTTTTGCGAGTATAGATCCACTCCAACCGAACTTAGACCGCGATTACCACGCCTACCTATGCACAAAAAAAATAGGGCGCTGGTGTGTGCCCTGGACTCGCAACTTAAGAATGTGTTCGAGAGCAGCGAGGATCTCGTTGATACACACTCGATCCTGTATTGCGCGGCTGTTGCGGCATGTCGTTTAGCTAACGTCAAATTTCCAAACTGTGACGGAGCTGCTCGACCAAAACCATCCGTACCAGCCTGGCAATACAGGATCGAGCGTCGTATCGATGAAGCCAGGGTACTCATAGGCAAACTATACTGTTTCAGGGAGGGCAATATAATACCACGAGTGATGCGCTTTGTGAGGCGGGCATTTTCGGGGACTGAAATAAGCCCTCGAGAATACATGTCACGTGTCACAGAGCGCATCGACTTCCTGAAGCACAAAGTTTGTGCATGGGCGAGCCGTATTCGGCGGTATAAGCGGCGGGTTGATCGATACATGCAAAACCGCATGTTCCAGAGCGATGAAAGGTGGGTATATAGAGCTTGGGAGCGACCTGAAAAAAATTTGACCGACGTGTGCCGCCCAGATGATGCCGCCACAAGTGCATTCTGGCGCAGTATCTGGTCAGTACCCGTCTGTCACATTGAGGCTGACTGGATGCAGGATGTCGAGCGAGTGTGTGAAACTATACCAGAAATGGAAACAGTCCTAATTACGCCATCAGAGGTTGCCAGAGCAGTCCGTTCGTTACCGAACTGGAAATCACCAGGGCCGGATGGATTGCACAACTTCTGGTTGAAATGGCTAATTAGTTCGCACACTAGCCTGGCATCTCAGTTCCAGTCAGCCTTAGAGTCTGGGTCGCTACCGCAGTTTCTATCAACAGGCGTTACCCACCTGCTCCATAAGTCAGGTAGTCCCACGGAAACCAAGAATTATAGACCGATCACGTGTTTGTCGACGATCTATAAACTTCTTACATCCATTTTGAGAGCGAAAATTAATACACACATTGACAGTAACTCGATTATGTCTGCCTCTCAAAATTGATGTAGGAACGGGTCCCGAGGTACTAAGGAGCTACTCCTCATCGACATGGCCATTAGCCAACAGGTTCGTCGCTCCCGCAAGGATCTGTCGACATGCTGGATAGATTATAAGAAGGCCTACGACTCGGTCCCACATACATGGCTTGTGAGGGTGCTGGAGTTGTACAAGATAGATGCAACTCTACGCACCTTCCTTAGTTCCTGTATGGGGCAATGGAGGACGGTCCTTCGTTATCCGGGGTGTCAACAGATCCAGGGGAATGACGAGCCTGTCTGGATTAAACGGGGAATATTTCAGGGCGATAGTTTGAGTCCACTTTGGTTCTGCTTGGCTCTGAATCCTCTAAGCACACTGCTGGAGGATTCAGGTCTAGGCTATCGGTTGAAGAGAGGTGGTGAGGTCATATCTCACCTTCTGTTCATGGATGACTTGAAAATCTTTGCCCCCAACAAATTGCAACTGATGGAGCTACTGAAGGTTACTGAAACATTCAGTAGCGCCATCAGGATGGAATTTGGTGTGGACAAATGTGCAATCATGCATGTTAAGCGAGGTGAGATTATGGAATCCGAAGGTATTCAACTTTTGGATTCCATACACCTTAGATCCCTCTCTTCATCCGAAAACTACAAGTATTTGGGTATGTCGGAAGCGTTAGGCATCAACGTTATTAACATGAAGCAATCGTTGAAGGAGCGCTTCTTTGGCCGCCTGAGGAAGGTATTAATTAGTCTTCTTTCGGGCGGAAACAAGGTGCGCGCCTTCAACGGTTGGGTCATGCCGATTTTGATGTACTCTTTCGGCGTACTAAAATGGACCCAAACCGAACTTGACGCCCTGGATAGGCGGGTCCGTACACTTCTGACCGCAAACCGGATGCATCACCCACGATCATCGGTGATGAGACTGTACATCCCGCGAAAGTGCGGGGGTCGAGGCTTTTTAAATGCGAAAACCCTCCACAACCGCGAGGTGTGCAGTCTCAGGGAATATTTTTTAAAAGCCGAAGTGGGTATGCACCGTGATGTGGTCGCAGTGGACAAGGGGCTTACCCCGCTCTCCATGGCTAAAGAGAACTGGCACAAACCTGTAGTACTTACTACCGATGACCGCAAGGCGGTATGGCAAAGCAAGGAGCTTCACGGGCGCTTCTATCGGGCTCTTCATGAGCCTGGTGTAGATTTCCTAGCGTCCGTATCCTGGCTACGTTTTGGTGACCTTTTCGGGGAAACTGAAGGTTTCGTCTGTGCAATTATGGACGAAGTTATCTTGACGAATAACTACCGGAGACATATTATGAAGGACGGGCCGGTTGACTTGTGTCGGGCATGCCACCGTCCAGGTGAGTCCATCAGATATATTATCTCTGGTTGCTCTCGTCTGGCTAACGGCGAGTACTTGCACAGGCATAACCAAGTAGCCAGGATTATTCACCAGCAACTTGCTTTGCAATACAAACTTGTGGATTCTGAGGTACCGTATTACAAGTATGTGCCCGACCCAGTTCTCTAAAATGACCTTGTCACGTTGTACTGGGATCGGTCTATCATTACTGACAGGACTATTATCGCTAATAAGCCTGACATAGTAGTGATAGATCGATTAGCGCGCCGCACAATGATTATCGATGTTACCATTCCACATGATGAGAACCTCGTGAAAGCTGAGAAGAGAAACAAATTAAATATCTCGACTTAGCACACGAGGTTGTTGACATGTGGAATGTGAGCTCGGCTGTCATTGTGCCGATTGTCGTATCGGCCAATGGCCTGATGGCAAAAAGCCTCGACCAACATCTCTCGAGGCTTTCGTTAGGCGGTTGGATTAAGGGCCTGATTCAGAAGGCAGTACTCCTCGATACGGCTCGCATTGTGAGGAGGTTCCTGTCTCTGGAGCCCTAACCACCAGTAGCTTGGACCCTGCTCCCGCTACCGGCGGACCACTATTTTTTATATTTTTAAATGTTTTTTTAAAAAGTTGTTTTATAAAAATATTTAAAAATGTATTAGAATAAGGATAAGAATCAATAAACGACATAATAATAATAAAATAATAATAATCTCACTTATTATTATTCTCACTCACTTAACATTCATAAAGTTAACACAGACTTCCCGTGACCCTCTCTTGCTTATGGCGATGGTTGACGGCTCGAGCGTCTAGCTACCCTCGCACCGGGTTATATTTTATGTTTTCACGTAAACCTGAAAAAATAACCTGTGTTCCTTCGTAATCCTAATTAAGGTAGGATTGCACTGCTGAATACTTTGTACGGCGTTGGAGCTTTCTTGAATAAGCAGAGAAGCACAAGAGAAGAGATCATTACGTTTGATTTAGTTAAAACTGTATTTCCTGTCTTGTCTGGTCTTTCGACGTTGTGTATATAAAAAAAGTTTAATTCGAAAAGCCAGTTGGAGTATTTTCTAAATTTTAAATTGCTTTTTTTTGCTGTGTAGACAGTTTTCAGTAATCAATCTATGGCAAAATCCAGTCCATTGCTGACGCGTGATAACCCTACATTTTCCGCAAATTATTTCTGAAGACTTGTACAGAACAAAGCACTAACAATATCATAACTTTAAGTTCTCAAGAAAGTTGATATAGTGACAGGAGCAGTTTTAAAACGCTTTTCGTTAAGCGCTACACCTGAATGTCTCCTCAGCGTTTTCTTAATGAACGATAAACTTCAACAGCGGCTGCATTGTGCTCGTTCACTTCAACTCTTACAAAGGACTCGTTTCTCCTCTCGTGAGAATAACGCTGCTAAACGTGGTTACTGGCGCCTTTATGTAGGGACCCACTCCATAAGGCAGCGCGGCACTACTGTTGGAAAAAATTATAGTCGTCGACTTTTTTTATTTCTTCCTTCTACTTTATGTAAATCTATAGCTAGTTGCCGCCATTGCAAAATGCACTACGAAGTTATCCCGACGAAGTTTTTGTTTAGCAAAACTTTTAATTATCGATTTTCGAAAATGTTTTGTGCTTGTTCGATAACTGAGCTTTCAGAACACGTAAAATATTGGATTTGTTTGTAGTTAACGTTGGCCTATTTGTCCGTGGCACTTCGTGACAGTTTCAAGAGTAAATGTTGTTATTATCTTCCTGCTCTTCCATTTTACTAGTGGGCGGCGCAACACTTTTTTTCTTCCATTATGTGTGTAAATAAGTAGGTAGTAATAAGTTAAACTTTTTTAATGAGAAACGATAACATTACATACTTACTCGTAATAATTTAAATCGTTCTCAGTAATTCATCATTTGAACCGAAAGACTCGGAAAACAAGGAAAACCCTGTGTATTATTTTAATACCCACAGGTAATACATACAGGTAGTTGTTCCTGGTCTGGCTGTTTGTGTACATGAGTTGAAGCTTTGTAAACGCACCCACGATACAGGAGTAATTCCTAGTGTGCGGCTACGTTTTAATAAACAAAAATAGTGAAAATGTTTTTTTGTGTCTTTTTCACGTCGCAACGAAACAACGGGTCGATCTGTGTCTTTGCACAGAGTTAGCTAGGGAGACGGATACGTGTTATATGAAAACAATCTTAAAGTAATCATTGTTTTCAGGCCCATTTGAATGATCGGCAACACATTTGCCATCGTTGCTGGGTGGCTGCTACTCGTCATGAGGCTAGATTAAATCAACTTGACATAAATCGTGTCGACCTTCAAGTTCGTCAAAAACACGACCAACCAGAACCCCAAGATTTACCCCAAAATCCGGAACAGCCGTCAGTTGATGTTATGTCCATAACTGGTTATAAAAGAGCTGCAAATACATCCAACAGCTATCTTTTTCCGAATTGCAGAGCAGATAATCTAGTAAGAGTTCATAAAATCACGGATGTTAGTGGATTATAAGTTATATACGAGTATTCCACCAAGTGCTCGCATCTGCCAGGCTCATTTGACTTTAAACAAATGAGATGAGTTAGAGGAGCTGAATAATTCGTCTTTCACGGCTCAGCACTTAAAGAACATGTTAGATATGTTAAGTGATGCCTGCCATCAATCTGGATTTAATTTCGACAATATTGGATCGATGAGAACATCCGAATTTCACTTTTGTACGGGCCTGAATCATGAAGAATTCAACACACTTTTTGAGCAGATACCCTCTATATTACAGCGCTCACGCCGCCCTAAAACAGTGCTCGGAGCTTATCTAATGAAAATACTATATATAAACGGGAGAACCAAATGAACGATTAGCAAATCGTTTAGGCATGAGCTGGCGTAGTTTTGAACGAAAATTAGAGTTAGCACGTGAATGTTAAACAAATGAGTTCGTTCCTCGGCTTCTTGGATGGGACCACATTAGCCGTGATGAAATTGTGGCAAAAATCTTAAGGATTCCAAATGCTATATTTGGTGTTAGCAATGAAGTGCCACCAGCCATTTTGATATGCGATGGAACATATATCTACGAGTATATTCTGAAAAGTAGTAACTTTTTGTTTCAGAAGCAATCGTATAGCCTTCACAAGTTCAGAAACCTGCTGAAACCTTTTCTGATAATATTCATAGATGACTACATAGTAGATGTGATTGGCCCTCATGCTGCCACGACTTTCGACGCGACGATAATGAATACCTATGTTCAAAATTAAATAAACCCAATTTAAAACGTTCTGCAAATTAATGACATATTAATATTAGACAGAGGTTTCAGAGACTCAATATCAACTATCGAAACTTGGGGCTATCAAGCCCACATGCCCCCAACATAACATAGAAGTGAAAGCCAATTAAGAACGGAAGAAGCGAATAAATCAAGACTAGTCACAATCGTGAGATGAGTTGTAGAAGTAATATATGAGTGGATTAAGCGGGACTTCAAAATATTTAGACAAGAACATTTTTATAGAGCAATGACACATATTTTTATTGACATACGCATTGCTGCTGCTCTATTAAATATATTTAGAGAGCCGTTAAAAGACCACCCTCGAGCTCAAGAATAATAGAAGTTTTAAATGAGAGGATTCATATGTCCAACAGCTTAGGTGACTATGTTATCGAAAATAATATAAATCGACAGCGAGCTTCTTTTCGCACTATAACTGCGGATGACAATCAATTATTGCAGTTTCCAGTGTTACCAGAGGAAGACCTTTTATTGATTTCATTAGGTATCGAAATATGCACCGGAGCTATTCCTAAACTTTGTGCGATATAATATAAATATTTCCGAAGGTTTTATTTTGAGGGGGCGGATAAAATCGCGACATATATCTGGTAGGATTTATTATTCGTACATTTTGATACACAATAGAGCAGAAGCGGCGAGAGATGCAATTGCACATTATTATTGCTCGTGTTTGACTGGGAAAAGAACAGTGGGTACTTGCGGTCACATAATGAGCATTATTTGGTACCTTGGCTGGGCAAGACACCAACTTCATTTCATTCTCATTGCATTGAAAAAATACTGCAGTGGTTTATGTATTGTGTGGTAGTGTAAATGGAATTTGATTTTCAAGCGATATCAATGTCAACGCTATGTCAGGAGCCGCGTCTTTATCCTGTTGATGTAAATCGCTTGGATTTTTCGGATTTTTAATAGTATTGGAAGTGATGTCTACTTCTGGTTTATTGCGGCTCGTTTTCGCAGTATTTCTTTATTTCCGTCTCACTTATTTATCAGTATATTTTTTGCAATTTTACTCTATTTATGTACTTAATCATCAGTATTATTATTTGAAACAATTTTATTTATATATGTATGCATACACACGTCACGTTGCAGTATAAAACTGATTAACATCCGTTACCTCACAATTCAGGTCCAGTTGAAAACCAGCTTCAGGCACTAATTTTCTGGCATTTATTTTGCTGAACTGGGCCTTTTTGGCGCAGCCGTGAGGCACACTACCCTGCTAATTTCATACTTCGCACTGTACACTTTTTTTATTTTTATCTTTATTTTGATTGTTACTCTAATAATTTTTACCTGCTTTGTGTGCCTTTTACTCTCTGCTAAATAATCGTTTTTTCTTTCTTTCTTTCTTCTTACTAACCACCCCCGTGTTTCATCTCACACCTACGTCAGAAACATACAATTCCTCCGCATCCCCGACTGGTGGCGCCCGCCTCGGCTGGCCTCTTCGTGTTGGGTGGGGGGAGTGAGGTGTTTGACTCCCCCCGCAATGTCTAAGAGGGGCGCGCGTGGAACACTACGCGCTGCCACCTCTGGCCCTGATGTTGGGGGGGCGGCCGTCCCTGGACCCATTTAGGGGGGCTGGAAGAGGGCGTTGTCCGCCCTCCGTCCACGACCAACCCCTGCGACGAGTCAGCTAAATGGCCCCGTCGCCTACCATTTTTCGGCCGCAGAGGAAAGGGAGAGCGGCCAACAACATACCGTCACTCCTCTTCCCCTGCGGCCCCACCGCGTCCGCGTCCGCTATCATACGGTGGCGCCGCGATAAGGCCGCAGAAGGTAGGGAGCACCGCAATACCGGCACTCCACTCCCGCTGCGGCCTCAGTTGCGATGTCGCGAAAATGCAACCTTGGCCGCTACGACGTCGGCTTGTCGGCAAAAGCCCTGAAGAACGGCCTTTCCTCGGATTCCTCTTAGATTCACCGTGGGGGCCAAACCACGGGTACTGAGCCACCCTGCCTCGTCAATGCGGGAACCCACAGGGGAGGAAGAACGGACCTCCTTTTTTTTGTATTTTTTCAGCGAAGAAAATGCCTATCGCACACCGCGCCTTCCTGGGAGACGACGTGGTTATGTGGGGCTTGCACCCACTAAAAACTCCGCCTGTGCTCCTACTTTCCCGTTGATGGGTGAGCCGCGAGAACTGCTACGAATGAATGACATTCGCGGCCCATCCAGCGTGGCCCACTTCTGGGCGCCCTCTTCTTTGCCCGCCTCCGGGCTTCCTTCTTCTTCGGCGATGTCCGGGTGCACTAGGACATCACCATAACTCCAGGAGTCGTGCAGCATGAACTGTTATGGCGGCATCAAGGCGGCGTTTTGCCATCTGCGCCGTCCTGCCCTTCTGCGACGAATCGGGTCAGTGAGAGAATCTGCCTCCCTAACCCGCTCCACCTCTACTTTCTGAGAGATAACATCCTAGCAGAAAGACGCAAGCACCTCCCATGCCCTTTCACTGCCGACCATAGTTCTAACAACGGCTGGCAGCGACAGGTCTTACCCAACTTCTGCCGCCAGAACACGGCGCTGCGCCTCCCAGGCAGGACGCTGCTCGATAGTGTGCAGGGCCGTGTCCTAGTTGTAACCACATGCTGACACACGGGGTTCGCCTCCCGTCTTGCCACTTTGTGCAGATACTTACCAAAACAGCCATGCCCCGACAGTACCTGCACCAAACGGAAAGACAGCGTCCCGTGTCACCTCCGTACCCACTCCTCTAGCGTTGGCTGGATAGCCCCAACAGTCCAGTGACGGGTGCTGGGGGTCTCCATCCTCTCTGCCCATTGCCTCATGATGGCAATCTGCGCCTCTGCGCCACCTCATCACCACTTCAGGCGGCGGGCCACTGCCGCTCTCCGCTCGAACTTCCGCACGTCGCAGGTGAACTTCGCCGAGGACTCGCGCCTCCAGATCCCACTGACCGCCATGACCCTTTGCGGTATCCGCAGCTGAGCCACTTGTTCTGGCCAGTCAGGGAGTCCGCCCAGACTGGAGTGCCGCCATCGAGCGCACCACCCCCGTGTAAAGTCGTCGGCAGCTCGCACTCGGTCCACCCATATTCGGCAGTAACCGACTTAGGGCGGAAGCTGTGCCGATCAGCTTCGGGGCAAGTTGGCAGAAGTGCTCACCGAAGCTCCACCTGTGGTCCAGAATCAGGCCCAGATATTTCATATGGGCCCGCACCATAACTTGCTCACTTCCTAAAGTGATGTAGGCTCCCGCCGGAGGCCGGCGGCGGGGCCAGTAAAATACCAGGGTCTCCGTCTTCTCGATCGCCACCCTAAGACCGAGCGCTTCAATGCGGCTGATGACCAGGGACGTTCCCTCAGTTGCCAAGCGCCGCCTCCTCAAAGTTTTCTCCCCGGTCAGTGATGAGGGTGTCATCAGCATAACAAATGACGCCCAGCCCGGGTGAAAGAGCACCACGAAGGGCCCAGTCGTACCCCACGTTCCACAGAGGTGGCCCGAGGAAAGAACGGACCTCCTTTTTTTTTTTTTTTGTTCCCGGGGTGGGATATCCTTATGGATGTCCTCCGTCCTGGGGCGGGCGGAGGGGTCTGTCAGACTCTTACTGACTAAAAACCACCCCGGTGTTCCATCGCACACCTACGCCGGGGTCGCGGGAACACATAATTCGTCCGCATCCCCGGCTGGTGCCGGCCCGCTTGCGCGGGCCCCGTCTCGGACAACTCCGACGTTAGAAAATACCTTGTTGGGTATAAAATTTTCGTAATGAGGAAACATATGTCTTGTCTTTAATATCTTTTTATTCCGCTTCAAAATAGGCATTTTGAACTAATTTTATTAACTTATCACGAGCTTCATTTAATTCGAAGGTTGATAATGTTGAAATTATTTGGGTCAAAGATGTAAAGATAATTGTAAATTAGTAAAAGAGATGTTACTGACACAAGTGTTTTTATTTCAGTAAAGTCATTAAGTTAGTAAACAACTATAAATAGGAATAAAATAATATGTCAAATGGATTATTCCTAAAGAAGAAAAATAACTTACAAAAAGTCTACACAACAATAGATTAACATAAAGACAGTATCTACAACAGATAATACTCCCGATTTGTGAGTTGTGTTAATATGAGTGATATTAACACTACTCACAAATTTGTTTATTTCAACGATAGTAAATATTTCGACTACAAACTTTATTAATTTGCTCAACAAAACAGCACCCGTTTACTCAAACCGAGTTATCGTGACGGGTTTTATTGAAGCGATTTTAGATTTAGCGGTCATTTGTCGAACCTGTACTTTACCCTATAGATCGCGGCTGGTAACGTTCACGCATGCTGCATAACCACGCAAAGAAGCATCACAAAATCCAATGCATGTGACGCTCGATACGTAACTCCTTTTACAGAGGAAGTTCCAAAATAAAATTTTGCTAAGAAATTTTTATTTTATTCGGGAAACTTTCATCCCAACCAATCCCTAGCTTCCACAGTTCCTGCGTGATGTGCTTCGCTACAAAAGTACATGGTGCGATAAAACCCACGGGATCGTAAATCAACGCTAGCAATTTTAGCACTGATTGTTTGGTTGTCTGTTAAATTAACCGAAAAATTTTAATTATCGAATCTAGGAATCCATTTAAGACTTTAATGGTACTATAGTTTTCATCTTAAACGAATGTTACAGACTTTACCCTATTTTCAGAAGGTACGCGTTGTAGTAACTACTCACTGTTACTCATCCACTTTTTAAAGTAAAGTAGCACTTTCAAAAGTACCACTTAATTAATCCTGTACTAAGCAAGCTTGCTCAAAAGTATTGACTTTACATGAATTTAACACATCGTCCATGTAAACTCCCTCACGGAGGACCTGAGCAGCGAATGAAAAACGTTTTCCTTCATCGTTAGCTAATTGAAGTAGCGTCCGAGTTGCTAAGAACGGTGAACAGCTAAGTCCGTACGCCACAGTTTTTAATTCGTATAATTTTATTGTATCGTTAGGCGATTCTCGATATTAAATGTGTTGATTCAGGCTATCTTCTTTTCTTAAGGAGATAGCACGATACATTTTACAAACATCACTAACTAGAAAATATTCAAATTGCTGAAATTTCAAAATGGTTGCTGCAATATCCGAATACAGCTTGGGTCCGACTAACAGAATATCATTTAAAGACACGTTATCGCTACTCTTCGCTGACGCGTCAAACACTAAACGTAAAGGCGTGGAGGTACTAGTAGATCGCAAAATACTGTGATGTGGAATAATGTATTTGCTAGGCTTATCACCCTAATAAAGTTCCATATGACCAAGATCTTCATAATTATTCTGGCATAAATTCCTTGTACTTGTAATTGTTTAGATAAGTGCGCGCGAGTTTACGTTCCGCATACAACAACCTGCGCTCAGTCACGCACGCCGCACGCTTTGCACCTATCGACGAGCGTTCGGGCGCAAAAGGCAGCGGAACTACGTATTACCCATTTGATTCTCGAGTATGTTAATTAGCGAATATTTTCTCGGCTAACTGATCCAGATCTATTGAAGGTCTTCAATCTTCTTCAATTTCCCAAAAAATGCGTAATGTTTTTTCAATCGACTGTTCTCCGTCATATGAAACCGATAAATTAAGATTTTGCGAACTATTATAATTTATTGGATATAATTTTCCGCTAATAACATACCCAAAAACTGTTTTAATAACACTTGGAATACCATTCTTAATTACTAACGGTATATCTCTGATGATATCTGGTACTATGTCGTAACCTAACAAAATGTCTATTCGCGATAGTGGATCTGCTATCTTATAAGTGTCATACTAATTAATGACATTATCTATGAAAGAGATATTAGGCATAACAGCACAATTAACACTAAATGTAGGCCCACTCGCAGGCCTAGGTTTTAATGTGCAAGTAACCATGTGTGCGGCTACACCGTAAATAGCTATAGGACATTTTTTTACGTTTTAATCCCAATTTATGAGCATATTCAGTTGTTTTAAATGAACTCTGAGCACCAGAATCGATGACTGCACTGCACGCCAGTCTTGATACTGACCAACACAGTCAATAACGTACGTAAGTGTTGTACCTAACACTACTCCGTATTCGCAGTTATTACTAATCAATGCTTGCTGTATTGGTGATGGTCTTGTGTCACTTACGAAGTGAGACGACACTAGAGCTTGCTGCGCGTTCGAAAGAGATGACTGCGCTGTCAGGGAGTTCGCCACGGACGATATTCGAGATTGTTTTCTTGTAACCATTTTTCTTATTTAAATAAATAGTTGCAGATCGTTTTGTGTTTACTTTTTTTCCAAATAATGAGGCTTCTGATCTCTGACTTGTTTAAAAAAAAAACTAAATCAAAAAGCGTGGAGCGCTTTGTTCAAAATAATTAAAAGTTTGTATAATTAAAAACTACGGAGCTGAGACGTGGACACTCACGACAGGGCTGGTCCACCAGTTCAAAGTCGCTCAGCGAGCTATGGAAAGAGCTATGCTCGGAGTCTCTCTGAAGGATAGGATTCGCAACGAATACATCCGACAGAGAACCAAAGTTATCGACATAGCTGAAAGAATTAGCAAGCTGAAGTGGCAGTGGGCCGGCCATATCTCGCGAAGAACCGACAACCGCTGGGGTAAACGAGTTCTTGAGTGGAGACCGCGACTCGGCAAACGTAGTGTAGAACGCCCTCTGGCCAGGTGGGATGACGATCTGCGAAAGACTGCAGGCAGATGCTGGATGCGTCAAGCTGAAGACAGGGCGCTATGGCGCTCATTAGGGGAGGCTTATGTTCAGCCGTGGACTGATATAGGCTGATGATGATGATGATGATAACTAAAAAGCGCTCCATGCTTTTTTATTCAGTCATGGAATATAAAAGATGAACTACTACGAGTCAATTCAATTACTTAATGATTTTAAGTGCATGATCGTCTGCTTTTTTTTCAATTTTTATTTACGAGTATTAGCGCGAACATAACAAAAAAAAACTAAAATAATTTAAGCCGTTTTATAGTATTAGGGAGACTTACGAACAGCAATTGATTTTAATATTTGAGAAAAATAAGTAGTTGTTTGTTCTACGTAAATTTATAGATATCTTTACCGTCCATTTTATATTTAAGCGCACATTTAGATAATTATCAAGACACCTAACAAGTTTTAATTTGAAAGACTTTCGGCGTGTTAAAAGTTTAGACATCTCCTTAACTTAATTAAAATAAACTGTTTCAACCATTACTTTGAATAAAAACTTCGTTACTTAAATAATTCTTATTAATTAATTTATTGGGTTCCTACTTATTTGATGTTATGAAATTCTCTAAAATCAAACGTGTAAAAACCTTGCCAAAAAGTATTCAAGCTTTGTTGATAAAAAATAAAGATATTTCGGAGTTGTGTTACTATTCTATGAATTCGAATGACGCATTTAATTACGAAAATGAGTGCAATAAATTAGGCGTATTACGTGTGGGCTTCTATGAAATGAAAACGCTTACAGACCGCAGAGCACAGGCAAAAGACTGAATAACGTGAGCAGAGGACGTGAAACAGTATACAACAGAGCTTCACATGTGATGTTGTATAATCTTACGCAGCGTATTTAAAGACCGTAAGGATATTGTGTGCCACTCTGTTGAGCGAACAATTGAGATAGCCTGTATCGAATTGGAGCAGTTCATTATATTAAGTGTGTACAGACCGCCTTCAGGATTGTATGATTGTTTTGAAAAGGTTATGGATGAAGTGTTGAACAAAATCTGTAATTCTAATAAGTCTATTATCACTTGTGGTGATTTTAATGTTAATTTGTTAGAAAATTCTGGGTTAAGTACTAGAATTATAAGTTTGTTTCAGTCATACAATCTTGCTAACCAATTTTTGGAGCCCACTAGAATAACTCCCACTAGTGCCACATGCCTAGATAATGTTTATACAGATGTTAAACCAACCCACAAGGAAATTATTAATTTAATAGACTCAGATCATTGTGGACAGTTGGTCACTATTTCAAATATTAACAAAAAAACTAAAAAAAAAGATATCACTGTTAATCCAAAAACTAATAATCGTTTGGAAACATTTAAAACTAAACTTCTAAGTAATTTACCACTTTTTTCAACTAATGATGACTCTAATCAACAATATAATGCTTTTTTCAAAATGTATTGTACACAATTTGATAATACTTTCATTCCGAAGACATTTTCGGTTAATAGTAATGCTTCCTTCAGTGACTGGGCTACCATTGGTATACATAAAAGTAGAAAACGACTTTATGAGTTGTATGATGAACGGACTTGTATAAACACTTCTGAATTTAATTTATATGTTAGGAATTATTCAAAATTATTTAAAAAAGTTTGTTGTATGGCCAAGTCACGTTACTTGAGTTCAAAAATTAAAAATAGTAGTAATGTAATTAAAACGACATGGAATATCATTAATAGCGAAACGGGAAGGTCATGCAACCGAAGTAGTGACTTCAGCCTTGATATTGATGGCAACATAATTAAATCAGATTCGCAAGTCGCCGCGGCCTTTGAAAATTTCTTTGCAGAGATTCCCGTATCGACTACTATATCTCTGAACTCATCGCCCACTACTGCAGAGTCTTTGCTTAAAGAAAACGTTCCAGTTTGTGATTCTGAGTTTAATTTCCAAAATGTCACCTGTAGAGATATAATTAAAACCTTTCACACATTAAATGTTAAAAAGACCCCAGATCTATGGGGTAATTCTGTGGACGTTGCTAAGTCAATTATAGATATTGTAGCACCTACTTTAGCTGTTATTTTTAATAATTGTATTGACCGTGGTGAGTTTCCTGATCTTATGAAAAACAGTAAAATAATACCATTGTTTAAATCGGGTAGCACATCTGACCCTACTAATTATAGACCTATTTCAGTGCTACCTACCTTTAGTAAAATTTTTGAAAAACTTATTTTAGATCAAATGCAAAGATTTTTTAATAAACACAAATTACTGCATAACAAACAGTTTGGTTTTACAAAGGGTCGTTCGACTACTGATGCCGGAGTTGAACTTTTAGGACATGTTTATAATGCATGGGAGGACAAGTGCGATGCTTTGGGCATCTTTTGCGATCTGTCCAAGGCATTTGATTGTGTTCTTCATGAAACATTAATCAGGAAACTGCACCACTACGGAATACGGAACGCCTCTCTGGATCTTCTTACTTCTTACTTAAGTGATAGGATTCAAAGAGTAGATGTTAACGGAAAAAGATCACCTGGATCTGTAGTTAGAATGGGGGTCCCCCAGGGCTCAATTCTTGGCCCATTTTTGTTTCTTATTTATATTAATGACTTGCCATACCTCATAAAGGATAATCATGATATAGTATTGTTTGCAGACGACACTTCACTTTTATTTAAACTGAAACGTCAGCAGCTGGTTACTGACATTGTAAATAGCGCCCTCGCTAAGGTAGTTAACTGGTTTAATGTTAATAACCTACTTCTTAACGAGAAAAAAACTAAATGTATTAAGTTTACGATACCTCATGTTAGACAAGTAGAAACTAGTGTTCTTTTAAAGGGTGAAGAGTTGAAACCCGAAAACTCCACAGTGTTCTTAGGCATAACTTTGGATGCCAAGCTTCAATGGGGCCCCCATATAGATAAATTGTCAAAAAAACTAAGCTCTGCAGCATACACCGTTAGAAAAATTCGTAATTTAACTGATTTAGAGACAGCGCGTTTAGTTTACTTTAGTTATTTTCATAGTGTGATGTCGTACGGTATTCTTTTGTGGGGAAATGCCGCCGACATTCAAACAGTTTTTGTTTTACAAAAAAGGGCAATTCGTTCAATTTATAAATTAAGTCCCAGACACTCCCTCAGAGACAAATTTAAAGAGATTAATATAATGACTGTGCCTTCTCAGTACATTTATGAAAATCTTTTATATGCACATAAAAATTTTAATCTGTTTAAAAAATACAGTGATATCCATGACAAAAATACTAGGAATAAACACAAATTTGTTGTTCCCACTACCAGGCTCAAGAAAATAGGTGGCTCGTTTAAATGTCAATGTATACGTTTTTATAATAAACTTCCTAGCCACATTCAAGAACTAAGCCTTAATAAATTTAAAACTTTTATAAAGCGGAAATTATGCCAGAAAGCCTATTATACTGTCAAGGAGTATATTGAGGACAAGAAGGCTTGGGATTGAGCTGCTCCAATAAGTTTACACAGACATAATTGATGTGTAATTTGCTATTTTTACTTTTTTTTCTTTTTCTTTTACCTTTTATCTAAACAATGACATGTATATAATTACTGTATAAAGTATAATATTGTTTTGATTTTTGTGAATGTGCGGACTGTGTGGGTCTTTGCGTTTTTTTTTCTCTTCTTTTAGTGATGATGGTCTGGCTGTTTGAGTACTTTACGCGGCCTCCCCAAGTGTCCTTTCTTTTGTATTGTTCGTCGAATCGTTGAGCTCCTTAGTTCTGAGTTGAGCTGCACGATGATTGACAAATGCGTGCACTGACTGGACAGGTCCACTCAAATCCGTGTGGTTCTTTCCTCAAAAGACCATTTCAGACACCAGTCTACATAGTCCTCATATGATATGACCAAGATTATTTTCATATTTTATTTACACTTTGACATTGATGCACTTTATATATGCAATGTCATTTACTTTGTAAAGGATAATACTATTTTAATTATTGTGAATGTGAAGACATTGTGGATTTGTTGTTTTTTTTAATGCATTTTTTTTTTTTTTAATTATTAGTTTTAATCATGGTCTGGCAGTTTGAGTAATTTATGCGGCCTACCCAAATGTCCTTTCTTTGGTAATGTTCGTCGAATCGTTTAGCTCCTTTAGTTCTGTGTTGAGCTGCATGACAACTGACAAATGCGTACACTGACTGGACAGGTCCACTCATTCTGTGTGGTTCTTTCCTCGAAAGACCATTTCAGATATCAATCCACATGGTCTTCACATGACCTGACCAAGATTATGTCTGGACTTTAAAAGAGACTGTGACCTCTGAGTTTGTTTCGGCGTTTCTTCTCAGAGTAGTCAGATAGGAAATGCCGATCTCACCTAGTTTTTAAAATATGATTGACGTGTAAAAGTGTTTGTACAAACCTATTTACAAAAATAAAATCATTTATCATTTATCATTTCTATGCATACATACATAACGGGATAGGCCCTCATCATCGATTTTACTCTTGCTCTTTGTAAGTAGGCGTGGATTGTCGGGCGAAGAAAATGAGCGACACTAGACAAAGCACAATCACTTTATTTCAATCACAATTGCTTATAAAACAATCACCATGAAATGACCTGAAGGCAGAGGTCCGACATCTTAAATGAAAGCATGAAATATAGCTGTAACTTTTTAGTAAACTTTTTTATTCCAACAGCTTGATAATTAATTAAATGAATCACTATAATAGTTCAAGGCGCTACAGCAGGGGCACCGGGCCGAGCCTGCCACAAGAATAATCCCTTCCCTTTTTTTCATGTATGGCACCTCGTAGTTGACCTTGAGAGGTCGTGACTAGTTAACCGGACTATCATTTGTCTGCTTTAAGCGAACTCAAAGCCTCCAGCCAGGGGCGAAAAACTTACATTACTAAGCGACTGCTCGCTAAGGGTACACATACCCTGTGAGGTACGGACCTCGGCTTAGGACTTCGCTGGAGGGAGGGCAGCAAGATGGGACAGGCTGGATCTGATTTAGATGATTATTATTATCGGAGTAATTTAAAGTTACAGGCACAGCTACGGCTCGGGTTGGCACTTCGTCGAGCAAGGGTCGGGGGGGACAGTTACGTCGGGGTCTTCGCAAGGGACCTCGGCGTCGAGGTTAAAATGTCGGTTTGTGTCTTTTGTGCACTGTACTGGTGGCCCTACTGCTCTCCTGGATGAGAGTTATGTGATCATCTGGGTCGATGAGGACATGCCTTGGACGGCAGACTTGACTAATGGTGGAGGGAATATAACTTGCGGCCTTGACAACCAGAGGGTTGCGGTTATTCGCAGCGGTATCGAAGAAATGCTTTGAGCTGCAATTCATAAATTGACGGATAGTGGGAATTTTGAGGTCGACGTGGAGGATTTCGTTGCGAACGTACCAGGAGGAGCCTGTTGTCCTACGGAGGATTTTTTTCTGTAGGATCTGCATTCTATTGAAGAGATGGGGCTTGGCGTGTGCGAAGACTGCACTGGCATTGGCCATGATCAGGCGAATGCATGCTATGCACGGTGTTCGTCGAGCACCACTCCTGGATATTTGGCTCGCTTCTTCCAAGGGATCGGTTTGCCGAACATGGTGATCGGTGAAGGGGGCAGGGACTACGCGGCTTCGAGATAAAAACCACTTCACTCTTCTCGGGATGGACTTCGATTCTCCACTTTCTAAACCAAGCGCCAAGCTTGTTTACTTGCGTTTAGAGAGTGCGATATATCGTATTTTCATAGCGGCCGGTGTAGTAAATGACCGTGTCATCTGTGAACAGAGCCAACTGCGCCTTACTACACTTGGGCATATCGGTGGTGAATAGCGTGAATGCGACGGGAGAAATCACAGAGCCCTGAGAGACTCCTGCACAAATGGGGAGGGGGGAAGATAGCGCTCCTTTGATGCGATAACGGAAGGTGCGGTTCGACAAAAAGTCCCGTAAGATGAGCACGAGACGATCAGGCACACCGAGGTGGTACAGCTTATATAATTTGCTGTTGTACTAGACACTGTCGAACGCTTTCGCTATGTCGTAGAAAACAGCACCCGTCATAAAACCTCGTTGGAAACCAACGTTTATGTGTTCGACGATGCGGTGGACCTGTTGTACGCAAGAGTGTTGAGTTAGTTGTAACCAAACTGTTCATTAGAGATGAGGCCTTTTGTCTCGGCGTAGTCTCTGAGACGCTTATAGATAAGCCTCTCATAGATTTTGCTGAGGTCATTGAGCAGACTGATGGGGCGGTAACTCATGGGCTCCGACTTGGGCTTGCCGAGCTTGGGGATACCGATGACGGTGGCTTCTTTAAATACTTGCGGGAAGTTGTTGTTGCTCAGAGCACAATTGAAAATGGTGGTCAATAGCATTATCAGGTGGGCAGGTAAAAGTTGGAATACCCTATTGGTGATTCCATCTGAGCCGCAGGCTTTACGAGTCTAAAGATCCTTGATGAGGTCGTGCACTTCGTCTGGCGTGACGGGGGTCAGCGTATACTCGGCGTCTTCGACGGGAGGGAGGGTGACTCTGTGCTCGACTTCAGCCTCAACCTCAGAAACGTGAGCTTAGTCTACTGATTGAGAGCTAGGCGAGCATTGGGCTTAAAGACTTTCGGCTAGAAGTTCAGCCTTGTTGACATCATCGAAAGCGATGATCTTGTCAGGGCGGATCAGGGCGGCATGGAGACTATTTCTCCGGATCTGAGTTTTCTCTGGAGTTGCCAGAAAGCTAGGTATGTAGGCTCTAGTTCACTCAGCATCTAGTCCCAGCCGGCGATACGCAGTTCCTCTATGCGTGTTCTTACAGTACGCTGTAAGTAACGCATACGGGCTTTGTTCGCGTCGCAGGGGAAGTTGCTGTACGCACGGACAGCCGCATTCTCTCTCATTCAACAGTTCACGTACATTGTCTGGCAACTTCTAGCGACGGTCATCCGTCGCTGGAATTTCCCTCGAACAATCGTTCAGGACTGATTGTACGTATTCTGTGAATGAGTCGATCGCGGCCGTCGTGTCAGCGATAGGGTCAAGATGATCGAGGATTGGGTCCAAGTGGGGGGACGTGATGGACTTCAGGCGATCGCTTACTTTCCTCCAGTCCGTTACCCATTTGGTGGGAGGGGGTTGAGTGGAGTCGGGCAGACCTATGCGGGGAACCAGTTTCATGACTACTGGACGGTGGTCAGAAGAGAGCTCTTGTACAACTTATATAGAGGCCAACTATAGGTCTATATTCTGTAGAAGCGCCACGTCGAGGACATCGGCGGTGTGGTTGGGATCAGGGGAAAAGTGGGTGGGGTCAGGGGAAAAGTGGATGGGATCGGGGGAAAGTGGGTGGAAGTCATCGGCGCGATGACATCAAAGTTCTGAGAGGAGGAGAGGTTTAACAAATGTCTCCCTCTGGAAGAGGTCCTGGTGCTATTCCAGGAGGAATGTTTGGCGTTAAGATCACCCGCTACGATAACGGAGTCCCTCAGGCCAAATAGGAAATCTTCAGAATGGGGGGAGATAGGCCGATACGATGGTAATCGGTTGATGACATGCCTAGCCGACAGCAAGACTCTTCAACTCGTGAAAGTGGGGAGAATCAATAGGAATGCCGTATAGCTCCTTTTATAGTAGATGAGGGTAACGCCCTTGTGGCAACGATTCCTGTCATTACGAACTGTACGATGGTTGGCAATTGACGGATTTCGGTATCTGCGCTAAACGAAGGTTTCCTGTACTAGGAGGATGTCGATATGGTGGTCACAAAGGAACTCGCCGATTTCAGCACGTTGTCGCAGGATGCCATTGGCATTGAAAAACCTAGCTAGAAATTTGCGACCCGGTGAGGTTGCAGATTTAATATTAAATATAGGGTGGTGACTGGTGACCCTCACTGGGAGGACATATAATGAGAACCATGTAGAATGGTTCTCAGCCTCTGGCGCGGTGCATTCGGTGGACCTCGGCAACTGGGATGTTTTGCGACTGAAGGTCGGCTTTTATTTCCTCTGTAGAGATTTCCTTGGGGATCCTACGGATCAATACCCTAATTTGTCTGTCCTCGAGGAGGGAGAAGGTATGGAAGGACACTACTTGGAGGGAGAAATTTTTGAAATTAAATTTACACGCACCCAGAATCCTATACTTAACTCCCCGGGTTTTCATCCCGTCCAGTTTCCATCCCTGTCGGGTGTAGACAGGGAGGTGTGTACCTATTTGTGAGCCCTAAGCTTGTAACCCGTCGCCAGTCTTATTGCGTGAACGGGGCCCTGACGGGGTGTGTAGCTGTGAAAGGAATACTGTACACCAGAGCCGACTAGGAGATATAGAGTGGCTTGAGTAGTGGAGAGACTGGGGAGGTGAACCCTGGTAGCTCGTCCGCTGCACGTGCTGTTTACAATGGTGCCGTCGACATACATATATTATTATGCATATATAGGTATAAGTTATTTTAAAATAATGGTACTTGTGTCAGATGCTTGTTATCTTCATTGTATGCGTAAGACAATGTACTATAACAATGAAAATGCATAATTAGAAAACATGCGAAAACCCTTGTGAGAATTACATAATAGTAATGTTTACTAGAATATAATATGCGGCCATTTTAAGTTCAAAAGTAGCATGAAATCCAGTGGGTACACTGTGAGTACCTTTGTTCCCTGTATTTATTTAAAGCACTAAATCTCAATGAGTTATTTAAATAATGTGAGCGGAGGAAGAAGAGCGGTAATTTTTTTCTTCGAACTTATAAGTTTTAGGAAAGGTTTGTATTTTATTTTGAGTAAAGGAGACCTAAATGGTGTGTTAATATTGTTTAGGACCCAAAAATATTTAAGATGGCTGTATAAGTCCTAAAAAATATAGAAGCGTCACAATAACCGGCCAAATATTAAACTGCATTTTTAATCTGTTATCTAATGAAAAAATTACGAGAATGACTGTCAATTATGACAGAAGTTTGAGTACTCAGCACCAAGCGAAGTTACCAAAGTTCCCTCCAAAAAATTAAACTCCATTTATCTCAAGTAAAAATAATATTTTAGCAGTAAAGTTCATCAACTATATGCGTTTATTATTATTTTAATTCACATTTCAATCATTTACTCTTAAAAACGCCAAAATATTTTTTTTTCCTCGATAGATTCGAGACAATATTCTGTAAAAACTATTTTTTCACACTAAAATAAAAGGTCATACATTTAAGCGTTAAGGGAGTTTTCTGCAATGGAATTTAGCTATTTGGTGGCATTATTGAAGACCCAAAAGAATTTCAACTGTAATTTTAACTGTATTTTTAAGACATAGTGAAAAAAGGTTGGCTGGAGTTAAGTTACGGCGAAAGAGATTATTATTAAAAAATTATTTATTTGAATTAAAAAAATGTTTATTGATTGAAATGTTCAACAAGACTAATTTACAATTATAATATTTCTAGTAACTAAAACGTATTACTAAAATCTGCAATTCTACAAATTGTGCAGTTTATTAATGACGCACGGGCGCATCCGCTGCAATGGTCAACTATTACGTTAATCAGGCGAAAACCTAACTCTGGTCTCTGTAATGAAATACTTGAAAATAACGGACGCCATAATTTATCACCAGACGAAGAGAACTTTTATTTTCATTCATATTTCAAAAATGGCCGCTCCCTGTCGTGCATCTATCTCAACGTTCTCCATTTGTTTCCATTCTTCGTAGCAGCTGATAAAGCGAACATTGTTATTCAACCTACGTGTATACTTTGCGTGTATCACCATTTGTTGCAAACAAGCTTTTGTTTACATTATTTTGTATTCTTGTTCGAATTCCGGGAAATGTTTTCTGGGAGACAGTACTATAAAGTCTTATACTTTCGGGGTATGTTTAAAATTTCAGACTGTTTTGTTTTGTTCTCCGCGTATTTCTACGATAGGCATTGTCAAACAAGGACGCCTCACTTTAAGGCACCTTTACTTACATGAAAGAGAAGAAAATGTTGCTCTATCTCTCACACTAAAGCTCTTTTCTTTATTTTTTAAGCAGTTTTACGCGCACGCATTTAGTGCTTAGTGATCTATGGAGTTGTATGTAGGTACCTTGGATTATCGTTTGTCAACGCAAGAACTTGAGGTTTCTTTGGAAACGTAGAGGTGATAGAAAATTATCATAATTATACATGCTGATGTCCGCGACTTCGTTTGCGATACAGGTATACATTCGTATACAATTTTTAATCTTGACTAACGTAGTTGTTTTACGCCTCATCTAATCGACTAATTCTTAATTTCTCTTTTCAAATAAAATTTACTTGTAACCACGTTCCGTTACATGAAAGGCTTTCTTGCACAACAAACTTTTAATGAATTATGTGAATTTATTAAGGGTCAGATCTTGAACGTGGCTTGGAAGTTAATTGTAAAAGCAATGTACATTGATATCTGAACGAGCGAAACATTTTCTTGAGCCTTGCTGTAGGAAAAACAAAATTGTGTTTGTTCCTAGTATTTATAATATGGATATAACTGTATTTTTAAAACAATTTAATGTTTTTATAGGCACATTAAAGATTTACAAAACTATACTGAGTGAAACTAGACAGCCATTACATTATTTTCCTTATATTCCTATCTGAGTGAATGTCTCAGTAAAAATGTATTAATTGATCTAACAGCTTATTTCTACAAAACAAAGACAGTCTGAATTTCGGCGGCATTTCCCCATAACAACAGAATACTGTACGACATTACACTATGATAATAGCTAAAGTTCACTAAACGAGCTGTGTCTATGTCAATTAAATTACGAATTTGTCTAACATCTCATGCTGCGGAGCTTAGCTTTTTTGACAATTTATCAATATGTGGGCCTTACTGAAGCTTAGCATCCAAAGTTAAGCATGAATACTGTGCTGTCTTCAGGCTTCAATTCTTCGCCCTCCATTTGTTTTCACCTGCCTAAAGTGAGATAGCGTAAACTTATTGCATTTGGTATTTTTTCAATAAGAAGTGAACTATAACACATACATAACATTGAACCAGTGAACTGTTTTTTAGATCGCTCTATTAACATCATCAGTAACAAGCTGCTGACGTTGAAGTTTAAGGTAGTTGAAGTCAGACAAAAGTGAAATATCGTCCGCAAAAAACACTACATCATGATGTTCCTTTAACATGTAAGGCAGGCCATTAATATAAATGAGAACCTAGAAAGGACCAAGAATTGAGCTCTGTAGAACACCCATTGTTAAGATAGATCCGGGAGATCTTTCTCCATTAACGTCAACGCTCTGATACTTTAGCTCAAGTATAAACTAAGAAGATCCAGAGCGGTGTTTCGGCATCCTCGACGACGCTACTTCCCTCCTCCAGGAGATTAGCTAGGCCACCAGTACTATACATAAGCTCAAAACCCGATTGCCGACCTACTATCTTCGCTACCGAGGACCGCCGCGACGCCCAAACTCACGCCCTCCCCGACCCTTGCTCGAGCCAGCCCGCGCCGCTGTAGCTTTATATTCGTCCCATAATAACTTCTGGCCTGATCCAGCTAGTCCCTTGCTGCCCTCTTCCAGCGACGCTGCCCACAGGGGGTGCCCTTAGCGTGTAGTCGCTTAGTTTTTTAGTTATAAGTTTTTAAAGTCCTGGCTGGAAGCCTTGCCTGTGGTTGCCCTAATAAATTATTATTAGGGCAACCACAGGCAAGTCCGCTTAAGCAGACGATAACCAACAGGTGTTTTGGATCCCGTGTGGCGGAGTTTCCTGATTAACGTTTCATGAAGAACGCTATCAAATGCCTGCGTGTGCGTGGCGTGAGCGTAACGCTCGAAAACGACACGCAGAGAGAGACCAAAATGTGAATTTAGTTCGCATTTTTGATGCAAAGCTATCGCTTTATCGTTTAGAAGCTCTCATACATTTTCACCATCTTCGATTCTCAATTTGACCTCACTAATGGCTTCAGCACCCTAGAAAACCATAAAAACAACACACATGAAGAAAAAAATTAAAATTTTCGCTCGCAGCTGCTATGTTAGTTTTTCTATTACTCTAACTATAGCTATATGCTCCACTCCAAATATTTGTAAATTAAAGCAACACAACTTTTGCTTCTACAGGTAAATATTTGATCATTAAATATTTTCAAAGTACTCTCCACTAGCCTCTATACGAAGTTTCATGACTCTGAACCAGTTTCCAAAAACTCTTTTTCCATTTCGACGTAGACACCCCGTTTACAGATCATCTTCCGGCGACGAAATATACATCCCTTTCAGCAGATTTTTTATTTTCGGGAATAAAAAGAAGCCACATGGTGCTAGGTCAGGGCTGTAAGGAGGGTGACCCAAGAGTTTGACGGCGCGCTGTAGGAAATCGAAGTCCTGTGTTTGGTCGCTTGTTGCTTACAGCAGAGAAAACTTCTGCCAAGCATTTGATGGTATACCATTCAGCTTTGATCCTTCTTTGGTTCCGTAAAGGAGTTGACACCAAGTAGCCAGTCAAATTGAGAAATATTGCCATCAAAATCTTCCCCCCACTGCTAGATCGCTTCACTTTGGTATTAGTTCTAAACTGGGAGTGTAATTTTTGTGTTTTTCGGAAGTAAAAAGAGGCAACATTTTCGTTATGGGTGTCATCTTCATCGTTTTTGAGGGTGCCGGTGCCGAATATCAGAACTAAATCAAATCCAAAATGGTAGCCATAACTAGAGTTGGATGTTATTAAAAGGGTTATGTTTCATACGGGTAATAGTATGTAGCAGGTCTTTTGAGGAGCAAGCAGATATTAGACAGGTTCTAGCATCCCATCGTTTACCGAAAAGCATTTTCTAAACTTAAAGAAGTTTTTAAGATGTTTTGTTTACCTGGAATCTCTAAGGGATACACAGAAACAATAGAAATCACAATAATTATTAATATGTTGATAATGTCATAAGTCGTTTTCTTGCCTGTTTATGGCTAACATTATTCAACAGCGGTCTTAAAGCGTGATCCTTTGTGAAGAATCACCATGATAACGCTTCAGCACACTCCTGTAGGCATTTTTATTTATTCTCAAATGTCAAAATAACACTTCGTCGCATTGACATTATAAACCCTGAAGACGCAGTGACTGCATTCAAAAGGACTGTGGTAGAGCACCCAGGTAGCGCTTCCCACCAGGCAAGATCGGAAGACTCTTCTTTATCAATGGAGGTACATACACCTTATTTAAGCGACACATTATTGTTTTCCGACATACATGCGAACGAATTCACGGGCACAGCTAGTGTTTGAATAAAACGTTATTTGGTAGCATTCATTAAACATCACCATGCAACATACGACTCTCTAATCATGCAATATCAAACTCTATTCGCCTTATATAGATTTCAAACTTATATTCAACTTACGGGCCATCCGCCCTTATCTATGAAGTCCACAAACCATATGATTTATTTATCTGGTACACCAATAGCAGTACATACAAACAAATTAAAACAATAACATAATAAAAGGACTGGCATGTATGCCTATTATAGCCTATAATATTATATTTGATACAGATGCACCTCATTTCCAAGTCTGACCAGTAACTCATTAAACTTAAGCAGTTACTTTTTAAACTAGCCGAGTAACACCGGATGCCCTTCGTAGAAAGTTCAAGTTTTCGGAGCTACCGGACTCTTTATTTACATCTAACTGATCAATTAAATCGGTTAGATATAAGTAGAGATTTGGATATGATAATATGACTTGGCCGGATAACAGAAATCGTTAAGTTCACCATCACAATACATTAGGAGCTGTTCCTGTTTTAGCATCTCATTCTCTAAGAATAAAAACACTGGTTGCAAACATATAAACGGACCTTGGAACGAGTATATCCGAACGGTATGTTTAAAGTTAGAAATAGGTAAATATTGTTAGTCATAAACTTATCATAATTTTAGTAAATGAAACCAGTCTAAAATCCATCGAGTTATAGATTTTTAAATCGTCATACTGAAAGTATTCTAGGCTTCAGTCTAATTTGTAAAATAACGAATATTATAACAGAGATTCAAATTAATATTCCATTGTATGCCATTAAACATTAACGTCCAAAAATGTTAAAAAGTTAATAGATTTACTGAAAAAAAAATGAAATTCCAAAATAGCAATAATAATCTTAAAATACATGAATGGCATACACTGTCATTTCATAACATGTCTTGACTTTGTCAAGGCAATCGACACAAAACCCGTTACACACGTACATAGCTATAATATGTATACAAACATACATAAACTCACTGTTTTTTTCCGTGGGGGTAGGCAGAAACTACAAAACGCCCTGTACTGCGCTGCTACGAGCATTACTTACGTACTCCTTTTGCTTGTCCGCTTTCATAAATCAAGTCGTAAAGGCGCGTCCTATTAATAGATACATTGTGTTGTGGTGTCAATTATATAATTATTAGATAAATCTGTGCCTGTGTTTATTTTAACAGAAAGGATATCGTAAATGACACAAAAACGTTTTAAAATATATTTTAAATTACCTTATTAAATTCTGCAATAATGTGTCCTGCACTGAACATATGATAATAAATATACTTGCTTATTAATTATGTTTTGTTAAATTGACTTTCTCAGTAGTAGCAGCCCGGAGTCTATGTGAATATGTTACATGGGGTTTTCACGTAGCTGGTGAAATACGGGTGTACTGTGGGTATACCTCTGACTAATCCTTCAGGGATTACAGTCGTGATGTATTAATTGGATGGATGTGTAGATAGGATCTGTATATTGGGCCAATCACTATATCGGAAGATGCGTTATTTGATAACCTAACTTCCTAACTAATGTTATAAATGCGAAAGTAAGTGTGTTTGTTTGTAACGCTTTCACGTCAAAACGACTGAACGAATTTGAATTAAATTTATAACACAGATAGATTATGTCCTGGATAAGGACACAGGCTACTTTTCATCCTGGATCGCAGACGGATTCTTCGTCATGCGGCAACATATAGTTTTAAAATGTTTTTTCTTTCGATTTGTACAACAAAGTGTATCATCCTGCCATTATAATCGTTTCTCCGACTAGCGCTAGCAATTCATCAAGCTCTCGCTTCTAATCTCTTCTCTCCGTCCAATTGTTGATACCGTAATAGCCTACAATGGCAGGATTATGTTGAATGATGATATGCCCGAACAACGCTGACATTCGAGTTATTTATGGTGTCATAACTTACTTACCGACACTACGGCTGTGATGTTGTATTGTAATTGGTTGGTTTATAGCAAACATTTTTGGAGTATTTTAAATTGGATGTCAAAAGTCTATTGTGTGTGTGTGAGTAACGAGCTATGGGCTGAGCTTTTCAGCAAGTTAGGATTTAACTGTACAGGACGGCAAATCGCTATCTATGACCAGAGGTCCCCAAGGTATATTAAAATACGTATAAGCCTTAACTTTTTTTAAAGCGTAGTCCAGTAACTTATTATTAAATTGCCCATGTTAATGGGTTTCGTATTTCTATTTTATTCAACTTATAGGCATAGTTACAGTTAATACGAAACAATGATCCGGCAATTAATATGAAAAAAAAACAATTCAAAGGTGTCACGAGCAATGAAATGTACACGTGGTAAATTTTGTCGAAATCATATCAACAGAATACACTGCTACAGGAAGTCACGAGCTTCACACAAAAAAAAAATGTCGTCACATCGTATTAAAACTGGATCGGATATTAGTGTAGGTTTCATTCATGTTCATTTCTGAAACATGACGTACCGGACACACAATGTTGTTTCATGAAAATGTAAACATGTCAAGAAATCATGATTATGTTGAATTATTTGGATCGTCAACAAAATCAGCTGCTATTTTTAGGTTGTTAGTCTGAGTCTTTTACGTCTAGGCCACTGATTCATTTATATGTATACACTTCATATGCATTTAATTATTATTATTTTACTTCTCGTGACTGAACCTCATGTAATAGAACGCTTGCCTTTTGCCAAAAGGGTACAAATCCAGACTTCGGGCTGTTACTAAGAAATTCCAGATGGAAAACCAAATAACACTTTACCTGACTCGAGAATCACACTCAGGACCTCATGCTCAGCAATAGCGCTTGCGACCGCTAGACCAACGAAGCAGTCCAAAGTGAAAAATGTAAGCAATATCGAATAAAAAAGTCAGGCTCAATATATAATGTAAATGATATGTTTTTACAAACTTGTTCCTCACTAAGTGCTAATAAATTATTAAAGCAAATCACTACTTATTATAATACAAGGACCTCCCCCGCTTCTGTACATGATAAACTAAAAAACTACCGAACGGATTTACGTACCATGATCAGCCTGTATTGATCCCACAGCTGGGACACAGGCCTCGATGAGAGGGAGTGAGCCGGTCGGAATCTACCACGCGGGCCCAGTGCGGGTTGGTAGATATCACATGTCATCATGTCATGGATTAACATACCGTTTTCAAAAAGGGACGGAGTGATATAAGAGATAAAGATTTAGGTGTATACTGGCGTGCGCCGCGAAAACATTGGATTTTTGGCTAACAGATAGTTTGTAACCTGGATTGACACATAGGGTACCTACTTTAAATCCCGATAGTACATTCGAGTGGGATATTTTTCGACATCCACGGGGGCCAAGCCGTGGTATAGTTTTTAGTCAATGTAAATTTTAATTAAAGATTTACGTTCACTCGTGCTTATTAAGAAAGGAGCTTTAAGTGTAAATATAATTAATGGACGTAACTTTGGATAAACATGTGAGAATTTGTCGTGAATACGAGAGAATGTACGATAATGAGCGGTGTTAAAGTGAAAGTAACAATATTAGCGTTCGAATTCAAGTTTAATTTCTTCTAAGTATGTGGAGGTTCTTCGTGGTTGTCATAAAGTAAATTAAGTTTTGTTTGTTTTGTTTTAGTTGGATTTTTAGAGTAACAAAATAATTGCAGTGACTGTTGTTTTCGGATTGGCGGAGGAAGGTTTTGCCTTTACAACCAGCTAGATCTAGGTAACTAGGAGTCTAGTTAGCTGTTTATGGTTTCCTATGTCTTTAAAAAGCTTTACTTGCTATGCCTATTGTTAGGATAAGTACAACTTAAGCCAGGTATCACAAAAACTTTAAAAACATGTAATAACAATAATTTTGTCAAGATATGCAATTATGCCGAATGGGTGATAAACCTAATAGAGACAAGGTATATTCTACGTATCAAAGTAAGTTTGTAACTTACTTTGTTTTTTTTTCGTAAGTACACTTTGTCATTATAACCTTTATTGCAATTGGGAATATTTAACGACAAAGCCTTTAAAGTTCATTTTGTAATAGAAAAATAACGTTGTCTGGATTCACTTACCATGTCAAGTAATAAAGCATGTTTACCGCGGTCGCCCGAGGACATCGTACTGTCCACTTTCATGGATGTCAGATGGCAGTAAACGATACAGAAACTGTAAAGAAAACAAATAAAAGCTAAAACAATAAACAGGAACCGTTTGATTGGTAGTAAAATGTTTTACGAACTTGCTGTCAAAGCTTTAAAAGTCTGTCCTAATTACATTAGCATAAGATTTGACTGTGACGTGATAGTCGCCGTGACTTCTTTCATACGATGGAAGACCACTGCGCATACGGAATCTAGATCGAAGCTAGTATAGTAGGGTGGCAGGGATACCGACGCAAAAACTGTAACCATGAACTCAGCACATGATTCTAGACCCTTAGCGTAAATATTGTTCTTCGGTTATCAAAAAATATATAAGTGCAATACCTAGGCTGTTGAAATAACCAGTTAAAAAAAAAACTCTGTGGAGTTCAGAATTAAGTACTGAACCCATGGTAACAGTTTGTGGATCGATGTCCCTGCCACCCTGTATTTTATAGTAAGCACACAAATACTCGTTGGTATTTGAGCAATAAATTGATAAACTTTGTTGCAGCAGTGGCACCCTCTTGAATAAATTTTTCATTTATTCCGGACGCGTCCTCGATGCGACAATTCAGCGCAATGAAAGTAAAACCGGACTTGCTCACATGTTAATTAATATAATCATTTATTTCGAGCCACAAGATTCATAGTCTTAGTAACAGTATACTTACAAACTATGTTAGTAATACACTTACAAATATAAAAACAGAAACCGGTTGTGACGTCATTTCTGCAAGGTGACAGGTCCAGTCAAAACCTTGCAGCAGCGGTTCAAAAACGTACAATCAAGCCTGCTTGCTATCACAGACAGGATGCTGGTGGCACTGCCCCGCACCCTACAGACCAAGGATGCGTACCACTTCCGCACCATCGTGTAGAAACAGTCCACGTGAACTTCAGCGTAAATCCTATATCCTCTGTATTTGGGGTAACCCCATCAGCACCCTTTTTTATTTTTTTTCGGGTGGGAAATCATCAAATGACTTGCGGCGTGTCAGACTTTTCACACCAAGAAAAGGCTCCATTACAGAGGAAGCGTTTGGGATACTTAACTAACTTTGTAACTCCATGCACTAAATACATACGATATATATATAAATACATATGACTAGACTAGACACGGCATTTATAAGGAGGTAGGTAGTCGGTTCCACAGTGAAAGACCATAATAATAAAATCATAGCATGTTCGGAGCTCGTACTGCATTGTTAGAAAAATAAGAAAATATATTTCTAGAACTGGTTAATAGAAAAGTTTTTGTAAATTCTCGATAGCCTTTTGTTTTTTAATTATATAATTCTATCGTTTTTCTGTGAGATTTCTATAACATCTTTAACTTATAGCGTGATTGTCTGTTTATAATCGCTGTTTTTATATGACTTATTAGAAACTGGTGCGGCCAGTAGCCTCTTTCAGTTTTTTTTGGTTGGTTAAGTGCCGTTTTAGGGTTCAGTAGCCAAATGGCAAAAAACATAACCCTTATGGATTCGTCATGTCTATATGTCCGTCCGTATGTCACAGCCACTTTTTTCCGAATCTATAAGACTGTTGAAACTTGGTAAGTAGATGTATTCTGTGAACCACATTAAGATTTTCACACAAAAATAAAAAATAAAAATATTTTTTGGGGGTTCCCCATACTTCGAACTTAAACTCAATTTTTTTTTCATCAAACCCATAAGTGTGGGGTATCTATGGATAGGTTTCTAGACATCATTTATTTCTAAACTGAACAGTTAGCGCGAGAACACTTCCTTCCCCCTGTGACTTCTAAAATAAGAGAATGATAAAACTAAAAATAATAGAAGTTGTACATTCCCATGCTACTTCCATCGAAAATTGGTTTTAACGGGATCTAGTAAGTAGTTTTTTTTTTAATACGTCCATAAATCGTAAACCGCAATTTTAAAAAAAAAATTTGGTAGACATAATTATGATTTTTTACGTTTAAGGATCTATAAATAAATTGATTGATTTTGAACATCTCTCTTTTGGGGTGAACCTAGAAAATGAAAAAACAAAACTTTTGTAAATTGTACCGTGTGACATATATTATAAAAAAGGGCTTGTTGTGTCTCAAATATTTATTATACCTAAAAAATTTACAGTTTTTATGTTATTTAAGAAAATAGCTGAAAATTTACCCCCGACCTTATCTCCGAAACTACTGAGCCTAAAATGTTGAAAATAATACACAAATTAGTTATTTACCAACAGATTACAGAAATACCTGTCAGAAGTTTACGGTCTTAAAATAATGGTAATTCTTTCAATATTGTCCGTACAAACTTACAATGCAGTTGGAATGTTTTTCAACTACAATATCAAGTTTGGTCTTGGGATCTCGCGCCACGGTAGTACCTCCGCCAAGAGGAGCCAAAAACGGGGGCACTACCTACCTTTTCTCGAAGAGTTTCGTCGTATTTTCATATACTCATAGCATCAGCCTGGATAATGCTAGAGTAGTTAGCAGACTTGTAAAACACACCAAGTTTTATGTGTCTAGCTTTCATACTTTGGATTTTATTAATACCTAAAATACGTCGATTTCGTCACTGGCTGACTCACTCCCTCAGTCCCAGAAAGCTGAATTTTGATATGAAGGCTAGGATTTGCACACAATCAAAAAATAACTGTAATTTTCACACTCCATTTCCCTCAAAGGGAGGTGCAAGTGTGTGTTAATAAACGTGTAAGGTATTTCCCAGAGTCTTAAATACCTGAAAGAACAATGTCATATGCCCATAGTAACTTTGGCTCAATATTAATTTGTCATGAACAGTGAAAATTCTTTAGTTTTTTTTGTGTAGTTTATTTATTTATTAATTTATTAAAACTTTATGCACAAGTTAACCTTAGGGTGATGCGGAGACAAAGCATGGCAGGAGAAATTAAATGTCAAAAGCTTTTCTGTGATTTCCACTTTGACACTGAACATCTAAAGAAGAAGTTATTCAGACATTTTAAATTGGAGGTTATGTTTATTTTGTACTAGCCTACACTGTCCCACTCCTGGGCAAAGGCCTCCCTTCACTCCTTCCATCTTTCGCGAGCCCGCGCGTCGCTTTCCAGTTCTGTCCAGCTTGTCCCACCATCTCCTACGTGGTCTGCCGCAAACCTGCCTCAGTCTCAGGGCACCAGTTCTGTGTTATTTGGGCCCACATTTTGGTCGGCATGCGTCAAACCTGTTTTGCCTTTGTATTTTACAGAGAATATTTAATTAAATGCCACATAATGGAACACATTTATACCACAATTAATAAAATGTAGTTGACGGGACATTGTCACAAATTGCGTGGTATGGATATAAAACAGTAAGTCTAAAACGCAAACGCAGAGGAATTCGAGAAGGAAACAAAAGTACACATAGAAAAACACCGACAACAACAGAAGATGATTGACATCTTGTCATCGTCAACGTCAACTCACTGTCAGTTTAAGCGTGCGCGATCTTGACAGAACTGCAGAAGGCGTAACCTAACAGGGTTAAGTTTTCGATAACTTAATCGCAACAGAACAGGGAAATTGTATTCTTGAATTTCCTTTTTTATATTCTTTAAAAAATACTAAATGTATTTAGAATAAACACGTATCATTAAGGTAAAAAATAATAATATTAAAAGACAATTGTGAGGTGGTAAATAAAAAGTAAAGTAGAGTAGAGTAAGATCATCCTGACTGCGTCGATACCTTTGACGTTCTGTGCTTTCTGATATGTTAACCTCGCTAGGTATTCCGAATTCATTGAAGAGTCACTATTCTTATATTTATGACAGTTGGCTGGTTCTGATGTTATTGACCATATTTAGTGTTACGAATATATAAAAAGTTTTGCTGCTCCGAAATATTTGAGTACCTTGGCCGCCACGATATATTTGATGTTCAAAAACAAAATTCGTGGTTACTTTTATTGCGAACTAGCCATTTGCCGTTATTATTACTTGCAACCTCAGAGACCACAATACTGTAACTATGAATTGTGATCAGATAATAATATTCCTAAAGTAATTTTTTCATCAGAAAAAATACTTCAAGGCTTTGTTTCACTGAAACTGCGTATAAATGAATGAAATCACCGTCGTATGATTAATTCAGAAAAGCAGTTTGAATATCCTTGTTAAAAATCGCTTACAAATGGAATTAGTCCCGCGCGATGAAACGTTCCGTAGCAAATGGGTATTAAAACAGTAAAGACCAGTAGGTAAAATGTTTTTACTCTTTATGTAATTTCGGTGGTTAATGAAAGGCTTTACAGACTAATCTTTTGTTTGTATTCTTACTTAGATAACAAAAAAAATACTGAATTAAAATACCTACTAAAAAATATGTCAAAACATTAATAACAATAAATAATGTTTTAAACATTCATCAGTGACTTTGTAACTATAACTAACTGTATACCTACTTTCAAAGAAGCCGAAAAAAGAGACCATTACATAGAAAATGTTTTATTCCAAAAACCAGGAAGGTGCGACTAAACATAATGTTTCGCAAAAAATAAACATGTTACTAATAATAATAATGCATAAGTTTTATCCGGATTTTCAAACAAATTGTGCTTTGGGAATTATCAAACGACGCAGCACTCGACCGGGCGACGAGTGGAAGGAAATGTAAGCAAGTTTTTAAAAAACTAGATGGGGTAAGATGTTTATTTCTCTCTCTTAAATACGGATTCGAATAATCAGGTTTCATGAAAAGAAAACTTCCTCAATTTACACAAATACACATACATAACATTTCGCCAGTTATGCTTAAGTCCCATGTAATAGGTTCCCGAGCCTATTGCCTGCGGGTTCCTTGACTCCGGGCTGATACTGAGAAATTCCCGATGGAAAAGTTCAGTAACGTTTTGTTTAACCTGGGAAAGAAAGACCACTGAGGTGAAACTAAGTGTGGAAATGTTGAGTCACCGTTGTATGCGACATGGCTGCGCTACGACAGCGTAGCTCACGTAGCGTCGGCGTAGAACCACAACCTACGCCGTAGTGATGGTACACACTTACAATGCATAAATGTAAGTACATGTTCAAATTATAACTTTCAACATTTACGTATGCGTGTAACATATACATAACGTGAGCCTATTAAGTCGTCTGTGCAACCCGTCGGTTCGTTACTTATTGTTTCAAATGTTTACCTTTTCATTATGGACCGTGTGTACTCCCCTGTGGGTACGCCTGTTATTAAATAATTATGTTCCACCGTTTTTGTTGTACCATGTTGTTATGTGATACATTATTTAGCATGTTTAGAGCACTAACCGCTCTGAGATTTACCTGCCCAGCCTACCTGACTATGTCAAGAAGATGTCTAAATACCTGCCACGAACACCCTCGTTTTGGTCCACTTCAAAAACTTCAAGTGGTTATAACTAGTATTTACGTTTACCATACTCAAGTAGCTCAAAGTTTTTCCATGGCGTGTGTTAACTTTTTGATCTCCAGCAGCCGACAGACTATCTCACTGACACGCAGCACAAGCACAAGCTAAAAAAAATGTGTCGTAAAACTAAAAGAACTTCTATAAAAAACTTTGATATCGGACATTCTTGGAAAATTATAATAACGACGTTGAAAACTTTATAATATTCTAACATTTAACTGCACCGCGTAACGCTAAATGCTTATTCTAACTCAGGTAAGAAAAACGTTGAGCAGAAGTCAAGGCCACGACCTTGCTCCGTATTGAAGCATCAAGGTCAGTTCCTTGAATTAATGAAAGCTCTACTGGTATAACTTTAGACACTTTCATTTCTTAATTGGTGCGAGTCTTTGAAGAACAGTTTGGTTATACTTTTGCATAACTTTTTGGCAATCATCAGAGTTATGTTTGGATTTAGGGCAAAATCGGGAGACTTGGTAGGCGAGATGCTTCACATCGCCTACAGTGTAAATTTACGTAAAATGGCAAAAAAAAGTTTCGACCCGCTACTAAAAGTACAAACATCTCTTAATTGGTCTGAAAGCATATAATAAGAAAACAAACACTCCGGCTACACCGAATCATCGCGAATCATTGCCGGCTTACATATGAGAAAATTACGAGTTTATTATAACTTGAGCATTATTTTTTGTGCAAAGGGTCTCTCGAGTGTTCCGCACTGCGGTATAATTGCTACATCATTATTCTTCGATAACACATTTCATTACACGCAACATAATATGCAGGAATAGTGGGTGTTGCGTAATGTGGTGGTGTGTCAGTCTATAAATTTTTTGTCCCATTTATGCTCGTAAAATAACCTGATTACGAACTCTCGTATATGCGACCATAAACAAGACTATAATAGGATACTATATTTATCACAGTTAGTTGCTGGCTGAATATTATTATAATAGTTTCGAACGCTACAGTTCGAGACTTATACATAATATAATTATACAACAATATTCATTCATTACACGTCCCACTGGAACTTTTCACCACACTTTCCACATTTCTTATAAGCACATTGCACGCAGCGTTGTTCGACTTATCGCGACATTAAACAAACAACTTAATCCATAAAACAGCACCTGCTTTGACTTTTATGGCCGAAAATGTACCAAGGAAGTGTATCATCCAAATATATGTTGACAGATTCCTTTTGTATTAAAAGGAATCTGTCAAGATATATTTGTATTTCTTTATGTCACTTTTGGTACATTTTCGGCCATAAAAGTCAAAGCAGGTGCTGTTTTATGGATTAAGTTGTTTGTTTAATGTCGCGATAAGTCGAACAACGCTGCGTGCAATGTGCTTATAAGAAATGTGGAAAGTGTGGTGAAAAGTTCCAGTGGGACGTGTATTACGTCCCACTGGAACTTTGCATGGAGGATTGCTGTTACAAACCTTTTCACTCCCAACCTAGAGTTATAAAAAAGTTTTTTAACGCTAATTTTGAGAAAATTTATTCGGAGCTTATTAGCGTAGACTGGAATAACCATTTCGAACAGCGTAATATGGATGACTGTGTCGACATTATTTACGTAACATTACGCTCACTTATAGAAGCACACGTTCCAATAGTAAAAGTATCAGGACGTTACCGTTACCCGAAATGGTACCCTCCAGCACTAATAAACGCTATAAAAGAAAAATTTAATGCCCACAAACGGTGGAAAAAATTCAAATCCCAAACGGCCGATTGCTACGCCGAATTCGCCTTGTTAAGAACTCGAGTAAAAATTCTCCAAGAGGAGTCCTACGCTAAATATACTGCCAGATGCGAGAAGCAATTAATAAAGTCGCCCAAAGAATTTTGGAAGTACGTAAATAATAAAAGAAAATCCTCTGGATACCCTCGCAATATGGTTTATCAAGGGGTAACATATTCGAACGGTGAGGATATTTGTAATACATTTAATAAATTTTTTCAAAGCGTCTTTAGTCCTACCAGCAGTAGCAGTGTCAAGAGTTGCGATGACTGCCCTATGTCAAACGTTGCCCATTCCATTGTCATCACCCCCGAATCGCTAAGAACAGTTTTTAGAACTTTAAACATTAAGAAAGGAGCCGGTACTGATGGGATCCCAGCAATTCTTATAAAAAAATGCGAATTAGGTTTAACTCCTCCCCTTAAAATCATTTACCAGCGGTCTCTCGACGAGGGAACGTTCCCGCGACAATGGCGCGAGGCTCAAATTATCCCAATTAATAAAAGGGCTCCAAGCTGGATGTATCTAATTACCGAGGCGTATCACTACTGAATAACTTTGGGAAGATGCTTGAGAAATGTGTTTACGACCATATTTACGCTGCAACTAAGCTTTGTATACCTGCTTCCCAGCATGGCTTCGTTAAATCACGTTCAGTCAATACTAACCTTCTCGAACTTACCAACTATGTTGTAACTGGTATGAACGACGGTGCCCAGGTGGATGTAATATACACAGACTTCGAAAAAGCGTTTGATCGGGTGGATTTCTGCATTCTGATCGAAAAACTAAAAGCCGTAGGTATTAAAGGGAACTTGCTAAGGTGGCGGTGGATAGACTCTTACCTTAGAAACCGGCGGCAAGCCGTAGTTATCGGTAGCTACCGATCTGATTACGTGGATGTTACTTCTGGAGTGCCTCAGGGCTCACTGGTATCCCCCCTACTTTATAATATTTACTTATTTGACATAACACAGTGTTTCTTTCACGCTGAACATCTTCTGTATGCCGACGACAAAAAAATATTTATGAAAATAAATAACCTTAGTGACTGTCATTTGATCCAATCAGACTTAGATAGGCTTAGTGACTATTATATTTTAAACAATATAAATGTAAATATTAAGAAATGCCAAATTATAACTTTCTCTAAAAAACGCAGTAATATTAACTATAGTTACCGTCTCAGTAAGGACATTATACCGCGAGCATCACAGGTTAGGGATTTGGGTGTGATTCTAGACGAAAAGTTCACGTTCGAGGCACACATTGATCAAATTACGAGTAAAGCATTCAAGTCCCTCGGATTCGTAATACGTAACAGCCAACTGTTCAATAGCCCACTTTGCCTAAAAACTTTATATTACTGTTATGTAAGGAGCATACTGGAATCCGCTAGTGTTATATGGCGACCTTTTTATAAGAAATATATTGATAAAATTGAATCAATCCAACGCAAATTTATCAAGTATCTAAATTACAAAACTAAAGTTGATATTCCAAATTACCCGGACTCCTGTCGACACCACGGATTTAATACTCTGGAAGATCGACGACAGTTGAATGATATGATGTTATTGTACGACATACTTAACAATAAATTTGACTGTCCACAACTGCTCAGCAGAATACACTTTAACGTTCCACTCAGACGTACCAGACATACCTCTATGCTATCTGTACCATCGGCCTCTACTAATTATTTAAAGATGTCACCATTTTTGCGTCTACCTGCATTATATAATGATAAAGTCTCACCTTTGGACCCCTTTTCTACCACACGTAACAAACTTAAAAAGGAGATTATCCAAATCCTCCATCTAACGCCGGTTATTCAGCTTACCAAGTAGTGCCAATTTAGTCATACTTCTATAGTCATACACATTTCATCACACACATTTACAGCACCTACACCGCACAGATACACGCACTCACATAATAATATTATAAATAGTCACTCTCTATATTTCATATTTTTCTGTGTACTTCGTAATTGGCGTAATGTTTTAAATAATACATATGTTATATTTACTGTCAGCTGTGAAGTTACCGTATATAAATAAATAAATAAATACATATCAACGCTACATCTTTTTTCGGTCAGTATGTAAATTTATTTCAATAGTTCAGGTAAAATTCACGACGGTTTTAGTTTTTGACCTGACTTTAATTATTCCTTTGGAATAACATAATTACCATACATAAAGCAGTACTGTCAACACTGCGGAGTTCGCGCCGCTGAATTTTGAGCCAAACATGTTTGAACTTTTTGCCATCGACTCGCTAAAAAGAAGCACTGTCAATGTTTAGAGTGAATCACAATTATCGAACTACAACCAAAATCAAAAAATCTAAATATTATTAATTTCTCATAACCCAAATGGGCACTAATGGAACGTCAGGAGCTATGTACATGGTTCCAATTGGTCGTTTCCTATGGAGAAGAGACGGCAAGAAACTCCACGGTTACTCTTATAAAAATAACAATTAGATTTTACAATGTTTTCAAATTACTTTGGTAATAGGTATGGGAGGACAGTGTAGGCCTGTCAACAAGTAATCTGGTACTTTACTTAACAAAATAGAAAAGGGTCTCCAAATCTACAGTCACAATCGTTTACAATCGTGCTTCATTGTCTCTGTAACAAACCCGTCTACAATATTACCTGTGATCAAGATGGTATACGTCAGCAGCCTCTTTCTACTAATCTATAAGATCAAAATAGAAGTTTTGATACTCAAAATACTCAAACCCCTAAACTTCTGAATAAAGTAATCACAGTGTCCTTGCTGTGTGACACTTCCGACATTTTATTCAGCGTACGCGCGTCTCTGAGAGCAACATGCATTATTCACCGTATGCTGCACCAGCTCCCATCTGTAGCCTCTTATGGCTCAACTGAACCCGCTTAAGCCTTGCCTACTAAGTAGGAACGCGTTAAATTTCTTATTCCTCTTATTCCGACGCTATTTACGTGTCCAGTTCCGTTTGACTTCGAATCGGATTTAAATGTGTTACAGTAAAACTGGGTTACAAGAACTTGTACATGCAGGGCCAACGATGCTAAAGCGAACGTTATGGCTTACTTGAAATGTAGTGTTAGTAATATAAATAATTAAATTAAAATAGGTGCTGTGAAAACGATAGAAAACCGATGAAAATCGACATCGATGACTTGTTAAAACCTTTTTTGTTGGCGTTTTTGTCGTACTTGGGTTATAGATTTAACTTTTTTGTTTTACACGGGCTACCTTGGTGTAGTCCGTGTAACGAAACCATAGCGTCTTCTAAGTCGACGCCAAAACTTTTGCCATCGAACAATTACAATTTTCATCAGTTGTTAAACTTATTTGACACGAGTGCGTTCATCTTTTCTGACGCGATCTTTTCATTGACCAAGTAGAGATGTTCAATTCAACATTTGTGCTGAATGCTCCGGAGTAGTTGAATTTACAATAATCGGGCAAAATAATCCGACATTTTGAGGAATTCATACTTTAAATTATAAATAAAGAAAGGCACTGAGGAATTTACAATAACACTTCCTGCTCATCCATGTTTCACATCCATGTTTCACCCGCACAAAGATTACGTATGCAACAAACTGAGGTCAATTCTAGGTAAGCTTAGCATACTAAAATTTAAAATACCGTACAAAACGCTTAGAATGATATATATAGCCCTAGCAGACTCGGTTATTAACTACGGAGTCAGCAGTTATGGGAGAACTTATCATACATATCTGACAGATATTTATAAGTTACAATTGCGAATATTAAAAGTAATTACACCAATACATTTAAAGTAGAAATTCAAAAACAGTGAAGAAGATCTCTTTAAATACTGTAATGTTATGAATGTGTTCCATAAAGTTGAATTTTTTACTCTTGCGGAAGTAAATAGACCTGAGCTGCTAACCGAAAAAACAAGACCTGACTTTCTCAGAAGGATACCACTTAAAAATAAATACATCCTATCAAAAAATAATAATGTGTACGGTATGCGGGTTGCAGAATATTTAATACCTTTTTTCTTAATAAACTTCCAGAAGACTCGCAAACGTTATACAAAATGAGTTCGAAAAGTTATAAGTACAAATCAAAACGTTTCTTTACACAACACTTCTCTTAGTGTTTTATAGTCTGTAAAATGTAATAAATAAAAAATAAAATATAAGTCAACGGCTCGCCAGCAACAGATTAACCCTGAGAGGTTTTCGTTGTATGGCTGAAACTAATTTTTTAAATGTTAAGTGTTTTAGAAAAAAATAAAAAATAAGTTTTTAGGATTCTGGGTCGAAAGAAAAATATCATTGTAAGCTCTCGAAGAACGTCCAGTCGACCAGCCATTCTCATAAATGTTGCCCCCAATTTCTTGTCGCGTCAATGTCGTTGCCAAAAAACTAAATCTTAGTACAGTTTTCTTGAACTTTCTGGTTCAATCCTCGAGTTTAGAGACAAAGTACGATGGCGAAGTAGCGAGTGTTAAAGTTTGCAAATTCCAACATAGTGATAAACAAAGTACTTTCTTTTGTGAGTAATAAGATCGATGTCATGGACCAAGAGAGTATAAGTCGCATCTGTATAACTGCGTTTAATAAGGAAGACATAAGTAAGGCAAAAACTCTGTTGTTTGATTCGGTTCCTACAACAAAACGTAGGATCCAAAGGAAACGGGATGGGAAAATGAAGCGTGATATGGATGATACATATGCTTGCTAAAAGAAACAGATCCTGAACTGAATCCCATATTTGTTGCACGTGACCTAGAAAAACTCCCGGTGGTCTATTTGATCATTTGGATTATATTAGGCTTTTAAAAGACCTGCTTCGAATGCAAAATGAGATGAGGAAGTTAAGGAGCGGTATGTTACAGTGCAACAAACTGGCTTGCTACAAATTTGAAGCAAAGCAATTTCCACATGGCTATGATCGATTCAACTTTGTCAGATCACAAGAATATCTACATGGAACTGAAACGAGTAATACCTCCGCAGAAACAAAAGATACACAACGAGGTCACAGGTTACGAGAAATTGTACACAATTACTGCATTTTCAAATTTTGACAGTAAGTTCTATGACTATTACAACTCAGATGAGTGTATAAAGAGCTCTATCGAAACCAAAACAAAGAAGTACAAAGTGTTGAATCAGCCCAAAAAGGAATGGATTAACAGACAAAAAATTAACCAAAGCACGACCCTTTTCTACGTGTTACACGAACAATTAAGTTACCACAAATTACTCAAACTATGATCAAAAACAGAGTTATGTTTGGACTTAAATCACGAACCAGGAACCAGTACTAAATAATGAAAACAAAAAATAAAATAAAAACATAACACTGACGGAGGATTAAACCATTTTTTTTTCTTGTTATCCGTTTTCGGGACAGTGTAGGCTACACTGTCCCACTGCTTAGCAAGAACCTACCCCAAATTATTCCTAGCATTCTTTTCTAGAGCCACCTCGACCCAACCCTTGAGGTACGCATCTAGATCGTAACTCAAATTGCCTTTTTTTATTAACTGTAAATAGACAATGGTGAGGAGAGCAGTAGTGGTCCAATGATAGTGGCACCGACCTACGAATTGTAGGTCGTGAGGTCGAACCCAGGGAGGCGCTTTGCAAACGGTGAAGGAAAACATTAAGAGGAAACCGGCTTGTTCTAGAACCAAATATTCGAAGACATGTGACATCTACCAATCCGCACTGAGCCCGCGTGGTGAATTAAGTCTCAGTCCCCCTCCTAAAGGGGAAGCCTGTGTCCCAGCAGTGGGCACGCTAGAGGTTGATTATGTTATGTAGACAATGCTGGTGCTGATTCTCTTGTCACAAATACCTCTAAACTAGACTTTATACTACACCAAAATGTTGTATTATCCTGTCAATCGACGATTTCCCCTTCTGAAATTGACTAAAGTGACACAACTTAACAATATTTTAGATTGACAGCACTAAGAGGGCACTGAGTTATTTATTTAGTGAAAATGGCAATTTTGCTATTCTGAATTTGACGTTGATTTGACCCCCCCCCCCCTCCCTCCCAATAAAACATGCTGCGGTTGCCAACCCTAACCCTGCGGCGGCTCCGGGTCTAAAAAAACACGGAGTAGTGCAAATAAGTACTACGTTGCGAAGCCAAAAGAAAAAAAAACACGTCATTCCGCGATTGTCAAATTCAATTTTAGCTGCATGTTTTGTTTTTGATTGGGCAGGAGGCGCTTCAAGGCCGCCCAAGCCCGCTCCAGTCTGGCAGCCAAACGTCGGAAATACTCCACGAACTTCTACCGGCTCTCGTGGACGAGTCTCAGGTACTTACTCTTCGACTTGACGCCGATGTGAACCCCTCCTGCCGTTATCTAGGATCCCGACTGTGGCGCGTTCAAAAGAGCATGAAAACAGATGGCTTCGGACTTTTGCATGGCTACTTCAAGTCCCAATTGCTGGATCTTCTCTACGATTATCGCAACCACGCGTGTCACTCGTTCGGCCACCGCCTGGTGCGATCACCCCTGAGCCAGGACCAGCGTGTCGTCAGCATAGCAAACCACGCTCATGCCACTAGGGAGGTCGGCGTGCACACCCAGTCGTAACCGCCATCCTACAGAAGCGGCCCCAGGACCGATCCCTGTGGGACACCGCACGATATCTCTCGCCAGTTCCACTCTTCCTGGTGACTGGGGTAGATGACGGCCCTGTCCGTCGAACAGGCCTCAACAACGCGACAGAGGTAGATTGGCAGCCGGTGATACCGAAATGTTCTTTATCAACCCTGACATTTTATTACTACGGCTCTTATATAGGGTCTGAGTTTAGCACACTGTAACCTTCTAATAGGGCGGTGCATTATCTATATTATTCTTATAAGATTCATTAAGATATAGATAATGCACCGCAAACAAATTTACGGGCAAATCTTTATATGACTGAATATTATTATTATAAATTTTAGGATCCATACAGAAAAGTAATCTTAAAAAGTTTCGGTACCATCAAATATAAAGTGTGTTGCAAAAACTTACATAACGCTTTCACTGTCAAAAAGTAATCAGATCCAATGAAGAGCCAAGTCCGTAATTCTACAAGGCTTAACTCTACAAACTCTACAACTTGGTCAAAATGTATGGCTTGGCCGTTTCGCGGCCGTCGCACAGAAACTCCTGTGGGCTATGGTAAGAAATTTATTTACTGGTCTTTCATTTTCTGTCATGCAATCGTTAAATGGAACAGCCAAGCCCTACATTTTTACCAAGATGTAAGGTTAGTAGATTTAGGCCTTGTAGAGTTATGGGCTCGGCTGTACATAAGATTTTAGCAAAGAAGTACATTGTCACGTCTTGGCTCCACCATCAGACCCTCGTTACCAGGCCCAATATATTGTACTCGACAAAACGAATCATATGAGCCCAAACTTGAGCGGTTCTCTAGAAGCCTCTGAAAGTTTCACTATCCACCTCCTGGCTCCATCATCAGACCGTCAACAACAAGTGTAATCTATCGGACTCGTCAAAACAATTCATCCGTCATCAGACCCTCGTTGCTCAAGCCCAATCTACTGAACTCGTCGAAACGAATCATATGAACCCAAACTCGGGAGGTTTACTAGTAGCTACTGAAAAGTTTAACTATCCACCTTCTGGCTCCATCATCAGACCTTTGACACAAAGTGCAATAAATTTAACTCATCAGAACAAATTATATGACTCGAAACTCGAAGGGTTTACAAGTAGCCACTGAATAGTTCAACTATTCACCTCCTGGCTCCATCATCAGACCCTCGAAACCAAGTACAATATATTGGATTCATAAAACGAATCATATGACTCCAAAATGGAGGGTTTTACTAGTAGCCACTGCAGGGTTCCACTATCAACCTCCTTTCCTCATTATCAGCAGCCTAATTGCGTAACACATTTTCGTAAACGATTACGACTAATGTGTTTGATTTTGACAGTTCAACTACATTCTTTGCGTTATTTACAATGTTGAGCAGAATTTTTATCGAACTTACAAAGCAATGTATTAACAATCTGTTTCAAAATGATTCAGATTCCGATTGATTGTGTATTCCGCAATTAGGGTACAGATCAGCTCCAAGAAAATAAATTACAGTTTTGTCAACTCAACTACTCACAAAATGGACACGCCACAAAAGCGGTGGTAAGTCCCCTCTTTGAGGAGTGGTTGGAGAGGCGCCACGGCGTCCTCACCTTCCGCCGAAACAGGTCCTCACCGGACACGGTTGTTTCGGGAGGTTCCTGTTTCGCATAAGGCGGGAGGAAACGCCCGGGTGTCACCATTGTGTGGATCGCCCGGAGGACACGGTGGAGCATACGGTGGAGGTATGCCCAGCTTGGGCGGAGCACCGCAGTGTCATCGCGGAGGCGATTGGTGGCGGCGATCTCTCGCGTCCGGCCCTGGTCCAGGCCATGGTACGGAGCGAGAGAGAATGGAAAGCCGTCACCTCCTTCTGCGAAGCAGTAATGCTCGCGAAGGAGGAGGCGGAGCGCGTGAGGGAGAGAGCCTTGCGCCCTAACGCCCCCACTAGCCGCCGCAGGAGATGCCCTGGGCGTCGGGAGTCGCCTGCAGATTCCCGGCCACCGTAGGCGCGGGCTTGCGGACGGCGAGCAATGGGTAGCTCGCCGTCCGTTAAGAACCAGGCCCGGGTCGACGGCGCGTTGTGTTCCACGCGCACCTCAAAGAGTCAGCACAAAGTGACGGGTTCCGATAGGGCTGACGCCTCAGGGTCGCGGGTTATTCTAAAGAGAAAACCGTGACCCTAGCACAGGCAACTGAAGGAACACGGGTGGGTTTTATTCAGTAAAAGTCTGACACGCCCTCCCGCTCCACCCAGAGCCGGAGAATTCATTTGATGATTTCCCACCCAAAAAAAAAATTATATACACACAAAAAGACATTCCATACTATGTAGGTTAAAATTTACTAGTTACTCGTAGATTATATTACATTGTTTGTTAGTTGCAAGTGAAGCTTATAAAAGCGTGTTAAAAAGGGTTTCGTCTTTTTTTGTTTATAGACATACTAATCCAGCTTTAACATTAATTTTCAGTTCAAAACTACGAGAGTATGAAAATACAACGAAACGCTTCGAGAAAAGGTAGGTATAGCGACTGCTTTTTGTTTTTGGTTCGTCTTGGCGGGGATACTAGGTACCGTGTTCCCAGATCCTAAGAACAAACTTGACATTGTGGTTGACAATCCTAAGTTGGTACGTACAATATTGATGGATTTACCATGTTATTTTAAGACCATGGACTTCATATAGGTTTTGTGTAATATGTAAGTAAAAAACTAACTCCAGTTTTTAAAAAATATATTTTAGGATCATTAGTTTCGAACATAAGGTGGGAGAATAGGCAATTTTAATATATGTATTAAATAACTTTAAAACTGTTTATTTTAACATTTTACAAAAAATACGTTTGAGATCGTCATACACGTCTTTCATTTGATATGTCACACGGTAGGGTTCGTAATACTTTTGTTTTTATTTTTCTAGTTTTCCTACCAAAATAAATTTATTTACGTTATTCGACCATGTCTGGGTTAAAGAAATTCACATGTCTACTAAATTTTAACTTATTCAGTCCAGTAGACAGTCAGACACACGAGTGAACTTTTATGGAATACGTCTTTTATTAGGACGTACGGCACCCTAAAAATATTGTTGTTTTTGTTATAATATATTTTGCAATCATGATTAGTTATACATCACGATATAAACATAAAATTAAATAAGTGTACAAACAACTTTTGTCTGTAATCTGGCATTGTTATGTATGTTGTACGTACATAACAATTCTAGTTAGAAATATACACAACGCCCAATTGTAAATCTCATGCAACCTGCTAAGACGCATCACTCCGACCTGAAAGCACTATCGTGTCCGGCTTTAGGATCGCTTGTGTATATTAAATAGGTTCCTACCTATGTGGTTTTCAGCTTGCTGTCTATATGGTATTCCTTAGAATATATATCGTATATCCGTAGTTGTGTTTATGCTAAAATACAAATGTTTGAAGAACGTTGAAAATGTTCATAGAAATATCAGAGTAGTTTCATTATCCTTCTTAAAAGTTACTGCTTATAAAATAAGTAACATTACAATAGGTACTGCTTTGGTAACTACAGAAACCCGACCAAGTATTTAGTATCTCCTCTGACGTAGCAATAAAATTTGACTGGCAGGTGTTTAATGAAAATCTCGACAGTGACCACCTGATAACCAAAATGACGGCAAACTTATCTAGTTTAGTATATTCTGGCAGAAAACGAAACTGAAAAACTGCGAACTGGAGTAAATATAGTCAATCAGCAGATAAAATAAATTGTATGAATGAATTCTCTAATAGTGTAGATGTTCAGCAAATGTATGATTTATTCGTAAATATCATAGAATACGCAGCTAACGGAATATGATTTAATATGATTTATGAAACGGAATTTACTAGTCAAAAACTCGATAACTGTCTCAAAAAGAAGGACTCGACCCCGGGGCAAGATGGCATATCCTACTCAATGTACAATTTACCGGAATCTGTAAAACTTTTGTTACTCAAAATACATAATAACTTTTTTTTTATCTGGTACCGTACCTCATCAATGGCGAGACATACAAATTATTCCTATAACCAAACCCGCAATCAACCATAATAGCGAGTCTAAATTAAGGCCTATTTCGCTTATCTCATGTGTCGCTTATCGATGTTTCGCTTATGTCATGTAAAAAATTTCACGTAATGATATGCAAACGGTTAGAATAGCACGTAGAAAAAAACAGACTATCCCCAAACAATGTAGAATTTAGAAAATCACAATCCTGTTTGGATTAACTATCTTGACTAGTCTCTTACATACAAATTGGCTTCACTAAAAATGTTTCTACAGTGGCATGTTTTGTGGAAATAGGAAATGCGTATAACAATGTTACAATTGAGTCAGTTACAAAAGTGTTGGATGATGTTCAGGTCGGGTCTATAATTTGTGTCTATCTTTGGTCTTTTATGAACGAAAGACACTTAAAAATTAAGTCATTCAATAGTGAAGAACTTGGTGCTAGATGGACTAATAGAGGATTAGCACAAGGGGACCCTCTGTCCCCTTTATTATTTAACTTGGTTACATATCAAATCTGTCGTAAAATTCAAAATGTCATGATATCGCAGTATGCCGACGATTTTGTTATCTATTTAAGCGACAAACATTTAAAAATATCTAAACTTTATATACAAGATGCGTTAAACTGTTTAGAATCTTTACTCGTGGAGATCGGATTGACATTTTCACCAACCAAATCTAATTACTGTGTTTTCAGTAGGGGTCGAAGGAGAATATTGCCTTCCTTCAAAATTTATGAGCAACCTTTATTATTGGTAGAATTAGTTAAATACCTGGGTGTATGGTTGGATAAAAGTTTACACTGGCGCAGACATATCAATGAAATAGTCAGTAAATGTACAATTTTTATAAAATTTATTAAAAGACCTAGCAGCTTCCTTCTGGGGTGTTCATACTAAACACATACGTAGATTATATGTCTCGCTAGTAAGAAGTGTACTTGATTATGCTTGGTACTTGTATTCTAGTGCAAAAACACATGTACGAGTATCTAAATTGGATAAGCTACAAAATGAAGCCCTTAGGGTAGTGGGAGGTCGGCGCGTCGTGTTCCACGCGCGCCTCAAAGAGATGTCAGCACAAAATGACGGGGTCCGATAGGGCCGACGCCTCAGTGTCGCGGGTAATTCGAAAGAGATAACCGTGGCCCTGGCACAGGCAACTGAAGGAACACGGGTGGGTTTTAGTCAGTAAAAGTCTAACACGCCCTCCCGCTCCACGCAGAGCGGGAAAAGTCATTTGATGATTTCCCACCCAAAAAAAAAAGGGTAGTGGGAGGTTTCATAAAAAGTACTCCAATCCATGTGATGGAAAGTGAGTTGCACATACCACCACTATTTGTAAGACGACAATATTTAGCATTTAAGTATATCCTAAAATCACTTTCATGGTCTAGTAGTATGTGTTTAAGCACAATTTCCGAATTGGGCTCCCTGAGCCTTTATAGTTACTGGTCCAACAAAAAAAAACATTACTACCTTCACTAAAGTGGGCAATTACAAATTAATTCCTCGAATATTCTTAAAATGTTTACTCTAGATCTACATGGGTATCCGCTATACCAATTAAAATGCCTATCAAAACGGATTTGGAATTTATCAAGCACTCAAAAAATTGTATAATCCCAATGATTCATGAGGTGGTGTCACAATTAGTTTACAAATATAGTGATTGGATTTAAAATTTTCACGGACGCTTCAAAAAGTGTAAATGGGTGTGGAGCTGCATTCTTTTTCCAAAACACAGGTTATAAAGCTAGTTTTAAAATCAATGCAACTGTATGGCTTACGTAGTTAGTGAAAATCTCAATAAAGTAGTTATTATTACTGATAGCAGGAGTGCTATACAACATGTGGCCCGATGCGTCTCTGTTTGCAGAGGTGCATTGATAGCCTATGATATTCTCAATTTGATTAGTACTATTAACAAAGTCGAGACTAGGGTAATATTGCAATGGGTCCCAGCACACATATGCTTACAGGGCAACAAGGAGGCTGACCTACTGTCAAAGCTTTCAGTGGAGACGGGTTGTGAGAAGCCGTATATCCCAGATTATTGGGAATATTGCACAAAGTTTAAACTGTTGTGTTTTGACGGATGGAGAAATTACTTCGATGAAATATCAAAAAAGCAAGGGATCTGGTATAAAGTAATTCAAAATGAGCCTCCTCGCGTGCCCTGGTTTGAGGATACAAGTTTGGGTAGAAGTTATGTTAAGTTAGCACTAAGGCTCCGATCGGGGCACTATCCATCGGCAAAATTTGCTTTCCTAATGCGAAAGGTCGCTTCTCCTAATTGTGAAATATGTAGAAAAAACTTCCTTCTCTTAATCCCTCTTTCGCTTCCTCCCTGGTCAGTAAGTAGCGATCCGAGGTATATAAACTCGCTGACAAATTCTAGATCTGCGAGTTCTCCCGTTCTGGGTAGTTGACCGGTTCTGTCGATGAGCATGACTTTTGTTTTCGACTTATTTATGGTGAGTCCAACCAGTCCACTCTCGCATTCTACTCTGTGAACCAGATCAGCTAGCTCCTTCTCTGAAGATGCAAAGAGGTAAGCTAGGCTGAAGGTACACCTAAATTAAGGTTAAATTGTTAAAAGGTACGATGGGGTTGGCATATCCGTATGGATAAAAACCCTTTTAATAACTCAAACTCAAACTCAAACTCAAAGCATTTATTTCAAATAAACCAATTACAGGCACTTTTGAATTGTCAAGGTCGGTCGGTCAGAAAAATGAAGCTAGTTGCCCATTCCAAAGCGTAGTAGGTACCTATGGAGAAGAACGGGCAAGAAACTCCACGGACACTCTTTTAAATCAAATTATGTTTACAATAGATTGGTTACATCATTCATGTTGAAATTATGCATGTGAGAACGATGCAGAACGTTAAAAGCGTCCGTTATTTATATGAAAACAATTCGAAAATAAAATTTTATTAAAATACGCCGTGGCAGCTAAGAGATGACCAGTCTCAACTGACGGCGCCCGTTCACGAACATGACGCATGGATTAGCACCATTCAACTCAACCATTTTGAAGGGAGCTAAATGATCCAACACACGCGCCACCATCAGCGAAACATTAAAGTGAGCATGACATACTCTCAGCCGCCAGGACACATTCAAGTCAATGAAAGACGTACCCTGTAAATGGTAGCTTTAAAGCATGTACATAGTACTCACATATGGCATATAGCAATTATACAGTACTAAAAAAAAAGTTGAGTTTATACAATGCAAAGATTCTTGTTTTTAATCTTCAGCAGCTCCAACAGTATTTTTAAATGCTAATCAATTAGTTGATGCGTCCTTGAGGAGCAGGACCAGCGATTAGCCAAGCATTTTTATCAGCAATGTAATCCCCTAACTTATAATATGCTCGGCTGCATAGTGTGCGTTTTATACAAGATTTAAATTTGGTTTCATTCAGTTGATGTATGTGGGGAGGTATTTTATTGTAACATCTTAAACAGTACCCCATGAAAGATGAGTCTACTTTAGCCAGCCTGAAACCTGGTTGAACTAATTGGTCCCTATTTCTAGTGATATAATTGTGTCTTTCACCTCTTTTACTAAAAAGATGTAGATTTTTCCTTACGTACATGATGTTTTCATAGATATATTGACAAGGTACCGTCATGATGTTAATATCTTTGAACAATTCCCTTAGAGAGTCGCGCCTGCGGAGGCCATATATGGCTCTGATGGCTCTTTTCTGCAGAATGAAAATGGACTCGATGTCTGCAGCCCGTCCCCATAGTAAAATACCGTACGACATAATACTATGAAAGTAACTAAAATAGACTAGTCTCGCGGTATCTACATCAGTAAATTGACGGATTTTTCTCACAGCATATGCTGCTGAACTTAGCCGTCCTGCAAGGGATGTTAAATGAGAACCCCATTGAAGCTTTGAATCGAGCGTGATCCCCAGGAAAACAGTTTTATCGACGAATTCTAGTTTCTCTTGATTCAATACTATCTCCCAATTAGTACTTTTGACATTTGGTAAAGAAAATCTTATGCACTTAGTTTTTTTCCCATTTAATACCAAATTATTAGCAGTGAACCAATTTTGGATCTGCAGTAAGGCGTTATTCACGTCGTCAAGATTTAATGCACGCCTATTAATTTTAAAATTAACGAAGTATCGTCAGCAAATAACACCATATGTGGTTGGGTTTTAAACAAATGAGGTAGATCATTAATATAAACTAAAAATAGGAAAGGACCCAATATCGAGCCTTGTGGTACACCCATTTTTACTTTTAGACCGAGTGAATTGACACCGTTTATTTGGACTTGCTGTTGTCTATCATTCAAATAAGATTTTACTAAACTGAGCGCAAGTTTTCCAAGTCCGTAATGTTCAAGTTTTAAGAGCAAGGTTTCGTGGTCGACGCAATCAAATGCCTTGGAGAGGTCACAAAAGATTCCTATGGCGTCTTGAATAATAAAGAAAAAAATAAAAAAGTATTTAGTACAAGCAAAACTTAGACAATACTGTGAGTTTAATACCTAGGAACTCCGACCTTTCTTTTACGGCTACATTTTGTCCTGAATTCTTGGTTAACAAAGTAAACACAGCTGAAAACTATAAAGCTATGGTAATAAAAGAAAAACAATCTTGTAAAAGTACCCAATTATTTTCGTATACAGCTAAATGCAAAGAATTACTTTTGAAAAAGAGCAGTAGGTATTCCATATCATAAAGTCCAGCAAGTAAATCCCCCTCACGCCATGTGCTGTCAATGCGATTTAGATAGGTACTAGTTGCGGCAAGCCGATTCGTATGCCTCCGGGACGCAATATACCCGTAGGGCTTGAGGCCTTCCGCTTCAACTGCATCAAAGTCTGGATCAAGTTTATCGTTTAGACTGGGCTTCTCAATATTCTGTGTTTTAATATAAATGGGCCAAAAAGGCTTTGTCATTATGTAGCCTTCTTAAATCTCTTCAAAAAACTTCTTGACTGTGTTAAATCATACGCTGGGAATATATTTTCTTATGATAACTACTGCCGTACTGATTGCCCAGGGGTAAACGAGTTTACTTAAATACTCATAATTAAAGACAGACCCACACCACACACAATTTCGCATTTTCTAACTCCAGGGAAAGGCTAATGTACCTATGTGAGATATTTATACCTACTAATGTGCCTGTAAACAAAACCACTTTAATAGGTAGTTTCACGCCACCTGAATTTCTACCACAAATGTTAGTCAGCATTAAATATTAACAAGGGAACACAACTTGAGTCTTTTACATTTCTCCGTAATAAGAATCCAATTTAAACTAGACTACACTAAACCTACAGAACTTAAGGAAGATAGTAAAGTATGAAAAGTATAAAAGTACAATTTTTATTGATGCCTAGACAAAGTCAGCTGACGAGGGTAGTTCTGTAAAACTTATTAGTTAATGAAATTCATTATCTTAATGCTATCTGCTGCTCGGACGCGGATAGTGACTATTGCAAACAATGCAGAACGAATACAGTTCTCAATTACCTCATCCGACTTTACTGAAATTACTGCCGAGTAAAGGTTTATACATATATTATGGATTTACATGAATGAGAAACGAGGCTAGAGCTCTTCACTTGAAAAAAACTGGCTTGATAGTGTTAAATTTTCGAATGTTACAATTTTCTAACAAAAAAAAACACTACACTCACTAGAACGCTATTTTTTTTTTGTTAATTTATTTATTGCTATTAATGCTTAGTGCTGTGCTAACTTTCAATGATAATATTTTAAAATAAAGTAGGAAAGTCTTATTTATAAAAATAATAATAGGAGTCGCAATCGCTACTGCTGAGCATGAGGTCCTGGGTTCGATCCCCAGGTCGGGCAACGTGTTATTGGGATTTTCTATCTGGAATTTCTCAGTAGCAGCCCGAAGTCTGGATTGTGCCCGGTAGATGGCAATAGGCTCGCCCCCTATTACATGGGACTCAAACATAACTGGCGAAATGTGGGTGTAATATAGGTACACCTCTGCCCAACCCTTCGGGGAAACAAGGCGTGATGTTATGTTATGTTTTAATATAAATAACAAAGGAGGCGTCTAACGATCAAGGCCCCAATTATTTAAGGTAATTATTATTCCCCGCAAAATCTAACAGCGTGCAAACCACGTCAATATCGTGTCTTGTAAAACCCGTCAAACGGCAAGGAATCGAAATGACATTCTGAATGCTCCAAGACAAATTGTCTATGACACATTATGAAACCACGCGTGCGTTTTGAAGTTTTGTTCGACAGTATTTGATCCTCAAACTAGTATTTCAAGTACTCCATTTTCAATATTATAATTCTTAAGCATTCATTTATTATTTTATTTTATCATTATTCTTGATATTAAAAACCTTATGGCTAATATATTTATTAAACAAAAAAAAAATACAATGAAAATATTTCGACTGCAGTGTTAAAATTGATTGAGTTAATGTTTTTGAACAAACTTGCTTACTGTCCGAGTCTATAGACGTGTACATATTTTATTTCTTTTACGGTTTTTGTAGATTTTGAAATAACAATGTTACCAACTTAGATAAATGATAGGTCACGCGGCGCTCGACTAGATACCGCCGGCGTACTTGTAAAATGCGGCAAAAAATACCACGCCCAAGTGGGCATACCTGAGCCAGTCACACTGGAAGCTGTCTGTCACGTGCACGTGCCGAATATTTTATTAAATTTTGGGCATAATCCGAATTAAAATACCTGTTTGCGTAGTGAAACTGAGTAACAATAGTACTACAAGAAATAAGAAGGACACTGGGATCACATACCATTAATAAGCATCGTAGAATTTGAAAATTTCAACATTTTTTTTATGTTGAAATTTTGCTATTCAGTGTTGCCGCGTATACAAGAGTCAAGTTCCTCCTGGTCACAGATAAAATAATACTGCGTACAGATACCCAATTCCATACAAGGAAATGAAACCTGGCTTTAGCCTTCCAATTCTTGACCTAAGCTGGCAATTTTTAGTCTTCCAATTCTTCAACAGATCGCAGCATAAGCGACTCACTAATTGCCAGAGACTGTAGTATTACAACGCCATTTAGGAGTCGACCTACTTTTAAAACGTTTCATGCAATCCTTTTTATTAAAAGTTTTATAGTTCCGGGTTCAGAAAAACATGTTATTAGATTTCTTTTATATTTCTATGTAAAAAATAATATAAAAATGTGGTTTGAATTAAATAAGTAACAAAATTGGAACGTGATGAGGCTGGATCAATTGATTAAAACACCATCTATTGCAAAAAACTCTAAACAAAACGATTAACAGATGGCTACTTTTATCATTAAAAGGGTTCGAATTAAAGGTAAAGGCTTCCTTTTTATTTTAGTTTTAAAATACGTGTATTATTAGTGGAAATAGATAAATCTGCACTAAACTGGGAAGTTTAGACTTCACCAAAATTCTGCCGTATGTCGCTTTTTAATTATGGTTAATTTCATAATGGTTACCCTATGCTGCCATCTATGAACTTTTTTCAAGACAAATTATAATTTGTTCGAGTTGAGACCCCATGCCGTGGTTGAGATTTTTATAATGTGTTTTTTTTTTGTATATTATAATATATCCTATTTCATTTATCTAACCCAGTTATATACATACAGTCTTATTCGAAAACGTGTCTGAAATTTTAATCAATTGCTAAGCAAATGATTAGCCAAGTTCTTATACATAAACGCTATTTAGCGCTAAGAGATCGCTAAGCAATTGATTAGTAGCTGTCAAATTTAAACACCATCGGTAGCTTCTTAAGAGGATGCTAAGAGGCCCTATGGCGGTTTTTATTTGAGTCGGCTGATCGATACAATAGGATTATTGTGTGCCTCGTGGTTATTTTGTTCCTCATATGTGAGTGTGCCTACCCTACTGTGCCTTAGTAAATATGGAACTCGACAATGTTTTACGACATTACAAAACTACGCAGAAAAATTAAATAATTTTAAAACGCCAGAGGGAAGTAGACGGAGGAAGACCTACAAATCTCGTTTAATTCCATTACGAGAATGATTACCTACATTACATATTCTTCATTCGAAGTACACATGATGAAAGGATTTATAGGGAAAAATCAGGAGTAGGTTCAGTAGGTACCTACTTTGAAGAGTACGAGTTCGTGAGGAAGCTCATAGGAGATAGTTATTATCCAATGTGTTATCCTAGGTGTCCTTAATCATATGACGCCAGTTCTAAGGCCATAAACTAAAGAATAGCTCCGTGGCACACAAATAACAAGAGGCATTTTGTAGAAACAATTTGTTCAGATAATTAATAAAGTAACATTTTTGTTGTAAATCCAACCCTTCGGGGAAACAAGGCGTGATGTGTTATGTTTTGTTGTAAATTCCATATTTTTGATTTCCAATATTCTTCTTACGAAGACATGGACTGTGCCATTCTTTTCTCATGCCACTCTCGTTTCTCATTAATTCCACGTAGCCTCAGTCCTAATTGGCTCCTCCCTCCCCGTCCTTGCGAGGTTGAATTCATAGCAGCAGTCAAACTTGTACCTGTAAACAAATATAATATATTTACACAATTTTTTTTATTATGTTTTTGCTGTGTGTTTTGTATAGTGTTTAGAATTAGATGATGTTGTGAGCTGGCGGGTGGTGCAGAAATGCAAACGTTGAACCAGTTATTCGTGTAGTGTTTTTAGCGTTTTATGTATTTATTGATATTTATTTTATTTACATAAATTTATGACATCTGATAACGAATCATTTTATTCTGCCAAAGAATCTATTGCCTCTTCCAGCCATGAAAGTTTCACTTCTCTTACTGATACGTTAGGTGTTTTTTTGGGCCAACAGTTCAGCCAAAATTCTGGCCGGCTCTTGAATGTATGCCACCTTAATGCTCAGAGCATTCCCAGTCACTACAACGAACTGTACGACACCTTTTCCGACAATAACGTTCATGCCATCCTGATTTCCGAGACTTGGCTAAAACCTGACCTGCTTTCTACCACTTACCCGCTCCCCGGTTTCGTTCTTCTTCGTAATGACCGCATCGGTAAGAGGGGGGGTGGAGTAGCTATCTACCTTCGTGATGATTTTCAATTTAAAATTCTAGCTTCTTCTTCTTCCAATGAATCCTCAGAGTTTCTTTTCCTCGAGGTTTGTGTCAAGGGAGTTAAAACTGTCCTTGGTGTCGTCTTTTTCCCCCCTTCCATTGATTAATTCACTGAATTCGAATCGGTACTTGAATCTTTGGGTTCGGAGTATACACATCACATTGTTATGGGTGATCTTAATAACAACCTCCTTGCCCTCAACTCCCCTCGGTCCCATAAACTCCTGCATCTAATTGAATCAGCTAGTCTGCATGTTTTGCCTCTCCAACCCACTCATCACAATATAGTCGGTGATGATACTTGGCTTGACCTGATCCTTACCTCTAATCCTTCCCTAGTTTCCTCACATGATCAACACGATGCTCCTGGCTTTTCCCATCACGACCTTATTTTCTTATCCTATGTCCTTAAATCCCCTAAACCTAAACCAACGTTCCAGTCCAGGCGTGCCTTTGCACGTGTGAATAGCGAGAGGCTTCAACAAGATGCGTCTAATATTGACTGGTCATCCCTGGAAGCAGCTGCTTTAATTGATAAAAAAGTCGGATTGTTCAACGATGTTGTGGTAAAACTATTTGACGTCCATGCCCCTATCAAGAAAATCAAGTTGAAGCGTCCGCCTGCACCTTGGATGAACAGGGGTGTTCGGATGGCAATGCGACGGAGGGACCGCGCGTTTCGGAAATTGAAAAGGGATCGCTCGGATGACAATTGGGCCTTTTTTAAAGCTGCTAGGAATCGGTGTAATCAGATGATACGCAACGCTAAACGCCGCCACATCCTAAATAATATTAATTCTTCTTCTCCTGCCGATATTTGGAAGTTCCTTGGAACTTCGGGTATCGGCAAATCGCGACATTCTGACCTTCCTAACACAATTGGTTTGGACGATCTAAATCACCATTTCTCCACTGTTTCCACTCTAGATAGGCAAATCGAATGTCAAACCCTCGACTACCTTGCTGGTCTGACGCGTCCCAACATTAACCCCTTTGTCTTCACCCCAGTCGTCCCGGAATAGATCAAAAAAATTATCCTTTCCATTAAATGCTATATGCAAAGCTGTGGGCTGCGATAATGTCAGCCGCCGTATGATCGTAGCGGCACTTGAACAACTCCTCCCTGCAATCTCCCAAATCATAAACTTCTCCCTCTACACCGGTGTTTTCCCTTCCCTGTGGCGTAAAAGCCTTGTTCGGCCCCTGCCTAAGATACCCAATCCCTCTCTTCCTAGTCACTTTCGCCCAATTTCCATCCTTCCCTTTCTATCTAAAGTGCTCGAGGCCAGTGTTCATAAACAATTCTCCCAATTCATTCACCGCAACTCCCTCATCAGTCCATTTCAATCCGGTTTCAGGCCCGGGCACAGTACCGTATCAGCCCTCCTTAAAGTGACTGACGATATCAGGCGGGGCATGAAAGTCACTAAAGTTACAGTCTTAGTGTTAATTGACTTCTCCAATGCTTTTAATACCGTCAGTCACGAAGTCCTTTTATCTAACCTTCCCTATCTTATGGTCTCTCGGGAGGGTTTGGAATGGTTTTCTTCTTATCTTCAGGGGCACCAGCAGTCAGTTCGTGCTAGAGACTCTTCGTCGAGTTGGTGTGATCTTGCAGCTGGCGTCCCTCAAGGCGGTATATTATCTCCTCTTTTGTTCTCCATTTTTATTAATCTTATTACCACCGAACTTCGGGTTGCGTATCATCTTTATGCTGACGATTTGCAGCTTTACTACCAGGCAAGTGTGGACAACATATCCGATACGATTGAGCATCTTAACCGGGATTTAGGTGTAGTTAAAAACTGGTCTGATAGATTTGGGGTGGCAGTAAACCCCACGAAGTGTCAGGCTATCATTGTAGGGAGTCCCTACAGTATGAGGAAAGTGAAAGGCTTTACTGTACCACCTGTAATGTTTGATAACTCCGTCATCCCGTTTAGCTACGATGTTAAGGATCTTGGTCTGCATGTCGACACATGTCTTGACTGGCAAAAGCAGGTTACGACTGTTAGTAAAAAGTCACCGGAACGTTGCGGGCGCTCTACCGGTTGAAAAACCTCCTCCCATCACACATAAAGAGTATGCTTGTACAGTCCCTAATCTTTCCCATAATAGACTATGAATGCAGATCTCCTCAATTAACTTGACCGCCGTCTAAATAACTGCATTCGATTTGTCTTCAATCTACGTAAGTATGATCATGTGTCTGCGCACCGATTGCTTTTAAAATGGTTACCCATACGTCAGCGTAGAGAGTTGAGGGCTCTGTCTATGTTATATTCTATACTCGACAAACCTACTTCTCCTTCTTATCTGACCCCCCATTTTCAATACTTATGCTCTGCTCATAGTAAAAATCTTCGTTCCACCAACAATCGTCTTCTACGATGTCCTTCTCACCGCTCTGGTTTTATTCACTATTCTTTCTTTGTCCAGGCGGTCTTTCTTTGGAATGCGCTCCCTCTGAACATCAGGATGGCAACCAGTCGGTTATCTTTCAAAGTGAAGGCTCGTGAACATATTCGTGAGAAGTTTGTTAAATCATCTCAACGCTGATTTGCTGGATTCGTTTTCTCATCTACCTATCGTTATTTCTCCTGACAAAGTTTAATCAGTTTATATGTATGTATTTAAGTATTTATGTTTTAGTAGTGTATTCTTTTTCGAGTTATCTATCCCCTTTGTTGCACCTGCCATGTTTTGTCTCTGCATCACCCTAAGGTTGACTGGTAGAAAATGCCTCAGGCATTAAGTCCGCCTTTGTACAGTATTTTTTTACTTGTGCATAAAGTTTTAATATATAAAAAATAAAATAAATAATAATTGTTATTAAAACAGACAGAAACCTCGTTGCAACAGCGATAGGAATTAGGAAGTAATTTATAATACACCTACATACATGTCCAAAAGAGCATATTCAAGCTAGGACATGAAAAAACATAGCTACTATCGCCTACTGCTTTTACATTCATATGGTTAGATTATATTAATAGGTAATTATATTAATATAAATTCGGGGATAAATAAATACCTTTTACTGCCTAGTACAATTATTAGAGCTAATTATTTTCGTTGCTACCATACCAAATACAATAAAATAACGTATAAATAATTTTATTAATATTAAAATTTTCCTATATAATTTTTGACATACGTCTGTTAAAGTCACGACAGATACAAAAATCGTGGGTTTGCCAACTTTATTCTTAAAATTCTGTTTTTTATTCGACTATTTTGATTTTAGTCTGTGCTGAACGCATAACTTCACCTCTATTCCGTTTCGCTACTAATCACCTGCTAACTAGTGTTTATAAATAAAGATAAGTTAATCATTGCCTAAGAGCTAAATAATTGCTTAACTAAGCAGTGGCTAATCTATGATTAGCGTGTATACTTGACCTTGTTCTATAAATTATTAAATGTTTATCGTTGTGATTTATACAATAGCTGACACTATTTCAAGGGGTGATTCTACCCATGAATCTGAACAACTTTCCCGAAGGAACCTGATAGAAAAAAAAACGTAAATGTAAAATAATAAAAAAAGTAATTAATAAGAGGCCTCATCGTCGAAATACATAGCTTCCTTTTTCTGAAGAAGAAACCTACGCCTAACCTATACACAAATATATTTATTCGTTTGCTTTTAATTTATTGTTGACCATAGCATAAATTTATTTCCCAATAACTTGGGTAACATTTGAGCACTGGTAACACAATTCTTCACGCACAATCAATGCCAACCGACAAATATCAAGTAGCGATGTCTTACACACTACAATAATGAGTTGCCGCATTCACGGAATTATTGTTTGAGTGCGGTATCTAGTCTAGCGCAGCGAGACCAATCATTTATCTATGGTTACCAAACAATAACTGATTAGACCATTTCGTGAATGAAAGAAACAATCGTAAGTATTATCATTTTCGACAATAGTTTAGAAGGACATAAATTTATAATGTCCCTTGTATATACGAGAAACAATTGTTTGTAACCTTCTTCAAGATAAGTTTTTCTGAATTTTAATCGAACACAATCTTACTTTACTCGAAACTACAACGATCTCCGTACGGTTCTCAAGCGTGGTATTTTGACAATTTAAACCACGCCAACTTCGCGTTAATTTCGTGCGGTTTCGTTCCTTGTATCATAGAAAATACGCTACTAGCAGATGTCCTGTCTAGCTAAGGAGTTGACGTGGTTTCGAAACAAGGAATCTCTAGTTGGTCATAGTGAATTATGGCCTTGATCGCTCTGTTATGAATAAAGTTGATGCCAATTCCGTCACATTTGAAGAGACATTCAGATCATGTCGGGGTTACCAGTGAAGAGATATGAGGAACAGCTAGCTGCGCAGCTAGCTGTTCCTCATATCTCTTCACTTAATTTTAGTAAGTCTGTAAAAGATAGATTTTAGCGATAAGACCCAATGTAAAATTTCTACATCTATGTCTGTGATTTATTGGGTGTACATATTAAAGAGTATTCTATCTAACTATCTATGATCTACAACAATATTTTTCTATTGTATTTACCTACTTTGTCGTTTTCACTTTAACGTTTATGTCAACCGTTGGTTGATGAGCGTAACACACATCACTCCGCTGTTCCCTGTTCAAAAACATTCACAAAACTGCAAACTATTTAAATGGCAGCTGTAACACATTGCACTCATATGAACAATATTCTAGTAAATATTGTGGTGCTAGAAATATGTAGCTCTATTTAAGCATTTGATATTTACTAATTTAAACTAACTATATTTGCGGAACTTTATTTCGTTCGCATTATTTATTGTGGTCGGTTCAGTTAGACCGGAAGCTTTCTTCAACATAGTCGGGAAAGGCTAGACACGCTGATGACATCGGTAATAGTTCTGTGATAAATTGTTTTTTCTAACTATCTAATAAACTTGAAACTATAGTGGCCACAGATTGCAATTTGTCTAATCTTGGGACCACAATAATCTTACAAAAACAACATAAATTAAAGTGAGATATTGCGTTCTGTTTTTACCGGGTTCCGGATTGGGTTTTTAAAAAAGAAACCACTTTTGACTAAAATAAACTGTGTATTAAATTAAGACATGAATGCAAGGTACAAGTGCACTGTAGTGTGACTGTCTGTCACTTATTCCTATTTAATAACAAAATATTATATTTATTCTAAAACCATGCACGTGGTTCGGCCCACTTTACGAATCACATTAAATCTTAATTTTATGGTCTGACAGCTTGACGTGTTATCCTAATAAATAACAAGATATCCTAATTCTTTGCACTTGTAAAACAATATTTTTTATTACATTTCTATTTTATGGGACACACAAATGCCCACTTATGGCAGCCGTCGTCGCTCGAAAGAAATATTTAGACAATCGAAATCGAAGGTTCTTTAGAAATTCTGCTAACGAGAAAGTTAAAGCGAGGACGCGTTATTGCAGTCATCTGTGAATCGTAAACCCGGGACGCAATTGAGAAATAATTAAGAAATAGAAAAATGTGTTTTAAGTCGAAGTTTACAAAAACTAGTGTGGTAAAGGACCAAACGCCGATTTTGGATAGTTGGCGGGGGTGTTGAGGAAAGGCAGTTGGTCTTAGGACATGACAGGGTTCGGTCGTTATAGTCTCAAGAGGGAAAGCTAGTTAAGTTAGGAGGTTAGTGAGTGTTGTGAGCTGGGAGGAGCTGTGTTCGAGGTGAAGTTGGTACTACGTGCGGCATTTCGTGAGTAGTAATCTAATTCCCTACAAAGATATCATTGGTAAGTGTTAAACTCTTTACTAATAATGTGTCTTTTCCATTGTATTGTTCTCGTAGGCTGATTTGTTTTATGATTTGTAGGTAACATTTAGAAAATATCGCTGCAGAGCTATTAATAATCATTTATTCCAGCATAGCGACGTTGCGCTATTAATTAACTCTATTTTCTATTGTATTACGTGTCCATCTCCTAATCCATACCCTGACAGATATTTGTCATTGCGTTTGATTATATGGAAACGGAGAAGGCCTTCCACTTTATTTGACACTGATCACTGACGCTCGACTTTTGACGACTTTGACCTGTAACATGCGCAACCACATACGGAAGGCAGAACCGTAAATACTCTCAGTTCATTTAAAACAACATATGCTATAAAGTCGATCTAAATCGGCACTATAAAACAATCAAACGTTAGTGATAATTACTGCTTCCAAAAAGCTTTGGCCACACAACTCTTTACGAAAGGCTCCTTGTAAGCACGACTCCGGGAGAGGTGGTAGGCTTCACACACTTCCCCAAACTGGATTGGTAGTCGTTCTAATGACGCTAGGGACCGTGTCTCGATAAAACCTACACCCGGCATATGGTACGCCAATTTCTAAATAGACACTATTTATCGAAACACGTCAATTTGGACGCTTTGCCGCTGACAGCCGCACTGTATCCTCGAAATGGGGAAGATTAACAAGATGTGAGGTGACGAAATAACCACCTCGGCAAACACCGAGTACGATCGCATTGAGTTTTGCTACAGACTCAGTCTACGGTACGCTTGTGCGATGTTTTCTGTTATTTTAGAAATGGGGCTAGTAAAGATGATATTAACATTAGCACGCGTTTAGAATTTTATACTCAATACTTGTTTCACTCAATGGCAGTTGGGCTTTGAAGTGCACTGTCTCTAGGATTGAGTAAGACATTTGTATAGTGCTTAGGAAACATGTTCTGCTAAAGTCGTATATTGTCCTCAGAGGTTTTATGCGTTAGGTTTAGTAGAACACGTACAATGAGACAAACGTTGTAAAACGGTTCCCCGTCTCACTGAAATGGGTACATCATACACGCGCAAGCGTAACGATTCCCTTACCTCTTCACATTATGAAGATTCTATTACAGGTATTATTAGCGCTACCTGCGAGAAGGGAGAGAGACCGCGGTAGGGAGCGGTCGGTGTAAGGCTAGCCTAAGGAAGTTAGGAGAATTATTGAGTGCCAGAGGCCTTGTCCAAGTGGGCTGTTGTAGGAGAACGAGTTATTAAGTAAAATATAGTTTATTATTATTCTATAATCTAGTGTTTAACGTAGTATGTGTTAGTCTTTGTAGGTGAGACTGGGTGAGCCTTTAGTTATTATAGTTATCCTAGGTTGCTGGGGAGTTTGTTGCGCCACTTCTTCTCCCCAGCACTAGGAACGGTGGTGGTGACGGGTGGGCTCTTTGGGGCTGTCTATATACTTTCAGGAGAGTTGATTCATAAGTCTATTAAATATGCTTGAGTTTGATTATCTACTCTCATAACTAGTAATTCTAGAATGTCGTATTCGTTGCCTTGGGCCGATACTATAACTCTAAACTCTATTTAATAATGATCCTTGATTCTCTACTTCTCAACTAAAATTATCGAATAATTCAAAGAATATTATATTCTTTATCTTAGACTAATAACTCGGTCAGACTGACATGAGCACGTGTCTTGCAAATATGCTTGTTGTGTAAAGAGTGAACTTCCAGGGGTTTGGGTGACCACAACTATCTCATATCCAGTCTAAGGACTGATAGGGACCATGTCTCCTTAAGAGCATGATGCAGACGCAATGCCGCTAGAACTAGCCGCTCCGTTGCTAGACAAGGACAGTCGCACGGTTGCCGCAGGAGAAGCCGCTTCGTCACGTTAATCAGTGCGAGAGAACTGCTAGGGGCCATGACTCCAAAAGAGCATGATGTCGGCGCTATGCCGCTGTCAAGCCGCTTGCGTCACTTTATGGAAGTGTATCTCTGAGTACTCCGAGTGTAGATGCGAGGTATTGTGTGAGTTACGACTGATCAAATACCTGTTACGCGCTAGCGTTTGGGTTACTCACAAGTTTATATAATAATTTACTCTGCATTCCCTCTATTATTGAGCTTTCTAAAATCACTTCCAATATATTTCATAACTATGAATTCCCAAGTATCATCTAATATTGATACATTGTTTCCTTGCCTCATTAATAATATCAAGGCATTTGGCTTCTATAAATTTGGGAATTCACTTCTATTATCGGTGGGAGAGTGACCAAGTCTGGTGACGAGCTCTACAGGGCCGCACGGGGTTGGAGTGCGGCCTTTTCCCCTTAGGGGGAAACCGACCTTAACGCTTATATTAACAAAATTAGGAAAAACGAAAAATTTATCAGCCTAGGGTAATTTAGGTACTGTCACAGTAGGATGGTTGGGAGACGACTGGCGTGCTGGACTGTGTGGAAGGGGAGCGAGGACTGAGAGAATGCTGCTTCAGCAGCAAGATTGCAGCATAGACCGCTGAGTAAGCCAGAAGGGGTACAGACTAGGGATGTAACAGCCCCCCGATTAGGAGGAAACTTACGGGTGGAAAGTAAGTTGACGGTGGAAGGAAGGGTAAGTTTTTCCAGGTTAGGTTTAGGTTACTCGGAGTCTATGAGCGGGAATATTTTCATTATCTATGGATGCCATTTCTATGGGAGAGTCTGGTATAGGTTTACATCTAGAAGTCTTAACTAACTTACAATAATAGTACAATTTATAGGAAATAGCTAAGATGATAATAAGGCTTATAATAACAGTAGTGTAGGAATAGTAGTTACCGTAAAGGACAATATGAGGTTTATCAAAGACTGGTTTAAGGTTTGTTTTAATTTGTTCAGTTACTTTATTATAATTTGAGAAAAGAGAATCCAAATTATTCATGTTTTTTAAGTTAACGTAAGGAACTTTAAAAGTGTCCTTTAAGTATGTAGTAGAACTACAACAAGTATCGTTAATTAATTCGAAATGCAATAATATTTATTTTATTTTCATTTCAATATTACGTTTAGGTATTAACTTATTGTCGTTGCAATAGGCAATACAATTGTCTGGTATCGTTAGTATACCAGTACCGGAAATAGGAGATTCTGATATATCTTGATTATTACATTCTATTGTAATTTTAGAATTTTGACTTTTCATGTAAATCCACTGGTTACTATGTAATTTATGAAAGGTTTCGAAATTACCATTAACGAATTCAGTTTTGCAAAGATGCGTAACAGAAATCAGTGCTTTTGAAATAACCTCAGTTTCACATATTGGTACGGCTGACGTGGAGTATACATTGGAAATTTCACAAATATAATATTGTGTATTGATGACTTTACAAGTATTGAGTGAATTTGATTTACAATAAGATGATTTATCTTTGGTAATGCCCAAGTACTTATTAGATGGTATCATTGTAGAATACAATGTATTGTTTACAGTTTTAAGGGAAATGGGATAAGGTAAAGTATGATACAAATCAAATTTATTTGTATTTACTAAAGGCATTTGTAACACAAATATTATTTGTATAATAACACAATTCTTCACGCACAATTATTAGCAAACGTATCCGATGTATCGGATACGTTTGCTAAAATATGGATATTATCTAAGGCTAAGGCTTGCTTAGAACTAGGGAGAAATCTATAGTTATCCACAAGATCTGAAAACAGTTGTTTAGGGGTAATAATAGATGGATACAGTAGATAAGATTTACTAAACATAATAGCATTAATAATATCTTCTAGCTTAAATGATAATGTTAATAACTACTTCCTAAAATATTCGACAGTCCCGATATTTTAGATCTTAATAATAGCTTATTGGAAACTAATGTAAAATTCGCCATTTCCTGGTTCAAGGAATCAATAGCATAACTTAAGCTAACTTCATTTGCATTGATTTTATCAATGACTTCCTTTAGAGACAATAGTGTGGATGTGGTAACCATCATGTTTTCTTTCATGAGGGTTGCCAGTTTGGTTTGATAATTTTCTAGAGTTAGGATGGCATTACTTTATTTTTCGGCGTCATTTTGGTCCATATTACCGAACAGTTGTTTAATCACTGAGCCGATTCCACCAAACCAAGCTGATCTTTTATGAGATTTGAATATAAGATGGGAAATATAATCAAAGTCTCTAACTATATCAGAATAACGTGATAATGACATTCACCTTCATAGTATGCATTAATTTGATTACATAAAGATTTTGAAGTTCTTAGGATATCCCTTATACTATCTAAATGTGGGTGAATAAAAGAGATTTCAATGGGGATGATAATATCTAGAGTATCATCAATTATTTTTAGAGAACCAATGGGGTCAAAATAAATGCCTGCGTCATAACAGATGACGCAGGCATTTATTTTGTCCCCATGCTGGCTTGATATATCCTTGACTGTTCGACGCCAGGGTTGGATAAATGTAACCAATTCTGGAAGTAAACATATTTAAATTAAATAGTATTGAAATGTTATGTTTCGTAAATGATAGCTAGTTTTATTTCGTCAAAATGGTGTTTGACGTGACGTCTGTTTATTGAGAGTGACGCAGTGTTATTTCCATGGATTTTCACGATTTTAAACGGGCCTTTCCATATAGATGAAAGGGCTTTTCTAAGGCGTAAATGGTTTTTTAGTTATACAAGATCGCCGACTTTATATTTAATTGGCCTTGTGTGAGTATCGTAATGAGATTTTGGAGTTAATCTTTGATTGTTGGATATATTCTATTGCTTTTGCTCGGCAGTATTTAAGCCTATTTTGGAGCATACGTACATATTCAGGGTAAGTAGCGCCTGCTGTTTCTTCATATATGGAATTCGGTATATATGGTTTATTTCCAAAAATAAGTTCATAGGGAGAGAAATGAGTGGTAGAATGGATTGCAGTGTTGTACGCAAGCATGGCTGTGTATACAAAGCGGGGCCAGTTATTTTGTTGCTTATTTACATAGGGTTTCAGGTATTCTTTTAGTGTAGAATGACTTCTCTCGAGAGCGCCCTGAGTCTGAGGGTGATACGGAGTGGATCATAACTGTTTGATTTTTAATAAATTGCATGTTTGTTTAAACAGCCCTGCCGTGAAGTTTGTGCCTTGGTCTGTTAGAATTGTTTTGGGTATTCCAAATAACGTAATAAAATGGACCAAGCATTCACATGTTTCTTCAGCAGTAGACGAATGGAGATCATGATTTTCCTTCTGCTGGGTAGATAACTGTATTTTTATAAATGTGTATAGTCATTTCTGAGTTGTGGAACAAATATAGGATAATGTTGTATAGTTTGATATACTGATGAGTATCGAAAGGATTATTAAAGTCAGATATAGCTATTTCGGGGTTATTTTGGCCTATGAGACTGACAACCAACTCATTTCTTACGGATTTAAGACACTTGTAGATGTCTTCATATGTACAGGTATCAAAGTGATTGTTTTTAGTAAAAATGAAATAATAAATTTTATTTTCAGATTCATATCTAAGGAAAGAATTTAATTTTCTTTCGAGTAAGGAAAATTCGTTCAAATTAGGAATATTAGATATGATCTCCTGAGCGTATGGGATGGATTTGTCCATGTCTATAGATGTAGGGATGATAACATATCTTTTATAAGCTTTTAAAGAAAAGAAAGAAAGAATAACGTTTATTTGCAGCAAATTTTTCTAAAGTATGTGCTGATTTTTTGCAATATCTGCAAAACGGGTTGAAGAGGGTTTACCAACCCTCTTCAAATGACCCGAGATGCAGGTTTTTGAGATTGATTATTAAAGTTACCGGGTTTATTTGGTTTAATAATTGGATCGTTGTTACGAAATGATTTAGCGGCTAAGTTTTGTTTATATGAGTATTGTTACAGTTTCTCTTCTGAAATTGCGTATTTTATAGCGTCATTAAGGGTCTCCGGGTCCCTACACCTAACAATGTTAGCAATGCGCGGGGTAAGGCCCATCGTGAAAGTATGGAGAGCAAGGTCCTCCATTGCAGCTACTCTGCCGGCCATTTCACTCTTTTTGTGACTAGATATGGAGATTTCTGTAAGTAGTTAGGACAGACAAGTTTCTATTCTAAGTGAGAATTGGTTCACATTCTCCTGGGCACCTTGCCTGCAATCCTGGAGCTCGGCAAGAAGATGAGCGTAATGTTTACGCTCTCCAAATTGTTTCTGAAGGAACTCTTTAAGGGATAGCCAAGAATCAAATTCCTTAATTGAGCATGCAATCTCGGCTTTACAGGTATTTATAAAGAGTAGAGCGAGACTATACGAGTTATATGGTTTGAAAAAATACAGGCTTGAAACTCCTTTCCTAGAGTATGTAAAAAAATATTCATAATTATTTAAAAAGAAATATGCTATTGCTAAATCAAAATTCTTCAGCGATTCAATAAAAAATTCCAATAATAAAGTAAAAACCACTTGGAAAATTATAAACAATGAAACGGGTAACTCGGTTAAACAAGAAAATCAACTTGAGATTATTATTTAGTAAGTCAGCTGACGTAGCTAAAGCATTTAATGAGTTTTTTGCCAACATACCTAAAACTACGACTTGCTCCTTAAATTCGTCCCCGTCTAAAGCTGAGGAACCGAAATGTACTCGCTTATTTAGCTTCGAACATGTAACACCTAGTAATGTAATTAACGTCTTTAACACTCTTAAGTCTAAAAACACTGGTGATTAATGGGGCATCTCCATTAAACTTTTAAGTAATATAATAGACATCGTATGCCCCTATCTAGCTATTACTATTAATAAATGTGTTGATCTAGGAACTTTTGCTGACCTCATGAAGAGTAGTAAAGTCATACCATTATTTAAATCTGGTAATAAAATATCATGAGCAATTTTAGGCCTGTTTGTATCTTACCAGCATTTAGCAAAATATTTGAAAAGTTAATACTTAATCAGTTGCTAAGACATTTTAACTTAAATAGCCTACTTCATAATGAAAAAACAATATGGCTTTACAAAAGGACGTTCGACTACAGATGTGGGTGTTGCTCTGCTGAAACACATACTTAATGCATGGGAGAAAACGCAAAATGAAACGTCTATCGAAGAAACTTCAGTGGGGCCCACACATATCAAGCCTATCGGGGAGGCTCAGTTCAGCCGCCTACGCCGTCATGAAAGTAAGACAATACACTGACGTTGATACAGCTCGGTTAGTCTATTTTAGTAATTTTCAGAGCATTTTGTCCTACGGTATTCTGCTGTGGGGCAAAGCCGCTGATATTTAAAATATATTCGTCCTTCATAAACGAGCTTTATCTAATCTATAATTTATCAGCTAGGAGCCAGAGTTTCTCTTAGAGATTTTTTAAAGATATTGGTATTCTCACGATGGCATCTCAATTCATCTTCGCCAACATCTTATATTTTAGGCAAAATATACACATATACACTAAAAACAGTGATTTTCACAATGTCAACACCAGAAATAAGAACAAACTACGTGCTCCCTTTCACAGATTTCATAAGGTTCATAACTCATTTGTTGGGCTTGGTTTAACCTTTTATAACAAGTTGCCCTCTTCTTTACTAAATTTGCCTTTTAATGCGTTTAAGGCTCAAGTTAAATCCAACCTTTGTTCAAAGGCATATTATTCCATTAACGACTACTTAAACGATAAGAACAGTTGGTCGCTGTGATTAACTCAAGACAATGTTCGTGTTCATTCTCCAGAATCAGCTTACCTACTGACAGAGTATATAAGTTCATATATTAGTTTTTTTTTTTATTAAACGGTAAAAGTTAATTATTTTGTTATCTTCATTTATTATTGACATGATCTACTCATTGTAATGTTTTAATGAGCTGTATTGCAATATGTGGTTAGCTAGCGACCTCGATAATGTGGGCCCCACTGAAGTTTGGCATCTACTGTTATGCCCAGAAAAACCGCCGAGTCTAGCCAGTTTCAAGCAGCTCTTTATCTAAGACGATGTTGGGTCCTAGATTTCTACCAGTCCAAGGCGAACTTTACACATTTCGTTTTCTTGGCATTGAGAACTAGGTTATTTGACGTAAACCAATCCGTGGCCATTGAGAGTGCACTGTTTACGTCGTCAAAATCTTGTCTATTCCTGTCTACTTTAAAAATAAGAGAGGTATTATCTGCAAACAGTACAACGTCACAGATATCGTTTAAATAGAATGGTGAGTCATTGATATACACTAAGAACAAGAATGGACCCGGTATTGAGCCTTGAGGTACACCTAACTAAAGTGGTAGCTCGGAAAATTTCACACCATCGACATCTACACATTGGATGTTTATTTCGGTTTTCCATCTAGGTCTGGAGGAGGATGATCGATTGTGTTTTAGGCATGTCATAGCAATCGCTATGTCATGATTCGTGATAGACCATTTAAATATTGCTCTTAAACTTTTATTTTTAGAATTTATAAAAATGTGGTCGAAACAAGTACTTGCTCTAGTTGGCTTAGTTATTGCTCGAATGAGACCGTGTGTAGCCATCATATACAGATAATCCGCGTTTTTGTAGTTAATTTGGTTATGTCCAATATTTATGTCTCCAACTACAAACACTGTGGCGTAATCCTGTAACTGATTCAATGTGGGATCTAAAGCGGTGGTGAAATTTTCAATATCGTGAAAGGATGACGATCGACAGATTCCTAGAATAACATTTTCACTATTCTTTTTATTAAAAGGTAGTCTGACTGCTATATTTGGTTCACTGACAGTGAAAATCCATGTAGTTTTGGTGTTAATGATGACACCACCATTTTTATTGATTGTGAGAAGGTCCTGGAGCCTGTGTAATAATTCGAGGAACGAAGCTTCGCCCAACCAATACTGTGTTAAAACAGTAATATCAAAATTGCTGTTGAGACGTTTTGAAACGTATAATAAAAACTGTCAAAGTTATGACGGTAACTCCTGATATTAAATGTAAGTATTTTCTAGTTGTAGTCCGTTTGTAGTAGCTGTTCCCTGCAGATTTTTATAGGATCGTAAGAGTGACATTTAGTTTGTATATATTCATCAATATCCTGTAAAATAATAAATAAAGCCATCCATGTAATGAGAAGAATGGATTAATGAAAGTAAATATCAAAGTTTGTAATGTCACTAACTGAATGACAAAGATTCCTGGCAGGGAAGCTATGGTGTATTTGTGTATACGTGAGCATGTGTGTGAGTTTATTTTTTTGTTCAAATATCGAGAAATACAAGAAACTGTTCGCGAATTGATGTTGTTGTAAAAGTGTTAACGTGAGACTATATGTTTGATACGTGGAGTTAAATTCAGTCTTGTCAAGGTACGATAGTATGGGAGTGAGTGACTTGGTATGTGTTTCTTGTATGTAAAGTAATAACATTACATAGTTATTTCAGAAAATAGAAATAAAAAACATGTAGGAGACGAGATAGTCAACGAAATTAGGCAGTACATATAAAGTGAAATGAGGTTTGTACTGATCTGCGGTTGCGTTGAAATGCTTGAAGCTAACTCGTGCGTGAATTAACTAATGACACTTTGTTTGCCATCGTTTTGATCATTATCTTGCCATGACTGTTATCTAGTTGATGTTATTCGCATAACCATGTTTTAAGTTTAAATTTGCCTGCAATTATTATATAATTCTATAATTTTAACAATAACAGAACAACAAACAAAACAGGAAAGTGTAAAACAAATTTACTTATCTCTTGGACAGTTTTGCTTTTTTATTTCCCGAGACAAAGTCACATCTGTATGTAAGGGTCACATAAGCAGTTGAAACAATTCCGCTTTTTGCGTCGTGACCCTTCATTTCATTTAATTTTTGTCCTGGAATGAAAAAGGGTTGGCTATATTAGCATTAAACTATTTACAATATACTTAGGTAACGTTATTTTGCCAAATTTCTGGCACATTTTTCAATGTAATCAGAAGTTTTTTAATTGAGTATTTTTTGCGAATGGTGTGTAAATCAAACGTAGGCTGGATGAAGAAGGTTTTATAGGGATATTATTATTCATAATATGTACGACAAACAGATGGGCCCGACGGCGGTCAGCTGTGTCTATGATACATGGGCGATATGTGCGAGGTGCAGCTAGCCCCGCCTGATGAGAAATTATTTAATATTTCACTTTCAAAATTTACTAAGGGTCTCTTATCAAAAGAAACTCCTTAAATCAGCCCCTTACCTAAGTTTGTTTTGCCTCAACAAGTCGGAGGCCATGGTGTTTCATGGCCCCCGCCGGGCGCCGCCGGCCGGATCACACATTGTGGTCGGGGGGTCCGGATCGCTGTCGAGCCCACCATGAAATATCTGGGATTGGTGCTCGACAGCCGGTGGGACTTCGGACCCCACTTCCGGCGGCTGGCGCCCAAGTTGTTGGGCGCGGCTGGGGCGCTGTCAACGCTGCTTCCCAATCTGGGGGGCCCGAGCGCCGCTTCTAGGCGGCTGTACGTGAGGATCGTGCGATCGATGGCCCTTTACGGGGCTCCGATCTGGGCGGCTGGCCGCTAGCATCTCTGTTCTGCGAAAGCCGCAGAGAGCTATGGGCTATGGAGCTAAGGGGGTATCGCACGATCTCCTACGAGGCGGCTTGTACACTGGCTGGATCCCCGCCCTGGGACCTAGAGGCGAAGGTACTCCCGTCACTTTATCGGTGGCGCAAGGAAGCGAGGGCGCGGGGCGAGCGGCCGATGCAGCGCCATGTGGAGCAGCGTCGGTCGCAGCTTCGCGAGGTCCTAGTGGCGGAATGGCGGGACAGGCTTTCACGCCCTACCGCCGGCCTCGTCACCATCGAGGCGGTCCGGCCAGTGCTCGACCTCTGGCTCGGGAGGAGGCACGGCTCCCTGTCGTTTCGGGCGACGCAGCTGCTCTCGGGGCATGGTTGCTTCGGGAAGTACCTGTGTCGCATAAACAGGGAGCCGGACGCCCGGTGTCACCACTGCGTCGACTGCCGGGAGGACACGGCGTGGCATACGCTGGCAGCGTGTGCTGCTTGGGAGGAGCCGCGCCGTGCCCTCATCTCTGAAGTAGGCAGTGACCTGTCACTGCCGGCCGTAGTGAGTGCGATGGTCGGCAGCGTCGAGTCCTGGGACGCGGTGGTTTCCTTCTGCGAAACAGTGATCTCGTAGGCTGCGGAAAGGGAGAGAGAGATCTCGTCCACTCTCCTGATCCGCAGCAGGCGCACCGGGCGCAGGCGGAGGGCGGACAACGCCCTCATCCAGCCCCCGCCATCATCAGGACCCGAGAAGGCGGCGCGCGTAGTGTTCCGCGCGCCAGTCACAGATGTTGCGGAGGGAGTACACCTCACTCCCCCCGCTCGAGCCGAGACCCGCGCAAGCGGGCCGGCGACCAGCCGGGGTTGCGGAAGAATAATGTGTTCCCACAACCCTGCGTAGGTGAGTGATGGAACACCGGGTTGGTTTTTAGTCGGTAAGAGTCCGACCGAAACGGGGCGGGGGACATCTATGAGGATTTTCCAACCCGAAACCAAAAAAAAAAATAAGGGATACCTAGGTAAGGACCACTTACCTTAGTAACACTATTTTTTATCAGTATAAACTATCAATTTTTATTAAAATTATAAACCATGGCGATTGTGCACGATTGCAGCAAGATATAGACAATGTAGCTGTAATAGTTAAAAAAAACAAGCTTTTATAGCAAACGAACTAAAAAGTAGAAATAAAAGTAAAAGTTAAAAGGCGTGGGGTGCTTAATTACATGTTTATAATAATTCTGATATTGCAAACCGTAACTAATAAAATGATCATCACATTCCAAATAAAGCACCCCCCCCTTTTTCAATTTAACTTTAACTTTTTTTCTACTTTTTAGTTCGTTTGCTATTAAAACATGTTTTTTTTAAACTATTATATATTATCTGATTTTTTTGTCTCAGCACGACATAAAAAAATAATTGAATGCAAATTTTCAAGTTAGTCAGACTCCTAGAAGTAGGTGAAAATGAAGTTAAAAGATTTCGTTGCATACATACACACAGGTCAAGCTCATAAAAACGTGTTAAAATAAACTACAGTATAACGTAAGCAAATGCTCGGTAATAACTTTTGGCAGATGAGAAAACCTCATCCTCACGATTACAAGCTTGAACCCCTTGACCTGGGTGTACGCCTGAACACTGAGGTAACCTTTCGTCACCATATTGTAAAAGTTTGTAAAATAACATTCAGAAGCCTGGCTTTTGTTCTTCGACGGGCATCGAGTTATATAAATATAAAAGCAGTTTTAGCATTGTGTAATGCGCTTATAAGAACTCAGTTAGAATTAATGCTATCATATGGGCCCCGCATGAGACTTAATATAGCCTCATGTTGTGACGGTGTGTATCCCTTCTATCCGTTGATGTTCCCAACCTTATTCGTTATTGGTATGTTTGGATACAACAAACTCGAGATAAGGAGGGAGTTAGCTATAACCACATTTATGTATTCCAACTATTACGTGGTAAGACTTATAATCCCGGTGTTTTGACGGAGATTTGTCTGAATGCAACTGAAAATTACGCATTGCGATGCAGGAAGCCACGGTTACTGGCAGTGCCACACGCACGAACCAACTTACTCAGCAAAGCGCCACTGACGCGCGTTTTGCACGCACTCAATGACACTGCTGACAGGATCGATTTATTTTCCTGCTCTCTGGATGAATTCACAAAAATAATATTGTATGTGTAATTTTATTTAAGATAGTTTAATAAATGACCTCGCTACCGCATTGGGAATTAATTATTAGGAGAGAGGGCGCTACTCTGCGTAAACAAACATCAACTCCGTGTTACTTAATCTAAAAAAAACTGTTAAAAGGCTTAAATTGTGAAAATAAGTGCTCTAAGTTAAAGTTTAAGATAAACTGTAGTGACGAACGTTGCAGTACACAAGAAATTCCAAACAAAACGTATCAATAACAAGTGCAAAAAGTTTTAACGAACCTCCGTCTCAAAAAAAGTTTTTTTTTTGTTTTTGTTTGCTAAACAAGAGTGAAGCCTTAGCAGTGGAAATCAAATAACTACTGGCAAATACGACCTCAAAAAAGGTAGGAAAGACATATAATACCTTACGCAGCTTACAACTGTCGTAAATCTATTCAAAAATAGCAAATCATTCTGGCCAATAAGTGAGAACAGCGCCATCTGTTGTTGAAAGGAGAAACTAACTTCTAACAGAACAAGTACTCATCGATCGAATGCAACTATTCCTCCCTAGAGGACGCCACTAGTTACTAAATCACTTTACATTCACACAATAAATATTACAAGTTACAAATGGATTCCATATGTGCAGGATGTAATCAAACGCAAATCAAAGAAATGAAAATCTTACTTGCGTACTCTGTAAGAACACATACGATTTGGAGTGTGCAAATGTCTCTATTGATCGATACAATAGCAAAATGACATTGCATCTTAGAAATACGTGGAATTGTCAAGCTTGCTTATGCAAAATACCCAAAATAGGACATACAAATACCCCTATACGGCTAGAGGATCGCCAACTATCCCAGCAGATGCAATTACCTTCAGAAGATAATATCACTATTAGGAAAAGGACCTCAAGTTCTCACAATTTGACAGCGAACTCCGAAGACCTGAGTCTACTAGGTCATACGCTTCACACACAAGAAACAATAGCTCAAGCGTCGGTAACGCTACAAAATTTAAGCGAAATTATAATATTGCGCCTGAAAGAAAATAAGTCCATAATAACGGAACTCAAACACACAATACAGAGTGAAATTAATAAAGCAATGACTAAACTAAGAGCAGATATAGAACAAAAAACCGATGCCTTATTGAAACAAAATCACCAAAGAATAAGGGATATAGGAAATATTAACGGAAAAATAGAAAACCTGTAAAAGGAAAATGAAAACTGAAAAACGAAATTAGAAATCTATTAACTAAATAAAATATTCCCAACATCACTTGCACCGAAACTAACTCCAAGAAAATAGTTATCTACGGATTCGCCGAATACAACCTCCATAGCAGACTAATTGAACTATTTCGTGACACGATGAATGTAGACCTGATGGGTTACATAGAACACACATACAGAATAGGCAGAACGAATAACAAAAATCGGCAACTGGTTATTGAGTTAATGAGTAAAAGGATGACGAAATATGTTACAGATAACGGTCAATGACTCCAGGGAACTCGTTTGTTTATTTCTGAATTTTTAGATGACAATGCACGAAATGAAAGATATTAATTGCGAGAAGAAATGCTAAAGGCAAGAAGAAATGGCTTATATGCAATCATCAGAAATAACCAATTATTTATTGAAGGACAAAGAATTAATATAAAAGATGAATCAGAGAGAATTACACAAGGGAACCATAACCAGTTAAACCAGAATCTCAGCCTACTAAACACGAATCAAGTCACTAATAATTCCTTTCGACAACCCGACCTACTCGTACAATATAAAATACGATATAAGAAAAGATAAAAGAAAAAATTGCCTTTATGAATTTCAATGAATACAAAATTGTTGCATCATACTGTCGTAAAATTAGAGGAGGTGGAGGTGTCTGTATATTCTTACAAGAACACATCAATTGCATAGAGAAAAGGGACATCACAGATATGTCAATCGAATATATACTAGAGGTATGTGCGATTGAATTACCTAAAGAAAACATACTATTAGTAACTATGTATTGGAATAGAAGGGAGGAAGACATTTTTAATAGCCAACTGAAATTAATTTTGAACCACCTAAATAATAAGTATAATAAATGTTACATAATTATAGGAGGAGATTTTAATATCAAATTAAAAAAATATAAAAAATTAAAAACTAACTTATTTTTGGATATAATGTTGGAATTTAAATTTACGTATAAAATTAACCTATAAAACACCTACAAGAATAACACAAACTACTTCAACCCGCTTAGACCTAATATTTACTAACTTTACGGATAAAAACATGCTTACAACCGTGGAGGAATTAGGCTTTTCGCACCACAGCGCAACAATTGTACACTTACACATACCGGAACAACCAAAGCCAAGTATCTGGTACACAGAAAAAAGATTATACAACACCAGAAACATAACATTTAAATCTAAAATAAGTGAACAAAACTGGAATGATTTGCTACTACCAGGCTGAGAACTAAATGAAAACTATAAAGCATTCAACGATACAATAATGACAATATTATACCGATTTATTCCTTCCCGTAACATTAAACTTAATACTAAATTTAAAAAAGTATTGGCTGACTACTGGCATTAAAATCTCTAGCAATAACAAAAGGCTGCTAAAAGTACTTACACTTAAAACAAATAATCCATGAATTAGGCAATATTATTAAATACGAAAAAATATTTAAAAAAAATGTTACGACAGCAAAAAAGACTGAATACATAAATAAGATAAAGAAATCAAACAATAAGGTCAAAACAATGTGGAGTATCATAAATGAACGAAAGAACAAAAAACTAAAAAGCGGGAAAAATAACATAGAATTGCAAATAAATAAAAGTATTACATCCGAACCTAAACAAGTAGCCGACATTTTCAATAACTTATTTTGCATCAATTGGGGAGAGTGGCGTTAGACTAACAGGCAGCCGGCAGCCTAACGACACCTCTGTGCTAAACCCCACTGAGAATAGCATGTTCCTTAGCCCGATAGACGCTTAGGAAATTAGCAAAATAATAAATTTAAAAAAAAGTAGCCATGGGATAGACGAAATTCCACCTATCTTACTAAGACAGTGCGCAGACGAACTAACGTTACTATTTTATGTCCTTGTAAACCAGTCATTCCAAGAAGGTGTTTTCCCTGATTTATTAAAGGCATCTCTAATAAAGCCTATTCACAAGAAACATTCTAAACTAGATCCAAACAATTACCGCCACTTACCTTCAGCCTCAAAAATCTTTGAAAAAGCCATGTGCGACCGGATCTACAAATATTGTGAAAAATATAAAATATTTGACGAAAGCCGAAACGGTTTTCGCAAAAACCGCTCAACAACTTTGGCAGTCTACAAATATATCCAAGAAGCACTGAACATAATTAATAAGAAAAATACACAATATGTATATTCCTAGACATGACCAAAGCTTATGACAAAGTATAATTTAATATATTGTTTACAAAGTTATACGGAATAGGTATTCGCGGAAGAGCCCATGAATGGCTTGTATCCTACCTGAAGAACAGAGAACAAACAGTAGAAATAGAATTATTAAATCACCAGAACAATGAAATAGAAAAAGTCCGATCAAATTGCAAATCAATGAGCGCCTCTATTTCTCAGGGAAGTGTAATAGGATGTCTCTCGTTCCTAATTTATGTAAATGAATTACTGAAAACCATAGAGGAACCATGTGTTTTATTCGCGGATGACATATCTCTTTTAGTCTCATGTAAAAACAACCTTAAATTAAATGAAAAATTAAATTCAATACTTACAGAAACCGTTACCTGGATGAACGCACACAACCTCGAAATAAACTACTCCAAAAGTAAACTAATTACTTTCCATCCCCATCAAAACCACCTCTAAATATAGAATTTACTTTTAATAACACACGACTTGAAATTGTTAAAGAATTTACCTTACTTGGACTAGATTTAGACACATATAAACTGAAAAACACATACAAAAATTAAGATCAAAATGTTCAAAATTTCCGTATGCTCTCCTTGAAATAAAAAAAACCACCGATCTTCAAACAGCGCTCACCACCTTTGGGGAAATAGCACAGATGCACCTACACTCTTCACCATTCAAAATAAATTCATTAGAATCCTGATAAACATGAATCAAACTGACAGCTGCAAACCTCACTTCCAAAATTATAACATTTTAACCCTCCCTGTATACTCATACATATTAGAGACCTGCAAATTTGTTCGTAAGCATCAAGAATTCTACACAAAACGCGAAGACATACAGTCACGTTACACACTCCGACATAAGTCAATGTTACCTAATTGCCCTTACGATATTATTTAGTGCGACTTCTCAAAATATCGGCGACCCGCTTCTCGTGGTACCGATTTCCGATCCGTTATCGTTTAATGGCGTGTAAATACGTCAGTCAGTTAGTAATTGCGCGAGACAAAAAGAAGAACTTTTTATTTTATGATTATTATTTCGTAAATGTTACAATGTTAAAGTACCGATTAAAACAAATTACCCTGGTTTCCCTAAAAATAGCTCGAAGGACCAAAATATACGCACCAGTAATCACAGCTTAGTACGGCCGTTATTCCAAATGCGTACAGTTGGCTATGTCTAATCAATTGAGCCTGGTACCTATGGATTTACCTACGACCCTACTGACTACAACCTAGCCCTCTAGCAATAAGCTAGCACCCTAATTCTCCTAATGCCCTACCTACCATACAAACCATACCAAACGCAGGTTACGTTGGTTTCACTTGAGGGAAATCTGTTACAATGAGACCTACGATAACAGACGGAAGTTGGGTAGGAATAGGGGTTTGTGTATGTCGTGCAATGTACACAGGAAATGGTTATCTCACTGCCGATCCCACAGACTCATAGGATCGATGATGGCTAAAGGTGTCTTGGCCACAGTGAGGGGAGTTCCGGAAGGTGAATCAAACTCGACTCCAGCTTGATGACTAATTTATTATGATAATTAACTTAATTATATACAAATTTGTTGGTTAATACACATAGATACGTATATCCATGTGTGTTGTGTGTGTATTGAGCCGATGAAGCGAAGATCTCAGTAGGTCACTTCTTAGCGCTGACTGTGTGCCGGTGTTGCCGGCTCGTGGTACGAATGTATGTCGCTCTTGATGCTGACGCAGTAATTGGTGTTGCATGTTCATGGTTGAACATTCTGGCGCCTCTCAGGACCTGGACTCCAGTTGGTATAACTCAATAGATTCGTGTTGATGTGGTACACTGTACGTAGGTTCCGTAGTGATAGTTGGTTCGCCAGTTGTTCGTTGGGTAGATGTCTTGTTGGCAGCGAGCGAGGTTGGTTTTCTTGCTGGATTGTCAGCTGTCTCGGTACTTGTTCTTCTGGTCTTGAGCTGCACTCTGGCTCTCATCCATCTCAGTATTGCAGGGCCGTAGCAGACTAAAAATAAAAAGGTTATGAACATGATTGTACAAGATATTGCAGTTGTTAAGTAAGTGTGTGTGCTAATTTGACTCCAAACAGTACTATCTAGTTCGGTTTGTAAGGCATTTTCTTGATTAATTAAATGCTGAAAAATCTCTTTTGAGTTATCTATTACTTCTTCCTTGGTAATGTTTAGCATGGATTTAGTCACCACGTGTGTATTCATGGGAAACTCTATTTGTTTTGAGTATGATGTTACAATCGGTACTGAAACAACTCTTTTGGCAGTTAATATGTTGTTAGTTATTTTAATCAAGCAGTTATCTGCGATTCGTATTACACCAGTATTTTTAAGCTCAATTTCTTCTCTTTGTCCATCACAAAGTATTGAAGTCGTAACCCGATCTCTTGCAATGAATAACCAAGTGTTTGGCATGTGAAGTTGTTTCCGTATTATTTTATTGGATAAGTGAAATGATTTGGTAGGACATTTCGTATTTGTTTGGTTTTTAAATAGTTGATTTACAATGCAATTTTCATTGAATTGCATGTTTTTCACGGCCCCAGGAAAGCAAATAAAATGGTGAGTCCATTCTAAACAACGTTTGAATTCCTCATAGTTCAAATCAAAATATATTTCGTTGTTGTAATCTAACCCTATGTAAGCTTTAGGTACTTCTAGACTTTGGGCTGACTTATCTGATTGTATCTTTGGGATTGGTGTAATATACATTAAACTGTATTTAGATATCTCTTGTATAGCAAAATATGAGTATACTTTTATATAAGTATTGTTTTCAGATATCTTGGTATCTCGTAACTGTTGTTGAACGATTTTTAAATTAGAAGGTAGTTTTTTGTTTGCTGATGATATTAACTCACTGACATTTTTCGGTGTTAATACACTGTATACTGTTGCCTTGGTTAAGTATATCTCTAATAACCCGTTATAATGATCCATGATTTCTTTTATGTAATTATATGCTAACTGGTAAGTCTGCATAATCTGTATGTTTACACTGTTATGGTCGACTGTGCTGAACCAATGGTTGTAATTCTCCATGTAACCTATCACTTGGTTCAGTTTAGTTTGAAATCCTATAAGTTTCTGGTTCATTCTTTGTTCAGTTTTGTTGACTTGTGACATTGTTGATATCATAAATTTGGTTTGATGGTTGGCAGCTTCAATTTTTTTTTTTTTTTATTCAAGTTTAATGAGTCGATATCTCGGTATGCCTCATCATTGACTCCGAAGATGGACGTTAATAACTGTCCCAATATACCCCTTTTCTTCCTAGTTTGGTAACACTTCTGTCAAATATTCTTTAGTCCGTTCGAATTTTGCTTCTTCTTCTAACAAATGATGGTGTAATTGCTTACAAAATGTGGAATCAGTTAACTTTTCTGTATTTTGACATAGTTGATTATATTGTGACGTCACTGATTTTATTTTGACTAACTCTTTCTCTATGTGTTGTTTTTCATAATTTATTTCTATCCTAAACATTCGTCTGTCAATGCTTGCTGTTCCTATTTGTTCAACATAACACCCTGGTGGTACCGTTTTTAAAGAATATGTCGTTGTAGTTGCTTTTGCTGAACACAATATTTGTAAAATTATGAAAAGCAATGTGAACCACTTTGTTACTTTGTTAAATTGTTTTGGTTGCTTAGTTTTATTATGTCTTAGGATTGTTGCGGTATTTATTTGTTGTGATATTCTTTGTATTTCGGATACTCTGTTAGCTACGAACGTCTTCCATCGCTCAGCTTCTCCTTTGATCCAGCCGAGAGTAATCATTGAGTAAGTCCAACAATAGATATTTACGATATGCGTTGCGATTCCTGTCACTACTTTCTCCATCAGTTGGGTTAATAATACTGCAGCACATAACTCCAGTTTTGGTAATGTAGTTTTCTGCTTTTTTGGCGCTACTTTTGATTTAGCTTGTAACAAGGTTACGTTTAATGTATGTTTATTTTGTATCCGACAGTATATCACTGCACCGTAGACCTTTTCTGAAGCATCACTGAACCCATGTAACAATTCTGTACTGTTAGACGACCATTTCCGTAACTTTAATCCGCCTTTTCGTTGCATATTTAATAAGTTATCTTGTAGTATTTTTGCTGACTCAACATTAGTATCTCCTGACAATATATTGTCCACGTAGAAGTCCTGGAGAGCCCTTTGGCTGGCTATTGGGTAATCCTCTTTCTCATCAATAGCGAGTTGTTGCAGCGTTTTAATCGCTAAGTATATGGTTGCTGCAGTTCCAAACGTAACAGTAGTTAATTTGAATTCGTCGATAATGTTTTGGAGACTTCCTCCATACTGTTCGTTGGATTGTAAAGTCTTCTTCGCTAACATTTATGTATCGGTACATTTTTTCGATATCCGCTATAAACGCAATTTTATGTTTACGCCAGCTTAACAGTATAACTGCTAAATTTTGCTGTAATCTTGGTCCCGTAAACATATTTTCGTTAAGACTTATGTAAGTACTTGACTTACTCGACGCATCGGAAACTACTCGTTGCTGAGTAGGCAGTGAATTTTCCCTGATTACTGGTTGATATGGTATATAATATTTACCTTGGTAATAGTCTGTACTAGTAACTTTCCTAATATGGCCCGTTTTTACTAAGTACTCATTGAGGAACTCTTGGTATTTTTTCCTTAAGTTTTCATCTTTGTCGAACTTCCGTTCTAATTGTAACTGTCTTGCAATTTTCACTGTGTAGGTTCCATCTGGATTTCTTATTGTAGTTTTTTGGTAATAGTTTTTATAGTTAGATAATTGGTATTTTTCAGGAATTTCTTCTATTTCCCAAAACTTGTTCAGCTGTTGAACTTCTGTAGTACGTGTTATCATACTGATAACTTTATTAGTATTGGTAGTAGTGCCGCAAATCCCGGATAAAATCCACCCAAACTCGGTATTTTGGGCGATTATTCCGTCTTGCATCTTGTGTAACCCGTTTAGAAGTAAGTTACTATATTCTTGAGCCCCCAATATTATATCTATTGGTCCTCTTGTGTAGTAAGTAGGATCGGCAAAAAGTTTGTTTTGTAAACAATTTGCTTCTCGTTCTGGTACACTTTTCTCTGGCAAACAGCCAGTTAGTTTTGGTAGTATTATAAGTGTGACTGGTAACCTATATTCACTCGGAAATCTTGGCTGTAGCATAACATTTATAGAATTTTTCGATGTTTTAGGTTTTTGGTCAGCAATCCCGATTACTTCGGTATGTATCATAATACGTGGGTATGACAATAGTTGGGCGACCTCTTCTGTGCAGAATGATGCCTCTGAACCTTGATCACATAGAACCCTCAGTAAATGCGATGTCCCATCCGACGAATGGGTTTTTATTAAGGCTGTCGCCAGCAGTGTGGTTTTGGGTACATTAGTTTTATTAACAGTTGACATATTTGAAACAGTTTTCTTTAAGAATTTACTTGTTGATGGCGTTGTGTAGTCGTCTTTTCTTGACTCACTTTTTGCTTGTTGTATAGGAATGTTATTGTTGTTCTGGTGTAAATAGGAATGATGACCTGTTTTACCACAATATCCGCAACTTTTATTGCTGTGACATTTTATCGACGTTTCATGACTCAAACAATTTTTGCACATATGTTTTTCGTTTACGACCTTATTGCGATCTTGCACTGACAGCGTTTTAAAACTAGAGCATTGGTAATTGCTGTGTTCGTGATTTTGACAAAACCAGCACACACGTTTATCTACTTGTTTGGTTGTTGTATTTAATGACTCATGGCTCGATCTGTGATCAGGAAATTCTTCCCTCAAGGAACTTTAAGTTTCCAGACACTTAAAACTATTTTCTAAGAATTGCATCATTGCCGAAAATTCTTGCAATTTATTTGGCTCTTCTAATTGATGTTCATATTTTTCATTTGTTTCAGAGTCCCATATTCTACTTATTATTCTTGTCAGAATAGGATCCCAAGTTGAAATTTCGATGTTTTGACTTTTTAGTGCTTCTAGGTTCTCATTGATTGTGTCATGGAGATTTCTTAAGTTGGAGACATTACTTTTTCTTATTTTTGGCATACTTAGAATGTTATCGATATGCTTAGTGATAATTATTCTTTCATTTTTGTATCGTCTTGTTATCAGATTCCATGCAGTTGTGTAATTAGCATCACAGACTGGTAAATGCTTGATCAGCTTCGCGGCGTAACCTGTTACATGCGTTTTTAAATACTGCATTTTTTCCGTGTCACTTAACGATTTATCTGCGTGTATTATTTTCAAAAATAAATCATAAAAAGAATTCCATGACTCGTAACTTCCACTAAACGTTGGTATTATTAATTTTGGTAATTTAACCGAGGTTCTTTGGTTTTTGTGTATCGATTTTTGACCTATTGTCGCTAATAATCTATCCATTACAAGATCGTATGCCGTTTGTGTTTTCTCAAACATGTTTTCTTGAAAATAGCTGTGTTCCAACGTACTATCTTCCATTAGAATTAATACGTGTGTTTCTTCAATTTCTTGCCACTGTTTTTGTAAAGTAGTCACTAAAGATTCTAAGAGCCAACTCGCTGTCTCTTCAGTCATCGATTGAGTTGCTGAGTGTAGCTTTTTTTGCATCTGATTTACCCGAAATAGTTGAATAAATAATTTGGGTGTGCTAGTGCATTCTTCCTCTTCGAGTTGTACATCTTCTAGCTCATACAGTTGGTTCACTACCTGTAGTCTTTTCTCACACATTAACAGGTATTCAATTGCCTGTGTATACTGTGTTTTAATAGAACTATAGTAATTGGTAGTGATATATTTGTGATCACATAAAATATCTTGGTCTTTTAGTTGTAAATGGTTTTTAGTTGTTCTAGTAAATATTTCTGTAAGTCGAGTTCTTTTTTCCGTTATATATTTGTGGGTTTTTCTAGAAGCTGAATCTTTCTTGATGTTGATGTATATTTGTCTCAGTTCATTGTAATCTGCTTCTTGGCTTCTTATAACTTCGTTTATTTCTTGTATGTCCATTTTTCTTTACTGTCCCTACTAGTCCTATATGCTCCTAACGTTACCTAATTGCCCTTACGATATTATTTAGTGCGACTTCTCAAAATATCGGCGACCCGCTTCTCGTGGTACCGATTTCCGATCCGTTATCGTTTAATGGCGTGTAAATACGTCAGTCAGTTAGTAATTGCGCGAGACAAAAAGAAGAACTTTTTATTTTATGATTATTATTTCGTAAATGTTACAATGTTAAAGTACCGATTAAAACAAATTACCCTGGTTTCCCTAAAAATAGCTCGAAGGACCAAAATATACGCACCAGTAATCACAGCTTAGTACGGCCGTTATTCCAAATGCGTACAGTTGGCTATGTCTAATCAATTGAGCCTGGTACCTATGGATTTACCTACGACCCTACTGACTACAACCTAGCCCTCTAGCAATAAGCTAGCACCCTAATTCTCCTAATGCCCTACCTACCATACAAACCATACCAAACGCAGGTTACGTTGGTTTCACTTGAGGGAAATCTGTTACAATGAGACCTACGGTAACAGACGGAAGTTGGGTAGGAATAGGGGTTTGTGTACGTCGTGCAATGTACACAGGAAATGGTTATCTCACTGCCGATCCCACAGACTCATAGGATCGATGATGGCTAAAGGTGTCTTGGCCACAGTGAGGGGAGTTCCGGAAGGTGAATCAAACTCGACTCCAGCTTGATGACTAATTTATTATGATAATTAACTTAATTATATACAAATTTGTTGGTTAATACACATAGATACGTATATCCATGTGTGTTGTGTGTGTATTGAGCCGATGAAGCGAAGATCTCAGTAGGTCACTTCTTAGCGCTGACTGTGTGCCGGTGTTGCCGGCACGTGGTACGAATGTATGTCGCTCTTGATGCTGACGCAGTAATTGGTGTTGTATGTTCATGGTTGAACACTACTTCAAGGCTAAAAATACAGTCTACGGGTCCCTATGTAATGTCCATTAAAATATACAACAAACTGCCTGAATTAATTAAAAAAGAAGACAGTATTAATACATTTATTAAAAAACTAAAACAACTATTTCTAAGAAAATGCTACTATTGTATCAACGAATATTTAAACGACAACATATAAGTGCAAATGGGGTGTTTAAGGGGTGTCGATTAAATTTTGATTTTATTATTCATTTTTGATTCAATTTGTTTTTATTTTGTTTGTTTGTTATTAATTTAACTTGATTTGATTTTTATTTTATTTAGCTTGATTTTATTTTGTTTTATCGATTTCTTTTAGACATAATTTTATTTTATTTGTTTGATTTAATTTGTTCTCTTTTTGGTTTTATGTCTTTTAATTAGAAAAAAGAGATCTTTGTTAGAGAGATTAGGTAAATTCTACAAAGTTTCCTCTCTCCTACTATTTTTGCTGTGCCCGACAGGGTCCACAATGATCATATATAATTTTAAGTTACCACCTAAGTAAACATGTGGAATGCAAATAAATGATTGAGTATTGAATTTCCTGTAATGATAGCAGTGATTGTGGAAATACAAATAAATAAATGAATGTCAAAACAACACAAACATAGGAGAAAAACTCAGTTCCACACTCACAAAAACACGTAACTGGATGACCATTCTTAACTTAGAATTTAATTATACTAAAACTAAATTAATGATTTTCCACCCTTATCATAAAGCTCTTCTACACTTAAGTTTCACCTTTAACGGCTCAAAATTGGAAACTGTACATGAATTTACATTACGTGGTCTTACAATAGATAAACATGGAAAACAAAAATACAAAAAATTAAGTTTTCTGCGAAATTAAAAAGAATACCAATCTAAAAACATATTATCTCACCACCTTTTAAACGTATGCCAACGCATGGCTCACCTACGGCGTAACCCTCTGGGGAAATAGAACAGATGCACTGACACTCTTAACCCTACAAAAGAAATTAGTTAGAATCTTGGTAAACATTGATGAAACTGACAGCTGTAAACTCTATTTTCGAAAACATAATATTTATCCCTCCCTAGTATTAACATTCTAGAAATAGGTTTTGTCCGTAAACAACATGATTTATACACAAAACGTGAAGACATCCAATCACAATACACACTTAGACACCGATCTAGGCTAAATATACCAACCTCCAAGCTAAAAATGCATTCAACAAGTCCCAACGCAATGTCTATAGAAATATACAAGAACAAACCGGACATAATAAAGAAAGAAGAAAACTTAAATAAATTAAAATCAAAATCCTTAGCTGAATAATTAAATGATTTAAAAAATTAGAAAAAATTACATAGTTAAGGAAATTACTAATATAGTAAAAAGTAATATAAGATTAATAATTCATAACAATAATGAATATTATACAAATCACGCAATTTATAAGTATGTTTAAAATATATTAGTGAAAGGGTAATTATTAATAAATAGTATAATAAGAATAGTTAATAAATATATCATAAAACTAACTATTAAATTAAAGAGTTAAATAATAATAAATAAATAAAAAGCAATAATAATTATATATAGAAAACAAATTACATAAATGAATAAACATAATTATAATACAAATGTACAGGTATCCGTAAATAATCTAAAATATACCGCTCACGTCCCGTCGATCCCAATTGGGTTCGGTAATCGAAAATACATTCAAGCCCCGCTGGTCCCATTTGGGTTCCAACCGTTTCGCGCGGTTTTATCTCTAACAGTAAAATAAATAAAGGTTATATTAGTCTGTGTTTTGTGTCAGGGTCGAGCCAGATAGTTACTCTATTCAAATCAGTAGTTCGAAACCATAAATTTTGTCGTTTTTTTTTTTTTAATGTTAAAGTCGCGTCGTTTGTCGTCGTGGGTGGTCTGTCAATGACGCATGTTCGTTTTTTAGTAATCTTAAGTGTTTTGTGTTTAAATTTACTGTGAGTGGATTAATATTTACTTTTGAATAGTTATTTCTTTGTTGTGGATAGTTATTTGTGCGAAAAATCATAAAAAAAAGTTTTTGTGTGCAAAAAAGTTTTACGTAAACAAACCGTTTTTGAAAATTGTAAGTGTTATTTCGTCATTTCATTTACAATATTCAACTCTCGTATTATGAATACTGTTTTTATTTTGTAATATGGTATGTTTATTTAAGAACCCAAAATAATTTACTTATAGTGGGTGGAATATAACAAAAAGTTAAGAAAAAGTTTTTTTTTATCGCAACCGCGTAAACCGCGAATTTCTGCGATATCGCGAAATTTCGAGGTCGTAATGCCACATTTCGTTCGCCGGGTCCGGGGCCGTGAAAGGTAGTTCATTTTGCAATCATAATAATAAAAAATAATGTTAAATGCGAATTGTTAGTGTTTATTCGCGATCTCCTGACTTTGATTAAATGAAAGTTAATACTTGTTCCAACAAAAACAAATGAATAATCTCCTAAAACAGGTGTTCCTCTCTCCTACCCTTTTGCTGTGCCCTACAGAGTCCATAATGATTTAAATTATATAGTTACCACCTAAGAACACATTATTGTAAAGCAATAAACATATTGAGTATTGAGTTTACTTTTTTCAGTAAACATGCCATTTGGAGGTGTCCATTATAACATTACAAGAAGAAGTAATGGTTCTTACCATATAGTAAGTTTCTGTTCACTCTGCATCTCGTAGGTTTTACTAAATTTTCCAATATTGTAAACCTGTAAAAATATGTACATTTTTTGGAGGATCAAAAATTATCATGTATTACACGCTACGGTGACCCTTGGCATGGAATGCAGAATCAATAGTCTATTTCAGTGAGCAGTAGTGATCTCGTTTTAAAAGAACGATGAGAACTAGCGTCAACAAAATTTTAAATAAGTCGACAGTTTTAAAATGTCCTGGCGTACTGATGACACATTTATTGGTCTATGTTTAAAAAGGATACATTGTGCCTCCAATATCCCGAGCTTTTCCTATTATGAGTACAATATAATACGAGTAATACTAGTTGGAATTTTATTGTTATAAAGACGGGAATGTGGTTACATTGGCATGCCGAGTTCAGTACCTACAAGGTATTAACATTCTTGAAATAGCGTGGTAAGCTTAATTGAAAAAGTTTGCGGAGATGCCTTTATTTTCGTCTACTTTGTAACTAAATAGTCGCGCTGTACAGAGTGGCGATAAGGTTGTTGCATTAATTGATGTGAATTCAATTAATGTGACAACCTCATCGCCACTCTCCTCATTACACGAACATGGAAATATCAAGATTTAGGCACAATCTTAACTTTTAACTGTCTGTTCCTCGTTTCTGTAGTTTTGCTAGGATATTTTTAATTGAGTGAAGGCCTTTTGCAGACACTGGTTTTGAACAACCGCGTTGGAGTTCATACTAACATGAATATTGGATGGATCTCCGAACATCGCTTTCACGTTGTACAAAGATGGTATCAAGAAAAACTTCAATGGTACAAAAAAGAAAGTGTGGTACTTTAAGTGTGTGTGTGAGACGGTATTTTGTAGTTATTCGAAAAATAAAACCTTAAAAATTTGCCATACTGGTAGCTGGCCGAAAGCAAGCATTGAAAGAAGAGAGTTCTTTTATGGACATTTGGATGCCCACGGTGTCAGAAGATGAGCTCGGCCGTCGCATGTCAATGTTGCAAAGCAAAGCGAAGAGGTTCGACAATAGCAAGTGGTGCAGCAGATGATGGTGGCGGGAGACGATGTTGAACACTGGGACTGACGGAGCCGAGACCGCCCGATATAGGAAGGCCTTAGCGTTATACGAGTATGTAGCTACTTCTCCACACAGAGAAAGGACGGAACCTATTAGCGTTGCAAACATGGCAAATTTATTTCCTCCGCTGCATAATAAAATTGATCCCACATAATGAACAAGCTTACCTGTATATACGGAGGCCGTCGAAACTAAGGCCATTGTTCATAGTCCACCCACAACAAAAAAGCAAAAAAAGTGCTAAAACACACGAAAAACACGTTTCGCTGAATATGATTGGATGGTTACCAACGGATAAAGAAACGGAAAGTTTAAAAAATGAGAGGTGGTTCATTTTGATGTATTTTTGAAGAGACGTTCTGTAGCAGAAAATAATAAAATAGCGGTTCAATATTGTATAGAATGGTTGATTTTAGTGGTGTTGATAACGTGTCTGATTGGTGAATGACGAAAAAACTGTTTGAATTATTGAATTTATAACAACAAAAATAGTATCAAACTAAAATAAAACATTGCAATGCTCAAAGCGTAAATCCTCAACTAATTAATTGGAACAACTGTTGAATCAGTAACATATACACATTACAGCATTAAGTGAGACATGTCTGGATACAGACACATATATGAGGCTGAGCAACTACACAATCTATCGTAAAGACAAGTTCGATGAGTACGGCGGGTTCGCAATTATACCGTCAAATCAATAAAATCTCAAACGTTTTAAGTCCAACTTCGTAACCTAGATATAGAATTAGTTTGCGTAAGAGTATTCAACTGTGGCGTCATAAAAAAATATATTCTATTAATTGTCACCCGTCGTTGTCTTCGTCGAGTGTTTTTTATTCACAAAACGATTGGGATGCCATACTTTCTAAAGTATTCCATCCCAATCGTTTTGTGAATAAAAAAATACTCAAATCCAATATCTATAATTCTCGGAGATTTTATTGGATACCATTTTAATTGGTCATATAAAACGGATAGTAGACGCGTTTAAATTTTTGAAGCATTATTGGATAATAATTTTGTTTCTTTGAAAAATGGTAAACTTCCCGAATAAAAATGGTTAACTTGGCGATCTAAAGTCTGCATCCGACATTTCTTTGGTATCACCTGATATCGTTTTGATGTTCGACTGTTCCGTCATGAATGAGACATTAGGCTGTGACCATTGGGCTATTAAAACCACTTCAAATATTCAGTCTTGTTCTTCGCCAATAATTGTCCGAAGGAATTAAAATATGCTGATTGGACTTCGTAGAGTGATCTTCTAAACTCCTTATTTTTAGAATTTACATTTTCGGGGGACTTACAGAGCGATTATGACAGATTCATTGATTAATTAAACTCGGCCGCTGATGTTTGCCAGTTTCAGTCAAGAGAAATCTAAATCTAGATAATAAATTCTTGCCTAACTAACCTTATTGTCTAAATGTGTGGCTCAGCTGTCAAAACGGTGAAGGTACGATCGTGAGGAAAATGGCATGTCCTAGAACGAAAACATGTGACATCTACCAACCCGCATTGGGCCCGCGTGCTAGATCGAGACGGCCCACTCCCTCTCACCGAGAGGAGGCTTGTGACCCTATTGACATGATCTACTCATTACAATGTTTTTTTTAACGAGTTGTATTGCAATAAGTGGTTAGCTAGCGACCTCGACAATTGATCTTAAATTATTCTTGCCTGAGCAACCGGCAGCGAGTTCGTCATGCTCCCGTAGATGTCACTGCTTGCGGTAGCGTCGGGGATCGGGTTGCCTTCTTCCCTCAAATATGGCGAGGGGGGCAATGGCTGATCTTTGCGTTATGCTCGTGAACGGGTGCTGCTTGGGGGACTGGTCGTCTTGCTGTCTATGGTTTTGTTATTGTTAAAGTAATTGTTCTGTTAATTTATTTTCCTTCGATGGTCCTAGTTTATCATTTGTATGTACTTAAAAAATAATCCAAAAATGCATATGTAAGGTGTCACGCCCCTTATGCCTGGAGGCTTTTATTTGTGTATTAAGTTATGTTGTTGTTTTTTTCATTGATTTTTATTGGTTTCTGTTTTGGGTATATTGGCATGGCTAGCTTACATATGACAGATAATTCAATAAGTTTTTTTTTTGTGTTTAACGGTTTTTCTTCTTTGATTACCTTATATTTGTATAGTTCAATGGTTTTTCTAACTAAACAGACAGCTGTGCTGCTGGGGAGTATGTTGCGCCACTTCTTCTTCCCAGTTTAATCACTAGGAAGTGGTGAAGGGCGGGCGTTTTGGGGGACTGTCTTATGTAATTTTGACGTTCGAAAAGTGCTGACTCTCAGCCTAGTTTGAATAAACGACTTTTGATTTTTTTATTTTGATTTTGACCCAGCAGTGGGGAAATTATATGCTGATTATGTGTGGTCGAGCGTCGATTAGCGTTATCTAAATTCAGACGTAATCCAAACCCTCAAAATTACGAAATATTACAGAATAGAATTTGCAAATCCACAATATATCCAGAATATGATGAGCGTAGATAAAATTAAAGGGTGTTGCAACTTTTGTTCTTCACTGGGTTAATTAATATATCAGTCTACCGTGTGGCGGAAAATGAAGTGGCTCTTCAGCCACTATGTATATATATGTGTCCCATCGGACACAAATATTAAACACATTACGTGGATAAACACGAAGCTTATGACCCCATGCGACCTGGCTTTTGAAATATATTACTGTGAACCTGATGCTGGTTTTACTCCCTCATAATCTAAAGATACTGCTCCTGGATCCGACAATATTTTGTACTCTAAGACCAAGAGATTACCACAAAATGGTAAAAAAAATTTAATGCAACTATATAATTGAGATTTTCATTTCGGGTTTTGTGCCTAAACAATGGCGCGATACTGTAATTGTGCCCATTCCTAAACCGGTACGGGACTACCAAAGTTTAGAAACTCTACGTCCTATTTCAGTGATCTCATGCGTTTGTAAAGTTTTTCATAACATTTTAATGACTACATTAGAGTGATAAATCAAAAACAAATGTTTGTAGCAAATGCACAACAGGTTTTAGAAAATGCCGCGCAACTGTAGATAATTTATCCGTTTTAGTTTTTCGCGTTCAAATTGGCTTTTCTAATAAACTTATTACGGTGGTTGTTTACACAGATGTTAACAACGCATTTAACTATTTAGGCGTCACAGGTCTATTGAAAATCATGCAACGATATGGCATAGGATCCAGGATCTGTAGTTACATCTGGAACTTTCTCAAGCCTTTATCCATAACCTTAAAATTACAGTAGAAAATCACGTCATTAGTCGCACGTCCGGTCGGGAATTGGCGCAAGGCGATCCATTGTCACCATTACTTTTTAATTTAGCAACCATGGATGTATGTCACACGATCATTTATGTGGGCAAAGTATGGAGGACACGTTGGAGCATACGGTGGAGGTCTGCCCAGCTTGGGCGGAGCACCGCCGTGTTCTCGCGAAGGCGATCGGCGGCGGTGATCTCTCGCGTTCGGCCCTGGTCCATGGCGAATGGGCAGCCGTCACTTCTTTCTGTGAAGCCGTAACGCTCGCGAAGGAGGAGGCGGAGCGCATGAAGGTGAGAGCCCTGCGCCCTCACGCCCCTAGTCGTCGCAGGAGACGCCCTGGGCGTCGAGAGTGGCCTACCGATTCCCGGGCACCGTAGGCGCTGGTTTGCGGACGGCAAGTAATGGGCAGCTCACCGTCCGGTAAGTACAAGGCCCGGTTTGACGGCGCGTCGTGTTCCACGCGCGCCTCAATGAGATGTCAGCACATAGTGACGGGGCCCGATAGGGCTAATGCCTCAGGAACGCGGGATGTTCGAAAGATATACCGTGGCCCTGGCACAGGCATCTAAAGGAACACGGGTGGGTTTTTGTCAGTAAAAGTCTGACACACCCTCCCGCTCCACCCAGAGCGGAAGAAGTCATTTGATGACTACCCACCCAAAAAAAAATTGGTGGCCAAAGTATATTAATGAGACTCGCGAGAAAGTATTATTAGTTATGGTTTTTTAAATTATTTCTGGATCTGGATGTGGAGTACATTCCCAAACATCTGAGGACTTTATACATCGCACCAATTCGGAGTAGAATGGATTGCGCTTGTTTCCTTAATGATAGTCGCCGTGAATCCCGCCTAAGTAAATTGAGACAGGGTCCGAAACGTTTGCATGAGGGTTATCGTTGGCTTTATTAGAACTACAGTGTATGATATATATCTCGGTGTATGTATATTTCACATTACGTAAATACTCACATAAACCATTCTTAACGCAACGAGAGATGAAGAAAATAAATGTCAAGAATATGACATTTATCTTCGTGTGTGTGTGTAGGTTTTATATAAATAAAATATTATTGTGTAATTCTAAATCCAACGGAAAAACTCTTTTTAAGTCTTAGCCATAATTTACCAATGAAAAATTACCATTAAAAATTCACCAGCTCGTGCCTTTTTTTATTAGTATCTAAACTCTGAGAATCAATCAACAGGCTCGGATAATTTTTATTAAACACTTGCTGTCCCGACAGACGTTGTCCCGTCTGAAAATGTAGTTGCCTGGAAAATTGGAATATACGGGAAAAGTAAAAGACTTTTCCCGTATATTCCAATTTCCCAGGCAACTTAGAAAAAGAAACCGTAAAAAAACTGATGCGGACTATTACAAAAATTTGAAAACCAAAAAATCCAAATAGGATAAGCCGTTCTAAAGTAATGCTCTTTCCAACGAACAGCATTTCAGAAGTCACGTAAATTGTGTAGTAAAAATAAAATTTTGAAACTACATTTTTATTTTTTCAGAACTTATAAAATAAATAAATTAAATGAAATCAATGTATTTCACGCTTATTAAATACGCGAAATAAATACAACATAAAAATAAATACAAAGTTATCAAATCTTAAATACAATATTTAATATAATAAAAGTCAATGTCAAATTTAAGTATGAAATTCATAATTATTATAAAATTCTAATAAAATAAAAGTTTTGGAAAAATAAAATATATGAAATAATTACATTAATTTAAAATGTATTTACTATTCTGTTGTCTGCTTTGTTGCTGATCACTTGTTTGTAAGTTGTTTAATGTCCTTACTAACAATATTGGATTGTACTGATCTGACAAATAAACTACATATTATTATTATTATAATACACAGCAAATATCACGTTGGTCGTTAACCATGCCCTGGCTATATGCCTACTGCAACACTTACTAAAATAATGACTTTAAAAATTAATTTTTTGGGTGCTTTTGTATAAATTTCAAATACTATTACATGTGAATTCAAAAGTACATTCTGTGTTAATGTTAGACAAAACTCACAACGGTGAAGGAAAATACCGTAGGAAACCTTTTTTGTGTTGGGTGGGAAATCATCAAATGACTTTTCCCGCACTGGGTGGAGCGTTAGGGCGTGTCAGACTTTTACGGACTAAAACCCACCCGCGTTCCTACAGTTGCCTGTGCCAGGGCTACGGTATAGAAAGAAAGAAAAGAAAGAAAAATTGTTTATTCTGCACAAACATAACGCACATTACAAAAAATTTACACAAATTACACATATATTCACAGTAGCCAAAGGCCTCGCATTCAGCATTCAAAAGTTTGTAATTTTGTCCATTGCTTGATGTCACTCAGCACCAAAGACAATACACATTGCTCTGTTTGTGCAGCGACACTGGCAAATGACAATAAAACAAACATTATTTATACAAAAACATGCTGCCGATTGCAAAGTGGAAGAATGACTACTTTTCTAACAAAACAAACAACAATAATAAGAACAATAAGTAAGTCGTGCGTCGCATCTGTGCAAGAACAGGTCGCTGCTCAGCAAATTGCTGTGACTTCGGAAGAACCTATCGTCAACAGCGCTGATTTTCAGCAACTACCTCTCGAAATGACGTAATGACGTCCCCTGGTGTGACATAATAAATCGGGTAAGGATAAATAAAATTTTCTACAGAATAATGTGTGATTCTTGCTGAACATAATGTGTACTTAATTAAATAAATAGATGTATAAACATATTTATCTGTATATATACGTAACTTAATTAAATAAAAAACTTCCATAAGTATAGGTAAGCACATTACAATGGAAACAAAAATGCCAAATAATAACTAGACGGTACATACAGCGTTGTGTTTATTACCATTTATGCAATTCAATACATAATAGCTGTAATGTCGTTACTATCAATACTCAAATTAATTAAAAGTAGTGAAGTCTTCATTGATACACCATACTAAAAATTATTTCAATGCACCATGGGAATCGCGACAGCGGCCATTTGCATAACGCCATGTTACGAGGCATGGCGTCGGCAATCAGCCAATTGGTACAGCTCGATAGTGTTTTCCTGATCTTCATGGTAAGTATTACTATAGGTTTATTAGGCACTGCATTATAAAATTAAATTGAGACAGAAGCCCAGCTTAACATTAAACGAAATTGGTACCAAACTGTCTGACGCTTTATGAAATGCTATACCTAACCTACCTATTGTCCCACCCAGATAATGCAGCTTTAGAAAGCCTCACAGCAAACACAGATAATAAACCCAGATAATTGAAGACTACCATTCCTCCTGCAACAATGACACAGACCGGACCTAAACAGGGAGAAATCAGACAGAGGCCACTCACACTGCTGGAAATCCATATCCATTGCCCATAGGCCATGACCCTTGAGGTAAGTACATAAAGGTCAGCTATTGTTTCTAGAACTAGTTTTACAATGTTGATTGCTGTATCTGCATGAAATATTTTTTTAAAATCCTCAAGAAATGCTTTTTTGTTCTTAGGACTCTTATTGGTGGAGGAATGTTATTCCAGCAGTGTGTGGCAGCATATCTGAAACTCCCCCTGAATGCTGCGGTCCGATGTTGTGATGTACAAAGGGGTTTGGTAGAAAAACGTGGTTCGTATTTGCTCTGTCTCCAACTTAACTTTTCAAACAAATATAATGGTTTCTGTGTAGTGACTACCCCAAAAAGTAAACCAGCCATGTGCAACTTTCTCCTAGCAGCCATTTTTAAAATATTGTTTTCATTTATATAAGGAGTGACATGACATCTACGAGGTATCATTACACAGAACCGTGTACACGCATTTTGTATGCGTTGTATAAGCTTCTCTGTTCTTGCTAACAGGCATGGGCCATACACGGTATCACAGTAGTTAAGTTTTGATAAAAAAGGCTATCCACTAAATGCTTACGTAGGTCAACACTCATGTAGTCTCTAATTGAATATAGAAGTTTCAGTCTATAAAAACAACTCCTCATGGAGTCACTGATGTGTTTCTCAAATTTTAGTTCTGGATCCATGATTAACCCGAGGTTGCATGCTATCTCTACTCTATCAATTTTTTCTCCCCTGATTACAACTTCTGGATTGGCTGACAGTTTCGCGCCGATCATTTTCTTACTACCCAAAACCATAAATTTAGATTTCAGTGGGTTCAATACTAGTGAATTATTATCTGACCACACCACTACTCTGTCAAGATCGTCATTTATTTTTTCCACTGCCTCTAATGTATCAGCTGGTTTAAAAGTAATATATAATTGGATATCACCCGCGTACATGTGATATCTGCAATGCTGGAAAGACTGAATAATGTCCGCGCTATAAAGAATATACAAAAGGGGTCCTAAAATGGATCCCTGAGGCACACCACGTGGTACCTGTCGTGGGGAGGATGACATCCTTGTTCCATCCTCCTTCTGAATTTCAACAAGCTGTGACCTATCATACAAGTAGCTAGCAAACCACTGTATTGTTTCTGTGGTAAAACCATAATAAGCTAACTTGGAAAATAACAGAGCTGTGTTTATTGCATCGAAGGCCCGTGAAAAATCAAGGAGTGCAAGGATTGTACCCTCCCCCTTATCCCGTGCTTCTATGATATTCCCTACTACGTCAGAAAGGACTGTGGCTGTCCCACGGCCTTTCCTAAAACCAGACTGCAGGTCGGGAAGCATATTGTTTGCTTCGAGGTATTCCAACATTTGGTTATAAACCACCCTCTCCAAGACTTTCGACAAACAAGGCAAAATTCTAACAGGACGTAGATCTTTATAAGTACTTGGGTTACTGCTTTTGGGTAGAGGACGCACAATAGCACACTTCCATAAGTCAGGGAAAGTGTGGGTATCTATTGACTTATTTACTACTGTGGTGATAGCCTGAAGGGTGGTTGGTAATGTTAACATTATCATATCCAGACCCACTTCATCAATCCCTTTAGCATTTGACCCCAAGCCCTTAATAATTTTGGAAATTTCTTCCTCATTAATATTTCCCAGCTTAAATTGAGTTTCACCAAACCTATTTGTACTAAAATATGATAGCTGCGATGCGGGCAGTATGCACTGTCCTGGTACATTTAGAAATGCATTATTTATCTCATCTGGGTCACTAAATTGTTCCGGAAGCATACCTTCACTATGTTCTGAGAACACATCTGACTTGAGATTTTTCCAAAGCTTTTTGGGGTTTTTTTCTGATTATTAATTTGTCTATCAAAGTATACTTTCCTTTCCTGCACAAGTGCTGTAATAGCTTGTTTTTTTAAATCGAAATAATATTCTTTTGTGGTATCTAGCTTGTCCTTATGATAATTATTATTTGCCTCATCTCGAAGCTTAATCATCAATTTAATGTTATCTGTTATCCATGGTGTGGGACGGTCTCTAAATATCTTACTCTTTATGGGAGCATGTAAGTCAATAATTGATTAATTAAAAAAAAATAGTCGATCATGACCAGATGTTAACAGCATCTGGCAGTGAGCGAATTTAAAACCATGGCATTAATTTCAGATCAACTGCAAAGTAATCTTCCAATATATCCCTTATAGGTCGATACACAACTAGCCTAGGTTTGCTTTTTCCTTCTTTATGACAGTATCACATACAATAAAGGAATGATGACCAAGTTCACTGATGTGACTGACTAGTACATTACGAACCCCTACATCGGTACAGATCACGTCTATGAGAGTACTACTATCCCCTACAAAATGAGTTGGTGACTGTACTACCTGATTAAGATTAGTATAATTTAGGAATTCCATGATATCTTTGAATTTTGAATTGTTTGTGTCCAATAGATTAACATTGAAATCCCCCAGTAATACCAAATGATCGTAAGGTGCTAATGCGCTAATACTGTCAGTTATGCCATCCAGAAATTTTGACACTTCAAACCAGGGTGGCCTGTATGCAGTGCCAATCACCAACTTCCTACCATTCATTGTTAGGTCACGTTGGTCACGTCTAGCGAGGCGCACCACGATAGCGCGAGGGCGGGGCTCCGTTGAAGCTATGGGGCTTGTCGCTTTTACATGTCTGCCGCCGATTCGCTCCGCGCTTACGACGTCGCGGTCCTCCAAAGCGACTCCCAACTTAGTGGCAATTAGCTGGAATAGGTGCGTTGGGTTAAGAGCGGAGCATACCCCGCCGCCGATGGCTTTGCCCACAGCCGCAGGGTCTGCAGAGGAGAACGCCATCAGCGTCCCAGAGGTGACACAGGCAGAGATGGGGGCGGCCGTGATGCGGGTCCGGGCCAAGAACGTAGCTCCGGGGCCCGACGGGATTCACGGCCTAGCGCTAGCCCTCGCTCTGAAAGAGCTTGAGCCCCAGCTAAGAGGACTCTTCACAGCGTGCCTTGAGCGGGGCCAGTTTCCCACTTTGTGGAAAACAGGTCGCTTGGTCCTGCTCAGGAAGGCGGGGCGCCCTGCCGACTCGCCGTCTGCGTACCGGCCCATAGTGCTGCTCGACGAGGTGGGCAAGCTGTTCGAGCGCATACTCGCAGCCCGCCTCGTCGGCCACTTGTGCAGAGAGGGGCCGGACCTGGACGAGAGCCAGTTCGGCTTTCGGCATGGGCGCTCTACCATCCACGCTGTGTCGAGGGTGAGAGTCCTGGCGGAGGAAACAGTGTCCCGGGGCGGGGTGGTGGTGGCGGTGTCCTTGGACATCTCCAACGCCTTCAACACCCTGCCCTGGAGCTGCATACGGGAGGCACTGCGTTATCATCGGGTGCCTCTCTACCTCCGCCGCATCGTTGGGGCTTATCTGGCGGGGAGGTGTGTCACTTACATGGGACGTGATGGCGGAAACCAGCGTCAAGTGTCGTGCGGTGTTCCGCAGGGATCGGTCGTGGGACCGCTCCTGTGGAACATCGGGTACGACTGGGTGCTGAGGGGCGAGCTCCCGCCGGGCGCGGACCTGACGTGTTACGCGGACGATACGCTGGTCACGGCCCGGGGGAGTTCGCACAGGGAGGCAGCGTTGCTCGCGACGGCGGCGGTCTCACTCACGGTGAGCCGCATACGGCGCCTCGGCCTGGAGGTGGCCCTCAACAAGTCGGAGGCCATGGTGTTTCATGGCCCCCGGCGGGCGCCGCCGGCCGGATCACACATTGTGGTCGGGGGGGTCCGGATCGCTGTCGAGCCCACCATGAAATATCTGGGATTGGTGCTCGACAGCCGGTGGGACTTCGGACCCCACTTCCGGCGGCTGGCGCCCAAGTTGTTGGGCGCGGCCGGGGCGCTGGCAACGCTGCTTCCCAATTTGGGGGGCCCGAGCGCCGCTTGTAGGCGGTTCTACGTGGGGATCGTGCGATCGATGGCCTTTTACGGGGCCCCGATCTGGGCGGCTGAGTCATAAGGGGGTATCGCACGATCTCCTACGAGGCGGCTTGTGCACTGGCCGGATCCCCGCCATGCGACCTAGACGCGAAGGTGCTCGCGTCACTTTATCGGTGGCGCGAGGAAGCGAGGGCGCGGGGCGAGCGGTCGATGCAGCGCCATATGGAGCAGCGTCGGTCGCAGCTTCGCGAGGTCCTGGTGGCGGAATGGCGGGACAGGCTTTCACGCCCTACCGCCGGCCTCGTCACCATCGAGGCGGTCCGGCCAGTGCTCGACCTCTGGCTCGGGAGGAGGCACGGCTCCCTGTCGTTTCGGGCGACGCAGGTGCTCTCGGGGCATGGTTGCTTCGGGAAGTACCTGTGTCGCATAAACAGGGAGCCGGACGCTCGGTGTCACCACTGCGTCGACTGCCGGGAGGACACGGCGTGGCATACGCTGGCAGAGTGTGCCGCTTGGGAGGAGCCGCGCCGTGCCCTCATCTCAGAAGTAGGCAGTGACTTGTCGCTGCCGACCGTAGTGAGTTCAATGGTCGGCAGCGGCGAGTCCTGGGACGCGGTGGTTTCCTTCTGCGAAACAGTTATCTCGCAGAAGGAGGCTGCGGAAAGGGAGAGAGAGATCTCGTCCACTCTCCCGATCCGCCGCAGGCGCACCGGGCGCAGGCGGAGGGCGGACAATGCCCTCTTCCAGCCCCCCTAAATGGGTTCAGGGGCGACGGATTCGGGGACATCCGTCGCCCCCCAACATCAGGACCCGAGTAGGCGGCGCGCATAGTGTTCCGTGCGCGCCGCTCACAGACGTTGCGGGGGGAGTACACCTCACTCCCCCCGCCCGAGACGGGGCCCGCGCAAGCGGGCCGGCACCAGCCGGGGATGCGGACGAATTATGTGTTCCCGCGACCCCGGCGTAGGTGTGAGATGGAACACCGGGGTGGTTTTTAGTCAGTAAGAGTCTGACAGACCCCTCTGCCCGCCCCAGGGCGGAGGACATCCATGAGGATTTTCCACCCCGGGAACAAAAAAAAAAAAAGGTGCGTTGGGTTCTCCGCTTGCGACTCAGGTATGTTCGCTATGATCAAATCATTTGCCATCAGCGTTTGTATCTCTTTCGAACAACGCCCTGGCAGGTATCGGCCCTATCGGTCACTATCCCGTCACTTAAAATTGGCATATCTTTGAGGCGCGCGTGGAAAACGACAAGCCGGCGACCCGGGCCCGGATGTCGAGCAACCCATTGCTCTCCATCCGCAAGCCCGCTGTGGCAAGTGGGTTTCTTGGTAGAGATAGTGAATGAAACCAAATGTCACTTTACACATTTATTTAACAAGACACAGAATTCAGGGTATTGGGTTTTAAGGTCTCTTGAGTTCTGGTTCACTGTTCATTGTAGTTAGTAGAAGATAACGTTACTGCCCTGGGCTTGGCTACGCCGCAGCACGAGGTCCGGCGTGAGGTCACAGGGTTAGGCAGCAGAGTTGGGGAGCGACCCCAGAGGTCACGCGACGTGGGCAGCACCACGCAGAGATGCACGACCGCGTGTAGGCACGTGGTCCGCTCAGGCAGGGCCTCAACACGTGGCGGGCGTGGGGTCTCGGCACCCACGAGCCACGTGGATGGTCTGGCGGCGGTAGCGGCCGCGTGAGTAGTCCACGTGTCTGGCGTCTCTCCACTGGTAGGGCGGAGGCAGCGATGACGTCAGTCAACGGTAGGCAGGATAATAGCAGGTAGCCTAATACTGGAACCCTGGAATCAGCGCAAGGCGGGTGCTTCCGTAAGCGGTGTGCCAGAACTGCAAGCCTCAGTCAATGTGTGCGTCTCCCAGCCGTAAACCCAAAGCAAGGTGGATGGAGAAAGACTCACCCATCGTGGCGGCTTACAATTTTAGGTTATGCCGTGCACATGCTGCGGGCATTCCCTCGCCGCGTGGCCAGGCGATTTAAGCGAACAGCAAGGCGCAGCGCGGCGAGACAAGCATAGCGAAGAATGCGAGAAGCATGCAAACGCATTCACAGAGGTGCAGTAATGTTGACAGGTGATGTGGCAGAAGCCACTTTCGGTAAATAGCTTTCTCGACAGTCATAGGCTGCCGAGAACAATTACATTAGCTGCCAAACCGCGCAGACAGAAATACATAGAGAAAGCGATCTGACAGGACACAATTAAGAGTAAAGGCAATCACACTGAGCACTTACCCGTTTATCTCGGGGTTATTTAAACTTACTGCTTGATGCGAAGGAAAGGGAACGTTACTTCGTGGGAAGTCACTACGTTCCCGCAAGGGGGCGCGGCGAGCGGATCCGAGGCTATGCCCCCCGGCCGCGGAGGCTTTGCGTTGGCCCGTAAAAACGGGCCCCTTATTGTGTGGGCTACAGTGGCCGGTAAGATGATTGGGCGCGCGCCCATGTGAGTGATTGCTATTTTGTTTCTGTAGGAGCGTCGCGACGCTTGTAGTGAAGCGTCGCTTTCTTCACGACATCCCGGCGGTCTGTCGCCGCCAGGTGAGACCCCTAGTTACCTAGGGGAGGCCCGGCGACAACGACCAGCGACGGAGATGCCGACTCGACGCGCCTACAGAGTAGGTGAGTGGTCCCCGCCCGTCCAGGTCACAGAGCTAGCCGTTCACTGTCCGGGCTAAGGGACCGTCGTTATGAGTGTGTGAGCGGTATTGTAGTGTGTCACACCGCCCAGTGTCTACGCGGACCGCGGTCCGCACCACGCCTCCGCGTGTGAGTTTAGGTGCCTGTATAGTGGCGTTTAGGTGCCTGTTTAGGTGCCTGTATAGGCGCTTTGAATGCAAGCAGTGACATCGTCCGCCGTCTGATCTACGTCCGCGGAGGTAACGATAGGCCGAGTCGGCGTGGCGGTCTCTACTTTCTCTGCGAAGGTTGTCCAATCTGTTTTGCGACGTGGCGCTATGGGCTTCAGTCGGGTCGGCATACCCGATATGACGACGAGTACAGGTTGATGATCCGACTGTAACTCGTCGTCTATGACTTGCTGTGTGGTCTGGCATTATAGCCCTCGGTGGACTACGATGTCCAGTACGTCCGGCATGTGCTGTGCAGCGTCTGGGTAGTGGGTCGGCGTTTCTGGGCCGGACACCGTATAGCCGAAGGCTTCCGCGTCCGCGAAGAGCCGCCTCCCGTCGGTGTTCGTTGTGGACGAGTTCCACGCTGGGTGTTTGCTGTTGAAATCACCGGCGAGGATGGTGGCGTGCGTCGATGAATAGAGAAGCGCCCGCAGCTCTGTAACGTCTAGGTGAGCCACGGGCGGCTTGTAGCAGCTGTAGATGCTTATGTCCTCGCCGGCTACATGTAGCTGCACACCCAACGCGTAAAATGTGCTGAGTGTCGTCGAGGGGATTTCCTGATGGACGACTCTTCGTCTCACCAATACTGCCAGACCATGGTATGTTCTGTGAGCCGACCTTTCATCCTTCCTGTAAACGAGGTATCCCGGGAACCTTACCCTATTTTCGGGTCCCAGGTGCGTCTCGCTTATGAGCGCCACGTCGATGTCTTGTTCCCTTAGGAGGTGGCGGAGGGGAGCGACCTTGTTTTGCGGGCCGCGGGCGTTCCAATGGATCACCCTGAGAGGCCTAGCCATGATACAAGGTCAATAGTGTGGCCAGGCCATCCAGGATGACCGTCTCAATGTCTTGCCCCTGCCTGATGGCCTTTATAAGGTACACCAATAATTTAATGGCGCAAGTTGTGAACTCTTGCTTGGTAGTGGCAGTTTTGGCGCTGGTAGCGCCGCCACTAGTTTCTTTGTGGAACTCTTGTCTAGGTGGTTCCCATGCCGTCCGCGGCGCTATGTCGTTGGTGGGGGGAGGTTTGGTTTCTTACCTCTCCCTTTCCCCCCGCGTCTCTTCTTCTTCCGCCTCGAGGAGGTGGCTGCTCTGTCTGTGGGCCCGTTGGCCGCCGCCATCAGCGTCGTGCCTTGAGCCTCTGTATGTACCACTTGTGGTTTCTCTGTGGCCGCTTGTGTCCGGCGTGTGTTGGTCGTGATGGCGGCGGTCCCCGCTCGCTTATTCCGGATCTCTTTCTGGAATACGGGGCACTTTATGTTGCACGCGGGGTGCGGGCCACCGCTATTAATGCAGGTGGCCGGCTCCTCCCGCGGGCGCGGACAGTCACGTGCCGCGTGTTCGTCCCCGCATCGCACGCAAGCGAGTGGGCGGTGGCACTGTTGTGAGCTGTGCCTGAACTGTTGGCACCGGTGGCACTGGGCGGGCCCACGCTTGTCTCGCCAAGCCTCTATCTTGACACCCCGCATGTACATGAAAACGGTGGTGTCGTAGATAGCCCGGACGTCTGGGGTCTTTTTTAGGATGGCGTGGAATACACAGTCGGGTCGTCCTTGCGCGCCCTTTATGTGGCGCACATACTCCGGCTGGTAACCCAGCGTCCGAACTTCCTCCTCGATCTCCTTGGGGTCCGTGTCCGCCGGTAGGCCCCGTATGGCGATCTTCAAAGATTTCTCGGCTGGCAGCGAGTAGGCGAACCATGATACGGCGCTGTCTTTCTCCAGGCCAGTCAGGTACCGCTGGACCAGCCTGTACTCCTCTTCGCTGTCTGGGGTGAAGCGGACTCCACCCTCGTATGGACGAGCGTTGGGAGGCCGGCCCAGTTTGGCAGCGATGGCCCGGAAGTGTGCGGCCCAGTCGGGTAGCCTCTCAACCACCAGCGGCGGGTAGCGCAGCTTCCGTTGTTGTTTGGCCCCCGGCTGCGTCTTCTTCGCGGCGCCGGGGGTGGCCGTAGATGTCGAGGGGGCGGGGGGTAAATTTTGGGCACTTACCCCTGTGGCCTACGTTGGTTTCGGTGTCGGTGATTTAGCGGTTGGTGAGAGGCGCGCCGCGTTAGCGAAAGTAGGCGACGCGGGCGAGCCCGGGCCCCGCGGCACGCTTTCGCGCGGCGGGTCGGGGCAAAGCCGCTTGCTCTCCTCCGCATCCCCAGAGCTCCTCCTTCTCTGCTTCCGCTGGACCCTAGGCTCGAGGTTGAACTCAAACCCAAAACCCAGCAACTGCGTCGATGTAGGCGACAGCATGTGGGCGTCGGTCCCTCCCACGTTGGGCCGTTGCCCGGATCGCGGCGTCGTGTCAGTTGACCCGCGACCGGATACGGCCGAGCCCGCTGATGCCAGCGACATGCTCGACCCGGCTCGTGACGAGCATGCCGACAGCACGTCCGGCGAGTCGTAGGCGGAGCCACGTGGGGGCGCCGGTGAGTCGGGCGCCTGTGGTGTAGGTGGTGCTGGCCGCTCACGCTCAGCCAACGCCGGTCCCGCTAGCGAGAGGCGGGGGCCGGTTGCGGCGGTGCGCGGAGCTGGCACAGCTCTAGTCTCGTTCGGCCCGGACGGCGACGCGAGGCGCGGCGGCGCGGCGGTACGAGTAGTGGTCGAGCGTGCGTGCGCGGGTGGCGCGGGGTGCGCGTGCGGCGCGGCGGCGCGCGCGGCGGACACAGCGTGCGCAGCGGGCGCAGGGGCGCGGGCGGGCGCAGGCGCGCGCACGGGTGGCGCGTGGCCCTGGTTTGCGGTCGGCCCCGGAGCCTGAGTTGGCACCGGGCGAAACGCGGCGGGGCGGATTACTACCGCGTGGTGGCGGGTCGTTGACGGTGACGGCGCAACGGGAACGTTATCGAGCTATATCGCGGCGCCCCCGTAAGGGAGTTTCTTGCCCGTTCTTCTCCATAGGTACCTACTTCGCTTTGGAATGGGCAACTAGCTTCATATTTCTGACTGACCGACCCCTTGACAATTCAAAAGTGCCTGTAATGGGTTTATTTGAAATAAATGCTTTGAGTTTGAGTTTGAGGGGGCGTTGCGTGCGGTGCCGGGGCTTCACCCCCTGACCGCGGAAGCCATTCGGCGACCCGTAAATACGGGCCTCTCCTTTGGTCTGCTTCAGTGGCAGTGGATTTTTCGTGTGAGTGATTGCTATTTTGTTTCTGTAGGAGCGCCGCGACGCTTATAGTGAAGCGCCGCTTTCTTCACGACATCTCGGCGGTCTGTCGCCGCCAGGTGAGACCCCTAGTTACCTAGGGGAGGCCCGGCGACAACGACCAGCGACGAAGATGCCGACTCGACGCGCCTACAGAGTAGGTGAGTGGTCCCCGCCTGTCCAGATCACAGAGCTAGCCGTTACTGTCCGGGCTAAGGGGCCGACATGTGGGTGTGAACGGTATTGTAATTGTGTAACACCGTTCAATGTTTGCGTGACTCGCGGCCCGCGCCGCGCGTACACGCGTGAGTTTGGGTGCCTGTTTGGACATGTATGTCTGTCTGCATTTACGTAACGTGCCTATATTAACCTAGAACACGTTACGTAATGGGTGTGTGTGTTGTGAGTGTGGAGTCTTTTTGTCACAGATAAGTCGCGTGTAACTTGGCTGCGGCTTATCTGGAAGTCAGTCCGGGTTTCAAGTGACGTCTTCATGTCCCGAGGGAGGTGGCGGAGGGGGGGGCCGGCCTTGTGCCAGAAGGCCGCCGGCGTCCCATTTTGGGCCGCCCTGGGTGACCTAGCCGTGGTACAGAGTCAGTAGTGCGGCCAAGCCATCCAGGATGACCAACTCGACATCCTGTCCCTGCCTGATGGCCTTTATCAGGTCCATCAGTAGTTTGATGGCACAGGTTGTGAAATCCGACTTGTTTGTGGCTGCTTTGGCGTCGGTAGCGCCGGCACTGGTTTCTTTTAGGAACTTTTCCCTTGGTGGTTCCTTGTTTGTCCGCGGCGCCGTGGCGGCGCTAGCGGTAGGTTGCTGCATATTCACAACCTGTGCCTCGGTGAAGGCAGGGGTGGCAGTTGGGTTTTCTTGGGTCGCCGGGGGTGGGTCGGATTTCTTCCCCTTGCCCTTTCCCCCGCGTCTCTTGTTTTTCCTCCGCCCAGAGGAGGTAGCTTGTTTGTTTGAGGGCCCGTTGGCCGCCGCCATAAGCGTCGTGCCTTGGGCCTCTTCTGGCATCACCTGTGGCCTCTCAATGGTCACTTTGGGCCGGCGTGATGTGGCCGTTATGGCGGCGGTGCCCGCCCGCTTGTTCCGGATCTCCTTCTGGAACACCGGACATCTGATGTTACACGCCGGGTGCGGGCCACCGCAGTTCACGAAGGTGGCCGGCTCTTCCCGTGGGCGCGGGCAGTCTCTCGCCGCGTGCTCCCCTCCACAGCGCGCGCAAGCGAGCGGGCGGTGGCACTGATGCGAGCTGTGTCTGAACAGCTGGCATAGGTTGCACTGGGCAGGTCCTCTTTTTCCGCGCCAGGCCTCTATTTTGACACCACGCATTAACATGAACGTCGTAGTGTCGTAAATGGCCCGGACGTCCGGAGTCTTTTTTAAGATCGCGTGGAATACGCAACCGGGTCGTCCTTGTGCGGCCTTGATATGGCGCACATACTCCGGCTGGTATCCCAGCGTTTGGAGCTCCTCCTCTATCTCCTTCGGGTCCGTATCCGCCGGTAGTCCCCGTATGGCGATCTTCAGGCTCTTCTCTGCTGGCAGCGAGTAAGCGAACCAGCTGACGCCGCTATCCTTCTCTAGGCCAGTCAGGTATCGCTGGACCAGCCTATACTCCTCCTCGCTGTCTGGGGTGAAGCGGACTCCACCTCCGTATGGACGAGCGTTAGGAGGCCGGCCCAGTTTCTCCCTGATGGCCCGGAAATGGGCGGCCCAGTTTGGCAGCTTCTCAACTACCAGCGGCGGGTACCTGGGCTTCTTTTGCCCCGGCTTTTGTTGCCACGTTCTTGTCGCGGCGCCGGGGGGTGCATCAGGGGTGTTGGCAGCGGTAGCGGGGGCGGGGGGTGGCCTGACCCCCGCGGTCGGAGACGGTTGCGGCGATGGTGACGCAGGTGGCGGGGGTGAGCGGCGCGCCGCGTCGGCAAAAGTAGGCGACGCTGGCGGGTCCGGACTCCGCGGCGCGCTTTCGCGCGGTGGCCGCGGCGAGTCGGGGCAGAGCCGCTTCCCCTCCGCCGCTGCGGCCTCGCTTGAGCTCCTGCGTCTACGTTGTCGTTGGCCTCTGGGTTCTAGCCGGGACTCGATACAGACGCGCGCACAGCCATCGCTGGTCGAGCCCACGGATGCCAGCGACATGTTCGATCCGATGGACGAACACGGCGACATAACCGCGGGCGAGTCGTAGGCTGAGGCACGAGGAGGCGCCGGCGAGTCGGGCGTATGGGTGGCGCTTGGCACTGACCTTGCTGATGTCATGGTGGTTGCGGGATTTTTAACTGGCCGCTCTCGCTCAGCCATTGCCGGTCCCGCCAGCGAGAGGCGGGCGCCGGTCACGGCGGTGCGCGGAGCTGGCGCAGCTTTGTTTTGGCGCGGGCGGAGTCGCGAATCGCGGCGGCGCGTCGGTGCGTGCAGGGGGCGCGCGGGTGGGCGCGGGCGGTGTGCGGGGGCGCGCGGGGTAGTCGCGCGGCGTGGCGGGGCGCGCAGCGTAAGCGGCGGCGTACGCGGCGGCATATGCAGCGCAGCGCACGGGCGCGGGTGCGGGGGCACGCGCGGGCGGTGACGCGGCGCGCGCATGTGGCGCGCGATTTGGGTTAGCGGGAGGCCCCGGGGCCTGGATGGGTACCGGGCGGAACGCGGCGGGGCGGATCACTACCGCGTGCGGTCGGCGCGATGACGGCGAAGGCGCAGCGCGCGCAGGCGCCAGTGACGTCGGTGGGCCGGCAGCAGCGGCGGCGCTCGATCCCCCTCCTCTTCTGTCTTCTTTCTTCTTCTTCATCTTTTTCTCGTCACTCCTTGTGGAGCCGGCCGGCGGTGCACAGGACGACGCAACACCGATGATCGGCATCGACGACGTCCTATCCAGCGCCGGGCGGGACTCCGGTGAGCCGGCATCGCAGCCCAACGAGCCGCGCGTGCCGGGCTTCGGCATCCCAGGGGTATGGTCTCCGCGACCGCGTCGGTACAAAAAAACCGGGTAGTCAAATATTTATATATTATAAATTGACGGTCCGCGCGGAACAAACTTAACGGAATGGAATATTCCGTAGGACAAGCTTGCGTGACGACCACAAGCCAATCCACGGGAACGTTAGGCGTCCAGCAGGGATATTTATAGCCCAATCCATACCACGACACCGAGTGACGTGGTGGGAATTTGAAAGATTTAGGGATGGCACTCTCGTGAACCGTAACTAGTGATGTGCGTTTTAGTTGATCTGTAGGAAATCGACTACTGCTATCGTGCTGGCGATCATGAGCAAACCTGTGCTAAACTATTACCCCTTTATTTATAAACCTCTGTATTAACCATGTATTTTTGACGTTTAAACGTCTCTAAGCTTGAAGCAACGGTTATAAATAAGCTCCTTAACGTCTTGAGTAAGCGTGGTGATCAATGCTCGTGCCTTCTATATACGAGAAGTGGCCTTCGCCCTGAAGTGGGACAATAATAGTATAATTATTATTGTTATATGTTTACATATCTCGGGACCATGGGGTCCTGGTGCTTTAAAAGGCATATGAGGGGGCGAAGTCAACTCTGTAGGCCCCTTAGATGGTTTTTTATGGAATAAAGTTTCAACCGACGATTATCCCTGCATGCAAAGCATGTGCACCCAAGGACCACCCCCGGCTGGTGCATGACTATTACAGAACATGGAAACAAAACATTTTGGGCTATCGGTTTGGGTGGCCATAGTGGATTGATTAATGATTATGTCGTTAGTATGAAAAGTGCCTAATCTTAAAAGAACAATGATCGCTTGAATGTCAACCCGATAAGTTGCGAGCACTTAAGTATCGGTACGCATGGGGAAGAGAAAACTCACCCTGATTTCCACCTTACAAAATCAAAATCAAAATCAAAAGTCATTTATTCAAACTAGGCTGAGAGTCAGCACTTTTCGAACGTCAAAATTACATAAGACAGTCCCCCAAAACGCCCGCCCTTCACCACTTCCTAGTGCTTTAGCTGGGAAGAAGAAGTGGCGCAACAAACTCCCCAGCAGCACAGCTGTCTGTTTAGTTAGAAAACCATTGAATTATATAATTATAAGGTAATCAAAGAATAAAAACCGAAACACAAATAAAACATATTAAATTATCTGACATATTTAAACCAATAAAAAAATCAATGAAAAAAACAACATAACTTAATACACAAATAAAAGCCTCCAGGCATAAGGGGCCTGACATCTTACATATGCATTATTGGATTATTTTTAAGTAAACACAAGTGATAAACTAGGACCATCGAAGTAAAATATAAATAGCAATAGCATCAAAGCTTCAGTACCGCAGCGTTTGTGTCGTAGTGAGTGGACGTGTGCTCTGTGTCAGAAATTCTCGTTATCGCGAGTGTGAGTACGATGTCGATTACGGTGTCGGTGTTGGGTGGTGCGTAAATAAAAGTGCAAGTAGTGAGTGATACCACGATAATATTATCATACAGTATTGTGACTCGGCCGTATCTTTGAAATAAATGCCTACAGCCGCGCGGTACGTAAACATACGATACGGCTGCCCGCCTCCAGCATTTTAATTACATTTGCCTACTTTGTGTTTCCATTTAGATTTGTGATTGTAAAAATACTTTTTTATAAAAACATACAAATACTTTGTGAATTTGATAGGAAGTGTTCATTAAAAATGCGTGTTGTTTTTTGATTGGTAGATTAAATTTTTTTAAAAAACATGGTTTTTTGTTATATGTTTGAATAACAATTCGGTCTTATAAATTTGCGCGGTTATTGTTAAAAATACAACACAACGTCCGTTCGTCACTGCGGCACAATCGCGACCGTCTGCATGCCGCGCGCATGCTGCGATCGAGGCGCGTAGGCATAACTCGCGCTTCGTCCGTTTGTATGAAGTTGGAATACTGTATGATAATATTACCGTAGTGATACACTGGAATTTTCTTTCTTCAGCAGGAGTTAACATCACTGGCGATTAAAGTGTGAGTATGACTCAATGTAGCAGACTTAAATCATATTTAAAATTAGATGCTCATTACAGCATCTAATTTTAAATATGATTTATATAATAATTATATAACTGGTCTAAATGCGTTATGGTTTTATTAAAATCGATCGAGCTATACGTTTAGCTAGCATACTACATTTTCTTAGAAACAATAACTCAAAGAATTGTTATTTTATCTATAATGTATGTAGGTGGACAGCATACACGTTTTGATTTACTCATTTGTAGTCTTTTACAAGAAGTTAACTGTACCTACCTGCACTAGCAATAATTTTCTTTTTGATGATCCTTTAAAGTTTGTCCTACTAAATACTTACTTTTAGGTACACAAGTATACAACGAGTCTAGCCACCCACTGGTAGACCGGTATTTTTCAGGCTCCATTAAACAGACGCGACACGAGATGCGATTCGCGTGCGACACGAAGGCAGCGAGACGCGCGAGATGCGGTGCCTTTGCGTCGCGTTGCACAAAAATATAGTCGTCTATTAGACTCGTCATAGTTATAAAGTATTTGTGTATAAAAATCTACAGATTTCTAATAAACTACGTTCAATTAGAGGGTAAAAACGTCTCAATAATTATTCATGTAAATTATAAAGTTCATACACAATAAAAAAATTATAACCATTTTTCATTTCATTGACTTTTTTTTTATCAAAATTTATAAAACATTATTTTTTTCAGTGCAATTCAGTAAGGATTGTATTCATGCTAGGTACTATAATATCTTGGTTTGAAATATTAAAGAAGATTTAATAACGTTTGTTCGTAACGCAAGTAACAATTTTCTTCACCAGCGTTAAATTAAAAAATGTTCCGGCAAGCTAAAAAAGTTCCTTTGAAGTGGTTTAATTACCTTTGAAGCCTCGTTATAAAATAAAATAAAAAAATGAATTCTAAAAAGCCTCTCATAAAAATAATAAAAAAATCGAATACTAAAAAGCCTCTATATGTACCTACTTGCTTTGTTTCTTTCTGCCTACCTACTGCGTCTTGTCTTGAATGTGCCGTGGTGGCTGAGAGTATGTCATGCTCACTCAAATTTCTCGCCAGTGATTCAGCAATCCAGCTTAACCATTTGGAAAGGAACTTAATGAAGTTCCTTTCAAAATGGTAATTTCTGAATTGTGTTGTTGTTTTTATATTATAACGTTCACGTCTTTCTACATCGTTCTCACATAAATATAATTTCAACAAAGTCACCAATTTTTGTAACAACATTTTGACCTAAAAAGTGTCCGTTGAGTTTCTTACTCATTCTTTCTAATAGGTACCGATTATGCTTTGGAATGGGAACTAGCTTTATATTTCTGACTGACCGACTTCTTGGCATTCAAAAGTGCCTGTAACGAGTTACGTTAAGAACTGCTAATAGACACTAGCAAATCGAGCTACTTTAAGAACTGAAATTGTTTTGAAACTTGGCACACGTATGTAGTCCTGATGACGCTTCAACAAAATAAAGATCCGAAGTTGATCGGATGATGAAGGACAGTTCCATTGTGTTTGAGCTTATTACATTCATCTTGATGAAAACTTTAGACCCAGGCAGGGAATGACTGTCATCGAAGGTCTTATAACGGAGACAGAAGTCCCTTGAGTGAAGTTACAACTATTAACTGTGTGTGTGTGTTTACTATGCCTTCTTTGAAATTACATTATTTATAAGAAAATTAAGTGGCATCTTGCGATAACTCCGACCATGCCCTATCACTGTGAGCGGCTCTCATCTGTCATAACCGTGATAACTAAATCGGAACGCAAATTATCGATGAGAGCGCTGTCAGCGATTATGGTCTAACTCGGAATGCGGCCTTAATAAATTGAAAATATGGCTGCTTTTTTATGCTCGAAGAAGCTTTACAGGTAGAACGGAGGCGTCGCCGATTGCCTCTTATTTAAAACATGTCAATAAATAGGGTATTTGTATTTATATTATTGATTAGGTTATATCATTTTCAAACTTGATATTTACCTCAATTACCTCCTTATTTATTTGGACATAATGGGACAGGCGGAAGATACTGTTAAAAAACAAATTTTACAAAATAAAAGGTTTGTTTTTGGTAACAAATTTTAATTTAGCATCAATCAACACAACTCGGCTTCTTGCTGAATAGGCAGGTAAGTGTCGCCGAACTCGTGGACGTGCACGACGAGAATGTAATGCTGTGAACAAATGAAGAAAAAAAAATCTGTATTAGCTTAGTATTTTATAAACATGATTTATGTCATCTATTTACTAGTGATCAATTATACTTACTTCGCTGATTATGAATTAGCAGTTCCTTTTACCAGTGCCTCAGTGATCACTGCGGGTTGCTTCTGGGAAAGTGGATTGGCAGGTGTAGCAGTTGATATTTGTGTAGGTGTGATGAACTGATGACTGCTTATTCTTGTCTTACAGGTGGACCCTGTACAACAAAAACTGAATATCATTGACGGATACAAGAAATGTATAGTTATGTATCTGTTAAGTATAATTATTTAATTTAAAAGTCACGGGTAAGACTCCATGCAAAATAATTATATTTTTAATTTATTAAGTACATTAATGCTGTTGTTTCTTGTTTTTTTACCATCAGAACAAATTTACTACCTATGTTCAATCATAAATTTAATTATTACCCATGGAAAAGCTGGCAGTCTTGCCTCAGTTTGCGGCTCTCTAAAACCCTCTCATCATAATTGACAGTATCCTCAATTCGTATCGATGGGCTTCCACCTGTAGCACATTCTGAACGTCTGGCAGATCCAGCAGGTTTTTCGGCCCAAATGTTTTTTTTTATCATTGTATGCACTTTAATAATAGCAAGACCTTAAAATCATACTAATACGAGTAATGTATTAAACTTACCCTTTGCCACTGCTCCACGGACTTTGTACAACTCCTCATTGAATTAAGGGAGTTGCACAGGCTTTCCCACAGCCGTTTTGATCGGATTCTCCCGTCGGCACCCCTCAATAGTCCGCAAGCCAACTCATTAAGCTCACTCATAAAATCGAGGAAGGCCACAATTTTTGCACGAATTGCTGCTGGAGCAGTTGGGGCCATTTTACTAAACTAGCGAAAACATCCCGCGTCGTATAAATAATATTATGAAAGTACACCTAATTAAAGTTAATTAATATTTTGAAAAAAAAACTGACATTTCATTTGAAAGTTGCCGTCAGAAAGAAAAAGGGCAAAGGTATTATATAGGATAAGGCCACGATACGGATTAAAATGGCAAAAATAGTACAATTCTTTAACTAAAGACATAATAAAAACTATATTATTATTGTTAAAAATGTGGTATTTTTCTAAGAATATCAATATCATTTTTTGTTTAATAAGCTAGACAACTTCAAAGTAAGTAAACCAGTAATCGACCGGTGAAATAGCGCAGCTCTATCGTCATGCGTCGTTCGTTCACAAATATACTCTATGATTCCGTTAGAAACTCATGAATCCGAAATCAATCGGGAGTAGGGTTTAGTGCTTCGTTTCGAACTACCTTCGGACCGACCCGTATTGTCGTTGACGGAGTAAGAGAGTAGACCCCCAGATACCGGTTCCGGGCTTAGTTTAATTGCTAAGTTAGCAGCTCCGTGTTCCACGGCCACAATGTAACGCTGTTTAATTCAGTTGTGAATTGTTTGCAGGATTTAGGATGTCATATATAAAGACGGCTAAGCCGCTTTTGTTGATGTTAGCTTTGTATAATAATCTCAACTGAAAGTAACGTTGACTAAGGTATTTCAGTGTAACGTTTAGAGAATGTGAAAAATTGTTATTACATTGAATTATTTGTTTGGTCACTTTGAGAATGAAACTTGTAGGTAATTTAAAACATTCTCACCACATCTACACTTTAATAACTCTATTTCCCCGATCTATAACCCAGTTTAGTATTCATACGTATTTTAACGAGTACATTAATTCAGTTAGTTTAAATATAACAGCTGACAGCTCTTTTGTTACATATTCAGACGGTGTTCAGATTAAAATAACGTTACCTATGTAGCTAATGTCTGTTTTGAATATAATGTTTAAACCTGTTGCACTGGTTTATTTTCAACTTTCTGCGCTAAGCAGGGCATTTAAAATACGACAGTGCGTTTTCATTTAGGAGTTCACATAGATGTCGATTGGTATTAGTGAAACCACCTAAAACACGTTGGTAGTTTGAGAACACTCTCTAGAATTCGTCAACACTTATCAACAGACAACTATACAGTAAGTTTAGTTAAGTAATGAGGCAACTATTACATAGAAATAGCAGTTATTATCTAGCGGGTTGCAACTTAAGCCAGTAAGACATTTTCCTATTCAGTGTTTAGAAACAGAATCTAAACGTGGTTCCCAGAAGTCATTTGACCCCGACATACATAAAAGACGTTAGGACACCTCAATTTTGTCGAGTCACTGTTAACTAATTTTCTTTGGAAATTTGCTCGGGACAACACAAAGGTTAACTACGGTCTATACAGATTTACGTGGCCGGACACTCACCTGACCTAACGTAATGACTAAAACTTTATTAGGAACATTATCTAAGCAAACATATTTCTATCATGTCAAAACAAATTATTTTAAGCTTTCAAACGGAAGCTGTCTGGGATAACACTATAACAGTATCATTTCGTAAAACAAACCTTTTAGCAACATTCATTAAAAATAAATGGTATATTTATTCGCTGTACTGCGAATAGCTTTCAGCTCAGTAAAGTCAATTTTGTTTAATCATTTGCAGAATTTTCAGCGTTAAAGGAACTTTGCGTTTATTCGCTCTGGAACGATAAGAGTTTGTTCCTTAGCAGGTAAATGAACTTGGGTATGTATTAAATAACTTAACGTTTACGATCAAATAATTTCGCTTTCGACAGTCCCGATAAGGCTGAATGTCTTGCCGACAGCCTAGAGTCCCAATGTTCTCCCAGCTCCCAACCAGTAGACCAAGCTCACCTGAACAAGGTCGACGCTGAAGTCGAACGAAGAGCCTCCCTCCCTCCCGTCGAAGACCCTGATGATCCTCTGCCTCCCGTCACTCCAGACGAAGTGCACGACATCATTAAAGGGCTCCACGCTCGTAAGGCCCCCGGTTCGGATGGTATTACCAATAAGGTATACAAACTCCTTCCTGCCCCGCTAATAATGCTTATGACCGCCATCTTCAATGGCGCCATGAGCAACAACATCTTCCCACAAGCGTGGAAAGAAGCAACAGTCATCGGTATCCCAAAGCCAGGCAAGCCAAAGTCTGAGCCCTCCAGCTACCGTCCCATTAGCTTACTCAACGTTCTCGGCAAAATTTACGAGAGGCTTATTTATAAGCGTCTCAAAGACTACGCCGAAGCAAAGAGCCTCATTCCCAACGAGCAGTTTGGTTTCCGTCCACAACACTCGAGTATCCACCAGGTCCACCGTATCGTAGAGCACTTGTGCGCCGGTATGCAGCGTAACGCGACGACGGGTGTGCTATTCTTCGACATAGCGAAAGCCTTCGACAAAGTCTGGCACAACGGCTTGTTATACAAGCTTTACCAACTAGGAGTGCCAGATCGTCTCGTACTCATCTTACGAGACTTTTTGTCGAATCGCACCTTTCGCTATCGCATCGAGGGTGCACTCTCGTCCCCTCATCCTATTCGCGCCGGTGTCCCTCAGGGTTCCGTCATATCTCCTCTAGTTTTCACGCTGTTCACCAGCGATATCCCACAGAGTAAAAAGGCTCAGTTGGCTCTCTTCGCCGACGACACTGCCGTTTACTATACCGGTCATTGTCCCAATGCTATAGCTCGTACTCTCCAAACCTCCGCAAACGTCTTAGGCGCTTGGTTCCGGAAATGGAGAATCGAGGTCAACCCCGATAAGAGTCAGGCGGTTCTCTTCTCGAGACGTCGTCGAGTCCCACCCCCCCTTCCCAGCCCGATCACTATGTACGGCAAGCCAATCCCTTGGGAGAAGCAAGCCAAATACCTAGGCGTGATCCTTGATCAAAACTTAACGTTCAAAGAGCACATTAAGGCTGTTCGCGCGCGCGCCGCTTTCGCTCTTGGTAGACTCCACTTTATTCTGACAGCCCGTTGCAAACTGTCACTTAAATGCAAGCTGCGCATCTACACCGCAGTCATCCGTCCCATCATGACCTATGCCTGCGTTGTATTCGCGCACGCTCACCCACGTCATCTCCATAAGATGCAGACCCTCCAGAACCGTTTCCTCAGAAAGGTCACGGGTGCCCCCTTCTATGTCCGTAATATAAATCTCCACATCGATCTTAAAATGCCTACCATAAACCAGTTCATGAAACGCTTATCGAAGCGTTTCTTTGACTGTGGCATAAAACACCCCAACCCCTTGATCTCAGCGGCCGCCCGCTACACTCCTTCCCGTATTAGTAGTATTCGCCGACCAAGGCATACCTTAATCGCCCCCGACGACGCCACTACCCTCCTCCAGGAGAGTAGTAAGGCAACCAGCACGCTTCATAAGCCCAAAACCCGATCGCCGTCCTACCGTCCTCGCCGCCGAGGCCCGCCGCGACGCCCAAATCTACGCCCCTCCCGACCCTTGCTCGAGCCAGCCCGCGCCGCTGAGCCTGTAGCTTTAAATTCGTCCCTAAATAATATCATTCCTGATCCAGCTAGTCATTTGCTGCCCTCTTCCAGCGACGCCCTAAGCCGAGGTTCGTACCCCACAGGGGGTGCCCTTAGCGTGTAGTCGCTTAGTTTTTAGTTAGTATTTAAGTTTAAGTCCTGGCTGGAGGCCTTAATTTATTAGGGAATCCACAGGCAAGTCCGTCTAAGCAGACGACAACCTCATAGGTTGACCTGCGAGATGCCATTTATAAAAAAAAAAAAAAAAAAAAACGATCAAATAATTGTGTAAGTACCTTACCGTAAACGTTAAGTATTTCTACGTGTGGCCAATGATCTGGTTGTACCCGTACGATATAATGGTCACATAAGTGACTTTCATATGTGTATTGTATTGCAGTGTTTGTCATAAATCATCTATTTATTTTATTTTACAAGTTGTCTACAAAGTTCTTCAGAAAATTACGGGATTCCACCAGTTCACTGTGTTTAGTTGTTGCAAACACATGTTGCACTATTAGTAAACATAACAGTGGCCTTTTATTTGACCCAGATTTATTGTTTTTTTATGATGTAGGTATGCGGCACTGGTAGATCACTAATAAGTATTGAAAGCAGTTGCTGAATGTAGATTTCTTCCAAAAAATAGTTCTTGTTCGTAGTTAACATCCTGCAAGCAGCGTTTAATGTTAACACCGCGAAATCGAGCAAAAAAAAACAAAAACAAAATGTATTTGTGGCTGATTGACGCAACACGGAGCCATACTTGACAAAACTCGTGTGAAACTATGTTGTTTCTGTGAATAAAATATTAACTCAATAAGAATCCGGTGAGTAATCTTAGAAGTGTTTTATACAGAATTACTGAGAAATATGTGTCGATTCCGTATTGTATGTGCGGCGCCACATGCGAACAACGCATCACACTGACGTCACACAAATCCTGCATCGCGCAATCAGAGTTTTTACCGCGCAGATAGCATATATACAACTTCCCGACAACAACCGAAGCGACATCCATCTGGTCGGAGGATCCTCCCTTTTCCGAAGAGTATGAGTAAACTTTACACTCATTTCCTAATACCCCTTCAAATGATAGTTTATATCGAAAATTGATTAATATTTCGTTGAAAAAGTAACGAAAGTTTTTTCAGTGCACCAAGTTTGAACCTGACGACCGACGTATTTAGTAATGTTTTATGAAAAATGTTCTGGTTTATTATTCGAAATACGCATATAAGTATATAGCTTATTAATCTACGAACATAGTTTGGCTAACACCTACTGATATTATTGCTCATCGTATTTCCAAGAGTAAAATTCGGCAATATTCCCGCGTACTATGACAGTGGTCGTTTTTTTTTTTTTGTTATGGCCTCTCGCAGGTCAAACTGTAAGGTTGTCGTCTGCTTAAGCGGACTTGCCTGTGGTGCCCTAATAAATTAAGGCCTCCAGCCAGGACTTGAACTTAAATACTAACTAAAACTAAGCGACAACGCTAAGGGCACCCCCTGTGGGGTACGGACCTCGGCTTAGGGTGTCGCTGGAAGAGGGCAGCAAGGGACTAGCTGGATCAGGATTTATTTGATTTTGGGACGAATTTAAAGCTACAGGCTCAGCGGCGCGGGCTGGCTCGAGCAAGGGTCGGGAGGGGCGTGGATTTGGGCGTCGCGGCGGGCCTCGGCGGCGAGGACGGTATGACGGCGATCGGGCTTTGCGCTTGTGTAAAGTGCTGGTGGCCTTACTGCTCTCCTGGAGGAGGGTAGTGGCGTCATCGGGGTCGATTAAAGTATGCCTTGGTCGGCGAATACTGCTAATGCGGGAGGGAGTGTAGCGGGCGGCCGCTGAGATCAAGGGGTTTGGGTGTTTGATGCCACAGTCGAAGAAACGCTTAGAAAAGCGTTTCAAGAACTGTTTTATGTTTGGCATTTTAAGGTCTACGTGTAGATCTATATTACGGACATAGAAGGGGGCACCCGTGACCTATAGCATTGGGACAGTGACCGGTATAGTAAACGGCAGTGTCGTCGGCGAAGAGAGCCAACTGAGCCTTTTTACTTTTTGGGATATCGCTGGTGAACAGCGTGAAGACGAGAGGAGATAGTTCGGAACCCTGAGGGACACCGGCGCGAATAGGATGAGATGCGATAGCGAAAGGTGCGATTCGACAAAAAGTCTCGTAAGATGAGCACGAGACGATATGGCACTCCTAGTTGGTATAGCTTGTATATCAAGCCGTTGTGCCAGACTTTGTCGAAGGCTTTCGCTATGTCGAAGAATAGCACACCCGTCGTCGCGTTACGCTGCAGACCAGCGCATAAGTGCTCTACGATACGGTGGACCTGTTGGGTGCCCGAGTGTTGGCTTCGGAAACCAAACTGCTCGTTGGATATGAGGTCTTTGAGACGCTTATAAATAAGCCTCTCGTAGATTTTGCCGAGAACATTGAGTAAGCTAATAGGGCGGTAGCTGGAGGGCTCAGACTTTGGCTTGCCTGGCTTTGGGATACCGATGACGGTGGCTTCTTTCCATGCTTGTGGGAAGATGTTGATGCTCAAGGCGCCATTGAAGATGGCGGTCATAAGCATTATTACAGGGGCAGGTAGGAGTTTGTATACCATGTTGGTAATACCGTCCGAACCGGGGGCCTTACGAGCGTGGAGCCCTTTTATGATGTCGTGCACTTCGTCTGGAGTGACGGGAGGCAGAGGATCATCAGGGTCTTCGACGGGAGGGAGGGAGGCTCTCCGTTCGACTTCAGCGTCGACCTTGTTCAGGTGAGCTTGGTCCACTGGTTGAGAGCTGGGAGAACATTGGGACTCTAGGCTGTCAGCAAGACATTCAGCCTTATCGGGACTGTCGAAAGCGACACTATTGTCGGGGCGGATGAGCCACGCAGACGATGTCGCGGGCGGAGTACTTGTGTTCAATAACTAGGCCGGTACCAAAACCATTTACACATCTTTTTGTAGACACAATTTTATTATAGTGTGCTTATTCCGACGAATGAACCTATTGTTTTAATCAGCGAGACATTATTATAAAAGATTGTGTGTTTACGTTCATTGTGTTTCGCGAATTATTTACATATAATTTTACAAAAAATGTGTTTCCTGTAGTCTATTATTACAGCTATTGATGTTGTTTGAGAAGTTGTACCTGCACGTGGATAAAATAATATAAACATGCACGTGACCGTCGATGACAACTAAAGGTTCTGACAATATTTCTTCATAGACGGTAAACGTAGGTAAACAATTTTGTTGGTATTCGACAGTTTTAATTGCAGAAACAAAACTTAACCGAAATCATAATTCTATTGTTTATTCACCAACGAAATAATTTAATCCTTACAAACGCAGGATGATCTAGTAATCTTTTTCTACCGGTATAATAAGTACATCAATAACGCTAATTAAAATCTGAAAAAATATTAAATGGGCGTCGCACATGCTTGATTTAGCTACGGCAAAAGTCTCTTTAAATAAATAGTACCTATTGTAGTATATAAAACTTCAACACACGTAGGAATAGTTAATTTCAGAAAACAACACATTGTATTAATGAGCATAACCTCCTTGGGATGGGAGTGTTCAGAATTTCTCCAAATTCGTACGTACAGTACAAAAATGAACCAGAGTCAGTATTAACCACGATTTAGTTCAACCACAACGCAATAAAATTTGTTGAAACAATTGAATCTCTCAGAAATCTGTTACTACTAGTTGAAATTAATGGAAATCATCTTTAGCTGGTTCTTATATACCTATTAATAATTTGATATGTCGTTAATTTGATTCAGTGCCCGAACTGTTTAGATAGGACCGAGAGTGATCCATTATCCAGGTTATTACAATTGCGGATTTATCTGTTGTTGTTTATCATTATGCCGCTAAAACGGTTTAACATCAAAACGTTTTACCAAAACCAAAGATAATTTCCATTCCTAACGTAACTAAAACTAAATTGTATGCCAAGCGCATGAAGAATCTAGAGTGTACTCTAGATTCTTGCATGCGCTTGGCATACAATTTCGCAAGCGTAAAGTAGCGATACATCTTCTCGACCACAAGGAGATGCGCAATGTAAATAGAGAGTACAAGATGAGATCAGTGCGGAGGAGCTCAGACCGAAGCCCTCCGACAACCGAATAAATTATGCGTTGAGTGTTAAGTGGTGCTCCTCGACAGGGACATGTAAACATTATTAAGGTTACCATAATTTACATTGTACAAGGATAAGTGCTAATTACCGTGTAATGTAAGCAAGTAAGCAAGCTAAAGTGGCAGTGGGCTGGCCATGTTTAACGAACCGATGGACGGTGAAGCAGACGAGTCCTGAAGTAGAGACCGTATATCGGCAAGTTAGTGTGGGGCGCCTTCAGCTAGATGAACCGACGACCTAAATAATGTGGCTGTGACAAACTGGATGCGGAAGGCGGAGGACAGGGTGTTGTGGCGCAGCTTGAGAGAGTCTTATGTCCAGCAGTGAACTGCGATAGTCTGAGGTGATTGGCTGATTGATCGTCTACTGAAGATAGATAAATATACATAAAAGAACATGACATTTATGCAGGGACGAAATGAAATGAAAGCACTAGAGAATGCTTTGCATTAACTTCATAGTAATTATTAAATATACAACATTTTTCCTTTCATTCATTTAATGAAAATCTAAATTTATTTATTTGATTTTCTGCAATGTTGTATACAATGATTCAATCGCTTAGCTTCAATAGAAAGTATCGCTTTTTATTAAAATAATGTTTGGTTCTTTTCTTTTATCGTTCAAGTTGTGTCTCTCCTTATTACAGATCACTCAGTGATCTAGCTAGGTGTGCAGCGATTCACCCAACAATTAGTTGTACCTGATCCATGTAATCAATTATGCATAGATTGTAAGTCTCTCATACTACAAAACCTTTATGTAACTAAATAAATTATATTATTAGAAAGCTTGATCATCAGAATCTACGTAAAGGCATAAATTTGAGATTTTTAATTCTGAAGGATAGGTACTTAGGAGGATAACGTTCCAAGTATTTATAAAATATATAATAAGTTTGTAACCGCAAGTTTATTTTTTGAAGTTGTTTTATGTTTCAAATGCAATTTGACTTATAATACATTCTTAACACAAAATATGCTCTTAAACTGGTCGCTTATAAAACTATTTTATTTATTTGTAAATATTTTATAATTTTTCATTATTTCGAACACATTCTTAACATCTCACTTATTAGCACATTCATGAAGTTAACACAGACTTCACGTGACCCTCTCTTGCTTATGGCGATGGTTGACGGCTCGAGCGGGTCTAGCTACGCTCGCACCGCTCGCACCGGGTTATACTTTATGTATATCGCATTAAACAAACAAAAAAAAAACCTGTGTTCCTTCGTAATCCTAATTAAGGTAGGATTACACTGCTGAATACTTTGTACGGCGTTTTTGAAGCTTTCTTGGTTAAGCAAAAAACCTCAAGAGAAGAGAACATGACCTGTTTGATGTAGGTAAAACTGAGATATTCTGTCTTGTCTGGTCCGACTACGGTGTGTACATAAAAAAAAACGGAAACCCAGTTGGAGTATTTCCTCAATTTTAAATTGCATTTTTAAGCTGTGTAGCCAGTTTTCAGTTATTAATTAATGGCGAAATCCAGTCCATTTCTGACGCGTGATATTACTACATTTTCCGCAAATTATTTCTTTAGACTTGTACAGAACAAAGCACTAACAATATCATAACTTTAAGTTCTCAAGAAAGTTATTATAGTGACAGGAGCAGTTTTAAAACACTTTTGTTAAGCGCTACACCTGAGTGTCTCCTCAGCGTTTTCTTAATGAACTATAAACTTCAACAGCGGCTGAATTGTGCTCGTTCACTTCAACTCTTACAAAGGACTCGTTTCTCTATTATGTGCCGTGAGAATAACGCTGCTAAACGTGGTTACTGGGGCCTTTACGTACAGACCCACTCCATTAGGCAGCGCGGCACTACTACTGGAAAAAATTATAGCCGTCGACTTTTTATTTCTTCCCTTTGAGAACTTCATGTAAATCTACAGCTAGGTGCCGCCATTGCAAAATGCACTACAAAGTTATCCCGACGAAGTTATTGTTTGGCAAAACTTTTAATTATCGATTTTCGAAATGGTTTTGCGCTAGTTCGATAGCTGAGCATTCAGAACACGTTAATAATGGATTTGTTTGTAGTTAACGTTGGCCTTTTAATATTTGTACCTGGCACATCGTGACAGTTTCAAGAGTAAATGTTGTTATTATCTTCCTGCTCTTCCATTTTACTAGTGGGTGGCGCAACACTTTTTTACTTCCATTCTGTGTGTAAATAAGTAGGTAGGAAAAAGTTTAACTTATAATTAAGTTAAACTTTTTTAATGAGAAATGTTAATATTACATACATACTCGTAATAATTTAAATCGTTCTCAGTAATTCATCATTTGAACCGAAAGACTAGTGCTGAACAAAGGCCTCCCCCAAGTATCGCCACTTTGACCGGTTCTATGTTTCTCGCAATCTGCTTATTCCTGCGGCTTACACAAGGTCGTCGGCCCACTATGTGGGTGGCCTTTCAACGCTACGTCTTCAGTACGCGGTCGCTACTCCAGAATCTGTTGGCTACATCGGCCATATGTTTTGCGAGCAATGTGGCCTGCCTACTGCCACAAAATATTGCCTCACTACTTATGTTTTATACATTTGTGCAAAAACTCGAGTCTAAAAAAACACTGCTACGAGTATACGATTTTACTGAAATTAAAATGAATGCGGCTGCTAAACGGTTGCCTACTATTCATTTACTTGGAGTATTAGGTATGCGCGTACAGTCCGCGAGGCCTAAGCTGAGCTTTGCATTTGTGTGAGATTACCAATTGCACCAATGTGATAGCGCTATGATCACGCGAGGGACGCACGGCGCCTCTGGCCATTTGTCCGATTGCCAAACAAGGACGCATTGCTATGTGCACTCACACAAATGCAAAGCTTAGTGAAGGCCCCGCGGACTGTACCTACTTACTTTACCATGCAGTTTTCAACATAAAACGTTAAAATTTGGAAGCTCATTTCATTTCTTTTTGGCACATTTCATTTTACGTTTAAATAGATTAAAAAAAAGGAGAAGGTTCCTTCTCAATCCAGTTGTATTTTTTAAATTATTTGTTACCTCAGAATTACATAATTTAGAAACCAATTTGAAAAAATCTTCTTTTGTTTCAAAGCGTATACTTATCGAGTGGTCCGATATACATTTGGTCTAGTTCTAATGAGTGTTGTTTGAGTTTACTTCAATGATACGTCTTTTTTCCACTTAGTGTATGTTGATGATGTTCTAATAACTTCCTGTCAATGTTATTTACTTAGTAAGTGAAGGCATACGTATTTGTGTGGGGTATGTACCACAACTAAAAAGTGAAAAATGTTACAATAAATAAACTAAGGGGAACTACTCGAGAAGTAGGTGTCGTTCGTTTTTGTCACTGACTTAACACCGACAAAATTAAAGTTATTTTCCACTTTATAGTGTCTTTTTTGTAAGTCTGTTGTTTTTTTTTTGCTAGATACCACCGCTTTAACGTGTAATTAATTAATTTAATTTATCTAGAATTTCTCGGTAGCAGACTGGAGTCTAGATTTGTGCCCGGTTGATGGCAATAGGCTCGCCCCATATTACATGGGAATCAAGCATGACTGGCATGAGAGTGTACTATAGGTACACCTCTGCCTAACGCTTCTGGTATTACGCGTGATGTTATGTTATGTTATGTAGGTATCCCATCGCGGTGTCATCCCAATGCAGATTGGACGGATGCCAAGCGCGTATTATTTATGGCGATACTACAAAAGCACGAGGTTTTGATTTACTATTTATTGTAAACAAAGAATTTGTAATGCACCTGATGCAAATCATGTCACGCTTGTTAGCTTTAAATAATGTCTGTGTTTCTCAGTCACGTACAACGAGTCGGCACAACAATAACTATCAATGGTGAAATATGACACACGGTCATGACACAGTATTAAAAAACGTAAATGTGCGGATTTTGGAACGATATGCAAATTGTAGCTCGTTCGCAGGATCATAAGGCTGGCTACACCGAGTGCTGGGTTAGCAGAAAGTGCGCACGATAGCCATAAACGAATCATGTCCAGATGTCAGCTTCGATTTGTTTTTTCTCGTCCACGTGTAAGATGTGTGAAATATGAGCCGAAAGTTAAGATTTTGTTAAAAGTGATTTTGTGAAATTTCGTGTAACACCGTACGGTACACGAAACTTTCACAGTCATATAATTTGATGGTAAGGCGCTAAGCAGGCGTTGAAATGAAAATTATGCGACGATAGAACATATGGAAATCACAGCAGTCTGTTTGTCCTTCGTGTGCGTCATTGCATACATTTATACGTTCTATCGTCTGTGACAAATTGTCCAACGTCTTTTTAGCGCCTAACTGATGAAGTTAATCTCAAACACACTAATAATAAAAATAGTGGCAGATACATATCATGTTGCGAGACCGATTAAAATGTTAGTCAGATTTGCCGTACATGTTTGTAATATTCTTACTGCATGTATCCACACATAGGTATCAGACACGGAAAGTCTTAAATTGCTGGAATAAAGAGGTCCCTTAATGAAACTATCATTAAATTACAGAAATGCCGAAATTACCGATAAATGTTCTCGTCCGGTTATTAGACGAGCATGGCTTGGCCCTAGCATTGCACGGCATCGTGTTTGTGACACCAATTTTGAAGCCCTGATCTGATACATTTTCATGTGAAGAAATCTTCGAACAGACTTTCTCATCACAAAATCCCATTCAAAATGCCAAGATATTAATTTATTTTATCCAAAGAGCATAATTTGCAAAAGAAAATATACATGTAAAATACTTACCTAACTCTGAGTAACTCGTTGTGTCTACACGAACGACGATAAATTTGAGTACAACCAATATATCAACCTGAAACAATAATGTAACAAAGTGCCATGAAAAATGAGAGACCTTATTAATAATTTGCTAAATTAAAATGAAATACAATTCAATCGCGCATGAGTGACGCTCAATATAAATTAACAATGTTCGAAATTTATCATATCACTGACTCATTACCTGCGCGCGTAGTTCAAGCATCCTTAATGGATCATTTTAAAGACTCACCGATCGCTGACGAATGTTGGAACATACCTAGAAACCACCAACCAGTGATTCCACGATCGCTCTTTCATGGATTCATTCATCTAAACACCGTTGGCACATATTCGTAGCCAACCGCGTGACTGAAATTAAGTAAAATTTATCCCCTGACCGTTTTTTTCACATAAATCGGATAGAAAATCCCAGTGATTGCCTATCAAGAGGATTATCACCCCCACAAATTATTAATCACCCGCTGTGTGTGGCACGGTCCAACCTGGATTGGTCATCCAATGTCTAACTGACCAATTGCGCACTTTCTTAATACAACACCTTTGTAGTCGTTGCCTACCTATGAGGCCGACGCAGGCCAAAGAACAATCCAGCCCTCTGGTCACGTGAAGTGTCGACTAGAGAAATTTGTTTAAAAAGGAGACGCTCACTCGGGCCCCATGACCCGAGCGTTTCGACCCCAAACAGCTCAAAACTATAGTTACCCATAAGGTTACAGTATTTGCGCCGCTTGAGGGCCTCAGCAGCCGCAGAAGCAGCGCCAGCACAGCTCGCCGTGCTAGGAACATGAGATGGCACAAGGGTATCGACACAGGTTGCGTCCCACACCAGAGGCCTACCCATCTTCCAAGGCAACAACGTCATACCGTCTGGTCTCTTTCCATCGTCACGTACCAAACCGTTTGGTTCTAAAACCGCAGGTACACCGGCGACAAGGGCTCGACGAATAATATCGTTGATGCTGGCGTGCCGTGCTATGCGACATGCGCTCCTGTAGCAGGACAGGCCATGGTGCCCGAGACTGTCGACAGCTTCACCGCAGTGACACCGATGCGGAGCAACACAAGGTGCGCCCAAGCGGAGACATGTAGCGTGCCGAAACTATGAGTCATAGTGCCTATGGTGGATGACGGGAGCGCCTGAAGCCACAAGCCTGACTCCCATTCTCCCACAGCCAGCATTCGGGCACGCTGAACAGTATTAGGTGACGTGTCTATATCAGGGTATTCCGTATAATACTGCAGAGCGGCACGTCCCACTGTCTCTGGGAGGACGGGTTGTCGGGGAAAACCGTATTGGGACAAGCCATTTTCCAAGCGTTCAACGCATCGGTCAAACGGTACTTCAATATTGACCAGTGAAGAAGATAAAATATTCCTGGTTAATTTATCAGTACTGTGGACCGAGGAGAGGAAGGCCGGTAAACTTATACTTGAAATTTTGCGGACGCCGAGACCACCTAGGCGAATGGGAAGTGTGGCTTGCTGCCACGCTCGGTCGTCCAGGGCCACATTTAGGATCGAAGTTAGTGTGTTTCTAATAATTTTGTGTACTTTTTCTAAAAGTTGTGGATGTTTCCACAGATGGGAGGAGCGAAGGTTATATGTAAATTTTGGTCCAAAACAATAGGTTCGAATGAGTGTGAAGGCCGAATGAATGTTAATTTTGAAAAGTCTTTCCGAGACATCATTGAATTTTTTTATTTTAACTTCAACGAACGTTGGAAAGTTTCGTCAAAAATTGGCGGCCCTAGGAGGTGAAGAGAGTCTCTTTCCGTAATTTACATATTTGGTGCTACGGTACAAAATTTTGCTATAGTAGTCTATCTGTCAGTGGTTTCGGGAAGATAAATTTCACATTTTGAAAAGTTAAGGTCTAGGCCAATAGAACTGAAATTTTCTTTAAAAAAAGTTAAGTCTTTTAAGACTGTGTCTACATCACCTCCTAGGGTTCCGTCATCGAAATACCATACGTTGAATTTTGAATTTAGCTGTCGAATGATTGGATTTATTGCCAAACTAAAAATGACTGGCCCAAGAGGGTCACCCTGTTGGCAACCAACAGCTGATTTCAAAAGGTTGTCTTTAAAAAGTAATTTAAAGGGGTACCTGTAACATTGATATAGAAAACTGTAAAATTTGGGTATTTCTTTTTGAACTTCTGCCAACAAGGTGTCCCTGTTTACGGAATTGAAAGCATTCTTAATGTCAACCTTAAGGATGACCTCACCTTTAGCACTATTCAGGAAAGTGGATAATGCATGTACCGCAGCCTCACAGCCCCCTTTAGACCCAAAGCCCAGCTGTAGGGGCTGGAATTTGCTGGCCGTGTTTTGCTGTAAAAAGCACAGCAAATTTTGGCTGCGATACGATGGTAAGTGGACCCTACGGCCATGGGACGAATGCCGCCATCCTTCTTGCGCAGGGCACATAGATTTGCACCGTACAAAATATCAATGACGGGTTCGTTCACATTGCCGGAGAGCATGAAATGGATGAAGGGCCGTCAGCTCCTTCAAAAGGGTCTCACCAGCCTCCCCGGCGCCTGAACACATTAAGTCCTTGAGATGTTGAGGTGTCAGGCCGTCGAGGCCGCCGGCGGAGCCACTTCGAAGGAGTACACAGCCGCGCATACTTGTTGAGCTGTAATTTCAAGTGAGTTGTATTCCGAATGGGGTGGGTCAGGGAAGGAGAGGTAGAATTCTTAACGGGAAGGTTTGCTCCCAAGCACTAATAGAGTTCTCTCGGACGGCCAGGCGGATACTACGCGCTAAACAGGAAGCCACGGATGGTCTCGTGCCACGAGGAACTCTCTTTAAAACTGGAGTTGACGTTTTAATTGTTGCAAGGGTTTTCCAAAAGTGTTGAGCGGGTGAATGAGGTGTTAGGAAAGTGTGTACTGTCGGGCATGATGAAGGCACATTGTGGGGTTTATGTTTATTCCCCAAATGTACCTTCAAGCCTCGTTCACCTTTAAAAAAACGTGCTTGGGGACAATGAGGGCATCTCACTAGGGTATCCAGCGATGTGGCAGGTTGACTGGCGCTTCGTACGGCGTCACTACTGTCGTCAGTGTTCAGCATAAAAAAAACAAAGACTGCTTACACGACTTTACGTTCACACAATAAAGGTACCTTTAAAATCTAAAATAAAATTACAATAACAAAAATGACATATTAAAAAATTGTCAGAGCTTGACTGAAGCACAATGACAGCGGCGCAGTCGCGCTGGCCTAGTATTGATTTTATTTTATTTATTTTAATAAAAATTCTGCAACTGCAGCAGCAGCACGCTTCAAATTAGCGTTCTTCGCAGCAGCAACGACCGGGACAGAGGCTGCCAGAGCCGATACTGGATGAACTGGCTCACTTTACTCGGGCTCACTGGGATTCGGCGCAATCTTGTCCAATTCAGCGAGGGACACAACCCGATGACGCGAACCATTGGGACCAAAGACATACACGCAGTCTGCCTTAGTCCAGCTCGTGGTGACACCGCTTCTTTCCCTCTTAGCCAAGAACACATCATGCCGCCCCTTTGTTAGGAACTCGGACATTGTGACGCCTGTAGATTTTAATTTGGATTTGAAAAAACAAAATGTTTTCCCGAATGGCAAGGCCAAGCTTAAACAGGATTGGTCTGGTTTTATGGCTAGTAGCTACGACTCGTCCCATCCTGTGACATCGGTTGATGTCCGCAACCGCAACTAACGTGAAGTCAAGTATTTGTAATTTGTTACAAATCACCTCAGTAATCACCTTTGCGGTGTCCTCCTTCTGCTCCTCATCAACACCATGCAACTGCAAGATATTTCTTCGTCCACGCATCTCTTTTTGGTCGACATTACGAGCTAGTAGCTCCATCTGTTGCTGCACACTGTTTAGAGCCTGCGTGATGAATGACCGGAACATTACAAACTCAGCAGCTAGGCTAAAAATTGTGACAGGTATCCGATGGGCCTTCTGAAGTTCATATTCAAAGGCGGTCATCTTGGTGCGAAACAACTCCTTCAATTCAGTCAAAGTGCTTGTTAGTGAATCCATTGTGACGAATTGAAGTGAAAGTAGTAGATTGAAAGAGATATATTGTGAAGAGATAACGCTACACCAGCAGGTAAATTATTGTTTATAATATTTCTATTACATTATATAAAATTTCAAGTAAGAGGAATTTTTTCTTTGTGTAACTACACTTGGGAGCAAATAAATCGAGCCACTTCCTTTTTCACGCATTATGGTTATTATTTTTGGTATTATGGAACGCATCGATTCGAAACATATATCGCCTAAAAGGGTATTTAATAACCTTTACAATGAGGGTAGTTAGTTGTCAAAATTTCATTTTAATTAAAGTTTAAAGGGTAGAATAAAATTATCGCATTTAATTTGCTTATGACATTTTTATTGTACTCTGTTAAGAAAAGATTAAATTTGAGGTTTTTGTTAATCATACCCATATTACTTGTTATTGTTGTCTTTATCTGTGTCTGTGTAATCAAAATAACCTGATAAAATGGATACTACACCGACGGAAGCTGCCCAAGTTGTAGCTTTACTTGAGGTTGGACACGGACAACGTGAAGTGGCACGCAGACTTCATTTGAGTCGTTCAAAGGTACAGCGGGTATACCGCAGGTATCTGGAGACTGGTGCTTTTGTTCGGCGACCTGGAACTGGCCGACCACGGGCAACAACAGAACGTGACGACCGCTTTATTGCAACCAATTCGTTGCGCGACCGTGGACTTAATGCTGTTCAGCTACAGCAAGCGTTACGTGACGTTCGAGGTGTCGCAATCAGTAGGTGGACAGTGAGACGAAGACTAAAGGAACGAAATTTAACATCACACAAACCAGCAACTGGCCCAAAATTGACTGTAGCTCATCGCCGATCTCGCTTGGAGTTTGCTCGAGAACACATTAATTGGACGTTAGAAGACTGGAGGTCAGTTTTGTTTTCTGACGAGTCAAGAATCTGTCTTTTTAGCAATGACGGGAGAAACCGAGTGTATAGACGTCCTGGTGAAAGATTTGCCCAATGTTGCATTCGAGAAACTGTGAGTTTTGGTGGTGGTTCTTGTATGGTGTGGGGAGGAATTTCTCTAGACGGAAAAACGGAACTTGTCTTCGTCGACCCCGCCAACGATGGCAGTGGTAGACGTGGATTAACAGCTGACCGACACATAACTGACATTCTTGAAGACCACGTAATGCCGTATGCTGGTTTTGTCGGAGAAAATTTCTTGTTTATGCATGACAATGCGAGACCTCATACCGCGCAGATCGTTACGGAATACTTGTCTGCGATCGGGATTCAACAAATGGTATGGCCAGCACGAAGTCCCGATTTGAACCCGATCGAACACCTATGGGACGAGCTAAAACGGAGAGTCCGAGCCAGGGTTCCCGCTGTTTCATCCATTCCCGAGCTTAAAGTCGCTGTGCTTGAAGAGTGGGAGAACGTACCACAATATGTCATCGTAACTCTGATCAGATCGATGACTAATAGGCTACAAGAATGCATCAGGGCACGGGGGGGTAATACCAGTTATTAAAAATATTTTTTTTGCAATAATTTTGTTTTTTATTGTTTTTATGGACTGTTTTAGCCCTACTAAACTTTCTATCAAAATTACCATTTTTCTTGCAGAGCCAATAATTTATCATTCAATAAGGTTATTATTCAATAATTTACCCTCATTGTTAAGGTTATTAACTTAACTTTTAGGCGATATATAATTCGAATTGATACGTTCCATATTCCCAAAAATATTTACCATTTTACGTGAAAAAAGGTAGTGGCTCGATTTATTTGCTCCCAAGTGTATTACAAATACCCAGAAGCGAAAAAAACTTAACTAATCTTTAAAGGTTTATGAACCTTTCTGACATAGTGTCCTCTTTATAAATGATGTGAATACACTAATCTTTGTTCTTGAAAATGCGTTTCCCACTGTTTCCTTTAAAACACATAGCGTTCGTTGATAATGCGTTCTAAATAATTTTACTATAAATTTTCTACGTATTATGAAAGTGGCATTCGTTACCTGTACAAGCAGGAAACCCGCGATCTGTGCTTCCCGTGTTGAATCTGTCACTTGTCAACTGTCATTCACATAGCGTTTGAAAATTTTGCCGCCAACGTACGAAAAAGAATAATCTCTCGTTAATTTTCTTAGAAAATTAGTCAACTTTCAAGTAAAACTTGATAGAAAGTTAATAATAGTGCTTGTGGTAAGTGATATATAAATGCCCGAAGTGTTACGTTGAACGTTAGTCAGCAAAATGCCGAAATGGTGAAAGAAAGCTCCCGTTATAATAATATACGTGATCCGCATGGTCGCCAGATGCCCTCGAAGCAACCGTTTGTAGCGGATCTGAGCGGCGATCCTAAGTGCACTACTGGGGAAAGAACGCTCTTCATCCTCGGAGGAAAAAATAAGGACTAAAATAACGTTTTGCTAAGGCTGCATATCGTGGGTAGACGTTATCATGGACGTTAACGTGTTTATAAAATGTTGTTCTTTAATTCCTAAATCAAAATGTCACAATTTGAAATACCTACCTACCTGATTGGTAGCCTTATACGTTCTCTTAAAGATTGTAGGGCGTTTGACTAACAGTGCTACTAATCTGAAGTGTGAGGGAAACAAAAATAAAACGCATTAAAAAAGAACGACGGACGAAACTTAGTTTTGACAATTTTCAGGCCGCCAAATCTTATGAATCAAAATACGACGTTGACAATTCGGAAAAAGAGGCATGCATATTGGTTGATATACATCAAGGTCGTCGTCTGGAACACGGTGTATAAGTATTTCTAAAAACGGGATTTAATTTTAAGACATAATTCTGGTAATTTTATCATGTAACTTTTACGCTTGAGAACAATTTAATATCAGGTGGTATTAAATTCTTCTCAAGCGCCAAAGTAATTTGTTAAAGCGGTTGAAAGAAAATGGCAAATTTAATCATAAAGATAAAACAGAAACGTAATTCATGACATCGGGTAAGTTGTAATTTGTTACACTGACTTTATTTCACCACTTCATTTTTTTTTTCTCTTTATAAGTTTGAGAAAACGCTTGCATCATCCAGTTGAAACTATCATGACTAGTGAAAGCGTAGACTGTTCGTCTGCTATACATTACGACCAGTACAAGGACGTAAAAAAGTAAGCAATGAAAACTAGTACTAGATTTTTGTATAACAAAATCTTTTCAATACGATGCCGATGACACAATCGACTACCATTTGATATTCAGAGGGTAAGCGAAATCACGAAACCACTATTTATTTCTGTATTTCAAAACCGTTTTGCTGGTTACGAGTTATAAACGATATACTTTTCTTCTTCAAACATTTCTCTTAGAATTTATGATATAGTTGAGTAAAAGAGGACCTATACAAATCACTCACGTAACCGCAACATTGAAAAGTGGAAAACTATGACAGTTCAACTTCATTGAATTTCATTGAAACTTGGACGATAAGTGAATGTTCATAAATAAATGGCTGTCGTTGTATTTAGATAACTTTAAAAAAATACAAATTCATTGTTGAGTACGTAAAACGACTACACGGTTGCCACGACGTAGCTGTCGTGATGACGTCATGCCTACGACCGCTACGCTGTTCAAGCTTTGGCGTAAACGTTTATTTTGGCAGTAGCAAAACATTAAAGGCCAAACCCATTAAACTAAGACAGATCGAAACTGATGGTAGACAGTACAATAGGCCGTAAATCATATAATTGATTAGTAGATGCGTAGTCTCTACTAGCATCAATGGACTTTTCTGTGCTAAAGCAGGAAAGCTGTTTTGCAAGTGCAAAAAAATGCATTTATAGAAACTCGTTACTTGTGGCGCGAATTCTTTAAAAATGTATCAAAGATCGATTTATGTGTGCCTGGAATAGGCTGAACTTGAGTGAAATTTGTGTATATTTATTTCATATTTCGTATTCCTTTTACGTTTTCGTTTTCGTGATCTCAGTAGAAGGGTAATATGTATTGAAAAGGTTTTTATTGAGTTGGAAAAATCTTGACAATGCCTTCTTATATCAATACAAATGATGAAATACTAAACCAATTTGAGAAGGAATAGTCGTTATTCTGTCGAAATGTTATCACGTTTAGTTTGGTTAGAAGTAGTTAGGCATAATAAAAGTGAAGTGCTCTTGAAACGTGTTGTTATTGGACCTGTACCTTGTTTTTCTATCATATTTTCCTCTGAAACTGGGTCTAATAGGACCTTCCAGTTACATGTTAGAGACAGAACACATTTATTTACTTAAGGAGTAACATTTACTTTAAGAGATAGCAATTTAATTACATTTATTTTCCTGTTAATAGAAATAATGGTTTTCGTTTGTGATATTTGGGTTGTTACTAAGGCTCATTGAAATTTTTCATTGAGTTTATAATTGTTATTTATAATTTTGTTTTCTGTTTATTTCAGGTACGAGACCACACACACTGTTTACAAGTTACAACTGATGGGAGACCGCAATTCAAATAGCTGTGTCAAAAAGGCAAAGTTAATAAATGAAACACTAACTATGAGTTTCCAGGAACAAATGTTCTTATTTTGATTTCCAACCAGAAACTTTAACATAAATACTCTAGTCACCCCGCGCGTAGAATAGCGTGCACATAACAATTACGCTGTGCGTAATAATACTCTCATATTTTTTGCACCGTCCTTTTTATGAAGAGCGCAGCATGCAGCCTTTAACAACATTGTTGGAGTCTCCTGGACGCACACCAATAATAATAAACATTATGTGTTCTGTGCAACGACTTTTGTTTTTATTTTTATAATTATGCTATACTTTGGCTTAAACCCGAAACTCTTTAAACCCGAGAGATTGATAGGTTTTTCCATCTCCAGTATGTGAAAAGTGGTTACAGATATTATTTAGTTCGGCCGTAAGTAATTAGTTTGATCACTCATCGCTTTCAGACTGCAATCATTCTTTATATGATCCTTAATATTATCCTGTCGTTCAAAGAACCTTTCTGGCAGCTAATTTATGGGAGTCGCAGTAAAAATTGTAACGGCCTCGGTACTCCTAGTGATCGGCTTCCGTCTTTGGCAAGCGTCCAATCCAAAGTCGCGGGGGCAATAATACGGACAATGGAAGTGCAGTGTAGGTGTCGTTATCAAAAGCAATTGTCTTGTGTGGCTTTCAAATATAATTATTTCTGACAAATTATGTATTAAAGAGGAGTTAACATTTTATAATATATTATGATGAAGATGGACTTGTTGCAGTCTCGTAATACTAATTTAACAGAAACATTTGTTTAAACTTTCCTGTATACAAAGTTTTCAGTTTTGGTCTCAGCAGCCCAAATATGAAGATAATCCGGATTGGTGACGCGGTAGCAAGTGACGCATAGTCCGTGTGAGAAGCAGCTCATCCTGAGATAGACGCCCACAGCCTACAGTAGTCATTTCCCATTGTGAAGTTTTGCGTTTTTAGTGAATTCAATAGACTACAGATCATTTCTGACGAACAACTTTCACTAAAATAATATTCCAGAAGATTGTAAACACACAGGACTTGTCATTAACCGTCGTCAGACCATAGATAATATTTTTTATAACCAAAGATGACAGAAGGGAATTGTATAAAAAAGTGTAAAAGAAGGATTGCACCACTTACACGTTTATTATTATTAGAAATAGAATAAAAAATAAAGTATAAAATGAAAAAAAAATACAGTTGCGGAATAGGTAAACAGGCGAAAATGTAATGAATGTACGAGAAAACGTTATATAAATTATTGGGCGATAAATCTTTGTTACACTAGTTAACTAACTAGGAAATCGATTGCAATCGGCCTTCAAACGAATATTATCTTATGTTATAAGTTATCCCGATGGAAACAGTCTTGGTTAAAAACCAACTAGCTTGTGAATATTAACCCGAGGGGTATTACCACTAAAATATTAATCCTAATCCTGGTGAAGCGCAGCCTCAACATTGATTCTGACGGAATGTAACCTTGGAGTTTTAAAGTAAAGTATTAAGTTAAAAACCAACTAGACTAAGAATATTAACCCTAGGGGTATTATTCCTAAAATTTTAATTAAAGGTAATGGTTTAAAGTATCGAGTTGATCCTGGTGAAGCGCAGCCTCAAGGTTGATTCTGACGGACCGTAACCTTGAAGTATTAAAGAAAAGTATTAAGTTAAGTTAAGTTATCAGCCTATTATTTTCTCACTTCTGGGACACAGGCCTCCTCTCTATGAGAGGGAGTGGGCCGTAATCCACCACTGTCACTCACATGTATCAAGTGTGTCAGTTCTTATGTAGAAACGATACTCTACCTGATCATAAAAAGGACATATTGTGTAGCGAGTTGTTTATGAACAATGTGTACTTTGCAGGTAACAACAACAGCATCGCTGGAGATGTATGTTTCTAGCATCGCGTTTATTCGCGAAGACTGTCATTCCACTTTGTCATAATTATATGTATTATGAAAATGACATTATAATTATATAAAAATATTTCAGTGATGTTTATTTTAGATGGATGTATGTATGTAAGTATATTCATTTATTGCATATTTTTATTTATTAGTTTTTTTTTACTTAGTATATTTTGTTTTCCCTTTTACTCTCACACGTTGTCTACATCTTTTTTTATAGACTCGACATAGTGGGGAAATTGTATTGATACCAGCATTCTTAACTAGAGATTGATTTTTTTATTTTCTTAATAATCTTTTTTGAAGTTACTTTTGCTTTTACGAGTCTTACAGTAGGCTAAATAATAGTAGTATAGTTCTTACATTGTAAACCTCTTTTTTATGCAATAAATCATTTTAGGGCGAATTTCAATAAACTTTATACCTAGAATAATCTTATCCTGAGAATAAATGTTGAATCGTTATTAAACACAGATTACAAGATATCTGACTTTTGTAAAATCAGTCCTTAGTGGAATAAGAAAGCGATTACGTTGAAAATGAGCACTCATCGAAATAAAGTGATTGTGAATTTAAATTGAAAAAACGGCTTTGAGACGCAGATTTATTTACGTTTCAATGCTGACTAAGATTTGAGAGTTTAGATCTCCTTTAATAAGTGAGCTTCTTTCCACTAATAGGCACTCGTATGGGAAATACTAAATGTTAAAACTTTGTCGTTAAGTATTCGAATGATAAACAAAAACTTATACAGTAGTTCACAATTTCGGAACATTTTGGTAAAATAACAACTACTACTAACTAAGTTGACTCTTCCAGGTGTATACTCAATATCCAAATTGTAACACTGCATTTTCATTGCCCAACGAGCCAAACGACCACTGGGTGTCTTCAGAGACAATAGCCATTTCAATGGTTGGTGATCGGTAGCCACACGAGTCTGCGCTCCTTCGATGTATCCTCTGAATTTGTCCAGAGCCCAGACAACCGCTAGAGCTTCGCGCTCTGTCGTGTGGTAGTTACGCTCGGCGGAGGTCAGCAACCTACTCGCGTATTCAATAGGTCTTTCTTCAGTAGGATTTTCACCTTGCATTAAAACTGCTCCAAGCGCATAAGCACTTGCGTCCGTGCGCAGTACAAAGGGTTTCTCAAAGTTTGGTTGGCGAAGAATGGGGCTAGTTGAGAGCCGTTGCTTTAGCTCTTCAAAAGCTCTTTGCTCATTCTTCCCCCATTGCCATCGTCGATCTTTTTTGTGAGGTCCGTCAAAGGACGCGCTACCTCTGAAAACTGCGGGATAAATTTACGGAACCAAGAACAGGTTTGCAGGAAAGTCTTTAGCTCTTTAAGGTTCGTCGGTGGCTTCATGTTCACCACCACTTCAACCTTCGTGGGATCAGGCTCGATGCCACGTGCCGAAATGACGTTTCCCAGGTAAGTGACTCTATCCCTAGCAAAAACACACTTACTTCGGTTTGCTTTTAGGTTGAACAGGCGGAGGCGCTCGAAGACCTGCTGCAAATCCCTCACATGGGATTCTAGATCCTCGCAGATCACCAGGATGTCATCCAAGTACGCCACCACAGTGATGTTCCTCAAACCAGCTCGAAACCTGTCAATGAGGTGTTGGAATGTCGACGGAGAAATCTTCAAGCCAAACGGCATACGTCGGAAACGAAACATTCCAAAGGGTGAAATAAAAGTCGTTTTGTCCCTGTCTTCAGGAGCTACTTCTATCTGCCAATATCCAGCCTTCAGATCTATGGTTGACATCACACTGTTAGCCTTGGTGGACAGCAGAACCTCATCAATAACAGATAAGGGATACTTATCCGTTTTGGTCACTTTATTTAAGGCCCTGTAGTCTACGCAGAACCGTACTTCTCCGTTTTTCTTAGGCACCAGCACTACTGGGGATGCCCACGGTGATTTTGTTTCCTCTATGACTTCTTCTTCTAGCATTTTATCAATCTCTTTTCTTATGACCTCTTTCTTCGCTGGTGTCACCCTGTAAGGCGGCACTGAAATCGGAGCACTGTTTCGAGTGTCTATCCGATGCAAAGCAAAAGTAGTTGGTCCTCCCCCTGGTTCAAAGATATCCTTATTGGACTCCAGCAGGTTGGTGAATTTACTGCGTTCAGATGATTGCAGGAGAGTACCCTCGTCATCGCGGAGACAAAAAGCAGCGCACACGGTTTCAATAGGTGAACAATAGTGTAACTTCTGTGAACTTGCTTATAATAAAAGTGATGACCGGGCCGGCGCGCGACCATAGCGTGCGTACGTTTACATCGATTGCCCGCTCGCGTTGTACTAACTGTCGGTGACGCGCGAATATCGCTCGGCACCGACTCGGGCGCTGATTTGGGCGGAGCGCCGACTCGGTTGAAGGTACTGAGGAGTGCGGGCTTGTGGCGAACGACTATTACGCGCTACAGCCTTATCACAAAGGAATAAAGCCTTTTCAAATGCACGACTGAATTTGCAACTCACTCATAGTTATCCTATGTGTAAAGCGCGTAAAAAATTGTCAATTTAAGGAAACTTAAACCTTGTTCCAATGCAGTACGTCTTATTTAAATGCAAAACCGACTTTTTATTACATTAATTCTTGTCCTGTTAAAAAAAGAAGTTAATTTAAGGCAATTTAGATCTTATCTCAAAGACATAAAGCTTTTTTAACTGCGCGACCAAATTTGTAGATCGTTTTACATGTTCGTTTGTTTAGAAAAGCCAAAATATTAGAACATTTGTACGAGTAGTACTTCTTTTGCAAATGAAAGATTAATGTGAAAGAGCGAGATGTATTAATTTGCCGACTTACAGCTTTGACGTTTGACATGCAGACGCACGCGCCGCCACTGCCCGCCTCACATCGAATGTTTAGTTACTCTCCTGCAGCGACAAGTGTTCCCGAATTTAATTTTTGTTGCTGTCACATTTATTTGTTTACGCGCGCGATGGCATTCCATACACCAATATTCAGTACACGGAGATGGTGAGGACACTGGCTCGTTGCAACGATAATGTCGAGTTAGCGTGTCGAGAGTTCAACGAACGATATGATACTAGAGTGAGCGCCAGGACAATGTTAAGTGCAACTCAGCGTCTGAGGGACTCCGGTACCTTTCGTCCTAACACGGCAATAGATAGAGGGGCAAATGTGCGCACTACTCGCTTACAAGCAACAATATTAAACTATTTTGACGAAAACCCAGAGAAGGGAACAAGAGAAGCAGCGCCATTATTCGACTGCAGCCACATGTACGTGTGGCGAACATTACGCGCTGATGGTGAACTCCCGTATCACCTGCGACGTTGTCAGGAGCTGACGCCGAACGACTACTTGCCACGTCTGGAATTTAGTAGATGGTTGTTAGAGAACTGGCAAGGAAACATCATCTGGACGGACGAGAGCACCTTCACGCGAGTTGGCATTTACAACCAGCATAACCAGCATTTTTGGAGACATGAGAATCCTCATGCATGCCGTGTTGATTCGTTTCAGCACAGGATCTCCGTGAACGTGTGGGCGGGCGTCATAGGTACACGCGTACTCGGCCCTGTTTTTCTGCCGAGGTTAACTGGAGATACCTACCTACAGTTCTTGCGGGAAACATTGCCGGAGTTATTGGAGGACGTCCCGCTCTTCTTTTTAAAAGACGTGTTTTACCAACACGACGGTGCTCCCGCGCATTTCTCATGGAACGTTCGGCAGCATCTTGATGCGGAATAAGGGCCCCGTTGGATTGGTCGTGGAGGCCCAGATCGGCTGATCTAACGCCTTTAGACTTTTATTTGTGGGGTCGAATAAAATCGCTCGCTTACGTTAACGAGGCAACGAGTGTAGAAGACCTCAGACAAAAAATTTAACTCGCCTTTAGTATTGTGAAAAGTGACACTGAAGTACTAAATAAACAAAAATTTAACATAAGAAAGCGTGCAATAAAGTGCATCGAGCAAGGCGGTGGACATTTTGAAAGTTTTCTTTAAAGGAGACGAAGAAATTGTGTAGTGTAAATAGCTCAAACCTGTAAGTAATTACTTTTATCTTTACCAAATTTAATAAGTGTAAATATTTATGATTAAAATCATTCATACACGCCGACTCAGAATATGATATCGCAAGAGTTAAGTACTCAGCAGAGATAAAGGCTCGCAAAAACAGGCACGACGGGACGGTGGGAACGAACCTTAAATGAGTGAGTCTCCGGGACGACCGTGCGGCGAAAGGGCGCGGGCGCACGCCGGAGGTAACACCCTATCGCAGACGGGCGAAAAGTTGCTCGATTTGAAAATGCTTCCCCTTTACTAAACCTAATAACTTAGAACAAAATAATCCAAAGCTTATTTATTAAGGCTCCCATAAACAGGCGCGACGCCACAGCATGACACAGAGGCACCACTTGTCGCGCGACACGCAGTGCCTTTGTGTCGCGCTGCGGCGTCGCGCCAGTGTGTACGAGACTTTACGTGTGATCTGTACGTAATGTTCGGTCATTGAACTAACGTACACACATACCTAGTGCGTACTCCTACTCTTGCAGTGCTTACCTACCTAGCCAGCTGGCAGGCACATGAGTGTGCGGTGCGTGCGCTATTAGTGTGGGTACAGATCGAGTAGTGCGCTCAAACGTTTTATGTTTAGTCAGGACAACTATTTTATAAAAATTGCTAGGTGTGGTTTATCTAAATTAAATTACAGATGTTATTTTTGTCTTATAATTTAATATTCTAATTGGGGTGTATGAGCTCTTGCGTTAATTCCGTTACACGTTGTATTTATGAAAACATCATGTACGTAAGGAAAAACTTAAATATTTTCAGTAAAAGAGATGAAAGACACAACTATGTTACTAGAAATTGGGACCAATTGGTTCAACCGGGTTTCAGGCTGGCTAAAGTAGATTCAAACTTCATGGGGTACTGTTTAAAATGTTATAATAAAATACCTCCCCACATACTCCAAACGAATGAAACGAAGTTTAAAACTTGTATCAAACGCACAGTATGCGGCCAAGCATATTATAAGTTGGGGGATTACATCTCTGACAAAAATGCTTGCCTCAACGCTGGATCTGCTCGACAAGGGCGCCTAAACAATTGATTAGCATTCGGAAATATTGTTAGAGCTGCTGAAGATTGTAAAAACTATCTTTGCACTGCATAAATTCAATCTTTTAATATTGTATAATTGCTAAGCACACGTGTGAGCACTATGTATCTACTATAAAGATACCCTATACTGGGCACGTCTGTCAAAGACTTGAATGTGCCCTGGCGGCTGAGAGTATGTCACGCTCACTCAAATTTCTCGCTGGTGGTGGCGTGTGTGTTGGATCATTAAGTACCCTGCAAAAGCTGAATGGTGCTGATCCTTACGTCATGTTCGTGAACGTGCGCCGTCAGTGGGGACCGGTCATCTCTTGGCTGCCACGGCTTTCTTTTTTTTTCCGATTTTTTATGTTTTTATTACGGATCTTTCTACATAGTTATCACATGTTTAATTTCAACAATACCGATGTAAAAAAAATCTGTAACCATATTATTTAAACGAGAGTCCATGGAGTTTCTTACCCGTTCTTCTCCATAGGTACCTACATCGCTTTGGAATGGGCAACTAGCTTCATATTTCTGACGGACCGACCACTTGACAATTGGTTTATTTGAAATAAATGCTTTGAGTTTGAGTTTTAGGGTTACAATTCGAACCATGTAATCATAATATTAACTCTGTATTCGTAAATATTATCGAGTTATAAAAAGAACATTTTAGAATAACTTGATTAGTGCCGAAAAATAAAAGAAAAGCGAAATAAATGGGCAAATGTGCCAACTTATTCAACCTGCGAAATTGCCTAATCGAATTAGCATAATTGATTACACAAACACATAATAAAACTTGTTTGTAAAAAGTGAATTAATTTCTTACATTATGTTATCTGATGAAATATGTTTTATTTTTATAAATAATAATATAAAAAAATAAATAAAAAAAATAATAGTAAAATACAGAGGGACAAGTCATAATTACAATTTGAGTACAAAGGTACTGCTTATTTCTTAAGAAACTTCTTCCAGCAGTGTGTGAAAACAAGAGGAGAAATATATGAACAATGTGAATTCTAAAACTAAAATAACGCAAATACATAATGCATGCAATAAATATATTTAAAAAAAAAAAACATATATGTTATTTATATATACATAATATAAATACTCACAGTTAAGAGGAAATGCTCTTTTAAAAAAAAAATCTGTATTCAAATGTCGATCATTTGAATACAGAAATTATTTTTAAATCTCGAATGCTGGGCGGAAGTGAGTTCCACAATCTTACAGCATGGACAGAGAAGGAATAAGAATAGTAGCTTGTTTTATGAGGTGCGATCTACACGGTGCGTTGCTAGAGCGAGCGGAAGAAAAACGCTCACGCATGTAGGAAGGCTAAGACGGGTTGTGTAAGATATTGAAGAGGAGACATAAAATCCGAGTGTTCCTGCGACGTTTATAGTTATTTGTTTTACATATGAGATATGAAAGATAATAAAGAAGAACCCTGAGCGTCGCGAAGGTTTCAAATCACGAAACGCTAAAAAAATCACCCTTAAGTGAAACACAACAATTTTCACCACACTGAAAGGAACTTGCAAAAAAGAAAGAAAATCAGTAAAATACGTATAAAATCTGTTTATTAAAATAAATTAAAAAGCGGATATTTTGGGTTCTGAATAAACAGGTATTTTCGGTTGACAGGTTTTGAACGTTCCTAACTTTTGTCTTTAAAACGTTTTTGTTCCTAACTCTTTGGTTTTATTTACAACTTCGAGTAAATGTTGAATCGGAAGCCTTCGAATTTTAAAACACTTTTACACTCTAGATAACAAAAAAGGCTTTTACCCTCGGAAATCGTTGGGTAAAAATTGCAAATAATAGGTAGTGTGGTGAAATAGTTATTTGTTTTTATATGGGTAAAAGAGTTTTTGCCGTGAGTGCTGGGATTGAAACCTGAGCTAGCGAAGGGTTCTAGAATTAAACCACGAGCGAAGCGAATTGTTTAAAAGAAGAACCCTGAGGTCGCGAAGGTTTCAAATCACGAAACCCTAAAAACTTTTACCCATAAGTGAAACACAACAATTTTCACCACACTACGAGGAACTTGCAAAAAAGAAAGAAAACCAGTAAAATACGTACAGAATCGGTTTATTAAAATAAATTAAAAAGCGGATATTTTCAGTTCTGAATAACCAGGTACTTTCGGTTGACAGGTTTTGAACGTTCCTAACTTTTGTCTTAAAAACGTTTTTGTTCCTAACTCTTTGGTTTTATTTACAACTTCGAGTAAATGTTGAATCGGAAGCCTTCGAATTTTAAAACACTTTTACACTCTAGATAACAAAAAAGGCTTTTACTCTCGGAAATCGATGGGTAAAAGTTGCAAATAATAGGTAGTGTGGTGAAAAATATATTTTCATACCATAAAACTTAACAGAGTAGAAACACGAAGGCACTGAAATAGATTTTGGTTTTTTTTTTCAATGTCGGTCATGTCTGTAGTATTTTGTCCCATGATAATGTAGACTTAGATACTCCTCCTTCCAATCTGCCCGGTCCGAGTGAAAGTGTATACTGTGTTTGTGAACGGTCGTATTCTAGGGACGTTAAAGTGTTGATTATTTACCTGTGTGCTATCTAGATTATTTAGTGTATTTTTTAATGTGTTTCGCTTATGGTCTCTAAGACATATTTTATTAATCTCTTTAATTAAAAAACAATATATTAATTGGTTAATCAAAGTAATGGAAAAACTATCTTCTGTTAAGATAGGTATACACGAAGCAATAAATACACGTTTACAGAATAGCGCATATTTCGTTATAGTGATTGGTCCAATTACACATCCTATCTACACATCCATACATCATGCCTGTAATTCATGAAGGGTAAGTAGAGGTATACGCGCGTAATGCGGTTATACGTACAGTTTACCCGCATTTCGCCAACCATGTCTAAACCAATTATTTTGCCATCAACTGGGCACAAATCCAACCTCCGGGCTGCTACTGTGAAATTCAATATAACATAACAATAATTAATTAGCAAGTATGTCTCTTTACAAAAAAGATATTCAGTGCAGGACACGTTACTGTATTATTATAGTAAGGTAATTTAAATTATACTTTGACATTTACGACATACTTTCTGATAAAATAAAAACACTACACACTATATCTAATATATAAATATTTGACAGGTTATGTGCACAACACAATATATTAGTTCTATTAATCAAATAAGCAGTGAGTTTATTTATGTTTGTATACAGATTATAGCTAGGTATGTGTTAGCTAGGTACATGACAATTTAGGCCATTCATGTGTAGCCACTCAATCTAAGATGTGTAATTCTTGTAGCTCTTACCTTGATTGTTATTTTTTGATTTCTTGTGGTGTTTTACGACTACTGTTGTTTGTTTCTAGATATCTTTTGTTACTGCTTTCCCGACCGACCCCAGCTTTCACGGACTTTGTATCTTCTAGTTTCAATTTACCTCGGCTGCTCGCACTTTGTACAACTGATTATACCCTATTTTAATAGACACCCAACGCTACACTAAATGTGGTATCGCAACGCATCGCTTAAGGATCCATTTGTTAGATTTGCATGAAATTAAAATTTGTTATAATACAGTGGATGACTCCGTGATTGGAGCATTTTAATATTTTCAGTAACGTCTTCAGCACGTCATATAAGGGTTTATAGATATGTAGGTTATTTATTTTAGGTTACCGCGTCTGATCATGTGTGCCATTCTTACTGGTTACTGGCTAGGCAGACTTCAAACTCTGGTACAAGTGGAACACCAAGCCCTCGTGTTGATTATCGTCATGTGTGTAAAAACTGGAATGATCCGTGATGTGTGTTGGTTTTCATTCACTGACATGTAACCCTGAAAGCAATAGTATATTCGTGATGAATGGACTTTTCTCAAAAATTATTAGATTTTATTATGTACAACGACTGATTCAATATTTTTATACAATTATTATGTTATAGAGTGAAACATTATGTACTTTCTCGTATAATTAGGTGAGACCGACAAGCTCTATTAGCCAACCATGTTGGCAACGAGCTTACAGAGAACAATCTCCTGTACCCAGGCGGCCAAATAATGTCAGCGACGACGGTCAACGACAAGAAGAAAATATCATGGTTCCACAAGTCCCCGAGGATCCACACGTTGAAACATTTGTCACATTGCCAGATTTTTATTAAATACGGAAACAGATTGCTTTGTTTTAGAGTGTCAGAACATAGATCGTTCCGATTCCCTTAACTTTAATGTAATCAGTGATAATGGAATACAAATATTATGTCATATCTAGGAACCGGGTGCGATCTGTGCATTTAATTGAAAAAAAATTGAGGTTTTTTATAATTAATCATAGAAATAATCGTTAATTTACAGTAGCACACATACAAGATATGGTGATAATTAAAAGTGCAATACCGGAACTAATTAATTTTCACAATATAGACACAGACCTTTTACTCGTAATTAATTACTGGTCGTACAAAATCTGAATTCCGTTCTATTCTTGCTGAAGTGCCCAGGCTAGCTGAAACGCCTAAACATCAGATGCTGACATCGATAAACAATAATTTAAGAGAATCAAGTATTGAGGCGATATTTTCAAGAAAATTATGTTTTCATTCTGAATAGAGGGTTTAGAGATGCTTTGCCATTATTAAGGAACCACGGATATCGCACCTACGTGCAAGCTTCTGAGCAGCTGGGTGAAACACAGCGAAATATATTTGAGGCTAATCAGTCGAAGGCAGTTACAATATGTCGTTGCGTGGTGGAGGTGGTAAATGGGAGATATAAAACAGATTTTAAAATATTTAGACATGAAAATAACAACTCAACATCCAAAAACATAATGAAGGATTACTCTGTTACTGCTGCGTTGACAAATGCGTTTCACCCTCTTATTTGATACATCGTTAATGCTGGGAAAATCTTACAAATAATACAAAATTAAATGTACACAAAAATGCTTCATACTTCAGCAAATGTTGTTTTAACTAATAATTTAAATATACGACGAAGTTATTGTGTTATTATTAACGTTGAAAATTGTGTTTAGGAACCAAATAAAACAGTCACGTTCCTATTACGGCGAACATGTTAGGGCGAATGGTTCCTATAAAACTCCGAAGTCATTTGCTAGGTGCTTTGTGAAGGCCCTTTGGATGCTTTCTACTTTTTGTGAGTACATGCAGTACGCGCCTCCTACACCGCACCTCGATGAAATATGAATTAGTTATGATGAAGATAATGTATAAAGAAATTGTTTTACTAGCCATTTATTGTCTCGCTGCAAGCCAAGTCCACTTTTCATACATAGAAGGCACGAGCATTGATCACCACGCTTATTAATTTATTAAAAAAACACTATTGAACAGCATCAGCTCCGTAGTTTTAAATATTTTAAAATAATCCTAATCGTTTTTAAGCTTTGATAAGTTGTGTAATAGTGAAAGTGTACTCCAATAACCAAGGGACAGTGTTATCAAACAATTTTGCAAAAGTATTAGAAAGTTATAAGTAAAACAATAACATTATGATCTGGTTGAAAACAAAGTTAAATAATAACTAAACGTTGCGTTTCCTTAGGAAAATTCTAGGCTTGAGGTATAGTGTGAGTAATATTAAAATTGTGCCATAGCTTATTCTTAAAGAAATTGTATAAAACGTTTTGGAAGATTACAACTGTTTTGAACACAACAAGAAAAATAACCGACGAAGTAAATTCAAAAAGAGAATCTACAACCAGAACATCTTATTTTTCCCTTACAATTTCATTATGACAGTAACAAGACTGTTTGGCCGAGCAGATAAGAAACCTGCTTTTTTACGCGACGCGGTACGGCACGCGCTTAGGGTTCGAGTTCAAATCTCGGCCTACCACAAAAAGGACTTTTTTCAATTGTTTCTTGTAATAAAAAATAAAAATGGAATTATTTGATAATATCACGTTTCGAACGAAATCACGAGCCGTATCGTCAGACGATTTAGTCAATAAGAGTGCTCATAATAATGCCAAGAATTCGCCGCAAGATGTAGTGCCATCTAGCGGCGAATTCTAGCAGTTTACCTAACATATCCGACGACGAAAGCGATGCAGACATGCTTGAACTTTAAAATGAAATAGAGAAACTTAAACAACAACTAAGCTCAACTCACGAAGAAATCAATAATTTAACATTGATTAATATAGATCCAAAACAAAATCTTGAAGACCTTAACACTAAACATAAAATGGTAAAAAAGCTGCAAATAAAATAACGTCCGAGATTACCACCACACCTAAAAAGGAATCAAGAAATACGCCAATAAAAATCTACCCAAATAAAACTGACAAAAATCCTTCACACAACGTCTCGCCTCAACGAACTGCTGTGACACCGAAGGATCATATTACGGATGAGAACACACCGCTATTAAAGTTAGTAAACAAAAACATAACAAAAAGGAATAAAATAAGCATTAAAAGTACCAATAAAATACTACCAATAGCAGAAGACTTTTTCTACAACTTCCACATATGTCATCATCTTCATTATACCAAATTGCGGAACAGAGAAATTAATTGAAAATTTTACACAAAACTAACGAACTACACCCAAGAAGATTTCTGCTTTATTTTGATAGGCGAAGAAGATTTTCGTAAAACAAATAATTACTACAATGTTGTTGTCCAAATAAGAGAAGCTTTAAGTAAAATACAACATACGAACATAATATTATTTCATCCTACATATAAGATCAACGCAGTGATATTCAATTGCAGGGTCGAAACTTGAACAATATGATGTATTTGGATAATCAAACACATAATTATGCTGAAATTCTTGACTCTAATTTGGATTTGTCCTTTGATTATGTGATATTTGCTAAGCACACTGGTCGTCTGAATAACAATGGAATGAGGAATACATACCAAAATTTAAAATGGTTGGTGGATTATTTATGTGATAGTACCCAGCATATTACGATGACTAATGACGTTTAACATGATGATATCCACGGAACAAACTCCTCAGGAATTTCTGAACTTTTTCGTTTATAGTAACATAAATATTGTTCATCAAAATATTGGTGGGCTTTTAAATAAATCAGACCTACTAACTGTTCAACTCCAAGAGTTATCCAAGAATCACAGATACATTGACGTAGTCTGCATAACGGAACACTTTATGATGCTTGATCATGAAAAACTTTTGAATATACCAAACTACAAGTTAGCCGCCTAATATGCGAGAAGAGCAAAGAAACGTGGAGGTGCATGTATTCTGATTAAAAACGATCTTGAACATAAAGAACTATTGAACATTTCACGCTATTCAGTAACAAATGCAATCAAATGTTACGGTATAGAACTGGTTCACCAGCAGCTAATTATTATATGTATTTATAGGCCACCAAATTCAAACAATCTGAATTTATTCTATGAAAATTTTGACATTATAAAAAAAATATTATGTTGTTAGTCAAATAAGAAAATAATTGTATGCGGGGACTTCAACATAGACACGTTAAAACGAAATAATATGAATCTTGACTTTGAATACTTTACTTACGATATGACCAAAGCCTTTGATTATGTCCATTATGAAACCTTGCTTAATAAGCTCAATGCTTATGGTATCAGAGGTACCATTCTTAAGCTGATAAAATCGTACCTTAGTGACCGGAAACAATACACGGAAAAAACAAAAATTTGCGTGAAGACTAAACGTGAAAATAAATATTTATCTGAATACAGAGTCATCAGATACGGTGTACCACAGTGCAATGTATTAAGCCCACCACTATTCTTGCTCTATATAAATGACTTGCCACGTTACATTCAGCAGCCAATGGTCTTATTTGCTGATGATAGCACCGCATTATTAAAATGCACTGACGCAAAAAAGTATGAATATGACATAAATAATACACTTAGGGACATAGTAAATTGGCTTGACATAAATAATTTAATAATAAATTTATCGAAGACGACAATAATGCATTTCTATCAACGCTCACCAGTACAACAAATGGCTATAGAATATGACGGACGGAAAATTGACAAAGTAACAGTAGCAAATTTTTTAGGAATATTGATCAGGACAGTCAGTTAACTTGGAAACCCCGAGCCGAAGAGGTGTGTAAAAAGCTAGGCACTCTGCATATGTGCTATTCAACTTGATTAAAGTGAGTGCAACTACAACATTGGTAGCTTACCATGGTTTGGTAGCATCAATTCTGCGATTTGGAATTGTATTCTGGGGTAATTTTAGTTTGAGAGAACAAGTTTTTAAGGCCCTAAAACGCTGTATAAGGGCAATGTTTGGCCTGAAAATGACAGACAGTTGAGTATCTATGTTTCAATCCCTAAAAGTGCTAACATTTCCGGCATTGTACATTTTGGAAATTGCAATTTTTGTAAGAAAAAATAAAAATGTCTTTTTAACTGTGTCAGAAAATAGAACTAGAGAAGGACCTGTCAGAAGCCAATATAGGAACCTAATATAAATGGTAGCTACAATACAGCTTTGCTTAAGAAAAGTGTTTTCGGAATGGGTCCTACCATATATAATAAAATACCAGATTGTATAAAAAAATATCCAATACAAATATTTAAAAAGGAACCGACAGCCCTATTACTTGATAAGTATTATTATTCAATTAAAGTTTTTTTAATGACACAACACTTTAGATTTCAAATTTGACAGTATGTGTTTGTTGACATTATAATGCCTAGTTTTAATAGTATAATTTTTATTTTATTTTTTCATTATTATTTTTCGATAATTTTAATTTGACTAAGGAGTTAATTTTTTTCGTTAAATTAATTTTCAATATTTGCATGCCTAATTTAAGGTAGATTGTACAAGGATCAGAAAGTTTGTAAACACCTTATTTATGTACCTACTTTCTATGCAAATAAAATATTATTATTATTATCTCCTTTATTACATTTAAATCCTTATAAATAACTTTTTTAATTTTTTTCGAAAATCTAAAAAAAAACATTTAAAAATATAAAAAATTGTATTCCACCGGTATCGAGAACAGGGTCCAAGCTACCGGCGGTCAGGGCTCCAGAGAGAGGAACCTCCTGACAATGCGAGCCGTGTCCAGAAGTACCGCTTTCTGAATCAAGCCCTTTATCCAGCTGCCCAACGAGAGCCTCCTCAGGTGTTTGTCGAGGATCTTGGCTATTAAGCCATTGGCTGTCACGACTATCGGCACAATTATTGCTGAGTCCACATCCCACATGCCGACAACCTCGCGAGCCAAATCAAGACACTTGATTTCTTTATCTTTCTCGGCTTTCATGAGGTTACCGTCATGCGGGACCGTAATGTCAACAATCATTGTGCGCCGCTCTACTCGATCCACCATCACTATATCAGGCTTATTGGCAACAATAGTCGTGTCAGTGATGATGGATCGATCCCAGTACAATGTGATATTTACATTTTCAAGAACTGGGTCGGGCACGTACCTGTAGTACGGCACTTCCGATTCCACAAGGCTGTATTTCAGAGCAAGTTGCTGATGGATAATCCTGGCTACAAGGTTGTGTCAATGCAAGTACTCTTTGTTAGCTAGACGAGAACACCCGGAAATAATGTGTCTTATTGATTCCCCCAGACGGTGACATGCCCGACAGATGTCCACCGTGCCGTCTTTCACAATAAATCTCCGGTAATTGTTCGTCATCATAACTTCGTCCATAATTGCACAGACGAAACCTTCGGTTTCTCCAAAGAGGTCACTGAAACGCAGCCAGGCTACGGACGCTAGAAGATCTACATCGGGTCCATGTAGGGCCCGGAAAAAGCGTCCGTGAAGCTCCTTACTCTGCCATGCTTCCATGCGATCATTAGTGTCAAGAACTACAGGTTTGCGCCAGTTCTCTTTAGCCAAGGAGAGCGGGGTGAGGCCCTTGTCCACCGCGACCACATCACGATGCATCCCCACGTCGGCTTCTAGGAAATATTCCCTGAGACTGCATGTCTCGCGATTGTGTAGGGTCTTAGCGTTTAAAAAGCCTCGACCACCACACTTTCGCGGGATATACTGTCTCATTACCGATGACCGTGGGTGATGCATTCGGTTTTCAGTCAGAAGTGTACGGACCCTCCTATCCAGGGCGTCGAGTTCGGTCTGAGTCCATTTGAGTATGCCGAAAGAGTACATCAAAACTGGCATGACCCAACCGTTAAAGGCGCGAAACTTGTTTCCGCCTGACAGAAGACTATTTAACACTTTCTTCAGGCGGCCAAAGAAGCGCTCCATCAACGATTGCTTCATGTCAGTACCATTGATGCCCAACGCTTCCGACTTACACAAATATTTATAGGTTTTGGATGCGGAGAGGGCTCTGAGGTTTATGGAATCCGAGAGTTGAGTTTCCACGGATTCCACAATCTCCCCTCGCTTTATATGCATGAACGCACATTTGTCCACACCAAATTCCATCCTGATGGCGCTACTGAAAGTTTCAGTTACTTTTAGTAGCTCCATTAGTTGCAAACTGTTGGGGGCAAAGAGTTTTAAATCATCTATGTACAGAAGGTGAGATATAACCTGACCACCTCTCCTCAGCCGATAGCCTAGACCTAAATCCTCCTGCAGTGTGCTTAGAGGATTCAAGGCTAAGCAGAACCAAAGCGGGCTCAAACTATTGCCCTGAAATATGCCTCGCTCGATCTGTTTCGGCTCGCTATTCCTCAGGATATTCCGACATCCTGGATAGCGAAGGACCGTCCTCCAACGCCCCATACATGACATCAAGAAGGTGCGCAGAGTTGCATCTACTTTATACATCTCTAGCACCCTCATGAGCCTCGTATGTGGCACCGAGTCATAGGCCTTGTAATCTATCCAACATGTGGGGTAGTACCAGAAAGAGATTGATAACGCCAATGTTGGTGGTTTAGGATTTCCGATATTTCGTATAAATTCAGTAACAATCTTTGAGATTTACAGACGCATTCAGTGGCAGTTTGATGCTGAAAGGAACTACCCGACGGTACTACCCGGTACTACCCGACGATATTTTGTGTAAAAGATCATTGTTTTATGTTACGTCTACGGGAAAAGATAACAAATTACAACAGTGCAAACTTTTTACGATGAAGGCAAGAACAGTACTCAGCCTAGATAACAAGCTTCAAGCCTTAAGTAACATCTTGATCGTAGAACGGATACGATCAATATTCCTGTAACGCAACATAAAAACATGGCTTCATTTGCGACGTGGTTACCTTTCGAAACCCATAAAAACAACGTAACTAACAACTGCCGAAAATTACACCGATTCAGAACAAATGCCCACACTATTGTCCAAGGAATAAAAAAGTTACGAAGATTAGGAAAACTACCAGTAAACCAGTAAGCTTTCAGCCAATCTAATATCGCTTCATGCACCTCTGAACTTCGTCATCTTGCCAAATTAATGTGAGCTCTTTATAGTCTTGCTCGTTGAATTTAAATTTAAAGTTTATACCATAAAAAGATAACCGAAATTGCATTTTAAAACTTAACACGTTAGGTTCAAGACGAGGTTCCATGAATTGGATTATAGGATTTTAAAAAGACAAATGAGGCGGACATTTATCACGTTAAACTAACGCAAGGGACATCTAATGAATGACTTAATTTTAGTCTGTATCCCTTTCCCATTAGCTTTCCCACAAAAGTACTGATGGCATTTAATTTGTGTTGTGTCTTGTTCTAGGCTCGTGATGCGGCGGCTGCTCAGCATTACTCTCCTCAGCGTCGTTGCAGAGCACGCGCACGCGCAACAGCCCAACAGGGAGCATCAGGGACTACAAACCTGCGGCGGACACTTGAAGGCTCCCGTGGGCACGATAACGACACCAAACTTCCCCAACCCTTTCTCGGTCCAGATAAAGTGTAAATGGATAATAGAACACGACTTAGTTAATGGGACTATATGATATGCTTTACTCAGCAGTACACTACCAGTGGGTTGGCGTTCACTGAGTACATGTACTATGACGAGTCTTACAATTTGGGCGAGAGAAGAGCGCTCACCGTCACCGACGAGAATATCACCAGGATCAAGTGGCTTCAGGTACGTTACCTTGTATCAAGTCTATTTTTATGTAGAACTACATAATAATTTGAGTGCTTTCCGCCATATGAACGGAGTGTTTTTTTTTCATTTGGAATAATAGTATTGCGTTGCTTGTTGGTGCTCAGTATAAATATATTTATCGGGATAGGCCCTCATCAGCGATATTACACTTGCACTTTGTAAGTAGGCGTGGAGAGTGGGGAGGCGAACTTCCCGCTTTGCACAGCGTAACTCGGCCCGTTGCACCTACCGTTTACAACGGTGACGACGACATATTCTCAAAATGTATGTTTACAAACGGAAGTAGCTGCGACGTTTAAGAAGCAATTGCATCATATTTACTAATACACCCAGGCTCTTAATTGCATCACAAACTCATCATGCTGCCTAGCCTTTTCTCAACTAAGCTGGGGTTGGCTTCCAGTCTGACATTTGAAGCTGAAAACCAGTTTTTTTTACATAAAGCAACTGCCTATCTGATCTTCACGGGTTGTGAAGGTCGGTTGGCCAGTCGCAGCTGCATCCATGGGTAATACGATACCCCTTCTACGGGCTTCTGATGACGCGTAACGATTGCCAATGATCCACGAATGACAGCTGGTACCAACAGATTAAGGTGCTATTCGAGGCACGGACCAACCCACACTGGGCCCACGTGGTGGATTACGGCCCACTACCTCTCACAGAGAGGAGGCCTGTGTCCCAGCAGCGGGAACATAATAGGCTGATTATGCTGAAAGCACGGCAAGAGTAGCTTAACCTGATCGACCTACCTGAGCAGCTGTTATTTCTTAGCCCCAAATCAATCACAAACATACCATGTCGATATAATTTGTCTTTTTATCCTATTTAAATTGCCTAAAAAGTGCACGTGACAATACCTATCTACCACTCATGCTTTGGAAATAACAACTCATTTTCCCTGTTTTACAAAAGAACTAGTGAACATAATTATTATTTTCTGTTTTATTACATTACATGATGTAGTTTTACTTGAAAAAGATTTTATATTCCGCTAGCAAATTCAGGGTAGTGAGTTTCAGGGACTCAGAAAGAGTTTGCAGAATGTTTAAGTTTAGTGCTGTATAAATGAAAAAGGTGACTAAAAGTGGAACGTGGTAAAGTTTAACCGGCAGACAAAAGTTATACGTATTTGTTCTGACTCCGTGAAAGCGAGTCATCTCGGTTTCTAGATGACCGCAAGCTCGAGACACCATTCTTTACAACGAAACTTCCGCCTCACCATTAATAAACGTTCTTGAAATAAAATAATGTCTAACTATAAGTTAAACTGTTGCCTATCTACTTGAAGTCTTAAAACGTCAATAACATATAGACGCCTTAATTTTTAAATAGATTTCTCTAGAAGAATTTTTAAATAGTTTCAGGAAAAATCATAAGAATGTAAACAACACTATTTTCTTATCGCAGCCACGGAACAGGAGATTACAACCTCGTTACGTTGAATAATTACAGTAATGAGGCACATTATCTACCACCACCGCCACCATTTTCTCCATGATAATTAAATTCTATGGATATTTATTTCACATACTATTTAAAGATAGAAATGTGCATTTTTTAATTTCGCTGAGTTATACTGGCTGGAAACTTGTCTTCGGAGGTAAAGATTTTGCTTTTTATTTTGTTTTATAATAGATTATATCCATTAAAGGGTTGATGGCCGCTATAAAAAGTTCAAGTAAATCCGTTGGTATCGAATGCAAACTATTCCTTTGACAATGTGAGATATTCGGCATCAACGCTGAAAAAGTATTAACAATAGGAACAAGTCTCAAAGAATAAGCACTAAAGTAAATTTCTAAGGTAAATTAACTTTAGTGCTTATTCTTTGAAGCCAACCCCAGCTTAGTTGAGAAAACGCTAGGCAGCATGATGTGTTTGTGATTCAAGTACTTAATATAATTAAACTTTGTGTTGTATTTTGTTTAGTGGAACACGGATTACTTCACTCTTTAACCTCAAACTAAATTCAAGCTGTAATACAATGTATTCTTTAAAACAGTATTGTAATTAAACGTTGTGGTTCTTTAACTCTATTTAAACTGTTAATGTTTACCATTCGACGTTATTTTATTTGGAGGAGTTTATTTCGTTCACATTATTACGTGTGACCACATCGGTAATAATTATAAATAAAATTTGCTCACAGTTCTGTGAATTGACTTCACTTATTTTTCAGTATCTAATTTATTTGATATCATATTTGCCACCGTCGTCGTTTAGTCAGTTTTGTTGTTGTGCAATCTTACAAAAACGACATTAAATGAACTTGAAATACGTATAGTGTCCGTTATACGAGTATCTCGAGTTCCGTCCAACATACTCCATAGGAAAACATTGTTGTTACCTCCTCATATTATGATAGAGGGACATACAGAGCAAACGTAATTTCCTGTGAAACATGAACGGACTACAGAAGAGGATAGATATAGGATAGCAAGGGAATGTCGGATGTGAGCCCGCGGCTACCAAGACGGTTTAATTGGATTTCCGTACGGAGAAAGGCATTCTTACGTCAAACAAAGGAAAAATAGATGCCTTGTAAAATGTAAAACAATAAATAAAAATAACAAAACAATTAACTTTATGTTCTTATAAGGTAACTTCTAATTAGGTAGGCATTAGACGCAATTTCATTCATATGTATAAGATAATGTTTTATAAGTTTGTATTAACATTACCTACATATATTTACTATGTTCGCAATTTAGAATATATTGATTTGGTGGTGTTACAAAACTTTTAAATACTTTGATAATTATATAATTTAGAACTTATAATTAATGTGCATTCGATGTAATTACCAGCTTAACTCATATTCATTAATTTTTTGACCTTACCACATTCGGAGCAGAAATCTGCACCGTATCAACAGCAGCTAAAATAGGCTGGGAACTCACCGAGCCGTACGTTACTTGCGTCCTCTGGTCATAATTACATCACCACGTGACACGCTCGGGTTTTAGTTAAATCAAATATTGATTGTGAGAATATCCCGGTGTGTCGCATGTATGGTGTACAAACGAGAAATCCAACCTAAGCCTTTTAGTTATTGGTATTCAATATAGCAAATCGGTATTGAACGGCATGTTATAAAAATGGATTGATTGGATTAAATTTATAGTGGCCTAATGAATCAATCTGTGTAATTTGTAGTAAAGTATCACAATCATGTTATTTAGAAACAGCTTGTATTAAATCACCTGTAGCCATCCAGCTTTATTATTTTTACCTTCAACGTCGTCTCAGAGACGTGAGTAGAACACTAATCATCTCTCACAGTTTTTCGAACTTCATTGATGCGAATATGTAAAACTTTGTACCTATTTTGTTTATTAGCACACGATTGGCCACAAACATTTATTGGTCCTCAACATCAACAGTCGAGCACGCGCATCCCTCAGAGTTGGGCGCTGTGAGCGTACTCCGTGTGCCGTGTTGATATATGTGTACAATATGTCGGAAATTATCAAGGGTAACTCGTACAATACATATAGTGATCAACGAGCATTTATCCTACACTCAGAACAAAATCTCGATAATAGGCGAGGAAACGCTGCGCTGGTGTGAATATGTTCAACGGCATTTACGATCGACGAAATTAAAAAAGCTAAGACGTAATTGTTTGATTCTATTCCTACGGACAACATCAAGACAAATCGGAAGAATAAAGGAAAGGAAGGAAGAGACCTGGTCTTTTTTTTTTTTGGGAATGGCATCTCGCAGGTCAACCTATGAGGTTGTCGTTTACTTAGACGGACTTGCCTGTGGTTGCCCTAATAAATTAAGGCCTCCAGCCAGGACTTAAACTTATGTACTAACTTAAAAACTAAGCGACAACGCTAAGGGCACCCCCTGTGGGGTACGAACCTCGGCTTAGGGCGTCGCTGGAAGAGGGCAGCAAGGGACTAGCTGGATCAGGATTTGAGTGATTTAGGGAGAGACCTGGTAGATATGATGAGCCCTTTTAAATCATCTGAATCCGACATTGTACCTATTTTCTGGCTCGTGAGTTGAGAAGTTACCCCCTATTCATTTCGATAATCTTCATTGCACAAAATAACTTAAAGACCTACTGAAAGTGCAAAATGAGCTGGATGTTATTTAAGCTATCTACATTACAAAAGAGCAGCTGAATGAATGAAGATATGAGTTACTAGAGTTGAGAAATGATTCATTACCAGCTGTGTCTCCACAGAACGTGAATATGAGGCGCGGAGCATGGCAGCTGTATGATAGTGTGCAAGTTGGTATCTCGCATGATATAAACGATTCCACTATAAACAATTCCAAGTTAAATGAGCCGGTAGAAAACCAGAAGAACAGTTCTGGTGTTATTATACAATAATAATATTTTAAAAGGGTAAACGTAAAACAAAATCCACGTGAATCATCTGTGACGAGACAACGGTCACCTGTATTGAATGGAGGCGATAATACAACGGCGAGTGGTGTGCAGTGGCGAGCCGAGGTGACGGTACCGCTATCTACGACGTCGGCCGGCCAGTGCGCCGATAACGGCATAATAACAGCTGAGAAAAGAGTCGATCGCCACAGGCAGCGCAATAAACACAGTACGTGAATCTGAACCGAACGATAATGAAGGCTGGAAGACCGTATCGAAACGCAAGAAATTTAATTACCGTTATTATAGGAAATCTGAAATTTCGAGAGATATGGAAGGGGGCTTCAAAGCCGCTGACAAAAAAAGTTTCAATATTACAGGGTGGCCCAAAAAAACTTTGACAAACAATTTTAATCATACATTTATTTTGAAAGTATATACAACAAAGTGAATTAAAAATAATGAAAGTACAGTCTTTTTGTGGTACAACTTGCTAATTAACTTCAAAATTGCCCCCTTTAGCTCTTATGCACATGCTTAATCGTTTCATGAAATTGTCAACAATTTTCCGCACTTTTTCTATGGGTTTTTTTTCCATTCCCGAATTAGAGCTGCCTTCAGCGCATCCACGCTTCTGTGTCTGATGGCAAAGGCCCTTTCCTCTAACATGAACCATACACTGTAATCCATCGGGTTCAGATCAGGCGAGTACGGTGGCCATTCCTTTGAACTTATGAAGCCAGGAAAATGGTCCTTACACCACTGTTGAACACTTGCAGCTCTGTGAGATGGAGCAGAGTCCTGCTGAAATATCCATGACTGGTTACCAAAGTGCTGTTGACTCCAAGGAAGAACCACATTCTCCAGAATATCTCGACGATTCATTTCTTGGTTCATTTTGACCCCTTTTTCTTTGAATACAAGAGGGGATTTGCCCTTGGAGCAAATACCGCCCCAAACCATGACTGATTCCGGCTTTTGGCGGTGAGGGATAATTGCAGAAGCCCCAGAACGACTACGAGAATAAATTATATCATTTTGATGATTATGGGCTTGTTCAATCGAAAAAAAATCATCTGAAAAATCGATGTTCTTCCAATTTTCTGCAGCGGCGCGCTGTCTTAGTAAGCGACATCTTTCGAGGCGTACTTTTTTATCGTTTTCCTCTAGAAGTTGTGCCTTTCGTAGCTTGTATGCTGTCAGATTGAGGTCACTTTTGACAATACGTTGTACCGTTGAGCGACTTATGCCCAGCTCTCGAGACATTTTTCTTACCTTGGCCTGAGGATTGCGATCTAGTCTCTGTTTGATGATGTGCTGAAGCCTAGATGTCCTAACAGTCCTTTTTTTTGCCTCTTCCCGGATGGTCTCCGATATGGCCGGGCTCATAAACGCGTTTATTAGCTGAAGAAACTAGTTGTCGACTAACACCAAGAATGTTAGCTATCTCACAATGCCAATTTTTCCAGATTCATACAAAGAAATTATTGCTACACATTATGAAGACATATTAAAAATAATTTTAAGTTGTAAGCTTTTCACTAAATGATTAATACTAAGTTGGCGCCAAAACACGTGAAAATAGAATTAAATAAACTTAGTAAAACCAATCACGTTCTAATTTTGAAATCTTGCTTTTTTAAATTTGTCAACATAATTTTAGGCCACCGAGAAAACATCAAGTTTGACAGAACAAGTATTTTGTATGGCAGTGCTGTCAGAAAACGAGTAAAGTGACGGTATAGACGCGACGAGAAAATACCCTAAATAGTTAGCCCTGATTAAATAAAGATTCACATGGATACGAAAGATAAAAAAAAAATGTATAATACGAAGGAGGTGATAATTTTGCAAGAAATTACAATAAAACAAGAGAAGGTTCATAAAGCTTTTAAGTTTTTTGTATCGAAACTGAAGCTAGCTATATTCTTAGATAGTAATTTATGGCCGGTTTTATAAATTTTCGACAGAGGAGTACAAACAGTAATTACGCTGTATCAGCCGATTTAAAAGCAAAATAACTATGGAAAATAATGAATTATGCAACTTTATAAGTGTCAACTGTTAGAATGTGAAGAGCTCATTGGATGATGTGCAACAGTTGTATCGAACATCCCACATAATTGCCTTGCAAGAACGTTTGGTACTGCTGCATGACATTAATTTCCTGAGCTGAATAGATGATGCCTTCGCTTATACGGATGTATTGCTCATGGACACGCCAAAGGGGATGATCTCAGGTCGACCGTGGGATGGAGTTACATTGTTATGGAATAAGAAAATCCTACTAATATTATAAACGCGAAAGTTTGTTAGTACAGATGGATGTTTGTTACTCTTTCACCTGGTTTAACCTGGTTTAACACATAAAGTACTTTTTACCCCGATAATCCCACGGGATCAAGATTTATGCGGGTGAAACCGTGGGGAGCACCTCGTCTTTTAGAATGTTACTGTATTGCGATGTGATAATACTCGAGTGTGCTATTCTTAGTGTTCTATTCTTAGTGAATCTAGCCGAGTTTACGGATTATTTGGGAACGTTGGGCGTAGTATTGGGCAATGAAGGTATAGAGTGTGTTAACATGAACTCAAACTAAAAGCATTTATTTCAAATAAACCAATTACAGGCACTTTTGAATTGTCAAGGGGTCGGTCAGTCAGAAATATGAAGCTAGTTGCCCATTCCAAAGCGAAAGTAGGTACCTATGGAGAAGAACGGGCAAGAAACTCCATGGACACTCTTTTAAATAATATGGATACAGAAAAAATTGTTACATCCGTCTTGTTGAAATTATACATGTGAGAACGATGTAGAAAGACCCGTAATAAAAACATAAAAAATCGGAAATAAAAATAAGCCGTGGCTGCCAAGAGATGACCAGTCACCACTGACGGCGCCCGTTCACGAACATGACGTATGGATCAGCACCATTCAGCTCAACCATTTTGAAGGGAACTCAATGATCCAACACACACGCCACCACCAGCGAGACATTTGAGTGAGCATGACATACTATCAGCCGCCAGGGCACATTCAAGTCAATGACAGACGTGCCCAGTATAGGGTAGCTTTATAGTAGGTACTACATAGTGCTCACACATGCTCGGTGACTGTAACACCCAGGTGAGGAATTCTATTATTACTACTTAAATTTTTGTAACGATTTGGTTTAGGAACGTACCGATATAATTAATTTAGGTTTATTGTCAGACATATATAGTTTTATAAGTGACGCTAATGGGGCGCTAAGATGGTTAGACCAATGTGTTGTAACTGCGGCGGCTTTTCAAACTATTGTTGATACATACATCAAGTATGATCCAGTGTGGTTTGTCATTCATTATTAAATGTAATATAAATAATGTAAAGCCCAAGATCTTGCAAGAAAGAATTGAATGTAATAAAATAAAATGGAGACCGAGAAAATAGATACATGCTTATAGTAAATTATGTAATGACAGTTTAAAAGAAATTGATTTTCAGCCTGAATTAGTAACTGTAGTAATAAACGCTGTGACAACCGAGAGTATGTATCATAACATTGTTAATGCGTTGTGTAAAGCCACCTCTGAAAGTCGGACTATTGTTAAACCAAGAAGAAAACAGCCGGTGATCGGATGGAACGCAAGGAAAGTATGTGCGTGACGCTCACGGGGTAGCTGGGTGTAAATGGAATGGGTGCAGTGGGGTAAATCATATAATCACGCCTATAGTGGTGCCAAAGTAATAGGGAGCAGATAAAGCCACCGTGCTACTAATGTACATCTTGACCGGTATGTAACCACTCATGAAAATCAATTAGGTTTTAAACCGGGAGTGTCTACTGAGTCAGCTATCTTGTGTTTGAAGCAAATTGTTTGGAACTACTCTGATAGGAGCACACCTATTTATGCCTGTTTCCTCGACCTCACGAAGGCACTCGACCTGGTTAAATCAGTTTCAAGCTGTTTTTTTGTCAGTATTATTTTTGAACATTTTCATTTGCGTGTTTGACTGTTCAATAATATTATTTAAAAAAAATGATATTTAAATGTATTAAAATACGTAAAGTACTGAGCATTAGCTGTATTTGCCAACCAAGGCATACCTTAATCGCCCCCGACGACGCTTCTACCCTCCTCCAGGAGCAGTAAGGCTACCAGCACTTTACACAAGCCAAAAACCCGATTGCCATCCTACCGCCCTTGCCGCCGAGGCCCGCTGCGACGCCTAAATCCACGTTCCTCCCGACCCTAGCTCGAGCCAGCCCGCGCCGCTGAGTTTGTAGCTTTAAATTCGTCCCAAAATCACTCAAATCATGATACAGCTAGTCCCTTGCTGCCCTCTTCCAGCGACGCCCTAAGCCGAGGTCCGTACCCCACAGGCGGTGCCCGGCAACCACAGGGAAGTGCACCTAAGCAGAAGACAACCTCATAGGTTGACCTGCGCGATTCCATTCCAAAAAAAAAACATTAAGTACTGTTTTGAGACTTATTTCTTGCAAGCAAAGTGAAAAGTTATTCTGACAAAAAATGTAATCTGACCCTTGTTTGCGTAAAAAATAGTAACAAATTACGTATCGTCTTTGAAATCCTACTATCCTACTTCCTACTATAGTAATAATACAAACGCGAAAGTTTGTGAGGATAGATGGATAGATGTTTTTTACTCTTTCACGCTAAAACTACTGAACGGATTTTGATGAAACTACAGTAGTAAACATCAGAATAGACTTCAATTTATAAAGATTTTGTGTGATTTGGTCATATTATAACGATAAGTATAAAGTAAGTCGGAAAAAATCCAGCGCTCTAAGAGATATTTTGGCGTGCGCCGCCTAAACCGTATCGTCTTAGTGTAGACGTAGTACACCAAGATAGAAGAAAGTATCGTGGAATTGTTTGTCATAAATAAGTCTAAATAAATGTCCGCGAGAGTATAAATCTACCATATAAGTGGAAGCTATTATAGCCAAAATAGTGAGCCATAAATCAATTGCTTTTTTGTTTTTACAATACACATTTTAAAGTATTTATTTTATTCTCATCCAAATGAATATCTTTATCGCTTTTGGTGCACTTATTAATTTGGACGGAAGGTTAAAAAGTTACCACTATAAGAACGGCGGACACCGCAGGTGGTGCGCAGAGAGGGGCTGTGATATTTCACGGCTAATCCGCTGAACTGTGTTTGAAGCCTGGGAAAGGACATAGGCTACTTTTCATCAACACTCCACATAGGCGAAGCTAGTAAGAACTAACGTTGAAAATGCCCGTAGTGTAATGTTATGTATCAATATTTTTACAATTTTACTGCACTATGTGTAATTGCAAAGTATTTTCCACACATGTATTAATGTCGACATAGTTAATAAATTACAATACAACAATATAGCATTGGGTAATACTAACTGTTAAATATATGCCAACGTTCGGAGTCCATGTCGGTAACCAAACCAAATCGTAAATAAAATATCGTAAATAATAAGTCGGTACGGACTTATAATAAGTCCGCAAGCAAAGCTAAAGTTCGTAGAAATGGTTAGGTTTCTCAATACCAAATAACAAGGCAAATCTAAATATAAGTTCACACCATAAGTCAATAATGTCAGAAATATTACAATACAATTTGGAAAGCAAATAAATACGCACGCACAGGATATTAAAATAATCGTCTAACAGTTGCGGCGGGCGCAACGTTGCGGTAATGTGTGTGCTTGTCCGAGCGATACACACCTACTACCGTGAGCAGTACGACCACGCACAAATTGACATTGGCTTGACGCGATAGCACTACTATTGAAACATTATGATAAATTTTGATGTGTTCCGTAATACCAGAAATTATGAATGAAAACTTAATCTTTTTCTTTTAGACTATTCGTAACTAGATAATATGAGCTATGTTTCTAATACAACAACATTACAGATATTCTTGTTTATAGTACAGAAAAAACGATAAGAAAACATGTCATGCATGCGGAGTTTACCTTTAAGTGATTGTTGCACTGTTGCATACAATTTTGCATGTAATGTTTAGCATAGAACTTGTGTGACCAATCGTTGGTGAACCAATAAATAAATAAATGTCATCTAAGCTATAAAAAAGTGCGAAATACAATTAGCATAAACTTCATTTTAGGTAAGTAATTTGGAAAAAAAAGATGTAGGAACCTAGTTAAATACTGTCTTAATCCGAATATAAGCATAATATGGAGGAAATATGCTTTAAATTACAAAAGTGTTAAGTAATACATTTATATGGACAATTCATGCGTCGCCCTGATTAAACGAGCGGACGGGTGTTTTTTTGCACGTAGCAATTGGCCTTCAAGCCTCATCTTTCTGGTTGGCCAACTACCTATTATTGGTTTAATTGAAATTAATGCTTTGAGTTTGAGTTTGTACCGTGAAGCTGAAGAACCGATGAACAGCGAGACTGGCATCCAATTAGACAGCTAAACTGGACAAACTAAATAGAGGTACAGGGTGCGATGTGAAGGTGGTACTGTTCAACACTTCCGATTTAAGGAAAAATACTTCAGTTTAAATTGTGGTGGTTCAAAATGTTCATATACGAGTATTTAGACAAATGACGTTAGTACGTAGCATGTTCGTGAAAGTCTCGATTGGCAATATTCTATGTGTTTGCGGAGAACATAACAAACATTACCAACAAATTTACCCTGTATATAATAATATACCGATACTGTTCTGCTCAGTAGTTTCACTGAACTCCGTGTGTTGCGAGTTCTATGAGCATACTGAGCAGGGGTAGATGGTTTATCTAGTTTATTTTTACTTTTAAATGACTAACATTAGTTATAAGTAAAATTCTTGTTACTAACAAAACAACTTTGCCTTGCCTATGGACTTTTGAGTCTGAAATAATATAGATTTTTTTATTTTATTTTATTTATTATATGTATTCAATGTCTCGAGTTGTTATAATTGTATTTGTCATCTAATGTAAAGTATAGGTTAGTTCTCAGCTAGGAATGATCCGGTGAAACTGCCGTAGCTTACAGCTGCTGACCAAAATTCTGAAACAATTTAAAAAGAATCAGTTTTGTGCTTCGAAATAAAAAGATTGGTACTAGTATATTATTGCTCTCAACCTCATACCCAAATCCTATTTTTGTAGTTATTGGGCCCTATCACCTAGGGACGAAAAAAGCCTTAAAATATACGCGGGCGCGAGTTATAAAGCTATAATGCTCTACAGAGACCAAAAGTGTTTGCAATGAGTTCTCAGAAACGGAACTTGCAGGGCTAACATGACAAGCGCGAGAACGCTCGGTATCTCGATTTCTCGAAATTTGTCTACGATTTTGACGTCATCCTTACACCTAACATGGCCGCCAAGACGAGAAACCGACGTAGCAAGTTATTAAAAACAAATAATTTTTATCACTGCAACATCGGTCGATTTTACGCATGGAATAAGTATGTTCTGTATTGATTTAACGTCCACCTCTTTCAATTTTTGTTTAGTTCCATATAAAACCGACTTATTTACTGTTTTTCTTTGGCATGCTAAAATTAAAAGATACAATTAGTGGCACTTATACTCACTACATAATCCACCACAATTGATAAATCTGCCGAAGGTCACTATTCGACAAAGCGAAGGTTGATATTGTAACAATCACCATAAAACACATGATATAGCTTTTACTCACCAACTTTGCGGACTTAACTGGCGATTTTCGTAATTATGTTGCGTAGGCAGGTACAGCCATTACTCCCTAGATTTCGATAATCACCATGATTGACAAACTAAGACTGATTATTACTGCACTTGATGCTCATCTACGTAATAGTGCTTCCCTGCGCCAAACTTTCTCTCGCGGCCGCCGAAAGGAACTTCATTCCAATGTGTATAGTAGGCTGTTTAAAACTATGTATTTTCATTCAATTCAATCAAATCAATTATGTCAATTCAATATTTCAATTAAGTTTTTTCATGTTGTCTAAAAGAACTAGAACGAAAAAAGTATAATTATGAATTTGTCATGTTATTTGGATATTCTATTTTTTTTTAATCATAATTTTGTCTACTCTTCTCGTCGTCAAAATCGAGGACGACTAAATTAGAGAAAAACACGATTTTCTCATGTTGAATTGTCAAAATGCGAGATAAATTAGGTGGTCATGTTAGGGTTTAACGAGAAAACATCAAGTTTGACAGAACAAGTCAAGTATTTTGTATGACAGTGCTGTCAGAAAACGAGTAAAGTGACGGTATAGACGCGACGAGAAAATACGAGAGTGAGTTATTGTCGCGTCTGGCATGTTAGCCCTGCTGGTGACAATAAATTCAATCTCAACAGCGTCGCGGAACACAATGTCCAGGTTTAGCTGCTTTTTGAGCTGTTAGTTCACGGCTATGAATATTGGCTTTAGTTTGCTCTCACTTGATCTTACTGTTATTGTTTATTCAGGTACCAGCCGAATATTTTATTTACCGTTGGCTTGCAGGATTTCAGTAATCCGATTAGAATAAGTTCGATCTATGTTATGTTTTAGCCGTAATACACAACAACTTGAAACCTCAAAACTATGGGCTCATAATAAACATTTTATTACCTTATTATTTCTTCTAAAAATCTTAGTCCACAAAATGAAACACTTAATATAGCGTATTACCTATACTTTCCCTGATGTGTTTTTTTTTCGTTTGTCTTATGAAACGACTCTTTATAAACAGACTCCTACAATCTCTTACAAATTAAATTGACCCTGAAGTACAAGCACGATTTTTCCTCCAGATTCTTATTTCCAAACAAAACAGTTTTTTATTACTTAGCCATCCGTTTCAGTTTTTTGTATTATTGCGTGTGACAGGGGTCGAGCGGCCGAGACCCTCGTCAGTTGACTGGTGAGGTACCAACCGTGAGCGAAGTAGTGGGCAAAAGTGGGGTCAAACTAAACATAGTTGAAATTTCCAGGGTTGAATTTGCAAGTATAAGATAGGGAAATGTGAGTAAAATTAATCACATAGCTTCCATTTACTTACAAAGTGGTAAAATTGTAAGTACGTTACAATTGATATCTTGAATTAGCAAAATTCACTACGAAACTGTAACATTTTTATCTTATTCACGAGGTATTAATTTCTACATAAATGTCTGTAATTTTTAAGGTGTACATAATAAAGAGTATTCTATTGTATTCTATTCTATTATTATCGTATTTTTTTGTAAAACAGGTTAAAGTTCAAGGTCTTATACAGCATGTAATAAAACCCTGTCCGATCCTGAAGGGTATTATTTGGTATCGTACTGCGTACACAAATACGTTATCATTTAATGGATACGAGATTATTATTTTTCCCCAACCAAAATAATTAATTTAAATAATTACAAATAATCATAACAAAGGCAACACTGATCGCTCGATAAAGTTCACAAGGCAACACTGATCGCTCGATAAAGTTCACCTACAGTTTCGTGTCAAAGAAGCCGCCTGAACGAGGCGGTGCTTTGTCGCATGCCGCCAAACGAACTTATGACTTAAGAAACGTACGTTATGCGATGCGTAGGTATCAGCTGATATTGTATAGTAGGCATAGACGCTTAATGACCCTGATTTGTGACCTATATCAAGAAACAATTATTATGGAGTTAATACTCGTATTATGTGCTTTTGGCAATGCAGGTACCGACTGTAGGTATAAGTTTATTAAAACATCCGATCGAAAGCTATCTCCACGTTCAGACTGGCAACAAACAAGTAGCGTGCCAGTAGGCAACCATTCGGCTACATCAAAGGGTCGATGACTCGTTAAAAGAGTGCCTACAGCGCTAGCCGCGTCGCGTGTAGGGCGGTGTCCTTTGAATTCAAAATAAGTAAAAATTTAAACAATTCGCCGGCCGGTAGAGTGTTGTCAACTTAAGGCTCCACAAACAGGCGCAGACGCCACAGCGCGACAAAAAGGCGCCGCGTGTCGCGTGACGGGCGGTGCCTTTGGGTCGCGCTGTGGCGTCGCGCCACTGTACACGAGCCTCTATGAGAATTTACCATTTTTAGTGTTAAATTTTGCATGGTTCTAAGAAATAAGATTTCAATAACTTTTAGGTTTTATGACTTTATTTTTTTTTTAAATTTTTCCTAGTACGTATGCTAAACCAGGAATACGCCTTTATTGGATCGGACAGGGTTTTTGTTATATGCTGTATAAAAACAAATAAAAAGGAAATTCATGTTGACCAATGAACGAATGGAGCATGAATGCGATAACACGGGAAGCCGACCCCAACATATTTGATAAAAGAATAGTCTGATGATGACTAGGTATATAAAACTAAGCTAAAATTATGCAATGACAGTAAAGGGTAAAGTATACCTAAAATTGAAATGGCTAACTAACTAAGCGACCAAACCGTACGCAAATAACCCAGTACCCGTACCCTAATTTGTAACTCCGGCCACCATAAAGAAGTTACACAATTGTGCATTTCTACAATTTACACAAGGTGATCCCAGCGGGAGCGGAAATTAACAAAACTTTATTCTATATTCTTTCTATATCTTCTAATTCAGTTTTTTTTTTTAAATTTAAGTCGATTTTATAAGTATATCGAGATAAAAAGTATTGTGTGTTCCAATCCAAGTCATGGTCTACCCATGTTTCAAATTTTATCCAAATCCATTCAGCCGTTATAATGCGAAACGTAATAACCAAACCAATAAAAAACTTGTTCTCTTAAATGTTTGTACGTTATTTAAACACAAAACCTTCTCATTCTAATAAGTAATTTGCAAACGGCGAAGGGTCTTGTGTAAAATAGCACATAAAATAATCAATTTTTACATTGGAATTGAGTTCTCTGAATAAATTTCTGTTCCCAATCGTAAATTGATGCATTTTAATTGTTTTTTTTTTTACAAATTAGATAAATATTATAATCATACTAGCGAACCCGACAGACGTTGTCTCGACCGATCTCGATCACAGCGTCACCTACCGGGTCTAATAATTACATAAACCATCCAGCTCAAACATACAATTTTTTTAATGAATAAAAATCAGTCCAGCCTGTTAAAAGGAGTTACGTAACATACACACGAATATATGAATTATGTACATATATGTATAAATATGACAGTACTAACTGGTCCCAAGACTATTGCTACATTTGGCAGCTCATCACCTGGAGACGCGGACGACGAGGGTACGACACAAACGTGTTTTACTGTTAGACACTTTGATATGATTTATATCAAAATGTCTCACAGTAAAACACGTCATTGTTTTATCATACACATGTCGTTATGGAGAAACCTACGTGTGTACCTATTGTGGTTAAGAAAGTTCAGATGCTATGCGTATTATATTGCTTTATTAATTGATTTATGTCAAAAACCGTAATATTTTTATAATATTCCCTTCACTGAACTTAGTTTTGTGGGTAATTATAAACTCAGAGAGTATAGTCCATAGCGTACTCCTGATTAAAGTCGCGTGACAAAGTAATACAATACTGAAGTCGTATAACATTATCGGGACAAAGTTTCTATAATTTAGTAACAAAGTAGAGAAGTACATTAAACAGTACTATTCCTCGTACGTATGGATGCTGACTGAAACTCATTAAAGTTTAGTTCACAAATGTTGTTCGATCTTACATTCAGACTTTCATTACATTCCCACCCTAAAATACTATAGTGGGAAAACTTAGATACTAAAACACCCAAGACTAATTGTTAATCCACTAAGCTTTTCAAAGAACCATAAGCTAACTATTGTGATAATTCTAATTAATACATAGTTCATGTTTACTAATTATGTATGAAAATCTGTTTTCAGCGAGACGGCATTAGTATTTAATTACTCGGTTTACAAACGTAAACAATCTCTAATGATGTGTAATTAGAAACGCGAACCGCGTTCAAGAACTGTCAGTGTAATAAATTGTTAACGCGCACGTGGGGATAAGGGTTGTTCAAAAATAAAACTGTTGCAAACAATCACTGAATAATTATTTTATATTGTGGAATATTTACACTGACAGATCTTAAACGTGGTTTAAACGTGCCAATTGCTTTCAGTTTCATTGGTGAAATTTGCTTTAAGTCATATTGCATTCAAATATGAAATCATTTATGTCATCAAATATGATTCCCCACACCGTCGTCGCTCCTGCATAATTAGCCTACAACGTTCCCACTGCTGGGACCACAATTAACCTCTCCGGCCCAGTGCGGGTTGGTGGATGTTAAACGTCTTGAATTTTGAATGTAGCACATGTTGGTTTCTTCACGATGTTTTCTTCACCGTTTTGAGAGCAGTAGCTAAAAATAAATAAATTACCCTGCAGTGTGCCTGTTTGAACCCAAGCAGGCTTTGTGTTACCACTTTGTGTTACCACTACACTACCACTGCCCACTAGCTCCTGGCTGAACCGTAATAAACTATACAAATACATGTCTGAGTGCGTAAATAGATTTTATCTCTGTTGGGTCATGCACTGGCCAGGTATCTTTCTGAGACTGTAGAATCATTTGCCTACCCGATAGCACCAAATTGTTAGCAGGTCAATGATGTACAGCAGAAATAACAAACCCCTAAGGAACATCATCAATAGCCATAGTAATATGATCCGATGAGCCCTATGATGACCTATCGACAGTCGTTTGTTGTTAAGAATTATAATTTTATTAGGGCAAGCCGGGCTTTTTGGCTACTATGAAGGTACCACCGCTGTAATGTCCATAACAAAGTCGTTTGTGAGTTGTATGTAACGGCAGGCTGACGTGGCTGACATGCGTCTATCATAATACGCTGTCTATTATGTCTGACAGCTATCTTTGTATTTAGACATAGTCTACTAAGACTGTTTTCGTTCAATGATTCTCAAGTTTGCTGATTCGATCAGTACTATCAAGGCACAAGCTTTGTTTGTAAAGTATTCACTAAATCGGCGTGTGTGTGTTTGTGGCCACCACAACGGCGATATTGGGAAGTTTCAGTGATTTTCTGAGCTTTTATGAGAAGGAAATTCACCCCTATTACTTGAGCTTTCAGCTTTTTGGAAAGACTGTTTTTGATAGAAAGAGTGTAGGTTATTTTTATTCGGTTATATTGTTTCCTTGTGGATATGACCGCAAAGTTATTAACATTTTTAGCTACTGATCTGGTCCACATACATTACTACGACGTCGATCTATATCGCCAAATGCGAATAACGCAACAAACTTACGTCACGCAAAATCCTGCATCGCACAAGCCGAGTTTACAACGCAACTAGCATTTATACAACGGCATCAATCGTCAGGCAGTACCCCACTAGACACAACACCCGTCTGGTCCAAAGATCCTCCCCTTTCTATGGAGGATGAGTGAGCTTTACTCTACCTTTCGTACCGTTTCAATATAATAAATGATTAAATATGTGTTGCTATTTTACAAGGACAGTGCTTAGCTATACTTACAAGTCCTCTTCTGTGTTTCTGCAAACATATGAATATGACATGAACCATAATACTTTGTTAGGGTTCCTGTTTCGCATAAGGCGGCAGGAAACGCCCGGGTGTCGCCACGGTGGAGAATACGGTGGAGATCTACCCAGCGTGGGCGGAGCACCGCAGTGTCCTCGCGGAGGCGATCGGCGGTGGCGATCTCTCGCGTCCGGCCCTGGTCCAGGCAGCCTGGTACGGAGCGAGAGGGAATGGAAAGCCGTCACCTCCTTCTGCAAAGCAGTAAAGCTTGCGGATGAGGAGGCGGAGCGCCTCACGCCCCCCTAGTCGCCGCAGGAGACGGGAGTCGGGAATCGCCTGCAGATTCCCAGCCACCGTAGGCGCGGGCTTGTGGATGGCGATCAATGGGTAGCTCGCTGTCCGGTAAGTACCAGGCCCGGGTCGACGGCGTGTCGTGTTCCAGGCGCGCCTCAAAGAAATGTCAGAACAAAATGACGGGGTCCGATAGGGCCGACGCCTCAGGGTCGTGGGAAATTCTAAAGAGATAACCGTGGCCCTGGCACAGGCATCTGAAGGAACACGGGTGGGTTTTAGTCACTAAAAGTCGGACACGCCCTACAGCCACCAAAAAAAAAAAAACCCGTTTGTCCATCGACACGTCAACGGGACGTCAACAAGATCGATAACAAGATCGACATGACTGCGCCGAAATACCGTCACATACTTTTTTACTATTCCGTGGTCACATACATTTTCTATGGCCGCGTGTCCAACGCGCAAGTCCATCAACGGGATGTCACATTTGATTAAAATAATCTCCTTTCTCGTTGCACTCATTGACGGTCGCGGTGGACAAGCGCTGACTACAACTACAACATTGTGATATGTGGATACTCAAGAAGCTTAGAATTTGATGACAGAACGCTAGAGGACAGAAACCCTCCCTAATCATTTATTATAGAACTTCACAGAAAACGGAATCACGTTCCAATGGCGCCTAGCTTTGATCAACAAACCAGTAGTAATTTAATATATTATTTAGATTTTGAGGCATTGATGTGGCACGCGAAACATAACAGTGAACAATTTGAGTCCACGTGGTATTTTTTTTTCGTTTGGCTTCGTATCGTGTTTGCCCTACCCCGTGAAAAATTTTTAGGTCGGAGGCGCGGATGGTGGGCAGCCCCGACGTGTTTCTTATGGTTTTTTTTTATTTTTGTATGAAAAAAAAATACCTACACTTTCAGTTTTGGGGGTTTAAGTGTTCTAAAGGAGGTCGAAATTTTTATTATTTTGGCGCTATGACACACCGTTTTTGAGATCTACGCAAAAGAAAAAAAAGTTACACTACTGTTTTTGCAAGTCTGAAGTCCAGGTGATGGTGTGAATTTTAGTTCACGACAACTAATTTTATGCACCACCTTTTTAATCGCGATTATAAATAGCCAGATTCGTGTTCAGATTTAGTTAGACAATCAAAATTTTAGGAGAAAAACGTCAAACTCAGAATAGAAAAAATTGCATTTTCATTAAACTAATAACTCAGTGCCATCTTAGTTCTTTCAAACCAAAATATATTTCATAAATCATCGTTTGATTATTAGATTCCAGAAGATTAAATCAAATTGTGATTTTTAGTCTAGTGTAGAGGCATTTGTTACAAGAGAATCGGAATTAATAGCTACCAATTACTTTTTGACAACAATGAGTTTTGAATATCAGGTTCAAAACATAATATATTAATTATAAAATGAGGTGATTGGGGCAGAGCAGTGAAGTCAAACTACAGTCTACTGCTTCGTAACGCGAGACATAGGTAGGCTGGCTATTCTTTTAGCTGCCTTATTCAGAGGTTTCATTTCATAGGTGTTTCTTGCAACGGTGCAGTTTATAAGAATTATGTAGTGACAAAAACACAAAACAGCTCTATCGTGAAGTCAAATCCATTCAAATACATCAAACATCGTTTATTATTGAACGTCTATTATTGAACCATTTTCAATATCCTTTTGACCGGCTCTCCACATTATCTTCTGCAAGCTTAATGATTACCATTTAATTACCAATCAAAATTATTACAATAATTGAGAATTTATACGTGGGACTCACAAAGTTTTGCGAGAATAAAAAAAATGTTCTATGGATGTATAATATTACATCATACATATTACAATATTACATGTTGTCAAATCTTTTCAAAGTACTCTCCACTAGCCGCTATACAAAGTTGCATGCGTCTGAACCAGTTTTCGAAACACTTTTTCTGGTCCGCCGTAGACACCTCGTTTACAGCCTGCTCGAACGCTCAAATCAAATCAAATCATTTATTCGCATAGAATGCAGGTCTTGTACAATAAAGTTGTTTTAATAAATATAGTGAGCCGGGTACATTCTGCCTGAGTTTTGGCATGTAAACTTTAACAAACTGCATCGTTGCAAGAAACACCTATGAAATGAAAATTTCATAGGTGTTTCTTGCAACGATGCAGTTTATAAGAATATGTAGTGACAAAAACACAAAACAGCTCTATCGTGAAGTCAAATCCATTCAAATACATCAAACATCGTTTATTATTGAACGTCTATTATTGAACCATGTTCAATGTCCTTTTGACAGCTCTCCACATTATCTTCTGCAAGCTTAATGATTACCATTTAATTACCAATCAAAATTATTACAAAAATTGAGAATTTATACGTGCTATTAAAATCTATTTAAACAAGTCAGAAGTGCATTAAACAATGTCTATAATATTAAACTGTTGAGATGTCACACATAGGGTCATTAAAAAAATCGCTTAACGTATTATAACATTTCTGAATCAAAAAAGCCTTAAGTTTGTTTTTAAACGCTGACAGCGAATCTTCCGGCAACGAAAATTCCTACACATACCTTCGAGCTGATTTTTATTTTCGGAAATAAGAAGTCACATGGTGCTAGGTCAGGGCTGTAAGGAGTGTGATCCAGGAGTTTGACCAGCGTGCTGTCCAGGACGTCCCTCGTTTTGAATGCGGTGTGCGAAGGCGCATTGTCGTGGTGGAGCAGTATCCCTCAGAGCTCTGTGTTTGGTCGCTTATTGCTCACGACAGAGAAAACTTTTCAGCGTGGATGCTTCTTTGGTTCAGTAAGGGAATTGATATCAAGTAGCCAGTCAAATTAAAATAGCTCGCGATCAATATTACCCCCTGCTTCTAGATCGCTTCACTATGGTAGGCGTTGATTCGTTATGAAACACCCAACCGTCGACTGGCGCTTCGTTTCTGGATCGTATTGATAAATCCAAGACTCATTACCTGTAATGATGACGTAAACACGCCGAGACGAGCCTGTTTCAAATATTTTTTTCATATCACGGCACCATTTCACCCGGGCCTACTTCTGAGCATCGGTAAGGTTGTGCGACACCCAGCGTGTAACTATCCTCCTCACGCGAAGAGGCACGTGTAGAATTTTGACATTTGAAATCGTAAAAAATCATAGCGCGAAAGTGTTCCCGTCGCAGATCCATTTTTAAATTTGCTCGCTTGTGGTGGGAAATTTGAAATTGGAACGTACCTTTTCTAATTTCTTACTAAAAATAATCATATTTTCAAAATAGACGAAAACTGACCAGTCTCTCATACATAAAATCTTTTTTTCGCAATACTTTCTGAGTGACCTGTTACATTTTAATGGCCTTCCTAAATTAAATAATTTCATAGTAATTTTTGGTATTTTTCTGTGAACTGCACAAAATACCCTATCTATGTTTGTTGAGTAGAACGCAATCATTTGAGTATCTTCTTCATTAAAAACTAAACAATTCCGATACAAAAAATAAATTGTGGTTAAAAATAAATTGTATTGCGTAGTCTCGTCTGAATTCTGTTAGTAAGATAATGTACATGTTTACATCTCAAAATAAATATAGGGAACCAAATAACGACATGGCATTTTCCTAATAAGCATTTTTATTGTTTCAGGTACGCGAGTTACATTACCCTCCACACAGAATGGAGATAACAAGCAACCGACACAATAATGTAGTAATTTTAACTACTACATATGGAGAAGAATACGCTGCATAATATTATACATCCCGCTTATCTTGTGTTAAAGTACAACGTCACGTGTGAAGCTAACTATTTTACTTATTCACACTCTGTAGTCTGTTAGTGTATTTATAATAATAATAATAAGAGGATCATCTTACATGTCATTTCATAAATAATGGCAACACCGTGTCAACAAAACGTCTGAATTTCCAATTTTACCTAATAATATCCGCGAAAGTAATTTTGACCAAGTATTACAATAGTTTTTCAATAGAAACGAAACCAGAAACTTGAAAATTACAATAAAACCAAAAATGAGACCATAATATCACATAAACATGTAAGAAATTTTATCAAAAACTACAGAATCGGAGGTGACATGACAGATGTCACCTCCGATAAAATAACATGAAACCGAACCAAATTGAAAAATGAGGAAAGTATGTTGACAAGATAAGCCGCACGTCGAACACGCCCACCACCTCCGGACTCATCGCTCAGCTCCGCCTCGCGCCGCCGGTACCCAGCACTACTGTGAGCGCTGTGACGACACCAGCCGCGGTAGTTGCGTCGAGTATTTCTCCCCGCGAGTTATCAAACTATTTTGATGACTGCGAAGACCTCACCGATACTCATTCGATTCTGTACTGCGCGGCTGTAGCGGCATGTCGTGTAGCTCACGTCAAATTTCCCAATGACTCTAGAGCTACGCGACCGAAACCAACCGTACCAGCCTGGCAGTGAAGAATTGAACACCGTATTGGTGGGGCCAGAGCGCTCATCGGCAAACTAATCTGCTTCAGAGACGGCAATACTCATCCAAGAGTGATGCGCTTTGTGAGGCGGGCGTTCTCAGGGACTGATATAAGCTCTCAGAACTATCTGTCCTGCGTCACAGAGCGCATCGACTTCCTGAAGCAGAAAGTGTATGCATGGGCATGTACCACAGCGATGAAAGGTGGGTATATAGCGCTTGGGAGCGACCGTAACAAAATTTGACGGACGTGTGCCGCCCAGATGATGCCGCCACAAGTGCATTCTGGCGCAGCATATGGTCAGTGCCCGTCTGTTACACTAAAGCTGGCTGGATGCAAGATGTCGAGAGAGTGTGTGAAACTATACCAGAAATGGAAACTGTCTTAATTACGCCATCAGACGTTGCCAGAGCGGTCCGTCCGTTACCGAATTGGAAATCGCCAGGACCGGATGGATTGCACAACTTTTGGTTGAAATGGCTAATTGGTTCACATACTTGCCTGGCATCTCAGTTCCAGTCATCTTTAGAGTCTGGGTCGCTACCGCAGTTTCTATTAACAGGCGTTACCCACCTGCTCCATAAGTCAGGTAGCCCCACGGAACCCAAGAATTATAGACAGATCACGTGTTTGTCGACGATCTATAAACTTCTTACATCCATTTTGAGAGCTAAAATTAATACACACATTGACAGTAACTCGATAATGTCTGCCTCTTAAAATGGATGTAGGAACGGGTCCCGAGGTACAAAGGAGCTACTCCTCATCGACATGGCCATTAGCCAACAGCTTCGTCGCTCCCGCAAGGATCTGTCAACATGCTGGATAGATTATAAAGAAGGCGTACGACTCGATGCCACATATATGGCTTGTGAGGGTGCTGGAGTTGCACAAGATAGATGCAACTCTACGCACCTTCCTTAGTTCCTGTATGGGTCAATGGAGGACGGTCCTTCGCTATCCGGGGTGTCAACAGATCCAGGGGAATGACGAGCCTGTCTGGATTAAACGGGGAATATTTCAGGGCGACAGTTTGAGTCCACTTTGGTTCTGTTTAGCTCTGAATCCTCTTAGCACACTGCTGGAGGACTCAGGTCTAGGCTATCGGTTAAGAGAGGTGGTCAGGTCATATCTCACCTTCTGTTGATGGATGACTTGAAAATCTTTGCCCCTAACAAATTGCAACTGATGGAGCTACTGAAGGTAACTGAAACATTTAGTAGCGCCATCAGACTGAAATTGCTGTGGACAAATGTGCAATCATGCATGTTAAGCGAGGTGAGATTATGGAATCCGAATTTATTCAACTTTCGGATTCCATACGCCTTAGATCCCTCTCTTCATCCGAAAGTTGCAAGTTGGGTATGTCGGAAGCGTTAGGCAGCGCTCCTTCAACGATTGCTTCATGTTAATAACGTTATTAACATGAAGCAATCGTTGAAGGAGCGCTTCTTTGGCCGCCTGAAGAAGGGTTCTTTCGGGCGGAAACAAGGTGCGCACCTTCAACGGTTGGGTCATGCCGATTTTGATGTGCACTTTCGGCATACTCAAATGGACCCAAACCCAACTCGACGCCCTGGATAGGCGGGTCCGTACACTTCTGACCGCAAATCGGATGCATCACCCACGATCATCGGTGATGAGACTGTACATCTCGCGAATGTGCGGGGGTCGAGGCTTTTTAAATGCGAAGACCCTCCACAACTGCGAGGTGTGAAGTCTCAAAGAATATTTTTTTAAAGCCAAAGTGGGTATGCACCGTGATGTGATCGCAGTGGTCAAGGGGCTTACCCCGCTCTCCATGGCTATAGAGAACTAGCACAAACCTGTAGTTCTAACTACCGTTGACCGCAAGGCGGCATGGCAAAGCAAGGAGCTTCACAGGCGCTTCTATCGGGCTCTTCATGAGCCTGGTGTAGATTTCCTAGCGTCCGTATCCTGGCTACGTTTTGGTGACCTTTTCGGGGAAACTGAAGGTTTCGTCTGTGCAATTATGGACGAAGTTAGATTGACGAATAACTACCGGATACATATTATGAAAGACGGGACGGTTGACGTGTGTCGGGCATGCCAGCGTCCAGGTGAGTCCATCAGATATATTTTCTCTGGCTGTTCTCGTCCGGCTAACGGTGAGTACTTGCACAGGCATAACCAAGTAGCCAGGATTGTTCACCAGCAACTTGCTTTGAAATATAAACTTGTGGATTCTGAGGTACCGTATTACAAGTATGTGCCCGACCCAGTTCTCGAAAATGACCTTGTCACGTTGTACTGGGATCGGTCTATCATTACTGACAGGACTATTATAGCTAATAAGCGATTTATTATATTATAATAGTAGTGATAGATCGATTAGCGCGCTGCACAATGATTATCGATGTTACCATTCCGCATGACGAAAGAACCTCGTGAAAGCTGAGAAAGAGAAACAAATTAAATATCTCGACTTAGCACACGAGGTTGTTGACATGTGGAATCTGAGCTCGGCTATCATTGTGCTGATTGTCGTATCGGCCAATGGCCTGATGGCAAAAAGCCTAGACTAACATCTCTCGAGGCTTTCGTTAGGTGGTTGGATCAAGGGCCTGATTGAGAAGGCAGTACTCCTCGATATGGCTCGCATTGTGCGGAGGTTCCTGTCTCTGGAGCCCTTACCACCGGTAGCTTGGACCCTGCTCCCGATACCGGCGGACCACAATTTTTTATATTTTTAAATATTTTTTTTAAAGTTGTTTTATTAAAATATTTAAAAATGTTGCACAATAAGGATAAAAATAAATAAACGACATAATAATAAATCATTTAATTCAGGCAACATAGACCCATAACATAAATACCTTATAACCTTACATACATAATTATAAAAACCACAAAATCATAAAAACACTACACTTGGGAGCTTGGTTTTGGTCGTGCTTCCCTGTAACGTCTGTACACAACTCTTGCCGGCCAAAAATCTGAGCTAAGGAAGACAGCCTTTTGCATTGCTGGAACCTGAAGGACGTAGGACTTAAAGTTTATAGTCCTGGTTGACACCAACCACGTCAGCTTCAGCAACTTCCGTTCCTCGCACCGATTTGTTCTATAGAAGCAAACGCCCTTGATAGATTGTGTACATATTTGTACAATGCGAAATTTAACACTGAATATGGAAAAAATTCACAAATTGACCACACTCCAACGGCGGTTTATATCAATGGACACCGCCCTGCACTAGCCGCGCTGTAGGCACTCATTTAACGAGTCATTGACTCTTTGATGTAGCCGACTGGTTGCCTACTGGCACGCTACTTGTTTGTTGCCAGTCTCTCGTTGGGATTGCTTTCGATTGGATGTCCGTACTTATCACGTGCCGCTATCGTATCGCGAACAATGTCGTTTTCCAATCAGGAATATTTGAATATGTTGATTTTTATTTGTGAGTGGGTGTGATTCGAAAATCGAAGTAAGAGCTTGGATTATGGAAGTTTTCAACTCACTGAAATCGTACACAAGTGCGCTGCGAAGAGTACGTGCAAATTTAATAAAAATGTATCGAATGTGTAATTAATGTTGGAGTTAGACATGTGGAACATGATTTCCGAGGTATGCAACAAGAAAATGTTTTAATAAACTGATACCTACAGTTGGTACATTGCCAAAAGCACATCACATTAACTCAATAATAATTGTTTCTTGATAAACAGAAAGTCAGAAATCAGGTTCACTATGCATCTATGCCTACAATAAAATATCAGCTTATACCTACGCGTAGGCATAACATAGGTTTTTTTAGTCCTAATTTTGTTTGGCAACAAAGCACCGCCTCGCTCAGGCGGCTTCTTTGACATGAAACTGTAGGTGAACTTTGTGGAGCGATCAATGTTGCCTTTGGTATGATTATTTTTAATTCTTTTAATTATTTATTTTAATTGGGGAAAAATAATAATCTCGTATACATTAAATGATTTCATATTTGTGTACGCAGTACGAAACTAAATAATACCCTTCAGGATCGGACAGGGTTTTCTTTACATGCTGTAGAAACAACTTGTAGAAGAAGGTCGTATGTGAAACAGAAGCGTCAATCTATTACTTTGTGAGATTGCCTATGGACTTATGAGCGCTACTGCACATAATTTTTTCCTTTTATTTTCTTATTCAATCCTAGATAATCTTTTACTAAAATATTATTCATTTATCTTATTAATAGAAGAAGCTGGTGCAGAGACAGAGCACTGGTTTCTAGCATCACAATTTTATCATAATATGAGAATAACAGCAGAATAATTAAAATTATATTCTAATATGGCATTTCGACCCCCCAGCCTCTTATCTATTGCTATGTACGTGTAAGACTTGCAACGTATTTTCGTAGATTGAATTCAGGCACATAGAATGGATGGGTGGTTGCCAAGAAATTTCCCTTCTAGAGGAGTCTCATCCCGGCAAACTTCTATTGCATACATACCGTAGGCTCTTAAGTGCTACCCTATATATGTTTATTTTCACTTGTCAATCGCTATCCACAAGTAAATGCTGTAGTCTACGTTAGTGTGCAGAAAAGTCAGTACAAAGTTAAGACAAGTGGTCGAGAATCCACAAAATCGCAAAAATTGCGCAAAAATCCCACGTTAGCCGGTGAACACAAACAACGGAACGTTGAAAACAAATGACAAATATTATATTTGACAAGACAATTTGAAACTGACGTAATAACGCAAAATAATTTATATATTTTAATGTACTGTATACATTGTGGTACTTTTCATGTTTCGTTTTTTATATTTTAAATTTATTTATCATGAAGAAGGAAAACCTCCGAGCAAAAACGTTCTTAACGAGTAAGAAGGTAAATCATTAGTTTAGATTGGAATGTACCAATGTTATTGGCGAAAAACGTTCCGTTCGGAAACTGCACTATATCTTTTTTTAGATATGTTAAAATAATTAGTACCTTTTAATTCCCATTACCTAGTAACTAATTTTTTTTTATAAAACTCCTATAGACTTGTTATTATAATTAATATAAATTTGCCCATGAACGGTGCTCGGTTAAGTTTTAAACTACGCGGGTCCAACCTCGCCATCCTTGTTTTAAAATTGGAACGTACCTATTTTTACTTACAAATAACCATATTTTCAAAATAGACCATAACTGGCCAGTCTATCATTCATAAAAACATTTTTCGGACTGGTATTGCTCTTAAGCATCTTTTCTTTTCTCAACTTGCATACGAGAAACGTGTTTTTTCTTTTGTAACTTTGTTTGATGTTTATTATTTGTTGATAGACGGCCATAGAAATATGGCCATAGAAATACTCACGTTGTGAAATTTTGAACATAATATGAATCACGAGAGCTACAGCTACAGCTCACTGACAGACAGACTGACAGACAGCGGTGGCTTAGTCAACGGACCCCTAAAAATAAAAACTTTTTGTTGGGATCGGCTGAAAAGTTTTTTATTTTAATGTTCGTAACTGCCGTTATGAGATTTTTCATGACATTTAAAGAGAACACTGACTGTAAATGTGAGTACCATTCAGGCTAGATTGAATAAATAACAACAGAAACTGTCTGGCGGTTTTGAGTATTATGTATATGGCCTACGCAAATGTCCTACAGATGTGGTAGCGTCATGTGACGGGTCGTTGAGCTAAAATAAGGTTGAGCTACACGATGACTGATATATGCATGTCGTCTGCTGGGACAGGTCAAATCAAAGCTGTAATGGCTCTTTCTTCAAAAGGCCCTTCCGGACATAGTCCTGTATTGTAATACTCACATAAAACCCTTATAATGGAATGTTTGTACTTTATAAGAGACCATGGCCTCTGAGTTTGTTACGGCATTTCATCTCAGGGATCATTCAGCTAGGAAATGCCTAGGAAACCCAAAAACGTTGACGTGTAAAAGAGTCTTAAAATATCTACTAACGGAAACAAACATTTCATTTCATTACATTTAATTTCATTTCTTTACATTTCATTTCGTTTCATTTAATTTCAGACGTAATTAAGTTTTTATGGAATAAAAAGTTAGAAAAGTTTTCTATAAAATGTTTAAATTCGATAAAACGGAAATACCTTTTTTCTATGGGAACTGGCATTGGGACAGGACACCGTCTGTCGGTTTAGCTATGTAGTTGATTCGTTGTGCGTTCCCCTGGTCTTCTGAACACCAACTGCCTACCATCATGCTTGTAAAGCATGAATTTCGATTCGTCCGTGAACATTACCTTAGACCAGGGAATTGCGAACCAATGGCACGCGTGCCATTAGTGGAACGTAGCGAAATAATTAGGGCACGGTATATAGTCAGGAACCAAGGTACCTAAGTCACTTCATTTAAATAAATATAAAACTTTTAATTTTAATATTAAGGCTCCCACAAAACGTCCCAACGCCACAGCGCGACACAAAGGCTCCGGACGTCGTGAGTCACGCGGTGCCTTTGTGTCGCGCTGTGGCGTCGCGCCAGTGTGCACGACCCTTTACAAAAAAATAATAAAGGTATAATTGTGGAAGTACCTTTATAGTTTCAAATAAAGAGCATTGTTGTGAAAGTAGGTATATGTATTTTTTTTTTCCAGTAGTCACTAAGTCAAGATTGTTTGATGGCACGTCATGGCTACATTCAACATTTATTTGAAAAAATGGCACGTAGATGTAAACAGGTTCGCCATCCCTGCCCTAGACCAATCGTCCAGTGTCCAGTGTTGGTGCTCGCGCACGTACCTCTGTCTTGCAATTCGATGTTGTCGTTCAATAAAGTGGTTTTTTAGACCAACTGCAGTTTGCAACCGATTTCGGAGCATTGTAACCACCAGGTATCTGTCATCCCTGGCCGTTGTGCATCTTGGCCTGCCATTTCCTGGTCTCCAAATGTGCGATCCGGTCTCCCAGGACCGCTGGACTTCCCGCTGAACAGTCGACAAAGATACACCAATGTTTCTTGCTGTGTCACGCTGGCTCCTCCCAAGTTCCAAGAAAGTCAGGATTCCTCACAGAATACTCATTAGGCACGTGGAAGTCGTTCACACTATATTTTTTTGTGACAGAATAGAAATGGAAAGAAACCATAATGACATAAAGCAAAAATTTTGTTTTAAAAAAAATTCCATTTTTCAAATTTTGTTTTTTGTAAATAAGTTTCATTCATCAGCCAGTATAAATAGTATGTAATAAGAAGCAAAAGTAAATAGTCTTTATTCTGTTTTTTATTTAATTGATCTAACTTTTACAGTTTTGTAGATATTCGAACTTATGTGACTGACCCGTTATTTTTGGAACCGAGTGTATAAGACAGACTACTCACTGAATAAAAATTTTGTTTCTATTGTTAAAGTTATGCATACTGAACTTGTGATATGAACTAGATTGCTGACTACAAACAAGACCGGATCCTCAAGTTTGCGTAACATTATTTTTCATTCCCTCACTGACGTTCCTCGGAAACAAATACTCAGCATTACATAGAAATAAATGACGTTCAGTGATGTTGAAAACTATTTCACAAGTCACTGCGTATTTTATAATCTTACAATGTTAAAGTGAAAGAATTTAATATGTAAAAATTCGTAATGTCTAAATTCCTGTACACTGTGTGTAGACATGGCCGGAAAAAATACACACACGAAAATCTTGAAAGATCGTCGAACAATTCGTAATCATCATTTCAGCCGAAATACGTTCACTTCTGGACAAATGCTTACCCCAAGTACCGCCACTTTGGCTTTACACACCTTGAGGGAGGCCTTTCAATGCTACGTTTTCCAGTACGCAGTCACCAATCCAGAAACTTTCGGCCTCATCGGCCGGAAAACTAAAATCAAAAGTCATTTTTAAAACTAGGCTAAGAATAAACACTTTTTGATCGTCAAAATTACATAAGACAGTCCCCCAAAATGCCAGTTCTTCACCACTTCCTAGTGCTTTAGCTTAGAAGAAGAAGTGGAAAACTACCCAGCAAAGCAGTTCTTCTAGCTAAACAGTCAGCTTTGCAGGGTAGTTCTATACAATAGCAAATAGTTAACATTACGAAACACAAAACTTTAAATTTAATAATTACCTGCTATGTCAGCAAGAACACGCCAATATATCATTAAACACATTGAAAACTACATTCAAGCAGAAATAAATAATAATAACGTAAACAGAACTTAATATCTAAATAAAAGCCTACAGGTTTAATGACGTGCACACATGCTATCCTGCATTATATACATGTAGGTATACCTTGAAGTCACAGTTGATAAACTTAGGGCCGTCAAAGTAAAATATAAAAAAACAGTTAAGAGCAGGGCGACGCTCGAATTGTCCATACAAAACGTAATACCTAAACCATTTGCAATTTAAGCATATTTCTATCATTTTATGCTTATACGAGTATTCGGATTAAGACAGTACTTATCTAGGTTCCTACATATTTTTTTTTCAAAAATACTTCCCGAAAATGAAGGTTAAGCTAATTGTGTTTCGCACTTTTTTACAGCGTAAATGACGTTTTCTTACCGTTTTTTTTTGTACTATATACAACAATATCTGTAATGTTGTTGTATTAGAAACATAGCTCAAGTTACGAATAGCCGAAAAAATATGAAGTTTTCATTCATAATGTTTGGTATTACGAAATACATCAAAAAATTTCATAAAATTTTCAATAGCTAGTAGTGCTATCGCGTCAAGTAAATATCAATGTGTGCGTGGTCATACTGCTCACGGTAGTAGGTGTGTATCGCTCGGACAAGCACACACATTACCGCTACGTTGCGCCCGCCTGGGGTGTTCCGTATTTATTGTCAGTGTTAGACGAATACTTTATTGTCCTGTGCGTGCGTATTTATTTGCTTTCTAAATTGTATTGCAATATTTCTGACACAATTGACTCATGCTGTGAACTTGGATTTAGATTTGCCTTGTTATTTGGTATCGAGTAACCTAACCATTCTTACGAACTTTAGCTTTGCTTGCGGACTTATTATAAGTCCGTAAGACTTATTATTTACGATAAATTATTGACGATTTGGTTTGGTTGCCGACATGGACTCCGAACGGTGGGATGTATTTAATAGTAAGTATTTTCCAATGATATATTATAAGTTACCTACCTACTACGTTCATAGTTACTAAGTGTTTTGCCTAGACACCTCCAAGCAATAAGTGCCGATTACACCAATGAAACTGAACGCGTTCAGCTTCAGTTTTTACAGGAAAAATGTATTTTTGTTACAATAGATACATATTCAATAGATTGAATATGTATCTATTCAAGAAGTCGAAGTATTGCGTTCACTGATACATCAACTGAAAGCATTTTCTTTGTGTAATTCAATTACGATGTCAACATATAAGTAATAATAATACTTTTCAATTTAAGAAAATGAATATTGCAAAAATAAGACAAGTAAATTGTTTCAGTAATATACACATAATGCAGTAAGTTTTATGAAAATGTTGATACGTAACATTACAATACGGACTTATCTAACGTTATTTCTTACAAGCTTCCGCCCGCGGCTTCGCCCATGTGGAGTGTTGATGAAAAATAGCTGTTCAGTGCTGTTAAATGTTCTTCCCCAAGCTTCAAACACAGTTCATCGGATTAGCCGTGAAACGTCACAGCCCCGCTGTGCGCACCACTCGAGGTGTCCGCGATGAGTACCTAACCTTAATTTATATGCCTTTGCTTTATTTTTAATTTTTTTGTACCAATTGTGGTATAGTATTTTTATTCTTGGTGCATCGTCTTCACATAAAGAAATATAATTAATGTATACAAATATTGTAAAACATTTTAAAAGAGTAACGGTGGAGTTTCTTGCCACTTCTTCTCCATACGAAACTACTTTTTGGAACTGGCGCCTAGAATCAATTTTATTTTTAATGTAAATTTTGACGTTCAAAAGTGAATTTTTATGGGCCTATTTGAAATAAATGCTTTGACTTTAGTTCGCAATAGACTTTGACTTTAGTAACTTTTGAACCATCCGTCCAAATGAATAATTGTAAAAACAAAGTTTACCTACATCAAACGCCAAAGGCAAACTATTTAGGCTCTCGGATGTTGCATGCGAGTGACTGCAAAAGTACGTAAAAGCCAATAATTTTAAAATAATCTAAAGTATTAAAAACCAGGCTCGGCGTATCAAATCTGTTATAATGAACAATTTACTAAGATAAACTGTAGATAATTAGGCATTTTATGTGTTTGCACAGTTAAGTTAGATTCTCGATTAATATGAAAACCTAAACAAAATATATTCTGAATTAATAAGCTTCTAAAATTACAATGAGGAAAACCCGGACTAAATTATCACACAGTTCGGTAACTGCCCTGTTAAACAATATATATTAAAATTGCCAAGTAATTATTGTTTTGAAATATGTGTTAGACAAGGACAGCACTGTCGTAGAAGTGACGTCACGACTAGGTTACTTCATACTATCTCCGTACATTGTTCGTACCGCGCGATAAGGACGGGACTAATCCCCTCCAAAAACTTTAAGAGCGTGATTTTTTCTATTTTCTCAGTTTTACTAAACCTTCTTCGAAATTACATTCTTTTTACGAAAATTTTTAATACTAGTCATCATCCCTATTATGTTCAACGACCGGCGAACGGACCAGATTAAAACACACGGGGATGCTGAACCCTAGAGATTATTTCCTACTTCTTCTTCTAATATATAAAATTCTCGTGTCACAGTTTTCGTTGCCATACTCCTCCGCAACGGCTTGACCGATTTTGATGAAATTTTGTGTGCATATCGGGTAGGTCTGAGAATCGGCCAACATCTATTTTTCAAAAAATATAAATAGCAAAACAACGTTTGCGGGGTCAGCTAGTTCTTTATAAATTTCTTAGTTTAACAACATAGTTGTCTAAGAAAGATCTATTTTGTTTCAATACTAAATTGTTTTAAATATATCTAAAGTGTCGTCATTTTAGACTAACAAATAGTGAATTAAAACCAACATAGCAATTGAGGATGAGCTACATCAACTTAAAAGTGAAAATTGAAAACTCGAATTTGATTTTGGAGCACAGCATGAGTTTTTTTTTTGTTGAAATGCCTAGTCTTACCTTAGACTAATTCTTCAAAGAGAGAAGAACATAAAATTGGTGGGCCTGAATGAACCAGATGTCCTCGATCGCTCCACAGGCAACAATTAGCCCTATCATCGACTATGGTGACGTGTGCTACTTTGACTTGAATGCGGTTTTTTTGGATAAGCTCGACAGATTGCTCAACAATTGTATCCGGTTCATATTCAACCTAAGAAAATATGACCATGTGTCGAGCTATAGGTCTGAGCTCAAATGGATGTCCATTCGCCAAAGAAGAAGTTTGCGCGCTTTGACTACACTTTACATAAAAATACTGGCTCTTTCATATTTTGTAACATCCATTACGCTAGTTTCTACGAAAATACTACTTTCATTGATGCGGGCGAGGTCATGGCGGCGCCCTTAGATGTCGCGTGGCTTTTATGAATGATCAAAAAAGACCCGACTCGCGGCTTCAGTTGCCTCACCCCGGGCCTGCCGCGCCGTCCGCCGCCGTGTTCAGTCTCGCGCGAACTGCATGTTGCACTGCACGCGGCTTAACTAACGTGGAACCCTTCGTGCAACAAACGCAACAATGCTGAAATATTCCAACTAGGAGTACCATACATGGTGAACTGCTACAATGAGGGTGGTCTTATTTTTCTCACAGCACAAGCCCCCTTCCTAGAGATCCTAGAAGCTCGACAGCGGCAACGGGACTACGGGGTCTACATGCCCCCAGCTGCAGACGGAGGCAGGCCTGATCTTACGCCGTTGGATTTCCATGTGTGGGGTAGGGATAGACCTGATTTATGGTAATGACGGCCAGACCATTTCTAGTGCGGAACAACAAAACGTGAATCGTGAACGCTTGTTTATGCAGTGATAGCTAGAGAGACATTGTGCAACGACACATTATTTAACGTGCAACTGCAGGGTGAATATGTACAGCAATTTTGGTGTAAATAGTGTAAATAAAAACTACGTCGTTATGAGGTATGTACATTTTAAATTGTTCGCGCTATGCACTTCTTACAGTTTACATCTGTACAAATAGGTAGGTACACAACCTATCAATCAGCTGACAGATACGACTCGACGCACAGTTCGTCACCTAACAGAAGTCATTACCTTACGCGAATTCGCGTTGCGTCAGCTGTTTATTTTTCTATTATTATTATCTAAAAGATGTGTAACACTGTAGAATATGAATGTTTTAATCGAATCTAGGATCCTTTTCGTAAAAAAATAAGAAAATGATTGAAACGTTTCGATGCTCGCTCGTAAAAGTCGTAACCCCACAGAGGTCATTAGCTGCTTATTTAGATGTAAGTACCTGGTTTACAGGAGGTACTTTTTTTGTAAAACTGCGAAGAGGGAATTCAATATTGTACCTACTTAGATTTAGGTCGTTTTGTATTTTAAATTCACATTTATTTTTATTGTAAGCGATAACTCTGTTATCAAAATAGGACGAGGTCGAGTTACGAAGTCTACCTACGTTGGTTTATTATATGTTAAACAGAGATACGGCACGCGCCCCGCGGCTACAGACGGAAAGACACCGCGCCCGTGCCTCTCCCCGCCGCCGCGTCTTTGATTCATAGAGCAGGCCGTGCCGTGCTTTAAGCAAAACATCTCAAGCAGTTTTAAATTATGATAATTACGTAAAATAAATATTTTACGGAACGTTTCTTTAGCTTCTAAACGACCTATAGAGGTCCCTCTTAAAATATTTCGTGTATGAATAGATACACCTTATATATGTATATATGTATTGTAACGTAATAGTGGATACTAACTACATGAAAGATAGGATGCAAATAGACTTTGAAGAGATAATTTAATAAATGAAATATAAAATACAGGTCGGAATATAAGAATAACACAATACGGTTCACGCGACACTTGAAGTTATTATAGGGGCTTGAATTGAAGTCCGGAGGAGGTGGAGAAAAAGGCGTCGAAGGGACACTTTAGAGTGCCAGTCTCGTTCGACAAAGCTCGACGTAAAATCTCCAGGCAGATGGTTACTCAGCAGAGTGCAGACGTAGAATTGATAGGTGTTTGTTGATAAAACCCGGACGCCGTATCCTCAGGCAGATGGTTAGTGAAACGGGTCCAGACGCGTAATCCCCATCAGGTGCTTCAGACTTTTCTTTTATAGGAAAATATTCCTTTTCCAGAATTAATTTTTGATGATTTTTGAAGTTTTCAAAATTGTTTTCTTCATTCTGACATCTCATCAGCCAGTCATAAAACTAGCCTGTGTGTTCAGCCAAGACGTATTAAAACCTCCACGATCGACTATGAGCGTGTCCTTATTAATTATTGTAGATGTCGAAATTTAGTTAGTAATCGGTAATTATATAGAAAATACAATATTTCAGCTAAACCTATTGATAAAAATAATTCAAGTTATATAAACCAAAAAGTAATCTTCATAGTCTAAAAGAGAAAATTTATTAACAGTTTGACAATTGACTTGTGTCACAACAATGGAAAATGTAAACAATGAACGATTTTTAAAAATATTATAAAAGAAATCGTTTTAGAACGATTCGTCAAATGCTAGCAAATAAAAGGATATGATACGGGACATGAATGAATGAATGATGAACAATGTTGTAAGTATAAGTAGCATATACTATAGTATGTATGTGTATTATAAGTTACACAATATCTATTTTACATCACACATCACAAGTTATTTTCTTCCGTCATCGTTCCCTTCAATTAAAGCACCTGCCATCTAATCTCTTCACCACCCTTGGTTGACTGGTAGAGAATGCCTAAGGCGTTAAGTCCACCTTTGTACCTCTTTGGGTTCGAAAAGTTTAAATAAATAAATAAATAAATTGCGACTCTGAAGAAGTTCACAAGATCCTAACACAAGCCTATCAAGATTGTCCTAAGCCCTTAATATCTACAAGATTGGGCAAATATAATGAAGATAAACCCCGCCATATAAAAATTTTACGCGTGAGTAAACAGGAAAAACAAATCTAATAATTAAATATGTCAAAGGAGTACCTACTATAACCAAAAACAACACCAATTCAAAAAACTGACCGTGGCCAACACTAGTTGTTCTTGCTTTGCCTTTGACTTTGACTTTCTAACTAAGACTTGGATAACATCATAACAATATGCAAAATCATACGATCTACCTAACTACCAACATATTTATAATTATAGACATGATAGTAAGGGAGGGGGCGAATCTATGTACATTCTGGGGATATAGGACAACCACAAGGATGGCCACCACTACCTATGGATTTATCTTCCCAAATTTGGGCTGCATATATTCACACCAGGCCATTCGAACATTAAAGAGTTTCTCGACAGATATACCTTGCAACTGGAAGCTAGAAAGAGATCGATCGTGATTAGTGATTTTAACTTAGACCTACTGAATCCAAACACATGTGTGTGTGTTTATCACACTCATGTGTCATTAAATGTTTAAATACAAGCCAAAACTTAAACAAAAGAACCAATATTGGGCAATAGACTGATGATGATGATTCCGAAACAAAATTATAAGACGGTTATATTGTTATGACTTCCTAACACCTACTTGTGGTGGCATCTACACCGCCACATGCAAACAACGCATCACACATCACACTGACGTCACACAAATCCTGCATCGCGCAATCAGAGTTTACCGCGCAGCTAGCATATATACAATTTCCCGACATCAAATATGACATCCATCTGGTCGGAGGATCCTCCCTTTTCTAAAAGAGTATGAGTGAACTTTACACCCTGTTCCTCATATCTCTTCATAGTAAACAAATTTAGGAAAAAAGTAAACTTTTCAATCTCCGTCAACAATACAACTACAATACTTGCACATTAGTATAAAGTTTTTAGATAAAGCTACACAAACCAATATTGAACTTACAAAAAAGACACACCCACATTACCTAAGAAATAGAAATGAGGTAGTTCTGCTATTTCCTAGAACAGTAAAATATGTAAACATAACTTTTTATATGAAGGGGACCAATTATATAATAAATTACCGAAATAAATCAGAGAGTGCAAAAGTATTAATATTTACGAAAGAAAACTAAAGGATTATGTAATGCAAAAAAAAAATTCTACATTAATACCCTGAAAACACAATACAAAATAGTTACATAAAAACTAGACATAAATAATAAAAAAATAAAAACATATAAAACCAGAACACACACGTAATAATCAAAATTACATATAATCAGACGTCTCCGAGACTTTACTTGTCGCACACAAGCAAACAAACGCGTACACGCACTATTCTAGCACACACAAACACGTTCACAATGTAGTTCGCTTCTTAATCGCTTGTTTGTGTTCCCCACAAAGTGAAAAATCAGTACTTATGAGGGTATCTTGGTGTCAAATTGGCCGGCTGAATTAACTAGATTTATATTGCACACTTTTGCTAGGGTAACAGTTGTTCTCGTACGTTGTTGTTTTGGTTTTACTTAAAATTCTACATCTGCAAGCTTCATCATTAGACGACGATTATTTATGTTAAAGTTAAATTGTATAATGTTCAGAGAAATAAAGATTCTTTAAACCTAACAAATTCCATCAGTATTTCGAAACTTCTTCAGCATCCGATTTCAACCTCCTTTGTCTTGTCCAACTCCACCACTCCACTTTATAATCAACATTTAGGTCTCGGACTCCTGAGATATTTAATTACGCAATGCTACGTCGAGGTATTCACATTTCTCGTTTCGACTTTACAAACAGATAAATAAGAACGAACGCGGAATAAATAAATGAGGAATTGTTTATGGGGCGAGACTTTTTAACAATTTATTGGTTTATGTGCAGTTCTATGTGGTCTTGCTCATTATAAGTTGGAGAGATAACTGGTAAGAAGTGTCTGCTAGATTGCTAATGTTTTTAAATGTTTGGTATATCTTTGAGAACTGTTACCCGCAGGGCAAGATTATTTTTTGAATATTAAATGACTTGATATTTGTGTGTACACATTGCTCGCAGAACAGATGCACTCTAACTCAAGACAATGTTAATGTTCTTTCTCCAGAAATAGCTTACCTACTGACAGGTTATATGAGTTCATAGAATGATTTATTTTATTTGACAATTTATGTCAATTTAGTTTAATTGAATAATTATTTATTATTGGCATGAGTTGTATTACAATGTGTGGTTAACTAGCGACTTCGACAATTAATCATATTATTCCTGCCTGAGCAACCGGCAGTAATTTCGTCATGCTGCTTTAAATGTCACTGCTTGCGGTAGCGTCGGGTTGCCTCCATCCCTCAAAATGGTGGCGGGTGCCATTGCTGATCTTTGCGTTATGCTCGTGAGCGGGTGCTGCTTGCGATGCGGGTCATCTCGCTGACCTGTTATTGTTATTAAGAGCAGGGCGACATCTGAATTGTCCATACAAACGTAATACCGAAACCATTTGCAATTTAGGCATATTTCCACCACATTATGCTTATATTCGGATTAAGACCGTATTTATCAAGGTTCCTACATCGTTTTTTTTTGCAAAATACTTATCTAAAATGAAGTTTAGGCTAATTGGATTTCGCACTTTTTTACAGCGTAAATGACATGTTTTCTTGTCATTTTTACTGTACTATAAACAACAATATCTGTAATGTTGTTGTATTAGAAACAGCTTCTATTTTCTTGTTGCAAAAAGTCGAAAAAAAAGATTAAGATTTAATCAATTATTTTTGGTATTACGGAACACATCAAAATTTATCACAATTTTTCAATAGCTAGTAGTGCTATCGCGCCAAGCAAATGTGTGCGTGGTCGTACTGCTCAGGGTAGTAGATGTGTATCGCTCGCACAAGCACACACATAACCGATTTACCGCAACGTATTGCCCGCCGCTCGCCGGGTTTTTCCGTGTTTGTTGTCAGTGTTAGACGATTACTTTATTATCCTGGGCGTGCGTTATTTGCATAATTGTATTGTAATTTTTTTGACACTATTGACCTATAAATGCTGTGAACTTGGATTTAGATTGGCCTTATATTTTGGTATCGAGTAACCTAACCATACATCATCTGAAATTTTCTTTGTGTAATTCAATTACGAAGTCAACATTACATTACAACACATGTGTGAGAAACACTTTGCAATTTAAGAAAATAAATATTACAAAAATAATACAAGTAAATTGCTTTAGTACACAATAATGCAGTAAATTTGATAAAAATGTTGATACAATACGGACTTTTCTCACGTTATTTCTTACTAGCTTCCGCCCGCGGCTCCGCCCATGTGGAGTGTTGATGAAAAGTAGCCTATAAGTACATAGGCTACTTCCTCAGGCTTGAAACACAGTTCAGCGGATTAGCCGTGAAACATCACAGCCCCGCTCTGCGCGCGGTATCCTCCGTTCGGATAGTGGTAACTTTTGAACAATCCGTCCAAATTAATAAGTGTAAAAGACAAAGTTTATCTACATCAAAAGCGATAAAGGTATTATTTTGATGTTAAAACATAAAAGCAATTCAATTATGGCTCACTATTTTAGCTATAATAGCTTCCACATAAAATGATGATGTATGCTTTCGCGGACTTTTATTTAGAATTGTTTATGACAAACAATCCCACGATACATTATCATCGTGTAGTACGTCTACACCAACACCATACGGCTTAGACAGCGCACGAGAAGATAGCTCTCAGACGGCTGGATTTTTTCCGACTTACTTTTTACTTATCATTATATTATGTACTAGCCCGCGACTAAGTCCGCGTGGATTTCGAAAAAAAAAGTAGCCTATGTTCATCAGACATCATTTCGGCTTCTACTGGTAAAACAATTTTTCAAATTGGTCCAGTAGTTTCGTAGCCTATTCAATACAAACAAACAATAAAATCTTTCCTCTTTATAATATTAGTATAGACAAATCACACAATATTTTCTTAGTCTATGTATTATTCTGATGTATAAGCTATATTACTGTAAAGTTTCTTGGTTTGAGTTCCACACTACTAGGTACCTTAGTATATTTAGTATAAATTAGTATTTACCTACCTATCTACCTACGTATGGAGCTTTGTTTGTTGCGTTTCTTTAGACCATGTTCGCACGGACGTAAATATCTCGAGGCGGGATTTTATCACGTACTGCATTTTCAACTGTCGGTGTTGAACCGAGCATTGAGAATTACAACATAGTGCTGCACACTGTTGGATTTTCAACTCTCGGCGCTAAGCAGTGCGTTGAAGATCCAGTGCGCGAAAAAATTATCTCAAGGACACTACCCAATTGACTAAACACTATTGTGTTTTAGATAATCAGCTGATCGGCCCTAATGAGATTCCCCACCGCTTATATGCTGACAATTACTTACAGTTCGTAAGAATCGTCACTTCCTTGCAATTTTTCGAACAAGTGGATCTTCAAACATTGTGAACCATGTGGCTTTAACATGATTTTGCCTAGCCTCTAGAATGTCCTATGGAGCAGGACTAGCATGTTTCCAAGCATTCTCATCTAGGAATTAATCATTCTTCCTCTAATTTGTAATATGCTTGTTTATAAAGTGTCAGGACCATATCAAAAACTTTTTTATCTTTTTTTATGAGTGTACTAAATTAAATTAAATAGTTTGTGATTTAATTTTTGTTAGTAAAGCTGAAACGGCGGAATGGTTTAGGATAATAATAATAATGACATTAGTAAACATTAACATTTTTATATTTTTAAATGTTTTTTTAATATTTTTTCAGATTTTTTAAAAAATATTTAAAAATGTCATTTATAAGTTTGTTAAATGTAATAAAGGAGATAATAATGAAGCTTATTCATTCCACGCACAACAACATAGTTAAAAAAATTGAAAATAATATTCATTCATCAAAAAAATATAGAATTAAATATAAATCATGCATTTAAATAAATTAACAAATAAATAGCGATTGCAAGAATAATAATTATGATTAAAATAAAATAACATTAGTGTGTGAACCCCCTTCGGGTAAAAGCCTCCTCCAAAGAATTCCACTTTTCTCTGTCTGACGCGGTGACTAGCCAGTCTCGACCAGCGTTCGCAGTAATCTCGTCCTGCCACCGGTTACACGGGCGGCCGCTGTTTCTGGTACCTCTTGGACCTTCCCATTTAGTCGCCTTTATTGTCCAACGATTATCAGAATACCTTGCATCATGGCCTGCCCATCTCCATTTCAGGCTTTGTGAAAAAGTGAGAGCATCTATGACTTTAGTTCTGTTGCGAATGTCTGAACTTTTTATTTTGTCACATAGTTTGATGCTTAAGCAGCTTCTCTCCTGTATAGACCTTTGTGTAGTTTGAATCGTGTTTCTCGCCTTGTTATCTATTTCCAGGTCTGGCTACCATAAGTGAGACATGGCTTTGCTGCGGTGACGAGCCGTAGTGGGAGTGTAGAGGGTTGGAAAGGGGGTCACTTTTTAGTTGCTACTTTCCACTATTAGAGCTAGGTGGTGCTGGAACTGTTGCTGGTTATGCAAAATCTCTTGAAACTTTGTCACAGTAAAGCCTATGTGAATATAAATATACTAGTTTTTGTTTCATGCCAAAATATCAATTAGTTTAGATTTTATAGACATTCAAAAATCCTGTTAATTTGAAATCGCCACGTTACAGGTCATACACCTAATTCCGCCCGCGCGCGCAGTACACGGCCGGAGACATAAGTGATAACGTACTTAACGCTTGTCAGTAAATTGTTGTTTTATTTTGTTTTTAAAAAGTAAGTAAGCATCATTTTTGCCACGTATGTATAGCAACTAAACTATAACAAACTATAACTTATGATAACTCATTACGTTTGTTTACAAAGTAACTAGGTACACAATGTAACCTCACAGACTACTTCCCAAATCTTTTAAACATTGTTAAATCACACGCATCTTATATTATATCTGTACAGATACTTGTAGTTAAATACATAGATAATGATAGATAAATTTATTAGTTTGTTACCTATTGTTATTATGAATTTTGTTCGGACAGGTGTACTAAACCTTTTTGTGATGTTGCACCTTATTACAATAAGTATGTACCTTCATAAAGTTGATTTTTTATTAAGATACATTTTATGACTGTTACCTATTTTAGATCGGCACGAGACAACTATGGTGATGATGCAATAGGTTACGTTCAAATAAAAAGAACAGGTAACACTTGTACCGTAAAGTGTAGAATCACACCAGAACACCGAGTACGTACAAAACCGTATCATTGCAACTTGGTATGCGATGAAAATGAAGAAGAAATTTTAAATGTAACCTGTGATGCTGGGCAGGCCCTGCGTGACCTTGACCTAATTTCAGTCGTTTATTGTTTCGCACCTGTGATGCGACATCTTGAAAGATTATAGTTTTATCGTTTGTTTGTTCTATGTAACTGAACCATCATTTCCATCATTTCTTGGAATCACGAGCCACCACTGATACCTACTTATACCAACCAAATACAAACTAGATAGGTATAAGAGATATTAACCTACTGCAAACTATATACATACCTACCATCTAATAAATATACTTGTATACATAATAGATTGTCATGTACTTACGTCAAAATGATCTTCACAACAATATACTTTGCTTTTATCTCCAAATGGATCCAACCTCTTCATAGCTTTTATCCATTTCTTACGTATTTTAATATCCATTGGAACCAAAAAAAATAACTTTTCCGGTGCATTGGCGGTAGTGCTTTTACATTTTGGCACAACACATGATTTTCTTGTATTTAAATTCGACATTTTCGAATAGCAGGAGTAAACTGCCTTACTGTTGCCCGTGAAAATCTGTAATTATGCATTTTGTAATTAGCAGGAGTCAAATTGGATCTCGAAACGTGCGAAATGAAAGTGATATTATTTTATTGTGAATTATTATTTTTCTCTTCTCTTTTACCTACTCCCACAGGCCATGATTGAAAACCTTTAATAAACTAGAGTTTACATGATCATTTTTGCTTCCACATTCTGAATCATCGCCAGATTAGAGAAACTATGTATTGTAAATCTATCTTCACACGCTTGCTCCGGCGCCCCAAGGGAGTCTACTGGGGTTAAAAAGCATTTAACACCAATATTGATGTAAATATTATCATGTGTTCCATTACAGTCTTTCAAAATGTTATGTTTGCGCTCACATTTCAAACGTAAATGTTTTTTTATAAAATTAGAGAAAATTCAGCCACTGTTTGTCACACAGACATCTCATAAAATAATTGCGTAAAACAAAAAAACATACTTAAGGAATATAAAAATATATTGTCATTTTCTTCATGTACTAAAATTCAATGCATTCTTGTTCAAGTTTTAAATGTCAGAAGAATAACAGGTGAAAATGAATGACGATAAAAAATGGGAAGTAATGGAATAATATTACGGAGTGCGATTGTCACTCAGCATGATGCATCTGCCTCTGCCTTATGAACAATGATAAAAAACATTTGGCCGAAAAAGCTGCTGGATCTGCCAGACGTTCAGCATGTGCTACAGGTGGAGGCCCGTCGGTAGCACCAACCCTCTCGCAAGTTGAATTGAGGATACTGTCAATTATGTGAGAGGGTTTTAGAGAGCTGCAAACTGAGGCAAGAGTGCCAGCTTTTCCATCGGTAATTAAATTTATAACTGAACATATGTCGTAAATTTATTCTGATAAAAAAAAAAAAAAACAACAGCATTAATGTATTTATAATTATTTTGCATGGAGTCTTACCCGTGACTTTAAAAATAAATAATTATTCTTAACAGATACATAATTATACATTTCTTGTATCCGTCAATGATATTCAGTTTTTCTTGTACAGGGTCCACCTGTAAGACAAGACCCAGCAGTCATCACACCCACACAAATATCTACTGCTACACCTGCCAACCCACTTTCCCAGGAGCAACCCCCAGGTGATCACTGAGGCACTGGTAAAAGGAACTGATAATTCATATTCAATATGAACCATGTGGCTTTAACATGATTTTGCCTAGCCTGAATAGAATGTCCTATGGAGCAGGACTAGCATGTTTCCAAGCATTCTCATCTAGGAATTAATCATTCTTCCTCTAATTTGTAATATGCTTGTTTATCTACACTCGGAGTACTCAGAGATACACTTCCATAAAGTGACGCAAGCGGCTTTACATCGGCATAGCGTCGACATCATGCTCTTTTGGAGTCATGGCCCCTAGCAGTTCTCTCGAACTGATAAACGTGACGAAGCGGCTTTTCCTGCGGCAACCGTGCGACTGTCCTTGTCTAGCAACGGAGCGGCTAGTTCTAGCGGCATTGAGTCTGCATCATGCTCTTAAGGAGACATGGTCCCTATCAGTCCTTAGACTGGATATGAGATAGTTGTGGTCACCCAAACCCCCGGAAGTTCACTCTGTGCACAACAAGCATATTTGCAAGACACGTGCTCATCTCAGTCTGACCGAGTTATTAGTCTATGATAAAGAATATAATATTCTTTGAATTATTCGATAATTTTAGTTGAGAAGTAGAGAATCGAGGATCATTATTAAATAGAGTTTAGAGTTATAGTATCGGCCCAAGGCAACGAATACGACATTCTAGAATTACTAGTTATGAGAGTAGAGAATCAAACTCAAGCATAATTAATAGAGTTGTGAATCAACTCACTTTAAAGTCTATAGACAGCCCCAAAGAGCCCACCCGTCACCACTTCCTAGTGCTTATGCTGGGGAGAAGAAGTGGCGCAACAAACTCCCCAGCAACACGTGTCTGTCTGATTAGTGATAATGACTATCAACTCCATCAGCCTTTTTTTTTTTTGGTTTCGGGTTGGAAAATCCTCACGGATGTCCCCCGCCCCGAGGAGGGCGGAGGGGTCTGTCGGACTCTTACCGACTAAAAACCAACCCGGTGTTCCATCTCACACCTACGCCGGGGTCGCGGGAACACATTATTCTTCCACAACCCCGGCTAGTGCCGGCCCGCTTGCGCGGGCCCCGTCTCGGGCGGGGGGAGTGAGGTGTACTCCCCCCGCAACGTCTGTGGTCGGCGCGCGAGGAACACTACGCGCGCCGCCTTCTCGGGTCCTGATGTTGGGGGGCGACGGATGTCCCCGAATCCGTCGCCCCTGGACCCATTTAGGGGGGCCGGAAGAGGGCGTTGTCCGCCCTCCTCCGACGCCCGGTGCGTCTGCTGCGGGCCGGGTCGAGATCTCTCTCTCCCTTTCCGCAGCCTCCTTCTGCGAAATGACTGTTTCGCAGAAGGAAACCACCGCGTCCCAGGACTCGGCGCTGCCGACCATCGAACTCACTACGGTCGGCAGCGACAAGTCACTGCCTACTTCTGAGATGAGGGCACGGCGCGGCTCCTCCCAAGCGGCACACTCTGCCAGCGTATGCCACGCCGTGTCCTCCCGGCAGTCGACGCAGTGGTGACACCGAGCGTCCGGCTCCCTGTTTATGCGACACAGGTACTTCCCGAAGCAGCCATGCCTCGATAGCACCTGCGTCGCCCGAAACGACAGGGAGCCGTGCCTCCTCCCGAGCCAGAGGTCGAGCACTGGCCGGACCGCCTCGATGGTGACGAGGCCGGCGGTAGGGCGTGAAAGCCTGTCCCGCCATTCCGCCACCAGGACCTCGCGAAGCTGCGACCGACGCTGCTCCATATGGCGCTGCATCGGCCGCTCGCCCCGCGCCCTCGCTTCCTCGCGCCACCGATAAAGTGACGCGAGTACCTTCGCGTCTAGGTCCCATGGCGGGGATCCGACCAGTGCACAAGCCGCCTCGTAGGAGATCGTGCGATACCCCCTTATGACTCTGACGGCCATTGCTCTCTGCGGCTTTTGCAGCACAGAGATGCTGGCGGCCGTCAGGTCAGCCGCCCAGATCGGGGCCCCGTAAAGGGCCATCGATCGCACGATCCCCACGTAGAGCCGCCTACTAGCGGCGCTCGGGCCCCCCAAATTGGGAAGCAGCGTTGCCAGCGCCCCGGCCGCGCCCAACAACTTGGGCGCCAGCCGCCGGAAGTGGGGTCCGAAGTCCCACCGGCTGTCGAGCACCAATCCCAGATATTTCATGGTGGGCTCGACAGCGATCCGGACCCCCCCGACCACAATGTGTGATCCGGCCGGCGGCGCCCGCCGGGACTCCATCAGCCTAGGATGACTATAATAACTAAAGGCTAACCCAGTCTCACCTACAAACACTAACACATACTACGTTAAAAACTAGATTATAGAATAATAACAAACTAAATTTGTGTTTCAACACAACTATATTTTACTTATTTAATATTAACTCGTTCTCCTACAACAGCCCACTTGGACAAGGCCTCTGGCACTCAATAATTCTCCTAACTTTCTTAGCCTAGCCTTACACCGACCGTTTCCTACCGCGGTCTGTCTTCCTTCTCGCAGGTAGCGCTAATAATACCTGTAATAGAATCTTCATAATGTGAAGAGGTAAGGGAATCGTTACGCTTGCGCTTTAATCAATAAATAATAGCTACGTTAATGTATCTGTTTATGATGTACCCATTTCAGTGAGACGGGGAACCGTTTTACAACGTTTGTCTCTTTGTACGTGTTCTACTAAACCTAACGCATAAAACCTCTGAGAAAATATACGATTTTAGTAGAACATGCTCCCTAAGCACAATATAAATGTCTTACTCAATCCTAGAGACAGTGAACTACGAAGCCCAACTGCCATTGAGTGAGACAAGTATTGAGTATAGAATTCTAAACGCGTATTTATGTTAATATCACCTTTACGGCAGCCTAGCCCCATTTCTAAAATAACAGAAAATATTACACAAGCGTACCGTAGACTCAGTCTGTAGCAAAACTCAATGCGATCGTACTCGGTGTCAGCCGAGGTGGTTATTTCGTCACCGCACATCTCGTTAATCTTCCCCATTTCGTGGATACAGTGCGGCTGTAAGTGGCAAAGCTTCCAAATTGACGTGTTTCGATAAATAGTGTCGATTTAGAAATTGGCGTACCATATGGTAGTATCCATAGGTGTAGGTTTTATCGAGACACGGTCCCTAGCGTTCTTAGAACGACTACCAATCCAGTTTGGGGAAGTTTGTAAAGAGCCTACCCCCTCTCCCCGGAGATGCGCGTACAACGAGCCTTTCGTAAAGAGCTGTGTGGCAAAACCTTTTTGGAAGCAGTAATTATCACTAACGTTTGATTGTTTTATAATGCCGATTTAGATCGACTTTATAGCATATGTTGTTTTAAATAAACTGAGAGTATTTACGTTTCTGCCTTCCGTATGTGGTTGCGCATGTTACAGGTCAAAGTCGTCAAAAGTCGAGCGTCAGTGCTGTGTCAAATAAAGTGGAAGGCCTTCTCCGTTTCCCTATAATCAAACGCAAATGACAAATATCTGTCAGGGTATGGATTAGGAGATGGACACGTAATACAATAGAAAATAGAGTTAATTAATAGCGCAATGTCGCTATGCTGAAATAAATGATTATTTATAACTCTGCAGCGATAATATCTAAATGTTACCTACAAATCATAAAACAAATCAGCCTACGAGAACAATACAATGGAAAAGACACATTATTAGTAAAGAGTTTAACACTTACCAATGATATCTTTGTAGGGAATTAGATTACTACTCACGAAATGCTGCACGTAGTACCAACTTCACCTCGAACACAGCTCCTCCCAGCTCACAACACTCACCAACCTCCTAACTTAACTAGCTTTCCCTCTTGAGACTATAACGACCGAACCCTGTCATGTCCTAAGACCAACTGTCCTTCCTCAACACCCCCGCCAACTATCCAAAATCGGCGTCTGGTACTTTCCCACACAATTTTTTTGTAAACTTCGACTTAAAACACATTTTTCTATTTCTTAATTGCTTTTACGATTCACAGCTGGTTGCAATAACGCGCCCTCGCTTTAACTTTCTCAGAATTTGTAAAGAACTATGGATTTCGATTGTCTAAACATTTCTTTCAAGCGACGACGGCTGCCATAAGTGGCCGTTTGCGTGTGCCATTAAATAGAAATGGAATGGACTTCTAAGAGGTTCTAAACTATTTTACAAGTGCAAAGAATTAGGATATCTTGTTATTTATTAGGGTAACGCGTCAAGCTGTCAGACCATAAAATTAAGATTTTATGTGTTTCTAAAGTGGGCCGAACCATATGCATGGTTTAAGAATAAATATAATATTCTGTTATTAAATAGGAATAAGTGACAGACAGTCACACTGTGGACAAATGTGCAATCATGCATGTTAAGCGAGGTGAGATTATGGAATCCAACACCTTAGCTCCCCCTCTTCATCAGAAAGCTGCAAGTTGGGTATGTCGGAAGCGTTAGGCATCAACGTTAACATGAAGCAATCGTTGAAGGAGCGCTTCTTTGGCCACCTGAAGAAGGTATTAATTAGTCTTCTTTCGGGCGGAAACAAGGTGCGCACCTTCAACGGTTGGGTCATACCGATTTTGATGTATACTTTCGGTATACTCAAAGGACCCAAACCCAACTCGACGCCCTGGATAGGCGGGTCCGTACACTTATGACCGCAAATCGGATGCATCACCCACGATCATCGGTGATGAGACTGTACATCTGGCGAATGTGCGGGGGTCGAGACTTTTTAAATGCGAAGACCCTCCACAACCGCGAGGTGTGCAGACTCAGGGAATATTTTTTTAAAGCCAAAGTGGGTATGCACCGTGATGTGGTCGCAGTGTACAAGGGGCTTACCCCGCTCTCCATGGCTAAAGAGAACTGGTTCTAACTACCGATGACCGCAAGGCGGTATGGCAAAGCAAGGAGGGCACTTCTATCGGGCTCTTCATGAGCCTGGTGTAGGTTTCCTAGCGTCCGTATCCTGGCTACGTTTTGGTGACCTTTTCGGGGAAACGGAAGGTTTCGTCTGTGCAATTATGGACGAAGTTAGATTGACGAATAACTACCGGAGACATATTATGAAGGACGGGACGGTTGACGTGTGTCGGGCATGCCACCGTCCAGGTGAGTCCATCAGATATATTATCTCTGGTTGTTCTCGTCCGGCTAACGGCGAGTACTTGCACAGGTATAACCAACTAGCCAGGATTGTTCACCAGCAACTTGCTTTGAAATATAAACTTGTGGATTCTGAGGTACCGTATTACAAGTATGTGTTCTACCCAGTTCTCAAAAATGACCTTGTCACGTTGTACTGGGTTCGGTCTATCATTACTGACAGGACTATTATCGCTAATAAGCCTGACATAGTAGTGATAGATCGATTAGCGCGCCGCACAATGATTATCGATGTTACCATTCCACATGACGAGAACCTCGTGAAAGCTGAGAAAGAGAAACAAATTAAATATCTCGACTTAGCACGCGAGGTTGTTGACCTGTGTAATGTGAGCTCGGCTGTCATTGTGCCTATTGTCGTATCGGCCAATGGCCTGATGTCATAAAGCCTCGACCATATCTCTCGAGGATTTCGTTAGGCGGTTGGATCAAGGGCCCATTCAGATGGCAGTACCCGTCGATACGGCTCGCATTGTGAGGAGGTTCCTGTCACTGGAGCCCTAACCACCGGAAGCTTGGACCCTACTCCCGCTACCGGCGGACCACAATTTTTTTAATTTTATTTTTCAATGTGTTTTTTAAGTTGTTTTATATGAAAAGAAAAATATTTAAAAAAGTAGCAAAATAACGATAAAAATATATAAACGACATAATAATAAACCATTTATTCCAGGCTACAATGGCCCATAGACATATACCTTACTAACTAATATAATATATGAAGTATAAAACAAAATTTTATAAATATACGAGTATAAAGCTTAAAAAACTATGTTAGTAGCACTTACCTAGTTTTTTCTTGCTTCACTACTTTGTTTGCTGTTCTGTGGTACTTGTCCGCGGAAGCGACGGAACACCACATCCTGAGGCCAAAAGTCTTCTTCTATGACGACGGGCAGATATAAATTCGGTACACGCACCAAGAACGCCTTGAAGTTGACGTTGCGGTGCGACTCCAGTAACTGCATCTTCGGCGTGTACCTCGTCTTCTGGCTCACGTACTCTACGATGTCTTCCGCCTTAGTAGTGTAGTGTAGGCGGGAGATATACACCGGTGTGTTCAGCTTTGCGGCGCGCAAGCTGACTTCGGGCATCTTTGGAGCTTTGCCACAGCGGTTCTTGTTTGTTCGCGGTCGGCGCTTCCTCCTTTGCATCGTCACGAAACCTTCATCATCAGCCCTATTCGGCGCCTTTTCTGGCATAGGCTTCATACTTGGAGCGCCTGGGGCACTCGCTAACGTAACGCTAGCGAAACCCTTTTGTAGGGGCTTCGCCAGAGCTGCAGACGCTCGCAGCGGGTCGGAGTGAGGGGCTCGGGCAGCGCTACGTGAAGGAGCAGCGATGACGAGCGCGGGGCTGCCGGGCACGCGGGCTGGGCGCTCAGCAAGCTCAGCAAATGACGGATGCGCCGGCGACGAAACTGCTGACGCGGAATTTGACGACGATACATCGAGGCCGGCTCCGCGACACATGTTTACGTTAGACGCATCGACTGATGACCTAGTTACCGCCACACTGTTACGCAACTCGCTGAATTCTTTGCCTAAATCGGCGACGGTGTTTTGGGATGCATCTAACTTCGCTAGAACATCCGCAAGGCGGGCCTTCAGAAAGACAATGTCCTGTAGAAGGCTCGTTACATCTACGTGGTCGAAGGTGACGGGTGGAAGCTTGTGCAGCTCCTTTGCCACAAACGTCGGCACGTCGTCCGGGTCGGTCTCCTTGAACAGCGTGATAATATCCTACAGGCTTCTCTTAGTCCCGTCACGCCGTCGGGACACCATCTGGTCAAAATAGCTTGGCAGCAGCTATGTCATCCTCGCTGAAGTTATTTGCGCAGATTTGGACAGCGGACACCTCGTCCATCACATCCAGCTTCTGCTGAAGGAACGCCAGCAGCTCATTCACCACAAGTTCATTACTCATGGCGAGAAAATTACGAGCGCCAGCATGCGCCGCACTAGTCAACAATCTGAATTTCCAAACGCGACCGCATCGGAACGCGGCACAAGCAAGACTGCTATTAATCAAACATAATGATTAATTGCAGTTTATTATAACGTATTATGTAATAATAGTGTAACTTCACCATTTGTATTTAATAGCTTCTTCGCACAAAAGCATTGACACAATCTTTGGAGGTCTAAAGTACACACTAACTATGTTTTTCGTTTTGGTGCCATAACTTTGTAGAGTAAGCAATAAACATACTGTTGGTGCTTTATTGTAATTTTTTATGTTTTATTTATTCTGTTTGCAATCAGTTGTCGAACCATGAGCGAATTCAACAGCCAGTGCTGCCTGCACCTTCCACATATAGAAGGTGAACTTCTTTAGCCTTGTAAACACCGCTGTCGGGTTTGACAGTTCAGTACAACTGGGTTTCGATGCAAGATTAGGCGTGCTTTGTGTTGTCTTTTGTACCTCTCGATTTCAGAGTTTACTGGTGGTGTCTGAAGTAGGTTTTGAACATGTCTGTAGTTATTTTGTGTCATGGTGGACAGACAAATTGAGGATATTTTTAATATGATATCCTCAATTTGTCTGCCCACCATGACCTGCTCGGTCCTCCGGTCTAACGGAAGTAGCTTGTAAATGCTCTGAATAATATGGATATATCAGTGAATGTCTCAGGTTCGCTCGAATGGCCAGTACTGAGCCAGCATGCTCACTACCATTGGGATAGAGGGAGTGATAAATGTTATCGCTTTTGAGACTTCTGGACGTCCCGTGCGACTCTGAAATGAGTGCTATGTCTAGTTTATTGGCTTTTATTTAAGCCTCCAACTCTTGGATATTGGGAGCCAAGCCATTGATGCTCAAGATTATTATTCATAGAGGAGTCATTTATAGTGTTAGTTTAGTAATGATTGTATTCAGTAAGCCCTTAAGGGTACTGATTTGTTGCAGGAGTGGCAATTTTATTTTAACTTTTTATTAAGAGTTGTTCCATTACTGTTACGTTTTATTAATGATTTTCTATGTGACTAGATTTAATGACGTTGTCCGATGTAGAAACTTGGGACATCCAGCGGCAATATCTGAGTATCTTTGGTCCGATCTGCGATAGGAGTTTCGTTAACGTAGGGCAGAGCTAAAATTATAGAAATACGTCCAGTAGTCATCTCCTGCGATAAGTACGTCAAGTTACGCATTGATTTACACAAACGTTAACTATACGTTTATTCGATAGAGTAATTTGAACATAGGGAGCGGTATTAATTATTATAATTCTGTTAGAACGTAGGTATTTCTGACGGTCGCGAATCATATGATTTTCAACATGGGATCTTAAAATGAAAAAAATAAAGTAAGGAATTCTGACTTTAGCGGGCTACTTTGGCACACGAGCCAGCGGTAAAATCCAAAATATCAATTCCAAGTAAAACCTGTGAGTGATCTTCGGTGTCCAGTGTGAAAACAAGGGTCGTACAGGGTAGGTAGGGTCGGACTCCGTAAAATACAAAGCAGAAGTAGTGAAACATGAGGAACAATCGGGAAAGCACTCAAAACGCATCGGAAATCACGAAACGAATGAAGAGCAAACAAGAGCAGTCGGCAACTGTCTAGTGTCAATGTCAGTAAGCTGTTTGTTTGTTTGTTTGGCATCTCGCAGGTCAACCTATGCGGTTGTCGTCTGCTTAAGCGGACTTGCCTGTGGATTCCCTAATAAATTAAGGCCTCCAGCCAGGACTTAAACTTATATACTAACTAAAACTAAGCGACAACGCTAAGGGCACTACCTGTGGGGTACGAACCTCGGCTTAGGGCGTCGCTGGAAGAGGGCAGCAAATGACTAGCTGGATCAGGATTGGTATTATTAACGGACGAAAATGTCAGTAAGCTGGTAAGCCAGGGACATAAATAGACAAAAAAAAGAAGATTAAATCGATATGAAATCGAGAATCATGAATATTGATTTTTCTTTGACTGTTATTATATGCACTATATTGCATATCTCGTACGTATATAAAGTACATTTAATTACTTTGAGTTAATTATTTAGAGCAAAGGTTTTATTTTCGTAATTGTGTAATCGATTACTCAATCGATAATATCATGAAAATTATCTTTCTCATATTTCTCCGCTTCCAGATTGAGAATTTAGGTGATTTTTCATATTCTAAGATAAAAAATATGACAGACTTTTTAGATCATATCTCAACTTATTACATTTGGGCCCACCGTTTCCCATCTCCTTTAGAACTTCTTACTATTGAAGTCAGTTTAAAGATGCCTTAACGAACCTTTTTAAGGAAACCGAAGATTGAGACTCAGTGAGAACATGAATGTGATGCGACGTCTAGAGAAGAGAGAAATCCAGAACCAAATGTCCAAAGAGGTCCAGATCTAGACTACAGAATTCTATCTACCTACGAGCATAATTTATTTCAGAATTCTGACAATTTTAAAACAAAACTTGACATTAATATACGAATGAGTAAAATTCTAACTTCTTAAAAATTCTACGTTCTAAAAATACTAACTTTTAAAAATTCTAACTTTTTCTGACACTTTCAGAAGAAGAACTTGTAGAATATAGCGGTAATTTTGTTTATTAAAACTGTTGTTATCGTGGAATTAACTCTCTGTAGTGAAGTAAGGTATTTTGTTTGTACTTCCTTTCATTTTTCAAAATATGAGTTTTTTTTTTACCCGCGCATACCAGTAGATACTCTTTCTCGGTACTAGTGGCTACTGGTAAAACCTAACCTTTCTTTTTCTACCACTCATACCGGTAACTGTGTTCAAAGAAGATAACTAGGTCTATACATTAAAGTCAGACGTGACGATACTACAAATGAGTGCTGAAAGTTTAGTTCTATGAACTCGATTAATAGAAGTTTTCATAACGTAAAATGTTTCTTGTAAATGACTTTCACTGAAGTTAGCTCACCTAGTCACTACTGCGTTAAAACTAATAATTGCTTACATACAAGTTAGTCGTACCTACACACTTACCGCCGATAAACTGACGTAACATTGTCTTAAATTACAGATACAGTTACATGGAAGCCACTGTTTATAAGTTTCACGACTCAGTATGGTTATGTTATGTGAAACGCACCATAGTCAAGCTTAGCTTGCTTTAGCATACACACCCATGATAAGAGTTATCCTCGAGATGCGCCTAATCATTTATGATTACGTGACCATAGCATGTCAAACTAAAAAATAATATTTAAATATCATTGACCTCAAAAAGCCGCACCGATCAAGGTGTGCTTATATGCATACATGTAATGGCGGCCAGACCATTTCTAGTGCGGAACAAAAAAACGTGAATTGTGGCGTTTACGCAGTGATGGCTAGAGATAGAGACATTGTTAAAAGTGCAACGACACATTATTTAACGTGCAACTTTGGTGTAAATAATGTAAATAAAAACTACGTCGTTATGAGGTATGTACATTTTAAATTGTTCGCGCTATGCACTTCTTACAGTTTACATCTGTACAAATAGGTAGGTACACAACCTATCAATCAGCTGACAGAGACGACTCGACGCACATTTCGTAACCAACAGAAGTCATTACCTTATGCGAAATCGCGTTGCGTCAGCTGTTTATTTTTCTATTATTATTATCTAAAAGATGTGTAACACTGTAGAATATGAATGTTTTAATCGAATCTAGGATCCTTTTCGTAAAATAAATAAGAAAATGATTGAAACGTTTCGATGCTCGCTCGTAAAAGTCGTGACCCCACAGAGGTCAGCTGCTTATTTAGATGTAAGTACCTAGTTTACAGAAGGTACTGTTTTTGTAAAACTTCGAGGTGGGAATTCAATATTGTAGCTACTTAGATTTAGGTCGTTTTGTATTTTAAATTCACATTTATTTTTATTGTAAGCGATAACTCTGTTATCAAAATAAGACGAGATCGAGTTACGAAGAGAGAGACGGCACGCGCCCCGCTGCTACAGTTGGGCGGGCATCGCGCCCGTGCCTCTCCCCGCCGCGTCTTTGATTCATAGAGCTGGCAGAAAAGGTTTTATGTAAAACATCTCAAGCAGTTTTAAATTATAATAATTACGTAAAATAAAAAAAACATTTAGATAAAAAATTCTTTTTCGTTTCTATAGCTTCTAAACGACCTATAGGGGCCCCTCTTTAAATATTTCGTGTATGAATAGATACACCTTATATACGTACCTTTTTATCTAAACAATGACATGTATATATTTACTGTATAAGTATAATATTGTTTTAATTTTTGTGAATGTGAGGACTATGTGGGTCATTGCATTTTTTTTTTTCTTCTTTTCTGATGATGGTCTGGCTTTTTGAGTACTTTACGCGGCCTCCCCAAATGTCCTTTCTTTTGTATTGTTCGTCGGATCGTTGAGCTCCTTAGTTCTGAGTTGAGCTGCACGATGATTGACAAATGCGTGCACTTACTGGACAGGTCCACTCAAATCCGTGTGGTTCTTTCCTCAAAAGACCATTTCAGACACCAGTCTACATAGTCCTCATATGATATGACCAAGATTATTTTCATATTTTATTTACACTTTGACATTGATGCACTTTATATATACCATGACATTTACTTTGTAAAGGATTATACTATTTTAATTACTGTGAATATGAAGACATTGTGGATTTGTTTTTTTTTTTTTAATGCATTTTTTTTTAATTATTAGTTTTAATCATGGTCTGGCAGTTTGAGTCATTTATGCGGCCTACCCAAATGTCCTTTCTTTTAGTTCTTTCGTTTAGCTCTTTTAGTTCTGTGTTGAGCTGCATGACAACTGACAAATGCATGAACTGACTGGACAGGTCCACTCATTCTGTGTGGTTCTTTCCTCGAAAGACCATTTCAGATATCAATCCACATGGTCTTCACAACAAACTCAGAGACTGTGACCTCTGAGTTTGTTTCGGCGTTTCTTCTCAGAGTAGTCAGATAGGAAATGCCGATCTCACCTAGTTTTTAAAATTTGATTGACGTGTAAAAGTGTTTGTACAAACCTATTTACAGAAATAAAATCATTTATCATTTATCATTATGACATTTAGTTTTGTTCGCATTAAATTGTTAGCTGCGAACCTTTTCGAAAGAATATCCATACTATCGTTGGCATGTAACACCGTATCTTTTCTATCTATTTTGCAAATAAGAGAAGTGTCATCAGCGAATAATATTATTTAGGTATATCCGATAAGTTAGCCATCATGTAAGGAATGTCAATAACATAAACTATAAATTTATACATGTGGAAGCTTGTAATTAGCATTTTTTTTTACTTACAAATGTTTTTAAAATGTGTTATTAGTCTGTAAGGTTCCTGTAAAATTTAAAAAATAAATAAATAAGAATGGCCAAGACTTGAACCTTGCTGCACGCCCATCTTATTAACTAAGGACCCTGAGGACGTCGCAACGTTTACGTTTACTTTTTGCTGCCTGTTTGTTAGATAGGGAAGAACAAGATCAGCATTTGTCCACGAATTCCGTAGTGGTGTAGTAGGAATAATGACTAATAATAAAAATGTCCGAAAAATATGTAGTTTCAAAGAAGTCATAGTAAAAATGAGATAATCGATATAATCTGTTAAATATATGTAAATATGAAGACACTACACTCTTTCTAAATTTTTATAGGGGAATATTACCGACCTTGTCGCGTGGTACTCCAATGTATGACGCTAGTATGTAGTAACATTGTCGTGACGTCACTTCATCGATAGTGCTGTGCTTGTCTAACACTTTAAAACGTGTATAAGTTGGCAATTTATGAAGCGTTTACACTTTTTATAATACTGTTTGCACTATTTGGACACAAATATTTTTTGAGAAAAAAAAACATCCCTATTTACAGATCAGTGTTTGATGGTCAACGCAGTCAAGGCTGGTAGCACAGATATAGGTCTATAATAAGAGGGATCACTCGTAATAACCGATTTATGTTACCTTTAACTAAACGGATTTTTTATTCTACACCCTTTTTCACAATAAGAACACGAATAAAAAAACAGCAAGTTGGTTTGAATTTTATTATTATTTCAAACCAAAAAAAAAGACAAGAAACTGCGTTGCATCTTATGAGATCTGAATCTAAGCCTGCTGCTTCTCATTCCAACGCTTGGCGCCTACTGCAACTAGCTCATATTAGATTGACATGAAACATATTTTTACATCGTGAAGTGAGATGCGAGCACGCGACGTTATGTCAGTGTGACAGTACCTAAATTACCCTAGGCTGATAAATTTTTCGTTTTTCCTAATTATGTTAATACTAGCGTTAAGGTCGGTTTCCCCCTAAGGGGAAAAGGCCGCACTCCAACCCCGTGTGGCCCTGTAGAGTTCGTCACCAGACTTGGTCACTCTCCCACCGATAATAGAAATGAATTCCCAAATTTATAGAAGCCAAATGCCTTGATATTATTAATGAGGCAAGGAAACAATGTATCAATATTAGATGATACTTGGGAATTCATAGTTATGATATATATTGGAAGTAATTTTAGAAAGCTAAATAATAGAGGGATGCAGAGTAAATTATTATATAAACTTGTGATTAACCCAAACGCTAGTGCGTAACAGGTATTTGATCAGTCGTAACTCACACAGTACCTCGCATCTACACTCGGAGTACTCAGAGATACACTTCCATAAAGTGACGCAAGCGGCTTTACAGCGGCATAGCGTCGAAATCATGCTCTTTTGGAGTCATGGCCCCTAGCAGTTCTCTCGAACTGATAAACGTGACGAAGCGGCTTTTCTTGTCTAGCAACGGAACGGCTAGTTCTAGCAGCATTGCGTCTGCATCATGCTCTTAAGGAGACATGGTCCCTATCAGTCCTTAGACTGGATATGAGATAGTTGTGGTCACCCAAACCCCTGGAAGTTCACTCTTTACACAACAAGCATATTTGCAAGACACGTGCTCATCTCAGTCTGACCGAGTTATTAGACTAAGATAAAGAATTTAATATTCTTTGAATTATTCGATAATTTTAGTTGAGAAGTAGAGAATCAAGGATCATTATTAAATAGAGTTTAGAGTTATAGTATCGGCCCAAGGCAACGAATACGACATTCTAGAATTACTAGTTATGAGAGTAGAGAATCAAACTGAAGCATAATTAATAGAGTTATGAATCAACTCTCTTGAAAGTCTATAGACAGCCCCAAAGAGCCCTAACCTTCACCACTTCCTAGTGCTTATGCTGGGGAGAAGAAGTGGCGCAACAAACTCCCCAGCAACACGTGTCTGTCTGATTATTAGTTATAATGACTATCAAGTCCTTCAGCCTAGGATAACTATAATAACTAAAGGCTCACCCAGTCTCACCAACAACCACTAACACATACTACGTTAAAAACTAGATTACAGAATAATAATTAACTAAATCTGTGCTTCAACACAATTATTTTTAACTTATTTAATATTAATTCGCTCTCCTACAGCAGCTTACTTGGACAAGGCACCTGGCACTCAATAATTCTCGTTACTTTCTTAGCCTAGCCTTACACCGACCGTTTTCTACCGCGGCCTGTCTCCCTTCTCACAGGTAGCGCTAATAATACCTGTAATAGAATCTTCATAATGTGAAGAGGTAAGGGAATCGTTACGCTTGCGCTTTAATCAACAATAATAGCTACGTTAATGTATCTGTGTATGATATACCCATTTCAGTGAGACGGGGAACCGTTTTACAACGTGTGTCTCAATGTACGTGTTCTACTAAACCTAACGCATATAACCTCTGAGGACAATACACGATTTTAGTAGAACATGTTCCCTAAGCACAATATAAATGTCTTACTCAATCCTAGAGACAGTGAACTATGAAGCCCAACTGCCATTGAGTGAGACAAGTATTGAGTATAAAAATCTAAACGCGTACTAATGTTAATATCATCTTTACGGCAGCCTAGCCCCATTTCTTACTAAAATAACAGAAAATATCGCACAAGCGTACCGTAGACTCAGTCTGTAGCAAAACTCATTGCGATCGTACTTGGTGTTTGCCGAGGTGGTTATTTCGTCACCGCACATCTCATTAATCTTCCCCATTTCGAAGATACAGTGCGGCTGTCAGCGGCAAAGCGTCCAAATTGACGTGTTTGGATAAATAGTGTCGATTTATAAATTGGCGTACTGTATATAAATTGCAGTATGTTTTATCGAGACATGGTCCCTAGCGTTCTTAGAACGACTACCAATCCAGTTTGGGGAGCTTTGTAAAGCCTACCCCCTCTCCCGGAGACGTGCTTACAACGAGCCTTTCGTAAACAGTTGTGTGGCGAAACCTTTTTGGAAGCAGTAATTATCATTAACGTTTGATTGTTTTATAATGCCGATTTAGATCGACTTTATAGCATATGTTGTTTAAAATGAACTGGGAGCATTTACGGTTCTGTCTTCCGTATGTGGTTGCGCATGTTACAGGTCAAAGTCGTCGAAATTCGAGCGTCAGTGCTCAGTGTCAAATAAAATGGAAGGCCTTCTCCGTTTCCCTATAATCAAACGCAAATGACAAATATCTGTCAGAGTATGGATTAGGAGATGGACACGTAATACAATAGAAAATAGAGTTAATTAATAGCGCAATGTCGCTATGCTGGAATAAATGATTATTAATAGCTCTGCAGGGATATTATCTAAATGTTACCTACAAATCAGCCTACGAGAACAATACAATGGAAAAGACACATTATTAGTAAAGAGTTTAATACTTACCAATGATATCTTAGATGGGAATTGGATTACTACTCACGAAATGTCGCACGTAGCGTATCAACTTCACCTCGAACACAGCTCCTCCCAGCTCACAACACTCACCAACCTCCTAACTTAACTAACTTTCCCTCTTGAGACTATAACGACCGAACCCTGTCATGTCCTAAGACCAACTGCCATAGCTCACCACTACTGCCAGCCTCCAAAATCGAAGCTTGGGCCTTTCCCACGCTATTTTTTGTAAACTTCGACTTAAAACACACTTTTCTATTTCTTAATTGTTTCTTAAATGCGTCCCGGGTTTACGATTCACAGATGGCTGCAATAACGCGCCCTCACTTTAACTTTATCGTTCTCAGAATTTCTAAAGAACCTTCGATTTTGATTGTCTAAATATTTCTTTCGAGCGACGACGGCTGCCATAAGTGGCCATAAAATAGAAATGTAATGCATTTCTGAGAGGCCAATAAGTGCAAAGAATTCGGATATCTAGTTATTTATTAGGGTAACGCGTCAAGCTGTCAGACCATAAAATTAAGATTTAATGTGTTTCTAAAGTGGACCGAACCATGTGCATGGTTTTAGAATAAATCTAATATTTTGTTATTAAATAGGAATAAGTGACAGACAGTCACATCAGTGTTTCTGATCTCTGTGGTGTGCGTCGTTACACACATAACAGTCGTACTGCGACACACACAGCAATAAGACTCTTAACGTGCCACTTTACTTTTGAATGCTTATTGTACATAGTGCTCGCACATGTGCTCTTTGCAATTAAACAATACTAAGAGATTAAAGGGAATTGCCCAGTTTGTTAGGATGCTCTGGCTTGAAGTGGATATTAAATAAGATTAAAAATGAGTTGTGTTTTTAATACTTCCTTTTTTTCATACTTCTTCTTAAATACAATAAAGTTGCAAGAAGTTTAAAAAATGTTACATATTTAAAATGTGAAATATTGTGATCTTGTCGCTGAGAAACTCTATTACTAATTTGGAAAATAAATACTCACAGATGAGTATTTATTTTTCAAATTAGTAATAAAAATCAGTACTTCATAATGTGCGTCATCGGAGTCCATTAAAGCAAAAACAAACGTTCGAAAGCAAAAAAACAACACAAGAATATATTTATTCTCAACGGATGCAAAGCGAATAGATTCGATATTTTCGTATTTTCCTGTCATAATCGTTGTTGACAGATGATGCAGTTCGTGTTGACAGGTATTTTATTTTTATTTAAATAATCGATATAATATGGATTCGATAATCGATACTCGATTATCGAATGTAATGATTATCAGATATGAATGAAATATAAATGTTTTGACTGTTTTCATCGAATCACAGCTCAGCTAGTTATCAATTAAATATAATCCAAATCACTTGATCAGTAAACGAGCTCAAAAAAGAACCACATTTTATTACTCAAATACTTTATATTTTTTTTATCGATTTAAAACTGAAAATCACATATTGTTTATGTGATAAGCCAAAACCTAAGCCAAAATCACCTGCAACCAAGAAATGGCGGTGCTTTGCACGTGTAATCAGCGTGAATACTTATAATTAAACTTTTTTTATAATACTTTCCTGCGACGGGGTTTGCAAAAATATTTATTTTAGAATGAATTATATTTATTTGATAAAATACTTTTAGCTGAACAGCTTGTCCACGCTGAATGAGAATGGCAATTCCCTTTTATAGTATATATGCAAATCTTCAGCAGCTCCACCAATATTTTCGAATGCTTATCAATTAGTCTATGGGCTCTTGTTGAGCCAAACCTTTTGGTAAGCCATGAAATCCCACAACTTATTATGTGAATCAGCTCACTTAATCTAAGTCGTCAAGGTGAGTTGTTCACAGAACAAATTGGCTACTTACCTACATATTTTAAAAACGACTAATTACCTCGAAACGTGCGCTTGGACTATAATATGTTCCTATAATAATAAAATGGGTTCACCCCTGGGCAATTATGCCAGCCGTCCGTCCGCACACTTATAGCCTCATAATTAAAGACAGCGTTTGCTCATACCACACAACTCACTGCATATTGAGTGCGCTGAGTGCTCCGCGAATTATTTCTCGTTTTCTTACCTCAGGGGAGGGCAAATTTCACGCCACAGTCCGGTTTCTAATATAACGGCAAGAGGGGTTCACATCAGCGTCGAGTCGACGATGAAGTACCTGGGACTCATCCTCCACAGCCGGAGGAACTTCGTGGACCATTCCCGACGTTTGGCTTCCAGACGGGAGCGGGCTGGGGCTGCCTTGAAGCGGCTCCTGCCCAATCTAGGGGGTCCACACGCCTCCTGCCTGAGTTCGTGGGCGCGCTTTTTGAGGCGCCGACCAGCCCGTCGAACGCGTCCTAAAGAGTCATGGACATCAGGCTGGTCCGGGGACACCGGGGATTGCTGCCATGGGATCTGGAGGCAAAACCCCTCGCGCACGTATGGGAGTGGCGCGAGGAGGCAAAACGCCGGGGTGTAACTCCTCTGCCGCGAGGTTGCAATTGTTGCAACCCAGTGCTGGGCACGCCACAATAGTCCCTACTTTGAGGAGTGGTTGGAGAGGCGCCATGGCGTCCTCACCTTTCGCCTGACACTGGTCCACATAAGGCGGGAGGAAACGCCCGGGTGTCACCATTGTGTGGATCGCCCGGAGGACACGGTGGAGCATACGGTGGAGGTCTGTCCAGCTCGGGCGGAGCACCCCCGTGTCCTCACGGAGGCCATCGGCGGTGGCGATCTCTCGCGTCTGGCCCTGGTTCAGGCTATGGTACGGAGCGAGAGGGAATGGAAAGCCGTCACCTCCTTCTGCGAAGCATTAATGCTTGTGAATGAGGAGGTGGAGCGCGTCAGGTAGAGAGCCTTGCGCGCTAGGGGCGTGAGGGCGCAAGGCTCTCTCCCCCTCTGCGGCGACTTGTCGCGCGGCTCTGGGGGGCGTCTCTGCAGCGTCGCCACAGGAGACGCCCTGGGAGTCGGGAGTCGCTTGAAGATTCCCGGTCACCGTAGGCGCGGGCTTGCGGACGGCGAATAATGGCAAGCTCGCAGTCCAGTAAGGACTAGGCCCGGAACGACAGCGCGTCGTGTTCCACGCGCGCCTCAAAGAGATGTCAGCTCACATGACGAGGTCCAATGGGGCCGATGCCTCAGGGTCATGAAAAAACAAGATACCCATTAAGATCATAATACCTACTAATGTTCCTGTGTGCCAACTGAATTTTCACCAACAACTTGAGCTAGTAACACAAAACTGGCTTGATAGAGTGAAAAAAACATCACATAACATAACATCACGCCTTGTTTCCCCGAAGGGTTGGGCAGAGGTGTACCTGTACACCCACATTTCGCCAGTTATGTTTAAGTCCCATGTAATAGGGGGCGAGCCTATTGCCATCAACCGGGCACAAATCCAGACTCCGGGCTATTGCTATTGAGAAATTCCAGATAGAAAAACCCAATAACACTTTGCCCGACCTGGGAATCGAACCCAGGACCTCATGCTCAGCAGTAGCGATTGCGACCACTAGACCAACGAGGCAGACCAACATCACGTCATCCATTTTTAAAAATTCATATATTTCATTCCATTTATTTATTTTTGGCCACTAACCACAACACTTAATTTTGATTATTAATGTTAATTTGTTGCATGTATTATTTGCATTTGTTTATTATTGTTAATTTATAGCAAATAATCACTGCTTCAGCATTTCAGCTGAGATACTTGAGCATCGACTTACAATACAGCAGTCCAGCCTGACGGCAATAACTCCCAGTATGCTTTTAAAAACTGCAAAAAAGTTGAAGGGCTAGTTTGAGAGGCTCATGTCAGACCTGCTTATAGACTAAAATTTTCGCTAGCGTAAAGAGTCCACGACAATAACAACCAAATGTAGTTTACAATTTTACTCCTATTTTAAAATCAGATTTCTGACATCATAAAAAAGTATTTGTATCATTATTACCCACTGACATGTCGGACCACAGTTCTTCACGAAGTCAGTCATTTACAAATTTTGATAGGTACGATTCATTCTCTTAATAAGATCGTGGTATTCAATGCAATAAATGTTTTATGAAGGTTTTGAGAAATAACTGCGGAGGAATATTTAAAAATCCCTGGTTATACAATGGGTCAAAATATAATATTATGTGTTTAACATGAGGACAGACGATTTTACGTGATAACGTGTTCCAAGGCATGAACTATTTCTTCTCAACTTAATGTCCAGAGATCACGTTATAACAGTTGACCGCGTTTTCCTTAAAATAATAGTCATAATATTAATTTAGCAAAAGAAGTCCACTGCTGCACGTAAGTAGCCCCCCCTTCTCATGGTGCACCGATGACCTAGTGAAAGTCGCGGAAATTTACTGTATGCGCGAAAAGCATTAGACCGGCTTATGTGATACTTCCCATAGATTGTTGTAAACACGTAATTACGACAGCAGACTTTTCGTTTAGTACATGGCGCTCTATATTTGAGGGCATTCCCCTTTACAATTCATACCTTATTATAGAGTGTGTCTTATACATTAATTTTCGTCATCAAAAAAAAGTACTTAATTATAGAATTGTAAACTACTGGTTTACGATAATTATACTCGTAATCCTACTAATATTATAAACGCGTTTTGTTTGTGGGTATGGATGGATGTTTGTTACTCTTTCACGAAAAAACTATTGAACGGATTTGGATGAAATTTGGCACACATATAGTTTATAACGTGGATTAACAAAACATAAAACTATAAAAAACTGAACATCATCAATCACAGTCATGTTTACCCAAAAACGAGCATTAGGCCCTTTTTGCCTACCAAAACTGTTCATTACCAACTATTGTTGGCCAACAAGGTCAAATACCTGGGGGTCATTCTAGACAGTAAGTTAAACTGGAGTATTCATTTGGACAACAATCTAAACAGGGCCTGCATAACCTTCTGGCAGTGCAGGAAAATGATAGGTAAGAAGTGGGGACTATCCCCTAAAATTATACTACGGCTGTACACCACAGTGATTGGCCCCATGATCACCTATGGGACCGCGGTCTGGTGGCCCCGAACCAAGCTGGCTACAGCCTCAAACAAACTACAACGCATGCAACGACTAGCCTGCATGGCTGCTATGGTCTGCATGAGGACCACTCCGACTGCAGTAGTTGAAGCCATGCCGCTCCACCTGTTCATACAGCAGGAAGCGACACTGGCGGCGGTACGTCTTAAGGCACTCAATCTCTGGGGTAAGAGAGCCACACCACACACCGCGCTTCTTGAGGGACTGAACAAGGAGTTCCCCATTACGAAAACTATTAATGATCGGGTACCCCAACAATGTATCTTTGAAAAACAATACAAGATCCAGCTTCACGAGGATCGTAGGTGCGAGGGTTTGTGCCCTGCAGAGCTGCGTACTTCACAGACGGATCCAAAACAGGTAATGGCACAGGTGCTGGAGTCTTCTTGGAGGACCTCAACATTCGCATAGCCACACCATTGGGGGCCTATAACACAGTGTTCCAGGCCGAATGCATGGGTATTTCTCTGGCTGCTTCGGCCATCTTGGCCAGGGAAGTTAGGGACCACCCGATCCGGATACTCTCAGACAGCAGGGCTGTTTTGCAAGCGCTGAACAGCCATACAGTTGAATCTGGGCTAATATACGAGTGTCGCCTGCGCCTTAATCAGGTGGGTAGCCTCAATAACATAATCATTGAATGGATCAAGGGACACAGCGGTTCTCTGGGCAACTACAAAAAGTTTTCTTGTAATTGTTCATAAGATTTTTTGTTGTATACCCACTTATTCAATTCATAATAACTTAACAAGGAAAGAATATTCCAATAACACAAATACAATTGTTGATACCCACTTATTATAGGTATAGATATTCAGCAGAGTTTATTGAAAACTAATATGTGGTTTAGACTTAATGCTTTTTATGTCACGTCACAATGAATTAATATAGGGGTTATAGCTTAAGTGTTCATTTTCTTGACGAAAAGAAGTTTGAAACTGAACCTCATATTAGTATCATTCAATAATTACGGATATGTTAATTTTACTAAATAATTTTTTACACCGTCTAAAAATATAGGTCATCTGAAAATATAGTAGTATTCCAGTCAAAATCTAAATAATCCCGTGCGAAACGTAATCGTTCTTGTCTATGTCTTTCTGTCAAGAAGGGGTTTTAAGCTGGTTTTATGTGATGCAAGCCTTCAGCGTGGAGCGCACGGCGAACAGTTTGCAATGAGGTGTCGAATAATTCCGCAAAGGGTCCAGTTGGTGTGAAACCATTTGTTTCATACTCGCCCACCATATGTCGTCGTTGCGCCTCGCTCACTCATAGCTTTTAATCCAGAAACTTACAGTATTGCTCTAAAACAAAAAAAAATATTAAGCAGCTATAAAAAAAGAACTTAAAGTGACCCCATTTTATAATATAAAAACAGTATTAAAACTCTGCATTCATAAATCCATTAATAAACACAATTTTTTTTATCTTTCAGGCCTCATCATGGATTTAATCCATATTACAAAGACTAAAAATTATTAATCCTTACGTCACCAAATAATCTTAGGTATACATTTCAAATAAAAGTTTAAGTTGCAATTCATAAATATAATACGTCGTCACTTTCAGTCCGGTTTCATCAGATATTTGTGTTCTATTCTCGTAAGACCACTTTTATGCAGCGCAATAATAGTCGCCCTCGCTTCAATATTAATATTTGCCTGAACTTTGAGAATAAATACAATACCGCTATCTATTAAACCACACATCACTAACCAACAACTATAATCAATCGAGAACGTTCATTCCGATCAAGTTAAACATTCGTAAAACTCAAGTCTACTCGTACCTCACAGAAATCTAAATTCTTTGTTTAGTTTTCTATGATCTACCTTTTTTACTTTACGATGTGTGAACAAAGCGAACAAGTTATAGAATATTATATTTCTGTCCCATTACTTCCAATCGAGTAAAAACTTAAAAAGTATATTGAGTAATGCGTGAGATTTGAACGAACATTTGCGCATCTATCTGCACGCGCTTAACCGCTAGGCCACCTTGACTCAATTTATAGCGTTGAAATTATGAACAACAATCACTTGTTGACGACAATGATTATGCGTGTGTCTATGGGAAATAGAAGGTCGTAAGTCAAACTAAACTTCAAGCTATTGCTTTGTGAGAATGCCTATGGACTTTTGGTCGCCACTGTACTTAAGTGCTAATAAGGTACTAATAAGGTTTTTTGTAGGGATTATTGTGATTCATTTGTATCTATAGTGCACATTTTGTCTGTTATGTTTACGACCACTTTAATTAGTTTTCATAATACCTATCTATTCAAGACAATCTCTATCTTCTTAGAGGTAGTGACAAAAATTGAAAAGAGTATGCTTAGATGGTTTGGTCATGTTGAGCGGATGAATGAAAGGAGATTAACAAAAGGTATTTACAAGGCAGATGTGAGGGGAAACGCCGGGAGGGGACGCCCTAGGAAGACATATAGTGACTTTATTGGTGATGTTCTTCAGAAAGGTCAGGTGCGTAGTACTCTCAACCGGCGCTCGAGTATGACCAGATGTATGAACGTAAACGAGGTAAAAGGAGTATGTAAGGATCGTAACAGGTGACTTCTGTAGTTTCTGCCTACCCCCATGGGAAGAAGGCGTGAGTTTATGTATGTGTATGTTATCTATTCAAAACTACGATGAAATTTTATTCCAAAAGTTGTTTTTTTTTTCCAGTTTGTCCTAGTTTGTAATATCCATCACGTCTGGCTGTTTTGCTCGTGCTAACGAGTCTGGCAATCTTTAGCAAATGTGGAACGTTTTCATATATTTTTTCTGACTAGTTGTTTCACTAAGCGAACATCAGTCTCATTAGTCGGTCATTTCATTTGCACAAGTCCAAGTTTATATTTGCCGATTACATTTGCAGAATCATTTCAAAGTTTGAAATGATTCGTTTCCTTGTCCGCTCGGCATAACTTTGATTGAAAAGCTCGATGATATTCATGATACATAGAAGTAACACATCGGCGTTGCCATTTTCTTATTTTAAACTCTGAAACTAATAATAATATGTGTACTGTACTATATGGGATGTATAAGTCCATAAATTATGGCCATTAATTTATTTGTGATTTCTGTTTTTCTTGCCTTCCTCTTCTTGGAGCTTCTGCAATTTAAATAGTTGTTTGGCACTTGGCCTCGGGGCACCCTCCAGTTTCCAAGGTCTTGTCATTTTATTGGGTCCATCGCATCTCATTTCACATTCACTTAAAACGCATAAAGCACTGATACATAACTTTTGCATAATAATAAACACATTACATCAGTGGCAATTTTACAATTACAATTTCTTTGGTGCATGTTGGGTGTATTTCAATTATGACGTTTTGAAATGTTGCCAAAAACATTAAACGAATATTGAAGATGATATTCTTGTAGCTTACATGTTTGTTTATTTCTTTTTCACGTTATTATAGTATCTGTTTAGTATAATTCTATCACTATTAAATTTATTATGATATATTTTCATTCAGTACGTTGAACCGGTACAGCGTCTTAATAATTGTTTGTGGCATCGGTCGACGTCATAAAGTTAGCGCCGGCTGTCGCTGAAAACTAGCGCTGGGGCCTCTGTCTTGCATAGGGTTGCAGCTATATGCTGAGCGTTTTTCGTGGATGTGACGCATGTTTCACCCAACTTTTCCTATTTTTTTAGTATTTCTTCTTTTTTTGCTTGATGTTTACCAAAATAATTGTTTTTTCTTTCTTTTATTTTTTCGGCTGCAAGCACTTTCAACATTTTCCTTTGCGTATTGTGAGGTCTTGTAATATCTCAGGTTAAATTCAAGTTTCGCCCCCATTTCCCCGCGCCCGCCGATATAGTGATATTAATTATTATTTACAATTATTTATGCTATATTTATAAGTTCTTAGTTAGTACCTGCTGGTGTAGCGTTATCTCTTCACAATATATCTCTTTCAATCTACTACTTTCACTTCACTTAGTCACAATGGATTCACTAACAAGCACTTTTAGTGAATTGAAGGAGTTGTTTCACACCAAGATGACTGCCTTTGAAGACGAACTACAGAAGGCCCCTCCGTCTCCCGTCACAACTTCTAGCCTGGCTGCTGAGTTTGCAATGTTCCGGACATTCATCACGCAGACTCTCAATAGTGTGCAGCAACAGGTGGAGCTACTAGCTCGTAGTGTCGACCAAATAGAGATGCGTGGCCGAAGGAAGATCTTGCTGTTGCATGGTGTTGATGAGGAGCAGAAGGAGGACACTGCCAAGCTGAGGTGATTTGTAACAAACTACAGCTGCTTGACTTTACTGTCGCGGACATAAGCCGATGTCACAGGATGGGACGAGCCGTAGCTAATAAAACCAGGCCTATCCTGTTTAAGCTTGGCAGTCTTGCCATTCGTGATAACATTTGGTTTTCCAAAGCCAAATTAAAAGCTACAGGCGTCATAATGTCCGAGTTCCTAACAAAGGGGCGGCATGATGTGTTCTTGGCCGCGAGGGAAAGATGCGGTGTCACCAAGAGCTGGACTAAGGCAAGCTGCGTGTATGTCCTTGGTCCCAATGATTCGCGTCATCGGGTGGAGTCCCTCGCTGAATTGGACAAGATTGCGCCGACTCCCAGTGTGCCCGAGCAAAGAGATCCAGTTCATCCAGTATCGTCTCTGCCAGCCTCTGTCCCGGTCGTTGCTGCTGGAAAAACCGCCAAGTTGAAGCGCGCTGCTGCTTTAAAGAAGTGATTACTTTTTATGATGTTTTAATCAAAGTCCGGGTAATATCATGTTTTGTTCGTTGTTTTGTATATACCTTCAGTAAATAATATTTGCTAGAATAACAATTTGCTTCGCATAATTGACTGAAACTAATGTCACAATATTGTCACTGTCAGTGTAAGTCAACACCCCTGTCAGTTTCATTCGTTGCGTTCCGTTTTTCTTAACGTTGCAACGGCTGACTGTGACTGGCAGAAGTCTTATTTTGATTTTATTTTAATGTTTCGCTTTTAATTAATTCTATTCTTGTTTTGTTTTGTCCTGAAATGTGTTACATTTTATTTAGAGTTTTTTTTTTATTAGGTGTTTTGTTACCCGGACTGCGTAAGTAGATTTTAATTCTTCCGTTTTAATAACGCAACCGGCAGGAGGACTAGATACATACGGTTTATTTTTATTAGTCAGTTTTTAAACATTTGTTTAACATTATTTTTATAAAAGTTTTATTATTTAGTATATAAATATGTCTATTGATGTTAGTAGCGATAATAGTAGCTTTTTCTCTATTACAAGCAACGACGACAGTTTCGTAAGCATTCCTTCTCTTGCTGACAGTCTTGCAGCGCAGTTTTCTGATGTTCCTAAGAATTTTAACGTTATACATATTAACGCTCAGAGCATTCCGGCTAATTTCCACGATATGCTGGCAAGCTTTGACTGTAAGAACGTACATGCTATTCTTATTTCGGAGTCATGGCTAAAACCTTGTCTCCCTTCAACGAGTTACTCACTTCCCGGCTTTCAACTTATAAGAAATGACCGGTCGGTTGGTGCTAGTGGAGGCGTTGCCATATATCTCCGCACACATATTCCCTACTCTATTGTCAATGTGTCAACGAAGCCACCGCCATCAAATGCTGGTACCTTCTTACAGTCATAGTATAGTCATGGGTGATTTTAATACTTGTCTTCTGAAAAAAGACCATCGCTCTTCTTCTCTGACTAACATTTTAGCTTCTAGTAATCTGTCCATTCTGACTCTGAGTGCCACTCACCATTTTCCTAACTCTACTCCTTCACTTCTTGACTTGATTTTTGTCTCTTCCCTTGATCACGTAGCTAAGCATGGCCAATGTTCAGCCGATGCCTTTTCCTATCATGACCTAATCTTTCTGTCATACAAAATTCGCCCACCTAAGGCTTAAGCTAAGATTCTTTTGCAACGCAATTTTGGTGACATGAACGTAGACAATCTTTGCAAGGATGCCAGCAATATAGACTGGACTGCTCTGTATGCCTCTCCTTCAGTCGATGAGCAAGTTAATATTTTTACGAATAAAATTATCGAGCTTTACGATCATCACGCACCTGTTCGAGCAGTTAAGGTTAGACATTTGCCGGCGCGCTGGATTAGAACTGAGATTAAAACGCTTATGCACAAAAAAGCTTTGGCTAAGTCTAAATTTACCCTTATATTTTGAGTACGCATTATGTTTGAGATTACATAAAGATTGCAAATTATTTATAATTTTTTATAAGCGTAGGGCTAATGACGCTAACAGGGAACGATACCTCTCTATTCGTAATCACAATAAGGTGTGTAGGAATGCAAATCGCCACCACATTCATACTTCGGTCCAAAATGGGGACGCATCCAAAGTTTGGAAACTTCTTAGGTCATTGGGGGTCGGTAAAACTCGACAAGAGACAATCCCAAAAGACATAGACATTGATGCAATGAATAATGATTTTACTGCTACGTCCAATTTTGATAGGACTATTAAACTTAATACACTAAATTATCTTTCTTCTCTTCCGACTCCCAGTTATTCCCCATTTGTTTTTGGTCAGTTCTCCGCATGTGATGTTAAGAAGAGCATACTTTCGATTACTTCCAATGCAGTAGGAAGTGACTGTATCAGCCGTAATATGTTAGTCCCTGTGCTCTTATCCTTCCTGCCATTAGACACATCCTAAATTTTTCTGCATCTAGTGGTGTTTTTCCATGCTCATGGAAAGATGCTCAAATAATTCCTTTACCTAAAAAGTCTAATCCATCATCCTTTTCTGAATACCGTCCAATATCCGTCTTACCAATCCTATCCAAAGTCCTTGAACGGTTAATTCACAATCAAATAAGCAATTTCCTCTCTAAAAATAATCTTCGCAACCCCTTCCAGTCTGGCTTCCGTCCTGGTCATAGCACCACCACAGCGCTTCTGAACATTACGGATGATATAAGGTCAGCCATGAAGGAAGAGAGGGCGCTGCTGTGCCACTGTCAACATCGGCTCCGTGTTTTTTTAATGTAATATTGTTTTGAACATCCGAAATAAATCGTTAAAATATGTGTATGCATCTCTATAGTGAATAAATTCACCAAAAAATAAAAAGAAAGTGAAGAAAAGAAGTTCCAGTGCAAAAACGGACAAAAATAACAACCGTCATCCACATGAACATTAAACATCGTACACCGAGAACGTAAAAAGACAGTGAACTCAGTGAAGTGTGTTTTATCAGACCTAGTTAAAATGCGTATTCTATAACAAAGTTGATTCATAATACTTTGTGCATACAAAAACGGTTTAGAAAACTAAAATTTATGCAAGTCATTACATACATTTATGACAGCGCCATCTAGAGACAAATGGCGAAACTAGTTGATTGATTACAAATGAATCAACTGTCAAATTTAGGAACCATCAACACCGTGCTAATTAGCAAAGCGTTTCCACCTACCACCACAAGAGCCTTTGTAAATAATGGAAGAACTCACTGCATTGATTAGAAACTTGCAAAATAAGTTTGATGAACAAACAAAAGAAATACGCGAAATGAAGCTAAGTATACCACAACTTATAAATAACAATATAGATTCAAAACTCACAAATTTGGAGTTTAAATACAGTGCATTGGAACAAACAGTAGAAGATCAGGGACGGCGCATACAGCAATTAGAGAGAATAACTAGGAAAAGAAACTTGATTTTCTTTGGAATAGAAGAAAAAGAAAAAAAACTACTATGATTTGCAACAAGCCATTCTGCAAATTATAAACCAAAATATAAAATTAAACTATAGTAAAGATAACATAGAAGAGGTGAGGCGTTTGGGAAAAAAACGAGAAGATGGAAAAATAAGACCTACTGTTGTTACTCTCAGTACGATGGGACTAAAAATTGAGCTTTTAAAAAACAAGAAAAAGTTTAACGATACACCATATTATATCAAAGAAGATTTTCCCCCCGAAGTACTTGAAGAACGTAAAAAACTAAATACACAACTTCTTGAAGAAAGAAAGAAAGGTCGAAAGGCATTTTTAAAGTATAATAAACTTGTAATAATTCCAGAAGAAGAACAAAAACCATAAAACTATACAACTGTAAACCGAACTCACAATAAAAGAAACTTGTCAGAATCACCATAAACTATTTATGTAAATCCTAATGCGGGCAAAAATATTACAAAGAAACCATTCAAGAAACAGAACTCAAACATCTATCAATATATGACAAGAAATCAAAATGAAAACAAAGATTCCCTTCCAAATGACCTTCTTACCCCATCTCTAGACATGACCCCTAAAACGCCTCAAACAAATACGAATGAAAATAAATACTGACAGAAAGCCACCTCTCCACGTAAACCCCCACCACGGTCGGTCACCGCGGGGGTAAAAGACCAAAACCCTCCACTCCAACCACTATACATCTGTACTTATAATGCAAGATCTCTTTTATCAAATGAAAGACTACTTGATTTTAAACAAGCAATAACAAAAATAAAATATGACATTATTGGCCTTGCGGAAATAAGAAGATCAGGTTACAATATTATAGAAGAAGATGACCACATATTCTGTTATTTTGGAGAAACTAAAGGTCAATATGGTGTTGGTTTCCTTGTGAAGAAGAAATATAAGATTAATATTGAGAGTTTTATTGGAATATCCGAACGTGTATGCATATTGAACCTTAAATATGAAAACACAACACTTACAATAGTTCAAGTTCATGCACCTACCATTGAAGCAAGTGATCAAGAAATCAATATTTTTTATCATCAGCTCCGTCAGGCTCAATTACATTATAACAAACATCTAATTAAAATAGGTGACTTTAGCGCTCGAGTTGGACAACGGATGGCAGGTGAAGAAAGAGTACTGGGCAAATACTGCTTTGGAAAGAGAGACAAAAGGGGCGAAACCTTGCTTCAGTTTTGTAGTGCTATTAACCTTTTTATAACAAACAGCCTATTTAAAAAGAACGAAAAGAATATGTGGACATGGCTATCGCCAAAGAAAAACAAAAGCCAGATAGATTATGTATTAATTAATAGTAAAGGAAAAATAACAAATATAGAAATATTAAGTAGACTATCGTTTCCCAGCGACCACCGACTAATACGATGCACATTTAAAATGTTAAATTCAAAGAAAATCAGAGCCAAGTATAAGAATAATAATACAAAACTTAACACAATAGAAGAAAAGGAACAGTTCATCGAAGCTTTAAGAAGAAAAATTACCAAGATAAAACTTGAAGAAAACGAAGACATAGAATCTTTCTATAGCAAAATCAAGGTAGCAGTATCTGATAGTTTGAACTCTATTGAAAAAGAAATAGTTACAAAACGGGACAGTATTCCAGAGGGTATAAAAAGTCTAATTATACGAAGAAATGAACTAACAAGCAAGAAAAAAATAACAGAAGAAGAAAAAAGAGAGCGCAGCTATCTATTTAAAAATATCTACAAACAAATTAGGAAAGTAAAGTATGAGCGCAGATTAAAAACAATTGAAAAACATCTTAGATCATCAGGAAGCCTGAAAAAGGGTTTCAAAGCACTCAACCCTGCCAAAAAGAAGAAAAAAGAAGAAAGTTTAAAATCTGACAAAAGCAATGGACTAGATGGCATCCCAAATGAAGCAATAAAGACAGGTAAATATTTACTAGCATCGCCTCTCACTACCCTGTTTAATAAAATTCTAGATGACAAGAAAATACCAACAGGATGGGCGGAATCTGGCATAATTCTACTGTATAAAAAAGGAGACCCTGCCGAAATCGGTAATGACCGACCCATCAGCCTTCAACCAAATATTTATAAATTATTTGATTCATGTCTAGAAGAACGCCTTGCTATGTACACCGAGAAACATCAACCACCGGAACAGGCGGGCTTTAGAAGAAACTTTTCTACCATAGACCACATACACGCACTAAACTTGATCATTGAGAAGTATACAGAACATAAAAGGCCAGTATATCTGGCTTTTATTGATTATGCCAAAGCTTTTGACTCCATATCCCATAATAGCATGTGGAAAGCCCTATATGAGTGCGGTGTACCACTGGAGACTATTGAGCTTATACAAGACATATATAGTAAAACTAAAAGTCGTGTGAAAATGGAAAAACGAGGCCCCGAAATAAACATAAGTAGAGGTGTTAGACAGGGCGACCCTCTCTCGCCGAGAATCTTCATTACTGTCTTACAAAGTAACATGAAAAATCTAAACTGGGATAGGCAAGGCATAAACCTACAAGGCAAGTTTTTAAGTAACCTCTGGTTTGCAGACGATATTGTACTTTTCTCGGAAACACCAACTCAACTGGAAAAAATGGTCAATGAACTAAATACTGTGAGCAAAAAAATTGGTTTGGAACTAAATACCACCAAAACAAAGATCGTGACCAACCACCAAACAATACCCATTCAAGTCAATCATATATCACTAGAATATGTATAAAAATATATATACTTGGGTAAACAGATATCGTTTGCTACGACCAGACACTGTGATGAACTAGGCAGACTTATAAATACAACATGGAACAAATTTTGGAGCAATAAGGAAATACTAAAATCAAACCTCCCTGTAAAACTGAAGAAAAAAGTACTAGATTCCTGTATACTGCCGAGTCTCACCTATGGCTGCCAAACTTGGATATTTAATAACTACACAAGAATTAAACTGCAAGTATGTCAGAGGTCAATGGAACGTAGTATACTAAATCTTAAAAGAAAAGACAAAATAAGAAATACAGTTATAAGAAAAACAACAAATGTTATAGACGCTTTGGAACATTGTAAAAAATTGAAATGGAAGTGGGCGGGTCATATAGCACGAATGAACAAAGATAAGTGGACTCATATAATAACTTCTTGGCCAGGACCACCCAATAAACGGAAAAGGGGAAGACCAAAAGAAAGATTGATAAATAAAATGGCTGGTAACGACTGGCTAACTAAGGCAAAGAATAGAGAAAATTGGAGTAAAATGGAGTAGGCCTTTACTCGTAGAGAGGTCCTTAATCTACAATAAAAAAAAATGCATGATAATAATATAAATATATAAATAAGAATAATAAACAAATATATACTTTATTAAAGTTAATTAATAGTCTATTAACTTATTTTAAATGCGAGATGTAAAATGTAAGCAACAAATATTAGTAAATGTGCAATTATTATAACAATTTAATGCATGCTATTATTACTGTTACTGTAATAATTAAGGATCTATTTACTGTATGAAATTATATTGAAATACGAATTATTCATGCAATGTAACTAATGAAATGTAATTAATTAAGGAAATAAAAGGCTATAATAAATAATAAAGGTCAGCCATGGAAGACGGTAATCTAACGGTCTTAGCTTTGCTAGATTGCAGTAACGCTTTTAATACTGTTGATTTTGATGTTTTGCTTGGCATTATTTGCTCTCTTAACATATCTCCATCGGTAATTGACTGGTTTCGTAGTTACCTGTTCGGTCGGCGGCAACGTATTTGCATTGGAGAGACCTTGTCTTCCTGGTGTAATACTTCTGCCGGTGTACCTCAGGGTGGTGTTCTATCCCCTTTACTTTTCGCAGTTTTTATTAACTCCATCTCCGACGAACTAATTTCTTCCTACCATCTTTATGCTGATGATCTACAAATTTACTCGCGAGCTCCTCTCGGAAATCTATCCGAGGCTTTCGTAACGATTAATCGTGATCTAGCCCGAAAATGCGACTGGGCTAAGAGGTACGGGCTTATGGTTAACCCCATAAAGACGCAGGTTGTGGTAGTAGGCAGTTCAAGGACGGTCTCAAGGATCGACTGGACGACTCTTCCTCAAGTTTCATTTGACAACTCAGTTGTTCCCCTCAGTGAGAAAGTTAAAAACTTAGGGATATTCATTGATAAGAACTGCTCGTGGACTACCCAGCTACAGGAAGTTAGCCGCAAGCTATTTGCATCCGCTGCATCTTTGAAGAGATTGCGTAATTTTCTGCCGACTGCTACCAAGATTGCGCTTGCACAATCGCTTCTTTTACCCATCCTTGACTATGCTGATGCCAGCTATCTTGACCTTACCCAAGACCAACTCGATAAACTTGAGCGGCTTCAAAATTTGTGTTTAAGATTTATATTTGGCTTGCGCAAATATGACCATGTTTTTGAATTTCGTGTGAAGCTCAAGTGGTTACCAATTTGCCTTCGCCGTAATGCTTACATTCTTTCCCTGGTATATAATGTGCTCTTTTCCCCTTCCACTCCTAACTATCTCAAGAAACGTTTCCAGTTTCTTTGCGACTCCCATACGAAATTTTTAAGATCATCGGATAACTTAAAGCTTAAAATGCCTAAGCACTCCACAATTTTCCTCGACAAATCTTTTACTGTCCAGGCCTTTCGTCTGTGGCAGTGCATCTGCCTGTCGAAATAAAACGCGCGCAGTCGTTATTTGCGTTTAAAAGACTCGTGAAGGATCATTACTTGTCGTTGTGATCTTGCTTTCGTAAACTGTAATTATCATTTATTTACGTTTCTTATTTTTCGAATGTATGTATGTATTTATGTATCTATTCCTTAGTATGTTAATATGTATATATGTCTGTGTATGTATTTTAGTTTAATGTATATTTATTTCTTGCACCACTGACAGCCCCATTTTATGTCCAGACAAATCACTGTCCATTCTAAGGTTGCCTGGAAGAGATCGCAGAACGCGATAAGGCCGCCCATTGTATGTTTTTAGTATGATATATTTTTTTTGTTATTTCATTTTGTGGTGTACAATAAAGTATATATAAATAAATAAATACATAAAAGGTTTTATAATAATAACAGAAATAGAAAATGGAAAACTGTTTTTTGACAGAAAATAAAATGGGAAAATCCGTCATTGTAATTTAAGTTTTTGCATTCAGCAAAATTAAAGTATATCTGAAAGTTTAATTGCACAATTTCAGACGGTTGCTAAAGTCGTTATTTTGTTTCCAGGTTCAGAGCCCAGTGCTGGTGGTGGAGCTAAACCTGAACAGACTTGAGGGCACACAACACAGGGCGCTGGGGCTGCTGTCCATATACGGGTTCAACGTGACGTACGAGGTGCGAGGAGCATCGCAGCACCGGGACCCACTTCATGTAGCGCCATCGAGTGCAGACTGCTTGGGCACTGCTTTGCCCGGGGCGAATATCAGTAAGTTGGATACGAATATAACGATCAAGACACTGTAACTTACATGTACAAGTGCCTTTGATAATTACCTGAGAATTGGTAAAACCAATTTTAATCCATAAAAAATTTAAAAAAGGCTTTTTTTTTATCAAATATGTACTGATGGCATAGTTTTAGTTGGAAACTCCATTAGCGAAGGCAGTAAAGCGTGGAAATTCGTTGCAAGCGAGACCAAAACGGGTGCCAGAGTCTGACAAACAAAATATAGTGACCGTCATTCTCTGCTTATGAATAATTGTTTGTGCACAGAAATAAACCTATTTTATTTCCACCCCGTTATTTATGATAATTTTTGCTAACTCCACAATATTTTCCGCATCGCAGGGAATTTTACTGTTCGTGTTTCGAGGGTTACTCGGGAGCGGACTGCGGAGAGGGTCCGCTTTGCCCGAGGACCTCCAATATGTGTAAAAACGGTGGAACATGCAGGTGAATGAACCCATGACCCTCCAGTTGGCTTTTTTGTTTGTTTCTAGCACTGTTATTAATTTAATGTTGTTCTCATAGCCATGTTTATGTTACAAACATTAGGTACAGCCAAGAAGGAAAATGTATAGACACAAACACATTTTCTTTCTTTGGTACTACAGTTCCGGTTTTTTTATTTCCCGAGACCAAGTCACCTATGTACGTAAGGGTCACATTAAACGTTTGAAACAATTTTGCTTTTTGCGTCGTGTATCCTCAATGTCGGTGGTTTTTTGTTCGGGAACAAAAAGGGGTTAGATTAAATTACCATAAACTTAGGTTACGTTGTTTTGTTTTGCGCCACATTTATCAATGTTGACAGAAGTTTTCTAAATATGTATTTCTGCTAGAAGAGTACTTACTGTAGACAAAAACTTCATCCAACAATAATGTACAAACTGTATGTATCGACAGACAGATGGGCCCGGCCGCCGTCAGCTGTATCTGTGCGCCAGGCTTCACGGGCGACTTGTGCGAGGCGCAGCTTGCACCGCCAGGTGAGAAATAACATAACATCACGCATGTATTCCCCGAAGGGGTAGTTATAGGAGTACCTATAACTAGTACACCCACATTTCGCCAGTTATGTTTAAGCCCCATGTACTAAGGGGCGAGTCTATTGCCATCAACCGAGCATAAATTCAAACTCCGGGTTGCTTCTGAGAAATTACTGATGGAAAACTCAATAATACTTTGCCTGACCTGGGAATCGAACACAGGTCCTTATGCTCATCAGTAGCACTTGCGATCACTAGACCAACGCGAACGCACCAATCAAAGTTAGAAATATTTTCATGAAAAGCCCATGAGTTATTTTGTTATTTTGTAGGTTTTCTCTTTACAAACCAGCACTGCCTCCCTCATGCTGAGTTTATCGTTATATCTAATTTGTATGAAATAACATTAAGCTCAACCTAGAGTTTAAACGTGTAATAATTTCATCCACATTAGCATTATTATTGTTGTTTATTATTATGAGTGTTATTTTTTGTTTCAGAGTGCGGTATAGAAGAATGTTCTGAAGTTTGTAAGGAAGGAACAGTTTGTGACTGTAACCCGAAGGATACAGACTTTTGTGAGTATTTACTTTATTCGATAATGTTAAGCAGAGGTGATACATTACCTGCTGTGTATCTTTGTATCTACACGTAGTTCCTTTCATTAATTAAACTTAAGCACATAAAATTGGTAAGGCTGAGGTGGTAATTCTGAAGGACAGACTGGTAACAACTTAACCTCACATTTATTCATAAGGGGTGTATGTTTATAGCATCTGCACGTTTTGACACAAGACTGGAAGTTGTGGATCAAGCCGGTGTAAACGGATCTCACGAAGTCATAAAACAGGTATTTACAAAGAAATGCAACAGAATACTGGGATAAAGTCTTAAGGAATAATAAATAAATAACAACTATCTTTACTCTTTCAGTTGACAAGTTATTTAAAGGAGTCAAACATCACATTAGAAGATGAAATAGAAGTTCTTAACACAAGGTAAGTTTCTGTTTACTAAAATACTGTGAGTGTATCTCTTTTTAGTGTGAACTGGTGTGTACTGTACTGTACACGTGTGCATGTGTCAGTGCGGTGTCTGTGAGAAGCGCACGCGGGGTGTAGGTCCGCGTGTGGGGTGCGCGGCGTGAGGCGGGCGCACTGCGTGCGGCTCCGGCGCGCATGCGCTCACACCTCATGCGTCTGCGCATCGACACGCTGCACTTCTACATGCAGCCTGCGCTTAGCTTGCACGTGAGATCCTACCTATACTTTTTATCCGTCGTCGTAAGGCCTTTATTCTTTGGACGCCTTTTTGTAGGATTTTAAACATACAAATATTTTATTATTGTAAAACTTCTTGTAACAAAATCCGTAATTAGCTAACTTGACTCTCAACCATAACGACTGTAACGATACCATCAAACTTAACGAAGAAAAAATTTCTAAAGAGCAATTATGAGTGCTTCAGGGATTTAGGAAAATGTCGGCTTGATTAATTCCTAAGTATGAATCTGGATTTCTGGAATCTAGCTTTGGGGTTTTTCGGAAAATGCCTTGAACTAAATCTTTATTGTCTGTTTCAAACGATTCTAAACATTCCAATGACTTCAAATTAAAATTTGCAACAATTAATTCATCTGCTCTATTTGTTCGTTCTTTCATGGGCTAAGTGAAATTGATTAGGTACTCAGTATTAGAAAATTGGAGTCGGCACACCGAATATTTGGGGAATCCGCATGCGGGATAATGTTAATTTTGCTTCGTTAGCAGTCAATAATTAAAACATTTTACCTTTTTGACCACCAAACAAGGCGCCAAGTAAAGTTGATTGGTTGATTGATCTGCTTTGAGTGTTTGTTTGATTCCGACTCATAATTAGTAATTTTCATAAATTTAGGAGGTTAGTTGGAGAAATGTTTATTTTGTGCTTTCAAGTTTTTAGAAAGGGCCCTTCCAATCCGCCTTCCTCCGTTTCCGCCTTTTCAATCCCTTTTATGTATTGGAATTGGAATTTTATGCAATATTTGAAAAATATATAGCGGGGTAAGCTTATTGAATTTCTGAGTATAAAGTAATACAACAAAATTCAATAATAATTCAGTAGTTGCATAGCACATGTGTAGGTATAGTCAGTTTAACAGTTACTGGTTACGTCTTTAAATTACTTGAATATGGCCTGCCCGTTGAGTGATTGTCATGATTTCCGAATGTCTCGCTGATGATGGTATAGGTGTTAGATTTTTCGGTTCCTTTAAAAAATGGTTGAGTTTGTAATATATATAAAAAAGGTCCCTGGTTGGGAAGCCAAATGTAATACAAAAAAGGGATCCCTTGTTGGGATCAATTGTAGTATTAAAAATATAAAATATGTGTGTTTCTGAGTGTGTGATCTCCTAAAAAGTATATTAGTAAGTTAAAAGTAAGTTGATATATATAAGAAATCAAATTTCGGGCGCCCTGGAGCGATACACTATTAATGGATAGCCAGATAAATTGGAGAGATTGAACAATTAATCTTAGGATGCGAGCATGTGGATGTCAACGGTGATTAAAAGTCTCACTACCTTGAACGTTCCCAGTTTATTGTCTACTTTTAGCTTATTGAATACAATTAAGCTATAGCATTTTCGTTAATGTTATTTCATCATTGCAACTTTTCAGTATTTTTAAATTAGCAGCTGAAGGCTGTTTTGGTATGATAAAAAAAACTTTAAAAGAAACTCTCAGGTAATCAGGTCCGTGGAAGGCCAGTAGAAATTCCTAGGTAGATGTAAAGGTAGAATAAGCAGCACCCACAATTGTAGGCGCTTATTCCAGGGATACAAAGCTCGCGTCTCCCTCGGTGTACCGTGAAGATAGATGGTAACAAAAGCACCATAAGGAGGCGAACGAGGAATTCAAAAATCCGATACAAATTTCCTCTGGGCATTCCACGGGTCCTTTGGTTTAGGATGATGGCATTTATAAGCCAAATGCCCAAGATTAATTATGATTCCATTTAGGGAAAATTAGGAGACCTGTCACCGTCACGAACAAAGATTGCAAAAGTGACTTGTCAAATGTTGACGTCCAAACGTCAGCCGAATGTATCACAGATAAAAAAAAAAAAACTAGAAATCGTTCCGAAATCGACTATAATGATCAAAGACATGTAACGGTATAAAAAACTCGTTACATTGCATCCCTCCCCGAAAAAAAATAAAAGCAAGCAATTTCTTTTATGCCAAAAAAACAACCATCAAGGTAAAACGAACAGTTTCCCAAAAAAACAGGAAATATAAACAACAACGTGTATACAAACAAAACTAGCAGGTGCAGACTAGATACTAGCACAACCGACCCACAATATCAAAAGAACCACAAGAGTACAGTTAAGCACCTTCGCCACTGACTAACAAGTTAAATCCAAGAAATATTATAGAATCAACTTTCCGGGCACAAACAAAAAAAAAATGTTGTGATCGGCTCAACTCCACCAACTTTCCGGGCACAAACAAAAATAAAAAATCGTGTGACAGAGTCCACAATGACCACAATGATAAAAAAAGACTCTACAAGTGAAAACAAAGCGTACAAAAGTAGTAGGTACCAATAAAGAATTGCATACAAGAATGTGCACAAGAAAATTGTACACAAGACTGTATTAAGAAATAAATAATAATAATGATATAAAATACTCGTAGTAATAAGATCTTTCGATATGGAAAATGTATTTGTGTGAAAAAGTTTTTTATAAATGTCCTAAGATGTAATTTAGGATGTTAAAGCAAGATTTAATAAATTTTATAAGAAATCAAAATCAAAATCAAAAGTCATTTATTCAAACTAGGCTGAGAGTGTACACACTTTTCGAACGTCAAAATTATATAAGACAGTCCCCCAAAACGCCCGCCCTTCACCACTTCCTAGTGCTTTAGCTGGGAAGAAGAAGTGGCGCAACAAACTCCCCAGCAGCACAGCTGTCTGTTTAGTTAGAAAACCATTGAATTATATAATTATAAGGTAATCAAAGAATAAAAACCGAAACACAAAAAAATATAACATATTAAATTATCTGCCATATTTAAGCTAGCCACGCCAATATACCCAAAACAGAAACCAATAAAAAAATCAATGAAAAAAACAACATAACTTAATACACAAATAAAAGCCTCCAGGCATAAGGGGCGTGACATCTTACATATGCATTATTGGATTATTGTTTAAGTAAACACAAATGACAAACCAGGACCATCGAAGTAAAATAAGTTAACAGAACAATTACTTTAACAAAATCAAAACCATAGACAGCAAGACGACCAGTCACCACAAGCAGCACCCGTTCACGAGCATAACGCAAAGTTCAGCCATTGCCCCCCTCGCCATATTTGAGGGAAGGAGGCAACCCGATCCCCGACGCTACCGCAAGCAGTGACATCTACGGGAGCATGACGAACTCGCTGCCGGTTGCTCAGGCAAGAATAATTTAAGATCAATTGTCGAGGTCGCTAGCTAACCACTTATTGCAATACAACTCATTGAAAAACATTGTAATGAGCGGATCATGTCAATAATAAATGAAGGTAACTAAAACTAATTGACTTATACAGTCAAATAAAATTAAAATAAATATACGAACTCGTATATCCTGTCAGTATGTAAGCTGATTCTGGAGAAAGAACATAAACTTTGTCTTGAGTTAAGAAGTTGCCTAACATACATCTTCATTCAAATCACCGATAACCTATCATCCATACCATCGTGCATCACACTATCAAAAGTGACCTTCAAACAAAATCATCAAAATCAAGATTAATAATGAGAAACCAACTTAAAATTTAATTATACCCTTAACATGATAACGACCAGTCGTTCCCTTATTAAGGTCTTTCAGAATATGAACATTATCAGAGATCTTTACAATAATTTTACATTTAATAAACTTAGGAACAAGTTTTGCCGAAAAATAAGTAGGTGCATGAGATTGAACGAAACTTCTTCTCCACACGACATCACCCACATCAAAAGAAATACTTTGCGACCTTTGTTATAATAGCGAGCATTACGCTGATAAGCTTTTAATAAATGAGTTTGCACTTTAACTAAAATATCACCAAGTAAATTGAGAGAATCGGCATAGTGGACTTTATTGGAAATTTCCAGTTCATCTATGTTATCGATATAATCACTAAAACTATGTAAAGAAGCATCAAAATTAAGTTCTCTACCAAACATTAAAAAATTTGGTGTGAAATCTGTGGCCAGATTAACACTATTATTCAAAGCTAGTTGAATATTAAGTAAATATTTAGACCAAGTTCTATGATCATCTTTGACAAAACAAGCTATGCAAGTTTCAACAGTTTTATTATATCTCTCAACAGTATTATTTTGAGGCGTGTATAAAGTATTGTAAAATATTTTAATAATGTTAAAACCCTACAAAAACTCTACAAAATGTTTAGAAGTGAATTGTGTACCATTATCACAAACAATTATTTTGGGACAACCAAATTTAAGAAATATTTCTTTTTCAAAAAGTTCATTAATTACTCTAGTATTGGCATTTATCATAGGAACAATCCAGCAGTATTTAGTAACAACGTCAACAACTGAAAGAATATATTTCCAGAATAAGATTTAGGCAATATACCTATAATGTCTACTGAGAGCATCAACATAGGACGATCAACTTTTTTAGGGTTAACCATAATACCAAAAGGAGGTTGAGTGGTATGTTTATAATCTTTACAAGTATCGCAAGCTAGAATATATTTTTGAACATCATTAAACATCCCTTTCCATAAATAGTGTTGTTTTAATTTATTTGAAGTTTTATGAATACCTAAGTGTCCAGAATTAATATCATCATGATTAGAACGAATTGTATCTAATATGTGTTCTTGAGGAATAACTATCTTCCAATTAAGATTACTATTAGGATCAAACTTACTTTTACAAAACTTATATAAGGCTTCATTTTCTACTCTAAAGTTCTTATTTCTGCAAGGAGACTTTTGACAATTAATAAATACTTTTTTATACCAAGGATCATAATTATCATCATCGGGTAAAACTAAATTATTTTCAGAGATTCCTATAGCAGCTATTTCAATACGTGACACAGCGTCTGGGACTAAATGTAAAGATCCTTTTTAATGAACTATATCAAAAGTTAATTGAGAAATTCTAGCAGCCCAACGTGTTAAGCGTCCACTAGGATTGCTAAGACCTAAAAGCCAAATCGAATTTTAACCAAAATCAAAACCTAAAATGAAATAAAGTTGAAAAGAAGGTATAACCAGAAAATTCATCTTTTTAGTTAAATTATCACAAGTTACAGGTAATTCAATGATACCAATAATTATAAGCAGCACTAGAAACAGAATTTATTTTATAACCTAACTGTAAAAATTGTCATGACTATTTGAAATTTCTTGAAGTTTTGTATAAAAATATTCATTAACTTCAGTAATCAATTCTCCAACATAAGATAACCAAAGCATTCATAGAACTAAATGAAGGCAGAGCATGCAAAGCAAAAGCTGACGAAGAGTGTGCAATCCTTTCATTATAATCAAAAGGAGTGTGGTACTTCTGTCAAATTAATCGTGTCCGGAGCAGTTTGTGCAACATTAGGATCTGCGCAAACGCCATCAGATTCTATGTGGTTTTCTTTATCCATCATGAATAAACTAAACGAAAATTGATGAGCAAAGCAAGATGTAAATTTAAAAAAATTTGAAATATTTGAGGGTAAGTGTAAAATATTTTTTAATTTATTGTTTTGATGAAACTATCAAAGTGAAAAGATGCAATAATAATTTACAGGATAAGTTTAAACTACTTAAAGTAAGGTTACCAAGTTAAACCAAAGTTTACTTAAGATTAAATATGAAACAAAACTTCCAAAGTTGTAAAATACTTGAGGTTAAAAAGATATTTTCAAAGTTTATGTTGTGATGAAAATGTGATTAAAAAATGCAGTAACAATTTACAAGATCAATTCAAGTTACTAAAAGTAAGATTACTAAGTTAAACTCAAGTTTGCTTAAGATTAAATATGAAACAAAGTTTCACCGCACTTAATTTACACTGTTGAGACACTTATATAAAACAAACTGTCTTACCATACAAAATGTTGGTTTTGTAAGAGAAAAAAATTAGTAATTTAACATTAAAAATACATAATCGTACAAAGTACTAATACTAATACTAAATAATGTTAGTAGGCAATACTGTTTACTTAAAAGCAAACATCTATAGAAAAAAAGTTTTAAATTACAACATTATACTCGTACAATAATGTGTTACATACTACAAAATATCAAGATGCAATGAATCAATAACAACATAAGAAAGCTAAATTCAAGTCCCTGTTCGCTTGAGCGACAAATGTAATATAAAAAAAGGTCCCTGGTTGAGAAGCCAAATGTAATATAAAAAAGGGATCCCTTGTTGGCATCAATTGTAGTATCAAAAAATATAAAATAATATGTGTGTTTATGAGTGTGTGATCTCCTAAAAAAGTATGTTGATATAAGAAATGAAATTTCGGGCGCCGTGGAGCGACACACTATTAATATATGGATAGCCAGATAAAATTGGAGAGATTGAAGAATTAATCTAAGGATGGGGGCCTGTGGATGTCAACGGTGATTAAAAGTCTCACTACCTTGAACGTTCTCAGTTTATTGTCTACTTTTAGCTTATTGAATAATTTACACTATGATAAATTTTATTTAATGTTATTTCATCATTGCACCTTTTCATTATTTTTAAATTAGCAGCTGAAGGGTGTTTTGGTATGATAAAAAAAAGAAACTTGAAGGTGACCCCGAGAGCCGGAAGGTAATACTATACCTCTCAGGTAATCAGCCCCGTGGAAGCCAGTAGAAATTCCTCTGTAGATGTAAAGGTATAATAAGCAGCACCTACAATTGTAGGCGCTTATTCCAGGGACACAAAGCTCGCGTCTCCCTCGGTGTACCGTGAAGATAGATGGTAACAAAAGCACCATAAGGAGGCGAACGAGGGATTCAAAAATCCGATACAAATTTCCTCTGGGACCATTCCACGGGTCCTTTGGTTTAGGATGATGGCATTTATAAGCCAAATGCCCAAGATTAATGATGATTCCATTTAGGGAAAATTAGGGGACCTGTCACCTTCAAGAACAAAGATTGCAAAAGTGACTTGTCAAATTTTGACGTCCAAACGTCAGCCGAATGTGATAAAAAATTACAACTAGAAATCGTTCCGAAATCGACTATAATGATCAAAGACATGTAACGGTATAAAAAAACTCGTTACAAGCTGAATGGTGCTAATCAATGCTTCATGTTTTTGAACGGTTGCCATTTGGGACTGGTCAACTCATATCTGCCATATTTTATACACGCTGAAAATGTTAAAGCTGAATAAAGCATAATGACGACTTGAAAATAAACATTCTAAAACTAAAAAACTAAATAAGTTCCGCTCGATTTTGTTGGACTGAAACGAATATATGTTGCATATATTCGTTTCAGTCAAACAAAATCGAGCGTAACTTATTTTTATTAAACGAAATTCACTAAAGTTAAATGTCATAAAGTTATGATCAGTTCTCCTATAGAGATATTTATTGAGATTGGATTCACTCTCAGTCTTTAAAAAAAGAAATATCTCTTTACGTAGAAGTGCTGCTGTTATTATGTCTGTTTACTTGTGAAAAGTAATATTAAAAGTATTCTGAATCTCTCTCAATTACCCTTGAAATGTGATTCAACATTATTCTCTTCATTAATGAACTGGTAATTTAGTAGGCTGCAGTTTCTGACAATAAAGCGCAGGATTTCAGCTACATTAAAATTTACACTGTTATGTTAAGTCTCAGTTCAGAAACTAAGGCGATGCTTGCGTAATAGCTCCAGTAATAAAACTTAGCCTTACTTAAAGTAACATTTGTCTTAGGTATATCTAAAAGGGGGTTGGTGAATTAAAAAAAAAAACGAACATATTCATAATGTAATTTGTTCATCTCACGCTTGAGGAGTTAATTTTAAATCATATTAATTAGCATATTAATTAACAAATGAGCAGATGACGTCATTAGACGAAGAATATACTTGAACGTAATTTATCGAGTTCGCCGTCAATTTGAGTCACTTTTATTTTATACGATTTATTTATTTGAAAAAATATACTGTATACACTCACCCTCCTATTAAATGATTGAATGACCGAGAGCTCATACTAGGTGTTCTGATCAGGCTGACCAGGAATAAGCAAATAAAAATAAGCAAAAGGTAACATACTACGCTTGTACACTAAATTTATCTAAAAAAATCTGCCGATAACGGGTTGCAAACGATCTACTACTCAGGTCTTAAAATTTTAAGAAACCACTCACGTGACACAAACTTTTTGCAATCGTGTTTTATGTTCATCGTTTTACAACTAACTAACTTTAACTATATAGCATGACGCACCACTGCTTTAATAGAAGATTAATGTTCTCGATGGCAAGTCAATATAAGTGCTTTCAGTTAAAAAAAAAAAAACATAGGTGTGACGGTCTACGCGATTGCTACCACGTAGCATACGTGACGGCATCGTTACGCTTGCTAATAAAAACGCTGCTGAAACTTGGATGCCCAAACTCAAAGCATTTATTTCAATAAAACCATTTACAGGCACTTTTGTATGGTCAAGTAGTCGGTCAGTCAGAAATATGAAGCTAGTTGCCCATTCCAAAGCGTAGTAGGTACCTATGGAGAAGCAAGGTCAAGAAACTCTATGGGTACTCTTTTAAATAATATTGTTACATATTTTAGTAACATCATTGAGAACGATGAACAAAAACCGCACACGTTAAAAGCATCAAGTGTCAGTTGTAACAGAAAATAACATTGTGTTCTGTGAGGGATTCATCTGACCCACATGAACCGCTGCAATGAATAATATTAACGTAGATTAGATATTTCGATACAATTCGTAACATGAGTTTTTCGCATTATTAAAAAAATAAAAAAATACATGATCAGACAAAGAACCCGAATAATCTTTAAGGGATTATTCGGGTTCACAAATTAATGCAGTTTTATAATCTTACCTTTATTATTTTATCGGTGCTAAGGATTCTTTGTCTGATCATGTATTTTTTTATTTTTGTGTATTTTAGTCTGATTAGATCCGTGATTACTGAACATTGTAGGTAAAAAACTGCCATTCCTAAATGTCATGTATTTCAATGTCGTTGTCTCTAATTTCGTTATATTTTAAGTAATTACTTCGATAACTGAGCGCTTTCAAGGTTAAATAACTCCTATTGAGATTATTAACATTATCCTGTAGTTCAAAGAACCATTCAGGCGATTAGTTTGATTGGAGTTGCAGAAGAAATTGTAACGATAATCTTAGAGACCAGCTTCCATCTTTGGCAAATGTCCAAAATCAGGGCAATAATACGAACAGAGGCAGTGGTAGGCAGGTGTCGTTATCAAAAGGAAGTGTCTTGAGTAGCTTTCATTAATGTTTATATTTTAACCAAATGACTGGATTTAAATAATAAGAAGTTACATTTAATATTTGTTATGAATATGTCAGTCTCTATAATGTCTTGTTACGGGTTTGACTTGAAAATCATTAGGTATTTTAGTAAAGTGACACACAAGTAAAAAACTGACAACTACAGTAATATACACGCTAAATATGCAACTAAAACCCATCTGGAAAGATTTAAATTTCCTTTACGGAATTTTTCAAGCTGCTTTGCCAAAAACCTGTCTTCTTTGTCTTTCCTCGTAATATTGTTAAATGATGTACAAATGACCCTGTAACATTGTCTTGCTGACAGAATTGAGTTCCAATGTTCTCCCAGCTCTCAAACAGTAGACCAAACTCACCTGAACAAGGTCGACGCTGAATTTGAACGGAGAGCCAAACTCCCACCCGTCGAACACCCCGATGATCCTCTGCCTCCCTTCACTCCAGACGAAGTGCACGACATCATAAAAGGGCTTACCTCACGAAAAGCCCCCGCTTCGAATGGTATTACCAATAAGGTATACAAATTCCTTCCTGCCCCGCTAATAATAAATAAATAAAAATAAAATTCATTTATTTCAGGTCCTTGACCCATATAAGCATATATCCATATAATGCATCTTCCCACAAGCGTGGAAAGAAGCAACCGTTATCGGTATCCCAAAAGCCAGGCAAACCAAAGGAGCCCTCTAGTTAACGCCCTATTAGCTTACTCAATGTTCTCGGCAAAATCTACGAGAGGCTTATTTATAAGCATCTCAAAGACTATGCCAAACTTCTCGTTGGGAATGAGGCTCTTTGGTTCGAATGAGCCTGATTCCCAACGAGAAGTTTGGTTTCCGAACCCAACACTCGAGTATCCACCAGGTCCACCGTATCGTAGAGCACTTGTGCGTTGGTCTGCAGCGTAACGCGACGACGGGTGTGCTATTGCTAGACATAGCGAAAGTTGCCGCTCGCTATCCCCACTTTTGACGCAACTGCCTTAACCACGCATCTTACCACGTATCATCATCCCAATTATAACACTCACACGTAATCCGGTTTCATTAGATATTTGTGTTATCACATCATTTACATCCACTTTTACGCAGCGCAATAATATTTGCCGACATTAAATTGTTATATTTCACAGCATTTTGCAGCAGTGGAGCAGTGGTGGCCCAGTGGTAACGGTCCCGACTTACGAGTTGTAGGTCGTGAGTTCGAACCCAAGCAGGCGCTTTACTTTGTGTAAATAATTTCATCACCACTGCTCTCAAAACGGTGAAGGAAAACATCGTGAGGAAACCGGCATGTCCTAGAACCAAAATTTCGAAGACATGTGACATCTACCAACCCGCACTGAGCCCGCGTGGTGGATTACGGCTCACTACCTCTCATAGAGAGGAGGCCTGTGTCCCAGCAGTGGGAACGTTATAGGCTGATTATGCACAGCATTTTGAAAGTAATGGCCACAACACCTTTAATTAACAGATTTAAACATTCGTCACTAACCGACAACGTTCAATTGTTGGCTATCAACCGAGTTGGTGGCAAAGGTGCCATTTCGGGTTGCAGTAAAGGCGGTTTACATTTAAAACACGTTTTACACTTGGATAAAACGGATCTAATGACGCTACGAGCAGACAATATCCAAAAGTCCTTATTTATTATACTTTGTAATAATTACGGACATGCATGTAAATATTTTTATGTAAATAAATTGATCAATAGTATCTCCTACTTTTTTTTTTTTTTTTGATCACCCGAACAAAAAAAAAAAAAAAGGAGGTCCGTTCATCCCCCCAATGGGTTCCCGCATTGACGAGGCGGGGGGGCTCAGTAGCCGTGGTTTGGACCCCCACGGTGAAGCTAAGAGGAACCCGAGGAGGGGCCGCTCTTCAGGGCTTTTGCAGACAAGCCGACGACGTAGCGGAGAAGGTTGCGGTGTTGTTGGGCGACATCGCAACAGTGGTGGGGCCGCGGCGGGAGAGGAGTGCCAGTATTGCGGTGCGCCGCTCTCCCTACGTTCTGCGGCCTTAACGGGATCGCCACCGTACAATGGCGGACGCGGTGGGGCCACAGGGGAATAGGAGTGTCGGTATGTCGTTGGCCGCTCTCCCTATCCTCTGCGGCCGAAAAATGGTAGGAGACGGGGCCATTCATCAGACCCGTCGCAAGGGGCAAGGGGTTGGTCGTAGGCGGAGGGCGGACATCGCCCTCTTCCAGCCCCCCTCAATGGGTCCGAGACGGTGGACTCGGGGACGTCCACCGCCCCCCATACATCAGGACCCGAGGTGGTAGCGCGTAGTGTTCCACGCGCGCCCCTCTTAGACGTTGCGGGGGGAGTCTAACAACTCACTCCCCCTCCCAACACGAGGAAGCCCGCCGAGGCAGGCCAGGAAAAAAGGTGAGTCGTACTCAGCCATCTCTCTGTTGAATTTGTTCCTGGATTAGGAGAACGGCGAACCTGTTCTTACAGAACTACCTATTATTTCATTCTACCACCAGCGTATTTCTTACAGTGCACTCCTCTATTCCACAAACTGAAGATGCCTACTTGTTTATTGGCGTCAGTAGTGTAATCTCCAGAGCTTTGCACCGTAGATTGGGACATTTTAACAGTTACATCATGAATAAAATTCAGACTGCTGTAAGGTGTGATGTTCAACAATAGGGCTGATATTAGTAAGATGAATTGTATTGTGTGCTGCGAGGGAAAGCAGATTCAATAGCCTTTTGCTCATGAAGGCAACAGGAGTACTGAGCTGTTGAATGTAGTGCACTGTGACATCTGTGGGCCCATGGAAAAGATTTCCCTTGGAGGACCAAGGTACTTTCTTCTATTTGTTGACGACTACAGTCGCATGACATATGTTTATTTTCTAAAAAATTAAAACGAAACTTTTGAGCATTTTTACGAAAATTGCAATGCAAAAGTTGAGAATTTAACATCCATACATACACTCATACAAAAATTAAAGATAAATTCTCAACTTTTGGCTTGTGAGAATTTAAGATCAAATAAAATAAAACTTCTGCGGAGTGACAATGTCAGGGAATTTAGCAATATTGATTTTGATAATTTATCTTAAGAAAATGGCTATAATTTATCCAACGGGCTTTGTGAGCGAATAAATAGATCAATCATAGAGAAAACCATATGTCTATTATTTGAAGCGAGACTTGGTAAAGAGTTTTGGACACAGGCCATTAATACCGCTGTTAATTTACAGAATCGTATTGTGAAAACTGGACTGAATAATAATATGAACTGGACTGAAAAATTGTCTTTTTCAGAATGAATTTATTCGTATTTCTTTTTTATTGCGTCTCGGCTTCGGAAACAACCAAAATTATTTTAATAATATCAAAAAATATTAATCAAAAGTTATTTATTCAAACTTGTCAAGCTGGTAGGCCCGAGCACTGCCTGTAGGAGGTTGTATCTGGGTGTCGTGCAATCCATGGCCCTGTACGGGGCCCCGGTGTGGGTGTCTGACCTGACGGCCGACAGCATCGCGATGCTGCGAAAACCCCAGAGGGCGATGGCCGCCAAGGCTATCAGGGGGTATCGCACAATCTCCTACTAGGCGGCTTGTGCACTGGCCAGATCTCCGCCATGGGAACTAGAGGCAAGAGCCCTCGCGACACTTTACCGCTGGCGCGAGGAGGTGCGGGCGTGGGGCAGTGGACCGATGCAGCTAGAGATCGATCTGTGTCGGTCGCAGCTTCCTGAGGTCCTTGTGGTTGAGTGGCGGAACAGGCTTCTGCGCCCTAGCGCCAGCCTCACTACCCTCGAGGCGTTCCGACCAGTGCTCGACGAATGGCTCGGGAGGAGGCACGACTCCCTGTCATTTCGGGCGACGCAGGAGCTCTCGGGGCATGGTTGCTTAGCGAAGTACCTGTGTCGCATAGACAGGGTGCCGGACGCCCGGTGTCACCACTACGTCGACTGCTGGGAGGCCCCGGCGTGGCACACGCTGGCAGAGTGTGCCATATGGGAAGATCCGCGCCGTGCCCTCATCACAGAAGTAAGTAGTCGTACATGTCGCAGCCGCCCGTAGTGAATTCGATGGTCGGCAGCGAGGAGTCCTGGGACGCGGTGGTTTCTTCTGTGAAACAGTGATCTCGCAGAAGGAGGCTAGAGGGAGGCAAAGGGAGAGAGAGTTCTCGTCCACTCTTCCGGTCCACAGCTGGCGCTGCGGGCGTTGGGCGGACAACGCCCTCTTCCACAAAGGGGTCGGCGGACTAGGGGACGTCCGCCGCCCCCCATACATCAGGACCCGAGGTGGCGGCGCGTAGTGTTCCACGTGCGCCCCTCTTATACGTTTTGGGGGGAGTAAACACCTCATTTCAAGGAGGCCCGCAGAGGCGGGCCGGCACCAGTCAGGGTTGCGGAAGAATCACATGTTCCCGCGACCCCGACGAAGGTGTGACATGGAACACGTCCGCATTCGATGCTGGCCCCGAGCAAATAGGCCGAGTGCAGCCCCGTGTTCTCAACCGTAATGGTCAGAATTGTCATTCGTTCCATACAAGTGTTGCCAGTATAATTAATAATATATCCCAATGGTAGACTAATAAAATTTAACTATTTGTCATATTATTTTAAAACCTAACACTCGACCATCCTGACGTCGTGCAAGTCCTCATGCATGCAAGCGAATTAGCAACTCCAACCTAACACAATGTTCAGTCAACAAATAATTTCAAACATGATTTCTTCAAAAAAATATTCTATTTCTAATTGTTGGGAAGAAAAACCTTGAATATTTTGATAAAACATTGTCCAGGAATTCTGTTTGGAACCTTTTTTGCACTTAACTATTTGAGAACAAGAAGACACCTTATTGTTGGTAGGTATTACTGTATTTTTAGGAGTATTGTTGTGTTGTCTTACTATGTAGTTTAAATTTAAAACTAGATAGTAAGTGCGGTAGTAAACTGTGATCCTTCTAACTACTGCTGCGATAATGTACTTTATGTATTTTTGTGAAGTCTATTCGTGTGTGAATGGACTTGCTTAGAATTTTTCATTTATGTATGCTGGTACAATATGCATGAAATTGTTTAATATTCACGGGTTTCGTTACCCTGTAAATTTTAGTGTTTTTGATCAGAGCTCTATCAAGCAACCCTAGCTAGTATGCGTGTTCAAGGTCAACTGATCTAAAATTATCTGTAGTATGGATTGCACTCGCTTTTCTTCGCAAGTGATCTGTGGAAATCGTCTAAATGGAATTGGGATGATGACTATTATTGTTTATTTTTATCGCAAAAAATTGTTTGTTTTTAAATATCGCAAACTTTATTATAAAAAGTGTAAAAGCTTAAAAAATTATTGTCCTTGTCAAACAATTATCTTAAAATGTTTATACATTTTAAGATAATTGTTTGACAAGGACAGCAGTATCGTAGAAGTGACGTCACGACTATGTAACTTCATACTAGCGCCGTATATTCTCAGTACCGCGCGACAAGGACGGCAACAATCCACTCCAAAAACTTTTAAAGCGTGTATCATCTTCAAATTTACACCGATTCAACAGATTTTATCGATTATCTCATTTTTACTAAGCCTTCTTTGAAATTACATAATTTTTATGATCATTTTTAATGTTAATTATCATCTCAATTACCAACAGGCCATGTTGGCCAGATTCATGAAGCGAACGACTCACTCATTGGCTCATGGCTGGGCTCTGGATAACGCCTGTTAAATGAATATGCTAATACGAATTTGCAGAGCTTGCAAATTTGTATAGGTCTTTCGTTTTCTTTCACCTTCCTTCAAAAATGTCACACAAGAAACGGTAGTCCTCGCAAAACCAATATTTCTTTGTCACTCGCAGACCAACAAGAAGGTCTCGAGGGTCATCAAACCGATTCTCTTACTCTTGTTAAACAACAGTTGCAACCATACATAAATCAGTAGGTAGTTGTAAATGGCTGCGTGTATCACGTGGGTCAGTTCTTGCGTAGAGAGGATACTTTACGTGTTCAAAAAAGGTGATAATATTCTATAGCGCGTGTTTATGTACAGGCAGTTTCAGGTTACGACCGGGTCGCGTATATTCAAGTATGAAAATATATAAACTCGCATACACGGGAAAAATGGTTTGACATCAGCATTCAACTTGTGATTATATTTATTACTCGCTTCCGTCAATGTCGAAAATTATCCCACGGAACATTCTGTCCTTCCCCATGATGCCATGATCTATCTCCTTACTTTAAATTTTATCGAAATCCGTTCCGTAGTTTAGACGTGAAAAGGTAACATACAAACACCTACTTTCGAATTTCTAATATTAGTATGGATTAATCTTAATGAACTTCTTTGAAGTAACAATTTTTTTAGAGCCCTACTGTAGGTGCTACTTCATAAATAATTAACTTCCTTTAAAAATCCAATTACTCATTTTAATAGAATTAAAACGGAGTTAAATAGGAATGGAATAAAGTGATGGAGTTTCAAAAGCAGAATCACTAAATGAAATTGAAAAAACGGCTTTGAGAGGCACATTAATTTACGTTTCAATGCTGGCTATCACTTGGAAGCTTAGCTTCAGGTTTTCAGTAATAGGTCACTCGTAGAAAATATCAAGTTTTTACTTTGTATACTTAACACAATCTATATACTAACAAATATTACAATTCAAAATTAAAATCGCTTTGCGTGTCTGTCTGTGTGAACGCGTTGATCTTCTAAACTCTGCAACGAATTTTGATGCGGTTTCCACCATCATTTAGAGAATTAAGGAAGTTTTTTGTATTTAATACATTAATATAATATACAAAAGCCTTCAAAATACACAAAAAAACAACAAAAAAAACATATTAGTGATATGAAACCTACTTGCTTGCTCATATGAAGATTTCACGATGATTTTTGAAAAACGTAAAAACAAAGTCGTAAAAACTGTGCGAAGCAGTGGTGGGTCGCTAGTATCTAGCAAATAAAACGTGGTTTTTGGAGTATTTATAATTGCCATAAAATATTTGAATAATCAATAAATTGTTACTATTTTCGGGTCGGTACCTTTGTGTCGCGCGTGATTCGAGCTTTACGAGTTTGTAACCGTCGCGGAAATGTCGCCCCAATCTGTAAGAGCTTTAGCATGGTAAAATCGCTCTACAGCCGACGCAACTCGAACACTTTACGAGATTTATGCAGATTAACCGGGAATTACATATTTTTGCAGCGTCTCATACGATGGATGCTACGACTGTCAGCTGATTTATATAAGGTGTAGGTACATTCAATGGATGCTTGTGAAAAAAGAAAAAACTCGTACATCACCGTTATCAATATTAAGGACTTAAGGAGCTCAGATATAATGTTAAGAAAAGAGAAGTACTAGTTTTTAAAACAGGCAATAAAACCTACCCGGTTGTACCTCAGATGAGACTTCGCCCCAGCTCCTTCAAGCACGTCAAGTTGACTGTTTTCTTTGACTATCTTGGTGTTGTGGAAGTTCGACGAAAAAGTCCAGAGTTGTGGACAGAAAATTCTTGGATTTTGCATCAAGATAATTAATACGCTTTCGCACAAGGCCATCATTGTGAAAGAATTTTTGTCCAAAAACTGAACAAATACCATCTAGCAAGCACCTTATTCACCAGACATGTCTTCAGCCGACTTATTTCATTTTCCTAAGCTCAAATTACCACTTCGTGGCACCCACTTTCATTCGGTAGAAGACATAAAGGAGAATTCGCGGCGAGAACTGAACTCCATTCCGGAAAAAGCGTTACCTTCGCTCTTCATTTGAATAAATTGTTAACTATATATTTATTTTTATTTCCATTTTAAAACTTCGGTGTCTTTGAACTCATTACGGTTTCAATGGCGTCATATTTTGCCAAGTAGTCCTTTAATTATCTCTTCATTTTGTTTACCAACAGCTAACGAGACCTCACTAATGAAAGGGCGCTCGTAATACTCGTTAATAACTGAATAACGCTTATAGTTGGGAATGTCTGAATATTTAAGGACTTTAGAATAACCCCGTGGCCTGTAGGGGCTATTATGTCTGTTTTAAACATAAGGGATATCTAGGAATTTGCTTTATGGGGGTCACAAATTGAAACTTTGATTAATTGTGAATTCGACCGTTTTGTGAGTGAGTCGCTCATTTTAGGGTTGTCTTTACGATCGTATTTCTCTTTACTGCCACTATTTCCGCTTTTGAGCTATGACTTAATTTTGTTTCCTGTACCAGATGGTCTAAGGCTGTATCTAGACCATGCTAACTAAACTAATGAAGGGGTATTGAAGTTTATCTTGCACTATGGTTTCGGCTCATTCCCCTAAATTGCTGATTGCTAATTGCCCTGATTGCCCGGGACAAAGGTGTCTTCACAATATTATGATGTAAGATGTTTATCGTCACATGAACGATGCTTTTAAAACCAACCATTGTCCTGTTATTGTTATTAGGGTCAACTTTCTATACAAAACAGCCGAGAACACTGCTGAAATACACTTAGAATTTCTAAATAGTTTGGATTTATCTCTGGTTTAATTTCGGGTCCTTTTTATATTCTTTGGTCAAGCTTAACGTACGGTATAATCAGATAAAAATTCAATTGTATAGAAAACAGCTGTACTTATGTATATTTAGGGAAAACCTAGTTTTGTAGAGATATCAATTTAGCAATCAAAAGCATTTTCCTTTCGAATTTCATATATTTTAAGACTTATTAATAGTCTCGCATGTTGTGTTAATACACTATCAGACCAAATATCTTTGGTCTAATAGTGTAGCTGCCAGAATCTTTGATAGATCGAGCAATAATCAATAAAGGGATCAGACAAAATAAGAATGAGGTAGTTGACAAAATACGTACCAATCTTCGAAAACATTACTAAAATATTGAGTGAAGTGGTTTAAATATACACGGTTTTTCAATACTTGTTTTAAATAATAATAAAAAAATTGCATCCATCATTGATGGAAGGGAATTCTGTAATCATCAGTGAGAGAAAAACATTACTTATATTTTCGGCAAAATAGAACTTTAAATTACAGAAAAAAAATGCCAATCTGCCCAAACAGGTTGCAATTTTAATAAATTAGGTTTCATCGTAGTGGATTACGCAACAGTATGTAAGTACAACCAGAATCAACACACACAAACAATAACTTGTTATAATGGCCACGTTTGTATGATATTCGAAAACTTTTGGGCGTTTTCACCACTTTGCTGCGTTTCTGCTAGACTAGTTATAAAATCACATTCCTTTGTAGGTGATCCTTTCCTTATATCTACTGTTATAACGTGGTTCAGAACGAACGAGTGAGCAGTAATGGGATGCTTTATTCTGTAATGGCTGCATAATTTTATCACATTTCTGTGGTTTTGCCATAGGTATCGGAGGTATATTTGTTTTATTGGGTATTAGCTTTAAGCTATAATTTATACTGTTTACATATTTTAAATGACTGCTATGTACACACAGAATTAGGTTGACATAATGTTAATTAACTTGGGATGGCTATGAAGGTGTAGTAACAAAATCGGTAAACGCATAAATAAATAAATATCGCTGCTTCTGAGAAATTCTAGGTTGGAAAACATAATTACACTTTGCCCGACCCGGAAATCGTACCCAGGACCTCATGCTCAGCAGTAGCTCTTGCGACCACTAGACCAACGAGGCCGCCAATTAACTAATATAAATGATAAAAAAATATTTTTTTAGTTTGAACTTGAGACTGCCGGCCGCATCCTGAAATTTAATGAAAGGATTTCTGATCTAGCTGGTCGTAAGCTAAATGTTAAGCTGACGAGGATGACGAGACAGTCATTGACTCATTGTTGATGCTTAAAAAAATATTTTTGCCGAAGGATAAAATGTCTCGCTGTACTACGGAACAGATTTAAATAGGCTTCCCCTTTTCTTGTAAAGTTCTGTAGTAAACATTGAAATGCTTGAACTTTGCGATAGTTGCAGTTGGGTGGCCGCTAGTCGTAGCTGCAACCAAACATAAATGAAAGGTTATTAATGTAATGGGAGTTAGTTTTATACGAATTCATAATTTTTTGCATTTACTTGTACTGTTTAATTTATTCGTCTTTCGTACAAAAAATACAAAATAAATGGAACTATCACAATATGTATTATATTACTAAAATGAATTGCTTATGAAATAAATCTAGATAAAAAGTTTGTGGGTATAACAGCGAAGTGAATAGTTGCGAGCTTATCACTTTGACCCGTTACGGCGCCACCCTTGAATGCAATGATATTGAACTATCACATCACTTGATTACCACAACTTGTGCATACCAATAAGTAGTTAGATCATAACTGTCTCTGTCAATTCAATTTTACATTGGTAAGAAATATTTACCAGAAAACAACGTATGGCTTTTGCAATGAAATCTAATGCCATATATGTTGAAAATCTACTACACCATTCTTGTAAATAAGCACGGTTATCAAGTAAAGTAAACTAAAAAGCAATCAAAATTAGGCTTTACAATTTTGCATGTTGTGGTACCTAGAAACCTAATATAGTATAGTCATATATTTCAGCTCAGCGCCTGCCAACTAGAACGTGCCCACTAACAAACACTGTGCCACTATCTACATGCTACAAATACCTAAACACAAACGTTGCTTTGCAGATTAAACGAAAATGTTCGATAAAACAGTGAGTGGTCGTCACGCGGGACATTTCCTCTCAAGCGACACGAGGCTTTATAAACGCTCCCTCTTCTGTTGTCGCAACTTTCTAAAACGCAATTTGTTTAAGCGACGTTACTCTGAATTTTCACAAGATTTCCTTAAATTCAGAAAGGAAACAATACCCCAGAGATGCTTAAGATAAAGCTTTAAAGTATGTTTTACGAAATAACAGTCACCGAAGGCATTTCAAACGTTCAGCCACTACGATTAAAATATTGCGAGGAAATATAATTTTCGCTTGATCAATCCCGGAATTGTTGTCGCCTTTTACCCGTACAACGTGGCCATATTTCGTTTAAGTTGTTGCCAATTTTCCTTTGGAACGTAGATACACCCTATAGCTATTTTATAGTTTTTCGATAATGCTGTGTATACAGCACCCGATGTTCATGGTGTATAAGTATCTTTTGGAACCTCGGTAAGCATGTAATAGCCGCGTAGCAAATTGTAACGTTTAGCTTATCACATTAATTAAAACCATAATATTCTACATAACGTATTTTAAAAGTACACAATTAAAATAATGAATAACAATTAAATTTCCTGTTGTTGGACCTTTTTTTCCGTTTTGGTATTTAACAACATTATAACAATACCATACCATAAAGTTTGTGTTTAATAGTTGATACCATCGTCCGGCGCATGTTTGTGCCTTATTATGAAGGGTATATTTTGTGCTATTTTAACGCTATTTATTTTGTTTGAAAAATTTAGTTTTCTAATTATAACAAAATTGTTTATTTTATTATTTTATCAGGCTGATACCGCTGTACTATAAAGGGCAAATTTTACTTTTATACTTACTTAGAATAAGTCTCATCCAGAAAAACTGTCAGACGTCAATTTTATTTCACCGATAAAATATATCGAAGAGGTTATTCTCGTAATTTTTAAATTGTTCTCATTCTAGTATGTCTCAATCTGTGAAAAATACAACCAATTTTTTTGACACTGATGCGATTGCGACTAAATTTTAAACGTACGTACAGTAAGCGTTCCGTAGGCGTTATTTTATACAGCTGTTATGATTAATTCAGTATATGCACCCACTTATTGGACAGCTGAACTAAATTAAAACCAAGACAACACGCAAACGGGGTACTTTCGTAAATATAGTGGTGGAGCGTCACAAACCATTAGGTGACATTTTTGCTTTCCTAAATAGTGATGGTTTTCAAAGGAAAAGTTCGTAGCAGATGGCGTTCTGTACGGTCCGTTGGTTTGAATGGAAAATATAATAAAAAGTTTCTGCTCCATTGTTGCCGAGGTGTTTCGTCACATTTTATTTTTCATTGCGTTTATTATACCTACCAAACTTATCCTGAAACTTGCTTGTGCATCTATCACTACCTGCATGAGAACTAAACCCACTGCTGCCCTACAGGCAATGCTTGGGCTGCCAACCCTACATCTCATCGTGCGGGAGGAGGCGACCCTGGCTACCTTCAGGCTCCATAAATCGGGAACCCTAAGCAAAGATTCTAGGGTCAGGCACATACGCATAAAGGAGGATGCGGTCAAATGACAACCAATGTTGGCATCACCCTGCGACAAAACCCCGAAGCAACACTACTTTCAAAAGCACTACAACATCGCAGTCTCAGAAGAACAGTGTGATTACTCAGGCCCCAACACATATTGTTCAAAGAAGGTGGGCATGTTTATTGGTAGATTGATTGCCATTCGTGACGTCAATAGGATAAGCTATGCAATTACTCTCGCCGCAAATGGACGCCAACAATATTTATTATAATACTATGCTTGCATCGTGTTACCGGACGACTATCGCTGGTTGCCTAGGATCCCAAATTAATAAAACGTAATTTGGCTTAGGGGACTTTGGCTCCCAACTGACATGAAAAAAAAAACAGTTACTACTACTTACTCTACGAGTTTAATCCTCATTTCTTTAAGTTTAAGTTATACATTCTAATACCATGTATTTAGTTGCGTTCGCTTTTAAATTCCGCGTATTTGATGTATGACAATACTAGTTGCGAATCGTCTATGATTTTATGAAAAATAAATCATCTGTCAAAATTTCGTTCTTTCGTTCGTGGTGTGATGTGATAGGTTTAGTGATTTTTTAATTGTTTTAATGGATATTTCGCTGCAAAACGAGGTAAAAAAACAGTGTGAGTGTGTTAACAATATAATAAGTGATGTGAATTAGTGCAGGATTCAAGTTGGTGAACAAATTATTCCGTAAGTTTTTGACTTTTCATTCCCGCAAAAAAAATGCAAGGCTTTTGTTTTTGTTAAAACTTGTAGGTGACTTCAGTACCTTATTTTAGTACAGTGTTTAATTCTAGTGCCAAAACGTTTTACAAATATCTTGAAGAATTTAATAGTCTTACCACAGGTACCAATACTTTAAATCTACGTATCAGATTTAAAAAAACAGTGGAATATTTGGTCCGGGCGCGGAACTCGCTGTCCATCAAAATGCTTTTTTTTAACCTAAATCTAGAAACCAAGATCATTTTACGAATTATCAGAAAGTTCTCAGGTATGGTTTTATTTATTATTTATGTTAAGAATATACACACCTTGCGTTATAAACCTTAAAACATATAGGTCACCGCTTGTTTTATTTTAATTATAGCCATGTTTTTTAAACCTAAAAGAAAAAAATTATCTTTGCTCATATTTATAACAAACTTAAAATTCAATACAATCATACATTCAAACACAATGCACACAGTTTTAAAGTTATGTTTCTTATCATTATAAAAACATTTAAGTGTAAGCACCATTCCAAGAAACTAAGTCGTTCTATGTTAGAGGGTTTGGTTTCCGCACTTAGTCCTTCATGTGGACAATTGTACGTGGGCCATGGCGGCCGTCGGTGGTTTATTTATTGCAACCAGCCCACCTCCCTCCAGAAGCCGATCAAAGCTTTTTGTCTGTTGAGAACATCTGTGTATGATCTGGGTGTCCCGAGGGTTTCTGTCCTAATCTGGGTAACGCCTGTGCACTAAAAGAGGTCTGCACTGGGGACTGTCCGTTATGCCTATTGTGTGAAAGTGTTTGTTTAGCGAGCAGTGTCCTGTGATGGTCCCCGTCACCAGGCGCAGGCCATTTCTGTCCAGGCGCAACAAACGTCTGGTCAGCCTGCCATCTAAGGATGGCAAAACTTCCTTGGACTGCCTGCAGCCTGGTGCCGAGGTCCACCACCTCTCAGCTTGTGTGTGGGTGGACTCCTGCAGCCACCTGCGTATCTGGTTGAAGGGGATGGGTATGATGGATTCAGGCGCGCAGGCCGCCGCGTTGCATGCTCTTCTGGCTAGTTCGTCAGCTGCGTCGTTGCCTAGTGACCCGCTGTGTCCTTTTATCCATTTCAGTTTCATATAGATAAATTGTCAAAAAAACTAAGCTCTGCAGCATATGCCGTTAGAAAAATTCGTAATTTAACTGATTTAGAGACAGCGCGTTTAGTTTACTTTCGTTATTTGCATAGTGTGATGTCGTATTGTATTCTTTTGTGAGGAAATGCCGCCGATATTCAAACAGTTTTTGTTTTCAAAAACCAAGTTCCACAGAAGCGGCTAGAGAACGCCCCCCTGCGGGCAGACCTTCGTCACAATGGCCTTTGTAGTGTCGTTCACTTTTACCTGTACAGCTCTCAATTTGAGCAAGTTAGTTATCCAACCGTTCAGGGTCGGGTCTATGTTGTGTCTGTCGAGGGCCATGTTGATGCTACCAAACGTGGTTAAGGTCAGTAGAGAATAAATAGGTGGATAGTAGGTACCTCTTGTGGTATTTTGTTACAACAAAATCACATCTTATAATCTATTTATCTATTTAACACCTGAGGAGCTGTTGTGCACAGTAATTCTTTCTATGATTCAATAAGTACCAAAGTTTTTATGAAAATTGTATGAAATCATTTTACTTACATTTCTTTATCTGATAATTATTGTACTGCCGAAAAGCAAACCTTTAGATACATCTGTCTATTTTTCCACATCCTTTTATATCATTTCATGTGATCTCTTAATATTTTCTTGTATTGAATGTTGTGACATTTTGTATCTAACATTGTCATCTGTCAGTTTTTCTTTTTCTATGGTATAGAGCTAAGAGGTCGTCTATTCTAATGTAAAGGTATAGTAAAACTAGTGTTAAGCCGGGTTCTCACTGTAAGCCATCTTTATAGTTCCTGGCCGATAACCAATTAAGAAATATTTGGATTGAAAACTAAAAAAGTCACTTCTAGAACGATCGGCCAGAGGCTATATAAACGATCCGATACTTTTCACCAGGTTCTGTTCTTTTGATTCCGTCTTTTGACTCGGTCTTTTGGCTTCTTTCATTTTGCAATTTTTCTTACTCATCAGTTTATGTTTTTCTAAAAAGCTATTTAAATATAAACCTTTTCTAGAAGTTATTCTCAGTAAATTTATTATAAACATCTAGTGTGTGTAAATGTGTTGGACTCACTTGATCACCTCCGACCCTCCCACTTGCGTCCACGAGAGGAGTTCGAGACGGTTTGCATAGAAATAATAAACGTGGCGTGAGACACCGCTGCCGGAACAAACACCAACCGACGCGAGCTCCCTCGCAACGGGCTGCGGACTGATGGAGAGGCTGCTGCGAGCTCCCACTCGACGGACTGCTGGACGGAGGAGCGGCCGACGCGAGCTTATTTTATTCGTGAGCTGCTTCGCGACTGTGAGCACGGAGAGGCTGCTGCGAGCTTCAACCACAGACTGCGGGCCAGAGGAGCGGCCGACGCCTCGAGCTACTACCGACTAATCATTTCTAATCCTTAATATCTTTTTACTTACTTTTGTATTTTATAATCTAAAAATCATTTTAACTTGTAACCACGTTTAGCCAGTCGGCTAAACGTTTCGTTACACTCTCCTCTGGAGTTCGGTGTGTCGATGCCCCAGAGTGGGCGGTGGGCGTTTGAGTCGGTGCAGATGATCAGGTTCAGATTGGCGCGCTCGCAGTGCTGTACCAGGTCGGCCATCTCTTTTGGCGGGCAGTTTGCGTCCTCGCCTAGCATGTATACCGAGGCCAGTACAACATCGGGAACGTCGCCTTCGGTCTGGAGCCTGACAGCTGTCAGGTCTCTGTAAAAGAACTGAGTGAGTGGTGTGGTAGGAATTTCTCTGGATATGTAGGCGCAGGTTCTTGGTTTATCTGAATTGTGTGTGTTGAGAATTAGCTTACCTCCGATGTTGCCGAGGCCGCATATTCTATTGTTCCTGATCCACGGTTCCTGGATCAGTGCGATGGTTCGGGGTTTTACTTCCAGTGCCCTGCGTAAGCTAGCGGTGGCAGTTTGGCTATGCTGGAGGTTGGTCTGTATTATGCTTATGGGCTTTGAAGGTAGTAGGGTGGAGTTAGTCGGAGATGGATCCATTCGGACGGTATCTCCGCTTCCTCCACTCTGGCCTGGTCGTTGTGTAGGTCGCCCGGCGAAAAGGCTAGAAGCTGCTCGTTCCAGCCAGGTGACTCGGGCGATGTGGTGTTCTTAACATCGGCCATTGCCGCCCGGGCCATGACTTCCTCGAGATGGGCAATGTCAGAGTCCGTCGTCTTTGTCGGTGTCGGTATAGTCGCTTTCGCTTCCGTGCTGTCGGCCTTAGTGTCCGCGGGCTGGGTAGTGGGCCAGAAGCATACGTATATCGACCCAAGAAGGTACGATATCCGACGCTCCCGGGTCAATACCTTTTCGAATTCCTCCGGTGGCACACCCAGGGTCTGAAAAGTCCCACAATTGTTGCCACAGACGGTAGTTTCCCAATAAAACGACCACCTGGCGATGTCATACCAAGTGTTCTGACGGATCAGAACACTTTGGAGCCGGGCCACGTCTCCTCTGTAACGAGGGACGAAAAGCGAGGCTCGGAAACGCGTGGGCACGTCAGCTTGTCGTAGTACCGTGAGTGTGAGGTCAGTGTTAGGTAGTCGTATCTTGGGCGCATTCTGCGTCAACCAAGTCAGGGCATAGTCGTCTTCGCACTACATCTGCACGGTGCCTTCCGCTACCCGTGGGTATCCGCGGAAGGAAGCGAGTGGTGTCGTTGAGTCAGTATTCATGAGTAGGTCTTCGAGGCCTGACTTTATGTGTTCTGCCTCTTCCCTTGTCAGGTATGTCATTCGTGGTTCGCGCGTAAGTTTTTTGCTCGCCCTGAGCGGAATGGACCCTCGCACGTTTGGTGCCGCCCTGTAGTGCGCTAGGTCAGGCTGTGTCATCAGGGCGCTCCCTCTTCGCCGGCCCTGTACCGCTTGGTCCAGGCTGCGGTTTAGAGGTGCCTGGCAAAATGTTGTCGGCCGGCTGCGCCTGTGCGTGTGAGGCTCTAAGGCGCTTACCCCTGTGCTGTCTGCGGTCTGGGTTTTGGGGTCGGCTGGCGGCCCTGGCTGTCTCTGTTGCGTTCAGAGGCTTTTCGCGCCGGGATTCCCCTTCGCGTACTTGCCCCTGCCCACCTGGTTTTCGCGTTTTCGCGCTGGGTTGCCCCTTCGAGTACTTGCGGCTGGTTGCGTGGTTCCGCGTCCGGGCACTTTGCATGCCGGGTTTCCCCTTCGCGTACTCGTGGCAGGTCGCGTACATTTTGCGCTGGCTAGTGCCTTCGCAGTCCTGCTTTCGGTCGCCTACATTTTTCTCCCGGGCCATTATTTTTCCGCGCTTCTTCAGCAGTCGTACTCCATCAACCGGGAGGGTGGTAGAGCTGCCAGGTCCGTCATCCTTCCCTGTCGCCCTCTGTCTGTGTCGCTCTTGGTCAAAATCAGGGTTGGTGACGCTGTTCCGCACAATGCTCTGTTGCCAGAGGCTCGTGGGAAGCATCCCCCTCAATGGGTTCCCACATTGACGAGGCGGGGGGGCTCAGTTACCGTGGTTTGGGCCCCACGGTGAAGCTAAGAGAAACACGAGGAGGGGCCGCTCGTTAGGGCTTTTGCCGATAAGCCGACGACGTAGCGGTCAAGGTTGCGGTGTTGTTGGGCGACATCGCAACTGTGGCGGGGCCGCGGCGGGAGAGGAGTGCCGGAATTGCGATGCGCCGCTTTCCCTACCTTCCGCGGCCTTAACGGGGTCGCCACCGTATGATGGCGGACGCGGTGGGGCCGCAGGGGAAGATAATTTTTTGATTCTGGAAGGAATGGTTAAGTTTATCAAACGGGAACCTGAATTAAAATTAGAGCCGCAGATGATGCGAGACTAAAGGCCAAAATAATTTTAACAATTGATTATTTACCTAAAAATAGTATCAGCACATCGAAGGAGTTGTGGGAAAAGTTAAAGAAAGTATGTAACGCAGATTGTCGAGGCGGGACAAAACCTAACGGAACGTTCCAATCAAAATGAGTGGATTGGTCCATTGTGATTAAAGCAAAATTGGTTGATATTGAACCGGAAACAAATTATGTAAAAATGCATTAGTAAGTTTCCGTAATCAACATAGCCAACATACGAAAACTAACAAGTCTGTTGCTAGAAAAAATGGTGCGGTTGCGCAAAAATTGACACCTGTCAAAGGAAGAGAAAACGTCAAATATTACAGTTGTATACAATATGGCCAATATCGCAATCAGTGCGAAAATAAAGGTGAATCTCCAAAGATAATAACTGAAAGTGAACTTAAATCCAATAACGTATTTTATGCCGTATTTTCAATGTAAATTTTCATAATTATGAACACGCATCGCTGTCAATCTGACAGCCAATCAACATTGGGTGATTGATGCGTGTTATTCTGGTTTCAAAAAGTAATTTTTTGTCGCTTATCAGGATTCAGTGCCCGTGTTATGTTGTGGCAATGTAAAAGTCAAGACGTCAACTGTAGGGTGCGACGTAACTGTTATGTGTTCCCAGTCGAAGAACTATCTTCTTATCAGTTAGTCAGTTGGATAAGTCAGGGTACCAAGGTGTTTCACAAGCAATGCATGTGAAATATTGAATAAGCAGAATGTTTTAGTAATTTAGTAGCTACAGCTTCACTAACAAACGAAGTATATAAACTGTATTCTGCATCTATCCCATGATTGGACGAATTTGATACTGAATATTTGTGTATGCTCGCTGAGTCGTGATTGGCCGTGACGTACCCACGAGCTATTGGACAGCACGCTAAAAAGCGACGAACGCGCCATCTACAGGGAGGTTGAGGCCCACCTCAACCTCCCTGTAGATGGCGCGTTCGTCGCGGCTCGAAGCCAGGAGTCTGTCAGCGTCATTCTCCCAATGAACTATCTAATATTTTACTCCGTGAGTGAAAATTGATAAACCAAGGACAAATTGTGCATTGCCGTGCGGTGATCCTCGTGCTTGTCTCCGTGATCAACGGTCCACTCAAAAGACCATTTAGATCCATTGATTCGTGCCCGCTGCAGCAGGAAAAATGGTGAGTCGTACTCAGCCATTGTAACGTAACGTTTAGCCGACTGGCCGAACGTGGTTACAAGTTAATGTAATTTATGAAATATAAAATACAAAAATATGTAGAAAAAGATATTATGAATAAGAAATTAAATCAATTAGCAGTAGCTTGAGTAGGCCGCTCCTCCAGCCCGCAGTCTGACACGAGGGAGCTCACGGTCGCGAAGCAGCTCAAGGTTGAAGCAGCTCGCATCGGCCGCTCCTCCGGCCCGAAGTCTGTTGAGTGGGAGCTCGAAGCAGCCGCTCCACCAGCCCGCAGCTCGTAGTGAGAGAACTCGCGTCGGTTGTTGTTAGTCAAACCACGTGGTGCTCAATCTTAGAAAAAAATAAATGTTAATAGTGTAGACGTTAGGACCTCTCGTGTACTGGAGACGGCGTCTCACGCCAAGTTATTTATACGCCGAGTTATTTATTCTCTCCAAGACGTTTCGAACTCCTCTCGTAGGCGTAAGTCGGAGGGTCGGAGGTGATCGAGTGAGTCGAACACCTTCAGGCGGCGGCGTCTTATGCCACGTTTTCAGATCTCTCCAATACGTCTCGAACTCCTCTCGAAGACGCAAGTGGGAGGTGATTGAGTGAGTCAAACACTTTCACGAACACAAGATATTAATAATAAATAAATTCACTGAGTTTCAAAATGTTTATTTTTAAGGAGCTTTAGAAATACATTGACTGGTGAGTATCAAGCAAAGGAAAAGAAAAGAAAGAACGGTGTCAAAAGATGGAGTCAAAAAGAACGAGTCAAAAGACGGAATCAAACGAACCAGGTGAAAAGTAACGGTTGCCTTTTATAGGCCCTGGCAGACCTTCTAGAAGTGACTTTTTTGTTTGAAATCCAAATACTTCTTAATTGGTTATCGGCCAGGAACAATAAAGATGGCTTACAGTGATACCTTTACAATAAAATAGACGACCTCTTAGCTCTATACCATAGAAAAAGAAAAACTGACAGATGACAATGTTAGATACAAAATGTCACAACATTCAATAAAAGGAAAATAATAAGAGATCACATGAAATGAGATAAATGAATGTGGAAAATAGACAAAGGTAGCTAAAGGTTTGCTTTTCAGCGGTACAACAATTATCAGATAAATAAATGTAAGTTAAATGATTGTCATACAATTTTCATAAAGACTTTAGTAGGTAACTTCTGAATCATAGAAAGAATTGCTGTGCACAACAGCTCCTCAGGTGTTAAATAGATAATAAGATGTGATTTTGGTGTAACAAAATACCACACCATCTCTCTCTTGAATTAGTTCCTGAATTGGGAGAACGGCGAACCCGTTCTTACAGAACTACCTATTATTTCATTCAACAACCAGCGTATTTCTCACAGTTCACTCCTCAATTCAAAATTCTGGTCCATACGAGCCCGGATCTTTAATAATTAGATTTTTGCGAAAACCACGCTTCCAAAATGGCGGAAGTTTTAGAAACGAAACGGAAAATCTTAATACTAAGAAAAGAATATTTATTTACGAAGATACAAAAGCTTTATGACTTCCAAAAAGTTGGGAACTGAACCAGATAAATTGCAATTGCTTACGGTATTAATGTCGGATTTTTCGTGCGAAGTTTGAATCCACCATATTTGATTTTTACGAAATAGAAGTGCAAATAAAACCTACTGCTAAAATGTTGTGAACTTGAATTTTTGACGAAATGTTTAAATAAATAAGAAATACATGTCAAATAATCGCTAGTAAACATTCTAAATCTGACTCATATCCTCTTTAGGAAAAAATAATAAGTAGTATCCACACCTGTTACCAAGGCTATCATTATGTCAATTTGACGGAGAAGTTGAAGAGTGGATAAGTTTTTATGACACGTTCTCATCATTAGTTCATAAAATAAATTTCTCAGATATCATTCAAAAGATTCATGCGTAAAGGTTCTGCTTTAAATATCATTAAAAAACTACCTATCACGTCCGAAAATTATACATTCGCTTGGAAAAGTTTAGTTGACAAATATCACGACCACAGAACACTAGCATTTCGATAAAATGCTCAACTTTTCACCGTTACCTAAGGATACTACGTCGAACTTAACTTCATTTATAGAAACCTTTGATTATTCACTTAATGCGATTCAAGCATTGAACTTTCAAAACTTAAACGATTTCTTATTGTGTAATTTAGCATTACAGCGACTCGACCCTCATACACGAAATTTATTCGAAGAATGCCGTGATCAAAACGTGATACTGTAGTTTAGGTTATACTTACACCATTAGTCATCATTCATTCATCTATTCATGTCCGATAACATATTATTTTATTTGTTTGCATTTTACGAATCCTTACAAAACGATTTCTTTTATAATATCTTTAAAACATTCATATTTTTTCTTACATTTTCCATTGTTGTGACACCTAAGTCAAATTATCAAACTGTCATTGTTTTTCTTTTTCTCTTTTAGACTATGAAGATTACTTTTTGGTTTATGTAACTTGAACTATTTTGATCAATAGGTTTAGCTGAAATTTCTATTTTTTTATAAAATTACTAATTTTGATTTTTAATACGTCTTGGCTGAACACACAGGCTGGTTTTATGACTGGCAGATGAGATGTCAGAATGAAGGTAAACATAATTTTGTAACTTCAAAAATCGTTTACAATAAATTCTGTAAGAGGAATATTTTGCCTATATAAGAAAGGGCTGTAGTATCTCATGAGGTATAGTCCGGTTAAGTAGTCACGACCTCTCAAGGTCAACTACGAGATGCCATACACAAAAAAAAAAAAAAAATCTCATGAGGATTCGGCGTCCAGGCTTTGTCAACAAACCATCTGCTTGGGAATTCTACGACTGCACTCTGCTGAGTAACCATCTGCCTGGAGATTCTACGTCGGGCTTTTTCGAAGATCGTTCATCCTCCTCCTCTTGGCGAACTTTTCAGCTGTTCATCTTCAAGCCTTCTATATAAACTTCAGTGTCGTGTGAACCGTGTTCAGTGTTTTTATCGACATACCTGTATTTTCTATCTCATCCATTAAACTATCTGTACCAAGTCTACTTTCATCCTTTTGTGTAGTTAGTATCCAGTAGTTTCGCTACGATTTAATTTGCTTTAATTTGTTTGTTTAATCAGTTCCGTAAACGTAGGTCGTTTACGGAACTGATTAAACAAACAAATTAAAGTTCTCCAACACACTTTTACAGGTTGTTCGTATAACGCATCGAAATCTAGTAGTAACCATAATACACAAAAAAAAACTTACTTACGACTTAGTCAATTCATAATACGGCACGAGCTCCGCACGTTAATAACCACCGTAATAAAAATAACTTAAATTTGACTTGTGTGATTTGTAAACAAAATCATAAGTTTTATCGATGTAATCAATTTCATAAATTGTCTGTCGATGAAAGAATGAACCGTGTTCATTCACTAAAATTGTGTCTTATTTGTCTTTAATCTGAACATCCGTCTAATACTTGTAAAAGTACAAATTCTTGCGGGGTCATCGCATCATTATTTATGACATAAAGATAACGTTAAAACGGAAAGCGCAGGAATATCGTCCGTGGCGAACTCCCTGACAGCGCAGCCGTCTCTTTCAAACGAGCAGCAAGCAATGATTAGTAATAACTGCGAATACGGAGTAGTGTTAGGTACAACACTTATGCACGTTATTGACTATGTTGGTCAGTATCAAGACTGGCGTGCAGTCATCGATTCTGGCGCTCAAAGTTCTTTTAAAACAACTGAATATGCTCATAAATTGGGATTAAAACGTAAAGAATGTCCTTTTACTGTAAAGGACATTTTTTACTATTTACGGTATAGCCGCACACATGGTTACTTGCACATTACAACCTAGACATGCGAGTGGGCCTACACATTTAGTGTTAATTTAGTATTTATTTCAAGGGTTTCCGCTTATATGCCTAATGTAGGCAGGGCACGTAACACACGATGTATTATGATTTTATTATTTAATACTTCAAGCACAAAATTACACAGTGGGGAATTAAGTAACTAGGTAGGCCGTAATGTCATTATGATCATAAAATATGTAAATTTTTGAGAAAAAGGGTGATATACTGGATTGCTTTATTTACTTAACTTTTCTTACAAAATTTAAAGACGATAAAGCGTAGCGTATTTGGGCTTTTGCTTAATATGGAAGATGTATAAATTTTTATCAAATTCTAATTATTCAAATTTCCCTGGCAAATAATAAATAATGAGATTAGAGACTGCACGTGGCCCCACCACGTGCAGTCTCTAAATTAAATTCAATATTGCGCTGTTTTTTCCTACCTATTTCATTGTTTATTATTTGCCAGGGAAATTTTTATTTTATCATCAGCTGATTTTATTTTATTGCTAATAAAGAGCTTGAGCTACTTTGCACACACTTTTAAATTAAATGTCTTGCTACATACTGATGAAAGCTTGTATGAGTCACATGTAGCTTTAGGCCAGAAAGTCCAAATAATGTTTTTCTACTTTTACGAATGCCAGGAGTCGCCGAATCACTAAATAAAAACTTTGTTTTAATACTTTTAGTCTTAAGTGGAAACGTGTCATTAAATTGCGTGTTTAATAGTGAAAAGAACTCGGCGTGGAACTCGTTTGGGTCACCTATATTATTAAAACTCTGTTTACATAATTTACTGGCCAAAGAATAATTTAATTTATCTAAATCTTTACATGTAATTCGCCTAAATATTATTTGAGTTTTTTGTTAAGGCGTGTATGAGCAAAATGTCATTGTTTATTCACTGTGATCAGATTATTTACTATTTGTTTGTGTAAGTAATCACAATTATAAAAAAAACTATACAAGTACCAGAAGAAGCTGTCACTATTGTTTTTGTGTGTATATTTGTTTTATTGAACCGGGTTGGTTCAATAAAACATTAGACAAATCAAATTACATAAAAAGACTAGATAATCTGACTGTATTAGAGTTATTTTGTAATAAATCAATACTAAAGTCTCCACAGATTATTATTGTCTTACTACTAGCACTAATTTTCTTTAACACATCTTCCATTACAGAATCAAAACACATGTAGAATCTAGTAACTTGGAGGTCTGTATACGCATACTATGACATGCTGATCAAGCTCATCACAGGACAATTCAATGGCGTGCTGAACAGATAGTCCGATGATGTATTTTCGTTCTTTCGATTTATTTTAATTCAGTATAGGTTAATTGGTATGAATTGTCATGTGCGTGTATAGATCATAAATGCAATAATAAATAATACTTTCTACAATTACTTTAACATTATTATTTGGTATGGGTGACATAAAAAGCCAGAACAACTTCCAAAACTATAAGATTGTCATTGTAAATTGACCTACGTATCGATGAAGTCCGCATGTGTTAACTATAGTTCATATTCATCTATATTCCCGCTCACATACGCTGCACCGCTGCAGTGGAGCCTCATTGCTGGCCGCCTTTGTGCTCGACACATTATAATACAACGCATATTGTTCGATTTCTTTTCATGATTTTCACTTTGTGAAACTAAAACTGTTCCGGCCATATCTAATAAATATATTTTTGTAGGTACTGCTCTTATAAAATGCTTTGTGATATTAGAATAATAACGCATAGAAAGATAGAACGAGCACCAAAAATGAAGCAACACAAACTATACCTCATACGACCTAAGTGGCGCACCGAGCTGTCAGTGCTCTGTTGAAAACAGCTCGCAAAAAATATTGCGCAATGTCAATTCTTTGCGTAAAAAGATGCCATAGCATATCCGAAAAACATACAATATGTTATAAAATTACATTTCACATGTAAAACTTACATCAAACCCAATATTTTTACTAAAATGGATCTCCAAATAAATAAAAAAACATAACCTAATTGATCACTCTGCAGTGTCACCAGTTGTTAGGAAAACATACCTCTAATACAGGAGGTACTGTTGGAGTCTACTGTTTTATGATACCTATTGCATGATGGCGAAAATAATGTTAGCGCCTACTGTATGAAACAATACGATAATAATTAAGGTTGAGTAAAATAATTTAGGCATTTTTTAAACCGGGTTTGTTTCATCAACAAACAAACATTCAACACTTTTTTCTAAAACAAACACGGAGATACAGACACCATGATATGGGGTTTATGTTTGAACTACCAGCAAGGGCCTGTTTTTTTTTTGTAGAAAAACGTTTTAAATATTAGAAATAACAAAAACATGGACCCGGCTTAAAATTATAGGGTGACGATTTTGAATTCAGGGTGTTCCAATATTATTTTATCCTGTAGGTAAGTATTGTGTGATTCTTGTGTACTATGTAATATGTGTATAAATGATGATTGCGTTTATAAAATTAAATGGCGTTCATAAACACACGCATAAACTGACCTCAGTTCAATCCTCTAACCGAATATGTATCGATTTTATATTTAAACTGTATCGATAAAGCGCAATATTCAGCGTACGTTCGGTGTGTCAACCAAGGGATCAGTCACACTTCTGACACGCGACTTAGGAGATAATCATATCGCAAATAGTTACTTGGTCATTAATAACCTTTTTAACGACGAAAATAAAGGAGGAGTAGTACACGTATGTTTTTTTTCATGTTTGGCCACGCATAACTTTTGTCAAATAGAGCTTTTTTACCACTGTATGCCACTGTGTTTATTTTTTCAGCAATATTAATTTGAAATAAACAAACAGATTACGTCTTGCGATCTCTTATCTTAGTGACAAAAGAGTTGTGGCGTAGTGGTTTGGTAATAGATTTAGCGGGACAAAAAGGTTAGGCTTATTGAAAGATGTTACCACTTAGAAACCATTTATTACATTTAAAAGAGACCACGGGTTCCGTAGGTCAGAATAGAAAGTAATGCCCTGGGATGAACCTGGGACGAACGACCTAAAAAAGGAACGATTATGACTCGGCTACGCCTATGAAGTATTTTGTTTCGTTGTCACTGGTAAGTGACAGCGTTTACGCCATCGACCGTTAATAGTTAATGCCCATAGGTAATTAGTCACTTTTAGGTAATCGACTAATTACGGACCGTAATTTTCATTCATTTAGTTTAGAATTCACCTGGTCTATTTTACTCGATTTAAGATTACCTCTTGGGGTATTTCTATATTGTAACAGACCAATATAAAAGTCTGTACCCGACTGTTCACATTTTATACGAACATTTTTTACTATTTTTACAGATACTTGCGCAATGTCGTTTGATTGAGAGAAGTGAGAACTTAACATGATATGTTGAATATCCCAGTCTTGTGTGAAATTTTGGAACGAGTTGAATGGAGGACCACCATCGCTTACTAATTGCAATGGAATACCGTAACGTGAAAACATTGCATTGTATTATGACAATATAACTTCTAGAATCTTGATTTAATAGTGCTATTTCAATGTAATTTGAATTATAATCAACAACTAATAAATATTTTTAGGTTTTTGTAATCAAAAAAATCTGTTGCTACTTTTTGTGTCGGTAAAATAGGTTGTTCATGAGATAATAAAGTATCCTTTGTTTCACTTGAAGTAAATGTCATGCAAGATTCACATTTTGTATGTTCATTTCAATATCATGATAAATATTAGGCCAAAAATAGTTCCACGAGCATGATTTTTAGTTTTTACTATGCCCATGTGTCCTTCATGTAAAATTGATGGAATTTCAGAACACAGAGATATAATGACAGCCCGATTCTTAAAAATTAGATCATTTACAACATGAATCTCATCAGGCCTACCTTTTATAGCAGAACTTTCTATGTCCTAGTAATACTTTTCACAGCAGCGGATAGCATAAACTTAATCTCGCAGAAAATCGTTTGACACTTATACTCCATACATTCAAAACACATAATTTTGAAAGTCAGAATCATCTTCAGGCATAAAAAACAATAATAAATTGTCAACACCCTGTCAACTTGACGTCTCGTTTTCAAATTTCTTATAATTTTAACAGTGAATTTAATTTGTAGCTTGTTGCACAAACGTTTTTATTTTTAATCAAACTGAAAAGGAAATACCAAAATTAAATAAATTAAACAATAAAAACTACCGATTCGCAGATGACAATAGTCGCCTCCGAATCGGTAGTTTTTTATTAAATTTAAAATTAGAGGGCACCCTAAGCTGGTATTCGTGTCTTAGTGCCTAACACCAAAAACTCGGCAACTATTCTACCTTGCTAGAAAATTCGCCAAAGAGAATAGCTATATGTACTGCTGGACTTCTCTCGGCGAAGTATTTTCAAGAAAAAAGGGAGGGTGAGAAGCAAAGTCTTGTTATAAACGAAGCAGACATAGGTATCCTACATCAAGCTAAATGACTAGCTGAGTATGTTTGCACATATTATCAATACTGTATTACTGTCAAGAGTTGTTTATCCTTGGATTTTGCATGTTTTGTATTAAATCAAAATTATCCCATATGTTTATACTGTTATAATTAGGTTTTTCTAACGTTGTTTTCTTTACTGTTCTACTACTCGCATTCACCACACATCGAATCAGTTATGATTCGATGTGTGGTGAATGCGAATAAAATAATGTGTAAGTGTTAACTCACACATTATTTTTACTAAAACACAAGACACTTTCGTGCCTTTCATTGTGTGCCTTCAGTTCAACATATGTCGCAGCTTCTGATGTTCTGGCAATTTGGCTCTGCTATACCATTGCTACTTGTTCGGTTTCTGTTTCTACCTACAAAAATTATGGTTGATATACTCGTACAAGGGTCGGCAAAGCTATAGCTTTTGACATGCTGGAACACTGCAAAGCTGCCTTTAACACAGGTGCAAAATCGTTTTCAGTTTTAAATCAAAATATCAGAAGTCTAAACCGTATCTACGAAGGCCTTACTGTCCTCCTCAAGAGCTTAGATATCAATTACGATCATATTATGCTTACAGAATCTTGGCTATCGAAAAATTCAATCTTACCTGAAATCGTAAATTACACAACTCACAGTACTAAGTCCCACCTTAATCAAAATGACGGTATCTACTAATAATAAGACCTTGTAAACACATGTGATAAGCAATAAAGATTTGAATTTGATTTGAATGAAACAAAATCGTAAATTTAATATTAGGCGGACAAAGTAACATTTGCGGTTGGAATGTATGGGAGAACATTATTTTCAACTGTACTCTATGTCAATTTTGTTCTTGGGATGTGGGGGCACGGTACCCAGGCCAAGACAAGCCAAAAGCAAAAAAATACAGGGGAAAACTTACCTTTTACATAACATCATAACATCACGCCTTGTTTCCCCGAAGGGTTGGGCAGCGGTGTACCTATAGTACACCCACATTTCGCCAGTTTTAAGTCCCATGTAATAGGGGGCGAGCCTATTGCCATCTACCGGGCACAAATCCAGACTTCGGGCTGCTACTGAGAAATTCCAGATAGAAAAACCCAATAACACGTTGCCCGACATGGGAATCGAACCCAGGACCTCATGCTCAGCAGTCCCAACTTCCCTTTTCTTGAAGTGTTTCGCCGTATTTCCATACCTACCCAAACCTACAAAGCCTCACCTTGAATAATGCTAGAGAGCTCAAATGCTAAGGATATAATGTAGTCAGCAGACTATGTTTTATTAGTAAGTAAATTTTTTCTAGCTTTGGATTTTATTTAATTCTTAAAATACGTCGGTTTCTACATTGACTGACTCACTCACACACCAAAACTTCTAGGGAACTTTCCGAAGTCCTAGAAAGCTGAAATTTGGTATGTGGGCTCGAATTAGCACAGAATCAACAAAGAAAGTAAAAAAAAAATTTCATCCTCCAACTCTTGCAAAGGGAGGTGCAAATTTGTATATAAAGCAAAACCCTTAGGGTACTTCTCGACCGCCTGACACAGGTCCTCACCGGACACGGTTGTTTCGGGAGGTTCCTGTTTCGCACAAGGCGGCAGGAAACGCCGAGTGGTGGTTTGAAGCCAAACTACAAAAAAATAAGATTTTTTTTGTCAACCAAAACATTTTTAATTGCCTCCAACCCACGAAATGTGGGCAAAAGTCTTTATACATACAAGAAACTGTTAATCTTTTCAAGTTACCAAGATCCGTTTAATTGAATTAATTGAGAACCCCTCCCTAAACATTAAACTATTGATTGTACCTTAATTCCAAACTTGGTCAAAGTTTTAGGTGTAGCCTTGGGGGTACCGGAACTCGGCGGCGGCGATCTCTCGCGTCCGGCCCTGGTCCAGGCCATGGTACGGAGCGAGAGGGAATGGAAAGCTGTCACCTAATTCTGCGAAGCAGTAATGCTCGCGAAGGAGGCGGAGCGCGTGAGGGAGAGACTTCTATTAAAAGGTATTAAGTTTTGTTGGCCCAGCCTTTTTAGGTTTACATTTTAAATACTGGCGCTTGCTCACAAAAAATATTGAGATGCTATTAGGTTTTTTTTTTTTTCATTGGACTAGGGAGATCGAGCGAGCGTGTGATGTAATGGAATGGAATGGAATGAAATGGGGGCACTTACTATCAGCCTCCAAGACATAGCTCGTGCAGTCTGTCACACCATAGACCAGAACGTTGATTACCAAAATTGGCTTGGTCTTTTCACACAGGTATCTAATTTACTTAAACCAAAATTAAGGCTGAAAAACCTACACACGCCACGCCAATAAGAAACACACAATTCTAGAGAATCGTCTCCCAATAATGTGCCTTAGTATTTAATGAATGGATTTCATAATTAATGGATCTACGTGAGAAATTGTTTTACTTAAACAATTTCTGTGCATTTTTGTTTAAACTTCAATTATTAATGTGTGAATTTTTGTTCTTTTTTGCTGTTTATAGGATTCGTGAAACTGAATATGTGGCTATCGTATTAATTATTTATTTTATGATTTATGTACCCACAGAAAAAAGTAAGCATTAGTGTGGCAAGTTATTTTCTTTCAAGCCAATTAGAGCATAATAGTAATTTATCGATTGTGAATAAATACTACTGCAAAACGTAGCGTTGAAAAAATTTAAAGTACAATTCTTTGTCTATAACGAGACGGTATTGCACACCAGCCAGTGAAACGTTCAGCAAAGTAGCGAAATTCAATTCATTGTCCATTTATTCATTAAAATTGCATACAATTTTGCAGAAGTTTTACAGAAGTCTTCAATTTACGTTTGAAGACTTCTGTAAAACTTCTGCAAATTTTACGGAAAAAAAACATTGTGCAAAAAAAAGAACTTGGTAGCCCCTGCACTATTATTTAACCAAATTAATTATTTAAAAAACAAAATGGTTGGCACTATTAGATTTTTAAAGCCACGCCGAACGAGGGAAAGGGAGGCGTGAGTTTATGTACGAGTATGTGGTACTCGATTTTCTATCCCAATTTTCACGAAAAGATAATTATTATAATTTAATGTCCGGATTTTATGCATTCCGAGTGAAATTGTGGATAGAGGAATTGATTGCAACGGTTACGGATTAGATTGGTATTATGTTTAAAATTGAGTTTTTTTGAAGTAAAAATCACATTAATTTAAAGTCTAATGAATCTCGGTTGTAAGTTGGAAATCAGTTGGTGGTTGTTGAGTGGTTTTTGCTCTACTTTTCATTGTTTAAATAGATGGAATGACCAATAAAGACCTAGTCACTAAAATCAATTGTATGGTTTAATACTATTAACATTAAACCGAAGCTCTCTCGAATTAATGAAAACCAATCCGGAGCTTTATCGAAACAAGAATTTAGATTGAAGTGATTACGTTGGCAAACGTATTTGCTGTTAACAAATCACTTTCGAGTCCTTTAATCCACTGATACCACAGAAGATATAGTTTTTTTACAATTTACGACTGTATTTGGTAACGAACTATTTAATCTTCAGGTGCAATACCACACAAAATGACGGGGTCCAATAGGGCCGACGCCTCAGGGTCGCGGGAAATACGAAAGAGATAACCGTGGCCCTGGCACAGGCAACTGAAGGAACACGGGTGGGTTTTAGTCAGTAAAAGTTTGACACGCCCTCCCAGAGCGGTAGAAGTCATTTGATGGTTTTCCACCTAAAAAAATAAGGTGTAATACCACCGCAGAATATTCGCATTTACGACTTAAACATTTGTATGTAACTGAAATACTATACTACTGACGTAGGGTTCGATTTCGGGTAAAGCGTAATAGGGTCTTTCCATTAGGAATTTCTTAATTAGCCCGGAGTTTAGAAGTTGGCGTTAAGAAACCCCCGTGCTTCGGAAAGCACGTTAAACCGTTGTTTCTGCGCTTGATCTCTCTCTGGTAGTGGTGGAATGCATGCCGTCCCAGCGGACTGCGAGAGTGAGAGAAGAGAGGGTGCACCTGTGTCTGCGCGCACACTTGTGCACTATATTATCTCCCGCGCCGAAGGCCACTTTCTGTTGAGATCGGCTGCTATGGTCGAAATACGGACTGAAAGGCTATTTATAATTAGTGTCTACTAATTTAAATCACAATCTAAATCAAAATATTTTACTTTACATAAACCTACATAGGTACGTATGAAACGTCAGAAGCTAGGTGCACGGTTCTAATTTGTCTTTTCCGTATAGAGCGAAGCCGGTAAAAAACTCAATGGTTAAATCTTTTAAAATAATTGGCGATCACAATGTTTTCAAATTACAGTGTTAATAGGTATAGGAGGACAGCGCAGGCGTGTCAACAAGTATCGGGTACTTATGACAATAGGAAATGGTAAAAAAATATACAGTCCACAAGGCCTACAACGTTCTCACACTTTCAAAATTTAAATGAATATAATAAAATAAAAATAAACTTCTTTAAACCTAATGATAACATTGGCATTACACCTGTTACAAATCTAAATTAAAATCTTTTCCACCGAAACCATAACTAAAGAGTTACAATTATAATTGTAGGTATATACAGTCTTTTTCATAAACGTGTCTTAAATTTTAACCAATTGCTAAGCAAATGTTTAGCCAAATTCTTATTCATAAACGTTGTTTAGCGCTAAGAGTTCGCTAACCAATTGATTAGTAGCTGTCAAATATAAACACCATCCGTAGCTTGTTAAGAGGATGCTAAGAGGCAATATGGCGGTTTTTATTTGAGTCAGCTGATCGATTCAATAGGATTATTGTTTTCCTCGAGGTTATTTTGTTCCTAATATCGAGCTGTGCCTTAGTAAATATGGAATTCGACAATCTTTTACGACCTTTCAGAACGACGCAGAAAAAAATTAAATCATTTTTAAACGCCAGCGGGAAGTAGACCAAGGAAGACCTACAAAGCTCGTTAAAATCCGTTACGAGAATTATTCTCTACATTACATTTTCTTCATTCGAAGTACACATGATGAAAGGATTTATAGGGAAAACTCAAACAGGAGTAGGCTCAGTAGGTACCTACTCATGAGGTTTGAAGAGTATGAGTTTGTGAGGAAGCTCATAGGAGATAGTTATTATCCAATGTGTTATCCCATGTGCCCTTAATCTTATAACGCCAGTTCTAAGGTCATAAACTATAAGAATAGCCACATGGCACACAAATAACAAGACATTTTGTAGAAACAATTTATTTTGATATTTAATAAAGTAACATTTTTTTTACAAATTCCATATTTTTTATTTCCAATATTCTTCTTGCAAAGTTATGGACTGTGCCATTCTTTTTTCATGCCACTCTCATTTCTCATCAATTCCACGTAGCCTCAGCCCTAATGGTCTACTCCCTCCCCGTCTTTGCGGTTGAGTACTATTGGTGCTAGGTGCTAATAGTGGCTTTCATAGCAGCAGTCAAACTTGTACCTGTAAACAAGTATAATAATTGTTATTAAAAGGCACTATATAATAGACACAAGTACCTACATACATTTCCAAAAGAGTATTTTCAAGCTAGGACATGAAAAAAACATAGCTATAATCGGCTACTGATGTTACATCAATTTTACATTCATTTGGTCAGTTTATATTAGTAAGTGTATTTTAATTCAGGTTTAAATACCTTTTCCAGTTTACTCCAATTATTGCAGCTAATTATTTTCATTGCTACCATGTCAAATACAATGAAATAACGTAATAAATAATTATATTCAAATTAAAATTTTCCCATGTAATTTTTGACATACGTCTGTTAAAGTCACGACAGATACAAAAATCGTGGATTTGACAACTTTATTCTTGAAATTCTGTTTTGTAGTCGACTATTTTGTTTATAATCTGTGCTGAATACATAATTTCACCTGTATTCCGTTTCTCTACTAATCACCCGCTAACTAGCGTTTATAAATAAAGAAAAGTTAAGCATTGATTTAGAGCTAACTAATTGGTTAGCTAAGCAGTGGCTAACTAATGGTTAGCGAGATTTTTATAAATAAGGCTGATAATGTCAAATAATTAGAAGATTAAAAAAAATACCAGGGAAGCCAAATGTGTAGATGGAATAATTGGCAAACTTCCTTGTCTTCGACGTAGTCTTTATTCTTAAAACATGCTTTATGGAAAAGGACTCGTTCGATGTGGCTTTGAACTTTCCTTTGCAAGTTCTGTAACCTAATTTGACAACTTGTTATAAACGCGGATACTGTTTATAATAAATGACTATCTTGTGATAGTTTATCTGAATTTGGGTACTGCAATTTCATTCTGATTACGTGTAATGATTACGTGTTATGGAAATCGATTCCAATTTTGAAAAGACCTAAGTTTATGGGAACATACAAAATACTTTCTAAGATATAAAGAAAAGGCAGAGTTAGTATGTATATGTCTTTTAATTTGATTCTGAGAGACTTCCGATGACCCATTTCATAGATCGCGCGGATTGCCTCCTTTTATAAAATGAAAATTGAATCTATCTCAGCAGTCGATCCCTACAGCGTGACGCCATAAGACATTAATTACTGACCAACCACGCGAGCGAAATTGGTCGTAGTAACTAAGCCAGGGCACCCCAATCAAATGGGTTAGGATAAGTTAGAGCTATGATCACGAGCGCGCGAGCCGAGCAAACGCTACTTCCAAGTTAGATTTCTACCTTACTAATTCCGATTTGTTAATTTCCCAAACGTAACTGCCCGTTCATTTGTTTTACTGCTCAATTATTTCTTTAATTAAAGATTAAAATATTTGTTATGTCTCATTTTAATATAGTTTACTACGCTGTTTTACCGCCGAACTTGTTAATAAACATGCATTTTGTAATAAATTAATAATACAATTTAGAAATGCCATGGCATTTCATTACTGTTAATGTTTTACTATCACACTAATTTACAAACCACTGAAAAGTCAAATTCCTGCCAGTCAGGTTTTTCAACTGATTATAAAAATAAAATTATTACCCTTGTTTTTATATATTTACTTATCTCGAGACCATTGGGTTCGGACCTTTGGAAGGCGTACAAGGGTCTGAAGACAACCCACAGAGGCCCCTTTCACAGTGAAAATCAAATGAGACACTAACCGACGCCTATCACTGCACTATCTAAGTGCCCCAAGGATAACCCTCGGGTATAGTGCAGAATTATTTCAGAACATGGAAGCAAAAGACATTGGGCTATCGGCTTAGGTGGCTATAGTGTACTGGTTTCCTGTACCTGTGGATAGACTATGGTCCTGCCCTACTAATGTTATTAAACACGGTTCTCCTTGAAGATCCGGTCCGTGGGGTCGCTACTGCTCGACAGCTCGCCACAAGCTGCCCTGTGGGGTTATGATTAGTAAAAGACTGTGGTATTCCACTGTAGGGCAAATTTCTCTCTACTGTCACTTTGTATTTAAAACTTCTAAGTAACAGTTCTTATTGAAAGACGGAGATGGCGGGATGAACTGGTTGCTTAATTCGTCATCTCCATTTGGTCCTGCCGCGATGTCACTTGCCATTAATACGGACCCATTGGATCTTGAGCTTGGCACATTCGTGGGCCGATCGAATAAATTAAAATTAAATAATAAATTCAACGGTTCTTATTGAAACAACATTTATTTCACCGCACTAGTTGTTAATCACATGGTACACAACAAGAAAAATATCGATATTTTTTCACCACACTAATAATACTCGTACGTGGTTTGGAAAAATTAGCAGTATCACAAATAGGAAAAAACATCCTGATAGTCACACCTGTGACTCTGTGAACCTCTGATTTTTCACTTGTGAACTAATTCTGTTGAAACTTGCCACACATAATATAGATTTCATGAAACTACAACATCAAAATGACCTAGAGTTTATCTGATGATGAAAATGGATTCGGACTATTTAATTAACCTTGTGGTGGCCCAGTGATAACGACCGCGATTTATCAGTTGTAGGTTGTAGGTTCAAACACTGACAGGTGCTTCAAAGTGAAGCACCTGTCAGTGTTTGAAGTTTTGTGTAAATTATTTCTCCATTACTGTTCTCAAAACGGCGAAGGGCGGCGTTATGCAACCGGCATATCCTAGCACAAAACAATTCGAAGACATGATTGTGTCATATACCAACCTGCATTGGGCCCGAGTGTTGGTATACTGTCCATCCCATTTCACAGAGATGAGTGTGTGTCCCAGTAGTGGGAACAATATAGGGCTTATTTATGATGAAAACTTTCAAGCTGGGGTAACTCTTTCAACGAGGGTCTAATGATGGAGACGGGGCCTATCGAGGGAAGTTCTTATTTGATTCTTTCTTTCTGTCTTTTCTATATTTGTTTCTTTTAATTTTGTATCAATCCAGCGGCGAATCAACAAAGGTCAATCAGGCTGCCTTCGTTTTATCTGGCTCTGTTTGTTTGTGGTTTTTTTCGGAGCTACTCGTAATACAGTTAGACTAAAAGCTTTTTCTTTCTTATTTTTAGCTTTTCAGTTTCTTGTTTCATCAGTAAAAATAATTGTTAAAAGTTTTTAAAAAATGTATTATTGAAGAACTGCTTTGCCTTATGTGGTCTCAAAACAAAGCAGTCTTTTCGAGCTAACCGTTTTCAAGAGATTTTGCAAAGTTTTTAATGCAACCAAATACATGCATCTGTCAGAAAAGTGTTAGAAAGGGGATGAAAACTAAGCTTTTGAGAATCAGTCAAAATGTTTATTTACTAGTTATTTACTGTGTATGAAAGAACCTACGAATATGGTGTGTAGGGAAAGGGTTCTATGAAGAAAAAAACACGAACACAAGACTTGAAATTCATTTCAATTAGCCTTGTCAGTTAAATACGTTGATTAGAAAACTAATTTTCCGTTCCAAAACTAAGTCATCATGAACTTCTGAAAATCATATGAACGTCTTGTTACTAGAAAATGGCAATATAAAATCGTAATAAACATTTAAAAAACATAATATCAATTACAATAAGAACCAGACATATAAAACAACTTCTACATCTAAATAGCATATAAAATTAAGGAAGTATTTTAATTACAAATTATAATTCTGTTTTCTTACAATTTAGGTGAAAGTAAGGTAAGTTTTTGTATTAATTTAGACCGACTCACAGATCACAGGTTTCGTTTCGAATTTATTTTTTCGTGTAGAAATACTGCGACAGTTTATATAGATGCAGTAGATATTCCGATAAATGCAGTAGAAACTAAACGTAGGATTTCTTAAAGACGTTGCTTCGAACAATTTCTAACTCGAGTGCAATTTTGACTAGAGCAAAGTTTCTTGCAGTCGTGATCCGTCGCATTCAATTACGTTCATCCAGTTAGTCGGAAAAAACCACAGCAGTATCATAAGCGTACGAAAAAATATTTGCGTTTTTTACATTTAGGTTACAGAGGTCATTTAAATACGTAAGAAATAAAGTAGGGCCTAACACTGTGGCACGCCATACAGTACGTCAGCATCCTCACTAGTATGTGCTCCTATCTTAACTCTCTGATTCCTGTTAGTTAAATAATCCCTGAAATTTTTAAGATCCAGGAATATCGTTAAGCATTTCCTTCCTGCGTCAAGATGTTCAGTTACTAAAGAGCTAAGCGCGTCAATTGCATCCTCAGTAGATACTCCGCGCCTAAACCCAAATGGAGAAGATGATAATAACATAATTTTAAATCTGTTCAAATAGTTAACTGGTCTCGTATTGGTATTTTTTCTATAATTTTAGATATAGCTGGTAAGACTGAAATAGGTCTGTAATTATTGACATCGTCTCTGCTCCCCCCCTTGTGAACCAGAGTAATAATTGATGTCTTCAATAGGATTGGAAAAATACCAGAATTAAAACAAACGTTAGTCAGATGGCTAATGATGGGGACAACTTCCCTATGACAATACTTTAAAAAGCTAGTTGAAATATTATCCCATCCGGGGGCACTGTTGGATTTCAATCCCATCAGGGTATTTTGTACTTTATTTTGGTCAGTGTCCAAAAGCACAAAGGAATTATCTCGCATACTTGAATTGTAGGGTTGTATTGAGGGGATATTACTATTATGGATTTTTTGTGCTAATTCCTTTCCAATATTTACAAAGTAGTATTAACAAAGTTAACAGATGCATTTGGAAACGGTTTAGTATTTAGTAGTTCAGTGCTTTGGTTATTGTATTTATTTGTGTTATATTTTTCCAGAGTAGTTTTTTTTTTAAGATTTTTACAAAAGTTTCGGCTATATGCTATATGGGTCGGCCCGTAAGAATTTCTAAAAATGGGTAGTTATACACATCACTAGCAACTAACCCGTTGCTATGGAAAATCACTGTCTATAAAGCAACCTGAGTCTAAGTGTGTCCACGTGCTCGCGAAAAAGAGATTTCGAGGAGCGTAGAAAGCGATTTCTATTCTACAGTAGAGTAGAAACAGAAAACGCCATACTAAGCCTGCAGGTAGTTTGCCATAAGCAGCTAACATATTGAGGTAGTTGTTTCGGTTCGTTCGCTCATGAGACGTTTCAGTTTCTTGAGACCTAATATTTATATTAATGTCACCTGCTATTACTATATTTTTCCGTGAGGTTAATGTGTCTAAGTGTAAACTAAGGGAATCCAAAAAAGCATCAATATTTGTATGTGACGGGGATCGATAAATGCACAATACTGTATTATTCAGTATGTCCACCTGCATAAAAGTTGCTTGAAATAGTTGCAATTCTAGAACTTTAGGTTTTAGCGTAGCTTTAACATAAATAACCACTCCATCATTTTGGTTCATCTGTCGTACTGTACTGTGGCAGTTGTAGTTAGGAATTTGTGGTAAAGGTTTATTAGTACTCAATCTGCATTCTGTGAGTATTATCAAATCTACGTCGAATTTAAAATTGGATAACATTATCATAAAGTTATCAAAGTTGCAATAAATGCTCCTTATATTCTGTGAAACGATCGTCAAGTCATTTTGTTTAACAAACATATGCTCCGAAAGGGTCGAACTGTTACATTCAATAGAGAAAGCAATTTCAATGTTGTGTATCTCATTAACTGTCTGTAATGAATCATTCATTAGAGACTATGTTTATTTCAATAAATGTCACTCTTAGCCGTTCGTAAGTGTCACTGTTAATGTAATATTGTAACGGTGCAATTTTTATATTATGCTTGCTCGATAGTTGATAATTTTTCCGTGAGGTTAATGTGTCTAAGTGTAAACTAAGGGAATCCAAAAAAGCATCAATATTTGTATGTGACGGGGATCGATAAATGCACAATACTGTATTATTCAGTGTGTCCACCTGCATACAAGTTGCTTGAAATAGTTGCAATTCTAGAACTTTAGGTTTTAGCGTAGCTGGATAAAGACCGATCGTAGGGTTTGTTCTGATCTGACGAGAATTGGTTTCACTCCCTCTATTTTCCTCAAAAATATGTTTCCGTTCGCAGACCAACAGAACTTATACTGTTTTTGTTTAGCAAATTCTCTCGCAGCAAAAAAAGTTTTCTGGAACCCACCGGGAGGTATTCCGCAACATATACGGGTAGGCGATGACGGGGTAAACCAATGCAATGTGTGTTTAGGCAGCCTTCATTCGGGTGGGTTTTATTAAAAGCCGCGCTCACTTGTTATGAATTTGTTTTTAATGTGAACATTTGTAAATTCTGCAATTATTGGTACAGTACCTGGTTTTCCGGGAAGCCGGTATGCATTACGTAGTTGGGTGTTATTTAGGGACACATTAATGGTCGCACCAACTTTTGTGATTATCTGGAGTCAGTTCCAGCGGTGTTTCGTTCTCCGACGCCGGTACATTGCGAATCTCAACGGATGACGTACGGGAAAGTTGCTGGAGGTCTAATATCTTCATTTCCAGATCATTGATGTCGTTCCTGCAGACTTGATTTTCTTTCTTCAAGACGGCTACGAGCTCAACCATGTCATCATATTGTTTGTTGATAAACGAAGCAAAAAGCAAAAAAAATATTTTACTATCTCACTGTTTGTTCTTTGTATCTCAAGGTTCTGGAGTTTTAGCTCTCCTATTTCGGCATCAAGCTTAGAGAGACACGAGCTTTGGTCGTCAGAATGTTTCTTAAGACGCTCTTCAAGTTAATTTTTCCAGGTCGTCATCATTTCCAATATTTCGCGTTTCGGATCCTGTAAATCACTACCAGGCAAGAGTTCCTGTCGTGGAGGACGTTTGTGCCGCGGTGCAGTATTGACATTTTGAATCGTTTTGCATACCGATGGTAATTTTTTTTTGGCCAAACTAAGCATTTAAGGAGATTCGTAAGTTTATTTTACCTGTGATAGCTACTTCCATGTGGGAGGGACTACTATGCGAAGCTATGAGTTCTTCGCTTCATTATTGGTAAAGATACAATACGAGTAAATTTTAACCAATAACGGTCCGTAAATTATAGGAATCGGTCATTAGGAATATCCGAATCGGACTTTATTTGCAATACACTGGAGTTTAACGATGTCGATGCCGGAGGCGGCGAACGCTGTGCACGAGACATCGTAGACTCGTTGTATGTAGCAAGTCAATTCAATGTAGACCGTAGCACACAGCGATATGATCGAAATTACTAGTACCATCCAACGCACCCCAGCGCGCGTAGTTGCGAGCGAGATGGTAATTATGGCGGCTGCCTTGCTTCCACGAGTGGGCGGGACTTTGGATCAGCGGCGCTTAGGCAGAGCGACGGCCGCAAAACTAATTAAAAATATTTGTAATTACGTTTATGCAACTTTGAACACTTCAACGTTGGCTAATAAGGGGCAGAACCTCTTAAACACCTTATAAGAATTAACGCGTAAACCGAACAACGTCCACTCTCGAGTAGGGTAACGGGCGAGCAAAAAGAGTTACACTGGTACTTGCCAAGTATACGATTGCCAATATCACGACAATTTACAAGCTTACTGTATTAAACGTCAAAATGTCATAACAAAGTATTAACCTAAAATGTCTTATGTCTCGTCACCACCGAGTTCTGGAGTAATAAAATATTTACAGGACTATTAAATAGAAATATTCATTCATATCATATATTGTTTTATTTATGTCCATGCGGAGCCAATCTTGTATGGGAGCTTTATCCATCTCCTTTAATTATAAATCTAATAGCGTGAAATCGTAATTGTGGCATTAGATAAGTTAGGAGAATAGCGAGTGTTTGGGTTTTTCTATCTAGAATTTCTCAGTAGCAGCTCGGAGTCTGGGTTTGTGCCCGGTTGATGGCAATAGGCTCGCCCCTATTACATGGGACTAAAGCATAACTGGCGAAATGTTTGTGGACTATACGTACACCTCTGCCTAACCCTTCTGAGATTACAGGCGTGATGTTATTAGTATGCAAAAGTGTGTGTCGCGTCGGTGTTGCCCGTAATTTACATAAAATTGATGTTTTGCGTCATAACTTTGCGACAATTACAGAACATTGTATTTCCTCAAAGGGCGGTTTCCTTTGAGGAAATACGAAATTCTGTAATTTATTTTAAACACAATTTATTCATTGACTAAAAGGTATTAAGTTTTGTGGGTCCAACCTTTTTAGGTTAACATTTTAAATACTGGCCGCTTGCTCACAAAAAAATATTGAGATGTTAATTTTTTAACGATTGGACTATGAAGATCGAGCGAGTGTGTGATGGAATGAAATGGGGGCACTTACCATCAGTCCCCAAGACGTAGCTCGTGCAGTCCGTCGTACCATAGACCAGAACGTTGATTACCAAAACTTGGCGTGATCTGTTGACCCAGGTATCTAATTTACTCAAACCTAAATAAAGGCTGAAATACCTACACATGCCACGCCAATAAAGAATCAAAGAATTCTAGAGAATCGCCTCCCAATAATGAGTAAATGAAATGAACTTTGTGTGCGTGTCGTAGTATTTAATAAATGGATTTCATAATTAATGGATCTTCGTGAGAAATTGTTTTACTTAAACAATTTCTGTGCTTCGGTATTTTATATGTGAAACGGAATTATTTATTTGAGAATTTATGTTCTTTTTTGCTGCTTATATGATTCGTGAAACTCAACATGTGGCTATCGTATTAATTATTTATTTTATTATTTTATGTACCCACAGAAAAAAGTAAAGTATTAGTGTGGCAAGTTATTTTCTCTAAAGCCAATTAGAACATAATAGTATTTATCGATTGTGAATAAATACCACTTCAAAAAGTAGCGTTGAAATTGTTTAAAGAACAATATTCTTTGTCTCTAACGAGACGGTTTTGCACACCAGCCAGTGAAACGTTCAGCAAAGTAGCGAAATTCAATTCATTGTCCATTTGTTCATTAAAATTGCATACAATTTTGCAGAAGTTTTACAGTAGCCTTCAATTTACGTTTGTACAGAAAAACTATATTGTCCAAAAAAAAAAGAACTTGGCAGCCCCTGAACTATTATTTAACCAAATTAATTATGTAAAACAACTAAATGGTTGGCACTATTCGATTTTTAAAGCCACGCCGAACGAGGGAAAGGGAGGCGTGGGTTTATGTATGTGGTATTCGATTTTCTATCCCTATTTTCATGAAAAGAAAAATTTTATAATTAAATGTCAGCATTTGATTATGAAATTGTGGATACAGAATTTTATTGCAACGGTTACGGATTAAATTGGTGTTATGTTTAAAATAGCGTTAATTAAAAGTAAAAATCACATTAATTTAAAGTCAAATGAATCTCGGTTGTAAGTTGGAAATCAGTTGGTGGTTGTTGAGTGGTTTTTGCTCTACTTTTCATTGTATAAATAGATGGAATGACCAATAAAGACCTAGTCTCTAAAAGCAATTGTTTGGTTTCATACTATTAATATTAAATCGAAGCTCTCTCGAATTAATGAAAACCAATCCGGAGCTTTATCGAAACAAGAATTTACATTGAAGTTATTACGTAGGAAAACGTATTTGCGGTTAACAAATCATTTTAGAGTCTTCTAATCCATTGATACCACAGAAGATATAGTTTTTTTACAAATTACTACTGTATTTGGTAACGAACTATTTAATCTTCAGGTGTAAATACCACACAAAATGACGGGGTCCAATAGGGCCGACGCCTCAGGGTCGCGGGAAAATCGAAAGAGAAAACCGTGGCCCTGGCACAGGCAACTGAACGAACACGGGTGGGTTTTAGTCAATAAAAGTCTGACACGCTCTCTCGCTCCAACCAGAGCGATAGAAGTCATTTGAATATTTCCCACCCCTAAAATATATAAAAAGGTGTAATACCACCGCAGAACGTTCGCATTTACTTAAATAGTTGCAATAAACTGAAATAATATGAGGAATGTGAGGATTATCAAGGGAGTGCCTACTGGACGAAGGGTTTGATTTCGAAGTCGGGTAAAGCGTAATTTGGTCATTCCAGCCCGGAGTTTAGAAGTTGGCGTTGAGAGACCGTCGTGCCTCGGAAAGCACGTTAAGCCGTTGGTCCTGCGCCTGATCTCTCTCTGGTCGTGGTGTTGGAATGCATGCCGTCCCAGCGGACTGCGAGAGTGAGAGAAGAGAGGGTACACCTGTGTCTGCGCACACACTTGTGCACTGTATTATTCCCGACACCGAAGGTTACTTTCCGTTGAGATTCGCCGCCATGGTCGAAATACGGACTGAAAGGGTATATATAAGTTGTATCTATTCATACCCGAAATATTTGAAGAGGGACATTTAAAGGTCGATCAGAAGCTATAGAAACGAAAAAGAATTTTTTATCTCAATATTTTTTTATTTTACGTAATTATCATAATTTAAAACTGCTTGAGATATTTTGAATAAAACCTATACGGCCTACTCTATGAACGATTGACGCGGCGACGGCGGGGCAGAGGCGCGGGCGTGGTCATGCCCGTCCGTCTGTAGCCGCGTGGTGCGTGCCGTCTCTCTCAGTTTAACATATCACTGGTGAACTGTAATGAACATTAGACAATACACCTCTGCCTATCCCTACGGGGAACGCAGGCGTGATGATGTTAACAATAAACCAACGTAGGTAGACTTCGTAACTCGATCTCGTCTTATTTTGATAACAGAGTTATCGCTTACAATAAAAAATAAATGTGAATTTAAAATACAAAACTTCCTAAATCTAAGTATGTACAATATTGTACCTTCTGTAAACTAGGTACTTAAATCTGAATAAGCAGCTAATGACCTCTGTGAGGTCACGACTTTTACGAGCGAGTATCGAGACGTTTCAATCATTTTCTTATTTTTTTTTCGAAAAGGATCCTAGATGCTATTAAAGCATTCATATTCTACAGTGTTACACATCTTTTAGATAATAATAATAGAAAAATAAACAGCTGACGTAACGCGAATTCGCCTAAGGGAATGACTTGTGTTAGGTTACGAACTGTGCGTCGAGTCGTATCTGTCAGCTGATTGATAGGTTGTGTCCCTACCTATTTGTACAGATTTAAACTGTAAGAAGTGCAGAACGCGAATTTATTTTATCAAAAATCGTACCAGATTGGCAGATGTAGACTGGACTGTTGTAATCTTTGTAGGTACACGCTGTTTTTCGCCTGCCAGTGGTTAAGGGGATAGATAGCTTGCTATGTTTATCGTAAAATAACCGCAAAGACCTTTGTAACCATAAAATAACTGCATTACGGTTAGATTATACGTTTTATTGACCAATCTGTTTGTAGGTAAACTACGTTGTTAGTAGAAACATGACTATTTTACGCGAAAATCAGTTATCCCACTGCATGCGGTATGCAACGAATGATTGTAACAATAATTGGGCAAGCGTGTTTAAAAATTAGAATCAACTTATTTACAACAATTTAAAATGTACATACCTCATAACGACGTGGTTTTTATTTACACTATTTACACCAAAATTACTTTACATATTCACCCTGCAGTTGCACGTTAAATAATGTGTCGTCGCACTTTTAATAATGTCTCTATCTCTAGCCATCACTGCGTACACAAGCGTTCACAATTCACGTTTTGTTGTTCCGCACTAGAAATGGTCTGTTCGTCATTACCATAAATCAGGTCTATCCCTACCCCACACATGGAAGTCCAGCGGCGTAAGATCAGGCCTGCCTCCGTCTGCAGCTGGGGGCATATAGAGCTGGACTACGCAGCTCCTAGGATCCCTAGGAAGGGGGCTTGTGCTGTGAGGGGAATGTCTGTAAAAGTCTGTAGATCTCTCATCGAAACCCTTGCGCCCTATTTAGCTTTCATATTTAACACCAGTGTAGACCAAGGAGTCTTTCCGGATCTTATGAAACATAGTAAAGTGATCCCATTGTTCAAATCCGGTGATAGTAAAGAGCTCAATAATTATAGGCCCGTGTCAATTCTGCCAGTTCTCAGTAAGGTGTTTGAAAAGTTGATGCTCAATCAAATGTTACGTCACTTTAATAAAAACTCCATCTTGCATGAACATCAGTACGGTTTCACTAAAGGACGTTGTACCACTGACGCCGGTGTCACCCTAATAAAGAACATTTTTAGCGCCTGGGAGGAATCACAAGATGCCATTGGAATCTTTTGCGATCTCTCTAAGGCGTTCGATTGCGTAAACCATGAGACACTTCTGCTGAAACTGGAGCACTATGGGATTAGGAATGAAGCTCTTGATTTGCTAAGATCATACTTAAAAGACAGAAAGGTTAAAGTACAAATAAACGGCACAAACTCATTAGGGTCTGAAATATCAATGGGCGTTCCTCAAGGTTCGATATTGGGTCCATTCCTCTTTTTAGTCTACATTAATGATTTACCCCAGTTACTTCAAAATCAACCGAAGATGGTGTTGTTTGCAGATGACACTTCATTGATCTTTAAAATAGATCGAAGGTCACAAAATCTTGACGACGTGAACAACTCTATTCTTCAGGTCCAAGATTGGTTTACGGTAAATAATTTGGTACTAAATGAGAAAAAAACCAAATGCATTCGATTTAAATTACCTAATGTTAGAAGTAGCGAATGTGACATCGTATTGAACGGAGAAAAACTGGAATTTAGTAATCAGACGGTTTTCCTAGGAATCACGCTAGACGAGAAGTTACAATGGGGACCCCATATAACATCTCTCGCGGGGCGACTAAGCTCGGCAGCGTATGCTGTTAGAAAGATAAGACAGTTAACAGACGTTGAAACCGCGCGTTTGGTTTATTTCAGCTACTTCCACAGCATTATGTCATACGGCATTTTACTGTTGGGTCGGGCTGCTGACATTGAATCCATTTTTATTTTGCAAAAGAGAGCTGTCAGAGCCATTTACAATCTACGTCGCCGCGAATCTCTCAGGGAACTATTTAGGAAGATTAATATAATGACTGTACCTTGCCAGTTCATTTATGAAAATATTATGTATGTTAGAAAAAATCTGCATCTATTTAATAAAATAAGTGATAGACATAATATTAACACTAGAAATAAAAATAAAATAGATCAACCATTTTTCAGACTATCTAAAGTACATAGATCTTTTATGGGGTACTGTGTTAGATGTTACAACAAAATACCTGGTGAAATATTGCAATTAAATGAAAGAAAGTTTAAAACTCATGTTAAAAAAACACTTTGTAATCAAGCATATTACAAATTAGAAGATTATATCCTTGATAAGAATGCTTGGAAACATGCTGGTCCTGCTCCATAGGACAATCTAGAGGCTAGACAAAATCATACTATTTGCTTATTGTATTGTATATTTGGTTATTTTTACTTCACTCACACACTGTATTATTCCAAGTTAATATTTTAGGAAAATCATATATTTTTACAATTGTTTGTAAATATGTGAGCACAATGTACCTATCACGTGATTAATTTATATACCTTTGCTTTATTTTTAATTTTTTTGTACCAATAGTGGTATAGTATTTTTATTCTTGGTGCATCGTCTTCACATATAGAAATATAATTAATGTATACAAAATATTGTAAAACATTTTAAAAGAGTAACGGTGGAGTTTCTTGCCACTTCTTCTCCATACGAAACTACTTTTTGGAAGTGGCGCCTAGAATCAGTTCTATTTTTAATGTAAATTTTGACGTTCAAAAGTGCCTTTTTATGGGCCTATTTGAAATAAATGCTTTGACTTTGACTTTGAGCAAAATTAGTCCACCCTCATTGTAGCAGTCCACCATGTTCTGGTACTCCTGGTTGGAATATTCGGCATTGTTGAGTTTGTTGCGCGAAGCTCGATGCGTTTCACGTTAGTTAAGCCGCGTGCATTGCAACATAAGAATCGCGCGAGACTGGAAATCACGGCGGAGAGAGGCGCGGCGCGGGTGGGGGGCGAGGCAACTGAAGCAACACACGTGCTCGGCGCCCGCACCGCGGCTCGGGTCTCTTTTGATTATTCATAAAATTATCATTCGTAAAAGTAGTTTCTACGTAGTATTTTCGTAGAAACTAGCGTAATGGATGTTACAAAATATGAAGGAGCCAGTATTTTTATGTGTGTTAAGTAATATTAAATTATTACATTTTTAAAATTAGATGCTTAGATAAAAAATTCTTTTTCATTTCTATAGCTTCTGTTCTACCTATATATGCCCCTCTTCAAGTATTTCGTGTATGAATAGATACACCTTATATAATTAGTGTCTAATAACTTCAATTTCAATATTAATTTATTAGAAAATAACTTGAATACTGTCAGATTATTAAGTCTTTTTGGGTCATTTGATTTATCAAATGTTTTTATTGAACCAACCCGAGTGACAGCTTCTTCTGCCACTTGCATAGATAATATTTTTTGTAACTGCGATTATTTACACAAACAAATTGTAAATAAGCTGTCATCTGATCACAGTGGACAAAAAGTAACATTTTGCTCATACATGCCTATACAAAAAAATCAAATAAGGTTTAGGCCAATTACATGTAAAAATTTAGAGAAATTAAATAACTCTTTGGCCAGTAAATTATTTGTTCAAAGTTTTTATAATTTATGTGGCCCAAATGAGTTCTATGCCGAGTTCTTTTCACTATTAAACACACAATTTAATGAAATTATTCCACTTAAAACCAAAATTATTTACACAAAGTTCTTATTTAGTGATTGGGCGACTCCAGGTATTCGTAAAAGCAGGGGAAAACTTTTTGAACTTTATGGTCTAAAGCAACATATGAATAATATAAGCTTTAATATGTATGTTGCAAAATATTCTAAAATTTTTAAAAATGTGTGCAAAGTTGCTAAAGCTCTTTATATTAGCAATAAAATAAAATCAGCCGATGATAAAATAAAAACTACCTGGCAAATAATAAATAACGAAACAGGTAGGAAATAACAGCGTAATACTGAATTTAATTTAGAAACTGCACATGGCCCTATCAACTCAGATCTAGAAGTAGCTCAGTCATTTGAAAACTTTTTTGCTAATATTCCCCTAAAAACTAATGAAGCTTTAAATTCCTCACCCGAGTTCTCTGCTGCCTTACTTAGAAAGAATGTAAATGCATGCCCTTTGGAGTCTATCAATTCTACCAGTTCTCAGTAAGGTGTTTGAAAAGTTGATGCTCAATCAAATGTTACGTCACTTTAATAAAAACTCCATCTTTCATGAACAACAGTACGGTTTTACCAAAGGGCGTTGTACCACTGACGCTGGTGTTTCTCTAATAAAGAACATTTTTAACGCCTAGGAGGAAGCAAAAGATGCCATTGGAATCTTTTGCGACCTCTCTAAAGCATTTGATTGCGTAAACCATAAGACCCTTCTTCTGCAACTGGAGCACTACGAGGTAAGGAATACAGCTCTTGATCTACTTAGATCATACCTGAAAGATAGAAAGGTTAAAGTTCAAGTAAACGGCATAAACTCATTAGGGTATGAAATGGAAATGGGCGTTCCTCAAGGTTCGATATTGGGTCCATTCCTCTTCTTAGTTTACATTACTGATTTACCTCAAGTACTTCAAAATCAACCGAATATGGTGTTATTTGCAGATGACACATCATTAATCTTTAAAATAGACCGACGGTCACAAAATCTGGACGACGTGAATAACTCGATTCTTCAAGTCCAAGATTGGTTTACGGTAAATAATTTGGTACTAAATGAAAAAAAAAACCAAATGCATTAGATTTAAATTACCTAATGTTAGAAGTAGCGAATGTGACATCATATTGAATGGAGAAAAATTGGAATTTATTAATCAGACGGTTTTCCTAGGAATCACGCTGGACGAGAAATTACAATGGGGACCACATATAACATCTCTTGCGGGGCGGCAAAACTCTGCCGCTTATGCTGTTAGAAAGATAAGATAGTTAACAGATGTAGAAACCGCGCGTTTGGTCTATTTTAGCTACTTCCACAGCATTATGTCTTATGGCATTTTACTGTGGGGTCGGGCTGCTGACATTGAATCCATTTTTATTTTGCAAAAGAGAGCTGTCAGAGCCATATACAATCTTACTCGTCGCGAATCTCTCAGGAAACTATTTAAAGGGATTAATATTATGACAGTACCTTGGCAATTCATTTATGAAAATATTATGTATGTAAGAAAAAATCTACATCTTTTTAATAAAATAAGTGATAGACATAATTTGAATACTAGAAATAAAGATAAACTAGATCAAACATTTTTCAGATTAGCTAAAGTACATACATCATTTATGGGTTACTGTGTTAAATGTTATAACAAAATACCTTGTGATATATTGCAATTAAATGAAAGAAAATTTAAATTCGTATAAAAAGTACACTTTGCAGACAAGCTTATTACAAATTAGAGGACTATATACAAGATAAGAATGCTTGGACACATGATGGTCCATCTCCATAGGACAATCCCGTCTAGACAAAATCACACTGGTTGCTAATTTTTTTTTTTTTTTTAATTTTTTTTTGATTTACTCACTCACTGACTTATCCCTAGTTAATATTTTAGGAAAATCATATATTTTTACAATGTTTGTAAATATGTGAGCACAATGTACCTATCGCGTGATTCATTTATCTGCCTTTGCTTTATTTTTAATTCTTCTTACCAATTGTGGTATAATATTTTTATTCTTGGTGCATCGTCTTCACGTATAAAAATATAATTAATGTATACAAAAAAATTGTAAGACATTTTAACAGAGTAACGGTGGAGTTTCTTGTCCCTTCTTCTCCATACTACCTTTTGGAAGTGGCGCCTAGAATCAGTTATATTTTTAATGTAATTTTTGACGTTCAAAAGTGCCATTATAAGGGCCTATTTGAAGTAAATGCTTTGACTTTGACTTTCAATCACAATCAAAATCAAAATATTTAACTTTACATAAACCTACATGGTCACTTACGAAACGTCAGAAGCTAGGTGCACGGTTCTAATTTATTAGTATTTTTCGTATAGAGCAAAACCGTTAAAAAACTCAACTGTAAATCTTTTAAAAATAATTGGTTATTACAATGTTTTCAAATTATTTATTTATTAGTTTACTCTCATGCACATCACACATATTTTATACATATTACTGTCGGTTTTTGCACATAAAACCTGTCAGGGCACTGCACACATAGATATCGCATACACAATAAGTTATCTTAATGGAGTCTTAACTTTTTAAAACAAAATACGATACATTTTAGAGAAATGAAATGTCTAGTAAATGATGTCTAATAATTAAGTTTTATAAATACAATATAAATACACATTTTCACACTTGTAGTCATATTTAGTCAGATATATAATATTAGAGGTAGGCAGTCAAAATAATAATTATACGAGATAGTTATTCAACACAACACAATACAATACTTATTCATGGCGTGGTACGTCAATATGTAATACAGAATTAAATCTATGATGTCGCTGGAATAGACGGTATTGAGGTTTCGACCAGACCGGATCTTACAGGAATAAAATAAATAGTTAGGAATAAAGTACCTATATCTATAAAGTTTTATCCGTCATGAATTGGTCTACTGTCTAATAACATTTTCCTTTCAGAAGTGATCTTAGTTTGCCATAAAATGTATTTGGATTTTCGTCATATTTTATGTAATTCGGTAATTTATTATAAATTGTTGCGATTCTATAGTTGGGCCTTTTTTTCATTGTTTTCGTTTTGGTGTCGGTGTAATTAACATGATTTTTTTTCGGTTATAGTTTTGGTTTGCTTCTTTGTTTGATCGAAAGAAATCCCTGTGTTTTTGCACGAACGTAGCTATTTCTAGGATGTAAAGGGAAGGTAGCGTTAGTATTTTTTTTTTTATGAACTGTGGTTTACAACTTTCTCATGGTTTAATATTCACTAAGATGCGGATACATTTCTTTTGCATAATAAATCCGTCATTGAAGTCTGTACTTTCGCCCCACAATATTATGCCATAGTTAAACCAAGCATAAGCGTAGGCATAGTATGTTGAGAGTGCGGTTTCATAGAATGTGTCGCTTTTTAATTTGCTTAGTGCGTAAATAAATTTTGATAATTTAGTATTTTTTTAGTTTTAATAATTTAGTTAGAATTGCAGTGTTAATAGGTATAGGAAGACAGCGCAGGCGTGTCAACAAGTATCGGGTACTTAAGACAATAGGGCACAAGGCCAACAACGATCTCACACTTTCAAAATTTAAATGAATATGATAAAGTAATAAAATTAAAAACTTCTTTAAACCTAATGATAAGCTTGCCATTACACCTGTTACAAATCTAAATTAAAATAATTTCCACTAAAGAGTGACAATTATAACTGTAGGTATATATTGTCAAATAATTGGAAGATTAAGTTAAAAAAAATATGTTAAAAATTTAACACCGTGGTTAATCAGTTACAAGGGAAGCCAATTGTGCAGATGGAATTATTGGCAAACTTCCTTGTCTTCGACGTAGTCTTTATTCTTAAAACATGCTTTATTGATAAGGACTCGTTCGATGTGGGCTTTGAACTTTCCATTGCCAAGTTCTGTAACCGACTTTGTCAACTTGTTATAAACGCGGATACTGTTTATAATAAAATTACTATCTTGTGTTAGTTCATCTGAATTTGGGTATCACAATTTCATTCTGATTACGTGTATTTATATTATGGAAATCGATACTTATTTTAAAAGTACTTAAGTTTTTGGGAACATACAAAATACTTTCTAAGATATAAGAGGAGGCAGAGTTAGTATATAAATGACAATGCCAGATCCTGCCCCAGCCATTTACAGGAAATGTCAATTATTGAAAATAATTGTAATGATTAAAGGACCTTTTCATAATACATTGTTTTACAGTAGATCTTGCCGATTACAAATCAATGATAAAAGGAATTCAACCCCTGAATTTCCTATTGGAACATATTGCGCATGATACACAACAAAAAAAAGTTCTAAATACCTGTAACACAAAAAGTTATATTGCGATTAAAATAATTATGATAAAGCGTAACCTAGATGTTGTTTATATCGCTTTTTAACTATTATAAACTGCACCTTACCTATAATCAATGTCATTATTGTTTTAAGATTTTAACAGAAACCGCAAGTTCTACAGGCATTAGGACAAATGTTTAGTTAACAGTAATAAATAAGCTTTAAGATGCTGCATTTTGCAGGCCTGTAAATGACTTTTTGATTTGAGTGGGGCAAAGTTCTATAGAGTTTCTGGCATTGTCCTTTCATTGAATTTGTTTCTGAGGGACTTCCGCGGACCCATTTCATAGATCGCGCGGATTGCCTTCTTGTGTAAAATGTAAGTTGAATCTATCTCAGCTGTCGATCTCTACAGCAGGACGCCATATGACATTAATAACTCAGACAGAACTCTAATTTGGGTGCCCAATTGTAATTTTAAACCTAAAGTAATTCCTAGAAATACATTTTCCGTAATAACGTCTAGTATCTTGCCATCAAGTTTAAAATTAAGACCCAGTTGGGGTACGTTTGGTGATGAGAACTTATGACATTTAATTTAGTTCACACCCGTATCTTTTCTATCTACTTTATAAATTTGAGAAGCGTCATGATCGAAAAAATTATATCCGCAAAGTTAGCCATCATGTAAGGAAGGTTATTAATTTTAACCTTAAATAAGAAAGGGCCAAGAGTTAAACCTTGAGGCACGCCAATCTTAACTAAAGACCCCGAGGACATCGCCCCGCTAACGTTTACTGTTTTGCAACCTGTTTGGTAGAAAGAAAAGAACTAGATCAGCAGCTTGTCTACAAATTCCGTAAGGGTGTAATTTGCAGACCAGTTTAATGTGGTCAACACAGTCAAACGCTTTTAAAAGGTCATAGAAAATGCCAATTGCATTCTGGGATTTCTCCCAGGATTCCAAAATTTTACTGATGAGTTTTACTCCCATCAGTCATCGGCCAACCTTTTGTGAAACCAAACTGGTGACTATTTAAACCCCCGTTTGAGTTAAAATGTCACAAGCATCTGGTCTAGCATGATTGTTTCATAGATTAACTCAATGCTGGTAGCACAGTTATAGGTCTATAATTAGAGGGATCACTTTTACTACTTGATTTGAAAATTGGTACTACTTTACTATGTTTGATTAAATTGGGAAAAGTCCCGCTGCGCTGTCTAAACATTGGTTAAATATGCCTGTTAGGACAGGGGCAATTGTGTCAATGATATCTCCTTAACGGAAATCCCCCATACGTCTACAGTTAGTTTTTTTTATGTTAAGACTTTTTAACGCTTTTTTAATTGTAGCAATAGAAATGTGCTCGACTTCAAAACTAGGTATGTCCTTACTGAAGTTTTCTTTGAGTAAAGATTCAGCTGATCAGATGATGAGGTAAGAAAATTCATTACCTCAATTGTGATGTTGGTAAAGAAATCTTCTAGTGTCTCAGAAAATTTAACATATCTGAAGTGGTTTCAGTATCAATTTGTTTGGACAATTCATTCAAATGTCGCTGTATTGTGTTTTCAGTTCCGTTGTTCATTACCGGCCACACAGCTTTGACTGTATTTATTAGAAATACAAATTTTAATACTTATTTATTTAGATTTAGCTTGACAGCAGACCCTTCTCCATTATTTAAAATATCTCGTGCCTTTTCTAATGCCATCAGTGACCCATACACCTAATTTCTGTTTAGCACTGATTGTAACTTTTTACAGGACATGCTTAATTGAGTTCTTGGCATACTGTCGAAAATTGTGTACCGTCGTTTATATTAGGTTCTTGTGAATAAAAACTAACTGTTGTAAGATTGCTAAGAACATTTTCAATTTCTATGTGTAACATTTTATCTAAATCAAAATGATGCAAGTTGACCAGTATTGGTTTTATGGTTTTACAATTAGTAAATACATCTATGTTTGAAGCTGAGTTTGCTTTTATTATAGCCGCATCATTAAATATACTTGTATATTGAATGATTTAAACAATTATGTTAACTTACATTTTTCCGATGAATAAACTAGTAGTTCAATATTTGTACTTGCAGAGTTATTTTCACAACAAATAGCGTAGAGTCGTCTCAACACCTATCACCCTTAAATTTGTAAATATATTATTTTAATATGTATGTATGTGTATTTCAAGTTTGTTATGTACACAACATCTATTTTACATCATAATAATAGTACTATATACAGGGTAATATATACAGTAGTAATATATACAGGATGGCCAAAAAGTAACCAACTAGGGGTTAGATGGAGTCATCAGCTGCAAAAAATTGATCTACGGTAGGTCCTTAAGGTCAACCCCTGCAGATTTATAATTTATCTTGTGTTTTTATGAGAAAATCGACTTTTTTTTACTAATTCTTATAAAAATTCGAGAAAATCTACATCCTGTATCTTTTTTATAATTTTCACTAGATTGGTACTGATGATTCCTTGCGTTATACATGCTATGTATGGTTGTTTATTGAAGATGATATTAAATACTACGAAATTTGTTTTTCTCAAATCATAACTTTTTATTTACTTCGGACCCCACTGTGAAAAAAAATACTCCACCTAAAAGTGACCCTGTATTACAAGTTTTGGCGCATTTAATAGGGATTCTGAAAAGGTATTACACATAGCTTTTATATCTTTCGAGGACGATCATTCGTAGCAAGGCCAAAGTTAGCCCAACCAAACAACTCGGCTAGGACTATTTAAAAATAAATTGGAACTAATACAATTAATGACAAAGACTCTCTGCCTCTCTTTCACACTAATCATCTCATCCTTTGTCAATAAAAGGCCTGTTCGAACGTCACTTCAGGTAGCGATATCTTTTCTAGGAAACAAAAGGCCGGGCCGGCCATGGCGGTGGCGGGGGGATGCGCGTGATCATCTTTCTTTAGAATGTTTAGTGTTCTTTAGTGGCTCTCTTCCTGCCTGTGACTACGCAAGTGTTCTTTTTCTCGGTTTTACGACGACTTGTGATCAGTTTCTTTCCTTTGACCTACTGTGGCAAGTGGGTTTCTAGGTAGATAGATAAGGATTGAAACCAAATGTCACTTTACACATTTATTTAACGAGACACAGAATTCAGGGAAGTGGGTTTTAAGGTCTCTAGAGTACTGGTTCACTGGTCACTGTAGTTAGTAGAAGAGAACGTTACTGCCCTGGGCTTGGCTACGCCGCAGCACGAGGTCCGGCGTGAGGTCACAGGGCAGGCAGCAGTGTTGGGGAGCGACCTCAGAGATCTCTCCATGTGGGCAGCACCACGCAGGGAAGCACGACCGCGTGTAGGCACGTGGTCCGCTCGGCAGGGGCCTCAACACGTGGCGGGCGTGGGGTCTCGGCACCCATGAGCCACGTGGATGGCCGGTCAGGTGAAGGTAGCGGCCGCGTGAGTAGTCCGCGTGTCTGGCGTCTCTCGACTGGTAGGGCGGAGTCAGCGATGACGTCAGTCTGCGGTAGGCAGGATAATAGCAGGGTAGCCTTATACTGGAACCTCGTTAATCTCGGGGTTATTTAAACTTACTGCTTGATCTGCTTGAAGCGAAGGAAAGGGAACGTTAGGTTTTTTTTTTTTGTGTATGGCATCTCGCAGGTCAACCTATGAGGTTGTCGTCTGCTTAAACGGACTTTCCTGTGGTTGCCCTAATAAATTAAGGCCTCCAGCCAGGGGGGGAACGTTAGGCTTCCAGCAGGGATATTTATAGCCCAAACCATACCACGACACCGTGTGACGTGGTGGGAATTTGAAAGATTTAGGGATGGCACTCTCGTGAACCGTAACTATAGACGTGCGTTTTAGTTGATCTGTAGTAAATCGACTACAACGCTTCACTACGCTTTGTTTTTCGGACTTGTGATAGATTGCCTACCTGTGACCAGTGCTGTGTGAATCGGACTAGATTCGGAATCTGACGGATTGGCTACAAAAGTGGACAGATGGCTGCTGCGAGGAGAGAATACACCCAACGGGAGTATGCAGAAATGCATTACCTGTATGGCTTTTGCGACGGCAATGCCCGGGCTGCTGCCAGGGAATATCGTCAACGCTACTCTAACCGTGATCGTTTTCCGGACTACAGGGTCTATAAGCGCGTACATAATTCTTACATGGAGGGAGTATTACCCGGTCAGCATGCTCCGAGATCAGGCAGACCAGTGGTTTCCCCGACCGATTTAAAAATGAAGATGAAGTGCTAAGAGAATTAAGATTGGATCCTGGTATAAGTCAACGCCAAATATCCCGTAATCTCGGGATTCCAAGATCGACGGTGCAACATATCATTAAAAGAAACAAATATCACGCCCACCACGTGCAAAGGGTGCAAGCTTTGCTGCCCGGTGACTATGACCCTAGAGTGATATTTTGCAGAGAGATGCTAAGATACCACAGAGAGGATTTGCAGTTCTTCAACAAGGTATTATGGACGGATGAGTCAAGTTTTAGAAAAATGAGAGTATTTAATATCCACCACCTACATTTTTACTACAGAGTGAACCCCCTGTCTAAGACATAACTAATTATTGTGTGTGGTAACATCGCCTCTTCCCTTTTTGTCATCACAAGATTGTAACAACATTGTGCTCCGCATAATAAATTCAATTAAAATAATTGCAGTTTAAATTAAACCCAAAAGAAGTGAAAGTAGTGAACTTTACATGGTGCCGAAGAATCCAGTCTAATTACTTTTCAATATCTGTGCGGTTTAGTGGTTTTAGTGAAAATCACATATTCCGTTTTTGCCGACGAGTTGTTCGCCATTTTAGAAGCCCAAGCGACGCACCCTTTCCATTGCTCGCCAGGACGAAATCGATCATTAGATCAATCAGAAGTTTGACATCTTGCCGTTCTGCCTGACCGGCGTCCGGCATTGAACATCAAACAGATTTGGCATTGACATTGACAGCTGCGATTGTGACGGAGTTTGTTTACCTTTCGCAAATCTATTCACAATTATCTAGTGAATCGAAATAATAACACATTATCGAAAAGCTGTTCCAAGGAATTCGAATCAGGACATAGTAGTGAACACAGAATACTTCATTATCATGTCGGAACTGGAACGCAAAAAATTCATTGCAGCATGAGGACAGTGCAAGGCCTCATTCACGCGCCTAGAAAAGTATTTGGTGAGTGAATGTGAGCTTACAATTGAAGATAAGAGTAAGAAGGGAAAACTTGATCGAAAATTATTCAGAATGCCAGGAGATAGCACTTAGCTTACAAATTTTGGGAGAAACAGTTGAAGAAGAAGATGAAGCTGAGGAGCGATACTAGCGATTATCGGCAAACATCAAACGTCAACTTAAGTCACTCAATCCTCATGGAGATCTGCCAAAAAACTCGTCTATCACATCATGCTATGCTGCGAAGCTACCATCTTTGGACATCCCCATTTTCGATGGAAAGGACATATGTGCTTAAAGCCATTCATCGAAATGTTCCTGGGGGTTGTTCACAATGATTCAAGAATATCGAACATTCAGAAGCTCTGTTTTCTGAAGAAATATTTGAAGGGAGAGCCATTACAAATTATACATAGTTTGCCTATTATTGGTAAGTCGTATGAGTCTGCTATCGAACTTTTGCATAAGCGGTATGACAATCCAAACTTGTTGATAAACAATCATGTAACAGGCTTATTAGATTTACCAAATGTACAACGTGGTACTGCACCACAATTAAGAGATTTTGTAGCCAAAATTAGACAGCATGTAACATCTTTGCAAAACCTAAAGCAATCTGTTAATGAGTGGAATGAAATCCTGTCTTGTATTTTACTTAGAAAATTGGATCCATTAAATGTGAGGTTGTTACATTCAGAGAGGGACACCACAACAGGCGTTACTGTTGAGGAGTTATTGAATTATTTAGACAAACGTGCAGCTGCTTTAGAGGCCAGTCCCATCGATGAAAAATCACAATTGAAATCAAAACCTTCCGTCAATTTTATGACGTCAAAGGATTCTGAGAATGTTAAATGTATAATGTGCTCACAAAATCACAAATTATACATATTTCCTTCATTTAAGGCGCAATCACTTATCAGTAGATTTGAATTTGCAACCATAAATAAATTGTGCAACATTTGTCTTCTACTCATACACAAAAATGTAGAAACAAATTTAAATGCTCTATTTGTAATTCCAGCTTGCACAATGTTTTGCTCCATGTAGATGAACAATCTGGACCAAAGGCAGACGGAGATGCCAGCGACCAGCAGGTTAACTTTCATGTCTCTCAACCCATTGCCGAAAGCGCTCTACTTCCAACTGCCAAGGTTGTGGCGATTGGAGCTGATAACGAACGTTACATAGTTAGAGCTCTTTTAGATTCTGGCAGCCAGACTTCATTTTGCACCATGGTGTAGTTGCAATACTACAATAAATAAAGGCATCAGCTTTTCCATTCAATCTTTGATGCATTATTACAAATTAAATATAACCTGCCCCGTAATAAAGAAAATTACATCCAAACTGCCGGAAAGACAAAAAGATTTCAGCAGTTTTATAATTCCTAAGTATGTTTCCTTGGCTGACAATGAATTTCACATTCCAGGTGAAATATCACACAATAGAAGGTGACCCAGCAGATCCAATATTATTGAATACCAAGCTGGGATACATCGTCTCATCTACAGGTATTCCAAATTCCAATTCAACCATAGCTATGCATACAGTTCTTTGTCCTGATCTTGATCACTGTGTCCGTCAATTTTGGAAGGCCGAAAAAGTCCCGGATATTTATCACGAGTCTCTGCCTGAAAACGAGTATAGCGAAAAGGTATTCCGAGAATCAGTCTCTTTACAAAATAATACATTCCAGGTCAAATATCCGCTCAAGGTTGAATTGCAGGACGTTGACCCTGCGAATTCTTATGCTATCGCTTTGCAAAGATTATACAATTTACTACACTAAGCTCCATTAAGGCTGGCATTTGATAAGTTTTCTGAGTAAACCGGCTGACGGATAAACCGTTATTCTTTTTCGTTACCTCATCATGGGTACTTCGATTTGATAAGCAAACTAATAAACTTAGAGTTGTTTTTTATGGAAGTGCGAAGACTAAAGATGGTCTAAGCCTCAACGATTTATTATGCAATGGCTCTGTAGTACAGCCTCCTCTTTTTGATATATTGATATTGTTTCGTACGTACAAATACACAATACAGTGTGACATTCGTCAAATGTATCGAATGATAAAAGTGCATCCAGATCACAGACGTTTACGAAACATTTTATGGCGTGAGAATGGGTGCATGAACGTCTTGCAATTACAAACTGTGACATATGGTTTGACCAGTTCAGCCTTTCTAGCCACCAGATGTCTCATCGAATTAGCCAAAAAATACAAAAATGATTATCCATTAGCAAGTGCAGCAGTTTTAAATAATTCATATGTAGACGACATCCAAACCGGACGCAATACAATTGATGAAGCCTTTCAACTCAAACATGAACTTGTTTCTCTCTTGCTGCATGCAAATTTAAACTTACACAAATGGGTTTCAAATAGCCCTGAGTTACTTGAAGACATACCTCGAGATAAATTAGGTTTTAATCGCAAGAATTTGGATCAGGACAAATCTGTAGTAAATTTTTTGGGTATGTCATATGATGCACGTGACGATGTATTCCTGCTGTCAAGCTGTCACCCCAACTGTAACTCCGACTAAAAGAACTATACTAAGCTCCATTAAGGCTGGCATTTGATAAGTTTTCTGAGTAAACTGGCTGCAAATCCTCTTCTAGGTTTATAAATGTTTCTGTTTATTTACTACACAACTTTTTACTATCTGAGTTCCTTGCAGTCGTTTAATTTTTTTTTGTGTTTTAGTGTGTTTTTGATTTAAAGCAAATCCTTGAGGTTTGTGGAAAAAAAACATTCTAGGCTCGAAAGAATTTTTTTTCAACATCCTCAATATCAAACAAGATCGTTTGATGAGGTACCAAATGGCAGGTCGTGTTTCTGCTATCTTGGCAATCAAGAGCAGGGTAAAGTGGTTTTAGACTAGCTCGGTGGCAATTTTTCATTTCGATCCCGACTTTTTTGTCTCCGCAGCCTACAGAATTGCTCGGTCTTTATTTGCTGTCCAATATGAAAACACCAATTTTTTGTCCATAGATCCAAAAGATGTGACTATTTCCAAAATAAAAATCCGAAAGTGTTCCGATACTTGTTCAATGACATACTTTTTTTTGTGTGCTTGTGATAGACCTACAGGAAAAGCACTTTTCATGTTTCTAGCAATATTACACTAGGGTCGCTTCCTAATATTATAATTCCGTAATCGAATTATGTTAGTTTTAGTTTATGTTAGTTTTAGGTAGTTATTTAATTTTACAAAGCGTTGATGTACCATAATATTTCTTTATATAATCAAGAGTTACAGTGGCGTGGGAACATAAAAAGACGTTAAGCTTGACATGTGGGTGAAACAGAATTTGTCATTAATAGTTTCTCAGCAGTAGTTACTTTAAAATTCCACGCATTTGCGCAGAAATTAAAATAGTAAACAATCAGTTTAAGGGAAATTGATATGCCAGACCTTAGAAAGGAATTTTCATGTTGTTTGCAAACTTCGACGTCTTATGATTTATTACTATCACATGTTTTTTAAAGAAAGTTTGACTTTTCCGTTTTTACTGATTTCCGTCAGTATCAATCAGTGACTTATAATGTTGCAGTCGCCGATTGAAGCTGACAGTTGGAATGATTTCCTAAATCAGTTGCATTGCGTTTCAGATGTCAACACACCGCATTTCTGTCTGCTTACGAGATTTTTACCCACACTGGTCAAGCGCAACAGCGAATGATTTTAAAGATGGGTAGCCTATACATAGCTATTCATATATACTTACCTATGCATGTATTTACAGTCCTAATTACTCTAAATTAGTCACTGTAAAATAAACTGTCAAACAGTCCACACGAAGTATTCATTCCGAGTGATTCCAAAAGCAATAATCTAGCTTATCGCCGTATTCATTTGATCCTAATTCGAGCGGATGCTTGCCGCTAACCGGCTGTGGACGAGCGCGTCTCGAGAACAATAGAAAGCGATAAGGATTTTATAGTAGTATTATTATATTGCCCATATTAGTGAATGCAAAACTATTGTGAACTCGTGAGTTTTATTTACAGTATTAAAACACGAACATAACTAAGTACATATACTATTCTGTGAGTGATAGGATAACGAGTATAATAGACGACAAATAAGTGCCTAGTTAGTAAAAAGTGCAACATACCGTCTATGTTAGGACATTGTGAACATTTGGTTTCTGTTGACGAAATCCGTTGACTATTCAAGTTTGGTTGTTCTGTGAAGCATATTTTTTTGAATATTACCATGGAAGATCTTCTGGTTTATCAATATGAACTATTAGAAAATTTAAAGGCTGCAGAAAAGAACTTTAAACAAGGTACCAAAAGATAGGATTAGAAAACCATACTTGGAAATGAGGCTAGAATGGCTAGAAGAGATTTGGAAGAACTTTAAGGACGGACACAAAACCATTATTTTGAGTATAACTAAAGATGAAGAAAGACAGGATCCATACTTTAAAGACAAGACATACGATACATTTCAAGAATTGTATGTTCTATATAAGTCAGCTATGAAGGAAGCTCTTCAGCCGTTGCTCGATTCAACGGTTCAAGCTACAATGCTTTGTGCTGCTGAAGGTCGAAGTTCATCAGACAGTAACAAAATTCAATTACCTAAACTTAAAATACCCACCTTCAGCGGCAAATATGAGTAATGGCAGACATTTTTGACTTGTTTTCTTCCTTGATTCATAAAAATATGAAATTTTTACCAGTATAGAAGCTACATTATTTAAAAAGCAGTTTATCAAGAGAACCAGAAGTAATATTGCGCAATTTTACTACTACAGATGCGAATTATGATGACGCTTGGAACGAATTAGTGAAGCGATATAACAACAAGAGGTTTAATCGTAACGCAATTTTGAGAATTCCTTTTACACAAAAATCAGTATATACTGAGTCTGCGGGTTCGATTAAGCACCTGGTAGATACGACTTCAACCTGTTTGAAAGCCTTGAAAAATTTAGGTGTTGTGGTGGTGTGCGACTTGCCCACTTGGCAAGATCTGAGAGATTTTCTGGAGTCAAGGTTTAGATCGCTGGAAATGATCGAAAGTAACAACATAAAATCTTCTCAATCGAAACCAGCATTTAAACCTAAGGTTTTTCACTCTAGTGTCAACAAGGATGGAAAAGAACGCGAAATTAAGTATGCAATTTGTAATAGCGAGCACTTTATCTACCATTGCAAAACATTCGCCATCGATATGTCTACCAAAGAAAGACAGGAGTACGTTCAGAAGAATAAACTGTGTTTCGACTGTCTTGCGCCATCACACTCGGTGATGAAATGTCGACAGTCAGCGTGCTCTAAAAGGTGCGGAAGGCGACATCACTCCCTTCTCCACTTCGAGAGAGAGCAAAATATGGAGAAGTCAAAAGAAGAAGGAAACACAGCTACAGGTACCGTTAGTGAAGATTTTAGAGGTAAGTCCACTCCTTCAAGTGATACTATTATTTCTTGTCATTGCGAACATATACAAACAAATTCTGTGTTATTAGCTACGGTTAAAGTGTAAGTTAGCAGCAAGAACGGGTTTAAACATATCATTAGGGCATTGTTAGACCAGGGGTCGCAAGCGTCATTCATATCTGAGGCGACCGTTCAGTTGTTAAACTTTAAACGTAAATCAGTGAGTGGTTGGGTGTCCGGATTGGTAGAGGGGCAAACGAGGATTAAACACATGGTTTCACTTTGCGTGAAAGCACGCCACAATCCCAGAGAGTCAGTTGAAATACGAGTAAATGCGTATGTATTGCATACACTAACGACGCTGCTACCAACCATTAATCTTAAATTGCCTGATTGGTCCAAACTCAAGGAACTGGAGTTGGTTGATCCAGGATTTACAACACGAGGTAGAATGGATATTCTACTTGGAGCTGAGGCTTACGGCGATATTTTGTTAGATGGCGTTATTAAGTACCCCATGGGAAATCTATTGGCCCAAAACACAATCCTAGGGTGGGTGATATCGGGGAGGATGTTACAAGCAGCTACCTCAGCAGCGAGACACGTCACAACCCTACACTCTCAAGCTAGGGAAGACGAGCTACTACGTCAATTTTGGGAGATAGAAAAGGAACCAAATAGCATACGAAAGATATTTTCAAAGGAAGAAGAAAGGTGCGAAAAATATTATGATGACACAACAGTTAGAGTTGAAGAAGGATGATTCGTGGTAAGGTTACCGTTTCAAACTGAAGATACAAAATGTCAATATGGTAGGTCGAAGGAAACCGCAGCTAAAAGATTTAATTTTTAGAGAAAAAGTTGTCAAAAGATCCAAAGCTTCGGGAAGAATACCATAAAGTTTTGGAGGAATATATAAACCTAAATCACATGGTACAAGTAATTCTTCAGAGATTGATAACCCAAAGGTTGTGTATCTTCCTCACCACGCCGTAGTTCGAGAAGATAAGACTACCACAAAGCTTCGTGTAGTTTTCGACGCTTCGTGCAAAGGTTTCAATAACTTTTCTTTAAATGACGACTTATGTGTTGGTCCTCAGCTGCAACAGGAACTGCGTCATACATTAATGAGATGGAGAACACACAAAATCTGTATTACAGCAGACATCGTTAAAATGTACAGAATGGTTCGTGTAGCTGAAGAGGATACGGACTACCAGAGATTAGTATGGAGATCTGCACCTCATGAGCAAATGAAGCACTTTAAAGGCGGCTGGCGAGTGGTGCCAGCGACGTGCGCCCCTCGTCCCCAGTGTTGCCAACTGCAGTGTGTGCGTTAACAGATATTAAAATGGAATGGTGACGGTTTACAAAATGTTTTTGTGGATATGACTAACCTATATCTACAATAAAATTTTGTTTTTCTGCCTCGTTGGTCTAGTGGTTGCAAGAGCTACTGAGCATGAGGTCCTTGATTCAATTCCCAGGCTGGGCAAAGTGTTATTGGGTTTTCTATTGGCCCGGAGTCTGGATTTGTGCCCGGTTGATGGCAATAGGCTCGCCCCCTATTACACGGGACTTAAACATAACTGGTGAAATGTGGGTGTACTATAGGTACACCTCTGCCTCAACCCTTCTGGGATTACAGGCGTGATGTTATGTTATGTATGACTAACCGGTATAAGTACAACAAATCGGTAGATATATATGTGTCTCAAAAAAAGAAATTGAAATTCTATTTGGGATTGAGATAATTATAGGTATTGTTAGAATGCCAGCTATTGAAGAATATTGGAGCAGATGGCAGATGCAATGGGCTCAAATTTAAGACCATTGTATTAAATTTGAGCCCAATGCATCTGCCATGCCAATTAAGCGTTACAAATGAATATTTACGCTATTTACACTTTTGCGACAACACAAAAGTAGACCAGAGTAATAGCTATCACAAAGTTTCTACTAATAAAGGACATGAAAACATTGTTTAAAATAGACGAGGAGAGATCATTTGCTATCGAAGAAATGATAATTCCATATAAAGGTAAAAAGGCAGGTCACAGAAAACAATATAATCGCAAGAACTCACATAAAACTCTTTAAATTTCTGGTTCGACCTGGAAGTTCGGGAATGGTCAACGATTTTTTTGCATACGACGACGGTTCAAATACAGTAAGTGAAAGTAAAGTGGCACGTTTAGTGTTGTATTGCTGTGAACTTGCGGTACGACTGTATGTGTTTAAACGATACGCACCACAGAGATCGCACACACTGACATATCGTCGCGTAGTCGGATCGGATTAATATGGTTTCGTCACTTTTGTTAGACATGGTCACACGCATGCTCACGCATCATGCGCGTGAACTGCAAATATTTAAGCTAATCTAAAAGTAGCTGGTAGCAGTAGGAACCAAACGTTGGACTAAGAAGCAGCCGGTTTAGATTCCGATCTCATAAGATGCAATGCAGTTTCTTGCTTTTATATTGTTTGGTTTGCAATAATAATAATATTCAACAACTCAGCACCGCCGAAGGTTTCTATAAAGAAACAAAACAGTATAGTTGTCTGGTCACAAAGACGATTTAGTACTGACTAACTAACTCGACTAAGTAGATACAGTGTGCATTACTAGGTTTTCAATAAAAAGACATTTCTTGCCAGCAGTTCGATGGCTTTACATGTTTAATTAATTTTACGAATCGAGGTGTAACGATATTTTGATACAAGTGTTTCTCAGACACGATCGTTATAAATCTGGTGGATTATATTTATATGTATTTTGTCTATCTTAGTTTTTTTATTTTATCATCTAGCTGTTTGAGTACTTAAAGCGGCCTATCCAAAATGTCTTTTCTTTGGTATTAATGTATATAATACGTGGTCCTCAAATAATTATGATCTATAAAAATATACAATGACATGAATATTTACTTACTTATGATGTCAGTGAAGTAGCAAAAAGGATGAGGCTGACCCAGAACGCGTAGCATGACTCGGTTCTGTCGACGGAAGAATGTAAAAAATGACAGCTAGTATTATTTAATTGTTATTATTGTGAATGTGAAGACTATGTGGGTCAATGTTTTTACCCAATCGGATGAAAATGGCGGCAAAAAAAAAGTTGACTGTCGGCGAGATTACGTCACCACCGCGGGTGGCGGCCGGCCGGGACATGTTTGTAAAAAAAGCATGATTTACGACTTAGTTTCTTCGAATGGTGGTAAAATGATCTAGATTTCTAGATTTACGTCAAAAAATACATTTTGACTGACCGGGAGTTCCACGCCCAGAACAAATAATTCTATGTTTTTTTTAATCTGATAAGTAGATTAAAAGTATTGGTACCTCTGGGAAGCTTATTAAATGCTTCAAGATATTTGTAAAACGTTTTGGCACTAGAATTAAACACTGTACTAAAATACGGTACTGAAGTCACCTACAAGTTTTAACAAAAACAAATTAAATGCATTTTATTGTGGTAATGAAAAGTCAATAACTTACGTAATAATTTGCTCACCAACATGAATCCTGGACTAATTAATTCACATCACTTATTATATTGTAAACACAAACACACTGTTTTTTACCTCGTTTTCCAGCGAAATATCCATTTAAATAATTAAAACATCACATAACCTATTCTATTCTATTCTATATTTGATTATGGCAAGCAAAGCCGATGTCGACTATTCTGCCAATGTCTAAGTGAACAAGACAAGTAAATGTGTATTGTAAAAAAAAAAAATCTTCGTTGAGACTTAATGAAGATCTTGTGGGGTTAGTACTGGACTGAAACAAACAAATAGGATAAAAATTACACATATATAATTATAATTGTTAGAACATTTATTTATACATAAATACATCTTCCACACACAAAATAATTTGGGAAATAGATCATAATCATAACTTTATATTATTGTGGTGGATGAAAATCATAGGCGCCACAAGCAGGTCAGGAGAGGAATATGTTAAAAGGGAGGGGAAATTAATCGGTAGGGGGATCTTAAATTTTGGGAGACGCTTATACAAATCTAGAGGGGGGGTGTTGTTAGAGCATTTGAAAAATATGTGATCCAGGTTGCCCTCTTTCAACCCGCACTAGCAGAGAGAGGAGTCACGAACACGGATTTTATTTAAAAAGACGGGAGTGCAACAAAAACCTAGGCGGATTCTACAGAGAACAGAAATTACAGTTTTCGATACTTTTTTGTGGGTGAAAAACTACGGTTTTTGTTTGATGGTCGGTTGCACAGCATAATAAAAACTGCCTTTCTTTTTGCTGGACATATTCCACTGTTCCTGCCAGGAACACTGCAGGTTCTGTCTTGGAAGGGACAATAAGTCGTAACTCTGATAAGAGTTGGGCGTGAGATCTGACGATAAAGATGAACATGCGTCTTTGGCCAGAGCATCAACAAATTCGTTACCCTTAATGCCACAATGGCTAGGGATCCAAACTAACTGAACATCCTTTTGATTACTAGCGCAGGACATTAAGGAATTTTTAATTTTTAAAATAAGTGAGCTGTGCAATTTACTTTTAAAGGGGTTTTGGACTAAAGCTTGCAAACAACTAAGGGAATCTGTAAAAATAACGGCTTTCTCAATATTATGGTGGGACTCTATAAAAAGACACGCTTCCAATATAGCCACACACTCACCAGTGAATACAGAAGACTCCTTAGGGCTTTTAAATTGAAGGATGATTTTGGAGCTTTGGTAATAGACTGCAGCGCCAGTGTGACTAAGATCGGTAAGTTTCGAAGCGTCCGTAAAAAATAATTGAAAACCATTCCATCGCTCGACCACCACCGCATTGAAAGTCAAATTAGCTGACGGACTTTTTTTTGGATATACCAATTTCAAAGATAATTTTTGAGATAAAATTTAAAACTTCAAAAGGAAAATTATAAAGAGGTAATCTGGGATACTGGACGATCGGGCCACCTAAATTTAGAATTTGTCGAAAGGATTTTATGATCAAGGGAATTTCTTTATTTTTCCAGTAATTTGAGTTTCTACATAAGGCATCTAACTCGTTCAGTCTTCCTATAAGAGGATGGGAGGATCTACATATTAGTCTAGACACAAAACGGGAAGCCAAATATTGCCGTCTTAGGGCTAGAGGAGGTTCAGCGCATTCGACTTGCAATGCGTTAACGGGAGAGGACTTCATACAACCTGTGATGAATATTGACACTAAGGGACGGTGATCGGTTTTGATATTAAAAGGTTCACTTCTACCGTATAGGTATTAATGGAAGTGTTTGACCCCGAAAATAATCGCAATAGCCTCTTTTTGAATTTGGCTGTAATTCCTTTCACTCGCCGACAACGACCTTGAGGCATATGCCAACGGTCGTTCGCGGCCATCGCTATCTCTTTGAGACAAAACTGCACTGAGACCGTACGGACCCGCGTCCACTGACAACACTAGCTGTTCGCTCGGCTCGAAATGAACAAGCACGCGCTCGGAGGCGAGTTCGGTGCACACACGGCGCGCTGCGCGGCGCTGTCTCGGACCCCACTCCCACCGTGCACCGCTGCGCAGTAATTCGTGGAGCGGGCTCATTATGCTTGATGCATTAGGAATGAAGTTTCTGTAGTATTTGACTACCCCTAAGAACCGCTTTACTTCTGTTACGTTTTTCGGTTCCGGAGCGTTTAATATGGCTTTTACTTTATCTGGGTTAGTACGTAATCCGCTTTTATCGATATCGTAACCCAAGTAAGTTACATGTTCCTTAAAAAACTCGCATTTGTCTTTCTGAAGGCGCAACCCAGCTTCATTTAACCTGCTTAAAACCTCAGCTAACCTCATCATATATTATGAAGTGTTTTCGTTGGCGCAGTCATACAAATATCGTCTAACCATACACTGACCCCTTCGATACCAGACAGCTCCTGCCTTGTTCCAAAAGGCAATGGAAGTGTCCATTGCCTTTTGGAACAAGGCAGGAGCATTTGCGAGACCATAAACTAGGCGCGTGTATTTAAATAATCCTTTTTGTGTGTTAATAGTAGTCAACTCTTGGGAATCTTCGGACAAAGCAAATTTATTATAGGCGTTTTTTAAATCAATTTTTGAAAAATGTTCACCATCACCAAGTTTCGCAAACACTTCCTCAATCCTAGGCAATGGATATTTATCTATAATAAGGTTCTTGTTAAGCGTGACAGAAAAATCACCTGCAATCTTTACCGTGCCGTTATCTTTCAGAACGGGTGCTATGGGGGTTGCGTAACGCGAATTGCTAACTGGAACTAGAATATACAAACAGACCAGTCTATCTAACTCAGATTCAACCTTGTCTTTTAAGGCAAATGGTATTGGTCGAGCCTTAATGAATTTTGGTACTGAATTGTCCTTTAATTGCAAATGGACTTTAAATTTATTAAAGTAACCAAGTTCGTCCTTCCATAAATTCGGATATTGTTCCAATAATGTATTAATGTCAGCGTCTTGGCTTATTTTAAAAATATTCGTTAAAATCAAATTGAATGCGGATATAAATCGCGACCGAGCAAGGGAGAGCCATATGTACGAGTATCTACTACGAATAATTTTATAAGTTCCTTTTGATTATTGTATTCAACTGTGGCCTGGAAATACCCTAACGGTGAAATTGTATGCCCGTTATATAAACACATTTTTAAATTGCAATTACTTAATTTGTAATGTGCAAACAGTTCACTGTACATTCTTTTTGACATAACAGAAACACCCGACCCGGAATCTAACTCCATGGTCACCGTTATCTCACCAACATTAATTTTCAAATTCAACGGTTTATCGGTTACGTACCTTATATTGAAATTATGACATTCGTCACGTCTGCCATCCGTGTTTGCCTCACTATCATCACTACCTATTTGATTGACGCAAACTCGACCATTTTTGTTATCTTTATTACACACCTTCTTCAAATGGCCTACTTTTCCAAATTTTTGGCATTTATAGTTTTTGTATCGACACTTGTCCGTATCGTGATTTTTTAAACCACACACCGAACAACGGAAGTCTTCGTAACGTTGGTCACGATCGTGACTCTACGTTGATGCACACCCATCTCGCGAGCTCGTATGAGCGCCGCCGGCGCCACCACCACGCTGTGTACCGCTCCCATTGCTCGACCGCTTGCCGCCTTTGTACGATATTTTGTTCACTGCTTCCTCTTTGATCAGAGTCATATCTGTGGACAATACGTTCCTGGCTTCTCTAGCATATTCCGCTCGTTCTCCAATCTCCTATGCTCTCGACAAACTCAGGGTAGAAGCATTATGTTCAAACAGTTTATCACGTTCGGGCTCCGCTCCTAGACCAAGGACGAAACGATCCGTAAGATTCGTGTTTAGGGCGGCTCCAAATTCACAATAACTCGCAAATCCTCGCAATCGAGCTGCCCAATCGCCCAACGATTCGCCCGAGTTCCTCTTCGCCCCGTAAAATTGCCTTGTCCGAAAATGAGCATTGTTTCTGCTTAAAATGAGTGTCGAGCAATCCTATCAGCTGCTTATAGTCTAGTGCTTCCAAATCGTCTGGATATGCTAAATTGCGCACCAAGCGATAGGAATCATCTGATAGATGTATGATTAATATTGCACTTTTATTGTCCTCCTTCACATCGTTAACTTTAAAAAACTGAGTCAACCGGCCTTTATAAATTAACCACTCACAAGATTTATATTCAAACGTCGTTAAGTTTCCTAAAAACGTCTTCGCCATTATTTTATTTTTGCGAGGGTAAGTTCGTCCTCGTCGCCAAATGATATATATTTACTTGGAGGTGCGGACCACACCCGTGTACTTTTTGTACACGGTTGTCTTAGTTGGACGCTGGTTTATTACTGACTTTCACATGAGTCCACTCACACATTCACAACACCAGAACTATGTGTGAGTTGCACTTCAGTTGTACACTCTGAATTCTTGCAGAAAGGTCACCCTGTAAATAAAAAATACTACTTTAGAGCTATGCGGCGTTTAAGAGAGCAAATTTGACGAACAAGGCCACACTTATAGATTAAAATTCTTGGATTTTGCATCACTATAATGCGCCTTCGCACAAGGCCATCATTGTGAACAAATTTTTGACCGAAAACTCAACAAAAAGCATCGAACAAGCACATTATTCACCAGATATGTCTCCAGCCGACTTCTTTATTTTCCTTAAACTCAAATTACCACTTTGTGGCACTCGTTTTCATTCGGTAGAAGACATAAAGGAGAATTCGCGGCGAGAACTGAACTCAATTCCGGAAAAAGCGTTCAAAAAAATGTTTTGATGATAGGATTATTCGTTGGCGTAAGTTTATCGTTTCTGAAGGAGCATACATTGAAGTCGATAATATAAATTTGGACGAATAACTAACATTTTGTGTATTATTGATCCTTTCTCGGTACTTTCTTGACAGAGTAGTATTATAAAAATAACGGGCACTCATAAAAAAATTAAGAAAATTTACTGCCTATGAAGGTCTTTTAACTCCAGTTACTACAAATTTAACTTCTTTTTAAAATTTATTTTTCTTTTAACTATTATGACCCGACCTATCTCCCGACTCCTGCTTGACGTCGACTTACGGGACAATCTGTAAATGACCCCTTATTTCTAATACATACTTTATAACTAGGGATATTAATGTGGAAGATCTTCAATTCACATGATAAATGGGAGAGTTAGTAACTTACATGTTGTTTGCTTTCGATTTGAAATCAAAATCAAAATCAAAAGTCATTTATTCAAACTAGGCTGAGAGTCAGCACTTTTCGAACGTCAAAAGTACATAAGACAGTCCCCGAAAACGCCCGCCCTTCACCACTTCCTAGTGCTTTAGCTGGGAAGAAGAAGTGGCGCAACAAACTCCCCAGCAGCACAGCTGTCTATTTAGTTAGAAAACCATTGAATTATATAATTATAAGGTAATCAAAGAATAAAAACCGAAACACAAAAAAAGCATATTAAATTATCTGCCATATTTAAGCTAGCCACGCCAATATACCCAAAACAGAAACCAATAAAAAATCAATGAAAAAAACAACATAACTTAATACACAAATAAAAGCCTCCAGGCATAAGGGGCGTGACATCTTACATATGCATTATTGGATTATTTTTTTAATAAACACAAATGATAAACTAGGACCATCGAAGTAAAATAAGTTAACAGAACAATTACTTTAACAATATCAAAACCATAGACAGCAAGACGACCAGTCACCACAAGCAGCAACCGTTCACGAGCATAACGCAAAGATCAGCCATTGCCCCCCTCGCCATATTTGAGGGAAGGAGGCAACCCGACGCTACCGCAAGCAGTGACATCTACGGGAGCATGACGAACTCGCTGCCGGTTGCTCAGGCAAGAATAATTTTAGATCGATTGTCGAGGTCGCTAGCTAACAACTAATTGCAATACAACTCATTGAAAAACATTGTAATGAGCGGATCATGTCAATAATAAATGAAGGTAACTAAAACTAATTGACTTATACAGTCAAATAAAATTAAAATAAATATACGAACTCGTATACCCTGTCAGTAGGTAAGCTGATTCTGGAGAAAGAACATAAACATTGTCTTGAGTTAATTACAGCGACCAGCTATTCTTATCGTTTAAGTAGTCGTTAATTGAAAAATATGCCTTTGAACAAAGGTTGGATTTTACTTGAGCTTTAAACGCATTAAAAGGCAAATCTAGCAAAGAAAAGGGTAGCTTGTTATAAAAGGTTATGCCTAGCCCAACAAATGAGTTATGAAGTCGGTGAAAGGGAGCACGTAGTTTGTTCTTATTTCTAGTATTAACATTGTGAAAATCACTGTTTTTAGTGTATAAGTGTATATTTTGCCTAATGTATAAGATGTTGGCGAAGATGAATTGTGATGCTACTGTATCTTACCAATATCTTTAAAAAAATCTCTAAGAGAAACTCTGGCTCCTAGTTGATAAATTGCTAGGACAGCTCGTTTTTGAAGGACGAATATATTTTAAATATCAGCAGCTTTGTCCCACAGCAGAATACCGTAGGACATAACGCTGTGGAAATAACTAAAATAGACTAACCGTGCTGTATCAACGTCAGTGTATTGTCTTACTTTCCTGACAGCGTAGGCGGCTGAACTGAGCGTCCCCGCTAGGCTTGATATATGTGGGCCCCACTGAAGTTTGGCATCTACTGTTATGCCCAGAAAAACTGCCGAGTCTACTGTTTCAAGCAGCTCTTTATCTAAGACGATGTTGGATCCTAGATTTCTAAAATTCGGTAAGACGAACTTTACACATTTAGTTTTCTTAGCATTGAGAACTAGGTTATTTGCCGTAAACCAATCCGTAACCATTGAGAGTGCACTCTTCACGTCGTCAAACTCTTGTCTATTCCTGTCTACTTTAAAAATAAGAGAGGTATCATCTGCAAACAGTACAACGTCACATATATCATTTAAATAGAATGGTAAGTCATTGATATACACTAAGAACAAGAATGGACCTAGTATTGAGCCTTGAGGAACACCTAACTGAACTGGAAGCCCGGATGATTTCACACCATCGACATCTACACATTGGAACCTATTGTGTAAATAAGAATTTATTACGTTGAGAGCTTCGTTCTGGACACCGTAATGACGTAGTTTACGCAAAAGCGTGCCATGGTGCACGCAATCAAAGGCTTTAGAGAGATTACAGAAAACTCCAATAGCATTTCGCGATTTCTCCCATGCATTAAATATGTGTTTCAGCAGAGCAACACCCGCATCTGTAGTTGAACGTCCTTTTGTAAAGCCATATTGTTCATTATGAAGGAGGCTATTTAAATTAAAATGTCTTAGCAACTGCTTAATAACTTTTCAAATATTTTGCTAAATGCTTGTAAGATAGAAATAGGCCTGAAATTGCCAATATTATTTTTATTACCAGATTTAAATAATGGTATGACTTTACTACTCCTCATGAGGTCAGGAAAAGTTCCTATATCAACACATTTATTAAAAGTAACAGCTAGATAGGGGCTACGATTTCTATTATATTACTTAAAAGTTTAATTGAGATGCCCCAGTAATCACCAGGGTTTTTAGATTTAAGTGTGTTAAAGACGTTAATTACATCATTAGGCGTTACATGTTCGAAGCTAAATATGCGAGTACATTTTGGCACACTACTATTCAAAAGATTCTCAGCTTTAGACGGGGAAGAATTTAAGGAGCAAGTCGTAGTTATAGGTATATTGGCAAAAACTCATTAAACGCCTCAGCTACGTCAGCTGCCTTATTAACTAATTTGTTATCCACCATAATTTCAAGTTGATTTTCTTGTTTAACCGACTTTCATTGTTAATAATTGTCCAAGTGGTTTTTACTTTATTATTGGAATTTTTAATTGAATCGCTTAAAAAATTTGATTTAGCAAAAACGCAAATCTTTTTAAATAATTTTGAATATTTTTTTACATACTCTAGGAAAGGAGTATCAAACCTGTATTTTTTCAAACTATATAACTCGTATAGTCTCGCTCTACTTTTATAAATACCTGGAGTAGCCCATTGGTTGAAGCCAACGGAGGTGCCATTAATGTTAATGGTTTTTGTCTTGAAAATAGATTGGTATTCTTTTTGCACAACATCAAAAAGGGCTCCGTATATTTCATTAGGATTTTCGTGTTCTACTAACGATGGTGTAATTCTATGACCTATATTATTTTTAAACTTGTTACAACGACTAGCTGTATATGGCCTGCATTCAAGTTTATGCGGCTTTTTAGGTAATGACGTCGGGAACCTAGCTAATAAACCACAGTGGTCGGACGTTAAGTCACTTAACACTAATTTAGTATTGGCATATTAGTAAACATATTATCAAGACAAGTTGATGAAGATGCCGTGATCCTAGTTGGTTCAAAAAACAAGTTAATTAAATTATAAGACGTAAACAGATTGAGAAGTCTCATACTTAATGGAGTAACATCTAAAATATTAATTTTAAAATCTCCACATTAAATTATACTATTATTACTTGTTTTTAACCAATTGAAAGAATCCTCCATTACCGATTCAAAACTAATTAAATCACCAGAAGGGGGTTGATAAACGCAAATTATAACGTATCGCTCGAGTTCAACACAAGACAACTCAATAGTGCGCTCAATAGAGAGATTAACTAAATCTAAACGTTGTTGACATTTCAACTTGTTTGAGACAAGAACTAAAGAGCCACCGCGAATGGCACTTTTCCTTACAAATGCGCTTTGTACCGTGAAATTATCATCATTGATAAACACTACTTCATGTTCCTTCAACCAGTGTTCAGTCAAACATAACACCAGAACATCATAGTTCTCCATAAATAAACTTAACTCGAGCTCTTTGCCGGTCAGACCCTGCATATTTTGATGTACAACATTCAACATATGCGGATCACCCGTTGTCGCACCTAATAGTTTAAACTACAAGGCGTATCAAAAGTAGTATTAGTACAACTACTAACTGTAATCGATTGTACACTACATGTACCCTTGTCACTGTGTAAATTGTATGCTAAAAGATTAGCAATTTGTCTCCTACATCTAGGTGGCAAATACATTGTATAATTTGTCAGTTTGTAATCAGTAATAAATTGATTACAATTAAAATATAAAATAATATCACTATAACGGCAAGTCCAATTATAAATTAACATATTTAAATGATAAATGTGCCTATTTTGCTCATCAGACAAATACTGAGAATAAGGCAAAGCACAGAAAATAAATTTACAATGATTAGTCTCATTGAGATGTAACATCAAATGGACACATTCAGTAATGTCCTTTTTTCTTACAGATAAGCTATCCCCATATAATAATATAACAGTTGAACCGGGGTTAATTTTTGTCAATCTAATATTGCAAATTAATTGGCAAATACTGGCACCGGGTAAACAATTATTAAATACATAATGTTGTGAACACTGATTAAATATACTACCAAAACCTTGACCAAATTTGTCAGAGAATACATATGTAGTGTTAACCAAATTATTAATACTAATCTTGTCATGATTAATACCGTTTTTAATACAGCTACCTACTGGCTGTGCCACTGTGGGCATGGGTGTAATAAGTTGAGGCTGGGGTGCCTGGGAGCAGGCACAGCTAAAAGAAAGGTTATTTGTCAGAGATTCAAACCTCTCTGCGTTGAACTTGACCAGGTCTGCCAACTCATTGGCCTCCTGCATGCGTTTACTCAGGTCCTGTTGAGAAACCTCAAATTTACTGAAGATATCTTTTAGAGCATATTCCCTAACAAACAACTCATCCTGAAGGTGCTGAGTATCAGTGTCACTACTGTCCTTAGTAGAAATGGTTTGGTGTAATCCGCTTGGACCAAAATAGGCGACGTAGTCAGCAGATTTTTAAGAGCTTCAAAAGCCTTACCTTGCTCCAAACTCCATTCCCACATGTGCGATTTCTTGGTCAAGCGCGTGAGTGGTTCAGCCACTTTCGCAAAGTCTGTTATAAATTTGCGGAACCAAGAGCATGTCTGAAGCAAAGTGCGCATTTGCTGAAGACACGTAGGCTCCTTCAAATTCAAAACAGCACGTACCTTAGACTCATCTGGTGATATACCCTCCTGAGAGATCACGTGCCCCAAGTACTTAACCTTTTCCCTGGCGAAGACACACTTGTCTCGATTCGCACGGAGCTTAAACAAGCGGAGACGGTCGAATACCGCACGGAGATCGGAAAGGTGACGGGTGTACGACTCTGATATTCCCAGTTTATCATCGAGGTATGTTAGTACGGTAACATCCTTCAGCGAGGATCCCGAACGAAACCTGTCAATAAGCCTCTGGAACGTAGCCGGCGCATTCTTAAGGCCAAACGGCATACGCTTGAAGCGATACGTACCAAATGGTGTGACAAAGGCGGTTTTATCCTGGTCCCTGATGCTGAACTGCCAGTAACCACTTCGAAGGTCACAAGAGCTCATCACGCAACCCTTCTTAGTTGACTGCAGCAACTCGTCAATTCGTGGCATAGGATACGCATCACTTTTTGTCACTGCATTGAGCTTCCTGTAGTCTACACAAAACCTATACCCACCATTAGCCTTTGGTACCAGAACAGTTGGTGCAGACCAGGCAGACTCGCACTCCTCAATGATTCCCTCTTTTAACATCCAGTTCCGTACGCATAATTTCCTTCTTCGCCGGCGTGACTCGATAAGGTGGGACAGCAATAGGGGGATGATCACCTGTATCTATGTGATGCTCGGCGAATGGCGTCGGATCCCCAACCAAGTCAAAAATATCTGAATACTCACCGAGTAGATTTTCTAAGCTGGAACGCTCCTCCGAGTCAACAAAGTTCCCTCATCTTTCCTCAATAGGTTGACAGAGTCGCATTCAACCACGTCACGTGAACTCTCTGTTAGCAGAGGGTGAATGACCCGAGGCCGATCAGCTGTGAACCATGTCATAGACGAAAAATTCAGGACCAACTTACACTGCGTAATGAAATCTATCCCTAAAAGAGTCTCGTTATTTGAAGCGTCGGGGAATATAACAAATTCTATAGGTACACACATAGACATACAATTGACATTTACACATGCTAACAAAATATTATTGGTACGTAGACTACCATCAGCGAGCTTAACTGACATAATTTGAGAATTAAATTGAATGCCTAAACGCAACAAAAGTGAATACAGCGTCGAACCTGCAATACTACGCTTGACGGCGGTATCTATCAGCGCTGTACCACTGTACCCAAAAATATCAATATTTAAAATAGGTCGACCTTGAGTTACAATCATGTCGGCGTCGTTACACTTAACATTACATACCGTATTAAGTGAGTAAAATACATTATATTGTGATTGTGGCGTATTTAAATTTACAACATTGCAAGTCGAAATTTGATTTTTACATGTAGGACAATTAGCTCGAATAAAACCCTTTTCCCCACAACCGTAACAATACAAGTTAGACTTATTACTATTATTCGAGTCTTTTTGAGTCTTTTTTCGGGCATGAATCGCGGGTATGACCACGGGACTTAGTACATTTGGTTACAATATACACAAAATAGTTTTTTATCACTCGTATCACTTTTTACCTTACTCTCACATTGACTTTTATCGGCGCTGATTGGAATCGAAGGCGACGGCGAACGATGCGGGGAATAAACCTGCGACCGCTGAGCCACCACGGTATTCCGCGGCAGAGGCGACGCGGACGCCGCGTTTCCCGCCGAATTCGCGTTCTCCGATGCGACGCGTGAAGTTCGCGAGCCGGGCGACGCGGGCGGCATGGGGCGCGCCGATCGCGCCTGCCCCGAAGCTATGCTCGTACTAGAATTTTCCATGAGCGATTTTTCTATTGCTCGCGCCTTGTCAATCAGGGATTCGATACTGACTACTGCATCTCGCGCATACGTTTATCCAATAAGTAATTTAGACGTCATACCACTTATTTTTAAAATATATGTATCCGCAAGCTCTCTGTTCTGCTCGTCAGCGAATATGTTCCGGTAGACTTTGTAGTCAGGACGTGGAACACCATATATACATCGAAGTCTTTTAACGGCTTGGGGCCACGAGGACACCTCAGTCCGGACCCCTCTCCACCATTTTGCAGCCTCACCGTGGAGTAGCATGGGTAGACCACGTAGTGCAAGGTCATCGCTGACCGACGAACACTCCTTAAATATTTCCACTGAGTCGATGAACGCTTCTACGACTTCGGGGTCTCGGCTCTGACCGTCGAAGCGTGACGTACACTTAGACATGTTGCCAGACTTACTTGTTAACAACGACGGTGTCGGTGAGGATGATGCGATCGCAGCGTCGGAGCCTACGAGGGGCGCTGATTGCCCACCTCTTGCATACGATACCATGAGGGATTCGATAAGCTGCCGATTCGCTTCCGCCTGAGTCTTCGCGAAGGCGGTAAGGAATGAAGTCAACTGGTCCCCAGACATGAGTACTGGCGAAGGTCTCGCGGCTTCATCTTCTGAGCTGGATTGTGCGTCACTCACGTTAGCGTCCGTAGCTGTACGTACTTTGCGTGGCGGCATCTTTTATATTTACCGAATTCTTCTGTACGTACGAAGGAGGATCACGAACACACGGATTCAACGAGCACAAACCGGTTTAAACTGGATATAAATCGCGACCGAGCAAGGGAGAGCCATATGTACGAGTATCTACTACGAATAATTTTATAAGTTCCTTTTGATTATTGTATTCAACTGTGGCCTGGAAATACCCTAACGGTGAAATTGTATGCCCGTTATATAAACACATTTTTAAATTGCAATTACTTAATTTGTAATGTGCAAACAGTTCACTGTACATTCTTTTTGACATAACAGAAACACCCGACCCGGAATCTAACTCCATGGTCACCGTTATCTCACCAACATTAATTTTCAAATTCAACGGTTTATCGGTTACGTACCTTATATTGAAATTATGACATTCGTCACGTCTGCCATCCGTGTTTGCCTCACTATCATCACTACCTATTTGATTGACGCAAACTCGACCATTTTTGTTATCTTTATTACACACCTTCTTCAAATGGCCTACTTTTCCAAATTTTTGGCATTTATAGTTTTTGTATCGACACTTGTCCGTATCGTGATTTTTTAAACCACACACCGAACAACGGAAGTCTTCGTAACGTTGGTCACGATCGTGGCTCTACGTTGATGCACACCCATCTCGCGAGCTCGTATGAGCGCCGCCGGCGCCACCACCACGCTGTGTACCGCTCCCATTGCTCGACCGCTTGCCGCCTTTGTACGATATTTTGTTCACTGCTTCCTCTTTGATCAGAGTCATATCTGTGGACAATACGTTCCTGGCTTCTCTAGCATATTCCGCTCGTTCTCCAATCTCCTATGCTCTCGACAAACTCAGGGTAGAAGCATTATGTTCAAACAGTTTATCACGTTCGGGCTCCGCTCCTAGACCAAGGACGAAACGATCCGTAAGATTCGTGTTTAGGGCGGCTCCAAATTCACAATAACTCGCAAATCCTCGCAATCGAGCTGCCCAATCGCCCAACGATTCGCCCGAGTTCCTCTTCGCCCCGTAAAATTGCCTTGTCTGAAAATGAGCATTGTTTCTGCTTAAAATGAGTGTCGAGCAATCCTATCAGCTGCTTATAGTCTAGTGCTTCCAAATCGTCTGGATATGCTAAATTGCGCACCAAGCGATAGGAATCATCTGATAGATGTATGATTAATATTGCACTTTTATTGTCCTCCTTCACATCGTTAACTTTAAAAAACTGAGTCAACCGGCCTTTATAAATTAACCACTCACAAGATTTATATTCAAACGTCGTTAAGTTTCCTAAAAACGTCTTCGCCATTATTTTATTTTTGCGAGGGTAAGTTCGTCCTCGTCGCCAAATGATATATATTTACTTGGAGGTGCGGACCACACCCGTGTACTTTTTGTACACGGTTGTCTTAGTTGGACGCTGGTTTATTACTGACTTTCACATGAGTCCACTCACACATTCACAACACCAGAACTATGTGTGAGTTGCACTTCAGTTGTACACTCTGAATTCTTGCAGAAAGGTCACCCTGTAAATAAAAAATACTACTTTAGAGCTATGCGGCGTTTAAGAGAGCAAATTTGACGAACAAGGCCACACTTATAGATTAAAATTCTTGGATTTTGCATCACTATAATGCGCCTTCGCACAAGGCCATCATTGTGAACAAATTTTTGACCGAAAACTCAACAAAAAGCATCGAACAAGCACATTATTCACCAGATATGTCTCCAGCCGACTTCTTTATTTTCCTTAAACTCAAATTACCACTTTGTGGCACTCGTTTTCATTCGGTAGAAGACATAAAGGAGAATTCGCGGCGAGAACTGAACTCAATTCCGGAAAAAGCGTTCAAAAAAATGTTTTGATGATAGGATTATTCGTTGGCGTAAGTTTATCGTTTCTGAAGGAGCATACATTGAAGTCGATAATATAAATTTGGACGAATAACTAACATTTTGTGTATTATTGATCCTTTCTCGGTACTTTCTTGACAGAGTAGTATTATAAAAATAACGGGCACTCATAAAAAAATTAAGAAAATTTACTGCCTATGAAGGTCTTTTAACTCCAGTTACTACAAATTTAACTTCTTTTTAAAATTTATTTTTCTTTTAACTATTATGACCCGACCTATCTCCCGACTCCTGCTTGACGTCGACTTACGGGACAATCTGTAAATGACCCCTTATTTCTAATACATACTTTATAACTAGGGATATTAATGTGGAAGATCTTCAATTCACATGATAAATGGGAGAGTTAGTAACTTACATGTTGTTTGCTTTCGATTTGAAATCAAAATCAAAATCAAAAGTCATTTATTCAAACTAGGCTGAGAGTCAGCACTTTTCGAACGTCAAAAGTACATAAGACAGTCCCCGAAAACGCCCGCCCTTCACCACTTCCTAGTGCTTTAGCTGGGAAGAAGAAGTGGCGCAACAAACTCCCCAGCAGCACAGCTGTCTATTTAGTTAGAAAACCATTGAATTATATAATTATAAGGTAATCAAAGAATAAAAACCGAAACACAAAAAAAGCATATTAAATTATCTGCCATATTTAAGCTAGCCACGCCAATATACCCAAAACAGAAACCAATAAAAAATCAATGAAAAAAACAACATAACTTAATACACAAATAAAAGCCTCCAGGCATAAGGGGCGTGACATCTTACATATGCATTATTGGATTATTTTTTTAATAAACACAAATGATAAACTAGGACCATCGAAGTAAAATAAGTTAACAGAACAATTACTTTAACAATATCAAAACCATAGACAGCAAGACGACCAGTCACCACAAGCAGCAACCGTTCACGAGCATAACGCAAAGATCAGCCATTGCCCCCCTCGCCATATTTGAGGGAAGGAGGCAACCCGACGCTACCGCAAGCAGTGACATCTACGGGAGCATGACGAACTCGCTGCCGGTTGCTCAGGCAAGAATAATTTTAGATCGATTGTCGAGGTCGCTAGCTAACAACTAATTGCAATACAACTCATTGAAAAACATTGTAATGAGCGGATCATGTCAATAATAAATGAAGGTAACTAAAACTAATTGACTTATACAGTCAAATAAAATTAAAATAAATATACGAACTCGTATACCCTGTCAGTAGGTAAGCTGATTCTGGAGAAAGAACATAAACATTGTCTTGAGTTAATTACAGCGACCAGCTATTCTTATCGTTTAAGTAGTCGTTAATTGAAAAATATGCCTTTGAACAAAGGTTGGATTTTACTTGAGCTTTAAACGCATTAAAAGGCAAATCTAGCAAAGAAAAGGGTAGCTTGTTATAAAAGGTTATGCCTAGCCCAACAAATGAGTTATGAAGTCGGTGAAAGGGAGCACGTAGTTTGTTCTTATTTCTAGTATTAACATTGTGAAAATCACTGTTTTTAGTGTATAAGTGTATATTTTGCCTAATGTATAAGATGTTGGCGAAGATGAATTGTGATGCTACTGTATCTTACCAATATCTTTAAAAAAATCTCTAAGAGAAACTCTGGCTCCTAGTTGATAAATTGCTAGGACAGCTCGTTTTTGAAGGACGAATATATTTTAAATATCAGCAGCTTTGTCCCACAGCAGAATACCGTAGGACATAACGCTGTGGAAATAACTAAAATAGACTAACCGTGCTGTATCAACGTCAGTGTATTGTCTTACTTTCCTGACAGCGTAGGCGGCTGAACTGAGCGTCCCCGCTAGGCTTGATATATGTGGGCCCCACTGAAGTTTGGCATCTACTGTTATGCCCAGAAAAACTGCCGAGTCTACTGTTTCAAGCAGCTCTTTATCTAAGACGATGTTGGATCCTAGATTTCTAAAATTCGGTAAGACGAACTTTACACATTTAGTTTTCTTAGCATTGAGAACTAGGTTATTTGCCGTAAACCAATCCGTAACCATTGAGAGTGCACTCTTCACGTCGTCAAACTCTTGTCTATTCCTGTCTACTTTAAAAATAAGAGAGGTATCATCTGCAAACAGTACAACGTCACATATATCATTTAAATAGAATGGTAAGTCATTGATATACACTAAGAACAAGAATGGACCTAGTATTGAGCCTTGAGGAACACCTAACTGAACTGGAAGCCCGGATGATTTCACACCATCGACATCTACACATTGGAACCTATTGTGTAAATAAGAATTTATTACGTTGAGAGCTTCGTTCTGGACACCGTAATGACGTAGTTTACGCAAAAGCGTGCCATGGTGCACGCAATCAAAGGCTTTAGAGAGATTACAGAAAACTCCAATAGCATTTCGCGATTTCTCCCATGCATTAAATATGTGTTTCAGCAGAGCAACACCCGCATCTGTAGTTGAACGTCCTTTTGTAAAGCCATATTGTTCATTATGAAGGAGGCTATTTAAATTAAAATGTCTTAGCAACTGCTTAATAACTTTTCAAATATTTTGCTAAATGCTTGTAAGATAGAAATAGGCCTGAAATTGCCAATATTATTTTTATTACCAGATTTAAATAATGGTATGACTTTACTACTCCTCATGAGGTCAGGAAAAGTTCCTATATCAACACATTTATTAAAAGTAACAGCTAGATAGGGGCTACGATTTCTATTATATTACTTAAAAGTTTAATTGAGATGCCCCAGTAATCACCAGGGTTTTTAGATTTAAGTGTGTTAAAGACGTTAATTACATCATTAGGCGTTACATGTTCGAAGCTAAATATGCGAGTACATTTTGGCACACTACTATTCAAAAGATTCTCAGCTTTAGACGGGGAAGAATTTAAGGAGCAAGTCGTAGTTATAGGTATATTGGCAAAAACTCATTAAACGCCTCAGCTACGTCAGCTGCCTTATTAACTAATTTGTTATCCACCATAATTTCAAGTTGATTTTCTTGTTTAACCGACTTTCATTGTTAATAATTGTCCAAGTGGTTTTTACTTTATTATTGGAATTTTTAATTGAATCGCTTAAAAAATTTGATTTAGCAAAAACGCAAATCTTTTTAAATAATTTTGAATATTTTTTTACATACTCTAGGAAAGGAGTATCAAACCTGTATTTTTTCAAACTATATAACTCGTATAGTCTCGCTCTACTTTTATAAATACCTGGAGTAGCCCATTGGTTGAAGCCAACGGAGGTGCCATTAATGTTAATGGTTTTTGTCTTGAAAATAGATTGGTATTCTTTTTGCACAACATCAAAAAGGGCTCCGTATATTTCATTAGGATTTTCGTGTTCTACTAACGATGGTGTAATTCTATGACCTATATTATTTTTAAACTTGTTACAACGACTAGCTGTATATGGCCTGCATTCAAGTTTATGCGGCTTTTTAGGTAATGACGTCGGGAACCTAGCTAATAAACCACAGTGGTCGGACGTTAAGTCACTTAACACTAATTTAGTATTGGCATATTAGTAAACATATTATCAAGACAAGTTGATGAAGATGCCGTGATCCTAGTTGGTTCAAAAAACAAGTTAATTAAATTATAAGACGTAAACAGATTGAGAAGTCTCATACTTAATGTAGTAACATCTAAAATATTAATTTTAAAATCTCCACATTAAATTATACTATTATTACTTGTTTTTAACCAATTGAAAGAATCCTCCATTACCGATTCAAAACTAATTAAATCACCAGAAGGGGGTTGATAAACGCAAATTATAACGTATCGCTCGAGTTCAACACAAGACAACTCAATAGTGCGCTCAATAGAGAGATTAACTAAATCTAAACGTTGTTGACATTTCAACTTGTTTGAGACAAGAACTAAAGAGCCACCGCGAATGGCACTTTTCCTTACAAATGCGCTTTGTACCGTGAAATTATCATCATTGATAAACACTACTTCATGTTCCTTCAACCAGTGTTCAGTCAAACATAACACCAGAACATCATAGTTCTCCATAAATAAACTTAACTCGAGCTCTTTGCCGGTCAGACCCTGCATATTTTGATGTACAACATTCAACATATGCGGATCACCCGTTGTCGCACCTAATAGTTTAAACTACAAGGCGTATCAAAAGTAGTATTAGTACAACTACTAACTGTAATCGATTGTACACTACATGTACCCTTGTCACTGTGTAAATTGTATGCTAAAAGATTAGCAATTTGTCTCCTACATCTAGGTGGCAAATACATTGTATAATTTGTCAGTTTGTAATCAGTAATAAATTGATTACAATTAAAATATAAAATAATATCACTATAACGGCAAGTCCAATTATAAATTAACATATTTAAATGATAAATGTGCCTATTTTGCTCATCAGACAAATACTGAGAATAAGGCAAAGCACAGAAAATAAATTTACAATGATTAGTCTCATTGAGATGTAACATCAAATGGACACATTCAGTAATGTCCTTTTTTCTTACAGATAAGCTATCCCCATATAATAATATAACAGTTGAACCGGGGTTAATTTTTGTCAATCTAATATTGCAAATTAATTGGCAAATACTGGCACCGGGTAAACAATTATTAAATACATAATGTTGTGAACACTGATTAAATATACTACCAAAACCTTGACCAAATTTGTCAGAGAATACATATGTAGTGTTAACCAAATTATTAATACTAATCTTGTCATGATTAATACCGTTTTTAATACAGCTACCTACTGGCTGTGCCACTGTGGGCATGGGTGTAATAAGTTGAGGCTGGGGTGCCTGGGAGCAGGCACAGCTAAAAGAAAGGTTATTTGTCAGAGATTCAAACCTCTCTGCGTTGAACTTGACCAGGTCTGCCAACTCATTGGCCTCCTGCATGCGTTTACTCAGGTCCTGTTGAGAAACCTCAAATTTACTGAAGATATCTTTTAGAGCATATTCCCTAACAAACAACTCATCCTGAAGGTGCTGAGTATCAGTGTCACTACTGTCCTTAGTAGAAATGGTTTGGTGTAATCCGCTTGGACCAAAATAGGCGACGTAGTCAGCAGATTTTTAAGAGCTTCAAAAGCCTTACCTTGCTCCAAACTCCATTCCCACATGTGCGATTTCTTGGTCAAGCGCGTGAGTGGTTCAGCCACTTTCGCAAAGTCTGTTATAAATTTGCGGAACCAAGAGCATGTCTGAAGCAAAGTGCGCATTTGCTGAAGACACGTAGGCTCCTTCAAATTCAAAACAGCACGTACCTTAGACTCATCTGGTGATATACCCTCCTGAGAGATCACGTGCCCCAAGTACTTAACCTTTTCCCTGGCGAAGACACACTTGTCTCGATTCGCACGGAGCTTAAACAAGCGGAGACGGTCGAATACCGCACGGAGATCGGAAAGGTGACGGGTGTACGACTCTGATATTCCCAGTTTATCATCGAGGTATGTTAGTACGGTAACATCCTTCAGCGAGGATCCCGAACGAAACCTGTCAATAAGCCTCTGGAACGTAGCCGGCGCATTCTTAAGGCCAAACGGCATACGCTTGAAGCGATACGTACCAAATGGTGTGACAAAGGCGGTTTTATCCTGGTCCCTGATGCTGAACTGCCAGTAACCACTTCGAAGGTCACAAGAGCTCATCACGCAACCCTTCTTAGTTGACTGCAGCAACTCGTCAATTCGTGGCATAGGATACGCATCACTTTTTGTCACTGCATTGAGCTTCCTGTAGTCTACACAAAACCTATACCCACCATTAGCCTTTGGTACCAGAACAGTTGGTGCAGACCAGGCAGACTCGCACTCCTCAATGATTCCCTCTTTTAACATCCAGTTCCGTACGCATAATTTCCTTCTTCGCCGGCGTGACTCGATAAGGTGGGACAGCAATAGGGGGATGATCACCTGTATCTATGTGATGCTCGGCGAATGGCGTCGGATCCCCAACCAAGTCAAAAATATCTGAATACTCACCGAGTAGATTTTCTAAGCTGGAACGCTCCTCCGAGTCAACAAAGTTCCCTCATCTTTCCTCAATAGGTTGACAGAGTCGCATTCAACCACGTCACGTGAACTCTCTGTTAGCAGAGGGTGAATGACCCGAGGCCGATCAGCTGTGAACCATGTCATAGACGAAAAATTCAGGACCAACTTACACTGCGTAATGAAATCTATCCCTAAAAGAGTCTCGTTATTTGAAGCGTCGGGGAATATAACAAATTCTATAGGTACACACATAGACATACAATTGACATTTACACATGCTAACAAAATATTATTGGTACGTAGACTACCATCAGCGAGCTTAACTGACATAATTTGAGAATTAAATTGAATGCCTAAACGCAACAAAAGTGAATACAGCGTCGAACCTGCAATACTACGCCGGACGGCGGTATCTATCAGCGCTGTACCACTGTACCCAAAAATATCAATATTTAAAATAGGTCGACCTTGAGTTACAATCATGTCGGCGTCGTTACACTTAACATTACATACCGTATTAAGTGAGTAAAATACATTATATTGTGATTGTGGCGTATTTAAATTTACAACATTGCAAGTCGAAATTTGATTTTTACATGTAGGACAATTAGCTCGAATAAAACCCTTTTCCCCACAACCGTAACAATACAAGTTAGACTTATTACTATTATTCGAGTCTTTTTGAGTCTTTTTTCGGGCATGAATCGCGGGTATGACCACGGGACTTAGTACATTTGGTTACAATATACACAAAATAGTTTTTTATCACTCGTATCACTTTTTACCTTACTCTCACATTGACTTTTATCGGCGCTGATTGGAATCGAAGGCGACGGCGAACGATGCGGGGAATAAACCTGCGACCGCTGAGCCACCACGGTATTCCGCGGCAGAGGCGACGCGGACGCCGCGTTTCCCGCCGAATTCGCGTTCTCCGATGCGACGCGTGAAGTTCGCGAGCCGGGCGACGCGGGCGGCATGGGGCGCGCCGATCGCGCCTGCCCCGAAGCTATGCTCGTACTAGAATTTTCCATGAGCGATTTTTCTATTGCTCGCGCCTTGTCAATCAGGGATTCGATACTGACTACTGCATCTCGCGCATACGTTTATCCAATAAGTAATTTAGACGTCATACCACTTATTTTTAAAATATATGTATCCGCAAGCTCTCTGTTCTGCTCGTCAGCGAATATGTTCCGGTAGACTTTGTAGTCAGGACGTGGAACACCATATATACATCGAAGTCTTTTAACGGCTTGGGGCCACGAGGACACCTCAGTCCGGACCCCTCTCCACCATTTTGCAGCCTCACCGTGGAGTAGCATGGGTAGACCACGTAGTGCAAGGTCATCGCTGACCGACGAACACTCCTTAAATATTTCCACTGAGTCGATGAACGCTTCTACGACTTCGGGGTCTCGGCTCTGACCGTCGAAGCGTGACGTACACTTAGACATGTTGCCAGACTTACTTGTTAACAACGACGGTGTCGGTGAGGATGATGCGATCGCAGCGTCGGAGCCTACGAGGGGCGCTGATTGCCCACCTCTTGCATACGATACCATGAGGGATTCGATAAGCTGCCGATTCGCTTCCGCCTGAGTCTTCGCGAAGGCGGTAAGGAATGAAGTCAACTGGTCCCCAGACATGAGTACTGGCGAAGGTCTCGCGGCTTCATCTTCTGAGCTGGATTGTGCGTCACTCACGTTAGCGTCCGTAGCTGTACGTACTTTGCGTGGCGGCATCTTTTATATTTACCGAATTCTTCTGTACGTACGAAGGAGGATCACGAACACACGGATTCAACGAGCACAAACCGGTTTAAACTGGATTCGGGGCCACTAGTTGGAAGCGTCACTTATAACGTACATCGTTAGAAGTCCGTCGTCATTGAGGAAAACCACCATCTTTACACTTAGGGTTTATTAGGTATTCACAAAAGCCACTTATCCTAATTACTTTTATAATAACTAACGGGAAGAGATTAGATTCCCGAATTCTCCCGAGCCCTTTCGATGACGACGGGGTACTACGACGGGGGACGGGGTGCGTGGACGCACCGCGGGCGGCGTGGGAGGCGTTCCCGCCCCCCCGCCGCAGGCTCCCACCCTCGCGGGCCCTATGCTACATTAGAATTAGGGATGGGCACGTTATAATAGTAAGTTTAATTTTTGCTTCCTAGTTTAGAAGGAATTGTTTGACTAGCTGACCCCGAAAACGTTGTTCTGCTTTTTTTTTTGAAAAAATAGATGTTGGCCGTTTCTCAGACCTACCCGATATGCACACAAAATTTCTTACAGTAGATCTGTCAGTTTGAATTAGTAACTTACTCTTTTGCAGTCGCTGATGGTACTGGCAAATGTTTTTAGTTCGTAAATCAGTTGCAATGCGTTTCAGATGTCAACACACCACAACCTTTGAGTTGGTTTACGACATTAACGTAAGATCATGCAATTACCCAAATAACAACGTTCTAATTATTGCCTCACATGTCCACTTAGCAACGTGAACGGCTGCTAAGTTCAGCAACACAATGTCGCGATGGCTCGCTACTTCATTAGAAAATTTTTTAAGAGCTTTTTAATGTTTCCAGACTGTTTCATCATCATCATTTCAGCCGAAAGACGTCCACTGTTGGACATAGGCTTTCCCCCAGAATCGCCACTTTGAACGGTTCCTCGCTTCCCATATCCAGCGGATTCCTGCAGCCTTCACAAAGACCCAGACTGTTTTAATCGAACAATTGCATACAGAATTTTATACTATCGCTCCCTCGACTCATTCAACGCATCTCTCATGATATTCATGAAATATGCAGAACTACGGGAGAGGCCGCAGTGAAGAAATGCTTTACTAATTAAAATACTGGGAGTAAAAATGTGGAGCGAGACGAGTGAGGCCGGGGTATAACGAAGTGCTACAATGCAATAGAATGCATGCATGTGCATGAAGTGCTTGAAGTGCAACTTGCTCAGCAGTTTTTGTTTGATATTTTTTATGAAGCAAGGAACTTGTTCTGTAACTATATCTTTTGGAGTACTGTTTCAGAAAGGGCAATAGAAATAAATGAGTTAGGGACTTTAAAGTAAAAATTCCGAATGCCTTTAATAAATATTTTGAAAATGTAATAGTAGGTAGGTAATGAGAGCCGTCCGTAGAATACGTCATTGTAAAACTATAAAATATAATTAAAATAAACTCTTAGCAGCAGTCCAAATAAAAGCAAACCCATTTCAATACGAGTACTCTGAAAACGTCCTTGTACAGCGAAAATTAAAGCTCAAAGTCACCGCAGGTTTCAAATTTTCATTTATTTCCTTCAAAATGGCGGTGCTGATGCCCGGAGGTTCGGATCCTGAACTCAACTAATGAGAACCTTTCATTTGCATTTTTAGTACATTTGGTTACAGTTGTCATTTCGTTTCGGTCTTAGACGTATTGTATAAATTTGTGACTTGATTAATTTAGACGCATACCGCAAGCGTTGGATCGAGGTGGCCCTAGAAGACATTTACCACGTAACTGATTGACAGGATATTTTGAAAAAGGTTAATAGCCCTGTTTGCTGTCAGTAACATGAAGAACTGAAAAATACAAACTCAAAAGTCGGCAACGTTTCTCCATCATCAGTTTTCAGAAGAAATGCCAGAAGAACATTTCTAAGTCTGTAAAATTGCCAAACCAAAAAAAAATTGGCTCATAACCTTCTCACCTATCACTGGGATTTTGAAAAAGGACTAGTTCAACATCGAGTGGAGCTTTGGAAACTAGCAACTATTCCCTGGAAATTCCGACTAGATAGCCACCCTGTGTGAGAATATTGGCTGTTGCCCAAAAACAAAAAGGGGTTCGCTTTTCGTGCCTCTCGGGTTACTAGTGAAAAACTATTTCAATTTAATATTTCGGTATGGTAACGGAATTTTAATTGTTCGGTTACCATTTCTAAACTATTTGCGACTTACATCGGTATATACCATTAGTCTTTTTATTTCAACTTTACATAGATTTCCTAAATCAGTATTATATTACGTTGGCACGTTGAAATTTTATTTCCATGTACCAATTTCATGTAAACAAAAACAGTAAATATTGAATTTTCTATCGGGTCATAGAATCACAGCTAATCACAGTAAGTTGAAACCGAAGTAGAAAACTACGTGTTCAAGTTCGACCCGCTCTCATCTGACATCGTTCCAGTCTGTGGCTTCAGTTGTAACTGCTAAACGTCTGACTGAGTTCGGCAATCCATACTTAGGTTTAGAATCCCTACGAGCCCCTATTCCCTTCGTCTAATGCCTTGTCCAGCTTATGAAGTGAAATGCAGAACGTCAAATTAAATTTCATTTACTTATGGGTACTAAGATGACTAACTATACAAATAAATACAAAAACAAAAATACTCTTTTTCCACATTATTATTTATTTACTGACATTTAAATTTATTTACTGACTGAAAATAACAAAAAACAAAGGACAACAATAGGAAAACAATATTTATACTGACAAAACATTTTTGGGAGTTCCAAAACATTGTATTCGCGCTCGACATAGTTGCCATAGTATGAATTAAATAATAATACCCCAAAAACTTTCACATGGCTTAAGTTTCATCACTATTGAGTGTTTGGTCCAAAATGAATCATGGTCCTTTGGAAATTAATTTCCGTCTTGAGAGTAGTGGGCGTAAGTTTTTATTACTCTTAAAACATAATAATTGTTATATTGTCTACTCTTTATATAACATGAAAAGTAAAATAATCGAAAGCTTCTAATATTTTAACAAAATGTTTATTTAAGGAAAAACTTTTGTTACGTAGTTTTGCTTTAAGTAATCTCATAACGATGTAGTCTTTTAGTTAATATTTCCCCAAGCAACAAGCTTACCAGGTTCAAAGGCTTTTATAAGGTTCTTAAAGAACCAAAAGTAAGCACGCAGTAGAAACTAGACATTAGAATTCTCAAAGACTCATGAAGTCACTTGTAACGGTTTCTAACTAACTCAAGTGCAGCTTTGACCGAGTAATCTAGAAGGTCATGAAGTATTGGAAGTTAATTTTGAGCGTGTAAAACATGTACACAAAGTAGTTTATGTTGTTTTAATTTAGCATATGAATAGTAAAAATACACTTAATGTTCGTGTAAACTCCCTTTATGTAATTAAATTCATTTTAGAACCAGCATAGTTTCAAGATTGCCTGCGCATTCGCTCACCAGTTAAGCTTCGCCTTTAATTACGTCACACAACTCAAAAGTGGGTTAACTAGAGGCATGCAGCAGGTAATGAAAAGCGACTGTTGTCGTGTCGACGACCCGGAAACGAAGCACAAAGTACACACAGTTTTGGTTACTGAATGACAAGGAATGTTTGTAAGCATTGTCATCATCATAATCAATTTTATTTAATAACATATTGCAATTTTATGCTTCGATAACTCCAGAATTTCAAAAGTCCAAACGTCCGGTTTTTTTCCGAAAATAAAACGATATCAGATGAGAACTTGTCGAACTTGAACACGTAATGTTGTATTTAGTGTAATATAAAAAAGGAATCCCTTATTGGGAAGCCAAATGTAATATTAAAAAAAGAAAATATGAGTTTCTGAGTGTGTGTGATCTCCTAAAAAAATATGTTGATAAAAGAAATGAAATTTCGGGCGCCGAGGAGAGATATACTATTAATGGAGCCAGATAAAATTGGAGAGATTGAACAATTAATCTTAGGATGGGAGCCTGTGGATGTTAACGGTGATTAAAAGTCTCACTACCTTGAATGTACCCAGTTTATTGTCTACTTTTAGCTTATGGAAAACAATTAAACTATTATAAATTTTAGTTAATGTTATTTCATAATTGCACTTTTTCCGTATTTTTAAATTAGCCGCTGAAGGCTGTTTTGACATGATAATAAAAAAAAATTAGAAAAAAAGAAACTTGAAGGTGACCCCGAGAGCCGGAAGATGGTACCTCTCAGGTGATCAGCCCCGTGGAAGGCCAGTAGTAATTCCTCGGTAGATGTAAAGGTAGAATAAGCACCCACAATTGTAGGCTGTCGACAAAAAGGTACTCTGAGATGTGGTTTTATTCCGAATTCGGACACGCGGGGACGCATCGACTAACGAAAAACTTACCGCTTATTCCAGGGATACAAAATTCGCGTCTCCCTCGGTGTACCGTGAAGATAGATGGTAACAAAACCACCGTAGGGAGCCGAACGAGGGATTCTGTGAAAACGATAAGATCCGTCATGAACGAACCGCCATGGTGGAAGGAAACTTTCTCTTGAAAAAGAGTCCAACTTACCAAAAATCCGATAGAAATTTACTCTGGGACTATTCCACGGGTCCTTTGCTAACCAAACAGTGATGTCGTTAAGAGAACGGTCTTGTACGAGTACTAACATAACGATTATTGCTAACATTCTCTCTAGCCGCGCGCCATTTTCTTTTATACTACTCACATGTAAAACAATGGACGGTGCGAGTTAATACCGATAAGTTTATTCCTAAATTATGTGATCCCTTATGATCTCTTTTTCCGCAAAGACACGGTTTCATTCAAAATCAATGAACGGGACGATTTTTGGATTATACCAACATTGCGTTGTTGTCAAAGGAAACATTTTTAACATCGAAAGCGTGCGGTCCCAGAGCGCTTTCTAATTGTCAATTTCAATTTTCCAGGTAATCACTTACCTGCTGTAATTGAATTTAAATTTGCAATTTTTTTAAATAAAAGTATACCAGAAAATATACTGGAAGTCAATTCTCGCCCAGCTCACATTAGTCACTGTTGTTCGACTCGTGCTTTTTCCTCGTAAAAATCGAGTCGAGCTATTCTCGCAATGTCGATTCGATCATTTCTCGCCGGACCGCCACGCGACATGCCTTAGTTTACATGCGACATGCAAAAAGTTGCCGGTACCAGTCGACAAAAACATGACGTCATGTCAAACGTCGTCGGACTAACGTCAAACAGTTTTTGTGTTACTCATGATTGTATCAAATATCGAAAGAAAATAATAAATTTATTTAAAAAAAATTTTTTTACTTAGAAATCATTTTTAGAAATTGTTGTTGACTCCTAAACCAGTCAAGTGGACGAGGAGGGTTTTACTTTGGATTAGGGCAAGAAGGGTCACACAAACAAATGCGGTGCCGCTCCTGGAAGCGAAAATTTTCAAGCTGCAGTTTCACCTCACCTTGCTTCTGTACATTCCCGGTTCGATCGACAGACATCGAGAGAGAAGGAGCCAAGGTCTAATCCGTCCCGAAGCAGGGACGATGCAATCAACCAAGACTACAAATTTTAATTTCTTTTTCCTCAAGGTTCCCGCGCTCCAAAAGGCTGCCGTCCTCCGCCTAGAACTTTGACTGGTTAGAGTTGTGAATAGATTTTACAGATAAGCATGCCAAAACCAAACTCCCATGTATGGTGTGATAATATATTTTTGTGGCTCATATTTGGGTGTATACTGAATTTATTAATGAGTCTGTGCGGTATTCATATACAGGTTATTTTATCACTAGAAATAAATGATACGAGTATACCCACTCACTTATTATTATAGTACCACCAACACGATGCAGTGTTACAAATCATTTCAAACAATACAGATTTCAAATGTTTTATTTGATGACCAATGCAAAACTTACATAACTATCTAAAACATTTTAACAATCACTAGTTTACACGAATAGTCGGCGTCATGTGTTGCACGTTTTCCGCGAGCTTCGGGATCACCGGACCATTTCAACCCCCGCCCAAAAAGTTCATGAATTTCGACAGGAAGATTAATAGTAGTAGAAGTAGATTCGCCAGGAAGCCAGTGAAACTCAATCAGCATTTGAAAAACTTCCGCGCCCATTGGTTATTCGATTCGTCCGTCAACATAAAAGAGACGAATTTCTTCGTGCGGGTACAACCAGACGCAACATTATTTGTTCCGACGTCGAAGTCTCAGGCACCGAACGGAAAATTTATTTCAACGAGCGCCTTACGAAGGTACGAACCGCCAGTTGTTTCGAGAAACTAAAATTTGCTCCAAGGAGGCTGGCTTCACTTTCTGCTGGATTAAAAGTGGGCTCATCTACATCATGAAGCAGGAAGGAACTCCTGCTATCGCCATCAAATCACTGGAAGACCTTCGTACCCACATTGGCCCAGACTCCAAACCGACCCAAAATTTTGAAGTCGTTTAACCCCTCAACACTACGGATGACAGTGCGACCGCTTTCCTTAACTGCTCAAATTCTCACTCTAGACCAGAGGATAATATTCCTACAGCTTAACAGTAACCACTTCCAATTGCTATTACCGACGATATGTTTAATTGTCTCTTTTTCACTTTTTGTTTTTATTTTGTTAATAATCTATTTTACCCTGGTTCCTCAAGGTTACTATCACACAATCACTCGTCACATGCCACAGGCCCACATAATCAATTCAACGAGTTCACCTGACAAGCACACCCACACACTAACACTCACCGACATATCTCTGACACTTATCACCCCGTACTTGCATGCAAACGAATTGATAGAAGACAGTTGGCCGTCATTAACGAGGCCGCTAAGCTTGTTCTTTGCAAATAACAAAAATGGCGTTACTTGACGTTTTTAGATAACGTAGACAACACAGCCGAATTAAACTGTCATAGCTTCGATTCTGAAGAAACATGCAAGTGCTACCTTAACGGCTCAAAATTTAACTTTAAGATCTTGTCACTTAATATAAGAAGTTACACTGACGCATCTGGACTCAGCCGTAGACATTATTGTACTGACTGAATGCTGGTTGTCGGAAGGACTCATACTGAACACCTTACCCGGCTACAATGTAATTCGCTCCTTAACACCCTCAAACAAAAGTGGCGGCGTAGTCGCATATGTGGTACCGTCCATGATCAGAGGACGCACCTGCTTTGAGCGCATGCAGCTCGCACCTTCATCGACCGCGTGACGCATGCAGGGACCGCACCGCCTGCGCCCGCCCCGGCTGCGTTTTTTTTTTTTTGGGAATGGCATCTCGCAGGTCAACCTATGAGGTTGTCGTCTGCTTAGACGAACTTGCCCCGGCTGCGCCGCGCGCCTGGGCTTTTAAACCGCTATCGCTCGGTCATCCGCGCCAGTCGTTATCCTACTCTGACGGCGAATGCACGCGCTAATCTGTCTAAATCCGCTATTACGTTTCGCGATCTAGTTTATCTAACTGTTCAATATTTCCTCTCAATACTTCCTATACTCAAACTGTAAATCTTAGCTATCCTATTAAACTTCTATCTTCTGCCTAAAAGAAAACGCTTGTCATTTCTTGATCACACCCTCGGAGCAACCACACATATATTAAGTTATGTCACCGTACCGAGTTGCCGACGCCGACAATTGTAAACGCAGACCATTTAGTACTCTCAATTAATGACACATTAACTTTATTGGGCATCTACCGCTCTCCATCTCTATCTAATATTAATCCCTTTCTGGATTCCCTTGACTGTACTTTAACGAACCTAAAACATGGCTCTTCCGTTATCCTTATCGGCGGCATTAATATTGACATCTGCTCTCCGCTGGACGGCTGCAATAGTAAATATCTGTGTTTAATGGTTTCGCACGGTCTGTTACCGGCAATAAACAAACCTACTAGGGGTAAAGCATGTCTGGACCACATCTTCATTAAATCTCAATTTAAAACTTCTGGTATTGTATGCAAGTCGTCAGTTATGCGTCATATACGTCAGTCGACCATGATATGGTTGTCACAGGTCTGCTCCTACCTAATCGCCTCACGGCAAGTAGAAACAACCGTTTGAAACACAAAATTGACGTCGAGGCTGCCACTGCCGAAATGATTAAGTCAGACTGGTCTCCTGTGACCAAAAGCCCTTCGTTAAATACAGCAATCGACAACTTCGTTTCAATAATGTCCGCAGCATGTGAGAAACATACACGAACAATAAAAATGAGCCGAACTATAATAAATATTAAGCCGTGGATAACTCCTGGGCTATTAATATGCTCGCATCACAGAGATAGGCTCCACAGTTACTCAAGGGATCACCCGGATGACGCTATCAGTAGGAAAGTTTACAGCCGTTATCATAACTTCTACACCTCTCTGCTCCGTAAAATAAAAGGCGACTATAATGCTAGTCTTATATCAGAAAATAGCTCAGACCCTAAGAAGCTTTGGAAATCAATTGAAATCGTAAGCGGAACCTTAAGCCGTAACAATGACAACACAGAATTATTACACAGTTGTCAAACCTTGGAGTCTTCGTTCGATAACTTCAATAACCACTTTGCTTAGGCAAAAAGCTGGTCGACAAAATTCTCTCAAAAATATCAGAGACATAAGAATCAGTAGTATCTAAATACCAACCTCTTAACACGGTAGAGCACACGCTTTTTCTTCACCCTACTGACACATATGAAATAAGCAACATAATCACTCAGCTTAAAGACGACAGTTCACCGGGCCCGGACTCGCTTACTGTTCCGCTGATTAAGAAAGCCCTTAACGCCATAGTTCACACACATTCCCTGAATGCTGGAAAGTAGTGGCCGTTACTCACATTTATAAAAACGGAACAACAAAAAAAACAGCAAATTATTGGCCAATTGTTCTACTTAACACCCTGTCTAAGGTACTGGAAAAAGTGGTCAACACTCGTCTAGTTAACTTTCTAGAAAAGCATCGATTGGTCTCAGACAGACAGTTCGGGTTTCACCGGGGTAGGTCCACCGAGGACGCCGTGACACTTCTAGTAAATGGAATAGCGTCTCACACGGATAACAAAGATAAGTGCATTGCGGTCTTTCTTGATATTGCAAAAGCGTTCGACACGGGGTTGGTGGATTTGCTTCTGCGAAAACTGGACACGCTAGGAATCCGAGGAGTAACGTACGACTGGTTCAAAAGCTACCTCACAAATCGCACGCAATTTGTGAGAATAGACAATCACTGTAGCCAACAGCTCCCTATAAACTATGGAGTCCCTCAGGGCAGCATACTGGGGCCCACCCTTTTCACGCTATAAACGACATATCCAACCTAGAATTTAATCGCACAGAAATAATAACCTACGCGGATGATACAGTGATCCTATTTCATGACAAGTCGTGGGACCTAGAGTTCCGTCGTGCAGAGGAGGGTTTGTCTTTTATTTCGGATGCACTCGATACTAACTTACTGTCACTTAATACCGCTGATACGAAATACATTGCCTTCTCGAAAACCTCAACCTCTAGTCCTCCAAATGACCTACAACCGACAATACATGCCTGCCCTTCATTGTCAGGCCCAAAACCTGCAAACTGCACCTGCCACCCGAATGAACGCACCTCGTCAGTCAAATATCTGGGCTTCACTATTGACTCGAGGCTTTCCTTCTGGCCACATATCGCCGCTTTGGCTGGCAGAACAAGGAAATTAATTTTCGTAATGAAGAATCTTCGTGACTGCCTGCCTCCGGATCTCTTAAGAAAGGTCTACCTTGCTATCTGTCAGCCCATAATACAGTACTGCACATCTGTTTGGAGAAGTGCCGGAAAAAGTCACATCATTTACGACAAAAGAGCTGAGAGGGCACTTCTGAAAGTCACGTTTAGGAAACCATTCCGTTTCTCAACTGACAAGCTTTATAGGGAAGGCCAACCTCCGCGTGAGGCATCTTTACATTGTAACTACTATCGTCCGCATTCACAAAACCCTGTCCAAACGAGCTGATTATGAGGAACTCCTCTCAAAGCGGGTGTTTAGAATCCCAACTCCACCTGCGAAGTCCCTTTCGGCCAGACGTAGCCCAGCTTATTCTCACCCACACACATTTAACAAGGTCTGCAAATCACTGGACATCAAAGACTTATCAACCGCTCGACTTAAAAGTGTACTAAATAAATGGCTTCTGGAACTAACATACACCGAAACAGAATCACTTCTCTAACATTTGCCTACAAACCAATGTGCCAGCAATCACTGAACTGTATGTTTTCATAGTGTTATTTTAAATTTTTGATACTACTGTTTTCTGCTGGCGACTCGATAAATAACTTTTAAGCCCGTCCATGCGTCTTGCCTCATATGCCATATTTCTCCATTTTACAAAGCAAGCGAGTATGTGGAAAATCGAATGCTTTGCTCATATCTAAAAATACTGATAATACAGACATTTTATTATGGAGAGCTTCAGATAGCAGCTTGAATAAAAGTAAAAAAAAACAAGCAAGTGAAGTCGAACTATTGTTCCTAAAACCTAATTGGTTTTCAGTAAGTATGTGGTTTTTATTTAAAAAGTTGAATATTTTTCCTTACTTTGCCTTCTCAAAAATCTTGGCTATGATAGGTATCAATGTAATGGGTCTATAATTGAAGTCGTTATTTTTTGGAATCTCATCCCCTAAGTTTCTCGAGAAGTCGTAGATGGGCATACCATCGGTCAATAATTCTTACAGACTCAAACTCATTAATGGAAAGTGATTTGATTGGCTTTTCTTATTCCAACCAGCCAGCCACATCCGTCACAGCCAGATAATCTGTGAGCAAACTGTTCACGTTCCATTACAAAATATTTTTAAAACAAGTTAGAACAATGAGGTCCGATTCTTTGTATTTGTTTGCGCATGATAATGAAAGATCCTACGCTTCCGACAAAGAAAATAGTACAGTGAGTGACAATCGATAAACAATTGACTAATCTTGTCTCGAAGCACATCACTATCTGAATCCCACACGCATCGTCGTCGCAGAGATGTAAGTATGTCAAATGTATGCATCTGAATTATTTGACTACAGCAGCTGCGACATAAACATACATAGGTAGGCACGTAATGTTTCAATGTATTAAAATTTGATGTAATGGTGGTATGGTAACAGATTTAAATTGAATACTGTTTTAAAGGAATTTGATTTCCACTACAAGACTGTCAATTTGTATGAACATCGTTCACGTAAGTATCTTTTATTTTGTACTGATGGCTAAGGACAAACTCTATGTTTGTGAAGCACTTTGACTACAAAGAATTTCGAATTCGTGTCGAGATAAGATTCGTCTCAACACGAATTCTCTAGGGCGAAATTGGATTCCGGAAGGATTTCCTAACAATATTTTGGGCCTTTGAAAAAGTAATGTAGCCGGGACACAGGTACTGCAGCGTCACTTGAACAGCAGGGCAGCCCGGTTGGTTCAGTACCACACTCACACTTCCTCTTCTTCTTCTGCAACTTGATAAGCCTTGATGTAGTTATAACAATCATCAGTTTACTTATAATATTAGTAGCAAAAGTGCATTAACGTTTGAGTCAGAAAAGTAGTATCGTTATGTGGAATGGATTACTTTGTGCGAAGCATAATGGCAACATTTTGTCCGCAGACTCTCGATTTACGTTCAACTTGTAGTCAGAATACAAGAATCATCATTTTATAAGCGACATACAAAGACGGCCGACAATGACGCATGCGACATCAACGAGTGTAAACGTGAGAATTACCTTATTAATCATAACTTTTGCATATCATATGAAAAGAATTATTGACCGATGGTATGCCCATCTACGACTTCTCGAGAAACTTAGGGGATGAGATTCCAAAAAATAACGACTTCAATTATAGACCCATTACATTGATACCTATCAATGCCAAGATTTTTGAGAAGGCAAAGTAAGGAAAAATATACAACTTTTTAAATAAAAACCACATACTTACTGAAAACCAATTAGGTTTTAGGAACAATAGTTCGACTTCACTTGCTTGTTTTTTTTTACTTTTATTCAAGCTGCTATCTGAAGCTCTCCATAATAAAATGTCTGTATTATCAGTATTTTTAGATATGAGCAAAGCATTCGATTTTCCACATACTCGCTTGCTTTGTAAAATGGAGAAATATGGCATATGAGGCAAGACGCATGGACGGGCTTAAAAGTTATTTATCGAGTCGCCAGCAGAAAACAGTAGTATCAAAAATTTAAAATAACACTATGAAAACATACAGTTCAGTGATTGCTGGCACATTGGTTTGTAGGCAAATGTTAGAGAAGTGATTCTGTTTCGGTGTATGTTAGTTCCAGAAGCCATTTATTTAGTACACTTTTAAGTCGAGCGGTTGATAAGTCTTTGATGTCCAGTGATTTGCAGACCTTGTTAAATGTGTGTGGGTGAGAATAAGCTGGGCTACGTCTGGCCGAAAGGGACTTCGCAGGTGGAGTTGGGATTCTAAACACCCGCTTTGAGAGGAGTTCCTCATAATCAGCTCGTTTGGACAGGGTTTTGTGAATGCGGACGATAGTAGTTACAATGTAAAGATGCCTCACGCGGAGGTTGGCCTTCCCTATAAAGCTTGTCAGTTGAGAAACGGAATGGTTTCCTAAACGTGACTTTCAGAAGTGCCCTCTCAGCTCTTTTGTCGTAAATGATGTGACTTTTTCCGGCACTTCTCCAAACAGATGTGCAGTACTGTATTATGGGCTGACAGATAGCAAGGTAGACCTTTCTTAAGAGATCCGGAGGCAGGCAGTCACGAAGATTCTTCATTACGAAAATTAATTTCCTTGTTCTGCCAGCCAAAGCGGCGATATGTGGCCAGAAGGAAAGCCTCGAGTCAATAGTGAAGCCCAGATATTTGACTGACGAGGTGCGTTCATTCGGGTGGCAGGTGCAGTTTGCAGGTTTTGGGCCTGACAATGAAGGGCAGGCATGTATTGTCGGTTGTAGGTCATTTGGAGGACTAGAGGTTGAGGTTTTCGAGAAGGCAATGTATTTCGTATCAGCGGTATTAAGTGACAGTAAGTTAGTATCGAGTGCATCCGAAATAAAAGACAAACCCTCCTCTGCACGACGGAACTCTAGGTCCCACGACTTGTCATGAAATAGGATCACTGTATCATCCGCGTAGGTTATTATTTCTGTGCGATTAAATTCTAGGTTGGATATGTCGTTTATAGCGTGAAAAGGGTGGGCCCCAGTATGCTGCCCTGAGGGACTCCATAGTTTATAGGGAGCTGTTGGCTACAGTGATTGTCTATTCTCACAAATTGCGTGCGATTTGTGAGGTAGCTTTTGAACCAGTCGTACGTTACTCCTCGGATTCCTAGCGTGTCCAGTTTTCGCAGAAGCAAATCCACCAACCCCGTGTCGAACGCATTTGCAATATCAAGAAAGACCGCAATGCACTTATCTTTGTTATCCGTGTGAGACGCTATTCCATTTACTAGAAGTGTCACGGCGTCCTCGGTGGACCTACCCCGGTGAAACCCGAACTGTCTGTCTGAGACCAATCGATGCTTTTCTAGAAAGTTAACTAGATGAGTGTTGACCACTTTTTCCAGTACCTTAGACAGGGTGTTAAGTAGAACAATTGGCCAATAATTTGATCATAACTTTTGCATATCATATGCAAAAGTTATGATTAAGAAGGTAATTTAAAAAGAAGAAGAAAGAAAGAAGAAGGTAATAAATAAAGTCAGATTTTGGGACGTATCATACGTCCCAAAATCTGATTTCGGGCAACGTTTTAGTCTTAAATAAATAGTCAGGGACATGCTGCTGTAATCCTAACGATTGTTGAACGTAATCTTTTCAAGCATGCTAAAAGACCAGTAGTTTTGGGCCAATCACGGTAATTAAGTTTAGGAAGGGGATAAAGGTCTTTCTTTGAGAAGAGGGTTTTCTTTTGACTCTTAGTTTATGTAATTGATACTTTGATGTTGGTCCTTTAGTGTCTTTAGTTTTAGCACACCAGTAACAAGCTTAAAACGTCATGCCTGTAATCCGCGAAGGGTAAGGCAGAGGTGAACCAATTACACCCACATGTCGCCAGTCGTTTGTTATTTGTATGCGAATTAATCAGGGCTCGGAATAATTTTGTTCGTATAATTCTAAAACTATATAACAAAAGAAACTATATAATTCCGTTTATCGATTAACTAGTTAATTACAAGGTTTCGACTAAACTTAAGAATAGAAATTCGTAAAAAAAAGGTTTGTCTCATTAACCGGTTACAATACCGGTATCTCTGACACCTAAACCGCAATCGTTTCAGGATCGGGATAATAGACCTAAACCGGTTTGGAAAATTTAACGGTTTCCGAGCTCTGATGTTCATAATCTATATATTATCATAATCCAATAGATCGCTACAACCTTATAAACTTACAAACTACCTAATCTTGTACAAGGTCAAAGTCAAAACATTTATTTCAAATAGGCAGTTTTGAACGTCGACATTTACATTAAAATTGAATTGATTCTAGGCGCCCCTTCCTAAAGGTAGTTTCTCTCGTACAGAGAAAAAGAGGCAATGAACTCCACCGTTACTCTTTTAAAATATTGTATACATTATTTACATTTTTATAAGTGAAAACGATGCACCAAGACTAAAATACTATACCACAATAGGTAAAAATAATTAAAAATAATGCAAACACAGATAAATCAATCACGTGATAGGTACATGGTGCTCACTTATTTACAAACTTAACACAGTACCCCATAAAAGATGTACAGTAGCGCTCATAAGTCCACAAGTAATCTCACAAAGCCATAGATTGACGCTTCGGTTTCACTTACGACCTTCTTCTATGAGTTGCTTCTATACTATAGACACGCACAAACACTCACTTTGTCTGTAATTGATGGTAATTCATAATTTCGACCAACTTAACATGTGGCATGCTAGCTTCGTCGTTACCGTGCTTGGGTGAACCCTGAATTATGGTGAACCCTGAGTTCGAATCTCACCAGCGCCTACGTTTTAAGCTTGATGTTATTTTAAAATAATATGTAATTATAGTATTTGTAATGCTAATATAATACCTAAAATGTACAGTTTTTGTAAAATTACTTGAAGTGATTCGATAATCATTCGATACTTGTCTCGTTCATCTTGTTTACATATACGAGTATAATAAAAGTTTGTAGGTAGACCACAGAATACTGAGTAAATTTGAGTTTTTTCGATTTCTGTGAGGTAGATGCAATTCGTTATGACTATTCACCTAATTGAAAGTTGTTGGTTAGTGACGTATTTTTGAATGTGTTAATAAGCGGTATTGTGGTTATAATTTCCAAAATGCAGTGTAATGAAAATATTGAAGCATTGGCAAATATTATTGAGCTGCCGAAAAGTGAATGTAAATGATGTGATAACACAAATATATGTATATTGAAACCGGACTAAGTGTGTGTTATCATTTAAATATTTCACATTTCCTAAATACACTAATTATTATTTGTTTAAATTAGTGAATGATGAGTAAAGTGTTATAAATATAACGTTATTTATAATATTTTTTCTTATTTATTACAAAATATAGTAATTTGTTTAGAGATGTCTAATAGTATAACATTCTTTGTTCTAGATAAATAGGTACTGTGAGTCTGTGAGTTAAGAGATGTGAGGAACAGAGAATCTTTGCTAGTCGAAGCGCTTATTTATCAAGTGGATGGCTTATTTACTTAAGCCCTCACATGGTGAATGAATATGCAACAAATGGTTCATACCAACCGGATATTATGTTGAATTAATTAAATGCATTATTAAAAACTGTTCGCAGTGTACTCCACGCTAAATAGGTTGCATCACCCAAGCCTAGCAATTAATAAAGTAATAAACAAGAACGTATAAGTTCCGGAATTGTTACATATTGAGGATAAGTTTCAATCTTCTTTTCTAAAAGAAAATTAATACTTTAGCTATCCTCAATATCAACCTATATTCACTAAAGCCAAATAAAATGTGAAATACGTATTGTAGTAAAACTGCCCTACATAACCACTTTAAATCAGTTATTTTGGGAATTCAACAAAGCTTAACGTTTATGGTGTATATTATTATTATTTCAAACCAAAATGAAAAACTTTGAACTGCGCTGCATCTTATGAGATAAGAACCTAAGCCAGCAGCTTTTCAGTCCAACGCTTGGGGTCTACTGCTACTCGTATTACATTAACTCGAATTTTAACAATGCCATAAACTGACCAGGTCACGCGCATGATGCGTGTCTAACAAAAGCGACGGAAATATGTTTTTGTTTCGTACAGTGCGATGTGAGTACGCGACGATAAGTCAGTGTGTGTCGTGCAAAACTTCGATCTTTGTGCGAACCACAAAGATCGCAATGTCGTTTAAACACATAAGGTCGTACAACGAGTTCACAGCAATACGACTCTTAACGTACCTATCCACTGTTGAACGCTTACTGTATGTACTTTGCCGCGTTAACTTCAGATCAAGTTCTCATACATGCTGATATGTTCGGGAAGTCGGATAGGCGACTTGGCATCTCCTGCTCTGAAGGAACTGAACATTAGCCAATCAAGTGGAAAGTTTAGATATGAAGGTCATTTATAGTGATCAGCCTTACTTCGGACGACACCGGAATGTGGAGTGAAAATGATTTGTAAACTTGCTGTGTATTACTTATTCTCTGTGATTGTGTTGGAAGTTGTCTTTCTAGATTCTTTTGATACCAACTGAAGTAGAGAAATGTTCGCAGTCGTTTATTTCCTGAATAATGACACAAGTTCGGTTCATTAATTTAATAATGAGTTAATTAACAATTATTAAATAGAATAATTATAAATTATAATATTATTAATATTAATTGAATTAACAATTCAATAATCCCATTTTCAATTTGACATTTGAAAATGGGATTTAATGATATTTTCTAATGTTATTTAATATTATATTAAAATTATATTATTGCTTATGATTTGCATGCCCATGTGACGGCAAAACATGGAGAACTAATTTTATGACAACACCTATGTACAAATTTACCCATGTTTGCAAAGAAATAAATGACTTAATGACTTAAAGTTACAAATGTGTAGAGGAGCAGACTGCTGGAGAATTCAGGACTAGGCTATCGGCTGAGGAGAGTTGGTCAGGTTATATCTCACCTTCTGTTCATAGATGATTTAAAACTCTTTGCCCAACAATTTCAAACTGATGGAACTACTGAAAATAACTGAAACTTTCAGTATAGCCATCAAGATGGAATTTGGTTTGGACAAATGAGCGGTCAGTCACGTAAAGCAAAGGGAGATTGTGGAATCCGTGGGAACCGAACTCACGGATTCCATAAACATTATAGTCCTCTCCTCATCCGAAACCTATAAGAATTTGGATACGTCGAAAGCATTGGGCATTAATGTTACTGACATGAAGCAATCATTGTCCTGAATGACCCAACTGTTGCCTTCAACAGTTGGTTCATTCAGGTTTAGACGTACTCTTTCGGCATACTCAAGTGGACTCATACCAAACTTGACGCCCTGGATAGGAGGGTCCATTCACTGCTGACTGCAAACCGAATGCATCACCCACGGTCATCGGTAATGAGACTGTTTATCGCGCGATAGTGTTGAGGTCGAGGCTTTTTAAACGCTTAGACGCTCCACTATTGCGAGATATGCAGTCTCAGGGAATATTAATTTACTAGAAGCCGAATGGGAATGCGTGGAGATGTGGCTACAGTGGACAAGAGCTTCACCCCGCACCCTCCTTGGCTAAAGAGAACTGGCGCAAGCTAGTAGTGCTTGAAACTAATGATCGCATGGAAGTTGGCAGAGTGTGGAGCTTTACGGACGCTTTTTCCAGGCCCTGCATGGACCTGATGTAGATCATATATTCAATGTACTCTGTGATCTAGATCATCTAGCGTCGGTAGCCTGGCTGCGTTTCGGGGATTTTTTGCAGAAACCGAAGGATTTGTCTGTGCAACTATGGACGAAGTTATGATGACCAACAATTACCGGAGATTTCTTGTGAAAGACGGCACGGTTGACATCTGTCAAGCATGCCACCATCCGGGTGAATCAATAAGACACATTATCTCTGGGTGTTCTCGTCTAGCTAACGAAGAGTATCTTGAAGACAAAACCTTGTAGCCAGGATTATCCATCAGCAACTTGCTTTGAAATACAGCCTTTTGGAAACCCAGTTCTCGAAAAAAGATAAACAAATCAAATATCTTGACTGGGCTCGATAGGTGGTCGACATGTGGACTCAGCAATCATTGTGCCGATAATCGTAACAGCCAATGGCTTAATAGCCGAGAGCCTTTTTTTGTTTTTTTTTTTTTTGTTTTCGGCGTGGAAAATCCTCATGGATGTCCTCATGGATGTACTGGTGCCGGCCCGCTTCCGCAGGCCTCCTCGGGGTGGAGGGGGAGTGAGGTGTTTGACTCCCCCCGCAACGTCTAAGAGGGGCGCGCGTGGAACACTACGCGCCGCCACCTCGGGTCCTGATGTTTGGGGGGCGGCGGACGTCCTCGAGTCCGCCGTCCCTAGACCCATTTAGGGGGCCTGGAAGAGGGCGTTGTCCGCCCTCCGCCTGCGCCCGGTGCGCCTGCTGCGGATCGGGAGAGTGGACGAGATCTCTCTCTCCCTTTCCGCAGCCTCCTTCTGCGAGATCACTGTTTCGCAGAAGGAAACCACCGCATCCCAGGACTCTAGAGCCCTGACCGCCGGTAGCTTGGACCCTGTTCCCAAGACCGGTGGGATAATTTTTTTTAAATTTTTAACCTTTTTTTAAGATTTTTGAATAATATTAAAAAATGGAATAAATAAAATAATAATAATGGTCTCCCAACCGATATTCGGACGCGGCGGCCAGAATCATCGAACCCTGCCAACTGCACGGGAGCGGATAATAAGGTGATATGCCTGCAATGTCCTGCATTAAAACACTATTTATTTATTTTATTTAATCCAATTAGAAATACCACCTAAAGTTGCTGTTTCCCGCGGGAAACGAACCGTGACCTCCAGAACCAGAAGCTAGTACTCTCACCACTCGACCACGGAGGGTTTAGTAACCAGTTTTTTTTTTTATCCAGTCTGCAGCTGGAGGCATTGTCCCGTTGCCGCTGTACAGCTCCTAGGATCGCTAGTAAGAGGGCTCGTGCTGAAAGCAAAATAAGTCCACCCTCATTGTAGCAGTCCACCATGTTCTGGTACTCCTAGTTGGAATACCAATATTTCGGCATTGTTGTGTTTGTTGCGCGAAGCGCGATGCGTTCAAACTGACTGAAGCAACACACGTGCTCGGCGCCGGCGCTGCGGCTCGGGTCTCTGTTGATCATTCATAAAAGCCACGCGACATCTAAGCGCACCGCCACGATCTCGCCCGCTTCAATGAAAGTAGTTTCTACATAGTATTTTCGTAGAAACTAGCGTAATGGATGTTACAAAATAAGAAAATGCCAGTATGTTAATATGTGTGTCAAGTAATATTAAATAATTAAAGAACAAAGGCGACGAAACTGTTAATGGAATTAGAAAGCGTCTACTTATGTCACCGTGATAGATACTGACGAAATAATTTACTAGTTTCATGAAATCAAGATTATGGCCTATCGAGGCCGGGCAAAAAAATCGTCATTAATGAAAACTCTATTGACAATTTTATTGATGACATAAAATACTCATGGCTATTTTTCTTTTTCTGGCTTGACTGGACGTTTAATGTTGCCATGACAACATATCACAACTTGTCGTTCGTTGCTTGCGAGTTTATCTCGTATTTAGTGTTCCATTCCATCGATTATCCTTGATTTGCTTCTGCTTATGGACCTTGAGATTTGATTTGTGACTAGTGCTTGCCTATGGATTCTGATTATTTGCTTTTACGACGACATTTTTTCTGACACTGGATTACGATTCTGCCTGAGACCTTGGATTTTGTTGTGTGTACATCCTTTTTTTAAAACGATGGGAAGCCGTGTAAGGCCTACACACATCATTTGTGTCAACTGCAACATATGTGTCAATACATTGCGCCGATACCCAGCGTTAGCACTTGACACGAGAGCCACTGCTTTAATCTGCAGCTGGGTAAACCCACAAATTGTAAGTATTTCTGGCGACTAGTCATGTTACAAGACAGTGATTATCTTCATTGCTTATAACTATTAATAAGCATAGAACAAAATAATTTAACCTAGTTGAAAACATTGTGTTTGATTTTTGTTAGTTGCAAGCTATGTTGTTAAAAATCATGATTTTAAAATAATTTAATATTTAGCCATCTAAAGCTTTGTACTAAATAGTTTCGAGGAATATTGTTTTTATACGAATAACATATTGCGCTTCTACCATAGATATCATGAATTACAGTTGACAAGTTTCAATGAATAAATCATTATATTTTAAGGGTATTATACTTTTTGTTTCTAGATTTTGGAAGATGACTATGTCTGCGAGGCATGCAGAGATCTTGTAATGGCTGCAGTTAACTCACAAAGAGAAGTTTCTGGCAGTGAAGAAGCTGGACCAAGTACAATGGGGCATACAAATGTGTGCCTTTTATGTGGCTGTTCAACTCTGCGAAGACAGAGTGACAAAATATTAAAAGAAAACCCTACTGAGATGCAGCAATCTATAATTAATATTATACAGAGCAAAGTAGCACCGCGAGAGGTTTGTTTATTTTTGCAATTTAAATGGTTAAAGATTGATTACATTGCACGCTTTATAAGGCAGCAGTTTTAATCACTATTTATTCTTTGGTTTCAGATGTCATCTTCTAAACGTGTTTGTCATGCCTGCTGATTACGCACAAAAAGAGAGGTTGTATGTATGAATCGTCAAGATGAAAGCAGACCTCAACTAGATACAACTGAAGATGTAGAACCAGAAGAAAATCTGACCGAACCAACTGTAGCAACCCAACCTGAGCCGACACAAACAGTGGAATTAGCCAACTATAGACGAGCAGCCAATTCTACATACACTTGTGTCTTTACAAATTGCAGCAGCACCACATTTCACAATATTTCTGATAAGTTACGAGCCACGGTTCTGCACAATCATAATTATTATTTGCCGAAGTTATCTCGTGTATGTAGTCAACATTTGACATATAATTCATGGAATACATTATATGATTCCGAAAACAGTATAGCTACATTTAACGTGGATCAAATACAGCACATTTTTTCTTTTGTAAATGCATTTAGTCCCACGCTTGACTTTGAGAATATTCAGGATATGGATGAGAGAGTATTTGAATACTGGATAGGATTTTCTAAAGAAAAATTTAATATTTTAATTGGAGAAATACCACGTGTCTCTGAACTGAATAGAGGTACTTTGGGCTTGGCAGCACTTCTGCTGAAGATGAGAACAGTGGACTCAGATGAGAGAATTGCCACATTGGTACAAGTGCCTCGTCGAACGTTGGAGTGTTGGACAAAGTACGGGAGATTTTATGCCAAGATTTTGTATCTAGATATCTGGGGATTGGTCATAGTACTCGAGATGAATTGATTCTACACAATTTAACCATTCCCAATGGGCTGTACGGAAATAATAACACCGCCGTTGTCATTTGTGATGGCACATATATTTATATCAACAAAAGTTCCAATTATATGTTTGAAAAAGATACATATTCTTTGCACAAGTATAGAAATCTCCTGAAACCATTTTTGATAGTTGCCAGTGATGGATACATTATTGATTGTTTTGGCCCATACAAAGCAACTACATCAGACTCTGTAATTATGAATAATTTATTCAGTAATGAGAATTCTGCACTAAGGTTGTATTTCAGAAATAATGACGCTTTCATTTTAGATAGAGGTTTTAGAGATAGCATGCCTTTGTTGGAAGGATGTGGCTACAAACCATTTATGCCAGAATCTTTGTTAGAAGGCAAGCACCAGTTAACTACAGCTCAAGCAAATAGAAGCCGCTGCGTTACCATTTGCAGATGGGTGGTGGAAGTTATCAATGGCTACTTCAAAAGAGATTTTAAATTACTTAGGCAAGAATATTTCCATAGATCACTTCTCAACATGATGCAAAACTTCCAAATTGCAGCAGCTTTAATAAACGAGTTTGGTGCTCGCCTGCAAGATAATGTCAATGCAAATGAAATATTAAGCATTATTAGAGAAAAGATGAATTTAGAAAACAATCTGGCTAGTATGGTTGAGTCTGTCAATATGAATAGGAGAACCTCCAATTTCCAAAGCACGACCGCGGACAGAAGTAATATTTACTTTCCTGTCTTAGAATACAGGGATCTAATTTTATTTGCCTTAGGAACGTACCAAATAAGACAGGCCCGTTCGTATTACGGCGAGCATGTACATTTCCACGGCGGGTGCAGGATTAAAGTATGCAGTCAGCGACTTAATTCGGCTGAGTACAACCTTAGAGGCAGTGGTGACACTACCTTAATAAGAGGTAAAATAAAGTCACGCCATGTCTCTAGAAGACAATATTATGTATACATAATAATAGAAAATAATGTACCCGGTCGAGCAGGAATAGAAGAGTACTGTTGTAGTTGCTTAGTTGGAAGACGAACTGTTGGATGTTGCGCTCATACAATGACTGTGGTATGGTATTTAGGATGGGCCAGACATCAACCAAACATTTTAGCACCCGCAGGTTTTCTTGATGACATTGTGGTTAGGGATGATGAGGAATAAATATTAAAAATATGTTTTGTTTTTTTTTAAATCAAACCTACCAATGACCTACTCCTACCATATTATTAATTAAATATATGTATAACTAGTACTAGTAAATAGTTTGTTTAGATTATTAAATAAATATTCTTTTGAACATTTATTTACGTAGGTACCTTTATATTTATATAATATTTTGACTCCAACCCACTAAAACTCCACGGTGTCCTCCTCTTCGCTTTAGGCGGGAACACGGGCACGCGTTAGCACTCATCCGCGAACCCGCCGCGGCTGTCCGTCACCGGACCCTGCTCTCGGGTACACCACCCATCACCGGCGCACCAGAACACATGGCACGCCGTAACCACCCCAGGAACCAACACAGCACCTAGGCGCCAGACAACCCCGCATCTGGGCACCCAATGGGACCAGCCACTTGCGACGAGCCAGATAAATGGCCCCGTCGCCTACTATTTTTGGGCCGCAAAGGATAGGGAGAGCGGCCAACAACATACCGACACTCCTCTTCCACTGCGGCAAAAGACCTGACGAGCGGCCCCTCCTCGGATTCCTATTAGCTTCACCGTGGGGGTCAAGCCACGGGTACTGAGGCGGGGGGGCCGCCTCGTCAATGCTGAACCCACCGGGGGGATTTACGTAGGTACCTTTGCCGCATTTGTGACGCAGACCTACGCACGTCGCGGACAGCTAGGCTTATACTTCTTAATACTTTATCCGTAGTTTATTTTACTCTACAAATACATTTCTATCAATGATATTATAAGTGTTAGGCAGGTATTTGTATATTTATTTTTAGGTTAGGGTCTGTTGCTGACAAAACATAACCTCTTGAACTTCGAACTTGAATATCTTTAATTCCCGACCTCCTATAAAAGTATAACTAAAAGACAAAACTGTTCAGGAATAAAGACTCTGTATTTTAACATATTTTTCATCGGTAGACGCAATAAAAAAAATGTCAACAAAAATTTGTTCGGGATCTTGCCAATGTTCTTTAAAAAATTAGTTGCTTAGATAAAAAAATCTTTTTCGTTTCTATAGTTTCTGTTCGATCTATAGATATCCCTCTTCAAATATTTCGTGTTTGAATAGATACACCATATATATTGAATAGGTTTGCTAAAAAAATAAATAACTTTTCTTTGTGTTAGTGTAGGTACTTAGGTATAATTTTTGCACTCACATAATATACAGCAATATTAAATTATAAAAAAAATTACGGACGAATCGAGCACCTCCTCATTTTTTCAGAACCCAAATTCAAACTGCCTCGTTGGTCTAGTGGTCGCAAGAGCTACTGCTGAGCATGAAGTCCTGGGTTCTATTCCCAGGTCGGGCAAAACGTTATTGGGTATTTTTTTAATTTCTCAGCAGCAGGCCGGAGTCTGGATTTGTGCCTGGTTGATGGAAATAGGCTCGCCCCCTATTACATGGGGCTTAAGCATAACTGGCGAAATGTGGGTGTACAATAGGTACACCTCTGCCTAACCCTTCTGGGATTGCAGCCGTGATGTTATGTTATGTCATGGTAACGGTAATTTGGATGAAGTTCAACAATGCCTAAAATTACATTATTTATCAAATCTGTTGTAATTAAGCACTGCTCCTTTGAAAGTTTTGTATCGAGAACTTTATCAACTGCGGCCCGGAGCCGCTTCTGTTAAATTGACTTTGTGTTTGAGTTATCCTGAAGGATAATTAATGATGGAGCACAACAAACATATTATCTTACAGTGAAGATGGTAACTGTTTTCGATGAGAAGATTTGGATAACTGTCGAAGTAGAAACATGAGAACTGAGCCTGTTGTTTTCCTTTTTTTTAACACAAATTAAAATTCTTGAGAAACTTTATGTTATAAACTTGATAGAGTGCTCTACTTACAGTAGTAAACATACCTCAAACTAAGTCAATTTCCTTTTTACTTTTAAAGCAAAGTGTAAAAAGATTCATGAGCCAGCGCTTTATTTTATTATTATAATTAATTGTAACATCGTAGCCTTCCTTAATTGATAAGATTCTTTACAAAATTAAATAGGTAATTTTATCCATGGAGATTTTTCTCCATTAATAATTAATGCTTTATAGCTTTAACAGAAATTAAAACGATGAAAACTAAGAGGAACTTTAACCCCGACCCGACCCACTTTACATTGGAAAATCCTTGTAATGTTCCTCTAGAATTACTGTATTTGTAAAATTGAGAACGTAATTGTTTTTCTTCCGATTTTATAGAAGAAAAAAAAGAATTAACGTTTTCCCAAACGTGAAGAAGTACATTATTAATTATTCCGTTTACAGACGACACTGCAATGTTACCTACTAATTTCTTAATTTTTGACATACTGTAACGTTGTAACGTTCCGTATTTTTAATACATACCTGTATACATTAAATATTGATTTAAAGCATTAAATTCGGCTTCATATAGGCATTATTATCATATGTTTACTTCAAAACCAAATTGCCGATGTCTACATTCAACGCAATGCGCGCGACCTTCAGTCGCCCCAGTCTAACTCGTTTGTGTAGCGAACTCTTGTTGCCTCGCCCCTGTCGTCTTTCGCGGCAGACCCGAGAGGCTGGAGCCCTACGCGGCACGGCACACCGTCTTATGCTGGTATGACGGGCGCACGTTCACGTCACTGCTCTCAGCAGTGGCGCGACTTTACGCGTGTGTCCGTACCCACAGCCACGGTTGTCGCCGCAACAGTTTTATTGACTCATATTAGTCAACTTGGTTAACATCTGTGTTTTCGTAACCCCCATATTGGGTAAGTATTGAACAATGTCGCTTTTATATTTTGCGTTTTAATTCCTATCTAGGTCATCCTAGGGCTATGTCGACTGACGTTAGAAATATTATGGAAATTTGGTTCAGATTATGTATTGTTACCAGAAAAATTTAATCTACCTTTTAAAAGTCTTAGCAAACAATGCGTCCCGTTTTGTTATCATGTATTAGTCGGATCAGGGGTGGCTGAGATGCGAAACATCGGGTCTTCTTCACGATCCGACACAGTTTAGTGTGGGCACTGCAGTGGGTACTCGAACGAAAAGATAATTCGATTTAAAACAACTTTAATACACTGGCTAACGAAATAAACACGTGTAACGGAAACAGACACGTGCGTTGGTACTGAGCGTTTGCCAAGACTGTCCAAGCTCAACCGTATTCTGTTGACTGTTGCAACACTCGGTCTCTCTGCCAGTCCTCACTGCATCCCCTCCACCGACGATCGTGTCCAAGCGGTAGGGCTTGCTTGTTTCCGATCACATGATCATTCGTTTATGAATCAAATAGTTAGATGGCGCTGTCCGCTGTACTGTGGCGCCATCCATCCACGACACGGCCATCCCTGACTAGCACCCGTCCTCGGGTGTAGCACCTGTGGACAAAATATGCTCAGAGAGTAAAATAGCTCGGCTATCCTGCCAATATCTTATCACAAAGGTAGCTCGGCTATCCTGCCATACAATCTTAAAACCAACAAAATTAAGATCGTAAAATTTAAAATCATTACAAATTCAACAGTCTTACTAGGGCTTGCAAACAAAATCATCAGGTCAAGTCGCGACGATTAACAGGTTCAAGTTTTAAGTCACGTTATACATCGGATCTCTGATAAGTCAGTCAGTCAATCGATTGAATTTTTTGCCAGTCTGTCCATCGACCAGTCATTCTATATAGAAAGCGCCAGTCCTTCGGCAACTGCCAGTCCTTCGGCGAGTGCCAGTCCTTCGGCGAGTGCCAGTCCTTCGGCGAGTGCCAGTCCTTGGGCGAGAGTCATTCCTTCGGCGAGAGCCAGTCTATCGGCTTCGTAGCAACTTATCGGCTTCGTAACGATAGCGCTGTCCGCTGTACTGTGGCGCCATCCATCCACGACATATTGTGCCGTTGTAGTCCATCAGAGAACAAACAAAAGAGACTGAAAAATACATCCAGCAGAAAAAATAAAACAGTGTTGAGCTGTAGACTGCTCTTGAGTGGAATATTATTTTAAAAGTTTGCATGTTATTATTCAGACCATTGTGAATTCAGTTTGTGTTATCGATTAAATAATTATTATTTGTCAACTCCTACGAGAATCGACATGAGCTTTTCCTAGTCTGCATAAAGTTTAAAAAAATTAACACAATATTACACTGATGTTGACATTATTCCGAGTCTACATAACTAATTGGATCCTTTTTCTTCGTCGTTCATGATTTTTTCTAAATTATTTGGAACCCTGCTGACTGAATTGCACGTCCGTGTCGCAGTGACTTCACTGAGCTAATCAAATTGTAAGAGCCGGACAGCGTAATCAGAGGGGCAATCAAGATTACCCGGAGGCTACTACGCGAACATTACGTGGTATTGAAGAAGTTCGTTATGTCAATGTGAGGAAGAGACGCAATGGATGCCTAACTTAATTATTGCGTCGCCGTGCCTGCGTGATAACGGTAATTGATAAGAGTTCTGCAGGAGTTACATAGTTACGTAAATGACTGCCTCGAATTTTTTACTTAATTAGAATTATATAATTATTACTCAAATACTGTATTACTTTTCATCCCTTTTTTTTTTTGGGTGGGAAATCATCAAATAACTTCTCCCGCTCTGGCTGGAGCGGGAGGGCGTGTCAGACTTTTACTGACTTAAACCCACCCGTGTTCCTTCAGTTGCCTGTGTCAGGGCCACGGTTTTCTCTTTAGAATTACCCGCGACCCTGATTCGTCGGCCCTTTCGGACCCCGTCACTTTGTGCTGACATCTCTTTGAAGCACGCGTGGAACACGACGCGCCGTCGACCCGGGCCTGGTCCTTACCGGACGGCGAGCTACCCGTTGCTCGCCGTTCGCAAGCCCGCGCCTACGGTGGCCGGGAATCTGCAAGCGACTCCCGACGCCCAGGGCGATTCCTGCGGCGACTAGGGGCGTGAGGGCGCAAGGATCTCTCCTTCACGTGCTCCGCCCCCTCCTTCGCGAGTATTACTGCTTCGCAGAAGGAGGTGACGGCTTTCCATTCCCTCTCGCTCCGTACCAGGGCCTGGACCAGGGCTAGACATGACAGATCGCCGCCGCCGATCGCCTCCGCGAGGACACTGCGGTGCTCCGCCCAAGCTGGGCAGACCTCCACCGTATGTTCCACCATGTCCTCCGGGCGATCCACACAGTGGTGACACCGGGGCGTTTCCTCCCGCCTTATGCGAAACAGGAACCTCCCGAAACAACCGTGTCCGGTGAGGACCTGTGTCAGGCGGAAGATGAGGACGCCGTGGCGCCTCTCCAACTACTCCTCAAAGAGGGGACTTACCGCCGCTATTGTGGCGTGCCCATACTTTTCATCCCTATCTGACCGATAGGGATGAAAAGTTTAAGCCCTCTTCCTCGCTCCTACTTTGTTGTGCTCGACAGAGTCCACAATTATCGTGTCTTTGTATAACCTACCACCTTAGTTCCGATTGTGGAATGCAATAAATATATCCGCAGAAGGAGGTGACGGCTTCATCTTCATCTAACTACGGAACCCTACACTGTGTATGGTCATGGGTTATGGCAATTGCCCATTTTTGACCATATAAACTAACGTGTAAATCTAAATCTCTAAATGCAATCTAACAAAATTAACGAAAAGCTAAATCGTTAAAGGAAAATGCAGTAGATAGAGTTTAGATCCGTGATAGTGACACTGACATTGTACTTACTAAGGTATTTAGAAATTGTGACATTAATTTAGATATTAGTAATATTTTTTTTCATAATTTTAACAGTGTAAACATTTTATTTATTGGATAATACAAAAAAAAAACGACATCGTCACATACATCTCTGTAGTTGAAGATTAATGTCGTTGAAATGTGCCCTATTCTCAAAGTTCGGTTTTCGCTACTCCGCTTTAAACCTAAAACGACTTTCCGGAGAATCTTCAATATACAGCAGCGTTCAACAGACCAGAAATAAGCTGATACTGCTCTATACTTATTTGGGATTCTCAATCCTTTTTGAGGTCTGAATAAGAAATTACCTCATACAATATCATACACTATGTCTGATATTACACTCGGTCACGGTAATAATAGCATACAGTATTGTAACTCGGCTTATCTTTAAAATAATAGCCGCGCGGTACGTAAACATGCGATAGGGCTGCCCGCCTCCAGCATTTTAATTACATTTGCCTACTTTGTGTTTCGATTTACTTTTGTGATTGTTAATTTACTTTTGTATATAAACAAATAAAATACTTTGTGAGTTTAATAGGAAGTGTTCAATAAAAATGCCTTATGTTTTTTGATTGTTAGATTTAATTAAAAATACATGTTTACGTTTGAATAACAAATCGGTCTTATAAATGATAATGCCAGATCCTGCCCCAGCTATTTACAGGAATCATCAATTAGTGAAAATAGTTGTAATGATAATAGGACCTTTTCATAATACATAGTTTTTCAGTAGAACTTGCCGATTACAAATCAATGATAAAAGGAATTCAACCCCTGAATTTCCTATTGCGTTACTTATTGCGCATGATACACAACAAAAAAAAGTTTTAAATACCTGTAAAACAAAAACTCATATTACAATTATATTAACTATGATAATGCGTAACGTATATGTTGTTTAAATCGCTTTTTAACCATTACAAACTGCACCTAACCTAAAATCAATGTATTTATAATTGTTTTAAGATTTTAACAGAAACCGCAAGTTCTACAGGCATTAGGACAAATGTTTAGTTAACGGTAACAGCTTTAAGATGCTGCATATTGTAGGCTTGTAAATGACTTTTTGATCACACCCTTTGTACCGGTGATATTCTCATAGATCTATAGATCTGTCTCATGTGCTAGAATGGTCAAGACAGGTTTGTATTTTATTTAATAAAATGAAATGAAATTGTCTATTCTTCAAGTAGGACACCGGCATGACTTTTATACGCTATGTAAAAATGCTTAATTGAGTTGATGTTTCCAATCTGACCCCCTGAGAAGAAATGGTGAAACAGACTTAGGCGAAGCGTGAATATCCTGTGCACAAAACAGGTATTTTTTCTATTATTTAACCGTTTATGTACACAAATATAGAAATGGACTAAAATAAAAAAAAACAGTAAAATGGGTACATAGGAGATGATTATTTTTAAAGAAATCTCTTCCAGCTAGTCGTACCACCAGTCAGTCTACCAGGGGCCCTATTATGAACTCTTATTTCCAGGCAGTTTACGGCGTAAACAGAATTGCCTAGCAATTTCGTATTATGAACTCGTCAAACAAGCCAGTCAGCGATCACGTGACACCCTGGCCGACTTCTGGCCGAATATTGCCTCGCAATACCGTATTACGAACGTTCGTTTGACATTTCGTTCCGTATTAGAACTGTCAAAAAGTAACCTCACAATCTATTCAGTTTACGCTGCTTCAGAGGAGCTTTTCACATGGAACAAAAGAAAATATAATCATGTGTGATGAAATGAATTGTTTGAGTTCCTGGAAAGTGATTCTTCTCAACAAACTTGTGAATCAACTAATAAAAGGAAACGACTTCGTGACCAATCTAATGCGTTCGACATGGATGATGTGCAGTTCACGACTTGGGACTGAATCTTTGTGAACAGCTGAGGCCTCACATGTCATGAGACGTGTGATCGCACGCAAGGCTAAGAATAGTAAAATACACTTTCCACTAAATAAATACAAGGATAATAAACGTATTATTGAAATCCTAACAACGGCCTTTCCTTTTGGTGTTCACCTTTAACCCATAACGGGCTTACAAAATCCACGGATTTATCCGTGAAGACTAAGGTAGTTGTTTTTATTAAGTATGAACTTTACGTAAAGTTTTAACTAAACATTATTCTCATTTTAGGTATTGGTTGCATTATCATAGTATGCTACTGGCTTCTACCAACGCCCCACTGGTGATATAGGCTCTCATTCAATGTCCCAGCCAACATTTTCTATAGTAGATGCAAATCACAGATTTCTTCAGACTTCTTGGAAGTAGTATAAAAACTCCAACAATCTTTCCAGCTGAACATAAGTTAGGTAACGCGCCGACGAGGCGAGGGCGAGAACGCTCATCCACTATTAAAATAAAACTTACATTGTATTAATATTATATAATGTTAAAAACATGAATATTAGTTGAAATAGTCAATAACACTTTCGCCATCTTTTGTTTATACTCGTACTCCGTAAATCTTAGAATGGATCCTTACATTAAACAAACAATACGATAGTGTTCTTTCATATTGTTATTGTTAATAGGTAATGTTTGTCAAACAATACTTTAATTGAAGTTGTCGAATTCCCCGCTGACCTTCAAGTGGAACACGTTCGGAAACCTCGCGTTACAATTTGCAAACAGGAAATATTATACAAATTATTATAATCTAGAATAGCACAATATAAATTGCGTTCATATTTTCACCTACTATACTAAACTAACTAGTTTAATATACGGTATTTATTATTTTTATTATAAAATAAGTGATTTAAACAAAACCGTAAGTTCCCTATAAATATATAATTGGGTTTCTGAACGTTACGTCAGAGAATTACAAGCCAGCCATAGACAAACTACCCAGCGTGAAGTCGCTCAGAACTAGGAATGTCATAATACGAAAGGGGAATGCCCACCATCCATAGACACTTCGGCCATGAGTGCACATACTTTATAGTATATGGATAGGATAATATGCAATTTAAATAATTAAGTGGTAATGGAACTGGTTTAAAAAAAAGTTCGGGTTTTTAAAATAAAACAGTTTTTTCGTTTGACAAACAAAATTGTTTTACAATAATTTTAATAAGGTATTTTAAAATCTTATACATCATTTGTATCGTATACAATTAGAACATCGTCCAAGAATTGAGCAGGAGGAAAAATATTACTCTGATGTCGTGCCCACCCGAGATACCAAATAACTATCATTACATGGGCACAGCATCCTAGCGTTCGACGGCCAACGATACAGTTGCAACAATATTTTTTAATTGCACTTAGACCAGAATCATTGCCATTAATTAATATATATACAAAATATACTTTCCGACTGATATGTCGACTTGCGATTCTAGCCCTAAGTAAAGAGCAGTTAGGACTGAAGTTCATTCCTTCCACAGTACTGCTCCTCTGGTCATTGCAAACCTCAATCTGATAACAACCATTGAATCTCATATGTTCTCCATAGTAGGAGCGTGCTTGTTTTAATTGGTATGTGCCACAAGAAATTAATATTAAATCACTGTAAGTTAGGATTGGGAATTCTCTAACGTTTTCTGAATTCACATTAATGTTTCTAAAGTCTGCCCTAGCTCTATTTAAGTTGCGTTGCCTAACATAGTCAGATAGATCGTTTAGGGTTTCCATATTTCTATGAACTATTTCAAGAATTTGAGACGCATCATCCCTGTCCGTTATTCTTGTGTGGAATTTATTAATTAAAGCAGCAGCCACAGCTAGGTCTACCATCAGGTGTGTGGAAGCCCTGTTAAAATAGTTTTGACGAAATATTTTAAATGCAGTTTTAAAAATGCCATTTACTACCTCGACTACCCATCGACACATGGTGACGGCTCTGGATCTATTAGCATCCCTTGTTGTCAACTGAGATTCACCTTCTTCTGGAGACAAAGGTACATGTACGTGATAACCACAACTTTCTACAAGTGACAGTGAGTCCCTAAAACCTCTATCTAGTATGAACACATCTCCAGTTTGGAAGTATTGTCTTAATGAACTGGATTCATTATCAAATTCTTTATTTATTATATCCGCATCTGAGGTCGTCGCTGGATAAGGACCAAGAATATCTATGATGTAACCATCACTACACACAAAAAGGAAAGGCTTTACAAGGTTACGATACTTGTGTAATGAGTACGTTTTTTTTTGGTATAGATAATTGGAACTTTTTTCTATATATATATATATGTTCCATCAGCAATTACAATGGGCCTCCTCACATCTCCACCATAAAGACCATTTGGGATCAGTAGATTCCTTTGAGCTATTTCTGCTCTAGATATATGATTTATGCCCAAATTGTTTGTAACAAAGTCCTGATTTAATATTTCACGAGCCATTTTCATAAGGCGCTCCAAGGTGCTTCTTGGCACTTGAAATAATGCCGACATGCGTTCGTCACTATCACCTGTTCTTAACTTCATTAGATATGCAGCAAGTGCAAAAGAGCCTCTATGTTTATTTGAAAGTCTGGGAACTTCAGACAGAATTTGTTGAAATTGTGACTTTGTTAAGCCTATATAATAATGTACAGTATGCTCAGGCATACTCAGAATATTTTCAAAATCTAAATGATATTGCATATTGTCTTTAAGCAATGAAGCAAAATCTTCAATTTGTGCTGTACTAAATGTTTTGATTGGATTATATATTGATTCTAAAAGTAAATTCCAGGAGGTGCTACTTAAATGGTAATTACAGATTCTACAATCCGGCGGTACATAATAATTGTACTCACAAAATAGATGTACACGCAGTGGTGATGGAACAGTGAGCCGATTGGTCTCGTTACAGCCAGGAAAAAAACATTGAGTTTGAGTGTTTGGTGCTCTTATATAGTTAGGCAACAGTATACTATGAGATGGGTCCAAGATTTGTTGTCCTGCTGGCGATGCACTGCCAGCTACTTCAGAGTGCAATGATGGCAGACTGGTTGGTTCAGATTCCCGTTCTGCAGTTGAATGTGACGCTGCTCTGTCCGTTCTTCGCCAGCAATTATGGCACAAACGAGATGACGATGGCAACTGAATAAGTAATAAAAATTAAAGCTCAATGACTAAAAAAAGAAAACCTGGATTAGTGTGGTTGTGGTTCAAGTAAATATTTAATTAAAAAAACCTGTATTTACGTGAAATACAACAACACAAAAGAAGCAGAATATTTTGTGTTGTTAAGCCAACGGTCTAAGAATTATGTATCAGTATTAAATATCATAACCATACTTGTATATATTCAAAACTGTTGATAACTTACCTCACGTGGTGCAATCTGACGGGCAATCACACTCTTTATGAGTTCTTCACGTGGAGTATCAGACCTGATTGTATGAGACCTTATTCTCAAAAGTGATCTGCCACAACTGATGCACACTTGTCCATGACCAACAATCTGTGCATTTTGCTGCTCGCCAGTTGGGTGTCGTATTTGATTCCAGGCTGCAGTGCAACACGAATGACACACCAAACTGTCACTCGACACTTGTATCTAATAAAGAAGTCATAATGGGTAAAATTTTGTATCGTTTGGCAGGAAAAGGGGGCGGGGAGGTGGCGGGGGGTGCTCACCTCCGCAGCTTCGGCTTACTGGTCGCCTCCGGCGACCAGCTTCAGCCGCTACGGCTCACAAGGGTGCCTATGCTTTGTTTGGCGGGCGGGGGTTACACTCTAGGGGTAGGAGCCAAAACACTAAGTGGAGTCGGGGTGCCCCGATTCGGTATTGGAACAATGTCGACCTATTTTAACCATGAAGTGGGGTACACTAACTTCTCACAACTCTTGTAGAAACGGAATGAATGTAAACAAAAGACACTGACACATGACGCAAATAGCGTTTAAGTTTTTTTTATGTTCCGTTTCATAGATTTTGCACGACATTTCACAACACAGACAATACACTAGTGCTGATTTGGTTGTCAATCGCCGATTTTAACGTTTCGTTACGTTGTTAATCTAATTGGAGGTTAGAAACATTTATCATTAATTTCTCGAAAAATATGCATTACCTTATAATAAGAGTGGTAGCGTTACAAGTTTACACAGACATTTTTTTTTTCTTCTTCTTTTAATGATGATGGTCTGGCTGTTTGAGTACTTTACGCGGCCTCCCCAAATGTCCTTTCGTTCATGATCGTTAGATTCAATGATCGTTGAGCTCCTTAGTTCTGAGTTGAGCTGCACGATGATTGAAGAATGGGTGCACTGACTGGACAGGTCCACTCAAATACGCGTGGTTCTTTCCTCAAAAGACCATTTCAGACACCAGTCTACATGGTCCTCATGTGATATGACCAAGATTATTTTCATATTTTTATTTACACTTTGACATTGATGGACTTTATAAATGCAATTACATTTACTTTGTAAAGTATTATACAATTTTAATTATTGTGAATGTGAAGACATTGTGGATTTGTTGTTTTTCTTTAATGCATTTTTTTTAATTATTAGTTTTAATCATGGTCTGGCAGTTTGTGTAATTTATGCGGCCTACCCAAATGTCCTTTCTTTGGTAATGTTCGTCGAATCGTTTAGCTCCTTTAGTTCTGTGTTGAGCTGCATGACAACTGACAAATGCGTGCACTGACTGGACAGGTCCACTCATTCTGTGTGGTTCTGACCATTTCAGACCAAGATTATGTCTGGACTTTAAAAGAGACTGTGACCTCTGAGTTTGTTTCGGCGTTTCTTCTCAGAGTAGTCAGATAGGAAAACCCCGATCTCACCCAATTTTTAAAATATGATTGACGTGTAAAAGTGTTTGTACAAACCTATTTACAGATATTAAAATCATTTATCATAATCATTTATCAATTACAATCAGGGAACTCAACCCTACCATATAACCCTTTTTACCCCCGAAGTCCTGCCAAACGATACTAGACCCAACCCGTCATAATTATTAGATATCTTAAAACAACATTGATCTATTTAAAATGCATTTCTTTAAGGAACACATAAAACTGGATCAACTATTTACCTGCTGTGGTTTAAGCCATTGTTGTACAACATTTCGCACTTCTGCTATTTCCAACAAATGCCTTCGCATTCTCGTGACATTTAAACTACAATTAACACAGCGTAAATGTCCTTTTGAATGAATTACCCGTAGCTGGGAAGAACTCGGGCGAGTTTCAATGCTGGGGTCTTCATAACTTGTGGTTATCGAGTCAAAGTTCATGCTGGAATTATCGTGAGAAGCGGGAGCGGGGTCCATGTTCAGGCCGTGGTCGTCAGGGTTATAAACATCGTTGGAGTCCATTTAATAAGCTTATTCGTTGGTTAAAATAACAAATACGCATGAAAATAAACTCTGTGAGTCAAATGCAAACAGTGAAAGAAGATTTTTGTCAATTGACAATTGGCTTGACAGCCGGAAGGCGTAACTCAATGTTGTCACCCCACAAACAAAAAAATAATAAATCGACATCGATTATTTATTCGATAACATAATCACCACTGAAACTCCACTGAAGCTAGGTACGTTTTTGTAAATATATTTTCCATATCATGCTCGACCTGATACCTATCATTATCGAAAACATCAGTCACTATATGGTCCCTGATATTTAGGTACAAATTTTCGACTATGTCCTGACGATGGAATTTCTCTTTCAATACTAACTAGATCCCCTACTTTAAATGTGTTTGGAGTAAATGTGTTTTTATCATAATAAGAATTTTGTTTGTTTTGGTAATTAGTAATATAATCATTAATTTTTTCACGAATTTCGTTAAGGGATTCTTTGCTAATATTATGATCTACATCAAGTGCTGTTTTTTTCTACTTTCTGCCATTCCTATCCAATGAGTTCCTAAAAGAGCCTCCGAAGCCTTTATTGTGCGTGTTGTTGAGACCCCATTGGACATCAGAAATATAAAAGTCCCATTTCTTTTCATTTTGCCCTGCACATTTGGCACTGAGTGACGCGAGCAAAGTGCGATTATAGCGCTCGACTAGCCCATTTGCTCTTGGTGTAGCCACCGCATTGAGTACGTGTTTGACGACCAAATTATTTAAAAAGTCTATAAATTTGGAACTAGTAAACGATGAACCCCTGTCTGAAATAATTCTTTTGGAAATCCCAAAAATACTGAAGTACTCTCTTAACTTATCAATGACAATAGACGGTTTTGTGCTACTTACCAGTTTTAATATGAAAAATTTTGTATAGGCATCAATAATTACCAACAAATGTGTGTTAACCCTAGTGCTTTTAACAAACGGGCCAACATGGTCAAAGTGTAGCGTGGCAAATGCTGAATCTATTTTTGGGATGGGATGTAACGGAGCTTTTTATTAGATGAAGCTTTTGTATGCGCATTCGAGCAAAGCGTCGCATCTTACTAAACCATTTATTTTGGCAAGGGTTTTATCAAAAGCAAAATGACCGATGTCATCGTGGCAGGCACCACCCATTTTCCCCCCTCTTCAGTGAGACGATATAATTTGTTGTTTTTAACCATAAACTTTTTACTAGTATCGACTACGTTAGCTGACTCCGGACTCTGAAGTATAGATGTTTTACGCTGTATTTCTAATTCTGCCTGCTGGACGGTGCTCAGCCAGTCGTTATCGGTTACCACCATGACGTCAATGGCTTCACTTATAAAGGAGTCAAGGGTATCGTTAGGTAATGGATTTCTACTCAGTGCATCAACGTACGCCATTCTCTTACCAGGGCGGTACTCAATAGAAAAATTGAATTCCTGCATCGAAATCCACCACCTGGCGACCCTGGGAATTAGGTCCCGTTTCAAAAATGGGGCCCGCAATGAATTGCAATCCGTCAAGACTTTAAACTCAATACCTATTAAATATACGCGAAACCGTTGTAGAGAAGCGACCAAAGCGAGGGTTTCACGTTCGTATACAGTCATGTGTTGTTCGTCAACCGTGGTCTGTCTACTGTAATACGCCACTGGTTTAAGTACGCTATATGTATCTCTTTGCATTAGCATGCCAGCAATTCCTATCTTACAAGCATCTGTGTGTAACTCAGTCGTAGCATTAATATGGTATGGCGAAGCCATTAATGAACTACACAACCCGATGAACTGCCTAACACTATGCTGACTAGTGGGTTCCGGGAAATCACGAACTACTTCTATATTTTTAGACCCTGGTCTAATACCTTCCTTACCGAGTTCAAATCCCAGATAATCGACAGTTTTACAAACGAAACAACATTTACTAAGTTTAAGCGTCAGACCGGCGTTATCAGAAGTTCGAGCATTTGTTGCAATTTCAATAGCCCTTCTTTAATCGTTTTTGATGGAATTATAATGTCATCCATATACGCTGAAGCTATGCCCCGTGCGTTTCCCAAGACCAAATTAATCATTCGCATAAAGTTTGATGGAGCGTTGGCAACACCGAAAGGCATTCGATTGAACTCAAATTGACCATCAGGAGTGACGAACGAGGTTTTGTGACGGATGACTTCTTTAATAGAAATTTGATAGTAACCAGATGCTAAATCAAGGGTAGTATACTCGTAAAACTCATAACCTGAAAGATCGTCTAGCTAATCATCAATTCTAAGCAACGGATAATTTTCTTTATAAGTTTTTCTATTTGGGGCCCTGTTTTCGACACACAACCTAACATCACCAGTTTTCTTTTTGACGAGTACTACACAGGACTTGCGTATCACGACGTCGATGGTCTTATGATATCACAGTCTATGAATTCCTTAACCATTTCACGAACCCTGTTTTTTTCACTAAAAGGTAACCTGTACGGTCGATAAACTACTGATTGATCATCCTTAAGATTAATGGACATTTCGGTGACATTAGTTTTACCTAGCTCTTTTAAATTAAAAGTGAAACAGTTTCGATACTCACTAAGTAACCGGACTAACAATTCAATAGTTTTTTCATCCATACTTCCATCAGACTTTGTATCTTGTGTTGAAATAGCTTGCCGTGACATTGAAGTATGAATTTTAAGAACGTCACCTACGTTTTCATAATCGGACACTAAATTAGCCTGCAGACACCTCGCTATCGTACTACCCTTTATAAGAATAAATGGATGGGAAGACAACTCTTTTATTAGTGCAACACCGAAGCCGGCAGCAACCAAGAACAGACCCTGCACGAGATAATTCTCTTGTCCCCATTTAAACCTATTACTTCCGTCTATGTAGACATCGCCAATATGGTACGGTCGGTCCTAAACTCTACCTATGAGAGCCCGTCTATTGTGGTGTCATAAGAGCAAATTAATTCGATCCTCTGTTTTCGGGACACCGTTGCTGTACGAACATGAAGTGAAATGCTAACCTTTTCGATTAAAATATGAGACTGTTCAGTAAACGACCTTCCAACTAGCAATAGCTGCTGCAAGAATTTATCAGGAACAACAAGGAGTTCAACGCGAGCCCTAGCATTGTCAATTTGGATGTCAACGAGACATTTGCCTAAAGGTTGAACCACAGAGTTGTCGAATCCTTTAAACATTGGTAAATTAGCATCTGCCTTCCATTCGGTATTGATGTCTGCGACTTCCGAACCTTTTAACGAGAGTTACTGAACTACCAAAATCTATTAAACTATCCTTAGGAATGCCGTTGACTAGAGCTTGTTTATGATATTTAGCGGCATTTGAATCTTTATCATCTATTATCATGACTGGCTTGGAGGGATTGTTACTATCGGTGTTTTTTTTTGTAGACTCTGTACATTGAGCAGCCAAATGGCCATAACGCGAGCAATTATTACACTTTATGACTGGTTTCGTACATTGTGACCTATAATGCCCATATTGTGAGCAATTATAACATTGAACTGAACGTTCCCTAGCTTCTTTATTATCCGAACTCTTATCATAATTGGTACTGTTATCATTAGAACGGACTCGTTTTCTATATGCATTGATTTGTTATGTGACATGATTCCTAGCACTCTTTAAATCTGGCAGCAATAGGTCTGGACTTTCAAATCGAGCCGCATCTGCCCCTAAACGAACGCTACGATCTTCGATCCCAAATATAATGCAGTCTACTGCCCTTTTACCCTGGATCCCACAACGATTCAATAATAATAATATTCTTCTAATGAGTCGTTGAATTTTGCACGCTTATTCAGCATTGTAAAGAGCAATTGTCCGTTATTTTCACTACTAAGAAAGGCTAAGGACAAAATGTATCGTCTGTTGGTCGGTCCAGTTGTAAATCATCGCGCATTCGTTAACCTTATGAATACATATATCTATCGTTTGCTCTTTATGGGCAGGGTCAAATTCAGGGACTGTATTTTGGTAAGACAATTTGCTATTAGCGGCGTTATTACTTATCACTTGTAATGCTTGTACAAGTTGCCCTACACTAACATTATTGGTCATAGCATGCAAAACGGTACCTGGTGTTACTCTTTCTTCTTCTTCTTCTGGTACACCACGGTGCTCGGTGCGTTCCCGCCGGCCAGCAGAACTGAGGACTTGGCTCCTGAAGGGGCTGCTACACCCTCTCTGATTGCCAGGGCTGCGCGCTCGAGAGTTGCTCTTTTTCGCATGGTTGCAGGAATGGCGTACCGCCTTACGTGCCGAGCTGCTTGCCCGGTGATCAACCAAGCCTCTTGCCCGGTGACTACTGGGGCTTCGCACCTGCTGTCTTGATGAGTTTTCTTCTCGCCGGCTTGACGTCCGTTCCCGACGGCTTGAGGGGTTTAGCGCCCGCTGGCTGCTGGAGTTGTGAACGCGATGCCTGCTGAAGTTCCGCTCTCGCTGTCTTAGACAACTGTGCTCCCCAAGCCTAGGAGGAATGCGTGCTCACAGACTGCTAGAAGGACTGCACGGCCTCTTGCTCGTAGAGCTGCGTGCCTGATGGCTGATCGAGCTGTTTGCCTGGTCACCGCCTTGGCGACGTGCCCACTTGCATGAAGGGCTGCGTGCCCGATCCCTAGAGGGACTGCGCCCTCGATCCCTAGAGGGACTGCGCCCCCGTTGGCTGGCAGGACTGCGTTCCCGCTCTCCGGCAGGAATAGGCGTCTGGCACCTGGACTGGCTATGTAATCGGAAACGTGTGCGACTTGGCTGCCGTCTTCTAGAGCCAAGGATAGGACGAACGTAGTCCATTTTCTGTAAACACAATAACTTGGCTACAAAATATTGAAACAATAATACAATATGGCTCAACGACAGGTTTCAAACAATAAAATGAACAAACACAGAGAAATATGTATTCGTCCTTAATGCTATGAAATAAAATGCAAGCTGTATTGTATTTCACTTATCGTCCATGGCACATACATAGAACAGGCCAGTAACAAATAAAACTAACACGAAACGAATTTGCAAATTCACGAGGATTAAACCTTTATAAATCTTACCAAAAGAAAGTGAATATATCGTTTTAGATGCTTATGCCGTTCCCACGTAATTTAAATATTATTTCAATGACTTTGTTATCAAGTCCAATAATATCACTATTAAATCTATGAGCGAAGTAAAGTAAGTAAAAAAAAACGAGACTTACCTATCCCACTTCTGATTTGTTGGACTCACAATTCAAATAAAACACTGTTGGTATACTAAAATGTTATATATTTAGTTAGTTCCACTTGGAGCACTTTACGCTTCAAAGGTTGCACGACAACTGACTTACATTTTCGTAACGACCCAAAACTACGTACTATGGTAAGTCAGTACGACGCACCAAGCACCATCTGATAACGGAAGTATCAGCTGTTATACACTGCTTTACCTTAGTAAGTCAAATAAATTAATCTAAACAATATAACAACTATGACTAATATTAGTGCAAGTGCTTAAATTAATTATTTAATCAAGACAACATTTACAAAACATTAATATATGTAAAGCTTAATTAGAGTAACAAAATAATAATCAGTAAATCAATAACATTACTTATTAACTAGTGGTCTTACACAACTGTTATTATTTTGACGGTGCGTATAATATAAAGGAAGGCTTTTAAGGATTTAAATATCGACACAAAAATGGTTTATCGGATTGTAAACTTCCACCACCAGAGAGCTAGCTCGTGCCTGGAAAACGATATCGAGATTGTTTAACAAACTATTCCACAAAATCCGCAGAGTCTATACAAATAATAATAATTCAATTTGTTGCATCTTTATCATCGTCTCTCTATTCTTATAACAAACAAGATTCCAAGTACCTGGGTAGGTAAGCTATGATTTCCTCACAGATTGTGGTCTGTTCACCTCGTTTTATTATCTTACCTTCTTAGAGTATTTTGTATTCAGTCCTTGATAAATTAGAAAATAACAGGAAAAAACGACTTTAAAAAATTTGGAAGCCTTTCTCCATGAGCTTTCCGAAACACCTCCATGTACTTTCAGCCATAATTCATTATCAGCCATCCTGTAGGATGGCTTGTAAAACGACTACTATCTATATCTATTATATCTTCATCTTCTTAACACGTCATAAAAGTAACTGTGTAATTTCAAAAAGTAACAGTAGTAGTAATAATGTTATAAAAATTCGTTTTCCATTGGTGGCTCCAAATCAATTTAATGTAAAAAGTAGTCATGTAAGATAATACTAATTTATGTAGTGTTCTGAGTAATAAACTTTTAAATTTAAATTAGACAGGGTCTCAGTTTGACATTAAAAAGTTTATTCTATGCAGAGCGAGTTTCGTGTTAACCACTGTAATCGGTAACTTTAAATTGTTAACTTTTTCGCCGGTGCCGATGGCGTTAAGCAAATGTTGTAATTTGCGGTGTTAAGAATTTCCGCAGAACGATACTCATTTGTATATTAACTTATCTATCTTAGTGATGATTCTCTCTTCTTCTTCATCAATATTTACTTTAAGACAAGGATAGTTCTGCATGAGTTTCGATTTTACCGTAATATTTAAAAAAGTTTATCTTGTTGCAGGCTCGTGATGCGGCGCCTGCTCAGCATCGCTCTCCTCAGTATCGCCGCAAAGTACGCGCACGCACAGTTGCGCAACGGGGAGCACCAGGGATCACAGACGTGCGGCGGACACCTGAAGGCTCCCGTGGGCACGATAACGACACCAAACTTCCCCAACCCTTTCCCCGTCCCGATAAAGTGTAAATGGATAATAGAACATGACATAGTAAATGGGACTATATAGATATACTTTACTCAGCAGTACACTACCAGTGGGTTGACGTTCACTGAGTACATGTACTATGACGAGTCTTACAAGTTGGGCGAGAGGAGAGCGCTCACCGTCACCGACGAGAATATCACGAGGATCAAGTGGCTTCAGGTATGTCCCCTTGTTTATATACATTTTAGTTATGCTACATATTTCAGTACCCAATTATACAACAGAGTGCGCTATTAATTATTTCGGATATAGATAGTATTGCGTTGCTGGTTGGTATTCAGTCTAGCCCGCGAGCACTCGCGCTATAAGCATTTCCGTCACGGTGAATTTCAAATTCCCGCCATTTATTAATTTATTTATCTATGGTCATCACAGCGATCATCACACTGATACTGAGCAGTCATCAACGGAAGATGATGAAGGTGAGAGCTCCCCTATTCAATCTGGAAATAGACTTTATTATATGGCGAGAGATCAACAAACTAAATGGTTCTACAAGCCGTATCGTATTAATGTGAGAACTAGATCACATAATATTGTTACTGAGAGACCAAGAGTAACGCCAGTTGCCAAAGAAGCCAAAGAGATTTTAGACTGTTTTCTATCCTCAATATTGCCGGGATTAACAGTCAAATAATGTATAAAGAAAATACAAATACTCGTACACTTATTTCTCGGAGACAGTACCTGAAACAATTAGCCTTGGATTTAACGCAAGCACACTTGCAACGAAGATCTATCATGCAGAACCTTTCCTATCCTCTTCAGCAAATTATCAGACGATTTACAAATGAACCCGCCTTTTCTGAGGCTGCGAAACCTGATGGAATCTGCGCAATCTGTCCATAGAGTAAAAATCGCAAGACAAAAAAGACATGTTTTACGTGTAAAAAAATTGTATGCGCAGAACATGCTTTTACTTTGTGTGAAATATGTAAAGCTCGTGCAATTGATGAAGATTAATGTTTTAATCTTCACTCCTTTGTTTTTTTATTTTAGTTTATACCAAAAGTGCACTTAAGAAATGCCAATTTAGTTCCTGAATTTGTTATTAAAATATTATAGCATAACACATGTTACATTTTAAAAATAAATATTTTATTTGATTTTACACGATTATTTTATTATATAAGGTGTATCTATTCATACACGAAATATTTGGAGAGGTGCATCTATAGGTCGAACAGTAGCTATAGAAATGAAAAAGATTTTTTTATCAAAGCATCTAATTTAAATTAAAAAAAATATTACTTGACATACATAAAAATACTGGCTCTTTCATATTTTGTAACATCCATTCCGCTAGTTTCTACGAAAATACTACGTAGAAACTACTTTCATTGAATCGGGCGAGGTCATGGTGGCGCGCTTAGATGTCGCCTGGCTTTTATGAATGATCGAAAGAGACCCGACCCCCGGCGCCGCGCACGTGTGTTGCTTCAGCTGCCTCGCGCCCGCCGCACCGCCCGCCGCCGTTTTCAGTCTCGCGCGAACTGCATGTGCACTGCACGAAGCTTAACTAACGTGGAACGCATCGCGCTTCGCGCAACAAACGCAACAATGCCAAAATATTCCAACTACAATGAGGTCGCAATCGCTACTGCTGAGCATGAGGTCCTGGGTTCGATTCCCAGGTCGGGCAACGTGTTATTGGGTTTTTCTATCTGGAATTTCTCAGTAGCAGCCTGAAGTCTGGATTTGTGCCCGGTAGATGGCAATAGGCTCGCCCCCTATTACATGGGACTTAAACATAACCGGCGAAATGTGGGTGTACTATAGGTGCACCTCTGCCCAACCCTTCGGGGAAACAAGGCGTGATGTTATGTTATGTTATGTTACAATGAGTGTGGACTTATTTTGCTCACTGCACAAGCCCCCTTCCTAGGGATCCTAGAAGCTCGACAGCGGCAACGGGACTACGGGGTCTACATGCCCCCAGCTGCAGACGGAGGCAGGCCTGATCTTACGCCGTTGGACTTCCGTGTGTGGGGTAGGGATAGACCTGATTTATGGTAATGACGGCCAGACCATTTCAAGTGCGGAACAACAAAACGTGAATTGTGAACGCTTGCTAGAGATAGAGACATTGTTAAAAGTGCAACGACACATTATTTAACGTGCAACTGCGGAGTGAATATGTACAGCAATTTTGTTGTAAATAGTGTTAATAAAAACTACGTCGTTTATTTTTTTTATTTTTTTATTTAATCATTTATGTACACACATATAAACAGACAAGAAGAAAATAGAGAACAGAAAAGTACGTACAAAGGTAATGCTTATTTCTAAAGCAATCTCTTCCAGCATACCTTCAATAGGAGTATATGATAGATGTAGACAACGTGTGTTGGAGTAAAAGAGAAAACAAAATACATAAAACGAAACAATTCACTAATTTAAAAGTGAACATATAATGTTAAAATATACTTACATACATACATACTTCTAAAATACATATCACTAAATATATATAAATATAAAGTGATGAAAATAAATATATATTCATATACTATAAAAATGCAACTATGACACAGTGGAAAGATAGTGCTCTTTCACTCTCCTCTTAAACACAGTAACAGTTTGACAGATCCTAATATTAGGCGGAAGGGAATTCCACAACCTAACCGCGTGCACAGAGAAAGAATATGAGTAGAAGTCGGTTGAGTGTGGAGGGGATTTTAGCAGATTTCTAAGGTGCGACTTGCAAGGCGCATCAAAAGGACGGGCGTAGGAGAAGCGTTCCCGCAGATAAGATGGCGTTAAGGGGTTGTGGGGTATGTTAAATAGCAGACACAATATCCGCGAGTTCCTGCGAAGTCGAATAGGGAGCCACTTGTGTATCTTGCGAAAGTTAGAAACGTGGTCATACTTTTTAAGGTCAAAAACAAAACGAATACAGATATTTTGCAAACGCTCAAGCTTATTTCAAAGCTCCTCGGTGGCATCCAAATAACAGGCATCAGCGTAGTCTATGATGGGCTGTATGAGAGTTTGAGCAAGGGAGATTTTTGTGTTCAAGGGCAAAAAGCTCTGGAGGCATTTCAACGAATGGAGCGTGTAGTGCCCCTTGCGACTAACTTGAGCAACATGAGCAGTCCACGATAAGTAAGAGTCCATGGTCACCCCCAGATTTTTAACCGTTTTTGCGTATTCTATCTGTACTCCATACAGACAGAGTAGAGACAGCGACGCAACATCGAGCCTATTTTGCATATACCTGCCGCCGATAATTATGGCCTGAGATTTCTTAGGGTTGATCTGCAATCCAAAAGACCGCGACCACTCGCTAATCAAATCCAGGTCTCTGTTCATAGCAGACACGGCGGCTTCCGCATTTTGCGTCAAGAAATGATCGTAAAGCTGCAGATCGTCCGCATAGAGATGGAAGTGGGAAGAGATGACCCTGGTGACAGAGTTTATGAAAATAGAAAAGAGAAGAGGAGAAAGAACGCCACCCTGAGGCACACCAGCGGTAATAGAGCACCATTCAGAAGAAGTCTCTTCGAGACGAACCCGCTGAGAGCGGCCTTTAAGATAGGAATCGAATCAACCAATAGTAGAAGAAGAGATTGAAAGATTTAAGGATACCTAGAAGGATATCAAAATCGACAGAGTTAAAGGCACTGCTAAAGTCCAGAAGTACAAGTAAGGTGAGAGATTTGTGGTCCATAGCCCAGCGAATGTCATCAGTAAACTTCAATAGAGTCGTTACAGTGCTGACCAGGTCGAAAACCAGATTGAAAAGGACTAAGAAGGTCATTCGAAGAAAGAAAGGCAGAAAGTTGCTGATGAACAATGTGCTCAAGCACTTTGGAGAGATATGGAAGGATAGAAATAGTTCGGAAATCAGTCGGTGAGACCTAATTGGGAATTTTGGGTAAGGGGATGATATGGACTTGTTTCCAGGCCTCAGGAACAATACAAGAAACCAAAGAGAAATTAAAAATGTGCGTCAAGATGGGAAGTACTGTGAGGAGAATCGGAGAAGTCATTCTTGAGCAAAGATTATCATTACCTACTGCAGTGGAGGAGATAGCACAAATAGATTTTTTTACCTCACTTTCACCAACAGGACTGAATTCGAAAGAAGGACACTGCGGCACTGGCAAACAGAACAGTTTATTTAAAGCAGCTGATTTGTTGTGTGGAAAAATTAACTAAAAGTAAATGCTATGGGTAGATTAAGAGAAGGGAAATCTAATTTTAAAGTGTACCGACACTACACAAATGTATCACAATGCGATCAAAGTAAACACATGCAATGGTTTGTAAGCTTAGCGGCGAGCCTTCCTTACGATCTTTGGTTTGGAGGTTGCTGTTACAGGCGTACGTACATTTTAAATTGTTCGCGCTATGCACTTCTCACAGTTTACATCTGTACAAATAGGTAGGTACACAACCTATCGTACGTAAAAAAAATAAGAAAATGATTGAAACGTTTCGATGCTCGCTCGTAAAAGTCGTGACCCCACAGAGGTCATTTGCTGCTTATTCAGATTTAAGTACCTAGTTTACAGAAGGTAGTGATTTTGTAAAACTTCGAGGAGGGATTTCAATCTTGTACCTACTTAGATTTAGGTCCTTTGTATTTTAAATTCACATTTATTTTTATTGTAAGCGATAACTCTGTTATCAAAATAAGACGAGATCGAGTTACGAAGTCTACCTACGTTGGTTTATTGTTAACATCATCACGCCTGCATTCCCCGTAGAGATAGGCATAGGTGTATTGTCAAATTTTCATTAAAGTTCACCAGTGATATATTAAACTGAGAGAGACGGCACGCGCCACGCGGCTACAGACGGACGGGCATCGCACCCGCGCCTCTGCCCCGCCGCGTCTTTCGTTCATAGAGCAGGCCGTAAAGGTTTTATGCTAAACATCTCAAGCAGTTTTAAATTATGATAATTACGTGAAATAAAAAAAAACAATTAGATAAAAAAATCTTTTTCGTTTCTATAGCTTCTATTCGACCTACAGAGGTCCCTCCTTAAATATTTCGTGTATGAATAGATACACCTTATATATTAGCAGTAATATCAATAAATTTACCATAATTTATGTAGTTTTTGATCAAAATGCTCTGTACGCGAGTGCTCGTGTAAGTTTTAAAGGCGCGAGTGCTCCCGGACTAGGTTATGAGAATTCATCTTTAGAAATGGTATCTTCTATTCAAAATCTCTTGCATCATCATTATCAATACACCCATGCTCAACTCCAAAGCTAACATTTAACAGTTATGTTAAGCGAACAAACGGCTAAAGTACTTTGGGACATTTATAGTCAGTAAGTACAATTTCTATGACATATTTCTGTGTAGATCGCCAAATATCTTAATTGTAATATCAAAGCACTACTCGTACAGTAGAGACCCGCATAACTCAAGCGTTTAATTAAAAATTGTTGCCCTTTTTGCCTTGAGCGGCTTCTTGTCGGGTCCACATTACTATAAAATGCAGGGCGCGCAATACCTATGCTACAAAGCCGTTCTAAACGTCACCTTATGACGTGTGGTATACCCGTTGATCGGTGGCAGGGGCTTGCTCGGAACCGTCAAAAGTGGTGCAATTCAGTTTACCAAGCAACTGGACCTAGACGAGGTGCCAGACGTATACTGACTAAAACCCACCCGTGTTCCCTCAGCTGCCTTTCTTTTTTTTGTTCCGGGGTGGAAAATCCTCAAGGATGTCCTGAGCCCTGGGGCGGGCGGAGGGGTCTGTCAGACTCTTACTGACTATAATCACCCCGGTGTTCCATCTCACGCCTACGTCGGGGTCGCGGGAACATATGATTTTTCCGCAACCCCGACTGGTGCTAGCATTCCTCGGCGGGCCTCCTCGTTTTGGGGGGGGAGTGAGGTGTTAGAGTCCCCTCGCAACGTCTAAGGGGAACGCGCTTGGAACACTACGCGCCGCCACCTCGGGTCCCCAAGTCCGCCGTCCCTGGACCCATTTAGAGGGGCTGGAAGAGGGCGTTGTCCGCCCTCCACCTACGATCAACCCCTTGCCCCTTGCGACGGGTCTGATGAATGGCCCCGTCGCCTACCATTTTTCGGCCGCAGAGGATAGGGAGAGCGGCCAACGACATACCGACACTCCTCTTCCCCTGCGGCCCTACCGCGTCCGGCATCATATGTTGGCGACCCGTTAAGGCCGCGGAAGGTAGAGAGAGCAGCGCACCGCAATACCAGCACGCCTCTCCCGCTGCGGCCCCACCACAGTTGCGATGTCGCCCAACAACACCGCAACCTTGGCCGCTAAGTCGTCGGCTTGTCAGCAAAAGCCCTGACGAGCAGCCCCTCCTCGGGTTCCTCTTAGCTTCACCGTGGGGCCCAAACCACAGTTACTGTGGGGCCCAAATCACATCGGTAATAAGTCAAGTATGTAACTACATCCGGTTAGACCAGAAGCTTTCCCCAACATAGTCGGCAAAGGACTAGACAAGCTGATGACATCGGTAGTAGTTCTGTGGTAAATCGTCTTTTCTCACTTTCTAGTTTATTTTAAACCATATTTGCCAGAGACTCCTCCATAATTCCCCTTCGTCCGAGCACTCGCCCTGAGCAGACGTGTTACCAGTTTTAATCAATTCTTAAACCAAATAATATCTCTCAATTTGTCCCAAGTTATCCTAAACTATAACATAAAGTAATAGCAATAAAATTTTAAATTGTAACCAGTGCGTAAAAAAGTGAAAGGCGGCCCGCGCTGCGCAGTGTCTGTGCGAGTAGTGCAATCGCCATGGTCTCTGTCACCCCACGCTCGGTAACTTCGGCTACGACGACGAAGTCTACGTAAGCGCTGTGCTACGCGGATGACGTCACTGGCTGTCAGCTACGTAGATACAGCTACGAACAGGCGCGGTCGCTACTAGTGCTACGCGCCTTCTGCATTATCTCAATAGTCTGCTCAAGGAACAGTGAGTCTTAAACCAACTTATTATGACAATCCAACTCGTACTCCACCGCAAGGACTGTCTGCTTCAGACTCTAACATAAATAGATCTGTTATGAGCAGCTCGGCGACACCTGCGACCAACGTTACAATGAGAGTTAATTCTAAACGTGTTCGATTAGATGAGGACGATTGCAATATCTTCGATATGTTCAAAGATGAAATTAAGGACATGCTCTCAAACTGGATGAAACAGCAAGATGAAAAACTGGAAAAACTCGATAAGGGTCTCTCGAAACTAGGAAATCTTGAAAAAGGTTTGTCCGAAATAAAGACTGGATTAAAAGTATCAAACGATGAAATTGAAAAATCGTTGGGAGAACAGTCCGCACAAATAAAGGACCTAGATAAAGAGATCGATATCCTAGACCATGAACGGATTAATACACGTGCAAAATTGAGGAGCCGGAAGAAAGAAGTGAGGGGTTAGAGAGAATCTTTAGAAAGACATATATTGAAATAAGAGGCGTTCCGAAGAAGAAAAAGGAGAAAAAGGAAGACTTACTTAACATGGTCACCAGCCTGATGAAAAATATTGGGAGTGATTGCTCTAATAAGGATATAAGGGACATATACAGATTGCCTTCTAAAGCGAACACGACAACATCAGCCGTGGTCACGGAATTTACCAACACCTTTGCCAAGGACAAGTTCCTAACAGAAGCAAAACAATATATTATCTTGCAACCTGGTAGACAAATTAACACAAAACAACTTGGTCTAGAAAGGCTTGAAATGTCGCTGTTCGTGTCGGATCATTTGACTCCAAAAGCGAAAAGGCTCCTTTTTCTTGCTCGTGCCTTCGCCAGGTTGGAAAACTTCCAATACTGCTGGATTGCGAATGGCCGATTTCTCCTGTGTAAACAGGAAGGCGACAAATAGACACACTACACCTATGCTTCCCTCACACAATACACAAGACATTAATATATTTTATATTTTATAACTTTTTACGATATTTGAGCTATTCGGTATAAAGCCATGCTATGGTACAACCCAACCTTTTCACAATTCTCAATGGCTTCCATAAATATAATTAACAATGATCTTGATAATACTCGTATTCAATTCGGTATTTCTTATAGTTGTGAAACTGAAGATTGCCTGAAGTATATCAACAAATCCGATAACAGCATACACTTATTACATACTTATATACGTAGTGTAAACAAAAACTTTTGTCAACTCCAAGTTCTGTTAAATGTGATGTGACAGTACGTAAATTACCCTAGGCTGATAAAATTTTCGTTTTTCCTAATTGTGTTAATATTAGCGTTAAGGTCGGTTTCCCCCGAAAGGGAAAAAGGCCGCACTCCAACCCCGTGCGGCCCTGTAGAGCTCGTCACCAGACTTGGTCACTCTCCCACCTATAATAGAAATGAATTCCCAAAGGGGGATGCCCGTTTTCGGCCCTAAAGGCACATTAACTTACGTATAAGTAAAAAAAACGTCGTAATTTCTATTTATTTAACAAGTTATTCATATATCCGAACAAGTTTGCAATATTTTTGCAATAATAAAAAGTACTGAAACGATAAATGACATTCACGGTTGTGGATAAAGCAGCAGTGTTGCCAATACTTATCAATTTCGTTTACGAAATAATCGATCATGTTTTTAAGGATAAAAAAAAACACATCCATAATGCTTGTGATACGATCTGTTAAAACATATACGGTGTTATGTTTTTATTTTTGATATTAAATGGTCAAACTATTTAATAGTTGATATTAATAATAATTAATACATAGGATTGTAACAAAAATGGTACCACACATTTGAATAATAATTCAATTTATGTTTAGCACAATAAAGATAAAATATGACAAAAACGTACTTATGTTCAGTGGGGTTTTACTAGTGATTATAATTTTGTATTAAATTATGATTGGAATAAAAGTCGATATCGATTTTTTTTTGTAATTGTTTAAATTGCATATTATCCTATCCATATACTTTAAAATGTGTGCACTCGAGGCCGAAGTGTCTATGGACGGTGGGCATTCCCCTTTATAGAAGCCAAATGCCTTGGTATTATTAATGAGGCAAGGAAACAATGTATCAATATTAGATGATACTTGGGAATTCATAGTTATGAAATATATTGGAAGTGATTTTAGAAAACTAAATAATAGAGGAATAGTAAATTACCATATAAACTTGTGAGTAACCCAAACGCTAGCGCATAACAGTTATTTGATCAGTCGTAACTCACACGATACGTCGCATCTATACTCGGAGTACTGAGAGATACACTTCCATAAAGTGACGCAATCGGCTTTACAGCGATTTAGCGTCGACATCATGCTCTTTTGGAGTCATGGCCCCTAGCAGTTCTCTCGAACTGATAAACGTGACGATGCGGCTTTTCCTGCGGCAACCGTGCGACTGTCCTTGTCTAGCAACGGAGCGGCTAGTTCTAGCGGCATTGCGTCTGCATCATGCTCTTAAGGAGACATGGTCCCTATCAGTCCTAAGACTGGAAAAGAGATAGATGTGGTCACCCAAACCCCTGGAAGTTCACTCTTTGCACAGTGAGCATATTTGCAAGACACGTGCTCATGTCAGTCTGACCGAGTTATTAGTCTAAGATATAGAATATATTATTCTTTGAATTATTAGATAGTTTGAGTTGAGAAGCAGAGAATCATGGATAATTATTAAATAGAGTTTAGAGTTATAGTATCGGCCAAAGGCAACGAATACAACATTCAAGAATTACTAGTTATGAGAGTAGAGAATCAAACTCAAGCATAATTAATAGAGTTGTGAATAAACTCACTTTAAAGTCTATAGACAGCCCCAAAGAGCCCCACCCTTCACCACTTCCTAGTGCTTATGCTGGGGAGAAGAAGTGGTGCAACAAACTCCCCAGCAACACGTGTCTGACTGATTATTAGTTATAATGACTATCAACTCCTTCAGCCTTTTTTTTTTTTTTTGTTCCCGGGGTGGAAAATCCTCATGGATGTCCTCCGCCCTGGGGCGGGCGGAGGGGTCTGTCAGACTCTTACTGACTAAAAACCACCCCGGTGTTCCATCTCACACCTACGCCGGGGTCGCGGGAACACATTATTCTTCCACAACCCCGGCTGGTGCCAGCCCGCTTGCGCGGGCCCCGTCTCGGGCGGGGGGAGGTGTACTCCCCCCGCAACGTCTGTGAGCGGCGCACGCGGAACACTACGCGCGCCGCCTTCTCGGTCCTGATGTTGGGGGGCGACGGATGTCCCCGAATCCGTCGCCCCTGGACCCATTTAGGGGGGCCGGAAGAGGGCGTTGTCCGCCCTCCTCCGACGCCCGGTGCGTCTGCTGCGGGCCGGGTCGAGAGTCGAGATCTCTCTCTCCCTTTCCGCAGCCTCCTTCTGCGAGATGACCGTTTCGCAAAAGGAGACCACTGCGTCCCAGGACTCTGCGCCGCCGACCATCGCGTTCACGACGGCCGGCAGCGACAGGTCACTGCCTACTTCAGTTATGAGGGCACGGCGCGGCTCCTCCCAAGCGGCACACTCTGCCAGCGTGTGCCACGCCGTGTCCTCCCGGCAGTCGACGCAGTGGTGACACCGGACGTCCGGCTCCCTGTTTATGCGACACAGGTACTTCCCGAAGCAACCATGCCCCGAGAGCACCTGCGTCGCCCGAAACGACAGGGAGCCGTGCCTTCTCCCGAGCCAGCGGTCGAGCACTGGCCGGATCGCCTCGATGAACTCCTTCAGCCTAGGATAACTATAACAACTAAAGGCTCACCCAGTCTCACCAACAACCACTAACACATACTACGTTAAAAACTAGATTACAGAATAATAATAAACTAAATCTGTGCTAAGCACTATATAAATGTCTTACTCAATCCTAGAGACAGTGCACTTCGAAGCCCAACTGCCATTGAGTGAGACATGTATTGAGTATAAAATTCTAAACGCGTGCTAATGTTAATATCGTCTTTACGGCAGCCTAGCCCCATTTCTAAAATAACAGAAAATATCGCACAAGCGTACCGTAGACTCAGTCTGTAGCAAAACTCAATGCGATCGTACTCGGTGTTTGCCGAGGTGGTTATTTCGTCACCTCACATCTCGTTAATCTTCCCCATTTCGAGGATACAGTGCGGCTGTCAGCGGCAAAGCGTCCAAATTGACGTGTTTCGATAAACAGTGTCGATTTAGAAATTGGCGTACCATATGCCGGGTGTAGGTTTTATCGAGACACGGTCCCTAGCGTTCTTAGAACGACTACCAATCCAGTTTGGGGAAGTGTGTAAAGCCTACTCCCTCTCCCGGAGATGCGCTTACAACGAGCCTTTCGTAAAGAGTTGTGTGGCCAAACCTTTTTGGAAGCAGTAATCTAAATCGGCATTATAAAACAATCATACGTTAGTGATATAACGTTTGATTGTTTTATAATGCCGATTTAGATCGACTTTATAGCATATGTTGTTTTAAATGAACTGAGAGTATTTACGGTTCTGCCTTCCGTATGTGGTTGCGCATGTTACAGGTCAAAGTCGTCAAAAGTTGAGCGTCAGTGCTCAGTGTCAAATAAAGTGGAAGGCCTTCTCCGTTTCCCTATAATCAAACGCAAATGACAAATATCTGTCAGGGTATGGATTAGGAGATGGACACGTAATACAATAGAAAATAGAGTTAATTAGTAGCGCAATGTCGCTATGCTGGAATAAATGATTATTAATAGCCCTGCAGCGATGTTATCTAAATGTTACCTACAAATCATAAAACAAATCAGCATAAGAGAACGATACAATGGAAAATACACATTATTAGTAAAGAGTTTAACACTTACCAATGATATCTTTGTAGGGAATTAGATTACTACTCACGAAATGCTGCACGTAGTACCAACTTCACCTCGAACACAGCTCCTCCCAGCTCACAACACTCACCAACCTCCTGACTTAACTAGCTTTCCCTCTTGAGACTATAACGACCGAACCCTGTCATGTCCTAAGACCAATTGCCATTCCTCACCACTTCCGCCAGCCTCCAAAATCGGGGCTTGGGCCTTTCCCACGCTATTTTTTGTAAACATCGACTTAAAACACACTTTTCCATTTCTTAATTGTTTCTCAAATGCGTCCCGGGTTTTACGATTCACAGATGGCTGCAATAACGCGCCCTCACTTTCTCGTTCTCAGAATTTTTAAAGAACCTTCGATTTCGATTGTCTAAATATTTCTTTCGAGCGACGACGGCTGCCATAAGTGGCCATAAAATAGAAATGTAATGCATTTCTGAGAGGCCAATAAGTGCAAAGAATTAGGATATCTTGTTATTTATTAGGGTAACGCGTCAAGCTGTCAGACCATAAAATTAAGATTTAATGTGTTTCTAAAGTGGGCCGAACCACGTGCATGGTAAAGTCAATAACCTACCTGCTTTAGACGGATTTGAGACTCATTCGACTTCTAGGAATTCTAACCAAAATGATAGTACACACATAAGTACACACATATACCAAAAAATTAACTCACAAATAAATATAATAAATTTAAACGTACACAAACTTAAACCCACACTAACAGAGTGGCTATTGCAAAAGGACTATGCCTACACACAGTCTTTACTCACATACATCACTTAATAACACAAGTATTCATTGTCTAACACACATTTACAATAAAAGGACACACACGCCTAAATTCCCCAACCATAAACTCGTACTCACACTACACTTCATCTGTCAGACACACACACGCACACACACACCCCCACACACACACACACACACTGTACGCACCCCTTATCACATGCACACCCACACTTCACACAACAAATCTATGTAAGTTTAACAAAATCTTGCCATTCTACCTCAGTACCATTCACCTATTGTTTTAAATTATGTTTAAGGAACTGCTCGGCCGAACACTGCCTCTTAAAATACAGGTGATCCTAGTTTAAGAGGCAGGGTTATTTAAAGTATTGTACAGTTTATGCAACATTTGTATTGTATTATCTCTATCTGTAATTTTTGTTGGTGAATATACAATTTATTAATTTAATTTAATTTAGACTGCAATTTGTTGGTTCGTTGGTCCACCATAATCTTACAAAGACAACATAAATTAAAGTGAGATATAGCGTCTGGTATATTATCATGAGTTCCGTTTAACATATTAGGAAAAAAATGCTGTTACTAACATTATAACAGAGGGATGCACAAAGCAAACGTAATTGCCTGCTAAACACGAGCGGACTCAGAAAGAAAATAGTGGAAGTAATACGACCGAGGACGATTTCAATTAGATTTTCCTTAGGATGTGTGTTTTATGCTGGACAGAGGCAAAAAATAAGTCATAATTAATGTAGAATTAACAGTTTATAAGAATTAACAAAATAGGTATGATAAATGTTTTTTTTTATAAAATTAATATTCAACAGCAAAGATAATCGTAATGAAACTTTAAACGAAACAACTTAGTTGTAGTACTCAAGTATACCCAAAATGTTAAAAGGTTATTATTTACTAATTTGATTTCTGTTTGCACTTCGGAAACTAATTAAATGAACATATATATTATGACAACAACAGTGAAACATTTTAAGAACAAAAGTCGATGACAAGTATTTTAATGGTCTTAATAATTTTAAGTTGCACAGAAATTTTAAAAATTAATTAATATTGAAAAACGTCGACACGTGACACGCTCGGGTTGAAGCCAAATCAAATATTGACTGTAGGAATGTCCCGGTATGTCGCATGCATGCTAGGTAGGCAATTATATAACCTAACCAATCTTTTATTACATTGTCGTTCAATACGAGTACAATTGATATATTCTGAATGTCACTCGTGTAACAAAATGGAGTGACAGAAACGGTTGCACTCGATTTGATTTTGTAGTGTCCTTGTGCAGACTGCAATCTCAGTAAATTGTTATTACACTGTCACACGTTGTTCAGAGAGAGGTGGGCATTTTAGTAAGTTAATAAAAAGCTCGTAAAAAGAAGGAAACGATTCGTAACAATGAAATTTTAGTATCATGTTGTTACAAAAATATATTGCTGACAAACTTATTTTTATTACCAAAGCATTTGGTCCGACATAAAGTGTTACGGCCAACATATGTTTTTTCACTGATAATTTAAGAATACTTTTCGGATCGGAATTTGCTGTGACACGTATACAATTTGTACGCCCTGTCATGTCAATGTATGTTACTTACTTAAATCGTACCTCTGTATAACGAGTTACAAAAAAAACGGATGTGTGTCATTTAAAAAAAATGAGTCTGTTCAAGCCGAATTTTCTTATGCTTCAGTAAAGTTAATTCTTTGTGCCTAACAAAAGCAAATTTCATAATTTTTCATCCATTTTTGGCAGTTTGTTTGAATAAATGAACTCATAGATCTAATTCAGTTTTATCTCCAAACACTGATCTGATACTTAAGGATCAACTTTATAATGCTAATATTAAGTTTGGTTACAGTTGCTCAAAAATCTTACTAACTTCTTATTTCAATCGTTATTCAAGTTTATTTATTTATTTAAACTTTTCGAACAAAAAAAGGTACGAAGTTGGACTTAATGACTTAGGCATTCTCAACCAGTCAACCAAGAGTGGTGAAGAGATTAGATGGCAGGTGCATTGGTTGAAAGGAACACTGATAAAAAAAAAGTTAAAGGCAAAGTTAATGGCGCTATAGCACAGAAATTGGTTTGTGTTAAAGTGCTACTACGTACTTAATTATGGCCTCCAAAATCGAGTGGGAAATTAGTGTTTGTGAGTATGTAAGAAGTAGGTTTCATATGTATGGTCCGCACTCTTAAGCGTATTAAAATTATTGCCAAGCAGCCGGCGTTTAGCTGTGGAACAGCTAAACGCCTGCCGCTTGGCTAGTTGCCCCCGTACGTAACAAAATTTGTTGTAAACTTCACCGCAGCGTTCGTTGCTTTGTTTGTAACAAGAAAGCCTGTGTGATAACAACACAATGATAGAGAAGAACTGATAGAAAAAACTAACAGAGAAAACAATAATTACAGGTTGAATACTTATTTCTTTCATGTGATAAGGGAAACAAAAGTGAAATCCCTTGTTCGCGTGAAATGTAACACTATACCGGATTTAGGGAATTTGCAAAAAGGGTGAAAGCAAAGTCAGGTGTTTCAGCATTAAGTACCTCAGACAGAGTACGTCGTTAACCACGGGCAGTCGTTAACCAATAGCATTTTACTGGTAATATTTCGAGGGCACTGAATATCGAAATACAGGCATCGCCTAGTTCGGTAACAGTGGTTTCATGCATTTTATTAGAATACTAATACTGCCAAACAATGTTTTGTTAACTGTTACTAAGTATTTGGAGAAGAAAAAAAAATCTGTTTCTGTATCAATGGACCTTGGCAATTAAGGTTGGTACAATTCGATAGAATGAGTGACTGGTATGACTGAATGATTTGATTTGAATGATTTGATTTTTAAAGAACATTTTACCAAAATACATGTCATGGAATGTTTGTACTTGGTATGTTACCTAATAAATCATTCATTTAAGAAGTTACTATTTCTTTCAAAATGAGAAGTGGCGATGTATTTGATCTGACACACAAAGCACGCCACCATTTATGTATTTTTCATAAACTACGCTCGGTCCCAAAAATAACGGGTCAGTCACAAAAGTCCGTATATCTCCCGAACTACGTATGCTACCATAATGAAACGAATGCTGTTCGATTGGGCATTTAATGATACAAAAAATGAAGAAATGGAAACTTATGTGTACCTTCATTCTTATTCTCAAAATAAAAGTAAAACTAAAGTAAGTTTATTTTTTTCTGAACATGTATTATTATAAGTTTTTTTTTGCTTTTTTTCATTACATGCATAATTTTAATACTTCGTATTGCCTCCCCGAGCTTTTCTTGCAGCTTCCAGGTGTTTCGGCATTATTAACACCAAATTGCGGAGCCGGTTCTGAGGAATGGTTTCCGATTCCTACACCAGTGCTTTTCTGAGCTCGGGTAGCGTGATTGGTGGGGAGTTACGACGTTTTGCGAAACGCTCAAGCTCGTCCCATGCATGCTCTATGGGGTTTAAATCAGGGCTTCGCGCTGGCCACTGCATCGGTTCGATACCGACCTCTCAAAGGTTTTCATTTACAATACCGGCGTAATCGGGACGCGCATTATCATGCATTAATATGCCATCCCGGTCCATCCTCGCCATGAAAGGTCCCACATGCTCATTCAGGATCTCCTCCACGTACCTCTCTGCATTCAGAGTGCCACTTTGAATTAGCACGAGCTCGGTGCGGGCCTCGGCAGAAATTCCAGCCCAAACAAGTACTGAGCCTCCGCCGTGTGCCGCTTTTTCCTCCACACAGTCTTGATGTAAGCGTTCCCCTGGTCTTCTGTACACCAACTGCATACCATCATGCTTGTAAAGCATGAATTTCGATTCGTCCGTGATCATTACCCTAGACCAATCGCCCAGTGTCTAGTGTTGGTGCTCGCGCACGTATCTCTGTCTTGCAATTCGATGTTGCCGTTCCAGTTTGGGGCCATTTGCGGGCCTTAATGGTTTCAAGTTTGCCTCAGCAAGACGTCTTCTCAATGTTTGTGCGCTTAAATTGCTACCACCATAGCGAATAAAGTGTTTTTTTGACCAACTGGAGTATGAAAACGATTTCGAAGCATTGTAGCCACCAGGTATCTGTCATCTCTGGCCGGTGTGCATCTTGGCCTGCCATTTCCTGGTCTCCGAAGGTGCGATCCGGTCTCTCGGTACCGCTGGACTACCCGCTGAACAGTCGACAAAGATACAACAATGTTTCTTGCTGTTTCACGCTGGCTCCGCCCAAGTTCCAAAAAAAGTCAGGATTCAGGTACATTCATCTAACGTGACTGCCATGCTCCACCTCACAGAATACTGATTGAGTGTGGAGCTTGGGCGGAGCACCGCAGTGTCCTCGCGGAGGCGATCGGCGGCGGCGATCTCTCGCGTCCGGCCCTGGTCCAGGCTATGGTACGGAGCGAGAGGCAATGGAAAGCCGTCACCTCCTTCTGCGAAGCAGTAATGCTCGCGAAGGAGGAGGCGGAGTGCGTGAGGGAGAGAGCCTTGCGCCCTCACGCCCCTAGTCGACGCAGGAGCTGCCCTGGGCGTCGGGAATCTTCTGCAGATTCCCGGCCACCGTAGGCGCGGGCTTGCGGACGGCGAGCAATGGGTAGCTCGCCGTCCGGTAGGGACCAGGCCGGGTTGACGGCGCGTCGTGTTTCACGCGCGCCTCAAAGACATGTCAGCACAAAATGACGGGGTCCGATAGGGCCGACGCCTCAGGGTCACGGCAATTATGTATTAATTATAGATGACAATGAAAAGGTGCTCTTTGACGCCCATGAAATGAATAGGATGTTGAAAAATGAAATGGCTCATATATATATTCAATACACTGATGCCATAGAAGCCCGGGATAGGCTCCAAGTTGTTGTGGACGGGTTCAGCCAGTGTAGCATAGAGTATGAACAAGCTCTTAGTCACAAACATTTACTTAAAAAGCAGCTACACGAGGCTCAAAGTCAGATTTCACAACTTGAGACTACAAATATTAACATCACTGCCTCGCTGAACCAAAGTCTGTTCAATGAATTGGTGCCTATTGCCCCGTCAATGGTTTCGGCCATGAACCAATCTTAAACTATTGATTTGACAGGTGATGATGAATCTAGATCATGTAATTTAGTGAGACTAGTCACCAGTAAAAACAAACTTAAGAAATACATCAAAATCAATAAATATATTGTGAAAACACAAAAAATGGTAAAAAGACAAAGGTTTTTTTATCAAAAATGTTAAACTCAATAGAGAAAGGTTAAACTTACTGAAACAATTAGATATGTATTCTTTTAATTTGGACCAAAGTACTAGGAAATACAACATTGACACACAGGACTTGCAATCTCAACTTGACCATTTGCAAGAGAAACTTAGTGCAATGACTACTAAATATAATACCTCTGAAGATCTTATGAGGGAATATGTGTTGGCAATGAATGAGCGGGTAAACTCACAATCAAACACCTGTGAGCATTGTCAAATACCATCTAACGTTCCTACACCGGACCATTCATTGTCAACATACAATACCACCTTAGTGCTGCCTTGTGTTGATTTGACTATTCCTGCTACTATTAATAGTTCCAGTAAACAATGTAAACAAATAGTACAAAATAATATAATATTATTTTGCGATGAGATTGGAAAGGACTTAGGCCACTTATTGACATATGAATATCCGGGACACTCTGTAATAAACTACTGTATGCCTGGTTGTTCCTTATTTGATATTATGAAAGAAATTATTAAATGTAACTTTAACCAGGACACTACATTACTAATTTTTATGGGTAATAGGGGAAACATGGACAAAGGAGAATTGCTCCAATATTATAGAACATTGTCTAATCTTAGTTTAAGAAAAATAGTGTTGTTTACATTCCCTTATAGTAATAGTTTGCCACAGGAGGAAAATAACTTAAGATTTGAAATCAATATGACATTACATAATTTGACTTTTAATAATAATCTATTTCAATTAATTGATACTAACAATTATGTTGGCAATAACTTGTATTTGACAAAAGATAGGTATAATATTATTATGTACTATCTTTCAAACTATCATAAAAGACAGATAGCTGTGTCGCTATTATATTGTTTTTCTATTACAGCCAAGAATTTGGCTAAACAACTTGCTTCTTTTGAGCAATGCAATGACATGTTAGACTATTCTGCCAATAATTTGGAACCAATTATTGACATTGACTTTCATTTAAATTAGAAATAAGGACAATAGAGGCAACCTCTTGCAAAAATGTAAGGAAAGCAAATGGTAAACCAAATGTGTGTGTAAATAAATTAAATAATATCAACCTGGTGCATCAAAATATTCAAGGGTTTTTAAACAAAGATTTAGAAGTGGATTTATTCCTGAATTGTAACAATATAGATATTCTTTGTGTGACAGAACATTGGCTTAAAGGCCACCAGTTTATATTCAATTTTAGTAATCACCAGGTTGGTAGTTCGTTCAGCAGAGTAAATGCTATACATGGTGGCTCATTAATATTAGTAAATAACCAGATCAAATTTAAAGACCGTAAGGATATTGTGTGCCTCTCTGTTGAGCGAACAATTGAGATAGCCTGTATCGAATTAGAGCAGTTCATTATATTAAGTGTGTACAGACCGCCTTCAGGATTGTATGATTGTTTTGAAAAGGTTATGGATGAAGTGTTGAACAAAATCTCTAATTCTAATAAGTCTATCATCACTTGTGGTGATTTTAATGTTAATTTGTTAGAAAATTCTGGGTTAAGTACTAGAATTATAAGTTTGTTTCAGTCATACAATCTTGCTAACCAATTTTTGGAGTCCACTAGGATAACTCCCACTAGTGCCACATGCCTAGATAATGTTTATACAGATGTTATACCAACCCACAAGGAAATTATTAATTCAATAGACTCAGATCATTACGGACAGTTGGTCACTATTTCAAATATTAACAAAAAAAATAAGATATCACTGTTAATCCAAAAACTACTTTTCGTTTGGAAACATTTAAAACTAAACTTCTAAGTAATTTACCACTTTTATCAACTAATGATGACTCTAATCAACAATATAATGCTTTTTTCAAAATGTATTGTACACAATTTGATAATACTTTCATTCCAAAGACTTTTTCGGTTAATAGTAATGCTCCCTTCAGTCACTGGGCTACCATTGGTATACATAAAAGTAGAAAACGACTTTATGAGTTGTATGATGAACGGACTTGTATAAACACTGCTGAATTTAATTTATATGTTAGGAATTTTTCAAAATTATTTAAAAAAGTTTGTTGTATGGCCAAGTCAAGTTTACTTGAGTTCAAAAATTAAAAATAGTAGTAATGTAATTAAAACGACTTGGAATATCATTAATAGCGAAACGGGAAGGTCATGCAACCGAAGTAGTTACTTCAGCCTTGATATTGATGGCAACATAATTAAATCAGATTCTCGAGTCGCCACAGCCTTTGAATATTTCTTTGCACGGATTCCCGTATCGACTACTAAATCTCTGAACTCATCGCCCACTACTGCAGAGTCTTTGCTTAAAGAAAACGTTCCAGATTGTGATTCTGAATTTATTTTCCAATATGTCACCTGTAGAGATATCATTAAAACCTTTCACACATTAAATGTTAATAAGACCGCAGATCTATGGGGTAATTCTGTGGACGTTGCTAAGTCAACTATAGATATTGTAGCACCTGCTTTAGCTGTTATTTTTAATAATTGTATTGACCGTGGTGAGTTTCCTGATCTTATGAAAACCATTAAAATAATACCATTGTTTAAATCGGGTAGTACAACTGACCCTACTAATAATAGACCTATTTCAGTGCTACCTACCTTTAGTAAAATTTTTGAAAAAATTATTTTAGATCAAATGCAAAGATTTTTTTAATAAACACAAATTACTGCATACCAAACAGTTTGGTTTTACAAAGGGTCGTTCGAGTACTGATGCTGGAGTTGAACTTTTAGGACATGTTTATAATGCATGGGAGGACAAGTGCGATGCTTTGGGCATCTTTTGCGATTTGTCCAAGGCATTTGATTGAGTTCTTCATGAAACATTAATCAGGAAACTGCACCACTACGGAATACGGAGCGCCTCTCTGGATCTTCTTACTTCTTACTTAAGTGATAGGATTCAAAGAGCAGATGTTAACGGTAAAAGATCACCTGGACCTGTAGTTAGAATGGGGGTCCCCCAGGGCTCAATTCTTGGCCCATTTTTGTTTCTTATTTATATTAATGACTTGCCATACCTCATAAAGGATAATCATGATATAGTGTTGTTTGCAGACGACACTTCACTTTTATTTAAACTGAAACGTCAGCAGCTGGTTACTGACAATGTAAATAGCGCCCTCGCTAAGGTAGTTAACTGGTTTAATGTTAATAACCTACTTCTTAACGAGAAAAAAACTAAATGTATTAAGTTTACGATACCTCATGTTAGACAAGTAGAAACTAGTGTTCTTTTAAAGGGTGAAGAATTGAAACCCGAAAACTCCACAGTATTTTTAGGCATAACTTTGGATGCCAAGCTTCAATGGGGCCCCCATATAGATAAATTGTCAAAAAAACTAAGCTCTGCAGCATACGCCGCATTAACTGATTTAGAGACAGCGCGTTTAGTATGCTTTAGTTATTTTCATAGTGTGATGTCGTACGGTATTCTTTTGTGGGGAAATGCCGTCGATATTCAAACAGTTTTTATTTTACAAAAAAGGGCAATTCGTTCAATTTATAAATTAAGTCCCAGACACTCCCTCAGAGACAAATTAAAAAGATTAATATAATGACTTTGCCTAGTATATTTATAATAAAAATATTAATCTGTTTAAAAATACAGTGATATCCATAACAAAAATACTATAAACACAAATTTGTTGTTCCCACTACCAGGCTCAAAAAAATAGGTGGCTCGTTTAAATGTCAATGTATACGTTTTTATAATAAACTTCCTAGCCACATTCAAGAACTAAGCCTTAATAAATTTAAATCTTTTATAACGCGGAAATTATGCCAGAAAGCCTATTATACTGTCAAGGACTATATTGAGGACAAGAAGGCTTGGGATTGAGCTGCTCCAATAAGTTTACACAGACATAATTGATGTGTAATTTGCTATTTTTAATTTTTTTCTTTTAATGTTTTTTTTTCTATATACGTACCTTTTTATCTAAACAATGACATGTATATATTTACTGCATAAAGTAAAATATTGTTTTAATTTTTGTGAATGTGAGGACTATGTGGGTCATTGCATTTTTTTTTCTTCTTTTAATGATGATGGTCTGGCTGTTTGAGTACTTTACGCGGCCTCCCCAAATGTCCGTTCTTTTGTATTGTTCGTCGGATCGTTGAGCTCCTTAGTTCTGAGTTGAGCTGCACGATGATTGACAAATGCGTGTACTGACTGGACAGGTCCACTCAAATCCGTGTGGTTCTTTCCTCAAAAGACCATTTCAGACACCAGTCTACATAGTCCTCATATGATATGACCAAGATTATTTTCATATTTTATTTACATTTTGACATTAATGCACTTTATATATGCAATGAAATTTACTTTGTAAAGGATTATACTATTTAAATTATTGTGAATGTGATTACATTGTGGATTTGTTGTTTTTTTTAATGCTTTTTTTTTTATTAGTTTCAATCATGGTCTGGCAGTTTGAGTTATTTATGCGGCCTACCCTAATGTCCTTTGTTTGGTAATGTTCGTCGAATCGTTTAGCTCCTTTAGTTCTGTGTTGAGCTGCATGACAACTGACAAATGCGTGCACTGACTGGACAGGTCCACTCATTCTGTGTGGTTCTTTCCTCAAAAGACCATTTCAGATGTCAATCCACATGGTCTTCACATGACCTGACCAAGATTATGTCTGGACTTTAAAAGAGGCTGTGACCTCTGAGTTTGTTTCGGCGTTTCTTCTCAGAGTAGTCAGATAGGAAATGCCGATCTCACCTAGTTTTTAAAATATGATTGACGTGTAAAAGTGTTTGTACAAACCTATTTGCAGAAAATAAAATCATTTATTATTTATCAATTCGAAAGAGTAACCGTGGCCCTGGCACAGGCAACTGAAGGAATACGGGTGGGTTTAAGTCAGTAAAAATCTGACACGCCCTCCCGCTCCACCCAGAGCGGGAGAAGTCATTTGATGATTTCCCAACCAAAAAAAAAGCTTTGTTTAACTTTTCCGAATTCCTAACTATACAAAACAAACAAATCTTAAAACAAAAGACATACCTACCTTAATAATTATCCACATTCAAAGTTCCGTTTATTGTAAATCAAACAGTATAAATAAATCATCGTTTATACTATATTCAATCGTTTCATTTAGCTGTGCCGAGCGTTAGTGGACGCAATAGACAATTGGTGCCCACATACAATTTTACGGCCCCACTCGTCGACCATTTTGCTGGAATATTCTATGGTACTGAATAGAATCGGGATTTTTTATTTCGATTGAAAAAGTCTAGTAAATTACGTAAATAAGCGACAAAAACGGGTTTTGGTACAACAGAGAATGTTATATGCCAACCAAACATTGATTGTTCATCAAAAGTATCGTCTTACAGAGTTAGAAATGTATTCAATCTTTCTTTAGTTAAGTTATTGAGACGTAAAATGTATATTTGAGCTACTAAAAACATTTCTGTAAAGAAAATAATGTAATCCGTTAGGGCCGTATTTATATGCATAGAGTAGATTTATGGTTTCCGAGAAAAGTGGTGGCCTCCACATAGTGTCCGCAATTTACCGGCGCATGACGTCACCGAAACGTTATTTATGATAGTAGTGGTAGTTGGTGTAATTTCATCAAGAGCGTTTTTGTCACCGTAAAGTAAACCACCGCTGGCATAATTTTCATGACAGCCGTCACTGCTTCCGTTATGTGGCGACCACCGCTCTTTTACTAAACAGTAGCTTTAGCTGTTCTTGCCAATCGATTTGACTGACGGTTCAATATTCTTCATAACAAGTCTATCAGTCCATCGAACACACAAATCGCACGTAACCACCTTACCACATATGACGCCAATTGCCTCGCCTGGTTAATGGAATAAAACTACTGTTTAATGGAATAATACTCGTACATTTTCTGTGATAATGTTAATCCTCCTGTCGGTCGGTGGAACTGACTCGAATACCCACTGAAAAATGAGGCAGGTTCCCAGCTACGCCTCAGTAACGTTGTGTATACTGGTTTAAATTAATTTTAACAGGTAAATTATTGAATTAATTTACCATCCAAAGTGATGGTAAATATTGTATTAAGTCGCATAAAATTAAGTTTTACAAATTAATGTTCAGAATGCTCGTGACGTCACATAATAACTGTGGGATGGCAATTTGTATAAAACATTAATGAAATTGCTTAAGGGGAATGCGAAGATCATCTATCAGCCACTTTTTCACTAGATGGCAGCACAGTTTTTCGCCTAAATTAGACATCATTGAGAGAAAACTTTGTTAAAAGGGGGAACTAACGTTTTAACTTATTTTTTTTTTTAATTCTCTTTGCTTTTAAACTCTTCTCTTACAAAGATTTGTTCCACGAAACATTTAGCAGCCTTCACTTTATTCTATACACACGCATGTACGGTAAATAGTTTTACATCCAATATAACTAGATGGCGTTTTTTCAAAAACTTTGTTGGAAATAAAAATATTCAGATGGCGTAAATTTTTTGCTTTATTTTTGTTGACTACTTTGGGGAATCGTTAGTAAATGTAAATACTAGTAAATATTTTTTTGGAAATTTCTTTAAGACGTCTGTATCTCAACATACTAAGATATCTCGAGATCCAGTCTTGTAGAGAAAAGAATATTGGCAGTATCAGTGTCGCTTTAGTTGAGAAACGAGCCTAAACTAAATTATTTGCATTTTATAGATTAAGTAGAGTAGTTTATTTTCATTTGCAAAAATTTAAATAAATATTATGTAAAATCAGATGTAAAAGTAGCAATAACTAAACGCAAAACAGCGCTATTGAAGTAATCATTGCCATTTTCAGTAGAATAATACTTAGTAGTAGAATTTCAATGTTGGCTAGATGTTTAAAAACTAACCACCGATTTATAGTTTCATAGACATTAATGCGATTGCAATATTCCAATCTTAACTACAAACTGTATTCTTAAGTAATAGAAAACATTTCAAATACGTTAGTTTTTACAGTTTATACCTGGCAACATTAGACAGTTGGCATTTCTAACTAAACTGTCATCCTGTGATCTGTCAATTCTGTTACAGTCGTCGTACTTATCCTTGCGATCTGTTTTGGCGTCTGTTATTTGTTTACTTTCCAACTCATTAGTGTTTACTTGTATTGTTTATTCCGAGTTCCTGCGTGTTGAGTACTTGTGATTGTGAACACTTTTTTGAGACAGGACTACTTATATATGTTATGATAAACATGTCTCGTTCTAACGTTCGGTGCACCTGCGATATTCGGTTGACGAGACCACATCATCGTCTTTCAAACGAAAACGAAGACCTTCTTAATATTATAAGGTTATGGACTTTTCCAAGGGAGGTGAGTAAAAATATTCAGGTATTTTTTTAAAATAATGTCTATAATTACTGAAGATTTATAATAGTTGATAAGGCAGTATTGGTTTTGCACCGCTTTCAACTCTCTTGAAGCTCATTTAAGTAAATGCAAGTGGAAAAAAGATACAAAAGTCATACTACTTTGTAAGAGTGATTAAACGTTTGTCACCCATGGGGTCCCAAGATTTCCTCAAAATGTTTTCCTACCCTGTTAGCAACACTAATTATATACCTACAACTGTTAGCAACGTACTTAAATGTTTAATTGTTTATTCTTTAGGAAGATGCTTTTGTATGACTTCCACTGAGTATATGTTTTCTTTTTGATATTTCGCTGTCATTACAAGTGGACCCAAATGAGTAACACAAAAACAGTGATGTGTTCAACCTCTAAGTATTGTGTTACAGAAGGCTAACAGTTTTTCATTATGTTGCTCGCAGACAACTGATGCTGACTTCGTATGCCAGGCTTGTTGGGAATCAGCAAGTCATGCATCCAACCAAGTTGCACCTGAAAGACAAGTTGGACATCAAAATGTTTGCGTTGCGATTTTAAGAAGTTGTTTAGTACTGAGAAAACAGTACTGATGAAGAACAATGACTTGCTGCAATCATTTCAGAGTGGATACATCACCGTCAAGTAAATATCTTTTTTTGTCATTGCAAAAACATTTTGTTATAATTTCTGTTGTTGTAAATATTGATTGTATTAATTATTGTTTTAGCTTAAAATCTTCAAAAATTCAATGAGAAATAAATTTTAAATATTTTCTTTTTAGATTGTGGACACCGATTATGTGTGCCACACCTGTTGGGAGCTTGCGAACCACCAGGTTTTATCTGATATTCCAGAAGAAAATCTAGTACAACAATCAGGAAATACCACGGCAGCAATACATTACACTGTCAAACATTAGACGAGCTGCTGACACTAGGAGGCACTGCTTGATACCTGACTGCAGGAATCCTGAGCTGGTATGGCTCACCTAACCTAACCTAACCTAAAAGGTAAATCTTAAAAATGATTTTCTGTCAAAATCCCATTACAAAAAAACACGCTATGATTACAATGTTATTAGGCCATATTTCTCTATCTTTCCGGTGTTTTCACGAATGCACGCGAAGTATAAATGCGATACTCAAAGTACATGGGGACTTACAAATCTTCTTTAGCAGATAAATAAATCATAGGTACATAGCTTTCCTAAATAAGTACTTTTGTAAACCAATGTTCAATGTATGCACTCTGTTGGATTCTCAATGCTCGGTTCAACACCGAAAGTTGAAAATTCAGAAACATCGCGCCACAACAAGTCAACTTACACCCATTCAAATCATAAATACAACAACCAATCATGAACTTATTCCTTCAAACACAGCGTGCATTTACCTTGTACCGGACAACTTACTGACACGAAAACATCGTTTTGTGATTATTACATTGCTTGTCCAGTCACTTAGCGACATACCAAGGTAGTGGTTAAGAAGCAATGTAAACCGCAAAATAGTAGTCGCTGTGATATATGACGAAAAAATAACGCAGCGTAGGCAAAAAATATTTTAAGATTTGATGTTGTTCATGAATACTTCTATTGAAATATTAAACGGGAGCAGTTGTGGCCCAGTGGTAACGGCCGCGACTTACGAGTTGTATGTCGTAGGTTCGAGCCCAGACAGGCGCTTTTGCTTTGTGTAAATTATTTCATCACCATTGCTCTCAAAACGGTGAAGGAAAACATCGTGAAGAAACCGGCATGTCTTAGAACCTAAAATTCGAAGACATGTGACATCTACCAACCCGCACTGGGCCCGCGTGGTGGATTACGCCCCACTCCCTCTCACAAGGAGGATTCCTGTGTCCCAGCTGTGGGAAAATAGTAGGCTGAATATTCTATGCTATTATGCTATGAATAATTTTATTTATTATTAAAACTTTCTATGCTAAGTAGTTCAATGAAAAATAAGTTTTAATAAAATTCGGTTTTTTATATGTATACTTGTAATTTTTAGTTAGTTATAGTTATATGTTAGTTATAGGAAAACAAAAACAAAAAAAATCATCGCTGGCTCTACGAAAAGATGCTTTGACAATATTATTTTTTACCTACATTATATTATGTTTTATTTATTTATTTATTTATACGTGGTGGTACCTACCTATGTAGGTACTGCATCAGTTGACCACACGTCACGCGTCTGTTGTAAGTGATAACGCTGTGACAATCAGCTGGCCCAGCGTAATACGAAGTTTCAATAGTATAAGAGACCAGCTTATACTAGTTTTGTTTGACGTGACGTGCGGCATACTGTAGATGTTCACGCGAAACGCAGTAAGGATAAAATACAGTAAATAGGTACACACGGCTACCCATCAAGCTATAAATTTCCAGTATAAGCTGACCTCTCATTGTACGGAAATCCTATACAATGCCATATCAGCGTATACTGTAAATGTATAGCTTAGCTTTAGTACCTACGTAATATTTCAAGAAAGCATCGACGCTTGTGGATTTTATTCAACCCGAGACAATAGATTACTTACTAACCGTGTCAGAAAATGTACATATTATCAGTAGGCTCAGCAGGTACTTACCTACCTAATGCAGAAATATTTTTATTTCAATGACCTTGAAATACTTTCTGTGAGTATATATGGAAAGTAATGTGATAGAGGAAAATTATTATGAAAAGTAAAATCGTTTCTTTGTTTATTCACCTGTACCTACCTTTTTCGATTTAAATCTAGTTTCACAAGAATTAAATATAATTCAATCAATCGATTAGGTACGCAACGATGAAGCGTAGCTTAGGGGAAAAATAGTTACATAAATAGTTTGTATAACTCCCGCCTGATTTATAATTACATAAACATCTAGCTAGTCATATTTATTCCACCCGAGACCATACATTACCTAGTTAGTCAACATTCACACGGACACAATCTTACTGTGTCAGAAAATGTATACATTATTAGAAGTTACCTACATATCATAAGTAGAAATATTTTTAATTGAGGAAGTTCTCGAAGAATGTTCAGGTATAAGTAAGTACTTATATAGGTACTTAATTTAGATAATACATTCATTACAATAATATTGTGTAAAATTTTATGACTCTAAAGATTTTTTTCTCACTTCATAATGACAAAATATAATCTCCGCGGGCGCATACGATGCGCAACTTGTCAATTGAATCACGCATAACATAAAATTCGCAACATCGCACAGCGCCAGAATTCGGAGGTTCAAGGTTGTAAGAACGGCGCGTAAGAACTTCGCGTCGCTTCAATACAACGCCATCTAACGAAACTGATACGGAAGCGATAACTAGTACCCGTACCTTATTGTTACTCAGCAACTGTTTCCCGATGGTTCGTAGTACAACAACAACTCACTCAACTAAACTATTTCGTTTTTTGTCAGCTCTGTTTATTCTACTAATACTGTTTTTTATACGCTTTTATCAATAAGCAGTAATAATTAATCATAGAGAATTCATATGTTTGCTTTAATTCATCAAAAATAGTTCATAATTCGAGATTTGTTCCACGAAAGAATGTATGGGGAAGTGCCACTACGCCTTCACCTTAAATGAACGTGTGAAAAAAGTAATACGGGACAATATTTGGTTGTAAATTAATATCTAATTTCAATAAAAAATAAAATAAAAAATGTATTCATTAAGTGTGTCTAACGAGAAAAGCAGAACGTGCTTTAGTCACACGACGAAGACTTAAGATGAAATGCGCCGGAGAGAAAACCAACAAAAACAAAATTCTTTATGACTAGACAACACTTAAGCAAAAATACTCGTACGAGTAGATTACATACGTATTTTACCATCCAGAATACTAATTTCAGCATTTAAACTCAACTTACTCTAAAAATTATATTCTGAACCCCATATTTCTACTGATCTAGGGTTCCACTCATTAACTTTACATTCCTGATATAGGAAAAACCTCACCATTCTTCGCTTACAAAGCCCTTACGGGTACATAATAAAGCTGTTTTGTATCTCTTTATACGGAGCTAAGTCTGTGTAATCCTTATCGCTACTGGGTTCTGATCATAAGAGGTGCTCTGATTCTCTGATTCAGTCAATTGACTTGTGACATGTATAGATTAATATAACAAAAACGACTAACACAATAACTGGCCGTGATGTACAAGGATAGGTACAAAAGAGGTATTAGGGTCACGTAAACTATTTCCACCTACCTAATCTAAAATCTGCCTTCACATAATCTTGATCATCTGAATGTTTAAAATCTCAGTACATTAGTTATTTTATAATTATTTTCTGAACTGCAAAAGAATATTAAAATTGACGATGCGCAGTTTGGTTTCCGACCTGGACTCTCAATAGACTCTGCGATTATTAGCCTTAAGAGCACGATAGCCTATTACGCCCACCAGAGAACCTCAGTGTATTCTTGCTTCTTAGACCTGAGCAAAGCTTTTGACCTGGTGAATTATGAAATCCTCTGGGACAAGCTATGAAAGTCACAAGTACCTCACCAAATTGTAGATCTGTTGAGATTCTGGTACGGGGGCCAGACCAATCAAGTGAAATGGGGTGACACTCTATCTAGCAGTTACAGGTTAGATTGTGGTGTTCGCCAAGGGGGGTTGACTTCTCCGGACCTGTTTAACCTTTATATCAATGATCTGATCGTGGAACTCAGAAGAACCAAAGTTGGCTGTCACGTAGGTAATGTCTGTGTAAATAGCTTGAGCTATGCTGATGACATGGTTCTTTTGAGTCCCTCGATTAAAGGCTTGAGGAAACTGTTGTCTGTCTGTGAGCGTTACGCAGATGTTCACGGACTGAAATATAACGTTCTAAAAATCGAGTCTATGGTATTCAGGTCTGGAGCTGGTCCGAGTAACATACCCAGTCTGAATTTGAATGGTGCGACCATAAAGGTTGTAAAGCAGTTTAAATACTAAGGGCACATTTTGACGGACAGACTTCAAGACGACTGCGACATAGAAAGAAAGCGTAGGGACCTCTCAGTGAGGAGTAACATACTCGCGCGCATGTTTGTGAAATGCACCAAAGACGTAAAGAACACTCTGTTCAGAGCTTACTGCTTGTCAATTTATACCTGCCAACTATGGTTCAACTACACAAAAAAGATGTAGAATTCTTTAAGGGTTCAGTATAATGATGCTTACCGAACCCTTATGAAACTGCCTAGATACTGCAGTGCCTCGAGCATGTTTGCCGAAGCGGGGGTCCCAGACTTATACGCCATCATGAGGTCAAGGGTCGCGTCTTTTTGGCTAAGTTTGAGGCGCTCTAGTAACAGCATTTTGAGGGTTGTCTCTTGCAACCTACCAAGCCCCATATTTAAATCTAGACTAAGTCGTGCCAAGTCTAAGGTTCCTTACTGCAATTTCGTTATTAATATAGTTATTTTTGTGTAATATAGAATTCCAACAAACACAACTAGATACACTGTTAGTTTATACAGATATTAATTTAATGTGTTAAAAAATACAATGTTAAAATTTACAAAACCACAATTTACAAATCAGGTATCAAACCACCTTAATTTGGTTAAACCAATATTGATTTACCATACACTCGGAAACAGATTCCAACCAAAACATGTTGTGTTTGAAATGCAAAGAGGTATTACATACCTACATTCAAAACAGGAACGTAGCACAGCCACTAACGTTCACACCGCTCTGGGACACAAGCGTCCTCTCTGTGAAAGGCAGTGGGCCATAATAAACCACGCAGGCTCGGTGCTGGTTGGCGGATGTCACATGTCTTCTAATCATTGGTTACAGGGCATGCCTTACGATGCTTTCCTTAAACGTTTTGAGAGCAGTGGTGATAAAATAAAATAAACTAAATAAGTGCCTGTATGGGTTCAAACTCACGCTCTACAATTGGTAAGTAAAGAATTGGGCCGATACCATTGGGCCACTATTGCTCTCTTGCACTCTAAAACGTAGCAAAAAATTAAAACATAACTGTTAAAACAATAGTTGTGTGCGTGCGTCCGTTAAAAGTTGCCTTGCCCCATTCAATCTAACGACGTGGTGATTAGAACCACCACCGCGTTGTGATCACCGTATTTAACAATGTATGGGCGGTAGGAGAGGTTCCTACATCAATGAAACCATATCTTTCAAACATAATAAATTATTCTTAGGAGTTCGTTAAACGTTAAACTATCCGTACTAATATTAAAAGTTAGAAAGTAACTCTGCCTGCATGTTACTTTTTCATGCCTAGACCACTTAACGGATTTCGATGATTGGCAAGGAGTTATAAGGCATCCTGGGGAGGGACATAGACTACTGTTTGTTCCGGTACGAGTAACACGTTCCCGCTGTTTTCCTAAGTTAAGCTAGTTTTTTGTTTTTTCGGTGTAAAAACAAGTAGGCGTCAGATATGTCTATATCTAACGCCTACGTGTTTTTTTATTATTCTAATCTTAAAGTTTTTTCGGTGTTTGTCTCGTATTTCTTCCATAAATATTTACCAGACTCGCAGAGGTTGCATTTAAGTACCAAATAGGCTACAGAAAGAAAATAAAGAAAAAACGTTTATTTTGCGATAAATATTTCAAGTTCAAACACAAAAAAGAATTATTTCGGGGAAAATATGCGTCACATCCACGCAAAACGGCCATCGCTCAGCTTAATGCTATGCTAGACAGAGCCCCAGCGCTGGTTTTCAGCAACAGCCGGCATTGAATAACATCAATCGGTGCAGAAAACGCTAAGATTAAAATAAAATACATACACATAATAACTAGATAAGTGTTCAACAAAATAAATACAATAACAATATTTATAAAACGGTAACATTCCGGGCATCAATGAATGCTCACGCGCCGTTAGCCTTTGCTAAACTGTGCGCGCAGCTGTCATTTAAATATACGTTTAACGTTTTGACATACTGCTAATGTCTGCAACGTCTACAAAATCACACAATAACGACTGTCCAAGTACAAAGCGTTTTTGACAGCTAACTGTCAAATCTCGGCTGTTGACATTCATTAATATATGACGAAACCGCTCTTCTAGAAAACCATAGCTTTACACAGTTGTTTGTCCGTTGTGTGTTGCAGACAAATGCGGCTGACATGGGTTTACCCTAGCTCTTAGTTTTAACCAACAAACATGATTTATGAGTATTTCTCCTCCATTTAGAAAATTTTGCGCAAGTATCTATTTATGTGATGTTACCTCATCAGTGACGTTAAAACGTGCAGGCTAACATAAATTACAGTTCGCGGGTATCATGACTTCGTTTGACAGAAGGGTTCAGCCGAAGGTCGAGCAGTTGATAGGATGGTTGTGATTGAATGGTTCTCAAGTTTGCTGATCAGCTCAATACTGTTGAGGGTAACGTTTTGTTTGTTAAAAGATTCACTCTAAATCGGCGTAATTTCTATGTTTGTTGTCTCCACAATTCCTATATCGGAATGTTACAGTGATTTCCTGTTTTTTTTGAAGAAATATTCACCGGGCTGCCTCGTTGAGCTACTGGTCGCAAGCGCTTCTACTGAGCATGAGGACCTGGGTTTGATTCCCAGGTTGGGCAAAATGTTATTGAGTTTTTCCGTCTAGAGTTTCTCAGTAGCAGGCTAGAGTCTGGATTTGAGCCAGATTGATTTACACCGTATTATACAATAATTGTGTCCGAGTTCGGACTGTACAAATGTAGAATAATTTTAGTGCTATAATAGAGCAAACTAAAATTTGTACAGTCCGAACCCAGACATATTGTATAATTTTGCCTGTGGCGTACACTGGTATAATTCGCACTGGTATCAAACCCAGTTCTCAATGCATAATATATATCTGTCAAATCCTAATGGCACACACTTAGACCCACTACACCTTTGACTTAGACAACCTTATTGGGCTTCATACGCATATGCCTAAGGAGAGCAATAAGGTTAAAAGCGGTTGAGCGGTTGATGAGGTATAAGTTGAATCCTAATATTCTGATATTACCAGTTTCTTCCGTTAGAGTTGAGCCTCACAATAACTTAAACTCAAACAAGGCTCTTCTGAGGTAAACTAAGATCAACGAGTGACTATTTTCTCAACAAATTCCTTTTTTAGGGAGAGACTATATTTTTAGGAAGAGGGTAATATATTCGGCCAGAACGTCCCTCACGTTTATGGCCGCAAACGAATTAATACTTTTAGCTGCTGGCCTTGTAATGTATTTAATTTATACATAATGATATGATAAATATTAACACACCTTTTGTCTATACCTATACATATTAATTAAATAGTAACGGAAAAGTTTCTGCCCCTTTTTCTGTATGTCTAGATGTGTGTTTCGGACGGGCGCGGGCGCAATAAATTTGGCACTATGATAGTTTACAACCTGGATTAGAACATAGGGTCGACATTCCCGTAGAACATTTTTCGACATCCATGCGGGTGAAGCCTTGGCAAAATCTTATTTAAAAATAAACTAGTTACATTTAGAACCTGTGTTACATTATGAGTGGATATTAGGAGTTGTCGACTATCCTTATGATTAAGGCAATTGGTTTATAATGCCTAGGAAGCTCCTTGGTGTTGACTTGTTTGCTACACGCAGGTACACACCGCTACATATCAAGCTACACATTTCCTAATCTCTCGCGTTCCCGCCTCTCAAATTACCACACATTTAAACCTAAACCTGAGGCGTCGTCATTTTGTGCTGACATCTCTTTGAGGCGCGCGTGGAACACGACGCGCAGTCGACCCGGGCCTGGTCCTTACCGGACGGCGAGCTACCCATTGCTCGCCGTCCGCAAGCCCGCGCCTACGGTGGCCGGAAATCTGCGATTCCCGACGCCCAGCGTCTCCTGCGGCGACTAGGGGCGTAAGGGCGTAAGGCTCTCTCCCTCACGCGCTCCGCCTCCTCGTTCGCGAGAATTACTGCTTCGCAGAAGGAGGTGACGGCTTTTCATTCCCTCTCGCTCCGTACCATGGCCTGGACTAGGGCCGGACGCGAGAGATCGCCGCCGCCGATCGCCTCCGCGAGGACACTGCGGTGCTCTGCCCAAGCTGGGCAGACCTCCACCGTATGCTCCACCGTGTCCTCCGGGCGATCCACACAATGGTGAAACCCGGGCGTTTCCTCCCGCCTTATGCGAAACAGGAACCTCTCGAAACAACCGTGTCCGGTGAGGACCTGTGTCGGGCGGAAGGTGAGGACGCCCTGGCGCCTCTCCAACCACTCCTCAAAGAGGGCACTTACCGCCGGTATTGTGGCGTGCACAGCACTGGGTTGTGACAATCGCACCATCCATGTCGCCATGAGATCCCGCCGGAGCTCTGTCCGCTGTACCGTGATTTCTCGCGGCAGTGGAGTTACACCCCGGCGTTTTGCCTCCTCGTGCCACTCCCATACGTGCGCGAGGGCTTTTGCCTCCAGATCCATCCAATGGCGAAAATCCGGCAAGGAGGCTCGCCGCCTCGCAGGAGACCGTGCGGTATGCCCGGACCAGCCGGACGGCCGTGACCCTTTGGGACGTGTTCAAAATAATAATATAGTGATAGACATAATTTTAACACTAGAAATAATAATAAAATTTATCAACCATTTTTCAGACTATCTAAAGTACAGCAAGCGATCAAAAGTGGATAGGCACGTTAATAGTCGTATTGCTGTGCGATTGTAACTAACTCGCGGTACGATTGTATGTGTATAAATGGCACACACCAAAAAGATCGCCGTTTTGCACGGCAAACATTGACGTATCTTCTCGTACTCGCATCGCACACAAACCAAATCATTTAATTTTGTCAATTTCGTTTCCACCACTGTGCCGCAGCATGTTGTTTGAGTTCACCAACGCTCGTTTGATACGTGATACGGACATGATTCGTAATACCATGATATTAATATGTACTATCTAGTAGTACATTGTGGTATTTTGTTACACCAAAAACACATCTTATTATCTATTTATGTATTTAACACCTGAGGAGCTGTTGTGCACAGCAATTCTTTCTATGATTCAGTAGGTACTAAAGTATTTATGAAAATTGTATGACACTCATTTAACTTACATTTGGTTTATCTGATAATTGTTGTACTGCTGAAAAGCAAACCTTAAGCTACCTCTGTCTATTTTCCACATCCATTTATCTCATTTCATGTGATCTCATATTATTTACCTTTTTTTTTTTTTATCTTTATTTGTTTATAGAGGGTTGGATCAGTATGACCATGCCACCCTCATAGGGGCATTCTATGACTATCTACGCTTAATACCTAGGTTTACAATTTTATATAATTTTTTGGCCGTCCTAGACAATGGAGCAGCCAAGATACTATTATATATGCCAACGTTAAAATAATTAAAACCGTATTCAATTAAATAATTTCTCCTCTCCACCTCGTTCCGGACACATTCCGCTAAAATATGAGTGGTATCCTCTACCTTATCACACTCAGAACAATTTGGGGAATCACTTTTTCTCATTAAAAAGGCGAAGCTATTCAACGGAATATGTCCCGAACGAAGTCTGAAAGCAGTCACAATCTCATTACGATGCATATCTGTACCCACAAACCAAGGAAGGCGGGAAAGGCTGTGTTGAATGGTTCTATACCAAATACCCTTACTTAGTGACCTTTAATCAAAGTATTCTTTCCATAATTCTAGGCACTGGCTGCGAACTCGAAACAAGAGGTCACTAAATAAAGGCAAACACTCAACAAATATTCCGTCTGTAATAGCCTCTTTTGCTAAACGATCTACTTCCTCGTTTCCATACAAACCAATGTGGGATGGTACCCATTGAAGAACTATTCTTTTGTCTTGGACCTTACCAATGGAGTCTAAAATTTTATAAGCTATCGGTGCGCCTCGACAATTCGAGGTGCATCGAGCCAGGTGTTGCAGAGCACTCCTTGAATCAGTCAGTATTAAATAATTTCCTGATTCAAATGACTCAATGTATGAAATAGCTTCTGAGATCGCTAGTAGTTCAACGTACATTATTGAAATTTTTGCACCTGATCTAAACTTTATTGATGCTTTCGTTTGTGGATCAAAAACAGCCCATCCGAATCATTCCCTTCCTGTGACCCATCAGTATATACTGAGTAAAAATGTACATAATTAGCATTTAGAAATTGATCACAAATTTCATGTATGTTGCTACATCTATACTGATGTTTCGGTTTGTCTATAACATCTATACAAGGTTTTACTACATCGGATAAGTCCACATTGCTAACCCATGTGTTCAAAGAAAATCTTTCCAATTGCTGCGTTGAATGTATAGGGTAGTCAATAAGAAACTCGTGTACCGTCACTAATAGTGGTTTTTTCTTACGCCTCCAATATAAACTGTGACATGACTCGGTAAGCTTGTTTAACAAAAGAAATATTTGACTGCCCCGGAACGAATTCACCTTCAACCAATATTTGCCTGCTAATAAGTACCTGCGTACATATAAAGGTTGAAGGTGAAGCTCACACTCCATCACGTGTATTGCAGTAGTCTTCACAAAACCACCAATAACGCGCATGCACTGGTTTTGTATTCTGTCCAATTTGACTAAGCTGGTCTTGTATCCGTTATCATATAAAAAATTGCCATAGTCCAGTCTCGAACGAATAATAGATACATATAATAGCCTCAAGTAATATGGATGTACGCCCCACCCAGACCCAGCAAGAACTTGAAAGATTCTTATAGATTTCAGACATTTTCCGGCTAGCTCCTCAATGTGTTTTTTCCACCTAATCGAGCGGTCTAGCCACATCCCCAGGTATTTAATATTATCTACTACTTGAAGCGGTGTTTCATTTATTAATAGGTTAATACATTCTCTTTTATAGCCTCTCTTAAAAACGCATGCTTTACTCTTTGAAGATGAAATTTCTAAGCCTATGTTTGAAAGCAATTTAACTAAAACATTTAGTGAATTTTGAATAATACTGACACTTTCTTGTATGTTACTACCTACTGAATAAAGAACAAAATCGTCCGCGTACTGGGATATCAAAACTCCCCTGCTCATAATATTTGCACAGATACTTGAAGTTACTATGTTAAAAAGCAACGGCGACAAAGGGTCACCTTGAGCTAATCCACGGCCGGTAGTTCGACACATGTAAACATTATCAATTAAAACCTTTAACCTTCTTTCTTTTAAAAAATACCATAAATATTGACATATTTTTGATCCCACCCCAATTATGTCCATTGTTTGCATTAGTGAAATTATATTTACGTTATTATATGCATTATCTATATCTAAAAAGCATCCTTTTGTTGTCTTATTTTCTGTAAAGCCAGTTTGAATATGCGAGACAAAATTAACAAGATTGTCCATTGTAGATCGACTTTTTCTAAACCCCGTAGTATAAGGCGATAAGATGTTATTTTTTTCGATGAACCATTCTATTCGATTGTTCAAAATGCTGTGAAATATTTTACATAAACATGACAGCATTGATATCGGTCTGAGTGAAGACTGAGACTGCGGGACGCGCCCAGGTTTAGGTATTGGAATGACTGCGATGTCACGCCACTGATTGGGTACAAAACCAGTTGACAGAGAACCATTATACAGCGATAACAAAATAGATTTACCGTTCTCAGGAAGATACTTAATCATCGAGCACGAAATATTGTCACAACCGGGTGACGTGTCCTTAGCGCGAATACAACAATTAAGTTCCTGTTTTGTGATTGGCGTCTCTAATTTTGAATTATTAGACACAAATGAAAGGTCGTGAGGAGATGCATAATCGGGAGTTAGACTGCGGAGTAGATTATTGGCTCGCTCGCTGTCAACATGTTGTCTAGCACTTCTGCGCCTCTTAAACCACTTCATTTTATGCCACATCTGACTTTGAGAAGTTGTACCGTCCAATGATGTGCAGAGCTCCTTCCAACCTCTGTCCCTTGCTTTGCGCACTAACTTTTGTGATTCACCTATTTTTTTATTAAGTAGTGATAGGTTATTCGGTGAAGGATTACGTCTAAAGGTTGAAAGGGCTAGTCTACGTTTTGCAACTGATTTGGATAGGTCTGCATTCCAGTAGGGTTTGGGAATAAAGACGTTATCAGGGTCCATGTTAAATTTTATATAAGGAATATGAACGTCTGCTGATAAATGTAAACACTCAATAAAATTATCGTAGTCGGCCTGAAGATTGCCTGACTTCTCAAAATAAATAAATAAGTTTTCAAGTAAGCTTCTGTAACTATCCCAATCCGCGTTTTTAAAATTCCGTCGATAAGTATCTCTAGGTATAACCTTGAAATTGGTCGTTATATTAATCATTAAGTGATCACTTCCAAGGGTTTCGTTCATAATGTTCCAGTTAAATGTCAAAGCTAAATCAGAGGAAACTAAAGTTATATCGGGCGCGGATTGTTGAAGTTGGATGTTAACCAACCTAATACGGGTGGATTTGCCATCGTTCAGGGTTACAAAACCGTTATCCAAAATAGAATCACAGATTTGAGATCCTCTTAAATCGGTCCTGTAAGACCAATTGGTGTGGTGCCCGTTAAAATCCCCTACAACAAGACTTTTTCTGTTTACCAAAGAAAAAACTGAATCCCAATCTTGCTGGCTGGTACGCACAGATGGTGCACAGTACAAAGCAATAATATGTTCGATTTCACTACAATTGAACAGTTTAACACACAAGAGTTCAATACTCTGGTTTGTGGTTTGAACGTCACAGATACAGGCATGAATTGACCTATGTATGAAGATAGCTACCCCACCATAACCGTCATCCCGGTCTTTACGGTAAACATTATAATTTGTCAAATTGAGATGGCTATCAGGCTTTAACCAGGTTTCACTAACTGCAGCAATGTGGACTTTCTCCTGTGTCAAAATATTTTCAAATGTAACTAACTCCGGCCTTAAACTTTGCGCATTCCATTGGAGAATAGTCAATTTTACATTTTTCTTGTTCACGGTTTACGCAAAACAAAAAAATCTAATGTCTGTTTTATAATAGGCCAATCTGAAATGTTATCTACCACCACTAAAATTATCCATTGGACGCAACACTTTACCATACTTGTAACCTTAGTTAAAATAGATGTATTTTTCAAAAATATTATTTCCTTAAGTCTTTTTATCAACTCTCCAAACTTCACCTCTCTTTCTCGCTTTTCTTCAACTTCCTCAACAAACACATCTGGTTGTTTGGTATCCTGTGGCTCTGGGTATAAAAAGAAATCGTATTCAGATCGATTAGAAGCAGCATTCTTACGTTTCACTTCTTTTTTGGACGATTGTTGTGAGGCTTTTTTTATCTGTTCCCCTTTGTGTATTTGTGCTTTTGTCGTTAAGATTTCAACGTAAGGTGAAGATTCACGAAGCGCCGATGCCGTATCTTCTACAAGCGGAGGTTGAGACATAAACGCAGATAACGGTTTAATAGACGACATCTTAGGGTAAACATCAGCTGGTGAGCTTGGTGCTACATAAATAGTAAGGGCCTTTCTATACGTGCAATTAAACTCCGCCATAATGTCTCTTAATCTTTTTTCTTTTAGAAATGCAGGGCAACCTTTGTACAAAGCCATGTGTGCACCGTCACAACTGACACATTTTAATGATGTAGTATCGCAGTTAGTATGATTTTCTCCGCACTTCGGACAGAAAACTTTGCTTGATGGACATCTTTTCGTTGGATGACCCAACTTCCAGCACTGCGTACACTGTGATACAGGAAAGATGTATGGGTCCACTTTAATTCTTAAACCATCCACAGATATATATGGTGGTAAATAGGAGCCCTTAAAACATAAACGAACTGCTTCACTTCGTGTCCAGCCTTCATTGGAATTACGTCGGTTGAGTCGAAATATAGAAACCAATTCCGCTGGTTTAGGGCACGCAATTGTATTTTGAATCTCCTCATCAGTTAGATCTAAATCCACATCTCTTATAACACCATATGATGTACTCTTTTCCATAGCCCGTTGAATACGCCAGCCCTTGCCAAGTAATAGTTTACAGTTCTCTAATCTCTCTGCACTGACTTCATTCTGTATATCGAGGCGTACTTTGTATGGGTTCATATATTTCACCCTCAGAATATCCTTAATGCCGTTATCTCTAAATAATCTGGCCAAAGCAAATTGTTTAGGCAATACGTTGGGTATAGCTACCGCGGTTCCGCGCAAGTAATAACAACAACGTAATAGGAGCGAGCGCGGCTTTGGTAATTAGCAAATCGACTACCTCGCACGAACGCCGTATCGAGACTGTGTTCCTTTTATTGAATGTTGTGACATTTTGTATCTAACATTGTCATCTGTCAGTTTTTCTTTTTCTATGGTATAGAGCTAAGAGGTCGTCTATTTTCTTGTAAAGGTATCGTAAAACTAGTGTTAAGCCAGGTTCTCACTGTAAGCCATCTTTATTGTTCCTGGCCGATAACCAATTAAGAAGTATTTGGATTGAAAACTAAAAAAGTCACTTCTAGAACGATCTCGAATGAACCGTGAGCTGCTTCGCGACTTGAGCACGGAGTGACTGCTGCGAGCTTCAACTCGACAGACTACGGGCCGGAGGAGCGGCCGACGCCTCGAGCTGCTGCACGACCGTGAGCTCCCTCGTGTTAGACTGCGGGCCAGAGGATCATCCTACGCGAGCTACTACTAATCGATTTCTAATTCTTGATATTATCTTTTTATACGTAATTTCGTATTTCATATGGATGAGTGAGTGGATTTGGCATTACATTTGTGTTGCGTTTAAAATGTTATACTACAAGTATTACTGCTGGGTAGTTCTATTACCTCATTTATTGTTTATTCCACTTGTTGTTCATTTATTGTTTGTTTGTTTTCGGGTTAGTAAAAACCGTAACAGGTTAAATAGTGAATGTTTTTTTTTTATGAATGAATATATTTATTTGCTCGCGCGCCTGCCTATTAAGTTTGACGTTATTTTCAAATAATATACATTAATCGTTTTTGATTTGTAATAATACCTAAAATTAACAATTTTCGTTTGTGTTAATGGAATTACTTGAAGTGGTTCGATAATCATTCAATACTTTCATCTTGTTCATCTTGTTTCCATAAATAATAAAAGTTTATGGGTATACCATAGAAAACAGTAAATTATTTCGATTTCTTTGAGGTAGATGCAATTCGTTACGACCATTCACCTAATTGAACGTTGTTGGTTAGTGACTTATGTTTAAATCTGGTAATTATCAGTGTTGTGGTTATAATTTCCAAAATGCACTGAAATATAAATATTGAAGCATTGGCAAATATACAAAATCATGCTAGTTGCTTACTGACTTGTGTAACTTTTTTTTTACTTTACTCACACACTGACTTATTCCTAATTAATATTTTAGAAAAATGTGAGTGAGCACCATGTACCTATCAGGTGATTAATTGATCTGTAAAATATTTAATGTTTACAAAATATTAAGAGTTACGGTGAAGTTTCTTGCCCATTCTTCTCCATCCGAAACTACCTTTTGGAAGGGGCGCCTAGAATCAATTCTATTTAAATGTAAATGTTGACGTTCAAAAGTGCCTTTTAGTGCCTATTTAAAATAAATTCTTTGACTTTGACTTTTGGCTATGAGAATCTTAAAGCAATTCTGCAAAACCAATTCTCTGAATTTAAAAACAATTTTGACACACCTAAAATCGAGTTTGACAATCGCTACTCCCCTTTTTTTACGGTACTTGTTTGTTCTACCCCGTGAATATTTTTAGAGCCGGTGGCACGTCGACGTGTTTTATATGCAATTTTTCAATTTTTGTACGAGTATGCAAAATATTCACAGATTGTTGAGTTATGGGGGTTTAAAGGGGGCAAAACTTTAATTATGTTTGCGATATAAAGTGGTGTGTGTCCTACATCACTATATAGGTATAAGCAAAAGAAAAAAAAGATACAGCATTATTTTTGCACCTGAAGTCGAGGCGTTGCAACGCCTCGACTTCAGGTGCAAAAATAGTGCACGCGTTGGTGTGAATTTTAATTCATGACAAAAAATAAAATCTACACCTTTTAATCGCGTTTAAAAATAGTTAGATTTTGTAACACAATCATTTGAAGTGAAAAACTTCAAATTCAGAATAGCAAAATAGACGTTTTCGCTAAACTAATAACTCAGTGCCATTTTAGTGTTATCTAACAAAAATATATTTAAGTGTGTCACTTTCATAATGAGAAATCATCGTTTTGGAGGAATAAACAAAATTTTGTTGATTTTTGTCTAGTCTAGAGGCATTTGTGACAAGAGAATCGGGACCATTATCAATAATTGTAAAAGGAGCCCATTACACGAACGCTTTCCTCTACAACAGTTGCATATAACGTGATATTTAGGGAAATGGTAATTTAACATTTTCTTATATTTTTCAATTAGGTACTCGTAATGGTTGGCGGTCTAAATCGTGTTCCTGTTGATGGCTTTGCCTAGAAACTTTTAAGTTTGTTTACTAAACTTTACTGTAAACGGCTTTTCAAAGGGTACCCGAACAATTAATCAATTAAGTGTCTTCTAACAGTAAATCTATTCTTGTCAATAACTTTTAATCCTTTTACGCCGTTTAACATAACTGGATTAAGTAATAATTTGGATCTCTGTTACAATATCCGTTATTGTTCAAATTTTACTGAAGCCTAGAACACTTTCGGTACGATGATTGGGTGAATTCCTCGTTAAAATAAATGTTCAACAGCGACGTGGCTAAAAGAGGGTTTTAACAATAGTGAATTGTTTGATGACCGCTATTATGTTTGGCGACGTGACAGAGATTACTTAGATAGAAATCTCACTTGGTGGCGGTGTTCTTGTTGCTGTTCGACGTGAGCTCATTGCGGAGGAGCGCACCGACTGGCGTTCGTCCGCGGAGGACCTATGGGTAACTCTAACCCTGAAGCGTTCCAGACCCATAGCTTCATATAAATTCCATATTTGTACAATTTATCTTTGCAAACAAAACGGAGGGTTTTCATTGACTACACAACTCACATATTTTTATACCAAGTTAAATGACATTATACTGAATAACTTAACGTACACTTTTATTATCTTAGGAGATTTAAATTTTCCAATCTTAACGTGGCAACAGACTGATGATGGGTGCTCTTTTCGCCCGGAAAATATTCACGTTTCTGTTCAGACGGAATTTTTCGATATTTTTAAATACATTTGATCTGGTCCAGTACAATGGTCATAGGAACCTTAACGATCGGGTGTTGGATGATTGATTGTAACAATTACCTGATTGATTGTAACAATTACCTAACCGGTGATAAATGCTCTGACTCTCTTGTTCCAGAAGATCCTCATCAAATAGCTCTTAGTATTATTGCAGATTTTGTTCAGTATCATGCTCTCTCATCACAGAAAAGAAAAAAGTTTGTTTATCAATCAGCCGATTTTCCTTCAATGATGAAAGAACTTGACGAGTTCAACTGGCGTTGTGATCTCGCCAAAGGGTCAGTGGAGGATGCCTTGTCATTGTTGTACGTCAGACTGAATAAATTGTGTGAAACTTTCATCCCAACTAAAATCATCAAATCTTTGTCTAATTATCCCCCTTGGTATGAAACACCTCTAATTAAACATCTTAAAGAAATTTAAATATCACTCCAAGTTTAAGAAATACGGCAATTTATCAGACTATGATTAATTTTTAACTTTGCGTAGTCGTGCAAAATTATTATAAAAAGAAGTGTATGACAGTTACATTGGTGTCATAGAAAACAGTATTAAAAAATCACCAAAAGCTTTTTGGTATTTCGTCAAAAGCAAGCAACTTTCCTCATATACAATTCCATCGGTTATGAAACATGGACAACATTCATCGGGACAGGGTGATAAAATATGCAAAATGTTCAGTGAAGTTTTAAGTTAAATTTTCTCGGGGATACTATCCCCGGTGTAACGCAGTTGGATAGCAACATGCATCATCTTTATCAGACGTCTGCTTCTGATATAAGCTCTATTGAGGTCTGCGAAATCGCGGTACTGAAACTGCTAAAGACGTGAATAATTCAGCAGGTCCTGATGGTATTCCTGCTATACTTATTATTCGGTGCGCACAAAGCTTGAGTTTACCACTTACCCAAATATTTCGGCGTTCTCTTAGTGAGGGAGTGATGCCACATGTTTGGAAGACAGCTTTTATTACCCCCGTGCATAAGAAAGGCCCTAAAGACAATGTAGAAAACTATAGGCCAATTTCTAATTTTTGCTTTCTTAAAAAAACAGGTCTATTGTGTCGAATTTGCTTATCTTTTCCGACTTCTTGTCCTCTACCATGTCTGAACCCTCTCAAGTGGATGTGGTTTACACTGATTACAGCAAGGCATTTGACCGTATAGACCACGATTTATTCAGATGGTTTACATCCTACATTGAGAATCGCTGTCAAACAGTTGTACTGAATGGATACAGTTCTGTCACTATTAAAATACCATCGGGAATACCCCAAGGATCCCTTTTATAATAAAAAGTAAGGGACCCCCCTTACTTTTTATTATTTTTATAAATGATATTAGTCCGTGCTTTACCCGTTCCAAAATAATTCTTTACGCCGACGATATGAAAATTGTATACCCTATATCTGAACTTTCCGACTGTATTGGTTTACAGCAGGATTTAGATGGACTTCAAAATTATTGTCTCCTTAATAAACTTGAACTGAATGTTTCCAAATGTTTTGTTAGTACCTATACACGCAAACCACATGCAATCACCTTTCAATATAAGTTACATATGAATTAACATTAACATCAATTAACGAATTGATGTTAATGTTAATTGAATTAACATCAATTAACGCTTACCCTGTTTACCATTATAAACAGGGTAAGCGTTATCAGGGACTTAGGTGTAACGTTTGACTCAAAGCTGCTTTTTGATGCGCACATCGAAAACGTCGTTAGTAAAGCTTCCAAAGCACTTGGACTTATCCTTAGATTATCAGCTGATTTTAAAAACGTTAAAACGTTTAAATTTCTTTATTGTGCTTTTGTCCGCAGCCATTTGGAATACGCCTCACAAGTGTGGAACCCTAATTATAATATTTACATAGACCGAATTGAGGGAATTCAAAGGCGGTTTGTTACGGGCAAGTTTAAAGTCCCTTTAAAAAAAAAACTATTTTTAACCTTTGAATAAACTTTAATAGAAAATAGTTGTTTTGCAATATATATGTTTATAATGTGTCCGCCATGAAGTTCAAAGTATGACTATCGAAACTAGCATGACACGAAATGCATCAACTGTGGGAAACGTTACGTGACGCCTGTGTGGCGTCAGCGTTAATATTTTATATACTTAGGGCTGTCTTAAAATTTATAACAACCCCCTCGATAACATTGATCATTACGATTAAAGTGATGAGAAATCTAAGATGAGACGTTGAACATAGTTTTGGTTACAAACAGGATTTAAGTAACTATAAGAAATATCGAAAATGTAACTATTAATAGACTAAACTAGAATTAGACATAGGAAATAGTATTTATGCAATTAGAGTCATTTAAACGAGACATTAATTATTTAATTAAAGGAAGGCAATTAATAAAGTCTTATATAAAACTAAGTCATAATATTGCGTCTTATTGGAGTAGGCAAGGATTTGCATGATCCTTTGACATCTTCATCAGAGGATTCTGTAAATTGGTTATTTACTGACTGAACAGACTGAACTGTTTGTTTCCTTTTAGTATAACATTGATTAAACAATTGGATACAATATCGAGGTTTGTTTGAACAAAATATTTTCCTAGATCTGTACAAGACATAAATGAGGACAATGTTAGAGATGACATATGTTAACGAGAGATAGTGAGTACTATATTTATTTATGTGAGATGGCTGTTCAATTTTATTTAATTCTTTTTCAAATTCGTTTAAATGCACGCTTGCTTGTAATAGAGAATTGAAATCGTTGACATTAGATAACTTTACAAAAGGGAGATGTCGTATTGTTTTATTTATTTTCTGATTGTCGCAGCAATCGTCTTCTATGATATTAAAATTAGATATATGATTAGTTACATTGGACATAACATAGTCGCTAGGCGTAAACTTTAAAGTTTTAAAGAAGGCTAGTGTCAGGTTTGGTAACGTCGTAGGGAGCTGGAAGAGGAACATTATGATAGAGGTTGTATGTCTGTGGGAGGACAAGCGGAATTTTAGTAATAATAATAATCTTATTAAGATGATAATAATAAACTAAATCAGATATATCTATAATAACATGTATATTTTCCAAAGATAAACTTGTAGGAAGTTCGCAGTGTTTAGGAAGTTTATCTTTATGTAGGTATAGTTCTTGGAATAACTGATAGGGGCTAAATAAGATAGCATTTATGACGTCATCAATGTCAAAGGACAAGGCTATAGTAATGCTTTCTAAGGAGTTCATTAACATTGTTAAATGATTTTTTATTTCTAACTTGTCACTTGAGTTGGATAATTGCTCAAATGCTATTCGAATAGTCTCTAGATTTTGATTTAATTGGTTTTGATTTTTGTTTACCCTTGACATTGTATTATTGAAGTTTGAAATAGTAGATTGGATAACGTGAATATTATCTTTCATTAAGTGAGCTATCTGTTTTTCGTCTGACTGTACTTTAGTGATAGCGTCCGAGAACTTTAAGGCATCTTCAGAGTCTAAAGTCCCGAAGATTGATTTTAAAAGTGAGCCGCCAGCATCAATGAGCCCGCGTTTAAAACGGTTTGGTTTTTGATCTTGAACAAGGTAGGATATCGACAAGAACTTACGAACATTATTAAGATGTTGGTTTTGTAAAGGCGATAGTAGGTTAGTACATTCTAGTTGAATTTTACTAGAAGAGCTAATCAAAGTAGTGTCTAACACAGAAATTAGACACTAATTTGATTAGAGCTCCGACTTTATCTAAGTGCGGCTTTATATGGCTAATGTCTAAGTAAGTTACAACATTCTAGTGATAGTTTGTGAACTTAACGTTCAATAATTGATCGAAGTATAGGCCTGGACTACCTACGATTGGAGTAACGAATTTGTGGCTCGAAGACGGCTGAAGTATTAAACTGAAATAGAAAAGATTAGGCTAGTCATCTGTTGCAATTTTTATTTCATCATAGTGATGACGAACATATTTTCTGTTAATTAACAGAGTAACCGTATGGTTACCATTCATTTTGACAAAAATCTAAAAGGCCCTTTCCATATGGGAGACATCGCTTTGTTTTGTTTATGATGACACCGTAAATACACCATGTCACCTATTTTATACGTCACGGGTTTAGCATGAACATCGAAACGTTGTTTAGATAGTTCTTTGGACGATTGTATATTTTGCAAGGCTTTTCGTCTACTATAATATAACCTATGATTAAGAGCACAAATATAGTCTGTGTAAGTATTTAATTCTAAGGTGTCGGCACTCTGGGGCAAGTAAGGTTTAAATCCGAACAATAATGCCATCGGTTGAAACCCAGTAGTGGAATGCACATTTGTATTGTATGCTATCATGGCAGTTTGTAAATATAGGCTCCAAGTATGTTGATTATCTTCAATATATGATTGCAGGTACTCTTTTAAAGTCGCGTGACTTCTTTCGAGAGCGCCACATGTTTGTGGATGATAAGGAGATACGAAGATATGTTTAATGCCGAATAATCTCTCTAATTGTTTTAAAACATCGGATGTAAAATTGGTCCCTTGATCGGTTACGATCATTCTGGGGATTCCAAGATGAGAAATGAAAAGCACGAATCTTTGTGCAGTTTCTTCAGCGGAACATGTTGTCATTGCATATGCTTGTGAATATTTGGTTTAATCGTCTTGCAATGTAAGGATAAACTTGGAACGATAATCGTGAGTTTCGGGTAAAGGTCCTACAACGTCTAGGAATACTTTTTCCATAGGTTTCGTAGCTGTGGATGTTATTATCATAGGAGCACGGTTTGTTTGGCGTAGTGGCTTATTTATTTGGCAAGGCTTACAACTCTTGACATAGTTTTCTATATCTTGACGCATGTTTTTCCACCAATAAAGGGTTTTTAACCTATCGTACATGCGAGAAATACCCGGATGTCCTGCTGAAGTTGAGTCATGGTTTTCTTTTAATCTACGAGGAACTTCTATGGGAGTAGGAAATATAATATTATTATAATAGATATGAACTTTGTCGCCCGTGCTATGAAATAGAAATCCTATAATATTGTATAGTTTGTTAAACGATAACTTCGTGAATGGATCTTGGAAATCGGAAATGGCAAATTCTTTTTCTTCTGAATACCACGCGGTAATCATTTCTCGGTAATCTCTTATCATATTAAAAATATCTTTATAAGTCATTTCGTCATAATGATGGACACCTAAGAATAAATGTGTAAAAACGTGTTTTTCATTGGACGTACTTTGAAACGTATATAGTTCTCTTTCTAAAGTTCGTATGTCAGGTAAGTCTGCATCGAATTTGTATATTTGTAGAATTTCAGAGCAGTATGGGATGGAATCGTCTAAATCGATGGCAGAAGGGTAAGTAATCATTTTACACTTTGCTATAGGTAATGAATCGTTATGTTCTTCTATAACAGTGTCGTAGGAATTATTATGTTGTTGGCTAATTTGTAAGTATTTTTCATAAGTTTCAGAAGTAGAAGGGACACTAGGATCAATGGCAAGTATTGGGTTACGAGACAAGGAGTCGGCGTTACAATTCATCTTACCCTTTTATGAATTATTTCATAATCGAACTCTTCTAACTTTAAGCGCCAACGAACTAATTTTGAACTAGGATCTTTACAGTTAAATAACCATTGAAGTGGTTTGTGGTCAGTGACTACAGTGAACTTGTTACCGTATAAGTAAGGTCTAAGGACTTTGGTGCCGAAAATGATAGCTAAGCATTCTTTTTCGGTAGTGAAATAGTTTCCTTCTGCTTTGTTAAGAGTTCTAGATGCGTATGCGACTGGTAAATCTTGACCAATTTTACCTTGAGATAATATTGCAGACAGCGAAATTAGAAGCGTCGTTTTTTTTTTTTTTTATTCTTTTTTTTTGGACTTTTATACTACATGTATATGTCAGTCCGATTAATTCATAGTCAATAAATCACTAGTTTAACTTATGATGATAAAAGTTTAAACAAAAGAAAAAAAATCATAACTCCAACCTGCAATTTGTTCAGATCTAATTTGTTAAATAATTCCACTCTCTCTGCTTGAAACTGAACACATTCCATCAACAAATGGTATACATCATCTATCACTCCACAAGTATCACATTTATGGGAAGAAACCTTTCCCATTAAAAGGCAAAATTGTTTGATGGAATATGTCCAGTTCTGATTTTGTGCGCTATAATAATCAGCTTCCTACTTAACTGACTATATGTCCACCAAGGTATACGAGGAGGCTGACATTGAATAGTTTTATACCATATGCCCTTTTCCAAAGATCTCTGATTGAAATATTCGTTCCACATATCATAAAACTGGTCATTATATCTCATTAAAATTTCAGAATAATATGGTTTCACATAAATTTCTTGTCCTTCTGTACTTCCAATTTTCGCCAGTCTATATGCCTCCTCATTACCACGTATCCCAATGTGTGAAGGAACCTACTGCAACCTCAGATCAGATTCTCCGCTAATTGGTTTATTTTAGACAGTATCTCGTAAGCTATCGGTGTACCTCTGCGACCAGAGGTGCATCGAGCGATATGATATAAGGCACTCTTACTGTCTGAACATATAACAGCTTTAGTACGAGTATCATCAATTGTTTTGATATATGATAGTGCTTCTGAAATCGCAATCAGCTCCAACGACATGATACACACATTTCCAATAATTTTGAAATATCCATTAGCGTTTTCTTTAGAGCTAGTATAAAATGAAGCTCCCCTACCTTTCTTGCTCATGGATCCATCTGTGTAAATTACTACCCTATCATTATATTTTTCGATTAATTCTTTAATCACATCGTGTTTCAACCGATTTAATTCGTATGAGTCTTTAGCTCGATGCATTATCTCTAAACCAACCGAAATTTTATTATTCGCATCAATGTAAGTGACCCATGTTGTTAAGGCATACATCTCCAATGTAGAGGACGAGGCTACCTGAACATCCTCAATTTCATTTAAAACAGTAACAAGTAATGGAATCTTTTTGCGTGTCCAATAACTGTTGGCAATACACGTATTTATTTCTTTTAATAATTTAATCGTTACATTGTTCGTTCAAGATAAGGATTTTAAACAATATTTGTAGGCTAGGAATGTTCTTATAATGTGTAATGGCGGAATACATAGCTCACGCTCCATGGTGTGAATCGGCGTAGACTTTATAAACCCACCTATAATTCTCAGTGCTTGATTCTGTATTTTCTGCGATTTATATAAATGTGAATTCGCACTGTTGTCGTAAATAAAACAACTGTAGTATATACGATTTCTGATAATCGCTATATATATTCTGCGTAAATGTTTGGGGTGTATACCCCAAGAAGTACCTGCCAGAACCTTGAGTACATTTAAGTGTTTCTGTGACTTTCTGACTACCTCATTTATATGACTTCCCCATCGCAGCCATCTGTCTAGCCATAGCCCCAGATATTTATAACTATCCACTAACTCTAAGGCATGATTGTTTATTTTTAATGTGATATTTTGTCTCCTAAATCCCCTGCTAAAAATACACGGTTTCGATTTACTATTCGACAAACACAATCCTAATTCACTCAGACAGGACGAAAAGGTATCCAATGATTCTTGTAATTTAATTGTACAAAATCATCAGCGTACTGACACGTATGTACATTGTTGATTTTTGAGAATAATTTAAATGTTACCACGTTGAAATAGGGTCACCCTGTGCTAATCCTACACTTGTATATCTAGCCATAGTGTCATTTTCATTATGCTCATCAATGATTTTAAGATGTATTTCATTCAAAAAAGCCCATAAATATGAACATATTTTGTTACCAATCCCGATTTCATTTAATATCGATAACATTTTACTAACTAATACATTGTTATAGGCACTTTCAACATCTATAAAAGTCGCAACAGTTGCATAACCCTTCGAGAAACCTAATTGAATTTGTGTGGTCAATCTCGTTAAACAGTCTTGGCATGATTGCCCTCTTCTAAAACCCGATATGGAGACAGAATATTGTTTTTCTCTATGAACCATTCAATGCGTTTTGTCAGTATGGAGTGTAAAATCTTACACAAGCATGATATTAAGCAGATAGGCCTTAATTTTGGGTTACTATCTGAATGTGTGGTTGGTTTAGGAATAGGCATCAGTACTATGTCACGCCACTGTACAGGTACCACACTAAAAATATTTTTCCAATGGCTGGTAAATTAAATATCATTGAATAGGAAACTCCGTCCTCACCAGGAGCTGTATCCTTAGTTTTTAGCGAATTACATAGTTCATATAATGTTACCGGGATTTCCAACTGTGTGTTTGGCGAATTAAATGTTGGTTTTTCATAGCACACATAATCAGGAACTAAACCACAGATTAGGAAGACTTTTTGGTCCCTTGGCGGGTATGATTTAGTCGAGCTACACCCCTTCAACCATCGCGTTCGATTCCACATTTCTGAGATCGTTGTTGACTCATTAATGCCTGTGTAAAAATTACGGCGCTCATTTGTTCTGGCTTTACTAATAGCTTTCTTAGCGATTATTGACTTTTCTTCAAGAATGTTTAAGTTAAAGAGGGTAAGATTTGACCTAATATTACTTAGTGCTAACCTTCTTTCAGCTACCAATTTAGAGAGTGTTTCAGTCTAATAAGACTTTGGTTGGAATCCCGGTTTAGAGTATGTACACTGTTTTGTATACGGTACATATTTACCAGCCACACTATTTATAATGTTAATGAAGTAATCATAATTTCGTTGAGCATCCAATTCTTCACAATATGTTAACATGACTTCTACTAACGTTTTGGTATATTTCTCCCAGTTGGCCGATTTATATTTACGTTGTTTCATTACGTATGAAGCTTCCCTATAATTACTTTTAATTTTAATATACATATGATCACTGCCCAGATTTTCACTCAATATATGCCACTCAAACTTACACGCTAAGTCCGTTGAAACAAATGTAATGTCAGGGGACGTTTTTTGTAAATAACCATTAACCATTTTAATTCGCGTGTGCTCACGTATCCCTTTGTTAAGCGAGATGTATCCCGTATCTAAAGCAGCATCAAAAACCATCGTACCTCTTGTATCTGATTTACATGACCAATTATAGTGATGTGCGTTGAAATCGCCAGCGATTAAACATTTAATACCAAATTTTGTGAAAATGAAGTCCCAGTCAGACTGAATAGTATGCACCGAAGAAGGGCAATATATCAAGATAATATTCTTAATCTCCTTACAATTTAAAAGTTTAACACATCTTATTTCTATTCCTGAGTTACAAGTATTTATAGTTTCTAAATGTAGTCTAATTGACTTATGTATTATGATAGCGACTCCCCCATTATGAATCGCTTCTGTCATTCCGAAATATATTATAGCTACTTATATTTAATTATGAATCGGGTTCCAACCAAGTCTCTGATATTAAACCAATATGAATATTCTCCTGACTTAATAACGCTTGAAATTCTGGAATTTTAGGTCTCAAACTCTGAGCATTCCACTGCAATGTGTTAAAAAAATAGGCACAGTTATTACGATTATCCATTAGAGGATAACGAAATTAATTGAGTTAAAATATCTTTACCATTTTTCATTTCTAAACATAGTACAATACAATCCCGAACAACTATTTTGATTATTAATCCTAACTTATTAGACAAGCTATCTCTCGACATACATAGATCCTTAATTTTCTGATACAGATCATAAAAGAAATTTCTGCGTTCACCTGATTCCCTCTGTTTATCACCTTTGTTGTTAGTGTTTTCAACCTCACTAATATTTTTTTGTGAATTTTCCTGTCCTGAGGATCCTCCTTTTGTTTTATTACTACGTGATTTCTTCTCTTTTGATTTTTCAGAGTGTATATTAGATTTATTATGTAGATTCTGACTGTCACCTACTTCAGATTCTTCAGATACTATCATTTCTTCATGTATAACGGCTTCTGTAACAACCACTTCTCTATATGTTCTGTTTGATCCTGTTTCCTGAGTGTACTCTCTTTGCGATTATTGTTTGTCTGTTTCATTATTCTTTATCATTTCCACATTATGTGTTGTATTATTTTCCTGCATTTTTCTTTTGACTTTATATATTTCTAATCCTTCCCGATAACTGCAGTTCTTTTCCGACATAATTGTTCTTATTTCTTTTTCTTTAAAAAAATAGGACATTTTTTATTCATTGCCATATGTGGACCTTTGCAGTTTATACATTTAAAAATCGTTGTTTCACAGTTAGCGTGATAATTTCCACACTTAGGGCCTATGACTTTTTTGAAGGACATGTCCTTGAAAGGTGTCCGTATCGCCAACATACTGAACATTGGGACACAGGGAAGATGTAGGGTTCAACATGGAATCTGCACCCAAAACCATATACAAATGAGGGTAAGTTGTAATTTTTAAAACACAGGCGGATTGTTTCAGAGTTTACCCATTTACCATCGCTATCCTGTCTTTTTAGTCGTTTTGCAGATAAAATCTCGAAATCACATTTAAGGTTTTCTAATATTTCTTTATCTTCCATTTCTAAGTCCACCTGCCGAAGTATGCCATAGCATAACGATGATTCACCTACTATATTGACATTACACTCCAAGTTACCTAATATTTTCTCACAATTTTACATCTTTATTGCATTTTCTTTGTTGTCAAAATATACTAAAGCCCTATAAGGGTTTTTGTACACCACTTTAATTATATTTCCTATATTATGAGATCTCAAAGTATTGCCATCCCAAACTGCCTTGGTAGTGTTTCTTTGGCTTTTGTTCCTTGGGATTCATATTATTATTCGAAAATCTCAATTCTAATTCTTCATAATTTTTTGAATTTCTTCGTGCTGGTCGTTTACTCCCACGCTTTATTATTATGAATCCATCATCACCTTTAATTGTTTCTTCATCATCCTCCTGTCTGCCTCTCTTCTCCGGTAATACTTGTTGCTCTATATTTGAATCCGTATTTTTCTCCTTCTCCATCATTAAATTAACTTGTTGCTCTCTCTCCAACTCAAAATCATCTCGTATTGTCTCACTTCCACTTGAGTCACAAATTCTACATTTTCACTCATCAAGTAACATTAATTAATAAAAAAGAGGGTGAGCTAAAAAAAGTTACAATCGCAAGTCGTCAACAGCTAACTCGACCGCTCGCTAGGACCGCGCGCGCCTAACTGCGTCGATGGTTAGCACGAAAGACTTAGAGAAGTCGGGATATTGAATAATAGGAGCGGGTGTTATTTTTTATGCTTTAACTCATCGAAGGATTTCTGTTGTTCAGGAGACCAAGCGAAATTAGCATTTTTCTTTAGAAGGCTTGTGAGGGGTTTCGTGATATGTGAAAAGTGTTCTATGAACCGGCGGTAATAACCCACTAACCCGAGGAATGATTTAATGTCACGGGGCGATTTAGGGATTGGAAAATTATGAACACAACAAACCTTTTTTGCATCGGGTTTCACGCCTTGATCTGAAATTATATGCCCTAGATATTGAACTTCCTTTCGTAAAAACTCACATTTTGAGGGCTGTATTTTCAATCTATGTTCACGTAACTTTTCAAAAACTGATTCCAAACTTCGGCAATGTGATTCGAGGTCATGCCCGAATAGTACAATATCATCCATATACGTAAAACAGTGAGTCCCTTGAAGGCCACTCAGGACAATATGCATAAGCCTTTGAAACGTAGAAGGTGCATTACGGAGTCCGAAAGGTATTCTAGTAAATTCATAATGACCGGATGGGACATTAAACGCAGTTTTTTCTGTGTCTTTGAACTTAACTTGATGGAATGAGGATACAAGGTCGAGTGTGGTGAAATATTTGCTATGGCCTAACTGATCTAAGATTTCGGATATATTTGGGATAGGGTATGAATCGCCAATTGTGATTTCGTTTATTTGCGATAATCGATAACGATGCGCCATTTAGGCTTACCGGATGCGTGACAGCACCAATTTGGGACCACCCAAATTGGTGCTGACCATGGAGAAATTGAAGGTCGAATTATGTTCTGATCTAGCATATCTTTGATTTGTTTGTTGACCTCTTCCTTATGACATTCAGGAAACCTATAACTTTTAACTGCGATCGGAGTTTCGGAACTAACACGGATTTCGTGTTCTATAGTATAAGTATGTGTAAGTTTGTCTCCCTCTAAATAGAATACGTCTTGGAACTTAGAACATAAATTACGTAAGCAATTTTCCTCTTCCGAATTAAGATGATCGCATCTAATCATGTTTTGAACCTTCGAATCCCGGTCAGATGTGTACGGGTATTTTGGATTAGAATAGGACGTAGTTGTATCGATTGTATTGAGAGAAACAGTGTTTTCATTAGGCTCCATTACCTGCGAGATAGGTTCTAGCGTTACTTCAAAGTTTTTTAAGATTATTTCTTTATCTGTTGTGTTCAGCACAGAAACAGTAGTTTGGTTATTAGAATCAACACCAACTAAACACCTGGAAATAGATAAACGGGGATATTTTTGAAATTTGACGTCTAACAAAAGTCCTTCTTGGATTTCGGGGAACATTATAATCATCTTTTATTGCAGCTGCAATAAAAGATGATTATAATGTTTTCTTTCCCCGAAATTCTGCCTTAAGAATGTTCGTAACTCGTCAAAGCTGTCGAATATTTTTTTGAACACGCTACCTGTGCCTTTCCCTTTAATTTTGATATGATGTACTTAAGTATTAAGAACTTTTGACCTTCAGATGCCAGGTCAAGAGCGTTTTGAAAATTTGTCAAAAATGCTGACAATGTTTCGCGCTCCCCTTGGTATGGGTTTATAAAGCTACATAAGACTTGGATAGGGTATGGCTCGGAGATAGTGGGAGTTAGTTGTTTTTTGTCACTTGGATTAGCCATAATAACGGGTGCTTAAGTAGTTACACAAAGCTCAAGGATTTAGAGGATTAAGGAAAACGAGAAGTCTTTTGTGGCAATAAGAAACAATAGAATATTCTACTCACAACAAAGCGACGGTTTGGAAAACTGAAAGCATCACGCAGACCTTGGTGAATAGCGCTCTCAGCAGCAGCGCAGATGCTCAGCAGCAGCAGTTTGCAGCAGGTTCTTGGATAACTCGTAGACGGAGGACAGAGGGGTTAGCTTAAGTTTAAGCTCACCCAGGCACACGACGAAAGGCTTAGCAGATTCGTTGGCTATTTTAGCCAATCCCGAGGAATTCGATGTGGTCGTGATCAGACACCGCGGTATAACGTAGTTTTGGCGACACAGTGACACAACACACACTGGATAGAGTAACGTTGGATTGAAATAGGATAGAGTCACACTGGAGATAATTTTGCGGTGTTGCGATGTTGAAACGAACAGGCGGGCGGCCACGGAACGCGAATTTGGTTTTATATAGTTTTATAGATAGCCAGTAACGACTTACGAGTATAATGACTATCCCACTTCTGACACCACTGTAACGGGGCAAGTTTAAAGTCCCTTTTAAAAAAAAACTATTTTTAACCTTAGAAATCTGGTTAAAGACATTTAATTCCCACTAAGAAATTTACATTTCACTTACATGAGAACAAATTTAAAAATAAAAACTAATCATTGTCCTTCGACACTCGGACTTACAATTAATCTACTTATCTTTAATTATGTATTTCATTTACATTAGTTAACAAATTATTTAGTTTTGTTGGTACTCCCAACAATTTTTTCGAATCTATGCGAAACTACCCTGATTTGAAATAAAGAGTACGGTCCCGCTGTCACAATGCAGATAAATCAATCAGTAGTACAACTTTTGCTTACAGCCGCTATTTTGCAGTTTATCATTTATTTATTACATTATTTTTCGTACTAGTTTGATGTTTAGTTAGTAGCAATTATCTTTTACTGTTAATTAATATTGGTATTTTGCAGAACTATTTTTTTTAGTTTGTACTTAAAAGTATTGATCGTTTTCGCACCCTTTATCTCATCTGGTAATTTATTGTAAAGTTGCACTCCCTCATAAACTAGTGATCTTTTACCTTGAGTGGTTCGCATTTGAGGAAGTACGATGTGATCCTTTCTACGACTGCTACGGCTATGTAATTGATGTGTTTTAGTGAATGAAAATTGTGTATGTATGGTTTTATTAAGTATTTTTTGAATGAGTATGCAGGTGCAGTATGCGTGAAGTTGTGTGATGGTCAAGAGTTTCATGTCTTTGAATATTTTGATTGTAGGTGTTAAGTAGTCGTAATGAAAAAGCATTTTAATAATTTTGTTTTGTGCAATTTGTAGGTCTTTTAAGTTTGTTTTTGGTGCATTGCCCCAGATTTCGACTAGGTACAGCATATGTGGCTTTACTAGAGAGTTGTATATTGTCTGGCGTACACTATATGGCAGACAGTGTACGATGTTCCGTAATGAGCCCAAAAAAGCTGTTATTTTGGATCTGATGTAGTCAATGTGAACCTTCCAATTTAGACTGCAGTCTAGTCTTAACCCAAGGTACTTCTCGTGTTGTTTGTGTTCGAGTATTTGGTTAAATAAACTTTAATAGAAATTAGTTGTTTTACAATATATGTTTTTAATGTGTCCGCCACAAAGTTCAAAGTATGACTATCGAAACTAGCATGACACGAAATGCATCAACTGTGGGAAACGTTACGTGACGCCTGTGTGGCGTCAGCGTTTATATTTTATATACTTAGGTCTGTCTTACAATTTATAACAGGTTCCTACGTTTCTTGCAGTACAAAACTAGGAAATATACTCCCAATTATATAGCGCGATGTTAGCGGTTTCACATCTTACCACTGCATGAGCGCAGACGCATTGCAGATATGACGTACTTATTTAAAATTGCGAATGGTACTATAGATTGCCCTGAGCTGTTAGGCAGTATAGGATTAGTTACACACTGCAAAATGTTTCGTAAACCTAGCTTGTTACATGTTCCTCATTCCAAATCCGCGTACATGCAGAATTCGTTTCTAATCCGGGCGAGCGGAATTTTTTATAAACTGTCCGGTGAACATGACTTGGATATATTCAATACCAGTGTATCTCGGCTTAAGCATTTCTTAGTGGAGAGCTTTTTTACGAAAAAGTAAATGTTTGCGTCATCTAATTCTTAGTTTTAATTTGTTGATCCTGTACTACTTTTAGTTTGTATTTCCTGATTTATGTTATAAGTATTTTGTACCTATTTCTACTTCTCATACTCGTATACGTATTTCTAGTGTTTATCAGTGGAAACTTGTAAATGGCCTTCAATTTTGGATCTTTTAAGGACACTGTTTATGTTAGCTGTAAGTTTCCCGAATAAAATAAAATAAAAAATAAAATAAAATAAAAGACAGTCGAATAAAAAAAAACACGTACCACATGCCACATGCATAGTGCTACATTTTCTATGAAGAAGAAGCGACACTTATATTTGAATTAAGATTTTAGTTACTTATATTTAAAAAATGTTAAACATGTAAATTTGTCATCGCGGTGGTTGTCCCCAATACGATTCGCAAGGTCATTGTCAAATCTGTTATTTGTCAACTATTAGTCAATGCCATAATCTTTTTAAAAGGGTATGATTGGGGTTCCTCTGCGAGATCGACTCAGAAACGAGGAGATACGCAGACGATCGAACGTTGCCAACATAGCCCAACGTATCAGCAAGTTTAATTGGCATTGGGCAGAGCACATAGCGCGTAGAACTGATGGTTAGAAGAGTTTTCGAATGGAGACCACGTACCGGCACGTAATCGCGTAAGGACGTAAATCGAATTATCTGCAATATCTCAGCTACCCATTCCCAGGGTGCCTTGTGACATTGTGCTACGAAGCTATTTCTTTCTAGTTTTTACATTTTAATTTCGCTGACGTAAGGCTGATTTCGGTGAACCGCTTTATCATTTCAGTGGCATTCAAAATGAACCATAGATAAATCGTATGTTTCTTACGATGTTTTGATCCCATCTCACATATATATATATATTAAAATACACTGAAGGACGACTTAAAGTTAAAAAACAACACCAACATAAAACACTAAAATGAGAACAAATCACGACAATATTGAAATTGATTTAAATAAACTCGATGTCTTTTAGAATAGTTTAATTAATTAACATAATGATAAGTTAATGATTGTTCCTCCTTCTATCTTCAAACATACCGTTCCTATCATTCCAAGGAACGTTTATATGTATGCAACCAGTGTTTTTTTATTCATAGTAAATAAATTGAATTCTGTTTTTGAGAAAAAATGGCATAAACCTCATTCTACAAAACATGGCCTCGATTAATACAATGGTAAAACAGAAAAAGCTCATACTGTAATAGTGAACATAACGATCTATGATCTAATATGTCCTGTTGTTCCGAAAACCTGCATTTTCTTCGAATGGCATCCGGTGCTACTAGGCAAGTTTAAAAAGTAACTGCTAAAGTGTAATGTGTTGCTGGTCAGACTTGGAAATGAGATGCATCCGAAACATATCTATGTAGACTGATGGTCGTAAGCTGAATATTAGTTTGAACTCTATTTTAAAAGGCGAGTAGAGTTTCATAATTAAAGAGAGAGAGAGAGAGAGAGAGATTTGTTGCATGATCAAAGAGTCGTATGTCCCCATCCGGTGATTTTTACTGAACGTTGCCAATTAAAGTTTAATTCAAACACTGTCCACGACGAGAGCTTGTTCCTAATCCCCTGAATTCGTCACTTGGAATCGTAAATTGGTGAAAATGTTTCGAAAGATTTAAGAGCTGTTAAAAATAGTAGTGTGACAGGAACAGACAGTGTAGTTTGTACTTTTCATTTGACTACCCTTTTCACAAACGAAGCTCTTCAACGCGACTTGCAGTAGGAGTAAACTGGTAGAAATGGTCAGGTAAAGTAAAAGCGTTATGCCCCCTGTGACTTTCGGTATGCTTAATACTTTCTATATCATAATAGAAAGAGACAGAGGAGAGTTGGTTTTCATGGTTTTCGAGAGTGATAAAGCATATAGTCAAGTAGAAATGAAAATCAAAATAGCGGCTGCGATAATTTTCATGGTTATTGAGGGTACATGGTTTTCGACAACTGTATGAGATCTACAAACAAAAAACGTAACTCGCATTGCTGGGACACATTAATTTTGAGGATTTGGAACTCAGAACCGCACATGAGTAACTTAGATACTACAAGTATCTAAGTTACTAATGTGCAAAACCACAAAAAACCTAATCCTAACATGCAAAAGTTTGTTGAAGTTGTATGTTTATTTGTTACGTTTTCACGATAAAACGGCTTAACGCATTTGAATGAAATTTGATAGATGTGTAGACCATGACCTGGACAAGGACATAGGTTATTTTTAATCTGGATCACAGATGAAGGCGCCGGCATCAGCTAGTATATTATAATAATGAAATCTATCACCTATATCTAAAGAAACCTCAAGTTCTTGCGTTAACAAACGATAAACTTAGGTACCTACATAACACTAGCGCTAAATGCATGCGCTTAAAAAATATCGACGTTTATTTTAGCGTTAGTAACACAGACACACTGAGGATCATTGTGGGATATACGCATATATGATGTTGGTCTCGATGTTGTCAATTATGTAAATTATGATGGTGTCATGAATAATTGCGCAATACAGTACACGCGATAGAAGAAAACTTCTTTAAAAAATTAATGTGGAGAGTTGAATTTTTCATCTCTTTCATGTAAATAGATTTACCAAATCGTGACGCGTCCTTGAAGTTTCACAATGCCTACCGTAGATATACCAGGAGAATAATACAAAACAATCTGAAAATGCAAACATACCCAGAAAATAAACGACTTCCATAGTACTGTCCCAAAAAGATCAAATTCGAACTACGTTGATAACAAATAATATAATAATATAAACAGCATGTCGATTCTGTAAAAATCTCACCGTGAAGACGTGCACGGGTTGAGCTGTCAGAGTCATCCCGTCTTGGTCAATCCCTAGCATCAGTGGCACTGACGGCTCAATCCAAGCTCACTCCACCTAAGTTTTCCCGGGTTAGATTGTTACAGAATAGCACTACAGAAGTTTCTTTGCAAAAAGTGGTGATACACACAAAGTATACACGCGGGTTGAATAAAAATGTTCGCTTTATTAGCTGCTGCGAGGAAAGGAAAGCAATGGCGAACGCTGAGAGAGATGCATGCTAGGGGGCGCTGATCGATGATCGGCCTTTTTTTGTAAAGTGAATGAAAATAAAAGTTTTCTTCGTCCGGTCGTGAATTATGGCATCCGTATGTATTTTTCGCACAATGATCAACCAAGCTTTTTTTAATTTAGGTCATAAAAATACTTTAAAAATGTGCGTTTATCTAGATCTTCAATAATGCCACCAAATAGCTGTATTCCATTGCAGAAAAACCGAATGGGTCAGCCCTTTAAATCAAAGAAAAAGTTTGTTTGGTTTCCATTTTAACGGAATGTGTAATTTTTTGGACTAGACAGGCAATTTGAATATTTTTTGAGTCCTAAACAATATTAAAACCAAATTTAGGTCTTTGAAAAACCGGAGTAATGGACAGAATAAATATAAAAAACCTTTCTAAAAACTTTGTAGTTTGAAGAAAATTTACCGCTCTCCTTCCTCCGCTTCTGAAATAACTTACCATTCCACATGTTTTATATTTATACATTGAATTATACATTTTAGAATTTATACATTGAATTCTCAATTAGTTATTATCGTTGAGAACGAGAAGATTACTCACATTAAATAGTAGGATACAGATTTTAGTAAACATCACCGTTAGGTACTTTTGACAAGCTTTTTCGCATGTGTTCTAATTAGGCACTTTATTGTTACAGGTACGTGATCTCACATTATCTTAAGCATACAATGGAGGTAACAAGCATTAACACAAGTAACTATATTTTTTAATTACGTATACCTACTGCATAAAAACAAATACGCTGCGTAAGATTATACTCGTGAATCTCGCGTCACATGAGAACCTTCATTGTAAATAATTTCACGTGCTCTTAGTCTGTGGTCTGTGTTCTGCGGTCTGTAAGTCAGAAGCCCAAACGTAATACGCTTGATTTATTGCACACACTATCGTAATAAAACACGTAGGTTCATGGTAGATTTCATAGAACAGTAAGTAACAAAACTCCGAAATATGTTTAACTTTGATCAACAGGGCTCAAATCTGAACATCCTAGCTCAGCAGCAAAAGCATTTGGTACCTACTTTAGTTTATTCATGGGTACTCGAACGTTATACGCTTGATTTATTCGATATACTTTCAGTTTCAAAACGTGTGTTTGAAGTGTAATGGTTTCTTCACCGAATACTCTGAATACTAAGTAAGACATGTCGGAAATACCTTAAACTTATACAAGAATAAGACAGCAGATGTCTGGCATTAATGTCAAAATGATTTATTTTGGTGCAGCCATGAGGCACTCACTATTGTTAATTGTAAAAACATTGTTTTCACTTTCATTATTTGTATTCCGTGTTTTGCGTTATGCATCCAATTAACATCATACTCTCTTTCTTTAACAAATAAAGTAACTAGCAACGTTCCGTTCCTGCCAAAAGTATGCGAGAGCCATTTAGAAATATCAGTTACCTCACAATACAACACACCAATAAATAATTTTCCATCTATTACCCAATCACCTACGTTCAAGACTATAGTCAAGTGGGTGGACTGACATGTGGCTTATTATGGAAGCCAAAACCTAGCTTTATTTATGGCCTAATTGACGGACAGTTCACTGTTTTATGATTAACAACCTAGTGAAACCTAGTGGAAATCTGGTGTTATATTTTTTTTTTTTTAATTTCTTTATTAATAATTTTAATTATTTTTTTTAATAACCTCATAATTTTATTTTTTATTAACAAACAAATGTGGGTACCTCTCATCTATCCTCAACAAAACACAATGTACACAAACTTGATCAGAGTCTTGACAATTATCTAAATGTGCGTTTACAGACAAAATTGACTGTAATGATCTCCATAAACTTACGTAGAAAGAACAACTACTTATTCTTCTTATAATATTTATATATAGGTACAGGGTGGCCAAAAAGTCGTGGATCAAACGCAACTAGGTGTAAGATGGGGTCATCAGCTGCAAAAAAAATCTACGGGATCTACGGGAGGCCCTTAAGGTCAACCCCTGCAGATTTATAATTTATCTTGTGTTTTTATGAGAAAATTGCCTTTTTTTTTAAATTCTTATCAAAATTCGAAAAAATCTACATCCTCTATCTTTTCTATCATTTTCACTCGATTGGTACTGCTGAGTCCTTGTGTTAGACATGCTATTTATGGTTTTTTATTGGGTGTGTTGAAGATAATTATAAGTTTGACGAAATTTGTTTTTCTCAAATCATTACTTTTTATTTACTTAGGACCCCACTATGAAAAAAAAAACTCTACCGAAAAGTGACCCTGTATTACATGTTTTGGCACATTTAATAGGGATTAAAAAAATACAGGATGTATTTTTTTTTCGAATTTTGAAAATAATTAGTAAAAAAAGTCAAGTTTCTCATATAAACACAAGTTAAATTATAAATCTGCAGGGGTTGACCTTAAGGACCTACCGATACCGTAGATCAATTTTTTGCAGCTGATGACCCCATCTAACCCCTAGTTGCGTTTGATCCACGACTTTTTGGCCACCCTGGATATATATATATTATTATTTATATTTATTGTTATATAATATTAATATTTAATTACATATTATATACAAAACAATTGCTGTTCGTTAGTCTCGCTAAAACTCAAAAGCGGATAAACTATTTTTTTTTTTTTTTTACTAATACAGACTTGGTTAAAATAAAGCGGCATTGCATCAAATGGCCGGGCATTAGCTAGTATATTAATACAGGATAAACCACACAGTATAGTGTTAGAGTAAGGGTATTTTATATTTTGTGAAAGTATTTAAATATTCTTATCTTGATGTAGGTAATATTCTTAGCACTTTTACGGTCGCAGGACAAAATGTTAGGCTGCTTTTATGATACTAAAGCGGCTTTAAATACCAAGGGACGCTTTACTGCGCTAAAAAAGTCGTAAAGTTACAGTGGCTGTTGAGGTTTGACTGTAGTTCAACTTTAAGCCACCGCGGAGTATTTATTTAGCCCTTATAAAAAAGACACTCAACTAACCAAAAAAAAACCGTTAAAGGTGCCACTGGCCGCAACAGTTTCTCCCAAGTCTTATAAAAGCAACTATTGTAAACAGAAAATAACGCTATGTTTTGAAGATATCAAAAGAATCTCACAGAAAACGAGTTGCTTATCTAAAAGGCAAAAGGCTGTATCGAGAAAATACAAACTAAAACTTTGCAGTTTTCAAATTCTAGATATATATTTTCTTATTTCTCTAACAGTGAGTCTGAGCTCCGAACTTTATGTAATTTTATTATTAAGGTCTTCCACTCTGGAGCCAAGTAGTTATAAATGCCGTGTCTAGTATAGTAATAAGACTGTATATATTTAGTGAATGGAGATACAAAGGAACCCAAACCAACCAACCAAAAGTTAGTTAAGGAGCCTGTGTAATGGAGCCTCTACCTGGTGTGAACATAATATGGCAAATGAAAACAGAGGAAGTATACGTATAAAGAAATAAAGCTTCATAATACAAGTGTATTATGAAGCTTTAATTATGATAATTCTTTATACGAATTATATTTCCATCATATCATACCAGTTTATCACTTCTTTTTTTACTTAGTTTTTCTCTTAGGTATTAACATGTCAGCATGTGTCCGCTGTAGGCGCCACAACAATTAATCAAAACGTGAGTTTCACTTACATTGCCCTGAATTGTCGCATCGAGGTCGCGTCCGGAATAAATGTGAAATTTATTCACGAGGGTGCCGCCACTTCTGCAACTAAGTTTAGCAATTTATTGTTCAAATACCTACGGGTATTTGTGTGCTTATTATAAAATACAAGGTGGCAGGGACATCGATGCACAACCTGTTACCATGGATTCAGTACTTAATTTTGAACTCCAAAGCGTTGTTTTTTTATTTATGCTCGGTTACAAAAAAAAACGCTGATCCATACATTTTAACAGCGTAGGTATTGCACTTTTATATTTTTTGGTAACCGACGAAAAATATTTACGCTAGGGCTCTAAAATCATGTACTGTATTAATTGTTACAGAGTTTTCGTCGATATCCCTGCCACCCTCTATCCTAGCTTCGCTCTACATTCCATATGCGCAGTAGGCTTGCATCGTATGAAAGAAGTCAAGGCGACTAGCGCGTCAAATAGTCTTATAACAAATCTTATGCTTATGTAAATGATAAATGATTTTACTTCTGTAAGTAGGTTTGTACAAACACTTTCACACGTCAATCATATTTTAAAAACTAAATGAGATCGGTGTTTCCAATCTGACAACTCTGAGAAGAAAGGCCGAAACAAACTCAGAGGTCACAGTCTCTTTTAAAGTCCAGACATAATCATTTCAAATGTAAAAGGACAGAATTTTAAACCAACTTCGTAAAACAGTTTATTACCAATCAAACGATTCCTGTTTCTTGTTTCAGCTTTTATTTGTTTTCTGCACAGTTTCTGTTTCGTTTACTGTCATCTGAAATCCATTAAAGTGGACAGTATGATATCCTCGGGCGACCGCCGTAAACTCGCTTTACTTGACATGGAAAGTGAAAGTTATTTTTGTGTTAGAAAATTAACTTTAAAGGTTTTTTCGTTAAATATTCCCAAAAGCAATAAAGGTACGTCGAATGTAAATGGGTTTTATTAGACCATTTTTTATAGACCATTCGGCATTTTTGTATACCTTGACAAAATTATTGTTTTGTTTTTTTGATACCTGGCTTATTTTGTACACAATAGGGATGGCAAGTAAAGCTTTTTAATGACAGTTAAGGGACCATAAACAGCTAACTAGACTCCTTGTTACCTAGATCTAGCTGGGTGTAAAGGCAAAACCTTCCTCAGCCAATCCGAAAGCAACATTCACTGCAATTATTTTATTACTCTAAAAATCTAACGAAAACAAAAAAAAACTTAATTTACTTTATGACAATCACAAGGAACCTCAATATACTTAGAGGATATTAAACTTGAATTCGAATGCTGATACTGTTACTTCTACGTTACCACCGCTCCTTATCGTGCATTCTCTCGTATATACGAGAAATTCTCACCTGTTCATCCAAAGTTCATTAATCGGGAATTAAAGTAGATACCCTCCCTATGTGTTAATCCAGGTTACAAAATATATGTGTGCCAAACATCCAATGTTTACGTGGCGCACGCCAATAAAGATGTCGTCATGATTTTTTCCGACATCTTCAACAACCATCGTCATATTTCAGCCATCTTACACCTAACCGTGTATATATTAATATATCCGTTCATTTTAGAAAACTGTATGCAAATGCATGCCATGATTACATGTGACATCTACCAACCCGCACTGGGCCCGCGTGGTAGATTACGGCCCACTCTCATTCACCGAGAGGAGACCTGTGTCCCAGCAGTGGGAACATTAGAGTCTGATAAAGGTATGTAAATCCTTTAGGTCGTTTTTGAGTTAATCAATTACAGACGAGGCGAAGGTCCTCGTTTCATTATAAACAGTGATTTGCTTTAATAAATTGTTAACACTTAGTGAGGAATAAGATGGGAAAAACATAATATTTACGTTATGTAGTGAGCCTGACTTTTTTTTCGGTATTGCTTACATTTTATCATTTTGGACTGCTTCGTTGGTCTAGCGGGCGCAAGTGCTACTGCTGAGCATGAGGTCCTGGGTGTGATTCGCAAGTCAGGTAACGTGTTATTTGGTTTTCCATCTGGAATTTCTCAGTAACAGCCCGGAGTCTGGATTTGTACCCGGTTGATGGCAATAGGCCAGCGTTCTATTACATGAGGTTCAAACATAAGTGGCGAAACGTGGGTGTTAGTGTAGTGTATACATATAAATGAATCGATGTCCAAGCGGTTAATAAATCGGAGTACCAACATGGAAATAGCAGCTGATGTTGTTGACGATACAAATAAATAACAATTATCATGATTTCTTGACACGTTTGCATTTTAATGAAAAAGCATTATCTTCGCAAAAAGTCATGTTTCAGAAATGAATACGAGTATGAATGAAACCTACACTAATTTCTGAAAGAGTTTGTATACAATTAATTGAAAAAAATGTATACATTGTTTTAATACGATGTGACGATAACATATTTTTTTAAGTAAAGCTCGTGCACTTTCTTTTGCAATTTACCAATTGTGTTGATATGAATTCGAAAAATTGTAAACGTGTACCTACATTTCTTTGCTCGTGACACCTCTGCCTAAGCAATTTAAATGTTTATTTTTCATATTAATGGCCGTATCATTGTTTCGTATTAACCGTAACTATGCTTACAAGTTGAATCAAATTAAAATACGAAACCCTTTAACATGGACAATTTAAAAATTATTAACTGGACGACGCTTTGAAAAAAATTAAGGTATATAAATATTTCATATACCTTAGGGACCTCTGGTCATGGACAGCGATATTGCCAACTTTCTTTCTGTACAGTAAATCTTAACTTGCTGAAACAAAAAGCTCAGCCCTTAGCTCGTGAGTAACGAGCTTTGAGCTGAGCTTTTACATGCACAATAGACTTTAAACACACAATTTAAAATGCTCAAAAATGTTTGCTACACTCGGTTCCAAAAATGACGGGTCAGTCACATAAGTTCGAATATATACAAAACTGTAAGAGTTAGATCAATGAAATAAAAACAAAATAAGGCTATTCAGTTGCGCTTCTTATCACATACTTTTTTATACTGGCTGATGAATGAAACTTATTTACAAAAAAACAAAATTTGAAAAATGGAAATTATTGAAAACAACATTTTTGTTTTATGTCATTATGGTTTCTTTCCATTTCTATTATGTCAGAAAAAAATATTGTAATCGACTTCCACGTGCATTATCAGTATTCTGTGAGGTTGAACGTTAGATGAATATACCAGAATCCTGACTTTCTTGGAACTTGGGCGGAGCCAGCGTGAAACAGCAAGAAACATTAGTGTATCTTTGTCGACTGTTCAGCGGGTAGTCCAGCGGTACCGAGAGGCCGGACCGCACCTTCGGAGACCAGGAAATGGCAGCCCAAGATGCAGAATGGCTAGGGATGACCGATACCTGGTGGCTACAATGTTCCGAAATCGTTTTCAAACTGCAGTTGGTCTAATAAACCACTTTATTCGCTTTGGTGGTAGCGATTTAAGCGCACAAACAGTGAGGAGACGTCTTGCTGAGGCAAACTTGACACCATTAAGGCCCGCAAATGGCCCCAAACTGAAACGGCAACATCGAATTGCAAGACAGAGATACGTGCGCGAGCACCAACACTGGACACTGGGCGATTGGTCTAGGGTAATGTTCACGGACGAATCGAAATTCATGCTTTACAAGCATGATGATAGGCAGTTGGTGTACAGAAGACCTGGGGAACGCTTCTATGAGGCCACGCGGCACGCTGCAGGATTCCACGCGGAGGCTCAGTACTTGTTTGGGCTGGAATTTCTTCCGAGGCCCGCACCGAGCTCGTGCTATTTCAAAATGTCACTCTGTAGAAAAATGTTTGTAGAAATCAGTGAGATGCAAGATGGACATAGAAAAAATTATAAGACAGATTTTTTTAATATTATGCCGGTGTTCCGCAAGGATCGACATTGAGGCCCATATTGTTAATTTTGTTCACCAATGACGAATTTTGCGGATGACACGAATGCCATTATTGGGGCAAATGACACTCACGGAAAAAGTAAATGCAGCTCTAAGATACCTTTATTAATTGGTTTACTGTAAATAAAATAAAAAATAATAGTACAAAGGCCAAAATAATGTTGTTCATAACAACTGCTCGTAATAAAGACACAATGGAAATAAGACTAAATTATGACAAAATTGAACTCGTGAGAGGAGCTAAATTCTTGGGGGTGCACATTGATGACTTGTTGAATTGGAAGAAGGAACTAGCCGCCATGGATGCATCCGTGTCATCTGCGTGTTATGCGCTAAGAACCGTTCGAGACGTACCTGATATAAACATATTAAAAATAGTAAACTACGCGCTAGTTGAGTCTAAATTAAGGTATGGCATACAGTTTTTGGGGAACAGCTAGAATTCAATTAATTCTTGGATTATATTATTTTTTAATTCTTGGATTTAAACATCCCCAGTACCCAGTCTCTACGTTCTAGTACTACTGACTAATCTTAAGAAGTACATGCATGAATATGAGACAGATGAGGAAAGATTGGTTAGGGAGAGCACACGTAGGAAGGATTTGAGAAATAAGATAAGCCTGAGGGCTTATCTTTCAACCTTGTGAAGCACAGTCCACAATATCAAGCAGTTCAAATTTTTAACAAGTTACCACAACACTTAATAATTTTGATTTATACATCTCCATTTAAAACAAAGCGTCAAGCGTTACTACTAGATAAGTGTCTCTACTCCGTCGACGACTTGTAATAATATTTTATTTTCACCTGTCAACTAATGGTTTTCTATGCCTAAATGTAACGAGTTGACATTGGAAAATATGTATTTTTAGATGATGGGAGTTGTGATGTTATTTTTTTTATTTGACTCATGTGTTAACTGTTATTAGAGTGTTAACAATTTTTATTTTATGTTTATAATGTGGAATTATTTCAAACAAAATGTAATTTTTTAGTGAATCAATTGAATTGTATTGATGAGTAGTAGTAACATAGTGTTATTTATAATATTATTTCATAATTATTATTGTTTACTATCTGACCCCGCAAACATTGTTTTGCTTCTTTTGATTCTATGTTGGCCGATTCTCAGACCTACTCAATATGCACCCAAAATTTCATACAAATCGGTCCAGCCGTTTCGGAGGAGTTTGGTAACAAACATTGCGACACGAGAATTTTAGAAATTAGGGCATAATATTTTGCTTAGAGATGTCTAATAGTATAACATACTACATTCTTTGTTCTAGAGAAATACTGTCTTGTGGTCACGTGCATGATGCAAGTCTAACAAAAGCGACGGAAATATATTTTTGTTTCGTGCAGTGCGATGCGAGTAAGCGACTTTACGTCAGTGTGTGATTGCAGTTTTGCACGTCAGTGTGTGCCGTGCAATACTGCGATCTTTGTGGTGTGTGTCGTTTAAACACATAAAGTCGTACCGCGTGTTCACAGCAATACGACTCTTAACGTGCCTATGCATTTTTGAACGCTTACTGTTAAGTTCACTCGTACTCTATGGAAAAGGGAGGATCCTCCGACCAGACGGTTATTGTGTCTGGTGGGCAACTGCCCGACGATTGATTCCGGGACGTTGTATAAAATATGTTGGTTGCGCGGTAAACTCTGCTTGCGCGATGTAGGATTTCGCGTAACTTCAGTATGATGTGTAGTCGCAAGTGGCGGTGTAGATGCCGCCACATTGGTTTTGTTTAACTTTTCGTGTGCCTAACACTACTGGTGAAAACTTTTGTTTAATATTGAAACTAAATATTTATTTAAATTACATACAATAAATAATCGTTCGGGCTCAGCCTCCTCGTGTATTTCTAAGTTAATCCGGTCCGTCCTCCGGACGATTTTGCATGATTACTGGCTAATCACCGGCGAATATTCCGGTTTACCTTCGCCTCAACGCCACCGGAGCCGCTACTGGATTTAACGTTAACAAGGCAGCTGCTTGAATGTATTAAAATTAATCCGGGGCTATTTATTCTCTCCATATCTCATTTTAGACGACAGTTAATTCGCACATATAATAAAATCGTAACAAAGTTAAAACTGAACATTGAAATAAAAAATGTGTAATTTTTTATTTGTCTGGGAACCATACTTATACCGATTTTTTTTTAAAGTTACTCTGTTAGTCTGAATGTATGTGCATTTCATAGAAAATAAGAGAGAACACAATGTACCGCAGCAGGCCGTCAGGTAATACACAAAAAAAGAAGCTCGGAAAAAAGAAGAAGTCTAGGAAACCAGATCAAACATCTGGTTTCCTACTTAAGGAAGAAACCTAGAACTATAAGCTTATCTATCGAGCTTTAAAACATCTTCAAGCATTGGTATGGAAAGCAGGTCAACAGTTTTCGGTAAAAGGGTAGGTGTAATTTCAGACCTATATCGATTGGTGCGCGAGTTGACCCCTGCCCTCTTTAATTTGTATAAGAATGCCCTAATTAATTTTGTTTATTATTATTATTACATTTATTATTCATCCTATTCATTTATCCTATTCCTATTGCCCAACGATTGTCGGATGTGTGTGCTACACTTGATCGGCTGCGCTGGGAAATGCTGAGTATCTCAGCTAGTAATCCACCCTCTCTCCTAAATGTCGTGCGTGAGCCTGCCGAGATTCCACTGCAGGCAATACAGCATGATGAAGGAGAGGGCGTCAGGGCTATATCTGCAGATAACCTGTGCAATGTGGTATTAAGGAGCATTCTGGAGGCTGCGATCCGTGAGTACCAGAGCCACCAAATTTTATTGAAAGCGGCGCAGAACAATGCGATACACCCTCAATCTTATATTTCATGGCTTTTGCGGCATAACATAAAGCTCGTGTCAAATTTCAAAATACTGAACAAGCTGTACGACCGAAACCACCACCGCACCAGCCTGGCAGAGCAGGATTGAGCGTCGAATCGATGAGGCCAGGGTACTTATTGGGAAGCTTAGCTGCTTCAGGGAAGGCAATACACACCCAAGGGTGATGCGCTTTGTGTGGTGGGTGTTTTTGGGAACTAGTACTAGTCCTCGAGAGTACGTATCCCGTATCACAGAGCGCATCCACTTCCTGAAGCAGAAAATTGATGCACGGGCAAACCGTATCCGAGAAGAGTGGATCGGTACAGTCCGAACCGCATGTTCCAGAATGATGAAAGGTGGGTATAAAGAGCTTGGAAGCGGCCCATTCCCTTTCAAGGTGATAATGTACCGGGTACTGATAATGCTTTTTGGCAAAACAATTGGTCAGTGCCCGTCAGTCACAATGAAAGTGGACCAGGACCGGATGGTCTGCAAAAATTCTGGATTAAATGGCTTCAAATGTCACACGCTTGCTTAGCCACGTGATTTCAGTCTTCTTTAGAGACTGGGTCGCTACTACTGTTCTTTCCGACAGGAGTTACTCACCTGCTCCATAAATCTGAGAGTACTGAGGAAGCTAAGAACTATAGACCAATTACATGTTTACGACGGTCTATAATGTTAATATATGTGAATGCATAAATTTCACACCGCATTGAGAATAACTTAATTATGTCTGTATCACAGAACGCATGGTAGAAAGGGTCCCGCGGTACTAAGGAGCTGCTCCTTATAGATATGGCCATAAGCCAGATTCGTAGATCCCGAAAGGATTTGTCGACATGTTGGATATATTATAAGAAGGCCTATGGCTCGGTGCCACATACATGGCTCATTAAGGTGCTGGAGTTGTACAGAATAGGCGCAACACTACGCACCTTTTTGACGTCGTGTATGGGGCAATGGAGAAATGTCCTTCTGTCCAGGATGTCAACAGATCCGGGGGATCGATGAATCGATCAGGATTGAGCGCGGAATATATCAGGACGATAGTTTGAGTCCACTTTGATTTTGCTTAGCCTTGAATCCTCTTAGCACACTGTTGGAGGATTCAGGTCTAGGCCACCGGTTGACAAGGTGGTCAGGTGAAATGACACATTCTTTACATGGATGATTTGAAACTATTTGCCCCCACAATTAACGACCAATGGAGCTACTGAAGGTAACAGAAACGTTCAGTAGCGCCATCAGGATGGATTTTGGTGTGGACTAATGTGCAGACATGCTTGTAAACCGAGAGGGGATTATGGAATGGAACCCAACTTACGGATTCTATACACCTTAGATCCCTCTCCTCAACCGAAACCTACAAGTATTTAGGTATGTCAGAAGCATTAGTAGATAATGCCGGTTTTGATGTACTCTTTCGGCATACTCAAATGGACTCAGACCGAACTCTACGCCCTGGATACGAGGGTAAGTACACTGTTGATTGCAAACCGGATGCATCACCCACGATCATCGGTAATGAGACGTGCGGGGGTCGAGGCTTTTTAAATGCGAAGACCCTCCACAACCGCGAGATTTGCAGTCTCAGGGAATATTTCCTTGAAACTGACGTAGGGATGCACCGAGATGTGATCGCAGTGGACAAGTGCCTCACCCCGCTATCCTTGGCAAAAAAGAACAAGGCAAGGTATAGAGCTTTAGGGACGCTTTTACCGGGCCCTCTATGGGCCTGTTGTAGACTTTTTGGCGTCCGTATCCTGGCTGCGTTTCGGCGACCTCGTGGGGGAAACCGAAGGATTTGTCTGTGCAATTATTGATGAAGTCATCATGACGAATAATTATCGGAAATATATTGTCAAAGACGGAACGGGTCAACCGTTCCGTCTTTGACAATGTATATCTGTCGGGCATGTCACCGTCCCGGTGAATCAGTCCAACATATTGTTTCCGGTAGTTCTCGTCTTGCTAACGGTGAGTACTTGCACATACACAATCTAGTGGCTAGGATTATCCACCAGCAACTTGCATTACTATACAACCTTATGGAATCGAAACTACCATACCTGTATGAGTATGTGCCCGATCCAGTTCTTGAGAATGTTCAAGCCACATTGTACTGGGATCGATCTATCATCTCACGACGAGAATCTCGTGAAAACTGAGATAGATAAAAAAAAACAAGTATCTTGACTTAGCACACGAGGTTGTCGACATATGGGAAGTGGAATCTACAATCATTGCACCGATAATCGTTACCGTGAATGGCCTAATAGCGGATAGCCTCAACCGTGTTGGTTGAGGCTCTCCGCTATTACGTGATTTACGGAGGAGGCTCTCATTGCACGGCTGGGTCAAGGACTCGATTCAGAGAGCAGTACTCCTGGACACGTTACGCATATTGAGGTGGTTCCTTTCTCTAGAGTCCTAACCACCAGCAGCTTCGACCCTGTATATTTTTTAATGTTTTTGTAAGTTTTTAGTTAATATATTTAAAAATGAATTCTTTATGTAAAAAATTAATAAAAGTAATATGAATAATAATAAATCATTTAATTCAGGCAACAACTAACCCAATACTAATCTTCTATCTATTAAAAGGTTCTGATTTTGAATTTGAATTGCACTCTTCCTTGAAACATCTAATATATTTTTACTTATCAGATAACCGACGAAAAATTTCTACACTAGGAAACAAGAATCATGTGTTTACTTTATGGCAATAGTTTGTGCAACCATTTTAGTCAACTTTCAACAAAGCAAATAGATTAAAAGTTTAACGGCTGCCTTGCAAACCTATGTTCAATTCCCAATACTTGAATTTTTTAAAGCTTTCTTTTAAGATTTTTCCTTTACGTTGAACAATTATTGTATGATAGTGCGTATAACGTACACGGACTAACATTAAATTTTAGCCTCTTCTGTCATCTTTGGTTATAAGGGTATGTAACGCTCCTGCGTCACCAATCTGACTCTCTTTATATTTTGCCTGCTGAGACTAAAACTACAGACGTATGATACAGGAAAGTATTATATAAATGTGGCTGTTAGTATGTACTAGCTGTTGCTTGCGAATTCGTCAGCGATTCGGATTAAAAGTAGCCTATGGCCTTATCCAGGTCATGGTCTATCTGTGTGCCAAACATCCAAATCCGTTCAGCCGTTTTGGCGTGAAAGCCAAACAAACAAACTTACTTTTGCATTTACAATATTAAGTTAAATGTAAGGGTAGTTACAATTACGTGAACGAAGTCGCTGGCGCAAGCTAGTTCAAAATAAAGGAAACGTTTTTGGCTATGGGTTTCTATATTACATCAGGTAATTTCGTAGTGCAGAAGGATGCACGAGAACATCCTCCCCAAGTGGCAACCTGAACATAATAAAACGCCCTACGAACCTGGTAACAGCTGGCACTCGTTAACGCAGAGTCCAGCTGGCCAATCTTCTCAATACAAAGAATTGACACGAAGAAGTAGAAGAAGAAGCGTAGAAGCTGAAATAATGCAAAAACATGAACTCCTGGTGACCAATCATAACTAGATCGTAGTTTAGTTTTATACTTCAGGTATGAACGTCTGTGAAAAAGTTCTCTCCGTGTTTCTGTTGTACTGAATCCTACAAACCTAACCTAGAAACCGTTTGGTTACGGAGATATTAAAGGTAATAGTTCTAACTTTTTTTAAGTTTATAAAAAAAGAACAAACGTGAAAAAACGTTCAATTCAATCACTGTGCCGTTGCATGCACAATTAAGCACAGTGTTTTGCGTGCGGTACATTGCGCATTACTTATTGTTGTTGTTATTGTAAGTTGACAGCGATTATGTAAAAAAACTTCCTTATAATAATTAAATAATACGTTTGCACCGTTCTCGCACAATAAATTATTCATGTTTTATCTAATCACCAGTTCCACTCGCTCCATTCATTCGTGCATTTTGGTGTTATGATTTACTGCAATAATAGTGTTTTTACGATGCAATTCATCTGTTTTGTATTTATTTTATCTGCGTAATTAATTGGTAAAAGCAATTAATTTATATGTAAGGAACCACTGTCTTATGTCAAAACTTGAGCTCAATTTTAGTAATTTATTAATTAACGGGTTTGGTACCTACGAAACCGTACTTGAATCTTTAAGCGCTTGTGGCTTACTTGTGTAGAGTATACAGGTAGTTAGGTACTATGTCGAAAATAAAACTCAGACTGGGCTGAACAGTGAACCCAACTTGACATGATTGTGGACTGCTCTTTTATTTGTTTTTTTTTTGTGTATGGCATCTCGCAGGTCAACCTATGAGGTTGTCGTCTGCTTAAACGGACTTGCCTGTGGTTTCCCTAATAAATTAAGGCCTCCAGCCAGGACTTAAACTTAAATACTAACTAAAACTAAGCGACAACGCTAAGGGCACCCCCTGTGGGGTACGGACCTCGGCTTAGGGCGTCGCTGGAAGAGGGCAGCAAGGGACTAGCTGGATCAGGATTTCTTTGATTTAGGGACGAATTTATGGCGCGGGCTGGCTCGAGCAAGGGTCGGGAGGGGCGTCGCGGCGGGCCTCGGCGGCGAGGACGGTAGGACGGCGATCGGGTTTTGGGCTTATGTAGTGTGCTGGTGGCCTTACTACTCTCCTGGAGGAGGGTAGTGGCGTCGTCGGGGGCGATTAAAGTATGCCTTGGTCGGCGAATACTGCTACTGATGTAATGCAGGAGGGAGTGTAGCGGGCGGCCGCTGAGATCAAGGGGTTGGAGTGTTTGATGCCACAGTCAAAGAAACGCTTCGATAAGCGTTTCATGAACTGGTTTATGGTAGGCATTTTAAGGTCGATGTGGAGATTTATATTACGGACATAGAAGGGGGCACCCGTGACCTTTCTGAGGAAACGGTTCTGGAGGGTCTGCATCTTATGGAGATGACGTGGGTGAGCGTGCGCAAATACAACGCAGGCATAGGTCACAATGGGACGGATGACTGCGGTGTAGATGCGCAGCTTGCATTTAAGTGACAGTTTACTACGGGCTGTCAGTACAAAGTGGAGCCTGCTAAGAGCGAAGGAGGCGCGCGCGCGAACCGCCTTATTATGAGCCTTAAAGGTAAGGTTTTCATCGAGGATCACGCCTAGGTATTTGCTTGCTTTTCCCAGGGGATCGGCTTACCGTATATAGTGATCGGGCTGGGAAGTGGGGGAGGGAGTCGACGACGTCTCGAGAAGAGAACCGCCTGACTCTTATCGGGGTTGACCTCGATTCTCCATTTCCGGAACCAAGCGCCTAAGACGTTTGCGGAGGTTTGGAGAGTACGAGCTATAGCATTGGGACAATGACCGGTATAGTAAACGGCAGTGTCGTCGGCGAAGAGAGAGAGATATGACGGAACCCTGAGAGTGCACCCTCGATGCCATAGCGGAAGGTGCGATTCGACAAAAAGTCTCGTAAGATGAGCACGAGACGATCTGGCACTCCTAGTTGGTAAAGCTTGTATAACAAGCCGTTGTTCCAGACTTTGTCAAAGGCTTTCGCTATGTCGAAGAATAGCACCCCCGTCGTCGCGTTACGCTGCATACCGGCGCACAATTGCTCTACGATACGGTGGACCTGGTGGATACTCGAGTGTTGGGGACGGAAACCAAACTGCTCGTTGGGAATGAGGCTCTTTGCTTCGGCGTAGTCTTTGAAACGCTTATAAAGAAGCCTCTCGTAGATTTTGCCGAGAACGTTGAGTAAGCTAATGGGACGGTAGCTGGCGGGCTCAGACTTTGGGATACCGATGACTGTTGCTTCTTTCCACGCTTGTGGGAAGATGTTGTTGCTCAAGGCGCCATTGAAGATGGCGGTCATAAGCATTATTAGACGGGCAGGTACGAGTTTGTATACCTTGTTGGTAATACCGTCCGAACCGGGGGCTTTACGAGCTTGGAGCCCTTTTATGATGTCGTGCACTTCGTCTGGAGTGACGGGAGGCAGAGGATCATCAGGGTCTTCGACGGGTGGAGCTCTTTTATTTGTCAAAACATCCTACTTATATACATTTATTATCTAGTTACCTCTAAACATGACGGTTTACAATTAATCGACCAATAGCGATGCGCCATAGGGCGAGGCGCGCGCGGGGCGCGGGGCGCTGTTTTGCACACGGCACGTTTTGCCGCGAAGGCATAAATAGAAGTCGCGAGCTATGCGCGATCCATGTCCTGGCTGGAGGCCTTAATTTATTAGGGCAACCACAGGCAAGTCCGTTAAAGCAGACGACAACCTCATAGGTTGACCTGCGAGATGCCATACCAAAAAAAAAAAAAAAATGCGCGATCCTTTTCGCCGCGCGCCGTCGTCGAGTGAAGACTGCCTGCCGATCCGCGGAACGCGTGTGTCCATCTGCGTGGTCCCGAAGTGAGCAATGAAGATACGTAGGGTGCTGGTGCTTCTGCTTGCTTGCTTACGCTTACAAACCGCTTCTTTCGAAGCGAACTTGTTTCTTTATGTTTGTCAATATGTGCTCGTCTTTTTCAAGATGATTGCTTCACTGTTTCTTGCAGACTGTCAAAAACGTGGTAAGGTAGCTGGTTCGGTGGTATGCAGTAACTGGTTTCTGGTGACTGTGTGACGGGTACTGTGTCACTACAAATCTTTAACCAAGTTTGCTATTAAGTTACAATAAATAGTTTAATGTTAAAGGGTTCTCGATTGATTAAATTTTGTCGGATTTTGGCAATTTGACAAGAATTATAGCTTCGTATAGTGTATTAATTAACTCCATTTGTTAATAAACACAACTGGATGATTAAGATGAAAAGGTTTTTTGTTAATATTTATTCTCGGGTTTACTCCTGACCGTGACGTCGGCGTCGCCTGGTTGAAACTGATGAATGAAACAAGGAACCTCAGATATGTGGCTAAGTTTGTAAAACATAAAATCGTAGTGTGTCAGCTACGCTGCAACTCAGTGTGAGCTACGTCATTGCGACACCGCTACGCGCAAATTTCCGTTACTTGCAAAGTTTTACGAGCAGGATAATTACCTAAGTAATTCATGTAGATCCTGGAGCCATTTTTAAAATGTGTCATCTTTTGTTTGGTCGTATAAGGTTTTGCTATAAGTGTGTGATAATTTTAAAACACAATAAAATTCTCTATCCAATACTTCTATGTACAAAATGGAAATAACCGCTGTATAACGCCACAAAATGTTTCACCGCCAAGGAATGCAATGGTGGATTTGCACTTGGCTATTTACTCCGTGCGGCTGGTCGCTTATCAAATCACCTCACAATCCGAATAGCCAACCCGATTACACAGTTCGATACAATCGCAGGTGACTCATTGATTTTGCGTCAAAATGTCGATCTTCATGTGGCGAGTGATCGCCTGCGACTGAGCATTTCATCACGGTCGATTTAAGTAACCCGCCGCGTGCGACCTGTCACCGCACGACAAAATTCGAAGCCTACTATACTTTGGAATTTGCGATTTAAGCTACCTGCGGCCTATCCGAATTGCCATTTAGATAGTCGATTTTCGATGTGTGGCTAAAATCTTGCGGCTATAGTCACTTAATTTAAGCCTGCATAAACGATCGACAACTGTATGAAGCTTTAATTTTTTTTTTGTAGAGTACATTTTCATTTTGTTTTGTATTATTTGCAGGATGAATCTCGTTATTAACGAAACATTTAATTGAGTTTATACACAAAGGTAATGGGATCGAAGTGAATGCTTATTTAACTGTGGTAGGATGATTTTGATCCCAGTTTAAAATTACAGCGATTGAATTCCTAAAAACAAATTATTTTATAACATTAGCAACAACATGTTAGTTTAGTTTCAACAAGTAGACAGCATGTTTGACGAACGTTGACGTCTTATATACTTAAACTTGTGCCTAACCTATTCTAACCAACTTCACTACATAGTTTTTACCACTTGCAAAGGACAATGCCTGAAACTCTATAGAACTTTGCCCCACTCAATAAAAGTCATTTACAAGCCCGTAAGATGCAGCATCCTAAAGCTTATTTATTACTGTTAACTAAACATTTGTCCTAATGCCTGTAGAACATGCGGTTTATGTTAAAATCTCAAAACAATAATGACATTGATTATAGGTTAGGTGCAGTTTATAATTGTTAAAAAGCATACAACATATACATTACGCATTATCTTTTTTTTTTTGTAACAAAGATTTGTAATATAGAAAATTAACGAAGATTTAATATCGAAAAGTACCAAAGATTTATGTTCAAAAGTTACGAGTATTTATGCAAAATATTACAGCCCACTCTCTCTCGTAGAGAGAAGGCCTGTGTCCCAGCAGTGGGAACATTGTATTATTTCTATACCCTATCAAATTCAAAGGGATGCTTAGAAACAGGTTACTGGTTGTAAAAGGTTTTATGATTGTGTGTGTGCGATATTTGTTTTGTACGTAGATGTTCTACATAACTCATGAAGAAAGTAATTTCTCGAGGAGTGCTGATACAATTTGACTAAGTAGGCTTAGATTCCGAAATACCAGACGAGTTCAAAAACTGAGACGAAACACAGAAGTATAAGCAGTATAAGATAAAGTCACTTTTTTTAGTATTGTAATAATTGAAGACTTTTAATTCGACTATAGACCCATCTTTGCACAGTAACTACCATTTATTAAAGCTGTAATAATATGCGATCCATGAGGCTTGTTCACACAAATCAAACAACATTACATTACATTTGTGGCCATTAGACAATTGGAATACATTAAGTTAGAAGTTTGATGCACTATTTACGCTTATGCCGTTCTTTTTTAAGAATATCAGTAATAAGTAATACTTTGAACCTAATATTTTATGATGGAATACAGATTTTAGGTAGAAAATACTGCTGTTTAACAGGTGTTTATTTATTTTTTCAACGTTTTCGTCGTTTTACTGGATAAAGATACTAAAAGGTGAGACAAACTAACGGTTTCAGTAGACGCTATTCCCTCTCGGTACAAAAAGAAAAACAAACTTTTGTGATATTTGCTCATAATATTAATATGTCAAACATGTCGGCCATTATGGTCCTTACCTAGCATAACCTTTTCCATTGCCCTATTGAAAACTTTCCAAAGGCCAATGGAAGGACCTGCTTGGAGGGGCTATGCTTGGAGTTTCGAACCGCAGGAGGACCAAGGTTACCGACAAATTCCAAAGAATTGCCAAACATAGGTAGCAGTGAGCAGGGCACATTTGTCGCAGAATAAATGGCCGATGTGGCTGAAAGATTCTGGAGTGGCGACCGCGTACTGGAAGACGTAGCGTTGGAGAGGCCTCCCACGAGTTGGACTGAATGACCTTGTGAAGGCAGAAATCCGCTAGTTGCGCTAAGCACAGAACCATTTGAAGTGGCTGTGTTTGGGGGAGGCCTATGTACAACAGTCTGCTTTCGGCTGAAATGATGATGAAAAACATGGCAAAAGGTAATCTCTATTTCTAAGTTACATTGCGTTAAAAGGTTTTTATTTTCAGCGTTTGTTTTATGACAAAGTAGTAAATCTTTGTATTTTTTATTATTTAATTTATTAAACTTTGTGCATTGTAAGTTAAATAGTCCTAAAGTTTCTGATATTATGGTGAAACGACATTTAAAAATGATAACAATTGAAAATAGTTTAATTATTCACTATAACAATTAGTTTGCGTTTCTTATGGTTGCCACGAAAATAAGTATCCACACAATCCTAGGAAGTCGAATGGAAGAAAGCACAAAAAACGTGTTTTTTATATTTTCCTGTTTTTCCTTTCATGCATTTGTGTTTTACTAAGTCAATAAATCTAATTTAATGCCATAACTTTAAGAAGAACAAACATACGAGTATTGTTGGTAAAGTAGTCACTGGAGTGTACTTAATAAGTCAAGTTGCACATTGATGTAAACGGACTTCAGCCACAAACTAACTGACGAAAATCAAATTAAATCATTCAGTTGCTGAACAAACAATCAAATCCTACCTTTCTCATGTAGCTAATAAAAATCAAAAGTAATTTATTCAAATAAGGCTGAGAATCAGCAGTTTTTGAATGTCAAAATTATATAAGACAGCCCCACAAAACGCCCGACCTTCCACTTCCTAGTGCTTTAGCTGGGAAGAAGAAGTTGCGCAACAAACTCCCTACCAGCACAGCTGTCTGTTCAGCTAGAAAAAAACTTGAATCTATACAATACTAGGTATGCAAAGAACTGAAAACTTCGAGACATAGAACATCAAATAAAAGCCTACAGGCATAAAGTGCGTGACAGCTTACATAACTATACAATAATCAAAATTAATCGAATTTGAATTTTATTGAATGTGTTCAGTACTGTACACACAAATGATAAAGACCATCGAAGTAAAATAAATTAAAAGAATCATTACTATAACAATAACAAAACCCTAGACAGCAAGACGACCAGTCACCACAAGCAGCACCCGTTCACGAGCATAACGCATTACCCCCTTCGTATTACATTTATGTACATATTTGAGGGAAGGAGGCAACCCGACCCCCGACGCTACCGCAAGCAGTGACATCTAAGGGAGCATGACGAACTTGCTGCCGGTTGCTCCGGCAAGAATAATTTATGATCAATTGTCGAGGTCGCTAGCTAACCAAATATTGCAATACCACAAAAAAAAACACATTGTAATGAGTAGATCATGTCAATAATAAATGAAGATAGCTAAAAATTATTTACTTAAATGTTCAAAAAAATAACAAATATTTGAACTCATATACCCTGTCAGTAGGTAAGCTGATTCTGGAGAAACAACATTCTCTTGAGTTAATCACAGCGGCCAACTATTATTAACGTTTAAGTATTCGTTAATGGAATAATATGCCTTTGAACAAAGGTTGGATTTTACTTGATCTTTAAACACATCGAAAGGCAAATCTAGCAAAGAAGTGGGTAGCTTGTTATAAAAGGTTATACGAAGCCCAACAAATGAGTTTTGAACCTTATGAAACCGGCGAAAGGGAGCACGTATTTTGTTCTTATTTCTAGTGTTAACATTGGGAAAATCACTGTTTTTAGTGTATAAGTGTATATTTGAAATGATTTGTTTTGCCACCGTGAGAATACCAATATCTTTATGAAAATCCGTGGGAGAAACTCTGGCTCCTAGCTGATAAATTGCTCGGACAGCACGTTTTTGAAGGACGAAAATATTTTGAATATCACTGATATTCCTTTGCTTTGCCCCACAGCAGAATACCGTAGGACATTATGCTGAGGAAATAACTAAAATTTACTAACTGAGCTGTATCAACGTCAGTGTATTGTCTTACTTTTCTGACGGCGTCGGAGGCTGAGCTGAGTCTCCTCACTAGGATTGATATGTGGGCCCCACTGAAGTTTGGCATCTACTGTTATGCCCAGAAAAACTGCTGAGTCTACACTTTCAAGCAGCTCTTTATCTAAGACGGTGTTGGGTCCTTGATTTCTAACAATCGGTAAGACGAACTTTACTCATTTCATTGAGAACTAGGTTATTTGACGTAAACCAATCCGTAACCATTGAGAGTGCACTGTTTACGTCGGCAAAATCTTGTCTATTCCTTTCTACTTTAAAAATAAGAGAGGTATCATCTGCAAATGGTACAACGTCACAGATATCATTTAAATAGAATGGTAAGTCATTGAAATACACTTAATACAAGAATGGGTCCAGTATCGAGCATTAAGGTACACCTAGCTGAACTGGTAGCCTGGTACATTTCACACCATCGACATTTACACATTGGAGCCAATTATGTAAATAGGAATTTATTAAGTTGAGAGCTTCGATTTGGACACCGTAATGACGTAGTTTACGCAAAAGCGTGTCATGGTGCACGCAATCAAAGGCTTTAGAGAGATCACAGAAAACTCAAAAGCATTTTGCAATTTGTCCTATGCATTAAATATGTCTTTCAGCAGAGCAGCACCCGCATCTGTAGTAGAACCTCCTTTTGTAAAGCCATATTTTCATGATGAAGGAGACCATTTAAAGTGTTAGTCTTAGCAACTGCTTAAATCATAACTTTTCAAATATTTTGCTATATTCTGCTAAGATAGAAATAGGCCTGAAGTTGCCCATGTTGTTTTTATTACCTAATTTAGATAAAACTTTGACTTTACTACTCTTCATGAGGTCAGGAAAAGCTTCTAGATCAACACATTTATTAAAAGTAAAAGCTAGATAGGTGGCTACGATGTCTATTATATTACTGAAAAGTTTAATAGAGATGCCCCAGTAATCACCAGTGTTTTGAGACTTAAGTGTGTTAAAGTGTGTTACATCACTAGGCGTTACATGTTCGAAGCTAAATAAGCGAGTACATTTTGGCACTACTATTAAAAAGGTTCTCAGCTTAAGACGGGGACGAATTTAAGGGGCAACAGTTATAGGTATTTTGGCGAAATACTCGTTTTATACCTCAGCTACGTCAGCTGCCTTATAAACTAATTTGTTATCGACCATATTTCAAGTTGATTTTCTTGTTTAACCGATTTTCCCGTTTCATTATTAGTAATTTTCCAAGTGGTTTTTACTTTATAATTAGATTTTTTAATTGAATCGCTTAAAAATGTTGATTTATCAAAAGCACAATTCTTTTGAATTAATATTGAATATTTTTTGGCATACTCTAGGAAAGAAGTACCAAACCTATTTTTTCAAAGAAATTTTAACAACTAAATAAATAACTGATGTCCAGTACTACAGGGATCTTTTGGCGCATAAATACGCGATTTGTAAATTAAGATGCTTTAGTTCCGATTTTAACCACGCTCCAAAGGATCCATGTACAATTATACCGGTGCTGCTGGTGCGTGGTGCACAGATTGTGGTGTAGCACCTTAAGCAAAAGCTATCTTATCTATAGTTTATTTGCATTTTAGCAATTATTTATTTATATTTTTGTTTTGTACTTTATGGTAACTGATGATGACTCTTTTTACTCTGCCATTGATTCCTCCAGCTAATCCGCTAATGCAAGTTTCAGCTCGCTGACTGACACCCTTAGTGACTTTGTGTGTCGGGTCTTAACCCAACGGAAAGGCCATTTATTTAATGTCTGCCATATAAATGCGCAAAGCTTTCCTGGTCACAATAGTGATCTGTTGGACACCTTTACCGACGCCAATGTCCATGCTGTTCTGGTTTCCGAGAGTTGGCTCATACCTCATCTTCTCTCCACCACCTACCCTCTCTCAGGTTTCACTCTTATCCGCAATGATAGAATTGGAAAGGGGGTGGTGTAGCTATCTATCTTCGAAGCGATTTCCCTTTCAAAATCATTGCCTCATCACCCTCACAATACCATGCTTCCGCTGAGTACCTTTTTTTAGAGGTCTACGTCAATGGCGTCAAGACCCTGCTTGGAGTTGTCTACTGTCCACCCACCGTCGACTATTTTTCCAAACTTGAATTGGCGCTGGAATCCGTAGGGTCAGAGTATGCACATTGCGTCATCATGGGCGATTTCAACACTGACCCCGCTCATCACACCCCTCGATCCCGTAAACTCCTTCACATCATTGAGTCTGTTAGTCTCCACATACTTTCACTGCAACCTACCCATTTTCAACATCTCAGGCGAAGACACTTCGCTCGACTTGATGCTTACCTCCGCACCCTCCCTTGTTTCTTCTCATGGTCAGTGTCCCGCTCCTGGATTTTCTCATCATGACCAAATTTTCCTCTCGTATGTCCTAAAACCGCCTAAACCTGTCCCAAAAGTTCTGCACATGCGGTGTTTTGCGCGCATGGACGTTGAGAAGCTTTGTCAGGATGCTTCAAACCTCAATTGGGAAGAAGCGGCGACAACTGTTGATGAAAAGCTGCGCATTTTCGATCAGACGGTCCTTGCTCTCTACGACAAACACGCTCCTGTTAAGAAGATTAAACTTCGGCGTCCTCCTGCTCGTTGCATGACGACAAGGGTTCGTATGGCGATGAGACGATCGGGCCTTTCGAAAATTTAAAAAGGATCGTAGTGATGAAAATCGGAGCTTTTTTAAAGCTGCTAGAAATCGGTGTAATCTGATGATACGCAACGCTAAACGCCGCTATATTCTCGAGAAAATATCTTCTTCTTCACCTGCTGATATCTGGAAGTTTCTTGGTGCTTTTGGTATCGGCAGACCACGTCATGTGGATTTTCCTAGTACAATTGGCCTTGATGACATCAACCGTCATTTTACAATCACTTGTCATCTGAATTCCCAAATGTTGTTCAAGACGGTCGATTTCATTTCTGGCCTAGCTAGTCCCATCATTATCATCTAGAACCATTTCACTTCTCTCCGGTCACCATGGACGAAATAAAAAAGTTCATCCCGTCCATTAAATCCAAGGCTGTGGGCTGTGACGGCATCAGTCGTAGTATGGTTGTTTGGATCCTGGATAGCATTCTCTCTCCGATTACCCATATTATCAACTTTTCTCTTGATTCCGGACAATTCCCTTCCCTGGGGCGTATGGCCTATGTCCGCCCTCTCCCAAAAATTTCAAATCCCTCCCTTCCCAGTCATTTTCGACCCATTTCAATACTTCTATTCCTGTCTAAAGTGCTTGAGGCCTGCGTACACAAGCAGTTTACGGGGTTTATTCACCGGAATAATCTTGTTAGCTCTTTTCAGTTTGGATTCAGACCAGGGCACAGTACAGCCTCTGCTCTCCTTAAAGTGACTGGTGACATTAGAGAAGCTATGGAGGATACCAAGGTTACCGTTTTGGTTTTAATTGATTTCTCCAATGCCTTTAATGCCGTCAGCCACGATATAAGAAAGAAAGAAAGAAAATAACGTTTATTTACGGTAAACATGACGCAGTGATCGAACAAAAACACCAAAGAGAACAAATCGGGGGAAAATATATATGATATTTATTTATTTATATTTTTCTGATATCCTCCTTTCTATCCTCTCTCATCTTATGGTTTCGTCTGAGGCTTTGGAATGGTTCTCTTCTTATCTTCGGGCACGTCAGCAGTCGGTTCGCGTTGATGAGAGCTCGTCGAGTTGGCGTGACCTGAATGCTGGTGTTCCACAAGGCGGTATTATTTCTCCTTTGCTATTTTCCATCTTCGGTTTGCATCTTGACTCGACACTAAGCTGGCAACGCCAGGTCTCTAGTGTTAGCCAAAGGGTCAACGGTACTCTGCGATCCCTGTATCGTCTGAGAAACTTTTTACCCGGTAAGACGAAAACCATGCTTGTGCAGACTTTGATTTTCCCTATCATCGACTATGGTGACGTGTGCTACTTTAACTTGAATGCGGTTTTTTTGGATAAGCTCGACAGATTGCTCAACAATTGTATCAGGTTCATATTCAACCTCAGAAAATATGACCATGTGTCGAGCTATAGGTCTGAGCTCAAATGGATGTCCATTCGCCAAAGAAGAAGTTTGCGCGCTTTGACTACACTTTTCTCTCTTCTCAACTCTCCCACTCCTCCTTCTTATCTTATGTCTCACTTCCAATATCTATGTTCATCTCACGCTAAGTAACTGCGTTCTTCCAACAATCTTCTCCTGCTTTGTCCTTCTCATACTTCTGACTTTGTTCATTCTTCCTTTCATATTCTGTCCATTCTTCTTTGGAATGCGCTTCCTCTTGATATCAGGACGGCCACCAGTCGGTATGCATTTATGCGGAAATTGCAGAGTTATTTTCATAACAAATAGCGTAGAGTCGGCTCAACACCTTTCACCATTAAATTTATACAATGTGTAACAAAAACCCTGTCCGATCCAAAAAAGGCGTATTCCTGGTTTAACATACGTACTAGAAAAAATAGTAAAAAAAATCTAACTCATAAAAACCAAAACCTATTGATTTTTTTTATTTTTAGTTACCATGCGAAATGTAACACTAAATATGGTAAATTTTCATAAGTTGACAACACTCCACCGGCCGGCGAAATCTTTTATTTTTTGCCTATTTTATTTCAAAGGACACCGCCCGCGTCATAACGAGTCCTCGATCCTTTGATGTAGCCGACTGGTCGCTACTTGTTTGGACACTTCGCCAGTCTCACGTGGAGATAGCTTGCGATCGGATGTCCGTACGTATCACGTGCCGCTATCGTATCGCGAACAATGTCGTATACCAATCAGGAATATTTGAATATGTTAATTTTTATTTGTGAGTGAATGTGTGATTCGGAAATCGAAGTAACAGCTCGGATTGTGGAAGCTTTCGAGTTACTCAAATCGTACACATGTGCGCTGCGAAGAGTACATGCAAATTTAATAAAAAGATGTTCTAGATAGATAGAGGTATGTAACAAGTAAATGTTTTAATAAACTGATATCTACAGTGGGTACATTGCCAAAAGCACATCACATTAACTCAATAATAATTGTTTCTTGATAAACAGAAGGTCAGAAATCTGGGTCATTGTGCGTAAGCCTACAATAAAATATCAGCTGATACCTACGCGTAGGCAAAACGTAGATTTCTTTAGTCCTACGTTTTTAATTTTTTAAATTAATTGTTTTCATTGGGGAAAAATAATTATCTTGTATCCATTAAATGATTACGTATTTGTGTACGCACTACGATACCAAATAATACCCTTCAGGATCGGACAGGGTTTTCGTTACATGCTGTATATATATATAAATATATATATGTATTGAAGTATAAACTTTTTTAATATGTATGTATGTGTATTATAAGTTACACAATATCTATTATACAACACACATCACAATTTATATATATATTGTTTTTTTTTAAGTTATGCTTCAATTAAAGCACCTGCCATCTAATCTCTTCACCACCTTTGGTTGACTGGTAGAGAATACCTAAGGCATTAAGTCCGCCTTTGTACCTCTTTGGGTTCGAAAAGTTTAAATAAATATATAAATTTTCACTGCTAGCACGTTTTCTTCCGTAACGATGCGGCGACGGCTGTTACGGAAGAAATCGTGCAACCACTTCTTCATCCCCCAAAGTTAGTCAACCGCACTTGAATTCGTCATACCAGTTCGTTATGCCTTAGAAGGGCCTTCATCCATTAATGCCATTTGAAGTCCAACATTCGCTTCGTCCGGTTTCAGCCTTCACTTGAAATTGTAAAAAATCATAGCTCGTAAATGTTCGGCTAAGATCCCTTTTTAATGAGACACGATAATTGAAATTAGCTCGCAAATAAAATGGAGGGAAACTTTGTAATTGGAACGTACCTATTTTAACTTACAAATTTTCACCGGTACGGTAATTAATCACGTTTTCAATATAGACAATAACTGGCAATAAACTTTTCGCAATACTTTCTGAGTGGGCTGGTAAATGTAGTTCAGATGACAGACTATGATTTGGTATCTTGGAGTTGATCTGATGATGGAGCCCGGAGGTGGATAGTGAAACTCTTTAGTGGCTACCAGTAAACCCCTTGAGTTGTAAGTCATATGATTCGATTTGACGACTTCAATAGATTAGGCTTGCGTGGTATTTTGTTGAAAATCACATCTTTTATTTATTTAAAGTATAGGGAGCTGTTGTGTCCAGAAATACTTGCTATGATTCAGTACCTAAATTGTATGACTCTCTTTTAACTCACATTTTATATGTTTTTAAACGCTATATAAAACTGAAAATCAAACCTATATTTACCTTTGACTGTTTTTACATTAAAATCTGTATTTCGTATTATTATTTTCCTCCCTTTTATAAAATTTGCTTTGACATTTTCCATTTTAAATAAATTGTCATATATCATTTATTGTTTCGTTACACTCGAGCAGCGAGGGTCTGATGATAGAGCCAGTGGTAGATAGTGAACTCTTCAGTGGCTACTAATAATTGCTTCTACTTTTATGACATACTTTTTGTTTTGTTGAGCCCAATAGATTGTTCTTGGTGCTGACCGTCTGATGATGGAGCCACAAGGTGAATAGCGGAAGTTTTCAGTTTCTATTCGTGAACTGCTCAAGTCAAAACTTCGTTGACTTAAGACTTAATAACTAAATGAAAAATGTTCTAGACTGAATAGTAAAAAATATGTAGTTAAAAAAAACGCCTTTATCACGTACTAAAAATGATAAAAATTATGAAATTTACTTGTTGTTCTTACTCGTAGTTCTTCTTTTATATCAAATAGCGTGGAGTACTTTGTTAAAATTAATTTGAAGTATACACAACCGAAAAGCGCATAGTGCATGATAGAAGCGTTCCCTTTAGTATTTTTTTTACTACATATGTTTTTCGTTGGCTATACAGAAAGTTACTGCTGGCGTGCAAGAAAAATATTTTTCCCGACTGTGCTTGTAGTAAGGGCCAAGACTAACATACTGCTCTCACTCAAAAAGTTGTCCATTAGAATGTACAACTGTTGCATGACTCAAAAAATATTTCACCTACTGGCTTAAACCGTTTTAAAAACCCTTTTGAACAAAATGTTTCATAGCGCAGAACTAATTCCACTTCTAAGCGATTTTAACGAGGATATTAAAACTGCTTGCCTCAATTAATCATAAGACGGAGATTTTCATTCATTTATGTATCAGTGAAACAAAGCCGAAATATATTTTTTTCTGATGAAGAAATTACTTTAGGAATGTTAATTATCTGATCACAATTCATAGTAATTGTATTGTGGTCTCGGAGGTTGTAAGTAATAATATAGGCAAATGGGTAGTTCGCAATAAAAGTTACCACGAATTTGGTTTTCGAACATGCATACTTAGTTGATAAAAACTATATCAAAATAGAAAATAAGGACGCACAACCAGCTGCTGTTACAGCTAACCAAACCATCTTACTTCAACGTCTGCGATTTATTATTTCAGTCTTTTTGTTTAGTCGGTTTTCTATTCTGCGGCTTGTTTCAAAAGCTCCATAAAATGTAATCAAAAAATAAATAAACAGAAATACAAAGTAATTTCTTAAGGAAGTGAATGTTATAGGCGAGGAAATGGGGGAGTTGTGCCGGTAATTTATGTCTTCCTAAAAACAAGTTATGTACCTGTGTGAAGGAGAATTATGCATAGCGAGGTTTTACAGACGACATGGATGGCTTCTTTATGTTTGTTTTACAGTAAGTAGGACAAATGGGCTATGCTTTTATAAGGGCATATTATGGAGAGCCCCTGTGAACCGAAATTATAACACTAATTATTATGTACTTTCAACAGAGCAGCCGGCTCTGTTGAAAGCCTCGCGACAGATATGTATTTAACTGCTTGTCAAAACACTGTTCAACACCTTGGCAATAGACGTAGCCAACGAAAAAATATAGCCTATAGTTATTTATGTCCGATGCGTCTCCTGTTCGATTTTTTATAATCGGGACAACTAAGGTTTCCATTAGATCTGCAGGAAGATAAGTACCTTCTTGAGAAGCAGAGGTTGAAAAACATTGCCAGCATTCTTGAACACCTGAATTTTGACAAAAATCGTGCCCGGGTGATTTACCCCGCTTCATGTTTTTCAACACTGCAACTATTTCTTTAGCCGTAACCCGAAACAGTGATTCCGTTGTTGGCTCCCTTACCGTCAATGAGTTACTAGAAGGGACTTCATGACAAATTGACTTTTAAAGAGATTGGCTGTAGAGGCAGATTCACTTACACCCTCCACACTCGTTGTTCGTATGTTTCCAAAACTTACCAAAATCTTTTGTTCTCTGTAGTCCTGACACCACTTCAGTTTACTTTTAAAAAACCCGTATTGTTTCCCTCATGGTAGCGTACACAAACCCACTTTCAGTTCACCAAATAACACCCAATTCTGAAAAGCTTGTGCCGATTGTCGAACATGTTTGTTCCAACCTACTCGTATCACTGGTTTTCTATAGTCGTCCATGGCCACATTTAAAATTCAAGACTTTGTCTAAAAGGTGAGTAAGCTTCCATAAATTGGCAGCGCGAAGAAAATATGTTATTTTAGGGCCGAACCAGTAGTAACTGATTATGGTTTTAGCCGAATGCATGTTATTTTGCAACAGTCTTTCCGAAATGTCATTGAAAGGAGAATGGCGAGCTTACATGTACTTTGGGACCCATTGATAGGGGTTGCATATATTATGGAAACCTATGAATAGTTAAAGAACGACATAAGACTAACAAAAAAGCAAATTGTAAGTAGGTTAGAGAAGTTGGTAGAGAAAAGATATGAACAGTAGAAGATTATAACCTCAAATAATCGAAAAGTAGTTTGGGCATGGTCTTATTGTTTGTTAATAAGTAGCAGAATGGTTTATCTATACATATTTACTTAAACTCACTCATATATCCCGTGGGTGAAGGTTGCTCTTGAATCTTACATACCTACCGTTTGTGTAAACGTGGACGAAGCAAAAGGATCATAAACGCGCGTTGCAGTACTACTTACCTGACGTTTTAAGGACATTGGGGTGTCTTCTCCTGGCCAATAAAATAATGCTGAATCTGAATAAAAATCTCTATCAATAGGTAGGTATCTATAGAATTAGAATTAGAATTTTTATTTATTTGTCAGAATGTAGTTGTACATAGTATGCTGTTCATATTTTTTTTAGGTTCTACACATTCTACCACAACAAATGGTGTAAAAATATTCAGATGTATTTCTAATATAACTAAGTAAAATTAATTTTAAGATAAGTGATTTACAATTAGATAAAGATGTGATTTATTATTAGTATATTATTATGTCGTTTATTTATTTTTATCCTCATTTTGCTGCATTTTTAAATATTTGTATAAAACAACTTAGTATATTAATTATTATTGTCAGAATTAAGTACATGTTTTAATTAATAACCAACAATTATTTAATAACCATCTTGTCAGCTTTTTCCTAAACATGGGGATGGGATGATCCTTAAATGAGTTAGGTAACATATTAAACACCTGAATGGCATTAACAAATACATTCCTCCTAAACAATTGCAATCTGCAATGAGGTACATTCAATTCGTATTTGTATTTATTTCTAGCCGAAGCCGGTTTTTGACTTACTTCTGATTGCATGCGAAAATAATGCGGATATTGTTTGACTAGCATGCATAGTTCTTTGATGTACATGCAGGGTAAGAGTTTTTTGAATAAAGGCTCACAGCTATCCAAAAACCAGATGCCAGATATTGCCCTAACACACTTTTTTTGTACCCGAAATGCCATTAAAATTTCCACTGAATTATCAGGCCATAAGATAGTACAGACGACACGTATCCGTGATATGCAGTGATTGCTGCATCTACGGACACTGTTGATAGTAAACGTTTTATTGCGGATAATAATTTGTCTAGCTTATCGCATACGTAATTGATGTGTGATTTCCAGTTACAGTTTTGATCCACTATTATGCCCAAGAATTTTGTATTAACTACTTGCTCTAGAACGCTGTCTTTGTATTTTATACTAAGACTTTGAAAGTTTGATTTATAAGTTTGAAATTGATTTTTTTTCGTTTTATTAATATTGATTTTTAAATTGTTTTCTGTTCCATTTTATTTTTGTCCTTACATTTATTATTGGTGTGTATTCAGCAAATAAAATTGTTTCGTTTATAGGTTACTTCTACAACTGTTTAGCCAGATAAAAGTGGTGTATATGGAGTACTAAGGTTCTGTAGAAGGTAGTGCTCGGCCCTATGGTGACCTTGCACACCTTTCTCGTATTGATTGAATTGGTTTGGTATGGTAAAGGTTAAAGTCTTGAATTATAAGGGAAATAACAATATTTAATCAGTACAACACTTAGTTACAAGAAACGGTAAAATGGTAAACTATTTCACTAACTTATTGGTAAAAAGTATGGTAAAATGGTAATGGTTATGATTATGAGAACGAGGTTTCTCTGATGAGATCTAAACGCGAACTGGAACAAATTTTGGTGGACGAGCGAATGTGCATACTTGCGTTCGATGCACTTGTGCATTTTCGCTGAGAGTTCGATTGAAACGCGAACTGGTTCCTTTTGCATAATGTAGTGGAAGAGTTGCATCGCTGGTATTTCGGCGATAGCTAGGTTTACTTAATGCTTATTTTCGACATTATTCAAAGAAGGCATAGTAAAAATGAATTAATCGAAATAATCTGTTAAATTGATGTAAATATGAAGAAGCCACACGCTTTTAAAGTTTTTGGAGGGGATTAATCCCGTCCTTGTCGCGCGTTACGGACAATGCATGGCGCTAGTATGAAGTTACTTAGTCGTGACGTCACTTACGATAGTGCTGTCCTTATCTATTACTTTTTTGACAATAACTTGGCAATTTTCTATGCTTTTACACTTTTTATAACATTGTTTGCACTATTTGGAAACAAACATCTCTTTATTTAATTTAAAATATTACTTATAAAATATTCAAGACATACAGTCATTGCGCTTAATTATTTTCTTATTCAATCCTAGTTTTTTATTTATAAAAATATAATTTATTTCTCTAATGAAAAGAAAGAAGCTTGTGCAGAGACAAAACATTGATTTCTTGCATCGACCATGTACTACAATATATTCATAATATGAGAGCAATAGCCCACTGTCCGTGTTCCCACGGGGCAAATAAAATAATATTCTAATATGGCATTTCGACCCTCCAGACTCTTATCTACTGCTATGTACGTGTAATAAGACTTGCTATATATTTGCGTAGATTCAATTCAGGCACATAGAATAGATGGGTGGTTGCCGAGAAATATCCCTTCTAGAGGAGTCACATACTTCTAATACATACATTCAAAAAATCCCAAACAATCGCAAAAATAGCCCAAAAATCCCACGTTAGCCGTTGAACACAAACAAACGACAAAAAAATATGGTAGTTCCATGTTTTCAATACCGTTATAACACAACATAGTTTATATATTTTTACGTAGGGCATGTTTAACGTTCCGTTCGGAAACTGCACGATAACTTATTTGTAAATAAAATAAAATCATTAAAAACTTTTAATTCCCATCACCTAGTAACTCAATATTTTTTAGATGGAAATCCTATTAACTTGTTATTACAATTAATATAAACTTTCCCGCGAACGGTGCTTCGTTAATTTTTAAATGACGCGGGTCCAACCTCGCCAACCTTCTTTTCTGTTTTAGCTAATGAAAACGGGAAAGGAATTCTCAAAGATTGTCTTCTCAATGTTTGATCTAATAGGAAGGGGCTGTCACAAGCGAGCATGTGAATATACTATACTTAAAAGGTATTTCCAGCTATAGAAATTTGTCTCGTTTTGAAATCCATAATGTTTTAAGTCCAAGCATGAAGACAAATTCAATATTACGCTTTATGATTTCTAAACGAGTTTTACCATTCGTTTCGGTAAATTAAGTATTCATTGCTCTTTCTGTAAAAAAATTGGATGCCGGTTTTCTATAGTCGTTCATGGCCACATTTAAAATTCAAGATTTTGTCTAAAAGTTGAGTAAGCTTCCATAAATTGGCAGCGCGAAGAAAATATGTTTGTTTAGGCCCGAACCAGTAGTAACGGATTATGGTTATAGCCGAATGCATGTCAATTTGCAACAGTCTTTCCGAAATGTCATTGAAAGGAGAATGGCGAGCTTACATGTACTTTGGGACCCATTGATAGGGGTTGCATATATTATGGAAACCTATGAATAGTTAAAGAACGACATAAGACTAACAAAAAAGCTCAAAAACTCAAAACTCAACTCAAAAAACTCAAAGCATTTATTTCAAATAAACCAATTACAGGCACTTTTGAATTGTCAAGGTCAGTCGGTCAGAAAAATGAAGCTAGTTGCCCATTCCAAAGCGTAGTAGGTACCTATGGAAAAGAACGGGCAAGAAACTCAACGGACACTCCTTTAAATCAAATTATGTTTACAATAGATTGGTTACATCATTCATGTTGAAATTATGCATGTGAGAACGATGCAGAACGTTAAAAGCGTCCGTTATGTAAATATGAAAACAATTCGAAAATAAAATTTAATTAAAATACGCCGTGGCAGCTAAGAGATGACCAGTCTCAACTGACGGCGCCCGTTCACGAACATGACGCATGGATTAGCACCATTCAACTCAACCATTTTGAAGGGAGCTAAATGATCCAACACATGCGCCACCATCAGCGAAACATTAAAGTGAGCATGACATACTCTCAGCCGCCAGGACACATTCAAGTCAATGAAAGACGTACCCTGTAAATGGTAGCTTTAAAGCATGTACATAGTACTCACATAATATGGCATATAGCAATTATACAGTACAAAAAAATTGAGTTTATATAATGCAAAGATTCTTGTTTTTAATCTTCAGCAGCTCCAACAGTATTTTCAAATGCTAATCAATTAGTTGATGCGTCCTGGGGGAACAGGACCAGCAATTAGCCAAGCATTTTTATCAGCAATGTAATCCCCTAACTTATAATATGCTCGGCTGCATAGTGTGCGCTTTATACAAGATTTAAATTTGGTTTCATTCAGTTGATGTATGTGGGTAGGTATTTTATCTTAACATCTTAAACACCCCATGAAAGATGAGTCTACTTTAGCCAGCCTGAAACCTGGTTGAACTAATTAGTCCCTATTTCTAGTGATATAATTGTGTCTTTCACCTCTTTTACTAAAAAGATGTAGATTTTTCCTTACGTACATGATGTTTTCATAGATATATTGACAAGGTACCGTCATGATGTTAATATCTTTGAACAATTCCCTTAGAGAGTCGCGCCTGCGGAGGCCATATATGGCTCTGATGGCTCTTTTCTGCAGAATGAAAATGGACTCGATGTCTGCAGCCCGTCCCCATAGTAAAATACCGTACGACATAATACTATGAAAGTAACTAAAATAGACTAGTCTCGCGGTATCTACATCAGTAAATTGACGGATTTTTCTCACAGCATATGCTGCTGAACTTAGCCGTCCTGCAAGGTATGGTAAATGAGGACCCCATTGAAGCTTTGAATCGAGCGTGATCCCCAGGAAAACAGTTTTATCGACGAATTATAGTTTCTCTTGATTCAATACTATCTCACAATTAGTACTTTTGACATTTGGTGAAGAAAATCTTATGCCCTTAGTTTTTTTCCATTTAATACTAAATTATTTATTTTTATTAGCAGTGAACCAATTTTGGATCTGCAGTAAGGCGTTATTCACGTCGTCAAGATTTAATGCACGCCTATTCATTTTAAAAATTAACGAAGTATCGTCAGCAAATAACACCATATCTGGTTGAGTTTTAAACAAATGAGGTAGATCATTAAAATAAACTAAAAAGAGGAAAGGACCCAATATCAAGCCTTGTGGTACACCCCTTTTTACATTTAGACCGAGTGAATTGACACCGTTTATTTGGACTTGCTGTTGTCTATCATTCAAATAAGATTTTACTAAACTGAGCGCAAGTTTTCCAAGTCCGTAATGTTCAAGTTTTAAGAGCAATGTTTCGTGGTCGACGCAATCAAATGCCTTGGAGAGGTCACAAAAGATTCCTATGGCGTCTTGAGCCTCTTCCCACGCTGTAAATATGTGTTTTAATAAGGTGACACCGGCGTCAGTCGTACAACGTCCCTTTGTATAAAACATATAACATATTTATTCAAAAAATTAAAAGGCATAAAAATAATTACAGTTTTGCTTAAATTTAAATTATATTCCTAAGACTTGTGAAACCATACTGTTGACCGTGTAAGACATTATTTGTGTCGAAATGATTTAACATTTGATTCAGCATTACCTTTTCAAACACCATGCTGAAAACCGGCAACACGGATACGGGTCTATAATTATTGGTATCTTTACTGTCCCCGGATTTGAAAAGTGGTATTACCTTACTGTATTTCATTAGATCCGGGAATACTCCTTGATCCACACACAAATTAAATATTAAAGCCAAGTATGGCGCTATAGTCTCAACAATGGAGGTACAAACTTTAACAGACATTCCCCATAGATCTTCTGTTAGTTTCATCTTGATTTGCTTGAAAGCTTTCACTACTGTTATGGGGTTTAATGCTTGAATTTAAATTCAATCTAGCAAAATGAAGTATTTGCTTTTAATAAGTCAATAGAACGCAGGGGCGAGGAGTTTAAGGTTTCAGTCGTTTTAAGTGGGATACTGGTAAAGAAATTAACAAATTCTTGAGCAACTTCTTTGTTAGTGCTTATGAGACCACTTGAAGTCTGAAGTGTGAAATCATTATTGTGTCTCTTACTCCTGTTGGTTTCGTCATTGATAATTTTCCAAACCGTCTTTATTTTATTATCGGCTGTTTTGATCTTGTTAAGCAAATTGTAAGTAGGTTAGAGAAGTTGGGAGAGAAAAGATATGAACAGTAGAAGATTATAACCTCAAATAAACTAAAAGTAGTTTGGGCATGGTCTTATTGTTTGTTAATAAGTAGCAGAATGGCTTATCTATACATATTTACTTAAACTTACTCATATATCCCGTGGGTGAAGGTTGCTCTTGAATCTTACATACCTACCGATTGTGTAAACGTGGACGAAGCAAAAGGATCATAAACGCGCGTTGCAGTACTACTTACCTGACGTTTTAAGGATATCGGGGTGTCTTCTCCTGGCCAATAAAATAATGCTGAATCTGAATAAAAATCTCTATCAATAGGTAGGTATCTATAGAATTAGAATTAGAATTTTTATTTATTTGTCAGAATGTAGTTGTACAATAGTATGGTGTTTATATTTTTTTAGGTTCTACACATTCTACCACAACAAATGGTGTAAAAATATTCAGATGTATTTGTAATATAACTAAGTAAAATTAGTTTTAAGATAAGTGATTTACAATTAGATAAAGATGTGATTTATTATTAGTATATTATTATGTCGTTTATTTATTTTTATCCTTATTTTGCTGCATTTTTAAGTATTTGTATAAAACAACTTAGTATATTAATTATTATTGTCAGAATTAAGTACATGTGATCTCGTTTTTTTTACAACATTCAATATATTCACCAATGTCATAAAAACAATTATTTAATAACCATCTTGTCAGCTTTTTCCTAAACATGGGGATGGGATGATCCTTAAATGAGTTAGGTAACATATTAAACACCTGAATGGCATTAACAAATACATTCCTCCTAAACAATTGCAATCTGCAATGAGGTACATTCAATTCGTATTTGTATTTATTTCTAGCCGAAGCCGGTTTTTGACTTACTTCGGATTGCATGCGAAAATAATGCGGATATTGTTTGACTAGCATACATAGTTCTTTGATGTACATGCAGGGTAAGAGTTTTTTGAATAAAGGCTCACAGCTATCCAAAAACCAGATGCCAGATATTGCCCTAGCACACTTTTTTTGTACCCGAAATGCCATTAAAATTTCCACTGAATTATCAGGCCATAAGATAGTACAGACGACACGTATCCGTGATATGCAGTGATTGCTGCATCTACGGACACTGTTGATAGTAAACGTTTTATTGCGGATAATAATTTGTCTAGCTTATCGCATACGTAATTGATGTGTGATTTCCAGTTACAGTTTTGATCCACTATTATGCCCAAGAATTTTGTATTAACTACTTGCTCTAGAACGCTGTCTTTGTATTTTATAATGACTTTGAAAGTTTGAAATTGTTTTTTTTTTCGTTTTACTAATATTGATTTTTAAATTGTTGTTATTAAGCCAAATTATTATGTCATTGATTGCTTTATTAATTTTCTGTTCCATTTTATTTTTGTCCTTACATTTATTATTGTTGTGTATTCAGCAAATAAAATTGTTTCGTTTATAGGTTACTTCTACAACTGTTTAGCCAGATAAATGTGGTGTATATGGAGTACTAAGGTTCTGTAGAAAGTAGTGCTCGGCCCTATGGTGACCTTGCACACCTTTCTCGTATTGATTAAATTGGTTTGGTATGGTAAAGGTTAAAGTCTTGAATTATAAGGGAAATAACAATATTTAATCAGTACAACACTTAGTTACAAGAAATGGTAAAATGGTAAACTATTTCACTAACTTATTGGTAAAAAGTATGGTAAAATGGTAATGGTAATGGTTATGATTCTGAGTACGAGGTTTCTCTGATGAGATCTAAACGCGAACTGGAACAAATTTTGGTGGACGAGCGAATGTGCATACTTGCGTTCGATGCACTTGTGCATTTTCGCTGAGAGTTCGATTGAAACGCGAACTGGTTCCTTTTGCATAATGTAGTGGAAGAGTTGCATCGCTGGTATTTCGGCGATAGCTAGGTTTACTTAATGCTTATTTTCGACATTATTCAAAGAAGGCATAGTAAAAATGAATTAATCGAAATAATCTGTTAAATTGATGTAAATATGAAGAAGCCACACGCTTTTAAAGTTTTTGGAGGGGCTTAATCCCGTCCTTGTCGCGCGTTACGGACAATGCATGGCGCTAGTATGAAGTTACTTAGTCGTGACGTCACTTACGATAGTGCTGTCCTTATCTATTACTTTTTTGACAATAACTTGGCAATTTTCTATGCTTTTACACTTTTTATAACATTGTTTGCACTATTTGGAAACAAACATCTCTTTATTTAATTTAAAATATTACTTATAAAATATTCAAGACATACAGTCATTGCGCTTAATTATGTTCTTATTCAATCCTAGTTTTTTATTTATAAAAATATAATTTATTTCTCTAATGAAAAGAAAGAAGCTTGTGCAGAGACAAAACATTGATTTCTTGCATCGCCCATGTACTACAATATATTCATAATATGAGAGCAATAGCCCACTGTCCGTGTTCCCACGGGGCAAATAAAATAATATTCTAATATGGCATTTCGACCCTCCAGACTCTTATCTACTGCTATGTACGTGTAATAAGACTTGCTATATATTTGCGTAGATTGAATTCAGGCACATAGAATGATGGGTGGTTGCCGAGAAATATCCCTTCTAGAGGAGTCACATCCCGGCATACTTCTAATGCATACATTCAAAAAATCGCAAAAATAGCCCAAAAATCCCACGTTAGCCGTTGAACACAAACAAACGACATAAAATATGGTAGTTCCATGTTTTCAATACCGTTATAACACAACATAGTTTATATATTTTTACGTACGGCATGTTTAACGTTCCGTTCGGAAACTGCACGATAACTTATTTGTAAATAAAATAAAATCATTAAAAACTTTTAATTCCCATCACCTAGTAACTCAATATTTTTTAGATGGAAATCCTATTAACTTGTTATTACAATTAATATAAACTTTCCCGCGAACGGTGCTTCGTTAATTTTTAAATGACGCGGGTCCAACCTCGCCAACCTTCTTTTCTGTTTTAGTTAATGAAAACGGGAAAGTAATTCTCAAAGATTGTCTTCTCAATGTTTGGTTTAATAGGAAGGGGCTGTCACAAGCGAGCATGTGAATATGCTAAACTTAAAAGGTATTTCCAGCTATAGAAATTTGTCTCGTTTTTAAATCCATAATGTTTTAAATCCAAGCATGAAGGCAAATTCAATATTACGCTTTATGATTTCTAAACGAGTTTCGGCTTACCATTCGTTTCGGTAAATTAAGTATTCATTGCTCTTTCTGTAAAAAGATTGGATGCCGAACGGAAACGAATAAAATTTCATTTTTTACCGGATTAGCATCATCAAAGGTTTTGTAGTCGCCAATTCCCTTTGACGTTTTATTTTCCTGTCAAAAAGAGTTGCAAGATTTTCACGGATCCTTTATCACAAACTTGTCAGGGTAATTATCAAGATTAACAGCCTTTTATTCAACCATTACCGAATGGTCCTGAGCGTAATTTATTATAGGGTAGGCTTTATTAAGTAAGAACTGTGTTAACGTTTTTCCAGTTCTGAGAAGGACAGTTAATTCGTTAGAAAGTGACAAGTCGTTATTTTTTACATTTCTATTACTCTAACCTAAATTGGTCTAGAAGTGTATTTTAACTCTTATTCGTAAGTTTATCGAATGGCACCATGAAAACACGAGACTGACATAACGCTTTCACTATTAAACAGTTATTAGATCTAATGTAGAGCCAAGCCCCTAATTTTACAAGGGTTAACTCTACAAACTTTACATCTTGGTCAAAATGGACAACTTGGCTGTTTCACAGTCGTAGCATAGACACTCCCTATGAACTTCTCGTAAGAAATTAAGTCACTGGTCTTAAATTTTGTGTCATGCAAAAGTTAAATGGAACGGCCAAGCCGTACTTTTTGACCAATATGTAAGGTTAGTAGAGTTAGGCCTTATAGAGTTAGCGGCTTTGCTGTCCATTCGATTTGTTAACTTTTTAACAGTGAGAGCCATCGAGTGGCAGTCATCGATGTCGATTTCCATCGGTTTGCAATCGTTTGGACAGCACCAATTTTTTGTTATTTACTAGCCGCTCCCCGCGGTTTCACCCGCATAAATCTTGATCGCGTGGGAGTATCGGGATAAAAAGTACTCTATGTGTTAATCCATCAAACTATCTGTTTGCCAAGTTTCGTCCAAATCCGTTCAGTAGTTTTTGCGTGAAAGAGTAACAAACATCCATCCATACTCACAAACTTTCGCGTTTATAATATTAGTAGGATTTAACTAACACTACATTTTAAGTAAGCCATAATGCTCGCTTTGGCATCGTTGGCGCAGCATTTTCAAGCTCTCGTAACCCAGTAATAAAAGATTAACTGTAACACATTCAAATCGGATTCGAAGTCAAACGGAACTGCACAAGTAAATAGCATCCGAGTAGGTGGAATAAGAAATGTAACGCGTTCCTACTTTGTAGTCCAGGGTTAAGCGTGTTCAGATGAGCTATAAGAGGCTACAGATATGTGCTGGTGCGGCAGAAGGTGAATAATGCATGTTGCTCTCAGAGACGCGAGAACGCTGGATAAACTTCAATGTTGGAAGTGTAACACAGCAAGGACACTGCAATTGTTAATTTCAGAAGTTTAGGGATTTGAGCATTATAATATAAAAACTTCTGTTTTGACCAGTAGTCTTATAGGTTAGTAGAAAGAGGCTGCTGTTGTATTAATCGCAATTACAGGTAATATTGTAGACAAATTTCTTGCAGAGAAAATTAAGCACGATTGCGACTGTGACAACGTTGTCCGCTTTGTAGACTGTAGATCAGTAGAACATTTTCTATTCTGTTAAGTACCTGGTAATTGTTGACAGGCCTACACTGTCCTCCCAAACCTATGAACACTGTCATTTGAAAACATTGTAAAAGCCAATTATTATTTTTAAAAGAGAAACCGCGTAGTGTCTTGTCGGCTCTTCTCCATACAAAACATTAAATTAGCAACATGCATCTCCTGACGTTTCATTAGTGACCATGTGAGTTTAAGTGCATGACATTTTTCATGTGGAGAATTACCATACGTAACTATATAAAACAGCACTGTGCTGTTTTATATAGTTACGTATGGTAATTCTGTTCTTCTAAAGGCATAATCAAGGTCAGGTCAAAACCATCGTGAAACTTACTTAACTTATAGTGCAGACTATTGGAAATTCTAGTGACATACCAACCGGAAAAAGAAACTGCGTTGATATGTATTAAAAGGAATCTGGGAACATTATATTAGTATAAAACACTGCCTTGTTAAATTTTTGGTCATAAAAGTGATTAGTACAGCACCCATTTTAATTTAATCACTAATTAAATTGACACGGGTGCTGTGAAAACGATTTTAACTTTTGACATCAAACCATTTTCATCACTTATTAAACTTATTTGCCACGAGTGTGTGTTCATCATTTCTTATATAATTGAAACAAAACAAAGCAGCTGGCGTGCAAGAAATACCTTTTTCCCCGACTGTGCTAGGAGTTGGGGTTAAGATTATAATATGTCTGTGGAATATCAGTACAATACCATCGCTAAAATTAAAATAAATGGGGCACCCTACAAATATAAATGTTATCCTACAAAAAACATTTTGTGTAAAGTAGTTCGCCAAGATTTACATACCGCTATCACTGACGAAAAGTAATTAAATCTAATGTACAGCCAAGCCTCTAAATCTACAAGCCCTAAATGTACTAACATTACATCTTGATCAAATATTTAGGATAAATATTAATTAAACCAATAATACGTATTTGATCAACACGCACGGGACATGGCTAACATACATAAATAACCAACCACCAATGTCCATTATAATGGCAAGTGGTCGAAAGGGATTATTACCGATAGTAAAGATCAAGAATATGATTTGTCAAAATAAAAATGAATTCAATGCGTCAATTTCTCCAATTAGCAATTATATATATGTTGATTGGTAGCAGAAATTGCTTAAGCAATTCAATTGTAATATGACAAAGAACGCCTTACAAATGTGCATTAAAATATTTTTCTTTTATTACTTCCACTACTTACTAATAAATAAATAGAAAATTAAGAAACACGAAATAAGTATTTAAATTCTAATGTACTGTTCAACCCCGATTGCCGAATTTGCCGATAATCATAACATTATGAACGCTACTGTACAGACAATAGCTCGAGGTTATACTATTCACTAAAGAAGGCCATATGTATGAAAATTTTGGTATTTTGTAGTCGAATTTGGTCGGATAACCACGTTGCCATTGTTTTGGTTTTTTGTTAATGTCTTCTTTAATAGGAAACATTTGAATTTTTCAGGATTCATTATTTAATAAACACACTTACTTTAAGTTTATGGTCATACATTATGGGATGAATTGGTTTCTTGCATTTCGAGTTCAAAGTTTAATTATTGTTAATGTTGCCTTCAAGTGGTATAATTATAAACGCGAACATTCATTTTTGGGTGGGAAATCATAAAATGACTTCTCCCGCTCTGGGTGGAGCGGGAGGGCGTTTCAGACTTTTGCTGACTAAAACCCACCCTGTTCCTTCAGTTGCCTGTGCCAGGGCCACGGTTATCTCCTTCGAATTACTCGCGACCCTGAGACGTCGGCCCTATCGGACCCCGTCATTTTGTGCTGACATCTCTTTGAGGCGCGCGTGGAACACGACGCGCCGTCGACCCCGGCCTTGTCCTTACCGTACGGCGAGCTACCCATTGCTCGCCATCCGCAAGGCCACGCCTACGGTGGCCGGGAATCTGCAGGCGACTCCCGTCGCCCAGGGCGTCTCCTGCGGCGACTAGTGGGGGCGTGAGGGCGCAAGGCTCTCTCCAACACGAGCTCCGCCTCCTCCTTCGCAAGCATTGCTGCTTCGCAGAAGGGGGTGACGGCTTTCTATTCTCTCTCGCTCCGTACCGTGGCCTGGACCAGGGCCGGACCCGAGAGATCGCCGCCGCCGATCGCCTCCATGAGGACACATATCGGAACGCGCCCGTGGACCTTTACTTGTGATCTTGTTAATCGTTCGTAAAAATTAATTATCGGTTGTCAACACACTTCATTTATAACAAAACGCAAATAATTGTTTAAAATCCTCCAGCAAGTGTTAATCGGTAATAAAAAAAAAATGGAAATTTTGCTAAAAGTGCCTTATCATAGTGCCAAACCAAAGAGTGCAAGGAATCTTCGTGGTTGTGCGGACTGCATAACGGTGTAAGTCCGGCGAGTACGAAACTGTCACGGTGCTTCCAACCTACCGACAAAGCTCCTGGCGCAGCGTTCCAGCCACAAAAGTGGTGCGCCTGCGTCGCATTGCGAGGGCACACGACTGGTGGTGCCACCCCGACCATATCAAGAAATTATTTCCGTCTACTTGGTACCACTTCCTTTAACGAACCATGCCTCGTGTTCAGCGCACTCCAACAAAAGAGAAAGACGTTGCAAGCCTGAGTCATATGCAGTCGGAACCTGATATGCAGCATTCCTCGACCAACTCGCGTGAAGTCGCAAATGTTAATATTAGTGTCCGGCCCAAGCGTCCACGTCTGAATAGCTCTCCTGAGGTTGAGCTTCACCAACCGAAATCAACCGAGCTTGTCGACACCATCCGTCAAGTGATACGCGCGGTTATATCTACAGAGATCTCAACAGCGATAAAGAAATGCATTGCAGTAGAACTCAACGATATGAAGGATCTATTCCGTGAACTCAAAAAATCTGTCAAGTTTATGACTACGACCGCATACAATCTGAACTAAAATTATGTACAGAAAGTAATAGAAGTCCAAGCAAGGAAAACGAGTCCCTTAAGCAGCTGGTTTCGGACTTGTCTGTGCTAGTTAATCTAATCGAGCAATACTCGCGCCAGCAAAATATTGAAATAAACGGCACACCAGAAAACAAGGCGGAAAATTTGGTGAAGACAGTTGAGCAGATAGGGAACGTGGTAGCAAGCGTAATCAGAGAAGAAGACATACTGTCGGCCGTACGAGTGCGGAAATTAGACCCCGATAATAGTAACCCAAGAGCGGTTGTTGTAAAGCTGCGCACCACTCGAACACGGGACGTTATCCTAACCTCGGTTATGAACTTCAATAAAGCACACCCTACTGTGAAACTTAATTCGCAACACCTGGGGTATGGTGGCCCCGTTAAGCCTATATATGTGTCTGAACATTTATCACCCCTCAATAAACAAATCCACGCGGCTACTAGAAAGGCGGCCACTGCAAAGGGATACAAGTATGTGTGGGTTCGTGACGGTAAAGTTCTCATTAGAAAGGCTGATGGAGAGCAAGCCAAACACATAAGAAGCTTGGACGCAGTTGCACTACTCTTAAACCTCTTTAAATAGAACTGGTATAATGCAGTATATAAACGCCCACAAGTCAACTATTACCAAAACTTTAGAGGTATGAAAACAAAATTAAATATGATTGAATTAACCACACGGTTGCGCAACTACGATGTTATTATCGGCACAGAGACATGGCTAGATGATGGTATAAATGATGGCGAATTATTTGACTCCAGGTACATCGTCTATCGTAGAGACAGAGTATCTACCGTAAATAATGGTAAAAAAGGGAGAGGTGTATTGATTGCTGTTTTGAAGTCAATAGACTCTGCCCGGATGTCGCAGTGGGAAACAGACCTAGAAAACCTATGGATCAGGCTCAAGACTGTCAAAGGTTAAACATGTAATTACTTAAATATCTGCGCAGCCTATCTTCCACCTCCAGTTCAACATCATACCCTTGACTCGTTCCTCGACAGTGTCGCCTCTGTTATTGACACCACTGGCGACGAAACCTTGATAGCTGGAGACTTTAATCTGAGTTTCATCAACTGGGAAATAGACACGACTCATTTACACACTTCCTGTAACACAGCCTATAACTATTGTAACGCATTGGGCTACTCACTGATAGACTTCATGTCTCTATGTAACATGGAACAAATAAATTCAGTTAAAAATTGTTATCACAAAACCTATAATATAATATTATGTAACTTCTTTGGAGGAATTGTTAGTGTATGCAATAACCCCCTATCAACAGTAGATGTCTATCACCCGCCCCTCGAAATTGTAATAAAAGACACGCCCCCCGCACTATTAAAGAGTAAGATTCCCGTTAGATACAACTTTAAAAAAGGCAATTATACATTAATCAATGCCAAGATCAGGGGTATTGACTGGACCCATGTATTCTCAGACTTACGCGATGTTGATGCTATGGTGAACAACCTGTATGAGTACCTGAACGACGAGTTAACGAGCACGTTCCGAAGTCAAAAAAACCGAGCGATAAGTATCCCCCCTGGTTCTCTAAGCCTCTCGTAAGACTCCTAAATGAAAAAGAAAAACTTAGAACACGTTATAAGAGATATAAAAACCCAAGGGACCTCTTTGAATATAGACTATTGGAGAGAAGATCTAAAACCTATTGAACAGCTGTTAAAAAAACTATATGAGCCTCACTGAAAAGAGTATCAGAAATAATCCTAAACTCTTTTGGTACTTCGTCAAATCGAAGAAGTCCAAATGTAAACGACATTTCCTCGGAGATGTGTTTAGGAAATGAAACAGCATCTACTAGTGTTGAAGTCTGCAACCTATTTGCTAAGCATTTCTCCTCTAATTTTACTCACTCTACTGGTTCACCTGCTGCAGCTCAAATAGGACCCAAGTGTCATCAACATGCATTAGGTAGAGTTGTATTTACGGAACAAGATGTAATGAAAGCACAAAAAAAACTAAACATCTGCAAGGGGCCAGGGCCTGATGGTTTGCCGCCGGTATTCATAAAGAAGTGTGCAACTAGTTTATCTCTACCGCTCAAAATAATTTTCAACCATTCGATTGCGACATCACAGTTTCCGACTGAATTTGAAAAGGGCAAAAGTCGTACCGATTTTTAAGAAGGAAGTCTCCAATGACGTGCAGAACTACCGTCCCATTTCACTCGTCTCAGTTTTCGTGAAACTCTTTGAATCCCTGCTATGTCCCTTACTTACTTCACTTATTAATCCTCAGTTAGTACCCCAACAACATGGTTTCTGTTTTTGCAAATCCACGACTACTAATTTGGTCCACTACGTCAATGAAGTAAGCAAATTAATTGACTCTCGTGCCCAGGTTGACTCAAATTACACTGATTTCAGAAGTGCGTTCGATAAGGTGGAACATAAAATCCTCCTAAAGAAGCTTGTAGAATTCGGCATATTTGGACAGTTACTTCTTTAGTTTGAATCGTATCTCACAGATAGAAAACAAAGATTTGTTGTAAAGGGCTACGAGTCACCATTCTATGTCTCTTCTTCTGGAGTTCCCCAAGGTTCTCATCTGGGCCCAATTCTCTTTTAATGTTCGTCAATGACGTGGTTTTCTCAGTAAAACACAGCATTTGCTCTATTTTCGCTGACGACTTGAAGATCTATAAAGAAATATACTCACCCGTCGACGTCCATTTATTCCAAGCTGACCTCGACGCGGTTAACGAGTGCAAAAGTGCTACATTACATTTACCAAAAAACTGAAACCCTTACCTACGTCTTACTCATTAAATGGGGTAACGCTACAAACAGTTGACACGATTCGTGACCTAGATGTCCAGCTTGATTCTAAACTTACATTCGTCAACCACATTGACAATATCACTGCCAAAGCTGCAAAAATGTCTGGCTTTATAAAAAAAAATTGTAGGGATTTCCAGTCCATCTCTACCCTGAAGGTGCTATTCAACACTCTTGTGAGAAGTCTACTGGACTATGCATCTCCGGTTTGGAACCCTACTTACCGTGTTCACCTAAACAGAATTGAACGTATCCAAAGAAGCTTCACCAGATATCTTCGTTTTAGAAGCCCTAGCTGTCCACGTGATTCTTCTTATGGTGAAAGGCTCAGTCATTTTAAAATGTGTTCACTTGACACCGAAGAGAAGTGACAGACCAAATCTTTCTTTATAAAATCGTTAACAGTCTGATAAATGTTCCTGAACTTCTCTCAGAATTACGTATAGCTGTACCTCGACAAACAAAGATTAGATCTGGTCGCGAAACCGTTACCTTTGCCACAACTGCAAGTCGTTCTAACCTTGGCAGCACCGCACCCGTGAACCGTTTAATGGGAAACTATAATAAAATCGCTACTCGAACCAATAGCATCGACATCTTCTCTAATCAATTCCGTCAATTCCGTACGAGACTTTTAACCAGCTCGGATTCTCAAGACGTCTGTGCATCGTGAGCCGCACATTATTATATATATCTTTATTAATTGTATCAACTTCCATTTCCTTGTTTGTTATTTTTTGCTAAATATATCTGTATTTCCCATGGTAAGTATTTGTGAACATAACTCATTTTACAACCTGTAACCATTACAACTAGCAAGTCTTTGCTAGTGCTGTGCACTTCTGTAAGTGACGTATTCACTATACCTAAAACTGTATGTGATTTTTGTTTGTGTATGTTTTAGTGAGTAGGTCGTTGAAGTGCCTTAACAATAAATAAATAAATAAAAATAAATAGACACTGCGGTGCTCCGCCCAAGCTGGGCAGACCTCCACCGTATGCTCCACCGTGTCCTCTGGGCGATCCACACAATGGTGACACCCGGGCGTTTCCTCCCGCCTTATGCGAAACAGGAACCTCCCGAAACAACCGTGTCCGGTGAGGACCTGTGTCAGGCGGAAGGTGAGGACGCCGTGGCGCCTCTCAAACCACTCCTTAAAAAGGGGACTTACCGCCGCTATTGTGGCGTGCCCAGTACTGGGTTGCGACAATCTCACCCTCCATGTCGCCATTACGAATGTTTGCGTTTTTTTTTAAGTGTTTGCATTGTTCGTATCATATTTGGTACTGTGACAGTACCTAAATTAACCTAGGCTGACAAATTTTTCGTTTTTCCTAATTACGTTAATTTTAGCGTTACGGTCGGTTTACCCTGAGGGGAAAAAGGCCGCACTCCAACCCCGTACGGCCCTGTAGAGCTCGTCACCGGACATAGTTACTCTCCCACCGATAATAGAAATGAATTCCCTAATTTATAGAAGCCAAATGCCTTTTAACGCGCCCTCGCTTTAACTTTACTCAATTCTCAGAAGTTGTAGAGAACACAAGATTTCGATTTTCTTAAAGCATTTCTTTCGACCATCGGCTGCAGTAAGTGCCCATTTGTGTGTCATAAAATAGAAAAGGAACGGGTTCCTAAGAGGCTTTACAAGTGTAAAGAATTAGGATATTTTGTTATTAATTAGGGTAACGCGTCAAGCTGTCGGACCATAAAATTAAGATTTAACGTGTTTCTAAAGTGGGCCGAACCATGTCCATGGTTTTAGAATAAAAATAATATTTTGTTAATAAATAGGAATAAGTGACAGACCGTCACAAACTGAAAACCGTTTTCAGTGAGTAATGTGATAGCACATTTAATTGGTATGTTTTTTTTTCAGTTCTAAAGAAAAACTCGATTACTTAAAAAGGTAGATTTAACTCAAGCTCACTTAACTCACTCTTGCTCAAGATAAGAGCTATCCTTGTTCTTTTTTCTATGGTCGCTCATTGAATAGTTTCAGAGAAAAAAGATTCTGCAAAACGTTACCCCAGCAGGAATTGATATATCTCTAAAACCTTATGACGCACAAACTTTTGTTATGCGCACATTCATGTTCAAACTTAAGCTATTTTGCCATATACTTTGTTTCTCTCTACGGTCATTCGTTTAGAATTTTCCTGTAAGAACCACGTTACGCCAGAAGGAATCTTTTTTCCCGCTTTATTCCAAAACGTTATGGCGCACAAACTCTATATTTAACGCTAACAGATGAAGCACTAACTCTTTGTCTGGTTAAATTAATTTTAGGAGAGACTTTCCTGCTGGTTTAACGCACACTAAAAAGAAGCTTATATCGCGCACGAAAAATTATGAAATAATTAAATTGTCTTGTATTCATTCTTCATTTATATCCAATTAATTTTGAACTATTGATTTATACATGAACTAATAATGAACGGGCGCCGTCAGTTGGGATTGGTCATCTCTTAGCTGCCACGGCTTATTTTAATAATTTATTTTTGGATAGTACATCGTTCTGTTTTTGTACATCGTTCTCTGATTATGGGGTCAACATTAATGGCGTAACTGATATATTTGTAAGAACATGGAATTTCTTGCTCATTCTTCTCCATAGGTACCTACTACGCTGTGAAATGGGCATCTAGCTTCATATTTCTGACTTCTTGAAAATTAAAAAGTGCCTGTTAATTGTTTAACTGAAATAAATGCTTTGAGTTTGAGATGTTCAAGTCGACTTACTGCTTAATATTTCTAACATTTTTGCACGAATATTAAAAAAAATACGAATTCACTGGAGTTTGCATTGTTCGTATCATATTTGATACCTTATGTTAAGGGCATTTTTTTTAACAAGGAAATTATTTAAATCGCAATAGACCAGACGTTATTCGGGCGCAAGTACTTTATTGGTTTTAACTTTGTCAGCGAAAGCAATTTTTCTACCATCGTTGGTTAAATAACTTTCTTGAATGCTAGTTTGAATGGCTTCTTATATATATACCATAATTACAAATTTGAACATTTTTAAATATACTCTGACATGGACAGCTTTTTTTTTTTTTTTTAAAAGCTCTTTTTCCTACCAGGTTTAAAATTAAGATTTTTTCCCAGGTCCAGAGTCCAGTGCTGGTTGTGGAGCTAAACCTAAACTGACTATAGGGCACACAGCTCAGGGCGCTGGGTCTGCTGTCAGTCTTCGGATTCAACATGACGTACGAGGTGCGAGGAGCAGCGCAGTCGCTGCGACCCACTTCATGCAGCGCCATCGAGTGCAGACTTCTGGGGCACTGCTATGCCGGGAGGGATTATCAGTAAGTTACACTTTTGGCACAAAATTAACAATTTAATTATGAAGTTTTTATGCATTGATGTAGTTATTAACCTGTTATCCAAAAAGACTGATTGTAGATCTACAATCATGTCATAATATTCTGTTTGATTGTTAGTTGATGTTTAGCTTTTTTAAAGATACACATTCGTTAGTCTTACTTTTTATGTAGCTAATAATGTCATCATCAGAGGCCTCCGTATTTACATTCGATATTAATAACGGGACTTTAATATCTGCCGCTCGGAACTTACTGTCCGGTACATTAGAAGCACGACCTTTTTGGCTAGCAATTGTTTTTGTTTTTGAACGAGACCTTCCACTCACTATTACTCGGTTGACTCACCACTATTTTAGAGACAATCTTATCACAGTTTTCTAATGACGGCATACTCTCACATTCCACAATAGTTTGCTGGAGATCACTCCATGTCTTTGCAGCCTTCGCGGCGGTGGCTTCGGACGCACTGGCGTTAGTGACGATGGTCAACCGCTTGCCAGAGGTGGGGGAATTGCCGGTCGTGTGCGCACAGGTAACCGGGCCCGATACACTAACTGGTTTGAATGAAACCGCGGTGCTCGTTGTGGCCTCCACGCGCTCTAATTGTCGTGCTGACTCGCTCCCGCATATACAGCTCTCATCAACTTTGCCCGTCATGCAGTCGGTCTCACTCTCTTCCTTCGAAACCGCAGTAGCTGTTTGGGCCTCCACATGCCCGCAATGCTCTGTCGCTGTGATATGTCCTTGCAAGACAGAGAAGCAATTATTACCGCTGCTGACTAGTGTTGATGACGCATGTTTAGCCGAAAGGTCGTTCACGTTGCGATCAGCTGGGTATTTTATAGGTAAATATTGTAATCCTATAGGGCCACTGTCTAGTGTAAAGCTGTTTTGTAAACATGCTCCTCTTCTCACATTAATATTACCGTTCTTGTTACAGTTCTTAACAGTAGGATTATCATGTATTAGAGACGCCTGTTTGAGACTAGTCACCTCTAGTTGAAGCGATAGAAACTGCTCCTTGGACACGGTATTGTCTTCTAAAATGCTGATCTGATTTTTGATTTTTACAATATCTTTTAGGAGACATGTTACATCCAACCAAACTTTATTATTAACAATCCAATTAAACTTTGTCAGGAGAAATAACGATAGGTAGATGAGAAAACGAATCCAGCAAATCAGCGTTGAGATGATTTAACAAACTTCTCACGAATATGCTCACGAGCCTTCATTTTGAAAGATAACCGACTGGTTGCCATCCTCAAGTTTAGAGGGAGCGCATTCCAAAGAAAGACCGCATGAACAAAGAAAGAAGAGTGAATAAAACCAGAGCGGTGAGAAGGACATCGGTGAAGACGATTGTTGGTGGAACGAAGATTTTTACTATGAGCAGAGCAAAAGTATTGAACATGGGGGGTCAGATAAGAAGGAGAAGTAGGTTTGTCGAGTAAAGACTATAACATAGACAGAGCCCTCAACTTTCTACGCTGATAGAATATAATACCATTCCAAAGCCTCCCGATATACCATAAGATAGGAAAGGTTAGATAAAAGGACTTCGTGACTGACGGTATTAAAAGCATTGGAGAAGTCAATTAACACTAAGACTGTAACTTTAGTGTCTTCCATGCCCCGCCTGATATTGTCAGTCACTTTAAGGAGGGCTCATACGGTACTGTGCCCGGGCCTGAATCCCGATTGAAATGGACTGATGAGGGAGTTGCGGTGAATGAATTGGCGGATATTCAGAGAGAGCAGAGATTATTGTCGGTACCAGCGCGGTGTACAACACAGGTAAAGGTAACATTGTTTAGAGCCTGCTGCCAAAGCTTTTACACCACCCACCTATGGAAAAACTTTACGCAGCGGCTCTAAAATGCTCTCAGAGTTCAATATAACAACGCCTTTAGGATTCTGGTGCGGCTACCTCGTTTTTGAAGTGCTTTAGGCATGTTTATGCTAAAAAAGGTCAGCCCCATTAATTCGCAGAATTTGATGTAGTGGCAACGGAGCCCTGAGGATGATTGCGAATCGACCAATATGGCCAATGGTGGGAAGGCTCATGAGGCTACACGTCTTCTGATGAATTTAATGTTTAATTGATTTTTTTAATTCTATTTCATATTTATTCATTTATATTTTGTTTCAATATAACTTGAGATAATTTGTTTCAATTGAATTTCAATTATTATTTATTTGCTTTAGTGACTCTTGTCTATTTCAATTGAATTTGTTCTCATTCAAGTTATTTTAATTTTAATTAGTTTTTATCTGCACTACCTACGTAAATTGCTACTAACTAACTATTTTGTTGAAAAATATGGGCATTACCTAGTCTGAAATTAACAAATTCTTATTTAATTTAATAAAACGTGAAGTACAAGCGAGAACAAAACGGGTACCAGAGTCACTGGCAAAATAAAGTGTCATTCAACGCAGCAAAAACCTCGTTTTCCAAATAAAATACCGTAGCAGATATTTACGCAATATTTTTTGCTGACTCTACAATATTTTTCGCATCGCAGGGAGTTTTACTGTTCGTGTTTCGAGGGTTACTCCGGAGCGGACTGCGGAGAGGGTCCGCTTTGTCCGAGGACCTCCAACATGTGTAACAACGGTGGTACCTGCAGGTGAGTTAAGACATGACCCTCTGATTGCCTGCATTTAAAGAAGTAAAAAAACGTTATCGTAAACGCAAAAAAGAACAAAATACATACTAACTAGGACTTTCTTTCGTTTCTAAGTCTGTCATACAGTGAATGTTGCCCGTATAACCATGTTCATGTATAAAGTTTTACTGTTTTAAAGAAGGAAAATGAGTACAAAAATCAATTTATTTTTTGAGTACCTACTACAGTTCCTATTTTTTACTTCCCGAGACCAAGTCACATCTGTATGTAAGGGTCACGAAACCGTTTTAATCAATTCCACTTTTTGCGTCGTGTATCGTCAATTACGTTGGTTTTTGTTACAACTACAAAACGAATGTTAAAAATACAAAAAATCTAAAAACGTTGTTTTATAGATTTCTGACACATTTATCAATATGGACAGAAGTGTTGTAAATTAATGTTTGCTGCTACAGGAGTTCATGTCAAGCATCAACTCTAAAAACAACCTTTAGATGGTACCTATTCATCGAATCTTATTGTACAAGCAATATGTGTCGACAGACAGATGGGCCCAGCCGCCGTCAGCTGTATGTGTGCACCGGGATACACCGGCGATCTGTGTGAGGCGCAGCTAGCACTGCCCGGTGAGAAGTTTTTAAATTTGTTTACCTTATTTTGTAGCTTTTTCTGGTATTACACAACGCAGGTGGTACACAAAGCAGGTTCTTCTTTGTGCTAGTATTTCTATTAAAGGTAAAACCATCTATTGAAGGAGACATGAAGGTACACCATGTACACTGGCCTTTCTAATATAATGTAGACTTGATTTACCTTATTATCAGCAATTTCGCAAATAAAATAGGCAAAATGAACAATCTTCTTCCAACCAACTCTCACTATTTATGTCTCATGACCTCAAATTTCTCGCGATCCATCATCGTTACGAAGCTGCTTCCAAAATAACGAGGCGTTTTCAGGAAATGAATTAGGATTACAAAGAAATGGAAAGCTTTTCGGCCAGGAAAACACACGATTAGAAAATGTTTCGAGGCCTTATTTCATCATGCTTGAGTTTTGTCTAATGAATTCTTTTGTAGTAATTGACTTGTTTTTACCTAAACTATCATTTACATGTACACTGAAGTAAAAAAAGCAATACAACAAAAAACTGAGAACCCAACCAAACCGTCTCCCCTGAAAAACACAGAGCAACATAATATTCAAAGTTTAACTGAGGTTTAAGCTTTTAATAACGTCTGCCACGTTCATTTTATTTGTGTTATATTGTTCTAGAATGCGGTATAGAAGAATGTGCAGATGTTTGTAAGGAAGGAACAGCTTGTGACTGTAACCCGAAGGATACAGACTTCTGTGAGTATTTACGTTAATCGATAAATTTCATTTTAGTACTTGCTGTGTAACAGTACCTAAAAGTTGTATGTTAATAATCGTAGCGTCAGCACGATTTGAAACAAGGCTGGAAATAGTAAATCAAGCTGGTGTTAACATATCTCAAGGAATCATAAAACAGGTATAAACTGAGAAATTAAACAACAGAACAATATATTCCAGAGAGATAAAATAATTAATAACAACAATTATGTTACTCCTTTCAGTTGACAAGCTTTTTAAAGGTGTCAAACGTAACATTAGATGATGAAATAGAAATTCTAAACATAAGGTAAGTTTCTCTTTACTAAACAACACGTACTACTGTTGTTGTATAAACGAGATACATTCCATGTTGTGATGGTGTATGTATGGTCTGTGCATGTGAAAGTGCGGTGTCGGAGGGTAGCGCGCGCGAGATGTGGGTGCGCGTGTGGGCCCCGCGGCGCGAGGCGGGCCCACTACGGGCTTCACTGGCGCGCTTTCGCACACACAGTGTGCGTTTGCGCACCGATATACTGCACTTCTACATGCAGCCTGCACTTAGTCTGCACGTGAGTATATGCCATGAATTGGTCTTCGTATAGCAAAAGGTAATATTTTGAATAAACGTCCATGTCTTACATGTCGTTAAGTTTAGTGTCGTTTACTTCGCGAGACACTACTCGTTCTCCGAACGAGATGACAAGACGAAAAAAATGTAGGTTAAAGAAAGCGACGAAAACAACGCTTGGTGGTTTTCCGGTCTGACCAGTTTTATTTTTCTAAATATAGTAAAAGTTTCTGAACTACCCAAAATCGGTTGTTGTAAAAGTGTGTTGCACGCTAACAGGTTCTAATTGAAAAAAATAAACGAACTATTACGATTGAGTTTCTATAGTGAGAATAACAAATTTTTTAAAGGGTGCATTCCGTCTCCCAGATCCCGACTCCGTCGGGATTAAGTACGATACCAGAGACCACTTGGGACCAGTTGTTAGATATATTATATTTTCGGCGTATTTATTACAAAGGCACAATATGTGGCACATGCCAAAGTGCGGCGAAATTTGGTACAAAGTACGCGTATGATTATTTAAATAGGATGGTAAGCTGCATGATACCTGCCCACGTTTTCGTAATCTGTGCTATTTTAAGATGCTTAGGTTCAGTATTATTGCATTGTTAAGACAAGTTTTTTCATAGTTTATTGTATACATTTGATTATAATATATGTTGCATTTTGTTCGATAACTTGTTGCCATTTTGAAAGAAGCGACATAGTCCCATTGCTGTAGAATTTTTGGGACTTATGATAAAAAAACTGCGACAAGTAGTTTTTGCAGTCCTCTCTCGTTGTTAACCTTACAGGTAGAAATCTGAGGGAGCAACGTCAGGGCTATGTGGTGGATACATAAACACTACCTGAACAAGCTCTCAAAACTTTTGCTGAGTGGCAAAACATGTGTGTAATCTGGCGTTATCATGATGAGCCCCTTTGGTTGATCAATTCCTCACGTTTTTTCTCAATTTTGCTTGAGTCTCCTCAGCTGTTGCCAGTAGGATCCGAATCGATGGTTTTGCACGGCTGTAAAAGCTCATAATGAACGATGCTCTTCCAATCCCACCAAACACAGCATCGTTTGTTTGTTTGTTTGTTTGGCATCTCGCAGGTCAACCTATGCGGTTGTCGTCTGCTTAAGCGGACTTGCCTGTGGATTCCCTAATAAATTAAGGCCTCCAGCCAGGACTTAAACTTATATACTAACTAAAACTAAGCGACAACGCTAAGGGCACCCCCTGTGGGGTACGAACCTCGGCTTAGGGCGTCGCTGGAAGAGGGCAGCAAATGACTAGCTGGATCAGGATTGATATTATTTATGGACGAATTTAAAGCTACAGGCTCAGCGGCGCGGGCTGGCTCGAGCAAGGGTCGGGAGGGGCGTCGATTTGGGCGTCGCGGCGGGCCTCGGCGGCGAGGGCGGTAGGACGGCGATCGGGTTTTGGGCTTATGTAGCGTGCTAGTGGCCTTACTACTCTCCTGGAGGAGGGTAGTGGCGTCGTCGGGGTCGATTAAAGTATGCCTTGGTCGGCGAATACTGCTAATGCGAGAGGGAGTGTAGCGGGCGGCCGCTGTAATCAGGGGGTTAGAATGTTTGATGCCGCAGTCGAAGAAACGCTTTGATAAGCGTTTCATGAACTGTTTTATGGTTGGCATTTTGAGGTCGACGTGAAGATCGATATTACGGACATAGAAGGGGGCACCCGTGACCCTTCTGAGGAAACGGTTTTGGAGGGTCTGCATCTTATGGAGATGACGTGGGTGAGCGTGCGCAAATACAACGCAGGCATAGGTCATGATGGGACGGATGACTGCGGTATAGATGCGGAGCTTGCATTTAAGGGACAGTTTACTACGGGCTGTCAGTACGAATTGCAGCCTGCTAAGAGCGAAGGAGGCGCGCGCGCGAACCGCCTTAATATGAGCCTTAAAGGTAAGGTTCTCATCGAGGATCACGCCTAGGTATTTGGCTTGCTTCTCCCAAGGGATTGGCTTGCCGTACATAGTGATCGGGCTGGGAAGTGGGGGAGGGAGTCGACGACGTCTCGAGAAGAGAACCGCCTGACTCTTATCGGGGTTGACCTCGATTCTCCATTTCCGGAACCAAGCGCCTAAGACGTTTGCGGAGGTTTGGAGAGTACGAGCTATAGCGTTGGGACAGTGACCGGTATAGTAAACGGCAGTGTCGTCGGCGAAGAGAGCCAACTGAGCCTTTTTACTTTTTGGGATATCGCTAGTGAACAGCGTGAAGGCGAGAGGAGATAGTACGGAACCCTGAGGGACACCGGCGCGAATAGGATGAGGGGACGAGAGTGCTCCCTCGACGCGATAGCGAAAGGTCCGGTTCGACAAAAAGTCTCGTAAGATGAGCACGAGACGATCTGGCACTCCTAGTTGGTAGAGCTTGTATATCAAGCCGTTGTGCCAGACTTTGTCGAAGGCTTTTGCTATGTCGAAGAATAGCACACCCGTCGTCGCGTTACGCTGCAGACCAGCGCATAAGTGCTCTACGATACGGTGGACCTGTTGGGTGCCCGAGTGTTGGCTACGGAATCCAAACTGCTCGTTGGGTATGAGGCTCTTTGCTTCGGCGTAGTCTTTGAGACGCTTATAAATAAGCCTCTCGTAGATTTTGCCGAGGACATTGAGTAAGCTAATAGGGCGGTAGCTGGAGGGCTCAGACTTTGGCTGGCCTGGCTTTGGGATACCGATGACGGTGGCTTCTTTCCATGCTTGTGGGAAGATGTTGTTGCTCAAGGCGCCATTGAAGATGGCGGTCATAAGCATTATTAGCGGGGCAGGAAGGAGTTTGTATACCTTATTGGTAATACCATCCGAACCGGGGGCCTTACGAGCGTGGAGCCCTTTAATGATGTCTTGCACTTCGTCTGGAGTGACGGGAGGCAGAGGATCATCAGGGTCTTCGACGGGAGGGAGGGAGGCTCTTCGTTCGACTTCAGCGTCGACCTTGTTCAGGTGAGCTTGGTCTACTGGTTGGGAGCTGGGAGAACATTGGGACTCTAGGCTGTCGGCAAGACATTCAGCCTTATCGGGACTGTCGAAAGCGACACTATTGTCGGGGCGGATGAGAGGAGGCATAGAGACATCTTCTGAGGAACGCAATTTCCTCTGTAATTGCCAGAAGGCTTGATGAGTGGGCTCGAGTTCGCTGAGCATCTTGTTCCAGCCCTCAGAGCGAACCTCCCCTATGCGTTTCTTTACAGCACGCTGTAAATGGCGCATGTTGGCTTTGTTCGCGTCACAAGGGAAGGAGTCGTAGGCACGGATGGCCGCGTTCTTCTTGGTTATCAGGTCACGTACGTCAGTAGGTAGTTTCCAGCGATGGTCTTCCATCACCGGAACTTCCCGTGAACAATCCGTCAATACGGATTGTACGTGCTCTGTAAACGAGTCGATTGCGGCCGTCGTGTCGGCGACTGACACTAAGTGATCGGGGATGGTGTCTAAGTGAGGCGACGTGTTGGATTTCAGTCTTTCGCTTACTTTCCTCCAGTCGGTTATCGTCTGGGTCTGAGGGGGGCGGTTGGGGTCGATCGGGCCCGAGTAGGGTGCAAGATGCATGACTACAGGGCGGTGGTCAGAGTTTAGCTCGTGGAACGTCTCAATCGATTGCAAACGGAGGTTCACATTCTTGAGCAGCGCTACATCGAGAACATCGGGAAGGTGATTAGGATTACCTGGGAAATGAGTCGGGCTCATTGGAGCGATGACGTCAAAGTTAAGGGATTCGCCTAACTTGAAAACTAACCTACCTCTGGTTGAGGTTGTGCTACTATTCCACGCCGGGTGCTTGGCATTAAGATCCCCCGCCAAGATGACGGAGTCACTCATACCGAAGAGGGCAGTGAAGTTCTTTTGGAGCGAGATGGGATCCTCCGGACCATTGTCTGGTGGAATATAAGCAGAGATGATGGTGATCGGTTGATCAAACACAGCATCACCTTATTGCGAGTTTATCAAGGTTTCACTGTAGTCCGTCGAGCTGACTTGCCTTTCACCATGATCTTTTTCTTACGTTCTTATCGTATCTGATCAACTTTTCATCACCCGTGATCAATCTTTTCAATAATTTGTTATTTAATAAAATTTATTTATTTCAGAACCAGTCCATAATCATTACATATGAAAATTAAAAATATTAAACACATACATTAAGAATTTATTAAAAGATTACAATTGGGAAAACATTACAAAAATTTAACGATACAAACATTATACTTAGTCTGGCCATAAATACTGTTACAGTTAAAAATAAGAAAGGTAATACATTTGAATTTGGAATCTGTAATTTTTATACGATTGTTCATTGAGTTTTCTAATTTTGGCGCCAATACAATGAACAATGTTTTGCGATAATAAAATGGAGTGGGGTGATAAAAAAGAACCGAATCGCTGTGATTGCATTACACAAAGTTGGTATGGAGCCAAATGCAATTTTTAAAACTCTCCATACGCTTGGTATTAGTCAAATGTTTGTGTACCGGGCTATTAATAGGTACAATGAGACCTTCTCTGTTTGTGGCAGAGAAAAGATCTGACCGTCCACGTAGTGTTCGTACGAAAAATGTGGTCAAAGCAGTAAGGGAAAGAATTCGAAGAAATCCTGTCCGAAAGCAAAAGATTTTATCTCGGCAGATGAAGATAGCACCCAGAAATGTCGCGTATTTTAAAAGATGACTTAGGACTTGCAGCCTATAAGAGACACACTAGTCATTTTTTTACTGATCATTTAAAAAAGAATAGGGTGGTAAAATCGAAACAACTACTGAAGCGGTACGCGAGGTCACAGTTTTTTTTGTTTACGGATGAGAAAATCTTTACAATTGAGCAACATTTTAACAAATAAAATTACCGTATTTATGCTCAAAGCTCTAAGGAAGCTTCCTAATCAGTCGACAGAGTGCAACGTGGGCATTATCCGACTTCAGTGATGGTTTGGTGGGGTGTTAGCTATGAAGGGGTGACTGAGCCATATTTTTGTGAAAAAGGTATCAAAACATCGGCACAAGTGTATCAAGATATCATTCTTGAGAAGGTAGTTAAGCCCCTTAACAACACCATGTTCAATAACCAAGTATGGTCCTTCCAACAAGACTCGGCGCCGGGTCATAAAGCTCGGTCCACGCAGTCTTGGTTCGAAGTGAACGTTTCGGACTTCATCAGAGGTGAAGACTGGCCGTCGTCTAGTCCCGATCTTAATCCGCTGGATTATGGTTTATGGTCAATCTTAGAGAGTATGGCTCTAAACGCCATGATAATTTAGAGTCCCTAAAACAATCCATACGATTGGCAGTGAAGAATTTTCCCATGGAAAGAGTGCGTGCTTCTATTGATAACTGGACTCAACGTTTAAAGGACTGTATTGCAGCCAATGGAGACCAATTAGAATAATCTCTTTATTTTTAAAATTGTTTTATATTTATGTATTAAACTAACACACTGTAAACGTAATAAATATTATTTGCAATAAAAAAAAAAACATCGTGACAATATTTATGGCAAGACTAGGTAAATTACAATTTGGCACTAAACAAATACAAACAAATAGACTTATACGTGTCATCTTAGCCTACATTTAGATTTGAATCCGGAGTGCTCAACATGTAGCCCAGTCCAGTACCGCAATATTGGGCAATCCAGATCCAAATCCATCCTCCATGCGAACAGCTGCTGGAACTGCCCCGTATGCGGCGTATCAGAGACAACTCTTTTACGAATAATTGCCACAAACCCGTCATCATATTTGCGCCCGCAAACATACCTGACGCACTACAGTAGCGAGGCAGCTTCATTAGCGCCCTGAAAGCATTATTATAGAAAACACGCAGAATGTCGTGCGATTTTTTTGTATGCTTGACCCATATGCTGCACGTGTAAAACGATTGACAAAATGCCTTAAACAACGTAGCTGTTACTTGCGTAGTACAGCGCACGAACCTACGAGCCAGCATATTAGCTCTAACAGACAGAGCCCTGCGCAGGGAGCGCAGGGCTCTGTCTATATCATCTACAAGCGTCTCGGTAACCCAGTGGCCCAGATACTTGAACTGCGAGACTCTTTTAAGGACACTGCCATTCAGCATGACCTGCGGGACAGTGTCATAAGTTTTAGAGCCCGCTTTAAACACCATGAGCTCGCTTTTGATGACGTTATGTCTGAGCCCGTGGGCCCCCACATACCGCTCGCAAATCGAAATCTGTTTTCGAAGGACACTGATCGATGGACTCAGCAGCACCATGTCGTCCGCGTAACTGATGTTCTTGAAAAGAACACCATCAATCGAATAGCCCACACCGGCCCTACTGAGTTCACGGATCAGCCGGTCAATTGACAAGTTGAAGAGGGTCGGCAAGGTAAGTCCGCCTTGCCTTACATCACATTCCAACCCGTACTCAACCGAAAGTGACCCCGACCACCGCACAAAACTGCTCTGGTTGCCATACGAATACTTCAGGAGACTTATGTACTCAGTAGGTAGATCCGTATCATCCTACAACTTTTGCCACAACCTGTCATCTCTAGATAAATCTAAGAAGCAGGCATAGACAGGTGTGCTTCTGTCAGTGTAGTATCGGACGGTATGCTTGAGATTCAGTATAGCCATTTCTGTTGACAAACCAGGGCGAAAGCCAAACTGTGCATCATGATGCTGTAGGTGTTGTCTTAACTGAATATCAATAACTCCGTCCAAAACCTTCGCAATGACTGTCGCTAGTGATAAAGGCCTGTGTTACTTAATTTAGAGGCGTCTCCTGTCTTACTCTTTATTATGGAGACAACTACAGTTCTCATCATTGCCTCAGGAAGGTATGAATGCCTTATGCAGAATGTAAATAATAGCAGAACTATTTTTGAAAAGATTAATCACTGCTGATGAAAATGTTATCAGCACGCGTTGTATGACCACTTTTGTCGACATTTTCAAAAATGGCATCAACTTTATTCAAAACAGAGCGAGTTGCATCATTATCATCAAAATTTTCGAACTGAAAACGCTTGAACCTACTTTGTGCTACTTTTACTGACACTGCGTTAAGTTCATAAACTTCCAGTATTTTATTTTGTAATTTTCAACATGTATCTAATTTCTTTGTTAGATTCACTAATTTTTTCGGACAGAAAAACAACTGGAAAACGGCGGGAAATCAAACGGCTGGTAATGGTTTTAAAACAAGCCAGATACAAAAAGTACGGCTAATGAGATTTTACTACATCTTTTAACCTTTAAATTAGAAAAAAAGTTTTTCTCCGACCCAATAACATTAAAGTAATTCAATGACAAAGTTATAAAGTTTGTAAGAGCTTGAATCCTTCATTTATTTAATTCAAATAAGCGTTTAGTATTGACTGTAGCGATATCTGGCATTAGTCCCGCACACATGCTACCCGATAACACTCGTACACGTGGCTTAGCCCTTGTTGGGTTCACCTTAACGCCCTGATACCCTAAATTTCATGTTTATGTGACTGCATGATACGTAAATACAACTGAAGACTACTACTTTTGTAGACTCTGGTTGTGAACCATCGTCCCGAAATATGGGAGGGGTCGGAGTTCATACTGACATGTATGGCATATGGATCCCCAAACATTGTCTTCACGTGGTACAAAGATGGCGTCAAGATAAACTTTAATGGAACTATGAGGTAAGTGATTGAGGCTTTTAACGACAACGGGATATTTCTTTCCAGTTCTTGAAACTTTGTTTACACTATGAAAACAAATTCACTCAGCAGAAGTGATGATTTTAAAACTTAATTTAAAGCAAATTATTTTGTCATAATATTTTAAAAAAGACGACGCAGACGCAGCAAAGAAAGCATTGCCATCAGAAGAACATTCGTTTTTCAGAGACATATGGACGCGAACGGTATCAGAAGACGCGCTCGGTCGTCGCATGTCAGTGTTAGGCATATCAGAAGCGAAGAGGCCCGACAGTGGAAAGTGGTCCTGTGTAGCGGACGATGCTGGCAGGAGACGTTGTAGAGCGCTGAGGCTGACGGTGCTGAGACCCGGCGATATACGGCTCGTGCCTTCCACAATTACTGTCAATAAAGTGAGTCAATCATAAGGACGCGTTTGCAAATCTGACAAAAATACACAGTTTTTTAAAACCAAACTAAATGCAACTTTACATTGGATAGATTACACCTTCATCTTTAAATGGTACTCATTTTTATTCGAAAATTTTGGTTTTTGTTATTGTAAAAAAGAATTTCCGTTTCCTCTTCACACAAAATTGACTATATCGTTACGAGTTTTGGTACATTATTTTTTTATTTAATAACATAAATTGATATCATTAAAATATTGTATGTAAGCAAACATGTTTATCTCAAAATTACAGTAAAAATAACTATCAAAATGTTACAAATAGTCTAAAAAAAAAAACGCGTCTATTTTTTTCACATTGTTGCACATGAATTTTAATGTATTGAATGGGTTATTTTACTACTAACTCTCTTCATTTATTTTACAAAAAAAATAACGAAATATCAGTCGGCTCTCCGCCGCCGCACAGTGGGTCGAAACTATGATTTTAGTGACTTAGGGCTCAACTTTGCTTTTTCACTTTTTTTTTTATGCGGATGGGTAGAGCTCATTAACCTCAATAATAATTGTTCTGATGTATTATTTCCTAAACTTTATACTTTGGGTAGAAAAATGTGTTTTGTTATTTTTTTGTATGGAGCGGCTCAAATAAACTTAAATTCCTGCTAAGTAGCGTGTGATCCCGCGTTGAAACTTTATTTTTCATATACCTTGTCTGGTCTATTATCATTTGATGCTATAAACAAATGCATAAAGTTGCAACTCTGCCAAATAAATGGATCGAAAAAAATGAAAAAATACATAGAATAAAAAGCTTCATTTTTTACTTTCGTAAGTTATTTTAAGTTAAATTTGATATGGAATAGTAAGTAAAAGCACGTAATAATACACATAATTACTTAGCAACTAACAACAATACATTTAAAAGGTCCCTAATTAGCTTAAATTTACTAATACTACATATATTAGTAAATTTAAGCTAATTAGGGACCTTTATTTAAAAATGTGGATATGAAATCAATTAATTTCTATTTGTGTGTTTAATTACTGTAATTAGCTTAACCTTTTACCTTATAAAATAACAATGTTTTTCACTTTTAGTCATTACTGTAATATTAATTAGGATAATTAGTTAATGAGGGTAGTAGAAAAATTAGTAAACATTGTTTGTCACTGGATTCTGGAAGTATAAAATGACCATAATTTATTATATACTAACTAGTGTTCGTTTATTCGTACTACTACTAACATCTCGTGATTCTGATCGTCCCTTTTTCGTTATAATGGATAATTTAGTTAACAATTTAGATTTATTTATGATTTTAAGAGAGCAGGTCAAGTCACTGTCGGATAGTCAAAAATTCTTTCAATTCCTACAACATAAAATAAACGTGACCGAAGAGAACAGTGTTGAGCTCCAAAAATTCTGTACGCGCTTTTGTTCAAATATAAGTGCAAGATGGGAACGAAGTAGTCGCACGTTAGCACAGTTTGTAAGAAAAAATGGTGATTGGTTGGAACGTGCAATAAACTGGCCCGAAGGAATGATACCTGAAGCTGTGAACACTGAACAGGAAAGGCTCGAGATTTGTAATACTGAAGATGTCGAAAATCTACCACCATCTACTACAGAAGCTTCGACATCTACATTTACACCTCGAAAACCTTTCGAGGAATTGGGCTCCAGGCAAAAACGACGACGCGTTGATCAAATTAACCAATCGCTTTCGTTATCCCCGGATGAACTTAAAGCTACTACAATTGCTAGTTTAAGAAACACCGGAAATGAGGATGTAGGAAAAATTATGAACCATTTACTAAATCACCCCGAAGATCTAGAAAAAGTTAAAGAGTGTTTAAGTACAAGTAAACCGAAAAGTAGTACATATTCACCCGATAAGGCACTGTCTTTATTAGTTTCACTTAAATTAAGTAAGTGGCAGTATATAAGCCTAAGAGAAGCAGCAAGTGAAAATAGGTCTGATTTATACCCTTCTTATTATAAAATAAAACAAGCGAAGGCAAAATGTTATCCAGGGAAAGAAGACATAATTATAACTGAAGAAGGAGCTGCTATTAAACTGCAAGCTTTACTCAACTTGACGGTATCTAGGCTTTTAGAAGTGATTACTTTAGATTTGGATTCGCCAACTGAGTTACTGCTAATAAGCAAATGGGGTTTTGATGGAGCCTCAGGTCAAAGTAATTATAAACAAAAGACTGAAGCAGAGTTTGATGACTCAACTATCTTCATGGCCAGTCTAGTTCCTATGAGGCTTCAACAATGTGATGGAACAATTGTTTGGGAAAACGATCGACCCTCATCAACTTTCTATTGCCGTCCGATAATGTTCAAATTTACCAAAGAAACGCAGTCAACAGTGGTAACTATAAAAGCTAGCATAACCGAAGAAATAGAAACACTTCAGCCAATCAAGTTCAATCAAGTTGAAGTTAAGCATCAATTGCACTTGACGATGATAGACGGCAAAATATCGTCATATTTGTCAGACACATCTTCAGCTGTCTGTGATATCTGCAAAGCAAAACCGTCAGAGATGAACAATTTAGAGTCACTTGCTCAAAAAGAGAACAACGAAGAAGTGTTCCAGTATGGAATGTCATCTTTACATGCCTGGATAAGAAGCATGGAGTGCTTACTTCATATCGGTAAATATAATTTTATTAGTTCATAATTTTTTTCACGTTATATAGTTACTTGTGAGATTTTTATTTAAGTGATATTTCTTTTTGTTTGCAGCTTATCGTTTGGACTTCAAAAAATGGAGTTGCAGGGGCGATGACAAAGAAAAAATGTCACTCAGAAAGAGCGCTATACAGCAAGCGTTTAAGAAAGAATGCGGTTTACTTATTGACGTAGTCAAGCAAGGAGTAGGCACAACCAATGATGGCAATACTGCCAGAAGATTTTTTAGGGATGCAGAAACAACAGCTCGCATAACAGGAATAGATAAAGATTTAATAGAAAGGTTTCATGTGATTCTTCAGACGGTTGCATCTGGAGAGAGCGTGGATCTTTCTAAGTTTTCCGAATTTTGTAGAGATACTGCACAATTGTACGTTCACTTATATCCCTGGTATTATATGCCTTCCAGTATACATAAATTGTTAGTACATGGGAGTGATATAATTAAGCACTTTGGTGCCATACCTATAGGTAAACTGTCGGAAGAGGCAGCGGAAGCTCGTAATAAAGATTTCCGGAAATATAGAGAGAGTCATTCTAGAAAGGTAAGTAGAACGGCGACAAATGAGGATATTATACACAATCTTCTTTTGTCTTCTGATCCAAAGATCACAAGTCTAAGACCTCGAATGGTGAAACAAAATATAATGGTTCTCTCTCCAAAAGTCAAAGAGCTTCTGCTGATTTTTCCCACAGAATCCGATATAGATTTTATTGATGTAGATAATTTACAAGATAGTCATAGCGATAGTGAATAAGATTTTTTGGTAGTTTGTAAGTTTCTTGTTATTTTTATTAGTTTATAAATGTCAAACTCATAATTGAAAGGAAATAGTAATGTTTGATGTTGTTTATAGTTAGTTTTTAGTTTGCTTGTGTTAGTTGTAGTAATGTTAGTTTACCTTTACTAATTTGTATTATTATGTACCTATCTTTACTCACTATTCAGTATTAAATCTAACTTAAAATAACATTTCATAAACATGTTAAAGTCATTAAAACAAAGAAATTGAAATTCATAGATCCCTAATTAGCTTAAATTTACTACTACTACATATATTAGTAAATTTAAGCTAATTAGGGACCTTTTAAATGTATTATGATTAGTGTGATTAGCTTTAAATTTACTAATACTACATATATTAGTAAATTTAAGCTAATTAGGGACCTTTTAAATGTATTATGATTAGTGTGATTAGCTTTAAATTTACTAATACTACATATATTAGTAAATTTAAGCTAATTAGGGACCTTTTAAATGTATTGTTGTTAGTTGTTAAGTAACTATGTGTATTATTACGTGCTTTTACTTACTATTCCATATCAAATTTAACTTAAAAGAACTTACGAAAGTAAAAAATGTAGCTTTTTATTCTATATATTTTTTCATTTTTTTCGATCCATTTATTTGGCAGAGTTGCAACTTTATGCACACGTTAATAGCATCAAATGATAATAGACTAGACAAGGTATATGAAAAATAAAGTTTCAACGCGGGATCACACGCTACTTAGCAGGAATTTAAGGTTATTTGATCCGCTCCATACAAAAAAATAACAAAACACATTTTTCTACCCAAAGTATAAAGTTTAGGAAAAAATACATCAGAACAATTATTGTTGAGGTTAATGAGCTCTATCCATCCACATGAGGAAAAAAGTAAAAAAGCAAAGTTGAGCCCTAAGTCACTAAAATCATAGTTTCGACCCACTGTGCGCCGTCGGCGTCGTGAGTGGATAGTATGTCACTTGTAAGCAGCAGCTCGTGTTGAAAAAGATCGCTGTACGAATACAAAATATTTGACATACTATTATAGTCGCCGGCACGTAACTGGGTAAGAATCGTTAGATGTTTTTGTCCTTTCTTTAACGTTCTTCTAAACCATAAAGAAGAACCATTAAATAATGTCAAGCAATTTAAATTAAAAAGAATTGTTGTACTTAGTGCACATGCGTTAACTTACTCCGACTACACCAAAACCTTGCCAAGTTACGTTCCGGCTACTATACTTGATACTTCACGCATTTTGTACGGACTACGGGTAACCAAAGAAAATAAGATTCAGTTTCTCATTTTTGCTAGAAGTAAGTAGGGATCATAAATCCATATTTTGGTTCTCAATTGATGGTGTGACCTGAAAGTGTACTTCGAAGACTGTTTTTTGTTATACATATATTATGATGACACCTTACAGGTTGAAGGTGTACTTTGAAGACTCAATGCTGAGTCCGTCGTGACCGGGTGATTTACCTCTGAACATCCATATTTTTTTTTTGAGAAACTATTCTGAGCAATTATGTCCATTTTAATTTGATCATTGTTGTCTTGGCACCATTTCAACTTTTATTGAACTGTTTTCTACTCTCATACATTATCTTTTTATACGTTACCCTCCTTTGGTCTATTGTGCCCAACCCAATTTTCTTCTTTACTTTACGATACTTTTTCTTATTTCCCTGCACAACGATCAATTCATTCTCATCTTATTAATTGTTCTTATTGCCCGAAATATTTGCATGCGAAATAACCAGCGCCGACGCTTCGTTTCGACGACTTCATTCGCGTGCATGTCGGAAAACAAAATGTGTGGCTTAGAGAATGTGTATGTACCACTCCTTAATTGAAATGGAAGTGTCTTCTGATTTTGCCATTCATTATAAAGGCAAAATCGGAAGACTCTTCGCAGTCACTGCGTCTTCATGGTTTATGATGTCAATGCGAATAAGTGTCACTTTGATTTTTGGGAGTAAATAAAAAGTGCTAGTCGGACTCGCCCATGTAGGCTTCCGTAGCAGCAAGTAACATAAAATGAAACTTCGTGTAGTCCGTTTTAACTTTGATCGATGTTTTAATAATAGTATTTTTTTTTAAATTAAGTTATTGATAATTTAACATTTTATGACGTATTAAAAAAACCACTTACTAGATCTCGTTCAAACCAATTTTGGGTGGAAGTTTGCATGGTAATGTACATCAATTTCTTTTTTATAGTTTTCATTCTCTAATTTTAGAAGTTACAGGGGGAACACGTATTTTACCACTTTGGACGTGTCTCTCGCGCAAACTATTCAGTTTAGTAAAAAAATTATAGTAGAAACCTCAAAATCATTTGCAAGACCTATCCATAAGAAAAATATTTTCAGTTTCAGTTCTTAGTTCACCCCCAAAACTTATTTTTTATTTTTGTTTGAAAATCTTAATGCGGTTCACAGAATACATCTACTTACCAAGTTTGAACAGTATATTTCTTATAGTTTCGGAAAAAAGTAGTTGTGACATACGGCGCGGAAAGACAGACATGACGAATCCATAAGGGTTCCGTTTTTTGCCGTTTGGCTACGGAACACTAAAAATCAAGGAGCCTTACAATAAACAGGATGAGAATGAATGGATCGTTTTACAGGGAAAGAAGAAAAATATCGTTTTTCTGATAGCAGAGGGAAAGCTGCATTGGATCCTAAACCAAATTCCCAGCAGCGGATATCCAGATTCGACTGTATATTTCATATGTTGATAAGCAGGTATCTGAAAGTGACATCACTGAGTACATTCTGTGGAAGACACAAACAACTGTGACACTTAAGAAAATAAATATGAGTAAGAAGAAAAGTTATAACGCATACAAAATATTTGTACCGCAATAAAAGTTAGCGTTTTTAGAAGACAGCCTGTGGCCAGAAGGTGTGTCGTTTTTTTCATTTTAATTTCAAAGCGCATGGTTTTCAATAACCGCTGCACATTTTCAGTTTGCGTCGGCGCAGCGGTGGGGGCTTCGACGTGCGTAGGTCACTGTTGCACGAGCGAGCTAGGGACATGTTTACCACTCGCGGGCGAAATTAATTTTTTGTGAACTGTTACAACAAATCAACATCAAGTCAAATTACATGTCATGCAAACCTAGCCTAAAGCAAGTCATAATACCCTTAGGCCCTAACAGGGCAATTACATAGTAGGGTTAGCCAGGGCAATTGTAAATAAGAGTGATTGAAAACATCAGTCTTATTAATGTATATTTTAAATAATTTTATGGTCACATTACATCACATCAGTTACGATAATGTTATGTTTTATTGATATTAATGTGTGTCAGGGCGATGACGTAAGTATAACATGCTTGGCGGGAGCGGGGCGGGTTCACGGCGCGCTTGGGTTCAGTTGGGCGAGGGAGAGGACGCTGCTACCGATGGCACCGGGCAGAGAGGTATGGGAGGATCTGTACCCCGCGGGGAGTGTGCTCAAGCTTTATAATGTACAGGTACGTTATGTAAAGCGTTGAATACGTTTTAGTCTTCCACTTTCGTACTATTCGATAGCTTTTGGGTTTTTAAATAGAAATCCAGCGAGTTCCGGTGTCAAGTATCGTCGGTAGCTGGCACCAACGCCAAAGGTGTGACAATGTGGGCTGTAGGAGCTGACGACGTAGCGTGTGAAAGCGACGCCTCCCATGGCTTGCGCTGGCCAAAGACTGCTCCTGGAGCGCACGCGACAGCCGCTTGTCCACCCGGAAACAGCGGAGAGACTAAAAGGTAACTAGAAAAAACTAATTTCACAAAGTTATGAGACAACGTCTAATTTAATATCGATACGTCTAAATCATGGATCAAAAGTTTTATGTCCGTAAATTATTTTATATTATTTTAGGGTCTGTCAACCGAAAACCGAACAACATGGCGTTAAGTGGATGCTACCAGATTTTTCTGGTTGTGTTGCAGACTCACTCAGAGACATTTATGAACAGTTAAAAGGAAACAACAAAATCTTAAGTTTACGTCTATTCTTAGCAACCAGTTGGAACATACATGACATAATGTTGTTGTCAGTTCATTCTGATATCGCTGGGCTACTCGTGGCGCGCTGTATCGCACGTGTCGCGGCAGTACGGCGCAGTGCTGCGCTCCCTGCCGTCACACCCGGGCGAGGGCGAGCCTCCCCTCATACATGCAGCACACATGCTGCACTACCTCATGTCTGCTGCAGTTCAGCCAGCCGACAGGTACCACAGCGCGGAACATCTGCTGCAGATCTATGACCACCTGCTCACATATCCCGATTCTTTCCTTGACGAAGAGGTACTGAACTTATAAGATAAGGTTGAAGCAAGGTAAAGTTTATTTTGAATTTGGAATGTTGCATTTATTAGCCATGCTATATCTATTAGAAAATCTTCGATCTTCAAAACGCGGTGGTGAACACAGCGGGCATGAGGCGTGACTTCGAGAAGCGTTACCACGAGTTCACAGTCGCAACGAAACCAGTACACGACGACAACGCAGCGCACTTTGAGCTTCAACCAGCTCCAGTGAGGAGCGAGGAGTGGCTCGTGACGTCGGCAGGAATGGAGCTAGTGGATAACACTGGCAATGCTTCCATGGTCACCGTGCTGTATCATGATCTAGGAGCAAGGTTGCCGTCGTTGAGGAGATACGTCGAGTATAAGTAAGTAAGGGGTCCCCTCTTTGAACACACTCACGAACATACGCACATGCAAAACACAGAAAGCCGAACGCCCATTTATTCTCTACTTATCAAGGGCATTTTTCCTGATTAATAACGATACCTTGTGGCGGAAACTGAAAGATATGTCCCTGCCAACTGAACACAGCAGGATCTTGAAATTTTATTATCTTATCCAGGTCAATATTGTGCTTCGGTTGAGTGCATATTCCGAGCGTACGGGTTGGAATAAGGGGTGAGGCAGGGGGCACTATTTTAACCCAAACTCTGCAACAAAACGTCAACCGGCTCAACAGCCCGTGTCGTCTGCCATATTGATGATGTACTTCTCAATAATATTAGTTAAGCAAACGACATGGAGCTGCTAAGTGATTCTGTATAAGACTTTTCAAAATTGTTGGGCATCTGTGAAAAGTACGCTCACAGCCATGGCTTGATATAAAACATCAAACAAAGTAAATGCATCGGTCTTTCAGGCCAGAGGAAAATGTCCGAATACGAGATGTGGCATAAAATTATATGTACCACCACTAAAGAGGGTGGAACATTATAAATATCTTGGGCATATAATGTCCTCTGATCTGAAAGACTATGCAGACATAAAGCGAGATTGCAGGGCGTTGTCTGTGAATATGCTGAGCCGCAGATTTGCTCGTTGCGCCACTGAAGTGAAAACAACATTGTTCAGAGCACATTGTACATCTTTCTACACGAGCAGCCTGTGGGTCTCATACACGTGCAGACAGTAAAACGCCTTGCGTGTGCAATATAATAATGCATCCAGTGTGCAATATAATGATGCTGATGAGGCTGCCCCTATTCTGCAGTGCGTCAGGAATGTTCGCCGAGTCGCAAGTAGACTGTTTTTATTCTACTATGTGCAAACGATGCACATCTCTGGTGCACAGGATTTGGGCTAGCTCCTGCGGTATCTTGAGGGTATTCAATCATTATCGAAGAGTTTACATACATAACATCACGCCTTGTTTCCCCGAAGGGTTGGGCAGAGGTGTACCTATAGTACACCCACATTTCGCCAGTTATGTTTAAGTCCCATGTAATAGGGGGCGAGCCTATTGCCATCTACCGGGCACAAATCCAGACTTCGGGCTGCTACTGACAAATTCTAGACAGAAAAATCCAATATCACTTTACCCGACCTGGGAATCGAACCCGGGACCTCATGCTCAGCAGTAGCTCTTGCGACCACTAGACCAACGAGGCAATCCGAAAGAAGAGTTTATAATTTTCAATAAGTATACATTACACTAAAGCCGACCTTCAATACACTATACCTTTATACAACATCATTATGAATTCTTTAATTTTGTATTAAGATTTTAAAGCAACTTAATATTGAAACTGATTTAGCTTCCATTAAAATTATTGTTACATTTGACAGCATTAACGTGACAGTTTTTTTTTTGTTTTGGTGTTATTAGTATTTTTTTTGTTTCGTTTTGTTATTTATATTTATCTATTGTTTTCGTTTCCCTCTTACACGGTAGTTGTGGCGGCAACTGTTCCAGGTCCGGCCATGCGACAGAGTACACATTAGCATCACAACAGGTGCAGGTATCTGTGAGTGGCGCGGGAGTTAGTCTCACGCTCCCTCACACTGTCACACTCCTGTTCGCGCCCTCTAAGAATTATAGCGCTATTGGTGAGTAAGACACCAAACACAACCCTCGACAACGATGTCAACTAGAATGTACGCTCGCTCATGTACTTGTTCTATGTTAGCACCTCAGCTCGCGTGTGGAGGTCGGTCGCGCTCGGCGCCGCGCGTGTGGAGCATGCAGGCGTGTGACCTACGCACACCGGAGCGCACACACGTCGCGTGCCGCTGTCGGGGGCTGGCGACCATTGCACTGTTTACCGTCCACAGAGAGACATTTGTGAGTACTGTTCATAGCCGTGATTTTTAATGACAATAACCGGCAAATGACGTAACTTGGTAAAGGTGAGAATTATAGTACAGCACTTACGTGTTTAAATGACATTTAATTTTGGGATTTTTCAAGATTTATTATATCTTCCAAAAACTTAATTTTAACTTACAACTCTGCACAACAGTGTTTAGCATTAGTTGCACAGAGTAACCCTTAAGTGACAATAATTGGGTGTTTTACCCTGTATGAGGCAAGTTAATTCTATAAAAACTCATTTTTTTTTCAGACTCCTACAGAAAATGACTTACGAGGCATCGTAAAGATCTTAGTGAGTCTGGGAGGTACGATGTGTCTTGTGGCGGCATTACTGCAGGTCCTCGGGTTTGTAGCAGGCAGTAAGACCAGGCTGCCAGTGCTGCTCAAAGCTGCCACTGCGGGCTTTCACTCTGCAGCTATGTTGACTCTACTCGAATGTGACACGAGGCAGGTGAGTTATAATAACTTGAGACCTGTGTAAATGCTTCAGATAATAAGTGAGTGAGGTGTTGTTTTGCCGTGCAGGACGTAGCATGCCCGGGCGGCGTCGGTTGGGCGGTCGTGCTGTGCTGGATGGCAAGTTGCGCCGCACTATGTGCTGCGCCGCTGCTGCTGCACGCCGAGGTGGCTGCCACAGCCACGCGTGCGCCCTCTGTTGGACTACTGTGCGGTACGTGTAGGTGCAAACGGGTCGGTTGTTTAGGAGGGGCTGCCGTGTCGCTAAACTAACGTGGACTCGTTGTAGGTGTGTGCGCACTATGCTGGCTGACAGCTCGACTGTGGGGTGGCGCGCCGCTGCAGCTGGGCGCGGCCGCCAACGCCATTTGTACTGGAGGTCAAGCGTTACTAGCTGCGCTAGCGTTCGCACTCCTGCTCGGACTCAGAGGGCAAGCGCGCGAGCTCAAGCCGGGGAGACAAGAGCACGTGCGCAAGCGAGCACAAGTAGTGCGGCACACCCTAGTTCTGCTGGTAACTACGTGCGCGACGCAAGCGGCCGGAGTGGCGTACTTGCAGCCCGCAGAAACAAGCATGACGAATGTTGTTTTACTGGCCGCCGCCGCGCTGGCTAATGTGAGTCAACTCAGCTTTTTGACATTGATTCTTACTGTCATAGACCATTGGACTCGGCCATAATCTCCTATTGCTTGTCCAGGGTATAGCCATGCTGATGTGCTACGTGATAATGGACGAGGAGTGTTTGCAGGCGGCGCGGCGCCTGCTCACGCTCTCCTCACACAGCGAGTGTCAGGACCCACCCGAGGGAGACGCCTCGCATAGTTGTGAGTGAGATTGTTCTTTTTGACACATAATAATATGTTGCCATGATTCCGTTGTTCCAGATTCCATACCTACAAAGTACACCAATAATGGAATAGAATGCTCTACCACCAATAGTCCCTACCTTCCACCTCCTCGTTTTCCAGAACTTGGCAGATAACTTTGACTATAATACGTGGGTCAGATTGTTTGTATTATCATTTGAAAGTACGACTTCATTAACTACCAGTAATAATTTTGTATATCTTGTGTATTTCTTATTTCCCACCCCACATTCAATTAAACTAATGTCCGGTGTGCTTGCTTCTTTTAAATGTTAAGCGGTGTAGGTACTTAAAAGCAGCACCGCATGAAGTATTTTTTTTCCGTTTGTTTAATACCTGTATGGCGTTCATAACTATGCCAATAAATAATAAGCTGTTGTTATGGTATTGTTGTAGTGTACATAAAGCAAGCTCGCGAGGTGGAATGCTCCTCGTCTCATGTGTCGCCCGCTAACACCTTTCGGCACGTGCCGACGTTAGAGAGCCCGAAAACGATGTACAGGTGAGGGCTGAGGTACAACTTGTACACTGTACTTCAGACTATAAATCAGACGCGATAACGAAGTACCTTTTACCTGAGACCTCACATGTTCCTTTGCAGGCGGCAGGCGAGCAGCGCGTGTGTGGCGGACATAGTGCTGTGCGTGGAGTACAAGCATAAGCTGCAGTCACCGCGCAACCACACGCGCGCATCGTGCGATCTCATACCCACAGGTAGCGCTATGTAAATACACTGTGAGGAAGCTCATTAAACTTGGGTCATTTTGTAGGCGACTTCCTGTGACCTGTAATTTGGATTCCCTAGGCTTTTCGGTTAGTAGTAATAATATGACTAATTCAAAAACTCTGCACCGTAGTTCTGTCGCTTGGCATCATGCAGCATACGTACACTGTGACTTTCACAGACGGCGACGGTGTGCACGCGCACACACAGTCGCACGAGTCGCGCGTGTCTGTAGAGCTGCGCGTGCTGCCCGCGACACACGTGCCGCCACACGACACAGACTGGCGCAACAACAGGTGTACTGACACGCCCAAGGTAGTGCAAGTTCAAATCGATGTAAATTCACGTTAAATCTGAACTCGAAATTTAGTTATGACGTAATTTCCCAGGAAAGCTGTACAGTCTGTCAGTCAACGCCCGACGTGTCGGCTCGTTCAATCAAGAGGTGTCTCAAGAAGCGTGCTGCGCCGCAAATGTCGAGCAGCAACTCGCTGCCGTCCATCCACCGCGAGTGCAGCGACGAGCCGTACCACTCACACATACAACTAGTTAACACACACTCACACGATACAACAACTACTCACAGCACACACACATACACTGACAAAATGCTGCATAAGATATCACATGACCTGGACTTCCTACTCAACAGGACGCCGAGCCGAGCTGCCGAGCACTGCTCACAGAGCACAGAAGAAGCGCCAACCTAGTAGTTCGGGAAAAGTGAAAATAATAGGTGTCAGTACTTCAGTAAACAAGTCACATGGGAAACAGGGATGTAATAACCATAGAGATAATAATGTACATATTGTATTGTAATAGCGATTGTATAGATGTACTTATAACTTAAGAAAGAATATTTATAATTTTACAATGCATTTTCGTAAAACAACGAACAATCGATGGTTCCTTATCAGAAAAAAACGGCTGCATATAACGATATGACAATTGTTATTAAATTTCATATACTAAAAAGATGATCCTACTCATTATCATTTCATCCCAAAGCCGTCCACTGCTGGACATACGCCTCTCCCAAGATTTGATAATTATATTTTAGTATATTTTGAAAATGTTATTTTATTTTAAAATATTCACGAAGTTTGCTGAAAAAAGAAATATTTTCCTTATTTAAGGATCTATTGGTGTAACAACAACACACTGTGTCATTTTATCATTTACGATATTATTTGCTCAAGGCTGTAGAGATTGACCCGCTCCGTTGAAGAGAAATAATGATGTGCAAATAATAGAAAATCAGTTGTGTTCATTGTTTTCCTTAGTAAACAATAATACAAAAACACAAGATTTTTATTGTGACAAATAGAAAACTTCTCCTTCGCACCTTTTACGCAAACAATGCCTGTATTAGAAGGCTCCACTCTTTCACATCATACAATTATACTAACTGGAATTAATATGGTGTACTGTGTACCTTAAGGGTTAATATGCATTGCAAGTAAATTTTCTGCATTAAGCTTACATCTAATAATCTTAATAACAGAAATAAATAAATTATAAAACAACAACATTAAAAAAAAATCTTCATGTATTCATTTGGTATTTTATTAAAAATTAAACTATAAAACTACGAGCGGCTGCTGGTATCCCGCATTTATCGCGATTAAAATAAATAGGTACTGCAATCTTACGATCAAAAGGGCGATGCTTTTTATTTCGTCTACCACACCTGCATAATTACGAAATAATGACTTTTATAGCAGGTATTTGATCAACTTCAAAACACTACTGTTAAAGTGGAATATCCTCAAAATAGATCTATGTAGAACAGTGTGGTGTCTGGTTGGACGCACAGTGTGGTATGCGACCAACCTCATTGGACTGGTTTTAAAAAAAATGCGGTACACTTACGGTGGATTTCACCAATGACACCGAACGCGATCATCACATAAACCAGGTTTAAGGGCTGTCAGTGTCATTATTTTCTGTGGAAAATAGCCGTTAGGAGCCAGTCTTGGGTTAAAACGAGATATGAATGCCGATTTACTAAGTCAAGGCTGAGTATTGATGGTGGTCGCGATTTTCAGATATCGATTACAGCGTTGTCATTTCCTTCTATTTCGTGTTTGTAATGCGAATTAATAAGGTGAGGACTAGGTTTGCAAAATATCCCACCCACTGTCCCACCCAAAGCATTACCCTACGTTAGCGCGTGAGAGACACAGCAACGTTCTCCCACGCATAGCAAATAACATATTGGATTTGATATGCCAATGTATCTTTGACAAGGCGCTCAATGTGTGTTTCTAAGTTGAGCGTGAGACAACCGAATCAGCGGGTGTCGGGCGCTCGGGCACCCTCAAACCTCGTGGAATTGGACAATGGTCGACTAGGATCTTCCTGTCAGTAACTAAGGTATTTGTGTATCTAATCCTTATTACTATTTTTTATCATTTTACACAGGGGTATTTAAGAGATTTAGCCGGCCAAAACTTTTTCTTATATTTAATCAATTATAAAAGTGCTCCCATTTGAATTTTTATCATTTCAAATGATATTCATGGATTAAAATGAAAAAAAGCGTTTTTACTGTTATACCTATTTTTATAAAAAAATATATTATAATTACAATGTCTTAGCGAAAAACTCGATAAACTACTTAACTAGAGAAGAAGACCACGGTTCTTCATGTGAAAAACCACAGCCTGCCATCGTATATTTATGTGATCGTCCGGTTGGGTTTGTCACTTTTGGTATAACAAATGTGCCTTGTGCGCATATTCCATTGTTTTTCAGAAAATAATCTTCTTTATAGTATAAATCGGTCCATCTCCTTTTAATTTCCGACTTAAAACGTGATAAATCATCCATATTTTATTTCATATCGTCGTAAGAAAATGGGTCAAAATTGGATACGTATCTTTCAAAAAACTCTAACTTTTCATTGATATTATTAAAAATTTCTGCCATCATAACAATTTACAAGTGTTTTCGAGTCACAACTCGGTCGTCCTAGAACAAAAAATTACAATTTATAGCAATACGTAAGAAATCGATATTTTTGTGTTTATTTTGTAGTCGGCTACAATAAGCTATATTTTCAAATGTCGGATTAAACCGGATAAAATTTTACACGTATTACCATTACTAAAACCCAGGCTATTCGAAATGACTGAAATAAATACCGGAGAATGCCGGGAAATACATCAAAATAACTAAAACATAAAAAATAGAAAAAATTACGCCTTTAAAATAGCTCTTGCTAAAAAAATTGTATTAAATAGGTTTCTGAGCTATTATTACTAGAAAATATTACTAGAAAAATATGAAAAGTAGACACGCTTACCTGCTTTAACACAATCCATAGCTTTCACATTATTTTATTTGCTAGCAAATATAGAAATATACTGAACACTTTCGATTATGCAGCGAAAACCAAACACACAAATTGATACAAGCACTAAAATGAACGAACAAGTTTGGACTGACCGTGTCGTAAGGCAGTTCCGAAAAAGAAACAATAAAGTATTGTTTACGTTTCTTAGAATTATTGGCTACCTGAGTACCCACCTTTTTCCCACCTGCTTTGAATTTTATGAAGTTGGGTTTTTGCCGGCCAAATCACTCATATACTCTTCACAACAGGAATTGTACTGTCCATCATTGGATTTGCAAACCTTGACTCGAACCTCGATCTTATTTGTCGATTCGAATCGCAATTCAGCGTAAACATTCATAATCTTTCGAACCTGAATATATATAGGCCTCCGCAGGCGCGACTCTATAAGGGAATTGTTCAAAGATATTAACATCATGACGGTACCTTGTCAATATATCTATGAAAACATCATGTACGTAAGGAAAAATCTACATCTTTTTAGTAAAAGAAGTGAAATACACAATTATATCACTAGAAATAGGGACCAATTAGTTCAACCAGGTTTCAGGCTGGCTAAAGTAGACTCATCTTTCATGGGGTACTGTTTAAGATGTTACAATAAAATACCTCCCCACATACATCAACTAAATGAAACCAAATTTAAATCTTGTATAAAACGCACACTATGCAGCCGAGCATGTAAGTTAGGGGATTACATTGCTGATAAAAATGCTTGGCTTGTCGCTGGTCCTGCTCCTCAAGGACGCATCAACTAATTGATTGAGCTGCTGAAGATTAACAACAAGAATCTTTGCATTGTATAAACTCAATATTTTAGTACTGTATAATTGCTATATGCCATATTATGTGAGTACTATGTACATGCTTTAAAGCTACCATTTACAGGGTACGTCTTTCATTGACTTGAATGTGTCCTGGCAGCTGAGAGGATGTCATGCTCACTTTAATGTTTCGCTGATGGTGTCGCGTGTGTTGTATAATTTAGCTCCCTTCAAAATGGTTGAGTTGAATGGTGCTAATCCATGCGTCATGTTCGTGAACGGGCGCCGTCAGTTGAGACTGGTCATCTCTTAGCTGCCACGGCGTATTTTAATTAAATTTTATTTTTGATTGTTTTTCATATTTATATAACGGACGCTTTTAACGTTCTGCATCGTTCTCACATGCATAATTTCAACATGAATGATGTAACCAATCTATTGTAAACATAATTTTATTTAAAAGAGTGTCCGTGGAGTTTCTTGCCCGTTCTTCTCCATAGGTACCTACTACGCTTTGGAATGGGCAACTAGCTTCTTTTTTGTCTGACCGACCGACCTTGACAATTCAAAAGTGCCTGTAATTAATTTATTTGAAATAAATGCTTTGAGTTTGAGTTATACATAGATATTGTAACTGAAATCGAATCAGTGCGACATTTATTTTGAAAAAATCCAATTAGTTGGTAAGTACCTCACCGTAAATCGTGCGTTTCGAGTGACGTATACTCGTGGTAGGTACTTATAATGTAGTCAATCTCACTTCTTATTTTCTAAATCGTTGAAAATATCGTTTCGTTTGTTGTAATTGCAAACTTATTTACTTCAACTTTTTATTAGTCGATGAAAGAAATGCATCCAATAAGAAATGGAAACACCTAATAACATCTTTGCATAAAAGGTGACTCCAAATATGTCATAATAATGTAATTTACAAAAGTAGATGAAACAAACTTTATTTTTATAAAGATGGCTCCTACGGAATCATTTGCAACTTAGAAATTGTTACACGCGAAGAGAGATGGGATATTTTTACACATGCAAGGTAATTGTAACCATTCACAGGATATCGATTCGGCGTCTAACGTGTAAACTTTTATATATTACATTGAAACCGTAGACTCATTATAGCGGCAATTGAATTGAAATTGAATCCCGATTGTATCGTTAGTTACCAGTCACTCTCGTCTTTTGAAAACCTAGTAGGTTGCGTGAAACGAGTTGAACGTTAGTGATATAGAAATAAAGAAAAGAAAGAAATAACTTTTATTTGCGGTAAACATGACGCAGTGATCGAACACAAACATCAAAGAGAACAAATTGGCAACGCGATTGGCAATTGGCGCGTATTGGCAATGAATGTAAGTCATCAAGTCAACCTAGGTTTCCGAGACTATCTCCTATTGAGATTCCCAAGTTTAACGGTAATATTAAACATTGGCCTTTGTTTTACGCGAGCTTTCAGAATGCCGTTCACATCAACGGATTCTGAGAAGTTGTATTATTTAATCGGTATATAAATTGGGAAGGCGCGCTCAATATTCGCGGGAATTACTCCTTCATCCTTCGCCCAAAAAATATGATGCTACGAAATTGAGTCCTATAAAATTTGATTAAGTCTCAAAATCACATAGGTCATCTACTGCATATACCTATGTAAATACCGCTACAACTGCAGAATCAACATGATGTTCCTTGTGCAAATGCCTTGATTAAATTTTTAAATGTTCAGTTTTTAAAAATTGTAAAACCAGATGAACGTTTGAAATGCATAAAATCAAATCATTTGTCAAATCAAATCATTCAGTGTCTCTGAAGCGAGCGACCGGGGACGCCAAGTCTGGCTGGGGCTCCGGTCGCGACTACGGGCGAGCGTAGATCCTGCAATGCATTTGAAACAACAGGTTCACTTCGAAGACACAAAAAAGTGTGGTGTTCACTGTTTCACCTTTTACATGAAGAATTAGACCCACATTCAGAAACACGATGACCACTACTATTACTAATGAAGTAGTGGTCATCATGTTTCTAAATTATGTTGGTCTGATGGTGCCGTGATATGTTAAACAAATTTGAAGTAGGCTTGTCTCGGCGTGTTTACGGTATCATTACAGGTGATGAGTCTTTGATTTATCAATACGATCCAGAAACGAAGCGTCAGTCGACGGTTTGGATGTTTTATGTAAAATTTTGCGATTCGGAATTTAATTTTGAACATATTACATGTAGGGATATAATCAAAGTTTTTCACACTTTAAATGTAAAAAGACTGCAGATCTGTGGGGTAATTCTGTAGAAGTTGCTAAGTCTATTATAGACATTGTAGCACCTACTCTAGTTCTTATCTTTAATAATTGTATTGACTGTGGGGAGTTTCCTGACCTTATGAAAAAAAGTAAAATAATACCTTTGTTTAAATCAGGTAGTACATCAGACCCCACAAATTATAGACCTGTTTCAGTACTACCAACATTTAGTAAAATTTTTGAGAAATTAATTTTAGACCAACTGCAAAGATTTTTTAACAGACACAAATTATTACATAGCAAACAATTCGGGTTTACAAGGGGTCGTTCAACTACTGATGCCGGTGTTGAACTTTTAGGACATATTTATAATGCTTGGGAAGATAAATGCGATGCCTTGGGCATCTTTTGTGATTTGTCCAAGGCATTCGATTGCGTTCTTCATGAAACGTTAATCAGGAAACTCCGTCACTACGGGATCCGAAACACCGCTCTGGATCTTCTTACTTCATACTTGAGTAAAAGGATTCAGAGCGTTGACGTTAATGGAGAAAGATCTCCCGGATCTATCTTAATAATGGGAGTTCCACAGGGCTCAATTCTTGGTCCTTTCTTGTTTCTTATTTATATTAATGACTTGCCTTACCTCATAAAGGATAATCATGATATAGTGTTGTTTGCGGACGATACTTCACTTTTGTTTAAACTTAAACGTCCGCAACTGGTTACTGACGATGTAAATAACGCGGTCTCAAAAATAGTTCACTGGTTCAATGTTAATAATTTACTTCTTAATGAAAAGAAGACTAAATGCATTAAGTTTACGCTACCTCACGTTAGGCAGGTGAAAACGAATGTGTTGATAAAGGGCGAAGAATTGAAACTTGAAGACAGCACAGTATTCTTGGGCTTAACTTTGGATGCTAAGCTTCAGTAGGGCCCACATATTGATAAATTGTCAAAAAAGCTAAGCTCCGCAGCATACGCTGTTAGAAAAATTCGAAATTTAACTGATTTAGAGACAGCCCGTTTAGTATACTTTAGTTATTTTCATAGTGTGATGTCGTACGGTATTCTTTTGTGGGGAAATGCCGCCGACTTGCAGACTATATTTGTTTTGCAGAAAAGAGCTGTTAGATCAATTTATAAATTAAGTCCGAGACACTCTCTCAGAGAGAAATTTAAGGAAATTAATGTAATGACTGTGCCTTCTCAGTATATTTATGAAAATCTTTTATATGCCCACAAAAACATAAAATTGTTTAAAAAATACAGTGATATCCATAATATAAATACTAGGAACAAACACAAATTTGTTGTACCTACAACAAGGCTCAAGAAAATAGGTGGCTCGTTCAGATGTCAATGTATACGCTTTTATAATAAACTTCCAAGCCATGTTCAAGATCTAAGCCTTAATAAATTCAAATCATTTATTAAACGTAAGTTGTGCCGGAAAGCTTTTTATACAGTCAAAGACTATATTGAGGACAAAAAGGCTTGGGACTGACCTGCTCCAATTTTTGCATGCTGAGTGTGTTTTTATTTTTTTGTTTGGTACGTAACTTTTGTTTTATTTTATATACACTTTGAAATTTCATGATTATGACATGAATATTTACTTTGTATAATATTATTATTATTTTAATTTCGTGTGAGGACTTAGTGGGTATTATTTCTATATATTTTGTCTATCTCAGTTATTTCATAATTTTTTTATATCTGGCAGTTTGAGTACTTAAAGCGGCCTACCCAAATGTCCTTTCTTTGGTATTGTTCGTCGAATCGTTGAGCTCCTTACGTTTTGAGTTGAGCACGATTAATGACAAATGCGTGCACTGACTGGACAGGCCCACTCAAATCTGTATGGTTCTTTCCTCAAAAGACCATTTCAGACACCTACCTACATGGTCCTCAATGATCTGTAAAATAAACAATGACATGAATACTTACCTAGGTATTATTTTATTGTTATTATTGTGAATGTTAAGACTATGTGGGTCATTTTTATTTTTTACTTTTGTTTTTTTATATTTTATTATCTCAGTTAATTTTTAATCGTAACTTGGTCTGGCGGTTTGAGTAATTATGCGGCCTATCCAATGTCCTTTCTTTGGTATTGTTCGTCGAATCCTTGAGCTCCTTATGTTTTGAGTTGAGCTGTACGATTACTGACAAATGCGTGCACTGACTGGACAGGTCCACTCAATCTGTGTGGTTCTTTCCTCAAAAGACCATTTCAGACATCAATCCACATGGTCTTAACATGATCTGACCAAGATTATGTCTGGACTTTAAAAGAGACTGTGACCTCTGAGTTTGTTTCGGCTTTTCTTCTCAGAGTAGTCAGATAGGAAACGCCGACCTCATCTAGTTAAAAAAAAAATGTTTGACGTGTAAAAGTGTTTGTACAAACCCACTTACAGAAATAAAAATCATTTATCATTCAATTTGACTGGCTACTTGGTGTCAATTAATTTAATGAACCCAAGAAGCATCAACGCTGAATTTTTCTTCCGCTTCCTCACTTTGGTAGGGGTTGATTTGTTTTTCACACAAAACCACGAAACCAAAGAAGCATGAACTCAACTCATCAACAATGAATGGTATACTACCAAATGCTTGGCAGAAGTTTTCTCTGTTGTGAGTAACAAGCGACCAAACACAGGGCTCCGCGAGATACTGCTGCACCATGACAACGCGCTTTCGCACATCGCGATCAAAACGAAAGACTTCCTGGACAGCACGCCGGTCAAACTCCTAGGTCACCCTCCTTACAGCCCTGACGTAGCACCGTGTGAATTCTTTTGCTCAAAGGGATACAATTTTCGTCGCCGGAAGATGCGCTGTCTGCGTTCAAGCAGGTTGTAAACGAGGTGTCTACGGCGGACAGGATAAAATGTTTCGATAACTGGTTCAGACGCATGAAACTTTGTATAGAGGTTACTGGAGAGTACTTTGAAAATATTTAATATAAAAAATAACTTTAGAACATTTACTTTTATTTTCGCAAAACTTTCTGAGTGTCCCACGCCTAGTGGTCAAAATCTTCAAGGAATCTTGTTTAGTATTACAGTTGTTTTTCGTTTGTTTTCAGTCGCACTTTCTGTGGAAATCCGATCTGGAGTATGATTCAAAATATCCAAATCTTCTACCTAGGAAGGATCCAATTCTGAATTTGTTAACCGATTACCATCACAAAATAAACCCATAACCTCATAAGGAATAGGATCCTTATTTGTATTCCTTGCTTCCGGTTTCGCCCCAACCTTTCCTGAAATGGCAGATCATCGTTCTTGCCGTGTCGTGCCGTGCAATCATCTAAGCCGTTTATACATACGCACGGATTACGCATGCCCGTTTAAGGTTACGCTAACTAGAGGCCGAGGTGTGCGTTCCACTAAAGCAAATTCACGCATATTCGTTTGTTTGACCACCCGTGCCATGCACATAGATTTGGCTGGTCACCTAAGCATAGACAGCTTTATGGGTGCTTTCAAGCGGTTTCCAACTCTATCAAAGTCAAAGTCAAAGTCATTTATTTCAAATAGGCCCATAAAAAGTAACTTTTCATCGTCAAAATTACATTAAAAATAGAACTGATTCTAGGCGCCACTTCCAAAAAGTAGTTTCGAATGGAGAAGAACTGGCAAGAAACTCCACTGATACTCTTTTAAAATGTTTTTAAATATTTTGTATACATTAAATATATTTCTATATGTGAAGACGATGCACCAAGAATAAAAATACTATACCGCAATTGGTAAAAATAATTAAAAATAAAGCAAAGGCAGATAAATTAATCACGTGATAGGTACATTGTGCTCACATATTTAAAAAAATTGTAAAAATATATGATTTTCCTAAAATATTAACTAAGAATAAGTCAGTGTGTGAGTAAAGTGAAAATAACAAATTATACAATACAATAAGCAACTAGTATGATTTTGTCTAGACCAGCATGTTTCCAAGCATTCTTATCTAGGATATAATCCTCTAATTTGTAGTATGCTTGTTTACAAAGTGTTTTTTTAACATGAGTTTTAAACTTTCTTTCATTTAATTGCAATATTTCACAAGGTATTTTGTTGTAACATTCAACACAGTACCCCATAAAAGATGTATGTACTTTTGATAGTCTGTTTGATAGAATGGTTGATCTATTTTATTTTTATTTCTAGTGTTAATATTATGTCTATCACTTATTTTATTAAATAGATGCAGATTTTTTCTAACATACATTATGTTTTCATAAATGAACTGGCAAGGTACAGTCATTATATTAATCTTCTTAAATAGTTCCCTAAGAGATTCGCGGCGACGTAGATTATAAATGGCTGTGACAGCTCTCTTTTGCAAAATAAAAATGGAGTCAATGTCAGCAGCCCGACCCCACAGTAAAATGCCGTATGACATAATGCTGTGGAAGTAGCTAAAATAAACCAAACGCGCGGTTTCTACGTCTGTTAACTGTCTTATTCTTTCTAACAGCATACGGGGCCGAGCTTAGTCGCCCCGCGAGAGATGTTATATGGGGTTCCCATTGTAACATCTCGTCTAGCGTGATTCCTAGGAAAACCGTCTGATTACTAAATTCTTTATCTATATTGTCGTTACCGTAATGATTATTTTAACTGAGAACGCACCTCCACTTCACTGGCCGCTGGCTGTCGTGAAGGAAGTTTTCCCTGATTCTACTGCAGTAACACATAGCTCGGGTGAAAACAGCAACTGGATCGTACTTGCGTCCAGTCGTGCAGCTATGCCCATTGCCTAATCAGTAACTCGCGTATCTCTTGGTTAAGGTTAGGTAAGGGTGTAAGCAAATTAGCTATACTTCGATTTCGTACATAAATTATAAATTATTTCATTTCTGTAAGTAGGTTTGTACAAACACTTATAAGGTCAAACGATTTTTTTTTTCTCTAGATCATGTGGATTGATGTCTGAAATGGTCTTTTGAGGAAAGAATCATACAGATTTGAGTGGAGCTTTCCAATCAGTGCACGCATTTGTCATTATTCGTACACGAACGGGGAGCTACAGCTCCGAACTTATGGAGCTCAACGATTCGACGAACTATACCAAATAAAGGACATTTGGGTAGGCCGCATGAAGTACTCAAGCTGCCAGATAAAAAAATATGTAAAAATATAAACCAACTAAGTCCTCACACAATAATTATATTAATAATAATAAATATTCATGTCATTGTGCATGTAATAATCATAATCATCAATACAATTTAGTTAATTAAATTCAATTTGTATTTTTAAGGGAACCGATAAATTTTTTAAGGGAAAACTTCAAACTCGGGAGAACGGTCGCGCTGTTCTGAATTCGATTACAGTATTGTAATTTCTTCCTATTTCGTCTTATCGTTTATTGTTAATTAGGTGAGGACTAGGTTAGCAAAAAGTCCCAACCTCTGTCCCGCCCCAACGCATTACCTTACGTTAGCGCGTGGGAGAGACAGCAACGTGGAGAACGTTGCTGTCTCTCCCACGCATCGCTAACTCCATATTGGATATGTCATGAAAATGTGTTCTGGACAAGGCGCTCAGTGTGTGTTTCGAAGCTGAACGCACGAAAGCCGAGTCAGCAGGTATCGTGCGCTTGGGCACCCTCAAACCTCGTGGGATTGGACAATGAGCGACCAGGAGCTTCCTCTCAGTATCTAAGGTGTTTGTGTATCTAATCCTTATAACAACTTGTTATCATTGCCTAATTCTCTCCACAACAGGAATTGAACCATCCATAAATGGTTTTGCAAACCTATAATCGAACTTCGACCTTATTTATCGATTCAAATCGCAATTCGGCGTAAGCAGATGGTGAGAATAGCCACGAGGCCAAGTTTCTGAGAGACTATTTACTGAATGTAAGCCGTCAAAGGTTTGATCTCAAAAGCGATTTCCACAAAAAGAGTGTTGGCCCTATAAACTATTCATGGAAGAATCCAGATAATGAACCGTTATATCGTGCATTATAACGTAATACAGAGACATCATAAAAGTTGCTGGAAAATCTCGGCACGTTACATTTTAAGAGGCTTAATCTTTCAATGGCGCTCAATGGCAAGAGTTGGGTTATATTCTAATGTTATTATCGCAAACTACACTTCGCGCGCTCTCATTCGCACACCGCTCGTCGTCTCGTTTTACAACAGAGAGCGCGCGAAGTGTAGTTCACGATATCGCGACAATGTAGCCGTAGCATAAAACGCATAATTACTGTTCACTATGAGCGATACGTGGTCACTTTAGATAATTGATTGCGGTTCGGATATTTGATGTACACAAGCGAAAACTTGGAATAGGTGGAAACTTTTTAATTGTTACTTTAATCTGTCTTTTTTTTTCATTTACAACACTAACATACCTCGTTGGGTCAGTCAGTTGAAACCTTCATTCCTTTTTCTTGTGCAATAACGAGCGGAAGTCTTCAATACTCAATAAGTAGTAAGTTAAGTGTATTTAGATACCAAGTATTAAGCAAGTATTTAGTAAGCGAAATGCGGAAGAGAAGATCGAGCATTCCAAGCAAAAAATACGGAGGATAGACAAAAAGACTCATCGTCGTCGAATCTGATGTTTTTCGTCTTCAGATTCGGAACAAAAATCAAGGGGTCGGCTTTAGTATCGTGTGGCTGGAGTTCGGGGGTAAAGATGGTAGGGGTGGGTTCCCTGATTATAACGCTAACACTCTTATAACAAGGTAATGCATAATTTTCGTAAAATTAATAAAAAATATTTCTGATCTCAAATTAGTTAGACAGCGTGATGAAACGTTAAAATCGGCGAATGACAACCAAATCTGTACTAGTGTATTGTTTGTGGTGTAAAATGTCGTGCAAAATCTATAAAACGGAACGTAAAAAAAAGGCTCTTTGTGTCATGTGTCAGTGTCATTTGTTTACGTTCATTTTGTTTCTCCCCGAGTTGTGAGAAGTTAGTGTACCCGCACTTCATGGTTAAAATAGGTCGACACTGTTCCAAAACCGAGTCAGGGCACCCCGACTCCACGTAGTCTTTTAGTTGGCTCCTACCCATAGAGTCTTTATAAAAATCCGGAAGCGCGAAGGCAGGGCAGCCCCCGCCCGTGGTAACAAAGCATAGGCATACACATGGGTGCCTATCCTATGTTACGTAAGGGCGAAGGGGTTGCACTTCCCGCAGCGCCGGAGACGTTGCAGAAGCGACATTAGAGAGTTTTGAGATTAGGTTACAATAATTAGCTTTTTTCAAGAACGGTGCGTTACCTTTTCATAGGAGTGGTACCAGGGGGAGGGAGCGCCCCCTGGCTTCCCCCTGGCCCCTCCCAACCTCCTCCTCCTGCGAAACGATACTAAATTTTAACACTATTGTTTATAAAAAAAAACGCTTGGAGGTTGACCGAGATGGTATTACGATGAAAATATTCCCAACGGTTACTTCACTAACCCAATAATTCCGGGAGGTTGTCCGCCATGGCAACACGAAGGTTTAATGATACCGGGAGGTTATCCGAGATGATAACACGATGGCTGTAAATAGAACAAACATGGTTTCTATGAACTAGAATCACGTAATACAGTTCTTATGTACTTGCGAATTCTTAGCGTGTAAAGTTATGACTACCCTCATAACTTATGAAAATGTTACCAGGTCCAAGGTAGATCAGGGACCCCGGGAGGGTAGTCGCTGTGGCGGACTTGAAGCCAGATATATCACCAACAAGCAACTTAATTACTGCCCCAGAAGTTGTGATCGGGATCGGGTACCCTGCGTTGTCAGTTAACCAACAAAAGAAGGTAAATGAATAAAAACTAAACACGAAATAAATGCTCTATAGTCGTTTCATAGCAAGATTGGCCCGCAGCTATGCTCCTGTGAATACCTTCTACATTATACCTTCTAATCTAGAGCGCTCTTTAATTTAACTGAAAAACCTACCTTAGCAGCATATGATCTAGGACTTAATACGTGATACGTGATTTGCCTGAGACGCTTACACGCTCCAGCGCTCAAATGAGAATATTTATTTGACACTTAGGGTTGATTTCACCAGTGAAACTGAATGCAATCAGCACTAAAACTACGTTTAAGAGCTGTCAGTGTCATTATTTTCTATGGAATGTTGACACTGACTGCTCTTGAACGCGTTTTAGATGTGCTTAACGCGTTTACTTACTGTACTGCTTTCTCTAATTCCGAGGTATTAGTTTAAGACACGAGTCTAAGAAGCGTACTTGACTCAGAGTGTTTGAGTTAATAGTTATTTTATAATCACTGAGTCTTATGAATTAGGTGATTCCGGGAGATGACTTTCAAATTTTTTCATTTTCGATTATGCTGTGCACAATTTTGTGTTTGTTTATCCAATAACGAAAGAACCCATTTCATCATCGTTATTGTATTTCTTGACGTCTTTCAATTTTATCCTTCGTCTTTCATTACACCGTAAATTAAACAATGTATTGAGATTTTTTTGCTACTCCTCAATGGGATACAATATAATGAAACTACCAGTTTTTTTTACCTTTTTTTCAACAAAGATTACACACACATCATGCCAATATACTCTGTAAGGGTGAAGAAATGTTAAGTAATCACACAACAATCTCCGTAACAATTTACTTTATTACGTGCATAAGAAACTATTAGTCACGTCCAATATATATAAGATATTTTTAACCATGGAGTCCCCCCCTCCCGACCCTTGCTCGAGCCAGCCCGCGCCGCTGAGCCTGTAGCTTTAAATTCGTCCCTAAATAATATCATTCCTGATCCAGCTAGTCATTTGCTGCCCTCTTCCAGCGACGCCCTAAGCCGAGGTTCGTACCCCACAGGGGGTGCCCTTAGCGTGTAGTCGCTTAGTTTTTAGTTAGTATTTAAGTTTAAGTCCTGGCTGGAGGCCTTAATTTATTAGGGAATCCACAGGCAAGTCCGTCTAAGCAGACGACAACCTCATAGGTTGACCTGCGAGATGCCATTTATAAAAAAAAAAAAAAAAAAAAAAAAACATGGAGTCCCCTTCCCTTGCGCTAGCAACTACGCACGTCTTTTTAGATAGGTTTTTTTTTCACTGAACTACCTTATCTCGTTTTGTCTGTCACTTGTAACCGTCAATATTTTTTAAATTTAGTTTTGATTTTTGCAAATCTCTTCAGGATTCTTTAAGGCGGATAGTGAAATTATATCTTTAAATGAAGTGACTCATTTACTAATGATCGAACTTCACTTGAAGTTCGTTTGATCATTATATTAGAAATTTTTAACCATGAGGATTTTAAGAGATACTGAGATTTGCACGTTTATTTAAATAAATTGCAAGGGTTTTTGACATTACTGTTTTTCTTTTTAATTAGGTACATATAAAAATAAAGAGAGATCTTTTAAAGCTTTATGATTTGTGTTTGATTTGCAATCAATTCCTTTGAACTAGTTACAACTATAGGCATACTGATTCTGCAAACTCGCCTTCATTAAGTTTATAAAACTTGACAAACGTTTGAGAACGACTTGTCCATCCCACATGTCTACGTATTGTGTCAATGCACGCACCTGCCGAGCTTGCAGAAGAAGTTGAGGCGTGTCGTGTACTCTGTGGGAACTGAAATTGATATATCGACACCGCTTTTCGATAACACCATTTTTTCTGTCGATGTTCTTTATTTGCTAGCATCTCTTAGTTTTTTAAAATAAATATGTAATCTGTGAGTACAGTAGCGGGGCAGATTAACGGGGTATTTTAACTTTCTACCAAGTAGGGAAGAAAGATTACGGGTTGTTTTCTTCCTGGAGCCGAAGTCTTGATAACGTCAGTTATCACTACTCTTACTCCATTAGACGAGATATTTGTGTTCTCTAGTTTTATTGGGGAAAGAGTTTGCCGCTGTGCCGTACCGTACATAGAGCTAGTAAAATAACTATTTTTTGTTGTAAATTGATTCAGGTCTAAATCTCGGTTCGGGTACCATTTGGAAACTAGATTAAGTACTAAGTATTTTGGCATGCTAGGTTTATAGGCTCTCTTTGTTTCGTTTGATGCATTCATCAGAAACAATGCTGTTGTCCAATATTAACGAGAGTGCGGATCTTTGGGAGTTCATAGATCCATACGAGGCACCTTTATTAAACTCTGTTGTCAGAAAATATATGACTATTGTCAACATAAATATTCTTATTTGAGCACTGGAGCGTGTCAGGGTCTCGTGCAAAAATCACGTATAAAGACCTAAATGATGTTCTGTTAAGGTAGGGTTTTCAATGGAAATTTAGAGGGATCTAGATAATATTAGAAGGTGTTATGTAGAAGGTATTCACAGGAGCATAGCTGCGAGTCAATCTTGCCATGAAACGACTACAGAGTATTTATTTCGTGTTTAGTATTAATTCAGTTACCTTCCTTTGTTGGTTAACTGAAGAAAGATTGCCCCAATTTGATGTGCTGCTGTAATTGACGTGTATATTTGAAGCGGCAGTGAAGTGTGTGCACGACTGCACATTATCAGTTATAATTATGTATCGGGGAAGTAGAAAATAATATTAAACATTGGTTCACGTGCGTGTCCCTGGGAACAGACGTGATTGGTTTGCGTGACAATGACCAGTGGTGGTTATTCATATAAACTTGCTTAGATTGTGGGTCGAAGTATTCGAATCAGAATCCGCTCTGTAATCTTCAATTAGTTCCAGAGTTTTGACGTGTATTCTTGGCAATCCATCACCTTTTTATAAAATACTTTACCGTAGGAAATCTAACAATATTTAGTATATCTTGTCTTATATTGTCATTCGGTACTCCATAACTAATATAAATCTAACCGTAGCCGACCAAACGATACGCTTATTCGGTGTTGTCACATTTCACATAATTATCAAAGTGTCACATAAGAATAGTGTTTCATTATCATTTCATAGTGTAAGTATGTTTTCATTTCACAAATAGAGGATAAGGCTGGTTATAATAATGTTGTTAGTGTGAAGTGAGCCTCATTACATAGCGTTGTCTTATATTCTACATTGGGCAGAATATTAACTGATGCGCAGAATACACATTACTATATCACATTCTTTTAGCATGAATGAAAACTCTCCAACCGTGTGCATTTAGTTTCCGAGATTAGAGCGGTACAAACAGCCATTATCTGCAATGGACTGTTATTGTAACTATGTTATTGCAATAATTCAATCAAAGTACACATGCATTTGTGGAGTTTTAACATTATATTTTGAGATCAATTTTATTTGACAGTGTCTGGAAATCTCATGAATAAATTTGTACTTCCAACAAACAAGTAAGTGTGGATAGGTAAGCACCTAAGTACTACAAAATCAAACTCAAACTCACTCAATGAGAGAGATGTCAATTGGTTAAGATTGAAAAAGTTAAGGTTGGTCCGTAATAAATTTGCATAATTTCTGGAAATTAAATATTTTACAACTTTGGAAGTTTTGTTTCATATTTAATCTTAAGTAAACTTTGGTTTAACTTGGTAACCTTACTTTAAGTAGTTTAAACTTATGTGTAAATTATTATTGCATCTTTTCACTTTTATAATTTCATCAAAACAATAACTTAGAAAACATTTTACACTTACCCTCAAATATTTCACATTAAAAAAAAATATACATCTTGCTTTACTCATCAATTTTCATTTAGTTTAGTCATGATGGATAAAGAAGACCAGTCTATTCCGCCTATTGCTAAAGACCACATAGAATCTGATGGCGCTTGCGCAGATCCTAATGTTGCACAAACTGCTCCGGACATGATTGATTTGACAGAGCAATACCACACCCTTTGATCATAATGAAAGGATTGCACACTCTTCCTCAGCTTTTGCTATGCACGCTCTGCCTTCGTTTAATTCTATGAATGTTTTGGTTAATGATCATATTAAGAAGAATTTGCCATCTGCAATTAAGTTGCCTGACTTGAAAAAGAGTAGAATTAAATTCGATGGGAAATCTTGTGTTAGGGAATTTATTACTGAAGTTGAAGAATACTTTGTATACAAAAAATTTGACGAAATTTTGTTGGTTGGTTTATTCACGGATTTGCTTAGTGGTATTGCTCTGAAACGGTTCCGCACAGTTCGTATTCGTATTCCATCCTGGCGTGAGCTTAAGCTTGCTTTGCTTAAACGTTTTGACAGACCGGACATTGACTATTTTTTGGAACATGACCTTCGTACAAGGAAACAAAAGAGTTCTGAATCTCTTCCAGACTTTATTACAGAAATACTGGAAATGGCTAGTCGTCTTTCTTCGCCGTTGTTTGATGCGGTTTTGGTTACTATTATTAAACATAACATGCTACCTATTTATTTTGTTGTCGATCAATGAAGATTTACAGTTAGTAATGTGTTAGTCTCTAGATTGCAAATGAGATTTTTTAAAATTAAAATTATGAATGAACTACCTATGTTCTTCTTTCAATAATCAGTTTACTTGGAACCGATCACAACTTTAGTTAGCACATTTAATTTGATGACTTAGCGACGTACAGAGATAAGTATTCCTTTTAAGAATCACAAAAAAGCTCAAGCTTGAGAAATAATAAGCTTGTCAAGATTAGGTACGTATCAAGGTTGAAAATCTTAGGCTGCGGAGAAAACTGCGGCGTTAACTTGCAAACGCTAAAAAAGTTCGTCGTGAATTGGAGACTGTATGTATTGTTGTTCTGTTGTTCTTTCATGAAATAGGTCATTTAATTTCAGAGAAAATTGGCATGTTTCTGGTAATCTCATTGGTTGACTTTGAACTATAACATTGCTAATTTGAAAAAAAAAGAACTAAATAGGCGGGCACTATTTTTTATAAGTTACATGCCAATGCACTGCAGATTCTCATTTTCCCCAGGCCTTTGAAAATTTCTTCGCAGAGTTTCCCGTACCTAAACAAAATCCCTAAACTCATCGCCCACTGCTGCAGAGCCTTTACTTAAAGAAAACGTTCCAGTTTGTGATTCTGAATTTCATTTCAAATATTCAAAAGAAGATATCTATAATTAAGAAGACCTTTCACATGTTAAATGTTAAATTTACATGTTGAATTTACTGTACTGCTTAAAGGTTCTATCTATCCTTTAGGTCATTCCTTCTTAATAAGTGGAACGATTGTGTGTTGTGATCTGAACTGAACTGTTGTGTCAATAAACTTTCTCTTCTTTCGTGTGCATATCTTCCTTCTTATTTCCCTTCGACACACCTTACCTGAGATCCTACAAAAGTTTTTTTTTTCTAAGAAATGGTCATACTGAAACCTTTCTTTATGCACTGCTACATCGTTCATAATAATACCAATATCACTAGTAATTTTAAATACGCTTACAACTGAGACCGTATTTACATGCATTTGATAGTAATCGCCCACGTGTAATATTTAAGTTGTAATTTGACACGCGATAGTTTGCTTACTTTATTGTGAGAAATAAACTATTATTATAAACTATTATTTATTGACTGCAATCTAAGATAAAGTTACGAACCCTGCACGATGTGGGTAAATTTGAGATTAGAAAACTTGAGCAAAAGTAGCCATACACTATCCGATTTTCTCGCAAAGTTCCATGGTAATAAGGAAAAAAAAACCATAGTCACTTTCTCCTGCCCATGGCATCGCGTGTCGTCTCTCTTAATTAAATAAAGATTTAACTTTTTGGACACGGAAAATGAGGCCTTTCCTAGAACGAGGCCGAAGAAGAAAAAAACTTTTTTAATGACAATCTTTTATCTTATTTATCTTTTAGTCAACCCTATCTTCTTGTTTGCGTAATTAGATGGAAATGTTAGTTAGGCGACGGGTTTATGTTTCAATTTGTTTGTGTTCCGTGTTGCTGTTGGGAAACTAATCAGTGCTACTTTAGGTCGGCTGTCATCCGTTTATAACTGTGTCAGTCGTTACAGGTAGTCAGAACACCAAAATTCTGAGAACCAGTCTTACGAAGAGGAATCGTGTTACTGGGTTGTGGAAACCAGATAGGCAATAGCTCTATTTAAAATACTGGTATTCAGCTACATCCCGTTAAGACCAGAAGCCGACTCCAACATAGTAAGGAACCGTCCAGAAATATTGATTGAGGTACGTTCTACTTTCGGTACTTAGATAAAACAGGAAAAAGTTCAGGTGAATGTCTTTCCAATATGTTAATTTTATGATTGTCTCCCATTAATGAGAAAAGTTCTACAATAACCGGTGATCCAGGTTTTTAAATGATTTATGTCTTTGAGATCAAAAGAATATGAAGCTGATAATTTACGGCTACATGATCTCAGTAAAGACGTTAGGAACACATTACTTACCAACCAAAAATAGACGCAATTCAATTTCAATTTAGATGATTCGATTAGGTACTTACAATTAAATTTATTCTGATTCCGCTCTCACAGTTAGTGTCACCGCTTCGTGTGAACTCGAGTGTCACGATGATGAAAAGTAATTGGATTTGAGGATTTGTGAATAGATTCGCGTTTGTAATCGTACGCAATTCCAGCCTTTTCATTAACTGTAATTTGTGCTGAATCCGAACTCAAAAAGCTGGGTTCTAAACTTTATATGTTAGGAAGTTATATCAACGAAAAGTTCAACGCTCTACAGACGCAATAAAACAATTTGTCAGGTGATAATCATTTGGTGATTATATAGTGTTTTTATAAGAATGGTGTAATGGAGAAATGTACCTTTTATTTCATTCAGCGAGAAATTATTAAAGTGTGACTAGTTGTTGTTGTGGTTTAAGAATTATTCTTGATATAATTTTCATCAACACATGCCAGACTGCTGCAGCTTTTTGTTGTTTTTTTTTCCAAAAAATGTGATTCCTGTTGTCAATTATTATAGCAATTGATAGTGGTTAAGAAGTTGATCCTGCACATGCATGAAGGAATCAGTCAAACACGTATGTAACTGTCCATGACTTATGTAACTAGGCTACATAGGTTCTGAAAAGATTTTCGCCACTCAAGCGCCCGAGCGGGGAACCGAGACTGTAAACGTGGACCAGATTGTTGGTTCTTGTAATACCAATATCAAAAACAAAAAGTTATGGAAATTTTCATTCTACTGTTCATCGTTCCAACGAAATAATTAAATCCATACAAAAGCAGGATTATTCGGTAATCTGCTATAAATTCAAACGTAATTCCATGAAATGGGCCTCGAACCACACATGTGTATGTATAAGCAATGTGTGGTTCATCATCATGTTAATGCCTACCTAGGCATTAACATGATGATGATGATGATGAACATCATCATGCATTAACATGATGATCGGTCACTGTTTACCTTGTGAACACACTGAGAGCAGTGGTGATGAAATAATTTACACAAATTAATACGCCTGTCTGGGCTCGAACCTACGACATACAACTCGTAAGTTGCGGCCTTTTCTACGGGGCCACCACTGCTCTCATCATAAGTACCCATCATAACAAACAACTCTACCATGGTAACGATTCTTTTTTCAATTTGTTAAGCTCACCCCAGCCGACCCGTATGGTTATTTAATGAATGAAAAAGAATAATGCATGTTAAAAGTGTCATTTTGTTTGTAAAAAGGGATTAGTAACTAAATAAAATTACAGTTGAAGGTGTATAATCTTTTTAGGTAGGTACTCGATATTCTGTTGGGGTGATTGGGGTCATACGCTTGGTAAATTTAAAAAAATGTTTCTTTGGGAAAGTTGTTTGTTATGACGAGTAAAATCATGTGTATAAGTATCGGTCACTAATTGCCTGACCCCCATATACCTATGCAAGCAAAACTTCAACACACGTCGCAGTAGTTAATTTTAAAAAACAAATTGTATAAATGAACACAACCCCTTGGGATGGTAGTGTTTAGAATTTCTTCTACTTTGTACTGTACCGTACAGCAGTGAACCAGGAAGTATTAACCACAGCTTAGTTTAACATCAGCGGAACAAATTACTTCAAACAGTAGTTGAGCTCAATGTTAGCTGTGGTAATTGCATAATACACTAACAGTAGCAATGGCTTTCATTATGAAATTTCAGCAACATTAGTTGCGTTATTTACGTTTTTCGAAAAAATGAAGCTGTGGATTATTAGGAATAGCCTTCAAATCAAACAGATTATGATTGAAACTGTGTTACGCAATTAGGATGCTGGTTATTGTATATTAATGTGATAAGTTTTATCATTAATTCGTCGCATGGCTCGAACTGTTCAGTTGACAATAACATAACATAACTTCACGCCTGTAATCCCAGGAGGGTTAGGCAGAACAGAACCTACAGTACACCCACATTTCGGCAATTATGCTTAAGTACCATGTAATAAGGGGCGAGCCTGTCGCGGTATTTATCTATCATTAGGTCTTCTGTATACATATGTTTTTCTTGCCGTCAAGATCTACGGTTTTATCAAGAAAAACTACGGTTGATTTGCCTTGTGTAGGCAGTGTTGTTGTCAGTGTTGTATGGATCACTATGGAAGCTTGTTGACGACAAAGCGGCACTACGGCACACGATTATTTTACGGTGTGGTTAGTGCACCGTTCAATTAAGAAACCGTGCCAACTTTACAGAGATCGGTTTTGATTTTATGGTAATCAAAATGTATTCCCAAAACCAAAGATAATTTTTCATTCGAATAGTACAATTTAGATTGATCACGCATGCGTGAAGTAGGGACTCGTGGGCGAAAGGAATTATGTAATTTAAGTAGAGAGTACGTATGTAATGTAATTTTTTTTTCATCGTAATAATACAATAACTTAAATTATTTGTCATGCACTTTTTCAAATTTTATAAAAACTAAATCTATCTGTTTGCCGCATTTTACTTCCAACTTCTTCCAATGGGAATTCAATTAACTGCATAGGGAGTGTGAAAATGAATAAGATAAAATCAATCAATCAATTCATTGTACTCGTCCACTTCAAATCTTGTGCCTTTAGGACAATTTTTTTAAATTTTGTTACTGGAGCCTGTATGTACATTACACTTCGAGAACATCATGCAAATCTAGAGCGAGGGTAACGTAAGCTTTGACCATAGAATTGACAAAATTAACACACTGCATAACTTTTTATAATGTACACATGCAAAAAGCTCTTTAACGTTTCCAAACTATAAAAGCTACACTGGTGCCAGATGACAAGCATCGTTGGTCTAGTGGTCGCAAGAGCTACTGCTGAGCATGAGGTCCTGGGTTCGATTCCCAGGTCGGGCAAAATGTGATTGAGTATTTCTATCAAGAATTTCTCAGTAGCAGCCCGGAGTCTGGATTTGTGCCCGGTTGATGGCAATAGGCTCGCTCCCTATTACGTGGGGCTTAAACATAACTGGCAAAAGTGTGTGTACTATAGGTACACCTCTGCCTAACCCTTCTGGGATTACAGGCGTGATGTTATATGTTATGTGTTATTAAATTCAAATGTGCGGGTTTTGTAACGACATGCAAATTGTTGCTCGTTCACGTAACCATCACACCGGTCAATGGATGCTTGGTAAGCAAAATGTGCGCTGTTTATTATGTGATACTGTTGCACGGTGGCCAATAACAGGACACGTCCAGTGCCAACTTTGCCTATTTTTTCTTTCCCAGGGTTAAGCTTTTTTTTGGACTGAATTAAGAGCTAAATGTTCAGATTTAGTTCAAAACATTGTCTTTTAATCCTGCACTAACGTGTAACGGTCACAATATTAAATAGAATAGTAGTTGAAATCATTTCAATAAAGAAATTATTGTACGACCGAGAACTTTATCCCATGTAATTGAATTAATTGACCTATAAACTAAAAGTCTACCCATGAAACAGGTCGAAAATCGAGAGCAGTGATTGCGATCCAAAATTCAATAAAACCGAAGCTGAGTAATAGAATCTAGTCGCTTGCAGCGGTGATGCTTTAAGAACAGTTTGATTTTCCTTTGTTTGTTACATTACATAAACTCACACATATATTCTCCGAAAGGTAAGGCAGAGGCATCCCTATAGTTCACCCACATTTCGTCATCGAGGTGAGCCTATTTCTATCAACTGGGCACAAAACCAAACTGCGGGCTGTATTTTGTCTTGCAGAGAAACGCAGTTTCGACCGTTTTTATCTTGCATTCAGTTTCTACTTTGAGAAGGTTTTATGCAATCCGAATGATGTTTTCAGTTGCCTACTTGAGTACGCAATCGATTCAGTTTGCAAACAGGCCAGTGCAGTTCGCGACCGGGAGGGAGGTGTCCTCGGGGCTTTACGAAGCCTTGATGTGGCGGATACCTCTCTTCCCACGATTTCCTTCTTTGGGTGGCCTATCTTGTATTTCAGGTTCGATTAAATACATGCCGTTATTTAGTGTCCGACTAGTCAAAAAGCATTGGAAAAGTTATCTGAGCATAATGGATGCAATTCCTCTTCTAGGTTTATGTACTTTCATAGAACATAGCTCATTTACGAAGCATAATATTTAATGTATATTTAATGTAAATAACGATAGTTTCGTTTTGTCATTACCGTAAGACTTAGTAAAAGTAAGCATAAGTTTATCTTAAAAATTCTCCAGTCTCCAAAATGCCAATTTTGAACAAGATAATTTGATTAGGGTCGTAACTGCAAATCTCCACTATAAAGGGTAGGGGATTTCGGACTAACTTGACCACATTTGCCCATTTTGACCCCGATTTTTGCAGGCTTCCGTTTTGTGTTCGGATAATTGCTCGGTTCTTAACTTTTTTTTATTGACAAGGACCGCTGGAGACAATGACCCTTTACTTTAATTTATAGTTCGACTGCCTACATAACGCATATCATTACGCCTGTAATCCCAGAAGGGTTAGGCAAAGGTGTACCCACCCACTAGACTCGATTGTTGGCTGTTGGCTCGGCTGTCAGTTCGACTGTTATTATTGATTGTTACGCAAAAGAAAATGATCACCTTTTCGTTCATGGTGATGAGGAGGAATTAAAGAAAAAGCATGTTGCGTTGACCCCAAATAAATTAAGGCAAGAGAACGACGATTGACAGCTATACAGCATTACCTTCATGTTTCATAGTCGGTAACGTTTAGTGACGCTTCGCTTCACATGTGGGCGAGACACAATTATTTGTCTCTGTTATTTTCTTACCTTTCAGAAATTTCTGCGAAAATTAAATGTAAATAAACACCTTCAACGCGGCATACATAATCATTATCATCATTACAGCAGAAAGTCGTCAACTGCTGGACAAAGTCCTCCCCCAAGCGCCGCCATTTTGACCGGTTCTGTGCTTCCCGCATCCAGCTGATTCCTGCGACTTTCACAAGGTCATCGATCCACCTCGTGGAAGTAGTACGCAGTCGCCACTTTAAAACTTTTTGGCCCCATCAGCCATCTGTTCTGCGAGAAATGTGAATGTAGAATAATAACGTTTCTTTTACTTGTTGTTTTGTTGTTCTAGTCTAGGTAATGTTGAGTAAAGCACTTGTGTAAAACATATTAGATTTCATGGATATCTTGTCTGACAGACGAGTGACCTAATATTTCTTGAAGAAATGTTATCTTTAAAATTGACAGCAACGGCTAGTGAAATAAAATAGCGAATGTGTATTTTTTTAATTTTAAGCTGATTCGATTCCCGGATTAGGTAAGCTTGCCGAGTTATCTGTGAATGCAGTTATGTTTCTTTAAATACATAAAAGAATGTTTCGTAAATATGTAAAATGGTCTTCTAGTTTATTGTACGGCCATGTAGAGCTCGTCACCATACTTGGTCACTCTCCCACCGATAATAGAAATGAATTCCCAAATTTATAGAAGTCCGATGCCTTGACATTATTAATAAGGTTGGGTAATAATTGTAAAAAATGTAAAATGAGACTTAGGAATTCAAAGTTATGAAAATATAATGGATGTGATTATAGAAAGCTAAATAATAGAGGGATCCAGAGTAAATTATTATAAAGACTTGTGAGATACCAAAACGATAGTGTAACAGGTATTTGATCAGTTGTAACTAACACGATACCTCGCATCTACACTCGGAGTACCCAGAGACACACTTCCATGAAGTGACGCAAGCGGCTTTTCAGTGGTATTGCGTCGTCATCATGCTCTTTTGGAGTCATGGTCCCTAGTAGTTCTCTCGAACTGTTAAACGTGACCGTTAACCGAGCGACCGTCCTTGTCTGGCAACGGAGCGGCTAGTTCCATCATACTCTTAAGGAGACATGGACCCTATCAGTCCTATGAAACTCCACTGGATATGAGATGGATGTGGTCACCCAAACCCCTGGACGTTCACTCTTTGCACAACAAGCTTATTTGCAAGATTCGTGTTCATGTCAGTCTTACCGAATTTTTGATTTGAGATAAAGAATACAGTATTCAAGAATTACTAGAAAATTTGAGGAAAGAAATCGAAACTGGAGTATAATTATTAAATAGAGTTTAAAATCCTAGTATCGGCCAGAAGCAACGAATAAAACATTCAAGAATTACAAGCTATGAGAGTATTGAATCAAACTAAAGCATCATTAGTAGAGTTGTGAACCAACTGACTTGAAAGTCTATAGACAGCCCCAAAGAAGAGAAGGGTGGGCCCCTTCACAACTTCCTAGTGTTTATGCTGGGAAAAAGAAATGGCGCAACAAACTCCGCAGCAACACGTTTCTGTCTGATTAGTTGTAATGACTCTCAACTCCATCAGCCTAGGATAATTATAATCACCAACAAATACACACCCATACTACGTTAAATTCTAGATTAGGCTGATCTGTGCTTCACACAACTATATTTAACTTATTTTATATTAACTCGCTCTCCTACAACAGCCCCACTTGGACAAGGCCTGTCACTCAATAATTCTCCTAACTTCCTTTGCCTTGTCTTACATCCCTGACCGCTTCCTACCGTGGTCTATCTCCCTTCTCTCAGGTAGCGCTAATACCTTTAATAGAGCTAAGCGTAGCGATCCCTTTACCCCTTCATATTTATAATATGAAGGGGTAAAGGGATCGCTACGCTTAAGCTTATTGAAGATGACAGGTGTAATCTGTAAAACAGTTGCACTGCATTTTAGATGTCAACACACGACATTTGGGTCGGCAAAGACAAATGCCGTACGACAAAGACTAAAGAGCTTTTGATTCCAAAAACTACATTCACATATTTGCACTTAGCAGCGTGAACTGTTGCCAAGTTCATCGACTCATCTTTTGCTACCAATGCTGCGAGCGCTCGCTTCCCCATCTGCAGACATTTTGAAAGCTTTATAATTTATTTCCCTACTGTTTCGTGTAACACAATTACTAACAATCTTTTAAACTACCGCTCCATAGCTCCCTAAAATGTGCAGAACCGCGGGAGAGGCCGGGCTGAAGAAATGCCTCACTAATTAAAATACTGTAAGTAAGAATGTGGAGCGAGACGAGTGAGGTCGGGTAGTAGCGAAGTATATGACGTATTACAATATTATAGAAGTTGCTCAGCTGCTTTTGTTTGTTACTTTAATGAAGCTAGGGATTCTAAGTAGGTATTTGTAATTAATCGTTTTATTCCGTTCTATTTCACTCTCGTTTTATTTCAGAGTATACGACGTAGCAACGGAATGTTGCTGTATATTCAATCATTTATTTAATATGAAAAGTGACATGGACATTTTATAACTCCTCTGTTGATTGACACGATTCCCAACGAGTCACCAAGAAGGATGGATATATATCAGTCCTCCGCCACCATTTTTGGATCAGGCACTCTGGAAGCCGGCAGGATCTGGTCAAGGTGTCTTCTCCATACAGTACCATCATCAGTTTGTACCTCGTGGAGGAGACCGATTCGTCTTAAGATTTTGCCAAATTTCCACTTCATATGTGGATCTCAGTAATTTCTGGCTTGCACTCTGTTTCCAATAGCGAAATTTCTCAATGTTTTAGTCGGGGTTTCGGGTTTCTCTGAGTTAGGTTTACATTGTTTATCCGAGGAGAACATAACATGTAAATGAGTTCTCACTTCTCTTCCAAACATTAACTGATAGGGCGTAAGCCCGTTTCGGCCGGGGGTGCGATGCAGTAAATTTTTGATGATTATCAGTTTCTCATTTAAACTGTCACTCTTGTTTGGTTACCATTTATGAGATTTTCACGCTTTTTGTGACCCTTACACATCAGCATACCTCTGTAAATGATAGCGAAGCAGATCGGAAAATTAAACACAGAATTAACACAGGATGAATGGAATGAGGCAGGTCACAGGAACAATTTGCGATGCTAGCATTAATCTTAAAATTAAGAGGAACATTTATAAAACAATGGTTAGACCTGCTGTCCGGTATGCAGCAGTATGTTGCGCCACAAAACGGATGAATTAAAGGCAATTGCGTGCAGCTGAGTTGAGAATGCTAAAACGGATTTGTGATGTTACGTGAATAGATAGAATAAGAAATGAGTATGCACGAGGAAGTTAACGATACCGGTGACTTAAAAGTTGCGTGGAAATCGGTAATCATGGTATGTGCATGTGATGCGGTGGCATGAATAAAATATCGTCAAGTAAGTTTTGAGTTTTGTGCGTTTTGTTTTGAGTATGAATGTGGATGGCTTTACAAGTTAAGAGAAGACCAAAAACACGATGGACTGACTGAGTGAAAAAGTCTATTATGGTTAAAAACCTTAAACACTGTAGAGAGAAAAAAATACTGAATGAAGACTTAATTTTTATTAAAAAAATAATACGTACTGCCTTCAAAGAGTTTTAAATAAGCGCTTGTCCGAACCGGGAATCAAACCCGCTAAATATTATTTTGTTACACCAAAATCACATCTTATAATCTAATTATCTATTTAGCACCTGAGGTGCTGTTGTGCACAGCAATTCTTTCTATGATTCAGTATGTACTAAAGTCTTTATGAAAATTGTATGACACGCATTTAACTTACATTTGTTTATCTGATAATTGTTGTACTGCTCAAAAGCAAACATTTAGTTACCTCTGTCCATTTTCCACATCCAATTACCTTATTTCATGTGATCACTTATTATTTTCCTTATATTGAATGTTGTGACATTTTGTATCTAACATTGTCATCTGTCAGTTTTTCTTTTTATATGGTATAGAGCTAAGAGGTCGTCTATTTATTGTAAAGGTATCGTAAAACTAGTTTAAAGCCTTACTATATGTAGTGTAAAGCCATCTTATTTGTTCCTGACCGATAACCAATTAAGAAGTATTTGGATTTAAAACTAAAAAAGTCACTTCTAGAAGGTGTCATCTGTCAGTTTTTCTTTTTATATTGTATAGAGCTAAGAGGTCGTCTATTTATTGTAAAGGTATCGTAAAACTAGTGTAAAGCCTCACTATATGTAGTTTAAAGCCATCTTTATTGTTCCTGACCGATAACCAATTTAGAAGTATTTGGATTTAAAACTAAAAAAGTCACTTCTAGAAGCTTGGTAAGGGCTATAAAAGGCAACCATTAGTTTTACCAGGTCTTTTGACCCCGTCTTTTGACTCGTTCTTTTGGCTCCTTCTTTTGATACACCCTATTGGCTCGCTCTGTTGGCTTCTTTCGTTTCGTACTTTTTCTTGCTGTTTGTTGTGTTTTATGTTTTTCTAAAAGCTCTTTAAATATAAACATTTCAAAAAGTTAATCTCAGTGAATTTATTATTAACATCTTGTGTGCGTAAAGGTGTTCCGACTCACTCGATCACCTCCGATCCTCCCACTTGCGTCTTCTAGAGTAATTCGAGAACTATTGGAGTGATCTAAAAACGTGGCGTGAGACGCCGCCGCCTGAAGAAACAACAACCGACGCGAGCTCCCTCGCAACGGGCTGCGGGCTGATGGAGAGGCTGCTGGGAGCTCCCTCTCGATAGACTGCGGGCCGGAGGAGCGACGACGCGAGCTGATTCAACCGTGAGCTGCTTCGCGACCGTGAACATGGAGAGGCTGCTGCGAGCTTCCACTCGACAGACTGCGGACAGGAGGAGCGGCCGATGCGAGCTGCTTCAACCTCGAGCTTCGCGACCGTGAGCTCCCTCGTGTCAGACTGCGGGCTGGAGGAGCGGCCTACGCAAGCTACTACTAATCGACTTAATTTCTTATTCTTAATATCTTTTTCTACATTTTTTGTATTTTACATTCTAAAATTATATTAACATGTAACCACGTTTAGTCAGCCGGCTAAACGTTACGTTACACATAGCATCTAAAATAAAAGAATTACAATGAAATTTAATTTTCTTATTTTTTTTTCTGTTAGTTAACGCTCTTGAAACATCGTAATAAATATAATACAAGGTGGGGCAAAAGTACTGTCATAGTGTGAATTGGCTGCCATTTCGTTAAAATTAAAATGAGGACCGATATAATTTTTTCTATATAACAATATAGAAAAAATTATATCGGTCCTGCGACCACTTCTCACCACCGGGTTGATGCACATTTGTGCTCGTTGTACGGCATCCTCCCAAATGGTGATTCCTTCTTTAATTTTGGTTTTAAGACTTGCCAGGTTGTGGTTTGTGGTGTGGTAAATGCGAGATTTCTAAAAGCCCTCAAGAAAGAAGTCTGGCGCCTTCAGATTTGGCGATCTGGCCGACTAGTTAAAACCAAAATGGGAGATCAAATGGCCCCGAAAGTGGTGTTTAAAATTTTTCATCATTGCATGAGCTGTGTGACTGTGTGTATCGCTCCATTGCATTGTTAACAAATTATACATCTGTCTACAACATTTATTTCAAATCCCAATGACATTATGACTACATTAGCTAAAGTTATGGTATATTCACATTATACCATTATTTTACTCCACCTATTTAACCCTACTAAGCATTTTCTACTCTTTATTAAGCCTGAACGAACACAGAAAAAAGAAAGCATTTTTCTAGAAGAATTTATTTTTGACGTAATCTCATAAAAACGTTATCTTTTAGTACGCACGTATTTCCCCAGGTTTCGAGCTAACCAGTGTCAAAGGCTTTTGTAAACTTTTTAGGGAACCATAAGCATGTACGAAACCAGACGTTAGATTTTAAAATGACTCGCGGAGTCGCTTAGAACAGTTTCTAACTAACTCGACTGGTTGACTGAGTAATTTAGAAGTTCATATCATCCAATTATAGCCAAAGTAATGTTTACGAAAATAACTTCATGATAATAAGATCCTATGTTTAAGTCAATTTAGACACTAATAGATGATAGCATATTTAAGTTAACATTAAAAAACTACTTCTTATCTTTCTAATTTATGTTCACAAAAGCATACTTTATCACAGCAGATGAAGCCACTTAAAGAATAAACTGAAAAGGCTCAGTTTCTGGATTACGATCAGTTTTAGATTCTAGGTTTCGCTCACCGATAAAGCCTCAGATCAAATATGTCACACAAATCTAAAGCGGGTAAACTAGCGGCATGAGGATAATGAAAATAGACTGTTTTACGATACATTGTTTTGTTCACTGAATGAAAGAAATTTTAAAAACAAGGTTATAAAACTGTGTAAAAATATTCCACGTTAATTTAATTACTTGATAATGAATTATAGGGATACATAAGACGATTATTTATACAAAACAAGATGTAGCTGAGATGCGAAGTTACTGAAAGTTCGTTTTAATCTATATTCACTGTCATCAAATATCCCACCAAAACCCGGATTCAGTCAGCCATGCCAAAAGTCAACTCCTGCCAACGACTGGTACAAATAGACATTCGTTTGTAGTGAGGCAATCCTAAATTAAGGCATTTGCAATGTTCTTTTTATTATCCATAACGATTCAGGACATCTCTGCTCCATTAATAACAGACAAGAGACAGGCTCTCGACTGCTCGACGGACGACAGTTAAGACTTGATTATTCTTAATGAAGACGCGAATTTAAGATAATTCATTTCTTAAAATATAAACAGCAATGCAATTTTTTTTTTTTTTTTTACATTTATTTAACTTGAACACGTTGGTCCGCTGGTTAGTACAAAAACAAGTTATCAACTAAGGGTTAGTATTTTGCCCACCCGCTCCTACCGCGAGGAAACAGAAGCCCCCTCCCCCGATATACGTCCAGGAAAAGTCCAAATGGACTGAAATCTCTAAAATGTGTGTTGATCGCAAGATCAACTATACTAACGCCCGATCCACCCTCCAGGGGATCAAAGTTACGGTCCCCACGTCTGCGGACTTTAGGGACCTCTCCCGCGCCCTACGTGAAAGGAACTACTCCTTTCACACTTACTCCCTTCCGGAGGAAACCCCTACACGCGTCGTTATTAGGCGCGTTCCACAGGAAATCTCCACCGTGGAGATTAAGAGTGACCTTGTCTCACAAGGCATACCAGTTTCCGCCGTCCATCGCTTACATAAAGCGAGACAGGGCCTAGTCTACGACATGGTCCTGGTCATCTGTGACCCCACAGAAGGTCACCACCCGATTTTTAAAGTTAAGTCGGTGTGTTCGCTCTCAGGCATCTCAATAGAGAAGCCTTACAGAGCTCAATTAATTGGACAGTGTCATCGCTGCCAATTATATGGTCACTCGCAGTCCAACTGCTATGCCACCCCTAGATGCGTCAAGTGTCTAGGAGAGCATGGCACCGCCGACTGTACCCGCCCTAAAGATAGGGAACTATGTTTAGAGCCTCCCAGCTGTGTACTCTGCGGCCAATCGGGACACCCGGCAAATTACCGGGGCTGTCCTAAGGCCCCGAAGTCCTCCTCTCCCAAACTCGCGAAACGCGCGAGCGACCGCCAGCACAGGGAAAGCCCCTGGGGAAAGCCTCCTTCCGCGCTGATGCCGGAGCGGCTCCGTCCGCAGAGGCCGTCTCCCTGGGCTAACCTAAATCACCTGAAGGCTCCCGCAGCTTCGGTGCCCTCTATCCCCGCGCAACCAGCGCAACCCGCTCAAATTCCAGCGCTGATGGCTTCCGCCATCCCAGCGCCTTTGGTAGCCCCCGCGGCCCCTACGGCCTCTCCAGCGAAACCTCAGGGAACCCAGGGCCGAAACAGCGCCCAAATTATACTTAGTACATACGCGGCTCTCTTCACCACCGCCGCGGACAAAATGGCGGAAGAAATCGTTGCTGCAAACGGCAACGCACTCCGCCTTATGGAAATCCTCAGCGCGTATCCCGAGATCGCGCAAGTCCTACACTCACTCAAATATTAATTCTCAATGGATAATAAGAGAGTAAACAGTAACAAACCCCGATCCCTTAAATTAGGCTTCTTCAACGCAAATGGCGTTTCAGGTCAACGCGATGAGATCGCCGCTTTCCTCCGCGACCATCAGCTTGACATCCTCCTCATACAGGAAACCTTTTTAAAACCGCATCACCGAAACCCGAATATTGCCAACTATAAACTAGTTCGCAATGACAGGTCTCGATGCCACAAGGGCGGCACACTAATATACTTTAGGAAATCCTTGTATTGCATCCCTATCGACCCACCTTCTCTCTTCTCCCATCTGGAGACCTCTATCTGTCGGCTCGGCATGACTGGTCATCAACCGATCACCATCATCTCTGCTTATATTCCACCAGACAATGGTCCGGAGGATCCCATCTCGCTCCAAAAGGACTTTACTGCCCGTATGAGTGACTCCGTCATCTTGGCGGAGGATCTTAATGCCAAGCACCCGGCGTGGAATAGTAGCACAACTTCAACCAGAGGTAGGTTAGTTTTCAAGTTAGGCGAATCCCTTAACTTTGACGTCATCGCTCCAATGAGCCCGACTCACTTCCCAGGTAATCCTAATCACCTTCCCGATGTTCTCGATGTAGCGCTGCTCAAGAATGTGAACCTCCGTTTGCAATCGATTGAGACGTTCCACGAGCTAAACTCTGACCACCGCCCTGTAGTCATGCATCTTGCACCCTACTCGGGCCCGATCGACCCCAACCGCCCCCCTCAGACCCAGACGATAACCGACTGGAGGAAAGTAAGCGAAAGACTGAAATCCACCACGTCGCCTCACTTAGACACCATCCCCGATCACTTAGTGTCAGTCGCCGACACGACGGCCGCAATCGACTCGTTTACAGAGCACGTACAATCCGTATTGACGGATTGTTCACGGGAAGTTCCGGTGATGGAAGACCATCGCTGGAAACTACCTGCTGACGTACGTGACCTGATAACCGAGAAGAACGCGGCCATCCGTGCCTACGACTCCTTCCCTTGTGACGCGAACAAAGCCCACATGCGCCATTTACAGCGTGCTGTAAAGAAACGCATAGGGGAGGTTCGCTCTGAGGGCTGGAACAAGATGCTCAGCGAACTCGAGCCCACTCATCAAGCCTTCTGGCAATTACAGAGGAAATTGCGTTCCTCAGAAGAGGTCTCTATGCCTCCTCTCATCCGCCCCGACAATAGTGTCGCTTTCGACAGTCCCGATAAGGCTGAATGTCTTGCCGACAGCCTAGAGTCCCAATGTTCTCCCAGCTCCCAACCAGTAGACCAAGCTCACCTGAACAAGGTCGACGCTGAAGTCGAACGAAGAGCCTCCCTCCCTCCCGTCGAAGACCCTGATGATCCTCTGCCTCCCGTCACTCCAGACGAAGTGCACGACATCATTAAAGGGCTCCACGCTCGTAAGGCCCCCGGTTCGGATGGTATTACCAATAAGGTATACAAACTCCTTCCTGCCCCGCTATTAATGCTTATGACCGCCATCTTCAATGGCGCCTTGAGCAACAACATCTTCCCACAAGCATGGAAAGAAGCCACCGTCATCGGTATCCCAAAGCCAGGCAAGCCAAAGTCTGAGCCCTCCAGCTACCGCCCTATTAGTTTACTCAATGTTCTCGGCAAAATCTACGAGAGGCTTATTTATAAGCGTCTCAAAGACTACGCCGAAGCAAAGAGCCTCATTCCCAACGAGCAGTTTGGTTTCCGTAGCCATCACTCGGGCACCCAACAGGTCCACCGTATAGTAGAGCACTTATGCGCTGGTCTGCAGCGTAACGCGACGACGGGTGTGCTATTCTTCGACATAGCGAAAGCATTCGACAAAGTCTGGCACAACGGCTTGATATACAAGCTCTACCAACTAGGAGTGCCAGATCGTCTCGTGCTCATCTTACGAGACTTTTTGTCGAACCGGACCTTTCGCTATCGCGTCGAGGGAGCACTCTCGTCCCCTCATCCTATTCGCGCCGGTGTCCCTCAGGGTTCCGTACTATCTCCTCTCGCCTTCACGCTGTTCACTAGCGATATCCCAAAAAGTAAAAAGGCTCAGTTGGCTCTCTTCGCCGACGACACTGCCGTTTACTATACCGGTCACTGTCCCAACGCTATAGCTCGTACACTCCAAACCTCCGCAAACGTCTTAGGCGCTTGGTTCCGAAAATGGAGAATCGAGGTCAACCCCGATAAGAGTCAGGCGGTTCTCTTCTCGAGACGTCGTCGACTCCCTCCCCCACTTCCCAGCCCGATCACTATGTACGGCAAGCCCATCCCTTGGGAGAAGCAAGCCAAATACCTAGGCGTGATCCTCGATGAGAACCTTACCTTTAAGGCTCATATTAAGGCGGTTCGCGCGCGCGCCTCCTTCGCTCTTAGCAGGCTGCAATTCGTACTGACAGCCCGTAGTAAACTGTCCCTCAAATGCAAGCTCCGCATCTATACCGCAGTCATCCGTCCCATCATGACCTATGCCTGCGTTGTATTTGCGCACGCTCACCCACGTCATCTCCATAAGATGCAGACCCTCCAAAACCGTTTCCTCAGAAGGGTCACGGGTGCCCCCTTCTATGTCCGTAATATCGATCTTCACGTCGACCTCAAAATGCCAACCATAAAACAGTTCATGAAACGCTTATCAAAGCGTTTCTTCGACTGCGGCATCAAACATTCTAACCCCCTGATTACAGCGGCCGCCCGCTACACTCCCTCTCGCATTAGCAGTATTCGCCGACCAAGGCATACTTTAATCGACCCCGACGACGCCACTACCCTCCTCCAGGAGAGTAGTAAGGCCACTAGCACGCTACTTAAGCCCAAAACCCGATCGCCGTCCTACCGCCCTCGCCGCCGAGGCCCGCCGCGACGCCCAAATCGACGCCCCTTCCGACCCTTGCTCGAGCCAGCCCGCGCCGCTGAGCCTGTAGCTTTAAATTCGTCCCTAACTAATACCAATCCTGATCCAGCTAGTCATTTGCTGCCCTTCCAGCGACGCCCTAAGCCGAGGTTCGTACCCCACAGGGGGTGCCCTTAGCGTTGTCGCTTAGTTTTAGTTAGTATAAAAGTTTAAGTCCTGGCTGGAGGCCTTAATTTATTAGGGAATCCACAGGCAAGTCCGCTTAAGCAGACGACAACCGCATAGGTTGACCTGCGAGATGCCAAACAAACAAACAAAAAAAAAAGGGTTAGTATTTATTAACTAAGTGTACATTATTCATCAGCGCCGCACAAGCAACCGGACAGAGCGTCTCAGTATTGTCTAATGATTTGAGGACGAGGATTATATTTTTCCGTATTACTTATGCTAGAATAATTTGTTTCTGACCAGTAAACTTTCAGTCCATCACTATTTTACGGGCCTGTGTTTTGCTTTCGATTTTGCATACTCCAGATTATCTTTGGATGAGACCCTAATTTTGTTATAGCATCGTTTACTAAGTTAGGTAATGTTCCAGAATAGCTTAAGCGGAAATGCTGATAATTACGCGTTTTCATCATCTGGTTAATTTTAAAACGGTCTATTAGATTTCATTGTGTAGTATTATGTCGGCTTGTGTGCTGGTTTGGCACTGAGCCAATGAGGTCGATGTCAACAATCAGGCAATTTTATGATTGTGCTTTCGTTTTTGAGACAAAGACAAATTGTTTTAATATACAAGAAGTTATATGTAAAGAGAGATAACCTACCAAATGTTCTAGTTACTTTAGCCACACGTTGGGTTTGGGATGTTTCGACAGTCTTAGAATTTATGATACAGTGAAATAAAATATAACCTTTTCAAAACACTCACAAAACAAAAACTTAGCCTTGTTCTAATATCTTCATCGAACAGATAGAATTTTGGCTTAAAAGGGCGGCCTCTCTCAAGACAGAAAAAAATCAAGTTTGACCCGTGCTTCCTTGCCTACCCCTCTCATCAAACACGACAAAAACCAAACACAATCCCTTCCCGCCACCAGAAACTTTTCGCCCGGCATATATCGATAGGTATATGTTTTTGAATCTTGTGTAATGAGTTTATGCAAAATAATCAGATGAAACCATTCTATTTAATGTAGCTAAGTATCAATTTCTATTTTCATATATTTATTAGAGTTCCGTACCTTAAAAGAAAAAAAAAACCCTCTAAGATCACTTCCTGATAAAATAGGCCCATATTTAATTAATATGGGTAAGTATAAAATATTTACATGCATGAATTTTCACCCATATTAATTATACTGGGGAAACGTGGGTGCATTATAGGACTTCTCTGCCTTACCCTTCTGGGATTACAGGCGTGATCTAATGTTATGTTATAAATTAGATGACAACGTTAGGCCAAATACAACTCAAATTGGATATGACTATTTTCAGGACGTTAGCATCAATCGCATAGACTGGCCCTGACCTGAATCTAATTCTACACGCTTGGGGCGAGTTTGAGAGGTATGTAAGAAATCGGAACCCCGCCCCAGGTACACCGAGACCTGAAACATGCGTATGTGGAAGAATGGACCAATATCCCACAACATTGCTTAAGAAACTTAATAAAAAGCGTGCCCAATCGCCTGGCAGCTGTGAGAAAAGCCCGAGTGGGCAATACAAAGTATTCATTTTGTTTTAAAATTCATTTTAGTTTGTATGTGAGATGCTAACAACTATTTTTATAAGTAAAAATTATTCATCACATAGACACACAACTTCGATTCAATTTTATTACATATATTTATTTAGTATAGATATAGATATTTTGAAACGTATGGTAAGGCGTAATGATGATATCCAACTTTGACACAGACGTTATATCTGTCAACTTTATCAATTACATGTCTATAATTATCACGTAACAAATTAAGTAAGATTAAAATTGCTTATAGGTCGTATAGGCTAGATTGTAATCAATTATCAAGAAACCGCTTCTTTTTAATAAAGGATAAACAATACATGTCGATTACATGTAAACGACGACGCTTCCCACTCACTAAACTTCTAGTCGTGTTAAATATGATTTACTCCGTGATGTCTTTATAACAATAAAATACGGCATTACTTTCACAGATGGCAGCAAATGTGCAACATCCTTAGCATTAAAAGTTCAATTCAGTACGCGCTTAGCAGATATTGGCCGTATTTCCCACAAATCGACGAAAAGACTGTAAATAAAGATGTGACTCGCTTCCTGTACAAAGCGCCTATGTGAGAGTAATCTCGTTTATAGGGGTAACTAGAGATTTCCTTATCTAGCGCAAGCTAGAGAATATTATTATGCGGGTAATGTCCCACGTCTCGGATTATGTGCCACATGTGATAGTGTTGCGGATATAAATGTTATGAAGTGCATCAGCAGCCTTCAGTTAATCTTTCTAGAGCAGTGGGTTGGTGGTTGTAAGCCGATAACGGAGCTTATAGCAGTTATGCTTGGTAGACTGCACCGGACGTGCTTAGTACACAACGAATACCTATTAGGTAGCCGTAACCGAACCGAACTGTAGGCAAAATTATTTAATCTTTGTCAAAGGTAAAGACTGATTCACAAGGTGCAACTTCATTGCCATTTTCACGCCCTAAGTTTATTATTTATAAATTATTTAATAATCAAGGCACACCAACGACATATTTACAAGAATAAAAATATTGTTCTAGTAGTCATGGGTCTTCAATACTGCGGAAATACATCACAACATTCCTATGAAAAGGTGAACATTACCATTCGATTAATTTTTAAATCATTAACATTATTAGCATTTGAAATTTGAATAATAACGAAATAAATTTGCGTAATATTAAAATGAAAAAAACACAACACAAAAAAGCCATTTTTGGTAACGCACAGACAGGAAATTTGTGGTCATTTTCTTCCAAACTGTCATTTTCGTGATTTCTGCTCAGATTATCGAATTTATGGATACGACACGACATCCGTGGTACTTGTTCGATTTGTTTTTAACCGACTTAAAAAAGTGGCCAAACGTGGTCACAAGTAATACATTTTAAAATATCAAAGACATTTAGAAAAAGAAAATAAAAAGATTAAAGTTGCAGCTCTCGTAGGCCGCTCCTCCGGCCCGCAGTCTGACACGAGGGGGGCTCACGGTCGCTAAGCAGCTCGAGGTTGAAGCAGCTCGCGTCAGCCGCTCCTCCGGCCCGCAGTCTGACGAGTGGGAGCTATCTGTAACCGCTCCACCAGCCCGTAGCCCGTTGCGAGGGAGCTCTCGTCGGTTGGGGTTAGACGGGGAGAAATCCGCGAGGCACTCGATCTTAGAAACGAAAAAAATTAATGATGTAAGTGGAGACGTCAGGATATCTCGTCCCAGTGTACTGGAAACGTCACCAACACGTCTCGAACTCATCTCGAAGAGGCAAGAGGGAGGGTTGCAGGTGATAGAATGAGTCGAACACCCTCACGTACACGAGATATTAATAATAAATAAGTTCACTAGGCTTCACTTTTAGTAATGTTTTATGTTTAAGGAGCTTTAGAAAAAAACATGACGGATGAATAGAGCGAAGGAAAATAAAAGAAGGAAACGGGTTAAAACTTATGGCTGCTTTATATAGTGCCTGGCCGAGCTTTCAGAAGTGACTTTTTTAGATTTTCAAATTTAAATCCAAGTACTTCCTATTTGGCCAGAAACAATAAATATGGCTTACAGTGAGAACTTGGCTTTACGCTAGTTTTACAATAGCTTTAGAAAAATAGCTGCCCTGTTAACTCCATAGCATAGAAAAAAAATCTGACAGATGACAATGTAAGAAAATATCAAATTATAAAATCATTCCGGTATATTATGAAAGTAATAACAAGAGATTACATTAAATTAGATATTTTGATGTAAAATAGACAGAGGTTTCAAAAGGTTTGCCTTTCAGCAGTACAACTAAAATAAAGTGAAATGTGAGTCAAATGAGTGTCACACTATTTCCATAAAGACTTTGGTACTGAATCATAGAAAGAAGAATTACTGTTCACAACAGCTCCCTAAATGGTAAATGAATAAATAGAATGAAATATGTGATTTTGGTGTTACAAAATACCACAATAAGAAACAAATGAACGTTTGTTAGTTTAAATGGTCTGTGATAGAACTAAAATAATGTTAGGTGACACACAATTCGTGTCTTTGGTAGAGCTATAATAAAGTTGCGATCAATTTGGTATCCAAAATATTCTATTATCGTTGTGATCCTTGTGTACTTGTGCAATTGTAGTAAAATTGTTCGGTTTGGTTGTTGATTTCTGGATTGGTTTTGTTAGGCAGCATGCCTTTTTATTAAGCTTATTGTTTTGTAAGTATCTTCTAAATGTAGAATGAAAATTTATATTTAAAATAAATGCAACAGAATTGACTCTACGAGACAAAGTTTGAGATTATGTTTTTTGCGCTTGTTTTCAAGTTTTTGCTTTGGTCAGTCCCTACTGTTTAACCAAACACTTCTAACAGCTGACACTCTGTCTGTGCTAAGTATGTAGACCCTTTGTTATTGTAAGAAAACAATCCAAGCGACTTAGCATTGAGTGTACTCGAAATCGAATAATGCACAGACCCTTTTTTTCTGTCGGCGTTCGGCTCGTCAAAATGACGTCATGTTATTGTTAAGATTTTGTCTTCTAAAAAATGATGGGGAGGTGTGTTCTTAAACTGATTATTGTGAAGTAATGTATATTTATGAAAACAAAACATCAATTTTTTTTTTTTTAATAATGGTTTATTTATTTTTAATTATACTCGTAATGACCTTTACACAAGAAACTGGGAAAAAATTCCTCACCCTGACTACGAATTAGAATTACTAATAGATTTCAAGGAAAAACTGGGCTAATCCATCCGTAACCTGTTAGCTAAATTCATATAAATTACCACGACATAACTTTTCTTACTCAGCTACATTACTTTAGAGATATCGTCACAGTTGATCGGCCAAGCATTATTTTTGCTGTGGGACAAATTATCTCGATGAACTATGGAACAGATTTGGAAAGACTTCGTCCATTTCTCGTAAGTTGTGTCGTAAGCATAGATACGGTCATCGTTTGCGATACTTGCAGTTGGTACATTAAGAAAATGTACCAACTGTAATAAAGCTGCTAGTATTATTTTGTATCTCACTGCATCTACTGTCCACCATCTTCACGCTTACCGTCAACTGCTAGATAAACGAGCTCCAATAATATTATGTTAGCACGCGATATAAACATTATATGTTCTTGTATAACTTTGATGTTTACGTATCAATAGAGTTTTCAGCTTGTGCTTACCATCATATCTTTTATGAATAATTCCATCCCTCTGAATATTAAACTTTTAGATGTTACGATTTTCTTATTATATACTCATTGCTGATTTCAGCTAAATATATTCAAACTAGATATTTATATATACACATATATGTGAAATGGGTTGTTTAAAACGGTGTGTCAAATAACGGGAGAGTATTATTTTCTAAAAAAATATAAAACTAAATAATTGTTATTAAAATTAATGAAATATAATAATTTTCGACGTTTATCTCCGCGACTTTGCATTGACTTTAAAAGACAACTCCATTTACAAATAATAAGTATCATATTTATATCATCACCTTTAATTTGTTCAAGTCGTTTCAAAGCCCTTTAACTGACCTAAATTTTCTTGAAAAATTGTGCCTCAAAACAGTTTAATCTCTGTTCTGAAGTTTGTCTGGTACATAAAACACATCTTTTGAAAAAGTATAATGTTTTCCTCTCGGTCCCACTTATTAGTATTTTATTAGGTTCGGGGTAAAATTTGTCGTAATTGGGAGTTTAAGGGGAAGCGCCAGGGTAACCCTTTTTTCGTTTTGTCAGAATGTATGTTGTAAAAATTTTATTTGTGACCATACAGTGTTTTTCACTTTATGACACTTTAGTTTTCATTCCGTTACGTGTCTTGAAGTTTTTCAATCTACTTAGTTTCTAGCTACATTTATCGCAGTATATTCGTACAAAAGACGTAGATATATTCCTATAGGTACTTAACGTGTTCACAGGTAGAGTAACTATTACAACCTTAAATTATCAAACTCTGAAACTTTCAGAATTTTAATTAGTTTTGCACGTCCCGTAACTAAACATTTCGTTCTCAATAATTGAAACAAAACTAATTCGCTGTTACTACAATGGCTAACCTGATAAAAGATGAATGATGAATTCGTGGTCCTTATATTTATCATTACTACTTTCGTCCTCGTCTATAGCATGTGAATTAAAATAAAACAGTTGTTATGAATAGAAATCTAGAACCATCCGTAAATAAAATAAAAATCTTTACAAACGATACAATACACTGTACGTTGAACAAAGTTCAAAGGCAAATCAAAGTTTTGGCCTGATTTCCTTTAAGTTTTGCTGCCTGATTTACTTTAGCAACAGTTGGTCACCGGTCCACTTCTCATGTAATTGTATCAATAGGGATAAAAATGGAGTCTGTTAAATAGAACAATGAGAAAGAATTAAGACAGTCTTGAAGTAATCAGCGCGTAGGTATAAGTACTGGTGGTGGAGACAGGTGGTGCGGCGGGCGTCTGCAGAATATTTACGATGTAGCTAATTCCATACATTTAATCATCTGGCTCTTGCCGCTCTTTGGGGGAGGATTACGTTTAGCAGTAGATGATGAATCATCTGGCCAAATTACACGAAACCTACCAATTATTTCACAAAACTAATGCCTCGCTTAGTCGGGCACATGTGGCTGTAATTCCGACGATTGTTGGTACAACCCATAGGGATGCGGACGAGGACGTAATCTTTATACAATGTATTCGCCACCTAGATGTAGGAGACAAATTGCTAATCTTTTAGCATACAATATACAAAGTGACAAGGGTACATGTAGTGTACCGTCGATTACAGATAGTAGTGGTACTAATACTACTTTTGATACGCCTTGTAGTTTAAACTATTAGGTGCGACAACGGGTGAGCCGCACATGTTGAATGTTGTACATCAAAATATGCAGGGTCTGTCCGGCAAAGAGTTAGAATTAAGTTTATTTATGGAGAACTATGATGTTCAGGTGTTATGTTTGACTGAACACTGGTTGAAGGAACATGAAGAAGTGTTTATCAATGATGATAATTTTACTGTACAAAGCGCAATTGTAAGGAAAAGTGCCACTCGCGGTGGCTCTTTAGTTCTTGTCTCAAACAAGTTGAAATGTAAACAACGTTTAGATTTATTTAATCTTTCTATTGAGCGCACTATTGAGTTGTCTTGTGTTGAACTCGAGCGATATGTTATAATTTTCGTTTATCGACCCCCTTCTGGTGATTTTATTAGTTTTGAATCGGTAATGGAGGATTCTCTCAATAGATTAAAAACAAGTAATAAGAGTATAATTTTATGTGGAGATTTTAATATTAATATTTTAGATGTTACTCGTCTTCGTCCTCGTACTGTCTTAGAATTTAATTAACTTGTTTTTTGAACCAACTAGGATCACGGCATCTTCATCAACTTGTCTTGATAATATACTTAGTAATTGTGATGCCAAAAAGAAATTAGTGTTAAGTGACTTAACGTCCGACCACTGTGGTTTATTAGCTAGGTTCCCGATGTCATTACCTAAAAAGCCGCATAAACTTGAATGCAAGCCACATACAGCTAGTCGTTGTAACAAGTTTAAAAATAATATAGCTCATAGAATTATACCATCGTTAGTAGAACACGAAAATCTTAATGAAATGTACGGAGCCCTTTTTGATGTTGTGCAAAAAGAATACCAATCTATTTTCAAAACAAAAGCCATTAACATTAATGGCACCTCCGTTGGCTTCAACCAATGAGCTACTCCAGGTATTTATAAAAGTAGAGCGAGACTATACGAGTTATACGGTTTGAAAAAATACAGGTTTGATACCCCTTTCCTAGAGTATGTAAAAAAATATTCAAAATTATTTAAAAAGATTTGCGTTTTTGCTAAATCAATATTTTTAAGCAGTTCAATTAAAAATTCCAATAATAAAGTAAAAACTATAATATTATATATAGTTATAATATAACTACGACTTGCTCCTTAAATTCGTCGCCGTCTAAAGCTGAGAATCTTTTGAATAGTAGTGTGCCAAAATGTACTCGCATATTTAGCTTCGAACATGTAACGCCTAGTGATGTAATTAACGTCTTTAACACACTTAAATCTAAAAACACTGGTGATTACTGGGGCATCTCAATTAAACTTTTAAGTAATATAATAGATATCGTAGCCCCCTATCTAGCTGTTACTTTTAATAAATGTGTTGATATAGGAACTTTTCCTGACCTCATGAAGAGTAGTAAAGTCATACCATTATTTAAATCTGGTAATAAAAATAACATTGGCAATTTCAGGCCTATTTCTGTCTTACCAGCATTTAGCAGAATATTTGAAAAGTTAATACTTAAGCAGTTGCTAAGACATTTTAATTTAAATAACCTCCTTTATAATGAACAATATGGCTTTACAAAAGGAATACTCTGCGGCCAATCGGGACACCCGGCAAATTACCGGGGCTGTCCTAAGGCCCCGAAGTCCTCCTCTCCTAAACTCGCGAAACGCGCGAGCGACCGCCAGCACAGGGAAAGCCCCTGGGGAAAGCCTCCTTCCGCGCTGATGCCGGAGCGGCTCAGTCCGCAGAGGCCGTCTCCCTGGGCTAACCTAAATCACCTGAAGGCTCCCGCAGCCTCAGTGCCCTCTATACCCGCGCAACCAGCGCAACCCGCTCAACTTCCAGCGCTGATGGCTTCCGCCATCCCAGCGCCTTTGGTAGCCCCCGCGGCCCCTACGGCCGCTCCAGCGGCACCTCAGGGAACCCAGGGCCGAAACAGCGCCCAAATCATATTAAGTACATACGCGGCTCTCTTCACCACCGCCGCGGATAAAATGGCGGAAGAAATCGTTGCTGCAAACGGCAACGCAATCCGCCTCATGGAAATTCTCAGCGCGTATCCCGAGATCGCGCAAGTTCTACACTCACTCAAATATTAATTCTCAATGGATAATACGAGAGTAAATAGTAACAAACCCCGATCCCTTAAATTAGGCTTTTTCAACGCAAATGGCGTTTCAGGTCAACGCGATGAGATCGCCACTTTCCTCCGCGACCATCAGCTTGACATCCTCCTCATACAGGAAACCTTTTTAAAACCACATCACCGAAACCCGAATATTGCCAACTTTAAACTAGTTCGCAATGACAGGTCTCGATGTCACAAGGGTGGCACACTCATATACTTTAGGAAATCTTTGTATTGTATCCCTATAGACCCACCTCCTCTCTTCTCCCATCTGGAGACCTCTATCTGTCGGCTAGGCATGACCGGCCACCAACCGATCACCATCATCTCCGCTTATATCCCACCCGACAATGGTCCGGAGGATCCCATCTCGCTCCAAAAGGACTTCACTGCCCTCTTCGGTATGAGTGACTCCGTCATCTTGGCGGGGGATCTTAATGCCAAGCACCCGGCGTGGAATAGTAGCACAACCTCAACCAGAGGTAGGTTAGTTTTCAAGTTAGGCGAATCCCTTAACTTTGACGTCATCGCTCCAATGAGCCCGACTCACTTCCCAGGTAATCCAAATCACCTTCCCGATGTTCTCGATGTAGCGCTGCTCAAGAATGTGAACCTCCGTTTGCAATCGATTGAGACGTTCCACGAGCTAAATTCTGACCACCGCCCTGTAGTCATGCATCTTGCACCCTACTCGGGCCCGATCGACCCCAACCGCCCCCCTCAGACCCAGACGATAACCGACTGGAGGAAAGTAAGCGAAAGACTGAAATCCACCACGTCGCCTCACTTAGACACCATCCCCGATCACTTAGTGTCAGTCGCTGACACGACGGCCGCAATCGACTCGTTTACAGAGCACGTACAATCCGTATTGACGGATTGTTCACGGGAAGTTCCGGTGATGGAAGACCATCGCTGGAAACTACCTGCTGACGTACGTGACCTGATAACCGAGAAGAACGCGGCCATCCGTGCCTACGACTCCTTCCCTTGTGACGCGAACAAAGCCCACATGCGCCATTTACAGCGTGCTGTAAAGAAACGCATAGGGGAGGTTCGCTCTGAGGGCTGGAACAAGATGCTCAGCGAACTCGAGCCCACTCATCAAGCCTTCTGGCAATTACAGAGGAAATTGCGTTCCTCAGAAGAGGTCTCTATGCCTCCTCTCATTCGCCCCGACAATAGTGTCGCTTTCGACAGTCCCGATAAGGCTGAATGTCTTGCCGACAGCCTAGAGTCCCAATGTTCTCCCAGCTCCCAACCAGTAGACCAAGCTCACCTGAACAAGGTCGACGCTGAAGTCGAACGAAGAGCCTCCCTCCCTCCCGTCGAAGACCCTGATGATCCTCTGCCTCCCGTCACTCCAGACGAAGTGCACGACATCATTAAAGGGCTCCACGCTCGTAAGGCCCCCGGTTCGGATGGTATTACCAATAAGGTATACAAACTCCTTCCTGCCCCGCTAATAATGCTTATGACCGCCATCTTCAATGGCGCCATGAGCAACAACATCTTCCCACAAGCGTGGAAAGAAGCAACAGTCATCGGTATCCCAAAGCCAGGCAAGCCAAAGTCTGAGCCCTCCAGCTACCGTCCCATTAGCTTACTCAACGTTCTCGGCAAAATCTACGAGAGGCTTATTTATAAGCGTCTCAAAGACTACGCCGAAGCAAAGAGCCTCATTCCGAACGAGCAGTTTGGTTTCCGTCCACAACACTCGAGTATCCACCAGGTCCACCGTATCGTAGAGCACTTGTGCGCCGGTATGCAGCGTAACGCGACGACGGGTGTGCTATTCTTCGACATAGCGAAAGCCTTCGACAAAGTCTGGCACAACGGCTTGTTATACAAGCTTTACCAACTAGGAGTGCCAGATCGTCTCGTACTCATCTTACGAGACTTTTTGTCGAATCGCACCTTCCGCTATCGCATCGAGGGTGCACTCTCGTCCCCTCATCCTATTCGCGCCGGTGTCCCTCAGGGTTCCGTCATATCTCCTCTAGTTTTCACGCTGTTCACCAGCGATATCCCACAGAGTAAAAAGGCTCAGTTGGCTCTCTTCGCCGACGACACTGCCGTTTACTATACCGGTCATTGTCCCAATGCTATAGCTCGTACTCTCCAAACCTCCGCAAACGTCTTAGGCGCTTGGTTCCGGAAATGGAGAATCGAGGTCAACCCCGATAAGAGTCAGGCGGTTCTCTTCTCGAGACGTCGTCGAGTCCCACCCCCCCTTCCCAGCCCGATCACTATGTACGGCAAGCCAATCCCTTGGGAGAAGCAAGCCAAATACCTAGGCGTGATCCTTGATCAAAACTTAACGTTCAAAGAGCACATTAAGGCTGTTCGCGCGCGCGCCGCTTTCGCTCTTGGTAGACTCCACTTTATTCTGACAGCCCGTTGCAAACTGTCACTTAAATGCAAGCTGCGCATCTACACCGCAGTCATCCGTCCCATCATGACCTATGCCTGCGTTGTATTCGCGCACGCTCACCCACGTCATCTCCATAAGATGCAGACCCTCCAGAACCGTTTCCTCAGAAAGGTCACGGGTGCCCCCTTCTATGTCCGTAATATAAATCTCCACATCGATCTTAAAATGCCTACCATAAACCAGTTCATGAAACGCTTATCGAAGCGTTTCTTTGACTGTGGCATAAAACACCCCAACCCCTTGATCTCAGCGGCCGCCCGCTACACTCCTTCCCGTATTAGTAGTATTCGCCGACCAAGGCATACCTTAATCGCCCCCGACGACGCCACTACCCTCCTCCAGGAGAGTAGTAAGGCAACCAGCACGCTTCATAAGCCCAAAACCCGATCGCCGTCCTACCGTCCTCGCCGCCGAGGCCCGCCGCGACGCCCAAATCTACGCCCCTCCCGACCCTTGCTCGAGCCAGCCCGCGCCGCTGAGCCTGTAGCTTTAAATTCGTCCCTAAATAATATCATTCCTGATCCAGCTAGTCATTTGCTGCCCTCTTCCAGCGACGCCCTAAGCCGAGGTTCGTACCCCACAGGGGGTGCCCTTAGCGTGTAGTCGCTTAGTTTTTATTTAGTATTTAAGTTTAAGTCCTGGCTGGAGGCCTTAATTTATTAGGGAATCCACAGGCAAGTCCGTCTAAGCAGACGACAACCTCATAGGTTGACCTGCGAGATGCCATTTAGAAAAAAAAAAAAAAAAAAAATTACAAAAGGACGTTCAACTACAGATGCGGGTGTTGTTGTTGCGCCACTTCTTCTTCCCAGCTAAAGCACTAGGAAGTGGTGAAGGGCGGGCGTTTTGGGGGACTGTCTCATGTAATTTTGCCGTTCGAAAAGTGCTGATTCTCAGCCTAATTTGAATAAATGGCTTTTGAATTTGATTTTTTTTAATATGCTTAAAGTCACGAATAAAGTAACGACGGGGAGATAGGTTCGTCAAAAGGGTTTTCTGTGGGAACTTAGCTTATGTGATTGCTTCTTTGATTTTGATCATTTATAACCTTTAGATTTGCACCTATATCTTTATATTTGTAACTATGTAGTTTATAACTATTATTAAGGAGATTACGATTGCGTACATTGTCCTACTTCAGCTAATTTCCAAAGAATCTACAATGTTAACTTCCAAAGAAAGGTCATTGACGCACTGCAACTGCTACAAACTAACCTCCACGCGACACCGCAACCTTTACTTAAACTCTCCACTCGATAAGTTAATATTCAGTTACTTCATAGTAGGAGTCGCCTACTCCCCTTTCCAAATCCCCCTGCCCTACTTGCCGAACAAACAAGATATCTACGAGAACTTGACCCGAGTCCTAGTCGTGAGATGTTTCGTACATATTTGATTGAAGGAACATCTGATATATCACGTGCTTAACTGAAGTAGAACAAGTTTGCGAAGCTTAGTGTACTTTTGGAACTTTCATAATCAACATAGTTCTGTAGATAATTATTACACTCGCTGCAACTACTGTTAGTACCAATTCCTTCTCAGCTTATGCTTTATAAATTGTTCTATAAACGAACTTGGAGAGTTTAAAAAACCTATTGTTTAAGTATTTAGGGTTCCGTAATCAGCAAACTTAAAGTGTCGCCATGTCCATCCGTCTGTCCGCAGCTTAGCTCAGAGACTCTTAGTACTAGAACGCTGTAATTTACCATGGACATACTTTATTAGTCACGAAGAAAAACACAATTTTTAGGTTCCGGTATCCGTTTGCGAAGTATTAAGCTTTAAAGTGCTAATATTTGTTAAAGTCAGGTGTCCCCCTCATCTGCCAACTAAATGGTTGGTTTTGAATATTTAGAAAGAATCACGGCAGTATTAAATACAACGAAGTTAAAAAGTAAACTATCACAGCTAAGTATGTTTTACAAATTAACGAGTAGTAGTTGACCAACTTATATTTGCAGTTGGAATGCATGGGAGAATATGTTTTTAAACTACAATATAGACGCACTAGGATAGTTTTTTATTTTTACTTTCCACAAAATGATTTTCATTCTCTACCGCTTATCAATAGTTTCATATGTAGAAATATTCCTGGTCACGAAATTGAAAACATAACGAAATTATTAACATTTGTGAAAACTTGCATCATTGTTCTGTATGGTAGGTAAGTTTGTTTTTTTACGATTTCGCGGTTTTGGTTAAAATTTGGCACACAGATAGACCATGAGCTTAATGAAAGGTGACATATGGCCTTAGACTTAGGCTACTTTTCATTCTTGATCGCAGACAAACTCTACAGTATTCTTATATAACCAAGATCTATTATTGTTGACTGCCTCGTTGGTCTAATTCGCAAGAGCTACTGCTGAGCATGAGGTTCTGGGTTCGATTCCCAGGTCGGGCAAAGTGTTATTGGGTTTGTCTATATAGAATTTCTCAGTCGCAGCCCGGAGTCTGGATTTGTGGCCGGTTGATGGCAATAGGCTCGCCCCCTATTACATGCTACTTAAGCATAACTGGCGAAATGCGGGTGTACTATAGGTACCCCTATTCGTGTTTGTTGACATTTGTAGAAACATGACAATATAGCTTGCGTCAAAACTAAGGACTCGTTTTTTTATAATCAGATACCTACTTATGCTTTTTAGATGGATAGGGTGAAAATACTCTTTGATGACATGACTTTGTTAAATATTTGTTGGTACGTGCATATTGCATTTCACGAAAGTACTATCACGTTATTGAATTTTACTATATTATATCTTCCATGATATCGTCGGTGTGGAGACGCTTGAGGGAGGCCTAGAAGTCCAGCAGTGGTCGTCTGTCGGCTGAAATGATGATGATTATGTTTGATACCATGTTTATAGGTATAAACCATTACTGATCTAAATTCGTGACCCTGATTTATATATTTCACTAGCTGACCCCGTAAACGTTGTTTTGCTTCTTTTTTTTTAAATAGATGACCGATTCTCAGACCTATCCGATATGCACACAAAATGTCAAATTAATCGGTCCAGCCGTTTCGGATGAGTTTGTTAACAAACATTGCGACACGAGAATTTTATACATTAGTAGATTTTAATATTGGTATAACTGATAAACAAATTCATAACTGAGAAAATTTTCTTGGCAAAATGTAAATCCTAACAGTCGGCACACCGCAAAGCTTCTAATTACAGTCGCCATATTTTACAAGCTTCAGAGCAAACTCAAGATGACTGTTGACAACAATTCTCCCTGAGGTGGCTTAATTAAAAGCCGAAATTTTCGGACAGCAACCCTGATTTATCAGCTTGCTACTTAAAATATTCATCGGATTAAAAAAATACTAAAGAACAATTTGCTTTTAACTTGGCCTTAAATAACGTTGACAAAATTAAAATGTTAATATTTAAAAGTGGAACATTAATTGGCGTTTTCTTTCGTATTTTGTTTTTGTATTCTCATTCTTCGGCTCATTTTTAATATTGTTTCTTTGCAAAAAAATGTTAACAATACATTTATTTCGCTATTGCGGTACAACGTAGAGCCATAATTCATGATATTAGTCATGGTCGATGAGATTCTGTGCTCGGGTCACAGGATTTTTTCTGGCTTTGTGTGTTTCTGGTTGTTAATGGGCCCACCCATTAGCAATCCGGTCCAGCATGGAATATCCATACATGAATATCTATAAAACTGAATTTACTTCAACCGAAAAAGAGTAACTTGTTTGTTTGTGATGAAATTTAAAAGGCTACGCTATGAAAATAATTTATGTCACCTCGCCATCCCAGTGTCACTGTCTTCAATTCATATGCAAAGCCAAATTAATCATATTACTTTGAAAATATCGCACTTAAATGAGCTGAATTCTAAATGGCTTTTATTCAGTTCAAGATACGATGTCCTGAATAACAACCACGTTATAAAATATCTACGTACAAAACAAATATCGCACTCACACAATTGTAAAACCGTTAAAGGTTTCAAAGCATCCCACAGTGGTACCGCCGCCGAACAAAGGCGGTCATAAATACTGAAAATCTCATTTAATGATTTTTTTTCGTGGGAAGTGGTAGCAATAAAAACTCATAATATATTAGTGTATATGTAAGTTAATACATAATGAGATATATTTGATAATTTGTTAACACGAAAAGAATAATAAAATTAATATTAAAATATTAAGTGTGCTTGTCCCCCGTTCTGAAGCGTTTTTGACAATAAATAAAAACTCTTCATGTTGGGGTGTATTCTCTATGTGTCAAAAAGACACAACTAAATAGATAAATGAAAAAATAAAAATGGAAATCAATAGATATTTTACATGAAATCGACTTAAAATTAGAACTTACTTAACAGATTTAAAATTAGCTAGACTTGCAATAAATCTAAAATTTGATTTGACATTGCGCTTTTTTTCTTACGGGGAAGTTTCCGAAGGCCAGTAATATAAGGATCTGATCTAAGTAAAAGTCTGACAAGTAAATCTGAGTTTGTAAGTTCTCTCGACATTTTTCGAGTGTGATCTCGTCTGAAAGCTTTAAAATGTTTGTTGTTGGCTTTAGCTGCCTCTTCGGAAAGTTCCCCGATGCACAATAAAGCATATTCACTTACTTGAGATCCGTGAATAAGAAATTTGTGGACGGAATCTGGGAGATTGTACCATGGATACTCTTGTACTAATTGCCGTGCGGTTTCCAAAGCATATTCTTTAAATTTTGTTGTGTCAATTTTATAACCCGATGATAAAGCTTGTAAAATTATATAACAACGATCGATCAAGTCTTTTCTTAAGCCTGTAATTCCAGCGGATAATTCAGAGTTATTAAAAAACTTTCTTGCCGTATTTGATTTACTAATACCTACTTGATTCCAATAATAATCAAGACTTTTACATAAACACAGTATACTATCATCTAAATCCTTAGAGGCTATATTTTCGAGATCACTGAATGATGACAGCAAAACATCTAATATACCTTGGTGTTTTTTGGTTGCTTTTCCACTCACAGTACTCCAAATCTGAAAGATATACACCCTTGAGAAGGAACACTAGATCAAAGTACCTGAAAGAAAAGTTTGAAATTAGTTGCGAATTTCGTAGACCTTGCTACGATTATGTCGACCCAGGCGTAGGCCCTTTATAGCAGCCGTCGGCGCAAAATGACGCAAATCAAAGAATAATATTTTTAAAATATACAGTCTCAACTACACTTTAAGATTGCTTGCGAAATCTTGTAAAATTTTGTAGATCTAAGCAAAGTTATTGTATTAGAAAAAATATACAATAAATTATGTATGACGTAGCACGTAAATAGTACAAATATTATACTGACAATTTATTCAAAATACAATCAAATGTGACAAACATACCTTGCTCTTGAATTTCCATTGTACAAAACAACAACACAAACAAAAGAATTCCGAGAATTCACTTGTAACCAAATACTTTGATGATGAGTCACCGATAACAGCGAGTGCAACGTAACGATGCGTTAAGTGATAATTAAACTTCGTGGGAAGTCGCTACGTCCCTGTAAGGGGGCGCGGCGAGCGGATCCAGGGCTATGCCCCCGGCCGCGGAGGCTTTACGTTGGCCCGTAAAAACGGACCCCACATTTGCTTGGCAACATTGGCCGGTAAGATGATTGGGCGCGCGGCCCCTAGATACCTACGGGAGGCCCGGCGACAACGACCAGCGACGGAGATGCCGACTCGTCGCGCCTACAGAGTAGGTGAGTGGTCCCCGCCCGTCGAGATCACAGAGCTAGCCGTTCACTGTCCGGGCTAAGGGGCCATCATGAGTGTGAGGGCGGTATTGTAGTGTGTCACACCGCCCAGCGTCTACGCGGATCGCGGTCCGCGCCGCGGCTCCGCGTGTGAGTTTAGGTGCCTGTATAGTGGCGGATGTCTGTGTTTGTATACGTAACGTGCCTATATTAACCTAGAACACGTTACGCAGCATATGTGTGTTATGTGTGTGGAGTCAAAGTGTCACAGGTAAGCTGCGTGTAACCTGAATTACAGCTTACCCAGGTGTCGATCCAGTGCGATGGGGGCATGGTCCGCTATCAGGTCGCGGGGCAGGGGTCTCGCGTCGTGGGGGCGCGCGTGCCAGGGCGCGATGTCTTTGACATACGTCAGGTCCGAGGCATCGGCACGCGCGAACATTCCCTTCTCGAGTCGCCGCACAAACTCATCCAGGCTCTCAATACCGAGGTCCCGCTGGATGGCATCTAATATGGTCCGCAACGCCTGGTTCTGTTGCGTGCGGAGCTGCTTGCGGTTCGTCTCGCTCGTGAGGGTAAACCAAGCGGGAGCGGCGTACGTCAAAATTGGGCGAATGTACAGCTTGTACACGCCCAGCTTGACGCGCGCCGGGATGCGGGACGAGAGCACTGGTTTAAGAAGGTGGCGGACGACCTTACCCTGCGCGGCGACATTGTGGACATGCGTCCCCATCGTGAGCCGACGGTCGATGGTGACCCCTAGGTATTTGACCCGGGGCGTCCACTCGATGTCGGCTCCTTGTAGTTTCAAGGGTGGTGTGAGGGGCGCGGACCCGGTGCCCATGACCTGCGTCTTACCCACGTTCACGGACAGCCGCCATTTGGACAACCACTCCGGAAGTGGCTCGAGGGCGCGCTGCAGTTTGACCGCCGCGTACTTCGCATTAAGCGATGTAGTAATGTACGCGGCGTCAACTGCATACAGCGCGAGTGTTGTGTGGTGTGTGGCGTGGTGGGGATGTCGTCCGTGTAGCGCGAGTAACACGCCAGCGTGACGCAGCTACCCTGCGGCACACCCGCGATCACCGGGCGATGTTCCGCCCGTAAACCAAACTGTTCCGGTCGGGGCGCGATGTGAGGTTGGAGATGTCGCAGTAGGAGTGCTTCGAACACCTTGGAGACAGTCGGCAGCAAAGTGATCGGCCGATAGCTCTCCGGCTTCTGGATGTTTTTCCCCGCCTTGGGCAGCATGATGACGCGCCCTTCCTTCCACGAGGCGGGAAAGGTCCCGGTGCGCATATCGCTGTGAACAGGCGCGCCAACGCCGCTACCATACGGTACGGCAGGTGGCGCAGCGCTGTATTAGTGATACCGTCAGCACCGGGGGCCTTCCTAGGCTTCGTTTAGTCCCTGCGTCGGTAACCGTGCCCTCTCCTCCTCCTCTTCTTTCTTCGGGTCGGGGTGGTCCAGCGGGCGGTGCATCAGATGACGCGTCGTCGATGTTCGGCATCGATGTCGTCCGGTCCATCGCCGGGTGGGTCTCCTGGGGCTCAGCATCGCGGCCCAGTGAGCTGCGTTTGGCGGGCTTCGGCCCGGGGGCGGTTGGCTCCGCGACCGCTGCGGTGTATTAACACCGAGCAGCACGATGGCTCCCTCTGTGTTCGCACCGGTGTCGACTGGAACCTGTGCAAACACAAAGGAAACAGTAAAACTAAAAAGCGGTCCGCGCGGCACAAGTCTGTAGACACTAAGGATAGGCTTGTTTAGGCACCACGAAGCCAATCCTCAGTGATAATTAAAACAAATAGGTGACATATTTATATCACCAGATAGCTCGTTTAATGGTCTATCGAAATATGTAACTTGTTTCTGGAAATTCGAATATGAGTTTTATGGATTTACGACCTATGGCGAAACCACTGTGCATACCTTTAAATTTGATACGCTACAGAATTATTATCTTCATAAATCGACCAATATTAATAGTATGAAAGCAATATTAGAGACGTAGCTGTGTGGGTAGTAGGTACTCGAACAAATAATATGTCTGCATAAATAACTTTAAACTTAATTCCCTCATCTATGTTTATGTTACGAACCTCTGTTTTTTTTTTGGTCAAAAGTACCGATTGGATTTAATATCAGTATTGATTTTTTTATTAATGACGCAGGCTGATTGCTAATCGCCTCAGGGTCACGGGAAATTCGAAAGAGAAAACCGTGGCCCTGGCACAGGCAACTGAAGGAACACGCCCTCCCGCTCCACCCAGAGCGGGAGAAGTCATTTGATGATATCCCACCAAAAAAAAAGGCTGATTAAGCAATCAGCCTTTCGTCGCCGTCCGTTTGCATACTATTGGTGTTATTTAAAATACCTAAGACAAAATGTAAAACGCCAAGGCATTTACTGATTAAAAAAAAGTACCTAAAGATCAAAAAAACGTAATTAGCCCAGTGAGGTTTGAGTACTAGAAAATTCATAAATGGATTAAAACTTCCCTTCCATTTCGTAGGAAATGAGTCAGAGATGAGGGAGAACACTATTTAACAGTGTATGACATCAGTCAAATTATTCCATTATTTCACTGCACGGGGCTGAATTGGGAACGAATGTAGCAGATAGTTTCAGATTTAACTTTTTTAGTGATTATCACCCCACTGTTCCTTTAAGGAGCTAGGCAATGATTACATAATACAGGGTGGCATCTCGATAGCTATTGTAGCGTTGTGAGAATTCTCAACGTTAATGAGTCGAGTGATGCTAACTATTTTATAATTAGTAAGTTGCTACGCACATGTCTAAAATATTGGAACATCACTATTTGTCTAAGTACACTGACACTCGGCCATTTCTAATTGCCCTGGCTTAGCGAATGAAGCTATAATTCCTGACCTCAGGATTTTTTGTACCCCAACCTAGGGGTCTTCCTCATTAATTAGTAAACTGTTTATTATGTGTGTGTGTGCTCGCATGTCTCATGCATAACCTATTCCATCTGTCATTGTGCCATGCTGTTTTTGCAACCTCTCTGCCTAAGCCGCTGCGATGTGTTAAGCTTTCACCTACTCCTTTCTTTCTCTTTGCACCTGAAGCTGGGCACGCTGCTCCGAACGACGCACTGAAGGCGTAGCTGATCCATGCGCTACCAGCCTCCTAAGGTGTCGTCCATCAACGCACCCTAACTGCGGTCCCTTCGTAGGCCTTACTGGCCACGTGCTGTGCATCTGCTGCAACTGCTGGCAGTCTCCGTCGCCCAAGTGATCCAAGGACGGTACCCTTCCTATTAACTAAGGTGTGCCAGTGCTTATTACAAAACAGTGTCCTTACCAACGACCTATTCTACTACTTACCTAGTTCAATATCTTTGGAAGCATTTATTAAGTGTTTCCTTTATCTATCTACCTACCTACCAGTTAACGGCCAGCGTAGCCTACCTGCAAAGCCCTAACCGTTACACTATTGACGCACAAACTGTTAACGCCTTTTGCGTTGGGACTTAACCATAACTGGCCATATTTGAGTATACTATAGGCACACATCTGCCTAACCCATCTGGGATTACAGGCGTGAGGTAATGTTATGTGTATCTTTTGCGTTAAAACTTTTCGTAGGTAAAAAAAAAACATACATTTTAATCGCGTAGGTATTGCAACAACTGAACTACAACCTAACTAAATTAACTCCTGTAACTAGTATATACCAATTTCTCCAGTTATTCAGTCGCTAAGTTGTTTGATGGTCTACTTGATACACAGCTAAACAAATTTCTCGTGCTGCACGACAATCCGTTCAGGTTTCGCTTGCTTCCTCGATCTGTCTAGGGCTTTTTTGTTTTATTTTATTTTATTAAATAGGAACAACAAACAGCTAAATTATGCAATATTACAAACAAACAAAATAAAACATAAGCCACTTAAATAATAATTTAGCCCACAGCGCTGTTCACAGATTGCCATTAATAAATAAAACTAAAGTCACTAGGAGGTAAACTGTTCATGCATGACAGTTACACTAATATTATAAAAATAAAATAAAATAAAAAGTATTATAAAATAACAACAAACAATTAGTAAAAACAATAAAAAAGAAATAAGTTTTTTAAAACAACAGCAAACAATTAGTCTAAGAGCTCAAGTGTCTCATACAAAAGTCTACGAAACCGAAAAAAGTCTTGAAAACAAAGAGCATGTAAATAATATGTCTATGTGTTCGAATGCTTTATTGTAGGTTGCTGCCATTCGCCGAACTGGTGAACGTAGACCAGTGCTTGATCGGAAGGTACGTACTGCAAAGAGTTTGCCTGCACGCACCTGCCGTCTATGGACAGTTCTGGGGACTGCATAGCATTATAAATTATTTATATCAATACAATCCAAATTGCCGTTAACAATGTTATACAATATCATTGCCTCCAATTGTTTACGTCTAGAGCTGAGCGTCAAAAGCCTGTATTTACTGAGCAACTGGTTATAAGGTAGACACATTTTGTGACACCTGTAGTGCATTGCACGAATAAATCTACGTTGGATGTTTTCTATCATGTCGATGTATTTGCCATAGTAGATTATTGTACAAGCTGATCGTGCCCGCCGTCGGTCGGGGTTAATTTCATCTAAAAATAGCATCAACATTTTCGACTTTTGTGGACTTCTGTTTCAAAATGTGGGTTTACTTTAGGTACACCTTTTCCTAACCTGTCAGGATTAACAGGCATGATGTTATGTTATGTTAAAATTTTATTCCTAATGATTTACTTTTCTGTGATAAAAGTATTGTATACATGAGATACCAAGAAAAAGCCGCGATAAATGATACTTAGTGGTTCTTAATTTTTATCTTGTGTATATAATAATGTTCTTGATTCATAGCTATAGTTAACTATAGCATTGCAATGTGAAACTTAATAGAAATTTGTGATTCTGATCGCATATTGTATGTATTGAAATGTAGACATCACGCACGGAACCCTCTAGAGATGCCTCAGCTCACAGATGGAAGAAGAATGCGTTGAAGATTGCCTTGTAGTTATTTCATCATAATATTCTAAGTATTTTTTCCAAATTTTTAGAAATTTAAATGTGTTTAGAGAAAACAAATTAAGACATTGTTTGTTCTACTGAACATTAGTTAAAGGATTACCAAATGCTAATTAATTATGAGAACTATGGGCAGTTGTTTTACCCGTAAATATATGCTGCGAGGAGGGTATCTGATCATGATTAAAAATCGTTAAAAATCTAAGCATCGTAATGACATAGTTGGTTTATCAGTTGAACATTGCCTTCGAACTGTCCTGTGTTGAGGTAGATAAGTATGTTGTAGTGTGTGTACTGACCACCTAATTATCAGAACTTTTCCTCATTTCAGTCAATAATGGACGATTTCATAGCGAAACTTGTATCCAGTAACAAAGCTGCAATTATTTGTGGTGATTTAAATATTATTATTTTGGAAAATTATTAAAAACAGAATACTAAGTCATTACTAAGCGGAGATATAACTAAGCCTTTTTAAATCGTCCAATTTATTTAATGTTTTTACAGAACCGACTAGAGAACTTCAACTTGTGCTACATATATTGATAATGTCACAGTCAAAAGTTTATTGCGAACTAAGTGTACAATGTTGATGTTATTTTATGATAGCATTTATGACTTAGCAGCCTTTTACAAGCAATGCAATTATATCATTCGCCTGCCCTTATCATCCTAATTTGGCATGCATTAAACATTATTATAACATAATTATTTCCTTCTATATTAGTACAATTCGTTTGATAAATTATATTTAAAAAAACAGCAATATTTATGTCATCCTTTTCAGGTAGTACTCGTACAAATAGACTTAATCTTATTGTTTGTATAGGACAGATCGCCACTTTTGTACATGAGAGAAACACGTTATTTTAAGCTAGACTCTAAATATTCTTTTACTGAGTAAAAACATTTTTAGATTAGGTATAGTTTTAGTCTTTTTTGGAATATTATTGCTGATTTTTCAGTTTTAAACATGTTGGGCAACTTATTATAAATTTTTATTGCCATATAATACGGGCTATCACTTAAGATTTTTATTCTTGTGGATGGAGCGCATAACCTCCTTTTATGGCGATTGTTGACATTGTGCGTATCTTCTACTATAATGAACTTGTCAATATTTTTAAAAACAAATACGCAAATGTCAAGTATGTATATTGACGGCCGAGTCAGAATTTGGAATTTTATAAAATATGGTTTGCAGCTTTCCGTATTATCTATTTGGGCCAGAATTCTTATACACTTCTTTTGCATTATGAATAGTTCAAAACTCAATATCTTTATTGCTTTACCATAATGTGTACTTAGGTAGTAACTATATAATTGAGATCATTATGGACCCTGTAGGGCACAGCAAAAGTTTAGGAGAGAGGAAGCCCTGTTTCAGGAGACAATCAAGTAGTATTCATAATAGCAAATTTTAACTACAATATAAACAAAGTCAGGAGATCGCGAATAAGATAATAACATTTTATTAACCATTATTTTGTACTTTATCTGCAAAATATTTTTAGATACCTGTACATGTATTATATCCTGTTTGTTAATTAATTTGTATTATTTCCTTTGAATAGTTGTTATGGCTTTATTATTTAATTGTTATTCTTTAATTATAAAATTTATTATTAATTGCAATACTATGATTCTTTTATTTATTATTATTATCTTATTTATTCATTGTTACCCTATCACTAATTTATGTTAAACATACCTATAGATTACGCGATTATCATTAGTTACTGTTATCAATTATTATTCATATATAACTTTTTATTATATTAGTACTTTCCTTAACATAATTACATACCTTTTTTTCTATTAATCTTTTCTTCTTTCTTTACTATGTCCGGTAGTTTGTTGTATATTTTTATAGACATTACATAGGGACTTGTAGAATGCATTTTTAGCTTGGATGTTGGTATGTTAAGCCTAGATCCGTGCCTAAGTGTGTACTGTGATTGGATGTCTTCGCGTTTTGTGTATAACTCTTGATGCTTACGGACAAATTTACATATTTCTAGAATGTAAATACTGGGGAGGGTTAAAACATTATGTTTAAGGAAATAGGGTTTGCAGCTGTTGGTTTTATCAATGTTTACCAAGATTCTAACTAATTTATTTTGTAGGGTAACGAGTGTCAGTGCATATGTACTATTTCCCCAGAGGGTTACGCCGTAGGTAAGCCATGCGTTGGCATACGCATAAAAGGAGGGGAGGGCAGTTTGTAGATTGATTGTCTTTTTAATTTCCCGGAGAGCGTATGAAAATTTTGACATTTTTGAACGGGTTTTTTTGTATTTGTGTGTTCCAGTTAATATGTAAATGTAATGTAATGTAAATTCATCAACAGTTTCTAATTTTGAAACCACATTTCGTGTTTTGATATGAACTCTATTGAAGATTACTTCGGCATTCCTTGTTGGTGTACTCATTGGGGTTAAAGGAAACCTAAGGCATGGGTAGCCACTGTCACTAACAAGGTAACCATTGTGTTGTTGCTGAATATACTAATTTCGTAAGGAGCACATATGAAAAATTCTGCTATCATGTGTGCTGCCCATCGTGCCACAATAAAGTTGCCAAATGGACCAACAACTGAACAACAAGTACATGACTGTCAACAAAAATATTGATAGTTATGTACTTAATCAATATTTATCTAACCTGAACCTAACCATTTATAGAAAAATAAGATTTTCTGTTTTTTCATTTTGTTCCACACCTGGAGTTTTAAAAATTTTTATGTGTGTGCAGTCAATTGCACCATCTACGTTTCTGAAGCCAGGATATCCTTCATACTGGCCCAGCAGCTGAAACTGCGCTCGAGACTATATCTTGTGGATACTTAATATTTTGGTCTATGTTGAAGAGCCATTAGGCGAGAGACATTCGCCACTATGTTTCAAGCAGCTGGTTGGGAAACGTTTACAAGATCACCACACAAAAAAGTTAAATTATTGATTCATGTTGTTTTTACAATCCATTGAATAGCATTTAAATGTGAAAATAAAACACTCAAAATTAAATGAAGACATCGCATAAAAATGTAAACACACAATAATTTGCAATTCTGGGGCTATGGGATGCCCATGTTTCTGTGGTTTTCTTAAATCGTCGTATATCATCGGTAGAATTAAATTTTTCACCACATCCTGTGAAAACCTGTATCTCTTTTTGAAATATTCACAATTTTAATGGTCCTGTATATCCCTTAAATATCTGAGAGGAACGCTAAAATTCAACCATCTATTTGTATCGTCGTTGAATAAATTATTGTAATTATCTACTTCTACAAATATATCCATTAAGATAGTAATAAAGAAAAACAACAATATTTAAAACTCGACAACGCATACAACAGAACAAAAATTGACATTGAAACTACAAAATGATGCTCAAGCGCGGTCGCGACCACACTTGGTTGATTACATATCAAATCACTACTTGGGTTCGATTTACAAACTGAGCGATGATCTAGAATAAAGCAAAACTCAGCTGAACTATGATTGATGAATCTATGCTTGAGGAACGTTCTAAAATTCAAACAAGACTTAAAACTCATTTTAAACAGAGATCAATGCTTGAGTTTCCTTCTGTAATACGGACCTAAGTGTCTTCATATTCAAATAGTTATATCAAATGGGTCATTGTTTTTTTTTTACTTTCGTGTTAATCTTTACTTTGGTCTGGCGGTTTGAGTAATTATGCGGCCTACCCAATGATTTTCTTTTGTGTTGTTCGTCGCATCGCTGAGCTCGATGTTTTGAGTTGAGCTGCACGATTTCTGACAAATACGTGCACTCACGGGACAGGTCCACTCAATATGTGTGGTTCTTTCCTCAAAAGACCATTTCAGACATCAATGCACATGGTCTTCACATGATCTGACCAAGATTATATTAAAGCATGCATGCAGTGCAAGCGCATACCTGGTCATCACCTTCAGCCTCATCAGCAACCTTGGCACAGCACACTGCACATTCGGCCAGTCCACAAGCAGAGTGCTTAATCCCTCTCCTGGTCGACATCAGCAGTCAGCCACCCCGACTCACTGGGGCATCTTCGTAGACAGTTCCGACTCACCGCGAACTATGCGACACCCGGTTCCAACCCACTGGAACCCAACTGGCATTGGCAAGCATCGCAAGATACAAGACTTAGTCCACTATCGACCTCCGGACTCCGGAGGGGAGTGATGTGGCGGCATCTACACCGCCACATGCGATCAACGCATCACACTAATCCTGCATCGCACAATCATAGTTTACCGCGCAGATAGCATATATACAACTTCCCGACAACAATCATCGGGCAGTTGCCCACCAGATACGACATCCATCTGGTCGGAGGATCCTCCATTTTCCAAGAGTATGAGTGAACTTTACACACTGTTCATGATATCCCTTCAACTTCAACGGGCTCTCATCATAGCAGCCAGGCGATTGGGCATGCTGTTTATTTAGTTTCTTATGAGATGTTGCGGGATATTGGTCCATTCTTCCACTAACGCATGTTTATGGTCTCGAAGTGTAGCTGCAGGGCAGGGTTTCCATTTCTTACACATCTCCCTGGTGTTCCATTGGATTCCGTAACGCAACGTTATCTTGCTACCCGAAGTTCCCTTTCAAGTTTTGGTGCATTTGATGTGTGGTCAAATGCACCAAAAGTCCAGTGTGGGCGGACTCCCTGACTGCCCAGAACAAGGCTCAGCTGCGGAGACCGCAAAGGGTCATGGCGGTCAGGGTAATACGCGGATATCGCACGATTTCAGCCGAGGCGGCGTTCGCATTAGCGGGAACACCCCCGTGGGATCTGGAGGCGCAGGTCCTCGCCGAGGTTCACCTGCGACGTGCTGAAGCTCGAGCGGGGAGCGGCAGTGGCCCGCCGCCTGAAGTGGTGATGAGGTGGCGCAGAGAGGCGAAGATTGCCATCATGAGGCAATGGGCGGAGAGGATGGAGACCCCCAGCGCCGGTCACTGGATTGTTGGGGCTATCCAGCCTATCCTAGAGGAGTGGGTACGGAGGCGACACGGGACGTTGTCTTTCCGTTTGGTGCAGGTACTGTCGGGGCATGGCTGTTTTGGCAAGTACCTGCACAAAGTGGCAAGACGGGAGGCGACCCCCGTGTGTCACCAGTGTGGTTACAACCAGGACACGGCCCTGCACACTATCGAGCAGTGCCCTGCCTGGGAGGCGCAGCGTCGTGTTCTGGCGGCAGAAATTGGGCAAGACCTGACGCTGCCGGCCGTTGTTAGAACTATGGTCGGCAGTGAAAGGGCATGGGAGGTGTTTGCGTCTTTCTGCGAGGATGTTATCTCGCAGAAAGAAGCGGCGGAGCGGGTTAGGGAGGCAGATTCTCTCACTGACCCGATTCGTCGCAGAAGGGTAGGACGGCGCAGACGGCGAAACGCCGACTTGATGCCGCCATAACAGGGGTCAGCGGACGAAAGATCAGGGACTCTATCGTTCATGCTGCATGACCCCTGGAGTTGTGGTGATGTCCCAGTGCACCCGGACATCGCCGAAGGAGAAGGAAGCCCGGAGGCGGGCAAAGAAGAGGGCGCCCAGAAGTGGGCCATCTCACTCTCGCTCCCCAGCATTCATTGATATTTACATTATTTCGCGCTAATTTGTCCTAAATATCGAATGATAACTTTAGTGACGTTCATCTTCTTTATAAGCAGTAATAAATAACTTCATATATTTAATTAGATAATAGCAATTATTCATAAATGTAAGTACGTAACATTAAAATTTCTAATGTGTGAATTAAACAACTCAAGTTATTTAGTTTTCCTTGAACTTGTTTAATTGATTATGACATTTTGAGTCGAGGAAAAATTAAACAACTTGTTTTATAGGTCAAGTATATTAATATTAGTGTAACCAAATTTAAAAATGGCTGGAGACGTATACACCAAATTTGATAGATCACGGTATATACATCCAAGTCTTTAATTTGATCTGTCTAGTACGACGTTTGATGTAACGAAAAATTTAATAATTTTCACTTACGGCCCAAATTTATACAAAATCGTATTAAGCGATTCAAAAATTGTAGGTAGTAAACACCACTTTTTTGCGAATTTTGAGATTTTAAATGTACCGAGCGAAAAAGGACGAAAAACTAAGTATGACTGCATTATTATCTCATTTTTGCCAAAATTGTTGTTACGCCCTTTGCGCCTAAAGGTATCGATATGTGTGGGACACTCAGAAAGTTTTGCGTAAATAAAAATATTTTTTCTATAGGTAAAGATTTTTTTAAATATTTTCATAGTACTTTCCACTAGCCTCTACACAAAGTCTCATGCGTCTGAACCCATTTTCGAAACACATTTTCCAGTCCGCAGTAGACACCTCGTTTACAGCCTGCTCGAACTCTGACAGTGCAACTGCCGGCGACAAAAATTGTGTCTCTTTGAGCAGATTTTTTATTTTCGGGAATTAAAGAAATCACAAGGTGCTAGGTCAGGACTGTTCGAGTAAGAAGGGTGACCAAGGAGTTTGACCAGCGTGCTGTCCAGGAAGTCCCTTGTTTTGAGCGCGCTGTGCGTAGGCGCGTTGTCGTGGTGGAGCAGTAGCCCGCGGAGCCCTGTGTTTGGTCGCTTGTTACTCACAACAGAGGAAACTTCTGCCAAGCATCTGGTAGCATAACATTCAGCGTTGATGCTTCTTCGTTGCAGTTTCATAAAGAAGTTGACACCAAGTAGCCAGTCAAATTGAAAAAGCTAGCGATCTTCGGGTTGCAGGTTCGTTTTGAAACACCCAAACCGTCGACTGGCGCTTCGTTTCTGGATCGTATTGATAAACCTGTAATTATGTCGTAAACACACCGAGACGAGCCTGTTTCAAATTTGTTTATCATTTCATGGCATCATTCCACCCGGGCCTGTTTCTGAGCATCTGTGATGTGCGGCACCCATCGTGAAACTGTCCTCCTCACGCAAAGATTCACGTGTAGAATTTCGTGAAGGCTGCCCGATCCAACCTGCAGTATGTGCTGAATCTCTTGATAAGTAACTCGCCTATTGTCTTGGATTAAATACCACCGTACAGCCGTCAAAGGAGTCGCCCTTTGACGGCTGGTACGGTCGTTCGTTGCTTGCGAGTTTATCTCGTATTTTGTGTTCCATTCCATCGATTATCCTTATTTTTCTACTTTTATCAACTGCTTTTGCTTATGGACTCTAAGATTTACTGTTATCTGTGTGACTAGTGATTGCCTAAGCATTCTGATTATTTGCTTTTACGGCAACGTTTTTACTGACACTCTGGATTATGATTCTGCCTGATACCTTGGACCTTGGATTTTGTTGGGTGTGTATCTATTTGTTAAAACGATGGGAAGCCGTGTAAGGCCTACACGCATCATGTGTGTCAACTGCAACATTGTGTCAATATATTACGCCGATACCCAGCATTGGCACTTGACACGAGAGCCACTGCTTAAATCTGCAGATGGTTATGCCAACAAAATGTAAGTATTTTTGGCGACTAGTTAAGTTACAAGATAGTGATTATCTCCATTGCATTTCACTATATAATAAGCATAGAACAAAATAATTTACCCTAGTTGAAAACATTGTTTTTTTCTGTTATTTGCAAGCTATGTTGTTAAAAATCGTGATTAAAAAAAAATTAATATGTAGCTGATCGCGACGATAGATCGTAGTGGAGCAAAATGAAAACTGTAGTGGACTGTATAACATGTAAGTATAATGAGATAAGAAATGAAATTGAAATTACAAACGGTCGGTTAAAAAATGCAAACAAGATATGTAAATTAGATGTTAAAAAAGCGTAAGCGCAGCCGTGCGTGGAGGCGTGCAGCAGCTGACTGGTTTGCGCGGGGCCCGAGCTCGGCCGTAGACCGGTTGTCACCCCGCCGTCCCCACACCTCTCGTTCACTGCCGCCAGCGTGCGGCCATGTTGAGGGGAGCGGTCTCAACATACTCCCCCCGTTGAAGAGTCTTCAACAGTTGTAACCGGCAGCGGGCAGATGGTGTTGAAGGCGCGCCGGATGACACCCTTTCTTGTGAGGATGTCGGCGACCCTCGCGACGCCATCTCTGCCTGGGAGTACATGTGTGATGCGTCCTAGAAGCCACATAAGAGGAGGTAAGGTTTTGTCCTTTATGACGACGAGTGTTCCTTCCTTGAGCTCGCCAGACGCCCGGCTCCATTTTGTTCTCTCCTGTAGCCACAGAACATATTCGTGGGAAAAGCGAGCCCAGAAGTGTTGCTTCAAATAGTCGATACGGCGAAATCGTTGTAAGCTGTTGATGTTCGCGTTCTGGATCTGTGGATGAGGCAGCATAATTAGAGAACGACCAATTAGGAAGTGTGCCGGGGTTAAAGGAGCGAGGTCGGAAGGGTCGTCGGACAGTGGAGTTATGGGTCTTGAATTTAAAATAGCCTCGACTTGAATTAAACAAGTAGCCATCTCCTCGAAGGTGAGGTTGGTTAAACCCAAAATGCGTCGTAAATGATGCTTGGTAGATTTAACTGCAGACTCCCATAGGCCTCCGAAGTGTGGTGTATATGCAGGTATAAATGAAAAATTAATGCCAGGATCGATGTTGTTAAAGTCTAATTCTTGTGATAGCAGCCTGGCCAACTCATTGAAAGCACCGACAAAGGTTGTGCCGTTGTCGGAAAAGATGTTACGGGGTTTTCCCCTTCGAGCAATAAAGCGGTTTAGTGCAGCTAAGAAAGCCTCCTTTGTAAGGTCTGACACAAGCTCGAGGTGGATGGCTCTCGTAGCTAAACACACAAACACACAAATGAAACATTTGATGAGCCTACATCCTCTACCTTTCCGGTCAGCTATCATGATGGGTCCCGCGTAGTCCACCCCTGTGTCTAAAAACGGGAACTCTAAATGTAGACGCTGCTCTGGGAGATTACCCATAATGGGCTGAATGGTGTTGGCCTTGATCCTGCAACATTTTACGCATTGATGCGTGATCTTTTTTGCTAGGTTCCTACCTCCAATAGGATAGTAATGATGACGAACAGTGGCCAATAAAAGCTGTGGCCCAGCATGCTAAAGGCGTATATGAAACATGTTACACAAGAGATTGCAAATTATATGAGAACTACTTAATAGAATTGGATGCTTAGTGTTATAGTCATAAAACGAGTTGTTTAATCTTCCACCAACACGAATTAGATTAGAAAGGGTATCAAAGAAAGGAGACAAAGATAATAGCTTGTTCTTTGCCGGTAATTGTTTACCTGATTTAAGTAAGTGGTACTCTTCCGAGAAAGATTCCATTTGACTAAGTTTTAGTAACAAGTTTAAAGAATTGTTAAGTTCGGTAGAAGTAAGTGAATCAGACAGAACTGTTTTTTTTTTGCATTTATAAATGAATCGCATGACATATGCAGTCACACGCTGTAATGTGTTAAAGTTTGAAATTTTTGAAAACAACGCATTGATAGGATTTTCGATATTTTGATTAGAGACATGACAAGAAGAGACTGTTTCCGGTAACCCAGACATACTATGATGTGATTCAGGGAACTGAGGCCATGAACACATATCTTTGCGAAGAAACTGTGGTCCTGACCACCACAATGAAGACGACAGCAGCCTGTCAGCTCTAAGTCCACGCGAAGCGAGGTCTGCGGGGTTTTCAGCTGAGGGAACATAATGCCAAACTGCTACAGTTTCCTGAATTTCAGACACACGATGACGAACGAATGTCTTTAACTGACTTGGTGAAGTAGATAACCATCCCAAGACGATGGTGGAATCACACCAACAATGGACTTCATCAAACTTTAAAGTAAGTGACTGACGAACCTTTGAGTACAACCTTGCGCCCAACAACGCACCACATAGCTCGAGTCGCGTTATGGTTGTGGACTTGATTGGAGCTACCTTGCTTTTAGCGGTAAGAAGATGTACGTTAACCTCGCCGTCTCTCGAAATACTGCGAACATAAACACACGCCCCATAAGCCTTTTCGGATGCGTCAGTGAATATATGCAGCTGTAGACAGGACGCAGATTCACACAAAATCCACCGGGGTATCTTGAACTCATTTAAAAGGTGCAGGCTATTTTGAAAGTCATTCCAAGCATACTGAATATGCGTGGGAACAAGCTCATCCCAAGAGCATTTGGCCTGCCATAGATGCTGCATGATAATTTTGGCTTCCACTATGCATGGAACGACCAGGCCAATGGGATCAAAGATCTGCGATACGGTTGATAAGATATGACGTTTAGTAGCCTTATCAGTGGAGTTTGAGTTTATAGAAAAAGAAAATGTGTCACTTAAACTCTTCCATAAAAGACCTAGAGTCTTCGACTGCTCGTTGTCGCTCAGGTCCACGACATCAGAGCCGTCGTGTTCTCCGCTAAGCGCCTGCAACACCTAACTGGCGTTGGACCGCCATTTCCGGAGATTGTACTTTGCTGACCGAAGAACATCGTCAACACGGCGGCTTTTTTCTAAAGTTTCTGAAACAGATGATCCACCGGACAAGTAGTCATCCACATAGAAGTCACGTGCTATCGAAAACTTTGTTGTAGCATCTGAGCACCCTTCAGCCAATTGAACTAAACACCTGGTAGCTAAAAAGGGTGCTGATGCCGTGCCATACGTCACGGTATTAAGCGTGTACTCCTTTAACGGAAGTGTTGGTACTGCCCTCCAAAGATTTTTTTGTAAGGGACGATGACTGTCGTGAACAAGAGTTTCTCGGTACATTTTTTCAATATCCGCGCTTATGACAATTTTATGCGGACGGAATCGAAGTAATATTGACAACAAATCATCTTGGATTGGGGGACCAACCATCTGTATGTCGTTAAAAGACTTACCTGATGCAGTTCTGGCGGATGCGTCAAAAACTACCCTTAATTTGGTGGTAGTTCTTGACTCCTTCAGAACACCATGATGTGGTAAATAATTAGGACATGTTGAGTCGAGTGGGCGCCTAGTAGATTCAGACATGTGTCCCAGCTCTATGTACTCATTGATGAAGTCTACATTTAGGCTTTTAAGGCGAGGATCTCTACCCAAACGACGTTCAAGAAATAGAAATCGCTGCTTAGCCATCATGTATGAATCACCAAGCACGTCCAGTGACTCTTTAAAAGGAATACTCACCACAAATCGCCCATCAGAACTACGATATGTGGTATCTATAAAATGTTGTTCACAGGATCTCTCTTCACCCGAATGTTTATGTATAGATGACACAGAATCTAACTCCAACTCCCAGAAGACATGACAAAGGTTTTAATGTTTTCTCAGTTGGCACGTTGCCGCTCTTAGTTTTTGCCGCAGGCGCGGCGTATTCACTCTTAGCTGCTGCTATGGGTTTAGACTCCTCAAGTGTCTCCAGTAAGTCAGCCCTGCTACTGATGAAGTTAGTGAATGCAGATAATGTAGGAGGATCCGTAAAAGTGTTTCTATGCTCTTCCCACTGCCGATTTGTAACGTGGTCGAGTTTACTGGTCATTATATAAATGACAAGAACATCGACGAAGGCGTTTTGAACTGGTTGACCAAGGGTTGCCAAGGCTCTAAGATTTTTATTCGTTGTGTCAATTATGTAACGTAGTGACTTACTTGACTCTCTATCTATAGGCTGGACGTTAAAGAGTGCTTGCACATGATTGTTGACAAGCAATCTTTTGTTGTCATACCTCTCACAAAGTAACTTCCAGGCAGCGTCGTAGTTTTCTGACCTGAAGTCAAGGTTATCAACAACAAGAGAAGCACTACCTTTTAAGGAAGCACGCAGATAGTGTAATTTATTGATTTTATCCAAAGATGTGTTGTTATGTACTATAAACACAAAAGTATCTCTAAATTCCAGCCAATCATGATAGCTGCCTGAAAATTTTGGTAAGTCAATTTTGGGTAATCGAATTGAATTGTGTTTGTGTGTACTAGTAATACAAGATTCCACCTCGGTTCCGGAGTCCCCCTCAAGAAGCCTCCTTGCGCCGCTGATCAGCTGGCGTGCAGAAGCCACCAAACCGTAGTACAGCTTCTCAGACTCTTCGCGTTCTGCATATTGCTCGCTGGGGTCATCCACCATCGCTTCCAATTCATCCTGTATGGCATCATATTTCTCATATAAAGTTTCAAATTTATTAAGGCGATATTCGATTTCGATGACTTGTACTTCACTTAACTTTTCGCAAGACTTTGTAATATTTAAGTAGGTAGCAAATTGCGTAAGCTTGGCTTTAATTGAAGCTCGCTTCTTAATAAAGCACTACTTCAAATATTAACAAAAAAACTTAAAAAAAAGATATCACTGTTAATCCAAAAACTAATAATCGTTTGGAAACGTTTAAAACTAAACTTCTAAGTAATTTACCACTTTTTTCAACTAATGATGACTCTAATCAACAATATAATGCTTTTTTCAAAATGTATTGTACACAATTTGATAATACTTTCATTCCGAAGACATTTTCGGTTAATAGTAATGCTTCCTTCAGTGACTGGGCTACCATTGGTATACATAAAAGTAGAAAACGACTTTATGAGTTGTATGATGAACGGACTTGTATAAACACTGCTGAATTTAATTCATATGTAAGGAATTATTCAAAATTATTTAAAAAAGTTTGTTGTATGGCCAAGTCACGTTACTTGAGTTCAAAAATTAAAAATAGTAGTAATGTAATTAAAACGACATGGAATATCATTAATAGCGAAACGGGAAGGTCATGCAACCGAAGTAGTGACTTCAGCCTTGATATTGATGGCAACATAATTAAATCAGATTCTCAAGTCGCCGCGGCCTTTGAAAATTTCTTTGCAGAGATTCCCGTATCGACTACTAAATCTCTGAACTCATCGCCCACTACTGCAGAGTCTTTGCTTAAAGAAAACGTTCCAGTTTGTGATTCTGAATTTAATTTCCAATATGTCACCTGTAGACATCTAATTAAAACCTTTCACACATTAAATGTTAAAAAGACCGCAGATCTATGGGGTAATTCTGTGGACGTTGCTAAGTCAATTATAGATATTGTAGCACCTACTTTAGCTGTTATTTTTAATAATTGTATTGACCGTGGTGAGTTTCCTGATCTTATGAAAAACAGTAAAATAATACCATTGTTTAAATCGGGTAGTACATCTGACCCTACTAATTATAGACCTATTTCAGTGTAAAACCTTTAGTAAAATTTTTGAAAAACTTATTCTAGATCAAATGCAAAGATTTTTTAATAAACATAAATTACTGCATAACAAACAGTTTGGTTTTACAAAGGGTCGTTCAACTACTGATGCCGGAGTTGAACTTTTAGGACATGTTTATAATGCATGGGAGGACAAGTGCGATGCTTTGGGCATCTTTTGCGATCTGTCCAAGGCATTTGATTGTGTTCTTCATGAAACATTAATCAGGAAACTGCACCACTACGGAATACGGAACGCCTCTCTGGATCTTCTTACTTCTTACTTAAGTGATAGAATTCAAAGAGTAGATGTTAACGGAAAAAGATCACCTGGATCTGTAGTTAGAATGGGGGTCCCCCAGGGCTCAATTCTTGGCCCATTTTTGTTTCTTATTTATGTTAATGACTTGCCATACCTCATAAAGCATAATCATGATATAGTGTTGTTTGCAGACGACACTTCACTTTTATTTAAACTGAAACGTCAGCAGCTGGTTACTGACAATGTAAATAGCGCCCTCGCTAAGGTAGTTAACTGGTTTAATGTTAATAACCTACTTCTTAACGAGAAAAAAACTAAATGTATTAAGTTTACGATACCTCATGTTAGACAAGTAGAAACAAGTGTTCTTTTAAAGGGTGAAGAGTTGAAACCCGAAAACTCCACAGTATTCTTACGCATAACTTTGGATGCCAAGCTTCAATGGGGCCCCCATATAGATAAATTGTCAAAAAAACTAAGCTCTGCAGCATACGCCGTTAGAAAAATTCGTAATTTAACTGATTTAGAGACAGCGCGATTAGTTTACTTTAGTTATTTTCATAGTGTGATGTCGTACGGTATTCTTTTGTGGGGAAATGCCGCCGACATTCAAACAGTTTTTGTTTTACAAAAAAGGGCAATTCGTTCAATTTATAAATTAAGTCCCAGACACTCCCTCAGAGACAAATTTAAAGAGATTAATATAATGACTGTGCCTTCTCAGTACATTTATGAAAATCTTTTATATGCACATAAAAATATTAATCTGTTTAAAAAATACAGTGATATCCATAACAAAAATACTAGGAATAAACACAAATTTGTTGTTCCCACTACCAGGCTCAAGAAAATAGGTGGCTCGTTTAAATGTCAATGTATACGTTTTTATAATAAACTTCCTAGCCACATTCAAGAACTAAGCCTTAATAAATTTAAAACTTTTATAAAGCGGAAATTATGCCAGAAAGCCTATTATACTGTCAAGGACTATATTGAGGACAAGAAGGCTTGGGATTGAGCTGCTCCAATAAGTTTACACAGACATAATTGATGTGTAATTTGCTATTTTTACTTTTTTTTTCTTTTAATCTTTTTTTTTTCTATATACGTACCTTTTTATCTAAACAATGACATGTATATATTTACTGTATAAAGTATAATATTGTTTTAATTTTTGTGAATGTGAGGACTATGTGGGTCATTGCATTTTTTTTTCTTCTTTTAATGATGATGGTCTGGCTGCTTGAGTACTTTACGCGGCCTCCCCAAATGTCCTTCCTTTTGTATTGTTCGTCGGATCGTTGAGCTCCTTAGTTCTGAGTTGAGCTGCACGATGATTGACAAATGTGTGCACTGACTGGACAGGTCCACTCAAATACGTGTGGTTCTTTCCTCAGCTCTGTTTGTTCTACAAATACTGTTTTCTTTATAAGTTTTTGTCAAAACGCGGGAATCATAAATCATAGAAAATTCTTATTCTTGCTTTAATTCAGCAAAAATCTTTTATATCTCGAGATTTGTTACCCAAAAGAATGTATGAGGAAGTTGCACTATGCATTCACCTTAACTATATCATTACTATTTTTCAATGAAAAAAACGATTTGGTGATGTGAAAAGATCATCCCAGGTATTTTCTTCTAAATGTTCCTGGCACACACGTACTGGAATATTATAATTAAGGTGAATGAGCAAATACTTTTAAACTTTTGTACAATTATATACCGTACAAGCATTTGATGTGTTCGGGGCTCGGCAGTCATTCTCATGAAGAGGAAACGATAGGTTTTCTAGTGTAAGTACAACTTCTACTGCGTGCGCATCTTCCACTGCAGGTTTATCTTCCACGGCAGGCAGCGTTAGCCTTCCTTTCCGATCTCTTGTCCAACCACCATGGCAGATATGCTCGCTGTTGTCGAATGTAATCTGAAAACAATTAAAGCAAAAAACTTGAATAACGTGACTATACCATAACCATCTATGACTCAAGTACAAAGGTCCATGTTCATCACACAAACGAGGGAGTCACACCTGGAAATCTTGTTCCAGAAGGCAATCTCACTACCGCTGAGACACTGGGTCGTGAAAAAGTGTCAAAAGTATTTAGTTTGACTTTGGCTCATTAATGTTACACTTAAAAAAATACTGACCTCACGAGGAATCAGGGCTTGAATGATGTTTATAACCCTATGATAATGGGCGTTCTAGAGATCACAAGTTCAGATGTTTCCACAAAACGTTTACAAAGTAAACATAGTCTGTGGCGTAGTTGAGACATTCTTCAGAACAACCCAGTTAGACAAGAAACTCAACGCAAAATGTACGGGTACCACTAGGACAGTACAAATGAAACTCCAGGTCAACCGGTGATGCAGATACAAAAGTCCAAGTGACGTCCAGGAGTGACTAAAGCGTTGAAAAGCGGATGGAAGAGATGTGATGGAAGATTTTAAGAAAGTACAAGTACAAGTAAAGTACAAGTTGAACATTGTAACGTAACGTTTAGCCGGCTGGCCAAAAGTCACAAGTAAAATAAATGTAGAAATTAGAAGCAGCACGCGTCTGCCGCTCCACCCGCTGTCTGTCGCGAGGAAGCTCGATTAGACCGCTCCCCTAGCCCGCAGCCCGTCGCGAAGCAGCTCGCGTCAGAAGCTCCATCGGCCCGCAGCCCATTGTGAAGAAGTTCACGTCAGCTGCAACACCGACCTGCAGTCCGTCGCGAGGGAGCTCACGTAAGATATGGATTGTCGCTGAGGAACCCGCGAAGTGCTCAAATCTGTCCAAAAGAAGAAATTTTCAGCAAGAGGGTTCCACGTTACTCATCTTCTGAGGCAGCCCTTCCCGCTCGCCAGGAGGAGTGTCCTTGGCCTTCCAATGACACGTGTGGAGTGACCCAGCGTCGAAGAACTCCCAGTCCAAGAGTGGCTGGCTAGGGCGTCTCACGCCACGCAATTTGGAGAGCGTAATTACACAAATAGTATTTGCCACTAGGAATGAAACGTATATTTCCAAGGTTAATAAAGTGCATAAATACACCCATTAAATAACTTGGTACTCAGATAATGTGGTGTCTTGTTAAAAAACGTATATCTGATTAAGAGCTGGAAAATTAAACGTAGATACTTCAGTGAGGAAAATCTTAAGAAGTTTAAAATTTGTTTAGAGAAATTGTCTATTTCGGAAATGTACACAACCTGTGATCCAAATGAAGACTATAATTTTTTCATTGATTTATTTAAGTTATTTTTCGATCTTTGCTTTCCATTTTATCACTACTACGTAAATTATTAATCGTATTATTGATATCATGCATTAATTTTAACTGATAACGTAAGCAATTAGCGTGCCATTGAAATGAAAAATACGCAACAAAAAATAAGACTGAATCAGTCTGCGCCACCAACAAGGGTTTTTGACGTAAAATTTTACCTTAGAAATCGGACTGAAGTACCTACTTAAATAAAAACCAGATCTCCTAGTAATATATTATAATTTCTATGAAAATCAAAGCATTTACTTATATAAATTAACCCTCAAATACAACTGTGTCATATACAATATTTCACACCAAGTTAATTCAAATACAACCGTTTATAATTAAATTCAACGATCTCAAAGGATACTGCTAGCTCAAGAGTTAATTATAAACGCGTTAATGTTCTTGGATTAGTAACAATCAGACGCGGATCTATTCTAATCATGTTTGTTATTACAACCATTGTTAGTTCTCTGTTACGCCACAATCTACAAAATTATGCCTACATTATTGTAAGTAACATTGATAATATAGTCATATTATAAATATGTACATAATGAAACTACAAGTAGATATGTTTTCGGAAACAGTGAGCTTGAGCACTTGAAAACAGGGCTTGTTAACGTTACCAAATAACAAAATATAAACCGTTACATAACGGTAATTTTAATGTGATATCTTAATAACGTTACAAAAATGTAACGTTGCTTGATAACATTACCAGTAAATTAACGTTATCGCAAAATACGATAACTAACGCTAATTTTACCGTTAATTTAGCAAAGTTGTCGTCCAGTACGTAGTTTTACATTTTTTTGCTATCGCGCTCGGTTAGCATTGGATCACGATGCACTATTGCCGTTCGCCTCGCGCCAGCCGCACCGTCACCCGCCGTCGTGCTACAGTCGTGTGTAATACCTACAGTGTTCGTTCGAGCGAGACATTTACAAGACGGGATGTTAAAAACAAAATAAGGGTTCTAGATATTTTCAACTGAACGAAAATAAAACATCAAATTCACAAACAAGACTAAATTCAAATTATGAGTAAGATTTTGATTTTACATAGGTATTTTTTTAAGTAAGCAATCAATTTACAATTGTTGATCCGAAACTGTATTAAATTTATCTGTAAATTGAAAGGATGTCTAAAATGTGAATTTTCTTAACAGCAAGTTTTGGCTTTCATGTATCATTTTTTCTTTAAATTGACAATGAAGCTTATATAATAGTTTATTTAGTTTTAGATAAAGATGTTGTTATATTGTTGTAAATTTGAAATAATTACTAATGAGTAAATTGTAAGTATGGCTTAAATTATGACATTTTATATTTTGGTAACTGCCTCGTTGGTCTAGTGGTCGCAATCGCTACTGCTGAGCATGAGGTCCTGGGTTCGATTCCCAGGTCGGGCAACTTGTTATTGGGTTTTTCTATATGGAATTTCTCAGTAGCAGCCCGGAGTCTGCATTTGTGCCCGGTTGATGGCAATAGGCTCGCCCCCTATTACTATTACATGGGACTTAAAAACATAACTGGCGAAATGTGGGTGTACTATAAGGTACACCTCTGCCCAACCCTTCGGGGATACAAGGCGTGATGTTATGTTATGTTATATTTTGGTAGTGATTTGCTCGTTGTTGAGTTTACGTACCAATATTGAAATCAAGACTGATTTTACTTATTATAAGTATAAATACTATTGTTTTTATATATTATTGTTAATTTAGTTGATTATTAATTATATTTTTACAAATAGTAGGGTCCGGTGTAATAAACAAAGGTAAACAAAAATTAAATGTCCTGCAGAGTCGAACGAAAAATATCGTGTACCCTTTGTAAATGAAAATCATGTTAAGATATGTGTTTTTATGGGTTACTTGAATAATAAAAAATAATAAATGCTTATTTGATTCTTGAATTAAATAAATAGGTACACACGGCTACATATCAAGCTATACATTTCCAGTATAAACATTTTATAGGATTTCCGTACAATGTGAGGGCCGTAATAAGTGGCCGTGTGTACATTAAATGAGAATAGGTAGTTCACATAATTTTTTTTTTATTATGACCAAAATCTGTAACAGTTATGTTCTCAAGCAACTGTCAGAAAGGCAGGAGTGAGTGTGCGCCAGAACCGTCTCCTGTGTTGACGCGCTTGTTTCGCCTCTCTCTTGAAAAAAGAACGGTGCTAAAATCCTGGAAGCTTGCGAATGTACAACCAGTGCCCAAAAAGAGCGACCGTGCAGACCCTGCCCATTACCGTCCGATCGCGATTACCTCCATTTTGTGCATAGTTATGGAAAAGGTAGCTGAACAGTAAGTTGTTGACCTACCTTGAAGACCATGATCTCCTCAGTGACCGACAATATGGCTTTCGCCGGGGACGGTCACCTGGCGATCTTCTTGTATGTGTCACGCACTGATGGGGCGAAGCCATCCAGAAACATGGCGAAGCACTAGCTGTATCGCTAGATATCTCGAAGGCCTTTGACAGGGTCCGGCACACGCGTCTACTCATCAAGCTTCCTGCTTATGGCATCCCCACTGATTTTTGTAGCTGGATATCAGACTTCCTTAGTGAACGATCGATTAGAGTAGTCGTTGACGGCTGCTCCTCTGAGCGTATGACTATTGACGCCGGAGTTCCTCAGGGGACTGTTCTCTCTGCAACTCTTTTCCTGCTGCACATCAATGACCTACTCCAACCTGGTATTGTTGGGTACGCAGATGACAGTACTGTTTCAGAGAGATACTTGTCCAGCCCGAAAACCAGGGGGGGAAAATTTCGTTCCTTAAGAAATGCCATGGTTGAGAGGACTGATTTGACCTTAAGCCTTGTCTCCCGGTGGGGTGATGACAATTTGGTCTCTTTTAACTCCACCAAAACAAAGGCTCGCCTTTTCACTGCAAAAAGGAGTCGTTTCGACCAAACTCCTACTTTTCGGGGTACACCTGTTCCTGTAACTGATCGGCTTGAGCTCCTAGGCATGGAGTTCACGTCCAGTCTTAACTTTGGCACAACCACTTTCTGTTGTATACTATTGTTTATTATGATGTTATGTACAATTTTAACTTTTTTCGTGGTGTTAGTTCTAGTGACCTCGGCGGCCAGTTCACAGGTCCACCGCGACCTATCCACTTATTACCGAATTCATTATCGAGATATGCACGTACAGATCGTTCATAGTGAGCTGGATATCCGTCGTGCTGGAAGTAGATATCTCGCAGATAGAGCACAGGAACGTCATCCAACATGGTGTCAATGACGGAACGTATCATTTGTAGATACGTTATTCCCGTCAAACGACCTTCTATCCAAACTGGACCAATTATACAATCGTGAATTATCGCTGCCCAAACGTTGGCACTGAAGCGAAATTGATGTGCATGTTCTTTAACTTTGTGTGGGTTTTGGAAGCTCCACCAGTGCTCGTTGTGCACGTTGTAAATGCCAACGCGGTTAAATAAGGACTCGTTGCTCCACAAGATGTTAGCCTCCGCATGGTTCTGTAGCCAGTGACAAAACTCTATGCGGGGCCCGGGGTCCGGTGCATGTAAGCTTGCAATCGTGAAAAATGGTGTGGATGCATATCCATTGAATGGAGTATGGCGTCTTCAACGTGTCTGGCCAAGAGTGGCCGGCCCCTGGTTCTGGCATGACTGGGTAGCTGGAACTCCCCATGATAAAGTAATCGCTGATACGTCCGTAATATTAGGGCAGTGCTGGGAATTTGAGGAACAGGAATACCGTTTCTTCGCAACGACTGTAGGTATTCTTCTTCTGCGTACATTCGCCTAGCACCGTATAAGTTTTCACCAGACGGCATATAAAATCGCACCATTGCTAGGTACTCTACATTAGAATATTCGTACGTTATGTACAGCTGATTCACACGCGGAAACGTAAACAAAACAATGCGCCGTTACACAGTGACTAATCGCAGATGACTGGAGAGAAAGAAAATTATAACAATTAAGTTGAGAGCGCGGGGTGCGTGCGGGTACTCGTGCGCTTGCGAAAGGATATTATTATCAAAGAGGTCGACGGCACGTGCGGCGAGGATACTTACCTACCGGCCGGCTTCAAGAAATAGGATCGCGCTACGATTTCATTGATAAATTCCGCGCATTTAGTAGAGTGCGTATGATTTGAATTTCGAAATTTTTGCCTCGTTTTTTTTTTTAGTTTCTCTTTTTATTGTGCTAGTATGAAAAGTTTAGTTCAAATGAGTAGTATTTATTGATAGATCAATTTCTTTTTATGTTATTGAAAAAAAAATAACATGTCTTCGGCTTCTAGTCCGTTCACCTAATATACCCTATTTTTTTCGAGACGGTAAAAAAGTCATACGGTATATACTACCAGTTCTTCCCACGCGTAAGAATCAGGAAACGATTTCATCGGTATGGGCGCAGGGCATCACAGCGCGGCGCGACGGGCGGCCCCCCGCTTCCTCCAGTTTCACCTCATCAGTTTAACCGTTTAAAAATAACGATATAGTTAACGTTATTAAACAATTAACTTTATAATAGACTAACGATAAAGATTGCATAAATAACGTTACATATATTACCGTTATTTTAATATTAACGGTAACTCTGTCAAACAGAGGTAACGTTATGAAAATTTTACCGGTATTTAAAGCTCTGCTTGAAAATTTAACTCCAGCTGGCACAGTTTTGTAAATAAAATTAACGTTGACAGCTATTCAATAAAAACAGGTCGGTAATCTGTTAACATTACCGAACTGTTTTATTGAATAGCAATCAGGCAACTTATTACAGTTTCAACAATGAAAATATTTTTGGGATTTAGGCCAATCTTTTTATACTGCTGTAATTGGTCAAAAGCAATATTTTTATGAAAAGCATAAAGCAATCGTCAACATCATCGCTCTTACCCGATCAACATAGCAACAATGTAAATACCCCGAAATCTTTCCAAAACGTTCATTTCACTTCACTTGGCATGTTTCTCCATAAAACATCCGCAGTCCGTATTAACAAACTCCCCTTTGTGCGGTGAAGCGTGTGTTTAATTTCCGGCTAATTGTGTACATGTTGCAGGTAGTCGTAAAATGTGGGATCCGAGTCATGGTCGATGAGATTCTATGCTCGAGTCGCAGGTTTCATTTCAGGCTTTGTCTATTCTAGTTGATAATTGGTTGGGGCCAATATGATATACTTATGTTTTGTTACAGGAATACTTTTAAATTTGAATTAATGTCAATTGTAATAAAAGAACATATTTGTTTATAAAAAATTGCATTGCGTCAGATTCTTACTGAAACAATTAGATATGTATTCTTTTAATTTGGACCAAAGTACTAGGAGATACAACATTGACACACAGGACTTGCTATCTCAACTTGTCCATTTGCAAGAGAAACTTAGTGCAATGACTACTAAATATAATACCTCTGAAGATCTTATGAGGGAATATGTGTTGGCAATGAATGAGCTGGTAAACTCACAATCAAACACTTGTGAGCATTGTCAAATACCATCGAATGTTCCTACACCGGAGCATTCATTGTCAACATACAATGCCACCTTAGTGCAGCCTTGTGTTGATTTGACTATTCCTGCTACTATTAATAGTTCCAGTAAACAATGTAATCCGAGCACATCCGATAAACAGATGAATATCCGGGACACTCTGTAATAAACTACTGTATGCCTGGTTGTTCCTTATTTGATACTATGAAAGAAATTTTTAAATGTAACTTTAACCCTGGTTAAAGTTACATTTAAAAATTTACCTGACACTACATTATTAATTTTTATGGGTAATAGGGGAAACATGAACAAAGGAGAATTGCTCCAATATTATAGAACATTGTCTAATCGTAGTTTAAGAAATATTGTGTTGTGTACATTCCCTTATAGTAACAGTTTGCCCCAGTAGGAAAATAACTTAAGATTTGAAATCAATATGACATTGCATAATTTGACATTTAATAATAATCTATTTCAATAAATTGATACTAACAATTATGTTGGTAATAACTTGTATTTGACAAAAGATAGGTATAATATTATTATGTACTATCTTTCAAACTATCATAAAAAACAGATAGCTGTGTCGCTATCATATTTTTTTTCTATGACATAGCCAAGAATTTGGCTCAATAACTTGCTTCTTTTGAGCAATGCAATGACATGATAGACTATTCTGCCAATAATTTGGAACCAATTATTGACATTGACTTTCATTTAAATTAGAAATAAGGACAATAGAGGCAACCTCTTGCAAAAATGTTAGGAAAGCAAATGATAAATCAAATGCGTGTGTAAATAAATTAAATAGTATCAACCTGGTGCATCCAAATATTCAAGGGTTTAAAACAAAGATTTAGAAATAGAATTATTCCTGAATTGTAACAATATAGATATTCTTTGTATGACAGAACATTGGCTTAAAAGCCACCAGTTTATATTCAATTTTAGTAATCACCAGGTTGGTAGTTCGTTCAGCAGAGTAAATGCTATACATGGTAGCTCATTAATTTTAGTAAATAACCAGATCAAATTTAAAGACCGTAAGGATATTGTGTGCCTCTCTGTTGAGCAAACAATTGAGATAGCCTGTATCGAATTGGAGCAGTTCATTATATTAAGTGTGTACAGATCGCCTTCAGGATTGTATGATTGTTTTGAAAAGATTATGGATGAAGTGTTGAACAAAATCTGTAATACGAATAAGTCTATCATCACTTGTGGTGATTTTAATGTTAACTTGTTAGAAAATTCTGGGTTAAGTACTAGAATTATAAGTTTGTTTCAGTCATACTATCTTGCTAACCAATTTTTGGAGCCCACTAGAATTACTACCACTAGTGCCACATGCCTAGATAACGCTTATACTCGTATACCCACCCACAAGGAAATTATTAATTTAATAGACTCAGATCATTGCGGACAGTTGGTCACTATTTCAAATATTAACAAAAAAAAATACTAAAAAAGATATCACTGTTAATCCAAAAACTACTAATCGTTTGGAAACATTTAAAACTAAACTTCTAAGTAATTTACCACTTTTATCAACTAATGATGACTCTAATCAACAATATGATGCTTTTTTCAAAATGTATTGTACACAATTTAATAATACTTTCATTCCAAAGACATTTTCGGTTAATAGTAATGCTTCCTTCAGTGACTGGTCTACCATTGGTATACATAAAAGTAGAAAACGACTTTATGAGTTGTATGATGAACGGACTTGTATAAACACTGCTGAATTTAATTTATATGTTAGGAATTATTCAAATTTATTTTAAAAAGTTTGCTGTATGGCCAAGTCACGTTACTTGAGTTCAAAAATTAAAAATAGTAGTAATGTAATTAAAACGACATGGAATATCATTAATAGCGAAACGGGAAGGTCATGCAACCGAAGTCACTACACTTCAGCCTTGATAATGATGGCAACATAATTAAATAAGATGCTCAAGTCGCCGCGGCCTTTGAAAATATATTTGCGGAGATTCCCGTTTCGACTACTAAATCTTTGAACTCATCACCCACTACTGCAGACTCTTTACTTAAAGAACACGTTCCAGTTTGTGATTCTGAATTTAATTTCCAATATGTCACCTGTAGACATCTAATTAAAACCTTTCACACATTAAATGTTAAAAAGACCGCAGATCTATGGGGTAATTCAGTTGACGTTGCTAAGTCAATTATAAATATTGTAGCATCTACTTTAGCTGTTATTTTTAATAATTGTATTGACTGTGGTGAGTTTCCTGTTTTTATTATGAAAAACAGTAAAATAATACCATTGTTTAAATCTGGTAGCACATCAGACCCTACTAATTATAGACCTATTTCAGTGCTACCTACCTTTAGTAAAATTTTTGAACTACTTATTTTAGATCAAATGCAAAGATTTTTTAATAAACACAAATTACTGCATAACAAACAGTTTGGTTTTACAAAGGGTCGTTCGACTACTGATGCCGGAGTTGAACTTTTAGGACACGTTTATAATGCATGGGAGGACAAGTGCGATTCTTTGGGCATCTTTTGCGATTTGTCCAAGGCATTTGATTGTGTTCTTCATGAAACATTAATCGGGAAACTGCACCACTACGGAATACGGAACGCCTCTCTGGATCTTCTTACTTCTTACTTGAAAGTGATAGGATTCAAAGAGTAGATGCTAACGGAAAAAGATCACCTGGATTGCCCCCAGGGCTCAACTCTTGGCTCATTTTTGTTTCTTTTTATATTAATGACTTGCCTTACCCCATAAAGGATAATCATGATATAGTGTTGTTTGCAGACGACACTTCACTTTTATTTAAACTGAAACGTCAGCAGCTGGTTACTGACAATGTAAATTGCGCCCTCGCTAAGGTAGTTAACTGGTTTAATGTTAATATCCTACTTCTTAACGAGATAAAAACTAAACGTATTAAGTTTACGATACCTTATGTTAGACAAGTAGAAACTAGTGTTCTTTTAAAGGGTGAAGAGTTGAAAGTATTCTTAGGCATAACTTTGGATGCCAAGCTTCAATGTGGCCCCCATATAGATAAATTGTCAAAAACACTAAGTTCTGCAGCATACCCCGTTAGTAAAATTCGTAATTTAACTAATTTAGAGACAGCGCGTTTAGTTTACTTTACTTATTTTCATAGTGTGACGTCGTACGGTATTCTTTTGTGGGGAAATACCGCCGATATTCAAACAATTTTTGTTTTCCAAAAAAGGGCAATTCGTTCAATTTATAAATTAAGTCCCAGACACTCCCTCAGAGACAAATTTAAAGAGATTTTTATAATGACTGTGTCTTCTCAGTATATTTATGAAAATCTTTTATGTGCGCATAAAAATATGAATCTGTTTAAAAAATACAGTGATATCCATAACATAAATACTAGGAACAAACACAAATTTGTTGTTCCCACAACAGGCTCAAGAAAATAGGTGGATCGTTAAATTTCAATGTATCCGTTTTTATAATAAACTTTCTAGCGACATTCAAGAACTAAGCCTTAATTTTAAATCTTTTATAAAGCGGAAATTGTACCAGAAAGCCTATTATACTGTCAAGGACTATATTGGGGACAAGAAGGCTTGGGATTGAGCTGCTCCAATAAGTTTACACAGACATGGTTGATGTTTAATTTGCTATTTTACTTTTTTTATTATAAAGATTTTCTCTATATTCGTACCTTCTTATCTAAACAATGACTCGTATATATTTACTGTATAAAGTATAATATTGTTTTAATTTTTGTGAATGTGAGGACTATGTGGGTCATTGCATTTTTTTTTCTTTTTCTTTTAATGATGGTCTGGCTGTTTGAGTACTTTACGCCGCCTCCCCGAATGTCCTTTCTTTTGTATTGTTCGTCGAATCGTTGATCTCCATAGTTCTAGGTTGAGCTGCGCGATGATTGACAAATGCGTGCACTGACTGGACAGGTCCACTCAAATCCGTGTGGTTCTTTCCTCAAAAGACCATTTCAGACACCAGTCTACATGGTCCTCATAATATGATATGACCAAGATTATTTTCCTTTTTATGATTTACACTTTGACATTGATGGACTTTATGTATGCAATGACATTTACTTTGTAAAGGATTATACTATTTTAATTATTGTGAATGTGAAGACGTGGATTTGTTGTTTTTTTAATGCATTTTTTTTAAATTATTAGATTTAATCATGGTCTGGCAGTTTGAGTAATTTATGCGGCCTACCGAAATGTCCTTTCTTTGGTAATGTTCGTCGAATCGTTTAGCTCCTTTAGTTCTGTGTTGAACTGCATGACAACTGATAAATGCGTGCACTGACTGGACAGGTCCACTCATTCTGTGTGGTTCTTTCCTCAAAAGACCATTTCAGACATCAATCCACACGGTCTGCACATGACCTGACCAAGATTATGTCTGGACTTTAAAAGAGACTGTGACCTCTGAGTTTGTTTCGGCGTTTCTTCTCAGTGTAGTCAGATAGGAAACGCCGATCTCACCTAGTTTTTAAAATATGATTGACGTGTAAAAGTGTTAGTACAAACCTATTTACAGAAAATAAAATCATTTATCATTTATTGTCATTTATTTAATAAAAAATAAAAAAAATGTGTTCAGTATGTTGGTGTGGTGAGTATATTGTTAGTGTGGTGAGGGTTTCGCTGATTTATGTGGTGTGTGATCCATGTGTGTGTTTGAGTGATCACTTCTTTAGAAATTCTTCATTTTTGCGTTTATTTTATTGTAGAGTGCTGGGCCAAGGTATAGGGCAAACTTTTTAATAAAAGCTGTGCGTGTAGGTGGTATTGTGCAGATTAGGTCTTTGCGGCGCTTGGAGATTTTTTGAAAGGAGTTCTTTTCTGCTGCAGAAGGACTATATGTAAAATATATTGCTGTCTTACATTAAGTACGCTACATGAATGATATGGTTCAATAGTTAGGGAGAGTATCCGTCTGAACGTAGCTACTTTTAAAATAGCTCTGTGTGCAACCTCCAGCGGCTTAAGAGTGGTCTTTGCAGCACCACCCCATTATGAGATACAATAGATTAGGATGGACTGACAAAGAGCGAAGTAAACGTTAGCCAACCCGATAATCATCCGATTATCGGGTTGGCTACATGTCTCAGGGTTTTAAAAATCTATATTATCTTTCGTATGCGACCAGTAAGAGTGTTGCTAAGGCATTTGAAATTAAGGTTTTTGTCCAGGTTCCACTTTGTTGAATGCACAAGTTGCATCGCCGCACAATGTTGTCCCGAAGCCTGCTTAACAAATTGCGTTGAGGATCCAGAGCCATGGCTTTTAATTTGTCAAAGCCGGCGACAATTCGATTGCGCAATTCATCTTCGGTTTCAGAGATCCGCGAGTACACTTCATTTTTAATAAAGCCCCATAAAAAGAAGTCGAGAGGAGTGAGGTCGGGCGACCTAGCTGGCCAGCTGCGGGGGCCATAGCGCGCAATCCGTTGTTCGCCGAACATGGTGTTAAGCCGCTCTCTCGCGAGGATTTCGTAGTGTGGAGGAGCTCCATCTAACTGGAACCATACCCGCCTGTATGCTTCCACAGACAATTCTTCTAAATATTCTGTAATTGAGCCGTTAAGAAGATCTAGAATATTTTGTGCATTCAGGTTTCCGTTGATAAAAACAGGGCCGATCTCCGTGAATGCCTAATAGTCTGGCTCAGGTGACGCATGGTTTGTCGGTTCCATAAGCAGTTTCGGGTAAACGTGCTTTCATCTGTCCAAAACACATCTGAAATGAAACGTTGGTCTTGAGTAATTTTTTCCAGTACCCAGTGGCAGTAAAACTCTCTAATCGTCTTATCACGGGGCAGCAGAAATGCAATTTTGCATATTTATAAGGATGTAGTTTTTTCCTTTTTAGAACTCGATGTATTGTTTTATGAGTCACTCTAAACAAATGCCCAGCTTGTCTAAGGCTGCAGGTTGGGTTCCGATTGAAATGGTCTAAGTCTCGTTGTTCTAAAGAGGAGGGGACGTGACGCGGAGCAACTCCTGCATGAGTGTTGGGCACTATGTGCCGATTTTCCCTCATTTTTAGGACAGCTCCTAGAATTGTCCGGACGCTAGAAGGGCAGACGCGAGTTGCGCCATATCGCTCACGATAAGTACATACAGTTAACGCAGAATTTTGGCGGCATTCACCATACATTAAAACCATATCTGTACGAGTATACTCAGAAGCACTATAAAAATGTGGTTGTCCTGGCATTTTGTTCAAAAAACACACTTCTACACACGAAAGTCAAGCAGCGTCAAATTCACCCTAAAAATAATTAAAATAATCTTAAAACACAATTAACACACACAAAGTCAAGTAGCAACTACTTAGTGTACTTTAAAACAAATTTTTGATTTTAAGGTTTTTTACTAGAATACTGAAGTAGCGAAAAGCACACGCACTATCTCGGAAGATTTGCGGTGAAGTAACAATGAAGCGGAAGATCCAAAATGGTAAAAAAATAATGTCATAAATAGGGCAAACGGCACAATTCTCGTTTATCGATACTTTTTTACACTTACTTACCTTCTACCTAAACAAGGCATTAGAATACAAGTGAGTACCTATTTTAGATTTTTCATACACAAAATATTGATTGGATACTCTATTTAAAAATACTTTTGTACGATTGAACTTACGAAACTAACGTTTTGTGAGTTCCAGCAAACGGGTATTGAAGTTTAATAGGTTGCTTCCTATACGTAACATGTAAAAACAATAAATTATCTCTAAATGTACTTGAAAATATTTAATAAGCTGTTTAGCTTTAAATACTTGTGGACATAGTGTTTTTATACTTATCATAACAGCCCGATAATCCTTAAAACACCATGCACAAAGCATTTAAAGCGAAACAGTTTAATCTATGTTTATCGATCATTGCCAATAAAATAAACGAATGGTCGATAACAGGTGTCCTACCCTAAGAAGAAAGCGGGCGCGTACGTGCCCGTGTTCTTCGAAGAATGCCGCCGCTGCCTCGTGGAATCATTGTCGGCTCGTAAGTCGGCAGGTTAGTCCCCCTGCCGACGTACTACTCGTGGTACACCCACAGGGAATGTGCGTCCCAGTGATAGGTTTTATTTATTTATTATGAATAGGCTTTTCAACAATGAGTAGGTACACTGTCACCTTAAAATTTGTACATTGCAAACTTATGTCTATGCGCCGCAACAAGCTTGCAATTTTTAATTGTTTTGGGCCTACAGTCTTCTATATATATTAAAGTTAAATTGCAGTGTGCAGCACTTTGTTGTAATTCTCAATGCTTGGTTCAACACCGAGAGTTGAAAATGCAGCACGCGATAAAATCCCGCCTCGACATATGTACATCTGTGCGAACATGGTCTAAAGAAACCCTACAAACAAAGCTCCATACGTAGGTAGATAGGTAGGTAAATACTAATATATACTAAATAAAATTAGAAACCTAGTAGTGTGAAACTCAAACTAAGAAACTTTATAGTAATATAGCTTATACATCAGAATAACACATAGACTATAATTTATAAAGATTTTGTGATTTGTCTATACTAATATTATAAAGAGGAAAGATTTGATTGTTTGTTTGTATTGAAAAGGCTACGAAACTACTGGACCAATTGGAAAAATTGTTTTAACAGTAGAAGCCGAAATTATGTCTGATGAACATAGGCTACTTTTTTTTTCGAAATCCACGCGGACTAAGTCGCGGGCGAAGTGCTAGTACATAATATAATGATAAGTATAAAGTAAGTCGGAAAAAATCCAACCCTCTGAGAGCTATCTTGTCGTGCGCTGTCTAAGCCGTATGGTGTTGGTGTAGGCGTAGTACACGATGATAATGTATCGTGGGATTGTTTGTCGTAAACAATTCTAAATAAAAGTCTGCGACAGCATAAATCTGCATTTTATGTGGAAGCTATAATAGCCAAAATAGTGAGCCATAAATGAATTGCTTTTATAAAATCAAAATCAAAATCAATCAAAATCAAAAGTCATTTATTCAAACTAGGCTGAGAGTCAGCACTTTTCGAACGTCAAAATTACATAAGACAGTCCCCCAAAAACGCCCGCCCTTCACCACTTCCTAGTGCTTTAGCTGGGAAGAAGAAGTGGCGCAACAAACTCCCCAGCAGAAATATGTTTTTACAAATCACATTTTATAGTATATCGTTAATTCTCGTCAAAATTAATACCTAAATCGCTTTTGGTGTTTGATGTTGATAAACTCTGTCTTTTACACTTATTAATTTGGACGGATTGTTCAAAAGTTACCACTATCCGAACGGAGGATACCGCGCGCAGAGCGGGGCTGTGATGTTTCACGGCTAATCCGCTGAACTGTGTTTCAAGCCTGGGGAAGTAGCCTATGTACTTATAGGCTACTTTTCATCAACACTCAACATGGGCGAAGCCGCGGACTGAAGCTAGTAAGAAATAACGTTAGATTAGTCCGTATTGTAAAATACGTATCAACATTTTTATCAAATTTACTGCATTATTGTGTACTAAAACAATTTACTTGTTTTATTTTTGTAATATTTATTTTCTTAAATTGCAAAGTATTTCTCACACATAAATTAATGTTGACTTCGTAATTGAATTACACAAAGAAAATTTCAGTTGATGTATCAATGGTTAGATTACTCGATACCAAATATAAGGCCAATCTAAATCCAAGTTCACAGGATTTATAAGTCAATAGTGTCAAAAATATTACAATACAGTTATGCTAATAAATACGCACGCCCAGGACAATAAAGTAATCGTCTAACACTGACATCAAACACGGAAAAACCCGGCGCGCGGCGGGCAAAACGTTGCGGTAAATCGGTTATGTGTGTGCTTGTGCGAGCGATACACATCTACTACCCTGAGCAGTACGACCACGCACACATCGACATTTGCTTGACGCGATAGCACTACTAACTATTGAAAAATGTTGATAAATTTTGATGTGTTCCGTAATACCAAAAATAATTAATTAAAACTTAATCTTTTTTATTTTTTTTCGACTTTTTTGCAACAAGATAATATAAGCTATGTTTTTAATACAACAACACTACAGAAATTGTTGATTATAGTACAGAAAAAACGATAAGAAAACATGTCATTTACGCTCTAAAAAAGTGCGAAATCCAATTAGCCTAAACTTAATTTTAGATGAGTATTTTGCAAAAAATATATGTAGGAACCTAGATAAATACTGTCTTAATCCGAATATAAGCATAATGTGGTGGAAATATGCTTAAATTGCAAATGGTTTTGGCATTACGTTTGTATGGACAATTCTGACGTCGTCGCCCTGCTCTTAAGCGGTCGGAACGATCTCCAAAAATGGTTTAAACGCCGCAATATTTTTCGCAATACAAAGCTATATCGTGTTTTCTTTTCCTCTTCCCAATACTACCGCATAAATACCGTCCCTGACTCACACCTAATTATTGCGCTCTTTTATTTTGCCCTCGATTTAAAAATCCACTCTCGTATTCAGTAGATGATTGTTTGTGACTCGATCCCTGTTTTAATTTAGTCTAAGTGTACTCAGACTAAATTAAATCGATCCCTGTTTTGACATTCAGATTAGAGTTCGCGATCTGTTTGTCTATCGCCTCAACACTTGACTGTAAACTGTGAAATAACTCTTTAGATTATAAGATTTTGAACATGAGCAATGCATTTTTATGTTTGCTGAAGGTAACGTTAAAAGAGGCAGGTTTTGAAAGATAAGATAAGATAAGTCTTTATTTGCCTTAAACATGGTATAAAGTTGTTGCAGTCTGGTTTTGATAAAAATGTCCACATGTTTACCTATACAGAATATTGTATCAATTGCATGCAAAATAATTAATACACAAGTTAAAGGTGTACTTATACAATGCCACAGAATAATTGGTGATACAATAATAGTCATTAAGATCATACATCATTTACATGTTTATTAATACCTGTACATACCCATTTTATATTTTCATGTTGAAGAAATCTTTAATGTCATAAAAGTTTTGTCCATTCAGCCATTTATATAGTTTGTTTTTAAATGAGTTAGTATTATTTAGTAATTTTACTTCTTTTGGACTTTTGTTGTAAATACGTACACACATCACAAGGCAGCTTTTCGCATACTTGGCTGACTTAGGATTTTCCTTTACTATAAGTCTGTGGGGATCTCTTGTTGGCCGAGAGATTACATCATACGCTCTTTTAAACAATCCTTTATTACTGTACACAAATTTACAGATTTCGTATATGTAAATTGAGGGAAGTGGTAATAAACCTAGCTTTTTAAAAAACGGTTCGCAGCTCTCATCAGGATTGAACCCACAGATGGCTCTAACGCATTTTTTGTGCAATAAATGCTCTGTCCTTATCCGTATTGCTTCCCCACAAAATAAGCCCATAACGTAAAATGGGTACGCCACGGTATTATTGCCGTGATCCTGTTTGTCACGTTCTTGCTTCGTTGCCTAAGAGCATATGCAAATTTATTGATCCTATTGCACAAATTATCTACATGAACTTTCCAATGTATGTCTTGGTCTATTAGTACACCCAAGAATTTGGTTTGTGTAACTTCTTTCAGTCTATCAATATTAAGTTTAAAATTGTATTTAGCATGTTTAGATTTATTAAATTGTATAAAATTGGATTTGTCTAAGTTGATTCTTAATTTATTTGTCTGTAACCATTCCAAAATATTGTCAATAGTATTATTAATGTCCATTTCATGATCAGATTTTGATTTATTTTTCTTGTCAGACGTAACGATAATTGAAATGTCATCTGAAAATAATATACATTTATAATTAGTCACTAGTGGTATGTCATTTATATATAGTATAAATAAAATGGGTCCTAAGACACTCCCTTGAGGTACGCCACATTTATTTTCCCTGGAGTCTAGAGAATAGGAAGAAAGAAAGTTTTCGTTAATTTTATCTATGACAACGTATTGTTTCCTAACACTTAAATAAGACGAAATCCACTGCAGTACTAGTACTCTTATTCCAATTGTTTCTAACTTTTTAAATAAAACGTCATTTGCTACAAAGTCGAAAGCTTGGGATAGGTCGAAAAAAAGTCTTGTTGTAATGTGATTATTATTTAGATTACTCAGGACATTGCTCAAAAGGGATATATTGCCTGTGTTGTCGACTTGTGCTTTTGAAATCCAAACTGTTCATTTGCTATAATGTTATATTTGCTACAAAAGTCGACAAGTCTGTTGAGCATACATTTTTCGAATACTTTCGACAAAATGGGAATAAGAGTAATCGGTCGATAGTTCATCACGTCATTTTTATAGATTTTTTTGTAAAGTCACGACTGATAATTTTAAGGCATCAGGAAAAGTACCTGATGTAAATGAAAGATTAATTAAATATGCCAATATAGAAATTCATTCATTATTGCACGCTTTAATTATTTTTGTGCTAATTTAAATAAATAAAATAAAATAAAATCTTCTGTCATAGAACTAAGAAACATGGAATTAGGAATTAACACCTTATTACAGTCATCATGTAAATTATTAAATGTTAAGGTGTTCGCTATGTCAGTCGGATTCGTCAGTATCTGCTTATCTAATTGTAATTCAGGAATCTTATTGTTACATTTTGTATTCCCAATTTCATGATCAATGACTGACCACGTTGCTCTACACTTGTTTTGGCTTTTTTTCAAGATTATTAACATTAGCATTCACTTTTGATTTAATAATGCACTTTTCCAGTATATTTGAATATTTTTTATATTTTGATTTGTACAATGAAGTTTTATTTTTGTAGTAAAGATATCGTAAAGATCGTTTAGTTTTGCAGCTATTTCTTAGACCCTTACTTATCCATTTTTGTTTGTATGTGTTGGAGTTATTAATCTTAATTTTTGTTTTTGGGAAGCATAGGGTATTTAAAAGCCGATGCGATTTTCACCTACTTAACAAATTCCTTCCATAACTTATTTGTACTATTATTATGACAGCAAAAGGCCCGGACTCCAACAAAGCGGAGAGGACACCAGAGGAGAGGATATGAGATGTGTTAGAAACAACCAACAGGATTTCTTAGCTTCAGTGGATACGGTTGAGCGGAGAGGAGAGTTCTCATATTTGCTTAGCGCCAACAAAACAGATGTGAGATGTGCCTCGCAAGCTGGGACTAGTTCTACCGCGTCGAACAACCCGCCGACCGCACCTAACAAGTTAAGACATTGTCAAAACAGTACCGATATTGCGTTTTATGTTAAAGTACCGACTACAATTATGTAATCTCGATGTATGTCGGTTAATTTTATTGCTCTTATTTACTCAGGCGGGCTGAATAATATTCTCAGCACGTTTATGGTGACAGGACGATGAGGAGGGTTTATTGTCATAAAAACAGTGCAACCCAAGGTCGCTTTAATTTTCAAAAGCGATTAACTAACAGTGGCTGTTAGTTAATCGAAGTTAGCTGTTAGTTTAGAAACCGGACATTGGCTGTTACATGTTTCGCAACCGTTTCTTTCAAGTCAACTAAATTAAACTATTAAACCGCTATATTTTAAAGAACTTCTTAAAAGACAAACAAGCCGGACAAGTAAGCATTTAGAATCTACAAAAAAAAACGAAATAAGTTTAATAAGCACATAAAGCTAGAAATAAAACATGAGTGGGTGAAATGATCCAAATTGTATCTATCAGTTCTGTCGCCAGTACAATATTATTGTAAACCTTGTCAAATTGTTTATACAGATTTTTTATTATTGCGGATCGACCTACCATTTACTAACTTTGTTGGGGTCGGCTTCCAGTCTAAGCAGATGCAGCTGAATACCACTACTTTACAAGGAACGACTGCCTTTCTGACCTCCACAATCCAGTTACTAGGTAGACGGTACCCCTTGGTAAGACTGGTTGTCAGAGTATTGGGCTACTGACTACCCGTTAAGATTGTCAAAGATCTACAAATGACACGGAGGGGCCTCGATATTTAATGGATGATAACCCATTCTGGAACCGACCGCGGCAAGCGTTGATATATCTTTAATCGACTATGGCAGATGTCATCATTTAGCCACGAACCCCTTTTTGTTAGTACAATTTTAAGACACAAATAAAAATATCTACAATATCTTATCTGTTAACCCATAAGATCATGGTCAACATCAATTACTCTATAGTTCCTGACAAGCGCCACGAAATATGTTTACAAATACAATTATGCGTATCCATGACGCAAAATGTAATTGTTGAATTGTGTCAAATTTTTTCGCACATTAACCTACATACAGCGGCCTTCAAAACTTAGAACAGTCCATGAAACCTTTTTCTCTGTGTCAGGCGGAAGGTGAAGTCCATGAAGCCTAAGCTGAGCTTTACCGTTTGCGTGAGTGATTACCACTCGCACCAATGCAATGTGATAGCGCTAGGGTCGCACAGCGATTCAGGCCGATTGTCCGATTGGGCGAGTGCCAGGCAAAGGACGCGTCGCTATGTGCACTCACACAAATGCAAAGCTCAGCCTAGGCCTCGCGGACTGTACCACACTTTTAAGATTGCAATATATTTTAATGTACACAACATAACATAACATAACATCACGCCTTGTTTCCCTGAAGAGTTGGGCGGAGACTATAGTAGAATACATTCACATTTCGCCAGTTACACAAACTATATTTTCGAAATAAAAAGATTACAAAAATAATTTAAATTCTTATATAAAAACTTTATAGTTGATAACCCTCTTGATTGAATGGCTGAAAAAAAGTTAAAAACAAAAAACACTTCTTTCCGCCTGGTCAATTGCTATTTTCACATTTATTTCTTAGTCACAAACCCTCGCAGATTCGATCCTTGTGAAGCTGGATCTAGTATTTTTTATCGAAGATAAATTATTGGGGTACACGGTTATTAATGGCTTTTGGAATTTTGGAACTCCTAAGCGAGTCCCTCAAGTAGCGCGGTGTGTGGTGTGTCTCTCTTACCCCAGAGATCTAGTGCCGTAAGACGTACCGCCGCCACTTCCTGCTTTAAATAATTAAATTTAAATATTTTACATACCTTTTTGACATATTCTTGACATTTGCTTACCTTTTCTCGAAGCGTTTCATCGTACTTCGTCGTAATTTAATTTAAACCTGTTGCTGGCAGTCAGGCGTTCGTGTTGATTGATTGATGATTGATGTAGATTTTATTGGAGGTCCCCTTTACTATATCGTCAGAGGTAAGCGGTCATCGATCTTTCGCAACTTTTAGAATCTGTGTGCGTGTAGCTCGGTGCGTGTAAAAACATGGATCTCGGTTTGCCCGTCAGGTTAGTGCGTCGTGGGTGCGCGCGGTAGGCTACGTCTATGTCAGCCTCTGAAAGATGGTAACTTATTTTAATTGCTGTGAACATTCTCGTAGTAATATATACAAGATTTTCATGATTTTCTTCTTCGATTCCGATTATTTCGAGTTACTTTTTCATGTTTATTTGTTCGTAGGTATTTAACTTGTGATGGATTTCGTTTATGGAGCTTTTAAGCAATACTATTTTCTTATCTCGTGGCTCTATTGTTTAATTAAATTCCGAGTTTCTGATTGATGGCTTCGGAAACATTTGGCAGTTTCGAACCGATATATTATTATATTACTATATTTTGTTTCTTAATAATCGTATTTCAGAGAGGAGCAGTGACGACTCCGTCTCTGTGGGTGGCTTTGCTCTCGACTCCAGTACATCTTCAGTGACAATATTCACATGCTCGGTATCGACGATATCAGTTGAAAGATCCATCCTCGGACGCTTCTGGCGTATAGATACGTTTGAAGTGTCTGGTGTGCCCTGAAGTGCTCTTTGCATGTCCGGTTCAGATTGAACATGCACAATATTTACTGCGTCTGTTGACTTCGGTAGTGTGCGTCTGAAACGCGGCATAGTGCAAGTTTAAACCAGGCATAAAGTTAAACAAAACACAAAAAGATATATTTACTACATATTTGTGTAACACAGGATCGAATGCGCGTACACAAAAGTGATGCGATGCGCCACGATGACGATTGTAATTGTGGCCGAAATAGTCTCTTTTTTGTAATTATGAGTACGACTCAATAACTCGACGTTGACAGGTTCAAAGTCCAGTTCTTTGTTTACCGGACAGCTGATCGTTAGGGTATGTTTGAATTAGTACAAATTGTTGATCACTTTTTAACGTTTTAGCACTTAATTACACAAAAGCTTCAGCAGTCTGTACACAGTTCGACAGGGTGTAAATGAAAGATTAACTTGGTTTGCAATAGTCACCATTATGATCTCTTTTTTACCAATTCTTAAATAAAATTTGCGGATCTACTGAATAACACGTATGACCTGCAGAATTGTGAAGTAACCACCAAACACAAATAATGGGATAAATTTTAAGAACACTGACTGATTGGTGATTTTGATTGAATTACATTTATTTAAAAATTGATTAATTTCCGCGCCAAGAATTGAAATCATTTCTTAAAATAAAAATCTTAATGCTTCACTTTTACGACTTTAGAGAAGTACCACTATTTGATGTTGGTTCAGGAAAAGTAAAATAAGAAGTGCAATCTTTTCCGGTTTGCTCTTGACTCTTATATAAAGGATGGTTGTCAGACTTTTTTTTTTACGAAACTTTTTTAATATTATACTAGTACAACGTTGATGGTAAGCCCCATAGGCCAATGCTCATAACATCTATAATTATGTATCACAACATCCTTCCAAAACAAAAATATTTGACAACATCGTGGATCTCAGAGGAGTACTCACAGTACTGCATACATCATTGAAGGGAGATCATTTGAAACATTAAGTAACGAGCCGAAAGGTTGGACTGACGAGTAAATAAGCTCACGGGATGAACTGCATGTTAATGTTAAGAATTACAGCTTCAAGATTACTTACATTTAATTTATTATTTGTACCGTTGCTACAGCATAGGCCTATATAAGCCTCCGCGGCCGCTACTTGAACTACGCTGTCGTAGCATAAACATGTCGTAGCCAAGAGTGCCTGAATTTTTCGATAATTCGTTTCGTATTGAATTTGTTATTACATTTTTACAAGATTTTAACATCCCGATGGGCATTTAAAAGTATTGAAAAATAAATTACCAAAATCAGCTTTTCAAAACCAAAACTTTTTTTTTCTACTCGGCGCTGCGTCGCCCGGTCGAGTGCAGTGTTGTTTGATATTTCCTAGAGGACAGATTGTTTCAAAATCCTGATAAAACTGTCAAGTCTCAAGACATGCATTACACAACAGCCAGTTTACTTTAGCAAAACAATCTGTTCACTCTCTAGTACCTTCGTTTTGGAATAAAGAGTTTTCTTTATAATTTTGATGTTCTATTTTAGCAAGAGGTTAGGACAGTAGGTTAGTTTTTATAGTTAGTAAATATTTTATGAATTTTGAAAACAATCACTTACTTTGAAATAAGTGCTTCATATCAGACGAAGACAAGTGGTTTTAAAGGTTGTAAACGTTTTGATAGAAAAGTTATTAAAAATCAATATTTGTTATTCCCTACTCAAAAGAATTACATAGCAAAAATAAAAACTATTTGCTACAGTACGTCTACCATGAGTAGTTATCAAAAAATTACACGCTAGCGTATTAACGTGGATGAAATAGATTTCGATACTGCTAGCACCATTTATTTTACTGAGTCTTACGCAGGCGCTAAGGTAAACGCGATAGATCGTGTCTTCTAGCTGACTTCACTCTATATTTTTTGTTTGTTTCTTCTCAGTTATAAGAAGAGAACGGCTCATATGCTCAAAAAAAAATTACTACAGTCAGCATCACGAAACAATCCGAATTAACAAAAATGATGGCGGCTAGTGGACTAGACTTATGTCTGGTCCACCGCAGAGCGGATTAGCTTACTTGTTGAATTTTTCAATCCTTATAATATGTCACTGTCGAGTGTCGTCTATTTAATTTGTAATTTTGTTAACAATGTGAGATTATATCATATGACATTCACGGAGACGCTTTGGCAGTGTAAACTCATGATAGTGCGAAGATAGAACGTTTCATCGAGTGGAACTAATTCCATTTGGTAAGCGATTTTTACAAGGATCAAATATTTGATCGGTGATCGGTGTTTACCTTGCATTTTAAATTAAATTAATTAATTTATTTACTTAAGGACCACAAACAGCACTGTATTAATAAGTAAACATAGGTTAGAACTTAATAATAGAGGTAACAAATATACTTTACAATTGTAAAGTACTTACCTATGCAATAGTGTATTTGACCACTATAAAAGAATATATATAAACTCAAACTCAAATCCTTTATTTCAATTAAACCATTTACAGGCACTTTTGAATTGTCATTAATAATTTAAAACTTATTTTAAAGATGTATGTACGTTCTCATTAACCGTACATTTACAGTGCGAACGCACCTACTTGGATGTCGGGAGTCACAAATATCATGCCATAATTATAACGTTTTAAGCAATGCACATCAAGTCAGACAATTACTGTTGAATTATGAAGAATCAAGCCTTTCAATCCTTGCACGTGAACATGCGTGTCTCGTAATACTATTTCTATTGCCTGTATGTGGCTATTTAAGCTCAGGGATTCAATAAAACATTAACTACTTCTGTACTTACCCATTTTGTTTGGTGGTAAATTAAGTAAAAGTAGCATTCTACTCCACTGTTTGGTAAATCTTCTAGTTTTATATTTAAATAGGTTGGTAGATAATTCAGTACTTATTTATTTAACTTGAATGCAAACGACTTCGTCCAATTTTTTTTTTAGGTGACTATACATGTAAGAATTCGTGATAGCTAGATCGCATAGCATTTTGTAAACATCGCTTGACAGTTGAGTTTATTGACATGACATGAGAAGGATTAGGGATGCCCATACAATAGATCCGTATTGTAAGACTATCATTATTATTAGATTCACAATTTAGGTTTTACTATTGTTATTATTTGTAGCAGTGACAAGTATCTGTCAGCTGTCACAGACACGTAAACAGTCCTGTATTTTTCGTCTGGTAACATTGACAGATACCCGTCACTAAAGTAGTAGACTAATTTAATGAATATTGTTTGGCTGTTGCCAGTCGATACTTTTGCCACAATTATCTTGAAAGTGTGACAGTTTCACTCTTGAATCATTTTTGCACGGCACTAAGGATTAAACTGTCGAACAGAGCGTTGTTAACAGTGGTTGAGAGAATTAAATCTAGGAATATCTTTTAAATCGGTGTTTCATTTCTGAGTTGAGGTTGAGTCTTTACAACTCAGAAGTGGGATTTATACAACACACCCACAATTTTTGGAAAATACAGTTAATATGGACCGTGATAGTAACCAATCGCATAGGAGTCGGTCCCGCTTTACTCCACCCTTTGTAAGCATGGAACGTAAGCGTTGCCGCGATAATGAAGCCAGTGAGAATCGCGTAAGTAAGAAGAAACGTCGCAGGCGGCATACGAGTACGCCTAGCAATTCAAGCGACCATTACGAGAGGAGTCGATCTCGAACCCGGACTAATGGGCGGCGTCAACGAAGTCGGAAGCGTAGCCGCGAAGATGAGCATCATTCGCGCCGGAGCCTGACGACACAGCAGAGTGAGGGTGACCAGGAAGGGAGGAATCGACCTCGAAAACGGACTGCTGGGCAGCGTCGGCGAAGTCTTAAACATAGCTGCGACGGTGAACATCGCTCGAGCCGAAGCCTGACGAGAAAGCGGAGGGAGCAGCAGCATACTGGACGCCATAGGCAGCCGTGTGACCGAAGTTACTCACCAAACACCGCAGTAAGTGAGGAACCACGCGGAAATATTCAGGTAAACAAATCTATATTTGCTAACAGTGAGACTCGGTTATTTTTGAATGAGTTAATTAAATCTTTGTCGGACGCGAAGCCAGAAGGCAATAAATTTCCGATGTTAGGTAATGTTATTCCTGAATTTGACCCAATGGTGAAAGGCCAAACGGTTCACATGTGGCTCAATAAGGTCGACGAATGTGCGAAGCTGTACCGTTGGGGTGATGATCAGATTATACACTACGCATTGCCCAGACTTGTTGGTGTTGCTCGTACATGGTACCAGGCCTTGCCTTCTATGTCATTTTCGTGGCCTAAGTGGAAAATTAAATTAGTTGATTCCTTTCCTAGTAGTGATGATTATGCAGAATTACTTACCTTGTTATATAAACGCGTGAAATACAATGCATCGTTAGAATTATACTATTATGAAAAATTAAACCTGTTGAATCGTTGCGAGATTTTTGGGAGGCGTGCAGTCGATTGCTTGCTCTATGGTATTGAGGATCGTTCCTTGAGACTTGGTGCTAAAGCAGCCAAATGTCAAGAGCCTGAAGAGGTTCTTAATTATTTCCAGTCTATTAAACAAAGTCGCGATTTTGACAAGTCTAAGATTAGCCAAGATAAAAGGACTTTACCATTGAGTAATACGAATTCGAATACTAAGCAGTTCGTTGGGAACGATTCAAAGTTATCTGGGCCACAATCTAGTGCATCTGTAACCTGTTTTAACTGTAAAGAAGTAGGTCATTTTAGTAATAAGTGTACAAAAAAGCTGCTGAGATGTAATATTTGTAAAAGGCTTGGCCATGTAACGATCGATTGCCCGCAGCTGTCCAGCGAAAAGAGTAAAGATACTTCTAGTACAGAAAAGAAAGTTATGAAAGTCGATGTCGATGATACTAGTAATGAGAAATATATGATCTCGCTAAAGGTTAACGGTATTCTGGTTAAAGGGTATGTAGATTTAGGCAGTCAGTGCACATTGTTACAATGTAGCGTAGCAAAATCATTAGGAGTTAGTTGGTCAGTAGGCGAGTTACCCGTTATGAGAGGGTTAGGTAATAATATCGTCGTACCTATAGGACTGGCGCCTGTAAAAATAGATATTGACAATATCATAGAAATGGTTTACGTTTATGTAGTGGAAGATGGCATAATTAAATATCCCGTGTTAGTTGGTCATAGTTTTACAGAAAAACCCGGAATCATCATCACAAAAACCACAAATTCCTTAATCTTTAGCAAGGAAGAGACTAACAAATTGCGACTATTTCTTAAGGCGGATGTTGAAATTCAACCAAAACAAATGGCTATGATTCCTGTTTTTTCCGATAGAAGCTACTCTGGGTCTGTATATGTCAGGGGTTCATTAAGAGGTCAGCCTGGTAAGGAGTTTTACTTATTGCCGGGTGAATACTACCTTGAAAATAGTTCTGGAGCACTTCTAGTTCAACATTTTTGCGACCATTTACTTATAATAAATAAAGATACATTGGTTTGTCGAGTTTACAGATCTGAAAAAGGTTTTGAAATCAATATGCTAGATTTTAGCAACCTTGATACGAGTTCCGATCTGAATTATGGCAGTCACTTATCTAATGATGAGATATTTAGATTGAAGTCTCTGCTAAAGAGGTACGAGGGTTGTTTTTCCTCTTGTTTAGCTGATTTAGGGTATACTAACATAGTTCAAATGGAAATCGAATTGAACGATGCGAAGCCGGTGGTTTACCGACCTTACAGACTCTCATATCCGGAACGCGAATTGGTTCGAACAATGGTAACGGAAATGATTGACGCCGATATCGTTTGTGAGTCAAACTCACCCTATGCGAGCCCTATCCTTCTTGTGAAGAAGAAAACGGGTGAGAAGAGGCTCTGCGTCGATTACAGAGCCCTAAATAACAAGACTCGTAAAGAGCACTATCCTTTACCGCTGATCGATGACCAATTAGATAGGTTGTCAGGCAATTCTCTTTTCATTAGTCTTGACCTTGCATCTGGGTACTACCAGATTCCAATATCAGAGGGTTCACAAGATCTCACGGCTTTTGTAACACCCGACGGTCAGTATCAGTATAAAAGAATGCCTTTTGGGTTAGCGAATGCTCCTTCAATTTTCCAAAGGGTAATGAATAAAGTTCTCTCTGACTTGAAATACGTTGTTATTTACATGGATGATGTCCTGATTCCCGCTAGTACATTTAATGATGGTTTAAGACGTTTAGAAGAAGTTCTCCAGCATTTGGCCAATGCAGGGCTAACTCTGAAATTGAAGAAGTGTCATTTCTTCCAAAAGGAGATAGAGTTTCTAGGGTTTTGTGTATCTGGAGATGGCATACGTCCGGGATCGCGTAAAACAATAGCAATTTCCAATTTTCCTGTACCCAAAAACGTACATGATGTAAGACGTTTTATAGGACTTGCAAGTTTTTTTCGTAGATTCGTCAAAAACTTTGCAATAATAGCATGCTGTTACGTTGGGGCGTATGCAATCAAACAACCGGCTATGACAAGAGTAGTTTATTGACTGGCGATCGGTCGGCGCGCAGGCAGACATATGCATAAGTATACAAATGCTACATTCCTCCAACCTTATTTTGGAAACCTGATGACAAAGATAACACTCTTGATATGTGAATACATCTACTTACAGTATTTCTAATATTTATAATTTACATGTTTTCGAGGCCTGAGATGTTTTCGAGTGTATGACGGAACGTTGTCATTTATTAATATTCCCGTAGCACCTGGATCAGGTTCAGCGGTGCTCGGTCGTTCACTCTCCACACGGGAGTCCGCTTGAGGCTGAACGACAGTCTCTGGCACGTCTACCACCTCCTCCCCCTGCCCCTCCTCCTCCCTAGCGCTAGCAGCAGGAGCCGTATCATCGCTCTCCTCTGCCGACCCTACCGGCGGCGCCCGCGGTGCTGGCGTGGGTGTTGGTGGATCAGCGGTCTGAGGGGACACATGTGGACACAGCGGGCTTATGTCTACATCTGTCTCATTTACATTTTGATTTATGTCCAGATCTCTCAGAGTTTGGCCTGTATATTTTATAATCTGATCTACATGTCTTTTACAAATTTTGTTACCATTTTGAAACAAAATTTCAAACATTCTATTACCTAATTTTCTTTTTATTACACCCAATGACCAACATGCTTTTCTGTTTCCGAAACAACGAGCCCACACTATATTTCCCACCTCAAAGCATCTACTATTTTTTTGTTTATCATTATGACCGATTGAGTCGTACCATGAGGTTGGAAATATTAAATCTAATTTAGATTTTAGATCTCGTCCGAACATTAGTTTGGCTGGTGTAACACCTGTAGTACAATGTACAGAATTTCTGTAATGAAATAAATAATCTAATAATTTTTCTGCGATTTTATCTTTACTATTTTCTTGTATTATACATTTCAACATTTTTTTGCACGTTTTTACGGAATTCTCCGCCTGTCCATTACTGCATGGATGATAAACAGGTGAAGTTAGATATTTAATTCCATTAGAGGAACAAAATGTAATAAATTCCGTAGAATTTATTTTTACATCATTGTCAGACACAATAACGTTAGGTAGGCCAAACATTGAAAACAATTGTTTAAGTTTAGTTATTAATGCGCGAGTAGAGGTGCCGTTATTCATACACACACATTCGAGCCATTTACTGAATGCGTCGATAACAACCAAATATACCGCTTGCCCTATAGACAGGTAGTCGATGTGCACGCGCTGCCAGGGCCCGGCCGGGCGCGGCCACGAAGCGGGCGGGGCGCTGGGCGGAGCGTGTCGGACAGCAGCGCAAGTCGCACAAGACCCTATATAAAGTTGAATATCGGCGTCTATATTAGGCCACCACATTCTACTGCGAGCCATGGTTTTTGTTTTAGTAATTCCTAGATGTCCAGAATGCAACATCTGTAACATACAATCTTTAAATTTTGATGGAATTACAATTCTGTGACCGCGTAACAGACATCCCTCTTCTAGTTGCAAGTCCGTCTTACACTTAAAGTATGGAGCGATCGAACTACAAACTATTTTTCGTGGCCATCCCTGATTCATATATTTAATTACTGTTTGTAACACATGGTCGTTTGCTGTCTCCTTTTTTATATCTTCGAATAAGATAGGCTCGACGTTTGCATTTAAAAACCTACAGTCTACTATTTCGTTATCTTTAACTTCATTGTTGGGCGTTGACGTCGGAGCGCGAGAAAGAAAATCAGCTACTAAATTATTTTCACCCGGCGTATATTGCACCACATAATTATAAGCTGATAGAATCAGGGCGTACCGTTGCAAGCGCGCTGCCGTGGTAACTGATATACCACTATTTTTATTAAATATTGATAACAATGGTTTGTGGTCTGTTTTTAATACAAATGGATCGCTTCGACCATACAGATACTGATGGAAATGCTTAAATCCAAACACAATGGCCGTAGCTTCCTTCTGTATCTGGCTATAATTTCGTTCACTGGTGGTTAGTGATCTGGAAGCGAAGGCGATTGGGCGCTCCACCCCCCCGGGCGCAGCGTGGGCCAGCACGGCGCCGAGGCCGGCCGGGCCCGCGTCCACGGTGAGCACGAGCGGCGCGGCGGGGTCGAAGTGCGCCAGCACGCGCTCTGAGGCGAGCTCGCGCTTCACTCGCTGGACGGCGCACCGTTGTCGCACGCCCCACTCCCAGCTGGCGCCGTCGCACAGTAGTTCGTGTAATGGACTCATTAGAGAGGAAGCGTTCGGAATAAAATTCCTATAGTAATTGATTACTCCTAGCAACCTCTTTAATTCAGTGACATTAGTCGGTTCAGGCGCTTTTAAGATTGCTTGTACCTTTTTCGAGCACGTGTGTAAACCATTTTTATCGATAACATAGCCTAAGTAAGTCACGCTATCCTGAAATAAAACACATTTATCCTTTTGCAACCTGAGTCCTGCATCTTTTAGTCTCTTCAGAACTTCCCTCAGCCTGCTCAAATGAGTTATCTTATCAGGCCCGGTACAGCAGATGTCGTCTAACCAACAACTCACTCCGTCGATGCCTACAAGTAATGTTTCCATCGCCTTTTGAAATATGGCCGGGGCGTTAGCTAGCCCGTATACTAATCGCGTATATTTAAAAAGACCTTTTGACGTACTAATCGTTGTCAAATCTTGTGAACTTTCGGACAAACAAAATTGGTTGTAAGCATTCGATAAATCTATTTTGGAATAGTGTTCGCCGCCTCCGAGTTTTGCAAAAACTTCTTCTATTCGGGGCATTGGGTACTTATCTATAAGTAGGTCTTTATTTAGAGACACTGAAAAATCGCCTGCTATTCTTACTTTACCGTTCTCCTTAAAAACCGGCACAATGGGAGTTGCGTAATCTGAATAGCTTACTGGAACTAATATACCTAAACTAACCAGCCGACTTAATTCATCTTCAACTTTGTCTTTCAGGGCAAACGGTACTGTACGTGGTTTAAAAAAACCTGGCGTTGCATTCGCTTTTAATTTTAACGTAACCTCGAACTGATTAAATTTTCCTAAATCGTTTTTCCATAAATCCTCAAAATCATTAAATAACCGTTGCACCTCTACGTCACAAATAGCATTTATCTTATTATTTGTCAATAAATTGACGTTGAATTTGGTCATAAAGTCACGACCGAACAAAGGCGGCCCGCCATTTTGTATAACATAAAATGTTACATTTTTACACAGTTTATTATATTTTATATTTAAAGTTATACAACCTTGTGGTGTGATTTTATGACCGTTATAAAAACACATTTTAAGATTACATTTCTGTAAAGGAATATCAGAAAAATGGTCGTCATACATTTTACGTGACAAAACGCTCACACTTGATCCCGAATCAAGTTCTATTTTAAATTCCTTTTTATTATTATTTATTATCACTGGTACTAAGATAGGATCATAGTTCACGTACCTCATATTGAATAACTGGCATTCCTCACACTCACTGTGCTCCCCGTCGGAATCAGGGTTGGCATTTATGTTGTACACACTTTTGTGTCCACACACTTTTTTCAGGTGACCTTTATTGCCACATTTTTGGCACCGATAGTTCCTATACCGGCACTTATTCGCTTCGTGATTTAGGAGACCACACACAGTGCATCGTCGGCCGCTACCACCGGCCCGGCTGGACGCCCCAGCGCCGGCGCTGCCACCGCCGCCGCTGCCGCCGCGGCCACCGCCGCGTGCTGCGTTCATTCTGTATACAGGCTCCTCCTTCACCACGGCTGGGGCCGCTGCCGCCTTGGCACGCGCCTGTCGCGCGCTCGCAGCTTGTTTCGCCACCTCCACCGCCTTAGCAAATGTCAACTCGCTCGTATTCTGCTCGAACAACCGATCCCGTTCCGGTCCTATGTCGAATCCGAGCACAAACCTATCCCGTAGCACGGTGTCCAGAGCGTCATCGAACCCGCCGTATACGGCCAGGCCCCGCAGTCTTGCTGCCCACTCCTCGACACTCTCGCCCGTTGTTTTTACCGCTTCATAAAATTTCGCCTTTTCAGCAAATGTTGACCGTACTGGTTTGAAGTGTAGATTGAATGCATCCACTAGCACGCTGTATTCAAGCGAATCCAACTTCCTTGGATGCACTAGGTCATGCGCTAGGCGAAACGATTCGTCAGATAAGTGTGTTAGAAGCACTGCACTTTTCCTATCAGCTTTGATATCGTTTAATTTTAGAAACTGTTCTAACCGACTCAGAAATATTGACCATTCTTGGACTTTATGATCGAAATTTTGTAGATTTCCCAAAAACGTGGCCATTTTTTATTTTTTATTTTTCGCGTGTGGGTAAATCGTCCTCGTCGCCAATGTTACGTTGGGGCGTATGCAATCAAACAACCGGCTATGACAAGAGTAGTTTATTGACTGGCGATCGGTCGGCGCGCAGGCAGACATATGCATAAGTATACAAATGCTACACATGCCCACTAACGAATCTTTTAAAAACCAAATTTGAGTGGAAATGGACCCCAGAATGTATATCTGCTTTTAACACGCTCAAAGAGAAACTCGTAGAACGACCTATAATAGCCTTGTTTGATGCGCGACTTGAGACTGAGTTACATACCGATGCTTCAAAGATGGGCATCGCAGGCATTCTTATGCAGCGAGGTAGTGACGGCCAGTTGAGGGCTGTAGCCTACTACATTCGGAAAAACTCAGAAGATGAGCAAAAACTCCACTCTTTTGATCTCGAGACGTTAGCTGTCGTTGCCTCTTTAAGTCGATTCCGTGTTTATTTGCTAGGATTACAATTTAAAATAGTAACTGACTGTAATGCATTAAGAACGACTTTGACTAAGCGTGACCTAATACCCCGGATCGCGCGATGGTGGGTGCAGCTACAGGATTACGACTGTACCATCGAATATAGGTCAGGATCACGTATGGCTCATGTGGATGCCCTGAGTCGTGCTCCTGTGGCTGAGCACACTGACGATACTAGCGAATTCGAGAAATTCTTCTCGACAATGAAACGAAATTCGTTGCCGATGTACGAAATAATTATCAGCTGAAGGGTAACTACGTATACCGTATCTTAGATGATGGTATTCGTTGGGTGGTACCGAGGGGTGTTAGGTGGCAAGTTTTACGCATGAACCACGACCATGTAGGGCATTTTGGCTTTGATAAAACACTGAGTAGGTTAAAGGCAACATTTTGGTTCCCGTAAATGCGTCGGTTCACAAAAAAATATGTATCATCATGCTTACAATGTGCTCACCATAAAGCACCATCAGGCCAAAAGGAAGGTTTATTGCACCCTATCCCAAAAATAGAAATTCCATTCCATACGTTGCATGCGGATCATCTCGGCCCGTTTGTTCGTTCTAGAAGTGGCAATATGTATATTTTAGTTATTGTTGATGCATTCACAAAATTTGTTAATATACGCGCCGTGAAGGATACGAAAACTTCAACTGCAATCAAAATTTTTCATGAGTACTTTAGTTTCTTTGGTGCTCCATTCAGGCTAATTACAGACCGAGGTACGTGTTTTACTAGTGGGAAGTTCAAAGAGTTTATAGAAAAATTAAACATAAAACACATACTAAACGCGGTAGCTACTCCTAGGGCGAATGGGCAGGTCGAGAGGTACAATCGAACTATATCTGATGCCTTGAGCACCAAATGTCATGGCAACAATGAAAATACCTGGGATGATTATGTAGGAGACATTCAATTAGGTATGAATACGACTGTGAGTAAAGCAACGGGCAAGAGTCCCTCAGAATTATTATTCGGGTCCAAATTAATTTCGACATCGGAAAATATATTGGGAGACGCTATTTCTGAAACCACTCAATTAGTTAGTGGCGACGACCTAATGCAACTGAGGTCCGATGCTAAAGAGAAAATCGATAAGGATCAGGAAAAGGCGAAGGCCAGGTTTGACAAAAACAGAAAGAAACCAAAGTCATACAATGTAGGAGATCTTGTTAGAATTAAGAGGACAGTCATTGATAAAGAGCATCTAGGCAAATCTAAAAAGTTTACACCAAAACTTCAGGGCCCGTACCGAATCGTTAAAGCTTTACCCAACGACAGGTTTTTAGTAGAGGATACCCCGCTAACTAGAAAAGGAAACAAACGATACGAAAACATAATAGCAATTGATAAAATTCATCCTTGGCTTAATTTTAATGATTATTCGAGTGACGATGGCAACGAAAATGATAATAATGGTAGTGAAACTGATAATAAGTAATGGGATTAATTATGACAGTAATATTAAGATTAATGAATTTAGAAGTATTGTTTTAATTACTTATTACGTTACTATGGTTATAACAATGTAAGGATATTAGATAATGTATGAATTATTAAGATGATTGACCGGATTTTGTTTGAATTGCGCATTGTGATAACTGTTTGACTGTATATATGAAATTGATTGAGACTGAATGATTCGTGCAGATAATGAATGGAACTGAGACACAGTTCCGCACAGATTATATGATTATAATTGAATCGAAATAGTAATATGATTGATTGGACTGAAATAGTAATAAGAGCACAAGCTATGAACAATCAGTACAGAAACGAATGGTATCAACGAATTGGTATCGTACAGATGATTGTAGACAATAGCAGACCGTGCAAGATGTGATTTAAGATAGCTTTAATAAGAGCAAAGACTATAATGAACAATTAGTGCAGAAACGAATGATATCAAGTACAGATATCGCACAGATGATTGTTTATCATAGTGGATCATGCAAGATGAAAGTTTTAGGTATTTAAAAAAAAAATGTAACAAGTCATATATGAATGTATTAAAAAGTATGAAAAAAAATGTTACGAAATTAAACTATATATAGAATTATTATTGTATTCGTACTTCAGTTGGTTTTTGAATATTTATTTTCTTGAAGTGAGGGGACTCACTTATTAAAGGATGGCCGAACTGTAAGACTATCATTATTAATAGATTCACAATTTAGGTTATACTATTGTTATTATTTGTAGCAGTGACAAGTATCTGTCAGCTGTCACAGACACGTAAACAGTCCTGTATTTTTCGTCTGGTAAGTCTACTACTTTAGTGACGGGTATCTGTCAATACAGATACCCGTCACTAAAGTAGTAGACTAATTTAATGAATATTGTTTGGCTGTTGCCAGTCGATACTTTTGCCACAATTATCTTGAAAGTGTGACAGTTTCACTCTTGAATCACTTTTGCACGGCACTAAGGATTAGACTGTCGAACAGAGCGTTGTTAACAGTGGTTGAGAGAATGAAATCGAGGAATATCTTTTAAATCGGTGTTTTATTTCTGAGTTGAGGTTGAGTCTTTACAGTATCGATTTATTTTAAACAAATTTACCGACCGTACAGTACTCAGCGTCTTATTTCTATTTGAAATATTACTTACTCAATGTAGTACGTTTTGAGCTACTCACTCATAATCGATTCGTATTAGTGAAAAACACGAATACGAATCGAATATGAGGAGCATGAAATGCTGTACACATTATGAATGCGATCTCTGAATTAGGTTATGAAAATCGGTTTTAATGTTGAGTTTTTTCACTACAGAATCGTCTTAGCATAAAGCGAAAAAGGTTTAAAAGGAAAGTACGTAGTTACGGATGCGTTGACATCCGTGAGCAGGTGGTCAACTCAAGTAATCTCGATATCGATGTGTGAAATAAAAGATTGGGCATCACTAACTGTCATGTCAAATCTAATGGTCAAAGATAGCAGCATTTTTTATGTGATGTCATAAACCGTTACAAAATTAAAGTGTACGGTGCCTACAACCATTGGAACTACAAATTGAGGTAACAAAAAAATACGAATTGCCAAAAAAAAACATCGTTGGAAAAATAGTTAAGTTACCCACTTTTGAATTACAAAAGTCTTCTAACCTTGTCACGCAAAACACTTATTGTATTGAATGGTGCGAAGTTACTATGGCGTTCCTGTGTTGTGACGTAAAATGGTAATAATGCTGTCTATATATCGTCTAGCGTCTCCTCTTCAGACTCCACTGGAAAAACGGGTGCCGTCATGTTTACGTTTACAGATTAATTTTACAATACTGGGATTTTACTAGACTGAGGGCACGGGATGCAATTTTATTATAGTTGTGCTCGCGGGACCATTCTGCAACTTCATACGCTGCAATTTACTTTTGCTGACAATCGCGTTTTTGCAATCGCGCCAGAATGTGCCTAATCACTATTTTAATATCGCAGCGACATATTTCTGGTGTATGCTGCCATATAGACTAACATGTTATATTTCTGCGACACATAATCGTGCGATAAAAAGTCGTAGTGCGCGCTCGATCTAATACCAACCTCATTTGCATCGATAGAATGTCTGCCTGACATAACTCATTGAAAAAATCTGTAAAGCTGAGTTCATGCCAAACAAATGTTAATTTAATTTATAAGCAAGAATAAACTTGAAAGGTGGCATAATTCTGACATAGATTGTAAAAGCAAGCAGACATCATGACTTAAATAACAATGTAAGAGTCTTACAGTCAAAATAACGAGGGGATACGTCGAGGTGGCAAATAATAAAAACATTATTCATTTAAGTCTCGCGACGGATTTGTTTGAATACAAATGTAATAAAAGAACGAACAGGAGACTGGTAATTTGAACACGAAGCCAAAAATTGTTCATTTGATTAAATTTCTAGGGGTGGAATGATATTGTATCAGGTTTCGTTGTAGCTACAGTTTTATTTCATATCACAACATAGCGGTATGAGAAAAATAAAGTAATATAAGAGAATGAAATGAAACAATGCCGTTATCACTGCAGTTTGTCTGTTGTTCGAGAAAATATAAAAACGGAAGATTTTATTACCTTTTATCGAAAAGCTGGCAAAAAAACAACCTGTTTTACTCGTGCCTATTACATAATTAAATCTTGGAGATTCACGGTAACCTAATTAAACTTTTAGCGCGTAGCTGGTATTCATAGCGTGAGATGCTATTTGAAGCCACAGTAAGAACACGTAGACATAACAAATCACAACTCTACAAATTAATGATAAATTTTGCCCTTATGCCTGAAAAAAACCCGCGTACCTACATGTATGCGTGTTACTATATATAGGTCACCTATTCCTATTTAATAACAAAATATTGTATTTATTTTATTTTTATTTATTATATTCTCTATTTAAAGGGAAAATAACGAGGTACAAGTACAAAGACAGGTCGAATGCAATAATTCAACAAATAAATAAATAAAGTTTATTACGGTACAAGAACACAAGGTTAAGTACAACAATTACAACGACGGTATCTGCAAAAGTACAAACTGTAAAAAGTTAGTGAATGTATTCTAATGAAACGCGTAGAATGCCCGATTTCTAATTTCGACTCACAATACTAGTCACACATAAGCTGAGCCCTACCCTTAACGAACTCTTAAAACAATTAACTAAAGGCGGTAGGGCTCTATGTCTCATTAAAACTTAGAGGCTGGAGGAAACGTGGTGATTTTAGAGGATATGGAAAGGTTAACAAAAATTTTGATAGAGTGGGGTTCGAGACGCGGAAGGTGGTAACCAGGAGGGGCTGTGTCCGCGGTGGAACTGATAACTTGTACAGCAGAGTTCTGTAAGTAGGCTGCTATCTAATTCTCTTCTCGGTGATATTTAGTAAGTGTCGATTTTGACTAATAAGTCCTCTTAGTAACTTCAGTAGCAGTGAAGTTGTCTTAATTTTATTAAATGTTGCTCCTGCAAGTTGGATTTTAGACCACGGTAGGTACCAGTCGAACTCAAACTCAAACTCAAAGCATTTATTCCAAATAAACCAATTACAGGCACTTTTGAATTGTCAAGGTCGGTCGGTCAGAAAAATGAAGCTAGTTGCCCATTCCAAAGCGTAGTAGGTACCTATGGAGAAGAACGGGCAAGAACATCCACGGACACTCTTTTAAATCAAATTATGTTTACAATAGATTGGTTACATCATTCATGTTGAAATTATGCATGTGAGAGCGATGACGTTAAAAGCGTCCGTTATATAAATATGAAAACAATTCAACAATAAAATTTAATTAAAATACGCCGTGGCAGCTAAGAGATGACCAGTCTCAACTGACGGCGCCCGTTCACGAACACGACGCATGGATTAGCACCATTCAACTCAACCATTTTGAAGGGAGCTAAATGATCCAACACACGCGCCACCATCAGCGAAACATTAAAGTGAGCATGACATACTCTCAGCCGCCAGGACACATTCAAGTCAATGAAAGACGTACTCTGTAAATGGTAGCTTTAAAGCATGTACATAGTACTCACATAATTCGTACGACGTAGTCTAAGCCAACAGAATTAAAACTACTCCACAAACACGTCTCATCTCCTATCGAGCTACGAGATGTGTCTGTGGAGTAATCGTGAAAGCGAGACTTTTATTAAATACGTTAAATAATGAGTCTAGTTTTAGTATTGGTTATATTGGTCTTGTATTATTGTAAGTAGCGTGTAAGGCGTGTGAATCTCAGTGAGTGTGTTTGTGACCGTTTGGGTGAGTGTTAACTATTGCATCCCTCCTTGATCCTTTCTATGACATGGCCTAGGTATCCTACACCTGCGTTATGATCTAGGGACTCGGAGAAAGCCCTATATTGTATGTGACACTTAATAACGGACGGTAGACATCTACCCTAAAACTAAACTTTAGACAACCACAACAAAGACATGACAATGAAACTTTGGTTAGACACACAGCTTATGAAGAGATGTACCGAGTAAATACTCGGTCCTCGTTAGGAAGAATGTGATCTATAATGCTATTTTTATTGTTTTGCGAACATGAACTAACCAAACGTTAGTGATGGTTACCTTCTCCTATGGACTGACTAACTGCAGGATACTTTGCATTGTACTTCATGTACACGGCACGGTTGGCGCAGTGGTTGAGCGATCGGCTGCTGCGCTACGTGTCGCGGGTTCGATTCCCGCACGGAACAAATATTTGTATCACCTACAAATAGTTGTTCCGGGTCTGGGTGTCTTGTGTATGTGAGTTTTCATGTTTGTGAACGCACCCACGATACAGGAGTAATTCCTAGTGTGGGGCAACGTTTTAAAAAAAAAAAATATGTACGCACACTTCCTGGGAGGGGTAGAATTCAACAAGTTCCCTCAAACTGGTTTGATAGCTCGTTCTAAGGAACGCTAGAAATCGTGTTTCTTTAAACCACATCCGACTTTCGGGCCTCTCACAAATTGCAAGCACCCTCTAATTGGGGTAGGTTTGTAAGTACAATTTTGGCGAATAGCAGGAGCAATATTAAAGAATTCTGCAACCGACTGACGATGCGGTACGCTTGCGCTAGTTTTGTTTTGTTAGTGGGACTTTTTCTACTCGCGCTTCGCGCACGATAGGTTTTTATAATACATGCCGTTTGACTTTGCACAATACAGTGAAAAATCTACTACACCAATTTTATTTATTATTTGATAATACTGTAGCTAATGGACTTTTCAAGATCTTGCAATAATCCACGATATACCATTATAGTTATTACTTGGATATAACCGTTTTGCGCGAAGACGTCAAATTTGTACAAGGTCCAAAATAAAATTTGTAGACTTTGAAATTTGAACTTTGCCACGTCGTCATCGAGTTTCTAATTCTAAAACATGACTTTAATCTAAAATTATGAATTCAAGTTTAGAGTATAGTATGGGCAAAATAAACATAAGTTTTACCTACCGAAGAGTTTAATTTAATGGAAAATTATATTTATTTAATTTTATATTGTGATTGAATCATGCGAGGAACAGGAGGCTGATCACTGCGGTCCAACTTCAATTGATCCCATTTTCTAGAAACAGAAAATCGGAAGGAAACTGCATGCGATTATATTCGATTTCATTTCTTCAAAGAAGCAAGAATATGAAGTCTGTTTTCATTATCGTGATCATAAGTTTGTAGTACTTTGATGGAAGTGCTTTGTTTTTTAAGGTTCGTAGCTCAAAAGGATACATTTTAACCCTTATAGGATCAATTTGAAATCCATTTGTCTGACCCTATTTCTTAGAAATGCTAGAGGGGAGGTATCAAGTTGAAATTGATATAAAAATTTTTGATATACGGTCAAAATCAAAATCAAAAGTCATTTATTCAAATTAGGCTGAGAGTCAGCACTTTTCGAACGTCAAAATTACATAAGACAGTCCCCCAAAACGCCCGCCCTTCACCACTTCCTAGTGCTTTAGCTGTTAAGTCAAGTTTGCCATCAAAACTTTGTTAATTATCACTGATGTAGTTTAAATTAGAGGGACGATGAATAAGTTTCGGATCTCATTCATTGTCCCTATAATTTGAACTTCATTTTCACAATTAATATATTCAAGTCAAAAGTTTAGACGTTTTTGTTAACGGTGCGTCAAATGAGCTCCCATCTAGGTAGAGCTAAATCATTTTGTGTACTTAATTGAAATCAATTGTATGCGGAGTTGCCTCAGCTTAAAGCTGAAGTTAGAGAAACGGGTGGATCTGGCAGTACAAAGTCACAGATGTCGTTGATTGAAACAATTGAGGTCTGTTTTCTGGTTTTTCTGATGATTTTGGTTTTTGTAACACAAGGCTGTACTTATATTATTTATATTTTGAACTTATTAGCAAACTCATTATAAATGAATAAATTCATTAATAACACCTCCCACTTTTTGCCCACGCAAATAAGTTTGAACTGACTAAAAGAACATTCTGTCCAAAATATTTGATAACATTTTAAGACTCAAACTTTGTTCGTTAATTAATTAGAAATTGGTAAGTAAACCGTATTAATTTCTAAATCGGTGGAATGTTTGCTTAATAATGCGGTCTCTTGTATTCATCACATAAGAATATACACTTGGAGCAAATAAATCGAGCCACTACCTTTTTTCACGTAAAATGGTAAATATTTTTGGGAATATGGAACGTATCAATTCGAACTATATATCGCCTAAAAGTTAAGTTAATAACCTTAACAATGAGGGTAAATTATTGAATAATAACCTTATTGAATGATAAATTATTGGCTCTGCAAGAAAAATGGTAATTTTGATAGAAAATTTAGTAGGGCTAAAACAGTCCATAAAAACAATAAAAAACAAAATTATTGCAAAAAAAATATTCTTAATAACTGGTATTACCCCCCCGTGCCCTGATGCATTCTTGTAGCCTATTAGTCATCGATCTGATCAGAGTTACGATGACATATTGTGGTATGTTCTCCCACTCTTCAAGCACAGCGACTTTAAGCTCGGGAATTGATGAAACAGCGGGAACCCTGGCTCGGACTCTCCGTTTTAGCTCGTCCCATAGGTGTTCGATCGGGTTCAAATCGGGACTTCGTGCTGGCCATACCATTTGTTGAATCCCGATCGCAGACAAGTATTCCGTAACGATCTGCGCGGTATGAGGTCTCGCATTGTCATGCATAAACAAGAAATTTTCTCCGACAAAACCAGCATACGGCATTACGTGGTCTTCAAGAATGTCAGTTATGTATCGGTCAGCTGTTAATCCACGTCTACCACTGCCATCGTTGGCGGGGTCGACGAAGACAAGTTCCGTTTTTCCGTCTAGAGAAATTCCTCCCCACACCATACAAGAACCACCACCAAAACTCACAGTTTCTCGAATGCAACATTGGGCAAATCTTTCACCAGGACGTCTATACACTCGGTTTCTCCCGTCATTGCTAAAAAGACAGATTCTTGACTCGTCAGAAAACAAAACTGACCTCCAGTCTTCTAACGTCCAATTAATGTGTTCTCGAGCAAACTCCAAGCGAGATCGGCGATGAGCTACAGTCAATTTTGGGCCAGTTGCTGGTTTGTGTGATGTTAAATTTCGTTCCTTTAGTCTTCGTCTCACTGTCCACCTACTGATTGCGACACCTCGAACGTCACGTAACGCTTGCTGTAGCTGAACAGCATTAAGTCCACGGTCGCGCAACGAATTGGTTGCAATAAAGCGGTCGTCACGTTCTGTTGTTGCCCGTGGTCGGCCAGTTCCAGGTCGCCGAACAAAAGCACCAGTCTCCAGATACCTGCGGTATACCCGCTGTACCTTTGAACGACTCAAATGAAGTCTGCGTGCCACTTCACGTTGTCCGTGTCCAACCTCAAGTAAAGCTACAACTTGGGCAGCTTCCGTCGGTGTAGTATCCATTTTATCAGGTTATTTTGATTACACAGACACAGATAAAGACAACAATAACAAGTAATATGGGTATGATTAACAAAAACCTCAAATTTAATCTTTTCTTAACAGAGTACAATAAAAATGTCATAAGCAAATTAAATGCGATAATTTTATTCTACCCTTTAAACTTTAATTAAAATGAAATTTTGACAACTAACTACCCTCATTGTAAAGGTTATTAAATACCCTTTTAGGCGATATATGTTTCGAATCGATGCGTTCCATAATACCAAAAATAATAACCATAATGCGTGAAAAAGGAAGTGGCTCGATTTATTTGATCCCAAGTGTATTTGTCTAATGGGATAAATACAAAGAGACGTCTTAATTTGCTGGCTTGGGGGTAGTCTTCAGTGTTGGCTCTGATGATTGGATTCTGTTTGGCATAGTATATGGCTCGACAGAGTAGCAAAGTATAATTAGAGCCATGAAAGACAAACTTTTTCAATTAACTTTTACGTTACGTAAATAAATTTAAACGAAACTGAAAAGGTAACTTTTATGAATTTAGATATCATTATTAGTTAACTTAATAACTAACTTATTCCAACATTTAAAGAATATGTACTTAAATACCTATTAAATAATCTGTTTACATTAATCACATGAGAAAAACCTTTTTTTTTTTCACTATTCAATCTGGTAATCACACACTAGCGAGCTGTGCGGTCAATTATACTAGAAATGTATCGTGGTTGTGGCTTCCGTGAAGGGTGTACATGTCATATCGGTTCACCTACTATTATATTATTATAGTCCAGTAGATTGTACTTACGTGGTAACACTTTGACCTTGAGCTGGCCTAGTGTAGTAATCTTAATAATCATAATCATTCATTTGTCAGAAGATGGTACATTATGTGGTTTTAGGATTAGTCAATTGTATCGTCACATTCTGTCTAGAGTGGCGTGCAAATATTGGTACAAGTACATTCATTTATTACGTAGTTTCATTAGAATGCAAGGCCAGCTTAAGCTGGTTTGGTTACCACTGCCGTGCGGCCTACCTGTACGTATCTAGGTTATGGGGGAAACATTTGTAAACTAGCTTTTTTCTATTGTGAAAAAAAATCGGATTTCTACATCGTGGTTTTCAAATGAGAAAAGTGAATACTCTTTTAAATAATGATGTATATGCTCCAGTAGATAGACTTGTTTGAAAGTGAACGGTAAGGATCAATAGTTATCTCTGTTTTGAAAGCTTTAAGCGTTAGTCCCTAGACCCACGCGGTGGTCTGAACTTTAAATACAGGCATTTATACGGGACACATAGAAAGTTTTGCTATAGTAAAAAAAAAAACTGTAGGTTAATATTATTTATTTAATCTTTTCAAAGTTCTCTCCACTAGCCTCTATACAAAGTGTAATGCGTCTGAACCAGTTTTCGAAACACTTCTTCCTGCGATGAATACGCATCTTCCGGCGACGAAAATTGTATCCCTTTGAGCTGATGTTATATTTTCGGGAATAAAAGAAGTCACACGGTTCTAGGTCAGGGCTTTAAGGAGGGTGACCGAGGAGTTTGACCGGCGTGCTGTCCAGGAAGACCCTGGTTTTGAGCACGGTGCCCTGTGTTTCGCTTGTTGCTCACAAGAGAGAAAACGAGAGCATACCATTCAGCGTTGATGCTTCATTGGTTCCGTAAAGGAATAGACACTAAGTAGCCAGTCAAATTGAAAAAGCACGCGATCAAAATCTCCCCCGCTTCGATCGCTTCACTTGGGTAGGCGTTGATTCGTTTTGAAACACCCAAACCGTCGACTGGCTTTTGTTTTTGGATCGTATTGATAAATCCAAAACTAATCACCTGTAATGATGTCGTAAACACGCCGAGACGAGCCTGCTTCAATTTTTTTTATCATATCACGGCACCATTCGACCCGGGCCTGCTTCTGAGCATCGGTGAGGTTGTGCGGCACCCAGCGTGAACTATCCTACTCACGCGAAGGTGCACGTGTAAAATTTCGTGAAGGCTTCGCGATCCAACCTGCAGCATGCGCTTAATCCACGCTTGATACGTAACTCGCTTATTGTCTTGGATTAAAATTTTCACTGCTAGCAAGTTTTCTTCCGGAACAGCCGTCAAAGGGCTCAGCGTTTGAATTCGTTATACCAACGATACACGGTTGCCTTAGAAGGGCCTTCATCCGTGAATGCCATTTGAAGTCTATCATACCATTCGTCCGGTTTCAGGTTTCAAATCTTAATATTATATGTATGTTTTCGTTCATACCAGCTTTAGAATTATAACAGCTTGCGCAGCGGAGTTAATGTATCCACTTATGGTCATATACAGCAAATCCTTAACTTCTTCCATATTCTCTTTAAAATGGCTTAAGCTCAGACGAAAGTAGTACCTATACATAAAATCGGATAACAATGACAACAAAAAAAAGTATAGGCCCATCTCAATTCTTTCAACGTTTGCCGAAATGTTTGGGTCACTACTCTGCCCACATTTCCTAAACTGTCTAAAGTTATTCAGTAGCGATGACCAGCACAGATTTTTTGATCAACAAGTAATGATCTGGTTCCATTTGCAGAACTTTTAGTTGTTGCTGCATTAAGCAAGGTCAATAAAGGTTAATAAAGGTCCCCGCAAAATCCTTAACTAAAACTTGCGTGCATAAGCACGGTATCACTGGCAGCTTTCTTGAACGGGTGATATCATTTATATTATTTAACAGATAGATTTTTATTTATACGATTATCAATGTAACGTATATACTCACAAATGGGGCCAATTTAATTTAACAGTGCATCAAAAACATTTCTAGCTGTTTACGGCACTCCGATATTTTTATGTAATCGGATGATTTAGTATAAAGTTTCTCAGACTACTTAAGTCTGTACGAGACTGCTCGCTCTTACACAGATGGATCGTAATAGTCACATTCAATGTTGACAGAATTATGAAATGCACACTTGTGTTCACGAAAAGAAGAGGTTTCATTACAGAGGTAACTTGACGAATAGTTAAAGTTTAATGTATTATACCATACCGACTTTGCCATATACTTATTCATTTCATTAGACAAGCCGATTTTGTGTCCAACCATAAAAGCGATGAGGCTTGAGAAAAACCTTTTATTTTCTTTTTATTCATTTATTGAGATGTATAAAAGAGACCGCTTTATTTGTCGAGTTGGGGTGATCGTAAGTGTCGTGTCTTAGATCTGGATTCTGAATGCCGTACTTAGATTAGTCTGCAAAGTAATTAAATCTAGTTGAGCAAGAATGAAGTCTTCTCCTTTTTTTACTTGAAACAAAACTGTTGAAAACCCTAATCGATGTGTTTTTTAATCTGTGACATTTTATATATATATAAGGACTCTGTGGTTTTCTATCATGGGTGTGGCACTGTGGCAATGTCGGTAAGAAAATAAGAAATAGAAGATGGTTCAATAAAAGGTGGCTTTAATTTCGGTATCTTCGATCTGTACTAAAAATAAATAATAAATACGTGGACAAGACGTTCACAATCTGGCGACCGTGATCATGGATCAGAAAACGAAGGTACGCTCCGTATTGCGTCGGCATTTTACAAAGTCTGCTAACGCATTCGAAACTGTGCTGAACGCAACGGACTATAACGAAATCGAGGCGAAGTCATGCTATAAATATATGGAAGAATGCCACAAAAATTTGAACACGTTAGACAGCGAGATTCAACAACTCTTAGTAAATTTAAGTGATTGGAAAGAAAAGGATCTCGATGACGAATTGAACGATGTCTCTAAATACGAAACAAGATGGATGATCCTACAAACACGATACGAATCGATTTCGACGGCGAAGCCGTCTCCAAGATTCACAGACAGGGATCGCGAGATGAAACTACCGCGTCTACATTTAAAGACATTTAACGGAAGCATAAAAAATTGGTTAACCTTCTGGGGTTCATTCCAAAAAGTTGATAGCAACCCTGAAATTGACGAAATCGACAAATTCCAATATCTATCACAGGCGATGGAAGAAGGTACTGATGTTAAGTCATTTGTGGATAGTTTTCCGTTGGCAAATACCAGTTATAAACAATGTCTTGAAGAGCTCAAAGCACGATATGCTCGAGAAGATTTACTAATCCAGGTCTATGTGAGAGAATTATTAGCATTAATATTGAATAAAGAATCAAACAATGATTTAACCTCACTATATGACAAACTCAATGCTCAACTGAGAGCTTTACATATATTAGGGGTTGCAAAAGATAAATTCTCTGCATTTCTTCTACCAATGGTGGAGTCAGCATTACCAACTGATACCCTCAAAGCCTGGGAGAGAGCGAGACCGGAGAAAATGGATGATGTACTCAGCTCATTATTGGAATTTCTAAAGAAAGAAGTGGAGAGTGAACAAAGAATAACCATGGCTAAATCAACATTTGACACAGAGACAGGTAAGCCGCTCAAAACAACAGCAGGATGCTTTATGGTAAACAGTGAAACTACTCGAAAAGAGCGAGCTGATAGAAAATGTATCTGGTGTGAAAAGGATCATTCAAGCATTGAGTGCTATAAAATATCAAAAATGTCTCTTGAAGAGAGGCGAGAACATTTAAAAAAGAAGAAAGCCTGCGTCTTATGTCTAAAGGTTGGGCATCATGCAAAGGTATGCAAATGTTTTGTTAAGTGCTATGTGTGTGGACAACGACATTCTCCTGTTTAATGTACTGGGACATCTTCTGAAAAAACAGTGAGTGACAATAAAACATATTCCAAGTCCCAAACAAAAGGTGACCATACAACATACCCAAAATCAGAAAAGAGTGACTCTGCTGCAACTTTACAAAACTTCTCACAGAATAATTTGAAGACATCAAATACAACAACTCTACTGCAAACTGTAGCCGTGAAAATCCATTGTGGAGACAGAGTAGCAACAGTGCGATGTTTGTTTGATAGCGGCTCACAAAGGTCGTATATCAAGAAAGAGGTAACGGAGAAACTTGAACTACCAGCGGCAGGGAAAGAAGAATTAAGTCATTCTTTGTTTGGAGGTGTCACTGTATCTTCTAAGGAGTATAATGTATACAATTTCACAGTACAAAGTACTAATAGTTCATTCAAATTTGATATGTCAGCTTTAGAGCAATCTTGTATTTGCAAAAATGTTCCCAAAGTGGATAATGAGTCTGTAATAAGATTGTTAAACAAACAAAACATTAGGTTGACTGACACTAAGAGCTCTGATATAGGTCTATTGATAGGAGCTGATTATGCAGGGTTGCTACTGACTGATTCCTTTGTTCATCTCGAAAATGGTTTAACTGCCATTAAAACAAAATTAGGGTGGACACTACAGGGTAAAATATCTGCAACAAACAGCAATATAGTCACATCTTTATTTTGTTCACAAGATTTTATTAACTTTTTTGATATGTTTAGTATTATTAGTTATAGATTGGTATAATTTGGATTATTATTTTTAGAGACTATAATTAAAGAGTAGAATTTGATAATGTTTGCTAAATACAAATGTGCATAAAATGTCACATTGTTGACAAATTAATTTTATTAACTTTGTCTTAGCTTTATTTCTTTTCTGGGTGTGGAGGATGTTGAAAACCCTAATCGATGTGTTTTTTAATCTGTGACATTTTATATATATATAAGGACTCTGTGGTTTTCTATCATGGGTGTGGCACTGTGGCAATGTCGGTAAGAAAATAAGAAATAGAAGATGGTTCAATAAAAGGTGGCTTTAGTTTCGGTATCTTCGATCTGTACTAAAAATAAATAATAAATACGTGGACAAGACGTTCACAAAAACTAACAAGTTAAACAAAACTAGAGCAGACAAGCTTTTATTTATAATGCAGGCACCTACGGAAGCTGACCAAGTAATCTACCTTTCGAATCATTCTTAGAATACGTATCACGTAAAATGGGAGTAACACTAAATAACAATACGCTTTTATTTTTCATACATTCTAGTTTTCACATAAGTCACGTGAGGAAATCCTCGTTTATTTCCACTATTCAATCCATTAATCACACAATGGCGAAGACACGACGTCTTAGATCTGGATTCTGAATGCCGTACTTAGATTAGTCTGCAAAGTAATTAAATCTAGTTGAGCAAGAATGAAGTCTTCTCCTTTTTTTACTTGAAACAAAACTAACAAGTTAAACAAAACTAGAGCAGACAAGCTTTTATTTATAATGCAGGCACCTACGGAAGCTGACCAAGTAATCTACCTTTCGAATCATTCTTAGAATACGTATCACGTAAAATGGGAGTAACACTAAATAACAATACGCTTTTCTTTTTCATACATTCTAGTTTTCACATAAGTCACGTGAGGAAATCCTCGTTTATTTCCACTATTCAATCCATTAATCACACAATGGCGAGCTGTCCGGTCAATTACACCATAAATAAAGCGCAGTTGTGGCTTCCATGACGAGGGTACATCCCATGTGGACGGTTCACCTTCTGTGGGTACATAATTGGGTAATAGAGGGAAACGTGGTAAACAGATTAAGTTTAGTAAATGTGTTGAGGAGAATCCATTTGGAAAGTGCTCTGTAATAGTGAATACTATTTTTTTTTCTACTACTATTCTACTTATATAGCTTGGAACAATGCAAGCTCAACATATACCTATCACTGGATTAATCAACTCTAAGTATTCTGAGAATTCAATAAATAAATTTTCAGGCTGAATTTCAAACTCACGCATTTAATTACGAAATTGTACATAATAAAGCATTATCGCCATGTTGATTCAAGCAATTCTCGCAGGCAAGTCACGCGACATTCCGTAGTTCAACCAGTGATATACATGTATGTAATCATTTCGTTTTTAACAAGGAACTTGAGGTTTCCTTGAATAAGTAAATTTATATGTAATTCAGTGACGACCAAAACGATTCATTTCCCTCAGAGAACCAATGCCTTCTCATAAGAAAACGTTCTACAAGTTTCAAAGTTTTGTAGTCATCTGCGCTTCTAAATACCAAATCCTCAGAATGAATATGTCCCAACATTGTGAGTTACATGTGTTTGGTTCGTATGTCATGGGACCCACACAGATGTTTTAAATGTGTGAAATGAAAGAAGGTATCTGAAATTTTAAACGGATTAATAACTAAGATTGTATTTATATTTTGTATTATTTATTTATGTGATTTATTAACAGATTAGGTACACATTTGCAACGGCGTTAATCCCATGAGTAATATATAAAGAGATGATTCGTTGCTGCTAGATAATCTCATAATCCCTGCATAATTGAAAAGAAAATGAAAAGAAAGAAAAAAAAATATTTGACACAATATTCACATGAAACAATAAAAAAAGCAATATCCCTAAATTTTTTTAATTAAAGTTAAGATAAGAAAGTTAAGATTTTTTCTCTTGTAAAAAGAAAGGTTTTCCAAATGAAACCTACAAACTACACAGTTGGTTTCTATCACTCTAACAAAAAGCTTCACTTGAAAACTTACTGCAAAATTTGAAAGTTTTAAAATCACTCGTTTATATTTCACAATTTTACGATTCTGAGTGCCGGATAAATATTCAGGAGTTAAGCACAAGCTCTCGCCGCAGTCAATGTTTGAATAAATGCTATGTGGCAGCGTTCACTGACCGTCACCGTATGCAACATATAAGCCTCCAATCATGCAACATCCAACTCTATTTGCCTTAGCCTTAACCAAAAGTGTTCCAACTAACATTTAACTTACCAGCAATCTGTCTACAAACCACACAAGTTTAGTATGCTTCTCATTGCCAAGTCTGACTAAAACCACATTACATTAAGCAGATAATTTATAACTCGACTGATAAAACTAGACGATGTTAGCCGAAAATGCAGCTTATTCGAGATGCCGTGGACTTATTGATCGGTTAGGTTTTTCCAAATAGATGAAAATAGTGACATTGATATTACAATGACACGATCTGTTATACAAAGGTCAAAAGATCATCGTCATATTAAGTTACAACAAGACCGTAATGACATTACGGTCTCGTCAATCCTCGCTATAGTAGAATGAGGAGAATAATTATCATGACATTTTAAACCTACTGTAAAAAATTCTGGGAGAACCTATGGTGTTCTCAGCATAACCTTTAACAAAGAAACTAAAATCGTTAACAGTTAAACAGTACCTATTCACTGAGGAAAAACATCTCCCAAAACGAATTTAGTCAAACTTGGAGTAACAGCCGCTTTAACTTTTAAACGACACCTATTTATTAGCTTTTTGTTTTCCCTCTAATAGCTATTTATTAAACAATCCTTGGAATGTTAAGCAAAGTCATTAGTAGGGACAAGTTTAATCTTGGGACGGCTGACCATTACGGGTAATTAAAGCATATTGGAAAACTTTCCCATTTCCCATTAAATCCCGTTGACTAGATAATTTTATTGTAGCCCTATGAAATAAAATCTAATTTCACGAACCAAACCTAGCAAAAGAATGGATTTTTCCGTATTGCTGCAAAATCAGCATCCAGTTTCAGTCGAGTCTATGTAATTTTGTGATGCAGGCTACGCAGAATGTGGTTGACATAATTTATTTTGAGTAGGGAAATATTGATTGTCAAAACTACGAAATAAACGTACATGCCGTAAGTCGACGGTCGCAATCGCTACTGCTGAGCATGAGGTACTGGGTTCGATTCCCAGGTCGGGCAACATGTTATTGGGTTTTTCTATCTGGAATTTTTCAGTAGCAGCCCGAAGTCTGGATTTGTGCCCGGTAGATGGCAATAGGCTCGCCCCCTATTACATGGGACTTAAACATAACTGCCGAAATGTGGGTGTACTATAGGTACACCTCTGCCTAACCCTTCGGGGAAACAAGGCGTGATGTTATGTTATGTTATGTTAGAAAAACTAAAAATAAAAAAATAAAATCTTTGCTTTATTTTGAAAATTACGAGTACGAATGTTACCCACCAAAACCATTTCAATTAAGGAAAGTTGCCACGACTTACATAACTTGTTCGTTTTTTTAAAGTTATCGGATCTAATGAATAGCCATAGCCAGCCCTTTAATTCTACAAGGCTTAACTCTGCAAAAGCCATTTTGACCAAGACGTAAGATTATTAGAGTAAGGCCTTGTAGTTAATGTAAAGATATAACACAAACATATTAACATCATAATCATTACTCTTAGAATAGTCGAGAAAAAAAGGTATTTCTTGCACGTCAGCAGTTAATTTCTTCACAGCCAACGAAAAAATATGTAGGTTACAAAAAATGTAAAATAATTACTTGGTTAGTAAAAGTACAATTTAGTGCGTGATAAAAGCGTGTTTTTTTTTAGTACGTATTTTTATTTTAGTACTTTTTTGTCTAGTACATTCTTAATTATGTTGATAAGTCTGAAGTTAACGGAGTTACGACTTGAGTGATAAATTAGGAGCCACAGAAGAATGAGTTCCACTTTCACGTCTTGGCACCATCATCACACCCTCGTTACCAAGTGCAATCTATTGGACTCGTCAAAACAAATAATATGAGCACAAATTCGAGGGTTTTACTAGAAGATACTGAAGCGTTCCGCTATCCACCTCCTGGCTTCATCATCAGACCCTCCCCAATGTATTCAACTCGTCAAAACGAATTCTAAAAGAAACTCGACAGGTTAACTAGCAGCCACTGAAGAATTCAACTATGCGACTCCTGGCTCCATCATCAGACCGAAAGAAATCATACTACTCTGTCAAGAAACTACCGGGAAAAGATCAATAATACACAAAATGATATTATTGATAATTATTAGTTATTCATCCAAATTTATTATTTCGCCTTCAAAGAATGCTCCTTCAGAAACGATACACTTACGCCAACGAATAATATTGTTAAACGTTTTAAAAGAGTAACGGTGGAGTTTCTTGCCTCTTCTTGTCCATACGAAACTACCTTTTGGAAGGGGCACCCAGAATCAAGTCCATTTGAATGTAAATGTTGACGTTCAAAAGCGAAAAGGCATTTTTGAACGTCAACATTTGTGTGTCTATTTGCCTATTGTGCCTATTTGAAATACATGCTTTGACTTTAATCAAATCATCAAAACATTTTTAAACGCTTTTCCGGAATTGAGTTCAGTTCTAGATTCGAATTTTCCTTCATGTCTTCTACCGAATGAAAACTGAAATGAGAGTTTAGGAAAAAAGAAAGAAGTCGGCTGAAGACATTTCTGAATATGGTGCTTGATCGATAGTATTTGTTGAGTTTTTGGTCAAAAATTCGTTCACAATGAGGACCTTGTGCGAAGGCGCATAATCGTGATGCAAAATCCAATAAACTTGGATTATACGTATATTGTTGATACACTACAGACTGCCGCTGTACTGTGTTCCCGTTTAGGTGAACAGAAGCGATGCAAAAAGGTGACTGGATGGAACTACCACGTGCGGGGCTATGATCGTTCGTGGAAGCTGGTAGGCCTTTACAAGGCTTGATTTTTGAAAATATTTCGTGACAGTCGTTCAACGTTAAAAATAAAATCACGTGGTGTCTGAAAAATTAAGATAGTATACAAATGAAAATTTTGACCTTGCAGAAAAGAAAATGATTTTGTTCAATTTTGTAATGCGACTAAAAAAGTTTAATTTGAAACAGAGCCTTCCTATGTCTGTTGATGGTTTGGAGAAAACTCAATTATTTTCTCCACTATCTCTCCTCTCCAATAGCTAATTTGTTCTGAAAGTTGACCCCCTGAATGCGGATTGTAAGCTCAGCAATGACACCGTTGCAACTGCCAACATTTACGTTAGAAGATGTATATCTGCAGTGACTACTATAAAGCGTGGTAAGTCACCTGCACACGATGGTCTCAGTATGGCGCACCTTGTCTGGGGAAGCGCCAACCTGTTTCCACATCTGAGTACGTTTTTTAAGTTGTGTGACAAAGACACCTACTTGCCGAAATTTTTAAAGAGAGCTGTGGTAGTTTCGGTCAACACAAATGTAACAAGCGATTAGAGCGCATCCAGTAAAGAACTACCGACCAATTATGCTTGTTACGGTACTAGGCAAGGTGCTGGAGCGTCTGCCTGAACTGCAGGAAAATACAAAAAATTATGATGCACAGTTTGGTTTCCGACCCGGACTCTCAACAGACTGCGATTAGTAGCCTTAAGAGAGCGATAGCCTATTACACCCACCAGAGAACCTCAGTGTATGCTTGAATGTTAGACCTGAGCAAAGCTTTTGACCTGGTGAATTATGAAATCATCTGGGATACGCTAAGAATGTTACAAGTACCTCACCAAATTGTAGATCTGTTGAGATTCTGGTATGGGGGCCAGACCAATCAAGAGAAATGACTGACAATCTATCTAGTAGTTACAGGTTAGAATGTGGTGTTCGACAAGGGGGTAGACTTCTCCGGACCTGTTTAGCCTGTATATCAACGATCTAATCGTGGAACTCAGAAGAACCATAGTTGACTGTCACCTAGCCAATGTCTGTGTGAAGAGTTTGAGCTATGCTGATGATATGGTTATTTTGAGTCCCTTGATCGAAGACTTGAGGAAACTGTTGTCCGTCTGTGAGCATTACGCTGATGCTCATGGACTGAAATATAATGTTCCCAAAACCGAGTCTATGGTATTTAGGTCTGGAGCTGATACGACCATAAAGGTCGTAAAGCAGTTTAAATACTTAGCGCACATTTTGACGGACAGACTTCAAGACGACTGCGACACAGAAAGAGAGCATAGGGCCCTCTCAGTGAGGAGTAACATGATAGCGCGCAAGATTGTGAGTTGCGCCAAAGACGTAAAGAACAGTCTGTTCAGAGCATTTAAAGATGAAACCTAAAAAATATGTACAATCCAATAAGGGTTAAGTACAATGATACTTTCCAAACCCTTATGAAACTGCCTAGATACTGCAGTGCCTCGAGCATGTTTGCCGAAGCGAGGGTCCCGGACTTTTACGCCATCATGAGGTCGAGGATCGCGTCTTTTTGGTTATCGCTAAGTTTGAAGCGCTTTAGTCTCTCGCAACCTAGCAAGCCCCATATTTGTGCACTGGAACTCTGTTCACCTAAGCGGGAACAAAAAATGTTCAAATTATTTATGAATTTTGAGGACTATGGGTACTTATACACACCTCTAGGTTTTAATTTTTATGTTCTTTTTTACTGTCAATCTAAACATAACTTTTATGTTTTTATTTCCTTATTGTATTTTTTTTTTGTATATGGATATTTTGACTGTAATAAAACAGTATTTATTTTATTTTAAAGAAAAACTGTTTATTCTGTACAAACAAAACGCAAATTACAAATATATTACACTTATACTGAATAACCCTCACTTTGGAGGTTATAAAACTGGGGTTTGAATGAAATAATATTTTACTTTCTACTTGGGAGTTCGCACCAGAAAAACAGACACTTAACCTCAAGTTTAGTTTATTCGCAGATGTAGTGGTTACACCTTAGAATAGTAGCAGTTCCATTTTAAAAAGACGACTATCAATGTTTTAATTTAATATTTAATTGTTTGTCCGAGAACTTGTAATTTTGTGAGATTGGACGACGATAATATACAAAGCCTTATTTAATGCAGTTGACTCTTACATCCCACCATCGCTCATACTGATGTTAATCGTTAAAATATTACATTTAATATGTAGTCAGTCAAAGTTATGAGGGCGTAATTATTTATTACGCCCTCATAACTATTGGCACCTACGCCAACATGTATCACGGCGATAAAGTAAACACCGGTTTAAATAATATCACATCATAATATCAATAGACAGCCAAGTCAACCGAATAAAACGCAGCACCTCTGATAACCTATATAACATGACCAGCACACAAGAGTGATAAGGTTTACCCAGAAATATCTCTGTCCAGCTGCTTTATTATGTGCCCATGCGAGCTTTGTAAGCGATGAGGTCATTAATTGTTTTCACAAAAACAGAAATGTTAAGTTAATCAGTGGAACCCTTTTAGTGCATAAATAAAGTATTAAGTACCACATATATTGCTATTTTCGCTTATTGACTAACTAAGTAGCCTGCATCATCCCACTGCTGGGACAAAAGCCTTCATGACTTCCAGCTCTTCTAATCCAGAGTTAATGTGGTTCACTGGTTATATATCGTACTAATGATTATTGTACAACTAATATTATCCAGAATTATAACACAAGTTACTTTTCCTACACGTTAATTACAGAAAATACGTAAACGTTTCATACATATTGCTATCCAACGTACATTATTATAAGGAGAGCTAATAGGTAGTATTTGCATGTTGGTGTGCGGTTGAAGGGTTATGTGATGTCATTCGGAACAGTAATGTGTAATATGATTTTATGTAACCGAATACAATGTTATGAATTACTTTTGATTTAGTTAAACTTTCAGTAAACTTATTGAACCATTATAATTAATCTGAAAACACTACACAACGTTGCTGACGCGCAACTGTGAACCTGCCTCACGTTTAATTGAGTATTTAATTTTCAGTTCCACCGACCGTCAGCAAAATCAACATGTTCATGGACAATGCGCGAGTATTATGTAACAATTGAAATTTTACGTCATCTTTTGGTGACAGACGTAGTTCTTATGAAGGATATTCAACTGTATGTCAAATGGATTGGCAGGACAGCTAGCTCTGTTATGGTAATGTTTAACAGCTGGGTTTTTATCTGTTTCAACATTTTAGCTAGATTTAAATTTAAAACACTTCATAATCCTGAATGACGATACATACGATAAACAATCCATGTTTGGCTGGTATAACGTTTCAGTTCAACACCGAATAGGTTTTATATATTTTTACCTGAACGGAGTACTTATTCAATTGAAATAAATAGCGACACCGTTCAGCGCACAACGAATATTCCATTGAAACTATCGACGAGTGTGGCTGTGAAATGTAATTTTCGCACAAATTGCCCACTTCGTACTCTAACGTTTGAAACAGCTAAATGGAACGATTAAATAAAGCACAAGTGGTGATTTATATTGTAAGCTTAGCTTCTTTAGAAAAATAAACTTACAAATTTTCTTTGTAGACGATTTCTTTGTTTGTTTTCAAACGAAAGGAAATCGGAAAGACGGAAATACGAAAACATTACAAATATCTTGTTTTTTGAGACAACAACACAAAATATAGCACCGTTTTACATAGTTATATGATACGTAAATCAATAGGAAACTGTTTAATTTTAGCAAAAATTTATATATTTATTTATTTAATACTTTCGCACAAGCATGTACAGAGGCGGACTTTGGGAGATGCAGAGTCAAACATTGGTAGGTGCAAAAATCGTGTTTAAAATAAAAATTTACGATACGGGTGAGTGGTCAAAATTTGCTACCAAATTACTAAAAAAGAGTGACTGACTGGGATGAGATGTGGCACTTTTTTGCGTCTTAACCATGTCAGCATTTGTGCTTTTCCTCGGGTGACCCCTCGTGCTGTACTGGCGTGGTTGCGGACGTGATTCGGCAGGGGATGGAGTATTTTATTCCATTCTCCGACAAATCTCTCTGTCTCTCGGTCACAAATCCCGACCGTGGTAAAATGCAAAATGCGCCCACGCTGAGGCCCGTAAAGAGTTTGCCTACCAAGCTTGGGTCAAGGCCCGCGACCGAAAAGTTAGAGCACATAGGGTTCGCGCGAGGAAGAGAGCCTTTAATCCAGCCGCCAGGTTCTGCAAGCGGGTTCTACGTGGGGCGCATTTTGACCATGTTGGACGTATCGGGTCCAAGCTGGCATCGCACACTCCGGGAAGCAAACAGTTCTGGTCCCTGTCCAAAGGCAGTTGAAACGAATTTTGGTCGTCCCACCTTACCTCCAATGATGAAACCAGATGGGTCGCTGGCTCACTCTGTAAGTGAGAAGGCAAATTTATTTGCATCTCTCTTTGCAAGTAATTCGCGTTTGGACGCGACTCTTCGATGCTGGAGATTGTAATTCATAATAAAGAGGTCCGAAGAGAGAGATCCTGCCCATTACCGTCCGATTGCCATTACCTCCATTCTGTGCAAGGTTATGGAAAGGTACTAAACAGTAAGTTCCTGACCTACCTTGCAGGCAGTGATCTCCTCAGTGACGGTGAATATGGCTTTCGCCAGGGGCGGTCAACTGGCGATCTTCTTGCGTGCGTCACTCACTGGGGCCAAGCCATCAAGAAATACGGCGAAGCACTTGCTGTTAAGCTAGATATCTCGAAGGCATTTGACAGGGTCTGGCCCGCAAGTCTACTCAGCAGCTTGCTGAGTAGACTTGCGTGCTTCTGCTTATGGCATCCCCGCTGACTTTTGCAGCTGGATATCAGACTGTCTTAGTGAACGATCGATTAGAGTAGTACTTGACGGCTGCTTCTCTTAGCGTTTGACTATTGATGCCGGAGTTCCTCATGGGTTTGTTCTCTCAGCAACTCTTTTTCTGCTGCACATCAATGACCTACTTCAACCTGTAATTGTTGGGTACGCAGATGACAGTACTGTTTCAGAGAGATATTTGTCCAGCCCGTAAGCCAGCGGGGGTGAAGTGCGTTCCTTAAGAGAGGCCATGGTTGAGCGAACTGACTTGACCATAAGCCTTGTCTCCCAGTGGGGTGATGACAATCTGGTCTCTTTTAACGCCAACAAAACACAGGCTTGTCTTTTCACCGCAAAAAGGAGTCGTTTCGACCAAACTCCTACTTTTCGGTGTACATCTGTTCCTGTAACTGATCGACTTGAGCTCCTAGGCATATAGTTGACGTCCAGTCTCAACTTTGGCGCCACCATTGAGCGCAAAGCCCAAACTGCTGCCAAAAAACTGGACATCCTAAATAGAGTGATGCGATACTTTACGCCTAGACAGCTTTTTAATATTTATAAAGAGCAAGTCCGATCCTGCATGGAGTATTTCAGCCACCTATGGGATGGCTCAGCTAAATGCCAACTTGCTACGCTCGACTCAGTGGAACGCAGAGCTAAGAGGCTCATTGGCGACGTAATACAGCAATAGAGGAAAGAAGTGAAAAAAATATGCAGTTGAATTTAAACATTAAATTATATCCGTTATGAATGTAACGAAGTTCAACAATGGAACATCAGTGATAGGAAAAAAAAAACGACAAAATTGAATTTTTGTATTACAGAAAAAAATTATAACAGCCAAACTGCTCAAACATGTTGTAATATGATTAAATAATGATTGAATGTAGCGGTTAATACTGCACTACTTAAAATCTGTATTTCCTCTTGATCATTACAAGTTTTTATTCTCATACATCGCATGTTTTGTGTGTATACCGCATCCTGAACATAACACTTAGCATTAAAAGGTTGGTAAATATGTGTCCTTAAGTGTTAATGAAATAATTTTCAATAAGATCTATGAATAAGTACATCTATTTCTAACAGTACCAGTAAAATAGAAAAAAAAACGTTATGAAAATCTCTTTTGTTACGCACAAAGGCGGATTTTGCTTTACTAAACCACAAAAGAAAATCCGGCTCGAATATACCTACTCATAAAAACCGGACCACAGCGAGTTGAACTAACGTGGAGAGGGTTTCGTAAGATGATGTTACCCACCAAAAACCTTTCATGAAACGTAGGTTGCCAAGAATTACATAATGCTCTCACTGTTGAAAAGGTATATGTACATTTTGTAGAGTAAAGCCTTGTAGAGTTAGGTGCTTGGCTGTACATTCGATCTGAAAATAGTTTAACAGTGAGAGCATTAAGGGAGTCTTGGCGACGGGTCACTTTGCTTGAAATGTTTTTTATAGGACATCGTTTCTTTTTGGGGGGTGCTCTATTTCTTTTTAATCCATCGCTGCTATTGTACTGATATTACATAGGCATGTTAAAATGATAACCCTTACTCATAACATAATCAACAACCAACAGTTACTTTCTTCATAACCAACGAAAAATATGCACAAACGCTTTTATCACGCAATTTTTTTTTAAAGAATTTAATTGAATTGTAATCATCCTTCTGATAAAAAAATATTAAATCAAACAGCGTGGGGCGCTTTATTTAAATTAGTAACAAGTCTATACAACTAAAAAGCGCTTCAAGCTTTTTATTTTAATCATTGTGTATTTAAAAAAAAACTAATACAAGTCAATTGTACGTTGTTGTGTTGTTGTTGTATTATACTGTTGTTGTTGTTATTGTGTATTGTTTGTACTATAGGTACACATCTGCCTAACCATTCTGGAATAACAGGAGTGATGTTATGTTGTGTCTTAATAATTTTAGATTTTTTTGTGCATGAAGAAGCGTGTATTCAAGTTTTTTGATAACTTAGTATTTAATTTTTTACATTTTAGTGTAGTACCTATATTCTTCATTTAGTTATTAAGTCCAAGGTCAAAGAAGTTATGACTTGAGCTATTTAATAGAAGCCAATGAAGAGTTTAGCCACTATAACCCCTTGGCTATATCATCAGACCCTCGTTACCAAGCCCAATCTATTGGACTCAAAACAAAAACGAATCATATGAGCCTAAACTCGAGCAGTTCACTAGTATCTACTAATGAGTTCCACTATCCGCCTTCTGGCTCCATCATCGCACTGTCAACACCAAGTGATATCTATTGGACTCATCAAAACACATCGTATGACCCAAAAGTCAAAGCAATTATTAGTAGCCACTGTTCCACCATCCACCTTGTAGCTCCATCATCAGACCTACCCCAATCTATTGAACTCGTCAAAACGAATATCATCAATATGAACCCAAACTTCCCTCGAGTTTGCCAGTAGCTCCTGAAGAGTAATATCCAATTCATGGCTCCAATCAGATCAACTCCAAGATACCAAATACAGTTTTGGCATCAGAAGAACATATATGTCGGCGTCACCATTGTAAACAGCACTTGCAACGGGCCGAGTTAAGCTGTGCAAAGCGGGACGTTCGCCTCCCCACTCTCCCCACTTCTCAAGCAACTTAATGTAGGCTAGTGCGCAGCGAGTGGGGGATCATTCTTGTGGCAGGCTCGGCCCGGTGCTCGCTATAATAGCTTTAGGCGCTACAGCAGGTAGCGCCTAAAGCTATTATAGCGATCACAATTTATTATTAAATAATCACCATGAAATGACCTGAAGGCAGAGGTCCGACATATTAAATGAAAGTATGAAATATAGCAGTAACCAACTTTTTTATTCCAACAGCTTGTTCATGCTTGTACAGCGTGACATATTAAATGAAAGTATGAAATATAGCAGTAACCAACTTTTTTATTCCAACAGCTTGTTTTTTTACGGTTAATTAATTAATTTTAGTTAATTAATTAAACGGATCGCTATAATAGCTTTAGGCGCTACAGCAGGTAGCGCCTAAAGCTATTATAGGAATCGAATTAACAGCTGTTGGAATAAAAAAGTTGGTTACTGCTATATCTCATACTTTCATTTAATATGTCGGACCTCTGCCTTCAGGTCATTTCATGGTGATTATTTAATAATAAATTGTGACTGAAATAAAGTGATTATGCTATAACTAGTGTCTCTATTTTCATCGTCCGACAATCCACGCCTACTTACAAAGTGAAAGTGTAATATCGCTGGTGAGGGCCTATCCCGATATTAGAATTGGGATTCGAAGGGCAAAAACCTGAAGAAAATAATGACGACAGTGAAGTGTGGGCCAACGTTTAATCTATTCAAAATATGGAGTTTTTGCTATCACGACTTACGGCAACCGCTTAACCGCAAACGTCGAATTTCACCCAAACTGCGCGACCGATACGGTTTGATCCTGATCATGACAATCGCTTCAATGGCACATGTCATCGTTGAAGTACAACAGACCAAAAATAAATTGATTGAAGCAAGTGGCAGTACGAACCTTAGACCAAAGTGAAGAATTCGAATAGAGCACCAGCACCGAAGAGTATTGATACGAACCGTCTCACCTGTTACGTGTATGGACAACCACATCATACGGTGAGCTCGTTCCTTTTCTTTTTAATAGATAATCTGCTAGTTCGTTTGTACCTTTTAGCTTTGTCAAAAAGTTCCCGGGCACTAGCCGTGGTGAAATTGTCCTTTTTGTTTCATGTTGTTGCTGTTAACTCAATTACAGAACCAGTTATTATAGGTAGCGATCTATTAGACAGTGGTATCCATGTACGTACAGATATTGAGAAAATAACATTCTATTTGAGGAGAGAAGTTAACGTTACTGAAGAGTTTCATTATTATTATGTAACATCAACACTTGGCTACATGTTGAAGATAAACTCTCATTAGTTCAGATATTGCGAAAGGATAATTAATTATTTATTGGTGGTATGGCGTTTATGGTTAAAGAAATTTATTTCTCAATAAGGAATTACAAAGATTTCACTTACTTGAGAACGTTTTTAAACTTAAAATATAACTTGGGCACACAAACTAAGCAGCTATTGTTTTAATTTATATTAAGTCATTTAAGTAGTAATACCATTTCTCTTCGTACGCAAATAACATTATGAAATAACACAAAACTTAAAACTTTTCGATCCACTAGCAAAAGAAATGATTACCGTAGATAAGGAATGCGATTCCGGTGCCACAATAAATCAATGCAGCAGTAGGGCAATTCTGTTTATTGGAGTAGTGTTTGATTATTTAGAAAGTGATTTTTTTAATTTAATTTCGAAAATACCAAACGTTTAGTTTGCATTCTTTACTTCTTTATGTAGCGTATTATATTGTTGCACTCCCGCAAAAATAATTGTTCTCTCGCCATTGACTGTCCGCACTCGCGGTATTAAAATGTGATCCTTGCCACGACTACTGCGATTGTGTACCTATGTATTTTTGTGTGAATGGACTTAATTAATTAGATTTTTTCTTATAAGTATTCTGGTACAATATGTATGAAGTTGTTTAATATTCATGAGTTTCGTTTCCCTGTAAATTTTAACCGTAGGTGTAAGGTAATCATTTTGAAATAATAGTTTAATAACTTTATTTTGAGCGATCTGTAAGTCCTTTAGGTTAGTTTTTGGCGCGTTGTCCCATATTTTTAAATCAAATTCAAAGGGCCTATCAAATGGACAGACATAAGATATTTAAAAGAAAGTGATCGAAATACTAACATCAGAACCGGTTCTGACTAAAATGATTTGACTGGAACGCACTGATGGAACTTCACACCGACGCAAGCTCTGAGGGTACAGGGCAATATCGATCCAAAGAAAGTTTATCGTTTCTTATGTCTTGTCTGACTCTAGCCGACGAACAACTGAATCCCGGCATTATTTTTGCGAGTTGGACACCCTGGCTGTCATTGAAGCTGTTGAAGGTTTCCGGCGACGGGCGTTTATTGTGTTTACAGATCGTAGCTCCCTCAAGGCATCTTGTTCGGTGATCGGCCTCGCTCCAGGTGCTCACGTGCGGTGAGCCCTTTTGCGGGTCTATGACTTCGATAGAATTCATGGGCCGTGGAGTGGCATAGAGCATGCAGATTTTCTGTCCCCGAAATCGAATTACGGAGTTGGTGCGTGGTTCCGTCCCATGGACTGGCAGGAAAAATTGTGCAGTTTGTTAAATTGCATCTGCGTTGGCTTTCATTGGTGGAGCCGCCGCGACTCTAAATCCATGATCACATCGGTGGGCGTAGCAGTCAGGCTGTGGCTCACACTTGCGACGTTCGTGGGTTAGTATAGTGCAGGAGAATTGAACGTGGTAAGTGTTTATTTTGGCTTCCATAAGTCCCGGGGTCACAAACATGGACTTTGAAAAGTCGTGTTCACACAGAGGTTGGATTCCTTGGTGCGGATGTAGCCCTTGCTGGGGTTTGTAAGCAATTCTGGTTCCCTGAGATGGCTAGGTGGGTGCGAAAGTAAGTCCTGCATTGTGTGCTGGGCCTCATGGGATTGTTCGGAGCTCAACGAGTACGGGGACTCCATCCGATGCTTAGGGTTTCTGCACAATGGCATACTGTGCATATAGACATCGCGGGGAAGTTGGTTGGAGGAATCGATGGTAGGGTGTATTCTTGTTATTGTTGACTCTTTCACTAAATGCGTCCTTCTCGAGTGCACTTCTTAGTTGGATGCAGCAGGTGCAGATGAAGCACTAAAGGAGGTTGTCTGCATTCTGCGATCATTCTGCGTTCTTTTCGGTGCGACTTCGTGGATAATTTCGGATCGGGGTGGGTGTTGGCGCAATTGGCGCAGACAGAGCAATTTTATGGTGACCATGGTGTAGAGTTGCACCTTGTTGCTAACGGTTCTGGCAGGGTAGATGTTCGGGTAGAGAGAGTCATGAGGACATTGGGGTGCTTACTTATTATAATCGAAAGTGAATATGGTGGGACCTGGCGCGGTGAGCTTCTCGAAGTGCAGCCAGCGACGGATGGTGCAAGGTACACACCAACAGAATTTGTGTTTGGCACTCGGCTTTTAATTGTGGCTTCATATTCTGAGTCTGGGTTTCGGTTGGATATGGGTGAAATTCGTAAGATAGCATCCGAGAATATTGGGAGAGTTGCTGCGTGACAGTGGGAAAAATGAGACCGTTCTACAGTGGCGATTCCTACTTCATTGAATGTGACAGGGGGTTCGACTGGGCTTCGCAGGTAGCACAGACTTCCCTTTGTTTTGTATCTAATAGAGAATACAAATATGGTCGTAAGCGTTTTCGTGCAATGCCCGGGGGATGTAAGGGCTTGGTGGATTTAGCTACCACCTTGACTCGTAGCTTGAAGGAGACTGAGGTGGCGGCAGTCCGCGAACGACGAGTGGAGTGGGCGTCGTCGGGTGGTTTGTGATGCTTTGTCTATTTGTAGTTCACGTACGTTATCCGCCAGCTCTGGAAACCTCTCGGCCTCGGAGAGTGAAGAAAACGTAATTAAACGTAATTGGTACTAATCTGTGAGATAAAGTAACTGTGTGAGGATAATGTAAGGGACCGACTCATGCGGGTTGACGTCCTATGGTGTGTGTTATTGGGGAGTTTAAAGAACTGGCTAGTGCAGGCCGATGTTCTGGGTCATATTATAAAGTGATCGTCTAGTCTGAGAGGCTATGAGATCAATGGAGATATGTGTGGTACTAGTGAGTGATCGGAGAGACGCTGATTGGTTGCCCGGTCCATGTTATCTGGATAGATAACTTGTTGAAGGGACGCCTGTTTAAGTTGTCCATCTCAGCTCCAAAAAGGTTGATTTTGTGGGTTATAAAACGTTGTAATGTATGTCACTGATAGAGGAGTACAAAGTAATGTATCTACCAGTTTTATTCTCTTTACAGAAAAACGGGCCCGCGGTGAGCCTCCTATTATAATGTGAACGAGGTCCGAGTCTCCAGGCCCACCAAGTGCACTGACATGCGTATCCTGGGCCTGGACGAATCCGTAACGGAGGAAGAGGTCGTGGCTGCCGTCGTTAGGACTGGGGTGTGCTCTGCCCAGCAGGTAAGGGTGATGCAATCTATTATGGTGAGTTGCCCCGTGACGGCGGCCCAAAAAAATTCCGGGGAGGGCCGAATGCTTCTGGTTCCAGCCCGGTTTCGACGCTGGTGAAAATGCTGGAGCCCAGAACTCTGAGGTGTTTCCGCTGCCAGGTGGTCAACCACGTGGGGGTGCAATGCACCTCGGAGGTGGACCGCAACGGTCACTGCTTCCGTTGGGGTCGGCCTGATCACAAGGCCGGCTCGTGCAATGCCGCGCCGCACTGCTTGAAGCAGTGCGGCGCGGCATTGCACGAGACGATGTGCGCTGCTGCCACCTCCACCACCGTCGTCGCCGCCGCAACTGTCGTGGCAGGGCTTTTACAGGAGGCTCGGGAGGGGGCCGAAATGGAATGTCAGTAATGGCCCCATTACGCCTCCTCCAGGCGAATATCAACCACTGCGCCTCTGCTCAGGACCTGTTGCTACAGAGCATGGCGCAGTGGTCTACTAACATCGCCGTGGTCGCTGAGCCGTACTTTGTCCCGCCCAGGGTGGAGGACCTGAGCGGCTCAGTAGCCCTAATTTCATCGGCCGACGCCGGTACCCTGTCCTTCGAGGCTGTCAAGAGGGGACGGGGTTGCGTGGCAGCACGGTTCGGGGATATAGTCGTGGTGGGTGTATACTTCTCCCCGAACCGATCTCTCGCCGAGTTCTACAACTCCCTGGCGGAGTTGAGAGTCGGCGTCGTCGGGTTCCGTTACCTCCCCGTGCTCGTCCTCGGGGACTTCAATGCCAAGAACGTGGCTTGGGGTTCCCGGAACACGGACACGCGGCGCAGGATGGTGGAGGACTGGGCTCTGGAAACAGGCCTGGTCGTCGTAAACCGGGGTTCTGTCGCATCGTTTCATTTGCCAGCTCGCGATTCGCTGCAGACTCTGAACAGGGACCCGTGGGGACGCCCCTAAAAAATGGTGCGGAATAAACTCCGCCCGTGGGCTCCCTCACTGACGCAGAGTCTCCGGCACCAGCTCGTGGAGGACGTGGTGAGCGCTTTGTTCCCTTCGCGAGGGGAGCACACTCCTCCACCTATGACTCCGCCTACTGCGGTGCCGTATGCGGACCACACCACGGACGACGATGCTTCGAAAGTGACCGAGGTAGAGCTGAGAGTGGCGGTACATAGGCTTAGCGGCAAAAATGCCTGCCCAGGACCCGACGGCTTACCTGGAAACGCCTGGGTTCTGGCATTGGTGGCTCTCGGGCCTCGACTTATGGGGCTCCTAAGCGTGCATGCCACGCTTAGGAGCACAGGGCAAGCGCAAGCCGCACCAGGCGGCGGCCGAACTAGCGACACTCAGGGTTGCGACAATCGTCGAGAGGATCCGGCAGTTGGGACGGCAGTAGGGACCAATTAGTTTAACCAGGATTCAGGTTGGCTAAAGTAGACTCATCTTTCATGGGGTACTGTTTAAGATGTTACAATAAAATACCTCCCCACATACATCAACTAAATGAAACCAAATTTAAATCTTGTATAAAACGCACACTATGCAGCCGAGCATATTATAAGTTAGGGGATTACATTGCTGATAAAAATGCTTGGCTAATCGCTGGTCCTGCTCCTCAAGGACGCATCAACTAATTTATTAGCATTTGAAAATACTGTTGGAGCTGCTGAAGATTAAAAACAAGAATCTTTGCATTGTATAAACTCAATATTTTCGTACTGCATAATTGCTATATGCCATATTATGTGCATACTATGTACATGCTTTAAAGCTACCATTTACAGGGTACGTCTTTCATTGACTTGAATGTGTCCTTGAATGGCTGAGAGTATGTCATGCTCACTTTAATGTTTCGCTGATGGTGTCGCGTGTGTTGGATCATTTAGCTCCCTTCAAAATGGTTGAGTTGAATGGTGCTAATCCATTCGTCATGTTCATGAACGGGCGCCGTCAGTTGAGACTGGTCATCTCTTAGCTGCCACGGCGTATTTTTAATTAAATTTTATTTTTGAATTGTTTTCATATTTATATAACAGACGCTTTTACGTTCTGCATCGTTCTCACATGCATAATTTCAACATGAATGATGTAACCAATCTATTATAAACATAATTTGATTTAAAAGAGTGTCCGTGGAGTTTCTTGCCCGTTCTTCTTCATAGGTATAGCTTCATTTTTCTGACCGACCGACCTTGACAATTCAAAAGTGCCTGTAATTGGTTTATTTGAAATAAATGCTTTGAGTTTGAGTTTAGTTCGAAGTGGCCCTACAAAAGTCGAGGCCATGTGTTCTCAAGGTCCTCGGAACGCACCACAGTCGGGTTCCCAGATTACGGCGGGAGGGGTTCACATTAGCGTCGAGGCGACGATGAAATACTTGGGGCTCGTCCTCGACAGCCGGTGGAACTTCGTGGACCATTTCCGACGTTTGGCTCCCAGATTGGAGTGGGTTGGGGCTGCATTGAAGCAGCTCCTGCCCAATCTAGGGGGTCCAAACGCCTCCTGTCGGAGGCTCTACGCGGGAGTCGTGCGGTCCATGGCTTAAGGGGCACCGGTGTGGGCGCGTTCTTTGAGACGCCGACCAGCCCGCCGGTTGAACGCGTCCCAAAGGGTCATGGCCGTCCGGTCCGGGGATACCGCTCGGTCTCCTGTGAGACGGGTTGAGCTTCCTTGCCTGATTGCTGCCATGGGATCTGGAGGCAAAAGCCCTCGCGCACGTATGGGAGTGGCGCGAGGAGGCAAAACGCCGGTCCGCTGCCGCGAGAAATCACGATACAGCGGACAGAGCTCCGGCGGGATCTCAAGGCGACATGGAGGGTGCGATTGTCGTAACCCAGTGCTTGGCACGCCATAATAGCAGCGGTAAGTCCTCTCTTTGAGGAGTGGTTGGAGAGGTGCCTCGGCGTCCTCACCTTCCGCCTGACACAGGTCCTCACCAGACACGGTTGTTTCGAGAGGTTCCTGTTTGAAACGCCTGGGTGTCACCATTGTGTGGATTGCCCGGAGGACACGATGGAGCATACGGTGGAGATCTGCCCCGCTTTGGCGGAGCACCTCAGTGTCCTCGCGGAGGCGATCGGCGGCGGCGATCTCTAGCGTCTGGCCCTAGTCCAGGCCATGGTACAGAGCGAGAGGGAATGGAAAGCCGTCACCTCCTTCTGCGAAGCAGTAATGCTTGCGAAGGAGGAGGCGGAGCGCGTGAGGAAGAGAGTCTTGCGCCCTCATGCTCCTAGTCGCCGCAGGAGACGCCCTGGGCGTCGCGAATCGCAAGCAGATTCCTGGCCACACAGAGCGGGAGAAGTCAAAAAGGTAGTACCTACTTGATGAACCGGACATCCCGAGATACGCGGTGCTTTTACCCACGCCGCGCGGCGCGCAACAGCTCGTCACGCACGACCACGATTCACTTGCCTGCCGCCCATAATGTCCACGCTTACCAAATCACGATCTTCAAGTTTAACGTCTAACTTTGGGGCTATTACTCGTAGCTTCACCGTTTGCGTGAGGTTTTCTGAAGTTAATTCCGGTAAATTCGAGATTTCTTAATTGGTGGATAATAGTTGTTGGTCCCGGGCGTTCAATTCTGGCTTCAGTTTAGCAATTTCCTCGATCGCTCCTGAACCATCAATGGCAGTAAATTTGAAATATATTCTTACTGCAACTATAAGTTATTACGCACAATATTGAAAGATTCACCATGTAATTTTAAGATCACGGACTTCTTATAGGTTTTCCTGTAAGTAAAGACCAAAAAACAATGCCCACTTCCCATACATTTCAAAACCTGATAATGAAAGTTTATGTATAACTATACATAATATTCTCTAATAAGGTATATTAGAAACACTACCTGTAAGTTTATAAAAAAATGTCATATGGTCGTTTTCACAATTGAACCGCTACATAAAGTCCAAAAAATATTAATGTTACTTTTTAGGTTAGGATTTACCGTTATAGTGAAATAAATGTGCTTGAACGAATTATTTAACACTCGAAGTTTAGTCTAAAATAGTAATACTTACTTAATAATACATATCTATGTTCTAAAACGTCTTTTTTACTTTGTGAATTCCTTATAACTAGCTGCCCTTATGACACTGCTTAGAATCTCGATGATTGTTACTATAAATTGAGTGTCGAGCATTAAATGTCAAACGTCAAAAAATACGTCTCAATCGTCCTAACTCAATAACGTATTGCATGATTAATTAATTTAATTATTCATTTATTTTTTAATTAATTTGTATTATACATTGACTAAAAAAGATATACTGAGTAAATAAAACGTAAAATAATGTATGAAACTCAGAAACGTAGTTGAATAAAGTCAAGTAGCAGTGTGCAAAATGGAACGTTGTAAAAAGGTTAGTTGAGATGCGTTCAAAACACGCTAATAATGTTTACCCTTGAAGTAGAATTAGCATAAAGAAAAATTTAAATTTAAAAAATTCCTGCGTTTCTTTTAACATTGTGATAAGCGTAATTAATACACAATTTAATAAGCTGTATTTTAAGATTTATTTCATTTCTATACATAGTCAGGTTAAAAATGGGCATTCTTCTTTCTGTAAATTTTTCAAAATGTTTGGCTAAGTAGTTTCAGAGATCAGGTGAGGGGGGACGGTCAATTTTCATATAATTTCTTAAATAACATAAAAAACGTTTGTTTTAAAATTATACTAAAATATGTTTGAAATCCTTTCAACAAGGTCATTCATTTAATAGAACAGTGTATAGTTTGTAAAAACTTTTGTTTTTAATTTTTTTAATGGGAATCGTTTTAAATGCGATCCCCATATTCAAAATTCATTTATTACTTTACACGATCGTGTTTGGGTCACAGAAATTCAAATGTGTACAAAATTTCAATTCAATCAGTCCTGTAGATATGGAACAAATTGGCTGTGACAGACGGACAGACAGACAGACACACGAGTGATACTATGAGGGTTTCGGTTTTCATTAGGACGTACGGAACCCTAAAAAGAAGAAAATGATGATTCGTAACATTCTCTTTGTTCGAATCATGTTGTTGCAATAAATATTACTAAGAAACGTATATTTATTACGTGAACGTTTGGTCCGAATGAAAGAATAATGGATGAATTAAGTGTTACGAACAACTTATGTTTTTCTTTAGAGCTATAGTATATGAATATTTCGTATTTTACTGGGTAACCTGTCAATCCATCAGTCATGAGATATATTCAAATGACATGTCAACAAGATTACTAGTCAAAAGTGTTACGTTAATAAAGTCAAATACCACCAACTTTTGAGGCCAATTGTTAGTAAATAAGAACAGTACATTACTTCAAGCTGTTCGTATCAATGAATTATGAGAGTACGAGTAAAATAATATGATTACTATTTCCGCCACGTCTCTGAGACTGAAAGAAATGCAAAAATATCGTCATACTGTTAAGGGGATTTTTTTCTACGATGCAACAAACTAACATACAGGATATTTTTTTAACCAGTGCGCAAACTGTTATCATTAATTCAGCATAATTATAATTCTAGACCCCTTTTTTTTGGGTGGTGTATGATCCCTTGCTAGACTATACATTACTTTTAGATGAGGGATGAATGGAATGAAAGAAGGTAAAGTATTAAAAACACTACTGTATTGTTCCAATGGTACTTAAAGTAAAATGAGCTTAATGGACTGATGGTGTGGAAATTAATTGAGTGACGCGGCCCTTGTTGGCTGTAACGAGAACGCCTGGCTGACTTGATAGCCCAACGCGAACTGAGCTAATTGTTATGAGTTGAAATGAAGGTGTGGCGTAAACTGCTGAATTGCAGAATGTGCGGTTGCACCGTACAGGTGGGATTTCATCAAATGACTTCTCCCGCTCTGGGTGGAGCGGGAGGGCGTGTCAGACTTTTACTGACTAAAACCCACCCGTGTTCCTTCAGTTCATCTCTTTGAGGCGCGCGTGAAACACGACGCGCCGTCGACCCGGGCCTGGTCCTTACCGGATGGCGAGCTACCCATTGATCGCCGTCTTGCGGACGGCGGCCCGCACCTGCGGTGGCCGGGAATCTGCAGGCGACTCCCGACGCCTAGGGCATCTCCTGCGGCGACTAGAGGGGGCTCACGCCCTCACGCGCTCCGCCTCCTGCTTCGCAAGCATTACTGCTTCGCAGAAGGAGGTGAGGGATTTACATTCTCTCGCTACGTACCATGGCCTGGACCAGGGCCCGACGCGAGAGCTCGCCGCCGCCGATCACCTCCGCGAGGAGCCTGCGGTGCTCCGCCCAAGCTGGGCAGACCTCCACCGTATGCTCCACCGTGTCCTCCGGGCGATCCACACAATGGTGACACCCAGGAATTCTAGATCCCCTAGCGTAGAGATGTTTCGTTTAAAAAAATGTAAATGGATTTATAATGGTAGAATGCCTCTACCTATACATCTCAGGGACCATTTCTAATTTTTGATAAAATACACGAAACCTTAATAACGAAAGGGTCTGCCTCATAAAAATGTAATTCGATATTTTCAGTGCACTTAACTCTTGTTTTCTTAAAGTTCTTATCAGTTGCTTTAGTCTTATTTTTCTTTTCCTTGTCCCTACAAGTTTGTTCCTATCTCCGTAGGGGTGTATTTATAGCAAAACATTTGGAACTTCCAGTTTATCTATGCTGTGTTAAGACAAGGTTAGGAAAACATAAAAAGCGTAAGATAAACAACACTTACAAAATTGTTTTGTTAAAATGGATGCTGTTCCAGGAAATAACAGAAAAGTCTGTGTCAACCGTTCACTACTGAGACAACTATTTAACTGTAACTATTCAACGTTGTCGTCGGCTGTACCTGTTGTTGACTTTTATATGCTTGGAGCAAACATGATGCTTGAAGCCGGGTTTATTTTTTCCATGTTTTAGTAAGAGCTGATTATTTTGTGACCAGTTTTCGTTTTCACTACAACTTCTTCATACATTACCTTATCTATGCCCAGGCATAATTCATTCTTCTAGTAGACAGTAAAACTCCTACACAACACAATCGAACCTTAAATGAATTCTAAACTGATGTAAGCTTCACTTTATTCGCAGAATCATACTGAGATTTCAACAACTTCTAAATGTTTCATATGCATCGTAACGTTTATTAATAACGACGTGCAAGTTCCTGAGTAATGAATTGTGTCTCGAGCTAACAACAAAGATAGTTCGCATCCACAAAGCCAGAACAAATACGTGGAACACTCTTTCTGAGTGTCCCACGTATTTCTTTTGCAAAAATAAAAAAAAATTTTCTATATGTAAATATTTTTTATTAAATCTTTTCGAAGTACTCTCCACTAGCCTCTGTACAAAGTTTCAGTTTTCCAAACACTTTTTCCAGTCCGTAGACATCTCGTTTATAGCCTGCTCGAACGATGACAGCGCATCTTCCGGCCACGAAAATTGTATCACTTTGAACAGTTTATTTTTATTTTCGGGAATAAAAATAAAAAGAAGTCACATGGTGCTAGGTAAGGGCTGTAAGGAGGGTGACCCAGGAGTTTGACCCGCGTGCTGTCCAGGAAATCCCTCGATGTTTTGAAACACCCAAACTGTCGACTGGCGCTTCGTTTCTAGATCGTATCGATGAAACCAAGACTCATCACCTGTAATGTTGTCGTAAACACGCCGAGTCGACCCTGCTTCAAACTTGTTTATCATATCACGGCACCATTCCACCCAGACCTGTTTCTGAGCATCGGTGAGGTTGTGCGGCACCCAGCGTGAAAGTATCTTCCTTTCGAGAAGATGCACGTGTAGAATTGTATGCGCTGAATCTCTTGATACGTAACTCACCCATTGTCTTGGATTAAATTGTCCACTGGTAGCACGTTTTCTTCCGAAACAGCCGTCAAAGGGCGACCACTTCTTTCTTCATCATCAAAGTTAGTCGACCGCTCTTGAATTCGTTAAACCAACGATACACGGTTGCCTTAGAAAGGCCTTCATCCATGAATGCCCTTTTGAAGTCTATCGTACTATTCGTCCGGTTTCAGGCGACACTTGGAATCATAGCGAGAAAATGTTCCCGGCGCAGATCCATTTTTAATGAGACACGATGGTTTAAATTAACTTGCAAACAATGTGGACGGAAATTTTGATATTAGAACGTACCTATTTTACTTCCAAATAATCATATTTTCAAAATAGACTATCACTGGCCATTCTCTCAAACATCCCAGAAAAACTTAGAGGAGTGCTTCCTTAGAAAGATGGGTGAGCTTGAGGAGCACAGATCCAATGTGTTTCGATTAGATAGGAAATATTTAAATCTTCCATATAAAACAATGTTAACTTACTTTCTTAACAACAACGATAACTGGTGACAACATTTTTGGTGTTAACTTACTTTCTTACCTGCGTCATGGAGCGATATGTCTATGTCGAGATGTTGGTTATGAGCAACATGCGACGCTTTCCAGAGATACGGTTCTTCTAAATCTTTATTAAATCATGTGAAATTAAATGCAATTTGTAGCATCATGTCATACGGACATGGTGCTACAAATTGTGCACGGTGCACGGTGTATTAGAAACAGCAACAAAATGGTAGGTTTCCTGAGAGGTGAATGATTAATATAAAAATGCTTTTAAAAGAGTGTTTCTAATTTCCTACAGCTATGAACTTAAAAAAAAACAGTAAAAGAAAGAATTAAATAAAAGGGTGGAAATATAATTCTATTCAAAGAACCTAAATACAAAAAAATATCAAATCAATAATACCTTTAAAAAAAAATATTATTGCTGCATTTATAATGAAATAACACGAAGTGTTGTACATTAGCGAAATTTTTACCTTTCGCCTGTAAATAACATTAATAAATTATTTAATATCACCATTTGGATTATATACGAGTTGGTGCCTAAACTAGCGCCTAAACGTCGCACCTATGTAGATAATATAAAAAGTATAAAAAATAAGAACAAAAATTGTAGCTATGTCGGTAAGTAGATATTCCTGCAGTAACTTTGATTTTATTGTAACATATATCATTGCCGCCTAAAGAAGCAATGATCATACATGTAATATTTCCACGTTTATCAACCATATTTGGTTACATTCTGGTAACATAATCTCCTACGAAACCGAGTACATTTACGTTAAACTTATAAATAAAACTGACAGCCTCACAAATATTGGGGTCTCCATAAATCGAAAGCTTTCAACTGTTTTGCTATGCACAAAGGTACGCCCGCGCTAGCTGGTCACGAATGTTTTTCTTTTGTGCTGCCATTTTTTTTCAAGGGTTGTTCATGATCATAGTGCACAGGCATATAGGTAATCGGTTGAAAACTACGTATAACCTATTTTTAAAGAGATACATTTCCGGCTTGGTGAACATGAACATATCATAAAACATGCTCCATATGGAGCAACGAAAATAAAAGAAAACGACAGAGGCTCGGCCTGAGCTCGTGCATAACTTGTGGTATGCAGACACCATGATGCAGAATCAACTGAGACTTCCCTTATTTGTTATTATGTCAGACGGTGGCGGTAGCGGGCACAGTGCAGTACAGTTGCAATACAGGTTGTCCCATAAACAATGGATCGAACGTAACGGGTAGGTATATACTTCATTTTCAACAATTGATTTTAGTCACATACATAACCACTGTCCGCCACCTCAGCTGCCATCGCAGGCCGCCTGGCTAGACACTTGCAGACAGATACTTATAGTTTATAAAATTCTCGTGTCGCATGTTTGTAACCAAACTCCGAATCGGCTGGACCGATTTGTATAAAATTTTGTGTACACATCGGGTAGGTCTGAGAATCGGCCAACATAAACTTAAAAAAAAGAAGCAAAACAACGTTTGCGGGGTCAGCTAATATAAATACACAGATTTATACCCTTGATATAATCAAATTATTATTATACCTCGGAAAAAAAACCAATACAGTACATAGGTAAATAGAATTACTGAAAACGTATACTCAAGATTACTAAGTTTTGTGAAATAATAGTTAGTAATAGATGCAGACCGAGTCTGAGACAAGATTGCGAACGTTTTTAATAGGGCAATTACCCCGTTTGCTAAGTGTTGTGATCTAAAGGCTTAACAAATAAAAGTTTTATCCTTAAATTATCAAAGCCAAGTTGGCCAACTCGTTTTGAATGGCAACTTGAAAAAAAAAAACAGTAAATGTTATTGTGTTAAAGTATAGGAAATCACCGTTACAATACGCTATTAGTTAGTATTGTCATACAACCATTTTGGAAATTGTTACTTTAACCAAACTTCATGAATTTAAAACAGTTTTTACTGCCCATCTGGAAATAGTTCATGGTCTTATTAACCTAACCTCAATCGGTTTAACAACTTGCAAATACAAGTCTAACAGAACTTAACAAGAGTAAACTTACTTAGGGCGAATATCATCAAACTTTTATAACTAGAATAAGTCTTATCCTAAGAATAAATTTCTAACTTTTGTCAGTTTTTCTAAACTAAAACTGTCAGATGTAAATTTTATTGCACGGATAAAAGATAACTAACTTTAGTAAAATCAGTCATCCACTTTATGACTAATTTTACTAAAGCTGTTTAGTAAAGTCTAATTTTACTAAAGTAGAGAGTTTCTTTTATTTTTCTGCCAATAGCAAGTTTTCAAGTTTTGGTGTTTAATGTTTGCCGCTATAATTTAAATTAATTAAACCATTTTTATATATAAATAACAATTTCATTTATACACTATCTCATCAATCCACGGAAGGCTGCGATGGAAGAATCAATCACAATGAAAAAAAATTATGATCCGCTGGCAAAAGTCCTTTTACGGTTTGCGTTTCTACTGGCTAGGAAATCATCCAAGAGAGAATTTTACTAGTGAAAGAAGAAAAATCCCGTTAAGTAGGAAGGCTAAGTTATTAGATTCATTAAGAATTTTAGTACATACGAACACATAATGAACACAGACTTAGTTCCCGCAGTTAAGTTTTTTTTTTTTTTTTTTAATGGCATCTCGCAGTTCAACCTGTTCGGTTGTCGTCTGCTTAAGCGTACTTGCCTGTGGTGCCCTAATAAATTAGCAGCAAGGGACTAGCTGGATCAGGATTAATTTGATTTTGGGACGAATTTAAAGCTACAGGCTCAGCGGCGCGGGCTGGCTCGAGCAAGGGTCGGCAGGGGCGTGAATTTGGGCGTCGCGGCGGGCCTCGGTGGCGAGGACGGTAGGACGGCGATCGGGGATCGGGTAGCGTGCTGGTGGCCTTACTACTCTCCTGGAGGAGGGTAGTGGCGTCGTCGGGGGGTAATTTCAGTCGTTTATTGTTTCGCACCTGTGATGCGACATCTTGAAAGTTTATAGTTTTATCGTTTGTTTGTTCTATGTAACTGAACCATCATTTCTTGGAATCACGAGCCACCACTGATACCTACTTATACCAACCAAATACAAACTAGATAGGTATAAGAGATATTAACCTACTGCAAACTATATACATACCTACCATCTAATAAATATACTTGTATACATAATAGATTGTCATGTACTTACGTCAAAATGATCTTCACAACAATATACTTTGCTTTTATCTCCAAATGGATCCAACCTCTTCATAGCTTTTATCCATTTCTTACGTATTTTAATATCCATTGGAACCAAAAAAAATAACTTTTCCGGTGCATTGGTGGTAGTGCTTTTACATTTTGGCACAACACATGATTTTCTTGTATTTAAATTCGACATTTTCGAATAATATTTGCCTTATTTCGTAGTGAAACGTACCGCAGCGCGCAACGTACTGCGTGAGTGTATGACTTCTGACGTCAGCGCAACGAGCGCCGGCCGGCCGGCACTCGCGCCGTTTAAAATTCAATCTCTCGGGAACTAAGTGACATATCGAAATAATTTTTACACTCGTTTTTTTATTTCATGTGGACTATTAGAAAAGTAAAAAATCGAAACTAGTGAACGTTCTTCATTCTATGGGCCCATATCCCTTATAAATATAGTGTCAAAAACATTTGAAAAGTATTTAAATAAACAGTTGTATACTTATCTCGAAAAAGAAAATATACTCGCAAATGAACAAAAAGGGTTCAGAAATGGCAAAACAATAAATTTGGCGATATATGATTTTTTTATAATGCCATGCCAAAAGTAGATGCGAATATGACTGTGTGCACGATATTCTGCGATATGACACAGGCATTCGACCATGTCCGTCACGATATACTGATTGAGAAATAAGAAGCATATGGCATAAGAGGGAATGTCTCAAGCCTTATTCAATCCTATTTATGCGACAGAAGACAATTGCCAGAAATTACAGCAGTGAATAAAATAAATAAAAATGAAGTCATTCATAAATCAAAAGAGCGTGTAGTCAAATTTGGCGTACCACAAGGTATTGTCGTAGGTACACTCTTTTTATACTGTATATTAATGACCTACCAAAAAGTATCGACCACCCAATGACGCTTTTTGCTGATGATAGTTCTATTACAATTGCCTGTAAAAATAAAGACACATACGAAGCTGACATTAATAATTCTATAGAATCAATGATAAAATGGTTAGAAAATCTTAAGATAAATTAAAAAAAAAACAATATTATTCATATTGTCCAAAGATTAACAATTCCAAATTTTAAGGTACACTATATTGATAATAACATAGACAAAGTTGACTCAACCAAATTTCTTGGAGTAACCATAGACAGTAAATTATGTATATTGGAAAGCACATACGGAAGCCTTAAGCAAAAAAATTGTAATTCCACATATGCTCTGTACAAATTAGCCCCGATGTTAAATTTTTAAACTGCTTATCATGGCTTAGTGTCCTCTAACTTAAGATATGGAGTATTTTTTTGTGGTAATTCAAAAAATAAGAGTGTCATTTTTAAAACCCAAAAAAGGTGCCATAGAACTATGTTTGGACTTTATGTTACTGAGAGCTGCAAACCATTTTTCAAAAAAATATAAATCTTAAACCTTCCATCCATGTACATTTTGGAGACCATTATGTTTGTCAAATCGAACCCACGCCTATTCCCCCTATTGTCAGATAAAGTAATTCGAAATAGACGCGACAATGGCAAACTTTGCATTCCTAGATCTAGGACAGCTGTCCTAGATCTAGGAATGCAGCAGCTAATGCGTTATGGTATATTCTGTATGGCGACAATTCTTTATAATACGTTGCTAAAATATTGGAGGGAATATACCAAAGAAAAACTAAGTAGTAGGATAAAAAGCCTACTGTTGGAGAAGGCCTATTACAGCACTGACGAATTTCTGACTGAAAAATTATTATGACTTGTGTGAAATATCTTATTTTTTGTTGCTATTTACTTTGACATTTAATTGGCTCTCATTAAAAATATTTGTGTTTTACAATGTTTTCAAAGTACAATGTTAATAGGTATGGGAGGACAGTGTAGGCCTGTCAATAAGTACCATATGTTAAACAAATTGAGTATGGTCTATAAATTTTCAATCTACAAGGCCTACAACGTTCTCAAATTTACAAAATATAAAATAATCTAATTAAGTAAAATCAAAAACTAATTAAAAGTTGCAGGTATATAATGTCAAATAATGATAATATTATGTCAGAGTTATGTAAAAAGTCAATATTTATTAACAGAAAATAAAATTAAACACTATTATTTGGGAGCAGTTATTAGAAATTTACATAGTGATGCCGTTTTTGAGGTACCAGGGAAGCCACATGTGCAGAAGGAATTATTGACAAACTTTTTTGACTTCGACGTAGTCTTTAATCTTATAATATACTTTTTTGATAAGGACACGTTTGATGTGGGTTTTGAACTTTCCATCGCTAAGTTCTGTAACCGACTTTGGCAACTTGTTGTAAAAGCGGATACTGTTTATCAGAAATGATTTGCTTGTTTTAGCTAATCTAAATTTGGGTATAATAATTTCATTTTACTACGTGTATTCATATTATGGAAATCGCTTCTTATTTTAAAAAGTCCTAAGTTTTTGCGAACAAACAAAATACTTTCTAAGGTATAAAGAGAAGGCAGAGTTAGTATACCCATTTCTTTGAATTTGTTTCTAAGAGGCTCGCGAGGACCTATTTCATAGATCGCGCAGATTGCCCTCTTTTGTAAAATGAAAATTGAATCTACGTCAGCTGCTGATCCTCACAGCAGAACGCCATAGGACTTATTCTGTGGAAATAAGCAAAGTATACTTATCTAGCTGTAGCTATATCGTTCAACTGCCTTATTTTTCTTACTGCATATGCAGCTGAACTTAATTAACCTGAAAGAGCTCTAATGTGAGCGCTCCATTGCAATTTTAAGTCTAGAGTAATTCCAAGAAATACAGTTTCCGTAACGACATCTTGCACGTCTTGTTTATTAATAAGTTTTAAACAATATGGCGTTCCGTGACTATCCTTCTTTAATTAAAATTATGCTAAAATACCTGCCCTATTACTATATAAAACTTAAATTCTGCTTACTATTTTAATGGTTTATTAACTAAGTAAGAATTTCTATATCAAAATTAGGGTCTCGATGAAAATATATAAAAATGCTTTCCTTGATATCCAAAGCAGGACAGAGACACATAAAATATTAATACAGAAGTTTATTGATATGTAAGAAATGAATTTTATATTAAGTAAATACCATAAACAGTAAAAACACAACATTAGAATTGCTTAATTTTTATTGAAGAATTAAAAAACGACTCAAATATGCCTCGTCATTAAATATAATAAAGTGTTCACTGTCGTCCGTCGAGCAGCCGAGAGCGGTCTCTTGTCTCTGTTATTAATGGAGCAGAGACGTCTTGAATCGTTATAGATATAAAAATGAACATTGTAAATGCCTTTTTTTTGGATTGCCTCGCTACAAAAACGAATGGCGATTTGTACCTTTCATTGGAAGCAGTCGACTTTTTGCCCGTTTCATCGTATTGTCCTCACTGTCACTCCCCAAGTGGCACTTTATAGTTGTTTACTCCATAGTTTAACTTAACTAAGTGCTGGTTTCACAAATGTTAGTAAACGCGTTCACAACATCTAAAACGCATTCAAGAGCTGTCAGTGTCAGTATACCATGGAAAATAATCACACTGACAGCTCTTAAACGTAGTTTACTCGTATATGCTGATCGCGTTCAGTCCGCCTTAATCTTTAGTTCAATTGAACCAAAATTCTCGTGGGCTCGATTGTATAGAGCTAAATATTTGATGTCAGTGTTAGATTGACATGAACTTTAATAAACGTTGCATTCTATCGTATCACATCTCTCATCTGGTCGTTGTTGTTTTGCTATTGTGACAGTACCTAAATTACCCTAGGCTGATAAATTTTTCGTTTTTCCTAATTATGTTAATATTAGCGTTAAGGTCGGTTTTCCCCTAAGGGGAAAAGGCCGCACTCCAACCCCGTGCGGCCCTGTAGAGCTCGTCACCAGACTTGGTCACTCTCCCACCGATAATAGAAGTGAATTCCCAAATTTATAGAAGCCAAATGCCAAATGCCAATGCAAGGAAACAATGTATCAATATTAGATGATACTTGGGAATTCATAGTTATGAAATATATTAGATGTGATTTTAGAAAGCTAAATAATAGAGGGATGCAGAGTAAATTATTATATAAACTTGTGAGTAACCCAAACGCCAGCGCGTAACAGGTATTTGATCAGTCGTAACTCACACAATACCTCGCATCTACACTCGGAGTACTCAGAGATACACTTCCATAAAGTGACGCAAGCGGCTTTACAGCGGCATAGCGTCGACATCATGCTCTTTTGGAGTCATGGCCCCTAGCAGTTCTCTCGAACTGATAAACGTGACGAAGCGGCTTTTCCTGCGGCAACCGTGCGACTGTCCTTGTCTAGCAACGGAGCGGCTAGTTCTAGCGGCATTGCGTCTGCATCATGCTCTTAAGGAGATATGGTCCCTATCAGTCCTTAGACTGGATATGAGATAGTTGTGGTCACCCAAACCCCCGGAAGTTCACTCTTTGCACAACAAGCATATTTGCAAGGCACGTGCTCATGTCAGTCTGACCGAGTTATTAGTATAAGATAAAGAATATAATATTCTTTGAATTACTAGTTAATTTGAGTTGAGAAATCAAAACTCGAGAATTATTACTAAATAAAGTTTAAGAGTTCTAGTATCGGCCAAAGGCAACGAATACAACATTCAATAATGACTAGTTATGAGAGTAGAGAATCAAACTCAAGCATTATTAATAGAGTTGTGAATCAACTCACTTTAAAGTCTATAGACAGCCCCAAAGAGCCCACCCGTCACCACTTCCTAGTGTTTATGCTGGGGAGAAGAAGTGGCGCAACAAACTCCCCAGCAACACGTGTCTGTCTGATTAGTTATAATGACTATCAACTCCATCAGCCTAGGATAACTATAATAACTAAAGGCTCACCCAGTCTCACCAACAGACACTAACACATACTAAGTTAAAACTAGATGATAGAATAATAATAAACTAAATCAACATCTTCAACACAACTATATTTTACTTATTTAATATTAACTCGTTCTCCTACAACAGCCCACTTGGACAAGGCCTCTGGCACTCAATAATTCTCCTAGCTTTCTTAGCCTAGCCTTACACCGACCGTTTTCTACCGCGGTCTGTCTTCCTTCTCGCAGGTAGCGCTAATAATACCTGTAATAGAATCTTCATAATGTGAAGAGGTAAGGGAATCGTTACGCTTGCGCTTTAATGAATCAATAATAGCTACGTTAATGTATCTGTGTATGATGTACCCATTTCAGTGAGACGGGGAACCGTTTTACAACGTTTGTCTCTTTGTACGTGTTCTACTAAACCTAACGCATAAAACCTCTGAGACAATATACGATTTTAGTAGAACATGTTCCCTAAGCACAATATAAATGTCTTACTCAATCCTAGAGACAGTGAACTACGAAGCCCAACTGCCATTGAGTGAGACAAGTATTGAGTATAATGTTCTAAACGCGTATTTATGTTAATATCACCTTTGCGGCAGCCTAGCCCCATTTCTAAAATAACAGAAAATATTGCACAAGCGTACCGTAGACTCAGTCTGTAGCAAAACTCAATGCGATCGTACTCGGTGTCTGCCGAGGTGGTAATTTCGTCACCTCACATCTCGTTAATCTTCCCAATTTCGAGGATACAGTGCGGCTGTACGCGGCAAAGCGTCCAAATTGACGTGTTTCGATAAATAGTGTCGATTTAGAAATTGGCGTACCATATGCCGGGTGTAGGTTTTATCGAGGCACGGTCCCTAGCGTTCTTAGAACGACTACCAATCCAGTTTGGGCAAGTGTGTGAAGCCTACCCCCTCTCCCCGGAGACGTGCATATAACGAGCCTTTCGTAAAGAGTTGTGTGGCCAAACCTTTTTGGAAGCAGTAATTATCACTAACGTTTGATTGTTTTATAATGCCGATTTAGATCGACTTTATAGCATATGTTGTTTTAAATGAACTGAGAGTATTTACGGTTCTGCCTTCCGTATGTGGTTGCGCATAATTATTACAGGTCAAAGTCGTCAAAAGTCGAGCGTCAGTGCTCAGTGTCAAATAAAGTGGAAGGCCTTCTCCGTTTCCCTATAATCAAACGCAAATGACAAATATCTGTCAGGGTATGGATTAGGAGATGGACACGTAATACAATAGAAAATAGAGTTAATTAATAGCGCAATGTCGCTATGCTGAAATAAATGATTATTAATAGCTCTGCAGCGATATTATCTAAATGATACCTACAAATCATAAAACAAATCAGCCTACGAGAACAATACAATGAAAAAGGCACATTATTAGTAAAGAGTTTAACACTTACCAATGATATCTTTGTAGGGGATTAGATTACTACTCACGAAATGCCGCACGCAGTATCAACTTTACCTCGAACACAGCTCCTCCCAGCTCACAACACTCACCAACCTCCTAACTTAACTAGCTTTCCTTCTTGAGACTATAACGACCGAACCCTCTCATGTCCTAAGACCAACTGCCCTACCTCACCACCCCCGCCAACTATCAAAAATCTGGGCTCGGTACTTTCCCACACTATTTTTTTGTAAACTTCGACTTAAAACACATTTTTCTATTTCTTAATTGCTTTTACGATTCACAGCTGGTTGCAATAACGCGCCCTCGCTTTAACTTTCTCAGAATTTGTAAAGAACTATGGGTTTCGATTGTCTAAACATTTCTTTCAAGCGACGACGGCTGCCATAAGTGGTCATTTGCGTGTGCCATTAAATAGAAATGGAATGGACTTCTAAGAGGTTCTAAACTATTTTACAAGTGCAAAGAATTAGGATATCTTGTTATTTATTAGGGTAACGCGTCAAGCTGTCAGACCATAAAATTAAGATTTTATGTGTTTCTAAAGTGGGCCGAACCATATGCATGGTTTAAGAATAAATATAATATTCTGTTATTAAATAGGAATAAGTGACAGACAGTCACACTATGATGGTGAAGAAAATAGGTATTCCTTCAAACCACTTTCAAGTAAATAATTAGCATTAAACATTTTCGTCAAAGTTTTTAAAAGATGGCATTATACCTATTTCTGCCTATGTAGGTATTTGCTTACTGTGTTTTACAAAAGCCTTTAAAACTGGTTAACTCGTACCCTTGGGCAATTTTTCTAAAGGCCTAATTATTATTAAATTATTTAAAGCAAAACTACGTTTCAAAGTTGCTCTTGTTTTTTTTTTTTATAATCTTAGAAGCTCTCGTTTATATTATTTTTCAGGCTTTATAAAGACTATAGAAATGTTTTATTACGATATTATAAAAGCATTAACTTGCACCCACTACTACGAATTTCAATATTAATAAAATTTTCTATTATTCTCAAATAAGTAATAAAAAATACGTTACAGGTTACGCTTTTCACTTGTCAATTTTTTTTTTTTAAATCGTCTATACTTACATATAACTATACCTTCTGGCACCTTATTATATATATCGGGACTTCATCCGCGTTGTTGGAAGTTCTTTGAGTATCCTTAGTATACTCAAAGAACTTCCACATTTTTATAAAACTTCCTTGTATACCAAAATTTGTAGTTTTTCTTAGAAGCCAAAATATTCAGCGAGTCAGGACCGGTGACGCTCAGCAACCGACGTACGGTTGCCCGTGTGAGAAGCAGCATTTCGCAGAGGTCGACACCCGCAGCCTTTAGTGGCCATTTCCAATTGCAGGTGAAGTTTTTCGTTTTAGTGAATTTATGAACGCTGCGTTCCGGCATCATCATAATCTTGCCGTGATGCCCATTTATTTGGGGTCGGCGAAACATATTGTTTTCGCATGGCGTTAGTGCCGATAGAAAATGGCAATCTGACCGCTGTGAGATATATAAACGAGATTCTCAATGAGCAGCCGATCTGTATTTAGTCAATATGGACGATGAAAACGCCCGGCCGCTTTAAGACGTGGGGATTCATCAAATGGAGTAATCAGCAAGAAACCCGAAGAAAGAGAAGGGCTTCTCATAGAAGCCGAAATCCACCTCCAGTCACACTTCATTCCCTGAAAATTGATATTGATGAATGGAAGAACCTTCCAATTCCCTTGCTAAATCGTGTAGAATCCGTATTGAGAACATGCGGAGGCAATACGAAATATTGAATGATAAAAAAACAGTTTTAAATTCTTATACCCGCTTTAAGAGTTAATTGTTCATGGTTCAAATGGATGTAACGTTGTATCGTTACTTTGATTAAAATAGCAAAATTACAACTAGCGCACTAGTACATCTCGCTTTGCTTATGCCAGGGTTCAAAGGCCCGGCTTGCTGAAGTTCAATAAAATAACCTTATAAATTAAATGTACTCTTTACAGTGTTCTAGTGAATTTTTCAAACACTAAGATTTCAAAATTCAGTCCTACCTATACAATTCTGCCACTTTTGTAAGTTGCTGGCGGTTATATTAATTTAGGTGTAATTCTTGCTGCATATTACTTATATATAATGACTGCCTCCTTTGTCTAGTAGTCGCAAGCGCTACTGCTAAGCATGAGGTCCTGGCTTCGATTACTGGGTTAACAGGTTTTTCCATCTAAAATTGCTCAGTAGCAAATCCGAGTCTGGATTTGTACTTGGTTGATGGCAATTGGCTCGCCCCCTGTTACATGAGACGTAAACATAAGTGGCAAATGTGGGTGTACCTATGGTACACCTCTGCCTAACTCTACGGGGCATACAGGCGTGATGTTATGCTATGTAATTACATAATGAAAACTAAACCATGAAAACATCATTCATTTTATGTTTGACCCCACGTTTGTCGGCCAATTGCTTCCCTCACGGTCAGCTCCTGCTCGGTCAACTGATTAGGGTCTCAGCCGCTCGAGCCCTGTTACACCCAAGCTGTTATAGAAAAACCAAAACGAATAACTAAGTAACAAAAATTATCTTGTTTCAAACTAAGAATCTTAATTAAATTTCTATGACATTGTAAAAGTCGGGTGGATCCTTGTTAGAGACAAAAAAAAATCGCGGGGAGGTATTATTTGTATGACTTCTTTTAACATGAACACACAACAATACATGCGATTAGGCGTAGAATCTACCTTCTTAAAAAATATTCTAATATATTTTCTCGAAATTAAACGGCCTATAAACGATCACAACCTCAACCTTATTATTTTTGCATTAGTATATAGTTAGTATATAGTATTAGTGATACTACAAAATCCTGCAAAAGTCAGTGCTACATAAAATATTCAGCTGGTACCTAAATAAACAATGGCGGTAAAATCAAGTGGTAGTAAACATCAACCGAAATTCAAAGCCGTGAACTAACAAAACAAAAAGCAGCTGAAAAAGGACAATTGCGTTTCGCGCCTGTGTTGTACTTGACTCTGTTGTCACCAATGAGCTCAGCACGAACCAACGTAAAATTGAAAATTCTCGTTGCGCTTATATATTATAGTATTCATATATTAATATTATTCGTATATCATAGACATGAACCTTAAGGAATAAAAACCGAAAACTGCCAAAAAAAAACAAATGCCGTCTATAAATGATAAATGATAAATGATTTTATTTCTGTAAGTAGGTTTTTACAAACACTTTTACACGTCAATACTATTTTAAAAGTAGATGAGATCGGCGTTTCCTATCTGACTACTCTGAGAAGAAACGCCAAAACAAACTCAGAGGTCACAGTCTCTTTTAAAGTCCAGACAGAATCTTGGTCAGGTCAAAGTCAAAGTCAAAGTCAAAGCATTTATTTCAAATAGGCCCATAAAATGGCACTTTTGAACGTCAAAAATTACAATCAAAATATAACTGATTCTAGGCGCCACTTCCAAAAAGTAGTTTCGTATGGAGAAGAAGTGGCAAGAAACTCCACCGTTACTCTTTTAAAATATTTTACAATATTTGTATACATTAATTATATTTTTATATGTGAAGACGATGCACCAAGAATAAAAATACTATACCACAAGTGGTAAGAAGAACTAAAAATATAGCAAAGGCAGATAAATGAATGACGCGATAGGTACATTGTGCTCACATATTTACAAACACTGTAAAAATATATGACTTTCCTAAAATATTAACTAGTGTTATCGTATTATACTCGTAGTAGATATCTTAGTACCTGTAACAAGTATAATTATGTAGAAGTTTCTTTAAGTTCACACTGACCAACTTATTTGATGTTGCCATTTAACTGATTTGTTATTCCTGTTTAAAATACTAAATTATTGACTTTTAAGTTCCATTAAATTATGTTGTTAAGAATATACCATGAGATTGATTTACTTAATAATAATATTGTTGTGAAGGCATTGATATAGTTTTAAATAGAGCAGTTTTACTTTTTTTAATAGTTCAGTTAATTTTATGTGGCAATATTCCTGGCAGATAGGTAGTAAGGGTAGACAACTGTCATTAGAAATGTTATAAAAGATCGTGTAACTTCATTTTTGTTCTTTTTCTGTACGTGTCGCTGGACTGGTAACAATATAAATACGCTGTAAGTCTTTAACTATTATTTATCGTCAACCTTCTTCCCAACACCGGCATCATCTCTGAAGTGGGATAAGGGGCCTAATTATCGCCCCACAAGGTTATAATGGCGGGTTTGGGACCCTACATCGACGGACTCGGAAAGAAAAGGAAAATGGAGAATGTAGAAACTTCTAGTGCCGAGGTAACAGAAAATATTTTGAATTTTCTTTCTTCCAACTGCTGTCCAAATGCTGCGAGGAAAAGGAAAACTACCCACACGGATGCAGAGTTAATCTCCAAATTCAACCCGGGACCTGAATCTTTAAGTGCTAAGGCTTGGCTTAATAAAATTGATCAATTGAGTTATATTTATGACTGGAGTGACGCTGATAAGTCCTATATTATGCACATGAGGTTACGTGGCTCTGCAAGGGAATGGTATGAAAATTTAGATAATTACGATCTTTCTTGGGATGAATGGAAATATGCACTTGAACGAGCTTTCCCTATGGCCATGGATTTCGTTGATAAATTAGAATTGATGTTGGCACGTAAGAAAAGTGATGACGAAACTATGACCGCATATTTTCATGATAAACTATCGTTGTCAAAGAAATGCAAATTGGATGAAGAAGCGACAATTTCGTGTGTAATCCGGGGTCTTCCAGTTGAACTTAGACCAAATGCAAAAGCTTTCAGATGTGATACTGCTGAAGAACTGTACTACAGGTATTTATCTTCGTTGGAAAATTACAAGCGGCTGGGCAGCGGCGCTGCGAAGACCAAAGAAGCTAGCCATCCTACCAAGACTACGTCAACCACGTGGCGTCGAGGATCGGCGCAGCAGTCGGTGAAGCTGTGCTACGCCTGCCGGAGACCTGGCCACGAGATAAAGGACTGCCGGAGCCAACTCGTCTGCACCACCTGCCAACGCCGGGGCCACGAAGCCGCAACCTGTTGGAGCACAGAATCTAAGGTGATGTACACTTTTGAGTACATTAATGCTTCTAATGACTGTTTTAAAAAAAATGTTTTCATTGATAACTGTTGTATAAGTGCATACATAGACACCGGTAGTAAAGTAAATATTTTACGAATGAACGTGGTAAAAAGATTAAATCTTTCGTTAGTGCCATCTACGATAGTTCTGAGGGGGTTTGAGGGTAGTTGTATAAATTCCATGGGAACAGTTCACTTCACGGTAGACATTGATAAATTACGGATACCCTGTTTTGCAGAAGTAACATACACTTGTATGGGTGATATTGACATGATTATAGGGCAACCTATTATCTGTCAAAACAACATTAGCTTGTTAACTACTTCGACTAGTGCTACTCTAATAAAATGTGACCCGTGTGATAATATTTTAACGCAATATAATCTGCATACCGATGATTTTGAACATAAATATTGTGTACGGTTATTGAAAGATGCAGTTGTACCTCCATATTGTGAAACGCTTGTTCATATTTTCATCAATAGTGATTGTATGGATACAGCCTATACTACGCTCCCAGTATACAATTCAGAGGCTATGTATTTTATACCGGGCGCTGTTTTATCGGCTACGACTGAAGTAATTAAAATAATTAATGTAGGAAATGAGTCTATAACCTGGCGGGCTGGACGTTTATTAACTAGAGCTAAAGTCTGTACTGAGAAGCGTATTGTGAATATTAATTATACTACATACAATCAAAATTTAAATAGTTATCAAGCAGAAAATGAGATTGACATCGAAAACTTAGACTTGGGCGAATTAAGTTGTAGTGAACAAGATGCGTTGGTTAAATTACTTGGTAAATATTCTGAATCATTTACTTACAGTACGACTAGTTTAGGTTGCACGGATTTAATAGAAATGTCAATAGACACTTTGACTGACAAACCGGTATTTTGCAAACCGTATAGGTTATCATATAAGGAAAAGGAAATAGTAGATGAAAAAGTACAAGAGCTATTAGATTCTGGAATAGCAAGAGTATCAAATTCACCATATGCCAGCCCTGTGGTATTAGTAAAAAAAAAAAATGGGGAATATAGACTATGTATAGACTATCGAGCTTTAAATTCATGTACGGTAAAGGATCGTTTTCCTTTACCACATATAGATGACCTTGTAAGTTTGCTATCTGGTAAATTCTATTTCACTACACTCGATCTTGCACAAGGCTACTACCAAGTGCCGATGTCTCCCACATCTATTCCTGAAACTGCGTTTGTAACACCATCCGGGCAGTATGAGTTTGTTAGGATGCCGTTTGGCCTGGCTAATGCACCCGCTGTATTCTCTAGAGCTCTCAAACTTACTTTGGGTACACTAGCTAATAATAGTAGTAAATTAAAAAATGATGATTTAAAAGATACCGGTGAACATGAAGTAGTCGCGGTGTATTTAGATGATATGATCCTACCTACAGTTACCGTTCAACAGGGCTTAATATTATTAGAAACCGTCTTAGAACGGCTAAAACGTGCGAATTTAAGACTTAACTTAAAGAAATGTTCATTTCTCAAAACCACCACTGACTACTTGGGCCATGAAATTACAGCGGGGACTATCAGACCAGGTCAACATAAAATTGATTGTGTACTGAGATTTAAAACTCCGAGCAATGTTCACGAAATACGCCAATTCATAGGTTTGGCATCATATTTTCGAAAGTTTATTAGAGATTTTGCATCCATAGCTCGCCCTCTAACCGAATTAACAAAAAAAGATGCTCCCTGGTGTTGGGGCGATGAACAAAATAAAACTTTTAATACTTTTAAAAGATTATTAACCGAAAGACCTGTGCTCGCGATTTATAGTCGTAACGCGGTAACTGAGTTGCATACGGATGCAAGTAAAATAGGTTTAGGTGGCATTTTAATGCAGTTTCAATCTGATTATACACTTAAACCTGTAGCGTATTTCAGTAGAGTCACCAGTAAAGAGGAGCAATTCTACCATAGCTACGAGTTAGAAACACTCGCTGTGGTGGAGTCACTAAAAAGATTTCGCATCTATCTTGTAGGTATACCGGTAAAAGTCGTCACAGACTGCGCAGCCATTCGTACTACTTTAACAAAAAAGGACCTTATGCCACGCATTGCACGATGGTGGTTAACTATTCAGGACTTTGAATTAGAGATAGAATATAGGCCTGGTGATAAAATGCGACATGCGGATGCACTAAGTAGAAATCCAGTAGGCATCAACACAGTAGATATTGCCATGATTGACGAAACTGACTGGGCACTCTCGGTTCAACTTCAGGATGACGGTATCCAACAAACTATTAGACAGCTACAGGAGGGTACGGAAAATCGAGATATCACTAATAATTATGCCGTAACTAACGGCCGGTTATACAGAAAAACTTTAACAGGTGAACGTTTTGTTATTCCAAAACTAGCCAAATACAGTATATTGCAAAAGTACCATGACCAGATTGGGCATCCAGGTTTTGAAAGGGCTGAGAAACTAATAAAATCTTCTTACTGGTTTCCAAATATGACTAGATTCATTAGAAAATATATTAAAAGTTGTCTCCAATGTGCGTATGGTAAATCAGGATACGGTCGATGTGAGGGGGAATTGCATCCCATAGAAAAGCTAGATATACCTATGCATACCTTGCACGTAGATCATTTGGGCCCATTCCCTAAAAGTCGTCAGGGAAACAACTATATTTTAATGATTATAGACTCCTTTACTAAATTTATTTTTGCTCGACCTGTAAAAACTGTACGTTCAACAGAAACAGTTAAAGAACTGACCGATATAATTTCCGTTTTTGGTAAACCCAGTAGAATAATAACTGACAGGGGGAAGGCTTTTACGAGTCGTTATTTCAAAACTTTTGTTGCTACTTACCAAATTAAACATGTTTTGAATGCCGTAGCTGTACCTCGTTCAAATGGTCAGATTGAACGTGTGAATAGAACAATTTTAGACGGGTTAAGTACATCCGTCATAGAAGAATGTAGCTGGGATTCAAAATTGATAAATGTCGTTTGGGGCATTAATAATACAATACACTCCGTGACAAAAGTGGCACCATTTAGTTTATTATTTACACATCAGAATAATCTTTTGCCAGTGCCACAATCTTCACCGCAGATAAACAATGAAGAACAGAAACAACTTTTATTGTCTAGACGTAGGCAGGCTAAAGTAAACATCGACTTAAATATGGCTAGAATGAAAAAACAGTTTGACAGTAAGCGCAAAAAATGTATTAAATATAACATAGGCCAATTAGTCTTATGGAAAGGAGGTGTCACTGAGCAAGCTGTAGGGGTAAGCAAAAAGTTAGGAAACAGATACTCAGGACCATACAAAATCACCAAAACATATCACGCGATAGATCGTTATACTATTTCTTCAATTAAAGGCATGAGAGGGTACCGAAAATTTAGTGCGGTTGTGGCTGGCGATACGTTGCGTCCATACAAGGCTGTAATATCAGATGATCATGATTCTACAGATAGTGAGGGTCATGACATTGATAGGGATGATTTAATTGATTTATTAGAAAGTTAGGTATGTTCGTTAGTATTTAATTTGATATTAAGCTTGTGTACGTACTATTATGTGATACCTATAAAACACGACAGCGTATCATTTACCCTCTATGTATACAAACATGTTGATAATAGAAAAAATATACCTACTTTAAATTTTATTTAAACTATTACCCGATGTGATTAGACTACCTACTTAGAATTTTGTTATATCCGCATTTACCCAAGTCGATATTAGATTATACTAACATCTTGCACTTTTTACAATAATAGGTACCTGAATTAACTATGTGCCATCGATTTAATGAGCTATGTGCTATCTGAACATTAGACTTTGTGCTACCTATCTACTGAGCTATGTGCTACCTATCTACTGAGCTATGTGCTACCTATTTACTGAGCTATGTGCTACCTATTTACTGAGCTATGTGCTACCTATTTACTGAGCTATGTGCTACCTATTTACTGAGCTATGTGCTACCTATTTACTGAGCTATGTGCTACCTAGTTACTGAGCTATGTGCTATCCAAATATTAGACTATGTGCTATCTATTTTCTGAGCTTTGTTCTATCTAAATATTAACTATGTGCTACCTATTTACTGAGCTATTTGCTATCTATTTACTGAGCTAAGTGCTATCCAAATATTAGACTATGTGCTATCTATTTTCTGAGCTTTGTTCTATCTAAATATTAACTATGTGCTACCTATTTACAGAGCTATGTGCTATCTGAATATTAAACTATGTGCTACCTATTTTCTGAGCTTTGTACTATCTAAATATTAAACTATGTGCTATCCATTTACCTGTTATCCAATTACCTAGCTACGAAATCCATTCAACTAGCTAAAGGTATGATATTCATTTAGCTGCTGCGTGCAATGCTTATACATAATATTGACTTAGGTAGGAATGTGCTATCTGTTTACATGGACTCGTTGGTTTGTAGACTAAATTCACGTTACAGATGGGCAAGTCTCTACCGGCTGTTGCGCAGAACGACAGAGCAACGCCAAGGGCTACTTCGTGGTCCACCAGCGCGACAGGCGGCGTTTCTTCTTCCTCTGTGATGACTTCTTCGACACAAGCTGACGCAAGTAAACAAGATCGCCGTGGGACACGGCTTTAGTCAGGACGGCCGAATGTTATCGTATTATACTCGTAGTAGATATCTTAGTACCTGTAACAAGTATAATTATGTAGAAGTTTCTTTAAGTTCACACTGACCAATTTATTTGATGTTGCCATTTAACTGATTTGTTATTCCTGTTTAAAATACTAAATTATTGACTTTTAAGTTCCATTAAATTATGTTGTTAAGAATATACCATGAGATTGATTTACTTAATAATAATATTGTTGTGAAGGCATTGATATAGTTTTAAATAGAGCAGTTTTACTTTTTTTAATAGTTCAGTTAATTTTATGTGGCAATATTCCTGGCAGATAGGTAGTAAGGGTAGACAACTGTCATTAGAAATGTTATAAAAGATCGTGTAACTTCATTTTTGTTCTTTTTCTGTACGTGTCGCTGGACTGGTAACAATATAAATACGCTGTAAGTCTTTAACTATTATTTATCGTCAACCTTCTTCCCAACACCGGCATCACTAGGAATAGGTCAGTGTGTGAGTAATAAAAATAAATAAAAAATAAAAATTAAATTAGCAACCAGTGTGATTTTGTCTAGACGGGATTGTCCTATGGAGCTGGACCATCATGTTTCCAAGCATTCTTATCTTGTATATAGTCCTCTAATTTGTAATAAGCTTGTCTGCAAAGTGTGCTTTTTATACGAATTTTAAATTTTCTTTCATTTAATTGCAATATATCACAAGGTATTTTGTTATAACATTTAACACAGTACCCCATAAATGATGTATGTACTTTAGCTAATCTGAAAAATGGTTGATCTATTTTATCTTTATTTCTAGTATTCAAATTATGTCTATCACTTATTTTATTAAAAAGATGTAGATCTTTTCTTACATACATAATATTTTCATAAATGAATTGGCAAGGTACTGTCATAATATTAATCCCTTTAAATAGTTCCCTAAGAGATTCGCGACGAGGAAGATTGTATATGGCTCTGACAGCTCTCTTTTGCAAAATAAAAATGGATTCAATGTCAGAGCTTAGCCGCCCCGCAAGAGATGTTATATGTGGTCCCCATTGTAATTTCTCGTCCAGCGTGATTCCTAGGAAAACCGTCTGATTAATAAATTCCAGTTTTTCTCCATTCAATACGATGTCACATTCGCTACTTCTAACATTAGGTAATTTAAATCTAATGCATTTGGTTTTTTTTTCATTTAGTACCAAATTATTTACCGTAAACCAATCTTGGACTTGAAGAATCGAGTTATTCACGTCTTCCAGATTTTGTGACCGTCGGTCTATTTTAAATATTAATGATGTGTCATCTGCAAATAACACCATCTTCGGTTGATTTTGAAGTACTTGAGGTAAATCATTAATGTAAACTAAGAAGAGGAATGGACCCAATATCGAACCTTGAGGAACGCCCATTTCCATTTCATACCCTAATGAGTTTATGCCGTTTACTTGAACTTTAACCTTTTTATCTTTCAGGTATGATCTAAGTAGATCAAGAGCTGTATTCCTAACCGCATAGTGCTCCAGTTTCAGAAGAAGGGTCTCATGGTTTACGCAATCAAATGCTTTAGAGAGGTCGCAAAAAATTCCAATGGCATCTTTTGCTTCCTCCCAGGCGTTAAAAATGTTCTTTATTAGAGAAACACCAGCGCCAGTGGTACAACGCCCTTTGGTAAAACCGTACTGTTGTTCATGAAAGATGGAGTTTTTATTAAAGTGACGTACCATTTGATTGAGCATCAACTTTTCAAACACCTTACTGAGAACTGGTAGAATTGATACAGGCCTATAATTGTTGAGTTCTTTACTATCACCGGATTTGAACAAAGGAACTACTTTACTGTGTTTCATGAGATCCGGAAAGACACCTTGGTCTACACTGGTGTTAAATATGACAGCTAAATAGGGCGCAATGGTTTCGATGAAAGTTCTACAGACTTTAACAGACATTCCCCAGAGATCTTCTGTTGATTTAATTTTAAGATCTGGTACTAGTAGGTACTATTACCTAATAGCAAAACCATTGTAGAATAATTATCTAGGTTTGTATTTGCTATTATTTTAATCATTTGTTCAAAACGTATGTTATGAAAACTATGGTTGGTAAAACTATGGCTTAGGTAATTGTGTAACATTTTTCCAAAGCCTGAGCCTATTTCGTCACAAAAGAATTTGGACTTATTTTTCTTTGAATTAACACGGGGCTCTGCTGGAAGAGCCAACACCGGTGGAGACAAGTCAAGCTCAGGCTGAGGAGGTGGTGGTTGGTTGGCACAGCTGCATGATAGATTATTGGTCAGAGACTCATATCTCTCAGTATTGCCTTTCACCAATTCTAGTAATTCCCCAGCCTCAAACAATCGCTCACTCAGTTGTTGTTGTGATGTCACATATTTCTCAAAAATATCCTTCAGCAAGTGCTCCTTGTGTAGAATATCATTATAAAGAAGCTTAGTATCAATATCATACTTTTCCCTACACTCATTTAACTCAACAGTGCAACTCTTTAAACTTTTGGAAAGAATAACACGTTCTTTTCTAAGGGAAAGATTTAATTTTAAAAGATTTTGTTTTTAAATGGCTCTTTGTGACCGTTTCATTATTTTCTTAATTTTAATACACAGTGGTATGGTATCGTCACCAGTCAAATCTATTGTTACAGCTGGCTCACACACTGATTTTGACTTACTGCCTACCAGTTCATAAAATAGGTTATTGGTGTTAGCAACCTGTTCACTGACTTTGGCAGACTCTGAGAGAGATAGGGCCTAATGGGCTTCACATAATTTCTGCTTAAGTTCTGAAATGTGGTTCAAAGCCAGTTCGTGGGTCTCACGGCACGCTTGAAATGTTGACACTTGATGTTGTAGTTGACTGTGCTGGTCAGCTAAATCCATGTGTTGTATGTGTAGCTCAGCCAGCTCATTTTTAAGGAAGGTGTTTTTGGCATTTATGTTCTCCACTTCCACTTCGCTGTCTTCCCTTTCCTGGAGCAGTTGTTTACATTCAGCTTGAGAAGCTTCAAGCTCCTTCAAGGTAGCTCTGAACTTTGCTTCCATCTCCTTAATTGTAGCTCTGCGGGTCATCATTTTGACTAATTGCAAGTCACCTGGAATGTGTGAAGTTATGCAGCTAAATTACAGTGCAAGAAAAGATGTTCTGATATGTGGATTAGTAGGAGGTAGTTGGGGGGAAAGTAAATTGTTAGGAAATAGGTAATTACAATTAGATAAAGTCTATTAGAATTAGATAGGAAAGTTAATCAAAATAGAAATATTATAGAAAACACTGCTTTTCTTGCTATTAGGTATCTTAAAACTAGATCAGGAGATACCTACAATGAAACTAGATTTTATGTGAAGAGTCTGTGACACATTACAGGCTACAAAAATATAGTTGGAGCTCGTAATGAGCTTATTTTGTTTATGTAGTATATTATGTAGTGTTTAATGTCTGGGCGAATGTTTTCGTCATCGATTTTGCTTCCACTAGTTGTCAAGCAAAAGGAGACATAAACCGTGCCAGTGTGTGAATGACGTAGCTCAAAGACCTGAGCAGTATTTCGTGGTGTTCTGTGGTTTGTAAATATTACTACAATAACATAATTAAAACAAAATACTCCCCGGGATCGACGATATTTTGAAATCCGTCACCGTTGAGGCGTTGAGTTGACAGCCGGTTTTGAATCCTGTTTGTACGAAGTTTTCGCGACAAAAAACACTGTATAATCACTTTATGTGATACTTAATACCTAGGTTTGACTATTTTACATGAATTTAACATAATTTTAACACTTTTTAATAATTTTTGAGTTAATTAATAAAGAGACCGTTTTATTGACGACCGGCTACCAATGGTCATGTGAAGACCATGTGGATTGATGTCTGAAATGGTCTTTTGAGGAAAGAACTTCACAGAATGAGTGGACCTGTCCAGTCAGTGCACGCATTTGTCAGTAATCATGCAGCTCAACACAACACATATGGAGCTCAACGATTCGACGAACATTACCAAAGAAAGGACATTTGGGTAGGCCGCATAAATTGCTCAAACTGCCAGACCATGATTAAAACTAATTTTAAAAATTAAAAATAGATTGAGATAAAAAAAAAACAACAAATCCACACTGCCTTCACATTCACAATAATTAAAATATTATAATACTTTACAAAGTAAATTTTCACGTCATGTCAAAGTGTAAAAATCCGAGAATAAACATGGTCAGATCATATGAGGACTCTGTAGACTGGTGTCTGAAATGGTCTTTTGAGGAAAGAACCACACTGATTTGAGTGGACCTGTCCAGTCAGTGCATGCAGTCAATCATGGTGCAGCTCAACTCAGAACTAAGGAGCTCAACGATTCCACGAACAATACAAAAGAAAGGACATTTGGGTAGGCCGCTTTAACTACTCAAACAGCCAGACCGTGATTAAAACAACTGAAATAACAAAAAAAGAATGACTCACATAGTCCTCACATTCTCAAAAATTAAAACAATGTTATACTTTAAACAGTAAATATAAAGATGTCATTGTTTATCTAAAAAAATCAAAAATAAAAGTTTAACAGCGAATCTAGTGCGTAGTTTAGAATAACAACGCGGCTACGCAAAAAGACACGAAAAATAGAGGAAGCTTAACTTTGTATAATATAGATGCTAAACTTGCTTCTAGTTTCAGTGTTGTCCCTTCAAATAATTTCGCTACACCAGCACAAACAGAGAAATAAGTTCTGATTGCCAGAGTTCAGAATACTAAAAAAAAAAGGATGAAGAGATGTTTAGTGTCGTATAAATGAAGAAAGATGGCTAAAGGTGGAATGAGGTATAAAAATTGACCGGAAGACAAATGAAATACGTATTTGTTCTGGCTTTGGGAAAGCAAGTCATCTCGGTTGTTTGATATCGCTAGCTCGACACACCATTCTTTACGAAGGAACTTCCGCGTGTCCATTAATAAACATTACGCTGCATTAGCAGCAACGTTTAAATGTATGTCAGTTTTATGCTAAGAATAATAATTATGTGTATTAGTTATTTAAGGTAATAATCCTAATGAATAGAAGACTTTATTGTAACTAAAATGAAATCATTGAAAGGAAAGTAAGCGTACAATAATTCGCTCATGCCAAAATGAGTATAAAATAAACTCGACTTTCAGCATCATGTTTACACTCGACGCTCGACTCTCGCCGCGGACGGACGTGTTTGTGCGCTCTCCCGCTCCAGTGTTGTGTTTCGTGTTATTATTCGTCGCTGCCACGTGACGTCATCGTAGTCGCCCCGACTACTCCGATTTAAAATCAAATCAAGAAATTGATTTGATTTTAATAACTCAAAAAACTGCCTTTTTCAAGGCATCCCTGTTTCATTAATAGACGTTTGTGAGTAGCTTCACTAGGCCCCTTCTGGGTAAAACCACAGTTTCGTGGTCCTCGGTTGAAACCTTACGGTGTCAACGAAGCCGAGTGGGGTGTTGACCCAATTCACACCGAACCCCTTCAGGGCGAGGCAGTTAGTTGGACGGGTCCCAGATAACCGGCCTTGGGGGATCTCCTAGTCGGCTCTGGTGACAGTTTTGCTTTTCAGCTACTCACCTAGTGTCTTTAGGGTGTGTCTACACCCTTCGCGCTAGACTGGTCAGGGCCCCGTTCGCACATTAAGACTGGCGACGGGTTACAAGCTTAGGGCTCACAAATAGGTACTCACCTCTCTGTCTACACCCGACAGAGAGGGTCACACATCCCCGGGCCCATCCACCCGGGGAGATAGGTATAGGGTTTAGTCTACGTGGGAATAATTTTCCACCATTCCCTCCCTAATCTAGCTTCCCCTCCGACCATGGAGGACGCCTATATTTTGGCGTTCTTCAGAGAGGTCCTTTTTAAGGACCCCGATTTCCTAGCGAGATATGGCGACAAGCTATGTCATCGCTCCACCCCCACTCCGCCCCAGGGCGCACTCGCGAACTTCAGCGACGCCCTCGAAAGCCCGCTATCGCCACCTGCATGCGAACAAGGCATTCCGCCTTTTGTTCCGGCAGACAATGTTCCGGCCGAAAATTCGGCCCCCATTGTTTCACCCGCCTTTGTCTCGACAGATAATACTCCGGCCGCTAATCCGGCCCCTATTGTCTCGCCCGCTACTGCCCCGGCAGTAATTAAGTCGGCCGCTAATCCGGCTCCCTTTGTCGCGCCCGCCATTGTTCCGGCCGCCATTGTCTCGGAGACAATAAACCCGACGCAGCTGCGCACCGAAACTGACTCGACTCGCCCAGAGAGTATGGACACGTCAGTCCCACTCGCCGCGGACGAAGCCCGCACCTCCTCCTCCAGCGACGACGACTTCCAAGTCGTCGTCAAAGGAGGCAAGAGGAAGGCTAAATCCTCCGCCCCCGCTGGCCCGGCCTCAAAGAAACAGGTCACGAATACATCGTCCAGCACTACTTCCGCCCCAAGTCCGCGGGCCAGTCGCCCCGCCAGCCCTATGGCTTGCCCACCCGCTCCTACCGCGAGGAAGCAGAAGCCCCCTCCCCCGATAAACGTCCAGGAAAAGTCCAAATGGACTGAAATTTCCAAGATGTGTGTTGATCGCAAGATCAACTACACCAACGCCCGATCCACCCTCCAGGGGATCAAAGTTACCGTCCCCACGTCTACGGACTTTAGGGATCTCTCCCGCGCCCTACGTGAAAGGAACTACTCCTTTCACACTTACTCCCTTCCGGAGGAAACCCCTACTCGCGTCGTAATAAGGCGCGTCCCTCAAGAAATCTCCACCGAGGAGATTAAGAGCGACCTCATCGCTCAAGGAATCCCAGTGTCCGCCGTCCATCGCTTGCACAAAGCGAGGCAGGGCCTTGTCTATGACATGGTCCTAGTCATCTGTGACCCCACTGAAGGGCACCACCCGATATTTAAAGTGAAATCGGTATGTTCACTCTCGGGCATTTCCATTGAGAAGCCCTACCGAGCAAACTTGATTGGCCAGTGTCATCGCTGCCAACTGTACGGTCACTCGCAGTCCAACTGCTATGCGACCCCTAGATGCGTCAAGTGTCTAGGAGAGCATGGTACCGTCCACTGTACCCGCCCTAAAGATAGGGAACTATGCTCAGAGCCTCCCAGCTGCGTACTCTGCGGCCAAGCGGGACAACCGGCAAATTACCGGGGCTGTCCTAAGGCCCCGAAGTCCTCATCTCCGAAACTCGCGAAACGCGCGAGCGACCGCCAGCACAGGGAAAGCCCCTGGGGTAAGCCTCCTTCCGCGCTGATGCCGGAACGGCTTAGCCCGCAGAGGCCGTCTCCCTGGGCTAACCTTAACCACCTGAAGGCTCCCGCAGCTTCGGTGCCATCAAAACCCGCGCAACCAGCGCAATCCGCACAACTTCCAGCGCTGATGGCTACCGCCATCCCAGCGCCTTTGGTAGCCCCGCGGCCCCTACGGCCGCTCCAGCGGCACCTCAGGGAAGCCAGGGCCGAAACAGCGCCCAAATCATATTAAGTACATACGCGGCTCTCTTCACCACCGCCGCGGATAAAATGGCGGAAGAAATCGTTGCTGCAAACGGCAACGCAATCCGCCCCATGGAAATTCTCAGCGCGTATCCCGAGATCGCGCAAGTTCTACACTCACTCAAATATTAATTCTCAATGGATAATACGAGAGTAAATAGTAACAAACCCCGATCCCTTAAATTAGGCTTTTTCAACGCAAATGGCGTTTCAGGTCAACGCGATGAGATCGCCACTTTCCTCCGCGACCATCAGCTTGACATCCTCCTCATACAGGAAACCTTTTTAAAACCACATCACCGAAACCCGAATATTGCCAACTTTAAACTAGTTCGCAATGACAGGTCTCGATGTCACAAGGGTGGCACACTCATATACTTTAGGAAATCTTTGTATTGTATCCCTATAGACCCACCTCCTCTCTTCTCCCATCTGGAGACCTCTATCTGCCGGCTCGGCATGACCGGCCACCAACCGATCACCATCATTTCCGCTTATATCCCACCCGACAATGGTCCGGAGGATCCCATCTCGCTCCAAAAGGACTTCACTGCCCTCTTCGGTATGAGTGACTCCGTCATCTTGGCGGGGGATCTTAATGCCAAGCACCCGGCGTGGAATAGTAGCACAACCTCAACCAGAGGTAGGTTAGTTTTCAAGTTAGGCGAATCCCTTAACTTTGACGTCATCGCTCCAATGAGCCCGACTCACTTCCCAGGTAATCCTAATCACCTTCCCGATGTTCTCGATGTAGCGCTGCTCAAGAATGTGAACCTCCGTTTGCAATCGATTGAGACGTTCCACGAGCTAAATTCTGACCACCGCCCTGTAGTCATGCATCTTGCACCCTACTCGGGCCCGATCGACCCCAACCGCCCCCCTCAGACCCAGACGATAACCGACTGGAGGAAAGTAAGCGAAAGACTGAAATCCACCACGTCGCCTCACTTAGACACCATCCCCGATCACTTAGTGTCAGTCGCCGACACGACGGCCGCAATCGACTCGTTTACAGAGCACGTACAATCCGTATTGACGGATTGTTCACGGGAAGTTCCGGTGATGGAAGACCATCGCTGGAAACTACCTACTGACGTACGTGACCTGATAACCGAGAAGAACGCGGCCATCCGTGCCTACGACTCCTTCCCTTGTGACGCGAACAAAGCCCACATGCGCCATTTACAGCGTGCTGTAAAGAAACGCATAGGGGCGGTTCGCTCTGAGGGCTGGAACAAGATGCTCAGCGAACTCGAGCCCACTCATCAAGCCTTCTGGCAATTACAGAGGAAATTGTGTTCCTCAGAAGAGGTCTCTATGCCTCCTCTCATCCGCCCCGACAATAGTGTCGCTTTCGACAGTCCCGATAAGGCTGAATGTCTTGCCGACAGCCTAGAGTCCCAATGTTCTCCCAGCTCCCAACCAGTAGACCAAGCTCACCTGAACAAGGTCGACGCTGAAGTCGAACGAAGAGCCTCCCTCCCTCCCGTCGAAGACCCTGATGATCCTCTGCCTCCCGTCACTCCAGACGAAGTGCACGACATCATTAAAGGGCTCCACGCTCGTAAGGCCCCCGGTTCGGATGGTATTACCAATAAGGTATGAAAACTCCTTCCTGCCCCGCTAATAATGCTTATGACCGCCATCTTCAATGGCGCCTTGAGCAACAACATCTTCCCACAAGCATGGAAAGAAGCCACCGTCATCGGTATCCCAAAGCCAGGCAAGCCAAAGTCTGAGCCCTCCAGCTACCGCCCTATTAGCTTACTCAATGTCCTCGGCAAAATCTACGAGAGGCTTATTTATAAGCGTCTCAAAGACTACGCCGAAGCAAAGAGCCTCATACCCAACGAGCAGTTTGGATTCCGTAGCCAACACTCGGGCACCCAACAGGTCCACCGTATCGTAGAGCACTTATGCGCTGGTCTGCAGCGTAACGCGACGACGGGTGTGCTATTCTTCGACATAGCGAAAGCCTTCGACAAAGTCTGGCACAACGGCTTGATATACAAGCTCTACCAACTAGGAGTGCCTGATCGTCTCGTGCTCATCTTACGAGACTTTTTGTCGAACCGGACCTTTCGCTATCGCGTCGAGGGAGCACTCTCGTCCCCTCATCCTATTCGCGCCGGTGTCCCTCAGGGTTCCGTACTATCTCCTCTCGCCTTCACGCTGTTCACTAGCGATATCCCAAAAAGTAAAAAGGCTCAGTTGGCTCTCTTCGCCGACGACACTGCCGTTTACTATACCGGTCACTGTCCCAACGCTATAGCTCGTACTCTCCAAACCTCCGCAAACGTCTTAGGCGCTTGGTTCCGGAAATGGAGAATCGATGTCAACCCCGATAAGAGTCAGGCGGTTCTCTTCTCGAGACGTCGTCGACTCCCTCCCCCACTTCCCAGCCCGATCACTATGTACGGCAAGCCCATCCCTTGGGAGAAGCAAGCCAAATACCTAGGCGTGATCCTCGATGAGAACCTTACCTTTAAGGCTCATATTAAGGCGGTTCGCGCGCGCGCCTCCTTCGCTCTTAGCAGGCTGCAATTCGTACTGACAGCCCGTAGTAAACAGTCCCTCAAATGCAAGCTCCGCATCTATACCGCAGTCATCCGTCCCATCATGACCTATGCCTGCGTTGTATTTGCGCACGCTCACCCACGTCATCTCCATAAGATGCAGACCCTCCAAAACCGTTACCTCAGTAGGGTCACGGGTGCCCCCTTCTATGTCCGTAATATCGATCTTCACGTCGACCTCAAAATGCCAACCATAAAACAGTTCATGAAACGCTTATCAAAGCGTTTCTTCGACTGCGGCATCAAACATTCTAACCCCCTGATTACAGCGGCCGCCCGCTACACTCCCTCTCGCATTAGCAGTATTCGCCGACCAAGGCATACTTTAATCGACCCCGACGACGCCACTACCCTCCTCCAGGAGAGTAGTAAGGCCACTAGCACGCTACATAAGCCCAAAACCCGATCGCCGTCCTACCGCCCTCGCCGCCGAGGCCCGCCGCGACGCCCAAATCGACGCCCCTCCCGACCCTTGCTCGAGCCAGCCCGCGCCGCTGAGCCTGTAACTTTAAATTCGTCCGTTAATAATATCAATCCTGATCCAGCTAGTCATTTGCTGCCCTCTTCCAGCGACGCCCTAAGCCGAGGTTCGTACCCCACAGGGGGTGCCCTTAGCGTTGTCGCTTAGTTTTAGTTAGTATATAAGTTTAAGTCCTGGCTGGAGGCCTTAATTTATTAGGGAATCCACAGGCAAGTCCGCTTAAGCAGACGACAACCGCATAGGTTGACCTGCGAGATGCCAAACAAACAAACAAACAAACAAACAGCATCATGTTTACTTCAAGTGTAAAAGTCAATAACATTATTTTCTCATTCCGCATAACAGTCAACAACAACTTCGTTACGTTGGATAATTGCAGTAATGTATGAACATTATAAACCTCTTTCTCACAGTGAGTACACACATTTTTCTGCGTCATAGTAAAAATCAAGGGGTATTTGTCTCACGTACCTACCTGTACTTCCTCTTCACATGATTTTTGTTGTATATATGTTTTTGAATACATGTTATTTAGTGTAAAATTTTTTTGCTACTACAGATGATTTAGATGGCTAGGAAATAAAATATGATAATATACATAAAAAAATATATAGCCGCTATCATTCCGTTGGTCTAGTAAGCTAGGGTTTTGACATTCCAAGACTTTCGGCCATCAGAGCCGGAATATGTCATCGAAGTAGTACAGTCCGCGAGTCCTAAGCTTGGATTTGCATTTGTGTGAGTGCACATAACGAAACGTCCTTTGCTTGGCAATCGGCCAATCGGACAATCGGCCTGACACTGTGCGATCACCTGCATGCGATCGCTCGATCACATTGGTGCGATTGGTATTCACTCATACAAATGCAAAGCTCAGTTTAGGCCTCGCGCATTGTACCTACTAACAATAAATGTCGCAAATTCCCAAAGCAACTTACTTAAATGTATTTTTTTATGTATTATAAACATAACGTTTGTCATATTCACAATTACTTAGCAAATACAATATATATTATCTTTAGAATCTAGACGTAAGTTTCTAGAAGCCAACACACTACATGGTTTTGTTCATAATCACTTCGATTGCATTGATCTCACGAGTAAGTTATGCTATGTGGTCCCCCGCACCGTAAATAAGCGTAGTGTCCGAGCAGGAACATTGTTCGCTGTAAATGCCTGTCGGACTAATTCAGGATTGCGTTGCCCTGTTCGTCGTATAGTGGAGTCTTATAATCGCAACTTCACTGAAATTGATATTTTTGTATGTTCGAAATCGAAATTTAAGACCAATGTTTATAAAATCTTATCTAATGATAATAAGAAATAGTGTATTTTATTCTAAATTTATTTAGTGTTACCATTCGGATTATTGTTATTTAATTAATTGCATTCTACTGTCAATTCCTTTTTTTTGTTTTTTGAATTTAAATTATGATTTGTGATAATGAGGAACAATCCCAAATTTTGAATTTTTATCGAACAAATTATTTATTGTTCCTTTTCTTTTTTAATAATTAATTAATTTTATGGTATTTTAATAATCAATTTCTTTTTTGTTAATTTCATATTTCTGAGTAAAGCTTACCTAGTGACATTTCTAACCTTATCTTAATTTTGTTAACATGAGGATAATGTAGTGGGCTGCAATATTGTTAATACTACTTATGTTATTGTAATTTGTAAACATTTTATAATGTAGCTGTTTATTGTCCCATAATAAATATATAATTAACATATAAAGATAATTGGTTTAAAGCGTGGGTGTTTTAATAAACGCAATAATGCAATCGCTTTGAACCCGAAGCTCTACCGTTTCATACAGGGGATTTCAGAGAATTGTGACTGAACTATCAACACTACAGACGTCGTCCACAACAATAGATAATAAACATACATACGGTACATACACACACCTTGTTGAACGTCTTGATAATCTTGTTATATATAAATGTCGCTGCGGAATCGTCTGTAAAGATTATAACATAATCTAATGCGTTACTATTTACTGAAGTAGTTCTTATTTCACCCATAAAGTAAAGTTTAGAACCAATTGCATGTATCTGAAAATGTGTATGGATCTTTGACATCAACGCCATATATTTTCCACTGTGTGAAATTGAACTAGCAAACTAGGGAAGAGTAATTATTAAACTAATTACGATGTTTTAGTTAAAACTATAGTTCAAATTAAAAGCGAACATTTATGTTATGTCCTTGGGTTTTTATTTATAGTAGCAGTTTGGTCTTTTGACACTATAAATTTGTTTATGATACAGCGCTACCGACTGTGCCGAAAATGGCGCTGATCCCAAGTTTTACAATCAATCACTGAATGTTATAATTTAATACGCGAACTAAATAAGTTTCAATACTAGAATACCAACCTTAGAGTTAAAGATTATTTTTACACAACAATTTACTAATGAATACCTGTTGTTTGATTAAATTCCTTGAATTACAGGAAGTATTGTAAAATAGTAACAATTAAGTTGTAGAAAGAAATGAAGCTTGTATTTAAACTTTATTTCTTGTTACACCTTTGTATTTGTGAATATTAGTATTGTTTAATTATAAAAGAATTAACTGATAAGCATTTGAGCATTGTTTACAAGTTTTATTGAACTAACTAAGTAATAAGATTCTGTATTGGAATACGCGGTACATCCGGCCATGTTTTGAGAACTTTGAGAAGGAGAGTCACGTTTTATGTTGGCGGATCGTATCGCAATAAAAGTTAAAAGTTGTGCTTATGTTAAAAGGACTGAAACTAACTGTCGAACAAGAAACCTCTGTAACATAGTGTTTTTGTTTAAAAGAGTGTCCATGGAGTTTCTTGTTCGTTCTTCTCCATGAGGAACCTACCTCTTGGAATGGGCAAATAGCTTCACTTACTAACTCAAACTTAACAAGTCCTTGTTCATTGATTATAATTCAAAAGTGCCTGCAAATGCTTTAATCGAAAAAATGCTCTGAGTTTGAGTTAAGTGTTGTGTGCAATTGAAAACCAACTACCTACCTATTTACCATCAACGAAAGGTTACGCCGGAGGCTGGTTGGAGACTACTTCCCTACACAATGGGATTCCTTATTCTGTCATATCTAATTCCTATATTATATATATTTTAAATAATCTTGTGTTTTATTTGTTTTCGTAAAAGATCCTGCTGATGTTATACCACGGTGGCTTTTCAATAGAAATCTACTAGAACATCTTAATGTGTTTGAATTTGAAATTGCGAGCTACTGAACGTTTCCAATAAAAAAACAATCATTACTTTGGTGGAAAAAATCTGAGATTAAGTTATTTATTAGATTTATGTCAGCCTCATTAGTCTTTTAAAAGTCCTTTAATACAAATCATTAACCCTCGTCATTGCTCCCATTGTTTCTTTTCTTCTTTCTACGATATAAACTTTGTAGGGACTCCGACTTACAAGATGACAAAGATTTTTTTTTCGTAGCAAATTTATTTGGCATCTTGATGGAGCCAAGAGGTCTGTTAAGCAATATTAAATTGGCTGAAAAAGTAGAAAACAGGACCTATAAATTTGATAAGTGTATCCTTACCTTCATAAGTTTATTAGTCTATGAACAATATTTAGTCACTGACGCACACAATTGAACATAGCAATGTTTTGCATAAATTATTCTACAACGAAGTGACCAAATCAAGTATCTACCTACCTACGAGGAAAAGAGAAATAAGACCATTTCAAACGCTAAAAACTTTAGTAAAAAAACGAAAGAAAAGAACACCTACAATCGGGTCATAGGACAGGTTTAGGAGGCAGACCCTTCTTTAAGTTTGTGTTTGATCAACATTCAGAACTGCCTCTGAATGCGTGTGTACATTTCAGAGGGGTATAGGGGTTAATTGTTTTATAACATCATAAAACACCGAGTAAAATTTATATTAGAGCAACTGCCGAGCTTCCTCTTTCAAATGATAAAATAATCACAGCAAATTGGTGAAACACCCACCAAATGAATAAGCTCCTCCTTTTTTTAAGTCCGACATGTTTTTTTTTTTGCGTTATTCAAACAAAGTTTTCCTTTGTATTAAAAAGGTACCGTCAATATAACTATAGTTCGAGGATTGATTTAATAGAATAGAACAAAATTATGCCTTCTTACTCAAAAAAGTTTGACGGTACTTAATGAATATAAACGAAACACATTTCCTCTGCCATCGTTATGTAAGAAATTCTAAAAAAATGTATTAAGGTATAGTTGGTACGTCTTCAAAATCAATTCAGTCAAGTTGATATTAGGAAATTCTGCTGCTTGAATAAGAAGGTTAGTTATTTTCCCAGTCCTTAATTTTTCGGTATGAGGAAAATTATGCAAAAATATTCAAAATGTAATACGCGGCTTGCTTCCTTTTATAACTCGATAATAATAACGAAGCCAGAGTTAATATTATGATAATATGCTTCGAATGCTGAATTTTTACAGATCTTTCAAATATATTGTTATTTAAACTTATATACCTACCTACTTCGGAGTGAAACGGCTTCGGTTCTTAGTTGCCTTTTTGTTTTTGTCACTTTGAGCTCAGCAAATCAAATCAGTCTGAGAACTCTGTTGTTCGGTCTTTGAAAGACCCCATAGCAAAAATGTTCACTCTGGATAAAAGGAATAGGTAAGTAGTAAGTAGTTTTTAACAGACCCGTGTGGAACACGACGCGCCGTCGACCCGGGCCTGATCTTTGCCGGACTAGCTTTAGCTACACATTGCACGCCGTCCGCAAGCCCGCGCCTACGGTGCACGCAAAAATTTATTATGATGTGTTTTTTACGTGCGACGCCACACAGTTTTTCTACCAAATATTTATCTAATAGTTGACTTCACATAGACTTACAACTAATTTCAACCATATTTAAATACTCTCACTTAGCTTAAATTAAAGAATAATCTGTCTATGTTGAAAATGTAAAAGGTTTTTTTGCGTCGTTTTGCTACTTTAGTTGGTTTATAGCCTCTACTACTGCGAAGGCTCAGGCGTAGTACGGTTTACGAAACATAGGTTTTTTTTCAGTATTGATTAAATTAACTTTCCAAAGGATGCATTTCTTTGAGATTTGATCTGTCAAAACTGAACTGAAGTATTCCTCAGAAACATCAACACGTGCTGAAAACTATTCAAGCTTCATTGGATGAGCTCGAAAATCTAGACATTAGGAACTTCGATAGTAAGAAAAAAGAGATAAGATAAGATTAAGATTTTGGAAAATTGTCTCTAGAAATAAATCATTTTATTTCCTAAGTACTCAGAATGGTTAAATAAAATTGAACGTGTCGAATTAGTAAGGGGTAATGAGAAGTGCATTCAAGAAAACGCGAACCAGCCCAGGCCATCTTGCGAACGCGGACGCCCCCCGGAAACATTTTTCCCGTAAGAAAAAGAGCGTTATGTCGAGGCAGGTTTTAGAATTATTACGAATTTAGTTTAAATTGAAACTAGGTTGGTTTTTGTAGTTATTTTAACTTTGTTGTGGTTATGATGACGTTTGTAAATAAATTTTAGTTTTAGTTTTCTTGTTTTTTTTTGTATTTAATGTGGGATCGAAGGCAAAGTAAACATCCAATTAATGGGGTTGACTGGGTTTAATCACTCACACACTCACTACACTTCTCTCTGATTTTATAGTCGAATGAAAGGTTAGATCCTCATCGAAGATATTGTGATTCCAGCGGAAGATGAGCAGCCAGCATTTGAAAGGCTTAAGGAAGTGCTGGCAGTAGCACGGATACGTATGTAGTAGTACGGATTACAATTTGATTGGAAAAAAGCAAACCTGGGATGTCGCAGCATTACTTATCTTGGACATTTGATTCAATCTGGCAAAGTGAGACCGTCTAAAGATAAGACAGATGCAGTTATGAAATTTCCAGCAGTTGTACAGTTTTGTAGGATTGGCCTCATACTTCAGAAAGTATTTTCCAGACTTTGCATTAATAATAAGCCCATTAACTGACCTATTAAAAAATAATGAAGATTTTAAATATAAAGAAAAAGAACAACACGCCTTTAGTGTGACTAAGTAAATGTTATTGAGTGATCTAATATTTAAGATATTCAACCCAAAGCTGCAAACGGAGCTTCACACCGATGCATGTAGCACGGGTTTTACTGCTACACTGATGCAGCGTAGTGTTTACGATTGACAATTTGACCCTGTTTTCAAACTCAAACTCAAAGCATTTATTTAAAATAAACCAATTACAGGCACTTTTGAATTGTCAAGGGGTCGGTCAGTCAGAAATATGAAGCTAATTGCCCATTTCAAAGCGAAAGTAGGTACCTATGGAGAAGAACGGGCAAGAAACTCCATGGACACTCTTTTAAATAATATGGATACAGAAAAAATTGTTACATCAGTCTTGTGGAAATTATACATGTGAGAACGATGCAGAAATACCCGTAATAAAAACATAAAAAAACGGAAATAAAAATAATAATAAGCCGTGGCTGCCAAGAGATGACCAGTTCCCACTGACAGCGCCCGTTCACGAACATGACGTATCGATCAGCACCATTCAGCTCAACCATTTTGAAGGGAACTTAATGATCCAACACACACGCCACCACCAGTGAGACATTTGAGTGAGTGTGACATACTCTCAGCCGCCAGGGCACATTCAAGTCAATGACAGACGTGCCCAGTATAGGGTAGCTTTATAGTAGGTACTACATAGTGCTCACACGTGTGCTTTGCAATTATACAATACTAAAAGATTGAGTTTATACAGTGCAAAGATAGTTTTTACAATCTTCAGCAGCTCCAACAATATTTCCGAATGCTAATCAATTGTTTAGGCGCCCTTGTGGAGCAGAACCAGCGTTGAACCAAGCATTTTTGTCAGAGATGTAATCCTCCAACTTATAATATGCTTGGCTGCATAGTGTGAGTTTGATACAAGTTTTGAACTTCGTTTCATTCAGTTGGAGTATGTGGGGAAGTATTTTATTATAACATTTTAAACAGTACCCCATGAAGGATGAATCTACATTAGCCAGCCTGAAACCCGGTTGAACCAATTGCTCCCTATTTCTAGTCCCATAGTTGTGTCTTTCACCTCGTTTACTGAAAAGATTTAAGTTTTTCCTTCCGAACATGATGTTTTAATATATATTAACAAGGTACGGTCATGATGTTAATATCTTTAAACAGTTCCCTTAAAGAATCGCGCCTGCGGAGGCCATATATTGCTCTAATGGCTCTTTTTTGCAGAATAAAAATAGACTCGATGTCTGCAGCGCGTCCCCATAATAAGATACCGTAAGACATGATCCTATAAAAGTAACTGAAATAGACTAGCCTCGCGGTATCTACATTAGTAAACGGACGGATTTTTCTTACAGCATATGCTGCTGAACTTAGCCGTCCTGCAAGAGATGTTAAATGGGGACCCCATTGCAGCCTTGAGTCGAGCGTGATCCCCAAGAAAACCATTTTATCAACGAATTCTAGTTTCTCTTGATTCAATACTATAAACCAATCAGTACTTTTAACATTTGGCAAAGCAAACCTTGTGCATTTTGTTTTTTTCCCATTTAATACTAAATTATTAGCAGTAAACCAATTTTGTACCTGCAGCAATGCGTTATTTACGTCGTCAAGATTTGATGAACGTCTACTTATCTTAAAAATTAAAGAAGTATCATCAGCAAATAACACCATTTGTGGTTGTTTTTTTTTATAAATTGGGTAGATCATTAATATATACTAAAAAGAGGAAAGGACCTAATATCGAGCCTTGTGGAACACCCATTTTTACTTTTAATCCAAGTGAATTGACACCATTAATTTGAACTTTTTGCCGTCTAACTTCCAAATAAGATATAACTAAACTTAGCGCAAGTTTACCTAATCCGTAATGCTCCAGTTTTAGGAGCAAGGTTTCGTGATTAACGCAATCAAATGCCTTGGTGAGGTCACAGAAAATTCCTATGGCATCATGGGCCTCCTCCCACGCTGTGAATATGTGTTTTAGTAAAATGACACCAGCGTCACACCAGCGTCGTGCAACGACCTTTGGTGAAACCATATTGCTGTTCGTGTAAGATTTTGTTGATGTTAAAATGATTAAGCATTTGATTGAGCATTACCTTTTCGAACACCTTGCTGAATACCGGCAACACGGATACTGGTCTATAATTGTTGGTGTCTTTGCTATCCACAGATTTAAAAAGTGGTATATCCTTACTGTATTTAATTAAATCCGGGAAGACTCCTTGATCTACACACAAATTTAATATTAAAGCTAAGTATGGTGCTATGGTCTCGGGCCATAATATGGACGATGTAAATAAATTTTATGAGGATTTCTTTTCATTAGTGCACACTGAATTCAATAAAACTTTTGATAAGAAATCAAAATATATTTGCCCTAATTTTATATTAAACCAGGAATACGCCTTTATCGGATCGGACAGGGTTTTTTTACATGCTGTATAGGTTCGTGATGCTCGTCGCACACATGGAGGGAGGATAGCAGGATGGACCAGATGTTATTATCGGCGGAATTTAAAGCTACAGGCTGATACGGCCCGGGCATCAGGCTCGTGACCTGGCCGGTTTATGGCATTGCTATAATTCAATTTAATCAAATATGAGCTGGTAGCTGTAGGCACCAAGCGTTGGACTGAGAAGCAGTCGGCTTAGGTTCTGATCTCGTAAGATGCAGAGTAGTTTTATTGGCAATTTTTTTTTGGTTTGCAATAAAAACTATCTTTAAAAAAAACAGCTTTTTCATTATTTTTGTAATTGCAATAAAGGGTTTAGAATAAAAAAAGCGTTACAAGTGATAACAAAAATAAAAACATATTTATTTGTTATAATATTTTACATTTGGTTAACAAACCTATACGATTATTTATAATAACTTCTTTAGTCAAAGTGGATGTGCAATACTATGTCAAGGAACTTAGAAGCAATTTGTTTTATTTTGACATGTGATTGAGAGAGAGTGAATGAACAAAAATTATAAGTAGATTTATTTCACCATAAATATTAAGCTTCGATTATGTAGGGCAGTTTGTTTAAATTACGTATTTCACATTTTATTTGGCTTTAGTGAATATAGATTACATATTTGAGGATAGCTTAAGTATTCATTTTCTCTAAGAAAAGAGGATTGAAACAAAGCCTAATTTTTATAATTCATTAATTAAATAATCACGGATATAACGCAATATACAGGATTAACTATTCCGAAACTTTAACGTCATTATTTGCTGGGGTTCGGTGATGCAACCTTTATAGCGTGGAGTACACGGCGAACAGTTTTTAATGACGTGTTGAAGAATTCAGCAAAATGTCCGGTTGGTTTGAAACCATTTGTTGCAAATTCATTCCCCATATGAATTCTTGTTTAAATAAGCTTTCTACTTCATAAAAAAGCGCTCCGACTAGCAAGGATTCCCTCTGCCTCACATCGCAGACTCACTGTATTTCTCTAGTACAAAGAATGTAATACTATTAGACATCTCTAAGCAAATTACTATTAACTATAATAATTAACACACACACACAACATCACACACCCAACAACACAACACAACATTATACTTCACTCATCGTTCAATATATAAAAAAAAGGTAAACTACGAAATATTTAAATGAAAACATTCACACTTAGTCCATTTGTGTTATCACATCATTAACGTCCACTTTTACGCAGCGCAATAATATTGCCAACGCTTCCATATTTATATTTCACTGCATTTTGAAAATTATAACCACAATACCGCAAATTAACAGATTTAAACATTCTTCACTAACTAACAACGTTCAATTAGGTGAATAGTCGTAACGAATTACATCTACCTCACAGCAATCGAAATAATTTACTCAGTTTTCTGTGGTCTACCCACAAACTTTTATTATCCAAGTAAACAAGATGAACGAGACAAATAAAGAATGATTATCGAACTACTTCAAGTAACTTTATTAAAACAAGAAAAAAATTGTTCATTATAAGTTATATTAATAACATATTATACAAATACACATATGTTATTGTCCTGGGTTCAATTCCCAGGTCGGGCAAAGTGTTAGTGGGTTTTTCTATCTGGAATTTCTCAGTAGCAGCCCGGAGTCTGGATTTGTGCCCGGTTCATGGCAATAGACTCGCCCTTATTACATGGGACTTAAACATAACTGGCGAAATGTGAGTGTACAGGTACCTCTGCCCAACCCTTCGAGGAAACAAGGCGTAATGTTATGTTATGTTTTAATGTTATGTTGAAAATAACATGAAGCTTAATCCGCAGGCGCAAGTGAGATTCGAACTCAGGGCTTGCCAAAATCGCTCCTACCCAAGCAGGGTAATGACTAAGCTAGCATGCCTTATGTTAAGTTAGTTGAAATTATGAACTACTACTACTATGACAGACAAAGTGATTGTATGTGCGTGTTTATAGTATAGAAACAACTTATAGAAGAAGGTCGTAAGTTAAACCGAAGCGTCAATCTATTGCTTTGTGAGATTGCTTATGGACTTATGAGCGCTACAGTACACGACCGCACCAGCGCGGCGCCAGGTGGGGTTCGTTCGGGGTGTTTGATGTCATTGTTAGACGATTATTTTACTATGCCGTTTGGGCGTATTTATTTGTTTTCTAAATTGTATCGTAATGTTTTACACACATGCTGTGAACTTTGATTTAGATTTTCCTTGTGACTTGGTATCGAGTTACGTACATTCACTCGCACTTTGCTTTGTTTTGGAACTTTCTGAAAAATATTTCAATATAAGTGCAGTTAAAACCATTTATAACTACTTCAACTGAAACAACTTATGATCTAATCACTCCAAGAATGTTGTATTATATACAGGGTGGAATTTTGTAATGCAACCAGAAGGGAAAGTACTCTTAATACTACAGCTAGAAAATTGTACTCAAATAAAACATTATTTTATTTTTGAATAGAAAATAAACTGCATTGCTTCCAACATTTTCGAAAATTCGCTTGCCACACCTGGGAACCGAACCGACTAAAATTTGTTAAAATTACAACCTGTACTTTTATTGCATCAATCATTAGGATAAATTATAAGGATGAAATCTCATTAAACTTGATAAATAAAATGAAATGAAACCCATGAAATCTTAAATATTTTGAAAAAAAGGGAAACTAACTAATTAGTCTCTCGAAATGATGTCCATTTTCTTGGATACACAAAGAACATTGGCAAGCTCCCGAACAAATTTTTGTTGACATTTTTTTTTAGCGTCTACCGATGAAAAAAATATAAAAATACAGAGTTTGTATTCCTGAACAGTTTTGTCTTCTGTTATACTTCTATAGGAGGTCAGGATTTAAAGGTATTCAAGTTCGAAGTTCAAGAGGTTATGTTTTGTCAACAACAGACCCTAACCGAAAAATTAATTTATAATTACCTACCTAACACTTATAAAATCATTGATAGAAATGTATTTGTAGAGTAAAATAAACTACGGACAACGTATTAAGAAGTATAAGCCTAGCTGACCGCGACGTGCGTAGGTCTGCGTCCCAAATGCGACGTAGGTACTTTCGTAAATCCCTCCGGTGGGTTCCCGCATTGACGAATCGGCTCCCCCACCTTAGTAACCGTGGCTTGACCCCCACGGTGAAGCTAAGAGGAACCCGAGGAGGGGCCGCTCGTCAGGTCTTTTGCCGCAGCGAAAGAGGAGTGTTGGGATGTTCTTGGCCGCTCTCCCTATCTTTTGCGGCCGAAAAATGGTAGGCGACGAGGCCATTTATCTGGCTCGTCGTAAGGGGTTGGTCCCCTTGGGTGCCCAGATGCGGGGTTGTGTTGGTCCTTGGGGTGGTCACGGCGTGCCATGTGTTCTGGTGTGCCGGTGATGGGTGGTATTCCCCAGAGGAGGGTCCAGTGACGGACAGCCGCGGCGGGTTCGAGGATGAGTGCTAACGCATGCCCGTGTTCCCGCCTAAAGCGGAGAGGAGGACACCGTGGAGTTTTAGTGGGTTGGAGTCCCACATAACAGCACTATCACCCCTTGATAGTGCAGTATGCATGAGCATTTATGAACGCAAAAAATTATATAGTTAGGTCCCTTTATATAATTTAATAAATATAATTGTTCAAAAGAATATTTATTTAATAATCTTAGACAAGTATCTTTGGGACAGTTATATATATATTTGATTAATTTTATGGTAGGGGTAGGTCATAGGTAGGTTAGATTTAAATGAAACAAAATATATTTTTTAATATTTATTCCTCATCATCCCTAACCACAATCATCAAGAAAACCTGCGGGTGCTAAAATATTTGGTTGATGTCTGGCCCATCCTAGATACCATACTACAGTCATTGTATGTGCGCAACATCCAACAGATCGTCTTCCAACTAAACAACTACAACAGTACTCTACTATTCTTGCTCGACCGGGCACATTATTTTCTATTATTATGTATACATAATATTGTCTTCCAGAGACATGGCGTGATTTTATTTTACCTCTTATTAAGGTAGTGCTACCACTGCCTCTAAGGTTGTACTCAGCCGAATTAAGTCGCTGACTGTATACATCAATCCTGCACCCGCCGTGGAAACGTACATGCTCGCCGTAATATGAACGGGCCTGTCTTATTTTGTACGTAGCCAAGGCAAATAAAATTAGATCACTGTATTCTAAGACAGGAAAGTAAATATTATTTCTGGCTGCAGTCATACTTTGGAAATTGGAGGTTCTCCTATTCATATTGACAGACTCACCCATACTAGCCAGATTGTTTTCTAAATTCATCTTTTCTCTAATAATGCTTAATATTTCACTTGAATTGACATTGTCTGGCAGGCGAGCACCAAACTTGTTTATTAAAGCTGCTGCAATTTGGATCTAAGGAAGTGATCTATGGAAATAATCTTGCCTAAGTATTTTAAAATCTCGTTTGAAGTAGCCGTTGATAACTTCCACCACCCATCTGCAAATGGTAATGCAGCGGCTTCTATTTGCTTGAGATGTAGTTAACTGGTGTTCGCCTTCTAACAAAGATTCTGGCATAAATGGTTTGTGGCCACATCCTTCCAACAAAGCAATGCTATCTCTAAAACCTCTATCTAAAATGAAAGCTTCATTATTTCTGAAATACAACCATAGAGCAGAATTCTTACTCAATAAATTATTCATGATTACAGAGTCTGATGTAGCTGCTTTGTATGGGCCAAAACAATCAACAATGTATCCATCACTGGCAACTTTCAAAAATGGTTTCAGGAGATTTCTATACTTGCAAAGAATATGTATTTTTTTTAAACATATAACTGGAACTTTTGTTGATATAAATAAGAGTCACACATGATAACGGCATTATTATTTCCGAATATCCCACTGGGAATGGTTAAATTGTGTAGAATCAATTCATCTCGAGTAATATGACATCCCCAGATTGCACTAATGTGCCAATTCTCACATCTGAGTCCCCTGTTCTCATCTTCAGCAGAAGTGCTGCCCAGACCAAAGTACCTCTATTCAGTTCAGAGACACGTGTTTTTTTTCAATTTAAATATTGAATTTTTCTTTTGAAAATCCTATCTGGTATTCAAACACTCTCTCATCCATATCCTGAATATTCTCAAAGTCAAAGTCATCACTGCCAGTAACTTCCCTTTGCAAGTTAACTGCAGCCATTGCAAGATCTCTGCATGCCTCGTAGACATAGTCATCTTCCAAAATCTAGAAACAAAAAGTATATTCCCTTAATAAAGTATAATGATTTATTCATTGAAACTTGCCAATTGTAATTCATGGTATTTATGGTAGATGCGCAATATGTTGTTCGTATAAAAATAATATTCCTCTAACATATTTAGTACAAAGCTTTAGATGGCTACATAACTATTAAATTATTTTAAAATCATGATTTTTAACAACATAGCTTGCAACCAACAGAAATCAAACACAATGTTTTCAACTAGGGTAAATTATTTTGTTCTATGATTATGACTAGTCGCTAGAAATACTTACAGTTTGTGGGTATACCCAGCTGCAGATTAAAGCAGTGGATCTCGTGTCAAGTGCCAATGCTGGGTGTAGGCGCAATGTATTCATATACATATGTTGCAGTTGACAAACATGATGCGTGTAGGCCTTACACGGCTTCCCATCGTTTTAACAAATGGATGCACACACAATAAAATCCAAGGTCCAGGTATCAGGCATAATCGTAATCCAGAGTGTCAGAAAAAATGTCGCCGTAAAAGCAAATAATTTAGGCAAGCACTAGTCACACAGAACAGTAAATCACAGAGTCCATAAGCAGAAGCAGTTGATAAAGTAGAAAATCAAGAATAATCGATGGAAACGGAACACAAAATACGAGATAAACTAGCAAGCAACAAACGACAAGTTGTGATATGTTTTCAGTAGGCAGGTAGGTTGACTGATGAAATGTCACGTTTTTTTTTTGGTAACGATGTTGCCATACTTGAATTGTACTGCAATTTCATTTATGAATTCAAAATGATGACCGCTAATATTCTTAGCACAAACAATTATTTTTATTTTCACATTTTTATTCTGATGCAGAAATGTATTTCCTAAGTAAATTATTGCACTATGAAAAGCAAAGCTTTTTATGTTACTTGACCAAGATTTTTATTACATGGCAACATTAAACGTCAAGTCAAGCCAGAAAAAGAAAAATAGCCATGAGTATTTTATATCATCAATAAAATAGTCATTTGAATTTTCATTAATGACGTGTTTTTTGCTCGGCCTCGATAGGCCATAATCTTGATTTCATAAAACTTAGTCAATTATTTCGTCAGTATCTATCACGGTGCCATAAGTAGACGCCTTCTTATTCCATTAACAATTTCCTCGCCTTTGTTCTTTATACTTCTAACGAATTCATTTCTACTATTTACCTTTAATAACGTGTTGTGGTGAATATTATAAAACCGTATTCTGAATTTCAATTCGTTTACATTCACATAAGATTGAATGTAAATTTGATTTTTCACATATCCCCACAAAAAAACTAAAGGGGTGAGATCTGGTGATCTCGCAGGCAATCTGATTGTGCCGTTTGTACCAATCTTGGTATTAAAATTGCTATTAATGTAGGCAGTAGTGATTCTGCTGTTATGGGCTGGAACACCATCTTGCTGTAGAATTATTTGGTTTCGCTCTTCCTCGGGGAACTCTGTTGTACTCTGATTTTAGCACATTAACTAAGGAAGCGGTGGCTTCCTTGTAAACTGTTAAATAAAGTCAATAGAAGTATAGTCAGTTTATCGGCGGCAAGTGTGTAGTAATAATTGCGCAAATACAAGTTCGTCGTAGGTATCTACGATGAACTTGTATTTTCGCAGTTATTAGATTGTAACGCAGTTGCATGCGCTATGGTATAAATTAAGTTAGCTCACCAAGCTAACTTCGCTGAAAGTAATTTAGACGAAACTAATTTACGGTATGAGAAGTTACTTTACTTCATAGAACTAAGCTATCAAAAGTCATTTGTTACGTCTGACTTTTATGTACCAAGTTTCCTTTTTACGCCTTTACGATATAGGTGACAGTAAGTAAAGACAAGTTAGGTTTTATCAATAGCCACTAGTCCCGAGAAAGAGCACATGCTAGGCTACGAAAATCCTTCGCCTCAGGGTCGCGGGAAATTCGAAAGAGTAACCGTGGCCCTGGCACAGGCAACTGAAGGAACACGGGTGGGTTTTAGTCAGTAAAAGTCTGAAACGCCCTCCCGCTCCACCCAGAGCAGGAGAAGTCATTTGCTGATTTCCCACCCAAAAAAAATAGCTTAATACCTATTACAACTTTCTGTTTTTTTTTACATACTCGAAAAGATCGTAAAAGAAAAGAAAAGTACCCAAGTTGAATTTAATTTATTTACATAATTGTGGAACCAGTGCCGCTGTATGTGTGTATTAATATCTATGAGTCAGCATGCATTGTCTCTTATTAGGCTAGACAAAAAGAGGAGGCTTTTGAATATCATCATATCTTTTAGTAAGTTTTAATAACCAAGGAACTTTTTTTATGGATAGTGGCTTGATTTGAAGATTGTTACTGATTTACATTAACAGATGCTCATTCTTATTCCAAGTTGGCATGTACATAGATTTCGTAAAGACTTAAAACAAAACTTTTATTTCTCTTAATGCTTTTCGTTGTCAATTTCAATCCATGTTCTTATTACAAATAAACATAAAACATCCCGGGAAATACATCTGAATGAAAATGTCATCCTTTAAGAAAACTTCGCAATTAAAACTAGCTGGAAACTGAAAAAGTGTTTTCCATACATGCGGAAACATACTTCGCGGAATACACAATGTTTCTTTCGGTCTGAAATTTAATTTCAGCGACGCCGTTATCAATGCCTGCAGCGTGTTTTATAATAAGCTGGTTTCTAAGTAATAAGTACATAATTCTTATTAATGTTTTAAGTTGGAGCAATTTTAAAGTAAAATATGGAATAAACCTTTTACAAAATGGGCTGCTACAAATAATTCATCGTACGGAACCCCCTCCACGCAAGTTCAACTCGCACTAGTACAGTTTTTAAATAAGTTTAAAGTGAAATTATTTTACATATTTAGAACCAACTTTATAAAGGATATAGGTTCATGATAATCATCTAATACTTAAATAAGTACACGTTAAAAGCGTCCAAAGTGCAGCAAAAAAAAAAAAACAACAATCCAAAAAAATAATGAGTAAAATAAGCCGTGGCAGCTAATAGATGACCAGTCACAACTGACACGTGCCACCGTCAGCGAGATGTTTGAGTGAGCATGACATACTATCAGCCGCCAGGGCACATTCAAGTCAAAATAAGACATTACCCGGTAAATAGTCGCTCTATAGTACTCACCTGTGCTGTGCATGTATAAAATACAAAGGAGATTGTGTTTATACATTGCAAATATATTCTTACAATCTTCAGCAGCTCCAACAATATTTAAAATGTTAATTAATTAGTTGTGGTGTGGAGCAGGACCGACAGTGAGCCAGGCATTTTTATAAGCCATGTAATCCCCTAACTTATATTATGCCTGCCTGCATAGTGTGCGTTTTATAAAAGATTTAATTTTCGTCTCATTCAGTTGAAATATTCAGAGGAAGTATTTTATTAAAACATTGTAGACAGTACCCTATTAAAGACGAGTTTACTTTAGCCAGTCTGAAACATGATTGAACTAATACTTAACTGTAATTATGTCTTTCAACAGTTTTACTGCAAAGATGTATTTTTTCTTACGTACATGATGTTTTTAAAGATTGAAAAGGTACCGTCATGATGTTAATATCCTAAAACAGTTCCATGAGATAATCGCACCTGAGGGTATTATATATGGCTCTGATGACTCTTTTCTGCAGAATTAAAATAGACTCGATATCTGCAGTCCGTCCCCAAAGTTAAATACCGTAAGACATGATACTATGAAAGTAACTAAAATAGACCAGTCTCTCTGTACCTACATCAGTAAATTGACGGATTTTTCTGTACTTACGTAAACTGCTGAACTTAGCCGTCCTGCAAGAGATGTTGAATGAGGACCAAAGTCCCATAGGATGCAAAACGACCCAACTGGGGGGAGATCAGGCGCAAGACAAACGGCAATATGTACTTTCTGAGGCATTAGGATGAAATATGGCCAAATTCTGGACTAAAAATGAGAAAAAAACAAAAACAAACAATAAAAACCGTTTGAACAGATTTCTTTATTTTTGGGAATAAAAAGAAGTCACACGGTGCAGGCAAGGGCTGTAAGGAGGGTGACCCAGGGTGCAGGTAAGGGCTGTAAGGAGGGTGACCCAGGAGTTTGTCCGGTATTGTCTAGGTAGTCCATTTGCAAAACTTTTATTTTGAATTTATAGTTTTACACCCAAAACCACCCAATTCAAAATTCATGCATTTACGTTACTCGACCATGTTTGGGTCACAGAAATTCATATGTGTACCAAATTTCAACTTAAATAATCCAGTACATTCGAAGCAAATTGGCTGTGACATACAGATCAATCAATCAATACAATACACATAATTTATTTTTGCAAACATGGGTAATTGGTACATAGATGTTTTCTTAAATTAAAGTCCTCCATATTCTACAGTCTCATGGGCATGCAAATAATATTCAATTCCAAAATAAACAGAAATTCTATTTATGTCGAATAAATATAAATGTCAAATCGTTAGAATTAAGAAACAGACTACTAGCAATAGTAACATTTTTAAAGTTATGTCACTTTAAAAATGTTACTATTGCTAGTAGTCTGTTTTTCAAATAATTGTGGATTGTTTCTTAGAAAATCAAAATCTAAAGTCATTTATTCAAATTAGTCTGAAAATCAGCACTTTTCGAAAATCAAAATTACATAAGACAGTCTCCCAAAACACCCGCCCTTCACCACTTCCTAGTGCTTTAGCTGGGAAGAAGAAGTGGCGCAACAAACTACGCAGCGGCACAGCTGTCTTTTCAGTTAGAAAAAGTTGAATCTATACAATAATAGGTATGCAAAGAAATGAATGGTGACACAGAACATTATATTAAATTATCTTAGTTAGACAAAATAACGTACTAAATAAATAAAAGCCTCCAGGCTTAAAGGGCGCTTACATAATTATGCAATACTGGATTAATTGTTCAGTACACAACTACGATAAACTAGGATCATCGAAGTAAAATAAATTAACAAAATAATTACTGTAACAATAACAAATCCATAGACAGCTAGACGACCAGTCACCCCAAGCAGCACCCGTTCACGAGCATAACGCAAGTTTCAGCCATAACCCAGTCGCCATATTTGAGAGAAGGAGGCAACCCGACCCCCAACGCACCGCAAGCAGTGACATCTAAGGGAATAACTTATGATCAATTGTTGAGGTCGCTAGCTAACCACAAATTGCAATAACATTTAAAAACATTGTAATGAGGAGATCATGTCAATAATAAATTAGGATAACTAAAAATAATTTACCTCTCAAATAAAAAAACAAATATAAGAACTCATATTAGTATATATCAGTAGGTAAGCTGATTCTGGAGAAAGAACATTAACATTGTCTTGAGTTAATTACAGCGACCAATTTTATTATACTGTAAGTAGTCGTTAATGGAATAATATGCCTTTGAACAAAGGATGGATTATACTTGCTTTACACGCATTAAAAGGCCAATCTAGTAAAGAATAAGGTAGCTTGTTATAAATGGTTATACAAATAGAGCTGTTTCCAAAATGTATAAAGAAGGAACACAGACGGACACACGAGACATCCTATAAGGGTTCCGTTTTTCATTAGGTCGTACGGAACCCAAAAAATTTAGCTATTATTTTAGTAAATTAAATATACCACGTAATTATAACACCACGTCTTATGACTCCCACGCGAACGAGGTCGGTCAGAAGCTAGTCTTCCGTTAAAGATAAACCTAAAACAAATATTGATTATTTTGGTGCTTATTTGCAAACAAGATAGGTATTTTTAACCCAAAAGGATAATTTAACTCATCATTATGAACAACTTTCACAATGGCAGGGAATTGAACCAAAGCGATATTCGCGTAAAATAAACTGCTGTTCCAAACACTTCGTCCATGTTATGTGAAAATAAATGAATGGAACCGCAGATTTTTATTTTGTTCGCGATTCAGCGGCCTACCCAAATTTCCTTTCTTTGGTATTGTTCGTCGAATCGTTGAGCTCCTTACGTTTTGAGTTGAGCTGCACGATTAATGACAAATGCGTGCACTGACTGGACAGGCCCACTCAAATCTGTATGGTTCTTTCCTCAAAAGACCATTTCAGACACCTACCTACAAGTTCCTCATATAATCTGTTAAATAAACAATGACATGAATACTTACCTAGGTATTATTTTATTGTTATTATCGTGAATGTTAAGACTATTTGGGTATTTTTTTAGTATTTTGTTTTCTTATTTTATTATCTCAGTGAGTTTTAATCGTAATCTTGGTCTGGCGATTTGAGTAATTATGCGGCCTACCCAATGTCCTTTCTTTGGTATTGTTCGTCGAATCGTTGAGCTCCTTATGTTTTGAGTTGAGCTGTACGATTCTGACAAATGCGTGCACTGACTGGACAGGCACACTCAATCTGTGTGGTTCTTTCCTCAAAAGACCATTTCAGACATCAATCCACATGGTCTTAACATGATCTGACCTAGATTATGTCTGGACTTTAAAAGAGACTGTGACCTCTGAGTTTGTTTCGGCTTTTCTTCTCAGAGTAGTCAGATAGGAAATGCCGACCTCATCTAGTTTTAAAAAAATGTTTGACGTGTAAAAGTGTTTGTACAAACCCACTTACGGAAATAAAAATCATTTATCATTTATCATAATCGTTTATCATTTATCATTTTTCAGGTCTTTCAGTTATTTGAACTACACCTCCCAATAGTTGATTGAAAGTAATTGCTGCTCTGCCGGTTACTGTTAGGGTTGACCCACATCTGTCAGCACAGATCCGTCTTTTTTCATGCTCTATCCTTTTCGCGCGGCGGAATCGAGTCGCACCGCCCGCAGATTTCGCGGCGCGCACTCCATTTTCTCGCTCTTGGAAACGACAACCCTGAGCGTCAGTAGTAATACTTCTTCGAACAGCCGATTCATCTGGTCCCTCCATTTTGAAGTCAAAATGGAGGGACCAGATGAATAGGCTGGGAAGGATTTCGAAAAACTACGTATAGGTTAATGCCTACATTGGAATACTTACATTGAGGTAGATAAATTGATTGTCTAAGTAGCAAATAGTAGATTTACAGTAATATACTTTGTATTGGCTGATTTCAAATCCAAAACTTGGTCCCTTCATTTTGACGAGCACTATTCGTTGCTCGTTGCTCGCCAAGTCGTTTATAGTTGAGAGCAGTGGTGATGAAATAATTTACACAAAGTAAAGCGCCTGTGTGAGTTCGAACCTACGACCTAGATCTCGTAAGTCGCGGCCGTTACCACTGGGCCACCACTGCTCTCATTTTTCAATTGTCAGATTAATTTTATCTGAACAATAAAAAGGTTTGATTTTTCTATGCAAAGCGATGCGATTGCGATTAAAACATCGGCCCTTAAAAGAATAACTTCTCGTAACACGTTAGCAGTTACATAAAGTACGAGTAGTTACAAAAAGTCTAATCTAACATCCTTTTCTGAATACCGTCCAATATCCGTCTTACCATTCCTATCCAAAGTCCTTGAACGGTTAATTCACAATCAAATAAGCACTTTCCTCTCCAAAAATAATCTTCTCAACCCATTGCACCACCACAGCGCTTCTGAACATTACGGATGATATAAGGTCAGCCATGGAAGACGGTAATCTAACGGTCTTAGCTTTACTAGATTTCAGTAACGCTTTTAATACTGTTGATTTTGATGTTTTGCTTGGCATTCTTTGCTCTCTTAACATATCTCCATCGGTAATTGACTGGTTTCGTAGTTACCTGTTCGGTCGGCGGAAATGTATTTGCATTGGAGAGACCTTCTCTTCCCGGTATAATACTTCTGCCGGTGTACCTCAGGGTGGTGTTCTATCCCCTTTACTTTTCGCAGTTTTTATTAACTCCATCTTCGACGAACTAATTTCTTCCTACCATCTTTTTGCTGATGATCTACAAATTTACTCGCGAGCTCCTCTCGTAAATCCATCCGAGGCTTTCGTAAAGATTAATCATGATTAAGTCCGAATATGAGACTGGGCTAAGAGATACGGACTTATGGTTAACCCCATAAAGACGCAGGTTGTGGTAGTAGGCAGTTCAAGGACAGTCTCAAGGATCGACTGGACGACTCTTCCTCAAGTTTCATTTGACAACTCAGTTGTTCCCTTCAGCGAGAAAGTTTAAAACTTAGGGATATTCATTGATAAGAACTTCTCTTGGACTGCCCAGCTACAGGAAGTTAGCCGCAAGCTATTTGCATCCGCTGCATGTTTGAAGAGATCTCGTAATTTTCTGCCGACTGCTACCAAGATTGCGCTTGCACAATCGCTTCTTTTACCCAACCTTGACTATGCTGATGCCAGCTATCTTGACCTTACCCAAGACCAACTCGATAAACTTGAGCGGCTTCAAAGTTTTTGTTTAAGATTTATATTTGGCTTGCGCAACTATGACCATGTTTCCGAATTTCGTGTGAAGCTCAAGTGGTTACCAATTCGCCTTCACCGTAATGCTCACATTCTTTCCCTGGTGTATAATGTGCTCTTTTCCCCTTCCACTCCTAACTATCTCAAGAAACGTTTCCAGTTTATATGTTTATATTATAAATTTTTAAGATCATCGGATAACTTAAAGCTTAAAATGCCTAAGCACTCCACAATTTTCCTTGACGAATCATTTACTGTCCAGGCCGTTCGTCTGTGGAATGCACTGCCTGTCGAAATAAAACTCGCGGAGTCGTTATTTGCGTTTAAAAGACTCGTGAAGGATCATTACTTGTCGTTGTGATCTTGCTTTCGTAAACTGTAATTATCATTTATTTACGTTTGTTATATTTCGTATGTATTTATGTATCTATTCCTTAGGATATGTTAATATGTATATATCTGTGTATCTATTTTAGTTTATTGTATATTTATTTCTCGCACCACTGACAGCCCCATTTTATGTCCAGACAAATCACTGTCCATTCTAAGGTTGCCTGGAAGAGATCGCAGAAAGCGATAAGGCCACCCATTGTATGTTTTTTTGTATGTTTTTTTTTTGTTATGTCATTTTGTGGTGTACAATAAAGTAACACGCAGTAACACGTAATATATAAATAAATAAAGTAACACGCAAGTCAGTAGGTAACATTTGAACTGCGGAAATTGCCCTTACTGCTACGACAGAAAGGTGCTGTCCATGTCAAATTGCCTGTGTTACGAACACAATGGAGCATGAATAATTTCTGATGTAACATTTCCTTACAAGTTTGACCAGAGATTAATGCGTACTTACATGGTTCATACCTACTCTTTGACCCCTCTTCATACATTCTCAAAGAATAACGACTCGGAAGAATGGCTCGTAAAGTCGCCCCAGGGTAAAATCGATTTTCATGCATGATCTGCCACAATATTTGTTGTACAAAGAATATCAGGCCATTCTATTTGGCATCAAAGGTTCTCTTCTCTCATTGCCTAATATAAGCATTATGTGAATGTCTCCCGAAAATGTGGTACATCAGTGTTTCACTGTTTTGAAACGATTGGTGTTACGGTATTAGTAAAATAACGATGTGAAAAAATATCTACTAGATACCTGCTACCTGCCTTTTGGAGCAGAATCTCTGTTAGCGCCCATCATAACTCGGGAAAGAAAAGGCTAGAATTTAGAAGAATTATTATGTTGTGGGAAAATCCTTATCCAGATGTTGTAATTTCCTCAATTTGGCTTAGTTATATGTATAAAAATTATATTCATATTCTTGCATACTCATCAAGAATCATTTATATTTTAATTCAACGCTTTCATGCTTACGGAAACATTATGGGTTTTTAACATAAATGATTTATTTTTTCTGTAAATGGTAAATGATTTATTTTCTGTAAATAGGTTTGTACAAACACTTTTACACGTCAATCATATTTTAAAAACTAGGTGAGACCGGCGTTTCCTATCTAACTACTCTGAGAAGAAACGCCGACACAAACTCAGAGGTCACAGGTCACAGTCCCTTTTAAAGTCCAGACATGATCTTGGTCAGGTCATGTGAAGACCATGTGGATTGATGTCTGAAATGGTTTTTTGAGGAAAGAACCACACGGATTTGAGTGGACCTGTCCAGTCAGTGCACGCATTTGTCAATCATAGTTCAGCTCAACTCAGAACTAAGGAGCTCAACGATTCAACGAACAAAACAAAAGAAAGGACATTTGGGGAGGCCGCGTAAAGTACTCAAACAGCCAGCCTTTATTAAAAGAAAAAAGAAAAAAAATATATAATGGAATGTCCAACATAGTCCTCACATTCACAAAAATTAAAACATAACATAACATAACATCACGCCTTGTTTCCCCGAAGGGTTGGGCAGAGGTGTACCTGTACACCCACATTTCGCCAGTTATGTTTAAGTCCCATGTAATATGGGGCGAGCCTATTGCCATCAACCGGGCACAAATCCAGACTCCGGGCTGCTATTGAGAAATTCCAGATAGAAAAACCCAATAACACTTTGCCCCACCTGGGAATCGAACCCAGGACCTCATGCTCAGCAGTAGCGATTTTGACCACTAGACCAAATTAAAACAATATTATACTTTATAAAGTAAATAAATACATGTCATTGTTTAGATAAAAAGATACGTATATAGAAAAAACCATTAAAAGAAAAAAAGTTAAATAGCAAATTAAACATCAACTATGTCTGTATAAACTTATTGGAGCAGCTCAATCCCAAGCCTTCTTGTCCTCAATATAGTCCTTGACAGCAAAATAGGCTTTTCTGGCATAATTTCCGCTTTATAAAAGATTTAAATTTATTTAGGCTTAGTTCTTCAATGTTGCTAGGAAGTTTATTATAAAAACGTATGCATTGACATTTAAACGAGCCACCTATTTTCTTGAGCCTAGTAGTGGGAACAACAAATTTGTGTTTCTTCCTAGTATTTATGTTATGGATATCACTGTATTTTTTAAACAGATTGATATTTTTATATGCTTTGAAAGTACCTATATCTGGCAGGGGGCTACCTTTAAATAATTTGCAAAGGTATCATTACCTACCCCTGCCTCATGCCTAATTTATTGCACAACCCAACAATATGTACAAAACAGTGAAAAGAAGATTAAATTCTCCGAGTTGAATACGCCTCGTATTATCTCAGTTACTAGCAATAAAAATAACAAAAGGTGAACAATTTCTGACTCGGCGAATTCCGCACTGAATTTAAAATGCAACGTCATTATTTTTATATATTTTTTTGAGAAATTGTGGAGGGTAAGCAATGATTAAATATTCAAATTAAGTAAAAGCGATATTGTGCCATAAGGCTGGTTATACAAATAAGCTTTTTTTTCGGTTTCAAGGCCTTCAAAACCTAATCTGAACATTTTCGACTTTTCGCGACAAGTTTGTAGGTAAGTAGATCAGACAGCACTTTTATTTATATACCTATTTATGAAACCTTTTATGTGCCCAGATTTAAACCGACAAGAAGAAAGGAACGGGAAAAAATGTACCTGCGTTTACCTGCTAGGGTCGACTTTTAAAGGCATAAAGCAGGCAGTCATATCTATTTATTCACATAAGTGTATTCTGTGATAGTGACGTTAATGATTTGCTCAATGTTACAACCACGTAGCTACATTCCGATTGACGCACACCGGCAAGGTTCTCGAGGTGAAATAATGATGTGCAAATATAATCAATTGCCTATACCTACGTAGGTCTTGCGTTTGTTTTGCATGTTTTGCTTTGATTTTGGTACCTATTTTGTAACACCTATACGGAAAATAATGTAAGGATGACAACATATCTACACTAATATTATGAATAAGTGTATGAACGCTTGCTACAGAAGAGCAGTAAAACAGAGTGGAACATAAAAAGGACTGTATTTTTTTTGCAACGACATAATGTGCCTGAATGTAGAGGTTCATTGTCTTAATTCTCAAATTATCGGGACTAGACGGAAATCGTTTTAGTAGGTAATGATAAATTATTATCAAACTAAACTTGCATTTCGTCATTTAGATAAAAAAATTGTCTTTCACACGACGTTGTTTGGATAAGTATGTTAGAGTTTTTGCAAAAAAAAAAAATATATAACGTAAAACAGACGAGGCCCAGCAATAATGAATGCATATTGTTTTTTATTAATGCCCACGTCTCAGCTGCATAAAGAAATATGGCAAATACAAGTGTTTGTACCTAGAACTTATACTAAGCTTAAAGGGTTAGTTTTTTTTACCTGTTTATTTTTGCCGAGAGTTTTTAAAATGTTATTTTATATATAATAATAGTAGACACCATAACCATTTTATGCACGTGTAATGGTCATGAAAGGTTCAATGTGCAAGAAAATAGCGGGTATAACACGTAAATGTATAATAAGTAACTAATTTAGCAAAAATAACAAAGACATAGTACAATAGGTTTTCAAAGACGATGAACGACAACAAGATTAAAAAATGCACATCAATTTGACGGCTAAAAAGAAAACCAAAATAATCAAGAAGTTCTTATGCGAGTTGTGTCGCTTAGATAGCCCTACCTTGCTAATCCAAAGTAATCTTAGCGACGCGTGCCACAGATCTTTTAAGGCTACCTAACTGCGTTCGTACTTGCACCACTCGCACTCAGCCGTCTTTTCCAGGAAAAACCTCCTCTATGATGCCTCGCGGCCACACGTTACGTGGCGCATCGGGGTCGGCGATAAACACCAAGTCTCCGACTTGAAGAGGTGTCTGCTGCCCGTCTTCGCTCCACTATTGCCGGGGTATCATCGCAGGCAGTACTTCGGTGACCCATATTTTCCAAAACATTTCAGACAACCGTTGTGCTACTCGCCATTGTCGACGCCGGAACAGGTCAGAATCTTGAAAATTGCCTAGCTGCGGTGAAGAAGAAGACGAGCCGAGCAAGAAATGGTTAGGCGTCAAAGACTCTCTGCTGTTAACGTCTACTGAGACGTGGCTAAGTGGACGCCCATTAACCATGACTTCTACCTCAGCCAGTAGGGTGTTCAGCACCTCCTCTTTAGGTGCTCTTTCTTTGAAGACGACTTTCAGTGCAACCTTCACACTACGAATTAAACGCTCCCACGCCCCACCCCAGTGAGGGCTAGCCGGTGGTATGAAGGTCCATAGGGTGCCGTGAATGCCTGCAGTGGTCTGCAGAAGCTGCTCATCAAGTTCCGCAGCGGACTTCTTGAGTTCTGCGTCTGCACCTCTCAAATTTGTCCCGTTATCAGAATATTATTGAGCAGGCCATCCGCGCCTGAAGCCATCCTCCGAAGAGTCATAATCAGCGAATCGGTACTGAACAACGATACTGTCTCCAATTGAATTGCCCTAACAGTGAGGTAGGTAAAGAGGACGCCGCACTATGTGGAGGTGCCTAAGAGGGCCTGGCCATAAATACATTTTGTAAAAATCGGCGCAGGTACTCGTATTATACCTCAAACTGTAGCTAAGAAGTTAATCTACTATATTATACATAAATTATGTATGTGGTCGGTACTGGTTTATAAAAAAGATCATCTAAACACGATCATTCCTAAACTATCACAAATCGATCTGAATTTGTATTTTTTTCAAGATTATTTTCTAGCCACCTATCAATGAAAACTATACAAGTATTATACCATTACAGAAAGCTTATACTATGTACTTTTGACTGATATGCATAAAAATGCTATATATGTGTAAATATATATACTAGAAATATTTATCTCGTGACATATCATTTTTGCGTACCTTGGTAATACCGAAGGTCTGGAAATTAAGTTATTTGATAGGAAATTTAATATTATAATAAAATAAGAAAAGAAAAGTTGCAATTTCGTTGCACAACATATGTTAATCTATTATAGCATAAAACAGTAAAAAATCCTACAAATACGTAGGTGATGCTATTTGACTACTTGCTAATTATAGGTCTTATTTGTGACTTTTTATTAATTGCGGTTTTACGTTAAGATAATGTATCGAGTGTTTCCCACCATTTTTTAGTTCACATACATAATAAATTATCAATTATACATATCGTAAACCGCATAACCACACAATGATAATTCGTTCTTTCTACCACAATTTTGCACACGTTTCAAATCAATATTTTTATATAAAATAGGGATTCTGAATACTCAATAATTACATACTGTTTTTCGTTCGTCATTGTCGTTACTTAAAGTGTAGTAACCTAACCATATACCTTCTCGCAACAATGAGTGAATTCAACTGTACCAGACGTGACTTATGTCTTGTTTTAATTGAAAGTGACGGGAATTATGTTGTTGCTTTAACAAGTTATATACGGAATAATTTTACCAACTTTTCCGAGGCAAATATCGCCAAGATTGTAGCAAGTGTGCAAAAAAATCTTATTACAAACTTTCGTCAACGTTACACAAAATCTGGCAGAAATAAGCAAATATTTTTAAACAAGAACAGCGTTTGGTTGGACGTCATATTTACTGTGAATCTGGAAGAACCTACTTGTGAATCCGAACCTTCGACATCGACAGGAAAGCGAGGACGTCCTTCGAAAACCTACGAAGACAGTTCCGATAGACGAAAAAACAAGGAGTTGCTTGAAACATGTGGCCTTGATTTTATACTGAATTCATATCTTCAGGGATTGAGATCTCAAGGGGAAACCGAAGAAGCATTCATTGTCGAAATTTTACGAGTATTGCCCATGGAAAAAAAAGTGATATACGTCAAAATCTCCTAAACGAACCGGCACATTTAACAGCGTACTCTAAAGACGAAGCTCTCAGTATTTTCATCGAGTTGGACCTTAATATGGCACAGTATGAAAACATGAGGAGTTACTTAATCGCGAAGAATTGCTTATTATTTCCATCATACAAATCAATTCAGGAAGCTAAAGGAAAGTGCTACCCACCAAGATCAAGCGTAGAAATTAATAATATTAAAGCAAAGGTGAAACTTCAAGATCAGCTATTGCAAGAATTTTACAAATTGATGGTGTATACAAAGTTGGCAAAACACATTTAATGCTTTATTCTAAATGGGGCTGTGATGGTTCAAGCGGACAAAGTGAATACAAGCAAGTCTTAGTTGAAGAAAGTGAGTTAATTTCTGACACTAATTTATTTATAGCTTCATTAGTGCCTCTGAAACTTATAAATATTAATACAAATGAAACTGTGTGGGAAAACCCTGTTTCATCATCAGTAAGATTTTGTAGGCCCATTTTAATAGAGTTTTCAAAGGAGACACCTTAAAAGACAAGAAGTGTAGTTAATGAAATTGAAGCTCAAAAGGACGCTCTTACACCAACTTTAGTCAATATAAATGGAGAAGGTATCGAAATTAAACATACATTATTTTTAACCATGGTTGACTGGAAAGTGGCTCAAGTTTTGTCAGAAACTTCATCAGGTGCTGTGTGCACTATTTGTGGTGCAAGACCAACAGAGATGAATAATTTAGAAAAAGTGCAAAATAAACCCGTTGATGAAAATGCTTATCAATTTGGGTTATCGACATTGCATTGCTGGATTCGATTTATGGAGTTAATTTTACATGTATCCTATAATCTAGGCTTCGAAAAATGGTCTGCTACAACAAACGAAAACAAAGATTTGAAAAATCAAAAGAAGGCATATGTACAAAGAAGGTTCAGAGACGCACTTGGTTTAAATATAGATAAACCTAAACAAGGTACTGGTAACAGCAATGATGGTAATACAGCTAGAAGATTTTTTCAAAATTATCAGTGCAGTGCAGAAATTACTGGTGTGGACGAGGAATTGATTAAACGATTTTATGTTTTACTTCAAGTTATGTCAAGTGGAAAAGTTATTAACGCTACAACATTCGGTCAGTATGCTTTGGATACAGCACAAAGATATGTTAATAAATATATGTGGTATTATATGCCATCATCTGTCCATAAAGTCCTAATTCACGGTGAAAGCGTCATTCGGCATTATTCAGTGTTACCCCTAGGACAACTTTCCGAAGATGCGCAGGAATCAAGGAACAAAGACTATAAACGATTCAGACTTCATCATGCTAGGAAATGCTCTAGAATAGCTACAAATTAAGATGTTCTACATACACTTTTGTATACTTCGGACCCTTACATAACAAGTTTAAGAAAACCATCTAGTAAAAAGTCTATGGAACTTATAGATGAAGCTTTAGAGTTAGTTGAATAATACAGTGTTTTTTTTTTTAGTTAAGAGTAATGGTACATAATAATAGCAGAAATCATTTTAAGAGTTTTATTTGTGTTTATTATAGTATTTAAGGTCATATTATTTAAATATAGTCATACATTTCTGAACATTTTTCAACATTTCAAGTTTACTATTTTTTTTAGACAATAAACATATGATTATATCCATTAATTGTATATTATTTAAAAGTACATTTATTCAAGAATACACAAAAAAAAAATCAGCAGCAAATCTATGAAAACATGGAAGTTATGGATTTATGACCCGAAACCGACTCAATCTCCACATAGTGCGCCGTACCTTTTCTCGGTACGTCTACCAACTGTAACGTCCATTGGCCCAAAGAGATCGATGCCGCAATGACTAAACGGTCGCTGATGATGAGATACTCTAGCAGCTGGCAAGTTACCCATTTTTGCCATCTGTGGTTTTACCGTTCGTAACCTACATAGCATACATTTAGTTGTTATTTCTTTAACAGTAGGTCTCATTCGCATTAACCAATATATCTGTTTCAGGTTATTTACAACCATCTCCTGATTGCCGTGGTAGGCCTGTACGTGGTACTGTCTTACGATTAACTTTGTTATTTGATTTCTTCCATCTAAAATTACAGGATGCTTAGCGTCAAAAGAAACATCATCGGCGGCATCTATACGCCCACCCACACGGAGAACATCCTATGCTCATCTAAGAAAGGCATTAACTTAAGTAGTTTACTACTTTTATCTAAGCATTTTCCATTTTTTATTAAAGTTATATCAGTGGAAAATGATTTTCTTTGAGCATTCCGTAGAAGCAGAATCTCAGCGCTTTTCATAGCAGGGTAGTCGTCAGTTTCTTTCTTTTGACATTTTTCTATAAATTTTAGCATTACACTTGTACTTCTGAGCAACCGAATCCAAGACGAAAACAGAATCGGCTCCGGTTCAGTTGCTGCGTTTTCAGATAAATTTGTCAACTATGTTTGATATAAATTTTAAGCAAGACTCGTCGATAATCGGTGCAAATATACTCGTCGGCCACGAAGTCTCTGTGTCGAACAAAAATACAGGTCCATTTAACCACTCCCCATCCAGCTGAACACTATCGTAATTCTCGCGAGTGGCTACATCTGCGACGTTCATTGACGTAGGTACGTATCTTCATTCTTTAATTTGCGGTAACTCGTCTATTTCTACCAAGCGGTGAGCAACCTAAGGTTTGTACGTCCGTGTGTTGTAGCGTATCCATTGCAGCACCGTCGTGGAATCGCACCAAAAGAATCGTTCGGTTGATTTTATTCTAAGTGTGGACTGTAAAGTTTGCGCTAACCTAGCAGCTATGCCTGCCTGCAATTCCAGTCTAGGTACTGTAACAAGTTTTACAGGGGCAACTCGACATTTACTCGCAACGAAGCAAACCGTTATTTGCCCATACCCGTCCAACCAACGCCAATAAGCAACAGCGCTCATGGCTTGCATAGACGCGTCCCTATCGCGCAGTTACTGAGCCAATTACGAATCTCGAAACCCCCTTGTCTATAGAAATGTATTATCTCGCGCGCTAGGCCAATGCAAGTTTTGTCGTTCGGTGGACTCTATAGTCATCCATATAATGCTGTTCGAGAATAGCTTGAACGGCATAAGGATTTGAAGATTCGAAACGTCGCGCGTTTTTATTTTTAATAAACTGGGCAACAAACGGTGCGCAATTTGCACCAAATATTAACGAAATCATTTTATGCGTCTTCAAAAGCTCGTGAGGGTTATCGCGCCATAAAAATCTAAGAGCATCTTGATCACTCTCCAAGATTTTTATTCTTAAAAACATATCCTTGATGTCGCCTACTACGACAATCTCATGTTCGCGAAAACGCAACAAAATGCCTAACAATGAAAGCAATAAATCGAGACCCGTTAACAGATAGTCATTTAGTGATAAACCGCGCGTTTTCGCCGCCGCATCAAAAACAAGACAAAGTTTCTTTTTGTTTGGGTTGTCTACCCCAAAATGAGGCAAGTACCAAGTTTTTATTGGTTTCGATAAGTCTGAAATGTCCTTAGCAAAATCATTGTCTAGCAAATGCTTAACGCGATCTCGGTACCTTTGTGCGTACTGTACATTTAAGGAGTACTGTACATTTTCTAAACTATGCAGCCTAGACAGTGCCGTACGTTCAGAATCAGGCATCATACAGCTGGCTTCTTTCCAGGGAAGACCTACGTGCCATCGACCATCAATTAATTTTGCCGTTCATTCCAGGTGTTCCAGAAGGCGCAGTTCATCAGCGTTCTGGCGTGGTTTCCCGGATATTCCCATAGATTCGATAGTACATGACTTTCTTACCATCTCGTGCAGCTCTTCGAAAGAACTGTTTGCCAACCCTGATTGTATCTCGGTGACGTGCAGCGTGGAGAAACACTCGCGGGTCGTGAGAGAGACAGGCACCAGCCCGTGAACGCACCATCCCAGTGGAGTACGAGTGGCGCAAGATTCGTTACATTTGCCGACTCTAAGATCTAACGGTAATAATAAATTATAATTATCCTGACCTATCAGAATTTCAGGTTTAGTATAAGAATAACAATACAAATCTTTACCGTTTGTTACCCCCCTCTTTATACTTAAATGTTTAAAGCTTTTGAAATAAAATCAATATTTTGTACAGGTACACTAAAGTTCTGGAAACTGCGAGCAGAAATGTTTAATATCTCACCATTATGGTTCGCTACACAAACACTCATCACATCGGCGTTGCACACCAGCGCGCTATTGTCCCACGCGCCGTTCACGCTCAGCGTCTCGCGGCGCCCACGGAGCCCGGCACGTGACGCTAGCTCTGTACTGATCAGAGTTACAGTTGATCCATCGTCTAATAATGCACTTGTATTGAAGATGCCGTTAGGTCCATGCACAGTTACGGACACAACTTTCAGCAGTACTTTACACTGTTTTTTCTTGATATGAGTGATTGTTTCAGGTGCTACCGGCGGAGGCGGCGACGACGGTTCGGATGCAGCTTTGTTATCTCTGTTCAGAGCTTGAGGAATTTTGTAGTGCAATAACTTGTGGTGTGGTTGACCACAGTTCTCGACGTCACATGCTGTAGCTGGACAAGTTGCTCTATCGTGATTTGAATTCATACATTTGAAGCATAAACGGTTTCACTTCACGAAACTCCATCGATCTCTACGTAATGCTTTCCGAAATTTCTTACAGTCCTGTAGTTTGTGCTTTGACATGCGACAAAACTGGCATTTATCATTGTTATCGTTTCTTTTATTTAATAACACTGCATCTTGTAAAACACAAAAGGATGCAGCGTTTTTGTTGTTCAAGAGAACCATAGACGACACTTTCGAGGCTTCATCGCTTAATAATTCCGAAATATTGAACCATGTTGGCATTCTTCCTTGTTTGATGAATGTGTAGCTGTAATCTGCCCACTTTGAGAGCAGAATTGGTGGCAACTTTGATAATATGCATGTAGATATACCTATACCATTCAGGTATTTATCTTGCCCAATCACTTTGACGGCGGCAACACAATTTCTCACTTTGACTGAGAAGGGCACAATATCTTTGTAATATTCTTGTGACACATGATGTAACTTCTTGATATCGACCATAATGCGTGACAAAATGATGTCAGGATTCCCAAATTGTAGCACGAGTCTAGACATTACTGTTTCAGGCGAGGTTGCACTTATCTACAAGGCTGAGACAGCTTCGCGAGCTGATCCTTTCAGACATTTCCTTAGGCGCCACAAGTTTTCGTTATCATTGAAATTACATACTTTAGACGATTCTTCATACGCCTGTCTAAAGTGTAGCCACTCCATGGGGTCACCAGAAAACAATGGTAATTCTTTTGGCGTACAAATTCTACTTAACAGCTGAGCGTTAAGTCCATTTTTGGTAGAAGCGGCTGCAAGGTCTTTCAGTGCCTTGGCCAGCAGGTGAACCGTTGCATCAGTGCCGACATTCTGTGTGGTCGGCGGGCACGGCACGTCCGATGAATGACCCTTGTCGTGGACGGGCTGTACCTCCAGTCCTCGGTTGCTGCGCTCTAGCCACTCTTCTACACCCTTGTTTGTGTAATCTGACTGTATACTACGATCTCTGCTAAATTTGCCTCTAATCGTTTATTAATTAAGTCTAATTCTATGCTCACAGAGGAAGATGAAGACCTTTTAGAGTTTGCTTTGCATACTTGAAACGTTGTAGACGGCAAAATTTCCACCGCGGATAGCGACCGTGGTTCCTTTTCTAGAACACTTTCGAGGAGAGCTTTGTCACCTTGACACTGTAAGTCTTTTACACTTACTTGTTCCTCGCTCGCTGGTAGTGGTGGTGGAACCTCTTGGATCGAAGACTTCGCCTGTTGTTCCGCTAGCTTCTTTGAAGCACTTCGAGTGATCATTGTTGGTGGAGAATGAAACATTGATCCGGCTTAAAGGACCAACTGTAATGGTCATGAAGGGTTCAATGTCCAAGAAAATAGCGGGTATGACACGTAAACGAATAATTAACTTTAATTTAGCAAAAATAACAGAGACATAGTACAATAGCTTTTCAAAGACGATGACAGACAACAAGATAAAAAAATGCACATCACTTTGACGGCTAAAAAGAAAACCAAAATATTCAAGAAGTTCTTATGCGAGTTGCGTCGCTTACAGCACGGTACTGCAGATCAAATTAATCCCACAGCCAAATCATATAAATCTGCGTATTGAGTGTGGATCTTTGAGACTCCTACTACCATAATTGTATTTTTTGTAATTCGTTCAGTCGATAATGTATATGGTCACCCTACACTACTTTATTACTTTTCGATTTAAATAGATGATCAATAATAACAATGGTGATACATAGTAATATTTATGAAGTAAGAACATAACAAAATAAATGTTAATTCACAATCCTTGTTTCTTATTTTCATTATTTATAGCTCAGAACGCTGTTATGTGGTATAAATTATTGGAATGTTTGTCTTTATTTTTGCATTACACTTTTATTATTTGACTTGTATTCAATTAAATATAAAGTAAGTATCAATTTCTAAGTTTAGTAAAAGGAATAAGTAAGAAGACATAAATAAGACAGAAGAAGCCTTAGTTTTTTTTTTATTGGAGACCTCGGCAATAAGTAAACTTGTCCTCAACAAATGAGCACTTGAACATTTGGGTGCGATTTTTATGTAGTAGCAGTCGAACGCTTTGACGGTAAACACGTCTCAGTGCTCGTTAAAACTGTTAAAGTCACACATCTCGGATGCTTAAAAAGGATTTTGTTTTATATTTTCGATATTAATAACAAAATCATTAAATAACTATTATCACTGTATTGTAAATAATGATATTTGGTGATGAAAACATCGTAAAATCATTTTTAAGTGAAGTCGCAAAAAACAGCAGGAGTTATAAACCATCTCAATTGTAAAGACTCTTACTAAAATAATGAATCATACGATCGCATGCCCACTTAAATTGTTCGGGTCATGTGCGATGATTCCGTTCCATTTGTGTGAGACGCTATTGTTTAAAGATTTTTTTGTTATTATAAAAGTATGAATGTTTTTTTTTTTCAATGTGACTGCTTTATTGTTTCTATAAATATTACAGTATCATATTATCAACTTAGTTTAGTCTAAGAGCATTTTATTAAATTACAGATACCTGCCATATATATTTATTTATTCAAGAACACCAACAGCATAAAGGTACATTCAACATTGGTTTACAAAAGTATTTAGGAAAGGTAACAAACGTCCATCCATCCTCACAAACTTTCGCTTTTAGAAACAATTAATCTTGGCTATAACATAAAAATTTGCTAGTACCCCTTGTGTGCAAGTTTAGATGTTATAGTCATTCTGGGTTTGAATGTAATAAAGGTCTGAACGTAACAACGACCGAACTAAACTTGAATGAGTTTGTGTCAACATACGTTCCACATGTATTTTGTTTAATATACTTATCTGCTTATTTACTACCAGCTTCTACTGCTTCTGAAAACTTTAACTTTCATTCTGATTGAGTGATTTAACAGAAAACTAAGTTATCGCTCCGCGCGTTATAGAAATATCATTACTTGAAACATAAATCAGAATACACAGTGGTAAGAATAAAAAGCATAGCACATTCTGGACTTACCCAAAAAAAAGTATTACGTTAATAGGTACAAGTAGGCAACTTCATCCCGACACGTGTTTGATGTAATAAGTTGGGGCAAGCGGGTTTCTAGTAGATAGAATGAATGAAACCAAAGGGTCACTTAACAGGTTTATTTGGATAGAGACACAGAATTCAGGGTAGTGGGTTTAAGTTCTCTGTGCACTGTTCACTGGTCACTTTCTTAGAGAGAAAGGAACGTTACTGCCCTGGGCTTGGCTGCGCTGCAGAACGTGGTCCGGCGTGAGGTCACCGGGCAGGCAGCAGGGCAGAGGAGCGACTCCAGAGGTCACCAGGCGTGGGCAGCACCACGCACGGATGCACGACCGCGTGTAGGCACGGTCCGCTCAGGCAAGGGCCTCTACACGTGGCGGGCGTGGGGTCTCGGCACCCACGAGCCACGTGGATGGCAGGTCAGGCGGCGGTAGCGGCCGCGTGTGTAGTCCGCGTGACTGGCGTCTCTCCAGCGGTAGGGCAGAGGCAGCAATGACGTCAGTCAACGGTAGGCAGGAAACTAGCGGCGAAGCCTAATTCTGGAACCCCGTTTATCTCGGGGTTATTTAGACTTACTGCTTGAGCTGCTTGTTGCGAAGGAAAGGGCACGTTAGGCGTCAAGCAGGGATATTTATAACCCAATCCATACCACGACACCGAGTGACGTGGTGGGAATTTGAAAGATTTAGAGATGTCACTCTCGTGAACCGTAACTAGTGATGTGCGTTTTAGTTGATCTGTAGGAAATCGACTACAACGCCACAAAGTTCTATTTCAAAGTGTTAAACAATACTGCTTCGGTGGTCCAGTGGTTGCAATCGCTACTGCTGAGCATGAGCTCCTGTGTTCGATTCCCAGGTCGGGCCACGTGTTATTGGGTTTTTCTATCTGGAATGACTCAGTAGCAGCCCGGAGTATGGATTTGTGCCCTGTTCATGGCAATGGGCTCGCCCCCTATTATATGGGACTTAAGCATAACTGGCGAAATGTGGGTGTACACCTCTGTCCAACCCTTCCGGGAAACAAGGCGTGATGTTATGTTATGTTAAACAATAAACAACATTGCGCAATACAATGTTTTTAATGTTTAACTCTCGTCGTCCGCATCCCTCGGCGATGAGCTGACTAATGATACGATAGTCTTGGGGCTGATACTCGTAGTATCTTTGTAATTCAAATTAAAATCATGAAAGTCCTATGCCATGTTGAACTTTCCACTGTTTGTGAAGTACAATTTTTTTTCATTCCATTTTTCTCCATCCATTACACTCAACTTCGTTTTCCGAGGGAAACGTTAACTATATTGCCAGGCTTCTCCGCACCCTTTCAGTGATCGAATTTATCAACGTTGTATTTGATATAGGTTTTTGAGTTATTACTACAGAAGGGTTCCGATATTTTAACACCAGCCCAAAATAATGCTTCATACACAAACGCATCAAACGTATAAAGTAAATTTGCTTTCCAAACATTATAAAAGCCAATATAGCAGAGGCTCTTAGAAAACATATCGACAACAAGAGTTTGCTAAGCAAACAGAGAACGGTCGAGTACCTCACGCCGACATTAAATTTAATAAAAACGTTTCGGAAGAATCTGGAATAAAGTTTTTGAATTTCCTCTCCAGCCGAGGGTTTGGATTATTTTGTAACTTCTATAACTTATTATTTGAGGGAAACCGCTGGGGAAAGGTTAGCTTAAGTTAGGTTTTTGTTCATTCGGTTAACGACGAGTATCAAATTCTATGTTAGTTTGACTTTACCATTAACCGTGCCAGTACAGTTTTATCCAAGGAGAGTAGATTTATTTATATAGTCGTCATAGCCTTTTATTAAATGCATTATATTCATTTGCATGTTTCCAGTTACTTGCATTGTTGGCATACTAATAACTACGGTGACAACGCAAAAATATGAAATCATGGTGATGGTCTGATGATGGAGCCGGAAGGAACTCCTCAACATAACAAGATAGCACCAACGTGCTTGGACTCATTGCATATGTAATGAATAGTGCTTCTCACCTGTGTTTTCCTCAACTAGCTTGGGACCAGTTTCAGTCTAACCGAAAGCAGCTGATATTAAGCTGCATTCTTTCATTATTCCAAATTAATTTCGTTTGTCATTACTTAATTTTGTAGCCATATTTAATCTTATCACGTGACAGTATCATGACAGAATAAACTCAGGGACGTGTACAAGCCTACGTCATTATGCTTCCCTCAGCACTTAATTAACGCTTAAAAAAACCGAGAATGCTCTACCAACAAGAATTAAAAATCAAAGGGATCTCAATTTAATTTCAAAGGATCTCAAAATTATGATAACCTACAGAGCACATAAAATTCCGAAACATCAAACCAACATTAGACACGCGTTTAATATATTCAATACTGAAATAATACAACGTTTTACAATATAATAATTATAAAATAGCAACTAGGTAAGAAAGTAATTAGCATGAGATATGTAGCTAAAAATAAGAAGAATACGTTGCTCTTAGAACATTCTGCTTCCTTAGTTGTAATGTACCTACATCATCATAATAAAAATAAACGATGAGCCAGCAGCGGTGAGCTAGCTGTTAGTATGAATTTCTCAAGTCAAGCGGCTACACCTGAGCACCTCTGTTATTTAATAAACATGACCAGTACCTACAGAGTGTTAAGAATTTCACAGACTTATCTCTGTTCAGCTGCGTTATTATGTACCAGTGCGGATTCCATAAGCGATGAGGTCATTTAAATAATTTAAATATAATATGATTTATTAAGAAACGTAAAGGTTTTGTTGTACTTTTAGTATAAATTATAGAGGTTCAGAACATACACTTTGAAGTAAATGGGGCTTATATGCTGAAATTTGTCTGTTTGGTGACAATTTTTTTGACATATTATTATTTTCGATGATTTTCTGGCTTTTTTTACATGGTTTATATTAGAACAGACAGTTTTCATCAAGTGTTATTACTATCCAACGTGAATTACGACAAACTGAGGTAATGCCATGTGCGGCTATTGAGCTGTGTCACATGCATGATAACTATTTGTTGAAATACCCGCCTACCGTACCCTACTTAATTTATGAAAATGGATTTAAATATCACGAATATGATTTTGACTGTTAAGCAGGATACCGGAAATTTGTTCAATAAATAAATCTGAATCGTACTCGTAAAGCATTTCAATGATCACAAATAAACTGAAATAAATTTACAAGTTTACTTTTATTTTATTCTTATTACCCAGCATACACAACTTTGCTGAAGCGTAGTTGCGAAACGTGTGGCACACGTTTTGTTGGTGTTGCGATATAAATGTAATGAGTAGGTTAAATGGTCTATGGTTATGTGAAATATTCAACTATCAGTAAAATAGACAGGCAGGCCAGCTTACTCTAAAATGTTAATGTGAAGGCGAAAGCGTCAGGGTAACCATGATTCGCGGCCATAACAAGTATTTACTTAAATAATCATTATCATAAAAACATGAATACAACTATCTGAGTTCATAATTATTACTGTACTGAATGTCTATTTTATGACAATTCTAAATTGAGGTGTACTGTTGAGTCTAATGATTATAATTCTGTTAGGACATATTTGTTACGGTCGCAAATCATATTTTAATCAACATAAACAACCCGGCACTGAAGTGCACATTTGCAAAAGGCGTGAGAAAGTTGTCATTTCGCGAGCTAATTTAGAGCATCCCCCTTAAACGTCTCTAGTAGAAAACCAAAATTTAAAACAAATTTACGTGAGAAAATATTAATTTTATATATACAATTTTACGCAATACTCGCACGCCCATAAAATATTGCAAAATAGAAAGAGACACACAGAGAGAGAAATAAAGACGTTACGTAGCGTTTTCTATCAGTTAACTCATAGCGCATGACGCTTTAATTAAAGCACCGTGAAAATTTTCACGATCCAAAAATGTGAAAATTTTAACGGTCGTCATCTTGGATTTACATTTTGATCTTACTATCGACTGGGTGCTTAACCCTTGAAAACCAATAAACAATCTACTACTACTAGTCACAAGAAGGGCGCTTAACGCATTTTCGTTAATTGACTGTTTCTACCAGTTTACTCCTACCGCAAGCCGCGTACCTAAAGTACTTCGTTCTAAAAATCTTAACAGAAATGGTTTTAGTTACTGTAATACTATACGTTTTTTACCTGTTTCATAACTACGCTAAGGTTAAATTGAATGACTATACTTTCGATAAACAATCCATGTTTGATTGGTATTGAGTTTTAGAATACTCTTTATTATGTACACCTTTTATATTACAGACAAAGATGTAGAAATTTTACATGTGGTAACAAATGGGGGTCTTCTCGCTAAAAGAGAACTTTAACATACAACCTTTGGATGGATTAAAGGGAGAAGTAGAGACAATACTGAATGTAGTCAGTAGTGTATTATTTACATATTCATTAAATACATACAACAAACTTAAAACATATATTTATCTACACTTAAATATCGATACCAATATTATAAAGAGGAAAGATTTGATTGTTTGTTTGTATTGAATAGGCACCGAAACTACTGGATACTACCGGATACGACTACGTCATGATAAGAGGGGGTTGTAGGGCTGAACAGAACCCTGTAGAGCTGAAATCAGATATAAGAAGGCCAAATATAAATCTTATACAAAAGTTTTGAAGTCGCAGAAGTTAAATGTATATTTTGCATTCGGTCTGAATGTAATTGTTCAATTGAAATTAAAATCCCGACCCCATTCAGCGCAAAGAGTATTCCAGTGTAAAATTGTCGACGAGTGTGGCTGTATAATGTTATGTGCCCAAAACTTGACAAATACGTCCTCTAACGATCGGCACAGCTTAATAGAATGATCAATCTTATGCAAACGATGACTTATACTGTCAGCTTCACAATAAATGGACTTTTGTGTGAAAATTTACCTTATTTTTATGGTATCGGCTAAAGGTCGCACTCGGAGTAAGCGGGAAATATTTTCACCAGAAACTTTAATTGAAAAAGGGTCACAAAATGTGTGACACAACAACGTAGCAATAATACATTTTATCGACGTACCCAAAATAACGTATTTTTAGGAGATAGAAAAACTTAAAAAATATAACATAGGCTTTGAAGACTTGTATGGTACATAGTAAAAAAGCACTTATCCCCGTCGATCTAAAAATAACCTACCTACTCAAACAATAGATTCACATGTATTTAACTTAACTTTTGAATGACTGGAAAATGGGTCTTATGTGAATAAGCTCCTTTAAGAATAAACGTAATACTGTTTTTTGTGTTTTTTTTTTCATTATATTTATTTCCTCACCATAATATTAAAGTGTGTAACCTTAAAGATAGAAACTTCAGCCATTTAATGTTTGACCCCACTTATATCCGTCAACTTCATCCCTCAAGGTCGGTACCTTACCGGTTAACTGACGAAGATCTCAGCCGCTCCACCCCTGTCACACGCAACAAGACAAACAAACGGAAACGGATAACTCAGCAATAAATAATCATCTCGTTTGAGAACAAAACTCAGTAGAAAAAAAATCGTTCTTGTATTTCAGGGTCAATCTAATTTGTATAAGATTGTAGAAGATGGTTCTAAGAGTAAAGGGTCCTGGTTTGAGACAAAAGAAAAAAATCGCTTCAGGGAAAGTATAATTGGGTTACAGAAATTAGGCTGTTGGTATTTTGTGTTTAATTTCCTGGAACATGATTTTTCTGTAAGGAATATTAACGTATTGTTTTATTAGTTATGAGAGCATATTTTATTGAGGTTTCCAATTGTTATGGCTTAAAAATAACATTCCGACCTTATTATTTTCGTTTTACTGAAATTACCCCAGAATCCTGCAACAGCCAGGAATAAATATAATATTTACCTGACGCAGTATTCAAAGTCTTGAACTAACAGAACAAAAAGCAGCTAATCTAGACAGCTTTGTTCCGCTTCGATGTTGTATGTAGTCTACTTTTCTCTATTGTCACCAGGCTCTGTTTCCGAGAATTGTTTGTAAACACTATTGGTTTCAGTAAAGCAAAGGGGTTGTATAACTCGCGCCGGTGTTTATTTTTAGGGTTTACGATTTCATCTATCAGTGTTAGAGTCAAATAGGACAAAAATTGGATTTGAACATGAGATCAATAACTTATTGCAACTACTGATTTTTCTTTACGAAAATAAAACTTTAAAAATTATTTCACGATTTTTATAAGTAGCTGTGTAGCCTCGGACAAATTCGCCGTATCATTCCTAGCTGGATAATGTTCTTCTTCTGTACCCAGAACAATTGCAACAACTCAGCCATTGAATGAATATTTATAAAGGGTAAATTAGTTGGTAATGTTTGTTTAGTTCTCCACAAACACAGCTAACAATGCCAATTGAAACTTTTCTTGTTTTGTTAAGTTGCGCAGTGAAAGTTGTGAGTGCCCGCACTCGCGAACTGCCTATACTGACGTCATTTATGTTGCTGTGTAGCTGTTTCCCTAAAATTACCGGAATTCGTAACACACCTACTACGTTGGCAATTGCTTTCATTTTGACAGTTCAAAAAAATTCATTGCGTTATTAACATTGTCGAGCAGACGTAGTAGCAGTTGTAGTTTTTGCCATAGGGTTTACCAGAACCTGCTACACGCATGTCGGTCGCGAACAGACGAATTAATTATTAAACCTATGAAGCAGTTTGGATCAGGAATTTCCTTTGGATTATGTTTGAAAGTGTGTTTCGCGAGTAGTGTTCGTACGATTTTTGTTAGACAAGCGAGTTGTTGACCACGGGCAATTTTGTGGTTTCACATCACACACATTCACATCTCTACCTCTATTCAATCAGTTCCATTCAGCTGGCAAGTTGGATGCCGATCTCGCTATAAGCTGGGTATAACAAGAATACAAGAGTGAAGCTTTGTTTTATAAAGTTATGTTGCCAAAAGTCGTTAATACGCAAAAAAATGCTCATTAATTTAATTTTTTTACAAAGTTAGATACTAGGTTACGCTGAAAATAATGATTTGGCTGGAGCGTACATTTCCCACGAACAAAGGTCAGATTATATCATAGACTTAAGTAGTAGATATACTACGTATCAGACGACCCACTTTCATGGAGAGAAAATGGTTACTATCTATATATTGTCAAAAGTTGGAAGATTAGAACATGACAGTTTGTTTTTTTTTAAATTTAGATTATGAGTTTTTGCCAAAGGCTTACACATAAAGCCTCAAATACCCCGTTGTACTCAGGTTGTACTGTATTCAGATCTCAATTTATTTTTTTGCTGTAAGCAGCAAAATTCCAATGAGCTTGTATGAGCTACTCGGTAACATGATGATTACAGGGAACTACTGAGAAATATGTAAATGAAACAGCAAATCATACTTATTCAAGTTTCTACTTTTTACATATATATAGAAAGTCACGCCTTCGTTCCATGGGGGTTCTGTGGTGTCTGTCTAGGAATCACAGAACCACCTGAAAGCCTAGAAGCCACCTGCTACTATCCTTACATACTCCTTTTGCCTCGTTTACGTATTTTTATTTTTTATTAAATGCTTTAAGTTGCATTCTTGAAAGAGATTTTACAACTAATCGGGATACATCAGCCTTTCATTATTTTAATTATAATACAACACCATTTAAAAATTACTCATTTTAAGCCATGGTCCCTGAACGCCTTTAAAATTTGTTTTCATGTGTTTTTGGAAGAAACTCCAATGAGTAAGTATCTGACATCGAATACGACACGAAATGTGAACGAATCTACAAGTTTGATCATCGGAAAATCACTTATGGCGTACCCCAGGGCAGTGTTTTAGGGCTTCCTATATTTATAATCTTGTCTATAATAGTTGAAATGACAAACATGATTATAATAGATCTGCTTCTGATTGTTACTAAACCAAGAACATTAACGCGTTTATAATTAACACTTGCTTGAGCTAGCAGTATCCTTTAATATCGTTGAAATTTATTATAAACGGTTGGTATTGAATTAACTTGGTGTGAAATATTGAAGTACATAATGGTATAGGGTTAATTTAAATAAATAAATGATGATTGATATAGAAATAATATATTACTAGGATATACGATATGGACTTATTAACTTAACATAGCAATTTTTTGGTACATGTTTTGTGATTAAAAATATCCAGTAATTCCTAAACATGCAACATATAATAGATTTTATGTCTTATAAAATTAAACCTGATTTTATAAACTCACGGTGAATGCAAAGGTATTACTTGCTTAACTATAACAAGATGGTCCTAAACACACCACTGTATGTGAATTACAGAGACTTTAAGGAAACCGTGGGCTAATGCAAATTATTCAAATAAGGGTCAATCCTCCACTCCACCTTGATTACTTATTCACCTAGTAGCAGATAATTATCATTATCTTGCCCTTTTCCTAATTTATTTGTCCATACTTCACTATTATTTATTTATCCGCTTTTGCCTTGTCGTACCAAACATTTTGTGAAAATGGATTTATGTATTTCGTCGGAGTTTCGTCGTTCGGACGGACGTCAAGCGGGTGTTAGCTCAGTCAGTTAATTTTTGGTTTTTAAAATAAAACAAGTAGTCCATTTAAAGTATTTATTGTTTCAAAGTCATATGTATAAAGTCACACTCAATATAGTCTATCATATTTTGAAACAGTGATATAAAGGGGCAGCAGAAGTGCAAAACAATAAACCTAAAAACTAAAGTGCAAAAAAGTACCTACCAGTACAAAAAGTGAAAGTTATAACGTTTAGTTTCAAAAGTTGAAAAAGCCCGGGTATCGGAGTGCGGTCTGGTGTGTGTTGTGTTGCAAGCGGTGCAGCGTTTTATGGTGTTTGTCACCCCATTATACTTCCCATACGTTTATCCCATCATAAACACAATTTGTTGGTGCAGCGCCATCTTTTGACGCTCCAGGGTACCAAGTCAGCAACATCGACCGCTAATAAGTGCGCAGTTAATTATTGTACGCAGCAACATGCCGGCAGCAAAGTGTGGTGGTTGCGCAAAATTTATATCGCCCCTAGAGGCCGCTAGGTGTTGCACCTGCAACGCCCTCTTTCATCGAGCATGCGCTTTCCTACCACTGTCGGGTTTTATTAAACCCACCTGGATGAGCACTACCTGTAATAACACATCGGTTAAGAGCAAGGCGGATGCTGCGCCAGCAGAGGTATATGAGATGGATGAGTCTATGGATACCAGCGGCTTGAGTTGCAGCACACTGGGTGATACTAAAAATATTGCCCCAGGTTTGTCTGCCATCCTAAGCAGTTTTAAACAGGAGTTGCAGGCTGAGCTTCGCGTAATGTTTAAGGAGGAGTTGCGGGCGGAACTGCAGGCCATGCAAAAACATTTTCAAAGCGAATTACAGAGTCTTCGTTCGGATTTGACTCAGCTCCAGGAGGACAGAGATCATACGAAAGGGTCAATTGAGCAGTATGAAAAGCGAATGGATGGCATGGATAGCAGAATGGATAGTCTGGACCATAAACTTACTGCCACGGGCGGGTCGGGAGTGATAGAGGAAATTGCTAAATTAAAGCGTGAATTGAACGACCGGGACCAACAACTATTATCCAACGATTTGGAAATCTCGAATTTGCCGGAATTAACTGCAGAAAATCTCACGCATACGGTGAAGATAATAGCCACAAAGTTAGGCGTTAAGCTTGAAGATCGCGACTTAGTAAGCGTGGACCGCATGGGCGGCAGGCAAGTGAATGCTGCAAGCGCTGCGGGCCCAGTGGAGACCCGTCCGCGTACGGTGGTCGTGCGCCTAGTGCGCCGCGACCTGCGTGACGAGCTGTTGCGCGCAGCCCGAGTGCGGCGCGGGGCAAGCACCGCGGATCTCGGGATGTCCGGTCCATCAAGTAGGTACTACCTTAATGAACGCCTAACGAAAACTAACCGTCAGTTATTTCGGCGGGCACGACAGGCGGGCCAACGTCTCGGTTGGCAATTTGTGTGGACGAAACATGGCCGTATCCTTGCGCGACGTAAGCCTGGTGACAAGGCGAGGCTCATACGCAATGAGGTGGATCTACTGGAGGTCTGTGGACCAGATGGTGAAGAACTCCCTCAGAACTAATTCTATTAATATTAAGTTTAGTTTATTTTTTATGTTAAGTTTTGTTATTTTCATAAAGCTGTTAAGTCAGTTTATCTTTGTTTTGAAAGGTTCTGCATCTGGTACTGCACGTCTTGACTGTGGGAGAAACAGGTATGCATCTGTTGTTGGTATAGCGTACGGGTATCAGTATAAGATTATTTTAGCCTTTTTCATATCTGTTTCACTATCATTGCTCTGCTGTGTTGCGTCTCTGTACCCGTTTTTTACTCAATTTGTTATTTATGCGTACTATTGTTGTTCGTATGTTTCGTTTCTACACGTATTGTCTCGCTCAACCCTAGCTTTGAAAGTGTATCTTCATATTTCATGCACAGATGCCGCGCAATAAACATATTAGATTTGGACTTCTGAACGCCGGCTCATTATCAACAAATCATGATGAGTTTATTATTGCTATGAATCATCACTCCGTCGATGTCATGGCAATAAATGAGACGTGGCTGCGGGAGGGGGAGGAGGGCAGGGCGCCTGTGGTTCCTGGATATCAATTGCGTCATAAGCCACGCCCGGAGACCATCCGTGGGGGGCGCGGGGGAGGGGTCGCGTTTTATATTAAAATCGGAACCAGCGCTAGAACTAGAGCTCACCCACATCACCCACAGGTGGAGCAAATGTGGATTAATATAACGGCTAAGGGAAAAAAATTACTTGTAGGAACTGCATACCGGCCTCCTTGGTTGGATTTAGATATCTACCTAGACGCGATCACGGACAGCATCTGTGCATTGGCTCCGTACGATAACATTATTTTATTAGGCGATCTCAATGTTAATATGCTTGACATAAATAATTCTAAAACAAAAAAGCTTACGGAATTTCTAGACTACTGGAACATGGATCAAATTGTACTCATGCCCACGCACTTCGTAGGGGACAGTGCTACTCTGATCGATGTGGTATGTACTGATGCACGGTATCGGGACGTTGTTGTAGACCACATAACAGAACTAGGCCATCACTCGTTCGTAACTTGCGAAATCATTTTTAAAAAAGAGAAACCATTACGAAAAAAGGTTACATATCGACCGTTTAGAGACATATCAGCTGATGATTTCCGGAGAGATTTGGAGGCAATCCCGTGGGATTCAATCTGCAAACTACAGGATGTAAACGACATGGTGAATTCCTTCAATTCACATGTCATTGCACTTTTCGATGCCCACGCACCTTTAAAAACTAGAATTTTCAAGGAGCAACCTACGCCATGGATAACGGACATTATAAAATTAATGTTTAAGTTGAGAAACGATGCCCGCTATCAATATCGTCAAACCAAACTGGAAGCGCACAAACATTATTACTTGGACCTTAAGCACCAAGCAATAGTTGGCTTATTCAATGAGAAAAAAGCATTCTTCACTAAGTATATAAATGACAATATTAACGATTCAAAATCATTATGGTACAATATAAAAAAGCATGTGCTTCCAGTCAGTGGGAACGGCGATGGGCTCTTAGGGGAATTTAACGACCCAGACGGGATAAACTCAGCGTTCCTAGATGTTCCGGGCGACCCTAATGTGAACACTACCCCACAATTATTTTTTGAATCTAATAGGTACGGGTCCGCGGAATTCAAAATGATGCCAACAGACCCGATGACAGTTTTAAATATTTTAAAAAGTATTTCAACAAATGCGCAAGGGATTGACGGTATATCGATGGAAATACTGAGTCTTACACTCCCGCAATCATTAGCTGCTATAACTGAGATCGTTAATAGATCTATAAGCTCGAATACATTTCCTGATCTGTGGCGTAATGCAATTGTGCGGCCTATCCCAAAAAAAAATAATCCACAGAGTTACAAGGATCTTCGTCCAATAAGCATATTGCCATGTTTGTCCAAGGTGTTGGAGAGAGTAGTGTATCTGCAGGTCTCCGATTTTATACCCCGGAGGCATCATATCACACCGTATTTAAATGAACACAATGTATTAAAAATGGCTGCACGACGGAAACTACATTTGGCCGTTTTAATGTTCGGTATCATAGAATCACACAAACCCGAATATTTGTTTAAAAAAATCTGCTGGAGGCACGAGCACTACAGCTACTCTGCTCGTTCGACGTCCAACCCGATCTCGATGCCTCGACATAGGACCACAGCCTTCAGAGGATGTTTCAAGTATGCTGCCTCTCGCTGCTGGAATGATTTACCACCTCCCATAAGATCCCGGAAAACCAAACGAAATTTTAAATTACATCTGAAAAAAAAACTACTGGAAAAACAAAAGGATGATCAGCAAATATTTTATAAATAAATACTTACATAAGGTTTATCATCTATGGGCAAGGTACATCAATAGCCAAGCGGTGCGAGGCAGCCGGCATCGGCATAGTGATTAGCGGTGCTCGATGGCGAATGGCTCGAAATGGCCGTAATGGGCCATGTGTCGCCTCGGTTGCATCCCGTAGTCCTTCCTCGCGGCGATAGCGATGTATAGGCGCTTGTTTTTATACACTAAGCGCCTCACTTTTGATTAAGCGAAAGACACAATTAGGTTCACGCGCCTACTATACCACAAAACTAGCCACGCGCGACATGCGTGTAGTGCAGGCAGGGCGCCCGATGACGAGCAGTACGTCATCACGCTCAAAGGCGCAGTAGGGAAATGCATCTAAATAGTTAGCAATGTGCGGGTGTTCGCGCGCGCGCAGGCGACGCTAAGGTGATAGTGGGTGGGAGCGAAACAAGACACTTTAGTGTGCAACTGTGCAGGTGTTATGTATTTTGGGTGGGTACCCAGCATTTAATTATTTTAATGGTGTTGTTTTTGTTATTATATAAGCTATTATATAAATGTTATTTGATATGTAGCTTTAATTTTTGAGAACCTACTTACTGTTTTAGTTGTTTTAATTTATTATGTACTAATTTTCATTTAATGTGTTGAGTCCCTAAACCTGACTTGGTTTCCGTACGTCTTTTTTGGGTGACCACTGAAAATCAGCGCTGTGCTGTAGGCCCACTATAGCACAGCATCATGCTGAGTGGAAGCCTTCTTGTCACAGTCACGGCGTGCAGCTGCCGAGTATTTATGTTCTGTGTTGTAATAATAAATCAGCTTTGTTTTTTTTTTTTTTAGTTGTGTATGCGATTTATTTTGTATGCACCTGTTTCTGTGACAAATAAATCTATTTTTCTTTCTTTCTTTCTTTCTATTTAAGGTATTTATATATTCATACATTTATACAGACAAGAAAAATAAAGAGAACAGAAAAGTACGTACATACGCTAAAATGCGTATATACGCTTTAGAATGCAAATTTTTATGGAATTGTATAGTAAGTAGTTGAAATTTCGTGATGTGTAGTGTCTTTTCTTATTGTTTGTTTTTGTAAAAATTACTTGTACTCCGTACTATTTGCTTTGGTTTAAGAGAAGTACATCCCCTTTATTTTGCTGCTACCGTTTTCTTCGTTGCGTTTTTGTAACTTTTAAATTGTCTTCACTGTATCTTTAACTCAGGTAATCTGTGAAAACGTCGTAGATTGTACATGTACTCACTTAAAATCATTTTGTAAACAGATTATTATTTAATGTATTTTTTTTGTTTTCCGTATTAAAATAAATAAATAAATTACCTGGTCGTAGATAAAAGCATAAGAATAAACAGCCTATAATGTTTCACAGGCCTCCCCTTTGTGCACCAACTGTAGATGTTACATGTCTTCGACCTTTTTGGTTCTAGGAAATGCCGGTTTCCTCACGATGATTTCCTTCAGCGTATTGAGAGCATTGGTGATGAAATAAAAAGAGTGGTAATAGATAAGGTATTCGATACAAGAAGTCCTAAAGTACGCTACGCTACGCTAGCTAGCTATTTCTTAGCGTCGGCTGTTCTTGTCTCTCTCGAAACGAAAATTCATTTTCCAATATAGCGAATAAATAACCTACTGGCCAACAGTATTTAATGTATAATTTCATGTGGTAGAGTGGGAAATTCGTTATCATAACAGCTGGTACTATCGCAAAGGAAAATAATTAACAAAAGTTAATTCAAAGCTATGATTCTGCCCCTATGCCAGCTAATTCCTAGGAATATTTTATAGTAAAATCTGTGCGATGCCAGCCAATACATATTTAGTTTCAGTGTTGTCAAATTGAAAACAGATGATCAATCAAAATCTCATTGCAATAAATTCGCTTGAGTTAGGTACTCATAGTTTCTTTTTTTTGGTTTGCCTCTCTTTATACTTTATAGTTAAATACAATAATATTGAATAGGTGATCACAGATAATCACTAGCAACTGACTATACATATAGTTTCCAGGCTGGTATTTGATTAGACAATCACTACTAGAAATGGTTCTCGACCGGCAACCAATTAATTCAATCCATTCGTAAACCTATCAATTTGTTATAGGTTTACGAATCGATTGAATTAATTGAACCCAATTCTTTACTATAATAGTAAAGGCTCAATTTCATTTGTTCGTTAAGGCCCGTATGTGGGGCCGCACGTGATTTATGTAAAGCATACCGTAGGGCCCGTATTCGAGGAACCGTTTTCATTAGTCGACAGCACAGTACGTTTAGCAGTTGCTTTTAAGTCTTATTGTCATTGGATATGATTCTCCGCTTACATTTTACCGACCGATGAATTTCAATTGTTGCTACGCCCCCTACGGGGATTCTCCAAAGACAGTGTATCTACTAAGTTTTCAACTTATGACTTTCAATGCTGTAAATCGACCAAGATGTTGACTAATGAAAATGAGCCATAGAATTTGTTATGTTCTTTAGACACTACTACTACACTCAGTTACGTAAAAAGGAAATCGCTCTACGGTAAATTAATTCGATGAATATTTCACGCAGCGAGCTATAAATTCAAGTTCAGATGTATCCAAAAATAGGGGTTTAATAGTTAAGCCACTTCAGTGGGAACGATTGTCTATGGTCACAATGACTTTGTTCATTGTTTTTATTTTTAAATTTGTGTGGAGTTTGTAAGAAAAATCATCATATCTCCATTCTCGCACAATTGGCCGTTATTTTATTTCAGGGGCTTAATCCATAGGTATATTATTTTGAATTTTTTGACATACGCCATGACACGGCCAAGGGTGCGAGTTTTTTTTTAATTGACAAAGATTATCTGTTTGTGATGTAAGTCGCAGTCATCTTGTGCGATGTACGTGACGGTTGTGATATTTCATACCAATGATTTTTTATTATAAGTGTTGAATTTTGCCAAGCAGGTAATTTTGCTTGTAACACTCGCAGCAAATAATACGGCCCAGTCAGCTAACCTAAAATTACTCTTAAAATAATAAAGCTAGCGACATGAAGAAACTGTATGTTTTAAATAATTTACCAGTTACTAAAACAACACCAAATCTTGGTTTACGTTGAAAATTTAATGGTCTTAACGGGCTCTTATCATAGCTGCCAGGCGATTGGGCATGCTGTTTATTAAGCTTCCTATGCGATCTTGCAGGATATTGGTCCATTCTTCCACTTTCGCATGTATAAGGTCTCGAAGTGTACCTGGGGCAGGGTTTAGATTTCTTACACACCTCCCAAGCATGTTCTATTGGATTACAGTTTAAGCTTCTCGCGAGCCAGCCCATGCTATTGATGCCAACGTCCTGAAAATACTCATTGACAATTTGCCGACATGCTCACTAAGATTTTTTTTCACATAATCTTGCACTGGTTAGCGTACCATTTTCTGTCAGCATTAACTCCATGCACTAACTCCATTTACCACATGGTGACGGACTTAAACAATAGCGACACCCCTATTTCTTCTCATGGGTGTCGAAGAAGGCGACTAACGGTCTTACTAGAGAATGGGCAGCAGCGTTCTCTTACTATTTCTAAAAACCATACCGAAGCGTGTCGATTATGTCAAACCCAAAATGACAAGCACAAAGAAAAAATGGCTCCTAGTGCCCTGCGGCCCGCCTACCCTTGGCTACGGTAGCGGACAAGGCCGGGTGAGGCAAGCGGGTGCGAAGAATCCTCGGAAGTGATCCGGCTACCTCAATCACCGAAAACTGGACCTGGCAACATACAACACGCGTACACTGCGGACCGACGAGAAGATCACCAAACTTGAGGAAGAATTGAGCAGGTTACGCTGGAGTATAATAGGGTTATCTGAAGTCCGAAAAGAGGGGGAGGACTCGATAATCCTCAAATCCGGAAACTTACTCTATTTCTGGGAGGACGACCAGCAGTCTCAAGGTCTATCGTCCATAAGTCCCTTGTGAGCAAGGTGGTGAAACTTGATAGTGTGTCGAGCAGGGTGGCGTACCATATACTCAGAATATCCGAAAGGTATTTGCTGAAATTCGCATTTTGAAGGTTGAATGAGGTGGAGACCATGTATGAGGTATATTTCCAGAGCCATGCTTGGCTCTAAAACTCACTTCAACGTTGTCATGGCTTCTACGCGTAACTGGCCAAACGAGACGATGGTGAGCTGCGAGTGGGGCAATTTGGAGTTGGGCGACGGAACCCGCGGGGTCGCAAACTGGCTCGTTTTACGGAGTAAGAATGCCTTTTCATGATGAACTCCTTCTTTAGAATGCGTAAGCACAGAAAGTGGACCTGGCGGAGCCCTGATGGTGTAACAAAAAGTGAGTTCGACTTAATAATGTTGACGAAGAAGCAAGATGTCTCTGTGATTTTAAAATTGTCTGTATTAAACAGTTAGTAGTAGTTTCATGCATGAAACATTATACATTTTCAAGAATCAGGGATATTCGTCATCGACCCGTATTATTTGACTGCGAGTGTATTGCAGTTCACAACATAGCAATCACAAAGCTCATTCAATCTTCTCAAGCAGCTATATTAAAATTACGCCTTTTTTGTAACATTATAATTGAGTTGCATTATAATTGGGAGTGAATGAAAATGTTTAATCACAGCAATACAAACATTAGAATCAATCTTGATAAAATCTCGGATTGTATAGGTCAAGTATGAACCAAATTCAAAAATGGCTAGAGACGTAAACACCAAATTTAGATCATGGGATATACATCCAAGTCTTTAATTTGATTTGTCTATATCGACGTTTGCTGTAACGAGAAATTAAATTTTTTTCACTTACGGCCCAAATTTATACAACATCGTGTTTAGAGATTCAAAAATTTTAGGTTGTATACGTATGTGCGTTCTGAAAGCGGTTATAAGTTGTACGCTGCAAACAAAACGGAGATAAAGATATACGGTACAATCCCGTTAACTCAATTTAGGATTGCGCAGAGATTTTAAGTGGACATTTACGAGTATTGTTAGTGACGTCAGGCTAGCAATTTTAGGTGTAGAATTTATTGTGTCGCACAAACTTGTAGATTTGCATAATAAGAGACTAGTAGACAGTGTAACTAATTTAAGGGCAAATGGGTCAATCAAACGGTATAACGAAGCGTCAGTGAGAAGTATCCAAGACGATAATCCCTATCGTGAGTTGTTAGAAGAATTCGCAGATATTACAAAACCGGTGTCGTTTAAAGAACCGCCAGCACATGCAGTAGTGCATCACATCGTAACAAATGGTCCTCCGGTACACGCGCGTCCAAGACCCTTACCACCAGACCGTTATAATAAGGACAGAACGCAAATTGTAAGTCAGCGCTATACTGTTACATAGACGACGTAATTTTGGCTTCTGACAACGAAAGCATATACAAGGAGTATCTGCGTAAACTGCTTAAACGATTCAGGGAGGTAGGTATAACCATTAATCCAAGCAAAACGGAATTAGGTCAAGCGAAAGTAGACTTTCTAGGATTTGAAGTAACACAGGACGGAATCAAACCATTAACGGACAAAGTTAGGGCAATTACAGACTATCCAAGACCGGATACATTAGAGCAGCTACGTCGTTTTTTGGGTATGTTTAACTTCTATAGGTCACATTTACCTAATGCGGTGGTATATCAAGGAGAGCTCAATAATTTTTACACAACGCAAAGAAAAGAGACAAGGCTAATATACCGTGGGATAGCAAAAGTATTGAGGCGTTCGAGCAATGCAAAATCGGCTTGCAAGAAGCTACTGCATTGTTTCATCCCAGTGTAAACACGCCTTTATCAATAATGGCTGACGCATCAGATTCATGTCTAGGAGAAGTATTACAGCAAAAGGTAAGCGGAGAGTGGAGACCAGTCGGATATTTTTCAAAATAACTATCGCAAGCACAAAAAAAGTATAGCACGTACGACAAAGAGTTAACGGCGGTGTACGTGGCCATAGTTCACTATCGTAATTTGATAGAGGACAAATAACTATTTATACAGATCATAAACCATAAATTTACGCATTTACTAAGATATGTAACGATAAGGAAATACCAAGATGGGCTAGACAATAATTGCATATTAGCGAATTCACAGGCGACATACAATAAGTAAAGGGCCCAGTAAATACAGTTGCGGACGCGTTATCACGTGATGAGTATATTGTTTGTCCGGCAGAGCTCGATTTTAGCGAATTAGCTCAATCGCAGGTGCGATCAGGTTACGGCAGGGAATGACGTCCGCAGTAGATTGGCGTTCAGAGACGTAGTCATGCCGGACGGAGATAAGCAAATATATTGCTAAGTTTCAACGGGTAGTGCCAGGCCTTTCCTTACAGGCAAGTTTTGGAAAATGGCGTATGAAAACCTTAATAATATCAGCCATCCTGGGGTTCGTACTACGCGCAAGATGATTGCTAAAAGGTATTTTTTGCAAGGAATGAATAAGGATATTAATGAATGGACAAGAAGACAGAAAGCAAAAGTTAGTCGGCACACAGATTCAAACTTAACTGGTTTTCCACCATGTAGTAGGTTCGAACATATACATACAGATATTGTAGGTTCTTTGCCAACGTCACAACACGGGCATCGGTATTGTATAACTATTATAGATCGTTTTACGCGTTGGCCTGAAGCAATACCAGTTTCAGACATTACAGTTGATACGGTTTCCAGAGTTATTTACGAGCATTGGAATTATGCAGGTTTGGTTGTCCAAGACAAATAACGACCGACCTGGGCAGGCAATTTGAAAGCAACCTTTTTTAGCAGTCTTATGAGATTTTTAGGAATACAAAGAGTTAGGACAACCCCTTATTACCCTCAGAGTAGCAGGTTAGGAGAAATGTGGCATCGCTCGCTGAAAAGCGCATTAACCGCACGTTTGACAGGTAGTACGGATTAGGTGCGAACTGCAAACGGAACAGAAGCGACTCATGGGTTCAGTACGGCGGAAATGGTATATGGCAAAACGATTAGGTTGCCAGGAGATTTTTTCCACGTGCAAATTCAACAGGCTAGTGACCCGAGCATGTATGTAGGACAGCTTCGTCAAGAAATAAACTAGTTGCGAACCCCGTCAAGAGAGATTAGCGATTCATGTAAGGTTTTTGTGAGGAATGAGATGATAAAAAAATCACTTTGTCCTACCTATGATGGTCCATAAAGAGTTTTAAGTAGAAATGAAAAGGTTTTTTAAGATTTAGTTACTATATGTGATAACTGTGTTGCATAAGATTAAATAATTCGTTACCAAATACATTAGTAAATTGTATAAGTTGTAGATCTTCTGTGGTATCAATGAATTAAAGGCCTCGAAAGTGATTTGTTAACCGCAAATACGTTTGCGAACGTAATAACTTCAATGAAAATTCTTGTTTCTATAAAGCTCCGGATTGGTTTTTATTAATTCGAAAGCGCTTCAGACGGATGGGGAAACCAAACAATTGCTGTTAGTAGCTAGGTCTTTACTGGTAATTCCATTGCTTTTCCATTTATTTAAACAATGAAAAGTAGCGCAAAAAACAACTCAACAACCACCAACAAATTGCCAACTTACAACCGAGGTTCATTTGACTTGAAATTAATGTGAATTTAAATTAAAATACTTAATGTTAAACATTACACCTATTTAATCCGTAACCGTTGGTCTCAATTTCTCTTTCCACCGGGAAAAGATCAATATTTCACAAAACGTTAATTATTCAACCAAATTTATTTTATCGCCTTCAAATTATGCTACTTCAAAATCGATACACTTTCGCCAATGAATAATCCAATCATCAAAACATTTTTTAAACGCTTTTTTCGGAATTGAGTTTGGTTTTCGCCGAAAATTCTACTTTATGTCTTCTACCGAATGAAAACGGGTGACACGAAGTGGTAATTTGAACTGAGGAAAAAGAAAGAAGTCGGCTGTATCTGGTGAATAATAGATCCTTGATCGATGGTATTAGTTGAGTTTTTGGTAAACACTTTGTTGACAATGATGACCTTGTGCAAAGGCGCATTATCGGGATGCAAAATCCAAGAATTTTCTTTCCACAAATCTAGCCTGTTTCGTCTAATTTGTTCTCTTAAACGCCGCATAATGCTCAAATAATATTCTTTATTTGCCGTTTGACCTTCCGGCAAGAATTCTGAGCGCACAGCACCGCAAACAAAGAAAACAGTCAACATGACTTCGACTTTTGATCGATTTTAACGTGTTTTTTTTCGGTTTCGGTTCAGTTGGAAGGCGCCACTCCGAAACTTGTTGACTAGTTTGCACGTCAAACTCGTAAACCCACCTCTCGTCACCAGTAACAATGCATTTCATGAATGTCGGATCGGAATTGACTCGTTCTAGCATGTCCTCAGCGAATCGAATCGACTCGTGAGACACAGATAGTTCAGCGGATATATTTCTCAAACTTGAATGAGGATTTTCAGTGACTATTTCCTTCACTTTTGCGATGTTGATTTCAGTTGAAGACGTTGAAGACTCAGAGAGAGGCAAATCTTCCTTCACATCTAGACCGCTTTTAAACGCTTTGTACTACTCATAAGTACGTGTTTTTGCTAAAGTCAATTCACTGTAAGCCTTCTATAACATTTTCAGAGACTCCGAACACGAAATTTCATTGGCGATGCAAAAAAGACAAACTCTTTGTTCGATGTTTTTGTCCACTTAGAAATTCGCAATACAGACTAGATATTATCTAACTAAATAAAGAGCACTGTATTTAATCTTAACAACAGATGTTGATGACTCAAACTCCGAGCTTAAATGGAGAACATTGTATTCAGAATATAAAATAAAAAAAATAACGTATTACATTTTTGTCCATTGCCTGATCTCACTCAGCACCAAAGACAATTCACATGGCTCTTTATCTTGTGTGTGTTGCGACATTGTCAAATGACAATAACATAACTCAAACAATAGAAACAAAAACAAGATTGCGAAGTGAAAAATGACTACTTTTCTTAACAAAAGTGCAAGTATTGTTCCCTCCCCCTTGTTCCGTGCTTCTAGAATATTCACTACTACGTCAGAAAGGGCTGTGGCCGTCCCACGGCCCTTCCTTAAACCAGACTGAAGGTCGGGAAGCATGTTGTTGGCTTCTAAGTATTCTAACATTTGGTCATAAACCACCCTCTCCAAGACTTTCGACAAACAAGGCAAAATGCAAACTGGACGTAGATCTTTTTAAGTCCTTGGGTTACTGCTTTTGGGTAGAGGACGCACAATAGCACACTTCCATAATTCAGGGGAAGTATGAGTATCTATTGACTTATTTACTAATGTGGTGATAGCCTGAAGGGTGTTTGGTAATGTTAACATTATCATATCCAGACCCACTCCATCAATCCCTTTGGCATTTGACCCCAAGCTCTTAATAATTTTGGAAATTTCTTCCTCATTAATATTTCTCAGCTTAAATTGAGCACCAAAGCTAGCTGCGATGCGGGCAGTATGCACTGTCGTAGTACATTTGATAATGCCTTATTTATCTCATCTGGGTCATTAAAATGTTCTGGAAGGATACCTTCACTATGTTCTGAGAACACATCAGATATGAGATTTTTCCAAAGTTTTTTGGGTTTTTTTTATCTGACTATTAATGTGCCTATCAAAGTACACCTTCCTTTCCTGTAACAGTGTTGAAATAGCTTGTTGTTTTTTTTTAATCCATGTAATATTTTTTTGTGGTATCTAGCTTGTCCTTATGATAATTAATTTTTGCCTCATCTCACAGCTTAATCATCTATTAATTATTATCTGTTATCTACGGCGTGGGACGGTCTCTAAATATCTTACTCTTTATGGGGGCATGTAAGTAAAATAATTGGGTAATAACGAAATTAAAATTTTCGCTCATGCTATTAACATCTGGCAGTGAGCCGATTTCCAACCATGGCATTAATTTCAGGTGTACTGCAAAGTAATCTTCCAATATATCCCTTATAGGTCGATATATAACTAGCCTAGGTTTGCTTACTTTCCTAATGACAGTATCACATACCATGTTAATATTTAGTTGTCATCAATAATTACACGAAGTGCAGGACAGATTTCTTCATCCTTGTTAAGGACTATTTTCTTAAACACTTAAACTTAACCACTCAAACACAACACTTTAACTTTTAATTTAATTTAATTGCCTGCTAGGCTGCAGTCTAGCAGGTGACGATAGAAATAAGAATAGAATAATTCATAAAACACAAAACATTGTCAACACAACGGTCAGCATGTTTATGTGAACGTGTCTCATTATAATAATGTCTCGTTGAATAATGGAAAAACACATTTTCGCGTCACACTGTACACATAAACACACTACTTAATCGTGGCAGGACGTAGTTATTAAACACATAACTTTCAGCCTAAATAAACAGCCTAAACAAATATGCGAAGCTTATTTAATTAAGAACTTGAATATTGCCTTAAGAAACAATATTGTCATGTTTTGTTTTTGGGTGGGAAACCATCAAATGACTTCTCCCGCTCTGGGTGGAGCGGGAGGGAGTGTCAGACTTTTACTGACTAAAACCCACACGTGTTCCTTCAGTTGCCTGTGCCAGGGCCACGGTTATCTCTATCGAATTACCCGCGACCCTGAGGCGTCGCCCTAACGGACCCCGTGATTTTGTGCTGACATCTCTTTGAGGAGCGCCTACTGGACGGCGAGCTACCCATTGCTCGCCGTCCGCAAGTCCGGTGGCCGGGAATCTGCTTGCGATTCCCGGCGCCCAGGGCGTCTCCTGCGGCGACTAGGAGCATGAGGGCGCAAGGCTCTCTCCCTCACGCGCTCCGCCTCCTCCTTCGCGAGCACTACTGCTTCGCAGAGCATCATTACGACTTTCCATTCCCTCTTGCTCCGTACTATGCCCTGGATCAAGGCCGGACGCGAGATATTGCCGCCGCCGATCGCCTCCGCGAGGACACTGCGGTGCTCCGCCCAAGCTGGGCATACCTCCACCGTATGCTCCACCGTGTCCTCTAGGCGATCCACACAATGGTGACACCCGGGCGTTTCCTCCCGCCTTAAGCGAAACAGGAACCTCCCGGAACAACCGTGTCCGGTGATGACCTGTGTCAGGCGGAAGATGAGGACGCCGTGGCACCTCTCCAACCACTCCTCAAAGAGGGGACTTACCGCCGCTATTGTGGCGTGCCCAGCACTGGGTTGCGACAATCGCACCCAGCATGCCGCCATGAGATCCCGCCGGAGCTCTTTCCGGTGTACCGTGATTTCTCGCGGCAGCGGAGTTACACCCCGGCGCGGCGGCGTTTTGCCTCCTCTCGCCACTCCCATACGTGCGCGAGGGCTTTTGCCTCCAGATCCCATGGCGGCAATCCGGCAAGGCTCGCCGCCTCGCAGGATACCGTGCGGTATCCCCGGACCAGCCGGACGGCCATGACTCTTTGGGACGCGTTCAACCGGCGGGCTGGTCGGCGCCTCAAAGAACGCGCCCACACCGGCGCCCGGTAAGGGGCCATGGACCACACGACGACCGTGTAGAGCCTCCGGCAGGAGACGTTTGGACCCCCTAGATTGGACAGGGGCCGCCTCAAGGCAGCCCCAGCCTGCTCCAGTCTGGGAGCCAAACGTCGGAAATGCTCCACGAAGTTCCACCGGCTGTTGAGGACGAGTCCCAGGTACTTCATCGTCGACTCGACGCCGATGCGATCCCCTCCCGCCGTTATCTGGGAACCCAACTGTGGTGCGTTCCGAGGACCGTGAAAACACATGTCCTCGGACTTGTGCAGGGCCACTTTGAGTCCCAACTGCCGGATTCTCTCGACGATTGTCGCAACCCCGAGTGTCGCTTGGTCGGCCGCCTCCTGGTGCGACCTCCCCTGTGCCAGGAGCAGCGTGTCGTAATCCGTAGCACACCACGCTGACGCCATTCTGGAGGTCGGCGCGCAGCATCCAGTCGTAACCGATATCCCACAGAAGCGTCCCCAGGACCGATTCATGTGGGACACCGCACGACATCTCTCGCTGATTCCACTCCCCCCGGTGACAGTGGTAGATGACGGCCCTATCCGTCAAATAGGCCTCGACCACGCGGCAGAGGTAGGTCGGCATCCGGTGATACCGCAATGCCTCCCTGATGCAACTCCAGGGCAGGGTGTTGAAGGCATTGGCGATGTCTAGAGACACCGCCAAGACGACCCCACCCCGAGCAACAGCATCCACCGTCGTGAGGGCTCGCACGCACATGATGGCGTCTACCGTAGAGCGCCCCCTGCGGAAACCAAACTGGCTCTCCGCGAAATCTATCCCCACCCGCATCAGCCACCTGACGAGACGGTTTGCAATAACTCTTTCAAAGAGCTTGCCCACCTCGTCGAGCAGAACGATGGACCGGTAAGCGCGCCGCCTTCTTAATGAGGACCAGTTTCCCCGTCTTCCAGCGAAGTGGGTACTGGCCCTCGAAGCATGCGCTTAGGAGCCCCCTTAGTCGAGGCCTGAGAGCCTCCATGGCCAGAACCCAGGCTTTTCCAGGTAAGCCGTCGAGTCCTGGGGCGGTATTTTTGGCATTAAGCCTATGTACCGCCACTCTCATCTCTACCTCAGTCACCTCCAAAGCATCGTCGTCGTCGTAGGCGGTGTGGTCCGCATCCGGCACCGCAGTAGGCGGTAGTAGTCATGGGCGGGGGAGTATAATCCCCCCGCGAAGGGAACAAAGTGCTCACCACGTCCTCCACGAGCTGGGGCTGGAGACTTTGCGTCAGTGGGGGCGCCCATGGGCGGACTTTATCCCGCACCATTTTGTAGGGGCGTCCCCACGGGTTGCTGTTCAGAATCTCCAGCGACTGTCATACAAACATGCTGAGGTAATAAGGTTTAAGAGCGGGCCCAATAGAAAATTGCCAAGACAATCCTTCTTAAGAGGTTTACATGAGCTAAAGTGCGGTCAGACTAAAAAAAATTAACAAATTGACAACAAATCTGAATGATTCCATGTATATTAGTATGGTTTTAAAACAAATGTATTGCGTCGATTAAACTCAGGCTGATCGAACCCGTTATGTCTCAATAAAAATACACTGTACAATTTTGCAAATGATTTCAAACCGCCTGTAGAGATGCGTTGACTTTTTTTTTTGTTCTCACTCTGACTTAGAGAAAATATTGACTTGACTTTGCGGAATTAGAGTCTGGCGTGAACTTGCTTCTGTGTCTACCATTTTACTCACGCTAACGTTCAGTCTAGGCCTGCTAAAGAACGTTGTGAACAACTCGTAAAATAAACTTGAGTTTGGCTATGACATGTAGATAGATACTGTTGCTAGAGATTGACACTGTTGACAGCTCACTCCAAACTCATTCCACCAAGGTTTTAACGGTGAGTCTTTTCCTGAATAGCCATTCAGAAATGTTGTGCAGTATGTATTTTTTTCTAGCAGCTCATTTAATGATAGATAGATTAATTCAATATTCTGATAATTTATCAAAACTGTCAAACATCTAGTTTACACCAGGGGGTCTACACTCTTACTCCGTCAACGACGATACGGGTCCGTTCGAAGGTAGTTCGAAACTAAGCTCTAAACCCTACTCCCGGTTGATTTCGGATTCATGAGTTTCTAACGGAATCATAGACAATATTTGTGAACGAATGACGCATGACGATAGAGCCGCGCTATTTTACCGGTCGATTACCGGTTTACTTACTTTGAAGTTTTCTAGCTTATTAAATAAAAAATAATATTGGTTTTCTAAGAAAAAGACCACATTTCGAACAATATAGTTTTTGTTATGTCTTTAGTTAAAGAATTGAACTATTTTTGCCATTTTAATCCGTATCGTGGCCTTATCCTGTTAATACCTTTGCCCTTTTTCTTTCTGACGGCAACTTTCAAATGAAATGTCAGTTTTTTTTCAAAATAGTTATTTACATTAATTAAGTGTACTTTCATAATATTATTTATACGACGCGGGATGTTTTCGCTAGTTTAGTAAAATGGCCCCAACTGCTCCAGCAGCAATTCATGCAAAAATTGAGGCCTTCCTCGATTTTATGAGTGAGCATAATGAGTTGGCTCGCGGACTATTGAGGGGTGCCAACGGGAGAATCTGATCAAAACGGCTGTGGGAAAGCCTGTGCAACTCCCTTAATTCAATGGGGAGTTGCACAAAGTCCGTGGAGGATTGGCAAAGGGTAAGTTTAATACATTACTCGTATTATTATGATTTTAAGGTCTTGCCATTATTAAAGTGCATAGTGGGCCGAAAAAGCTGCTGGATCTGCCAGACAGACGAACAAGAAGTCTCCAACATAATACGCAACTTAAAAATAAAGAGCGCACCAGGGCCAGACCAACTAACCGCTCCTTTACTCATAAATTGCCCAGAAAAAAAATTGGTAGTTACCAAAGCAGATCGCTCCCTGTCACGTTCTGTGTTCCACAGGGTAGTACCCTTGGCCCGGCGTTGTTTACGTTGTACATTAATGAAGCAGTAATTCACCCTCTTAGAAACGCTACTCTGAAATCCTACCCTGATGCCACAGCCATCGATTTCCACGACACGTCATGGGACCAAGTGTATCGATTAGCTGAACAAGGCCTCTCTCAGATAGCGCAATGCCTAAATACTAACCTACTGACATTTAACGTTAGTAAAAGAAAATATATTGCTTTCTCCAAAACAAGCACCTACAGTGCCTCCTAAACTATGTTTTGAAAAATACACACCTGTCTACAGGAACACAATATTGCCCCACACCTGCAACACCAACCCTGCACATGCACAGTCGTGGAACGTACTGACACGATTAAACATCTCGGAAAAACCATAGACAAAAACTTAAAATACAAAGCCCATATTTATGCCCATTCTTCCAGGGTACGAAAACTATAACACGTCTCGAAAAAACTCCGCGACTATACCCCTATTGATATTTTGACATTGGTCTACTACGCACTTTGCAAGTCATTCATACAATACTGTATCTGCATTTGGGTACGCGCTGGTAAAAGCACAATCATAACGCTTGAGAGGCGTAACGGACAATTATAAAGGTTGCACTAAAAAAACCTTTCAGATTCTCTACGGAACTTGTCTAGTCCTCAGGGTACGACAAATATTCGCACTTCAAGCAACTCTTAAATTTCACGCAACATTTTAAAAATGGCCTTACAATAGCGACGTAATAAGCAATCGTGTCTTCGGAGTACCATACCAAATGCTAAATCCGAACTAGCTGGACACTGTACCCATTTTTTCCCATCCCAACATTCACAACAAAGTTAGCAAAATCTGTGACCTAAGGGACTGTTCAACCACGACTTGTAAGAAAACACTAACATTTGCACTTTTAAAATGAGCATACGACGATACCGAAGCCTTGATATAGCACCTACACAAAGGCCATACACACACACACACCCTTACATGCACACACAAACACACACCACAGCAAAAGCCCAACGTTTATCACTGATATTTTATTTTGCGTTCAGAATCGTTTAGATAATTAATTGTATTTCTACTCTTGGGCACACATTTCACAAAAAAAAATATCATAAATCATAATCAAACTGTAATGAAACCTCCACAACTTTGTATAATTCGTACTCCAGAGCCACAAGATACAAGCGAAGCTTAGTTTGTGGTTCACCGAACTTTTTGAAGAATGAACTTTATTATTATCTCCTTTATTTCATTTAAAAACTTGTCAAATACGGTCAGGGCTCCAGAGAGAGGAACCTCCTGACAATGCGAGCCGTGTCCAGAAGTACCGCTTGCTGAATCAAGCCCTTAATCTAGCTGCCCAAAGAGAGCCTCCTCAGGTTTTGGTCAATGCTCTTGGCTATTAAGACATTTGCTGTCACATCTATCAGCACAATGATTGCTGAGTCCACATCCCGCATATCGACAACCTCGCAAGCCAAGTCAAGACATTTGATTTGTTTATCTTTCTCGGCTTTCACGAGGTTACCGTCATGCGGGACCGTTATGTCAACGATCATTGTTCGGCACCCGGTCCACTCGATCCACCACCAGGCTTATTGGCAACTATAGTGCTGTCAGTGATGATGGATCGATCCCAGTACAATTTGATGTTTACATTATTGAGAACTGGGACGGGCACATACCTGTAGTAAGGCACTTCCGATTTCAGAGCAAGTTGCTAATGTATAATCCTGGCTACAAGGTTGTATCTATGCAAGTACTCTTTGTTAGCTAGACGAGTACACCTGGAGAAAATGTTTCTTATTGATTCCCCCGAACGGTGACATGCCCGACAGATGTCAACCGTGCCGTCATTCACAATGAATCGCCGGTATTGTTCGTCATCATAACTTCATCCATAATTGCACAGAAAAAACCTACGAATTCTCCAAAGAGGTCACCGAAACGCAGCCAGGCTACGGACGCTAGAAGATCTACATCAGGTCCATGTAGGTTCCGGAAAAAGCGTCCGTGAAGCTCCTTACTCTGCCATACTTCCATGCGATCATTAGTGTCAAGCACTACAGGTTTGCGCGGGATGAGTCCTTGTCCATCGCGACCTCATCTCGATGCATCCCCACGTCGCGACGTTCCCTGAGATTGCATATCTCGCGATTGGGGAGGGCCTTAGAGTTTGAAAAGCCTCGACCTCCACTCATTCGCGGGATATACAGTCTCATTACCGATGACCGTGGGTGATGCATTTGGTTTGCAGTCACCAGTGTATGGACCTTCCTATCCAGGGCGTCGAGTTCGGTCTGATTCCATTTGAATATGCCGAAATACATCAAAACCAGCATGACCCAACCGTTATAGGCGTGCACCTTGTTTCCACCTGACAGAAGACTATGTAATACTTTCAACGATTGCTTCATGTCAGTACCATTGATGCCCAACGCTTCCGACATATCAAAATACTCATAGCGAGTCGTGGCGAGGCGTAGGCGCGGCGTAGGCGAGTTGGATCTGAGCGACGAGTCCGGAGGTAGTGGGCGTGCCCGACGTGCGGCTGATCTTGTTAACATATTATTATCCTCATTTTCCTATGTTATTTTCATTGTTCATGTTATTTTTATCGGAGGTGACATCTGTCGTGGTGACACCTCCGATTCTGTAGCTTTTGATTAAATTTGTTACATTTTTATGTGTTATGGTCTCGTTTTTGGTTTTAAATTAAGTTTCTTGTTTTAGGTTTGGTTCATAATGAAAAACTATTGTAAGACTTGGTCAAAATTACTTTCACTGATAATATTTGGCAAAATTGGAAATTCAGACAATTTGTTGACACGGTGTTGCCATATTTTCACTATTAATATTATTATCTACTGAGGTATACATGACATAACAATGGCAATCGACATAGTTTTAAACATAAGCATATTTTTTTTTCTAAAACTACATAGTTTATCGAATTACCACTTTGCCATTCCTTGACATGAAAAAAAATAAATTCCGACTGTTTCCGATAAACATTCTATGAGAAATAATTGAATTTCATCGTCGCGTTTCGTCGCCTCAATATTTGTGGAATCATTTAACAAAAATTAAAAAACCAACAAACAGTTCAAACGGAGATCATTCTGTGCGTGTTTCATTCGGTCCGAGCAAAGAGTTTATTAATTTATGGACCTATGTTTACAAAGCTTTCCGCCAATAAAGATGTATTTCTGCAACTTATGTTTTTTGTCTTATATAAAGCATGTTAAATGTGTTAAAGTCACTTCAGGAACTACTACAAAACAACGTTTCAAACCAAATCAATCATTCCAAATATTTTATTTCACTTAAACCTACATGGGCCCTTATGAAACGTCAGAAACTAAAAAACTTTTTCCAGATTACCTACAGACTTTGTCGCCTATGTCAACTCATATATCAACTGCTATAAAGGTTAAACAGACAAACTGATTTGAGACAGTCCAGTGGAGACAAATTGAAAATAACTCAATTTCGTATCACGTCTGTAGAGAGATGGCGGGCCGAGATAATCCCATGTAATAACGAATTGACAAATAAATGTTAGCGCTACAGATAATACGAGTATAAGCTATTCCGTAAAATATTGCGTCCGTTTTATAAGCAATAAAAGCAATTACTAAAAATCTCTTCTTCGCTTCCATAGAGTATACTTTTCTGATGCGTTTCCTGCATTTTATGGCTATATTAGGTGGTACTATTGTGCCTATTTCATGCTTTTGTAATGCTAGAGGTCGAGTCGAGAGATAAACATAACATAAACAACACAGTTATTTTGTTGTAATAAATACGACCCGTCTAGTGGTCGCAATCGTTCGATTCCTAGGTCGGGCAACGTGTTATTGGGTTTTTCTATCTGGAATTTCTCAGTAGCAGCCCGAAGTCTGGATTTGTGCCCGGTAGATGGCAATAGGCTCGCCCCCTATTACATGGGACTTAAACATAACTGGCGAAATGTGGGTGTACTATAGGTACACCTCTGCCCAACCCTTCGGGGAAACAAGGCGTAATGTTATGTGTGTTATGTAAATACGACATATACTAAATTACCAACTAATGTTCGTTACGGTGTAAGTCTGAAAGTGAGACCGGTCTCGTCTATCCCCGGGACACGCACGTAAACCAAAGTCAAACATTATTATCTACTCTCTTGAGAACTATATCACACTTCACACGAGCCTCACTTACATACGGTAATCAAACCTGACACTACCTGATGTGACATCAAAGTGGGTCTTTGTAAGTGACCCTTTCTTCAATAAATATTCAAGTATAACGTTCCTGTTAAGTGTCGTGCTGGTAAGGATCAATGGTTACTGAATGACAACATATGGTAGTACCTACAATAATGATTCAATATATTAAAGAACATAGTAGGTTCGTACGCGAAGTGCTAGTAATTGGTAATTATTCTAAACAGAAATAATCGTTTCTTAAATAGTTGCACCACAAGTGTAAGGTAAGGTCTTGAAAATGTTTCAAAATTCGTGCTAGTTTTCAACAAAGCTCGAGATACAAAAATCTTACGTGCTTCACTCATTTACAAAGTCTCTCAGACGGTAGCTACAGCGTAAACATTAAGAACATTATCCAGGTCTTACTCGAGCATTTTGCCTGAAACTCAAACACGTTTCAGAGCTCTAACTAGAATATTTACTTGGCACTTATAACGCCTACTGCACTTACTCTGGCTCCGAGGTTTTACTTTTACATATGAGTACAAGAAATCTTATGTTGGAGTGCAGACTTTAAGTGCCGATTTCACCAACGAAACTGAACGCGATGAGTTCCATTGGTGATATTGGCCCTAAGGTGATTTAATTATTTCAGTCTTACAAAACAATGCCCCATATTCGAAATTTGTGTTTGTCATCCAATATACCAAAGAAACTGTGGCAGCATCTACACCGCCACATGCAAACAAACGCATCACACTGACGTCAGATAAATCCTGCATCGCGCAAGCAAAGTTTACCGCACAGATAGCATTTATATATTTTTATTTATTCAAAATCTGTACAAAAATAACGTTACATATCGTCTGCCAAACTGCGTAACAGTTTGTCGGCAGTTGTTCTCGTCTAACAATAAATTACAAATTTTGAAGTTAATGTGCTTGTGTAAATAACTTAATTACGCTAAGTAAATAAAATATAGCTAATAAATAATCAATCACATAAAAAAATTAAAAAAACTCACATTTTACAATTAGGCATTTTCTCCAATCTGTAGTTTGTTACAAACGTTATAATGGACCTTTTTGTAGAACCTTTTTAAGTTGGGCCTTAGATTTAACATGCGAGATCAGTTTTGGGGGTAGCTCAATGAATAACGTTGGTACTACGTACCTAATCGGGGTAAATGCATGGTCAGCGATCTTCCTCTAGTACCGTGGTATAACACCTCCCGCCGTAGTTCAGCAATTATTTGAGTACTTTCGTCGAAAATAATGTTGAATAGTGATCTGGCGTTGCAGCTTCAGTATTGTCATCTCGGCATGAGGTTGGCTTCGTTTCAGCTACTGATATTTCTTCAGATCGCCGTTTTAGTATGAGCCTTCGTATGATGAGATAACTGCTTATTACAGTTGCACTTAATAGGATGGCGTACATCGGTATTGTAGTATGTTATAAGGTTGTATCTTGAGGCTTCTTTAAATTGATTGGTGGCTGTAGCGTTTTCTTAGCGTTGCTTGCATGTAGATTCTCCAGATTAATTGAATTTAGAGTTAGGACTGGCTGTAATGATGATATCAAATCGGAGTCTTGTGAAGGTAAGTCGGTTATCTTGATAACTTGTCCTCTTGCATGGTCATTAAGATTGATGATGGTGAATTCAGGAGTTCGCAGGAAACAGTTGTGAGGTAAAATAGCTAAGTAGCTGCCTTGTAAAAAGAAAAAAAAGAAGAAAAAAAAACCTTTATTTGCGGTAAACATGACACAGTGATCGAACACAAACACCAAAGAGAAGAAATCGGGGGAAAATATGCGTCACATCCACGCAAAACGGCCATCGCTCAGCTTAATGCTACGACCCTATGCGAGACAGAGCCCCAGCGCTGGTTTTCAGCGACAGCTGGCGTTGAATGACGTCGACCAGTGTAGCAAACGCTAAGATTAAAATAAAATAAAACACATACACATAATAACTAGATAAGTGTTCAACAAAATAAATAAAATAAACAATATTTATAAAATAGTAACATTCCGGGCATTGAAAGCTCACGCGCCGTTAGCCTTTGATAATCTGTCCGCGCAGATGTAATTTAAACTAGGTTTGACGTTTTGACATACTGTCATTGTTATTGTTCTACTTGGTAATAATTACGTAATAATTAGATAGCGCATTACGTTATGAATTTTAATATGGAATTTCAAAACAAAACAAACGTGAACGGAAACGTGACGGTGTAGTGCTTGTCATCTAGTTGCTCCAGTGCCGCTCTGGTAAGTATGATTCTCTATCTTGACTAATTCTTCAGATAAATTTTCGACATTATCCCCCATGATTAAAAGTAGTTGTGAAAGATGAGCATAATTTAGTAGGTCTATATTAGTAATTGCAGTGGTATTGATCATTATGTTAACTATTTGAGATATATTTTTCTGATTATCAACAATACTTTTTAAGATTTTTGAATGCTGTAACATCCAGTCCTTGCTTATACTTATGTGCTGATTAAATTGCGAGGTTATCTCCTGTTCGTGATCCTGAAGGACTTAAATGGCATTATTATAACGTAAAGCGTCGGTATAATCCAAATTACCGGAAATGCTTTTAATTACTGAGCCTAGGCCATCTATAAGACCTCTCTTAACACGATGGGAATCAAATGTTTGCAATTGATCTGAAATCTTATCTAATTTGGTTTTAAGATGTGCAATGTGTGGTTCATACAAAAACCGAGTTTTATTGTTTAGCTGAGGCTGAATATTATCTATCTGAGTTTTAACTAATACTACCTTAGATCTAATTTCATCTAAATCAATAGACTGTAAAAAGGAATGATGCTGGGTTATGATCCTTGCAGAGCCTAGCATGAAAGGTAGAAGTCCTGGCCCATCTTCGAGACTCTCAAGTGTTATCTCTTGAGCAGCCACTGCTTGTAGTAGGTACATCAGTACTATCCTGTAACAATTGTGCACTATTAAGCAGTCTTTTTAGACGGGACTTAGCGATTGGACCTCGTTTTTTCTTTGTATAGATATGTATTGGGAGATCTGCCAACACCGTATCTTGTGTATATCGGGGTGCTAATTTTTGACGACTAGCTATGGGATTCTTTATAAATATCTGCTACTCGGGATTATATTTTTTTTCAGGTTTAAAACTCTTGTTTAAATTATCAATCATTTCAGCTCGACGGTTTAAAGAATTTTCGCTTATTAACTCATATACTTTATTCATTCTTACCTTATGGTTTTGAATGTACTGTTGCATTAAATGTTCTGTTACGTCCATGTCTAATGGATCACGGGGGTCAAAGTGTCCGTTTATAAGTTCTAAAGGTCTACACTTGGTAAAGCTGTGGATACTGCTATTATATGACAATAAGGCATATGGAATTTAAATTGATAATTAATTCACCACGATTTTGTAGTTTTAGTATTCTTAAATGTTCTAACTAAGTAGAATGGAGACGCTCCACCATTCCATTCTCATTCTCGTTGATATATTTCGCGATGTATTTTTTCATCTTAGGCCAAAAGTAGCGCCGAGATAATGCAAGGTGACATTCGTTAATACCGCGATGGTCAGTTTTTCCTTCTTGATATTTCCGAATAATTTCTTGTTGGCGTAGATAACAAGAGAATGTCAAGGAAACATTCTCTAGTTCTGTTTTTGTAAGTACAAGGTTCATGGAGGAACTCTTAAAATGGTTTTGAATTATGGGTTTATTTGAGTCCATTTCCAGAGGTGGGTTAATTAATATACCTGTTTTTTCACTTAAAGATTAACAAATTCTTTGATCGCATTCACGACGTCTGTTTCAAGATTAGATTATTTTTAATTGAATAGCCGTACGAGTGTGGGTGCCAAAAGGTTTCGTAACGACTGTTCTGCCCTTAAAATCACCTGCAATCGTAAAATGAATTTGTCTATTGAATTTATTGAGCGGATCGTCTGATATCGGTACTTCTAATATAGGTTTTTCTGCATCAGTGTGAACTGTGAGTGTCCTAGATCCGTCTAGCGTTGGCAGATTGTCTGTAGGGTTAGCTATCACGGAACTTGTCTCTTCATTGCATATTTCTATCCCAGATAATGCATCAGCGTTAGTGTTTGATTTGCCCTGTTTATAAATGAATGTGAAATTTTATTCGCTTAATCTTAATCGCCATCTCGTTAATCGAGAATTCAATTCTTTGAGATTCATCACCCATTGAAGTGGCTTATGGTCGGTGATAATTTTAAATTTGCGACCAAATAAATAAGGACGGAAATACTTAGTGGCCCATACAATAGCTAGCAACTCCTTTTCGATCGTGCTGTAATTTATTTCGCTGGAATTTAATGTTCGGGAAGCGTAAGCTATAGGTTAATCTTGGCCTATCGGACCTTGTGATAGTACAGCACCAATCGCTAAATTAGATGTATCAGTGGTCAGAATGAATTACTTGTTAAAATCAGGGTATTGAAGTATGGGGTCGTTAGTTAAAAGAGTTTTACATTTTTCAAAGCAGTTTATCGAGGGTGATTTTTGAGCCTTTCTTAAAACACTGAGTGAGAGGTTTTGCTATGCGAGCGAAATCAGGAATGAACTTACGGTAATACCCAAGTAATCCAAGAAAGCGTTTTATTTCGGTAGTGGTTTTCGGCAACGGATAATTTTGTATGGCTGATATCTTATCTGGGTTTGGTTTAATGCCATCCTTACCAATAATGTGACCTAAATAAGCTGTCTCTAACTTCAAGAACTCGCTTTTGTCTAATTGAATTTTAAGATTTGATTCTCGTAGTCTTTGGAAGACTTTTTCGAGGTTATTCATGTGTTCTTGTAAGGAAGTGCTGAAAACGATGACATCATCTAAGTATCATCGCACACAATAGTGACTGGTGTGCGCAAACACTGTTTTTATTGTGGCGGCATAACTGTCCAAGGGGTTCACCGTTTAATTATTGAAACTCATATGTTTTAGTGTAAGAAGTTGTTTTTAATACAGGTACCTATATCAGAGGGGAAATTTCCATATACGTATATATTAGACAAGCAATGACATTTACTTTGTAAAGGATTTTACTATTTTAATTATTGTGAGTGTGAACACATTGTGGATTTGTTGTTTTTAATTCATGCATTTTTTATTCGTTTTAATCATGGTCTGGCAGTTTGAGTAATTTATGCGGCCTACCCAAATGTCCTTTCTTTGGTAATGTTCGTCGAATCGTTTAGCTCCTTTAGTTCTGTGTTGAGCTGCATGACAACTGACAAATGCGTGCACTGACTGGACAGGTCCACTCATTCTGTGTGGTTCCTTCCTCAAAATACCATTTCAGATATCAATCCACATGGTCTTCACATGACCTGACCAAGATTATGTCTGGACTTTAAAAGAGACTGTGACCTCTGAGTTTGTTTCGGCGTTTCTTCTCTGAGTAGTCAGATAGGAAATGCCGATCTCACCTAGTTTTTAAAATATCATTGACGTGTAAAAGTGTTTGTACAAACCTATTTACAGAAAATAAAATCATTTATCATTTAGAACGTTCGCATTCTAATCTTTCTCAATCTGTCAAAAATATAATCCTTTATGGATCTTTGACAGTCGTTGCGGGTCGTCAGAACCCCGAAATTCTGACAACCAGTCTTACCACGGGGTATAGTGTTACCCAGTCACTGGTTTGTGGAGGTCAGATAGGCAGTCGCTCCAAGTAAAATACTGGTATTCAGCTGCATCTGGTTGGACTGGAAGCTGACCCCAAAATTGGTAGTGAAACGGCAGATGAACGTAGACAGTCTTTGTTTACAATACTTTTATTCCAACCCCTTTTTTGTTCTACAACAAAAAACCGATGATTCATGACGTGAAAAACGAAATTGTTTCAAACGATGTGACTCTTACAAACATGAAACAGATGTGTCTCCGTCTCGGAAAATAAAATAAAAACTAGAACTTTGATACAAAACAAAGGAATATGTACTTTCTTCACATTTCCTGCTTTCCTACTACAAAATACTTATTATCTGTACCTACGTTATTATTGCAAGAATTCGAGGAACCCTTAGGTTTTTTAGAAAGAAAACTGGTGACATCTTAAAGACTCCCGCAAACAGGCGCGACGCTACAGTGCGACACAAATGCATCGATGGTCACGTGACACGCGGTGCCTTTGTGTCGCGCTGTCGCGTCGCGCCATTGTACGAGCCTTTATTCGTATATTATGAGAAAATGTGTACGAAACGGTAGCAAACAGAACACCATGACTCCCCTACAGGTGTCACCACTAGAAGGCGCTGCATGAAGTGAGCCACGGTGACTGCGCTACTCCCTGTACCTCATACGGCACGTTGAAGCCGTACACAGATAGTAGACCTAGCGCCCTGAGTTGTGTGCTCTCGTGTCTGTTCAGGTTTAGCTCCACCACCAGCAATGGACTCTGGATCTGGAAACAAAATCACAGTTTTAGACCTGCTAAAAAAAGCACAGTAAACTGATAATTGTCATAATAATTATTTATTCCCTGTAAGTAGGTACCTACGAAATTATTTTCCTTCCCCTATATAAAATAAATAAAGTAAAAAAAAAACGTAGGTATGATATCAAATACATTAATTATAAGGGATTGCCAACATTTCAACGACAAAACGTAATATCACCTCGTTGGTCTAGTGGTTGCAATCGCTACTGCTGAACATGAGGTTCTTGGTTCTATTCCCAGGTCGGGCAAAGTGTTTATTGGGTTTAGCAGCCCGGAGTATGGATTTGTGCCCGGTTGATTGCAATAGGCTCGGCCCCTATTACATGGGACTTAATCATAACTGGCGAAATGTGGGTGTATAGGTACACCTCTGCCTAACCCTTTAAAGTATTTTATCTTATCATCTTCAGTGCTTACACAAAGAGCTCTCATACATTCATTGTTTTATACTTATCCATATTCCTTATTAAGGAAGTAAAGATCACGATATTCTCGAACACTTTTTTCGAGATAGGTCAGCGGTACAACCGTTGTTTAATTCACAGCCTCATTCTCAGTTCAACAACAAAGGAGACACGTCAAAGAAACGCCCTATTTATTATTGTCACTGCCCCTGTGCTGAAGTCTACACGAAGAAGGAGAATAACAAATAAGGCACCATAAATCTCCAATTGCTTAATCTCCAGACGAAGAAAATATTTATGTTCTCCCTTTTGCCAACTGTAAGCTTTATTAATGTTGTAAGATAAATAATTGTGACGAGACGTTACAATTAATTATAACCAAACTAGCTACAATATCTTTGGGCATAAAACTCATTTAGGTATAATTTTCGCAAGTGTAAATATCGTATTTCTCCCACAAGCGAGATTTATGTTAAATTGCAAAAGCTTGTGTTGATATTTTTCCTGTGTGTTTAGGAGCAAAACAAATCACACTGCGATGGAAGAGTTTTATAAACGAGTGTGTTGCAATATTCACTAGTTCACAATAAATAATTCGCAATTTCCACAGCAATCCATGATCGAAGATTCACGTGCATAATTTGTACAATGCAACACACAAAAGATCAACAATATGACATACACACTTGGCTGTACTACAGTGTTATATTATTATATATAACGAGCATAAAATATTACTTCAGTGTTGGCGAATTGACGATTGAGGTAGGGTGACAAATTGCCACCCTACATCAATTTTGCGGGTAACAGCCACTTCATACAACTGTCAAAGAATGACAGTTGTGATTTGAATATTCGGACAATTTAAGTTGGTAATCAATTTGCTTCTCAATAATTTTACCTACAGAGAAGACAGAAATAGAGAGAAATATGTAGGTCTACGTATCTCGTTTCAAGCCTGACTGAAAAACTTAATGTTCTCATATTTTTGCAGATACGCAAAGATATGCACATGTCTTGCGTTCAAAGGCATCGTAGTCGTAGTAGTAGTTGATTGAAATTGTGGTAGGAATAGACATTCCCACTATAATTTCAATCAACATTTCCATTTTAATTTTCTGTGCTGTAAATATTAAGAACGCAATTTAGCGTCAGACTTTCACCAGCGTTACTACTACAGTAGACGTGAGTTTTCATTAAGGCCCTATGATACGGCGCACAGTGGTCTGAAAATCGAGTTCCATACTCATATAAACTTAATAAAAGGGTTGTCAAAAAAAATGGAATGTCTCTGGTATACCCTTTATAAAATATTATAATATGGATATGCACAGCTCCGCGCGTGAGAAAAAAAAAATGTTATGTATTTTTTTTGTATGGGAGAAAACACTTAAAGTTAATTATTTTTGAACTGAAAGGAACTGAAGGGCTGGTGCTCACATGAGCTATTGCACCTCACACAATACAATTCATGCACCTTTCGGTGCCGCTTTGCTAGTAAGACATTTTAGAAATTTATAATTTTCGGTATATGTGATTTTTCCAATCTTTGACGTAATTAAATGAAGTTGATGACCTCTTTTCATATGTTTTAGTTAGTAGTCTGTTAATGGCCTTTTTAATTACAATAATAGAAAATGATATTGATTACATACGTTTTTTTACAAATTGCATTCAAAGAACTAACTCATTTGGTAATCACGTTCATCATGTCATTATGGTTCAGTTGTAATTAGATATTAATAACATCGAACCCTAATGAGGGTAGTTACATATATAAATAGGACGTTTGAGCTTAATTCTCTCAGTAGCTTTTAGCACTATTACGCGTTAATACGATCTATTTATTCTCGTGTTGTGATGGAAGGTTTTGGTACCAATTCGGACATTTTCATGTTTGTGGCAAACAATAGTGGTTTTTCACAGCCCAGTGTGTTTTTAGAAGTTTTTGTGAATGCCGTTGATTTGTCAGAAAGTGAAAAGAAAGAATTGAAACAATTCTGTCAGACTTATGTGTGTTCGTTGAGAAATAAATGGATCTCGTGTAATCGCACGAGATTTACATTCATAAAGAAGTATGAGACATGTCTGCAGGAAAACATAAAAAGGCCTGAAGTCATCAGGGAAAAGATGACACCATTAGTAGCAGTAGAGCAGCAACCTTGATCTAGTTCTGACTTCGGTGTTAATGAGGATATATCAAAATCCCACAAACTAGAGACGTGCAGTGTTGGAACAACAACATCAGTTGTGAGTCAAAGAAAACCGTTCATGGAGCTAAGCCCGCTACAGAAGAGAAGGAGAGTGGAACAGCTCCTAACGTATAGCACTGAAAGCCTAGCTTATGCGACTGGTTTAAAAGCAGATAGCAAGAATATAGCAGATATAATAAAATTGGTTACAGTCAAAGTCAAAGCATTTATTTCAAATAGGCCCATAAAAAGGCACTTTTGAACGTCAAAATTTACATTAAAAATAGAACTGATTCTAGGCGCCACTTCCAAAAAGTTGTTTCGTATGGAGAAGAAGTGGCAAGAAACTCCACCGTTACTCTTTTAAAATGTATTAAAATATTTTGCATACATTAATTATATTTCTATATGTGAAGACGATGCACCAAGAATAAAAATAATATACCACAATTGGTAAAAAGAATTAAAAATAAAGCAAAGGCATATAAATTAATCACGTGATAGGTACATTGTGCTCACATATTTACGAATAATTGTAAAAATATATGATTTTCCTGAAGAGACAGAGCATCCTGAAGAGGCCACAAAGAATAAGGAATTGTTGAAGACCAAGAAAACTACGCCCATATATTCGACTGATAAAGCTTTAGGTATTTTGACCTCGTTGAAGCTTTCGAAGTGGCAGTATAAAACCTTAAGAACTTGTGCGAAAGAAGAAGGAATACCACTATATCCTTCGTATACTGCCATCCTAGAGGCGAAGAAGGACTGCTACCCACCAAAAGATACCTTAGAAATCACGGAAAGAGGGGTAAGAGTCCAGCTCCAAGCAATTATGAACAAAACTGTTGCCAGACTAGGAAAATTCCTACGTTTGGAGTCTTCGCTGGATGGCAAAGAGTTGACCCTGATATACAAGTGGGGATTTGATGGTGCTTCAGGGCAAAGTTTGTATAAGCAAACTATGGCAGACGATTTCAGTATTTTTATGTGTTCTTTTTTGCCCCTGCGCTTGGTTTGTGGTGAAGAAAATATATGGGAGAATCCAAAGCCATCTTCCACAATGTTCTGCTGACCTCTTTATTTCAAGTTTGCAAGCGAGAACAGCTTGAATATCATGGAAGAACAGAGTCTGATTGAAGCTGAGATCGCAGCACTGGAGCCGTCTATCATGGGAAATCATGCTGTTAAGCACTCAATGCTTATGACAATGATAGATGGCAAAATCACTTCGAAATTGTCAAAAACCTCAACGCAGACTTGTGATATCTGTAAGGCTACCCCTTCGGAAATGAATAAGTTAGAGAAGATCTTAGAGTGAGTTTAGTATAATTTGATTAATTAATGACATCTTATTGTACTGTTACCTATCTTTTATTGATTTATTCACTTTCTTTCCAGAAAACCGGTTTCGACAGAAATGTACCAGTATGGTTTATCTACTCTTCATGCTTGGATCAGATGTATGGAGTGTCTACTGCACATTTCATACAGACTAGACTTTAAAACATGGCAAGCCAGAGATGCAAGCAGTAAAGAGTCATTGAAGAGTAGAAAACAAACCATACAACAGAAGTTCCGTGATGAAATGTGCCTCCTAGTAGACATCGTCAAACAAAGTGAGTTAAAGTAACAGTCGCTTTTCTCAAAAAAAATTCTAATACGCTATTGTATACATACATCTTTTCGTTACAAAGTAGTTAAATATTTTTTGTTTGTTTCAGGTTCGGGAACCACAAATGATGGGAACACAGCCAGGATTTTTTTTAGTGATTCTGCAAAAACTGCAGCTATCACAGGATTGGAATTCCGTTTGATCCAAAGATTTGCAACAATTTTACGTGTATTAGCCTGTGTTGCCCATAAATGTTGACGCGTTTTCAAACTTTACTCGCCTCACTGCTGAAATGTATGTAGACCTATTTGGCTAGTATTACATGCCTTCGAGTGTCCACAAACTTTTACTGCATGGCGCTGAAATTATCAAACACTTCAACATTATGCCCATTGGTAAATTATCTGAAGAGGCATCGGAAGCCAGAAACAAAGACTTCAAGGAAATTCGAGAGGACCATTCGCGCAAATTTTGTCGTAAAGCGACAAACGAAGATATCTTCAATGGTCTCCTTGTATCGTCAGATCCTTATCTGTCCAGTATAAGACCTGTGCTAAGACCTGCACAAAAACTGCTGTTACTGATGATATGAAACCTCTTCTCATCAGTGACGATACAGGTATAGACAAAGAGAACATTGAATTTGTCGATGTTAATGCGTCAATGATAGACTCGGATTTAGAGGACTTTGATGATGGCGAAGATACTACCTGTTAGTAGTCGTTTTTTATGTTGTTTTACTATTATTCGTAAATAGCTAGACTTAGTATAGTTGCTATAGATATAATAAATTTAATAGTTTTGATATTCACAAAATAATACTATCTTCACTGTTTTTTATTGTGATAAATAATAATAGTGTATCATAGTTATTGACGTATTTTTTTTGTAAGGTCTTGGTATTAGCATTCAAGATTAATACTATTTGTATAAAAAACTTGATTTTATTGGACCTTATTTTAAATCATCTATAATAAAAATAATTTAGGAATATTACTTTTCTATACATGTATATCTTGATTGTTTTATGAATATCTATTGTTTCACTAGTATTTTCCCATTCAATGCGTTCGGTAACATCATTTAATTACGTTAAAGATTAGAAAAATCAATAGTGTAACTACCCTCATTAACGCTGGGTATGCCATGTTATTAGTATCTAATTAAAACTCAACGAAAAAGACGGTGATTACCAAATGAGTTCTTTAAATGCAATTTGTAAAAAAAAGGTATGTAATCAATATAGTTTTCTATTATTGTCATTAAAAAGGTCCTTAGCAGGCTATTAACTAACTAAAATATATGAAAAGCGATCGGCAATTTGATTTTATTACGTAAAAGATTTAATAAATCACATAACCTAAACTCGAAATTTTAAAAATTTCGTACTCGCGTACCGGCACTGAAAGGTGCATGAATTGTTTGTCATCTTGATCACTGTATGAGGTACAATAACTCATGTGAGTACCAGCCCTTCAGTTACTTTCAGTTCGAAAATAATCAACTTTAAGTGTTTTCTCCCATACAAAAAACACAAAACATTTTTTTTTCTCACGCGTGGATTTGCGCATACCCTACATACTTTAATATTATATAAAGAGAGTTATTCCAGAGACATTCCCATATTTTTTTTAATCCCTGACATTTAGTTTCTATGAGTATGGAGCTCGATTTTCAGACCACTGTGCGGCGCTTCTGACATAGGCTCGCGGGTGAACATACTCATTATTTTAATCATACCATCGAGACCTCTCCGAATTGTGCTAGACAATCTTGAAAAAACTTTTTTTCGTAGCTATGAGATTTACAAAACATTACGAAAAGGGGTAACGTTAGGAAGTTTTTATGTCTATCAAAGTTAGTCTAATCGCGCTACTAAAAGCGATTGAAGGTCCGATAGATCCTTGAATAAGTTTTTTTTATATTTTAACACATTTTTCATGTTTCCCGTAGATCAAAAAACTTGTAATCCCGGTCTCTGTCGGTTCATAGCGCCTTAAACTGATTCAGACCATACTTTGCGCTCTGCAAATGTAACCGTTACCGATGATTGAAGCATTTTTGTTCATAATTATAATTTTCGTACACAATCAGAAGTTTATTATTAAAAAATTATGTTGTTTTTTTCTGGAGAAGGACTAGAAGAAAACTAAATGCTAAAAGTGAAGTTGCAAGAATATAGATTAACTACTACACGCTGAATATTAAGGTTAAAACTGTAAATTGACTACAAAATTACACGCCTCCCTACAAATCTAGAGAAAATCTCAAATCTACAATCACAAATCGTCGACTCGCTGAGTTAGTTGATTGAGTATATTCACAGTTCTGTCATGAACCTCTCTCCTCTGTATTAGCACTTCAACTAGCGTGCTAATTGTATTAACTTGTACTTTGGCTAGCTGCCAGATGAATGTACTTATCTTCAATGACTATATTATAGACATTAGTACACGTTTATTTGCCCACGCATACCGTTACCAACAACAATTACTTGATAAACAAAAAGACTCAAGTCTCAGATTTATAAAATGGTAAATGCAAATTTGTAATTCAAATAATAATGTTTAGTATACTGCTTTTTTCTATTTTGCTTTTTAGGAAACCAATTTCTCGAAGTTATTTTAAAATTATATTACTAAACAAAATTAATAGCAATCTATAAAATAACCATAACAAACAAAGTTTATTATGTGTGCACGTAGCCCACATTGAGATATTGAGACCACAATATTAAATGAAAAATCATTTTAACATTTGTAAATCGAACGCGCTGCTCTATCAAGGCAGTATATTTTTTCACGATATTATTTTAGCCGTACATACTAATTACATGTTTTACTCTCATCTCTCGTATAAGTATAGCCTTGTAGTCACATTCGAATACAACTCGGCAGTCATTTCAGTAAAGTCGAAAGAAGTAATTGAGAGCTGCATTCGTTCTACATTATACGCAGCAGTCACAATCCACATCCGGGTAGCAGATAGAATTAAGCTAATGAATTTATTCAGCTAATTAGCACGGAACTTTCCTCATCCACCGAGTTCATCAAGCTATCAAAAGTAATCGTTAAATATACAACAGTAACTTCTTCATTTCTTAGTCTAAATAATTTCCTCATTACTGGGGAATGTAAAAAACTCAAGCTGTGTACCCTTCTTAATAGTTAATGCTGACGTACCTTGTTGTAAATTAAGTCTGCGTCAAACTACCTCTTTAAGCCATTAAGTAGCCTGGTAACACATTGGCCTTCCGCTGAATTTAGTAAATGGGGAATAATTCGCTGAGCACTCATCGCATACAATAGTGACTGGTGTGCGCAAACACTGTTTTTATTGTGGCGGCATAACTGTCCAAGGGGTTCACCGTTTAATTATTGAAACAACATAATACAGACTCCTCATATGTTTTAGTGTAAGAAGTTGTTTTTAATACAGGTACCTATATCAGAGGGGAAATTCCCATATACGTATATATTAGACAAGCAATGACATTTACTTTGTAAAGGATTATACTATTTTAATTATTGTAAGTGTGAAGACATTGTGGATTTGTTGTTTTTTTTAATGCATCATTTTTTTTAAATTATTAGTTTTAATCATGGTCTGGCAGTTTGAGTAATTAATGCGGCCTACCCAAATTTCCTTTCTTTGGTAATGTTCGTCGAATCGTTTAGCTCCTTTAGTTCTGTGTTGAGCTGCATGACAACTGACAAATGCGTGCACTGACTGGACAGGTCCACTCGTTCTGTGTGGTTCTTGCCTCAAAAGACCATTTCAGATATCAATCCACATGGTCTTCACATGACCTGACCAAGATTATGTCTGGACTTTAAAAGAGACTGTGACCTCTGAGTTTGTTTCGGCGTTTCTTCTCAGAGTAGTCAGATAGGAAATGCCGATCTCACCTAGTTTTTAAAATATGATTGACGTGTAAAAGTGTTTGTACAAACCTATTTACAGAAAATAAAATCATTTATCATTTATCATTTAGAACGTTCGCATTCTAATCTTTCTCAATCTGTCAAACATATAATCATTTACTTTATTTTTATTTTTGACACCGATTGCCTCTGATTGCGACTTGAACGTTTTTTAAGAACGATAATTCGCCTTCTGGTATTTGAAGAGATTAAGTATGAAGAAAAGCAGCAACATAATGAAAAAGCCTTTTTGCCCGTAGCCTGAACTGATTATTTTTAAACAAAAAAACTCTATATTTATCTATACTACGGCTCAATACTTATAAATAAAAGATCTTTTATTTAGCTTAGAGAGATAACACGGTCCGGGAACTTTTCACGTAAAAGTGTTTTTTATGGCCGGAATTGGATAGTATTGATCTGGACAACGTTTACTTTCAACAAGACGGCGCTACATGCCAAGCAACGAAACCATTGATATTTTAAGGGAAAACTTCCGGACCGTGTTATCTCTCGAAGAGGTGATCACAATTGGCCACCGAGATCTTGTGATTTAACACCTTGCGACTTCTTCCTTTGGAGCCACGTGAAAGAAAAGGTCTACGCCAACAGCCCAGCGTCGATTCAATACCTCAAAGATGGAATTCGTGAGGCTATCTAGGACATAGGGCAGCCACTTTGCGATTTGGTTATGGAAAATTTCATGAAAAGGATATGGTCCTGTAAGCGTGGTCGTGGTGGTCATTTGCCTGATGTTATTTTCCACTATTAACGGCATACCTTCCTCTTTATAATGAAATAAACATCCCATCATTTATATTAAAAAATGACATTTTTCTTTGAATATCAAAATTACACCTCTTATTCAAAAACGCTGTAGTTATTGCAACTACTCCATTTTGATCACAATAATTCCTAAAACTAGGAATTTTTATGACAAATTTTTAACTTTAGGCTTTTTTTTGGATTAATGCTTTTGAACGCACGATAATGAGTGTGTTTACATGCACATTTTATAATTTGTAAGCGTGCACTTGTAAATTTAGAAATAATAATTATTATTATCAACAATAACTGATTGGACCATTTCTTGATTAAAGGGAATAATCGTAAATATTATAATTTACGACAATAGTTTATAACTACATACATGTCAATGTCTTACGTATGTGTATACGAAAAAACAATTGTTTATAATCGTGCCTCTGCGCGGACACGGCGGTGCTCCGACAATACGTGCAGACCTCCACCATATACTCCACCGTGTCCTCCGGGCGATCCACACAATGGTGACACCCTCGCGTTTTCTCCTGCCTGATGCGTAACAGGAACCTCCCGAAACAACTGTGTCTATCGAGAACCTGGTAGGCGGTAGGTGAGGACGCCTTGGCGCCTCTGCAACCACTACTCAAAGAGGGCACTTAACGGCACTGGGTTGCAACAATCACATCCTCCATGTCGCCATGAGATCTCGCCGGAGCTCTGCCCGCTGTGCCGTGATTTCTGCAGCGGAGTCACACCCCGGCATTTTGTCTCCTCGCGCCACTCCCATCAGTGCGCGAAGGTTTTTGCCTACAAATCCTATGGCGACAATCCAGCAAGGAGGCTCGCCGCCTCACAAGAGATCGTGCTGATTTCCTGGACCAGCCGGATGGCCATGACCCTTTGGGACGCGTTCAACCGGCGGGCTGGTCGGTGCCTCAAGGAACACTCCCACACTGGTGCCGTAAAAGGTCATGAACCACACGTACCCCACGTAGAGCCTGCCGGCTGGAGGCGTTTGGACCCATAAAATTGGGTGGGACCCGCTTCAAGGCAGCCCCGGCACGCTCGAAGTCCCACCAGCTATCGAAGACGAGTCACAGGTACTTCATCATCGACTCGACGCCAATGTGAACCCCTCCTGCTTTTATTTAAGGACTGTGGTGCGTTCCGAGGAACGTGAAAACACATGGTGCAGGTTCCACTTCCAGTCCCAATTGTCGGATCCTCTCGACGATTGTCGCAACCCCGCGTGTCACTTGTTCGGCCGCCGCCTGATGCGACCTCCCCTCCACCAGGACCAGCGTGTCGTCGGCGTAGCAAACCACGCTGACGCCGCTAGCGAGGTCGGCGCGCAGCACCTAGCCGTATCCGATTTCCCACAGAAGCGGCCCCAGGATCGATCCTTGCGGGAACCGCACGACATCTCTCGACAGTTCCACTCTCCCTGATGACCGGTTTAGAAGTCGACCCTGTCCGTCAAATAGGCCTCGACCACGCGACAGAGTTTGCGCGCTTAGCAACGCGCTCCTCACGTGGAGCCGTCAGCTTTGGCACACCTGGCGCCAGGCGCATCCGGGCTGAAACCCCTAAAACTCCAAATTAGCTCCCTTCCAAGCCCCGTGAAGGTGAAGGCTCTGCGGCTTCGGTTGCGGCGGTGACGACGTTGGAGGCAGCAGTGACGGCATCGGTGGCGGCGGCTGCGGCGGTGACGGTGATGGCAGAGGGCTTGCTCCTGCAGTGTATTTGGCGAGTGGATCGCAGGCCTTGCTCCCAACCCGCTAATCGGCCACCTGCCGCACATATAAAGCGGGTTTGGCATGGCATTGCACGAACCGACCTTGTGACCGGACTGACCACAGCTGAAGCATAGACCGCTGCGGTCCACCTACGAGGTGCATTGCACTTCCACGTTGATGCCTACCTGGCAGCAAAAGCACCTTGGAAGTCTAGGTTGGGACTGACCACAGCGGAAACCCACCACCGATCACCGTAACAGCCCCAATGTGTTGCATCCCCATGAAGTCAGGACGAATGGTGCCTCAATAAAAGGTTAAAAATGTATTCTCAAGATTTTGTTGTAAAAAGTTACTCAAAGATTATCTCCAAACATTAACTTATGACAGTACTGAGAACCTTCCGATGGGTAATTTACAGTAATATTTAATTATAAATCTATACATACACACTCGAAGGTCTCGAATTTTGACTGTGACATGTGTTTGTGCGTTTCGTGAACATTCCATGTTCACGGTTTTATGCATTTTGTGATTTGCAGCGATTCCTATTCTTTAGCGAGCGGAATTCGGAATGTGTGAAATGTGTTTGTTAGACGTTTTTGTAACCTTGGCTATTTTTAGGCATTTCTGACAGTTGATCTGACGTATTTTTTTTATATTGTGTGTTGAGAATTAGAACTTGTTTGTATTTCGTAAACTTATTTCTTCTTATTTGATTGTGCAAAAATGTCGAGTCGTGGGGCGTCGACCGACTGACGCCGTGAGTCACCCGGCAAAACCTATGTATCACTTGTGATACCCAGAAACCTAACTACACATTCATTAGAAGAAGCGTCTACTCCAGTGATTAACTTTTTATAGTCGTGGAAAACTCAGGTAGGCAGATCTTATTTTACTCTTTGAATATATTAGAATGTCAGGCACCTTCTATTTCCAGACTAATCTTTTACTGACTGTAGCATCTAAAATCTTTCGTAATCTTATTTTATAAAAAGAAAGAAAGCATATTTATTTTAGACTAGCACACAAAATAACAACAGATAACGAAATGACGAACCCGTTCGAGGTCAAAATGGCTTACTCTTAATTATAGTTGTAACTTCTGTGAGTATGTTACGGAAGACAACTACATAAAAGTTAAAACACACTATTCATTCATTGTTTTATTGCAGAATGTGTGCTTTGCTTTATACAGAGTGTTTGACTTTGCTTCAAGATCAAGCAAACAATAAGTAAAGGAAGTTTATCTTTGGTCCTGCTTTTGGTCATAGAAGAGTATGTTTTTCTTGTGGCATTACTTTTCTACATGCAACTAGAGCATATCCTGTAAGACAACATCGACAAGGGAGAAACATTTTAGTTAGACATGTTCCGCTGCACCAGGTAAATATTTGTGTTATATTGCATTGTTTAGAAAAATAACTTGTTCTTCTTGTTAATATTCTTTTCTCCAGTCTTCTTTAGTTGATAGTGATGATACTATTATTAGATGTGTTTATAATATTGTGTCCCGATAAGTGAAGGTTTCACAAATGTAGAATATTATTAGATATTATTATCTATTTTGACACAAAAACTGCATGATCATTATCATGTCATTGTATTCTAAACAGTTATATTACATTTCATACTTATATCACATCAAGCCATTGCAAAATGTTTTGAATTACATGTTTACTGTAGGTATATTATATACATAATTATATGTATATTTATTTATAAATTGTTACTTTTGTAGGTTTGAAGATTGGAAAGAGTATGTGCTGATTACTGGAGGTCAGCTACAAGAGAAGTGCAACGTCGTGATCAGCACGACTCCAATCGCCCTGGTCTGTCCAACACTATTTTGCCAGATGCTGAATCAAGTTGAGATCACAATATTCCTGAGCCCGTATTCCACAATAAAACTTGCACACTTCAAGTTAGGTCAAATCCAACAATTACGTCTGCGGTGTATATGCGTGCTCCTTGCACATCCAAACACTGTATATTTGTTGACTGTTTTGAAACAGAATGTTTACTGGTACACATGAGGGTACCAGTAACAGATCCTTTATAGATGACTATAAAGGATCTGTTATTACTGTGTGCTGTTTATTAGCATGATCCTAGCATATCCAATCACTGTATATTTGTTGACTGTTTTGAATCATAAGGTTTACTGGTACCCTCATCTATAAAGGATCTGTTATTACTTCATTACAAATTCTATGTGCACCGGCAGATTATAGTTTTCTCAATTATTTTTTTGGTTTCTTATAAACTCATATCAGTTTTATGATGAACATGGGGTTAAACAACCCCAAATCTAGCAGAACAAGTAACAAATGCCACAATTGCTTTTAGCATTTACTTAGTTTAACTGGTGATAGTAATGAAAGGATGGCTGACTCTCTGTAATAAATCTTATGTCACCTTAGAATGTTTAACTAATAAAGCCAGGGTGTGTTTAGTAAATGAGTTAATTTATTCCATTATACTTAGGATTTAATAGTAATACTGTTGATGATGTTGCTTATAGAAATAGAATAATACCAGAAGGATAATTTGGTAATCCTGACTTGCCGTCTAATTCTACACCAGCAATAGTCAATAGTAAATATGTGACGCTCCTTATGTATCTATCCAAAGAACTTCCAATTATATTGAAACAAATATACATTTAGCAAAAACTGCATAATTGGTGTTTTTCTTTTTCAGGAATATGGTGAATGACTTATGAATAAGTATTTAAATAAAAGTTATTGACTTTGAATCGCTCTTAAAACTCAAATGGACTTGTTTTATTTTTTTCTATAACTTACCTAGTCAATCCACGACAACATAAGCATGAGCAACAGTGTCTGTCATGCACAGTATTCTAAGATTATATTTTTCAAGACGCTCCCTAGACAAGCGCTTTATTCAGTCCGACTGGTCACACTTATGATAATGTTTCATTGGTAGGTGTTAGTGTGGTAGTGTGATCACGGTAGCGTCCAATGATATAGTTACCCTTAGATACGTTACCAGTTATTAGCAATATAAAGGTTGGGTTAATTAACTAGTTTCAGTCACGCACCCTCTGTCGCGGCTATACGTAGCTATAACTCGTAATTCTTAATACTATAAGCGGATTATGCTGTTTTGATGCAGTCGTGACGTGTCTCAAAAAATACGTCATTGGTCGTCGAATCGTCGAACAAAATATAGGTACATATGTACCTTGTTTTTTAGGTTATTTTCGATTTTATAAAATAACTCCGAAACCCGGGTTTTGTTTCCAAAAACACCTTTTGCAGGAGTTAATATGTTATGTGTAGTCTATAAAAACCAAAGTTTGATTTTGATGCAGCATGGTACGGGATTCCATACATTTACGAGCATTGTCCTTTGTTGCTGTTTGGCTGTTAACATGTTGGTGGCATCACTGCGTGTTGCAGAGTTGATCACGGCATGTTGACAAGTTCTCGCTCGACGAGCGACAACATCAACAAATGTTGACATGTGTGGACGTGTTTTCTACCAGTTTATATACATGGCAGTAGTATAGAGCAATGATTTAGACCTTAGACCAAAACTAAAGAGTTGCGAGCACTCTTCAACAACTACACATTAATATCATTGTTCGACCACTCCTCACTAATCCTAAAGCCGTCTCTAAATGTGTTTGATTGCAAACTATTGAACGAAAATTTAAAAAAAAACAATCATTCCTTTTGAAACAGTAACAAGAAAAAAAGGGACATTATTCGAAAATGATATCTACATTTATTACATGTTCCTTGCGTTAACTTTGTGCTAAAATCACTTCATTTAATCTTAAATAAACCCGTTTAATCTAAGTCATTAACCCTCTTGGCATTGTTTAGTTTAATAATATGATTTCGGTTCGACTTTCCGTGGTATAAACTGAGTCCCAACGTACAAGTTTACAAAAAAGAATTTTCATGTCAAATTAATTTGGTAATATGCCGAATTATGTCCACTGAGCGATATTAGATTGTCTAGAAACGTTGCAGCATAAGTTTTATCTGAATTTTACCTTCATAACTTTATTATTGCTCGGATTATATTATATTAGAGGTTCGCCTTGAAAGTAGTACCTACCTATTGAGAAATTACGCTTTATGCTGTTCTGTGGGTTCGGGAAGTTACTAAAGTGTATCAAAATTTTCCAATGGCGTTGTCTGTGTTTTTTTCTCAAGTTCGCTAATTTGTTAGAAACATAGCATCACGCCCGTTTTCACCGAAAAATATGGCAAAGGAGAGTAGCACACCCACATTGCTGTTGTTGTTATGAGAAATAATTATACTTTTACATATACATAAACAAGAATAAAAGTCCTAATTTTAAATTATTTGGATGGAGTACTACGTGGAGTTTAATAATTTATATGTGTGGAAGAGGTACCTATAAAAGTGCGCACTCTCACGTCCGTGACATATTGCACCGTTGCAATGTCCAGCGCTGCAGTGAACGTGAAATATTTTCAACTAGTATGACAGACGGATAATTTGATTTCAGTTCCTAAAACCTACGAAGTCGTATTTCGCTCTTACGCTACAGGAATTCTGGTACCCTTTGAAGGACGAAGATATTGCATATTTTATGTGTTGCTCTTGCTTACATTGTCGTTTTTAATATTGCCTAGAACAACATCCTTTGTCACAAAAAAAAAAATGCGTATTTTTCACTATTCTATTTGTACCTGTCGCCTTTATGCAAATTAAATAAACAAGAAAGTAGTAATATTGTACGAAAAATACTTTATATATATAAAACCAAATTAAGTACCTACCTACCCACGAGGAAAACAGAAATGAGATGAAAACAAATGCTAGACATTTTAGAAAAACGAAGCAAAAGAACCCATAAAATCTCGAAGGCCAGGTTTATGAGGCAGACCCTTTCATTATTAGGGTTTATATTTTTTATTATTAAATAAGTACAGCAGCGCTCATAAGTCCATAAGCAATCTCACAAAGCAATAGAGTGACGCTTCGGTTTCACTTACGACCTTCTTCTATAAGTTGTTTCTACACTAACACGTACACACACTGTGTCTGAAATTGATAGTACTTCATCATTTCAACTAACTTATCTTAGGGCAAGGTAGCTTTAGGCAACGACCTGTCGCTGCCGGCCGTCGTGAACGCGATGGTCGGCGGCGCAGAGTCCTGGGACGCAGTGGTCTCCTTTTGCGAAACGGTCATCTCGCAGAAGGAGGCTGCGGAAAGGGAGAGAGAGATCTCGACTCTCGACCCGGCCCGCAGCAGACGCACCGGGCGTCGGAGGAGGGCGGACAACGCCCTTTTCCGGCCCCCCTAAATGGGTCCAGGGGCGACGGATTCGGGGACATCCGTCGCCCCCCAACATCAGGACCCGAGAAGGCGGCGCGCGTAGTGTTCCGCGTGCGCCGCTCACAGACGTTGCGGGGGGAGTACACCTCACTCCCCCCGCCCGAGACGGGGCCCGCGCAAGCGGGCCGGCACCAGCCGGGGTTGTGGAAGAATAATGTGTTCCCGCGACCCCGGCGTAGGTGTGAGATGGAACACCGGGGTGGTTTTTAGTCAGTAAGAGTCTGACAGACCCCTCCGCCCGCCCCAGGGCGGAGGACATCCATGAGGATTTTCCACCCCGGGAACAAAAAAAAAAAAAAAAAAAGGGCAAGAAAGCTTGGTCGTTACCGTGCTTGGGCAGGAGCGATTATGGCAAGCCCTGAGTTTGAATCTCACCTGCACCGGCGGATTTGCTTGATGTTATTTTGAAACAATATATATTTATAGTTTTTGAAATGATACTTGAGGCCCTCCCGGGCCTTTAAAGGCTCAGTAATTCGACCTTTGAATCCCACCGGGACCGTACGGGCCCACCCCATTTCACGCGGTTAATTCTCATAGTGTAAAATAAATAAAGGTTAGAATGCACTGTGGTTTGTGTCAGGGTCGAGACAGATAGATAATGTGTGCAAATCATTCGTTTCCGAACGAAAAGTCTGGCTGACATTTAAAAAAATAAATCTTCTACATTTATTATATACCTACAATTTTTAATTAGTTTTGATTTTATTCTATTAGATTATTTCAATATTTTGTAAATGTGAGAACGTCGTAGGCCATGTGGATTCTAAATTTATATACCATTGTCTATTTGTTAAACATATGGTACTTTTTGACAGGCCTACACTGTTCTCTCATACCTATTAACACTAACTAAAAAATATTGTAAAAGACAAATATTTAAAAGAGTAACCATGGAGATTCTTGCCGGCTCTTCTCCATAGGAAACGACCAATTGGAACCGTGCACCTAGAATCTGACGTTTCATAAGTGCCCATGTAGGTTTATCTAATATATAAAATTCTCGTGTCACAGTTTTCGTTGCCATACTCCTCCGAAACGACTTGACCCATTTTGATGAAATTTTTTGTGCTTATCCGGTATCTATGAGAATCGGCAAACATCTATTTTTCAAAAAAAAAAAAGCAAAACAACGTTTGTCGGGTCAGCTAGTGTGAAATAAAATATTTTGATTTTGATTTTCATTATTTTTTTAAATGTCAGCCAGACTTTTCGTTCGCGGTCGTGGGTGAGCTGTCAGTAACCGTGTGTTCGTTTTTAGTGAAATTGAGTGTTTTTGTGTTTAAATTGACTATGAGTAGATGAATTATTTACTTTTGAATAGTTATTTCATCGTTGTGGATAGTTATTTGTGCGAAAAAACATAAAAAAAGGTTTTACGTAAACAAACCGTTCGAGAAAATTGTAAGTATTATTTCATCATTTATTTACAATATTCAACTATCGTTATACTGTTTTTATTTTGTAATATGGTCTGTTTATTCCAGGACCCAAAATAATTTACTTATAGTGGGTAGCATCGAACAGAAAACTATGACAAACTTTCTTGTGATCGCGGCTGCGAAATTCTACGAAATCGCGAAATCCCCGGGGGCTTGAGCGGACTGAGGGAACGTTACGTTCGCCGGGGATAGGGGGCTCAAAGCCTAAAATGAAAATTTTTTGTTTGTTTTAATAAAATTACTTGAAGTGGTTCGATAATCTTTCGATACTTGTCTCGTTCATCTTGTTTACTTAGATAATAAAAATCATTCAGATTTCTGTGAGGTAGATCACTAAATTGAATGTTGATTGAACGGTTAGTGACGAATGTTTAAATTTGTTTATTAATAATACTCACAGTATTTAAATATTTCATACTTTACTAAATATAAATTTCTCTGTTATGCGTGATCATACATTAAAAAAATACGCATCGACTTGAGAACCTCCTCATTTTTTGTCGTCGGTTATTAACGCTTAACTGGTGTACTTATATCGCACATGTGCGTGCTTTTACTTTTTTTTACGATTTTTTTTAAAGTGGATTTCGTCTGTAATTCCAGACTTACCAAAAGATAATAAAAAGTAAAACCAACCAAATAAATCACTATTTCAAAACGTCTTTAGTATTATTAGATTTCATGCCCATTGACTTGAAAAAGTCCACCCATTCGTGCTTTAAAAACGCTTGAATACTAATTCTGTCGTACTTTATAATCAACAGTTCTGTTTCTCCCGAGCTTCCGAGATATTTATGCACACAATGCGGCTTCACGTTTGCTTTTCGTAATAAAAAAATTAAATTAACATATGAGGAATTAATGAAGGGGTAACTAAGTGTGGTGGTAAGGGTGATGGGGTGTGTAAAACTTTAACAATTTGTTTGGATGCGTTTGGTTCGATGTGGTCTCCTCTCATTACAAGTTAGATTAGTCTGGTGGATGCTGTACTGGTTAGGAAGTTTTCAAATGTTTGAGATGGGACTTGAAAACTGCTAATTGCAACCGCTAATTAATATGAAATCCGTAAGCATACGGATTTTATATTATGTCATACTACGATTATTACTTGTCAGCAATATAAAAACCGGACACGTACGTGTGGGACCACGCGCAGTGATGGGTTACGTATTTATGAAGTATTTACTCTTGATCTGTATCGATTTTATCGACTGCAAAAATAAGTTGTATTTCATAGGTGGTGATCCCATATCTTAAAACCTATTGGCATAAACAATTCACCTAAAAACATTATAACTACGGTTGCATGTGTGAGGACAGACACTCCTAAAATTATTTTTCGCAATTTCATTACACCATTGTCTAGCGATACACAGAATACACCTTCTTTCCAATTTTCATCGATGTATTGCCAATATTCTTTCAGTAAAATGGCTGTTTTACTTTCGGGCGGACGCACATTCGGACATAATGAAATTGTAAGTGTTCAGTTTTTGCCCTTTGTCTACGGAATCCTAAGAAGAATATCAGTTTGTCATCTCATATTGGATCAATTTGCAAAACAATTCTGGCTACTCGTCGTAACTGAGTACTGTCCATATTCACCTATATTGCCGCTCACACACGCTGCACCGCTGCACTGGAGCCTCACTTTCTATATTCACTGCCTACTGCCATTTTGCTCACCACATTATAATACAAAAATATTGATCGACGTCCTTTTAAAATTTTCGCGAATAACGATGAAAATCTTCCGTTCAAAGATATCTCATTTACCGAGCCACTCAGAAAGTATAGCGAAAAAAGAAGTAAAATAGGTACGTTCCATTTTCTAAATTTCCCTCCACATTGTTCTCAAGCCAATTTAAATTATTGTGTCTCTTTAAAAAATGGATGTGCGACGGGAACATATTCGCGCTATGTTTTTTCGATTTCAAATGTTGCCTGATACTGGTAGAATTGTACGATTGACTTCAAATGGCATTCATGGATTCGTTGGTATAACGAATTCAAGTGTGGTCGACTAACTTTGGGGGATGAAGAAAGTGGTCGCCATTTGACGGCTGTTACGGAAGAAAAGATGCTTGCAGTGAAAAATTTAATCCATGACAATAGGCGAGTTACTAATCAAGAGATTCAGCACATACTGCAGGTTGGATCGGGAAGCCTTCACGAAATCCTACACTTGCATCTTCGCGTGAGGAGGATAGTTTCACGCTGGGTACCGCACAACCTCACCAATGCTCAGAAGCAGGTCCGGATGGAATGGTACCGTGATATGATAAACAAATTTGAAGCAGGCTCGTCTCGGCGTGTTTACAGGCATCATCACAGGTGATGAGTCTTGGATTTATAAATACGATCCAGAAAGGAAGCGCTAGTTTACTGTTTCAAAACGAATCAACGCCTACCAAAGTGAAGCTATCTAGAAGCGGGGGCAAGATTTTGATCGCGAGCTTTTTCAATTTGACTGCCTACGTGGTGTCAATTGCCATGTAATGCTGAATATTTGCTCCGGAGGAACGCCGGTTAGAGAATGTATCACAAATTCGTGGAACACGTCTTGTTCAAAAAAAAACATTTACATCTATTTGCCGTTATGTACTTTTATGAAACGGTTCCGAAGCCAGAACGTATTATAATTAGTCTTGGAAAAAATCATAGATGGGAAGCCTAAGTAGTAATCATTATGAAATTAACAATCATTACAAAGCGATAAATGGCAGAATTTTGGCTGAAAAAAGATTAGTAAAAACCAAGACTTCCTTGTTTAATGCTGATTTATCTGTTTCGATCAGCTGCGATGTAGCACGTATTTTCAACAAAAACATAAATAAAGCCTTTAACTTTAATTTGAACCCTTAAAATTATAAAAATAGCCATCTGTTAATCATTTTGTATTGAGCTCTTCGCAACAGATGGCGTTTCACTTGAAGAGATATGAGGAACAGGGTGTGAAGTACACTCATACTCTTGGAAAAGGGATCCTCCGACCAGATGGATGTCTGGTGGGCAACTGCCGATGATGGTGGTCGAGAAGTTGTATATATGCTAGCTGCGCGGTAAACTATGATTGCGCGATTCAGGATTCGTGTGATGCGTTGTTCGCATGTGGCGGTGTAGATGCCGCCACACACTCGATCTGTCCTATCTTCAGAGTAACCATAACCGTTACTTATTTAAATCAAACAACTTTTTTTTTGTCAAGGCACCACATTCATAGCTCACAATAGAGTTGTTTACAGTTTTAATGGCGACTATTAGTCTTAGAAAATATATTTCCGTCATACCTCTCTAAAAGCAATTTAAATAGTATGGGAATGCACGTATCTTTAAAATTTTAATAATATACGAAAGCTTAGATGTAGTTACGTGAGACAAATAGCCGTAGGTTTAACATGACGGAGAAAATTGTGCACCTTACTGTCTTGAGCGGGTTACTGTGGGAAGGAGGTTAATAATGTGCCTCATTACTGTGATTATTCAACGCAACGAGATTGTTGTTGACTTTACCGGGGTTAGGCTGTGATGACAAAATAATGTTGTTGACATTTTATGTGCTTGGTGTGAAAATTGTACTTGATGCCGAGATTATATTTTCACTTTATAATACGAAGTGTCCACTTTTCTTTGCACATACATTATAAAGGTAACCATACAATCAAACTTCTAAACTGATATAAACATCATTTTATTCGTAACATAAAACTGAAATACTTTCAAACGTTTCATGTGCGTAACGTTTAGTTCCGGAATAAAAGTGTCTCGAGATTACGGACATTAAACTGCCGAGATGACTCGCTTCCACGAAGACGGAACGTAGACTTCTTAGTTAAGATTTGTCTTCCGGTTATACTTTATACCTCATTCCACCTTTACTCACCTTTATTTATACAATATTAAACATATTCTTGGTATTTTCTTTCCGGGTCTGGAAATCGGAAATTATTACCCAGACTTGGCTACCAAATAATTGCTTACCTTCTAAAAGCAATATGATATTTTGTGACAAAACAAAAAATATGTAGTAAGTTACCTACTTCTTATTTGGAAGAAAAGGGAAAATGAGACGTTATCTCTAATGTAAGATGAGGTAAGATGTATCTACATCGTGCACTTTTTGTTGAATTAGTTTCATTTTAGTACACTCTGTTGAGGCGATTTTTTTTTAATTTACAGGTCAGTATTAAGTTGAATGTTTATCAAATGATTCGCGACGGTAACACGGTTGTATTTGTTAGTTATTTTTATGCATCTCATACGCGTGTTGAGTCCCGTATTCATGGTAAACATTTGTTTATAAACAAAGGAGAATGACCAAAAGTCGTCTCAAAAAGTCTCATGCATCAAGATCATCTTCTTAAAGTAAATATTTTCATATCATTTTACGACATTTCGCGTCGGGGATTTCATATTTGAACAGGGAATTTAATTTAAAGTTAAAAAGTATGTCTATTGATGATAATGTTTTACTCCCTTCACAAGACGTTCCGTTTCACAGGATATGATAAATATAACCTTTAGTTTTGAATGTGATCTTGATCACGTCTTTCACAAATCATGTAAAAAAATGTACTTAGCCTATTCTACATTAATTAGAAATGTCTAGAATAGAACTTTTATTTAAAAGATTATCATTCTTAAGCTACGCTTAAATGGCCGGGCACCGTGCACAGCCGGTCATAGGGATGTAGAATGCAATAGAATCAATTTTGTAATCGACTAACCAGTAATTAACTTAACGTTTCTTTTGTATATAAATAAGGATAACTTTTGCCTGAAAAACATTCCACGAATAATATGTATTAGTTTTGCTTTCGTTTTGTTGAATAAAAGTAACAATTAAGTAACATCAGAACAACAAATCGATTTAGTATCGCTAAGTGACACAAAATCGATTTTCTTACAAAAGATTTTGATTTATCGATCATATCCCTAAATCCCGGCCAACATATTTCTGACAGTTGATCTGACGTATTTTTTTATATTGTGTGTTGAGAAGTAGAACTTGTTTGTATTTCGTAAACTTATTTCTGCTTATTTGATTGTGCAAAAATGTCGAGTCGTGGGGCGTCGACCGACTGACGCCGTGAGTCACCCGGCAAAACCTATGTATCACTTGTGATACCCAGAAACCTAACTACACATTCATTAGAAGAAGCGTCTACTCCAGTGATTAACTTGTTATAGTCGTGGAAAACTCAGGTAGGCAGATCTTATTTTACTCTTTGATTATATAAGAATGTCAGGCACCTTCTATTTCCAGACTAATCTTTTACTGACTGTAGAATCTAAAATATTTCGTAATATTATTTTTATAAAAAGAAAGAAAGCATATTTATTTTAGACTAGCACAAAAAATAACAACAGATAACGAAATGACGAACCCGTTCGAGGTCAAAATGGCTTACTCTTAATTATAGTTGTAACTTCTGTGAGTATGTTACGGAAGATAACTACATAAAAGTTAAAACACACTATTCATTCATTGTTTTATTGCAGAATGTGTGCTTTGCTTTATACAGAGTGTTTGACTCTGCTTCAAGATCAAGCAAACAATCAGTAAAGGAAGTTTATCTTTGGTCCTGCTTTTGGTCATAGAAGAGTATGTTTTTCTTGTGGCATTACTTTTCTACATGCAACTAGAGCATATCCTGTAAGACAACATCGACAAGGGAGAAACATTTTAGTTAGACATGTTCCGCTGCACCAGGTAAATATTTGTGTTATATTGCATTGTTTAGAAAAATAACTTCTTCTTCTTGTTAATATTCTTCTTTTCTCCAGTCTTCTTTAGTTGATAGTGATGATACTATTATTAGATGTGTTTATAATATTGTGTCCCGATAAGTGAAGGTTTCACAAATGTAGAATATTATTAGATATTATTATCTATTTTGACACAAAAACTGCATGATCATTATCATGTCATTGTATTCTTAACAGTTATATTACATTTCATACTTATATCACATCAAGCCATTGCAAAATGTTTTGAATTACATGTTTACTGTAGGTATATTATATACATAATTATATGTATATTTATTTATAAATTGTTACTTTTGTATTTTTGAAGATTGGAAAGAGTATGTGCTGATTACTGGAGGTCAGCTACAAGAGAAGTGCAACGTCGTGATCAGCACGACTCCAATCGCCCTGGTCTGTCCAACACTATTTTGCCAGATGCTGAATCAAGTTGAGATCACAATATTCCTGAGTCCGTATTCCACAATAAAACTTGCACACTTCAAGTTAGGTCAAATCCAACAATTACGTCTGCGGTGTATATGCGTGCTCCTTGCACATCCAAACACTGTATATTTGTTGACTGTTTTGAAACAGAATGTTTACTGGTACACATGAGGGTACCAGTAACAGATCCTTTATAGATGACTATAAAGGATCTGTTATTACTGTGTGCTGTTTATTAGCATGATCCTAGCATATCCAATCACTGTATATTTGTTGACTGTTTTGAATCATAAGGTTTACTGGTACCCTCATCTATAAAGGATCTGTTATTACTTCATTACAAATTCTATGTGCACCGGCAGATTATAGTTTTCTCAATTATTTTTTTGGTTTCTTATAAACTCATATCAGTTTTATGATGAACATGGGGTTAAACAACCCCAAATCTAGCAGAACAAGTAACAAATGCCACAATTGCTTTTAGCATTTACTTAGTTTAACTGGTGATAGTAATGAAAGGATGGCTGACTCTCTGTAATAAATCTTATGTCACCTTAGAATGTTTAACTAATAAAGCCAGGGTGTGTTTAGTAAATGAGTTAATTTATTCCATTATACTTAGGATTTAATAGTAATACTGTTGATGATGTTGCTTATAGAAATAGAATAATACCAGAAGGATAATTTGGTGGCTCCTTATGTATCTATCCAAAGAACTTCCAATTACTTATATTGAAACAAATATACATTTAGCAAAAACTGCATAATTGGTGTTTTTCTTTTTCAGGAATATGGTGAATGACTTATGAATAAGTATTTAAATAAAATTGTTGACTTTGAATCGCTATTAAAACTCAAATAGACTTTTTGTTTTATTTTTTTCTATAACTTACCTAGTCAATCCACGACAACATAAGCATGAGCAACAGTATCTGTCATGCACAGTATTCAAAGATTATATTTTTCAAGACTCTCCCTAGACAAGCGCTTTATTCAGTCCGACTGGTCACACTTATGATAATGTTTCATTAGTAGGTGTTAGTGTGGTAGTATGATCACGGTAGCGTCCAATGATATAGTAACCCTTAGATACGTTACCCGCTCACAGTATTAGCAATATATAGGTTGGGTTAATTAACTAGTTTCAGTCACGCACCCTATGTCGCGGCTAAACGTAGCTATAACTCGTAATTCTTACTACTATAAGCGGATTACGCTGTTTTACATCAATAATATTCGTTCGAGCCGTGACGTGTCTCAAAAAAATACGTCATTGGTCGTCGAATCGTCGAACAAAATATAGGTACAAATGTACCTTGTTTTTAGGTTATTTTCGATTTTATAAAATAACTCCGAAACCCGGGTTTTGTTTCCAAAAACACCTTTTGCAGGAGTTAATTATGTTATGTGTAGTCTATAAATAACAAAGTTTGATTTTGATGCAGCATGGTACGGGATTCCATACATTTACGAGCATTGTCCTTTGTTGCTGTTTGGCTGTTAACATGTTGGTGGCATCACTGCGTGTTGCAGAGTTGATCACGGCATGTTGACAAGTTCTCGCTCGACGAGCGACAACATCAACAAATGTTGACATGTGTGGACGTGTTTTCTACCAGTTTATATACATGGCAGTAGTATAGAGCAATGATATAGACCTTAGACCAAAACTAAAGAGTTGCGAGCACTCTTCAACAACTACACATTAATATCATTGTTCGACCACTCCTCACTAATCTTCAAAATAAATCTGCTGGAGCCGTCTCTAAATGTGTTTGATTGCAAACTAGTGAATGTTTAAAAAAAACAATCATTACTTTTTGAAACAGTAACAAGAAAAAACGGACATTATTCGAAAATGATATCTACATTTATTACATGTTCCTTGCGTTAACTTTGTGCTAAAATCGTCGTTTAATCTAACTCATTAACCCTCTTGGCATTGTTTGGTTTAATAATATGATTTCGGTTCGACATTCCGTGGTATAAACTGAGTCCCAACGTACAAGTTTACAAAAAGGAATTTTCATATCAAATTTATTTGGTAATATGACGAATTATGTCCACAGAGCGATATTAGATTGTCTAGAAACGTTGCAGCATAAGTTTTATCTGACTTTTACCTTCATAACTTTATTGTTGCTCGGATAATATTATGTTAGAGGTTCGCCTTGAAAGTGGTACCTACCTATTGAGAAATTACGCCTTATGCTGTTTTCTGTGGGTTCGGGAAGTTACTAAAGTGTAACAAAATTTTCCAATGGCGTTGTCTGTGTTTTTTTCTCAAATTCGCTAATTTGTTACAAACATAGCATCACGCCCGTTTTCACCGAAAAATATGGCAAAGGAGAGTAGCACACCCACATTGCTGTTGTTGTTATGAGAAATAATTATACTTTTACATATACATAAACATGTTTAAAAAAACAGTTTTCTACTACACTAACACTAACACAAGAATAAAAGTCCTAATTTTAAATTATTTGGATGGAGTACTACGTGGAGTTTAATCATTTATATGTGTGGAAGAGGTACCTATAAAAGTGCGCAGTCTCACGTCCGTGACATATTGCACCGTTGCAATGTCCAGCGCTGCAGTGAACGTTAAATATTTTCAACTAGTATGACAGACGGATAATTTGGATTCAGTTCCTTATACCTACGAAGTCGTATTTCGCTCTTACGCTACAGGAATTCTGGTACCCTTTGGAGGACGAAGATATTGCATCTTTTATGTGTCGCTGTTGCTTACATTGTCGTTTTTAATATTGCCTAGAACAACATACTATGTCACAAAAAAATTGCGTATTTTACACTATTCTATTTTTACCTGTCGCCCTTATGCAAATTAAATAAACAAGAAAGTAGTAATATTGTACGTAAAATACTTTTACGTTCGCCGGGGATAGGGTGCTCAAAGCCTAAAATGTTTTTTTTTTGTTTGTTTTCATAAAATTACTTGAAGTGGTTCGATAATCATTCGATACTTGTCTCGTTCATCTTGTTTACTTAGATAATAAAAATCATTCAGATTTATGTGAGGTAGATTACTTAATTGAATGTTGATTGAACGGTAAGTGACGAATGTTTAAACCTGTTTATTAAAAATACTCACAGTATTTAAATATTTCATACATTACTAAATATAAATTTCTCTGTTATGAGTGATCATACATTTAAAAAAACGCATCGACTTGAGAACCTCCTCGTTTTTTGTCGTCGGTTATTAATGCTTAACTGGTGTACTTATATCGCACATGTGCGTGCTTTTACTTTAATCAGATGCATTTTGAAAACGTAATATTACCCGATCTTCTAAACATATTGTTTTACTAAGCTCTTTAATAATTTTTGAACAATTACCTGACGTAATCCTCATGACGATACCTTATTTATCGCGACCCGCTACGACTTGCCGCCGTAAACGTTTATATTCAAAGTTCGGGTGCAATTTGGATCCAAGTCTAAATGAGAACAGTGTCTCTTTAAGAATTGTATTTATTTCGTGCGCAAAGATATTAACCTAAATACCAAATACTATTGTGTTTAAAAAAAAAGTTACTAACGTTCTATAGCAGCTTTAGCAAGCTAGTCAGCTAGTTAAGTATTTACAAACATCCCAAATCCCGCAGTAGAAATATAAAGCTCTAAAAAATTTTTTTACTACTTTCAGAACAAAACTTATCAGATACTGTATAAAATATCCAACCTTTGACTGTGGACGTGTAAAAGTGTTTGTACAAACCTACTTACAGAAATAGAATGATTTATCATTTGGAATACGAGAAAATGCTTTGTTGTAGCTGTACCTCCTTTTTGGACATTGATATTGCATTTTTTATGTCATTAAAAAAACATTAAACATATATGTACAGTAGGCATTCAAAAGTGCATAGGCACGTTAAGAGTCGTATTGCTGTGAACTCTCGGTACGCCTGTATGTGTTTAAACGACACACCACAAAGATCGCAGTTTTGCATGGCACACACTCGTCAAAGTCGCGTACTCTCATCGCACTGCATGAAACAAAAATACATTATCGTCGCTTTTATTAGACACGCATCATCGCAGGTATTGCTAAAATTCGTGTTAATCTAAAATGAGCTGGTAGCATTAGGCGATAAGCGGCGGACTGAGAAGCACTCGGCTTAGGTTCTGATCACATAAAATGCAGCGCAGTTTTACTGCCAATGTTTAATTTTGGTTTGCAATAATAACAATATAAAAAAACTGCCTTTTTGTTATTTTTGTTATTGTAATAAAGGGTTTAGAACTTAAATAAGCGTTACAAGTGATAACAAAAATAAAGTAGATTTATTTCACCATAAACATAAAGCTTCGATCTTTAATTTAGATTACATATTGAGGATAGCGTAAGTATTCATTTTTTCTAAGAAAAGAGGATTGAAACTAAACCTCAATTTTGTATAGTTAATTAATCACGGATATAGCACAATATACAGGATAAACAATTCCGAATCTTAAACGTTATTGTTTGCTGGGCTTCGGTGATACAACCTTTATAGCGTGGAGTACAAGCCAAACAGTTTATAATGACGTCTTGAATAACTGATTTTATTAAAATCACAAATAACAATTAACAAAATAACTGAGCTCAACGAATCGAGTACAGTTCCGCGACGTCCTAACTCGTAAGCGATCAGACACTGAATGTCTTCCTCGCCGTAGACTTAAAACATCACGACTCTGTAGAAGCGCGCTGTAGGTGTGGGTAGACCCCGTGATGTCGAAAGTGGCGCGCTTGCGATTCGTTTCTTTTCTATACTATTGACCGGATGCGACACGGCTAACCTGCGATGCACACGTCCTCGTGTGTTGTTAATCTTAATCTGGAAAATACAAAATTCCGGCACACAGCATCTGCTCGTCCAATCCTGACTCATATGAAGACTGATGAGGCAATTAAAAGAGACTTGACTTTTTTTAAATCTATTTTATTTCACAAGCAATTTGCAAATAGAATTCAAATTAGAAACTTACAACTAGGCAAATCTATTTTCAATCTGGAACTACCTAGTTCTCAGATTATTGGTCTTTGCTTCTAGGCAAAACCCGACTATAACACCCAGAGCTACCGCCTACCGCGTTCCCACGGACTACTCATTTAGCAGATACCGATTTCCAAAGGGCTACGGCTACAATACTCTGGTATAGTCTCCGACGCACTGAACTGAGAACCTGTTAACACAAACTAAAGTGATTCCAATTCATCATCTATTTCGTCTACAATCTCAACTTGTACTTGGCCCTCGGGCATCTTCCGAACACGGTCATGAGCGTATTTGTAAGTACGCTTGTTAATTAGAGATTTTAAAACATACCGATCGCCATCTAACACTTCAACAATTTGAAATGGCCCTCTGTACTTCACGTCAAGCTTAGTTGGATTACGCTCCTCGTTCTGAATAAGCACGAATTCAACGACAGAGAACCTACTCACGCTTGCCTTTGTACTATCAAAAAGACTTTTATCATAACACGCAGACTTCTCAATGCCTTCGGATGCTAATCTCCTAGTATCATCAAGGTCTATAATGTCGTCATTGTCGTTAGCCATTAAATGAAGTGGACGTGCTACCTTACCTATCAAAAGTTCTAATGGAGCTTTTGTAACGCGATTAACCGTACAATTAAGAGCGAGCTGTACATCTTCTAGCGAGTCTTGCCACGACCGATCTGTATCAGTCTCTATCGCAGTTAACATTGACTTAAGGACACTCATTATCCTTTCCACTTGACCATTCGCACGAGATGAACCAGTCGCAATTAGGCGTAGATTGCCTTGGCAGAAGTCACGAAACTCCTTGCTTGAAAAGCACCGTCCCTTATCAGCGATTATTCGTACAGGAGAGCCAAAGAGTGCAGCGCTGTCTGACACTGCCTTGATGCTTTTGGCGTCAATGTTTTTACTGTGAAACAGCAATACGTACATGGTGAATGCGTCGATCATCACGAACACGTACTCCTTGTTATCACTTTTACCACTCAGCTTTCCTGTTGCATCTATGTGTATGGTATACCATGGAATCGCTGTCTTGGGTATAGGGTGAAGTTCCACCTGTACTTTACCTGAGTGCGACTTCGATATATTGCAGATGACACAGTTATCTACAAACCTTTTTACCTATCGACTCATACCTTCGAACCAATAATGATTATACAGCTCCTCCAGCCTCTTTTCCCATCCTAGATGAATAATGGATTCGTGGGTATTATTGATGACAGACCAACGAATAGCACGAGGAACGATAGGTAAACATTTCGTTCAACCGTTACGTTGAACTTTACGGTAAAGTATAGCTGATCTTACCTCATACGTCTTAGCTACGTCGTCGTTGAGCAGTCCTTGCTCTAGATCAGAGAGGGTTTTCCTGATCTCTACATCTCGCTGCTGCTCTGCCAGAAGCCAGTTGTCAGACAATTCGGTAAAGTTTACTTGCTTCTGTTAAACTCTACAAGCCTGCTGTTTTGGTGGTAGAGGCAATATGTTACCAGAGAAGAAATAAGCGTGCGCCATTTGCTTACCGACGCTGTATTTTACGTCGAAATCGAACGACTGTAAAAATGCCCACCACCTGTGTACCCTCGGTGTCAGGTCGATTTTGTTTCGAGATGACTTCAAAGAATTACAGTCCGTTACTACAGTAAACTTTCGGCCATGCAGGTATTGTCTAAAATGTTTCACCGCGTTGACGACTGCTAGCGTCTCCAGCTCGTACGAGTGGTATCGATACTCTACTGGTGTCGTGCGCTTGCTAAAATGGGCTGTTGTTTACCTTCTAAAACTTGGAACAAAATCGCGCCATAACCCTCTGAACTGGTATCGGTATGAAGCTCCACTGGATGCTGCAGGTCGAAGATCATGAGCACTGGATCACTAATTAGTATTTCGATTACCTTCTGTCTAACTTCTTCACGGCAGTGTGTCCACTCAATCGGAGCCTTTCCATATCTCAATCTAAAGATCGGACCCATGAGACGGGAAAAGTCGGTACGAACTGACGAAAGTAAGAAGCCAAACCTACGAATTGTCTTACCTGCGTAAGTGTCCGTGGTGAAGGTAAACATGAAAAAGCCTCTATATTTCGCTTGTTTGGATTAACCATACCTTTTTTTTATGGTTTCGGGTTGGAAATGCTCATGGATTTCCCCCGCCCTCCCGGGGCGGGGGTTTGTCGGACTCTTACCGACTAAAAACCAACCCGGTGTCCCATCACTCACCTACGCCGGTGTCGCGGGAACACATAATTCTTCCGCAACCCCGGCTGGTGCCGGCCCGCTTGCGGGCCCCGTCTCAGACGGGTGGAGTGCCCGGTGCGTCTGCTGTGGGCCGGGTCGAGAGTCGAGATCTCTCTCTCCCTTTCCGCAGCCACCTTCCGCGAGATGACCGTCTCGCAGAAGGAAACCACCGCGTCCCAGGACTCGACGCTGCCGACCATCGAACTCACTACGGTCGGCAGCGACAGGTCACTGCCTACTTCTGAGATGAGGGCACGGCGCGGCTCCTCCCAAGCGGCACACTCTGCCAGCGTGTGCCACGCCGTGTCCTCCCGGCAGTCGACGCAGTGGTGACACCGGGCGTCCGGCTCCCTGTTTATGCGACACAGGTACTTCCCGAAGCAACCATGCCCCGAGAGCACCTGCGTCGCCCGAAACGTCAGGGAGCCGTGCCTTCTCCCGAGCCAGCGGTCGAGCACTGACCGGATCGCCTCGATGGTGCTGAGGCCGGCGGTAGGGCGTGACAGCCTCAGGTTTTTTATTTTTTTTGTTCCCGGGGTGGAAAATCCTCATGGATGTCCTCCGCCCTGGGGCGGGCGGAGGGGTCTGTCAGACTCTTACTGACTAAAAACCACCCCGGTGTTCCATCTCACACCTACGCCGGGGTCGCGGGAACACATAATTCTTCCGCATCCCCGGCTGGTGCCGACCCGCTTGCGCGGGCCCCGTCTCGGGCGGGGGGAGTGAGGTGTACTCCCCCCGCAACGTCTGTGAGCGGCGCGCGCGGAACACTACGCACGCACCCACCACCTTCTCGGGTCCTGATGTTGGGGGGCGATGGATTCGGGGACATCCGTCGCCCCCCAACATCAGGACACTGGACCTATTTATGGGGGCTGGAAGAGGGCGTTGTGGCCATAGCCCGCTGCGGCGTGCGCAGGACAGCTATGCTGCCGGCCGTCAGGTCAGACGCCCAGATCGGCGCTCCGTAGAGCGCCATGGATCGCACGATCCCCATATAGAGCCGCCTACAAGCGGCGCTCTGGCCCCCCAGATTGGGAAGCAGCGTTGCCAGCGCCCCGGCCGCGCCCAACAACTTGGGCGCTAGCCGCTGGAAGTGGGGTCCGAAGTCCCACCGGCTGTCGAGCACCAATCCCAGATATTTCATGGTGGGCTCGACAGCGATCCGGACCCCCCCGACCACAATGTGTGATCCGGCCGGCGGCGCCCGCCGCGGGCCATGAAACACCATGGCCTCCGACTTGTTGAGGGCCACCTCCAGGCCGAGGCGCCGTATGCGGCTCACCGTCAGTGAGACCGCCGCCGTCGCGACCGGGCCGAGCCTGCCACAAGAATGATCCCTCCTCGCTATTGGAAGTCGCTACGCCCCTAAGGGGGCGCGGCGAGCGGTACCGGTGATTTGCTCCCGGCCGCGGAGGCTATACGGTGGCCCATAAATACGGGCCCCTCATTTTGTTAGCGACAATGGCCTATTTGAAATGATTGAGCGCGCGAGCTACGCGCGCCCATGTGAGTGATTGCAATTTTGCTTATGTAGAAGCGTCGCGAGGCTTATAGTGAAGCGTCGCTTTCTTCACGACATCTCGGCGGTCTGTCACCGCCAGGTGAGACCCCTAGTTACCTAGGGGAGGCCCGGCGATGGCGACCAGCTACGCAGATGCCGACTCGACGCGCCTACAGAGGTGGCGTAAGTTTTCAATTTCATCTTGTATTAGTAATAGGCCTAGACCTTTCAAACGTCGTCTTATGCAGGCCGCGCTAGCGAAGAACTTATAGTCTAGATATTTATGGATATAGCGACTTTGAAAAAAAAAATTGTTCGTTAATATAAAATATAGGCAATAAAACACTAAAATAAATAGCACTTGAATTTTTATTTACTTAGGTATCTAATTAAGCAGGTAAGATATACATTTTCTTATAAAAATGATCTACTTCCACTTGTTTTAGAGACATTTTATGAAAAACATTATTGCATCCAATTATGATCTCTTTATAGAAATCTTTTGACTTATTTGACTGCTGAACAGTAAAATAAGATGAGATATTTGTGCCCTCAGGTAATAAATGCCACTCATTAGCAAATAAATGTATCACGCATATTCGGTAACTGATGGGAACTTAATAATTGCGTTCTTTTAGCAACATTACCCTAACAAGGGTACGAAATGTCTAGCAGATGTAACTAGGCAGAAAATTCATTTGGTCAATCCTTCGTGCTTCAGCAGGATTATCAGCTTGTGGAGGTGGTGGTGGTGGTTCATGAGCGACCGTTGGATTAGCAAGTGGTGGGAGTGGAGGTGGTTCGGGCAATCTAGGTTCATTTCTTCAACCTGTCTGTGTATATTTAGTACGAAGTGCCGATTATTTCGCATCACAGGGATGACATGCTTACAGATTTGTGTTCCGATCCTTTAACAATGTTTTAAACTTTGGTAAGTATACTAGTATTAATAATAACTGGTAATTATTAGGGCGCAATCTCACTCGGCATATAGTTTACGGCTGACTGTTTGTGTGTTAGCGTCCCAATTTTATTTTAAATAGAAAGGTCACACTATGCACACACGCAAATAGTTGTAGCTATATGCTAAGTGAAACTGCACCCATACTTATTAATTATGAGGAATTTGCTTCATCATGGGAACAATACAATAACAATTAACAGCAGCTAGGGCAAGAAAGTTGACTAAAATATAAGCTCAACAGCACACACTTACCGGATTGTGGGTATTCCACGAGCAGAAAATATCGACTGATGGAACATTTTCATCAAGGGCGTGGTATTGCACTGAGTGACGCCTTCCCATAACAGAGCATCCACAACCAATATTCACTATTGGGTATCTCAGGACTCTGCTATGTACTTTATTCCGAGAAACCAAAGGCACAACACTTACTGTGTTCTGTTATTGTTACTCTGTCGTGAGAAGATTAAGACACAGAGTGACAGGTGACAGACATATACATGGACAGACAGAACAGCGGGAGCGCGCGCAGTTCAGAATCGTCAAAATAACTAGGATGTTCAGATACACACTCTTGAATATGTTGTCGATTCATAATACGTTACGTGATCGGCATTATGACGCACGGTAGCTCGAAAAAAGGTGACTGTGATAATCGTGAAATCTTTGACTTTTATAGGTTTTTTTACATTAGCCTTACGGTTCTGGCAGTTGTGGTGGTTTAATATTTTAATCTTACCTTCAGGCGTACAACAGATATAGTGCTTGTCATATGCGTGTATCCAAACTTAAACGCAGTTGTGTTGATTTGCAAATTATGTCGATATAAAAACCGAACAAAATCAAATACCACACATATTTTTGTTGGTATTTTTGTCGCCATTCTAAAGAAATGTAATTGTTGCGATTTATTTCAGTAAATTTAAAAAGTAATTTTCACTTATTAATAATTTATGTATTCTGCGGGCAGAATCCGGCCATGTCATTTGATCAGAAATCAACGGTAATGGATAACGATACGGCACTGTATTATTATTAAGCTCTCTATAGTCATCATACTTTTTAACCAAAAGGGCTGGACTTAGCAAACGGCGAACTACTAGATCTAAATATTTTAGCTTGCAACAATTCGTTTACCCTATCGCGCATGGTTCGACGTTCGTCCGGAGACAGTCTGTAAGGACGTCTTTGCACTGTACGATTAGGGTCGATCAATCTTATATCCAACGAACCAGTGTTAACGGAAAACCGTTAATAAAAAAGTCACAGTATATTTCTAAGATTTTTACAAGGTCACGTCTTCCATCTAATGGTAAATCAGTGTCAATTTTATCAAAATTATTCTTTATTGCCGTAGTCTGAATAGCTTTACAAATGTTTATAGTTTTTTCTCTATTCAAAATTAATTCAGTTGCAGTCATGCTTACATAAAAACCGTTACTCAAAATCTCTCGACCTACTAGATTTTACAACGCAAGTACGCATCCGGCAAAACGTGGACTATAATCTCCGTCGCGAAATCGTTGATTTCTACCTGACAAAGCAATTGCAAAATACTTTAAACATTTTCATTGCCTATACCAACTAAAGATACTCCACCATTTACTCTTCTACCTCTAAATTTACAAGCTATACTCTCTTTCCTTAAAGAACATTCAGCGCCAGAATCAAAATCAAATTTAAACCACTCACCAAAATGCTTCAATGTTCCTGATAGAGGCTCGACGATGCAAAGGTCGACTCGCTTCTCCGCCCGGTACCCGACCGCTGTGCAGCGACTGACGATGTGGCCCGGCGTGCCGCACTTGAAGCACACCAGTGAGGTGCTGCTGGGTTGTGGTCGCTGCCCGGCGCCCGTACCAGCCGGCACAGGCAACGGCTTCTTGACGTCGTTCTTCTTCGAGCGACAATCCGCTTGTTTGTGTCCTAGCTTGCCACATGCGTGACACTTGATTGGTGGTAGTGACGAAAACTTCAAACGTGTCTCGTTCCCGTCAGACCGCATATCTGTAGGGGCTCTCCTCTTCAGGTAAGAGAACGCTTGAAGGTCTTGCTGCAACTTATGACGCGTTGCAAACTCCGTGGTAAATGCGTGGCGTTGCAAGCGTGTATCGATTTGCGCCAAGTGAGCGATAACAGTCGACACAGCAATCTGTTCAACACTCAGATCCTTCCAAATATTTAACAAAGACGTCATAAGACGGCTAGCATAGGCGGCATAGGTCTCATTCTCCATTAGTTTGTCATTGCTCAGGTTAATTAGTGTCGCCGCAGAAGTTTCGATGTACACGAATCTGGCCTTGAACAGTTCTTTAAACTTTAAACTGATCCCACGTCATACCTGGATAGGTTATCTGCGACAGCCACGTAGATGCGGAGCCCTTCAACACCTTGCTTATTGTCCAAATAAGCTGGCTTCCTTCCATTGCTTTCCCGTCGAAGTCGAACCGAACAAGTCAGCGGTGGCGCACCATGAACGCGCATCGGACTCGGGTTTATCGGGGTATAATTCCGGCAACACCAACTACTATTCACTGGCTGTGTTTTAAAAGTTTGTATCAGCGCGTGCATTTGTTGGTTTTGCATTTCAAAAAGTCACTGTTCCCGCGTGTGATCTCATTAGCACGATGTGATCCCAATTCTGATGTCGTATCGTCAGGATTTACTCCGTTAGATTCAGACATTATGTGGGCAGAAGATGGGTTTCGTGCAATGAAAACACACTGGGTGCGATACACTGCTTTTATTAAAATCACAAATAACAATTAACACAATAACTGAGCTCTAGGAATCGAGTACAGTTCCGCGACGTCATAACTCGTAAGCGATCACACACTGAAATTCTTCCTCGCCGTAGACTTAAAACATCACGACTCTGTAGAAGCGCGCTGTAGGTGTGGGTAGAACCCGTGATGTCGAAAGTGGCGCGTTTGCGATTCGTTTCTTTTCCATACTATTGACCGGATGCGACAATTATATATTATTTGAAAATAACATCAAGCTTAATCCGCAGGCGCAGGTGAGATTCGAACTCAGGGCTTGCCATAATCGCTCCTACCCAAGCGTTGTAACGACTAAGCTAGATGCCCTAAGATAAGTTACTTGAAATGATGAAGTATCAATTTCAGACAGAGTGTGTGTGCGTGTTGGTGTAGAAACAACTTATAGAAGAAGGTCGTAAGTGAAACCGAAGCGTCACTCTATTGATAATAGTATATTATTGCATCGAGCACAAAGTAATTTATTTTTGCACCGAGTGCCTGATTTAGAGCCCGAGCGTTAGCGAGGGCTCTAATGTAACAGGCACGAGGGCAATATAAATTACTTAAGGCGAGGTGCATAATCTGCTTTTCTTTCAACTATTACCTATAGGAATAGTAGATAAAAGAAACTCATATCAAACAGTTAAAATAGAAGTTTAATTATTGAAATTAAAAGTTATACTTGAGCAATTATTAAACGTAAGGTTAAGAGTTTTGTTGGGCAAATTTATAATTAAATTTGGAACAAGTAGGATAGAAACGAATAATACGTACTTAAAAAAAAAGTATTGATGTCGGCTGGCTGAATAGAGCTAATCCATTGAGATTGGCACCTTTTGGTGCGATAAAAAAAAACTGTGCAATAATGAAATTTCATACATTTTTATTGCTCAATAGCATTAAAGACTCGCTTTGTACTGAGTTTTTAGTGTGATTGTGATGAAATTAAAGCATAGTTGGAAGAAAAATATCTAAAAGCATTAAAGTAAAAAAGGTACCTACTAATTCTTGTCTCTGAACTCGAACCCGAACAGGCACAAGGACATTGTCGCCATTATAAAAACGCGCTTGCGCGGCGTGACGTGTTCACTCCACTCCACCCGATTCTCATATTTATGTAGCTATCGAGGTGAAGTGCTCACGCACTTACGCGACTGTCTATTGGACTGTTGAGTTTTGTAGGTTATAGTATTGATGATGATGATGGTGATTTGATGAGTATTCTTTTTTATTCGCAACAACGAGTAAAGTAAGTACCTATCCACAATAATATAATGTTTGTACCTACTTATTGGACACTGGCATGGCCTTGTCCTATTGTTCTTAGTGCGCATACGTGACGCGTTTCCAGTAAAATAAATAAGTACATAGTAAGTAAAATAATATATGTGACAATGACAGTGCCTAAGGCGCAAGCGAGGCGTGATCTTATCACATCACCCAATTCACAAAGCCATAACAACCACTTCGGCTCGGTGAAGTGAGCGCGATGCGGGATTATCAGTTAAACTCTTCCAAAAAAATAACGTCGCTCAGTCTTTACTCGACTCGATCCATAATCGCTTATTTAGAACACATTGAGATCGGGTCATGGAATTGCGTTTATTTAATCATTCATCAATAGGTTTATAAAAACAAACAATGCATTATTTTATTTAATGTTCGTGCGTGACGCGCTTCCGCCTCCGGCTCTAGTCTCGGAAAAATATTAAAAAAAGCAATATTGAGTTTCTAACTGAATTTCTGTTTTACTATTTTATTTGAAATCCCCCAAAATAGTAATCTTTAGTCTCTTAAATACTAACTTTGATACATGAGAAAATTATGAATCAAATTAGCTTATAATATATGATTAAAATCTCGATTAATGATTGTAAGAGTAATGTTTGAGAATATTTTGTAATAGATATTCAGCATTACCTATTGTTTTTAAAGAACAAAAATAAGATCCAAGATACTCTACACCTTGTTAGGATCAAATATACTTTTCTGATAGAAACTGCAGAAAACCAATATTGAGGACACACGTCGTTCATTTCCAGAGCCTCGCTGCCCTTACACTACGAACCGTTGCACGAGAATGCTACGCGACTTCAAAGTGTCAAAGGATGTACGGCAATCGCTACTTGCTTTGCAGTGGGAAATGTAAAATTATGACAACCTTCACAGCTCTCACGGGAGTAACATGCTGCCATTTTCACGCGTGTTTGTTCATAACATCTGCAGTAAGAATGTGAGTGACATAAATGTACATGTGTCATCACGCAGTTTATGTTTTACCTCGTATTTGTATGAGACTAGCTCAATAAGTGCTGTGTAGTGTAGCGTATTTAATTTACAATGTAGACTATTATTAGCATATTACGTATAGATTACATAATACTGTTGAAAAATAATTTTGCCAAAATCAACTCCTAAGGGGGTGAAGTAGGGGGAATGCGTATTTATATTTAAAATCTTATTTCTGGGGTTTATAAACTTTGCACGAATGTGTCAGTAAATAAAATAAGTTTACCTATGATCGGTTTTCAAAACTTCATTCCAATAATGGTTGAGAGGATGTTAAAGTTTGTATGGAAGAATCTTACCGCACTATCCGATGAATTTGAAAGTCAGCATTAATAAATATAAAAAAAATGTTTTTGGATTTTTCTACATTCGAAAAGGGGAAGGTAATTAAGTTTTTAGGGGAGGAATTTACTGCTTGCTTCGATTAACTCGAAAATTGATATTAGTAATCTTAAAGTAAAAAAATGGAAACATGTTAAAAGTATGTCAACCTCTGTCCGGGTCAAAAGCGTCGAGACAATTTGTATGAAAAATCTAATCAAATCTTGATTTTGAAACTTTAAACATGACAACATGACACAAATACTTAAACGAAGACCGTGATGATAAATTTTCCAAAACTACTTTTTAAAGGAGGTGGAAGGTTGCGTGAAGTTAGTAGGGGAAAGAACAAAATCCTGTCACTGTGGATGTGAATTATTGTAATAAAGAAAATAAGAGCTTTTGTGCTCAGATTTTAGTAGGTACTTGGATACAGAAGTTTAAGAGTTTTAGCTCAGATACCAACAAAAACGGATAGTTAAATTATACATATTTAAATATTTTAAAAGTTAAATTATAACCAGTAAGATATAAGGACGTCGTAGTTTTAGAGTTCGTCATAATATACAATCAACAGTCACAAACAATTTTATAATTTACTGTTATTTAGAGCAACAATTTTATCAAATCTACGAAGACCTTGCGAATGAAATGCTTCGCCATTTATTAGTATTTGTTCAAAAAATACGAAAATAAGATAAAGCCACCATCTCAAAATACTCCCAAAACACGTTTAAACACGATTGACGCTAAAAAAAGCTCTATCTATAATGTTATGTTTGGTTCAACCGAGCTGATTCCTACAAATATAGAAATTGCGATGCGAACTCTATATATAGTTGTGAATAATCAAGTATGATATTCACGAATAAGGGATTTTAACTCGATCATTTGTCGTTTTTTTTTTTAAACAAATCACGTTGATTGTCGACCAAATGAAGCCATTTTTATTCAGCAGTTTAATGACCAGAACTTTGTTTCCTCATCGTCTCTCTGCACACGACTGCTAAGAGATCGGTCTCGATGGACTGAAGTCCGTCTTTTTACTGAATGACCCAGTTCGCTAAGGTTTATGGTTTATTCTATAAACCTACATATTTCAATTGAGTTGTGTACCTCAAACAACGAAAAGCTTAATAACGTCTTCTTCACAGACAAACAAAATTGATTACGGAACAGATTTTTCCTTATCCAATAAAAATATACGATTCCCCACGGATTCTTTCATGTACATAAATTTGAAATGAAGAGCAGTTTGAATAAAGAAGTTATATTGAAGCTCGGTTGCCGATTTGATATTACAAGCTTGCTCTGGTAATGACATTAACAACTGTTTACTTACCTAACGTTCTTTATTTTTCGATAACTTCAAATTATTTTTAGCCTATCGTATTAGGCTACCCAACACAAACGCTTTTTCTTTGTGAATGTTAACAAAATGAATTTTTTTAGTAAACTGTAGTTCTGAACGTAAAATTGCTTACCTGCCTACCTTTATTTCAATTAATGGTTTAAGTACAATGGAGATGTCTTCCAGTACAATCAATTCAGAACGGCTTAATGTGTGTATATTGCTGTGACCTAGCAGGGTTCATGTATGAAACCTGCAATAAATAATGATTATTATTATGATTATTATGTCAGAAGTTTAGCAGACACAATACATTTTGCTTTGTTGCTCTTATTTTAAAGACGGCATTAAGAAATTATTAGTAAGTTTAACAAAAAAATCGCATCAAAAGCATCGTTAAGTTTCAAGCTTTGGCAAAATATAACATCACGCCTTGTTTCCTCGAAGGGTTGGGCAGAGGTGTACCTGTACACCCAACTTTTTGCCAGTTAAACAATAATAAAGTTTTCACTTTTGAAAAGTCCAAAGTGTAGATACTATTTGTACGATGTTTATTCAGTGCTACAGTTATTCATACATCACCTTTTCTCTGTGTTCACATCACATAGCATCACTTGGGATATAAAGTGAATATTCTACTTCCATCTGAGGGCATCTCTAGAGGGTTCTGCGCGTGATGTTTACATTTCAAAAGCTTTACATACATTATGCGAACAGAATCATACATTTCTACTTAGTTTCACATTGTACTTGTAATGCTATGGTTTATTAAATGATAAACTCACCATCCGTTTAGTAAAACCAACTAAGTATCATTTATCATTACTTCTTCAACGTGATAATATCACGTTGAAGAAGTAATAAGTGTAGTAATAAGTGTTGACATTAGATATTATCTAATGTCAACAATACTTTTATCATAGAAAAGTAAATAATTCAGGATATAATTCTAAAATACCATAACATAACGCCTGTAAATTTTCGTCTGTTTCGTCCCAAAAGGTTAAGCAGAGGTGTACTTTAAGTAAACCCACATTTAGCCAGCTATGTTGAAGACCTCTCTGTTGACTATGGGCTGCTACTGAGAAATTTCTCATGGGAAAACCCAAAAATACTTCTCCGACCTAGGAATCGAACCCAGGAGCTCACGCTCAGCAGTTGCGCAAAAAACTTTACATTTTAACGTTGCGCTACTAACGTTGAACTTCCATATCCTCTATTCTCTGAATCTCGACGAAGTTTCAATAAAATATCGTTTGGATCGAGTCCGCTGGATTTAACTCGTCCACAATTATTGCCTTTGTGCACCTGAACGAGTGGATATCCTCTCGGAACATATTTTATAAGAGCCATACAACTCCTGCTTTTCTGTTTCAGGTGAAATACTTTTCTTCGTTATATTTTCTGCTATTTAAAGGTTCAATTAGGAAGAGAATAAGCTTATAACATTCAAAACTACAAAATAATATATATATATATATATATATCCTATTGTATTTAGCCTCCTCTTTATTTATATATGGCGAATGACGTCGCTCGACGGGGGATTTTTATATTTACATTACACAAAAGAAAAAAACACAGAGACCTTTCTTACAAATATGCGGATATTTTATGTAATTTTGTGTGGCTATGGGTAAAAGCAAGTAAAACCCAAACTTAATACTATATAAAGCTGGGCTTAATCAGGACTTTATAATAAATGATTAAGTGGACTGTATTTAAATAGGTTTAATATCGTAAATCTTTTTTTACGAGCAGGTACGCAAACAAATCGTCTCCAAGCACTTCAAGAGTCAATTCACCCATCAATACTAAATTCTCTTTATAAATTGATTACGAGTATTACGACGCACTCTTTGTGTCTGATAATGGTTTAATAATCCAGAGATTTTTGGATTAAACTTGTTTGTGAACTGCTAAATGAAGCCTATGGTTTTGTTTGCAATCAAAATAAGTAACTAAAATTTTGTGAGTAATTATATAATTAGTAATTAATAGTATTATTCAAATTCAAGTGGTTTATTTCACCCTTCCAGTGAATAATACGTTGGTGAACGTATATTTTAGACTTGGACTTTGCATAAGTCTGTAGCTTAAATAGGAAATTCACTATTCTTCTGACACAAGCATACAGTCAAACAGAATCCATTTTAATATATGTATAATATTTAAGTTCAACAAGATCACACATCACCCACATACACATCCTCTCATTAACCTCCACTCGCACACCACCACACTCCACATAACAAATAAAACACACACTATTTACACTTTACGCACACTCACACTAATGTAGATAATATAATAAATCAGTTGTTCCATATTATCCAATAACTATTTAATTCATAAATTATTACTTTAAGAATTAATGTAACCACTATTTTACTATACAATTAATTTTTTCTTGCATAAAGTAAATTTTAAACGATGTATATTGCAATAAATCAAATCAAATCAAAATGATTTTATTTCACATAAACCTACTTGGGCACTTATAAAACGTCAGAGTCTAGGTGCACGGTTCCAATTGGTCGTTTCCTATGGAGAAGAGCCGGCAAGAAACTCAATGGTTGCTCTTTTAAAAATATTTGACTTTTACAATGTTTTCAAATTACAGTGTTAATAGGTGGGAGGACAGTGTAGGCCTATCAACAAGTACCATATGTTTAACAAATAGACTATGGTCCATAAATTTACAAACTACAAGGCCTACAACGCTCTCACATTTACAAAATATAAAATAATCTAATAAAGTGAAATAAAAAAAACTAATTTCAACCAAAAGCTAATAATGGAGAGAATTCAGAACCTACTGATTAGGAGAAGACACTGGCTCTTGTAATATAGGTTTTTTACCTAGCGCAGGAGTCAGAGCTTCACTTTGTTTGTATACATTTTTATGCCAAAAAAAAAAAAACGTTATTAAAAAAAAGTGCCTTTTAATGAAAATCCAACTATTTAAGGTGTATCTATTCATACACGAAATATTTGAACAGGTGCGTCTATAGGTCGAACATAAGCTATAGAAATGTTTTTTTTTTTTTTATCTAAGCATCTAATTTAAAAAAAAAAAATTTAATATTACTTAACACACATAAAAATACTGGCTCTTTCATATTTTGTAACATCCATTACGCTAGTTTCTACGAAAATACTACTTTCATTGAAGCGGGCAATGTCATGGCGGCGCCCTTAGATGTCGCGTGGCTTTTATGAATTATCAAAAGAGGCGCCGGCGGCGGCGGCGCCGCGCACGATGCCTCGCCCCGCGCCCGCCGCGCCGTCCGCTCCGCCGCCGTGCTCAGTCTCGCGCGAACTGCGTGTTGCACTGCACGCGGCTTAACCAACGTGGAACGCATCGCGCTTCGCGCAACAAACGCAACAATGCCGAAATATTCCAACTAGGAGTACCAGAACATGGTGGACTGCTACAATGAGGGTGGACTTATTTTGCTCACAGCACAAGCCCCCTTCCTAGAGATCCTAGAAGCTCGACAGCGGCAACGGGACTACGGGGTCTACATGCCCCCAGCTGCAGACGGAGGCAGGTCTGATCTTACGCCGTTGAACTTCCATTTGTGGGGTAGGGATAGACCTGATCTATGGTAATGACGGCCAGACCATTTCTAGTGCGGAACAAAAAAACGTGAATTGTGGCGTTTACGCAGTGATGGCTAGAGATAGAGACATTGTTAAAAGTGCAACGACACATTATTTAACGTGCAACTGCAGGGTGAATATGTACAGCAATTTTGGTGTAAATAATGTAAATAAAAACTACGTCGTTATGAGGTATGTACATTTTAAATTGTTCGCGCTATGCACTTCTTACAGTTTACATCTGTACAAATAGGTAGGTACACAACCTATCAATCAGCTGACAGATACGACTCGACGCACAGTTCGTAACCAACAGAAGTCATTCCCTTATGCGAATTCGCGTTGCGTCAGCTGTTTATTTTTCTATTATTATTATCTAAAAGATGTGTAACACTGTAGAATATGAATGTTTTAATCGAATCTATGATCCTTTTCGTAAAATAAATAAGAAAATGATTGAAACGTTTCGATGCTCGCTCGTAAAAGTAGTGACCCCACAGAGGTCAGCTGCTTATTCAGATGTAAGTACCTAGTTTACAGAAGGTACTGTTTTTGTAAAACTTCGAGGAGGGAATTCAATATTGTACCTACTTAGATTTAGGTCGTTTTGTATTTTAAATTCACATTTATTTTTATTGTAAGCGATAACTCTGTTATCAAAATAAGACGAGATCGAGTTACGAAGAGAGAGACGGCACGCGCCCCGCTGCTACAGTTGGGCGGGCATCGCGCCCGCGCCTCTCCCCGCTGCGTCTTTGATTCATAGAGCTGGCAGAAAAGGTTTTATGTAAAACATCTCAAGCAGTTTTAAATTATGATAATTACGTAAAATAAAAATAAACATTCTTTTTCGTTTCTATAGCTTCTAAACGACCTATAGGGGCCCCTCTTTAAATATTTCGTGTATGAATAGATACACCTTATATATTTAAAGTGAGAGCTGAATTTTAATAACTTTTTCACCGTGTTAAAAGAATTCACTTAGTGTCTGGTACTGTATTTTGTGACAGAGACTTGCTTTGTTCAGTGAGGAGAAACATTTGTAAGAACTATGCTTTAGGATGTGGGAAAAAATTACGTGCATCGATGTGCTAGGTTTTGCTAGAACTGTGTTTGAATTGGCAGGCACAAACAGAATGTAACATCGCAGATGCTCTATTAAATTAGACAATAAAATTTTGTTTCGTACGTAACATGGTACAACTGCCGTCTCGAAAAATCTAAGCAGCCATTTATCCATGGAACTCTAATTAAGTACCGTGACCACGCATACACGGTGACGTACTATATTGTGTTAGGCATCCATTGCATTTTTCGTCCACGTTGATATAATGAACGTCCTTAATACCGCATAATGTTTGCGTCGCTCTCCGAGTTATCTTTATAGCTTCCTGATTACGCGCCCCGGCTTTGACAATTTAATTTATTTCAATTAAACCATTTACAGGCACTTTTGAGTTGTCAAGGAGTCGGTCAGTCAGAAATATGAAGCTAAATGCCCATTCCAAAGCATACTACTATGCTTTGGAATTGGAAAACTTATGGAGAAGAAAGGGCAAGAAACTCCATGGACACTCTTTTTAATAATATTGTTCTTACAAATATATTAGTTACATCATAACGTTGATCCTATATGTGAGAACGATATAAAAATGCGATCGAGAACTAATTGCAGTAAAAAATTTGATTCCCATTAGCTTCAGAAACCTTTTACGAACATGTTAATATTCGGCTTTATTTTTTTAACAGAGAAATCATTGTGTAAAATTTACAAGACAAAATCCAAGAATTTTGGCTTTGTAAATTTTTTCGCAAAGTAAGTTAAGTTTTTTTGTATCTTTCCGAGTTATTAGATAACTAGGAAAGCAGACAGTGGCCTAAGTGACCATGCTGAACCCACAGCTGGTCACTTAGGCCACTGTGGCGCCCACTCGGTTCTCTAGGTCTTTCTGTCTACTAATATATTCAGCATCGTGGCGGTAAACTTTTCTAAACAATGTAAAAAAATATCTAACAAAATTTTCCATCTACCTGCAACTAAATTATAACTGTTGAAAAAATAATCAATTGGAATTTCTCTATGTACCTACTACTAAAGTTGTTGTAAATTCAATTTAGTTATCAATCTACCCATTTTATTGTCTAAATACCACCACAGTGCTGAATCATTGTTGTACTTACTATTGAGTGTCATTTCAGCAGCTAACTTGTCGCTATATTTTTGTTACCTGTGTATATTATTAGGTTCAGTTGAATTGTGCTAACTACACTATCACAATGAGTTCTCACCCTATTAACTTCATACACCTGAGAACAAAGTAGGTAATATGATTAATTTGGCTTTTCATATGAATTGAAGACAGTCACTGGCATGGCGCGGTGAAATAAATTATTTTCATAGCATATTATCGGCCCTTTTAATTTCATCACAAACAAATAAGTTACTATTTTTCGGTTGGAGTAAATTCAGTTTTATATTAGTGTAACGAAATTTAATATTTAATGCTGGACCAGGTTGCTAATGGGTGGGCCCATTCACAACTAGAAACACACAAAGCCAGAAAAATCCTGTAACCCGAGCACTCTCATGAGTTATAGGACTCAGATCTCACATTTTACGACTACCCGCAACATTCATTAATGCTGTCTCATGTCTATAGACAAAACATGCAAAGTGAAGAATCTTGAATGAATTACACCAGTCTAATTTTGCAATTTGCAGGTCAGTGTCAGGTTGTATCTTGAACAAAATGAGATTCACGACCGTAACAAGTATATGTTTACATATTCACAATCATTAAAATCATGAATATAACCCTTAATCTATATGAAATAGTTGAGTATCTTATTTAACCCTCGCTTTGTCTCCAGACAGACAGTTCAAAGTAAACAACCAGCCAAGTGACAGACGGACTCGAAGGATTTAAGCCACGAAAAAAACACCTTTCTTTTATGGAGACTAACTAAACATTTTTATTTAAGTTTAATAATTTGTTGTTATAGCGGCAATAGTAGTACACACTCTATGAAAATGTCAACTGTCTATCTACTACGGTTCAAGAGCTACAGCCCACTAACTGACTGACTGACGGACAGCATAAGCTTAGTAAAAGGGTTCCGTTATAAAAATTACAAATAAATATTTATAACTTATTTCGTAATTATTGTTCATTACGGAATAATAAGTACTAGTAATAATTCGGGACATTTTTCCCACCTTGGTCTGTAGATTACGGACTTCCAGGACGGTTTCCGATGTTGCCGAGCTCGTCATAGCCTTTAATTGGTGAAGAAACTAACTGACGAATAACACCAAGAATGTTAAGTATCTCACATTGCCTTTTTCTACGCTCATGCAATTAAATTATGGCTCCACGTTGCACTGATATAGAGGAAAAAAATATATATTAACACTTTTAGCAAATATACAATGACGAAGAATAAAGAGCATACAAATACCAAAACAAAAGAAAGCACAAAAAAATCCGTTTTTAAATATTTGCGATTTCATTTTGTCAACGTTATATTAGGCCATGTAAAAGCGAATCGTTCTACAGATTTTTTTGTTACCAATGAATATTTCATAATATAAATCAGGGTCTGTTGCTGTCGCAAAACTTTGGCTTTTAATTAAGCCACCTCAGGGAGAATGGCTGTCAACAGTCCTTGAGTTTACTCTGAATATTGTAAAATATTGCGACTGTAATTTGAAGCTTTGCGGGTGTGCCGACCGTTAGGATTTACATTTTGCCAAGTAATTTTTCCCGGTAATGAATTTGTTTATCAGTTTTACCATTTTTATTATTATTAAAACTATATGCACCAGTAAAAAATACTGTACAAAGGCGGACAGTAACCGTGGCTAGCACCACGGTGGAGCTAAGAGGAAACCGAGGAGGGGCCGCTCGTCAGGGATTTTGCCGATAAGCCGACGTCGTAGCGGCCAAGGTGGCGATTCCGTTTATTCATGTGTCCTTTTGAAACATATAATTGCCACTTTTATTTAAAAAAATGTATGTTCCATCACACATCACAATACATTGTTCGTTATTTTCATTATAAATTCCATTTCGTGTCATGAGATTGTGTTCTATCAATTGTTCTCTAGTCAAGTGGTTTATTCCAAGGTTACATGGAACAAAATCTTGTAGTAGTATCTCTCGTGCTGTTTGCATTAACCTCTCTATTGCAGTGCGAGGAACTTCTAGTAAGGTGGATATTCTTAAGTCAGAATCACCTGTCCACATTTTTATCAATACAGCAGCTAAACCTAATATACCCCTGTGTTTTCCCAACAGTCGGGGAAACTTTTTTAATAAATTAAGGACATTCGCTTTTGTTAATAAAAAATATTATTATTAATTTATTTATTTCAGATCAAATTACAAGATCCATACGTTGTTAGTAATGTTAGTAAAAACCTCACAATTTACAAATCTAAAACGACTGACACCTACGTGTGCAGCCGTATTCTGTGAGCCAGCGTGGGGCTGTCCCACCTATCACACAGTAAACTTAGGATGCCGTGTGAGCTAGCACGTATTCTACCGAGAATAGAAGCGCACCGTTTTCTTATAATGGCATGAAAACCATCAACCCTGGCCTCGGCGAACATCCCGGAACCGCTACAAAAGCGTGGTAGACCCAACAGCATCCTGAATACATTGTTATTTTGGACACGCAGGGCGTTGTATGCCCTCAGCGTACACCCGATCCACACACTGAACGTGTAAAAAGACTGGCAGTATGCTCTGCAAAGGGTAATTTTGACTTATTTATTTTTAAAATCTTATTTCTTGGGTTTATAAACTTTGCACGAATGCGTCAGTAAATAAAATAAGTTTTCCTATGATCGGTTTTCAAAACTTCATTCCAATAATGGTTGAGAGGATGTTAAAGTTTGTATGGAAGAATCTTACCGCGCTATCCGATGAATTTGAAAGTCAGCATTAATAAATATAAAAAAAAATGTTTTTGGATTTTTCTACATTCGAAAAGGGGAAGGTAATTAAGTTTTTAGGGGAGGAATTTACTGCTTGCTTCGATTAACTCGAAAATTGATATTAGTAATCTTAAAGTAAAAAAATGGAAACATGTTAAAAGTATGTCAACCTCTGTCCGGGTCAAAAGCGTCGAGACAATTTGTATGAAAAATCTAATCAAATCTTGATTTTGAAACTTTAAACATGACAACATGGCACAAATACTTAACCAAAGACCGTGATGATAAATTTTCCAAAACTACTTTTTAAAGGAGGTGGAAGGTTGCGTGAAGTTAGTAGGGGAAAGAACAAAATCCTGTCACTGTGGATGTGAATTATTGTAATAAAGAAAATAAGAGCTTTTGTGCTCAGATTTTAGTAGGTACTTGGATACAGAAGTTTAAGAGTTTTAGCTCAGATACCAACAAAAACGAATAGTTAAATTATACATATTTAAATAATTTAAAAGTTAAATTATAACCAGTAAGATATCCTAAGGACGTCGTAGTTTTAGAGTTCGTCATAATATACAATCAATAATCACAAGCAATTTTATAATTTACTGTTATTTGGAGCAACAATTTTATCAAATCTACGAAGACCTTGCGAATGAAATGCTTCGCCATTTATTAGTATTTGTTCAAAAAATACGAAAATAAGATAAAGCCACCATCGCAAAAGACTCCCAAAACACGTTTAAACACGATTGACGCAAAAAAAATAACTCTATAACGTTATGTTTGGTTCAAACGAGCTGACTCCTACAAATATAGAAATTGCGATGCGAACTCTATATATACTCGTAGTTGTGAATAATCAAGTATGATTTTCACGAATTTAAGGGATTTTACCTCGATCATTTGGCGTTTTTTTTTTTTTTTTAATAAATCACGTTGATTGTCGACCAAATGAATCTATTTTTATTCAGCAGTTTAATGACCAGAACTTTGTTTCCTCATCGTCTCTCTGCACACGACTGCTAAGAGATCAGTCTCGATGGACTGAAGTCCGTCTTTTTACTGAATGGCCCAGTTCGCTAAGTTTTATGGTTTATTCTATAAACCTTCATATTTCAATTGAGTTGTGTACCTCAAACAACGAAAAGCTTCTCACAGACAAACAAAATTGCTTACGGAACAGATTTTTCCTTATCCAATAAAAATATACGATTCCCCACGGATTCTTTCAAGGACATAAATTTGAAATGAAGAGCAGTTTGAATAAAGAAGTTATATTGAAGCTCGGTTGACGATTTGATATTACAAGCTTGCTCTGGTAATGACATTAACAACTGTTTACTTACCTAACGTTCTTTATTTTTCGATAACTTCAAATTATTTTTAGCCTATCGTATTAGGCTACCCAACACAAACGCTTTTTCTCGCGTGAATGTAAACAAAATGAAATTTTTTAGTAAACTGTAGTTCTGAACGTAAAATTGCTTACCTGCCTACCTTTATTTCAATTAATGGTTTAAGTACAATGGAGATGTCTTTCAGTACAATCAATTCAGAACGGCTTAATGTGTGTATATTGCTGTGACCTAGCAGGGTTCATGTATGAAACCTGCAATCAATAATGATTATTATTATGATTATTATGTCAGAAGTTTAGCAGACACAATACATTTTGCTTTGTTTCTCTTATTTTAAAGACGGCATTAAGAAATGATTACTAAGTTTAACAAAAAAATCGCATCAAAAGCATCGTTAAGTTTCAAGCTTTGGCAAAATATAACATCACGCCTTGTTTCCTCGAAGGGTTGGGCAGAGGTGTACCTGTACACCCAACTTTTTGCCAGTTAAACAATAAAATAGTTTTCACTTTTGAAACAGTCCAAAGTGTAGATACTATTTGTACGATGTTTATTCAGTGCTACAGTTATTCATACATCACCTTTTCTCTGTGTTCACATCACATAGCATCACTTGGGATATAAAGTTAATATTCTACTTCCATCTGAGGGCATCTCTAGAGGGTTCTGCGCGTGATGTTTACATTTCCAAAGCTTTACATACATTATGCGAACAGAATCATACATTTATACTTAGTTTCACATTGTACTTGTAATGGTATAGTTCATTAAATCATAAACTCACCATCCGTTCAGTAAAACCAACTAAGTATCATTTATCATTACTTCTTCAACGTGATATCTAATGTCAACAATACTTTTATCATAGAAAAGTAAATAATTCAGGATATAATTCTAATATACCATAACATAACGCCTGTAAAATTTTCGTCTGTTTCGTCCCAAAAGGTTAAGCAGAGGTGTACTTTAAGTAAACCCACATTTAGCCAGCTATGTTGAAGACCTCTCTGTTGACTATGGGCTGCTACTGAGAAATTTCTCATGGGAAAACCCAAAAACACTTCTCCGACCTAGGAATCGAACCCAGGAGCTCACGCTCAGCAGTTGCGCAAAAAAACTTTACATTTTAACGTTGCGCTACTAACGTTGAACTTCCATATCCTCTATTCTCTGAATCTCGACGGAGTTTCAATAAAATAGCGTTTGGATCGAGTCCGCTGGATTTAACTCGTCCACAATGATTGCCTTTGTGCACCTGAACGAGTGGATATCCTCTCGGAACATATTTTATAAGAGCCATACAACTCCTGCTTTTCTGTTTCAGGTGAAATACTTTTCTTCGTTATATTTTCTGCTATTTAAAGGTTTCAATTAGGAAGAGAATAAGCTTATAACATTCAAAACTACAAAATAATATCAGATATATCCTATTGTATTTAGCCTCCTCTTTATTTATATATGGCGAATGACGTCGCTCGACGAGGGATTTTTATATTTACATTACACAAAAGAAAAAAACACAGAGACCTTTCTTACAAATATGCGGATATTTTATGTAATTTTGTGTGGCTATGGGTAAAAGCAAGTAAAACCCAAACTTAATACTATATAAAGCTGGGCTCAATCAGGACTTTATAATAAATGATTAAGTGGACTGTATTTAAATAGGTTTAATATCGTAAATCTTTTTTTACGAGCAGGTACGCAAACAAATCGTCTCCAAGCACTTCAAGAGTCAATTCACGCATCAATACTAAATTCTCTTTATAAATTGATTACGAGTATTACGACGCACTCTTTGTGTCTGATAATGGTTTAATAATCCAGAGATTTTTGGATTAAACTTGTTTGTGAACTGCTAAATGAAGCCTACGGTTATGTTCGCAATCAAAATAAGTAACTAAAATTTAGTGAGTAATTATATAATTGGTAATTAATAGTATTATTCAAATTCAAGTGGTTTATTTCACCCTTCCAGTGAATAATACGTTGGTGAACGTATATTTTAGACTTGGACTTTGCATAAGTCTGCAGCTTAAATAGGAAATTCACTATTCTTCTGACACAAGAATGCAGTCAAACAGAATCCATTTTAATATATGTATAATATTTAAGTTCAACAAGATCACACATCACCCACATACACATCCTCTCATTAACCTCCACTCGCACACCACCACACTCCACATAACAAATAAAACACACACTATTTACACTTTACGCACACTCACACTAATGTAGATAATATAATAAATCAGTTGTTCCATATTATCCAATAACTATTTAATTCATAAATTATTACTTTAAGAATTAATGTAACCACTATTTTACTATACAATTTATTTTTTCTTGCATAAAGTAAATTTTAAACGATGTATATTGCATAAATCAAATCAAATCAAAATTATTTTATTTCACATAAACCTACTTGGGCACTTATAAAACGTCAGAATCAAGGTGCACGGTTCCAATTGGTCGTTTCCTATGGAGAAGAGCCGGCAAGAAACTCAATGGTTACTCTTTTAAAAATATTTGACTTTTACAATGTTTTCAAATTACAGTGTTAATAGGTGGGAGGACAGTGTAGGCCTGTCAAAAAGTACCATATGTTTAACAAATAGACTATGGTCTATAAATTCACAATCTACAAGGCCTACAACGCTCTCACATTTACAAAATATAAAATAATCTAATAAAGTAAAATAAAAATAAACTAATTTCAACCAAAAGCCAATAATGGAGAGAATTCAGAACCTACTGATTAGGAGAAGACACTGGCTCTTGTAATATAGTTTTTTTTTAACCTAGCGCAGGAGTTAGAGCTTCACTTTGTTTGTACACATTTTTATGCCAATAAAAAAAACGTTATCAAAAAAAAAGTGCCTTTTAATGAAAATCCAACTATATATATTTAAAGTGAGAGCTGAATTTTAATAACTTTTTCACCGTGTTCAAAGAATTCACTTAGTGTCTGGTACTGTCTTTTGTGACAGAGACTTGCTTTGTTCAGTGAGGAGAAACATTTGTAAGAACTATGCTTTAGGATGTGGGAAAATATTACGTGCATCGATGTGCTAGGTTTTGCTAGAACTGTGTTTGATTTGGCAGGCACCAACAGAATGTAACATCGCAGATGCTCTATTAAATTAGACAATAAAATGTTATTTCGTACGTAACATGGTACAACTGCCGTCTCGAAAAATCTAAGCAGCCATTTATCCATGGAACTCTAATTAAGTACCGTGACCACGCATACACGGTGACATACTATATTGTGTTAGGCATCCATTGTATTTTTCCTCCGCGTTGATATAATGAACGTCCTTAATACCGCATAATGTTTGCGTCGCTCTCCAAGTTATCTTTATAGCTTCCTGATTACGCGCCCCGGCATTGACAATTTAATTTATTTCAATTAAAACATTTACAGGCACTTTTGAATTTTTAAGGAGTCGGTCAGTCAGAAATATGAAGCTAATTGCCCATTCCAAACTTATGGAGAAGAAATGGCAAGAAACTCCATGGACACTCTTTTTAATAATATTGTTCTTACAAATATATTAGTTACATCATAACGTTGATCCTATATGTGAGAACAATATAAAAATGCAGTAAATTTTTTTATTCCGATTAGCTTCAGAAACCTTTTACATTTTGCTATTTCCGCGGTCCGAAAACCATAATCATAAGAAGCGAGTAGACTAATGTAAGTAGACAACTTTATTAAGCTTCGTTACAAACAACCAACCAACAAAGATACATACAAACAACCCGTAGAGATTTGATCCAGAGATCACATGCGTCACTCAACGGCAAAAATAAACTGGGAACTTGAGATCCTATCTGCATTCGACCGGGTCGGTCAAGACAAATATCACAATCTCATAAAACAAAATTCAAATACATACATATAAAAATATATAGATACATAAATACATATAGAAACATAGATACATTTAAACTTACACCGATAACATTCTCCTCTGCGCCAGCCACCTCATTGTCATCGGGCAAATTCTCGATGTACTCATCCTCCAGCATTTCTGCCGAGTCGAACGTCTCCGTTTCGTTCTCGTGCAGGGTGTCTCCGTCGCCAAGATACCAAGACATCTGAAAATCAATTCAAATTAATCAAATACTTGATACAACCCGTAGAGAAAGAAAAAGCTGCGTAATGCTTCTGTGAGACAATAAATGAGAATATATGTCTTCCGACTAGTGAGTACCTAGTGGGTACCTTCGTAGCGTAGGGTTGTCTCGCAGTGGCGAGACAACCCTACGCTACGAAAATGCGAACATGTTTATATTCGGCTTTATTTTTTTCCTTTCAGCTTTCAATCGTATAATATAATACGACTTAACGGAGAAATCATTGTGTAAAATTTACAAAAGTTACAAGACAAAATCCAAGTATTTTGGCTTTGTAATTTTTTTCGCAAAGGTAAGTTAAGTTTTTTGTATCTTTCCGAGTTATTAGATAACTAGGAAAGCAGACAGTGGCCTAAGTGACCATGCTGAACCCACAGCTGGTCACTTAGGCCACTGTGGCGCCCACTCGGTTCTCTAGGTCTTTCTATCTACTCCTATATTCAGCATCGTGGCGGTAAACTTTTCTAAACAATGTAAAAAAATATCTAACAAAATTTTCCATCTACCTGCAACTAAATTATAACTGTTGAAAAAATAATCAATTGGAATTTTTCTATGTACCTACTACTAAAGTTGTTGTAAATTCAATTTATTTATCAATCGAACCATTTTATTGTCTAAATACCACCACAGTGCTGAATCATTGTTGTACTAACTATTGAGTGTCATTTCAGCAGCTAACTTGTCGCTATATTTTTCTTACCTGTGTATATTATTAGGTTCAGTTGAATTGTGCTAACTACACTATCACAATGAGTTCTCATCCTATTAACTTCATACACCTGAGAACAAAGTAGGTAATATGATTAATTTGGCTTTTCATATGAATTGAAGACAGAGTCACTGGGATGGCGCGGTGAAATAAATTATTTTCATAGCATATTATCGGCCCTTTTAATTTCATCACAAACAAATAAGTTAAAATTTTTCGGTTGGAGTAAATTCACTTTTATATTAGTGTAACGAAATTTAATATTCCATGCTGGACCGGGTTGCTAATGGGTGGGCCCATTCACAACTAGAAACACACAAAGCCAGAAATATCCTGTAACCCGAGCACAGAATCTCATGAGTTATAGTACTCAGATCCCACATTTTACGACTACCCGCAACATTCATTAATGCTGTCTGATGTCTATAGACAAAACATGCAAAGTGAAGAATCTTGAATGAATTACACCAGTCCAATTTTGCAATTTGCAGGTCAGTGTCAGGTTGTATCTTGAACAAAATGAGATTCACGACCGTAACAAGTATATGTTTACATATTCACAATCATTAAAATCATGAATATAACCCTTAATCTATATGAAATAGTTGAGTATCTTATTTAACCCTCGCTTTGTCTCCAGACAGACAGTTCAAAGTAAACAACCAGCCAAGTGACAGACGGACTCGAAGGATTTAAGCCACGAAAAAAACACCTTTCTTGTATGGAGACTAACTAAACATTTTTATTTAAGTTTAAAATTTTTTGTTATAGCGGCAATAGTAGTACACACTCTGTGAAAATGTCAACTGTCTATCTACTACAGTTCAAGAGCTACAGCCCACTAACTGACAGACTGACGGACAGCATAAGCTTAGTAAAAGGGTTCCGTTATAAAAATTACAAATAAATATTAATAACTTATTTCGTAATTATTGTTCATTATGGAATAATAAGTACTAGTAATAATTCGGGACATTTTTCCCACCTTGGTCTGTAGATTACGGACTTCCAGGACGGTATCTGATGTTGCCGAGCTCGTCATAGCCTTTAATTGGTGAAGAAACTAACTGACGAATAACACCAAGAATGTTATTGCCTTTTTCTACGCTCATGCAATTACATTATGGCTCCACGTTGCACTGATATAGAGGAAAAAAAAATATTTTACCACTTTTAGCAAATATACAATGACGAAGAATAGAGAGCATACAAATACAAAAACAAAAGAAAGCGCAAAAAAATCCGTTTTAAATACATATTTGCGATTTCATTTTGTCAACGTTATATTAGGCCATGTAAAAGCGAATCGTTCTACAGATTTTTTATTACCAATGAATATTTCATTAAATAAATCAGGGTCTGTTGCTGTCGCAAAACTTTGGCTTTTAATTAAGGCACCTCAGGGAGAATGGCTGTCAACAGTCACCTTGAGTTTACTCTGAATATTGTAAAATATTGCGACTGTAATTTGAAGTTTTGCGGGTGTGCCGTCCGTTAGGATTTACATTTTGCCCAATAGTTTTTCTTGTTAATGAATTTGTTTATCAGTTTTACCATTTTTATTATTATTAAAACTATATGCACCAGTAAAAAATACTGTACAAAGGCGGACTTAATGCCTGATGCATTTTCTACCAGTCAACCTTAGGGTGATGCAGAGACAAAACATGCCAGGTGCAGGGCAACAAAAGGAATAGATTACTCGAAAAAGAATAAAATACTAATACATAAATACATACATATAAACAGATTAAACTTTGTCAGGAGAAATAACTATAGGTAGAGGAGAAAAAGAACCCAGCAAATCAGCGCTGATATGATTTTACGAACGTCTTACGAATATGTTTACGAGCTTTCACTTTGAAAGGTAACCGACTGTTTGCCATCCTGATGTTCAGAGGGAGCGCATTCCAAAGAAAGACCGCCTGGACAAAGAAAGAAAAGTGAATAAAACCAGAGCGGTGAGAAGGATATCGTCCCAAATTTAGCTCCTCAATCGCATCGGATATGTTGTCCACACTTGCCTGGTAGTAAAGCTGCAAATCGTCAGCATCAAGATGATACGCAACCCGAAGTTCGGTGGTAATTAGATTAATAAGAATGAAGAACAAAAGAGGAGATAATATTTGATTGACGTTTTGACGTTTGTACTGGTGAGGTCATTCCCCGATTTTTCGCGGAAATAAAATAAAAGAACGAAGATTAGTGTATAAAAAGTTTTTAATAAAGTGTATAGCAACATAATACATAATATATAGTGTAGTGAGATTGTGTGAGTTCTCCTAAAGTGCATAATTCTTGCGTAAACGAATACCAAATCTCAAAACTATATTTAAATACCCACAAATTTCAAAATAACATTGAGACTGAAGATTGAAACTGTCAGTGTTATAGATGTCAACGGTGTCAAAGTCAGATTGACAACGTAAACAATTAGTGTACCAATTTAAAAGAGGAGTATTGAGATAAGAGCAAGTCCTGTTGCAAGAATGCCGGTAAAGTGCAGTGGATACGGCAAATTTTTGTCAGCAATTGAAACAGCGAGGTGCACTAAATGTGCCGTCGCTTATCACAGAGTGTGCGTCGGCCTCCCTACGAAAGGCCCCCTAGTCTCCGCCTGGCACTGCCCTGAGTGCAAGAAAAATGTCCGTAGGGACAACAAGGCCGAAACGCCGGTACGAGGTTGTGTGGCAGAAGTACAGGGTGAGGAGCCGGCTTCTGTATCTGTGCCAACGCCACCGCCTGTGGCGACGCTGGAGCCCGCCACTCCCACGGGGTCAATGCACTCGACGACGCCTCTATCAACTGCCGCACCGGTGACGCCTCCCCCAATCGTGACTGTGGCTGTGGACACAGACAACACCGCTTCGAAGATGATTCCTGATTCCCCGCAGGACGTATGCTCCGCTTTCAAACTCATAGTGGAGGAGCTGCGCACTTTGAGATTTGAGGTGTTGGAGCTTCGAAAAGACGTGGAGGAGTTGAAGGCGTCTAACGACTCGTGCCACAACCGTATGGATGGCATAGAGTCTAGACTGGAGGCGCTTGAAAAGCGTCACGATGCCGGTTGCGATCCGACAACAAATTTAAGTGCAGTGGAGAATGTGGTCCAACAGCTCAAGAGGGACCTCAATAACAGGGATCAGGAGCTAATGGCAAACGATCTGGTGATAGCGAACGTACCTGAGTCGCAAGCGGAAAACCCAACACACCTGTGCCAGCTTATTGTCACTAAGCTCGGAGTCATTTTAGAGGACCGCTACATCGTGAGCGCAGAACGAGTTGGCGGCAGACACATCAAAGCGACAAGCCCCATAGCTTCAACAGAGCCTCGTCCTCGTGCTATTATGGTGCGCTTCGCTCGACGTGATCAGCGGGACGCCGTGTTGAACAATGCCCGCGTGCGACGTGACTCTACAACAGAGGGTTTCGGACTGACTGGGAAACCTGTACGCTTCTTCGTCAACGAGAGGATGACCAAGCTGAACCAGCAGTTATTTCGTCAGACACGGGCCGCTGCAGGGATCCATCGATGGCAGTTCGTATGGTCGAAGCGTGGCCGCGTCTTGGTCCGGCAAAAGCCTGGAGAGTCCACTCACAGGATTACATCTGGGGAAGACATTCTTAAGTTTATTGGTCCATACACGGACATTCATTTATGAACATTTGTTCTGTGCTGCACATTTTCTATTTAATATTATTACTATTTGTGATCGTATATTAATCATGGTGTCTGTGTGTCGTATCTGTCGTGATCTGAGTAGGTCGGAATATCAGAGTGAGTATTGCTATAAAACGAGGGACATAGTTACATTATTTACACATATTTTTATCTTCACACTTTTAACAAAAAAAAAAAAAAAACCAGTTTACAACGATTGGGAGCATTGTTTACTACCTGAACAACAACTTAGGCACAAAAATTACTTTCACAAAATAAATAAACCAAATTACTATTACACACATATGAAAATATACTATCTTTACTATATAAATACACTTACACAGACATTACTTTTTACATGACATGACTAAGTCAAAATTATTAAAGTTTGGATTATTCAATGCAGGCTCTCTGGCAACTAATCAGGACGAGTTTCTAATTGCAATGTCACAACACTCAGTGGATATAATGGCAATCAACGAAACGTGGCTGAGACCTGGGGAGGACGGACGTGCGCCTAAGGTTCCGGGATATATGTTAAAGCACGTGACGCACCCTGCAACTATACGTGGGTGGCGAGGCGGAGGGGTAGCATTTTACATTAAAAGGGGAGTTAGGGCGCGCGTACGGCCACACTCGGAGCAGTCTGAAGTGGAACAGATGTGGTTGAACCTAACTATTAATGGTAGAAAGTTGTTGATTGGCACTGCATACAGGCCACCCTGGTTTGAAGTGGCAAAATTTCTGGATGGAATAACTGACAGTATAAGCGCATTGGCAGCTTACGATCATTTGGTTTTACTAGGGGACTTCAATGTTAATCTATTGGATACAAACAATACAAAATTTAAAGATATGATTATTAAAAATAAAAATTAGGATATAATAAATTATTAAAAATTAGGATTTACGGCTAAGGCTTCGTCAGTACTTAACTGCCTAGGATAAACGGAACTGGTATTTTCTTTTTACCTAATAATATTATCTGGGCTCTCACTAATGTCTCTTATCACTTGGGCAACGTTTCTTTGCCCTGCTGAACGCATAACAATTTCGGCAGCAGTCACTAATTCACTGGCACTTCGAGATTCTACGAGATCCACGACTCGACGTTTCTTCGTCTTAAACGGCGATTCCTCGAAATCTTTGCGAGGTCTTCCTGCTGATGTCACAGCCTCACTCGATGTCGAAGGTCGTGGGGCTAAAGAACTCACAGTAAACTGTATGTCTCCTTCATCCAGCCAAGTCTTATTTCTAATTAAAAAACGCTCCTTTTTTATTTCCTGAACGTTCAAAGTTTTGTTTATGAAAAAAATTACGCAAAAATTTATGCATTAAGTTAAAAATATGCTAAAAATTCATTTTAATAGATTCTGATAAAAATAATATATTAAATAATAGTACATGTCCTCAGTATTAACATCCATCACAAAAAACTTTCACAATATCACTATAAATCACTATAAGATGTGCACAATAGTGTCGCTTGCATTAAACCCATTACCTGACTTCTGAACTCTATGACTCATCAGTTAAGCATTTGAAAAACAACTTTTTCTCGGAATTTGGAGTTTGGGGGTGTTGTTTATGTTATGCAATTAAGATTTCCTGGAAATTAAAACTTGAATTTTGTCCACCTAGCATGTTCTAGGCGAAATACCGTGTGACGGTGAGCCGCATACGGCCCAAGTTGTTGGGCGCGGCCGGGGCGCTGGCAACGCTGCTTGCCAATCTGGCGGGCCCGAGCGCCGCCTGTAGGCGGCTCTATATGGGGATCGTGCGATCCATGGCGGATTTGCCAACCCGAAACCAAAATAAAAAAAGGCACCATTCGTCCTGACTTCACGGGGATACGAGCTATAACGGTGAGCTGCCGCGTGACGGCGGCCCAAAAAAATTCTGGGGAGGGCCGAAACTCCTGGTGGGCTGGGTATCCGCGCAGGTCAAACTGCTGGAACCCAGAACTCTGAGGTGCTTCCGCTGCCAAGTGGGCAACCACGTGAGAGTGCAATGCACCTCAGAGGTGGACCGCAGCGGTCACTGCTTTCGCTGTGGTCAGCCCGGCCACAAGGCCGGCTCGTGCAATGCCGCGCTGCACTGCTTTATACGTGCGGCAGCAGGCTTGCCGGCCGATCACCTCCACCGTCGTTGCCGCCGCAACCATCGTGGCAGGGCCTCCACAAGGGGCTCGGGAGGAGGCTGATATGGAGTGTCCGTTATGGCCCCATTACGCCTCCTCCAGGTGAACATCAACCACTGCGCCTCTGCTCAGGATCTGTTGCTCCAGAGCATGGCGCAGTGGTCGATTAACATCGCCGTGGTCGCTGAGCCGTACTTTGTCCCGCCCAGGGATGACTGGGTGGAGGACCTGAGCGGCTCAGGGGCCCTAATTTCGTCAGCCGCCGCCGGTACCCTGTCCCTCGAGGCCGTGAAGAGGAGACGGGGTTGCGTGGCAGCACAGTTGGGGGAGATAGTCGTGGTAGGGGTGTAGTTCTCTCCTAACCGAACTCTCGTCGAGTTCCACAACTCCCTAGCGGGGTTAAGAGTCGTCGTTGTCAGGTTTAGTTCCCTCCCCGTGCTCGTCTTCAGAGACTTCAATACCAAGAACGTGGCTTGGGGTTCCCGGTACACGGACACGCGGGACAGGATGGTGGAGGACTGGGCTCTGGAGACAGGCCTGGTCGTCCTAAACCGGGGTTCTGTCGCAACGTGTGTGCGGATGCGGGGTGAATCAATGGTGGAGATTTCGTTCGCCAGCCCCGCTCTGTCGCCGCACGTCATTGACAGCGCGTCATGGAGGGGGTGGAGACCTATTCCGACCATCGGTGCGTCCGGTTCGACGTCTCCGCCCAGACCTCGAGCGCGCCGGTCCGACAGGCTCCGAGCAGTGGGCGCTGAAGCATCTGGACCGGGAGCTCCTCCTGGAAGCCTCCATCGTGCAGGCCTGGGTGTCACCACCGGACAGGCCTGCTGACATCAACGACGAGGCGGAGTGGTTCCGGGAGGCCATTGCCGAAATATGTGATGTGGCAATGCCCCGGGTCCAGCCTGGACGTGCTTGGCGCCAGGTGTGCTGGTGTTCGCCGGAGCTGACGGCTTTGCGCAAGTGGAGATCCTGCAGGCCAGGGCACTGGCCCACGAGGAGTCGCTGGAGATTCTGAACAGGGACCCGTGGGGACGCCCCTACAAAATGGTGCGGGATAAACTCCGCCCATGGGCTCCCCCACTGACGCAGAGTCTCCAGCCCCAGCTCGTGGAGGATGTGGTGAGCACTTTGTTCCCTTAGCGGGGGGAGCATACTCCCCCGCCCGTGACTCCGCATACTGCGGTGCCAGATGCGGACCACACCGCTGACGCTTCGAAGGTGACCGAGGTAGAGTAGAGGCTTAGTGCCAAGAATACCGCCCCAGGACCCGACGGCTTACCTGGAAAAGCCTGGGTTCTGGCCTTGGAGGCTCTCGGGCCTCGACTAAGGGGGCGTCTAAGCTCATGCTTGGAGGGGGGCCGGTTCCCACTTCGCTGGAAGACGGGGAAACTGGTCCTCATTAAGAATCCGGGCCGCCCTGCGTACTCTCCGTCCGCGTACCAGCCCATCGTGCTGCTCGACGAGGTGGGCAATCTCTATGAAAGAGTAATTGCAAACCGCCTTGTCGGGCGGCTGTCGCGGGTGGGGCCGGATTTGGCGGAGAGCCAGTTTGATTTTCGCAGGGGGCGCTCTACGGTGGACGCCATCATGCGCGTGCGAGCCTTCACGACGGGGGATGCTGTGGCCCGGGGTGGGGTCGTCTTGGCGGTGTCTCTAGACATCGCCAATGCCTTCAATACCCTGCCCTGGAGTTGACCTACCTCTGTCGCATGGTCGAGGCCTATTTGACTGACAGGGCCGTCATCTACCCTGGTCACTCAGGGAGAGTGGAACCGGCGAAAGAAGTCGTGCGGTGTCCCACAAGGATCGGTCCTGGGGCCGCTTCTGTGGGATATCGGTTACGACTGGGTGCTGCGCGCCGACCTTCCTAGTGGCGTCAGCGTGGTTTGCTACGCTGTCGACACGCTGGTCCTGGCACAGGGGAGGTCGCACCAGGCGGCGGTTGAGCTAGCGACACTCGGGGTTGCGACAATCGTCGAGAGGATCCGGCAGTTGGAACTCGAAGTGGCCCTGCACAGGTCCGACGCTATGTGTTTTCATAGTCCTCGGAACGCGCCACAGTCGGGTTCCCAGATATCGGCAGGAGGGGTTCACATCGGCGTCGAATCGACGATGAAGTACCTGGGACTCGTCCTCGAGAGCCGGTGGAACTTCGTGGAGCATTTCCGACGTTTGGCTCCCAGACTGGAGCGGGCTGGGGCTGCCTTGAAGCGGCTCCTGCCCAATCTAGGGGGTCCAAACGCCTCCTGCCATTTTCAGAAAGACAATATTTGCCTGGCTTTTAGACAACTGTTTGTATTCAGTTAACGAATTTTTTACTTTGATATTTTATTGTATTAATACTATGATCCTTTTCGTAAAATAAATAAGAAAATGATTGAAACGTTTCGATGCTCGCTCGTAAAAGTAGTGACCCCACAGAGGTCAGCTGCTTATTCAGATGTAAGTACCTAGTTTACAGAAGGTACTGTTTTTGTAAAACTTCGAGGAGGGAATTCAATATTGTACCTACTTAGATTTAGGTCGTTTTGTATTTTAAATTCACATTTATTTTTATTGTAAGCGATAACTCTGTTATCAAAATAAGACGAGATCGAGTTACGAAGAGAGAGACGGCACGCGCCCCGCTGCTACAGTTGGGCGGGCATCGCGCCCGCGCCTCTCCCCGCTGCGTCTTTGATTCATAGAGCTGGCAGAAAAGGTTTTATGTAAAACATCTCAAGCAGTTTTAAATTATGATAATTACGTAAAATAAAAAAACATTCTTTTTCGTTTCTATAGCTTCTAAACGACCTATAGGGGCCCCTCTTTAAATATTTCGTGTATGAATAGATACACCTTATATATTTAAAGTGAGAGCTGAATTTTAATAACTTTTTCACCGTGTTAAAAGAATTCACTTAGTGTCTGGTACTGTATTTTGTGACAGAGACTTGCTTTGTTCAGTGAGGAGAAACATTTGTAAGAACTATGCTTTAGGATGTGGGAAAAAATTACGTGCATCGATGTGCTAGGTTTTGCTAGAACTGTGTTTGAATTGGCAGGCACAAACAGAATGTAACATCGCAGATGCTCTATTAAATTAGACAATAAAATTTTGTTTCGTACGTAACATGGTACAACTGCCGTCTCGAAAAATCTAAGCAGCCATTTATCCATGGAACTCTAATTAAGTACCGTGACCACGCATACACGGTGACGTACTATATTGTGTTAGGCATCCATTGCATTTTTCGTCCACGTTGATATAATGAACGTCCTTAATACCGCATAATGTTTGCGTCGCTCTCCGAGTTATCTTTATAGCTTCCTGATTACGCGCCCCGGCTTTGACAATTTAATTTATTTCAATTAAACCATTTACAGGCACTTTTGAGTTGTCAAGGAGTCGGTCAGTCAGAAATATGAAGCTAAATGCCCATTCCAAAGCATACTACTATGCTTTGGAATTGGAAAACTTATGGAGAAGAAAGGGCAAGAAACTCCATGGACACTCTTTTTAATAATATTGTTCTTACAAATATATTAGTTACATCATAACGTTGATCCTATATGTGAGAACGATATAAAAATGCGATCGAGAACTAATTGCAGTAAAAAATTTGATTCCCATTAGCTTCAGAAACCTTTTACGAACATGTTAATATTCGGCTTTATTTTTTTAACAGAGAAATCATTGTGTAAAATTTACAAGACAAAATCCAAGAATTTTGGCTTTGTAAATTTTTTCGCAAAGTAAGTTAAGTTTTTTTGTATCTTTCCGAGTTATTAGATAACTAGGAAAGCAGACAGTGGCCTAAGTGACCATGCTGAACCCACAGCTGGTCACTTAGGCCACTGTGGCGCCCACTCGGTTCTCTAGGTCTTTCTGTCTACTAATATATTCAGCATCGTGGCGGTAAACTTTTCTAAACAATGTAAAAAAATATCTAACAAAATTTTCCATCTACCTGCAACTAAATTATAACTGTTGAAAAAATAATCAATTGGAATTTCTCTATGTACCTACTACTAAAGTTGTTGTAAATTCAATTTAGTTATCAATCTACCCATTTTATTGTCTAAATACCACCACAGTGCTGAATCATTGTTGTACTTACTATTGAGTGTCATTTCAGCAGCTAACTTGTCGCTATATTTTTGTTACCTGTGTATATTATTAGGTTCAGTTGAATTGTGCTAACTACACTATCACAATGAGTTCTCACCCTATTAACTTCATACACCTGAGAACAAAGTAGGTAATATGATTAATTTGGCTTTTCATATGAATTGAAGACAGTCACTGGCATGGCGCGGTGAAATAAATTATTTTCATAGCATATTATCGGCCCTTTTAATTTCATCACAAACAAATAAGTTACTATTTTTCGGTTGGAGTAAATTCAGTTTTATATTAGTGTAACGAAATTTAATATTTAATGCTGGACCAGGTTGCTAATGGGTGGGCCCATTCACAACTAGAAACACACAAAGCCAGAAAAATCCTGTAACCCGAGCACTCTCATGAGTTATAGGACTCAGATCTCACATTTTACGACTACCCGCAACATTCATTAATGCTGTCTCATGTCTATAGACAAAACATGCAAAGTGAAGAATCTTGAATGAATTACACCAGTCTAATTTTGCAATTTGCAGGTCAGTGTCAGGTTGTATCTTGAACAAAATGAGATTCACGACCGTAACAAGTATATGTTTACATATTCACAATCATTAAAATCATGAATATAACCCTTAATCTATATGAAATAGTTGAGTATCTTATTTAACCCTCGCTTTGTCTCCAGACAGACAGTTCAAAGTAAACAACCAGCCAAGTGACAGACGGACTCGAAGGATTTAAGCCACGAAAAAAACACCTTTCTTTTATGGAGACTAACTAAACATTTTTATTTAAGTTTAATAATTTGTTGTTATAGCGGCAATAGTAGTACACACTCTATGAAAATGTCAACTGTCTATCTACTACGGTTCAAGAGCTACAGCCCACTAACTGACTGACTGACGGACAGCATAAGCTTAGTAAAAGGGTTCCGTTATAAAAATTACAAATAAATATTTATAACTTATTTCGTAATTATTGTTCATTACGGAATAATAAGTACTAGTAATAATTCGGGACATTTTTCCCACCTTGGTCTGTAGATTACGGACTTCCAGGACGGTTTCCGATGTTGCCGAGCTCGTCATAGCCTTTAATTGGTGAAGAAACTAACTGACGAATAACACCAAGAATGTTAAGTATCTCACATTGCCTTTTTCTACGCTCATGCAATTAAATTATGGCTCCACGTTGCACTGATATAGAGGAAAAAAATATATATTAACACTTTTAGCAAATATACAATGACGAAGAATAAAGAGCATACAAATACCAAAACAAAAGAAAGCACAAAAAAATCCGTTTTTAAATATTTGCGATTTCATTTTGTCAACGTTATATTAGGCCATGTAAAAGCGAATCGTTCTACAGATTTTTTTGTTACCAATGAATATTTCATAATATAAATCAGGGTCTGTTGCTGTCGCAAAACTTTGGCTTTTAATTAAGCCACCTCAGGGAGAATGGCTGTCAACAGTCCTTGAGTTTACTCTGAATATTGTAAAATATTGCGACTGTAATTTGAAGCTTTGCGGGTGTGCCGACCGTTAGGATTTACATTTTGCCAAGTAATTTTTCCCGGTAATGAATTTGTTTATCAGTTTTACCATTTTTATTATTATTAAAACTATATGCACCAGTAAAAAATACTGTACAAAGGCGGACAGTAACCGTGGCTAGCACCACGGTGGAGCTAAGAGGAAACCGAGGAGGGGCCGCTCGTCAGGGATTTTGCCGATAAGCCGACGTCGTAGCGGCCAAGGTGGCGGTTCCGTTTATTCATGTGTCCTTTGAAACATATAATTGCCACTTTTATTTAAAAAAATGTATGTTCCATCACACATCACAATACATTGTTCGTTATTTTCATTATAAATTCCATTTCGTGTCATGAGATTGTGTTCTATCAATTGTTCTCTAGTCAAGTGGTTTATTCCAAGGTTACATGGAACAAAATCTTGTAGTAGTATCTCTCGTGCTGTTTGCATTAACCTCTCTATTGCAGTGCGAGGAACTTCTAGTAAGGTGGATATTCTTAAGTCAGAATCACCTGTCCACATTTTTATCAATACAGCAGCTAAACCTAATATACCCCTGTGTTTTCCCAACAGTCGGGGAAACTTTTTTAATAAATTAAGGACATTCGCTTTTGTTAATAAAAAATATTATTATTAATTTATTTATTTCAGATCAAATTACAAGATCCATACGTTGTTAGTAATGTTAGTAAAAACCTCACAATTTACAAATCTAAAACGACTGACACCTACGTGTGCAGCCGTATTCTGTGAGCCAGCGTGGGGCTGTCCCACCTATCACACAGTAAACTTAGGATGCCGTGTGAGCTAGCACGTATTCTACCGAGAATAGAAGCGCACCGTTTTCTTATAATGGCATGAAAACCATCAACCCTGGCCTCGGCGAACATCCCGGAACCGCTACAAAAGCGTGGTAGACCCAACAGCATCCTGAATACATTGTTATTTTGGACACGCAGGGCGTTGTATGCCCTCAGCGTACACCCGATCCACACACTGAACGTGTAAAAAGACTGGCAGTATGCTCTGCAAAGGGTAATTTTGACTTATTTATTTTTAAAATCTTATTTCTTGGGTTTATAAACTTTGCACGAATGCGTCAGTAAATAAAATAAGTTTTCCTATGATCGGTTTTCAAAACTTCATTCCAATAATGGTTGAGAGGATGTTAAAGTTTGTATGGAAGAATCTTACCGCGCTATCCGATGAATTTGAAAGTCAGCATTAATAAATATAAAAAAAAATGTTTTTGGATTTTTCTACATTCGAAAAGGGGAAGGTAATTAAGTTTTTAGGGGAGGAATTTACTGCTTGCTTCGATTAACTCGAAAATTGATATTAGTAATCTTAAAGTAAAAAAATGGAAACATGTTAAAAGTATGTCAACCTCTGTCCGGGTCAAAAGCGTCGAGACAATTTGTATGAAAAATCTAATCAAATCTTGATTTTGAAACTTTAAACATGACAACATGGCACAAATACTTAACCAAAGACCGTGATGATAAATTTTCCAAAACTACTTTTTAAAGGAGGTGGAAGGTTGCGTGAAGTTAGTAGGGGAAAGAACAAAATCCTGTCACTGTGGATGTGAATTATTGTAATAAAGAAAATAAGAGCTTTTGTGCTCAGATTTTAGTAGGTACTTGGATACAGAAGTTTAAGAGTTTTAGCTCAGATACCAACAAAAACGAATAGTTAAATTATACATATTTAAATAATTTAAAAGTTAAATTATAACCAGTAAGATATCCTAAGGACGTCGTAGTTTTAGAGTTCGTCATAATATACAATCAATAATCACAAGCAATTTTATAATTTACTGTTATTTGGAGCAACAATTTTATCAAATCTACGAAGACCTTGCGAATGAAATGCTTCGCCATTTATTAGTATTTGTTCAAAAAATACGAAAATAAGATAAAGCCACCATCGCAAAAGACTCCCAAAACACGTTTAAACACGATTGACGCAAAAAAAATAACTCTATAACGTTATGTTTGGTTCAAACGAGCTGACTCCTACAAATATAGAAATTGCGATGCGAACTCTATATATACTCGTAGTTGTGAATAATCAAGTATGATTTTCACGAATTTAAGGGATTTTACCTCGATCATTTGGCGTTTTTTTTTTTTTTTTTAATAAATCACGTTGATTGTCGACCAAATGAATCTATTTTTATTCAGCAGTTTAATGACCAGAACTTTGTTTCCTCATCGTCTCTCTGCACACGACTGCTAAGAGATCAGTCTCGATGGACTGAAGTCCGTCTTTTTACTGAATGGCCCAGTTCGCTAAGTTTTATGGTTTATTCTATAAACCTTCATATTTCAATTGAGTTGTGTACCTCAAACAACGAAAAGCTTCTCACAGACAAACAAAATTGCTTACGGAACAGATTTTTCCTTATCCAATAAAAATATACGATTCCCCACGGATTCTTTCAAGGACATAAATTTGAAATGAAGAGCAGTTTGAATAAAGAAGTTATATTGAAGCTCGGTTGACGATTTGATATTACAAGCTTGCTCTGGTAATGACATTAACAACTGTTTACTTACCTAACGTTCTTTATTTTTCGATAACTTCAAATTATTTTTAGCCTATCGTATTAGGCTACCCAACACAAACGCTTTTTCTCGCGTGAATGTAAACAAAATGAAATTTTTTAGTAAACTGTAGTTCTGAACGTAAAATTGCTTACCTGCCTACCTTTATTTCAATTAATGGTTTAAGTACAATGGAGATGTCTTTCAGTACAATCAATTCAGAACGGCTTAATGTGTGTATATTGCTGTGACCTAGCAGGGTTCATGTATGAAACCTGCAATCAATAATGATTATTATTATGATTATTATGTCAGAAGTTTAGCAGACACAATACATTTTGCTTTGTTTCTCTTATTTTAAAGACGGCATTAAGAAATGATTACTAAGTTTAACAAAAAAATCGCATCAAAAGCATCGTTAAGTTTCAAGCTTTGGCAAAATATAACATCACGCCTTGTTTCCTCGAAGGGTTGGGCAGAGGTGTACCTGTACACCCAACTTTTTGCCAGTTAAACAATAAAATAGTTTTCACTTTTGAAACAGTCCAAAGTGTAGATACTATTTGTACGATGTTTATTCAGTGCTACAGTTATTCATACATCACCTTTTCTCTGTGTTCACATCACATAGCATCACTTGGGATATAAAGTTAATATTCTACTTCCATCTGAGGGCATCTCTAGAGGGTTCTGCGCGTGATGTTTACATTTCCAAAGCTTTACATACATTATGCGAACAGAATCATACATTTATACTTAGTTTCACATTGTACTTGTAATGGTATAGTTCATTAAATCATAAACTCACCATCCGTTCAGTAAAACCAACTAAGTATCATTTATCATTACTTCTTCAACGTGATATCTAATGTCAACAATACTTTTATCATAGAAAAGTAAATAATTCAGGATATAATTCTAATATACCATAACATAACGCCTGTAAAATTTTCGTCTGTTTCGTCCCAAAAGGTTAAGCAGAGGTGTACTTTAAGTAAACCCACATTTAGCCAGCTATGTTGAAGACCTCTCTGTTGACTATGGGCTGCTACTGAGAAATTTCTCATGGGAAAACCCAAAAACACTTCTCCGACCTAGGAATCGAACCCAGGAGCTCACGCTCAGCAGTTGCGCAAAAAAACTTTACATTTTAACGTTGCGCTACTAACGTTGAACTTCCATATCCTCTATTCTCTGAATCTCGACGGAGTTTCAATAAAATAGCGTTTGGATCGAGTCCGCTGGATTTAACTCGTCCACAATGATTGCCTTTGTGCACCTGAACGAGTGGATATCCTCTCGGAACATATTTTATAAGAGCCATACAACTCCTGCTTTTCTGTTTCAGGTGAAATACTTTTCTTCGTTATATTTTCTGCTATTTAAAGGTTTCAATTAGGAAGAGAATAAGCTTATAACATTCAAAACTACAAAATAATATCAGATATATCCTATTGTATTTAGCCTCCTCTTTATTTATATATGGCGAATGACGTCGCTCGACGAGGGATTTTTATATTTACATTACACAAAAGAAAAAAACACAGAGACCTTTCTTACAAATATGCGGATATTTTATGTAATTTTGTGTGGCTATGGGTAAAAGCAAGTAAAACCCAAACTTAATACTATATAAAGCTGGGCTCAATCAGGACTTTATAATAAATGATTAAGTGGACTGTATTTAAATAGGTTTAATATCGTAAATCTTTTTTTACGAGCAGGTACGCAAACAAATCGTCTCCAAGCACTTCAAGAGTCAATTCACGCATCAATACTAAATTCTCTTTATAAATTGATTACGAGTATTACGACGCACTCTTTGTGTCTGATAATGGTTTAATAATCCAGAGATTTTTGGATTAAACTTGTTTGTGAACTGCTAAATGAAGCCTACGGTTATGTTCGCAATCAAAATAAGTAACTAAAATTTAGTGAGTAATTATATAATTGGTAATTAATAGTATTATTCAAATTCAAGTGGTTTATTTCACCCTTCCAGTGAATAATACGTTGGTGAACGTATATTTTAGACTTGGACTTTGCATAAGTCTGCAGCTTAAATAGGAAATTCACTATTCTTCTGACACAAGAATGCAGTCAAACAGAATCCATTTTAATATATGTATAATATTTAAGTTCAACAAGATCACACATCACCCACATACACATCCTCTCATTAACCTCCACTCGCACACCACCACACTCCACATAACAAATAAAACACACACTATTTACACTTTACGCACACTCACACTAATGTAGATAATATAATAAATCAGTTGTTCCATATTATCCAATAACTATTTAATTCATAAATTATTACTTTAAGAATTAATGTAACCAGTATTTTACTATACAATTTATTTTTTCTTGCATAAAGTAAATTTTAAACGATGTATATTGCATAAATCAAATCAAATCAAAATTATTTTATTTCACATAAACCTACTTGGGCACTTATAAAACGTCAGAATCAAGGTGCACGGTTCCAATTGGTCGTTTCCTATGGAGAAGAGCCGGCAAGAAACTCAATGGTTACTCTTTTAAAAATATTTGACTTTTACAATGTTTTCAAATTACAGTGTTAATAGGTGGGAGGACAGTGTAGGCCTGTCAAAAAGTACCATATGTTTAACAAATAGACTATGGTCTATAAATTCACAATCTACAAGGCCTACAACGCTCTCACATTTACAAAATATAAAATAATCTAATAAAGTAAAATAAAAATAAACTAATTTCAACCAAAAGCCAATAATGGAGAGAATTCAGAACCTACTGATTAGGAGAAGACACTGGCTCTTGTAATATAGTTTTTTTTTAACCTAGCGCAGGAGTTAGAGCTTCACTTTGTTTGTACACATTTTTATGCCAATAAAAAAAACGTTATCAAAAAAAAAGTGCCTTTTAATGAAAATCCAACTATATATATTTAAAGTGAGAGCTGAATTTTAATAACTTTTTCACCGTGTTCAAAGAATTCACTTAGTGTCTGGTACTGTCTTTTGTGACAGAGACTTGCTTTGTTCAGTGAGGAGAAACATTTGTAAGAACTATGCTTTAGAATGTGGGAAAATATTACGTGCATCGATGTGCTAGGTTTTGCTAGAACTGTGTTTGATTTGGCAGGCACCAACAGAATGTAACATCGCAGATGCTCTATTAAATTAGACAATAAAATGTTATTTCGTACGTAACATGGTACAACTGCCGTCTCGAAAAATCTAAGCAGCCATTTATCCATGGAACTCTAATTAAGTACCGTGACCACGCATACACGGTGACATACTATATTGTGTTAGGCATCCATTGTATTTTTCCTCCGCGTTGATATAATGAACGTCCTTAATACCGCATAATGTTTGCGTCGCTCTCCAAGTTATCTTTATAGCTTCCTGATTACGCGCCCCGGCATTGACAATTTAATTTATTTCAATTAAAACATTTACAGGCACTTTTGAATTTTTAAGGAGTCGGTCAGTCAGAAATATGAAGCTAATTGCCCATTCCAAACTTATGGAGAAGAAAGGGCAAGAAACTCCATGGACACTCTTTTTAATAATATTGTTCTTACAAATATATTAGTTACATCATAACGTTGATCCTATATGTGAGAACAATATAAAAATGCAGTAAAATTTTTTATTCCGATTAGCTTCAGAAACCTTTTACATTTTGCTATTTCCGCGGTCCGAAAACCATAATCATAAGAAGCGAGTAGACTAATGTAAGTAGACAACTTTATTAAGCTTCGTTACAAACAACCAACCAACAAAGATACATACAAACAACCCGTAGAGATTTGATCCAGAGATCACATGCGTCACTCAACGGCAAAAATAAACTGGGAACTTGAGATCCTATCTGCATTCGACCGGGTCGGTCAAGACAAATATCACAATCTCATAAAACAAAATTCAAATACATACATATAAAAATATATAGATACATAAATACATATAGAAACATAGATACATTTAAACTTACACCGATAACATTCTCCTCTGCGCCAGCCACCTCATTGTCATCGGGCAAATTCTCGATGTACTCATCCTCCAGCATTTCTGCCGAGTCGAACGTCTCCGTTTCGTTCTCGTGCAGGGTGTCTCCGTCGCCAAGATACCAAGACATCTGAAAATCAATTCAAATTAATCAAATACTTGATACAACCCGTAGAGAAAGAAAAAGCTGCGTAATGCTTCTGTGAGACAATAAATGAGAATATATGTCTTCCGACTAGTGAGTACCTAGTGGGTACCTTCGTAGCGTAGGGTTGTCTCGCAGTGGCGAGACAACCCTACGCTACGAAAATGCGAACATGTTTATATTCGGCTTTATTTTTTTCCTTTCAGCTTTCAATCGTATAATATAATACGACTTAACGGAGAAATCATTGTGTAAAATTTACAAAAGTTACAAGACAAAATCCAAGTATTTTGGCTTTGTAATTTTTTTCGCAAAGGTAAGTTAAGTTTTTTGTATCTTTCCGAGTTATTAGATAACTAGGAAAGCAGACAGTGGCCTAAGTGACCATGCTGAACCCACAGCTGGTCACTTAGGCCACTGTGGCGCCCACTCGGTTCTCTAGGTCTTTCTATCTACTCCTATATTCAGCATCGTGGCGGTAAACTTTTCTAAACAATGTAAAAAAATATCTAACAAAATTTTCCATCTACCTGCAACTAAATTATAACTGTTGAAAAAATAATCAATTGGAATTTTTCTATGTACCTACTACTAAAGTTGTTGTAAATTCAATTTATTTATCAATCGAACCATTTTATTGTCTAAATACCACCACAGTGCTGAATCATTGTTGTACTAACTATTGAGTGTCATTTCAGCAGCTAACTTGTCGCTATATTTTTCTTACCTGTGTATATTATTAGGTTCAGTTGAATTGTGCTAACTACACTATCACAATGAGTTCTCATCCTATTAACTTCATACACCTGAGAACAAAGTAGGTAATATGATTAATTTGGCTTTTCATATGAATTGAAGACAGAGTCACTGGGATGGCGCGGTGAAATAAATTATTTTCATAGCATATTATCGGCCCTTTTAATTTCATCACAAACAAATAAGTTAAAATTTTTCGGTTGGAGTAAATTCACTTTTATATTAGTGTAACGAAATTTAATATTCCATGCTGGACCGGGTTGCTAATGGGTGGGCCCATTCACAACTAGAAACACACAAAGCCAGAAAAATCCTGTAACCCGAGCACAGAATCTCATGAGTTATAGTACTCAGATCCCACATTTTACGACTACCCGCAACATTCATTAATGCTGTCTGATGTCTATAGACAAAACATGCAAAGTGAAGAATCTTGAATGAATTACACCAGTCCAATTTTGCAATTTGCAGGTCAGTGTCAGGTTGTATCTTGAACAAAATGAGATTCACGACCGTAACAAGTATATGTTTACATATTCACAATCATTAAAATCATGAATATAACCCTTAATCTATATGAAATAGTTGAGTATCTTATTTAACCCTCGCTTTGTCTCCAGACAGACAGTTCAAAGTAAACAACCAGCCAAGTGACAGACGGACTCGAAGGATTTAAGCCACGAAAAAAACACCTTTCTTGTATGGAGACTAACTAAACATTTTTATTTAAGTTTAAAATTTTTTGTTATAGCGGCAATAGTAGTACACACTCTGTGAAAATGTCAACTGTCTATCTACTACAGTTCAAGAGCTACAGCCCACTAACTGACAGACTGACGGACAGCATAAGCTTAGTAAAAGGGTTCCGTTATAAAAATTACAAATAAATATTAATAACTTATTTCGTAATTATTGTTCATTATGGAATAATAAGTACTAGTAATAATTCGGGACATTTTTCCCACCTTGGTCTGTAGATTACGGACTTCCAGGACGGTATCTGATGTTGCCGAGCTCGTCATAGCCTTTAATTGGTGAAGAAACTAACTGACGAATAACACCAAGAATGTTATTGCCTTTTTCTACGCTCATGCAATTACATTATGGCTCCACGTTGCACTGATATAGAGGAAAAAAAAATATTTTACCACTTTTAGCAAATATACAATGACGAAGAATAGAGAGCATACAAATACAAAAACAAAAGAAAGCGCAAAAAAATCCGTTTTAAATACATATTTGCGATTTCATTTTGTCAACGTTATATTAGGCCATGTAAAAGCGGGGTCGCATGTTGAAGAGCCTCCACGCGGCGCACCCTGGGCAACGTCAGCTCCAACTGTCCACCTGCTTTTGGTGGACAGTTGGGGTTGGCGGCCAATCTTCAACAAACGGGGAAGGGTCATGGTTCCAATCATCGATCATTTATTATGGTCGATGAAGGGAACCGGGCTAGGGTTGGGGCGGCCAGTCCGTCTTCGGGACAGGTCTGGTGGCCATCTCCGTCCACACCCCCTCTGTTTGCAGAGGGTGAGTTTTGTGGGCGTCGAGTGGGGAGGGGAGAGGAAGACAACCTCTTTAAAAAATTACCTCAATCCCAAGGTCGAGCGTGCCGAGGGGATGAATGGCCGGAGGGAATCCGGTCACTAGCGCTGGGGAGGGTTATCAGGGGAAATAGGGACCACACCCTTCAAAGGAACAAAATGAAAAATGAAGACAAACGAAGAAAAACTACCCCAGGGCGGTACCGGCTGCTCAGCAGCCGGAGAATCCGCCACGTTCCCTTCGGGAACGTCAAGCCCCCAATCGTATTCTGGGGGGGGCAACGTATGTCTGACGAGCCAAGGAGGTTCGCATTCTCACTCGCGGGAAAAAACTCGCGAAGTGGAGGGTATAGATGAGCGGTCAGAGTCTGACGCTGCATCTGGCGCGGAGGGCTCATTTAAGAGCCCGGAGCGCGTAGTAATGGGGGCTGCTGCGAAGAACAAACGCTTCTTCCGGAAGCGGCCCAATCCGGGGGATGGCCAGGGGTCACTCTCGGATGGCGGAATGACCTCGGCCCGGAAAATCAGTCGGCGGGGTGGTGTCCGAGGAAGGGGCGGAGGGCTCAACACCAAGGAGGACAAGGAGCCGAGCAGAGTCAGCCCAGCCGAGCAAGCCCAGCGAGCCGGAAGGCTAACCACGAAGGGGCGCCGCCCTGAAATTGCCAGTGGCAGTGGTCTTTCGGAGTCGTCAGGTGGTGAGCCGGATGCCGCTGGCGGCTCCAAATCGGAGGGATCGGCCAGATTTGCGGAGGTCGTGGTTGCTGCGATCAAGGGTGTGGCCTTGAAGAGGGTTCAATCCTCTAAAGACAAGGCCATATCCGCAGCCACGGCCTCCATTATGCAGGCAGCGGAGTCCATCCATTTCGGGCCTCCACCGGACGGCATGTCCGAGATGCGGGCGGAGGTTGCCCGCCTAACTGCCGCCATGGAGCTTCTCCGAAAGGAGAACGAGGAGCTTCGAGCAGATCTCGCTAAGAGCCGAGGAGCGGGCTCCAGGGAGGTGCCACCAGTAAGGGCGCAGCAGGAGCAGGGCCAGCCCGTGTCTGCAGAGGACCGGGTTCTGACCCTGGTGCGGCAGGAGCTGGCTTCCTTTCGGAGTCGGTTTTCTGCTCTGGAGGCCATTGTCCTGCGCCCCCCTCTAGCGGCGAGCCAGCCGGTTTCGGGCCAGCGAAAGGCTGCCTCTTATGCAGCCACCGCGGCCAAACTAGGGTCCTTGGGGCAGACCCAAAGTGGGGCCGTGGCGGAGCCCACGGGCCCGCCCCTGGCGAAATCAGCGTCTGCGCAGACGCCAAGGGCCCAAGCCCTGACGGCAAGACGACCGCCCCCGCCCTCCAAACCGCCTTCTAAATCTCCTCCGACCGACGCCGAATGGCAAATAGTCGGGGAGAAGGGGAAGGCGGGTAAGGCAGCAAGGGCGGCCAGAAGAAGGCAGAGGCGGCAGCGGCGCAAAGAGCGAAGCGTCGCGGCTAGGCTCCGTGCCCCAAAGTCCGCAGCTGTAGTGATCACTCTACAGCCGGAAGCGGAGAAGAAGGGCACGACCTACCGCGAGGTGCTCGCCAAGGCGAAGGCGGCGGTAAACCTCGGGGAGCTCGGTGTCACCAATGGCCTCCGGCTAAGGGTCACTGCGACTGGGGCCCGGATGCTGGAGGTTCCCGGTGCGGCCAGCGGCCCGACCGCGGACGCTTTGGCTGAAAAGCTAAAGGAGTGCCTGAATGCGGACGAGGCCCGAGTGTCCAGGCCAACGAAGTGCGCTGACATGCGCATTCTGGGCCTGGACGACTCCGTGACGGAAGAAGAGGTGGTGGCTGCCGTCGTTAGGACTGGTGGGTGCTCTGCCGAGCAAGTTAGGGCAGGCACCATTCGTCCTGACTTCACGGGGATGCGAGCTATAACGGTGAGCTACCCCGTGACGGCGGCCCTAAAAATTACCGGGGAGGGCCGAAGGCTCCTGGTGGGCTGGGTCTCCGCGCAGGTCAAACTGCTGGAACCCAGACCTCTGAGGTGCTTCCGCTGCCAAGTGGGCAACCACGTGGGAGTGCAATGCGCCTCGGAGGTGGACCGCAGCGGTCACTGCTTCCGCTGTGGTCAGCCCGGTCACAAGGCCGGCTCGTGCAATGCCGCGCCGCACTGCTTTATATGTGCGGCAGCTGGCAAGCCGGCCGATCACCGGGTTGGGAGTAAGGTCTGCGCTCCACCTGCCAAAGCCAGGGGCAGGGGCAGGGGTAAGCCCACTGCTACCGCCGTCAAGGCTGCATCCGCCGATACTGCCGTCGCCGTTGCCGCCTCCACCGTCGTCGCCGCCGCAACCATAGTGGCAGGACCTCCACAGGAGGCTCGGGAGGGGGCTGATATGGAGTGTCAGTAATGGCCCCATTACGCCTCCTCCAGGCGAACATCAACCATTGCGCCTCTGCTCAGGATCTGTTGCTCCAGAGCATGGCGCAGTGGTCGATTAACATCGCCGTGGTCGCTGAGCCGTACTTTGTCCCGCCCAGGGATGACTGGGTGGAGGACCTGAGCGGCTCAGTGGCCCTAATTTCGTCGGCCGCCGCCGGTACCCTGTCCCTCGAGGCCGTCAAGAGGGGACGGGGTTGCGTGGCAGCACGGTTCGGGGAGATAGTCGTGGTAGGGGTGTACTTCTCTCCGAACCGGACTCTCGCCGAGTTCCACAACTCCCTAGCGGAGTTGAGAGTCGTCGTCGTCGGGTTTCGTTCCCTCCCCGTGCTCGTCCTCGGGGACTTCAATGCCAAGAACTTGGCTTGGGGTTCCCGGCTCACGGACACGCGGGGCAGGATGGTGGAGGACTGGGCTCTGGAGACAGGCCTGGTCGTCCTAAACCGGGGTTCTGTCCCAACGTGTGTGCGTATGCGGGGTGAATCAGTGGTGGACATTTCGTTCGCCAGCCCCGCTCTGTCGCCGCACGTCATTGACTGGCGCGTCATGGAGGGGGTGGAGACCTATTCCGACCACCGGTACATCCGGTTCGACGTCTCCGCCCAGACCTCGAGCGCGCCGGTCCGACAGGCCCCGAGTGGTCCGCGGTGGGCGCTGAAGCAGCTGGACCGGGAGCTCCTCCTGGAAGCCTCGATCGTGCAGGCCTGGGTGTCACCACCGGACAGGCCTGCTGACATCAACGACGAGGCGGAGTGGTTCCGGGAGGCCATGTCCGAAATATGTGACGTGGCAATGCCCCGGGTCCAGCCCGGACGTGCTTGGCGCCAGGTGTGCTGGTGGTCGCCGCAGCTGACGGCTTTGCGCAAGGCGTGCGTGGCTGCGCGACACCTGTACACCAGGCACCGCAGGCTACGTATTCGCCCTCCAAATACGGAAGCCATTCAGGCGGAGCTGTACGAGGGGTACAGAGCGGCGAAGACCGCCCTCCAAGCGGAGATCCTGCGGGCCAGGGCTCTGGCCCGCGAGGAGTCGCTGGAGACTCTGAACAGGGACCCGTGGGGACGCCCCTACAAAATGGTGCGGGATAAACTCCGCCCATGGGCTCCCCCCCTGACGCAGAGTCTCCGGCCCCAGCTCATGGAGGAGGTGGTGAGCACTTTGTTCCCTTCGCGGGGGGAGCATACTCCCCCGCCCATGACTCCGCCTAATGCGGTGCCGGATGCGGACCACACTGCCGACGACGACGACGATGCTTCGGAGGTGACCGGGGTAGAGCTGAGAGTGGCGGTACATAGGCTTAGTGCCAAAAATACCGCCCCAGGACCCGACGGCTTACCTGGAAGAGCCTGGGTTCTGGCCATGGAGGCTCTCGGGCCTCGACTTATGGGGCTCCTAAGCGCATGCATGGAGGAGGGCCAGTTCCCACTTCGCTGGAAGACGGGGAAACTGGTCCTCATTAAGAAGCCGGGGCGCCCTGTGGACTCTCCGTCCGCTTACCGGCCCATCGTTCTGCTCGACGAGGTGGGCAAGCTCTTTGAAAGAGTTATTGCAAACCGCCTTGTCGGGCGGCTGGTGCGGGTGGGGCCGGATTTGGCGGAGAGCCAGTTTGGTTTCCGCAGGGGGCGCTCTACGGTGGACGCCATCATGCGCGTGCGAGCCCTCACGACGGGGGATGCTGTTGCCCGGGGTGGGGTCGTCTTGGCGGTGTCTCTAGACATCGCCAATGCCTTCAACACCCTGCCCTGGAGTTGCATCAGGGAGGCATTGCGGTATCACCGGATGCCGACCTACCTCTGTCGCGTGGTCGAGGCCTATTTGACGGACAGGGCCGTCATCTACCCCGGTCACCGGGGAGAGTGGAACCGCCGAGAGATGTCGTGCGGTGTCCCACAGGGATCGGTCCTGGGGCCGCTTCTGTGGGATATCGGTTACGACTGGGTGCTGCGCGCCGACCTCCCGAATGGCGTCAGCGTGGTGTGCTACGCTGACGACACGCTGGTCCTGGCACAGGGGAGGTCGCACCAGGAGGCGGCCGAACAAGCGACACTCGGGGTTGCGACAATCGTCGAGAGGATCCGGCAGTTGGGACTCGAAGTGGCCCTGCACAAGTCCGAGGCCATGTGTTTTCATGGTCCTCGGAACGCGCCACTGTCGGGTTCCCAGATAACGGCGGGAGGGGTTCACATCGGCGTCGAGTCGACGATGAAGTACCTGGGACTCGTCCTCGACAGCCGGTGGAACTTCGTGGAGCATTTCCGACGTTTGGCTCCCAGACTGGAGCGGGCTGGGGCTGCCTTGAGGCGGCTCCTGCCCAATCTAGGGGGTCCAAACGCCTCCTGCCGGAGGCTCTACGCGGGAGTCGTGCGGTCCATGGCCCTTTACGGAGCACCGGTGTGGGCGCGTTCTTTGAGGCGCCGACCGGCCCGCAGGTTGAACGCGTCCCAAAGGGTCATGGCCATCCGGCTGGTCCGGGGATACCGCACGGTCTCATGCGAGGCGGCGAGCCTTCTTGCCGGATTGCCGCCATGGGATCTGGAGGCAAAAGCCCTCGCGCACGTATGGGAGTGGCGCGAGGAGGCAAAACGCCGGGGTGTAACTCCGCTGCCGCGAGAAATCACGGTACAGCGGACAGAGCTCCGGCGGGATCTCATGGCGACATGGAGGTTGCGATTGTCGCAACCCAGTGCTGGGCACGCCACAATAGCGGCGGTAAGTCCCCTCTTTGAGGAGTGGTTGGAGAGGCGCCACGGCGTCCTCACCTTCCGCCTGACACAGGTCCTCACCGGACACGGTTGTTTCGGGAGGTTCCTGTTTCGCATAAGGCGGGAGGAAACGCCCGGGTGTCACCATTGTGTGGATCGCCCGGAGGACACGGTGGAGCATACGGTGGAGGTATGCCCAGCTTGGGCGGAGCACCGCAGTGTCCTCGCGGAGGCGATTGGCGGCGGCGATCTCTCGCGTCCGGCCCTGGTCCAGGCCATGGTACGGAGCGAGAGGGAATGGAAAGCCGTCACCTCCTTCTGCGAAGCAGTAATGCTCGCAAAGGAGGAGGCGGAGCGCGTGAGGGAGAGAGCCTTGCGCCCTCACGCCCCTAGCCGCCGCAGGAGACGCCCTGGGCGTCGGGAATCGCAAGCAGATTCCCGGCCACCGTAGGCGCGGGCTTGCGGACGGCGAGCCATGGGTAGCTCGCCGTCCGGTAAGGACCAGGCCCGGGTCGACGGCGCGTTGTGTTCCACGCGCGCCTCAAAGAGATGTCAGCACAAAATGACGGGGTCCGATAGGGCCGACGCCTCAGGGTCGCGGGTTATTCCACAGAGAAAACCGTGGCCCTGGCACAGGCAACTGAAGGAACACGGGTGGGTTTTAGTCAGTAAAAGTCTGACACGCCCTCCCGCTCCACCCAGAGCAGGAGAAGTCATTTGATGATTTCCCACCCAAAAAAAAAAAAAAAAAAAAAAAAAAAAAAAAAAAAAAAGGCCATGTAAAAGCGAATCGTTCTACAGATTTTTTATTACCAATGAATATTTCATTAAATAAATCAGGGTCTGTTGCTGTCGCAAAACTTTGGCTTTTAATTAAGGCACCTCAGGGAGAATGGCTGTCAACAGTCACCTTGAGTTTACTCTGAATATTGTAAAATATTGCGACTGTAATTTGAAGTTTTGCGGGTGTGCCGTCCGTTAGGATTTACATTTTGCCCAGTAGTTTTTCTTGTTAATGAATTTGTTTATCAGTTTTACCATTTTTATTATTATTAAAACTATATGCACCAGTAAAAAATACTGTACAAAGGCGGACTTAATGCCTGATGCATTTTCTACCAGTCAACCTTAGGGTGATGCAGAGACAAAACATGCCAGGTGCAGGGCAACAAAAGGAATAGATTACTCGAAAAAGAATAAAATACTAATACATAAATACATACATATAAACAGATTAAACTTTGTCAGGAGAAATAACTATAGGTAGAGGAGAAAAAGAACCCAGCAAATCAGCGCTGATATGATTTTACGAACGTCTTACGAATATGTTTACGAGCTTTCACTTTGAAAGATAACCGACTGTTTGCCATCCTGATGTTCAGAGGGAGCGCATTCCAAAGAAAGACCGCCTGGACAAAGAAAGAAAAGTGAATAAAACCAGAGCGGTGAGAAGGATATCGTCCCAAATTTAGCTCCTCAATCGCATCGGATATGTTGTCCACACTTGCCTGGTAGTAAAGCTGCAAATCGTCAGCATCAAGATGATACGCAACCCGAAGTTCGGTGGTAATTAGATTAATAAGAATGAAGAACAAAAGAGGAGATAATATTTGATTGACGTTTTGACGTTTGTACTGGTGAGGTCATTCCCCGATTTTTCGCGGAAATAAAATAAAAGAACGAAGATTAGTGTATAAAAAGTTTTTAATAAAGTGTATAGCAACATAATACATAATATATAGTGTAGTGAGATTGTGTGAGTTCTCCTAAAGTGCATAATTCTTGCGTAAACGAATACCAAATCTCAAAACTATATTTAAATACCCACAAATTTCAAAATAACATTGAGACTGAAGATTGAAACTGTCAGTGTTATAGATGTCAACGGTGTCAAAGTCAGATTGACAACGTAAACAATTAGTGTACCAATTTAAAAGAGGAGTATTGAGATAAGAGCAAGTCCTGTTGCAAGAATGCCGGTAAAGTGCAGTGGATACGGCAAATTTTTGTCAGCAATTGAAACAGCGAGGTGCACTAAATGTGCCGTCGCTTATCACAGAGTGTGCGTCGGCCTCCCTACGAAAGGCCCCCTAGTCTCCGCCTGGCACTGCCCTGAGTGCAAGAAAAATGTCCGTAGGGACAACAAGGCCGAAACGCCGGTACGAGGTTGTGTGGCAGAAGTACAGGGTGAGGAGCCGGCTTCTGTATCTGTGCCAACGCCACCGCCTGTGGCGACGCTGGAGCCCGCCACTCCCACGGGGTCAATGCACTCGACGACGCCTCTATCAACTGCCGCACCGGTGACGCCTCCCCCAATCGTGACTGTGGCTGTGGACACAGACAACACCGCTTCGAAGATGATTCCTGATTCCCCGCAGGACGTATGCTCCGCTTTCAAACTCATAGTGGAGGAGCTGCGCACTTTGAGATTTGAGGTGTTGGAGCTTCGAAAAGACGTGGAGGAGTTGAAGGCGTCTAACGACTCGTGCCACAACCGTATGGATGGCATAGAGTCTAGACTGGAGGCGCTTGAAAAGCGTCACGATGCCGGTTGCGATCCGACAACAAATTTAAGTGCAGTGGAGAATGTGGTCCAACAGCTCAAGAGGGACCTCAATAACAGGGATCAGGAGCTAATGGCAAACGATCTGGTGATAGCGAACGTACCTGAGTCGCAAGCGGAAAACCCAACACACCTGTGCCAGCTTATTGTCACTAAGCTCGGAGTCATTTTAGAGGACCGCTACATCGTGAGCGCAGAACGAGTTGGCGGCAGACACATCAAAGCGACAAGCCCCATAGCTTCAACAGAGCCTCGTCCTCGTGCTATTATGGTGCGCTTCGCTCGACGTGATCAGCGGGACGCCGTGTTGAACAATGCCCGCGTGCGACGTGACTCTACAACAGAGGGTTTCGGACTGACTGGGAAACCTGTACGCTTCTTCGTCAACGAGAGGATGACCAAGCTGAACCAGCAGTTATTTCGTCAGACACGGGCCGCTGCAGGGATCCATCGATGGCAGTTCGTATGGTCGAAGCGTGGCCGCGTCTTGGTCCGGCAAAAGCCTGGAGAGTCCACTCACAGGATTACATCTGGGGAAGACATTCTTAAGTTTATTGGTCCATACACGGACATTCATTTATGAACATTTGTTCTGTGCTGCACATTTTCTATTTAATATTATTACTATTTGTGATCGTATATTAATCATGGTGTCTGTGTGTCGTATCTGTCGTGATCTGAGTAGGTCGGAATATCAGAGTGAGTATTGCTATAAAACGAGGGACATAGTTACATTATTTACACATATTTTTATCTTCACACTTTTAACAAAAAAAAAAAAAAAAACAGTTTACAACGATTGGGAGCATTGTTTACTACCTGAACAACAACTTAGGCACAAAAATTACTTTCACAAAATAAATAAACCAAATTACTATTACACACATATGAAAATATACTATCTTTACTATATAAATACACTTACACAGACATTACTTTTTACATGACATGACTAAGTCAAAATTATTAAAGTTTGGATTATTCAATGCAGGCTCTCTGGCAACTAATCAGGACGAGTTTCTAATTGCAATGTCACAACACTCAGTGGATATAATGGCAATCAACGAAACGTGGCTGAGACCTGGGGAGGACGGACGTGCGCCTAAGGTTCCGGGATATATGTTAAAGCACGTGACGCACCCTGCAACTATACGTGGGTGGCGAGGCGGAGGGGTAGCATTTTACATTAAAAGGGGAGTTAGGGCGCGCGTACGGCCACACTCGGAGCAGTCTGAAGTGGAACAGATGTGGTTGAACCTAACTATTAATGGTAGAAAGTTGTTGATTGGCACTGCATACAGGCCACCCTGGTTTGAAGTGGCAAAATTTCTGGATGGAATAACTGACAGTATAAGCGCATTGGCAGCTTACGATCATTTGGTTTTACTAAGGGACTTCAATGTTAATCTATTGGATACAAACAATACAAAATTTAAAGATATGATTATTAAAAATAAAAATTAGGATATAATAAATTATTAAAAATTAGGATTTACGGCTAAGGCTTCGTCAGTACTTAACTGCCTAGGATAAACGGAACTGGTATTTTCTTTTTACCTAATAATATTATCTGGGCTCTCACTAATGTCTCTTATCACTTGGGCAACGTTTCTTTGCCCTGCTGAACGCATAACAATTTCGGCAGCAGTCACTAATTCACTGGCACTTCGAGATTCTACGAGATCCACGACTCGACGTTTCTTCGTCTTAAACGGCGATTCCTCGAAATCTTTGCGAGGTCTTCCTGCTGATGTCACAGCCTCACTCGATGTCGAAGGTCGTGGGGCTAAAGAACTCACAGTAAACTGTATGTCTCCTTCATCCAGCCAAGTCTTATTTCTAATTAAAAAACGCTCCTTTTTTATTTCCTGAACGTTCAAAGTTTTGTTTATGAAAAAAATTACGCAAAAATTTATGCATTAAGTTAAAAATATGCTAAAAATTCATTTTAATAGATTCTGATAAAAATAATATATTAAATAATAGTACATGTCCTCAGTATTAACATCCATCACAAAAAACTTTCACAATATCACTATAAATCACTATAAGATGTGCACAATAGTGTCGCTTGCATTAAACCCATTACCTGACTTCTGAACTCTATGACTCATCAGTTAAGCATTTGAAAAACAACTTTTTCTCGGAATTTGGAGTTTGGGGGTGTTGTTTATGTTATGCAATTAAGATTTCCTGGAAATTAAAACTTGAATTTTGTCCACCTAGCATGTTCTAGGCGAAATACCGTGTGACGGTGAGCCGCATACGGCCCAAGTTGTTGGGCGCGGCCGGGGCGCTGGCAACGCTGCTTGCCAATCTGGCGGGCCCGAGCGCCGCCTGTAGGCGGCTCTATATGGGGATCGTGCGATCCATGGCGGATTTGCCAACCCGAAACCAAAATAAAAAAGGCACCATTCGTCCTGACTTCACGGGGATACGAGCTATAACGGTGAGCTGCCGCGTGACGGCGGCCCAAAAAAATTCTGGGGAGGGCCGAAACTCCTGGTGGGCTGGGTATCCGCGCCGGTCAAACTGCTGGAACCCAGAACTCTGAGGTGCTTCCGCTGCCAAGTGGGCAACCACGTGAGAGTGCAATGCACCTCAGAGGTGGACCGCAGCGGTCACTGCTTTCGCTGTGGTCAGCCCGGCCACAAGGCCGGCTCGTGCAATGCCGCGCTGCACTGCTTTATACGTGCGGCAGCAGGCTTGCCGGCCGATCACCTCCACCGTCGTTGCCGCCGCAACCATCGTGGCAGGGCCTCCACAAGGGGCTCGGGAGGAGGCTGATATGGAGTGTCCGTTATGGCCCCATTACGCCTCCTCCAGGTGAACATCAACCACTGCGCCTCTGCTCAGGATCTGTTGCTCCAGAGCATGGCGCAGTGGTCGATTAACATCGCCGTGGTCGCTGAGCCGTACTTTGTCCCGCCCAGGGATGACTGGGTGGAGGACCTGAGCGGCTCAGGGGTCGCTGGAGATTCTGAACAGGGACCCGTGGGGACGCCCCTACAAAATGGTGCGGGATAAACTCCGCCCATGGGCTCCCCCACTGACGCAGAGTCTCCGGCCCCAGCTCGTGGAGGATGTGGTGAGCACTTTGTTCCCTTAGCGGGGGGAGCATACTCCCCCGCCCGTGACTCCGCATACTGCGGTGCCAGATGCGGACCACACCGCTGACGCTTCGAAGGTGACCGAGGTAGAGTAGAGGCTTAGTGCCAAGAATACCGCCCCAGGACCCGACGGCTTACCTGGAAAAGCCTGGGTTCTGGCCTTGGAGGCTCTCGGGCCTCGACTAAGGGGGCGTCTAAGCTCATGCTTGGAGGGGGGCCGGTTCCCACTTCGCTGGAAGACGGGGAAACTGGTCCTCATTAAGAATCCGGGCCGCCCTGCGTACTCTCCGTCCGCGTACCAGCCCATCGTGCTGCTCGACGAGGTGGGCAATCTCTATGAAAGAGTAATTGCAAACCGCCTTGTCGGGCGGCTGTCGCGGGTGGGGCCGGATTTGGCGGAGAGCCAGTTTGATTTTCGCAGGGGGCGCTCTACGGTGGACGCCATCATGCGCGTGCGAGCCTTCACGACGGGGGATGCTGTGGCCCGGGGTGGGGTCGTCTTGGCGGTGTCTCTAGACATCGCCAATGCCTTCAATACCCTGCCCTGGAGTTGACCTACCTCTGTCGCATGGTCGAGGCCTATTTGACTGACAGGGCCGTCATCTACCCTGGTCACTCAGGGAGAGTGGAACCGGCGAAAGAAGTCGTGCGGTGTCCCACAAGGATCGGTCCTGGGGCCGCTTCTGTGGGATATCGGTTACGACTGGGTGCTGCGCGCCGACCTTCCTAGTGGCGTCAGCGTGGTTTGCTACGCTGTCGACACGCTGGTCCTGGCACAGGGGAGGTCGCACCAGGCGGCGGTCGAGCTAGCGACACTCGGGGTTGCGACAATCGTCGAGAGGATCCGGCAGTTGGAACTCGAAGTGGCCCTGCACAGGTCCGAGGCTATGTGTTTTCATAGTCCTCGGAACGCGCCACAGTCGGGTTCCCAGATATCGGCAGGAGGGGTTCACATCGGCGTCGAATCGACGATGAAGTACCTGGGACTCGTCCTCGAGAGCCGGTGGAACTTCGTGGAGCATTTCCGACGTTTGGCTCCCAGACTGGAGCGGGCTGGGGCTGCCTTGAAGCGGCTCCTGCCCAATCTAGGGGGTCCAAACGCCTCCTGCCATTTTCAGAAAGACAATATTTGCCTGGCTTTTAGACAACTGTTTGTATTCAGTTAACGAATTTTTTACTTTGATATTTTATTGTATTAATACTTTGTGTGTGTGTTTATTGAGTTTTTTTTTCATTTTAAGCGTTTATATAAATTCATAAATTGCATTGTAATAAAAGCACTCATTTTTATTTAAATCAATTTATATGATATTTTAGTTTTTATAGGGAATGTTATGCACTTTTAAATTTAAACATTACTACACCAGCAACGGTAGTATTTATTAATTTATTTAAATTACAATTATAACACCTTTACAGACGTATCCAAGGCGATGTTATAATTCAAAATGTCTTAGGGCGAATTTCATCCAATGAAACCGAATGCGATCATAACAAAAACTAGGTACGTGTAAGATCTGTGCCGATCGCGTTCTTTCCCACTGGCGAAATCAGCCCTAAGTAGATACACAAATTTACAAAGAATAAAAAATAATTACCGCGATTATAATTATAAAGTACTAAGTTAACAATTATAACAAATTAGCAACTATGTTTAAAGCATCAGACCTCCCTCAATTATGACTTGTGCCATATTAATGAATTTCGGCGGGTTGTGTGTCCTCCGACACCGTAACCACATTAATAATACGTGCGGCTCGTGACATAGTGGTAACCTTGAGTAGGTTAATCCTAGCCGCTGGTCTAAGAGAGCGGAGCGGCGCGGGCGCGCACCTACGCACCTGTCCGGCGCGCGCAGCCGCAGCACCGGCAGCACCTCCGGGTGGTGCCGCAACCCTAGCAGTACGCGAGCCACGTACTTGACCAGCGCGACGTCCCTTCTGACCGCCAGCCTGTTGTATCCGGCCATGCCCAGGAGGAACAGACTCTGGAACATTAGTGGATAAAAGGGATAAACCCCGTACTGTTTGCGGTAAAGAAATCTGTTAAATTTATTTTGAATTTTTTCCAACATGAGGCTGTATTTCTTTTCATGCGGATTCCAAATGATTGCACTTGTTTCTAAATGACTCCTCACAAGTGCATTATATAAAACTTTAATAGCTGCAGTATCTGTAAATCCTTACATTGTCTCAAGATAAAACCGAGATTTCTGAAAGCCCTGCCGCAAATCTCCACTATATGTTTGCGGAATGACAGCTGAGACACCATCTGTACTCCCAGGTCTTGTACATGTGTGACGTGTTTCGTACTGATGCTGTAACGGAGCACGTGCGCGGCTGTAGCTCATCACACAACACTTTGTAATATTAAAATACAGCTTGTTTGATTTGCTCCATTGGACTACATTTTCAATGTCAGACTGGAGCCGATTACAGTCGGCAGTTTCCTCAACGTTTAAGAATAATTTTAAGTCATCTGCAAACAGTAGATACTCCGCCTCTTTCTCGACTGGTGGCAGATCATTAATTAAGTGTATGTGAAGCTGTTCATTAATATTAAGATCTTAATGTACCATGCACTCAGAAATAAATAAATAAGTAAATGAATAAAGAAATAAATAAATTTATAAACAAATAAATAAATCGTCGCCGTCGTCAGCGGTGTGGTCCGCATCCGGCACCGCAGTAGGCGGAGTCATGGGCGGGGGAGTGTGCTCCCCTCGCGAAGGGAACAGAGCGCTCACCACGTCCTCCAAAATCAAAATCAAAATCAAAATATTTTATTTCACATAAACCTACATGGGCACTTATGAAACGTCAGATTCTAGGTGCACGGTTCCAATTGGTCGTTTTCTATGGAGAAGAGCCGGCAAGAAGCTCCATGGTTACTCTTTTACAAATATTTGTCTTTTACAATATTTTTTAGTTACAGTGTTAATAGATATGGGAGGACAGTGTAGGCCTGTCAAAAAGTACCATATGTTAAACAAATAGACAATGGTATATAAATTTACAATCCACAAGGCCTACGACGTTCTCACATTTACAAAAAATATAAATAATCTAATAGAATAAAATCAAAACTAATTAAAAATTGTAGGTATATAATCCTTCACGGTAAGGCTCCACGAGCTGAGGCCGGAGACTGCGTCAGTGGGGGAGTCCATGGGCGGTGTTTATCCCGCACCATTTTGTAGGGGCGTCCCCAGAGGTTCCTGTTCAGAGTCTCCAGCGACTCCTCGCAGGCCAGTGCCCTGGCCCGCAGGATCTTCGCTTGAAAGGCGGTCTTTGCCGCTCTGTACAGCTCCGTCTGAATGACTTCCGTATCCAGACGGCGGATACGTAGCCTGCGGTGCCTGGTGTACAGGTGTCGCGCAGCCACGCACGCCTGGCGCAAAACTGTCAGCCCTGGCGACCACCAGCACACCTAGCGCCAGGTACGTCCGGGCTGGACCGGGGGCATTGCCACGTCACAAATTTCGGACATGGCCTCCCGGAACCACTCAGCCTGGACGGTGATGTCAGCATGCCTGTCCGGTGGTGACACCCAGGCCTGCACGATCGAGACTTCCAGGAGGAGCTCCCGGTCCAGCTGCTTCAGCGCCCACCGCGGACCACTCGGGGCCTATCGGACCGGCGCGCTCGAGGTCTGGGCGGAGACGTCGAACCGGATGTACCGGTGGTCGGAATAGGTCTCCACCCCCTCCATGACGCGCCAGTCAATGACGTGCGGCAACAGAGCGGGGCTGGCGAACAAAATGTTCACCACTGATTCATCCGTCTTGCGCCGCCTGAATCGCGTCCTTGAGAGAGCTGTAATTTCATATATATGCATCGTTCCCTGATGACCAGCAATGCCCCGGTTTCCTAATACTTTATTGTTTTTTCGATACAAATATTTAATTTGCAGTAAACGCATGTTAAACGTTAGAGATAAGATGGATACTTCTTTATTTTATAACAGAAATTTTGCTACATGTAATAAGTAGTCACTGACCGGTTATAACTGACACCCAATTAATCTTCAACACAGTTCAGAGTTAGACCTTACCAAAGGTCACACGTGTGACATCTCATATCCAATCACGAATATGAGACATTATATCTCGAGGAGATAGTGAAACACCGAGATATATTATACTGTCTTTATTGTCACGACCAAACTATTAAAAGGATTACATTTATACGAAAATAGGGCTGGTTACATACAATAAGGTTGATTACACACCACACACCCTCGCGTTCCGATTAAAGCGGCTGCTTTCCAAACAACAGTAAATTTAACAAATTATCCATTCAGTTTATTATGATAACTTGTCACTTAAAATGATTCTCCGTATAACACGGTAATACACTAAAACTAGGTCCCTGTTTTGCAAACGTTAATTTATTTTATTTTTCAGATGCATTGATGACGTCTGTATGTTTTGAATGCTTACGAATCAAACCAAAAGGACGAAGTCTTTCCAAATTTGTTCCATAGTTCAACGAGACAATTTGTCCCACAGCAAAAATAATGCTTGGATACAATGACCGACTTATCCTCGTCAGCTTTCGTTACGACCATCTAGCCACTCGTAGCTAGTGGTTTCATTTATTATTCTGACAATTTCCTCTAAAACGTCTACTTTTGTCATTCGTAGATGATTATTCAAAATGTTAGGCATAATGTCTCATATTCGTGACTGGATATGAGATGCCACACGTGTGACCTTTGGTAAGGTCTAACTCAGAACTGTGTTGAAGATTAATTGGGTGTCAGTTATAACTGGTCAGTGACTACTTATTACATGTAGCATAATTTCTGTGATAAAAATCAAGAAGTATCCATCTTATCTCTAACGTTTAACGTTTATCTCTAACGCTTACGAATCAAACCAAAAGGACGAAGTCTTTCCAAATTTGTTCCATAGTTCAACGAGACAATTAAATTTGTCCCACAGCAAAAATAATGCTTGGATACAATGACCGACTTATCCTCGTCAGCTTTCGTTACGACCATCTAGCCACTCGTAGCTAGTGGTTTCATTTATTATTCTGACAGTTTCCTCTAAAACGTCTACTTTTGTCATTCGTAGATGATTATTCAAAATGTTAGGCATAATGTCTCATATTCGTGACTGGAAATGAGATGTAACACGTGTGACCTTTGATAAGGTCTAAATCTGAACTGTGTTGAAGATTAATTGGGTGTCAGTTATAACTGGTCAGTGACTACTTATTACATGTAGCATAATTTCTACAGGAGGAGGTAGTGTAACAGCCGAGGGCTGAATCAATACTGTCTTTATTGTCACCACTAAACAATTAAAAGGATTACATTTATACGAAATAAGGCTGGTTACATACAATAAGGTTGATTACCTACCACACACCATCGCGCTCCGATTAAAGCGGCTGCTGTCCAAACATCACAATAAATTTAACAAATTATCCATTCAGTTTATTATGATAACTTGTCACTTAAAATGATTCTCCGTATAACACGGTAATACATTAAAACTAGGTCCCTGTTTTGCAAACGTTAATTAATTTTATTTTTAAGATGCATTGATGACGTCTGTATGTTTTGAATGCTTACGAATCAAACCAAAAGGACGAAGTCTTTCCAAATTTGTTCCATAGTTCAACGAGACAATTTGTCCCACAGCAAAAATAATGCTTGGATACAATGACCGACTTATCCTCGTCAGCTTCCGTTACGACCATCTAGCCACTCGTAGCTAGTGGTTTCATTTATTATTCTGACAATTTCCTCTAAAACGTCTACTTTTGTCATTCGTAGATGATTATCCAAAATGTTAGGCATAATGTCTCATATTCGTGACTGGATATGAGATGCCACACGTGTGACCTTTGGTAAGGTCTAACTCTGAACTGTGTTGAAGATTAATTGGGTGTCAGTTATAACTGGTCAGTGACTACTTATTACATGTAGCATAATTTCTGTGATAAAAATCAAGAAGTATCCATCTTATCTCTAACGTTTAACGTTTATCTCTAACGCTTACGAATCAAACCAAAAGGACGAAGTCTTTCCAAATTTGTTCCATAGTTCAACGAGACAATTTGTCCCACAGCAAAAATAATGCTTGGATACAATGACCGACTTATCCTCGTCAGCTTTCGTTACGACCATCTAGCCACTCGTAGCTAGTGGTTTCATTTATTATTCTGACAATTTCCTCTAAAACGTCTACTTTTATCATTCGTAGATGATTATTCAAAATGTTAGGCATAACGTCTCATATTCGTGACTGGAAATGAGATGTCACACGTGTGACCTTTGATAAGGTCTAACTCTGAACTGTGTTGAAGATCAATTGGGTGTCAGTTATAACTGGTCAGTGACTACTTATTACATGTAGCATAATTTCTGTGATAAAAATCAAGAAGTATCCATCTTATCTCTAACGTTTAACATGCCTTTACTGCAAATTAAATATTTGTATCGAAAAACCAATAATGTATTAGGGGAAACCGGGGCATTGCTGGTCAACAGGATACGATGGAGACCCCCTCTCACTCACAAGATAATAATGGGTGTGTTAGCTGCTTGTATTTCATCGACAGAACGAAAATATTTAAATTGAAGCATTTGTAATTTTTTAATTGACAATCTTTCTCAATGTCGAATTAGCTAGAACACTGGGTTCTAGTTAATTCGTGTAAGTGCCAAATTCTTATTTAATAAGTTCTAAAAATACTATGTTCAGTTATGTGACTAAATGGGTGGAAATACTCGTAGTTCTGATGTAACTACCAAATATTCTTGCGATTGTGCCAATATTTATTTTTTATGATCTCGGTGGCACTTTGAGCAGGGCAAATTAGGCAGGGTGCCTGTTTAGAATGATCTAAATCAATCGATGCTGTAGAGGATATTACGAATACACTACGATTTTATGATCCGATTTACTTATAACGCTAATAGAATAAATTTAGTTAAGTGAAATATAAAATTAAATTGAAAATCGAAGCAACAAATGATTTGCGCGCCTCCTAAACACTACTGGTTAGGCGTTGCAACTTTATGTCCATATTTAAAACTAAAATTTATAAAATTGTCTTGTAATCAGCTGCCTATCCTTTTTTAATTTGGTACTAATTTCATTTCATTTGAATGTAGCCTAATAATACTTACGATGTAAGTTTTTTTTTCACGTCATTTTAATACTTACCGTTATAATATATACTATATGTTATAATCAAACGTTATTGGGTAATTTTAATATGAATCAATTTACTGATAAGGCAAATATTTTTTCGATTTAAAAGTTAATCGAATAGTGTTGTTCACCTTTTCATTGGAATGTTGTGCTTATATGTGATGTATTTACGCGAAATTGAAGACTCCTAGAACAATAGTTTTATTATTTTAAATGTGTCGTTGGTAGTCCTTGATTGATAAATAAATAATAAACTTATGGCATGCAAATGGCAAGAAGTTGCACCATGTGAATCAGACTTTACCTTTGACAAAGTTAAAATTGTTTTGCCTACAGTAGGATCGGTTACGGCTACCTAATAGTTACTCGTTGTGTACTGATCACGTTCGGTGCAGTCAACGCATGCATAACTGTGAAGCTCATTATCGGCTTACAACACAGTGACTCACTTCTTTCGAAAGATGAAGTGAAGGCTGCTGTGCTGATGCACTTCATAACGTCTATAGCCCCAAATTTATCACATGTGGTACATATGACGAGGCGTGGGACATTACCCGCATACTCTCTAGCTTGCGCTAGATATGGAAATCTCCACTTACCCGTATAAACGAGATTACTCTCACAGAGGCGCACTGTACAGGAAGCGAGTCGCATCTGACTAGACATTCTTAATTTACAGCCTTTTCGCCGATTTGTGGGAAATACGGGCAAAATATGCTAAGCGCGTGATGAATTGAACTTTTTTTGTTGCTAAAGGTATTGCGCATGTCCTGCCATTTGTCAAAATAATGGCGTGTTTTATTGATTTAAAGACATTACGGAGGAAATTATAATTAACGACTGGAAGTTTAGTGAGTGGGAGGTGTCGTTTACATGTAATTGATTGCTAAAGTTGACAGATATAACGACTGTATCCAAGTTAGTTATAAACAGTACGCCTTACCATACCTATAATTATATATATCTTTATCTTTTTATGTACTACATAATTTAATAAAACAGTATCAAAGTACATTCAACGTTTTTGAAAAAAAATTGCGAGTCTGATTCCGAAATATAGTTATTACTCTTGACGAAAACAGAGAGGTGTTATTATGTTTAAAGTATGAATCTGTCGGATTAAGCCCAGATATCAGAAGTAAGACTCAGGTATGACAATACATTTTCAATTGAACAATCAGTTAATAAGTATCTTGAATCTCAAAGTATAGAAATTGAATTAAATAACTAATAACTTTAATGAGGGCGGTCACATAGGGCAGTACTGACTGTCAGGGACAGTGGTCCATGCACCCACCGCAATAAGGACAGTACTAAATGTCAGAGACATCGTTCCACGTCCAATAACCGGGCAGTACTGACTGTCGAGAGACAGTGGTCCGTGCACCAAGACGCATCCGTTCGAAATGCGTGCTGATTGAACAGCGCAGCTCCTTTGAAAGGCAATCGCTTGACAGCGAAACGTCACAACATTTTATTAGATTGGATTCAAGTCTATTAAGCCAAATGATCTATAGAGTGAATGATTTCTTTATGATGCGTCTGGTGCACGTTCCACTAGCGCCATCTAGTCGCCGTCTCTTGCAGCTGCTAATCACTATGACTACCGTCACGGCCATTCTGACAAATCACTCGTCCTCGAGTGCATTCAGTCATCTAATAAAAAAAAGACTCATTAATTCATATTATCATCATCGTTACATATCAAAATAGAAAATATCACTGGTCTAGGTATTTCTTTATAAAAGAAAACCCCTACAGTTTAAATATGCTGGTCTAAATCGTCACCCACTAAAGCAGGTGAGATTCCTGCAGCTCATCACAGAAGTCACTGGTCTAGGTATTTCTTTACAAAAGAAAACCCCTACAGTTCAAACATGCTGGTCTAAATCGTCACCCACTAAAGCAGGTGAGATTCCTTCAGCTCATCACAGATATCACTGGTCTAGGTATTTCTTTACAAAATAAAACCCCTACAGTTCAAACATGCTGGTCTAAATCGTCACCCACTAAAGCAGGAGAGATTCCTTCAGCTCATCACAGATATCAGTGGTCTAGGTATTTCTTTACAAAAGAAAACCCCTACAGTTCAAACATGCTGGTCTAAATCGTCACCCACAAAAGCAGGTGAGATTCCTTCAGCGCAACACAGGATCATCATCAAATAACAGCAGGAGTGATCTTAATATTTTGTTTGCAGAGATGATCGTCTCCCACAAAAGTAGAAGAGACCATACTAGTTGATCATTCTAAATATTATTTTATAGCTTCGGAATTATCTACACTTAATGTTCGAGAGCTAACAGATAAAGTTTCTTCAGAGTTATTTAAATCATTTGCACTAAGGGTGCGAGAGCTTACAGAAAGTGTTTCCTCTGAATCATCCGCAGTCAATGCACGAGAGCTTAGAGTACGAGTTTCCCCTGAATCTGAGGTCATATTATTATTAACAGGTACAATAGCCATACTGAACTTATTATCTGCCACGGTTCGTTTATGATCATCATCACTATAATTTTCGTCAAACAGTGACTATTTTATAAGGTCACTTGTTTTTTTTTTTATCTAAATTAATTTGATGTCTTTCTTCGCAATTTACGTAAGAAAACACCTGCAAAAGGTTTAATCCGGGCTTTCCCCTTATTAAACCTTATAGTGTCAGCTTTAGTCACTCTTTGAAAATTTTTTGATGCACGATGAACGAGCAGTTTCAACTCTAAATTTACAGTTGTTTCAGAAGAACTAGGAGTTATTTTAGCAAGATTAAGTGAGGAACCCCGAATGACAATTAGAATTACATTCGCAATCAGTAAAAAATGTTCTTTAAAGTTTGCATGATCCTCTCCACCTGACCATTAGATCTACTTGAACCGGTTGCTATGAAAGGGAGCTCTATTGTATTAGCATTACAAAAGTTTTTAAACTCACTGCAGTCATAACAACGTCCGCTATCTGCGATAATGCGCTTTGGAGCACCAAAATTTTTAATTGATCTTTCAGCGTATGAAGAACTCAGGCCAGAGTATATTCCAACAGTACAAACTTTGTAAAGGCGTCTATTAAAACTGAACAACATTCTTTTCTATCACTTTTTCCCGAAAGTGTTCCAGTTAGATCTCAATGAATTGTGTGCCAAGGGATTAGATGTTTTGGAATTGAATGTAACTGCACTTGCTGTACACCTGAAGGGCCTTTGGAAGTTTTACATACTACACAGCAAAAAAATACACTTTTTACAAATTTTGTCATGTCGGGAAACCAATAAAATTCGTAAAGTTTTCCTCAAGTCTTGTCAAAAATTTGATGTTGTATTTCATTATGAACATGGGTAATTAGGGACCAAACCAATGAACGATAGGTAGCCAACTAGAAACTCCTCTTCGTTCTGTGGCAGCACGCACGTTTTGCGCGCGCGCCCCTCGACATGACACTGGCGCTCAGCTGTGTGTGACTCATATTTATAACCTCGGTACGTTAAATATACCGATATATTTCTGATTATATCTTCATCTGGAGTTTCATCCCTCTACTGCCTAAACGCCAAAGTGATGACGCCGAACGAAGCAACCGAAGAAAACTATGCAGCGTGACACCGAACAACCAGACGTGAAATCAGCAGATGCAAGCTCAGCGAACTCACAGGACTTTTCGCTATCAACCCAACATATCGCCGAAATCTCGCGTTCCCTTCGAGTACCACCTTTCTGGCGCGACAAACCCCGATTATGGTTCATCAGAGTTCCGAAGCAGCTACGCGTGATCTCAAGATCAAGTGAAACACATAAGGCAAGATGGTCATCGCTCAGCTACAAAAAGAAGACATCAAGCAAATATGTGACGTCTATATTCAGTCATACAGAAACGTCTTATTTCTGTGTACGAATAATCTGATGGCGAGCAGCTACAGAAGCTACTTTCGGATATGGAACTAGAAAGCCTAGCCAAATACTACATCACAAGCGCAATCTCGCTCACAATAAGGTGCCAGATTACACACTACGGCTCATGTGGATGAACTTACTACGCACACGTCCGATCAGTACTTGTAGTAAGTGACACAATAAGCAAGGATACAGCATTCGATGAATTAGCCAAGCTCACCGAAAAAAATGCTTCAACAAGCAAGTGAAATTTCCGCAGTATCTGTCACATCAGCGTCAACGTCTCAGCAAAACCCACCTGTGTGTGAGCATACAAAATCACGTCGAAGAAATTAGAATTGCACGTCGAGATCGCCGAACTGAAGAAGTCATACCGCCACAAGAACCACGACCGCTCGCGCACGTCACCGCCGCGACACCACGCGACACAGCCGCAACTCGTACTGAGCGCGTTCGACGTCACGCCTCCGCTCTGGTTCAACTACATCGTCAACGCATTCAATTTTAACAAAGCAGGGAAGACGGAAAACTAAAGGAGGCGTGGTTCTATCTTCCTATACAATATTCCTGGTATTGAACCTTGCGTACGTGATATCTCTTCAGGTAATTGATTATTTAGGAATTGGTATCATTTCAAAAAGTACCGAATCGCGCTTCCGATCTTTATCTAAATGTAAAATTTACTTTACGAGGTTTAGAACTATTTGAGGGTAGCGGAATATTTTCCTGCATGTTTTGTCATGACGAATTGCCAGAGGTGGGCGAAAATCCGATCCCACTTCTGATGTCGGATTAAGCCCAGATATCAGAAGTAAGACTCAGGTATGACAATACATTTTCAATTGAACAATCAGTTAATAAGTATCTTGAATCTCAAAGTATAGAAATTGAATTAAATAACTAATAACTTTAATGAGGGCGGTCACATAGGGCAGTACTGACTGTCAGGGACAGTGGTCCATGCACCCACCGCAATAAGGACAGTACTAAATGTCAGAGACATCGTTCCACGTCCAATAACCGGGCAGTACTGACTGTCGAGAGACAGTGGTCCGTGCACCAAGACGCATCCGTTCGAAATGCGTGCTGATTGAACAGCGCAGCTCCTTTGAAAGGCAATCGCTTGACAGCGAAACGTCACAACATTTTATTAGATTGGATTCAAGTCTATTAAGCCAAATGATCTATAGAGTGAATGATTTCTTTATGATGCGTCTGGTGCACGTTCCACTAGCGCCATCTAGTCGCCGTCTCTTGCAGCTGCTAATCACTATGACTACCGTCAAATCTATGTTTCTGGGTGGTGAAAATTTTTTTTAGTGTTAGTATAGTTTTTAGTGGAGACGTTACATACAACACAAAAACGAGCTCGCGTCGGCTGTTGTTAGACACGGAGGAAAACCGCGTGGTGTTCAATCTTAGAAATAATTAAAAATAAATGTTTATAGTGGAGACGTTAGGACCTCTCGTCTCACTGCACTGGAGGCGGCGCCAAGTTATTTATTCTCTCCAAGACGTTTCGAACTCCTCTCGTAGACGTAAGTCGGAGGGTTGGAGGTGGTCGAGTGAGTCGAACACCTTCAGGCGGCGGCGTATTATGCCACGTTTTCAGATCTCTCCAAAACGTCTCGAACTCCTCTCGAAGACGAAAGTGGGAGGGTCGGAGGTGATTGAGTGAGTCAAACACTTTCACGCACACAAGATGTTAATAATAAATAAATTCACTGAGTTTCAAAATGTTTATATTTAAGGAGCTTTAGAAATACATTCACTGATGAGTATCGAGCAAAGGAAAGGAAAAGGAAAGAACCTGGTAAAAACGAACGGTTGTCCTTATATAATAAACAAATGTAAGTTAAATGAGTGTCATACAATTTTCATAAAGACCTACTTTAGTACCTACTGAATAGAAATAATTGCATAGAAAGAATTGCTGTGCACAGTTGTTGTATCTGATAATTGTTGTACTGCTGAAAAGCAAACCTTTAGCTACCTCTGTCTATTTTCCACATCCATTTATCTCGTTTCATGTGATGACTTATTATTTTCCTATTATTGAATGTTGTGACATTTTGTATCTAATATTGTCATCTGTCAGTTTTTCTTTTTCTATGGTATAGAGCTAAGAGGTCGTCTATTTTATTGTAAAGGTATCGTAAAACTAGTGTTAAGCCAGGTTCTCACTGTAAGCAATCTTTATTGTTCCTGGCCGATAACCAATTAAGAAGTATTTGGACTTGAGACTAAAAAAGTCACTTCTAGAAAATCTGCACGGGGCTATAAAAAGCAACTGTTACTTTTCACCAGGTTCTTTTGACTCCGTCTTTTGACTCCTACTTTTGACACGCCCTTTTGGCTCGCTCTGTTGGCTTCTTTCGTTTCGTACTTTTTCTTACTCACCAGTCTATGTTTTTCTAAAAGCTCCTTAAATATAAACATTTCATAAGTGGATCTCAGTGAATTTATTATTAACATCTTGTGTGCGTGAAGGTGTTCGACTCACTCGATCATCTCTGACCTTCCCACTGATCTAAAAAGTGGCGTGAGACGCCACCGCCTGAAGAAACAACAACCGACGCGGGCTCTCTCGCAACGGGCTGCGGGCTGATGGAGAGGCCGCTGCGTGCTCCCAATCGACAGACTGCGGGCCGGAGGAGCGGCCGACGCGAGATGCTTCAGCCTCGAGCTGCTTCGCGACCGTGAGCATGGAGAGGCTGCTGCAAGCTCCCACTCGACAGACCGCGGGCCGGAGGAGCGGACGACACATGCTGCTTCAACCTCGAGCTGCTGCACGACCGTGAGCTCCCTCGTATCAGACTGCGTGTCAGAAAGGCGGCCTACGCGAGCTGCTACTAATCCATTTAATAGCTATTTCTTTAAATCTTTTTCTATATACTTTTTGTATTTTTAATCTAAAATTATATTTATTTGTAACCACGTTTGGCCAGTCGGCTAAACGTTTCGTTACACCTGGCCGTCAGTAGACTTTTCGCCGCCCGTCATGTGCATACATCATAAATCTGGATTTGTCAGAAAACGTAACTCTTTCCCATTCTTAGTCTCCCCATTGTGCGTGTTTGCGGGCGTTTCTTAAGCTTGCCACGCGATGTTCCCATTCAGGTCTTGGACCATTGCGGGTCTATGTGAGGTCCAATTAGCTCCAAGGAGCCACCACCTTACAGTCCGCTCGCTTACGTCGTCACTACGGGTCTCCCAAAGTTGATTTGTTAATTCAAGTGCCGTGAGGTGCTGATTTCGTAACAATAAATCGATCTTCTCGAGCCGTAATACATATTGGTCTGCCGGTTCCTGATCTTCTTATGTTCTGCCGTTTAAAGTGACATCCCTATTATAATTTTTTAGTTTTTTTTCTCTTCCACAAAGGAGCCTTAAACCTTATGAAGACAAGAACATCAGAAATCCTTTGTGAGAGACGGGTATCTGCACTAGGAAAAACTTGTCACACAGATTACCAGGCCCCCCTTCCAAAAAAACAGTGCATAAGTTTAAAATCTTAAAAATGCTCTATTTGCTTTAGGCTGTATTTCGCTGACGTCTGCCTTCTCCTAACACAGTGACGATAAGTGTACATTATTCTGGCATTCGCAACATGATAGTAATTCAATAATGATGGTGAATGAGGACAATGACCGCCTATTACCATTTTGATTTGATATATTAAAAACAAAAGTGAGTAAACAAGCAAAAGTAAAACAAACCACGAATTAAATCTTTTTCTAAATTCAAGGTTTTTTTAAATCACTCTGTAGATCATCTAAGGGTTTATTTCATACGATATTCAAATTCGATGTAGTATAAAGTTAGTTTCATGCATGTACCATTATTTGCAAGTTACAGGGATTTTCGCCATCGACCCGTATCATTTGACCGCGAGTGTAGTTTCATGCTTTTCTTACAGAATCGAAGATTATATTAGCTTTCACTAGATAGGAAGAGACCTTACCAATATTTCCTGATATCTCTTCTCTTTCTCTTTTTATTTCAACACAACTGTAAAATCTTCGTTATCTTCGAACTAATTACGAATTTCTAACGCTTATTATCGTACCAAGTAGTTGCTTGTCTCCTTTAATAATCTCTTGATTTTGTTTACTTGCAGGTAACGAGACCTTACTACTGGAAGAACGCTCGCAATACTCGTAGATAACCGAATAACACGTATAGTTGGAAATTTGTGAATGTTTTGGTACTTGAGGACAACCCTCCGGACTGTGCGAGCTATTATGTCTATTTCAAATATAAGGTTCATCTAGCAATTCACATTACGTTGGTCACCAATTGTAACTTCGATAAATATTGGGTGAGTCGCGCGTGCCAAGCATATCTTCGCGATCTTATTTTTCTTTACGACAAGTAAAGTTCCACTCATACCGACACTATTTTAGCTTTTGATTCATGATTTCCAATTTTTCTGTTGAGAACAGGTGACGTGATCTACGGCTGAACCAAAATCATTTTAACATACTAACGAAGGGGCATTGAAATCTTTGAACAATGGTTTTGTCCCATTGCATTGCGCCGATTTGTGGGAAATACGTACGAAAACACAACACATTACGTTTTCATGAATTTTTATATGTAATATCTCAAAAGAATCTCTTTTATTTTACGGTGAGACAAACATTATTAGGTATGATGATAACGATTAAAATACAATATAGGTTTCGACAAGAATATAACTTAAACCATTTGAAGTATGTATGATAAATGTTTAGTCACGCGACCTTTTGTATAATTTATCCTTTACCTCATTCTGTCAAAATTATTTGAATTTTAATACCTGTTCAGGTGGAGATTCATAAACGACTCAGGCTTGCAGTGTAAATGTGGTGCTGTTCCACAAACGATGAAACACTTGTTATCATGTCCTGCACGTTACAGAAACTTATGGACGCTAGTGATTACGCCAAACACGTACCCGAATTCTGGGCAGAGTCCATTTAGATTGACATCTACATACTAAGAAGAATAATAGAAACGTATACAACCTATGTACGAACTCTGATATACCAGCCATAACCTATACGTAGACAGTAATATCGTCTTTCGAAATTACAATTCTGTTGCCCTCAACAAAATTCTATACATTGCTTTCTCTACATGCCAAAGAATCCATCGAAATATTGAGGTAAATAATTATGATTTACATAAACACCAAGTACCCGAGGGCCCAGGAAAAGAGTATAGCGATTAGCAAACAGTAGAATTAAGAATTATTTAATGAAGGTTTACCATAATATGAGCTATTACCCGTGTTGACAAGCTCAGGGGAGACATTCCTGAAAAAAACGTGTCGGATGTTTTTTTTTTTTCATAAAACCATAAAATTAATTGCAATTAATACTAGAGCTAACCTGCTTAGTCTGAAGAAGCCTTTAAATTAATTTTTATGACCCATTTTTATGGTTGCTCATAATTAATTATTGAAGTTATTCCCTATAATGTTTCCGTCCTGGTCATAATCATAATCATCAAATCATAACATTTTATTAAAGTTTTTTGTTCAATTCTTTTGTTTTATGTTACGATTGTGTTGATCTCCTCATATAGTTATTATTGTATAGTTTGTATGCGGATTTTTTCTTTTTTTTTTTTCGCAATCTCAATATCATCGGAATAATATTACGAATTTCGTACATTTTGGTATTTATGCACAGATTTTTAATAAAATTTACGAAATACGTTTATCATTTTAACAATAAACATACACTACGAAAGGCTCATATCTACGTCACTTGACGCATCCTCCGTTCCTGCATCCTCCATATCTAGAGAGCATAAAAAGTAAGTAAATCCTAGTTCGTATGCATAAATCTCGTAAATAATGCGCGGCGCTCGGCAGAAGCGCGATGTAACTGCCTTACCAGTTTTAACGTCCATCGCGGAAATACGATAGACTAAAGCTAACCCTAAAAAACCGGCCACCCCGGACCCAGCACAATGGAGGATTCCGTAGTCAGGATAAATTTATCCCAAGTACATACAAATATATAAATAAAACTTTGTTGCTGAAAAAATGTACTCCCACACGTCGATATACGAGTACGTCACATTAAATTCTCCTATTGCAAATGTCAGTTTGAAATCGACACAAGAAGTGAAGAAACAACAAATTTTTTGAACTTTTTCCTTTATTTGTGCTGTGAGACCTTAATTCTTGCTAAATTTCATGATTTAAGGTCAACAGAAAGTATCCTATAGGTTTTGATTTATTTGAGAGTATCAAAATAATATGTTGCATAAATCACCTTATTTTTTGTACTGCATTATATTGTATTATATAATGCGTATTATTCTGGATGTTCGTTTATAATAAAGTTGTTAGTTCCCTAAAACATTTGCAAAAAAAATGGTTTAGTGACAATTGAGGAGCAGGAGGTTGGCTGGTGAAGCCGGCCAGCAAGACGAAGCTGCGGTCTGCACTACTGTGGTGAGCGTTAAATCATCTGCGACGTGAAGCTCGCGTGGGACCGCCGATGCCCTGCAGCGCCGTAGCCGTGGCAGAAACCATGCCTGCTTGCATGCTCGCTTGCATGCTGCATGGTTGCTGCATGCATGGTGTATGCTTGTTTGCATGCTACACACAGGGAAATAAAAACCACATATTCACAATCAACTGTTATATTGAGTGATAGTACATGCAGCGCCAGAGCCATGATTATTAGGATAAATAAACATTACATGATTTAAATTTTGGACTAATAACTTTTATTGCTTGTAATATTTATGACAAACGGATTTAGGGCATATTGTATTTAGGGGTTTAACTCTATGGCATGTGACATTTTGTAACATTAAGTTCGGGCAAGTTATCATTCGGATAAATGATAATTAGGACAAACAACATTATGGCACTTTAGATTATGGATAAAAAAGTTTGGTAACACAATAGAGAACCCCCTCGAGACCTTTTTGGCGTTCTGCGAGTGACAAAGAAATATTGGTATTGGCAGGTGCTACCTTGGGTATCATTTATAGAGGAAGGTGAAAAAAACGAAAAATATCGTGCCAGTCAAGCAAATTCACATTAGGGAATTCAATTAGCAGGCATTAGCGACACTAGCGACGACTAGCGCGCCCAATTCATATCACAGAAGATTTAGATCAGTCGACCGTGAACACACACGCACAAGGGCTAGGCATAAAACTATTAGCCCATTACACAGGCTTCTGATAGTCTATCATGATTTATATCATATAAGTGAAGGAAAAAATCCAAAACCACGATAGTGCTTCTATTGAGTAGAGCTTAGTACTAATGGCGAAATGTATATTATTATTTTTGTAGCGATTATTTAAACGGAAATGACTAATTTGCTGCCGTGCAGAAACAAATTATCCGCGTTCTGTGGCAGTCCTGCAGCCTTAGTGGAGCAACATGAGAGACTATTTTAAAATAATTTTTTAAACAATTTAGTCACGTTTGAGGAAATATATCAATAGGAGCATTTATTGTTGTAAAGTTCAATTTCAAATGTGCAAAAGACGTCATTGGGTTCTACAACTAATCAATAAAATTGGTGTCATTTTTTATATCCTCCTACTTGTTGTTGTTGTTGTTGTTAAATTATTGATTGCTATGCTAGCTAAAATGAAGTAGATCAGTATTAAATTCTGTCATTTATTTCAACCGAAACAAAACGTGATACTTCTTTGATGAACATGAAATACAAAAAAAAATGTAAAAACCGCGTAACTACTATTTTATTTATTTTTTATCCCAATCAGTATGTCCACAATTAAATTATTCGAATGCTCCATCTTGAATTTCGCATTTCTTCACTCATAGCTTTCGGGTGGATGACGCGACTACACAAAAGTATTTTTATTGCAATAATGATCTTGTCTTGCCTGAAATTAATTTCACCAGATACAACAAAATTAATTTAGGAAATCTAATTAGTCTACTTTTGTTTAGTTTAGTCTAGTTTTTAAAGAAAATATTGTTATTTCACATTAACGATGTTTTTACCAACAACGTACCTACTTTCATGCAATTTTTCAAACTTATGACAAGGTTCCATCAATGTATCCGCTTTAGGACATCACTTCACAATATTACGAGGGAAGACAAACATTTTTAAAAGTCCGTTGTCGAAATGTCGTAAGTTTCTCTAAAATCTTTACAGACTGTTTTCACAATTTGGAATTCAGTATACGTTCATTTTTGGGAACATAAAACTTATCCTGCATGTATGGCACCTATTTTAAACTATACGGTTTTTTTCTCCTGTTTCCATTTTGTTAATAGGTACTTAAGAGAAGTTTATAAAATTATAAATGAAACGGCAAACCATCAGAAAGGGATACCTAATTATATTTATCGACCAGTAACACCTTAATAACAATGATGTAATAAATTTCAACTCCTCAATAATACTACTTCATAAGATTGGAAATGAAACGAAACTTGTAAGCCACTCAAGACAATTGGTTTTGATAACGACACCTGGGTACAAACTGCCACTGTCTGTATTATTGCCCCCACAACTTCAGACACTTGCCAAAGTCGGAAACGGCTTCTATAAAACGAATCGCCTGAATGGTTCTTTTTGAGGCAAAATAATCTTTAGCATCTTAAAAAGACTTATTACACTCTGAAAGCAGTGACTGATCGGCTAATTTAAAAAAATGGCTCTCGCGAGGCGAGCTTGTTTGGTTATTTATTAGACACAACAATTTATTGGATTGCCTGAACAGTTATGACTAACCCTTCGGGAAAAAACTAAAAGCGTGATGCTATGTTATTTGTTTGAAGAAAATTTTAGTTTGGAACAAAAAAACCATCGCACCAATAAAAATTAAGGTTTCAGGAAACTACATCAATATGTAAACCCGAAACCTCACAATAATCCGAAAAACTCCGTTACAAGTTGTGTTAAAACATAAAATCAAAGTGATTCGTTGTTGTTTATGTGGGTCAGTTTGGACCCCTTACAGATCACATACAGTTTACGATTCTTGAAGTGTGTCCAGGAGACTCCCGTCTTTTGCCTTAAGCCTTCATAGTCCGCTCTTCATAAAACTGTTGGAGAGATGCTAAACAATATTCAGTGTGAGAGTAGTATGCAGTATAGAGTAATTGTTACATGCACGATGTTTCACGCGCGAGGTACTTAGAGTACCATGTTAATTGCGTCTTTGTGCTAATGCTAACGATGGTTGAAAATTATGATCATTTTATGACAGGTCATTTTGAGTGTCCGATCGTTCTTTTATTCGACTAATGGCATGCGAAAGTTAACTTTAATGTTTGATTGACATGGCTACTTTAATTGCAGTCTAACCGCGGTTGTAACCCTTAAATAGAGTATGTTGTGTGTTTTCTATGTCCTGAAACAACCCGATATAAAATTATAAATAACTACGTTACTTTTGTTTACTTCAATAAGCTGATAACATCTATTGTACTACTACTTAGTAACAACCTAAATACCACTTTGAGTATCCTTTCACAATAAAATTTAATTAGAGAAATGGTTGCTATCTCAAAACTACCTAAATGTTACTCCATAAATGAATATGTTCTCTATAATGTAAGTGGAAGGTCCTATTAAACCCACTCTCGAAGAGAAAACACGATAAAAAAGCAATATACAGTAATAACACTCTTAAAGATCATTTCACTTTTATTATATGTATGTACCTACTTCCAAAAACTAAACCTGATAACATTTCGACTCATAATGTAGTATAGAATCCGTTTTATATGTTTCTTACTCGTATGGATATAATATTAGGCATGATGTTTTTTTTTATTATTGTTAACTGTAACAAAAAAAAAACGAATAGAGCAAATAATACTATAAAAAGTCTAAAAGGTTAAAAAAATGCTAAGTTATAAATGTATTAAAATAAGTGTTAGACAAGGACAGCACTATCGTAGAAGTGACGTCACGACTAAGTAACTTCATACTAGCGCCTTAATTGTCCGTACCGCGCTACAAGGACGGGAATAATTCCCTCCAAAAACTTTTGAAGCGTGTAGCTTCTTCATATTTACATCGATTTAACAGATGTTTTCGTTTATCTCATTATTAGTATGCCTTCTTTTCTGTTCCCTGACTTTGTCGAGTCATATAAGTCTCTTTAATGCATATTAAGTCATATTTCGTATTTTATACCCGTAAAAAAACGACAATGTAAAAGAAATACGAAATATCAAATAATCATAAAAATACACGTGTTACACATACACAGCCCATTTCATGAACAATCGAGTTCATTCTGGGAATACCTCGATCGAATTGTGCTTTAGATACCAGTAGTATCTACGTAATACTATAAATTTCATGAAAATATTGCTTGATGATTAAAATTATGAAGGTTTATGTAAGCATAGATATAAAGACTTCCCGTTGCACCATTATTCATTTAATGATTTTTTACAGGCAAAATAGACCCAAGCCAAGAGCCAAGTTTTAACAGCGTAGCAAGCATACAAGATTTTTTTACAAGATTTAAATTTGGTTTCATACAGTTGATGTGTGTGGGGAGGTATTTTATTGTAACATCTTAAACAGTACCCCATGAAAGATCAAACTCAAACTCAAACTCAAATCATTTATTTCAATTAAACCATTTACAGGCACTTTTGAATTGTCAAGGAGTCGGTCAGTCAGAAATATGAAGCTAGTTGCCCATTCCAAAGCGTAGTAGGTACCTATGGAGAAGAACGGGCAAGAAACTCCATGGACACTCTTTTAAATAATAATGTTTTTACATATATCTTAGTTACATCGATTAATGTTGACACTATAAGTGAGAACGATGTACAAAAAACCGTACACGTTAAAAGCGTCCAGAGTGCATCAAAACATAATTAAAAACAATCCAGCTAATTAATTATTAAAATAAGCCGTGGCAGCTAAGAGATGACCAGTCCCAACTGACGGCGCCCGTTCACGAACATGACGCATGGATCAGCACCATTCAGCTCAACCATTTTGAAGGGAGCTAAATGATCCGACACACGCGCCACCGTCAGCGAGACATTTGAGTGAGCATGACATACTATCAGCCGCCAAGGCACATTCAAGTCAATCTATGACATTACCCGGTAAATGGTAGCTATATAGTACAAAGTACTCACATCTGTGCAATGCATCTATATAATAAAAAGGAGATTGAGTTTATATAATGCAAATAAATTCTTACTATCTTCAGCAGCTTCAACAGTGATTCGAATGTCAATTAATTAGTTGTGGTGTGGAGCAGGACCGGCATTAAGCCAGGCATAGCCATGACGTCATATCTGCTACGTCGCAGCAACCGCATAGATCTTCTCAAATTCGTCTTTTTTTTTACACATAAACGATTCTATTAAATTGTCTGTAGGATGTTAATATTCTTCGTTGTATTTTAGTGGGGTATCATGGAGTTGTACCAATGCAACCGAGCACAAACGAAATCTTCAAAAACTTTTACACCGAAATTAGAAAGAACTTAGAACAAGGCTGCAGAAAGTTTTTGTTACGAGAATGGTTTGAAAAGGTTATGCTTTATTCAACTGTATCATGAATTATAAGCTAAATCTTTGAGGATGACAATTAGATCGTTTGTAATCCATCATAGGAAAAGTGTCTTTGTTAAAACACACATATTTTGTCTTTACCGTTTCCTTTAGATACGAGCGTTCTCTATTTGTGTGTTATACTTATTACTTGTCTGCGTTATAAGAAAAAGTAGAACGTAAGTATTTTAATTGCATAGTTGTAATGATAGATAGATAATTCAATCATAAAATTGGACTAATAATAAATTACAGTTTGTCTGTGTTACAAATCTGCTGGAATACCTGCTTTGTCTCGAGGGTTTGGGTCCCGGGGCGTCTCGTGTCTCGAAGTCCCGGGACGTGAATTTAGTTGTCTCGCGTCGAGACTCGAGACACAGTTGTAATTGTAATGTAATAATTTTATTTTCAAAGGTCATAATAGACTTTACTAGCTTACCGCATTCTGTAATTAAAAGCGCCATCTAATATATTTACTTAATAGTACTACTAGTAGAGTACTAGTAGTAGATACAGAGAAACAATAAATGCGTTCACCGCCATATTATTGTTTTGTGTCGTGTGTTTAAGAGATCGCGTAATTTGTGACAGTGTCTCTGTGTGTCACTTACAGATTAGTCGTGAATGTTATCAAACGATTTATTAAAATTAACGTTATTGATGCTAGGATTTAATTTATGATTAATAAAGGACAATGCCAAGATTAGGCTCGAAACATGGGTAGCGTCCGACAGACTTTCTATAATAATGATAATTGATAATAAAAAACAGTAAGAATTATACAATATAAATAAAATCTGTAGAAGCCCACCGTTGAAAACTCATTTTAAATAGTTATTCAATATATCAACACATTTCATAATCTGCCATTTCAATTAGAAATGTTGCCAATACCAAAATATTTATATCGATACGAAACTGCTCTTGCAAATCGATTGCGAAAATATCAATATAGGACTATGTAAGTGAACTAATTACTTACTTATGTCACTAAACATATTATTATATCAATAAATAGCATCTAGTTACATTTTTAAATATATATTTTACAATAAAGTAATAATTAAAAAAGATTCAATTCGATTATCGATACCGTTTCGCATAGTTTATTCCTATAATGCTGGCAGCACCAGATGTTAAACTTTAACTTGAATCTGTCACTGTCAAAAAGTTGTATTTACTTCTCCCGCGTGATATCACCAGCGACGAAGAGTTTCCGTGTTTTTTTGAGTTTTTTATTGTTTATTGCTGTGTTTCAGGACTCCGATTTTCTACTAAATACGTAGTCGTATTTGGCTTTTAAAACGGTACCCGAACCTGTATTATTCATTGCTAAAATCAGATGTATTAAGTGGTCAACTTTACAGATCTTTAACTTTGTTTGGTGTTCTTCTAATAGAAAACTAATTATACCATGTAATTCTATAATTATTTTCCTTTTTTTGACATATAGTTCATCTTTGTCGGTTCTGGCCGAGTCTTATGGGAAACTTTGGCATTCTCCTTTAAAATATTTTTCTAATTGATACATCTGGCCCAAAATCGATTTTAATTTTATTCTGAGAATTCTCGTGTCCCGAGACATTGATACTGTCGAGAAATCCCAAATGAAACTTGTGGATAAAGTTACTAGAACCTTTGGAAGGTAATTTCTTTATCTAACCTCTTGTTTGTTTAAATTGTTCTTCTTTGCATCAAAACTGAGAAGGACAATCATAGTATCGCCTGATTTTTGACATTAACCTCGTTGGCTCAGTGCCAAACCCGCACATAATATTACAAAATCCTGCACAATTAAATCTAATAAGCCGTTTCAAAACAAACTAGATTATGAGAACGCGTAATTATCAGAATTTTCGCTCAGGCTATTCTGGAGCATGACTCAACTTAGTCAACGATGCTATTACAAGACTAGGTTTTGTAATATTATATGTGTGTACTATGTAATAATACAGCTACACACTATATTTAGTTCGCCAGATAGTTACCTACGGAGAGATTAGAACTTTAATCTGCAGAGGGGTGGCCTGTTGAACTCGGTTAATTAAACAATAACAACCTTGCACGTTCCCAGTTTATTTTAAATGCCAATAGCTTATACTTTAAAACTGAGCATTGTTAAAAACTAAAATTATTCTTATGGCGAGACTATCATCATTGCATCTTATTTTCATTTTCTTTATAAATTTAATAGCAGAAGGCTGAGTCAAAAATAATTAAGAGGTGACCTCAGGATATCAAAGCAAAGAAGACGGAAGTTGGTACCTCTACCTCGAAGTCAAGCCACGCGGAAGGCCAGTCAAATTCACGGAGAAAAATATAGGAATAAACGCCCACGTTGTAGGCTGCGAACGGATATGGACACGGTGAAATTTTTTTCTCCCAAATTCGGCTATGTGGGGACGCATGGATTGAAGTAAACTTACCGTTTATTCCAGCGAAATCGTCGCGTCTTCCCCGGTGTACCACGAAGTATCATTACGGGTAACAGAGTCACCGGAAAGAGCACAGCGATAGATTCTGTAAACAATAAGTTACTTCGTAAGCGCACCTCACAGAGTACATTATACTATATGGCGCACCTCGCAAGGTGGAAGAAGGGTTCTGTCTCAAAGAAATCTAAACTCACCAGAAATCCGAACGAATCATAGCATCACAACATGTCCTGGGCCCCTAGTTTAAGGATATGGCATTGGAAGCCAAAACTAATATGGATCCATCAGGATTTAAATTAATTGTTGAGACGACATCTGTTCCCACAAAATCTTGGTCGCAAAGTGACACATAGAAATTTTGACGTTTCAGAGACGATCCTGCCACAGAATAAAAACGACAGCTAGAAATCGTTCAGAATATAGGCTATTTTGTCCAAAGACATGTTACGGTATAAAAAAACTCGTTACAGTTTTCATTAAAACATAATCAGGAGTCTGCGATATCGATATCAATAAAACAGAGGCACATAAAATAGTTATGGACTGGAAGTTAACTGGTCATAAATAAGCTATTCTTAGCATATGTAATACGGGGAAATATAATCGTCGCCCTCAAAATCTATTTGTAATTTTTTGTATTGGTTCATGTGTGTAGTGGTTTCAAGTATTGGTTGTAATTTTTTTTGAAGAAATGAATAGTCTTAAATTCGCGTCTTCATTGAGAATAATCAAGTGTTCACTTTTGTCCGTCGAGCAGTCGAGAGCCTGTCTCTTGTCTGTTTTTAATGGAGCGAGACGTCCTGAAAAAAACAACGTTAAAGAACATAAAAAGTACACTGTAAATGCCTTATTTTAGGATTGCCTCGCTAAAAACAAACGACGATTTATACTCGTCGTTGGCAGAAGTCGACTTTTGGCATGGCTGACTGAATCCGAAACGAAACCTTACCACGCTGGGGGTGTTGTATGACGCATTGGTAAGGAGTCACTTGGAACACAGTGCGGTGATTTGGGCTCCTCATGAAGCGAAATACAATGTAATGTTGGAGCGAGTACAGAATAAATTTACAAGACACTTGCATTTTAAACTTTACCCATTTTACTCGCTTATATATCCTACACTGTTTGTAATGCGTATGGTGGGGTACAACGAACTCAGACTAAATCTGAGTGAATTCGCAAGAGTGTTGTTGAATTTTGTAAGTTATATTTAAATATTAATATTCTGGATTAAGTCTGATTTTATAAATTTTTTCGATAATTATTACATAGGTAGGTTCACATAAAATATAAAATTCTTAAGTCTTACTTCAGTTGTAAATAAAGTTTTGTGTTTGTATTGTTAAAGTTTAGATGTTAAAGTATTAGCTGTAAGTTGATTTTTCAATTTATTTGGCGATGGTTGCAAACCACTATTGTATTGGTGTCATCCTGTAAAGATAGTGTGTAAGTTTGAAATAAATAAATCCAAGTATTGGTGGGCATATTTGATGACAGTGAAATAAGATTAATATGAACTTTTAATAACTTCACATCTCACCTAAACCTTCTTGTATCGCTTCGATGTCGAAGAAAATAATCGTAGTCATAGGTATCCCTACAATTTATTATCTAGTAAACACAATAGCGTTTGCATTCTAGTCTCAGTCTCAATCTGGCAAAAATACCATCTTTTTACATTTTTGACAAGTTTTTGAAATGGAAATACAGAATCAAAATAGAGCTTTGACTAGTAACCTTAATAGGAATTATGATTCATCTTATTTTCACTGCCACGATGGAGGACACAATAACAACAATTGTCCTAAATCGATCTTTAAATTCGTTAAGTGAGGTAGTTTTGGTCATGATTCGGATAACTGCAATAGAATAAAACCCTTAATATAACACTGAGAGACAAAACAAACGATCAGTTGATAAAAAGGTATTGAAAGTAAAAAACTGATTATTAACAATGAGGCAGCCAACCTTTCTGCTACTGACACTAAATGATAAGTTATTAAGAAAATTTGAACGGTAACCATGGAACTATGACCGATGCATACTCATATGTAAATTTCATTAGCGAATGTACATTGATTAAACGCTCGAAAGCAACAACTGTTTTGAACAAATTGATACGATCTGCCAATCACAAAAGGTTTCTGCCTATCACTGTTCAATTCAGAATTGACACCAAGTAGCCAGGCAAACTGACAAATCTCGCTATCAAAATCTTCCCCGCGCTTCTAGATCACTTCACTTTGATAGGCGTTGATTCGATTTGGAACACCCAAACCGTCGACTCTTCATTTCTGGATCGTATTGATAAATCCAAGACCTGTAATAATGTCGTAAACACGCCGAAACGAGTCTGCTTCAAATTTGTTTATCATATCACGGCACCATTCCACCAGGGCCTCCTTCAGAGCACTGGTGAGGGTGTGCATTGTCTTGCATTATTTTTTTCTGCTAGCACGTTTTCTTCTGTAACAGCCGTCAAAGGGCGACCACTTCTTTCTTCATCCCTCAAAGTTCCTCAAAGTAAGTCGACCGCGCTTGGATTCGGTATACCAATGATACAATGTGGCCTTAGAATGGCCTTCATCCATGAATACCATTTGAAGTCTATCGTACGATTCGTCCAGTTTCAGGCGACACTTGAAATCGTAAAAATCATAGCGCGAAAATGTTCCCGGCGCAGATCCATTTTTTATGAGACGCTATATTATAAATTACCTCGCAAACACTGTGGAGGGAAATTTTGAAATTGGAACGTACGAGTATCTAATTTTACTTACAAATAATCATATTTTCTGAGTTACCTGGTATTATAATAGGTTGGGGAAAAAGTCTTTTCGCATTATAGTATGTATGAACTTGTAATAAAATCTCTTTGGCTATACTATTTGTATCTGGCTGGTTTTGGTATCATTGAAAGTTTAAATTTTGAAGAACATAATTCCAAATTCAAGTTAGGAAATTGTGTGATTTTTATTTGTTTTTCGTACTGTCAAGATGAGTGAATCTAATGAAGAAATTTGATACATTTTAAAATTTTACTACAAAAAAGGTAAAAAAGCAACGCAAGCCGCGAAAAAAAATTGAGATGTTTATGGACCTAGTGCAGTGTCTGTGAGAGTAGCACAAAGGCTGTGAGAGTAGCAAAAAATTGTATGGGCTTGTGCCCCAGAATGTACAGATACAAAATATTTGTCATTTAATAGTACTGATCTTCTACAAACAAAATTAAAATGAGGCATATTGCTGAGCAGTTGTGGACAAAAGTTATGAACGTTTGAAAAGATTGATTTTTGCACTATGGCTAAGGTATTTCATTTAAATTAATGTGTATATATCTGTGCCAGGCGTTTAATATAAATACACTTGGGAGCAAATAAATCGAGCCACTACCTTTTTTCACGTAAAATGGTAAATATTTTTGGGAATATGGAACGTATCAATTCGAACTATATATCGCCTAAAAGTTAAGTTAATAACCTTAACAATGAGGGTAAATTATTGAATAATAACCTTATTGAATGATAAATTATTGGCTCTGCAAGAAAAATGGTAATTTTGATAGAAAATTTAGTAGGGCTAAAACCGTCCATAAAAACAATAAAAAACAAAATTATTGCAAAAAAAATATTCTTAATAACTGGTATTACCCCCCCGTGCCCTGATGCATTCTTGTAGCCTATTAGTCATCGATCTGATCAGAGTTACGATGACATATTGTGGTATGTTCTCCCACTCTTCAAGCACAGCGACTTTAAGCTCGGGAATGGATGAAACAGCGGGAACCCTGGCTCGGACTCTCCGTTTTAGCTCGTCCCATAGGTGTTCGATCGGGTTCAAATCGGGACTTTGTGCTGGCCATACCATTTGTTGAATCCCGATCGCAGACAAGTATTCCGTAACGATCTGCGCGGTATAAGGTCTCGCATTGTCATGCATAAACAAGAAATTTTCTCCGACAAAACCAGCATACGGCATTACGTGGTCTTCAAGAATGTCAGTTATGTATCGGTCAGCTGTTAATCCACGTCTACCACTGCCATCGTTGGCGGGGTCGACGAAGACAAGTTTCGTTTTTCCGTCTAGAGAAATTCCTCCCCACACCATACAAGAACCACCACCAAAACTCACAGTTTCTCGAATGCAACATTGGGCAAATCTTTCACCAGGACGTCTATACACTCGGTTTCTCCCGTCATTGCTAAAAAGACAGATTCTTGACTCGTCAGAAAACAAAACTGACCTCCAGTCTTCTAACGTCCAATTAATGTGTTCTCGAGCAAACTCCAAGCGAGATCGGCGATGAGCTACAGTCAATTTTGGGCCAGTTGCTGGTTTGTGTGATGTTAAATTTCGTTCCTTTAGTCTTCGTCTCACTGTCCACCTACTGATTGCGACACCTCGAACGTCACGTAACGCTTGCTGTAGCTGAACAGCATTAAGTCCACGGTCGCGCAACGAATTGGTTGCAATAAAGCGGTCGTCACGTTCTGTTGTTGCCCGTGGTCGGCCAGTTCCAGGTCGCCGAACAAAAGCACCAGTCTCCAGATACCTGCGGTATACCCGCTGTACCTTTGAACGACTCAAATGAAGTCTGCGTGCCACTTCACGATGTCCGTGTCCAACCTCAAGTAAAGCTACAACTTGGGCAGCTTCCGTCGGTGTAGTATCCATTTTATCAGGTTATTTTGATTACACAGACACAGATAAAGACAACAATAACAAGTAATATGGGTATGATTAACAAAAACCTCAAATTTAATCTTTTCTTAACAGAGTACAATAAAAATGTCATAAGCAAATTAAATGCGATAATTTTATTCTACCCTTTAAACTTTAATTAAAATGAAATTTTGACAACTAACTACCCTCATTGTAAAGGTTATTAAATACCCTTTTAGGCGATATATGTTTCGAATCGATGCGTTCCATAATACCAAAAATAATAACCATAATGCGTGAAAAAGGAAGTGGCTCGATTTATTTGCTCCCAAGTGTAGTACTTTAGTTAAAAAAAACAAAATCGTATTTTTTTATAATCTGATAAAATCTAAAGTTTGTAAATGTTGTTTATAGAATTTAAAGTAAAATGTCTACAGTAGCATATTCTGTATATGGCAAATAATAAAACAAAGAACATTATTTTAATCATTTAATGTTATCAAAACATTATTTCAATTCCAAAATGTCGTGTCTTCTTGCACGTATAACTGATCTTCAACAGCCATAACAAACATTGGTATGACCAAATTGTCTTTCCCTTGAATTGGTTACAAGGCGTCTTGGTTTATTGTCATAACAGCACCACAGACACAGCCATGAGGTGACAACTGTGAAGGTAAAATAGGAACCTATTAGTCTTAGATTTGACCACGACGTTAGAATATGGAGTAAATAAGTAAATAATACCTGTCATATATATTTTAGTAGGAGGTACTTATTGAAACTAGAACTTACCTCAAAAGTTAACCACTCCTATAGAAGAACTCATCACATCAGGGGGTAATGATGATATTACATGCCGCCTGCGCGCGTTCTCTTATTGGGAAAACTACAGTCAACACACGCTTGTAAAAGGTCAATTTTCGTTGTTTGTAATTATACAGTTTACAGTCATTATTAGTTAGAGTTCTCGTGAGGCGCTACGACACTATAAAATATAAACGTCTAATGCAAAAACAATGAAACAAAAACACGATTCGAACGAGAAAACCGGCGCAAACGTCAAAGAAGGAATATGGTATTGACAATTGACATTAGTCAGCGGTTTTGCCAGTAATAACGTCATAGCATCCTATCCGTAACTGCACTAACATCTATAAATTCAGTCATAGATGGTTCGATTTATAGACAAGAACACATACAAAAAATACGTTTTATTACATTATGGTTACGAATAATAATTATGTGTATATTTAAGGCCTGCTAAGCGTTTATTTATTATTTTAAAAACCTTCATATAATATTTTTTACCTGTTCTGAACTTATCTAATATTATATGGCAACATTAAAAGGTATATAAAACGCAAATCAAACAGAAAAACTTTTAATAACGATTATTTCTCCACTTCTGCTATGATGCATAAAAAGTTGTTCAAAATTCTTTATTTATTTTATTTTAATTATCTGCATTAAATGTACGTTTGCACCTTGTGCAAACGTGGGGCACATTTTGTCCATCTCCTTTGGTTTAAGAGTTTTCAATCCGGAAATTTTGATGTCAAAGATGCACGTCGCTCTGGTCGCCCTATTACGGATAATATGGATGCGATTTTTGAAATAGTGGAGCAAGATCGGCATATCAGTAGTCACACCGTAGTTGAAGAACTGGGAATTGACCACAAAACAGTTTTGGCGCATTTGAAAAAAAACTGGGTACACAAAAAAGCTCGATATTTGGGTACCTCACGAGCTCACTGAAAGAAACCTAATAAACTAATGAACCGTGTACTCATTTGTGATTCTTTATTACGACGTAATGAAATCGAACCATTTTTGAAGAAGCTGATAGCTGGTGGCGAAAAAAGTGGATCACGTACGACAAGAACGTGCGAAAAAGGTCGTGGTCAAAGGCCGGTCAGGCTTCACAGACTGTGGCGAAACCCGGGTTAACTCGCAACAAGGTGATGCTGTGAGTGTGGTGGGATTGGAAGGGCATTACTCATTATGAGCTGTTACCACCAGGTAGGACCATCGATTCTGAACTCTACTGCGAACAACTGATGAGATTAAAGCAAGAAGTTGAGAGAAAGCGGCCGGAATTAATCAACAGAAGGGGTGTGGTTTTTCATCATGATAACGTCAGACCTCACACATCTTTAGCCACTCAGCAAAAATTAAGAGAGTTTGGCTGGGAGTTGTTAATGCATCCGACGTATAGTCCTGACCTTGCACCTTCAGATTTCCACCTGTTTCGGTGTCTTCGGAATTCTTTAGGCAGTGTCAGGTTAACAGCACGAGAGGACTGCCAAAACCACTTGTCGCGGTATTTTGATCAGAAGTCCCAAAATTTCTATAGGAATGGGATCATATCCCTACCTTCAAGATGGCAAAAAGTTATCGAACAAAATGGTACCTACATACTTTAGTTAAATGTAAATAAACTATGTAAAAGTGTTTTGAATTTTCATAAAAAATGCGAAGAAAGTTTTTCCCCAACCTAACGTCTTTCGGCTGAAATGATGATGATGATGATGACCTGGGTAACGACATAGGCACTTTTCATTCTGGTTCGCAGACGAGGTTGCGGGCAACAGCTAGTTTTTAAATAATTTTGCGTCTTTTTTACTTTCTGGCATTTCCTCACTGTTGGTCGCAGTAACTAGTCTAGGGGGACCCGACCTTATGGGTTATGTTAGGTTAGAACTGTATGTTGTGTTATATATAATTGATTTTTTAAAAATATTTTGGAAATTATTACTCATAATGTCAGGTCAAAGAATAACAAATACATACCTACATTCATTTTAGGTAAAAAGGTATAAAAATGTATTTAAAAAAAAACACATTTGATGTGTCACGCAAATGTTTTATTATACTCGTATTGGCTTTTTACTAGTAATTGTAAAAAAACAACGTTTGTGTGCTCAATTTCAAAGTACAAAACCACTAACATTTCGCGTATCGAAATAGAATCCCGTTCAGAGAGCGTGCAAATTGACATCCATGCAGTTTCATTTAAAAAAAAAGATAAATGGTACAGTTAGCTTTCAAAAGTTCATAGGCACGTTAAGAGTCGTATTGCTGTGAACTCGCGGTACGACTGTATGTGTTTAAACGACACACACCACAAAGATCGCAGTTTTGCACGCGACACACTGACGTAAAGTCGCGTACTCGCATCGCACTGCACTATACAAAAATATATTTTCGTCGCTTTTATGAGACACGCATCATGCTCGTTACCTGGTCGGTTTATGACGTTGCTAAAATTCGAGTTAATGTAATAAGAGTTGGTAGCAGTAGGCGCCAAGCGTTGAACTGAGAAGCAGTCGGTTTAGGTTCTATTCTCATAAGATGCAGCGCAGTTTTATTGCCATTTTTTTATTACGGTATGCAATAATAACAATATAAAAAAAAAACTGTTTTATTTTTATTTTTGTTATTGCTATAAAGGGTATAGAATAAAAAAAAGCGTTACAAGTGAGAACAAAAATAAAACATATTTATTTGTTATAATATTTTGCATAAAACAAACCGATAAGATAATTTATAATAACTTCTTTAGCCAAATTGGATGTGCAATACTATATCAAGGAACTTAGATGTAAATTGTTTTATTTTGATATGCAAATGTAAAAAAAAAATGGAAGTAGATTTATTTCACCATAAATTCTTCGATCTATAATTCAAAATACGTGGTAATGTAGGGCAGTTTGTTTACATTAAGATTTTTACATTTTATTTGGCTTTAGTGAATATAGATAACATATTGAGGATAGCTTAAGTTTTAATTTTCTGTAAGAAAAGAGGATTGAAACTAACCTCATTTTTAAAATAAATAATCACTGATATTGTGCATTATACAGGATAAACTATTCCGAAACTTAAACGTTATTGTTTGCTGGGCTTCGGTGATGCAAACTTTATAGCATGGAGTACACGGCGAACAGTTTTGACGTGTTGAATAATTCAGCAAAATGTCCAGTTGTTATGAAACCATTTGTTTCATATTCATTCAACATGTCTTGTATAAATAAGCTTTCCACTTCATAAACAAGCGCTCCTACTCGTACTAGCAAGGATTCCCTCTTTCTCACATCTCTCCTCTGCTCACCCACAGACACACAGTATTTCTCTAGAACAATGAATGTTATACTATTATACATCTCTAAGCAAAATACTGTAAAATATAATAATTAAGGAAAAGTATTATAAATAACATTATGTTCAAAACACTTTTCTCATCATTTACTTATTTAATAAATAATCATTTACATTTAGTAAAATGTAATTTTTTTAAATGAAAACAATCACACTTAGTCCATTTGTGTTATCACATCATTTATGTCCATTTTTACGCAGCGCAATAATACTGCCAACGCTTCAATATTTATATTTCACTGCATTTTGAAAATTATTACCACAATACCGCTAATTAACAGATATAAACATTCGTCACTATCCAACAACGTTCAATTAGGTAAATAGTCGTAACGAATTGCATCTTCCTCACAGAAATCGAAATAATTTACTCAGTTTTCTTAGGTTTACCTACAAGCTTTTATTATGTTAAGTAAACAAGATGAACGAGACAAGTATCGAATGATTATCGAACCACTTCAAGAAATTTTATTAAGCACACAAAAATTGTTCATTTTAGGTGATATTAATAACATATATATCAAAAACTATAAATAGATATTATTTGAAAGTAACATCAAGCTTAATCCGCAGGCGCAGGTGAAAATCGAACTCAGGGCTTGCCACAATCGCGGTAACGACCAAGCTAGCATGCCATAATTATGTTAAGTTAGTTGAAATTATGAACTACTATCAAATACAGACAAAGTGAGTGTGTGTGCGTGTATATAGTATAGAAACAACTTATAGAAGGAGGTTGTAAGTGAAACAAAGCGTCAATCTTTGTTTTGTGAGACTGCTTATGGACTTATGAGTGCTACTGTACCTACTCATTAAAATCTTTTACAACTTTAATTTTAAGACTATTGTTTTCCATTTATATTTCTACTATTTCTACTGTATCTATTTTAATTATATTTATTTGCACGCAGTTGTTTTAATCATAACTACATTCCTTTTCGCAGTAAGAAAAGCTTTTGTAGTCAGACATCGGACAAAGAAGCCATTGACAAAGGCTCAGTGACGGTATCCTTCCATGTACCCGGAAAGCCGCACTGCCTGGAATAGGCAATTAACATAAACCATCACAAGTGACTTAGTTTATGCCTGCGCAAAATTCAAATTTGATGAAGGACTGCGGAGACAAAACGTAACAGTAGTAGGTACACATAAGAGTAACTTTCGAAAGAATGTAAATTTTGTAACAGTGCGGTAACTGTTACCATAAATTCAGCAAATGATTCTTGACCCCCTAGCGTAGAAAATATTCGTCGGTTAAAATAAAATATTTCATACGTTTTGACCGCGTAGGTATTGCACTTTTCTATGAATCATAATTATGCTAAATTCATGGTTACAGTTTGCGCACAGGTTAAAAATTTACCCTGCATTGACTTTAACTGGAACATACCTACTTATTTGCTGTAAAACCAGATATTTGTGCCTCGTGTCGCCCGGGGTAAATTTGATACAAAATCCTACCAAAAAAAATTCCGGTGGATTTTTCAAATGAATCTTTCATACATACCTCGTCCTGACAATTGCAAACACAGAAAAAAAACAAGTAGTCCTTCCAATGACCGCTTTGAAGTGATGCGCGGACAAACATTTTTTAAAATTACATTAGTTATCTACTAAGTGAACAAAACAACACTCAGAAACTACAATATATTTGACAGTTCGATGACGCTCAAGTTCCAATGGTTTTACCAAATCTATGTCACCGAACCCCTCAGCAATAACTAAGATATTGCTAGGCCTATCAGAAAAAAATCGGCAATTAACGTTGAAACAATCAACATCAAAAATCTATTAAGACAGTTTAAACAATAAAACATAACTGGAACCGAAATGCCTCAGATATTCGCATCGCACTACAAATTTTACGTCGTCATGGCAGATACTAAGGTAGTCGAAGACGCAGATAAAGAGGTTTAGCGTCGAGATTTCTGTGTCAAGTGACAATTTAAGACGAACAAGTACTAGAGATAAGATTTATGGAAGAATTCACTTAGATATAACCGATTCTATTGCAATGCTTGAATTTATGGCATTGCCTTGGTTTGGTCTAACACAAAACCGTTAAATATCGACCAGGTCAAGCAAAAACTAGGTCATCCTTCATTTTGCTTCGCATGGGAGGTCCCGTTAGAATTTAAACTGAGGCCTATCAGCAAAATTCGGCAATTAACGTTGTCAATCCGACCAATCTTCCGTTTAAATCTCGCTGCATCAAAGTACTATGGAACTTGGAGAAGACACTTTCTTAACTATCTTAAATTGCAAACTGCAATATCAACAATCTAATCTGACACGTATGTACTATGTAATAAATACCAGCAGTAACTTTATAGGCGGTTGTTCGATAACATTCATCAATAGTGAGGCAGTGTAAAGCCTACCCTTTCAATAGATGTCATCAGAGTAATCGATTGTTCACCTAACCCAACAGAGTTCACTCTCAAAATAAAATGAGTTTTAGATTTCAGATATGAAGCATACATTTCAAAGAATCATGCAGCAATATTGGCTACTAGCTGACTGTTCAAAGATCTTATCCACAACAATCATGTCTTCAATAAGTGTTTTCATAAGTTTGCCATCTTCATGGCTCAGTTAATTCAAAAGAAAGTAGTTTCCGTTAACTTATTTTGCTTTGAACAACACAAAACTTCTGTTATTATAGCTTTTAAGTAGCTCTGAGCCGTTTGGGATAACTATCGTGGCAAAGGGATTGTGCAGCTGCTCAGGGTGCGCCGGACGTTCCGAATCGCACATCGGGCACATCTCATTGAACATAATATCATATTTTTACCTTTTTTTATCGACACAAAATGAAGTAAAAGACGTAGCTCCAAACAGATTTTTTAAAAGTTTGCCATACAAGACTTAAAGAGCGAACTTTTCCTTTTGCTTTGATTACCGTCGCCGTCGTCGAGTTTGTTGGAAAACGCGACATTTCTGCCCGCTGTAGCGATATAAAGGAATCGACACTATCGTTATCAATTTGTTCGTGCTCGAATATTTCTCGTAAGATCCGGTGGCGGGGCGTGGGGCACCGTACACCTTTCAGGGCGGTTGAGTGGATTTACCCCTTCGCGTGCTGTGTACGACTCCAGTTCGAATTCCTTTCTCCTTTCATTTCCTTTTTCCCTACGGACACATAGCAGTGGCTACTGCCAAACAGTTATCTTGCAGAAGGAGGCTGCGGAAAGGGAAAGAGAGATCTCGTCCACTCTCCCAATCCGCAGCTGGCGCACCGGGCTCAGGCGGAGGGCGGACAACGCCCTCTTCCAGCCCCCCTAAATGGGTCCAGGGACGGCGGACTCGGGGACGTCCGCCGCCCCCCATACATTAGGACCCAAGGTGACAGCGCGTAGTGTTCCACGCGCGCCCCTCTTAGACGTTGAGGGGAGTCAAACACCACACTCCCCCCTCCAGCCGGCACCAGTCGGGGTTGCGAAAGAATCGTATGTTCCCGCGACCCCGACGTAGGTGTGAGATGGAACACCGGGGTGGTTATTAGTCAGTATGAGTCTGACAGACCCTTCCACCCTCCCCAGGGCGGAGGACATCCATGAGGATTTTCAACTCCGAAATAAAACAAAAAAAAAGGATTTGCGCTCTAAGCAACTTAAGGACTCAGAGCTGAAGAGTATCGTAGAGGACCTAGACACTACCGACAGTCCCTTCAGGGGGACAGGGTGGTCAGAAAGAAAAAACCTGATGACTGATTGTGTTTTGTACATGTGAGCAACCCGAATTGGAAGACGCCGAGTCCGCTTGCGTTGTGGTCCATAAACACGATCGAGAAGTCGTCCTCATACAGTTTCACGACGCTCCCACAGCAGGCCATTTTGGTGCTGAACGTACCCAACAACGCATCACCACGCGATTCTTTTGGTCAGGTACGAAGTCTTTTGTCATAGGCTATATTACTGTATAAATTCAATCTTTTAGTATAGGCTATATTACTGTATAAATTCAATCTTTAAGTATTGTATAATTGCAAAGCACACGTGTGAGCACTATGTAGTACCTACTATAAAGCTACCCTATACTGGGCACGTCTGTCATTAACTTGAATGTGCCCTGGCGGCTGAGAGTATGTCACGCTCACTCAAATGTCTCGCTGGTGGTGGCGTGTGTGTTGGATCATTAAGTTCCCTTCAAAATGGTTGAGCTGAATGGTGCTGATCCATACGTCATGTTCGTGAACGGGCGCCGTCAGTGGGGACTGGTCATCTCTTGGCTGCCACGGCTTTTTTTAATTTTTCTTTTCCTATTTTTATGTTTTTTATTACGGGTCTTTCTACATCGTTCTCACATGTTTAATTTCAACAAGACTGATGTAAAAAAATCTGTAACCATATTATTTAAAAGAGTGTCCATGGAGTTTCTTGCCCGTTCTTCTCCATAGGTACCTACTTCGCTTTGGAATGGGCAACTAGCTTCATATTTCTGACTGACCGACCCCTTGACAATTCAAAAGTGCCTGTAATGGGTTTATTTGAAATAAATGATTTGAGTTTAAACGCTGTGCAGTTTGCCAGTGGTTCAAGATTGATTACAGAAGCCTGTGTATAAAACAGTCTTTGACGCCCTTTTATCACCCAGAAGCGAAAACGGTTGAACTTTTAAAATCGTGACCTTAAACCGCAGTCAGCGATACTGGTAGGAAAGGATCACGCATCGTAGGATACACATCTCGCGGCCATAACGACGCACGAGATGTCCACGAACGTAATCAGTCTCTGCAGAAGAAATACGCAGATGAAGGCAGACGCGTCCCTCCAGAATACAAGGTAGGCTTACCTACCACTTACCTAGTAGAGGGAGTTACTAGAGGTGAGCACGCCTCTGATTTGATTTACTTCATCGGTGTTGTCGAAGCTTCGGTGAGGGAGAAGCGCAGACGCGGTCGGCCGCGTAAATTTGCTAGCCCAAACTCAGAGGGCGCTATGTTCGAACTAGAGAGGGAGTGTGTACCGTTCTGTTGCGTCCGCGTTGCCGCGTTGGTCCGCACCGTGCCCGCCGCTACAAGAATACTTTACTCGCTTCCCACCGCCGTGCTCACTGGCGTGGCCAGTCGACCCCGCTACACCGCGCATGCTGCGATCGTGCTACGGACGCCATACTTTTATGTTCTAGCGTAGCGAGAAATCATCAAATGACGTCTCCCGCTCTGGGTGGAGCGGGAGGGCGTGTCAGACTTTTACTGACTAAAACCCACCCGTGTTTCTTCAATTGCCTGTGCCAGGGCCACGGTTACTATTTCGAATGTCTCGCGACCCTGAGGCGTCGGCCATATCGGACCCCGTCTGGGGAGTTTGTTGCGCCACTTCTTCTTACCAGCTAAAGCACTAGGAAGTAAAGCGGGCGGGCGTTTTGGGGGACTGTCTTATGTAATTTTGACGTTCGAAAAGTGCTGATTCTCAGCCTAATTTGAATAAATGACTTTTGTTTTTTTTTTATTTTGACTTCATCTCTTTGAAGCGCGCGTGGAACATGAAGTGCCGTCGATACAGGCCCGGTCCCTACCGGACGGCGAGCTACCCATTGCTCACCGTCCGTAAGCCCGCGCCTACGGTGGCCGGGAATCTGCTTGCGATTCCCGACGCCCAGGGCGTATCCTGCGGCGACTAGGGGCGTGAGGGCGCAAGACTCTCTCCCTCTTGCGCTCCGTAAGCTTCTTTCGCAAGCATTACTGCTTCGAAGAAGGAGGTGACGGCTTTCCATTCCTTCTCGCTCCGTACCATGGCCTGGACCAGGGCCGGACGAGAGAGATCGCCGCCCCCGATCGCCTCCGCGAGGACACTGCGGTTCTCCGCCCAAGCTGCAGACGTCCACCGTATGCTCCACCGTGTCCTCCGGGCGATCCAAAAAATTGTGATACCCGGGCGTTTCCTCCCGCCGGGCTGGTCGGCGCCTCAAAGAAGGCGCCCACACCGGTGCCCCGTAAAGGGCCATGGACCGGATGACTCCCGCGTAGGGCCTCCATCAGGAGGCCTTTGGACCCCCAACGTTGATTATTCCTAAGAATTGATTATGTTTAAAATATTTGTACTGTTACCGCTATATACTATTTAACTGAGTCCGTCCATTGTTCATTCCTACATCCCTCAGGAGTCCCTTAAAGAAGAGTTTTTAGTTTTTCGGAAATCGACCCCTGACGGGTTTAAAAAAAGTAGACAATTAAGTTAAAAGCAGTTTCTCCGATCTCATAGAATCGAACCCGTCATGGGTTCGATTCTAAGAGATCGGGGAAATTTAAAACTCTAAAACCAACTCTAAAAAGAAAACACTTTGACAGCTGAGAGTTTAGGCACATTTATGGACAATTTCGACAAAAGGGCGCATATGTGCCAGCAAAGCCGTTTCGGCCATTTGCCCGATGTGTTGTTCCGTACATAACGACATAAATCAATGAAAGTAACTAAAATATACTAGTCTCGCGGCACCTACGTTATATTGACGGATTTTTCTCTCAGCATATGCTGATGAACGTAGCCGTCCTGCAAGAGACTTTAAATGAGGACTCTATTGAAGCTTTGAGTCGAGCGTGATCCCCAGGACAACAGATTTATCGGCGAATTAAGTTTCTCTTTATTCAATAGTATCTCACAATTAGTACTTTTGACATTTCGTAAAGAAAATCATATGAACTTAGTTTTTTTCCCATTTAATACTAAATTATTAGCAGTAAACCAAATTTGGATCTGCAGTAAGGCGTTTTTTGCGTCATCAAGATTTGATGCACGCCTATTAATTTTAAAAACAAAGAAAGTATCATCAGCAAATAACATCATTTGTGGTTGGTTTTTTTTTAAGAAATAGGGTAGACCATTAATATAAACTAAAAAGAGGAATGGACAAAATATCGAGTCTTGTGGTACACCCTTTTTTACGTTAAGACCGAGTGAATTGACACCATTAATTTGGACTTGCTGTTGTCTATCGTTCAATATCGTACGAAACTCTACGCTTATGTCCCAGGGGGAATTAGAAGCGTAAACAAACATAATTTATTTTAATGCCATCATATTATTGCTGATCGAAATTTAATGTCGCACCTTCATATCTTATTTCCAGAATTCGCCCGTAGAAATACATTTTGGGATAGTAATATTAGCAATGTCGTCGACCCCCCTGAAACTTGATACGGAGTAGGGACTTTGAATAAAATGCATTACGCTGACATATATACACGATATTCCTTGTTCTATTATACTTTTATAAGCTTTGGAATCATTGGTACCACTTCTATTGGGAACCGAAAACGTCCTTTGGTTTGGATAATTCATTGTATCATAATATATTGTGTTTTCAGGCTTCCCTTTGTAAATTTTTGATGAGGTTTTTAATAAGGGTCGGAGGTATGAGTTGAAAGAATGTCCGAGGCTTCTAACATAACTTTAGAAACGTCTGAGTCGAATCTGCAAATAAATCTTTAATTTTATGCGGTAATCTTAAAGAATATGCAAGTAAATTCAATGTTGCTCACCGACTCACAGTTTAATCCATACAAATATTATAAATTTGAAAGTAACTCTGTCTGTATGTCACCTTTTCACGCTTAAACCACTGAACTGATATCGATAAAATTTGGCAAAGAGAAAGACAGCATCCTGGAGAAGGACATAGGCTACTTTTTATTCCGGTAGCACGTTCTCGTGAAATAATTTCCGACATCCACGCGGGGGAAACCGCGGGGAGAAGCTTGTAGAGAATTTATCAAAGCGAAGTGCGAAGATCTTACTTTCAGATTAAAGTAATAATTTTTGGCAAGCCACCGCGAAGCCAAGAGTAAGCTTTGAGGGCGAGACGTTTATTGGGTTTCCATTTAATATAATACCCGCGTAATACTGGCAGGTCTATTTAACCTGGGATAAAGGCAGCGATAAAGTGGATTCAATTTGCTTTGTTCTAACTCTCTCAGCCAGTAAGTTGTTATTGTTAGCTTGTCTTTATCTGTAATGATGACAGATAGGTAGCCTGTGTAGTTAAGATCTTCAGTTTTATAACAATAGGCTTGATTATCTACATGAATTGGAGGTTATTTAAATTTATAGCCTTTATTAAAATTTAACCCTTACAATGAAAATACATTTCGAACTTTCCCTGTATTCTGATTAAAACCTCTCGCTTAGCACTATTCAAGAAGTATTCAAGTGTTCAAGTTCAATGCAAGTCAATGTCTGGCTTACGAAAGCTTATGTAACTCCAAACTTAGGCTCATTGATTTGCATGCAGAGTTACAAAAGTGCTGTGGAAAATATTGTAATATTACCTCTCATAGAGAGGTCATAGATAATTTTTATAAAGAGGTAGTAAATATCTTATGTACGAACGTTGTTGTCACTTTCGAGCAAAAGAGTTGTAAATGAAGGAAACCATTAGCTGGGTGGAATAGGTATGTGAACGAGGCTCATAGAAATGCCAGGCTGGGTTTCATTACATGGTGCAATTACGGAAAACCCTCATCGGGTACTGTGTATGACTCAATGGTGAAATCGCGGAAAATTTTCAAAGGAAAAGTCAAGTGGTGCCAAAACCACCAGGAACAGTTGAGGATGGATTCGCTGGCAAAGCACTATGCAAATTTAGACTTTAAAAGTTTCTGGAAAGGTACTTGTAAGCTAAATCCTAGGCCTGGGCCTAGGATTTAGCTATTCCTGTGAGTGCCTTTTTATGGGCCTATTTGAAATAAATGCTTTGACTTTGACTTTGACTTTTCAGACCTTACAAAAACCCTATGCCTGACAAGGATGAAAACAGAAAGCATTCGAAACAATTATGAGCACAACCTTAGCATAATATAGCACAATCAGCCTAATATGTTCCCACTGCTGGGACACAGGCCTCCTCTCTGTGAGAGGGAGTGGGCCGTAATCCACCACGCGGGCCCAGTGCGGGTTGGTAGATGCCACATGTCTTCGAATTTTTGGTTCTAGGACATGCCGGTTTCCTCACGATGTTTTCCTTCACCGTTTTAAGAGCAGTGGTGGTGAAATAATTTTACACAAAGTAAAGCGCCTGTCTGGGTTCGAACCTACGGCCTAAGACTCGTAAGTCGCGGCCGTTACCACTGGGCCAACCCTGCTCTCCCTTACACACAACATTAGTGACATTTAACTGCAAAAATATCAAGCGCTCCGTCGAGGGTATACAGCTGCTGTGTAGCTTTGCAGATATAATTGCCTTGCAAGAGACGTGGTTGCTGCCGGATGAGATGCCATACTTGGCTGACGTGCACTGTGAATTTGGGAGTACCGGGACATCAGCTGTTGACGAGGCGGCCGGTATTCTGAGAGGTCGGCCTTTCGGTGGAGTTGCACTGCGCTGGCGTAAGTCGCTTTTTCCGTGCGTCTCTGTGGTCTCGTGTGTGAATCCGCGTATTGCAGCTATACGGATGATGACGAATGATCGGCCAGTGCTAGTGTTTAGTGTTTACATGCCCACTGACTGCGCGGAAAATGTGCTGGAGTTCACAAACTGTTTAAGTGCGGTGAGTGCCTTAATTGATGATAGTCGCATTGAGTCTGTAATCGGAAAATGCTAGGGGATTTCAACGCACATCCAGGTGAGCGTTTTTATCGTGAACGTTTAACTTTCTCCCTAGAACAAGACTGGACATGTGTGGACACTAGTAGGCTGCATCTGAGACGTTCACATTTATGAGTGAATCACATGGTTACAAACGCTGGCTGGAACATTGCATGGTTACAAGTGCAGCTTTAGATTGTGTTACCAATGTTTATGTTAAATACGACGTTTATTGGTCTGATCATCTCCCATTAGTCATCAACTGCAATCTAGATGTTATTAAGCAAAAGGCATTGCCAATGAACCCTGTTTGTAACGGAATTAAATGGGAAGACCGGAATGCAAGTCAATGTCTGGCTTACGAAAGCTTATGTAACTCCAAACTTAGGCTCATTGATTTGCATGCAGAGTTACAAAAGTGCTGTGGAAAATATTGTAATATTACCTCTCATAGAGAGGTCATAGATAATTTTTATAAAGAGGTAGTAAATATCTTATGTACGAACGTTGTTGTCACTTTCGAGCAAAAGAGTTGTAAATGAAGGAAACCATTAGCTGGGTGGAATAGGTATGTGAACGAGGCTCATAGAAATGCCAGGCTGGGTTTCATTACATGGTGCAATTACGGAAAACCCTCATCGGGTACTGTGTATGACTCAATGGTGAAATCGCGGAAAATTTTCAAAGGAAAAGTCAAGTGGTGCCAAAACCACCAGGAACAGTTGAGGATGGATTCGCTGGCAAAGCACTATGCAAATTTAGACTTTAAAAGTTTCTGGAAAGGTACTTGTAAGCTAAATCCTAGGCCTGGGCCTAGGATTTAGCTATTCCTGTGAGTATCGATGGGATTGCCAACCCAAAAGATATTGCCGAGTTGTTCAAAACCCAGTTTACCATACAGTCGCCCCTTGGACCTCCATGTGGGGAACTCGATGCTCTTCCCAAAGATGAGGAGGTACCAACGATGGTCTTGGCGAAAGAGGTCAGGGTCAATTTTAAAATATGGTTAGAGGGAAATCCCCAAGACACGATGGGCTAAGCATCGAGCACCTACAGCGTGCGGGTGAGCACTTGCCACGAGTACTCGCACTACTATTTATCTTGTGTCTGTCTCATTCGTACTTGTCCTCGGACATGATGCGGACTCTGGTGGTGCCAGTAGTGAAGAATAAGACTGGAGACGTATCGGACGGGTCAAACTACAGGCCAATCTCACTAGCCACCGTCATAGCCAAGGTACTTGACAGCGTGCTCAACTTGCATCTAAATACAACTTGCATCTTGCATCTATACGTCAAGATTCATGATGCCCAGTTTGGTTTTCGAGCAGGCCTGTCAACGGAGACGGCTATTCTTAGTCTGCAGCACGCTGTAAAGTATTACACGGATAGACAGACGCCAGTCTACGCGGTTTTCCTGGACCTTTCCAAGGCCTTTGACCTAGTCTCTAATGCTTAACTCTGGCAGAAGCTAGGGGACACAACACTGCCACGAGAGCTCGCATCTCTCCTCAAATACTGGTACCTACACCAAGAGACTCGGGTGATGGGTAGGGGAGCTTTCAGAGCCATGCAGGCCGGAATGTGGGGTGCGTCAGGGAGGACTGTCCTCGCCCTTGCTCTTCGGTCTATATGTGAATGCCTTGGTCGAGCGACTCAGCAGCATGCGTGTCGGCTGTTATGTGGATGGTGTTTGTTATAATAATCTGAGCTACGCGGACGACATGGTGCTGCTGGCTCCCTCAATCAATGCTCTTCGCAAATTACTGGCTGTGTGTGAGTCGTACGCGGAGTCTCATGGGTTGATATACAACACCAAAAAGACAGAATATATTGTCTTCAGGTCTGGTGCCAGTTGTCCATCTACGGTCTCGCCTCTGTTATTTAAAGGTCACCCACTAAACAGAGTGTATAAATTTAAATACTTGGGCCATCTGGTAACAGATTCCCTGAAAGACGATTCAGATTTGGAGATGCGCAGAGCGTTGTTGGTCTGGGCGAACATGCTAGCCCGCAGGTTCTTTCGATGTACAGCCGCAGTTAAAATAGCTCTTTTTAAGGCGTATTGCACAACACTGTACTCGGGGGCACTGTGGTTTAGATATACCCAAATGGCTTGCAATGCTCTGCCTATCCAAAAAACAATGCGTTCAGGGTGCTGTTGCGACTGCCACGATTCTGCAGTGCGTCGGCGATGTTTGCAGACGCGCGCACTGTCAGCTTTGATGCAGTATGGCGCAAGAGATCTGCCTCGTTACGTCGCAGATTGCATGGCAGTTCCAACATCATTCTGCACTCGATAGCCGCCCGGGCAGATAGTCCGCTTGTGTGGGCGTTAACCGATAGGACAAAATCTTTTTTAGTTATTAAGTACTAACATAGGCTAAGTAAGATTGTTGCTAACACAATGGACCTCATTTGTAGTCTAAATAAATAATAATAATAATAAGAAGGGAATACGCTGCACGGTAAGGGCATTAACATAAACGGCGATTACATCTCACACCTGCGATTCGCTGATGACATAGTTTTAATGGCGGAGTCATTGGAGGAGCTGAACCAGATGCTGGACGGCCTAGCTTCAGCCTCGCGACGCATCGGTCTCGACATGAATTTGGATAAAACCAAAGTCATGATCAATGGTCTCATTGATCCGGGACCGGTCGTCGTACATGGCCACCCTCTCAAAATTGTTTCCGAGTACACTTGCCTTGGGCAAATTCTGCAGTTAGGTAAAAACTATTTTGAGAGGGAGGCCAAGAGGAGGATCCAGCTAGGCTGGGCAGCGTTTGGGAAACTACGCCGAGTCTTCTCGTCATCCATACCGCAATGCTTGAAAACTAAAGTTTTCAATCAGTGCGTCCTACCCGGCATGACCTACGGAGCTGAGACGTGGACACTCACGATAGGGCTGGTCCACCAGTTCAAAGTCGCTCAGCGAGCTATGGAAAGAGCTATGCTCGGAGTCTCTCTGAAGGATAGAATTCGCAACGAATGCATCCGAGAGAACTAAAGTTATCGACATAGCTCTAAGAATTAGCAAGCTGAAGTGGCAGTGGGCCGGCCATATCTCGCGAAGAACCGACAACCGCTGGTGTAAACGAGTTCTTGAGTGGAGACCGCGACTCGGCAAACGTAGTGTAGGACGCCCTCCGGCCAGGTGGGATGACGAGCTGTGAAAGATTGCAGGCAGATGCTGGATGCGTCAAGCTGAAGACAGGGCGCTATGGCGCTCATTAGGGGAGGCCTATGTCCAGCAGTCCGATAAAGAAATGCTGAAAAACCTTTATAAACTAAAAAATAAGGAAATAAGAAAATGCTACGATACCCATAGAATTAACACGATACAGAGACACCTCGAAAAATCTAGATCCGCAAAAAAAGCATATAAAGAACTGTACAGATCAAAGAAATGGATTCCTTCACTCCAGCCTGGCACTACTAAATGCAAGTCCCGTACAGAGATCATAAATGTAGCCACGGACTTTTATGCTAAACTTTATAGCCACCCAGACTCAATAAAACAAGTAAGAGCCAGTTACGAATGCAGGAACATCTTGCCGGTTCAAGAGTTCACCGGACCTGAAATCCTAAAACAAATAATGAAGCTAAAGCCAGAAAAAAGCCCGGGACCTGACGGAATTACAAATGAATGTATCAAACTGGCAAGGACTGTACTACTTCCACCTATCACGTTACTTTGGAACAAGATTTTAAACGAAGAAGTAGTACCACATTCGTGGACGGAATCAGATATCATTTTGATCTATAAAAAAGGTGACCCAGCGGACTTAGGGAACCATCGCCCCATAAGCCTGATGTCATGCCTCTACAAATTATTCGCCTCCTGCCTGCTTGAAAGAATATCCTCAGACATCGACTTACACCAACCGATTGAACAGGCAGGATTCAGAAGCGGTTTCAGCACAGTGGATCATATTCAGGTAGTTGACCAAGTGATAGAGAAATACTTGGAATATAATAGACCATTATATGTAGCTTTCATTGACTACAAAAAAGCTTTTGACTCTATATCACACGACAGTATTTGGGAAGCATTACAAAATCAAAACATAAACAAAAAATACATAAATATTTTAAGAAACATCTATGCCAACAGCTTGAGTAGAGTCAAACTAGATAGAACAGGCACAAATTTCAACATCAAGAGAGGTGTCAGACAAGGTGACCCACTCTCACCAAAATTGTTCATTGCGGTCTTACAGTATATCATGAAAGAATTACCATGGTCAAAGCAAGGCATTAATATAAACGGGAAGTTTCTAAGTCACTTGAGGTTCGCGGACGATATTATCTTGTTCTCGGAAAACCCACAACAATTAAATATCATGATAAACGATTTACACCGAGCCAGTATTAAAGTTGGATTGGAAATGAATCTCGACAAAACCAAAGTTACCACTAATCACCTTACGACATCCATCTTGGTTAACAACATACCTCTCGAGTTTGTTCAAAAGTATGTCTATCTAGGCAAGCAAATCTCTTTCAGCAAAGAAAGACATTTAGAAGAAGTGGACAGAAGAATTTCGACTACCTGGAAAAAGTACTGGAGCCATAAGGAAGTTTTCAAATCGCAGCTACCACTACCGACCAAAAAAATAGTCATGGATTCGGAAATACTACCATGTCTCACCTACGGCTGCCAGACTTGGACATTCGATCGCAAGATAAGGAACAAAATTCAGACTACTCAAAGAAGAATGGAGAGAAGTTGCCTGGGCATAAAATTAAAAGACAGGGTAAGGAATGTCGAAATTCGGAATAGAACAAAAGTAACAGATGCCCTAACCTTCTCACTTCAAAGAAAATGGAAGTGGGCAGGTCATGTGGCCAGGCTTAAAGATGATAGATGGACGGGAAGAGTAATAGAATGGACTGGGCCACGAGATGCATCAGAGGCAGGCCAAATGCTAGATGGGTAGATGAGGTAGTGGAGATAGCTGGTCAAAGCTGGCAAAAATCAGCCAGCAACAAAGATTACTGGCATTCCTTGGAGGAGGCTTTTACCCGAAGGGGGTCCGTACAATCTACATAATATTTTACTCTTTATACTTTATTATAAACTTTGTTAATTTATAGAACTGTTTACATTGTAATTTGCACGGAAATAAATAAAGCTTTTATTATTATCTCCTTTATTATATTTTACAAACTTATAAATTACATTTTTAAATATTTTTTAAAAAATCTGAAAAAATAATAATTAAAAAACATTTAAAAATATAAAAAATAGTATCCCACCGGTATCGGGAACAGGGTCCAAGCTACCGGCGGTCAGGGCTCCAGAGAGAGGAACCTCCTGACAATGCGAGCCGTGTCCAGAAGTACCGCTTTCTGAATCACGCCCTTGATCCAGCTGCCCAACGAGAGCCTCCTCAGGTGTTTGTCGAGGCTCTTGGCTATTAAGCCATTGGCTGTCACGACTATCGGCACAATGATTGCTGAGTCCACATCCCACATGTCGACAACCTCGCGAGCCAAATCAAGATACTTGATTTCTTTATCTTTCTCGGCTTTCACGAGGTTACAGTCATGCGGGACCGTTATGTCAACAATCATTGTGCGCCGCTGTACTCGATCCACCACCACTATATCAGGCTTATTGGCAATAATAGTCCTGTCAGTGATGATGGATCGATCCCAGTACAATGTGATATTTCCATTTTCGAGAACTGGGTCGGGCACGTACCTGTAGTACGGCACTTCCGATTCCACAAGGCTGTATTTCAAAGCAAGTTGCTGATGGATAATCCTGGCTACAAGGTTGTGTCTATGCAAGTACTCTTCGTTAGCCAGACGAGAACAACCGGAGATAATGTGTCTTATTGATTCCCCCGGACGGTGACATGCCCGACAGATGTCAACCGTGCCGTCTTTCACAATAAATCTCCGGTAATTGTTCGTCATCATAACTTCGTCCATAATTGCACAGACAAAACCTTCGGTTTCTCCAAAGAGGTCACCGAAACGCAGCCGGGCTACGGACGCTATAAGATCTACATCGGGTCCATGTAGGGCCCGGAAAAAGCGTCCGTGAAGCTCCTTACTCTGCCATACTTCCATGCGATCATTAGTGTCAAGCACTACAGGTTTGCGCCAGTTCTCTTTAGCCAAGGAGAGCGGGGTGAGGCCCTTGTCCACCGCGACCACATCACGATGCATCCCCACGTCGGCTTCTAGGAAATATTCCCTGAGACTGCATATCTCGCGATTGTGTAGGGTCTTAGCGTTTAAAAAGCCTCGACCACCACACTTTCGCGGGATATACAGTCTCATTACCGATGACCGTGGGTGATGCATTCGGTTTGCAGTCAGCAGTGTACGGACCCTCCTATCCAGGGCGTCGAGTTCGGTTTGAGTCCATTTGAGTATGCCGAAAGAGTACATCAAAACTGGCATGACCCAACCGTTAACGGCGCGCACCTTGTTTCCGCCTGACAGAAGACTATTTAACACATTCTTCAGGCGGCCAAAGAAGCGCTCCTTCAACGATTGCTTCATGTCAGTACCATTGATGCCCAACGCTTCCGACATACCCAAATACTTATAGGTTTCGGATGCGGAGAGGGCTCTGACGTTTATGGAATCCGAGAGTTGGGTTCCCACGGATTCCACAATCTCCCCTTGCTTTACATGCATGACCACACATTTGTCCATACCAAATTCCATCCTGATGGCGCTACTGAAAGTTTCAGTTACTTTCAGTAGCTCCATTAGTTGCAAATTGTTGGAGGCAAAGATTTTTAGATCATCCATGTACAGAAGGTGAGATATAACCCGACCACCTCTCCTCAGCCGATAGCCTAGACCTGAATCCTCCAGCAGTGTGCTTAGAGGATTCAAGGCTAAGCAGAACCAAAGCGGGCTCAAACTATCGCCCTGAAATATGCCTCGCTCGATCCTTATCGGCTCGCTATTCCTCAGGATATTCCGACATCCTGGATAGCGAAGGACCGTCCTCCATCGCCCCATACATGACATCAAGAAGGTGCGCAGAGTTGCATCTACTTTATACAACTCCAGCACCCTCATGAGCCACGTATGTGGCACCGAGTCATAGGCCTTCTTGTAATCTATCCAACATGTCGACAGATCCTTTCGGGAACGACGAACCTGTTGGCTAATGGCCATATCAATGAGGAGTAGCTCCTTAGTACCGCGGGACCCGTTCCTACATCCATTTTGAGAGGCAGACATGATGAAGTTGGTGTCTATATGTTTGTTAATTTTAGCTCTCAAAATGGATGTAAGCACTTTATAGACCGTCGGTAAACACGTGATCGGCCTATAATTTTTGGGTTCCGCGGTGCTAAATATGATATGATTGATGATTTTTTTGATTGATTCCCACTACTTTATTATTATTATTATCTCCTTTATTATATTTTACAAACTTATAAATTACATTTTTAAATATTTTTTAAAAAATCTTAAAAAAAATAATTAAAAAACATTTAAAAATATAAAAAATAGTATCCCACCGGTATCGGGAACAGGGTCCAAGCTACCGGCGGTCAGGGCTCCAGAGAGAGGAACCTCCTGACAATGCGAGCCGTGTCCAGAAGTACCGCTTTCTGAATCACGCCCTTGATCCAGCTGCCCAACGAGAGCCTCCTCAGGTGTTTGTCGAGGCTCTTGGCTATTAAGCCATTGGCTGTCACGACTATCGGCACAATGATTGCTGAGTCCACATCCCACATGTCGACAACCTCGCGAGCCAAATCAAGATACTTGATTTCTTTATCTTTCTCGGCTTTCACGAGGTTACCGTCATGCGGGACCGTTATGTCAACAATCATTGTGCGCCGCTGTACTCGATCCACCACCACTATATCAGGCTTATTGGCAATAATAGTCCTGTCAGTGATGATGGATCGATCCCAGTACAATGTGATATTTCCATTTTCGAGAACTGGGTCGGGCACGTACCTGTAGTACGGCACTTCCGATTCCACAAGGCTGTATTTCAGAGCAAGTTGCTGATGGATAATCCTGGCTACAAGGTTGTGTCTATGCAAGTACTCTTCGTTAGCCAGACGAGAACAACCGGAGATAATGTGTCTTATTGATTCCCCCGGACGGTGACATGCCCGACAGATGTCAACCGTGCCGTCTTTCACAATAAATCTCCGGTAATTGTTCGTCATCATAACTTCGTCCATAATTGCACAGACAAAACCTTCGGTTTCTCCAAAGAGGTCACCGAAACGCAGCCAGGCTACGGACGCTAAAAGATCTACATCGGGTCCATGTAGGGCCCGGAAAAAGCGTCCGTGAAGCTCCTTACTCTGCCATACTTCCATGCGATCATTAGTGTCAAGCACTACAGGTTTGCGCCAGTTCTCTTTAGCCAAGGAGAGCGGGGTGAGGCCCTTGTCCACCGCGACCACATCACGATGCATCCCCATGTCGGCTTCTAGGAAATATTCCCTGAGACTGCATATCTCGCGATTGTGTAGGGTCTTAGCGTTTAAAAAGCCTCGACCACCACACTTTCGCGGGATATACAGTCTCATTACCGATGACCGTGGGTGATGCATTCGGTTTGCAGTCAGCAGTGTACGGACCCTCCTATCCAGGGCGTCGAGTTCGGTTTGAGTCCATTTGAGTATGCCGAAAGAGTACATCAAAACTGGCATGACCCAACCGTTAACGGCGCGCACCTTGTTTCCGCCTGACAGAAGACTATTTAACACTTTATTATTATTATTATTATTATTATGTCCAGCAGTGGACTAAAATAGGCTGATGATGATGATGATAATGATGACGCTGCACGAGTGACATTTTATCAGTGCAAACTTCGAGTGGGACATACACACATCAACAGAATCTAGGGATACCTTAATCCTAAATTATTAACGAATATATAGTTTAAAATCTGTTTAGTTTCTATAAAATGTTTATATACAGATTGAAACCTCATTTATTATATTCTCTAAATTTAAAAATAGAAATAAAAAAACAAAGGAAACAACAAATTACGGCGGAAAATTGTTAGTAATTCGTTACGCTAATAAAAGTTAAAATTGTTTTAATAATATTAATTTATGAAAAGGGATTAGATTGATTTTCTTTTTTAATTTAACGTGTCGTGAGCTTTACAAGTAAGAGTCATGTCACGTCGTCATTTGAGTCGAGATGAAATGTTACGAGCCGTGGGCATATTAGAAAATGGTGCTATTCAACGCATCGTTGCTGAGGCCCCTATACACCAGACAAAACGTGATATCAAGGTTGTGGTCACGTTATCGCAGTTCTGGGGATGTGACTGAACGGCACACTGGTACATATCGTGTTACTACGCAGAGACAGGTTCGATGTCTCCAAATGACCGCCAGATGACAACCCAATATCACAGCGATGTACACAATTTCCAGGAGTACAAAAGTTCCAGGAGGACCCTCAGCTGCTGGTAAGCGACCAAACCGTGAAAAGGAGGTTGCATGAAATTGGTCTTCATGCTCGAAGACCGCTCCGTGTTCCAGCATTTCGACGTGGCAATCGCGGTCGGCGGCTTTCGTGGGCTCGGGAGCATTTACCATGGAGTGACGTACAATGGTCTTTGGTGCTGTTCACCGATGAGTCCCGGTTTGGGTTTCATCCGGATTCACGAAGAACACACGTTTGGAGATCTCCAGGGAGAGTTAGCCATCTACGGTACCCTCAGGAGGTCCACTCATACCAAGGCGGTACAATCATGGTGTGGGCAGGAATTCGTATTATTATGAAAATAGCTAACAGATTATGTATAGATTAGCCCAGTTTTGCGTTGAAATCTATTAGTCATTATAATTTGTAATCAGGGTGAGGGAATTTTTCCCAATTTCTTGTGTAAAGTTGAACATAATAAAAAAAAAAAAAACCATTATTTCAAAAACTATTTGTTCAATTTACATAAATATACACTATTTCACAATAATCCGTTAAAAGTACCAACCTCTCAATACATTTTTTACAAGCTACAAGCTTAACAATAACATGACGTCATTTGGGCGACTCGAGCGCGTACATAAAAAAGTGTCTGTTCATTGTTCGATTCCCAGAACACTAAAGGTTAAGTAGCTTGGGTTGTTACAATAACAAATGGTCCACATACTTATCACAAACAAAGTCTCAGCTGTTAGAAGTGTTTATTTTAACAGTATCGACTAACCAAAACAAACACTTGAAAAGAGGCGCAAAAAACATCCACTCAAACATTGAATCATAGTTTAAAATCTGTTATATTTATTTTAAATGTACATTGATATTCTACCTTTTGAAGATATTTATAAATCGATAAGCACAATAAAAAACCATGCTGCCTTACAAAAACATTTAGATATCATTAACCAAAATAAACAATTGCACTACGAAATGCATAAGTACCTAGTACACGGATCACAAGGGCGATAGAAATTATGGATACACCCATACTGTCTGTCACATCTGAACGTGAAGAAAATTAAAAACGATAATGAAAATGAAAAGAAACATAAATGAAGCATTGCAATAGACGAGAATCATTTGGAAAAAAAAATGGAAAAAAAAGAATTGGAAAAAAAATGAAGAAAAAATGTATTTAAAAAAAACCGCAAATTAAAAAAAATATGACAAAAAAAAAACTTGTATTGATTACCTCTTTTTTCTTGAAGTCGGTTAAAAACACAAATCAGAAAAGTTAAGCCACCAAAAAAATATGTCGTATCCATTAATTCAACCATCCGAGAAAAAATCACGAAACTGGCAGTATGATATTTATACCTTTGCCCTAACCCGGTCTGTTTCACGGCCAAAAAATGGCTTCATTGTGTTGCGTATTTTAAATTTCAATGTTACGCAAATTTATTACGTTATTATTCAAATTAAATGCTTAATAACAGTATTACGATACGTAACAACACACGTAACAACGACAGTTTGATAACATTAGTGTATTTATTATCCGTAACGGGTGCAAAACAACCGCCTTGCCGCCGTCACGGCGCACAAATTGGCGGACACCAGCTTTTTGGAATTACTATTTCTGTTCAAAATCTCTATCAAACACACAACCTATGTATTAAAAGCTGTTTATTACTTACCCATTCATGACGAAACACACCGAAATCCAACACAACACTCTATAATACAAAAAACTGGAGCTTTCGAGTTGGAGCGTCGACTCGCCCGAACGTGCGCGAAATCTGTACTGAGACACGACTCTGGTTCACTCTAGTAACCGTCGTAGGAGTGTTTGAGAGACATAACGTGAGACATTATACCATCCTAGTTCTTTTCCCTACACTTTGTGCAAGTTTGAGCAGGAAAGGTATAGATTAGAAATACTTATTAGCTCAAATAAGAAGTCAGCGACCCGCCAGCGACCCGCCGCCAAAATATGGCTTCACAACAGATTATGATATTTTGACAGATCACATATTTTGGTTGCGTAACAAACGGGGGGAAGAGTTTTTCAATTTTAATTAAAATTAATAGTTTTATAAGAAGGAAATAAGTTTTTTATCATACTAATTTTCTACGGCGATTTTAAAAATATATATTTTTATTTAAAACAAAAGAATCACGAAATAGTTTTTTTATTATTATTAAAGACCTTAAAATAACCTATCATTCTTCCATTTACTATATAAGAAAATTCTTCATAGATTAATAGATATTTGATTAAATATAAAATATCCCTAGCTTTTGTTGATGTGTGTATATTGAGAAACAATTACACATAATATAATATCACGTCTGTAATCCCAGATGGGTTAGGCAGAGGTGTACACCCACATTTCGCCAACAATCAAGAAATATAAAAATGTGTTTTAAGTCGATTTGAAAAAAAAAAAATTGCAAGATAGGAACGCAGCCTGATTTTGGGAGGCTGACGGGAGTGGTGAGATCCGAATCGAATCATCTTCCGAATCGTACGTGTTTAAATGAATTGCTCGGTGTAATACCTCCTGACCTACCAGCAAAAATGCCAAGATCCGAAACAAAACAAGATGTCATAATGAGACGAAGAAGGATCGGAAAACCAAATACAGATCTGAGCGAGGTCAAGTACCTATGTACCTACTAGGTGTAGGCTTAGAACATGCTTACTTTTATTGTAAAAATTGTACCTACTAGGTTTAACCAGCCAAGACACTAAAAATGAAATAATAATGTAATGTAGAGTATGTGTGTGTAGGAATAATGTCTAAATATAGAATTAAAATAAATAAATTATTTGTTACCGCTCTTATGGCTTGTAAAACTTGAGCTGATTCCGGTTATTGAATGCCGTAACAAAATTCTAAGACACTAAAACCGTACCTAACTATGTGACATACGGCTCTTATGCTTACGGTTAGTTCATTAGATATTTCAGTTGCACAAGCCGTGAAGATAATTTGTTAAATTAAAATTGAGGTCGGAGGTGGACCGCAGCGGTCAATGCTTCCGGTGTGGTCAGCACAGTCACAAGGCTTGCTCGTAAAATACCGCCCGCATTGCTTCATATGTGCGGCAGCTGGCAGTCCGGCCGATCAACGGGTTGGGAGTAAGGGCCTGCGCTCCACCAGACAAAGCCAGGGGCAGGGGCAAGACCACCGCCGTCAAGGCCGCATCCGCCGCTACTGCCACCGCCGTTGCCGCCTCCACCACCGTCGTCGCCGCCGCATCTGACGTGGCAGGGTCTTCACAGGGGGCTCGGAAGGGGGCTGATATGGAGTGTCAGTAATGGCCCCATTACGCCTCCTTCAGGCGAACATCAACCAATGCGTCTCTGCTCAGGTCTGTTGCTCCAGAGCATGGCGCAGTGGTCGATAAACACCGCTGTTGTCGTTGAGCCGTACTTTGTCCCGCCCAGGGATGACTGCCCTCGAGGCCGTCAAGAGGGGACGGTGTTGTGTGTCAGTATAGTTCAAGGATATAGTCATGGTAGGTCTATTCTTCTGCCCGAACCGAACGCTCGTGGAGTTCAATAACTCCCTGGCGGTGTTGAGAGTCGTCGTCGTCGGGTTCTGTTCCCTCCCCGTGCTCGTCCTCTGGGACTTCAATGTCAAGAACGTGGCTTGAGGTTCCCGGTACACGGACACGCGGGGCAGGAAGGTCGAGGACAGGCTCTGGAGACAGGCCTGGTCGTCCTAAACTGGGGTTCTGTCCCAACGTGTGTGCGGATGCGGGGTGAATCAGTGGTGGACATTTTGTTTTCTAGCCTCGCTCTGTCGCCGCACGTCATTGACTGGCGCATCATGGAGGGGGTGGAGACCAATTTCAACCACCGGTACATCCAGTTCGACGTCTCCGCATAGACCTCGAGCGCGCCGGTACGAAGGGCCCCGAGTGGTCCGCGGTGGACGCTGAAGCAGTTGGACCGGGAGCTCCTCCTGGAGGCCACGATCTTGCAGACCTGGGTGTCACCACAACAGGACAGGCCTGCTGACATCAACGACGAGGCGTGGCAATGCCCCGGGTCCAGCCCGGACGTGCCTGGCGCCAGGTTTGCTGGTGGTCGCCGGAGCTGACGGCTATGCGCGAGGCGTGCATGGCTGAGCTACACCTGTACACCAGGCACCTTCCGCCACATTCAGGCGGAGCTGTACCAGGGGTACAGAGTGGCGAAGACCGCCCTCCGAGTCAACCTACTGCTGGGCGGGATGCGGACCACACCGCCGACGACGACGACGTAGCGTCGGAGGTGACCAAAGTAAAGCTGAGAGTGGCGGTACATAGGCTAGACGACAAAAATACTGCCCCAGGACCCGACGGCTTACCTGGACAAGCCTGGATACCGGCCTTGAAGGCTGTCGGGCCTCGACTTATGGGGCTCCTAAGCGCATGCTTGGCGGAGGGCCAGTTCCCACTTCTTAGAAGACGGGGAAACTGGTCCTCATTAAGAACTTGGGGCGCCCTGCGGACTCTATGTCCACTTACCAGCCCATCGTGCTGCACAACGAGGTAGGCAAGCTCTTTGCAAACCGCCTCGTCGGGTGGCAGGTGCGGGTGGGGCGGGATTTGGCGGAGAGCCAGTTTGGTTTCCGCAGGGGGTGCTCTACGGTGGACGCCACAGTCGGGTTCCCAGATAACGGCAGAAGGGGTTCACATCGACGTCGAGTTGACGATGAAGTGCCTGGGACTCGTCCTCGACAGCGGGTGGAACTTCGTGGAGCATTTCTGACGTTTGGCTCCCAGACTGGAGCGGTCTGGGGCTGCCTTGAAGCGGCTCCTGCCCAATCTGGGGGGTCCAAACGCTTCCTGCTGGAGGCTCTACGCGGGGGTCGTGCGGTCCATGGCCCTATACGGGGCACCGGTGTGGGCACGCTCTTTGAGGCGCCGGTTGACGCGTCCCAAAGGTTCATGGCCAGCCGGCCGGTCCGGTGATACCACACGGTCTCCTGCGAGGCGGCGAGCCTCCTTGCCGGATTGCCGCCATGGGATCTGGAAGAAAAAGCCCTCGTGCACGTGTGGGAGTGGGGCGAGGAGGAAAAACGCCGGGGCATAACTCTGATTCCACGAGAAATCACGGCACAGCGGGCAGAGCTCCGGCGAGATTTCTCGCATCCGGCCCCGGTCCAGGACATGGTACGGAGCTAGAGGGAATGGAAAGCCGTCACCTCCTTCTGCGAAGCAATAATGCTCGCGAAGGAGGAGGCGGAGCTCGTGAGGGAGAGAGCCTTGATCCCTCACGCCCCTAGTTGCCGCAGGAGACGCAATGGGCGTCGGGGATCGCAAGTAGATTCCCGGCCATCATAGGCGCGGGCTTGCGGAAGGCGAGCAATGGGTAGCTCGGTATACGGTTAGGACCAGACCCGGGTCGATGGCGCGTCGTGTTCCACGCGCGCCTCAAAGAGATGTCAGCACCAAATGACGGGGTCCGATAGGGCCGACGCTTCAGGGTCGCGCAGAATTCGGGCAACTTATGGAATACTGGTGGGTTTTTACACACACATTACGAAAATTTTGCCTCTTTTTACTCCCGAAAAACACAAAACTTTCACCTCCACTTTAGAATTAATACAGTATCAATGTGTCCACCGTTAAACGAAACTTATCATAAAATTACTTGCATAAAAACACTACAAAGTGCAAATATCTTTACTTTGTAAAGTCGTAAGCAAGGAATTATATATAGTTGGAAGTCAATAACCGCGTTTTAATTTTTTCATTGTGAAATCTACCAAACTAAAATTCATTTACTACTTCGTAATGATACTAAGCACACATACCGTACACATTTTGTAGGGTATGTGAAAAAAAATGCTAAATCGTAAGAAAGTCAGTTCTGACTCGGTTGTTGTATGGTACAATAACGCAGTCATAATAGGTAGGTACATTGTTCGTCATTGAGGAGTTCCGTGACACTAAGGTTTCTTCGCAGTCCATGATCAGTAACAGTTGACCACTGTTAGGTACTTAAATAGGTACTGTGTTCAATTTTCCGTACGATTACCCATTTACAAAACAATAATCCTCCGAGTAAATTGACTGTGTGACAGACGGACAGAATGAACTGATAAGAATTCCGTTTCTATGTGCTATTTGGCTACTTCTTCAAAAGATTCGGGAGAGAACATAGTGAGAACTTAAATGAGATGAGATCTCTAGAAAGAAATCCAGAACCAAATAATAAAAGGCCCAAGTCCCGACTACTGAACTCTAGAACAGCATCTACTTCCGAAACTTCTTTATTTCCAAAAATTGTATTTAAAAAAACAATATAGTTCAAAAACTTAGTATTAATAAACGAATGAGATTCAGAAAATTACGAAATTTGTTCAACGCCATCTATCGATAACTTACAACACTGTAAGACTCACTCTGCATACAATTAAATTTTTAAATCAAACTGAACCCAATATAGTTTAAAAATAAAATGTTATGGTTTAAAACTTATAAATAAGTATTAAACATTGCATTCTATAATACTCCACATCAATTATTATTACCTTATATTCCCACCCTTTATTTAAAATTATTATAGCACCACTAATCAACCACCAATCTAAAGCAATTTTTCTATCACTATCATCATTAACATTACTTTTTTTTATGATTAAGTTACCTTTATGACGTATTATTTAATATTGTTATCACATAATATATTCGTTAGTACCATTAAGTTTCAAAAGATGCCATTACGTATAATATACATATATTATATTATTATATCTTTTTATAGGCCAAAGCGATTGCTATGAAACAGAAACTAATAATTACTCAGATTTATACACAATATTTGAGTATAAAAGTTAACCATATTGGTTTCGGACATTTTACGTGATACTTGATCTAATTAATCTCTCACATCCAACAGACAAAAGTTCAAACAAATCTAGAATTGGCATCTATTGGTATTCTTTATCACACCTACAACTTTATTTTTAATTTTTCCATGTACAGTAATATCTCCTCTATTGATTTATTATATGTATAGATAGATATACATAAAGAAAATAAAGAAAAATATTTTATTTGTGACACGCACAGGGAATACAAATAGTAAAAGAAAAAAAAAATACAAATAATATAATAATATAGTATAATAGATGAAGATTATCAAAAACTGCGACAGTGAACACTCATTTAAGAAAAAAAAACACTATTATCTTAAATCTATACTTTGTATAGTTATGGTTGTCTTAGTTCCGATGGCAGTATAGCAGGGCATCAATGTTGCACACATCTCCAGGGGTCTAACTAACTAGATTGTTGCTTACATAGCTACAATAGATAACTAAGGCTTTGCTCTAGATGTGGCGAGGAACGTGCCTATTAGCTTGCTATCCTGTGGAAACAAATTTAATGAAAAGCTATATTTTTTGCATTCCCTTATTGCTAGTGGGAGTGGGAAACATTTATTTGTCATTCCGAAATTACGCGGGATTATCTCGGCTCGCCATGTCTCCAGAGGCGTTATAAATTGAATTATTTTCGATTCCGTCGCCACTATCCTTTACCAATTTGTCCGGTTGTTCGCTTTTATTTTCATACATTATATGAATTCGAGCGTGAATGTAAAAAGTAACGAGTTTTGGTTTTGATTTCAGGTTGTAATCTCCACTAGCACAAGAGTTTCATGCGTCTGAACCAGTTTTTCTAAACACTTTTTCCAGTCCACCGTAGACATCGCGTTTACAGTCTGCTCGAACGCTGACATCGCATCTTCCGGCAACGAAAATTGTATCCCTTTGAGCAGATTAAAATTTTCGCGAATAAAAAGAAGTCACACGGTGCTAGGTCAGGGCTGTAAGGAGGGTGACTCAGGAGTTTGACCGGCGTGCTGTCCAGGAAGTCCCTCGTTTTGACCGCGGTGTGCGTAGGCGGGTTTTCGTGGTGGAGCAGTAGCCCGGGGAGCCCTGTGTTTGGTCGCTTGTTGCTCACAACAGAGAAAACTTCTGCCAAGCATTTGGTAGTATAGTAGGTGTTGTGTTGGTGTCTATTCAAATTAAAGGATGGATATGTAGAATACTCTTTTATATACACCTTATAAATTACAGACATAGATGTAGAAATTTTACAATAGGTGACACAATGGGCAGTCTTATCGCATCTCATCTTTGGATGGACAAGCCCGCCAAATATAAATCAAAACTGTCAGTCGACTCATTGAGACAGCGTGACAGATGTCGGATTTAGTGGGAAATATTTCCTGTCTAGAGTATACCTTTCCTGCTCTAACTTACACAGAGTGTAGGAAATAGAATGGCATAGGCATATGACATAACATGCAATGCATGTCAAACATCTCCATACATTTTTTCTCGGGAATGGTCCACTTTCTGAAGTGCTCTTGTAAACAAAGATCGAACTCATTGAGTCGCTGCACAGTGGTACCGCCGCCGAACAAAGGCGGTCATAAATACTGAAAATCTTATTTAATGCTTTTTTTTCGTGAGAAGTGGTTCAGGTAGCAGTAAAAACTCATAATATATTAGTGTATAATTATGTAAATTAATACATAATTATATATATTTGATGATTTGTTAACACGAAAAGAATAATAAAATAAATATCAAAATATTAAGTATGCTTGTCCCCCGTTCTGAAGCGTTTTTGACAATAAATTTCAACTCTTCATGTTGGGGTGTATTCTCTATGTGTCAAAAAGACACAACTAAATAGATAAATGAAAAAATAAAAATGGAAATCAATAGATATTTTACATGAAATCGACTTAAAATTAGAACTTACACAACAGATTTAAAATTAGTTAGACTTGCAATAAATCTAAAATTTGATTTGACATTGCGCTCTTCTTCTTACGGGGAAGTTTCCGAAGGCCAGTAATATAAGGATCTGAGCTAAGTAAAAGTCTGTTAAGTAAATCTGAGTTTGTAAGTTCTCTCGACATTTTTCGAGTGTGATCTCGTCTGAAAGCTTCAAAAAGTTTGTTGTTGGCTTCAGCTGCCTCTTCGGAAAGTTCCCCGATGGACAATAAAGCATATTCACTTACTTGAGATCCGTGAATAAGAACTTTGTGGACGGAAGCTGGGAGATTGTACCATGGATACTCTTGGACTAATTGCCGTGCGGTTTCCAAAGCATATTCTTTAAATTGTATTGTGTCAATTATATAACCCGATGGTAAAGCTTGTTAAATTACATAATAACGATCGATCAAGTATTTTCTTAAGCCTGTTATTTCAGCGGATACTTCAGAGTTATTAAAAAACTTTCTTGCCGTAGTTGATTTACTCCCACCTACTTGAATTGGAATCAATAATCAAGACTTTTACATAAACACAGTATACGATCATCTAAATCCTTAAAGTCTATATTTTCGAGATCGCTGAATGATGACAGCAAAACTTCTAATATACCTTGGTATTTTTTGGTTCCTTTTCCACTCACAGTACTCCAAATCTAAAAGATATACATCCTTGAGAAGGAACACTTGATCACAGTACCTGAAAGAAAAGTTTGAAATTAGTTGCGTATTTCGTAGACCGTGCTACGATTGTGTCTACCCAGGCGTAGGCCCTTTATAGCAACCGTCGGCGCAGAATGGCGCAAATCAAAGTATAATATTTTTAAAATATACAGTCTCAACTACAATTTAAGATAGTTTCGAATGTTTGCAAAGTCTTGTAAAATTTTGTAGCTTTAAGCAAAGTTATTACATTAGAAAAAAACTACAATAAATTATGGCGTAGCACGTAAATAGTACAAATATTATATTGACAATTTATTCATAATACAATCAAATGTGACAAACATACCTTGCTCTTGAATTTCCATTGCACAAAACAACAACACATACAAAAGAATTCCGAGAATTCACTTGAAACCAAGTACTTTAATGATGAGTCACCGATAGCAGCGAGTGCAACGTAACAATGCGTTCACTTCCGAGGTCCAAAAGTAAGTGATAATTAAAACAAATAAGTGACATATTCAAATCACCGGATAGCCCGTTCAATGGTCTATCGAAATATGTAACTTGTTTCTGGAAATTCGAATATGAGTTTTATGGATTTACGACCTATGGCGGAAGCACTGTACGATGTGACAGAATGGGAATTAAAAAAATCGCCATCTTGTTTTTTGGTACGGTCCTTTTTTATCTTTATTCATATTACAATAAGGTTGCTTTTAGATTGTTAGGTCTTTCAAATTGACGATGAACTTTATAACTGTTACTATAAGGTGATAAAATGACACTTTTTTCGCAATAAATTGATTGTTTTAATTGTTGGTTTGCTAACTGTTTTTGTTAGGCAACATGCTACTGTCTTATGTTTTTCCATTAGGAAATATCATCATCATGTAGATGGTAAATGTATATTTAAAATAAATTGCTCTACGATTCAAAGTATGAGAGGGTCTTTTTTAGCACTTATTTCAAGTGCTTGTATTTTTGCTCATTAATCGTAAACTAAACTAAAACTTTGTTACTGCTAAAACGTTGTCTGTATTATGTTTGTGTACCAAACAACGTAATGAGATAATAACCTAAACCATCTGGCTTACAGAATTCCCGTAATGAATGTGTAAACATACTCTTTTATTTTGTACGCCGTCCGTGGACGGCGATCGGAGGCATGCTATTGATAAGCTTATCTTATGAAAAAAATATATCGAGATGTCTGTTATTTTATATAGACATTTAGTGAACCCGTAGAAACCGCGCAATTTCACTCGCGCGGAGCTCAACAACTTTCGCGAAGAAACATAATTGGGGCTTGTCAGTTGAGAGGAGACAATACTGCAGGTAGTCAGTGGCGTAGCATTTATTTATTACGTGGGACAGTCAGAAAGATTTGTGAAAATAAAAGTAAATGTTCTATGGATAAATATTGTTTTATTAAATCTTTTCAAAGTACTCTCCACCAGCCTCTATACAAAGTTTCATGCGTCTGAACCAGTTTTCGAAACACTTTTTCCGGCGTCTAAGTCCGCGTAGACATCTCTAATGAAGTTTTTGTTTTATCTTTTGATAGGCGAAACTACCGTCCGCTTACTAAAAGGCCGTTATGTAAAATAACGTGATTTTGAGTTATGTATGGCCTAAAAGGTGGGAAATAATGTCCCTAGATTTTTTTTAGACACAGCTATGTTACACATACAAAAATACTTGATAGCTGTTAAGCTTTCACTCTATCAGTGGTATCAAATAAACGTGGTGTAAAATGTTATACCAAGAATAAACTAAGAATAAGCAAAATGTCTACCAATAAACCCGGTATAACTCAAACCTAGTGTAACGTCGGCGTAACTATTCTAACTAGCGTTATTCCAGACGCCACCCTAGTATAAGTCTTGCATAACCTATAAATAAATGGTTGATTGTGTTGTTTAAGAGTTCAGTTTTAAAAGATTTTTCTAAATTATATAATGGAAGTAAGAGCAATAGAAAAAGTTGAACAAATAGATAATTTAATAAATCAAATGCACATTTTAAGAAAGGTTAAAACATACGAAATGAAGAAATAGTTATTTGTTTTACATATGGGTAAAAGTGTTTTTTGCCGTGAGTGCTTGGATTGAAACCTGAGCATCGCGAAGGTTTCAAATCACGGAACGCTAAAAACTTTTACCAAGTGAAACAGAACAATTTTCACCACACTACGAGGAACTTGCAAAAAAGAAAGAAAACCAGTAAAATACGTATAGAATCTGTTTATTAAAATAAATTAAAAAGCGGATATTTTCGGTTTTGAATAACCAGATATTTTCGCTTGACAGGTTTTGAACGTTCCTTTTGTCTTAAAAACGTTTTTGTTCCTAATTCTTTGGTTTTATTTAAATCTTCGAGTAAATGTTGAATCAGAAGCCTTCGAATTTTAAAACACTTTTACACTCTAGATAACAAAAAACGCTTTTACCCACGGAAATCTATGGGTAAAAATTGCAAATAATAGGTAGTGTGGTGAAAAATCCATTTGATATGTATGACAATAAAAAGTTTCGTAGAAAATATAGATTTTCTAAGGCAGGTGTTATGTTTCTAGACCAATTATTTGGTAACTCCTTAATTCAAGACAAACGTGGGGGCGGTTTGTCTTCTGTTCTTCAGATATTAATAGCTTTGAGATGTTGGGGTCGTAACCAAGTAAGTATAAGTATTTTACACTATCTAAATATTATTTTGCATGTTAAATGGACTTGAACACCAAAGATTTATTATATGTGTCCATAACTACCTTAAATACATTATTTTGATTAACTTTCAGATGCAAGATGATGCTGCAGACATTCATGGTATTATTCAGCAGTATGTCTCTACAGTGTGCAAACGAGTAGCAAGGGCAATATTAGAGAAAAGGTTTCATTATATTAAAATGAACATATCTTTTAATGACTAGCTGACAGTTATACAATAATTCAACAAACAACAACAAAATTAACACGAACGGAAATGTCAAACTGACAGAAACACGGTTGTCATAGACAAATTTCAGTTTTTTTCATAAGTTTATCTATGACCGCGACGTTGCCATCTTGTGCCTTTGGCATAACTTTGGAATAGTTACACCGACGTTGTGATGAGTTTATTTGTAAGAAATTATAATCTCCTTATTCTTAGCTTATTCTAATCATAACTATTCCTAGTATAAGTTTCGAACAAGTAACTTTTTATTTGTACCACTGTACGGGTTTAAATGAGTGCTAAGTGAAATAATATTGTTATAAAATGAGTTTTCGTGTTTTTGTCATGTTTATCTATCCCATGATGGGACCTCTTACAATACAAAAAAAACGACTGGCTGATATACTGTCGTCTTATAGAGTTGGAATGGAATTGTTACCGCCATTCATTTACTTTGAGTCACAGTTGCAATGCAATGCAATTTGGAAGCTAAATAACAGTTAAATCACTTAACCTTCTTTTTAAATTGTAAATTAATCGAAACCCAATGAACTGCATTTGTGAAAAGAACGTTATAAGACTTTTAATGTTATTGTTTAAAGATACTAATATCATACAGATATATGATCTAAAATACAGTTTCTGAATAATATGTGCATGAGAACTGTCTTCTAGTTTTTGAAATACTGTCTAAACCTCATTGCTCTAAAATGAAATGGATAACTATGTGTTGGATTTTGGGCTAGCTTTTTGTGCTTTTAAATTTATATGCGTGTAAAGTATGACAATAATCATTTTTTCTTATAAATATGCAAGTAATAATATAATTGTGTTTACCAGCTTTAAAGCATGTACCTAAATATTTTAATATATTTAGCAAAATCTTTTTTTTTCTAAATCTTTTTAAAGTAATCTCCACTAGCCTATACACAAAGTTTCATGAGTCTGAACCAGTTTGACAAACACAGCCTGCTCGAACTCTGACAGCGAATCTTCCGGCGACGAAAATTGTAGTCCTTTTGTGCTGTGTTTTTTTGCGGGAATAATAGTTGGTCACACGGTGCTAAGTCAGGGCTGTAAGGAGATCCAGGAGTTTGATTGGCGTGCTGTCCAGGAAGTCCCTCGTTTTGAGCGCTGTGTGCGAAGGCGCGTTGTCGTTGTGGAGCAGTAGCCCGCGGAGCCCTGTGTTGGTCACTTGTTGCTCACAATATTTTAAACTTCTGCCAAGCATTTGGTAGTATACCATTCAACGTTGATGCTTATTTGGTTCCGTAAAAGAATTGACACCAAGTAGCCAGTCAAATTGAAAAAGCTCGCGATCAAAATATTCAAACCGTTGACTGGCGCTACTTTTCTGGATCGTATTGATAAATCCAAGACTCACCTGTAATGATGTTTTAAATACGCCGAGACGAGCCTGCTTCAAATTTGTTTATCATATCACGGCACTTTCCACCCGGGCCTGCTTTTGAGCATCGGTGAGCACCCAGCGTGGAACTATCCTCCTCACGCTAAGATGTACGGTGTAGAATTTCGTGAAGGCTTCCCGATCCAACCCGTAGTATATGCCTATTTCTTCCATAACAGCCGTCAAAGGGCGCCACTTCAGGGAAACCTTAGAGGGGCCTTCATCCATGAATGCCATTTGAGTGCTATCGTACGATTCCTCTGGTTTCAGGCGACACTTGAAATCGTAAAAAATCATAGAGCGAAAATGTTCCCGGGCAGATCCATTTTTTTAATGAGACACGATAATTTAAATTATCTTGCAAACAATGTGGGAAATTTTGAAATTGGAACGTAACTATTTTAACTTACAAATAATCATGTTTTCAAAATAGAGTATAACTGGCCGGTCTCTCGTACATAAAACCTTTTTTTCGCAACACAAAATATCGAAAATGCACACGAGCCGCTCAAGCGTCCTCGCCCGACCGCGTCCCGCGCGCTTTCTTATCTCTAAATTCAATACTTTCAGTCACCTGGTGAGGGTGAGTTGGGTTGAAGGTTTCAGTTGCTATCAAGTCACTGTTAATTAAGAATACAAAAAGAGAAAATAATAACCAGTTCTTCTTTTGGGCACTGCAGTTATCCATCCAAATGGTGATCAATTTTATGTCTTGGTGTTGCAAAATAAAATAATAATAACGACCAGAGATTCCGTCATTCCAAACGCATGCTAGCGGTGTAATGTTGATTAGTAATTTGACCTACAGGTGCAAATTTGAGGTTAAACGTTCTCTCGTTAAAAATCTGGTGCAAAATAAAATACTTTTGAAACTGCTTAGTCTGGGTAACATTATACTTACGTACTTTCGGAAAATCAACCCTGTACAAAATAATTTCACAATTTCGTGAATAAAACACTTATACAAATTGCGTGTTTTAATATACTTCCGTTTATGAAATATATATAAATTGCAAGCCTTACAGTTATCCGGAATTATGTATATTTTTTTGCATCGTAAGCTGGATCTTTGGCATGTAACTCACGCGCTTCAGAAACTGCCACTAACTCATTACCAAGTTGAGCAAAATATATATGTTCATTCGCTTTACATGCTTCGTTATTGTGAAAACTAAAGTTGTCAAATAATTAAATTTCAAAATCAGACATCATCGCTAGTTCCATTTAGATCTTGGAGCTCTTTTGAGTTTGATTCGATAACTGGAGTGTGCGAGGTGCGGGGGCATACCGGGAATGTACATAGACGTCTTTTAACGTTGGAAAATGACTACACCGCTTTTTTGTATTGTATTCGTTGACATATTATTTGAAACAATCTGAACTAAATAACGGTCTTTTAGAATGCTCCAAAGACATGTTGCCTTAGCAACGTCTAGCCAGCTAAGTGTGAGTAACGGTTTTGTAGAGTGGTAATTGAAGAAAACTGTCTTTTAGATGTCATATATACCAATGCGCCTTGTATAACTATAAATCATTAAAATGATAATTTTTAAACAGACGGTTACGAGCGTGTAGCCTTATAGTGTTATAGTATTCGTATAGTGTTAAAAAGTGACATAACCGTATTTGTATAAGTGTTGAACGATCTTAAAAATGATGAATTTAGCCGTGTGTGTAGTCCCCAGATCTTAAACGCAAATAAAGATAGATAAATATGGCCCAGACTGAACGATAGAGAAAAAGTTGCTCTTTTACGTAGTGTATATTGTTGTGTGACTGCTGAGCATGAGGTCCTGGGTTCGATTCCCAGGTCGGGCAACGTGTTATTGGGTTTTTTTATCTGGAATTTCTCAGTAGCAGCCCGAAGTCTGGATTTGTGCCCGGTAGATGGCAATAGGCTCGCCCCCTATTACATGGGACTTAAACATAACTGGCGAAATGTGGGTGTACTATAGGTACGCCTCTGCCCAACCCTTCGGGGAAACAAGGCGTGATGTTATGTATGTTTATATTACTAAAATTTGATAAAATGTCACTTAACGGCCTTTTACTAAACGGACGGCGGCAAAGCGATTGCTATGAAACAAAACATATTAATTACTCCGATTTATACACAACGTTTGAATATATAAGTTAACAGAGGCAGGTACATTTTTTTAATGAGACACGATATTTTAAATTAGAACGCAAACAACGTGGAGGGAAATTTAGATATTGGAACGTGCCTATTTTTACTTACAAATAATGATATTTTCAAAATAGACTATAACGGGCCAGTCTCTCATACATAAAATGTTTTTCGCAATACTTTCTGAGTGGTCTTGTATCTACTGCTGTGTATTTTAACGGGTTCCTGGTAATTAATACACGTACATGTACTTTAACAGCAATAAATTTCATCTCACACTTCTGTCTCTGGAAAATGTTTTCATAGTGGGTATACAGCTTGAGCAAGTGTATATTTTTTAATCCTCGTAGTTTACTAACAGATTAGACCGATTTTTTAAAATAATAAATTGAGTATAATATTATCGAGACGGTCAAAGCCAAAGCGTAAGCGCAGCTAATCATTGGATTGGCCCATCAGTCAGTGGCAACAACGGGATCGTATTCTTTACGTCTTACCATACGTAGCAAAATCGGAACGTGACTGTGAGATTTGATTCGTAAAAAAACTAATCGATTATGAGGATGCAATGAATTGAAAGAAACAATCGGCAGATATCAATGAATCTGTAGACGTAACGTTATAAAAACTTCACCTAACTTCAAATGTGGAAAGCAATTATGTAGTTAGTACCTAATTAGGTAGGGGCTAGGGCGGTTCTTGTTTTATTTTGTGTCAGTGTTCTTTATTTTTATGTTATATCTTTATGCGTCACGTTTAGTGCAAATAAATGTGTTCTTATAGACTTTTTTTAAGGTTTTCAAGCAGACGCGTCACGTGAGCAGGACGTTTTGTCTGGATTTGTGGGTAGGCCCAAAGGGCTACCCTACATTATCACTCCTCCATATTATCAGATTTTCTTTTCCACGACTTAGAACATTACCGAAGAAGCACTAGAATGGGGTGATTGACACACACTTATGTAGTTATCATCAATAACCTAGAAACAGCAAGGGATTTAACAAAGCCTGGGGGGGGTAAACATCAGACAATCGTCTAAAATGGACATGAAATGAAGAAGGCTTAATCGTCTGAAACCTACAGCTAAAAAGAAGTCTGATAAAAGTTGGAAGTGTTTTTGTTTATAAATAAGTAGTAAATGATCAGTATTTTCTTTTGGACTGGACAACGTGAAAATCTAAATGGTTTTCAGGCAAACACAACGTGAGAAGACTGTACAGAGTGGACCGAAAAACGGTTACCCTTTCAAATAGTCATAACATGTAGGAATAAAAAAAAATATGATAATATTGGTCTACCCTGTATACAGGATAATTTTTTAACCAGTGCGCAAGCTGTAACCATAAATTCAGCACATGATTCTAGACCACCTAGCATAGACATTTTCAAAAACTGCTGTTTCCGTTTACTGACCAGCAAAATGTTTGTTCTTCAGATAGGTCAGGTCAGGTGCGGTCAATGTATGAACGTAAACGAAGCAAAAAGAGTATGTAGGGATCGTATCAGGTGGCGTTCTGCAGTTTCTGCCTACCCCCATGGGAACCTACCTCAAAAGGCTGGAGTTTATGTATGTAGTCTTAGAGGATTTGACAGCTTAGAGGGCGGGGACATCACGTCTCTGCGATGACGCTGTCAGTGGAGGGGAATCACCTCGTTCACTTTGGCTGCGGGGCTCAGATAGGACGGATGCGTTTTAGTGACCATTAGAATAATTATATGATTGTCCGTTACAAGCATGTTATTATTCTAATCGTCATGTTTTTAAAATTTTAAATAAACAGTTGTAGATGGTTATGTGTTTAGTTTTTTTAAATTAAATGAGGCTTCTGATCTCTAAGAGTTGTGATATAAATATAACTCAGTGTTCCTAAATATCTAATTGGCTACGTTACGAGCAGTTTATGGCAGTCAAATCTCATTATACCTAGTATAAAATATTGTGTTCGGCAAAAAGCTTTTTCCAGTCAGCAAACGGAAGGAAAGTTATGTAATAACTTTCCTTCCGTTTGCTGACTGGAAAAAGCTGGTTTGCTCAGTTAGCAGTTTGTTCGCTAATCATTTCGGTTCAATAATTTCGTAAATACAGAGGCAGCGTGGCGCGAGGTGACGGCGAAATTTAATTTTAGTGATTGTTTATATAATGTGTTTTTTTAGTTCCAGGTATACCTAGTTAACAGTTTGTTCGATCATAGAATAAGAAAACGATCGTCGCGCGACATGGTGTACGAGCTGCACCCTAATTTCATAACACACAATTCATCACAATATGAATCATTTTGTAGGATATTGCTTATTAATTTCTTCATATGTTCGAAATATTTGAATGCTCACCAACGTAAATAACGCAATAAATGTTGTTGAACTGTCAAAATGAAAACGATAACTACTGATTGTGTGTTTCGCAATTACCCCGCTGGCATTGGGCATTGTAATGTAAACGACAATCGAGCACAAATGTCGTGGGTAACGAAACAAAGTCATGTCATGACTGACTCGCACAACGTAAAATTAGAAAAGTTTGTGTATAAGTGTTATATTACAGATACATGCATGTAACCATGCCCGAACGTTCTCAGTTTTCAGAAGGTTTCTGCTCTCTACAATGCAAAAAGGTTTAAACCGTCCTATTTAAACCATATTGCAACGATACAATATTCGAATGAATCTAAGCTGATTTAGCTATTTCGTAATAATTTACTTCCTGATACGGATGCTTAACAAACACTACTGAGACTTCACAACCTTGCCTACCCCCATGGGAAGAAGGTGTCAGTTTATGTAGTGTGTGTATTTCATTTACACACAATTTCCAAGAGCCACTATTTACATCTCTATTGTTTGCGTTCCAGGCTTTTTCTAAGCCTCGCATTTTATTTATCACGAAACATTAAACCTCCCTTATCTCAGTAAAGTATCTGCAACACTAACCTATGCATGCGTTGGCCACTTAACTGAGTCACAATGTTTTCACACAACATCAGTCCTTCCTACTAGCTATCTACGTTGCCAGATGACACACGACGTTACACGTTATCAATTAAACACAATGAGCGGGTTTTGTAATTATATCCAATTGCTGAATAGCTCGTTCCTGTGAACTTTACGCCGGACACTGATTGCTGGGTAAGTAGAATTGGCGCTGTTTATAATATGATACTGGAGCAGGATAGCCATGAACGGGACTCCTTTCTTTCTTTTTCTGGTCCTTGTGCTAGCTTTACGTCAAGTGGTATGTACTGAAATATAAGTTGAATATTTAGTTAATCTAAATTGTGCTTAAGCAATATTTATTTATACCGAAAACTGTGTCAGATGACACGGTTTCATTGCTTTGCCGATTGTATTTAATTACTGTAATAAAGAGGTCACTTAATTAAACTCCAGCGAGTCACTGAAATACTAAAATTACCGTGAAATGCTATGACGTGCGTTAGAGCGAGCATTTCTAAGCTAATCAATAAACTCCAGGTTTCTAATTATGTCTGTGAAATGTACAGTTTTATAATTATTAATTTTTTATCAAAAAAAGTTCAAAACGAATAAGTTTTTTTAAAGGTTTTTTTTGACACATCACTATTATTACACTGTAAGTTATATTAAAGTTAGGTAATAGGTAAGGTAATAGGTAATACGGGCTGGTGTCCGCAACTCCACGACAATGCGCGTATTTTGCGTCCGGTGGGAAAATCGATCATTCGATCCACCCCAGCACCTCGAGGAAGGCCAGCAACGCCTTGGTGCTACTGACAACCTCGCGTAGGGTACCTGGGTTACCGAAGTACTTTATATTAAAGTTATAAAATACATTAATTCAGCTTTTATGAGATTAATACGGGCGCTTATTTTTTTTTTAATGAAAATATGGTAGGCTTCGCCTCCTATATTTTATTTTAGTATAAATATAATATACACTTGGGAGCAAATAAATCGAGCCACTTCCTTTTTCACGCATTATGGTTATTATTTTTGGTATTATGGAACGCATCGATTCGAAACATATATCGCCTAAAAGGGTATTTAATAACCTTTACAATGAGGGTAGTTAGTTGTCAAAATTTCATTTTAATTAAAGTTTAAAGGGTAGAATAAAATTATCGCATTTAATTAGCTTATGACATTTTTATTGTACTCTGTTAAGAAAAGATTAAATTTGAGGTTTTTGTTAATCATACCCATATTACTTGTTATTGTTGTCTTTATCTGTGTCTGTGTAATCAAAATAACCTGATAAAATGGATACTACACCGACGGAAGCTGCCCAAGTTGTAGCTTTACTTGAGGTTGGACACGGAGAACGTGAAGTGGCACGCAGACTTCATTTGAGTCGTTCAAAGGTACAGCGGGTATACCGCAGGTATCTAGAGACTGGTACTTTTGTTCGGCGACCTGGAACTGGCCGACCACGGGCAACAACAGAACGTGACGACCGCTTTATTGCAACCAATTCGTTGCGCGACCGTGGACTTAATGCTGTTCAGCTACAGCAAGCGTTACGTGACGTTCGAGGTGTCGCAATCAGTAGGTGGACAGTGAGACGAAGACTAAAGGAACGAAATTTAACATCACACAAACCAGCAACTGGCCCAAAATTGACTGTAGCTCATCGCCGATCTCGCTTAGAGTTTGCTCGAGAACACATTAATTGGACGTTAGAAGACTGGAGGTCAGTTTTGTTTTCTGACGAGTCAAGAATCTGTCTTTTTAGCAATGACGGGAGAAACCGAGTGTATAGACGTCCTGGTGAAAGATTTGCCCAATGTTGCATTCGAGAAACTGTGAGTTTTGGTTGTGGTTTTTGTATGGTGTGGGGAGGAATTTCTCTAGACGGAAAAACGGAACTTGTCTTCGTCGACCCCGCCAACGATGGCAGTGGTAGACGTGGATTAACAGCTGACCGATACATAACTGACATTCTTGAAGACCACGTAATGCCGTATGCTGGTTTTATCGGAGAAAATTTCTTGTTTATGCATGACAATGCGAGACCTCATACCGCGCAGATCGTTACGGAATACTTGTCTGCGATCGGGATTCAACAAATGGTATGACCAGCACGAAGTCCCGATTTGAACCCGATCGAACACCTATGGGACGAGCTAAAACGGAGAGTCCGAGCCAGGGTTCCCGCTGTTTCATCCATTCCCGAGCTTAAAGTCGCTGTGCTTGAAGAGTGGGAGAACATACCACAATATGTCATCGTAACTCTGATCAGATCGATGACTAATAGGCTACAAGAATGCATCAGGGCACGGGGGGGTAATACCAGTTATTAAGAATATTTTTTTTTGCAATAATTTTGTTTTTTATTGTTTTTATGGACTGTTTTAGCCCTACTAAATTTTCTATCAAAATTACCATTTTTCTTGCAGAGCCAATAATTTATCATTCAATAAGGAAATTATTCAATAATTTACCCTCATTGTTAAGGTTATTAACTTAACTTTTAGGCGATATATAGTTCGAATTGATACGTTCCATATTCCCAAAAATATTTACCATTTTACGTGAAAAAAGGTAGTGGCTCGATTTATTTGCTCCCAAGTGTAGTACTTAGGCCTCAAATATAGTATGATACCATATTATCTAGTAGGGTTGGCAACCCTATTTACACGCTATTATTTTTGCTATGGCAATTTTACAGACTTGGAAATATTCTTATGGCTTTCCGGAAAACAGATGAATGAGAATATTGCCGAGTTAAGTGGCCAACGCATGCATAGGTTAGTGTTGCAGATACTTTACTGAGATACGGGAGGTTTAATATTTCGTGATAAATAGAATGCGAGGCTTAGAAAAAGCCTGGAACGCAAACAATAGAGATGCAAATAGTGGCTCTTGGAAATTGTTTCTTAAATAATATACCCAGACAGTTTGTATTAAACAATTGCATACAATCTGTTATACTATCGCTAACTCGTCTCGTTCAGCGCATCTCTCGGGTTATTCATAAAATATGCGGAACCACGGGAGAGGCCGCAGTGAAGAAATGCTTCACTAATTAAAATACTGGAAGTAAGAACGTGGAGCGAAACGAGTGAGGCCGGGTAGTAACGAAGTGCTACAATGCAATCCAATGCACGCATGTGCATGTTGTACAATGCTATTGAAGTTGCTCAGCAGTTTTTGTTCGATATTTTTAATGAAGCAAGGAATGGTTTTGTACCTATATACATATATATCTCGTCGAGTTCTGTTTTTGAAAGCGAAATAGAGACAAATGAGTAAGGTACTTTTTTAAGTAAACATCGCGTCATCCTATCAAACTGTTACGTCCCCCTTTCCGCAAAACTGTTTCAGGATCTAACTCTCCAGTCCCAAGACTTAGCAAACTTTTAAATAATTGTGATGAAAGGATTGATATTTGTTGCACTTCACTTCAAAAATTCAAGCGCCAAGTCCACGAAAATAGATAACCATTAGATGTAACGCACGACTTCCTCAACTACTGTTCTGTTCGTGTTAAAATTGTGTAAAAATTATGCGTCATTTCTGTAGACTGTTTTTCATTGTATAAAATTGCTTTTGCATGCTGTGTCTATCGCCTAATATTGTGCACTTGGCTTGTATGTTGGCTTGTGTTACTTCAGATGAACAGTGTAACGATTGTAGATAGACCAATAAATAAATAAATAAATAAATAAACATGCCGAATGAAAATTTAATATAAATATCTTCCTACCAGCATTTCAAATAAAAGCAAAACCAATTTCAAATCGAGTTGTCTGAAAACTTCCACATTAATTTTACAGCGAAAATTAAAGCTATAGTTCACCGCAGGTTGTCAATTTTTATCTAATGTTCAACATGCCGGGCGCCGGAGCCCGGAGAAGGAGGTTCGGATCCCGAACTCAAGTAACGAGAACCTTGAATTTTTGTCCTTTACACAGGTTGATGTTTAACTTCGTCTTGGACTTTTTGCGTCAATTTTGTGACTGCTACTGGAAATTTTGCGAGAAATGCCAATAGCAGGAGATTCGGTTTTTTCGATCCACAATTATAGTATTTTCGCATTTCAGGTTTATTTAATTCTTTACTTTATTGGGTCTTAAACATTACAATTTAGGTGTGACAGCACAGTTTTGACCCCAACCAATTTCCGTTAAATAATGAGTGCGTTAATTATAAAGAAAAGTAAGAAGAACTCGTTTTTTTTTTGGAATAATACGGGTTAGATAGCAATTGGTGTGTCTCTACTCTACAGTTACTCTCCACTAGCCTCTACAAAGTTTCATTCGTCTGAACCAGTTTTCGAAACACTTTTTCTAGTCCGCCGTAGTCACCTCGTTAACAGTCTGCTCGAACGATGACAGCGCATCTTCTGGCGACGAATATTGTATCCCTTTGAGCTGATTTTGATATTTTCGGTAATAAAAAGAAGTCACACGGTGCTAGATCAGGGCTGTAAGGAGGATGTCCCAGGACTTTGACTGGCGTGCAAAGTCAAAGTCAAAGTCAAAGTCCCACTTTTCATATTTTACTAGGAGTACCATAAAAGTTAGGCAGGAGTAAAAGCGGTAAACTATTTCGATAGGTAGGTAGATCTAAGGTTATGGACCCTAAACAGCTGATACTTCGCTAGTGTTGTGCAAAATTTAAATTGATTAAATGCAGACCTGGATTTTAATTAATTGTTTTTAATTATAACTTAAACTTAGAAGGTTAAAAATTACCATTGTCAGCGTTGGTGCATTTCGGGTTGATACCCCTTTCCGTTACACGTTGTATAACTTATAATCCACTTACATCCGTGATTTTATGAAAAGTGGTACTCTTACTAGATTATCTGCTCTGCAATTTGGAAAAAGACAGCTGTTGGATGTATTTGAAGCTCTTCTATAACCAGTTATTGACATAACATCAACTGACGTTTGTTCCGGATTTTGGTGTGAATCTTGGGGTTCTGGTTGGTCGTGATTTTGAGGAACTTGAAGGTCGACACGATTTATGTCAAGTTGATTTAATCTAGCCTCATGACGAGTAGCAGCCACCCAGCAAAGATGGCAAATGTGTTGCCGATCATTCAAATGGACCTGAAAACAATGATTACTTAAAGATTGTTTTCATATAACACGTATCCGTCTCCCTAGCTAACTCTGCCCAAAGAAACCGATCGACCCGTTGCACATAGGAGTATTTGGCTAATAAAACCGGACAAAAATATCTGAGGCGTTTTTAAATATGAATTCGATTTAAACATTATTTTTTATTACAAATAAGTGTGCATTAACCATTAATCTCATTAAAACTCTTCATTTTCAACTTCTTCGTCTTCATTTTCAAACTCTTCGTCTTCATTTTCTTCATCTTCATCATCTTTGTCTTCATCTTCTTCACTGTCTATATTTTCACCGTAATCTTCTTCATGAGGAGTGCTTGCAATCATCAGACTGACTGCCTCTTGCGAAAATGGCTGAGTTTTTTTGTTCTGCCTTGGTCGATTACTACTCAGATACGGGTAGGAACTTAGTAACAGACTATGTAATATGTGTCTATTACAATCCACCCGTGAAAATTTTCGTGCAAAATTAAATCTGTATTGCCGGAAGTGCTTGTTACGCGCCTCAGCTGCGTCAATACTCGTAGGAAGGATTGCATGAGATATGACTTCAGCTCCGTGCATTAACACTGACTGACTGCCTCTTGCGAAAATGGCTGAGTTTTTTTGTTCTGCCTTGGTCGATTACTACTCAGATACGGGTCGGAACTTAGTAACAGTCTATGTAATATGTGTCTATTACAATCCACCCGTGAAAATTTTCGTGCAAAATTAAATCTGTATTGCCGGAAGTACTTGTTACGCGCCTCAACTGCGTCAATACTCGTAGGAAGGATTGCATGAGATATGACTTCAGCTCCGTGCATTAACACTTTTTGAATCGGTGGTGACATAGGGTGCCAACCATACAAATTTGTGTACGTTTTCGCAGTTTCATGAGCATATTCTTCAAACTTATCAACATCAACCCTGTGTCCACTTGAAATCACTTCTAAGATGACTTTAAATCTTTTTATGAAATGCACACCGACGCCAGTGATACGAGATGCACATTCTGGGTCGGCAAAAAATCTCCTTGACGTGTTACCGTCATTTGTGTTTCCAAATCCTGCTTTGGGACTTCCCTTGGGACTTGACAGTTCCCGAATAATCTGTAGAAAAAAACATAAAAAATAATGATTTAAAATAATTCACATTTTCACTACAATAACTTTGAAGTCATACAAAACAAAATGGCGGGCGTGGGCGGACTGTTTAACTACGGTGTCCAATGGTCGAAAGACCGGATATAATGACCATGTATAAATGATAGCAGGACAAGACAGGACAAATCAACAAAAACACTGATTTCTGATAAATTTAAGTAAAAATAAAACCCAAATTATGCCTGTTATCATACCATTTTTAAACATAAAATTTAAGCAGCAGATCAACTAATTAATATTTTGAAATACAGTACATACCTTCATCTTCCTTATTCAAAACTTTTTCTTTTAAAACTCCACCACACGAGAACACAATAACAAAGCAAAGTAATACTGCAACCGAGAGCGCCGAGAACAAAGACATGCGGTTCTGCGAACGAATGAGTTCCGACTGAGCTACGTAAACAGGTTTGAAGCTTACGGGGATTGAATAGCTGTCATTTGATGGTCCGGTTACCTGGCTAGATGAACAATAGATTCAGTGAGACTTTTGACTAATTTGCTGATTCCGACTTTTGTCCGGTTTTATTAGCCAAATACTCCTATGTGCGTTGTTTCGTTGCGACGTGAAAATGACACAAAAAAAAACATTTTCACTTTTTTTGTTTATTAAAACGTAGCCGCACACATGGAATTACTCCTGTATCGTGGGTGCGTTTACAAAGCTTCAACTCATATACACAAACAGCCAGACCCGGAACAACTACCTGTAGGCAATACAAATATTTGTTCCGTGCGGGAATCGAATCCGCGACACGCGGAACAGCAGTCGATTGCTCAGCCACTGACCCAGCCGGTTCGTCATTTATAATTAAAATATGGAATATGGATGTCTCCCTAGTTAACTATAAGAAACCGATTGATTTGTTGTTTCATTGCAACGTGAAAAAAGCACAATCAAACATAGTTCAGAAGCAAACAAGCACATTTTAAATAATATAAGAATGGAAGTATATATATGTCCCTAGCTAACTCTGTGCGAAAAACAGATCGATCTGTTGTTTCGTTGCGACGTGAAAAAAGCACAAGCAAACATAGAAGCAAAAAATAAAGCGTAGAACGCGGTCTTGATTCTAATACTGTTCTTGAAACTTCATGTCGCACTCGGTGTCGAGTCAAAGACCGAGCACAGGTCACACAAAAATGTTCCACAGTTCGTAAAAAAACAATCAATAACAATATCTAGTCCACAAAACAAGCCGAAGTCGATAGTTGCAAACGTAGAAACACCAGAAGTCCTTTAGGAATGCGTAAGTCGTCAATAAATAAACAGCGGAGTAACAATTTAAAACACGGTAGTACAGCACAGCTACAAAAAACTTACTGCTAAACAGTCAGTTTTTTGTAGCTGTAATAACACTAGATATATAATGGAATCTAGAAGCACCGGCACCCATCTCTTTCCAACATATAGCGCTGTCTCTTAAAATATTGATATGTTTGCTGCTCCTGCGCTTACAATAAAAAAAAACAATGGCAGCACTTGGCTAAGGGTAGTAGAGGGGGGGGGGGTGCAGTTGAAGAGCCTCCTCGTGGCGCATCCTGGGCAACGTCAGCTCCAATCGCCCACCGGTTCTGGTGGACAATTGGCGCTGGCGGCAAATCTCAACAAACAGGGAAGGGCACGGTTCCATTCCCAGATCATCTTCGATGGTCGTGGAAGGGAAACGGGCTAGGGAAGGGTCGTTGGTGTAGGTCGTACACCCACCCCCCCTCTGCTTACAGAGGGTGAGACGTGTGGGCGTGATCTTGTGGGAGGAGAGGAAGAAAACCTCTTAAAAAAATAAGCCCAACTCCAAATCGAGTGTGCCGAGGGGGTGTATGGCCGGAGGGCATCCGGTCGTTAGCGCTGGGGGGGAGGGGGGATCCAGGGGGATCAAAGGGACCGCACCCTTCAAAGGGGAAAAAATAAAAATGAAAAAGTCAGTTGCGAAAATTTTACCCAAGGGCGGTACCGACTGCTTAGCAGTCGGAGAATGCCCCTCGTATTCTGGGGGGGGGGGGCAACAACTGTCTCGAGGGAGGAGAGAGAGGAAGAACCCGGTCGCAGTCATTCGGGGACCCGCTAAGCGATGGTTTGGCGGGCCCTCGAGTGACTGCCGCCGGTCACCAGCGAGAAACGGAGCTTTTGAAGCTCCCGCGAGTGGTGATAGAACCACATGCCACCTACGATGGTAACCAGAGCCGAGGAGGCTCCGGTCCCTCCGGGGACCACAGTAGGTCGGATCCAGACCTGAGCAGGCGCGGCAAGGCGCTGCTTAAGAGGAAGACGGACGAGGAAATGCTGCCGGCGCCAAAAGCGCCCAAGGTGACGGGTGATCGGGGTCGTGCGGCTGCGGGGCCGGGGCGTGACCCACTGGGCCACTTCATGCGCCCTGCTACGCCAGTCCCATCGCGGGCTTCATCGCCGGCTCCGTCGCCGGCTCCTTCGCCAGCTCCGTCGGAGAGCGCGGGGAGCGACGACGAGCTAGGGAGGGAGGACCTCTTGAGCGTAGGGTTAGGCCTACGCTCCAACAGGGCGGAGGCAAACGCTGCCAAGAGGGCGCAGTGGAAGGCTGCCGCAACCGACGTGGTGGCAGAAATGGCCAGTCGGAACAAGGAGCGACGCGCTGCCCGGATGGCAGCCGGAGGGACCGTTACCGGGGTGGCGCTCAGTAGCCAGGTGCTGGACAGCGTCGATGTCGTCATGACTGTTGCCACCAAGTCAGGCAACCTCAGGGGGACTTACGTTCGTGCCCCAAAGGAGGTGGTGGACGGGATCAAGGAGGCGGTCGAGCTCCTCGTGAACCGCACCAGCACTGAGGAGACGGCGAGGCTCTGGGAGGAGAATGACCGTCTCCGATCCAAGCTCGAGGAGCTCGAGCGGCAGTTCGTTGCCCAGAGGGCGGCTCCCGCCACCGCTAGCGTCACTCCCGTCACGATTCCGCCGGCGGTCCAGTCGTCGCCTGCGTATGCGGATGCGGAGATCGAAAAGATCGCCCGCATCTGCATGATGCAGTGCGGCGGAATGATAAATGCCCGGATGGAGGCGTTGGAGTCACGACTCCCGCCAGCCGCGACCCTCCGACCCCCACTTGCGGCGGATAGGAGGAGAGCCGAGGAGGCCGCCGCCGAGACAAACTCCGCGCTGGGAGGCAGAAAGCCCGCGCAGGGGCCCAAAAAGCCCAAGCAGGGGCCACCTCCGGCGGCCGCACCTACGGCGACAGCACCTCCGGCGTCTGCGCCTAGCGCGCCTCTGGCGACCGCACCATCTCCCACCTCACCACCCACCCAGAATGCCGAGGGTTGGACGACGGTGGGGAAGAGGAGAAAGAAAAAGAAGGAGAAGAACGCGGCGGAGCACCGGCAACGGCCAAGACGCCCAAAAAAAAAAGAAATCGCGAGGACGATCACACTGCAGTCCGGAGCCGCTGAGAGGGGCGTCACCTACGGGGCGGTCCTCCGAGAGGCAAAGAGCAAGGTCGCGTTCCCCGACCTTGGGACACCATCCGGCCTCAGATTGATGAGGCCCCGGTGGTTACGGGGGCGCAGCTGCTCGAGGTGTCCGGTGCCTCCAGCGCCGAGTCCTGGGACGCGGTGGTTTCCTTCTGCGAAACAGTCATCTCGCAGAAGGAGGCTGCGGAAAGGGAGAGAGAGATCTCGTCCACTCTCCCGATCCGCAGCAGGCGCACCGGGCGCAGGCGGAGGGCGGACAATGCCCTCTTCCAGCCCCCTAAATGGGTTCAGGGGCGACGGATTCGGGGACATCCGTCGCCCCCCAACATCAGGACCCGAGTAGGCGGCGCGCATAGTGTTCCGTGCGCGCCGCTCACAGACGTTGCGGGGGGAGTACACCTCACTCCCCCCGCCCGAGACGGGGCCCGCGCAAGCGGGCCGGCACCAGCCGGGGATGCGGACGAATTATGTGTTCCCGCGACCCCAGCGTAGGTGTGAGATGGAACACCGGGGTGGTTTTTAGTCAGTAAGAGTCTGACAGACCCCTCCGCCCGCCCCAGGGCGGAGGACATCCAGGAGGATTTTCCACCCCGGGAACAAAAAAAAAAAAAAAAAAGGTCCTCAGCCCGGAGGACGTTCGGATTACTAGGCCGATGAAGACCGCAGAGCTGCGAGTCAACCGAAGCTGGGCGTCTGTTGGTGGGATGGGTTGCAGCGAGAGTCAAACTGCTGCATCCCAGGGCCATGCGGTGCTACCGGTGCCTGGACGTCGGGCATGTCAGGTGCCGGTGTAGCGCCGAAACGGACCGCAGCGATGAATGTTATCGCTGCGGCCAGCCCGGCCACGAGGCGGCCCAGTGCTCCGCGGTGCCAAACTGCAGCCTCTGCACAGCTGCAGGGAGGCCCGCCGGGCACAGATAGGGGGCGAAAGCCTGTCCGCCAACAGAAGGAGGGGAAGGGGCCAGAAGGGCTCCTCTTCGGCCGACTCCCGGCCTGAGAACACTGCAGAGGGGGGGATTGACTGCGCATAAATGGCGCTGTTCCGTCTCCTCCAGGGCAACATCAACCACTCTGCCAGATCTCAGGATCTCTTGCTCCAGAGCATGGCAGAGTGGCCAATTCACGGGGCCGTGGTCGCCGAGCCGTACTGGGTGCCGCCCAGGGATAACTGGGTGGGAGACCTGGACGGTTTGGTGGCCATCATTGGCGGGGCTCTCGTCAGCCTGTCTCGAGGGCACGGCTGGGCAGCCGCCCTCGCAGATGGCGTTGGCGTCGTTGGGACGTATTTTTCGCCCAACAAGAGTCTCGCCGACTTCGAGAGGTTCCTTGTCGAGTTGGGTGCCGTCGTGGGCCAGCTCCATCTTCACCCGGTGCTATTGCTCGGGGATCTCAACGCCAAGTCTGCGGCGTGGGTGCGGTGCCCTCATCTCAGAAGTAGGCAGTGACCTGTCGCTGCCGACCGTAGTGAGTTCGATGGTCGGCAGCGTCGAGTCCTTGGACGCAGTGGTTTCCTTCTGCGAGACGGTCATCTCGCAGAAGGAGGCTGCGGAAAGGGAGAGAGAGATCTCGACTCTCGACCCGGCCCGCAGCAGACGCACCGGGCGTCGGAGGAGGGCGGACAACGCCCTCTTCCGGCCCCCCTAAATGGGTCCAGGGGCGACGGATTCGGGGACATCCGTCGCCCCCCAACATCAGGACCCGAGAAGGTGGCGCGCGTAGTGTTCCGCGCGCACCGCTCACAGACATTGCGCAGGGAGTACACCTCACTCCCTCCGCGGGCGGGTGAATTATGTGTTCCCTCGTCCCCGGCGTAGGTGTGAGATGGAACACCGGGGTGGTTTTTAGCCAGTAAGAGTCTGACAGACCCCTCCGCCCGCCCCAGGGCGGAGGACATGCATGAGGATATTCCACCCAGGGAACAAAAAAAAAAAAAAGGGTAGTAGAGGGGGTGTTGGGTCAGAGTAGGCGCACTACCTGGTCGACCGTGTGGGTTTTTCCACTTGATTTTATAAATGGTGGCTTTTGTCATTAAAAGACTAATCAATGAAGTTGTATTTATTATTTTATTAAATAAATGAAACCACTATAACACTTTCCCTGCACGAGATACCGAGTTAGGCCCATACAAAAAAAATAACACTCATTGAGATCTTTCATGATATAGGTAGCAAATTGTTACAACACTTGGGACGAAACAGCCCATTGTCTTTTGGAATTAATCAATTTTCGTATCGAGGGCAGTGGGCGTAAGTTATTACTCTTATAAAATAATACATTGCTTATTAACTATTCTTTATTAACTTTAAAAAGAAAACAATCGAAAGCTTCTCATATTTTTCCAAAAATGTTTATTTAAAGAACAGAACAACTTTTGTTACGTAGTAGCTTTGAGCAATCTCAAAACAAAGTAGTTCTTTAGTAAATATTTCCTCGAGGTACGAGCAAACCAGTTTCAAAGGCTTTTGTAAAGTTTAAGTTAAAGAACCAAATGTAAGCACGCAGTAGAAACTAGACGTTAGATTTCTCAAAGACTCGCGGAGTCGCTTGTAATAGTTTCTAACTACGAGAAGTTTAGTTTTGACTGAGTAATCTAGAAGTTCTAGCTGGTTAAATTCATTGCACAATAAGCTTAGTTTCTAAAATGCTTGCATATTCGCTCACCGGTTAAGCTCCGCTTTAACTAGATCACGCAAGTCAAAAGTGGGTAAATGAGCGGCATGCATCAGGTAATGAAAAACAACTGTTTTCACATCAACGACCACGAAAAGGTACAAAGTATGTGACACACTGTTTTGATCATTATCATTGCAATGTTGAGGCACTATGTTTCACGGGAATTCCAGAATATCAAAAGTTAAACCAATATTTTTATTTTCCTTAAATAGGCGCACGGAAACCCAATCAATAAATACATCTTGTCAGATATGCATTGTGTGGCGATGTTACTGAGCTCTGAAATAATAATTGTGCACTCATGTCAATATTTCAATGTGCCACGCAGTTAAAAATTATTGGCAGGTTTTGGTATTGATTGTGAGTTGAAGGGTACACAATAACATTCAGTGAGAAATAAGTTCGTGTCAATCTAATTAACTGCCACCGAGCCCAAAAAACCGTTCGTTTGGTAAGCTGTGGCAATCTATGCAGAAATAAAAGGCGTCACTTTTAAGGTGACAGTGAGGGCAACACGCCGAAATGGACAAAATGTCGACTGCTGCCAACGACGCGGGTACAAATCGTTATTCATTTGTAGCAAGCGAGTCAATCCTAAAATGAGATATTATCAATGCTCTTTATTTATCATCCATCATAATTCAGGACGGCTTTGCTCCATTAATAACCGACAAGAGACAGACTCTCGACTGCTCGACTGATGACAGTGAACACTTCATTATTTTCAATGAAGACCCGTCCGTTCATGTAGGGTAGCTGGTTATGAAATTAAAGCCCCGTTGAACTTGATGATCATTGATTGGCAACTTCTTAAATTTACGTTGTACGTTATAATAATTAATATCATGTGGCAACAACCACAAACCAACCAACGATCGGGATTATTCATTAAGGTATCTTTTCCCGTTACTGGTACTAATTATGGTAACAATGTAGCAAGTTATTAATAGTTTTATTTTTCATTTCAGCTTCGTTCGATTTTACGCATGGAATTGGTATGTACCGCAGTGGGCGCTGAAGCAGCTGGACCGGGAGCTTCTCCTGGAAGCCTCGATCGTGAAGGCCTGGGTGTCACCACCGGACAGGCCTGCTGACATCACCGACGAGACGGAGTGGTTCCGGGAGGCCATGTCCGAAATTTGTGACGTGGCAATGCCCCGGGTCCAGCCCGGACGTGCCTGGCGCCAGGTGTGCTGGGGGGTGGTCGCCGGAGCTGACAGCTTTGCGCGAGGCGTGCGTGGCTTTTTTTTTTTTTTTGGGTGGGAAATTATCAAATGACTTCTCCCGCTCAGGTTGGAGCGGGAGGGCGTGTCAGACTTTTACTCACTAAAACCCACCCGTGTTCCTTCAGTTGCCTATGCCAGGGCCACGGTTTTCTCTTTAGAATAACCCGTGACTCTGAGGCGTAGGCGTGCGTGGCTGTGGGACACCTGTACACCAGGCACCGCAGGCTACGTATCTGCCCTCCGGATGCGGAAGCCATTCAGGCGGAGCTGTACGAGGGTTACAGAGCGGCAAGGACCGCCCTCCAGGGCACTCCAGGAGACTCTGCAAAATGGTGCGGGATAAACTCCGCCCGTGGGCTTCCCCACTGACGCAGAGTCTCCGGCCCCAGCTCGTGGAGGACATGGTGAGCGCTCTCTTCCCTTCGCTAGGGGAGCACACTCCCTCGCCCATGAATCCGCCTACTACGGTGCCGGATGCGGACCACACCGCCGATGACGACGACTATGCTTCGGAGGTGACCGAGGTAGAGCTGAGGGTGGCGGTACATAGGCTTAGTGCCTAAAATACCGCCCCAGGACCCTTTTCCGGCTTACCTGGAAAAGCCTGGGTTCTGGCCATGGAGGCTCTCGGGCCTCGACTTATTGGGCTCCTAAGCGCATGCTTGGAGGAGTGCCAGTTCCCACTTCGTTGGAATACGGGGAAACTGGTCCTCATTAAGAAGCCGGGGCACCCTGCGGACTCTCCGTCCGCTTACCGGCCCATCGTGCTGCTCGACGAGGTGGGCAAGCTCTTTGAAATAGTAATTGCAAACCGCCTTGTCGGGCGGCTGGTGCGGGTGGGTCCGGACTTGGCAGAGAGCCCGTTTGGTTTCCGCAGGGGGCGCTCTATGGTGGACGCCATCCTGCGCATGCGAGCCCTCACGACGGGGGATGCTGTGGCCCGGGGTGGGGTCGTCTTGGTGGTGTCTCTAGACATCGCCAATGCCTTCAATACCCTGCCCTGGAATTTCATCAGGGAGGCATTGCGGTATCACCGGATGCCGACCTACCTCTGTCGCGTGGTCGAGGCCTATTTGACGGACAGGGCCGTCATCTACCCCGGTCACCGGGGAGGGGGAACGGGGTTCCGGCGAGAGATGTCGTGCGGTGTCCCACAGGGATCGGTCCTGGGGCCGCTTCTGTGGGATATCGGTTACGACTGGGTGCTGCGCGCCAACCTCCCTAGTGGTGTCAGCGTGGTTTTTTAAGCTGACGACACGCTGGTCCTGGTACAGGGGAGGTCGGATCAGGCGGCGGCCGATCTCGCGACACTCGGGGTTGCGACAATCGTCGAGAGGATCCGGCAGTTGGGACTCGAAGTGGCCCTGCACAAGTCCGAGGCCATGTGTTTTCATGGTCCTCGGAACGCGCCACAGTCGGGTTCCCAAATAACGGCAGGAGGGGTTCACATCGGTGTCGAGTCGACGATGAAGTACTTGGGACTCGTCCTCGACAGCTGGTGGGACTTCGTGGAACAATTCAGACGTTTGGCTCCCAGACTAGAGCGGGCTGGGGCTGCCTTGAGGCGGCCCTGGTCCAGGCCATGGTATGGAGCGAGAGGGAATGGAAAGCAGTCACCTCTTTCTGCGAAGCAGTTATGCTCGCGAAGGAGGAGGCGGAGCGCGTCAGGGAGAGAGCCTTGCGCCCTCACGCCCCCAGTCGCCGCAGGAGACGCCCTGGGCGTCGGGTGTCGCTTGCATTTACCTGGCCACCGTGGGCGCGGGCTTGTGGATAGTGAGCAATGGGTAGCTCGTCGTCCGGTAGGGACCAGGCCAGCGTCGACGGCCCGTCGTGTTCCACGGGCGCCTCAAAGAGATGTCAACACAAAATGACGGGTTCCCGATGAAAGAGTAACCGTGGCCTTGGCACAGGCAACTGAAGGAACACGGGTTGGTTTTAGTCAGTAAAAAGTCAGTAATTTGATGATTTCCCACCCAAAAAAAAAAAAGGTTGCCTTCCCAAAATGTCTTCCAAGTACCATGGAATATTTAATTATATATGTAGGATCGCCAGGATTTAATCCGTTAGACTCAGACATCATGTGGGCAATAGAGGGGCGATACATTGCTTTTATGAAATTCCAAATCACTATTAATTAAAATAACTCCGATGCGATCAGAAACTCAATATCTTCCTCGCCGTAGCCTTAAAACATCAAGACTCTGTAGAAGCGCGCTTTTCGTGTGGGTAGAACCCGTGATGTCGCCAGTGGCGCGCTTGTGATTCGTTCCGTGTCCGTACTAGACTAATGACCGGATGCGATATATATGTAGCTACAAAGTGCCGATGTTCATGTTCTAATACCATCACCAAATTGATATTGGTTCGTCTCTTTTAAATTTTATCTTTTTAAGAAATCGTTTTCCTTAAAATTTCCTCCATGCTGTTACAATAGCTTTTTCTTTTTGCACCTTGGAATGTTATAATAAACCCTAGGCGGGGTAGAGTTGAGTTTTTTGAAGGAGTGCAAGTGGATACTCGTATTGGGAATTCCTCTTTTTAGCGCGTATTCAGGTAGTTGCGTTACGATTATAACTAGACCTTAGTGGTTTTATGTTCTGAAAGCTTATTTATTGCGCGAAGAACGGATAATAAGCTGCAACTGCTGTAAGGAATGTAGACATGCATTCCTCACAGCAGTTGCAGCTTATATGTATGTAATTAACTTTATTATAGTGAGCTCAATTACTTACTGGCTCACGTGCACAGTGACCAACTTCTCTCAGAAGATGAAGTGAAGGTTGCTGATGCACTACATAACGTTTGTAGTAACAAAATACCGCATTTGATTTCATATCTGCTTACCCATACCATAAACGAAATTACGGCCTGGGTACCTCTCACCAAGGCGCTGTGCGGGAAGCGAGTCACATCTAAATAGATATGCTCTATTTAACTATTGCCTTTCAACCCATTTGTGAGAATTACTCATCGCTTGATAAATTGAACGTTTTAGGCTGACAATGTAATGCCATGTTTTATTGTTGTAAAGACAATAAAACACGGGGGTGCGGGGTACGTACTGACATAAAGTTACGTCTGTATCCAAGTAAGATATAAGCTTGAAGTACGCCTAACATACATAACATACCTTAACTCAAACATAATAAGGATGAATAGGTAGAAGGATTTTTGACAAATTAAGAAAATGACTGCTGTAAGCCGACGTTCGTATGGACGTAAAAATATTCAACGCACTGCTCAGCGTCTAGAGTTGAATATTCAATCGTGTGTTTTTTTTGACCAGCTGGAATGCAGTCTGTTGGGTTCTCAATGCACGGTTCAAAACCGAGAGTGAAAATCCAGATCGCGATAAAATCCCGCCGTGATATTTTTACGTCCACACATCAGAAACATCAGAACAACATCTATAACATACATCTAATACAGTAATATTATTTACCAATGTTTTAGGAACTGTACAAACTATTATTGTGAAGAATATCAGGAAAGAGTAGTAGGTACAGTTTCCGTTGTTGATTTACGACTTGAGTCACAATAAGTCTGAGTACCTACCGAAAATGTTCAGGTCACTACAAAAAATAGGACACTCATAAATAGTGAATCGGAGCAAGTGTTTAGCTGGCATCGTAATACGTGTGCATCTCCAAGTGCTGATTTTGGTAGGGGTTAGTTTATGGATACAAGTTTATCAATCAGCGAGTGAATGAAGCACGTCAACTTGTTTCAGGTAAAAAAAAATAACATGATTCGCTTTCCATGTAACTTGGGACCTAATGCAATTAACCTTTTCTATAACATTCTCTAAAGTAGGTACGCACAAACTTATAGACAGTAGGGGCTAGTCGGGCACATTAAGAGCCAATGGCGGACCGCTACATAGAAAATTAATTACGTAAACGTTTTAAAAGAATTTAATTGGGTACCTTCATTGTATAACTTACAATATTTAGTTTAAAACATGGCATTGCATTGACGAGACAACTTTCTTAACATTTGACTACGGATTACTGATCACACGAAATATTGCTAGGCGGTTTCGATTTTTCGTTTTGTAACTGAAATCTGAAATCAAAACTGAAAACATTTGGTAACAAATATATGTCGATCCAAATGAGCTTGCGCAGTTTAATTCATTCGGTTGGCTGCGGTGGTTTGGTTGCTTTATAGTCTAAAGCAACCATCATTAAAACCAACCGACTATGTAAAAAGAGCCTCATGCTTTTCGTACAGCCTCGACGGCTATATGAGCTTTGCTTATTTCCTGTTATCTTCGCTCTTAATTTGAGTAAATATTTCCCAAATATGGTTTTCATTACAAAACTTCGCTGGCGTTATTTTCATTACGGTTTTCAATGGTGTCATAATTTTGCCAAGCAGTTGCTTGTCTTTTTTAATTATCTCTTCACTGTGTTTGCCAGTAGCTAACGAGACCTCACTAACGGGAGGGCGCTCGTAATACTCGTAAATAACTGAATACCACTTATATTTGGGAATATCTGAATACTTAAGGACTTGAGGACAACCCTGCGACCCGTAGGAGCTATTATGTCTGTTTTGAACATAATGGTCAGCTAGGAATTCACTTTGTGGTAGTCACAAATTGAAACTTTGATAAATTATTAATTGATCGCTCGTTTCAGGTTTGTCTTTACGATCGTATTTCTCTTTACTGCCATTATTTTCGCTTTTTAGATATGTATTTTTTTTTCTGTACTAGATAGTCTAGGGCTGGATGTAAACCATGCTCAACAAATTAATGAAGAGATATTGATGTTTACATTTGCATTATAGTTTCGGCTCATTCTCCTAAATTGCTTCCGGGAAAAAGTTCTGTTCACAATATTTGATATTAGATGCTTATCGTCACTTGGCTTCTAAAATTGTCCCTTTTCTTGTTAATTTTAATAAGGTCTGCTATCTATGCAGAACCGTCGAAAATACTTCTGGAATACAATTTAAATTTCTAACCAGATTTGTTTTATCTCTGGTTTATTTTCGTGTTCTTTGCATATTCTTTGGTAAAGATTAACGTAGGGTATTATCAGACAACAAATCCATTGTATGTGTGTTTAGAGAAAATCTGGTTTTGTAATGAATGCAATTTAGCTATCAAAAGCATTTTTCCAATCGAATTTAAATTATTTTAAGACTTGTTTATAGTCTCGCGTTTTGTATTAACGGTGGAAATATTAGGGGTCGTTTAATAGCTTGGTACTTTGTGATACATTTTAATAGCTTGGTACTTTGTGATACATTTTAAATTAACTTTAAAATTTAGTATCTAAAACAAACCACCGTTTGGGATGCTTGCGTACTATTGGTTAGGTAATTGGTTTGGTGCCCAAGATGAAGGCTGTGCCTAGTTTGGGACCAACGATACCTCCATATTGTAACTTTCGAATGTTCAAATATACGATTTACGATTTTTTATGGGTGAACTATGGACTTCCATGTGTAACTTACTGTAAAATTGTTTGTTGGTTGTTTTCGTTGGTTGGTTTACTACGATTATAAATGGACTCAGTAAACCAATAAGGCTTTATTTAGTTAAGTGTTTATTTATCAGTTATAAGTTTGGCTGTCAGTCTCATATGCAATTTTTTATTCTGTAAATTCTAGCTGTAAGTCATCCATAGTTCATAAATAAATAAATAAGGTTCAGTATAATGATAAATAAAACAAATTTGTGTACAATGTCAAGTCAAGTCATCAAATAACACTAAGAAAGGAAAAATATTTGAAGATAGGAAAATACTACGGAAAATTAAAAATTAAACGGACATTTACAACGGGATGTCTAGAGGGCAGACCACATAACTAACTCATCTGCAAAAATCAGAAAACAACTGATGTCAGGTAATCAACACACTTTTTATTACCAGAAGAAGCTAAAGGTAACTTTGTGATACATAAAACACGAATCCATGAGCGAAACTAAACACACAAGCAAAACACTTTTATCTGTAACTTTATGTTACGAGTCACAAATATATCGAGCACTATAACATCGATTGTTTTCAGCGTGCATCCAAGATGACGTCACTGATTGTTATTGCTGGACCAGCACACATGAACTCAGAAATATGTTCAAGATTAACATACTTTTTTTCGGCTATCACAAAGGTGTATAGATTTAGCAATTTTTTAAAGACAATCCTACTTAAAACCTTATATGCTCACTGTACATCATACATGCTTAGAAAATAGGTGATCATTTACATACTGGTAGGTAGGAATCAGTAAAAATAAATGTATCGAACAAAACAATAACTTGTTATTAATGGCCTTGTTTATTTTGATATACGAAATCTTTTGGGCGTTTTCAGCACTTTACTGCGTTTTTGCTAGACTTGTTTTGAAAGCACATTCATTTTTAGGTGATCCTTTCGTAATGTACGCTGTTATGACGTGGTTTAGAACGAACGCAGGAGTAGTAATGGGGTACTTTGTTCTGTAATGGCTGTATTATCTTATTTTGTCACATTTGTGTGGTTTTACTTATAGGTAACGTCGGTATATTTGTATAATTGACTAGTAACTTTGAACAGTGTTTATATACTGTTTTTTTTTAAATGAGTGCTATGACCATAGGTATAAACAGCTTTTGGGTGGCATAATGTAAATTATACTTGGAATGTCTATTAAGGTGTAGTAACAAAACTCGTGAAACGAATCAATAAATAAATTCCCTTTAGTTATAAAATTATACTTAAACGCCCTTCGACAGGTAGACAACACATTTTTTACGTTAATTAGTTTCATAATCGTTAGCACTTAATTCTCGCTTGTGACGTCATCGTCGATGAGTGTTGCCACTAAAATTAACTACACAGCTCTAGAACATGAATATTATGGTAAAGAGCTGTGCAGTTTGAGTAGTGTTGATTATGTGAATGTCTCGCTGAACCACGCAACAGATTTAGAAAGATTTCGTCTTTTTCTTAAAGTTCGGTCGTAAACATTGAGATAGTCGTGTACTTTGCGAAAGTTGCCGTTAGGTGGCCTTAAAAGATACGGTTTCATTCAAAATCTATAAACAAGACGATCATAAAACGGCTATTTCTGGATTACCTCCTACATTGCAGTACTGTCAAAGGAAACACTTTCAACACCAAAACCGCGTGGTTCAAGAACACTTGATAATTGTCAATTTCAATTAAACAACTAATCACTTACCTGCTGGAATATAATTTAAATTGAGAATTTTCGAAACTAAACTATACAAGAAAATATACTGAACCTAACTTTTGTATTTTGTATGTGCCAAAATCAGACTTTGTCTACTGATTCAGTTGTAAATAGCTAATAACAGTTGTCTGGCAACGTTTTCGTGTAAAAAAATAGTCAGGGACACGCGGCTTTAATCCCGTCGATTGTTGGTACGACCCTGATGGATACGGACGAGAACGTCATCTTTACAAGTATGCTTAAAGTCCAGTGGTATTGACAAAATCACGGTAACAAAGTCGAGAAGGGGAGATAGGTCTATTTTTGGGAACAGGGTTTTCTTTGGTCCTTCAGGGCCTCTCAAATTAGCAAACTTGTCTTTACATTTGTTGGTAACTTGTGTCATTATTCAGGAGATAAACAACTCTGAACGTTTATCTACTTCAGCTTGTATCTATAGAATGTAAAACGACAAGTTCCAAGACAATCACTGAGATTTAATAACACACAGCAAGTTTCGAACTCATCAGGCCACATTCCGGTGTCTTCCGAAGTGAGGCTGATGACTATAAACCTTCTTATATAAACTCTACACTTGACTAGCCAATGTTTAGTTACTTTAGAGCAGGAGACGCCAAGCCGCCTGCCCGACTTTTCGAAGATACCAGCATGTACGGAAACTTGATCCGAGTCCAAGTTAACGCGAGATATTCCATAACTATTTGATGAGAGATACCATAACTATTTTTTGTTTGTATTTCTCTGTATAACTGTTTTTTACTTTCGAAGAGGGTTTTGGTGTATGTCGTTAATTGTTTTTTTTTATCCCATTTTCGGTAATTGTTTTTATTTATTTATTTACGCAAATCTTACCCACAACTACCTTTACAGATCAGCGATCCAATGCGATAGAGTGGCCAGTGGCCAGTGGGTTTATGATAATGATAAATGATATTATTTCTGTAAGAAGGTTTGTACAAATACTTTTAAATGTCAAACATTTTTTTTAAAATAGATGTGGTCGGCGTTTCCTATCTGACTACTCTGAGAAGAAAGGCCGAAACAAACTCAGAGGTCACTGGTCTCTTTTAAAGTCCAGACTTAATCTTGGTCAGATCATGTGAAGACCATGTGGATTGATGTCTGAAATGGTCTTTTGAGGAAAGAACCACACAGATTGAGTGGACCTGTCCAGTCATTGCACGCATTTGTCAGTAATAGTGCAGCTTAACTCAAAACATAACGAGCTCAACGATTCGACGAAAAATACCAAAGAAAGGACATTGGGTAGGCCGCCTAATTACTCAACCGCTAGATAAAAAAAAATAGACAAAATATGTATAAAATATAACCCACTAAGTCCTTACACAAGAATGAAAATAATCGTAATATAATACTTCACAAAGTAAATATTCATGACGTCATTGTGTATATAATAATAATGAAATGTCAAAGTGTATATAAAATAAAACAAAAGTTATCAAACAGAAAACCATATTCAGTATGCAAAAATTGGAGCAGGTCCCAAGCCTTTTTGTCCTCCAAATAATAAATAAATGAATCACCGCGCGAGCAAACCATTTGGAACCGTTTGAACAATTTAAACAAGAATTTAAATCTGAAATCAAGGAAATGCTTCTGGCTTGGAAGGTCGATCAAGATGCAAATGCAGCAAAGCAATCTGTAGCGAAAATTGAGTTGATAGCAAAGCTTAGTTCTGACATGTCAGAACTGAAACTCCAAACATTAAAATCCAAAACACTAACACCGAAATTCAAGAATCAAACATCGAGATAAAAAAATCCGTTGAATACCTCAGCTCTCAGTATGATGACCTACAAAAAGAAATCAACCGCCTGCAGCAATAAAGCATAGAATACAAGAAGCACTCCGAATCATTGGAAATGGCTGTCAGAGACCTTCAATATAAGTCCCGGTCGTCCAGAATAGAAGTGCGCAACATACCTTCCCAGGAAAAGGAATCAATAATAAAAGACATTGCTAACTTAGTGAACCTGCCGCTAACAGCCTCCCACTTCCGAGATATATATCGTACCCCAGGGAACCGAGGCACCAGCAAACATATAATCGCTGAATTCTCCAAAGTCCAAACAAAGCTCGACCACGAGGTCACGTCACGCGTAAGAAACTATAACAATAAAAATACGAATAAGGAAGACAAATTAAATACGGAGTTACTCGGAATATGGGGCAAAAACAACCAGTCTATGTTGAGGAACATTTATCTAATACAAACAAAAAGCTCTTCTTCCAGGCAAGTGATTTTGCACACCTAAGGAAATATGCATTCTGCTGGACCTCTAATGGCAACATTTTTCTTCGAAAGCAACCCGGAGATAAACAAATTATCATTAAGTCTGAAACAACACTAAAAGAGCTACAGGAATATCTATGTCACAGTTCACCATTAGTGAGAAGAATCTACTTTGTTTTGTCTTCTGTACGTAAGTTATACTACAGGATTTTTACTGATAATTTATTATATATTTATTATTTATCACACTACACTAGTTTCTATTACCTATCCATGGTTTACATGTCAAACACACCAGAGCAATGTATCGTGGCATGCTATACGAAATCGTTTCTTACAAATGGCTAATATTCTCCAATCTACTATTACAGCTGACTTGGTTGAATTTGAAGTGGCAAAATCATATAAATGTCCACCGTCAGATTGCTCAAACTATTTGGTAGGGTCGAACCATCATGTCAAAATTCTCCATTTAAATATTCGAAGTATAAATAAAAACTTTGATGAACGTTTAGTACTGATAAACTTACTCAATGTTAGCTGTGATGTACTGGTACTTACAGAATGCCCTGTGTTGAACGGCTATAATTCGTATTATACAGAACGGACAGCCAATCAGAACGACGGTATTATTATTTATATAAGTAAACATGAATTGTACTATTAAAGAAACTAATTATCTAAACGAAAATTGCCTATCCTGTGAAATAACAAATAAACTCGCATTTGTGGCTGTATACCGCTCCCTGACATATAACACCAGAGCTGAGTTCTACAACTTTTTGAATAGCGTTGACAATATCCTATTGTCCCTTAAAAACTATAAAAATATCTGCCTAATCTGGGACACAAATATAGACATCCGACCTATTGGTTTAGAGGAACGTGCTACCGAATACTTAACATTAAACGCCACTCACGGCCTGTTACCCGCCCACCGGATACCTACAAGAATTAATAGCTGCATAGACCATGTGATGCTTGTGATTGAGTCACATGTTACAGACGACCTCCCAATTCTACTAACTATTAATAACGTACAGCTCTCTGGTAGATCGATGCCGGCCTGCAAAACACCAAAAATTTAATACACCAACCTGAAAACCCACATCGAAGCCGAAGATTTCTCAGAAGTACTTAGAACTAATGACCCTAACCTAGCATCTGGCACACTTACTGAAATATTGAACGCTGCTATAATTAGCCACACAAAAATAGTGACCATCCCTAAAAAATACAGAAATATTCAACCTTGTATTACACCCGGTCTGCTACAATGCATTCGCCACCAAGATAAACTCCACAAAAAAGCAAAAAAATCGCCAAATAATTCAAAACTCTTATAAACGTTATAGAAACTACTGTAATAGTCTACTCAAAAAACTTAAAAGGTTATACGAACGTAATGAACTACGTAAAGCAAAAAACGACCCTAAAAGTTTGTGGAATAAAATCAAAGAAATCACAAACACCAAGAAGCAAAGCTAAATATTAGTAAATTTAAATATTAAAATAACATTTACAACGTGTTGTATATCGTTTTTCGGTAAGTTACACCACAGAGCGATGCAAATTTAAATAGGCTTCATATTTTTGGCCAGAACATCATAAACATAAATAAGGCTGAAAAGTCGAGAAAACTTGCCAAAATAATGATAAAATAACCTAATATTCTAGAATTATTATATTAAATTAACTAATTAGGCAAGTAACGAAACCCTTAAGTGCTCATAATTTTACAAAATAGCACATGGATCACCATTTTGACACCCGAAGACATCTCTGTTCGTGTGCAAATAAGAAAAGTCTCTGTAGATCCAACATCATGGTATCAGCATGTTACAAGTTATGCATAAGTTCACGCCAAGCCCCTGTCGTTATTTAATTTTACTGGTGCCACATGAAACATGTTTAATTACTTGTTCATATTCACAAAGCTAACAATTTTTCTCTGTAAAGTAAAGGTAGTGTGTGGCTTGCAATCGATTTAAAAAAAATCTATAACAAAAAAAAAACTTGAAAAAACTGAAAAGCTACACGGGTAAAAACAGTTTCATGAGTTAGCTTTGTGCATAGCAAAAAAGCTTTCGATGTATTGACTCCGCCAATATTCAATTAGTTGTCTAAATAAGCAAGGAACAGTCATAGATTTATGACTTTAGGTAATTCCGTCACGGTAATAAAACGTAGCATCGTTGCAAAACAACCTGTATGATTTATATTCTCATTAAAGCCACTCCAGAATTGCTATGATTTTTGTAATTTGCTATAATTTCGCACTTCTTAAAGTTGCTAGAAACGAGAGCTTTAGGCACTAGTCTAGCTTCTACCCGTAATCGAAATGTTATTATGTTATATTATTCATATCGTTTACAGGCGACCCTGCTTATTTTAAGATTTTTTTTAAATACTGACTCACAAACCGTATCGTATCAGTCGCGCAGTTGCGGTGAAATTTGACGTTTGCGGTTAAGTGGTTGCCGTAAGTCGTGATAGCAAAAACTCCATATTTTGAATAGATTAGACGTTGGCCCACACTTCACTGTCGTCATTATTTTCTTCAGGTTTTTGCCCTTCGAATCCCAATTCTGATATCGGGATAGGCCCTCATCAGCGATATTACACTTGCACTTTGTAAGTAGGCGTGGATTGTCGGGCGAAGAAAATAGAGATACTAGTTACAGCACAATCACTTTATTTCACTCACAATTTCTTATAAAATAATCACCATGAAATAACCGGAAGGCAGAGGTCCGACATATTAAATGAAAGTATGAAATATAGCAGTAACCAACTCTTTTATTCCAACAGCTTGTTAATAAATTAAATAGATAGCTATAATAGCTCTAGGCGCTACAGCAGGCGCACCGGGCCGAGCCTGCCACAAGAATGATCCCCCTCTTCGCTGCGCACTAGCTTACATTAAGTTGCTTGAGAAGTGGGGAGAGTGGGAAGGCGAACGTCCCGCTTTTCACAGCGTAACTCGGCCCGCTGTACCTACCGCTAACGGTGACGCCGACATACATTTTAATTCAGTTTGTGTTATCGTTTAAATAATTATTATGTATCAACTCCTACGAGAGTTTGGCATAAGGAAGCGGCGTCATGAGCTTTTCCTAGTCTGAACTAAGTTAGTCCTATGATAAGTACTTAATAATATATAACCAATATTACGCTAGTGCACATTAATCCATGTCTTAATAACTAATGGGATCATTTACCTCATCTACCCGGAACCCTGCTGACCGAACTGCACTTCTGTGTCTCAGTGACGTCATTGAGCTAATCAAATTATAAGAGCCCGAGAACGTAATCAGAGGGGCTTTAATGATAACTCGGAGTGTAACGCAAACATTACGCGGTATGAAGGATGTTCATTATATCAACGTGAGGGAGAGACGCAATGGATGCCCTAACCTAATTAGTGCGTCGCTGTGGATGCGTGATAACGGTAATTGATTACTTACTTACTTTCTAGAAGTTCTTGTATAAAAATACTCAAATACTATGTAGTATACCTAAGTGGTCAAATTTAAGCCCTCTTCCTCTCTTCTACTTAGCTGTGACCAACAGGGTCGACAATTATCATTACCACCATAATTCATCATTCATCATTATACCACCTAAGTTGACATTGTGGAATGTAATAAATATGACCGCGCGCGCGTTCAATGTTTGTATGACACCAAACTTACGGAGTTGATTATACAACGAATTTGACAGCTGTCAACTTGACGTAACCCCGGGTACTGGGGAGGCGGCAAACAAGAAGAGGGATCAAGAAAACGTGTCGAAGCCGGCGTTGTTTTACGGCGACTGTGATATTGTAATAGTGATCGATTTATTTGCGCTCGCGCCTCACTTACACGGTGGAACGTCCTTAACATTATAATTCACCCCCGTACGCGGGGCAACACGTAATTATTTGTGCTGGCATAATTAAATCCTTCAATCAATAGAATTAAAAGTCAATTACTAGCTTAGAAAAACACACTGTCGTGTGGATAAGTGTACCAGTGAGCTAACAGTGTTCAAGTTTGTTTTGAAATCCATCAAGTGGATAATGAATAAACACGATTTTAAACAATATCGATTGCGAAAATTATAACACCCATCTGTGAAGCGCATGAGTCATCGTGTCAACGGTCCGATCTAGCGACGTCCGGAGATCATTCCTACGCCCTTCACCCACTCGCTGCGCATCGTCGGCTACATTCGGCTGTACTTCGTAATAAACAGCTGTTTTGGAGATCACCTGCTCCTACGCAGCGCGACAAAGTTGATGATAGCTGAGTGAGTAAGAGCGACTTAATTATCCAGTTAACGCATGCCGCCTGATCATCATTATCTATTCGAATTTTGATTGCCAAAACCTACCTAATAATCGCCATAGATACCCTACCCTGAAGCAGTAAAAATTATGATGCGACACTCACCTCCTAAAAGTCCAGCATCACCCCATGGTACCTCTGAACCGGATCTAAAAACATTATCCACATCTACGCACGATAAATGTAATGTAACCCAGAGAACAAAAAACGGGCAAACAATGAATTGGAGCGTATGGAAAACAAGATGAAGGAAATGAAGACTATGATTACCGAGCTAGTTTCAAAACAAACGCATCAAAGTGATAAAATGGATACCTTACAGTCCGCATTAGACGATATTAGATCACAAAACATGGCCATTAGTACACAAAATTCAGAAATTGGATTGTAAAATGAGGAAATTCAGAAGTCAATGGCATTTTTATCTGATAAATATGATAACGCTATTGTGGATATATCTAACTTACAGGTAGAGTGCAGCAAAAACCAGACAGTAATAAACGCACTGGAACAGAAAATTTACTTTTTGGAAAAAAGTCTGAAAGCGAGTTCGATTGAAATAAAAAACATCCTTAACTCAGAGCCTGAAACCAGTGAAAACCTCACAAACACAATCCTGAAGAGAAATACAGAGTCAACTGGTATGGTTATTGTGGAATTTTCGTCCCCTACACTGAAAGAAAAATGTCTGACGTCTACTATAAATTACAACAAGATAAATAAGAAAATCGACACTACGCTTCTGCACGAAAAGTGCCCTAAATATCCTTTGTAAATATCTGAAGTCCTCACCACCATGACAAGACGTCTTCATTACCTAGCACGAGAATTTATAAAGAATAGTGACTATGAACAATGCTGGACGGAAAATGGAAAGGTATACGTGCGCGGGAAGCAGGGCATGCCCAGTAGATTGATCAAATCAGAAGACGATCTGAAAAACTTGCGCAAACGAAAGTGCCTAAGCTCCTTCATTTCATTACACCCCCTCTTGTTTAAATTACCAAAATCTGTTTTGTTTATAATTTTATGCTAAATATTACTAACCAAGAACTAATTTACACATATCTACACTACTACTTTAAAATCATATTAAGAATCTCATCATAATCAATCACAAATAAAACACACACTATTTCACTATTTTCACATTATATTATACATTATACATACCTCATACATACATACACGTAATAATTTGCACGGGCGGTTTACGAGAACACATTATGTTGCTAAAACACTTCTCCATAGAACGATAATTTGAGTCGTAGTTGCATTAACTTCGAAACACAGAATTAAAAGCAATAATAAAAGTTTTAACATTGAGAAATACATCGTTAAACTTCTTTAATTTACTGAACACACAAAATATCGATTTAGTCTGTCTCGGATTCGGCGAACTATGACCTTGACAACTGTGTTCCGCCTAATTTTAAGCCAAACTTGTCACTCAAAATACTGAATCAAAATATCCGTACGATTACAAAAAATATTTCAGGTTTCTATACAGTCCTAGCTAGAACAAAAATTGAATGGGATATTATTACATTAACAGAGTACTGGCTTCCTGGCACACACAGCATACCTGATTTGGACAGCTATAATCGTTATAGCACTATCAACAATCTTACACAAAATGAGGGTGTTGTTGTTTATGTTAGGTGGGAGCTCAAGGTCTCCGTAGAAGAACCCACATTCTTAAATGCCAACTGTCTCCAAAAAAAAATAGACCAAAATACATAACTTCTAGCAATATACATATACATCTAGATATCACAAACTATCTGAATTCCTTAAATGATACCTTAACCAAGATTGCACGCTACAAAAAAAAAAAATTTGCGGAGACATAAACATTAATATCCACGATCTATGCCGTGACCCAAACAAGCATAACTACCTAAACTTGTTGGCGTCACATGGTCTACTGCCTGCCCATACACTGCCCACCAGACAACAAGCATGTTTTGATCACTTTGCCTTAAAGAGTCAGCGGCCTGCTTCTACACTTGTTGCTCATTCTGCACTGACTGATCATTACACGGTATTGCTGTTTCTATCAAAAGAAACCAAAACTGCGGCTATGAGAGAAGCGGATTACCGCTTCTCTCATAGAGTCAATCACGACCACTTAGACATGGACATTAAACAACTAGACTTTAGTGACGTCTATAACAATCAAGATCCTCATGTAGCAGCAGAAACTATGGTTAAGCTAATAATACAAGTTATAGTGGTAAATTCATAACATCATAACATCACGCCTTGTTTCCCCGAAGGGTTGGGCAGAGGTGTACCTGTACACCCACATTTCGCCAGTTATGTTTAAGTCCCATGTAATAGGGGGCGAGCCTATTGCCATCAACCGGGCACAAATCCAGACTCCGGGCTGCTACTGAGAAATTCCAGATAGAAAAACTCAATAACACTATGCCCGACCTGGGAATCGAACCCAGGACCTCATGCTCAGCAGTAGCGATTGCGACCACTAGACCAACCAGACAAATTCACAAACTACCAAAGTGCCAAATCGTAAAAAATATGAAACCATGGATAACCCCAGGGCTTATTCGCTGTGTTCGCCACGGAGACAATTTACATAAAAAATTAAAAAAGCGCCAAATAACTTTTGTAACAAATTATTAAAGAAAATAAAAACAGAATATGATAAAATCAAATAAGCAAAGCTGGAGCAAAGCCCAAGCAACTATGGGCCGCAATAAATAGTTTGACAAATAGGACTAATAAGAAAGAAACTCCATCTCATCTCTTAACACTGTCATCTACTCCAAAGATATCGGTTAATTCTGTTAACGAAATCTTTGCTCAAATTGGCAAGCAGATTGCGGAAAAAATAATAAGCCCACCAGAACCTATGAAATTAATCAACAACAATAACCTGAATTCAATGGTTTTACTGCAAACGGACGAAGACGAGGTTGAGGCATTATTAATGTCCCTTCGTAGTGATTGTGCACTGGGATGGGATGGAATATCAAGTAGTCTTCTAAAGAAATATAAAGCCTCTGTTGTGCCTCCGCTTACATATATTTGCAATCTGGCTCTCGCAACAGGTAAATTCCCTAAAGTCTTTAAAAGATCAATCATACACCCGACCTACAAGAGTGGGGACAGAAGCCGTGTCAGCAATTATAGACCCATAGCTGTTTTACCAGCCCTGTCAAAAGTTCTAGAGAGGATAATGAACAACAGGCTTGTTGAGTACCTCGAATAACATAGCCTTATATCTCCAACACAATACGGTTTTCGGTCTGGCAAATCAACGTTCGACGCAGTACATGATTTGACAAACTATGTTGTCACTAACCTGGACAAGGGGAAAAAGGTGCTGGGCATATTTTTAGACCTTGCTAAGGTATTTGACACGGTTTCTGTGCCCATTCTCAACCAAAAAATGGAGATTTTGGGAATAAGAGGGCTTCAAGTTGAACTTTTTGTGGACTACTTGAGTGAGCGTACCCAGTGCGTTAAAATAGATAAACACATTAGTGACGAACAGACTGTCTCATATGGCGTCCCTCAAGGAAGCATGTTAGGTCCCACTCTGTTCCTTATGTATATTAATTACCTGGGTATGCTCACACTCCCCAGGGGTAGGATTATAACATTTGCAGATGACACGGCGCTCCTCTTTAGCGCTGATACATGGGACGAAGTTTTTTCAAACGCGCAATTGGGCTTTAATACTGTGTTAAGTTGGTTACGCAGTAATGTTCTAACACTCAATGCGGAGAAAACCAATTATATAACCTCCTCTCTTAGAGCAAATGGTAACGTCCCAAACACCCCAGCGCCCTACACAATAATAGCACACGATTGTCCAAAACCGCACCATAACCATATATGCACCTGCGCTCACCTTTGCAGCACGAGACATGTTAAGTATCTGGGAGTTATAATCGATGGTACCCTTAGATTCCATGAACACATTGATACATTAAAAACCAGCTTGCGCAAGCTAATACATATATTCAAAACCTTGAGACTGGTGGCTGATGACAAGTTTAAGAAATCAGTATACTTTGCTTTGGCTCAGTCACTCTTAACCTACTGTATCTTTGTCTGGGGAGGTGCTCCAAAAACTACAATGATTGAGTTGGAGAGAGCCCAGAGAGCTATCTTAAAAGTGTCTTCATTCCTGCCTTACCGCCATCCCACAGAGCTCTTATACAAGGAGGCAAAAGTTTTGACAGTGCGTCAACTATTTATTCTAAGCATCATCTTAAAACAGCACTCATTAAATAACTATCATCCCACGGCGTCACATCTCAAAAGACGATACAACCCCGTAGACCGCCGTCTACTACACCAATCAACTACCCAGTATTCTAAGCGGTTTTTCTGCCACCTAGGTGGTTTTCTATATAACAAAATAAACAGGATGTCACCTATAGTTAACCTCACTAAAACTATGTGCAAAATTAAAGTTACTGCCCTAATACAACAACAAAATTACGAGGATACTGAAAACTTCCTGACCTCTTTGGTGTAATTAATATCGCAGCTATAGCAACCTAACAAAATATAAACCCACCAAAAAGCGCCTAACACACATACACACACACACGTCGCTCACACTGACCAACACCACACCACACACACACAACTCCACACATAAATAAATTATTAAACTAAATTAGTTTCACTAATATTTGAGCCACCAATGTTTTTATAATTCTTTTGTTGGTTGTCAGTGTACAAGTACATATCAAAATTAAATGTAAAACTTTGTAAAAGGGCGGAGACCTGATGTCCTGAAATACAGGCCTAGAGCGTAGTTTAGGCACCAGTCTCTCACAATATTACAGTGTTATCTGACTCTGATACTGTATGATCCCTTGCTAGATCGTACATTACTTTTAGATGAGGGATGAATGGAATGAAAGAAGGTAAAGTATTAAAAACACTACTATATTGTTCCAATGGTACTTAAAGTAAAATGAGCTTAATGGACTGATGGTGTGGGAATGAATTGAGTGACGTGGCCCTTGTTGACTGTAACGAGAACGCCTGGCTGACTTGATAGCCCAACGCGAACTGAGCTAATTGTTATGAGTTGAAATGAATATGTGGCGTAAACTGCTGAATTGCAGAATGTGCGGTTGCACCGTACATGCTCCCGAGCGGGAAGATGAAAATGAGATGAACATGAAAAGATGAGTAACAAGGTGAAGCCAATTGGTCCTTATACTAGATGATTGACAAGATGTTTCCAATGGATCCTTATTCTATGTTTAGAGTCTCTACTTGAACTCCGTTTTACGTGACAAAGGCACTGTACACTTGTCTAACTTATGCACCTTTGGAATTTCACTGTAATCTGATACACACGGAATTTCACTCTGATTATGCGCACTAACACTATATTGAACCGTGGACGATGAGCTTGAGGGCCCCGCCTCTGCCCGTGCCGGTGTCGCGTAGTGAGCGGCCTGTAGACTCGAAAATGCGGCCCTTGCCACCTCGAGAGATGCGGTTCGCCTGTTACGCAGCCGTCTTACCATGAAGACTGCTCCAACCACCAACGAAACTCCGATCACCATATAAAATGCGGTGTAGTGATGGATATCGTGATAAGAAACTTGAATTGGCAAATTTTCACTTGCTTTAACAATGCGGAGTTGCTTCTTGATCTCGTCAAGCTCCTTGTCGCTCGAGAGGAGTTAAAGTTTTCTATCAGTGGACTTGGGATGCCTACGTCTATGATATGATTGATTGGTTCTATCTCAGGCAGCTTGAAAGATGGTTTTATTTCCAAAGTGCTAAAGCCTTCTTTGCGTGAGTAAACCGTAAAACTTTCGGTTTTAATTAGACAGTCGTGTTCGACTCCCAATATGCCTGCTTTTACTAACTGCCCCGGCGACACATTATCGTCGCATAGAACTCTTATTTGACACTGACTACAGCAGAAAAATGCATATTTGTTTATTTTGCTAAGATCTGTCCATTGATTCGAACATGTCGTAATGCTGATCTTGCATTTACTGGTATCAGGTTCTAATTCACATAACTTTTCCTCATTCTTCAAACTCAAACTCAAACTCAAAAAATTTATTTCAATTAAACCATTTACAGGCACTTTTGAATTGTCAAGGAGTCGGTCAGTCAGAAATATGAAGCTAGTTGCCCATTCCAAAGCGTAGTAGGTACCTATGGAGAAGAACGGGCAAGAAACTCCATGGACACTCTTTTAAATAATAACGTTTTTACATATATCTTAGTTACATCGATTAATGTTGACACTATAAGTGAGAACGATGTACAAAAAACCGTACACGTTAAAAGCGTCCAGAGTGCATCAAAACATAATTAAAAACAATCCAGCTAATTAATTATTAAAATAAGCCGTGGCAGCTAAGAGATGACCAGTCCCAACTGACGGCGCCCGATCACGAACATGACGCATGGATCAGCACCATTCAGCTCAACCATTTTGAAGGGAGCTAAATGATCCGACACACGCGCCACCGTCAACGAGACATTTGAGTGAGCATGACATACTATCAGCCGCCAAGGCACATTCAAGTCAATCTATGACATTACCCGGTAAATGGCAGCTCTATAGTACAAAGTACTCACATCTGTGCAATGCATCTATATAATAAAAAGGAGATTGAGTTTATATAATGCAAATAAATTCTTACTATCTTCAGCAGCTCCAACAGTGTTTCAAATGTCAATTAATTAGTTGTGGTGTGGAGCAGGACCGGCATTAAGCCAGGCATTTTTATCAGTTATGTAATCCTCCAACCTATAATATGCCTGCCTGAATAGTGTGCGTTTGACAAAGGATTTGAATTTTGTCTCATTCAGTTGAAGTATGTGGGGAGGTATTTTATTATAACATTTTAGACAGTACCCCATGAAAGATGAGTCTACTTTAGCCAGTCTGAAACCTGGTTGAACTAATAGGTCCCGATTTCTAGTACTATAATTATGTCTTTCACTTCTTTTACTGTAAAGATGTAAATTTTTTCTTACGTACATGATGTTTTCATAGATGTATTGACAAGGTACAGTCATGATGTTAATATCCTTAAACAATTCCCTTAGAGAATCGCGCCTGCGGAGATTATATATGGCTCTGATGGCTCTTTTCTGCAGAATAAAAATAGACTCGATGTCTGCAGCCCGTCCCCAAAGTAAAATACCGTAAGACATGATACTATGAAAGTAACTAAAATAGACCAGCCTCGCGGTATCTACATCAGTAAATTGACGGATTTTTCTGACAGCGTAAGCTGCTGAACTTAGCCGTCCTGCTAGAGATGTTAAATGAGGACCCCATTGTAGCCTTGAGTCGAGCGTGATCCCCAAGAAAACCGTTTTATCGACGAATTCTAGCTTCTCTTGATTCAATACTATCTCACAATCACTACTCTTGACGTTTGGTAAAGAAAATCTTATACACTTAGTTTTATTTCCATTTAGTACTAAATTATTAGCCGTGAACCAATTTTGGACCAGCAGTAGGGCGTTATTTACGTCGTCAAAATTTGAAGCACGTCTATCTACCTTAAAAATCAAGGAAGTATCGTCAGCAAATAACACCATTTGTGGTTGATTTATTAATAAATGGAGTAGGTCATTAATATATACAAAAAAGAGGAAAGGACCCAATGTCGAGCCTCTTGGAACACCCATTTTTACCTTTAAACCAAGTGAATTGACACCATTTATTTGAACTTGCTGTTGTCTATCATTTAAATAAGATTTTATTAAACTGAGCGCAAGTTTTCCAAGTCCGTAATGCTCAAGTTTCAAAAGCAGGGTTTCGTGATCGACGCAATCAAATGCCTTGGAGAGGTCACAAAAGATCCCTATGGCGTCTTGAGCCTCTTCCCACGCGTTAAAAATATGTTTTAATAAGGTAACACCAGCGTCGGTCGTACAACGCCCTTTGGTGAAACCATACTGTTGCTCGTGAAGGATTTTATTAATATTAAAATGATTGAGCATCTGATTAAGTATTATCTTTTCAGAAACCTTGCTGAAAGCCGGCAACACGGACACAGGTCTATAATTATTAGTGTCTTTACTGTCCCCGGATTTAAAAAGTGGTATTACCTTACTGTATTTCATTAGATCCGGGAAGACTCCTTGATCCACACACAAATTAAATATTAAGGCTAAGTAAGGTGCTATAGTTTCAATTATGGAGGTACAGACTCTAATAGACATTCCCCAAAGATCTTCGGTCAATTTGATCTTGATTTGCTTAAAAGATTTTATTACTGTTAAGGGGTTAATATGCTTAAAGTTAAATTCAATCGGGCAGGCAGAAACATTCGCCCTCATTAAATCAAAAGCACGCGAGGGCGAAGAATTTAAGATTTCAGTGGTTTTTAGTGAGTTTGAGACCACGTGACGTCTCCAGTGTGTAATCAGAATTTTGCTTTTTGATCCTGTTCGTTTCATTATTGATAATTTTCCAAACCGTCTTTATTTTATTGTCTGCTGATTTTACCTTGTTGCTAATGTATAAGGCTTTAGCAGCCTTACAAGTGTTCTTAAAAATTTTTGAGTAAGAAGCAACATACTTATTAAAAGTTTCCGTGTTAATATAAGGCTTAAGGCCATACAGCTCGAAAAGTTTTTCCCTACTTTTCCTAAGTCCTTTAGTTGCCCAGTCACTAAATAAAAACTTAGGGCTGATACTTTTAGACTTCTTCTTAAAAATATTATTAAACTCGGTTTGAACTACCGAAAAGAATTCTTTATACAAACTATTAACATTATTCATTGTAAGGTCCTGATTACTTAACTTACAAATTAAAGTGCTTTTAAATTTATTTAAATTGACAAATGTTATTGGTCTGGATTGTATCTGCACTTTTTGTATCGCTATGTTGGACTCAAACGGTTTGACCGCTGTGATCTGAAGGGAGATAATTAACGATAGCTTTATCTAAATAGTCGCAGCAACAAAATACATTATCAATACATGAAACAGAAGTTGTAGTTGTTCGGGTTGGTTCTTGAGATGATAAATCGGCTTCTCTATATGACATAGATAATTTTCGAAATTATCACGTAGACACATGTGGACATCGTAAATAGACATCGGTAAAAACGAGTCTTTCTTCAAATTGATTGCAACATGTTCAGCAATCGGAGTTAAAGTCGCCATGCTTAAGTTACCTACAAGTTGAGGTATTGGAATAATTTTCATGATTGCAAATGTATCTCTGGACACCAGAGGCAACTTCAATTCGAAGATTAAAAATTCTTCAGTGATTCTTGCTTTGACGGTCAATAAATGATAAATGTTTCTAAAGTTATTTTGTAAGTTATTGATCGGTAACGTAAGATCCTTGGAAAGATGACTCGATATTGTATTCAGAGTGTCCTTCAGTTGTTCTGGTGACAATAAATGATAATTGAGTCTCCCGTGATAAACATCTGTTATGGTATCTAATAAACTTGTTTGAATGGTTTTTAGTTGTCTTAAAACATTGCTTGTAGCAATTGCTCCCGTACTGAAATCTTTCATGACTCGATTTCTCTCTGATTCGTTCAATAAAACGTTCTCCATCTTATCTAACTTGATTGATAGTGAATTAAGCATCTTGTGTTGCTTATTAATTGCTTGCCCGTTCCTTTTCAAAACGTTGTATTCTGCTTCAATGACCGTTGTTTGTTGTTTCAAGAGCGAAAGCAAATGATTTTCATTGTCATGTATTGATTGAATATCTTGTTTATATTGCTCTGCGAATCTCTCATCAAGTACACCGAATAAGTCGTTTGCTAAATAACCTACAACGTTGATAAGGCCTCGCTTGCGGCGGCGCAGGTCTCGTGCGCGGCGCGTGCTAGAATGCTGATTCAGCAACAGGTGGTTATAGTACTCGAGTTCTGAGAATTCATGCTGCAGTTGAACTTGTATGACGTCACAATGTGACATTTCTTTAAACTTGTCGCATAACTGATCCAAGTAGCTAAGATATTTACTGCATGCTTCTGTACCTTGCCAAAATGAATTCATGTCATAGTAAGTGACTGTCTTCCATTCATCTCTGATTAATTGCATGTTTGCAATTTTGTCAAAATAAAGACCTTGATTGTCTTTTAATGGTGTAACATTGTATGCACAGTGGGCTGTGGTCAAAATGCTCACGAAAGACAACAGTAACATTACCAGCGAAGAGAAGCTGTAGTTTACATTTTTGTTTTGATATGGCTTGCCATCTTTCACTTCGTTGGAACGCAACTCTTGTTTGTCGATTCTATCATTCACTGGGAGAATAGACAGCTTCAGAATAGGCCTCTTGATAAGCCCATTCTTTGTTTTCAATGTGACCACCCTGACGTGGCCATCGGCACCGGGATGCAGCTGGACGACACGGCCAACTGCCCACTTCCCAGGTGGTAAGTTTACATCGTTGATTGTAACAATGTCATTTAGTTGAATGTCTAGTTGAGAATGTCTCCACTTGCTTCTTGCTGACAGCTGAGTGAGATATTCCGTATGCCAACGTTTCCAAATATCTTGTACTATCTTTTGAGTTAAATGCCATCTCGTCCGCATATCTGTTTCTGTTTCTATTATAGTCATGTTTTGATTAAGATTTATAAAGCTTGACGGAGAGAGGAAATCTAAGTCGTTGGGATCTTCTGTCAGTGGACACAGTGGCCTCGAGTTAAGTACTGCTTCTAATTGGGCCAGAACTGTGCTGAACTCTTCAAAGGTGAGCTTTTGCTCTCCAACTACTCTTCTTAAATGATATTTTCAACTTTTGACCGCAGCCTCCCACAGCCCTCCTGCTGTAGGCCATGAGGGCGCATTAAAATGCCATTCGATCTCCATGCTGGTAACTTCTTCGATGAAGTCTTGATCGAATGTTTCTTGTATCTGCTCCAGTTCTTCTTGTAAAATTTTGTTGGCGCCGACAAAGTTCGTACCATTGTCGCTGTACAAATGTTTCGGCGAGCCCTTTCTTCCAGCCATTCTTCACAACGCAGCTATGAATGCTGATGATGTGAGGTCTGAGACCAAATCTATATGAACAAGCTTGGTCACCATACAGACAAATACAACAACGTAGCCCTTTGTGGTCTTGATACCACAGCCCTTGTTTGCCTTTATGAGCACGTGCCCTGTAAAGTCAACGCCTGTATGTTCAAAAGGCTTTGCAACGTTACATCTTCGTCTCATCATCGTCTTGTAAGGCTGATGCGTTGGAAGACCACTTTCTTAAATTGAACCCTCCTGATTTTAACAACGAGATTAAATCTTGCTTTAGTTTTACTGCTAACTCGACAGAATGCGATCCGTGTAGAACATCATCCATGTAGAACGACTGCTCCAATGCCTTGATTGCAACACTGTCTACATTGTGTCTCTCATCTTCAGCCAATTGTTTTAAAGTCATCATTGCTAAAAATGGTGCGGCCTTGGTGCCGTATGTAACAGTGCATAGTTGGTATACCTGATGACGTATGTCAATGGTATCCCTCCAAATGATTTTTTGAAATCTTTGGTCCTGTTCATTTAGCTAAATGAAACGGAACATTTTTTCAATATCTGCCGTAACTACTTGATATTGTCTCCACCTTAATAGTAAAGATTGGAGATCTTGCTGTAGATTTGGGCCTTTTAACATGACGTCATTCAAACTGATTCCAGTTTTTGTTTTTGTAGAAGCGTTGAAAACTACTCGAAGTGCTGTCGTAGTGGAATCATTTCGCAATACACAATGGTGCGGTAAATAATAATCCGGTTGCATGTTACCGGACGCTGGTATCATATGTCCTAAAGTTTTGTATTCTTGAATAAATAATTTATATTGTTTTGCTACTTCTTCATTATTGTGAAATTTCCTTTCCAACTGTTGAAATTTCGCCATAGCTTTATTTTTAGACAATCCCAACTGTGTCTCAAAGTTTTCTTGAAAAGGCAATCTTACTTCATACATGCCATTTTCATGTCTTTTTGTGGTTTTCTTGTAATACTCCATGCATTGTAGATCTTCTGCGGATAAATTTGATGATTCTGTGATGTCTTCGATCTCCCAAAATCTTTGTACTTCGTCCACTTGATTCAGGACTACGTTACAGTGGAAAGTTCTGAAATTGCCGCATAAGATCCATCCCAGCCGTGTCTGTTGCGCGACCGGTAGTGATAGATCGGCCCTGATAATGCCTTCTAAAATTATATGGGAATAAACATCGGCTCCCAAAAGGATGTCGATAGGACGGCTGACATTGTATTCTGGAACGGCTAGTTGCATGCCGGCCAGGTGTTCCCATGTTGGCTTGGTAAATGTACATCTTGGTAATTGATTAATCAGCGTGTCCATGATTACCACATCTGTGTTAAATGTAAAATCATTAAAATGTGAACAACATGTTATGTTCGTAACGCCCTTGCTACTGCTCTCCTTCTCTCCTATCCCGCAGATGACGGCCCTGCAATACTTTCTTGATAAAGCTAGCTGTTGTGTCGCTCTGGCTGAGATAAGGGAGGCTTGAGAGCCTTGATCTATTAGCGCACGCATTTTGTGGTATGATCCGTCACTTGCTTGAACTGTGATCATTGCATTTGCTAATAATGTTTCGATCACGTTGTTGCCTTGTTGCGAAACGTGATTTTCTTGCGATTCTTGTTTTTCCGTTCTAGTTGCTAGAACCGCTGACGTGTCATTCTCCGTAATTGGGTTACATGAAGGCTTAATGTGAAACGCTTCATTTAAAAGTGTGTTATGTTTGCCACGACATTCGCGGCAGCGTCTTTCTGACGTACATTCTTTATCCCCATGCGAATAAAGACAATTTTTGCACAAATACAATCGTGTTATAGCTTGTCGTTTTGCACTTGGTGTCATATTTAAAAACTTACTGCAATAGTATAAACCGTGGGACTCTTTACACAACGGGCATGTTAATTCGATATTATTTACCGAAGTCTTACTTGCTGAATATTTATTCTTGAAATTTGACGATGATTTATTTTGCTGGCTTGTTGATGGCTTGGAATTTTCGTTTTTCTTACGCGAAGATTCCAATGCGGTGAATCTGCTCTCTAGGAAGCTTAGAAACTCCTTCAATTTTGTCAGTTCTCTGGGTTTCTTCAGTGATTCCAAATAATGATGATGCGTGTCCGCATCTAATTTTAGCAGTAAAATGCGGACGATGAATGGATCCTAGCTGTCTATATAAACGCCTAGGTTCTTTATTGAGTTCAAACACTCTAGTGTAGTATCGTGAGTTTTCTTTATTTGAGGGACGTTTGCTTGTTGTACTTCTGGTAGATTTAGCAGGAGATCTAAGTGAGATGTAAAAATCAACCATGTGTTGTTGTACCTGTTGTTCAATATCTCCCAGCAAACAGTGTAGTTGCCAGAACTGATTTGTAAATGCTGTATCAAACGTTCAGCTTCTCCCCGCACCTTGCTTTTAAGAAACTGCATCTTGTGGGCGCTTGATAAGGAGACGTTGCTATGGATAGCTTCAACAAACAAGTCCTTAAAAGACACCCAATCTTTGTAGTTGCCGTTGAAGAACGGGATGTCAATTTTTGGTGTCCAATTCTCCTTGTGAACTACAGACCCTAGTTTTCTATTAATTGAATTTTTTAATTCATTGTATATAGTTTCTTGCTTCGTATAAGACACCTCATATTCTTGATCCGTACCCTCCAATTCGCTGGCTAATTCCCAATGTAAGGAATCTATGATAGACCATCGAGACTGTAAAGTACGTAAGGCATCTTTTAACTCCCACTTTTCAGACATAAAATCCAAATTTATCCCTGTTACAGTGCGCTGCAGCGCCCTGAAGTTGCTTGCTTGTTTCTTCAACATTTCATCAAGCTAGCAAGCTTGATGAACCTCTGGAGCATACTTCGACGGGCGGCAATTGACGTCCCACCGGATCTTCTTGCTCAGACCGTGCAGGACCTTGTTCCTCCTGTGTAGAACCTCCCTGTTGAGCTTCTTTCATCTTAATCAACAAAACTTGATATTGTTGATTGATGAGTGCCTTGGTCGAGGTGTATAGCTCTTTTGTTCTTTCGTATACACGGCCACTAAAATACGGATGAGACTTGCTTTCTTCCGTAAGAAGGCGGTCGTGATTGTACTGGTAATCGGACCAATACTGATCTAAGTTTTCTAATCATCGCTTGAAATAGTCGGCAGTCTTACGATCCGCTGAATCCTTTTTTATATTTGTAACCAACTTTAGTATGGCTGTATAAAGTTCGTCCTGATTTGCATGTATGGCCTCCATGACGAGGACTTATTTAAAGTAAGAAATAAATGGAAAGATCTTACTTGAATGTTCTTGATAACTGCTTACGGATCCTTGGTGATCCTCTGAGACACTTGCTAGCCTCAGCTCTTGATGATTGAACGCTCCCTGAGACACTTGGTAGTCTCAAAGTCTTAAACTTCTGCACTGACCTCCTGATAGTCTAAGGATCCTTGTTGATCCTGAGCCACTTGTTAGACTCAGTGTCTGAAACTCACACGCTCAGCACCTGATAGTCTAAGGATCCTTGTTGATCCTGAGTCACTTGTTAGACTCACTGTTTTATAGTCACTCAACACAACACACAAGATTAGAGTCACTGGATAGAGTCACTGGATCCCGCTACACTGTCCACACGCGCGAAATGGACTTTATAGCGGGCGATGTTCACTGCCGAAGGACCAAAAAGAATGTATGATCCCTTGATAGACAGTACATTACTTTTAAATGATGGATGAATGGAATGAAATAAGGTAAAGTATTAAAAACACAACTATATTGTTCCAATGGTACTTAAAGTAAAATGAGCTTAATGGACTGATGGTGTGGAAATGAATTGAGTGACGCGGCCCTTGTTGGCTGTAACGAGAACGCCTGGCTGACTTGATAGCCCTACGCGAACTGAGCTAATTGTTATGAGTTGAAATGAATGTGTGGCGTAAACCGCTGAATTGCAGAATGTGCTGTTGCACCGTACATATACTATGTAATATGTATTTTTGTTATAATGTGGTGAGAAAATAAAAAAATAAAAAAATCATTCCTTGACGTGATCATGGACTTGTGTTTATTCAGAATATTATTTACTTTTATTTATTAGGAGATTTAAATCTCCTCGCCTTCATACTCACGCATAAGATACATTAAGATCTTTCCTGATAAAGACGACGTATTGCCTTTATCATAAGTGGGATTACGAGTACTAGGAGGAGACCAGTGAAATAACTAACTTAAAACAATAAGTGATCAGTGAAGTTATCAATGAACAGCTGTGTCAGACTTCTTAAAATTAGAAATGGAAATTCTAACAACGCCTAATCTTTGAAAGTAACGCAAGCGGTCCATGTAAGCCACCTTTCAATTAAACTTGGTTTGATTATGAAAATCCCAAAGCACACACTGATAGAAATTATTGTTAACAGTAAAGCTTTTTTGTGGCCTTGATGTATTAGGTACTGCGGGCCTATTACGAACTTTTAAAAAACCAGGCAAGTTCCAGGCAATTCATTTCACGGGCTGTTTAAATTTCGTATTATGACATTCCTAGTTCTTAGCGACTTCACGCTGGGTAGTTTGTCTATGGCTGGCTTGTAATTCTCTGACGTAACGTTCAGAAACCCAATTATATATTTGTAGGGAAGTTACGGTTTTGTTTATCTCACGCATTTTATGAATGAATGAATGAATGAAATGCACCGACCCCAGCGTGGTTTAACCAGACTCGATTAATCGAATGAACCCCAAGATTTGCACTAGCCCCTGAAGCCTCATGCTTCATGGTGCTACAAAGACCATTGCATATCAAGGAATAGACCGGGGGGCACTGTAATGGTAGGGAAGACGTGCCCTTAGGAAAGGATAGGAGTGTGAGAGCCAATCGAGTAATGCACCCTAAAATTAGCATTGGACTAGTGGAGGGGGGGGTAATTTGTCTATGGGAGGGCATCTTTTAAGGGCGTCGCAGCCGGTCGCTGCTATGATGTGTTGTTCCAATATCTTCATCTGAGGTCTCGCTACTATCCGTTTCCGGTTTGCTGTATATCTCGCTAGCAGCCTTTTAGATCTTATCTCGTTCTTCAGCCGTGTCCAAGTTGATTTCCTTTTCGAATTAAGTCCTGTCCTGTTTGAGGTTGTCATTCCAAGTGTAAATAGGTCGGCCGACTTTTTTGGATTTTGCCTTATACTGCATTGCTGCATGTATGGTTTTCGTCGTCTGTGGACATGTGCGGGATAACACATCCTATGATTCTTGATGCGTTTGGTTAAGGTTTTTCCGTTTAAAATTTCATGTCGGGCACACATGATGCCTACTCACTTCCTCTGGCTTCACCGCGGCGGACGATACTCCTCTTACTTTAGTTTATTTTTTAGCTGTTTGTCAGGAACAGTTTTATTATTGTTATAAGTACGGCATTAAACCCTTGCCTAAAATACAGGAGTCCACTGATGCTCCCCGCGCTAGCATTGGTCCTTCATGGGTCTCGTCGTCTAAATTTCAAAAGTAACGGTCTCGAAAAAACAATAAACTTCGAACTCGAGGCTCTTCAGTTGCGGTCTTCAGCGGGGACAGTATCAGCAGGAATCATCAATACCTTGTTGAAGAGACTTTGCGTAGCACTGTACACGTCCAGAATACGAAGTCATCCAGACGTCGGTCGGCGTCGGACTTCGGACCCGTCGAATGGTCGAGTCGTCGTCACGGGCAAAGAAGTACGAAAACTGCAGATCATTGTTTTTCCAGTGGATGGTTTAGACATTTTGTGAGTTTGTTCCAAGTTAATCCTTATTTATTTGTTTATTAGTCTTATTTCATATGTTTAATTAACAACAGTGTTAAGTGAATGTTTTCATATATCTTCAAGTATTTTAGTGGCAATCCTTCTTATCAATAGTCTTATATTTTTCTAAAATCACTTCTATTCTTATAAAGCTATCGTATAACGGTTAGATAATCCACCTGTTTACGCAATTCCTTCACTTCACTATAATAGCTGATAACTCGGCCGTCTTCGCATCAGCTGTTCCTTAATTCGCACCTAGTCATTCATAATCATATCTCATCATCGCTATGGCTAACGAAAATGTTGAAAAATCGTTAAAAAACGCACCTGTATGAAATCTAACCTCAGCATTTTAGCAACTTACTAATATGCGTAAGATTTCATAGTTTTAAAATTATGCCATATATACTTGTCCCCATTTTTTAACAATAACCTATGTGTTGGTGTTAATTTACGTATTATTACTTGTGTTTTATGGTATTCATTTTTGTATTGTGGCATTGTTTACGCTGAGCCAGTGGTGGTAGCAGACAGTAGAAGCAGAGATTGCATTTTTATTAAGTAAATCATTTTGGAAATTTTATCTGCAATTCAACGCAAGCCTGTCATATGTCAACTTACTGCTGTGCTTACTTAGTAAAGATTACTTATCCGCTCTTCGATAATTTCCGGAATTCACTTTACTCTTTTTAACTTCTTATCATTATTCTCCTACTATTACTTTATCATTGCTTGCAATTTATGAGAAATGGCTACCTGCCTCACTCAAATAAAAGCTGAAGAAGTCTACGCTGCAATCCGGGCAGCATGTTGGGAATCGAACCCGACACAACATTGCGCGCGGCCTGCACGCGTAGGCTGAGTGTACGGCGCGGCATCCACATTCTACCAAGACGGAACAAAAAAACTCCTTCGAACACTAAATGTTTTTGCAGCACTTTCTAACTAAACACTTAGCACTGGGACCGACCATTTGTGACAAACCATTTTTTGTTTTTGTCACCCCCGAGTTGTGTACCTGAAGCACATTTTTATAAGCTTGTTGCTACAAAATACAGTTTCTTTTAGAACAATGCTTTAATTTTAATTTCATATTTAATGACATAGGGTTTGTAGAGCTTTAATACATAATTTATAAAATAATCACGATTTATGGTGAAAGCGGAGAAATAGCGTGATTTCGGTTAGAAAACTGTTCAGGGGCAGCACGCACCGAAAGAGTTAACTTATACAGCTTCGAGGCAAATGCCTCAAATATAAGGAACGATCTCACCAGGTTAGCTAGCTCGGGGTAGTCTCCTCAACCGCAGGCCGGGAATCAGGAACGCACGTATACCACCTTTGCACGGTTCCAAATTATTTTAATTTCGACACAGATGCACAGGCTGGAAACTCGCGCCATATGTTGAAAAGACGTCTGAGTCGAGGTCGAAGGTTCCGGGCCTACTCTCCCATAGATTACTTAGCAGCCGTGCCAGAAAATGTACAATTATCAGTAGCGTCAGTAGGTACCCACCTACCTAATGCAGAAACATTTTAATTTCAATGACCTTGAAATACGTTCTGTGTTTTTAAGGAAAGTAATGTGATAGAGGAAACTGTTTATGAAAAATAAAATCGTTTGTTTGTTTGTGTATCATATAAGGTACGATCACCATTTGATACATTAGTCTGGCTTATTTCTAGCCCATCTTTGAGTTTATTATAAATGGTATTAGTGACATCGCGTCACAATTTACATTTGCATTACTATATTTATTTAAAACCAAGACCCAATAAAGATTCAAAAGGGCTTATTGTGTTCAAATAATTTCACTAAAACATTCCGCATTCCAACAAGGCGCGTCACCGTCACCCTCACTGTTTTTGCAGCGCTTTTGAACTTAACACTTGACACTTGGACCGACTATTTATGCGGCTGTTAAACCTTTTTTTTTTTAACCTAGGGCCGGACTACCTGAAGCACATTTCTGTAAGCTTGTTGCAACAAAATACAAGTTTTTAGAAACAATGCGTTCAGTTTAATGATATGACAAATCATCCGCTCTTTACAAGTTAGAGCACACGTTTACAAGGTACAATTCTGACGCGGCAATTAGGATGTCTTCTCCACCCCAGAACGCCTCGTTGAAGGTTTACTCTACTTTGATACATTTGTTAGCCGTATTTTCTGGGAATAAATGCTACAATTGTTAACATATAATAGGTTAGTGTCTAGGTCAAGGTAATAAGTTCTTGTACGAAATCTAAATCGACAGCGTACGTTTTGTTTTGAGTTGATAACATCCTACAAAAACCCTTTACCAGAATGACTCTTGAGATAACAACCGCCAAACCTCAAGTTCACGACCCTGCTGACCCGCTAGGCCCAACTATAATTAGATTAAAGCTGAAAGTCAAAACTCAGCCCGATTGGCTTATTTAGCCTTTTGGCCTTATCAAAAACAGGCGAGCCGGACAATGAAACTTGATCACAACAGATCCAGGTTTTCCTCACTTTTAGGCTCTTTACGCAAGTTGTTCATTGCCTTCGAGCTTGTTCTCGTTGCTCGTTGGAGCCTTACATGATTTGCTATAAATTAAAACAATAGCTGAGCTACGTGAGATCTTTGTACTTTCTTGTTGAGAATTAAATTTCCTTAACCATAGAATGGATTGATCTCACCAAATTCGAAGCTCAGGATCGGCAAGCAGTTCCTCGCATGTATGTAGGTGTACAGTTCCAAAGAATTGTATTTCGCGACACAGGGCACACCAGCAGTTTCTTAAACACTTATCACTTCGTTGTCCGAAACTGGGCGCAGGGTTGGCGCACGCTTTTTATTTTTTGTCGGAACATAGCCGAGACAACCGCTCGCCACGATGACTGACAACCGACCTGTTTATCTCACGCATTTTATGATAAAAATAATAAATACCATATATTAAACTAGTTAGTCTAGTATAATAGGTGAAAATATGAACGCAATTTATATTGTGCTATTCTAGATTATAATAATTTATATAATATTTGCTGTTTGCAAATTGTAACGCGAGGTTTCCGAACGTATTCCACTTGAAGGTCAGCGGGGAATTCGACAACTTCAATGAAAGTATTGTTTGACAAACATTAGAGTATAGTATAAACAAAAATATACTCCGTATAGTATAATATATAGTATAAACAAAAAGATGGCGAAAGTGTTATTGAGTATTTCAATTAATATTCATGTTTTTAACATGATATAATATTAATACAATGTAAGTTTTATTTTAATAGTGGATTAGCGTTCTCGCCCTCGCCTCGTCGGCGAGTTACCTAACATATGTTCAGCTGGAAAGATTGTTGGAGTTTTTATACTACTTCCAAGAAGTATGAAGAAATCTCAGTGATTTGCATCTACTATAGAAAATGTTGGCTGGGACTGGGACATTGAATGAGAGCCTATATCACCAGTGGGGCGTTGGTAGGAGCCAGTAGCATACTATGATAATGCAACCAAAACCTAAAATGAGAATAATGTTTAGATAAAACTTGACGTAAAGTTCATACTAAAACAACTACCTTAGTCTTCACGGATAAATCCGTGGATTTTGTAAGCCCGTTATGGGTTAAAGGTGAACACCAAAAGGAAAGGCCGTTGTTAGGATTTCGATAATACGTTTATTATCCTTTTATTTATTTAGTGGAAAGTGTAACACGAGGGATATTTTTACTAAAATATTAATTAAATGTAATGGTTTAAAGTATAGAGTTCAACCTGGTGAAGCGCAGTCTAAATGTGTTGGTTCTGACGGACAGTAAACCTTGGAGTATTAAAGTAAAGTACTAAGTTAAAAACCAACTTGCTTATGAATATTAATCCTAGGGGTTTTATTACTAAAATATTAATTAAATGTAATGGTTTAAAGTATAGAGTTAATCCTGGTGAAGCGCAACCTCAATGTGTTGATTCTGACGGATCTTAACTTTGGAGTATTATACCCATCGATGGTGGTTGGTGCCACGACGTACATGTATCGCGGGCCAGAACGGCCTATCTGGTTTTGAACTTGCTTAGTGTTTTTCTTTTCCATTCGCCTTCCTTCATAAATAGTACCAAAAATACGGTAGCACCTGCCAAAGCCAACATTTCTATGTCACTTGCAAAAAGGTCTCGAGGGCCATCAAACCGATTCCCTTACTCGTGTTCAATAACAGTTGCTCATATGTAATGTTCAGTAGTTGTAAATGGCTGCGTGTAATAAACTGTCACGTACATGTATCAAGTGTTTCAGTTCTAACGTAGAAAGGATACTCTACCTGATCATAAAAAGGACATAATATTGTGTAGTGATTTGTTTATGAACAATGTGTATTTTGCATGTAACAACAACAGCATCGCTGGATATATTATTTTTCTAGGGTCGTGTTTATTTGGAACACTGCCTTTCCACTTTGTCATAGTTATATTTATTATGAAAATTACATTATAATTATATATAGCAGTTTTTGAAGCGGAAAAGCTAGTCCAACACTTAAACATCAGTTCGGAAAATTATCAATTATGTTGGGACATCTTAAATCATAGATACAACAACGAAAAGCTCATCTTTACCTCGAAAATTAACGCACTTCTAGCAATACCTAATGCAGAATCAAGCAGATTATCCAATCAAGAGGATGTTGGGTTCTACCAATGAATGTCGTAATGCCATAAAGAATCTCGGTGTTAACATATCAAACTATGACCCGCTTATTGTGCACCTGCTGTCTCTGAAAATGGACAGCGAGACGCATGGGGAATATATTCAATCGCTAACTGATCCCAGAGCACCACCGACACTCCACGAATTCCTTAGATTCCTGGAAAACAAATACACTGCTCTTGAATCATCGAACGAAAAAGAATCGGAACATCAGCCTAACAAACAAAGCAAACCTAATCAGCACAATAATAAGAACGATGAAGGCAAACCATTTCTCCGAAATTCAACATTTAAAAGTTTTGCTACGAACAAAGCACACGATACGTTTCACAGCAACGCTATAGCAATAAACACGAAGTCGGTTACAGAAGAACAACAGCCCAGTTCACGAGAAAACAGGACCCGGGACACTGTCAACCATGTTTCAAATGGAAGCATTGTAGAGATCCTGCTAGCCCTCGTTCGAGTGAAAGCACGAAACGGGATATACCACACGCTGCGTGCTCTTATTGACCAAGGCAATAACCATCAGGAAAATGGGCCCAGGGAAGAATCACGGAACTACATCCCGGAAAAGATGGAAATGTCCGAGCGGTTGCGCACGAAAAATGGATCAATAAAAAGACCAATAACAAAACTATCGTTATTGCCCATCAATGAAAATCAAACAGAAGAGCAAGAACATCAAATATCGGCAACTAACGTACCAAAGTACCAAAACAACGAACACGACAATCGTCACCAAAATTATGCAACCTACTTTATAACATACTCATGATAATTATGGTGATGGTATCGACAGTAAGAAGCGAGTACAAGTTCACAAGCCTGAGCAGTAACCAAAGCATGTATTTTGACAACGTAGCCAATATGCGGTTACAACGCGAAGAGTGGAAGCTAATAGTTTATTGCGAAATGGCTCCATATTGGCGAGGAATAGACGTACTCAACAAATATAAGAATTTACTTGAAAACATATGCTCATCAGATCAAATAGCAAAAATTGAACTGTAACATTATAAACAATTCTTGGGTCGGGAGCACTCTGGATACGGTAATAAATAATACACGTAGTAACGTACTGGCACAAGTATAATGACTGGCTGAATCTCAGCACAGTCCTACCTGCAATACTTAATAATAGACAATCTCAGCTTACCCACAATAACTTATTACTACATACATTACACCTCCCTTCTTATTCAATAAACATTAATAAAGTTACATAATATTTATACGCATAAGTATAAGCTGTATACATGAATATTTATGCATACTAGACTGAGTTGTTACTTATACAATTAATCTATTTCAAATCGGACGACCGGTCTGCGTATTCGTTTGGAGCGCGTCACTGGAGGCGTCGCCGTCGGCTCAGCATCGCAGCTAGGTGTGTCAATGGCTGGAGGTATTGGAGGCACAATATTTACTTCAGGATCACTACTATCTTGGCCTACCATATTTTTTTCTTTTGTATTACCTAGCTGATCTTTAATCAAATGTCTCGACTCCGTAGCTTCTACTAATCCATCGGCTTGTAACGGCACAACAGTCTCACTTCGGTCGCCTGGTTCTTTGTTATCCTCATTTCCTTGACAAGGAACGTCTGACAGCCGAGATCGGCGCCTGATTTGATCAATGTGTCTTTTGAGAAGTCGACCATCGCTGCTATCCACCACATACCTACGAGTACCTTCTACCTCTCTCACAGTTCCTTTCACCCACTTGTCTGACGCACCGTACAGTCTCGCCCAAACCGTATCACCTTCGCACAAGGTTCGTGACTTAAGTCCCTCGCTCTCTGTCTGCCGACCCTGTTTCTCCCGCACCCTATTTTCTAATGACCGTTGCCCCCGTAACAAGTCAAGCCGAGAACGGAGTGAGCGCCTCTGTAGCATTGACGCAGGTGTCTCGCCTGTAGTGCTGTGCACTGAATTACGGTAAGCTAACAGGAATGTTTGTAAAGCTGTGTCCACATCAATGCTGTCCCTATACGCCTTTTTAATGGCCCGCTTGCAAAGTTTGACCGCGTTTTCTGCCGCACCATTCGATGCGGGGTGGTATGCAGGTGAGAAGTGTTGGCGTATGCCATTTTGTTTTAGGAATGAACTAAACTCTTCACTTGTGAACGGAGGCCCTTGATCTGAAACTAACTCCTCAGGTAGACCGAATCTAGCAAATGTAGCTCTTAAAACCTTAATGACGTTTAAAGCATTTGTGTGTTTCATTTCAAAAATTTCTATCCACTTTGAACTTGAATCCACCAACACAAGAAATTTTGTACCCTGATATGGCCCTAGGAAATCTATATGTAACCTAGTCCACGGCTGCGCGGTATAGGGCCACGGCTGCGGCGGCGCCCGCGGTGGTGCGTCGGCCTCCGCGGCGCACGTCTCACACTGTTTACACATTGCTTCTATATCAGCATCTACATTGGGCCACCAGATATAACTTCGGGCTAGCCCTTTCATCTTCACTATACCTATATGGCCACTGTGTAGTTGCCTTAAAACAAGATTTCGTAATTTTGAGGGTATTAGCATTCTATACCCCCACATCAGACACCCGAATTCCGAATATAATTCACGACGTCTATTGAAATATGGTTGAATTTCCGCCATTGCTGAACACTCGTTTGGCCAGCCAGACTGTACGTATGACATTATTCTACATAACTCAATATCTTTTTGCGTAGCCTCCTTAACATCATTATGCGTGATTGGTAAAAAATCTTCTACAAAATGTACATACGTACTGTCCTTCCTATCTGTATCTGAATGTAAGTTTGTCTTATCAGGCAGACGTGACAAGGCGTCTGCGCAATTTTTTTTTGATGCAACATATTCTATGCTATAATTATATGCGGACAACAGTACTGCCCATCTCTGTAAACGAGATGCTGCCATAATTGGTATTCCTACTTTATTGCCAAAAATATAAGTCAATGGTTTATGGTCGGTTTTCAGCACAAACTTTCGACCGTACAAATACTGGTGATACTTCCTGACTCCGAAAACTATCGCCAGAGCTTCCCGATCAATCTGCGAATATGATCGCTCAGCTATAGTAAGTGACCGCGAGGCATAAGCTATCGGACGCTCCCCGCTCGGCGTGATATGGGACAGCACGGCGCCGACCCCTACGCTACTCGCGTCGGTAGTCAGCACGAGTGGCAACTCGACCGAGTAGTGTGTTAGTACCCCGCTACTAGCTAACAACGCTTTAACCTGACCAAACGCATTCTTACATTCCTCACTCCAATCATATTTTACACCTAATCTCAATAAATTGTACAGTGGGGCTAAAATTGTACTAACGTTCTTTATAAACTTAGCATAATACATAACCATGCCTATAAACGCCCTCAGCTCCGATATGTTCGTCGGTGCCGGCGTGTTTAAAATCGCCTTGACCTTATCCGCACAAGTATGTACACCATCTTTACTGATAACATGCCCTAAGTAAACAACTGATTTAGCAAAGAATGAACATTTGTCCCTTCTCACTCGCAAACCATACTGTTCTAATCGGTCAAAAACTTTGCATAAATTACTCATGTGCTCGGACACTGTGCGCCCCGTTATGATGACGTCATCAAGGAATACGCCTACCTGTGGTAAATCTACAAACATTTGTTCCAATCGTCTCTGGAATATGGCCGGGCTAGACGCAAGACCATACACTAACCTATTATATCGGAACAATCCCTTGTGCGTGTTAATAACCGTGTACTTCCGTGAATCATTTAGCTCCAATTGAGCATAAGCTTGGGAAAGGTCTATCTTACTGTAAAATTCCCCGCCGTTTAACCGAACTAGTAAGTCTTCAACCCTAGGCAGTGGATAGCGATCGACTTCTATTACCTTATTCAATGTGAGTTTATAATCGGCACAAATCCTTATGCTACCGTCCTTCTTTACGACGGGCACGATAGGCGTCGCCCAGTCGGAACGCTCGACCGGAGTGAGAATGCCGTCCCGCTCCAGCTGGTCCAGCGTGCGCTCCACCGGCTCGCGCAGCGCATACGCCAGCGGACGCGCGCGCATAAACACTGGCCGTGCGCCCGGCCGCAAGTGAATGCCAACCTTACCACCAGTGAATCGCCCCAAACCGTCCGCGAACACTTTAGAGTATCTGGAACTAAATATGTTTATATCAAAATTGGTTCCATTACAAATATTATTGTTATTTACATAAGTATCATAATTCAATACCGGCAGTTGTATTGTTAACGATGCCATCCATTGTCTCCCGAGTAACATTGTTTTACCATTTTTTATCACATACAAGTCTAACTGCATACATTTGTCTTTATATTTGACCAGAGGCTTAATAACTCCCAGTGGTTTTGTGGTTTCTCCCGTATAATACCTCAAAACAATATTGCTTTTTGTAATTTTTAAGTTACTAAACAATTCATTATATGTGTGCTCATTTATACACGAGACAGCACTGCCTGTATCGCACTCAAAATTCATAATCTTCCCCTGAACCTCTAATGATACAAAAATTGGTTTACACTGCGTTACTGTCAATTCATTAAGTTCAATTATTATTACCTCGTCACTATCTTCGCTGTTCATTACGTCCTCCTCCTTGAACTCGGACTCGACGTTATAATGAAGTGTCAGTCGCGGACACATACGTCGCAAATGGCCCGGCTGGTTGCACACCCGGCATACATAGCGCCCGAACTTGCAAGCGGCCACCTCATGCGGGCCGCCACACGCCCGACACTCTCGCTGTTGCCGCTCCCGCTCCCCCGGCACAGACGCAGGCGCTGGCGCCATCGATGCCGCCCGGCCTACCTGCGGCCGCCTGCGTTGCATGTACTCGCCACGGCCAACTGTGCGGCCACTTCCCGATCCGCCGACGCCGCTCCGCCGCGTACTCATCATCAACTGACAATCCACCGGTTTCTTCGCCTCACTTGTTGCACAAACAGACCCTTCCATTACTGCTGCTGCATCTATCTCTGCCGCCTCCATGCTTACGGCCAGATTATATGCCTTTATGAAATCTAGTTTGGCCTCTGCAAACAGCCTTTGTCTAATGGTCTCGCTTTTAATCCCGCAAGCCATCTGGTCTCTTAGACTTTCTTCGAGCCACGCTCCGAACTCACAAGTTTTTGACATTTTCTTTAAAACAGCTACATAATCTGATACGTTTTCACTGGTAAGTTGTTTGCGATTACGAAATTTATAACGTTCAGCCAACTCACTCGGTTTTGGTTGAAGGTGTTTTTCCATAATAACCGTTATCTGCTCAAACGTTTTTGACTTCGGTTTTGCCGGAGTGCATAAATTCACCAACAATTCGTAGCTAGCTGCACCCATCACGGTAATTAACGTCGGCACTTGCAACTCATTCGCTATTCTATTGACTATGAAGTACTGCTCAAGACGTTCGACGTATAACCTCCAATCGTCCTTATGTATGTCGAACTCTGCAATTCTACCAAGTGACATTTTTTTTTTTTTTTTTTAATAGCGAAATCACCACTAACACACATCGTTTACTTTATCCTCGTCGCCACTAAACAATTCTTGGGTCGGGAGCACTCTGGATACGGTAATAAATAATACACGTAGTAACGTACTGGCACAAGTATAATGACTGGCTGAATCTCAGCACAGTCCTACCTGCAATACTTAATAATAGACAATCTCAGCTTACCCACAATAACTTATTACTACATACATTACACATTACAACAGCATTTTACTTGGTCAGCAAATGCACTGTACGCTCCACAGCAGCCACAAAACATCATTCCAAAATAATAGAAGCAGATACGAATGTAGATGACATGCAACGCCAGCTTTTAACTAATTAATAAATCGAAATGAAATGTCAAAGGTAACTCCAACACCTCCGAGCGAGCCTTTAACTATACCAATCAGGTAAAAGAAAAACGAGTGATGAATATTAAATTCACCGAAACATCGGTAAGCCGAAACTCGTTTAGAAAACATAAAGCGTGAACGGAAAACCCAAACTCCTGTTGATCTTATGAAACAAGTAATAGATACTTCCTTCGTTGATTTTAATTTATTGTATGCAGTTGCTTAGTAATTACGGGATATTTAGAATGTTGACATCAAGTTTTTAACTAAAAGTAGTGTAATCTAAAGAGGGTTTTCATTTCTACTGCGATTCATGTTACCGTAGATTACTGGCAATACCACAATAATTGTTGTAAAAAGTTATAAAATTATTAGTATTATCTCCTTTATTACATTTAACAAACTTTTAAATTACATTTTTAAATATTTTTTTAAAAATCTGTAAAAAAAACATTTAAAAATATAAAAAATAGTATCCCACCGGTATCGGGAACAGGGTCCAAGCTACCGGCGGTCAGGGCTCCAGAGAGAGGAACCTCCTGACAATGCGAGCCGTGTCCAGAAGTACCGCTTTCTGAATCAAGCCCTTGATCCAGCTGCCCAACGAGAGCCTCCTCAGGTGTTTGTCGAGGCTCTTGGCTATTAAGCCATTGGCTATCACGGTTATCGGTACAATGATTGCTGAGTCCACATCCCACATGTCGACAACCTCGCGAGTCAAATCAAGATAATTGATTTCTTTATCTTTCTCGGCTTTCACGAGGTTACCGTCATGCGGGACCGTTATGTCAACAATCATTGTGCGCCTACTAATCTACTCGATCCACCACCACTATATCAGGCTAATTGGCAACAATAGTAATCCTGTCAGTGATGATGGATCGATCCCAGTACAATGTGATATTTCCATTTTTGAGAACTGGGTCGGGCACGTACCTGTAGTACGGCACTTCCGATTTCACTAGGCTGTATTTCAGAGCAAGTTGCTGATGGATAATCCTGGCTACAAGGTTGTGTCTATGCAAGTACTCTTCGTTAGCTAGACGAGAACAACCGGAGATAATATGTCTTATTGATTCCTCCGGACGGTGACATGCCCGACAGATGTCAACCGTGCCGTCTTTCACAATAAATCTCCGGTAATTGTTCGTCATCATAACTTCGTCCATTATTGCACAGACAAAACCTTCGGTATCTCCAAAGAGGTCACCGAAACGCATCCAGGCTACGGACGCTCGAAGATCTACTTCAGGTCCATGTAGGGCCCGCAAAAAGCGTCCGTGAAGCTCCTTACTCTGCCATACTTCCATGCGATCATTAGTGTCAAGCACTACAGGTTTGCGCCAGTTCTCTTTAGCCAAGGAGAGCGGGGTGAGGCCCTTGTCCACCGCGACCACATCACGATGCATCCCCACGTCGGCTTCTAGGAAATATTCCCTGAGACTATCGTGATTATGTATATCTCGCGATTGTGCAGGGTCTTAGCGTTTAAAATGCCTCGACCACCACACTTTCGCGGGATATACAGTCTCATTACCGATGACCGTGGGTGATGCATTCGGTTTGCAGTCAGCAGTATACGGACCCTCCAGGGCATCGAGTTCGGTCTGAGTCCATTTGAGTATGCCGAAAGAGTATATCAAAACTGGCATGACCCAACCGTTAAAGGCGCGCACCTTGTTTCCGCCTGACAGAGGACTATTTAACACTTTCTTCAGGCGGCCAAAGAAGCGCTCCTTCAACGATTGCTTCATGTCAGTACCATTGATGCCCAACGCTTCCGACATACCCAAATACTTATAGGTTTTGGATGCGGAGAGGGCTGTGGCGTTTATGGAATCCGAGAGTTGGGTTTCCACGGATTCCACAATCTCCCCTCGCTTTACATGCATGACCGCACATTTATCCACACCAAATTCCATCCTGATGGCGCTACTGAAAGTTTCAGTTACTTTCAGTAGCTCCATTAATTGCAAATTGTTGGGGGCAAAGAGTTTCAGATCATCCATGTATAGAAGGTGAGATATAACCTGACCACCTCTCCTTAGCCGATAGCCTAGACCTGAATCCTCCAGCAGTGTGCTTAGAGGATTCAAGGCTAAGCAGAACCAAAGCGGGCTCAAACTATCGTCCTGAAATATGCCTCGCTCGATCCTTATCGGCTCGCTATTCTTCAGGATATTCCGACATCCTGGATAGCGAAGGACCATCCTCCATCGCCCCATACATGACATCAAGAAGGTGCGCAGAGTTGCATCTACTTTATACAACTCCAGCACCCTCATGAGCCACGTATGTGGCACCGAGTCATAGGCCTTCTTGTAATCGATCCAACATGTCGACAGATCCTTTCGGGAACGACGAATCTGTTGGCTATTGGCCATATCAATGAGGAGTAGCTCGTTAGTACCGCGGGACCCGTTCCCACATCCATTTTGAGAGGCAGACATGATGGAGTTGGTGTCTATATGTTTGTTAATTTTAGCTCTCAAAATGGATGTAAGCACTTTATAGACCGTCGGTAAACACGTGATCGGCCTATAATTTTTGGGTTCCGCAGTGGGGACTGGGGAACAGGAACTGGGGTAGCGTACCAAAGTCCAAAGCCGTCTGGTACTGAGCTGCCAAGCGAGCGTGCGATCTTGTGAACCATTTGATCCAAAAGTTCTTCAGCCCGTCCGGCCAGACTTCCAGTAAGGCAACGGACGGATTGCACGAGCTACATCTTGGGAACAGATGGTAATAGCCCCCATTTCTGGTATTGGATTGCAGGCTCGCTCGACTTCCCGAGTCCAGTCACCTTCGGTGTGACTGACAGGCACCGACCAGATGCTGCGCCAGAAAGAATACATGGCATCATCATCTGGCAGGCACGTGTCAGCCACACCTTGGTTTGGTCGCTCCCAACCCCTATAAACCCACCTTTCATCGCTCTGGAAGGTGCGATTCTGTGTGTATCGCTCTACTCGCCGCTTATACCTACGAATACGGTTAGCCCATGCATACACTTTCTGCTTCAGGAAGTCGATGCGCTCTGTGACGCAGGACATATAGTTCTGAGAGCTAATATCTGTCCCTAAGAACGCCCGCCTCACAAAGCGCACCACTCTTGGACGAGTATTGCCGTCTCTGAAGCAGATTAGTTTGCCGATGAGCGCTCTGGCCCCACCAATACGGTGTTCAATTCTGCACTGCCAAGCTGGTACGGTTGGTGTCGGTCGCGTAGCTCTAGCGTCATTGGTAAATTTGACGTGAGCTACACGACATGCCGCTACAGCCGCGCAGTACAGAATCGAATGAGTATCGGTGAGGTCTCCGCGGTCATCAAAATAGTTTGATAACTGCGAATCCAGGACCGCCACCAGCGCCCTATTTTTGTTATGCATAGGCAAACGAGGTAAGCGTGGTCTAAGTTCGGGCGACATGAACCGATATTCCCGAATCGCACACTCCAAAGCGTTCCTCAATTCCTCATTGCACTGGGTACTTACGTTTGTAGCCCTATCATCACTTCCCTCGTCAGCTTGATTTGTGTTGGACTGTGATAGTACCACAACAGTCTGCGACGGGGGGGCGATGACATGGCTACTCTGCATTTCACTTCGCAGGTGATCAAGCACAGTGACATCCAACATATGATTACGATGGATGACCCGCACCTGATCCGACAGTCGTGCCGAAACGTTGACAGCTGGCTCAAGCACCTGAATAAGAGAGAGCATCCGAACACGGTACGCGGTCAGATTGTTGCCCCCCTCTGTAGCCCCATAGTATGAGCGCATGACGTTTTCATTGATGGATCGTATCCATCTCATGCACTGCACACTTCCGCCGGGAGCTGCGACCCTATCAGAGGCCGGTGGGCCTCGAGGTCCTAAGCCGTCCAGCGGCAGCAGGTGGTGGCGTCGTGGATGGGGAGAAATACTCGTCGCTCGAGCTCGACGCAACTACCGCGGCTGGTGTCGTCACAGCGCTCACAGTAGCGCTGGGTACCGGCGGCGGCGAGGCGGAGCTGAGCGATGAATCCGGAAGTGGTGGGCGTGCTCGACGTGCGGCTGATCTTGTCAACATAGTCCTCATTTTTCTATTTCGTCAGTGTATTTCGTTCGTGTTCATGTTATTTTTATCGCAGGTGACATCTGTCATGTCACCTCCGATTCTGTAGTTTTTGATTACATTTCTTAAATTTTTATGTGTTATGGTCTCTTTTTTGGTGTTATAGTAATTTGCAATTTCCAGGTTTGGTTTCTATTGAAAAACTATTGTTATACTTGGTCAAAATTACTTTCACTGATATTATTAAATAAAATTGAAAATTCAGATGTTTGTTGACACGGTGTTGCCATATTAGTATTATTATTATTATTGTAAGATAAGTCTAGTAATCACCAAATATGAGGTACACCTTGGAGAAAACTTTTAAACATTGTAACATAAACATAAGGACACTTTCGATACACGATAAACAGTCAATCAGAAGGTATGAAATGCTCATACATACAAAAAGCTTATGTTCAGTGGAACACAAATTTTTCCATTAAAGCGACGATTGCCTTTAATACCTACATACTCTCAACTCTGTTGAATTATTCTTTTTGACGACTTGGAATATCCCGAATGCCTATTTGCTTTGTCTCATTTTACCACTACTCGGTGTATGAGTATCAATGGAAATAATTGGTAGTTAATTATTAATATTGTTTAAGTAATTAGTTGATTAATGATTAATGATTTATTTCAGTAAGTAGGTTTGTACAAACACTTTTACACGTCAATCATATTTCGGTCAATCATTTTAAAAACTAGATGAGATCGGCGTTTCCCATCTGAGAATAATGGCCGAAACAAACTCAGAGTTCACAGTTTCTTTAAAAGTCCAGACAAAATATTGGTCAGATCATGTGAAGATCATGTAGATTGGTGTATTAAGGAAAGAACCACACAGAGCATGTAAACCTATCCAGTCAGTGCACGCATTTGTCTGTAATCATGCAGCTCAACTCAAAACATAAGGAGCTCAGCGAATCGACGAACATTCCCAAAGAAAGGTCATTTGGGTAGTTTGAATAAAGTACTCAAACTGCCAGACGATCATTAAAACAAAGTGAATGAAAAAAAAGAGAATAAAAAAACTAACTCAAACATTATTTTATTGAAATTAAACCATTTACAGGCACTTTTGAATTGTCAAGGATTCGGTCACTCTGAAATATGAAGCTAATTGCCCATTCCAAAGCGTAGTAGGTACCTATGGAAAAGAAAGGGCAAGAAACTCCATTGACACTCTTTTAAATAATATTGTTCTTACAAATATATCAGTTACATAAATAATGTCATAGAAAATCTTATAGAATGATGTACGAAAACCATACCCGTTAAAAGCGTCCAGAGTGCAGCAAAAAATAAATAAAATCAATCCAAAAATTAATTTGTATAATAAACCGTGGAAGCAAAGTCCGGATAAGATAAGTAACCAGTCCCAACTGACGGCGCCCGTTCACGAACATGACGCATGGATCCAACACACGCGCCCCCGTCATGCGTCAGCGAGACATTTGAGTGAGCATGACATACCATCAGCGGCCAGGGCACATTCGAGTCAATATAAGACATTACCCAGTAATTGGTAGCTCCATAGTACAAAGTACTCACACCTGTGCTATGCATTTTTATATTATAAAAGAGATTGAGTTTATACTATACAAATAATATTCTTACAATCTTCAGCAGCTCCAACAGTATTTCAAATGTTAAATAATTAGTTGTTGTGTGGAGCAGTACCGGCATTGAGCCATGAGCCAAGCATTTTTATCAGCGATGTAATTCCCTTACTTACGAGTATAATACGCCTGCCTGCATAGTGTGCGTTTCATAAAGATTAGATCTTCGTCTCATTCGTTGAAGTAAGTGGGGGCGTACTTTATTGTAATATTTTAAACAGTACCCCATGAAAGATGAGTCTACTTTAGCCAGTCTGAAACCTGGTTGAAAATCAGGAAATCAAAATCCAAAGTGGCCATTACCAGAGCTCTTCCCACGGACAACTGTACGTAGAAGGTTTATCAAGGGACAAGCAGATGTTCGAGGTTCTAAAATAGTTTTTTTTCGGTTGCTACATTCACTTCCTTGAATTCTTTTACTTTACGTATTTATTTTTGGGTAACATTTGATGGAACTTTTAAAACAGGAAGCAGAATGCAAATCGTCCAATTTAGTAAACTGTTATAATAAATCATAGACTCGTGTTCAGTTGTAGTTAGATTGGCAGTTAACTGTAACAGCTGCTTGAGTGGCATTACTTTCTTATCTTATCTTTATTAGTAAAACAAAATCGGGTTAGCACACACTCTGTGAAAATTCAAATGTTTACCTATTACGATTTAAAAAATACAGCCCCGTTACAGATTGAGCGATAGATGAACAGTGAAGCCTTAGTAGTTAGGTCCCGTTGGCACCCTTTGGGTACGAAACCCTAACGATAATTTATAACGATCGTATGAAAATACAGTTTTGGAAAGATCATAAAATAATGTTTAATGTGTCTACATGAAACATTATTTTATGATCTTAATAAAAGTTTTATTTTTCTGCTCACGAATACAATTCGAACTGCTCAAAAGCTCAATTTTATTGCTAACGACGTCAACCCCTTTGTTTTCATGAACACAAAACTTAGTTCTAAGAATTAAAACATAACATAACGCCTGTAATCCCAGAAGGGTTAGGCAGAGGTGTACCTATAGTACATCCACATTTCTCAACCGGGCACACATTCTAAATCATTGATATAAAAATAGTCAAGGGTAAGAAATCCGTCAAACATCAACAAAATTGTGTTGAAGATGTTTTTAAACTGTTTGCTGTATACAGGTTGGCCAAAAAGTCGTGGATCAAACGCAACTAGGGGTTAGGTGGGTTCATCAGCTGCAAAAAATTGATGTAAGGGAGGTCCTTAAGGTCAATCCCTGCAGATTTATAATTTATCTTGTGTTTTTATGAAAAAATTGACATTTTTTTTTACTAATTCTAATAAAAAAAATGAAAAATCTACATCTTTTTTATCATTTTCACTAGATTGTTACTGATGAGTCCATGCGTTAGACATGCTATTTACTCGTATGGTTGTTTATTAGGTGTGTTGAAGGTAATATTAAGTTATACGAAATTTGTTTTTCTCAAATCATAACTTTTTATTTACTTCAGACCCCACTGTGAAAAAAAAATACTCTACTGAAAAGTGACCCTGTATTGACACTAGTTTGTAAGTTGTTTGATGTCCTTACTAACAATATTGGATTGTACTGACAAATAAACTATATTATTATTAATATGTCGTTTATTTATTTTTATGCTTATTTTGCTACATTTTTAAGTATTTTTATAAAACAACTAAAAAAACATTTAAAAATAGAAAAATAGTGGTCCGCTGGTAGCGGGAGCAGGGTCCAAGCTATCGGTGGTTAGGGCTCCAGAGATAGGAACCTCCTCACAATGCGAGCCGTATCGAGGAGTAGTGCCTTCTGAATCAGGGCCTTGATCCAACCGCCTAACGAAAGCCTCGTGAGGCCATTGGCCGATACGACAATCGGCACAATAACAGCCGAGCTCACATTCCACATGTCAACAACCTCGTGTTCTAAGTCGAGATATTTAATTTGTTTCTCTTTCTCAGCTTTCACGAGGTTCTCGTCATGCGGTATGGTAACATCGATAATCATTGTGCGGCGCGCTAATCGATCTATCACTACTATGTCAGGCTTATTTACGATAATAGTCCTGTCTGTAATGATAGACCGATCCCAGCCAACGTGACAAGGTCATTTTCGAGAACTGGGTCGGGCACATACTTGTAATACGGTACCTCAGAATCCACATGTTCATATTTCAAAGCAAGTTGCTGGTGTACAATCCTGGCTACTTGGTTATGGCTGTGCAAGTACTCGCCGTTAGCCAGACGAGCAGAGCGACAACCAGAGATAACATGTCTGATGGACTCACCTGGACGGTGGCATGCCCGACACACGTCAAAAGTCCCGTCTTTCATAATATGTCTCCGGTAGTTATTCGTCAAGATAACTTCGTCCATAATTGCACAGACGAAACCTTCAGTTTCCCCGAAAAGGTCACCAAAACGTAGCCAGGATACGGACGCTAGGAAATCTACACCAGGCTCATGAAGAGCCCGATAGAAGCGCCCGTGAAGCTCCTTGCTTTGGCATACCGCCTTGCGGTCATCGGTAGTAAGTACTACAGGTTTGTGCCAGTTCTCTTTAGCCATGGAGTGCGGGGTAAGCCCCTTGTCCACTGCGACCACATCACGGGCATACCCAATTCGGTAAAAAAAAAAAATCCCTGAGACTGCACACCTCGCGGTTGTGGAGGGTCTTCGCATTTAAAAAGCCTCGACCCCCGCACTTTTGCGGGACGTACAGTCTCATCACAGATGATGCATCCGGTTTGCGGTCAGAAGTGTACGGACCCGCCTATCCAGGGCGTCAAGTTTGGTTTGGGTCCATTTGAGTATGCCGAAAGAGTACATCAAAATCGGCATGACCCAACCGTTGAAGGCGCGCACCTTGTTTCCGCCCGAAAGAAGACTAATTAATACCTTCTTCAGGCGGCGAAAGAAGCGCTCCTTCAACGATTGCTTCATGTTAATAACGTTGATGCCTAACGCTTCCGACATAACCAAATACTTGTAGCTTTCGGATGAAGAAAGGGATCTAAGGTGTATGGAATCCGAAAGTTGAATACCTTCGGATTCCATAATCTCACCTCGCTTAACATGCGTGATTGCACATTTGTCCACACCAAATTCCATCCTGATGGCGCTACTGAATGTTTCAGTTACCTTCAGTAGCTCCGTCAGTTGCAATTTGTTGGGGGCAAAGATTTTCAAGTCATCCATGAACAGAAGGTGAGATATGACCTCACCACCTCTCTTTAATCTTAGCGATTGCTGCACCGGGCGACGTCATTCAACGCCGGCTGTCGCTGAAAACCAGCGCTGGGGCTCTGTCTCGGATAGGGTCGTAGCATTCAGCTGAGCGATGGCCGTTTTGCGTGGATGTGACGCATATTTTCCCCCAACTCGTTATTTTTGGTGTTTGTGTTCAATCACTGCCATGTTTACCGCAAATAAACGTTTTTTCTTTCTTCTTTCCTTTCTTCTTCTTCAACCGATAGCCTAGACCTGAATCCTCCAGCAGTGTGCTTACAGGATTCAGAGCCAAGCAGAACCAAATATTGGACTCAAACTGTCGCCCTGAAATATTCCCCGTTTAATCCAGACAGGCTCGTCATTCCACTGGATCTGTTGACACCCCGGATAGCGAAGGACCGTCCTCCATTGCCCCATACATGACCTAAGGAAGGTGCGTAGAGTTGCATCTATCTGGTACAACTCCAGCACCCTCACAAGCCATGTATGTGGCACCGAGGGTTAGGCCTTCTTATAATCTATCCAGCATGTCGACAGATCCTTGCGGGAGTGACGAACCTGTTGGCTAATGGCCATGTCAATGAGGAGTAGCTCCTTAGTACCTCGGGAGCCGTTCCTACATCCATTTTGAGAGGCAGACATAATCGAGTTACTGTCAATGTGTGTATTAATTTTCGCTCTCAAAATGGATGTAAGAAGTTTATAGATCGTCGACAAACACGTGATCGGTCTACAATTCTTGGGTTCCGTGGGACTACCTGACTTATGGAGCAGGTGGGTAACGCCTGTTAATAGAAACTGCGGTAGCGACCCAGACTCTAAGGATGACTGGAACTGAGATGCCAGGCAAGTATGTGAACTAATAAGCCATTTCAACCAAAAGTTGTGCAATCCATCCGGTCCTGACGATTTCCAATTCGGTAACGGACGGACTGCTTTGGCAACGTCTGATGGCGTAATTAAGACAGTTTCCATTTCTGGTATAGTTTCACACACTCGCTCGACATCTTGCATCCAGTCAGCGAGTGTGGCAGACGAGTACTTTTTTATTATTATTATTACAAGTTTTGGCGCATTTAATAGGGATTCTGAAAAGGTATTACACATTGCCATCAGTGGCTTTAATATCTATCTAGGACGAAAAAACAAAACAACGATTGTGAAATAATTGTTTTAATAAAACAAAACATTTTACAATAAATGCTCAAAATTCCTGCCTCTGACCATAATACTCGTACATAATCTACACCGTCTAATCAAATTCCTACTTTACCTACGGAATGCACCTCTGTTGTTGATAACTTGTACCCTAGCAAATTCGAGCTTCTGTTGTAGTTCTTGTTCGCTATTGGTCTCTCCTTGATAAACTATTTCTAAGTTGCCCCAAAGTAAAAAATCTAATGGATTTAAATCGGGTGACCGGGTTAGCCACGCAATAGGCCCGCCTAGACCAATCCACCGATTGGGGAAGCGCTCGTTCAAATTATCTCTAACTGCTCGAGCGTAGTGAGGCGACGGGGGCGCCGCACTGTGTGCTGGATTCCGGCTTTCATAGTCTTATAACCTTAATGTTTCAAGTGTCGACCTTTATACTTGAATATGATTTGAAAGACCAACTACATGTCTAAATATATCATGATAATGGAATAATATAGGAAAAATAACTAATAGTTTTTCTTTTTTGAAAAATTTGTATGGAGTTGGTAAGAAAAATCATGATATCTCCGCTCTCGCACAATTGGCCGTTATTTTTTTTCAGTGGATTAATCCATATATTATTTGGAATTTTTTTGACATACGCCATGACACGGCCAAAGGTGCGAGTTTTTTTTTTAAATTGACAAAGATTATTTTGATTTTCAAAATTAATTTTGTATTAATAATATAAACTTTACGTCTATACTAGTAGGCATTGCCTAAATAATTTATCAGACCACAACTTTCAATTACCGCGTCAAGAAATGGTAACATTCCTTCTTTTAATTTTGCACTCGGTAGTAAGTAGGGTATAAGTAACACAAACCTTCTCGAGGAGCTCGAGCGGCAGTTTGCTGCCCAGAGGGCGGCCCCCGCGCCCCCGGCGTCACTTCCGTCTCGATTCCGCCAGCGGTCCAGTCGTCGCCTGCGCATGCGGATGCGGAGATCGAAAAGATCGCCCGCATCTGCATGATGCAGTGCGGCGGGATGATTTACGCCCGGATGGAGGTGTTGGAGTCGCGACTCCCACCAGCCGCGACCCTCCGACCCCCGCTTGCGGCGGATAGGAGGAGAGCGGAGGAGGCCGCCGCCGGGACGAACTCCGCGCTGGGGGGCAGAAAGCCCGCGCAGGGGCCCAAAAAGCCCACGCAGGGGCCCAGGAAGCCCACGGGGGCTTCTCCCGCGCCACCTCCGATGACCGCGCCTCCGACGACGGCACCTCCGGTGACCGCGCCTATCGCGCCTCTGGCGACCGCACCACCTCCCACCTCACCTCCCAACCAGGATGCCGAGGGGTGGACGACGGTGGGGAAGAAGAGAACGAAGAAAAAGAGCGGGAAGAACGCCGACGGAGCACGGGCACCGGCCAAGAGGCCCAAAAAGAAGTCGCGAGGATGGCTTAGGGCCCCACGCTCCGCGGCTGTGGTGATCACACTGCAGTCCGGAGCCGCTGAGAGGGGCGTCACCTACGCGGCGGTACTCCAAGAGGCGAAGAGCAAGGTCGCGTTCCCCGACCTTGGGACTCCGTCCGGCTTCAGATTGAGGCCGGCGGTTGCGGCTGCTCGAGGTGTCCGGTGCCTCCAGCCGCGAAAGGGCGGACATTCTAGCCGCCAAATTAAAGGAGGTCCTCAGCCCGGAGGACGTTCGGATTACCAGGCCGATGAAGACCGCGGAGCTGCGAGTCGACGGCCTGGATGATTCGACGACCCCGACTGAGGTCGTGGTCGTCGAATTATCGCCCGTGTCGGTGGATGCGGGCGGGCGAAATCCGCGCCGACGTCCCGGGCTCGGCTCGATTTGGGTGAGGTGCCCGGTGGCGGCGTCGAACAAAGTAGCCGACGCTGGGCGTCTGTTGGTGGGATGGGTTGCAGCGATAGTCAAACTGCTGCAGCCCAGGGCCATGCGGTGCTACCGGTGCCTTGACGTCGGGCACGTCAGGGGCCGATGCACCGCCGAAACGGACCGCAGCGATGAATATTATCGCTGCGGCCAGCCCGGCCACAAGGCGGCCCAGTGCTCCGCGGCGCCAAACTGCAGCCTCTGCACGGCTGCAGGGAGGACCGCCGGGCACAAATGGGGGTCGAAAGCCTGTGGCGTGCCCACTAACAGAAGGAGGGGAAGGGGCCAGAAGGGCTCCTCTTCGGCCGAATCCCGGCCTAAGAACGGTAAAGAGGGGGGGATGGACTGCGCATAAATGGCGCTGTTCCGTCTCCTCCAGGGCAACATCAACCACTCTGCCAGAGCTCAGGATCTATTGCTCCAGAGCATGGCAGAGTGGTCGATTCACGTGGCCGTAGTCGCCGAGCCGTACTGGGTCCCGCCCAGGGATAACTGGGTGGGAGACCTGGACGGTTTGGTGGCCATCATTGGCGGGGCTCTCGTCAGCCCGTCTCGGGGGCACGGCTGGGTAGCCGCCCTTGCAGATGGCGTTGGCATCGTTGGGGCGTATTTTTGCCCAACAAGAGTCTCGCCGACTTCGAGAGGTTCCTTGTCGAGTTGGGTGCCGTCGTGGGCCAGCTCCATCCTCGCCCGGTGCTGTTGCTCGGGGATCTCAACGCTAAGTCTGCTGCGTGGGGATCCCCGGTGACCGATGCTACGGGTGAGGCATTGGAGGAGTGGGCGATCACGACTGGCCTGGTCGTCCTGAACCGGGGCTCGGTCCACACGTGCGTGCGGCAGCGGGGCGGGTCCATAGTGGACGTGTCATTCGCAAGCCCTGCTGTCGCGAGCCGTGTCAGCGACTGGCGTGTCACCGCGGATGTGGAGACATTGTCGGATCACCGATATATCCGATTCGACGTCTCCGCCCAGACCGCTGGCGGCCGCAGAACATCAGTCCCGCGTTCGGACGGCCCGCGCTGGGCGAGTAAGCGCATCGACAGGGAGCTTCTCGAGGAGGCAGCCATTGCTCAGGCCTGGTTCCGGGGGTCGGCAACGACCGGACCCGATGACGTTGAGCTGGAGGCGCTGTGGTTCCACGGGGCAATGACGCAGATGCACGACGCGTCCATGCACCGCGCCCACGCACAGGGTGCAAGGCGCCAGGTGTACTGGTGGTCCGCCAAGATCGCGCAGTTGCACGTCGCATGCGTGGTGGTGAGACGCCGGTACTCCCGCTACCGGAGGAGACGTCGTCGGGTACCCGAGGAGGATGCCGCGCTGTACGAGGTGTACCGGGCGGCAAAGCAGACTCTGTGGCTGGCCATCGGCGAGGCGAGGACGCGATCCCGGGAGAGGATGTTGAAGACTCTCGACGGGGATCCGTGGGAGCACCCGTATAAAGCGGTTCGAGGGCAACTTCGAGCCGCGGCGCACCCACTTACGGAGAGTCTCCAACCCGAGCTGCTGGAGGAAGTGGTAGCAGCCCACTTCCCGGTGAGAGCGGAGCATATTAGCCGCAGAGTCTGCAGAGGAGGAGGAGGAGAACGCCATCAGCGTCCCAGAGGTGACACAGGCAGAGATGAGGGCGGCCGTGATGCGGCTCCGGGCCTCTTGGCCCGGAGCCGCATCACGGCCGCCCTCATCTCGGTCTGGGCGGAGACGTGGCTCCGTCGCCCGACGGAATTCACGGCCTTGTTTTGGCCCTCGCTCTGAAGGAGTTGGAGCCCCAACTGAGAGGACTCTACACAGCGTGCCTTGAGCGGGGCCAGTTTCCCAGTCTGTGGAAGATTGGACGTCTGGTCCTGCTCAGGAAGGCGGGGCGCCCTGCCGACTCGCCGTCTGCGTACCGGCCCATTGTGCTGCTCGACGAGGTGGGCAAGCTGTTCGAGCGCATACTCGCAGCCCGCCTCAAGGCCGAGGGGCCCGAGGGGCCGGACCTGGACGAGAGCCAGTTCGGCTTTCAGCATGGGCGCTCTACCATCCACGCTGTGTCGAGGGTGAGAGTCCTGGCGGAGGAAACAGTGTCCCGGGGCGGGGTGGTGGTGGTGGTGGTGTCCTTGGACAGCTCCAACGCCTTCAACACCCTGCCCTGGAGCTGCATACGGGAGGCACTGCATTACCACCGCGTGCCTCTCTACCTCCGCCGCATCGTGGGGACTTACTTAGCCGGGAGGTGTGTCACCTACATGGGACGCGATGGCGGAAACCAGCGCCAGGTGTCGTGCCGTGTTCCACTGGGATCGGTCGTGGGACCGCTCCTGTGGAACATCGGGTACGACTGGGTGCTGAGGGGCGAGCTCCCGCCGGGCGCAGATCTGACGTGTTACGCGGATGACACGCTGGTCACGGCCCGGGGGAGTTCCCACAGGGAGGCAGCGTTGCTCGCGACGGCGGAGGTCTCACTGACGGTGAGCCGCATACGGCGCCTCGGCCTGGAGGTGGCCCTCAACAAGTCACACCGGTGCCCCGTAAAGGGCCATGGACCGCATGACCCCCGCGTAGAGCCTCTATCAGGAGGCGTTTGGACCTCCCATATTGAGCAGGAGCCGCCTCAAGGCAGCCCCAGCCCGCTCCAGTCTGGGAGCCAAAAGTCGGAAATACTCCACGAAGTTCCACCGGCTGTCGAGGACGAGTCTCAGGTACTTCATCGTCGACTCGACGCCGATGTGAACCCCTCCTGGCGTTATCTGAGAACCCGAAAGTGGCGCGTTCCGAAGACCATGAAAACATATGGCCTCGGACTTGAGCAGGGCCACTTCGAGTCCCAACTGCCGGATTCTCTCGACGATTCGCTAGTTCGGCCGCCGCCTGGTGCGACCTCTCCTGTGCCAGGACCAGCGTGTCGTCAGCGAAGCAAACCACGCTGACGCCAGTAGGGGGGTCGGCGCGCAGCACCCAGTCGTAACCGATATCCCACAGAAGCGGCCCCACGACCGATCCCTGTGGGACACCGCACTACATCTCTCGCCGGTTCCACTCTCCCCGGTGACAGGGGTAGATGACGGCCCTGTCCGTCAAGTAGGCCTCGACCACGCGACAGAGGTAGGTCGGCATCCGGTGATACCGCAAGGCCTCCCTGATGCAATTCCAGGGCAGGGTATTGAAGGCATTGGCGATGTCTAGAGACACCGCCAAGACCCGGGCCATAGCATCTCCCGTCGTGAGGGCTCGCACGCGCATGATGGCGTCCACCGTAGAGCGCCCCCTGCGGAAACCAAACTGGCTCTCCGCCAAATCCGGCCCCACCGCACCAGCTGCCCGACAAGGCGGTTTGCAATTACTCTTTCAAAGAGCTTGCCCACCTCGTCGAGCAGCACGACGGGCCGGTAAGTGGGCGGAGAGTCTGCAGGGAGCCCCGGCTTCTTAATAAGAACCAGTTTCCCCATCTTCCAAAGAAGTGGGAACTGGGCCTCCTCCAAGCCTGCGCTTAGGAGCCCAATAAGTCGAGGCCCGAGAGCCTCCAAGGCCAGAACCCAGGCTTTTCCAGGCAAGCCGTCAGGTCCTGGGGCGGTATTTTTTGGCACTAAGCCTATGTACCGCCACCTCTCAGCTCTACCTCGGTCACCTCCGAAGCATCGTCGTCGTCGTCGGCGGTGTGGTCCGCATCTGGCGCCGCAGTAGGCGGAGTCATGGGCGGGGGAGTGTGCTCCCCTCGCGAAGGGAACAGAACGCTCACCACGTACTCCACGAGCTGGTGCTGGACACTCTGCGTCATTGGGAGAGCCCATGGACGGAGTTTATTCCGCACCATTTTGTAGGGGCGTCCCCACGGGTCCCTGTTCAGAGTCTCCAGCGACTCCTAGCGGGCCAGTGCCCTGGCCCGCAGGATCTCCGTTTCGAGGGCGGTCTTTGCCGCTCTGTACTCTTCGTACAGCTCCGCCTGAATGGGTTCCGTATCCGGAGGGCGGATACGTAGCCTGCGGTGCCTGGTGTCCAGGTGGAATATACTCTAATAATAAATACTGTAAATAAAAAAAATAAAAAATAAAAAAAATATGTTCATGTGCAGACTATTTCAGCTGTCCTTGGATACGACTGCGGACAGCTGGCTAAGTTGAGTTGGAGCACCGCAGGTAGCGTGGCTCGATAGCACAAGTACTCTTTAAAGATACCCTGGAATGTAAAACTACATTATAAGCATGCACAGGTTCTCGGAACATAGTTGAAGCGCGGTAATGTACCTAACCTGAATAAGGTGACAGGAGTACTTTTAGGACAAATAAGTTAAGAACAAATTTAATGCATTTATCGAAGATGCTTCTGCGATGCAGTACAAAATTATAGCAAGCATTGCATCTTATTGGGTTCGTGTTCCAACTGGGCTGAGCTTAACTGCTTGATTAGATGAACTTAGCATACCTATGGGTATATACTCTAAAACACTTTCGTGGAAAGGCATTGCGTCACGCGTCTGATTTTCTATTAATAACAACGATATTCCTACTTAATAACAACAGAATATATATTTATTCTAAACCCATACACATTGTTCGGCCCACTTTAGAAACACATTAAATCTTTATTTTATGGTCTGACAGCTTGACGCGTTACCCTTATCAATAACAAAATATCCTAATTCTTTTACACATATTTTTACTTACACGAGGCATAAATTAAATAAGTTAAATATAGTGGTGTATAAGCACAGATTTATTTTATTATTATTCTGTAATCTAGTCTAGTATCTAACTGCCTCGTTGGTCTAGTGGTCGCAATCGCTACTGCTGAGTATGAGGTCCTGGGGTCGATTCCCAGGTCGTGCAACGCGTTATTGGGTTTTTCTATCAGGAAATTCTCAGTAGCAGCCCGGAGTCTGGATGTGTGCCCGGTTGATGGCAATAGGCTCGCCCCTTATAACATGGGACTTAAAACACAACTGGCGAAATGTGGGTGTACTATAGGTACACCTCTGCCCAACCCTTTGGGGAAGCAAGGCGTGATGTTATGTTATGTTAATCTAATATTTAACGTAGTATGTGTGAGTGTTTGTTGGTGAGACTGGGTATTGGACTTTAGTTATTATAATTATCCTAGGCTGATGGAGTTGATAGTCATTATGAGTATGTTGCAACACTTCCTCATTATTCTGCATCAGCATTCACACTAGGACCCTTCCTCAAAGGGTGGGCTATTTGGGGCTGTCTATAAACTTTCAAGAGTGTTGATTCACAACTCTATTAATTATGCTTAAGCTTAAGTGATTCTCTACTCTCATAACTAGTAATTCTTGAATGTTGTATTCGATGCCTGTAGCCAATACTAGAACTTTAAACTCTATTTAATTATCATTCTTAAGTTTTGATTTCTCAACTCTAATTATCTAGTTATTCAAAGAATATTATATTCTATATCTTAGACTAATAACTCGGTCAGACTGACATAAGCACGTATCTTGCAAATATGCTTGTTGTGCAAAGAGTGAACTTCTAGGGGTTTAGGTGACCACATCTAATTCTTATCCAGTCTAAGGACTGATATGGACCATGTCTCCTTAAGAGCATGATGTAGACGCAATGCCCCTAGAACTAGCCGCTCCGTTGCTAGACAAGGACAGTCGCACGGTTGCCGCAGGAAAAGCCGCTTCGTCACGTTTATCAGTTCGAGAGAACTGCTAGGAGCCATGACTCCTAAAGAGCATGATGTCGACGGTATGCTGCTGTAAAGCCGCTTGCGTCTCTATAGGGAAGTGTATCTCTGAGTACTCTGAGTGTAGATGCGAGGTATCGTGTGAGTTACGACTGATCAAATACCTGTTACGCGCTAGCGTTTGTATTACTCACAAATTAATATAATAATTTACTCTGCATCCCTCTATTATTTAGAATTCCTAAGTAACATCCAACATTTGTTACAATTAATTCCTTGCCTTATTAATAATATCAAGGCATTTGACTTCTATTAATTTGGGAATTCATCTCTATAATCGGTGGGAGAGTGACCAAGTCTGTTGACAAGCTCTACCTTAACACTAAAATTAACATAATTAGGAAAAACTAAAATCTTATCAGCCTAGGTTAATTCAGGTATCGTCACATTACGAAGATGCTCCATGGCGGTAGTCAGGCGGGCGACCTACACCCGCATCTCAGAGATACCGTCCCGTGGAGGCCCGAAATAAATTCCCTCCGCTGCCTCTATCATGGAGGCCACGGCTACGGATATGGCCTCGTCTTTAGAGGACTAAACCCTCTTCAAGGCCACACCCTTGATCGGGGCAACCACGACCTCCGCAGACCTGGCCGATCGTTCCGATTTTGAGCCGCCAGCGACATCCGGCTCACCACCTGACGACTCCGCTGCGGCCGCTGCCGCTGGCCACGTCAGGGCGGCGTTCCTTCGTAGTGAGCCTCCCGGCTTGCTGGGCTGGCTCTTAAAGGAGCCTCCACGCCAGATGCAGTGTCGGAATCCGACTGCGCATCACTCCCCTCCATCTCGCGACTCTTCCTCTCCTCCTCCTCGGATGATCGAGAGCGCGATGAGCCTCCTTGGCTCGGCAGACATTTGTTGCCCCCCCCCCCCCCCCCCAGATTACGAATGGGGACTTGACGTTCCCAAAGGGAACGTGGCGGATTCTGCTGAGCAGCCGGTACCTCCCTGGGTTATTTATCTTCAATTGTCTGTTCCATTGTTTTATTCCTTTGAAGGGTTGGTCCATTGTGTCCCTCTCCCTCCCAGCGCCAACGACCGGATTCCCTTCGGCCATACATCCCCTCGGCACGCTTGACCTTAGGATTTGGGTATTTTTATAGAGGTTCCTCTCCCCTTTACAATCTACGCCCACAAAACTCACCCTCTGCAAACAGAGGGGGTGTAGACGTGAAATGGCAACCAGACATATCCTAACGACGGACTAGCCGCCCCAAGCCTAGCCCGGTCCCCCGCATCGACCAATAAGTAAGATCGATGATGGGAACCATGACCCTTTCCCGTTTGTTGAAGATTGGCCGCCAACCCCAACTGTCCACCAAAAGCAGGTGGGCAGTTGGAGCTGACGTGCCCAGGGTGCGCAACGTGGAGGTGGAACATGCGACCCCACGCATGAAATTCTGCCATTTAATTACAATACATTTGATTTCGTGGCAATTGGGATAGAAAATCGAATACCACATACATAAACTCACGCCTCTGTTTGCCTCCTTTCAATCCTCCGACCAGATGGATGTCGTATCTGGTGGTTAATAAAACTAACAGGTGAAAAAATTGTCATGGTGGAAAATTCACAAATTTGTCGAATTGTCGCGACAATCGAAAATAAATCTTTTTGAGCGACAGGTGACAGGTGACAATTTGTCGTGAAAAACGTATCTTTTTTAAACAGAAAATTGCCATACTTGTATGCTAAATAATGTTGACTACCTATATACAATCACGTAGTCATTCCATTAATACATACTTCTGTTAACGAGAAAATACTTGTAATGTTTATAAGTATTAAAACATATGTAATGCATCGAATAAACTCAGAGCTGACCGAACCCGTTATGTCACAATAAAAATACACTGCAAAACTTTTTCAAATTCTTTCAAACGATCGCCTGTAAAGACGCATTTGACGTTTGACATTGACGTATACATTTTTATTACATTACTGCGAAACTGTTGTTTATCCTTCCGATGACGCGTAATAAGTTGGTGTGAGATAGCTCCGTTACTCTCTACCATTTTACTCACGCTAACGTTGAGTCCGTAACATGTGCGGAAAAACGAACAGATGTATTTTGTCTAGACATGCCAAAGAACCGTGTGAACAACTCGTAAAATAAACTAATGACTAATGACATGTAGAAACTATGAATGCAAAGATATTGCATTCATATACACTATGTCATAAATCCGCTCGGACGTAAATGGCGGCAAAAAAAAAGTTTTTTGTAAACAACGGCACATATTTGTAAACAAAGGATGATTAACGACTTATTTTCTTCGAATGGTGCTTATAGTCGTATTTTTAATTAGACGAAGTCAGCTGACGTTCACAGTGTTGTCAGTTTTTGATGAAATATAAATAGTGTTCTGACAAAGTGAATGATTGAAAATACTCCTGATTGAATGAAATTGCCTCGATTTTCTAGTGAATAGTTAGTGTGCCCAACTGCCGATATCGGGTACGGGGTCCGAATTTTAGTCGTGCTTTGTACATACTAACGAGTTTTCGACGACTATGTTCCTATAGTATCTACCTATACTGAATACCGAGTGTTTTAAACATTGCTAGGTAATTTGTAAGACTGTCCTATTTTCAATACATCATGTAGTTGAAACTATAGAAGTATAAAATATAAGAATTAAAGGTAGGTAATGACAATAAAAAACATCGCTTATTACATGATTTGTTTTTATTCATCATCAGAAAAAAAATCATCACTATCGCTTTCGGTGACATTAATTATAAATCTGTCTGAAACATTGTCGATCATGTGGTCGAGACCATACATTTTGTCTTCTTCTTTAATTATATTAGACACGCAGCTACTCCATTTTTCAGGCGTGATTTGTTGAAGTCCTTCTTCAAAAAGTTTTTTTACTTCTGTCATTTTGAAGGTTTTGTTATTTCTTGCAACATATCCTTTAGCCTGCGCCCATACCAACTCAATGGGATTGAGCTCACAGTGGTATGGGGGCAGACGTAAAACAATTATCCCATGCTGCGCTGCCATCTCGTCCACAACATACTTATCGCAATGTTCTTGTTTGTGCTGCCGTACAATGTCTATAAGAGTAGCTTTAATCATTTTTGCTTCGAATTAAATATTTTTGCTCGTTAGCCACTCTTGTATTCTAGGTTTAGTCCAAGACATTGTAGGCAGCGATTCTAGTTTCCTGGAGTGATAGGGGGCATTATCCATCACTACTACGGAATTCGGTTTCAGTTTTAGCAAGACCACCTAAACCACTTCTCAAAGGAATCGGCATTTATCTCTTGATGATAATCTTCTTTATTTTTATTGGCTTCAAATATTAATAAGCTGTCTTCTACGAATCCTTCTTCCCCGCCTATATGGCCGATAATCAATCGTTTGCCCTTTCCTGAAGGCTGTTTTAAGCCAGTGGTCAAGCCATCTAGGAAGGCCTGGCGGGACGATAACACTGTCTGGTCAATCCATGCCTTCTTCGGTTCATGACCTTCAAGATAGTGAAAATTATCAATTAATTATTGAAAGTACAATTTAATGTAAAGAAAACAGAAAATTTTAACTACCTTCGTTGATCCAGGTTTCATCTTGGTAATAAATATACCTTCCTTCCCTTCGGTACTCTTTAATTTTTCGAAGGTATCGCTGGCGCCATAAAATAATGTCCTGTCTGTCAATTAAAATGCTTTGTCTTGATTTTCTGACATATTTGAAATTTAAATGTTTCATAACATTTCTTAATGTACTCCAAGAAAAATTGGGTAAGTCTGGGTCTTCATTGACAACCTTAAGAATCTGTAAAGTAATAAAAAAAGTTTTTGAGTAAGGAAGTCTTACGCAATCTAATACTTTGGTTTTACAAAAAAAAATATGGTGGACACAGAATATAATGCAGTAGAAGGAATAAAGTTTAAGTTACCTTTATAATGGTGGGTGGCTCATTGGCATAAAAAAATTATGTACTTTTCGCCTTATAGCGGCAAAAGTAAATTCGTCTAATTTATCTTTGAAACTGTGTTTTGGTCCACGTTTCTCGGGAGACTTAAATTGTTCATTTTCTTTGTATTCTTTTAAAACACTGTAAACTGAGGTCACACCAATTCCCAAAATGTCTGCTGATTTCGAAACACATTCTTTTTTTTCGGAGCTTCAATAGGTAATAGTGAAGCAGCTTTCTCCTCAAATACGTGTTTGTAGACGTTTTGTATCATAAGTTTTTCGGTAACGCTCAAAGCAATCCGTGGTCTCTTCTTTCTTGGAGACAAGCTTTGGCTTGACATGCTTGGTTGAGGATCCATATCGTTTGTACGAAACAATATATCAACAAATAAACACAACAATGACCACAAACACAACGTAACGAAAAACTTAACAAAAACAATAACTAAACAGCGTGAGCGCAGAAGAAACATTCGTGCTATCAGACCAGAGGTTAGAAGCCGAATAACAAACAAAATGACGACCGACGCGCGTAGCGTTGATCGGTGTTGGCACTAGTCGCTGCGCCGCGCTTTGTAATAAGCCGTCAAAAAACAGATTGTAGTACATACTACTAGTAACAGAGAGATTTATACAATTTTATTGTTAAATAGAAATAATATTCTTTTATTTGAAATGATTAACTATTCACACTCATTGTTCATTCATCTGATTGAACGAGAACTGAACGCATCACTATTACTTTAAATATGGCAACATTATTTTACAAAGTGACATTAGCTCCTGTCAGTTGGCTTCGTCTAATTAAAAATACGACTATACACTCGCATATTTTTAAAATAATAAGAAACAGACCTTTAAATCTGTGTGCATTATGTTTGAATGTATGATTGTATTGTAGTTTAAGTTGGTTGTAAATATGAACAAATAGAATGTTTCCTTTAGATTTCAAAAAAATGGCTAATTAAAAAAACAAGCGGTGACCTATATGTTTTGTATGTTTTATACTATAAATATGTTAGTTGGTAAGGTATATGTCTATGGGCCATTGTAGCCTGAAATAAATGGTTTATTATTATTATATTATTATTTAAGGTTTTTAGCGCACGGTGTGTATATTCCTAACATAAAAAATAAATTAAACCATATCTGAGAACTCTATAATAATCGTAAAATAATCTAGATTTCTAGATATCAGTTAAAAAAAACATTTTGACTGACCGGGAGTTCCACGCCCAGAACAAATAATTCACTGTTTTTTTAGATCTCATACATAGATTAAAAGTTTTGGTACCTGTGGCAAACTTATTAAATGCTTCAATATATTTGTAAAACGTTTAGGCACTAGAATTAAACACTGTCCTAAAATACGGTACTGAAGTCACCTAAAAATTTTAACAAAAACAAATGAATTGTTTTTTTTTGTGGTAATGAAAAGTCAAAAACTTACGTAACAATTTGCTTACCAACATGAATTCTGCACTAATTCACATCACTTATTATATTGATAACACACACACACACTGTTTTTACCTCGTTTTTTAGAGAAATATCCATTAAAACAATTAAAACATCACATAACCTAACACACCACACCACAAACGAAAGAACGAAATTTTGACAGGTGATAAATCATCTGTCAAAATTTCGTTTAAATTATCTGCGGAATTTAAAAACGAACGTAACTAAATGCATGGTATAATGTATAACTTAAAATTAAAGAAATAAGGATTAAACTCGTAGACTAAGTGATTGTTTTTTTTTAATGTCAGTTGGGAGCCAAAGTCCCTTATGTCAGATGACGTTTAAATAATTTTGGGATCCTTGGTAACCATTGATAGCCGTCCGGATATAATGAGAATATAATAAAAGTCGTCAGCTACACTTGGATATGCTTAACATTAACGATCAAATAATTGTGTAGGTACCTATTTAATACGTGGCCACGTTAATTTACTTGCATAGGATATTAATTCGAATTGTTCCAGAGCCAATAAAAACAATATTCATTGAAGTTGCAACTTCAATAGCCAATTTAATATTTTTTGTACTGCAAATTTAAGCAGAATAGACCTTACAGAGATAAAACTTTTTCCGGTATTCTAACATTGATTATATGAGCGAATTTCCTTTATTTAATATTAGGTTATGTTACTGAAGGTTATGTTTTCCGAAATTACACTGTTAAGATGAACTCGGATCTTAATGATTACTGTCATCCCACGTAAGCCTATCTAGACCGTAGTTAACCTTTGTGTTCTCGTTAGCAAACGTTAGAGAAAAAAAATGTTTAGAGCGACCTGGGAAAGTAGCTAAAGGTGTCCTGATTAATTTTATGACTGTTGAGATGAAATGACTTCAGATGAAAAATAGATTACAAAACAAGGAGCGAGGAAAATATTTTAATTGCTTAGTAGCAGCTTGCAAGATATAAATAATAGTCATGTTTATAAAATGGACGTCATATGCAGTTTAACATTACGTAACTAAACACACTCTATGCAAATATATAGGCTTCTCCCAAGGGCTTTCTCAAACTTCCAACGTTTTCCAACTACGCCACACTTAGCAATTACACCAGGATAATCCGAACACTGTGTTTAAGGTAACATGAGAGCTCAGCTCAGCTTAGAGTGAGTCCACGGTTTGAATGAAGGTGCCTTTTTGGTATAATTAGTTTACTTAGGCACACTACGTCAAACCTTAAAACCACGCATAACTTATTGCAGAGTAGTCTGATTTTGGCGATTCTTTTTAGTGGCTGCATTGAATCGGCTCCTGTCAAATCTAGGGGGTCCAAAAGTATCCTGCCGGAGGCAGGCCGCGAGCCTGTCGTGGCTACGGGGCACTGGTGTGGGCTGTTCTTTGAGGTGCCGACCAGCCCGCCGCCCGTTTGAACGCCTCCCAAAGTGTCATGGCCATCCAGCTGGTCCGGGGATCCCGCACGGTCTCCTGCGAGGCGGCGAGCCTACTTGCCTCATTGCCGCCATGGGATCTGGAGGCAAAAGCCCTCACGCACGTATGGGAGTGGCGCAAGGAGGCAAAACGCGGGGGTATAACTCCGCTGTCGCGAGAAATCACGGTACAGCGAACAGAGCTCCGGCGGGTTCAATCCAATCCAATCGAATGCAATAGAACACGCCAGGGAGGTGTGTAAGAAATCGAAACCCTGCCCTGCAGCTACAACTCAAGCCCTTAAAACGCGTTAGTTATTGGTCCATTCAGGATATTGGTCCATTCTTTCAATGGACCAATATCCTGCAACATCGTATGCAAAACTTAATAAACAGCATGCCCAATCGCCTGGCAGCTATGATAAGAGCCAGTTAAGGCCAATTTGGTGTTGTTTTAGTAACTGTTACATTATATAAAACATACAGTTTCATTCATGCCGCTCTAGTATAAGAGTAATTTTAGTTTATCGTACTGAACCGTATTCTTTGCCCGCGAGTGTATCAAGCAAAATTACCTGCTCGGTAACGTTCATTGGCATGAAATATCACAACCGTCACTCCGCATATTAGTACATCGTTTGTGATGAATATGACTGTGACTTCCATCACAAATGATTAGTTGTATGAATTGCCATTACAACCTTAGTTGTTTGTACAGGTTTTTTTTATTAGCGTAACCGACATGTTTATTTTCATTTTTAGGGCGTATGTAAAACCAATTTTTTATTTATTAGATTTACTTAAAATATTATTCTACGATGTAGTTTGTCTCAACATTTTAGCACATTTTGTATTTTTTTTAAATGTAATTATAGTTCTGTGAATAAAAAAGTTATGTTAGAAAAAATTGCGCTACTGAAAAGTCTTGTTTTGGTGGATACGCCCTTTGAGCCTAAAGGTATCGATATGTATATGTGTGTGTGTATAGTGTAATATTAATTGCAAAAACCTTGGTCACAATGGAATCTCGTCAATGTGCTGTTAATCTAGAACAGCACAGGGACGAGCTAATATGGTGATTGCATGTAAACTAATCGGCTTTAAGGTCACAATCAAATGTGTGAATAAAAATTCAGTGATTGGAAATCCATTTTATAAACCACAGTTTTATGTACAGGTGAAGTAAATCTTACCCAATGTCTGCCCAATCTCAAATCTAGCGGCTACTAATTGAAATCATAGTTCATAACTCCCAGTTTCCTTAAAAATAAAATGATGTTGTAGTGACTAGTATATTTATAATAATCAGTATAAATAGTTTCCATGAGATAATAGACAACAATAAGCGTATGAAAGCTACGCCGAAATGTTAAAATAAATACGATACAGTATGCCAGCACCCTAATTGTGTAATACACAATCAATCGGCTCTGAATCGTTTTGCAACAGATTGCTAATTCATTGCTTCATAAGTTCGATAAAAAATTCTGCTCAACAATGTAAATAACGCAATGAATGTTGTTGACCTGTGAAAATCAAACAGTTTAGTCGTAATTGTTTACGAAAATGTGTTTCGCAATTAGGCTGCTGGTCTATAACCACGGGCTGAATTCATGGTTTTAGTTTGGGCGTCGATGTCCCTGCCATCTTGCGTAGAATTCTAGTCTCAACAAAAATTTAAATAGTTCTGTGATGCCAATATTTCGGTGTGACTCGACGCTCGACTCTCGCCGCGGACGGACGTGTTTGTGCGCTCTCCCGCTCCAGTGTTGTGTTTCGTGTTTTCTACTCGTCGCTACCACGTGACGTCATCGTAGTCGCCCCGACTACTCCGATTTAAAATCAAATCAAGAAATTGATTTGATTTTAATAACTCAAAAAAACTGCCTTTTTCAAGGCATCCCTGTTTCATTAATAGACGTTTGTGAGTAGCTTCACTAGGCCCCTTCTGGGTAAAACCACAGTTTCGTGGTCCTCGGTTGAAACCTTACGGTGTCAACGAAGCCGAGTGGGGTGTTGACCCAATTCACACCCGCCGAACCCCTTCAGGGCGAGGCAGTTAGTTGGACGGGTCCCAGATAACCGGCCTTGGGGGATCTCCTAGTCGGCTCTGGTGACAGTTTTGCTTTTCAGCTACTCACCTAGTGTCTTTAGGGTGTGTCTACACCCTTCGCGCTAGACTGGTCAGGGCCCCGTTCGCACAATAAGACTGGCGACGGGTTACAAGCTTAGGGCTCACCAATAGGTACTCACCTCTCTGTCTACACCCGACAGAGAGGGTCACACATCCCCGGGCCCATCCACCCGGGGAGATAGGTATAGGGTTTAGGCCACGTAGGAAAAATTTTTCCACCATTCCCTCCCTAAAATAGCTCCTCCTCCGACCATGGAGGACGCCTTTATTTTGGCGTTCTTCAGAGAGGTCCTTTTTAAGGACCCCGAGTTCTTGGCGAAATATGGCGCCAAAATACGCCAACGGTCCACCCCCACTCCGTCCCACGGGTCACTTGTGGAATTCAGTGACGCACTGGAGAGCCCGCTATCGCCACCTGCAAGTGAACAAGGCATTCCGCCCTTTGTTCCGCACCACAATGTTCCGGCAACTATCTCGGCCCCCATTGTGTCACCCGCCTTTGTTCCGGTAGATAATACCCCGGCCGCTAATCCGGCCCCTATTGTCTCGCCCGTCATTATCCCGGCAGTAAATACCGCGGCCCCTATTGTCTCGCCCGCTTTTGTACCTGCCGCCATTGTTACGCCGTCTATTGTTCCGGCTGCCATTGTTTCAGAGACAACGCAGCTGCGCACCGCAGTACCAAACTCGACTCAACCGGAGAGCATGGACACGTCAGTCCCACTCTCAGAGGACGAAGCCCGCACCTCCTCCTCCAGCGACGACGACTTCCAAGTCGTTGTTAAAGGAGGCAAGAGGAAGGCGGCTAAATCCTCCGCCCCCGCCGGTCCGGCCTCAAAGAAACAGGTCACGACTACATCGTCCAGCTCGACTTCCGCCCCTAGTCCGCGGGCCAGTCGCCCCGCCAGCCCTATGGCTTGCCCACCCGCTCCTACCGCGAGGAAGCAGAAGCCCCCTCCCCCGATATATGTCCAGGAAAAGTCCAAATGGACTGAAATTTCCAAGATGTGTGTTGATCGCAAGATCAACTACACCAACGCCCGATCCACCCTCCAGGGGATCAAAGTTACCGTCCCCACGTCTACGGACTTTAGGGATCTCTCCCGCGCCCTACGTGAAAGGAACTACTCCTTTCACACTTACTCCCTTCCGGAGGAAACCCCTACTCGCGTCGTAATAAGGCGCGTCCCTCAAGAAATCTCCACCGAGGAGATTAAGAGCGACCTCATCGCTCAAGGAATCCCAGTTTCCGCCGTCCATCGCTTACATAAAGCGAGACAGGGCCTAGTCTACGACATGGTCCTGGTCATCTGTGACCCCACAGACGGTCACCACCCGATTTTTAAAGTTAAGTCGGTGTGTTCGCTCTCAGGCATCTCAATAGAGAAGCCTTACAGAGCTCAACTAATTGGACAGTGTCATCGCTGCCAATTATATGGTCACTCGCAGTCCAACTGCTATGCCACCCCTAGATGCGTCAAGTGTCTAGGAGAGCATGGCACCGCCGACTGTACCCGCCCTAAAGATAGGGAATTATGTTTAGAGCCTCCCAGCTGTGTACTCTGCGGCCAATCGGGACACCCGGCAAATTACCGGGGCTGTCCTAAGGCCCCGAAGTCCTCCTCTCCTAAACTCGCGAAACGCGCGAGCGACCGCCAGCACAGGGAAAGCCCCTGGGGAAAGCCTCCTTCCGCGCTGATGCCGGAGCGGCTCAGTCCGCAGAGGCCGTCTCCCTGGGCTAACCTAAATCACCTGAAGGCTCCCGCAGCCTCGGTGCCCTCTATCCCCGCGCAACCAGCGCAACCCGCTCAACTTCCAGCGCTGATGGCTTCCGCCATCCCAGCGCCTTTGGTAGCCCCCGCGGCCCCTACGGCCGCTCTAGCGGCACCTCAGGGAACCCAGGGCCGAAACAGCGCCCAAATTATACTAAGTACATACGCGGCTCTCTTCACCACCGCCGCGGATAAAATGGCGGAAGAAATCGTTGCTGCAAACGGCAACGCAATCCGCCTCATGGAAATTCTCAGCGCGTATCCCGAGATCGCGCAAGTTCTACACTCACTCAAATATTAATTCTCAATGGATAATACGAGAGTAAATAGTAACAAACCCCGATCCCTTAAATTAGGCTTTTTCAACGCAAATGGCGTTTCAGGTCAACGCGATGAGATCGCCACTTTCCTCCGCGACCATCAGCTTGACATCCTCCTCATACAGGAAACCTTTTTAAAACCACATCACCGAAACCCGAATATTGCCAACTTTAAACTAGTTCGTAATGACAGGTCTCGATGTCACAAGGGTGGCACACTCATATACTTTAGGAAATCTTTGTATTGTATCCCTATAGACCCACCTCCTCTCTTCTCCCATCTGGAGACCTCTATCTGTCGGCTCGGCATGACCGGCCACCAACCGATCACCATCATCTCCGCTTATATCCCACCCGACAATGGTCCGGAGGATCCCATCTCGCTCCAAAAGGACTTCACTGCCCTCTTCGGTATGAGTGACTCCGTCATCTTGGCGGGGGATCTTAATGCCAAGCACCCGGCGTGGAATAGTAGCACAACCTCAACCAGAGGTAGGTTAGTTTTCAAGTTAGGCGAATCCCTTAACTTTGACGTCATCGCTCCAATGAGCCCGACTCACTTCCCAGATAATCCTAATCACCTTCCCGATGTTCTCGATGTAGCGCTGCTCAAGAATGTGAACCTCCGTTTGCAATCGATTGAGACGTTCCACGAGCTAAATTCTGACCACCGCCCTGTAGTCATGCATCTTGCACCCTACTCGGGCCCGATCGACCCCAACCGCCCCCCTCAGACCCAGACGATAACCGACTGGAGGAAAGTAAGCGAAAGACTGAAATCCACCACGTCGCCTCACTTAGACACCATCCCCGATCACTTAGTGTCAGTCGCTGACACGACGGCCGCAATCGACTCGTTTACAGAGCACGTACAATCCGTATTGACGGATTGTTCACGGGAAGTTCCGGTGATGGAAGACCATCGCTGGAAACTACCTACTGACGTACGTGACCTGATAACCGAGAAGAACGCGGCCATCCGTGCCTACGACTCCTTCCCTTGTGACGCGAACAAAGCCCACATGCGCCATTTACAGCGTGCTGTAAAGAAACGCATAGGGGAGGTTCGCTCTGAGGGCTGGAACAAGATGCTCAGCGAACTCGAGCCCACTCATCAAGCCTTCTGGCAATTACAGAGGAAATTGCGTTCCTCCGAAGAGGTCTCTATGCCTCCTCTCATCCGCCCCGACAATAGTGTCGCTTTCGACAGTCCCGATAAGGCTGAATGTCTTGCCGACAGCCTAGAGTCCCAATGTTCTCCCAGCTCCCAACCAGTAGACCAAGCTCACCTGAACAAGGTCGACGCTGAAGTCGAACGAAGAGCCTCCCTCCCTCCCGTCGAAGACCCTGATGATCCTCTGCCTCCCGTCACTCCAGACGAAGTGGACGACATCATTAAAGGGCTCCACGCTCGTAAGGCCCCCGGTTCGGATGGTATTACCAATAAGGTATACAAACTCCTTCCTGCCCCGCTAATAATGCTTATGACCGCCATCTTCAATGGCGCCTTGAGCAACAACATCTTCCCACAAGCATGGAAAGAAGCCACCGTCATCGGTATCCCAAAGCCAGGCAAGCCAAAGTCTGAGCCCTCCAGCTACCGCCCTATTAGCTTACTCAATGTCCTCGGCAAAATCTACGAGAGGCTTATTTATAAGCGTCTCAAAGACTACGCCGAAGCAAAGAGCCTCATACCCAACGAGCAGTTTGGATTCCGTAGCCAACACTCGGGCACCCAACAGGTCCACCGTATCGTAGAGCACTTATGCGCTGGTCTGCAGCGTAACGCGACGACGGGTGTGCTATTCTTCGACATAGCGAAAGCCTTCGACAAAGTCTGGCACAACGGCTTGATATACAAGCTCTACCAACTAGGAGTGCCAGATCGTCTCGTGCTCATCTTACGAGACTTTTTGTCGAACCGGACCTTTCGCTATCGCGTCGAGGGAGCACTCTCGTCCCCTCATCCTATTCGCGCCGGTGTCCCTCAGGGTTCCGTACTATCTCCTCTCGCCTTCACGCTGTTCACTAGCGATATCCCAAAAAGTAAAAAGGCTCAGTTGGCTCTCTTCGCCGACGACACTGCCGTTTACTATACCGGTCACTGTCCCAACGCTATAGCTCGTACTCTCCAAACCTCCGCAAACGTCTTAGGCGCTTGGTTCCGGAAATGGAGAATCGAGGTCAACCCCGATAAGAGTCAGGCGGTTCTCTTCTCGAGACGTCGTCGACTCCCTCCCCCACTTCCCAGCCCGATCACTATGTACGGCAAGCCAATCCCTTGGGAGAAGCAAGCCAAATACCTAGGCGTGATCCTCGATGAGAACCTTACCTTTAAGGCTCATATTAAGGCGGTTCGCGCGCGCGCCTCCTTCGCTCTTAGCAGGCTCCAATTCGTACTGACAGCCCGTAGCAAACTGTCCCTCAAATGCAAGCTCCGCATCTATACCGCAGTCATCCGTCCCATCATGACCTATGCCTGCGTTGTATTTGCACACGCTCACCCACGTCATCTCCATAAGATGCAGACCCTCCAAAACCGTTTCCTCAGAAGGGTCACGGGTGCCCCCTTCTATGTCCGTAATATAGATCTTCACGTCGACCTCAAAATGCCAACCATAAAACAGTTCATGAAACGCTTATCAAAGCGTTTCTTCGACTGCGGCATTAAACATTCAAACCCCCTGATTACAGCGGCCGCCCGCTACACTCCCTTTCGCATTAGCAGTATTCGCCGACCAAGGCATACTTTAATCGACCCCGACGACGCCACTACCCTCCTCCAGGAGAGTAGTAAGGCCACTAGCACGCTACATAAGCCCAAAACCCGATCGCCGTCCTACCGCCCTCGCCGCCGAGGCCCGCCGCGACGCCCAAATCGACGCCCCTCCCGACCCTTGCTCGAGCCAGCCCGCGCCGCTGAGCCTGTAGCTTTAAATTCGTCCCTAATTAATACCAATCCTGATCCAGCTAGTCATTTGCTGCCCTCTTCCAGCGACGCCCTAAGCCGAGGTTCGTACCCCACAGGGGGTGCCCTTAGCGTTGTCGCTTAGTTTTAGTTAGTATATAAGTTTAAGTCCTGGCTGGAGGCCTTAATTTATTAGGGAATCCACAGGCAAGTCCGCTTAAGCAGACGACAACCGCATAGGTTGACCTGCGAGATGCCAAACATACAAACAAACAATATTTCGGTGTGTTTTTTTTTTTTTTTTTTGTGGAAAATATACCAAGGAACATTTCCTGGTTTCTCAAAAACTGACCCTAACAAAACAGAACAGGCACAGACATTTTTTAAACATTTACATTTTGAAGCATTCATGCAGAAATATTGTAATTTGTAGTAATAATAAGACTTGTTCTTGCAAATTATTAAATACCTATTTTCAGAAATTTAAAAGGAACATGACTTTTTGGGAGTATTTAGTTATAGTAATTTAAAAGTGCAAGTTAAAAGCTAATAATTTTCTATATCAAAGTTTAACTAATTATAAAATGTCCAATAACGGATCAACAATGAGAAATCAAAGCTCTAATCCCCAAACAATTACAGTCGGGGCTAGTAGTACCTACAAATAAAATACATACAATACATTTCTCACATTTTCGGATCGCCAGGATTATACTTTAATATAGGGAAAACGGTATTACACACTTTAGACACTACCTGATGGGACAAAAAGTGAAGCTTTGGAAGTGACCCTTTCTTCAAGAATATTCGGGTTTAACCTTCTTATTAAGCATCTTGCTGGCAATGATCAAAGGATACTGAATGCCAACTTATAATAGTAGGCAATACCTACAAAAAATTATCTGTCTACATAAAAGAACAGAGTATGTTCGCACGCGGACGTTGTCACAGGCGAAGTGCTAGTATTCCATAATTCTTCCAAACAGAAATAATCGTTTCATAGTTGCACGACCAGTGTAGGTTTCAGAATACGTGCTAATTTTCAACAATGCTCGAGATACTGACATCTTATGTGCTTCACCCATTTACAAAGTCTCTCAGACGGTAAAGACGGTAATAGAGTAGACATTAAGAACATTAACCAGGTCTTACTCGAGCTTTTTGCCTGAAACTCCGACACGCTCCAGGCTATATTTAGAATATTAACTTGGCACTTAATACGCCTACTGCACTCCTTTCTCTAATTTCGAGGTTTCACTTTGAAATACGAGTACTACTAGCGTACCTAATAGTCCAAAGAAGCGTAGTCTTGGTTTGGGGTGCAGTTTTTTGTACTATTTCGTATGTGAAATTTAGTATATAACATAAAACATAACATCACGCCTGTAATACCAGAAGGGTTAGGCAGACGTGTTCCTATAGTATACCCACATTTTGCCAGTTTAAGCTTAAGTCCCATGTAATAGGGGGCGAATTTTTGTTTGTCATACAATATACCTAAGAAATCATTGAAACATCATCATTGTGATGCCAAGCGTCTTTCAATTTCACCCTTCAAGCCCCATATAAGATTTTTTTACACTAAATCAATCACCCAGACAACTTTTCAACGAAGATAAAGCACATCATGCGACCATAATTTGATGGGGTAAGAAAATTATTTTAATCACTCAACAATAGTTGTAACAGTTTTATTTCACGCCTTGTGCGCAAGCTATTTACCACACCCAATGTAACGATCCTTAGGTAGGAACATAAGATAAAAAAACTCGAAATCTGTTGTGTGACGCTAACTACGGTTTTGAAATAAAATAATAATAAATAGGTACAAATTCTCAAATATTCACGGTCAATGCCACTAAGGCCGCACACCGTGTTTGTCACGGTAATAGCTTGTACATTATGATTCAATGAGTAAGGACTAAAGTTTGAACCACTTAATTAAAAATTAACGGAGCACCGTTCACAGGCAATTTGTATTAATTAGTTCTTAATAAGTTACAAATTTACAATTTAATATTTTGAGTTAATAGGCGATGGGATATAAAAGTTGTAAATGATTTTAATTTATTTAAAAATAAGTCATCGTGCAATTTCCGAACGAAACGTTTTTCGTAAATTACATTGATACATTCCCTTCCTTCTTACATATAAGTACATTTTCGGTTAGTGGTTTTCCTTCTTTTAAAACTAGGTACATATTGATAAATAAACTAAACATTTATAACATGAAACATGAAAAGTACCAACAATGTAAAGAGACCGTACATAAAAACATAAATTATTTTGTGTAATAATGGTATTGAAAACTTGAAACGGAAAATGGAACGTAAGTGTCAAATTGTCATGATAAATATTATGTTTGTCATTCTATTGTTTCTGTTCAACGGCTAACGTGGGATTAGTATGCTATTTTTGCGATTTTGTGGATCCTATACGACTTGGGTTTACCTTTGTACTGACTATTCTGCTCACAAACCAAGTATCGTAAATGTCGTATTCTACGGCATTTACTTCTGGAAAACGATTTTCAAGTGATTTGGACTTTGTCAACTATTAAAATGCGTTGAGTTTATTGTCAACTGCGCATGGTTAGATTACGGAGACATCGTTGTCCTGACGAAAGTAATCAGATAGTTGACGAGTACAGAGATTGGTGTATCCGCGTAATATAAGTATTTTCGTAAACTAATTTGCTTAATTTCATGAACACACAAATTATATCAGAGATAAAACATAGGGAGCAAAAGTAGAGATTTCTTTTAGATGTTAGCTTTTACTTAAGTAGTCTTGTAGACTCTTTTCATATAAATGCTCCTCGTGCTCATTCTTAAGTATTGAGCATCACTTAATCTTCTGAATAGGTAAAACAACAGTCTTAAGTATTTTATAATACTGCAGATAACTGCTTTAAAATAAAAATACAAATACATTTATTTTGTTTTAATATAATAATATTTTGAAATAACTCGAGACCACTATATTTGTCACTCCATGTTGGGAGTTAGTAAGTTGTGGTTTGATCTCATGTGCAGTGCATCATTTGGTGATGCACTGCACATGAGATCCAACCATAACTATGCCATCTTAATGTCTGTGCTGGATGTGGCAGATTTATTTTGAGAATCAAGAGCAGGCCGGTCAAATAGGACAAATACAAACATTGTATCGAAATAAGACATAAGAGGAAACTTCTGCTAAACAAATACTACCCACAGGAAGAGCAGCTGACACAGCAGAGGGTGAAGGAGTAAGTCCTTCGTCCTCAAGACGTCCATTACAGGAAACGTCTGCTGAACATATTATGTTGCCCACATTTCGAAGAGCAGCTGACATACCACGTTGCTGCTTATTTTTGTAGTGCAATGACCCCGAAAAACGATGTGTGTCTGATGGACTCTGAAAACGAATTATTAATTAGAAATGTTAGAATTTGTGATTTCAACGTTAAGTGCTGCACATATGGAAGAAATTGTGATTTTTTCTATCAGATTATAGAAAACTGTAATAAGGCAAGCAAAATCATAAAATAATATGTAAGCGAGCACATAACAGCCTACGGAATGTACGCTATTGAAATTTGCCGAGATGAGACTCCTCTAAAAGAGATATTTATTGGCAACCACCCATATTTCCTATGTGCCTGAATTCAATATAGGCACAGTAGTAAGTCATATTACACGTACATCGCAGTAGATAGGAGGCTTAATCAGATAATCTTTTGTAACATACTATTGGACTCGTAACAACATAATAGATGAAAATAGACTTGGAACAGATAGTTTAATTGATGAAAAATAAAATACAGGTAGTAATAAAAAAAAACACTAAACACGGTTCACGCGTCACTGAAGTTATTTTATAAGGCTTGAATTGAAGTCCGGAGGAGGAGGATGAAGGATCTTCGTAGATGGGCTTCGTGGAGGAAAGAAGAGGAGGAGGTGGAGAAAAAGGGTCTTCAGGGGACATGAATGGGTGTATGAATGATGACTAATGATGTAAGTATAAGAAGCTTATACTATACTTTCTAGGATTGAATATGAAAATAAAAGTAAAATATTTTTTTACAACAATTTATTGTATGTCTTGAATACTTTATAAGTAATTTTAAAGTAAATAAAAGCCTTTTTTCATTCTTTATATTTATCAAACCGGTAACTTGTAACAAACGGTAACAAACGGTAACGGTGGGCAGGGGGGTGATGCTGTTAAAAGTACTTTATCGGATACCTGCTTTTTTAAGCTTGGTTTAATCCAACTACAATCTAGTTATTGGATAAGTAATGCTAGCCTAACAATAATGCATAATTTAGTTTTAGTTCGGTGTACATCTGAATCGGCACCATTGTCCATATACCTGGGACACTCAAAAAGTTTTGCGAAAATCCTCCCTCGTTTTGAGCGCGTTGTGGTGGAGCAGTAGCCCGCGGAACCCTGTGTTAGGCCGCTTGTTACTCATAACAGAGAAAATTCCTGCGAAGCATTTGGCAGTTTACCATTCAGCGTTGATGCGTCTTTGGTTACGCAAAGGAATTGACACCAAGTAGCCAGTCAAATTGAAAAAGCTCGCGATCAAAGTCTTCGCCCCGCTTCTAGATCGCTTCACTTTGGTAGGCGTTGAATCGTTTTGAAACACTCAAACCGTCAACTGGCGCTTCGTTTCTGGATTGAATTCATAAATCCAAGATTCATCACCTGTAATAATGTTGTAAACACGGCCGAGACGAGCCTGCGCCAAATTCGTTTATCCGGGCCTACCTCAAAGCATCGGTGAGGTTGTGCGACACCCAGCGTGAAACTATCCTCCTCATACGAAGATGCAAATCTACATTAATCCTCTCTACAAATCAAGAGGAAATCTCAAATCTACAAGTATAAATCGTCGACTCGCTGAGTTAGTTGATTAAGTACATTAACAAATCTGTCATGAGCCTCTCAAGTTAGCACTTCAACTGGCTTGCTAATTGTATAAACTTGTACTTTGGCTAGCTGCCAGACGAATGCACTCATCCTCAATGACATCATTGCAGACATAAGTATACGTTTAATTTGCCATCGCATACCGTTACAGACAATAATTACTTGATTAACTAATTAGGACAACGGAGGTCGCTTTGTTGCTTTTTTTCTACTTTGCTTTTTACGAAATCAATTTCCCGGCGTCATTTTAAAATATTATTACTGAACAACATTAATAGCAATCAATAAAATAACCATAACATACAAAGTCTATTGTGTGTGCACACAGCATAACATGTGGTCGCTCACAATGGGCCAAATGAAAAATCTAAAAGTCACCCGAAGGGCAATGGAGAGGGCTATGCTTGGAGTTTCCCTACGTGATCGAATCGGAAATGAAGAGATCCGCAGGAGAACCAAAGTAACCGTTATAGCCCGAAGAATTGCCAAGCTTGCGTGGCAATTCTTCGGGCGATGGGGCCGAAAGGTTTTAGAGTGGCGACCGCGTACCGGAAGATTTAGCGTTGGAAGGCCTCCCACAAGGTGGACCGATGACCTTGTGAAGGCCTCTGTAATCCGCTGGATGCGGGAAGCTTCGAACCGTTCAAAGAGACGAATCTTGGGGGAGGATTATGTCCAGCAGTAGACATCTTTCGGCTGAAATGATGATGATGATGACAGCACAATATTGTGACCACAAAAATAAATACAAGGTGTCGTTTTGCATCCTCGTTAAATTCAAAGAGGTTAATATGCTAATTATTCTCGCCACGAATCAATAATAAACTATGAAGTTTTTTTTTATAATTTCGGAAATCGGCTCGCGCAAATAATTTTATCTTGAGTATTACAGACTCAATAGAAATAATACACTCAAACAGTCACATTGTCTCTCTGGTGGTGGCGTGTGTATTGGATCATTAAGTTCCCTTCAAAATGGTTGAGCTAAATGGTACTGATCCATACGTCATGTTCGTGAACGGGCGCCGTCAGTGGGGACTGTTCATCTCTTGTCTGCCACGGTTTTTTATTTAAATTTCCGTATATTTTTTTGTTGTGTGTTTTTCATTACGGACGCCTTTAACGTGCATTCTCACATGTATTATTTCAACAAGACTGATGTAAAAAAAAATCTGTAAAAGAGTTACCATGAAGTTTCTTGCTCGTTCTTCTCCATAGGTCCAGCCCGCGCCAAACTTTGTGACCGCCCTGAAACTAGGCTCATTGCATTGCGCAGGACACAAAATCAGGTATTGGCGGGACGCACAAGAGCTTGGGGTCAGGGCCACACCCCGCGCGCCCGCACCGCTCACCCGCGACCCACGCTGGCACCCACGCCTTAGTGTGAGTGCTACGTCCGTACACGAATCACGCACTTGTTGAGCTCTGAGGGTATTGTCGCGTTCAGAACTCGTTCGATCGTTTCGTTAATTTGTTGTTTTAGTTATTGTTACTTGTTGTTATTGTTACTCGTTGTTATTTGTTTATAAACATGCCTACCTGACGTTAAAATTTTTGAAGAACACAATCACACACACACAATTTTACGACTTCCACCTTACCATCCCGACTTGATCCTCATAGAAATGGCTTGGGAATCCATAAAAGGTTACGTGGCGAAAAAACATGTCACAAATAATGTAACTAATATTATTAAACTAGTGGAAGAAAAAGTAAATAGCATGGGTGAACAGGATTCGACTGCACTATGCGACAAAGTTATGAATATTGAGGAAGGATATAAGAAAAGTGATAATTCACGTGATGAAAATAATTCACGTGAGCGATAATGAATCAGATGAAGAAGATTCGGATATTTTTTGTGAAGAGAGTGATTCGGATGGGGAACCATCCACTAGTAAGGGAGATGTTTTTATGGCAGGTGTGGCCCCATTGTGAAAATAGTTTGATTTATATTAATGTTTTTTATTTACATTTATCCTATTATTACCTAACCTATATGTTTTACAAATAACACATACATTATATATTAAATAAAATAAAATAACCTATGAAATAAACACGAACTTTATAATCACCAAATAAAAATTAATTATCATAGTATAAAAAGTATTTTAATACTTTTTATACTATGAACCAAACAATTTTCGTTTTCTAACGTTTTAACGTTAGAAAACGAAAATTGTTTGGTTGATTACATATTGTCCACTCGACTGTACCATGCGAAAGTTCGGGCTCGCGACTATATTCAAGGCGGTCACAAAGTTTGGCGCGGGCTGTACCTACTTCGCTTTGGAATGGGCAACTAGCTTCATATTTCTGTCTGACCGACCCCTTGACAATTCAAAAGTGTCTGTAATTGGTTTATTTGAAATAAATGCTTTGAGTTTGACATTACATACACAACATAACTAATTAAATTCAACTTAAGCTTCTCTCTTCTTATTTATCTTCTTCTTCTTCAGTACCATTTAGATTGGATTCTCATTACTGGGGAACGTAAAGCTGTGTTCTCTTGTTAATAATCAATGCCTGACTCACCTTGTTGGAAATTAAATCTGCGTAAAACTACCTCTTTAAGCCAGTAAGTAGCCTACAGGTACACAGAAACACATTGGCCTTCCACTGAAGTTAGTAAATGAGGAATAATTCGCTGAGCACTCAGCGCGTAGAATATTCATTTTTCACTACACTGAATATTGTACGCGGTGGTTGGTGTGAGCAAACACTGTATTTTGTAAACGGGTTCACGGGTTCACGGGTCCAGGGGTGTATTATATTATTCATAATAAATACTCCGCATTTGTTTTAAATAAAGGTTTTCTTAGAAAATTTGTGCCGAATTGATGGCAAAAGGCTCGCCCCCTATTACATGGGACTTAAGCATAGCTGGCGAAATGCGGGTGTACTATAGGTACACGTCTCCCTAACCCTTCTGGAATTACAGGCGTGATGGTATGTTATTTTTATATTTCTAGAAAATTGTAGACGCATAGGTAATAAGAGCAGATGCAATCCTTAAGTCCGAACACGACAACAAGTATAAGTAACCCACGACATGTAATGTTTGTGATATGAAATGTTCAAGTTTACGTGAAGAAATAAACAAAACATTTAGTGGAATCATATCAACAAAACCAGTGAAGTTTTCGGAAATATATATATGCAAAAGAGCGTTGGTAAACTAGTGAAAAAGATAACATAAAAAACAAAGGATTTTGTTAAACCAGGTGAGTGAATTTTTGAATATTGCACAAAAGCAAACCGTTAAAATACCAGAGTACACAAACGAATTACTCATTCCTTAAACAATTTTCGAATGAGGCTTCTCACGTAAATAGCACTTAATGTAAGGGTTTGGCAAACGAAACATTTTTTCGAGCCTAAAACAACCAAAGGAAACCATGTCGATTTTCATCAAAAATATTGCTGGTGCTATAAATAAATCCGATGATCGAAATGGCAATAAACTTACTTCGAGATAAACAGTGTATAGTTGACTTTATATGTCTAACTGAAACCTTTATTAAATCGGGAGATGAAGAAAACATGAGATTAAAATCCTATAAGTTTGCGAGTTGCTACTCCAGGAAAGATCAAAGACGTGGCGGTGTTTGCATACTAATAAGGAAAAACATAGAATGCGAAAACATAAAATGGTTAGATAATATTACTCTCGAAAAACATTTTGAAATATGCGACGGTATACGACTACAAAAATATGGCATAAATTTATTCTGTGTGTATAGGACGCCAAATTCAGACGTGAACATATTTCTGAGGAAACTACAAATATTGCTATATGCATATATGACAAGGATAATAAATATAAAAATATAATATGCGGTGACTTTAATATTGACATTTTAATTGACAGCAAAAATAAAACTGAATTTATTAATATTCTATACAATTATAATTTGACACTCCATATAAATAAACCAACTCTACAAAAAACATGTATTGACAATATAATTAGTGATATAAAAGATGCGAAGGGGGAAGTACACGAATTAGGACTGTCTGATCACAACACGGGGCAAACTTTGTCAATCAAAACAAAAGTAAAAAATCTGGATACTATATGGTTTGTATATAAAAGAGACCTATGTATAGATAATCTGATCAAGTTTAATTATTACCGAAGTAATGTATCTTTTTCTGAGATCCTTGCTGAAACAGACGTAAATAAAGCGTTTTCTTTGTTCTATGAGGATTTATGTCTCTTTTTTAATCTTGGTTTCCCACTAATAAAAGTCGAAATGAACCATAACTCGACAAATCCAAAATGGATTACAAAGGGCTTGAAAAAGTCTTTTGTAACCTAGCGAAAACTACAAAGCTATTATTATAAAAACAAAAGCAGACAAACCAAGCTAAAATACACGACATTTAGTTAAATATTAAGAAGATGTGTTGCTTATATTCAAAAGAGTAAAAATAAACATTCTATTGACATAGCAAAAAACAAGTGTAAAGCCACATGGAAAATAGTAAACGAACGAGTTAAACAAAACAATGCAACCACTGAAATCTAGTGTATTTTTGTAATTCAGAAGTGACTGTTTAAGAATGAGCAATGTGAAAAGAGATATTATAGACGAAATTCATAGAAGCGCCAGAATAAATTTTCCTCGAAGACATGTAATATTGAAAGATATTGATGATCTTTGGCAAGCAGATTTAATGGATATGCAAAATATCTCCAAATTTAACACCAACTACAAATATATTTTAGTGGTTTTCGATGGATTTTCTAAGTATGCTTGGGGTATTCCACTTAAACAAAAAAATAAAGAATCTGTATCTAAGGCTTTCAATGCGATATTGAGTTGTGATAAACGCATCCCTAGAAACTTGCAAACAGACCGAGGAACAGAATTTTATAACAAAAGTTTTCAAAAAATTATAAACAAGTATGCCATCAATCACTACAGTACTTATTCAACCAAAAAGGCCTCAATTGTAGAACGATTAATAAGAACGATAAAAAGTAAGCTTCACAAGGAATTTAGTTTAAAAGGGAATTACAAATGGATGGACGGAACGCTTGCAAAAATTATTAATAGATATAATCAAACAATCCATACAACAATTGGTTTACCACCAGCTCAAGTAAATCATAGCAATAAAACTAAACCACTAAATACATATTATTTCAATCAACAACAAATAAAAACAAAACGTCGTAAGCTAAAGATAGGTGATTCTGTTCGAATAAGTAAACATAAAGGTTGTTTTCAAAAAGGCTATACTCCTAATTGGTCAACTGAGATATTCAAGATCATTAATGTTAAAAATACAAATCCTGTTACATATTTATTACAAGACATTAAACAGCAGCCTATTTTAGGAGCATTTTATGATCAAGAATTACAAATGACTAAACATCCTGATATTTACCTTGTTGAAAAAGTTTTAAAACGAAAAGACAGCAAAGTTTTCGTAAAATGGATGGGGTTACCATCATCAGAAAATAGCTGGATTGATGATACAAATGTTATATGAGGGCTTTTTGAATATAATGTCATGATCTACGACGCAGGTTCTATTCTGTTTGCATACATGAAGGGAGAAGGACTAGTGAATAATTTAATTAATAATTTACCATTTGAGCTCCATTTACCTGGGTATAATTATTGTGGTCCTGGAACTAAATTACGGGAAAGATTGGCTCATGGTGACAAAGGTGTAAATAAGTTAGATGAATACTGTAAACATCACGATATCGCGTATAATAATTCTAAAAGTTTGAAAGATCGTCATAAAGCAGATATAATTTTACTAAAGATGGCAAAGAAGCGCTCTTTGTCTTCAGATGCGAGCGCAGGAGAAAAACTTGCTGCTAATTTGGTTAACAACGCAATGATTTCAAAAGTGAGTTCAGGATTGGTCTCAATAAAAAAATTAAAAATATAGTCTCCTACACAAAAAAATGCATAAAAAAATTAAAGCCAAAGTGTAAGAAAAAATGATAGAATTGGCTTACGCAGCTGCTAAGGAGTTAACTCGTGATTCATCTGCAAAGCTCCCACGTATCATACCCATTCCGAAGTCCGGCGGTGTTTTACCTTTAATTCCTATATTTGCTGGCTTATCTGCTGCTGGAAGTATAGCAAGCGGAATTGCTGTAATCGTCAAAACTATAAACGAATATAAGGTTGCAAAAAAGCGTCTGGAAGAAATGGAACGATATAATAAGAAAGTGGAAGGTGTATGTATTGGAAACGGTTTGCGGTTAAACCGTTACAAGAATGGGTTTGGATTATATGTAAATTTAAAGAAAAAAAACTAAATCGTAGGCTACCTAATCGTGCTCTTACTAATATAGATATCATACATTTTACAGAAAACATTCCATATTTTCGTGGGGCGTATATGAGAGATACCTTACCAAAATCTCCGTTTTCCCGAGAGTGTGGAATCATTAATTTAGATCATTCGAAAAATTCTGGTACACACTGGGTAGCCTATGTAATTTTAAATAAATATGTTGAATACTTCGATAGTTACGGAAACTTAAAACCGCTTAAGGAATTTATTCGTTATGTGGGTTCTGACGACATCCATTATAATTATAATAATTTTCAAAATAAAAACTTATTTAATTGTGGACATTTATGCATACAATTTCTTAAAAAGTTTTGGAATAAACACTGCTTTTAAATCGTTAGGTACTTTAAAAAAAGATGTCTTACAAATGAGACAACACTTTAACATTGTCTGTTACAAGAGTCGAATGTCAATTCAAATTGACATTCGACTCTTGTCATTTTTTGTGTTATAATCAATTATAACACAAAAAATGATAGTTTATAATATAAAACCAAGCGACAAAGTGAATAACTTTACTCGTTCTCGTATCGTTAGAAGACGCAGACATATACGAAGTATAAAAAAAATACTAAAGAGAATAAATTATTTCTTCAAGCTTTGGGATTTAAATTATGAGTATTCTTAAGATACATGATTCACCGCAATTCGATAACTCTATAGTGGGTTACGAATATCATACTTATAACCCATACAGCAACAGTTTTAAAGAAAATGATGAAATACGAATACCTATAAATCAGCAAGACATGTACATACTACCTTCAGCCAGCTACATTTACGTTGAAGGTCGAGCCACTGTGTCTTCTAAAGATGCATCTGGAAAACTTACACGAAAGAATGTTAATTTCACTAATAATCCCGTATTATTTCTATTTCAAGACATTCGATATGAAATTAATGGTGTTGAGATTGATCGAATAAAAAATGCAGGAATTACTACAACTCTAAAATCATATGTGTCTATGATTGAGGGAGAAAGCAAAGCTGCTGGTGTTTGGGGTTGGAATTTAAATGGGTTTAAAGATAAAGATAGTATTTTTAGCACTCTTATACCTCTAAATAAAGTTTTGGGATTTGCGGAAGATTATGCTAAAATTATCATTAATTGTAAACATGAACACAACATTCTATTTATGTTTTAATGAAAGTATATAATTTAACAATGAGATGATGAGATACTGTCAAGGGATATAATTAAAACAACTACTTAATTGAATTTCTCAAATATATTGATTAAATAACAATATTATTATATTTTATAACCTCTTAATATAAATTTTCTTACAAAAAATAAAAATAAAATTACTTATGATATTTCATAATGTTAACAACAAATTATACATAGAAAGAAAAATTTTAATACAAAAAAAAATTGAAATAAACTCTCACTAAAAACTTATAAATAAAATGAACATTATACAGAAGTAAATCAATTATTATGAAAAAATCTTAGTATTAGAATAGTGTATCACAATGCCCCCAAGGTAGTGTTTCAATCTGATTAGCAAGTATTTGTCTTTTATCGTCGTTACTATTCAAAACTACTTTATTAACTTGTTGTGAATATAAGAGATGTTTAATAGATTTAATCATGTTCATATGATGTTTGATAACTTTATTTTCAATTAATGTTTCGTAGTAATCTAGCATTTTAAGACGTTTGGTTATGGGTTTGGTGACATCCTTCGCTTTTTTTATTATAGTTTTTACGCTTTTTAGACAATATAGTTTTGCTCTTAAACCAACGAACTCGGTAATAATTGATCCGCCAAGTTCATCTTTAAATAATCCTGGAATACTAGCATTTATTTTCGGTATTCCAAATGGATTTTCTTCTTCAAAATTACTCGTATCAAAACGTGAAATATCGTACTTTAGATCTTTGTAAAAGTCATCTGTATTTATCAAGTACAAAAGACTATCGGTATCCGTGTAACAGAGATTTACGTCGTCGCCATATTTGTTTTTAATATAAGTATAATGGAAATTATATAAATGTTGTTTAGCAAATTCAAGCACTGAGAATCCAATGTAAATTGGTTTATCTAATATTAGTTTTTCAGGACTCAATTGGGCAGCTACAAAATTTTCTGAAAATATTGATATACTCTTCAAATTAGGTTTTGAAATTATTTTTTCCGCACCAATGCATTTGTTTGTTTTATTACTTGAATCTTTCCATTTTGTGATTAATTTCACGTCTACTTGCTTTCGTTTATTTTCTATAGTTTTACCGAATACGGAATTATTTAGAAGTTTAAAAAAGTCTCTCTCAAAGGGTGACTTAGAAGCCTGTCGTAGACAAGTATTTAAATCAATGCACTTTCGAAGAAATGATTCTTGTCTAAAGGAGATGGACAAAATGTGCCCCACGGAGTACAAACGTACATTTAATGCAGATAATTAAAATAAAATAAATAAAGAATTTTGAATAACTTTTTATGCCTCATAGCAGAAGTGGAGAAATAATCGTAATTAAAAGTTTTTCTGTTTGATTTGCGTTTTATATACCTTTTAATGTTGCCATATAATATTAGCAAAGATCAGAACAGGGAAAAAATATTTTATGAAGGTTTTTTAAAATAAAAATAAACGCTTAGCAGGCCTTAAATATACACGTAAATTATTCGTAATAAAAACGTATTTTTTGTACGTTTTCTTGTCTATAAATTGAACCATCTATGACTGAATTTATAGACTTTAGTGCAGTTACGGATAGGATAATATGACGTTATTACTGGCAACACCGCTGACAAATGTCAATTGTCAATACCATATTCCTTTGACGACGATTATTGTCTTTGACGTTTGCGCCGGTTTTCTTGTTCGAAGTTTATATTTTATAGTGTCGGTACGCCACACGAGTGCTCTAACTAATAATGATTGTAAACTGTATAATTACAAACGAAAATGGACCTTTTACAAGCGTGTGTTGACTGTGGTATCCCAATTAGAGAACGCGCGCAGGTTGCATGTAAAATCATCATTACCCCCCTGATGTGATGAGTTCTTCTATAGGAGTGGTTAACTTTTGAGGTAAGTTCTAGTTTCAATAACTACCTCCTACTAAAATATATACGACAGGTATTATTTACTCCATATTCTAACGTCGTGGTCAAATCTTAGACTAATAAGTTCCTTTTTTACCTTCACAGTTGTCACCTCGTAGCTGTGTCTGTGGTGCCTGCTATGACAATAAACCAAGACGCCTTGCAACCAATTCAAGGGAAAGACAACTTGGTCATACCAATGTTTGTTATGGCTGTTGGAGATCAGCAATACGTGCAAGAAGACACGACATTTCGGAATTGAATTAATGTTTTGATAACATTAAATGATTAAAATTATGTTCTTCGTTTTATTATTTGCCATATACAGAATATGCTACTGTAGGCATTTTACTTTTTGTGCAAAAAAAAATAGTTACAAACTATAGATTTTATCAGATGATATAAAAATGCTTTTATAATTATTTAAAACGAAAATACTATTTATATTAAACTCCTGGCACAGATATATACACATTAATTTACATGAAATACCTTAACTTACCCTAAGCCATAGTCCAAAAATCAACCTTTTCAAACGTTCATAACTTTTGCCCACAACTGCTCAGCATTATGTATGCCTCTTTTTAATTTTGTTTGTAGAAGATCAGTACTATAAAATGACAAATATTTTGTATCTGTACATTCTGGGGTAAAAGCCCATACAATTTTTGGCCATGTCCTTTAAGTATAGGTATGGTGAATTTTCTTTAAAATTAGACCATGATGTAAACATTCTTTTAAATTAACGAAATGAATGACATACTTGTATTTATCATATAAATTAGCTATTAATTTCACAGATTTTCCGTTTGGGGGAGTGAACTTTTCACATGCGAAAGGTAAATCCTTATGGACGTTATGCAGATAATCTGGGTACTCTAAGTCTACTTCTAAAATATATCCATAATCACCATCATTCGGAACTTTCATTACATCGAAATTCAACAGATCGCTCTGGCTTAAGAAAATAAATTCTGATATTTTGGCAATTTTCTTGTCATTGCATAACCATATAAGTTATTGCAGTCTAGATAAATTATGTAACTAGATGGTTTTGTGTCATCAAAATGTGGAACATACTTATTGTTAGCCTTAGCATGTCGAACAGAACATTGGGCTAAACCCCCACGTATACCCTTCTCTAACAATTGGTATATTTCCAAATCACTTATTAACTCAAGTCGGACGTCAGTATATAATAACATGGCATCCCAGCTTAAGCTAGGAGCAGATATATAATACGCTTGATCAAGAGAGTAATGTTGTAAGCTCGTATTTCTAAAATTTTCAAAAATAATATAGTAATAACACATCACATTTTAAGTACAAATCTGTGTACTCCCCCAGTGAGTGTATATTAAATGCTTGCCATACAGCTTGTGCATGTCTGTAATCATCATCGGAAATATGCTCTAATTTAATTGAATTATAAAAACATTCCTTGGGAGGCAATCGTTTATCATTATACTTTGACCATGAATCCATATAGTCATATGGATAAACACCTTTATGTCTCAATAAATGTAAGTTCATCTTATCGGTAAATGTACTTGATAGATTGATAAAATCTTTAACATCCAAGCTTTTACTTAATTCATCTAGACTTGAACTTAAGAACTGATATGAATCAATAAACTTCATTTGAATAGGGCGTGCTGTAATTCTTAGTTGAATTAATTTAGTTATAGATATGTATTTTACCTTTATATTTTACTAATTCTTTAATGAATAAATGACTGTCATAACCTGCTAAATTATGAAAAATAATTGGTACAAATGAACATATTTTGTATCTCAAATTACACAAGGAATGTGCTGCACCTCTGTATTCGGATGTAACATGATCATGATCTCGAACTTTATCTCCAAATAATAATTCTTTAGATATATAACATTCGGTAGCCTTTTTAAAATTAGATTTTTGTTCATTCGTTAATGGTTTCATAGGTTGAACCTTGGTTAATATAGTATTTATCCAAGTTACATCTTTAACCAACCAGCTTATAAATGTTTCAACGAGGTCGAGTTGGATCTGGGCGACGAGTCCGGAGGTAGTGGGCGTGCCCGACGTGCGGCTGATCTTGTCAACATATTATTATGCTCATTTTCCTATTTCGTGTTCATGTTATTTTTATCGGAGGTGACACCTGTCGTGGTGACACCTCCGATTCTGTAGCTTTTGATTACATTTGTTACGTTTTTATGTGTTATGGTCTCGTTTTTGGTTTTAAAGTAAGTTTCTTGTTTTAGGTTTGGTTCATAATGAAAAACTATTGTAAGACTTGGTCAAAATTACTTTCACTGATAATATTTGGCAAAATTGGAAATTCAGACATTTTGTTGACACGGTGTTGCCATATTTTCACTATTAATATTATTATCTACTGAGGTATACATGACATAACAATGGCAATCGACATAGTTTTAAACATAAGCATTTTTTTTTTAAAACTAGTTTATCGAATTACTACTTTGCCATTCCTTGACATGAAAAAAAAATATGCATTCTATAAGAAATAATTGAATTTCATCGTCACGCCTCGTCGCCTCAATATTTATGGAATCATTTAGAGTCTGGCAAACGAAAAAAAGGGCGGTAAATTTAAAAAATATCAGCATAGCAACCCTAAAATTAGTATTACATACACGGAATAACCTAATTTGATACTACTGCTTCACAGCATGTGGACGGGTTCAAAAATGGGGACAAACCAACGGAATAAATCAATACTGCAGTAGTAGCAGCTACTAACCTAACTAGGCGACCTCTTATAAAAACAAAAGAAACTTACCACTAAGTTTGTGGTAATTATATTGCTATAAATTCCAGTGTTCCTTCTAAATATTAAAATAGCTAGCGCTTCTTGTATAAAAAGTCGTATTTTTAATCAGACGAAGTAAACTTCAACAAAAACTAAGCTTCGAAATCAACCACTGCTACACCCTCCAGATTTACTGTAAAAGAAAACAAATTGTGTTAAAATCACAAAGCAACATTTTTATAGGCATGATAAATAACCATAAGGCGTATGAAGGTGTTTAACGTATTATAAATAAGAATTTGGATCAAAATAGAGATAATCGTTTTAAAAAAAAGACAAAAATAAGTACGATTTCACACAAAGTATCAAATTAATAGCGTCATACTAACCTAAGAAATCTAACACCACACGTAAACAATCTTGTTTTTGTTTGAATTCGGCGTCTTTCTCCTGTTGTTTTTCTATAAATTTCAACATCATGCGAAACAACGTCTCTCGCACTCCACTTTTAATAGTTTTATTCATTTTTGAGTTAGTAAATGCTATTACAGAATCACGACAAATCACCAACAACACGACATCTTGTTTTGGAAAGTTGAGTTTGACATTATTTTATCATTGCCATATAAAAAGTTTGCAAATAATTCGAGTGTCTACATTCGTTTGCCAGACTCTAACAAAAATTAAAAAACCAACAAACAGAGCAAACGGATATCATTCTCTGCGTGTTTCATTCGGTCCGAGCAAAGATTTTATTAATTTATGGACCTATGTTTACAAAGTTTTCCGCCAATAAAGATGTATTTCTGCAGCTTATGTTTTTTGTCTTATATAAAGCATGTTAAATGTGTTAAAGTCACTTCAGGAACTACTACAAAACAACTTTTCAAACCAAATCAATCAATCCAAATATTTTATTTCACATATACCTACATGGGCCCTTATGAAACGTCAGAAACTAAAAAACTTTTTCCAGACTACCTACAGACTTTGTCGCCTATGTCAACTCATATATCAACTGCTATAAAGGTTATACAGACAAACTGATTTGAGACAGTCCAGTGGAGACAAATTGAAAATAACTCAATTTCGCATCACGTCTGTAAAGAGATGACGGGCCCAGATGATCCCATGTAATAACGAACTGACAAATAAATGTTAGCGCTACAGATAATACAAGCTATTCCGTAAAAATTGCGTCGTTTTTATAAGCAATAAAAGCAATTACTAAAAATCTCTTCTTCGCTTCCATAGAGTAAACTTTTCTGATGCATTTCCTGCATTTTATGGCTATATTAGGTGGTACTACTCGTATTGTGCCTATTTCATGCTTTTGTAATGCTAGAGGTCGAGTCGAGAGATAAACATAACATAAACAACACAGTTATTTTGTTGTAATAAATACAACTTACTAAATTACCAAGTAATGCTCGTTACGGTGTAAGTCTGAAAGTAAGACCGGTCTCGTCTATCACCGGGACACGCACGTGAACCAAAGTCAAACATTATTATCTACTCTCTCGAGAACTATATCACGGTTCACACGAGCCTCACTTACATACGGTAATCAAACCTGACACTACCTGATGTGACATCAAAGTGGGTCTTTGTAAGTGACCCTTTCTTCAATAAATATTCAAGTATAACCTTCCTGTTAAGTGTCGTGCTGGTAAGGATCAATGGTTACTGAATGACAACATATGGTAGTACCTACAATAATTATTCAATCTATTAAAGAACATGGTATGTTCGTACGCGAAGTGCTAGTAATTGGTAATTATTCTAAACAGAAATAATCGTTTCTTAAATAGTTGCACCACAAGTGTAAGGTAAGGTCTTGAAAATGTTTCAAAATTCGTGCTAGTTTTCAACAAAGCTCGAGATACAAACATCTTACGTGCTTCACTCATTTACAAAGTCTCTCAGACGGTAGCTACAGAGTAAACATTATCCAGGTCTTAATCAAGCATTTTGCCTGACATTCAAACACGTTTCAGAGCTCTAACTAGAATATTTACTTGGCACTTATAACGCCAACTGCACTTACTCTGGCTCCGAGGTTTTACTTTTACATATGAGTACAAGAAATCTTATGTTGGAGTGCAGACTTTAAGTGCCGATTTCACTAACGAAACTGAACGCGATGAGTTCCATTGGTGATATTGGCCCTAAGGTGATTTAATTATTTCAGTCTTACAAAACAATGCCCCATATTCGAAATTTGTGTTTGTCATCCAATATACCAAAGAAACTGTGGCGCATGTGGCGATCCTCTGGCCCGCAGTCTGACACGAGGAAGCTCCCGGTCGCAAAGCACCTTGAGGTTGAAGCAGCTCGCGTCGGTTGTTGTTTCTTCAGGAAGGAAAACCGCGTGGTGCTCAATCTTAGAAATAAATAAAATATACAACGTGTAACAGAATAAGCGCAAGACCTGAAAGTAGTTTGCTCAGAATCAGCTTCTGAATCCATTTCCGTCATTATTTATATGTGTTAATTTTTCCCGGAAAAATCTTTTATTTACCTGAAATTAGTACCACCGCGTCGTAACAAGGTAATACAGTATTTGATTTAAGAAAATTTAAGCCTTATCACAAAGGAATAAAGCCTTTTCAAATGCACGACCGAATTTGCAACTCACTCATAGTTATCCTATGTGTAAAGCGCGTAAAAAAAGTCAATTTAAGGAAACTTAAACCTTGTTCCAAAGCAGTACGTCTTATTTAAATGCAAAACCGAATTTGTAGTCCGATCACAGCTTTCTTACACACATAAGCATTGCTTTTTACTTTTTATTACATTTAATCTTGTCCTGTTAAAAAAAGAAGTTAATTTAAGGCAATTTAGATCTGATCTAAAAGCAATAAAGCTTTTTTAATTGCGCGACCAAATTTGTAGATCGTCTTACACATTCGTTTGTTTAGAAAAGCCAAAATATTGGAACATTTGTACGAGTACTACTTCTTTTGCAAATGAAAGATTAATGTGAAAGAGCGAGATGTATTAATTTGCCGACTTACAGCTTTGACGTTTGACATGCAGACGCACGCGCCGCCACTGCCCGCCTCACATCGAATGTTTAGTTATTCTCCGGCAGCGACAAGTGTTCCCGAATTTAATTTTTGTTGCTGTCACATTTATTTGTTTACGCGCACGATGGCATTCCATACACCAATATTCAGTACACGGAGATGGTGAGGACACTGGCTCGTTGCAACGATAATGTCGAGTAAGCGTGTCGAGAGTTCAACGAACGATATGATACTAGAGTGAGCGCCAGGACAATGTTAAGTGCAACTCAGCGTCTGAGGGACTCCGGTACCTTTCGTCGTAACACGGCAATAGATAGAGGGGCAAATGTGCGCACTACTCGCTTACAAGCAACAATATTAAACTATTTTGACGAAAACCCAGAGAAGAGAACAAGAGAAGCAGCGCCATTATTCGACTGCAGCCACATGTACGTGTGGCGAACATTACGCGCTGATGGTGAACTCCCGTATCACCTGCGACGTTGTCAGGAGCTGACGCCGAACGACTACTTGCCACGTCTGGAATTTAGTAGATGGTTGTTAGAGAACTGGCAAGGAAACATCATCTTCATGCGAGTTGGCATTTACAACCAGCATAACCAGCTTATGGGAGACATGAGAATCCACATGCATGCCGTGTTGATTCGTTTCAGCACAGGTTCTCCGTGAACGTGTGGGTGGGCGTCATAGGTACACGCGTACTCGGCCCTGTTTTTCTGCCGAGGTTAACTGGAGATACCTACCTACAGTTCTTGCGGGAAACATTGCCCGAGTTATTGGAGGACGACCCGCTCTTCTTTTTAAGAGACGTGTTTTACCAATACGACGGTGCTCCCGCGCATTTCTCATGGAACGTTCGGCAGCATCTTGATGCGGAATATGGGCCCCGTTGGATTGGTCGTGGAGGGCCAGTGCAGTGGCCAGTGTAACGCCTTTAGACTGTTATTTGTGGGGTCGAATAAAATCGACCTATCACAGACGGGCGAAAAGTTGCTCGATTTGAAAATGCTTCCCCTTTACTAAACCTAATAACTTAGAACATAGCCTTAATAAATAAGCTTTGGATTATTTTCCAAAGCTTATTTATTAAGGCTCCCACAAACAGGCGCGACGCCACAGCATGACACAGAGGCACCACTCGTCGCGCGACACGCGGTGCCTTTGTGTCGCGCTGCGGCGTCGCGCCAGTGTGTACGAGATTTTACGTGTGATCTGTACGTAATGTTCGGTTATTGAACTAACGTACACACATACCTAGTGCGTACTCCTACTCTTGCAGTGCTTACCTACCTAGCCAGCTGACAGGCACATGAGTGTACGGTGCGTGCGCTATTAGTGTGGGTACAGATCGAGTAGTGCGCTCAAACGTTTTATGTTTAGTCAGGACAACTATTTTATAAAAAACTGCTAGGTGTGGTTTGTCTAAATTAAATTACAGATGTTATTTTAGTCTTATGATTTAATATTCTAATTGGGGTGTATGAGCTCTTGCGTTAATTCCGTTACACGTTGTATATGTTAATAGTGGAGACGTCAGGACCTTACGTCTCACTGTACTGGAGGTGGCGTCTCACACCAAGTTATTTATTCTCTCGAATTCGTTTCGAACTCCTGTCGTAGACGCAAGTCGGAGGGTCGGAGGTGATCGACTGAGTCGAACCCCTTCAGGTGGCGGCGTCTTATGCCACGTTTTCAGTTCTCTCCAATACGTCTCGAACTCCTCTCGAAGACGCAAGTGGGAGGGTCGTAGGTGATTGAGTGAGTCAAACACTTTCACGCACTAAAGATGTTTATAATAAATAAATTCACTGAGTTTCAAACTGTTCATATTTAAGAAGCTTTAGAAATACATGGACTAGTGAGTATCGAGCAAAGGAAAAGAAAAGAAAGAACCTGTTAAAAACCAACGGTTGTCTTTTATAGCCCCTGGTGGACCTTCTAGAAGTGACTTTTTTAGTTTCAAATCCAAATACTTCTTAATTAGTTATTGGCCAGGAACAATAAAGATGGCTTACAGTGAGAACCTGGCTTAACACTAGCTTTACAATAAAATAGACGACCTCTTAGCTCTATACCATAGAAAAAGAAAAACTGACAAATGACAATATTAGATACAAAATGGAAGGAAAATAATATGATATAAATGGATGTGGAAAATAGACAGAGGTAGCTAAAGGTTTGCTTTTCAGCAGTACAACAATTATCAGATAAACAAATGTGAGTAAAATGAGTGTCATACAATTTTCATAAAGACTTTAGTACCTACTGAATCGTAGAAAGAATTGATGTGCACAACAGCTCCTCAGGTGTTAAATAGATAAGATGTGATTTTGGTGTAACAAAATACCACAAAAGCATTTATATTTTTTTTTTAATTCAAAATCTGTACAAACATAACGTTACATATCGTCTGCCAAACTGCATAACAGTTTGTCGGCAGTTGTTCTCATCTAACAATAAATTTCAAATTTTGAAGTTAATGTGCTTGTGTAAATAACTTAATTACGCTAAGTAAATAAACTATAGCTAATAAATATTCAATCACTTAAAAAAAAACTCACATTTTACAAATAGGCTTTTTCGCCTATCTATAGTTTGTTACAAACGTTATCATGGACACATTGAGAGCTAATGTTTTTGTAGAACCTTTTTAAGTTGGGCCTTAGATTTAACATGCGAGATCAGTTTTGGGGGTAGCTTATTAAATAACGTTGGTACTACATTGGTAAATTATCTGAAGAGGCATCGGAAGCCAGAAACAAAGACTTCAAGAAAATTCGAGAGGACCATTCGCGCAAATTTTGTCGTAAAGCGACAAACGAAGATATCTTCAATGGTCTCCTTGTATCGTCAGATCCTTATCTGTCCAGTATAAGACCTGTGCTAAGACCTGCACAAAAACAGCTGTTACTGATGATATGAAACCTCTTCTCATCAGTGACGATACAGGTGTAGACAAAGAGAACATTGAATTTGTCGATGTTAATGCGTCAATGATAGACTCGGATTTAGAGGACTTTGATGATTGCGAAGATACTACCTGTTAGTAGTCGTTTTTTATGTTGTTTTACTATTATTCGTAAATAGCTAGACTTAGTATAGTTGCTATAGATATAATAAATTTAATGGTTGTGATATTCACAAAATAATACTATCTTCACTGTTTTTTATTGTGATAAATAATAATAGTGTATCATAGTTATTGACGTATTTTTGTTGTAATGTCTTGGTATTAGCATTCAAGATTAATACTATTTGTATAAAAAACTTGATTTTATTGGACCTTATTTTTAATCATTTATAATAAAAATAATTTAGGAATATTACTTTTCTATACAGGTATATCTTAATTGTTTTATGAATATCTATTGTTTCACTAGTATTTTCCCATTCAATGCGTTCGTTAACATCATTTAATTACGTTAAAGATTAGAAAAATCAATAGTGTAACTACCCTCATTAACGCTGAGTATGCCATGTTATTAGTATCTAATTAAAACTCAACGAAAAAGACGGTGATTACCAAATGAGTTCTTTAAATGCAATTTGTAAAAAAAAGGTATGTAATCAATATAGTTTTCTATTATTGTCATTAAAAAGGTCCTTAGCAGGCTATTAACTAACTAAAATATATGAAAAGCGATCGGCAATTTGATTTTATTACGTAAAAGTTTTAATAAATCACATAACCTAAACTCGAAATTTTAAAAATTTCGTACTCGCGTAGAGGCACTGAAAGGTGCATGAATTGTATGTCATCTTGATCACTGTATGAGGTACAATAACTCATGTGAGTACCAGCCCTTCAGTTACTTTCAGTTCGAAAATAATCAACTTTAAGTGTTTTCTCCCATACAAAAAACACAAAACATTTTTTTTCTCACGCGTGGATTTGCGCATACCCTACATACTTTAATATTATATAAAGAGAGTTATTCCAGAGACATTCCCATTTTTTTTTTTAATCCCTGACATTTAGTTTCTATGAGTATGGAGCTCGATTTTCAGACCACTGTGCGGCGCTTCTGACATAGGCTCGCGGGTGAACATACTCATTATTTTAATCATACCATCGAGACCTCTCCGAATTGTGCTAGACAATCTTGAAAAAACTTTTTTTCGTAGCAATGAGATTTACAAAACATTACGAAAAGGGGTAACGTTAGGAAGTTTTTATGTCTATCAAAGTTAGTCTAATCGCGCTACTAAAAGCGATTGAAGGTCCGATAGATCCTTGAATAAGTTTATTTTATTTTATATTTTAACGCATTTTTTATGTTTCCCGTAGATCAAAAAACTTGTAATCCCGGTCTCTGTCGGTTCATAGCGCCTTAAACTGATTCAGACCATACTTTGCGCTCTGCAAATGTAACCGTTACCGATGATTGAAGAATTTTTGTTCATAATTATAATTTTCGTACACAATCAGAAGTTTATTATTAAAAAATTATGTTGTTTTTTTCTGGAGAAGGACTAGAAGAAAACTAAATGCTAAAAGTGAAGTTGCAAGAATATAGATTAACTATTACACGCTGAATATTAAGGTTAAAACTGTAAATTGACTACAAAATTACACGCCTCCCTACAAATCTAGAGAAAATCTCAAATCTACAATCACAAATCGTCGACTCGCTGAGTTAGTTGATTGAGTATATTCACAGTTCTGTCATGAACCTCTCTCCTCTGTATTAGCACTTCAACTAGCGTGCTAATTGTATTAACTTGTACTTTGGCTAGCTGCCAGATGAATGTACTTATCTTCAATGACTATATTATAGACATTAGTACACGTTTATTTGCCCACGCATACCGTTACCAACAACAATTACTTGATAAACAAAAAGACTTAAGTCTCAGATTTATAAAATGGTAAATGCAAATTTGTAATTCAAATAATAATGTTTAGTATACTGCTTTTTTCTATTTTGCTTTTTAGGAAACCAATTTCTCGAAGTTATTTTAAAATTATATTACTAAACAAAATTAATAGCAATCTATAAAATAACCATAACAAACAAAGTTTATTATGTGTGCACGTAGCCCACATTGAGATATTGAGACCACAATATTAAATGAAAAATCATTTTAACATTTGAAAATCGAACGCGCTGCTCTATCAAGGCAGTATTTTTTTTCACGATATTATTTTAGCCGTACATACTAATTACATGTTTTACTCTCATCTCTCGTATAAGTATAGCCTTGTAGTCACATTCGAATACAACTCGGCAGTCATTTCAGTAAAGTCGGAAGAAGTAATTGAGAGCTGCATTCGTTCTACATTATACGCAGCAGTCACAATCCACATCCGGGTAGCAGATAGAATTAAGCTAATGAATTTATTCAGCTAATTAGCACGGAACTTTCCTCATCCACCGAGTTTATCAAGCTATCAAAAGTACTCGTTAAATATACAACAGTAACTTCTTCATTTCTTAGTCTAAATAATTTCCTCATTACTGGGGAATGTAAAAAAATCAAGCTGTGTACCCTTCTTAATAGTTAATGCTGACGTACCTTGTTGTAAATTAAGTCTGCGTCAAACTACCTCTTTAAGCCATTAAGTAGCCTGGTAACACATTGGCCTTCCGCTGAATTTAGTAAATGGGGAATAATTCGCTGAGCACTCATCGCATACAATAGTGACTGGTGTGCGCAAATACTGTTTTTATTGTGGCGGCATAACTGTCCAAGGGGTTCACCGTTTAATTATTGAAACAACATAATACAGACTCTTCATATGTTTTAGTGTAAGAAGTTGTTTTTAATACAGGTACCTATATCAGAGGGGAAATTCCCATATACGTATATATTAGACAAGCAATGACATTTACTTTGTAAAGGATTATACTATTTTAATTATTGTAAGTGTGAAGACATTGTGGATTTGTTGTTTTTTTTAATGCATCATTTTTTTAAAATTATTAGTTTTAATCATGGTCTGGCAGTTTGAGTAATTAATGCGGCCTACCCAAATTTCCTTTCTTTGGTAATGTTCGTCGAATCGTTTAGCTCCTTTAGTTCTGTGTTGAGCTGCATGACCACTGACAAATGCGTGCACTGACTGGACAGGTCCACTCATTCTGTGTGGTTCTTGCCTCAAAAGACCATTTCAGATATCAATCCACATGGTCTTCACATGACCTGACCAAGATTATGTCTGGACTTTAAAAGAGACTGTGACCTCTGAGTTTGTTTCGGCGTTTCTTCTCAGAGTAGTCAGATAGGAAATGCCGATCTCACCTAGTTTTTAAAATATGATTGACGTGTAAAAGTGTTTGTACAAACCTATTTACAGAAAATAAAATCATTTATCATTTATCATTTAGAACGTTCGCATTCTAATATTTCTCAATCTGTCAAACATATAATCATTTACTTTATTTTTATTTTTGACACCGATTGCCTCTGATTGCGACTTGAACGTTTTTTAAGAACGATAATTCGCCTTCTGGTATTTGAAGAGATTAAGTATGAAGAAAAGCAGCAACATAATGAAAAAGCCTTTTTGCCCGTAGCCTGAACTGATTATTTTTAAACAAAAAAACTCTATATTTATCTATACTACGGCTCAATACTTATAAATAAAAGATCTTTTATTTAGCTTAGAGAGAAAACACGGTCCGGAAACTTTTGACGTAAAAGTGTTTTTTTATGGCCGGAATTGGATGGTATTGATCTGGACAACGTTTACTTTCAACTAGACGGCGCTACATGCCAAGCAACGAAACCATTGATCTTTTAAGGGAAAACTTCCGGACCGTGTTATCTCTCGAAGAGGTGATCACAATTGGCCACCGAGATCTTGTGATTTAACACCTTGCGACTTCTTCCTTTGGGGCCACGTGAAAGAGAAGGTCTACGCCAACAGCCCAGCGTCGATTCAATACCTCAAAGATGGAATTCGTGAGGCTATCTAGGACATAGGGCAGCCACTTTGCGATTTGGTTATGGAAAATTTCATGAAAAGGATATGGTCCTGTAAGCGTGGTCGTAGTGGTCATTTGCCTGATTTTATTTTCCACTATTAACTGCATACCTTCCTCTTTATAGTGAAATAAACATCCGATCATTTATTTAAAAAAAATGGCATTTTTCTTTGAATATCAAAATTACACCTCTTATTCAAAAACCCTGTAGTTATTGCAACTACTCCATTTTGATCACAATACTTCCTAAAACTAGAAATTCTGATGACAATTTTTTTTACTTTAGGTTTTTTTTTGGATTAATGCTTTTGAACGCACGATACCGAGTGTGTTTACATGCACATTTTATAATTTGTAAGAGTGCACTTGTAGATTTAGAAATAATAATATTATCAACAATAACTGATTGGACCATTTCGTGATAAAAGGGAATAATCGTAAATATTATAATTTTCGACAATAGTTTATAACTACATACACCACCAATGTCTCTTACGTATGTGTATACGAAAAAACAATTGTTTCTAATCGTACCTCTGCGCGGACACGGCGGTGCTCCGACAATACGTGCAGACCTCCACCGTATGCTCCACCGTGCCCTCCGGGCAATCCACACAATGGTGACACCCTCGCGTTTTCTCCTGCCTGATGCGTAACAGGAACCTCCCGAAACAACTGTGTCTATCGAGAACCTGTGTTAGGCGGTAGGTGAGGACGCCTTGGCGCCTCTCCAACCACTACTCAAAGAGGGCACTTAACGGCACTGGGTTGCAACAATCACACCCTCCATGTCGCCATGAGATCTCGCCGGAGCTCCGCCTGCTGTGCTGTGATTTCTTGCGGCAGCGGAGTCACACCTCGGCATTTTGTCTCCTCGCGCCACTCCCATCAGAGGGCGAAGGTTTTTGCCTACAAATCCCATCGTGACAATCCAGCAAGGAGGCTCGCTGCCTCACAAGAGATCGTGCTGATTTCCCGGACCAGCCGGTTGGCCGACCCTTTGGGACGCGTTCAACCGGCGGGCTGGTCGGTGCCTCAAGGAACGCTCCCACACTGGTGCCGTAAAAGTTCATGAACCACACGTACCCCACGTAGAGCCTGCCGGCTGAAGGCGTTTGGACCCATAAGATTGGGTGGGACCCGCTTCAAGGCCCGGCACGCTCGAAGTCCCCCCGGCTGTCGAAGACGAGTCACAGGTACTTCATCATCGACTTGACGCCAATGTGAACCCCTCCTGCTTTTATTTATAGACTGTGGTGCGTTCCGAGGAACATGAAAACACATGGTGCAGGTTCCACTTCCAGTCCCAATTGTCGGATCCTCTCGACGATTGTCGCAACCCCGCGTGTCGCTTGTTCGGCCGCCGCCTGATGCGACATCCCCTCCGCCAGGACCAGCATGTCGTCGGCGTAGCAAACCACGCTGATGCCGCTAGCGAGGTCGGGGCGCAGCACCTAGTCGTATCCGATTTCCCACAGAAGCGGCCCCAGGATCGATGCTTGCGGGAACCGCACGACATCTCTCGACAGTTCCACTCTCCCTGATGACCGGTTTAGAAGTCGACCCTGTCGGTCAAATAGGCCTCGACCACGCGACAGAATTTGCGCGCTTAGCAACGCGCTCCTCACGTGGAGCCGTCAGCTTTGGCACACCTGGTGCCAGGCGCATCCGGGCTGAAACCCTAAAACTCCAAATTAGCCCCCTCCCAAGCCCCGTGAACGTGAAGGCTCTGCGGCTTCGGTTCCGGCGGTGACGACGTTGGAGGCAGCAGCGACGGCATCGGTGGCGGCAGCTGCGGCGGTGACGGTGATGGCAGAGGGCTTGCTCCTGCAGTGTGTTTGGCGGGTGGATCGCAGGTCTTGTTCCCAACCCGCTAATCGGCCAGCTGCCACACATATAAAGCGGGTTTGGCATGGCAAAGCACGAACCGACCTTGTGACCGGACTGACCACAGCGGAAGCATAGACCGCTGCGGTCCACCTACGAGGTGCATTGCACTTCCACGTTGTTGCCTACCTGGCAGCAGAAGCACCTTGGAAGTCTAGGTTGGGACTGACCACAGCCGATCACCCCGACCATTCGAAGTGCCGTCACGGGGCAGCTCACCGTAACAGTCCCCCCCCCCCCGCCCCAGCGTTGCATCCCCGTGAAGTCAGGACCAATGGTGCCTGCCCTCACCTGCTTGGCAGAGCACCCCCTAGTCCTAATGACGTAGGCCATCACCACTCCTTCCGTCACAGAGTTGTCCAGGCCCAGGATGCAGATGTCAGTGCAGGACACTCGGGCCTCGTCCGCATTCAGGAACGCCCTAAGCTTTTCACCCAGAGCGTCAGTGGTCGGGCCGCTGACCGCACCGGGGACCTTCAGCATCTGGGCCCCAGTCACGGTGAACCTTACCCGGATACCATTGCTGACGCCGAGATCCTCGAGGTCTACCACCGCCCTCGTCTTGGCAAGCACCTCGTGGTAGATCATGCCCATTACCCGCCTTCCCCTTCTCACCGACCTTTTGCCGTTCGGCGTTGACCGGAGGAGATTTACCACCGTCCTCGCCGTTTGTCTACCCTTCGCGCTGATATCGCCAAGGTCGGCCTCGCGGGTTCCGGCACGGCTTGCTTGTCAGTCTGTCCTAACGAGCTGCATGCCCGTGTGGGGTGGTGCCACTAAAACAGCCTTTATCCGCCTCCAGAGAGCCCAGAAAGCTTTCCTGAAGGTAATGCTATTTCGCCCGCAAAGGTATCGGACTGTGCAGCTCTATGCTGATTGCAGGGTACTCAGAGTTAGGCAACTTTATGTGCTACTGTCGACGCTACGGAAACACACTGTGCGTCCCCCTAAGGAACCGACTGGTAGACTAAAGCATAATGTTTTTCCTCTGGAACGCCATAACACTAGCCTTTGCCAAACGTTTTTAGCACAAACATGTATAACTTCCTCAATAAAAGGTTAAAAATGTATTCTCAAGATTTTGTTGTAAAAAGTTACTCAAAGATTATCTCCAAACATTAACTTATGACAGTACTGAGAATCTTCCGATGGGTAATTTACAGTAATATTTAATTATAAATCTAGACATACACACTCTCACCCTACGCCTACATACTACACACCCACAAACTACACCTACACACTACACATTCACACACTACACTTACTACACAACAACTCACTTTTTTTTTAAATCTTTATTCAATTTTTTTTTTTTTCACCAATAGTTAACTTTACCAAACTACATACTCCATTTTTAAGGTTTTTTTTGCTACACAGTAAACAAAGTACAAAGTACTAAGTCACAGGAACTTATACCTAATATAGGAATCAGAGTATTAAAATATTGAAATTTATTTTAACGCGGTAGTGTTATTTAATAACTCGCATAACCTTTTTTTACAACAGTTTTAAAAAACAAGAGTTATCATTTTGTTCGTTTATCATATGTCAATAAATTGCCACATCCCTTTCTGGTTAGAACCGGGCTGGACGCTCTGACCTCTCAATTCGACGATAATAATTAAAAGCGCGAGCTGTGAAAGGTCTCGAATTTTGACTGTGACATGTGTTTGTGCGTTTCGTGAACATTCCATGTTCACGGTTTTCTGCATTTTGTGATTTGCAGCGATTCCTATTCTTTAGCGAGCGGAATTCGGAATGTGTGAAATGTGTTTGTTAGACGTTTTTGTAACCTTGGCTATTTTTAGGCATTGTCTTGAAAAAGAAAGAACTGTTCCGTATTTTAAACTCCTTTACTTTCTATTTACCTATAGGTAGGTAGGTACATGTCAGGTCTTAGCTTAGAACGTTTTGCAAACTTGATTTCACACAGTCATTTGTTTCCACATTCAATTTTATTGTATTTCTATGTTCAAACGCTTGTAGCGGCGGCGTCAACTATCCGAGGGAGTCGACTGAGTGGTAAGGATGTAGCGTGTTGAGGCTTTGGGACGTATAACACGTCACAAAGCATATATTGATTGAATTATATGCTCCATTACATTCTATCTGAAGTTTCTGTTCACTTACACAATCATTTAATTTCATTCAGTTCAGTCATAGGTTCATAAATGTTGGAGGATTTTTCTATTATGTATTTTGAATTCAGCCACGTATTGTATGATAGTTGACAGCTTAAGTGTAATGGTGCTTCTTAGGTAGTAAATAATGAATGACGATGATGAAGAAAGAAAATACATTTATTTAGCACAGATAAAAAGGCACAAGGTTGTAAGTAATTAACAGGTAAGTGTGCGTGGCTGCGCTTAATAGACCAATATAATAGATGAGAAGTAATGGTTAGCTCAAGATTGTGAATTACGATTGTCACCCAGTATGATGCATCTGCCTCTGCATTGAGACTTGGTGATGGTGATTAAAATGATAAACGCGGCGGGTGGAGCGCATATTAATTCGTCTAACATTGTATAAGAAAGACGACGACGACCAGAAGTCTATCAAAAACTATATGATGGGGAAGTTATAATGTTTCTATGTTACTTATAAATTATTATAAATACTCAGCATGCCGACGGAAAAACTAAAAGCCGTTTATTTAAATGACGCAGAAAAAAATCATAGGTACGATACAAAAATTTGCATCATAAAAATACTATTTTCAGTTTATTCTAATAACTAATGAATGGTACTAGTGCAGCTGGCGAGTTCAGATAAAAACATGAATTATGTGAGAATAGGAACAAACATGCGACAAAACGAAGGTCATGTAGGTACAATTTACATCTATGGCTCTCATCGCGAAGGAGTATATCTACTTAGGGCAATTCATCCAGCTCGAAAGACGTTCACTAGGTGACAGCAGTGAGACGTCAGGTCCACGCACCTGTTAAAAGTGTCAAAGCGCCTATTTTTTTTTTGTAGTTACTGAACGATGAACGAATGAATGAAACGAATGTGAACGACATCATGTATTTTATATTCATTGTTGAAATGGATGTCGAAGTGCCACCAACTGGTGGTGTGAATTTTCATGAAAACCCCCTAATTGGGTTGGGCAGCGTTTGGGAAACTTCGTCAAGTCTTTTCGTCGCCTATCCCGCTAGTCTTGAAGACTAAGATCTTCAACGAGTGCCTCCTGCCCTTTTTGACATACGGTGCCGAAACGTAGACACTGACGGTAGGACTGGTCCATAAATTCTAGGTCGCTCAAAGTGCTATGGAGTGGACTATGCTCAAAGTTTTTTAAGGGACAAAATCAGAAATTTTACTATCTGGTAAATTACCGATAAGGCAAAATAAACTTTAGGTCTAACATTTAAAGTTTGTTTCTGTTTACAATTTAAAAGACAGATAGCACTACAGTTTATTCAAACTTTTTGCTATCCAGTAAGCCGCTTCACTGGGTGGCAGGGACATTGACGCACAAAATTAATTCAGCACATTAGAGACACCGTAGCTTAGAAACTATTAAAACTATAGAACTGTTTTTTTTTAAATAACCGACGCAAAATTGCACCAGGGTGTTCAGGTTAATGTACTGAATCCGTGGTAACAGGTTGCACGTCGATGTATCTGCCACCTATTCTAGCATCAGGATTTTCATTTTACGAGACGCCAGTGAATAGTATTATTTACCTAAAAGGAGACAAAGATAAATGCACTGATAATAGAACGAGCTACCATTTTGCACAACTTTAAACTTAATAATTCCATTTTATATAAAGTAGATTGCTTCGGGTCTAAAATCGAGTCGAGGTATTTATTTATATTTGTACACAAAGTTATATTTCAAAGTAGGTTATATAGAGTAATACAATGTAAATTTGTAGAGAACGTAAACCAAATATATTACTTGACTTGAGTTTTTATTTAGTATTAATTGTAAACGCGAGTGGGTACCGTAGCGGAGTCTTTTTCAGGCATTGATATGAAAGCCTATTGCGTTGACTGTTATTGATTTTGTATAAGAAGTTCCATGTGTGCTTAAAAAATATGAAACTATACAGAACAATAAAATGTTATTTTTTGGAGTTAATGTTTTTGTATAATTTAGTACCTAAGCTTCTGCTTCAGTGAGCCGACCCTAACATAGTTGGGACTAAGGCTAGGCTATAATTATGTACCTTAGCTTCTGTAGGTAGTAAGAAGATATCTGGCATTAACGAAAACCTATAGCCAAAACATATTTAGAATGTTGAATTCTTAAATGACGAAGAGAATAATCTGGACTAAATTATAATAAATTTTGGCAGCTGCCCTGCCCTGTTAACGTTAAGTACCCAGTTAGCAACCGGTGAACCGGAATATTCACAGATGATTAGCTGGTAATTATGTACAACAACCGGAGAACGGACCGGATTACCATATACATACACATGCAGCTCAGAAGATGATTACATTTGAAACAAATAATCAAGTTTCAAAATAAAATTTAATTTTTACGAGATAATTTTGTTTTATTACTACGACTTTTTATAAAGTGTATTTCAAAAGATTTCGTCTGTAATTCCAGACTTACGAAAAGATAATAAAAAGTAAAACCACCCAAATAAATCACTATTTCAAAACGTCTTTAGTATTAGATTTCATGCCCATTGACTTGAAAAAGTCCACCCATTCGTGCTTTAAAACGCTTGAATACTAATTCTGTCGTACTTTATAATCAACAGTTCTGTTTCTCCCGAGCTTCTGAGATATTTATTTACACAATGCTAAAGGCTTCACGTTTGCTTTTTGTATTTAAAAAAAAAAAACAAATGAGGAATTAATTAAGGGGTATGTGAAACTTTAACAATTTGTTTGGATGCGTTTGGTTCGATGTGGTCTCTCTCATTACAAGTTAGATTAGTCTGGTGGATGCTGAACTGGTTAGGAAGTTTTCAAATGTTTGAGATGGGACTTGAAAACTGCTAATTGCAACCGCTAATTAATATGAAATCCGTAAGCATACGGATTTTATATTATGTCATACTTCGATTATTACTTGTCAGCAATATAAAAATCGGACAAGTACGTGTGGGACCACGCGCAGTGATGGGTTACGTATTCGTGAAGTATTTACTCTTGATCAGTATCGATTTTATCGACTGCAAAAATAAGTTGTATTTCATAGGTGGTGATCCCATATCTAAAAACCTATAGGCATAAACAAGTCACCTAAAAACATTTATAACTACGGTTGCATGTGTGAGGACAGCCACTCGTAAAATTATTTTTCGCAATTTCATTACACCATTGTCTAGCGATACACAGAATACACCTTCTTTCCAATTTTCATCGATGTATTGCCAATATTCTTTCAGTAAAATGGCTGTTTTACTTTCGGGCGGACGCACATTCGGACATAATGAAATTGTAAGTGTTCAGTTTTTGCCCTTTGTCTACGGAATCCTAAGAAGAATATCAGTTTGTCATCTCATATTGGATCAATTTGCAAAACAATTCTGGCTACTCGTCGTAACTGAGTACTGTCCATATTCACCTATATTGCCGCTCACACACGCTGCACCGCTGCACTGGAGCCTCACTTTCTATATTCACTGCCTACTGCCATTTTGCTCACCACATTATAATACAAAGATATTGATCGACGTCCTTTTAACATTTTCGCGAATAACGATGAATATCTTCCGTTCAAAGATATCTCATTTACCGAGCCACTCAGAAAGTATAGTGAAAAAAGAAGTAAAATAGGTACGTTCCATTTTCTAAATTTCCCTCCACATTGTTCTCAAGCCAATTTAAATTATTGTGTCTCTTTAAAAAATGGATGTGCGACGGGAACATATTCGCGCTATGTTTTTTCGATTTCAAATGTTGCCTGATACTGGTAGAATTGTACGATTGACTTCAAATGGCATTCATGGATTCGTTGGTATAACGAATTCAAGTGTGGTCGACTAACTTTGGGGGATGAAGAAAGTGGTCGCCATTTGACGGCTGTTACGGAAGACAAGATGCTTGCAGTGAAAAATTTAATCCATGACAATAGGCGAGTTACTAATCAAGAGATTCAGCACATACTGCAGGTTGGATCGGGAAGCCTTCACGAAATCCTACACTTGCATCTTCGCGTGAGGAGGATAGTTTCACGCTGGGTACCGCACAACCTCACCAATGCTCAGAAGCAGGTCCGGATGGAATGGTACCGTGATATGATAAACAAATTTGAAGCAGGCTCGTCTCGGCGTGTTTACAGGCATCATCACAGGTGATGAGTCTTGGATTTATAAATACGATCCAGAAACGAAGCGCTAGTTTACTGTTTCAAAACGAATCAACGCCTACCAAAGTGAAGCTATCTAGAAGCGGGGACAGCCCTGACCTAGCACCGTGTGACTTCTTTTAATTCCCGAAATTAAAAAATCAGCTCAAAAGGATCCATGCATCTTTGTCACCTTAAGATTCGCTATCAGCGGTCGAGAAGGTGTCTATGGCGAACTGGAAAAGTGTTTCGAAAACAGTTTCAGATGCATGAAACTTTGTATAGAGGCTAGTGGAGAGAGTACTTCGAAAAGATTTAATAATTAAATATTGACGTATAGAACATTTGTTTTTATGAATACGAGTATCCCACGAACGGTCGTTCCTTGTACAGGTCATTTCTGTGTGAAATAATTAGGTTGATGTTACAACTTCGATAATAACTGCAGATTTTTAAATCAAAATCCTTTCAGTTCAAGATTGTAAGAATGATGATACAATACGCATTGACATTAGAGAGATAAGAGAGAGAGATATATATTATTGCACATCACTGACTGCCAGTGATTGCCATGTAATGCTGAATATTTGCTCCGGAGGAACGCCGGTTAGAGAATGTATCACAAATTCGTGGAACACGTCTTGTTCAAAAAAAAACATTTACATCTATTTGCCGTTATGTACTTTTATGAAACGGTTCCGAAGCCAGAACGTAGATTTTATGCAACTACCTAAACGCAAATGGATACCAATAACGAGTTGGGACCCCAAACTCGAACAAATTATAATTAGTCTTGGAAAAAATCATAGATGGGAAGCCTAAGTAGTAATCATTATGAAATTAACAATCATTACAAAGCGATAAATGGCAGAATTTTGGCTGAAAAAAGATTAGTAAAAACCAAGACTTCCTTGTTTAATGCTGATTTATCTGTTTCGATCAGCTGCGATGTAGCACGTATTTTCAACAAAAACATAAATAAAGCCTTTAACTTTAATTTGAACCCTTAAAATTATAAAAATAGCCATCTGTTAATCATTTTGTATTGAGCTCTTCGCAACAGATGGCGTTTCACTTGAAGAGATATGAGGAACAGGGTGTGAAGTTCACTCATACTCTTGGAAAAGGGATCCTCCGACCAGATGGATGTCGTATCTGGTGGGCAACTGCCGATGATGGTGGTCGAGAAGTTGTATATATGCTAGCTGCGCGGTAAACTGTGATTGCGCGATTCAGGATTCGTGTGATGCGTTGTTCGCATGTGGCGGTGTAGATGCCGCCACACACTCGATCTGTCCTATCTTCAGAGTAACCATAACCGTTACTTATTTAAATCAAACAACTTTTTTTTTGTCAAGGCACCACATTCATAGCTCACAATAGAGTTGTTTACAGTTTTAATGGCGACTATTAGTCTTAGAAAATATATTTCCGTCATACCTCTCTAAAAGCAATTTAAATAGTATGGGAATGCACGTATCTTTAAAATTTTAATAATATACGAAAGCTTAGATGTAGTTACGTGAGACAAATAGCCGTAGGTTTAACATGACGGAGAAAATTGTGCACCTTACTGTCTTGAGCGGGTTACTGTGGGAAGGAGGTTAATAATGTGCCTCATTACTGTGATTATTCAACGCAACGAGATTGTTGTTGACTTTACCGGGGTTAGGCTGTGATGACAAAATAATGTTGTTGACATTTTATGTGCTTGGTGTGAAAATTGTACTTGATGCCGAGATTATATTTTCACTTTATAATACGAAGTGTCCACTTTTCTTTGCACATACATTATAAAGGTAACCATACAATCAAACTTCTAAACTGATATAAACATCATTTTATTCGTAACATAAAACTGAAATACTTTCAAACGTTTCATGTGCGTAACGTTTAGTTCCGGAATAAAAGTGTGTCGAGATTGCGGACATTAAACAGCCGAGATGACTCGCTTCCACGAAGACGGAACGTAGACTTCTTAGTTAAGATTTGTCTTCCAGTTATACTTTATACCTCATTCCACCTTTACTCACCTTTATTTATACAATATTAAACATATTCTTGGTATTTTCTTTCCGAGTCTGGAAATCGGAAATTATTACACAGACCGAATAATTGCATACCTTCTAAAAGCAATATGATATTTTGTGACAAAACAAAAAATATGTAGTAAGTTACCTACTTCTTGTTTGGAAGAAAAGGGAAAATGAGAAGTTATCTCTAATGTAAGATGAGGTAAGAAGTATCTACATCGTGCACTTTTTTTTGAATTAGTTTCATTTTAGTACACTCTGTTGAGGCGATTTTTTTTATTTGCAGGTTAGTATTAAGTTGAATGTTTATCAAATGATTCGCGACGGTAACACGGTTGTATTTGTTAGTTATTTTTATACATCTCATACGCGTGTTGAGTCCCGTATTCATGGTAAACATTTGTTTATAAACAAAGGAAATATAATAAACAAAAGTCGTCTCAAAAAGTCTCATGCATCAAGATCATCTTCTTATAATAATTATTTTCATATTATTTTACGACATTTCACGTCGGGGATTTTATATTTGAACAGGGAATTTAATTTAAAGTTAAAAAGTATGTCTATTGATGATAATGTTTTACTCCCTTCACAAGACGTTCCGTTTCACATGATATGATTAATATAACCTTTAACTTTGAATGTGATCTTAATTACGTCTTTCACAAATCATGTAAAAAAATGTACTTAGCCTATTCTACATTAATTAGAAATAACTAGAACAGAACTTTTATTTAAAAGATTATCATTTTTAAGCTATGCTTAAATGGCTGGGCACCGTGCACAGCCGGTCATAGGGATGTAGAATGCAATAGAATCAATTTTTGAATCGACTAACCAGTAATTAACTTAACGTTTCTTTTGTATATAAATAGTATAACGTTTGCCTGAAAAACATTCCACGAAAAATATGTATTAGTTTTGCTTTCGGTTTGTTCAACAACAGTAACAATTAAGTAACATCAGAACACCAAATCAATTTAGTATCGCTAAGTGACACAAAATCGATTTTCTTACTAAAGATTTTGATTTATCGATCACATCCCTAAATCCCGGCCAACATATTTCTGACAGTTGATCTGACGTATTTTTTTTATATTGTGTGTTGAGAAGTAGAACTTGTTTGTATTTCGTAAACTTATTTCTGCTTATTTGATTGTGCAAAAATGTCGAGTCGTGGAGCGTCGACCGACTGACGCCGTCAGTCACCCGGCAAAACTGATGTATCACTTGTGTTACCCAGAAACCTAACTACACATTCATTAGCGTCTACTCCAGTGATTAACTTGTTATAGTCGTGGAAAACTCAGGTAGGCAGATCTTATTTTACTCTTTGAATATATAAGAATGTCAGGCACCTTCTATTTCCAGACTAATCTTTTACTGACTGTAGCATCTAAAATCTTTCGTAATATTATTTTTATAAAAAGAAAGAAAGCATATTTATTTTAGACTAGCACACAAAATAACAACAGATAACGAAATGACGAACCCGTTGGAGGTCAAAAAGGCTAACCTCTTTATTATAGTTGTAACTTCTGTGAATATGTTACGGAAGACATTTACATAAAAGTTAAAACACACTTTTTCATTCATTGTTTTATTGCAGCTGTCTTCAGAATGTGTGCTATGCTTTATACAGAATGTTTGACTCTGCTTCAAGATCAAGCAAACAATCAGTAAAGGAAGTTTATCTATGGTCCTGCTTTTGGTCATAGAAGAGACTTGGGGTTTAACAACCCCAAGTCTAGCAGAACAAGTAACAAATGCCACAATTGCTTTTAGCATTTACTTAGTTTAACTAGTGATAGTAATTAAAGGTTGGCTGACTCTCTGTAATAAATCTTATGTCACCTTAGAATGTTTATTTAATAAAGCCAGAGTGTGTTTAGTAAATGAGTTAATTTATTCCGTTAGACTTAGGATTTAATAATAATACTGTTCATGATGTTGCTTCTAGAAATAGAATAATACCAGAAGGTTAATTTGGTAAACCTGAATTGCCGTCTAATTCTATACCAGCAATAGTCATATGTGACGCTCCATAAGTATCTATCCAAAGAACTTCCAATAACTTTTATTGAAACAAATATACATTTAGCAAAAACTGGATAATTGGTGTTTTTCTTTTTCAGGAATATGGTGAATGACTTATAAATAAGTATTTAAATAAAAATTATTGACTTTGAATCGCTATTAAAACTCAAATGGACTTGTTTTATTTTTTTCTATAACTTACCTAGTCAATCCACGACAACATAAGCATGAGCAACAGTGTCTGTACTGAACAGTATTCTAAGATTATATTTTTCAAGACGCTCCCTAGACAAGCGCTCCCTAGACTGGTCACACTTATGATAATGTTTCATTGGTAGGTGTTAGTGTGGTAGTGTGATCACCGTAGCGTCCAATGATATAGTTACCCTTAGATACGTTACCCGCTCACAGTATTAGCAATAAAAAGGTTGGGTTAATTAACTAGTTTCAGTCACGCACCCTATGTCGCGGCTATACGTAGCTATAACTCGTAATTCTTACTACTATAAGCGGATTACGCTGTTTTACAGCAATAATATTCGTTCGTGTCGTGACGTGTCTCATAAAAATACGTCATTGGTTGTCGAATCGTCGAACAAAATATAGGTACATATGTACCTTGTTTTAGGTTATTTTCGATTTTATAAAATAACTCCGAAAGCCGGGTATTTTTTCCAAAAACACCATTTGCAGGAGTTAATATGTTATGTGTAGTCTATAAATAACAAAGTTTGATTTTGATGCAGCATGGTACGGGATTCCATACATTTACGAGCATTGTCCTTTGTTGGTGTTTGGCTGTTAACATGTTGGTGGCATCACTGCGTGTTGCAGAGTTGATCACGGCATGTTGACAAGTTCTCGCTCGACGAGCGACAACATCAACAAATGTTGACATGTGTGGACGTGTTTTCTACCAGTTTATATACATGGCAGTAGTAAAGAGCAATGATATAGACCTTAGACCAAAACTAAAGAGTTGCGAGCACTCTTCAACAACTACACATTAATATCATTGTTCGACCACTCCTCACTGATCTTCAAAATAAATCTGCTGGAGCCGTCTCTAAATGTGTTTGATTGCAAACTAGTGAACGTTTAAAAAAAACAATCATTCCTTTTTGAAACAGTAACAAGAAAAAAAGGGTAATTATTCTAAAATGAAGACATTTATTACATGTTCCTTGCGTTAACTTTGTGCTAAAATCACCTCATTTTATCCCCGTTTAATGTAACTCATTAACCCTCTTGTTGTTTAGTTTAATAATATGATTTCGGTTCGACTTTCCGTGGTATAAACTAAGTCCCAACGTACAAGTTTACAAAAAGGAATTTCCATATCAAATTAATTTGGTAAAATGACGAATTATGTCCACAGAGCGATATTAGATTGTCTAGAAACGTTACAGCATAAGTTTTAACTGAGTTTTACCTTCATAACTTTATTATTGCTCGGATAATATTATGTTAGAGGTTCGCCTTGAAAGTGGTACCTACCTATTGAGAAATTACGCCTTATGCTGTTTTCTGTGGGTTCGGGAAGTTACTAAAGTGTATCAAAATTTTCCAATGGCGTTGTCTGTGTTTTTTTCTCAAATTCGCTAATTTGTTACAAACATAGCATCACGCCCGTTTTCACCGAAAAATATGGCAAAGGAGAGTAGCACACCCACATTGCTGTTGTTGTTATGAGAAATAATTATACTTTTACATATACATAAACATGTTTAAAAAAAACAGTTTTCTACCACACTAACAGTAACCCAAGAATAAAAATCCTAATTTTAAATTATTTGAATGGAGTACTACGTGGAGTTTAATAATTTATATGTGTGGAAGAGGTACCTATAAAAGTGCGCAGTCTCACGTCCGTGACATATTGCACCGTTGCAATGTCCAGCGCTGCAGTGAACGTGAAATATTTTAAACTAGTATGACAGACATAATTTGATTTCAGTTTCTAAAACCTACGAAGTCGTATTTCGCTCTTACGCTACAGGAATTCTGGTACCCTTTGAAGGATGAAGATATTGCATCTTTTATGTGTTGCTGTTGCTTACATTGTCGTTTCTAATATTGCCTAGAACAACATACTTTGTCACAAAAAAAATGCGTATTTTACACTATTCTATTTTTACCTGTCGCCTTCATGCAAATTAAATAAACAAAAAAAGTAGTAATACTGTACGTAAAATACTTTATATATATAAAACCAAATTAAGTACCTACCTACCTACGAGGAAAACAGAAATAAGATGAAAACAAATGATAAACATTTTAGAAAAACGAAGCAAAACAACCCATAAAATCTCGAAGGCCAGGTTTATTAGGCAGACCCTTTCATTATTAGGGTTTATATTTATTATTATTAAATAAGTACAGCAGCGCTCATAAGTCCATAAGCAATCTCACAAAGCAATAGAGTGACTGTTCGGTTTCGCTTACGACCTTCTTCTATAAGTTGTTTCTACACTAACACGTACACACACTCTGTCTGAAATTGATAGTACTTCATACTTTCAACTAACTTATCTTAGGGCAAGGTAGCTTAGTCGTTACCGTGCTTGGGCAGGAGCGATTATGGCAAGCCCTGAGTTTGAATCTCACCTGCGCCTGCGGATTTGCTTGATGTTATTTTCAAACAATAAATATTTATAGTTTTTGAAATGATACTTGAGGCCCTCCCGGGCCTTTAAAGACTCAGTAATTCGCCAATACCTTTGAATCCCACCGGGCCCGTACGGGCCCACCCCATTTCACGCGGATAATTCTCGTAGTGTAAAATACATAAAGGTTAGAATGCACTGTGGTTTGTGTCAGGGTCCGAACGAAAAGTCTGGCTGACATTTTAATAAATAAATGTTGAAGACGCGTAGTTCGTAGTCGTGGGTGAGCTGTCAGTAACCGCGTGTTCGTTTTTAGTGAAATTAAGTGTTTTTGTGTTTAAATTGACTGTGAGTAGATGAATTATTTACTTTTGAATAGTTATTTCATCGTTGTGGATTTGTGCGAAAAAAACATTTTTAAAAAAATCGTGTAAAAAAAAGGTTTTACGTAAACAAACTGTTCGTGAAAATTGTAAGTATTATTTCGTCATTTATTTGCAATATTCAATTGCTATCGTAATACCGTTTTTATTTTGTAATATGGTCTGTTTATTCCAGGACCCAAAGGGTATCATCGAACAGAAAACTATGAAAAAACTTTCTTGTGATCGCGGCTGCGAAATTCTACGAAATCGCGAAATCCCAGGGTCTTGATGGGACTGAGGGAACGTTACGTTCGCCGGGGATAGGGGGCTCAAAGCCTAAAATGATTTTTTTTTGTTTTTAATAAAATTACTTGTAGTGGTTCGATAATCATTCGATACTTGTCTCGTTCATCTTGTTTACTTAGATAATAAAAATCATTCAGATTTCTGTGAGGTAGATCACTAAATTGAATGTTGATTGAACGGTTAGTGACGAATGAAATTTGTTTATTAAAAATACTCACAGTATTTAAATATTTCATACTTTACCAAATATAAATTTCTCTATTATGCGTGTACTTATATCGCACATGTGCGTGCTTTTACTTTAATCAGATGCATTTTGAAAACGTAATATTACCCGATCTTCTAAACATATTATTTTACTAAGCTCTTTTATAATTTTTGAACAATTACCTGACGCAATCCTAATGACGATACCTTATTTATCGCGACCCGCTACGACTTTTCGCCGTAAACGTTTATATTCAAAGTTCGGGTGCAATTTGGATCCAAGTCTAAGTGAGTATAGTGTCTCTTTAAGAATTGTATTTATTTCGTGCGCAAAGATATTAACCTAAATACCAAATACTATTGTGTTTCAAAAAAAAGTAACTAACGTCCTATAGCAGCTTTAGCAAGCTAGTCAGCTAGTTAAGTATTTACAAACATCCCAAATCCCGCAGTAGAAATATAAAGCTCTAAAAAAATTTTTAACTACTTTCAGAACAAAACTTATCAGATACTGTATGTGACTGTGGAAGTGTAAAAGTGTTTGTACAAACCTACTTACCGAAATAAAATGATTTATCATTTGGAATACGAGAAAATGCTTTGTTGTAGCTGTACCTCCGTTTTGGACATTGATATTGCATTTTTTATGTCATTAAAAAAAACATTAAACATATATGTACAGTAAGCATTCAAAAGTGCAAAGGCACGTTAAGAGTCGTATTGCTGTGAACTCTCGGTATGTGTATGTGTTTAAACGACACACCACAAAGATCGCAGTTTTGCATGGCACACACTCGTCAAAGTTGCGTACTCTCATCGCACTGCACGAAACAAAAATACATTATCGTCGCTTTTATTAGACACGCATCATCGAAGGTATTGCTAAAATTCGTGTTAATCTAAAATGAGCTGGTAGCATTAGGCGATAAGCGGCGGACTGAGAAGCACTCGGCTTAGGTTCTGATCACATAAAATGCAGCGCAGTTTTACTGCCAATGTTTAATTTTGGTTTGCAATAATAACAATATAAAAAAACTGCCTTTTTGTTATTTTTGTTATTGCAATAAAGGGTTTAGAATTTAAATAAGCGTTACAAGTGATAACAAAAATAAAGTAGATTTATTTCACCATAAACATAAAGCTTCGATCTTTAATTTTGATTACATATTGAGGATAGCGTAAGTATTCATTTTTTCTAAGAAAAGAGGATTGAAACTAAACCTCAATTTTGTATAGTTAAATAATCAGGGATATAGCACAATATACAGGATAAACAATTCCGAATCTTAAACGTTATTGTTTGCTGGGCTTCGGTGATACAACCTTTATAGCGTGGAGTACAAGCCAAACAGTTTATAATGACGTCTTGAATAACTTTAAAATCACAAATAACAATTAACAAAATAACTGAGCTCAACGAATCGAGTACAGTTCCGCGACGTCCTAACTCGTAAGCGATCAGACACTGAATGTCTTCCTCGCCGTAGACTTGAAACATCACGACTCTGTAGAAGCGCGCTGTAGGTGTGGGTAGAACCCGTGATGTCGAAAGTGGCGCGCTTGCAATTCGTTTCTTTTCTATACTATTGACCGGATGCGACACGGCTAACCTACGATGCACACGTCCTCGTGTGTTGTTAATCTTAATCTGAAAAATACAAAATTCCGGCACACAGCATCTGCTCGTCCAATCCTGACTCATATGAAGACTGATGAGGCAATTAAAAGAGACTTGACTTTTTTAAAATCTATTTTATTTCACAAGCAATTTGCAAATAGAATTCAAATTAGAAACTTACAACTAGGCAAATCTATTTTCAATCTGGAACTATCTAGTTCTCAGATTATTGGTCTTTGCTTCTAGGCAAAACCCGACTATAAAACCCAGAGCTACCGCCTACCGCGTTCCCACGGACTACTCATTTAGCAGATACCGATTTCCAAAGGGCTACGGCTACAATACTCTGGTATAGTCTCCGACGCACTGAACTGAGAATCTGTTAACACAAACTAAAGTGATTCCAATTCATCATCTATTTCGTCTACAATCTCAACTTGTACTTGGCCCTCGGGCATCTTCCGAACACGGTCATGAGCGTATTTGTAAGTACGCTTGTTAATTAGTGATTTTAAAACATACCGATCGCCATCTAACACTTCAACAATTTGAAATGGCCCTCTGTACTTCACGTCAAGCTTAGTTGGATTACGCTCCGACTACTACTACGACAGAGAACCTACTCACGCTTGCCTTTGTACTATCAAAAAGACTTTTATCATAACACGCAGACTTCTCAATGCCTTCGGATGCTAATCTCCTAGTATCATGAAGGTCTATAATGTCGTCATTGTCGTTAGCCATTAAATGAAGTGGACGTGCTACCTTACCTATCAAAAGTTCTAATGGAGCTTTTGTAACGCGATTAACCGTACAATTAAGAGCGAGCTGTACATCTCCTAGCGAGTCTTGCCACGACCGATCTGTATCAGTCTCTATCGCAGTTAACATTGACTTATGGACACTCATTATCCTTTCCACTTGACCATTCGCACGAGATGAACCAGTCGCAAGACCAAGGCGTAGATTGCCTTGGCAGAAGTCACGAAACTCCTTGCTTGAAAAGCACCGTCCCTTATCAGCGATTATTCGTACAGGAGAGCCAAAGAGTGCAGCGCTGTCTGACACTGCCTTGATGCTTTTGGCGTCAATGTTTTTACTGTGAAACAGCAATACGTACATGGTGAATGCGTCGATCATCACGAACACGTACTCCTTGTTATCACTTTTACCACTCAGCTTTCCTGTTGCATATATGTGTATGGTATACCATGGAATCGCTGTCTTGGGTATAGGGTGAAGTTCCACCTGTACTTTACCTGAGTGCGACTTCGATATATTGCAGATGACACAGTTATCTACAAACCTTTTTACCTATCGACTCATACCTTCGAACCAATAATGATTGTACAGCTCCTCCAGCGTCTTTTCCCATCCTAGATGAATAATGGATTCGTGGATATTATTGATGACAGACCAACGAATAGCACGAGGAACGATAGGTAAACATTTCGTTCAACCGTTACGTTGAACTTTACGGTAAAGTATAGCTGATCTTACCTCATACGTCTTAGCTACGTCGTCGTTGAGCAGTCCTTGCTCTAGATCAGAGAGGGTTTTCCTGATCTCTACATCTCGCTGCTGCTCTGCCAGAAGCCAGTTGTCAGACAATTCGGTAAAGTTTACTTGCTTCTGTTAAACTCTACAAGCCTGCTGTTTTGGTGGTAGAGGCAATATGTTACGAGAGAAGAAATAAGCGTGCGCCATTTGCTTACCGACGCTGTATTTTACGTCGAAATCGAACGACTGTAAAAATGCCCACCACCTGTGTACCCTCGGTGTCAGGTCGATTTTGTTTCGAGATGACTTCAAAGAATTACAGTCCGTTACTACAGTAAACTTTCGGCCATGCAGGTATTGTCTAAAATGTTTCACCGCGTTGACGACTGCTAGCGTCTCCAGCTCGTACGAGTGGTATCGATACTCTACTGGTGTCGTGCGCTTGCTAAAATGGGCTGTTGTTTACCTTCTAAAACTTGGAACAAAATCGCGCCATAACCCTCTGAACTGGTATCGGTATGAAGCTCCACTGGATGCTGCAGGTCGAAGATCATGAGCACTGGATCACTAATTAGTATTTCGATTACCTCCTGTCTAACTTCTTCACGGCAGTGTGTCCACTCGAACGGAGCCTTTCCATATGTCAATCTAAAGATCGGACCCATGAGACGGGAAAAGTCGGTACGAACTGACGAAAGTAAGAAGCCAAACCTACGAATTGTCTTACCTGCGTAAGTGTCCGCGGTGAAGGTAAACATGAAAAAGCCTCTATCTTTCGCTTGTTTGGATTAACCATACCTTTTTTTTTATGGTTTCGGGTTGGAAAATCCTCATGGATTTCCCCCGCCCCAGGAGGGCGGGGGGGTCTGTCGGACTCTTACCGACTAAAAACCAACCCGGTGTTCCATCACTCACCTACGCCGGTGTCGCGGGAACACATAATTCTTCCGCAACCCCGGCTGGTGCCGGCCCGCTTGCGGGCCCCGTCTCAGACGGGTGGAGTGCTGTGGGCCGGGTCGAGAGTCGAGATCTCTCTCTCCCTTTCCGCAGCCTCCTTCCGCGAGATGACCGTCTCGCAGAAGGAAACCACCGCGTCCCAGGACTCGACGCTGCCGACCATCGAACTCACTACGGTCGGCAGCGACAGAAGAGTCGGGAGAAGGCACGGCGCGGCTCGTCCCAAGCGGCACACTCTGCCAGCGTGTGCCACGTGGTGTTCCCGGCAGTCGACGCAGTGGTGACACCGGGCGTCCGGCTCCCTGTTTATGCGATACAGGTACTTCCCGAAGCAACGTCAGGGAGCCGTGCCTTCTCCCGAGCCAGCGGTCGAGCACTGACCGGATCGCCTCGATGGTGCTGAGGCCGGCGGTAGGGCGTGACAGCCTCAGTTTTTTTTTTATTTTTTGTTCCCGGGGTGGTAAATCCTCATGGATGTCCTCCGCCCTGGGGCGGGCGGAGGGGTCTGTCAGACTCTTACTGACTAAAAACCACCTCGGTGTCTCACACCTACGCCGGGGTCGCTGGAACACATAATTCTTCCGCATCCCCGGCTGGTGCCGACACGCTTGCGCGGGCCCCATCTCGGGCGGGGGGAGTGAGGTGTACTCCCCCCGCAACGTCTGTGAGCGGCGCGCGCGGAACACTACGCGCGCACCCACCACCTTCTCGGGTCCTGATGTTGGAGGGCGACGGATGTCCCCGAATCCATCGGCCCTGGACCTATTTATGGGGGCTGGAAGAGGGCGTTGTGGCCATAGCCCGCTGCGGCGTGCGCAGGACAGCTATGCTGCCGGCCGTCAGGTCAGCTGCCCAGATCGGCGCTCCGTAGAGCGCCATGGATCGCACGATCCCCATATAGAGCCGCCTACAAGCGGCGCTCGGGCCCCCCAGATTGGGAAGCAGCGTTGCCAGCGCCCCGGCCGCGCCCAACAACTTGGGCGCCAGCCGCCGGAAGTGGGGTCCGAATTCCCACCGGCTGTCGAGCACCAATCCCAGATATTTCATGGTGGGCTCGCAAGCGATCCGGACCCCCCCGACCACAATGTGTGATCCGGCCGGCGGCGCCCGCCGGGGGCCATGAAACACCATGGCCTCCGACTTGTTGAGGGCCACCTCCAGGCCGAGGCGCCGTATGCGGCTCACCGTCAGTGAGACCGCCGCCGTCGCGACCGGGCCGAGTTTGCCACAAGAATGATCCCTCCTCGCTATTGGAAGTCGCTTTGCTCGCTATTGGTGGCGAGCGGTACCGGTGATTTGCCCCCGGCCGCGGAGGCTATACGGTGGCCCATAAATACGGGCCCCTCATTTTGTTAGCGACAATGGCCTATTTGAAATGATTGAGCGCGCGAGCTACGCGCGCCCATGTGAGTGATTGCAATTTTGCTTATGTAGAAGCGTCGCGACGCTTATAGTGAAGCGTCGCTTTCTTCACGACATCTCAGCGGTCTGTCACCGCCAGGTGAGACCCCTAGTTACCTAGGGGAGGCCCGGCGATGGCGACCAGCTACGCAGATGCCGACTCGACGCGCCTACAGAGGTGGCGTTAGTTTTCAATTTCATCTTGTATTAGTAATAGGCCTAGACCTTTCAAACGTCGTCTAATGCAGGCCGCGCTAGCGAAGAGCTTATAGTCTAGATATTTATGGATATAGCGACTTTGAAAAAAAAATATTGTTGGTTAATATAAAATATAGGCAATAAAACACTAAAATAAATAGCACTTGAATTTTTATTTACTTAGGTATCTAATTAAGCAGGTAAGATATACATTTTCTTATAAAAATTATCTACTTTCACTTGTTTTAGAGACATTTTATGAAAAACATTATTGCATTCAATTATGATCTCTTTATAGAAATCTTTTGACTTATTTGACTGCTGAACAGTAAAATAAGATGAGATATTTGTGCCCTCAGGTAATAAATGCCACTCATTAGCAAATAAATGTATCACGCATATTCGGTAACTGATGGGAACTTAATAATTGCGTTCTTTTAGCAACATTACCCTAAAAAGGGTACGAAATGTCTAGCAGATGTAACTAAGCAGAAAATTCATTAGGTCAATCCTTCGTGCTTCAGCAGGATTATCAGCTTGTGGAGGTGGTGGTGGTGGTTCATGAGCGACCGTTGGATTAGCAAGTGGTGGGAGTGGAGGTGGTTCGGGCAATCTAGGTTCATTTCTTCAACCTGTCTGTGTATATTTAGTACAAGTGCCGATTATTTCGCATCACAGGGATGACATGCTTACAGATTTGTGTTCCGATCCTTTAACAATGTTTGAAACTTTGGTAAGTATACTAGTATTAATAATAACTGGTAATTATTAGGGCGCAATCTCACTCGGCATATAGTTTACGGCTGACTGTTTGTGTGTTAGCGTCCCAATTATATTTTAAATAGAAAGGTCACACTATGCACACACGCAAATAGTTGTAGCTATATGCTAAGTGAAACTGCACCCATACTTATTAATTATAAGGAATTTGCTTCATCATGGGAACAATACAATAACAATTAACAGCAGCTAGGGCAAGAAAGTTGACTAAAAATATAAGCTCAACAGCACACACTTACCGGATTGTGGGTATTCCACGAGCAGAAAATATCGACTGATGGAACATTTTCATCAAGGGCGTGGTATTGCACTGAGTGACGCCTTCCCATAACAGAGCATCCACAACCAATATTCACTATTGGGTATCTCAGGACTCTGCTATGTACTTTATTCCGAGAAACCAAAGGCTGCTGCACAACACTTACTGTGTTCTGTTATTGTTACTCTGTCGTGAGAAGATCAAGACACAGAGTGACAGGTGACAGACATATACATGGACAGACAGAACAGCGGGAGCGCGCGCAGTTCAGAATCGTCAAAATAACTAGGATGTTCAGATACACACTCTTGAATATGTTGTCGATTCATAATACGTTACGTGATCGGCATTATGACGCACGGTAGCTCGAAAAGTGGTGACTGTGATAATCGTGAAATCTTTGACTTTTATAGGTTTTTTTACATTAGCCTTACGGTTCTGGCAGTTGTGGTGGTTTAATATTTTAATCTTACCTTCAGGCGTACAACAGATATAGTGCTTGTCATATGCGTGTATCCAAACTTAAACGCAGTTGTGTTGATTTGCAAATTATGTCGAAATAAAAACCGAACAAAATCAAATACCACACATATTTTTGTTGGTATTTTTGTCGCCATTCTATAGAAATGTAATTGTTGCGATTTATTTCAGTAAATTTAAAAAGTAATTTTCACATATTAATAATGTACATTTATGTATTCTGCGGGCAGAATCCGGCCATGTCATTTGATCAGAAATCAACGGTAATGGATCGTTATCCATTACCGTTGATTTAGAGCTTAATAATAATACAGTGCCGTATCGTTATACGGCACTGTATTATTATTAAGCTCTCTATAGTCATCATACTTTTTAACCAAAAGGGCTGGACTTAGCAAACGGCGAACTACTAGATCTAAATATTTTAGCTTGCAACAATTCGTTTACCCTATCTCGCATGGTTCGACGTTCGTCCGGAGACAGTCTGTAAGGACGTCTTTGCACTGTACGATTAGGGTCGATCAATCTTATATCCAACGAACCAGTGTTAACACGTGTGGTCGGAAAACCGTTAATGAAAAAGTCACAGTATATTTCTAAGATTTTTACAAGGTCACGTCTTCCATCTAATGGTAAATCAGTGTCAATTTTATCAAAATTATTCTTTATTGCCGTAGTCTGAATAGCGTTACAAATGTTTATAGTTTTTTTCTCTATTCAAAATTAATTCAGTTGCAGTAATGCTTACATATAACCGTTACTCAAAATCTCTCGACCTAATAGAATTTTACCACGCAAGTACGTATCTGGCAAAACGTCGACTATAATCTCCGTCGCGAAATCGTTGATTTCTACCTGACAAAGCAATCGCAAAATACTTTAAACATTTTCATTGCCTATACCAACTAAAGATACTCCACCATTTACTCTTCTACCTCTAAATTTACAAGCTATATTCTCTTTCATTAAAGAACATTCAGCGTCAGAATCAAAATCAAATTTAAACCACTCACCAAAATGCTTCAATGTTCCAGATAGAGGCTCGACGATGCAAAGGTCGACTCGCTTCTCCGCCCGGTACAGCAGCGCTGGACCCGACCGCAGTGCAGCGACTGACGATGTGGCCCGGCGTGCCGCACTTGAAGCACACCAGTGAGCTGCTGCTGGGTTGTGGTCGCTGCCCGGCGCCCGTACCAGCCGGCACAGGCAACGGCTTCTTGACGTCGTTCTTCTTCGAGCGACAATCCGCTTGTTTGTGTCCTAGCTTGCCACATGCGTGACACTTGATTGGTGGTAGTGACGAAAACTTCAAACGTTTCTCGTTCCCGTCAGAGCGCATATCTGTAGGGGCTCTCCTGTTCAGGTAAGAGAACGCTTGAAGCTCTTGCTGCAACTTATGACGCGTTGCAAACTCCGTGGTAAATGCGTGGCGTTGCAAGCGTGTATCGATTTGCGCCAAGTGAGCGATAACAGTCGACACAGCAATCTGTTCAACACTCAGATCCTTCCAAATATTTAACAAAGACGTCATAAGACGGCTAGCATAGGCGGCATAGGTCTCATTCTCCATTAGTTTGTCATTGCTCAGGTTAATTAGTGTAGCCGCAGAAGTTTCGATGTACACGAATCTGGCCTTGAACAGTTCTTTAAACTGATCCCACGTCATACCTGGATAGGTTATCTGCGACAGCCACGTAGATGCGGAGCCCTTCAACGCCTTGCTTATTGTCCAAATAAGCTGGCTTCCTTCCATTGCATTCCCGTCGAAGTCGAACCGAACAAGTCAGCGGTGGCGCACCATGAACGCGCATCGGACTCGGGTTTATCGGGGTATAATTCCGGCAACACCAACTACTATTCACTGGCTGTGTTTTAAAAGTTTGTATCAGCGCGTGCATTTGTTGGTTTTGCATTTCAAAAAGTCACTGTTCCCGCGTGTGATCTCATTAGCACGATGTGATCCCAATTCTGATGTCGTATCGTCAGGATTTACTCCGTTAGATACAGACATTATGTGGGCAAAAGATGGGTTTCGTGCAATGAAAACACACTGGGTGCGATACACTGCTTTTATTAAAATCACAAATAACAATTAACACAATAACTGAGCTCTAGGAATCGAGTACAGTTCCGCGACGTCCTAACTCGTAAAACATCACGACTCGTAGAAGTGCGCTGTAGGTGTGGGTAGAACCCGTGATTTCGAAAGTGGCGCGTTTGCGATTCGTTTCTTTTCCATACTATTGAACGGATGCGACAATTTTATTATATATGGCGCAAGTGAGATTCGAACTCAGGGCTTGCCATAATCGCTCCTACCCAAGCACGGTAACGACTAAGGTAGCATGCCCTAAGATAAGTTACTTGAAATGATGAAGTATCAATTTCAGACAAAGTGTGTGTGCGTGTTAGTGTAGAAACAACTTATAGAAGAAGGTCGTAAGTGAAACCGAAGCGTCACTCTATTGATAATAGTATATTATTGCATCGAGCACAAAGTAATTTATTTATGCACCGAGTGCCTGATTTAGAGCCCGAGCGTCAGCGAGGGCTCTAATCTAACAGGCACGAGGGCAATATAAATTACTTAAGGCGAGGTGCATAATCTGCTTTTCTTTCAACTATTACCTATAGGAATAGTAGACAAAAGAAACTCATATCAAACAGTTAAAATAGAAGTTTAATTATTGAAATTAAAAGTTATACTCGAGCAGTTATTAAACGTAAGGTTAAGAGTTTTGTTGGGCAAATTTATAATTAAATTTGGAACAAGTAGGATAGAAACGAATAAAACGTATGTAAAAAAAAGTATTGATATCGGCTGGCTGAATAGAGCTAATCCATTGAGATTGGCACCTTTTGTTGCGATTAAAAAAAAACTGTGCAATAATGAAATTTCATACATTTTTATTGCTCTAGAGCATTAAAGACTCGCTTTGTACTGAGTTTTTAGTGTGATTGTGATGAAATTAAAGCATAGTTGGAAGAAAAATATCTAAAAGCATTAAAGTAAAATAGGTACCTACTAATTCTTGTCTCTGAACTCGAACCCGAACAGGCACAAGGACATTGTCGCCATTATAAAAACGCGCTTGCGCGGCGTGACGTTCTCACTCCACTCCACCCGATTCTCATATTTGTGTAGCTATCGAGGTGAAGTGCTCACGCACTTACGCGACTGTCAATTGGACTGTTGAGTTTTGTAGGTTATAGTATTGATGATGATGATGGTGATTTGATGAGTATTATTTTTTTATTCGCAACAACGAGTAAAGTAGGTACCTATCCACAATAATATAATGTTTGTACCTACTTATTGGACACTGGCATGGCCTTGTCCTATTGTTCTTAGTGCGCATACGTGACGCGTCACCAGTAAAATAAATAAGTACATAGTAAGTAAAATAATATATGTGACAATGACAGTGCCTAAGGCGCAAGCGAGGCGTGATCTTATCACATCACCCAATTCTCAAAGCCATAACAACCACTTCGGCTCGGTGAAGTGAGCGCGATGCGGGATTATCCGTTAAACTCTTCCAAAAAAATAACGTCGCTCAGTCTTTACTCGACTCGATCCATAATCGCTTCTTTAGAATACATTGAGATCGGGTCATGGAATTGCGTTTATTTAATCATTCATCAATAGGTTTATAAAAACAAACAATGCATTATTTTATTTAATGTTCGTGCGTGACGCGCTTCCGCCTCCGGCTCTAGTCTCGGAAAAATATTAAAAAAGCAATATTGAGTTTCTAACGGCTTTTTTTTTTATTTTTTATAAATGGCATCTCGCAGGTCAACCTATGAGGTTGTCGTCTGCTTAAACGGACTTGCCTGTGGTTGCCCTAATAAATTAAGGCCTCCAGCCAGGACTTAAACTTAAATACTAACTAAAACTAAGCGACAACGCTAAGGGCACCCCCTGTGGGGTACGGACCTCGGCTTAGGGCGTCGCTGGAAGAGGGCAGCAAGGGACTAGCTGGATCAGGATTGATATTAATTAGGGACGAATTTAAAGCTACAGGCTCAGCGGCGCGGGCTGGCTCGAGCAAGGGTCGGGAGGGGCGTGTATTTTGGCGTCGCGGCGGGCCTCGGCGGCGAGGACGGTAGGACGGCGATCGGGTTTTGGGCTTATGTAGTGTGCTGGTGGCCTTACTACTCTCCTGGAGGAGGGTAGTGGCGTCGTCGGGGGCGATTAAAGTATGCCTTGGTCGGCGAATACTGCTAATGCGGGAGGGAGTGTAGCGGGCGGCCGCTGAGATCAAGGGGTTGGAGTGTTTAATGCCACAGTCAAAGAAGCGCTTCGATAAGCGTTTCATGAACTGGTTTATGGTAGGCATTTTAAGATCGATGTGGAGATTTATATTACGGACATAGAAGGGGGCACCCGTGACCTTTCTGAGGAAACGGTTCTGGAGGGTCTGCATCTTATGGAGATGACGTGGGTGAGCGTGCGAAAATACAACGCAGGCATAGGTCATGATGGGACGGATGACTGCGGTGTAGATGCGCAGCTTGCATTTAAGTGACTGTTTACAACGGGCTGTCAGTACAAAGTGGAGCCTGCTAAGAGCGAAGGAGGCGCGCGCGCGAACCGCCTTAATATGAGCCTTAAAAGTAAGGTTTTCATCAAGGATCACGCCTAGGTATTTGGCTTGCTTCTCCCAGGGGATCGGCTTACCGTACATAGTGATCGGGCTGGGAAGTGGGGGAGGGAGTCGACGACGTCTCGAGAAGAGAACCGCCTGACTCTTATCGGGGTTGACCTCGATTCTCCATTTCCGGAACCAAGCGCCTAAGACGTTTGCGGAGGTTTGGAGAGTACGAGCTATAGCATTGGGACAATGACCGGTATAGTAAACGGCAGTGTCGTCGGCGAAGAGAGCCAACTGAGCCTTTTTACTCTGTGGGATATCGCTGGTGAACAGCGTGAAGACTAGAGGAGATATGACGGAACCCTGAGGGACACCGGCGCGAATAGGGTGAGGGGACGAGAGTGCACCCTCGATGCGATAGCGGAAGGTGCGATTCGACAAAAAGTCTCGTAAGATGAGCACGAGACGATCTGGCACTCCTAGTTGGTAAAGCTTGTATAACAAGCCGTTGTGCCAGACTTTGTCAAAGGCTTTCGCTATGTCGAAGAATAGCACACCCGTCGTCGCGTTACGCTGCATACCGGCGCACAAGTGCTCTACGATACGGTGGACCTGGTGGATACTCGAGTGTTGGGGACGGAAACCAAACTGCTTGTTGGGAATGAGGCTCTTTGCTTCGGCGTAGTCTTTGAGACGCTTATAAATAAGCCTCTCGTAGATTTTGCCGAGAACGTTGAGTAAGCTAATGGGACGGTAGCTGGAGGGATCAGACTTTGGCTTGCCTGGCTTTGGGATACCGATGACGGTTGCTTCTTTCCACGCTTGTGGGAAGATGTTGTTGCTCAAGGCGCCATTGAAGATGGCGGTCATAAGCATTATTAGAGAGGCAGGTAGGAGTTTGTATACCTTGTTGGTAATACCGTCCGAACCGGGAGCTTTACGAGCTTGGAGCCCTTTTATGATGTCGTGCACTTCGTCTGGAGTGACGGGAGGCAGAGGATCATCAGGGTCTTCAACGGGTGGAAGGGAGGCTCTCCGTTCGACTTCAGCGTCGACCTTGTTCAGGTGAGCTTGGTCTACTGGTTGGGAGCTGGGAGAACACTGGGACTCTAGGCTGTCAGCAAGGCATTCGGCCTTGTCGGTGCTGTCGAACGCGACGCTCTTGTCGGGGCGGATGAGGGGAGGCATAGAGACCTCCTCGGAGGAGCGCAATTTCCTCTGAAGGTGCCAGAAGGCTTGGTGAGTTGGCTCGAGTTCACTGAGCATCTTGTTCCAACCCTCTGAGCGAACCTCCCCTATGCGTTTCTTTACAGCACGCTGTAAATGGCGCATGTGGGCTTTGTTCGCGTCACAAGGGAAGGAGTCGTAGGCACGAATAGCCGCATTCTTCTCGGTTATCAAGTCACGTACGTCAGAAGGTAGTTTCCAGCGATGGTCTTCCATCACCGGAACTTCCCGTGAACAATCCGTCAAAACGGATTGAACGTGCTCAGTAAACGAGTCGATTGCGGCCGTCGTGTCGGCGACTGACACTATGTGATCGGGGATGGTGTCCAATTGAGGCGACGTGGTGGATTTCAGTCTTTCACTTACTTTCCTCCAGTCGGTTATCATCTGGGTCTGAGGGGGGCGGTTGGGATCGCTTGGGCCAGAGTAGGGGGCAAGATGCGCGGCCCAGTGTTCCGCGGCGCCAAACTGCAGCCTCTGCACGGCTGACGGGAGGCCCGCCGGGCACAAATGGGGGGCGAAAGCCTGTGGCGTGCCCGCCAACAGAAGGAGGGGAAGGGGCCAGAAGGGCTCCTCTTCGGCCGACTCCCGGCCTAAGAACGGTAAAGAGGGGGGGATGGACTGCGCATAAATGGCGCTGTTCCGTCTCCTCCAGGGCAACATCAACCACTGTGCCAGAGCTCAGGATCTCTTGCTCCAGAGCATGGCAGAGTGGTCGATTCACGTGGCCGTGGTCGCCGAGCCGTACTGGGTCCCACCCAGGGATAACTGGGTGGGAGACCTGGACGGTTTGGTGGCCATCATTGGCGGGGCTCTCGTCAGCCCGTCTCGGGGGCACGGCTGGGTAGTCGCCCTCGCAGATGGCGTTGGCGTCGTTGGGGCGTATTTTTCGCCCAACAAGAGTCTCGCCGGCTTCGAGAGGTTCCTTGTCGAGTTGGGTGCCGTCGTGGGCCAGCTCCATCCTCGCCCGGTGCTGTTACTCGGGGATCTCAACGCCAAGTCTGCGGCGTGGGGATCCCCGGTGACCGATGCTAAGGGTGAGGCATTGGAGGAGTGGGCGATCACGACTGGCCTGGTCGTCCTGAACCGGGGCTCGGTCCACACGTGCGTGCGGCAGCGGGGCGGGTCCATAGTGGACGTGTCGTTCGCAAGCCCTGCTGTCGCGAGCCGTGTCCGCGACTGGCGTGTCGCCGCGGAGGTGGAGACGTTGTCGGATCACCGATATATCCGATTCGACGTCTCCGCCCAGACCGCTGGCGGCCGCAGGACATCAGTCCCGCGTTCGGACGGCCCGCGCTGGGCGCGTAAGCGCATCGACAGGGAGCTTCTCGAGGAGGCAGCCATTGCTCAGGCCTGGTTCCGGGGGTCGGCAACGACCGGACCCGATGACGTCGAGCTGGAGGCGCTGTGGTTCCGCGGGGCAATGACGCAGATATGCGACGCGTCCATGCCCCGCGCCCACGCACAGGGTGCAAGGCGCCAGGTGTACTGGTGGTCCGCCGAGATCGCGCAACTGCGCGTCGCATGCGTGGCGGTGAGACGCCGGTACACCCGCTACCGGAGGAGACGTCGTCGGGTACCCGAGGAGGAGGCCGCGCTGTACGAGGTGTACCGCGCGGCAAAGCAGACTCTGTGGCTGGCCATCGACGAGGCGAGGACGCGATCCCGGGAGAGGATGTTGGAGACTCTGGACGGGGATCCGTGGGGGCGCCCGTATAAAGCGGTTCGAGGGCAACTTCGAGCCGCGGCGCCCCCACTTACGGAGAGTCTCCAACCCGAGCTGCTGGAGGAAGTGGTAGCAGCCCTCTTCCCGGTGAGAGCGGAGCATGTTCCGCCGCCGATGGCTTTGCCCGCAGCCGCAGAGTCTGCAGAGGAGGAGGACGAGAACGCCATCAGCGTCCCAGAGGTGACACAAGCAGAGATGAGGGCGGCCGTGATGCGGCTCCGGGCCAAGAACGTGGCTCCGGGGCCCGACGGAATTCACGGCCTGGCTTTGGCCCTCTCTCTGAAGGAGTTGGAGCCCCAACTGAGAGGACTCTACACAGCGTGCCTTGAGCGGGGCCAGTTTCCCAGTCTGTGGAAGATTGGACGTCTGGTCCTGCTCAGGAAGGCGGGGCGCCCTGCCGACTCGCCGTCTGCGTACCGGCCCATAGTGCTGCTCGACGAGGTGGGCAAGCTGTTCGAGCGCATACTCGCAGCCCGCCTCGTCGGCCACTTGTGCAGAGAGGGGCCGGACCTGGACGAGAGCCAGTTCGGCTTTCGGCATGGGCGCTCTACCATCCACGCTGTGTCGAGGGTGAGAGTCCTGACGGAGGAAACAGTGTCCCGGGGCGGGGTGGTGGTGGCGGTGTCCTTGGACATCTCCAACGACTTCAACACCCTGCCCTGGAGCTGCATACGGGAGGCACTGCGTTATCATCGGGTGCCTCTCTACCTCCGCCGCATCGTTGGGGCTTATCTGGCGGGGAGGTGTGTCACCTACATGGGACGTGATGGCGGAAACCAGCGCCAAGTGTCGTGCGGTGTTCCACAGGGATCGGTCGTGGGACCGCTCCTGTGGAACATCGGGTACGACTGGGTGCTGAGGGGCGAGCTCCCGCCGGGCGCGGACCTGACGTGTTACGCGGACGACACGCTGGTCACGGCCCGGGGGAGTTCGCACAGGGAGGCAGCGTTGCTCGCGACGGCGGCGGTCTCACTCACGGTGAGCCGCATACGGCGCCTCGGCCTGGAGGTGGCCCTCAACAAGTCGGAGGCCATGGTGTTTCATGGCCCCCGGCGGGCGCCGCCGGCCGGATCACACATTGTGGTCGGGGGGGTCCGGATCGCTGTCGAGCCCACTATGAAATATCTGGGATTGGTGCTCGACAGCCGGTGGGACTTCGGACCCCACTTCCGGCGGCTGGCGCCCAAGTTGTTGGGCGCGGCCGGGGCGCTGGCAACGCTGCTTCCCAATCTGGGGGGCCCGAGCGCCGCCTGTAGGCGGCTCTATATGGGGATCGTGCGATCCATGGCGCTCTACGGAGCGCCGATCTGGGCGTCTGACCTGACGGCCGGCAGCATAGCTGTCCTGCGCAAGCCGCAGCGGGCTATGGCCGTCAGAGTCATTCGGGGGTATCGCACGATCTCCTGCGAGGCGGGTTGTGCACTGGCCGGATCACCGCCCTGGGACCTGGAGGCGAGGGTGCTCGCGTCACTGTACCGGTGGCGCGAGGCAGCGCGGGAGCGGGCCGAGCGACCGATGCAGCAACATATCGAGCAGCATCGGTTGCAGCTCCGCGAGGTCCTGGTGGCGGAATGGCGGGTGAGGCTTTCACGCCCTACCGCCGGCCTCAGCACCATCGAGGCGATCCGGCCAGTGCTCGACCGCTGGCTCGGGAGAAGGCACGGCTCCCTGACGTTTCGGGCGACGCAGGTGCTCTCGGGGCATGGTTGCTTCGGGAAGTACCTGTGTCGCATAAACAGGGAGCCGGACGCCCGGTGTCACCACTGCGTCGACTGCCGGGAGGACACGGCGCGGCACACGCTGGCAGAGTGTGCCGCTTGGGAGGAGCCGCGCCGTGCCCTCATCACCGAAGTAGGCAACGACCTGTCGCTGCCGGCCGTCGTGAAAGCGATGGTCGGCGGCGCAGAGTCCTGGGACGCAGTGGTCTCCTTTTGTGAAACGGTCATCTCGCAGAAGGAGGCTGCGGAAAGGGAGAGAGAGATCTCGACTCTCGACCCGGCCCGCAGCAGACGCACCGGGCGTCGGAGGAGGGCGGACAACGCCCTCTTCCGGCCCCCCTAAATGGGTCCAGGGGCGACGGATTCGGGGACATCCGTCGCCCCCCAACATCAGGACCCGAGAAGGCGGCGCGCGTAGTGTTCCTCGCGCGCCGACCACAGACGTTGCGGGGGGAGTACACCTCACTCCCCCCCGCCCGAGACGGGGCCCGCGCAAGCGGGCCGGCACCAGCCGGGGTTGTGGAAGAATAATGTGTTCCCGCGACCCCGGCGTAGGTGTGAGATGGAACACCGGGGTGGTTTTTAGTCAGTAAGAGTCTGACAGACCCCTCCGCCCGCCCCAGGGCGGAGAACATCCATGAGGATTTTCCACCCCGGGAACAAAAAAAAAAAAAAAAAGGGGGCAAGATGCATAACTACTGGGCGGTGGTCAGAGTTAAGCTCGTGGAACGTCTCTATCGATTGCAAACGGAGGTTCACATTCTTGAGCAGCGCTACATCGAGTATATCTGGAAGATGGTTGGGATTTCCGGGGAAATGAGTCGGACTCATTGGAGCGATGACGTCAAAGTTGAGGGATTCGCCTAACTTGGAAATGATCCGACCTCTGGTAGAAGTCGTGCTACTATTCCACGCCGGGTGTTTGGCATTAAGATCCCCCGCCAATATGACGGAGTCACTCATACCGAAGAGGGCGGTGAAGTCCTTTTGGAGAGAGATGGGATCCTCCGGACCATTGTCTGGTGGAATATAAGCAGAGATGATGGTTATCGGTTGATGACCAGTCATGCCGAGCCGACAGATAGAGGTCTCCAGATGGGAGAAGAGAGAAGGTAGGTCGATAGGGATGCAATACAAAGATTTCCTAAAGTATATTAGTGTGCCACCCTTGTGGCATCGAGACCTGTCATTGCGAACTAGTATATAGTTGGCAATATTCGGGTTTCGGTGATGCGGTTTTAAAAAGGTTTCCTGTATGAGGAGGATGTCAAGCTGATGGTCGCGGAGGAAAGCGGCGATCTCATCGCGTTGACCTGAAACGCCATTTGCGTTGAAGAAGCCTAATTTAAGGGATCGGGGTTTATTACTGTTTACTCTCGTATTATCCATTGAGAATTAATATTTGAGTGAGTGTAGAACTTGCGCGATCTCGGGATACGCGCTGAGGATTTCCATAAGGCCAAGTGCGTTGCCGTTTGCAGCAACGATTTCTTCCGCCATTTTGTCCGCGGCGGTGGTGAAGAGAGCCGCGTATGTACTTAGTATAATTTGGGCGCCGAGTCCTGGGACGCGGTGGTTTCCTTCTGCGAAACAGTCATCTCGCAGAAGGAGGCTGCGGAAAGGGAGAGAGAGATCTCGTCCACTCTCCCGATCCGCAGCAGGCGCACCGGGCGCAGGCGGAGGGCGGACAACGCCCTCTTCCAGCCCCCCTAAATGGGTTCAGGGGCGACGGATTCGGGGACATCCGTCGCCCCTGCGTAGGTGTGAGATGGAACACCGGGGTGGTTTTTAGTCAGTAAGAGTCTGACAGACCCCTCCGCCCGCCCCAGGGCGGAGGACATCCATGAGGATTTTCCACCCCGGGAACAAAAAAAAAAAAAAAAAAAGGGAGACGGCCTCTGCGGACTGAGCCGCTCCGGCATCAGCGCGGAAGGAGGCTTTCCCCAGGGGCTTTCCCTGTGCTGGCGGTCGCTCGCGCGTTTCGCGAGTTTGGGAGAGGAGGACTTCGGGGCCTTAGGACAGCCCCGGTAATTTGCCGGGTGTCCCGATTGGCCGCAGAGTACACAGCTGGGAGGCTCTAAACATAGTTCCCTATCTTTAGGGCGGCTACAGTCGGCGGTGCCATGCTCTCCTAGACACTTGACGCATCTAGGGGTGGCATAGCAGTTGGACTGCGAGTGACCATATAATTGGCAGCGATGACACTGTCCAATTAATTGAGCTCTGTAAGGCTTCTCTATTGAGATGCCTGAGAGCGAACACACCGACTTAACTTTAAAAATCGGGTGGTGACCGTCTGTGGGGTCACAGATGACCAGGACCATGTCGTAGACTAGGCCCTGTCTCGCTTTATGTAAGCGATGGACGGCGGAAACTGGTATGCCTTGTGAGACAAGGTCGCTCTTAATCTCCTCGGTGGAGATTTCCTGTGGAACGCGCCTAATAACGACGCGTTTAGGGGTTTCCTCCGGAAGGGAGTAAGTGTGAAAGGAGTAGTTCCTTTCACGTAGGGCGCGGGAGAGATCCCTAAAGTCCGTAGACGTGGGGACGGTAACTTTGATCCCCTGGAGGGTGGATCGGGCGTTGGTGTAGTTGATCTTGCGATCAACACACATCCTGGAAATTTCAGTCCATTTGGACTTGTCTTGGACGTAAATGGGGGGAGGAGGCTTTTGCTTCCTCGCGGTAGGAGCGGGTGGGCAAGCCATAGGGCTGGCGGGGCGACTGGCCCGCGGACTAGGGGCGGAAGTGGAGCTGGACGATAAGTCGTCCTGTTTTTTCTGGGCCTTGGTGACCGGGCCAGCGGGGGCGGAGGATTTAGCCTTCCTCTTGTCTCCTTTAACGACTACTTGGAAGTCGTCGTCGCCGGAGGAGGAGGTGCGGGCTTCATCCTCGGAGAGTGGGACTGACGTGTCCATGCTCTCCGTCGTATTTGTTATTGTTACTGCGGCGCGCAGCTGCGTTGTCTCTGAGACAATGGCGGCCGGAACAATAGAGGCCGAGACAATGGCGGCAGGGACAAAGGCGGGCGAGACAATAGGGGCCGGATTAGCGGCCGGAGTATTGTCTGCCGGGACAAAGGCGGGTGTTACAATGGGGGCCGAATTAGCGGCCGGAACATTGTCTGCCTGAACAATAGCTGGAATGCCTTGTTCGGCAACAGGTGGCGACATCGGGCTTTCGAGGGCGTCGCTGAAGTTCGCGAGTGCGCCCTGGGACGGAGTGGGGGTGGAGCGATGACATAGCTTGTCGCCATATCTCGCTAGGAAATCGGGGTCCTTAAAAAGGACCTCTCTGAAGAACGCCAAAATATAGGCGTCCTCCATGGTCGGAGGAGAAGCTAGTTTAGGGAGGGAATGGTGGAAATTTGTTCCCACGTAGACTAAATCCTATACCTATCTCCCCGGGTGGATGGGCCCGGGGATGTGTGACCCTCTCTGTCGGGTGTAGACAGAGAGGTGAGTACCTATTGGTGAGCCCTAAGCTTGTAACCCGTCGCCAGTCTTATTGTGCGAACGGGGCCCTGACCAGTCTAGCGCGAAGGGTGTAGACACACCCTAAAGACTCTAGGTGAGTAGCTGAAAAGCAAAACTGTCACCAGAGCCGACTAGGAGATCCCCCAAGGCCGGTTATTTGGGACCCGTCCAATTGACTGCCTCTCCCTGAAGGGGTTCGGCGGGTGTGATTGGGACAACACCCCACTCGGCTTCGTTGGCACCGTAAGGTTTCAACCGAGGACCACGAAACTGTGGTTTTACCCAGAAGGGGCCTAGTGAAGCTACTCACAAAACGCGCGAAAACGAAATAAGATTTGCCTTGAAAAAGGCACTTTTTGATTGATTAAAATCAAATCAATTTCTTGACTTGATTTTAAATCGAATTAGTCGGGGCGACTACGATGACGTCACGTGGTTGCGACGAATAATAACACGAAACACAACACTGGGCCGGGAGCGGGAGAGCGTACAGACACGTCCGTCCGCGGCGAGAGTCGAGCGTCGAGTGATTTCTAACTGAATTTCTGTTTTACTATTTTATTTGAAATCCCCCAAAATAGTAATCTTTAGTCTCTTAAATACTAACTTTGATACATGAGAAAATTATGAATCAAATTAGCATATAATATATGATTAAAATCTCGATTAATGATTGTAAGAGTAATGTTTGAGAATATTTTGTAATAGATATTCAGCATTACCTATTGTTTTTAAAGAGCAAAAATAAGATCCAAGATACTCTACACCTTGTTAGGATCAAATATACTTTTCTGATAGAAACTGCAGAAAACCAATATTGAGGACACGCGTCGTTCATTTCCAGAGCCTCGCTGCCCTTACACTACGAACCGTTGCACGAGAATGCTACGAGACTTCAAAGTGTCAAAGGATGTACGGCAATCGTTATTTGCTTTGCAGTGGGAAATGTAAAATTATGACAACCTTCACAGCTCTCACGGGAGTAACATGCTGCCATTTTCACGCGTGTTTGTTCATAACATCTGCAGTAAGAATGTGAGTGACATAAATGTACATGTGTCATCACGCAGTTTATGTTTTACCTCGTATTTGTATGAGACTAGCTCAATAAGTGATGTGTAGCGTAGTGTATTTAATTTACAATGTAGGCTATTATTAGCATATTACGTATAGATTACATAATACTGTTGAAAAATAATTTTGCCAAAATCAACTCCTAAGGGGGTGAAGTAGGGGGAATGCGTATTTATATTTAAAATCTTATTTCTGGGGTTTATAAACTTTGCACGAATGCGTCAGTAAATAAAATAAAATTACCTATGATCGGTTTTCAAAACTTCATTCCAATAATGGTTGAGAGGATGTTAAAGTTTGTATGGAAGAATCTTACCGCGCTATCCGATGAATTTGAAAGTCAGCATTAATAAACTTTAAAAAAAATGTTTTTGGATTTTTCTACATTCGAAAAGGGGAAGGTAATTAAGTTTTCAGGGGAGGAATTTACTGCTTGCTTCGATTAACTCAAAAATTGATATTAGTAATCTTAAAGTAAAAAAATGGAAACATGTTAAAAGTATGTCAACCTCTGTCCGGGTCAAAAGCGTCGAGACAATTTGTATGAAAAATCTAATCAAATCTTGATTTTGAAACTTTAAACATGACAACATGACACAAATACTTAAACGAAGACCGTGATGATAAATTTTCCAAAACTACTTTTTAAAGGAGGTGGAGGGTTGTGTGAAGTTAGTAGGGGAAAGAACAAAATCCTGTCACTGTGGATGTGAATTATTGTAATAAAGAAAATAAGAGCTTTTGTGCTCAGATTTTAGTAGGTACTTGGATACAGAAGTTTAAGAGTTTTAGCTCAGATACCAACAAAAACGAATAGTTAAATTATACATATTTAAATAATTTAAAAGTTAAATTATAACCAGTAAGATATAAGGACGTCGTAGTTTTAGAGTTCGTCATAATATACAATCAACAGTCACAAACAATTTTATAATTTACTGTTATTTAGAGCAACAATTTTATCAAATATACGAAGACCTTGCGAATGAAATGCTTCGCCATTTATTAGTATTTGTTCAAAAAATACGAAAATAAGATAAAGCCACCATCGCAAAATACTCCCAAAACACGTTTCAACACGATTGACGCAAAAAAAAAAAAAACTCTATAACGTTATGTTTGGTTCAACCGAGCTGATTCCTACAAATATAGAAATTGCGATGCGAACTCTATATATAGTTGTGAATAATCAAGTATGATTTTCACGAATTTAAGGGATTTTAACTCGATCATTTGTCGTTTTTTTTTTTTAAACAAATCACGTTGATTGTCGACCAAATGAAGCCATTTTTATTCAGCAGTTTAATGACCAGAACTTTGTTTCCTCATCGTCTCTCTGCACACGACTGCTAACAGATCAGTCTCGATGGACTGAAGTCCGTCTTTTTACTGAATGGCCCAGTTCGCTAAGGTTTATGGTTTATTCTATAAACCTTCATATTTCAATTGAGTTGTGTACCTCAAACAACGAAAAGCTTAATAACGTCTTCTTCACAGACAAAAAAAATTGATTACGGAACAGATTTTTCCTTATCCAATAAAAATATACGATTCCCCACGGATTCTTTCATGGACATAAATTTGAAATGAAGAGCAGTTTGAATAAAGAAGTTATATTGAAGCTCGGTTGCCGATTTGATATTACAAGCTTGCTCTGGTAATGACATTAACAACTGTTTACTTACCTAACGTTCTTTATTTTTCGATAACTTCAAATTATTTTTAGTAAACTGTAGTTCTGAACGTAAAATTGCTTACCTGCCTACCTTTATTTCAATTAATGGTTTCAGTACAATGGAGATGTCTTTCAGTACAATCAATTCAGAACGGCTTAATGTGTGTATATTGCTGTGACCTAGCAGGGTTCATGTATGAAACCTGCAATAAATAATGATTATTATGTCAGAAGTTTAGCAGACACAATACATTTTGCTTTGTTGCTCTTATTTTAAAGACGGCATTAAGAAACGATTACTAAGTTTAACAAAAAAATCGCATCAAAAGCATTTTTAAGTTTCAAGCTTTGGCAAAATATAACATCACGCCTTGTTTCCTCGAAGGGTTGGGCAGAGGTTTACCTGTACACCCAACTTTTTGCCAGTTAAACAATAATATAGTTTTCACTTTTGAAACAGTCCAAAGTGTAGATATTATTTGTACGATGTTTATTCAGTGCTACAGTTATTCATACATCACCTTTTCTCTGTGTTCACATCACATAGCATCACTTGGGATATAAAGTGAATATTCTACTTCCATCTGAGGGCATCTCTAGAGGGTTCTGCGCGTGATGTTTACATTTCAAAAGCTTTACATACATTATGCGAACAGAAATATACATTTATACTTAGTTTCACATTGTACTTGTAATGGTATAGTTCATTAAATCATAAACTCACCATCCGTTCAGTAAAACCAACTAAGTATCATTTATCATTACTTCTTCAACGTGATATCTAATGTCAACAATACTTTTATCATAGAAAAGTAAATAATTCAGGATATAATTCTAATATACCATAACATAACGCCTGTAAAATTTTCGTCTGTTTCGTCCCAAAAGGTTAAGCAGAGGTGTACTTTAAGTAAACCCACATTTAGCCAGCTATGTTGAAGACCTCTCTGTTGACTATGGGCTGCTACTGAGAAATTTCTCATGGGAAAACCCAAAAATACTTCTCCGACCTAGGAATCGAACCCAGGAGCTCACGCTCAGCAGTTGCGCAAAAAAACTTTACATTTTAAAGTTGCGCTACTAACGTTGAACTTCCATATCCTCTATTCTCTGAATCTCGACGGAGTTTCAATAAAATAGCGTTTGGATCGAGTCCGCTGGATTTAACTCGTCCACAATGATTGCCTTTGTGCACCTGAACGAGTGGATATCCTCTCGGCACATATTTTATAAGAGCCATACAACTCCTGCTTTTCTGTTTCAGGTGAAATACTTTTCTTCGTTAAATTTTCTGCTATTTAAAGGTTTCAATTAGGAAGAGAATAAGCTTATAACATTCAAAACTACAAAATAATATATATATATATATATATCCTATTGTATTTAGCCTCCTCTTTATTTATATATGGCGAATGACGTCGCTCGACGAGGGATTTTTATATTTACATTACACAAAAGAAAAAAACACAGAGACCTTTCTTACAAATATGCGGATATTTTATGTAATTTTGTGTGGCTATGGGTAAAAGCAAGTAAAACCCAAACTTAATACTATATAAAGCTGGGCTCAATCAGGACTTTATAATAAATGATTAAGTGGACTGTATTTAAATAGGTTTAATATCGTAAATCTTTTTTTACGAGCAGGTACGCAAACAAATCGTCTCCAAGCACTTCAAGAGTCAATTCACGCATCAATACTAAATTCTCTTTATAAATTGATTACGAGTATTACGACGCACTCTTTGTGTCTGATAATGGTTTAATAATCCAGAGATTTTGGATTAAACTTGTTTGTGAACTGCTAAATGAAGCCTACGGTTTTGTTCGCAATCAAAATAAGTAACTAAAATTTAGTGAGTAATTATATAATTGGTAATTAATAGTATTATTCAAATTCAAGTGGTTTATTTCACCCTTCCAGTGAATAATACGTTAGTGAACGTATATTTTAGACTTGGACTTTGCATAAGTCTGCAGCTTAAATAGGAAATTCACTATTCTTCTGACACAAGAATGCAGTCAAACAGAATCCATTTTAATATATGTATAATATTTAAGTTCAACAAGATCACACATCACCCACATACACATCCTCTCATTAACCTCCACTCGCACACCACCACACTCCACATAACAAATAAAACACACACTATTTACACTTTACGCACACTCACACTAATGTAGATAATATAATAAATCAGTTGTTCCATATTATCCAATAACTATTTAATTCATAAATTATTACTTTAAGAATTAATGTAACCACTATTTTACTATACAATTTATTTTTTCTTGCATAAAGTAAATTTTAAACGATGTATATTGCATAAATCAAATCAAATCAAAATTATTTTATTTCACATAAACCTACTTGGGCACTTATAAAACGTCAGAATCAAGGTGCACGGTTCCAATTGGTCGTTTCCTATGGAGAAGAGCCGGCAAGAAACTCAATGGTTACTCTTTTAAAAATATTTGACTTTTACAATGTTTTCAAATTACAGTGTTAATAGGTGGGAGGACAGTGTAGGCCTGTCAAAAAGTACCATATGTTTAACAAATAGACTATGGTCTATAAATTCACAATCTACAAGGCCTACAACGCTCTCACATTTACAAAATATAAAATAATCTAATAAAGTAAAATAAAAATAAACTAATTTCAACCAAAAGCCAATAATGGAGAGAATTCAGAACCTACTGATTAGGAGAAGACACTGGCTCTTGTAATATAGTTTTTTTTTTACCTAGCGCAGGAGTTAGAGCTTCACTTTGTTTGTACACATTTTTATGCCAATAAAAAAAACGTTATCAAAAAAAAAGTGCCTTTTAATGAAAATCCAACTATATATATTTAAAGTGAGAGCTGAATTTTAATAACTTTTTCACCGTGTTCAAAGAATTCACTTAGTGTCTGGTACTGTCTTTTGTGACAGAGACTTGCTTTGTTCAGTGAGGAGAAACATTTGTAAGAACTATGCTTTAGGATGTGGGAAAATATTACGTGCATCGATGTGCTAGGTTTTGCTAGAACTGTGTTTGATTTGGCAGGCACCAACAGAATGTAACATCGCAGATGCTCTATTAAATTAGACAATAAAATGTTATTTCGTATGTAACATGGTACAACTGCCGTCTCGAAAAATCTAAGCAGCCATTTATCCATGGAACTCTAATTAAGTACCGTGACCACGCATACACGGTGACATACTATATTGTGTTAGGCATCCATTGTATTTTTCCTCCGCGTTGATATAATGAACGTCCTTAATACCGCATAATGTTTGCATCGCTCTCCAAGTTATCTTTATAGCTTCCTGATTACGCGCCCCGGCATTGACAATTTAATTTATTTCAATTAAAACATTTACAGGCACTTTTGAATTTTTAAGGAGTCGGTCAGTCAGAAATATGAAGCTAATTGCCCATTCCAAACTTATGGAGAAGAAAGGGCAAGAAACTCCATGGACACTCTTTTTAATAATATTGTTCTTACAAATATATTAGTTACATCATAACGTTGATCCTATAATGTGAGAACAATATAAAAATGCAGTAAAAAATTTTATTCCGATTAGCTTCAGAAACCTTTTACATTTTGCTATTTCCGCGGTCCGAAAACCATAATCATAAGAAGCGAGTAGACTAATGTAAGTAGACAACTTTATTAAGCTTCGTTACAAACAACCAACCAACAAAGATACATACAAACAACCCGTAGAGATTTGATCCAGAGATCACATGCGTCACTCAACGGCAAAAATAAACTGGGAACTTGAGATCCTATCTGCATTCGACCGGGTCGGTCAAGACAAATATCACAATCTCATAAAACAAAATTCAAATACATACATATAAAAATATATAGATACATAAATACATATAGAAACATAGATACATTTAAACTTACACCGATAACATTCTCCTCTGCGCCAGCCACCTCATTGTCATCGGGCAAATTCTCGATGTACTCATCCTCCAGCATTTCTGCCGAGTCGAACGTCTCCGTGTCGTTCTCGTGCAGGGTGTCTCCGTCGCCAAGATACCAAGACATCTGAAAATCAATTCAAATTAATCAAATACTTGATACAACCCGTAGAGAAAGAAAAAGCTGCGTAATGCTTCTGTGAGACAATAAATGAGAATATATGTCTTCCGACTAGTGAGTACCTAGTGGGTACCTTCGTAGCGTAGGGTTGTCTCGCAGTGGCGAGACAACCCTACGCTACGAACATGCGAACATGTTTATATTCGGCTTTATTTTTTTCCTTTCAGCTTTCAATCGTATAATATAATACGACTTAACGGAGAAATCATTGTGTAAAATTTACAAAAGTTACAAGACAAAATCCAAGTATTTTGGCTTTGTAATTTTTTTCGCAAAGGTAAGTTAAGTTTTTTGTATCTTTCCGAGTTATTAGATAACTAGGAAAGCAGACAGTGGCCTAAGTGACCATGCTGAACCCACAGCTGGTCACTTAGGCCACTGTGGCGCCCACTCGGTTCTCTAGGTCTTTCTATCTACTCCTATATTCAGCATCGTGGCGGTAAACTTTTCTAAACAATGTAAAAAAATATCTAACAAAATTTTCCATCTACCTGCAACTAAATTATAACTGTTGAAAAAATAATCAATTGGAATTTTTCTATGTACCTACTACTAAAGTTGTTGTAAATTCAATTTATTTATCAATCTAACCATTTTATTGTCTAAATACAGTGCTGAATCATTGTTGTACTAACTATTGAGTGTCATTTCAGCAGCTAACTTGTCGCTATATTTTTCTTACCTGTGTATATTATTAGGTTCAGTTGAATTGTGCTAACTACACTATCACAATGAGTTCTCACCCTATTAACTTCATACACCTGAGAACAAAGTAGGTAATATGATTAATTTGGCTTTTCATATGAATTGAAGACAGAGTCACTGGGATGGCGCGGTGAAATAAATTATTTTCATAGCATATTATCGGCCCTTTTAATTTCATCACAAACAAATAAGTTAAAAATTTTCGGTTGGAGTAAATTCAGTTTTATATTAGTGTAACGAAATTTAATATTCCATGCTGGACCGGGTTGCTAATGGGTGGGCCCATTCACAACTAGAAACACACAAAGCCAGAAAAATCCTGTAACCCGAGCACAGAATCTCATGAGTTATAGTACTCAGATCCCACATTTTACGACTACCCGCAACATTCATTAATGCTGTCTGATGTCTATAGACAAAACATGCAAAGTGAAGAATCTTGAATGAATTACACCAGTCCAATTTTGCAATTTGCAGGTCAGTGTCAGGTTGTATCTTGAACAAAATGAGATTCACGACCGTAACAAGTATATGTTTACATATTCACAATCATTAAAATCATGAATATAACCCTTAATCTATATGAAATAGTTGAGTATCTTATTTAACCCTCGCTTTGTCTCCAGACAGACAGTTCAAAGTAAACAACCAGCCAAGTGACAGACGGACTCGAAGGATTTAAGCCACGAAAAAAACACCTTTCTTGTATGGAGACTAACTAAACATTTTTATTTAAGTTTAATAATTTGTTGTTATAGCGGCAATAGTAGTACACACTCTGTGAAAATGTCAACTGTCTATCTACTACGGTTCAAGAGCTACAGCCCACTAACTGACAGACTGACGGACAGCATAAGCTTAGTAAAAGGGTTCCGTTATAAAAATTACAAATAAATATTAATAACTTATTTCGTAATTATTGTTCATTATGGAATAATAAGTACTAGTAATAATTCGGGACATTTTTCCCACCTTGGTCTGTAGATTACGGACTTCCAGGACGGTTTCTGATGTTGCCGAGCTCGTCATAGCCTTTAATTGGTGAAGAAACTAACTGACGAATAACACCAAGAATGTTATTGCCTTTTTCTACGCTCATGCAATTACATTATGGCTCCACGTTGCACTGATATAGAGGAAAAAAAATATTTTACCACTTTTAGCAAATATACAATGACGAAGAATAGAGAGCATACAAATACAAAAACAAAAGAAAGCGCAAAAAAAACCGTTTTTAAATACATATTTGCGATTTCATTTTGTCAACGTTATATTAGGCCATGTAAAAGCGAATCGTTCTACAAATTTTTTATTACCAATGAATATTTCATTAAATAAATCAGGGTCTGTTGCTGTCGCAAAACTTTGGCTTTTAATTAAGGCACCTCAGGGAGAATGGCTGTCAACAGTCACCTTGAGTTTACTCTGAATATTGTAAAATATTGCGACTGTAATTTGAAGCTTTGCGGGTGTGCCGACCGTTAGGATTTACATTTTGCCCAGTATTTTTTCTTGGTAATGAATTTGTTTATCAGTTTTACCATTTTTAATATTATTAAAACTATATGCACCAGTAAAAAATACTGTACAAAGGCGGACTTAATGCCTGAGGCATTTTCTACCAGTCAACCTTAGGGTGATGCAGAGACAAAACATGCCAGGTGCAGGGCAACAAAAGGAATAGATTACTCGAAAAAGAATAAAATACTAATACATAAATATATACATATAAACAGATTAAACTTTGTCAGGAGAAATAACTATAGGTAGAGGAGAAAAAGAACCCAGCAAATCAGCGCTGATATGATTTTACGAACGTCTTACGAATATGTTTACGAGCTTTCACTTTGAAAGATAACCGACTGTTTGCCATCCTGATGTTCAGAGGGAGCGCATTCCAAAGAAAGACCGCCTGGACAAAGAAAGAAAAGTGAATAAAACCAGAGCGGTGAGAAGGATATCGTCCCAAATTTAGCTCCTCAATCGCATCGGATATGTTGTCCACACTTGCCTGGTAGTAAAGCTGCAAATCGTCAGCATCAAGATGATACGCAACCCGAAGTTCGGTGGTAATTAGATTAATAAGAATGAAGAACAAAAGAGGAGATAATATTTGATTGACGTTTTGACGTTTGTACTGGTGAGGTCATTCCCCGATTTTTCGCGGAAATAAAATAAAAAAATAAAATAAAAAAAGAACGAAGATTAGTGAATAAAAAGTTTTTAATAAAGTGTATAGCAACATAATACATAATATATAGTGTAGTGAGATTGTGTGAGTTCTCCTAAAGTGCATAATTCTTGCGTAAACGAATACCAAATCTCAAAACTATATTTAAATACCCACAAATTTCAAAATAACATTGAGACTGAAGATTGAAACTGTCAGTGTTGTAGATGTCAACGGTGTCAACGTCAGATTGACAACGTAAACAATTAGTGTACCAATTTAAAAGAGGAGTATTGAGATAAGAGCAAGTCCTGTTGCAAGAATTAAAAGTGTAGTAAAGTGCAGTGGATACGGCAAATTTTTGTCAGCAATTGAAACAGCGAGGTGCACTAAATGTGCCGTCGCTTATCACAGAGTGTGCGTCGGCCTCCCTACGAAAGGCCCCCTAGTCTCCGCCTGGCACTGCCCTGAGTGCAAGAAAAATGTCCGTAGGGACAACAAGGCCGAAACGCCGGTACGAGGTTGTGTGGCAGAAGTACAGGGTGAGGAGCCGGCTTCTGTATCTGTGCCAACGCCACCGCCTGTGGCGACGCTGGAGCCCGCCACTCCCACGGGGTCAATGCACTCGACGACGCCTCTATCAACTGCCGCACCGGTGACGCCTCCCCCAATCGTGACTGTGGCTGTGGACACAGACAACACCGCTTCGAAGATGATTCCTGATTTCCCGCAGGACGTATGCTCCGCTTTCAAACTCATAGTAGAGGAGCTGCGCACTTTGAGATTTGAGGTGTTGGAGCTTCGAAAAGACGTGGAGGAGTTGAAGGCGTCTAACGACTCGTGCCACAACCGTATGGATGGCATAGAGTCTAGACTGGAGGCGCTTGAAAAGCGTCACGATGCCGGTTGCGATCCGACAACAAATTTAAGTGCAGTGGAGAATGTGGTCCAACAGCTCAAGAGGGACCTCAATAACAGGGATCAGGAGCTAATGGCAAACGATCTGGTGATAGCGAACGTACCTGAGTCGCAAGCGGAAAACCCAACACACCTTTTTTTTTTTTTTTTTTTTGTTCCCGGGGTGGAAAATCCTCATGGATGTCCTCCGCCCTGGGGCGGGCGGAGGGGTCTGTCAGACTCTTACTGACTAAAAACCACCCCGGTGTTCCTTCTCACACCTACGCCGGGGTCGCGGGAACACATTATTCTTCCACAACCCCGGCTGGTGCCGGCCCGCTTGCGCGGGCCCCGTCTCGGGCGGGGGGAGTGAGGTGTACTCCCCCCGCAACGTCTGTGGTCGGCGCGCGAGGAACACTACGCGCGCCGCCTTCTCGGGTCCTGAAGTTGGGGGGCGACGGATGTCCCCGAATCCGTTGCCCCTGGACCCATTTAGGGGGGCCGGAAGAGGGCGTTGTCCGCCCTCCTCCGACGCCCGGTGCGTCTGCTGCGGGCCGGGTCGAGAGTCGAGATCTCTCTCTCCCTTTCCGCAGCCTCCTTCCGCGAGATGACTGTTTCGCAGAAGGAAACCACCGCGTCCCAGGACTCGGCGCTGCCGACCATCGAACTCACTACGGTCGGCAGCGACAAGTCACTGCCTACTTCAGTTATGAGGGCACGGCGCGGCTCCTCCCAAGCGGCACACTCTGCCAGCGTGTGCCACGCCGTGTCCTCCCGGCAGTCGACGCAGTGGTGACACCGGGCGTCCGGCTCCCTGTTTATGCGACACAGGTACTTCCCGAAGCAACCATGCCCCGAGAGCACCTGCGTCACCCGAAACGTCAGGGAGCCGTGCCTTCTCCCGAGCCAGCGGTCGAGCACTGGCCGGATCGCCTCGATGGTGCTGAGGCCGGCGGTAGGGCGTGAAAGCCTCACCCGCCATTCCGCCACCAGGACCTCGCGGAGCTGCAACCGATGCTGCTCGATTTGTTGCTGCATCGGTCGCTCGCCCCGCTCCCGCGCTGCCTCGCGCCACCGGTACAGTGACGCGAGCACCTTCGCCTCCAGGTCCCAGGGCGGTGATCCGGCCAGTGCACAACCCGCCTCGAAGGAGATCGTGCGATACCCCCGAATGACTCTGACGGCCATCGCCCGCTGCGGCTTGCGCAGGACAGCTATGCTGCCGGCCGTCAGGTCAGACGCCCAGATCGGCGCTCCGTAGAGCGCCATGGATCGCACGATCCCCGTATAGAGCCGCCTACAGGCGGCGCTCGGGCCCCCCAGATTGGGAAGCAGCGTTGCCAGCGCCCCGGCCGCGCCCAACAACTTGGGCGCCAGCCGCCGGAAGTGGGGTCCGAAGTCCCACCGGCTGTCGAGCACCAATCCCAGATATTTCATGGTGGGCTCGACAGCGATCCGGACCCCCCCGACCACAATGTGTGATCCGGCCGGCGGCGCCCGCCGGGGGCCATGAAACACCATGGCCTCCGACTTGTTGAGGGCCACCTCCAGGCCGAGGCGCCGTATGCGGCTCACCGTGAGTGAGACCGCCGCCGTCGCGAGCAACGCTGCCTCCCTGTGCGAATTCCCCCGGGCCGTGACCAGCGTGTCGTCCGCGTAACACGTCAGGTCCGCGCCCGGCGGGAGCTCGCCCCTCAGCACCCAGTCGTACCCGATGTTCCACAGGAGCGGTCCCACGACCGATCCCTGTGGAACACCGCACGACACTTGGCGCTGGTTTCCGCCATCACGTCCCATGTAGGTGACACACCTCCCCGCCAGATAAGCCCCAACGATGCGGCGGAGGTAGAGAGGCACCCGATGATAACGCAGTGCCTCCCGTATGCAGCTCCAGGGCAGGGTGTTGAAGGCGTTGGAGATGTCCAAGGACACCGCCACCACCACCCCGCCCCGGGACACTGTTTCCTCCAAACCCAACACACCTGTGCCAGCTTATTGTCACTAAGCTCGGAGTCATTTTAGAGGACCGTGACATCGTGAGCGCAGAACGAGTCGGCGGCAGACACATCAAAGCGACAAGCCCCATAGCTTCAACAGAGCCTCGTACTCGTGCTATTATGGTGCGCTTCGCTCGACGTGATCAGCGGGACGCCGTGTTGAACAATGCCCGCGTGCGACGTGACTCTACAACAGAGGGTTTCGGACTGTCTGGGAAACCTGTACGCTTCTTCGTCAACGAGAGGATGACCAAGCTGAACCAGCAGTTATTTCGTCAGACACGGGCCGCTGCAGGGATCCATGGATGGCAGTTCGTATGGACGAAGCGTGGCCGCGTCTTGGTCCGGCAAAAGCCTGGAGAGTCCACTCACAGGATTACATCTGGGGAAGACATTCTTAAGTTTATTGGTCCATACACGGACATTCATTTATGAACATTTGTTCTGTGCTGCACATTTTCTATTTAATATTATTACTATTTATGATCGTATATTAATCATGGTGTCTGTGTGTCGTATCTGTCGTGATCTGAGTAGGTGGGAATATCAGAGTGAGTATTGCTATAAAACGAGGGACATAGTTACATTAAAAAAAAAAAGTCAATATTCCAGTTTACAACGATTGGGAGCATTGTTTACTACCTGAACAACAACTTATGCACAAAAATTACTTTCACAAAATAAATAAACCAAATTACTATTACACACATATGAAAATATACTATCTTTACTATATAAATACACTTACACAGACATTACTTTTTACATGACATGACTAAGTCAAAATTATTAAAGTTTGGATTATTCAATGCAGGCTCTCTGGCAACTAATCAGGACGAGTTTCTAATTGCAATGTCACAACACTCCGTGGATATAATGGCAATCAACGAAACGTGGCTGAGACCTGGGGAGGACGGACGCGCGCCTAAGGTTCCGGGATATATGTTAAAGCACGTGCCACGCCCTGCAACTATACGTGGGTGGCGAGGCGGAGGGGTAGCATTTTACATTAAAAGGGGAGTTAGGGCGCGCATACGGCCACACTCGGAGCAGTCAGATGTGGTTGAACCTAACTATTAATGGTAGAAAGTTGTTGATTGGCACTGCATACAGGCCACCCTGGTTTGAAGTGGCAAAATTTCTGGATGGAATAACTGACAGTATAAGCGCATTGGCACCTTACGATCATTTGGTTTTACTAGGGGACTTCAATGTTAATCTATTGGATACAAACAATATAAAATTTAAAGATATGAATATTAAAAATAAAAATTAGGATATAATAAATTATAAAAAATTTGGATTTACGGCTAAGGCTTCGTCACTTCTTAACTGCCTAGGATAAACGGAACTGGTATTTTCTTTTTACCTAATAATATTATCTGGGCTCTCACTAATGTCTCTTATCACTTGGGCAACGTTTCTTTGCCCTGCTGAACGCATAGCAATTTCAGCAGCAGTCACTCATTCACTGGCACTTCGAGATTCTACGAGATCCACGACTCGACGTTTCTTCGTCTTAAACGGCGATTCCTCAAAATCTTTGCGAGGTCTTCCTGCAGATGTCACAGCCTCACTCGATGTCGAAGGTCGTGGGTCTAAAGAACTCACAGTAAACTGTATGTCTCCTTCATCCAGCCAAGTTTTATAACTAATTAAAAAACGCTCCTTATTTATTTCCTGAACGTTCAAAGTTTTGTTTATGAAAAAAATTACGCAAAAATTTATGCATTAAGTTAAAAAAATGCTAAATATTAATTTTAATAGATTCTGATAATAATAATATATTAAATAATAGTACATACCCTCAGTATTAACATCCATCACAAAAAACTTTCACAATATCACTATAAATCACTATCAAGATGTGCACAACAGTGTCGCTTGCATTAAACTCATTACCTGACTTCTGAACTCTATGACTCATCAGTTAAGCATTTGAAAAACAACTTTTTTTCGGAATTTGGAGTTTGGGGGTGTTGTTTATGTTATGCAATTAAGATTTCCTGGAAAAGAAAACTTGAATTTTGTCCACCTAGCATGTTCTAGGCGAAATACCGTGTGACGGTGAGCCGCATACGGCCCAAGTTGTTGGGCGCGGCTGGGGCCGAGCGCCGCCTGTAGGCGGCTCTATGTGGGGATCGTGCGATCCATGGCGGATTTGCCAACCCGAAACCAAAATAAAAAAAGGCACCATTCGTCCTGACTTCACGGGGATACGAGCTATAACGGTGAGCTGCCCCGTGACGGCGGCCCAAAAAATTTCCGGGGAGGGCCGAAACTCCTGGTGGGCTGGGTATCCGCGCAGGTCAAACTGCTGGAACCCAGACCTTGAGTGCTTCCGCTGCCAAGTGGGCAACCACGTGAGAGTGCAATGCACCTCAGAGGTGGAACGCAGCGGTCACTGCTTTCGCTGTGGTCAGCCAGGCCACAAGGCCGGCTCGTGCAATGCCGCGCTGCACTGCTTTATACGTGCGGCAGCAGGCTTGCCGGCCGATCACCTCCACCGTCGTTGCCGCCGCAACCATCGTGGCAGGGCCTCCACAAGGGGCTCGGGAGGAGGCTGATATGGAGTGTCCGTTATGGCCCCATTACGCCTCCTCCAGGCGAACATCAACCACTGCGCCTCTGCTCAGGATCTGTTGCTCCAGAGCATGGCGCAGTGGTCGATTAACATCGCCGTGGTCGCTGAGCCGTACTTTATCCCGCCCAGGGATGACTGGGTGGAGGACCTAAGCGGCTCAGGGGCCCTAATTTCGTCAGCCGCCGCCGGTACCCTGTCCCTCGAGGCCGTGAAGAGGAGACGGGGTTGCGTGGCAGCACGGTTGGGGGAGATAGTCGTGGTAGGGGTGTAGTTCTTCAGAAGTAGGCAGTGACTTGTCGCTGCCGACCGTAGTGAGTTCGATGGTCGGCAGCGCCAAGTCCTGGGACGCGGTGGTTTCCTTCTGCGAAACAGTGATCTCGCAGAAGGAGGCTGCGGAAAGGGAGAGAGAGATCTCGTCCACTCTCCCGATCCGCAGCAGGCGCACCGGGCGCAGGCGGAGGGCGGACAACGCCCTCTTCCAGCCCCCCTAAATGGGTCCAGGGGCGACGGATTCGGGGACATCCGTCGCCCCCCTACATCAGGACCCGAGAAGGCGGCGCGCGTAGTGTTCCTCGCGCGCCGACCACAGACGTTGCGGGGGGAGTACACCTCACTCCCCCCGCCCGAGACGGGGCCCGCCCAAGCGGGCCGGCACCAGCCGGGGTTGTGGAAGAATAATGTGTTCCCGCGACCCCAGCGTAGGTGTGAGAAGGAACACCGGGGTGGTTTTTAGTCAGTAAGAGTCTGACAGACCCCTCCGCCCGCCCCAGGGCGGAGGACATCCATGAGGATTTTCCACCCTTGAACAAAAAAAAAAAAAAAAAAGGGGTGTAGTTCTCTCCGAACCTAACTTTCGCCGAGTTCCACAACTCCCTAGCGGGGTTAAGAGTCGTCGTTGTCGGGTTTAGTTCCCTCCCCGTGCTCGTCTTCAGAGACTTCAATACCAAGAACGTGGCTTGGGGTTCCCGGTACACGGCCACGCGGGACAGGATGATGGAGGACTGGGCTCTGGAGACAGGCCTGGTCGTCCTAAACCGGGGTTCTGTCGCAACGTGTGTGCGGATGCGGGGTGAATCAGTGGTGGAGATTTCGTTCGCCAGCCCCGCTCTGTCGCCGCACGTCATTGACAGCGCGTCATGGAGGGGGTGGAGACCTATTGCGACCATCGGTGCGTCCGGTTCGACGTCTCCGCCCAGACCTCGAGCACGCCGGTCCGACAGGCTCCGAGCAGTGGGCGCTGAAGCAGCTGGACCGGGAGCTCCTCCTGGAAACCTCCATCGTGCAGGCCTGGGTGTCACCACCGGACAGGCCTGCTGACATCAACGACGAGGCGGAGTGGTTCCGGGAGGCCATTGCCGAAATATGTGATGTGGCAATGCCCCGGGTCCAGCCTGGACGTGCTTGGCGCCAGGTGTGCTGGTGTTCGCCGGAGCTGAAGGCTTTGCGCAAGGCATGCGCGACACCTGTACACCAGGCACCGCAGGCTACGTATTCGCCCTCCGGATACCATTCAGGCGGAGCTTTACGAGGGGTACAGAGCGGCGAAGACCGCCCTCCAAGTGGAGATCCTGCAGGCCAGGGCACTGGCCCGCGAGGAGTCGCTGGAGACTCTGAACAGGGACCCGTGGGGACGCCCCTACAAAATGGTGCGGGATAAACTCCGCCCATGGGCTCCCCCACTGACGCAGAGTCTCCGGCCCCAGCTAGTGGAGGACGTGGTGAGCACTTTGTTCCCTTAGCGGGGGGAGCATACTCCCCCGCCCATGACTCCGCATCCTGCGGTGCCAGATGCGGACCACACCGCTGACGCTTCGAAGGTGACCGAGGTAGAGCTGAGAGTGGCGGTACATAGGCTTAGTGCCAAGAATACCGCCCCAGGACCCGACGGCTTACCTGGAAAAGCCTGGGTTCTGGCCTTGGAGGCTCTCGGGCCTCGACTAAGGGGCGTCTAAGCTCATGCTTGGAGGGGGGCCGGTTCCCACTTCGCTGGAAGACGGGGAAACTGGTCCTCATTAAGAATCCGGGGCGCCCTGCGTACTCTCCGTCCGCGTACCGGCCCATCGTGCTGCTCGACGAGGTGGGCAATCTCTATGAAAGAGTAATTGCAAACCGCCTCGTCGGGCGGCTGTCGCGGGTGGGGCCGGATTTGGCGGAGAGCCAGTTTGATTTTCGCAGGGGGCGCTCTACGGTGGACGCCATCATGCGCAGTCTTCACGACGGGGGATGCTGTGGCCCGGGGTGGGGTCGTCTTGGCGGTGTCTCTAGACATCGCCAATGCCTTCAATACCCTGCCCTGGAGTTGACCTACCTCTGTCGCATGGTCGAGGCCTATTTGACGGACAGGGCCGTCATCTACCCTGGTCACTCAGGGAGAGTGGAACCGGCGAAAGATGTAGGCTTCTGTGGGATATCGGTTACGACTGGGTGCTGCGCGCCGACCTTCCTAGTGGCGTCAGCGTGGTTTGCTACGCTAACGACACGCTGCTCCTGGCACAGGGGAGGTCGCACCAGGCGGCGGTCGAGCTAGCAACACTCGGGGTTGCGACAATCGTCGAGAGGATCCGGCAGTTGGAACTCGAAGTGACCCTGCACAAGTCCGAGGCTATGTGTTTTCATAGTCCTCGGAACGCGCAACAGTCGGGTTCCCAGATATCGGCAGGAGGGGTTCACATCGGCGTCGAATCGACGATGAAGTACCTGGGACTCGTCCTCGAGAGCCGGTGGAACTTCGTGGGGCATTTACGACGTTTGGATCCCAGACTGGAGCGGGCTGGGGCTGCCTTGAAGCGGCTCCTGCCCAATCTAGGGGGTCCAAACGCCTCCTGCCATTTTCAGAAAGACAATATTTGCCTGGCTTTTAGACAACTGTTTGTATTCAGTTAACGAATTTTTTTATTTGATATTTTATTGTATTTATACTTTGTGTGTGTGTTTATTGAGTTTTTTTTTTCATTTTAAGCATTTATATAAATTCATAAATTGGATTGTACTAGAAGCACTCATTTTTATTTAAATCAATTTATATGATATTTTAGTTTTTATAGGGGATGTTATGCCCTTTTAAATTTAAACATTACTACACCAGCAACGGTAGTATTTATTAATTTATTTAAATTACAATTATAACACCTTTACAGACGTATCCAAGGCGATGTTATAAGTCAAAATGTCTTAGGGCGAATTTCATCCAATGAAACTGAATGCGATCATAACAAAAACTAGGTACGTGTAAGATCTGTGCCGATCGCGTTCTTTTCCACTGGCGAAATCAGCCCTAAGTAGATACACAAATTTACAATGAATAAAAAATAATTACCGCGATTATAATTACAAAGTACTAAGTTAACAATTATAACAAATTAGCAACTATGTTTAAAGCATCAGACCTCCCTCAATTATGATTTGTGCCATATTAATGAATTTCGGCGGGTTGTGTCCGAGTATGTCCTCCGACACCGTAACCACATTAATAATACGTGCGGCTCGTGACATAGTGGTAATCTTGAGTAGGTTAGTCCTAGCCGCTGGTCTAAGAGAACGGAGCGGCGGCGCGCACCTACGCACCTGTCCGGCGCGCGCAGCCGCAGCACCGCCAGCACCTCCGGGTGGTGCCGCAACCCTAGCAGTACGCAAGCCACGTACTTGACCAGCGCGACGTCCCTTCTGACCGCCAGCCTGTTGTATCCGGCCATGTCCAGGAGGAACAGACTCTGGAACATTAGTGGATAAAAGGGATAAACCCCGTACTGTTTGCGGTAAAGAAATCTGTTAAATTTATTTTGATTTTTTTCCAACATGAGGCTGTAATTCCTTTCATGCGGATTCCAAATGATTGCACTTGTTTCTAAATGACTCCTCACAAGTGCATTTTAAAAAACTTTAATAGCTGCAGTATCTGTAAATCCTTACATTGTCTCAATATAAAACCGAGATTTCTGAAAGCCCTGCCGCAAATCTCCACTATATGTTTGCGGAATGACAGCTGAGACACCATCTGTACTCCCAGGTCTCGTACATGTGTGTCGTGTTTCGTACTGATGCTGTAACGGAGCACGTGCGCGGCTGTAGCTCATCACACAACACTTTGTAATATTAAAATGCAGCTTGTTTGATTTGCTCCATTGGACTACATTTTCAATGTCAGACTGGAGCCGATTACAGTCGGCAGTTTCCTCAACGTTTAAGAATAATTTTAAGCCATCTGCAAACAGTAGATACTCCGCCTCTTTCTCGACTGGTGGCAGATCATTAATTAAGTGTATGTGAAGCTGTTCATTAATATTAAGATCTTAATGTACCATGCACTCAGAAATAAATAAGTAAGTAAATGAATAAAGAAATAAATAAATTTATAAACAAATAAATAAATCGTCGCCGTCGTCAGCGGTGTGGTCCGAATCCGGCACCGCAGTAGGCGGAGTCATGGGCGGGGGAGTGTGCTCCCCTCGCGAAGGGAACAGAGCGCTCACCACGTCCTCCAAAATCAAAATCAAAATATTTTGTTTCACATAAACCTACATGGGCACTTATGAAACGTCAGATTCTAGGTGCACGGTTCCAATTGGTCGTTTCCTATGGAGAAGAGCCGGCAAGAAGCTCCATGGTTACTCTTTTAAAAATATTTGTCTTTTACAATATTTTTTTGTTACAGTGTTAATAGATATGGGAGGACAGTGTAGGCCTGTCAAAAAGTACCATATGTTAAACAAATAGACAATGGTATATAAATTTACAATCCACAAGGCCTACGACGTTCTCACATTTACAAAAAATAGAAATAATCTAATAGAATAAAATCAAAACTAATAAAAAATTGTAGGTATATAATCCTTCACGGTAAGGCTCCACGAGCTGAGGCCGGAGACTGCGTCAGTGGGGGAGTCCATGGGCGGTGTTTATCCCGCACCATTTTGTAGGGGCGTCCCCAGAGGTTCCTGTTCAGAGTCTCCAGCGACTCCTCGCAGGCCAGTGCCCTGGCCCGCAGGATCTTCGCTTGAAAGGCGGTCTTTGCCGCTCTGTACAGCTCCGTCTGAATGACTTCCGTATCCAGACGGCGGATACGTAGCCTGCGGTGCCTGGTGTACAGGTGTCGCGCAGCCACGCACGCCTGGCGCAAAACTGTCAGCCCTGGCGACCACCAGCACACCTAGCGCCAGGTACGTCCGGGCTGGACCGGGGGCATTGCCACGTCACAAATTTCGGACATGGCCTCCCGGAACCACTCAGCCTCGACGGTGATGTCAGCATGCCTGTCCGGTGGTGACACCCAGGCCTGCACGATCGAGACTTCCAGGAGGAGCTCCCGGTCCAGCTGCTTCAGCGCCCACCGCGGACCACTCGGGGCCTATCGGACCGGCGCGCTCGAGGTCTGGGCGGAGACGTCGAACCGGATGTACCGGTGGTCGGAATAGGTCTCCACCCCCTCCATGACGCGCCAGTCAATGACGTGCGGCGACAGAGCGGGGCTGGCGAACGAAATGTTCACCACTGATTCATCCGTCTTGCGCCGCCTGAATCGCGTCCTTGAGAGAGCTGTAATTTCATATATATCCATCGTTCCCTGTTGACCAGCAATGCCCCGGTTTCCTAATACTTTATTGTTTTTTCGATACAAATATGCAGTAAACGCATGTTAAACGTTAGAGATAAGATGGATACTTCTTGATTTTATAACAGAAATTTTGCTACATGTAATAAGTAGTCACTGACCGGTTATAACTGACACTCAATTAATCTTCAACACAGTTCAGAGTTAGACCTTACCAAAGGTCACACGTGTGACATCTCATATCCAATCACGAATATGAGACATTATGCCTAACATTTTGAATAATCATCTACGAATGACAAAAGTAGACATTTTAGAGGAAATTGTCCGAATAATAAATGAAACCACTAGCTACGAGTGGCTAGATGGTCGTAACGGAAGCTGACGAGGATAAGTCGGTCATTGTATCCAAGCATTATTTTTGCTGTGGGACAAATTGTTTCGTTGAAGTATGGAATAAATTTAGGAAGACTTCGTCCTTTTGGTTTAATTCGAAAGCATTCAAAACATACAGACGTCATCAATGCATCTGAAAAATAAAATAAATTAACGTTTGCAAAACAGGGACCTAGTTTTATTGTATTACCGTGTTATACGGAGAATCGTTTTAAGTGACAAGTTATCATAACAAACTGAATGGATAATTTGTTAAATTTATTGTGATGTTTGGAAAGCAGCCGCTTTAATCGGAACGCGAGGGTGTGTGGTGTGTAATCAACCTTATTGTATGTAACCAGCCTTATTTCGTATAAATGTAATCCTTTTAATTGTTTAGTCGTGACAATAAAGACAGTATTATATATCTCGATGTTTCACTATCTCCTCGAGATCCCGCCTTACATGTATTGCGTCGTCCACGCTTACGATCGGTTTTGGAAGCCTGCGGAGAAACGAACGTCGCATAGTATGGTGGTGAATCTGCTGGTCAATCCTCTGAAGGTGACATCTCCTATAAATCCCGCCTTACTTATTATTGTGAATGTGAAGGCAGTGTGGATTTGTTATTTTTTTTATATCTCAGTTTATTTTTAATTTTTAAAATTAGTTTTAATCATGGTCTGGCAGTTTGAGTAACTTATGCGGCCTACCCAAATGTCCTTTCTTTGGTAATTTTCGTCGAATCTTTGAGCTCCTTAAGTTTTGTGTTGAGCTGCTGACAAATGCGTGCACTGACTGGACAGGTTCACTCATTCTGTGTGGTTCTTTCCTCAAAAGACCATTTCAGACATTAATCTACATGGTCTTCACTTCACATGACCTGACCAAGATTATGTCTGGACTTTAAAAGAGACTGTGACCTCTGAGTTTGTTTCGGCCTTTATTCTCAGAGTAGTCAGATAGGAAACGCCGATCTCATCTAGTTTTTAAAATATGTTTGACGTTTAAAAGTGTTTTTAAAACCTACTTACAGAAATAAAATCATTTATCATTTACATGGCGACCCTGCCAAAACGCAAGTTTGATTTGTTTAGAATACCATGACCTAATACAAAATTATCGAAAGTTGAAATTTGTATTGCGCGTAACGGAGCTGTATAATTAACACCAGAGAAGTTGGGTACCACTACCTCCAAGGATGAGGTGATCCTTGCCCAGAACGCTGCTGCGGGCAATAACCAAGCTTCGATAGAAGAATAAAGGGCGCATATTGGAGTCACGAATCTAATCTTGCTGCTGATTCTCAGTTTGGTATCGCTGGCGTCAGTCTATGCCATCTACAGAATTTATAGGAGATGTCACCTTCAGAGGATTGACCAGCAGATTCACCACCATACTATGCGACGTTCGTTTCTCCGCAGGCTTCCAAAACCGATCGTAAGCGTGGACGACGCAATACATGTAAGGCGGGATCTCGAGGAGATAGTGAAACACCGAGATATATAATACTGTCTTTATTGTCACGACCAAACAATTCAAAGGATTACATTTATGCGAAATAAGGCTGGTTACATACAATAAGGTTGATTACACACCACACACCCTCGCGTTCCGATTAAAGCGGCTGCTTTCCAAACAGCAGTAAATTTAACAAATTATCCATTCAGTTTCTTATGATAACTTGTCACTTAAAATGATTCTCCGTATAACACGGTAATACACTAAAACTAGGTCCCTGTTTTGCAAACGTTAATTTATTTTATTTTTCAGATGCATTGATGACGTCTGTATGTTTTGAATGCTTACGAATCAAACCAAAAGGACGAAGTCTTTCCAAATTTGTTCCATAGTTCAACGAGAAAATTTGTCCCACAGCAAAAATAATGCTTGGATACAATGACCGACTTATCCTCGTCAGCTTTCGTTACGACCATCTAGCCACTCGTAGCTAGTGGTTTCATTTATTATTCTGACAATTTCCTCTAAAACGTCTACTTTTGTCATTCGTAGATGATTATTCAAAATGTTAGGCATAATGTCTCATATTCGTGACTGGATATGAGATGTCACACGTGTGACCTTTGGTAAGGTCTAACTCTTAACTGTGTTGAAAATTAATTGGGTGTCAGTTATAACTGGTCAGTGACTACTTATTACATGTAGCATAATTTCTGTGATAAAAATCAAGAAGTATCCATCTTATCTCTAACGTTTAACGTTTATCTCTAACGCTTACGAATCAAACCAAAAGGACGAAGTCTTTCCAAATTTGTTCCATAGTTCAACGAGACAATTTGTCCCACAGCAAAAATAATGCTTGGATACAATGACCGACTTATCCTCGTCAGCTTTCGTTACGACCATCTAGCCACTCGTAGCTAGTGGTTTCATTAATATTCTGACAATTTCCTCTAAAACGTCTACTTTTGTCATTCGTAGATGATTATTCAAAATGTTAGGCATAATGTCTCATATTCGTGACTGGATATGAGATGTCACACGTGTGACCTTTGGTAAGGTCTAACTCTGAACTGTGTTGAAGATTAATTGGGTGTCAGTTACAACTGGTCAGTGACTACTTATTACATGTAGCATAATTTCTGTGATAGAAATCAAGAAGTATCCATCTTATCTCTAACGTTTAACATGCCTTTACTGCAAATTAAATATTTGTATCGAAAAACCAATAATGTATTAAGGGAAACCGGGGCATTGCTGGTCAACAGGATACGATGGAGACCCCCTCTCACTCACAAGATAATAATGGGTGTGTTAGCTGCTTGTATTTCATCGACAGAACGAAAATATTTAAATTGAAGCATTTGTAATTTTTTTAATTGACAATCTTTCTCAATGTCGAATTAGCTAGAACACTGGGTGCCAAATTCTTATTTAATAAGTTCTAAAAATACTATGTTCAGTTATGTGACTAAATGGCTGGAAATACTCGTAGTTCTGATCTAACTACCAAATATTCTTGCGATTGTGCCAATATTTATTTTTTATGATCTCGGTGGCACTTTGAGCAGGGCAAATTAGGCAGGGTGCCTGTTTAGAATGATCTAAATCAATCGATGCTGTAGAGGATATTACGAATACACTACGATTTTATGATCCGATTTACTTATAACGCTAATAGAATAAATTTAGTTAAGTGAAATATAAAATTAAATTGAAAATCGAAGCAACAAATGATTTGCGCGCCACCTAAACACTACTGGTTGGGCGTTGCAACTTTATGTCCATATTTAAAACTAAAATTTATAAAATTGTCTTGTAATCAGCTGCCTATCCTTTTTTAATTTGGTACTAATTTCATTTCATTTGAATGTAGCCTAATAATACTTACGATGTAAGTTTTTTTTTTCACGTCATTTTAATACATACCATTATATATATGTTATAATCAAACGTTATTGGGTAATTTTAATATGAGTCAATTTACTGATAAGGCAAATATTTTTTCGTTTTAAAAGTTAATCGAATAGTGTTGTTCACCTTTTCATTGGAATGTTGTGCTTATATGTGATATATTTACGCGAAATTGAAGACTCGTGACCACTAGAACAATAGTTTTATTATTTTAAATGTGTCGTTGGTAGTCCTTGATTGATAAATAAATAATAAACTTATGGTATGCAAATGGCAAGAAGTTGCACCATGTGAATCAGACTTTACCTTTGACAAAGATTAAATTGTTTTGCCTACAGTAGGATCGGTTACGGCTACCTAATAGTTACTCGTTGTGTACTGATCACGTTCGGTGCAGTCAACGCATGCATAACTGTGCAGCTCATCATCGGCTTACAACACAGTGACTCACTTCTTTCGAAAGATGAAGTGAAGGCTGCTGTGCTGATGCACTTCATAACGTCTATAGCCCCAAATTTATCACATGTGGTACATAATACGAGGCGTGGGACATTACCCGCATACCCTCTAGCTTGCGCTAGATATGGAAATCTCCACTTACCCGTATAAATGAGATTACTCTCACAGAGGCGCACTGTACAGGAAGCGAGTCGCATCTGACTAGACATTCTTAATTTACAGCCTTTTCGCCGATTTGTGGGAAATACGGGCAATATATGCTAAACGCGTGATGAGCAGTGGTGGCCCAGTGGTAACGGCCGCGACTTACGAGTTGTAGGTCGTAGGTTCGAATCCAGACAGGCGCTTTACTTTGTGTAAATTATTTCATTACCACTGCTCTCAAAACGGTGAAGGAAAACATCGTGAGGAAACCGGCATGTCTTAGAACCAAAAAATCGAAGACATGTGACATCTACCAACCCGCACTGGGCCCGCGTGGTGGATTACGGCCCACTCCCTCTCACAGAGAGGTGGCCTGTGTCCCAAAAGTGGGAACATAAAAGGCTGATTATGCGTGATGAATTGAACTTTTTATGTTGCTAAAGGTATTGCGCATGTCCTGCCATTTGTCAAAATAATGGCGTGTTTTATTGATTTAAAGACATTACGGAGGAAATTATAATTAACGACTGGAAGTTTAGTGAGTGGGAGGTGTCGTTTACATGTAATTGATTGCTAAAGTTGACAGATATAACGACTGTATCCAAGTAAGATATAAACAGTACGCCTTACCATACGTATAATTATACATATCTTTATCTTTCTACGTACTACATAATTTAGTAAAACAGTATCAAAGTACATTCAACGTTTTTGAAAAAAAATTGCGAGTCTGATTCCGAAATATAGTTATTACCCCCGACGGAAACAGAGAGGTGTTATTATGTTTAAAGTGTGAATCTATGTTTTTGTGTGGTGAAACATTTTTACGTTAAAAAAATAGTTTTTAGTGGAGACGTTACATACAACACAAAAACGAGCTCGCGTCGGCTGTTGTTAGACACGGAGGAAAACCGCGTGGTGTTCAATCTTAGAAATAATTAAAAATAAATGTTTATAGTGGAGACGTTAGGACCTCTCGTCTCACTGTACTGGAGGCGGCGTCTCAGTTATTTATTCTCTCCAAGACGTTTCGAACTCCTCTCGTAGACGTAAGTCGGAGGGTTGGAGGTGATCGAGTGAGTCGAACACCTTCAGGCGGCGGCGTATTATGCCACGTTTTCAGATCTCTCCAAAACGTCTCGAACTCCTCTCGAAGACGCAAGTGGGAGGGTCGGAGGTGATTGAGTGAGTCAAACACTTTCACGCACACAAGATGTTAATAATAAATAAATTCACTGAGTTTCAAAATGTTTATATTTAAGGAGCTTTAGAAATAAATTGACTGATGAGTATCGACCAAAGGAAAAGAAAAGAAAGAACCTGGTAAAAACGAACGGTTGCCCTTGACACTCATTTAACTTACATTTGTTTATTATATATAAACAAATGTAAGTTAAATGAGTGTAATACAATTTTCATAAAGACTTTAGTACCTACTGAATCATAGAAAGAATTGCTGTGCACAGTTGTTGTATCTGATAATTGTTGTACTGCTGAAAAGCAAACCTTTAGCTACCTCTGTCTATTTTCCACATCCATTTATCTCGTTTCATGTGATGACTTATTATTTTCCTATTATTGAATGTTGTGACATTTTGTATCTAATATTGTCATCTGTCAGTTTTTCTTTTTCTATGGTATAGAGCTAAGAGGTCGTCTATTTTATTGTAAAGGTATCGTAAAACTAGTGTTAAGTCAGGTTCTCACTGTAAGCCATCTTTATTGTTCCTGGCCGATAACCAATTAAGAAGTATTTGGATTTGAGACTAAAAAAGTCACTTCTAGAAGATCTGCCAGGGGCTATAAAAAGCAACTGTTACTTTTCACCAGGTTCTTTTGACTCCGTCTTTTGACTCCTACTTTTGACACGCCCTTTTGGCTCGCTCTGTTGGCTTCTTTCGTTTCGTACTTTTTCTTACTCACCAGTCTATGTTTTTCTAAAAGCTCCTTAAATATAAACATTTCATAAGTGGATCTCAGTGAATTTATTATTAACATCTTGTGTGCGTGAAGGTGTTCGACTCACTCAATCATCTCCGACCTTCCCACTGATCTAAAATAGTGGCGTGAGACGCCACCGCCTGAAGAAACAACAACCGACGCGAGCTCTCTCGCAACGGGCTGCGGGCTGATGGAGAGGCTGCTGCGTGCTCCCAATCGACAGACTGCGGGCCGGAGGAGCGGCCGACGCGAGATGCTTCAGCCTCGAGCTGCTTCGCGACCGTGAGCATGGAGAGGCTGCTGCGAGCTCCCACTCGACAGACCGCGGGCCGGAGTATCGGACGACGCATGCTGCTTCAACCTCGAGCTGCTGCACGACCGTGAGCTCCCTCGTATCAGACTGCGTGTCAGAAAGGCGGCCTACGCGAGCTGCTACTAATCCATTTAATAGCTAATTCTTTAAATCTTTTTCTATATACTTTTTGTATTTTATATTCTAAAATCATATTTATTTGTAACCACGTTTGGCCAGTCGGCAAAACGTTTCGTTACACCTGGCCGTCAGTAGACTTTTCGCCGCCCGTCATGTGCATACATCATAAATCTGGATTTGTCAGAAAACGTAACTCTTTACCATTCTTCGTCTCCCCATTGTGCGTGTTTTCGGGCGTTACGTAATCTTGCCACCCGATGTTCCCTTTCAGGTTTTGGACCATTGCGGGTCTATGTGAGGTCCAATTAGCTCCAAAGAGCCACCACCTTACAGTCCGCTTGCTTATGTCGTCACTACGGGTCTCCCAAAGTTGATTTGTTAATTCAAGTGACGTGAGGTGCTGATTTCGTAACAATAAATCGATCTTCTCGAGCCGTAATACATATTGGTCTGCCGGTTCCTGATCTTCTTATGTTCTGCCGTTTAAAGTTACATCCCTATTATTATTTTTTAGTTTTTTTCTCTTCCACAACGGCGCCTTAAACCTTATGAAGATAAGAACATCAGAAATCCTTTGTGAGAGACGGGTATCTGCACTAGGAAAAACTTGTCACACAGATTACCAGGCCCCCCTTCCAAAGAAACAGTGCTTAAGTTTAAAATCTTAAAAATGCTCTATTTGCTTTTGGCTGTATTTCGCTGACGTCTGCCTTCTCCTAACACAGTGACGATAAGTGTACATTATTCTGGCATTCGCAACATGATAGTAATTCAGTAATGATGGTGAATGAGGACAACGACCGCCTATTACCATTTTGATTTGATAGACATACATACATACATACATAAACTCACGCCTTCTTCCCATGGGGGTAGGCAGAAACCACAGAACGCCACCTGCTACGTTCCTTACATACTCCTTTTGCCTCGTTTACGTTCATACATCTGGTCATACACGAGCGCCGGTTGAGAGTACTTCGCACCTGACCTTTCTGAAGAACATCACCAATAAGGTCACTATATGTCTTCCTAGGGCGTCCCCTCCCGGCGTTTCCACTCACATCTGCCTTGTAAATACCTTTTGTTAGTCTCCTTTCATTCATCCGCTCAATATGACCAAACCATCTAAGCATACTCTTTTCAATTTTTGTCACTACATCTTCTTTTAAACCACATCGTTGCCTTATCACATCATTCCTCAGCCTATCATTCAAAGTCACACTACACATGCTCCGCAAGAAACGCATTTCCACAGCATTTATTCTGCTTTCATGCTTCTTTTGCCACACCCAACATTCACTTCCATACATAAGCGTAGGCACCAGCACACTATTGTGAACAGCCAGTCGTGCCTTCTTGAGCATCAACTGGTTGGTCACAATTGCATGTGTAGCACCATTCACTTTATTTCCCGCATTCACTCTCCTTTCGACATCTCCATCAATCTTTCCATCCCTTGTAAACAGACTCCCCAAATATACGAACTCACTTACTTGCTCCACACTCTTACCATTTATTTTCACATCACACACCGATACATCCTCTTCTCTTTCAAACACCATGACTTTCGTCTTATTCACATTTATATTCATTCCTTTCCTCTTATATGCTTCATCCATCACAGTCACCATGTCTTGCAACTGTTCTGCTGACGATGCAAGTAGCACTTGATCGTCTGCATTTGATAGATTGAAAACAAAAGTGAGTAAACAAGCAAAAGTAAAACAAACCACGAATTAAATCATTTTCCAAATTCGAGGTTATTTTAAATCACTCTATAGATCATCTAAGGTTTTATTTCTTTATACCTGTAAAAACTTCTTTAGCAAAGTTTTTATTTCAACACAACTGTAAAATCTTCGTTATGTTAGAACAAATTACGAATTTCAAACGCTTGTTATCGTACCAAGTAGTTGCTTGTCTCCTTTAATACTCTCTTGATTTTGTTTACTTGCAGATAACAAGACCTTACTACTGGAAGAACGCTCGCAATACTCGTAAATAACTGAATAACACGTATAGTTAGATATTTGTGAATATTTTGGTACTTGAGGACAACCCTCCGGACTGTGCGAGCTATTATGTCTATTTCAAATATAAGGTTCATCTAGCAATTCGCATTACGTTGGTCACCAATTGTAACTTCGATAAATATTGGGTGAGTCGCGCGTGCCAAGCATATCTTCGCGATCACATTTTTCTTTACGACAAGTAAAGTTCCACTCATACCGACACTATTTTAGCTTTTGAGTCATGATTACCTATTTTTCTGTTGAAAACAGGTGACGTGATCTACGGCTGGACCAAAATCATTTTAACATACTTACGAAGGGGCATTGAAATCTTTGAACAATGGTTTTGTCCCATTGCATTGCGCCGATTTGTGGGAAATACGTACGATAACACAACACATTACGTTTTCATGAATTTGTGTAGGTAATATCTCAAAAGAATTTCTTATTTTACGGTGAGACAAACATTATTAGCTAAGATGATAACGATTAAAATACAATGTAGGTTTCAACAAGAATATAACTTAAACCATTTGAAGTATGTATGATAAATGTTTAGTCACGCGACCTTTTGTATAATTTATCCTTTACCTCATTCTGTCAAAATTATTTGAGTTTTAATACCTGTTCAGGTGAAGATTCATAAACGACTCAGGCTTGCAGTGTAAATGTGGTGCTGTTCCACAAACGATGAAACACTTGTTATCATGTCCTGCACGTTACAGAAACTTATGGACACTAGTGATTACGCCAAACACGTACCCGAATTCTGGGCAGAGTCCATTTAGATTGGCATCGACATGCTAAGAAGAAGAATAGAAACGTAAACAACCTATGTACGAACTCTGATATACCAGCCAGAACCTAAGAACCTATACGTAGTGTGACTGTCTGTCACTTATTCCTATTTATTAACAAAATATTATATTTATTCTAAAACCATGCACGTGGTTCGGCCCACTTTACGAAACACATTAAATCTTAATTTTATGGTCTGACAGCTTGACGCGTTACCCTAATAAATAACAAGATATCCTAATTCTTTGCACTTGTAAATTAGTTTAGAATCTCTTAGAAGTCCATTCCATTTCTATTTAATGGCACACGCAAATGACCACTTATGGCAGCCGTCGTCGCTTGAAAGAAATGTTTAGACAATCGAAACCCATAGTTCTTTACAAATTCTGAGAAAGTTAAAGCGAGGGCGCGTTATTGCAACCAGCTGTGAATCGTAAAAGCAATTAAGAAATAGAAAAATGTGTTTTAAGTCGAAGTTTACAAAAAAATAGTGTGGGAAAGTACCGAGCCCAGATTTTGGAGAGTTGGCGGGGGTGTTGAGGAAGGACAGTTGGTCTTAGGACATGAGAGGGTTCGGTCGTTATAGTCTCAAGAAGGAAAGCTAGTTAAGTTAGGAGGTTGGTGAGTGTTGTGAGCTGGGAGGAGCTGTGTGCGAGGTGAAGTTGATACTGCGTGCGGCATTTCGTGAGTAGTAATCTAATCCCCTACAAAGATATCATTGGTAAGTGTTAAACTCTTTACTAATAATGTGCCTTTTTCATTGTATTGTTCTCGTAGGCTGATTTGTTTTATGATTTGTGGGTATCATTTAGATAATATCGCTGCAGAGCTATTAATAATCATTTATTTCAGCATAGCGACATTGCGCTATTAATTAACTCTATTTTCTATTGTATTACGTGTCCATCTCCTAATCCATACCCTGACAGATATTTGTCATTTGCGTTTGATTATAGGGAAACGGAGAAGGCCTTCCACTTTATTTGACACTGAGCACTGACGCTCGACTTTTGACGACTTTGACCTGTAATATGCGCAACCACATACGGAAGGCAGAACCGTAAATACTCTCAGTTCATTTAAAACAACATATGCTATAAAGTCGATCTAAATCGGCATTATAAAACAATCAAACGTTAGTGATAATTACTGCTTCCAAAAAGGTTTGGCCACACAACTCTTTACGAAAGGCTCGTTATATGCACGTCTCCGGGACGAGGGGGTAGGCTTCACACACTTCCCCAAACTGGATTGGTAGTCGTTCTAAGAACGCTAGGGACCGTGTCTCGATAAAACCTACACCCGGCATATGGTACGCCAATTTCTAAATCGACACTATTTATCGAAACACGTCAATTTGGACGCTTTGCCGCTTACAGCCGCACTGTATCCTCGAAATTGGGAAGATTAACGAGATGTGAGGTGACGAAATTACCACCTCGGCAGACACCGAGTACGATCGCATTGAGTTTTGCTACAGACTGAGTCTACGGTACGCTTGTGCAATATTTTCTGTTATTTTAGAAATGGGGCTAGGCTGCCGTAAAGGTGATATTAACATAAATACGCGTTTAGAACTTTATACTCAATACTTGTCTCACTCAATGGCAGTTGGGCTTCGTAGTTCACTGTCTCTAGGATTGAGTAAGACATTTATATTGTGCTTAGGGAATATGTTCTACTAAAATCGTATATTGTCTCAGAGGTTTTATGCGTTAGGTTTAGTAGAACACGTACAAAGAGACAAACGTTGTAAAACGGTTCCCCGTCTCACTGAAATGGGTACATCATACACAGATACATTAACGTAGCTATTATTGATTGATTAAAGCGCAAGCGTAACGATTCCCTTACCTCTTCACATTATGAAGATTCTATTACAGGTATTATTAGCGCTACCTGCGAGAAGGAAGACAGACCGCGGTAGGAAACGGTCGGTGTAAGGCTAGGCTAAGGAAGTTAGGAGAATTATTGAGTGCCAGAGGCCTTGTCCAAGTGGGCTGTTGTAGGAGAATGAGTTAATATTAAATAAGTAAAATATAGTTGTGTTGAAGCACAGATTTAGTTTATTATTTTTCTATAATCTAGTTTTTAACGTAGTATGCGTTAGTGTTTGTAGGTGACACTGGGTGAGCCTTTAGTTATTATAGTTATCCTAGGCTGGTGGAGTTGATAGTCATTATAACTAATCAGACAGACACGTGTTGCTGGGGAGTTTGTTGCGCCACTACTTCTCCCCAGCATAAGCACTAGGAAGTGGTGACGGGTGGGCTCTTTGGGGCTGTCTATAGACTTTCAAGAGAGTTGATTCACAACTCTATTAATTATGCTTGAGTTTGATTCTCTACTCTCATAACTAGTAATTCTTGAATGTTGTATTCGTTGCCTTTGGCCGATACTAGAACTCTAAACTTTATTTAGTAATAATCCTCGAGTTTTGATTTCTCAACTCAAATTATCTAGTAATTCAAAGGATATTATATTCTTTATCTTATACTAATAACTCGGTCAGACTGACATGAGCACGTGTCTTGCAAATATGCTTGTTGTGTAAAGAGTGAACTTCCAGGGGTTTGGGTGACCACAACTATCTCATATCCAGTCTAAGGACTGATAGGGACCATGTCTCCTTAAGAGCATGATGCAGACGCAATGCCGCTAGAACTAGCCGCTCCGTTGCTAGACAAGGACAGTCGCACGGTTGCCGCAGGAAAAGCCGCTTCGTCACGTTTATCAGTTCGAGAGAACTGCTAGGGGCCATGACTCCAAACGAGCATGATGTCGACGCTATGCCGCTGTAAAGCCGCTTGCGTCACTTTATGGAAGTGTATCTCTGAGTACTCCGAGTGTAGATGCGAGGTATTGTGTGAGTTACGACTGATCAAATACCTATTACGCGCTAGCGTTTGGGTTACTCACAAGTTTATATAATAATTTACTCTGCATCCCTCTATTATTTAGCTTTCTAAAATCACTTTCAATATATTTCATAACTATGAATTCCCAAGTATTCGGTGGTGGAGGCCATTTTGGGCCACTTGCGCGCATGGGTGACGCCCCTTTTCCGTGTTTTGGCGGGAAAACGGCGCGTGTGATTAAAACGGCGATAACTCCTAAGTTATACACGGGAGCTGTATGAAGTTACGTCGTTGTAATCGTTATTAAATAAGCTAACGTGTTATGTATAGATTAGCCCAGTTTTGCCTAGTAATTTATTAGTAATTCTCATTTGAAATCTGTGTGAGGGGATATTTCCCAGTTTCTTGTGTAAGGGTCATTGTAATTCAAAATATAAACCATTATTTCATAAAGTTTTTGTTTAATTTACATAAATATAAACTGTTTCACAATAATCCATTCAAAGTACACACCTTCCCATAAATTTTTTACAAGCTACAAGCTTTACAAAAACATGACGTCATCTGGACGTGTCGAGTGACGGCGCAAAAAAAAGGTCTGTTCATTGTTCGATTCTCAGAACACTAATGGCTAAGTGGCTTGGGTTGTTATCTTACATTAACAAATGGTCCACATACTTATCGCAGACAGAGTCTCAGCCGTTAGAAGTGTTTAGATTAACAGTATCGACTAACCAAAACAAACATTTGAAACCAAGCGCAAAAAATATCCACTCAAACTTTGCATCATAGTTTAAATTGTGTTGTATTTATTTTAAATGTAAATTGATATTCTACATTTTGAAGATATTTACAAATCGATAAACACAATAAATAGGCATGCTGTCTTACAAAAACATTGCAGAAATCAACAACCAAAATTAACAAATTCGCAACAAATTCGCACAAGTACATCAACAAGAATTACAAAAAAATTACAAAAAAAGGATAGGAAATTAAGATACAGCAAATATTGTCAGATTTGAACTCGAAGTTAAGAAAGTACATAAGAATGTTTTATGTACTTGTACACATGTCAGATTTGAACTCGAAGTTAAGAAAGTACATAAGAATGTTTTATGTACTTGGACACATTAATATTATGTACTTGTACATAATATTGTCAGATTTGAACAGGAAGTTAAGAAAGTACATAAGAATGTTTTATGTACTTGTACACATTAATATTATGTACTTGTACATAATACTGTCAGATTTGAACTCGAAGTTAAGAAAGTACATAAGAATGTTTTATGTACTTGGACACATTAATATTATGTACTTGTACATAATATTGTCAGATTTGAATTCGAAGTTAAGAAAGTACATAAGAATGTTTTATGTACTTGTACACATTAATATTATGTACTTGTACATAATACTGTCAGATTTGAACTCGAAGTTAAGAAAGTACATAAGAATGTTTTATGTACTTGGACACATTAATATTATGTACTTGTACATAATATTGTCAGATTTGAACTCGAAGTTAAGAAAGTACATAAGAATGTTTTATGTACTTGTACATAATACTGTCAGATTTGAACTCGAAGTTAAGAAAGTACATAAGAATGTTTAAGAAAAAAACACATGCAACCCAAACAATCATGCAAACAAGTTTTAAAACACTAGGAACAAAGAAAATAACCTATAGAAACCTCTATTTCTATTTTTATTTTAAAAATAACCTGTAAAAACCATAATTCCAAAAAAAAAAAAACATTTTTTTTATGTTCATAACTTCCCCTTTCGTCGGTCGGTTAAACATAAAGCGTATCCACAGTAATTTCAAATCCGGACTATTACACAAAAAAATGGCGCTAATACCTAAAACCGCCCGTGGTGGAACCAGACTGATCTAGTCTGCTGTTCGGAGGGATTTTTTAAATTCAATGATACGCACATTTCTAACGCTATCAGTTGAAATAAATGCATGTTATCGATAGTATGATACATATACGACGTACGAATGAGTAAGAGATTCATCAAAATATAAGAATTATAATAATAACACGAGGAAAAGTAACCGGCCGCGGCAAAATGGCGGCAAAATGGCGCCAAAATGCTAACGGTGTTTGCGGAAATAACAAATTGTAACCAAATCCTTTAACTAATTCTCAACCTAATCACTAAAAACTGTTAAGCACTTACCTTTCATCTTCAGAAAATATATTCACACTGAAATATTCCGAATCACGGTAATACAGCACGGTAAATTATTGAAGTTGTTGCTAGGAAACGAAATCAACGAGCATGTCAAAACAATCGCTGACAACCGCCGGCGGTACGTTCCCTCGAAGCGTACGGGCGAATCAATAGCATGAATGTTTCATTTAGTACACTCTGTGCAAGTTTGAATGCTTAAAATATAGAAATATACTAAATATTAACGTCAAAACAGACTGCGTCTCAAGCAGACTACTCTAGTCTGCTTCCACCATTGACTGTTTTTATTTTGCAGACTGGAGTAGTCTTGTCCACCACGGAACGGATATCGTCTAATATTGATACACTGTTTCCTTGCCTCATTAATAATATCAAGGCATTTGGCTTCTATAAACTTGGGAATTCACTTCTATTATCGGTGGGAGAGTAACCAAGTCTGGTGACGAGCTCTACAGGGCCGCACGGGGTTGGAGTGCGGCCTTTTCCCCTTAGGGGGAAACCGACCTTAACGCTAATATTAACATAATTAGGAAAAACGAAAAATTTATCAGCCTAGGGTAATTTAGGTACTGTCACAGTAGACATTAATATCGTCTTTCGAAAAATACAATTCTGTTGCCCTCAACAAAATTCTATACATTGCTTTCTCTACATGCCAAAGATTTCATCGAAATATTGAGGTAAATAATTATGATTTACATAAACTCCAAGTACCCAAGAGCCCAGGAAAAGAATACAGCGATTAGTAAACAGTAGAATTAAGAATTATTTAATGAAGGATTACCATAATCTGAGCTATTACCCGTGTTGACAAGCCCAGGGGAGACCTTCGTGAATAAAACGTTAATACTAGAGCTAACCTGCTTAGTCTGAAGAAGCCTTTGAATTAATTTTAATGACCCATTTTTATGGTTGCTCATAATTGACTTGCAAATAATGGTACATGCTCTTAATTCTTGCTAAATTTCATGATTTAAGGTCAACGGAAAGTATCCTATAGGTTTTGATTTATTTGAGAGTATCAAAATAATATGTTGCATAAATCACCTTATTTTTTGTAATGCATTAAATTGTATTATATAATGTGTATTATTCCGGATGTTCATTTTTAAATAAAGTTGTTAGTTTCCTAAAACATTTGCAAAAAAATTGGTTTAGTGACAATTGAGGAGCAGGAGGCTAGACGAAGCTGTGGTCTGCACTGCTGTGGTGAGCGTTAAACCATCTGCGACGAGAAGCTCGCGTGGGACCGCCGAAGCCCTGCAGCGCCGTAGCCGTGACAGAAACCATGCCTGCTTGCATGCTCGCTTGCATGCTGCATGGTTGCTGCATGCATGGTGTATGCTTATTTGCATGCTACACACAGGTAAATAAAAACCACATATTCTTAGTCACATATCATTATGAGTGATAGTACATGCAGCGCCAGAGCCATGATTATTAGGATAAATAAACATTAAATTATTTAAATTTTGGACTAATAACTTTTATTTCTTGTAATATTTATGACAAACGCGTTTAGGGCATATTGTATTTATGGGTTTAACTCTATGGCATGTGACATTTTGTAACATTAAGTTCGGGCAAGTTATCATTCGGATAAATGATAATTAGGACAAATAACATTATGGCACTTTAGATTATGGATAAAAAAGTTAGGTAACACAATAGAGAACCCCCTCGAGACCTTTTTGGCGTTCTGCAAGTGACAAAGAAATATTGGTATTGGCAGGTGCTACCATACCTTAGGTATAATTTATAGAGGAAGGTGAAAAAAACGAAAAATATCGTGCCAGTCAAGCATATTCATATTAGCGAATTCAATTAGCAGGCATTAGCGACAGTCCAGTCATTGTCCAATCAGTTAGTTGTTCACTTAATGAATCGAACCGGAACGTGTCGTGTATTGGTACCTCCATTTAGACGATTTTCACGGATCACTAGCGACGACTAGCGCGCCCAATTCATATCACTGAAGATTTAGATCAGTCGACCGTGAACACACACGCACAAGGGCTAGGCAAACTATTAGCCCATTACACAAGCTTCTGATAGTCTATCATGATTTATATTATATTAGTGAAGGAAAAAATCCAAAACCACGATAGTGCTTCTATTGAGTAGAGCTTAGTACTAATGGCGAAATGTATATTATGAAATTATTTTTGTAGCGATTATTTACACGGCAATGACTAATTTGTTGCCGTGCAGAAACAAATTATCCGCGTTCTGTGGCAGTCCTGCAGCCTTAGTGGAGCAACATGAGAGACTATTTTTAAATAAATTTTTAAACAATTTAGTCACGTTTGAGGATATATATCAATAGGAGCATTTATTGTTGTAAAGTTCAATTTCAAACGTGCAAAAGACGTCATCGGGTTCTACAATTAATCAATAAAATTGGTGTCATTTTTTATATCCTTCTCTTGTTGTTGTTGTTAAATTATTGATTGCTATGCTAGCTAAAATGAAGTATATGAGTATTAAATTCTGTCATTTATTTCAACCGCAATAAAACGTGATACTTCTTTGATGAACATTAAATACAAAAAAAATGTAAAAACCGCGAAACTACTATTTAATTTATTTTTCATTCCAAGCAGTATGCCCACAATTCAATTATTCGAATGTTCCATCTTGAATTTCGCATTTCTTCACTCAAAGCTTTACCCGAAGGTGGACGACGTGACTACACAAAAGTCTTTTTATTGCAATAATGATCTTGTCTTGCCTGAAATTAATTTCACCGGATACAACAAAATTAATTTAGGAAATCTAATTAGTCTACTTTTCTTTAGTTTAGTCTAGTTTTTAAAGAAAATATTGTTATTTCACATTAACGATGTTTTTACCAACAACGTACCTACTTTCATGCAATGTTTCAAACTTATGACAAGGTTCCATCAATGTATCCGCTTTAGGACATCACTTCACAATATTACGAGGGAAGACAAACATTTTTAAAAGTCCGTTGTCGAAATGTCGTAAGTTTCTCTAAAATCTTTACAGACTGTTTTCACAATTTGGAATTCAGTATACGTTCATTTTTGGAAACATAAAACTTATCCTGCATGTATGGCATCTATTTTAAACTATACGGTTTTTTTCTCCTGTTTCCATTTTGTTAATAGGTACTTAAGAGAAGTTTATAAAATTATAAATGAAACGGCAAACCATCAGAAAGGGATACCTAATTATATTTATCGACCAGTAACACCTTAATAACAATGATTTAATAAATTTCAACTCCTCAATAATACTACTTCATAAGATTGGAAATGAAACGAAACTTGTGAGCCACTCAAGACAATTGGTTTTGATAACGACACCTGGGTACAAACTGCCACTGTCTGTATTATTGCCCCCACAACTTCAGACACTTGCCAAAGTCGGAAACGGCTTCTATAAAACAAATCGCCTGAATGGTTCTTTTTGAGGCAAAATAATCCTTAGCATCTTAAAAAAGACTTATTACACTCTGAAAGCAGTGACTGATCGACTAATTTAAAAAAATGGCTCTCGCGAGGCGAGCTTGTTTGGTTATTTATTAGACACAACAATTTATTGGATTGCCTGAACAGTTATGACTAACCCTTCGGGAAAAAACTAAAAGCGTGATGCTATGTTATTTGTTTGAAGAAAATTTTAGTTTGGAACAAAAAAAACATCGCACCAATAAAAATTAAGGTTTCAGGAAACTACATCAATATGTAAACCCGAAACCTCACAATAATCCGAAAAACTCCGTTACAAGTTGCGTTAAAACATAAAATCAAAGTGATTCGTTGCTGTTTATGTGGGTCAGTTTGGACCCCTTACAGATCACATACAGTTTACGATTCTTGAAGTGTGTCCAGGAGACTCCCGTCTTTTGCCTTAAGCCTTCATAGTCCGCTCTTGATAAAACTGTTGGAGAGATGCTGAACAATATTCAGTGTGATAGTTGTATATAGTATAGAGTAATTGTTACATGCACGCTGTTTCACGCGCGAGGTACTTAGAGTACCATGTTAATTGCGTCTTTGTGCTAATGGCATGGAAAGCAGTTTTCAGTAACGATGGTTGAAAATTATGATCATTTTATGACAGGTCATTTTGAGTGTCCGATCGTTCTTTTATTCGACTAATAGCATGCGAATGTTAACTTTAATGTTTGATTGACATGGCTACTTTTATTGCAGTCTAACCACGGTTGTAACCCTTAAATAGAGTATGTTGTGTGTTTTCTCTTTCCTGAAACAACCCGATATACAATTATAAATAACTACGTTACTTTTGTTTACTTCAATAAGCTGATAACATCTATTGTACTACTACTTAGTAACAACCTAAGTACCACTTTGCGTATCCTTTCACAATAAAATATAATTAGAGAAATGGTTGCTATCTCAAAACTACCTAAATGTTACTCTATAAATGAATATGTTCTCATCATGTAAGTAGAAGGTCCAATTAAACCCACTCTCGGAGAAAACACGATGAAAAAGCAATAACACTCTTAAAGATCATTTCACTTTTATTATATGTATGTACCTACTTCCAAAAACTAAACCTGATAACATTTCGACTCATTATGTAGTATAGAATCCGTTTTATATGTTTCTTACTCGTATGGATATAATATTAGGCATGATGTTTTTTTTATTATTGTTAACTGTAACAAAAAAAACGAATAGAGCAAATAATACTATAAAAAGTCTAAAAGGTTAAAAAAATGCTAAGTTATAAATGTTTTAAAATAAGTGTTAGACAAGGACATCACTATCGTAGAAGTGACGTCACGACTAAGTAACTTCATACTAGCGCCTTAATTGTCCGTACCGCGCGACAAGGACGGGAATAATTCCCTCCAAAAACTTTTGAAGCCTGTAGCTTCTTCATATTTACATCGATTTAACAGATGTTTTCGTTTATCTCATTATTAGTATGCCTTCTTTTCTGTTCCCAGACTTTGTCGAGTCATATAAGTCTCTTTAATGCATATTAAGTCATATTTCGTATTTTATACCCGTAAAAAAACGACAATGTAAAAGAAATACGAAATATCAAATAATCATAAAAATACACGTGTTACACATACACAGCCCATTTCATGAACAAACGAATTCATTCTGGGAATACCTCGATCGAATTGTGCTTTAGATACCAGTAGTATCTACATAATGCTATAAATTTCATGAAAATATTGCTTGATGATTAAAATTATGAAGGTTTATATAAGCATATATATAAAGACTTCCCGTTGCACCATTATTCATTTAATGTTTTTTTACAGGCAAAATAGACGTTTGCAAAGCCAAGTTTTAACAGCGTAGCAAGCATAGCCATGACGTCATGTCTGCTACGTCGCAGCAACCGCGTAGAACTTCTCAAATTCTTTTTTTTTTACGCATAAACGATTCTATTAAATTGTCTGAAGGATGTTAATATTCTTCGTTGTATTTTAGTGGGGTATCATGGAGTGTTACCAATGCAACCGAGCACAAACGAAATCTTCAAAAACTTTTACACCGAAATTATAAAGAACTTAGAACAAGGCTGCAGAACGTTTTTGTTACGAGAATGGTTTGAAAAGGTTATGCTTTATTCAACTGTATCATAAATTATAAGCGAAATCTTTGAGGATGACTATTAGATCGTTTGTAATAAATACATCATAGGAAAAGTGTTTTAGTTAAAACACACATATTTTATCTTTACCGTTTCCTTTAGATACGAGCGTTCTCTATTTGTGTGTTATACTTATTCCTTGTCTGCGTTATAAGAAAAAGTAGAACGTAAGTATTTTAATTGCATAGTTGTAATGATAGATAGATAATTCAATCATAAAATTGGACTAATAATAAATTAGAGTTTGTCTGTGTTACAAATCTGCTGGAATACCTGCTTTGTCACGAGGGTTTGGGTCCCGGGGCGTCTCGTGTCTCGAAGTCCCGGGACGTGAATTTAGTTGTCTCGCGTCGAGACACAGTTAGTGTAATTGTAATGTAACAATTTTATTTTCAAAGGTCATAATAGACTTTACTAGCTTACCGCATTCTGTAATTGAAAGCGCTATCTAGTATATTTACTTTATAGTACTACTAGTAGATTCAGAGAAACAATAAATGCGTTCACCGCCATATTATTGTTTTGTGTCGTGTGTTTAAGAGATCGTGTAATTTGTGACAGTGTCTCTGTGTGTCACTTACAGATCAGTCAGTCAGTCGTGAATGTCATCAAACGATTTATTAAAATTAACGTTATTGATGCTAGGATTTAATTTATGATTAATAAATTTAAAAGATTTTTCTAATTGATACATCTTGCCAAAAATCGATTTTAATTTAATTCTGAGAATTCTCGTGTCCCGAGACTTTGATAAATCCCAAACTAAACTTGTGGATAAAGTTACTAGAACCTTTGGAAGGTAATTTCTTTATTCTAACCACTTGTTTGTTTTAATTATTCTTCTTTGTCTCAAAACCGAGAAGGACAATCATAGTATTGCCTGATTTTTGACATTAACCTCGTTGGCTCAGTGCCAAACCCGCACATAATCTTACAAAATCCTGCACAATGAAATCTAATAAGCCGTTTCAAAACAAACTAAATAATGAGAACGCGTAATTATCAGAATTTTCGCTCAGGCTATTCTGGAGCATGACTCAACTTAGTCAACGATGCTAATACAAAACTAGGTTTTGTAATATTAAATGTGTGTACTATGTAATAATACAGCTACATATTATATTTAGTTAGCCAGATAGTTACCTACGGAGAGATTAGAACTTTAATCTGCAGAGGGGTGGCCTGTTGAACTCGGTTAATGAAACAACCACAACCTTGCACGTTCCCAGTTTATTTTAAATGCTAATAGCTTATACTTTAAAACTGAACATTGTAAAAAACTAAAATTATTCTTATGGCGAGACTATCATCATTGCACCTTATTTTCATTTTCTTTATGAATTTAATAGCAGAAGGCTGAGTCAAAAATAATTAAGAGGTGACCTCAGGATATCAAAGCAAAGAGGACAGAAGTTGGTACCTCTACCTCAAAGTCAAGCCACGCGGAAGGCCAGTCAAATTCTTCGGAGAAAAATATAGGAATAAACGCCCACGTTGTAGGCTGCGAACGGATATGGACACGGTGAGATTTTTTTCTCCCAAATTCGGCTATGTGGGGACGCATCGATTGAAGTAAACTTACCGTTTATTCCAGCGAAATCGTCGCGTCTCCCCCGGTGTACCACGAAGTATCATTACGGGTAACAGAGTCACCGGAAAGAGCACAGCGATAGATTCTGTAAACAATAAGTTACTTCGTAAGCGCACCTCACAGAGTACATTATACTATATAGCGCACCTCCCAAGGTGGAAGAAGGGTTCTGTCTCAAAGAAATCTAAACTCACCAGAAATCCGAACGAATGATAGCATCACTACATGTCCTGGGCCCCTAGTTTAAGGATATGGCATTACTAATATGGATCCATCAGGATTTAAATTAATTGTTGAGACGACATCTGTTCCCACAAAATCTTGGTCGCAAAGTGACACATAGAAATTTTGACGTTTCAGAGACGATCCTGCCACAGAATAAAAACGACAGCTAGAAATCGTTCAGAATATAGGCTATTTTGTCCAAAGACATGTTACGGTATAAAAAAACTCGTTACAGTTTTCATTAAAACATAATCAGGAGTCTGCGATATCGACAATAAAACAGAGGCACATAAAATAGTTATGGACTGGAAGTTAACTGGTCATAAATAAGCTATTCTTAGCATATGTAATACGGGGAAATATAATCGTCGCCCTCAAAATCTATTTGTAATTTTTTGTATTGGTTCATGTGTGTAGTGGTTTCAAGTATTGGTTGTAATTTTTTTTGAATAAATGAATAGTCTTAAATTCGCGTCTTCATTGAGAATAATCAAGTGTTCACTTTTGTCCGTCGAGCAGTCGCGAGCCTGTCTCTTGTCTGTTTTTAATGGAGTGAGACGTCCTGAAAAAAAAAACGTTAAAGAAAATAAAAAGTACACTGTAAATGCCTTATTTTAGGATTGCCTCGCTAAAAACAAACGACGATTTATACTCGTCGTTGGCAGAAGTCGACTTTTGGCATGGCTGACTGAATCCGAAACGAAACCTTACCACGCTGGGGGTGTTGTATGACGCTTTGGTAAGGAGTCACTTGGAACACAGTGCGGTGATTTGGGCTCCTCATGAAGCGAAATACAATGTAATGCTGGAGCGAGTACAGAATAAATTTACAAGACACTTGCATTTTAAACTTTACCCATTTTACCCGCTTATATATCCTACACTGTTTGTAATGCGTATGGTGGGGTACAACGAACTCAGACTCAATCTGAGTGAATTCGCAAGAGTGTTGTTGAATTTTGTAAGTTATATTTAAATATTAATATTCTGGATTAAGTCTGATTTTATATATTTTTTTCGATAATTATTACATAGGTAGGTTCACATAAAATATAAAATTCTTAAGTCTTACTTCAGTTGTAAATAAAGTTTTGTGTTTGTATTGTTAAAGTTTAGATGTTAAAGTATTAGCTGTAAGTTGATTTTTCAATTTATTTGGCGATGGTTGCAAACCACTATTGTATTGGGGTCATCCTGTAAAGATAGTGTGTAAGTTTGAAATAAATAAATCCAAGTATTGGTGGGCATATTTGATGACAGTGAAATAAGATTGATATGAACTTTTAATAACTTCACATCTCACCTAAACCTTCTTGTATCGCTTCGATGTCGAAGAAAATAATCGTAGTCATAGGTATCCCTACAATTTATTATCTAGTAAACACAATAGCGTTTGCATTCTAGTCTCAGTCTCAATCTGGCAAAAATACCATCTTTTTACATTTTTGACAAGTTTTTGAAATGGAAATACAGAATCAAAATAGAGCTTTGACTAGTAACCTTAATAGGAGTTATGATTCATCTTATTTTCACTGCCACGATGGAGGACACAATAACAACAATTGTCCTAAATCGATCTTTAAATTCGTTAAGTGAGGTAGTTTTGGTCATGATTCGGATAACTGCAATAGAATAAAACCCTTAAATAACACTGAGAGACAAAACAAACGATCAGTTGATAAAAAGGTATTGAAAGTAAAAAACTGATTATTAACAATGAGGCAGCCAACCTTTCTGCTACTGACACTAAATGATAAGTTATTAAGAAAATTTGAACGGTAACCATGGAACTATGACCGATGCATACTCATATGTAAATTTCATTAGCGAATGTACATTGATTAAACGCTCGAAAGCAACAACTGTTTTGAACAAATTGATACGATCTGCCAATCACAAAAGGTTTCTGCCTATCACTGTTCAATTCAGAATTGACACCAAGTAGCCAGGCAAACTGAAAAATCTCTCTATCAAAATCTTCCCCGCGCTTCTAGATCACTTCACTTTGATAGGCGTTGATTCGATTTGGAACACCCAAACCGTCGACTCTTCATTTCTGGATCGTATTGATAAATCCAAGACCTGTAATAATGTCGTAAACACGCCGAAACGAGTCTGCTTCAAATTTGTTTACCATATCACGGCACCATTCCACCAGGGCCTCCTTCAGAGCACTGGTGAGGGTGTGCATTGTCTTGCATTATTTTTTTCTGCTAGCACGTTTTCTTCTGTAACAGCCGTCAAAGGGCGACCACTTCTTTCTTCATCCCTCAAAGTTCCTCAAAGTAAGTCGACCGCGCTTGGATTCGGTATACCAATGATACAATGTGGCCTTAGAATGGCCTTCATCCATGAATACCATTTGAAGTCTATCGTACGATTCGTCCAGTTTCAGGCGACACTTGAAATCGTAAAAATCATAGCGCGAAAATGTTCCCGGCGCAGATCCATTTTTTATGAGACGCTATATTATAAATTACCTCGCAAACACTGTGGAGGGAAATTTTGAAATTGGAACGTACGAGTATCTAATTTTACTTACAAATTATCATATTTTCAAAATAGACTGGCCTGTCTTTCATACATAAAAACTTTTTTGCGCTATATTTTCTGAGTTACCTGGTATTATAATAGGTTGGGGAAAAAGTCTTTTCGCATTATAGTATGTATGAACTTGTAATAAAATCTCTTTGGTTATACTATTTGTACCTGGCTAGTTTTGGTATCATTGAAAGTTTAAATTTTGAAGAACATAATTCCAAATTCAAATTAGGAAATTGTGTGATTTTTATTTGTTTTTCGTACTGTCAAGATGAGTGAATCTAATGAAGAAATTTGATACATTTTAAAATTTTACTACAAAAAAGGTAAAAATGCAACGCAAGCCGCGAAAAAAAATTGAGATGTTTATGGACCTAGTGCAGTGTCTGTGAGAGTAGCACAAAGGACATGGCAAAAAATTGTATGGGCTTGTGCCCCAGAATGTACAGATACAAAATATTTGTCATTTAATAGTACTGATCTTCTACAAACAAAATTAAAAAGAGGCATATTGCTGAGCAGTTGTGGACAAAAGCTATGAACGTTTGAAAAGATTGATTTTTGCACTATGGCTAAGGTATTTCATGTAAATTAATGTGTATATATCTGTGCCAGGCGTTTAATATAAATAGTACTTTAGTTAAAAAAAACAAAATCGCATTTTTTTATAATCTGATAAAATCTAAAGTTTGTAAATGTTGTTTATAGAATTTAAAGTAAAATATCTACAGTAGCATATTCTGTATATGGCAAATAATAAAACAAAGAACATTATTTTAATCATTTAATGTTATCAAAACATTATTTCAATTCCAAAATGTCGTGTCTTCTTGCACGTACATCTGATCTTCAACAGCCATAACAAACATTGGTATGACCAAATTGTCTTTCCCTTGAATTGGTTACAAGGCGTTTTGGTTTATGGTCATAACAGCACCACAGACACAGCTATGAGGTGACAACTGTGAAGGTAAAATAGGAACCTATTAGTCTTAGATTTGACCACGACGTTAGAATATGGAGTAAATAAGTAAATAATACCTGTCATATATATTTTAGTAGGAGGTACTTATTGAAACTAGAACTTACCTCAAAAGTTAACCACTCCTATAGAAGAACTCATCACATCAGGGGGTAATGATGATATTACATGCCGCCTGCGCGCGTTCTCTTATTGGGAAAACTACAGTCAACACACGCTTGTAAAAGGTCAATTTTCGTTGTTTGTAATTATACAGTTTACAGTCATTATTAGTTAGAGCACTCGTGAGCACGATTCGAACGAGAAAACCGGCGCAAACGTCAAGAAGGAATATGGTATTGACAATTGACATTAGTCAGCGGTGTTGCCAGTAATAACGTCATAGCATCCTATCCGTAACTGCACTAACATCTATAAATTCAGTCATAGATGGTTCGATTTATAGACAAGAACTCATACAAAAAATACGTTTTATTACATTATGGTTACGAATAATTTATGTGTATATTTAAGGCCTGCTAAGCGTTTATTTATTATTTTAAAAACCTTCATATAATATCTTTTACCTGTTCTGAACTTATCTAATATTATATGGCAACATTAAAAGGTATATAAAACGCAAAACAAACAGAAAAACTTTTAATAACGATTATTTCTCCACTTCTGCTATGATGCATAAAAAGTTGTTGCAAATTCTTTATTTATTTTATTTTAATTATCTGCATTAAATGTACGTTTGCACCTTGTGCAAACGTGGGGCACATTTTGTCCATCTCCTTTGGTTTAAGAGTTTTCAATCCGGAAATTTTGATGTCAAAGATGCACGTCGCCCTGGTCGCCCTATTACGGATAATATGGATGCCATTTTTGAAATAGTGGAGCAAGATCGGCATATCAGTAGTCACACCGTAGTTGAAGAACTGGGAATTGACCACACAACAGTTTTGGCGCATTTGAAAAAAACTGGGTACACAAAAAAGCTCGATATTTGGGTACCTCACGAGCTCACTGAAAGAAACCTAATAAACTAATGAACCGTGTACTCATTTGTGATTCTTTATTACGACGTAATAAAACCGAACCATTTTTGAAGAAGCTGATAGCTGGTGACGAAAAAAGTGGATCACGTACGACAAGAACGTGCGAAAAAGGTCGTGGTCAAAGGCCGGTCAGGCTTCACAGACTGTTGCGAAACCCGGGTTAACTCGCAACAAGGTGATGCTGTGTGTGTGGTGGGATTGGAAGGGCATTACTCTTTATGAGCTGTTACCACCAGGTAGGACCATCGATTCTGAACTCTACTGCGAACAACTGATGAGATTAAAGCAAGAAGTTGAGAGAAAGCGGCCGGAATTAATCAACAGAAGGGGTGTGGTTTTTCATCATGATAACGTCAGACCTCACACATCTTTAGCCACTCAGCAAAAATTAAGAGAGTTTGGCTGGGAGGTGTTAATGCATCCGGCGTATAGTCCTGACCTTGCACCTTCAGATTTCCACCTGTTTCGGTGTCTTCGGAATTCTTTAGGCAGTGTCAGGTTAACAGCACGAGAGGACTGCCAAAACCACTTCTCGCGGTATTGTGATCAGAAGTCCCAAAATTTCTATACCAATGGGATCATGTCCCTACCTACAAGATTGCAAGAATTTATCGAACAAAATGGTACCTACATACTTTAGTTAAATGTAATTAAACTATGTAAAAATATTTTGAATTTTCTTAAAAAATGCGAAGAAACTTTTTCCCTAACCTAACGTCTTTCGGCTGAAATGATGATGATGATGATGACCTGGGTAACGACATAGGCACTTTTCATTCTGGATCGCAGACGAGGTTGCGGGCAACAGCTAGTTTTTAAATAATTTTGCGTCTTTTTTACTTTCTGGCATTTCCTCACTGTTGGTCGCAGTAACTAGTCTAGGGGGACCCGACCATATGGGTTAGGTTAGGTTAGAACTGTATGTTGTGTTATGTATAATTGATTTTATATAAATATTTTGGAAACGATTACTCATAATGTCAGGTCAAAGAATAACAAATACATACCTGCATTCATTTTAGGTAAAAAGGTATAAAAATGTATTTAAAAAAAACCACATTTGATGTGTCACGCAAATGTTTTATTATACTCGTATTGGCTTTTTACTAGTAACTGTAAAAAAACAACGTTTGTGTGCTAAATTTCAAAGTACAAAACCACTAACATTTCGCGTATCGAAATAGAATCCCGTTCAGAGAGCGTGCAAATTGACATCCATGCAGTTTCATATTTAAAAAAAGATAAATGGTACAGTTAGCTTTCAAAAGTTCATAGGCACGTTAAGAGTCGTATTGCTGTGAACTCGCAGTACGACTGTATGTGTTTAAACGACACACACCACAAAGATCGCAGTTTTGCACGCGACACACTGACGTAAAGTCGCGTACTCGCATCGCACTGCACGATACAAAAATATATTTTCGTCGCTTTTATGAGACACGCATCATGCTCGTGACCTGCACCCTAATTGCGTAACACATTTTCGTAAACGATTACGACTAATCTGTTTGATTTTGACGGTTCAAGAACATTCATTGCGTTCTATAAATTGTTGAGCAGAATTTTTATCGAACTCAAGAAGCAATGGATTAGCAATCTGTTTCAAAACGATTCAGATTCCGATTGATTGTGTATTACGCAATTAGGGTGCTGGTCGGTTTATGACATTGCTAAAATTCGAGTTAATGTAATAAGAGTTGGTAGCAGTAGGCGCCAAGCGTTGGACTGAGAAGCAGTCGGTTTAGGTTCTTTTCTCATAAGATGCAGCGCAGTTTTATTGCCATTTTTTTATTACGGTATGCAATAATAACAATATAAAAAAAAACTGTTTTATTTTTATTGTTGTTATTGATATATAGAATAAAAAAAAGCGTTACAAGTGAGAACAAAAATAAAACATATTTATTTGTTATAATATTTTGCATAAAACAAACCGATACGATAATTTATAATAACTCCTTTAGCCAAATTGGATGTGCAATACTATATTAAGGAACTTAGATGTAAATTGTTTTATTTTGACATGCAAATGTAAAAAAAAAATGGAAGTAGATTTATTTCACCATAAATTCTTCGATCTATAATTTCAAAATACGTGGTAATGTAGGGCAGTTTGTTTACATTAAGATTTTTACATTTTATTTGGCTTTAGTGAATATAGATAACATATTGAGGATAGCTTAAGTATTCATTTTCTCTAAGAAAAGAGGATTGAAACTAAACCTCATTTTTTAAAATAAATAATCACTGATATTGTGCATTATACAGGATAAACCATTCCGAAACTTAAACGTTATTGTTTGCTGGGCTTCGGTGATGCAAACTTTAAAGCATGGAGTACACGGCGAACAGTTTTGACGTGTTGAATAATTCAGCAAAATGTCCAGTTGTTATGAAACCATTTGTTTCATATTCATTCAACATGTCTTGTATAAATAAGCTTTCCACTTCATAAACAAGCGCTCCTACTCGTACTAGTAAGGATTCCCTGTTTCTCACATCTCTCCTCTGCTCACCCACAGACACACAGTATTTCTCTAGAACAATGAATGTTATACTATTATACATCTCTAAGCAAAATACTGTAAAATATAATAATTAAGAAAAAGTATTATAAATAATATTATATGCAAAACACTTTTCTCATCATTTACTTATTTAATAAATAATCATTTACATTTAGTAAAATGTATTTTTTTTAAATGAAAACACTCACACTTAGTCCATTTGTGTTATCACATCATTTATGTCCATTTTTACGCAGCGCAATAATACTGCCAACGCTTCAATATTTATATTTCACTGCATTTTGTAAATTATTACCACAATACCGCTAAGATTCGTCACTATCCAACAACGTTCAATTAGGTAAATAGTCGTAACGAATTGCATCTTTCTCACAGAAATCGAAATAATTTACTCAGTTTTCTTAGGTTTACCTACAAGCTTTTATTATGTTAAGTAAACAAGATGAACGAGACAAGTATCGAATGATTATCGAGCCACTTCAAGAAATTTTATTAAACACACAAAAATTGTTAATTTTAGGTGATATTAATAACATATATATCAAAAACTATAAATAGATATTATTTGAAAGTAACATCAAGCTTAATCCGCAGGCGCAGGTGAAAATCGAACTCAGGGCTTGCCACAATCGCGGTAACGACCAAGCTAGCATGCCATAATTATGTTAAGTTAGTTGAAATTATGAACTACTATCAAATACAGACAAAGTGAGTGTGTGTGCGTGTATATAGTATAGAAACAACTTATAGAAGGAGGTTGTAAGTGAAACCAAAGCGTCAATCTTTGTTTTGTGAGACTGCTTATGGACTTATGAGTGCTACTGTACCTACTGATTAAAATCTTTTACAACTTTAATTTTAAGACTATTGTTTTCCATTTATATTTCTACTATTTCTACTGTATCTATTTTAATTATATTTCTTTGCACGCAGTTGTTTTAATCATAACTACATTCCTTTTCGCAGTAAGAAAAGCTTTTGTAGTCAGACATCGGACAAAGAAGCCATTGACAAAGGCTCAGTGACGGTATCCTTCCATGTACCCGGAAAGCCGCACTGCCTGGAATAGGCAATTAACATAAACCATCACAAGTGACTTAGTTTATGCCTGCGCAAAATTCAAATTTGATGAAGGACTGCGGAGACAAAACGTAACAGTAGTAGGTACACATAAGAGTAACTTTCTATAGAATGTAAATTTTGTAACAGTGCGGTAACTGTTACCATAAATTCAGCAAATTTAATGATAGCGTAGAAAATATTCGTCGGTTAAAATAAAATATTTCATACGTTTTGACCGCGTAGGTATTGCACTTTTCTATGAATCATAATTATGCTAAATTCATGGTTACAGTTTGCGCACAGGTTAAAAATTTACCCTGCATTGACTTTAACTGGAACGTACCTACTTATTTGCTGTAAAACCAGATATTTGTGCCTCGTGTCGCCCGGGGTAAGTTTGATACAAAAACCTACCAAAAAAAAATCCGGTGGATTTTCCAAATGAATCTTTCATACATACCTCGTCCTGACAATTGCAAACACAGAAAAAAAACAAGCAGTCCTTCCAATGACCGCTTTGAAGTGATGCGCGGACAAACATTTTTGGCAATTGATTTTTGAAAATTACATTAGTTATCTACTATGTGAACAAAACAACACTCAGAAACTACAATATATTTGACAGTTTGATGACGCTCAAGTTCCAATGGTTTTACCAAATCTATGTCACCGAACCCCTCAGCAATAACTAAGATATTGCTAGGCCTATCAGAAAAAAATCGGCAATTAACGTTGAAACAATCAACATCAAAAATCTATTAAGACAGTTTAAACAATAAAACATAACTGGAACCGGAATGCCTCAGATATTCTCATCGCACTACAAATTTTACGTCGTCATGGCAGATACTAAGGTAGTCGAAGACGCAGATAAAGAGGTTTAGCGTCGAGATTTCTGTGTCAAGTGACAATTTAAGACGAACAAGTACTGGAGATAAGATTTATGGAAGAATTCACTTAGATATAACCGATTCTATTGCAATGCTTGAATTTATGGCATTGCCTTGGTTTGGTCTAACACAAAACCGTTAAATAACGACCGAGTCAAGCAAAAACTAGATCATCCTTCATTTTGCTTCGCATGGGAGGTCCCGTTAGAATTTAAACTGAGGCCTATCAGCAAAATTCGGCAATTAACGTTGTAAATCCGACCAAACTTCCGTTTAAATCTCGCTGCATCATAGTGTTATGGAACTTGGAGAAGACACTTTCTTAACTATCTTAAATTGAAAACTGCAATATCAACAATCTAATCTGACACGTATGTACTATGTAATAAATACCAGCAGTAACTTTATAGGCGATAACATTCATCAATAGTGAGGCAGTGTAAAGCCTACCCTTTCAATAGATGTCATCAGAGTAATCGATTGTTCAGCTAAACCAACAGAGTTCACTCTCAAAATAATATGAGCTTTAGACTTCAGATATGAAGCATACATTTCAAAGAATCATGCAGCAATAGTGGCTACTAGCTGACTGTTCAAAGATCTTATCCACAACAATGATGTCTTCAATAAGTGTTTTCATAAGTTTGCCATCTTCATGGCTCAGTTAATTCAAAAGAAAGTAGTTTCCGTTTCCGTAACTTATTTTGATTTGAACAACACAAAACTTCTGTTGTTATTGCTTTTAAGTAGCTCTGAGCTGTTTGGGATAACTATCGTGGCAAAAGGATTGTGCAGCTGCTCAGGGTGCGCCGGACGTTCTGAATCGCACATCGGGCACATCTCATTGAACATAATATCATATTTTTACCTTTTGTTATCGACACAAAATGAAGTAAAAGACGTAGCTCCGAACAGATTTTTTTAAAGTTTGCCATACAAGACTTAAAGAGCGAACTTTTCCTTTTGCTTTGATTACCGTCGCCGTCGTCGAGTTGGTTGGAAAACGCGACATTTCTGCCCGCTGTAGCGATATAAAGGAATCGACACTATCGTTATCAATTTGTTCGTGCTCGAATATTTCTCGTAAGATCCGGTGGCGGGGCGTGGGGCACTGTACACCTTTCAGGGCGGTTGAGTGAATTTACCCCTTCGCGTGCAGTGTACGACTCCAGTTCGAATTCCTTTCTCCTTTCATTTCCTTTTTCCCTACGGACACATAGCAGTGGCTACTGCCAAACAGTTATCTCGCAGAAGGAGGCTGCGGAAAGGGAAAGAGAGATCTCGTCCACTCTCCCAATCCGCAACTGGCGCACCGGGCTCAGGCGGAGGGCGGACAACGCCCTCTTCCAGCCCCCCTAAATGGGTCCAGAGACGGCGGACTCGGGGACGTCCGCCGCCCCCCATACATTAGGACCCAAGGTGACAGCGCGTAGTGTTCCACGCGCGCCCCTCTTAGACGTTGAGGGGAGTCAAACACCTCACTCCCCCCTCCAGCCGGCACCAGTCGGGGTTGCGAAAGAATCGTATGTTCCCGCGACCCCGACGTAGGTGTGAGATGGAACACCGGGGTGGTTATTAGTCAGTATGAGTCTGACAGACCCTTCCACCCTCCCCAGGGCGGAGGACATCCATGAGGATTTTCAACTTCGAAATAAAACAAAAAAAAAGGATTTGCGCTCTAAGCAACTTAAGGAACCAGAGCTGAAGAGTATCGTAGAGGACCTAGACACTACCGACAGTCCCTTCAGGGGGACAGGGTGGTCAGAAAGAAAAAACCTGATGTCTGATTGTGTTTTGTACAGGTGAGCAACCCGAATCGGAAGACGCCGAGTCCGCTTGCGTTGTGGTCCATAAACACGAGAGTGAAGTCGTCCTCATACAGTTTCACGACGCTCCCACAGCAGGCCACTTTGGTGCTGAACGTACCCAACAACGCATCACCACGCGATTCTTTTGGTCAGGTATGAAGTCTTTTGTCACAGGCTATATTAAACGCTGTGCAGTTTGCCAGTGGTTCAAGATTGATTACAGAAGCCTGTGTGTATAATGCCGTCTTTGACGCCCTTTTATCACCCAGAAGCGAAAACGGTTGAACTTTTAAAAACGTGACCTTAAACCGCAGTCAGCGATACTGGTAGGAAAGGATCACGCATCGTAGGATACACATCTCGCGGCCATAAGGACGCACGAGATGTCCACGAACGTAATCAGTCTCTGCAGAAGAAATACGCAGATGAAGGCAGACGCGTCCCTCCAGAATACAAGGTAGGCTTACCTACCACTTACCTAGTAGAGGGAGTTACTAGAGGTGAGCACGTCTCTGATTTGATTTACTTCATCGGTGTTGTCGAAGCTTCGGTGAGGGAGAAGCGCAGAAGCGGTCGGCCGCGTAAATTTGCTAGTCCAAACTCAGAGGGCGCTATGTTCGAACTAGAGAGGGAGTGTGTACCGTTCTGTTGCGTCCGCGTTGCCGCGTTGGTCCGCACCGTGCCCACCGCTACAAGAATACTTTACTCGCTTCCCACCGCCGTGCTCACTGGCGTGTCCAGTCGACCCCGCTACACCGCGCACGCTGCGATCGTGTTACGGACGCCATACTTTTATGTTCTAGCGTTGATTATTCATTTTTTGTGGGTGGGAAATCATCAAATGACTTCTCCCGCTCTGGGTGGAGCGGGAGGGCGTGTCAGACTTTTACTGACTAAAACCCACCCGTGTTTCTTCAATTGCCTGTGCCAGGGCCACGGTTACTATTTCGAATGACTCGCGACCCTGAGGCGTCGGCCATATCGGACCCCGTCTGGGGAGTTTGTTGCGCCACTTCTTCTTCCCAGCTAAAGCACTAGGAAGTGGTGACGGGCGGGCGTTTTGGGGGACTGTCTTATGTAATTTTGACGTTCGAAAAGTGCTGATTCTCAGCCTAATTTGAATAAATGACTATTGATTTTTTTTATTTTGACTTCATCTCTTTGAAGCGCGCGTGGAACATGAAGCGCCGTCGACCCGGGCCTGGTCCCTACCGGACGGCGAGCTACCCATTGCTCACCGTCCGTGAGCCCGCGCCTACGGTGGCCGGGAATCTGCTTGCGATTCCCGACGCCCAGGGCGTATCCTGCGGCGACTAGGGGCGTGAGGGCGCAAGACTCTCTCCCTCTTGCGCTCCGTAAGCTTCTTTCGCAAGCATTACTGCTTCGAAGAAGGAGGTGACGGCTTTCCATTCCTTCTCGCTACGTACCATGACCTGGACCAGGGCCGGACGAGAGAGATCGCCGCCCCCCATCGCCTCCGCGAGGACACTGCGGTTCTCCGCCCAAGCTGCAGACCTCCACCGTATGCTCCACCGTGTCCTCCGGGCGATCCACAAAATTGTGACACCCGGGCGTTTCCTCCCGCCTTATTCGAAACAGGAACCTCCCGAAACAACCGTGTCCGGTGAGGAGCTGTGTCAGGCGGAAGGTGAGGACGCCTTGGCGCCTCTCCAACCACTCCTCAAAGAGGGGACTTACCGCCGCTATTGTGGCGTGCCCAGCACTGGGTTGCGACAATCGCACCCTCCATGTCGCCATGAGATCCCGCCGGAGCTCTGTCCGCTGTACCGTGATTACTCGCGGCAGCGGAGTTATACCCCGGCGTTTTACCTCCTCGCGCCTCTCCCATACGTGCGCGAGGGCTTTTGCCTCCAGATCCTATGGCGGCAATCCGGCAAGGAGGCTCGTTGCTTCGCAGGGACCGTGTGGTATCCCCGGACCACCCGGACGGCCATGACCCTTTGGGACGCGTTCAACCGGCGGGCTGGTCGGCGCCTCAAAGAACGCGCCCACACCGGTGCCCCGTAAAGGGCCATGGACCGGATGACTCCCGCGTAGGGCCTCCATCAGGAGGCCTTTGGACCCCCAACGTTAATTATTCCTAAGAATTGATTATTTTTAAAATATTTGTACTGTTACCGCTATATACTATTTAACTGAGTCCGTCCATTGTTCATTCCTACATCCCTCAGAAGTCCCTTAAAGAAGAGTGTTTAGTTTTTCGGAAATCGACCCCTGACGGGTTTAAAAAAAGTAGATAATTAAGTTAAAAGCAGTTTCTCCGATCTCATAGAATCGAACCCGTCATGGGTTCGATTCTAAGAGATCGGGGAAATTGAAAACTCTAAAACCAACTCTAAAAAGAAAACAATTTGACAGCTGAGAGTTTAGGCACATTTATGGACAATTTCGACAAAAGGGCGCATATGTGCCAGCAAAGCCGTTTCGGCCATTTGCCCGATGTGTTGTTCCGTACATAACGACATAATACAATGAAAGTAACTAAAATATACTAGTCTCGCGGCACCTACGTTATATTGACGGATTTTTCTCTCAGCATATGCTGATGAACGTAGCCGTCCTGCAAGAGACGTTAAATGAGGACTCTATTGAAGCTTTGAGTCGAGCGTGATCCCCAGGACAACAGATTTATCGGCGAATTAAGTTTCTCTTTATTCAATAGTATCTCACAATTAGTACTTTTGACATTTCGTAAAGAAAATCTTATGAACTTAGTTTTTTTCCCATTTAATACTAAATTATTAGCAGTAAACCAAATTTGGATCTGCAGTAAGGCGTTTTTTGCGTCATCAAGATTTGATGCACGCCTATTAATTTTAAAAACAAAGAAAGTATCATCAGCAAATAATATCATTTGTGGTTGTTTTTTTAAGAAATAGGGTAGACCATTAATATAAACTAAAAAGAGGATTGGACAAAATATCGAGTCTTGTGGTACACCCTTTTTTACGTTAAGACCGAGTGAATTGACACCATTAATTTGGACTTGCTGTTGTCTATCATTCAATATCGTACGAAACTCTACGCTATTGTCCCAGGGGGAATTAGAAGCGTAAACAAACATAATTTATTTTAATGCCATCATATTATTGCTGATCGAAATTTAATGTCGCACCTTCATATCTTCGTAGAATTCGCCCGTAGAAATACATTTTGGGATAGTAATATTAGCAATGTCGTCGACCCCCCTGAAACTTGTATAGGGAGTAGGGACTTTGAATAAAATGCATTACGCTGACATATATACACGATATTCCTTGTTCTATTATACTTTTATAAGCTTTGAAATCGTTGGTACCACTTCTATTGGGAACCGAAAACGTCCTATGGTTGGGATAATTCATTGTATCATAATATATTGTGTTTTCAGGCTTCCCTTTGTACATTTTTGATGAGGTTTTTAATAAGGGTCGGAGGTATGAGTTGAAAGAATGTCCGAGGCTTCTAACATAACTTTAGAAACGTCTGAGTCGAATCAGCAAATAAATCCTTATCTTAAAGAATATGCAAGTAAATTCAATGTTGCTCACCGACTCACAGTTTAATCCATACAAATATTATAAATTTGAAAGTAACTCTGTCTGTATTTCACCTTTTCACGCTTAAACCACTGAACTGATATCGATAAAATTTGGCATCCTGGAGAAGGACATAGGCTACTTTTTATTCCGGTAGCACGTTCTCGTGAAATAATTTCCGACATCCACGCGGGGGAAACCGCGGGGAGAAGCTTGTAGAGAATTTATCAAAGCGAAGTGCGAAGATCTTACTTTCAGATTAAAGTAATAATTTTTGGCAAGCCACCGCGAAGCCAAGAGTAAGCTTTGAGGGCGAGACGTTTATTGGGTTTCCATTTAATTTAATACCCGCGTAATACTGGCAGGTCTATTTAACCTGGGATAAAGGCAGCGATAAAGTGGATTCAATTTGCTTTGTTCTAACTCTCTCAGCCGGTAAGTTGTTATTGTTAGCTTGTCTTTATTTTTAATGATGACAGATAGGTAGCCTGTGTAGTTAAGATCTTCAGTTTTATAACAATAGGCTTGATTATCTACATGAATTGGAGGTTATTTAAATTTATAGCCTTTATTAAAATTTAACCCTTACAATGAAAATACAGCGCGAACTTTCCCTGTATTCTGATTAAAACCTCTCGTTTAGCACTATTCAAGAAGTATTCAAGTGTTCAAGTTGCTGAAATTTCATCGCCGCGTACTTGGTCAGTTTAGAATTAGGACGTGCTCGAGGCATTCAAACAGAATTTTTTTTCACTGCGTCAGTTTAAGTTCTTAAACCAACATTCAGAGTTTTAATACTCTTCTGCATCGTTGATATAAGTCATGTTCTTAAGCGATTAGTTATGGCCAGCAGGTATAACATGTAGACGTTTCAGACCTTACAAAAACCCTATGCCTGACAAAGATGAAAACAGAAAGCATACGAAACAATTATGAGCACAACCTTAGCATAATATAGCACAATCAGCCTAATATGTTCCCACTGCTGGGACACAGGCCTCCTCTCTGTGAGAGGGAGTGGGCCGTAATCCACCACGCGGGCCCAGTGCGGGTTGGTAGATGCCACATGTCTTCGAATTTTTGGTTCTAGGACATGCCGGTTTCCTCACGATGTTTTCCTTCACCGTTTTAAGAGCAGTGGTGGTGAAATAATTTTACACAAAGTAAAGCGCCTGTCTGGGTTCGAACCTACGACCTACAACTCGTAAGTCGCGGCCGTTACCACTGGGCCAACCCTGCTCTCCCTTACACACAACCTTAGTGACATTTAACTGCAAAAATATCAAGCGCTCCGTCGAGGGTATACAGCTGCTGTGTAGCTTTGCAGATATAATTGCCTTGCAAGAGACGTGGTTGCTGCCGGATGAGATGCCATACTTGGCTGACGTGCACAGTGAATTTGGGAGTACCGGGACATCAGCTGTTGACGAGGCGGCCGGTATTCTGAGAGGTCGGCCTTTCGGTGGAGTTGCACTGCGCTGGCGTAAGTCGCTTTTTCCGTGCGTCTCTGTGGTCTCGTGTGTGAATCCGCGTATTGCAGCTATACGGGTGATGACGAATGATCGGCCAGTGCTAGTGTTTAGTGTTTACATGCCCACTGACTGCGCGGAAAATGTGCTGGAGTTCACAAACTGTTTAAGTGCGGTGAGTGCCTTAATTGATGATAGTCGCATTGAGTCTGTAATCGGAAAATGCTAGGGGATTTCAACGCACATCCAGGTGAGCGTTTTTATCGTGAACTTTTAACTTTCTCCCTAGAACAAGACTGGACATGTGTGGACACTAGTAGGCTGCAGCTATCATCTGAGACGTTCACATTTATAAGTGAATCACATGGTTACAAACGCTGGCTGGAACATTGCATGGTTACAAGTGCAGCTTTAGATTGTGTTACCAATGTTTATGTTAAATACGACGTTTATTGGTCTGATCATCTCCCATTAGTCATCAACTGCAATCTAGATGTTATTAAGCAAAAGGCATTGCCAATGAACCCTGTTTGTAACGGAATTATATGGGGAGACCGGAATGCAAGTCAATGTCTGGCTTACGAAAGCTTATGTAACTCCAAACTTAGGCTCATTGATTTGCATGCAGAGTTACAAAAGTGCTGTCGAAAATATTGTAATATTACCTCTCATAGAGAGGTCATAGATAATTTTTATAAAAAGGTAGTAAATATCTTATGTACGAACGTTGTTGTCACTTTCGAGCAAAAGAGTTGTAAATGAAGGAAACCATTAGCTGGGTGGAATAGGTATGTGAACGAGGCTCATAGAAATGCCAGGCTGGGTTTCATTACATGGTGCAATTACGGAAAACCCTCATCGGGTACTGTGTATGACTGAATGGTGAAATCGCGGAAAATTTTCAAAGGAAAAGTCAAGTGGTGCCAAAACCACCAGGAACAGTTGAGGATGGATTCGCTGGCAAAGCACTATGTAAATTTTGACTTTAAAAGTTTCTGGAAAGGTACTAGTAAGCTAAATCCTAGGCCTGGGCCTAGGACAGCGTGCTCAACTTGTATCTAAATATAACTTGCATCTTGCATCTATATGTCAAGATTCATGATGCCCAGTTTGGTTTTCGAGCAGGCCTGTCAACGGAGACGGCTATTCTTAGTTTGCAGCACGCTGTAAAGTATTACACGGATAGACAGACGCCAGTCTACGCGGTTTTCCTGGACCTTTCTAAGGCCTTTGACCTAGTCTCTAATGCTTAACTCTGGCAGAAGCTAGGGGACACAACACTGCCACGAGAGCTCGCATCTCTCCTCAAATACTGGTACCTACACAAAGAGACTCGGGTGAGATGGGTAGGGGAGCTTTCAGAGCCATGTAGGCCGGAATGTGGGGTGCGTCAGGGAGGACTGTCCTCGCCCTTGCTCTTCGGTCTATATGTGAATGCCTTGGTCGAGCGACTCAGCAGCATGCGTGTCGGCTGTTATGTGGATGGTGTTTGTTATAATAATCTGAGCTACGCGGACGACATGGTGCTGCTGGCTCCCTCAATCAATGCTCTTCGCAAATTACTGGCTGTGTGTGAGTCGTACGCGGAGTCTCATGGGTTGATATACAACACCAAAAAGACAGAATATATTGTCTTCAGGTCTGGTGACAGATGTCCATCTACGGTCTCGCCTCTGTTATTTAAAGGTCATCCAATAAACAGAGTGTATAAATTTAAATACTTGGGCCATCTGGTAACAGATTCCCTGAAAGACGATTCAGATTTGGAGATGCGCAGAGCGTTGTCGGTCTGGGCGAACATGCTGGCCCGCAGGTTCTTTCGATGTACAGCCGCAGTTAAAATAGCCCTTTTTAAGGCGTATTGCACAACACTGTACTCGGGGGCATTGTGGTTTAGATATACCCAAAGGGCTTGCAATGATCTGCCTATCCAAAAAACAATGCGTTCAGGGTGCTGTTGCGACTGCCACGATTCTGCAGTGCGTCGGCGATGTTTGCAGACGCGCGCACTGTCAGCTTTGATGCAGTATGGCGCAAGAGATCTGCCTCGTTACGTCGCAGATTGCGTGGCAGTTCCAACATCATTCTGCACTCGATAGCCGCCCGGGCAGATAGTCCGCTTGTGTGGGCGTTAGCCGATAGGACAAAATCTTTTTTAGTTATTAAGTACTAACATAGGCTAAGTAAGATTGTTGCTAACACAATGGACCTCATTTGTAGTCTAAATAAATAATAATAATAATAAGAAGGGAATACGCTGCACGGTAAGGGCATTAACATAAACGGCGATTACATCTCACACCTGCGATTCGCTGATGACATAGTTTTAATGGCGGAGTCATTTCATCACGTCTATACGTCAGACCATCTACCACTTTGCATTGAGTGCGACTTGAGTATAGTTAGACCTAAGCGAGTTACAATTTCTACTCCTTGCAATAAGGTTATTTGGGGGGAACGAAAGGACTCGCAAGTTGACAGGTACCGTGAGTTATGTAACAGCAAGCTGCGAGAAATTGGTTTCCCTCCTGAGTTTCAAAAGTGTAGCCATACTTTTTGTAATTTAAGCGAGCACCAAGCTATTTTAGATATATTATATAGTGAAATATCATGTGCGTTATGCGATGCCGCCGAGCAAACATATGAAAAGGTAAGGACTGTAGGTAGGTGTAGGAACAACAAGACGTTGTGCGGGTGGAATTACCATGTAAGAGATGCACACAGGGAGGCCAGGCTTAAATTCGAAATGTGGGTTTTACACAGTCGGCCAACCTCTGGGGTTATTTTTGAACAAATACGGGTGGCTCGTAACATCTTCAAGGCTCGGGTAAAATGGTGCCAAAAAAACCAGGAGCAAATTAAGATGGATATGATAGCAAAAGCAAGAGCAACAAATAATTTCGCTAAGTTTTGGAAGTCCACGAGTAAGCTTGATATTAAGCCTGGTCTCTCTGTGAATGTCGGCGGGAAGAGTGTTCCAGAGGAGGTGGCAAATTTGTTCAAGGAACATTTTACAGTACAATCTCCTTTGGGTCCCTCAGTTGATATGATCAATGCTGAGCCTGAAAGTCAGGGAGGGAAGCCACTAATGTTCTTTTCGGCCAAGCAAGTTGCAGCTGTAATAAAAAATATGAATAGAGGTAAATCTCGCGGACATGACGGGCTAAGTATTGAGCATTTAAAATTTGCTGGGGTTCATCTACCAAGGGTTTTGTCGTTGTTTTATACCATGTGCCTCAGTCATTCTTACTTGCCGGCAGAGCTAATGAAAACATTGGTGGTTCCCATAATTAAGAATAGGACCGGAGACATTTCGGATAAGTCAAACTATCGACCTATATCTCTCGCAACCACAATGGCAAAAGTGCTGGACGGTATGATTGATTCTTACTTGAAAGAATATCTATCCGTGCATGACTCACAGTTCGGGTTTCAACCAGGACTGTCAACGGAAAGCGCCGTAGTAAGTCTCAAACATACGGTCCAGTATTACACCGATCGTAAAACGCCGGTATATGCCTGTTTTCTGGATCTCTCCAGAGCCTTCGATATGGTAAATTATGATGTACTCTGGAGAGAGCTTGGGGATAGGGGTGTACCGACGGGAATCCTCAGGATCCTGCAATATTGGTATGGGAACCAAGAAAATGTTGTGAAGTGGTCCAATGCACTTTCCAAATCATATAGGTTAGAATGCGGTGTGAGGCAGGGTGGTCTGACATCTCCTAGGCTATTTAGCACATATGTCGATGGCCTAATCGTGGACCTCAGCAATATGCGGGTCGGATGTAGCGTTCACGGTGTGAAAATAAATAGTATCAGCTACGCTGATGACATGGCATTGTTGGCACCGACGGCAGGTGCCGTGAATGAAATGCTGATGGTCTGTCAGGCGTATGCTGCCTCACACGGACTTGTGTATAATGTAAAAAAGTGCGAATACATTGTCTTTAAGGCCGGCGGTGAATGCCCAGATAATATACCTGATATTACCCTAAACGGCTTGAGCGTCAAAAGAGTGACAAAATTTAAATATTTAGGGCATTTTCTCACTGACGACCTTAAGGACAATGTTGATATTGAAAGGGAGCGTAGGGCATTGGCGGTCCGCGGTAACATGGCCCGAAGATTCCATCGGTGTAGCAAGCTAGTGAAAATTACGCTTTTTAAGGCATATTGCCAGAGCTTTTACACGGGGAATCTTTGGGTCAACTATACCAAAAGAGCGCTGGATGACCTACGCGTGCAATATAATAATATTTTTAGGATGCTGTTGGGACTGCCAAGGTGGTGTAGCGCGTCTAATATGTTTGCGCTAAACCGAACTGACGGATTCCACGCCGTCATTCGCAAGAAAACCGCATCGCTGTTGTCAAGGTTGCGGGCGAGTGGCAACAGCATTCTAAAAACTATGGCGGAGAGTGTCGACTCTCCGATTATTAAAAGTTTTGTGAGAAGGACAATCACTAAACTTTAATGTGGGGATGTTCTTTTCACAATACTAGTTGTTTCTGTCTTTTTGTCTTGTAATGTAACTACTAACACTAGTATTAAATTATATTATTGTCACTAACACGCTGGATCAATGTTGTCCGTAAATAAAGAATATTATTATTATTATTATTATTGGAGGAGCTGAACCAGATGCTGGACGGCCTAGCTTCAGCCTCGCGACGCATCGGTCTCGGCATGAATTTGGATAAAACCAAAGTCATGATCAATGGTCTCATTGATCCGGGACCGGTCGTCGTACATGGCCACCCTCTCAAAATTGTTTCCGAGTATAAGTGTACTCGGAAACAATTTTGAGAGGGTGGCCAAGAGGAGGATCCAGCTAGGCTGGACAGCGTTTGGGAAACTACGCCGAGTCTTCTCGTCATCCATACCGCAATGCTTGAAAACTAAAGTTTTCAATCAGTGCGTCCTACCCGGCATGACCTACGGAGCTGAGACGTGGACACTCACGATAGGGCTGGTCCACCAGTTCAAAGTCGCTCAGCGAGCTATGGAAAGAGCTATGCTCGGAGTCTCTCTGAAGGATAGAATTCGCAACGAATGCATCCGACAGAGAACTAAAGTTATCGACATAGCTCTAAGAATTAGCAAGCTGAAGTGGCAGTGGGCCGGCCATATCTCGCGAAGAACCGACAACCGCTGGGGTAAACGAGTTCTTGAGTGGAGACCGCGACTCGGCAAACGTAGTGTAGGACGCCCTCCGGCCAGGTGGGATGACGAGCTGCGAAAGATTGCAGGCAGATGCTGGATGCGTCAAGCTGAAGACAGGGCGCTATGGCGCTCATTAGGGGAGGCCTATGTCCAGCAGTGGACTAAAATAGGCTGATGATGATGATGATGATGATGACGCTGCACGAGTGACATTTTATCAGTGCAAACTTCGAGTGGGACATACACACATCAACAGAATCTAGGGACACCTTAATCCTAAATTATTAACGAATCTATAGTTTAAAATCTGTTTAGTTTCTATAAAATGTTTATATACAGATTGAAACCTCTTTTATTATATTCTCTAAATTTAAAAATGGAAATAAAAAAACAAAAGAAACAACAAATTACGGCGGCAAAATTGTTAGTAATTCGTTACGCTAATAAAAGTTAAAATTGTTTTATTAATATTAATTTATGAAAAGGGATTAGATTGATTTTCTTTTTTAATTTAAAGTGTCATGAGCTTTACGAGTAAGAGTCATGTCACGTCGTCATTTGAGTCGAGATGAAATGTTACGAGCCGTGGGCATATTAGAAAATGGTGCTATTCAACGCATCGTTGCTGAGGCCCCTATACACCAGACAAAACGTGATATCAAGGTTGTGGTCACGTTATCGCAGTTCTGGGGATGTGACTGAACGGCACACTGGTACATATCGTGTTACTACGCAGAGACAGGTTCGATGTCTCCAAATGACCGCCAGATGACAATCCAATATCACAGCGATGCAACTAGTACAAAAGTTCCAGGAGGACCATCAGCTGCTGGTAAGCGACCAAACCGTGCGAAGGAGGTTGCATGAAATTGGTCTTCATGCTCGAAGACCGCTCCGTGTTCCAGCATTTCGACGTGGCAATCGCGGTCGGCGGCTTTCGTGGGCTCGGGAGCATTTACCATGGAGTGACGAACAATGGTCTTTGATGCTGTTCACCGATGAGTCCCGGTTTGGGTTTCATCCGGATTCACGAAGAACACACATTTGGAGATCTCCAGGGAGAGTTAGCCGTCTACGGTACCCTCAGGAGGTCCACTCATACCAAGGCGGTACAATCATGGTGTGGGCAGGAATTCGTATTATTATGAAAATAGCTAACAGATTATGTATAGATTAGCCCAGTTTTGCTTTGAAATCTATTAGTCATTATAATTTGTAATCAGGGTGAGGGAATTTTTCCCAATTTCTTGTGTAAAGTTGAACATAATTAAAAAAATAAACCATTATTTCAAAAACTATTTGTTCAATTTACATAAATATACACTATTTCACAATAATCCATTAAAAGTACCAACCTCTCAATACATTTTTTTACAAGCTACAAGCTTAACAATAACATGACGTCATTTGGGCGACTCGAGCGCGTGCATAAAAAAGTGTATGTTCATTGTTCGATTCCCAGAACACTAAAGGTTAAGTAGCTTGGGTTGTTACAATAACAAATGGTCCACATACTTATCACAAACAAAGTCTCAGCTGTTAGAAGTGTTTATTTTAACAGTATCGACTAACCAAAACAAACACTTGAAAAGAGGCGCAAAAAACATCCACTCAAACATTGAATCATAGTTTAAAATCTGTGGTATTTATTTTAAAAGTATATTGATATTCTACCTTTTGAAGATATTTATAAATCGATAAGCACATTACAAAAACATTTAAAAATCATTAACCAAAATAAACAATTGCACTAAGAAATGCATAAGTACCTAGTACACGGATCACAAGGACGATATAAATTATGGATACACCCATACTGTCTGTCACATCTGAACGTGAAGAAAATTAAAAACGATAATGAAAATGAAATAAAACATAAATGAAGCATTGCAATAGACGAGAATCATTTGGAAAAAAAAATGGAAAAAAAAGAATTGGAAAAAATGAAGAAAAAATGTATTTAAAAAAAACCGCAAATGAAAAAAAAATGACTTAAAAAAAAAAAACTTGTATTGATTACATCTTTTTTCTTGAAGTCGGTTAAAAACACAAATCAGAAAAGTTAAGCCACCAAAAAAATATGTCGTATCCATTAATTCAACCATCCGAGAAAAAATCACGAAACTGGCAGTATGAAGTTTATACCTTTGCCCTAACCCGGTCTGTTTCACGGCCAAAAAATGGCTTCATTGTGTTGCGTATTTTAAATTTCAATGTTACGCAAATTTATTACGTTATTATTCAAATTAAATGCTTAATAACAGTATTACGATACGTAACAACACACGTAACAACGACAGTTTGATAACATTAGTGTATTTATTATCCGTAACGGGTGCAAAACAACCGCCTTGCCGCCGTCACGGCGCACAAATTGGCGGACACCAGCTTTTTGGAATTACTATTTCTGTTCAAAATCTTTATCAAACACACAACCTATGTATTAAAAACTGTTTATTACTTACCCATTCATGACGAAACACACCGAAATCCAACACAACACTCTATAATACAAAAAACTGGAGCTTTCGAGTTGGAGCGTCGACTCGCCCGAACGCGCGCGAAATCTGTACTGAGACACGACTCTGGTTCACTCTAGTAACCGTCGTAGGAGTGTTTGAGAGACATAACGTGAGACATTATACCATCCTAGTTCTTTTCCCTACACTTTGTGCAAGTTTGAGCAGAAAAGGTATAGATTAGAAATACTTATTAGCTCAAATAAGACGTCAGCGACCCGCCAGCGACCCGCCGCCAAAATATGGCTTCACAACAGATTATGATATTTTGACAGATCACATATTTTGGTTGCGTAACAAACGGGGGGAAGAGTTTTTCAATTTTAATTAAAATTATTAGTTTTATAAGATGGCTTACCTGGACAAGCCTGGATACCGGCCTTGAAGGCTGTCGGGCCTCGACTTATGGGGCTCCTAAGCGCATGCTTGGCGGAGGGCCAGTTCCCACTTCTTAGAAGACGGGGAAACTGGTCCTCATTAAGAACTTGGGGCGCCCTGCGGACTCTATGTCCACTTACCAGCCCATCGTGCTGCTCAACAAGGTAGGCAAGCTCTTTGCAAACCGCGTCGTCGGGTGGCTGGTGCGGGTGGGGCGGGATTTGGCGGAGAGCCAGTTTGGTTTCCGCAGGGGGTGCTCTACGGTGGACGCCACAGTCGGGTTCCCAGATAACGGCAGAAGGGGTTCACATCGACGTCGAGTTGACGATGAATTGCCTGGGACTCGTCCTCGACAGCGGGTGGAACTTCGTGGAGCATTTCTGACGTTTGGCTCCCAGACTGGAGCGGTCTGGGGCTGCCTTGAAGCGGCTCCTGCCCAATCTGGGGGGTCCAAACGCTTCCTGCTGGAGCCTCTACGCGGGGGTCGTGCGGTCCATGGCCCTATACGGGGCACCGGTGTGGGCACGCTCTTTGAGGCGCCGGTTGACGCGTTCCAAAGGTTCATGGCCATCCGGCCGGTCCGGTGATACCACACGGTCTCCTGCGAGGCGGCGAGCCTCCTTGCCGGATTGCCGCCATGGGATCTGGAAGCAAAAGCCCTCGTGCACGTGTGGGAGTGGGGCGAGGAGGAAAAACGCCGGGGCATAACTCTGATGCCACGAGAAATCACGGCACAGCGGGCAGAGCTCCGGCGAGATTTCTCGCATCCGGCCCCGGTCCAGGACATAGTACGCAGCTAGAGGGAATGGAAAGCCGTCACCTCCTTCTGCGAAGCAGTAATGCTCGCGAAGGAGGAGGCGGAGCGCGTGAGGGAGAGAGCCTTGATCCCTCACGCCCCTAGTTGCCGCAGGAGACGCAATGGGCGTCGGGGATCGCAAGTAGATTCCCGGCCATCATAGGCCCGGGCTTGCGGACGGCGAGCAATGGGTAGCTCGGTATACGGTTAGGACCAGGCCCGGGTCGATGGCGCGTCGTGTTCCACGCGCGCCTCAAAGAGATGTCAGCACCAAATGACGGGGTCCGATAGGGCCGACGCTTCAGGGTCGCGCAGAATTCGGGCAACTTAAGGAATACTGGTGGGTTTTTACACACACATTACGAAAATTTTGCCTCTTTTTACTCCCGAAAAACACAAAACTTTCACCTCCACGAATTAATACAGTATCAATGTGTCCACCGTTAAACGAAACTTATCATAAAATTACTTGCATAAAAACACTACAAAGTGCAAATATCTTTACTTTGTAAAGTCGTAAGTAAGGAATTATATATATTTGGAAGTCAATAACCGCGTTTTAATTTTTTCATTGTGAAATCTACCAAACTAAAATTCATGTACTACTTTGTAATGATACTAAGCACACATACCGTACACATTTTGTAGGATATGTGAAAAAAAATGCTAAGTCGTAAGTAAGTCAGTTCTGACTCGGTTGTTGTACGGTACAATAACGCAGTCATAATAGGTAGGTATATTTTTCGTCATTGAGGAGTTCCGTGACACTACGGTTTCTTCGCAGTCCATGATCAGTAACTGTTGACCACTGTTAGGTACTTAAATAGGTACTGTGTTTAATTTTCCGTACGATTACCCATTTACAAAACAATAATCCTCCGAGTAAATTGGCTGTGTGACAGACGGACAGGATGAACTGATAAGAATTCCGTTTCTATGTGCTATTGGCTACTTCTTCAAAAGATTCGGGAGAGAACAGAGTGAGAACTTAAATGAGATGAGATCTCTAGAAAGAAATCCAGAACCAAATAATAAAAGGCCCAAGTCCCGGCTACTGAACTCTAGAACAGCATCTACTTCCGAAACTACTTTATTTCCAAAAATTGTATTTAAAAAAATAATTTAGTTCAAAAACTTAGTATTAATAAACGAATGAGATTCAGAAAATTACGAAATTTGTTCAACGCCATCTATCGATAACTTACAACACTGTAAGACTCACTCTGCATACAACTAACTTTTTAAATCAAACTGAACCCAATTTAGTTTAAAAATAAAAATGTTATGGTTTAAAACTTATAAATAAGTATTAAACATTGCATTGTATAATACTCCACATCAATTGTTATTACCTTAAATTACCACCCTTTATTTAAAATGGTTTTAGCACCACTAATCAACCACCAATCTAAAGCAATTTTTCTATCACTATCATCATTAACATTTTTTTTTTATGATTAAGTTACCTTTATGACGTATTATTTAATATTGTTATCACATAATATATTCGTTAGTACCATTAAGTTTCAAAAGATGCCATTACGTATAATATAGGATAAGCCAAATAATATAGGATAGGCCAAAGCGATTGCTATGAAACAGAAACTAATAATTACTCAGATTTATACACAATATTTATGTATAAAAGTTAACCATATTGGTTTCGGACATTTTACGTGATACTTGATCTAATTAATCTCTCACATCCAACAGACAAAAGTTCAAAGAAATCTAGAATTGGCATCTATTGGTTTTCTTTATCACACCTACAACTTTATTTTTAATTTTTTCCATGTACAGTAATATCTCCTCTATTGATTTATTATATGTATAGATATACTATACATAAAGAAAATAAAGAAAAATATTTTATTTGGGACACGCACAGGGAATACAAATAGTAAAATAAATAAAATGATGGAAAAAAAATATATAAATAATATAATAATATAGTATAATAGATGAAGATTATCAAAAACTGCGACAGTGAACACACATTTAAGAAAAAAAAACACTATTATCTTAAATCTATACTTTGTATAGTTATGGTTGTCTTAGTTCGGATGGCAGTATAGCAGGGCATCAATGTTGCACACATCTCCAGGGGTCTAACTAACTAGATTGTCGCTTACATAGCTACAATAGATAACTAAGGCTTTGCTCTAGATGTGGCGAGGAACGTGCCTATTCGCTTGCTATCCTGTGGAAACAAATTGAATGAAAAGCTATATTATTTGCATTCCCTTATTGCTAGTGGAAGTGGGAAACATTTATTTGTCATTCCGAAATTACGCGGCATTATCTCGGCTCGCCATGTCTCCAGAGGCGTGATGTGAAATTGAATTATTTTCGATTCCGTCGCCACTATCCTTTACCAATTTGTCCAGTTGTTCGCTTTTATTTTCATACATTATATGAATTCGAGCGTGAATGTAAAAAGTAACGAGTTTTGGTTTTGATTTCAGGTTGCAAAAAATATATTATCAGTCATTTAGGTGGGACACTCAGAAAGTTTTGCTAAAATAAAAATAAAAGTTCTTTATCTCCACTAGCACAAGAGTTTCATGCGCCTGAACCAGTTTTTCTAAACACTTTTTCCAGTCCACCGTAGATACCGCGTTTACAGTCTGCTCGAACGCTGACAGCGCATCTTCCGGAGACTAAATTGTATCCCTTTGAGCAGATTTAAATTTTCGCGAATAAAAGAAGTCACACGGTGCTAGGTCAGGGCTGTAAGGAGGGTGACCCAGGAGTTTGACCGGCGTGTTGTCCAGGAAGTCCCTCGTTTTGACCGCGGTGTGCGTAGGCGGGTTTTCGTGGTGGAGCAGTAGCCCGGGGAGCCCTGTGTTTATTGCTCACAACAGAGAAAACTTCTGCCAAGCATTTGGTAGTATAGTGTAGGTGTTGTGTTGGTGACTATAAAAACTAAAGGATGGATATGTAGAATACTCTTTATTATATACACCTTATAAATTACAGACATAGATGTAGAAATTTTACAATAGGTGACACAATGGGCAGTCTTATCGCTTAAAGCGATCTTTTGACAACCTTTGGATGGACAAGCCCACTCATTGAGTTCCGCCAAAAATAAAATCAAAACTGTCAGTCGACTCATTGAGACAGCGTGACAGATGTCGGATTTAATGGGAAATATTTCCTGTCTAGAGTATACCTTTCCTGCTCTAACTTACACAGAGTGTAGGAAATAGAACGGCATAGGCATATGACATCACATGTCAAACATCTCCATACATTTTTTCTCGGGAATGTTCCACTTTCTGAAGTGCTCTTGTAAACAAAGATCGAACTTATTGAGTCGCTGCACAGTGGTCCCGCCGCCGAACACAGGCGGTCATAAATACTGAAAATCTTATTTAATGCTTTTTTTTTCGTGGAAAGTGGTTCAGGGAGCAATAAAAACTCATAATATATTAGTGTATATGTAAATTAATATATAATGATATATATTTGATAATTTGTTAACACGACAATAATAATAAAATAAATATCAAAATATTAAGTGTGCTTGTCCCCCGTTCTGAAGCGTTTTTGACAATAAATCAAACCTCTTCATGTTGGGGTGTATTCTCTCGACATTTATTGAGTGTGATCTCGTCTGAAAGCTTCAAAATGTTGGTTGTTGACTTCAACTGCCTCTTCGGAAAGTTCCCCGATGGACAAAAAAGCATATTCACTTACTTGAGATCCGTGAATAAGAACTTTGTGGACGGAAGCTGGGAGATTGTACCATGGATACTCTAGGACTAATTGCCGTGTGGTTCCAAAGAATATTCTTTAAATTTTGTTGTGTCAATTATATAACCCGATGATAAAGCTTGTAAAATTATATAACAACGATCGATCAAGTCTTTTCTTAAGCCTGTAATTTCAGCGGATACTTCAGAGTTATTAAAAAACTTTCTTGTCGTAGTTGATTTTCATCTACCTACTTGATTCTAATAATAATCAAGACTTTTACATAAACACAGTATACAACCATCTAAATCCTTAAAGTCTATATTTTCGATATCACTGATTGATGACAGCAAAACTTCTAATATACCTTGGTGTTTTTTGGTTGCTTTTCCACTCACAGTACTCCAAATCTCAAAGATATACATCCTTGAGAAGGAACACTTGATCAAAGTACCTGAAAGAAAAGTTTGAAATTAGTTGCGAATTTCGTAGACCTTGCTACGATTGTGTCTACCCAGGCGTAGGGCCTTTATATCAGCCGTCGGCGCAGAATGGCGCAAATCAAACTATAATATTTTGAAAATATACAGTCTCAACTACAATTAAAGATAGTTGCGAATGTTTGCAAAATCTTGTAAAATTTTGTAGCTCTAAGCAAAGTTATTGTATTAGAAAAATATACAATAAATTATGTATGGCGTAGCACGTAAATAGTACAAATATTATACTGACAATTTATTCAAAATACAATCAAATGTGACAAACATACCTTGCTCTTGAATTTCCATTGCACAAAACAACAACACAAACAAAAGAATTCCGAGAATTCACTTGTAACCAAATACTTTAATGATGAGTTACCGATCACAGCGAGTGCAACGTAACGATGCGTTCACTTTCGAGGTCCAAAAGTAAGTGCTAATTAAAACAAATAGGTGACATATTTTTATCACCGGATAGCCCGTTTAATGGTCTATTATTTATTACTATTACAATAAGGTTGCTTTTAGGTTGTTGGGTCTTTCAAATTGACAATGAACTTTATAACTGTTACTATAAGGTGACATAATGACACTTTTTTAGCAATAAATTTTTGTTTTTAATTGTATGTTTGCTAACTGTTTTTGTTAGGCAACATGCTATTGTCTTATGTTTTTCGATTAGGAAATATCATCATCGTGTAGATGGTAAATTTATAATTAAAATAAATTCAATTATAATTGCTCTACGATTCAAAGTATGAGAGGGTCTTTTTTAGCACTTGTTTCAAGTGCTTGTATTTTGCTCATTAATCGTAAACTAAACCTTTGTTACTGCTAAAACGTTGTCTGTATTATATGTGTACCAAACAACGTAATGAGATAACAACCTAAACCATCGGTCTTACAGAATTCCCGTAATGAATGTGTAAACCTACTCTTTTTTTTTGTACGCCCTCCGGGTACGGCGATCGGAGGCATGCTATTGATAAGCTTATCTTATGAAAAAAAATTATGGAGATGTCTGTTATTTTGATTATTGTAAAATGATATGTTTTTAAGTATAGACAACAATAATTTGTGGAAAAAATGCTTTATTTTATAATTATGGCGTCTTTTGTATTAAAAATTGGGCAAAAGACGATCGCCCTACTTTCAACTACGAAATAACAATAAATTACAAGGTAAAACTATACTAAACTATATATAAAGCATATTTCATAACAATTTCAATGACATTCTTTTTGTAGAGCTACAATGCGTAGTTTTTGAGATATAGACATTTTAGTGAATCCGTAGAAACCGCGCAATTTCACTCGCGCGGAGCTCAACAACTTTCGCGAAGGGATGTAATTGGCCTATCTTTTGATAGGCCAAACTGCCGTCTGCTTACTAAAAGGCCGATAAGTGAAATAACGTGATTTTGAGTTATGGCCTAAACGGTGGGAAATAATGTCCCTAGATTTTTTTTAGACACAGCTATGTTACACATACAAAAATAATTGATAGCTGTTAAGCTTTCACTCTATCAGTGGTACAAATAAACGTGGTGTAAAATGTTATACCAAGAATAAACTAAGAATAAGCAAAATGTCTACCAATAAACCCGGTATAACTCAAACCTAGTGTAACGTCGGCGTAACTATTCTAACTAGCGTTATTCCAGACGCCACCCTAGTATAAGTCTTGCATAACCTATGAATAAATGGTTGATTGTGCTGTTTAAGAGTTCAGTTTTAAAAGATTTTTCTAAATTATATAATGGAAGTAAGAGCAATAGAAAAAGTTGAACAAATAGATAATTTAAAAAATCAAATGCACATTTTAAGAAAGGTTAAAACATACGAAATGAAGAAATAGTTATTTGTTTTACATATGGGTAAAAGTGTTTTTTGCCGTGAGTGCTTGGATTGAAACCTGAGCATCGCGAAGGTTTCAAATCACGGAACGCTAAAAACTTTTACCAAGTGAAACAGAACAATTTTCACCACACTACGAGGAACTTGCAAAAAAGAAAGAAAACCAGTAAAATACGTATAGAATCTGTTTATTAAAATAAATTAAAAAGCGGATATTTTCGGTTCTGAATAACCAGATATTTTCGCTTGACAGGTTTTGAACGTTCCTTTTGTCTTAAAAACGTTTTTGTTCCTAATTCTTTGGTTTTATTTAAATCTTCGAGTAAATGTTGAATCGGAAGCCTTCGAATTTTAAAACACTTTTACACTCTAGATAACAAAAAACGCTTTTACCCACGGAAATCGATGGGTAAAAATTGCAAATAATAGGTAGTGTGGTGAAAAATCCATTTGATATGTATGACAATAAAAAGTTTCGTAGAAAATATAGATTTTCTAAGGCAGGTGTTATGTTTCTAGACCAATTATTTGGTAACTCCTTAATTCAAGACAAACGTGGGGGCGGTTTGTCTTCTGTTCTTCAGATATTAATAGTTTTGAGATGTTGGGGTCGTAACCAAGTAAGTATAAGTATTTTACACTATCTAAATATTATTTTGCATGTTATATGGACTTGAACACCAAAGATTTATTATATGTGTCCATAACTACCTTAAATACATTACTTTGATTAACTTTCAGATGCAAGATGATGCTGCAGACATTCATGGTATTATTCAGCAGTATGTCTCTACAGTGTGCAAACGAGTAGCAAGGGCAATATTAGAGAAAAGGTTTCATTATATTAAAATGAACATATCTTTGAATGACCAGCTGACAGTTATACAACAATTCAACAAACAACAACAAAATTAACACGAACGGAAATGTCAAACTGACAGAAACACGGTTGTCATAGACAAATTTCAGTTTTTTTCATAAGTTTATCTATGACCGCGACGTTGCCATCTTGTGCCTGTGGCATAACTTTGGAATAGTTACACCGACGTTGTGATGAGTTTATTTGTAAGAAATTATAATCTCCTTATTCTTAGCTTATTCTAATCATATCTATTCCTAGTATAAGTTTCGAACAAGTAACTTTTTATTTGTACCACTGTACGGGTTTAAATGAGTGCTAAGTGAAATAATATTGTTATAAAATGAGTTTTCGTGTTTTTGTCATGTTTATCTATCCCATGATGGGACCTCTTACAATACAAAAAAAACGACTGGCTGATATGCTGTCGTCATATAGAGTTGGAATGGAATTGTTACCGCCATACATTTACTTTGAGTCACAGTTGCAATGCAATGCAATTTGGAAGCTAAATAACAGTTAAATCACTTAACCTTCTTTTTAAATTGTAAATTAATCGAAACCCAATGAACTGCATTTGTGAAAAGAACGTTATAAGACTTTTAATGTTATTGTTTAAAGATACTAATATCATACAGATATATGATCTAAAATACAGTTTCTGAATAATATGTGCATGAGAACTGTCTTCTAGTTTTTGAAATACTGTCTAAACCACATTGCTCTAAAATGAAATGGATAACTATGTGTTGGATTTTGGGCTAGCTTTTTGTGCTTTTAAATTTATATGCGTGTAAAGTATGACAATAATCATTTTTTCTTATAAATATGCAAGTAATAATATAATTGTGTTTACTAGCTTTAAAGCATGTACCTAAATATTTTAATATATTTAGCAAAATCTTTTATTTTCTAAATATTTTTAAAGTAATCTCCACTAGCCTATACACAAAGTTTCATGAGTCTGAACCAGTTTGACAAACACAGCCTGCTCGAACGCTGACAGCGAATCTTCCGGCGACGAAAATTGTAGTCCTTTTGTGCTGTGTTTTTTTGCGGGAATAATAGTTGGTCACACGGTGCTAAGTCAGGGCTGTAAGGAGATCCAGGAGTTTGATTGGCGTGCTGTCCAGGAAGTCCCTCGTTTTGAGCGCTGTGTGCGAAGGCGCGTTGTAGTTGTGGAGCAGTAGCCCGCGGAGCCCTGTGTTGGTCACTTGTTGCTCACAATACTTTAAACTTCTGCCAAGCATTTGGTAGTATACCATTCAACGTTGATGCTTATTTGGTTCCGTAAAAGAATTGACACCACAATTGACACATTCAAACCGTTGACTGGCGCTACTTTTCTGGATCGTATTGATAAATCCAAGACTCACCTGTAATTATGTTTTAAATACGCCGAGACGAGCCTGCTTCAAATTTGTTTATCATATCACGGCACTTTCCACCCGGGCCTGCTTTTGAGCATCGGTGAGCACCCAGCGTGGAACTATCCTCCTCACGCTAAGATGTACGGTGTAGAATTTCGTGAAGGCTTCCCGATCCAACCCGTAGTATAAGCCTATTTCTTCCATAACAGCCGTCAAAGGGCGCCACTTCAGGGAAACCTTAGAGGGGCCTTCATCCATGAATGCCATTTGAGTGCTATCGTACGATTCCTCTGGTTTCAGGCGACACTTGAAATCGTAAAAAATCATAGAGCGAAAATGTTCCCGGGCAGATCCATTTTTTTTATGAGACACGATAATTTAAATTATCTTGCAAACAATGTGGGAAATTTTGAAATTGGAACGTAACTATTGTAACTTACAAATAATCATGTTTTCAAAATAGAGTATAACTGGCCGGTCTCTCGTACATAAAACCTTTTTTTCGCAACACAAAATATCGAAAATGCACACGAGCCGCTCAAGCGTCCTCGCCCGACCGCGTCCCGCGCGCTTTCTTATCTCTAAATTCAATACTTTCAGTCACCTGGTGAGGGTGAGTTGGGTTGAAGGTTTCAGTTGCTATCAAGTCACTGTTAATTAAGAATACAAAAAGAGAAAATAATAACCAGTTCTTCTTTTGGGCACTGCAGTTATCCATCCAAATGGTGATCAATTTTATGTCTTGGTGTTGCAAAATAAAATAATAATAACGACCAGAGATTCCGTCATTCCAAACGCATGCTAGCGGTGTAATGTTGATTAGTAATTTGACCTACAGGTGCAAATTTGAGGTTAAACGTTGTTAATCTGGTGCAAAATAAAATACTTTTGAAACTGCTTAGTCTGGGTAACATTATACTTACGTACTTTCGGAAAATCAACCCTGTACAAAATAATTTCACAATTTCGTAATTAAAACACTTATAGAAATTGCGCGTTTTAATATACTTCCGTTTATGAAATATATATAAATTGCAAGCCTTACAGTTATCCGGAATTATGTATATTTTTTTGCATCGTAAGCTGGATCTTTGGCATGTAACTCACGCGCTTCAGAAACTGCCACTAACTCATTACCAAGTTGAGCAAAATATATATGTTCATTCGCTTTACATGCTTCGTTATTGTGAAAACTAAAGTTGTCAAATAATTAAATTTCAAAATCAGACATCATCGCTAGTTCCATTTAGATCTTGGAGCTCTTTTGAGTTTGATTCGATAACTGGAGTGTGCGAGGTGCGGGGGCATACCGGGAATGTACATAGACGTCTTTTAACGTTGGAAAATGACTACACCGCTTTTTTGTATTGTATTCGTTGACATATTATTTGAAACAATCTGAACTAAATAACGGTCTTTTAGAATGCTCCAAAGACATGTTGCCTTAGCAACGTCTAGCCAGCTAAGTGTGAGTAACGGTTTTGTAGAGTGGTAATTGAAGAAAACTGTCTTTTAGATGTCATATATACCAATGCGCCTTGTATAACTATAAATCATTAAAATGATAATTTTTAAACAGACGGTTACGAGCGTGTAGCCTTATAGTGTTATAGTATTCGTATAGTGTTAAAAAGTGACATAACCGTATTTGTATAAGTGTTGAACGATCTTAAAAATGATGAATTTAGCCGTGTGTGTAGTCCCCAGATCTTTAACGCAAATAAAGATAGATAAATATGGCCCAGACTGAACGATAGAGAAAAAGTTGCTCTTTTACGTAGTGTATATTGTTGTGTGACTGCTGAGCATGAGGTCCTGGGTTCGATTCCCAGGTGGGGCAACGTGTTATTGGGTTTTTCTATCTGGAATTTCTTAGTAGCAGCCCGAAGTCTGGATTTGTGCCCGGTAGATGGCAATAGGCTCGCCCCCTATTACATGGGACTTAAACATAACTGGCGAAATGTGGGTGTACTATAGGTACGCCTCTGCCCAACCCTTCGGGGAAACAAGGCGTGATGTTATGTATGTTTATATTACTAAAATTTGATAAAATGTCACTTAACGGCCTTTTACTAAACGGACGGCGGCAAAGCGATTGCTATGAAACAAAACATACTAATTACTCCGATTTATACACAACGTTTGAATATATAAGTTAACAGAGGCAGGTACATTTTTTTAATGAGACACGATATTTTAAATTAGAACGCAAACAACGTGGAGGGAAATTTAGATATTGGAACGTGCGTATTTTTACTTACAAATAATGATATTTTCAAAATAGACTATAACGGGCCAGTCTCTCATACATAAAATGTTTTTTCGCAATACTTTCTGAGTGGTCTTGTATCTACTGCTGTGTATTTTAACGGGTTCCTGGTAATTAATACACGTACATGTACTTTAACAGCAATAAATTTCATCTCACACTTCTGTCTCTGGAAAATGTTTTCATAGTGGGTATACAGCTTGAGAAAGTGTATATTTGTTAATCCTCGTAGTTTACTAACAGATTAGACCGATTTTTTAAAATAATAAATTGAGTATAATATTATCGAGACGGTCAAAGCCAAAGCGTAAGCGCAGCTAATCATTGGATTGGCCCATCAGTCAGTGGCAACAACGGGATCGTATTCTTGACGTCTTACCATACGTAGCAAAATCGGAACGTGACTGTGAGATTTGATTCGTAAAAAAACTAATCGATTATGAGGATGCAATGAATTGAAAGAAACAATTTGCAGATATCAATGAATCTGTAGACGTAACGTTATAAAAACTTCACCGAACTTCAAATGTGGAAAGCAATTATGTAGGTAGTACCTAATTAGGTAGGGGCTAGGGCGGTTCTTGTTTTATTTTGTGTCAGTGTTCTTTATTTTTATGTTATATCTTTATGCGTCACGTTTAGTGCAAATAAATGTGTTCTTTTATACTTTTTTTAAGGTTTTCAAGCAGACGAGTCACGTGAGCAGGACGTTTTGTCTGGATTTGTGGGTAGGCCCAAAGGGCTACCCTACATTATCACTCCTCCATATTATCAGATTTTCTTTTCCACGACATAGAACATTACCGAAGAAGCACTAGAATGGGGTGATTGACACACACTTATGTAGTTATCATCAATAACCTAAAAACAGCAAGGCATTTAACAAAGCCTGGGGGGGTAAATATCAGACAATCGTCTAAAATGGACATGAAATGAAGAAGGCTTAATCGTCTGAAACCTACAGCAAAAAAGAAGTCTGATAAAAGTTGGAAGTGTTTTTGTTTATAAATAAGTAGTAAATGATCAGTATTTTCTTTTGGATTGGACAACGTGAAAATCTAAATGGTTTTCAGGCAAACACAACGTGAGAAGACTGTACAGAGTGGACCGAAAAACGGTTACCCTTTCAAATAGTCATAACATGTAGGAATAAAAAAAAATATGATAATATTGGTCTACCCTGTATACAGGATAATTTTTTAACCAGTGCGCAAGCTGTAACCATAAATTCAGCACATGATTCTAGACCACCTAGCATATACATTTTCAAAAACTGCTGTTTCTGTTTACTGACCAGCAAAATGTTTGTTCTTCAGATAGGTCAGGTCAGGTGCGGTCAATGGATGAACGTAAACGAAGCAAAAAGAGTATGTAGGGATCGTATCAGGTGGCGTTCTGCAGTTTCTGCCTACCCCCATGGGAACCTACCTCAAAAGGCTGGAGTTTATGAATGTAGTCTTAGAGGATTTGACAGCTTAGAGGGCGGGGACATCACGTCTCTGCGATGACGCTGTCAGTGGAGGGGAATCACCTCGTTCACTTTGGCTGCGGGGCTCAGATAGGACGGATGCGTTTTAGTGACCATTAGAATAATTATATGCTTGTCCGTTACAAGCATGTTATTATTCTAATGGTCATGTTTTTTAACATTTTAAATAAATAGTTGTAGACGGTTATGTGTTTAGTATTTTTTTTTTAAGAAATGATGCTTCTGATCTCTAAGAGTTGTGATATAAATATAACTCAGTGTTCCAAACTAATTGGCTACGTTACGAGCAGTCAAATCTCATTATACCTAGTATAAAAGATTGTGTTCGGCAAAAAGCTTTTTCCAGTCAGCAAACGGAAGGAAAGTTATTACATAACTTTCCTTCCGTTTGCTCAATTAGCAGTTTGTTCGCTAATCATTTCGGTTCAATAATTTCGTAAATACAGAGGCGGCGTGGCGCGAGGTGACGGCGAAATTTAATTTTAGTGATTGTTTATATTATGTGTTATTTTAGTTCCAGGTATACCTAGTCAACAGATTGTTCGATCATAGAATAAGAAAACGATCGTCGCGCGACATGGTGTACGAGCTGCACCCTAATTTCATAACACACAATTCATCACAATCTGAATCATTTTGTAGGATATTGCTTATTAATTTCTTCATATGTTCGAAATATTTGAATGCTCACCAACGTAAATAACGCAATAAATGTTGTTGAACTGTCAAAATGAAAGCGATGACTACTGATTGTGTGTTGTGTGCTGGCATTGGGCATTGTAATGTGAACGACAATCGAGCACAAATGTCGTGGGTAACGAAACAAAGTCATGTCATGACTGACTCGCACAACGTAAAATTAGAAAAGTTTGTGTATAAGTGTTCTATTACAGATACATGCATGTAACCATGCCCGAACGTTCTCAGTTTTCAGAAGGTTTCTGCTCTCTACAATGCAAAAAGGTTTAAACCGTCCTATTTAAACCATATTGCAACGATAAAATATTCGAATGAATCTAAGCTGATTTAGCTAATTCGTAATAATTTACTTCCTGATACGGATGCTTAAAAAAACACTGCTGAGTAATGTAGTCTGTAATAGGTAATACGGGCTGGTGTCCGCAACTCCACGACAATGCGCGTATTTTGCGTACGGTGGGAAAATCGATCATTCGATCCACCCCAGCACCTCGAGGAAGGCCAGCAACGCCTTGGTGCTACTGACAACCTCGCGTAGGGTACCTGGGTTACCGAAGTACTTTATATTAAAGTTACAAAATACATTAATTCAGCTTTTATGAGATTAATACGGGCGCTTTTTTTTTTTTAATGAAAATATGGTAGGCTTCGCCTCCTATATTTTATTTTAGTATAAATATTATATAGTACTTAGGCCTCAAATATAGTATGATACCATAATTATTATCTTGTAGGGTTGGCAACCCTATTTACACGCTATTATTTTTGCTATGGCAATTTTACAGACTTGGAAATATTCTTATGGCTTTCCGGAAAACAGATGAATGAGAATATTGCCGAGTTAAGTGGCCAACGCATGCATAGGTTAGTGTTGCAGATACTTTACTGAGATACGGGAGGTTTAATATTTCGTGATAAATAGAATGCGAGGCTTAGAAAAAGCCTGGAACGCAAACAATAGAGATGCAAATAGTGGCTCTTGGAAATTGTTTCTTAATTAATATACCCAGACAGTTTGTATTAAACAATTGCATACAATCTTTTATACTATCGCTCCCTCGTCTCATTCAGCGCATCTCTCGGGTTATTCATAAAATATGCGGAACCACGGGAGAGGCCGCAGTGAAGAAATGCTTCACTAATTAAAATACTGGAAGTAAGAACGTGGAGCGAAACGAGTGAGGCCGGGTAGTAACGAAGTGCTACAATGCAATCCAATGCACGCATGTGCATGTTGTACAATGCTATTGAAGTTGCTCAGCAGTTTTTGTTCGATATTTTTAATGAAGCAAGGAATGGTTTTGTACCTATACATATATCTCGTCGAGTTCTGTTTTTGAAAGCGAAATAGAGACAAATGAGTAAGGTACTTTTTAAGTAAACATGCCGAATGAAAATTTAATATAAATATCTTCCTACCAGCATTCAGAAAACTTCCACATTAATTTTACAGCGAAAATTAAAGCTATAGTTCACCGCAGGTTGTCAATTTTTATCTAATGTTCAACATGCCGGGCGCCGGAGCCCGGAGAAGGAGGTTCGGATCCCGAACTCAAGTAACGAGAACCTTGAATTTTTGTCCTTTACACAGGTTGATGTTTAACTTCGTCTTGGACTTTTTGCGTCAATTTTGTGACTGCTACTGGAAATTTTGCGAGAAATGCCAATAGCAGGAGATTCGGTTTTTTCGATCCACAATTATAGTATTTTCGCATTTCAGGTTTATTTAATTCTTTACTTTATTGGGTCTTAAACATTACAATTTAGGTGTGACAGCACAAATTAAAATCTAGATAAACTACACGTTTTGACCCCAACCAATTTCCGTTAAATAATGAGTGCGTTAATTATAAACAAAAGTAAGAAGAACTCGTTTTTTTTTTGGAATAATACGGGTTAGATAGCAATTAGTGTGTCTCTACTCTACAGTTACTCTCCACTAGCCTCTACAAAGTTTCATTCGTCTGAACCAGTTTTCGAAACACTTTTTCTAGTCCGCCGTAGTCACCTCGTTAACAGTCTGCTCGAACGATGACAGCGCATCTTCTGGCGACGAATATTGTATCCCTTTGAGCTGATTTTGATATTTTCGGGAATAAAAAGAAGTCACACGGTGCTAGATCAGGGCTGTAAGGAGGATGTCCCAGGACTTTGACTGGCGTGCAAAGTCAAAGTCAAAGTCAAAGTCCCACTTTTCATATTTTACTAGGAGTACCATAAAAGTTAGGCAGGAGTAAAAGCGGTAAACTATTTCGATAGGTTAAGATAGATCTAAGGTTATGGACCCTAAACAGCTGATACTTCGCTAGTGTTGTGCAAAATTTAAATTGATTAAATGCAGACCTGGATTTTAATTAATTGTTTTTAATTATAACTTAAACTTAGAAGGTTAAAAATTACCATTGTCAGCGTTGGTGCATTTCGGGTTGATACTCCTTTCCGTTACACGTTGTATAACTTATAATCCACTTACATCCGTGATTTTATGAAAAGTGGTACTCTTACTAGATTATCTGCTCTGCAATTTGGAAAAAGACAGCTGTTGGATGTATTTGAAGCTCTTCTATAACCAGTTATTGACATAACATCAACTGACGTTTGTTCCGGATTTTGGGGTGAATCTTGGGGTTCTGGTTGGTCGTGATTTTGAGGAACTTGAAGGTCGACACGATTTATGTCAAGTTGATTTAATCTAGCCTCATGACGAGTAGCAGCCACCCAGCAAAGATGGCAAATGTGTTGCCGATCATTCAAATGGACCTGAAAACAATGATTACTTAAAGATTGTTTTCATATAACACGTATCCGTCTCCCTAGCTAACTCTGCCCAAAGAAACCGATCGACCCGTTGCACATAGGAGTATTTGGCTAATAAAACCGGACAAAAATATCTGAGGCGTTTTTAAATATGAATTCGATTTAAACATTATTTTTTATTACAAATAAGTGTGCATTAACCATTAATCTCATTAAAACTCTTCATTTTCAACTTCTTCGTCTTCATTTTCAAACTCTTCGTCTTCATTTTCTTCATCTTCATCATCTTTGTCTTCATCTTCTTCACTGTCTATATTTTCACCGTAATCTTCTTCATGAGGAGTGCTTGCAATCATCAGACTGACTGCCTCTTGCGAAAATGGCTGAGTTTTTTTGTTCTGCCTTGGTCGATTACTACTCAGATACGGGTCGGAACTTAGTAACAGTCTATGTAATATGTGTCTATTACAATCCACCCGTGAAAATTTTCGTGCAAAATTAAATCTGTATTGCCGGAAGTGCTTGTTACGCGCCTCAGCTGCGTCAATACTCGTAGGAAGGATTGCATGAGATATGACTTCAGCTCCGTGCATTAACACTGACTGACTGCCTCTTGCGAAAATGGCTGAGTTTTTTTGTTCTGCCTTGGTCGATTACTACTCAGATACGGGTCGGAACTTAGTAACAGTCTATGTAATATGTGTCTATTACAATCCACCCGTGAAAATTTTCGTGCAAAGTTAAATCTGTATTGCCGGAAGTGCTTGTTACGCGCCTCAGCTGCGTCAATACTCGTAGGAAGGATTGCATGAGATATGACTTCAGCTCCGTGCATTAACACTTTGTGAATCGGTGGTGACATAGGGTGCCAACCATACAAATTTGTGTACGTTTTCGCAGTTTCATGAGCATATTCTTCAAACTTATCAACATCAACCCTGTGTCCACTTGAAATCACTTCTAAGATGACTTTAAATCTTTTTATGAAATGCACACCGACGCCAGTGATACGAGATGCACATTCTGGGTCGGCAAAAAATCTCCTTGACGTGTTACCGTCATTTGTGTTTCCAAATCCTGCTTTGGGACTTCCCTTGGGACTTGACAGTTCCCGAATAATCTGTAGAAAAAAACATAAAAAATAATGATTTAAAATAATTCACATTTTCACTACAATAACTTTGAAGTCATACAAAACAAAATGGCGGGCGTGGGCGGACTGTTTAACTACGGTGTCCAATGGTCAAAAGACCGGATATAATGACCATGTATAAATGATAGCAGGACAAGACAGGACACATAAACAAAAACACTGATTTCTGATAAATTTAAGTAAAAATAAAACCCAAATTATGCCTGTTATCATACCATTTTTAAACATAAAATTTAAGCAGCAGATCAACTAATTAATATTTTGAAATACAGTACATACCTTCATCTTCCATATTCAAAACTTTTTCTTTTAAAACTCCACCACACGAGAACACAATAACAAAGCAAAGTAATACTGCAACCGAGAGCGCCGAGAACAAAGACATGCGGTTCTGCGAACGAATGAGTTCCGACTGAGCTACGTAAACAGGTTTGAAGCTTACGGGGATTGAATGGCTGTCATTTGATGGTCCAGATGAACAATAGATTCAGTGAGACTTTTGACTAATTTGCTGATTCCGACTTTTGTCCGGTTTTATTAGCCAAATACTCCTATGTGCGTTGTTTCGTTGCGACGTGAAAATGACACAAAAAAAAAAAAAAACACTTTTTTTGTTTATTAAAACGTAGCCGCACACAAGGAATTACTCCTGTATCGTGGGTGCGTTTACAAAGCTTCAACTCATATACACAAAACAGCCAGACCCGGAACAACTACCTGTAGGCAATACAAATATTTGTTCCGTGCGGGAATCGAATCCGCGACACGCGGAACAGCAGTCGATTGCTCAGCCACTGAGCCAGCCGGTTCGTCATTTATAATTAAAATATGGAATATGGATGTCTCCCTAGTTAACTATAGGAAACCGATTGATTTGTTGTTTCGTTGCAACGTGAAAAAAGCGCAAACAAACATAGTTCAGAAGCAAACAAGCACATTTTAAATAATATAAGAATGGAAGTATATGTATGTCCCTAGCTAACTCTGTGCGAAAAACAGATCGATCTCTTGTTTCGTTGCGACGTGAAAAAAGCACAAACAAACGTAGAAGCAAAAAATAAAACGTGTAACGCGGTCTTGATTCTAATATTGTTCTTGAAACTTCATGTCGAACTAGCTGTCGAGTCAAAGACCGAGCACAGGTCACACAAAAATGTTCCATAGTTAGTAAAAAAACAATCAATAACAGCATCTAGTCAAAGACAAAACAAGCCGAAGTCGATAGTTGCAAACGTAAAAACACCAGAAGTCCTTTAGGAATGCGTAAGTCCTCAATAAATAAACAGCGGAGTAACAATTTAAAACACGGTAGTACAGCTAGACGGTACACAGTAGTACAGTACTACCACTAGATATATAATGGAATCTAGAAGCACCGGCAACCATCTCTTTCCAACATATAGCGCTGTCTCTTAATATATTGTTTTGTTTGCTGCTCCTGCGCTTACAATAAAAAAACAATGGCAGCACTTGGCGCAGGGTAGTAGGGGGGGTGTTGGGTCAGAGTAGGCGCACTACCTGGTCGACCGTGTGGGTTTTTCCACTTGAATTTATAAATGGTGGCTTTTATCATTAAAAGACTAATCAATTAAGTTGTATTTAATATTTTATTAAATAAATGAAACCACTATAACACTTTCCCTGCACGAGATACCGAGTTAGGCACATACAAAAAAAAATAACACTCATTGAGATCTTTCATATGATATAGGTAGCAAAATGTTACAACACTTGGGACGAAACAGCCCATTGTCCTTTGGAATTAATCAATTTTCGTATCGAGGTCAGTGGGCGTAAGTTATTACTCTTATAAAATAATACATTGCTTATTAACTATTCTTTATAAACTTTAAAAAGAAAACAATCGAAAGCTTCTCATATTTTTCCAAAAATGTTTATTTAAAGAACAGAACAACTTTTGTTACGTAGTAGCTTTGAGCAATCTCAAAACAAAGTAGTTCTTTAGTAAATATTTCCTCGAGGTACGAGCTAACCAGTTTCAAAGGCTTTTGTAAAGTTTAAGTTAAAGAACCAAATGTAAGCACGCAGTAGAAACTAGACCTTAGATTTCTCAAAGACTCGCGGAGTCGCTTGTAATAGTTTCTAACTAACTCAAGTTTGGTTTTGACTGAGTTATCTAGGAGTTCTAGCTGGTTAAATTCATTGCACAATAAGCTTAGTTTCTAAAATGCTTGCATATTCGCTCACCGGTTAAGCTCCGCTTTAACTAGATCAAGCAAGTCAAAAGTGGGTAAATGAGCGGCAAGCAGCAGGTAATGAAAAGCGACTGTTGTCACATCAACGACCACGAAAAGGTACAAAGTATGTGACACACTGTTTTGGTCATTATCATTGCAATGTTAAGGCACTAGGTTTCACGGGAATTCCAGAATATCAAAAGTTAAACCAATATTTTTATTTTCCTTAAATAGGCGCACGGAAACCCAATCAATAAAACCATCTTGTCAGATATGCATTGTGTGGCGATGTTATTGAGCTCTGAAATAATAATCGTGCACTCATGTCAATATTTCAATGTGCCACGCAGTTACAAATAATTGGCAAGTTTTGGTATTGATTGTGAGTTGAAGGGTACACAATAACATTCAGTGAGAAATAAGTTCGTGTCAATCTAATTAACTGCCACCGAGCCCAAAAAACCGTTCGTTTGGTAAGCTGTGGCAATCTATGCAGAAATAAAAGGCGTCACTTTTAAGGTGACAGTGAGGGTAACACGCCGAAATGGACAAAATGTCGATTGCTTCCAACGACGCGGGTACAAATCGTTATTCATTTGTAGCAAGCGAGGCAATCCTAAAAGGAGATATTATCAATGTTCTTTATTTATCATCCATCATAATTCAGGACGGCTTTGCTCCATTAATAACCGACAAGAGACACTCTCGACTGCTCGAATGATGACAGTGAACACTTCATTATTTTCAATGAAGACCCGTCCGTTCATGTAGGGTTATGAAATTAAAGCCCCGTTGAACTTGATGATCATTGATTGGCAACTTCTTAGATTTACGTTGTACGTTATAATAATTAATATCATGTGGCAACAACCACAAACCAACCAACGATCGGGATTATTCATTAAGGTATCTTTTCCCGTTACTGGTACTAATTATGGTAACAATGTAGCAAGTTATTAATAGTTTTATTTTTCATTTCAGCTTCGTTCGATTTTACGCATGGAATTAGTATGTACCGCGTTGGGCGCTGAAGCAGCTGGACCGGGAGCTTCTCCTGGAAGCCTCGATCGTGCAGGCCTAGGTATCACCACCGGACAGGCCTGCTGACATCACCGACGAGGCGGAGTGGTTCCGGGAGGCCATGTCCGAAATTTGTGACGTGGCAATGCCCCGGGTCCAGCCTGGACGTGCCTGGCGCCAGGTGTGCTGGTGGGTGGTCGCCGGAGCTGACAGCTTTACGCGAGGCGTGCGTGGCTGCGGGACACCTGTACACCAGGCACCGCAGGCTACGTATCTGCCTATCTTCCGGTTACGGAAGCCATTCAGGCGGAGCTGTACGAGAGTTACTGAGCAGCAAGGACCGCCCTCCAAGCGGAGATCCTGCGGGCCAGGGCACTCCAGGACACTCTGCAAAATGGTGCGGGATAAACTCCGCCCATGGGCTTCCCCACTGACGCAGAGTCTCCGGCCCCAGCTCGTGGAGGACATGGTGAGCGCTCTGTTCCCTTGGCTAGGGGAGCACACTCCCTCGCCTATGAAACCACACCGCCGACGACGACGACTATGCTTCGGAGGTGACCGAGGTAGAGCTGAGAGTGGCGGTATATAGGCTTAGTGCCTAAAATACCGCCCCAGGACCCTTTTCCGGCTTACCTGGAAAAGCCTGGGTTCTGGCCTTGGAGGCTCTCGGGCCTCGACTTATTGGGCTCCTAAGCGCATGCTTGGAGGAGTGCCAGTTCCCACTTCGTTGGAAGACGGGGAAACTGGTCCTCATTAAGAAGCCGGGGCACCCTACGGACTCTCCGTCCTCACCGGCCCATCGTGCTGCTCGACGAGTTGGTCAAGCTCTTTGAAAGAGTAATTGCAAACCGCCTTGTCGGGCGGCTGGTGCGGTGGGTCCGGACTTGGCAAAGAGCCCGTTTGGTTTCCGCAGGGGGCGCTCTATGGTGGACGCCATCCTGCGCATGCGAGCCCTCATGACGGGGGATGTTGTGGCCCGGGGTGGGGTCGTCTTGGTGGTGTCTCTAGACATCGCCAATGCCTTCAATACCCTGCCCTGGAGTTTCATCAGGGAGGCATTGCGGTATCACCGGATGCCGACCTACCTCTGTCGCATGGTCGAGGCCTATTTGACGGACAGGGACGTCATCTACCCCGGTCACCGGGGAGGGGGAAAGGAGTTCCGGCGAGAGATGTCGTGCGGTGTCCCACAGGGATCGGTCCTGGGGCCGCTTTTGTGGGATATCGGTTACGACTGGGTGCTGCGCGCCATCCTCCCTAGTGGTGTCAGCGTGGTTTATTAAGCTGACGACACGCTGGTCCTGGCACAGGGGAGGTCGGATCAGGCGGCGGCCGATCTAGCGACACTCGGGGTTGCGACAATCGTCAAGAGGATCCGGCAGTTGGGACTCGAAGTGGCCCTGCACAAGTCCGAGGCCATGTGTTTTCATGGTCCTCGGAACGCGCCACAGTCGGGTTCCCAAATAACGGCAGGAGGGGTTCACATCGGTATCGAGTCGACGATGAAGTACCTGGGACTCGTCCTCGACAGCCGGTGGGACTTCGTGGAAGATTTCAGACATTTGGCTCCCAGACTAGAGGGGCTGGGGCTGCCTTGAGGCGGCTCCTGCCCAATCTGGGGGGTCCAAACGCCTCCTGTCGGAGGCACTACGCGGCGGTAGTGCGGTCCATGGCCCTTTACGGGGCACCGGTATGGGCGCGGTCTTTGAGTCGCCGGCCAGTCCGCCGGTTGAACGCGTCCCAGAGGGTCATGGCCATCCGGCTGGTTCGGGCATACCGCACGGTCTCCTGCGAGGCGGCGAGCCACCTTGCCGGATTGCCGCCATGGGATCTGGAGGCAAAAGCCCTCGCGCACGTATGGGAGTGGCGCGAGGAGGCAAAACGCCGGGGTGTAACTCCGCTGCCGCGAGAAATCACGGTACAGCGGACAGGGTTCCGGCGGGATCTCATGGCCCATGGAGGGTGCGATTGTCGCAACCCAGTGCTGGGCATGCCACAATAGCGGCGGTAAGTCCCCTCTTTGAGGAGTGGTTGGAGAGGCGCCACGCCGTCCTCATCTTCGCCTGACGCAGGTCCTCACCGGACACGGTTGTTTCGGGTTCCTGTTTCGCATTAGTCGGGAGGAAACGCCCGGGTGTCACCATTGTGTAGATCGCTCGGAGGACACGGTGGAGCATACGGTGGAGGTATGCCCAGCTTGGGCGGAGCACCGCAGTGTCCTCGCGGAGGCGATCGGTGGCGGCGATCTCTTGCGTCCGGCCCTGGTCCAGGTCATGGTATGGAGCGAGAGGGAATGGAAAGCAGTCACCTCTTTCTGCGAAGCAGTTATGCTCGCGAAGGAGGAGGCGGAGCGCGTCAGGGAGAGAGCCTTGCGCTCTCACGCCCCCAGTCGCCGCAGGAGACGCCCTGGGCGTCGGGTGTCGCTTGCAGATACCTGGCCACCGTAGGCGCGGGCTTGTGGACAGTGAGCAATGGGTAGCTCGTCGTCCGGTAGGGACCAGGCCAGGGTCGACGGCCCGTCGTGTTCCACGGGCGCCTCAAAGAGATGTCAACACAAAATGACGGGGTCCAGATGAAAGAGTAACCGTGGCCTTGGCACAGGCAACTGAATGAACACGGGTTGGTTTTAGTCAGTAAAAAGTCAGTAATTTGATGATTTCCCAACCAAAAAAAAAAAAGTTGCCTTACCAAAATGTCTTCCAAGTACCATGGAATATTTAATTATATATGTAGGATCGCCAGGATTTAATCTGTTAGACTCATGTGGGCAATAGATGGGTTTAATGCAATGAAAACACACTAGGGGCGATACATGGCTTTTATTAAAGTTCCAAATCACTATTAATTAAAATAACTCCGAAGCGATCAGAAACTCAATATCTTCCTCGCCGTAGCCTTAAAACATCAAGACTCTGTAGAAGCGCGCTGTTCGTGTGGGTAGAACCCGTGATTTCGCCAGTGGCGCGCTTGTGATTCGTTCCGTGTCCGTACTAGACTAATGACCGGATGCGATATATATATGTAGCTACAAAGTGCCGATGTTCATGTTCTAATACCATCACCAAATTTATATTGGTTCGTCTCTTTTTAATTTTATCTTTTAAAGAAATCGTTTTACTTAAAATTAACTACATGCTTTTACAACAGCTTTTTCTTTTTGCACCTTGGAATGTCATAATAAACGCTAGGCGGGGTGGAGTTGAGTTTTTTGAAGGATTGTAAGTGGATACTCGTATTGGGAATTCCTCTTTTTTAGCGCGTATTCAGGTAGTTGCGTTACGATTATAACTAGACTAATAGTGGTTTTATGTTCTGAAAGCTTATTGATTGCGCGAAGAACGGATAATAAGCTGCAACTGCTGTAAGGAATGTAGACATGCATTCCTTACAGCAGTTGCAGCTTATATGTATGTAATTAACTTTATTATAGTGAACTCAATTACTTACTGGCTCACAGCACAGTGACCAACTACTCTCAGAAGATGAAGTGAAGGTTGCTGATGCACTACATAACGTTTGTAGTAGCAAAATACCGCATTTGATTGCATATCTGCTTACCCATACCATAAACGAAATTACGGTATGGGTACCTCTCACCGAGGCGCTGTGCGGGAAGCGAGTCATATCTAAATAGATATGCTCTATTTAACTATAGCCTTTCCACCGATTTGTGAGAATTACCCATCGCTCGATAAATTGAACGTTTTAGGCTGACAATGTAATGCCATGTTTTATTGTTGTAAAGACAATAAAACACGGGGGTGCGGGGTACGTACTGACATAAAGTTACGTCTGTATCCAAGTAAGATATAAGCTTTAAGTACGCCTAACATACATAACATACCTTAACTCAAACATAATAAGGATGAATAGGTAGAAGGATTTTTGACAAATTAAGAAAATGACTGCTGTAAGCCGACGTTCGTATGGACGTAAAAATATTCACTGCACTGCTCAGCGTCTAGAGTTGAATATTCAATCGTGTGTTTTTTTTTTTGACCAGCTGGAATGCAGTCTGTTGGGTTCTCAATGCACGGTTCAAAACCGAGAGTTAAAATCCAGATCGCGATAAAATCCCGCCGTGATATTTTTACGTCCACACATCAGAAACATCAGAACAACATCTATAACATACATCTAATGCAGTTATATTATTTACCAATGTTTTAGGAACTGTACAAACTATTATTGTGAAGAATATCAGGAAAGAGTAGTAGGTACAGTTTTCGTTGTTGATTTACGACTTGAGTAACAATAAGTCTGAGTAACTACCGAAAATGTTCAGGTCACTACAAAAAATAGGACACTCATAAATAGTGAATCGGAGCAAGTGTTTAGCTGGCATCGTAATACGTGTGCATCTCCAAGTGCTGATTTTGGTAGGGGTTAGTTTATGGATACAAGTTTATCAATCAGCGAGTGAATGAAGCACGTCAACTTGTTTCAGGTAAAAAAAAATAACATGATTCGCTTTCCATGTAACTTGGGACCTAATGCAATTAACCTTTTCTATAACATTCTCTAAAGTAGGTACGCACAAACTTATAGACAGTAGGGGCTAGTCGGGCACATTAAGAGCCAATGGCGGACCGCTACATAGAAAATTAATTACGTAAACGTTTTAAAAGAATTTAATTGGGTACCTTCATTGTATAACTTACAATATTTAGTTTAAAACATGGCATTGCATTGACGAGACAACTTTCTTAACATTTGACTACGGATTACTGATCACACGAAATATTGCTAGGCGGTTTCGATTTTTCGTTTTGTAACTGAAATCTGAAATCAAAACTGAAAACATTTGGTAACAAATATATGTCGATCCAAATGAGCTTGCGCAGTTTAATTCATTCGGTTGGCTGCGGTGGTTTGGTTGCTTTATAGTCTAAAGCAACCATCATTAAAACCAACCGACTATGTAAAAAGAGCCTCATGCTTTTCGTACAGCCTCGACGGCTATATGAGCTTTGCTTATTTCCTGTTATCTTCGCTCTTAATTTGAGTAAATATTTCCCAAATATGGTTTTCATTACAAAACTTCGCTGGCGTTATTTTCATTACGGTTTTCAATGGTGTCATAATTTTGCCAAGCAGTTGCTTGTCTTTTTTAATTATCTCTTCACTGTGTTTGCCAGTAGCTAACGAGACCTCACTAACGGGAGGGCGCTCGTAATACTCGTAAATAACTGAATACCACTTATATTTGGGAATATCTGAATACTTAAGGACTTGAGGACAACCCTGCGACCCGTAGGAGCTATTATGTCTGTTTTGAACATAATGGTCAGCTAGGAATTCACTTTGTGGTAGTCACAAATTGAAACTTTGATAAATTATTAATTGATCGCTCGTTTCAGGTTTGTCTTTACGATCGTATTTCTCTTTACTGCCATTATTTTCGCTTTTTAGATATGTATTTTTTTTTCTGTACTAGATAGTCTAGGGCTGGATGTAAACCATGCTCAACAAATTAATGAAGAGATATTGATGTTTACATTTGCATTATAGTTTCGGCTCATTCTCCTAAATTGCTTCCGGGAAAAAGTTCTGTTCACAATATTTGATATTAGATGCTTATCGTCACTTGGCTTCTAAAATTGTCCCTTTTCTTGTTAATTTTAATAAGGTCTGCTATCTATGCAGAACCGTCGAAAATACTTCTGGAATACAATTTAAATTTCTAACCAGATTTGTTTTATCTCTGGTTTATTTTCGTGTTCTTTGCATATTCTTTGGTAAAGATTAACGTAGGGTATTATCAGACAACAAATCCATTGTATGTGTGTTTAGAGAAAATCTGGTTTTGTAATGAATGCAATTTAGCTATCAAAAGCATTTTTCCAATCGAATTTAAATTATTTTAAGACTTGTTTATAGTCTCGCGTTTTGTATTAACGGTGGAAATATTAGGGGTCGTTTAATAGCTTGGTACTTTGTGATACATTTTAATAGCTTGGTACTTTGTGATACATTTTAAATTAACTTTAAAATTTAGTATCTAAAACAAACCACCGTTTGGGATGCTTGCGTACTATTGGTTAGGTAATTGGTTTGGTGCCCAAGATGAAGGCTGTGCCTAGTTTGGGACCAACGATACCTCCATATTGTAACTTTCGAATGTTCAAATATACGATTTACGATTTTTTATGGGTGAACTATGGACTTCCATGTGTAACTTACTGTAAAATTGTTTGTTGGTTGTTTTCGTTGGTTGGTTTACTACGATTATAAATGGACTCAGTAAACCAATAAGGCTTTATTTAGTTAAGTGTTTATTTATCAGTTATAAGTTTGGCTGTCAGTCTCATATGCAATTTTTTATTCTGTAAATTCTAGCTGTAAGTCATCCATAGTTCATAAATAAATAAATAAGGTTCAGTATAATGATAAATAAAACAAATTTGTGTACAATGTCAAGTCAAGTCATCAAATAACACTAAGAAAGGAAAAATATTTGAAGATAGGAAAATACTACGGAAAATTAAAAATTAAACGGACATTTACAACGGGATGTCTAGAGGGCAGACCACATAACTAACTCATCTGCAAAAATCAGAAAACAACTGATGTCAGGTAATCAACACACTTTTTATTACCAGAAGAAGCTAAAGGTAACTTTGTGATACATAAAACACGAATCCATGAGCGAAACTAAACACACAAGCAAAACACTTTTATCTGTAACTTTATGTTACGAGTCACAAATATATCGAGCACTATAACATCGATTGTTTTCAGCGTGCATCCAAGATGACGTCACTGATTGTTATTGCTGGACCAGCACACATGAACTCAGAAATATGTTCAAGATTAACATAATTTTTTTCGGCTATCACAAAGGTGTATAGATTTAGCAATTTTTTTAAAGACAATCCTACCTTTGCATCTTGTCAGAGCCTCAAGCTGTATATATGCTCACTGTACATATGTACTAACAGGCTTAGAAAATAGGTGATCATTTACATACTGGTAGTTAGGAATCAGTAAAAATAAATGTATCGAACAAAACAATAACTTGTTATTAATGGCCTTGTTTATTTTGATATACGAAATCTTTTGGGCGTTTTCAGCACTTTACTGCGTTTCTGCTAGACTTGTTTTAAAAGCACATTCATTTTTAGGTGATCCTTTCGTAATGTACGCTGTTATGACGTGGTTTAGGACGAACGCAGGAGCAGTAATGGGGTACTTTGTTCTGTAATGGCTGTATTATCTTATTTTGTCACATTTGTGTGGTTTTTCTTATAGGTAACGTCGGTATATTTGTATAACTGACTAGTAACTTTGAACTGTATTTTTATACTGTTTTTTTTTAAATCAGTGCTATGACCATAGGTATAAACAGCTTTTAGGTGGCATAATGTAAATTATACTTGGGATATCTATTAAGGTGTAATAACAAAACTCGTAAAACGAATCAATAAATAAATTCCCTTTAGTTATAAAATTGCACATATACGCCCTTCGACAGGTAGACAACACATTTTTTACGTTAATTAGTTTCATAATCGTTAGCACTTAATTCTCGCTTGTGACGTCATCGTCGATGAGTGTTGCCACTAAAATTAACTACACAGCTATAGAACATGAATATTATGGTAAAGAGCTGTGCAGTTTGAGTAGTGTTGATTATGTGAATGTCTCGCTGAACCACGCAACAGATTTAGAAAGATTTCGTCTTTTTCTTAAAGTTCGGTCGTAAACTTTGAGATAGTCGTGTACTTTGCGAAAGTTGCCGTTCGGTGGCCTTAAAAGATACGGTTTCATTCAAAATCTATAAACAAGACGATCATAAAACAGCTATTTCTGGATTACCTCCTACATTGCAGTACTGTCAAAGGAAACACTTTCAACACCAAAACCGTGTGGTTCAAGAACACTTGATAATTGTCAATTTCAATAAAACAACTAATCACTTACCTGCTGGAATATAATTTGAATTGACAATTTTCGACACTAAACTATACAAGAAAATATACTGAACCTAACTTTTGTATTTTGTATGTGCCAAAATCAGACTTTGTCTACTAATTCAGTTGTAAATAGCTAATAACAGTTGTCGGGCAACGTTTTCGTGTTAAAAAATTGTCAGGGACACGCGGCTTTAATCCCGTCGATTGTGGGTACAACCCTGATGGATACGGACGAGAACGTCATCTTTACAAGTATGCTTAAAGTACAGTGGTATTGACAAAATCACGCTAACAAAGTCACGAAGGGGAGATAGGTCTATTTTTGGGAACAGGGTTTTCTTTGGTCCTTTAGGGCCTCTAAAATTAGCAAACTTGTCTTCACATTTGTTGGTAACTTGTGTCATTATTCAGGAGATAAACAACTCTGAACGTTTCTCTACTTCAGCTTGTATCTATAGAATATAAAACGACAAGTTCCAAGACAATCACTGAGATTTAATAACACACAGCAAGTTTCGAACTCATCAGGCCACATTCCGGTGTCGTCCGAAGTGAGGCTGATGACTATAACCTTCTTATATAAACTCTACACTTGACTAGCCAATGTTTAGTTACTTTAGAGCAGGAGACGCCAAGCCGCCTGCCCGACTTTTCGAAGATAACAGCATGTACGGGAACTTGATCCGAGTCCAAGTTAACGCGAGATATTCCATAACTATTTGATGAGAGATACCTTAACTGTTTTTTGTTTGTATTTCTCTGTATAACTGTTTTTTACTTTCGAAGAGGGTTTTGGTGTATGCCGTTAATTGGTTTTTATTTTATTCCATTTCGGTAATTGTTTTTTTTTATTTATTTACGCAAATCTTACCACAACTACCATTACAGATCAGTGATATTATGCGATAGAGTGGCCAGTGGCCAGTGGGTTTATGATAATGATAAATGATATTATTTCTGTAAGAAGGTTTGTACAAATACTTTTAAACGTCAAACATTTTTTTAAACTAGATGAGGTCGGCGTTTCTTAACTGACTACTCTGAGAAGAAAGGCCGAAACAAACTCAGAGGTCACTGGTCTCTTTAAAAATTCAGACTTAATCTTGGTCAGATCATGTGAAGACCATGTGGATTGATGTCTGAAATGGTCTTTTGAGGAAAGAACCACACAGATTGAGTGGACCTGTCCAGTCATTGCACGCATTTGTCAGTAATAGTGCAGCTCAACTCAAAACATAAGGAGCTCAACGATTCGACGAAAAATACCAAAGAAAGGACATTGGGTAGGCCGCCTAATTACTCAAACCGTTAGATATTTTTTTTTTTACAAAATATGTATAAAATATAACCCACTAAGTCCTTACACAAGAATGAAAATAATCGTAATATTATACTTCACAAAGTAAATATTCATGTCATTGTGTATATAAAATAAAACAAAAGTTATCAAACAGAAAACCATATTCAGTATTCAAAAATTGGAGCAGGTCCCAAGCCTTTTTGTCCTCCAAATAATAAATAAATGAATCACCGCGCGAGCAAACCATTTGGAACAGTTTGAACAATTTAAACAAGAATTTAAATCTGAAATCAAGGAAATGCTTCTGGCTTGGAAGGTCGATCAAGATGCGAGCATGTCGATCATGATTGAGTTGCTAGCAAAGCTTAGTTCTGACATGTCAGAACTGAAACTCCAAAACATTAAAATCCAAAACACTAACACCGAAATTCAAGAATCAAACATCGAGATAAGAAAATCCGTTGAATACCTCAGCTCTCAGTATGATGACCTACAAAAATAAATCAACCGCCTGCAGCAATAAAGCATAGAATACAAGAAGCACTCCGAATCATTGGAAATGGCTGTCAGAGACCTTCAATATAAGTCCCGGTCGTCTAGAATAGAAGTGCGCAACATACATTCCCAGGAAAAGGAATCAATTATAAAAGACATTGCTAACTTAGTGAACCTGCCGCTAACGGCCTCCCACTTCCGAGATATATATCGTACCCCAGGGAACCGAGGCACCAGCAAACATATAATCGCTGAATTCTCCAAAGTCCAAACAAAGCTCGACCACGAGGTCACGTCACGCGTACGAAACTATAACAATAAAAAGATGAATAAGGAAGACAAATTAAATACGGAGTTACTCGGAATATGGGGCAAAAACAACCAGTCTATGTTGAGGAACATTTATCTAATACAAACAAAAAGCTCTTCTTCCAGGCAAGTGATTTTGCACACCTAAGGAAATATGCATTCTGCTGGACCTCTAATGGCAACATTTTTCTTCGAAAGCAACCCGGAGATAAACAAATTATCATTAAGTCTGAAACAACACTAAAAGAGCTACAGGAATGTCTATGTCACAGTTCACCATTAGTGAGAAGAATCTACTTTGTTTTGTCTTCTGTACGTAAGTTATACTACAGTATTTTTACTGATAATTTACTTTATACTTATATTTTGTTACATACTTAAACACACCTTACCTAACTTATTCACACGTCAATTGGTGTCCTTTATCACACTACACTAGTTTCTATTACCTATCCATGGTTTACATGTCAAACACACCAGAGCAATGTATCGTGGCATGCTATACGAAATCGTTTCTTACAAATGGCTAATATTCTCCAATCTACTATTACAGCTGACTTGGTTGAATTTGAAGTGGCAAAATCATATAAATGTCCACCGTCAGATTGCTCAAACTATTTGGTAGGGTCGAACCATCATGTCAAAATTCTCCATTTAAATATTCGAAGTATAAATAAAAACTTTGATGAACTATTAGTACTGATAAACTTACTCAATGTTAGCTGTGATGTACTGGTACTTACAGAATGCCCGGTGTTGAACGGCTATAATTCGTATTATACAGAACGGACAGCCCATCAGAACGACGGTATTATTATTTATATAAGAAAACATGAATTGTACTATTAAAGAAACTAATTTTCTAAACGAAAATTGCCTAACCTGTGAAATAACAAATAAACTCGCATTTGTGGCTGTATACCGCTCCCTGACACATAACACCAGAGCTGAGTTCTAGAACTTTTTGAATAGCGTTGACAATATCCTATTGTCCCTGAAAAACTATAAAAATATCTGCCTAATCTGGGACACAAATATAGACATCCGACCTATTGGTTTAGAGGAACGTGCTACCGAATACTTAACATTAAACGCCACTCACGGCCTGTTACCCGCCCACCGGATACCTACAAGAATTAATAGCTGCATAGACCATGTGATGCTTGTGATTGAGTCACATGTTACAGACGACCTCCCAATTCTACTAACTATTAATAACGTACAGCTCTCTGGTAGACCGATGCCGGCCTGCAAAACACCAAAAATTTAATACGCCAACCTGAAAACCCACATCGAAGCCGAAGATTTCTCGGAAGTACTTAGAACTAATGACCCTAACCTAGCATCTGGCACACTTACTGAAATATAGAACGCTGCTATAATTAGCCACACAAAAATAGTGACCATCCCTAAAAAATACAGAAATATTCAACCTTGTATTACACCCGGTCTGCTACGATGCATTCGCCACCAAGATAAACTCCACAAAAAAGCAAAAAAACACCAAATAATTCAAAACTCTTATAAACGTTATAGAAACTACTGTAATAGTCTACTCAAAAAACTTAAAAGGTTATACGAACGTAATGAACTACGTAAAGCAAAAAACGACCCTATAAGTTTGTGGAATAAAATCAAAGAAATCACAAACACCAAGAAGCAAAGCTAAATATTAGTAAATTTAAATATTAAAATAACATTTACAGCGTGTTGTATATCGTTTTTCGGTAAGTTACACCACAGAGCGATGCAAATTTTAATAGGCTTCATATTTTTGGCCAGAACATCATAAACATAAATGAGGCTGAAAAGTCGAGAAAACTTGCCAAAATAATGATAAAATAACCTAATATTCTAGAATTATCAAGGCCTGGCCTTGATAATTCTAGAATAATAGCACATGGATCACCATTTTGACACCCGAAAACATCTCTGTTCATGTGCAAATAAGAAAAGTCTCTGTAGATCCAACATCATGGTATCCGCATGTTACAAGTTATGCATAAGTTCACGCCAAGCCTCTGTCGTTATTTAATTTTACTGGTGCCACATGAAACATGTTTAATTACTTGTTCATATTCACAAAGCTAACAATTTTTTCTGTAAAGTAAAGGTAGTGTGTGGCTTGCAATCGATTTAAAAAAAAATCTATAACAATTAAAAACTTGAAAAATCTGAAAAGCTACACGGGTAAAAACAGTTTCATGAGTTAGCTTTGTGCATAGCAAAAAAGCTTTCGATGTATTGACTCCGCCAATATTCAATACGTTGTTTAAATAAGCAAGGAACAGTCATAGATTTATGACTTTAGGTAATTCCGTCACGGTAATAAAACGTAGCATCGTTGCAAAACAACCTGTATGATTTATATTCTCATTAAAGCCACTCCAGAATTGCTATGATTTTTGTAATTTGCTATAATTTCGCACTTCTTAAAGTTGCTAGAAACGAGAGCTTTAGGCACTAGTCTAAATGTTATTATGTTATATTATTCATATCGTTTACAGGCGACCCTGCTTATTTTCAGATTTTTTTAAACTTCCAAAATTAAAACCTGCTGTTTTTATAATAACGCTCTTGCCAAACAATGCATCCCGTTTTTTTTTCATGTATTCAATAATTACAGTACAAAAATGTAGTATTTCTAGTCCATCAGGCATCAATTAAAAGAGACTAGAACATACTTAATGCAGATAAAACGGAAACAGTGTTGCACTGCAGACTGCTGTTGAGTGAAATATTATTATATTCAGACTATTGTACATTTTAATTCAGTTTGTGTTATCGTTTAAATAATTATTATGTATCAACTCCTACGAGAGTCTTTGGCATAAGGAAGCGGCGTCATGAGCTTTTCCTAGTCTGAACTAAGTTAGTCCTATGATAAGTACTTAATAATATATAACCAATATTACGCTGGTGCACATTAATCCATGTCTTAATAACTAATGGGATCATTTACCTCATCTACCCGGAACCCTGCTGACCGAACTGCACTTCTGTGTCTCAGTGACGTCATTGAGCTAATCAAATTGTAAGAGCCCGAGAACGTAATCAGAGGGGCTTTAATGATAACTCGGAGTGTAACGCAAACATTACGCGGTATGAAGGATGTTCATTATATCAACGTGAGGGAGAGACGCAATGGATGCCCTAACCTAATTAGTGCGTCGCTGTGGATGCGTGATAACGGTAATTGATTACTTACTTACTTTCTAGAAGTTCTTGTATAAAAATACTCAAATACTATGTAGTATACCTAAGTGGTCAAATTAAGCCCTCTTCCTCTCTTCTACTTAGCTGTGACCAACAGGGTCGACAATTATCATTACCACCATTATTCATCATTCATCATTATACTTACCACCTAAGTTGACATTGTGGAATGCAATAAATATGACCGCGCGCGCGTTCAATGTTTGTATGACACCAAACTTACGGAGTTGATTATACAACGAATTTGACAGCTGTCAACTTGACGTAACCCCGGGTACTGGGGAGGCGGCAAACAAGAAGAGGGATCAAGAAAACGTGTCGAAGCCGGCGTTGTTTTATGGCGACTGTGATATTGTAATAGTGATCGATTTATTTGCGCTCGCGCCTCACTTACACGGTGGAACGTCCTTAACATTATAATTCACCCCCCCCCCTCCCCCCCTATGTCTGTACGCGGGGCAACACGTAATTATTTGTGCTGGCATAATTAAATCCTTCAATCAATAGACTTAAAAGTCAATTACTAGCTTAGAAAAACACACTGTCGTGTGGATAAGTGTACCAGTGAGCTAACAGTGTTCAAGTTTGTTTTGAAATCCATCAAGTGGATAATGAATAAACACGATTTTAAACAATATCGATTGCGAAAATTATAACACCCATCTGTGAAGCGCATGAGTCATCGTGTCAACGGTCCGATCTAGCGACGTCCGTAGATCATTCCTACGCCCTTCACCCACTCGCTGCGCATCGTCGGCTACATTCGGCTGTACTTCGTAATAAACAGCTGTTTTGGAGATCACCTGCTCCTACGCAGCGCGACAAAGTTGATGATAGCTGAGTGAGTAAGAGCGACTTAATTATCCAGTTAACACATGCCGCCTGATCATCATTATCTATTCGAATTTTGATTGCCAAAACCTACCTAATAATCGCCATAGATACCATACCCTGAAGCAGTAAAAATGATGATGCGACACTCACCTCCTAAAAGTCCAGCATCACCCCATGGCACCTCTGAACCGGATCTAAAAACATTATCCACATCTACGCACGATAAATGTAATGTAACCCAGAGAACAAAAAACGGGCAAACAATGAATTGGAGCGTATGGAAAACAAGATGAAGGAAATGAAGACTATGATTACCGAGCTAGTTTCAAAACAAACGCATCAAAGTGATAAAATGGATACCTTAAAGTCCGCATTAGACGATATTAGATCTCAAAACATGGCCATTAGTACATAAAATTCAGAAATTGGATTGTAAAATGAGGAAATTCAGTAGTCAATGGCATTTTTATCTGATAAATATGATAACGCTATTGTGGATATATCTAACTTACAGGTAGAGTGCAGCAAAACCAGACAGTAATAAACGCAGTGGAACGGAAAATTGACTTTTTGAAAAAAGTCTGAAACCGAGTTCGATTGAAATAAAAAACATCCCTAACTCAGAGCCTGAAACCAGTGAAAACCTCACAAACAAAATCCAGAAACTCGACTCAACAATCAGCCAGCCTTTGCAGAATAATGACATTAAAAATATCTTCCGCCTGAAGAGAAATACAGAGTCAACTGGTATGGTTATTGTGGAATTTTCGTCCCCTACACTGAAATAAAAATGTCTGACGTCTACTATAAATTACAACAAGATAAATAAGAAAATCGTCTCAACACTACGCTTTTGCACGAAAAGTGCCCTAAATATCCTTTGTACATATCTGAAGTCCTCACCACCATGACAAGACGTCTTCATTACCTAGCACGAGAATTTATAAAGAATAGTGACTATGAACAATGCTGGACGGCAAATGGAAAGGTATACGTGCGCGGGAAGCAGGGCATGCCCAGTAGATTAATCAAATCAGAAGATGATCTGAAAAACTTGCGCAAACGAAAGTGACTAAGCTCCTTCATTTCATTACACCCCCTGATCATCGAAGATCTTTTTTATCGTAGAGTTGAGAGTACTTCGTATCAATGAAACAAACTCTGTACTCAGAACGAAGACATTTAATAAATAATTTCTAGGTCTCTTATAGTTCGATTGGTAACGAAACCATAGCGCGAATTTAAACCGGCCAACGCCATCTATCGAGACACGAGGTAAACTTTTCAGCAAAATTGGTTTAGGTTTAGTCGAGTTAAATTATATAACGTAAACATTCCGCCCACCAAGGACCTAGTCCTTTCAAGCCGCCCACCATGACATAATAAAGACTAAATATAATGTGGAAAACTTCCGCGTTGTACTAAAGCCCTTGGTGTTCTAAGACTACCGTATTGACATAATCTTAACATAAATACCGTAATAAAATAGTACAGGATTTCATTTGTATAACATATACATGTGTTTACCTTAACGTTCCTAAAATAAGTGTTTGAGTGGACTGTATATTATATAATAAAATAAAGCGATAGCATTACGTTCATCATTCATCGTTGACAGGTAAAATGCATAGCTTGGAAGTTGGGCGTTTGACTCGGGAATCCTTACACTGAAGGGTAACTACGCGCACTAAGTTGTCTCTGCCAGGGTGTAATTCGATTACCTTCCCGTATAACCACTTAGCAGGTGGTAAATTGTCTTCCTTTATGAGGACAACATCACCAACTTTCGGATCGCGCGTACGTTTAGCCCACTTGTGTCGTTGAAAAAACATAGTTAAATACTCCTGAGACCAACGTTTCCAGAAAGATTGAATCATTCTTTGTGTCAATTGCCAACGTCTCAAGCTACTGACTGTCACGTGCTCATAATTATAATCTGGTGCTGTTACCAGTGGCTGACCGACCAAGAAATGTCCTGGCGTCAATGGGTTTGGATCTGACGAGTTCACACTAGACTGTGATAAAGGTCTGGAGTTCAGACACGCTTCAATTTGGGATAAGACGGTACTCAGCTCCTCAAAAGTCAGCGTCGATTCGCCAATCACGCGCTTGAGGTGATGCTTGGTGCTTTTGATCCCAGCCTCCCATAGACCTCCAAAGTTAGGAGAATGGGGCGGGATAAAATGCCATTCGGTTCCATTATTAGCCAATATAGGCGCAATTTCTCGGGGAAGAGATGCGCATTCATCGCGAAACATTGATTTAAGCTCCTTTGACGCCCCTACAAAGTTGGTGCCATTGTCGCTGTAAAGGTGACTACAATGACCCCGTCTAGCTACAAAACGTTTAAAGGTAGCAAGAAAGCCTTGAGAGGTCAGATCAGAGACCGCATCTATATGTACAGCGCGGGTTGCCATGCATACGAACAGACATACGTAGCCTTTGTACGACTTATGCCCACGACCCCTTTTTTTTTTTTTTTTTTTTTGGGTGGGAAATCATCAAATGACTTCTCCCGCTCTGGGTGGAGCGGGAGGGCGTGTCAGACTTTTACTGACTAAAACCCACCGTGTTCCTTCAGTTGCCTGTGCCAGGGCCACGGTTTTCTCTGTGGAATAACCCGCGACCCTGAGGCGTCGGCCCTATCGGACCCCGTCATTTTGTGCTGACATCTCTTTGAGGCGCGCGTGGAACACAACGCGCCGTCGACCCGGGCCTGGTCCTTACCGGACGGCGAGCTACCCATGGCTCGCCGTCCGCAAGCCCGCGCCTACGGTGGCCGGGAATCTGCTTGCGATTCCCGACGCCCAGGGCGTCTCCTGCGGCGACTAGGGGCGTGAGGGCGCAAGGCTCTCTCCCTCACGCGCTCCGCCTCCTCCTTTGCGAGCATTACTGCTTCGCAGAAGGAGGTGACGGCTTTCCATTCCCTCTCGCTCCGCACCATGGCCCGGACCAGGGCCGGACGCGAGAGATCGCCGCCGCCAATCGCCTCCGCGAGGACACTGCGGCGCTCCGCCCAAGCTGGGCATACCTCCACCGTATGCTCCACCGTGTCCTCCGGGCGATCCACACAATGGCGACACCCGGGCGTTTCCTCCCGCCTTATGCGAAACAGGAACCTCCCGAAACAACCGTGTCCGGTGAGGACCTGTGTCAGGCGGAAGGTGAGGACGCCGTGGCGCCTCTCCAACCACTCCTCAAAGAGGGGACTTACCGCCGCTATTGTGGCGTGCCCAGCACTGGGTTGCGACAATCGCACCCTCCATGTCGCCATGAGATCCCGCCGGAGCTCTGTCCGCTGTACCGTGATTTGTCGCGGCAGCGGAGCTACACCCCGGCGTTTTGCCTCCTCGCGCCACTCCCATACGTGCGCGAGGGCTTTTGCCTCCAATGCCCACGACCCCTTGCTGTTCTTATTTGAATCGGTCCCGCGTAGTCGACACCTGAATGAAGAAAAGGCTTACTTGGAGTCACTCTGCATGGTGGTAACTGACCCATCAATTGGGTTTTTGTTACGGCTGCATGACGAATACACGGTACGCATTCGCGGATGTGAGCCTTGATCAAGTTCTTTGCACGAGTAACCCAATATTTTGACCTAAGAAAATTAAGTGTTAATTGGGGTCCACCATGCAGTACACGCTCATGAGCATCTGATATGAGTAATCTAGCAAAATGGGATTGATGAGATACTATGATAGGATGCTTCATGTCATCACTTACTTGTGCATTTTGGATCCTACCCCCTACTCTCATCAAGCCCTTATCATCCAAGTAAGGGTTCAATGAAGACAAACCGCTGCTTTTGCTGACGTCTCTTCCGGCTTGTATTGCCTTTATTTCTGTCTCAAACCAAACCTTTTGACTTTGCTTGAGACAGCAATGCATGGTGTCCACAATCTCAGAAGCTGCAAGGTAAGGTGGCAACTTTGTCCGTGTTTCTCTGGCAATCTTAATTTTCAGGAATCGTTTGCAATAGGTGAGAGTTCTGATCAACCTACGGAACGATGAAAACCTGGACCACATCAGTTCAATCGGGTGATCGTCTATCTATGCTGCATGAACCTTCACAGATTTTAGTTCCAGTTTAGTCATTATAGCCTTAGGTCTGCAGTATTCTATGGTATCCGCCAGCAACCACGACGGTCCATGTTTCCAAAGCGAGTCTTCCAACAAAGATGTGGACGTTGTACCCCTCGAAGCAATGTCCGCTGGATTGTTTTTCGTATCTATATAATGACATTGAGTAGAATCAAGGGCATTAAGAATTTCAGACGTCCGGTTTGCGACGAAGGTTTTCCATCTACTCGGGTGATCGCTCAACCAAGCCAGCACGACCGTTGAATCTGTCCAAGCATGTAAGTTGGATTTTTGGACATTCAAGACACAAGCCACTTCTAAAAGTAATTTGGTAACTAAAACTGCGCCACATAGTTCCAGTCGGGGTATAGAAATTTGTTTAATCGGAGCCACCTTCGTTTTTGCAGTTACCAGATTACAGTGGACTCGACCTTCGGCCTCGATGACTCTGATGTAAACAACCGCGGCGTATGCCACGCTTGACGCATCAGAAAAACCATGCAGTTCAACCGATTGATCATCGCTTTTTCCTTTCAGCCACCTAGGTATTCTAAAGTTGTTGAGTGTGTGCAACCCACTACGATAAGACTGCCACTCTGTTAAAAGATCCTCAGGCAGTTTCTCATCCCAATCCAAACCAGCGATCCATAGTTTTTGGATGAAGATTTTAGCGGTAATTATACATGGTGTAATCCAACCTAGCGGATCATATAAACGTGATATCTCCGATATAACTGTCCTTTTAGTTTCAGATGTAGACAGCGGCAACGGCGACTGTGTTGAAAAGGGTAAGTTTACAGTATAATGGAATTCATCAGAATTGCGATTCCAGGTAAGTCCTAGAATTCTAGTAGTTTCATCTTCCTTTATTTCCAGATCTCTTCCAGTGTCCAGCCTTATCTGTTTCAGCAACTCTTCACGGTTACTTGTCCATTTTTGCAAAGTGAAACCTGTTTTATTCAATAGTTCATTAAACTCATGATATATTTTTACCGCTTCATCATCAGTCTGACAACCTGTCATTAGGTCATCCATGTAGAAATCTGTCTTAACCCTGCTAGCAGCGCATGGATACGATTGACCTTCATCGCTTGCAGTTTGCTGCAATGCCTTGACTGCCAGGTAAGGTGCACTAGATGTTCCAAATGTAACTCTCAACAGCCTGTATTCTTTTATATCAGAATTAACATCATCTCGCCATAAAATCCTTTGAAAGTCCACATGGTCATCAGCTATTTTAACTTGGCGATACATTTTTATAATATCTGCTACCAAGCATACTGGATGTTGTCTCCACCGCATAACTGTATGACGTAAATCTGCCTGTAACAGTGGTCCTACCATTAAGGTGTCATTCAAGGAAACTCCATCGGATCCCTTGGATGACGCATCAAATACCACTCTTAATTTTGTGGTCGACTTGTCTTCGCGGATTACAGCATGATGCGGTAAGTAAACAGCGCCAACTTTATTCTTGTCTTTTTCATTAGAAATCTCTTCCATATGACCTAGTGATAAATATTCCTTTATAACCGACGTATATTGTCCTTTAAGCTCGCAATTTTTAGCTAGCTTCCGTTCAAGACTGTATAATCTTTTTAACGCTATTTCCTTAGTGTTGCAGGGCGTTTTACTGGATCGAAAAGGCAGTTTTACAATGTAGTGACCATCTGCATCCCTACATGTGGTAGCAGCAAAGTAGTCTTCACATGCTTGCTCTTCAGGGCTAAGAATTGACTTTTCAGAGCAGGTTGGCTCTGCCTCAAGTTCCCAAAACTTTTTTAGGATTTCATTTTCTTCGACCTTAGCGTGCATGCTTATAATTACATTGTGACAAGACATCACTCCATAATCATCGCTGACTTCTCCCGATATGATCCAACCAAGGTAAGTATCTTGAGCCATTGTTTTACCCATAGGGTCCTTGATTAAGCCTTCTTTTAAGACTTTAGTATAGACTCCCGATCCTAACAAAATGTCGATTTTGTTAGGCTTATAGAAATTTGGATCAGCCAAATGATTAATACTATTCAGCTCTAGCCAATCCACCAACTTGAATTTCCTTTCAGGTAAAATCGAAGTCACCTTACTCAGCACATAAGCATTTATTTGAAGGGTGAAGTCAGGATCCCATAAAGACTGAATGTTAACTCTAACCATAAATTTTGACGTTAGACCGCTCTGACCTCCCCCTACACCTGAGATAGACGTTTTAACTGCTATCTTTTTTAACTTTAATAACTGAACAGCAGATTCCGTAATAAAGGAAGCTTGTGAACCCTGGTCTAACAGGGCTCTCAAAACTTGTGGATACCCATTTTTCGACCTAACCTTAATAACGGCTGTAGCCAGTATAACTTGACTATGAAAACTTTTCGAAAAATGGGTTGAAATATGAGGTTCAGCCGTGATCTCGTTCTGTGGCATTTCCTTTTGCAACGGAGACATAGAACAGCTCGCCTGTGCTTCTGAATCAGTTTTTAGATGCAAGAGAGTGTGATGCTTTTTGTTGCACATTTTGCATTTGGGATTTACTCGACAATTAATATTAAGATGACTTGAGCGAAGGCAATTGAAACACAAACCACGAGATTTAACTATTTGACGACGCTGATCGACGGTCTCCTGAGCAAACTTTTTACAATAACACAAGAGATGCTCCTCGGAACAATGAGGACAGGATATTTTTGAAACTACGTGAAATGCTTTAGTACTATCTTTAGATTTGCTACTTTGAGGTTCTACAAATTCCAAAGCCCGAAAACGTTTATCCAAAAAGTCCCGAAAATCGTTTAAGGTGGGAAGTTCCTCGCAAGATTGACTTACCTGTAATTCCCACTGCTTCCGAGTCTCAACGTCCAACTTGGAGCCAATCAAATAAATAATAATAATATCCCAAGAGTCTACTTGCACCCCTAGATTTGACAATTCATGTAAGCAATCGGTCGTAGTATCTAAAAGCTCCTTGAGAGCAATAGATGACTCGGCCGTCATTTGTTTTTGGTTTAGTAAACGCTTGAGAATACAATTGGCTAAAAATCTCTTATTATTGTAACGACTGTTTAACAGAGTCCAACATTTGTTATAATTTGCATGCGTGATTGGTATGTGCTTTATGAGTTGTGATGCTTCACCTGACAACTGAGATCTTAAATAGTGTAAACGTTGTACATCATCAAGCGATTGGTTACTATCAATAAGTGACAAAAACAAATCTCTAAACGTTGACCATTCCTGATATTTACCACTAAAAACAGGAATTGTTATTTTGGGCAATTTAACAATTGACCTCATTTTCGGTTGGCTATGGTCTGGTGAGACATCACTAATTTCAGAAGACTGAAATTTAGGTAAAGCATTTTTTAATTCTACTTTACAGGTTATAAAAGTGTCTGTAACCGCTTCAAACACGTCATTTTTGATGTAACTGGTGGCACTCAATTCACTTTCTGTGTAGTTGACCAAAAGCTCTTCATGTTTTCTTGTGAAATCTTCAAACTGTTTATCCAACAACTCCAAACGTGAGTCCACATATGCCTGCTTTATTCTGTCTTTTGGAGATTTTTTGAAGTTAATTAGCCCTTTCTGAATGCGACCTTTAATGTCTTCCAACAGCCTTAACTTAGCCTCCATGATTCCAAATAAAACTTTGGTATATGCAATTAATCGATGTTGTCTAATTTGCTAAGTGTCAATTTGGAATTTTTCTAAGTGTTTGAACTGTACTTTAATTCTAGGTGAAAACGGGCATAGATTCGTGGTCTCTCCAATTTTTGACGAATTATTCTAAGTCCCAAGTTTCTTGCAAATTTTTACAAGTCTCTGACACTTGGAACTGTCAATGAAACAAATGTACTCACAGTTTTAATTTGCACTTATATCACTTTCCTATAACACTCCACTTAGTTTCGTCGACCTCGCTCCGCTCAGCTCAGCTTCGTCGACCACGCTCCGCTTAGCTTCGTAGACCACACATGTTTAGGTCAGCTTCAAACGCACTAATTCGACCAACTTGCTGATGCTTAACTCTCAACTCCAGAGAGAGCTTTTAGCTTTTTCAAAAAATCGTTCCGGTTCGTAGGACCTTATGATCATCGAAGATCTTTTTTATCGTAGAGTTGGGAGTACTTCGTATCAATGAAACAAACTCTGTACTCAGAACGAAGACATTTAATAAATAATTTCTAGGTCTCATATAGTTCGCTTGGTAACGAAACCATAGCGCGAATTTAAACCGGCCAACGCCATCTATCGAGACACGAGGTAAATTTTTCAGCAAAATTGGTTTAGGTTTAGTCGAGTTAAATTATATAACTTAAACACCCCCTCTTATTTAAATTACCAAAATCTGTTTTGTTTATAATTTTTATGCTAAATATTACTAACCAACAACTAATTTACACATATCTACACTACTACGTCAGGGAGTGACGTCACGGACGCTTTACGGTACTCATCAGCTGTTCGTGTCTACACGATTATAAAATTAAACAACAATAGATTCCGCGTTACATTTGTGCATATGTTATCTCCGGAGTGTTTATTACGCGTGTGATCGTTTTCAAGGCAAATATACAGCAGTTCGGTGGAGTAAATCCGTAAAAACAAATTGTCACTTTTTCGTTTGTAGTTGGTTGGAAGTTTTTTGTGACACCGGTACCTCCAAAAATTTTTTTTTTTTTTTGACTTTTGACAACTATTAGCCCTATTCACCACAGATTGTACAGTTTTGGTCAATAATCTTTGGGTAGCAAGCGCCATCTAGCGCCGCATAAGAAACTTAAAAGACGTGTGCGCCATCTATCTGGTCCTGTCCATATTACGTGCGAACATAATATGGTGAAGTGTGCAGCCTGTGGAAGGTTTCTGTCGGCAAAAGGGGGCGCATCGTGTGGTAACTCCGCATGCCACAACCGATACCATCTCGCGTGTTTATTATTGCCCGATCCTGCCCAAATAAGTAGCGATTGGCTGTGCCCCGAGTGCAGAAAGAAGTTGCCCAGGGGAGATAATAGCGCCACACCCGTCAAGGACTTGGGTAGTGGTCCCACTGCAATTACAGAATCGTCAGCAGTGGCAGCAGCCCCTGTTGCGGCAGCAGTTGCATCTCCGGTTGCAGCACCAGCCCAGGGCGCCATGCTAAGGTCACCTGTCGCGGTGACTCAGGCTCGAGGCAGTGCGACCAAGCCCACCGTTGCAGTGGCTAAGGTACTGTCTCGAGATGAGAGCCAACAGGGAGCTGAAGGTGAGCCTTCGCCGGATACGCAGCTGACCCTCCGTGAGGAGATTCGGCTCTTCCGATCCGAGCTGCGGGAGGTTCGGGACGAAATGAGGGAATTTCGTCGTGAAATGGCCGGCCTGCACTCGTCGATAGGAGTCTGTACCGAGCGGGTTGACAGCCTGGAGAGCAGAGTCGAAGCTCTAGAGACTAGGCAAAGTGCTGCAATGCCGCCGGATGGCAATGTGAGACGGCTCGAGCAGGTTGTACTGGAGTTGCGGCTCGAACTCAATGACCGGGAGCAGGATTCGCTTGGCTCCGATCTGGAGATAGCAAACATCCCGGAGATTCCCGGTGAAAACGTATTGCACACCGTCGGGCTAGTGGCGGCGAAGCTCGGGGTGACTCTGGACGAACGGGATATAGTGTTCGCGCAACGGGTGGGCCTGCGAGCTGAACGAGAGGTACGAACGAGCTCTGCGGGCGGTTCGAGTCCGGTCGGTGGAGCGAGCCCAGTGGGAGCAGCGGCCACGGCAGCGACAGCGCGCGGGCGGCGCATCGTGGTGCGCCTGACGCGGCGCGCACTGCGCGACGACCTGCTGCAGAGCGCGCGCGTGCGGCGCGGAGCCACCACCGCGGACTTAGGACTCCCCGTACCCCCCCGTCGCTTCTTTCTGAACGAGAGGCTCACCAAGAACAACAAACATTTATTCTACCGGGTGCGTGAAGCTGGCAGCCGTCTCGGGTGGAGGTATACATGGACAAAGTTCGGCCGCATTTTGGCTAAGCAGGGTGACGGTAAGCCCACCCACTGCATTCGCTCAGAGGAGGACCTAGCGCGTGTTTTTTGTTGTGAGGTGTCTATTGCAACGGATGTTTAATGATATGGTCACTGGCAAACACCATGATACGGCAAAACTTGTACTTTACCTTTTTTTATTTGATTTGTGTGCTCATGCGTATTTAAGCTTGGTTTGTGCAAACTTTTCTTGTGTCTCGCCGGCTTTTCTTGTGTCTCAGTATATCTTGATTTCTTATAATGGCCTACCTGTTCGACTTGTGACTACCTATGTACATGTATGTGCTACATTTTCACTCGCTATTTTCAAGTCTTTAATATTTATTATGCTATTTTTGTTTTTACGGATTTTATATATTTGTACACTTTGGCTGACTGTGTATATTTCTGCAATAGTTACACTACTTCATTTGATATTACTACGAATCACACCTAATGCTATTTTTTTGATTTCATTTACATCTCACATTTTTATGCAAAAGTTTACACTACAAAATACTCCTTATACTAAATATATAAAAAAAACTAATATTCCTGTATGTATACACATCTATGTACAAAAATGAACAAAACAAGAAATCTAACAGTTGGATTATTTAATGCGGGGTCACTGGGTTCGCGCCATGAGGAGTTCCTTGTCGCCATGGATAGCCTAATGGTAGACATAATGGCGATAAATGAGACCTGGCTTAGGCAGGGAGAGGAGGGTCGCGCGCCGACGGTACCGGGCTACCGGCTGCGACACGTGCCGCGCGCGCGCACAGTGCGCGGCGGGCGCGGGGGCGGCTTCTACGTGCGCCGCGGGGTGCGCGTGCGCGCCGTGCCGCACCCGCCCGCGCCGCAGGTCGAGCAGATGTGGCTCAGGCTCAACATTAACTCGCAGTCGGTGATCATCGGCACCGCATACAGGCCGCCGTGGCTGGATGTGAATGTCTTCCTGGATGCGATCACCGATTCTCTTTCCTCCTTTGCTAGCGCGGATAAGGTTGTCTTGCTTGGTGACTTCAACATTAATATGTTAAACCAGCTGGAAAATAAAACGAAACTTCTTAACAATTTTTTACTATGCTCCAAATTAAAGCAAATTGTTACTGAGCCTACCCATTTCACAGATCATAGTGAAACACTAATAGATGTTGTGTGCACCGATGCCCGTGTCTGTAGGGTTTCTGTATCACACATACCAGAGCTTGGCCAACATGCAATGATATCGGTTGAACTTAATTTTAAGTTAGAGAAACCTTCCCCACACTGGATCACCTACAGGCCACTTAAAGATATACTGCTTGAAAATTTTAATGACGATTTGAATAAGATGGACTGGGAATATATTGAAAGTCTGGAGGATGTGAACTCTATGGTAGCAACCTTTAATGAATATATTTTGAATCTTTTTGACTTACACGCACCCCTTAAAAAAGTTTTAATTAAAGAAAAGTCTTACCCATGGATAACATACACTGTCAAGGAAATGATAAAGTTGCGTGACAAGTGCCATGTTAAATCTAAAGCTACTAAATCGTTACATCACATAAACTCATACAAAGAGCTTAAATACTTGGTCCGGGCCGCTTTTGTTACTGAGAAGTGTGCTTATTTTAAAACTTATATAAATAAAAACATCAAACAGCCAAAAAAGTTATGGAGCCATATTAAATCCTCAATAGCGGTAACAAAAAAACCAGAGCACAGTTTGCCGCATTTCTGTAACAACCCTGAGAAAATAAATGAAAATTTTTTGAACGTGCCTGGCAGTGGTAGGGTTGGTACCGCAGACTTGAATTACTTTGACCATCACAGATTCAGTAATAGTCACTTTCAGCTTGAGACAGTTGATGAAGACATGGTGCTGAGGATTTTGCGTGGTCTTAAGTCGAATGCCCAGGGATCTGACGGTATATCCCTGGAGATGCTGATGATGACTCTTCCTCGTACTCTTGCAGCTATAACGGCCATCGTCAACCGTTCCATTGCCTCTTCCTCCTTTCCGGATCTGTGGAAATTGGCTATAGTAAGGCCCATACCCAAGGTATCTAATCCCGCGAGCGTCAAGGATCTTCGCCCAATTAGTCTGTTACCATGTCTCTCAAAGATTCTGGAGAAAGTTGTCTCTAACCAGCTTCGGGCATATCTTGAGCAGCACGGTATTTTGCCACTGGCTCAATCGGGATTTCGTAAGGGGCACAGCACAGCCACAGCTCTTCTTGATGTGGTTGGAAATATCCTCGAAGCTAGAGATCAGGGAATGGGCACCATGCTTGTGCTGCTGGATTTTTCACGTGCCTTTGACTCAATCAATACCTCCCTTCTCCTTTCCAAGCTGTCTTACTATGGATGTCAGCCCGAAACAGTTCAATGGTTTCAGAGTTACCTGAGTAACCGTTCTCAGTTTGTGCAGGTGACAAGTGACAGTGATGGAGGTGTTTTGTCCTCTAGTCCCAAGCAAGTGAACCGGGGCGTACCGCAAGGATCGATCCTGGGCCCTCTTCTTTTCATTCTGTACAGTACCGACATCACCAACTGTCTGGTCAACACCAAGTTCCATCTATATGCTGATGATCTGCAGATGTATCTCTCATTTCGCCCTCAGCACTCTGCAGAAGCTGTAATGAGAATGAACGAGGATTTAGATAGGATTTCAGCATGGTCAAAAAGAAACTCTCTGGTTCTAAACCCAGTTAAGTCTAAGTACATTCTCATGGGATCAAGAGATTTTCTAACAAAAATGTTAGGGTACACTCTAAACTTGAAGATTGATGGGTGTTCTATTGATAGGGTGCAAGAAGCCCGTAATCTTGGGGTGGTGTTTGATGAGCACCTGCATTTTGAGACGCACATCATGGAGGCAGTACGCAACTGCTTTTACCGGCTCAAGCTTTTGTACCGTGTACGGCCCTACATAAGTGTGGATATGCGTGTCATGCTGTGTGAGTCACTGGTTTTATCTAAGCTGAACTACGCTGACACTGTGTATGGTGCGTGCATTCTCTGTAGAAGCGAAAAGTTGATACAAAGAGTGCAGAATGCATGTGCGAGATTTTGCTTCAATGTCCCTCCCCGATCTCATATAACCCCATTTTTAAATAAGGGCAACTTGATGAGAATGTCAGACCGCAGAAAGCTTCATCTGGCTACCCTACTCTTTGGCACCATTCTCACAAAAAAACCAGAATATCTTTATAGGAAATTGACTTGGTCACGAGATATAAATCAAATTAAAACAAGAGCATCATCTTACCTCCTGTTGGCCTCAGCGCACAAAACTGCTGCATTCCGTGGATGCTTTAAATTTGCTGCTTCTCGCTGCTGGAACGACTTGCCACCTCCTTTTCGTGCTATAAAAACAGTAAGAACTTTTAGTACTAAATATAAACAACACTTGTTACGCATACAAAAGGAAACTTCTTTCTGAACTCACCCTGGGACTGCACGCAGTTTTTTGTTGGTGGCCATAGTAGTCTTGTGTTCCTAGTAATAAGATGTGCTTCGTTCGCTTTGTTTTGCTCGGTGATTATTTGCACAACACAACACATCCCAGTCAGTCATACACACCACAATACTTTATAATTTATCTTCAACACTTATTTGCCATAACTATTATTTACTCATTGTTTTATTAGCATTAATTTCTTTTCGTTTTAAAATGTAAACAATTAGTTTAAGTTTTTTTTTTTTTTTTTATGTAAAACACATTGACAGCCGGCTGCGCCCGCGTCTCATCGTTTGACATAGACTAAATATTGTTTAATGTTTATTTGAATAGTCTGTCCCACAGACAAGTGATGTTGGAGCGTCGGGCGTGGCGTACACATATATATTTTTTTTTAATTGTACACTAAATAATACGGTTTATATTTATTTTTGTTGCCGTATATAGTAACTTATTTATTTATTTACTTATCATTTTATTTTATTTTTAAATCCCATATTAGGATTTATTGATGTCCGTATATGTGTCCGTGGCATCATTATCGGACCTTGTCAGAATATCAGCGCTGCGTTATTTATTTTTTTAAATATCGCAGCATTATGCTGAGATAGGAGCCTTTTTGGCCTCGCACAGGTCTTTTTACTGTTTTTTGTTTTTATTCTGTTTGTTTATACATTGTTTGTTATTTTTTTATTTTTTACCATTTGTATTCCCTGTGCGTGTCCCAAATAAAATATTTTTCTTTTTCTTTCTTTCTTTCTTTCTTTCTTTACTACTTTAAAATCATATTAAGAATCTCTTCATTATCAATTACAAATAAAACAAACACTATTTCACTATTTTCACATTATATTATATATTATACATACCTCATACATACATACACGTAATAATTTGCACGGTCGGTTTACGAGAACACATTATGTTGCTAAAACACTTCTCCATAGAACCATAATTTGCGTCGTAGTTGCATTAACTTTGAAACACAGAATTAAAAGCAATAATAAAAGTTTTAACATTGAGAAATATATCGTTAAACTTCTATAATTTACTGAACACACAAAATATCGATTTAGTCTCTGTCTTGGACTCGGCGAACCGTGACCTTGACAACTGTGTTCCGCCTAATTTGAAGCCAAACTTGTCACTCAAAATACTGAATCAAAATACCCGTAGTATTACAAAAAATATTTCAGGTTTCCATACAGTCCGAGCTAGAACAAAAATTCAATGGGATATTATTACATTAACAGAGTGCTGGCTTCCTGGCACACATAGCATAGTAAATTCCCTAAAGTCTTTAAAAGATCAATCATACACCCGATCTACAAGAGTGGGGACAGAAGCCGTGTCAGCAATTATAGGCCTATAGCTGTTTTACCAGCCCTGTCAAAAGTTCTAGAGAGGATAATGAACAACAGGCTTGTTGAGTACCTCGAAAAACATAGCCTTCTATCTCCAACACAATACGGTTTTCGGTCTGGAAAATCAATGTCCGACGCAGTACATGATTTGACAAACTATGTTGTCACTAACGTGGACAAGGGGAAAAAGGTGCTGGGCATATTTTTAGACCTTGCTAAGGCATTTGTCATGGTTTCTGTGCCCATTCTCACCCAAAAAATGGAGAGTTTGGGAATAAGAGGGCTTCAAGTTGAACTTTTTGTGAACTTGAGTGAGCGTACCCAGTGCGTTAAAATAGATGAACACATTAGTGACAAACAAACTGTCTCATATGGAGTCCCTCAAGGAAGCGTGTTAGGTCCCACTCTGTTCCTTATGTATATTCATGACCTGGGTATGCTCACACTCCTCAGGGGTAGAATTATAACATTTGCAGATGACACGGCGCTCCTCTTTAGCGCTGATACATGGGACGACGTTTTTTCAAACGCGCAATCGGGCTTTAATACTGTGTTAAGTTGGTTACGCAGTAATGTTCTAACACTCAACGGGGAGAAAACCAATTATATAACCTTTTCTCTTACAGCAAATGGTAACGTCCCAAAGACCCCAGCGCCCTACACAATAATAGCACACGATTGTCCAGAACCGCACCATAACCATATATGCACCTGCGCTCACCTTTGCAGTACTAGGCATGTTAAGTATCTGGGAGTTATAATCGATGGTACCCTTAGATTCCAGGAACACATTGAAACATTAAAAACCAGCTTGCGCAAGCTAATATATATACTCAAAACCTTGAGACTGGTGGCTGATGACAAGTTTAAGAAATCAGTATACTTTACTTTGGCTCAGTCACTCTTAACCTACTGTATCTTTGTCTGGGGAGGTGCTCCAAAAACTACAATGATTGAGTTGGAGAGAGCCCAGAGAGCTATCTTAAAAGTGTCTTCATTCCTGCCTTACCGCCATCCCACAGAGCTCTTATACAAGGAGGCTAAAGTTTTGACAGTGCGTCAACTATTTATTCTAAGCATCATCTTAAAACAGCACTCATTAATAACATATCATCCCACGGCCTCACATCTCAAAAGAGATACAACCCCGTAGACCGCCGTCTACTACACCAATCAACTGCCCAGCGGTTTTCTAAGCGGTTCTTCTGCCACCTAGGTGGTTTTCTATATAACAAAATAAACAGGATGTCACCTATAGTTAACCTCACTAAAACTATGTGCGAAATTAAAGTTACTGCCCTACTACAACAACCAAATTACGAGGATACTGAATACTTCCTTACCTCTTTGGTGTAATTAATATCGCAGCTATAGCAACCTAACAAAATATAAACCTACCAAAAAGTGCCTAACACACATACACACACCCACACGTCGCTCACACTGACCAACACCAACACACACAACTCCACACATAAATAAATTATTAAACAAAATTAGTTTCACTAATATTTGAGCCACCAATGTTTTTATAATTCTTTTGTTGGTTGTCAGTGTACAAGTACATATCAAAATTAAATGTAAAACTTTGTAAAACGGCGGAGACCTGGTGTCCTGAAATACAGGCCTAGAGCTTAGTTTTGGCACCAGTCTCTCACAATATTACAGTGTTGACTGACTCTGAAACTATGTAATATGTATGTTTGTTATATTGTGGTGAGAAAAAAAAAAACATTCCTTGACGTGATCATGGACTTGTGTTTATTCAGAATATTATTTACTTTTATTTATAAGGATATTTAAATCTCCTCGCCTTCATACTTACGCATAAGATACATTAAGACCTTTCCTGATAAAGACGACGTATTGCCTTTATCAGAAGTGGAATTACAAGTGCTAGGAGGAGACCAGTGAAATAACTAACTTAAAACAATAAGTGATCAGTGAAGTTATCAATGAACAGCTGTGTGCAAACTTCTTAAAATTAGAAATGGAAATTCTTGTAACGCCTAATCTTTGTAAGTTACGCAAGCGGTCCATGTAAGCCACCTTTCAATTAAACTTTAAACCAAGTTTAATTATTGTTAACAGTCAAGTTTTGTTGTGGCCTTGATGTATTAGGCCTTATTTAATTCTTTGAAGGGACAAGGGCTGCTTTTTTGTTAACCAAACTTTAAGAGTCAGTATTTACATGGGCAAAAATTAAGGAAATTCTACTTGATAAGTTTGGAGCAGATAAAAATTATTTTATTGAAATGTAATGGTTTCAGTTAGGGAATAGAGAAACAGCTATGTGACCCTTATCAACCTTGATTTTAAATAGGGAATTACAATGGGTTTCATTATGTTTATCCGTTCAACGGTAAAGTTTTATATGAAGATGATTAAATTCACACATCATTACTACTAGATCATTAACAATTCAAATGTGTCTGTGATTTGTTTGATTGAAATAAATGCTTTGAGTTTTTGAGCTCCACTCTTTAGTTTCCTTTAAGACACTCGAAGAGAGGCTTCTAATTCGTTTGAAAAACTAGAAACTTTAACAATAGGCCTCAACTTAATGACACATGGATTGGAGGGAGTGGTCACGTATATGCATACATGGAGACAGGCCTTCTTCCTATAGGAGTGGGCGGAACCCACGCAACGCAACCTGCTACAATCCTTACATACTCCGTAGTGGTCACGATTGTGGAAATAGCGGTATCAAGCTTTAAGAGAGCCACAAGCGAAGCAAATCTGAAAATGAAGCTTGTTATAAAGATCAGATTTGCAAATATCTGATGATGTGAGGCACCCTGTCAACATCATTTGGAAACAAGTTTAAAGAACATTCAATCGCAAGTTCAATGTTTCAAATTCCCAGTATGATGCTTGTAACATATTTTTTTTAATTTTTAGGGTTCCGTACCTCGAAAGGAAAAAACGGAACCCTTATAGGATCACTTTGTTTTCCGTCCGTTCGTCCAACCGTCCGTAAGTCTGTCTGTCAAGACCCTTTTTCTCAGGAACGCGTGGAGGTATCAAGATGGAATTTTTATCAAATACTCAAATCTAGTGTTCCTTAGAGCTGTGAATAAATCAAACTTATAAGTCAACGCAATCAAAAGATACACCCGTTTATACCGCAAATTTTCGACACTCGCAAGGGAATTAAAACCTACAGGGTACTCCGTGAACTCAAAATCTTGAAATTTGCAACGTCTTATAGCACAGATAAATGAAAAATTGCGAAAACCGTAATTTTTTTGTTACATCATTTAATAAAAACATTTTTAATAATTTTACACTGACTACCCGTTCCTCATGAACGCGTGTGAACTTTTACTTATATACCTACAGGTTTGTACGGAACCCTAGGTGCGTTAGTCCGACTCGCACTTGGCCGGTTTTTATACGTGTTGATACTATTACAAACCCAATTATCATACACAAATTAGTGTTTGAGCGGGTATTCGTGTTGAAATGAATAGTGATGATTGTATGTGTGATCTTCTGAACTATGTTCTATGATTTGGTTTCCGGACTTATTCCTTCAAGGGTACCATTATGCGTGGGCAATGGCAGCCGTCATTGGTTATTCCAACCAGCCCACCTCCCTCCAGAAGTTGATCAAATCTCCTTGCTTCTATGGCATACACCAATTGTATGATGCCCACACATTCCGACTGGTATGCGGTGTTGGACATTCCTTGCGGGCTGAATATGTTTATGTTAAGGTTGTGTGAGACGGTCTTTGATCCGCCAGTGTATGTACTCACTCTTTCAGCACTGAGTAGACACACTGTTTCTCTGTGAGTATTATGTTGTGGTGCTTTTGAAACTAGTTTTGTTTCGGGCCTAATCACAGGGTGATGCCATCATTAATCACATCGTCTTTGACGTCTGTTTGATTCTAGAATCTTTGCGAATTTTTACGGTTCCTGACATAAAGCGCCTGAAGGCGGCTAGGGATGCCTCCTCCCGCATAATGAGGCGTAGGGTGGTAGTCCAAGCATTGCCTATAGGGCAGCAGAGCTTGTAGTTCTCATACAGCCTAGTGATAGCTACACAAGCAAACCGCTGCAGTGTTTAGAAGTCTTTTTTTTAAGGTTGTGTGCTCCTGGGTGACCAGACTAGTGAGCCGTTTGTGATAATTGGTCGGATTACTGTGGTGTATAGCCAGCAGGTGACCGTGGGGCTAATACCCCAATTATTTTAATTATGAACAAAATCGCTTCATTTATCAGGTTACAAACTCATTTTTGGCTTAAAGTAGATTGTAAACACACAGGACTTATCATTAACCGTCGCCTGACCTGACAGAAGGGGCTAAAACTTTGTTCTTCTGTGTACGTAATTGTACAGGAAAATGTAAAAGAAGGATTGCACCACTTCAGGGTTAATTATTATTAAAAATAGAATCCAAAGTGAAGTTAAAATGTTAAAATAAAAATTAAATACACAGTTGCGGAATAGGTAAACAGGCGAAAATGTTATGAATGTACGAGAAAACGTGATATAAAATAATGGGTGGTAAATCTTTGTTACACTAGTTTATGAACTAGGAAATCGGTTGCAATCGGCCTTCAAACGATTATTATCTTATGAAGATAACATAAGTAATCCCGATTGAAACAGTCTTGGTTAAAAACCAACTAGCATAAGGACCCGAGGGGTATTTTTACTAAAATGTTAATTAAATGTAATGGTTTAAAGTATCGAGTTCAACCTGGTGAAGCGCAGCCTTAATGTGTTGGTTCTGACGGACCGTAACCTTGGAGTATTAAAGTAAATTACTAAGTTAAAAACCAACTAGCTTATGAATATTAATCCTAGGGGTTTTATAACTAAAATATTAGTTAAATGTAATGGTTTAAAGTATAGAGTTGATCCTGGTGAAGCGCAACCTCAATGTGTTGATTGTGACGGATCTTAACTTTGGAGTATTATACCCTTCGATGGTGGTTGGTGCCACGTACATGTATCGCGGGCCAGAACGGCCCGCGCCATTCGCCTTTCGCCTTCCTTCATAAATAGTAAAACCAAAGCCAACATTTCTATGTCATTTGCTAAAAGATCTTGAGGGCCATCAAACCGATTCCCTTCCTCGTGTTCAATAACAGTTGCTCATATGTAATGTTCAGTAGTTGTAAATGGCTGCGTGTGATAAACTGTCACGTACATTTATCAAGTGTTTCAGTTCTAACGTAGACAGGATACTCTACCTGATCATAAAAGGACATAATATTGTGTAGTGATTTGTTTATGAACAATGTGTACTTTGCAGGTAACAACAACAGCATCGCATGAGATATAATTTTTCTAGGGTCGCGTTTATTTGGCGCAGTGGTTGAGCGATCGGCTGCTGCGCTGCGTGTCGCGGGTACGATTCCCGCACGGAACAAATATTTGTATGACCTACAAATAGTTCCGGGTCTGGGTGTCTTGTCTATGTGAGTTTTCATGTTTGTGAACGCACCCATGATACAGGAGTAATTCCTAGTGTGGGGCAACGTTTAAAAAAAAAAAAAGAAAAAAAAAACTAATATAGCAGTTTTTGAAAAGCGAGCTAAAAGGTGAAGCGGAAAAGCTAGTCCAACACTTAAACATCAGTTCGGAAAATTATCAACTATGTTGGGACATCTTAAATCATAGATACAACAACGAAAAGCTCATCTTTACCTCGAAAATTAACGCACTTCTAGCAATACCTACAATGCAGAATCAAGCAGATTATCCAATCAAGAGGATGTTGGGTTCTACCAACGAATGTCTTAACGCCATAAAGAATCTCGGTGTCAACATATCAAACTATGACCCACTTATTGTGCACCTGCTGACTCTGAAAATGGACAGCGAGACGCATGGGGAATATATTCAATCGCTAACTGATCCCAGAGCACCACCGACACTCGACGAATTCCTTAGATTCCTGGAAAACTAATACACTGCTCTTGAATCATCTCGGCGAAAGCAGTATACTCCAAAATCAAAGCAAGAGAGATTCAACAAAAAAGAATCGGAACATCAGCCTAACAAACAAAGCAAACCTAATCAGCACAATAATAAGAACGATGAAGGCAAACCATTTTTCCGAAATTCAACATTTAAAAGTTTTGCTACGAACAAAGCATATTGTCCACTTTGCAATGACAACCACGGACTTTTCCGCTGCAAAACATTTTTAGAATCTAGGCCAGAGGCCAAAAGAGATATTGTGAAACAATTAACCTATGCAAAAATTGTCTCCATGATCACAAAGACAAGCCATGCTATGCTACTCGGAAACAAAATGCAGAGTATGCCAGGAAAAGCATAACACATTGTTACACGATACGTTTCACAGCAACGCCATAGCAATAAACACGAAGTCGGTTACAGAAGAACAACAGCCCAGTTCACGAGAAAACAGGACCCGGGACACTGTCAACCATGTTTCAAATGGAAGCATTGTAGAGATCCTGCTAGCCCTCGTTCGAGTGAAAGCACTAAACGGGATATACCACACGCTGCGTGCTCTTATTGACCAATTCAATAGCACACAAATCTGAAGGTTAACGATACATGACGTGCAATAACCATCAGGAAAATGGGCCCAGGGAAGAATCACGGAACTACATCCCGGAAAAGATGGAAATGTCCGAGTGGTTGCGCACGAAAAATGGATCAATAAAAAGACCAATAACAAAACTATCGTTATTGCCCATCAATGAAAATCAAACATCTTCTGTTTGATTTTCATTGATGGGCAAGTCCAAGCTGCGATGCAAGAACATCAAATATCGGCAACTAACGTACCAAAGTACCAAAACAACGAACACGACAATCGTCACCAAAATTATGCAACCTACTTTATAACATACTCATGATAATTATGGTGATGGTATCGACAGTAAGAAGCGAGTACAAGTTCACAAGCCTGAGCAGTAACCAAAGCATGTATTTTGACAACGTAGCCAATATGCGGTTACAACGCGAAGAGTGGAAGCTAATAGTTTATTGCGAAATGGCTCCATATTGGCGAGGAATAGACGTACTCAACAAATATAAGAATTTACTTGAAAACATATGCTCATCAGATCAAATAGCAAAAATAGAACTGTAACATTACAACAGCATTTTACTTGGTCAGCAAATGCACGGATTGCGCCGACGTAGACGCTTTATCAATGGTGTAGGCAACGTTGCACGCAGTTTATTCGGAATATTGGATGAAGACTTTGCTTAAAAATATCAAAAAGATATCGACCTTACCAAGAAGAATCAAAAACATCTTGCCTTATTGTGGAAAAACCAGTTATCAATCGTGGAAGCAGAAAACCCACCCATCAGCACAAGTGCCCCCAGAAACCTACTCAATGAAATATACATAGTGTTAGTACAGTCCGTCTTAGTGTTCTGCATCCCCATTTGGGGGGTGCGGCTACGACTAAGTTCATAGACCATGAGCGGGGAAAAAGGGCTCTAATAAAACTAATGTACTTCAAAAACCTTAGATATCCCACGCACAGTCTGTACCATATTAGCGATTTATTTTCCAAAACATACGCGTAGTTGTTTGTAATAACTTAGCCAGTACGCTCCACAGCAGCCACAATACATCATTCCAAAATAATAGAAGCAGATACGAATGTAGATGACATGCAACGCCAGCTTTTAACTAATAAATAAATCGAAATGAAATGTCAAAGGTAACTCCAACACCTCCGAGCGAGCCTTTAACTATACCAATCAGGTAAAAGAAAAACGAGTGATGAATATTAAATTCACCGAAAGATCGGTAAGCCGAAACTCGTTTAGAAAACATAAAGCGTAAACGGAAAACCCAAACTCCTGTTGATCTTATGAAACAAGTAATAGATACTTCCTTCGTTGATTTTAATTTATTGTATGCAGTTGCTTAGTAATTACGGGATATTTAGAATGTTGACATCAAGTTTTTAACTAAAAGTAGTGTAATCTAAAGAGGGTTTTCATTTCTACTGCGATTCATGTTACCGTAGATTACTGGCAATACCACAATAATTGTTGTAAAAAGTAATTATTAGTATTATCTCCTTTATTACATTTAACAAACTTATAAATTACATTTTTAAATATTTTTTAAAAAATCTGAAAAAAAAACATTTAAAAATATAAAAAATAGTATCCCACCGGTATCGGGAACAGGGTCCAACCTACCGGCGGTCAGGGCTCCAGAGAGAGGAACCTCCTGACAATGCGAGCCGTGTCCAGAAGTACCGCTTTCTGAATCAAGCCCTTGATCCAGCTGCCCAACGAGAGCCTCCTCAGGTGTTTGTCGAGGCTCTTGGCTATTAAGCCCAATGGCTTAATAGCCAAGAGCTATCACGACTATCGGTACAATGATTGCTGAGTCCACATCCCACATGTCGACAACCTCGCGAGTCAAATCAAGATACTTGATTTCTTTATCTTTCTCGGCTTTCACGAGGTTACCGTCATGCGGGACCGTTATGTCAACAATCATTGTGCGCCTACTAATCTACTCGATCCACCACCACTATATCAGGCTAATTGGCAACAATATTCCTGTTAGTGATGATGGATCGATCCCAGTACAATGTGATATTTCCATTTTTGAGAACTGGGTCGGGCACGTACCTGTAGTACGGCACTTCCGATTTCACTAGGCTGTATTTCAGAGCAAGTTGCTGATGGATAATCCTGGCTACAAGGTTGTGTCTATGCAAGTACTCTTCGTTAGCTAGACGAGAACAACCGGAGATAATGTGTCTTATTGATTCCTCCGGACGGTGACATGCCCGACAGATGTCAACCGTGCCGTCTTTCACAATAAATCTCCGGTAATTGTTCGTCATCATAACTTCGTCCATTATTGCACAGACAAAACCTTCGGTATCTCCAAAGAGGTCACCGAAACGCATCCAGGCTACGGACGCTCGAAGATCTACTTCAGGTCCATGTAGGGCCCGCAAAAAGCGTCCGTGAAGCTCCTTACTCTGCCATACTTCCATGCGATCATTAGTGTCAAGCACTACAGGTTTGCGCCAGTTCTCTTTAGCCAAGGAGAGCGGGGTGAGGCCCTTGTCCACCGCGACCACATCACGATGCATCCCCACGTCGGCTTCTAGGAAATATTCCCTGAGACTATCGTGATTATGTATATCTCGCGATTGTGTAGGGTCTTAGCGTTTAAAATGCCTCGACCACCACACTTTCGCAGGATATACAGTCTCATTACCGATGACCGTGGGTGATGCATTCGGTTTGCAGTCAGCAGTATACGGACCCTCCAGGGCGTCGAGTTCGGTCTGAGTCCATTTGAGTATGCCGAAAGAGTATATCAAAACTGGCATGACCCAACCGTTAAAGGCGCGCACCTTGTTTCCGCCTGATAGAGGACTATTTAACACTTTCTTCTGGCGGCCAAAGAAGCGCTCCTTCAACGATTGCTTCATGTCAGTACCATTGATGCCCAACGCTTCCGACATACCCAAATACTTATAGGTTTTGGATGCGGAGAGGGCTCTGACGTTTATGGAATCCGAGAGTTGGGTTTCCACGGATTCCACAATCTCCCCTCGCTTTACATGCATGACCGCACATTTATCCACACCAAATTCCATCCTGATGGCGCTACTGAAAGTTTCAGTTACTTTCAGTAGCTCCATTAATTGCAAATTGTTGGGGGCAAAGAGTTTTAGATCATCCATATATAGAAGGTGAGATATAACCTGACCACCTCTCCTTAGCCGATAGCCTAAACCTGAATCCTCCAGCAGTGTGCTTAGAGGATTCAAGGCTAAGCAGAACCAAAGCGGGCTCAAACTATCGCCCTGAAATATGCCTCGCTCGATCCTTATCGGCTCGCTATTCTTCAGGATATTCCGACATCCTGGATAGCGAAGGACCATCCTCCATCGCCCCATAGAAGGTGCGCAGAGTTGCATCTACTTTATACAACTCCAGCACCCTCATGAGCCACGTATGTGGCACCGAGTCATAGGCCTTCTTGTAATCGATCCAACATGTCGACAGATCCTTTCGGGAACGACGAATCTGTTGGCTATTGGCCATATCAATGAGGAGTAGCTCTTTAGTACCGCAGGACCCGTTCCTACATCCATTTTGAGAGGCAGACATAATCGAGTTACTGTCAATGTGTGTATTCATTTTCGCTCTCAAAATGGATGTAAGAAGTTTATAGATCGTCGACAAACACGTGATCGGTCTATAATTCTTGGGTTCCGTGGGACTACATCCATTTTGAGAGGCAGACATGATGGAGTTGGTGTCTATATGTTTGTTAATTTTAGCTCTCAAAATGGATGTAAGCACTTTATAGACCGTCGGTAAACACGTGATCGGCCTATAATTTTTGGGTTCCGCAGTGCTACTTGATTTATGGAGGAGGTGGGTAACTCCTGTTGTTAGGAACCGGGGTAGCGAACCAAAGTCCAAAGCCGTCTGGTACTGAGCTGCCAAGCGAGCGTGCGATCTTGTGAACCATTTGATCCAAAAGTTCTTCAGCCCGTCCGGCCCTGGAGACTTCCAGTTAGGCAACGGACGGATTGCACGAGCTACATCTTGGGAACAGATGGTAATAGCCCCCATTTCTGGTATTGGATTGCAGGCTCGCTCGACTTCCCGAGTCCAGTCACCTTCGGTGTGACTGACAGGCACCGACCAGATGCTGCGCCAGAAAGAATACATGGCATCATCATCTGGCAGGCACGTGTCAGCCACACCTTGGTTTGGTCGCTCCCAACCCCTATAAACCCACCTTTCATCGCTCTGGAAGGTGCGATTCTGAGTGTATCGCTCTACTCGCCGCTTATACCTACGAATACGGTTAGCCCATGCATACACTTTCTGCTTCAGGAAGTCGACGCGCTCTGTGACGCAGGACATATAGTTCTGAGAGCTAATATCTGTCCCTGAGAACGCCCGCCTCACAAAGCGCACCACTCTTGGACGAGTATTGCCGTCTCTGAAGCAGATTAGTTTGCCGATGAGCGCTCTGGCCCCACCAATACGGTGTTCAATTCTGCACTGCCAAGCTGGTACGGTTGGTGTTGGTCGCGTAGCTCTAGAGTCATTGGTAAATTTGACGTGAGCTACACGACATGCCGCTACAGCCGCGCAGTACAGAATCGAATGAGTATCGGTGAGGTCTCCGCAGTCATCAAAATAGTTTGATAACTGCGAATCCAGGACCGCCAACAGCGCCCTATTTTTGTTATGCATAGGCAAACGAGGTAAGCGTGGTCTAAGTTCGGGCGACATGAACCGATATTCCCGAATCGCATACTCCAAAGCATTCCTCAATTCCTCATTGCACTGGGTACTTACGTTTGTAGCCCTATCATCACTTCCCTCGTCAGCTTGATTTGTGTTGGACTGTGATAGTACCACAACAGTCTGCGACGGGGGGGCGATGACATGGCTACTCTGCATTTCACTTCGCAGGTGATCAAGCACAGTGACATCCAACATATGATTACGATGGATGACCCGCACCTGATCCGACAGTCGTGCCGAAACGTTGACAGCTGGCTCAAGCACCTGAATAAGAGAGAGCATCCGAACACGGTACGCGGTCAAATTGTTGCCCCCCTCTGTAGCCCCATAGTATGAGCGCATGACGTTTTCATTGATGGATCGTATCCATCTCATGCACTGCACACTTCCGCCGGGAGCTGCGACCCTATCAGAGGCCGGTGGGCCTCGAGGTCCTAAGCCGTCCAGCGGCTGGCGTCCTCCTCGTCGACGAGCAGGTGGTGGCGTCGTGGATGGGGAGAAATACTCGTCGCTCGAGCTCGACGCAACTACCGCGGCTGGTGTCGTCACAGCGCTCACAGTAGCGCTGGGTACTGGCGGCGGCGAGGCGGAGCTGAGCGATGAATCCGGAAGTGGTGGGCGTGCTCGACGTGCGGCTGATCTTGTCAACATAGTCCTCATGTTTCTATTTCGTCAGTGTATTTCGTTCGTGTTCATGTTATTTTTATCGCAGGTGACATCTGTCATGTCACCTCCGATTCTGTAGTTTTTGATTACATTTCTTACATTTTTATGTGTTATGGTCTCTTTTTTGGTGTTATAGTAATTTGCAATTTCCAGGTTTGGTTTCTATTGAAAAACAATTTTTATACTTGGTCAAAATTACTTTCACTGATATTATTAAATAAAATTGAAAATTCAGATGTTTGTTGACACGGTGTTGCCATATTAGTATTATTATTATTATTGTAAGATAAGTCTAGTAATCACCAAATATGAGGTACACCTTGGAGAAAACTTTTAAACACTGTAACATAAACATAAGGACACTTTCGATACACGATAAACAGTCAATCAGAAGGTATGAAATGCTCATACATACAAAAAGCTTATGTTCAGTGGAACACACATTTTTCCATTAAAGCGACGATTGCCTTTAATACCTACATACTCTCAACTCTGTTGAATTATTCTTTTTGACGACTTGGAATATCCCGAATGCCTATTTGCTTTGTCTCATTTTACCACTACTCGGTGTATGAGTTTCAATGGAAATAATTGGTAGTTAATTATTAATATTGTTTAAGTAATTAGTTGATTAATGATTAATGATTTATTTCAGTAAGTCGGTTTGTACAAACACTTTTACACGTCAATCATATTTCGGTCAATCATTTTAAAAACTAGATGAGATCGGCGTTTCCCATCTGAGAATAATGGCCGAAACAAACTCAGAGTTCACAGTTTCTTTAAAAGTCCAGACAAAATATTGGTCAGATCATGTGAAGATCATGTAGATTGGTGTATTAAGGAAAGAACCACACAGAGCATGTAAACCTATCCAGTCAGTGCACGCATTTGTCTGTAATCATGCAGCTCAACTCAAAACATAAGGAGCTCAGCGAATCGACGAACATTCCCAAAGAAAGGTCATTTGGGTAGTTTGAATAAAGTACTCAAACTGCCAGACGATCATTAAAACAAAGTGAATGAAAAAAAAGAGAATAAAAAAACTAACTCAAACATTATTTTATTGAAATTAAACCATTTACAGGAACTTTTGAATTGTCAAGGATTCGGTCACTCTGAAATATGAAGCTAATTGCCCATTCCAAAGCGTAGTAGGTACCTATGGAAAAGAAAGGGCAAGAAACTCCATTGACACTCTTTTAAATAATATTGTTCTTACAAATATATCAGTTACATAAATAATGTTGATCTTATAGAATGATGTACGAAAACCATACCCGTTAAAAGCGTCCAGAGTGCAGCAAAAAATAAATAAAATCAATCCAAAAAATTAATTTGTATAATAAACCGTGGAAGCAAAGTCCGGATAAGATAAGTAACCAGTCCCAACTGACGGCGCCCGTTCACGAACATGACGCATGGATCCAACACACGCGCCCCCGTCATGCGTCAGCGAGACATTTGAGTGAGCATGACATACTATCAGCGGCCAGTGTGCTTAGTGCGAGTTTTTTTTACGCATCGAGTGCGTTAACGTTTACGCAGATTACTATGGCGCTGGGTAAGCGCCACCTAGCGTCATACGCGAGAATAAAATTTTGTGAGTGTCAGTTTTAAAATTAACGTCACCAGTGACGAGCGAGTCCCACTCGAAAGTGAGGATCGTTTGGAGCGTAAACGTTTACGTTTGCATGTTATCGTGAGTGTAAGTTACAATTTTGACAGTTTTGACAGCTCGAATACGAAACGCAGTCGCTTGCGAGCGCGTTAAGTTGTCACTTTAGATTTTGTCGTGAGAGCGTTGTGAGAGTGGTGAAATAACAAAGTGATATAATTTAAATTCATATTGTGATTAAAAATAACAATGGCATCTCGTGTGTATTTCGCTTGGAGGATGTTTGAGACCGCAAGAGCACAAGATGAGCGTAATCTAACGTCCATTGGTCGTGCAAGAGCACGTATCTCGTGCAATCCGCTTAGAGACCTTCCGGAGGTTGAATTTAAGAGAAGATATCGGCTTCCTGAGGCAGCTGGCTGGTTCAAAGTCTTCTCAACGGGTATCCTTGGAAGATAAGGTAATCATACACCTAGTAATTTTGAAACACACTTTTTTCCATCTGCCCCCTGCCACTATGTAAGGACTTGCATTTTAAATAACATTTGTTATTTTAGGTACTCACAGCCATTTCTTATGCAACTGGGTCTTACCAGCGCTTGGTGGGAGTTGCTAAAAACGTATCACAAAAAATGTGCAGTGTCTACATTGAATAAGTTACCAAGGCCCTGACCCATAAGAACATAGTAGGAAAATATATCCGTTTTCCTAATTCATCAATTGCCAGACAAGCAATCAGTCAAAGGTATGGTCTACATGATTTATATACTGTAAATATACAATATCAATATCATTGTTGCTTGAAATGCACCTGTGTTTCAGGTTTTGTGCAATTTATGGAATACCTGGAGTAATTGGGTGTATTGATTGTAGCCATTTTAGAATATTTGGTCCTCCAAAAGATGAAGAACACCTGTATTATTGTACAAGTACAAGCACTATCATTCAATAAATGTTCAAATGGTAAATATTATGTAGGTAATTAGATATGATTTATTCTTACCTACCTAGGTATAAGATTTTTTCTTAACTGTATTTTTATTTTACAGTTATGTGATGACCAATATAGAATTATAAATGTAAATTCCAAATTTGGAGGTGCAAATCACAATTCTTTTATATGGGAAAGCATGACATCAACCATTATTAAAAAAAATGCAGTCATTGCACCAAAATGGGGAAATAGTGTAGTGTAGCTTTTAGGTAAGCTCTTACCTATCAAAAACTGTTTGAACAACATTGCATTAAGCTAAGGCAAAATTAACTAATACGTTGATCATCATTTTAGGAGACTCTGGTTATCCACAACAACCATGGCTGATGACTCCGATTTTAGACGCTGCTCCAAACACCTTGCAAGCCAATTACAACCATAAGCATGTGGCAGCCAGAGTTGTCATAGAAAATACATTTGGACATGTGAAGAATCGATGGCGATGTCTTAACAAAGATAGAGTGCTTCACTACAAGGGACTTAAATGTGCTAGAATTATTCAAGCCTGCTGCGTTTTACATAACATTGGCATTGATCTTAATGTTGTAGAAGAAGAGGACATCACTGGTAATAATTTGATTAATCAATCAATGGCACAAATGAGTATTGAATACTAAATTATATTACTTGATAGGTTTGGAACATGAAGAACAAGAAAACGAAGAGCCCATTCACACAGAAATATATATATAATAGGTGTATCAATAGAATATAATAGATGAAATAGAATATAAAAGATAGAAATACTTGTAAAAAGTGTAATGTTTTATTCTATTTTACTAATATTTATAATGAGGGAATGAATGAGTGGAGTGATCTCTGTTAGTTATTTACATTATTTCATCTGTACTATTACAGTCTCTTAAAGAATTATATAATTTCATAGCACATGTGAGTAGGTACCATGTTCCTACTATGAATCTTGCTGATGGTAGTGACACATGTCGCATCCCTCAAATCCCCTGAAATGCTTGGCATTTTTTACTCTTGTTAAATTTCTATAATCATAGATTAGATTTTAGATTTCTAGATATGTTAAGGCATTGTAATAAGTAACTGTTTGTTTTAGAATAAAATTATGAAACTTATATACTTAACAATATTATTACATGTGTACTTTCTGATATTTAATTTTTAACTCACACACTGATCCATTGTTGTTAATTATATCATTACATCAATAGTATGTCTGCTGGATTACTTTGTTGTACCTATTATATGTAGTGTTATTTTGGGTGCATCATCCTCACACATAATCAATTGATTAATGTACATAAACAAAATATTATAAAACTTATATTTGAAAAGAGCAACTATGGAGTTTCTTGTCCGTTCTTTTGGAGCTCATAGTAAACTGAAGCTAACCTACTTGAATATTTATTAGAGGAACTGTATTAAAAGACCAAAAACTTAGGTTGCAATAGTTTTATTAATATAAATGATTATAGAAATTATGGTTCAAGCTGGTTTTTTATTTTATTTTTTACATCACTTCAAATTATTAGACAGGTATACTATAACAAGTTGACACAACACACACACACAACCAAAACAAATAAAATCTCTACACACCTGCTTTAACTAAGCTTAATAATATAATTAGTCATTTGGTTCTAAGCATTACGTAGCATTTAATTTGTACAAAGGAAAACATTAGGTGTTGAAGTCCAGTATAAGTCCAAAATAACAATCATCACAGAGGAGTTCGGACTTCATCATAGTTTCAGCTTTTAAAGTAACATAAACAGTCAACAAGTAAAACACTCCAATTTGTAGAATGATAATTGCATGCATCATGTGGAATAACATCGTATATCACTCAAGGGACAAAATTCCATAAAAAAAATTAAGAGTTCTTCATAGTGCGTTCTTATACAATGAATTGCCCTTTTGAACAAAATCTAAACATTTTTGAACCCCATAGAATAAGAAACAAACGTAGGAAACACTTAAGTTTTTGCGAGATAAGCGCGATTCTATGTCACTGAGTGAATAATAAATCTATTTTCTAAAAACTAATAATATTACCAGCCGACTGTCCGACGGCTGGACAAAGCCCTCTATTCTAAAAGTAACATAACGTACCTGAGAAATACTGTAAAGATTAATTTTAGTTATTAATCTTTGCAATATTTATCAATCAGCTAGTTGTTCCAAAACATTCACAACTCTACCGCCTATTGCTTGCCAGTTCCTCTGAGCCTGTGCCTCCATTTCCCTTATTCTACTTTGCTCTCTTCTCAATCTGACGTTGTCTCTGTGCTGCTTGCTGTTCTTTGAAATTTCACCAAAATGAATAAGCTTGGATAAAGTGCTGTGCTGCCTGCTCGGTCTGTGCTGGCCTCGCTCGTCTACGAGTTGAACCTCGAGTTCACACTGTTTAACAATGCAATCAAATCCTTCCAATTCCGTATTCTCGTTATCCTACCTCGGGCATTAAAGGTAGATTTGTTTAGATCTCCATTCCTAAAAAATAACAACATAGTTTTACAAACTTCACAAGTTGGATTACTATTTCACTACAAACCAAATTAAATTACACTTACTGCTCCATATAGGTCACCATCATTTCAAATTGGGACGGGCTAGACTTCATTTTCAACAATAATATTAAAAACTTTATCCATATTACAACAAAAACAAACTTGTTTACAAAACGTCTTCTAACTTGACTTATAACCCGACTATTTGAATAGGCAGTCACTTCTATTAAGAACACAAAATACAATTGTCAATTTATTTTGGCCGGTTACTAATGTTCGTTCGTTCGTTCGTTCACCAATCGTCATTTCTCACGGTGAATTAACGCGAAGCGAATCGTTGACTGTAATGAGACTCACACTCGCAAGATAACGGTGGTCGACGCGTTTGAAGTTAACTCGATTTACGCGATCGAGACGTTACTCGAATTTTAGTATGTCACTCGCACTAAGCATCAGGGCACATTCGAGTCAATATAAGACATTACCCAGTAATTGGTAGCTCCATAGTACAAAGTACTCACACCTGTGCTATGCATTTTTATATTATAAAAGAGATTGAGTTTATATTAAACAAATAATATTCTTACAATCTTCAGCAGCTCCAACAGTATTTCAAATGTTAAATAATTAGTTGTTGTGTGGAGCAGTACCGGCATTGAGCCATGAGAGCCAGGCATTTTTATCAGCGATGTAATTCCCTTACTTACGAGTATAATACGCCTGCCTGCATAGTGTGCGTTTCATAAAGATTAGATCTTCGTCTCATTCGTTGAAGTAAGTGGGGGCGTACTTTATTGTAATATTTTAAACAGTACCCCATGAAAGATGAGTCTACTTTAGCCAGTCTGAAACCTGGTTGAAAATCAGGAAATCAAAATCCAAAGTGGCCATTACCAGAGCTCTTCCCACGGACAACTGTACGTAGAAGGTTTATCAAGGGAAACCTTCTACGTACAGTTGTCAAGTTGGAAGGGACAAGCAGATGTTCGAGGTTCTAAAATAGTTTTTTTCGGTTGCTACATTCACTTCCTTGAATTCTGTTACTTTATGTATTTATTTTTGGGTAACATTTGATGGAACTTTTAAAACAGGAAGCAGAATGCAAATCGTCCAATTTAGTAAACTGTTATAATAAATCATAGACTCGTGTTCAGTTGTAGTTAGATTGGTAGTTAACTGTAACAGCTGCTTGAGTGGCATTACTTTCTTATCTTATCTTTATTAGTAAAACAAAATCGGGTTAGTACACACTCTGTGAAAATTCAAATGTTTACCTATTACGATTCAAAAAATACAGCCCCGTTACAGATTGAGCGATAGATGAACAGTGAAGCCTTAGTAATTAGGTCCCGTTGGCACCCTTTGGGTACGAAACCCTAACGATAATTTATAACGATCGTATGAAAATACAGTTTTGGAAAGATCATAAAATAATATTTAATGTGTCTACATGAAACATTATTTTATGATCTTAATAAAAGTTTTATTTTTCTGCTCACGAATAAAATTCGAACTGCTCAAAAGCTCAATTTTATTGCTAACGACGTCAACCCCTTTGTTTTCATGAACACAAAACTTAGTTCTAAGAATTAAAACATAACATAACGCCTGTAATCCCAGAAGGGTTAGGCAGAGGTGTACCTATAGTACATCCACATTTCTCCAGTTATGCTTAAGTCCCATGTAATGGAAGACGAACCTATTGGCATCAACCGGGCACACATTCTAAATCATTGATATAAAAATAGTCAAAGGTAAGAAATCCGTCAAACATCAACAAAATTGTGTTGAAGGTGTTTTTAAACTGTTTGCTGTATACAGGTTGGCCAAAAAGTCGTGGATCAAACGCAACTAGGGGTTAGGTGGGTTCATCAGCTGCAAAAAATTGATGTACGGGAGGTCCTTAAGGTCAATCCCTGCAGATTTATAATTTATCTTGTGTTTTTATGAGAAAATTGACTTTTTTTTTACTAATTCTAATTTAAAAAAATTAAAAAATCTACATCTTTTTCACTAGATTGTTACTGATGAGTCCTTGCGTTAGACATGCTATTTACTCGTATGGTTGTTTATTGGGTGTGTTGAAGGTAATATTAAGTTATACGAAATTTGTTTTTCTCAAATCATAACTTTTTATTTACTTCAGACCCCACTGTGAAAAAAAAATACTCTACTGAAAAGTGACCCTGTATTGACACTAGTTTGTAAGTTGTTTGATGTCCTTACTAACAATATTGGATTGTACTGATCTGACAAATAAACTATATTATTATTATTATGTCGTTTATTTATTTTTATGCTTATTTTGCTACATTTTTAAATATTTTTATAAAACAACTAAAAAAACAATAAAAAATAAAAAAAAGTGGTCCGCTGGTAGCGGGAGCAGGGTCCAAGCTATCGGTGGTTAGGGCTCCAGAGATAGGAACCTCCTCACGATGCGAGCCGTATCGAGGAGTAGTGCCTTCTGAATCAGGCCCTTGATCCAACCGCCTAACGAAAGCCTCGTGAGGCCAGTGGCCGATACGACAATCGGCACAATGACAGCCGAGCTCACATTCTACATGTCAACAACCTCGTGTGCTAAGTCGAGATATTTAATTTGTTTCTCTTTCTCAGCTTTCACGAGGTTCTCGTCATGCGGTATGGTAACATCGATAATCATTGTGCGGCGCGCTAATCGATCTATCACTACTATGTCAGGCTTATTTACGATAAAAGTCCTGTCAGTAATGATAGACCGATCCCAGCCAACGTGACAAGGTCATTTTCAGAATCCACAAGTTCATATTTCAAAGCAAGTTGCTGGTGTACAATCCTGGCTACTTGGTTATGGCTGTGCAAGTATTCGCCGTTAGCCAGACGAGAACAACCAGAGATAACATAATCTCACCTCGCTTAACATGCGTGATTGCACATTTGTCCACACCAAATTCCATCCTGATGGCGCTACTGAATGTTTCAGTTACCTTCAGTAGCTCCGTCAGTTGCAATCTGTTGGGGGCAAAGATTTTCAAGTCATCCATGAACAGAAGGTGAGATATGACCTCACCACCTCTCTTTAATCTTAGCGATTGCTGCACCGGGCGACGTCATTCAACGCCGGCTGTCGCTGAAAACCAGCGCTGGGGCTCTGTCTCGGATAGGGTCGTAGCATTCAGCTGAGCGATGGCCGTTTTGCGTGGATGTGACGCATATTTTCCCCGAACTCGTTATTTTTGGTGTTTGTGTTCAAAAACTGCGTCATGTTTACCGCAAATAAACGTTTTTTCTTTCTTCTTTCCTTTCTTCTTCTTCAACCGATAGCCTAGACCTGAATCCTCCAGCAGTGTGCTTACAGGATTCAGAGCCAAGTAGAACCAAATTGGACTCAAACTGTCGCCCTGAAATATTCCCCGTTTAATCAAGACAGGCTCGTCATTCCACTGGATCTGTTGACACCCCGGATAGCGAAGGACCGTCCTCCATTGCCCCATACAGGACCTAAGGAAGGTGCGTAGAGTTGCATCTATCTGGTACAACTCCAGCACCCTCACAAGCCATGTATGTGGCACCGAGGGTTAGGCCTTCTTATAATCTATCCAGCATGTCGACAGATCCTTGCGGGAGCGACGAACCTGTTGGCTAATGGCCATGTCGATGAGGAGTAGCTCCTTAGTACCTCGGGACCCGTTCCTACATCCATTTTGAGAGGCAGACATAATCGAGTTACTGTCAATGTGTGTATTCATTTTCGCTCTCAAAATGGATGTAAGAAGTTTATAGATCGTCGACAAACACGTGATCGGTCTATAATTCTTGGGTTCCGTGGGACTACCTGACTTATGGAGCAGGTGGGTAACGCCTGTTAATAGAAACTGCGGTAGCGACCCAGACTCTAAGGATGACTGGAACTGAGATGCCAGGCAAGTATGTGAACTAATAAGCCATTTCAACCAAAAGTTGTGCAATCCATCCGGTCCTTGCGATTTCCAATTCGGTAACGGACGGACTGCTTTGGCAACGTCTGATGGCGTAATTAAGACAGTTTCCATTTCTGGTATAGTTTCACACACTCGCTCGACATCTTGCATCCAGTCAGCCTCAGTGTGACAGACGAGTACTTTTTTATTATTATTATTACAAGTTTTGGCGCATTTAATAGGGATTCTGAAAAGGTATTACACATTGCCATCAGTGGCTTTAATTTCTATCTAGGACGAAACAACAAAACAACGATTGTGAAATAATTGTTTTAATAAAACAATACATTTTACAATAAATGCTCAAAATTCCTGCCTCTGATCATAATACTCGTACATAATCTACACCGTCTAATCAAATTCCTACTTTACCTACGGAATGCACCTCTGTTGTTGATAACTTGTACCCTAGCAAATTCGAGCTTTTGTTGTAGTTCTTGTTCGCTATTGTTCTCTCCTTGATAAACTATTTCTAAGTTGCCCCAAAGTAAAAAATCTAATGGATTTAAATCGGGTGACCGGGTTAGCCACGCAATAGGCCCGCCTAGAGCAATCCACCGATTGGGGAAGCGCTCGTTCAAATGATCTCTAACTGCTCGAGCGTAGTGAGGCGACGGGGGCGCCGCACTGTGTGTTGGATTCCGGCTTTCATAGTCTTATAACCTTAATGTTTCAAGTCGACCTTTATACTTGAATATGATTTGAAAGACCAACTACATGTCTAAATATATCATGATTATGGAATAATATAGGAAACAGCACTAATAGTTTTTCTTTTTTGAAAAATTTGTATGGAGTTGGTAAGAAAAATCATGATATCTCCGCTCTCGCACAGTTGGCCGTTATTTTTTTTCAGTGGATTAATCCATATATTATTTGGAATTTTTTGACATACGCCATGACACGGCCAAAGGTGCGAGTTTTTTTTTTAAATTGACACAGATTATTTTGATTTTCAAAATTAATTTTGTATTAATAATATAAACTTTACGTCTATACTAGTAGGCATTGCCTGAATAATTTATCAGACCACAACTTTCAATTACCGCGTCAAGAAATGGTAACATTCCTTCTTTTAATTTTGCACTCGGTAGTAAGTAGGGTATAAGTAACACAAACCTTCTCGAGGAGCTCGAGCGGCAGTTTGCTGCCCAGAGGGCGGCCCCCGCCGCCCCCGGCGTCACTTCCGTCTTGATTCCGCCAGCGGTCCAGTCGTCGCCTGCGCATGCGGATGCGGAGATCGAAAAGATCGCCCGCATCTGCATGATGCAGTGCGGCGGGATGATTTACGCCCGGATGGAGGTGTTGGAGTCGCGACTCCCACCAGCCGCGACCCTCCGACCCCCGCTTGCGGCGGATAGGAGGAGAGCGGAGGAGGCCGCCGCCGGGACGAACTCCGCGCTGGGGGGCAGAAAGCCCGCGCAGGGGCCCAAAAAGCCCACGCAGGGGCCCAGGAAGCCCACGGGGGCTTCTCCCGCGCCACCTCCGATGACCGCGCCTCCGACGACGGCACCTCCGGTGACCGCGCCTATCGCGCCTCTGGCGACCGCACCACCTCCCACTTCACCTCCCACCCAGGATGCCGAGGGGTGGACGACGGTGGGGAAGAAGAGAACGAAGAAAAAGAGCGGGAAGAACGCCGACAGAGCACGGGCACCGGCCAAGAGGCCCAAAAAGAAGTCGCGAGGATGGCTTAGGGCCCCACGCTCCGTGGCTGTGGTGATCACACTGCAGTCCGGAGCCGCTGAGAGGGGCGTCACCTACGCGGCGGTTCTCCAAGAGGCGAAGAGCAAGGTCGCGTTCCCCGACCTTGGGACACCGTCCGGCTTCAGATTGAGGCCGGCGGTTGCGGCTGCTCGAGGTGTCCGGTGCCTCCAGCCGCGAAAGGGTGGACATTCTAGCCGCCAAATTAAAGGAGGTCCTCAGCCCGGAGGACGTTCGGATTACCAGGCCGATGAAGACCGCGGTGCTGCGAGTCGACGGCCTGGATGATTCGACGACCCCGACTGAGGTCGTGGTCGTCGAATTATCGCCCGTGTCGGTGGATGCGGGCGCGCGAAATCCGCGCCGACGTCCCGGGCTCGGCTCGATTTTGGTGAGGTACCCGGTGGCGGCGGCGAACAAAGTAGCCGACGCTGGGCGTCTGTTGGTGGGATGGGTTGCAGCGATAGTCAAACCGCTGCAGCCCAGGGCCATGCGGTGCTACCGGTGCCTTGACGTCGGGCACGTCAGGGGCCGATGCACCGCCGAAACGGGCCGGGCTGGCCGCAGCGATAACATTCATCGCTGCGGCCAGCCCGGCCACAAGGCGGCCCAGTGCTCCGCGGCGCCAAACTGCAGCCTCTGCACGGCTGCAGGGAGGCCCGCCGGGCACAAATGGGGGTCGAAAGCCTGTGGCGTGCCCGCCAACAGAAGGAGGGGAAGGGGCCAGAAGGGCTCCTCTTCGGCCGACTCCCGGCCTAAGAACGGTAAAGAGGGGGGGATGGACTGCGCATAAATGGCGCTGTTCCGTCTCCTCCAGGACAACATCAACCACTCTGCCAGAGCTCAGGATCTATTGCTCCAGAGCATGGCAGAGTGGTCGATTCACGTGGCCGTAGTCGCCGAGCCGTACTGGGTCCCGCCCAGGGATAACTGGGTGGGAGACCTGGACGGTTTGGTGGCCATCATTGGCGGGGCTCTCGTCAGCCCGTCTCGGGGGCACGGCTGGGTAGCCGCCCTCGCAGATGGCGTTGGCGTCGTTGGGGCGTATTTTTCGCCCAACAAGAGTCTCGCCGACTTCGAGAGGTTCCTTGTCGAGTTGGGTGCCATCGTGGGCCAGCTCCATCCTCGCCCGGTGCTGTTGCTCGGGGATCTCAACGCCAAGTCTGCGGCGTGGGGATCCCCGGTGACCGATGCTACGGGTGAGGCATTGGAGGAGTGGGCGATCACGACTGGCCTGGTCGTCCTGAACCGGGGCTCGGTCCACACGTGCGTGCGGCAGCGGGGCGGGTCCATAGTGGACGTGTCATTCGCAAGCCCTGCTGTCGCGAGCCGTGTCAGCGACTGGCGTGTCACCGCGGAGGTGGAGACGTTGTCGGATCACCGATATATCCGATTCGACGTCTCCGCCCAGACCGCTGGCGGCCGCAGAACATCAGTCCCGCGTTCGGACGGCCCGCGCTGGGCGCGTAAGCGCATCGACAGGGATCTTCTCGAGGAGGCAGCCATTGCTCAGGCCTGGTTCCGGGGGTCGGCAACGACCGGACCCGATGACGTTGAGCTGGAGGCACTGTGGTTCCGCGGGGCAATGACGCAGATGCGCGACGCGTCCATGCCCCGCGCCCACGCACAGGGTGCAAGGCGCCAGGTGTACTGGTGGTCCGCCAAGATCGCGCAGCTGCACGTCGCATGCGTGGTGGTGAGACGCCGGTACACCCGCTACCGGAGGAGACGTCGTCGGGTACCCGAGGAGGATGCCCCGCTGTACGAGGTGTACCGGGCGGCAAAGCAGACTCTGTGGCTGGCCATCGGCGAGGCGAGGACGCGATCCCGGGAGAGGATGTTGGAGACTCTGGACGGGGATCCGTGGGGGCACCCGTATAAAGCGGTTCGAGGGCATCTTCGAGCCGCGGCGCCCCCACTTACGGAGAGTCTCCAACCCGAGCTGCTGGAGGAAGTGGTAGCACCCCACTTCCCGGTGAGAGCGGAGCATATTAGCCTCAGAGTCTTCAGAGGAGGAGGAGGAGAACGCCATCAGCGTCCCAGAGGTGACACAGGCAGAGATGAGGGCGGCCGTGATGCGGCTCCGGGCCAAGAACGTGGCTCCGGGGCCCGACGGAATTCACGGCCTTGTTTTGGCCTTCGCTCTGAAGGAGTTGGAGCCCCAACTGAGAGGACTCTTCACAGCGTGCCTTGAGCGGGGCCAGTTTCCCAGTCTGTGGAAGATTGGACGTCTGGTCCTGCTCAGGAAGGCGGGGCGCCCTGCCGACTCGCCGTCTGCGTACCGGCCCATTGTGCTGCTTGACGAGGTGGGCAAGCTGTTCGAGCGCATACTCGCAGCCCGCCTCAAGGCCGAGGGGCCCGAGGGGCCGGACCTGGACGAGAGCCAGTTCGGCTTTCAGCATGGGCGCTCTACCATCCACGCTGTGTCGAGGGTGAGAGTCCTGGCGGAGGAAACAGTGTCCCGGGGCGGGGTGGTGGTGGTGGTGGTGTCCTTGGACAGCTCCAACGCCTTCAACACCCTGCCCTGGAGCTGCATACGGGAGGCACTGCAGTACCACCGCGTGCCTCTCTACCTCCGCCGCATCGTGGGGGCTTACTTAGCCGGGAGGTGTGTCACCTACATGAGACGCGATGGCGGAAACCAGCGCCAGGTGTCGTGCGGTGTTCCACTGGGATCGCTTGTGGGACCGCTCCTGTGGAACATCGGGTACGACTGGGTGCTGAGGGGCGAGCTCCCGCCGGGCGCAGATCTGACGTGTTACGCGGATGACACGCTGGTCACGGCCCGGGGGAGTTCGCACAGGGAGGCAGCGTTGCTCGCGACGTCGGAGGTCTCACTGACGGTGAGCCGCATACGGCGCCTCGGCCTGGAGGTGGCCCTCAACAAGTCGGAGGCCATGGTGTTTCATGGCCCCCGGAGGGCGCCGCCGGCCGGATCACACATTGTGGTCGGGGGGGTCCGGATCGCTGTCGAGCCCACCATGAATTTTCTGGGATTGGTGCTCGACAGCCGGTGGGACTTCGGACCCCACGTCCGGCGGCTGGCGCCCAAGTTGTTGGCCGCAGCCGGGGCGCTGGCAACACTGCTTCCCAATCTGGGGGGCCCGAGCGCCGCCTGTAGGCGGCTCTATATGGGGATCGTGCGATCCATGGCGCTCTACGGAGCACCCATCTGGGCGTCTGACCTGACGGCCGTTAGCATAGCTGTCCTGCGCAAGCCGCAGCGGGCGATGGCCGTCAGAGTCATTCGGGGGTATCGCAAGATCTCCTTCGAGGCAGGTTGTGCGCTGGCCGGATCACTGCCCTGGGACCTGGAGGCGTTAGTGCTCGCGTCACTGTACCGGTAGCGCGAGGCAGCGAGGGAGCGGGGCGAGCAACCGATGCAGCAACATATTGAGCAGCGTCGGTTGCAGCTCCGCAACTCCGCTCCGCGTGTCACGCCCTACCACCGGCTTCAGCACCATTGAGGCGAATCGGCCAGTGCTCGACCGCTGGCTCGGGAGAAGGCACGGCTCCCTGACGTCTCGGGCGACGCAGGTGCTCTCGGGGCATGGTTGCTTCGGGAAGTACCTGTGTCGCATAAACAGGGAGCCGGACACCCGGTGTCACCACTGCGTCGACTGCCGGGAGGACACGGCGTGGCACACGCTGGCAGAGTGTGCCGCTTGGGAGGAGCCGCGCCGTGCCCTCATCTCAGAAGTAGGCAGTGACCTGTCGCTGCCGACCGTAGTGAGTTCGATGGTCGGCAGCGTCGAGTCCTGGGACGCGGTGGTTTCCTTCTGCGAGACGGGCATCTCGCAGAAGGAGGCTGCGGAAAGGGAGAGAGAGATCTCGACTCTCGACCCAGCCCGCAGCAGACGCACCGGGCGTCGGAGGAGGGCGGACAACGCTCTCTTCCGGCCCCCGTAAATAGGTCCAGGGGTCCCCCCAACATCAGGACCCGAGAAAGAGGCGCGCGTAGTGTTCCTTGCGCGCCGACCACAGACGGGCGGGGGGAGTACACCTCACTCCCCCCGCCCGAGACGGAGATGTGTTCCCGCGACCTCGGCGTAGGTGAGTGATGGAAAACCGGGTTGGTTTTTTGACAGTTAGAGTCCGACAGACCCCTCCGCCCTCCCTGGGGCGGGGGACATCTGTGAGGATTTTCCAACCCGAAACCAAAAATAAAAAAATGCATACACTTTCTGCTTCAGGAAGTCAATGCGCTCTGTGACGCATGACAGATAGTTCTGAGAGCTAATATCTGTCCCTGAGAACGCCCGCCTCACAAAGCGCAACACTCTTGGACGAGTATTGCCGTCTCTGAAGCAGATTAGTTTGCCGATGATCGCTCTGGCTCCACCAATGCGGTGCTCAATTCTGCACTGCCAAGCTGGTACGGTTGGTTTCGTTCGTGTAGCTCTAGAGTCATTGGTAAATTTGACGTGAGCTACACGACATGCCGCTACAGCTGCGCAGTACAGAATCGAATGAGTATCGGTGAGGTCTTCGCAGTCATCAAAATAGTTTGATAACTGCGAATCCAGGACCGCCACCAGCGCCCTATTTTTGTTATGCATGGGCAAACGTGGTAAACGTGGAGGTAAGTGTGGTCTAAGTTCGGGCAACATGAACCGATATTCCCGAATCGCACACTCCAAAGCATTCCTCAATTCCTCATTGCACTGGGTACTTACGTTTGTGGCCCTATCATCACTTCCCTCAGCTTGATCAGTGTTGGACTGTGGTAGTACCACAACAGTCTGCGACGGGGGGGCGATGACATGGTTACTCTGCATTTCACTCGCAGGTGATCAAGCACAATGTTATCTAACATATGATTACGTTGGATGAGCCGCACCTGATCCGACAGTCGTTGTGCCGAAACGTTGACAGCTGGCTAAAGCACCTGAAAAAGAGAGAGCATCCGAACACGGTACGCGGTCAGATTGTTTCCCCCCTCTGTAGCCCCATAGTATGAGCGCATGACGTTTTCATTGATGGATCGTGTCCATCTCATGCGCTGCACACTTCCGCCGGGAGCTGGGATCAGAGGCCAGTGGGCCTCGAGGTCCTAAACCGTCCGACGGCCGGCGTCCTCCTCGTCGACGAGCAGGTGGTGGCGTCGTGGGCGGGGTAAAATACTCGTCGCTCGAGCTCGACGCAACTATTGCGGCTGGTGTCGTCACAGCGCTCACAGTAGTGCTGGGTGGATGAGTCCGGAGGTGGTGGGCGTGCTTGACGTGCGGCTGATCTTGTCAACATAGTTTCCTCATTTCAATTTAGTCAGTTCTTGTTCATGTTATTTTTATCGGAGGTGACATCTGTCATGTCACCTCCGATTCTGTAGTTTTTGATTAAATTTGTTACGTTTTAAAGTGTTAAGGTCTCTTGTTTGGTTTTAAAGTAATTTTCAATTTTCAGGTTTCGTTTCTATTGAAAAACGATTGTAAGACTTGGTCAAAATTATTTTCACTAATATTATTAGTTAATATTGGAAATTCAGACGTTTTGTTGACACGGTGGTGCCATTTATTTATTGTTATTATTATTCAGTTTATTTCGGACAGAATCCACAAACATGCGTTGGTAACAATTTTCTTAAAATCTATATAAGTAGGTACCTAATATAAAAAAGAAAGAAAACAATTATATTTACAATTTCCCTGTAACTATACCTACCCAGTGTGCCTGTATGGGACAGTCATGTCGGGATGCAATCATTTGCAAAATGCTATTGGTGCTACCGCGCAGTCTCAGGAATAACGACGCTATTTTCTTACGTACTGTAGCGTGGAAATCATCAACTCGCGCATTTGCGAACAACTGCGACGCACCACAATGCCGTGGCAACCCCAACAGCATTCTGAAAGCATTAATATACTGGATACGCAGGGCGTTGTAAGCTTGTTGCGTTTACCGAACCCACAGGCTGCTCGAGTAAAAAGATTGGCAATATGCCCTAAAAAGTGCTATTTTCACTTCCTTTGTACATCGAGCGAACCTACGGGCCAGCATATTGCTCCTTACCGCCAACGCCCTGCGTTCCCTCTCGATATCTGTGTCATCTTTTAAGTCCTCCGTGACCAGATGACCCAGATATTTAAATTTCAGCACCACTTTCAACGCAGTCCCATCGACCATGATCGGAGGCACTGTACTAGGTCTCTGGTTTCCAGCCCTAAAAATCAGTACCTCACTTTTCTGTGAGTTGTACCTGAGACTATGCTTGGACGCTCAGCGTTCACCACTTTGAACCAATGTTCTCAGAGCGTTGACCGAGGGGGCCAGCAGAACCATATCGTCAGCATAGTTTATGTTGTTGACAGATTTTCCGTCAATGTAGCATCCGACATGAGTCCTGCTGAACTCCTCGATCAACGGGTTTACATATAGGCTAAAAAGGCCGGTAGATGTGAGGCCACGCTGCCTTACACCGCATTCCACCTTATATTCGTCAGATAGTGTATCCACCGATCTCACCAGGTTAGTTTGGTTTTTATACCAGAATTTAAGAATACTGGTATATTCCGTTGGCATACCAGTTCCCTCTTTCGCCAAAGTATGTCGTAGGCAACTGTGTCAAAAGCTTTTGACAAATCGAGGAGACAGGCATTATCTTTCTCTCCGTATAATACCTGACAGTATGCTTAAGGCATAAAATAGCACTCTCAGTGGACAATCCCGCCTTGAAACCGAATTGTGCGTAATGTAAATGTAAGTACCCACTGAGACTCTGATTAAGCAAATTGTCAAGTATCTTAGCTGTTGTTGTAGCAAGTCTGAGTTTGTCCGATCTGAAACATCCCCTGTCCTGTTTTTAAAAATGGGTACCACCAAGGTTTTCATCAACGAATCTGGTAAGTAAGAGTGACCTATACACAGCGTAAAAAACATTGCCAGTACACGCGGCAGATGTAAACCTGCATGCATGAAATGCTCGATGCTGAGACCGTCATACCCTAGAGACTTACCCCTTTTCATTTTGCTGAAAAGCTTGTTTTTCTCCTGGGCATGCCGGCCCCGACACCGTATGAAACGGTCGTCGCTGGCCTAAGGGGAGATCTTACCATAAAGTGATCTCTAAAATTATTGGCTATACCTTTAGGATCACTGATGCTACCGCCGCTCACAAGTACACTTGGCTTAGGGTTCATCTTGTTAGTATTCTTCACGAAGGCAGAAAAAATCCCCGCTGAAAGATTTGAAGCAAGAATATCCATCTTTATTTGTGCTTGCCTACTCTGACACCATTTTAGTAAGGACTTAAAATCCCTCCGACTATCACACATTTGTTCATAAACAATACCATTTGATGGTCTATCCGCTAACCCCCATAGCTGAAACCGTTTTTTTTTTTTTTTTTGGTTTCAGGTTGGAAAATCCTCATGGAAGTCTCTCACCCCGGGGAGGGCGGGGGTTCTGTTGGACTCTTACCGTCTCATAGCTGAAACCCTAGCCTAGCTTTTCTATGAGCGCCCGCGACATGCCTATTCCATCCGGTGATGTACCCACCCTGCCTGAAGCATTTACAGCTGTAGGATCTTACAGACGCATGCTCTAAAATATGTATAATTCTAGTGTACATATTATCTAACAATGCCGTATGTACTGGGTCAGAACAGAATGTATCACCGCATGAACTGAATTCCATTGGAAAATCCAGCCCCTTGAGCTCCTCAAATCAATGTGCTTAACTTCTCTTCTGCCTCAGATCACACCATCACATACCAGCTTACTATCAACAGCACACTTAACAGCAATCTTATACAACTCACATTCTACATAAATTTGAGAGTGGTCAGGCCAGTACACGTCATGCTGCATCCACACATTATTCTTGACAATACAGTGGTCTAACCACCTTCTACATCCATGCGCCTCACTCGTAAAAGTGTATGTACCAGACTGAATACCTAGTCTCTCCATATCAACGCAGCACCAGTCTTGTCCTACACAGAAACCCGACACTTCATCACAAAATAATTCGTTCGGATGAGCATTAAAATCCCCTAAAATATAAACCGCTTCACTGTCAGTGTTAACTTCTATATCCGACTTTATTACACTCAGGCAGTCCGTAAACATAGGTAAATTTTCAATACCACGTACATATGTACGCACTATAAATAATAACCGCGCCATTTCGCGTCATCACTTTTATCACAAATACACGCGCATTATTACAATATATTACTGACACTGACTGGAAAGCCTTTTTCGGCAAAGAATTGCCACCCCGCAATAAGGCCTGCAACTTAGGAGACCTAACGACGTGTCCACCGCAGACGTGGCCGTGCACCCGAATTCTTCGTCTATTGTGCTAAGTTATGGCAAATCATGCGGCAACAACCACGTTTCCTGTAGCGCTAATACATCTGCATCCTTACACAGTGTCCGTTTCACCTCCATTGATCTCTTCATCGCTTTGCAATTAAAGCTGACTAATGTACTACGCATTCGTGTATTCTCCATTTAGTCGTTATAATATGCCCGTTGATTATTCACGCCACGCAGGCCTGAAATTGTCATCTAAAAAGATGTCAATACTATTTTTCGTTACGTAAATCTTGTATGCATTATAATCTCTTGGTTTCTTCATTTTAATTTTCAAAACCGATACCTTCTCCTTTGTTTTATAATAAATATAACTCACGATGTCTGACTCAATCACATCTTTGTGCACATTTGATACAAATAGCGGTATTTTTGTATCAGCCGCCTTAAAATTACTGCAGCTTGAGTCGGCCTTTCCCTTGCTCCCTATAAACCTATTTCTAAATCGCTTTCTCTGCGATTCTAACCAGTTTTCATACTCTATCGGCTTTTTCCATTTCTCACCATTCCTGACAGTCTCTTCAAAGGATAACTTTCGCACCAGCAGCGCTGTATTAGCCGCCGTATTGCCGATCTCCGCGCTTTGTTTACATAAATCAGTTGGCGACGAACCGTTATCTCGACTGACTGGTATCTCTATCTCACACATATTGTCCGATGGACGCTCCGTCTCGCTCACAAAACACTCCTTCGCCGTCGCACTAGTACCTCAGTTGGCTCGAGGGAACGAGACAGCGAGATGCGCGCACCATCGCTGTCGGGAGTCACTGGCGCCGCCGCCACCACCGTACGCTTATCCATTGGGTATCACACACATTGCCGCCGACAGGTGAATGTGACAGAAAGTCTCGACTATGACAGGCGTTTACCGTTCGCTCGGTCGTTGACCCGGTTCTCGGCGTTTGAATTGCCATCGGTCCTCTTTCTGCTAAGTAGCATCCACGCCTCATATTTATTCGGTAGTCGAAACTATACCGACAATTTGACCATTTATTTTCTAAATCTTCAATTTGCTTCGTAGTTACATACGTCTCTTTTATTTCACTAACAGCTGACTATAAACGAACAATATCTTTCGAACCACATCCACATACAAACAACCAACATGTACTGTCTCATTAACCGTAAATGTTGGTTGTTTTTGTACGCAGCAACCTACTTGGATATCGTGCATCACAAATGTCATGCTATAATTATAACATTTGAAGAAATGCACATAGAGTCAGGCTATAACTGTGGAATTAGACTATACTACTTGTCAAGAGTCGCTATCACTATAACTTGATAACCTTTTACTAAATCAACATTAATAAAGTTAAAGTGTACGGTGCCTACTACCATTGGCTCCTACAAACTGAGGTAACTCAAAAATACGATTTGCCAAATTAAAACATCGTTGGAAAAATAGTTTAGTTACCCACTTTTGAATTACAAAATTCTTCTAACCTTGTAACGCAAAACTATTATTGTATTGAATGGCGCGAAGTTACTATGGCGTTCCTGTGTTGTGACGTCAAATGCTAATAATGCTACCTCTGTCTCGCATCGACTTTAAAACGCATTGAACTTAATTTGTGTAATTTATCAAAAAAAAACTAATAATAATAATATGAACATGAGGTGGCCAAAAAGTCGTGGATCAAACGCAACTAGGGGTTAGATGGGGAGCCCGCTGGAGATCTGTCCGCTGTACCGTGATCTCTCCTTGCAGTGGAGTTACACCCCGGAGTTTTGCCTCCTCGCGCCACTCCCATACGTGCGTGAGGGCTTTTGCCTCCAGATCTCCTGGCCGAAATCCGGCGAGAAGGCTCGCCGCCTCGCAGGAGACCGTGCGGTATCCCCGTACCAGCCGGATGGCCATGACCCTTTGGGACGCGTTCACCCGGCAGGCTGGTCGGCGCCTCAAAGAACTCGCCCACACCGGTGCCCCGTAAAGGGCCATAGACCGCATGACCCCCGCGTAGAGCCTCTAGCAGGAGGCCTTTGGACCTCCCATATTGAGCAGGAGCCGCCTCAAGGCAGCCCCAGCCCGCTCCAGTCTGGGAGCCAAAAGTCGGAAATACTCCACGAAGTTCCACGGGCTGTCGAGAACGAGTCTCAGGTACTTCATCGTCGACTCGACGCCGATGGGATCCCCTCCTGGCGTTATCTGGGAACCCGAAAGTGGCGCGTTCCGAGGACCATGAAAACATATGGCCTCGGACTTGAGCAGGGCCACTTCGAGTCCCAACTGCCGGATTCTCTCGACGATTCGCTAGTTCGGCCGCCGCCTGGTGCGACCTCTCCTGTGCCAGGACCAGCTACTGGCGTCAGCGAAGCAAACTACGCTGACGCCAGTAGGGGGGTCGGCGCGCAGCACCCAGTCGTAACCGATATCCCACAGAAGCGGCCCCACGACCGATCCCTGTGGGACACCGCACTACATCTCTCGCCGGTTCCACTCTCCCCGGTGACAGGGGTAGATGACGGCCCTGTCCGTCAAGTAGGCCTCGACCACGTGACAGAGGTAGGTCGGCATCCGGTGATACCGCAAGGCCTCCCTGATGCAATTCCAGGGCAGGGTATTGAAGGCATTGGCGATGTCTAGAGACACCGCCAAGACCCGGGCCATAGCATCTCCCGTCGTGAGGGCTCGCACGCGCATGATGGCGTCCACCGTAGAGCGCCCCCTGCGGAAACCAAACTGGCTCTCCGCCAAATCCGGCCCCACCGCACCAGCCGCCCGACAAGGCGGTTTGCAATTACTCTTTCAAAGAGCTTGCCCACCTCGTCGAGCAGCACGACGGGCCGGTAAGTGGGCGGAGAGTCTGCAGGGCGCCCCGGCTTCTTAATAAGAACCAGTTTCCCCATTTTCCAAAGAAGTGGGAACTGGGCCTCCTCCAAGCCTGCGCTTAGGAGCCCAATAATTCGAGGCCCGAGAGCCTCCAAGGCCAGAACCCAGGCTTTTCCAGGCAAGCCGTCAGGTCCTGGGGCGGTATTTTTTGGCACTAAGCCTATGTACCGCCACCTCTCAGCTCTACCTCGGTCACCTCCGAAACATCGTCGTCGTCGTCGGCGGTGTGGTCCGCATCTGGCGCCGCAGTAGGCGGAGTCATGGGCGGGGGAGTGTGCTCCCCTCGCGAAGGGAACAGAACGCTCACCACGTACTCCACGAGCTGGTGCTGGACACTCTGCGTCATTGGGAGAGCCCATGGACGGAGTTTATTCCGCACCATTTTGTAGGGGCGTCCCCACGGGTCCCTGTTCAGAGTCTCCAGCGACTCCTCGCGGGCCAGTGCCCTGGCCCGCAGGATCTCCGTTTCGAGGGCGGTCTTTGCCACTCTGTACTCCTCGTACAGCTCCGCCTGAATGGGTTCCGTATCCGGAGGGCGGATACATAGCCTGCGGTGCCTGGTGTCCAGGTGGAATATACTCTAATAATAAATACTGTAAATAAATAAAAAAAATAAAAAATATGTTCATGTGCAGACTATTTCAGCTGTCCTTGGATACGACTGCGGATAGCTGGCTAAGTTGAGTTGGAGCACCGCAGGTAGCGTGGCTCGATAGCACAAGTACTCTTTAAAGATACCCTGGTATGTAAAACTACATTATAAGCATGCACAGGTTCTCGGAACATAGTTGAAGCGCGGTAATGTACCTAACCTGAATAAGGTGACAGGAGTACTTTTAGGACAAATAAGTTAAGAACAAATTTAATGCATTCATCGAAGATGCTTCTGCGATGCAGTACAAAATTATAGCAAGCATTGCATCTTATTGGGTTCGTGTTCCAACTGGACTGAGCTTAACTGCTTGATTAGATGAACTTAGCATACCTATGGGTATATACTCTAAAACACTTTCGTGGAAAGGCATTGCGTCACGCGTCTGATTTTCTATTAATAACAACGATATTCCTACTTAATAACAACAGAATATATATTTATTCTAAACCCATACACATTGTTCGGCCCACTTTAGAAACACATTAAATCTTAATTGTATGGTCTGTCAGCTTGACGCGTTACCCTTATCAATACCAAAATATCCTTATTCTTTTACACATATTTTTACTTACCCGAGGCATAAATTAAATAAGTTAAATATAGTGGTGTAAAAGCACATATTTATTTTATTATTATTCTGTAATCTAGTCTAGTATCTAACTGCCTCGTTGGTCTAGTGGTCGCAATCGCTACTGCTGAGTATGAGGTCCTGGGGTCGATTCCCAGGTCGTGCAACGCGTTATTGGGTTTTTCTATCTGAAATTTCTCAGTAGCAGCCCGGAGTCTGGATGTGTGCCCGTTTGATGGCAATAGGCTCGCCCCTTATAACATGGGACTTAAAACACAACTGGCGAAATGTGGGTGTACTATAGGTACACCTCTGCCCAACCCTTTGGGGAAGCAAGGCGTGATGTTATGTTATGTTAATCTAATATTTAACGTAGTATGTGTGAGTGTTTGTTGGTGAGACTGGGTATTGGACTTTAGTTATTATAATTATCCTAGGCTGATGGAGTTGATAGTCATTATGACCAATCAGACAGAGACGTGTTGCTGGGGAGTTTGTTGCACCACTTATTTGGGGCTGTCTATAAACTTTCAAGAGTGTTGATTCACAACTCTATTAATTATGCTTAAGTATGATTCTCTACTCTCATAACTAGTAATTCTTGAATGTTGTATTCGATGCCTGTGGCCAATACTAGAACTTTAAACTCTATTTAACATCCTCGAGTTTTGATTTCTCAACTCTAAATATCTAGTTATTCAAAGAATATTATATTCTATATCTTAGACTAATAACTCGGTCAGACTGACATAAGCACGTATCTTGCAAATATGCTTGTTGTGCAAAGAGTGAACTTCTAGGGGTTTAGGTGACCACATCTAATTCTTATCCAGTCTAAGGACTGATATGGACCATGTCTCCTTAAGAGCATGATGTAGACGCAATGCCCCTAGAACTAGCCGCTCCGTTGCTAGACAAGGACAGTCGCACGGTTGCCGCAGGAAAAGCCGCTTCGTCACGTTTATCAGTTCGAGAGAACTGCTAGGAGCCATGACTCCTAAAGAGCATGATGTGGACGCTATGCTGCTGTAAAGCCGCTTGCGTCTCTATAGGGAAGTGTATCTCTGAGTACTCTGAGTGTAGATGCGAGGTATCGTGTGAGTTACGACTGATCAAATACCTGTTACGCGCTAGCGTTTGTATTACTCACAAATTAATATAATAATTTACTCTGCATCCCTCTATTATTTAGAATTCCTAAGTAACATCCAACATTTGTTACAATTAATTCCTTGCCTTATTAATAATATCAAGGCATTTGACTTCTATAAATTTGGGAATTCATCTCTATAATCGGTGGGAGAGTGACCAAGTCTGTTGACGAGCTCTACCTTAACACTAAAATTAACATAATTAGGAAAAACTAAAATCTTATCAGCCTAGGTTAATTCAGGTATCGTCACATTACGAAGAAGCTCCATGGCGGTAGTCAGGCGGGCGACTTACACCCGCATCTCAGAGATACCGTCCCGTGGAGGCCCGAAATAACTTCCCTCCGCTGCCTCTATCATGGAGGCCACGGCTACGGATATGGCCTCGTCTTTAGAGGACTAAACCCTCTTCAAGGCCACACCCTTGATCGGGGCAACCACGACCTCCGCAGACCTGGCCGATCGCTCCGATTTTGAGCCGCCAGCGACATCCGGCTCACCACCTGACGACTCCGCTGCGGCCGCTGCTGCTGGCCACGTCAGGGCGGCGTTCCTTCGTAGTGAGCCTCCCGGCTTGCTGGGCTGGCTCGGCTGGACTGGCTCAGCTTGGCTCCCTGTCCTCCTGAGTGGTGTGCCCTCCGCCTCTTCCTCGGACCCCACCCCGCCCACCGATTTTTCGGGCCGAGGTCATCCCGCCATCCGAGAGTCACCCCCGGCCATCTCTCGGTTTGGGCCGTTTCAGGAAGAACCTTTTGTCCTTCCCAGCAGCCCCCACCTCTACATGCTCCGGGCTCTTAAAGGAGCCTCCACGCCAGATGCAGTGTCGGACTCCGACCGCGCATCACTCCCCTCCATCTCGCGACTCTTTCTCTCCTCCTCCTCGGATGATCGAGAGCGCGATGAGCCTCCTTGGCTCGGCAGACATTTGTTGCCCCCCCCCCCCCCCAGATTACGAATGGGGGCTTGACGTTCCCAAAGGGAACGTGGCGGATTCTCCGTCTGCTGAGCAGCCGGTACTTCCCTGGGTTAACTTCAATTGTGTGTTCCATTGTTTTATTACTTTGAAGGGTTGGTCCATTGTGTCCCTCTGCCTCCCAGCGCCAACGACCGGATTCCCTTCGGCCATACATCCCCTCGGCACGCTTGACCTTAGGATTTGGGTATTTTTATAGAGGTTCCTCTCCCCTTTACAATCTACGCCCACAAAACTAACCCTCTGCAAACAGAGGGGGTGTAGACGTGAAATGGCAACCAGACATATCCTAACGACGGACTGGCCGCCCCAAGCCTAGCATCGACCAATAAGTAAGATCGATGATGGGAACCATGACCCTTTCCCGTTTGTTGAAGATTGGCTGCCAACCCCAACTGTCCACCAAAAGCAGGTGGGCAGTTGGAGCTGACGTGCCCAGGGTGCGCAACGTGGAGGTGGAACATGCGACCCCACGCATGCAATTCTGCCATTTAATTACAATACATTTGATTTCGTGGCAATTGGGATAGAAAATCGAATACCACATACATAAACTCACGCCTCTGTTTGCCTCCTTTCAATCCTCCGACCAGATGGATGTTGTATCTGGTGGTTAATAAAACTAACAGGTGAAAAAATTGTCATGATGGAAAATTCACAAATTTGTCGAATTGTCGCGACAATCGAAAATAAATCTTTTTGAGCGACAGGTGATGTGACAAATTTGTCGTGAAAAAATACACTGCAAAACTTTTTCAAATTCTTTCAAACGATCGCCTGTAAAGACGCAGTTGACGGTTGACATTGACGTTTACATTTTTATTACATTACTGCGAAACTGTTGTTTATCCTTCCGATGACGCGTAATAAGTTGGTGTGAGCTAGCTCCGTTACTCTCTACCATTTTACTCACGCTAACGTTGAGTCCGTAACATGTGCGGAAAAACGAACAGATGTATTTTGTCTAGACATGCCAAAGAACCGTGTGAACAACTCGTAAAATAAACTAATGACTAATGACATGTAGAAACTATGAATGCAAAGATATTGCATTCATATACACTATGTCATAAATCCGCTCGGACGAAAATGGCGGCAAAAAAAAGTTTTTTGTAAACAAAGGCACATATTTGTAAACAAAGGATGATTAACGACTTATTTTCTTCGAATGGTGCTTATAGTCGTATTTTTAATTAGACGAAGTCAGCTGACGTTTACAGTGTTGTCAGTTTTTGATGAAATATAAATAGTGTTGTGACAAAGTGAATGATTGAAAATACTCCTGATTGAATGAAATTGCCTCGATTTTCTAGTGAATAGTTAGTGTGCCGAACTGCCGATATCGGGTACGGGGTTCGAATTTTAGTCGTGCTTTGTACATACTAACGAGTTTTCGACGACTATGTTCCTATAGTATCTACCTATACTGAATACCGAGTGTTTTAAACATTGCGAGGAAATTTGTAAGACTGTCCTATTTTCAATACATCATGTAGTTGAAACTATAGAAGTATAAAATATAAGAATTAAAGGTAGGGAATGAAAATAAAAAAACATCGCTTATTACATGATTTGTTTTTATTCATCATCAGAAAAAAAATCATCACTATCGCTTTCGGTGACATTAATTATAAATCTGTCTGAAACATTGTCGATCATGTGGTCGAGACCATACATTTTGTTTTCTTCTTTAATTATATTAGACACGCAGCTACTCCATTTTTCAGGCGTGATTTGTTGAAGTCCTTCTTCAAAAAGTTTTTTTACTTCTGTCATTTTGAAGGTTTTGTTATTTCTTGCAACATATCCTTTAGCCTGCGCCCATACCAACTCAATGGGATTGAGCTCACAGTGGTATGGGGGCAGACGTAAAACAATTATCCCATGCTGCGCTGCCATCTCGTCCACAACATACTTATCGCAATGTTCTTGTTTGTGCTGCCGTACAATGTCTATAAGAGTAGCTTTAACCATTTTTGCTTCGAATGAAATATTTTTGCTCGTTAGCCACTCTTGTATTCTAGGTTTAGTCCAAGACATTGTAGGCAGCGATTCTAGTTTCCTGGAGTGGTAGGGGGCATTATCCATCACTACTACGGAATTCGGTTTCAGTTTTAGCAAGACCACCTAAACCACTTCTCAAAGGAATCGGCATTTATCTCTTGATGATAATCTTCTTTATTTTTATTGGCTTCAAATATTAATAAGCTGTCTTCTACGAATCCTTCTTCCCCGCCTATATGGCCGAAAATCAATCGTTTGCCCTTTCCTGAAGGCTGTTCTAAGCCAGTGGTCAAGCCATCTAGGAAGGCCTGGCGGGACGATAACACTGTCTGGTCAATCCATGCCTTCTTCGGTGCATGACCTTCAAGATAGTGAAAATTATCAATTAATTATTGATAGTACAATTTAATGTAAAGAAAACAGAAAATTTTAAGTACCTTCGTTGATCCAGGTTTCATCTTGGTAATAAATATACCTTCCTTCCCTTCGGTACTCTTTAATTTTTCGAACGTATCGCTGGCGCCATAAAATAATGTCCTGTCTGTCAATTAAAATGCTTTGTCTTGATTTTGTGACATATTTGAAATTTAAATGTTTCATAACATTTCTTAATGTACTCCAAGAAAAATTGGGTAAGCCTGGGTCTTCATTGACAACCTTAAGAATCTGTAAAGTAAAAAAAAAAGTTTTTGAGTAAGGAAGTCTTACGCAATCTAATACTTTGGTTTTACAAAAAATATTATGGTGGACACAGAATATAATGCAGTAGAAGGAATAAAGTTTAAGTTACCTTTATAATGGTGGGTGGCTCATTGGCATAAAAAAATTATGTACTTTTCGCCTTATAGCGGCAAAAGTAAATTCGTCTAATTTATCTTTGAAACTGTGTTTTGGTCCACGTTTCTCGGGAGACTTAAATTGTTCATTTTCTTTGTATTCTTTTAAAACACTGTAAACTGAGGTCACACCAATTCCCAAAATGTCTGCTGTTTTCGAAACACATTCTTTTTTTTCGGGAGCTTCAATAGGTAATAGTGAAGCAGCTTTCTCCTCAAATACGTGTTTGTAGACGTTTTGTATCATAAGTTTTTCGGTAACGCTCAAAGCAATCCGTGGTCTCTTCTTTCTTGGAGACAAGCTTTGGCTTGACGTGCTTGGTTGAGGATCCATATCGTTTGTACGAAACAATATATCAACAAATAAACACAACAATGACCACAAACACAACGTAACGAAAAACTTAACAAAAACAATAACTAAACAGCGTGAGCGCAGAAGAAACATTCGTGCTATCAGACCAGAGGTTAGAAGCCGAATAACAAACAAAATGACGACCGACGCGCGTAGCGTTGATCGGTGTTGGCACTAGTCGCCGCGCCGCGCTTTGTAATAAGCCGTCAAAAAACTGATTGTAGTACATACTACTAGTAACAGAGAGTTTTATACAATTTTATTGTTAAATAGAAATAATTCTTTTATTTGAAATGATTACACTCATTGTTCATTCATCTGATTGAACGAGAACTGAACGCATCACTATTACTTTAAATATGGCAACATTATTTTACAAAGTGACATTAGCTCCTGTCAGTTGGCTTCGTCTAATTAAAAATACGACTATACACTCGCATATTTTTAAAATAATAAGAAATAGACCTTTAAATCTGTGTGCATTATGTTTTAATGTATGATTGTATTGTAGTTTAAGTTGGTTGTAAATATGAACAAATAGAATGTTTCCTTTAGATTTCAAAAAAATGGCTAGTTAAAAAAACAAGCGGTGACCTATATGTTTTAAGGTTTATAACGCACGGTGTGTATATTCCTAACATAAAAAATAAATTAAACCATATCTGAGAACTCTCTAATAATCGTAAAATGATCTAGATTTCTAGATATCAGTTAAAAAAAACATTTTGACTGACCGGGAGTTCCACGCCCAGAACAAATAATTCACTGTTTTTTTAGATCTCATACATAGATTAAAAGTTTTGGTACCTGTGGCAAGCTTATTAAATGCTTCAATATATTTGTAAAACGTTTAGGCACTAGAATTAAACACTGTCCTAAAATACGGTACTGAAGTCACCTAAAAATTTTAACAAAAACAAATGAATTGTTTTTTTTTGTGGTAATGAAAAGTCAAAAACTTACGTAACAATTTGCTTACCAACATGAATTCTGCACTAATTCACATCACTTATTATATTGATAACACACACACACACTGTTTTTTACCTCGTTTTTTAGAGATATATCCATTAAAACAATTAAAACATCACATAACCTAACACACCACACCACGAACGAAAGAACGAAATTTTGACAGCTGATAAATCATCTGTCAAAATTTCGTTTAAATTATCTGCGGAATTTAAAAACGAACGTAACTAAATGCATGGTATAATGTATAACTTAAAATTAAATAAATAAGGATTAAACTCGTAGAGTAAGTGATTGTTTTTTTTTAATGTCAGTTGGGAGCCAAAGTCCCTTATGTCAGATGACGTTTAAATAATTTTGGGATCCTTGGTAACCATTGATAGCCGTCCGGATATAATGAGAATATAATAAAAGTCGTCAGCTACACTTGGATATGCTTAAAATTAACGATCAAATGATTGTGTAGGTACCTATTTAATACGTGGCCACGTTAATTTACTTGCATAGGATATTAATTCGAATTGTTCCAGAGCCAATAAAAACAATATTCATTGAAGTTGCAACTTCAATAGCCAATTTTATATTTTTTGTACTGCAAATTTAAGCAGAATAGACCTTACAGAGATAAAACTTTTTCCGGTATTCTAACATTGATTATATGAGCGAATTTCCTTTATTTAATATTAGGTTATGTTACTAAAGGTTATGTTTTCCGAAATTACACTGTTAAGATGAACTCGGATCTTAATGATTACTGTCATCCCACGTAAGCCTATCTAGACCGTAGTTAACCTTTGTGTTCTCGTTAGCAAACGTTAGAGAAAAAAAATGTTTAGAGCGACCTGGGAAAGTAGCTAAAGGTGTCCTGATATATTTTATGACTGTCGAGATGAAATGACTTCAGATGAAAAATAGATTACAAAACAAGGAGCGAGGAAAATAATTTAATTGCTTAGTAGCAGCTTGCAAGATATAAATAATAGTCATGTTTATAAAATGGACGTCATATGCAGTTTAACATTACGTAACTAAACACACTCTATGCAAATATATAGGCTTCTCCCAAGGGCTTTCTCAAACTTCCAACGTTTTCCAACTACGCCACACTTAGCAATTACACCAGGATAATCCGAACACTGTGTTTAAGGTAACATGAGAGCTCAGCTCAGCTTAGAGTGAGTCCACGGTTTGAATGAATGTGCCTTTTTGGTATAATTAGTTTACTTAGGCACACTACGTCAAACCGTAAAACAACGCATAACTTATTGCAGAGTAGTCTGATTTTGGCGATTCTTTTTAGTGGCTGCATTGAATCGGCTGCTGTCAAATCTAGGGGGTCCAAAAGTATCCTGCCGGAGGCAGGCCGCGAGCCTGTCGTGGCTACGGGGCACTGGTGTGGGCTGTTCTTTGAGGTGCCGACCAGCCCGCCGCCCGGTTGAACGCCTCCCAAAGTGTCATGGCCATCCAGCTGGTCCGGGGATCCCGCACGGTCTCCTGCGAGGCGGCGAGCCTACTTGCCTCATTGCCGCCATGGGATCTGGAGGCAAAAGCCCTCACGCACGTATGGGAGTGGCGCAAGGAGGCAAAACGCGGGGGTATAACTCCGCTGTCGCGAGAAATCATGGTACAGCGAACAGAGCTCCGGCGGGTTCAATCCAATCCAATCGAATGCAATAGAACACGCCAGGGAGGTGTGTAAGAAATCGAAACCCTGCCCTGCAGCTACAACTCAAGCCCTTAAAACGCGTTAGTGAAAGAATGGACCAATATCCTGCAACATCGTATACAAAACTTAATAAACAGCATGCCCAATCGCCTGGCAGCTATGATAAGAGCCCGTTAAGGCCAATTTGGTGTTGTTTTAGTAACTGTTACATTATATAAAACATACAGTTTCATTCATGCCGCTCTAGTATAAGAGTAATTTTAGTTTATCGTACTGAACCGTATTCTTTGCCCGCGAGTGTATCAAGCAAAATTACCTGCTCGGTAAAGTTCATTGGCATGAAATATCACAACCGTCACTCCGCATATTAGACACTTACATCGTTTGTGATGAATATGACTGTGACTTCCATCACAAATGATTAGTTGTATGAATTGCCATTACCTACAACCTTAGTTGTTTGTACAGGTTTTTTTTATTAGCGTAACCGACATGTTTATTTTCATTTTAAGGGAGTGTGTAAAACCAATTTTTTATTTATTAGATTTACTTAAAATATTATTCTACGATGTAGTTTGTCTCAACATTTAAGCACATTTTGTATTTTTTTTTAAATGTAATTATAGTTCTGTGAATAAAAAAGTTATGTTAGAAAAAATTGCGCTACTGAAAAGTCTTGTTTTGGTGGATACGCCCTTTGAGCCTAAAGGTATCGATATGTATATGTGTGTGTGTATAGTGTAATATTAATTGCAAAAACCTTGGTCACAATGGAATCTCGTCAATGTGCTGTTAATCTAGAACAGCACAGGGACGAGCTAATATGGTGATTGCATGTAAACTAATCGGCTTTAAGGTCACAATCAAATGTGTGAATAAAAATTCAGGGATTGGAAATCCATTTTATAAACCACAGTTTTATGTACAGGTGAAGTAAATCCTACCCAATGTCTGCCCAATCTCAAATCTAGCGGCTACTAATTGAATTCATAGTTCATAACTCCCAGTTTCCTTAAAAATAAAATGATGTTGTAGTGACTAGTATATTTATAATAATCAGTATAAATAGTTTCCATGAGATAATAGACAACAATAAGCGTATGAAAGCTACGCCGAAATGTTAAAATAAATACGATACAGTATGCCAGCACCCTAATTGTGTAATACACAATCAATCGGCTCTGAATCGTTTTGAAACAGATTGCTAATTCATTGCTTCATAAGTTCGATAAAAAATTCTGCTCAACAATGTAAATAACGCAATGAATGTTGTTGACCTGTGAAAATCAAACAGTTTAGTCGTAATTGTTTACGAAAATGTGTTTCGCAATTAGGCTGCTGGTCTATAACCACGGGCTGAATTCATGGTTTTAGTTTGGGCGTCGATGTCCCTGCCATCTTGCGTAGAATTCTAGTCTCAACAAAAATTAAAATAGTTCTGTGATGCCAATATTTCGGTGTGTTTTTTTTTTTTTTTTGAGGAAAATTTACCAAGGAACATTTCCTGGTTTCTCAAAAACTGACCCTAACAAAACAGAACAGGCACAGACATTTTTTAAACATTTACATTTTGAAGCATTCATGCAGAAATATTGTAATTTGTAGTAAGAATAAGACTTGTTCTTGCAAATTATTAAATACCTATTTTCAGAAATTTAAAAGGAACATGACTTTTTGGGAGTATTTAGTTATAGTAATTTAAAAGTGCAAGTTAAAAGCTAATAATTTTCTATATCAAAGTTTAACTAATTATAAAATGTCCAATAACGGATCAACAATGAGAGATCAAAGCTCTAATCCCCAAACAATTACAGTCGGGGCTAGTAGTACCTACAAATAAAATACATACAATACATTTCTCACATTTTCGGATCGCCAGGATTATACTTTAATATAGGGAAAACGGTATTACACACTTTAGACACTACCTGATGGGACAAAAAGTGAAGCTTTGGAAGTGACCCTTTCTTCAAGAATATTCGGGTTTAACCTTCTTATTAAGCATCTTGCTGGCAATGATCAAAGGATACTGAATGCCAACTTATAATAGTAGGCAATACCTACAAAAAATTATCTGTCTACATAAAAGAACAGAGTATGTTCGCACGCGGACGTTGTCACAGGCGAAGTGCTAGTATTCCATAATTCTTCCAAACAGAAATAATCGTTTCATAGTTGCACGACCAGTGTAGGTTTCAGAATACGTGCTAATTTTCAACAATGCTCGAGATACTGACATCTTATGTGCTTCACCCATTTACAAAGTCTCTCAGACGGTAAGGACGGTAATAGAGTAGACATTAAGAACATTAACCAGGTCTTACTCGAGCTTTTTGCCTGAAACTCCGACACGCTCCAGGCTATATTTAGAATATTAACTTGGCACTTAATACGCCTACTGCACTCCTTTCTCTAATTTCGAGGTTTCACTTTGAAATACGAGTACTAGAAGCGTACCTAATAGTCCAAAGAAGCGTAGTCTTGGTTTGGGGTGCAGTTTTTTGTACTATTTCGTATGTGAAATTTAGTATATAACATAAAACATAACATCACGCCTGTAATACCAGAAGGGTTAGGCAGACGTGTTCCTATAGTATACCCACATTTTGCCAGTTTAAGCTTAAGTCCCATGTAATAGGGGGCGAATTTTTGTTTGTCATACAATATACCTAAGAAATCATTGAAACATCATCATTGTGATGCCAAGCGTCTTTCAATTTCACCCTTCAAGCCCCATATAAGATTTTTTTACACTAAATCGCATTAATCAATCACCCAGACAACTTTTCAACGAAGATAAAGCACATCATGCGACCATAATTTGATGGGGTAAGAAAATTATTTTAATCACTCAACAATAGTTGTAACAGTTTTATTTCACGCCTTGTGCGCAAGCTATTTACCACACCCAATGTGACGATCCTTAGGTAGGAACATAAGATAAAAAAACTCGAAATCTGTTGTATGACGCTAACTACGGTTTTGAAATAAAATAATAATAAATAGGTACAAATTCTCAAATATTCACGGTCAATGCCACTAAGGCCGCACACCGTGTTTGTCACGGTAATAGCTTGTACATTATGATTCAATGAGTAAGGACTAAAGTTTGAACCACATAATTAAAAATTAACGGAGCACCGTTCACAGGCAATTTGTATTAATTAGTTCTTAATAAGTTACAAATTTACAAGAGCTCCATTCATATAAATATTTTGAGTTATTAGGCGATGGGATATAAAAGTTGTAAATGATTTTAATTTATTTAAAAATAAGTCATCGTGCAATTTCCGAACGAAACGTTTTTCGTAAATTACATTGATACATTCCCTTCCTTCTTACATATAAGTACATTTTCGGTTAGTGGTTTTCCTTCTTTTAAAACTAGGTACATATTGATAAATAAACTAAACATTTATAACATGAAACATGAAAAGTACCAACAATGTAAAGAGACCGTACATAAAAACATAAATTATTTTGTGTAATAATGGTATTGAAAACTTGAAACGGAAAATGGAACGTAAGTGTCAAATTGTCATGATAAATATTATGTTTGTCATTTTATTGTTTCTGTTCAACGGCTAACGTGGGATTAGTATGCTATTTTTGCGATTTTGTGGATCCTATACGACTTGGGTTTACCTTTGTACTGACTATTCTGCTCACAAACCAAGTATCGTAAATGTCGTATTCTACGGCATTTACTTCTGGAAAACGATTTTCAAGTGATTTGGACTTTGTCAACTATTAAAATGCGTTGAGTTTATTGTCAACTGCGCATGGTTAGATTACGGAGACATCGTTGTCCTGACGAAAGTAATCAGATAGTTGAAGAGTACAGAGATTGGTGTATCCGCGTAATATAAGTATTTTCGTAAACTAATTTGCTTAATTTCATGAACACACAAATTATATCAGAGATAAAACATAGGGAGCAAAAGTAGAGATTTCTTTTAGATGTTAGCTTTTACTTAAGTAGTCTTGTAGAGTCTTTTCATATAAATGCTCCTCGTGCTCATTCTTAAGTATTGAGCATCACTTAATCTTCTGAATAGGTAAAACAACAGTCTTAAGTATTTTATAATACTGCAGATAACTGCTTTAAAATAAAAATACAAATACATTTATTTTGTTTTAATATAATAATATTTTGAAATAACTCGAGACCACTATATTTGTCACTCCATGTTGGGAGTTAGTAAGTTGTGGTTTGATCTCATGTGCAGTGCATCATTTGGTGATGCACTGCACATGAGATCCAACCATAACTATGCCATCTTAATGTCTGTGCTGGATGTGGTAGATTTATTTTGAGAATCAAGAGCAGGCCGGTCAAATAGGACAAATACAAACATTGTATCGAAATAAGACATAAGAGGAAACTTCTGCTAAACAAATACTACCCACAGGAAGAGCAGCTGACACAGCAGAGGGTGAAGGAGTAAGTCCTTCGTCCTCAAGACGTCCATTACAGGAAACGTCTGCTGAACATATTATGTTGCCCACATTTCGAAGAGCAGCTGACATACCACGTTGCTGCTTATTTTTGTAGTGCAATGACCCCGAAAAACGATGTGTGTCTGATGGACTCTGAAAACGAATAATTAATTAGAAATGTTAGAATTTGTGATTTCAACGTTTAGTGCTGCACATATGGAAGAAATTGTGATTTTTTCTATCAGATTATAGAAAACTGTAATAAGGCAAGCAAAATCATAATATAATATGTAGGCGAGCACATAAGAGCCTACGGAATGTACGCTATTGAAATTTGCCGAGATGAGACTCCTCTAAAAGAGATATTTATTGGCAACCACCCATATTTCCTATGTGCCTGAATTCAATATAGGCACAGTAGTAAGTCATATTACACGTACATCGCAGTAGATAGGAGGCTTAATCAGATAATCTTTTGTAACATACTATTGGACTCGTAACTACATAATAGATGAAAATAGACTTGGAACAGATAGTTTAATTGATGAAAAATAAAATACAGGTAGTAATAAAAAAAAACACTAAACACGGTTCACGCGTCACTGAAGTTATTTTATAAGGCTTGAATTGAAGTCCGGAGGAGGAGGATGAAGGATCTTCGTAGATGGGCTTCGTGGAGGAAAGAAGAGGAGGAGGTGGAGAAAAAGGGTCTTCAGGGGACATGAATGATGACTAATGATGAAAGTATAAGAAGCTTATACTATACTTTCTAGAATTGAATATGAAAATAAAAGTAAAATATTTTTTTACAACAATTTATTGTATGTCTTGAATACTTTATAAGTAATTTTAAAGTAAATAAAAGCCTTTTTTCATTCTTTATATTTATCAAACCGGTAACTTGTAACAAACGGTAACAAACGGTAACGGTGGGCAGGGGGGTGATGCTGTTAAAAGTACTTTATCGGATACCTGCTTTTTTAAGCTTGGTTTAATCCAACTACAATCTAGTTATTGGATAAGTAATGCTAGCCTAACAATAATGCATAATTTAGTTTTAGTTCGGTGTACATCTGAATCGGCACCATTGTCCATATACCTGGGACACTCAAAAAGTTTTGCGAAAATCCTCCCTCGTTTTGAGCGCGTTGTGGTGGAGCAGTAGCCCGCGGAACCCTGTGTTAGGCCGCTTGTTACTCATAACAGAGAAAATTCCTGCCCAGCATTTGGCAGTTTACCATTCAGCGTTGATGCGTCTTTAGTTACGCAAAGGAATTGACACCAAGTAGCCAGTCAAATTGAAAAAGCTCGCGATCAAAGTCTTCGCCCCGCTTCTAGATCGCTTCACTTTGGTAGGCGTTGAATCGTTTTGAAACACTCAAACCGTCAACTGGCGCTTCGTTTCTGGATTGAATTCATAAATCCAAGATTCATCACCTGTAATAATGTTGTAAACACGGCCGAGACGAGCCTGCGCCAAATTCGTTTATCCGGGCCTACCTCAAAGCATCGGTGAGGTTGTGCGACACCCAGCGTGAAACTATCCTCCTCATACGAAGATGCAAATCTACATTAATCCTCTCTACAAATCAAGAGGAAATCTCAAATCTACAAGTATAAATCGTCGACTCGCTGAGTTAGTTGATTAAGTACATTAACAAATCTGTCATGAGCCTCTCAAGTTAGCACTTCAACTGGCTTGCTAATTGTATAAACTTGTACTTTGGCTAGCTGCCAGACGAATGCACTCATCCTCAATGACATCATTACAGACATAAGTATACGTTTAATTTGCCATCGCATACCGTTACAGACAATAATTACTTGATTAACTAATTAGGACAACGGAGGTCGCTTTGTTGCTTTTTTTCTACTTTGCTTTTTACGAAATCAATTTCCCGGCGTCATTTTAAAATATTATTACTGAACAACATTAATAGCAATCAATAAAATAACCATAACATACAAAGTCTATTGTGTGTGCACACAGCATAACATGTGGTCGCTCACAATGGGCCAAATGAAAAATCTAAAAGCCACCGGAAGGGCAATGGAGAGGGCTATGCTTGGAGTTTCCCTACGTGATCGAATCGGAAATGAAGAGATCCGCAGGAGAACCAAAGTAACCGTTATAGCCCGAAGAATTGCCAAGCTTGCGTGGCAATTCTTCGGGCGATGGGGCCGAAAGGTTTTAGAGTGGCGACCGCGTACCGGAAGATTTAGCGTTGGAAGGCCTCCCACAAGGTGGACCGATGACCTTGTGAAGGCCTCTGTAATCCGCTGGATGCGGGAAGCTTCGAACCGTTCAAAGAGACGAATCTTGGGGGAGGATTATGTCCAGCAGTAGACATCTTTCGGCTGAAATGATGATGATGATGACAGCACAATATTGTGACCACAAAAATAAATACAAGGTGTCGTTTTGCATCCTCGTTAAATTCAAAGAGGTTAATATGCTAATTATTCTCGCCACGAATCAATAATAAAATAAGAAGTTTTTTTTTATAATTTCGGAAATCGGCTCGCGCAAATAATTTTATCTTGAGTATTACAGACTCAATAGAAATAATACACTCAAACAGTCACATTGTCTCTCTGGTGGTGGCGTGTGTATTGGATCATTAAGTTCCCTTCAAAATGGTTGAGCTAAATGGTACTGATCCATACGTCATGTTCGTGAACGGGCGCCGTCAGTGGGGACTGTTCATCTCTTGTCTGCCACGGTTTTTTATTTAAATTTCCGTATTTTTTTTTTGTTGTGTGTTTTTCATTACGGACGCCTTTAACGTGCGTTCTCACATGTATTATTTCAACAAGACTGATGTAAAAAAAAATCTGTAAAAGAGTTACCATGAAGTTTCTTGCTCGTTCTTCTCCATAGGTCCAGCCCGCGCCAAACTTTGTGACCGCCCTGAAACTAGGCTCATTGCATTGCGCAGGACACAAAATCAGGTATTGGCGGGACGCACAAGAGCTTGGGGTCAGGGCCACACCCCGCGCGCCCGCACCGCTCACCCGCGACGCACGCTGGCACCCACGCCTTAGTGTGAGTGCTACGTCCGTACACGAATCACGCACTTGTTGAGCTCTGAGGGTATTGTCGCGTTCAGAACTCGTTCGATCGTTTCGTTAATTTGTTGTTTTAGTTATTGTTACTTGTTGTTATTGTTACTCGTTGTTATTTGTTTATAAACATGCCTACCTGACGTTAAAATTTTTGAAGAACACAATCACACACACACAATTTTACGACTTCCACCTTACCATCCCGACTTGATCCTCATAGAAATGGCTTGGGAATCCATAAAAGGTTACGTGGCGAAAAAACATGTCACAAATAATGTAACTAATATTATTAAACTAGTGGAAGAAAAAGTAAATAGCATGGGTGAACAGGATTCGACTGCACTATGCGACAAAGTTATGAATATTGAGGAAGAATATAAGAAAAGTGATAATTCACGTGATGAAAATAATTCACGTGAGCGATAATGAATCAGATGAAGAAGATTCGGATATTTTTTGTGAAGAGAGTGATTCGGATGGGGAACCATCCACTAGTAAGGGAGATGTTTTTATGGCAGGTGTGGCCCCATTGTGAAAATAGTTTGATTTATATTAATGTTTTTTATTTACATTTATCCTATTATTACCTAACCTATATGTTTTACAAATAACACATACATTATATATTAAATAAAATAAAATAACCTATGAAATAAACACGAACTTTATAATCACCAAATAAAAATTAATTATCATAGTATAAAAAGTATTTTAATACTTTTTATACTATGAACCAAACAATTTTCGTTTTCTAACGTTTTAACGTTAGAAAACGAAAATTGTTTGGTTGATTACATATTGTCCACTCGACTGTACCATGCGAAAGTTCGGGCTCGCGACTATATTCAAGGCGGTCACAAAGTTTGGCGCGGGCTGTACCTACTTCGCTTTGGAATGGGCAACTAGCTTCATATTTCTGTCTGACCGACCCCTTGACAATTCAAAAGTGTCTGTAATTGGTTTATTTGAAATAAATGCTTTGAGTTTGACATTACATACACAACATAACTAATTAAATTCAACTTAAGCTTCTCTCTTCTTATTTATCTTCTTCTTCTTCAGTACCATTTAGATTGGATTCTCATTACTGGGGAACGTAAAGCTGTGTTCTCTTGTTAATAATCAATGCCTGACTCACCTTGTTGGAAATTAAATCTGCGTAAAACTACCTCTTTAAGCCAGTAAGTAGCCTACAGGTACACAGAAACACATTGGCCTTCCACTGAAGTTAGTAAATGAGGAATAATTCGCTGAGCACTCAGCGCGTAGAATATTCATTTTTCACTACACTGAATATTGTACGCGGTGGTTGGTGTGAGCAAACACTGTATTTTGTAAACGGGTTCACGGGTTCACGGGTCCAGGGGTGTATTATATTATTCATAATAAATACTCCGCATTTGTTTTAAATAAAGGTTTTCTTAGAAAATTTGTGCCGAATTGATGGCAAAAGGCTCGCCCCCTATTACATGGGACTTAAGCATAGCTGGCGAAATGCGGGTGTACTATAGGTACACGTCTCCCTAACCCTTCTGGAATTACAGGCGTGATGGTATGTTATTTTTATATTTCTAGAAAATTGTAGACGCATAGGTAATAAGAGCAGATGCAATCCTTAAGTCCGAACACGACAACAAGTATAAGTAACCCACGACATGTAATGTTTGTGATATGAAATGTTCAAGTTTACGTGAAGAAATAAACAAAACATTTAGTGGAATCATATCAACAAAACCAGTGAAGTTTTCGGAAATATATATATGCAAAAGAGCGTTGGTAAACTAGTGAAAAAGATAACATAAAAAACAAAGGATTTTGTTAAACCAGGTGAGTGAATTTTTGAATATTGCACAAAAGCAAACCGTTAAAATACCAGAGTACACAAACGAATTACTCATTCCTTAAACAATTTTCGAATGAGGCTTCTCACGTAAATAGCACTTAATGTAAGGGTTTGGCAAACGAAACATTTTTTCGAGCCTAAAACAACCAAAGGAAACCATGTCGATTTTCATCAAAAATATTGCTGGTGCTATAAATAAATCCGATGATCGAAATGGCAATAAACTTACTTCGAGATAAACAGTGTATAGTTGACTTTATATGTCTAACTGAAACCTTTATTAAATCGGGAGATGAAGAAAACATGAGATTAAAATCCTATAAGTTTGCGAGTTGCTACTCCAGGAAAGATCAAAGACGTGGCGGTGTTTGCATACTAATAAGGAAAAACATAGAATGCGAAAACATAAAATGGTTAGATAATATTACTCTCGAAAAACATTTTGAAATATGCGACGGTATACGACTACAAAAATATGGCATAAATTTATTCTGTGTGTATAGGACGCCAAATTCAGACGTGAACATATTTCTGAGGAAACTACAAATATTGCTATATGCATATATGACAAGGATAATAAATATAAAAATATAATATGCGGTGACTTTAATATTGACATTTTAATTGACAGCAAAAATAAAACTGAATTTATTAATATTCTATACAATTATAATTTGACACTCCATATAAATAAACCAACTCTACAAAAAACATGTATTGACAATATAATTAGTGATATAAAAGATGCGAAGGGGGAAGTACACGAATTAGGACTGTCTGATCACAACACGGGGCAAACTTTGTCAATCAAAACAAAAGTAAAAAATCTGGATACTATATGGTTTGTATATAAAAGAGACCTATGTATAGATAATCTGATCAAGTTTAATTATTACCGAAGTAATGTATCTTTTTCTGAGATTCTTGCTGAAACAGACGTAAATAAAGCGTTTTCTTTGTTCTATGAGGATTTATGTCTCTTTTTTAATCTTGGTTTCCCACTAATAAAAGTCGAAATGAACCATAACTCGACAAATCCAAAATGGATTACAAAGGGCTTGAAAAAGTCTTTTGTAACCTAGCGAAAACTACAAAGCTATTATTATAAAAACAAAAGCAGACAAACCAAGCTAAAATACACGACATTTAGTTAAATATTAAGAAGATGTGTTGCTTATATTCAAAAGAGTAAAAATAAACATTCTATTGACATAGCAAAAAACAAGTGTAAAGCCACATGGAAAATAGTAAACGAACGAGTTAAACAAAACAATGCAACCACTGAAATCTAGTGTATTTTTGTAATTCAGAAGTGACTGTTTAAGAATGAGCAATGTGAAAAGAGATATTATAGACGAAATTCATAGAAGCGCCAGAATAAATTTTCCTCGAAGACATGTAATATTGAAAGATATTGATGATCTTTGGCAAGCAGATTTAATGGATATGCAAAATATCTCCAAATTTAACACCAACTACAAATATATTTTAGTGGTTTTCGATGGATTTTCTAAGTATGCTTGGGGTATTCCACTTAAACAAAAAAATAAAGAATCTGTATCTAAGGCTTTCAATGCGATATTGAGTTGTGATAAACGCATCCCTAGAAACTTGCAAACAGACCGAGGAACAGAATTTTATAACAAAAGTTTTCAAAAAATTATAAACAAGTATGCCATCAATCACTACAGTACTTATTCAACCAAAAAGGCCTCAATTGTAGAACGATTAATAAGAACGATAAAAAGTAAGCTTCACAAGGAATTTAGTTTAAAAGGGAATTACAAATGGATGGACGGAACGCTTGCAAAAATTATTAATAGATATAATCAAACAATCCATACAACAATTGGTTTACCACCAGCTCAAGTAAATCATAGCAATAAAACTAAACCACTAAATACATATTATTTCAATCAACAACAAATAAAAACAAAACGTCGTAAGCTAAAGATAGGTGATTCTGTTCGAATAAGTAAACATAAAGGTTGTTTTCAAAAAGGCTATACTCCTAATTGGTCAACTGAGATATTCAAGATCATTAATGTTAAAAATACAAATCCTGTTACATATTTATTACAAGACATTAAACAGCAGCCTATTTTAGGAGCATTTTATGATCAAGAATTACAAATGACTAAACATCCTGATATTTACCTTGTTGAAAAAGTTTTAAAACGAAAAGACAGCAAAGTTTTCGTAAAATGGATGGGGTTACCATCATCAGAAAATAGCTGGATTGATGATACAAATGTTATATGAGGGCTTTTTGAATATAATGTCATGATCTACGACGCAGGTTCTATTCTGTTTGCATACATGAAGGGAGAAGGACTAGTGAATAATTTAATTAATAATTTACCATTTGAGCTCCATTTACCTGGGTATAATTATTGTGGTCCTGGAACTAAATTACGGGAAAGATTGGCTCATGGTGACAAAGGTGTAAATAAGTTAGATGAATACTGTAAACATCACGATATCGCGTATAATAATTCTAAAAGTTTGAAAGATCGTCATAAAGCAGATATAATTTTACTAAAGATGGCAAAGAAGCGCTCTTTGTCTTCAGATGCGAGCGCAGGAGAAAAACTTGCTGCTAATTTGGTTAACAACGCAATGATTTCAAAAGTGAGTTCAGGATTGGTCTCAATAAAAAAATTAAAAATATAGTCTCCTACACAAAAAAATGCATAAAAAAATTAAAGCCAAAGTGTAAGAAAAAATGATAGAATTGGCTTACGCAGCTGCTAAGGAGTTAACTCGTGATTCATCTGCAAAGCTCCCACGTATCATACCCATTCCGAAGTCCGGCGGTGTTTTACCTTTAATTCCTATATTTGCTGGCTTATCTGCTGCTGGAAGTATAGCAAGCGGAATTGCTGTAATCGTCAAAACTATAAACGAATATAAGGTTGCAAAAAAGCGTCTGGAAGAAATGGAACGATATAATAAGAAAGTGGAAGGTGTATGTATTGGAAACGGTTTGCGGTTAAACCGTTACAAGAATGGGTTTGGATTATATGTAAATTTAAAGAAAAAAAACTAAATCGTAGGCTACCTAATCGTGCTCTTACTAATATAGATATCATACATTTTACAGAAAACATTCCATATTTTCGTGGGGCGTATATGAGAGATACCTTACCAAAATCTCCGTTTTCCCGAGAGTGTGGAATCATTAATTTAGATCATTCGAAAAATTCTGGTACACACTGGGTAGCCTATGTAATTTTAAATAAATATGTTGAATACTTCGATAGTTACGGAAACTTAAAACCGCTTAAGGAATTTATTCGTTATGTGGGTTCTGACGACATCCATTATAATTATAATAATTTTCAAAATAAAAACTTATTTAATTGTGGACATTTATGCATACAATTTCTTAAAAAGTTTTGGAATAAACACTGCTTTTAAATCGTTAGGTACTTTAAAAAAAGATGTCTTACAAATGAGACAACACTTTAACATTGTCTGTTACAAGAGTCGAATGTCAATTCAAATTGACATTCGACTCTTGTCATTTTTTGTGTTATAATCAATTATAACACAAAAAATGATAGTTTATAATATAAAACCAAGCGACAAAGTGAATAACTTTACTCGTTCTCGTATCGTTAGAAGACGCAGACATATACGAAGTATAAAAAAAATACTAAAGAGAATAAATTATTTCTTCAAGCTTTGGGATTTAAATTATGAGTATTCTTAAGATACATGATTCACCGCAATTCGATAACTCTATAGTGGGTTACGAATATCATACTTATAACCCATACAGCAACAGTTTTAAAGAAAATGATGAAATACGAATACCTATAAATCAGCAAGACATGTACATACTACCTTCAGCCAGCTACATTTACGTTGAAGGTCGAGCCACTGTGTCTTCTAAAGATGCATCTGGAAAACTTACACGAAAGAATGTTAATTTCACTAATAATCCCGTATTATTTCTATTTCAAGACATTCGATATGAAATTAATGGTGTTGAGATTGATCGAATAAAAAATGCAGGAATTACTACAACTCTAAAATCATATGTGTCTATGATTGAGGGAGAAAGCAAAGCTGCTGGTGTTTGGGGTTGGAATTTAAATGGGTTTAAAGATAAAGATAGTATTTTTAGCACTCTTATACCTCTAAATAAAGTTTTGGGATTTGCGGAAGATTATGCTAAAATTATCATTAATTGTAAACATGAACACAACATTCTATTTATGTTTTAATGAAAGTATATAATTTAACAATGAGATGATGAGATACTGTCAAGGGATATAATTAAAACAACTACTTAATTGAATTTCTCAAATATATTGATTAAATAACAATATTATTATATTTTATAACCTCTTAATATAAATTTTCTTACAAAAAATAAAAATAAAATTACTTATGATATTTCATAATGTTAACAACAAATTATACATAGAAAGAAAAATTTGAATACAAAAAAAAATTGAAATAAACTCTCACTAAAAACTTATAAATAAAATGAACATTATACAGAAGTAAATCAATTATTATGAAAAAATCTTAGTATTAGAATAGTGTATCACAATGCCCCCAAGGTAGTGTTTCAATCTGATTAGCAAGTATTTGTCTTTTATCGTCGTTACTATTCAAAACTACTTTATTAACTTGTTGTGAATATAAGAGATGTTTAATAGATTTAATCATGTTCATATGATGTTTGATAACTTTATTTTCAATTAATGTTTCGTAGTAATCTAGCATTTTAAGACGTTTGGTTATGGGTTTGGTGACATCCTTCGCTTTTTTTATTATAGTTTTTACGCTTTTTAGACAATATAGTTTTGCTCTTAAACCAACGAACTCGGTAATAATTGATCCGCCAAGTTCATCTTTAAATAATCCTGGAATACTAGCATTTATTTTCGGTATTCCAAATGGATTTTCTTCTTCAAAATTACTCGTATCAAAACGTGAAATATCGTACTTTAGATCTTTGTAAAAGTCATCTGTATTTATCAAGTACAAAAGACTATCGGTATCCGTGTAACAGAGATTTACGTCGTCGCCATATTTGTTTTTAATATAAGTATAATGGAAATTATATAAATGTTGTTTAGCAAATTCAAGCACTGAGAATCCAATGTAAATTGGTTTATCTAATATTAGTTTTTCAGGACTCAATTGGGCAGCTACAAAATTTTCTGAAAATATTGATATACTCTTCAAATTAGGTTTTGAAATTATTTTTTCCGCACCAATGCATTTGTTTGTTTTATTACTTGAATCTTTCCATTTTGTGATTAATTTCACGTCTACTTGCTTTCGTTTATTTTCTATAGTTTTACCGAATACGGAATTATTTAGAAGTTTAAAAAAGTCTCTCTCAAAGGGTGACTTAGAAGCCTGTCGTAGACAAGTATTTAAATCAATGCACTTTCGAAGAAATGATTCTTGTCTAAAGGAGATGGACAAAATGTGCCCCACGGAGTACAAACGTACATTTAATGCAGATAATTAAAATAAAATAAATAAAGAATTTTGAATAACTTTTTATGCCTCATAGCAGAAGTGGAGAAATAATCGTAATTAAAAGTTTTTCTGTTTGATTTGCGTTTTATATACCTTTTAATGTTGCCATATAATATTAGCAAAGATCAGAACAGGGAAAAAATATTTTATGAAGGTTTTTTAAAATAAAAATAAACGCTTAGCAGGCCTTAAATATACACGTAAATTATTCGTAATAAAAACGTATTTTTTGTACGTTTTCTTGTCTATAAATTGAACCATCTATGACTGAATTTATAGACTTTAGTGCAGTTACGGATAGGATAATATGACGTTATTACTGGCAACACCGCTGACAAATGTCAATTGTCAATACCATATTCCTTTGACGACGATTATTGTCTTTGACGTTTGCGCCGGTTTTCTTGTTCGAAGTTTATATTTTATAGTGTCGGTACGCCACACGAGTGCTCTAACTAATAATGATTGTAAACTGTATAATTACAAACGAAAATGGACCTTTTACAAGCGTGTGTTGACTGTGGTATCCCAATTAGAGAACGCGCGCAGGTTGCATGTAAAATCATCATTACCCCCCTGATGTGATGAGTTCTTCTATAGGAGTGGTTAACTTTTGAGGTAAGTTCTAGTTTCAATAACTACCTCCTACTAAAATATATACGACAGGTATTATTTACTCCATATTCTAACGTCGTGGTCAAATCTTAGACTAATAAGTTCCTTTTTTACCTTCACAGTTGTCACCTCGTAGCTGTGTCTGTGGTGCCTGCTATGACAATAAACCAAGACGCCTTGCAACCAATTCAAGGGAAAGACAACTTGGTCATACCAATGTTTGTTATGGCTGTTGGAGATCAGCAATACGTGCAAGAAGACACGACATTTCGGAATTGAATTAATGTTTTGATAACATTAAATGATTAAAATTATGTTCTTCGTTTTATTATTTGCCATATACAGAATATGCTACTGTAGGCATTTTACTTTTTGTGCAAAAAAAAATAGTTACAAACTATAGATTTTATCAGATGATATAAAAATGCTTTTATAATTATTTAAAACGAAAATACTATTTATATTAAACTCCTGGCACAGATATATACACATTAATTTACATGAAATACCTTAACTTACCCTAAGCCATAGTCCAAAAATCAACCTTTTCAAACGTTCATAACTTTTGCCCACAACTGCTCAGCATTATGCCTCTTTTTAATTTTGTTTGTAGAAGATCAGTACTATAAAATGACAAATATTTTGTATCTGTACATTCTGGGGTAAAAGCCCATACAATTTTTGGCCATGTCCTTTAAGTATAGGTATGGTGAATTTTCTTTAAAATTAGACCATGATGTAAACATTCTTTTAAATTAACGAAATGAATGACATACTTGTATTTATCATATAAATTAGCTATTAATTTCACAGATTTTCCGTTTGGGGGAGTGAACTTTTCACATGCGAAAGGTAAATCCTTATGGACGTTATGCAGATAATCTGGGTACTCTAAGTCTACTTCTAAAATATATCCATAATCACCATCATTCGGAACTTTCATTACATCGAAATTCAACAGATCGCTCTGGCTTAAGAAAATAAATTCTGATATTTTGGCAATTTTCTTGTCATTGCATAACCATATAAGTTATTGCAGTCTAGATAAATTATGTAACTAGATGGTTTTGTGTCATCAAAATGTGGAACATACTTATTGTTAGCCTTAGCATGTCGAACAGAACATTGGGCTAAACCCCCACGTATACCCTTCTCTAACAATTGGTATATTTCCAAATCACTTATTAACTCAAGTCGGACGTCAGTATATAATAACATGGCATCCCAGCTTAAGCTAGGAGCAGATATATAATACGCTTGATCAAGAGAGTAATGTTGTAAGCTCGTATTTCTAAAATTTTCAAAAATAATATAGTAATAACACATCACATTTTAAGTACAAATCTGTGTACTCCCCCAGTGAGTGTATATTAAATGCTTGCCATACAGCTTGTGCATGTCTGTAATCATCATCGGAAATATGCTCTAATTTAATTGAATTATAAAAACATTCCTTGGGAGGCAATCGTTTATCATTATACTTTGACCATGAATCCATATAGTCATATGGATAAACACCTTTATGTCTCAATAAATGTAAGTTCATCTTATCGGTAAATGTACTTGATAGATTGATAAAATCTTTAACATCCAAGCTTTTACTTAATTCATCTAGACTTGAACTTAAGAACTGATATGAATCAATAAACTTCATTTGAATAGGGCGTGCTGTAATTCTTAGTTGAATTAATTTAGTTATAGATATGTATTTTACCTTTATATTTTACTAATTCTTTAATGAATAAATGACTGTCATAACCTGCTAAATTATGAAAAATAATTGGTACAAATGAACATATTTTGTATCTCAAATTACACAAGGAATGTGCTGCACCTCTGTATTCGGATGTAACATGATCATGATCTCGAACTTTATCTCCAAATAATAATTCTTTAGATATATAACATTCGGTAGCCTTTTTAAAATTAGATTTTTGTTCATTCGTTAATGGTTTCATAGGTTGAACCTTGGTTAATATAGTATTTATCCAAGTTACATCTTTAACCAACCAGCTTATAAATGTTTCAACGAGGTCGAGTTGGATCTGGGCGACGAGTCCGGAGGTAGTGGGCGTGCCCGACGTGCGGCTGATCTTGTCAACATATTATTATGCTCATTTTCCTATTTCGTGTTCATGTTATTTTTATCGGAGGTGACACCTGTCGTGGTGACACCTCCGATTCTGTAGCTTTTGATTACATTTGTTACGTTTTTATGTGTTATGGTCTCGTTTTTGGTTTTAAAGTAAGTTTCTTGTTTTAGGTTTGGTTCATAATGAAAAACTATTGTAAGACTTGGTCAAAATTACTTTCACTGATAATATTTGGCAAAATTGGAAATTCAGACATTTTGTTGACACGGTGTTGCCATATTTTCACTATTAATATTATTATCTACTGAGGTATACATGACATAACAATGGCAATCGACATAGTTTTAAACATAAGCATTTTTTTTTTAAAACTAGTTTATCGAATTACTACTTTGCCATTCCTTGACATGAAAAAAAAATATGCATTCTATAAGAAATAATTGAATTTCATCGTCACGCCTCGTCGCCTCAATATTTATGGAATCATTTAGAGTCTGGCAAACGAAAAAAAGGGCGGTAAATTTAAAAAATATCAGCATAGCAACCCTAAAATTAGTATTACATACACGGAATAACCTAATTTGATACTACTGCTTCACAGCATGTGGACGGGTTCAAAAATGGGGACAAACCAACGGAATAAATCAATACTGCAGTAGTAGCAGCTACTAACCTAACTAGGCGACCTCTTATAAAAACAAAAGAAACTTACCACTAAGTTTGTGGTAATTATATTGCTATAAATTCCAGTGTTCCTTCTAAATATTAAAATAGCTAGCGCTTCTTGTATAAAAAGTCGTATTTTTAATCAGACGAAGTAAACTTCAACAAAAACTAAGCTTCGAAATCAACCACTGCTACACCCTCCAGATTTACTGTAAAAGAAAACAAATTGTGTTAAAATCACAAAGCAACATTTTTATAGGCATGATAAATAACCATAAGGCGTATGAAGGTGTTTAACGTATTATAAATAAGAATTTGGATCAAAATAGAGATAATCGTTTTAAAAAAAAGACAAAAATAAGTACGATTTCACACAAAGTATCAAATTAATAGCGTCATACTAACCTAAGAAATCTAACACCACACGTAAACAATCTTGTTTTTGTTTGAATTCGGCGTCTTTCTCCTGTTGTTTTTCTATAAATTTCAACATCATGCGAAACAACGTCTCTCGCACTCCACTTTTAATAGTTTTATTCATTTTTGAGTTAGTAAATGCTATTACAGAATCACGACAAATCACCAACAACACGACATCTTGTTTTGGAAAGTTGAGTTTGACATTATTTTATCATTGCCATATAAAAAGTTTGCAAATAATTCGAGTGTCTACATTCGTTTGCCAGACTCTAACAAAAATTAAAAAACCAACAAACAGAGCAAACGGATATCATTCTCTGCGTGTTTCATTCGGTCCGAGCAAAGATTTTATTAATTTATGGACCTATGTTTACAAAGTTTTCCGCCAATAAAGATGTATTTCTGCAACTTATGTTTTTTGTCTTTTTATAGCATGTTAAATGTTTTAAAGTCACTTCAGGAACTACTACAAAACAACTTTTCAAAACAAATCAATCAATCAAAATATTTAATTTCACTTAAACCTACATGGGCCCTTATGAAAAGTCAGAAACTGAACAACTTTTTCCAGACTACCTACAGACTTTGTCGCCTATGTTCAACTGCTATAAAGGTTATACAGACAAACTGATTTGAGACAGTCCAGTGGAGACAAATTAAAAAAAACTCAATTTCGCATCACGTCTGTAAAGAGATGACGGGCCCAGATAATCCCATGTAATAACGAACTGACAAATAAATGTTAGCGCTACAGATAATACAAGCTATTCCGTAAAAATTGCGTCGTTTTTATAAGCAATAAAAGCAATTACTAAAAATCTCTTCTTCGCTTCCATAGAGTAAACTTTTCTGATGCATTTCCTGCATTTTATGGCTATATTAGGTGGTACTACTCGTATTGTGCCTATTTCATGCTTTTGTAATGCTAGAGTTCGAGTCGAGAGATAAACATAACATAAACAACACAGTTATTTTGTTGTAATAAATACAACATACACTAAATTACCAAGTAATGCTCGTTACGGTGTAAGTCTGAAAGTAAGACCGGTCTCGTCTGTCACCGGGACACGCACGTGAACCAGAGTCAAACATTATTATCTACTCTCTCGAGAACTATATCACGGTTCACACGAGCCTCACTTACATACGGTAATCAAACCTGACACTACCTGATGTGACATCAAAGTGGGTCTTTGTAAGTGACCCTTTCTTCAATAAATATTCAAGTATAACCTTCCTGTTAAGTGTCGTGCTGGTAAGGATCAATGGTTACTGAATGACAACATATGGTAGTACCTACAATAATTATTCAATCTATTAAAGAACATGGTATGTTCGTACGCGAAGTGCTAGTAATTGGTAATTATTCTAAACAGAAATAATCGTTTCTTAAATAGTTGCACCACAAGTGTAAGGTAAGGTCTTGAAAATGTTTCAAAATTCGTGCTAGTTTTCAACAAAGCTCGAGATACAAACATCTTACGTGCTTCACTCATTTACAAAGTCTCTCAGACGGTAGCTACAGAGTAAACATTATCCAGGTCTTAATCAAGCATTTTGCCTGACATTCAAACACGTTTCAGAGCTCTAACTAGAATATTTACTTGGCACTTATAACGCCTACTGCACTTACTCTGGCTCCGAGGTTTTACTTTTACATATGAGTACAAGAAATCTTATGTTGGAGTGCAGACTTTAAGTGCCGATTTCACTAACGAAACTGAACGCGATGAGTTCCATTGGTGATATTGGCCCTAAGGTGATTTAATTATTTCAGTCTTACAAAACAATGCCTCATATTCGAAATTTGTGTTTGTCATCCAATATACCAAAGAAACTGTGGCGCATGTGGCGATCCTCTGGCCCGCAGTCTGACACGAGGAAGCTCCCAGTCGCAAAGCACCTCGAGGTTGAAGCAGCTCGCGTCGGTTGTTGTTTCTTCAGGAAGGAAAACCGCGTGGTGCTCAATCTTAGAAATAAATAAAATATACAACGTGTAACAGAATAAGCGCAAGACCTGAAAGTAGTTTGCTCAGAATCAGCTTCTGAATCCATTTCCGTCATTATTTATATGTGTTAATTTTTCCCGGAAAAATCTTTTATTTACCTGAAATTAGTACCACCGCGTCGTAACAAGGTAATACAGTATTTGATTTAAGAAAATTTAAGCCTTATCACAAAGGAATAAAGCCTTTTCAAATGCACGACCGAATTTGCAACTCACTCATAGTTATCCTATGTGTAAAGCGCGTAAAAAAAGTCAATTTAAGGAAACTTAAACCTTGTTCCAAAGCAGTACGTCTTATTTAAATGCAAAACCGAATTTGTAGTCCGATCACAGCTTTCTTACACACATAAGCATTGCTTTTTACTTTTTATTACATTTAATCTTGTCCTGTTAAAAAAAGAAGTTAATTTAAGGCAATTTAGATCTGATCTAAAAGCAATAAAGCTTTTTTAATTGCGCGACCAAATTTGTAGATCGTCTTACACATTCGTTTGTTTAGAAAAGCCAAAATATTGGAACATTTGTACGAGTACTACTTCTTTTGCAAATGAAAGATTAATGTGAAAGAGCGAGATGTATTAATTTGCCGACTTACAGCTTTGACGTTTGACATGCAGACGCACGCGCCGCCACTGCCCGCCTCACATCGAATGTTTAGTTATTCTCCGGCAGCGACAAGTGTTCCCGAATTTAATTTTTGTTGCTGTCACATTTATTTGTTTACGCGCACGATGGCATTCCATACACCAATATTCAGTACACGGAGATGGTGAGGACACTGGCTCGTTGCAACGATAATGTCGAGTAAGCGTGTCGAGAGTTCAACGAACGATATGATACTAGAGTGAGCGCCAGGACAATGTTAAGTGCAACTCAGCGTCTGAGGGACTCCGGTACCTTTCGTCGTAACACGGCAATAGATAGAGGGGCAAATGTGCGCACTACTCGCTTACAAGCAACAATATTAAACTATTTTGACGAAAACCCAGAGAAGAGAACAAGAGAAGCAGCGCCATTATTCGACTGCAGCCACATGTACGTGTGGCGAACATTACGCGCTGATGGTGAACTCCCGTATCACCTGCGACGTTGTCAGGAGCTGACGCCGAACGACTACTTGCCACGTCTGGAATTTAGTAGATGGTTGTTAGAGAACTGGCAAGGAAACATCATCTTCATGCGAGTTGGCATTTACAACCAGCATAACCAGCTTATGGGAGACATGAGAATCCACATGCATGCCGTGTTGATTCGTTTCAGCACAGGTTCTCCGTGAACGTGTGGGTGGGCGTCATAGGTACACGCGTACTCGGCCCTGTTTTTCTGCCGAGGTTAACTGGAGATACCTACCTACAGTTCTTGCGGGAAACATTGCCCGAGTTATTGGAGGACGACCCGCTCTTCTTTTTAAGAGACGTGTTTTACCAATACGACGGTGCTCCCGCGCATTTCTCATGGAACGTTCGGCAGCATCTTGATGCGGAATATGGGCCCCGTTGGATTGGTCGTGGAGGGCCAGTGCAGTGGCCAGTGTAACGCCTTTAGACTGTTATTTGTGGGGTCGAATAAAATCGACCTATCACAGACGGGCGAAAAGTTGCTCGATTTGAAAATGCTTCCCCTTTACTAAACCTAATAACTTAGAACATAGCCTTAATAAATAAGCTTTGGATTATTTTCCAAAGCTTATTTATTAAGGCTCCCACAAACAGGCGCGACGCCACAGCATGACACAGAGGCACCACTCGTCGCGCGACACGCGGTGCCTTTGTGTCGCGCTGCGGCGTCGCGCCAGTGTGTACGAGATTTTACGTGTGATCTGTACGTAATGTTCGGTTATTGAACTAACGTACACACATACCTAGTGCGTACTCCTACTCTTGCAGTGCTTACCTACCTAGCCAGCTGACAGGCACATGAGTGTACGGTGCGTGCGCTATTAGTGTGGGTACAGATCGAGTAGTGCGCTCAAACGTTTTATGTTTAGTCAGGACAACTATTTTATAAAAAACTGCTAGGTGTGGTTTGTCTAAATTAAATTACAGATGTTATTTTAGTCTTATGATTTAATATTCTAATTGGGGTGTATGAGCTCTTGCGTTAATTCCGTTACACGTTGTATATGTTAATAGTGGAGACGTCAGGACCTTACGTCTCACTGTACTGGAGGTGGCGTCTCACACCAAGTTATTTATTCTCTCGAATTCGTTTCGAACTCCTGTCGTAGACGCAAGTCGGAGGGTCGGAGGTGATCGACTGAGTCGAACCCCTTCAGGTGGCGGCGTCTTATGCCACGTTTTCAGTTCTCTCCAATACGTCTCGAACTCCTCTCGAAGACGCAAGTGGGAGGGTCGTAGGTGATTGAGTGAGTCAAACACTTTCACGCACTAAAGATGTTTATAATAAATAAATTCACTGAGTTTCAAACTGTTCATATTTAAGAAGCTTTAGAAATACATGGACTAGTGAGTATCGAGCAAAGGAAAAGAAAAGAAAGAACCTGTTAAAAACCAACGGTTGTCTTTTATAGCCCCTGGTGGACCTTCTAGAAGTGACTTTTTTAGTTTCAAATCCAAATACTTCTTAATTAGTTATTGGCCAGGAACAATAAAGATGGCTTACAGTGAGAACCTGGCTTAACACTAGCTTTACAATAAAATAGACGACCTCTTAGCTCTATACCATAGAAAAAGAAAAACTGACAAATGACAATATTAGATACAAAATGGAAGGAAAATAATATGATATAAATGGATGTGGAAAATAGACAGAGGTAGCTAAAGGTTTGCTTTTCAGCAGTACAACAATTATCAGATAAACAAATGTGAGTAAAATGAGTGTCATACAATTTTCATAAAGACTTTAGTACCTACTGAATCGTAGAAAGAATTGATGTGCACAACAGCTCCTCAGGTGTTAAATAGATAAGATGTGATTTTGGTGTAACAAAATACCACAAAAGCATTTATATTTTTTTTTTAATTCAAAATCTGTACAAACATAACGTTACATATCGTCTGCCAAACTGCATAACAGTTTGTCGGCAGTTGTTCTCATCTAACAATAAATTTCAAATTTTGAAGTTAATGTGCTTGTGTAAATAACTTAATTACGCTAAGTAAATAAACTATAGCTAATAAATATTCAATCACTTAAAAAAAAACTCACATTTTACAAATAGGCTTTTTCGCCTATCTATAGTTTGTTACAAACGTTATCATGGACACATTGAGAGCTAATGTTTTTGTAGAACCTTTTTAAGTTGGGCCTTAGATTTAACATGCGAGATCAGTTTTGGGGGTAGCTTATTAAATAACGTTGGTACTACATTGGTAAATTATCTGAAGAGGCATCGGAAGCCAGAAACAAAGACTTCAAGAAAATTCGAGAGGACCATTCGCGCAAATTTTGTCGTAAAGCGACAAACGAAGATATCTTCAATGGTCTCCTTGTATCGTCAGATCCTTATCTGTCCAGTATAAGACCTGTGCTAAGACCTGCACAAAAACAGCTGTTACTGATGATATGAAACCTCTTCTCATCAGTGACGATACAGGTGTAGACAAAGAGAACATTGAATTTGTCGATGTTAATGCGTCAATGATAGACTCGGATTTAGAGGACTTTGATGATTGCGAAGATACTACCTGTTAGTAGTCGTTTTTTATGTTGTTTTACTATTATTCGTAAATAGCTAGACTTAGTATAGTTGCTATAGATATAATAAATTTAATGGTTGTGATATTCACAAAATAATACTATCTTCACTGTTTTTTATTGTGATAAATAATAATAGTGTATCATAGTTATTGACGTATTTTTGTTGTAATGTCTTGGTATTAGCATTCAAGATTAATACTATTTGTATAAAAAACTTGATTTTATTGGACCTTATTTTTAATCATTTATAATAAAAATAATTTAGGAATATTACTTTTCTATACAGGTATATCTTAATTGTTTTATGAATATCTATTGTTTCACTAGTATTTTCCCATTCAATGCGTTCGTTAACATCATTTAATTACGTTAAAGATTAGAAAAATCAATAGTGTAACTACCCTCATTAACGCTGAGTATGCCATGTTATTAGTATCTAATTAAAACTCAACGAAAAAGACGGTGATTACCAAATGAGTTCTTTAAATGCAATTTGTAAAAAAAAGGTATGTAATCAATATAGTTTTCTATTATTGTCATTAAAAAGGTCCTTAGCAGGCTATTAACTAACTAAAATATATGAAAAGCGATCGGCAATTTGATTTTATTACGTAAAAGTTTTAATAAATCACATAACCTAAACTCGAAATTTTAAAAATTTCGTACTCGCGTAGAGGCACTGAAAGGTGCATGAATTGTATGTCATCTTGATCACTGTATGAGGTACAATAACTCATGTGAGTACCAGCCCTTCAGTTACTTTCAGTTCGAAAATAATCAACTTTAAGTGTTTTCTCCCATACAAAAAACACAAAACATTTTTTTTCTCACGCGTGGATTTGCGCATACCCTACATACTTTAATATTATATAAAGAGAGTTATTCCAGAGACATTCCCATTTTTTTTTTTAATCCCTGACATTTAGTTTCTATGAGTATGGAGCTCGATTTTCAGACCACTGTGCGGCGCTTCTGACATAGGCTCGCGGGTGAACATACTCATTATTTTAATCATACCATCGAGACCTCTCCGAATTGTGCTAGACAATCTTGAAAAAACTTTTTTTCGTAGCAATGAGATTTACAAAACATTACGAAAAGGGGTAACGTTAGGAAGTTTTTATGTCTATCAAAGTTAGTCTAATCGCGCTACTAAAAGCGATTGAAGGTCCGATAGATCCTTGAATAAGTTTATTTTATTTTATATTTTAACGCATTTTTTATGTTTCCCGTAGATCAAAAAACTTGTAATCCCGGTCTCTGTCGGTTCATAGCGCCTTAAACTGATTCAGACCATACTTTGCGCTCTGCAAATGTAACCGTTACCGATGATTGAAGAATTTTTGTTCATAATTATAATTTTCGTACACAATCAGAAGTTTATTATTAAAAAATTATGTTGTTTTTTTCTGGAGAAGGACTAGAAGAAAACTAAATGCTAAAAGTGAAGTTGCAAGAATATAGATTAACTATTACACGCTGAATATTAAGGTTAAAACTGTAAATTGACTACAAAATTACACGCCTCCCTACAAATCTAGAGAAAATCTCAAATCTACAATCACAAATCGTCGACTCGCTGAGTTAGTTGATTGAGTATATTCACAGTTCTGTCATGAACCTCTCTCCTCTGTATTAGCACTTCAACTAGCGTGCTAATTGTATTAACTTGTACTTTGGCTAGCTGCCAGATGAATGTACTTATCTTCAATGACTATATTATAGACATTAGTACACGTTTATTTGCCCACGCATACCGTTACCAACAACAATTACTTGATAAACAAAAAGACTCAAGTCTCAGATTTATAAAATGGTAAATGCAAATTTGTAATTCAAATAATAATGTTTAGTATACTGCTTTTTTCTATTTTGCTTTTTAGGAAACCAATTTCTCGAAGTTATTTTAAAATTATATTACTAAACAAAATTAATAGCAATCTATAAAATAACCATAACAAACAAAGTTTATTATGTGTGCACGTAGCCCACATTGAGATATTGAGACCACAATATTAAATGAAAAATCATTTTAACATTTGAAAATCGAACGCGCTGCTCTATCAAGGCAGTATTTTTTTTCACGATATTATTTTAGCCGTACATACTAATTACATGTTTTACTCTCATCTCTCGTATAAGTATAGCCTTGTAGTCACATTCGAATACAACTCGGCAGTCATTTCAGTAAAGTCGGAAGAAGTAATTGAGAGCTGCATTCGTTCTACATTATACGCAGCAGTCACAATCCACATCCGGGTAGCAGATAGAATTAAGCTAATGAATTTATTCAGCTAATTAGCACGGAACTTTCCTCATCCACCGAGTTCATCAAGCTATCAAAAGTACTCGTTAAATATACAACAGTAACTTCTTCATTTCTTAGTCTAAATAATTTCCTCATTACTGGGGAATGTAAAAAAATCAAGCTGTGTACCCTTCTTAATAGTTAATGCTGACGTACCTTGTTGTAAATTAAGTCTGCGTCAAACTACCTCTTTAAGCCATTAAGTAGCCTGGTAACACATTGGCCTTCCGCTGAATTTAGTAAATGGGGAATAATTCGCTGAGCACTCATCGCATACAATAGTGACTGGTGTGCGCAAACACTGTTTTTATTGTGGCGGCATAACTGTCCAAGGGGTTCACCGTTTAATTATTGAAACAACATAATACAGACTCTTCATATGTTTTAGTGTAAGAAGTTGTTTTTAATACAGGTACCTATATCAGAGGGGAAATTCCCATATACGTATATATTAGACAAGCAATGACATTTACTTTGTAAAGGATTATACTATTTTAATTATTGTAAGTGTGAAGACATTGTGGATTTGTTGTTTTTTTTAATGCATCATTTTTTTTAAATTATTAGTTTTAATCATGGTCTGGCAGTTTGAGTAATTAATGCGGCCTACCCAAATTTCCTTTCTTTGGTAATGTTCGTCGAATCGTTTAGCTCCTTTAGTTCTGTGTTGAGCTGCATGACCACTGACAAATGCGTGCACTGACTGGACAGGTCCACTCATTCTGTGTGGTTCTTGCCTCAAAAGACCATTTCAGATATCAATCCACATGGTCTTCACATGACCTGACCAAGATTATGTCTGGACTTTAAAAGAGACTGTGACCTCTGAGTTTGTTTCGGCGTTTCTTCTCAGAGTAGTCAGATAGGAAATGCCGATCTCACCTAGTTTTTAAAATATGATTGACGTGTAAAAGTGTTTGTACAAACCTATTTACAGAAAATAAAATCATTTATCATTTATCATTTAGAACGTTCGCATTCTAATATTTCTCAATCTGTCAAACATATAATCATTTACTTTATTTTTATTTTTGACACCGATTGCCTCTGATTGCGACTTGAACGTTTTTTTAAGAACGATAATTCGCCTTCTGGTATTTGAAGAGATTAAGTATGAAGAAAAGCAGCAACATAATGAAAAAGCCTTTTTGCCCGTAGCCTGAACTGATTATTTTTAAACAAAAAAACTCTATATTTATCTATACTACGGCTCAATACTTATAAATAAAAGATCTTTTATTTAGCTTAGAGAGAAAACACGGTCCGGAAACTTTTGACGTAAAAGTGTTTTTTTATGGCCGGAATTGGATGGTATTGATCTGGACAACGTTTACTTTCAACTAGACGGCGCTACATGCCAAGCAACGAAACCATTGATCTTTTAAGGGAAAACTTCCGGACCGTGTTATCTCTCGAAGAGGTGATCACAATTGGCCACCGAGATCTTGTGATTTAACACCTTGCGACTTCTTCCTTTGGGGCCACGTGAAAGAGAAGGTCTACGCCAACAGCCCAGCGTCGATTCAATACCTCAAAGATGGAATTCGTGAGGCTATCTAGGACATAGGGCAGCCACTTTGCGATTTGGTTATGGAAAATTTCATGAAAAGGATATGGTCCTGTAAGCGTGGTCGTAGTGGTCATTTGCCTGATTTTATTTTCCACTATTAACTGCATACCTTCCTCTTTATAGTGAAATAAACATCCGATCATTTATTTAAAAAAAATGGCATTTTTCTTTGAATATCAAAATTACACCTCTTATTCAAAAACCCTGTAGTTATTGCAACTACTCCATTTTGATCACAATACTTCCTAAAACTAGAAATTCTTATGACAATTTTTTTTACTTTAGGTTTTTTTTTGGATTAATGCTTTTGAACGCACGATACCGAGTGTGTTTACATGCACATTTTATAATTTGTAAGAGTGCACTTGTAGATTTAGAAATAATAATATTATCAACAATAACTGATTGGACCATTTCGTGATAAAAGGGAATAATCGTAAATATTATAATTTTCGACAATAGTTTATAACTACATACACCACCAATGTCTCTTACGTATGTGTATACGAAAAAACAATTGTTTCTAATCGTACCTCTGCGCGGACACGGCGGTGCTCCGACAATACGTGCAGACCTCCACCGTATGCTCCACCGTGCCCTCCGGGCAATCCACACAATGGTGACACCCTCGCGTTTTCTCCTGCCTGATGCGTAACAGGAACCTCCCGAAACAACTGTGTCTATCGAGAACCTGTGTTAGGCGGTAGGTGAGGACGCCTTGGCGCCTCTCCAACCACTACTCAAAGAGGGCACTTAACGGCACTGGGTTGCAACAATCACACCCTCCATGTCGCCATGAGATCTCGCCGGAGCTCCGCCTGCTGTGCTGTGATTTCTTGCGGCAGCGGAGTCACACCTCGGCATTTTGTCTCCTCGCGCCACTCCCATCAGAGGGCGAAGGTTTTTGCCTACAAATCCCATCGTGACAATCCAGCAAGGAGGCTCGCTGCCTCACAAGAGATCGTGCTGATTTCCCGGACCAGCCGGTTGGCCGACCCTTTGGGACGCGTTCAACCGGCGGGCTGGTCGGTGCCTCAAGGAACGCTCCCACACTGGTGCCGTAAAAGTTCATGAACCACACGTACCCCACGTAGAGCCTGCCGGCTGAAGGCGTTTGGACCCATAAGATTGGGTGGGACCCGCTTCAAGGCCCGGCACGCTCGAAGTCCCCCCGGCTGTCGAAGACGAGTCACAGGTACTTCATCATCGACTTGACGCCAATGTGAACCCCTCCTGCTTTTATTTATAGACTGTGGTGCGTTCCGAGGAACATGAAAACACATGGTGCAGGTTCCACTTCCAGTCCCAATTGTCGGATCCTCTCGACGATTGTCGCAACCCCGCGTGTCGCTTGTTCGGCCGCCGCCTGATGCGACATCCCCTCCGCCAGGACCAGCATGTCGTCGGCGTAGCAAACCACGCTGATGCCGCTAGCGAGGTCGGGGCGCAGCACCTAGTCGTATCCGATTTCCCACAGAAGCGGCCCCAGGATCGATGCTTGCGGGAACCGCACGACATCTCTCGACAGTTCCACTCTCCCTGATGACCGGTTTAGAAGTCGACCCTGTCGGTCAAATAGGCCTCGACCACGCGACAGAATTTGCGCGCTTAGCAACGCGCTCCTCACGTGGAGCCGTCAGCTTTGGCACACCTGGTGCCAGGCGCATCCGGGCTGAAACCCTAAAACTCCAAATTAGCCCCCTCCCAAGCCCCGTGAACGTGAAGGCTCTGCGGCTTCGGTTCCGGCGGTGACGACGTTGGAGGCAGCAGCGACGGCATCGGTGGCGGCAGCTGCGGCGGTGACGGTGATGGCAGAGGGCTTGCTCCTGCAGTGTGTTTGGCGGGTGGATCGCAGGTCTTGTTCCCAACCCGCTAATCGGCCAGCTGCCACACATATAAAGCGGGTTTGGCATGGCAAAGCACGAACCGACCTTGTGACCGGACTGACCACAGCGGAAGCATAGACCGCTGCGGTCCACCTACGAGGTGCATTGCACTTCCACGTTGTTGCCTACCTGGCAGCAGAAGCACCTTGGAAGTCTAGGTTGGGACTGACCACAGCCGATCACCCCGACCATTCGAAGTGCCGTCACGGGGCAGCTCACCGTAACAGTCCCCCCCCCCCCCCGCCCCAGCGTTGCATCCCCGTGAAGTCAGGACCAATGGTGCCTGCCCTCACCTGCTTGGCAGAGCACCCCCTAGTCCTAATGACGTAGGCCATCACCACTCCTTCCGTCACAGAGTTGTCCAGGCCCAGGATGCAGATGTCAGTGCAGGACACTCGGGCCTCGTCCGCATTCAGGAACGCCCTAAGCTTTTCACCCAGAGCGTCAGTGGTCGGGCCGCTGACCGCACCGGGGACCTTCAGCATCTGGGCCCCAGTCACGGTGAACCTTACCCGGATACCATTGCTGACGCCGAGATCCTCGAGGTCTACCACCGCCCTCGTCTTGGCAAGCACCTCGTGGTAGATCATGCCCATTACCCGCCTTCCCCTTCTCACCGACCTTTTGCCGTTCGGCGTTGACCGGAGGAGATTTACCACCGTCCTCGCCGTTTGTCTACCCTTCGCGCTGATATCGCCAAGGTCGGCCTCGCGGGTTCCGGCACGGCTTGCTTGTCAGTCTGTCCTAACGAGCTGCATGCCCGTGTGGGGTGGTGCCACTAAAACAGCCTTTATCCGCCTCCAGAGAGCCCAGAAAGCTTTCCTGAAGGTAATGCTATTTCGCCCGCAAAGGTATCGGACTGTGCAGCTCTATGCTGATTGCAGGGTACTCAGAGTTAGGCAACTTTATGTGCTACTGTCGACGCTACGGAAACACACTGTGCGTCCCCCTAAGGAACCGACTGGTAGACTAAAGCATAATGTTTTTCCTCTGGAACGCCATAACACTAGCCTTTGCCAAACGTTTTTAGCACAAACATGTATAACTTCCTCAATAAAAGGTTAAAAATGTATTCTCAAGATTTTGTTGTAAAAAGTTACTCAAAGATTATCTCCAAACATTAACTTATGACAGTACTGAGAATCTTCCGATGGGTAATTTACAGTAATATTTAATTATAAATCTAGACATACACACTCTCACCCTACGCCTACATACTACACACCCACAAACTACACCTACACACTACACATTCACACACTACACTTACTACACAACAACTCACTTTTTTTTAAAATCTTTATTCAATTTTTTTTTTTTTCACCAATAGTTAACTTTACCAAACTACATACTCCATTTTTAAGGTTTTTTTTGCTACACAGTAAACAAAGTACAAAGTACTAAGTCACAGGAACTTATACCTAATATAGGAATCAGAGTATTAAAATATTGAAATTTATTTTAACGCGGTAGTGTTATTTAATAACTCGCATAACCTTTTTTTACAACAGTTTTAAAAAACAAGAGTTATCATTTTGTTCGTTTATCATATGTCAATAAATTGCCACATCCCTTTCTGGTTAGAACCGGGCTGGACGCTCTGACCTCTCAATTCGACGATAATAATTAAAAGCGCGAGCTGTGAAAGGTCTCGAATTTTGACTGTGACATGTGTTTGTGCGTTTCGTGAACATTCCATGTTCACGGTTTTCTGCATTTTGTGATTTGCAGCGATTCCTATTCTTTAGCGAGCGGAATTCGGAATGTGTGAAATGTGTTTGTTAGACGTTTTTGTAACCTTGGCTATTTTTAGGCATTGTCTTGAAAAAGAAAGAACTGTTCCGTATTTTAAACTCCTTTACTTTCTATTTACCTATAGGTAGGTAGGTACATGTCAGGTCTTAGCTTAGAACGTTTTGCAAACTTGATTTCACACAGTCATTTGTTTCCACATTCAATTTTATTGTATTTCTATGTTCAAACGCTTGTAGCGGCGGCGTCAACTATCCGAGGGAGTCGACTGAGTGGTAAGGATGTAGCGTGTTGAGGCTTTGGGACGTATAACACGTCACAAAGCATATATTGATTGAATTATATGCTCCATTACATTCTATCTGAAGTTTCTGTTCACTTACACAATCATTTAATTTCATTCAGTTCAGTCATAGGTTCATAAATGTTGGAGGATTTTTCTATTATGTATTTTGAATTCAGCCACGTATTGTATGATAGTTGACAGCTTAAGTGTAATGGTGCTTCTTAGGTAGTAAATAATGAATGACGATGATGAAGAAAGAAAATACATTTATTTAGCACAGATAAAAAGGCACAAGGTTGTAAGTAATTAACAGGTAAGTGTGCGTGGCTGCGCTTAATAGACCAATATAATAGATGAGAAGTAATGGTTAGCTCAAGATTGTGAATTACGATTGTCACCCAGTATGATGCATCTGCCTCTGCATTGAGACTTGGTGATGGTGATTAAAATGATAAACGCGGCGGGTGGAGCGCATATTAATTCGTCTAACATTGTATAAGAAAGACGACGACGACCAGAAGTCTATCAAAAACTATATGATGGGGAAGTTATAATGTTTCTATGTTACTTATAAATTATTATAAATACTCAGCATGCCGACGGAAAAACTAAAAGCCGTTTATTTAAATGACGCAGAAAAAAATCATAGGTACGATACAAAAATTTGCATCATAAAAATACTATTTTCAGTTTATTCTAATAACTAATGAATGGTACTAGTGCAGCTGGCGAGTTCAGATAAAAACATGAATTATGTGAGAATAGGAACAAACATGCGACAAAACGAAGGTCATGTAGGTACAATTTACATCTATGGCTCTCATCGCGAAGGAGTATATCTACTTAGGGCAATTCATCCAGCTCGAAAGACGTTCACTAGGTGACAGCAGTGAGACGTCAGGTCCACGCACCTGTTAAAAGTGTCAAAGCGCCTATTTTTTTTTTGTAGTTACTGAACGATGAACGAATGAATGAAACGAATGTGAACGACATCATGTATTTTATATTCATTGTTGAAATGGATGTCGAAGTGCCACCAACTGGTGGTGTGAATTTTCATGAAAACCCCCTAATTGGGTTGGGCAGCGTTTGGGAAACTTCGTCAAGTCTTTTCGTCGCCTATCCCGCTAGTCTTGAAGACTAAGATCTTCAACGAGTGCCTCCTGCCCTTTTTGACATACGGTGCCGAAACGTAGACACTGACGGTAGGACTGGTCCATAAATTCTAGGTCGCTCAAAGTGCTATGGAGTGGACTATGCTCAAAGTTTTTTAAGGGACAAAATCAGAAATTTTACTATCTGGTAAATTACCGATAAGGCAAAATAAACTTTAGGTCTAACATTTAAAGTTTGTTTCTGTTTACAATTTAAAAGACAGATAGCACTACAGTTTATTCAAACTTTTTGCTATCCAGTAAGCCGCTTCACTGGGTGGCAGGGACATTGACGCACAAAATTAATTCAGCACATTAGAGACACCGTAGCTTAGAAACTATTAAAACTATAGAACTGTTTTTTTTTAAATAACCGACGCAAAATTGCACCAGGGTGTTCAGGTTAATGTACTGAATCCGTGGTAACAGGTTGCACGTCGATGTATCTGCCACCTATTCTAGCATCAGGATTTTCATTTTACGAGACGCCAGTGAATAGTATTATTTACCTAAAAGGAGACAAAGATAAATGCACTGATAATAGAACGAGCTACCATTTTGCACAACTTTAAACTTAATAATTCCATTTTATATAAAGTAGATTGCTTCGGGTCTAAAATCGAGTCGAGGTATTTATTTATATTTGTACACAAAGTTATATTTCAAAGTAGGTTATATAGAGTAATACAATGTAAATTTGTAGAGAACGTAAACCAAATATATTACTTGACTTGAGTTTTTATTTAGTATTAATTGTAAACGCGAGTGGGTACCGTAGCGGAGTCTTTTTCAGGCATTGATATGAAAGCCTATTGCGTTGACTGTTATTGATTTTGTATAAGAAGTTCCATGTGTGCTTAAAAAATATGAAACTATACAGAACAATAAAATGTTATTTTTTGGAGTTAATGTTTTTGTATAATTTAGTACCTAAGCTTCTGCTTCAGTGAGCCGACCCTAACATAGTTGGGACTAAGGCTAGGCTATAATTATGTACCTTAGCTTCTGTAGGTAGTAAGAAGATATCTGGCATTAACGAAAACCTATAGCCAAAACATATTTAGAATGTTGAATTCTTAAATGACGAAGAGAATAATCTGGACTAAATTATAATAAATTTTGGCAGCTGCCCTGCCCTGTTAACGTTAAGTACCCAGTTAGCAACCGGTGAACCGGAATATTCACAGATGATTAGCTGGTAATTATGTACAACAACCGGAGAACGGACCGGATTACCATATACATACACATGCAGCTCAGAAGATGATTACATTTGAAACAAATAATCAAGTTTCAAAATAAAATTTAATTTTTACGAGATAATTTTGTTTTATTACTACGACTTTTTATAAAGTGTATTTCAAAAGATTTCGTCTGTAATTCCAGACTTACGAAAAGATAATAAAAAGTAAAACCACCCAAATAAATCACTATTTCAAAACGTCTTTAGTATTAGATTTCATGCCCATTGACTTGAAAAAGTCCACCCATTCGTGCTTTAAAACGCTTGAATACTAATTCTGTCGTACTTTATAATCAACAGTTCTGTTTCTCCCGAGCTTCTGAGATATTTATTTACACAATGCTAAAGGCTTCACGTTTGCTTTTTGTATTTAAAAAAAAAAAACAAATGAGGAATTAATTAAGGGGTATGTGAAACTTTAACAATTTGTTTGGATGCGTTTGGTTCGATGTGGTCTCTCTCATTACAAGTTAGATTAGTCTGGTGGATGCTGAACTGGTTAGGAAGTTTTCAAATGTTTGAGATGGGACTTGAAAACTGCTAATTGCAACCGCTAATTAATATGAAATCCGTAAGCATACGGATTTTATATTATGTCATACTTCGATTATTACTTGTCAGCAATATAAAAATCGGACAAGTACGTGTGGGACCACGCGCAGTGATGGGTTACGTATTCGTGAAGTATTTACTCTTGATCAGTATCGATTTTATCGACTGCAAAAATAAGTTGTATTTCATAGGTGGTGATCCCATATCTAAAAACCTATAGGCATAAACAAGTCACCTAAAAACATTTATAACTACGGTTGCATGTGTGAGGACAGCCACTCGTAAAATTATTTTTCGCAATTTCATTACACCATTGTCTAGCGATACACAGAATACACCTTCTTTCCAATTTTCATCGATGTATTGCCAATATTCTTTCAGTAAAATGGCTGTTTTACTTTCGGGCGGACGCACATTCGGACATAATGAAATTGTAAGTGTTCAGTTTTTGCCCTTTGTCTACGGAATCCTAAGAAGAATATCAGTTTGTCATCTCATATTGGATCAATTTGCAAAACAATTCTGGCTACTCGTCGTAACTGAGTACTGTCCATATTCACCTATATTGCCGCTCACACACGCTGCACCGCTGCACTGGAGCCTCACTTTCTATATTCACTGCCTACTGCCATTTTGCTCACCACATTATAATACAAAGATATTGATCGACGTCCTTTTAACATTTTCGCGAATAACGATGAATATCTTCCGTTCAAAGATATCTCATTTACCGAGCCACTCAGAAAGTATAGTGAAAAAAGAAGTAAAATAGGTACGTTCCATTTTCTAAATTTCCCTCCACATTGTTCTCAAGCCAATTTAAATTATTGTGTCTCTTTAAAAAATGGATGTGCGACGGGAACATATTCGCGCTATGTTTTTTCGATTTCAAATGTTGCCTGATACTGGTAGAATTGTACGATTGACTTCAAATGGCATTCATGGATTCGTTGGTATAACGAATTCAAGTGTGGTCGACTAACTTTGGGGGATGAAGAAAGTGGTCGCCATTTGACGGCTGTTACGGAAGACAAGATGCTTGCAGTGAAAAATTTAATCCATGACAATAGGCGAGTTACTAATCAAGAGATTCAGCACATACTGCAGGTTGGATCGGGAAGCCTTCACGAAATCCTACACTTGCATCTTCGCGTGAGGAGGATAGTTTCACGCTGGGTACCGCACAACCTCACCAATGCTCAGAAGCAGGTCCGGATGGAATGGTACCGTGATATGATAAACAAATTTGAAGCAGGCTCGTCTCGGCGTGTTTACAGGCATCATCACAGGTGATGAGTCTTGGATTTATAAATACGATCCAGAAACGAAGCGCTAGTTTACTGTTTCAAAACGAATCAACGCCTACCAAAGTGAAGCTATCTAGAAGCGGGGACAGCCCTGACCTAGCACCGTGTGACTTCTTTTAATTCCCGAAATTAAAAAATCAGCTCAAAAGGATCCATGCATCTTTGTCACCTTAAGATTCGCTATCAGCGGTCGAGAAGGTGTCTATGGCGAACTGGAAAAGTGTTTCGAAAACAGTTTCAGATGCATGAAACTTTGTATAGAGGCTAGTGGAGAGAGTACTTCGAAAAGATTTAATAATTAAATATTGACGTATAGAACATTTGTTTTTATGAATACGAGTATCCCACGAACGGTCGTTCCTTGTACAGGTCATTTCTGTGTGAAATAATTAGGTTGATGTTACAACTTCGATAATAACTGCAGATTTTTAAATCAAAATCCTTTCAGTTCAAGATTGTAAGAATGATGATACAATACGCATTGACATTAGAGAGATAAGAGAGAGAGATATATATTATTGCACATCACTGACTGCCAGTGATTGCCATGTAATGCTGAATATTTGCTCCGGAGGAACGCCGGTTAGAGAATGTATCACAAATTCGTGGAACACGTCTTGTTCAAAAAAAAACATTTACATCTATTTGCCGTTATGTACTTTTATGAAACGGTTCCGAAGCCAGAACGTAGATTTTATGCAACTACCTAAACGCAAATGGATACCAATAACGAGTTGGGACCCCAAACTCGAACAAATTATAATTAGTCTTGGAAAAAATCATAGATGGGAAGCCTAAGTAGTAATCATTATGAAATTAACAATCATTACAAAGCGATAAATGGCAGAATTTTGGCTGAAAAAAGATTAGTAAAAACCAAGACTTCCTTGTTTAATGCTGATTTATCTGTTTCGATCAGCTGCGATGTAGCACGTATTTTCAACAAAAACATAAATAAAGCCTTTAACTTTAATTTGAACCCTTAAAATTATAAAAATAGCCATCTGTTAATCATTTTGTATTGAGCTCTTCGCAACAGATGGCGTTTCACTTGAAGAGATATGAGGAACAGGGTGTGAAGTTCACTCATACTCTTGGAAAAGGGATCCTCCGACCAGATGGATGTCGTATCTGGTGGGCAACTGCCGATGATGGTGGTCGAGAAGTTGTATATATGCTAGCTGCGCGGTAAACTGTGATTGCGCGATTCAGGATTCGTGTGATGCGTTGTTCGCATGTGGCGGTGTAGATGCCGCCACACACTCGATCTGTCCTATCTTCAGAGTAACCATAACCGTTACTTATTTAAATCAAACAACTTTTTTTTTGTCAAGGCACCACATTCATAGCTCACAATAGAGTTGTTTACAGTTTTAATGGCGACTATTAGTCTTAGAAAATATATTTCCGTCATACCTCTCTAAAAGCAATTTAAATAGTATGGGAATGCACGTATCTTTAAAATTTTAATAATATACGAAAGCTTAGATGTAGTTACGTGAGACAAATAGCCGTAGGTTTAACATGACGGAGAAAATTGTGCACCTTACTGTCTTGAGCGGGTTACTGTGGGAAGGAGGTTAATAATGTGCCTCATTACTGTGATTATTCAACGCAACGAGATTGTTGTTGACTTTACCGGGGTTAGGCTGTGATGACAAAATAATGTTGTTGACATTTTATGTGCTTGGTGTGAAAATTGTACTTGATGCCGAGATTATATTTTCACTTTATAATACGAAGTGTCCACTTTTCTTTGCACATACATTATAAAGGTAACCATACAATCAAACTTCTAAACTGATATAAACATCATTTTATTCGTAACATAAAACTGAAATACTTTCAAACGTTTCATGTGCGTAACGTTTAGTTCCGGAATAAAAGTGTGTCGAGATTGCGGACATTAAACAGCCGAGATGACTCGCTTCCACGAAGACGGAACGTAGACTTCTTAGTTAAGATTTGTCTTCCAGTTATACTTTATACCTCATTCCACCTTTACTCACCTTTATTTATACAATATTAAACATATTCTTGGTATTTTCTTTCCGAGTCTGGAAATCGGAAATTATTACACAGACCGAATAATTGCATACCTTCTAAAAGCAATATGATATTTTGTGACAAAACAAAAAATATGTAGTAAGTTACCTACTTCTTGTTTGGAAGAAAAGGGAAAATGAGAAGTTATCTCTAATGTAAGATGAGGTAAGAAGTATCTACATCGTGCACTTTTTTTTGAATTAGTTTCATTTTAGTACACTCTGTTGAGGCGATTTTTTTTATTTGCAGGTTAGTATTAAGTTGAATGTTTATCAAATGATTCGCGACGGTAACACGGTTGTATTTGTTAGTTATTTTTATACATCTCATACGCGTGTTGAGTCCCGTATTCATGGTAAACATTTGTTTATAAACAAAGGAAATATAATAAACAAAAGTCGTCTCAAAAAGTCTCATGCATCAAGATCATCTTCTTATAATAATTATTTTCATATTATTTTACGACATTTCACGTCGGGGATTTTATATTTGAACAGGGAATTTAATTTAAAGTTAAAAAGTATGTCTATTGATGATAATGTTTTACTCCCTTCACAAGACGTTCCGTTTCACATGATATGATTAATATAACCTTTAACTTTGAATGTGATCTTAATTACGTCTTTCACAAATCATGTAAAAAAATGTACTTAGCCTATTCTACATTAATTAGAAATAACTAGAACAGAACTTTTATTTAAAAGATTATCATTTTTAAGCTATGCTTAAATGGCTGGGCACCGTGCACAGCCGGTCATAGGGATGTAGAATGCAATAGAATCAATTTTTGAATCGACTAACCAGTAATTAACTTAACGTTTCTTTTGTATATAAATAGTATAACGTTTGCCTGAAAAACATTCCACGAAAAATATGTATTAGTTTTGCTTTCGGTTTGTTCAACAACAGTAACAATTAAGTAACATCAGAACACCAAATCAATTTAGTATCGCTAAGTGACACAAAATCGATTTTCTTACTAAAGATTTTGATTTATCGATCACATCCCTAAATCCCGGCCAACATATTTCTGACAGTTGATCTGACGTATTTTTTTTATATTGTGTGTTGAGAAGTAGAACTTGTTTGTATTTCGTAAACTTATTTCTGCTTATTTGATTGTGCAAAAATGTCGAGTCGTGGAGCGTCGACCGACTGACGCCGTCAGTCACCCGGCAAAACTGATGTATCACTTGTGTTACCCAGAAACCTAACTACACATTCATTAGCGTCTACTCCAGTGATTAACTTGTTATAGTCGTGGAAAACTCAGGTAGGCAGATCTTATTTTACTCTTTGAATATATAAGAATGTCAGGCACCTTCTATTTCCAGACTAATCTTTTACTGACTGTAGCATCTAAAATCTTTCGTAATATTATTTTTATAAAAAGAAAGAAAGCATATTTATTTTAGACTAGCACACAAAATAACAACAGATAACGAAATGACGAACCCGTTGGAGGTCAAAAAGGCTAACCTCTTTATTATAGTTGTAACTTCTGTGAATATGTTACGGAAGACATTTACATAAAAGTTAAAACACACTTTTTCATTCATTGTTTTATTGCAGCTGTCTTCAGAATGTGTGCTATGCTTTATACAGAATGTTTGACTCTGCTTCAAGATCAAGCAAACAATCAGTAAAGGAAGTTTATCTATGGTCCTGCTTTTGGTCATAGAAGAGACTTGGGGTTTAACAACCCCAAGTCTAGCAGAACAAGTAACAAATGCCACAATTGCTTTTAGCATTTACTTAGTTTAACTAGTGATAGTAATTAAAGGTTGGCTGACTCTCTGTAATAAATCTTATGTCACCTTAGAATGTTTATTTAATAAAGCCAGAGTGTGTTTAGTAAATGAGTTAATTTATTCCGTTAGACTTAGGATTTAATAATAATACTGTTCATGATGTTGCTTCTAGAAATAGAATAATACCAGAAGGTTAATTTGGTAAACCTGAATTGCCGTCTAATTCTATACCAGCAATAGTCATATGTGACGCTCCATAAGTATCTATCCAAAGAACTTCCAATAACTTTTATTGAAACAAATATACATTTAGCAAAAACTGGATAATTGGTGTTTTTCTTTTTCAGGAATATGGTGAATGACTTATAAATAAGTATTTAAATAAAAATTATTGACTTTGAATCGCTATTAAAACTCAAATGGACTTGTTTTATTTTTTTCTATAACTTACCTAGTCAATCCACGACAACATAAGCATGAGCAACAGTGTCTGTACTGAACAGTATTCTAAGATTATATTTTTCAAGACGCTCCCTAGACAAGCGCTCCCTAGACTGGTCACACTTATGATAATGTTTCATTGGTAGGTGTTAGTGTGGTAGTGTGATCACCGTAGCGTCCAATGATATAGTTACCCTTAGATACGTTACCCGCTCACAGTATTAGCAATAAAAAGGTTGGGTTAATTAACTAGTTTCAGTCACGCACCCTATGTCGCGGCTATACGTAGCTATAACTCGTAATTCTTACTACTATAAGCGGATTACGCTGTTTTACAGCAATAATATTCGTTCGTGTCGTGACGTGTCTCATAAAAATACGTCATTGGTTGTCGAATCGTCGAACAAAATATAGGTACATATGTACCTTGTTTTAGGTTATTTTCGATTTTATAAAATAACTCCGAAAGCCGGGTATTTTTTCCAAAAACACCATTTGCAGGAGTTAATATGTTATGTGTAGTCTATAAATAACAAAGTTTGATTTTGATGCAGCATGGTACGGGATTCCATACATTTACGAGCATTGTCCTTTGTTGGTGTTTGGCTGTTAACATGTTGGTGGCATCACTGCGTGTTGCAGAGTTGATCACGGCATGTTGACAAGTTCTCGCTCGACGAGCGACAACATCAACAAATGTTGACATGTGTGGACGTGTTTTCTACCAGTTTATATACATGGCAGTAGTAAAGAGCAATGATATAGACCTTAGACCAAAACTAAAGAGTTGCGAGCACTCTTCAACAACTACACATTAATATCATTGTTCGACCACTCCTCACTGATCTTCAAAATAAATCTGCTGGAGCCGTCTCTAAATGTGTTTGATTGCAAACTAGTGAACGTTTAAAAAAAACAATCATTCCTTTTTGAAACAGTAACAAGAAAAAAAGGGTAATTATTCTAAAATGAAGACATTTATTACATGTTCCTTGCGTTAACTTTGTGCTAAAATCACCTCATTTTATCCCCGTTTAATGTAACTCATTAACCCTCTTGTTGTTTAGTTTAATAATATGATTTCGGTTCGACTTTCCGTGGTATAAACTAAGTCCCAACGTACAAGTTTACAAAAAGGAATTTCCATATCAAATTAATTTGGTAAAATGACGAATTATGTCCACAGAGCGATATTAGATTGTCTAGAAACGTTACAGCATAAGTTTTAACTGAGTTTTACCTTCATAACTTTATTATTGCTCGGATAATATTATGTTAGAGGTTCGCCTTGAAAGTGGTACCTACCTATTGAGAAATTACGCCTTATGCTGTTTTCTGTGGGTTCGGGAAGTTACTAAAGTGTATCAAAATTTTCCAATGGCGTTGTCTGTGTTTTTTTCTCAAATTCGCTAATTTGTTACAAACATAGCATCACGCCCGTTTTCACCGAAAAATATGGCAAAGGAGAGTAGCACACCCACATTGCTGTTGTTGTTATGAGAAATAATTATACTTTTACATATACATAAACATGTTTAAAAAAAACAGTTTTCTACCACACTAACAGTAACCCAAGAATAAAAATCCTAATTTTAAATTATTTGAATGGAGTACTACGTGGAGTTTAATAATTTATATGTGTGGAAGAGGTACCTATAAAAGTGCGCAGTCTCACGTCCGTGACATATTGCACCGTTGCAATGTCCAGCGCTGCAGTGAACGTGAAATATTTTAAACTAGTATGACAGACATAATTTGATTTCAGTTTCTAAAACCTACGAAGTCGTATTTCGCTCTTACGCTACAGGAATTCTGGTACCCTTTGAAGGATGAAGATATTGCATCTTTTATGTGTTGCTGTTGCTTACATTGTCGTTTCTAATATTGCCTAGAACAACATACTTTGTCACAAAAAAAATGCGTATTTTACACTATTCTATTTTTACCTGTCGCCTTCATGCAAATTAAATAAACAAAAAAAGTAGTAATACTGTACGTAAAATACTTTATATATATAAAACCAAATTAAGTACCTACCTACCTACGAGGAAAACAGAAATAAGATGAAAACAAATGATAAACATTTTAGAAAAACGAAGCAAAACAACCCATAAAATCTCGAAGGCCAGGTTTATTAGGCAGACCCTTTCATTATTAGGGTTTATATTTATTATTATTAAATAAGTACAGCAGCGCTCATAAGTCCATAAGCAATCTCACAAAGCAATAGAGTGACTGTTCGGTTTCGCTTACGACCTTCTTCTATAAGTTGTTTCTACACTAACACGTACACACACTCTGTCTGAAATTGATAGTACTTCATACTTTCAACTAACTTATCTTAGGGCAAGGTAGCTTAGTCGTTACCGTGCTTGGGCAGGAGCGATTATGGCAAGCCCTGAGTTTGAATCTCACCTGCGCCTGCGGATTTGCTTGATGTTATTTTCAAACAATAAATATTTATAGTTTTTGAAATGATACTTGAGGCCCTCCCGGGCCTTTAAAGACTCAGTAATTCGCCAATACCTTTGAATCCCACCGGGCCCGTACGGGCCCACCCCATTTCACGCGGATAATTCTCGTAGTGTAAAATACATAAAGGTTAGAATGCACTGTGGTTTGTGTCAGGGTCCGAACGAAAAGTCTGGCTGACATTTTAATAAATAAATGTTGAAGACGCGTAGTTCGTAGTCGTGGGTGAGCTGTCAGTAACCGCGTGTTCGTTTTTAGTGAAATTAAGTGTTTTTGTGTTTAAATTGACTGTGAGTAGATGAATTATTTACTTTTGAATAGTTATTTCATCGTTGTGGATTTGTGCGAAAAAAACATTTTTAAAAAAATCGTGTAAAAAAAAGGTTTTACGTAAACAAACTGTTCGTGAAAATTGTAAGTATTATTTCGTCATTTATTTGCAATATTCAATTGCTATCGTAATACCGTTTTTATTTTGTAATATGGTCTGTTTATTCCAGGACCCAAAGGGTATCATCGAACAGAAAACTATGAAAAAACTTTCTTGTGATCGCGGCTGCGAAATTCTACGAAATCGCGAAATCCCAGGGTCTTGATGGGACTGAGGGAACGTTACGTTCGCCGGGGATAGGGGGCTCAAAGCCTAAAATGATTTTTTTTTGTTTTTAATAAAATTACTTGTAGTGGTTCGATAATCATTCGATACTTGTCTCGTTCATCTTGTTTACTTAGATAATAAAAATCATTCAGATTTCTGTGAGGTAGATCACTAAATTGAATGTTGATTGAACGGTTAGTGACGAATGAAATTTGTTTATTAAAAATACTCACAGTATTTAAATATTTCATACTTTACCAAATATAAATTTCTCTATTATGCGTGTACTTATATCGCACATGTGCGTGCTTTTACTTTAATCAGATGCATTTTGAAAACGTAATATTACCCGATCTTCTAAACATATTATTTTACTAAGCTCTTTTATAATTTTTGAACAATTACCTGACGCAATCCTAATGACGATACCTTATTTATCGCGACCCGCTACGACTTTTCGCCGTAAACGTTTATATTCAAAGTTCGGGTGCAATTTGGATCCAAGTCTAAGTGAGTATAGTGTCTCTTTAAGAATTGTATTTATTTCGTGCGCAAAGATATTAACCTAAATACCAAATACTATTGTGTTTCAAAAAAAAGTAACTAACGTCCTATAGCAGCTTTAGCAAGCTAGTCAGCTAGTTAAGTATTTACAAACATCCCAAATCCCGCAGTAGAAATATAAAGCTCTAAAAAAATTTTTAACTACTTTCAGAACAAAACTTATCAGATACTGTATAAAATATCCAACCTTTGACTGTGGAAGTGTAAAAGTGTTTGTACAAACCTACTTACCGAAATAAAATGATTTATCATTTGGAATACGAGAAAATGCTTTGTTGTAGCTGTACCTCCGTTTTGGACATTGATATTGCATTTTTTATGTCATTAAAAAAAACATTAAACATATATGTACAGTAAGCATTCAAAAGTGCAAAGGCACGTTAAGAGTCGTATTGCTGTGAACTCTCGGTATGTGTATGTGTTTAAACGACACACCACAAAGATCGCAGTTTTGCATGGCACACACTCGTCAAAGTTGCGTACTCTCATCGCACTGCACGAAACAAAAATACATTATCGTCGCTTTTATTAGACACGCATCATCGAAGGTATTGCTAAAATTCGTGTTAATCTAAAATGAGCTGGTAGCATTAGGCGATAAGCGGCGGACTGAGAAGCACTCGGCTTAGGTTCTGATCACATAAAATGCAGCGCAGTTTTACTGCCAATGTTTAATTTTGGTTTGCAATAATAACAATATAAAAAAACTGCCTTTTTGTTATTTTTGTTATTGCAATAAAGGGTTTAGAATTTAAATAAGCGTTACAAGTGATAACAAAAATAAAGTAGATTTATTTCACCATAAACATAAAGCTTCGATCTTTAATTTTGATTACATATTGAGGATAGCGTAAGTATTCATTTTTTCTAAGAAAAGAGGATTGAAACTAAACCTCAATTTTGTATAGTTAAATAATCAGGGATATAGCACAATATACAGGATAAACAATTCCGAATCTTAAACGTTATTGTTTGCTGGGCTTCGGTGATACAACCTTTATAGCGTGGAGTACAAGCCAAACAGTTTATAATGACGTCTTGAATAACTTTAAAATCACAAATAACAATTAACAAAATAACTGAGCTCAACGAATCGAGTACAGTTCCGCGACGTCCTAACTCGTAAGCGATCAGACACTGAATGTCTTCCTCGCCGTAGACTTGAAACATCACGACTCTGTAGAAGCGCGCTGTAGGTGTGGGTAGAACCCGTGATGTCGAAAGTGGCGCGCTTGCAATTCGTTTCTTTTCTATACTATTGACCGGATGCGACACGGCTAACCTACGATGCACACGTCCTCGTGTGTTGTTAATCTTAATCTGAAAAATACAAAATTCCGGCACACAGCATCTGCTCGTCCAATCCTGACTCATATGAAGACTGATGAGGCAATTAAAAGAGACTTGACTTTTTTAAAATCTATTTTATTTCACAAGCAATTTGCAAATAGAATTCAAATTAGAAACTTACAACTAGGCAAATCTATTTTCAATCTGGAACTATCTAGTTCTCAGATTATTGGTCTTTGCTTCTAGGCAAAACCCGACTATAAAACCCAGAGCTACCGCCTACCGCGTTCCCACGGACTACTCATTTAGCAGATACCGATTTCCAAAGGGCTACGGCTACAATACTCTGGTATAGTCTCCGACGCACTGAACTGAGAATCTGTTAACACAAACTAAAGTGATTCCAATTCATCATCTATTTCGTCTACAATCTCAACTTGTACTTGGCCCTCGGGCATCTTCCGAACACGGTCATGAGCGTATTTGTAAGTACGCTTGTTAATTAGTGATTTTAAAACATACCGATCGCCATCTAACACTTCAACAATTTGAAATGGCCCTCTGTACTTCACGTCAAGCTTAGTTGGATTACGCTCCGACTACTACTACGACAGAGAACCTACTCACGCTTGCCTTTGTACTATCAAAAAGACTTTTATCATAACACGCAGACTTCTCAATGCCTTCGGATGCTAATCTCCTAGTATCATGAAGGTCTATAATGTCGTCATTGTCGTTAGCCATTAAATGAAGTGGACGTGCTACCTTACCTATCAAAAGTTCTAATGGAGCTTTTGTAACGCGATTAACCGTACAATTAAGAGCGAGCTGTACATCTCCTAGCGAGTCTTGCCACGACCGATCTGTATCAGTCTCTATCGCAGTTAACATTGACTTATGGACACTCATTATCCTTTCCACTTGACCATTCGCACGAGATTAACCAGTCGCAAGACCAAGGCGTAGATTGCCTTGGCAGAAGTCACGAAACTCCTTGCTTGAAAAGCACCGTCCCTTATCAGCGATTATTCGTACAGGAGAGCCAAAGAGTGCAGCGCTGTCTGACACTGCCTTGATGCTTTTGGCGTCAATGTTTTTACTGTGAAACAGCAATACGTACATGGTGAATGCGTCGATCATCACGAACACGTACTCCTTGTTATCACTTTTACCACTCAGCTTTCCTGTTGCATATATGTGTATGGTATACCATGGAATCGCTGTCTTGGGTATAGGGTGAAGTTCCACCTGTACTTTACCTGAGTGCGACTTCGATATATTGCAGATGACACAGTTATCTACAAACCTTTTTACCTATCGACTCATACCTTCGAACCAATAATGATTGTACAGCTCCTCCAGCGTCTTTTCCCATCCTAGATGAATAATGGATTCGTGGATATTATTGATGACAGACCAACGAATAGCACGAGGAACGATAGGTAAACATTTCGTTCAACCGTTACGTTGAACTTTACGGTAAAGTATAGCTGATCTTACCTCATACGTCTTAGCTACGTCGTCGTTGAGCAGTCCTTGCTCTAGATCAGAGAGGGTTTTCCTGATCTCTACATCTCGCTGCTGCTCTGCCAGAAGCCAGTTGTCAGACAATTCGGTAAAGTTTACTTGCTTCTGTTAAACTCTACAAGCCTGCTGTTTTGGTGGTAGAGGCAATATGTTACGAGAGAAGAAATAAGCGTGCGCCATTTGCTTACCGACGCTGTATTTTACGTCGAAATCAAACGACTGTAAAAATGCCCACCACCTGTGTACCCTCGGTGTCAGGTCGATTTTGTTTCGAGATGACTTCAAAGAATTACAGTCCGTTACTACAGTAAACTTTCGGCCATGCAGGTATTGTCTAAAATGTTTCACCGCGTTGACGACTGCTAGCGTCTCCAGCTCGTACGAGTGGTATCGATACTCTACTGGTGTCGTGCGCTTGCTAAAATGGGCTGTTGTTTACCTTCTAAAACTTGGAACAAAATCGCGCCATAACCCTCTGAACTGGTATCGGTATGAAGCTCCACTGGATGCTGCAGGTCGAAGATCATGAGCACTGGATCACTAATTAGTATTTCGATTACCTCCTGTCTAACTTCTTCACGGCAGTGTGTCCACTCGAACGGAGCCTTTCCATATGTCAATCTAAAGATCGGACCCATGAGACGGGAAAAGTCGGTACGAACTGACGAAAGTAAGAAGCCAAACCTACGAATTGTCTTACCTGCGTAAGTGTCCGCGGTGAAGGTAAACATGAAAAAGCCTCTATCTTTCGCTTGTTTGGATTAACCATACCTTTTTTTTTATGGTTTCGGGTTGGAAAATCCTCATGGATTTCCCCCGCCCCAGGAGGGCGGGGGGGTCTGTCGGACTCTTACCGACTAAAAACCAACCCGGTGTTCCATCACTCACCTACGCCGGTGTCGCGGGAACACATAATTCTTCCGCAACCCCGGCTGGTGCCGGCCCGCTTGCGGGCCCCGTCTCAGACGGGTGGAGTGCTGTGGGCCGGGTCGAGAGTCGAGATCTCTCTCTCCCTTTCCGCAGCCTCCTTCCGCGAGATGACCGTCTCGCAGAAGGAAACCACCGCGTCCCAGGACTCGACGCTGCCGACCATCGAACTCACTACGGTCGGCAGCGACAGAAGAGTCGGGAGAAGGCACGGCGCGGCTCGTCCCAAGCGGCACACTCTGCCAGCGTGTGCCACGTGGTGTTCCCGGCAGTCGACGCAGTGGTGACACCGGGCGTCCGGCTCCCTGTTTATGCGATACAGGTACTTCCCGAAGCAACGTCAGGGAGCCGTGCCTTCTCCCGAGCCAGCGGTCGAGCACTGACCGGATCGCCTCGATGGTGCTGAGGCCGGCGGTAGGGCGTGACAGCCTCAGGTTTTTTTTTTTTTTTTGTTCCCGGGGTGGTAAATCCTCATGGATGTCCTCCGCCCTGGGGCGGGCGGAGGGGTCTGTCAGACTCTTACTGACTAAAAACCACCTCGGTGTCTCACACCTACGCCGGGGTCGCTGGAACACATAATTCTTCCGCATCCCCGGCTGGTGCCGACACGCTTGCGCGGGCCCCATCTCGGGCGGGGGGAGTGAGGTGTACTCCCCCCGCAACGTCTGTGAGCGGCGCGCGCGGAACACTACGCGCGCACCCACCACCTTCTCGGGTCCTGATGTTGGAGGGCGACGGATGTCCCCGAATCCATCGGCCCTGGACCTATTTATGGGGGCTGGAAGAGGGCGTTGTGGCCATAGCCCGCTGCGGCGTGCGCAGGACAGCTATGCTGCCGGCCGTCAGGTCAGCTGCCCAGATCGGCGCTCCGTAGAGCGCCATGGATCGCACGATCCCCATATAGAGCCGCCTACAAGCGGCGCTCGGGCCCCCCAGATTGGGAAGCAGCGTTGCCAGCGCCCCGGCCGCGCCCAACAACTTGGGCGCCAGCCGCCGGAAGTGGGGTCCGAATTCCCACCGGCTGTCGAGCACCAATCCCAGATATTTCATGGTGGGCTCGCAAGCGATCCGGACCCCCCCGACCACAATGTGTGATCCGGCCGGCGGCGCCCGCCGGGGGCCATGAAACACCATGGCCTCCGACTTGTTGAGGGCCACCTCCAGGCCGAGGCGCCGTATGCGGCTCACCGTCAGTGAGACCGCCGCCGTCGCGACCGGGCCGAGTTTGCCACAAGAATGATCCCTCCTCGCTATTGGAAGTCGCTTTGCTCGCTATTGGTGGCGAGCGGTACCGGTGATTTGCCCCCGGCCGCGGAGGCTATACGGTGGCCCATAAATACGGGCCCCTCATTTTGTTAGCGACAATGGCCTATTTGAAATGATTGAGCGCGCGAGCTACGCGCGCCCATGTGAGTGATTGCAATTTTGCTTATGTAGAAGCGTCGCGACGCTTATAGTGAAGCGTCGCTTTCTTCACGACATCTCAGCGGTCTGTCACCGCCAGGTGAGACCCCTAGTTACCTAGGGGAGGCCCGGCGATGGCGACCAGCTACGCAGATGCCGACTCGACGCGCCTACAGAGGTGGCGTTAGTTTTCAATTTCATCTTGTATTAGTAATAGGCCTAGACCTTTCAAACGTCGTCTAATGCAGGCCGCGCTAGCGAAGAGCTTATAGTCTAGATATTTATGGATATAGCGACTTTGAAAAAAAAATATTGTTGGTTAATATAAAATATAGGCAATAAAACACTAAAATAAATAGCACTTGAATTTTTATTTACTTAGGTATCTAATTAAGCAGGTAAGATATACATTTTCTTATAAAAATTATCTACTTTCACTTGTTTTAGAGACATTTTATGAAAAACATTATTGCATTCAATTATGATCTCTTTATAGAAATCTTTTGACTTATTTGACTGCTGAACAGTAAAATAAGATGAGATATTTGTGCCCTCAGGTAATAAATGCCACTCATTAGCAAATAAATGTATCACGCATATTCGGTAACTGATGGGAACTTAATAATTGCGTTCTTTTAGCAACATTACCCTAAAAAGGGTACGAAATGTCTAGCAGATGTAACTAAGCAGAAAATTCATTAGGTCAATCCTTCGTGCTTCATCAGGATTATCAGCTTGTGGAGGTGGTGGTGGTGGTTCATGAGCGACCGTTGGATTAGCAAGTGGTGGGAGTGGAGGTGGTTCGGGCAATCTAGGTTCATTTCTTCAACCTGTCTGTGTATATTTAGTACAAGTGCCGATTATTTCGCATCACAGGGATGACATGCTTACAGATTTGTGTTCCGATCCTTTAACAATGTTTGAAACTTTGGTAAGTATACTAGTATTAATAATAACTGGTAATTATTAGGGCGCAATCTCACTCGGCATATAGTTTACGGCTGACTGTTTGTGTGTTAGCGTCCCAATTATATTTTAAATAGAAAGGTCACACTATGCACACACGCAAATAGTTGTAGCTATATGCTAAGTGAAACTGCACCCATACTTATTAATTATAAGGAATTTGCTTCATCATGGGAACAATACAATAACAATTAACAGCAGCTAGGGCAAGAAAGTTGACTAAAAATATAAGCTCAACAGCACACACTTACCGGATTGTGGGTATTCCACGAGCAGAAAATATCGACTGATGGAACATTTTCATCAAGGGCGTGGTATTGCACTGAGTGACGCCTTCCCATAACAGAGCATCCACAACCAATATTCACTATTGGGTATCTCAGGACTCTGCTATGTACTTTATTCCGAGAAACCAAAGGCTGCTGCACAACACTTACTGTGTTCTGTTATTGTTACTCTGTCGTGAGAAGATCAAGACACAGAGTGACAGGTGACAGACATATACATGGACAGACAGAACAGCGGGAGCGCGCGCAGTTCAGAATCGTCAAAATAACTAGGATGTTCAGATACACACTCTTGAATATGTTGTCGATTCATAATACGTTACGTGATCGGCATTATGACGCACGGTAGCTCGAAAAGTGGTGACTGTGATAATCGTGAAATCTTTGACTTTTATAGGTTTTTTTACATTAGCCTTACGGTTCTGGCAGTTGTGGTGGTTTAATATTTTAATCTTACCTTCAGGCGTACAACAGATATAGTGCTTGTCATATGCGTGTATCCAAACTTAAACGCAGTTGTGTTGATTTGCAAATTATGTCGAAATAAAAACCGAACAAAATCAAATACCACACATATTTTTGTTGGTATTTTTGTCGCCATTCTATAGAAATGTAATTGTTGCGATTTATTTCAGTAAATTTAAAAAGTAATTTTCACATATTAATAATGTACATTTATGTATTCTGCGGGCAGAATCCGGCCATGTCATTTGATCAGAAATCAACGGTAATGGATCGTTATCCATTACCGTTGATTTAGAGCTTAATAATAATACAGTGCCGTATCGTTATACGGCACTGTATTATTATTAAGCTCTCTATAGTCATCATACTTTTTAACCAAAAGGGCTGGACTTAGCAAACGGCGAACTACTAGATCTAAATATTTTAGCTTGCAACAATTCGTTTACCCTATCTCGCATGGTTCGACGTTCGTCCGGAGACAGTCTGTAAGGACGTCTTTGCACTGTACGATTAGGGTCGATCAATCTTATATCCAACGAACCAGTGTTAACACGTGTGGTCGGAAAACCGTTAATGAAAAAGTCACAGTATATTTCTAAGATTTTTACAAGGTCACGTCTTCCATCTAATGGTAAATCAGTGTCAATTTTATCAAAATTATTCTTTATTGCCGTAGTCTGAATAGCGTTACAAATGTTTATAGTTTTTTTCTCTATTCAAAATTAATTCAGTTGCAGTAATGCTTACATATAACCGTTACTCAAAATCTCTCGACCTAATAGAATTTTACCACGCAAGTACGTATCTGGCAAAACGTCGACTATAATCTCCGTCGCGAAATCGTTGATTTCTACCTGACAAAGCAATCGCAAAATACTTTAAACATTTTCATTGCCTATACCAACTAAAGATACTCCACCATTTACTCTTCTACCTCTAAATTTACAAGCTATATTCTCTTTCATTAAAGAACATTCAGCGTCAGAATCAAAATCAAATTTAAACCACTCACCAAAATGCTTCAATGTTCCAGATAGAGGCTCGACGATGCAAAGGTCGACTCGCTTCTCCGCCCGGTACAGCAGCGCTGGACCCGACCGCAGTGCAGCGACTGACGATGTGGCCCGGCGTGCCGCACTTGAAGCACACCAGTGAGCTGCTGCTGGGTTGTGGTCGCTGCCCGGCGCCCGTACCGTGACGTCGTTCTTCTTCGAGCGACAATCCGCTTGTTTGTGTCCTAGCTTGCCACATGCGTGACACTTGATTGGTGGTAGTGACGAAAACTTCAAACGTTTCTCGTTCCCGTCAGAGCGCATATCTGTAGGGGCTCTCCTGTTCAGGTAAGAGAACGCTTGAAGCTCTTGCTGCAACTTATGACGCGTTGCAAACTCCGTGGTAAATGCGTGGCGTTGCAAGCGTGTATCGATTTGCGCCAAGTGAGCGATAACAGTCGACACAGCAATCTGTTCAACACTCAGATCCTTCCAAATATTTAACAAAGACGTCATAAGACGGCTAGCATAGGCGGCATAGGTCTCATTCTCCATTAGTTTGTCATTGCTCAGGTTAATTAGTGTAGCCGCAGAAGTTTCGATGTACACGAATCTGGCCTTGAACAGTTCTTTAAACTGATCCCACGTCATACCTGGATAGGTTATCTGCGACAGCCACGTAGATGCGGAGCCCTTCAACGCCTTGCTTATTGTCCAAATAAGCTGGCTTCCTTCCATTGCATTCCCGTCGAAGTCGAACCGAACAAGTCAGCGGTGGCGCACCATGAACGCGCATCGGACTCGGGTTTATCGGGGTATAATTCCGGCAACACCAACTACTATTCACTGGCTGTGTTTTAAAAGTTTGTATCAGCGCGTGCATTTGTTGGTTTTGCATTTCAAAAAGTCACTGTTCCCGCGTGTGATCTCATTAGCACGATGTGATCCCAATTCTGATGTCGTATCGTCAGGATTTACTCCGTTAGATACAGACATTATGTGGGCAAAAGATGGGTTTCGTGCAATGAAAACACACTGGGTGCGATACACTGCTTTTATTAAAATCACAAATAACAATTAACACAATAACTGAGCTCTAGGAATCGAGTACAGTTCCGCGACGTCCTAACTCGTAAAACATCACGACTCGTAGAAGTGCGCTGTAGGTGTGGGTAGAACCCGTGATTTCGAAAGTGGCGCGTTTGCGATTCGTTTCTTTTCCATACTATTGAACGGATGCGACAATTTTATTATATATGGCGCAAGTGAGATTCGAACTCAGGGCTTGCCATAATCGCTCCTACCCAAGCACGGTAACGACTAAGGTAGCATGCCCTAAGATAAGTTACTTGAAATGATGAAGTATCAATTTCAGACAAAGTGTGTGTGCGTGTTAGTGTAGAAACAACTTATAGAAGAAGGTCGTAAGTGAAACCGAAGCGTCACTCTATTGATAATAGTATATTATTGCATCGAGCACAAAGTAATTTATTTATGCACCGAGTGCCTGATTTAGAGCCCGAGCGTTAGCGAGGGCTCTAATCTAACAGGCACGAGGGCAATATAAATTACTTAAGGCGAGGTGCATAATCTGCTTTTCTTTCAACTATTACCTATAGGAATAGTAGACAAAAGAAACTCATATCAAACAGTTAAAATAGAAGTTTAATTATTGAAATTAAAAGTTATACTCGAGCAGTTATTAAACGTAAGGTTAAGAGTTTTGTTGGGCAAATTTATAATTAAATTTGGAACAAGTAGGATAGAAACGAATAAAACGTATGTAAAAAAAAGTATTGATATCGGCTGGCTGAAAAGAGCTAATCCATTGAGATTGGCACCTTTTGTTGCGATTAAAAAAAAACTGTGCAATAATGAAATTTCATACATTTTTATTGCTCTAGAGCATTAAAGACTCGCTTTGTACTGAGTTTTTAGTGTGATTGTGATGAAATTAAAGCATAGTTGGAAGAAAAATATCTAAAAGCATTAAAGTAAAATAGGTACCTACTAATTCTTGTCTCTGAACTCGAACCCGAACAGGCACAAGGACATTGTCGCCATTATAAAAACGCGCTTGCGCGGCGTGACGTTCTCACTCCACTCCACCCGATTCTCATATTTGTGTAGCTATCGAGGTGAAGTGCTCACGCACTTACGCGACTGTCAATTGGACTGTTGAGTTTTGTAGGTTATAGTATTGATGATGATGATGGTGATTTGATGAGTATTATTTTTTTATTCGCAACAACGAGTAAAGTAGGTACCTATCCACAATAATATAATGTTTGTACCTACTTATTGGACACTGGCATGGCCTTGTCCTATTGTTCTTAGTGCGCATACGTGACGCGTCACCAGTAAAATAAATAAGTACATAGTAAGTAAAATAATATATGTGACAATGACAGTGCCTAAGGCGCAAGCGAGGCGTGATCTTATCACATCACCCAATTCTCAAAGCCATAACAACCACTTCGGCTCGGTGAAGTGAGCGCGATGCGGGATTATCCGTTAAACTCTTCCAAAAAAATAACGTCGCTCAGTCTTTACTCGACTCGATCCATAATCGCTTCTTTAGAATACATTGAGATCGGGTCATGGAATTGCGTTTATTTAATCATTCATCAATAGGTTTATAAAAACAAACAATGCATTATTTTATTTAATGTTCGTGCGTGACGCGCTTCCGCCTCCGGCTCTAGTCTCGGAAAAATATTAAAAAAGCAATATTGAGTTTCTAACGGCTTTTTTTTTTATTTTTTATAAATGGCATCTCGCAGGTCAACCTATGAGGTTGTCGTCTGCTTAAACGGAGTTGCCTGTGGTTGCCCTAATAAATTAAGGCCTCCAGCCAGGACTTAAACTTAAATACTAACTAAAACTAAGCGACAACGCTAAGGGCACCCCCTGTGGGGTACGGACCTCGGCTTAGGGCGTCGCTGGAAGAGGGCAGCAAGGGACTAGCTGGATCAGGATTGATATTAATTAGGGACGAATTTAAAGCTACAGGCTCAGCGGCGCGGGCTGGCTCGAGCAAGGGTCGGGAGGGGCGTGTATTTTGGCGTCGCGGCGGGCCTCGGCGGCGAGGACGGTAGGACGGCGATCGGGTTTTGGGCTTATGTAGTGTGCTGGTGGCCTTACTACTCTCCTGGAGGAGGGTAGTGGCGTCGTCGGGGGCGATTAAAGTATGCCTTGGTCGGCGAATACTGCTAATGCGGGAGGGAGTGTAGCGGGCGGCCGCTGAGATCAAGGGGTTGGAGTGTTTAATGCCACAGTCAAAGAAGCGCTTCGATAAGCGTTTCATGAACTGGTTTATGGTAGGCATTTTAAGATCGATGTGGAGATTTATATTACGGACATAGAAGGGGGCACCCGTGACCTTTCTGAGGAAACGGTTCTGGAGGGTCTGCATCTTATGGAGATGACGTGGGTGAGCGTGCGAAAATACAACGCAGGCATAGGTCATGATGGGACGGATGACTGCGGTGTAGATGCGCAGCTTGCATTTAAGTGACTGTTTACAACGGGCTGTCAGTACAAAGTGGAGCCTGCTAAGAGCGAAGGAGGCGCGCGCGCGAACCGCCTTAATATGAGCCTTAAAAGTAAGGTTTTCATCAAGGATCACGCCTAGGTATTTGGCTTGCTTCTCCCAGGGGATCGGCTTACCGTACATAGTGATCGGGCTGGGAAGTGGGGGAGGGAGTCGACGACGTCTCGAGAAGAGAACCGCCTGACTCTTATCGGGGTTGACCTCGATTCTCCATTTCCGGAACCAAGCGCCTAAGACGTTTGCGGAGGTTTGGAGAGTACGAGCTATAGCATTGGGACAATGACCGGTATAGTAAACGGCAGTGTCGTCGGCGAAGAGAGCCAACTGAGCCTTTTTACTCTGTGGGATATCGCTGGTGAACAGCGTGAAGACTAGAGGAGATATGACGGAACCCTGAGGGACACCGGCGCGAATAGGGTGAGGGGACGAGAGTGCACCCTCGATGCGATAGCGGAAGGTGCGATTCGACAAAAAGTCTCGTAAGATGAGCACGAGACGATCTGGCACTCCTAGTTGGTAAAGCTTGTATAACAAGCCGTTGTGCCAGACTTTGTCAAAGGCTTTCGCTATGTCGAAGAATAGCACACCCGTCGTCGCGTTACGCTGCATACCGGCGCACAAGTGCTCTACGATACGGTGGACCTGGTGGATACTCGAGTGTTGGGGACGGAAACCAAACTGCTTGTTGGGAATGAGGCTCTTTGCTTCGGCGTAGTCTTTGAGACGCTTATAAATAAGCCTCTCGTAGATTTTGCCGAGAACGTTGAGTAAGCTAATGGGACGGTAGCTGGAGGGATCAGACTTTGGCTTGCCTGGCTTTGGGATACCGATGACGGTTGCTTCTTTCCACGCTTGTGGGAAGATGTTGTTGCTCAAGGCGCCATTGAAGATGGCGGTCATAAGCATTATTAGAGAGGCAGGTAGGAGTTTGTATACCTTGTTGGTAATACCGTCCGAAACGGGAGCTTTACGAGCTTGGAGCCCTTTTATGATGTCGTGCACTTCGTCTGGAGTGACGGGAGGCAGAGGATCATCAGGGTCTTCAACGGGTGGAAGGGAGGCTCTCCGTTCGACTTCAGCGTCGACCTTGTTCAGGTGAGCTTGGTCTACTGGTTGGGAGCTGGGAGAACACTGGGACTCTAGGCTGTCAGCAAGGCATTCGGCCTTGTCGGTGCTGTCGAACGCGACGCTCTTGTCGGGGCGGATGAGGGGAGGCATAGAGACCTCCTCGGAGGAGCGCAATTTCCTCTGAAGGTGCCAGAAGGCTTGGTGAGTTGGCTCGAGTTCACTGAGCATCTTGTTCCAACCCTCTGAGCGAACCTCCCCTATGCGTTTCTTTACAGCACGCTGTAAATGGCGCATGTGGGCTTTGTTCGCGTCACAAGGGAAGGAGTCGTAGGCACGAATAGCCGCATTCTTCTCGGTTATCAAGTCACGTACGTCAGAAGGTAGTTTCCAGCGATGGTCTTCCATCACCGGAACTTCCCGTGAACAATCCGTCAAAACGGATTGAACGTGCTCAGTAAACGAGTCGATTGCGGCCGTCGTGTCGGCGACTGACACTATGTGATCGGGGATGGTGTCCAATTGAGGCGACGTGGTGGATTTCAGTCTTTCACTTACTTTCCTCCAGTCGGTTATCATCTGGGTCTGAGGGGGGCGGTTGGGATCGCTTGGGCCAGAGTAGGGGGCAAGATGCGCGGCCCAGTGTTCCGCGGCGCCAAACTGCAGCCTCTGCACGGCTGCAGGGAGGCCCGCCGGGCACAAATGGGGGGCGAAAGCCTGTGGCGTGCCCGCCAACAGAAGGAGGGGAAGGGGCCAGAAGGGCTCCTCTTCGGCCGACTCCCGGCCTAAGAACGGTAAAGAGGGGGGGATGGACTGCGCATAAATGGCGCTGTTCCGTCTCCTCCAGGGCAACATCAACCACTGTGCCAGAGCTCAGGATCTCTTGCTCCAGAGCATGGCAGAGTGGTCGATTCACGTGGCCGTGGTCGCCGAGCCGTACTGGGTCCCACCCAGGGATAACTGGGTGGGAGACCTGGACGGTTTGGTGGCCATCATTGGCGGGGCTCTCGTCAGCCCGTCTCGGGGGCACGGCTGGGTAGTCGCCCTCGCAGATGGCGTTGGCGTCGTTGGGGCGTATTTTTCGCCCAACAAGAGTCTCGCCGGCTTCGAGAGGTTCCTTGTCGAGTTGGGTGCCGTCGTGGGCCAGCTCCATCCTCGCCCGGTGCTGTTACTCGGGGATCTCAACGCCAAGTCTGCGGCGTGGGGATCCCCGGTGACCGATGCTAAGGGTGAGGCATTGGAGGAGTGGGCGATCACGACTGGCCTGGTCGTCCTGAACCGGGGCTCGGTCCACACGTGCGTGCGGCAGCGGGGCGGGTCCATAGTGGACGTGTCGTTCGCAAGCCCTGCTGTCGCGAGCCGTGTCCGCGACTGGCGTGTCGCCGCGGAGGTGGAGACGTTGTCGGATCACCGATATATCCGATTCGACGTCTCCGCCCAGACCGCTGGCGGCCGCAGGACATCAGTCCCGCGTTCGGACGGCCCGCGCTGGGCGCGTAAGCGCATCGACAGGGAGCTTCTCGAGGAGGCAGCCATTGCTCAGGCCTGGTTCCGGGGGTCGGCAACGACCGGACCCGATGACGTCGAGCTGGAGGCGCTGTGGTTCCGCGGGGCAATGACGCAGATATGCGACGCGTCCATGCCCCGCGCCCACGCACAGGGTGCAAGGCGCCAGGTGTACTGGTGGTCCGCCGAGATCGCGCAACTGCGCGTCGCATGCGTGGCGGTGAGACGCCGGTACACCCGCTACCGGAGGAGACGTCGTCGGGTACCCGAGGAGGAGGCCGCGCTGTACGAGGTGTACCGCGCGGCAAAGCAGACTCTGTGGCTGGCCATCGACGAGGCGAGGACGCGATCCCGGGAGAGGATGTTGGAGACTCTGGACGGGGATCCGTGGGGGCGCCCGTATAAAGCGGTTCGAGGGCAACTTCGAGCCGCGGCGCCCCCACTTACGGAGAGTCTCCAACCCGAGCTGCTGGAGGAAGTGGTAGCAGCCCTCTTACCGGTGAGAGCGGAGCATGTTCCGCCGCCGATGGCTTTGCCCGCAGCCGCAGAGTCTGCAGAGGAGGAGGACGAGAACGCCATCAGCGTCCCAGAGGTGACACAAGCAGAGATGAGGGCGGCCGTGATGCGGCTCCGGGCCAAGAACGTGGCTCCGGGGCCCGACGGAATTCACGGCCTGGCTTTGGCCCTCTCTCTGAAGGAGTTGGAGCCCCAACTGAGAGGACTCTACACAGCGTGCCTTGAGCGGGGCCAGTTTCCCAGTCTGTGGAAGATTGGACGTCTGGTCCTGCTCAGGAAGGCGGGGCGCCCTGCCGACTCGCCGTCTGCGTACCGGCCCATAGTGCTGCTCGACGAGGTGGGCAAGCTGTTCGAGCGCATACTCGCAGCCCGCCTCGTCGGCCACTTGTGCAGAGAGGGGCCGGACCTGGACGAGAGCCAGTTCGGCTTTCGGCATGGGCGCTCTACCATCCACGCTGTGTCGAGGGTGAGAGTCCTGGCGGAGGAAACAGTGTCCCGGGGCGGGGTGGTGGTGGCGGTGTCCTTGGACATCTCCAACGCCTTCAACACCCTGCCCTGGAGCTGCATACGGGAGGCACTGCGTTATCATCGGGTGCCTCTCTACCTCCGCCGCATCGTTGGGGCTTATCTGGCGGGGAGGTGTGTCACCTACATGGGACGTGATGGCGGAAACCAGCGCCAAGTGTCGTGCGGTGTTCCACAGGGATCGGTCGTGGGACCGCTCCTGTGGAACATCGGGTACGACTGGGTGCTGAGGGGCGAGCTCCCGCCGGGCGCGGACCTGACGTGTTACGCGGACGACACGCTGGTCACGGCCCGGGGGAGTTCGCACAGGGAGGCAGCGTTGCTCGCGACGGCGGCGGTCTCACTCACGGTGAGCCGCATACGGCGCCTCGGCCTGGAGGTGGCCCTCAACAAGTCGGAGGCCATGGTGTTTCATGGCCCCCGGCGGGCGCCGCCGGCCGGATCACACATTGTGGTCGGGGGGGTCCGGATCGCTGTCGAGCCCACTATGAAATATCTGGGATTGGTGCTCGACAGCCGGTGGGACTTCGGACCCCACTTCCGGCGGCTGGCGCCCAAGTTGTTGGGCGCGGCCGGGGCGCTGGCAACGCTGCTTCCCAATCTGGGGGGCCCGAGCGCCGCCTGTAGGCGGCTCTATATGGGGATCGTGCGATCCATGGCGCTCTACGGAGCGCCGATCTGGGCGTCTGACCTGACGGCCGGCAGCATAGCTGTCCTGCGCAAGCCGCAGCGGGCTATGGCCGTCAGAGTCATTCGGGGGTATCGCACGATCTCCTGCGAGGCGGCTTGTGCACTGGCCGGATCACCGCCCTGGGACCTGGAGGCGAGGGTGCTCGCGTCACTGTACCGGTGGCGCGAGGCAGCGCGGGAGCGGGCCGAGCGACCGATGCAGCAACATATCGAGCAGCATCGGTTGCAGCTCCGCGAGGTCCTGGTGGCGGAATGGCGGGTGAGGCTTTCACGCCCTACCGCCGGCCTCAGCACCATCGAGGCGATCCGGCCAGTGCTCGACCGCTGGCTCGGGAGAAGGCACGGCTCCCTGACGTTTCGGGCGACGCAGGTGCTCTCGGGGCATGGTTGCTTCGGGAAGTACCTGTGTCGCATAAACAGGGAGCCGGACGCCCGGTGTCACCACTGCGTCGACTGCCGGGAGGACACGGCGCGGCACACGCTGGCAGAGTGTGCCGCTTGGGAGGAGCCGCGCCGTGCCCTCATCACCGAAGTAGGCAACGACCTGTCGCTGCCGGCCGTCGTGAAAGCGATGGTCGGCGGCGCAGAGTCCTGGGACGCAGTGGTCTCCATTTGTGAAACGGTCATCTCGCAGAAGGAGGCTGCGGAAAGGGAGAGAGAGATCTCGACTCTCGACCCGGCCCGCAGCAGACGCACCGGGCGTCGGAGGAGGGCGGACAACGCCCTCTTCCGGCCCCCCTAAATGGGTCCAGGGGCGACGGATTCGGGGACATCCGTCGCCCCCCAACATCAGGACCCGAGAAGGCGGCGCGCGTAGTGTTCCTCGCGCGCCGACCACAGACGTTGCGGGGGGAGTACACCTCACTCCCCCCCGCCCGAGACGGGGCCCGCGCAAGCGGGCCGGCACCAGCCGGGGTTGTGGAAGAATAATGTGTTCCCGCGACCCCGGCGTAGGTGTGAGATGGAACACCGGGGTGGTTTTTAGTCAGTAAGAGTCTGACAGACCCCTCCGCCCGCCCCAGGGCGGAGAACATCCATGAGGATTTTCCACCCCGGGAACAAAAAAAAAAAAAAAAAGGGGGCAAGATGCATAACTACTGGGCGGTGGTCAGAGTTAAGCTCGTGGAACGTCTCTATCGATTGCAAACGGAGGTTCACATTCTTGAGCAGCGCTACATCGAGTATATCTGGAAGATGGTTGGGATTTCCGGGGAAATGAGTCGGACTCATTGGAGCGATGACGTCAAAGTTGAGGGATTCGCCTAACTTGGAAATGATCCGACCTCTGGTAGAAGTCGTGCTACTATTCCACGCCGGGTGTTTGGCATTAAGATCCCCCGCCAATATGACGGAGTCACTCATACCGAAGAGGGCGGTGAAGTCCTTTTGGAGAGAGATGGGATCCTCCGGACCATTGTCTGGTGGAATATAAGCAGAGATGATGGTTATCGGTTGATGACCAGTCATGCCGAGCCGACAGATAGAGGTCTCCAGATGGGAGAAGAGAGAAGGTAGGTCGATAGGGATGCAATACAAAGATTTCCTAAAGTATATTAGTGTGCCACCCTTGTGGCATCGAGACCTGTCATTGCGAACTAGTATATAGTTGGCAATATTCGGGTTTCGGTGATGCGGTTTTAAAAAGGTTTCCTGTATGAGGAGGATGTCAAGCTGATGGTCGCGGAGGAAAGCGGCGATCTCATCGCGTTGACCTGAAACGCCATTTGCGTTGAAGAAGCCTAATTTAAGGGATCGGGGTTTATTACTGTTTACTCTCGTATTATCCATTGAGAATTAATATTTGAGTGAGTGTAGAACTTGCGCGATCTCGGGATACGCGCTGAGGATTTCCATAAGGCCAAGTGCGTTGCCGTTTGCAGCAACGATTTCTTCCGCCATTTTGTCCGCGGCGGTGGTGAAGAGAGCCGCGTATGTACTTAGTATAATTTGGGCGCCGAGTCCTGGGACGCGGTGGTTTCCTTCTGCGAAACAGTCATCTCGCAGAAGGAGGCTGCGGAAAGGGAGAGAGAGATCTCGTCCACTCTCCCGATCCGCAGCAGGCGCACCGGGCGCAGGCGGAGGGCGGACAACGCCCTCTTCCAGCCCCCCTAAATGGGTTCAGGGGCGACGGATTCGGGGACATCCGTCGCCCCTGCGTAGGTGTGAGATGGAACACCGGGGTGGTTTTTAGTCAGTAAGAGTCTGACAGACCCCTCCGCCCGCCCCAGGGCGGAGGACATCCATGAGGATTTTCCACCCCGGGAACAAAAAAAAAAAAAAAAAAAGGGAGACGGCCTCTGCGGACTGAGCCGCTCCGGCATCAGCGCGGAAGGAGGCTTTCCCCAGGGGCTTTCCCTGTGCTGGCGGTCGCTCGCGCGTTTCGCGAGTTTGGGAGAGGAGGACTTCGGGGCCTTAGGACAGCCCCGGTAATTTGCCGGGTGTCCCGATTGGCCGCAGAGTACACAGCTGGGAGGCTCTAAACATAGTTCCCTATCTTTAGGGCGGCTACAGTCGGCGGTGCCATGCTCTCCTAGACACTTGACGCATCTAGGGGTGGCATAGCAGTTGGACTGCGAGTGACCATATAATTGGCAGCGATGACACTGTCCAATTAATTGAGCTCTGTAAGGCTTCTCTATTGAGATGCCTGAGAGCGAACACACCGACTTAACTTTAAAAATCGGGTGGTGACCGTCTGTGGGGTCACAGATGACCAGGACCATGTCGTAGACTAGGCCCTGTCTCGCTTTATGTAAGCGATGGACGGCGGAAACTGGTATGCCTTGTGAGACAAGGTCGCTCTTAATCTCCTCGGTGGAGATTTCCTGTGGAACGCGCCTAATAACGACGCGTTTAGGGGTTTCCTCCGGAAGGGAGTAAGTGTGAAAGGAGTAGTTCCTTTCACGTAGGGCGCGGGAGAGATCCCTAAAGTCCGTAGACGTGGGGACGGTAACTTTGATCCCCTGGAGGGTGGATCGGGCGTTGGTGTAGTTGATCTTGCGATCAACACACATCCTGGAAATTTCAGTCCATTTGGACTTGTCTTGGACGTAAATGGGGGGAGGAGGCTTTTGCTTCCTCGCGGTAGGAGCGGGTGGGCAAGCCATAGGGCTGGCGGGGCGACTGGCCCGCGGACTAGGGGCGGAAGTGGAGCTGGACGATAAGTCGTCCTGTTTTTTCTGGGCCTTGGTGACCGGGCCAGCGGGGGCGGAGGATTTAGCCTTCCTCTTGTCTCCTTTAACGACTACTTGGAAGTCGTCGTCGCCGGAGGAGGAGGTGCGGGCTTCATCCTCGGAGAGTGGGACTGACGTGTCCATGCTCTCCGTCGTATTTGTTATTGTTACTGCGGCGCGCAGCTGCGTTGTCTCTGAGACAATGGCGGCCGGAACAATAGAGGCCGAGACAATGGCGGCAGGGACAAAGGCGGGCGAGACAATAGGGGCCGGATTAGCGGCCGGAGTATTGTCTGCCGGGACAAAGGCGGGTGTTACAATGGGGGCCGAATTAGCGGCCGGAACATTGTCTGCCTGAACAATAGCTGGAATGCCTTGTTCGGCAACAGGTGGCGACATCGGGCTTTCGAGGGCGTCGCTGAAGTTCGCGAGTGCGCCCTGGGACGGAGTGGGGGTGGAGCGATGACATAGCTTGTCGCCATATCTCGCTAGGAAATCGGGGTCCTTAAAAAGGACCTCTCTGAAGAACGCCAAAATATAGGCGTCCTCCATGGTCGGAGGAGAAGCTAGTTTAGGGAGGGAATGGTGGAAATTTGTTCCCACGTAGACTAAATCCTATACCTATCTCCCCGGGTGGATGGGCCCGGGGATGTGTGACCCTCTCTGTCGGGTGTAGACAGAGAGGTGAGTACCTATTGGTGAGCCCTAAGCTTGTAACCCGTCGCCAGTCTTATTGTGCGAACGGGGCCCTGACCAGTCTAGCGCGAAGGGTGTAGACACACCCTAAAGACTCTAGGTGAGTAGCTGAAAAGCAAAACTGTCACCAGAGCCGACTAGGAGATCCCCCAAGGCCGGTTATTTGGGACCCGTCCAATTGACTGCCTCTCCCTGAAGGGGTTCGGCGGGTGTGATTGGGACAACACCCCACTCGGCTTCGTTGGCACCGTAAGGTTTCAACCGAGGACCACGAAACTGTGGTTTTACCCAGAAGGGGCCTAGTGAAGCTACTCACAAAACGCGCGAAAACGAAATAAGATTTGTCTTGAAAAAGGCACTTTTTGATTGATTAAAATCAAATCAATTTCTTGACTTGATTTTAAATCGAATTAGTCGGGGCGACTACGATGACGTCACGTGGTTGCGACGAATAATAACACGAAACACAACACTGGGCCGGGAGCGGGAGAGCGTACAGACACGTCCGTCCGCGGCGAGAGTCGAGCGTCGAGTGATTTCTAACTGAATTTCTGTTTTACTATTTTATTTGAAATCCCCCAAAATAGTAATCTTTAGTCTCTTAAATACTAACTTTGATACATGAGAAAATTATGAATCAAATTAGCATATAATATATGATTAAAATCTCGATTAATGATTGTAAGAGTAATGTTTGAGAATATTTTGTAATAGATATTCAGCATTACCTATTGTTTTTAAAGAGCAAAAATAAGATCCAAGATACTCTACACCTTGTTAGGATCAAATATACTTTTCTGATAGAAACTGCAGAAAACCAATATTGAGGACACGCGTCGTTCATTTCCAGAGCCTCGCTGCCCTTACACTACGAACCGTTGCACGAGAATGCTACGAGACTTCAAAGTGTCAAAGGATGTACGGCAATCGTTATTTGATTTGCAGTGGGAAATGTAAAATTATGACAACCTTCACAGCTCTCACGGAAGTAACATGCTGCCATTTTCACGCGTGTTTGTTCATAACATCTGCAGTAAGAATGTGAGTGACATAAATGTACATGTGTCATCACGCAGTTTATATTTTACCTCGTATTTGTATGAGACTAGCTCAATAAGTGCTGTGTAGCGTAGTGTATTTAATTTACAATGTAGGCTATTATTAGCATATTACGTATAGATTACATAATACTGTTGAAAAATAATTTTGCCAAAATCAACTCCTAAGGGGGTGAAGTAGGGGGAATGCGTATTTATATTTAAAATCTTATTTCTGGGGTTTATAAACTTTGCACGAATGCGTCAGTAAATAAAATAAGTTTACCTATGATCGGTTTTAAAAACTTCATTCCAATAATGGTTGAGAGGATGTTAAAGTTTGTATGGAAGAATCTTACCGCGCTATGAATGAACGATGAACTTGAAAGTCAGCATTAATAAACTTTAAAAAAAATGTTTTTGGATTTTTCTACATTCGAAAAGGGGAAGGTAATTAAGTTTTCAGGGGAGGAATTTACTGCTTGCTTCGATTAACTCGAAAATTGATATTAGTAATCTTAAAGTAAAAAAATGGAAACATGTTAAAAGTATGTCAACCTCTGTCCGGGTCAAAAGCGTCAAGACAATTTGTATGAAAAATCTAATCAAATCTTGATTTTGAAACTTTAAACATGACAACATGACACAAATACTTAAACGAAGACCGTGATGATAAATTTTCCAAAACTACTTTTTAAAGGAGGTGGAGGGTTGTGTGAAGTTAGTAGGGGAAAGAACAAAATCCAGGTATCGTGTCACTGTGGATGTGAATTATTGTAATAAAGAAAATAAGAGCTTTTGTGCTCAGATTTTAGTAGGTACTTGGATACAGAAGTTTAAGAGTTTTAGCTCAGATACCAACAAAAACGGATAGTTAAATTATACATATTTAAATATTTTAAAAGTTAAATTATAACCAGTAAGATATAAAGACGTCGTAGTTTTACTGTACAGTTCGTCATAATATACAATCAACAATCACAAACAATTTTATAATTTACTGTTATTTAGAGCAACAATTTTATCAAATCTGCGAAGACCTTGCGAATGAAATGCTTCGCCATTTATTAGTATTTGTTCAAAAAATACGAAAATAAGATAAAGCCACCATCGCAAAATACTCCCAAAACACGTTTAAACACGATTGACGCAAAAAAAAACTCTATAACGTTATGTTTGGTTCAAATAAGCTGATTCCTACAAATATAGAAATTGCGATGCGAACTCTAGATATACTCGTAGTTGTGAATAATCAAGTATGATTTTCACGAATTTAAGGGATTTTAACTCGATCATTTGGCGATTTTTTTTTAAATAAATCACGTTGATTGTCGACCAAATGAAGCCATTTTTATTCAGCAGTTTAATGACCAGAACTTTGTTTCCTCATCGTCTCTCTGCACACGACTGCTAAGAGATCAGTCTCGATGGACTGAAGTCCGTCTTTTTACTGAATGGCCCAGTTCGCTAAGGTTTATGGTTTATTCTATAAACCTTCATATTTCAATTGAGTTGTGTACCTCAAACAACGAAAAGCTTAATAACGTCTTCTTCACAGACAAACAAAATTGCTTACGGAACAGATTTTTCCTTATCCAATAAAAATATACGATTCCCCACGGATTCTTTCAAGGAAATAAATTTGAAATGAAGAGCAGTTTGAATAAAGAAGTTATATTGAAGCTCGGTTGCCGATTTGATATTACAAGCTTGCTCTGGTAATGACATTAACAACTGTTTACTTACCTAACGTTCTTTCTTTTTCGATAACTTCAAATTATTTATAGCCTATCGTATTAGGCTACCCAACACAAACGCTTTTTCTTTGTGAATGTAAACAAAATGAAAATTTTTAGTAAACTGTAGTTCTGAACGTAAAATTGCTTACCTGCCTACCTTTATTTCAATTAATGGTTTAAGATAAATGGATATGTCTTTCAGTACAATCAATTCAGAACGGCTTAATGTGTGTATATTGCTGTGACCTAGCAGGGTTCATTTATGAAACCTGCAATAAATAATGATTATTATTATGATTATTATGTCAGAAGTTTAGCAGACACAATACATTTTGCTTTGTTGATCTTATTTTAAAGACGGCATTAAGTAATGATTACTATGTTTAACAAAAAAATCGCATCAAAAGCATCGTTAAGTTTCAAGCTTTGGCAAAATATAACATCACGCCTTGTTTCCTCGAAGGGTTGGGCAGAGGTGTACCTGTACACCCAACTTTTTGCCAGTTAAACAATAAAATAGTTTTCACTTTTGAAAAGTCCAAAGTGTAGATACTATTTGTACGATGTTTATTCAGTGCTACAGTTATTCATACATCACCTTTTCTCTGTGTTCACATCACATAGCATCACTTGGGATATAAAGTGAATATTCTACTTCCATCTGAGGGCATCTCTAGAGGGTTCTGCGCGTGATGTTTACATTTCAAAAGCTTTACATACATTATGCGAACAGAATCATACATTTCTACTTAGTTTCACATTGTACTTGTAATGGTATAGTTCATTAAATGATAAACTCACCATCCGTTCAGTAAAACCAACTAAGTATCATTTATCATTACTTCTTCAACGTGATATCTAATGACAACAATACTTTTATCATAGAAAAGTAAATAATTCAGGATACAATTCTAATATACCATAACATCACGCCTGTAAAATTTTCGTCTGTTTCGTCCCAAAAGGTTAAGCAGAGGTGTACTTTAAGTAAACCCACATTTAGCCAGCTATGTTGAAGACCTCTCTGTTGACTATGGGCTGCTACTGAGAAATTTCTCATGGGAAAACCCAAAAATACTTCTCCGACCTAGGAATCGAACCCATGAGCTCACGCTCAGCAGTTGCGCAAAAAACTTTACATTTTAACGTTGCGCTACTAACGTTGAACTTCCATATCCTCTATTCTCTGAATCTCGACGAAGTTTCAATAAAATAGCGTTTGGATCGAGTCCGCTGGATTTAACTCGTCCACAATTATTGCCTTTGTGCACCTGAACGAGTGGATATCCTCTCGGAACATATTTTATAAGAGCCATACAACTCCTGCTTTTCTGTTTCAGGTGAAATACTTTTCTTCGTTATATTTTCTGCTATTTAAAGGTTCAATTAGGAAGAGAATAAGCTTATAACATTCAAAACTACAAAATAATATAAATATACCCTCTTGTATTTAGCCTCCTCTTTATTTATATGTGGCGAATGACGTCGACTGGGGATTTTTATATTTACATTACCCAAAAGAAAAAAACAACAGACACCTTTCTTACAAATATGCGGATATTTTATGTAATTTTGTGTGGCTATGGGTAAAGGCAAGTAAAACCCAAACTTAATACTATATAAAGCTGGGCTCAATCAGGACTTTATAATAAATGATTAAGTGGACTGTATTTAAATAGGTTTAATATCGTAAATCTTTTTTTACGGCAGGTACGCAAAAAAATCGTCTAAAAGCACTTCAAGAGTCAATTCACGCATCAATACTAAATTCTCTTTATAAATTGATTACGAGTATTACGACGCACTCTTTGTGTCTGATAATGGTTTAATAATCCAGTGATTTTTGGATTAAACTTGTTTGTGAACTGCTAAAAGAAGCCTACGGTTTTGTTCGCAATCAAAATAAGTAACTAAAATTTAGTGAGTAATTATATAATTAGTGATTAATAGTATTATTCAAATTCAAGTAGTTTATTTCACCCTTCCAGTGAACAATACGTTGGTGAACGTATATTTTAGACTTGGACTTTGCATAAGTCTGCAGCTTAAATAGGAAATTCACTATTCTTCTGACACAAGAATACAGTCAAACCGAATCCATTTTAATTTAAGTATAATGTTTAAGTTCAACAAGATCACACATTAACCAACATACACATCCTCTCATTAACCTCCACTCGCACACCACCACACTCCACATAACAAATAAAACACACACTATTTACACTTTACGCACACTGACACTAATGTAGATAATATAATAAATCAGTTGTTCCATATTATCCAATAACTATTTAATTCATAAATTATTACTTTAAGAATTAATGTAACCACTATTTTACTATACAATTTATTTTTTCTTGCATAAAGTAAATTTTAAACGATGTATATTGCATAAATCAAATCAAATCAAAATTATTTTATTTCACATAAACCTACTTGGGCACTTATAAAACGTCAGAGTCTAGGTGCACGGTTCCAATTGGTCGTTTCCTATGGAGAAGAGCCGGCAAGAAACTCAATGGTTGCTCTTTTAAAAATATTTTACTTTTACAATGTTTTCAAATTACAGTGTTAATAGGTGGGAGGGCAGTGTAGGCCTGTCAACAAGTACCATATGTTTAACAAATAGACTATGGTCCATAAATTTACAATCTACAAGGCCTACAACGCTCTCACATTTACAAAATATAAAATAATCTAATAAAGTAAAATAAAAAAAACTAATTTCAACCAAAAGCTAATAATGGAGAGAATTCAGAACCTACTGATTAGGAGAAGACACTGGCTCTTGTAATATAGGTTTTTTTACCTAGCGCAGGAGTCAGAGCTTCACTTTGTTTGTACACATTTTTATGCCAATAAAAAAAACGTTATCAAAAAGTGTCTTTTAATGAAAATCCAACTATATATATTTAAACTGAGAGCTGAATTTTAATAACTTTTTCACCGTGTTTAAAGAATTCACTTAGTGTCTGGTACTGTATTTTGTGACAGAGACTTGCTTTGTTCAGTGAGGAGAAACATTTGTAAGAACTATGCTTTAGGATGTGGGAAAAAATTACGTGCATCGATGTGCTAGGTTTTGCTAGAACTGTGTTTGAATTGGCAGGCACCAACAGAATGTAACATCGCAGATGCTCTATTAAATTAGACAATAAAATGTTATTTCGTACGTAACATGGTACAACTGCCGTCTTGAAAAATCTAAGCAGCCATTTATCCATGGAACTCTAATTAAGTACCGTGACCACGCATACACGGTGACGTACTATATTGTGTTAGGCATCCATTGCATTTTTCCTCCACGTTGATATAATGAACGTCCTTAATACCGCATAATGTTTGCGATTACGCGCCCCGGCTTTGATAATTTAATTTGTTTCAATTAAACCATTTACAGGCACTTTTGAATTGTCAAGGAGTCGGTCAGTCAGAAATATGAAGCTAATTGCCCATTCCAAAGCATACTACTATGCTTTGGAATTGGAAAACTTATGGAGAAGAAAAGGCAAGAAACTCCATGGACACTCTTTTTAATAATATTGTTCTTACAAATATATTAGTTACATCATAACGTTGATCCTATATGTGAGAACGATGTAAAATGCGATCGAGAACTAATTGCAGTAAAAAATTTGATTCCCATTAACTTCAGAAACCTTTTACGATTCGGCTTTATTTTTTTAACAGAGAAATCATTGTGTAAAATTTACAAAAGTTACAAGACAAAATCCAAGAATTTTGGCTTTGTAATTTTTTTCGCAAAGGTAAGTTAAGTTTTTTTGTATCTTTCCGAGTTATTAGATAACTAGGAAAGCAGACAGTGGCCTAAGTGACCATGCTGAACCCACAGCTGGTCACTTATGCCAATGTGGCGCCCACTCGGTTCTCTAGGTCTTTCTGTCTACTAATATATTCAGCATCGTGGCGGTAAACTTTTCTAAACAATGTAAAAAAATATCTAACAAAATTTTCCATCTACCTGCAACTAAATTATAACTGTTGAAAAAATAATCAATTGGAATTTCTCTATGTACCTACTACTAAAGTTGTTGTAAATTCAATTTATTTATCAATCTAACCATTTTATTGTCTAAATACCACCACAGTGCTGAATCATTGTTGTACTTACTATTGAGTGTCATTTCAGCAGCTAACTTGTCGCTATATTTTTCTTACCTGTGTATATTATTAGGTTCAGTTGAATTGTGCTAACTACACTATCACAATGAGTTCTCACCCTATTAACTTCATACACCTGAGAACAAAGTAGGTAATATGATTAATTTGGCTTTTCATATGAATTGAAGACAGAGTCACTGGGATGGCGCGGTGAAATAAATTATTTTCATAGCATATTATCGGCCCTTTTAATTTCATCACAAACAAATAAGTTAAAATTTTTCGGTTGGAGTAAATTCAGTTTTATATTAGTGTAACGAAATATAATATTCCATGCTGGACCGGGTTGCTAATGGGTGGGCCCATTCACAACTAGAAACACACAAAGCCAGAAAAATCCTGTAACCCGAGCACAGAATCTCATGAGTTATAGTACTCAGATCCCACATTTTACGACTACCAGCAACATTCATTAATGCTGTCTATAGACAAAACATGCAAAGTGAAGAATCTTGAATGAATTACACCAGTCCAATTTTGCAATTTGCAGGTCAGTGTCAGGTTGTATCTTGAACAAAATGAGATTCACGACCGTAACAAGTATATGTTTACATATTCACAATCATTAAAATCATGAATATAACCCTTAATCTATATGAAATAGTTGAGTATCTTATTTAACCCTCGCTTTGTCTCCAGACAGACAGTTCAAAGTAAACAACCAGCCAAGTGACAGACGGACTCGAAGGATTTAAGCCACGAAAAAAACACCTTTCTTGTATGGAGACTAACTAAACATTTTTATTTAAGTTTAATAATTTGTTGTTATAGCGGCAATAGTAGTGCACACTCTGTGAAAATGTCAACTGTCTATCTACTACGGTTCAAGAGCTACAGCCCACTAACTGACAGACTGACGGACAGCATAAGCTTAGTAAAAGGGTTCCGTTATAAAATTACAAATAAATATTAATAACTTATTTCGTAATTATTGTTCATTATGGAATAATAAGTACTAGTAATAATTCGGGACATTTTTCCCACCTTGGTCTGTAGATTACGGACTTCCAGGACGGTTTCCGATGTTGCCGAGCTCGTCATAGCCTTTAATTGGTGAAGAAACTAACTGACGAATAACACCAAGAATGTTATTGCCTTTTTCTACGCTCATGCAATTAAATTATGGCTCCACGTTGCACTGATATAGAGGAAAAAAAAATATTTTAACACTTTTCGCAAATATACAATGACGAAGAATAGAGAGCATACAAATACAAAAACAAAAGAAAGCGCAAAAAAACCGGTTTTAAATATTTGCGATTTCATTTTGTCAACGTTATATTAGGCCATGTAAAAGCGAATCGTTCTACAGATTTTTTGTTACCAATGAATATTTCATTAAATAAATCAGGGTCTGTTGCTGTCGCAAAATTTTGGCTTTTAATTAAGGCACCTCAGGGAGAATGGCTGTCAACAGTCACCTTGAGTTTACTCTGAATATTGTAAAATATTGCGACTGTAATTTGAAGCTTTGCGGGTGTGCCGACCGTTAGGATTTACATTTTGCCCAGTAATTTTTCTTGGTAATGAATTTGTTTATCAGTTTTACCATTTTTATTATTATTAAAACTATATGCACCAGTAAAAAATACTGTACAAAGGCGGACTTAATGCCTGAGGCATTTTCTACCAGTCAACCTTAGGGTGATGCAGAGACAAAACATGCCAGGTGCAGTGCAACAAAAGGAATAGATTACTCGAAAAAGAATAAAATACTAATACATAAAAACATACAAATAAACAGATTAAACTTTGTCAGGAGAAATAACTATAGGTAGAGGAGAAAAAGAACCCAGCAAATCAGCGCTGATATGATTTGACAAACGTCTTACGAATATGTTTACGAGCTTTCACTTTGAAAGATAACCGACTGTTTGCCATCCTGATGTTCAGAGGGAGCGCATTCCAAAGAAAGACCGCCTGGACAAAGAAAGAAAAGTGAATAAAACCAGAGCGGTGGGAAGGATATCGTCCCAAATTTAGCTCCTCAATCGCATCGGATATGTTGTCCACACTTGCCTGGTAGTAAAGCTGCAAATCGTCAGCATCAAGATGATACGCAACCCGAAGTTCGGTGGTAATTAGATTAATAAGAATGAAGAACAAAAGAGGAGATAATATTTGATTGACGTTTTGACGTTTGTACTGCTGAGGTCATTGCCCGATTTTTCGCGGAAATAAAATAAAAGAACGAAGATTAGTGTATAAAAAGTTTTTAATAAAGTGTATAGCAACATAATACATAATATATAGTGTAGTGAGATTGTGTGAATTCTCCTAAAGTGCATAATTCTTGCGTAAACGAATACCAAATCTCAAAACTATATTTAAATACCCACAAATTTCAAAATAACATTGAGCCTGACGATTGAAACTGTCAGTGTTGTAGATGTCAACGGTGTCAACGTCAGATTGACAACGTAAACACTTAGTGTACCAATTTAAAAGAGGAGTATTGAGATAAGAGCAAGTCCTGCTGCAAGAATGCCGGTAAAGTGCAGTGGATACGGCAAATTTTTGTCAGCAATTGAAACAGCGGGGTGCACTAAATGTGCCGTCGCTTATCACAGAGTGTGCGTCGGCCTCCCTACGAAAGGCCCCCTAGTCTCCGCCTGGCACTGCCCTGAGTGCAAGAAAAATGTCCGTAGGGACAACAAGGCCGAAACGCCGGTACGAGGTTGTGTGGCAGAAGTACAGGGTGAGGAGCCGGCTGCTGTATCTGTGCCAACGCCACCGCCTGTGGTGACGCTGGAGCCCGCCACTCCCACGGGGTCAATGCAGTCGACGACGCCTCTATCAACTGCCGCACCGGTGACGCCTCCCCCAACCGTGACTGTGGCTGTGGACACAGACAACACCGCTTCGAAGATGATTCCTGATTTCCCGCAGGACGTATGCTCCGCTTTCAAACTCATAGTGGAGGAGCTGCGCACTTTGAGATTTGAGGTGTTGGAGCTTCGAAAAGACGTGGAGGAGTTGAAGGCGTCTAACGACTCGTGCCACAACCGTATGGATGGCATAGAGTCTAGACTGGAGGCGCTTGAAAAGCGTCACGATGCCGGTTGCGATCCGACAACAAATTTAAGTGCAGTGGAGAATGTGGTCCAACAGCTCAAGAGGGACCTCAATGACAGGGATCAGGAGCTAATGGCAAACGATCTGGTGATAGCGAACGAACCTGAGTCGCAAGCGGAAAACCCAACACACCTGTGCCAGCTTATTGTCACTAAGCTCGGAGTCACTTTAGAGGACCGCGACATCGTGAGCGCAGAACGAGCCGGCGGCAGACACATCAAAGCGACAAGCCCCATAGCTTCAACAGAGCCTCGTCCTCGTGCTATTATGGTGCGCTTCGCTCGACGTGATCAGCGGGACGCCGTGTTGAACAATGCCCGCGTGCGACGTGACTCTACAACAGAGGGTTTCGGACTGACTGGGAAACCTGTACGCTTCTTCGTCAACGAGAGGATGACCAAGCTGAACCAGCAGTTATTTCGTTAGACACGGGCCGCTGCAGGGATCCATGGATGGCAGTTCGTATGGACGAAGCGTGGCCTCGTCTTGGCCCGGCAAAAGCCTGGAGAGTCCACTCACAGGATTACATCTGGGGAAGACATTCTTAAGTTTATTGGTCCATACACGGACATTCATTTATGAACATTTGTTCTGTGCTGCACATTTTCTATTTGATTTTATTACTATTTGTGATCGTATATTAATCATGGTGTCTGTGTGTCGTATCTGTCGTGATCTGAGTAGGTGGGAATATCAGAGTGAGTATTGCTATAAAACGAGGGACATAGTTACATTATTTACACATATTTTTATCTTCACACTTTTAACAAAAAAAAAATAGACAATATTCCAGTTTACAACGATTGGGAGCATTGTTTACTACCTGAACAACAACTTATGCACAAAAATTACTTTCACAAAATAAATAAACCAAATTACTATTATACACTGAAAATATACTATCTTTACTATATAAATACACTTGCACAGACATTACTTTTTACATGACATGACTAAGTAAAAATTATTAAAGTTTGGATTATTCAATGCAGGCTCTCTGGCAACTAATCAGGACGAGTTTCTAATTGCAATGTCACAACACTCAGTGGATATAATGGCAATCAACGAAACGTGGCTGAGACCTGGGGAGGACGGACGCGCGCCTAAGGTTCCGGGATATATGTTAAAGCACGTGCCGCGCCCTGCAACTATACGTGGGTGGCGAGGCGGAGAGGTAGCATTTTACATTAAAAGGGGAGTTAGGGCGCGCGTACGGCCACACTCGGAGCAGTCTGAAGTGGAACAGATGTGGTTGAACCTAACTATTAATGGTAGAAAGTTGTTGATTGGCACTGCATACAGGCCACCCTGGTTTGAAGTGGCCAAATTTCTGGATGGAATAACTGACAGTATAAGCGCATTGGCACCTTACGATCATTTGGTTTTACTAGGGGACTTCAATGTTAATCTATTGGATACAAACAATACAAAATTTAAAGATATGATTATTAAAAATAAAAATTAGGATATAATAAATTATAAAAAATTAGGATTTACGGCTAAGGCTTCGTCACTACTTAACTGCCTAGGATAAACGGAACTGGTATTTTCTTTTTACCTAATAATATTATCTGGGCTCTCACTAATGTCTCTTATCACTTGGGCAACGTTTCTTTGCCCTGCTGAACGCATAGCAATTTCGGCAGCAGTCACTAATTCACTGGCACTTCGAGATTCTACGAGATCCACGACTCGACGTTTCTTCGTCTTAAACGGCGATTCCTCGAAATCTTTGCGAGGTCTTCCTGCAGATGTCACAGCCTCACTCGATGTCGAAGGTCGTGGGGCTAAAGAACTCACAGTAAACTGTATGTCTCCTTCATCCAGCCAAGTCTTATTTCTAATAAAAAAACGCTCCTTTTTTATTTCCTGAACGTTCTAAGTTTTGTTTATGAAAAAAATTACGCAAAAATTTATGCATTAAGTTAAAATTATGCTAAAAATTCATTTTAATAGATTCTGATAAAAATAATATATTAAATAATAATACATGTCCTCAGTATTAACATCCATCACAAAAAACTTTCACAATATCTCTATAAATCACTATAAGATGTGCACAATAGTGTCGCTTGCATTAAACTCATTACCTGACTTCTGAACTCTATGACTCATCAGTTAAGCATTTGAAAAACAACTTTTTCTCGGAATTTGGAGTTTGGGGGTGTTGTTTATGTTATGCAATTAAGATTTCCTGGAAATGAAAACTTGAATTTTGTCCACCTAGCATGTTCTAGGCGAAATACCGTGTGACGGTGAGCCACATACGGCCCAAGTTGTTGGGCGCGGCCGGGGCGCTGGCAACGCTGCTTGCCAATCTGGGGGGCCCGAGCGCCGCCTGTAGGCGGCTCTATATGGGGATCGTGCGATCCATGGCGGATTTGCCAACCCGAAACCAAAATAAAAAAAGGCACCATTCGTCCTGACTTCACGGGGATACGAGCTATAACGGTGAGCTGCCCCGTGACGGCGGCCCAAAAAATTTCTGGGGAGGGCCGAAACTCCTGGTGGGCTGGGTATCCGCGCAGGTCAAACTGCTGGAACCCAGACCTCTGAGGTGCTTCCGCTGCCAAGTGGGCAACCACGTGAGAGTGCAATGCACCTCAGAGGTGGACCGCAGCGGTCACTGCTTTCGCTGTGGTCAGCCCGGCCACAAGGCCGGCTCGTGCAATGCCGCGCTGCACTGCTTTATACGTGCGGCAGCAGGCTTGCCGGCCGATCACCTCCACCGTCGTTGCCGCCGCAACCATCGTGGCAGGGCCTCCACAAGGGGCTCGGGAGGAGGCTGATATGGAGTGTCCGTTATGGCCCCATTACGCCTCCTCCAGGCGAACATCAACCACTGCGCCTCTGCTCAGGATCTGTTGCTCCAGAGCATGGCGCAGTGGTCGATTAACATCGCCGTGGTCGCTGAGCCGTACTTTGTCCCGCCCAGGGATGACTGGGTGGAGGACCTGAGCGGCTCAGGGGCCCTAATTTCGTCAGCCGCCGCCGGTACCCTGTCCCTCGAGGCCGTGAAGAGGAGACGGGGTTGCGTGGCAGCACGGTTGGGGGAGATAGTTGTGGTAGGGGTGTAGTTCTCTCCGAACCGAACTCTCGCCGAGTTCCACAACTCCCTAGCGAGGTTAAGAGTCATCGTTGTCGGGTTTAGTTCCCTCCCCGTGCTCGTCTTCAGAGACTTCAATACCAAGAACGTGGCTTGGGGTTCCCGGTACACGGACACGCGGGACAGGATGGTGGAGGACTGGGCTCTGGAGACAGGCCTGGTCGTCCTAAACCGGGGTTCTGTCGCAACGTGTGTGCGGATGCGGGGTGAATCAGTGGTGGAGATTTCGTTCGCCAGCCCCGCTCTGTCTCCGCACGTCATTGACAGCGCGTCATAGAGGGGGTGGAGACCTATTCCGACCATTGGTGCGTCCGGTTCGACGTCTCCGCCCAGACCTCGAGCGCGCCGGTCCGACAGGCTCCAAGCAGTGGGCGCTGAAGCAGCTGGACCGGGAGCTCCTCCTGGAAGCCTCCATCGTGCAGGCCTGGGTATCACCACCGGACAGGCCTGCTGACATCAACGACGAGGTGGAGTGGTTCCGGGAGGCCATTGCCGAAATATGTGATGTGGCAATGCCCCGGGTCCAGCCTGGACGTGCTTGGCGCCAGGTGTGCTGGTGTTCGCCGGAGCTGACGGCTTTGCGCAAGGCATGTGCGACACCTGTACACCAGGCACCGCAGGCTACGTATTCGCCCTCCGGATACGGAAGCCATTCAGGCGGAGCTTTACGAGGGGTACAGAGCGGCGAAGACCGCCCTCCAAGTGGAGATCCTGCAGGCCAAGGCACTGGCCCGCGAGGAGTCGCTGGAGACTCTGAACAGGGACCCGTGGGGACGCCCCTACAAAATGGTGCGGGATAAACTCCGCCCATGGGCTCCCCCACTGACGCAGAGTCTCCGGCCCCAGCTCGTGGAGGACGTAGTGAGCACTTTGTTCCCTTAGCGGGGGGAGCATACTCCCCCGCCCATGACTCCGCATACTGCGGTGCCAGATGCAGACCACCCCGCTGACGCTTCGAAGGTGACCGAGGTAGAGCTGAGAGTGGCGGTACATAGGCTTAGTGCCAAGAATACCGCCCCAGGACCCGACGGCTTACCTGTAAAAGCCTGGGTTCTGGCCTTTGAGGCTCTCGGGCCTCGACTAAGGGGGCGTCTAAGCTCATGCTTGGAGGGGGGCCGGTTCCCACTTCGCTGGAAGACGGGGAAACTGGTCCTCATTAAGAATCCGGGGCGCCCTGCGTACTCTCCGTCCGCGTACCGGCCCATCGTGCTGCTCGACGAGGTGGGCAATCTCTATGAAAGAGTAATTGCAAACCGCCTCGTCGGGCGGCGGTCACGGGTGGGGCCGGATTTGACGGAGAGCCAGTTTGATTTTCGCAGGGGGCGCTCTACGGTGGACGCCATCATGCGCGTGCGAGCCTTCACGACGGGGGATGCTGTGGCCCGGGGTGGGGTCGTCTTGGCGGTGTCTCTAGACATCGCCAATGCCTTCAATACCCTGCCCTGGAGTTGACCTACCTCTGTCGCATGGTCGAGGCCTATTTGACTGACAGGGCCGTCATCTACCCTGGTCACTCAGGGAGAGTGGAACCGGCGAAAGATGTCGTGCGGTGTCCCACAAGGATCGGTCCTGGGGCCGCTTCTGTGGGATATCGGTTACGACTGGGTGCTGCGCGCCGACCTTCCTAGTGGCGTCAGCGTGGTTTGCTACGCTGACGACACGCTGGTCCTGGCATAGGGGAGGTCGCACCAGGTGGCGGTCGAGCTAGCGACACTCGGGGTTGCGACAATCGTCGAGAGGATCCGGCAATTGGAACTCGAAGTGGCCCTGCACAGGTCCGAGGCTATGTGTTTTCATAGTCCTCGGAACGCGCCACAGTCGGGTTCCCAGATATCGGCAGGAGGGGTTCACATCGGCGTCGAATCGACGATGAAGTACCTGGGACTCGTCCTCGAGAGCCGGTGGAACTTCGTGGAGCATTTCCGACGTTTGGCTCCCAGACTGGAGCGGGCTGGGGCTGCCTTGAAGCGGCTCCTGCCCAATCTAGGGGGTCCAAACGCCTCCTGCCATTTTCAGAAAGACAATATTTGCCTGGCTTTTAGACAACTGTTTGTATTCAGTTAACGAATTTTTTACTTTGATATTTTATTGTATTAATACTTTGTGTGTGTGTTTATTGAGTTTTTTTTTTCATTTTAAGCATTTATATAAATTCATAAATTGCATTGTAATAAAAGCACTCATTTTTATTTAAATCAATTTATATGATATTTTAGTTTTTAAAGGGGATGTTATGCACTTTTAAATTTTAACATTACTACACCAGCAACGGTAGTATTTATTAATTTATTTAAATTATAATTATAACACCTTTACAGACGTATCCAAGGCGATGTTATAAGTCAAAATGTCTTAGGGCGAATTTCATCCAATGAAACCGAATGCGATCATAACAAAAACTAGGTACGTGTAAGATCTGTGCCGATCGCGTTCTTTTCCACTGGCGAAATCAGCCCTAAGTAGATACACAAATTTACAAAGAATAAAAAATAATTACCGCGATTATAATTACAAAGTACTAAGTTAACAATTATAACAAATTAGCAACTATGTTTAAAGCATCAGACCTCCCTCAATTATGATTTGTGCCATATTAATGAATTTCGGCGGGTTGTGTCCGAGTATGTCCTCCGACACCGTAACCACATTAATAATACGTGCGGCTCGTGACATAGTGGTAATCTTGAGTAGGTTAGTCCTAGCCGCTGGTCTAAGAGAGCGGAGCGGCGCGGGCGCGCACCTGTCCGCACCTACGCACCTGTCCGGCGCGCGCAGCCGCAGCACCGGCAGCACCTCCGGGTGGTGCCGCAACCCTAGCAGTACGCGAGCCACGTACTTGACCAGCGCGACGTCCCTTCTGACCGCTAGCCTGTTGTATCCGGCCATGCCCAGGAGGAACAGACTCCGGAACATTAGTGGATAAAAGGGATAAACCCCGTACTGTTTGCGGTAAAGAAATCTGTTAAATTTATTTTGAATTTTTTCCAACATGAGGCTGTATTTCCTTTCATGCGGATTCCAAATGATTGCACTTGTTTCTAAATGAATCCTCACAAGTGCATTATATAAAACTTTAATAGCTGCAGTATCTGTAAATCCTTACATTGTCTCAAGATAAAACCGAGATTTCTGAAAACCCTGCCGCAAATCTCCACTATATGTTAGCGGAATGACAGCTGAGACACCATCTGTACTCCCAGGTCTCGTACATGTGTGACGTGTTTCGTACTGATGCTGTAACGGAGCACGTGCGCGGCTGTAGCTAAATTGCAGCTTGTTTGATTTGCTCCATTGGACTACATTTTCAATGTCAGACTGGAGCCGATTACAATCGGCAGTTTCCTCAACGTTTAAGAATAATTTTAAGTCATCTGCAAACAGTAGATACTCCGCCTCTTACTCCACTGGTGGCAGATCATTAATTAAGTGTATGTGAAGCTGTTCATTAATATTAAGATCTTAATGTACCATGCACTCAGAAATAAATAAATAAGTAAATGAATAAAGAAATAAATAAATTTATAAACAAATAAATAAATCGTCGCCGTCGTCAGCGGTGTGGTCCGCATCCGGCACCGCAGTAGGCGGAGTCATGGGCGGGGGAGTGTGCTCCCCTCGCGAAGAGAACAGAGCGCTCACCACGTCCTCCAAAATCAAAATCAAAATATTTTATTTCACATAACCCTACATGGGCACTTATGAAACGTCAGATTCTAGGTGCACGGTTCCAATTGGTCGTTTCCTATAGAGAAGAGCCGGCAAGAAGCTCCATGGTTACTCTTTAAAAAATATTTGTCTTTTACAATATTTTTTAGTTACAGTGTTAATAGATATGGGAGGACAGTGTAGGCCTGTCAAAAAGTACCATATGTTAAACAAATAGACAATGGTACTGAGTTGCACACGCTGGTCTGGGAACTATTTGTTCGCATGTGGGAGGAGGAACAAGTTCCCAAGACATTTAAACTCTCGCGCATTAGGGCCCTTTATAAGAACAAGGGTGACCGAGCAGATTGCAATTCTTACCGCGGCATTTCACTCCTCTCAGTCCCCGGAAAGGTTTTCGCCAGAGTGTTGCTTAACCGCCTAAGGAAACTGTCAGAAAAGATCTTGCCAGAAACGCAGTTCGGTTTCCGACCGGATAGGGGTACTTGCGAGGCAATCTTCGCAGTTCGACAGCTGCAGGAGAAGAGCAGAGAGCAAGGCAGACACTTATACCTTTGCTTTGTCGACCTGGAAAAAGCGTTTGATAGCGTTCCTCGTGAGGCCCTCTGGATAGTACTGCAAAAATTGGGATGTACGGAGAAGTTCGTAAAACTTGTGCGTCTCCTGCATGATGACATGGAGTGTTGTGTAGTGGCGGAGGATGAGCAGTCGCAGTTCTTTTCGGTTACCTGTGGCGTGAAGCAGGGCTGCGTTTTGGCCCCCACTCTCTTCGCCCTTTATTTTGCAGTGGTCATCCGTGAAGCCCTTGCGATATCTTCAGAGGGTGTCCGGCTGCGTTTTCGAACAGATGGCAGTCTTTTCAACTTATCGAGACTAAAGGCAATCACAAAAGTGTCTCTTGCACATATTGAAGAAATTATGTACGCAGATGACCTGTGTTTTGTGGCAGAATCCCCAGAAGGGCTTCAACAGCTTGTTACGAACCTTCACGAGCAGTGTTCCAAATTTGGCCTAAAGATCAGCGTCAAAAAGACTGAAGTTATGTCTCTGGACGTTCATGGGAATGAGACACTGAACATTAAGCTTGGAGAAGACGTACTGAAGCAGGTTGAAAAGTTTCGATATCTGGGGAGCACATTAACATCTAAGTGTGACCTTGATGCCGAAATCAACAGCAGAATCAATGCTGCTGCTGCAGCTTTCGGTAAATTAAATGCCAGGGTCTTCTGCTCACACGACTTAAAGCGCGCCACAAAAATATCGGTATATATGGCTGTTGTGCTGCCTAACATTTTATACTCTGCCGAAACATGGACACCGTACCGACGTCACATTAAACAATTGGACCGATTCCATCTCAAATGCCTCCGTTCAATCCTTAACGTCCATTGGTCTGATCGAGTGCGCAATACGGAAGTATTGAGACGAGCTAATGTGGGAGGCATTGAGGCGTACCTCATGAGAAGGCAACTTCGGTGGTGCGGCCATGTGACACGCATGTCGGAGCAGAGAGTGGCGAAGCGCATCCTTTATTCGGAGTTGCAGGAGGGCAAGCGAAAGCATGGCGGGCAACTCCTAAGATTTAAGGATGTACTTAAGCGACACATGAAGAGTTGTGACGTAGATCCATCTCAGTGGGAAGAGCTTGCGTCTAACCGCGGAGAGTGGAGGTCATTGGTACAGCAGAAAGTTTTTGATTTTGAGACTCGTCGGCTTACAAAACTGGATTCTAAGCGTGACGAACTAAAGGCCCGACCACCAGCGGCAATCAGTTATAATTATGTTAGTGGTGCTCTTACTTGTCCACTCTGTACAAGAATATTTGTAAACAAGGGTGGTTTTGCTAGCCACATGAGAGCCCATGATAGACGCCAGTAGGGTGTTAAAGAAACGGTCGCCGTAGCCGAAAGCGGTTTGGAAGGATTATTATTATTATTAGACAATGGTATATAAATTTACAATCCACAAGGCCTACGACGTTCTCACAAAAAATAGAAATAATCTAATAGAATAAAATCAAAACTAATTAAAAATTGTAGGTATATAATCCTTCACGGTAAGGCTCCACGAGCTGAGGCCGGAGACTGCGTCAGTGGGGGAGTCCATGGGCGGTGTTTATCCCGCACCATTTTGTAGGGGCGTCCCCAGAGGTTCCTGTTCAGAGTCTCCAGCGACTCCTCGCAGGCCAGTGCCCTGCCCCGCAGGATCTTCGCTTGAAAAGCGGTCTTTGCCGCTCTGTACAGCTCCGTCTGAATGACTTCCGTATCCAGACGGCGGATACGTAGCCTGCGGTGCCTGGTGTACAGGTGTCGCGCAGCCACGCACGCCTGGCGCAAAACTGTCAGCCCTGGCGACCACCAGCACACCTAGCGCCAGGTACGTCCGGGCTGGACCGGGGGCATTGCCACGTCACAAATTTCGGACATGGCCTCCCGGAACCACTCAGCCTCGACGGTGATGTCAGCATGCCTGTCCGGTGGTGACACCCAGGCCTGCACGATCGAGACTTCCTGGAGGAGCTCCCGGTCCAGCTGCTTCAGCGCCCACCGCGGACCACTCGGGGCCTATCGGACCGGCGCGCTCGAGGTCTGGGCGGAGACGTCGAACCGGATGTACCGGTGGTCGGAATAGGTCTCCACCCCCTCCATGACGCGCCAGTCAATGACGTGCGGCGACAGAGCGGGGCTGGCGAACGAAATGTTCACCACTGATTCATCCGTCTTGCGCCGCCTGAATCGCGTCCTTGAGACAGCTGTAGTTTCATATATATCCATCGTTCCCTGTTGACCAGCAATGCCCCGGTTTCCTAATACTTTATTGTTTTTTCGATACAAATATTTAATTTGCAGTAAACGCATGTTAAACGTTAGAGATAAGATGGATACTTCTTTATTTTAAATTTTGCTACATGTAATAAGTAGTCACTGACCGGTTATAACTGACACCCAATTAATCTTCGACACAGTTCAGAGTTAGACCTTACCAAAGGTCATACGTGTGACATCTCATATCCAATCACGAATATGAGACATTATGCCTAACATTTTGAATAATCATCTACGAATGACAAAAGTAGACATTTTAGAGGAAATTGTCCGAATGATAAATGAAACCACTAGCTACGAGTGGCTAGATGGTCGTAACGGAAGCTGACGAGGATAAGTCGGACATTGTATCCAAGCATTATTTTTGCTGTGGGACAAATTGTTTCGTTGAAGTATGGAAGACTTCGTCCTTTTGGTTTAATTCGAAAGCATTCAAAACATACAGACGTCATCTGAAAAATAAAATAAATTAACGTTTGCAAAACAGGGACCTAGTTTTATTGTATTACCGTGTTATACGGAGAATCGTTTTAAGTGACAAGTTATCATAATAAACTGAATGGATAATTTGTTAAATTTATTGTGATGTTTGGACAGCAGCCTTATTGTATGTAACCAGCCTTATTTCGTATAAATGTAATCCTTTTAATTGTTTAGTCGTGACAATAAAGAAAGTATTGATTCAGCCCTCGGCTGTTACACTACCTCCTCGAGATCTCACCTTACTTATTATTGTGAATGTGAAGGCAGTGTGGATTTGTTATTTTTTTTATATCTCAGTTTATTTTTAATTTTTAAAATTAGTTTTAATCATGGTCTGGCAGTTTGAGTAACTTATGCGGCCTATCCAAATGTCCTTTCTTTGGTAATGTTCGTCGAATCTTTGAGCTCCTTAAGTTTTGTGTTGTGCTGCGTGATTCCTGACAAATGCGTGCACTGACTGGACAGGTTCACTCATTCTGTGTGGTTCTTTCCTCAAAAGACCATTTCAGACATCAATCTACATGGTCTTCACATGACCTGACCAAGATTATGTCTGGACTTTAAAAGAGACTGTGACCTCTGAATTTGTTTGGGCCTTTATTCTCAGAGTAGTCAGATATGAAACGCCGATCTCATTTAGTTTTTAAAATATGTTTGACGTTTAAAAGTGTTTTTAAAACCTACTTACAGAAATAAAATCATTTATCATTTATTTATCATTTACATGGTGACCCTGCCAAAGCGCAAGTTTGATTGTTTAGAATACCATGACCTAATACAAAATTATCGAAAGTTGAAATTTGTATTGCGCGTAACAGAGCTGTATAATTAACACCAGAGAAGTTGGGTACCACTACCTCCAAGGACCAGGTGATCCTTGCCCAGAACGCTGCTGCGGGCAATAACCAAACTTCGATAGAAGAATTAAGGGCGCATATTGGAGTCACGAATCTAATCTTGCTGCTGATTCTTAGTTTGGTATCGCTGGCGTCAGTCTATGCCATCTACAGAATTTATAGGAGATGTCACCTTCAGAGGATTGACCAGCAGATTCACCACCATACTATGCGACGTTCGTTTCTCCGCAGGCTTCCAAAACCGATCGTAAGCGTGGACGACGCAATACATGTAAGGCGGGATCTCGAGGAGATAGTGAAACACCGAGATATATAATACTGTCTTTATTGTCACGACCAAACAATTAAAAGGATTACATTTATACGAAATAAGGCTGGTTACACAAGGTTAAATAAGGTTGATAACACACCACACACCCTCGCGTTCCGATTAAAGCGGCTGCTTTCCAAACAACAGTAAATTTAACAAATTATCCATTTAGTTTATTATGATAACTTGTCACTTAAAATGATTCTCCGTATAACACGGTAATACACTAAAACTAGGTCCCTGTTTTGCAAACGTTAATTTATTTTATTTTTCAGATGCATTGATGACGTCTGTATGTTTTGAATGCTTACGAATCAAACCAAAAGGACGAAGTCTTCCTAAATTTATTCCATACTTCAACGCAACAATTTGTCCCACAGCAAAAATAATGCTTGGATACAATGACCGACTTATCCTCGTCAGCTTCCGTTACGACCATCTAGCCACTCGTAGCTAGTGGTTTCATTTATCATTCGGACAATTTCCTCTAAAACGTCTACTTTTGTCATTCGTAGATGATTATTCAAAATGTTAGGCATAATGTCTCATATTCGTGACTGGAAATGAGATGTCACACGTGTGACCTTTGTTAAGGTCTAACTCTGAACTGTGTTGAAGATTAATTGGGTGTCAGTTATAACTGGTCAGTGACTACTTATTACATGTAGCATAATTTCTACAGGAGGAGGTAGTGTAACAGCCGAGGGCTGAATCAATACTGTCTTTATTGTCACGACTAAACAATTAAAAGGATTACATTTATACGAAATAAGGCTGGTTACATACAATAAGGTTGATTACCTACCACACACCATCGCGCTCCGATTAAAGCGGCTGCTGTCCAAACATCACAATAAATTTAACAAATTATCCATTTAGTTTATTATGATAACTTGTCACTTAAAATGATTCTCCGTATAACACGGTAATACATTAAAACTAGGTCCCTGTTTTGCAAACGTTAATTTATTTTATTTTTCAGATGCATTGATGACGTCTGTATGTTTTGAATGCTTACGAATCAAACCAAAAGGACGAAGTCTTTCCAAATTTGTACCATAGTTCAACGAGACAATTTGTCCCACAGCAAAAATAATGCTTGGATACAATGACCGACTTATCCTCGTCAGCTTTCGTTACGACCATCTAGCCACTCGTAGCTAGTGGTTTCATTTATTATTCTGTCAATTTCCTCTAAAACGTCTACTTTTGTCATTCGTAGATGATTATTCAAAATGTTAGGCATAACGTCTCATTTTCGTGACTGGAAATGAGATGTCACACGTGTGACCTTTGATAAGGTCTAACTCTGAACTGTGTTGAAGATTAATTGGGTGTCAGTTATAACTGGTCAGTGACTACTTATTACATGTAGCATAATTTCTGTGATAGAAATCAAGAAGTATCCATCTTATCTCTAACGTTTAACATGCCTTTACTGCAAATTAAATATTTGTATAGAAAAACCAATAATGTATTAGGGGAAACCGGGGCATTGCTGGTCAACAGGATACGATGGAGACCCCCTCTCACTCACAAGATAATAATGGGTGTGTTAGCTGCTTGTATTTCATCGACAGAACGAAAATATTTAAATTGAAGCATTTGTAATTTTTTAATTGACAATCTTTCTCAATGTCGAATTAGCTAGAACACTGGGTGCCAAATTCTTATTTAATAAGTTCTAAAAATACTATGTTCAGTTATGTGACTAAATGGCTGGAAATACTCGTAGTTCTGATCTAACTACCAAATATTCTTGCGATTGTGCCAATATTTATTTTTTATGATCTCGGTGGCACTTTGAGCAGGGCAAATTAGGCAGGGTGCCTGTTTAGAATGATCTAAATCAATCGATGCTGTAGAGGATATTACGAATACACTACGATTTTATGATCCGATTTACTTATAACGCTAATAGAATAAATTTAGTTAAGTGAAATATAAAATTAAATTGAAAATCGAAGCAACAAATGATTTGCGCGCCGCCTAAACACTACTGGTTAGGCGTTGCAACTTTATGTCCATATTTAAAACTAAAATTTATAAAATTGTGTTGTAATCAGCTGCCTATCCTTTTTTAATTTGGTACTAATTTCATTTCATTTGAATGTAGCCTAATAATACTTACGATGTAAGTTTTTTTTTCACGTCATTTTAATACTTACCGTTATATATATGTTATAATCAAACGTTGTTGGGTAATTTTAAAATGAATCAATTTACTGATAAGGCAAATATTTTTTCGATTTAAAAGTTAATCGAATAGTGTTGTTCACCTTTTCATTGGAATGTTGTGCTTATATGTGATGTATTTACGCAAAATTGAAGACTCGTGACCACTAGAACAATAGTTTTATTATTTTAAATGTGTCGTTGGTAGTCCTTGATTGATAAATAAATAATAAACTTATGGCATGCAAATGGCAAGAAGTTGCACCATGTGAATCAGACTTTACCTTTGACAAAGTTTAAATTGTTTTGCCTACAGTAGGATTGGTTACGGCTACCTAATGGTTACTCGTTGTGTACTGATCACGTTCGGTGCAGTCAACGCATGCATAACTGTGAAGCTCATTATCGGCTTACAACACAGTGACTCACTTCTTTCGAAAGATGAAGTGAAGGCTGCTGTGCTGATGCACTTCATAACGTCTATAGCCCCAAATTTATCACATGTGGTACTTAATACGAGGCGTGGGACATTACCCGCATACTCTCTAGCTTGCGCTAGATATGGAAATCTCCACTTACCCGTATAAACGAGATTACTCTCACAGAGGCACACTGTACAGGAAGCGAGTCGCATCTGACTAGACATTCTTAATTTACAGCCTTTTCGCCGATTTGTGGGAAATACGGGCAAAATATGCTAAGCGCGTGATGAATTGAACTTTTTTTGTTGCTAAAGGTATTGCGCATGTCCTGCCATTTGTCAAAATAATGGCGTGTTTTATTGATTTAAAGACATTACGGAGGAAATTATAATTAACGACTGGAAGTTTAGTGAGTGGGAGGTGTCGTTTACATGTAATTGATTGCTAAAGTTGACAGATATAACGACTGTATCCAAGTTAGTTATAAACAGTACGCCTTACCATACGTATAATTATATATATCTTTATCTTTCTATGTACTACATAATTTAATAAAACAGTATCAAAGTACATTCACGTTTTTGAAAAAAAAATGCGAGTCTGATTCCGAAATATAGTTATTACCCTTGACGAAAACAGAGAGGTGTTATTATGTTTAAAGTGTGAATCTATGTTTCTGTGTGGTGAAATTTTTTTTTAGTGTTAGTATAGTTTTTAGTGGAGACGTTACGTGTTAGACACGGAGGAAAACCGCGTGGTGTTCAATCTTAGAAATAATTAAAAATAAATGTTTATAGTGGAGACGTTAGGATCTCTCGTCTCACTGTACTGGAGGCGGCGTCTCACGCCAAGTTATTTATTCTCTCCAAGACGTTTCGAACTCCTCTCGTAGACGTAAGTCGGAGGGTTGGAGGTGATCGAGTGAGTCGAACACCTTCAGGCGGCGGCGTATTATGCCACGTTTTCAGATCTCTCCAAAACGTCTCGAACTCCTCTCGAAGACGAAAGTGGGAGGGTCGGAGGTGATTGAGTGAGTCAAACACTTTCACGCACACAAGATGTTAATAATAAATAAATTCACTGAGTTTCAAAATGTTTATTTTTAAGGAGCTTTAGAAATACATTCACTGATGAGTATCGAGCAAAGGAAAGGAAAAGAAAGAACCTGGTAAAAACGAACGGTTGCCCTTATATAATAAACAAATGTAAGTTAAATGAGTGTCATAAAATTTTCATAAAGACCTACTTTAGTACCTACTGAATCATAGAAAGAATTGCTGTGCACAGTTGTTGTATCTGATAATTGTTGTACTGCTGAAAAGCAAACCTTTAGCTACCTCTGTCTATTTTCCACATCCATTTATCTCGTTTCATGTGATGACTTATTATTTTCCTATTATTGAATGTTGTGAAATTTTGTATCTAATATTGTCATCTGTCAGTTTTTCTTTTTCTATGGTATAGAGCTAAGAGGTCGTCTATTTCATTGTAAAGGTATCGTAAAACTAGTGTTAAGCCAGGTTCTCACTGTAAGCAATCTTTATTGTTCCTGGCCGATAACCAATTAAGAAGTATTTGGATTTGAGACTAAAAAAGTCACTTCTAGAAGATCTGCACGGGGCTATAAAAAGCAACTGTTACTTTTCACCAGGTTCTTTTGACTCCGTCTTTTGAATCCTACTTTTGACACGCCCTTTTGGCTCGCTCTGTTGGCTTCTTTCGTTTCGTACTTTTTCTTACTCACCAGTCTATGTTTGTCTAAAAGCTCCTTAAATATAAACATTTCATAAGTGGATCTCAGTGAATTTATTATTAACATCTTGTGTGCGTGAAGGTGTTCGACTCACTCGATCATCTCTGACCTTCCCACTGATCTAAAAAGTGGCGTGAGACGCCACCGCCTGAAGAAACAACAACCGACGCGAGCTCTCTCGCAACGGGCTGCGGGCTGATGGAGAGGCCGCTGCGTGCTCCCAATCGACAGACTGCGGGCCGGAGGAGCGGCCGACGCGAGATGCTTCAGCCTCGAGCTGCTTCGCGACCGTGAGCATGGAGAGGCTGCTGCAAGCTCCCACTCGACAGACCGCGGGCCGGAGGAGCGGACGACGCATGCTGCTTCAACCTCGAGCTGCTGCACGACCGTGAGCTCCCTCGTATCAGACTGCGTGTCAGAAAGGCGGCCTACGCGAGCTGCTACTAATCCATTTAATAGCTATTTCTTTAAATCTTTTTCTATATACTTTTTGTATTTTTAATCTAAAATTATATTTATTTGTAACCACGTTTGGCCAGTCGGCTAAACGTTTCGTTACACCTGGCCGTCAGTAGACTTTTCGCCGCCCGTCATGTGCATACATCATAAATCTGGATTTGTCAGAAAACGTAACTCTTTCCCATTCTTAGTCTCCCCATTGTGCGTGTTTGCGGGCGTTTCTTAATCTTGCCACGCGATGTTCCCTTTCAGGTTTTGGACTATTGCGGGTCTATGTGTGGTCCAATTAGCTCCAAGGAGCCACCACCTTACAGTCCGCTCGCTTACGTCGTCACTACGGGTCTCCCAAAGTTGATTTGTTAATTCAAGTGCCGTGAGGTGCTGATTTCGTAACAATAAATCGATCTTCTCGAGCCGTAATACATATTGGTCTGCCGGTTCCTGATCTTCTTATGTTCTGCCGTTTAAAGTGACATCCCTATTATAATTTTTTAGTTTTTTTTCTCTTCCACAAAGGAGCCTTAAACCTTATGAAGATAAGAACATCAGAAATCCTTTGTGAGAGACGGGTATCTGCACTAGGAAAAACTTGTCACACAGATTACCAGGCCCCCCTTCCAAAAAAACAGTGCTTAAGTTTAAAATCTTAAAAATGCTCTATTTGCTTTAGGCTGTATTTCGCTGACGTCTGCCTTCTCCTAACACAGTGACGATAAGTGTACATTATTCTGGCATTCGCTACATGATAGTAATTCAATAATGATGGTGAATGAGGACAATGCCCGCCTATTACCATTTTGATTTGATATATTGAAAACAAAAGTGAGTGAACAAGCAAAAGTAAAACAAACCACGAATTAAATCTTTTTCTAAATTCAAGGTTTTTTTAAATCACTCTGTAGATCATCTAAGGGATTATTTCATACGATATTCAAATTCGATGTAGTATAAAGTTAGTTTCATGCATGTACCATTATTTGCAAGTTACAGGGATTTTCGCCATCGACCCGTATCATTTGACCGCGAGTGTAGTTTCATGCTTTTCTTACAGAATCGAAGATTATATTAGCTTTCACTAGATAGGAAGAGACCTTACCAATATTTCCTGAAATCTCTTCTCTTTCTCTTTTTATTTCAACACAACTGTAAAATCTTCGTTATCTTCGAACTAATTACGAATTTCTAACGCTTATTATCGTACCAAGTAGTTGCTTGTCTCCTTTAATAATCTCTTGATTTTGTTTACTTGCAGGTAACGAGACCTTACTACTGGAAGAACGCTCGCAATACTCGTAGATAACCGAATAACACGTATAGTTGGAAATTTGTGAATGTTTTGGTACTTGAGGACAACCCTCCGGACTGTGCGAGCTATTATGTCTATTTCAAATATAAGGTTCATCTAGCAATTCGCATTACGTTGGTCACCAATTGTAACTTCGATAAATATTGGGTGAGTCGCGCGTGCCAAGCATATCTTCGCGATCTTATTTTTCTTTACGACAAGTAAAGTTCCACTCATACCGACACTATTTTAGCTTTTGATTCATGATTTCCTATTTTTCTGTTGAGAACAGGTGACGTGATCTACGGCTGAACCAAAATCATTTTAACATACTAACGAAGGGGCATTGAAATCTTTGAACAATGGTTTTGTCCCATTGCATTGCGCCGATTTGTGGGAAATACGTACGATAACACAACACATTACGTTTTCATGAATTTTTATATGTAATATCTCAAAAGAATCTCTTTTATTTTACGGTGAGACAAACATTATTAGGTATGATGATAACGATTAAAATACAATATAGGTATCGACAAGAATATAACTTAAACCATTTGAAGTATGTATGATCAATGTTTAGTCACGCGACCTTTTGTATCCTTTACCTCATTCTGTCAAAATTATTTGAATTTTAATACCTGTTCAGGTGGAGATTCATAAACGACTCAGGCTTGCAGTGTAAATGTGGTGCTGTTCCACAAACGATGAAACACTTGTTATCATGTCCTGCACGTTACAGAAACTTATGGACGCTAGTGATTACGCCAAACACGTACCCGAATTCTGGGCAGAGTCCATTTAGATTGACATCTACATACTAAGAAGAAGAATAGAAACGTATACAACCTATGTACGAACTCTGATATACCAGCCATAACCTATACGTAGACAGTAATATCGTCTTTCGAAAAATACAATTCTGTTGCCCTCAACAAAATTATATACATTGCTTTCTCTACATGCCAAAGAATCCATAGATATATTGAGGTAAATAATTATGATTTACATAAACACCAAGTACCCGAGGGCCCAGGAAAAGAGTATAGCGATTAGCAAACAGTAGAATTAAGAATTATTTAATGAAGGTTTACCATAATATGAGCTATTACCCGTGTTGACAAGCTCAGGGGAGACATTCGTGAAAAAAACGTGTCTGATGGTTTTTTTTTTTTCATAAAACCATAAAATTAATTGCAATTAATACTAGAGCTAACCTGCTTAGTCTGAAGAAGCCTTTAAATTAATTTTTATGACCCATTTTTATGGTTGCTCATAATTAATTATTGAAGTTATTCCCTATAATGTTTTCGTCCTGGTCATAATCATAATCATCAAATCATAACATTTTATTAAAGTTTTTTGTTCAATTCTTTTGTTTTATGTTACGATTGTGTTGATCTCCTCATATAGTTATTATTGTATAGTTTGTATGCGGATTTTTTCTTTTTTTTTTTCGCAATCTCAATCTCATCGGAATAATATTACGAATTTCGTACATTTTGGTATTTATGCACAGATTTTTAATAAAATTTACGAAATACGTTGATCATTTTAACAATAAACATACACTACGAAAGGCTCATATCTACGTCACTTGACGCATCCTCCGTTCCTGCATCCTCCATTATCTAGAGAGCAGAAAATCCTAGTTCGTATGCATAAATCTCGTAAATAATGCGCGGCGCTCGGCAGAAGCGCGATGTAACTGCCTTACCAGTTTTAACGTCCATCGCGGAAATACGATAAACTAAAGCTAACGCTAAAAAACCGGCCACCCCGGACCCAGCACAATGGAGGATTCCGTAGTCAGGATAAATTTATCCCAAGTACATACTTAACTTTGTTGCTGAAAAAATGTACTCCCACACTTCGATATAATAATAATAATAATAATAAAATTTTATTTATTTAAATAAGTTACAGACGAAAAATACATGTGTAGTTTAAAATAAAAATAGGTAAAAGATGGGTTACAGGTTGGCATAAGAGTAAAGACAGGTATTACATCGTTACTTTGTAACCACAAGGTCTGTACAAAAAAAAGGGTGAGCCCTGCCTCTTAAACTAGGGCGACCTGTATCTTAAGAGACAGTGATCAGCTATAAGGTATCTAAAATAAACAGGAACTTGTGAAGTGTGTCAGTTGCTGTGGATGTTTATTAATATTGTCTCACTTTTGTATGTATCTTACTTGTATGTAGTATGTATTTTTCCTAAACATATAATAACGGTAAAAACGAGGAGAGGGGAGTGCAACTCAAGAATGTAGGAGAGTGTGTGAATGTATGTAACTGCACACCCATGTGTATGGAGAGTGTAATTATGAGTGTGCAGCGATAAATAGTTGTTATTATTATTATTAAGCAATATATGTAAGTAGGGACTCGGTTTGTAAATAGTCTTGTTGAAGTAGCCATTCTGTCACCTTAGACTTTACTTGATATTTATTGAGGTCGCGGATGTTGAGGCCTATGTGAGTTTTTTTGTAAATATATGCGCTAAGTGTTTGGTATTGGTGTCTGGCGAACGACGTTTTATGCTGAGTGCCTGGGGGAATGTTGGTACGTTTGTTTGGATCAGAGGGAGGGACGCAAGCGTGTCTTTTAAGTACCGATCGGAGCACAAAGAGCTGACGGACAGTAAGCACCTTACATTCCGAGTACAATTGTGTTGTAGGATAGCGGAACGGCTTACGTAGCATTACTTTTAATATAGCTCTCTGTGCCCTTTCAACTTTTATCAAACTGGTTTTAGTTGCGCCACCCCATACCGTGATACAATACCCAACTACGGATTGACACAGAGCATAGAATACCATTTTCAGAGTGTCAGGGTTAGCCGACTCTCGAAGAGACTTAAAAATGTGTATCAGTCTCATAGTCCTGGAGGTCAAGGCATTTATCTGTTTATCCCACCGTAACCCCGCGTCAATTTGTACACCAAGATATTTAACATTCTCGGTTCTCGTAAGTATTCGACATTGACACGGAGATGATAGCCGTGAGCAGGTGTGGGCTATTATCGAGAATGTAAAGTCAGGAGCGGTATTCTGGCGAATAGAGAAAGGCATATAGGACGTCTTGTCAAAGTTAAGCGTTAGCAGATTTAGGTTAAGCCATGTTATTACTTTGGTAAGTGCTGATTCTGCGCTATTTTTAACGCTATCCCACCTTGACCCATCAACTATAATAACGGTGTCATCAGCATATGCAAAGATTTTAGTATCAGGTAGGGTCATTCTGCATAAATCATTTACGTAGATGAGAAATAAAATGGGACCCAAGATGCTTCCCTGTGGCACTCCGTGAGAGATCAGTTCCTCATCACTAAGGAGGTTACCTATTTTAGTGATTTGGGTTCGATTGGTGAGATAATCCTTAAAGATTTGAAGAGCGATGCCTCTTATACCAATCTGTTCCAATTTAGAGAAAAGTAAGGGAACAGAGACTGTGTCGAATGCCTTCGAAAGATCTAGGAATATACCAAGACATTTAGTTTTATTGTCCAGGTTCCCAGCAACCAACTGCGTCAAGTCCAGGACTGCATCTTCGGTTGAGACTCCAGCACGAAAACCGTATTGGTTATTGGCTATGATCTGGTACTTGTCCAAGAAATTATTCAGACGGCGGCTAAGAATCCTTTCAAGTATCTTGGAGAGAGCTGTCAGAACCGAGATGGGTCTGTAGTTGTTGACACACCCTCTGTTCCCCGCCTTATGGATTGGATGGATGATAGCTCTTTTAAGTGCATCAGGAAACACACCCATTTGTAGACAAAGATTGAAGATGTGCGTTAAAGGCTGTGTTACTGTCTGCCGGCACATTTTTAATAATAAGGGCGATATACCATCCCAGCCCAATGCACAGTCATTGCGTAATTGCAGAATTAGGGATTCCACTTCAGTTTAATCAACCTCTAGTAACGCTAGGGAATTGACAGTGGAGAGCGAGGTGTTGTCACTGATTATAGAAACTTCACTGCTAGACTGATTGTAGGAGATTTGGCGCTGAGATATGATGTTAGCGGCCATACTTTTCCCTACATTAGTGAAGAATTTGCACACTGCATTTATGGAGGATTTAGGGTTATCAGATACTTTTAATAGCTCAACCGGGCTAGTTTTAACTTTACTTGTGTTTGTAATTTCTTTAATTGTTTTCCAAAGAGCTTTAGGATTATTTTTTGCTTTTTCAATTTCATTTTTTTCGTAGGTAATCTTTATCTTACGTAGTAGGGCATTACAAAAGTTACGATAGCGCGTATACGTAGTTTTGAGTATAATGTTATTAGGTTCTTTATTACATCCCGCGTGCAGCTTGTCACGATTTAAAATACACTTCAAAAGTCCAGGGGTAATCCAGGGTTTAATAATCCTGGTTTTCCTCGGGATTATAATTTGCGTCGTATGTTTGACAATAACTGACGTTAAAACATTTGCAAAAAAATTGGTTTAGTGACAATTGAGGAGCAGGAGGCTGGCCGGTGAAGCCGGCCAGCAAGACGAAGCTGCGGTCTGCACAGCTGTGGTGAGCGTTAAACCATCTGCGACGAGAAGCTCGCGTGGGACCGCCGAGGCCGTGCAGCGCCGTAGCCGTGACAGAAACCATGCCTGCTTGCATGCTCGCTTGCATGCTGCATGGTTGCTGCATGCATGGTGTATGCTTGTTTGCATGCTACACACAGGGAAATAAAAACCACATACTCACAATCAACTGTTATATTGAGTGATAGTACATGCAGCGCCAGAGCCATGATTATTAGGATAAATAAACATTAAATGATTTAAATTGTGGACTAATAACTTTTATTGCTTGTAATATTTATGACAAACGGATTTAGGGCATATTGTATTTAGGGGTTTAACTCTATGGCATGTGATACTTTGTAACATTAAGTTCGGGCAAGTTATCATTCGGATAAATGATGATTAGGACAAATAACATTATGGCACTTTAGACTATGGATAAAAAGGTTAGGTAACACAATAGAGAACCCCCTCGAGACCTTTTTGGCGTTCTGCGAGTGACAAAGAAATATTGGTATTGGCAGGTGCTACCATACCTTGGGTATCATTTATAGAGGAAGGTAAAAAAAACGAAAAATATCGTGCCAGTCAAGCATATTCATATTAGCGAATTCAATTAGCAGGCATTAGCGACAGTCCAGTCATTGTCCAATCAGTTAGTTGTTCACTTAATGAATCGAACCGGAACGTGTCGTGTATCGGTACCTCCATTTAGACGATTTTCACGGATCACTAGCGACGACTAGCGCGCCCAATTCATATCACTGAAGATTTAGATCAGTCGACCGTGAACACACACGCACAAGGGCTAGGCAAACTATTAGCCCATTACACAAGCTTCTGATAGTCTATCATGATTTATATTATATTAGTGAAGGAAAAAATCCAAAACCACGATAGTGCTTCTATTGAGTAGAGCTTAGTACTAATGGCGAAATATATATTATGAAATTATTTTTGTAGCGATTATTTACACGGCAATGACTAATTTGTTGCCGTGCAGAAACAAATTATCCGTGTTCTGTGGCAGTCCTGCAGCCTTAGTGGAGCAACATGAGAGACTATTTTTAAATATTTTTTTAAACAATTTAGTCAAGTTTGAGGATATATATCAATAGGAGCATTTATTGTTGTAAAGTTCAATTTCAAACGTGCAAAAGACGTCATCGGGTTCTACAATTAATCAATAAATTTGGTGTCATTTTTTATATCCTTCTCTTGTTGTTGTTGTTAAATTATTGATTGCTATGCTAGCTAAAATGAAGTATATGAGTATTAAATTCTGTCATTTATTTCAACCGAAATAAAACGTGATACTTCTTTGATGAACATTAAGTACAAAAATATTGTAAAAACCGCGAAACTACTATTTAATTTATTTTTCATTCCAAGCAGTATGCCCACAATTCAATTATTCGAATGTTCCATCTTGAATTTCGCATTTCTTCACTCAAAGCTTTACCCGAAGGTGGGCGACGTGACTACACAAAAGTCTTTTTATTGCAATAATGATCTTGTCTTGCCTGAAATTAATTTCACCGGATACAACAAAATTACTTTAGGAAATCTAATTAGTCTACTTTTCTTTAGTTTAGTCTAGTTTTTAAAGAAAATATTGTTATTTCACATTAACGATGTTTTTACCAACAACGTACCTACTTTCATGCAATGTTTCAAACTTATGACAAGGTTCCATCAATGTATCCGCTTTAGGACATCACTTCACAATATTACGAGAGAAGACAAACATTTTTAAAAGTCCGTTGTCGAAATGTCGTAAGTTTCTCTAAAATCTTTACAGACTGTTTTCACAATTTGGAATTCATTATACGTTCATTTTTGGAAACATAAAACTTATCCTGCATGTATGGCACCTATTTTAAACTATACGGTTTTTTTCTCCTGTTTCCATTTTGTTAATAGGTACTTAAGAGAAGTTTATAAAATTATAAATGAAACGGCAAACCATCAGAAACGGATACCTAATTATATTTATCGACCAGTAACACCTTAATAACAATGATATAATAAATTTCAACTCCTCAATAATACTACTTCATAAGATTGGAAATGAAACGAAACTTGTAAGCCACTCAAGACAATTGGTTTTGATAACGACACCTGGGTACAAACTGCCACTGTCTGTATTATTGCCCCCACAACTTCAGACACTTGCCAAAGTCGGAAACGGCTTCTATAAAACGAATCGCCTGAATGGTTCTTTTTGAGGCAAAATAATCTTTAGCATCTTAAAAAGACTTATTACACTCTGAAAGCAGTGACTGATCGGCTAATTTAAAAAAATGGCTCTAGCGAGGCGAGCTTGTTTGGTTATTTATTAGACACAACAATTTATTGGATTGCCTGAACAGTTATGACTAACCCTTCGGGAAAAAACTAAAAGCGTGATGCTATGTTATTTGTTTGAAGAAAATTTTAGTTTGGAACAAAAAAACCATCGCACCAATAAAAATTAAGGTTTCAGGAAACTACATCAATATGTAAACCCGAAACCTCACAATAATCCGAAAAACTCCGTTACATGTTGCGTTAAAACATAAAATCAAAGTGATTCGTTGCTGTTTATGTGGGTCAGTTTGGACCCCTTACAGATCACATACAGTTTACGATTCTTGAAGTGTGTCCAGGAGACTCCCGTCTTTTGCCTTAAGCCTTCATAGTCCGCTCTTCATAAAACTGTTGGAGAGATGCTGAACAATATTCAGTGTGAGAGTAGTATACAGTATAGAGTAATTGTTACATGCACGCTGTTTCACGCGCGAGGTACTTAGAGTACCATGTTAATAGCGTCTTTGTGCTAACGGCATGGAAAGCAGTTTTCAGTAACGATGGTTGAAAATTATGATCATTTTATGACAGGTCATTTTGAGTGTCCGATCGTTCTTTTATTCGACTAATAGCATGCGAATGTTAACTTTAATGTTTGATTGACATGGCTACTTTAATTGCAGTGTAACCACGGTTGTAACCCTTAAATAGAGTATGTTGTGTGTTTTCTCTTTCCTGAAACAACCCGATATAAAATTATAAATAACAACGTTACTTTTGTTTACTTCAATAAGCTGATAAATAACATCTATTGTAATACTACTTAGTAACAACCTAAATACCACTTTGAGTATCCTTTCACAATAAAATATAATTAGAGAAATGGTTGCTATCTCAAAACTACCTAAATATTACTCTATAAATGAATATGTTCTCAATCATGTAAGTGGAAGGTCCTATTAAACCCACTCTCGGAGAAAACAAGATAAAAAATCAATATACAGTAATAACACTCTTAAAGATCATTTCACTTTTATTATATGTATGTACCTACTTCCAAAAACTAAACCTGATAACATTTCGACTCATTATGTAGTATAGAATCCGTTTTATATGATTCTTACTCGTATGGATATAATATTAGGCATGATGTTTTTTTTTATTATTGTTAACTGTAACAAAAAAAAACGAATAGTCCAAATAATATTATAAAAAAGTCTAAAAGGTTAAAAAAATGCTAAGTTATAAATGTTTTAAAATAAGTGTTAGACAAGGACAGCACTATCGTAGAAGTGACGTCACGACTAAGTCTTCAACTTCATACTAGCGCCATAATTGTCCGTACCGCGCGACAAGGACGGGAATAATCCCCTCCAAAAACTTTTAAAGCGTGTAGCTTCTTCATATTAACATCGATTTAACAGATGTTTTCGTTTATCTCATTATTAGTATACCTTCTTTTCTGTTCGCAGACTTTGTCGAGTCATATAAGTCTCTTTAATGCATATTAAGTCATATTTCGTATTTTATACCCGTAAAAAAACGACAATGTAAAAGAAATACGAAATATCAAATAATCATAAAAATACACGTGTTACACATACACAGCCCATTTTATAAACAAACCAATTCATTCTGGGAATACCTCGATCGAATTGTGCTTTAGATACCAATAGTATCTACATAATACTATAAATTTCATGAAAATATTGCTTGATGATTAAAATTAATAAGGTTTATGTAAGCATAGATATAAAGACTTCCCGTTGCACCATTATTCATTTAATGATTTTTTACAGGCAAAATAGACGTTTGCAAAGCCAAGTTTTAACAGCGTAGCAACCATAGCCATGACGTCATGTCTGCTACGTCGCAACCGCGTAGAACTTCTCAAATTCTTCTTTTTTTTTACGCATAAACGATTCTATTAAATTGTCTGAAGGATGTTAATATTCTTCGTTGTATTTTAGTGGGGTATCATGAAGTTGTACCAATGCAACCGAGCACAAACGAAATCTTCAAAAACTTTTACACCGAAATTAGAAAGAACTTAGAACAAGGCTGCAGAAAGTTTTTGTTACGAGAATGGTTTGAACAGGTTATGCTTTATTCAACTGTATCATAAATTAATAACACTCTTAAAGATCATTTCACTTTTATTATATGTATGTACCTACTTCCAAAAACTAAACCTGATAACATTTCGACTCATTATGTAGTATAGAATCCGTTTTATATGATTCTTACTCGTATGGATATAATATTAGGCATGATGTTTTTTTTTATTATTGTTAACTGTAACAAAAAAAAACGAATAGTCCAAATAATATTATAAAAAAGTCTAAAAGGTTAAAAAAATGCTAAGTTATAAATGTTTTAAAATAAGTGTTAGACAAGGACAGCACTATCGTAGAAGTGACGTCACGACTAAGTCTTCAACTTCATACTAGCGCCATAATTGTCCGTACCGCGCGACAAGGACGGGAATAATCCCCTCCAAAAACTTTTAAAGCGTGTAGCTTCTTCATATTAACATCGATTTAACAGATGTTTTCGTTTATCTCATTATTAGTATACCTTCTTTTCTGTTCGCAGACTTTGTCGAGTCATATAAGTCTCTTTAATGCATATTAAGTCATATTTCGTATTTTATACCCGTAAAAAAACGACAATGTAAAAGAAATACGAAATATCAAATAATCATAAAAATACACGTGTTACACATACACAGCCCATTTTATAAACAAACCAATTCATTCTGGGAATACCTCGATCGAATTGTGCTTTAGATACCAATAGTATCTACATAATACTATAAATTTCATGAAAATATTGCTTGATGATTAAAATTAATAAGGTTTATGTAAGCATAGATATAAAGACTTCCCGTTGCACCATTATTCATTTAATGATTTTTTACAGGCAAAATAGACGTTTGCAAAGCCAAGTTTTAACAGCGTAGCAACCATAGCCATGACGTCATGTCTGCTACGTCGCAACCGCGTAGAACTTCTCAAATTCTTCTTTTTTTTTACGCATAAACGATTCTATTAAATTGTCTGAAGGATGTTAATATTCTTCGTTGTATTTTAGTGGGGTATCATGAAGTTGTACCAATGCAACCGAGCACAAACGAAATCTTCAAAAACTTTTACACCGAAATTAGAAAGAACTTAGAACAAGGCTGCAGAAAGTTTTTGTTACGAGAATGGTTTGAACAGGTTATGCTTTATTCAACTGTATCATAAATTAATAACACTCTTAAAGATCATTTCACTTTTATTATATGTATGTACCTACTTCCAAAAACTAAACCTGATAACATTTCGACTCATTATGTAGTATAGAATCCGTTTTATATGATTCTTACTCGTATGGATATAATATTAGGCATGATGTTTTTTTTTATTATTGTTAACTGTAACAAAAAAAAACGAATAGTCCAAATAATATTATAAAAAAGTCTAAAAGGTTAAAAAAATGCTAAGTTATAAATGTTTTAAAATAAGTGTTAGACAAGGACAGCACTATCGTAGAAGTGACGTCACGACTAAGTCTTCAACTTCATACTAGCGCCATAATTGTCCGTACCGCGCGACAAGGACGGGAATAATCCCCTCCAAAAACTTTTAAAGCGTGTAGCTTCTTCATATTAACATCGATTTAACAGATGTTTTCGTTTATCTCATTATTAGTATACCTTCTTTTCTGTTCGCAGACTTTGTCGAGTCATATAAGTCTCTTTAATGCATATTAAGTCATATTTCGTATTTTATACCCGTAAAAAAACGACAATGTAAAAGAAATACGAAATATCAAATAATCATAAAAATACACGTGTTACACATACACAGCCCATTTTATAAACAAACCAATTCATTCTGGGAATACCTCGATCGAATTGTGCTTTAGATACCAATAGTATCTACATAATACTATAAATTTCATGAAAATATTGCTTGATGATTAAAATTAATAAGGTTTATGTAAGCATAGATATAAAGACTTCCCGTTGCACCATTATTCATTTAATGATTTTTTACAGGCAAAATAGACGTTTGCAAAGCCAAGTTTTAACAGCGTAGCAACCATAGCCATGACGTCATGTCTGCTACGTCGCAACCGCGTAGAACTTCTCAAATTCTTCTTTTTTTTTACGCATAAACGATTCTATTAAATTGTCTGAAGGATGTTAATATTCTTCGTTGTATTTTAGTGGGGTATCATGAAGTTGTACCAATGCAACCGAGCACAAACGAAATCTTCAAAAACTTTTACACCGAAATTAGAAAGAACTTAGAACAAGGCTGCAGAAAGTTTTTGTTACGAGAATGGTTTGAACAGGTTATGCTTTATTCAACTGTATCATAAATTATAAGCTAAATCTTTGAGAATGACAATTAGATCGTTTGTAATCCATCATAGGAAAAGTGTCTTAAATAAAACACACATATTTTATCTTTACCGTTTCCTTTAGATACGAGCGTTCTCTATTTGTGTGTTATACATATTCCTTGTCTGCGTTATAAGAAAAAGTAGAACGTAAGTATTTTAATTGCATAGTTGTATTGATAGATAATTCAATCATAGATAATTCAATCATAAAATTGGACTAATAATAAATTAGAGTTTGTCTGTGTTACAAATCTGCTGGAATACCTACTTTGTCAAGAGGGTTTGGGTTCCGGGGCGTCTCGTGTCTCGAAGTCCCGGGACGTGAATTTAGTTGTCTCGCGTCGAGACACAGTTAGTGTAATTGTAATGTAACAATTTTATTTTCAAAGGTCATAATAGACTTTACTAGCTTACCGCATTCTGTAATTGAAAGCGCTATCTAGTATATTTACTTTATAGTACTACTAGTAGATTCAGAGAAACAATAAATGCGTTCACCGCCATATTATTGTTTTGTGTCGTGTGTTTAAGAGATCGTGTAATTTGTGACAGTGTCTCTGTGTGTCACTTACAGATCAGTCGTGAATGTTATCAAACGATTTATTAAAATTAACGTTATTGATGCTAGGATTTAATTTATGATTAATAAATTTAAAAGATTTTGCTAATTGATACATCTGGCCCAAAATCGATTTTAATTTTATTCTGAGAATTCTCGTGTCCCGAGACTTTGATAAATCCCAAACGAAACTTGTGGATAAAGTTACTAGAACCTTTGAAAGGTAATTTCTTTATTCTAACCACTTGTTTGTTTAAATTATTCTTCTTTGTCTCAGAACCGAGAAGGACAATCATAGTATTGCCTGATTTTTGACTTTTACCTCGTTGGCTCAGTGCCAAACCCGCACATAATCTTACAAAATCCTGCACAATGAAATCTAATAAGCCGTTTCAAAACAAACTAAATAATGAGAACGCGTAATTATCAGAATTTTCGCTCAGGCTATTCTGGAGCATGACTCAACTTAGTCAACGATGCTAATACAAAACTAGGTTTTGTAATATTAAATGTGTGTACTATGTAATAATACAGCTACATATTATATTTAGTTAGCCAGATAGTTACCTACGGAGAGATTAGAACTTTAATCTGCAGAGGGGTGGCCTGTTGAACTCGGTTAATGAAACAACCACAACCTTGCACGTTCCCAGTTTATTTTAAATGCCTATAGCTTATACTTTAAAACTGAACATTGTAAAAAACTAAAATTATTCTTATGGCGAGACTATCATCATTGCACCTTATTTTCATTTTCTTTATGAATTTAATAGCAGAAGGCTGAGTCAAAAATAATTAAGAGGTGACCTCAGGATATCAAAGCAAAGAGGACAGAAGTTGGTACCTCTACCTCGAAGTCAAGCCACGCGGAAGGCCAGTCAAATTCTTCGGAGAAAAATATAGGAATAAACGCCCACGTTGTAGGCTGCGAACGGATATGGACACGGTGAGATTTTTTTCTCCCAAATTCGGCTATGTGGGGACGCATCGATTGAAGTAAACTTACCGTTTATTCCAGCGAAATCGTCGCGTCTCCCCCGGTGTACCACGAAGTATCATTACGGGTAACAGAGTCACCGGAAAGAGCACATCGATAGATTCTGTAAAAAATAAGTTACTTCGTAAGCGCACCTCACAGAGTACATTATACTATATGGCGCACCTCCCAAGGTGGAAGAAGGGTTCTGTCTCAAAGAAATCTAAACTCACCAGAGTCCCGAACGAATGATAGCATCACAACATATCCTGGGCCCCTAGTTTAAGGATATGGCATTGGAAGCCAAAACTAATATGGATCCATCAGGATTTAAATTAATTGGTGAGACGACATCTGTTCCCACAAAATCTTGGCCGCAAAGTGACACATAGAAATTTTGACGTTTCAGAGACGATCCTGCCACAGAATAAAAATAACAGCTAGAAATCGTTCAGAATATAGGCAATTTTGTCCAAAGACATGTTACGGTATAAAAAACTCGTTACAGTTTTCATTAAAACGTAATCAGGAGTCTGCGATATCGACAATAAAACAGAGGCACATAAAATAGTTATGGACTGGAAGTTAACTGGTCATAAATAAGCTATTCTTAGCATATGTAATACGGTGAAATATAATCCTCGCCCTCAAACTCTATTTATAATTTTTTGTATTGGTTCATGTGTATAGTGGTTTCATGTATTGGTTGTATATTTTTTGAAGAAATGATTAGTCTTAAATTCGCGTCTTCATTGAGAATAATCAAGTGTTCACTTTTGTCCGTCGAGCAGTCGAGAGCCTGTCTCTTGTCTGTTTTTAATGGAGCGAGACGTCCTGAAAAAAAAACGTTAAAGAAAATAAAAAGTACATTGTAAATGCCTTATTTTTGGATTGCCTCGCTAAAAACAAACGACGATTTATACCCGTCGTTGGCAGAAGTCGACTTTTGGCATGGCTGACTGAATCCGAAACGAAACGTTACTACGCTGGGGGCGTTGTATGACGCTTTGGTAAGGAGTCACTTGGAAAACAGTGTGGTGATTTGGGCTCCTCATGAAGCGAAATACAATGTAATGCTGGAGCGAGTACAGAATAAATTTACAAGACACTTGTATTTTAAACTTTATGGGGTTTACCCATTTTACCCGCTTATGTGTCCTACACTGTTTGTAATGGGTATGGTGGGGTACAACGAACTCAGAGTGCGCCGGGAATTTACACTTGCGGCGTATGCGCTTAATTAAGCTCCTGCGTGGCTGCGTAGCTCATAACCCGGGTGTGCTTCGTCACCTGAAGCTGTGCGTACCAGACCGGTACGTGTGGAGGCGGCGGCGACCGCCACTGCTGGCAGTGCCTACTGCCAAAACTAACCTGCTGTCAAAAACACCCCTCACCCGCACAATATGTGTAGTAAACGAAGTGCATGAAAGAATTGACATATTTTCGTGCAATCTGAGTGAATTCGCAAGAGTGTTGTTGAATTTTGTAAGTTCTATTTAAATATTAATATTCTGGATTAAGTCTGATTTTATATATTTTTTTCGATAAATATTACATGGGTAGGTTCACATAATTGTAAAATTCTTAAGTCTTACTTCAGTTGTAAATAGAGTTTTGGGTCTGTATTGTTAAAGTTTAGATGTTTAAGTATTAGCTGTAAGTTGATTTTTCAATTTATTTGGCGATGGTTGCAAACCATTATTGTATTGGGGTCATCCTGTAAAGATAGTGTGTAAGTTTTAAATAAATAAATCCAAGTATTAACCACCAACGCTCGAAAGCAACAACTGTTTTGAACAAATTGATACGATCTGCTAATCATAAAAGGTTTCTGCCTATCACTGTTCAATTCAGAATTGACACCAAATAGCCAGGCAAATTGAAAAATCTCGCTATCAAAATCTTCCCCCCGCTTCTACATCGCTTCACTTTGATAGGCGTTGATTCGATTTGGAACACCCAAACCGTCGACACTTCATTTCTGGATCGTATTGATAAATCTAAGACCTATAATAATGTCGTAAAGACGCCGAAACGAGTCTGCTTGAAATTTGTTTATCATATAACGGCACCATTCCACCAGGGCCTGCTTTAGAGCACTGGTGAGGGTGTACATTGTCTTGCATTAAATTTCTCACTGCTAGCACGTTTTCTTCTGTAACAGCCGTCAAAGGGCGACCACTTCTTTCTTCATCCCTCAAAGTTCCTCAAAGTAAGTCGACCGCGCTTGGATTCGGTATACCAATGATACAATGTGGCCTTAGAATGGCCTTCATCCATGAATACCATTTGAAGTCTATCGTACGATTCGTCCAGTTTCAGGCGACACTTGAAATCGTAAAAATCATAGCGTGAAAATGTTCCCGGCGCAGATCCATTTTTTATGAGACGCTATAATGTAAGTTACCTGGCAAACACTGTGGAGGGAAATTTTGAAATTGGAACGTACGAGTATCTGTTTTTACTTACAAATAATCATATTTTCAAAATAGACTGGCCTGTCTTTCATACATAAAAACTTTTTTGCGCTATATTTTCTGAGTTACCTGGTATTATAATAGGTTGGGGAAAAAGTCTTTTCGCATTATAGTATGTATGAACTTGTAATAAAATCTCTTTGGCTATACTATTTGTATCTGGCTGGTTTTGGTATCATTGAAAGTTTAAATTTTAAAGAACATAATTCCAAAGCTGTGTGTGTGGTGGGATTGGAAGGGCATTACTCATTATGAGCTGTTACCACCAGGTAGGACCATCGAATCTGAACTCTACTGCGAACAACTGATGAGATTAAAGCAAGAAGTTGAGAGAAAGCGGCCGGAATTAATCAACAGAAGGGGTGTGGTTTTTCATCATGATAACGTCAGATCTCACACATCTTTAGCCACTCAGCAAAAATTAAGAGAGTTTGGCTGGGAGGTGTTAATGCATCTGGCGTCCTGACCTTGCACCTTCAGCTTTCCACCTGTTTCGGTGTCTTCGGAATTCTTTAGGCAGTGTCAGGTTAACAGCACGAGAGGACTGCCAAAACCACTTGTCGCGGTATTTTGATCAGAAGTCCCATTTCTATAGCAATGGGATCATGTCCCTACCTACAAGATTGCAAGAATTTATCGAACAAAATGGTACCTACATACTTTAGTTAAATGTAATTAAACTATGTTAAAAAATGTTTGGAATTTTCTTAAAAAATGCGAAGAAACTTTCTCCCCAACCTAACGTCTTTCGGCTGACCTGGGTAAGGACATAGGCACTTTTCATTCTGGATCGCAGACGAGGTTGCGGGCAACAGCTAGTTTTTAAATAATTTTGCGTCTTTTTTACTTTTTTTTCTAGGTGGACCCGACCCATATGGGGTTAGGTTAGGTTAGAACTGTATGTTGTGTTATGTATAATTGATTTTTTATAAATATTTTGGAAATGATTACTCATTATGTCAGGTCAAAGAATAACAAAGACATACCTGCATTAAAACCTCATAAAAAAATTAAAAAGGTATAAAATGTATTTAAAAAAAAACACATTTGATGTGTCACGCAAATGTTTTATTATACTCGTATATGCTTTTTACTCGTAACTGTATAAAACAACCTTTGTGTGCTCAATTTCAAAGTACAAAACCACTAACATTTCGCGTATCGAAATAGAATCCCGTTCAGAGAGCGTGCAAATTGACATCCATGCAGTTTCATATTTAAAAAAAAAAAAATGGTACAGTTAGCTTTCAAAAGTTCATAGGCACGTTAAGAGTCGTATTGCTATGAACTCGCGGTACGACTGTATGTGTTTAAACGACACACACCACAAAGATCGCAGTTTTGCACGCGACACACTGACGTAAAGTCGCGTACTCGCATCGCACTGCACGATACAAAAATATATTTTCGTCGCTTTTATGAGACACGCATCATGCTCGTGACCTGGTCGGTTTATGACATTGCTAAAATTCGAGTTAATGTAATAAGAGTTGGTAGCAGTAGGCGCCAAGCGTTGCACTGAGAAGCAGTCGGTTTAGGTTCTTTTCTCATAAGATGCAGCGCAGTTTTATTGCCATTTTTTTATTACGGTATGCAATAATAACAATATACAAAAAAACTGTTTTATTGCCATTTTTGTTATTGCTATAAAGGGTATAGAATAAAAAAAAGCGTTACAAATGAGAACAAAAATAAAACATATTTATTTGTTATAATATTTTGCATAAACAAACCGATACGATAATTTATAATAACTTCTTTAGCCAAATTGGATGTGCAATACTATATCAAGGAACTTAGATGTAAATTGTTTTATTTTGACTTGCAAATGTAAAAAAAAAATGGAAGTAGATTTATTTCACCATAAATTCTTCGATCTATAATTTCAAAATACGTGGTAATGTAGGGCAGTTTGTTTACATTAAGATTTTTACATTTTATTTGGCTTTAGTGAATATAGATAACATATTGAGGATAGCTTAAGTATTCATTTTCTCTAAGAAAAGAGGATTGAAACTAAACCTCATTTTTTTAAATAAATAATCACTGATATTGTGCATTATGCAGGATAAACTATTCCGAAACTTAAACGTTATTGTTTGCTGGGCTTCGGTGATGCAAACTTTATAGCATGGAGTACACGGCGAACAGTTTTGACGTGTTGAATAATTCAGCAAAATGTCCAGTTGTTATGAAACCATTTGTTTCATATTCATTCAACATGTCTTGTATAAATAAGCTTTCCACTTCATAAACAAGCGCTCCTACTCGTGCTAGCAAGGATTCCCTGTTTCTCACATCTCTCCTCTGCTCTCCCACAGACACACAGTATTTCTCTAGAACAATGCATGTTATACTATTATACATCTCTAAGCATAATACTGTAAAATATAATAATTAAGAAAAAGTATAATAAATAACATTATGTTCAAAACACTTTTCTCATCATTTACTTATTTAATAAATAATAATTTACATTTAGTAAAGTATAATTTTTTTAAATGAAAACACTCACACTTAGTCCATTTGTGTTATCACATCATTTATGTCCATTTTTACGCAGCGCAATAATACTGCCAACGCTTCAATATTTATATTTCACAGCATTTTGAAAATTATTACCACAATACCGCTAATTAACAGATATAAACATTCGTCACTATCCAACAACGTTCAATTAGGTAAATAGTCGTAACGAATTGCATCTTCCTCACAGAAATCGAAATAATTTACTCAGTTTTCTTAGGTTTACCTACAAGCTTTTATTATCTAAGTAAACAAGAACGAGACAAGTATCGAATGATTATCGAACCACTTCAAGAAATTTTATTAAACACACAAAAATTGTTCATTTTAGGTGATATTAATAACATATATTTCAAAAACTATAAATAGATATTATTTGAAAGTAACATCAAGCTTAATCCGCAGGCGCAGGTGAAAATCGAACTCAGGGCTTGCCACAATCGCGGTAACGACCAAGCTAGCATGCCATAATTATGTTAAGTTAGTTGAAATTATGAACTACTATCAAATACAGACAAAGTGAGTGTGTGTGCGTGTATATAGTATAGAAACAACTTATACAAGGAGGTTGTAAGTGAAACCAAAGCGTCAATCTTTGTTTTGTGAGACTGCTTATGGACTTATGAGTGCTACTGTTACTCATTGAAATCTTTTACAACTTTAATTTTAAGACTATTGTTTTCCATTTATATTTCTACTATTTCTACTGTATCTATTTTAATTATATTTCTTTGCGCGCAGTTGTTTTAATCATAACTACATTCCTTTTCGCAGTAAGAAAAGCTTTTGTAGTCAGACATCGGACAAAGAAGCAATTGACAAAGGCTCAGTGACGGTATCCTTCCATGTACCCGGAAAGCCGCACTGCCTGGAATAGGCAATTAACATAAACCATCACAAGTGACTTAGTTTATGCCTGCGCAAAATTCAAATTTGATGAAGGACTGCGGAGACAAAACGTAACAGTAGTAGGTACACATAAGAGTAACTTTCTATATAATGTAAATTTAGTAACAGTGCGGTAACTGTTACCATAAATTCAGCAAATGATTCTAGACCCCCTAGCGTAGAAAATATTCGTCGGTTAAAATAAAATATTTCATACGTTTTGACCGCGTAGGTATTGCACTTTTCTATGAATCATAATTATGCTAAATTCATGGTTACAGTTTGCGCACAGGTCAAAAATTTACCCTGCATTGACTTTAACTGGAACATACCTACTTATTTGATGTAAAACCAGATATTTGTGCCTCGTGTCGCCCGGGGTAAATTTAATACAAAAACCTACCAAAAAAAATTTCGGTGGATTTTCCAAATGGATCTTTCATACATACCTCGTCCTGACAATTGCAAACACAGAAAAAAAACAAGTAGTCCTTCCAATGACCGCTTTGAAGTGATGCGCGTACAAACATTTTTGGCAATTGATTTTTGAAAATTACATTAGTTATCTAAGTGAACAAAACATAACACTCAGAAACGACAATATATTTGACAGTTCGATGACGCTCAAGTTCCATTGGTTTTACCAAATCTATGTCACCGAACCCCTCAGCAATAACTAAGATATTATTATTGCTAGGCCTATCAGAAAAAAATTGACAATTAACGTTGAAACAATCAACATCAAAAATCTATTAAGACAGTTTAAACAATAAAACATAACTGGAACCGGAATGCCTCAGATATTCTCATCGCACTACAAATTTTACGTCGTCATGGCAGATACTAAGGTAGTCGAAGATGCAGATAAAGAGGTTTAGCGTCGAGATTTCTGTGTCAAGTGACACTTTAAGACGAACAAGTACTAGAGATAAGATTTATGGAAGAATTCACTTAGATATAACCGATTCTATTGCAATGCTTGAATTTATGGCATTGCCTTGGTTTGGTCTAACACAAAACCGTTAAATAACGACCGAGTCAAGCAAAAACTAGATCATCCTTCATTTTGCTTCGCATGGGAGGTCCCGTTAGAATTTAAACTGAGGCCTATCAGCAAAATTCGGCAATTAACGTTGTAAATCCGACCAAACTTCCGTTTAAATCTCGCTGCATCATAGTGTTATGGAACTTGGAGAAGACACTTTCTTAACTATCTTAAATTGAAAACTGCAATATCAACAATCTAATCTGACACGTATGTACTATGTAATAAATACCAGCAGTAACTTTATAGGCGATAACATTCATCAATAGTGAGGCAGTGTAAAGCCTACCCTTTCAATAGATGTCATCAGAGTAATCGATTGTTCAGCTAAACCAACAGAGTTCACTCTCAAGATAATATGAGCTTTAGACTTCAGATATGAAGCATACATTTCAAAGAATCATGCAGCAATAGTGGCTACTAGCTGACTGTTCAAAGATCTTATCCACAACAATGATGTCTTCAATAAGTGTTTTCATAAGTTTGCCATCTTCATGGCTCAGTTAATTCAAAAGAAAGTAGTTTCCGTTTCCGTAACTTATTTTGATTTGAACAACACAAAACTTCTGTTGTTATTGCTTTTAAGTAGCTCTGAGCCGTTTGGGATAACTATCGTGGTAAAAGGATTGTGCAGCTGTTCAGGGTGCGCCGGACGTTCCGAATCGCAGTAAGATTGGCGTGGCCACCTACTGGGCACAAGTCATTGAACATAATATATGGTTAAAGAATCTTTATTTAACTCAAAAGAAATTTACTACAAATTTCACTTAATGAGAAATATTTTAAATATTAATAATGATGACATTCGTGAGCAGAGCTACTATAACACTCACACATAGTTTAAGAAGACAACAAAAATTTACGAAACATAACAAGACATTGAAGGTAGCAGAAAGATTCATGCGAAACAAAAATAAAAATTCAAAATTTTGTGGGTAAGTTAAAAATATAAACCAGGGCCGGATTTAAACTTCGTCAATAATGAAACATTTTAACTGAGTTTTGAAAATTCGTAAACTGTTAGAGGTTTTTATTTCTCGTGGTAATTTGTTAAACATCCGTGCCCCTTCGTATGTAATACTTTTCTTTCCGTAATTTGTACGTATTCTCGCGAGACAGATCATTTGCGCTACGGAGAGGTCTTAACCCTTCTTCGGCGTTCGTTTTAAAAATTAGTTCCGAATGTAGCTTTTTATCTTTATTTTTTTTTATTAAGATGCATGTATTATAGTAATAAATTTGTTTCATTAAATTAAATTAAATAAAACTTTATTTCAGACCTTAAGTCCATATTTTGTTAGTATATTGATGTTAGTGACAATAGTGCTTAGGTTACTAGGTTAGTATTGTTAGTTTTTACAAAATTAACTATTTATTAAGGCCTACTACTGTGGCCACCCAGTGCCCCTGAAAGGGACAGTCCGCTCTGGACGCGATCATTTTCAGAATGCTGTTGTCACTACCATGCAGGCGCTGTAGTAACGAGGCCGCTTTCTTTCGCATGATGGCATGAAAACCATCTGTGCGAGCCTCTGCGAACATTCCAGAAGCGCTACAACGCCATGGCAGTCCCAACAGCATCCTAAAATCATTATTAAATTGAACACGCAGAACGTTGTATGCTCGGCGCGTGTATGACACCCACAGGCCACTCGTGTAAAATGATTGACAGAACGCCTTAAAAAGGGTAACTTTGACGTCTGTAGTACAACGAGCGAACCTGCGGGCAAGCATATTGCTCCTCACAGACAACGCCCTGCGCTCCCTCTCTATATCTGCGTCATCTCTTAGGTCACTCGTGACAATGTGGCCAAGGTACCTAAAACTATCGACAACCTTAAGTGTTATGCCGTTTAGACATATGGGTGGAACACTGCGCGGCTGCTGCTTAGGTGCTTTAAATACAAGAAGTTCACTTTTCTTCGAGTTGTATATTAGCCCATGCTCCTCCGCATAGGCCTCGCAGGTCAATAACAACTTTTTCAACCCACCTATCGATGGACTGAGAAGCACCATATCGTCTGCATAGCTTATATTGTTGACACAGGTTCCATCAATGTGGCAGCCGACATGTGTACCGCTCAGTCGCTCGATAAGCCGGTTGATATACAGGTTAAAAAGAAGAGGCGAGCTCAACCCCCCCTGTCTTACTCCGCATTCTAGCCCGTACTCGTCCGACAGAGTACCCCCCCACCTCACCCGGTTTTTTTTATTAGAGTACCAATATTTGAGAATGGAGGTGTACTCCGCCGACACACCCGCGCCCCTCATTTTGTCCCACAGCACGTCATATGCCACCAGATCAAATGCTTTTGACAAGTCGAGGAAACACGCGTATACCGCGTCTTTCTCGCTGTGTAGTACATGACACTTCGCTTCAGACTCAGAATAGCGCTCTCGGTTGAGACTCCTGCTTTGAACCCGAACCGGGCATCGTGCAACTCAACTTGTGCAGTGAGGCGACTATTCAGCAGACTGTCAAGTACCTTGGCACTTGTGGTAGCGAGTGATATGGGCCGGTAGTTACCAATGTCAGACGTATCCCCCGTCTTGTTCTTAACTATAGGAACGACAATGGTCCGCATTAGCGGCTCCGGCAAATACGAGTGACCTATGCACAGACTGTAAAACATAGACAGTACTCGCGGCAAATGAACCCCCGCAAATTTATAATGCTCGATGCTGAGCCCATCGTGACCAGGAGATTTTCCACGCTGCATTTTACTAATAATTTTAGCCACAGTCTTCGCAGGTATCTTTACATTCTGCCCCATCACAACGGGCTCACCACCGCTCACATCACCAGACGAAGGACCCAATGGAGATTTCACAGTAAAGTGCTCTCTAAACGCCTTGGCAATGTCACTGCGGTTATCAGAACCATTGACACTCATCGGGAGGTTTGGCCCAACGTTCATTTTCTTAGTACGTTTCCAAAAACTTTTGAAATCCTTAGAGGAATGGTCGGATGCGAGGATGTCCATTTTAAGTTGCTCTTGACTATTCTGACATCACTTTAATTTAGCTTTAAAATGTTTCCTCGCCTCCGACATCTCATCAAAGATACGACCATAAGCTGGTCGCCCAGCTAAATTCCACACTTGAAACTTAAGCCGCGCCTCCCGATGAGGGTCCGCTACGTGCTTATTCCATCCACTGACATAACCTCCCTTCCTGGGACACTTCTTTCTATAAGTTTGACTAGCCGCTCGTGATAACGTTTCAGTAATTTGCACATATAATTTATCAAGAACTGAATGATGTTCCTTCATAGTACAAAAACCATCACAACATTTATTTAACTCCAGCGGAAAATCTATCAACCGTAGTTTGGAATGACAAATGTCATGGTATTTATTCATTAATTTGTTTTGCCTGTCTTTCACCCCACACGACACGGTTCACAGGTTTTTCCGCTAACAAATCATTACATCTAGGCTTAAGCTTATGTAAGTTACATTCCACTACGAGTGGATAGTGGTCCGACCAATACACGTCGTAGCGCACAGTCACACTAATCACTGAATCCTGTGCTGACTCTGTGACGATGCAGTGGTCCAACCATCTAGTACAGCCGTGAGCATCACTATAAAATGTATAGGTAGTTTTAGGACACATATTTAAATCTATACAATGCCAATCAAGATCCATACAAAAGTTCAACATTTCACTGTAAAACAATTCATTCGGGTGGGCATTATAATCGCCAAGTATATAAAAGGCCTCAACTCCATTGTTCTCCTCCACTTCAATTATCGATCGAATCACACCAAAACACGCGGTAAACTCAGGTAGGTTGTCATACGAGTTTGTAGGCATATATACACTAAAGACTACTGCTGACCTACCACACACAGTAATTTTTATCGCACAGACCCGCACGTTATTACATTCTATCACGGACACAGACTCAAACGCACTCTCACGCCACAACAGGGCCACGCCGCCATAAGGCCGGCCGCTGATTACACCCGCCGCCGTGTCGACCGCAGACGTGCCCGTGCACCCAAACTTGTCATCGATCGTGTTGAGCAGCGGCAGGTCATGTGGCATCAGCCAAGTCTCCTGGAGGGCTACCACATCAGCTGTTTGGCATAACGTTCTGATTCCCTCTAAAGATCTCTTCATAGATTTACAATTGAAACTTATTATTTGGGTGTAATTATCCATTAAATATTATTATTAAGTTTTTTCTGTACTACCTACTGTCTTCAAGGCAGGGCCTTGTCTCTTTTCTCTATTCTCAAAAAAGTTCACAAAACGCCTGAACGAAATGCCTGAAGGCCACAATTTGTCATCCAGGAACGTGGCGATTTTGTGTTTTGTAACATAAAGTTTATAGGCGCTGTAGGTTCTTTCTCGTTTCATTTTGATTTTTACCAACGAAACTGTTTCTCGCGTTTTCTCAAATATGTAATTTATAATGTCTTGTTCAGCGACGTCCCTATGTACGTTAGATATAAATAGTGGCACTTTCGTGTCTGCTGCTTTGAACCTAGTGCTATTCTCGCCGGAATCAGTAACCGCACTACCTCTCTGACTAATCAGACGGTTTTTAAATCTCTGTCTCTGTACCACCTGCCAAGCCTCACCATTCTCTGACATCTTCCATTCCCCCTCTCTCTGAAGTACCTTTGCAAAAGAGACGTGTTGCGGCAGCGATAATGCATTATTATCCGTGAAACTATTAGTTTCCTTATCGCCAATAACAACATCATTCACTAAACTTCCAGTGCGCTCAACAGCTGTTCTATTCACCGTAGCTAGAACCGGTGGCTCTGCTTTATCAGTAGTATCAGTAGTAATGCTACGGCGCAACACATACTCAATTGCTGTATCGCTCACACTCTCTGCGCTGACGCACCTCACCTTCTCACTCACTCCTTTCTCCGTTATGGGCGATGAGTGGCAAGAACGCATAGATTTATTTATTGAATTATGTGTAAGCGGTAAACACTCACTGGGTTCGTTGACCTCGTCATTAAAAGAAACATTGTTGCATGACGTCGATAGTGCCATCGGCCCACTGTCAATCGTATTACTTAACCCACCTCCTCTTTTCCTATTCACATTTTGCTCTTCAATTAGAAAAGAATTATCTTTATAACGTCCTATCATATTATTATGATCTCTCAAATCACTTTTTGACACATATTTAAGTGGAAAGTCATGCACGGATTTTTCTAAAAGGACAATTCTCTTAAGTAATGGCGTCACATCGACATGATCGAATGTGACGGGTGGAAGTTTTTCTAGGTTTTTTGCCACAAATATAGGTACCTGCTCGGGGTCCGTTTCTTTAAACAGGCAGATGATGTCCTCAATATTCCGCACGGTCTTCCCTTGACGTTTCCTCGTCTTCAATCGCTTGCTCACTGATTCAAATAGTAACGATTTTGCTACTTCAATGTCCTCCGAACTAAAAGCACTTTCACATATTTGTACGAGGCTTACTTCCGTCATAACATCTATTTTATTTTGAACAAAAGCTAAAACTTCACAAATGACAATATTGCAATTAGAACACTTTAATCTTTTCGATGCGTTATCCATCGTCGTAGCGGAGGTCAACAACCTTGCGTGCGCTCTAGATCACGGTCACGACCGGACTGCCATTATCAACTGGACTGGACTCCGAAACAAAATTATATTCATTAATTTTGTTTCGGAGTAAATTTTATCTGTTGGTGTGAGAAAGTCATAATGAAATAAGATTTTTATCAGTTTATTTTGTTTTCTTTGGATGCAGCTTAGGTTAGTTTTGGCTGCGCTACCCCATATTTCTATTAAATAATCTAGATGCGATCTGACGAGGGAGTGATAGATATTTAGTCTAACCTGTCGTGGCAAACATCGAACAACACCGTAAAGACGCCCTGATAACGACGATAACGTAGATCTTATTTTGTTTATATGCGACTTCCATGTTAATCCACTGTCCAAAACTAACCCTAGGTATTTCTCTTCGATCGATTCCTTCAATTGAATACTATTAATGTAAAGCTTAGGGCAGTTTTGTAACTGTTTGTTTTTTGCCTTGAATATAATATAGCTCTTCTTAAATATATTGATTGTGAGTAAATTATATTGGAACCAGTCGTGTAATTTGTCTAAATCCTTTTGTGCATGGTCCATCATTTCGTTTATTGAGGAACCGTAATAAAAAATACAAGTGTCATCCGCATATAGACTAATTTTGCCATTTAAAGATACCTGACATATGTCATTAACATAAATTAAAAATAGCAGGGGCCCAATAATTGAGCCTTGTGGTATACCGCATGTAATAGGTTGGGCAGTACTTTGATATTTGCCTATTTTTACGACTTGAAAGCGATTCGTTAGATATGATTCCAAAATTTTGAGCGCATTGTCGGTGATTCCAATATGTTCCAACTTTTTTATAAGGAGAGGATGACTCACAGTATCGAAGGCTTTTTATAGGTCTATAAATATGCCAAGGCCTAGTTGTTTTCCATCAATGCGCATTCTGATTTTGGTAGTAAGATCCACAGTGGCGGACAGAGTGTTTGATTTCGAACGAAAGCCGTATTGTCGTTCAGAAACGAATTTTATTTTGTCTAAATAGCTATTTAACCGATCATAGACAATTCGCTCAAAAACTTTAGAAATGACGGGTAACACTGACACAGGCCTGTAGTTACTAGGATCTGTCTTCGTCCCTGTTTTATATATGGGAGTGATCTATTTTAAGCTCGTCTGGAAAGTGGCCAGCGCATAGGCAGTCATTTATAGTCATTGTTAAGCCTGGAATGAGAAATTCTTTTACACATTTAAATACTTTTGTACTGATTTTGTTTATACCTGTACTGCAATTTGAGTCTAAGGCATTTATTATTTTCGCAACTTCTTCTTCAGTGCATAAAGTGAAGATATCAAGTTTGATTTCTTTATTAGGCTTGGTTTTTAGGTTAAAATTATTAGTATGATATTTAAGGGGAATTTGCATTGCTAACTGGGGACCTATTGTGGCAAAATAGTTATTGAACTGTTTACATATTTCGTCACCTTCAGTAACTAAACCTGCGATCGTCATTAGTTTTGGAGGACTAGGGTCTGGTTTAACTGTATTTTTGCATAAAGTATTAATAAGCTTCCAAATATGCTTAGGGTCGTTTTTTAGCTTTTTGAAGGCTTGATAATGGTAGTCCTTTTTTTGTTTTAGCAATTAATGCAATAGTTTCATTTCTGTGTTTTTTAAAAGAGGTTTTTAAAATTATATTTTTCGGATTCTTTTTTAGTTCTCTCCAGTATTTATTCCTTGTGTGTATTTTGGTTATAATATTTTTGTGAATCCAGTCGTCCTGTGGTAAATTTTGAATTCTGATTTTTTGGGTGATATTTGCCTTTATTAAGGTTTTGATAATTTGTTCTATCATGCTATAATCGTATCTATCTTTTGTAAAGGAGTCTGTAGCAAGCTGGTAAACTTTGTCGTAGTTATCATATTTTTACCTTTTGTTATCGACACAAAATGAAGTAAAAGACGTAGCTCCGAGCAGATTTCTTAAAAGTCATACAAGACTTAAAGAGCTAACTTTTCCTTTTGCTTTGATTACCGTCGCCGTCGGCGAGTTGGTTGGAAAACGCGACATTTCTGCCCGCTCTAGCGATATAAAGGAATCGACACTATCGTTACCAATTTGTTCGTGCTCGAATATTGCTCGTAAGATCCGGTCGCGGGGTGTGGGGCACCGTACACCTTTCAGGGCGCTTGAGTGGATTTACCCCTTCGCGTGCTGTGTGCGACTCCAGTTCGAATTCCTTTCTCCTTTCATTTCCTTTCTCCCTACGGACCTTTATCATTTATCATTTACTCTCCCAATCCGCAGCTGGCGCACCGGGCTCAGGCGGAGGGCGGACAACGCCCTCTTCCAGCCCCCCTAAATGGGTCCAGGGACGGCGGACTCGGGGCATCCGCCGCCCCCCATACATTAGGACCCGAGGTGACAGCGCGTAGTGTTCCACGCGCGCCCCTCTTAGACGTTGAGGGAGAGTCAAACACCTCACTCCCCCCTCCAGCCGGCACCAGTCGGGAATCGGCGGCTTTCCATTCCTTCTCGCTCCGTACCATGGCCTGGACCAGGCCCGGACGCGAAGATCGCCGCCCCCGATCGCCTCCGCGAGGACACTGCGGTTCTACGCCCAAGCTGGGCAGACGTCCACCGTATGCTCCACCGTGTCCTCCGGGCGATCCACAAAATTGTGACACCCGGGCGTTTCCTCCCGCCTTATTCGAAACAGGAACCTCCCGAAACAACCGTGTCCGGTGAGGTCAGGCGGAAGGTGAGGACGCCGTGGTGCCTCTCCAACCACTCCTCAAAGATGGGACTTACCGGCGTGCCCAGCACTGGGTTGCGACAATCGCACCCTCCATGTCGCCATGAGATCCCGCCGGAGCTCTGTCCGCTGTACCGTGATTTCTCGCGGCAGCGGAGTTACACCCCGGCGTTTTGCCTCCTCGCGCCTCTCCCATACGTGCGCGAGGGCTTTTGCCTCCAGATCCTATGGCGGCAATCCGGCAAGGAGGCTCGCCGCTTCGCAGGAGACCGTGTGGTATCCCCGGACCAGCCGGACGGCCATGACCCTTTAGGACGCGTTCAACCGGCGGGCTGGTCGGCGCCTCAAAGAACGCGCCCACACCGGTGCCCCGTAAAGGGCCATGGACTGGATGACTCCCGCGTAGAGCCTCCAGCAGGAGGCATTTGGACCCCCAACGTTGATTATTCCTATGAATTGATTGTGTTTAAAATATTTGTACTGTTACCGCTATAAACTATTTAACTGAGTCCGTCCGTTGTTCATTCCTACATCCCTCAGGAGTCCCTTAAAGAAGAGTTATTAGTTTTTCGGAAATCGACCCCTGACGGGGTATAAAGAAGTAGGTAATTAAGTTAAAGGCAGTTTCTCCGATCTCATAGAATCGAACCCGTCATGGGTTCGATTCTAAGAGATCGGGGAAATTGAAAACTCTAAAAAGAAAACAATTTCGACAAAAGGGCGCTTATGTGCCCGATCTGTTGTTCTATATATAACGACATAATACAATGAAAGTAACTAAAATATAGTAGTCTCGCGGCACCTACGTTAGTATTTTGACGGATTTTTCTCTCAGCAAATGCTGATGAACGTAGCCGTCCTGCAAGAGACGTTAAATGAGGACCATATTGAAGCTTTGAGTCGAGCGTGATCCCCAGCACAACAGATTTATCGGCGAATTAAGTTTCTCTTTATTCAATAGTATCTCACAATTATTACTTTTGACATTTCGTAAAGAAAATCCTATGAACTTAGTTTTTTCCCATTTAATAATACTAAGTTATTAGCAGTAAACCAAATTTGGATCTGCAGTAAGGCGTTATTTGCGTCATCAAGATTTGATGCACGCCTATTAATTTTAAAAACAAAGAAAGTATCAACAGCATATAACATCATTTGTGGTTATTTTTTTTTAACAAATTGGGTAGACCATTAATATAAACTAAAAAGAGGAATGGACAAAATATCGAGTCTTGTAGTACACCATTTTTTACGTTTAGACCGAGTGAATTGACACCATTAATTTGGACTTGCTGTTGTCTATCATTCAATATCGTACGAAACTCTACTCTAATGTCCCAGGGGGAATTAGAAGCGTAAACAAACATAATTTATTTCAATGCCATCATGTTATTGCTGATCGAAATTTAATGTCGCACCTTCATATCTTATTTCCGGAATTCGCCCATAGGTAGAAATACATTTTGGGATAGTAATATTAGCAATGTCGTCGACCCCCCTGAAACTTGTATAGGGAGTAGGGACTTTGAATAAAATGCATTACGCTGACATATATACACGATATTCCTTGTTCTATTATACTTGTATAAGCTTTGGAATTGTTGGTACCACTTCTATTGGGAACCGAAAACGTCCTTTGGTTTGGATAATTCATTGTGTCATAATATATTGTGTTTTCAGGCTTCCCTTTGTACATTTTTGATGAGGTTTTTAATAAGGGTCGGAGGTATGAGTTTAAAGAATGTCCGAGGCTTCTAACATAACTTTAGAAACTTCTGAGTCGAATCGGCAAATAAATCCTTAATTTTATGCGGTAATCTTAAAGAATATGCAAGTAAATTAAATTCAATGTTGCTCACCGACTCACAGTTTAATCCATACAAATATTATACATTTGAAAGTAACTCTGTCTGTATGTCACCTTTTCACGCTTAAACCACAGAACTGATATCGATAAAATTTGGCAAAGAGAAAGACAACATCCTGGAGAAGGACATAGGCTACTTTTTATTCCGGTAGCACGTTCTCGTGAAATAATTTCCGACATCCACGCGGGGGAAACCGCGGGGAGAAGCTTGTAGAGAATTCATCAAAGCGAAGTGCGATGATCTTACTTTCAGATTAAAGGAATAATTTTTGGCAAGCCACCGCGAAGCCAAGAGTAAGCTTTGAGGGCGAGACGTTTATTGGGTTTCCATTTAATTTAATACCCGTGTAATACTGGCAGGTCTATTTAACCTGGGATAAAGGCAGCGATAAAGTGGATTCAATTTGCTTTGTTCTAACTCTCTCAGCCAATAAGTTGTTATTGTTAGCTTGTCGTTATCTGTAATGATGACAGATAGGTAGCCTGTGTAGTTAAGATCCTCAGTTTTATAACAATAGGCATGATTATCTACATGAATTGGAGGTTATTTAAATTTATAGCCTTTATTAAAATTTAACCCTTACAATGAAAATACAGCGCGAACTTTCCCTGTATTCCGATTAAAAACCTCTCGCTTAGCACTATTCAAGAAGTATTCAAGTGTTCAAGTTGCCGAAATTTCATCGCCGCGTACTTGGTCAGTTTAGAATTAGGACGTGCTAGAGGCTTCAAACTGATTTTTTTTTCACTGCGTCAGTTTAAGTTCTTAAACCAACATTCAGAGTTTTAATACTCTTCTGCATCGTTGATACAAGTCATGTTCTTAAGCGATAAGTTATGGCCAGCAGGTATAATATGTAGACGTTTCAGACCTTACAAAAACCCTAGGCCTGACAAGGATGAAAACAGAAAGCATTCGAAACAATTATGAGCACAACCTTAGTGACATATAACTGCAAAAATATCAAGCGCTCCGTCGAGGGTATACAGCAGCTGTGTAGCTTTGCAGATATAATTGCCTTGCAAGAGACGCGTTTGCTGCCGGATGAGATGCCATACTTGGCTGACGTGCACAGTGGATTTGGGAGTACCGGGACATCAGCTGTTGACGCGGCGGCCGGTATTCTGAGAGGTCGGCCTTTCGGTGGAGTTGCACTGCTCTGGCGTAAGTCGCTTTTTCCGTGCGTCTCTGTGGTCTCGTGTGTGAATCCGCGTATTGCAGCTATACGGGTGATGACGAATGATCGGCCAGTGCTAGTGTTTAGTGTTTACATGCCCACTGACTGCGCGGAAAATGTACCGGAGTTCACAAACTGTTTAAGTGCGGTGAGTGCCTTAGTTGATGATAGTGGCATTGAGTCTGTAATCATGCTAGGGGATTTCAACGCACATCCAGGTGAGCGTTTTTATCGTGAACTTTAACTTTCTCCCTAGAACAAGACTGGACATGTGTGGACACTGGCTGCAGCTAACATCTGAGACATTTACATTTATTAGTGAATCACATGGTTGCAAACGCTGGCTGGAACATTGCATGGTTACAAGTGCAGCTTTAGATTGTGTTACCAATGTTTATGTTAAATACGACGTTTATTGGTCTGATCATCTCCCATTAGTCATCAACTGCAATCTAGATGTTATTAAGCAAAAGGCATTGCCAATGAACCCTGTTTGTAACGGAATTAAATGGGGAGACCGGAATGCAAGTCAATGTCTGGCTTACGAAAGCTTATGTAACTCCAAACTTAGGCTCATTGATTTGCATGCAGAGTTACAAAAGTGCTGTGGAAAATATTGTAATATTACCTCTCATAGAGAGGTCATAGATAATTTTTATAAAGAGGTAGTAAATATCTTATGTACGAACGTTGTTGTCACTTTCGAGCAAAAGAGTTGCAAACGAAGGAAACCATTAGCTGGGTGGAATAGGTATGTGAACGAGGCTCATAGAAATGCCAGGCTGGGTTTCATTACATGGTGCAATTACGGAAAGCCCTTATCGGGTACTGTGTATGACTCAATGGTGAAATCGCGGAAAATTTTCAAAGGAAAAGTCAAGTGTTACCAAAACCACCAGGAACAGTTGAGGGTGGATTCGCTGGCAAAGCACTATGCAAATTTAGACATTAAAAGTTTCTGGAAAGGTACTAGTAAGCTAAATCCTAGGCCTGGTATTCCTGTGAGTATCGATGGGATTGCCAACCCAAAAGATATTGCCGAGTTGTTCAAAACCCAGTTTACCATACAGTCGCCCCTTGGACCTCCATGCGGGGAACTCGATGCTCTTCCCAAAGATGAGGAGGTACCAACGATGGTCTTGGCGAAAGAGGTCAGGGCCAATATTAAAATATGGTTAGAGGGAAATCCCCAAGACACGATGGGCTAAGCATCGAGCACCTACAGCGTGCGGGTGCGCACTTGCCACGAGTACTCGCACTACTATTTATCTTGTGTCTGTCTCATTCGTACTTGCCCTCGGACATGATGCGGACTCTGGTGGTGCCAGTAGTGAAGAATAAGACTCGAGACGTATCGGACGGGTCAAACTACAGGCCAATCTCACTAGCCACCGTCATAGCCAAGGTACTTGACAGCGTGCTCAACTTGCATCTAAATATAACTTGCATCTTGCATCTATATGTCAAGATTCATGATGCCCAGTTTGGTTTTCGAGCAGGGCTGTCAACGGAGACGGCCATTCTTAGTCTGAAGCACGCTATAAAGTATTACACGGATAGACAGACGCCAGTCTACGCAGTTTTCCTGGACCTTTCCAAGACCTTTGACCTAGTCTCTTATGATTAACTCTGGCAGCAGCTAGGAGACACAACACTGCCACGAGAGCTCGCATCTCTCCTCAAATACTGGTACCTACACCAAGAGACTCGGGTGAGATGGGTAGGGGAGCTTTCGGAGCCATGCAGGCCGGAGTGTGGGGTGCGTCAGGGTGGACTGTCCACGCCCTTGCTCTTCGGTCTATATGTGAATGCCTTGGTCGAGCGACTCAGCAGCATGCGTGTTGGCTGTTATGTGGATGGTGTTTGTTTTAATAATCTGAGCTACGCGGACGACATGGTGCTGCTGGCTCCCTCAATTGTGTCGTCGTACGCGGAGTCTCATGGGTTGATATACAACACCAAAAAGACAGAATATATTGTCTTCAGGTCTGGTGCCAGATGTCCATCTACGGTCCCGCCTCTGTTATTTAAAGATCACCCAATAAACAGAGTGTATAAATTTAAATACTTGGGCCATCTGGTAACAGATTCCCTGAAAGACGATTCAGATTTGGAGAGGGAGCGCAGAGCGTTGTCGGTCTGGGTGAACATGCTGGCCCGCAGGTTCTTTTGATGTACAGCCGCAGTTAAAATAGCCCTTTTTAAGGCGTATTGTACAACACTGTACTCGGGGGCACAGTGGTTTAGATATACCCAAAGGGCTTGCAATGCTCTGCGTATCCAAAAAACAATGCGTTCAGGGTGCTGTTGCGACTGCCACGATTCTGCAGTGCGTCGGCGATGTTTGCTGACGCGCGCACTGTCAGCTTTGATGCAGTATGGCGTAAGAGTTCTGCCTCGTTACGTCGCAGATTGCGTGGCAGTTCCAACATCATTTTGCACTCGAAAGCCGCCCGGGCAGATAGTCCGCTTGTGTGGGTGTTAGCCGATAGGACAAAGTCTTTTTTAGTTATTAAGTACTAACATAGGCTAAGTAAGATTGTTGCTAACACAATGGACCTCATTTGTAGTCTAAATAAATAATAATAATAATAAGAAGGGAATACGCTGCACGAGTGACGTTTTATCAGTGAAAACTTCGAGTGGGACATATGTATATTGAGAAACAATTACACATAATATAATATCACGTCTGTAATCCCAGAAGGGTTAGGCAGAGGTGTACACCCACATTTCGCTAAGAATCAAGAAATATAAAAATGTGTTTTAAGTCGATTTGATAAAAAAAAATAGCAAGATAGGACCGCAGCCCGATTTTGGGAGGCTGATGGGAGTGGTGAGATCCGAATCGAATCATCTTCCGAATCGTACGTGTTTAAATGAATTGCTCGGTATAATACCTCCTGACCTACCAGCAAAAATGCCAAGATCCGAAACAAAACAAGATATCATAATGAGACGAAGAAGGATCGGAAAACCAAATACAGATCTGAGCGATGTCAAGTACCTATGTACCTACTAGGTGTAGGCTTAGAACATGCTTACTTTTATTGTAAAAATTTTACCTACTAGGTTTAACCAGCCAAGACACTAAAAATTAAATAATAATGTAATGTAGTGTATGTGTGTGTAGGTAATTATTATAAACGTGGAAAAAATAATAATGTCTAAATATAGAATAAAAATAAATAAATAATTTGTTACTGCTCTTATGGCTTGTAAAACTTGAGCTGATTCCGGTTATTGATTGCCGTAACAAAATTCCAAGACACTGAAACTGTACCTAACCATGGGGTCTCAACTAGAACATTTTATAATTAGTCTTCAATTAAAGTCAAAGATGGCAGCATAGGTAACCATTATGAAATTAACAATCGTTAGAAAGCGATAAACGGCAGAATTTTGGCTAAAGTAAGATTAGTAAAAATCAAGACTTCCTTGATAAATGCTGATTTATCTATTTACACTCGTTTTTCAACAAACAAACATAAAATAAGCTTTTACCTTCAATTCGAACCCATATAATGATAAAGTAGCCATCTGTTAATCATTTTGTTTAGAGCTCTTTGCAATAGATGGTGTTTTACTCAATTTGTCCTGTCTTTTTAAATAACCTTTATAGTCACAAATTTAAATCAAATAACTTATTTTAATTCTATTTCTTTACACAGAAACATAAAATAAATCTATTAACATGTTTTTCTGAAACCGGAAGTATAAAACTTTTATTTAAAAGGATGGCACGAAACGTTTTAAAAGTAGGTCGACTCCTAGATGGCGTTGTAAAACTACTGTCTCTGGCAATTAGTAAATCGCTGATGCTGCCATCTGTTGAACATTTTGATGACGAAAAATTGCCAGCTCAATTGCCAGACTTAGGGAGGTGTCATTTCTTTGTATGGGATTGGGTATCTGTACGCAGTATTATAATATCTGTGACCTAACTATGTGACATACGGCTCTTATGCTTACGGTTAGTTCATTAGATATTTCAGTTGCACAAGCCGTGAAGATTATTTGTTAAATTAAAATTGAGGTCGGAGGTGGACCGCAGCGGTCAATGCTTCCGGTGTGGTCAGCCCGGTCACAAGGCTTGCTCGTGAAATACCGCCCGCATTGTTTCATATGTGCGGCAGCTGGCAGTCCGGCCGATCAACGGGTTGGGAGTAAGGCCTGCGCTCCACCAGCCAAAGCCAGGGGCAGGGGCAAGCCCACCGCCGTCAAGGCCGTATCCGCCGCTACTGCCACCGCCGTTGCCGCCTCCACTACCGTCGTCGTTGAGCCGTACTTTGTCCCGCCCAGGGATGACTGGGTGTATGACCTGAGCTCATTGGCTCAGTGGCCCTAATTTCATCGGCCGCCACCGGTACACTGTCCCTCGAGGCCGTCAAGAGGGGACGGGGTTGCGTGGCAGTATAGTTCAGGGATATAGTCGTGGTAGGTCTATTCTTCTCCCCGAACCGAACTCTCGTGGAATTTAATAACTCCCTGGCGGTGTTGAGAGTCATCGTCGTCGGGTTCCGTTCCCTCCCCGTGCTCGTCCTCTGGGACTTCAATGCCAAGAACGTGGCTTGAGGTTCCCGGTACACGGACACGCGGGGCAGGAAGTTCGAGGACGGGCTCTGGAGACAGGCCTGGTCGTCCTAAACCAGGGTTCTGTCCCAACGTGTGTGCGGATGCGGGGTGAATCAGTGGTGGACATTTTGTTTTCTAGCCTCGCTCTGTCGCCGCACGTCATTGACTGGCGCATCATGGAGGGGGTGGAGACCTATTTCAACCAGTTCGACGTCTCAGCATAGACCTCGAGCGCGCCGGTCCGACAGGCCCCGAGTGGTCCACGGTGGACGCTGAAGCAGCTGGACCGGGAGCTCCACCTGGAGGCCACGATCGTGCAGACCTGGGTGTCACCAGAGGACAGGCCTGCTGACATCAACGACGAGGCGTGGCAATGCCCCGGGTCCAGCCCGGACGTGCCTGGCGCCAGGTTTACTGGTGGTCGGCGGAGCTGGCGGCTATGCGCGAGGAGTGCATGGCTGCGCTACACCTGTATACCAGGCACCTTCCGCCACATTCAGGCGGAGCTGTACGAGGGGTACAGAGTGGCGAAGACCGCCCTCCGAGTCAACCTACTGCTGGGTCGGATGCGGACCACACCGCCGACGATGACGACGAAGCGTTGGAGGTGACCGAGGTAAAGCTGAGAGTGGCGGTACATATACTTAACGCCAAAAATACTGCCCCAGGACCCGACGGCTTACCGGGACAAGCCTGGATACTGGCCTTGGAGGCTCTCGGGCCTCGACATATGGGGCTCCTAATCGCATGCTTGGAGGAGGGCCAGAACAGAAACTGGTCCTCATTAAGAACTTGGGGCGCCCTGCGGAATCTCCGTCCACTTACCAGCCCATCGTGCTGCTCGACGAGGTGGGCAAGCTCTTTGCAAACCGCCTCGTCGGGTGGCTGGTGCGGGTGGGGCTGGATTTGGCGGAGAGCCAGTTTGGTCTCCGCGGGGGATGCTCTACGGTGGATGCCACAGTCTGGTTCCCAGATAACGGCAGAAGGTGTTCACATCGACGTAGAGTTGACGATGAAGTGCCTGGGACTCGTCCTCGACAGCGGGTGGAACGTCGTGGATCATTTCTGACGTTTGGCTCCCAGACTGGAGCGGTCTGGGGCTGCCTTGAAGCGGCTCCTGCCCGATCTAGGGGGTCCAAACGCTTCCTGCTGGAGGCTCTACGCGGGGATCGTGCGGTCCATGGCCCTTTACGGGGCACCGGTGTGGGCGCGTACTTTGAGGCACCGGCCCCCCGCCGGTTGACGCGTCCCAAAGGTTCATGGCCATCCGGCTGGTCCGGTTATACCACACGGTCTCCTGCGAGGCGGCGAGCCTCCTTGCCGGATTACCGCCATGGGATCTGGAAGCAAAAGCCCTCATGCACGTGTGGGAGTGGGGCGAGGAGGAAAAACGCCGAGGGGGCATAACTCTGTTGCCACGAGAAATCACGGCACAGCGGGCAGAGCTCCGGCGAGATTTTTCGCATCCAGCCCCGGTCCAGGACATGGTACGGAGCTAGAGGGAATGGAAAGCCGTCACCTCCTTCTGCGAAGCAGTAATGCTCGCGAAGAAGGAGGCGGAGTGCGTGAGGGAGAGAGCCTTGATCCCTCACGCCCCTAGTTGCCGCAGGAGACGCAATGGGCGTCGGGGATCGCAAGTAGATTCCCGGCCACCATAGGCGCGGGCTTGCGGACGGCGAGCAATGGGAAGCTCGCCATCCGGTAAGGACCAGGCCCGGGTCGATGGCGCGTCGTGTTCCACGCGCGCCTAAAAGAGATGTCAGCACCAAATGACGGGGTCGGATAGGGCCGACGCTTCAGGGTCGCGCAGAATTCGGGCAACTGAAGGAATACTGGTGGGTTTTAGTCAGTAAAAGTTTGACACGCCCTTCGGCTCCACCCAGAGTGGGAGAAGTCATTTGTTGATTTCCCAACAAAATAACAAAAAAAGGATATCAACATATTAAACACTTATTTTTGGGAAACGATTGCTACTTTCGAATAAAATTATTCAAGACTAGCTGTGCCCGCGAATTCGGTCGCGTGCATGTCGGAAAACAATATGTGTCGCATAGAGAAGGTGTGCCACCTCTCCATTGAAAATGTCTTTCGATCTTGCCAGGTTGGAAGCGCTACCTGGGGTTTTTACTATCTATATGGCGAGGGGGCTGGCTAATGGCTGATCTTTGCATTATGCTAGTGAACGGGTGCTTGCTTGTTTTATTATTTTTACAGTAATTGTTCTGTTCATTTATTTTACATTGATCCTAGTTTATCATTTATTTATTTTATTTGTTTGTACATTATCCAGTATTGCATAAGTAATTTACCATGCCCTTAAGGCCTAGAGGCTTTTATTTATGTATTAAGTTTTATTTAAAAAAAAAAAAGTTTTGGTATTGGCGTGGCTAGCTGACGTATGGCAATTAATTTAATTTATTGTTTTGGTACTTACTTACAATTGGTTAAAATCCAGTTCTTCTAACCGAACAGACAGCTGTGCTGCTGGGGAGTTTGTTGCGCCACTTCTTCTTCCCAGATAAAGTACTAGGAAGTGGTGAAGGGCGGGCGTTTTGGGGTCTGTCTTATGTAATTTTACGTTCGAAAAGTGCTGATTCTAAGCCTAATTTGAATAAATGACTTTTAATTTTGATTCTACCACAGCTTTCGTATGCAGTCACTGCGTGTTCAGGGTTTATAATATCAAAGCGACGAAGTGTCACTTTTGAGAATAAATAAAAATCAAGGCTTCAGGCTGCAGGAAAAAAACGACATATTATCAACATAATAATCTTATTATTGCAATTTCTATTGTATCTGTGTATCTTTTGTTGGAGATCCTAGAAAAATGACACACATTACGAAAATTTTGCCTCTTTTTACTCCCGAAAAACACAAAACTTACACCTCCACTTTAGAATTAATACAGTATCAATGTGTCCACCGTTAAACGAAACTTATCATAAAATTACTTGCATAAAAAACACTACAAAGTGCAAATATCTTTAATTTGTAAAGTCGTAAGCAAGGAATTATATATATTTGGAAGTCAATAACCGCGTTTTAATTTTTTAATTGTGAAATCTACCAAACTGAAATTCATGTACTAATTTGTAATGATACTAAGCACACATACCGTACACATTTTGTAGGGTATGTGAAAAAAAATGCTAAGTCGTAAGTAAGTCAGTTCTGACTCGGTTGTTGTACGGTACAATAACCCAGTCATAATAGGTAGGTATATTGTTCGTCATTGAAGAGTTCCGTGACACTACGGTTTCTTCGCAGTCCATGATCAGTAACAGTTGACCACTCTTAGGTACTTAAATAGGTTCTGTGTTTCATTTTCCGTACGATTACCCATTTACAAAACAATAATCCTCCGAGTAAATTGGCTGTGTGACAGACGGACAGGATGAACTGATAAGAATTCCGTTTCTATGTGCTATTTGGCTACTTCTTCAAAAGATTCGGGAGAGAACTTAGTGAGAACTTAAATGAGATGAGATCTCTAGAAAGAAATCCAGAACCAAATAATAAAAGGCCCAAGTCCCGACTTCTGAACTCTAGAAACCAACTACGAAACTACTTTATTTCCAAAAAAATTATTTAAAAAAAAACAATTTACTTCAAAAACTTAGTATTAATAAACGAATGAGAGTCAGTTTTCTGCAGAAAACCTTAACACCACGATTCAGAAAATCACGAAATTTGTTTAACGCCATCTATCGATAACTTACACCACTGTAAGACTCGCTCTGCATACAACTAATTTTTTAAATCAAACTGAACCCAATTTAGTTTAAAAATAAAAATGTTATGGTTTAAAACTTATAAATAAGTATTAAACATTGCATTATAAATAACTCCACATCAATTATTACCTTAAATTACCACCCTTTATTTAAAATTATTTAAGCACCACTAATCAACCACCAATCTAAAGCAATTTGTCTATCACTATCATCATTAACATTACTTTTTTTTAATGATTAAGTTACCTTTATGACGTATTATTTAATATTGTTATCACATAATATATTCGTTAGTACCATTAAGTTTCAAAAGATGCCATTACGTATAATATACATATATTATATCTTCTGATAGGCCAAAGCGATTGCTATGAAACAGAAACTAATAATTACTCAGATTTATACACAATATTTGAGTTTAAAAGTTAACCATATTGGTTTCGGACATTTTACGTGATACTTGATCTAATTAATCTCTCACATCCAACAGACAAAAGTTCAAAGAAATCTAGAATTGGCATCTATTGGTTTTCTTTATCACACCTACAACTTTATTTTTAATTTTTCCATGTACAGTAATATCTCCTCTATTGATTTATTATATGTATAGATAAATATACATAAAGAAAAGAAAGAAAAATATTTTATTTGGGACACGCACGGGGAATACAAATAGTAAAAGAAATAAAATGATGGAAAAAAAATATATAAATAATATAATAATATAGTATAATAGATGAAGATTATCAAAAACTGCGACAGTGAACACACATTTAAGAAAAAAAAACACTATTATCTTAAATCTATACTTTGTATAGTTATGGTTGTCTTAGTTCGGATGGCAGTATAGCAGGGCATCAATGTTGCACACATCTCCAGGGGTCTAACTAACTAGATTGTTGCTTACATAGCTACAATAGATAACTAAGGCTTTGCTCTAGATGTGGCGAGGAACGTGCCTATTCGCTTGCTATCCTGTGGAAACAAATTGAATGAAAAGCTATATTATATTGTCTTATGTTTTTCGATTAGGAAATATCATCATCGTGTAGATGGTAAATTTATAATTAAAATAAATTCAATTATAATTGCTCTACGATTCAAAGTATGAGAGGGTCTTTTTTAGCACTTATTTCAAGTGCTTGTATTTTGCTCATTAATCGTAAACTAAACCTTTGTTACTGCTAAAACGTTGTCTGTATTATATGTGTACCAAACAACGTAATGAGATAACAACCTAAACCATCTGGCTTACAGAATTCCCGTAATGAATGTGTAAACCTACTCTTTTTTTTTGTACGCCCTCCGGGTACGGCGATCGGAGGCATGCTATTGATAAGCTTATCTTATGAAAAAAATGCATGGAGATGTCTGTTATTTTGATTATTGTAAAATGATATGTTTTTAAGTATAGACAACAATAATTTGTGGAAAAAATGCTTTATTTTATAATTATGGCGTATTTTGTATTAAAAATTGGGCAAAAGACGATCGCCCTACTTTCAACTACGAAATAACAATAAATTACAAGGTAAAACTATACTAAACTATATATAAAGCATATTTCATAACAATTTCAATGACATTCTTTTTGTAGAGCTAATATGCGTAGTTTTTGAGATATAGACATTTTAGTGAACCCGTAGAAACCGCGCAATTTCACTCGCGCGGAGCTCAACAACTTTCGCGAAGTGATTTAATTGGCCTATCTTTTGATAGGCCAAACTGCCGTCTGCTTACTAAAAGGCCGATAAGTGAAATAACGTGATTTTGAGTTATGGCCTAAAAGGTGGGAAATAATGTCCCTAGATTTTTTTTAGACACAGCTATGTTACACATACAAAAATAATTGATAGCTGTTAAGCTTTCACTCTATCAGTGGTACAAATAAACGTGGTGTAAAATGTTATACCAAGAATAAACTAAGAATAAGCAAAATGTCTACCAATAAACCCGGTATAACTCAAACTTAGTGTAACGTCGGCGTAACTATTCTAACTAGCGTTATTTCAGACGCCACCCTAGTATAAGTCTTGCATAACCTATAAATAAATGGTTGATTGTGTTGTTTAAGAGTTCAGTTTTAAAAGATTTTTCTAAATTATATAATGGAAGTAAGAGCAATAGAAGAAAATGAACAAATAGATAATATAATAAATCAAATGCACATTTTAAGAAAGGTTAAAACATACGAAATGAAGAAATAGTTATTTGTTTTACATAGGGGTAAAAGTGTTTCTTGCCGTGAGTGCTTGGATTGAAACCTGAGCGTCGCGAAGGTTTCAAATCACGAAACGCTAAAAACTTTTACCAATAAGTGAAACACAACAATTTTCACCACACTACGAGGAACTTGCAAAAAGAAAGAAAACCAGTAAAATACGTATAGAATCTGTTTATTTAAATAAATTAAAAAGCGGATATTTTCGGTCCTGAATAACCAGATATTTTCGGTTGACAGGTTTTGAACGTTCCTAACTTTTGTCTTAAAACGTTTTTGTTCCTAACTCTTTGGTTTTATTTAAAACTTCGAGTAAATGTTTAATCGGAAGCCTTCGAATTTAAAACACTTATACACTCTAGATAACAAAAAAGGCTTTTACCGTCGGAAATCGATGGGTAAAAATTGCAAATAATAGGTAGTGTGGTGAAAAATCCATTTGATATGTATGACAATAAAAAGTTTCGTAGAAAATATAGATTTTCTAAGGCACCTGCCTTAGAAAATCTAAATTTTCTACGAAACGTTATGTTTGTAGACCAATTATTTGGTAACTCCTTAATTCAAGACAAACGTGAGGGCGGTTTGTCTTCTGTTCTTCAGATATTAATAGCTTTGAGATGTTGGGGTCGTAACCAAGTAAGTATAAGTATTTTACACGATCTAAATATTATTTTGCATGTTATATAGACTTGAACACCAAAGATTTATTATATCTGTCCATAATTACCTTAAATACATTATTTTGATTAACTTTCAGATACAAGATGATGCTGCAGACGTTCATGGTATTATTCAGCAGTTTGGCTCTACAGTGTGCAAACGAGTAGCAAGGGCAATATTAGAGAAAATATTTCATTATATTAAAATGAACATATCTTTGAATGACCAGCTGACAGTTATACAACAATTCAACAAACAACAACAAAATTACCACGAACGGAAATGTGAAATTGACAGAAACACGGTTGTCATAGACAAATTTCAGTTTTTTTCATAAGTTTATCTATGACCGCGACGTTGCCGTCTTGTGCCTGTGGCATAACTTTGGAATAGTTACACCGACGTTGTGACGAGTTTATTTGTAAGAAATTATAATCTCCTTATTCTTAGCTTATTCTAATCGTAACTATTCCTAGGATAAGTTTCGAATAAGTAACTTTTTATTTGTACCACTGTACAGGTTTAAATGAGTGCTAAGTGAAATAATATTGTTATAAAATAAGTTTTCGTGTTTTTGTCATGTTTATCCATCCCATGATGGGACCTCTTACAATACAAAAAAAAAACGACTGGCTGATATACTGGTGTCTTATAGAGTTGGAATGGAATTGTTACCGCCATACATTTACTTTGAGTCACAGTTGCAATGCAATGCAATTTGGAAGCTAAATAACAGTTAAATCACATAACCTTCTTTTTAAATTGTAAATTAATTGAAACCCAATGAACTGCATTTGTGAAAAGAACGTTATAAGACTTTTAATGTTATTGTTTAAAGAAAATTATATCATACAGATTTATGATCTAAAATACAGTTTCTGAATAATATGTGCACGAGAACTGTCTTCTAGTTTAAGAAATACTGTCTAAACGACATTGCTCTAAAATGAAATGGATAACTATGAAAAAGCTAGCCCAAAATATTGGATTTTGGGCTAGCTTTTTGTGCTTTTTAATTTATATGCGTGTAAAGTATGACAGGCGGGTAATAAAATTTTCTTATAAATATGTAAGTAATAATATAATTGTGTTAACCAGCTTTAAAGCATGTACCTAAATATTTTGATACATTTAGCAAAAAAAAAAAAATTCCTAAATCTTTTTAAAGTAATCTCCACTAGCCTTTATACAAAGTTTCATGAGTCTGAACCAGTTTGCAAAACACAGCCTGCTCGAACGCTGACAGCGAATCTTCCGGCGACGAAAATTGTAGTCCTTTTGTGCTGTGTTTTTTTTTTCGGGAATAATAGTTGGTCACACGGTGCTAAGTCAGGGCTGTAAGGAGACCCAGGAGTTTGACCGGCGTGCTGTCCAGGAAGTCCCTCGTTTTGAGCGCTGTGTGCGAAGGCGCGTTGTCGTGGTGGAGCAGTAGCCCGCGGAGCCCTGTGTTTGGTCACTTGTTGCTCACAATATTTAAAACTTCTGCCAAGCATTTGGTAGTATACCATTCAACGTTGATGCTTATTTGGTTCCGCCAAGTAGCCAGTCAAATTGAAAAAGCTCGCGATCAAAATATTCAAACCGTCGACTCACCTGTAATGATGTTTTAAACACGCCGAGACGAGCCTGCTTCAAATTTGTTTATCATATCACGGCACTTTCCACCCAGGCCTGCTTTTGAGCATCGGTGAGGTTGTGCGTCACCCAGCGTGGAACTATCCTCCTCACGCTAAAATGTACGGTGTAGAATTTCGTGAAGGTTTCCCGATCCAACCCGTAGTATGTGCTGAATCTCTTGATACGTAACTCGCCTATTTCTTCCGTAACAGCCGTCAAAGGGCGACCACTTCAGGGAAACCTTAGAAGGGCCTTCATCCATGAATGCTATTTGAATGCTATCGTACGATTCCTCTGGTTTCAGGCGACTCTTGAAATCGTAAAAAAATCATAGCGCGAAAATGTTCCCGGGCAGATCTATTTTTTAATGAGACACTATAATTTAAATTATCTCGCAAACAATTCTTGCAAAAAATCTTGCAAACGTCCTCGCCCGACCGCGTCCCGCGCGCTTTTTATCTCTAAATTCAATACTTTCAGTCACCTGGTGAAGGTGAGTTGGGTTTAAGGTTTCAGTTGCTATCAAGTCACTGTTAATTAAGAATACAAAAAGAGAAAATAATAACCAGTTCTTCTTTTAGGCACTGCAGTTATCCATCTAAATGGTGATCAATTTTATGTCTTGGTGTAGCAAAATAAAATAATAATAACGACCAGAGATTCCGTCATTCCAAACGCATGCTAACGGTGTAATGTTGATTAGTAATTTGACCTACAGGTGCAAATGTGAGGTTAAACGTTGTTAATCTGGTGTATAAAATACTTTCGAAACTGCCTAATCTTGGTAACATTATACTTACGTACTTTCGGAAAATCAACCCTGTACAAAATAATTTCGTAAAAAAACATTTTTACAAATTGCGCGCTTTAATATACTTCCGTTTATGAAATATATATAAATTGCAAGCCTTACAGTAACTCACGCGCTTCAGTAACTCATTACCAAGTTGAGCTTAATATATATTAATTCGCTTTACATGCTTCGTTATTGTGAAAACTAAAGTTGACAAATAATTAAATTTCAAAATCAGACATCATCGCTAGTTCCATTTAGATCTTGGAGCTCTTTTGAGTTTGATTCGATAACTGGAGTGTGAGAGGTGCGGGGGCATACCGGGAATGTACATAGACGTCTTTTAACGATGGAAAATGACTACACCGCTTTTTTGTATTGTATGTGTTGACATATTATTTGAAACAATCTGAACTAAATAACGGTCTTTTAGAATGCTCCAAAGACATGTTGCCTTAGCAACGTCTAGCCAGCTAAGTGTGAGTAACGGTTTTGTAGAGTGGTAATTGAAGAAAACTGTCTTTTGGATGTCATATATACCAATGCGCCTTGTATAACTATAAATCATTAAAATGATAATTTTTAAACAGACGGTTACGAGCGTGTAGCCTTATAGTGTTATGGTATTCGTATAGTGTTAAAAAGTGACATAACCGTATTTGTATAAGTGTTGAACGATATTAAAAATGATGAATTTAGCCGTGTGTGTAGTCCCCAGATCTTTAACGCAAATAAAGATAGATAAATATGGCCCAGACTGAACGATAGAGAAAAAGTTGCTCTTTTACGTAGTGTATATTGTTGTGTGACTGCTGAGCATGAGGTCCTGGGTTCGATTCCCAGGTCGGGCAACGTGTTATTGGGTTTTTCTATCTGGAATTTCTCAGTAGCAGCCCGAAGTCTGGATTTGTGCCCGGTAGATGGCAATAGGCTCGCCCCCTATTACATGGGACTTAAACATAACTGGCGAAATGTGGGTGTACTATAGGTACGCCTCTGCCCAACCCTTCGGGGAAACAAGGCGTGATGTTATGTATGTTTATATTACTAAAATTTGATAAAATGTCACTTAACGGCCTTTTACTAAACGGACGGCGGCAAAGCGATTGCTATGAAACAAAACATACTAATTACTCCGATTTATACACAACGTTTGAATATATAAGTTAACAGAGGCAGGTACATTTTTTTAATGAGACAGGATATTTTAAATTAGAACGCAAACAACGTGGAGGGAAATTTAGATATTGGAACGTGCCTATTTTTACTTACAAATAATGATATTTTCAAAATAGACTATAACGGGCCAGTCTCTCATACATAAAATGTTTTTCGCAATACTTTCTGAGTGGTCTTGTATCTACTGCTGTGTATTTTAACGGGTTCCTGGTAATTAATACACGTACATGTACTTTAACAGCAATAAATTTCATCTCACACTTCTGTCTCTGGAAAATGTTTTCATAGTGGGTATACAGCTTGAGCAAGTGTATATTTTTTAATCCTCGTAGTTTACTAACAGATTAGACCGATTTTTTAAAATAATAAATTGAGTATAATATTATCGAGACGGTCAAAGCCAAAGCGTAAGCGCAGCTAATCATTGGATTGGCCCATCAGTCAGTGGCAACAACGGGATCGTATTCTTGACGTCTTACCATACGTAGCAAAATCGGAACGTGACTGTGAGATTTGATTCGTAAAAAAACTAATCGATTATGAGGATGCAATGAATTGAAAGAAACAATCGGCAGATATCAATGAATCTGTAGACGTAACGTTATAAAAACTTCACCTAACTTCAAATGTGGAAAGCAATTATGTAGTTAGTACCTAATTAGGTAGGGGCTAGGGCGGTTCTTGTTTTATTTTGTGTCAGTGTTCTTTATTTTTATGTTATATCTTTATGCGTCACGTTTAGTGCAAATAAATGTGTTCTTTTAGACTTTTTTTAAGGTTTTCAAGCAGACGAGTCACGTGAGCAGGACGTTTCGTCTGGATTTGTGGGTAGGCCCAAAGGGCTACCCTACATTATCACTCCTCCATATTATCAGATTTTCTTTTCCACGACTTAGAACATTACCGAAGAAGCACTAGAATGGGGTGATTGACATACACTTATGTAGTTATCATCAATAACCTAGAAACAGCAAGGGATTTAACAAAGCCTGGGGGGGGGTAAACATCAGAGAATCGTCTAAAATGGACATGAAATGAAGAAGGCTTAATCGTCTGAAACCTACAGCAAAAAAGAAGTCTGATAAAAGTTGGAAGTGTTTTTGTTTATAAATAAGTAGTAAATGATTAGTATTTTCTTTTGGATTGGACAACGTGAAAATCTAAATGGTTTTCAGGAAAACACAACGTGAGAAGACTGTACAGAGTGGACCAAAAATCCGTTACCATTTCAAATAGTCATAAAATGTAGGAATAAAAAAAATATATGATAATATTGGTCTACCCTGTATACAGGATAAGTTTTTAACCAGTGCGCAAACTGTAACCATAAATTCAGCACATGATTCTAGACCCCCTAGCATAGACATTTTCAAAAACTGGTGTTTCTGTTAACTGACCAGCAACATTTTTGTTCTTCAGATAGATCAGGTCAGGTGCGGTCAATGGATGAACGTAAACGAAGCAAAAAGAGTATGTAGGGATCGTAACAGGTGGCGTTCTGCAGTTTCTGCCTACCCCCATGGGAACCTACCTCAAAAGGCTGGAGTTTATGTATGTAGTCTTAGAGGATTTGACAGCTTAGAGGGCGGGGACATCACGTCTCTGCGATGACGCTGTCAGTGGAGGGGAATCACCTCGTTCACTTTGGCTGCGGGGCTCAGATAGGACGGATGCGTTTTAGTGACCATTAGAATAATTATATGCTTGTCCGCTACAAGCATGTTATTATTCTGATCTCTAAGAGTTGTGATATAAATATAACTCAGTGTTCCAAACTAATTGGCTACGTTACGAGCAGTCAAATCTCATTATACCTAGTATAAAAGATCACGAAACATTAAACCTCCCGAATCTCAGTAAAGTATCTGCGACACTAACCTATGCATGCGTTGGCCACTTAACTGAGTCACAATGTTTTCACACAACATCAGTCATTCCTACTAGCTATCTACGTTGTCAGATGACACACGACGTTACACGTTATCAATAAAACACAAATGAGCGGGTTTTGTAACTATATCCAATTACATAGAATGCGAGGCTTAGAAAAAGCCTGGAACGCAAACAATAGAGATGCAAATAGTGGCTCTTGGAAATCGTTTCTTAATTAATATACCCAGAAAGTTTGTATTAAACAATTGCATACAATCTTTTATACTATCGCTCCCTCGTCTCGTTCAGCGCATCTCTCGGGTTATTCGTAAAATATGCGGAACCACGGGAGAGGCCGCAGTGAAGAAATGCTTCACTAATTAAAATACTGAAAGTAAGAACGTGGAGCGAAACGAGTGAGGCCGGGTAGTAACGAAGAGCTACAATGCATTCCAATGCACGCATGTGCATGTTGTACAATGCTATTGAAGTTGCTCAGCAGTTTTTGTTCGATATTTTTAATGAAGCAAGGAATGGTTTTGTACCTATATATATATCTCGTCGAGTTCTGTTTTTGAAAGCGAAATATCTCTATTTCAAATGAGTAAGGTACTTTTTTAAGTAAACATGCCGAATGAAAATTTAATATAAATATCTTCCTACCAGCATTCCAAATAAAAGCAAAACCAATTTCAAATCGAGTTGTCTGAAAACTTCCACATTAATTTTACAGCGAAAATTAAAGCTATAGTTCACCGCAGGTTGTCAATTTTTATCTAATGTTCAACATGCCGGGCGCCGGAGCCCGGAGAAGGAGGTTCGGATCCCGAACTCAAGTAACGAGAACCTTGAATTTTTGTCCTTTACACAGGTTGATGTTTAACTTCGTCTTGGACTTTTTGCGTCAATTTTGTGACTGCTACTGGAAATTTTGCGAGAAATGCCAATAGCAGGAGATTCGGTTTTTTCGATCCACAATTATAGTATTTTCGCATTTCAGGTTTATTTAATTCTTTACTTTATTGGGTCTTAAACATTACAATTTAGGTGTGACAGCACAAATTAAAATCTAGATAAACTACACGTTTTGACCCTAACCAATTTCCGTTAAATAATGAGTGCGTTAATTATAAAGAAAAGTAAGAAGAACTCGTTTTTTTTTGGAATAATACGGGTTAGATAGCAATTGGCGTGTCTCTACTCTACAGTTACTCTCCACTAGCCTCTACAAAGTTTCATTCGTCTGAACCAGTTTTCGAAACACTTTTTCTAGTCCGCCGTAGTCACCTCGTTAACAGTCTGCTCGAACGATGACAGCGCATCTTCTGGCGACGAATATTGTATCCCTTTGAGCTGATTTTGATATTTTCGGGAATAAAAAGAAGTCACACGGTGCTAGATCAGGGCTGTATGGAGGATGTCCCAGGAGTTTGACTGGCGTGCTGTCCAGGAAGTCCCTCATTATCGTGGTGGAGCAGTAGCCCGCGGAGCCCTGTGTTTGGTCGCTTGTTGCTCACAACAGAGAAAACTTCTGCCAAGCATTTGGTAGTGTAATATTCAGCGTTGATGCTTGTTTGGTTCCGTAAAAGAATTGACACCAAATAGCCAGTCAAATAAAAAAAGCTCGCTCGCGATCAAAACCTTCCCCCCGCTTCTAAATCGTTTCACTTTGGCAGACGTAGATTTCTTTTGGAACACCCAAATCGTCGACTGGCGATGGCGCTTCGTTTCTGGATTTTATTGATAAATTATAATAGTAATGGATTTTTTTTTATGGGATTGCAAAATTTACAAATGTTGCTTATAAGTGTAGTTTGTTTTAGGTTTAACTTTACAATAAAGACGGGTGAAGTACTGTTCTCCTAGATAGGCTAGAATTTAGCCTGTGTTAAGGAGAGATAGAGCCGGTCTCCTGATTGGCGGATTATTATAAAAATATTGTGTTTTAAAATGTATAGTTTCAAACAGTATCTGGATAAAAATGTAGTTACTGTACAATAGTAATCTATAACAAATAAAGAGGTTTAATTTCATCCACTTATGTTAACATCAATTTACAGGAAAAATTACTCCTGTATCGTGGGTGCGTTTACAAAGCTTCAACTCATATACACAAACAGCCAGACCCGGAACAACTACCTGTAGGCAATACAAATATTTGTTCCGTGCGGGAATCGAATCTGCGACACGCGGAACAGCAGTCGATTGCTCAGCCACTGAGCCAGCCGGTTCGTCATTTATAATTAAAATATGGAATATGGATGTCTCCCTAGTTAACTATAAGAAACCGATTGATTTGTTGTTTCGTTGCAACATGAAAAAAGCACAAACAAACAAAGTTCAGAAGCAAACAAGCACATTTTAAATAATATAAGAATGGAAGTATATATATGTCCTTAGCTAACTCTGTGCGAAAAACAGATCGATCTGTTGTTTCGTTGCGACGTGAAAAAAGCACAAACAAACGTAGAAGCAAAAAATAAAACGTAGAACGCGGTCTTGATACTAACATTGTTCTTGAAACTTCATGTCGCACTCGGTGTCGAGTCAAAGACCGAGCACAGGTCACACAAAAATGTTCCACAGTTCGTAAAAAATCAATCAATAACAATATCTAGTCCACAAAATAAGCCGAAGTCGATAGTTGCAAGCGTAGAAACACCAGAAGTCCTTTAGGAATGCGTAAGTCGTCAATAAATAAACAGCGGAGTAACAATTTAAAACACGGTAGTACAGCACAGCTACAAAAAACTGACTGCTAAACAGTCAGTTTTTTGTAGCTGTACTCACACTAGATATATAATGGAATCTAGAAGCACCGGCACCCATCTCTTTCCAACATATAGCGCTGTCTCTTATATTATTATGCTTGCTGCTCCTGCGCTTACAATAAAAAAACAATGGCAGCACTTGGCGCAGGGTAGTAGAGGGTGATAGATAGATAGATAGATAGATAGATAGATAGATAGATAGATAGATAGATAGATATAGATAGATAGATAGATAGATAGGTAGAGATATATATTAGCCATAGATCGTGCGATCGATGGCCCTTTACGGGGCCCCGATCTGGGCGGCTGACCTGACGGCCGCCAGCATCTCTGTGCTGCGAAAGCCGCAGAGAGCAATGGCCGTCAGAGTCATAAGGGGGTATCGCACGATCTCCTACGAGGCGGCTTGTGCACTGGCCGGATCACCGCCCTGGGACCTGGAGGCGAAGGTGCTCGCGTCACTTTATCGGTGGCGCGAGGAAGCGAGGGCGCGGGGCGAGCGGCCGATGCAGCGCCATATGGAGCAGCGTAGGTCGCAGCTTCGCGAGGTCCTGGTGGCGGAATAGCGGGACAGGCTTTCACGCCCTACCGCCGGCCTCGTCACCATCGAGGCGGTCCGGCCAGTGCTCGACCTCTGGCTCGCGAGGAGGCACGGCTCCCTGTCGTTTCGGGCGACGCAGGTGCTCTCGGGGCATGGCTGCTTCGGGAAGTACCTGTGTCGCATAAACAGGGAGCCGGACGCTCGGTGTCACCACTGCGTCGACTGCCGGGAGGACACGGCGTGGCATACGCTGGCAGAGTGTGCCGCTAGGGAGGAGCCGCGCCGTGCCCTCATCTCAGAAGTAGGCAGTGACTTGTCGCTGCCGACCGTAGTGAGTTCGATGGTGGGCAGCGCCGAGTCCTGGGACGCGGTGGTTTCCTTCTGCGAGACGGTCATCTCGCAGAAGGAGGCTGCGGAAAGGGAGAGAGAGATCTCGACTCTCGACCCGGCCCGCAGCAGACGCACCGGGCGTCGGAGGAGGGCGGACAACGCCCTCTTCCGGCCCCCCTAAATGGGTCCAGGGGCGACGGATTCGGGGACATCCGTCGCCCCCCAACATCAGGACCCGAGAAGGCGGCGCGCGTAGTGTTCCTCGCGCGCCGACCACAGACGTTGCGGGGGGAGTACACCTCACTCCCCCCGCCCGAGACGGGGCCCGCGCAAGCGGGCCGGCACCAGCCGGGGTTGTGGAAGAATAATGTGTTCCCGCGACCCCGGCGTAGGTGTGATATGGAAAACCTGGTTGGTTTTTAGTCGGTAAGAGTCCGACAGACCCCTCCGCCGTCCCCGGGGCGGGGGCATCCATGAGGATTTTCCAACCCGAAACCAAAAAAAAAAAAAAAAAAGGGTAGTAGAGGGGGTGTTGGGTCAGAGTAGGCGCACTACCTGGTCGACCGTGTGGGTTTTTCCACTTGAATTTATAAATGGTGGCTTTTGTCATTAAAAGACTAATCAATTAAGTTGTATTTAATATTTTATTAAATAAATGAAACCACTATAACACTTTCCCTGCACGAGATACCGAGTTAGGCACATACAAAAAAAATAACACTCATTGAGATCTTTCATTTGATATAGGTAGCAAAATGTTACAACACTTGGGACGAAACAGCCCATTGTCCTTTGGAATTAATCAATTTTCGTATCGAGGTCAGTGGGCGTAAGTTATTACTCTTATAAAATAATACATTGCTTATTAACTATTCTTTATAAACTTTAAAAAGAAAACAATCGAAAGCTTCTCATATTTTTCCAAAATAGTTTATTTAAAGAACAGAACAACTTTTGTTACGTAGTAGCTTTGAGCAATCTCAAAACAAAGTAGTTCTTTAGTAAATATTTCCTCGAGGTACGAGCTAACCAGTTTCAAAGGCTTTTGTAAAGTTTAAGTTAAAGAACCAAATGTAAGCACGCAGTAGAAACTAGACCTTAGATTTCTCAAAGACTCACGGAGTCGCTTGTAATAGTTTCTAACTAACTCAATTTTGGTTTTGACTGAGTTATCTAGGAGTTCTAGCTGGTTAAATTCATTGCACAATAAGCTTAGTTTTTAAAATGCTTGCATATTCGCTCACCGGTTAAGCTACGATTTAACTAGATCACGCAAGTCAAAAGTGGGTAAATAAGCGGCATGCAGCAGGTAATGAAAAGCGACTGTTGTCACGTCAACGACCACGAAAAGGTACAAAGTATGTGACACACTGTTTTGGTCATAATCATTGCAATGTCATGGCACTAGGTTTCACGGGAATTCCAGAATATCAAAAGTTAAACCAATATTTTTATTTTCCTTAAATAGGCGCACGGAAACCCAATCAATAAAACCATCTTGTCAGGTAAGTATTATGTGGCGATTTTACTGAGCTCTGAAATAATAATTGTGCACTCATGTCAATATTTCAATGTGCCACGCACTTAAAAATAATTGGCAGGTTTTGGTATTGATTGTGAGTTGAAGGGTACACCATAACATTCAGTGAGATATAAGTTCGTGTTAATCTAATTTACTGCCACCGAGCCCAAAAAACCGTTCGTTTGGTAAGCTGTGGCAATCTATGCAGAAATAAAAGGCGTCACTTTTAAGGTGACAGTGAGGGCAACACGCCGAAATGGACAAAAAGTCGATTGCTGCCAACGACGCGGGTACAAATCGTTATTCATTTGTAGCAAGCGAGGCAATCCTAAAAGTAGATATTATCAGTGTTCTTTATTTATCATCCATCATAATTCAGGCAATGGCAATGCCCCGGGTCCAGCCCGGACGTGCCTGGCGCCAGGTGTGCTGGTGGTCGCCGGAGCTGACAGCTTTGCGCGAGGCGTGCGTGGCTGCGGGACACTTGAACACCAGGCACCGCAGGCTACGTATCCGCCCTTCAGGCGGAGCTGTACGAGGGTTACAGAGCGGCAAGGACCGCCCTCCAAGCGGAGATCCTGCGGGACAGGGCACTCCAGGAGACTCTGAACGGGGACCCGTGGGGTCGCCCCTACAAAATGGTGCGGGATAAACTCCGCCCATGGGCTCCCCCACTGAAGCAGAGTCTCCGGCTCCAGCTCGTGGAGGACGTGGTGAGCGCTTTGTTCACTTCGCTAGGGGAGCACACTCCCTCGCCCATGAATCCGCCTACTGCGGTGCCGGATGCGGACCACACCGCCGACGACGACGACGATGCTTCGGAGGTGACCGAGGTAGAGCTGAGAGTGGCGGTACATGTGCTTAGTGCCAAAAATACCGCCCCAGGACCCTTTTCCGGCTTACCTGGAAAAGTAGGGTTCTGGCCTTGGAGGCTCTAGGGCCTCGACTTATTGGGCTCCTAAGCGCATGCTTGGAGGAGGGCCAGTTCCCACTTCGTTGGAAGGCGTGGAAACTGGTCCTCATTAAGAAGCCGGGGCACCCTGCGGACTCTCCGTCCGCTTACCGGCCCGTCGTGCTGCTCGACGAGGTGGGCAAGCTCTTTGAAAGAGTAATTGCAAACCGCCTTGTCGGGCGGCTGGTGCGGGTGGGTCCGGACATGGCAGAGAGCCAGTTTGGTTTCCGCAGGGGGCGCTCTATGGTGGACGCCATCCTGCGCATGACGGAGGATGCTGTGGCCCGGGGTGGGGTCGTCTTAGCGGTGTCTCTAGACATCGCCAATGCCTTCAATACCCTGCCCTGGAGTTGCATCAGGGAGGCATTGCGGTATCACCGGATGCCGACCTACCTCTGTCGCGTGGTCGAGGCCTATTTGACGGACAGGGCCGTCATCTACCCCGGTCAGGGAGGGGGAAAGGGGTTCCGACGAGAGATGTCGTGTGGTGTCCCACAGGGATCGGTCCTGGGGCCGCTTCTGTGGGATATCGGTTACGACTGGGTACTGCGCGCCAACCCTAGTGGTGTCAGCGTGGTTTGTTACGCTGACGACTCGCTGGTCCTGGCACAAGGGAGGTCGCATCAGGCGGCGGCCGATCTAGCGATACTCGGGGTTGCGACAATCGTCGAGAGGATCCGGCAGTTGGGACTCGAAGTGGCCCTGCACAAGTCCGAGGCCATGTGTTGTCATGGTCGGGTCCACGCGCCACAGTCGGGTTCCCAAATAATGGCAGGAGGGGTTCACATCGGTGTCGAGTCGACGATGAAATACCTGGGACTCGTCCTCGACAGCCGGTGGAACTACGTGGAACATTTCAGACGTTTGGCTCCGAGACTGGAGTGGGCTGAGGCTGCCTTGAGGCGGCTCCTGTCCAATCTGGGGGGTTCAAACGCCTCCTGCCGGAGGCTCTACGCGGGGTTCGTGCGGTCCATGGTCCTTTACGGGGCACCGGTGTGGGCGCGTTCTTTGAGGCGCCGATCAGCCCGCCGGTTAAACGCGTCCTAAAGGGTCATGGCCATCCGGCTGGTACGAGGTTACCGCACGGTCTCCACTCTCACGGCTTGGCGGTGAGCCTCCTTGCCGGATTGCCGCCATGGGATCTGGAGGCAAAAGAACTCGCGCACGTATGTGAGTGGCGCGAGGAGGCAAAACGACGGGGTGTAACTCCGCTGCCGCGAGAAATCACGGTAAAGCGGACAGGGTTCCGGCGGGATCTCATGGCGACATGGAGGGTGCGATTGTCGCAACCCAGTGCTGGGCATGGCACAATAGCGGCGGTAAGTTCCCTCTTTGAGGAGTGGTTGGAGAGACGCCACGCCGTCCTCACCTTCCGCCTGACGCAGGTCCTCACCGGACACGGTTGTTTCGGGTTCCTGTTTCGCATAAGGCGGGAGGAAACGCCCGGGTGTCACCATTGTGTAGATCGCTCGGAGGACACGGTGGAGCATACGGTGGAGGTATGCCCAGCTTGGGCGGAGCACCGCAGTGTCCTCGCGGAGGCGATCGGCGGCAGCGATCTCTTGCGTCCGGCCCTGGTCCAGGCCATGGTACGGAGCGAGAGGGAATGGAAAGCAGTCACAGAGGAGGCAGAGCACGTGAGGGAGAGCCTTGCGCCCTCACGCCCCCAGTCGCCGCACGAGACGCCCTGGGCGTCGGGTGTCGCCTGCAGATACCTGGCCACCGTAGGCGCGGGCTCGCGGACGTTGAGCAATGGGTAGCTCGTCGTCCGGTAGGGACCAGGCCCGGGTCGACGGCCCGTCGTGTTCCACGGGCGCCTCAAAGAGATGTCAACACAAAATGACTGGGTCCCGATGAAAGAGAAACCGTGGCTCTGGCACAGGCAACTGAAGGATTACGGGTTGGTTTTGGTCAGTAAAAAGTCAGTAATTTGATGATTTCCCACCCAAAAAAAAAAAAGTTTGCTTTCCCAAAACGTCTTCCAAGTACCATGGAATATTTAATTATATATGTAGGATCGCCAGGATTTAATCCGTTAGACTCAGACACCATGTGGGCAAAAGATGGGTTTAATGCAATGAAAACACACTAGGGGCGATACATTGCTTTTATTAAAATTCCAAATCACTATTAATTCAAATAACTCCGATGCGATCAAAAACTCAATATCTTCCTCGCCGTAGGCTTAATACATCACGACTCTGTAGAAGCGCGCTGTTCATGTGGGTAGAACCCGTGATGTCGCCAGTAGCGCGCTTGTGATTCGTTTCGTGTCCGTACTAGACTAATGACCGGATGCGATATATATGTAGCTACAAAGTGCCGATGTTCATGTTCTAATACCATCACTAAATTTATATTGGTTCGTCTCTTTTTAATTTTACCTTTATAAGAAATCGTTTTCCTTAAAATTTCCTTCATTCTTTTACAATAGCTTTTTCTATTTGCACCTTGGAATGTTATAATAAACGCTAGGCGGGGTGGAGTTGAGTTTTTAGAAGGAGTGCAAGTGGATACTCGTATTGGGAATTCCTCTTTTTAGCGCGTATTCAGGTAGTTGCGTTATGATTATAACTAGAGCTTAGTGGTTTTATATTCTGAAAGCTTATTGATTGCGCGAAGAACGGATAATAAGCTGCAACTGCTGTAAGGAATGTAGACATGCATTCCTCACAGCAGTTGCAGCTTATATGTATGTAATTAACTTTATTATAGTGAGCTCAATTACTTACTGGCTCACGTGCACAGTGACCAACTTCTCTCAGAAGATGAAGTGAAGGTTGCTGATGCACTACATAACGTTTGTAGTAACAAAATACCGCATTTGATTGCATATCTGCTTACGCGGGAAGCGAGTCACATCTAAATAGATATGCTCTATACTTAACTTAACTATACTGCCTTTCCACCGATTTGTGAGAATTACTCATCGCTCGATAAATTGAACGTTTTTAGGCTGACAATGTAATGCCATGTTTTATTGTTGTAAAGACAATAAAACACGGGGGTACGGGGTACGTATTGACATAAAGTGACGTTTGTATCCAAGTAAGATATAAGCTTTAAGTACGCCTAACATACATAACATACCTTAACTCAAACATAATAAGGATGAATAGGTAGAAGGATTTTTGACAAATTAAGAAAATGACTGCTGTAAGCCGACGTTCGTATGGACGTAAAAATATTCAACGCACTGCTCAGCGTCTAGAGTTGAATATTCAATCGTGTGTTTTTTTTGACGAGCTGGAATGCAGTCTGTTGGGTTCTTAATGCACGGTTCAAAACCGAGAGTTAAAATCCGGAACGCGATAAAATCCCGCCGTGATATTTTTACGTCCACACATCAGAAACATCAGAACAACATCTATAACATACATCTAATACAGTAATATTATTTACCAATGTTTTAGGAACTGTACAAACTATTATTGTGAAGAATATCGGGAAAGAGTAGTAGGTACAGTTTCCGTTGTTGATTAATTTAAAATCGATTGGAAAAATGCTTTTGATAGCTAAATTGCATTCATTACAAAACCAGTTTTTCTCTAAACCCACATAGATAGGTACAGTTGTTTTCTATACAATGGATTTGTTATCTGATAATACCTACGTTAATCTTTACCAAAGAATATGCAAAGAACACGAAAATAAACCAGAGACAAAACAAATCTGGTTAGAAATTTAAATTGTATTCCAGAAGTATTTTCGACTGTTCTGCATAGATAGCAGACCTTATTAAAATTAACAAAAAAAGGGACAATTTTAGAAGCCAAGTGACGATAAGCATCTAATATCAAATATTGTGAACAGAACTTTGTCCCGGAAGCAATTTAGGAGAACGAGCCGAAACCATAATGCAAATGTAAACATCAATATCTCTTCATTAATTTGTTGAGCATGGTTTACATCCAGCCCTACCTGGTACAGAAAAAAAATACATATCTAAAAAGCGAAAATAATGGCAGTAAAGAGAAATACGATCGTAAAGACAAACCTGAAACGAGCGATCAATTCATAATTTATCAAAGTTTCAATTTGTGACTACCATAAAGCGAATTCCTAGCTGACCATAATGTTCAAAACAAACATAATAGCTCCTACGGGTCGCAGGGTTGTCCTCAAGTCCTTAAGTATTCAGACATTCCCAAATATAAGTGGTATTCAGTTATTTACGAGTATTACGAGCGCCCTCCCGTTAGTGAGGTCTCATTAGCTACTGGCAAACACAGTGAAGAGATAATTAAAGAAGACAAGCAACTGCTTGGCAAAATTATGACAACATTGAAAACCGTAATGAATTTAACGCCAGCGAAGTTTTGGAATGAAAACCATATTTGGGAAATATTGACTCAAATTAAGAGCGAAGATAACAGGAAATAAGCAAAGCTCATATAGCCGTCGAGGCTGTACGAAAAGCATGAAGCTCTTTTTACATAGTCGGTTGGTTTTAATGATGGTTGCTTTAGACTATAAAGCAACCAAACCACCGCAGCCAACCGAATGAATTAAACTGCGCAAGCTCATTTGGATCGACATATATTTGTTACCAAATGTTTTCAGTTTTGATTTCAGATTTCAGTTACAAAACGAAAAATCGAAACCGCCTAGCAATATTTCGTGTGACCAGTAATCCGTAGTCAAATGTTAAGAAAGTTGTCTCGTCAATGCAATGCCATGTTTTAAACTAAATATTGTAAGTTATACAAAGAAGGTACCCAATTATATTCTTTTAAAACGTTTACGTAATTAATTTTCTATGTAGCGGTCCGCCATTGGCTCTTAATGTGCCCGACTAGCCCCTACTGTCTATAAGTTTGTGCGTACCTACTTTAGAGAATGTTATAGAAAAGGTTAATTGCATTAGGTCCCAAGTAACATGGAAAGCGAATCATGTTATTTTTTTTTTTACCTGAAACAAGTTGACGTGCTTCATTCAACCACTGATTGATAAACTTGTATCCATAAACTAACCTCTACCAAAATCAGCACTTGGAGATGTACACGTATTACGATGCCGGCTAAACACTTGCTCCGATTCACTATTTATGAGTGTCCTATTTTTTGTAGTGACCTGAAAATTTTCGGTAGGTACTCAGATTTATTGTTACTCGTCGTAAATCAACAACGGAAACTGTACCTACTACTCTTTCCCGATATTCTTCACAATAATCACAGTTCCTAAAACATTGGTAAATAATATTACTGTATTAGATGTATGTTATAGATGTTGTTCTGATGTTTCTGATGTGTGGACGTAAAAATATCACGGCGGGATTTTATCGCGTTCCGGATTTTAACTCTCGGTTTTGAACCGTGCATTGAGAACCCAACAGACTGCATTCCAGCTCGTCAAAAAAAACACACGATTGAATAAGAGATACCATAACTATTTTTTGTTTGTATTTCTCTGTATAACTGTTTTTTTACATTCGAAAAGGGTTTTGGTGTATGTCCTTAATTGGTTTTTATTGTATTCCATTTTCGGTAATTGTTTTTATTTATTTATTTACGCAAATCTTACCCACAACTACCATTACAGATCAGCGATCCAATACGATAGAGTGACCAGTGGCCAGTGGGTTTATGATAATGATAAATGATATTATTTCTGTAAGGAAGTTTGTACAAATACTTTTAAACGTCAAACATTTTTTTTAAACTAGATGAGGCCGGCGCTTCCTATCTGACTACTCTGAGAAGAAAGGCCGAAACAAACTCAGAGGTCACTGGTCTCTTTTAAAGTCAAGAATTAATCTTGGTCAGATCATGTGAAGACCATGTGGATTGATGTCTGAAATGATCTTTTGAGGAAAGAACCACACAGATGGAGTGGAGCTGTCCAGCACTGTCCAGTCATTGCAGTTTGTCAGTAATAGTGCAGCTCAACTCAAAACATAAGGAGCTCAACGATTCGAAGAAAAATACCTAAGAAAGGACATTGGGTAGCCCGCCTAATTACTCAAACCGCCAGGTTTTTTTTTTTTACAAAATATGTATAAAACTAGCTGACCCCGCAAACGTTGTTTTGCAAAAATTTTTTTTAGAATTTTTTTTTTTTTTGAAAAATAGATGTTGGCCGATTCTCATAGATACCGGATAAGCACAAAAAAATTCATCAAAATCGGTCAAGCCGTTTCGGAGGAGTATGGCAACGAAAACTGTGACACGAGAATTTTATATATTAGATATAACCATGAAATGTCAAAGTGTATATAAAATAAAACAAAAGTTATCAAACAGAAAACCATATTCAGTATGCAAAAATTGGAGCAGGTCAGTCCCAAGCCTTTTTGTCCTCAAAATAATAAATTAATGAATCACCGCGCGAGCAAAACCAGTTGGAGCAGTTTGAACAATTTAAACAAGAATTTAAATCTGAAATCAAGGAAATGCTTCTGGCTTGGAAGGTCGACCAAGATGTAAATGCAGCAAAGCAATCTGTAGCGGAAATTGAGTTGATAGCAAAGATTAGTTCTGACATGTCAGAACTGAAACTCCAAAAGATTAAAATCCAAAACACTAACACCGAAATTCAAGAATCAAACATCGAGATAAAAAAATCCGTTGAATTCCTCAGCTCTCAGTATGATGACCTACAAAAAGAAATCAACCGCCTGCAGCAATAAAACATAGAATACAAGAAGCACTCCAAATCATTGGAAATGGCTGTCAGAGACCTTCAATATAAGTCCCGGTCGTCTAGTATAGAAGTGCGCAACATACCTTCTCAGGAAAAGGAATCAATTATAAAAGACATTGCCAACTTAGTGAACCTGCCGCTAACTGCCTCCCACTTCCGATATATATATCGTACCCCAGGGAACCGAGGCACCAGCAAACATATAATCGCTGAATTCTCCAAAGTCCAAACAAAGCTCGACCTCATGTCACGCGTACGAAACTATGACAATAAAAAGACGAATAAGGAAGACAAATTAAATACGGAGTTACTCGGAATATGGGGCAAAAACAACCAGTCTATGTTGAGGAACATTTATCTAATACAAACAAAAAGCTCTTCTTCCAGGCAAGCGAATTTGCACACCTAAGGAAATATGCATTCTGCTGGACCTCTAATGGCGACATTTTCTTCGAAAGCAACCCGGAGATAAACAAATTATCATTAAGTCTGAAACAACACTCAATCGTTTCTTACAAATGGCTAATATTCTCCAATCTACTATTACAGCTGACTTGAATGAATTTGAAGTGAATACTTACAGAATGCCCTGTGTTGAACGGCTGTAATTCGTATTATACAGAACGGACAGCCAATCAGAACGACGGTATTATTATTTATATATAAGAAAACATGAATTGTACTATTAAAGAAACTAATTTTCTAAACGAAAATTTCCTAACCTTTGAAATAACAAATAAACTCGCATTTGTGGCTGTATACCGCTCCCTGATATATAATACCAGAGCTGAGATCGACAACTTTTTGAATAGCGTTGACAATATCCTCTTGTCCCTAAAAAACTATAAAAATATCTGCCTAATCTGGGACAGAAATATAGACATCCGACCTATTGGTTTAGAGGAACGTGCTACCGAATACTTAACATTAAACGCCACTCACGGCCTGTTACCCGCCCACCGGATACCTACAAGAATTAATAGCTGCATAGACCATGTGATGCTCAAAACTGACAAAACAGCCACATTACTTGTGATTGAGTCACATGTTACAGACCACCTCCCAATTCTACTAACTTTTAATAACGTACTGCTCTCTGGTAGATCGATGCCGGCCTGCAAAAGACCAAAAATTTACTACACTAACCTGAAAACCCACATCGAAGCCGAAGATTTCTCGGAAGTACTTAGAACTAATGACCCTAACCTAGCATCTGGCACACTTACTGAAATATTGAACGCTGCTATAATTAGCCACACAAAAATAGTGATCATCCCTAAAAAAGACTGAAATATTCAATCTTGTATTACACCCGGTCTGCTACGATATATTCAATACGTTGTTTAAATAAGCAAGGAACAGTCATAGATTTATGACTTTAGGTAATTCCGTCACGGTAATAAAACGCAGCATCGTTGCAAAACAACCTATGATTTATATTCTCATTAAAGCCACTCCAGAATTGCTATGATTTTTGTAATTTGCTATAATCTCGCACTTCTTAAAGTATCTAGAAACGAGAGCTTTAGGCACTAGTCTAGCTTCTACCCGTAATCGAAATGTTATTATGTTATATTATTCATATCGTTTACAGGCGACCCTGCTTATTTTCGTTTTTTTTTTTTTAAATACTGACTGACATTTGAATTATTACATTGTGGAAATTTAGTTCAGATTGTGTAGGTACCTATTGCTACCAAAATTAAATAACCTGCAGTTTTTATAATAACGCTCTTGCCAAACAATGCATCCCGTTTTTTTTCATGTATTCAATAATGACAGTACAAAAATATAGTATTTCTAGTCCATCAGGCATCAATTAAAAGAGACTAGAAAATACTTACTGCTGATAAAACGGAAACAGTGTTGCACTGCAGACTGCTGTTGAGTGAAATATTATTATATTCAGACTATTGTACATTTTAATTCAATTTGTATTATCGTTTAAATAATTATTATGTATCAACTCCTACGAGAGTCTTTGGCATAAGGAAGCGGCGTCATGAGCTTTTCCTAGTCTGAACTAAGTCAGTCCTTTGATAAGTACTTAATAATATATAACCAATATTACGCTGGTGCACATTAATCCGTGTCTTAATAACTAATGGTACCATTTACCTCAATTACCCGGAACCCTGCTGACCGAACTGCACCTTTGTGTCTCAGTGACGTCATTGAGCTAATCAAATTGTAAGAGCCCGAGAACGTAATCAGAGGGGCTTTAAAGATAACTCGGAGTACAACGCAAACATTACGCGATATGAAGGATGTTCATTATATCAACGTGAAGGAGAGACGCAATGGATGCCCTAACCTAATTAGTGCGTCGCTGTGGATGCGTGATAACTGTAATTGATTAGAGTTCTATAAATAAATTACTTTCTAGAAGTTCTTGTATAAAAATACTCAAATACTATGTAGTATACCTAAGTGGTCAAATTTAAGCCCTCTTCCTCTCTTCTACTTTGCTGTGACCAATAGGGTCGACAATTATCATTACCACCATGATTCATCATTCATCATTCATCATTATACTTACCACCTAATTTGACATTGTGAAATGCAATAAATACGACGGCGCGTTCATTGTTTGCATGACGCCAAACTTACAGAGTTGATTACGCAACGAATTTGACAGCTGTCAACTTGACGTAACCCCGGGTACTGGGGAGGCGGCAAACAAGAAGAGGGATCAAGAAAACGTGTCGAAGCCGGCGTTGATTTATGGCGACTGTGATATTGTATTAGTGATCGATTCATTTGCGCTCGCGCCTCACGTACACGGTGGAACGTCCTTAAAAACGTAATTATGCAAAACGTAATTATTTGTGCTGGCATAATTAAATCCTTCAATGGAATTAAAAGTCAATTAAAACACACTGTCGTGTGGATAAGTGTACTAGTGAGCTAAACAGTGTTCAAGTTTGTTTTTAAATCCATCAAGTGGATAATGAATAAACACGATTTTAAACAATATCGATTGCAAAAATTATAACACGCAACTGTAAAGCGCATGAGTCATCGTGTCAACGATCCGATCTAGAGACGTTCGGAGATCATTCCTACGCCCTTCACCCTCTCGCTGCGCATCGTCGGCTACATTCGGCTGTACTTCGTAATAAACAGCTATTTTGGAGATCGCCTGCTCCTGCGCACCGCGACAAAGTTGATGATAGCTGAGTGAGTAAGAGCGACTTATTTATCCAGTTAATGCATGCCGCCTGATCATCATTATCTATTCGAATTTTGATTGCCAAAACCTACCTAATAATCGTCATAGATACCATACCCTGAAGCTGTAAAAATGATGATGCGACACTCACCTCCTAAAAGTCCAGCATCACCCCATGGCACCTCTGAACCGGATCTTACAACATTATCCACATCTACGCACGATAATTGTAATGTAACCCAGAGAACAAAAAAACGGGCAAACAATGAATTGGAGCGTATGGAAAACATGATGAAGGAAATGAAGACTATTATTACCGAGCTAGTTCAAAACAAACGCATCAAAGTGATAAAATGGATACCTTACAGTCCGTATTAGACGATATTAGATCTCAAAACTTGGCCATTAGTACACAAAATTCAGAAATTAGATTGCAAAATGAGGAAATTCAGAAGTCAATGGCATTTTTATCTGAAAAAGTGCCCAAAATATCCTTTGTACATCTCTGAAGTCCTCACCACCATGACAAGACGTCTTCATTACCTAGCACGAGAATTTATAAAGAATAGTGACTATGAAGAATGCTGGACGGCAAATGGAAAGGTATACGTGTGCGAGAAGCAGGGCATGCCCAGTAGATTGATCAAATCAGAAGACGATCTGAAAAACTTGCGCAAACGAAAGTGCCTAAGCTCCTTCATTTCATTACACCCCCTCTTGTTTAAATTACCAAAATCTGTTTTGTTTATAATTTTATGCTAAATATTACTAACCAAGAACTAATTTACACATATCTACACTACTACTTTAAAATCATATTAAGAATCTCATCATAATCAATCACAAATAAAACACACACTATTTCACTATTTTCACATTATATTATACATTATACATACCTCATACATACATACACGTAATAATTTGCACGGGCGGTTTACGAGAACACATTATGTTGCTAAAACACTTCTCCATAGAGCCATAATTTGAGTCGTAGTTGCATTAACTTCGAAACACAGAATTAAAAGCAATAATAAAAGTTTTAACATTGAGAAATACATCGTTAAACTTCTTTAATTTACTGAACACACAAAATATCGATTTAGTCTGTCTCCGATTCGGCGAACTATGACCTTGACAACTGTGTTCCGCCTAATTTTAAGCCAAACTTGTCACTCAAAATACTGAATCAAAATATCCGTAGGATTACAAAAAATATTTCAGGTTTCTATACAGTCCTAGCTAGAACAAAAATTGAATGGGATATTATTACATTAACAGAGTACTGGCTTCCTGGCACACACAGCATACCTGATTTGGACAGCTATGATCGTTATAGCACTATCAACAATCTTACACAAAATGAGGGTGTTGTTGTTTATGTTAGGTGGGAGCTCAAGGTCTCCGTAGAAGAACCCACATTCTTAAATGCCAATTGTCTCCAAAAAAAAATAGACCAAAATACATAACTTCTAGCAATATACATATACATCTAGATATCACAAACTATCTGAATTCCTTAAAATGATACCTTAACCAAGATTGCACGCTACAAAAAAAAAAAAAATTGCGGAGACATAAACATTAATATCCACGATCTATGCCGTGACCCAAAAAAAGCATAACAACCTAAACTTGTTGGCGTCACATGGTCTACTGCCTGCCCATACACTGCCCACCAGACAACAAGCATGTTTTGACCACTTGGCCTTAAAGAGTCAGCGGCCTGCTTCTACACTTGTTGCTCATTCTGCACTGACTGATCATTACACGGTATTGCTGTTTCTATCAAAAGAAACCAAAACTGCGGCTATGAGAGAAGCGGATTACCGCTTCTCTCATAGAGTCAATCACGACCACTTAGACATGGACATTAAACAACTAGACTTTAGTGACGTCTATAACAATCAAGATCCTCATGTAGCAGCAGAAACTATGGTTAAGCTAATAATACAAGTTATAGTGGTAAATTCATAATCATAACATCACGCCTTGTTTCCCCGAAGGGTTGGGCAGAGGTGTACCTGTACACCCACATTTCGCCAGTTATGTTTAAGTCCCATGTAATAGGGGGCGAGCCTATTGCCATCAACCGGGCACAAATCCAGACTCCGGGCTGCTACTGAGAAATTCCAGATAGAAAAACTCAATAACACTGTGCCCGACCTGGGAATCGAACCCAGGACCTCATGCTCAGCAGTAGCGATTGCGACCACTAGACCAACCAGGCAAATTCACAAACTACCAAAGTGCCAAACCGTAAAAAATTTGAAACCATGGATAACCCCAGGGCTTCTTCGCTGTGTTCGCCACGGAGACAATTTACATAAAAAATTAAAAAAGCGCCAGATAACTTTTGTAACAAATTATTAAAGAAAATAAAAACAGAATATGATAAAATCAAATAAGCAAAGCTGGAGCAAAGCCCAAGCAACTATGGGCCGCAATAAATAGTTTGACAAATAGGACTAATAAGAAAGAAACTCCATCTCATCTCTTAACACTGTCATCTACTCCAAAGATATCGGTTAATTCTGTTAACGAAATCTTTGCTCAAATTGGCAAGCAGATTGCGGAAAAAATAATAAGCCCACCAGAACCTATGAAATTAATCAACAACAATAACCTGAATTCAATGGTTTTACTGCAAACGGACGAAGACGAGGTTGAGGCATTATTAATGTCCCTTCGTAGTGATTGTGCACTGGGATGGGATGGAATATCAAGTAGTCTTCTAAAGAAATATAAAGCCTCTGTTGTGCCTCCGCTTACATATATTTGCAATCTGGCTCTCGCAACAGGTAAATTCCCTAAAGTCTTTAAAAGATCAATCATACACCCGATCTACAAGAGTGGGGACAGAAGCCGTGTCAGCAATTATAGACCCATAGCTGTTTTACCAGCCCTGTCAAAAGTTCTAGAGAGGATAATGAACAACAGGCTTGTTGAGTACCTCGAATAACATAGCCTTATATCTCCAACACAATACGGTTTTCGGTCTGGCAAATCAACGTTCGACGCAGTACATGATTTGACAAACTATGTTGTCACTAACCTGGACAAGGGGAAAAAGGTGCTGGGCATATTTTTAGACCTTGCTAAGGTATTTGACACGGTTTCTGTGCCCATTCTCAACCAAAAAATTTAGATTTTGGGAATAAGAGGGCTTCAAGTTGAACTTTTTGTGGACTACTTGAGTGAGCGTACCCAGTGCGTTAAAATAGATAAACACATTAGTGACGAACAAACTGTCTCATATGGCGTCCCTCAAGGAAGCATGTTAGGTCCCACTCTGTTCCTCATGTATATTAATTACCTGGGTATGCTCACACTCCCCAGGGGTAGGATTATAACATTTGCAGATGATACGGCGCTCCTCTTTAGCGCTGATACATGGGACGAAGTTTTTTCAAACGCGCAATTGGGCTTTAATACTGTGTTAAGTTGGTTACGCAGTAATGTTCTAACACTCAATGCGGAGAAAACCAATTATATAACCTTCTCTCTTAGAGCAAATGGTAACGTCCCAAACACCCCAGTGCCCTACACAATAATAGCACACGATTGTCCAAAACCGCACCATAACCATATATGCACCTGCGCTCACCTTTGCAGCACTAGACATGTTAAGTATCTGGGAGTTATAATCGATGGTACCCTTAGATTCCATGAACACATTGATACATTAAAAAGCAGCTTGCGCAAGCTAATACATATATTCAAAACCTTGAGACTGGTGGCTGATGACAAGTTTAAGAAATCAGTATACTTTGCTTTGGCTCAGTCACTCTTAACCTACTGTATCTTTGTCTGGGGAGGTGCTCCAAAAACTACAATGATTGAGTTGGAGAGAGCCCAGAGAGCTATCTTAAAAGTGTCTTCATTCCTGCCTTACCGCCATCCCACAGAGCTCTTATACAAGGAGGCAAAAGTTTTGACAGTGCGTCAACTATTTATTCTAAGCATCATCTTAAAACAGCACTCATTAAATAACTATCATCCCACGGCCTCATATCTCAAAAGACGATACAACCCCGTAGACCGCCGTCTACTACACCAATCAACTACCCAGTATTCTAAGCGGTTTTTCTGCCACTTAGGTGGTTTTCTATATAACAAAATAAACAGGATGTCACCTATAGTTAACCTCACTAAAACTATGTGCAAAATTAAAGTTACTGCCCTAATACAACACCAAAATTACGAGGATACTGAAAACTTCCTGACCTCTTTGGTGTAATTAATATCGCAGCTATAGCAACCTAACAAAATATAAACCCACCAAAAAGCGCCTAACACACATACACACACCCACACGTCGCTCACACTGACCAACACCACACCACACACACACACAACTCCACACATAAATAAATTATTAAACTAAATTAGTTTCACTAATATTTGAGCCACTAATGTTTTTATAATTCTTTTGTTGGTTGTCAGTGTACAAGTATATATCAAAATTAAATGTAAAACTTTGTAAAAGGGCGGAGACCTGATGTCCTGAAATACAGGCCTAGAGCGTAGTTTAGGCACCAGTCTCTCACAATATTACAGTGTTATCTGACTCTGATACTGTATGATCCCTTGCTAGATCGTACATTACTTTTAGATGAGGGATGAATGGAATGAAAGAAGGTTAAGTATTAAAAACACTACTATATTGTTCCAATGGTACTTAAAGTAAAATGAGCTTAATGGACTGATGGTGTGGGAATGAATTAAGTGACGTGGCCCTTGTTGACTGTAACGAGAACGCCTGGCTGACTTGATAGCCCAACGCGAACTGAGCTAATTGTTATGAGTTGAAATGAATATGTGGCGTAAACGGCTGAATTGCAGAATGTGCGGTTGCACCGTACATGCTCCTGAGCGGGAAGATGAAAATGAGATGAACATGAAAAGATGAATAACAAGGTGAAGCCAATTGGTCCTTATACTAGATGATTGACAAGATGTTTCCAATGGGTCGTTATTCTATGTTTAGAGTGTCTACTTGAACTCCGTTTTACGTGACATAGGCACTGTACACTTGTCTAACTTATGCACCTTTGGAATTTCACTGTAATCTGATACACACGGAATTTCACTCTGATTACGCGCACTAACACTATATTGAACCGTGGACGATGAGCTTGAGGGCCCCGCTTCTGCCCGTGCCGGTGTCGCGTAGTGAGCGGCCTGTAGACTCGAAAATGCGGCCCTTGCCACCTCGAGAGATGCGGTTCGCCTGTTACGCAGCCGTCGTACCATGAAGACTGCTCCAACCACCAACGAAACTCCGATCACCATATAAAATGCGGTGTAGTGATGGATATCGTGATAAGAAACTTGATTTGGCAAATTTTCACTTGCTTTAACAATGCGGAGTTGCTTCTTGATCTCGTCAAGCTCCTTGTCGCTCGAGAGGAGTGTAAAGTTTTCTATCAGTGGACTTGGGATGCCTACGTCTATGATATGATTGATTGGTTCTATCTCAGGCAGCTTGAAAGATGGTTTTATTTCCAAAGTGCTAAAGCCTTCTTTGCTTGAGTAAACCGTAAAACTTTCGGTTTTAATTAGACAGTCGTGTTCGACTCCCAATATGCCTGCTTTTACTAACTGCCCCGGCGACACATTATCGTCGCATAGAACTCTTATTTGACACTGACTACAGCAGAAAAATGCATATTTGTTTATTTTGCTAAGAGCTGTCCATTGATTCGAACATGTCGTAATGCTGATCTTGCATTTACTGGTATCAGGTTCTAATTCACATAACTTTTCCTCATTCTTGAGATGATAAATCGGCTTCTCTATATGACATAGATAATTTTCGAAATTGTCACGTAGACACATGTGGACATCGTAAATAGACATCAGTAAAAACGAGTCTTTCTTCAAATTGATTGCAACGTGTTCAGCAATCGGAGTTAAAGTCGCCATGCTTAAGTTACCTACAAGTTGAGGTATTGGAATAATTTTCATGATTGACAATGTATCTCTGGACACCAGAGGCAACTTCAATTCGAAGATTAAAAATTCTTCAGTCATTCTTGCTTTGACGGTCAATAAATGATAAATGTTTCTAAAGTTATTTTGTAAGTTATTGATCGGTAATGTAAGATCCTTGGAAAGATGAATCGATATTGTATTCAGAGTGTCCTTCAGTTGTTCTGGTGACAATAAATGATAATTGAGTCTCCCGTGATAAACATCTGTTATGGTATCTAATAAACTTGTTTGAATGGTTTTTAGTTGTCTTAAAACATTGCTTGTAGCAATTGCTCCCGTACTGAAATCTTTCATGACTCGATTTCTCTCTGATTCGTTCAATAAAACGTTCTCCATCTTATCTAACTTGATTGATAGTGAATTAAGCATCTTGTGTTGCTTATTAATTGCTTGCCCGTTCCTTTTCAAAACGTTGTATTCTGCTTTAATGACCGTTGTTTGTTGTTTCAAGAGCGAAAGCAAATGATTTTCATTGTCATGTATTGATTGAATATCTTGTTTATATTGCTCTGCGAATCTCTCATCAAGTACACCGAATAAGTCGTTTGCTAAATAACCTACAACGTTGATAAGGCCTCGCTTGCGGCGGCGCAGGTCTCGTGCGCGGCGCGTGCTAGAATGCTGATTCAGAAACAGGTGGTTATAATACTCGAGTTCTGAGAATTCATGCTGCAGTTGAACTTGTATGACGTCACAATGTGACATTTCTTTAAACTTGTCGCATAACTGATCCAAGTAGCTAAGATATTTACTGCATGCTTCTGTACCTTGCCAAAATGAATTCATGTCATAGTAAGTGACTATCTTCCATTCATCTCTGATTAATTGCATGTTTGCAATTATGTCAAAATAAAGACCTTGATTGTCTTTTAATGGTGTAACATTGTATGCACAGTGGGCTGTGGTCAAAATGCTCATGAAAGACAACAGTAACATTACCAGCGAAGAGAAGCTGTAGTTTACTTTTTTGTTTTGATATGGCTTGCCATCTTTCACTTCGTTGGAACGCAACTCTTGTTTGTCTATTCTATCATTCACCGGGAGAATAGACAGCTTCAGAATAGGCCTCTTAATAAGCCCATTCTTTGTTTTCAATGTGACCACCCTGACGTGGCCATCGGCACCGGGATGCAGCTGGACGACACGGCCAACTGCCCACTTCCCAGGTGGTAAGTTTACATCGTTGATTGTAACAATGTCATTTAGTTGAATGTCTAGTTGAGAATGTCTCCACTTGCTTCTTGCTGACAGCTGAGTGAGATATTCCGTATGCCAACGTTTCCAAATATCTTGTACTATCTTTTGAGTTAAATGCCATCTCGTCCGCATATCTGTTTCTGTTTCTATTATAGTCATGTTTTGATTAAGATTGATAAAGCTTGACGGAGAGAGGAAATCTAAGTCGTTGGGATCTTCTGTCAGTGGACACAGTGGCCTCGAGTTAAGCACTGCTTCTAATTGGGCCAGAACTGTGCTGAACTCTTCAAAAGTGAGCTTTTGCTCTCCAACTACTGTTCTTAAATGATATTTTAAACTTTTGACCGCAGCCTCCCACAGCCCTCCTGCTGTAGGCCATGAGGGCGCATTAAAATGCCATTCGATCTCCATGCTGGTAACTTCTTCGATGAAGTCTTGATCGAATGTTTCTTGTATCTGCTCCAGTTCTTCTTGTAAAATTTTGTTGGTGCCGACAAAGTTCGTACCATTGTCGCTGTACAAGTGTTTCAGCGAGCCCTTTCTTCCAGCCATTCTTCGCAACGCAGCTATGAATACTGATGATGTGAGGTCTGAGACCAAATCTATATGAACAAGCTTGGTCACCATACAGACAAATACAACAACGTAGCCCTTTGTGGTCTTGATACCACGGCCCTTGTTTGCCTTTATGAGCACGTGCCCTGTAAAGTCAACGCCTGTATGTTCAAAAGGCTTTGCAACGTTACATCTTCGTCTCATCATCGTCTTGTAAGGCTGATGCGTTGGAAGACCACTTTCTTAAATTGAACCCCCCTGATTTTAACAACGAGATTAAATCTTGCTTTAGTTTTACTGCTAACTCGACAGAATGCGATCCGTGTAGAACATCATCCATGTAGAACGCCTGCTCCAATGCCTTGATTGCAACACTGTCTACATTGTGTCTCTCATCTTCAGCCAATTGTTTTAAAGTCATCATTGCTAAAAATGGTGCGGCCTTGGTGCCGTATGTAACAGTGCATAGTTGGTATACCTGATGATGTATGTCAATGGTATCCCTCCAAATGTTTTTTTGAAATCTTTGGTCCTGTTCATTTAAACAAATGAAACGGAACATTTTTTCAATATCTGCCGTAAATGCTACTTGATATTGTCTCCACCTTAATAGTAAAGATTGGAGATCTTGCTGTAGATTTGGGCCTTTTAACATGACGTCATTCAAACTGATTCCAGTTTTTGTTTTTGTAGAAGCGTTGAAAACTACTCGAAGTGCTGTCGTAGTGGAATCGTTTCGCAATACACAATGGTGCGGTAAATAATAATCCGGTTGCATGTTACCGGACGCTGGTATCACATGTCCTAAAGTTTTGTATTCTTGAATAAATAATTTATATTGTTTTGCTACTTCTTCATTATTGTGAAATTTCCTTTCCAACTGTTGAAATTTCGCCATAGCTTTATTTTTAGACAATCCCAACTGTGTCTCAAAGTTTTCTTGAAAAGGCAATCTTACTTCATACATGCCATTTTCATGTCTTTTTGTGGTTTTCTTGTAATACTCCATGCATTGTAGCTCTTCTGCGGATAAATTTGATGATTCTGTGATGTCTTCGATCTCCCAAAATCTTTGTACTTCGTCCACTTGATTCAGGACTACGTTACAGTGAAAAGTTCTGAAATTGCCGCATAAGATCCATCCCAGCCGTGTCTGTTGCGCAACCGGTAGTGATAGATCGGCCCTGATAATGCCTTCTAAAATGATATGGGAATAAACATCGGCTCCCAAAAGGATGTCGATAGGACGGCTGACATTGTATTCTGGATCGGCTAGTTGCATGCCGGCCAGGTGTTCCCATGTTGGCTTGGTAAATGTACATCTTGGTAATTGATTAATCAGCGTGTCCATGATTACCACATCTGTGTTAAATGTAAAATCATTAAAATGTGAACAACATGTTATGTTCGTAACGCCCTTGCTACTGCTCTCCTTCTCTCCTATCCCGCAGATGACGGCCTTGCAATACTTTCTTGATAAAGCTAGCTGTTGTGTCGCTCTGGCTGAGATAAGGGAGGCTTGATCCTTGATTGATTGGCCTTGATCTATTAGCGCACGCATTTTGTGGTATGATCCGTCACTTGCTTGAACTTTGATCATTGCAGTTGCTAATAATGTTTCGATCACGTTGTTGCCTTGTTGCGAAACGTGATTTTCTTGCGATTCTTGTTTTTCCGTTCTAGTTGCTAGAACTGCTGACGTGTCATTCTCCGTAATTGGGTTACATGAAGGCTTAATGTGAAACGCTTCATTTAAAAGTGTGTTATGTTTGCCACGACATTCGCGGCAGCGTCTTTCTGACGTACATTCTTTACCCCATGCGAATAAAGAAAATTTTTGCACAAATGCAATCGTGTTATAGCTTGTCGTTTTGCACTTGGTGTCATATTTAAAAACTTACTGCAATAGTATAAACCGTGGGACTCTTTACACAACGGGCATGTTAATTCGATATTATTTACCGAAGTCTTACTTGCTGAATATTTATTCTTGAAATTTGACGATGATTTATTTTGCTGGCTTGTTGATGGCTTGGAATTTTCGTTTTTCTTACGCGAAGATTCCAATGCGGTGAATCTGCTCTCTAGGAAGCTTAGAAACTCCTTCAATTTTGGCAGTTCTCTGGGTTTCTTCAGTGATTCCAAATAATGATTATGCGTGTCTGCATCTAATTTTAGCAGTAAAATGCGGACGATGAATGGATCCCAGCTGTCTATATAAACGCCTAGGTTCTTTATTGAGTTCAAACACTCTAGTGTAGTATAGTGAATTTACTTTATTTGAGGGACGTTTGCTTGTTCTACTTCTGGTAGATTTAGCAGGAGATCTAAGTGAGATGTCAAAATCAACCATGTGTTGTTGTACCTGTTGTTCAATATCTCCCTGCAAACAGTGTAGTTGTCAGAACTGATTTGTAAATGCTGTATCAAACGTTCAGCTTCTCCCCGCACCTTGCTTTTAAGAAACTGCATCTTGTGGGCGCTTGATAAGGAGACGTTGCTATGGATAGCTTCAACAAACAAGTCCTTAAAAGACACCCAATCTTTGTAATTGCCGTTGAAGAACGGGATGTCAATTTTTGGTGTCCAATTCTCCTTGTGAACTACAGACCCTAGTTTTCTATTAATTGAATTTTTTAATTCATTGTATATAGTTTCTTGCTTCGTATAAGACACCTCATATTCTTGATCCGTACCCTCCAATTCGCTGTCTAATTCCCAATGTAAGGAATCTATGATAGACCATCGAGACTGTAAAGTACGTAAGGCATCTTTTAACTCCCACTTTTCAGACATTAAATCCAAATTTATCCCTGTTACAGTGCGCTGCAGCGCCCTGAAGTTGCTTGCTTGTTTCTTCAACATTTCATCAAGCTAGCAAGCTTGATGAACCTCTGGAGCATACCTCGACGGGCGGCAATTGACGTCCCACCGGATCTTCTTGCTCAGACCGTGCAGGACCTTGTTCCTCCTGTGTAGAACCTCCCTGTTGAGCTTCTTTCATCTTAATCAACAAAACTTGATATTGTTGATTGATGAGTGCTTTGGTCGAGGTGTATAGCTCTTTTGTTCGTTCACGCATACACGGCCACTAAAATACGGATGAGACTTGCTTTCTTCCGTAAGAAGACGGTCGTGATTGTACTGGTAATCGGACCAATACTGATCTAAGTTTTCTAATCGTCGCTTGAAATAGTCGGCAGTCTTACGATCCGCTGAATCCTTTTTTATATTTGTAGCCAACTTTAGTATGGTTGTATAAAGTTCGTCCTGATTTGCATGTATGGCCTCCATGACGAGGACTTATTTAAAGTAAGAAATAAATGGAAAGATCTTACTTGAATGTTCTTGATAACTGCTTACGGATCTTTGGTGATCCTCTGAGACACTTGCTAGCCTCAGCTCTTGATGATTGAACGCTCCCTGAGACACTGGGTAGTCTCAAAGTCTTAAACTTCTGCACTGACCTCATGATAGTCTAAGGATCCTTGTTGATCCTGAGCCACTTGTTAGACTCAGTGTCTGAAACTCACACGCTCAGCACCTGATAGTCTAAGGATCCTTGTTGATTCCTGAGTCACTTGTTAGACTCACTGTTTTATAGTCACTCAACACAACACACAAGATTAGAGTCACTGGATAGAGTCACTGGATCCCGCTACACTGTCCACACGCGCGAAATGGACTTTATAGCGGGCGATGTTCACTGCCGAAGGACCAAAAAGAATGTATGATCCCTTGATAGACCCTACATTACTTTTAAATGATGGATGAATGGAATGAAAGAAGGTAAAGTATTAAAAACACAACTATATTGTTCCAATGGTACTTAAAGTAAAATGAGCTTAATGGACTGATGGTGTGGAAATGAATTGAGTGACGCGGCCCTTGTTGGCTGTTACGAGAACGCCTGGCTGACTTGATAGCCCTACGCGAACTGAGCTAATTGTTATGAGTTGAAATGAATGTGTGGCGTAAACCGCTGAATTGCAGAATGTGCTGTTGCACCGTACATATACTATGTAATATGTATTTTTGTTATAATGTGGTGAGAAAATAAAAAAATAAAAAAATCATTCCTTGACGTGATTATGGACTTGTGTTTATTCAGAATACTATTTACTTTTATTTATTAGGAGATTTAAATCTCCTCGCCTTCATACTCACGCATAAGATACATTAAGACCTTTCCTGATAAAGACGACGTATTGCCTTTATCATAAGTGGGATTACGAGTGCTAGGAGGAGACCAGTGAAATAACTAACTTAAAACAATAAGTGATCAGTGAAGTTATCAATGAACAGCTGTGTCAGACTTCTTAAAATTAGAAATGGAAATTCTTACAACGCCTAATCTTTGAAAGTAACGCAAGCGGTCCATGTAAGCCACCTTTCAATTAAACTTGGTTTGATTATGAAAATCCCAAAGCACACAGTGATAGAAATTATTGTTAACAGTAAAGCTTTTTTGTGGTCTTGATGTATTAGGTACTGCGGGCCTATTACGAACTTTTAAAAAACCAGGCAAGTTCCAGGCAATTCATTTCACGGGCTGTTTAAATTTCGTATTATGACATTCCTAGTTCTTAGCGACTTCACGCTGGGTAGTTTGTCTATGGCTGGCTTGTAGTTCTCTGACGTAACGTTCAGAAACCCAATTATATATTTATAGGGAAGTTACGGTTTTGTTTATCTCACGCATTTTATGATAAAAATAATAAATACCATATATTAAACTAGTTAGTCTAGTATAATAGGTGAAAATATGAACGCAATTTATATTGTGCTATTCTAGATTATAATAATTTATATAATATTTGCTGTTTGCAAATTGTAACGCGAGGTTTCCGAACGTATTCCACTTGAAGGTCAGCGGGGAATTCGACAACTTCAATGAAAGTATTGTTTGACAAACATTAGATAATAACAATAACATTATGAAAGAACACTATCGTATTGTTTGTTTAATGGAAGGATCCATTCTAAGATTTACGTGTACTCCGTATAGTATAATATATAGTATAAACAAAAAGATGGCGAAAGTGTTATTGAGTATTTCAATTAATATTCATGTTTTTAACATGATATAATATTAATGCAATGTAAGTTTTATTTTAATAGTGGATGAGCGTTCTCGCCCTCGCCTCGTCGGCGAGTTACCTAACATATGTTCAGCTGGAAAGATTGTTGGAGTTTTTATACTACTTCTAAGAAGTATGAAGAAATCTCAGTGATTTGCATCTACTATAGAAAATGTTGGCTGGGACTGGGACATTGAATGAGAGCCTATATCACCAGTGGGGCGTTGGTAGGAGCCAGTAGCATACTATGATAATGCAACCGAAACCTAAAATGAGAATAATGTTTAGATAAAACTTGACGTAAAGTTCATACTAAAACAACTACCTTAGTCTTCACGGATAAATCCGTGGATTTTGTAAGCCCGTTATGGGTTAAAGGTGAACACCAAAAGGAAAGGCCGTTGTTAGGATTTCGATAATACGTTTATTATCCTTTTATTTATTTAGTGGAAAGTGTATTTTACTATTCTTAGCCTTGCGTGCGATCACACATCTCATGACATGTGGGCCTCAGCAACTCACAAAGATTCAGTCCCAAGTCGTGAACTGTATCATCCATGTCGAACGCATTAGATTGGTCATGAAGTCGTCTCCTTTTATTAGTTGATTCACAAGTTTGCCGAGAAGAATCACTTTCCAGGAACTCAAACAGTTCATTTTCGTCACACATGATTATATTTTCTTAGGTTATATAGAAAACACTCCAATAATTTCCAAATAAACCCTAAACAATTCAATAAAAGCTCCTCTGAAGCAGCGTAAACTGAATGGATTGTGAGGTTACTTTTTGACAGTTCTAATACGGAACGAAATGTCAAACGAACGTTCGTAATACGGTATTGCCAGGCAATATTCGGCCAGAAGTCGGCCAGGGTGTCACGTGATCGCTGACTGGCTTGTTTGATGAGTTCATAATACGAAATTGCAAGGCAGTTCTGTTTACGCCGTAAACTGCCTGGAAATAAGAGTTCATAATAGGGCCCCTGGCCTTCATTAATTCTTTGAAGGGACAAGGGCTGCTTTTTTGTTAACCAAACTTTAAGAGTCAGTATTTACATTGGCAAAATTTAAGGAAATTCTATTTGTTAAGTTTGGAGCAGATTAAAATTATTTTATTGAAAAGTAATGGTTTCAGTTAGGGAATAGAGAAACAGCTATGTGAGCCTTATCAACCTTGATTTTAAATAAGAAATTACAATGGGTTTCATTATGTTTATCCGTTCAAACGGTAAAGTTTTATATGAAGATGATTAAATTCACACATCATTACTACTAGATCATTAACAATTCAAATGTGTCTGTGATTTGTTTGATTGAAATAAATGCTTTGAGTTTTTGAGCTCCACTCTTTAGTTTCCTTTAAGACACTCAAAGAGAGGCTTCTAATTCGTCTGAAAAAATAGAAACTTTAACAATAGGCCTCAACTTAATGACACCTGGATTGGAGGGAGTGGTCACGTATATGCATACATGGACACAGGCCTTCTTCCTATAGGAGTGGGCGGAACCCACGCAACGCCACCTGCTGCAATCCTTACATACTCCGTAGTGGTCACTATTGTGGAAATAGCAGTATCAAGCTTGAAGAGAGCCACAAGCGAAGCAATTCTGAAAATGAAGCTGGTTATAAAGATCAGATTTGCAAATATCTGATAATGTGAGGCACGCTGTCAACATCATTTGGAAACAAGTTTAAAGAACATTCAATCGCAAGTTCAATGTGTAAAATTCCCAGTATGATGCTTGTAACATATTTTTTTCATTTTTAGGGTTCCTTACCTCGAAAGGAAAAAAACGGAACCCTTATAGGATCACTTTGTTGTCCGTCCGTTCGTCCATCCGTCCGTAAGTCCGTCTGTCAAGACCCTTTTTCTCAGGAACGCGAGGAGGTATCAAGATGGAATTTATATCAAATACTCAAATGATAGAGAGTGTCCCTTGGAGCTGTGAATAAATCAAACTTATAAGTCAACGCAATCAAAAGATACAGCCGTTTAAGCCGCAAATTTTCGACAATCGCAAGGGAATTAAAACCTACAGGGTACTCCGTGAACTCAAAATCTTGAAATTTGGTACGAAGCAACGTCTTATAGCACAGATAAATAAAAAATTGCGAAAACCGTAAATTTTTACTTACATCATATAATTAAAAACATTTTTAATAATTATAAACTTACTTCCCCTTTCCTCATGAACGCGTGTGAACTTTTACTTATATACCTACAGGTTTGTACGGAACCCTAGGTGCGTCAGTCCGACTCGCGCTTGGCCGGTTTTATACCTGTTGATTCTATTACAAACCCAATTATCATACACAAATTAGTGTTTGAGCGGGTATTCATCTTGAAATTAATAGTGATGATTGTATCTTTCTTGTGTGATCTTCTGATATATGATTTGGTTTCCGGACTTATTCCTTCAAGGGGACCATTATGCGTGGGCCATGGCAGCCGTCATTGTTTTTTCCAACCAGCCCACCTCCCTCCAGAAGTTGATCAAATCTCCTTGCTTCTATGGCATACAACAATTGTATGATGCCCACAAATTCCGCCTGGTAGACGGTGTTGAACATTCCTTGCGGGCTGAATATGTTTATGTTAAGGTTGTGTGAGACGGTCTTTGATCCGCCAGCTTATGTACTCACTCTTTCAGCCCTGAGTAGTCACACTGTTTCTCTGTGAGTATTATGTTGTGGTGCTTTTGAAAGTAGTTTTATTTCGGGCCTAATCACAGGGTGAAGCTATCATTCATCACATCGTCTTTGACGTCTGTTTGATTCTAGCATCTTTGATGAGGGTTCCTGACATATAGCGCCTGAAGGCGGCTAGGGATGCCTCCTCCCGCATGATGAGGCGTAGGGTGGTAGTCCAAGCATTGCCTATAGGGCAGCAGTGCTTGTAGTTCTCATACAGCCTAGTGATGATGGCTACACAAGCAAACCGCTGCAGTGTTTTGAAGTCTTTTTTTTAAGGTTGTGTGCTCCTGGGCCAACAGACTAGTGAGCTGTTTGTGATATTTGGTCGGATTACTGTGGTGTATAGCCAGCACCGGTGACCGTGGGGCTAATACCCCAATTCATTTAATTATGAACAAAATCGCTTCATTTATCAGGTTACAAACTCATTTTTGGGATTAAAGTAGATTGTAAACACACAGGACTTATCATTAACCGTCGCCTGACCTGACAGAAGGGACTTAAACTTTGTTTTTCTGTGTACGTAATTGTACAGAAAAATGTAAAAGAAGGATTGCACCACTTCAGGGTTAATTATTATTAAAAATAGAATCCAAAGTGAAGTTTAAAATGATAAAATAAAAATAAAATACACAGTTGCGGAATAGGTAAACAGGCGAAAATGTAATGAATGTACGAGAAAACCTTATATAAAATATTGGGTGGTAAATCTTTGTTACACTTGTTTATGAACTAAGAAATCGGTTGCAATCGGCCTTCAAACGATTATTATCTTATGAATATAACATCAGTAATCCCGATTGAAACAGTCTTGGTTAAAAACTAACTAGTATAAGGATATTAACACGAGGGATATTTTTACTAAAATATTAATTAAATGTAATGGTTTAAAGTATAGAGTTCAACCTGGTGAAGCGCAGTCTAAATGTGTTGGTTCTGACGGACAGTAAACCTTGGAGTATTAAAGTAAAGTACTAAGTTAAAAACCAACTTGCTTATGAATATTAATCCTAGGGGTTTTATTACTAAAATATTAATTAAATGTAATGGTTTAAAGTATAGAGTTAATCCTGGTGAAGCGCAACCTCAATGTGTTGATTCTGACGGATCTTAACTTTGGAGTATTATACCCATCGATGGTGGTTGGTGCCACGACGTACATGTATCGCGGGCCAGAACGGCCTATCTGGTTTTGAACTTGCTTAGTGTTTTTCTTTTCCATTCGCCTTCCTTCATAAATAGTACCAAAAATACGGAAGCACCTGCCAAAGCCAACATTTCTATGTCACTTGCAAAAAGGTCTCGAGGGCCATCAAACCGATTCCCTTCCTCGTGTTCAATAACAGTTGCTCATATGTAATGTTCAGTAGTTGTAAATGGCTGCGTGTAATAAACTGTCACGTACATGTATCAAGTGTTTCAGTTCTAACGTAGAAAGGATACTCTACCTGATCATAAAAAGGACATAATATTGTGTAGTGATTTGTTTATGAACAATGTGTACTTTGCATGTAACAACAACAGCATCGCTGGATATATTATTTTTCTAGGGTCGTGTTTATTTGGAACACTGCCTTTCCACTTTGTCATAGTTATATTAATTATGAAAATTACATTATAATTATATATTGCAGTTTTTGAAGCGGAAAAGCTAGTCCAACACTTAAACATCAGTTCGGAAAATTATCAATTATGTTGGGACATCTTAAATCATAGATACAACAACGAAAAGCTCATCTTTACCTCGAAAATTAACGCACTTCTAGCAATACCTAATGCAGAATCAAGCAGATTATCCAATCAAGAGGATGTTGGGTTCTACCAATGAATTTCGTAATGCCATAAAGAATCTCGGTGTTAACATATCAAACTATGACCCGCTTATTGTGCACCTGCTGTCTCTGAAAATGGACAGCGAGACGCATGGGGAATATATTCAATCGCTAACTGATCCCAGAGCACCACCGACACTACACGAATTCCTTAGATTCCTGGAAAACAAATACACTGCTCTTGAATCATCGAACGAAAAAGAATCGGAACATCAGCCTAACAAACAAAGCAAACCTAATCAGCACAATAATAAGAACGATGAAGGCAAACCATTTCTCCGAAATTCAACATTTAAAAGTTTTGCTACGAACAAAGCACACGATACGTTTCACAGCAACGCTATAGCAATAAACACGAAGTCGGTTACAGAAGAACAACATCCCAGTTCACGAGAAAACAGGACCCGGGACACTGTCAACCATGTTTCAAATGGAAGCATTGTAGAGATCCTACTAGCCCTCGTTCGAGTGAAAGCACGAAACGGGATATACCACACGCTGCGTGCTCTTATTGACCAAGGCAATAGCACACAAATCTGAAGGTTAACGATACATGACGTGCAATAACCATCAGGAAAATGGGCCCAGGGAAGAATCACGGAACTACATCCCGGAAAAGATGGAAATGTCCGAGTGGTTGCGCACGAAAAATGGATCAATAAAAAGACCAATAACAAAACTATCGTTATTGCCCATCAATGAAAATCAAACAGAAGAGCAAGAACATCAAATATCGGCAACTAACGTACCAAAGTACCAAAACAACGAACACGACAATCGTCACCAAAATTATGCAACCTACTTTATAACATACTCATGATAATTATGGTGATGGTATCGACAGTAAGAAGCGAGTACAAGTTCACAAGCCTGAGCAGTAACCAAAGCATGTATTTTGACAACGTAGCCAATATGCGGTTACAACGCGAAGAGCGGAAGCTAATAGTTTATTGCGAAATGGCTCCATATTGGCGAGGAATAGACGTACTCAACAAATATAAGAATTTACTTGAAAACATATGCTCATCAGATCAAATAGCAAAAATTGAACTGTAACATTACAACAGCATTTTACTTGGTCAGCAAATGCACTGTACGCTCCACAGCAGCCACAAAACATCATTGCAAAATAATAGAAGCAGATACGAATGTAGATGACATGCAACGCCAGCTTTTAACTAATAAATAAATCGAAATGAAATGTCAAAGGTAACTCCAACACCTCCGAGCGAGCCTTTAACTATACCAATCAGGTAAAAGAAAAACGAGTGATGAATATTAAATTCACCGAAACATCGGTAAGCCGAAACTCGTTTAGAAAACATAAAGCGTGAACGGAAAACCCAAACTCCTGTTGATCTTATGAAACAAGTAATAGATACTTCCTTCGTTGATTTTAATTTATTGTATGCAGTTGCTTAGTAATTACGGGATATTTAGAAAGTTGACATCAAGTTTTTAACTAAAAGCAGTGTAATCTAAAGAGGGTTTTCATTTCTACTGCGATTCATGTTACCGTAGATTACTGGCAATACCACAATAATTGTTGTAAAAAGTTATAAAATTATTAGTATTATCTCCTTTATTACATTTAACAAACTTATAAATTACATTTTTAAATATTTTTAAAAAAATCTGTAAAAAAAACATTTAAAAATATAAAAAATAGTATCCCACCGGTATCGGGAACAGGGTCCAAGCTACCGGCGGTCAGGGCTCCAGATAGAGGAACCTCCTGACAATGCGAGCCGTGTCCGAGAAGTACCGCTTTCTGAATCAAGCCCTTGATCCAGCTGCCCAACGAGAGCCTCCTCAGGTGTTTGTCGAGGCTCTTGGCTATTAAGCCATTGGCTATCACGACTATCGGTACAATGATTGCTGAGTCCACATCCCACATGTCGACAACCTCGCGAGTCAAATCAAGATACTTGATTTCTTTATCTTTCTCGGCTTTCACGAGGTTACCGTCATGCGGGACCGTTATGTCAACAATCATTGTGCGCCTACTAATCTACTCGATCCACCAAGACTATATCAGGCTAATTGGCAACAATAGTCCTGTCAGTGATGATGGATCGATCCCAGTACAATGTGATATTTCCATTTTTGAGAACTGGGTCGGGCACGTACCTGTAGTACGGCACTTCCGATTTCACTAGGCTGTATTTCAGAGCAAGTTGCTGATGGATAATCCTGGCTACAAGGTTGTGTCTATGCAAGTACTCTTCGTTAGCTAGACGAGAACAACCGGAGATAATGTGTCTTATTGATTCCTCCGGACGGTGACATGCCCGACAGATGTCAACCGTGCCGTCTTTCACAATAAATCTCCGGTAATTGTTCGTCATCATAACTTCGTCCATTATTGCACAGACAAAACCTTCGGTATCTCCAAAGAGGTCACCGAAACGCATCCAGGCTACGGACGCTCGAAGATCTACTTCAGGTCCATGTAGGGCCCGCAAAAAGCGTCCGTGAAGCTCCTTACTCTGCCATACTTCCATGCGATCATTAGTGTCAAGCACTACAGGTTTGCGCCAGTTCTCTTTAGCCAAGGAGAGCGGGGTGAGGCCCTTGTCCACCGCGACCACATCACGATGCATCCCCACGTCGGCTTCTAGGAAATATTCCCTGAGACTATCGTGATTATGTATATCTCGCGATTGTGTAGGGTCTTAGCGTTTAAAATGCCTCGACCACCACACTTTCGCGGGATATACAGTCTCATTACCGATGACCGTGGGTGATGCATTCGGTTTGCAGTCAGCAGTATACGGACCCTCCAGGGCGTCGAGTTCGGTCTGAGTCCATTTGAGTATGCCGAAAGAGTATATCAAAACTGGCATGACCCAACCGTTAAAGGCGCGCACCTTGTTTCCGCCTGACAGAGGACTATTTAACACTTTCTTCAGGCGGCCAAAGAAGCGCTCCTTCAACGATTGCTTCATGTCAGTACCATTGATGCCCAACGCTTCCGACATACCCAAATACTTATAGGTTTTGGATGCGGAGAGGGCTCTGGCGTTTATGGAATCCGAGAGTTGGGTTTCCACGGATTCCACAATCTCCCCTCGCTTTACATGCATGACCGCACATTTATCCACACCAAATTCCATCCTGATGGCGCTACTGAAAGTTTCAGTTACTTTCAGTAGCTCCATTAATTGCAAATTGTTGGGGGCAAAGAGTTTCAGATCATCCATGTATAGAAGGTGAGATATAACCTGACCACCTCTCCTTAGCCGATAGCCTAGACCTGAATCCTCCAGCAGTGTGCTTAGAGGATTCAAGGCTAAGCAGAACCAAAGCGGGCTCAAACTATCGCCCTGAAATATGCCTCGCTCGATCCTTATCGGCTCGCTATTCTTCAGGATATTCCGACATCCTGGAGAGCGAAGGACCATCCTCCATCGCCCCATACATGACATCAAGAAGGTGCGCAGAGTTGCATCTACTTTATACAACTCCAGCACCCTCATGAGCCACGTATGTGGCACCGAGTCATAGGCCTTCTTGTAATCGATCCAACATGTCGACAGATCCTTTCGGGAACGACGAATCTGTTGGCTATTGGCCATATCAATGAGGAGTAGCTCGTTAGTACCGCGGGACCCGTTCCCACATCCATTTTGAGAGGCAGACATGATGGAGTTGGTGTCTATATGTTTGTTAATTTTAGCTCTCAAAATGGATGTAAGCAGTTTATAGACCGTCGGTAAACACGTGATCGGCCTATAATTTTTGGGTTCCGCAGTGGGGACTGGGGAACAGGAACTGGGGTAGCGTACCAAAGTCCAAAGCCGTCTGGTACTGAGCTGCCAAGCGAGCGTGCGATCTTGTGAACCATTTGATCCAAAAGTTCTTCAGCCCGTCCGGCCCTGGAGACTTCCAGTTAGGCAACGGACGGATTGCACGAGCTACATCTTGGGAACAGATGGTAATAGCCCCCATTTCTGGTATTGGATTGCAGGCTCGCTTGACTTCCCGAGTCCAGTCACCTTGGGTGTGACTGACAGGCACCGACCAGATGCTGCGACAGAATGAATACATGGCATCATCATCTGGCAGGCACGTGTCAGCCACACCTTGGTTTGGTCGCTCCCAACCCCTATAAACCCACCTTTCATCGCTCTGGAAGGTGCGATTCTGTGTGTATCGCTCTACTCGCCGCTTATACCTACGAATACGGTTAGCCCATGCATACACTTTCTGCTTCAGGAAGTCGACGCGCTCTGTGACGCAGGACATATAGTTCTGAGAGCTAATATCTGTCCCTAAGAACGCCCGCCTCACAAAGCGCACCACTCTTGGACGAGTATTGCCGTCTCTGAAGCAAATTAGTTTGCCGATGAGTGCTCTGGCCCCACCAATACGGTGTTCAATTCTGCACTGCCAAGCTGGTACGGTTGGTGTCGGTCGCGTAGCTCTAGCGTCATTGGTAAATTTGACGTGAGCTACACGACATGCCGCTACAGCCGCGCAGTACAGAATCGAATGAGTATCAGTGAGGTCTCCGCGGTCATCAAAATAGTTTGATAACTGCGAATCCAGGACCGCCACCAGCGCCCTATTTTTGTTATGCATAGGCAAACGAGGTAAGCGTGGTCTAAGTTCGGGCGACATGAACCGATATTCCTGAATCGCACACTCCAAAGCATTCCTCAATTCCTCATTGCACTGGGTACTTACGTTTGTAGCCCTATCATCACTTCCCTCGTCAGCTTGATTTGTGTTGGACTGTGATAGTACCACAACAGTCTGCGACGGGGGGGCGATGACATGGCTACTCTGCATTTCACTTCGCAGGTGATCAAGCACAGTGACATCCAACATATGATTACGATGGATGACCCGCACCTGATCCGACAGTCGTGCCGAAACGTTGACAGCTGGCTCAAGCACCTGAATAAGAGAGAGCATCCGAACACGGTACGCGGTCAGATTGTTGCCCCCCTCTGTAGCCCCATAGTATGAGCGCATGACGTTTTCATTGATGGATCGTATCCATCTCATGCACTGCACACTTCCGCCGGGAGCTGCGACCCTATCAGAGGCCGGTGGGCCTCGAGGTCCTAAGCCGTCCAGCGGCCAGCGTCCTCCTCGTCGACGAGCAGGTGGTGGCGTCGTGGATGGGGAGAAATACTCGTCGCTCGAGCTCGACGCAACTACCGCGGCTGGTGTAGTCACAGCGCTCACAGTAGCGCTGGGTACCGGCGGCGGCGAGGCGGAACTGAGCGATGAATCCGGAAGTGGTGGGCGTGCTCGACGTGCGGCTGATCTTGTCAACATAGTCCTCATTTTTCTATTTCGTCAGTGTATTTCGTTCGTGTTCATGTTATTTTTATCGCAGGTGACATCTGTCATGTCACCTCCGATTCTGTAGTTTTTGATTACATTTCTTACATTTTTATGTGTTATGGTCTCTTTTTTGGTGTTATAGTAATTTGCAATTTCCAGGTTTGGTTTCTATTGAAAAACTATTGTTATACTTGGTCAAAATTACTTTCACTGATATTATTAAATAAAATTGAAAATTCAGATGTTTGTTGACACGGTGTTGCCATATTAGTATTATTATTATTATTGTAAGATAAGTCTAGTAATCACCAAATATGAGGTACACCTTGGAGAAAACTTTTAAACATTGTAACATAAACATAAGGACACTTTCGATACACGATAAACAGTCAATCAGAAGGTATGAAATGCTCATACATACAAAAAGCTTATGTTCAGTGGAACACACATTTTTCCATTAAAGCGACGATTGCCTTTAATACCTACATACTCTCAACTCTGTTGAATTATTCTTTTTGACGACTTGGAATATCCCGAATGCCTATTTGCTTTGTCTCATTTTACCACTACTCGGTGTATGAGTATCAATGGAAATAATTGGTAGTTAATTATTAATATTGTTTAAGTAATTAGTTGATTAATGATTAATGATTTATTTCAGTAAGTAGGTTTGTACAAACACTTTTACACGTCAATCATATTTCGGTCAATCATTTTAAAAACTAGATGAGATCGGCGTTTCCCATCTGAGAATAATGGCCGAAACAAACTCAGAGTTCACAGTTTCTTTAAAAGTCCAGACAAAATATTGGTCAGATCATGTGAAGATCATGTAGATTGGTGTCTTAAGGAAAGAACCACACAGAGCATGTAAACCTATCCAGTCAGTGCACGCATTTGTCTGTAATCATGCAGCTCAACTCAAAACATAAGGAGCTGAGCGAATCGACGAACATTCCCAAAGAAAGGTCATTTGGGTAGTTTGAATAAAGTACCCAAACTGCCAGACGATCACTAAAACAAAGTGAATGAAAAAAAAGAGAATAAAAAAACTAACTCAAACATTATTTTATTGAAATTAAACCATTTACAGGCACTTTTGAATTGTCAAGGATTCGGTCACTCTGAAATATGAAGCTAATTGCCCATTCCAAAGCGTAGTAGGTACCTATGGAAAAGAAAGGGCAAGAAACTCCATTGACACTCTTTTAAATAATATTGTTCTTACAAATATATCAGTTACATAAATAATGTTGATCTTATAGAATGATGTACTAAAACATACCCGTTAAAAGCGTCCAGAGTGCAGCAAAAAATAAATAAAATCAATCCAAAAAAATAATTTGTATAATAAACCGTGGAAGCAAAGTCCGGATAAGATAAGTAACCAGTCCCAACTGACGGCGCCCGTTCACGAACATGACGCATGGATCCAACACACGCGCCCCCGTCATGCGTCAGCGAGACATTTGAGTGAGCATGACATACTATCAGCGGCCAGGGCACATTCGAGTCAATATAAGACATTACCCAGTAATTGGTAGCTCCATAGTACAAAGTACTCACACCTGTGCTATGCATTTTTATATTATAAAAGAGATTGAGTTTATACTATACAAATAATATTCTTACAATCTTCAGCAGCTCCAACAGTATTTCAAATGTTAAATAATTAGTTGTTGTGTGGAGTAGTACCGGCATTGAGCCATGAGCCAGGCATTTTTATCAGCGATGTAATTCCCTTACTTACGAGTATAATACGCCTGCCTGCATAGTGTGCGTTTCAAAAAGATTAGATCTTCGTCTCATTCGTTGAAGTAAGTGGGGGCGTACTTTATTGTAATATTTTAAACAGTACCCCATGAAAGATGAGTCTACTTTAGTCAGTCTGAAACCTGGTTGAAAATCAGGAAATCAAAATCCAAAGTGGCCATTACCAGAGCTCTTCCCACGGACAACTGTACGTAGAAGGTTTATCAAGGGACAAGCAGATGTTCGAGGTTCTAAAATAGTTTTTTTCGGTTGCTACATTCACTTCCTTGAATTCTGTTACTTTACGTATTTATTTTTGGGTAATATTTGATGGAACTTTTAAAACAGGAAGCAGAATGCAAATCGTCCAATTTAGTAAACTGTTATAATAAATCATAGACTCGTGTTCAGTTGTAGTTAGATCGGTAGTTAACTTAACAGCTGCTTGAGTGGCATTACTTTCTTATCTTATCTTTATTAGTAAAACAAAATCGGGTTAGTACACACTCTGTGAAAATTCAAATGTTTACCTATTACGATTCAAAAAATACAGCCCCGTTACAGATTGAGCGATAGATGAACAGTGAAGCCTTAGTAATTAGGTCCCGTTGGCACCCTTTGGGTACGAAACCCTAACGATAATTTATAACGATCGTATGAAAATACAGTTTTGGAAAGATCATAAAATAATGTTTAATGTGTCTACATGAAACATTATTTTATGATCTTAATAAAAGTTTTATTTTTCTGCTCACGAATACAATTCGAACTGCTCAAAAGCTCAATTTTATTGCTAACGACGTCAAACCCTTTGTTTTCATGAACACAAAACTTAGTTCTAAGAATTAAAACATAACATAACGCCTGTAATCCCAGAAGGGTTAGGCAGAGGTGTACCTATAGTACATCCACATTTCTCCAGTTATGCTTAAGTCCCATGTAATGGAAGACGAACCTATTGGCATCAACCGGGCACACATTCTAAATCATTGATATAAAAATAGTCAAAGGTAAGAAATCCGTCAAACATCAACAAAATTGTGTTGAAGATGTTTTTAAACTGTTTGCTGTATACAGGTTGGCCAAAAAGTCGTGGATCAAACGCAACTAGGGGTTAGGTGGGTTCATCAGCTGCAAAAAATTGATGTACGGGAGGTCCTTAATTTATCTTGTGTTTTTATGAGAAAATTGACTTTTTTTTTACTAATTCTAATTTAAAAAAAATAAAAAATTTACATCTTTTTTATCATTTTCACTAGATTGTTACTGATGAGTCCTTGCGTTAGACATGCTATTTACTCGTATGGTTGTTTATTGGGTGTGTTGAAGGTAATATTAAGTTATACGAAACTTGTTTTTCTCAAATCATAACTTTTTATTTACTTCAGACCCCACCGTGAAAAAAAAAATACTCTACTGAAAAGTGACCCTGTATTGACACTAGTTTGTAAGTTGTTTGATGTCCTTACTAACAATATTGGATTGTACTGATCTGACAAGCAAGTTGCTGGTGTACAATCCTGGCTACTTGGTTATGGCTGTGCAAGTACTCGCCGTTAGCCAGACGAGAACAAACAGAGATAACATGTCTGATGGACTCACCTGGACGGTGGCATGCCCGACACACGTCAAAAGTCCCGTCTTTCATAATATGTCTCCGGTAGTTATTCGTCAAGATAACTTCGTCCATAATTGCACAGACGAAACCTTCAGTTTCCCCGAAAAGGTCACCAAAACGTAGCCAGGATACGGACGCTAGGAAATCTACACCAGGCTCATGAAGAGCCCGATAGAAGCGCCCGTGAAGCTCCTTGCTTTGCCATACCGCCTTGCGGTCATCGGTAGTAAGTACTACAGGTTTGTGCCAGTTCTCTTTAGCCATGGAGTGCGGGGTAAGCCCCTTGTCCACTGCGACCACATCACGGGCATACCCAATTCGGTTTAAAAAAATATTCCCTGAGACTGCACACCTCGCGGTTGTGGAGGGTCTTCGCATTTAAAAAGCCTCGACCCCCGCACTTTCGCGGGATGTACAGTCTCATCACAGATGATGCATCCGGTTTGCGGTCAGAAGTGTACGGACCCGCCTATCCAGGGCGTCAAGTTTGGTTTGGGTCCATTTGAGTATGCCGAAAGAGTACATCAAAATCGGCATGACCCAACCGTTGAAGGCGCGCATCTTGTTTCCGCCTGAAAGAAGACTAATTAATACCTTCTTCAGGCGGCGAAAGAAGCGCTCCTTCAACGATTGCTTCATGTTAATAACGTTGATGCCTAACGCTTCCGACATAACCAAATACTTGTAGCTTTCGGATGAAGAGAGGGATCTAAGGTGTATGGAATCCGAAAGTTGAATACCTTCGGATTCCATAATCTCACCTCGCTTAACATGCGTGATTGCACATTTGTCCACACCAAATTCCATCCTGATGGCGCTACTGAATGTTTCAGTTACCTTCAGTAGCTCCGTCAGTTGCAATCTGTTGGGGGCAAAGATTTTCAAGTCATCCATGAACAGAAGGTATGACCTCACCACCTCTCTTTAATCTTAGCGATTGCTGCACCGGGCGACGTCATTCAACGCCGGCTGTCGCTGAAAACCAGCGCTGGGGCTCTGTCTCGGATAGGGTCGTAGCATTCAGCTGAGCGATGGCCGTTTTGCGTGGATGTGACGCATATTTTCCCCCAACTCGTTATTTTTGGTGTTTGTGTTCAATCACTGCGTCATGTTTACCGCAAATAAACGTTTTTTCTTTCTTCTTTCCTTTCTTCTTCTTCAACCGATAGCCTAGACCTGAATCCTCCAGCAGTGTGCTTACATGATTCAGAGCCAAGTAGAATCAAATTGGACTCAAACTGTCGCCCTGAAATATTCCCCGTTTAATCCAGACAGGCTCGTCATTCCACTGGATCTGTTGACACCCCGGATAGCGAAGGACCGTCCTCCATTGCCCCATACAGGACCTAAGGAAGGTGCGTAGAGTTGCATCTATCTGGTACAACTCCAGCACCCTCACAAGCCATGTATGTGGCACCGAGGGTTTGGCCTTCTTATAATCTATCCAGCATGTCGACAGATCCTTGCGGGAGCGACGAACCTGTTGGCTAATGGCCATGTCGATGAGGAGTAGCTCCTTAGTACCTCGGGACCCGTTCCTACATCCATTTTGAGAGGCAGACATAATCGAGTTACTGTCAATGTGTGTATTAATTTTCGATCTCAAAATTGATGTAAGAAGTTTATAGATCGTCGACAAACACGTGATCGGTCTATAATTCTTGGGTTCCGTGGGACTACCTGACTTATGGAGCAGGTGGGTAACGCCTGTTAATAGAAACTGCGGTAGCGACCCAGACTCTAAGGATGACTGGAACTGAGATGCCAGGCAAGTATGTGAACTAATAAGCCATTTCAACCAAAAGTTGTGCAATCCATCCGGTCCTTGCGATTTCCAATTCGGTAACGGACGGACTGCTTTGGCAAAGTCTGATGGCGTAATTAAGACAGTTTCCATTTCTGGTATAGTTTCACACACTCGCTCGACATCTTGCATCCAGTCAGCCTCAGTGTGACAGACGAGTACTTTTTTATTATTATTATTACAAGTTTTGGCGCATTTAATAGGGATTCTGAAAAGGTATTACACATTGCCATCAGTGGCTTTAATATCTATCTAGGACGAAAAACAAAACAACGATTGTGAAATAATTGTTTTAATAAAACAATACATTTTACAATAAATGCTCAAAATTCCTGCCTCTGACCATAATACTCGTACATAATCTACACCGTCTAATCAAATTCCTACTTTACCTACGGAATGCACCTCTGTTGTTGATAACTTGTACCCTAGCAAATTCGAGCTTTTGTTGTAGTTCTTGTTCGCTATTGTTCTCTCCTTGATAAACTATTTCTAAGTTCCCCAAAGTAAAAAATCTAATGGATTTAAATCGGGTGACCGGGTTAGCCACGCAATAGGCCCGCCTAGAGCAATCCACCGATTGGGGAAGCGCTCGTTCAAATGATCTCTAACTGCTCGAGCGTAGTGAGGCGACGGGGGCGCCGCACTGTGTGCTGGATTCCGGCTTTCATAGTCTTATAACCTTAATGTTTCAAGTCGACCTTTATACTTGAATATGATTTGAAAGACCAACTACATGTCTAAATATATCATGATTATGGAATAATATAGGAAACAGCACTAATAGTTTTTCTTTTTTGAAAAATTTGTATGGAGTTGGTAAGAAAAATCATGATATCTCCGCTCTCGCACAATTGGCCGTTATTTTTTTTCAGTGGATTAATCCATATATTATTTGGAATTTTTTGACATACGCCATGACACGGCCAAAGGTGCGAGTTTTTTTTTTAAATTGACAAAGATTATTTTGATTTTCAAAATTAATTTTGTATTAATAATATAAACTTTACGTCTATACTAGTAGGCATTGCCTAAATAATTTATCAGACCACAACTTTCAATTACCGCGTCAAGAAATGGTAATATTCCTTCTTTTAATTTTGCACTCGGTAGTAACTAGGGTATAAGTAACACAAACCTTCTCGAGGAGCTCGAGCGGCAGTTTGCTGCCCAGAGGGCGGCCCCCGCCGCCCCCGGCGTCACTTCCGTCTCGATTCCGCCAGCGGTCCAGTCGTCGCCTGCGCATGCGGATGCGGAGATCGAAAAGATCGAACGCATCTGCATGATGCAGTGCGGCGGGATGATTTACGCCCGGATGGAGGTGTTGGAGTCGCGACTCCCACCAGCCGCGACCCTCCGAACCCGCTTGCGAACTCCGCGCTGGGGGGCAGAAAGCCCGCGCAGGGGCCCAAAAAGCCCACGCAGGGGCCCAGGAAGCCCACGGGGGCTTCTCCCGCGCCACCTCCGATGACCGCGCCTCCGACGACGGCACCTCCGGTGACCGCGCCTATCGCGCCTCTGGCGACCGCATCACCTCCCACCTCACCTCCCACCCAGGATGCCGAGGGGTGGACGACGGTGGGGAAGAAGAGAACGAAGAAAAAGAGCGGGAAGAACGCCGACGGAGCACGGGCACCGGCCAAGAGGCCCAAAAAGAAGTCGCGAGGATGGCTTAGGGCCCCACGCTCCGCGGCTGTGGTGATCACACTGCAGTCCGGAGCCGCTGAGAGGGGCGTCACCTACGCGGCGGTCCTCCAAGAGGCGAAGAGCAAGGTCGCGTTCCCCGACCTTGGGACACCGTCCGGCTTCAGATTGAGGCCGGCGGTTGCGGCTGCTCGAGGTGTCCGGTGCCTCCAGCCGCGAAAGGGTGGACATTCTAGCCGCCAAATTAAAGGAGGTCCTCAGCCCGGAGGACGTTCGGATTACCAGGCCGATGAAGACCGCGGAGCTGCGAGTCGACGGCCTGGATGATTCGACGACCCCGACTGAGGTCGTGGTCGTCGAATTATCGCCCGTGTCGGTGGATGCGGGCGGGCGAAATCCGCGCCGACGTCCCGGGCTCGGCTCGATTTTGGTGAGGTATCCGGTGGCGGCGGCGAACAAAGTAGCCGACGCTGGGCGTCTGTTGGTGGGATGGGTTGCAGCGATAGTCAAACCGCTGCAGCCCAGGGCCATGCGGTGCTACCGGTGCCTTGACGTCGGGCACGTCAGGGGCCGATGCACCGCCGAAACGGACCGCAGCGATGAATGTTATCGCTGCGGCCAGCCCGGCCACAAGGCGGCCCAGTGCTCCGCGGCGCCAAACTGCAGCCTCTGCACGGCTGCAGGGAGGCCCGCCGGGCACAAATGGGGGTCGAAAGCCTGTGGCGTGCCCGCAAACAGAAGGAGGGGAAGGGGCCAGAAGGGCTCCTCTTCGGCCGACTCCCGGCCTAAGAACGGTAAAGAGGGGGGGATGGACTGCGCATAAATGGCGCTGTTCCGTCTCTTCCAGGGCAACATCAACCACTCTGCCAGAGCTCAGGATCTATTGCTCCAGAGCACGGCAGAGTGGTCGATTCACGGGGCCGTAGTCGCCGAGCCGTACTGGGTCCCGCCCAGGGATAACTGGGTGGGAGACTTGGACGGTTTGGTGGCCATCATTGGCGGGGCTCTCGTCAGCCCGTCTCGGGGGCACGGCTGGGTAGCCGCCCTCGCAGATGGCGTTGGCGTCGTTGGGGCGTATTTTTCGCCCAACAAGAGTCTCGCCGACTTCGAGACGTTCCTTGTCGAGTTGGGTGCCGTCGTGGGCCAGCTCCATCCTCGCCCGGTGCTGTTGCACGGGGATCTCAACGCCAAGTCTGCGGCGTGGGGATCCCCGGTGACCGATGCTACGGGTGAGGCATTGGAGGAGTGGGCGATCACGACTGGCCTGGTCGTCCTAAACCGGGGCTCGGTCCACACGTGCGTGCGGCAGCGGGGCTGGTCCATAGTGGACGTGTCATTCGTAAGCCCTGCTGTCGCGAGCCGCGTTAGCGACTGGCTTGTCACCGCGGAGGTGGAGACGTTGTCGGATCACCGATATATCCGATTCGACGTCTCCGCCCAGACCGCTGGCGGCCGCAGAACATCAGTCCCGCGTTCGGACGGCCCGCGCTGGGCGCGTAAGCGCATCGACAGGGAGCTTCTCGAGGAGGCAGCCATTGCTCAGGCCTGGTTCCGGGGGTCGGCAACGACCGGACCCGATGACGTTGAGCTGGAGGCACTGTGGTTCCGCGGGGCAATGACGCAGATGCGCGACGCGTCCATGCCCCGCGCCCACGCACAGGGTGCAAGGCGCCAGGTGTACTGGTGGTCCGCCAAGATCGCGCAGCTGCACGTCGCATGCGTGGTGGTGAGACGCCGGTACACCCGCTACCGGAGGAGACGTCGTCGGGTACCCGAGGAGGATGCCGCGCTGTACGAGGTGTACCGGGCGGCAAAGCAGACTCTGTGGCTGGCCATCGGCGAGGCGAGGACGCGATCCCGGGAGAAGATGTTGGAGATTCTGGACGGGGATCCGTGGGGGCACCCGTATAAAGCGGTTCGAGGGCATCTTCGAGCCGCGGCGCCCCCACTTACGGAGAGTCTCCAACCCGAGCTGCTGGAGGAAGTGGTAGCACCCCACTTCCCGGTGAGAGCGGAGCATATTAGCCGCAGAGTCTGCAGAGGAGGAGGACGAGAACGCCATCAGCGTCCCAGAGGTGACACAGGCAGAGATGAGGGCGGCCGTGATGCGGCTCCGGGCCAAGAACGTGGCTCCGGGGCCCGACGGAATTCACGGCCTTGTTTTGGCCCTCGCTCTGAAGGAGTTGGAGCCCCAACTGAGAGGACTCTTCACAGCGTGCCTTGAGCGGGGCCAGTTTCCCAGTCTGTGGAAGATTGGACGTCTGGTCCTGCTCAGGAAGGCAGGGCGCCCTGCCGACTCGCCGTCTGCGTACCGGCCCATTGTGCTGCTTGACGAGGTGGGCAAGCTGTTGGAGCGCATACTCGCATTTCGCCTCAAGGCCGAGGGGCCCGAGGGGCCGGACCTGGACGAGAGCCAGTTCGGCTTTCAGCATGGGCGCTCTACCATCCACGCTGTGTCGAGGGTGAGAGTCCTGGCGGAGGAAACAGTGTCCCGGGGCGGGGTGGTGGTGGTGGTGGTGTCCTTGTACAGCTCCAACGCCTTCAACACCCTGCCCTGGAGCTGCATACGGGAGGCACTGCAGTGCCACCGCGTGCCTCTCTACCTCCGCCGCATTGTGGGGGCTTACTTAGCCGGGAGGTGTGTCACCTACATGGGACGCGATGGCGGAAACCAGCGCCAGGTGTCGTGCGGTGTTCCACTGGGATCGGTTGTGGGACCGCTCCTGTGGAACATCGGGTACGACTGGGTATTGAGGGGCGAGCTCCCGCCGGGCGCAGATCTGACGTGTTACGCGGATGACACGCTGGTCACGGCCCGGAGGAGTTCGCACAGGGAGGCAGCGTTGCTCGCGACGGCGGAGGTCTCACTGACGGTGAGCCGCATACGGCGCCTCGGCCTGGAGGTGGCCCTCAACAAGTCGGAGGCCATGGTGTTTCATGGCCCCCGGAGGGCGCCGCCGGCCGGAACACACATTGTGGTCGGGGGGGTCCGGATCGCTGTCGAGCCCACCATGAATTTTCTGGGATTGGTGCTCGACAGCCGGTGGGACTTCGGACTCCACTTCCGGCGGCTGGCGCCCAAGTTGTTGGGCGCAGCCGGGGCGCTGGCAACACTGCTTCCCAATCTGGGGGGCCCGAGCGCCACCTGTAGGCGGCTCTATATGGGGATCGTGCGATCCATGGCGCTCTACGGAGCGCCCATCTGGGCGTCTGACCTGACGGCCGGCAGCATAGCTGTCCTGCGCAAGCCGCAGCGGGCGATGGCCGTCAGAGTCATTCGGGGGTATCGCAAGATCTCCTTCGAGGCAGGTTGTGCGCTGGCCAGATCACTGCCCTGGGACCTGGAGGCGTTAGTGCTCGCGTCACTGTACCGGTAGCGCGAGGCAGCGAGGGAGCGGGGCGAGCAACCGATGCAGCAACATATTGAGCAGCGTCGGTTGCAGCTCCGCAACTCCGCTCCGCGTGTCACGCCCTACCACCGGCTTCATTACCATCGAAGCGAACCGGCCAGTGCTCGACCGCTGGCTCGGGAGAAGGCACGGCTCCCTGACGTTTCGGGCGACGCAGGTGCTCTCGGGGCATGGTTGCTTCGGGAAGTACCTGTGTCGCATAAACAGGGAGCCGGACGCCTGGTGTCACCACTGCGTCGACTGCCGGGAGGACACGGCGTGGCACACGCTGGCAGAGTGTGCCGCTTGGGAGAAGCCGCGCCGTGCCCTCATCTCAGAAGTAGGCAGTGACCTGTCGCTGCCGACCGTAGTGAGTTCGATGGTCGGCAGCGTCGAGTCCTGGGACGCGGTGGTTTCCTTCTGCGAGACGGGCATCTCGCAGAAGGAGGCTGCGGAAAGGGAGAGAGAGATCTCGACTCTCGACCCGGCCCGCAGCAGACGCACCGGGCGTCGGAGGAGGGCGGACAACGCTCTCTTCCGGCCCCCGTAAATAGGTCCAGGGGTCCCCCCAACATCAGGACCCGAGAAAGCGGCGCGCGTAGTGTTCCTTGCGCGCCGACCACAGACGGGCGGGGGGAGTACACCTCACTCCCCCCGCCCGAGACGGAGATGTGTTCCCGCGACCTCGGCGTAGGTGAGTGATGGAAAACCGGGTTGGTTTTTTGACAGTTAGAGTCCGACAGACCCCTCCGCCCTCCCTGGGGCGGGGGACATCCGTGAGGATTTTCCAACCCGAAACCAAAAATTAAAAAAGCATACACTTTCTGCTTCAGGAAGTCGATGCGCTCTGTGACGCATGACAGATAGTTCTGAGAGCTAATATCTGTCCCTGAGAACGCCCGCCTCACAAAACGCAACACTCTTGGACGAGTATTGCCGTCTCTGAAGCAGATTAGTTTGCCGATGATCGCTCTGGCTCCACCAATGCGGTGCTCAATTCTGCACTGCCAAGCTGGTATTGTTGGTTTCGTTCGTGTAGCTCTAGAGTCATTGGCAAATTTGACGTGAGCTACACGACATGCCGCTACAGCTGCGCAGTACAGAATCGAATGAGTATCGGTGAGGTCTTCGCAGTCATCAAAATAGTTTGATAACTGCGAATCCAGGACCGCCACCAGCGCCCTATTTTTGTTATGCATGGGCAAACGTGGTAAACGTGGAGGTAAGTGTGGTCTAAGTTCGGGCAACATGAACCGATATTCCCGAATCGCACACTCCAAAGCATTCCTCAATTCCTCATTGCACTGGGTACTTACGTTTGTGGCCCTATCATCACTTCCCTCAGCTTGATCAGTGTTGGACTGTGGTAGTACCACAACAGTCTGCGACGGGGGGGCGATGACATGCTTACTCTGCATTTCACTCGCAGGTGATCAAGCACAGTGTCATCTAACATATGATTACGTTGGATGAGCCGCACCTGATCCGACAGTCGTTGTGCCGAAACGTTGACAGCTGGCTCAAGCACCTGAAAAAGAGAGAGCATCCGAACACGGTACGCGGTCAGATTGTTTCCCCCCTCTGTAGCCCCATAGTATGAGCGCATGACGTTTTCATTGATGGATCGTGTCCATCTCATGCGCTGCACACTTCCGCCGGGAGCTGGGATCAGAGGCCGGTGGGCCTCGAGGTCCTAAACCGTCCGACGGCCGGCGTCCTCCTCGTCGACGAGCAGGTGGTGGCGTCGTGGGCGGGGAAAAATACTCGTCGCTCGAGCTCGACGCAACTATTGCGGCTGGTGTCGTCACAGCGCTCACAGTAGTGCTGGGTGGACGAGTCCGGAGGTGGTGGGCGTGCTTGACGTGCGGCTGATCTTGTCAACATAGTTTCCTCATTTCAATTTAGTCAGTTCTTGTTCATGTTATTTTTATCGGAGGTGACATGACAGATGTCACCTCCGATTCTGTAGTTTTTGATTAAATTTGTTACGTTTTAAAGTGTTAAGGTCTCTTGTTTGGTTTTAAAGTAATTTTAAATTTTCAGGTTTCGTTTCTATTGAAAAACGATTGTAAGACTTGGTCAAAATTATTTTCACTAATATTATTAGTTAAAATTGGAAATTCAGACGTTTTGTTGACACGGTGGTGCCATTTATTTATTATTATTATTATTCAGTTTATTTCGGACAGAATCCACAAACATGCGTTGGTAACAATTTTCTTAAAATCTATATAAGTAGGTACCTAATTTAAAAAAGAAAGAAAACAATTATATTTACAATTTCCCTGTAACTATACCTACCCAGTGTGCCTGTATGGTACAGTCATGTCGGGATGCAATCATTTGCAAAATGCTATTGGTGCTACCGCGCAGTCTCAGGAATAACGACGCTATTTTCTTACGTACTGTAGCGTGGAAATCATCAACTCGCGCATTTGCGAACAACTGCGACGTACTACATTGCCGTGGCAACCCCAACAGCATTCTGAAAGCATTAATATACTGGATACGCAGGGCGTTGTAAGCTTGTTGCGCTTACCGAACCCACAGGCTGCTCGAGTAAAAAGATTGGCAATATGCCCTAAAAAGTGCTATTTTCACTTCCTTTGTACATCGAGCGAACCTACGGGCCAGCATATTGCTCCTAACCGCCAACGCCCTGCGTTCCCTCTCGATATCTGTGTCATCTTTTAAGTCCTCCGTGACCAGATGACCCAGATATTTAAATTTCAGCACCACTTTCAACGCAGTCCCATCGACCATGATCGGAGGCACTGTACTAGGTCTCTGGTTTCCAGCCCTAAAAATCAGTACCTCACTTTTCTGTGAGTTGTACCTGAGACTATGCTCGGACGCTCAGCGTTCACTTTGAACCAATGTTCTCAGAGCATTGACCGAGGGGGCCAGCAGAACCATATCGTCAGCATAGTTTATGTTGTTGACAGATTTTCCGTCAATGTAGCATCCGACATGAGTCCTGCTGAGCTCCTCGATCAACAGGTTTACATATAGGCTAAAAAGGCCGGTAGATGTGAGGCCACCCTGCCTTACACCGCATTCCACCTTATATTCGTCAGATAGTGTATCCACCCATCTCACCAGGTTAGTTTGGTTTTTATACCAGAATTTAAGAATACTGGTATATTCCGTTGGCATACCAGTTCCCTCTAGCTTTCGCCAAAGTATGTCGTAGGCAACTGTGTCAAAAGCTTTTGACAAATCGAGGAGACAGGCATTATCTTTCTCTCCGTATAATACCTGACAGTATGCTTAAGGCATAAAATAGCACTCTCAGTGGACAATCCCGCCTTGAAACCGAATTGTGCGTAATGTAAATGTAAGTACCCACTGAGACTCTGATTAAGCAAATTGTCAAGTATCTTAGCTGTTGTTGTAGCAAGTCTGAGTTTGTCCGATCTGAAACATCCCCTGTCCTGTTTTTAAGAATGGGTACCACCAAGGTTTTCATCAACGAATCTGGTAAGTAAGAGTGACCTATACACATCGTAAAAAACATTGCCAGTACACGCGGCAGATGTAAACCTGCATGCCTGAAATGCTCGATGCTGAGACCGTCATACCCTAGAGACTTACCCCTTTTCATTTTGCTGAAAAGCTTGTTTTTCTCCTGGGCACGCCGGCCCCGACACCGTATGAAACGGTCGTCGCTGGCCTAAGGGGAGATCTTACCATAAAGTGATCTCTAAAATTATTGGCTATACCTTTAGGATCACTGATGCTACCGACGCTCACAGGTACACTTGGCTTAGGGTTCATCTTGTTAGTATTCTTCACGAAGGCAGAAACATTCCCCGCTGAAAGATTTGAAGCAAGAATATCCATCTTTATTTGTTCTTGCCTACTCTGACACCATTTTAGTAAGGACTTAAATTCCCTCCGACTATCACACATTTGTTCATAAACAATACCATTTGATGGTCTATCCGCTAACCCCTATAGCTGAAACCGTTTTTTTTTTTTTTTTTGGTTTCAGGTTGGAAAATCCTCATGGAAGTCTCTCACCCCGGGGAGGGCGGGGGTTCTGTCGGACTCTTACCGTCTCATAGCTGAAACCCTAGCCTAGCTTTTCTATGAGCGCCCGCGACATGCCTATTCCATCCGGTGATGTACCCACTTCAGATCTTACAGACGCATGCTCTAAAATATGTATAATTCTAGTGTACATATTATCTAACAATGCCGTATGTACTGGGTCAGAACAGAATGTATCACCGCATGAACTGAATTCCATTGGGAAATCCAGCCCCTTGAGCTCCTCAAATCAATGTGCTTAACTTCTCTTCTGCCTCAGATCACACCATCACATACCAGCTTACTATCAACAGCACACTTAACAGCAATCTTATACAACTCACATTCTACATAAATTTGAGAGTGGTCAGGCCAGTACACGTCATGCTGCACCCACACATTATTCTTGACAATACAGTGGTCTAACCACCTTCTACATCCATGCGCCTCACTCGTAAAAGTGTATGTACCAGACTGAATACCTAGTCTCTCCATATCAACGCAGCACCAGTCTTGTCCTACACAGAAACCCGACACTTCATCACAAAATAATTCGTTCGGATGAGCATTAAAATCCCCTAAAATATAAACCGCTTCACTGTCAGTGTTAACTTCTATATCCGACTTTATTACACTCAGGCAGTCCGTAAACATAGGTAAATTTTCAATACCACGTACATATGTACGCACTATAAATAATAACCGCGCCATTTCGCGTCATCACTTTTATCACAAATACACGCGCATTATTACAATATATTACTGACACTGACTGGAAAGCCTTTTTCGGCAATGAATTGCCACCCCGCAATAAGGCCTGCAACTTAGGAGACCTAACGACGTGTCCACCGCAGACGTGGCCGTGCACCCGAATTCTTCGTCTATTGTGCTAAGTTATGGCAAATCATGCGGCAACAACCACGTTTCCCGTAGCGCTAATACATCTGCATCCTTACACAGTGTCCGTTTCACCTCCATTGATATCTTCATCGCTTTGCAATTAAAGCTGACTAATGTACTACGCATTCGTGTATTCTCCATTTAGTCGTTATAATATGCCCGTTGATTATTCACGCCACGCAGGCCTGAAATTGTCATCTAAAAAGATGTCAATACTATTTTTCGTTACGTAAATCTTGTATGCATTATAATCTCTTGGTTTCTTAATTTAAATTTTCAAAACCGATACCTTCTCCTTTGTTTTATAATAAATATAACTCACGATGTCTGACTCAATCACCTCTTTGATACAAACACATTTGATACAAATAGCGGTATTTTTGTATCAGCCGCCTTAAAATTACTGCAGCTTGAGTCCGCCTTTCCCTTGCTCCCTATAAACCTATTTCTAAATCGCTTTCTCTGCGTTTCTTCGGCACCAGCCGGGGTTGCGGAAGAATTATGTGTTCCCACGACCCCGGCGTAGGTGAGTGATGGAACACTGGGTTGGTATTTAGTCGGTAAGAGTCCGACAGAACCCCCGCCCTCCCCGGGGTGAGGGACATCCATTAGGATTTTCCAACCAGAAACCAAAAAAAAAAAAAAAATGAGTTTCAGCTATGGGTTAGCGGATAGACCATCAAATGGTATTTTTTATGAACAAGTGTGTAATAGTCGGAGGGATTTTAAGTCCTTACTAAAATGGTGTCAGAGTAGGCAAGAACAAATAAAGATGGATATTCTTGCTTCAAATCTTTCATCGGGGAAATTTTCAGCCTAACTCACGATGTCTGACTCAATCACATCTTTGTGCACATTTGATACAAATAGCGGTATTTTTGTATCAGCCGCCTTAAAATTACTGCAGCTTGAGTCGGCCTTTCCCTTGCTCCCTATAAACCTATTTCAAAATCGCTTTCTCTGCGATTCTAACCAGTTTTCATACTCTATCGGCTTTTTCCATTTCTCACCATTCCTGACAGTCTCTTCAAAGGATAACTTTCGCACCAGCAGCGCTGTATTAGCCGCCGTATTGCCGATCTCCGCGCTTTGTTTACATAAATCAGCTGGCGACGAACCGTTATCTCGACTGACTGGTATCTCTATCTCACACATATTGTCCGATGGACGCTCCGTCTCGCTCACAAAACACTCCTTCGCCGTCGCACTAGTACCTCAGTTGGCTCGAGGGAACGAGACAGCGAGACGCGCGCACCATCGCTGTCGGGAGTCACTGGCGCCGCCGCCACCACCGTACGCTTATCCATTGGGTATCACACACATTGCCGCCGACAGGTGAATGTGACAGAAAGTCTCGACTATGACAGGTGTTTACCGTTCGCTCGGTCGTTGACCCGGTTCTCGGCGTTTGAATTGCCATCGGTCCGCTTTCTGCTAAGTAGCATCCACGCCTCATATTTATTCGGTAGTCGAAACTATACCGACAATTTGACCATTTATTTTCTAAATCTTCAATTTGCTTCGTAGTTACATACGTCTCTTTTATTTCACTAACAGCTGACTATAAACGAACAATATCTTTCGAACCACATCCACACACAAACAACCAACATGTACTGTCTCATTAACCGTAAATGTTGGTTGTTTTTGTACGCAGCCACCTACTTGGATATCGTGCGTCACAAATGTCATGCTATAATTATAACATTTGAAGAAATGCACATAGAGTCAGGCTATAACTGTGGAATTAGACTATACTACTTGTCAAGAGTCGCTATCACTATAACTTGATAACCTTTTACTAAATCAACATTAATAAAGTTAAAGTGTACGGTGCCTACTACCATTGGCTCCTACAAACTGAGGTAACTCAAAAATACGATTTGCCAAATTAAAACATCGTTGGAAAAATAGTTTAGTTACCCACTTTTGAATTACAAAATTCTTCTAACCTTGTAACGCAAAACTATTATTGTATTGAATGGCGCGAAGTTACTATGGCGTTCCTGTGTTGTGACGTCAAATGCTAATAATGCTACCTCTGTCTCGCATCGACTTTAAAACGCATTGAACTTAATTTGTGTAATTTATCAAAAAAAAACTAATAATAATAATATGAACATGAGATGGCCAAAAAGTCGTGTATCAAACGCAACTAGGGGTTAGATGGGGAGCCCGCTGGAGATCTGTCCGCTGTACCGTGATCTCTCCTTGCAGTGGAGTTACACCCCGGAGTTTTGCCTCCTCGCGCCACTCCCATACGTGCGTGAGGGCTTTTGCCTCCAGATCTCCTGGCCGAAATCCGGCGAGAAGGCTCGCCGCCTCGCAGGAGACCGTGCGGTATCCCCGTACCAGCCGGATGGCCATGACCCTTTGGGACGCGTTCACCCGGCAGGCTGGTCGGCGCTTCAAAGAACTCGCCCACACCGGTGCCCCGTAAAGGGCCATAGACCGCATGACCCCCGCGTAGAGCCTCTAGCAGGAGGCGTTTGGACCTCCCATATTGAGCAGGAGCCGCCTCAAGGCAGCCCCAGCCCGCTCCAGTCTGGGAGCCAAAAGTCGGAAATACTCCACGAAGTTCCACCGGCTGTCGAGAACGAGTCTCAGGTACTTCATCGTCGACTCGACGCCGATGTGAACCCCTCCTGGCGTTATCTGGGAACCCGAAAGTGGCGCGTTCCGAGGACCATGAAAACGCCATATGTTTTCATGGTCCTCGGAACGCGCCACTTTTCGGACTTGAGCAGGGCCACTTCGAGTCCCAACTGCCGGATTCTCTCGACGATTCGCTAGTTCGGCCGCCGCCTGGTGCGACCTCTCCTGTGCCAGGACCAGCGTGTCGTCAGCGAAGCAAACCACGCTGACGCCAGTAGGGGGGTCGGCGCGCAGCACCCAGTCGTAACCGATATCCCACAAAAGCGGCCCCACGACCGATCCCGGCGGCGGGGGAGTGTGCTCCCCTCGCGAAGGGAACAGAACGCTCACCACGTACTCCACGAGCTGGTGCTGGACACTCTGCGTCATTGGGAGAGCCCATGGACGGAGTTTATTCCGCACCATTTTGTAGGGGCGTCCCCACGGGTCCCTGTTCAGAGTCTCCAGCGACTCCTCGCGGGCCAGTGCCCTGGCCCGCAGGATCTCCGTTTCGAGGGCGGTCTTTGCCACTCTGTACTCCTCGTACAGCTCCGCCTGAATGGGTTCCGTATCCGGAGGGCGGATACATAGCCTGCGGTGCCTGGTGTCCAGGTGGAATATACTCTAATAATAAATACTGTAAATAAATAAAAAAAATAAAAAATATGTTCATGTGCAGACTATTTCAGCTGTCCTTGGATACGACTGCGGATAGCTGGCTAAGTTGAGTTGGAGCACCGCAGGTAGCGTGGCTCGATAGCACAAGTACTCTTTAAAGATACCCTGGTATGTAAAACTACATTATAAGCATGCACAGGTTCTCGGAACATAGTTGAAGCGCGGTAATGTACCTAACCTGAATAAGGTGACAGGAGTACTTTTAGGACAAATAAGTTAAGAACAAATTTAATGCATTCATCGAAGATGCTTCTGCGATGCAGTACAAAATTATAGCAAGCATTGCATCTTATTGGGTTCGTGTTCCAACTGGACTGAGCTTAACTGCTTGATTAGATGAACTTAGCATACCTATGGGTATATACTCTAAAACACTTTCGTGGAAAGGCATTGCGTCACGCGTCTGATTTTCTATTAATAACAACGATATTCCTACTTAATAACAACAGAATATATATTTATTCTAAACCCATACACATTGTTCGGCCCACTTTAGAAACACATTAAATCTTAATTGTATGGTCTGACAGCTTGACGCGTTACCCTTATCAATACCAAAATATCCTAATTCTTTTACACATATTTTTACTTACCCGAGGCATAAATTAAATAAGTTAAATATAGTGGTGTAAAAGCACATATTTATTTTATTATTATTCTGTAATCTAGTCTAGTATCTAACTGCCTCGTTGGTCTAGTGGTCGCAATCGCTACTGCTGAGTATGAGGTCCTGGGGTCGATTCCCAGGTCGTGCAACGCGTTATTGGGTTTTTCTATCTGAAATTTCTCAGTAGCAGCCCGGAGTCTGGATGTGTGCCCGTTTGATGGCAATAGGCTCGCCCCTTATAACATGGGACTTAAAACACAACTGGCGAAATGTGGGTGTACTATAGGTACACCTCTGCCCAACCCTTTGGGGAAGCAAGGCGTGATGTTATGTTATGTTAATCTAATATTTAACGTAGTATGTGTGAGTGTTTGTTGGTGAGACTGGGTATTGGACTTTAGTTATTATAATTATCCTAGGCTGATGGAGTTGATAGTCATTATGACCAATCAGACAGAGACGTGTTGCTGGGGAGTTTGTTGCACCACTTCCTCATTATTCTGCATCAGCATTCACACTAGGACCCTTCACCAAAGGGTGGGCTATTTGGGGCTGTCTATAAACTTTCAAGAGTGTTGATTCACAACTCTATTAATTATGCTTAAGTATGATTCTCTACTCTCATAACTAGTAATTCTTGAATGTTGTATTCGATGCCTGTGGCCAATACTAGAACTTTAAACTCTATTTAACATCCTCGAGTTTTGATTTCGCAACTCTAATTATCTAGTTATTCAAAGAATATTATATTCTATATCTTAGACTAATAACTCGGTCACACTGACATAAGCACGTATCTTGCAAATATGCTTGTTGTGCAAAGAGTGAACTTCTAGGGGTTTAGGTGACCACATCTAATTCTTATCCAGTCTAAGGACTGATATGGACCATGTCTCCTTAAGAGCATGATGTAGACGCAATGCCCCTAGAACTAGCCGCTCCGTTGCTAGACAAGGACAGTCGCACGGTTGCCGCAGGAAAAGCCGCTTCGTCACGTTTATCAGTTCGAGAGAACTGCTAGGAGCCATGACTCCTAAAGAGCATGATGTCGACGCTATGCTGCTGTAAAGCCGCTTGCGTCTCTATAGGGAAGTGTATCTCTGAGTACTCTGAGTGTAGATGCGAGGTATCGTGTGAGTTACGACTGATCAAATACCTGTTACGCGCTAGCGTTTGTATTACTCACAAATTAATATAATAATTTACTCTGCATCCCTCTATTATTTAGAATTCCTAAGTAACATCCAACATTTGTTACAATTAATTCCTTGCCTTATTAATAATATCAAGGCATTTGACTTCTATAAATTTGGGAATTCATCTCTATAATCGGTGGGAGAGTGACCAAGTCTGTTGACGAGCTCTACCTTAACACTAAAATTAACATAATTAGGAAAAACTAAAATCTTATCAGCCTAGGTTAATTCAGGTATCGTCACATTACGAAGAAGCTCCATGGCGGTAGTCAGGCGGGCGACTTACACCCGCATCTCAGAGATACCGTCCCGTGGAGGCCCGAAATAACTTCCCTCCGCTGCCTCTATCATGGAGGCCACGGCTACGGATATGGCCTCGTCTTTAGAGGACTAAACCCTCTTCAAGGCCACACCCTTGATCGGGGCAACCACGACCTCCGCAGACCTGGCCGATCGCTCCGATTTTGAGCCGCCAGCGACATCCGGCTCACCACCTGACGACTCCGCTGCGGCCGCTGCCGCTGGCCACGTCAGGGCGGCGTTCCTTCGTAGTGAGCCTCCCGGCTTGCTGGGCTGGCTCGGCTGGACTGGCTCAGCTTGGCTCCCTGTCCTCCTGAGTGGTGTGCCCTCCGCCTCTTCCTCGGACCCCACCCCGCCCACCGATTTTTCGGGCCGAGGTCATCCCGCCATCCGAGAGTCACCCCCGGCCATCTCTCGGTTTGGGCCGTTTCAGGAAGAACCTTTCGTCCTTCCCAGCAGCCCCCACCACTACAAGCTCCGGGCTCTTAAAGGAGCCTCCACGCCAGATGCAGTGTCGGACTCCGACCGCGCATCACTCCCCTCCATCTCGCGACTCTTTCTCTCCTCCTCCTCGGATGATCGAGAGCGCGATGAGCCTCCTTGGCTCGGCAGACATTTGTTGCCCCCCCCCCCCCCCCCAGATTACGAATGGGGGCTTGACGTTCCCAAAGGGAACGTGGCGGATTCAGCCGGTACTTCCCTTTTTTTTTTTTTTTTTTTGTTCCCGGGGTGGAAAATCCTCATGGATGTCCTCCGCCCTGGGGCGGGCGGAGGGGTCTGTCAGACTCTTACTGACTAAAAACCACCCCGGTGTTCCATCTCACACCTACGCCGGGGTCGCGGGAACACATTATTCTTCCACAACCCCGGCTGGTGCCGGCCCGCTTGCGCGGGCCCCGTCTCGGGCGGGGGGAGTGAGGTGTACTCCCCCCGCAACGTCTGTGGTCGGCGCGCGAGGAACACTACGCGCGCCGCCTTCTCGGGTCCTGATGTGGGGGGGCGACGGATGTCCCCGAATCCGTCGCCCCTGGACCCATTTAGGGGGGCCGGAAGAGGGCGTTGTCCGCCCTCCGCCTGCGCCCGGTGCGCCTGCTGCGGATCGGGAGAGTGGACGAGATCTCTCTCTCCCTTTCCGCAGCAGCCGGTACTTCCCTGGGTTAACTTCAATTGTCTGTTCCATTGTTTTATTCCTTTGAAGGGTTGGTCCATTGTGTCCCTCTGCCTCCCAGCGCCAACGACCGGATTCCCTTCGGCCATACATCCCCTCGGCACGCTTGACCTTAGGATTTGGGTATTTTTATAGAGGTTCCTCTCCCCTTTACAATCTACGCCCACAAAACTAACCCTCTGCAAACAGAGGGGGTGTAGACGTGAAATGGCAACCAGACATATCCTAACGACGGACTGGCCGCCCCAAACCTAGCATCGACCAATAAGTAAGATCGATGATGGGAACCATGACCCTTTCCCGTTTGTTGAAGATTGGCTGCCAACCCCAACTGTCCACCAAAAGCAGGTGGGCAGTTGGAGCTGACGTGCCCAGGGTGCGCAACGTGGAGGTGGAACATGCGACCCCACGCATGCAATTCTGCCATTTAATTACAATACATTTGATTTCGTGGCAATTGGGATAGAAAATCGAATACCACATACATAAACTCACGCCTCTGTTTGCCTCCTTTCAATCCTCCGACCAGAAGGATGTCGTATCTGGTGGTTAATAAAACTAACAGGTGAAAAAATTGTCATGGTGGAAAATTCACCAAATTTGTCGAATTGTCGCGACAATCGAAAATAAATCTTTTTGAGCGACAGGTGACAGGTGACAATTTGTCGTGAAAAACATATCTTTTTTAAACAGAAAATTGCCATACTTGTATGCTAAATAATGTTGACTACCTATATACAATCACGTAGTCATTCCATTAATACATACTTCTGTTAACGAGAAAATACTTGTAATGTTTATAAGTATTAAAACATATGTAATGCATCGAATAAACTCGACCGAACCCGTTATGTCACAATAAAAATACACTGCAAAACTTTTTCAAATTCTTTCAAACGATCGCCTGTAAAGACGCAGTTGACGGTTGACATTGACGTTTACATTTTTATTACATTACTGCGAAACTGTTGTTTATCCTTCCGATGACGCGTAATAAGTTGGTGTGAGCTAGCTCCGTTACTCTCTACCATTTTACTCACGCTAACGTTGAGTCCGTAACATGTGCGGAAAAACGAACAGATGTATTTTGTCTAGACATGCCAAAGAACCGTGTGAACAACTCGTAAAATAAACTAATGACTAATGACATGTAGAAACTATGAATGCAAAGATATTGCATTCATATACACTATGTCATAAATCCGCTCGGACGTAAATGGCGGCAAAAAAAAGTTTTTTGTAAACAAAGGCACATATTTGTAAACAAAGGATGATTAACGACTTATTTTCTTCGAATGGTGCTTATAGTCGTATTTTTAATTAGACGAAGTCAGCTGACGTTTACAGTGTTGCCAGTTTTTGATGAAATATAAATAGTGTTGTGACAAAGTGAATGATTGAAAATACTCCTGATTGAATGAAATTGCCTCGATTTTCTAGTGAATAGTTAGTGTGCCGAACTGCCGATATCGGGTACGGGGTTCGAATTTTAATCGTGCTTTGTACATACTAACGAGTTTTCGACGACTATGTTCCTATAGTATCTACCTATACTGAATACCGAGTGTTTTAAACATTGCGAGGAAATTTGTAAGACTGTCCTATTTTCAATACATCATGTAGTTGAAACTATAGAAGTATAAAATATAAGAATTAAAGGTAGGGAATGAAAATAAAAAACATCGCTTATTACATGATTTGTTTTTATTCATCATCAGAAAAAAAATCATCACTATCGCTTTCGGTGACATTAATTATAAATCTGTCTGAAACATTGTCGATCATGTGGTCGAGACCATACATTTTGTTTTCTTCTTTAATTATATTAGACACGCAGCTACTCCATTTTTCAGGCGTGATTTGTTGAAGTCCTTCTTCAAAAAGTTTTTTTACCAGATGGCTAATGACGTCACTGCCTGCATACAAAGCGCCTACAATTCGGCGACAAGCACGCAGCCGCAGGGGAGAGGGCAATTGCCGCCCCTGCCGGCGCATATCAATGCGATGATCGCCGCGAAGAGGCGCATCCGCAAGCAGTGGCAACAACTGAGATGCCCGACCATAAAGACGCAGCTCAACCGTCTCGCGGAAAAGGTAAAGGCTGAGTTACAGGCTCACACCGTCGCGGGCTGGGAGGAACGTATCGACGCCACGATGGACAGTTGGCCGTCGGTACACCGACTATGCCGCCAGCTTACAAATACCCCAGCTCCGGTGCGTCCGCTACTCAACAACGACGGGGCGCTCAAGTACGTAGCGGAGGACCGGGCGGAGGTCTTCGCCGAACACCTGGAGCGTCAGTTCCGCCCAAACCCGACCAGCGACACCGTCCATGTCGCAGCAGTCGAGAAACACCTGGGAGACTACTTCGCAACGCCGATAGCTCCCGATGAGGACCCGATTTTCTTCTCGCCTGGCGAGGTCAGACGCGCCATCCGCAGGACGAAACCGAGGAAGGCCCCCGGTGCTGACGGTATCACCAACACAGCGCTGCGCCACCTGCCATACCGAATGGTAGCGGCGTTGGCGCGCCTGTTCACGGCGGTACTGCGCACCGGGACCTTTCCCGACTCGTGGAAGGAGGGGCGCGTCATAATGCTCCCCAAGGCGGGGAAGAACATCCTGAAGCCGGAGAGCTATCGGCCCATCACTTTGTTGCCGACGGTCTCCAAGGTGTTCGAAGCACTCCTGCTGCGACACCTGCTGCCGCACATCACGCCGCGACCCGAACAGTTTGGGTTCCGGGCGGAGCACAGCACGACGCTCCAGCTGTCGAGGGTACTGCACCTACTCACAGCTGCGCACAACAAAAAGGAATATTCGGTGTCAGTATTCCTCGACATGGAGAAGGCCTTCGACCGTGTATGGCATGAAGGCCTCGTGTACAAAATGGCCACATCCGACGCGCCCCGTCGCGTAGTGAAGGTGGTCTCTACTTTTCTCTCCCACAGGACCTTCAGGGTGGTGGTCGACGGCGCGCTGTCAAGCGCCCGGCCGGTGCTAGCCGGTGTGCCGCAAGGCAGCTGCGTGTCGCCGGCGTGTTACTCACGATACACGGACGACATCCCCACTACCACAGACTCGACGCTCGCGCTGTACGCAGACGACGCCGCGTACATCACTTCATCGCTCAATGCGAAGTACGTGGCGGTCAAGATGCAGCGCGCCCTCGATCTTCTTCCCGAGTGGCTGTCTAAGTGGCGGCTGTCGGTGAACGTGGGTAAGACGCAGGCGATGGTCTCCGGATCAGCGCGCCTCCCACCAAACCTGAAACTACAGGGGGCCGACATCGAGTGGTCGCCCCAGGTGAAGTACCTGGGGGTAACCATAGATCGTCGGCTCACAATGGGGCCGCACGTCCGGTCGGTCGCCGCACAGGGGAGGGTCGCCCGCAGCCTCCTCAGACCGGTGCTCTCGTCCCGCATCCCGGTGCGCGTCAAGCTGGGCGTGTACAAGCTGTACGTACGCCCAGTCCTGACATACGCCGCAACCGCATGGTTCGTCCTCACTAGTGAGTCGAGCCGAAGGCTGCTCCGCACGCAACAAAACCTTGCGTTGCGGACCATTGTTGACGCCCCTCGCTATGTGAGGAACGACATCATCCAGAGGGACCTAGGGATTGAGAGCCTGGATGAGTTTGTGGAGCGCCTCGCGAAGGGAATGTTCGCGCGTGCCGACGCATCGGATTTGACGCACGTCAAAAACATTGCGCCCTGGCATGCGCGCCCCCCTGACGCGAGACCCGTCCCCCGCGACCTGGTAGCGGACGACGACCCCATCACCACGGACTGACTCCCAGATAAGCCGTAACCAGGTAACACACGGCTTATCTGTGACAATAAGACTCCACATTCGCAACACACGCAACCGTTTGCGTAGCGCGTGCTAGGTTAATATAGACGCGTTACGTAAACAAACACAGACATCCGCCACCATACAGGCACCTTAACTCACACGCGGAGGCGCGGTGCGGACCGCGACCCGCGTAGACACTGGGCGGTGTGACACACTACAATACCGCCCACACACTCATGACGGCCCCTTAGCCCGGACAGTAACGGCTGGCTCTGTGATCTGGACGGGCGGGGGCCACTCACCTACTCTGTAGGCGCGTCGAGTCGACATCTCCGTCGCTGGTCGTCGCCGCCGGGCCTCCCCTAGGTAACTAGGGGTCTCACCTGGCGGCGGCAGACCGCCGAGATGTCGTGAAGAAAGCGGCGCTTCACTATAAGCGTCGCGGCGCTCCTACAGAAACAAAATAGCAATCACTCACACGGGCGCGCGTTGCCCGCGCGCGCCCTAAAATCCACTGCCATGAGCAGACCAAAGGAGAGGCCCGTATTTACGGGTCGCCGTATGGCGTCTGCGGTCGGGGGGTGAAGCCCCGGCACCGCACGCAACGCCCCCTTACGGGGGCGCCGCGATATAGCTCCGAGCAGGAGCGAGGAAAATAATTTAATTGCTTAGTAGCAGCTTGCAAGATATAAATAATAGTCATGTTTATAAAATGGACGTCATATGCAGTTTAACATTACGTAACTAAACACACTCTATGCAAATATATAGGCTTCTCCCAAGGGCTTTCTCAAACTTCCAACGTTTTCCAACTACGCCACACTTAGCAATTACACCAGGATAATCCGAACACTGTGTTTAAGGTAACATGAGAGCTCAACTCAGCTTAGAGTGAGTCCACGGTTTGAATGAATGTGCCTTTTTGGTATAATTAGTTTACTTAGGCACACTACGTCAAACCGTAAAACAACGCATAACTTATTGCAGAGTAGTCTGATTTTGGCGATTCTTTTTAGTGGCGGCATTGAATCGGCTGCTGTCAAATCTAGGGGGTCCAAAAGTATCCTGCCGGAGGCAGGCCGCGAGCCTGTCGTGGCTACGGGGCACTGGTGTGGGCTGTTCTTTGAGGTGCCGACCAGCCCGCCGCCCGGTTGAACGCCTCCCAAAGTGTCATGGCCATCCAGCTGGTCCGGGGATCCCGCACGGTCTCCTGCGAGGCGGCGAGCCTACATGCCTCATTGCCGCCATGGGATCTGGAGGCAAAAGCCCTCACGCACGTATGGGAGTGGCGCAAGGAGGCAAAACGCGGGGGTATAACTCCGCTGTCGCGAGAAATCACGGTACAGCGAACAGAGCTCCGGCGGGTTCAATCCAATCCAATCGAATGCAATAGAACACGCCAGGGAGGTGTGTAAGAAATCGAAACCCTGCCCTGCAGCTACAACTCAAGCCCTTAAAACGCGTTAGTGAAAGAATGGACCAATATCCTGCAACATCGTATACAAAACTTAATAAACAGCATGCCCAATCGCCTGGCAGCTATGATAAGAGCCCGTTAAGGCCAATTTGGTGTTGTTTTAGTAACTGTTACATTATATAAAACATACAGTTTCATTCATGCCGCTCTAGTATAAGAGTAATTTTAGTTTATCGTACTGAACCGTATTCTTTGCCCGCGAGTGTATCAAGCAAAATTACCTGCTCGGTAAAGTTCATTGGCATGAAATATCACAACCGTCACTCCGCATATTAGACACTTACATCGTTTGTGATGAATATGACTGTGACTTCCATCACAAATGATTAGTTGTATGAATTGCCATTACCTACAACCTTAGTTGTTTGTACAGGTTTTTTTTTATTAGCGTAACCGACATGTTTATTTTCATTTTAAGGGAGTATGTAAAACCAATTTTTTATTTATTAGATTTACTTAAAATATTATTCTACGATGTAGTTTGTCTCAACATTTTAGCACATTTTGTATTTTTTTTTTAATGTAATTATAGTTCTGTGAATAAAAAAGTTATGTTAGAAAAAATTGCGCTACTGAAAAGTCTTGTTTTGGTGGATACGCCCTTTGAGCCTAAAGGTATCGATATGTATATGTGTGTGTGTATAGTGTAATATTAATTGCAAAAACCTTGGTCACAATGGAATCTCGTCATTGTGCTGTTAATCTAGAACAGCACAGGGACGAGCTAATATGGTGATTGCATGTAAACTAATCGGCTTTAAGGTCACAATCAAATGTGTGAATAAAAATTCAGTGATTGGAAATCCATTTTATAAACCACATTTTTATGTACAGGTGAAGTAAATCCTACCCAATGTCTGCCCAATCTCAAATCTAGCGGCTACTAATTGAATTCATAGTTCATAACTCCCAGTTTCCTTAAAAATAAAATGATGTTGTAGTGACTAGTATATTTATAATAATCAGTATAAATAGTTTCCATGAGATAATAGACAACAATAAGCGTATGAAAGCTACGCCGAAATGTTAAAATAAATACGATTCAGTATGCCAGCACCCTAATTGTGTAATACACAATCAATCGGCCCTGAATCGTTTTGAAACAGATTGCTAATTCATTGCTTCATAAGTTCGATAAAAATTCTGCTCAACAATGTAAATAACGCAATGAATGTTGTTGACCTGTGAAAACCAAACAGTTTAGTCGTAATTGTTTACGAAAATGTGTTTCGCAATTAGGCTGCTGGTCTATAACCACAGGCTGAATTCATGGTTTTAGTTTGGGCGTCGATGTCCATGCCATCTTGCGTAGAATTCTAGTCTCAACAAAAATTAAAATAGTTCTGTGATGCCAATATTTCGATGTGTTTTTTTTTTTTTTGAGGAAAATATACCAAAGAACATTTCCTGGTTTCTCAAAAACTGACCCTAACAAAACAGAACAGGCACAGACATTTTTTAAACATTTACATTTTGAAGCATTCATGCAGAAATATTGTAATTTGTAGTAAGAATAAAACTTGTTCTTGCAAATTATTAAATACCTATTTTCAGAAATTTAAAAGGAACATGACTTTTTGGGAGTATTGAGTTATAGTAATTTAAAAGTGCAAGTTAGAAGCTAATAATTTTCTATATCAAAGTTTAACTAATTATAAAATGTCCAATAACGGATCAACAATGAGAGATCAAAGCTCTAATCCCCAAACAATTACAGTCGGGGCTAGTAGTACCTACAAATAAAATACATACAATACATTTCTCACATTTTCGGATCGCCAGGATTATACTTTAATATAGGGAAAACGGTATTAGATTACACCACATATTTTTAAATCGTATTTTAATTTTACGATCATGAGGACAACCGACACAGTGCCCAGCTGGCACCCACCGAGGATGACGCCGGGTACTGAAGCTTTGATGCTGCAAAGTGGATATCAGGGTGAGTTTTCGATCCACCATAAGTACCGACACTTAGCGCCCGTAACTTGACGTGATCATACTTGAAGCGGTCATTGTTCTTGTAACAATCAAAAGGCACTCTTCGCACTATTACTACATATTATGGAAAAATATTTTAAGTAGATAATTTAATTCTACGCACCTACAACAGCTGGTCTATTCTGTAAAATCTCGAGTGGGCTGTCACACCACCTGATGCTACAGATTGACACTGTTGACAGCTCACCACAAGCTCAATTCACCAAGGTTTTTACGGTGAGTTGTTACTAAATAGCACTTCAGTCATGTTGTATTCATAAGTAAAGCATATTATTATACCTAATACTCATACGGTCGTGACTCGTAAAGTAAAACCGTAGTTTAATATAAAAAATCTGCTGTCTCATCTATAGCGCTTTATAGCAACTCATTTAATGATAGATAGATTAATTCAATATTCTGATAATTTATCAAAACTGCCAAACATCTGCTTAGGTATACATGACATAACGATGGCAAGCGACATAGTTATGTACATAAGCTAATGGATTTATCTATTATTAAAACTGGTTCATCGATTTACCACTTTTCCATTCCTTGAAAATAAATTAAACATAATTGCGAGCATTTCCGCGAAATATTACTATTAAAATTGAATTCTTTGCGCCTCGTCGCCTCATTATTAGGAAAATTATATCATATGTTTTATAAATATCGAATCAAATATTAGATACTACAGCTAGTTCCTTCCTCGCGGTTTCATTCGCATAAATCTTGATCCCGTGGGAATATCGGGATAAAAGTATTAGGTTATTAGGTTATAAACTATCTGTGTGCCAAATTACATCCAAATCCGTTCAGTAGTTTTTGCGTGAAAGAGTAACAAACATCCATCCATTCTCACAAACTTTCGCGTTTATAATATTAGTAGGATATCAAAAATGAAAGCTAACAAACAGAGCAAACGGAAACTTGTTTTCTCTCCGCTCACAAAGTGAAAAGGCTTTTTATCGAAACTATATACATTAAGAGAGCAGTGGTGGCCCAGTAGTAACGGCCGCGACTTACGAGTTGTAGGTCGTAGGTTCGAACCCAGATAGGCGCTTTACTTTGTGTAAATTCTTTCATCACCACTGCTCCCAAAACAGTGAGGAAACCGGACATCTACCAACACGCACTGGGAACGTGCACACACTTCACACGCGCCTCATATACGATAATCACACCAGACACTACCTGATGGGACAAAAAGTGAAGCTTTGGAAGTGACCCTTTCTTCAAGAATATTCGGGTTTAACCTTCTTATTAAGCATCTTGCTGGCAATGATCAAAGGATACTGAATGCCAACTTATAATAGTAGGCAATACCTACAAAAAATTATCTGTCTACATAAAAGAACAGAGTATGTTCGCACGCGGACGTTGTCACAGGCGAAGTGCTAGTATTCCATAATTCTTCCAAACAGAAATAATCGTTTCATAGTTGCACGACCAGTGTAGGTTTCAGAATACGTGCTAATTTTCAACAATGCTCGAGATACTGACATCTTATGTGCTTCACCCATTTACAAAGTCTCTCAGACGGTAAAAACGGTAATAGAGTAGACATTAAGAATATTAACCAGGTCTTACTCGTGCTTTTTGCCTGAAACTCCGACACGCTCCAGGCTATATTTAGAATATTAACTTGGCACTTAATACGCCTACTGCACTCCTTTCTCTAATTTCGAGGTTTCACTTTGAAATACGAGTACTAGAAGCGTACCTAATAGTCCAAAGAAGCGTAGTCTTGGTTTGGGGTGCAGTTTTTTGTACTATTTCGTATTTGAAATTTAGTGTATAACATAAAACATAACATCACGCCTGTAATACCAGAAGGGTTAGGCAGACGTGTTCCTATAGTATACCCACATTTTGCCAGTTTAAGCTTAAGTCCCATGTAATAGGGGGCGAATTTTTGTTTGTCATCCAATATACCTAAGAAATCATTGGAACATCATCATTGTGATGCCAAGCGTCTTTCAATTTCACCCTTCAACCCCGGATAATATTTTTTTACAATAAATCGCATTAATCAATCACCCAGACAACTTTTCATCGAAGACAAAAGCACATCATGCGACCATAATTTGATGGGGTAAGAAAATAATTTTAATCACTCAACAATAGTTGTAACAGTTTTATTTCACACCTTGTGCGCAAGCTATTTACCACACCCAATGTAACGATCCTTAGGTAGGAACATAAGATAAAAAAAACTCGAAATCTGTTGTGTGACGCTAACTACGGTTTTGAAAGAAAATAATAATAAATAGGTACAAATTCTTAAATATTCACGGTCAATGCCACTAAGGCCGCACGCCGTGTTTGTCACGGTAATAGCTTGTACATTATGATTCAATGAGTAAGCTCTAAAGGTTGAACCACTTAATTCAAAATTTAACGGAGCACCGTTCACAGGCAATTTGGATGTTTAAGGCTGGTACGAAAACCGGAGGTTACCATGATAACATGAATTATAATAAGTATGAAAAATGGATACGCACACAACTTTTGCAGAATCTCCCACCGAGATAGGTTATGGTGATAGATAATGCACCCTATCATAACAAATTAGAGGATGCAGCGCCGACGTCAAATAGCAAAAAGGCAGAAATGGTGGCATGGCTTACGGCAAAAAATATCCCTTGCAGTTCTGACATGCTGAAACCAGAACTTTATAAATTAATTAATATACATAAAGAAAATTAAAAAAAAAGAACACACAATCACACAATTTTACGGCTTCCACCTTACCATCCCGACTTGAACCTCATAGAAATGGCTTGGGAATCCATAAAAGGTTACGTGGCGAAAAAACATGTCACAAATAATGTAACTAATATTATTAAACTAGTGGAAGAAAAAGTAAATAGCATGGGGGAACAGGAGTGGACTGCACTATGCGACAAAGTTATGAATATTGAGGAAGAATATAAGATGTCATCATAGATGACCTAACTGAAAAAATAATAATTCACGTGAGCGATAATGAATCAGATGAAGAAGATTCGGATATTTTTTGTGAAGAGAGTGATTCGGATGGGGAACCATCCACTAGTAAGGGAGATGTTTTTATGGCAGGTGTGGCCCCATTGTGAATATAGTTTTATTTATATTAATGTTTTTTATTTACATTTATCCTATTATTACCTAACCTATATGTTTTACAAATAACACATACATTATATATTATATAAAATAAAATAACCTATGAAATGAACACGAACTTTATAATCACAAAATAAAAATAAATTGACATAATATAATAAGTATTAAAACGTTAGAAAACGAAAATTGTTTGGTTGATTACATATTGTCCACTCGACTGTACCATGCGAAAGTTCTTTTTTTTTGTTTGTTTGTTTGGCATCTCGCAGGTCAACCTATGCGGTTGTCGTCTGCTTAAGCGGACTTGCCTGTGGATTCCCTAATAAATTTAGGCCTCCAGCCAGGACTTAAACTTATATACTAACTAAAACTAAGCGACAACGCTAAGGGCACCCCCTGTGGGGTACGAACCTCGGCTTAGGGCGTCGCTGGAAGAGGGCAGCAAATGACTAGCTGGATCAGGATTGGTATTAATTAGGGACGAATTGCAAGGATCGGGAGGGGCGTCGATTTGGGCGTCGCGGCGGGCCTCGGCGGCGAGGGCGGTAGGACGGCGATCGGGTTTTGGGCTTATGTAGCGTGCTAGTGGCCTTACTACTCTCCTGGAGGAGGGTAGTGGCGTCGTCGGGGTCGATTAAAGTATGCCTTGGTCGGCGAATACTGCTAATGCGAGAGGGAGTGTAGCGGGCGGCCGCTGTAATCAGGGGGTTAGAATGTTTGATGCCGCAGTCGAAGAAACGCTTTGATAAGCGTTTCATGAACTGTTTTATGGTTGGCATTTTGAGGTCGACGTGAAGATCAATATTACGGACATAGAAGGGGGCACCCGTGACCCTTCTGAGGAAACGGTTTTGGAGGGTCTGCATCTTATGGAGATGACGTGGGTGAGCGTGCGCAAATACAACGCAGGCATAGGTCATGATGGGACGGATGACTGCGGTATAGATGCGGAGCTTGCATTTGAGGGACAGTTTACTACGGGCTGTCAGTACGAATTGCAGCCTGCTAAGAGCGAAGGAGGCGCGCGTGCGAACCGCCTTAATATGAGCCTTAAAGGTAAGGTTCTCATCGAGGATCACGCCTAGGTATTTGGCTTGCTTCTCCCAAGGGATGGGCTTGCCGTACATAGTGATCGGGCTGGGAAGTGGGGCAGGGAGTCGACGACGTCTCGAGAAGAGAACCGCCTGACTCTTATCGGGGTTGACCTCGATTCTCCATTTCCGGAACCAAGCGCCTAAGACGTTTGCGGAGGTTTGGAGTGTACGAGCTATAGCGTTGGGACAGTGACCGGTATAGTAAACGGCAGTGTCGTCGGCGAAGAGAGCCAACTGAGCCTTTTTACTTTTTGGGATATCGCTAGTGAACAGCGTGAAGGCGAGAGGAGATAGTACGGAACCCTGAGGGACACCGGCGCGAATAGGATGAGGGGACGAGAGTGCTCCCTCGACGCGATAGCGAAAGGTCCGGTTCGACAAAAAGTCTCGTAAGATGAGCACGAGACGATCTGGCACTCCTAGTTGGTAGAGCTTGTATATCAAGCCGTTGTGCCAGACTTTGTCGAATGCTTTCGCTATGTCGAAGAATAGCACACCCGTCGTCGCGTTACGCTGCAGACCAGCGCATAAGTGCTCTACTATACGGTGGACCTGTTGGGTGCCCGAGTGTTGGCTACGGAAACCAAACTGCTCGTTGGGAATGAGGCTCTTTGCTTCGGCGTAGTCTTTGAGACGCTTATAAATAAGCCTCTCGTAGATTTTGCCGAGAACATTGAGTAAACTAATAGGGCGGTAGCTGGAGGGCTCAGACTTTGGCTTGCCTGGCTTTGGGATACCGATGACGGTGGCTTCTTTCCATGCTTGTGGGAAGATGTTGTTGCTCAAGGCGCCATTGAAGATGGCGGTCATAAGCATTATTAGCGGGGCAGGAAGGAGTTTGTATACCTTATTGGTAATACCATCCGAACCGGGGGCCTTACGAGCGTGGAGCCCTTTAATGATGTCGTGCACTTCGTCTGGAGTGACGGGAGGCAGAGGATCATCAGGGTCTTCTATGGGAGGGAGGGAGGCTCTTCGTTCGACTTCAGCGTCGACCTTGTTCAGGTGAGCTTGGTCTACTGGTTGGGAGCTGGGAGAACATTGGGACTCTAGGCTGTCGGCAAGACATTCAGCCTTATCGGGACTGTCGAAAGCGACACTATTGTCGGGGCGGATGAGAGGAGGCATAGAGACCTCTTCTGAGGAACGCAATTTCCTCTGTAATTGCCAGAAGGCTTGATGAGTGGGCTCGAGTTCGCTGAGCATCTTGTTCCAGCCCTCAGAGCGAACCTCCCCTATGCGTTTCTTTACAGCACGCTGTAAATGGCGCATGTGGGCTTTGTTCGCGTCACAAGGGAAGGAGTCGTAGGCACGGATGGCCGCGTTCTTCTCGGTTATCAGGTCACGTACGTCAGCAGGTAGTTTCCAGCGATGGTCTTCCATCACCGGAACTTCCCGTGAACAATCCGTCAATACGGATTGTACGTGCTCTGTAAACGAGTCGATTGCGGCCGTCGTGTCGGCGACTGACACTAAGTGATCGGGGATGGTGTCTAAGTGAGGCGACGTGGTGGATTTCAGTCTTTCGCTTACTTTCCTCCAGTCGGTTATCGTCTGGGTCTGAGGGGGGCGGTTGGGGTCGATCGGGCCCGAGTAGGGTGCAAGATGCATGACTACAGGGCGGTGGTCAGAATTTAGCTCGTGGAACGTCTCAACCGATTGCAAACGGAGGTTCACATTCTTGAGCAGCGCTACATCGAGAACATCGGGAAGGTGATTAGGATTACCTGGGAAGTGAGTCGGGCTCATTGGAGCGATGACGTCAAAGTTAAGGGATTCGCCTAACTTGAAAACTAACCTACCTCTGGTTGAGGTTGTGCTACTATTCCACGCCGGGTGCTTGGCATTAAGATCCCCCGCCAAGATGACGGAGTCACTCATACCGAAGAGGGCAGTGAAGTCCTTTTGGAGCGAGATGGGATCCTCCGGACCATTGTCGGGTGGGATATAAGCGGAGATGATGGTGATCGGTTGGTGGCCGGTCATGCCGAGCCGACAGATAGAGGTCTCCAGATGGGAGAAGAGAGGAGGTGGGTCTATAGGGATACAATACAAAGATTTCCTAAAGTATATGAGTGTGCCACCCTTGTGACATCGAGACCTGTCATTGCGAACTAGTTTAAAGTTGGCAATATTCGGGTTTCGGTGATGTGGTTTTAAAAAGGTTTCCTGTATGAGGAGGATGTCAAGCTGATGGTCGCGGAGGAAAGTGGCGATCTCATCGCGTTGACCTGAAACGCCATTTGCGTTGAAAAAGCCTAATTTAAGGGATCGGGGTTTGTTACTATTTACTCTCGTATTATCCATTGAGAATTAATATTTGAGTGAGTGTAGGACTTGCGCGATCTCGGGATACGCGCTGAGGATTTCCATAAGGCGGAGTGCGTTGCCGTTTGCAGCAACGATTTCTTCCGCCATTTTTTCCGCGGCGGTGGTGAAGAGAGCCGCGTATGTACTAAGTATAATTTGGGCGCTGTTTCGGCCCTGGGTTCCCTGAGGTTTCGCTGGAGAGGCCGTAGGGGCCGCGGGGGCTACCAAAGGCGCTGGGATGGCGGAAGCCATCAGCGCTGGAAGTTGAGCGGGTTGCGCTGGTTGCGCGGGGATAGAGGGCACCGAGGCTGCGGGAGCCTTCAGGTGATTTAGGTTAGCCCAGGGAGACGGCCTCTGCGGACTGAGCCGCTCCGGCATCAGCGCGGAAGGAGGCTTTCCCCAGGGGCTTTCCCTGTGCTGGCGGTCGCTCGCGCGTTTCGCGAGTTTAGGAGAGGAGGACTTCGGGGCCTTAGGACAGCCCCGGTAATTTGCCGGATGTCCCGATTGGCCGCAGAGTACACAGCTGGGAGGCTCTAAACATAGTACCCTACCTTTGGGGCGGGTACAGTCGGCGGTGCCATGCTCTCCTAGACACTTGACGCATCTAGGGGTGGCATAGCAGTTGGACTGCGAGTGATGCGAAAGTTCGGACTCGCGACTATATTCAAGGCGGTCACAAAGTTTGGCGCGGGCTGTACCTACTTCGCTTTGGAATGGGCAACTAGCTTCATATTTCTGTCTGAGCGACCCCTTGACAATTCAAAAGTATCTGTAATTGGTTTATTTGAAATAAATGCTTTGAGTTTGAGTTTGACATTACATACACAACATTACTAATTAAATTCAACTTAAGCTTCTCTCTTCATATTTATCTTTACTTCAGTACCATTTAGATTGGATTCTCATTACTGGGGAATGAAAAGAACACAAGCTGTGTTCTCTTGTTAATATTCAATGCCTGACTCACCTTGTTGGAAGTTAAATCTGCGTAAAACGACCTCTTTAAGCCAGTAAGTAGCCTACAGGTACACAGAAACACATTGGCCTTCCACTGAAGTTAGTAAATGAGGAATAATTCGCTGGGCACTCAGCGCGTACAATATTCATTTTTCACTACACTGAATATTGTACTCGGTGGTTGGTGTGAGCAAACCTTGTATTTTGTAAACGGGTTCACCCCTGGACAATTATGCCGACGACACAATAGTCGGCATAATTGTCCAGGGCTGTCCAGGGGTGTATTATGTTATTCATAATAAATACTCCGCATTTGTTTTAAATAAAGGTTTTTTCAGAAATTCCTGAAAATTTGTGCCTAATTGATGGCAAAAAGCTCGCCCCCTATTACATGGGACTTAAGTATAGCTGGCGAAATGCGGGTGTACTATAGGTACACCTCTCCCTAACCCTTCTGGAATTACAGGCGTGATGGTATGTTATTTTTATATTTCTAGAAAATTGTAGACGCATAGGTAATAAGGGCAGATGCAATCCTTAAGTCCGAACACGACAACAAGTATAAGTAACCCACGACATGTAATGTTTGTGATATGGAATGTTCAAGTTTACGTGAAGAAATAAACAAAACATTTAACCATATCAACAAAACCAGTGAAGTTTTCGGAAATATATTTATGCAAAAGAGCGTTGGTAAACTAGTGAAAAAGATAACATAAAAAACAAAGGATTTTGTTAAACCAAGTGAGTGAATTTTTGAATATTGCACAAAAGCAAACCGTTAAAATACACATCCCAAGTTTGCTTTGTAACGAAAACTGACCTTTGGACTGTGCTAATCGACAGATATATCAACCCCAAGCTCAACACTTTAATATTTCAGCTATTTCACGGCTACTACATATGTGGAAAGTGGTCTCGCGGTTATGGCTTCCGCTCTACGTATAAAGTGATGCAAGTTCAATACTCGTCAGAAGCATAATATACTTTTTGGATTTTGTGTTTATTGTTTACTAATTGTGGAGAAACAACTAGCAACCAACTATTCCCGAATTTATTTCTGTTCCCGTTTTCATAGTTTTTATAAAAAAATTGTGGCACGGGTTACGAAAATAGTATTGTTTGAAATAAAATTTACTACATTGAATTGTGAGCCTGCTGCTTTTTGAAGCCTGTTGAATAATTTAATTTAACTTGAATAGTCTAAAAATGATGACAGAACTGTGTTTGTTTTTAAAATCTATAAACTGTCCTGTAATTATTTTAGGTGTGAATAAAAACATCTGCTATAAAGAAACAAAAATGAACGAAATGTTACATCTCATCTGTAGACAGGTCAAAGAATGTTCATTTATCGCAAAATATGACAAGACTTCATCGCTATGCTATCAAATAAACTCGGTCTTAGATCAATTAGACTATGACAAAACCTTTTTATCATATGGCTCTAAGATTCAGAAACCAAATACGATCTGTACAAAAAACCAGAGTACACAAACGAATTACTCATTCCTTAAACAATTTTCGAATGAGGCTTCTCACGTAAATAGCACTTAATGTAAGGGTTTGGCAGACGAAACGTTCTTTCGAGCCTAAAACAACCAAAGGAAACCATGTCGTTTTTCATCAACATATTGCTGGTGCTATAAATAAATCCGATGATATTGAAATGGCAATAAACTTACTTCGAGACAAACAGTGTATAGTTGACTATATATGTCTAACTGAAACCTTTATTAAATCGGGAGATGAAGAAAACATGAGATTAAAATCTAATAAGTTAGCGAGTTGCTACTCCAGGAAAGATCAAAGACGTGGCGGTGTTTGCATACTAATAAGGAAAAACATAGAATGCGAAAACATAAATTGTTAGATAATATTACTCTCGAAAAACATTTTGAAATATGCGGTATACGACTACAAAAATATGGCATAAATTTATTCTGTGTGTATAGAACGCCAAATTCAGACAGAACATATTTCTGAGGAAACTACAAATATTGATATATCCTTATATGACAAGGATAATAAATATAATAATATAATATGCGGTGACTTTAATATTAACATTTTAATTGACAGCAAAAAAAAAAGAATTTATTAATATTCTATACAATTATAATTTGACACTCCATACAAATGAACCAACTCGACAAAAAACATGTATTGACAATATAATTAGTGATATAAAAGATGCGACGGTACGCGAATAACTGAATTAGGACTGTCTGATCACAACACGGGGCAAACTTTGTCAATTAAAACAAAAGTAAAAAATCTGGATACAACATTGGTTTGTATATAAAAGAGACCTATGTAGAGATAATCTGATCAAGTTTAATTATTACCTAAGTTATGTATCTTTTTCTGAGATCCTTGCTGAAACAGACGTAAATAAAGCGTTTTCTTTGTTGTATGAGGATTTATGACTCTTTTTTAATCTTGGTTTCCCACTAATAAAAGTCGAAATGAACCATAACTCGACAAACCCAAAATGGATTACAAAGGGCTTGAAAAAGTCTTTTGTAACCAAGCGAAAACTACAAAGCTATTATTATAAAAACAAAATCAGACAATCCAAGCTAAAATACTCTACATTTAGTAAAATACTAAGAAGATGTGTTGCTAATATTCAAAAGAGTAAAAATAAACATTCTATTGAAATAGCAAAAAACAAGTGTAAAGCTACATGGAAAATAGTCAACGAACGACTTAAACAAAACAATGCAACCACTGAAATCAAGGAAATTTCTGATGGTATATGCATCTTGGAAAAAGGCGACGACATTGCAACATATTTCAACAACTTCTTCATAAACATCGCGATACCAAAATCCATCGAGCACCCAAAAAACAAACCAGTATTAGGAAGAAGGTTAGCAAACTCTATCTATCTTGAACCAGTTGTTAATGTTGACGTTTATAAAATAACAATGGAGTTACGAAATACGAATTCAGCAGGGTATGATGGTATTACAACTCGAATATTATAAAATAATATATCTGCCATACTAAAGCCATTGACCTATTTAATAAATATGTCTTTGGAAAACGGAACCTTTCCTGATGCTCAAAAATTCTCGGTCGTAAACCAACTACATAAAAAGAGTTCGAAAACGGAAGCGGGGAATTACAGACCAATTACTTTACTACCGGTTCTCTCCAAGATATTTGAGAAAGTAATGTGTGCTAAGCTAATGAATTTTTTTGAAAAAAAATTAAGTGATAAGTAAACAGCAAAATGGTTTTATAAAAAATAAATCCACTACATTGGCATGTTTTAAGTTAATAACAGAAATTATCAGTTCAGTAGACAAAAAATAAATTCCTATAGCTCTATTCCTAGACATGACCAAAGCATTTGATATGGTATGCCATGATAAATTATTAAATAAATTAGAATCCGCCTACAATTGGTTTGAAAGTTATTTAAGGGGTCGAAAACAATGCACAGAGATTGTAAAAATGCATCCAGAGATTAACACTCAGGTAACCTATAGGTCCCCATACTTAACGAATCACTATGGCGTACCACAAGGGACTGTGCTATCCCCGATTTTGTTTTTAGCATATATAAACGAATTGCCAGAATCAACTGATCAGTAAATTCTATTATTCGCAGATGATACCACTGTTTTAACTAAAGAAGCTACTATTGATCGGGCGACAAACGTCACAAACATAGCTCTGCAGGGTATACATGACTGGTTAGTCTCAAATACCGACAAAACTAAATTCATGAGATACCTCCCATTTAATAGCAAAAGAAATAATAAAGACACAATAGACTTGCCAATTAAATATAATAATAACATCATTGAAGAAGTAAATGAAATGAAATTTGTAGGAGTAAAAATTGATAATTATTGCAACTGGAAATCTCACGTAGATCTTGTTTGTAAAAAGATTCACAAATTCGTTTACGCACTTCGTAAAATTATAAAATTACTAATAGAGAAACAGCATTAATGGTTTACCACAGTCATGTATGTTCAATATTGAGGTATGGGATTATCATATGGGGAAACTCTACAGACGCCTAGAGAGCTTTTATAGCCCAGAAAAAATGCATAAGGTCAATTTATAGTCTGAAGTGGATGTGATTCGTGCCGACCAATATTCACTGATAAACGTTTACATACACTGCCATCGCTATACGTTTTTGAAATGTGTGTATTCGTCACAAACCACCTATCACTTATTGAGCAAAATGATATGGTCCAATTTAAAAGGAAGATAGTGCAAAAACCTTTGGTAGTACCTCGAAGCAGATTAAAGTTATGTGACAGAAACTGCTACACCATGGCGGTGAAATTTTTGAATAAACTACCGGAAAGAATAAGAAAACTTAATAATTTAGAATTTAATAGAACTTTAAAAAATTGGCTTTGTGACAGATGTTTCTATTCAATTGATGATTATTTAAATTTAAAACAGATATAATGCATAACGAACACTTGCTTAAATTAATTAATTGCACGACTGTTAAGTCGAATATAGTGAGACTAAAATTATTCTACCATGTTATAATGTAAGTACCTATATTCTGGCAAATAAATAAGTTTCGTTTCATTTCATTTCAACATCTTAACAAGTTGCCTGAGAATCTCAATTTGGCTCTGTGTGTATTTCTAGTTCATACACAAACAATACCTGAGACAAAAGTGATTTCTAATGTTCGGTTTTTTCCATTCAAAAGCGTTGAGATCGTGGAATTTAGGTACGATAATTTAAAAAAAAAAACAGAATATTGACTTCTACGTAACAACGAAACATGATATGAAAAAAAAACTGAATCATCATTGTAAAATTCAACGTTCGTCTCTCCGTTGTCCTAATTAGTTTATCAAGTAAATATTGTTTGTAACAATTTGTAACAGACAAAATGTTCAAAATTTCTTAAATTTATCTACCCGTGATAGGTATTCTTTTATTCAAAACAAAAACGTTTGTTTAAATTGTTTACATGTCGGTCATAATTTAAAACAATGCAAATCAAACTTTGTTTGTAGTTCATGTAATAAACGACATCATTCATTAATTCATTTCAGAAGTCTCACAGTTTATCAGTTATTAATGAAGTAGGTAGTAATGATTATGCTATTTCACTTTCTGGAAACGAAACGACAGATACAGCGGTTCCCAGCACTTTGCACGCTGCCGCATTGACTACGGTAAATCACAGGTCACACGAGAACACAAGCGATTCGCGATCCATTTCTCCGTCGGTTACTGCGAGCACAGTGCTATTATGTACGGCACTCATCAATGTTCATGTTGGCCCGCAAAATCACACAGTTCGGTGTATTATTGATACATGGAGTCAAGCGACTTTTATTACCGAGGCTGGTGTGCAGTGGTTAGGTTTACACCGCCGCGCGCCGACAGGCGCATGTTCCCGTTTTCGGTATTGGCGGGACTGACATAGAAGCTGTTTACCCAAGGACATAGTGTCACGTAATATTACTCCTACGCATGGGGATCAACCTTCCATTTCAGTTGATGCATACATTTTATCAAATTTGCTTTCACGTACACCACGTGTGCCGTTGCCTTATAAGGGAAGGTCACACATGCAGAACATAAATTTAGCGGATCCTAAGTTTTATCTTCCACAATCAGTGGAAATGCTTTTAGGTGCGGATCAAGGGTCCACCCGTTTCACCGTTATCTATTGTGGTATTTTGTTACACCAAAATCACATCTTATAATCTATTTATCCATTTAATACCTGAGGAGCTGTTGTGCACAACTGCTGTTGTGTGCAATGCACTCAAGAGAGTGGCGCAGTTTAAGTACCTGGGCCACTGGGTCACCGAGGCCCTCGCTGATGATGTGGATATTGAAAGGGAACGCAGAGCATTGTCCGTCAGAGCTAATATGCTGGCCCGTAGGTTTGCGCGTTGTACTTGACTAACGTTCGTCAGTCTTTTTATACGTGCAGCCTATGGGTGAAGCATACGCTGAAGACGTACAGTGCCCTGCGTGTCCAATACAATAACGCGTTCAGGATGTTGATGGGTTTGCCTCGCTTTTGTAGCGCAGCAGGTATGTTTGCAGACGCTCAAGTGGATGGCTTTCAACCGATACATCGCAAAAGAATAGCATCTCTGATGCGCCGTATACGGGGCAGTCCTAACAGTTTCCTGCAGCTTATTTCAGGTAGAATGGATGTGGATTGCCCTTTCATGGAGCATTGGACAAAACTACATGTGCGAGTAGTGCGGTCCTGATCCCATCTTAAATGGTTTTGTGTATGTTTATTTGTTGTGTTATATGAATTATACATCTATGGATGATTATCTGAAATAAATAAATTGAATTGAATTGAATAAGTACTAAAGTCTGTATGAAAATTATATGACACTCATTTAACTAACATTTGTTTATCTGATAATTGTTGTACTGCTGAAAAACAAACCTTTAGTTACCTCTGTCTATTTTCCACATCCAATTATCTCATTTCATGTGATCTCTTATTATTTTCCTTAGATTGAATGTTTTGAGATTTTTTATCTTACATTGTCATCGGTCAGTATTTCTTTTTCTATATAATAGGGCTAAGAGGTCGTCTATTTATTGTAAAGGTATCGTAAAACTAGTGTAAAGCCAGGTTCTCACTGTAAGCCATCTTTATTGTTCCTTACCGATAACCAATTAAGAAGTATTTGGATTTAAAACTAAAAAGTAACTTCTACAACGCTCAGCCAGGGGCTATAAAAGGCAACCGTTAGTTTTTACCAGGTTCCTTCCTTTTTTTTCTTTGGTGATTCTCTTGCCATTCTTGAATCAGTCTTGAAATAATCTTCTCTAATCTTAGTTTTTTTAACCAATCTTCAACCAGTTTTCAATGTATTAATATTATTTACAGAAATGATAAATACAGTGTTTAACGGTGGACCTACTCATTACAATGTTTTTTTTAACGAGTTGTATTGCAATAAGTGGTTAGCTAGCGACCTCGACAATTGATCATTAATTATTCTTGCCTGAGCAACCGGCAGCGAGTTCATCATGCTCCCGTAGATGTCACTGCTTGCGGTAGCGTCGGGGATCGGGTTGCCTCCTTCCCTCAAATATGGCGAGGGAAGCAATAGCTGATCTTTGCGTAATGCTCGTGAACGGGTGCTGCTTATGCTGTCTATGGTTTTGTTATTGTTAAAGTAATTGTTCTGTTAATTTATTTTACTTCGATGGTCCTTGTTTATCATTTTTGTGTACTTAAAAATAATCCAATAATGCATATGTAAGGTGTCACGCCCCTTATGCCTGGAGGTTTTTATTTGTGTAGTTGTTTTTTTCATTGATTTTTATTGGTTTATGTTTTGGGTATATTGGCGTGGCTAGCTTACATATGGCAGATAATATAATATGATTTTTAGTGTTTCTGTTTTTCTTCTTTGATTACCTTATAATTCTATAGTACAATGGTTTTTCTAACTAAACAGACAGCTGTGCTGCTGGGGAGTTTGTTGCGCCACTTCTTCTTCCCAGCTAAAGCACTAGGAAGTGGTGAAGGGCGGGCTTTTTGGGGGACTGTCTTATGTAATTTTAATAAATGACTTTTGATTTCATTAATGACGATTTATTTGCTCGGCCTCGATAGGTCATAATCTTGATTTCATAAAACTTAGTCAATTATTTCGTCAGTATCTATCATGGTGCCATAAGTAGACGCCTACTAATACCATTAAAAATTTCCTCGCCTTTGTTCTTTGAGCTAATAGTGAAGTTTTCGTTGGCTTCAGGTTAGGTTCCAATTGTTTACGTTAAAGTGAGTGTACCAGGCCACTCAGAAAGTATTACGAAAAAAAGTTTTTATGTATGAGAACCTGGCCAGTTATAGTCTATTTGTAAGTAAAAATCCGACCAAATCTAAAAATTTCTCTCCACGTTGCTTGCGAGTTAATTTAAATTAAAATGTCTTAAATAAACTGATCTGCACCGGGAACATTTTCGCGATATGTTTTTTTACGATTTCAAATGTCGCCTGAAACCGGACGAATCGTACGATAGACTTCAAATGGCATTCATGGATGAAGGCCCTTCTAAGACAACCGTGTAATACTATCCTAGTAACCTAAGCGCTGTTGTTACTAACATCAAAATACTAACAAAATATTGATCTTGAATCTGAAATTAAGTTAAATTTAATTAAATTAAATTTTGGTAAGACGACTTCAAGCTCGCGGTCGACTAACTTTGGAGGATGAAGAAAAAAGTGGTCACCCTTTGACGGCTGGTAGGGTGGTATTTAATCCAAGACAATAGGCGAGTTACGTATCAAGAGATTCAGCACATACTGCAGGTTGGATCGGGGAGCCTTCACGAAATTCTACAATTGAATCAATGCGTGAGGACAGTTTCACGATGGGTGCCGCACATCACAGATGCTTAGAAACAGGCCCGGGTGGAATGATGCCATGATAAGATAAACAAATTTGAAACAGGCTCATCTCGGCATGTTTACGACACAATTACAGGTTTATCAATACGATCCAGAAACGAAGCGCCAGTCGACAGTTTGGGTGTTTCAAAACGAACCTGCCAAAACGAAGCGATCTAGAAGCGGGGGGAAGTCAGTATGATCGCGAGCTTTTTCAATTTGACTGGCTACTTGGTGTCAACTTCTTTATGAAACTTCATCGAAGAAGCATCAACGCTGAATCTTATGCTACCAGATGCTTGGCAGAAGTTTCCTCTGTTGTGAGCAACAAGCGACCAAACACAGCGCTCCGCGGGCTACTGCTCCACCACGACAACGCACCTTCGCACAGCGCGCTCAAAACGAGGGACTTCCTGGACAGCACGCTGGTCAAACTCTTTGGTCACCCTTCTTACTCGAACAGTCCTGACCTAGCACCTTGTAACTTTTTTAATTCCCGAAAATAAAAAATCTGCTCAAAGAGACACAATTTTTGTCGCCGGAAGATGCACTGTCAGCGTTCGAGCAGGCTGTAAACGAGGTGTCTACTGTGGACTGGAAAAAGTGTTTCGTAAACGGGTTCAGACGCATGAAACTTTGTGTAGAGGCTAGTGGAAAGAACTTTGAAAATATTAAAATAAACTTTACCTATAGAAAATGTATTTTTATTTACGGAAAAATTTAAGAGTGTCCCACGCATATCGATACCTTTAGGCTCAAAGGGCGTAACAAGCATTTTAGCAAAAATGAGATAATAATGCAGTCATACTTAGTTTTTCGTCCTCTTTCGATAGGTATATTTAAAATCTCAAAATTCGCAAAAAAGTCGGGTGTACTAAACACCACTTTTTTGCGGATTATCTACAATTTTTGAATCGCTAAAAACGATTTTGTATAAATTTGGGCCGAAAATTATTACATTTCTCGTTACATCAAACGTCGTACTAGACAGATCAAATGAAAGACTTGGATGTATATACCGTGATCTATCAAATTTGGTGTTACGATGTCTATTATATTACTTCAAAGTTTAATTGAGATGCCCCAGTAATCACCAGTGTGTTTAGATTTAAGTGTGTTAAAAACATTAATTACATCACTAGGCGTTACATGTTCGAAGCTAAATATGCGAGTACATTTTGGCACACTACTATTCAAAAGATTCTCAGCTTTAGACGGGGACGAATTTAAGGAGCAAGTCGTAGTTATAGGTATATTGGCAAAAAACTCATTAAATGCCTCAGCTACGTCAGCTGCCTTATTAACTAATTTGTTATCGACCATAATTTCCAGTTGATTTTCTTGTTTAACCGACTTACCCGTTTCATTGTTAGTAATTTTACAAGTGGTTTTTACTTTATTATTGGATTTTTTTATTGAATCGCTTAAAAATTTTGATTTAGCAAAAACGCAAAACTTTTTAAATAATTTTGAATATTTTTTTACATACTCTAGGAAAGGAGTATCAAACTTGTATTTTTTCAAACCATATAACTCGTATAGTCTCGCTCTACTTTTATAAATACCTGGAGTAGCCCATTGGTTAAAGCCAATGGAGGTGCCATTAATGTTAATGGTTTTTGTCTTGAAAATAGATTGGTATTCTTTTTGCACAACATCAAAAAGGGCTCCGTACATTTCATTAGGATTTTCGTGTTCTACTATCGATGGTGTCATTCTATGAGCTATATTATTTTTAAACTTGTTACAACGACTAGCTTAATATGGCCTGCATTCAGGTATATGCCGCTTATTAGGTAATGACATCGGGAACCTAGCTAATAAACCACAGTGGTCGGACGTTAAGTCACTTAACACTAATTTCTTTTTGGCATCACAATTACAAAATTTATTATCAAGACAAGTTGATGAAGATGCCGTGATCCTAGTTGCTTCAAAAAACAAGTTAATTAAATTATAAGACCTAAACAGATTGAGAAGTCTAATACTTATTGGAGTTACATCTAAAAGATTAATATTAAAATCTCCACATACAGTTATACTCTTATTACTTGTTTTTAACCTATTGAGAGAATCCTCCATTACCGATTCACGTATCGCTCGAGTTTAACACAAGACAACTCAATAGTGCGCTCAATCGAAAGATTAACAAAATCTAAACGTTGTTTACATTTCAAATTGTTTGAGACAAGAACTAAAGCGCCACCGCGAATGGCACTTTTCCTTACAAATGCGCTTTGTACAGTAAAATTATCATCATTGATAAACACTACTTCATGTTCCTTCAACCAGTGTTCAGTCAAACATAACACCTGAACATCATAGTTCTCCGTAAATAAATTTAAGTCTAGCTCTTTGCCGGACAGACCCTGCATATTTTGATGTACAACGTACAACATATGCGGCTGACCCGTTGTCGCACCTAATAGTTTAAACTACAAGGCGTAACAAAAGTAGTATTAGTACCATTACTAACTGTAATTGATGGTACACTACATGTACCCTTGTCACTGTGTAAATTGTATGCTAAAAGATTAGCAATTTGTCTCCTACATCTAGGTGGCAAATACATTGTATAATTTGTCAGTTTGTAATCAGTAATAAATTGATTACAATCAAAATATAAAATAGTGTCACTATAACGGCAAGTCCTATTATTATTAGCAAAATAGGCACATTTATAATTTAAATATGTTCATTTACATATTTAAATTATAAATGTGCCTATTTTGCTCATCAGACAAATACTGAGAATAAGGCAAGGCACAGAAAATAAATTTACAATTATTTGTCTCATTGAGATGTAACATCAAATGGACACTTTCAGTTATTTCCTTTTTTCTTACAGATAAGCTATCCCCATATAATTATATCCAAATATAACAGTTGAACCGGGGTTTAATTTTGTCAATCTAATATTACAAACCAATTGGCTAATACTGGCACCGGGTAAACAATTATTAATAACATAATGTTGTGAACACTGATTAATACTACCAAAACCTTGACCAAATTTGTTACAGAATACATATGTAGTGTTATCCAAATTATTAATACTATTCTTGTCAAGATTATTTTTTTTTTCTTTTATACAGCTACCTACTGGCTGTGCCACTGTGGGCATGGGTATAATAAGTTGAGGCTTGGGTGCCTGGGGGCAGGCACAGCTAAAAGAGAGGTTATTTGTCAGAGATTCATACATCTCTGCATTGAACTTGACCAGGTCTGCCAACTCATTGGCCTCCTACATGCGTTTATTCAGGTCCTGTTGAGAAGCCTCAAATTTACTAAAGATATCCTTTAGAGCATATTCCCTAACAATCAACTCATCCTGAAGGCGCTGAGTATCAGTGTCATACATAGTATTACATAATTCTAATTCAATATTACACTTCTTTGATTCTTGTATTAAATGTAGATTTTTATGCCTGAGTTTTGTGTTTACCTCAGTTTTGTGAAACCCTGCCCTGCAGCTACACTTCGAGACCATAAATATGCGTAAGTGGAAGAATGGACCAATATCCCGCAACATCTCATAGGAAACTTAATAAACAGCATGCCCAATCGCCTGGCAGCTATGATCAGAGCCCGTTAAGGCCATTATTTTTTCAATGTTAATAAATTTGGTGTTGTTTTTGTATTGCTAAATTATTTAAAACATAAAGTTTCATTCATGCCGCTTTATTATTTTAAGAGTAATTTTAGATTGGCGTACTGACCCGTATTCTTTGTCCGCGAGTGTAACAAGCAAATTTACCTGCTCGGTAAAATTCAACGCTTATAGTAAAAAAACATTGGTATGAAATATCTCAATACACATTAATGTTTCTCTTACATCGTTTGTGATGAAGATGACTGTGACTTACATCTCAAATGATTAGTTGGTATAGTATGAATTACCATTACGACCTAAGTTGTTTATACAGGACCTTTTTTTATTAGCGTAACCGACATGTTTATTTTTGTTTTTAGGTCGTATGTGAGCCTATTTTTTTTAAGTTAGATTTACATGAAATATTATTTTACGATGTTGTTTGTCTCAAAATTCTAACACCTTTTGTATTTTTTATTTATGTATTGTTTTATGAACAAAAAAGTTATATTAGAAAACTTTTTCTATTTTTCATTTTATTGCTATACTGAAAAGTCGTGTTTTGGTGGATACGCCCTTTGAGCCTAAAGGTATCGATATATAAGGCAATGATCGTTTAAATAGTATGGAAATACACTTATCTTTAAAAAATAATATGATACGGAAGTATATGGCTTAGGTGCAGTTACGTGGGACAAATAGTCGTAGGTATTTAACACTATGAAGAAAATTGTGCTCATTTCTGCCTTAAGCGGGTTACTGTGAGAGGTTAATAATGTGCCGAGGTTGTTGTTGATTGTTCGATTCGGGAATATCGGTTCATGTCGCCCGAACTTGGACCACGCTTATATCGGCATGTCGTGTAGCTCAAGTCAAATTTGCCACTGACTCTCGAGCTACACGACCAAAACTAACCAGAGCGCTCACCGGCAAACTAATCTGCTTCAGGGACGGCAATACTCGTTCTTTCTGGCGCAGTATCTGGTCGGTGCCTGTCAGTCACACTGAAGGTGATTGGGCTCGGGACGTCGAGCAAGAGCTAGTTATTCCTGGAGAGCTAAAATAAACATACCTACATAATTATAGACACCAATTCCATCATGGCTGTCTCTCAATATGGATGTAAGAAATGGTCCCGTGGTACTAAGGACCTACTTCTCATTGATATGGCCATTAGCCAAAAGGTTCGTCGTTCCCGGAAGGATCTGTCGACATGTTTGATAGGTTACAAGAAGGATAGACTAGGTGCCACATGCATGGTTCATGAGGCTGTTGGAGTTGTATAAAGTAGATGAATCTCTGCGCACCTTCTTAATGTCATGTATGGGGCGATGGAGTACAGTCCTTCGCTATCCGGGGTTTCAACGGATCCAGGGGAATGACGAGCCTATATGGATTAAACGGGGAATATTTCAGGGCTACAGTTTGAGTCCACTTTGGTTCAACTTAGCTCTGAATCCATTAAGCACCAGTGTGTGCTCCAGCACCAGCAGTCTGGAGGATTCAGATCTAGGCTATCGGTTGAAGAGAGGTGGTCAGGTCATATCTCACCTTCTGTACAGATTACGGAATCCGAGGAAATTAAACTTTCGGATTCCATACACCTTAGATCCCTCTCCTCATCCGAAAGCTATAAGTATTTGGGTATGTGTAGAAGCGTTAGGCATTAATGGTACTTCCCTGAAGCGATCGTTGGAGATTCTTTGGCCGCCTGTAGAAGGTATTAGTTAGTCTTCTTTCGGGCGGAAACAGGGTGCGCGCCTTCAATGGTCGGGTCATGCCAGTTCTGATGCCCTTTCGGCATACTCAAATGGACTCCGACCGAACCTGATGCCCTGAATAGGAGGGTCCGTACACTGCTGAACGTAAACCAGATGCATCACCCACGATCATCGGTGATGATACTGTATATCCCGCGAAAGTGCGGGAGTTTTAAACAGCTGAGATGACTTACTTTCAGGAAGACGGAACAAATACTTCTTAGTTTTGACTTCCGGTTTAACTTTATACCTCATTCCACCTTTACTCAACTTTATTTATACAGTACTTAACATAATATTCTTGATATTTTCTTTCCGAGTACCAGTTCAGATTACCCAGACATGGCTACCAAATTTTTTTATACCTTCTCAAAACTATATGATATTTTGTGATAAAACCAAAAATAAAACAGTAAGTTACCTACTTCTTCTTTTGAAGAAAGGGGCAAGTAAGATGTAATCTCTTAAATAAGATGAGGTAAAATAGTACACGGAAATTAAAATTTTCGAAAGTTTTTTTTACAATCTGCTTATTAGCTGTATTAGGTTGTGTGTTGATAAAAATATTATTCGCGACGGTAAAACGGTTGTATTTACACAATTATGTTCACTGAAACCATCAATACAACTCACACGCGTGTTAAGCAACGTATACGTCCCAACGTACAAGTTTACAAAAATGAATTTTCCTATCAAAATTAATTTGGCAACGTGACGAAGTTCAGAGTTCCACGCAGTGATTCTGAAACGTTACAGCACAAGTTTTATATGAGTTTTTCCTTCCATAACTTTAGTATTGCTGGGATAATATTGTGTTAGAGACGCGCCTTGAAAGTGGTCCTTGAGATTGAGAAATTACGACTTATGCTGTTTTTAAGGATTCCGGGAGTTACCAAACTGTCTCAAAGTTTTCTAATAGCGTTGTCTGTGTATTTTTCTCAAGTTCACGAGTTTGTTACAAACATAACATCTCGCCTGTTTTCATCGACCCAAGATTAGGCACAGGAGAGGAGCACACTCACATTGTTGTTGTTGTAATAGACAATTATGTTTTTAGAAATACATAAAATTATATAAAATGTCTCGAGTTTTCTACTAAAACTTTTATGTAACACCAGAATAAAAGTCCCAATTCTAAATTATTTGTAGGTATCGAGTACCTATGATTTATGTGTGCGGAAGAGGTTTCTATAAAAGTACGCAGTCTCTGAGGCACATCCGTAATCTCGTATATTGCAGCGTTGCAATGTCCAGCGCTGCGGTGAACGTGAAATATTTACTAGTATGACAGACGGAGAATTTGATTTAAGTCCCTGAAACCTACGAAGTCGTGTTTCGCTGTACCGCTACCCACAGGAATTCTGGTCGTACCCTTTGAAGGACGAAGATATTTCGTCTTTTATATGTTGCTCTTGCATTCTTAGTATCTTAGCATACTTTGTGGTAACAATAAATGTTGCGTTTTTTCATAATTTTATCTTTTCCTGTCGCCTATATACCAATAAAATAAGTTAAAAATGACTAATGTTTCACGTAAATGAGATTCCGTAGATAAGACCAAATTAATTACCCAACTACCTACGAGGACAATAGGAATAAGACAAACCAATGCTAAGGAGTTCAGAAAAACTTAATAAAAAAACTAATAAAATCTCGAAGGTTCGTTTTAGAAAGCAGACTCTTTCATAATTACGGTTTATATATTTTATCAACATAAGAAATAGTACCTGAGATATACAGACGTATACCGTGGCCATTTGATGCTAAAACTTGAGCACATTTGTCACAGCGACGTTACCCGAATAAAGTTGCACTGTTCAAGTAAATGGAACTGAAAATTTGTTTTTGAAACACAATTTTTTTTATGGAAAATCCACAGGCAAAGTTACGATAATATTATTCAGAATCTGATAAGTTTTGTTTAGGAACTAGTTATAATATTTAACTTTAGAGCTTGATATTGCTTTTGCGGGATTAGGGCATGTTAGTAGATACTTGATTACTTTGATACTTGAATTTCTGGATGTTTTAGCGAGATTACTGCTTAATAAAGCTGCTGTAGAATGTAATAACCTTTGTTTTTAAAGGCACAATATTATAAGGTATTTTGCGTAATATCCTTGGGCACGAAATACCATTCTTAGAGAGACACTATTCTCAGTTAGATTTAGATCCAAATTGTACCCGAGCTTAGAATATAAACGTTTACCGCGGCAAGTAGTGGCGGGTCGCAATAAATAAGGTGTCGTCATAAAATATATGTGAAAAAGCTGTAACGGATGTGAGAGATGAACATTGAATAAAGGGCATACTAAAATAATATGTTTAGAAGATCAGATTGTGTTAGGTTTTTCAATCTACATCTGTTATGATAAAATTATGCACATAAGCCCAGCTAGTTAGGCATTTTATAAACTTTACTTGCTCGCCCTACAACAAGGACAACTTATGTCTTGTCCTCTCATATCACGCACGTCACGACACGCGCGTACATAAACATAAACATGAGGATGATGTCTTAAGATATACTAGGTACATTATCTGTCCAACATACAACTAACGAGTGAAGATACAGACGAGGTGAACAGAATCACAATCTGTAAGGCAACTGCCTACTCGAAATCCTATTTGACATAAGAACAGACACAATGTGCCAGAACGTTAAAGTTGTTTAAGATTTGATAAATGATAAATGATTTTATTTCTGCAAGTAGGTTTGTATAAACACTTTTACACGTCAAAAAATTTTTTTTTTACTAGATGAGTTCGGCGTTTCCTATCTGACTGCTCTGAGAAGAAAGGCCGAAACAAACCTCCGAGTTTGTTTAGTCACAGTCTCTTTTAAAGTCCAGACAATCTTGGTCAGATCATGTGAAGACCACGTGGATTGATGTCTGAAATGGTCTTTTGAGGAAAGAACCACACAGATTGAGTGGACCTGTCCAGTCAGTGCACGCATTCGTCAGTAATCGTGCAGCTCAACTCAAAACATCGAGCTCAACAATACGACGAACATTACCAAAGACAAAAACATTGAGTAGGCCGCACAGTTACTCAAACCGCCAGACCAAGATAAAGATTAAAACTAACTGAGATAATTTAAAAAAAAAACACGAATGTAAAAAAAACAATGACCCATTTGATATAACTATTTGGATATGAAGACACTTAGTATTTTGTTGGAAAGTTTGTAATACGATCTCAAAATCGGCATCCAGGCACGAGCTAGCACTCAGATGGTGAAAGTTTCCAATATGATAAGTCAAATTTGTGTCGACAGTAGAAAACAAATAAAGCTTTCCTTCGTGTTAGAGGTACCGTCAGGGTAATTATTATGATTGACTATTTTTAAATGGAGAAGAATAAATCAATTTAAGTGCCTTCTGATTCAATGAAGTTTGATGATACGAGATGAATTTAAACAAAACATATATTTCATCAGATATCACCAGGTATGTAAGAATTTCGTTCATTTCTTCAAAAAAATATTAAGGTTTATTCTGTATAACACAAAGGTCCTGTCAAGTTGATATTGGGAAATTCTGCCGATTAACTGAAACACAATTTTAGTCAATTGATTGGGGCCTTCAAAATATGAGCAGTTGAAAGAAAGTATTTTGTGATAGATATTCTGTATTGCCACTGCCGAGTTCGTCATAACATACAATCAACAATCACAATCAGTTTTATAATTGACTGATGTTAAGAGCACAACAGTTTTATCAAATCCACAGAGACCTTGCGAAAGAAATACATGTCTATTCATTGGTATTTGTTCAAAGTTGTGTTTTGGAAGTATTTTGCTGTGGTTTACAGTGAAATACACGCCTCGAACCCACGGCTGTAACACCAAATTGTTAGTGCTTTGTAACTTGCTCGATTTTACTGAAATGGACAGCTGTTTAATCGCAATCATCTGCCGGTCTATTCTGTAAAAACTTAGGTGAAGTGAGCATGGAGTGAGCTGTCAGTGTCAGTGATGCTAGAAAGCACGATTGACGATGCAAAGCTAAAATAAATTCTAAGACGTTATATGTTGTTCAAGCGAGCTGTTTCCTACTAATATAGAAAGGGGGATGCCCGTTTTCGGCCCTAAAGGCACAATAACTTGCGTATAAGTAAAAAAAAGTTATTCGTTTATCCGAACAAGTTTGCAATATTTTTGCAATAATAAAAAGTACTGAAACGATAAATGACATTCACGGTTGTGGATAAAGCAGCAGTGTTGCCAATACTTATCAATTTCGTTCAACGAAATAATCGATCATGTTTTCATGGATTTAAAAAAAAAACACATCCGTAATGCTTGTTATACGATATGATATAACATATACGGTGTTATGTTTTTACTTTTGACATTAAATGGACAATCTATTTAATAGTTGATATTATAATAATGAATACATAGGATTATAACAAAAACGCTATCACACATTTTAATAATAATTCAATTCATGTTTAGCACAATAAAGATCAAATATGACAAAAACGTACTTATCTTCAGTGGGGTTTTAGTAGTGATTATAATTTTGTATTAAATTATGATTCGAGTAAAAGTCGATTTCGATTTTTTTGTTTTGATAATGTGACAACATTGAGTTACGCTGGCCGGCTATCAAGTCAAGACACAGTCAAGTGTCAAATCACAACAATCTACAGAATCTACTTTCATTGTTTGCGGTTGCCTTACTGAGTTTAATTCTTGCGGATTTGTTATTTTATCCATCAAATAAGCATATTTAATGGATTCCGACAATTATTTTAACCCTAACTTAAATATCCAATGATACTAAAGCAATTACGTTAGTCAAGGTTAAAAACTTTTTTATCTTAAAAACCCTTACATTTTTGTAAACCAATTCCTTGTCCAGTTAATTGTTTAAATTGCATATTATCCTATCCATATACTTTAAAATGTGTGCACTCGAGGCCGAACTGTCTATGGACGGTGGGAATTCCCCTTTCGATGTGAACTACAATAATTGTGAATAATCAAGTATTATTTTAAGGAATTTAAGGGCTTATCACATGCTCACACACAACGTAAATATATATATTGGTGCTTAGTCGTCCATATTATGGCCCAGAACATTCAACTAAGGTATCTAAAAATGTGCTTAAACACATAAGGCTCTAGTGACATTATTAGTGAGTGAACTGTGACGCTTTAAACCGTAATGAAACACTTCGAAAACTATCATCGTCAACTTCACTATTAAGTTGTCAAAAACTAAAATTGTAAAGTAAAATCAACAAACAAGACAAGCAACGAACATAGAAGTGAACAGTGACAGTGACAAAAACGACCATAATTAAATAAAACAATCAATATAAAAACAAAAGTGAAGTGTCATTAGTGTAGCAAAAACTTTTTGTGCATGAGTCACAGTAACGCACTATCTTGATTCAAACTTTGTACGAAGAAGTAAGCAGTAGCCAATTTCAACAACAATGTGTAACACTCAAGCGGTTGATTAGCTTCAGCAAGGATACAATAAGTAACACCGCCGTTCGACTCCGGGTCCAAACCCGATCAAGTGAAAATATTTTTGGAATCTGTAAAATGACGAATATGAATTTCTTAGATAACATCACCTTTCGTCGCAACCATAGTAGGTCCGACTCAAACACTACTAGTATTGGAAACGAAAGTATAACTTCAACTGAATCGCCTATAGATGGCACCACAACAAAACTTGAACGATTAACAACAAAACTAAACCGTGCACACAAATAAAATAGAATCATTATCTCTAGAAAATACTAACCTCAAGCGTATTAATCTGGAGTTGCTTGAACAAAATGATCATTATAAAGACACGACATGTAGTTCCGTAAAATCAAAAACATCAGCAAACCAAGATTTAGATGAAAACAGCAAATTAAATGAACCATAAATTAATACCACTACAACAGTGCAACACAATCAGAGTAAACAAAATAAAATATGTATCATTAGTACCGACATATCTAATAAAGTATTATCGATTGCAGAGGAAAAAATGAAGTGTTATAATATATGTAATTACATAAAAACAAACTGCGGAATCAAACAGCTACTCAAAGGAATAAAGAACATGCTTAAAGACTATACTAAGGAAGATTTCTGTATACTACTCGTTTAATTGGAGAAAACGACTTCAAAACAACAAATGACTATTTTGATTTAATCTATGACATAAGAACCACCTTCGAAGAAATTGACAGTACAAACATTATCCTATGCCTACCTACCTTCAAGTTTAATAACAGCTCAAATCTGTTCAACTGGCGAGCAGAAAACTTAAAACCAACTTGCTGTATATAATAAAAAAAGATATAATGACACATTTACATGCATACTCGTACCTATTGGACTCGAACCTACATCTTACGTATGACAGTATAATGTTTAGCAATTTGACAGGAAGACTGAATAACAATGGAATGCGGACCATTTTTGACGATATAAAACGGCAAATGGAAGATATAATTGATGTAAACCTTAGCCTAAACGAGAACTGTGATCTCGTTTAGTCTAAGGTTTGTTTGGCATGAAAAGAGGATCAATCAAAGACAAAAGGAAAACTACGTGACGGCTCTCAACTTTTTCTCTAACACCGAATTGCATCAACGACATAGAGTACAAGGAAAGAAAATACCACTGACTAAGTTAAGTTTACACTAATTTTTCAAAATACCAGTATCCAAAGCATCGGAAACAAAGTAGAATTAATAGAACAATTACTTTTAGATTCTGAAATTGATTTTATCTCACTATCCGAATTGTGGAAAAATGAAAACTATTGCCAATCAATTTTGCCTCAGGGATATAAAATAGCGTCCATTTTTTGTCACATAACCCGTGAAGGCGGAGGGAGTTTGCATTATTGTCAAAAACTCATTAGATTTTATTGAACGAATGGACATAGTTAATCATTCAGAGAAGTATTATATAGAATTTAGTGGTATTGATGTTCCCAAACTAAACTATACATTTATACGACTTTATAGAGCAGATCGTCAAATTGATATATTTCTTCAACAATTGGGAAAAAGTTTACACAAATTAAATAGGAAAAAATCACATAAACACTTATAATAATAATATTAGGGGGAGATTTTAACATAAACGTGTGCAATAAAAAAAACAGACTCTGGAGTTCTTAAACTTTATGAAAACATAAAACCTGCAACAAATAATCCGCGAACCAAAACGAGTAACCAAGACAACATCCACTTGCATTGACCTACTTTTTACAAACTACCCACAGCTCGTAAACAAAGCAACTGTCAAATATTATGAACTATCGGACCATAAGGCAATAAATGTTCAGTTAAACGTAGACCATTTATCAAAAAACGAGACCATTTACCGAAAAAAGATTATTTACAAGAAATCAAATCAAATCAAATCAAAATATTTTATTTCACATAGACCTACATGGGCACTTATGAAACGTCAGATTCTAGGTGCACGGTTCCAATTGGTCGTTTCCCATGGAGAAGAGCCGGCAAGAAACTCCATGGTTACTCTTTTAAAAATATGTCTTTTACAATGTTTTCCAATTACAGTGATTAACAGGTATGGGAGGACAGTGTAGGCCTGTCAACAGGTACCATATGTTAAACAAATAGACAATTGTCTATAACTTATAATCCACAGGGCCTACGACGTTCTCACATTTACAAAATATAAAATAATCTAATAAAGTAAAATCAAAAAATAATTAAAAATTATAGGTTTAAAATGTCAAATAATGAAAGAATTATGTCAGAGATATGTAAAAGTCCATATCTAATAATAAAAAATAAAAATTAAACACCATTATTTGGGAGCAGTTATTAGAAATTTACATAGTGATGCCGTTCATGAGGTACCAGGGAAGCCACATGTGCAGAAGGAATTATTGCCGAACTTTCTTGTCTTCGACGTAGTCTTTAATCTTATAGTACGCTTTTTTGATAAGGACACGTTTAATGTGGGCTTTGAACTTTCCATTGCTAAGTTCTGTAACCGACTTAGGCAACTTATTATAAAAGCGGATACTGTTTATCAGAAATGATTTGCTTGTTTTAGTTAATCTAAATTTGGTTATTAGATTATTAGAAAGAACATATAATGTTTTAAAAATTCACTAAAATCAGAAAATTGGGATATTATACTAAATCAAAATAATAGTGTACACATAAATTACGAATCTTTCATTGCAATAATAAAACAGAATCTAAATAAATATATTCCATTACAAAAAATATGAATAAAATGCAAACTAAAAAAAGGATGGCTTACTAAAGGTCTCAAAAATCATGCGAACATAAAAGAGTGCTATGAACTATTTTTAATGAGACAAAAAGTTGCGTTATAAAAACACACTATTCAATAAAATATTAATACTGACTATTATAAAATCAAAAAAACTAACATTTATTAAACAAATGCAAAAATCTGACAATAAGGTAAAGACAATGTGGAATATAATCAACACAAAAACAGGGAAGATAAAAATAAATTGACGTGAAAATATATCACTGAAGATAGACAATGAAGAAGTAAAATACCCATTTAATGTATCCAACAGATTTAACGAATTTTTTGCGGCGGTAGGGCAAAATCAAATAACTAACTCGACCAATATCATTGGACAGCCCGTGGTCAACCGCTCGTCTTCTTCAAAGTATATACGCCCGGTAGACCAAAAAGAAATAATTAATATAATAAGGTCAACTAAAAATAAACATAGCTGCGGTATCGATGACATTCCACCAAGAACTTTCCATTCCTCTAATGTTTTTAATAAATCAAAGTAGCTTTAGTAAAACCAATACATAAAAAAGGTGACATGCATATCCCAAGCAATTATATACCCATAGCACTATTACCAACTTGTTCCAAAATATTTGAAAAAGCTATGTGCAATCAGCTATATACATTTTTAGAAAATTTAATATTCTTGACGACGCACAAAATGGGTTTAGAAAATGTAGATCAAAAACATTAGCAGTTTATAAATATACTTAACAAGCGCTTCAACATATAAACGACAAACATTATGTAATTGGGCTACTACTAGACATGACAAAAGCATACGACAAGTTCCTTTATGACATCTTACTTACTAAATTATATGGCTACGGCCTACGAGGAACAGCTTATTCGTGGTTCAAATCATATTTACATAATAGGATACAAATAGTACAAATTGAAAATTACGACCATGATAAAAATGAGATCACAAGAAAAACCAATTACTTGCTCAATCCCACAAGGAAGTGTGTTAGGATGCCCACTATTTATAATGACCAAAATTTAATGATAAAGAAAACGCTTTACCAGTATTATTTGCAGATGATATTTCAATATTAATCAAGTGTGAAAATGTAAATAACCCTAGTCTACAAATACAAGTTACCCTCCAAACTGTAGCTAATTGGCTCCAGATCCACAACTTGGAAATTAATAGCAGTAAAACTAACATAATACAATTTAGATCATACAAAAAATCACCTCTCAATCTAATAACAACATTCAGGAACTCGCAAATAGAAGAAGTTAATACATTTAGCCTACTTGGCATAAATATTTACACACACATTAATTGGAAGTCGCACAGAGAACATATAAAAACAAAACTCTCCAGATTCTTTTACGCTCTTTTTCAAATTAAGCAAAGCACTAACACACAAACAGCTATGGCTGCTTACTACGCATACGCAAACTCATGGCTGCATTATGGCGTCATGATATGGGGAAATAGTGTTAACGTAGACGAACTGTTCATAATGCAAAAGAAGTGTATAAGAATTCTGGCCCAAATAGATAATACGGAATGCTGCAAACCATATTTTATAAAATTCCAAATTCTAACTCTGCCGTCAATATACATACTTGACATTTGCGTATTTGTTTTTAAAAATATTGACAAGTTCATTCAGAGTAGAAGATACGCACAACGTCAACACTCGCCATAAAAAGAGGTTATGCGCTCCATCCACAAGAATAAAATTTTAAGTGATAGCCCGTATTATATGCCAATACAAATTTATAATAAGTTGCCCAACATGTTTAAAAATGAAAAATCAGTAATTATATTTCAAAAAAGACTAAAACTATACCTAATCCAAAAAAAATCTACTCAGTAAAATAATATTTAGAGTCTAGCTTAAAATAACGTGTTTCTCTCATGTTCAAAAGTGGTAATCTGTCTTAAACAAACAATAACAAGAAGTCTATGCTATTTTACTTCTTAATATAATTTTAATTTACAACTAATTTAAACCTGAAAAGGATGACATAAATATTGCTGTTTTTTTACTATAATTTATCAAACGAATTGTACTAATATAGAAGGAAATAATTATGTTATATTAATGTTAAATGCATGCCAATTTAGGACGATAAGGGCAGGCGAATGATAAAATTGCAATGCTTGTAAAAGGCTGCTAAGTCATAAATGCTATCATAAAATAACATCAACATTGTACACTTAGTTCGCAATAAACTTTTGACTTTGACATTATCAATATATGAAGCACAAGTTGAAGTTCTCTAGTCGGTTCTGTAAAACATTAAATAAATTGAACGATTTAAAAAGGCTTAGTAACATCTCCGCTTAGTAATGACTTAGTAATCTGTTATTAACTATTTTCCAAAATATTAATATTAAAATCACCACAAATAATTGCGGCTTTGTTACTGCATACAAGTTTCGCTATGATATCGTCCATTATTGACTGAAATGAGGAAAAATTCTGATAATTAGGTGGTCAGTACACGCACTACAACATACTTATCTACCTCAACACAGGACAGTTCGAAGGCAATGTTCAACTTATAAACCAACTATGTCATTACGTTGCTTAGATTTTAAACAATTTTTATTCAAGATTAGATACCCTCCACGCAGCATAGATTTACGGGTAAAACAACTGCCCACACTATGGTTCTCATAATTAATTAGCATTTGGTAATCCTTAAACTAATGTTCAGTAGAACAAACAATGTCTAAATTTGTTTTCTCTAAAAAACACTTAAATTTCTAAAAATTTTGAAGAAATACCTAGAATATTATGATGAAATAACTTCAAGGCAATCTTCAAAGCATTATTCTTCCATCTGAGGGCTGAGGCATCTCTAAAGGGTTCTGTGCGTGATGTTTACATTTCAATACATGCAATATGAGATCAGAATCACAAATTTCTATTTAGTTTCACATCGAATGCTATAGTTAACTATAGCTATGAATCAAGAACATTATTATACACACAAGATAAAAATTAAAAACAGCTAAGTATACTTTATCGCGGCTTTTTCGTGGTATCTCATGTATACAATACTTTTATCACAGAAAAGTAAATCATTAGGAATAAAATTCTAACATAACATAACATCATGCCTGTTAATCCTGACAGGTTAGGAAAAGGTGTACCTAAAGTAAACCCACATTTTGAAACAGACGTCCACAAAAGTCGAAAATGTTGATGCTATTTTTAGATGAAATTAACCCCGGCCGACGCCGGGCACGAACAGCTTGTACTATAATAAAGCGTAATCGGTGCTGCATATTAATGTCTGTAGAGTCTTGCAATATCGTGTAGTAATCGTGGGGCGCGTGAGGTTCATTAAATTGAATCAGACGTTTACAAATATGATTAGTGGTTTGGAAATGGCTGGTATACCATCGGAAACTATTAGCGGATTAACTCTGCTTTATCTAATTAATCATATAGCCTGAGAGCATCCAATATTCACGTTGTAATAACCAATTACGAAGACCAGCTGGACTGAAAGATTTATTAATGTATGTAACAACGTATAGAGGGCGTGCCTATTGCCATCAACCGGGCACAAATCCAGACTCCGGGCTGCTACTGACAAATTCTAGATAGAAAAACCCAATAACACTCCGACTCGGTTGGGCGCCGACTAAAAATTTATCATATTTATTTATCCTAGGAGCTTAGTTAGACTAAATGGTTTATTTTTTGCTTTTCAGTTTCTTTTTTCAAATAAACAGATTTAAATTTTCTTTAGGTTTATCAACAACTGCTTACACTACTAAAATCACTACTGAAACTTAATACAAGTAGTGCATCAATTAAATAAATGTATGACCATAGCGTACCGCCACATGTACAACATTAAATGTGAATCGACAGCTTGGGTACATGACAAGGAAAGATCTCATCAAGGCGAATATTTCTGATTCCTCTTCTCTTGATTGTTAGTACGCCAGGAGCTACAGAGCTAATGTCAGTAATTAAGTATTACTGAAATTCTGGTATTTCATCAATCAATTATTTTCATTAATTCTGTAACTTGTAAACATCATCTTTTAAGCATATACACGGATATTTTAAAACATTGGCCTCCTAGGTGCCGTTTTAGGAAAAAGTTTTTTGTCACTGAATAATCTAAAATCCTGTACCTATAAGTTTTTTTGTATTGGTACTTAACCTACTAACATGTTGAGTTCAAATGTATTTAATTATTTTGCACCATTAAATCAGACAATTAAGATCCATTTGTGAGAGCGAGGAGTCGCTGACATACTTAATTGTTCTGAAAAACTTTAAGCCATCGCACATATATAAAAAATCGGAGTGTCATTAATTAAATATATGATAAAAGTGCGATATTTTGCGTCCCTGTATGAATGTGCAATGCAATAAATTGGCTCATATAATATGTAAATATCGAATTAATAAACGTACATATCACCTCGTGCTTCTGTGTTTTTCATTACAAAAAGCATGGTGTTACAAAGAAGTCATTTTGTGAAATTTATTTTCCGTGTATGCTTAGTGTGGATGGTAAAGTCAAATGAAATTCTGCATCGCTTTCTGGCTCCATTCTAAGAGAGATTTGATCATGTAGGTTAATGATCAAACTAAACATAATTGCTTTGATTTGCTCTACTCATTATGTTCATAATGAAGTCTAACAAGCGTCTCTTGGTCATAATTAATAAAACCATCAACATATCAATTGAATTTCTTATTATGATGCCATAAATCACGTGAAGATTAAACAAGCGTCTGGTGTGACAGATGTGTCACATACCGCTACCGTGACTCGTGCACGAGAAATTAGCTAATATCAGGCATATTGGATTATATTGCATAAGGTAGTTTGTAATTCAGACCTCGCAAAGAGGATGAGTTATGAAGCCGAATATTAGAATAGAGTGGAAATTATTTCTTAAATTTTCCGGTCTGTTGAATGCTGCTGGAAATTGCAGTAAACCACAGGTTGAGGCAGGTTCAAAGGTTTGTTTAAGTACCGTAACTTTGCGAGACCTAGACCACTTGTTAGTAGTACCTAAGTAGTTTGAAACCCGTACTATGGCAAATACATCGACATGATAGAAAACGTCCAACGTAGATTTATTCGTGCAATGCACTACAGGTGTCACAAAATGTATCTACCTTATAACCAGTTGTTCAGTAAATACAGGCTTTTGACGCTCAGCTCTAGACGTAAACAATTGGAGGCAATGACATTGTATAACATTGTTAGCGGCAATTTGGATTGTATTGATTTAAATAATTTATTACGCTATGCAGTCCCCAGAACTGTCCATAGAGGGCAGGTGCGTGCTGACAAACTCTTTGCAGTAGGTACCTGCCGATCTAGCACTGGTCTACGTTCACCAGTTCGGCGAATGGCAGCAACCTACAATAAAGCATTCGAACACATAGACATATTATTTACATGCTCTTTGAAAAGGTTTCGTAGACTTTTGTATGAGACACTTGAGCTCTTAGACTAATTGTTTGTTGTTGTTTTTAAAACACTTATTTATTTTTATGGTTTTTACTAATTGTTTGTTGTTATTTTAAAATACTTATTTTTTTTTTGTTTTTATAACATTGGTGTAACTGTCATACATGAACAGTTTACCTCCTAGTGACTTTAGTTTTATTTATTAATGGTAATCTGTGAACAGCGCTGTGGGCTACATTATTATTTAAGTAACTTTTGTTTTATTTTGTTTGTCTGTAATACGAGTATTGCATAAAGTAGCTGTTAGTTGTTCCTATTTAATAAAAATAAAAAATAAAGCCCTAGACAGATCGAGGAAGCAAGCGAAACCTGAACGGATTGGCGTGCAGCACGAGACATTTGTTTAGCTGTATATCAAGTAGGCCGCTGTATACCTGAATTACTAGAGAAATAGGTATTTAGTTACAGGAGTTAATTTAGTACACATAACATTACCTCACGCCTGTAATCCCAGAAGGGTTAGGCAGATGTGTACCTATAGTACACTAAAATATGGCCATATTTGAGTGTACTATAGGTACACAGTTATGGTTAAGTCCCAACGCAAAAGGTGTTCACATTTTATTGGAATGTTCAGAATCATGTGCTGAATCCATGTTAACAGTTTGTGCGTCAATAGTGTAACGGTTAGGGCTTTGCAGGTTGGCTACACCGGCCGTTAACTGGTAGGTAGGTAGATTGATAAAGGAAACACTTAATAAATGCTTCCAAATATATTGAACTAGGTAAGTAATTGTATAGGTCGTTGGTAAGGACACTGTTTTGTACTAAGCACTGGCACACCTTAGTTAATAGGAAGGGTACCGTCCTTGGATCACTTGGCCGACGGAGATTAACAGCAGTGGCAGCAGATGCACAGCACGTGGCCAGTAAGGCCTACGATGGGGCTGCAGTTACGGTGCGTTGATGGGCGACACCGTAGGAGGCCGGTAGCGCACGGATCAGCTACGCCTTCAGCGCGTCGTTCGGAGCAGCGTGCGGATTTGAAGCAGCGTGCTGATTCTAGTAGCTAGCAATATCAAATAGCCTGCCCTCAGCCGGGACATAGAACCCTGGAAGGCGTGTTAGATAGTGCATGTGAGATGCGGTGCTGAAGCAGCTGGCTGCGTGCGATGTGCCCAGCTTCAGGTGCAAAAACTTTTCGGTTGAGCATGCATTGATCACATCATTCGATGTGATCAATGCATGCTCAACCGAAAAGTTTAAACTGCTTTAATTACGCAATAATGAAGCACCGTACGTACCTACCGTACAGAAATATGATGTAAGTTTTCACAAATTTTAATAATTTCGTTATGTTTTCAATTTCGTGACCAGGAATATTTCTACATGTGAAACTATTGATAAGCGGTAGAGAATGAAAATCATTTTGTGGAAAGTAAAAATTTAAAACTATCCTAGTGCGTCCATATTGTAGTCGAAAAACATATTCTCTCATGCATTCCAACTGCAAATATAAGTTGGTCGACTACTACTCGTTAATTTGTAAAACATACTTAGCTGTGATGTGACTTTTTAACTTCGTTGTATTTAATACTGCCGTGAATCTTTCCAAATATTCAAAACTGACCATTTAGCTGGCAGATGAGGAGGAAACCTGACTCTAACAAATATTAGCACTTTAAAGCTTAATACTTCTCAAACGGATCCCTGAACCCAAAAATTGTGATTTTCTTCGTTAACCCTAAATAAAGACTAGAACAATTTATAAAGCATACGCTGAGAAGAATTTGGTACTAACAGTGGTTGCAGCGAGTGGAATAAATATCTACAGAACTATGTTGATGATGAAAGTTCCAAAAGTACTAAGCACTGGCACACCTTAGTTACACCTGGTTCTACTTCAGTTAAGCACGTGATATATCAGATGTTCCTTCAAGATCCAACTTATCAAATATGTACGAAACATCTCGCGACTTGGACTCGGGTCAAGTTCTCGTAGATGTCTTGTTTGTTCGGAAAGTAGGACAGGGGGATTGGGTAAGGGGAGTAGGCGACTCCTACTATGAAGTAACTGAATATTTACTTATCGAGTGGAGAGTTTAAGTAAAGGTTGCGGTGTCGCGTGGAGGTTGGTTTAGCAGTTGCTGTGCGTCAATGACCTTTCTTTGGAAGTTAACATTGTAGATTATTTGGAAATTAGCTGAAGTAGAACAATGTACGCAATCGTAATCTCCTTAATAATAGTTATAAACTAGTTACAAATATAAATGTGCAAAAACTAAAGGCTATAAATGATCAAAATCAAAGAAGCAATCACATAAGCTAATTTCCCACAGAAAACCCTTTTGATGGACCTATATCCCCTTCGTTACTTTGTTCGTGACTTTAAGCATATTTTTAAAGATTACGTCCTCTTCCGCATCCCTATGGGTTGTACCAACAATCGTCGGAATCACAGCCACATGTGTCCGACTAAGCGAGGCATTAGTTTTGTGAAATAATTGGTAGGTTTCGTGTAATTTGGCCAGATGATTAATCATCTACTGCTGAACGTAAGCCTCCCCCAAAGAGCGGTAAGAGCCAGGTGATTAAATACATGGAATTAGCTACTTCGTACATATTCTGCAGACGCCCGCCGCACCACCTGTTTCCACCACCAGTACTTATACCTACGCGCTGAATACTTCAAGACTGTCTTAATTCTTTCTCATTGTTCTATTTAACAGACTCAACTTTTATCCCTATTGATACAATTCAATGAGAAGAGGACCGGTGACCAACTGTTGCTAAAGTAAATCAGGCAGCAAAACTTAAAGGAAATCAGGCCAAAACTTTGATTTGCCTTTGAACTTTGACTTTGAAATCCAATAAATTATATTTTTTAAACACTTCTTTACAAATGATGAATGTAGGCGAGTGTCATAGCGCTCGTTCAACGTACAGTGTATTGTATCTTTTGTAAAGGTTTTTTATTTTATTTACGGATGGTTCTAGATTTCTATTCATAATATTTGTTTTATTTTAATTCACATGCTATAGAAAAACTTACACGAGACACGTAACGGAATTAAAACTAAAGTGTCATAAAATGAAAAATCACTGTATGGTCGCAAATTATTTTTTTTACAACATACATTCTGACAAAACGAAAAAAGGATTACCTTGGCGCTTCCCTTTAAACTCCCAATTATGACAAGTTATACCCCGAACCCTAATACTACTAAGTGGGACCGAGAGGAAAACATTATACTTTTTCAAAAGATTTGTTTTATGTACCAGACAAACTCCAGAACAGAGATTAAACTGTTTTGAGGCACAATTTTTCAAGAAAATTTAGGTTAGTTAAAGGGCTTTGAAACGACTTGAACAAATTAAAGGTGATGATACTTATTATTTGTAAATGGAGTTGTGTTTTAAAATCAATGCAAAGTCGCGGAGATAAACGTCGAAAATTATTCTATTTCATTAATTTTATTAACAATTATATATTTCTTTATATTTCTTCAACAGTTTTATATTTTTTTAGAAAATTATAATGTCCCGGTATTTGACACACCGTTTTAAACAACCCATTTCACATATATGTGTATAAGTTTTCCATTACAAAGCGCAATATACCGTACAGAACCCTCTTCCAAATGTACACAGCTCTTGCGGAGTCGATTATCTCCAATGGACTCACCAGCTATGGACGCACATTTAAAACTTACCTAGAAAAAAATACATAATTTGCAAATACGCTTGCTGAAACTGGTAGTACCAAACTATGTAAAAAGTAAATACCAAGACAATTACATAGCGTTATTTAAACATTGCAAAGTATTACCTGTTCTAGCGCGCGCTGAGTATCTGTTACTGATAGAGCATTTTGATAACAGTGATATTCAATATCCCGTGAAACATGACGTGAATACACGACAAGCCAAATCAAAATTATTTCAAGTGCCACGCAAAAATAACTTTTATGGCAGGCGTACCGCTTCTTTTGCAATACCCAATTTACTTAACCAAATACCTGTAGACATTAGAGACTCAATGAATAATACAAACATAAAGCGTAAGCTTAAAGAACATTACATCAACTCGATGCTAACTTAATTGTTAATAGCGCGTTGATCAAATCTCAGGCCATGGCATGCTAAGATAGACCCAGAGGTCTGATTGTGTGCCTTGTTAAACTTTAAGGAAATTGTAATTTGTAAAATAAATATAAATATCTATTTTTTGAATATATTTAGCTGAAATCAGCAATGAGTATTTAATAAGAAAATCGTAACATCTAAGTTTAATATTCAAAGGGATGGAATTATTCATAAAAGATATGATGGTAAGCACAAGCTAAAAACTCTATTGATAGGTAAACATCAAAGTTATACAAGAATATATAAAGTTTATATCGAGTGCTAACATAATATTTTTGGAGCTCGTTTATCTAGTAGTTCGTTGACAACACCAAACTGGCAGTAATTGGCGTTTAGATTAACTTAGAATGACAATTACGTATTGGTAATAAAGCTGCTAGTTGTATTATTTGGTATCTCACTGCACCTACTGTCCACCATCTTCACGCTTACCGTTAATTAAAGTAGAACAGGAAGAAATAACATTGCTATAAAATGCACCGTGCCGCTTACATAAAACACGGTCGCATTAAGGCTCGTTTACACCGGCGCGACGCCACAGCGCGACGTGTCGCGTGGCGATTCTGCGACATTATCGCGCCGCAACACCTTTCACACTAGCGTTACAAGTCGTCGCACCGCGCATTGTGTTACGCAATTAGGCTGCAGGTCAGAAACCAAAGTATAAAACTCGCCATACTGCTCTCTCTTTGCATTTATTGGATGGACCCATATTTTCCTGTACGAAGAAATAGCAGTTTGATCTAATTATAAATAATTAGTAGGTGCAAACAACAACAAAATACAATGACGTAATTTATCAAATTATTAACTAAGATATTGATGTTAGGGACCTATTTGTCGCATTTCACAGAGTCCATATTTGTACCGTAGGAACATTATTAAACTACACTCGGCGTCACGAAAATCACACCTCTAAAAAAATTTGCTTTAATTTAACGGTAAGGGTATAATAACTATGAGGTACCATTTGAACGTAAACTGATTCAGGATTCAGAAAAAATCAAGTGATTTGCGTTGGTATATCAAAACATTGAAAAAATACAAGTTAACCGAGAAAGAAGAAAAAACAAGTTTTATTAAAATATCAAAAATTACATTAAACTTGTTAAAACTAACTTAAAACCTAGTGTTACCCCCCCTTGCCCTGATGACTGCTTCCATGCGTTCTCTCATGGACCTGATTAACTTTAAAACGCAGTCTAGCGGAATGTTGTCCCATTCCTCAACGACGGCATCTTGGAGGTCTTGGAGAGTGGTAGGGGCAGGATCTCGTGCTCGCATTCGCCGTTTTACTTTTACCCAGAGGTGCTCAATTGGGTTCAGGTCTGGCCAGCGCATAACAGGGATCCCGACTGCTTCCAAGTAGTCCCTGACAATTAATGCAGTGTGACAGCGAGCGTTTTGTTGCCAGCGGTTCATGTTAATGCATGATAGCATTAACATGAACCCGCGGCCAAAAAAACCCTCATAAGGGACCACATGCTCTTCCAGGATCTCCGTTATGTACCGATGACCAGTCAACGAACCCTGCCCGCGAGCACCTCCGGTCCGGGAAACGCACACAAGGTCCGATTTGCCGTCGATTGAAATCCCTCCCCAGAACATGCACGAACCACCCCCGTATTCCACGGTGTCTTGAATACAGGTTTGTGCGAAACGTTCTACCCTTTTGGCCCAGCCGCGAGGCACACAGCATTGTTGTAGTTTTTTTTTCATTTGTATTTTGTGCTTTATGTCCCGCGTGCAAATAAATATTTTTCTTTCTTTCTTTCTTTCCTCCTACCTCCTATACACTCTTCTACGCTGTCGTTGCAGAAGAGACACACCCTCGTCTCATCCGAGAAGAGCACAGCTCATTGGTCTATGATCCAATCCACATGGTCGCGGGCAAACTGAAACTGGTCTCTCCTGTGCTGTGCAGTCAATTTTGGACCTGAATCAGCTCTGTGGGCCGCAATTTTCTTCTCCCGTAATCGTCTCCTAACCGTGGAGACGCTTATGGAAGTTCTGCGAGCTGATCGGAGCTGCTGTTGCAGCTCAACAGCATTGGAGAACCAATTGCGTAAAGACGTCGACACAATGAAGCGATCGTCTCTCTCGGATGTGCAGCGTTGTCTCCCAGATCCACGTCTTCGAATATGTCCACCGGTATCCTGGAACCGTTGGCATAACCGTCGGACAGAAAAACGGCTTAGATTTAGTTGCCGAGCAACATCACACTACCGCATCCCTGATTGCAGTAGTGCATTCACTTGAGCGGCTTCTTCTGTAGTGGTATCCATCATCAAGTTCACTTTTTTGCTGGACTTGTTCACGTGTATTCTCTTTAACGTCTAGGTGCCGAATGACCCACATTTGTATTTTTTTTTGTATGGTACCTCGTAGTTGACCTTAAGAGGTCGTAACTACTTAACCGGACTATAACCACATTTGACCGGGTTCACCCGTTTTATGCCCCTGTAGGGTGGTGTAAATAGTGGGATGTGCAATGAGTATTTTAACCAAAAATATTGTAGACGTGTCGTGCTCGGTAGGTTTGTTATATTTAAGAAATATAACTATTGTTAATTAAAGGTCATTAAACCTGCTTTCAATACATACCATTACTAACTAGGTTTAATGTATGCGCTGATGGCTGGACATAATTGAAACTTATTTTCAGGGAGGTGCGATTTTCGTGACGCCGAGTGTAGATTTGTGTGGCCAATCTTAGGTACCTACTTAGGTTAGGTTGAATTATGTCGACTGACAGGGTAATCGAACCTAGGACACCACGCTCAGCAAACACGCACAGACTTGCCTTCGTCTTCTGACGAAGATCGTCTACTAATGAGCCCAACTGGGACTGCATCACCATATTTACTCTCTTGGGATGTCGCATCGCGATATCGCTGCGACGACTAGTCGCGTAAGCTACTCGACGCGGTTGTAGTAGGGCCTGTCTTGCGGCATCTTCAAAAAGGTACCTACTCCTTTGAACACGTTGCACGCCGCCAAAAATATTAGTAAGACAGTGCAACGTAACTCTTATGCCATTTCAATAAAGTATTAATTAGAATGATCGACATATTCATGTTTTTTTTTTTTTTTTTTAGTTTCAAATGGTTGTTTTTTTTTTTTTTTAAACCTTAACACAATGAGATAAGGGTGTTATAGTTTAAATCACATACTATTTACTTACGAATTTATTTTAATAAAACGTTAGGTTAGGTTGGGTTGTGTCTGCGGCCGTGATGCGGCTCCGGGCCAAGAACGTGGCTCCGGGGCCCGACGGAATTCACGGCCTGGCTTTGGCCCTCTCTCTGAAGGAGTTGGAGCCCCAACTGAGAGGACTCTACACAGCGTGCCTTGAGCGGGGCCAGTTTCCCAGTCTGTGGAAGATTGGTCGTCTGGTCCTGCTCAGGAAGGCGGGGCGCCCTGCCGACTCGCCGTCTGCGTACCGGCCCATAGTGCTGCTCGACGAGGTGGGCAAGCTGTTCGAGCGCATACTCGCAGCCCGCCTCGTCGGCCACTTGTGCAGAGAGGGGCCGGACCTGGACGAGAGCCAGTTCGGCTTTCGGCATGGGCGCTCTACCATCCACGCTGTGTCGAGGGTGAGAGTCCTGGCGGAGGAAACAGTGTCCCGGGGCGGGGTGGTGGTGGCGGTGTCCTTGGACATCTCCAACGCCTTCAACACCCTGCCCTGGAGCTGCATACGGGAGGCACTGCGTTATCATCGGGTGCCTCTCTACCTCCGCCGCATCGTGGGGGCTTCCTTAGCCGGGAGGTGTGTCACCTACATGGGACGCGATGGCGGAAACCAGCGCCAGGTGTCATGCGGTGTTCCACAGGGATCGGTCGTGGGACCGCTTCTGTGGAACATCGGGTACGACTGGGTGCTGAGGGGCGAGCTCCCGCCGGGCGCGGACCTAGCGTAACAACGCTGACGACACGCTGGTCACGGCCCGGGGGAGTTCGCACAGGGAGGCAGCGTTGCTCGCGACGGTGGCGGTCTCACTGACGGTGAGCCGCATACGGCGCCTCGGCCTGGAGGTGGCCCTCAACAAGTCGGAGGCCATGGTGTTTCATGGCCCCCGGCGGGCGCCGCCGGTCGGATCACACATTGTGGTCGGCGGGGTCCGGATCGCTGTCGAGCCCACCATGAAATATCTGGGATTGGTGCTCGACAGCCCTATATGGGGCCCTATAGCGGCTCTATATGGGGATCGTGCGATCAATGGCGCTCTACGAATGAAGAAGTTTATTATAAAAATGTCAATGTATACGTTTTTATAATAAACTTCCTAGCCACATTCAAGAACAAAACCTTAATAAATTTAAATCTTTTATAAAGCGGAAATTATGCCAGTAAGCCTATTATACTGTCAAGGACTATATTGAGGACAAGAAGGCTTGGGATTGAGCTGCTCCAATAAGTTTACACAGACATAATTGATGTGTAATTTGCTATTTTTTCTTTTAATGTTTTTTTTCTATATACGTACCTTTTTATCTAAACAATGACATGTATATATTTACTGTATAAAGTATAATATTGTTTTAATTTTTATGAATGTGAGGACTATGTGGGTCATTGCATTTTTTTTTCTTCTTTTAATGATGATGGTCTGACTGTTTGAGTACTTTACGCGGCCTCCCCAAATGTCCTTTCTTTTGTATTGTACGTCGGTTCGTTGAGCTCCTTAGTTCTGAGTTGAGCTGCACGATGATTGACAAATGCGTGCACTGACTGGACCGGTCCACACAAATCCGTGTGGTTCTTTCCTCAAAAGACCATTTCAGACACCAGTCTACATAGTCCTCGTATGATATGACCAAGAATATTTTCATATTTTATTTACACTTTGACATTGATGCAATTTATATATGCAATGACAATTATTTTGTAAAGGATTATACTATTTTAATTATTGTGAATGTGAAGACATTGTGGATTTGTTGTTTTTTTTAATGCACTTTTTTATTATTAGTTTTAATCATGATCTGGCAGTTTGAGTAATTTATGCGGCCTACCCAAATGTCCTTTCTTTGGTAATGTTCGTCGAACCGCTTAGCTCCTTTAGTTCTGTGTTGAGCTGCATGACAACTGACAACAAATGCGTGCACTGACTGGACATGTCCACTCATTCTGTGTGGTTCTTTCCTCAAAAGACCATTTCAGATATCAATCCACGTGGTCTTCACATGACTTGACCAAGATTATGTCTGGACTTTAAAAGAGACTGTGACCTCTGAGTTTGTTTCGGCGTTTCTTCTCAGAGTAGTCAGATAGGAAATGCCGATCTCATCTAGTTTTTAAAATATGATTGACGTGTAAAAGTGTTTGTACAAAACTATTTACAGAAAAAAAAATCATTTATCATTTACGGAGCACCGATCTGGGCGTCTGACCTGAAGGCCGGCAGCATAGCTGTCCTGCGCAAGCCGCGGCGGGCGATGGCCATCAGAGTCATTCGGGGGTATCGCACGATCTCCTTCGAGGCGGGTTGTGCGCTGGCCGGATCCCCGCCCTGGGACCTGGAGGCAAAGGTGCTCGCGTCACTGTACCGGTGGTGCGAGGCGGAGCGGGAGCGGGGCGAGCGACCGATGCAGCAACATATTGAGCAGCGTCGGATGCAGCTCCGCGAGGTCCTGGTGGCGGAATGGCGGGTGAGGCTGTCACGCCCTACCGCCGGCCTCAGCACCATCGAGGCGATCCGGCCAGTGCTCGACCGCTGGCTCGGGAGAAGGCACGGCTCCCTGACGTTTCGGGCGACGCAGGTGCTCTCGGGGCATGGTTGCTTCGAGAAGTACCTGTGTCGCATAAACAGGGAGCCGGACGCCCGGTGTTACCACTGCGTCGACTGCCGGAAGGACACGGCGCGGCACACGCTAGCAGAGTGTGCCGCTTGGGAGGAGCCTCGCAGTGCCCTCATTTCAGAAGTAGGCAGTGACCTGTCGCTGCCGACCGTAGTGAGTTCAATGATCGGCAGCGTCGAGTCCTGGGACGCGGTGGTTTCCTTCTGCGAGATGTTCATCTCGCTAGCGAGGCTGCGGAAAGGGAGAGAGATATTTTGACTCTCGAACCGGCCCGCAGCAGACGCACCGTGCGTCGGAGGAGGGCGGATAACGCTCTCTTCCGGCCCCCCTAAATGGGTCCAGGGGTCCAATGTCCCCGAATCCGTCGCCCCCCAACATCAGGACCCGAGAAGGCGGTGCGCGTAGTGTTCCCCGCGCGCCGCTCAAAGACGTTGCGGAGGGAGTACACCTCACTCCCCCCGCCCGAGACGGGACCCGCGCAAGCGGACCGGCACCAGCCGGGGATGCGGAAGAATTATGTGTTCCCGCGACCCCGGCGTAGGTGTGAGATGGAACACCGGGGTGGTTTTTAGCCAGTAAGAGTCTGACAGACCCCTCCGCCCGCCCCAGGGCGGAGAACATCCATGAGGGTTTTCCACTCCGGAAACAAAAAAAAAAAAAAAAGGTTGGGTTGTGTCTCCCCCGGTAGGTTATATATAATAGCCCGTTGCGAGGGAGCTCGCGTCAGTTGTTGTTTCTTCAGGCGGCGGCGTCTCACGCCACGATTTTAGATCCCTAGAATAGTTCTCGAATTATTCTCGAAGACGCATGTGGGGGATCGGAGGAGTTCTGTTCGAAACTCCGAACAGGAAGGTCGCGCCTATGTTTCCGCTTGAGGCAGCGTGCCCAACAAATGGCAGTTTACTCGCCGCACATAGAAATCAAACCGTGTTTCTTCTGTGTTTGTGTGTCGCAAATCGAAATATTTTAAATCGGTTCAAAAGATAAATAAGTGCGTTCCATGCAGCTGAGACATCTGTGATGTGACCTGACCCCTTTCGCGTTACTGGTGAGATAGTTCCATACCCTAAGCTGTACTTCTAAGCTGCGGCTGCGTTTTATGTCGTTGAATCAAAGCCACGCGCATGTTCAACATAACTTTAAACAATTGTTATAGGACAGTGTATTCATATTAATTGTAGTAGTGTGGGATAAACGAATATACGCTATTATTCTGGCACATAGTGTGATCGAGTCCTTTGACTTCAAACATAAAAACAAAGATAAGGAGTCACCACACGGTTACCGCGTCAACGCGCCGCACGGCGCGGCGGTAGACAATACAAAACTTGTAACAATTACCTATTACACTTGTAATCACTATTCAGTGACTATTATTATTGCCTTCTGTCGAGTATAAATGAAAGCCTGCTTGAATTTATTTTATTTTAATCTAGGTAATATTGTTCTCAAACATACCAAAATTATAATTTAACACAGGCTGTAATCATTATTTCGATATTCATAATTATTTTGTAGGTGTAGATGCTTTGTTTTCTCGAACGGTGGGGATAGAGTGGGCCAACCCTACGCCCAGTTTTGGACAACGGAGTGATTGTGCTTAACAAACTGCTGGTGTGCCCTATTACGCGAAATAAACTTCTTTGGAACTGTGCATCTACCCTAGGCGAGGAACTGCTTGCCTGCAAAGGATCCTGAGCTTCGAATTTGGTGAGAGCAATCCATTCTATGGTTAAGGAAATTTAATTCTCATTAAGAAAGTATAAAGATTTCACTTAGCTTAGCTATTGTTTTAATTTATAGCAAATCATTTAAGGCTCCAACGAGCAACGAGGCCAAGCTCGAAGGCAATGAACAACTTGCGTAAGGAGCCTAAAATAGAGGAAAGCCTGGATTTGTTGTGATCAATTTGCATTTTCTAGTAAATGTTTTTGTTATGGCCAAAAAAGGCTAAATAAGTCCATCGGATCAGTTTTGATTCTCAGCTCTAATCTAATTGTGGTGGGGCCAAGCGGGTCAGCAGGGTCGTGAACTTGAGGTTTGGCGGTCCCTAGTTCAAGAGACATTCTGGTGAAGGGTGACGTTTATCTTGACAAATTTCTGTTGGATGCAACTATTCTGGTTGATGCTATTTACTCAAACAAAAAGAACGACGCCGATTTAGAAGTCGTACAAGAATAGCTCCCCCTAATACTTACCTATCGTATGTTAACTGCAGAATTAATTTCCAGGAAATACGGCTAACAAATAATCTGAGTAGATGCAGTCCCTATCTTTTTTACCATCTCTTGTGTGACACATGCCAAGCAAGGGTTCGGATTTAAAAATAAATAATAAAAAAACAATAAAAACTTTCTACGCTGAATTGTAAAGCTCCACAAAAAAGAAACATTTCCTCAGAACCCATCAGGGACGGCACATTAATCTTACCCCTGTCTTAGTCAAATTTCAGTGTCTTTGTCTTTGTCTTTAAAGTTTAAACAAAGCGAAAATTCCACAATGGCTATTGTAAAAGCACCTTTGAAAAGGGACGGAAATTGTTTATTTAGAGCCAAATGAACAATGTTTTGGGTCTGACTTTCGATCACTTATCGGTACGCCGCGATCTGGCAAAATTTGTGTCAGTGAATCGAGACGATTAAAGAATAAGCGTAGCACTTTTAAATAATATTCAGGACTTTCTTCCTAACAATAATCTATCTCAAGAACAAATGATAATAGAATACGTAACCGCGCAGTTCAATGATTCATTCTGGGGAGGATAAGACATTCTAATTGCCGTGACAAAATTCTACCTTGTAAACGTGTTTGTTCACACGAATAGCGGGAACACACTGGTATATTCACCTACCGGCGAGGCAGTACCAGGTAACTTACATATTTTCTACAATGAACAGCACTATGACAGCTGGGTGTTAATTGACGACGACCAGTATAACAGTAACCAGCAAACTCTAACGCAGGAATCAACAAACGCCAGAGCATTACAATAAATCGAAAATTCAAGTAACCAGTACAACATAAGAGCAGAGCAAAAACAGCCCACAACACCTCAGTTCCAAAAGAATAACCCCCAATTACTTAATCCATTAAGAACGCGTAAACAATTAGCGTCCTCGTTAGGTACACCGATGTCAAATGAAGTAGCGGATGCCACTGGATACACAATCCTCAGAAGCTCACCCTCTGTCACAATGAAGTACACCTGCCCTGACTTGTGTATTGCAACTTGGAATGTCGGTGGCGCCTCGAAAGCAAGCATAAAAATTTAAATAGACGCTGAATTTTCACATAGGGGCATACACGTAGCCTGCCTACAAGAAACCGGGATGAATTCAGGAAGGTACAACTCCGCGCACTATGAATAGTACGAGTACCTATCTGGAATCACAGGCAAAGCACACCGAGGACTTGCGATTCTAATCAGAAAAGATGCCTGAATTGAAATAAATAACATGAAAAAGGATACCAACGCGATGTCAATTACCCTGAGAATTGGTACGGAAAGTGACAAGCAAGCTCCCCTATACATAATCAAAAATAAAATACATTCGCTATTTTATTTAACTAGTCGTTAATGATATTATTATGTTAATATATAATGTTAAAGATATTATTAAATCTTATACTCGTCTGTCATACAAGATATCCATGAAATATATTATGTACACAAGGGCTTTAATTAATATTACCTAGACTAGAACTGTTCACTTTCAACAAGTAAAAGAAACGTAATAATTTTCTTATAATTCTACATTCACATTTCTCGCAGAACAGATGGCCGATGGGGCCAAAAAGTTTTAAAGTGGCGACTGCGTACTATAAAACGTAGCGTTGGAAGGCCAAGGTGGACCGATGACCTTGTGAAGGCCGCAGGAATCAGATGGTTGCGGGAAGCACACAACCGGTCAAAGTGGCAGCGCTTGGGGGAGGCCTTTGTCCAGCAGTTGACGTCTAACTGCTGTAAAGATGATAATGATGATGCCGCGTTGATGTTTCACATCAAATTTTCAATACTGTTTAGTTACTTTTTTATTTTCGCAGAAATGTGTGTAAGGTGAGACAATAACAGAGACAAATAATTGTGTCTCGCCCACATGTGAAGCAAAGCGTCACTAAACGTTACCGACTATGAAACATGAAGGTATTGCTATATAGCTGTCAATCGTCATTCTCTTGCCTTAATTTATTTGGGGTCGACGCAACATGCTTTTTCTTCCATTCTTTTTCATCCACATTTATACTCAAAACGTTCCTCACAACATTCTTTAATTCCACCTCATCACCATGTTCCCAGCATGACAACCGATTTCCACACAATTTTTTTCAGTCACCGATACCACTTTCAGAATCCCTCTTAAATACTACGGTTACCGTACCGTAAAGTTTAACTCAAACACTTTAAAAATCCACTGATGAACAAGAATCGGAACGAAAAGGTGATCATTTTATTTTGCGAAATAATCAATAATAACAGTTGAACTGACAGCCGAGCCAACAGCCAACAGTCGAGTCTAGTGGGTGGGTACACCTCTGCCTAACCCTTCGGGGATTACAGGCGTGATGTTATGTGTTATGTAGGCAGTCGAACCATAAATTAAACTAAAGGGTCATTGTCTCCAGTGGTCCGTGTCAATAAAAAAAAAGTTAAGAACCGAGCAATTATCCGAGCACAAAACGGAAGCCTGCAAAAATCGGGGTCAAAATGGGCAAATGTGGTCAAGCTAGTCCGAAATTCCCTACCCGTAATAGAGGAGATTTGCAGTTACGTAACCTGCTGATTGGAACCTCATCAAATTATCTTCTTTAAAATTGGCATTTTGGAGACTCGAGAATTTTTAAGATAAACTTATGCTTACTTTTTCTCTAAGTCTTACGATAATGACAAAACGAAACTATTGTTATTTAATGTAACATTTTACTGTTATGTTTCATAAATGAGCTATGTTCTGTGAAAATTTATAAACCTAGAAGAGGAATTGCATCCATTATGCTCCGAAAACTTTTCCCATGCTTTTGGACTAGTCGGAAACTAAATAACGGCATGTATTTAATCGAACCTGAAATACAAGATAGGCCACCCAAAGAAGGAAATCTTGGGAAGAGAGGTATCCACCACATCAAGGCTTCGTAAAGCCCCGAGAACACCTCCCTCCCGGTCGCGAACTGCAGTGCCCTGTTTGTAAACTGAATCGATTGCGTACTCTAGTAATGCAACTGCAAACATAATTCGGATTGCTTAAAACCTTCCCAAAGTAGAAACTGATTGCAAGATAAAAAACGGTCGAAACTGCGTTTCTCTGCAAGACAAAAATACAGCCCGCAGTCTGGATTTGTGCCCGGTTGATGGAAATAGGTTCACCTCGATGACGAAATGTGGGTGTACTTTAGGGGATGCCTCTACCTTACCCTTCGGAGAATACATGCGTGAGTTTATGTAATGTTACATACAAAGGAAAATCAAACTGTTCTTAAAGCATCACCGCTGCAAGCGACTAGATTCTATTACTAAACTTCAGTTTTATTGAATTTTGTATCGCAAACACTGCTCTCGACTTTCGACCTTTTTCATGGGCAGACTTTTAGTTTATAGGTCAATTAATTCAACTACATGGGATAAAGTTCTCGGTCGTACAATAATTTCTGTAATAGAATTATTTCTACTTCTATTCTATTTAATATTGTGACCGTTACACGTTAATGCAGCATTAAAGGACAATATTTTGAACTACATCTGAACTTTTAGCTCTTAATTCAGTCCAAAAAAAAGGTTAATCGTGGGAAAGAAAAAATAAGCAAAGTTGACACTGGACGTGTCCTGTTATTGCGACAGTATCACGTAATAAACAGCGCACATTTTGCTTAGCAAGCATCCATTGACCGGCGTGATGGTTACGTGAACGACCATCAATTTGCATGTTGTTACAAAACCTGCACATTTGAATTTTATAACACATAACATCACGCCTGTAATCCCGGTAGGCAGAGGTGTACCTTATAGTACACACACTTTTGCCAGTTATGTTTAAGTCCCACGTAATAGGGAGCGAGCCTATTGCCATCAACCGGGCACAAATCCAGATTCCGCGCTGCTACTGAGAAATTCTAGATAGAAAAACTCAATCACATTTTGCCCGACCTGGAAATCGAACCCAGGACCTCATGCTCAGCAGTAGCTCTTGCGACCACTAGACCAACGAGGCTTGTCATCTGGCACCATTGTAGCTTTTATAGTTTGGAAACGTTAAAAAGCTTTTTGCATGTGTACATTATAAAAAGTTATGCAGTGTGTTAATTTGTCAATTCTATGGTCAAAGCTTACGTTACCCACTGTTCTGTGTAAGTTTAAGTAGGGTCTGTAATCAAAATACAAACCTAAACTAAATTGACATACTTTGCTGTCTTTGTAAGATACCTACCTAAGTTACTCGTAACTTAACGTGATCTTGTTTGATAATAGGGAATTAAACGCAATCGGAACCACGTGCTTTTGTAGCGTCGTTATAAACTATGCGCGAATTGTGTTCATCCAATCTGTGATATAATGTCACCGCGGTTGTGTTTCTATTAATAAACAGCTATGATGACGTGACGAGCTTTCTGAATTGAATGGACGCTGTTTGCAGAGCAGTAGATGAGTTTATGAGAAAGCATCTTAAAAGGTATTTACTATTAATGAATCTGTAGCTTTTGTTTACCATACCGTTAGCCAAATACAATAAAAACAACATTAACTGTCACAAACTGCCCAATACAAAATTATGAAATAGATAATTTTAAATACAAACGATCTCACAATTTGACGTGTTCTGAAAGCCCAGATATCGAAACTAGCACAGAACATTTTTGAAAATCAATAATTATAAGTTTCGCCATTCAAAAACTTCGACGGAATAACCTTCTGGTGAAACCTCGCTCTAGATTTGAATGATGTTCTCGAAGTGTAATTATTTCCTAAAGTAGTGCCGCGCTGTTTAATAGAGTGGATATACATACAAGCTCCAGTAACAAAATTTTGCAATGTTGTCCTAAAGGCCCAATATAGAGAAACGAATGCTTTATAAGATTTGAAGTGGACGAGTACAATGAATTGATTGATTGATTTTATGTTATTCATTTTCACACTCCCTATGCAGTTAATTGAATTCCCATTGGAAGAAGAAAACGAAATTATACAGGAAAGCTCTTTGGAAGTAAAATGCAGTTTTTATTAAATTTTAAAAAGTGCATGACAATTAATTTAAATTATTGAATTAGTACGATGAAAAAAAATGTATTATTAAGTGCTTTTTTTATTTATTTAATCCTTGCCTCTCAAGCTCTCGTAGGTGTATGTGAATTTATCTTCAGTAGTCTGACACAGGTAGTTAGCATTTGACCTTGAACTAAATCACGTTCACAAATTCCTCGCGTGGAGCAACACTTAATACTCAATGCATTGCAATTTATTCCATTGCCTGAAGGCTTCGGTCAGAGCTTCTCCGCACCAGTCTCTTCTGGTCCACTAAAATTACATACGTACTCTCTACTTAAATTACATAATTCCTTACGCCCACGAGTCCCTACTTCACGCATGCGTGATCAATCTAAATTGTACTATTCGAAAGAAAAATTATCTTTGGCTGTGGGAATACAAATTATGATTACCATAAAATCGAAACCGAACTCTGTAAAGTTGGCACGGTTTCTTAATTGAACGGTGCACTAACCACACCGTAAAATAATCGTGTGAGCTTATAAACGCGCAAAAGGCGAATGCGGTGCCGTGCCGTAGTGCCGCTTTGTCATCAACAAGCTTCCATAGTGGTCCATACAACAACACTGCCTACACAAGGCAAATCAACCGTAGTTTTTCTTGATAAAACCGTAGATCATGACGGCAAGAAAAACATATGTATACAAAAGACCTAATGATAGATAAATACCGCGACAGGTTCGCCCCTTATTACATCATAACTGGCGAAATATGGGTGTACCGTAGGTTCTCTTCTGCCTAACCCTCCTGGGATTACAGGCGTGGAGTTATGTTATGTTATTGTCAACTGAACAGTTCGAGCTATGCGACGAATTAATGATAAAACTTATCACATTAATATACAATAACCAACATCCTACTCGTAATTGCGTAACACAGTTTCAATCATAATCTGTTTGATTTTGAAGGCTATTCCTAATCCAAAGCTTCATCTTTTCGAAAAATCTGTCCGCTCAACAACGTAAATAACGCAACTAATGTTGCTGAAATTTCAAAATGAAAGCCATTGCTACTGTTAGTGCATTATGCAATTACCACAGCTGACATTGAGCTCAACTACTATGGCAGATTTCAGATGATAGTACTTTTTGAAGTAATTTGTTCTTTATTTGTTGTGTAAACAAAGTTGTGGTTAATACTGCCTGGTTCACTGCTGTACGGTACAGTACAAAGTAGAAGAAATTCCAAACACTACCATCCCAATGGGTTGTGTTCATTATTTATACAATTTGTTTTTTATTCAGAAATTAACTACTGCGACGTGTCTTGAAGTTTTGCTTGCATAGGTATATGGGGATCAGGCAATTAGTGACCGATAATTATACACATGATTGTACTCGTCATAACAAACAACTTTCCCAAAGAAACATTTTTTTTAATTTACCAAGCGTATGACCCCAATCACCCCAACAGAATATCGAGTACCTACCTAAAAAGATTATACACCTTCAACTGTAATTTTATTTATTTACTAATCCCTTTACAAACAAAATGACACTTTTACCATGCATTATTCTTTTTCATTTGTGATTTTACATAGCTAAATCATGTTAATGCCTAGGTAGGCATTAACATGATGATGAACCACACATTGCTTACGTTATACATACACATGTGTGGTTCGAGGCCCATTTCATGGAATTACGTTTGAATTTATAGCAGATTACCGAATAATCCTGCTTTTGTATGGATTTAATTATTTCGTTGGGACGATGAACACAACTTCTTGTTTTCGATATTGGTATTACCAAGAACCAACAATTTGGTCCACGTTTACAGTCTCGGTTGCCCCGCTCGGGCGCTTGAGTGGCGGAAATCTTTTCAGAACCTATGTAGCCTAGTAACATAAGTCATAGACAGTTACGACAGTTAGTTAGTATACGTGTTTGACAGATTCCTTCATGCATGTGCAGGATCAACTTCTTAACCACCATCAATAGCTATAATAATTGACAACAGGAATCACATTTTTTGTAAAAAAGTTAGTTCCAACAAAAAGCTGCAGCACTCTGGCAGGTGTCGATGAAAATTATATTAAGAATAATTCTTAATACACAACAACAACTAGTCACACTTTAATAATTTCTCGCTGAATGAAACAAAAGGTACATTTCTCCATTACGCCATTCTTATAATCAATTCATATCACCGCATGATGTGAATACATTAATGCTTATCACCTGACAAATTGTTTTATTGCATCTGTAGAGCGTTGAAATTTTCGTTGATATAACTTCCTAACATGTAAAGTTTAGAACCCAGCTTTATGAGTTCGGATCCAGCACAAATTACAGTAAATGAAAAGGCTGGAATTGCTGCGTACGATTACAAACGCGAATCTATTGAAAATCCTCAAATCCAATTACTTTTCATCATCGTGACACTCGAGTTCACACGAAGCGGTGACTCTAATTGTGAGAGCGGAATCAGAATAAATTTGATTGTAGGTACGTAATCGAATCATCTAAATTGAAATTGAATTGCGTCCATTTTTGGTTGGTAAGTAATGTGTTCCTAACGACTTTACAGAGATCATGTAGCCGTAAATTATCAACTTCATATTCTTTCTATCTCAAAGACATAAATCATTAAAAAACTTGGAATACCGGTTATTATCGAAGTTTTCTCATTAATGGGAGACAATAATAAAATAAACATATTGGAAAGACATTCACCTGAACTTTTTCCTGTTTTATCTAAGTACTGAAAGTAGAACGTACCTCAATCAATATTTCTGGACGGTTCCTTACTATGTTGGAGTCGGCTTCTGGTCTTAACGGGATGTAGCTGAATACCAGTATTTTACATAGAGCTATTGCCTATCTGGTTTCCACAACCCAGTAACACGATTCCTCTTCGTAAGACTGGTTCTCAGAATGTTGGTGTTCTGACTACCCGTAACGACTGACACAGTTATAAACGGATGACAGCCGACCTAAAGTAGCAATGACTAGTTTCCCAACAGCAACGCGGAACACAAACTAATTGAAACATAAACCCGTCGCCTAATTAACATTTACATCTAATTACACAAACAAGAAGATAGGGTTGACTAAAAGATAAATAAGGTAAAAGATTGTCATTAAAAAAGTTTTTTTTCTTCTTCGGCTTCGTTCGAGGAAAGGCCTCATTTTCCGTGTCCAAAAAGTTAAATCTTTATTGTAGAGAGACGACGCGCGATGCCATGGGCAGGAGAAAGTGACTATGATTTTTTTTTCCTTATTACCATGGAACTTTGCGAGAAAATCGGATAGGGTATGGCTACTTTTGCTCAAGTTTTCTAATCTCAAATTTACCCACATCGTGCAGGGTTCGTAACTTTATCTTAGATTGCAGTCAATAAAGTAAGCAAACTATCGCGTGTCAAATTACAACTTAAATATTACACGTGGGAGATTACTATCAAATGCATGTAAATACAGTAATCTCAGTTGTAAACGTAATTAAAATTACTAGTGATATTAGTATTATTATGAACAATGTAGCAGTGCATAAAGAAAGGGTTCAGTATGACCTTTTCAAAAAAAAAAAAAAAAAATGTAGGATCTCAGGTAAGGTGTGTCGAAGGGAAATAAGAAGGAAGATATGCACAAGAAAGAAGAGAAAGTTTATTGACACAACAGTTCAGTTCAGATCACAACACACAATGGTTCCACTTATTAAGAAGGAATGACCTAAAGGATAGACAGAAGCTTTAAGCAGTACAGTAAATTTAACATGTAAATTTAACATTTAACATGTGAAAGGTCTTAATTATAGTTATATTCTTTTGAATATTTGAAATGAAATTCAGAATCATAAACGGAACGTTTTCTATGGAACGTTTTCTATAAGTAAAGGCTCTGCAGCAGTGGGCGATGAGTTTAGGGATTTAGTTTAGGTACGGGAAACGCTGCGAAGAAATTTTCAAAGGCCTGGGGAAAATGAGAATCTGCAGCGCATTGGCATGTAACTTATAAAAAATAGTGCCCGCCTATTTAGTTCTTTTTTTTCAAATTAGCAATGTTATAGTTCAAAGTCAACCAATGAGATTACCAGAAACATGCCAATTTTCTCGGAAATTAAATGACCTATTTCATGTAAGAACAATACATACACTCTCCAATTCACGACGAACTTTTTTAGCGTTTGCAAGTTAACGCCGCAGTTTTCTCCGCACCCTAAGATTTTCAACCTTGATACGTACCTAATCTTGGCAAGCGTATTAATTTTCAAGCTTGAGCTTTTTGTGATTCTGAAAAGAAATACTTATCTCTGTGTGTCGCTAAGTTATCAAACTGAATGTGCTAACAAAAGTTGTGATGACTGGGGTTCCAGGTAAACCGATTATTGAAAGAAAAACATAGGTAGTTCATTCATAATTTTAATTTAAAAAAGCTTTTGCAATCTAGATAACTATAAATCTTCATTGATCGACAACAGCCGTACAGACAGTTCAACTGAAATGTGCGCGCGGCGCCATGTGTGCGTGCGATTGTAACAATACAGCTTTAATTTGTGTGGCAATTATTTGTGTGGCTTCTTCCCCTTGGACCGCCACAAGGTGTAGACGTGCCCCAATAATCTGTTGAATTTGAAATTCAAATTTAGATTATTACAGTAGATTTAATTGAATTGATTAAATAGGAGTGCATAGTCGCCAAGGAGCTCTCGACGACATCAACTCGACGGCGGGCGGAACGGCGACTCAGCGACGATCACTCCTGCGATCGTGCGCCCCTGGTACCTTAGCTGTCTCCCACCTGCGCAGACTCCGCCCGTAAGGACACGTAAGAAGCCAACAAGAAACACTAATAACTGCGCGAGTGCACCTCACCCATATGGGTGTAGCAGTGGCCACTCCCCATCAATAGTTAAAGAAAAATTGGAGCTAATTTGTTAATTAAGACCCCGCCTTTCGACGTGGGAACTTACTATCTTCGTAGCCAAGCCGAGATCGCACACATTTCATTTCCTCCTGGTACTTTGCTAAACTGTGATAATATTTAGGTTTTGGAATTTTCTTACGGCCTACTACTCGTATAACAAAAAATCACAGCATAAAATAAATAAATAATTATTTTTTTGGTAAATGATTTCGTTCTCGCTGCAAATCAAAACCCTTTGCCTATAACTTTCGAATCATAAAATGCCACTAAATCGAAAGCCACCTTAGACGCCTGTACTGCTGTACTGCTGCAGGCGTGTACGCCTGTAATCCTACCTTCAACTTGATTGCCTCACAAAATGAGAGTAGGACAACAATTCGGAAGCCCAAACATGACGAGAAAATCTTATTTTTATGGAGGAAATACGGGACTTGATAAATGCTATACAGCTCAAACGGAGAGCAAGTAAGAGGCACTGCAAACAGCGTTAAATGAGATAGTCGCTCAGAACGTCGAAATTACTAAAAAACACCAAATTTATCTCCAAACAACGGCATATTGTTTGGAGAACATGGCTATTAGAGCTGAAAAACTGGAATCAGCAAAAATCTGATCCTAATCTTATCAACCAACTCGAGGACAAGGTAGATAATTTAGAGAGGATTCTTTATCAATCAAAAATGGAAAATTAGAAACATACCAAAAAGTCGAAACATCCAAAGCAAATTTATCTAAGCCGATTACAGAAACGGCCTTAGTTTTATAAGAGGTGCCACTTCAACAGAATGACATTTAAAAAAAATCCGCATTAACAAAAATGATAGGGCGCCAACAATCATTGTTGACTTCGTCAGCATAAATACTAAGCAGGATATTGTTATAATAGCTAGAAAACTTTACAGAAAAAAACAGTAATAATAAATTAATACATCCCACATTAAGATTCCAGGCCCCCCTCAGCCAATTCACCTATCCGAAAGCCTGACGCAGAAATTTCAGCGCTTGTATTATTTAGCCCGAACCTTTCCCAAGCATAACCCCTTCCAATTTTGTTGGACGTCATTATGGGAATATATATGAAGAGAGCTGAAGGCGAAAGACAAACATTAATCAAGAATGAAGCCGATCTCGATCATTTACGTCTCGACAAGTGACTTGTGAACTACGCTTACTCATGTCCAGAGTTTAATACTTTATTCATGGTACTACATACAAAGGGAATTCTTACAATTAATACACATTAAACATCAAACAATATAATATATACAATACATTTCTCTAACAATAAATTTCTCACTAAAGTTTATTTACCAAAACAAATTAATGATTATATTATACCTTTCAAGCTCAAAACTAACAGTTATCAACCACGCCTGCTATTTAAACACGCGTTCCAATAATACACCCTTGCTGCGATATTATCCTGAACTCAAAATATATTATTTAATAATAGTTGCACAATTGGGAACCATACTCACTCAAATGGCTAATGGGGACAATGGTCTTTTGACAGATGTGGACAACCTTTCTGTGGCTGGGACATATTGCTGTGAACCGGAGACTTGTAACACTGTAATTATTGACTCCTCACCGTCATTAAATTTCGTAACCCAGAATATCAGCAGCATACAAAAGAATTTCGACGGTTTTCAAGCCCAATTAGCTATTCTCACTGAGTGTTGGTTAAATCCAAGTAGGCCTATACCTACGATACACGGCTACGTCACGTATTACTCAAAAACCTGGATTAATCAAAATGACGGTATTGTGATATACGTCAAACAGTTTTTTTTATCAAGGCTGTTCGTACTGATGGGACCTTTGTTGTATTATTTGTATGTAGGTATTTTGTTTGTATGCTTGTGTGACTGTCTGTCACTTATTACTATTTCATAACAAAATATTATATTTATTCTAAAACCATGCACATGGCCCGCTTTAGAAACACATTAAATCTTTATGTTTTGGTCTGACAGCTTGACGCGTTACCCTAATAAATAACAAGATATCCTATAATTCTTTGCACTTGTAAAATAATATTGGCCTCTCAGAAATGCATTACATTTCTATTTTATGGCCACTTAAAGTCCGTCGTCGATCGAAAGAAATGTTAAGACAATCGAAATCCATAGTCCTTTAGAAATTCTGAGAACGAGAAAGTTGTAGCGAGGGCGCGTTATGGCAGCCAGCTGTGAATCATATAGGCAATTGAGAACCAATTAAGAAATAGAAAAATGTGTTTAAGTCGAAGTTTACAAAAAATATCGTGGGAAAGGACCAAACCACGATTTTGGATAGTTGGCGAGGGTGGTGAGCCCAGTGGTGCTAACTTTATGTTACCAAAATCCATCCAGATACTTGTATTTTCGCGTCCTATAGATCTCCCTCCAATCACAATATTTTTAGTTTTCTGGACTCTATAGATAAAATAATTCGGCCACTTAAAGCGAAAACAATTATCCTGACTGGAAACATCAACATTGACATTAAGATGACCAGTGTCGATCGGAATAGGGAATCATATTTAAATCTCACTGCAGAATTAGTGCTATTACCGGGCCATACACATCCTATGGATGCAAAATTGCCTAGACCATGCGATGCTAAACACGGCTCATCAAGCTACTGTATTTGTGACTAACTCGACGGTGACTAACCATGCCTCAGTAATATTGAGTGACTGTCAATCTTATCCTAAAAGGCACAAAGTAAAGACGCTGACAAGGATCAATTACGAAGCGGCTGTTAAACATATGGAATTAGTCGATTTCTCATTTATTAATAAAGACGCTGAAGCAAATACCGCTGCCGTTCTTTTTATTGATACGATTGCATCTACTTTGGATAGTCATTCAACAGTATAGACCTAGCCATAAACGAATACTCAAACCCTGGCTAACTCCAGGTCTTCTCCGTTGCATACGCCACAAGGATTATCTCACAAAAAGTTCTCATTAAACCCACAAAATAATGTCGTAGAAACATCCTATATAAGATATTGAAATCCTATAAAAAAACGTTGAGAAGTCCGATGCTCCAAAACTGAAAAAACAATAAGGACAAATGGAACGCTGTTAAAACTACAACACGCTGTTAATACTCGTACATCAGAAAAAACAAAAATCTGTAGCCGACAAACTTATTCGAAATACGAGTAGTAATTCCAACTCGATAGAGGATATAAATAAGTACTTCTCCAATAGAGGCAAACACCTAGCTGATAATATTACTAACACCTATTCCTCCCTTACCACCCTATTATCACATAAGCCAGGCATAACCACGAACCTCAACTCGATAGTCCTACTTCCACCGGTTGAGCCATTGAAGCATTGGTACTGAATCTAAACAATGATTGTGCCGTCGTCGGTTGGGACGCCATCCGTGCTAAGTTCCTCAGACTAGCAAGGCATGCTATTCTTCCCCACTTAACGAAACTGTTAGAATTGTGTATGCCTCAAGGAGTGATTCCGAGATCTTTAAAAAAATCTGTGATATCACTCGTCCACAACAACGGGTTGAATGACGATGTCAAAAACTACCGGCCCATTTCGGTTCTTTCGACAATGTCTAAAATACTAGAAAAAGTACTGAATACTAGGCTGATTAGCTTCTTAGATCGTAACAAGATATTGGCGGATGCCCAGTTTGGGTTTAGGTCAGGAAGAAGCACTGAGGACGCTGTCGGTCAGCTTGTGGATTATATTACATCTCAATTGAATGCCCGAAAGAAGTGCATCGGCATTTTCCTTGACCTAGTCAAGGCTTTTGACACCTTTTCGATACCTATTCTTGTGGACAAACTGGAACGGATTGGTGTTCGGAGAACGGCCCTAAAACTATTTCAAGACTTTCTCTGTGATCGTACACAGATAGTGAAAATACGAGAAAACGTTAGCTCAGATGCCCTGGTCACACACGGAGTTCCACAGGGTAGTATTCTTGGACCCAGTCTCTTCTTGATCTCTTGCGAACGGTAATATTTTTTATGAAGATTATATATATATATTTATATATTATATATAAATATATATTTAAGATTTCATGGAGAGACCTAGGATGAGGTTCGACAAAAGGCCAAATGGGGCTGCTTAACGTGGGGCATTGGCTAAGAGCTAACCTACTAAGCTTATTAAGCACCTTGCAAAGTCGACACTTATCCAATTTAGTTTCTCTAAACTTAGGCCTCCCGAAGTTTGAGTTAAATTACACGCATGTAACGCCTCCCAAAACTACACGTCCTGCTCATGTCTGCCTATTCCTCAATCAAATACAGTAAAATATCTAGGAATACTACTCGATGAAAGTTTACTTGGAGCCAGCACCATATAGGCTCGAATAAGAAAACTCAAATGGGTATTTAAAACACATCGACATGTCGCTGATTATGAGCTACTACGCACGGTATACCACGCACTGGTTCAGTCAGTGATCGGGTATTACATTGGCATCAGGGGTGGGGCATGCAATGGGCAACGCATGCGCTTGTCAAGTCACATTTATAATAAACAAACAGTGCTCTCAATAAGGGAGGCTAAAACTAAAACCAAATCAAGGCTTCTGACACAAGAACACAGTCAAACAGAATCCATTTTAAATATAGGTAAAATATTTACGTTTAACAAGATCACACATCACCCACGTACACATCCTCTCATATTAACCTCCGCTCGCACACCACCACACAACACATAAAACACACACTACACTTCACACTCTCACTAATGTAGAGAGACAATGTAATAAATCTGTTGTTAACATAATTTTTATTATCATTTTTATAATGTATCCAATAATAATTTTTAAGAATTAATGTAACCACTATTTTGCTATACGAAAATTATTTTTATCTGTCGTAAAGTAAATTTAAACGATGTATATTGCACAAAATTCAGAAACTACTGATTAGGAGAAGACACTGGCACTACATGTTTTTTTACCTAGCGCAGGGTCAGAGCTTCACTTTGTACACAGTTTTATGCCAATTAAATAATTTTCAATTTCAATGACGCGGCAGTTTTCGTCTGAGCAACACTTCGTTTTTTTATCGTTTTTTTGAACGGGTACAGTCGTTACTAAAAATGTTCTTTACGGAGAAAGTGTTTAAGGAGTCAGGTAAATTGTATTAGTTTTTAATGTGCTCATTTCGATATAATTAACATTTTTACGAATAAATAATGTAGGTCTAAAAAAATAGATTTTTTTAACGTTAACGTATTATTAATATTTTAGACTCGTGAAACCATTGCAAAAGTATACGAATTTCTTAAACAAGATGTGGCAGATATATTGCAAATAGTAAGTTTTATAAGATTAGTGATATAATTCAGCCATACGGCATAAAAGTTCTTTGGCTGCCACCATAATATCATCCTGAAATAACCATTAAATAAAATTATGTTGCTTTGCATAGTGTTGGACAGAATGCGACGGGAATAATTAAACTAATAAATCAACGTTTATGTCAAATTGGTGAAGAGGTAATACTTGTCGACGGGGAAAAAATTAAGAAGAAGAGTACTTTCGACATTTCGACATGGAATTCATAATTAACCTTGGTGAGAGCAGCGAATCCGAAAATGTATTTATTATATTTTTCCTTAACTACCGTAGTGAATATGCCGTTCCGTATTTTACAATGGACCAATACGCTGCCTTAATAAGGGCGTCCCCGCAAGCTGAGGACATAATAAGAACAGCCAGCCTTGCAAAAACCTCAACAATTACACACACTTCGTTATATCGACGCAAACACTTACCCCGTTATTACCACAACTCGCACACAAATTCATAATATCGGCACAAACACAATACGTCTGTATATTCTTTAGTAATTTCCAGACAATGATGGCTGTAATTTCCAGAAATTATGCAAATTTATTACGGACCAACCGTTAGTTTTTCAATCTTAACCAATTGACATCTCTCCCATTTGACTCGGCTCTTCCGTTCTTTGTAGTACTTAATAAGGCTTACTATGGCTTGGCATTTGAAACAATACAATAGGTGCTTACCTATTGTATCGTTTCAAATACACACATACCTGTTTGTTGGAAGTACAAATTTACTAATTAAAAAGAAAAACAGGAATGTCTAAAATCCTTGCAATTTATTTAAATAAACCTGCAAATCTCAGTATCTCTTAAAATCCTCATGGTTAAAAATATCTGAATATAATGATCAAACGCACTTCAAGTGAAGTTCGATCGTTATTTAATGAGTCACTTCATTTAAAAATATAATTTCACAATCCGCCCTAAAGAATCCTGAAGAGATTTGCAAAAATCACTACTAAATTTAAAAAATATTGACGGTTACTAACAAGTGACAGACAAAACGAGATATGGTAGTTCAGTAAAAAAAAAACATCTGAAAAGACGTGCGTAGCAACTACTCCATGGTTAAAAATATCTTATATAAATTGGACGAGAGATTGTTGTGTGATTACTTAACATTTCTTCACCCTTACAAATTATATTCGCATGATGTGTGTGTAATCTTTGTTGAAAGAAAGGTAAAAATAACTGGTAGTTTCATTATATTGTATCACATTGAGGAGTAGTAAAAAAATCTGAATAGATTGTTTAATTTACGGTGTAATGGAAGACGAAGGGTAAAATTTAAAGACGTCGAGAAATAAAATAACGATGATGAAATGGGTTCTTTCGTTATTGGATAAACAAACACAAAATTGTGCACAGCATAATCGAAAATGAAAAAATGTGAAAGTCAGCTCCCAGAATTACCTAATTCATAAAACTTAGTGATGAAAAAATAACTATTAAGTCTGCACTCTGAGTTAAGTACGCTTCTTAGACTCGTGTCTTAAACTAAAACCTAGGAAGTAAAGTAGAAAGCAGTACAGTAAGTTAACGCGTTCAGCACATCTAAAACGCATTCAAGAGCAGTCAGTGTCAACATTCCATAGAAAATAATGACACTGACAGATCTTAAACGTAGTTTAAGTGCTGATCGCATTCAGTTTCACTGGTGAAATCAACCCTAAGTGTCAAATAAATATTCTCATTTGAGCGCTGGAGCGTGTTAGCGTCTCAGGCAAAAAGCACGTATTAAGACTAAGCTAAGGTAGGTTTTTCAGTAAAAATAAAGAGCGCTCTAGATTAGAAGGTATAATGTAGAAGGTATTGACAGGAGCATAGCTGCGGGTCAATCTTGCTATGAAACGACTTTAGAGCAATTATTTCGTGTTTAGTTTTAATTAAGTTACCTTCCTTTGTTGGTTAACTGACAACGCAGGGTGAATCGGTCCCGCAGCGGGCTATGGCCGTCAGAGTCATTCGAGGGTATCGCACGATCTCCTGCGAGGCGGGTTGTGCACTGGCCGGATCACCGCCCTGGGACCTGGAGGCGAAGGTGCTCGCGTCACTGTACCGGTGGCGCGAGGCAGCGCGGGAGCGGGGCGAGCGACCGATGCAGCAACATATCGAGCAGCATCGGTTGCAGCTCCGCGAGGTCCTGGTGGCGGAATGGCGGGTGAGGCTTTCACGCCCTACCGCCGGCCTCAGCACCATCGAGGCGATCCGGCCAGTGCTCGACCGCTGGCTCGGGAGAAGGCACGGCTCCCTGTCGTTTCGGGCGACGCAGGTGCTCTCGGGGCATGGTTGCTTCGGGAAGTACCTGTGTCGCATAAACAGGGAGCCGGACGCCCGGTGTCACCACTGCGTCGACTGCCGGGAGGACACGGCGTGGCACACGCTGGCAGAGTGTGCCGCTTGGGAGGAGCCGCGCCGTGCCCTCATAACTGAAGTAGGCAATGACCTGTCGCTGCCGGCCGTCGTGAACGCGATGGTCGGCGGCGCAGAGTCCTGGGACGCAGTGGTCTCCTTTTGCGAAACGGTCATCTCGCAGAAGGAGGCTGCGGAAAGGGAGAGAGAGATCTCGACTCTCGACCCGGCCCGCAGCAGACGCACCGGGCGTCGGAGGAGGGCGGACAACGCCCTCTTCCGGCCCCCCTAAATGGGTCCAGGGGCGACGGATTCGGGGACATCCGTCGCTCCCCAACATCAGGACCCGAGAAGGCGGCACGCGTAGTGTTCCGCGTGCGCCGCTCACAGACGTTGCGGGGGGAGTACACCTCACTCCCCCCGCCCGAGACGGGGCCCGCGCAAGCGGGCCGGCACCAGCCGGGGTTGTGGAAGAATAATGTGTTCCCGCGACCCCGGCGTAGGTGTGAGATGGAACACCGGGGTGGTTTTTAGTCAGTAAGAGTCTGACAGACCCCTCCGCCCGCCCCAGGACGGAGGACATCCATGAGGATTTTCCACCCCGGGAACAAAAAAAAAAAAAAAAAAAAAGGGTGAATCGGTCACAACTTCTGGGACAGTAATTAAGTTGCTTGTTGGTGATGTATATGGCTTCAAGTCCGCCACAGCGACCACCTTCCCGGGGTCCCTGATCTATCTTGGACCTGGTAACATTTTCATAAGTTATGAGAGTAGTCATAACTTTACACGCTAAGAATTCGCAAGTACATAAGAACTGTATTACACGTGATTCTAGTTCATAGAAACCATGTTTGTTCTATTTACAGCCATCGTGTTATCATCTCAATAAACCTCCCGGTATCATTAAACCTTCGTGTTGCCATGGCGGACAAGCTCCCGGTATTATTGGGTTAGTAAAGTAACCGTTGGGAATTTTTTCATCGTCATACCATCTCGGGCAACCTCCAGGCGTTTTTTTTATAAACAATAGGGTTAAAATTTGGTATCGTTTGGCAGGAGGAGGAGGTTGGGAGGGGTCAGGGGGGAGCCAGGGGGCGCTCCCTCCCCCTGGTACCACTCCTATGAAAAGGTAACGCACCGTTCTTGAGAAAAGCTAATTATTGTAACCTAACCTCAAAACACTTTAATGTCGCTTCAGCAACGTCTCCGGCGCTGCGGGAAGTGCAACCCCTTCGCCCTTACGTAACAAAGGATAGGCAACCATGTGTATGCCTATGCTTTGTTACAGCGGGCGGGGGCTGCCCTGCCTTCTCGCCTCCGGATTTTTATAAAGACTCTATGGCCAACCAAAAGACTACGTGGAGTCGGGGTGCCCCGATTCGGTTTTGGTACAGTGTCGACGTATTTTAACCATGAAGTGGGGGTACGCTAACTTCTCACAACTCGGGGAGAAACAATGAACGTAAACAAATGACACTGACACATGACACAAACAGCGTTTTTTTTTTACGTTCCGTTTCAAAGATTTTGCACGACATTTTACATCACAAACAATATACTAGTACAGATTTGGTTGTCAATCGCCGATTTTAACGTTTCGTTACGCTGTAAATCTAATTTGAGATCAGTTTTTTTAAAATTAATTGTACGAAAATTATGCTTTACCTTGTTATAGGAGTGTTAGCGCTATAATCAGGGCAGGGCACCCACCCCTATCATATTTACCCCCGAACTCCTACCAAATGATACTAAAGCCGACCCTTTGATTTTTGTTCCGAATCTGGAGACGAAAAACATCTAATTCGACGACGATGAGTCTTTTTGTTTATCTTCCGTATTTTTTGCTTGTAATGCTCGATCTTCTCTTCCGCATTTCGCTTACTAAATACTTGGTATCTAAATACACTTTTAACTTACTACTTATTGAGTGTTGAAGACGTCCGTTCGTTACTGCACACGAAAAAGGAATGAAGATTTCAACTGACCGACCCAACGAGGTATGTTAGTGTTGTAAGTGAAAAAAAAAGACAGATTAAAAAAACATTTAAAAAGTTTTAAAATTTTGTAGGAACATGTATATCTATATTTATAATTGACATACATATACATAGTATTTACATGTATATATTTATACATTATTACCTAAACATAGTTATACATTATTACAAATCATTTATTATTTACACAACCCAAATCAATCATATTAAATGTGTCGGAACTTTGTCCGCAGTGGAAAAGCACCTTTCCAGTAAACGTGTTTCATTGTACTCCGCCCACAGGCAGGCGCGCATCCTTAAACCAGTCTAGACCTATTCTCGAAGTGTGAACGTTCGACTGCTTATTGATCTGCGTATACCCGCTTATTGGTTATGCCTAAAGTAATTTGTATTTCATTAAAGTGTGAAAAGAATTTCCCTTGCTATCCTGAATTGATACCTACTCTCCTGTACTTATTTTCGCTCTACCTGTGCTCTTCGATCCCCGTACTTCTTGTGCCTATTGATATCATGTGCGCTGTACTTTGGAAAGTATTATACACCAACTGCAATTTGAAGATGAAGACATTCATTCCATTACCCCGAATCACACTATAAGGAAGTATCAACAGTGAGAAGGTAGGGTTTACCTATAGGCCTCAAATATTGTGTTTACTGCCGATTTGTGTTATATCTTGCTTATTATATTTTGCCCGATGTCAGCAATTGTTAAATCGGGTGTAAAAAGATTTGACGTAGGTTATTTTCATCAGTGTTCAAAGAATGAAAAATTATCTCACAAAGCACTCGTAATAATATATTCAGGTTTTCATAGAAGTGGCAGTTACGTTCTAAATTGACCGTATATATTTCTGTATTCTATACTAATATTATAAAGAAGAAAGATTTGATTGTTTGTTTGCATTGAATAGGTTCCGAAACTACACCGATTTGAAAAATTGTTTTACCATTAGAAGCCGAAATTATGTCTGATGAACATAGGTTATTTTGTTTTTTTTTTCGAAATCCTCGCTGAAGAAGTCGCGGGCGAAGTGCTAGTTGTACTATAAATTTGTTTGTCTTCCAAAACCATAGACGGCGTGTAAACTGAACAAAATTCGGCCTGTTTTATTTTGCATAGCTCGTTACATTGTATTTCGTAGATTCATTCTTCAGACAGTTTTTAACATGTAGTCCCCTTCCCTTGCGCTAGCAACTACGCAAGTTTTTTTAGATTTATTTTTATTTGTCGTATACCGGGCTTTTCGTCTTTGTGTTTTATTTTATCTTTACTATTTAGTGAGCATTATACTTGTGCAGAATTAACTATTTGACTTTCTTTTGTCTTGTAAATCTAATTTGAGATTCATAAATGAAAGACTTCTCAACTAAGATACTCGGGAAACCCTTCATCCAAACAGTTTAATTTGGTAGATATGCTGTACGCAAAGTATCGCTTAGTCTCAAACGTCCAACCTGAAAACTTCCAAAGTGGACACTTAAAAGCGTAGTTAAAGGATCAGTTTTATATATGGGGTCAATTACGTATTTAACTCGAATTGCGTAACATTTAACTAATACACAATTTTAACTCTTAATAAAACATAATACTTGCCGACGACATTGTGAAGAGGAACGTGTAGAGAGTGCTCGTCGATGACTTCTCCTGCTTTGAGTATAATTATGGTGTCAGGAGAAAAAAAAAATTGCCACCCTATTAATACGATTACTATACGTATTTGCTTTGACCTACTTTACGTTTGTTTAAAATACTAAATTTCATGATCTACTTAATTAACTTAGCTTGTGGTTGAATAACAGCTACACAGCTCGGTCGGCAGTTCATCGCCTTATCCACCTATTCTAAGTTTTCGCTTGTGTACATCAAAGATCCGAAACGCAATCAATTATCTAAAGTGACCACGTATCGCTCATAGTGAACAGTAATGCGTTTTATGCTACGGCTACATTGTCGCGATAACGTGAACTACACTTGCTCTCTGTTGTACAACGAGACGACGAGCGGTGTGCGAAAGAGAGCGCGCGAAGTGTAGTTCGCGATAATAGCATTAGAATATAACCCAACCAATAACTCTTGCTATTGAGCGCCATTGAAAGATTAAGCCTCTTAAAATGTAACGTGCCGAGATTTTCCAGCAACTTTTATGATGTCTCTGTTTTACGTTATAATGCACGATATAACGGTTCATTATCTGGATTCTTCCATGAACAGTTTATAGGGCCAACACTCTTTTTGAGGGTTGGAAATTGCTTTTGAGATCAAACCTTTGACGGCTTACATTCAGTAAATAGTCTCTCAGAAACTTGGCCTCGTGGCTGTTCTCACCATCTGCTTACGCCGAATTGCGATTCGAATCGATAAATAAGGTCGAAGTTCGATTATAGGTTTGCAAAACCATTTATGGATGGTTCAATTCCTGTTGTGGAGAGAATTAGGCAATGATAACAAGTTGTTATAAGGATTAGATACACAAACACCTTAGATACTGAGAGGAAGCCCCTGGCGATTGTCCAATCCCACGAGGTTTGAGGGTGCCCAAGCGCCCGACACCTGCTGACTCGGCTGTCGAGAACACATTTTCATGACTTATCCAATATGGCATTGGCGATGCGTGGGAGAACGTTGCTGTCTCTCCCACGCGCTAACGTAAGGTAATGCGTTGGGGCGGGACAGAGGGTGGGACTTTTTGCTAACCTAGTCCTCACCTAATTAACAATACACGACAACACGAAATAGGAAGAAATAAAAATACTGTAATCGAATTCAGAACAGCGCGACCGTTCTCCCGAGTTTGAAGTGATCCCTTAAAATTTTTATCGTTAAAAATACAAATTGAATTTAACTAAATAAATTGTATTGATGATTATGATTATTACATACATAATGACATGAATATTTATTATTATTAATATAATTATTGTGTGAGGACTTAGTTGGTTATATTTTATGTATTTTTTCATCTGGCAGTTTGTGTACTTCATGCGGCCTACCCAAATGTCCTTTATTTGGAATAGTTCGTCGAATCGTTGAGCTCCATAAGTTCTGAGCTACACGAATAATGACAAATGCGTGCACTGACTGGAAAGGTCCACTCAAATCTGTAGTGTTCATTCCTCAAAAGACCATTTCAGACATCAATCCACATGATATAGAGACTACCCTAATTTAAAAACAAATCGTTTGACCTGTAAAAGTGTTTGTACAAACCTACTTACAGAAATGAAATAAGTTATAATTTATGTACGAAATCGAAGTATAGCTAATTTACTTACACCCTTACCTAACCTTAACCAAGAGATATGCGAGTTACTGATTAGGCAATGGGCATAGCCGCACGACTGGACGCAAGTACGATCCAGTTGCTGTTTTCACCCGAGCTTACTCCAGTAGAATCAGGGAAAACTTCCTTCACGACAGCCAGCGGCCAGTGATGTGGAGGTGCATTCTCAGTCAAAATAATCATGACGGTAACGACAATATAGATAGTTGGAAACCGCTTGAAAGCACCCATAAAGCTGTCTATGCTTAGGTGACCAGCCTATGTGCATGGCACGGGTGGTCAAACAAACGAATATGCGTGAATTTGCTTTAGTGGAACGCACACCTCGGCCTCTACTTAGCGTAACCTTAAACGGGCCTGCGTAATCCATGCGTATGTATAAACACGAACGATGATCTGCCATTTCAGGAAAGGTTGGGGCGAAACCGGAAGCAAGGTATACAAAGGGTTTATTTTGTGATGGTAATCGGTTAACAAATTCAGAATTGGATCCTTCCTAGATAGAAGATTTGGATATTATGAATCATACTCCAGATCGGATTACCACAGAAAGTGCTACTGAAAACAAACGAAAATTAACTATAATACTAAACAAGATTCCTTGAAGATTTTGATCACTATGCGTGGGATACTCAGAAAGTTTTATTAGAGACCAAAAAAATAAAAGTGGATGTTCTAAAGGTATTTTTTTAATTTAATATTTTCAAAGTACTCTCCAGTAACCTCGATACAAAGTTTCATGCGTCTGAACCAATTATCGAGACACTTTATCCTGTCCGCCATAGACACTTCGCACAACGCAGACAGCGCATCTTCCGGCGACGATAATTGTATCCCTTTCAGCAAAAGAATTCACACGGTGCTAGGTCAGGGCTGTAAGGAGGGTGACCTAGGAGTTTGACCGGCGTGCTGTCCAGGAAGTCTTTCGTTTTGAGCGCGATGTGCGAAAGCGCGTTGTCATGGTGCAGCAGTATCCCGCGTAGCCCTGTCTTGGTCGCTTGTTGCTTACAACAGTGAAAACTTCTGCCAAGCATTTGGTAGTATACCATTCATTGTTGATGAGTTGAGTTGATGCTTCTTTGGTTTCGTAAAGGTTTGTGTGAAAAACAAATCAACACCTACCACATTGAAGCGATCTAGAAGCGGAAGGAAAATTCAGCGTTGATGCTTCTTGGGTTCATTAAATTAATTGACACCAAGTAGCCAGTCAAATTGAAAAAGCTTGGGATCAAAATCTTCCCCCCGCGTAGATCACTTCACTTAGGTTGATTCATTTTGAAACACCCAAACCGTCGCCTGACGCTTCGTTTCTGGATCGTATTGATAAATCTAAGACTCACTCACCTGTAATGATTTCGTAAACACGCCGAGACGAGCCTACTTCAAATTTGTTTAACATATCAGGTCACCATCAGACCAACATTTAGAAACATGATGATCACTACTTTATTAGTAATAGTAGTGGTCATCGTGTTTCTGAATGTGTGTCTAATTTTTCATGTAAAAGGTGAAACAGTGAATACCACACTTTTTTGTATTTTCGAAGTGAACATGTTGTTTCAAATGGATTGCAGGATTTGCGCTCGCTCGTAGTCGCGATCGGAGCCCCAGCCAGACTTGACGTCCCCGGTCGCTCGCTTCAGAGACACTGAATGATTTGACAAATGATTTGATTTTATATATTTCAAACGTTCATCTGGTTTTTCATAAAATTTTATAGGACTCAATTTTGTAGCTATATATTTTACGGGCGAAGGATGTTGTATGTGATCACGCACAAACGAAACTAGGTCTTTGAAAGATAGCATTTCACAGCCACGCTTGTCAGACTCGAACGAGCGGGCTCTATCAGGATCGAACTTCTTCAATGCAATATGCAATAAAACAAAATCCGACCGAGGTTATCGACCTTCAAATTATTCAAAGCGGCTACAGATGAAGCAAACTTATTTAAGAAAGCTTCTAGATTGTTAGCGTTTGCAGACGAAGTAAGTTTCAATTAAAAAAATTGGTCCACTTATGAAGTTGCCGAAAGTCACTTGTCTTCATATTTAGTCAATATTTAAAAGCAACTCGAATATCGGTTAATAATTTTTCGAGCAGGGAGTAATTCCCGCGAATATCGAGCGAGCCTACCCAAATTGTATACCGATTAAATAATACAACTTCTCAGAATCCGTTAGTGATCCTTTGATGTGAACGGCATTCTGAAAGCTCGCGTAAAACAAAGGCCAATGTTTAATATTACCGTTAAGCTTGGGAATCTCAATAGGAGGTAGTCTCGGAAACCTAGGTTGACTTGATGATTTACAGTCATTGCTAATACGCGCCAATTGCCAATCGCGCGTTGCCAGTTTGTTCTCTTTGGTGTTTGTGTTCGATCACTGCGTCATGTTTACGGCAAATAAACGTTTTTTCTTTCTTTTCTTTTTTTCTACATCACTAACGTTCAACTCGTTTCACGCAACCTAATAGGTTTTCAAAAGACGAGAGTGACAGGTAACTAACGACATAATCGGGATTCAATTTCATTTCAATTGCCGCTATAATGAGTCTACGGTTTCAATGTCACATATAATCTCTCTTCGCGTGTAACAATTTCTAAGTTGCAGATGATTCCGTAGGGAGCCATCTTTATAAAAATAAAGTTTGTTTCATCAACATGTAAATTACATTGTTAGACATGTTACCTTTTAAGCAAAGATTTTATTAGGTGGCTCCATTTCTCATCGGATGCATTTCTTTAACCGACAAACAAAAAGTTCAAGTAAATAAGTTTGCAATTACAACAAACGAAACGATGTTTTCTACGATTTAGAAAATAAGAAGTGAGATTGACGACATTATAAGTACCTACGAGTATACGTCACTCGAAACGAATGACTTACGGTGAGGTACTTACCAACCAATTGGTTTTTATTAAATAAATAAGTCACTGATTCGATATCAATTACAATATATAAGGTGTATATAGTGTTCTTATCCGGTGTGTGTAAGGCAGAGTGGTAAATAAAAGTCTATCTGCTACGTAGGTACTCACGGTTATATTGGGGTTCGACACACACACACACAACACAGAAAACAGTCAGAAGGAGTACAGTAATATATACAACAGTCACACACGGTCACAATAGTTCCGGCACAATAAACAAGGTAGGTACGTAAAATCATGCGCAGCCGAGCGTCGCGTGAGCAAATATCGACTAAAGGTCACGGCAAGGTGGTCGAACGATAGTAACCAGGACTCCCCACCTTGGCGCTCGCCGCTACGTCACAATGACGTAGATCGGCGCGCGCGGGTCCAGTGTTTACCACTGACCCGTCATCAACCGTATGTGAATATGTATAATGTGATAATATAAATAAATGTAAATATATATTATGAAGGTATTTGTATTGTGTGAGTTTATGTTATTAATAAATAAATAAATGGTATGGTAGGTATGTACCCCACACCACCCCCCTCCAGAGACCGTCAAGGGCGATAAAAATCTGGGAATTTTACCCGACGTCCGGAACGAGTGGTATACTCTTTTATGCCTGGAGAAGGAGTATCTTCTTCTGGGTCAGCTTTGTCGGCCAATATATAAGCTGGCTTTAGGCGGTCTATTGAGACCGTGACCTCTTTACCCTTAAATAAAATTTTAAATGTTTTATCATTTTTGTGCAGAACTTTGTGAGGACCTGTGTAAGCTGGTTGCAGCGAACCACGTAATGCGTCTTCACGAAGGAACACGTGATCAGTGGTCTGCAGATCCTTAAAAACAAAAATGCTCGTTTTGTTGTTACGAGAAGCTGGAGTTGGCCGTAATTTTCTAGCAAAATCACGGATGCGCGCGGTAAATTCTGTGATGTCGGTCGTACCGTCATTACTTGGAGTAAAAAATTCTCCTGGGAGTCTTAGCGGTTCGCCATACACCAATTCGGCGGAAGACGCTTGGGCATCCTTTTTGAATGCGCTCCTTATGCCAAGCAATACCCACGGTAATGACTCTGTCCACTTGTCATTGGCATGACACATGATGGACGCCTTGAGTTGCCTGTGAAAACGCTCCACCATGCCATTGCACGCCGGGTGGTATGCCGTTGTCCGCTTGTGCTGAAATCCAGCAATTTTCGACAGCTGCTCGAACAGAGCCGACTCAAACTGACGACCTCTGTCCGTAACAATGTCGGTAGGACAGCCAAATCGGGCAATCCATCCGGACAGCAATGCCTTAGCTACTGTCTCGGCAGTAATGTCGACAATAGGTACGACCTCTGGCCACCTGGTAAATCGGTCGATTGCCGTGAGACAATACCTAAAGCCTTGTGAAATTGGTAGCGGGCCCACAAGGTCAATGTGGATCGTGGTGAACCTGGCGCGTGGGAGGTGAAACGTCCCTAATGGCGCTGAAACGTGACGGCTCACTTTAGCCCGCTGACATGCGAGGCAAGCTCGCGCCCACTCCCTGCAGTCCTTCCTGACGCCTGGCCAAACAAAGCGCTCTGCGATTAATTTGGCAGTCGCTGAGACGCCTGGATGGCTGAGAGAATGCAAGCTGTCAAAGGTTTGTTTCCGCAGAATTTTGGGTACAAATGGCCTGGGGGTCGCTGTACTGACGTCACAGTACACGGTTGAACGCTCCCCAGGGACTTGCACCTTCTCCAGCACTAGTGAAGACCCTTCCTGTAGAAGTTTCTTCAGCTCTGGATCTGAGGCTTGTGATCCCGCGAGGATGTCGAGACTGACTGGAGCTTGAAGCTCCTCCACACGAGATAAGGGGTCGGCCACTACGTTGTCTTTGCCAGAAATGTGCCTTATGTCGGTAGTAAATTGGGCAACGAAGTCAAGGTAACGGAATTGCCGAGGCGAACAGTTTTTCTTCCTCTCGTGGAATGCGAAACTGATCGGCTTATGGTCCGTATACACGACGAAGTGTCTAGCCTCCAGCATGTGGCGAAAGTATTTGATGGCCTCGTATATGGCCAGCAGTTCCCTGTCATAGGGAGAATACTTTGCTTGCGCAGGGTTGAGCTTCCGGGAAAAGAAAGCTAATGGTTGCCATCCGTCGTTGCTGAGCTGCTGTAACACCGCACCGATTGCAGTATCCGACGCATCGGTGACCAATGCGAGTTTGGCATTGCAATCGGGGTGAGCTAACAAAGCAGCATTAGCTAGGCTTTCCTTGCAGTCCTCGAATGCCTGCAAAGTATTCTCCGCAAGGCATATAGGGTGCGAGCCCTTTACGTTGCCGGTCAAGAGGTTGTGAAGCGGCGCCTGTATTTGAGCTGCGTGGGGCATGAAACGCCTATAAAAATTGATCATGCCCAAAAATCGACGCAACTGGCGTACGTCTTTGGGCTGAGGAAACGTCTTGATGGCGTCGACCTTAGTGTCAAGTGGTTTGGTGCCTTTCGCGGAGATATGGTAACCTAAGAAGGTTACTTCCGAGACACCGAAAACACACTTGGACGTGTTTATCAACATGCCGAATTCCTTCATCCTGTTGAAAATTTTTCGAAGGTGCTCCTCGTGCTCTGCTTCTGTTCTGGAGAAGATCAAGAAGTCGTCTAAATAACAGTAGCAGAAGTCCAGTCCTCTCGTCATTTCGTCGACAAAACGTTGAAATGTTTGGCCTGCGTTGCGTAGACCAAACGTCATGTACGGAAATTCGTACAGGCCGAACGGTGTGGTGATCGCCGTCTTCGGAATGTCGTCCGGGCTGACCTGTATTTGGTTATAGGCTTTCACGAGGTCAATTGTGCTGAAAACTTGACAGCCTGAAATGCTATGTGCAAAATCGTGAATGTGCCTAATCGGGTACCTGTCAGGAACGGTTCGCGCGTTGAGCATACGGTAATCTCCACAAGGACGCCAACCGTTGTCCTTTTTCGGGGCGAGATGAAGTGGGGATGACCAGGGACTCTCCGAGGGTCTGGCAGTTCCGTTGGTCAACATCAGCTGGAACTCCTGCTGGGCAATTTTTAATTTGTCCGGCGCTAATCGCCGAAATGAAGAAGATACTGGAGGGCCTGGGGTCGTGCGGATATGGTGAACAGTGCTATGTGGTGTAGTGCGTAGTGTACCAGCGGGTCGGGTGATGTCGGGAAAGCTTTCTAAAATTTTGTGATACCTCGAATCCCCAGAAGTAACCTTTACTGAAAATAAAGACGAATCTGAGTGATTCGAGGCTATTGCAAACATGTTGGTGCTACTGTCTATTAACCGTTGATTTCTACAGTCAACGGTCAAAGAGTAAAAACATAAAAAATCCACACCGATAATCGGTTTGGTCACTTCAGCTACCACAAAACGCCACTTAAAGTCTCTACGAAGTCCTAGATTTAGGTTTAGTTCGAGGAAACCATACGTCGGAATGGGCGTCCCATTCGCGGCTACGAGTTGGTAGTTCGTAGGTGCACGACGATCGCTGAGCAGACGACGAGGGTAGACGCAGAGGTCGCTTCCAGTGTCGACCAGAAACTGCATTTTCGTTCTTCGGTCTGCAACGAATAGGCGACCAGTAGAAGCGGGGCAATCGTCTGTCGCCATTACCGACTGCCCGCGGCGTTTCCCTTTTTGTAGTCGCAGGGTTTGATACAACGCTTGGCTTTCTCACCGTGCGTTGCGTGGTACCAGCACTCTGGGTGGTCCCGATAGCTGGAATTTGAGCGGGTTGATGAACGGTGGCGTGAGTTGCGTCTCGTGTCGCGATTACGACTGTGTGATCGATTACGAGATCGACTGTCTCGCAGCTGCACCGTCAAATCCTTCATCGCGCGTTTCAGTTCCGCGATTTCGGCTGCCATCTCACTCACGCTGGGTCCTGCTGCCGAAGTTGATGCAACGTGGCTTGGCAGTGCGACGATATCCTGCACGCGATCTGCCAGCTCAGCCAATGCCTCCAAGGTGCTGTGAGGTTGCGATGCAAGAAGTGGCTGGATACTGCTGGGGAGGCGGCTACTCCAAATAGTGCGAACGAAGTCCTCGGGCACTGTGGGTCCAGCTAACCCCTGCAGATGGCGAAGAAACTGCGACGGCTTCCGGTCTCCCAGCTCCTCATGCATCAATAGCTGCTTCACCTTCTTCTCCTGGGAGGCTGAGAGGCGCTTCACCAATTCGGTCTTAAGCTTCCCGTACCGGTTGGTGGCAGGAGGGGACATGATGACGTCCTTCACCTCCTTTGAAAATTGGGGGTCGAGGTGACCGACCACATAATTATATTTGGTGACGTCATTCGTCACCCCTGCATTCTCAAACTGCGCTTCTATTTGAGCGAACCAGATGTCCGGCTCTTCCGGCCAAAATGGTGGCAACTTTAATGACGCACGGTAAGTGTCGTGCTCAATGGAAACGCGCTTAGCGTGGCGCGTCCTATGCGTAACGTGTTTCGCCGGATGCGACGACGCGGTGTGTTCGGACTCACTATCACTCATTTTACTAATAGTGATCACGTCGGGGTCACCAGTATAGTGTTCTTATCCGGTGTGTGTAAGGCAGAGTGGTAAATAAAAGTCTATCTGCTACGTAGGTACTCACGGTTATATTGGGGTTCGACACACACACACACAACACAGAAAACAGTCAGAAGGAGTACAGTAATATATACAACAGTCACACACGGTCACAATAGTTCCGGCACAATAAACAAGGTAGGTACGTAAAATCATGCGCAGCCGAGCGTCGCGTGAGCAAATATCGACTAAAGGTCACGGCAAGGTGGTCGAACGATAGTAACCAGGACTCCCCACCTTGGCGCTCGCCGCTACGTCACAATGACGTAGATCGGCGCGCGCGGGTCCAGTGTTTACCACTGACCCGTCATCAACCGTATGTGAATATGTATAATGTGATAATATAAATAAATGTAAATATATATTATGAAGGTATTTGTATTGTGTGAGTTTATGTTATTAATAAATAAATAAATGGTATGGTAGGTATGTACCCCACATGTATCTATTCATACACGAAATATTTGAAGAGGGGCATCTATAGGTCGAACAGAAGCTATAGAAATGAAAAAGAATTTCTTATCTATGCATCTAATTTTAAAAATGTAATAATTTAATACTTCTTAACACACATAAAAATACAAACATTTAGATAAAAAAATATTTTTCGTTTCTATAGCTTCTGTTCAACCTATAGATGTCCCTCTTCAAATATTTCGTGTATGAATAGATACACCTAATATATGTATATATATTCAGGTTCGAAATATTATGAATGTTTACGCTGAATTGCGATTCGAATAGACAAATAAGATCGAGGTTCGAGTCAAGGTTTGCAAATCCAATGATGGATACAATTACTGTTGTGCAGAGAATAAGGCAATGCACATACGTATTTGAGTGATTTGGCCGGCCAAAACCCAATTTCTTAAAATTCAAAGCAGCTGGGAAAAAGGTGGGTACCCCAGGTAGCCAATAATTCTAAGAAACGTAAACAATACTTTATTGTTTCTTTTTTGGAACTACCGTGCGACACGGTCAGTCCAAACTTGTTCGTTCATTTGAGTGCTTGTATCAATGTTTGATTTTCGATGCATAAACGAAAGTTTTGAGTATATTTCTATATTTGTTAGCAAATAAAATAAAGTGAAAGCAATGGATTGTGTTAAAGCAGGTAAGCGTGTATTCTTTTTATATTTTTTCTAGTAATAATAGCTCAGAAACCTATTTACCCTATTACCTATTTACAATTTTTCTAGCAAGAGCTATTTTAAAGGCTTTTTTTTCAATTTTTTTATGTTTTAGCTATTTTGATTTATTTTCCGGCATTTCCGGGTATTGATTTCAGTCATTTCGAATAGCCTGTGTTTTAGTCATGGCAATACGTGTAAAATTTTATCCGGTTTAATCCGACATTTGAAAATATAGCTTATTGTAGCCGACTAGAAAATAAACACAAAATATATCGATTTCTTACGTATTGCTATAAATTGTCGTTTTTTTGTTCTAGGGTCGTCAAAAGTCCGAGTTGTGACTCTAAAACACTTATAAATTGTTATGATGGCATTTTTTTTTTATAATATCATTGAAAAGTTGGAGTTTTTTGAAAGATACGTATAAAATTTTTGCCCATTTTCTGAAGAGGATATGAAAAAAATTATGGACGATTTATCACGTTTTAAGTTGGAAATTAAAGGAGATGGACAGATTTTTACTATTATAAATGAACATTGGCGACGAGGAAAATTGGAAAATCTTGTTTAGTGCTATTATTTGTACATTATAATAATGTCTATTGGTAAAATAGGAGAGTATAATGTGCAAGCCGGCAACTGGTTGGCGTATATTGAACGGATTGAGATGTATTTCGTAGCTAATAAAATCGTTGACGATGTGAAGCTACCAACGCTTATTTCGCTAATGGGGGAAGCAACTTATGAGCTTTTATCAAGTTTAGCAAGTCCATTGAAGCCGTCTTCTATGAAAAATGATGAAGTTGTTAAATTGCTGCAAGAGCAATTACAACCCAGACCGGCAGAAATTGCGGAACGGTTCAGATTTCGTCAACGGAGACAGTTGGCCGGTGAGTCTATTGCCGATTACATAGCCGACCTTAAAAAGCTTTCGAGATTCTGCAATTTTAATACAGTTTTAGAAGACAATTTAAGAGATCAATTTGTTTGCGGCTTAAAAAGCGAATTCACAAGGCAGCGGTCATTTGCGGAAGGGTATCTTAGTTACTCAAAAGCGGTTACTTTGGCCACAACTCTTGAGGTGGCGGAAAGAGATGCCTGCGCAGTAGAATATATCGGAAGCGAGGTGAACGCGGCAGAGGGAAGCGGAAGCATAAACAATTTGATAGTGAACTCATGTACATCTTGCGGGAGTACAAACCATGGGAAATGGGACTGCAGATAAAAAAATTTGAATGTAGTTTGTGTCACAAAATTGGGCACTTGAGGCGAATGTGTTCAATACGGTCACATACTGAGGCTGTCCGGCTGAAACAGACAACAGACGCCTCAAAAACAGTAGACGATCATCGGAATGCGACGTCACGCGGAGAGCGCGGCCGTCGCGGTGGTCGAGGGGCACGCGGTGCTGCAGCGCGCAAGCGCGTTACTGGACAGAAACCCGGTACATATTGGGTACAAGAAGCAGATAGTAACTGCTCAATATTATCTTCTAGTGATGATGATGTCAATGATGAAGACTTGAATGAACCTATGTATCAAATGTCTTTGTCTATGTATAAGGCGGTGCGTATTACACTATTAGTTAATAATTGCATATTAGAAATGGAAGCAGATACTGGTGCGCCTTTATCTTGTATTAGTAAAAATACATATAGTAAATATTTTAAGGACCTTGTTATAAAACCTTGTCGAATAAATTTAAGTTTTTATGATGGGTCTAGAATTAAGCCCTTTGGATATGTAGAAACGGAAGTTCGTTACAAAAATATGAACAAAATTTTAGATCTATACATTTTTGATAATGGAACTACTAATTTATTAGGTCGTCAGTGGCTAGCTGAATTAAATATAGATATTCCTAAACTCAGTGTGCATTGTATTCAAAATGAAAGTTGTAACAAAAATTAAATGTTAGAAACTATTATTTCCAGGCATAAATCACTTTTTGATGGCACTTTGGGTCGGTACACCGGTGGCTCAGTTAAGCTGTGTGTACGTCCGGACGCGCATCCTGTATTCTGTCGTGCTCGCCCATTACCGTATGTGCTGCGAGGCAAAGTTGATGCAGAGCTGGACGCTATGCTGCGCGCGAATGTCATCGAGCCTGTTGACCACTCTGACTGGGCCACTCCTCTAGTTATAGCCCGTAAAGCAGATGGTGGCATAAGAATATGTGCCGATTATAAGGTAACACTTAATCGTGCTTTGATGATCGATAAGTACCCGGTTCCAAAGATAGACGACTTATTTAGTGACATTTGTGGAAATGTTTGGTTCACAAAATTAGACTTGAAGACTCTAGAAACTATACAACAATTCATACTCATCATGGATTATTTAAATATAATCGTCTAGTGTTTGGAATGGCTTCAAGTCCCGGTATTTTTCAGAGATTTATGATAAATCTTTTCAAAAATGTGCCAAATGTAGTCGTATTTTACGACGATATTTTAATAAAAAATAAAGATTTAAAAACCCATTAACAGATAGTTGACAAAGTTTTCGACATTTTGGAGTCGAACGGGTTAAAAATTAAGTTACTTAGGTTACATTGTAAGCAAAGACGGAGTGAAGGTAAATGCGGATAAAATTAAACCTATTCTTTCTATGCCGCATCCGAATAATGTTACTGAACTAAAGTCTTTCTTAGGTATGGTCAATTTTTACGGAAAATTTATAAAAAAATTGAGCACATATTTAAGCGTCCTTTACGATTTGCTTAAAAAAGGCAAATATTTCAAGTGGACTAGAAAACATAGCTTAGCGTTTAAACAAGTTAAAAAGTTGTTATGCAGTGCGGATGTGCTGGCACTTTATGGTATGTCATTAGAGACAATGTTGACTCGTGATGCTAGCGGACACGGCCTGGGTGCCGTGCTCGCGCAGCGTACTCAACATGGAGGGGATGAACGAGTAGTAGCAAATGCGTCGCGGGCTCTCACCTCTGCTGAGAAGCATTACAGCCAGATTCACAAAGAAGCTCTGGATATTATTTTAGCAGTTGGTAAATATCACCAATATTTATACGGAAGAAAATTTACTCTTCGCACCGATCATAAACCATTAGTGAGTATTTTTGGACCTGAGACTGGTATTCCAGGAACAGCAGCTAGTAGGTTACAAAGATGGGCGATCAAGTTATCGGCATATGACTTTGACATAGAGTACGTAAAAACAGAACAAAATGTGGCCGATGCTCTCTCACGGTTGATAAAATCAAATAAAGATACCAGTACCACAGATGATGACTTGTGTGACTGTCTGTCACTTATTCCTGTTTAGTAGCAAAATATTATAATTATTTATTCTAAAACCATGCACGTGGTTCGGCCCACTTTACGAAACACATTAAATCTTAATTTTATGGTCTGACAGCTTGACGCGTTACCCTAATAAATAACAAGATATCCTAATTCTTTGCACTTGTAAAATAGTTTAGAACTTTTTAGAAGTCCATTCCATTTCTATTTAATGGCACACGCAAATGGCCACTTATGGCAGCCGTCGTCGCTTGAAAGAAATGTTTAGACAATCGAAATCCATAGTTCTTTACAAATTCTGAGAAAGTTAAAGCGAGGGCGCGTTATTGCAACCAGCTGTGAATCGTAAAAGCAATTAAGAAATAGAAAAATATGTTTTAAGTCGTAGTTTACAAAAAAATAGTGTTGGAAAGTACCAGACGCCGATTTTGGATAGTTGGCGGGGGTGTTGAGGAAGGGCAGTTGGTCTTAGGACATGAGAGGGTTCGGTCGTTATAGTCTCAAGAAGGAAAGCTAGTTAAGTTAGGAGTTTGGTGAGTGTTGTGAGCTGGGAGGAGCTGTGTTCGAGGTGAAGTTGGTACTACGTGCGGCATTTCGTGAGTAGTAATCTAATCCCCTACAAAGATATCATTGGTAAGTGTTAAACTCTTTACTAATAATGTGCCTTTTTCATTGTATTGTTCTCGTAGGCTGATTTGTTTTATGATTTGTAGGTATCATTTAGATAATATCGCTGCAGAGCTATTAATAATCATTTATTTCAGCATAGTGTTATCAATAGTAAATTATATCGTATTTTATTAAATTTGCCATGTTAAATCAATTATGTTTTTATTATTAAAAGTATTGTATTGACTAATGTAGTACAGACTGAGTTCGTAGTTGGCACCACAAACGAATCACAACGCACTACCGGTCGATGGTGGGAAAATACCTTTTTGGGTTTGTTGTGGAATGCTGCGAGCTCAGTCGGGTTGGAGACGTCGCATTGTGAGTGCTCGTATTTAAACTGAAATTGTGTTTAAGGATATTTGGTTTTGTGTGTAAGAAAATATACAACACGTAAGTACATGAACAAGTGTCTATTATTTCTAAATCAACCTTATATGAGCCATGAACCTGAATAACAGTTAATCTTCACATTTAAACCATAACTAGCTTCTTTGTAAGAATACAGAGACAACATCTCAGAAGTGGGATAAAGATTCCTGTTTTGGCCAGTGAAATAATTTTTTTTTTCTCTACTCTTAATTAATTAACGGTGTTCCATAATTGCGTTCATAGATTTTGGAAGTGAATGCTCAATGATTAGGTTGTCAGCATTTCGAAACATAGGTTCGAGTTATAGTGTCAATAATCTTCCAGTACTACGAGGATTCGGAAACTCAGTTGTCCCTTGCATAGGTAAACAACGAGTTCAGCTAATTATTGATCACGTGGAAGCTGATCTCGAATTGTTGATAGTCGCAGATGATGCAATGCATGTGCCCCTACTAATAGGTCAAACATTTACGGAGCAGCCTCACGTACTCATTCGTAAAACTAGTGACTCCTTGGAAATCTCTGAACTTGAGGCCCAATTTAGTACACCTAATAGCAAAATTGATTTGTTCTGTAAAGATTCTGTTGAAGTTTCGGGTCATTCAGTTGTGGACGTGTATACAGATCCACCATATCAGGGCGACATCTTTGTCAATGGAAGCTTGCGATTCCAGAAGGGTATTCGCTACTTTGTAGCCGCTGGATTGTTCCAGATGAGAGAATGTGGAACTGGACAGATCGTGGTCAATAACTCTTCGTCAACACCATTGGTGTTCTCAAAACATTTTTTGATTGCTCGTGGTCGTGTGGCTCATGAAGAATCCACTGTGCGAATATTGAACATTTCATCATCGGCCAGCAATGACTTTAAGTCTATTACTGAAGCCGATTTAAATATGGAAAACGGAATTACTCCCGAGGAAAAAATCCAATTGCTAAATCTACTGAATAAGTATCGATCCTGTTTTGCTTTCAACTTATCGGAATTAGGGAACACCACAGCTGGTCATATGACTATACATCTCCAAGACAACGAACCTGTCGTGTATAGACCCTATCGTTTATCGATCAGCGAAAAGGAGAAGGTTAGGGGTATAGTTTCGGAATTACTGGAGAATGACATAGTAAGGGCATCAACGTCATGTTATGCGAGCCCTATTGTAGTGGTTAGGAAGAAGTCTGGCGAACTTCGTTTATGCATAGATTATCGTGCCCTTAATAAAAAGACTGCCCGGGAAAACTATCCAATGCCGCTGATTGACGATCAGCTGGATGTCCTGTCTGGTAATAAATACTACACGACTTTGGACCTTGCTTCAGGGTACTACCAGATACCAATCCGGGAAGCAGACAAACATAAAACTGGGTTCGTGACTCCGGATGGTCATTACGAATTCAATCGTATGCCATTCGGTCTTGCTAATGCCCCGGCTACCTTCCAACGTATTATGAACCAAGTCCTCGGGTCATTGCGACACAAGGAAGCCCTGGCCTACTTAGATGACGTGATCATTCCTTCAAAGGATATCAATGAAGGAATGTCGAGATTAGAGTCAGTGCTGTGCCTGTTCACCAATGCTGGCCTTACATTAAAGCTTCCTAAGTGCTTCTTTTTCTGTAGCTCTGTCGAATATTTGGGCTTTGAAATTTCCGCTAGTGGCATTCGTCCTGGTGAGAGGAAAGTAGAGGCTGTGAAACTCTTCCCAACTCCTCAGAGCCAACATAATGTTCGCCAGTTTCTTGGGTTGTCTAGCTTCTTCCGCAGATTTGTCAAAAACTTTTCGGTTATTGCAAAACCTCTTCCACAACTTTTGAAGAAGGACTCCAAATGGTCATGGGGTACGTAGCAGGAAAACGCATTCCGTTGTTTACAAAAAGAGCTCTTACAACGTCCCACAGACGCACGCAGATACCCAGCTTCATACGGACGCTTGCAAGATTGGAGTGGCAGGTATCTTATTGCAAAAAAATAAAGACGATGTGTTTAGGCCAGTCGCTTACTTTAGTAGGCAGACAACGCCCGAGGAACAAAACTACTCGTCATACGACTTGGAGACGCTTGCCGTAGTTTCTTCCTTACAGAAATTCCGCGTTTATTTAGTTGGTATCCCTTTTAAGATTATCACCGACTGTAACTCTCTCCGTGCAACCTTCCAGAAGAGAGATATGATTCCACGAGTCGCTAGGTGGTGGGAACAGATGCAGGAATATCATTTTTGCATTGAGTATAGGGCCGGTCATCACATGGCTCATGTCGATGCACTCAGCCGGAACCCTGTGCAAAGGGCTCACGATGTTATGGTCGTTAGTGATTGCGATTGGTTAGCTACAGTTCAAGGTGCAGATAGTGAGGTTCAAAGGATTGTTGGAATCCTAAAAGATCCCCAATTTGATGACGTAATTGACATTAAATCAAATTTCAAATTGAAAAATGATAGGCTCTACAGGGTGACTAGTGACGGCGATAGGTGGGTCGTGCCGAAGGGGGTAAGATGGCAGATTGTTAAACAAAATCACGACGATATAGGCCACTTTGCACTTGACAAAACTCTGGAACGTATCAAAGCGAATTATTGGTTTGCGAAAATGCGTAACTTTATAAAGAAGTATGTCGGTTCTTGTCTAGAATGCGCTTATTCAAAAGCCTCTGGGGGCAAGAAACCTGGCACTTTACATCCTATACCAAAGGTTGATATTCCATTTGACACTATCCACGCAGATCACGTTGGCCCCTTTGTACGCAGTGCGAGAGGAAACATATATATTCTAGCTCTAATTGATGCATTTACTCGGTATATTTATTTAAAACCAGTAAAGAATACGAAATCTTCTACCTCCATAAAGGTTTTCCGGGAGTATTTTGGTTTGTTTGGTGTTCCAAAAAGGGTCATAACGGATCGTGGAACCTCGTTTACTAGCGAAACCTTTAAAAAGTTTATCATCGAAAAGAACATTAAACATGTGTTGAATGCTGTTTCTACTCCAAGAGCCAATGATCAGATAGAACGCTATAACAGGACACTTGTTGATGCTTTGACTACAAAGTGTGTTGGTTCCCCTGATAATAAATGGGATGAGCATTTACCTGATGTTCAGTGGGGCATGAACAATACGTTCAACAAGGGCATAAATCGAACGCCGTCAGAGGCTCTGTTCGGCATTAGACCATCTGGTCCAAGCGATTGTAGAATTGTATCCGAACTGTATGACGACTTATCTGGTTCTTCGAACAGCCAAGATCTAGCACAAATTCGAGAAGGAATCAACACTTATGTCAGTTCCTATCAAAAGTTGCAAAAGAAGGCTTATGACGCAAAGCACTGCCCAGTTCCAAAATATAAAGTAGGTGATCTTGTAAGGGTCGAACGTCAAGTCCCAGCTACAGGAAATAGTAAGAAACTTGTTCCGAAGTTTCAGGGACCCTATAGAATAACTAATATGTATGATTTTGATCGGAATCAAATTGAGGATACTCCCCTCACACGAAAATCTAACCGGCCTTATTCGACAGTTGTTGCAAGTGACAAAATCAAGGCCTGGTTGAACTTTAATAGACCACATGACGAATCGTCTGGCAGTGACACCGAATGACCTACTCGTAGTTAAGTATTCTTGCAGCAAATGACAATGTTATTATTTAATTAGTTATTAACAAACCTTACTAATTTCGGTTTTACCTTTTCAGTATTTGGGCCATGAAATAATGCCCGTTACTGTAAACAATACTTCTAGACTCTTAGACCATGAAATAATGTCTAATGAGGTCAACTCTGGCCATGAAATAATGCCAATAAAATGGGCCATGAAATAATGCCCGTAAATGTACACGAGCCATGAAATAACGCTCATTATTAGTTATAGTGGGCCATGAAATAATGCCCGTAAATGTACACGAGCCATGAAATAACGCTCGTTATTAGTTATAGTGGGCCATGAAATAATGCCCGAAATTATAATCCTTACACTTAATTGTAATGTATTAATTTGTTTAGTGATTATTGTTGTTAACAACATTTAGGCTATCTATATTTAAGGCTTTAAGATATTTTGTTAATTGCTGTCTTCACACGAGGACGTATAATGTACCTTGGATGGCCGACTGTTATCAATAGTAAATTATATCGTATTTTATTAAATTTGCCATGTTAAATCAATTATGTTTTTATTATTAAAAGTATTGTATTGACTAATGTAGTACAGACTGAGTTCGTAGTTGGCACCACAAACGAATCACAACGCACTACCGGTCGATGGTGGGAAAATACCTTTTTGGGTTTGTTGTGGAATGCTGCGAGCTCAGTCGGGTTGGAGACGTCGCATTGTGAGTGCTCGTATTTAAACTGAAATTGTGTTTAAGGATATTTGGTTTTGTGTGTAAGAAAATATACAACACGTAAGTACATGAACAAGTGTCTATTATTTCTAAATCAACCTTATATGAGCCATGAACCTGAATAACAGTTAATCTTCACATTTAAACCATAACTAGCTTCTTTGTAAGAATACAGAGACAACAATAGCGACATTGCGCTATTAATTAACTATATTTTCTATTGTATTACGTGTCCATCTCCTAATCCATACCCTGGCAGATATTTGTCATTTGCGGTTGATTATAGGGAAACGGAGAAGGCCTACCACTTTATTTGACACTGAGCACTGACACTCGACTTTTGACGACTTTGACCTGTAACATGCGCAGCCACATACGGAAGGCAGAACCGTAAATACTCTCAGTTCATTTAAAACAACATATGCTATAAAGTCGATCTAAATCGGCATTATAAAACAATCAAACGTTAGTGATAATTACTGCTTCCAAAAAGGTTTGGCCACACAACTCTTTACGAAAGGCTCGTTGTAGGCGCATCTCCAGGGAGAGGGGTTAGGCTTCACACACTTCCCCAAACTGGATTGGTAGTCGTTCTAAGAACGCTAGGGACCGTGTCTCGATAAAACCTACACCCGGCATATGGTACGCCAATTTCTAAATCGACACTATTTATCGAAACACGTCAATTTGGACGCTTTGCCGCTGACAGTCGCACTGTATCCTCGAAATGGGAAGATTAAGGAGATGTGAGGTGACGAATTAACCACCTCGGCAGACACCGAGTACGATCGCATTGAGTTTTGCTACAGACTGAGTCTACGGTACGCTTGTGCAATATTTTCTGTTATTTTAGAAATGGGGCTAGGCTGCCGTAAAGGTGACATTAACATAAATACGCGTTTAGAACTTTATACTCAATACTTGTCTCACTCAATGGCAGTTGGGCTTCGTAGTTCACTGTCTCTAGGATTGAGTAAGACATTTATATTGTGCTTAGGGAACATGTTCTACTAAAATCGTATATTGTCTCAGAGGTTTTATGCGTTAGTTTTAGTAGAACACGTACAAAGAGACAAACGTTGTAAAACGGTTCCCCGTCTCACTGAAATGGGTACATCATACACAGATACATTAACGTAGCTATTATTGATTGATTAAAGCGCAAGCGTAACGATTCCCTTACCTCTTCACATTATGAAGATTCTATTTCAGGTATTATTAGCGCTACCTGCGAGAAGGAAGACAGACCGCGGTAGGAAACGGTCGGTGTAAGGCTAGGCTAAGAAAGCTAGGGGAATTATTGAGTGCCAGAGGCCTTGTCCAAGTGAGCTGGTGTAGGAGAACGAGTTAATATTAAATAAGTAAAATATAGTTGTGTTGAAGCACAGATTTAGTTTATTATTATTCTATCATCTAGTTTTAACTTAGTATGTGTTAGTGTCTGTTGGTGAGACTGGGTGAGCCTTTAGTTATTATAGTTATCCTAGGCTGATGGAGTTGATAGTCATTATAACTAATCTGACAGACACGTGTTGCTGGGAGTTTGTTGCGCCACTTCTTCTCCCCAGCATAAACACTAGGAAGTGGTGACGGGTGGGCTCTTTGGGGCTGTCTATAGACTTTTAAGAGAGTTGATTCACAACTCTATTAATTATGCTTGAGTTTGATTCTCTACTCTCATAACTAGTAATTCTTGAATGTTGTATTCGTTGCCTTTGGCCGATACTAGAACTCTAAACTTTATTTAGTAATAATCCTCGAGTTTTGATTTCTCAACTCAAATTATCTAGTAATTCAAAGAATTATTATATTCTTTATCTTATACTAATAACTCGGTCAGACTGACATGAGCACGTGTCTTGCAAATATGCTTGTTGTGCAAAGAGTGAACTTCCGGGGGTTTGGGTGACCACAACTATCTCATATCCAGTCTAAGGACTGATAGGGACCATGTCTCCTTAAGAGCATGATGCAGACGCAATGCCGCTAGAACTAGCCGCTCCGTTGCTAGACAAGGACAGTCGCACGGTTGCCGCAGGAAAAGCCGCTTCGTCACGTTTATCAGTTCGAGAGAACTGCTAGGGGCCATGACTCCAAAAGAGCATGATGTCGACGCTATGCCGCTGTAAAGCCGCTTGCGTCACTTTATGGAAGTTTATCTCTGAGTACTCCGAGTGTAGATGCGAGGTATTGTGTGAGTTACGACTGATCAAATACCTATTACGCGCTAGCGTTTGGGTTACTCACAAGTTTATATAACAATTTACTCTGCATCCCTCTATTATTTAGCTTTCTAAAATCACTTCCAATATATTTCATAACTATGAATTCCCAAGTATCGTCTAATATTGATACACGGTTTCCCTGCCTCATTAATAAAATCAAGGCATTTGGCTTCTATCAATTTGGGAATTCACTTCTATTATCGGTGGGAGAGTGACCAAGTCTGGTGACGAGCTCTACAGGGCCGCACGGGGTTGGGGTGCGGCCTTTTCCCCTTAGGGGGAAACCGACCTTAACGCTAATATTAACATAATTAGGAAAAACGAAAAATTTATCAGCCTAGGGTAATTTAGGTACCGTCACATGTGGTGCCGTGACCAGGATTCTCGTCATTAAATGTACTGATTCAATTCAGTGCAACGAGAAAGAACTACTTAAGGGTTACTACAACAAAAACACAACGTGAACAATAACACAACGTAATTTTATGTTTCTATTAATTGCTTGAGACGGCAACAGTTACAACGGCTACAATAATTTATGTTTAATTAAGTTAAGGTTTGATAATGGTGGTTGAATGCTTACTACTCGTAGTGGGTTCAAACCCCGCGCGATTCGTTAGAATATGTGCTTAGATTCCACCGCCATGGATTTAGGGTTCGATTCCCGCTAGATTAATTGTGTGAAGATTACTTGGATTCCTGTGTCACGGTTTGTGGGTTCAATTCCCGCATGAATAGTTTAGCATAATTGTAGAATGTATAGCTTTGGTTCCGATGCTAAATAGAGTGGGTTCGATTCCCACATGCAAGGACGTATTCTTATTAAGTAGGCGATGGTATGATTGTTACTTGGGCTCTTGTGCTACTAAGGTAATGGGTTCGACTCCCAGCAAACGTGAGTTTAGTATCTGATAGTATTTGAACATGAAATATGTTTACGCGTTAGTTAAACATATTATGTGTGTGAGCGAGTGAGTTTCGTTGTAGAACTCGCTCTTAACTATGATTAAACCTAATTTTATTATTATCTAAGACCTACGAAGCGTGAAGCTTCTAGCATTTTGTAAATGACTATTAATTTACCGAGAAGGTACATTAACCATCATCATAGCAAGTTAACATAAATATTTCTAACTTTGCAGTATACAGCGCAAGTCATATAATTGAATAGATACTCGTTTGGCCTTATTTCAAATTCCAGGATATTTAAGTCTCCACTTGGCTGCGACTACGCTATGTCTAAATCTCTGGTTTGTGCGTCGCACTTGGTTTCAAGTTTCTACAAAATCTGCTGACATCGGCTGACTTCAACAGCAGTGGCTGTAGCGTGGCTCCTGTTACGAAGCTAAGTTTCACTATTTATTAGATACTTCAGTGACCCGTTATAACCTACGCAGTATGATTTTGTTATCTCACTTATAATCATTACGTTTAAAGGCAATGGTACTATAGTTATTACTTTCCATATGCTAGAAAATCTTCTTGTCAATATTTCATAATTAGAGGGAGAAATTGACAATCTTTTGTCACACTAGGGTTGTTTATTGTGTGCACAGTCGTCTAGGATAGGTATCTATATTTACTAATCAGTTTAACTTTCCAACTCTTATCGGATTTCAAAACTGTTTCAACCTCTTAGAATCGGAGCGGGCGTCTTATGGGAATAAACTCTTATATGTTCATGCACGGACTATTTCAGCTGCTCTACTTTATAATTTATAAATAAAAAAAATAATAAAAGAACACCTTTTGTTACACTAAACCAATAATTGTTTGCACAATCAAGGATACCTATATTTTCTAATAAGTATAACTTTCCGATTCTTATTGAAACCTGCTCTAACCTCTTAGAATCAGAGGGGGGCATGTTATTGGAATACACTCTAATATGTTTATGTGCGGACTATTTCAGCTGTTTTCGGATATGACTGCCGACAGCTGACTAAGCTGACTCAGCGTTAAGGCGCACAAGGAAAGGCCTCTGTCCAGCGGCAACCGCGATAGGCTGAGTTTAGAACGAGGGAGCACCGCAGGTAGCGTGGCTCGATAGCACAAGTACTCTTTAAAGAGACCCTGGTATGTAAAACTACATTATAAGCATGCACAGGTTCTCGGAACATGTTTGAAGCGCGGTAGTGTAACCTGAATAAGGTGACAGGAGTACTTTTAAGACAAATAAGTTAAGACCAATTTTATGCATTGATCGAAGATGCTTCTGCGAGAAGGTACAAAAATTATAGCAGACATTGCATCTTATTAGGTTCGTGTTCCAACTGGACTGAATTTAACCGCTTGATTAGATGAACTTAGCATACCTATGGGTATATACTCTAAAACACTTATATGGAAATTGCTTCACCTATTATGAAAGCTCATCCGCTGTACTGCGTCACGCGTCTGATTTTCAGAGGGGGGAATGTGACTGTCTGTCACTTATTCCTGTTTAGTAGCAAAATATTATAATTATTTATTCTAAAACCATGCACGTGGTTCGGCCCACTTTACGAAACACATTAAATCTTAATTTTATGGTCTGACAGCTTGACGCGTTACCCTAATAAATAACAAGATATCCTAATTCTTTGCACTTGTAAAATAGTTTAGAACTTTTTAGAAGTCCATTCCATTTCTATTTAATGGCACACGCAAATGGCCACTTATGGCAGCCGTCGTCGCTTGAAAGAAATGTTTAGACAATCGAAATCCATAGTTCTTTACAAATTCTGAGAAAGTTAAAGCGAGGGCGCGTTATTGCAACCAGCTGTGAATCGTAAAAGCAATTAAGAAATAGAAAAATATGTTTTAAGTCGTAGTTTACAAAAAAATAGTGTTGGAAAGTACCAGACGCCGATTTTGGATAGTTGGCGGGGGTGTTGAGGAAGGGCAGTTGGTCTTAGGACATGAGAGGGTTCGGTCGTTATAGTCTCAAGAAGGAAAGCTAGTTAAGTTAGGAGTTTGGTGAGTGTTGTGAGCTGGGAGGAGCTGTGTTCGAGGTGAAGTTGGTACTACGTGCGGCATTTCGTGAGTAGTAATCTAATCCCCTACAAAGATATCATTGGTAAGTGTTAAACTCTTTACTAATAATGTGCCTTTTTCATTGTATTGTTCTCGTAGGCTGATTTGTTTTATGATTTGTAGGTATCATTTAGATAATATCGCTGCAGAGCTATTAATAATCATTTATTTCAGCATAGCGACATTGCGCTATTAATTAACTATATTTTCTATTGTATTACGTGTCCATCTCCTAATCCATACCCTGGCAGATATTTGTCATTTGCGGTTGATTATAGGGAAACGGAGAAGGCCTACCACTTTATTTGACACTGAGCACTGACACTCGACTTTTGACGACTTTGACCTGTAACATGCGCAGCCACATACGGAAGGCAGAACCGTAAATACTCTCAGTTCATTTAAAACAACATATGCTATAAAGTCGATCTAAATCGGCATTATAAAACAATCAAACGTTAGTGATAATTACTGCTTCCAAAAAGGTTTGGCCACACAACTCTTTACGAAAGGCTCGTTGTAGGCGCATCTCCAGGGAGAGGGGTTAGGCTTCACACACTTCCCCAAACTGGATTGGTAGTCGTTCTAAGAACGCTAGGGACCGTGTCTCGATAAAACCTACACCCGGCATATGGTACGCCAATTTCTAAATCGACACTATTTATCGAAACACGTCAATTTGGACGCTTTGCCGCTGACAGTCGCACTGTATCCTCGAAATGGGAAGATTAAGGAGATGTGAGGTGACGAATTAACCACCTCGGCAGACACCGAGTACGATCGCATTGAGTTTTGCTACAGACTGAGTCTACGGTACGCTTGTGCAATATTTTCTGTTATTTTAGAAATGGGGCTAGGCTGCCGTAAAGGTGACATTAACATAAATACGCGTTTAGAACTTTATACTCAATACTTGTCTCACTCAATGGCAGTTGGGCTTCGTAGTTCACTGTCTCTAGGATTGAGTAAGACATTTATATTGTGCTTAGGGAACATGTTCTACTAAAATCGTATATTGTCTCAGAGGTTTTATGCGTTAGTTTTAGTAGAACACGTACAAAGAGACAAACGTTGTAAAACGGTTCCCCGTCTCACTGAAATGGGTACATCATACACAGATACATTAACGTAGCTATTATTGATTGATTAAAGCGCAAGCGTAACGATTCCCTTACCTCTTCACATTATGAAGATTCTATTTCAGGTATTATTAGCGCTACCTGCGAGAAGGAAGACAGACCGCGGTAGGAAACGGTCGGTGTAAGGCTAGGCTAAGAAAGCTAGGGGAATTATTGAGTGCCAGAGGCCTTGTCCAAGTGAGCTGGTGTAGGAGAACGAGTTAATATTAAATAAGTAAAATATAGTTGTGTTGAAGCACAGATTTAGTTTATTATTATTCTATCATCTAGTTTTAACTTAGTATGTGTTAGTGTCTGTTGGTGAGACTGGGTGAGCCTTTAGTTATTATAGTTATCCTAGGCTGATGGAGTTGATAGTCATTATAACTAATCTGACAGACACGTGTTGCTGGGAGTTTGTTGCGCCACTTCTTCTCCCCAGCATAAACACTAGGAAGTGGTGACGGGTGGGCTCTTTGGGGCTGTCTATAGACTTTTAAGAGAGTTGATTCACAACTCTATTAATTATGCTTGAGTTTGATTCTCTACTCTCATAACTAGTAATTCTTGAATGTTGTATTCGTTGCCTTTGGCCGATACTAGAACTCTAAACTTTATTTAGTAATAATCCTCGAGTTTTGATTTCTCAACTCAAATTATCTAGTAATTCAAAGAATTATTATATTCTTTATCTTATACTAATAACTCGGTCAGACTGACATGAGCACGTGTCTTGCAAATATGCTTGTTGTGCAAAGAGTGAACTTCCGGGGGTTTGGGTGACCACAACTATCTCATATCCAGTCTAAGGACTGATAGGGAACATGTCTCCTTAAGAGCATGATGCAGACGCAATGCCGCTAGAACTAGCCGCTCCGTTGCTAGACAAGGACAGTCGCACGGTTGCCGCAGGAAAAGCCGCTTCGTCACGTTTATCAGTTCGAGAGAACTGCTAGGGGCCATGACTCCAAAAGAGCATGATGTCGACGCTATGCCGCTGTAAAGCCGCTTGCGTCACTTTATGGAAGTTTATCTCTGAGTACTCCGAGTGTAGATGCGAGGTATTGTGTGAGTTACGACTGATCAAATACCTATTACGCGCTAGCGTTTGGGTTACTCACAAGTTTATATAACAATTTACTCTGCATCCCTCTATTATTTAGCTTTCTAAAATCACTTCCAATATATTTCATAACTATGAATTCCCAAGTATCGTCTAATATTGATACACGGTTTCCCTGCCTCATTAATAAAATCAAGGCATTTGGCTTCTATCAATTTGGGAATTCACTTCTATTATCGGTGGGAGAGTGACCAAGTCTGGTGACGAGCTCTACAGGGCCGCACGGGGTTGGGGTGCGGCCTTTTCCCCTTAGGGGGAAACCGACCTTAACGCTAATATTAACATAATTAGGAAAAACGAAAAATTTATCAGCCTAGGGTAATTTAGGTACCGTCACACTTGCCAGAACAAACATAATTACATTTCGCCACTGAAGCACTCCTTTTTAGATTACAATGTTCTAAAGGAGGAGACGTCTTCCGATGTTTTATTAAGTAGAGTTATTAGTTATATTAATGACGGTTGGCCGCGGGAAGTAGAAATTAAGGAGCTTAAACCTTATGCTAACCGCAAAAATGAACTTTATACGGAGCTAGGATACGTTTTGTGGGGTCACCGAGTTGTGATACCTTTAGCTTGTAGGGATAGAGTTCTAAAAGAACTACATGAGCCACACATGGGAATTGTTAAGACAAAAGCCTTAGCAAGAAGTTATGTTTGGTGGCCAGGGATTGATGAAGCTGTAGAGGCGGTGTGTAGGACGTGCACGGTGTGTGCCGCGGTGTCGGATGCGCCACAGCCATGGCCGTGGCCAAATCGGCCTTGGTCACGTCTACACATTGACTTTTTAGGACCAGTGGCAGGACTAACCTATTTAATCATTGTTGATGCTTGTTCCAAGTGGATTGAGGCTATTCAAATGAAGTGCACTACGGCACAAGCGGTTATAACGGTTCTCAGGGATATTTGGGCTAGGTTTGGTCTGCCGAGACAAGTAGTGAGCGATAATGGTCCACCGTTTACTAGCGTTGTTTTTTTTTTTTAAGTTATGGTATTGAGCAAATGTTCTCCGCGCCTTACCATCCTGCCTCTAATGGCGCAGCAGAGAGTGCGGTGAAAATTTGTAAGCGGGTAATTAAAAAGCACTTAAGCAAAAATTTGATCCAGATACAGCTTTGTGCAGGTTCCTTTTAACCTACAGGAATACAGAACATCACACGATAGGAGAAAGTCCGGCAATAATTTTGCAAGGAAGAAACTTACGCACAAGACGGATGCTTTAAAACCCGATCGGGAGGCGCGTATACAATCGCTACAAAAAACACCGGAAGGTGCACATCGTCAGGTGGCGGTGGGGGAAAATGTGTGGTATAGGGACTATCGTGGTTCAGACAAATGGGTTCTGGGACAAGTCTTAGAGCAATTAGGTAGGACTGATTCGATCTGATTTTGGAACCGAGGCCCATCGACATATTGATCAGTTGCGGTGACGTTCTGCTTTACCAGAGACGGCATGCCATTCACCTAGTAATAATATGACTAGGAAGTCACGAAGCTCACTTGTTTTTCCTGAAATAAACGAAGAGAAGATGAGTGGGACTGTCAGTGGTAGTCCAGTGATGCTTAAAACGGGAAATGTAATTGAGTCAAGTACAGCGGCCACGACAGTGGACGGCCTGCAGCCAACGACATCTAGTCCTTGCGATAATTATCTGATATTTTTGAAAAATTATTGAAAAATAGATAATTTTCTGAAAAACAATTAAATATGCCTACAAAGCACATTAGTTATACCAAAAGTGACAAACCCAACCGGACGACCACATAATTATACGAAAGCAGGCTGTGTGAGGGGACGAGAGTGCACCCTCGATGCGATAGCGGAAGGTGCGATTCGACAAAAAGTCTCGTAAGATGAGCACGAGACGATCTGGCACTCCTAGTTGGTAAAGCTTGTATAACAAGCCGTTGTGCCAGACTTTGTCGAAGGCTTTCGCTATGACGAAGAATAGCACACCCGTCGTCGCATCTCTTTCGCGTCGCGTTTCTTCACATGAAGAACCGTGGTCTTCTTCTAGTTAAGTAGTTTATCGAGTTTTTCGCTAAGACATTGTAATTATATATTTTTTTTATATAAAAATAGGTATAACAGTAAAAACGCTTTTTTTTTCATTTTAATCCATGAATATCATTTGAAATGATAAAAATCCAATTAGGAGCACTTTTTTAATTAATTAAATTAAAGAAAAAGTTTTGGCCGGCTAAATCGCTTAAATACCCCTGTGTACAATGATAAAAAATTGTTATAAGGATTAGATACACAAATAACTTAGTTGCTGAGAGGAAGCTCCTGGTCGACCATTGTCAAATTCCACGAGGTTTGAGGGTGCCCGACACCTGCTGATTCGGTTGTCTCACGGTCAACTTAGAAACACACATTGAGCGCCTTGTCAAGGACACATTGGCATATCAAATCTAATATGTCATTTGCGATGCGTGGGAGAACGTTGCTGTCTCTCTCACGCGCTAACGTAGGGTAATGCGTTGAGCGGGACAGTGGGTGGGATATTTTGCAAACCTAGTCCTCACCTTATTAATTAGCATTACAAATACGAAATAGAAGGAAATGACAATGCTGTAATCGATATCAGAGAGCGCGACCACCATCAATACTAAGCCTTGACTTAGTAAATCGTTAGTTTATGTGATGATCGCGTTCGGTGTCATCGGTGAAATCCACCGTAAGTGTACCGCACTTTTTTTTAAACTACTCCAATGAGGTTGAACGCATACCACACTGTGCGACCAACCTCATTGGTTCTCACCACATTGTTCTACATAGATCTATTTCGAGGATATTCTACTTTAACAGTACTGTTTTGAAGTTGATCAAATACCTGCTATAAAAGTCATTATTTCGTAATTATGCAGGTGTGATAGACGAAATAAAAAGCTTCGCCCTTTTGATCGTAAGATTGCTGTACCTATTTATTTTAATCTATTTCAAGAAAGATTTTAAGATTCTATTTCAGGTATTATTAGCGCTACCTGCGAGAAGGAAGACAGACCGCGGTAGGAAACGGTCGGTGTAAGGCTAGGCTAAGAAAGCTAGGGGAATTATTGAGTGCCAGAGGCCTTGTCCAAGTGAGCTGGTGTAGGAGAACGAGTTAATATTAAATAAGTAAAATATAGTTGTGTTGAAGCACAGATTTAGTTTATTATTATTCTATCATCTAGTTTTAACTTAGTATGTGTTAGTGTCTGTTGGTGAGACTGGGTGAGCCTTTAGTTATTATAGTTATCCTAGGCTGATGGAGTTGATAGTCATTATAACTAATCAGACAGACACGTGTTGCTGGGAGTTTGTTGCGCCACTTCTTCTCCCCAGCATAAACACTAGGAAGTGGTGACGGGTGGGCTCTTTGGGGCTGTCTATAGACTTTTAAGAGAGTTGATTCACAACTCTATTAATTATGCTTGAGTTTGATTCTCTACTCTCATAACTAGTAATTCTTGAATGTTGTATTCGTTGCCTTTGGCCGATACTAGAACTCTAAACTTTATTTAGTAATAATCCTCGAGTTTTGATTTCTCAACTCAAATTATCTAGTAATTCAAAGAATTATTATATTCTTTATCTTATACTAATAACTCGGTCAGACTGACATGAGCACGTGTCTTGCAAATATGCTTGTTGTGCAAAGAGTGAACTTCCGGGGGTTTGGGTGACCACAACTATCTCATATCCAGTCTAAGGACTGATAGGGACCATGTCTCCTTAAGAGCATGATGCAGACGCAATGCCGCTAGAACTAGCCGCTCCGTTGCTAGACAAGGACAGTCGCACGGTTGCCGCAGGAAAAGCCGCTTCGTCACGTTTATCAGTTCGAGAGAACTGCTAGGGGCCATGACTCCAAAAGAGCATGATGTCGACGCTATGCCGCTGTAAAGCCGCTTGCGTCACTTTATGGAAGTTTATCTCTGAGTACTCCGAGTGTAGATGCGAGGTATTGTGTGAGTTACGACTGATCAAATACCTATTACGCGCTAGCGTTTGGGTTACTCACAAGTTTATATAACAATTTACTCTGCATCCCTCTATTATTTAGCTTTCTAAAATCACTTCCAATATATTTCATAACTATGAATTCCCAAGTATCGTCTAATATTGATACACGGTTTCCCTGCCTCATTAATAAAATCAAGGCATTTGGCTTCTATCAATTTGGGAATTCACTTCTATTATCGGTGGGAGAGTGACCAAGTCTGGTGACGAGCTCTACAGGGCCGCACGGGGTTGGGGTGCGGCCTTTTCCCCTTAGGGGGAAACCGACCTTAACGCTAATATTAACATAATTAGGAAAAACGAAAAATTTATCAGCCTAGGGTAATTTAGGTACCGTCACATGTGGTGCCGTGACCAGGATTCTCGTCATTAAATGTACTGATTCAATTCAGTGCAACGAGAAAGAACTACTTAAGGGTTACTACAACAAAAACACAACGTGAACAATAACACAACGTAATTTTATGTTTCTATTAATTGCTTGAGACGGCAACAGTTACAACGGCTACAATAATTTATGTTTAATTAAGTTAAGGTTTGATAATGGTGGTTGAATGCTTACTACTCGTAGTGGGTTCAAACCCCGCGCGATTCGTTAGAATATGTGCTTAGATTCCACCGCCATGGATTTAGGGTTCGATTCCCGCTAGATTAATTGTGTGAAGATTACTTGGATTCCTGTGTCACGGTTTGTGGGTTCAATTCCCGCATGAATAGTTTAGCATAATTGTAGAATGTATAGCTTTGGTTCCGATGCTAAATAGAGTGGGTTCGATTCCCACATGCAAGGACGTATTCTTATTAAGTAGGCGATGGTATGATTGTTACTTGGGCTCTTGTGCTACTAAGGTAATGGGTTCGACTCCCAGCAAACGTGAGTTTAGTATCTGATAGTATTTGAACATGAAATATGTTTACGCGTTAGTTAAACATATTATGTGTGTGAGCGAGTGAGTTTCGTTGTAGAACTCGCTCTTAACTATGATTAAACCTAATTTTATTATTATCTAAGACCTACGAAGCGTGAAGCTTCTAGCATTTTGTAAATGACTATTAATTTACCGAGAAGGTACATTAACCATCATCATAGCAAGTTAACATAAATATTTCTAACTTTGCAGTATACAGCGCAAGTCATATAATTGAATAGATACTCGTTTGGCCTTATTTCAAATTCCAGGATATTTAAGTCTCCACTTGGCTGCGACTACGCTATGTCTAAATCTCTGGTTTGTGCGTCGCACTTGGTTTCAAGTTTCTACAAAATCTGCTGACATCGGCTGACTTCAACAGCAGTGGCTGTAGCGTGGCTCCTGTTACGAAGCTAAGTTTCACTATTTATTAGATACTTCAGTGACCCGTTATAACCTACGCAGTATGATTTTGTTATCTCACTTATAATCATTACGTTTAAAGGCAATGGTACTATAGTTATTACTTTCCATATGCTAGAAAATCTTCTTGTCAATATTTCATAATTAGAGGGAGAAATTGACAATCTTTTGTCACACTAGGGTTGTTTATTGTGTGCACAGTCGTCTAGGATAGGTATCTATATTTACTAATCAGTTTAACTTTCCAACTCTTATCGGATTTCAAAACTGTTTCAACCTCTTAGAATCGGAGCGGGCGTCTTATGGGAATAAACTCTTATATGTTCATGCACGGACTATTTCAGCTGCTCTACTTTATAATTTATAAATAAAAAAAATAATAAAAGAACACCTTTTGTTACACTAAACCAATAATTGTTTGCACAATCAAGGATACCTATATTTTCTAATAAGTATAACTTTCCGATTCTTATTGAAACCTGCTCTAACCTCTTAGAATCAGAGGGGGGCATGTTATTGGAATACACTCTAATATGTTTATGTGCGGACTATTTCAGCTGTTTTCGGATATGACTGCCGACAGCTGACTAAGCTGACTCAGCGTTAAGGCGCACAAGGAAAGGCCTCTGTCCAGCGGCAACCGCGATAGGCTGAGTTTAGAACGAGGGAGCACCGCAGGTAGCGTGGCTCGATAGCACAAGTACTCTTTAAAGAGACCCTGGTATGTAAAACTACATTATAAGCATGCACAGGTTCTCGGAACATGTTTGAAGCGCGGTAGTGTAACCTGAATAAGGTGACAGGAGTACTTTTAAGACAAATAAGTTAAGACCAATTTTATGCATTGATCGAAGATGCTTCTGCGAGAAGGTACAAAAATTATAGCAGACATTGCATCTTATTAGGTTCGTGTTCCAACTGGACTGAATTTAACCGCTTGATTAGATGAACTTAGCATACCTATGGGTATATACTCTAAAACACTTATATGGAAATTGCTTCACCTATTATGAAAGCTCATCCGCTGTACTGCGTCACGCGTCTGATTTTCAGAGGGGGGAATGTGACTGTCTGTCACTTATTCCTGTTTAGTAGCAAAATATTATAATTATTTATTCTAAAACCATGCACGTGGTTCGGCCCACTTTACGAAACACATTAAATCTTAATTTTATGGTCTGACAGCTTGACGCGTTACCCTAATAAATAACAAGATATCCTAATTCTTTGCACTTGTAAAATAGTTTAGAACTTTTTAGAAGTCCATTCCATTTCTATTTAATGGCACACGCAAATGGCCACTTATGGCAGCCGTCGTCGCTTGAAAGAAATGTTTAGACAATCGAAATCCATAGTTCTTTACAAATTCTGAGAAAGTTAAAGCGAGGGCGCGTTATTGCAACCAGCTGTGAATCGTAAAAGCAATTAAGAAATAGAAAAATATGTTTTAAGTCGTAGTTTACAAAAAAATAGTGTTGGAAAGTACCAGACGCCGATTTTGGATAGTTGGCGGGGGTGTTGAGGAAGGGCAGTTGGTCTTAGGACATGAGAGGGTTCGGTCGTTATAGTCTCAAGAAGGAAAGCTAGTTAAGTTAGGAGTTTGGTGAGTGTTGTGAGCTGGGAGGAGCTGTGTTCGAGGTGAAGTTGGTACTACGTGCGGCATTTCGTGAGTAGTAATCTAATCCCCTACAAAGATATCATTGGTAAGTGTTAAACTCTTTACTAATAATGTGCCTTTTTCATTGTATTGTTCTCGTAGGCTGATTTGTTTTATGATTTGTAGGTATCATTTAGATAATATCGCTGCAGAGCTATTAATAATCATTTATTTCAGCATAGCGACATTGCGCTATTAATTAACTATATTTTCTATTGTATTACGTGTCCATCTCCTAATCCATACCCTGGCAGATATTTGTCATTTGCGGTTGATTATAGGGAAACGGAGAAGGCCTACCACTTTATTTGACACTGAGCACTGACACTCGACTTTTGACGACTTTGACCTGTAACATGCGCAGCCACATACGGAAGGCAGAACCGTAAATACTCTCAGTTCATTTAAAACAACATATGCTATAAAGTCGATCTAAATCGGCATTATAAAACAATCAAACGTTAGTGATAATTACTGCTTCCAAAAAGGTTTGGCCACACAACTCTTTACGAAAGGCTCGTTGTAGGCGCATCTCCAGGGAGAGGGGTTAGGCTTCACACACTTCCCCAAACTGGATTGGTAGTCGTTCTAAGAACGCTAGGGACCGTGTCTCGATAAAACCTACACCCGGCATATGGTACGCCAATTTCTAAATCGACACTATTTATCGAAACACGTCAATTTGGACGCTTTGCCGCTGACAGTCGCACTGTATCCTCGAAATGGGAAGATTAAGGAGATGTGAGGTGACGAATTAACCACCTCGGCAGACACCGAGTACGATCGCATTGAGTTTTGCTACAGACTGAGTCTACGGTACGCTTGTGCAATATTTTCTGTTATTTTAGAAATGGGGCTAGGCTGCCGTAAAGGTGACATTAACATAAATACGCGTTTAGAACTTTATACTCAATACTTGTCTCACTCAATGGCAGTTGGGCTTCGTAGTTCACTGTCTCTAGGATTGAGTAAGACATTTATATTGTGCTTAGGGAACATGTTCTACTAAAATCGTATATTGTCTCAGAGGTTTTATGCGTTAGTTTTAGTAGAACACGTACAAAGAGACAAACGTTGTAAAACGGTTCCCCGTCTCACTGAAATGGGTACATCATACACAGATACATTAACGTAGCTATTATTGATTGATTAAAGCGCAAGCGTAACGATTCCCTTACCTCTTCACATTATGAAGATTCTATTTCAGGTATTATTAGCGCTACCTGCGAGAAGGAAGACAGACCGCGGTAGGAAACGGTCGGTGTAAGGCTAGGCTAAGAAAGCTAGGGGAATTATTGAGTGCCAGAGGCCTTGTCCAAGTGAGCTGGTGTAGGAGAACGAGTTAATATTAAATAAGTAAAATATAGTTGTGTTGAAGCACAGATTTAGTTTATTATTATTCTATCATCTAGTTTTAACTTAGTATGTGTTAGTGTCTGTTGGTGAGACTGGGTGAGCCTTTAGTTATTATAGTTATCCTAGGCTGATGGAGTTGATAGTCATTATAACTAATCTGACAGACACGTGTTGCTGGGAGTTTGTTGCGCCACTTCTTCTCCCCAGCATAAACACTAGGAAGTGGTGACGGGTGGGCTCTTTGGGGCTGTCTATAGACTTTTAAGAGAGTTGATTCACAACTCTATTAATTATGCTTGAGTTTGATTCTCTACTCTCATAACTAGTAATTCTTGAATGTTGTATTCGTTGCCTTTGGCCGATACTAGAACTCTAAACTTTATTTAGTAATAATCCTCGAGTTTTGATTTCTCAACTCAAATTATCTAGTAATTCAAAGAATTATTATATTCTTTATCTTATACTAATAACTCGGTCAGACTGACATGAGCACGTGTCTTGCAAATATGCTTGTTGTGCAAAGAGTGAACTTCCGGGGGTTTGGGTGACCACAACTATCTCATATCCAGTCTAAGGACTGATAGGGACCATGTCTCCTTAAGAGCATGATGCAGACGCAATGCCGCTAGAACTAGCCGCTCCGTTGCTAGACAAGGACAGTCGCACGGTTGCCGCAGGAAAAGCCGCTTCGTCACGTTTATCAGTTCGAGAGAACTGCTAGGGGCCATGACTCCAAAAGAGCATGATGTCGACGCTATGCCGCTGTAAAGCCGCTTGCGTCACTTTATGGAAGTTTATCTCTGAGTACTCCGAGTGTAGATGCGAGGTATTGTGTGAGTTACGACTGATCAAATACCTATTACGCGCTAGCGTTTGGGTTACTCACAAGTTTATATAACAATTTACTCTGCATCCCTCTATTATTTAGCTTTCTAAAATCACTTCCAATATATTTCATAACTATGAATTCCCAAGTATCGTCTAATATTGATACACGGTTTCCCTGCCTCATTAATAAAATCAAGGCATTTGGCTTCTATCAATTTGGGAATTCACTTCTATTATCGGTGGGAGAGTGACCAAGTCTGGTGACGAGCTCTACAGGGCCGCACGGGGTTGGGGTGCGGCCTTTTCCCCTTAGGGGGAAACCGACCTTAACGCTAATATTAACATAATTAGGAAAAACGAAAAATTTATCAGCCTAGGGTAATTTAGGTACCGTCACACTTGCCAGAACAAACATAATTACATTTCGCCACTGAAGCACTCCTTTTTAGATTACAATGTTCTAAAGGAGGAGACGTCTTCCGATGTTTTATTAAGTAGAGTTATTAGTTATATTAATGACGGTTGGCCGCGGGAAGTAGAAATTAAGGAGCTTAAACCTTATGCTAACCGCAAAAATGAACTTTATACGGAGCTAGGATACGTTTTGTGGGGTCACCGAGTTGTGATACCTTTAGCTTGTAGGGATAGAGTTCTAAAAGAACTACATGAGCCACACATGGGAATTGTTAAGACAAAAGCCTTAGCAAGAAGTTATGTTTGGTGGCCAGGGATTGATGAAGCTGTAGAGGCGGTGTGTAGGACGTGCACGGTGTGTGCCGCGGTGTCGGATGCGCCACAGCCATGGCCGTGGCCAAATCGGCCTTGGTCACGTCTACACATTGACTTTTTAGGACCAGTGGCAGGACTAACCTATTTAATCATTGTTGATGCTTGTTCCAAGTGGATTGAGGCTATTCAAATGAAGTGCACTACGGCACAAGCGGTTATAACGGTTCTCAGGGATATTTGGGCTAGGTTTGGTCTGCCGAGACAAGTAGTGAGCGATAATGGTCCACCGTTTACTAGCGTTGTTTTTTTTTTTTAAGTTATGGTATTGAGCAAATGTTCTCCGCGCCTTACCATCCTGCCTCTAATGGCGCAGCAGAGAGTGCGGTGAAAATTTGTAAGCGGGTAATTAAAAAGCACTTAAGCAAAAATTTGATCCAGATACAGCTTTGTGCAGGTTCCTTTTAACCTACAGGAATACAGAACATCACACGATAGGAGAAAGTCCGGCAATAATTTTGCAAGGAAGAAACTTACGCACAAGACGGATGCTTTAAAACCCGATCGGGAGGCGCGTATACAATCGCTACAAAAAACACCGGAAGGTGCACATCGTCAGGTGGCGGTGGGGGAAAATGTGTGGTATAGGGACTATCGTGGTTCAGACAAATGGGTTCTGGGACAAGTCTTAGAGCAATTAGGTAGGACTGATTCGATCTGATTTTGGAACCGAGGCCCATCGACATATTGATCAGTTGCGGTGACGTTCTGCTTTACCAGAGACGGCATGCCATTCACCTAGTAATAATATGACTAGGAAGTCACGAAGCTCACTTGTTTTTCCTGAAATAAACGAAGAGAAGATGAGTGGGACTGTCAGTGGTAGTCCAGTGATGCTTAAAACGGGAAATGTAATTGAGTCAAGTACAGCGGCCACGACAGTGGACGGCCTGCAGCCAACGACATCTAGTCCTTGCGATAATTATCTGATATTTTTGAAAAATTATTGAAAAATAGATAATTTTCTGAAAAACAATTAAATATGCCTACAAAGCACATTAGTTATACCAAAAGTGACAAACCCAACCGGACGACCACATAATTATACGAAAGCAGGCTGTGTGAGGGGACGAGAGTGCACCCTCGATGCGATAGCGGAAGGTGCGATTCGACAAAAAGTCTCGTAAGATGAGCACGAGACGATCTGGCACTCCTAGTTGGTAAAGCTTGTATAACAAGCCGTTGTGCCAGACTTTGTCGAAGGCTTTCGCTATGACGAAGAATAGCACACCCGTCGTCGCATCTCTTTCGCGTCGCGTTTCTTCACATGAAGAACCGTGGTCTTCTTCTAGTTAAGTAGTTTATCGAGTTTTTCGCTAAGACATTGTAATTATATATTTTTTTTATATAAAAATAGGTATAACAGTAAAAACGCTTTTTTTTTCATTTTAATCCATGAATATCATTTGAAATGATAAAAATCCAATTAGGAGCACTTTTTTAATTAATTAAATTAAAGAAAAAGTTTTGGCCGGCTAAATCGCTTAAATACCCCTGTGTACAATGATAAAAAATTGTTATAAGGATTAGATACACAAATAACTTAGTTGCTGAGAGGAAGCTCCTGGTCGACCATTGTCAAATTCCACGAGGTTTGAGGGTGCCCGACACCTGCTGATTCGGTTGTCTCACGGTCAACTTAGAAACACACATTGAGCGCCTTGTCAAGGACACATTGGCATATCAAATCTAATATGTCATTTGCGATGCGTGGGAGAACGTTGCTGTCTCTCTCACGCGCTAACGTAGGGTAATGCGTTGAGCGGGACAGTGGGTGGGATATTTTGCAAACCTAGTCCTCACCTTATTAATTAGCATTACAAATACGAAATAGAAGGAAATGACAATGCTGTAATCGATATCAGAGAGCGCGACCACCATCAATACTAAGCCTTGACTTAGTAAATCGTTAGTTTATGTGATGATCGCGTTCGGTGTCATCGGTGAAATCCACCGTAAGTGTACCGCACTTTTTTTTAAACTACTCCAATGATGTTGAACGCATACCACACTGTGCGACCAACCTCATTGGTTCTCACCACATTGTTCTACATAGATCTATTTCGAGGATATTCTACTTTAACAGTACTGTTTTGAAGTTGATCAAATACCTGCTATAAAAGTCATTATTTCGTAATTATGCAGGTGTGATAGACGAAATAAAAAGCTTCGCCCTTTTGATCGTAAGATTGCTGTACCTATTTATTTTAATCGCGATAAATGCGGGATATCAGCAGCCGCGCGTAGTTTTATAGTTTAATTTTTAATAAGATACCAAATGAATACATGAAGTTTTTTTTTTAATTGTGTTGTTTTATGTTTTATTTATTTCTGTTATTAAGATTATTAGATATAACCTTAATGCAGAAAACGTACTTGCAATGCATATTAACCCTTAAGGTACACAGTACACCATATTAATTCCAGTTAGTATAATTGTACGACAATGATGTGAAAAAGTGGAGCCTTCTAATACAGACATTGTTTGCGTAAAAGGTGCGAAGGAGAAGTTTTCTATTTGTCACAATAAAAAATGTTGTATTTTTGAATTATTGTTTACTAAGGAAAACAATGAACACAACTGATTTTCTATTATTTGCGCATCATTATTTCTCTTCAACGGAGCGGGTCAATCGCTACAGCCTTGAGCAAATAATATCGTAAATTATAAAATGACACAGTGTGTTGTTGTTACACCAATAGATCCTTAAATAAGAAAAATATTTCTTTTTTCACCAAACTTCGTGAACATATTTAAATAAAGTAACATTTTCAAAATATACTAAAATTTAATTATCAAATGTTGGGAGAGGCGTATGTCCAGCAGTGGACGGCTTTGGGATGAAATGATAATGATGAGGATCATCTTTTTAGTATATGAAATTTAATAACAATGGTCATATCGTTATATCGTGCGAAGAACAAGCATTTAAGGTAATGCAGCCCTTTTTTCTTATAAGGAACTATAAATTGTTCGTTGTTTTACGAAAATACAATGTAAAATAATAAATATTCTTTCTTAAAAGTACATCTATACAATCTCTATTACAATACAATATGTACATTATTATCTCTAAGGTTGTCATATTACATCCCTGTTTCCCATGTGACTTGTTTACTGAAGTACTGACACCTATTATAACTTTTCCCGAACTACTAGGTTGGCGCTTCTTCTATGCGCTGTGAGCAGTGTTCGGCAGCTCGGCTCGGCGTCCTGTTGAGTAGGAAGTCCAGGTCATGTGATATCTTATGCAGCATTTTGTCAGTGTGTGTGTGTGTGCTGTGAGTAGTTGTTGTGTTGTATGAGTGTGTATTGACTAGTTGTATGTGTGAGTGGTACGGCTCGTCGCTGCACTCGCGGTGGATGGACGGCAGCGAGCTGCTGGTTGACATTTGCAGCGCAGCACGCTTCTTGAGACAGCTCTTGATTGAACGAGCCGACACGTCGGGCGTTGACAGACAGATTGTACAGCTTTCCTGGGAAATTATGATATAACTAAATTTCGAGGTCCGATTTAACGTGAATTTACATCGATTTGAACTTGCACTACCTTGGGCGTGTCAGTACTGTTCCTGTAGGTGCATGTGTCTGTGTCTTGTGGCGGCGCGTGTGTCGCGGGCAGCACGCGCAGCTCTACACACACGCGCGACTCGTGCGACTGTGTGTGCAAGTGCACACCGTCGCCATCTGCGAAAGTCACAGTGTACGTATGCTGCATGATGCCAAGCGACAGAACTACGGTGCAGAGTTTTTGAATTAGTTATATTATGACTAGTAACCTAAAAGCCTTGGGAATTCAAATTACAGGTCACCGGAAGTCGCGTACCAAATGACCCAAGTTTAATGAGCTTCCTCACAGTGTATTTACATAGCGCTACCTGTGGGTATGAGGTTGCACAGTGCGCACGTGTGGATGCGTGGTGACTGCAGCTTATGCTTGTACTCCACGCACCGCACTATGTCCGCCACACACGCGCTGCTCGACTGCCGCCTGCAAAGGAACATGTGAGGTCTCAGTTAAAAGGTACTTCAAATCGCGTCTGAATTATAGAGTGAATAATAGTCTGAAGTACAGTGTAAAAGTTGTACCTCAGCCCTCACCTGTACATCGTTTTCGGGCTCTCTAACGTCGGAACGTGCCGAAAGGTGTTAGCGGGCGACACATGAGACGAGGAGCATTCCACCTCGCGAACTTGCTTTATGTACACTACAACAATATCATGACAACAGCTTAATATTTATTGCCATAATTATGAACGCCATACAGGTATTAAACAAAGGGAAAAAAATACTTCATGCTGCTTTTAAGTACCTACACACCGCTTAACATTTAAAAGAAGCAAGCATACCGTAGTTTAATTGAATGTGGGGTGGGAAATAAGAAATACACAAGATATACAAAATTATTACTGGTAGTTAATGAAGTCGTGCTTTCGAATGATACTACAAACAATCTGACACACGTATTAAAGTCAAAATTGAGTTTTCTGCCAAGTTCTGGAAAACGAGGAGGTGGAAGCAAGGGACTATTGGTGGTAGAGCATTCTATTCCATTATTGGTGTACTTTGTAGGTATGGAATCTGGAACAACGGAATCGTGGCAACATATTCTTATGTGTCAAAAAGAAGAATCTCACTCACGACTATGCGAGGCGTCTCCCTCGGGTGGGCCTTGCCACTCGCTGTGCGAGGAGAGCGTGAGCAGGCGCCGCGCTGCCTGCAAACATTCCTCGTCCATTATCACGTAGCACATCAGCATCGCTGTACCCTGGACAAGCAATAGGAGATTATGGCCGAGTCCAATGGTCCTTGAAAGTAAGAATCAATTTCAATTAGTTGAGTTGACTCACATTAGCCAGCGCGGCGGCGGCAAGTACAACAACTTTCGTCGTGCTGGTCTCTGTGGGCTGCACGTACGCCACTCCGGCCGCTTGCGTCGCGCACGTAGTTACCAGCAGAACTAAGGTGTGCCGCACTACTCGTGCTCGCTTGCGCACGTGCTCTTGTCTCCCCAGCTTGAGCTCGCGCGCTTGCCCTCTGAGTCCGAGCAGGAGTGCGAACGCGAGCGCAGCTAGTAACGCTTGACCTCCAGTACAAATGGCGTTGGCGGCCGCGCCCAGCTGCAGCGGCGCGCCACCCCACAGTCGAGCTGTCAGCCAGCATAGTGCGCACAGACCTACAACGAGCCCACGTGAGTTTAGCGACACGGCCGCCCCTCCTGAACAACCGACCCGTTTGCACCTACACGTACCGCACAGTAGTCCAACAGAGGGCGCACGCGTGGCTGTGGCAGCCAATTCGGCGTACAGAAGCAGCGGCGCAGCACATAGTGCGGTGCAACTTGCCATCCAGAACAGCGCGACCGCCCAACCGACGCCGCCCGGGCATGCTACGTTCTGCACGGCAAAACAACACCTCACTCACTTATTATCTGAAGCATTTACACAGGTCTCAAGTTATTTTAACTCACCTGCCTCGTGTCACATTCGAGTAGAGTCAACATAGCTGCAGAGTGAAAGCCCGCAGTGGCAGCTTTGAGCAGCACTGGCAGCCTGGTCTTACTGCCTGCTACAAACCCGAGGACCTGCAGTAATGCCGCCACAAGACACATCGCACCTCCCAAACTCACTGTGATCTTTATGATGTCTCGTAAGTAATTTTCTGTACTAGTCTGAAAAAAAAAAGAGTGTTTATAGAATTAACTTTCCTCATACGGTGTAAAACACCCAATTATTGCCACTTAAGGGTTACTCTGTGCAACTAACGCTAAACACAGTTGTGCAGAGTTGTAAGTTAAAATGATGTTTTTGGAAGATATAAAAAATCTTGGAAAATCCCACATTTAAATGTCATTTAAACACGAAAGTACTGTACTATAGTTCTCACCTTTACCAAACTATATCATTTGCCGGTTATTGTCATTAAAAATCACGGCTATAAACAGTACTCACAAATGTCTCTCTTTGGACGGTAAACAGTGCAATGGTCGCCAGCCCTTGACAGCGGCACGCGACGTGTGTGCGCTCCGGTGTGCTTAGGTCACACGCCTGCATGCTCCACACGCGCGGCGCCGAGCGCGACCGACTTCCACACGCGAGCTGAGGTGCTAACACAGAACAAGTACATGAGCAAGCGTACATTCTAGTTGACATCGTTGTCGAGGGTTGTGTTTGGTGTCTTACTCACCAATAGCGCTATAATTCTTAGAGTGCGCGAACAGGAGTGTGACATTGTGAGGGAGCGTGAGACTAACTCCCGCGCCACTCACAGATACCTGCACCTGTTGTGATGCTACTGTGTACTCTGTCGCATGGCCGGACCTGGAACAGTGGCCGCCACAACTACCGTGTAAGAGGGAAACGAAAACAATAGATAAATATAAATAACAAAACGAAACAAAAAAAAATACTGATAAAACCAAATCCAAAAAAAAAAAAAAAAACAACTGTCACTTTAATGCTGCCAAATGTAATAATAATTTTAATGGACGCTGAATCAGTTTCAATATTAAGTTGCTTTAAAATCTTAATACAAAATTAAAGAATACATAATCTGTAATAAAGAAGTATAGTGTATTGAAGGTAGGCTTTAGTGTAATATGTACTTATTGAAAATTATAAACTCTTCGATAATGATTGAATATTAATCTTAATATTGTTGTAATGGACTGTGTAATACTTTATGGAATAAATGATTTACTATGTATTGATAACATTTATTGAAAAAAACATTTAATTACCAACAAAGGAAGGCACACAAAATGAAAACACATACTATTAAAAAGACCCCATAAACATATTTCAGACTAGACATCGATTGCTCAGTATATGAACCATACTTTATTACAGCAATGTTTCAAGTAGTGACAATTGAATGCCCTCAAGATACCGCAGGAGCTAGCCCAAATCCTGTGCCCCAGAGATGTGCATCGTTTGCACATAGTAAAATAGAAACAGTCTACTTGCGACTCGGCGAACATTCCCGACGCACTGCAGAATCGGGGCAGCCTCATCAGCATCATTATATTGCACACTGTATGCATTATTGTATTGCACACGCAAGGCGTTGTACTATCTGCGCGTGTATGAGACCCACAGGCTGCTTGTGTAGAAAGATGTACAATGTGCTCTGAAAAATGTTGTTTTCAAGTGAAAACAACATTTTTCAGAGCAACGAGCAAACCTGCAGTTCAGCATATTCACAGACAACGCCCTACAATCTCGCTTTATATCTGCATAGTCTTTCAGATATTTGAGATATACATCATCAATATGGCAGACGACACGGTCTGTTGAGCTCCTATATCAGCGCGACGAAGTACAAGTTTTGTTGAAGAGTTTGGGTGAAAATAGTACCCCCTGCCTCACCCCTTATTCCAACCCGTACGGTCGGAATGTGCACTCAACCGACGCACAACATTGACCTGGTTATGATACCAAAATTTAAAGATCCTGCTGTGTTCAGTTGGCAGGGAGATAGCATTCAGTTTCCGCCACAAGTTTATTAATTAGGTCAAATGCCCTTCGGCTTTCTGTGTGCTGCATGTGCGTCTGTGTGTGAGTGTGTTCAAAGAGGGGACCCCTTACTTACTTATACTCGGCGTATCTTCTTAACGACGGCAATCTTGCTCCTAGTTCATGATACAGCACGGTGACCACGGAAGAATTGCCAGTTCTATCCGCTAGTTCTACTCCTGCTGACGTCACGAGCCACTCCTCGTTCCCCACTGGAGTTGGTTGAAGCTCAAAGTGCGCCGCGTTGTCGTTGTGTACTGGTTTCGTTGCGACTGTGAACTCGTGGTAGCGCTTTTCGAAGTCACCCCTCATGCCCGCTGTGTTCACCACCGCGTTTTGAAGATCGAAGATTTTCTAATAGATATAGCGTGGTTAATCAATGCAACATTCGAAACTAAAAATAAACTTTACCTTGCTTCAACCATAGCTTATAAGTTCAGTAGCTGCTTACCTCTTCGTCAAGGAAAGAATCGGGATATGTGAGCAGGTGGTCATAGATCTGCAGCAGATGTTCCACGCTGTGGTACCTGTCAGCTGGCTGAGCTGCAGCAGACATGAGGTAGTGCAGCATGTGTGCTGCATGTGTGAGGGGAGGCTCGCCCTCGCCCGGGTGTGTCGGCAGAGAGCGCAGCACTGCGCCGTACTGCCGCGACACGTGCGATACAGCGCGCCAAGAGTAGCCCAGCGATATCAGAATGAACTGCGAACAACATTGTGTATGGAACCAACTGGTTGCTAAGAATAGACGAAAAGATTAAAATTTTGTTGTTTCCTTTTACCTGATCATAAATGTCTCTGAGTGAGTCTGCAACACAACCAGAGAAATCTGGTAACATCCACTTAACGCCATGTTGTTCGGTTTTCGGTTCACAGACCCTAAAATAATATAAAATAATTGACTGACATAAAACTTTTAGTCCATGATATTGACGTAATGGTATTAAATTAGACGTTGTCTCATAACTTAGTGAAATCAGTTTTTTATAGTTACCTTTTAGTCTCTCCGCTGCTTCCGGGTGAACAAGCGGCTGTCGCTTGCGCTCCAGGAGCAGTCTTTGGCCAGCGCAAGCCATGGGAGGCGTCGCTTTCACACGCTACGTCGTCAGCTCCTACAGCCCACATTGTCACACCTTTGGCGTTGGTGCCAGCTACCGACGATACTTGACACCGGAACTCGCTGGATTTCTATTTAAAAACCCAAAAACTATCGAATAGTACGAAAGTGGAAGACTAAAACGTATTCAACGCTTTACATAACGTACCTGTACATTATAAAGCTTGAGCACACTCCCCGCGGGGTACAGATCCTCCCATACCTCTCTGCCCGGTGCCATCGGTAGCAGCGTCCTCTCCCTTGCCCAACTGAACCCAAGCGCGCCGTGCACCCGCCCAGCTCCCGCCAAGCATGTTAAACTTACGTCATCGCCCTGACACACATTAATATCAATCTATCATAACATCGAAACTGATATGATGTAATGTGACCATTTTATTTTATTTTATATGTATTATTAAGACTGATGTTTTCAATCACTCCTATTTACAATTGCCCTGGCTAACCCTACTATGTGATTGCCCTGTTAGGGACTAAGGGTATTATGACTTGCTTTAGGCTAGGTTTGCATGACATATAATTTGACTTGTTTTGATTTGTTGTAACAGTTCACAGAAAATATATTTCGGCCGCGAGTGGTAAACATGTCCCTAGCTCGCTCGTGCAAAAGCGACCTACGCACGTCGAAGCCCCCACCGCAAAATTATATGTGCAGCGGTTATTGAAAACTATGCGCTTTGAAATTATAATAAACAAAACGCCTTCTGGCCACATGCTGTCTTCTAAAAACGCTAAGTTTTGTTTCGGTACAAACTTTTTGTATGCGTTATAACTTTTCTTCTTGCTCATATTTATTTTCTTAAATGAGTGTGTCTTCCACGGAATGTACTCAGTGATGTCACTTTCAGTTACCTGCTTATCAACATATGAAATATACAGTCGAATCTGGATATCCGCTGCTGGGAATTAGGTATTAGGATCCAATGCAGCTTCCGATCTGCTATTAGAAAAACTATATTTTTTCTTCTTTCCCTGTAAAACGATCCATTCATTCTCATCCTGTTTATTGTAAGGCTCCTTGATTTTTGTGTTCTGTAGCCAAATGGCAAAAAACGGAACCCTTATGGATTCGTCATGTCTGTCTGTCCGCCCGTATGTCACAGCCACTTTTTTCCGAAACTATAAGAACTATACTGTTGAAACTGGGTAAGTAGATGTATTCTGTGAACCGCATTAAGATTTTCACACAAAAATAAAAAAATAAGTTTTGGGGGTGAACTTAGAACTGAAACTCAAAATATTTTTCTTATGGATAGGTCTTCAAAATGATTTTGAGGTTTCTACTATTTTTTTTTCTAAACTGAATAGTTTGCGCGAGAGACACTTCCAAAGTGGTTAAATGTGTGTTCCCCCTGTAACTTCTAAAATAAGAGAATGAAAACTCTAAAAAAAATTGATGTACATTACCATGCAAAATTCCACCGAAAATTGGTTTGAACCAGATCTAGTAAGTGGATTTTTTTCTAATACGTCATAAAATGTTTACTTATCAATAACTTAATTTTAAAAATACACTATTTTTAAAACATCGATCAAAGTTACACGAACTACAAGAAGTTTTACGAGTATATTATGTTACTTGCTGCTACGGAAGCCTTCATGGGCGAGTCCGACTAGCACTTTTTATTTACTCCCAAAAATCAAAGTGACACTTATTCGCATTGACATCATAAACCATGACGACGCAGTGACTGCGAATAGTCTTCCGATTTTGCCTTTCTAATGAAAGGCAAAATCAGAAGACTCATAACATAACATAACATCACGCCTTGTTTCCCCGAAGGGCTGGGCCGAGGTGTATCTATAGTACACCCACATTTCGCCAGTTATGTTTAAGTCCCATGTAATAGGGGGCGAGTCTATTGCCATCTACCGGGCACAAGAAGAACTCAGAAGACTCTTCCTTTTCAATTAAGGAGTGGTACATACACCTTCTCTAAGCGACACATTTTGTTTTCCGACATGCACGCGAATGAAGTCGTCGAAACGAAGCGTCAGCGCGGGTTATTTCGCATGCACATATTTCGGGCAATAAGAACAATAAATAAGATGAGAATTAATGGATCGTTGTGCAGGGAAATAAGAAAAAGTATCGTAAAGTAAAGAAGAAAATTGGGTCGGGCACAATAGACCAAAGAAGGGTATCGTACAAAAAGATTATGTGTGACAGTAGAATACTGTTCAATAAAAGTTGAAATAGTGGCAAGACAACAGTGATCAAATTAAAATGGATATTATTGCTCAGCGTCGTTTCTCAAAAAAAAAATACGAATTTTGGAAAGCAACAAGTAAGTTGAACCCTAAGCCTGGCATTCCTGTGAGTATGGGAGGTGTGAGTGAAGTAAGGGCATTGCTAATCTGTTTAGAGAACACTTTAGGGTGTATTCACCGCTTGGTCCCTCAAGGGTGCCTGATGATGGATCAGTCGTGACCAGTAACTTATTTAATGTTCCAGCGAAACAAGTTTTGGGTATTATTATGAAGATGTAAATCGTAAGGTAAAATATGAAGAGGTAAATCACCCGGTCACGACGGACTCAGCATTGAGTCTTCAAAGTACACCTTGAACCTGTAAGGTGTCATCATATCTAACAAAAAACAGTCTTCGAAGGACACTTTTAGGTCACATCATCTTTTGAGAAACAAAATATGGATTTATGATCCCTACTTACTTCTAGCAAAAATGAGAAACTGAATCTTATTTTCTTTGGTTACCCGTAGTCCGTACAAAATGCATGAAGTATCAAGTATAGTAGCCAGCACGTTACTTGGCAAGGTTTTAGTGCAACAATTTTTTTTTTCACTTATATTGCTTGTCATTATTTTATGGTTCTTCTTCATGGTTTAGAAGAAAGTTAAAGAAAGGAAAAAAGCTTCCAACGATTCTTAACCAGTTACGTGCCGGCGACTATAATAGTATGTCAAATATTTTGTATTCGTACAGCGATCTTTTTCAACACGAACTGCTGCTTACAAGTAACATACTATCCACTCACGACGCCGACGGCGGCGGAGAGCCTTCTAATATTTCGATACATTTTTATGGAAAATAAATGAAGACATTTATTAGTAAAATAACCCTTAATTCAATCCATTAAAATTCATGTGCAAAAATGTGAAAAAAATTGACGCGATTTTTATTTTTTTCTAAGATTCTTTGTAACATATTAATAGCTATTTTTATTGTAATTTTGAGATAAACATGTTTGCTTACATACAAAATTTTTAATGATATCAATTTATGTTATTAAATAAAAAAATAATGTACCAAAACTCGTAACGATATAGTCAGTTTTGTGTGAAGAGGAAACGGAAATTCTTTTTTACAATAATAAATCCAAAATTTTAGAAAAAAATATGAGTACCATTTAAAGATGAAGGTGTAATCTATCCAATGTAAAGTTGCATTTAGTTTGGTTTCATTTAGCCGCAAAATGTTCCGAAAAACTCTGTATTTTTGTCAGATTTGCAAACGCGTCCTTATGATTGACTCACTTTATTGACAGTAATTGTGGAAGGCACGAGTCGTATATCAGGCGGTCTCAGCACCGTTAGCCTCAGCGCTCTACAGCGTCTCCTGCCAGCATCGTCCGCTGCACAGGACCACTTTCCACTGTCGGGCCTCTTCGCTTCTGATATGCCTAACACTGACATGCGACGACCGAGCGCGTCTTCTGATACCGTTCGCGTCCATATGTCTCTGAAAAACGAATGTTCTTCTGATGGCAATGCTTTCTTTCCGCTGCTAAAGTACTGCGTCGTCTTTTTTAAAATATTAGGACAAAATAATTTGCTTTAAATTACGTTTTTTAATCATCACCTCTGCTGAGTGAATTTGTTTTCATAGTGTAAACAAAGTTTCAAGAACTAGAAAGAAATATCCCGTTGTCGTTAAAAGCCTCAATCACTTACCTCATAGTTCCATTAAAGTTTATCTTGACGCCATCTTTGTACCACGTGAAGACAATGTTTGGGGATCCATATGCCATACATCTCAGTATGAACTCCGACCCCTCCCATATTTCGGGACGATGGTTCACAACCAGAGTCTACAAAAGTAGTCTTCAGTTGTATTTACGTATAATGCAGCCACATAAACATGAGATTTAGGGTATCAGGGCGTTAAGGTGAACCCAACAATGGCATCACAAAAAAGGGCTAAGCCACGTGAACGAGTGTTATCGGGTAGCATGTGTGCGGGACTAATGCCAAATATCGCTACAGTCGATACTAAACGCTTATTTGAATTAAATAAATGAAGGATTCAAGCTCTTACAAACTTTATAACTTTGTCATAGTCTTACTTTAATGTTATTGGGTCGGAGAAAAACTTTTTTTCTATTTTAAAGGTTAAAAGATGTAGTAAAATCTCATTGGCCGTACTTTTTGTATCTGGCTAGTTTTAAAACGATTACCCGCCGTATGATTTCCCGCCGTTTTCCAGTTGTTTTTCTGTCCGACAAAATTAGTGAATCTAACAAAGAAATTAGATACATGTTGAAAATTACAAAATAAAATAATGGACGTTTATGAACTTAACGCAGTGTCAGTAAGAGTAGCACAAAGTAAGTTCAAGCGTTTTCAGTTCGCCAATTTTGATGTTAATTATGCAACTCGCTCTGTTTTGAATAAAGTTGATGCCATTTTTGAAAATGACCCCAAAAGTGGTCATGCAACTCGTGCTGATAACATTTTCATCAGCAGTGATCAATCTTTTCAAAAATAGTTCTGCCATTATTTACATTCTGCATAAGGCATTCATACCTTCCTCAGGCAATGATGAGAACTTATGTTGTCCCCATAATAAAGAGTAAGACAGGAGACGCCTCTAAATTAAGTAACTACAGGCCTTTATCACTAGCGACAGTCATTGCGAAGGTGTTGGACGGTGTTATTGATATTCAGTTAAGACAACACCTACAGCTTCATGATGCACAGTTTGGCTTTCGCCCTGGTTTGTCAACAGAAATGGCTATACTGAATCTCAAGCATACCGTCCGATACTACACTGACAGAAGCACACCTGTCTATGCCTGCTTCTTAGATTTATCTAGAGATGACAGGTTGTGGCAAAAGTTGTAGGATGATTCGGATCTACCTACTGAGTACATAAGTCTCCTGAAGTATTGGTATGGCAACCAGAGCAGTTTTGTGCGGTGGTCGGGGTCACTTTCGGTGTAAGGCAAGGCGGGCTAACCTCGCCGACCCTCTTCAACTTGTATATTGACCGTCTGATCCGTGAACTCAGTAGCGCCGGTGTGGGCTGTTCGATTGATGGTGTTCTTGTCAACAACATCACTTACGCGGACGACATGGTGCTGCTGAGTCCATCGATCAGTGCCCTTCGATAACTGATTTCGATCTGCGAGCGGTATGTGGGGGCCCACGGGCTCAGACATAACGGGCAACTAGGTTACCGAGACGCTTGTAGATGATATAGATATAGATAGGGAGCGCAGGGCTCTGTCTGTTAAAGCTAATATGCTGTCTCGTAGGTTCGCGCGCTGTACTACGCAAGTAAAAGCTACGTTGTTTAAGGCATTTTGTCAATCGTTTTACACGTGCAGCCTATGGGTCAAGCATACAAAAAAATCGCACGACACTCTGCGTGTTCTCTATAATAATGCTTTCAGGGCGCTGATGAAGCTGCCTCACTACTGTAGTACGTCAGGTATTTTTGCGGGCGCAAATATGATGATGGGTTTGTGGCAATTATTCGTAAAAGAGTTGTGTCTCTGATACGCCGCATACGGGGCAGTTCCAACAGCTACCTTCAGCTGTTCGCATGGAGGATGGATTTGGATCTGGATTGCCCAATATTGCGGTACTGGACTGGGCTACATGTTGAGCACTCCGGATTCAAATCTAAATGTAGGCTAAGATGACACGTATAAGTCTATTTGTTTGTATTTGTTTAGTGCCAAATTGTAATTTACCTAGTCTTGGCATAAATATTGTCACGAAGTTTTTTATTTATTGCAAATAATATTTATTACGTTCACAGTGTGTTAGTTTAATACATAAATATAAAACAATTTAAAGTATAAAAGATTATTCTAATTTGTCTCCATTGGCTGCAATACAGTCCTTTAAACGTTGAGTCCAGTTATCAATAGAAGCACGCCCTCTTTCCATGGGAAAATTCTTCACTGCCAATCGTATGGATTGTTTTAGGACTCCAAATTATCATGGCGTTTAGAACAAGCCATGCTCTCTAAGATTGAGCATAAATCATAATCCAGCGGATTAAGATCGGGACTAGACGACGGCCAGTCTTTAGCTCTAATGAAGTCCGAAACGTTCACTTTCAACCAAGACTGCGTGGACCGAGCTTTATGACCCGGCGCCGAGTCTTTTTGGAAGGACCATACATGGTTATTGAACATGGTGTTGTTAAGGGGCTTAACTACCTTCTCAAGAATGATATTGATACACTTGTGCCGATGTTTTGATACCTTTTTCACAAAAATATGGCTCAATCACTCCTTCATAGCTAACACCCCACCAAACCATCACTGAAGTCGGATAATACCCACGTTGCACTCTGTCAACTGATGAGGAAGCTTTGAGCATAAATACGGTAATTTTATTTGTTAAAATGTTGCTCAATTATAAAGATTTTCTCATCCGTAAACAAAAAAATTATGCGACCTCCCTTTGCGTACCGCTTCAGTAGTTGTTTCGATTTTACCACCCCATTTTTTTTTAAATTATCAGTTCAAAAATGACCAGTGCGTCTCTTATAGGCTGCAAGTCCTAAGTCATGTTTTAAAATACGCGACATGATTCTGGGTGCTATCTTCATCTCCCGAGATAAAATATTTTGCTTTCGGACAGGATTTCTTCGAATTTTTTCCCTTACTGCTTTGACCACCTTTTTCGTATGGACACTACGTGGACGGCCAGATCTTTTTCTGTCACGAACAGAGGAGGTCTCGTTGTACCTATTAATAGCCCGGTACACAAACATTTGACTAAAACCAAGCGTATGGAGAGTTTTAAAAATTGCATTTGGCTCCATACCAACTTTGTGTAATGCAATCACAGCGATTCTTTTTATCACCCCACTCCATTTTAATATCGCAAAATATTGTACAATGTATTGGCGCCAAAATTAGAAAACTCAATGAACAATCGTATAAAAATTACAGATTCCAAATTCAAATGTAATATCTTTCTTATTTTTAACTGTAACAGTATTGATGGCCAGACTAAGTAAAATGTTTGTATTGTAAAATTTTTGTAATGTTTTCCTAATTGTAATCTTTAAATTCTTAATGTATGTATTTCATATTTTTAATTTTCATATGTATGATTATGGACTGGTTCTGAAATAAATAAATTTAATTATTTAATTAATTATTGATTAAATTATTTAAAAAAAAAACTCTCACGTGCAGATCACTAATAAGTAGCTCCGCGCTAAAAAATTTTTTTCGTAAAACATCAAGTTTTATACAACGTTAGAAGCGGGCTGCAAAGACGCAAATAAAAGTGAAAGTGTTTTTCGAAATAGTTCAAAATTTTATTGTGCACGTGGAAAGTGAAAACGTTTGGAGCGCGACGCTGCTCGATTTTGAGTGTCAGCTCGCGAAGCGGCGAATGCGACTTGGTGCGACAAGTGAAGACCTATCTCTGGAGATTCCCGGGTTTTTTGACTGGATTGTCGACCAATCCCTAAGGCGACACAGACGAGGAGCTGGAAGGCATACTGACATTGAAGAAATTATTCGAACAAACAATAACAAACAAGTCCGTCTGTCACCTGGCAACGGTTGCCAGGGCTACGCCGATGAATGCGTCGCCTCCGTCATAGCTCCAGTCGTCGGTCGTTGTCACCGGTGTCACAATAGACGTTTTAGTGTTTTTATTCATTTAATTTGTAATTGTTGTTTTTTTTATTAATGTAAGTATATAGGTAATACCTGTTTATATCAATGCTAAGTGGCAGCAGTGATGTGGTGGATAATAGTGCTTGTCAACCTTCAACATCACTGAGCATCCTGGAGAGATGTCCGTTGTGTACCCAAGCACGGTTTTTAAAGGTAAGACGGGTCTGAATGTGCATATAGGAAAGGTACACAGACCACAAAATGCACTGACCTCAGACCCTGTTTCAACCACTACACCTACAACACACGCAGCTACGTCCACCGTTGACCCGTTTTGGAAAACCCTGTCAAAATTAAAAAACTCTGTACCTGTCTTGAAACGAGTTCCCCGCGGCTCCAGACCTCTTGTGGCACAACACTTAGCAGGCTGCGTTCGCCTTGCTGCCCGGGAGAACTCGCAAAGTGCTTGGGAACAGCTGCTCACCTTCCCTTACAAAATTCTACATGTACGAAAGAATAAGAAAGAATTTGAACACCAAAAAGACATTAACTGCACAAATTAAAGAAAACTGTAATATTTCGGCTCATAATTTGGATTCCAAAATACCGACACAGCGATATACCTCTTCAAGAGGTATATCGGGGAAGAATTAGGGGAAGGTGACATTAGCGGAGCAGCCAGGATCCTTTTCAGTAGCGATGTGGTGGCACCGTTTTCTCCAGAGACACTCCCAGCTCTGCAGAGCAAACACCCTGCCCCAATGGATGGCCTTTCCTTTCCCGACTCCCCTGATCCGGATAATCACTCCCTCACCATTACAGGTCGAGAGTTGATCACAGCCACTAATTCCTTCCGGAGCAGCTCTGCTGGGGGCCGCGACGGTCTGAGTCGTCAGCACCTTAAGGACCTTATCTGTTCAGGCGCCGGGGAAGCTGGTGAGTTGCTCTTGAAGGAGCTTACTGCTCTGGTCAACCTTATTCTCTCCGGCAAGGTGAACGAGGCCGTCATCGACGTTTTGTACGGGGCCAATTTATGCGCCCTGCGCAAGAGGGATGGCGGCATTCGTCCTATTGCCGTGGGAACTACTTACCGTCGTATGGCAGCCAAGATTTGTTGTAAATTTTATGGTGAGGTGGTTTCGAATAAAATTCAGCCCCTGCAGCTAGGTTATGGCTCCAAAGGGGGCTGTGAGGCTGCAGTACACGCCTTGTTGACCTACCTAAATTCTGGCAAAGGCGAGGTCATCCTTAAGGTTGACATAAAGAACGCCTTTAATTCAGTTAATAGTCCGACACCTTGTTGGCAGAAACTAAAAAAGAAATACCCCAAATCTATAGTTTCTTTTGGCAAAGTTACAGACACCCAACAAAATTACTGTAAAGGGACAACGTTTTGGAATCTGCTGTTGGCTGTGAACAAGGTGATCCACTCGGGCCAGTGATTTTCAGTTTAGCTATTCAACCTATAGTTCGGCAGAAAAATTCTAAATTTATCGTTTGGTATCTTGATGATGGAACCTTGGGAGGCGATGTAGAAACTGTTTTAAATGACCTACAGTTCTTAAAAAATGAACTTCATAACATTGGCCTTAATCTCAACAGGACAGTACTGACAGACAACCGACACTTTCTAAATTTAATGCAATAGCTCCAGAAATCAAAATTGTTGAAAAAAGTTATCTTCGTCTCCTTGGGTCTCCGAAAATCCTTACCTCCACACTGATTAATTTTGATGTGCCGTGTTTCACCGAGGCTATGGATGCCTGGAGACTCGCTTGCCCGAACTCTGATCTACCCGATAATCCGTTTTCCCAGAGACATTGGGATGAGCCGCTCTGCAGAGTAGTATAGGACAATTTAATTAACACGTCTGCTACTTCTGCGGAGCGTGCGCGCCTGCTGGCTGTGGGTAAATGGGAGTCAGGTCTGTGGCTTCATGCACTACCGTCGTCGAACATAGGTACTTTGTTCGATGACACCACTTTCCGCCTCGCTGCTTCCTTCCGACTAGGAGCTCCTTGATGTTCTCCTCATCGCTGTCACTGTGGCGAATTTGTCAACAGTCTCGGACACCACGGCCTGTCTTGCAGCCGAAGTGCGGGTCGCTTAGCGCGGCACGCAAATATTAACGACATCATCCGACGAGCTCTTGTCACCGTCGGCGTTCCAGCTGTACTAGAACCCAATGGCTTGGCACGCGACGATGGCAAGAGACCGGACGGCATGTCTTTATTTCCATGGAAGGTGGGTAGGCCTCTAGTGTGGGATGCAACGTGTGTTGACACTCTTGCGCCATCCCATCTTCCTGGTTCGGCGAGCTGTGCTGGCTCTGCTGCTGCGGCTGCGGAAAACCTCAAGCGGCGTAAGTATAATAACCTTATTGGTAATTATATTTTCGAGTCGTTTGGGGTTGAAACCCTCGGGCCGTGGGGTCCGTGCGCTCATGGTCTCTTTTAGGAAATTTGTAAAAGGCTGGTTGACACTTCCCGTGACCCAAGGGCTGGCTTTTACCTTGGCCAGAGGCTAAGCATTGCCATACAACGTGGCAAAGCTGCCAGTCTCTTGGGTACATTACCAGTCGACAGCGATGCGGATGAATTTTTTGACGCCATTTTTTTAATTATGATTGGTTTTTTTTTTTATATTTTGTAAATTTGCTTAAATTACTGTGTGTATAATATAATAATAAATATAAATATCTGTACCATTATTGAAAAGATTGATCACGGGTGCTGAAAAGTTGATCAGATACGATAAGAACGTGAGAAAAAGATCATGGCGAAAGGCAAGTCAGCTCCACGGACTACAGTGAAACCTTGATAAACTCGCAATATGGTGATGCTGTGTTTGGTGGGATTGGAAGGGCATCGTTCATTATGAGCTTTTACAGCCGTGCAAAACCATCGATTCGGATCCTACTGGCAACAGCTGATGAGACTCAAGCAAGAAATTGAGAAAAAACGCGAGGAATTGATCAACCAAAGGGGCTCATCATGAAACCGCCAGATTACAAACATGTTTTGCCACTCAGCAAAAGTTTTGAGAGCTTGTTCTGGTAGTGTGAATGCATCCACCACATAGCCCTGACCTTGCTCCCTCAGATTTCCACCTGTTAGTTTAACAACAAGAGAGGACTGCAAAAACTACTTGTCGCAGTTTTTTATCAGAAGTCCCAAAAATTGTATAGCAATGGGACTATGTCGCTACTTTCAAAATGGCAACAAGTTATCAAACAAAATGGAACATATATTATAATCAAATGTAAATAAACTATGAAAAGACATGTCTTGAATTTGTCTAAACAATGCAATAATACCGATCCTAAGCATCTTAAAATAGCACAGATTACGAAAACGTGGGAAGATATCATGCAGCTTACCATGCCATTTAAAGAATCATACGCGTACTTTGTACCAAATTTCGCCGCACTTTGGCATGTGCCACATATTGTGCCTTTGTAATACAAATGCCGAAAATATATCTAACAACTGGTCCCAAGTGGTCTCTGGTATCGTACTTAATCCCGACAGAGTCGGGATCTGGGAGACGGAATGCATCCTTTAAAAAATTTGTTATTCTCATTATAGAAACTCAATCGTAATAGTTCATTTATTTTTTTCAATTAGAACCTGTTAGCGTGCAACACACTTCTACAACAACCGATTTTGGGTAGTTCAGAAACTTTTACTATATTTAGAAAAATAAAACTGGTCAGACTGGAAAACCACCAAGCGTTGTTTTCGTCGCTTTCTTTAACCTACATTTTTTTCGTCTTGTCATCTCGTTCGGAGAACGAGTAGTGTCTCGCGAAGTAATCCACACTAAACTAGACGACATTTAAGAAATGGACGTTTATTCAAAATATTACCTTTTGCTATCAGAATAATCAGTTCCCGTTTTAATAATTATAAGGATTATAATCGTTGCGTTCTTAAGTCACATTCAAATATGGTTTTGGTTGAGCTCAAGATCCTATACAAGGCGGTCCAATGACTAATAACTTTACGAATACCAATTCATGGCATATACTCACGTGCAGACTAAGTGCAGGCTGCATGTAGAAGTGCAGTATATCGGTGCGCAAATGCACACTGTGTGTGCGAAAGCGCGCCAGTGCCGCCCGTAGTGGGCCCGCCTCACGCCGCGGGGCCCACACGCGCACCCACATCTCGTGCGCGCTACCCTCCGACACCGCACTTTCATATGCACAGACCATACATACACCATCACAACACGGAATGTATCTCGTTTATACAACAACAGTAGTACGTGTTGTTTAGTGAAGAGAAACTTACCTTATGTTTAGAATTTCTATTTCATCATCTAATGTTACGTTTGACACCTTTAAAAAGCTTGTCAACTGAAAGGAGTAACATAATTGTTGTTATTAATTATTTATTTCTCTGGAATATATTGTTCTGTTGTTTAATTTCTCAGTTTATACCTGTTTTATGATTCCTTGAGTTATGTTAACACCAGCTTGATTTACAATTTCCAGCCTTGTTTCAAATCGTGCTGACGCTATAAACATACAACTTTGAGGGACTGTTATACAGCAAGTACTAAAATGAAATTTATCGATTAATGTAAATACTCACAGAAGTCTGTATCCTTCGGGTTACAGTCACAAGCTGTTCCTTCCTTACAAACATCTGCACATTCTTCTATACCGCATTCTAGAACAAAATTAACACAAATAAAATGAACGTGGCAGACGTTATTAAAAACTTAAACTTCAGTTAAACTTTGAATATTATGTTGGTCTGTGTTTTTCAGGGGAGACGGTTTGGTTGGGTACTCAGTTTTTAGTTGTATTGCCTTTTTACTTCAGTGTACATGTAAATGATAGTTTAGGTAAAAACAAGTCAATTACTACTACAAAATTCATAAGACAAAAATCAAACATGATGTAATAAGGCCTCGAAACATTTTCTAATCGTGTGTTTTCCTGGCCGAAAAGCTTCCATTTGTTTGTGATCCTAATTAATTTCCTGAAAAGGCCTCGTTATTTTGGAAGCGGCTTCGTAATGATGATGAATCGAGAGAAATTAGATGTCATGAGACATAAACAGTGACAGTTGGTTGCAAGAAGATTGTTTATTTTGCCTAGTTTATTTGCGAAATTGCTGATAATAAGTTAAATCAAGTCTACATTTTATTAGATAGGCCAGTGTCCATGGTGTACCTTCATGGACAATAGATGATTTTACCTATAATAGAAATACTAGCACATAGAAGAACCTGCTTTGTGGATGTAGTGCTAGTTTTAGATAATTATATCAGAAAAAGCTACAAAATAAAGTAAACAAATTTAAAAACTTCTCACCGGGCAGTGCTAGCTGCGCCTCGCACAGATCGCCCGTGTATCCCGGTGCACAAATACAGCTGACGGCGGCTGGGCCCATCTGTCTGTCGACACATATTGCTTGTACAATAAGATTCGATGAATACCATCTAAAGGTTGTTTTTAGAGTTGAAGCTTGGCATGAACTCCTGTAGCAGCAAACTTTAATTTACAACACTTCTGTCCATATTGATAAATGTGTCAGAAATCTATAACACAACGTTTATAGGTTTTTGGTATTTTTAAAATTCGTTTTATAGTTTTAACAAAAACCAACGAAATTGACGATACACGACGCAAAAAGTGGAATTGTTTAAAACGGTTTTGTGACCCTTACATACAGATGTGACTTGGTCTCGGGAAATAAAAAATAGTAACTGTAGTAGGTACTCAAAAAATAAATTGATTTTTGTACTCAGTTTCCATCTTTGCTGAAATGTTTTACGTTGTGTTATCAAATAAATACATTGAAACAGTAAAACTTTATACATGAACATGGTTATACGGGCAACATTCACTGAATGACAGACCTAGAAACGAAAGAAAGTCCTAGTTAGTATGTATGTTGTTCTTTTTTGCGTTTACGATAAATAACGTTTTTTTACTTCTTTGAATGCAGGCAATCAGAGGGCCATGTCTTGACTCACCTGCAGGTACCACCGTTCTTACACATGTTGGAGGTCCTCGGACAAAGCGGACCCTCTCCGCAGTCCGCTCCGGAGTAACCCTCGAAACACGAACAGTAAAACTCCCTGCGATGCGAAAAATATTTTAGAGTCAGCAAAAAATATTGTGAAAAATCGCGCGTAAATATCTGCCACGGTATTTTATTATGAAAACGAGGTTTTTTGCTGCGTTTAATGACACTTTATTTTGACAGTGACTCTGGTACCCGTTTTGTTCTCGCTTGAACTTCACGCTTTATTAAATTAAATAAGAATTTGTTTATTTCAGACTAGGTAATGCCCATATTTTTTTGTAACAAAATAGTTAGTTCGTAGCAATTTACGTAGATGAAAATGAATTAAAATTAAAATAACTTGGATGATAACAAATTTAATTGAAATAGACAAGAGTCACTAAAGCAAATAAATAATAATTAAAATTCAATTGAAACAAATTATATCAAGTTATATTGAAACAAAATATAAATGAAAAATATCAAATAGAATTAAAAAAAATCAATTAAACATTAAATTCATCAGAAGACGTGTAGCCTCATGAGCCTTCCCACTACTGGCGATACTTCAGCAAGCACTTCAGAAACGAGGAAGCCGCACCAGAATCCTAAAGGCGTTGTTATATTGAACTCTGAGAGCATTTTAGAACCGCTGTATAAAGTTGTTCCATAGGGGATGGTGTAAAAGCTTTGGCAGCAGGCTCTAAACAATGTTACCTTTACCTGTGTTGTACACCGTGCTCGTACCGACAATAATCTCTGCTGTCTCTGAATATCCGCCAATTCATTCTCCGCAACTCCCTCATCAGTCCATTTCAATCCGGATTCAGGCCGGGCACAGTACCGTATGAACCCTCCTTAAAGTGACTGACGATATCAGGCGGGGCATGGAAGACACTAAAGTTACAGTCTTAGTGTTAATTGACTTCTCCAGTGCTTTTAATACCGTCAGTCACGAAGTCCTTTTATCTAACCTTTCCTATCTTATGGTATCTTGGGAGGCTTTGGAATGGTTTTCTTCTTAACTTCAGGGGCGTCAGCAGTCAGTTCGTGCTGGAGACTCTTCGTCGAGTTGGTGTGATCTTGCAGCTGGCGTCCCTCAAGGCGGTATATTATGTCCTCTTTTGTTCTCTATTTTTATTAATATTACCACCGAACTTCGGGTTGCGTATCATCTTTATGCTGACGATTTGCATCTTATCATCGTTATGCTAACATATCCGATGCGATTGAGCAGCTTAACCGGGATTTAGATGTATTTAAAAACTGGTTTGATAGATTTGGGGCGGCAGTAAACCCTATGAAGTCTCAGGCTATCATTGTAGGGAGCCCCTACAGTATGAGGAAAGTGAAAGGCGTTACTGTACTCTCTGTAATGTTTGATAACTCCGTCATCCCGTTTAGTTCCGATGTTAAGGATCTTGGTCTGCATGTCGGCACATGTCTTGACTGGCGAAAGCACCGGAACGTTGCGGTCGCTCTATCGGTTGAAAAACCTCCTCACATCACACATAAAGGCTATTCTTGTACAGTCCCTAATCTTTCCCATAATAGACTATGGTGATGTCTGTTACTATGACATGAATGTAGATCTCCTCAATAAACTTGACCGCCTTCTTAATAACTGCATTCGATTTGTCTTCAATCTACGTAAGTATGATCATGTGTCTGCGCACCGATTGCTTTTAAAATGGTTACCCATACATCAGCGTAGAAAGTTGAGGGCTCTGTCTATGTTATATTCTTTACTCGACAAACCTACTTCTCCTTCTTATCTGACCCCCCATGTTCAATACTTATGCTCTGCTCATAGTAAAAATCTTCGTTCCACCAACAATCGTCTTCTACGATGTATTTCTCACCGCTCTGGTTTTATTCACTCTTCTTTCTTTGTTCAGGCGGTCTTTCTTTGGAATGCGCTCCCTCTAAACTTCAGGATGGCAACCAGTCGGTTACCTTTCAAAGTGAAGGCTCGTGAACATATTCGTGAGAAGTTTGTTAAATCATCTCAACGCTGATTTGCTGGATTCGTTTTCTCATCTACCTATCGTTATTTCTCCTGACAAAGTTTAATCTGTTTATATGTATGTATTTAAGTATTTATGTTTTAGTAGTGTATTCTTTTTCGAGTTATCTATCCCTTCTGTTGCACCTGCCATGTTTTGTCTCTACATCACCCTAAGGTTGACTGGTAGAAAATGCCACAGGCATTAAGTCCGCCTTTGTACATGATTTTTTTACTTGTGCATAAAGTTTTAATAAATTAATATCCGTATCCGTATATAATAGGTATCTAGGGCATGTTGTGACCAAAACCGTAGGGTTTCCGACCCGACTCAAAGGTACTCCGTTAAGATATACCAGTGGTATATGTTCAGGTTATTTAATCTTACCTCTGATCTGCATAAACTCACTCTTTCTATAGTTGTATTGTAAACCGGGACTTACAGCATAGGCTTCACACTTAAGTAGTAGTTTCTGTAGGTCACCAACAGATGGACTCAGCAGTACCATATTGTCCGCTTTACTGATGTTATTGACGCAAAATTTATCTATGTGACATCCGACATGGCTGTTGCAGAGCTCATCAATCAGCTGATTGACATACTGATTAAAGAGTCTTGGAGAGGTCAGTCCCCTTCGTCTCACAACATACTCAAGTTTATGTTCATCAGAATATGCATTCCCGCACTGGACAAAGTTTATCTGTTGGTTATACCAGAAAGACAATATATTAAAGAGTTCAGCAGGGACCCCGACCTCCCCAAGCTTAGTCCAGAGTATTATAATCGACTAGGTGGAAGCCTTCGATAGTTCAAGAAAGCAAGCATAGATGGGTGTTTTTCTATCAACATAATAGGCGACTGTGTGTTTTAAAGTCATAATAGCACTTTCCGTAGACAAACTCGCACGAAATCCAAACTGAGCCTGATGCAGTTTAACATACTTGCTGAGCTGAGCGTCTAGTAGACCATCGAAGGCCTTCGCCATCACAGTAGCCAGGGCGATAGGCCTATAATTATGATTTTTTGCCTTAGCTAACGGGTGACCAACAAAGACTGTCGTCTACTTAAAATTAAAAAAGGTTTTTCAATCAACCCTTTTTCGGGGTAGAATTTTCACCTTTAAATAGAAGGATAGAATACTCTTTATTATGTACACCTTATAAATTACAGACATTGATGTAGAAATTTTACATTGGGTGACACAATGGGCGGTCTTATCCCTAAAAGCGATCTTTTACAGACAACCTTTGGATGGATTAACGGGAGAAGGAGAGACAATACTGCAGGTAGTCAGTGTTGTACCATATACATATTCATTAAATACATACATACATTTATCTACACATGTATGTATGTACAATAATAAACACGAAACAAGACTCAGGAAACTATATGTAATAATGATTAATGAGAGAGGAAGTGTTTTTTACTAGAATTTTAAAAGTGGACAGTAATTGAGCACGCCTTATCGATATGGGCAAGGCATTCCATAACCGTACTGCTTGAACTGTAAAAGACTTGTCATAAAAACTGGAGAAAAGGATCGGCATCACTAGTCTTAAGTTATCCGATGACCTCAGATATCTGTTATGTGTGTCATGAAGGAATTTGAAACGTTTTTTTAAGATTTGAGGGGGTTGTATGGTTGAACAAAATACTGTAGAGCTGAAATAAGATACGAGAATTCCGACGAAGACGTATGGGAAGCCACTTTAGCTTTGTACGAAAATCAGAAATCTGATCATATTTGCGCAGGCCAAAAATAAATCTTATGCAAAAGTTTTTGAAGTCGCTCAAGTTTATCTAGTTCTGCATCAATGAGATCGAGATAACTGACATCAGCGTAGTCAAGGATGGATGCAAGCGCAGTTTTAGTGGCAGTTAACAGTGACGTACACTAAGGCTGTAGCGGTGCTGTGACCAGGATGATTGGAATGGATTCAGCAGACTATTCTTACAAAGAAAAGCACTAAGCTGATTATGGACAAGGCGTTCAAGGACTTTGGAGAGGAAAGGCAAGATGGTGATAGGACGATATTCGGAAAAAGAAGTAGGACCTATACCACCTATTTTGATGCAGCATGCAGAATATTATGACATGATTGTAGATCTACAATCAGTCTTTTTGGATAACAGGTTAATAACTACATCAATGCATAAAAACTTCATAATTAAATTGTTAATTTTGTGCCAAAATTGTAACTTACTGATAATCCCTCCCGGCATAGCAGTGCCCCAGAAGTCTGCATTCGATGGCGCTGCATGAAGTGGGTCCCGGCGACTGCGCTGCTTCTCGCACCTCGTACGTCATGTTGAATCCGTAGACTGACAGCAGACCCAGCGCCCTGAGCTGTGTGCCCTCTAGTCTGTTTAGGTTTAGCTCCACAACCAGCACTGGACTCTGGACCTGGGAAAAAATCTTCATTTTAAACCTGGTAGGAAAAAGAGCTATAAAAATAAAAACAAAAGAAAAAAAAGGCTGTCCATGTTGAATATACATATTTAAAAAATGTTCAAATTTGTAATTATGGTATATACAAGAAGCCATTCAAACTAGCATTCAAGAAAGTTATTAAACCAACGATGGCAGAAAAATTGCTTTCGCTGACAAAGTTAAAACCAATAAAATACTTGCGCCCGAATAACGTCAGGTATATTGCAATTTAAATAATAACCTTGTCAAAAAAAATGCCCTTAACTTGTAGTATCAAATATGATACGACCAATGCAAACGCTTAAAAAAAAGCGCAAACATTCGTAATGGCGACATGGAGGGTGCGATTGTCGCAACCCAGTGCTGGGAACGCCACAATAGTGGCGGTAAGTCCCCTCTTTATGGAGTGGTTGGAGAGGCGACAAGGCGTCCTCACCTTCCGCCTGACACAGGTCCTCACCGGACACTGCTGTTTCGGGAGGTTCCTGTTTCGCGTAAGGCGGGAGGAAACGCATGGGTGTCACCATTGTGTGGATCGCCCAGAGGACACGGTGGAGGTCTGCCCAGCTTGGGCGGAGCACCGCAGTATCCTCATCGAAGCTATCGGCGGCGGCGATCTCCCGCGTCCGGCCCTGGTCCAGGCCACGGTACGGAGCGAGAGAGAATGGAAAGCCGTCACCTTCTTCTGCGAAGCAGTAATGCTTGCGAAGGAGGAGGCGGAGCTCGTGATGGAGAGAGCCTTGCGCCCTCACGCCCCCACTAGTCGCCGCAGGAAACGCCCTGGGCGACGGGAGTCGCCTGCAGATTCCTGGCCACCGTAGGCGCGGGCATGAGCAATGGGTAGCTCGCCGTCCGGTAAGGATCAGGCCCGGGTCGACGGGGCATCGTGTTCCACGCGCGCCTCAAAGAGATGTCAGCACAAAATGACAAAAAAAGTCTGAAACGCCATCTGCTCCACCCAGAGCGGGAGAAGTCATTTGATGATTTCCCACCCAAAAAAAAAAGATGGAAACCGACCTTGACGCTAATATTAACATAATTAGAAAAACTACAATTTTATCAGCCTAGGGTAATTTAGGTACCGTCACAAGTTCTTCGTGCTTTTCTTAACATCTACAGAAAAAAGTGAATGTTCGCGTTTATAATTATACCACTTGAAGGCAACATTAACAATAATGAAACTTTGAGCTCGAAATGCAAGATACCAATTCATCCCATAATGTATGACCATAAACTTAAAGTAAGTGTGTTTATTAAATAATGAATCCTGAATAATTCATATTCAAATGTTTCCTATTAAAGAAGACATAAACAAAAAACCAAAACAACGGCAACGTGGTTATCCGACCAAAGTCGCCTACAAAATAGCGAATTTTTCATACATATGGCCTTTTTTAGTGAATAGTATAACCTCGAGCTATTGTCTGTACAGTAGCGTTCATAATGTTTATCTGCAAATTCGGCAATCGGGGTTGAACAGTACATTAGAATTTAAATACTTATTTTGTGTTTCATAATTTTCTATTAATTTATTAGTAAGTAGTAGAAGTAAAAAAAGTCTTTAAAAGAGGTTTTGTTTGTCATATTACAATTGAATTGCTTAAGCAATTCCTGCTACCAATAAACAAATATATAATTGCTAATTGGAGGAATTGACGCATTGAATTTATTTTTATTTTTACAAATCACAATCTTGAAATTTACTATCGGTTTAATTAATATATTACGTATTTATTTGACCAAGATGTAACGTTAGTACATTTAGGGGCTTGGCTGTACATTAGATTTGATTACTTTTTATCAGTGATAGCGGTATGTAAATCTTGGCGACCTACATTACATAAAATGTTTTTTGTAGGGTATTGTTTATATTTGTAGGGTGCCCTATTTATTTTAATTTTAGCGACGGTATTGTACTGATATTACACAGACATATTATAATCTTAACCCCAACTCCTATCATAGTCGGGGAAAAGGTATTTCTTGCACGCCAGCTGCTTTGTTTTGTTTCAATTATATAAGAAATGACGAACACATACACTCGTGGCAAATAAGTTTAATAAGTGATGAAAATGGTTTGATGTCAAAAGTTAAAACTAAAACCCAATTTTCAAACGTTTTCATAGCACCCGTGTTAATTTAATTACTAATTAAATTAAAATGGGTGCTGTACTAATCACTTTTATGACCAAAAATGTAACAAGGCAGTGTTTAATACTAATATAATGTTCACAGATTCCTTTTAATACATATCAACGCCGCTTCCTTTTCCGGTTGGTATGTCACTAGAATTTCCAATAGTCTGCACTATAAGTTAAGTAAGTTTCACGATGGTTTTGACCTGACCTTGATTATTCAATAATCGTATGTGGTGATTTCAATATTAATTTATTAGAAAATAACTTGAATACTGTCAGATTATTAAGTCTTTTTGGGTCATTTGATTTATCAAATGTTTTTATTGAACCAACCCGAGTGACAGCTTCTTCTGCCACTTGCATAGATAATATTTTTTGTAACTGCGATTACTTACACAAACAAATTGTAAATAAGCTGTCATCTGATCACAGTGGACAAACAGTAACATTTTGCTCATACATGCCTATACAAAAAATTCTAATAAGGTTTAGGCCAATTACATGTAAAAATTTAGAGAAATTAAATAACTCTTTGGCCAGTAAATTATTTGTTCAAAGTTTTTATAATTTATGTGACCCAAATGAGTTCTATGCCGAGTTCTTTTCGCTATTAAACACACAATTTAATGAAATTATTCCACTTAAAACCAAAAGTATTTACACAAAGTTCTTATTTAGTGATTGGGCGACTCCAGGTATTCGTAAAAGCAGGGGAAAACTTTTTGAACTTTATGGTCTAAAGCAACATATGAATAATATAAGCTTTAATAAGTATGTTGCAAAATATTCTAAAATTTTTAAAAATGTGTGCAAAGTTGCTAAAGCTCTTTATATTAGCAATAAAATAAAATCAGCCGATGATAAAATAAAAACTACCTGGCAAATAATAAATAACGAAACAGGTAGGAAAAAACAGCGTAATACTGAATTTAATCTAGAAACTGCACATGGCCCTATCAACTCAGATCTAGAAGTAGCTCAATCATTTGAAAACTTTTTTGCTAGTATTCCCCTAAAAACTACTGAAGCTTTAAATTCCTCACCCGAGTTCTCTGCTGCCTTACTTAGAAAGAATGTAAATGCATGCCCTTTGGAGTTTAGGTTTCAACATACAAACCCCCAGGCTGTAATAAAAGCTTTTAAAGATCTTAAAATTAAATCAACAGAAGATCTCTGGGGAATGTCTGTAAAAGTCTGTAGAACTTTCATCGAAACCATTGCGCCCTATTTAGCTGTCATATTTAACACCAGTGTAGACCAAGGTGTCTTTCCGGATCTCATGAAACACAGTAAAGTAGTTCCTTTGTTCAAATCCGGTGATAGTAAAGAACTCAACAATTATAGGCCTGTATCAATTCTACCAGTGCTCAGTAAGGTGTTTGAAAAATTGATGCTCAATCAAATGGTACGTCACTTTAATAAAAACTCCATCTTTCATGAACAACAGTACGGTTTCACCAAAGGGCGTTGTACCACTGACGCTGGTGTTTCTCTAATAAAGAACATTTTTAACGCCTGGGAGGAAGCAAAAGATGCCATTGGAATTTTTTGCGACCTCTCTAAAGCATTTGATTGCGTAAACCATGAGACCCTTCTTCTGAAACTGGAGCACTATGGGGTTAGGAATACAGCTCTTGATCTACTTAGATCATACCTGAAAGATAGAAAGGTTAAAGTTCAAGTAAACGGCATAAACTCATTAGGGTATGAAATGGAAATGGGCGTTCCTCAAGGTTCGATATTGGGTCCATTCCTCTTCTTAGTTTACATTAATGATTTACCTCAAGTACTTCAAAATCAACCGAAGATGGTGTTATTTGCAGATGACACATCATTAATCTTTAAAATAGACCGACGGTCACAAAATCTGGACGACGTGAATAACTCGATTCTTCAAGTCCAAGATTGGTTTACGGTAAATAATTTGGTACTAAATGAAAAAAAAACCAAATGCATTAGATTTAAATTACCTAATGTTAGAAGTAGCGAATGTGACATCATATTGAATGGAGAAAAACTGGAATTTATTAATCAGACGGTTTTCCTAGGAATCACGCTGGACGAGAAATTACAATGGGGACCACATATAACATCTCTTGCGGGGCGGCTAAGCTCTGCCGCTTATGCTGTTAGAAAGATAAGACAGTTAACAGATGTAGAAACCGCGCGTTTGGTCTATTTTAGCTACTTCCACAGCATTATGTCTTATGGCATTTTACTGTGGGGTCGGGCTGCTGACATTGAATCCATTTTTATTTTGCAAAAGAGAGCTGTCAGAGCCATATACAATCTTCCTCGTCGCGAATCTCTCAGGGAACTATTTAAAGGGATTAATATTATGACAGTACCTTGCCAATTCATTTATGAAAATATTATGTATGTAAGAAAAAATCTACATCTTTTTAATAAAATAAGTGATAGACATAATTTGAATACCAGAAATAAAGATAAAATAGATCAACCATTTTTCAGATTAGCTAAAGTACTGTGTTAAATGTTATAACAAAATACCTTGTGATATATTGCAATTAAATGAAAGAAAATTTAAAATTCGTATAAAAAGTACACTTTGCAGACAAGCTTATTACAAATTAGAGGACTATATACAAGATAAGAATGCTTGGAAACATGATGGTCCAGCTCCATAGGACAATCCCGTCTAGACAAAATCACACTGGTTGCTAATTGAATTTTTTATTTTTATTTTTTTTTACTTACTCACACACTGACCTATTCCTAGTTAATATTTTAGGAAAGTCATATATTTTTACAGTGTTTGTAAATATGTGAGCACAATGTACCTATCGCGTCATTCATTTATCTGCCTTTGCTATATTTTTAGTTCTTCTTACCACTTGTGGTATAGTATTTTTATTCTTGGTGCATCGTTTTCACATATAAAAATATAATTAATGTATACAAATATTGTAAAATATTTTAAAAGAGTAACGGTGGAGTTTTTTGCCACTTCTTCTCCATACGAAACTACTTTTTGGAAGTGGCGCCTAGAATCAGTTATATTTTTATTGTAATTTTTGACGTTCAAAAGTGCCATTTTATGGGCCTATTTGAAATAAATGCTTTGACTTTGACTTTGACTTTTATTTCTTTAGAAGAACAGAATTACCATACATAACTATATAAAACAGCACTGTCAACGTGAAAAACGTCATGCACTTAAACTCACATGGTCACTAATGAAACGTCAGGAGGTGCATGTTGCTAATTGATTGTTTTGTATGGAGAAGAGCCGACAAGACACTCCGCGGTTTCTCTTTTAAAAATAATAATTGGCTTTTACAATGTTTTCAAATGATAGTGTTCATAGGTTTGGGAGGACAGTGTAGGCCTGTCAACAAGTACCAGGTACTAAACAGAATAGAAAATGTTCTACTGATCTACAGTCTACAAAGCGGACAACGTTCTCACAGTCGCAATCGTGCTTCATTTTCTCTGCAAGAAATTCGTCTACAATATTACCTGTAATTGCGATTAATACATCAGCAGCCTCGTTCTACTAACCTATAAGACTACTGGTCAAAGCAGACGTTTTTTTTATTTAAAATGCTCAAATCCCTAAACTTCTGAATTAAACAATTGCAGTGTCCTTGCTGTGTGACACTTCCAACATTGAAGTTTATCCAGCGTCCTCGCGTCTCTGAGAGCAACATGCATTATTCACCTTCTGCCGCACCAGCACATATCTTATAGCTCATCTGAACACGCTTAACCATGGACTACAAAGTAGGAACGCGTTACATTTCTTATTCCACCTACTCGGACGCTATTTACTTGTGCAGTTCCGTTTGACTTCGAATCCGATTTGAATGTGTTACAGTTAATCTTTTATTACTGGGTTACGAGAGCTTGAAAATGCTGCGCCAACGATGCCAAAGCGAGCATTATGGCTTACTTAAAATGTAGTGTTAGTTAAATCCTACTAATATTATAAACGCGAAAGTTAGTGAGTATGGATGGATGTTTGTTACTCTTTCACGCAAAAACTACTGAACGGATTTGGACGAAATTTGGCCAACAGAAATTTTGATGGATTAACACATAGAGTACTTTTTATCCCGATACTCGTGCGTGCGCGTGCGTAATGCGGGTGAAACCGCGGGGAGCGGCTAGTAAATAACAAAAAATTGGTGCTGTGCAAACGAATGCAAACCGATGGAAATCGACATCGATGACTGCCACTCCATGGCTCTCACTGTTAAAAAGTTATCAAATCGAATGTACAGCAAATACTCTAACTCTATAAGGCCTAACTCTACTAACCTTACATATTGGTCAAAATGTACGGCTTGGCCATTCAATTTAACTTTTGCATGACACAAAATTTAAGACGTGTGACTTAATTTCTTACGATAAGTTCATAGGAGTGTCTGTGCTACGACTGTGAACCAGCCAAGTTGTCAATTTTGACCAAGATGTAAAGTTTGTAGAGTTAAAAATTGTAAAACTAGGGGCTTGGCTCTACATTACATCTAATAACTGTTTAATAGTGAAAGCGTTATGTAAGTCTCGTGTTTTCATGGTGCCATTCGATAAACTTACGAATAAGGGTTAAAATACACTTCTAGACCAATTTAGGTTAGAGCAATAGAAATGTAAAAAATAACGACTTGTCACTTTATAACGAATTAACTGTCCTTCTCAGAACTGAAAAAACGTTAACACCGTTCTTACTTAATAAAGCCTACCCTATAATAAATTACGCTCAGAACCGTTCGGTAATGGTTGAATAAAGGGCTGTTAATCTTGATAATTACCCTGACAAGTTTGTGATAAAGGATCCGTGAAAATCTTGCAACTCTTGACAGGAAAATAAAACGTCAAAAGGAATTTTGGCGACTACAAAACCTTTGATGATGCTAATCCGGTAAAAATGAAATTTTATTCGTTTCCGTTCGGCATCCAATCTTTTTACAGAAAGAGCAATAAATACTTAATTTACCGAAACGAATGGTAAGCCGAAACTCGTTTAGAAATCATAAAGCGTAATATTGAAGTTGCCTTCATGCTTGGATTTAAAACATTATGGATTTAAAAACGAGACAAATTTCTATAGCTGGAAATATCTTTTAAGTATAGCATATTCACATGCTCGCTTGTGACAGCCCCTTCCTATTAGACCAAACATTGAGAAGACAATCTTTGAGAATTCCTTTCCCGTTTTCATTAAATAAAAACAGAACAGAAGGATGGCGAGGTTGGACCCGCGTCATCTAAAAATTAACGGAACAGCGTTCGCGGAAAAGTTTATATTAATTATAATGACAAGTTAATAGGAGTTCTATCTAAAAAAGATTGAGTTACTAGGTGATGGGAATTCAAAGTTATTAATGTATTTATTTTATTTATAAATAAGTTATCGTGCAGTTTCCAAACAGAAAGTTTTTCGCGAATTACATTGATTCATTCCAATCTACACTATTAATTTACCAGCTTACACCAAGTACGTTTATGCTTGCCGGTTTTTCTTCTTTAATACTTATTTCTTGATAAATAAACTAAAAAGATATAAAACGAAATATGAAAAGTACCTACAATGTAAACATGCCGTACGTAAAAATATTTAAACTATGTTGTGTTATTTATAACGGTATTGAAAACATGGATCTACCAAAATATTTTTCGTCGTTTGTCATTCCATTGTTTGTGTTCAACGGCTAACGTGGGATTTTTAGGCTATTTTTGCGATTGTTTGCGATTTTTGAAATGTATGCAATAGAAGTTTGCCGGGATGTGACTCCTCTAGAAGGGATATTTCTTGGCAACCACCCATCTATTCTATGTGCCTGAATTCAATCTACACAAATATATAGCAAGTCTTATTACACGTACATCGCAGTAGATATTAAGAGTCTTGAGGGTCGAAATGCCAGATTAGAATATTATTTTAGTTGCCCCGTGGGAATACGGAGAGTGGGCTATTGCTCTCATATTATAAATATATCGTGGTACATGGGCGATGCAAGAAACCAATGTCTTGTCTCTGCACAAGCTTCTTTCTTTTCATTAGAGAAACAAATTATTTTTTATAAATAAAAAAATTAGGAAAGAATAAGAAAATAATGAAGCACAATGACTGTATATCCTCAATATTTTATAAGTAATATTTTAAAGTAAATAAAGAGATTTTTTTATTTAACAAACCCCTAGTTTGACATGATGATGACAGTTTTTTTTTTAAATTCAAAATAATGTTTGTTTCCAAAAAGTGCAAACAATATTATAAAAAATGTAGAAGGTTAGAAAATTGCCAAGTTTTTGTCAAAACAGTAATAGATAAGGACAGCACTATCATAAGTGACGTCACGACTAAGTAACTTCATACTAGCGCCATACATTGTCCGTAACGCGCGACAAGGTCGGGAATAATCCCCTCCAAAAACTTTAAAAGCGTGTAGCTTCTTCATATTTACATCAATTTAACAGATTCTTTCGATTAAATCATTTTTACTATGCTTTCTTTGAAATTATATTATTATTTCGAACATTTTTAATATTAGTCATCATCCCTATTAGACGGCATCGTATATGTGTTTAGGTACACGAGTTTGAATAAAGTCGAAAATAAGCATTAAGTATACCTAGCTATTGCCGAAAATACCAGCGATGCAACTCTTCCACTACTCTCAGCGAAAATGCACAAGTGCATCGAACGCAAGTATGCACATTCGCTCGTCCACCAAAATTTGTTCCACTTCGCGTTTAGATCTCATCAGAGAAGCCTCGTACTCATAACCATAACCATTACCATTTTACCATACTTTTTACCAATAAGTTAGTGAAATAGTTTACCATTTCTTGTAACTAAGTGTTGTATTGATTAAGTATTGACTTTAACCTTTACCATACCAAACCAATTAAATCAATACGAGAAAGGTGTGCAAGGTCACCATAGGGCCGAGCACTACTTTCTACAGAACCTTAGTACTCCATATACACCAGTTTTATCTGGCTAAACAGATGTAGGAGAAACCTATAGATACCTACCTATTGATAGAGATTCTATTCAGATTCAGCATTATTTTATTGGCCAGGAGAAGACACCCCGATGCCCTTAAAAAGTCAGGTAAGTAGTACTGCAACGCGCGTTTATGATCCTTTTGCTTCGTCCACGTTTACACATAAACGGTATGTACGAACGGTAGGTATGTAAGATTCGTAGCAACCTTCATCTACGGGATATATGAGTGAGTTTAAGTAAATATGTATAAATAAACCATTCTGCTACTTACTAACAAACAATAAGAACATGCCCAAATTACTTTTAGATTATTTGAGGTTATAATTTTCAGCTTGGGTCTAGTATCGTTTGGCAGGAGTTTTGGGGTAAAAAGGGTTGAAGATGGTAGGAGTGGCTTCCCTGATTATAACGCTACCACTCTTATTACAAGGTAATGCGTATTTTTCGAGAAATTAATAATAAATGTTTCTAACCTCAAATTAGATTACAGCGTAACGAAACGTTAAAATCGGCGATTGACAACCTAATCTGTACTAGTGTATTGTCTGTGGTGTAAAATGTCGTGCAAAATCGGTGAAATGGAACGTAAAAAAAAAAACGCTATTTGCGTCATGTGTCAGTGTCATTTGTTTACGTTCATTCCGTTTCTCCCAGAGTTGTGAGAAGTTAGTGTACCTCCACTTCATGGTTAAAATAGGTCGACATTGTTCCAAAACCGAATCGGGGCACCCCGACTCCACGTAGTCTTTTGGCTCCTACCCCTAGAGTGTTTATAAAAATCCGGAGGCGCGAAGGGAGGGCAACCCCCGCCCGCCGTAACAAAGCATATGAGCATGGGTGCCTATCCTTTGTTACGCAAGGGCGAAGGGGTTGCACTTCCCGCAGCGCCGGAGACGTTGGAAAAGCGACATTTAAGTGTTTTGAGGTTAGGTTACAATAATTAGTTTTTCTCAAGAACGGTGCGTTACCTTTTCATGGGAGTGGTACCAGAGGGGACGAAGCACCCCCCTCCATCCCCTCCACCACTTCCCACCCCCACCTCCTGCCAAACGATACTAAATTTTAACCTAATTTTCTACTGTTCATATCTTTTCTCTCCCAACTTCTCTAACCTACTTACCATTTACTTTTTTGTTAGTCATAAGTCGTTCTTTAACTATTCATAGGTTTCCATAATATACGCAACCCCTATCAATGGGTCCCAAATTACATGTAAGCTCGCCATTCAACTGACTGTTGCAAATTAACATGCATTGGGCTATAACCACAATCCGTTACTACTGGTTCGGCCCTAAAATAACATATTTTCTTCGCGCTGCCTATTTATGGAAGCTTACTCACCTTTTAGACAAAATCTTGAATTTTAAATGTCGCCATGGACGACTATAGAAAACCAGTGATAGGTTGGAACAAACATGTTCGACAATCGCACACAGAGGCGAGGCATGCTTTTCAGAATTGGGTGTCATGTGGTGAACTGAAATTGGGTTTTGTGTACGCTACCATGAGGGAAACAATACGGGTTTTAAAAAGTAAACTGAAGTGGTGTGAGGACAACCGAGAAAAAATGATTTTGGTATGTTTTGGAAACATACCAAAATCATTTAAATCATTTAAACAACAACGAGTGTGGAGGGTGTAAGTAAGTCTGCCTCCATAGCCAATCTCTTTAAAAGTCACTTTGTAATGAAGTACCTTATAATAACTCATTGACGGTAAGGGAGCCAACAACAGAATCACTGTTACGGGTTACGGCTAAAGAAATACTTGCTGTATTGAAAAACATGAAGCGTGGTAAATCACCTGTGCACGATTCTCTCAGTATAAAGCATTTACAAAATTCAGGTGTTCAAGAATGATTGACTCTGCTTCTCACAAATCTACATATCTTCCTGAATATCTAATGAAAACCTTAGTTGTCCCGATTATAAAAAATCGTACAGGAGACGCATCGGACATAAATAACTATAGGCTATAATGTTTTCGTTGGCTACGTCTATTGCCAAGTTGTTGAACAGTGTTTTGACAAGCAGTTAAATAAATATCTGTCGCTTTACGATGCTCAATTTGGCTTCAGGACTGAGCTTTCAACAAAGCCGACTGTTCTTTTTCTCAAGCACACTGTCAGATACTACACGGACACGAATACCCCCGTGGAAGCATGTTTTCTTCAAGAAAATACATAATAATTATATTGTTATAATTTCGGTTCACAGGGGCTCTCCATAATATGCCCTTATAGAAACATAGCCCATTTGTCCTACTTACCATAAACCAAACATAAAGAAGCCATCCATGTCGTCTGTAACACCTCGCTATGCATAATTCTCCTTCACACAGGTACATAACTTGTTTTTAGGAAGACATAAATTACCGGCACGACTCCCCCATTTCCTCGCCTGTAACATTCACTTCCTCAAGTAGTTACTTTGTTTTTCTGTTTATTAATTTTTGAGTACATTTCATGGAGCTTTTGAAAAGCCGCAGAATATAAAACCGACTAAACAAAAAGGCTAAAATAATAAATCGCAGACGTTGAAGTAAGAAGGTTTAGTTTGCTGTAACAGCAGCTGCTTGTGCGTCCTTATTTTCTACTTTGATATCGTTTTTATCAACTAAGTATTTTTCTCAATAACAGAAATATAGAAGTAATTGAGGCACATTGACAATATGTAGGATAGTCACAACAAACTCCACGTTATATCAAGCAATAATAATAACATGCTGCTCATCAAGTGACTCTCGTTTTCATGAGTTTATTTAAAGTTGTATGCGTTTATGTCCGAATTGTTATAATTATACTTTATTACGAACGTAACAAAATGAAAATTTAAAAGGTATTATCAAACATTTTTATGGACGCCGAAACTAAAGTAATTTTTCACACGTTATTTTCTGCTGGTGTCAGCATGTTCGAAAACAAAATTCGTGGTTACTTTTATTGCGAACTACCCATTTGCCTATATTATTACTTACAACCTCCGAGACCACAATACAATAACTATGAATTGTGATCAGATAATTAACATTCCTAAAGTAATTTCTTCATCAGAAAAAAAATACTTCGGCGTTGTTTCACTGATACATAAATGAATTAAAATCTCCGTCTTATGATTAATTGAGGAAAGCAGTTTTAATATCCTCGTTAAAAGTGGAATTAGTTCTGCGCGATGAAACATTAAGTTCAAAAGGGTTTTTAAAACGGTTTAAGCCAGTAGGTGAAATATTTTTTGTGTCATGCATATGTTTTGACCAAGATGCAAGGTTAGTAGAGTTCGGCCTTGTAGAGTAAGGGGCTTGGCTGTACATTCTAATGGATAACTTATTGAGTTAGAGCAGTATGTTAGTCTTGGCCCTTACTACAAGCACAGTCCGGAAAAATATTTTTCTTGCACGCCAGCAGTAACTTTCTGTATAGCCAACGAAACACATATGTACTAAAAAAAAAGACTAAAGACCACGCTTGATAGCACTATGCGCTTTTCATTTGTGTATACTTAAAATTAATTTTAACAAGGCACTCCACGCTTTTTGATATAAAAGAAGAACTAACAAGAGAACAACAAGTAAATTTCATAATTTTATAATTTTTAGTACGTGATAAAAGCGTTTAACTACATACTATCATTTTTTACTGTTCAGTCTAGAACATTTTTTATTCAGTTATTAAGTCTAAAGTCAACGAAGTTTTGACTTGAGCAGTTCACGAAGATAAACTGAAAACTTCCACTACCCACCTTGTGGCTCCATCATAATACGGTCAGCACCAAGAGCAATCTATTGGGCTCATCAAAACAAAAAGTATGACATAAGAGTAGAAGCAATTATTAGTAGCCACTGAACAGTTCACTATCTACCACTGGCTCTATCATCAGAGCCTCGCTGCCCGAGTGTAACGAAACAATAAATGATACATGACAATTTAAAATGGAAAATGTTAAAGCAAATTTTATAAAAAGGAGGAAAATAATAATACGAAATACAGATTTGGATGTAAAACAGTCAAAGGTAACTAAAGGTTTGATATTCAGTTATAATAGCGTTCAAAACATATAAAAAGTGAGTTAAAAGAGTGTCATACAATTTAGGTACTGAATAATAGCAAGAATTTCTGGACACAACAGCTCCCTATATTTTAAAAAAAAATGTCAACAAAATACCACGCAAGCCTAATCTATTGAAGTCATCAAAACGAATCATATGACTTACAACTCAAGGGGTTTTACTAGTAGTCCACTAAAGAGTTCCACTATCCACCTCCTGGCTCCATCATCAGATCAACTCCAAGATGCCAAATCATAGTTTGTCATCTGAACTACATATACCAGGCTACTCAGAAAGTATTGCGAATAGTTTATTGTCAGCCGAAAGCAGACTGCTGTACATAGGCCTCCCCTAAACACCGCCACTTCAACTGGTTCTGTGCTTAGCGCAACTAGCGGATTTCTGCCTTCACAAGATCATTCTGTCTAACTTGTGGAAGGCCTCTCCCACGCTACGTCTTCCAGTACGCGGTCGCCACTCCAGAATCTTTCAGCCACATCGGGCATTTATTCGGCGACAAATGTGCCCTGCTCACTGCTACCTATGTTTGGCAATTCTTTGGAATATGTCGGTGAGCTTAGTCCCCCTACGGTTCGAAACTCCAAGCATAGCCCCTCCAAGCAGGTCCTTCCATTGCCCTTTGGAAAGCTTTCAATAGGGCAATGGAAAGGGCTATGCTAGGTAAGGACCATAATGACCGACATGTTTGACATATTAATTTATGAGCTAATATCACCAAAGTTTGTTTGTCTTTTTGTACCGAGGGGGAATAGCGTCGACTGAAACCGTTAGTTTGTCTCACCTTTTAGTATCTGTATCCAGTTAAACGAGGAAAACGTTGGAAAAATTAATAAACATCTATTAAACAGCAGTATTTTCTTCCTAAAATCCGTATTCCATCATAAAATATTAGGTTCAAAGTATTACTTATTACTGTTATTATTAAAAAAAGAACGGCATAAGAGTAAATAGTGCATCAAACTTCTAAATTAATGTCTACTTACTCAAGTTGTTTTGGCACTCCTCGAGAAATTAATATCTTCACAAGTTATGTAGAACATCTACGTACAAAACAAATATCGCACCCACTCAATCATAAAACCCTTTACAACCAATAAACTGTTTCAAAGCATCCCTTTGAATTTGATAGGGTATAGAAATATTACAATGTTCCCACTGCTGGGACACAGGCCTTCTCTCTACGAGAGAGAGTGGGCTGTAATATTTTGCATAAATAACTTTTGAACATAATTCCCATCATGTCTATGTACAAATCTTTGGTACTTTTCAATATTAATCTTCGTTACTTTTTATATTACAAATCTTTGTTACTTTAAAAAAAAAAACTGAATAAAAATTTTTGCCCGTGGCTTCGCCCGCGTGGATGTCGAAGAATATCCCACGGGAACGTACTACCAGGATTAAAAGTACCCTAAGTGTTAATTTAGGTTATTAAATTTCTGTGTGCCAAATTTCATCCAAATCCGTTCAACCGTTTTTGCTCCAACCCGGAACATAGGACATACATCCAGGACAAGGTGTCAAAATTTCTTCGTTACTTTTAATTTATTATATGTATAAATAATTATAAACACCACAAATTAATTTTCCATCCATTTCAAACGCATATCAAAATTCTACAAGACGTACCACACGGTTGAACACGTAATACATAAAAAAAAACATAAACATAACATCACGCCTTGTTTCCCCGAAGGGTTAGGCAGAGGTGTACCTATAGTACACCCACATTTCGCCAGTTATGTTTAAGTCCCATGTAATAGGGGGCGAGCCTATTGCCATCTACCGGGCACAAATCCAGACTTCGGGCTGCTACTGAGAAATTCCAGATAGTAAAACCCAATAACATGTTGCCCGACCTGGGAATCGAACCCAGGACCTCATGCTCAGCAGTAGCGATTGCGACCACTAGACCAACGAGGCAGTTGGTAATATATTTCCTTGCAATATGCGAGAGAACCCGACGATGTGTCACGTCACATAGCAATATACTGAATTGCTAAAGGACAATGCCAGATACCGCCCCTGCTATTTACAGGAAATGTCAATTAATAAAAATAATTTTAATGTTAAAAGGATCTTTTCATAATACATTGTTTTTCAGTAGAACTTGCCGATTACAAATCAATGATAAAAGATACTTCTTGCGCAAGTGACTCAACAAAAAAAGTTTTAAAAACCTGTAGATCAAAAACTCATATTACGATTATAATAATTATGATAATGTGTAATGTATATGTTGTATAAATCGCTTTTTAACAATTATAAACTGCACCTAACCTATAATCAATGTCATTATTTTTTTGAGATTTTAACATAAACCGCTTTTATTGAGTGGGGCAAAGTTCTATAGAGTTTCTGGCATTGTCCTTTGCAAGTGGTAATAACTATGTAGTGAAGTTGGTTAGAATAGGTTAGGCACAAGTTTAAGTATATAAGACGTCAACGTTCGTCAAACATGCTGTCTACTTGGTGAAACTAAACTAACATGTTGTTTCTACTGTAATAAAATAATTTGTTTTTAGGAAAGGAACTTAAATTATTTCTATCGCTGTAATTTTAAACTGGGATAAAAATCATCCTACCACAGTTAAATAAGCATTCACTTTGATCCCATTACCTTTGTGTATAAACTCAATTAAAAGTTTCGTTAATAACGAGATTCATCCTTCAAATAATACAAAACAAAATGAAAATGTACTCTACAAAAAAAAGTGTAATGCTTCATACAGTTGTCGATCGTTTATGCGGGCTTAACGTAGGTGACTAGCCGCAAGATTTTAGCCACACATCGAAAATCGACTATCTAAATGGCAATTCGGATAGGCCGCAGGTGGCTTAAATCGCAAATTCCAAAGTAGAGTAGGCTTCGAATTTTGTCGTGCGGTGACAGGTCGCACGTGGCGGGTGACTTAAATCGACCGTGAAAATGCTCAGTCGCAGGCGATTACTCGCCACATTGAGGTCGACATTTTGACGCAAAATCAATGAGTCACCTGCGATTGTATCGACCTGTGTTGTCGGGTTGACTATTCGGATTGTGAGGTGATTTGATAAGCGACCAGCCGCACGGCGTAAATAGCCAAGTGCAAATCCACATGCATTCCTTGGCGGGGAAAATTTTTGAGCCGTTATCAATCAATCAATCATATCATTTATTTCAGGTATACACCCATATAGAATTTGCACAAGATTACAAAATGTTACAAGATTACAAAAACACATTAATACAGCGGTAATAACAATTATACAGCGGTTATTTCCATTTTGTACATGGAAGTATTGGATACAGAATTTTATTGTGTTTTAAAATTATCACACACACATAGCTAAACCTTATACGATCAAACAAAAGATGACACATTTTTATAATGGCTCCAGGATCTACATGAATTACTTAGGTAATTATCCTGCTCGTAAAACTTTGCAAGTAACGGAAATTTGCGCGTAGCGGTGTGGCCACGACGTAGCTCACACTGAGTTGCAGCGTAGCTGACACGCTACGATTTTATGTTTTACAAACTAAGACATATATCTGAGGTTCCTTGTTTCATTCATCGGTTTCCACCAGGCTACGTCACGGTCAGGAGTAAACCCGACAATAAATATTTAAAAAAAACCTTTTCACCTTAATCTTCCAGTTGTGTTTATTAACAAATGGAGTTAATTAATACACTATACGAAACTATAATTCTTATCAAATTGCCAAAATACGACAAAATTTTATCAATCGAGAACCCTTTAACATTAAACTATTTATTGTAACTTAATACCAAACTTGGTTAAAGTTTCAAGTACGGTTTCGTGGGTACCAAAACCGTTAATTAATAAATTACTAAAATTGAGCTCAAGTTTTGACCTAAGACCGTGGTTCCTTACATTTAAATTAAATGCTGTTACTATTTAATTACGCAGAAAAAGTAAATACCATCCAAATTAATTGCATCGTATAAACACTATTATTGCAGTAAATCATAACACCAAAATGCAGGAATGAATGGAACGAGTGGAACTGGCGATTAGATAAAACATGAATAATAGATTGTGCGAGAACGGTGCAAACATACTATTTAAATGTTATAAGTAAGTTTTTTTTTACATATTCGCTGTCAACTTACAATAACAACACCAATAAGTAATGCGCAATGTACCGCACGCAAAACACTGTGCTTACTTGTGCATTCAACGGCACAGTGATTGAATTGAACGTTTTTTCACGTTCGTTCTTTTTATATAAACTTAAAAAAAGTTTGAACTATGACCTTTAATATCTCCGTAACCAAAAGGTTTCTAGCTTAGGTTTGTAGGATTCAGTACAAAAGAAACACGGGAAGAACGTTTTCACAGACGTTCATACCTGACGCATAAAACTAAACTACGATCTAATTATGATTGGTCACCAGGAGTTCATGTTTTTGCATTATTTCAGCTTCTGCGCTTCTTCTACTACTTCTTCGTGTCGATTCTTTGTAGTGAGAAGATTGGCCAGCTGGACTCTGCGTTAACGAGTGCCTGCTGTTACCAGGGTGCGCAGGGCGTTTTATGATGATCAGGTTGCCACTCGGGGAGGATCTTCTCGTGCATCTTTCTGCACTACGAAATTACCTGATGTAATATAGAAACCCATAGCCAAAAACATTTCCTTTATTTTGAAGTAGCTTTCGCCCGCGACTTCGTTCACTGGAATCCACAATAATTCTAACTACCCTTACTTCTAACTTAATATTATAAATGCAAAAGTAAGTTTGTTTGTTTCGCTTTCACGCCAAAACGGCTGAACGGATGTGGATGTTTGGCACACAGATCGACCATGACCTGGGTAAGGACATACGCGACTTTTAATCCGTATCGCAGACGAATTCGCAGGCAACATCTAGTACATAATAACAGCCACATTTTTATAAGACTTTCCTGTATCATACGTTTGTCTTTTTAGTCTCAGCAGGCAAAATATAAAGAGATTCAGATTGGTGACGCCGGAGCGTCACCTACCCTTATATCAAAAGATGACAGAAGAGACTAAAATTAAATGTTTTTCTGTGTACGTTATACGAACTATCATATAATAATTATTCAACGTAAATGAAAAATCTTAAAAAGGAAGCTTAAAAAATTCAATTGTAAAAAATAATCGAACATAGGTTTGCAAGGCAGTCGTTAAACTTTTAATCTATTTGCTTTGTTGAAAGTTGACTAAAATGGCTGCTCATAAACCGGCTGGCAGGTACATCGCTGCACAAACTATTGCCATGAAGTAACACATGATTCTTGTTCCCTAGTGTAGAAGTTTTTCGTCGGTTATCTGATAAGTAAGAAAATTATCAGATGTTTCAAGGAAGAGTGCAACATAGTATCACGCCTTGTTCCCCCGAAGGGTTGGGCAGAGGTGTACCTGTACCCCCATATTTCGCCAGTTATGTTTAAGACCCATGTTATAAGGGGCGAGCCTATTGCCATCAACCGGGCACAAATCCAGACTCCGGGCTGCTACTGAGAAATTCCAGATAGAAAAACCCAATAGCACTTTGCCTGACCTGGGAATCGAACCCAGGACCTCATGCTCAGCAGTAGCGTTTGCGACCACTAGACCAACGCAATTCATGCAATTCAAATTCAAAATCAGAACCTTTTAATAGATAGAAGATTAGTATTGGGTTAGTTGTTGCCTGAATTAAATGATTTATTATTATTCATATTCCATTTGTTAATTTTCTTACATAATATATAAGGTGTATCTATTCATACACGAAATATTTGAACAGGTGCGTCTATAGGTCGAACATAAGCTATAGAAATGATTTTTATTTTTTTATCTAAGCATCTAATTTAAAAAATTTAATAATGTAATATTACTTAACACACATAAAATACTGGCTCTTTCCTATTTTGTAACATCCATTACGCTACGAAAATACTACATAGAAACTACTTTCATTGAAGCGGGCAAGGTCATGGCGGTGCCCTTAGATGTCGCGTGGCTTTTATGAATTATCAAAACAGGCGCCGGCGGCGGCGCCGCGCACGATGCCTTGCCCCGCGCCCGCCGCGCCGTCCGCTCCGCCGCCATGCTCAGTCTCGCGCGAACTGCATTTTGCACTGCACGCGGCTTAACCAACGTGGAACGCATCGCGCTTCGCGCAACAAACGCAACAATGCCGACATATTCCAACTAGGAGTACCAACACATGGTGGACTGCTACAATGAGGGTGGACTTATTTTGCTCACAGCACAAGCCCCCTTCCTAGAGATCCTAGAAGCTCAACAGCGGCAACGGGACTACGGGGTCTACATGCCCCCAGCTGCAGACGGAGGCAGGTCTGATCTTACGCCGTTGAACTTCCATGTGTGGGGTAGGGATAGACCTGATTTATGGCGGCCAGACCATTTCTAGTGCGGAACAAAAAAACGTGAATTGTGGCGTTTACGCAGTGATGGCTAGAGATAGAGACATTGTTAAAAGTGCAACGACACATTATTTAACGTGCAACTGCAGGGTGAATATGTACAGCAATTCTGGTGTAAATAATATAAATAAAAACTACGTCGTTATGAGGTATGTACATTTTAAATTGTTCGCGCTATGCACTTCTTACAGTTTACATCTGTACAAATAGGTAGGTACACAACCTATCAATCAGCTGACAGATACGACTCGACGCACAGTTCGTAACCAACAGAAGTCATTACCTTATGCGAAATCGCGTTGCGTCAGCTGTTTATTTTTCTATTATTATTATCTAAAAGATGTGTAACACTGTAGAATATGAATGTTTTAATCGAATCTAGGATCCTTTTCGTAAAATAAATAAGAAAATGATTGAAACGTTTCGATGCTCGCTCGTAAAAGTCGTGACCCCACAGAGGTCAGCTGCTTATTCAGATGTAAGTAGCTAGTTTACAGAAGGCACTGTTTTTGTAAAACTTCGAGGAGGGAATTCAATATTGTAGCTACTTAGATTTAGGTCGTTTTGTATTTTAAATTCACATTTATTTTTATTGTAAGCGATAACTCTGTTATCAAAATAAGACGAGATCGAGTTACGAAGAGAGAGACGGCACGCGCCCCGCTGCTACGGTTGGGCGGGCATCGCGCCCGCGCCTCTCCCCGCCGCGTCTTTGATTCATAGAGCTGGCAAAAAAGGTTTTATGTAAAACATCTCAAGCAGTTTTAAATTATGATAATTACGTAAAATAAAATAAACATTTAGATAAAAAATTCTTTTTCGTTTCTATAGCTTCTAAACGACCTATAGGGGCCCCTCTTTAAATATTTCGTGTATGAATAGATACACCTTATATACATTTTATGAGGGGCTTATCGGAGTGAAACCACCTCTTTAGTAAAAATAGTATATTTGTAAAGTATCACACAAGTAATCAGTCACAAACATTGGGATCGAAGACCCTAAAACAATTATTTCGCGTAACGGACGGCACGAGGAAGGCACGGGGCGACATGCGCGCGCGGTAGGTAAATACGCGTCTACGCAATAAGCGTGTGGGCAGCGGACTGACGCGCATCGCGTTCCCGACTTCCTCGCAACGGCCAGGCGAGAAAAAGACAGAACTTATTGTATGTAACGTGGCGGCACGCGACCGCGGGACGCTCGCACTGGTATAAGTTGTGTGTGGTTTGCTATAATTTTTAAATATTTAAAACAAAAAACTTACAAAAACATTTTAAAAAAATTAAAAAATAGTGGCCCATCGGCGTTAGGAACAGGGTCCAAGCTGCTGGTGGTTAGGGCTCTAGAGAAAAGAACCTCCTCAATATGCGTACCGTGTCCAGGAGTACTGCTCTATGAATCAAGTCCTTGACCCAGCCGCGCAATGAGAGTCTCCACCAACATGGTTGAGGCTCTCCGCTATTAGGTCATTTACGGTTACGATTGTCGGTGCAATGATCGCAGATTCCACGTCCCATATGTCGACAACCTCGTGTGCTAAGTCAAGATACTTGTTTTTATCTATCTCAGTTTTCAAGAGATTCTCGTTATGGGATGATAGATCCCAGTACAATCCTGTCTCCAGGTCTCACGGATCGCATCCTCCAGAATACTTCTTAATTCCGCATTGCACAGGTTATCTGCAGATATAGCCCTGACGCCCTCCCCTTCATCATGATGGTTTGCCTGCAGTGAAATCTTGGCAGGCTCATGCACGACATTCTGGGGTGGGGGAGGATTACTAGCTGAGCTACTCTGCATTTCCCAGCGCAGCCGATCAAGTGTAGCATCATCCAATCGATGAATGTGTTCCGACACACATCCGACAATCGTTGGGCATAAGGAATAGGATAAATGAATAGGATGAATAATAAATGTGATAATATTTAATAAATAAAATTTATCAGGGCATTCATATGCAAATTAAAGAGGGCAGGGGTCAACTCGCACACCTATCGATATAGCTCCAAAATTACACTTGTCCATTTACTGAATATTGTTGACCTGCTTTCCATACCAATGCTTCAAGATGTTTTAAAGTTTGATAGATAGGCTTAGATTTCTAGGTTTCTTCCTTAAGTAGGAAACCAGATGTTTGATCTGGTTTCCTAGACTTCTTCTTTTTTTCGAGCATATTTTTTTATGTATTATCTGACGGCCTGCTTGCCTGCTGCGATACCTTGTGTTCTCTCTTATTTCGAAATGCACATACATTCAGACTAGCAGACAAACTTTAAAAAAAAAAAAATTCGGCATAAGTATGGTTCCCAGACAACTCAATTTTTTTATTTTTTTTTATTTCAATGTTCAGTTTTAACTTTGTAACGATTTTATTAGGTGTGTGAATTAACTCTCGTCTAAAATGAGGTACAAAGAGAATAGCCCCGGATTAATTATAATACATTCAAGCAGCTGCCTTGTTAACGTTAAATCCAGTAGCGGCTCCGGTGGCGTTGAGGCGAAGGTAAACCGGAATATCCGCCGGTGATTATCCGGTAATCATGCAAAACGTCCGAAGGATGGACCGGATTAACATAAACATACACGAGGAGGCTGAGCCCTAACGATTATTTATTTTATGTAATTTAAATAAATATCTATTTCAATTTCAAACAAAAGTTTTCACCCGTAGTTTTGGCTCACGAAAAGATAAACTAAACCAATGTGGGGGCATCTACACCGCCACTTGCGACTACACATCATGCTGATGTTACGCAAAATCCTACATTGCGCAAGCAGAGTTTACCGCACATTCAATATAATTTTATACAACGTCCCGACATCAATCGTCGGGCAGTTACCCACCAGACACAACAACCATCTGGTCGGAGGGTCCTCCCTTTTCCAAAGAGTACGAGTGAACTTTACAGTAAGCGTTGAAATGTGCATAGGCACGTTAAGAGTCGTATTGCTGTGAACTCGCGGTACGACTTTATGTGTTTAAACGACACACACCACAAAGATCGCAGTTTTGCACGGCACACACTGACGTAAAGTCGCGTTCTCGCATCGCACTGCACGCATCATGCTCGTGACCACAACACAGTATTTCTCTAGAACAAATAATGTAGTATGTAGTATTACATACTACATTACTCGTATTAGACATCTCTAAGCAAAATATTATCCCCTAATTTATAAAATTCTCGTGTCGCAATATTTGTTACCAAAGTCCTCCGAAACGGCTGGACCGATTTGTATGAAATATCGGGTAGGCCTGAGAATCGGCCAACATAAAATCAAAAGAAGCAAAACAACGTTTGTGTGGTCAGCTAGTAAACAATAATAATTAAGAAATAATATTATAAATAACATTATGTTTATAACACTACTCATCAATTCAATTCAATTTATTCAACAAATTACATTGTGTTTGAAATAAACGTACATAATAAAAATAAAATAAAATTGTTAACACTCTAATAATAGTTAACACATGAGTCAAATAAAAAATAACAACACAACTCCCATCATCTAAAAAACATATTATCCAATGTCAACTCGTTAGTTACATTTAGGAATAGAAAACCATTAGTTGACAGGTGAAAATAAAATATTATTATAAGTCGTCAACGGAGTAGAGACACTTATCTAGTAGTAATGCTTGAAGCTTTGTTTTAATTGCAGATGTATAAATCAAGCTTTTTAAGTGTTGTGGTAACTTGTTAAAAATTTGAACTGCTTGATATTGTGGACTGTGCTTCACAATGTTGAAATGAGGATTTATCTTATTTCTCAAATCCTGCCTACGTGTGCTCTCCCTAACCAGTCTTTCCTCAACTGTCTCATATTCATGCATGTACTTCTTAAGATTAGTCAGTAGTACTAGAACGTAGATGCTGGGTACTGTGAGGATGTTTAAATCCAAGAAATGTGGGCGATAGCTCTCTCTTTGTGAAATACGGACTATAGTACGTATAGCTCTTTTCTGAAGGAAAAAAGCTCTTTGGCAGTTATAATTATAGCTGTTCCCCCAAAACTGTATGCTATACCTTAATTTAGACTTAACTAATGCGTAGCATACTATTTTTAATCTTTTTATGTCAGTTACGTCTCGAAAGGTCCATAGCGCATAACACGCAGATGACACGGATGCATCCATGGCGGCTAGTTCCTTCTTCCAATTCAATATGTCGTCTATGTGCACCCTTAAGACTTTAGCTTCTCTCACGAGTTAAATTTTGTCATCATTTAGTCATATTTCTATTGTGCCTTTATTACGAGCAGATGTTTTGAATAACATTATTTTGGCCTTTGTACTATTAATTTTGACCGTGCCTCGTAGTACGTTGCTCCAGCTGTGCGTCGAGTTAGTGACTGAAGACGACGCTCTTTTTTTTTTGTGTATGGCATCTCGTAGTTGAACTTGAGAGGTCGTGACTACTTAACCGGACTATAAGACGACGCTCGGGGCGCTGCACGTTTATATATGGAGACGCGTAATTGCCGTGGACGAAATACGAAAGGCTACAACCTTTCTGATTGGTCCATTATTAATTAATGTTTAGTGAGTATATCACTATGTAATATATCTAAAGTGCTATATAGCTTACGAAAATAAAACAATAATATACATCGCTATAAACTAGTTTTATTCCATTCCGAGACAGTAAGAAGTTTCCCTAAAGTCATATCCACAATAACGTCTTATCACAATAAATCTTTCTGACTATATGAGATATTTCATTTGGAGTGGTAGGAGTAAAACAAAGTTCGTTTCCGACCCGTTGTGTACTCTGCTGCAGTAACAAAATCGCTTCCTCACTTTTGTGTAAACTGGTCAAGACATTTGTTATCAAAGTGTTTTGCTAGGGTGTTAGCTACTTCTTCGTGATCATAAACTATTTTGTCGTCAATTTTAAGTAATAGATGTTCCGTATGCATAACTTTAGATCGGTATGCGCAGTTGTTAACAATTTGCCATGATTTCTTTGCAAGAGTTTGTTGAATTATCTATTTTTCCTCTTACTGTTATTTTTTTATCTTTCGTGATAACCATTCTATAAAATCTGATGCATTTATTTCTGTAATGTAAAAAACAGTTTTAACCACTAGTTTCAAGATTATTACCATTATTTGCGCACAAAAAGCATTTCGGTCCAGTCTCCGCGTGGACGCGTAAGCTGGTGCAGAATAAAAATGTCTATTGAAGTTGTGAAGTGTTCTCAGTGTACTATTATGTTTCACACAAAATAAAATCTGTGTTATGGATGAAGTGAGTCTAATAAGACTTTACAAGTGATTTCTCCGCATTAGAAATCAGTGCCGCAGGGAACTCCTTTTTACGTCTTTCTCAACTACCGTCAGGAAAGTGGCGCGACGTAAAAATAAAGAACAAAAGGATGTGGAAGATATCATAAGTGCCTTTAAAACTGTTGATCCGGATAAAATTCCCATCTTTGTAGCAAAAGAACTACATAAATTGCCACCAGTAACCTTTGATCACATAGATGCAACAAGGTTGTTAAAAGATATTGTGTTACTACAGTCGGAACTAAAACTAATTAAGGAAACTTACGTTACGAGTGAGTACTTAAAAACCGAGTTGAATAACATGAAATATGCATCATTATTAAATGAAGAATACAATGTAAACAATAGACGAGGTGCCTATTTATTAGATAGCGGGCCGACCGGTTTTTTGAATATTGATGACGCATCCGCATCAATTAGGAATGCACTGGAGGTAGACGCAAGAAGTGCGAATCAGCAAGTGCTTAATTTTCCGTATTCGACAGTTACACAACCAACTGGTTTGCTGCATGAGTGTAGTCCTACCGCCGCCATCGCACTCAAAGCAGCTGATAATGCGCGCTCACAAAATATAGCGTGTACGCACACAGGCACCACAATTGCAGTGACGGAAGAGCTGATGGAACCGGCCGCTAATCACACCGTTATGAACACGGCTAGTGGTACGAACGTAACAAATAATGAGAAGTCAGTGGCGGAAATAGTTAGGTCAAATAGTGAATTGAAACCAAAAGTTTTCACAATATGTAATGAGTGGTCATTGGTACAGAAAAAAAGATACAGAAATAGGACGGAGGGCCTCAGAGAGAAAGCTTCAATTAAACCTGAAGATACATTCAGACCAGCAGATCTTAAAATCCCATTGTTCGTGTCAAATGTGCACAAAAATACCTCTGAGAAGGACATAATCGAGTATATTTTCATAAAAACCAACGAAAATGTTTCTCTTCAGAAAATAAATATGAGAACAGAAAGAAGTTACAGCGCCTACAAAATGACAGTTACGAAGCATAAATTAGATGTTTTCCTAAATGATGAGATCTGGCCAGACGGTGTGACATGTCGTCGCTTTATGCCGTACAAACAAGTTTATGATGAGAAGCAAAGAAATGTTTCGACTGATAATGTATAATGCTACTATGGTAACATTTAACTGCAAAAGTATAAAGCGGTCTGTGGACGGTATTAAACAGATATGCGGTTTTGCAGACATCATTGCCTTACAGGAGACGTTGCTGCTGCCTTGTGAAATATCCTACCTGGCGGACATTCACGAAGACTTTGGCAGCACTGGGACCTCTGCGGTGGACACCAGTGTGGGTATCCTCAAGGGTAGACCCTTTGGAGGGGTGGCGCTCTTATGGCGTAAATCTGTATTCTAGTTTGTGTCAGTGGTACAGTTTGCAAACCCTCGCATATCGGCGATTCATATTTCTACAAACGACCGGCCCGTGCTGGTTGTCAGTGTTTACATGCCTACGTACTGTGCAGAGAACGTACCTGAGTTTATAGACTGTCTAAGTGCGATTAGTGCTATTATTGAGGAAAGTAGTGTTGAATCTGTTTTCATTCTCGAAGACGTAAATGCACATCTAGGTGAGCGTTTTTACACTGAACTTTTGGAATTCTCTGCGGAACAGGCTTTGATATGTGCGGACACTAATAAACTGTGTTTATCGTCCGATACTTTTACTTTCGTTAGTGAGGCACATGGGTGTCGTAGATGGCTAGACCATTGTATTGTCACAAGTGCCGCGTGGCCGTGTGTTGTAGATATATATGTAAACTATGATGTGTATTGGTCAGACCACTATCCATTAGTTGTTACATGTAATTTTAATGTTATTGCACAAAATAGCGTATTGAAAAGTACACCATGTAATAAAGTTAAATGGGGCGATAGGTGCCCGGAGCACATAAATTAAAAACTATACATTTCCCATATGAATTTCAGAGTTGTTGTGGAAAAATCTGTCACAATGATTCCCATAAGGTTTTTGTCAATAAATTATATGATGATATAATTAATGTGTTACGAAAGGCTGCGACTACTACCTGTGTGTTGAAGAAAGGCAAACATGGAAAGTTATTATCAGGGTGGAATAAACACGTGAGCGAGTCTTACCCGGGTGCCAGGCGGACATTTAATACATGGGTAAGCTTCGGTAAGCCAGCTAGCGGGCCATTGTTCAGAGACATGATTGAAGCGCTTAAAATTTTTAAAGGTAAACTTAAGTGGTGTCAAAACCATCGAGATCAGATAAAAATAGGACCTGATGGCGACACACTCCACGAATAAGGATTTTAAGAACTTTTGGAAGTGTACAAATAAGTTTTATACTAGGCCTGGCATCCCAGTGATTGTCGGCGGTGTTTCTAGCCCTGAAGACATTGCTAATGTTTTTAAGGAACAATTTGTAGCAAAGTCACCCTTAGGACCCGCATGTCGAGGGTCCGGTGCTGAGACTCAGGGGATGAATATTTCAATTTTAATACTTTCTAAGGATATTGATCTTGCGATTAGGGGTATGAAGGGAGGAAAATCACCGATTAGGAGTATGACGCTCTCAGCGTGGAACATCTCAAGTATGCTGGTTTCCACCTTCCTAGAGTACTTGCAATGTTATGTAATTTGTGCATAAATCACTCACACTTACCCCCTGACATGATGAAGACTCTGGTGGTACCGATTGCCAAGAGTAAAACGGGGGATGTGTCTGAAATATCTAATTATAGACCCATTTCGCTAGCCACGATTATAGCATATTTGAACAAGTATGTTAAGTTACATGATGCTCAATTCGGCTTTCGTCCTGGCTTGTCGGCTGAGACTGCTATTCTTAGCCTCAAGCACACTGTTAAATGTTACACTGACAGACATACCCCGGTTTATGCTTGCTTTCTAGACCTCTCGAAAGCGTATGAGGTAGTGTCTTATGATTTGTTATGGCAGAAGCTAAAGGAAACGGGCCTACCACCAGAGTTGATATCACTGTTTAGGTATTGGTACCTTAATCAGAAAAATAATGTAAAGTGGGCGAGTGTATTTTCGAGTGAATACAGACTGGAATGCGAAGTGAGGCAGGGGGGGCTGAGCTCGCCCTTGCTTTTTAATCTGTACATTAATGCGCTGATCGAGAAACTCAGTCAAATGCTCGTAGGGTGTTACGTAGATGGTGTCAGTGTAAACAACCCAAGCTACGCCGATGTTATAGTGCTGCTGGCTCCCTCGATTTGTGCATTGAGGAAGTTGCTTGCCGTATGTGAAAAGTATGCGGCCACACACGGTCTGAGTTATAATGTGAAAAAATCAGAGTGCATGATCTTCAAGGCGGGTACAAAGTGTACAACTGTGGTTCCGCCAGTGTTACTCAATGGTATTCCTCTTAGTCGAGTATACCAATTCAAGTATCTTGGGCATGTGATTACTGAAAATCTTGGAGATGATGTAGACATGGAGAGGGAGCGTAGGGCATTGTCAGTCCGGGCGAACATGCTGGCCTGCAGGTTCGCTCGATGTACCGACGCGGTGAAAGTCACTTTGACTGTGGTTCAGATATACCCAAAGGGCTTGCAATTCTCTTCGTATCCAGTATAACAATGCCTACAGGGCGCGGTTACGTCTGCCGCGCTTCTGCAGTGCGTCAACAATGTTCGCTGAGTCTCGCACAGACGGCTTTGATGCCACATGGCGCAAAAAGACAGCCTCACTGATAAGCAGATTGCGTGGGAGCAGTAACAGCATCCTGAATGCAATAGGCAATAAGTTGGACAGCCCACTGGTGTGGAACCTTACCCAGGGGACTAAGTCCCTCTTAGATATTAGGTACTAACATAGTTTTTAAGATCAAACTAACGGTATTAATGTAACTTTAAATGTATTAATGTAATTAATGGATCAATGGTTGTCTGAATAAATATATATTATTATCTCCTTTATTATATTTTACAAACTAATAAATTACATTTTTAAATATTTAAAAAAAAATCTGAACAAAAAAAAAAAACTGTATCCCACCGGTATGGAGAACAGGGTCCAAGCTACCGGCGGTCAGGGCTCCAGAGAGAGGAACCTCCTGACAATGCGAGCCGTGTCCAGAAGTACCGCTTTCTGAATCAAGCCCTTGATCCAGCTGCCCAACGAGGGCCTCCTCAGGTGGTTGTCGAGGCTCTTGGCTATTAAGCCATTGGCTATCACGACTATCGGCACAATGATTGCTGAGTCCACATCCCACATGTCGACAACCTCGCGAGCCAAATCAAGATACTTGATTTCTTTATCTTTCTCGGCTTTCACGAGGTTACCGTCATGCGGGCCCGTTATGTCAACAATCATTGTGCGCCGCTCTACTCGATCCACCACCACTATATCAGGCTTATTGGCAACAATAGTCCTGTCAGTGATGATGGATCGATGCCAGTACAATGTGATATTTCCATTTTCGTGAACAACAATTTTTATTATTATTATTATTTCATTTTACTAGAGATTTTCACACCTTTGGTGACCGATTTTATTTTAGTACTCTTTATACGGCTCATTAAATGCTTCTTTCTTTTGTAGCGCTCGTTGGTCTAGTGGTCGCAATCGCTACTGCTGAGCATGAGGTCCTGGGTTCGATTCCCAGGTCGGGCAAGGTGTTATTGGATTTTCTATCTGGAATTTCTCAATAGCAACCCGAAGTCTGGATTTGTGCCCGGTTGATGGCAATAGGCTCGCCCCCTATTACATGGGACTTAAACATAACTGGCGAAATGTGGGTGTACATGTACACCTCTGCCCAACCCTTCGGGGAAACAAGGCGTGATGTTATGTTTATGTTATGTTCTTTTGTAGCTTTTTTTAGAAATCTCTGAAAACTTCTTTAGAAATGCATTAATTCCCATTTTTATTCCAGTTATGTCTCAATATGTTATGCTTAAAATATGTGCCGTTATTAGAGCCGAAAACTCTCTTATTTATAATAGCATGCTGTTTGATGTTACGTGACTTGCTTGTCAGAGATTCCAACCAAAAATTTCCTAAAACACGTCCATTTCCATCAGCCAAACTATTATGGTTTAATAAAATCATGCCGACAGCATTACTGGCGTGCGCCACGTAAACATTGGATGTTTGGCACACAAATATTTTGTAACCTGGATTAACACATGGGGTACCTACTTTAAATCCCGATAGTAAGTTCCCGGGGGATATTTTCCGATATCCACAAAAACTTCATAGTCAAGTCAATGTTAATTTTAATTGAAGAATTACGTTTAATCGTACTTATTAAGAAAGGAGCATGTAAATATAATTAATGGACGTAATTTTGGATGAACAGGTGAGAATTCCTCGTATACACGAGACAATGCACGATAGTGAACGGTGTTCACACAATGAACACATGTGCTGTTCACATATCAGCATTCGAATTCAAGTTTAATATCTTCTATGTATGTTGAGGTTCCTTGTGACTGTCATAAAGTAAATTAAGTTTATTTGTTTTGTTTTAGTTAGATTTTTAGAGTAACAAAATAATTGCACTGAATGTTGTTTTCGGATTGGCGGAGGAAGGTTTTGCTTTTACAACCAGCTAGATCTAGGTAACTAGGAGTCTAGTTAGCTGTTTATGGTCCCTTAACTGTCATTAAAAAGCTTTACTAGCTATCCCTATTGTGAGTATAAGTACAACATAAGCCAGGTATCACACAAACAATAATAACAATTTAATAACAATTTTGTCAAGGCATACAAAAATGCCGAATGTTATTGCTTTTGGGAATATTTAACGAAAAAACCTTTAAAGTTCATTTTCTAACAGAAAAATAACGTGGTCTGGTTTCACTTTCCATGTCAATTAATAAAGCGTGTTTACGGCGGTCGCCCGAGGACATCATACTGTCCACTTTAATGGATTTCAGATGTCAGTAAACGAAACAGAAACTGTGCAGAAAACAAATAAAAGCTGAAACAAGAAACAGGAACCGTTTGATTGGTAATAAACTGTTTTACGAACTTGGTTTAAAAGTCTGTCCTATTTACATTTGAAATGATTAAGTCTGGACTTTAAAAGAGACTGTGACCTCTGAGTTTGTTTCGGCCTTTTTTCTCAGAGTAGTCAGATAGGAAACGCCGATCTCATTTAGTTTTTAAAATATGATTCTCGTGTAAAAGTGTTTGTACAAACCTACTTACAGAAATAAAATCATTTATCATTTACATAAGCATAAGATTTGTTATAAGACTTATTTGTGTCGCGATAGTCGCCTTGACTTCTTCCATACGATGCAAGCCTACTGCGCATACGGAACTAAGAGCGAAGCTAGTATACAGGGTGGCAGGGATATCGACGCAAAAACTGTAACAATTAATACAGTACATGATTTAAGACCCCTAGCGTATATATTTTATCGGTTCCCAAAAAATATAAAAGTGCAATACCTTCGCTGTTAAAATGTATGGATCAGCGTTTTTTTTTGTAACCGAGCATCAAATTCAACGCTTTGGAGTACTGAATCCATTGTAACAGGTTGTGCATCGATCTCCCTGCCCCCTTGTATTTTATAATACAGCACACAAATACCCGTAGGTATTTGAGCAATAAATTGCTAAACTTAGTTGCAGAAGTGGCGGCACCCTCGTGAATAAATTTCACATTTATTCCGGACGCGTCCTCGATGCGACAATTCAGGGCAATGAAAGTGAAACTCATGTTTTGATTAATTGTTGTGGCGCCTACAGCGGACACGTGCTGACATGTTAATACCAAAGGAGAAAAACTAAGTAAAAAAAGAAGCGGTAAACTGGTATGATATCATGGAAATATAATTCGTATTAAGAATTATCATAATTAAAGCTTCATACTACACTTGTATTATGAAGCTTTAATTCTTTATACGTATACTTCCTGTGTTTTCATTTGCCATATTATCTTCACACCAGGTAGAGGCTCCATTACACAGGCTCCTTAAGTAACTTTTGGTTGGTTGATTTGGGTTCCTTAACCAACTTTGTATCTCCATTCACTAAATATATACAGTCTTATTACTATACTAGACACGGCATTTATAAAGAGGTACCTGTCTCCAGAGTGCAAGACCTTAATAATAAAATTATATAAAGTTCGGAGCTGGGACTCACTGTTAGAGAAATAAGAAAATATATTTCTAGAATTTGAAAACTGCAAAGTTTTAGTTTGTACATTCTCGATACAGCGTGCAGCGCCTTTTGTCTTTTAGATAAGCAACTCGTTTTCTTTGAGATTCTTTTCATATCTTCAAAATATAGCGTTATTTTCTGTTTACACTAGTTGCTTTTATAAGACTTGGGAGAAACTGTTGCGGCCAGTGGCACCTTTTAACGGTTTTTTTTTGGTTAGTTGAATGTCTTTTCTATAAGGGCTAAATACATACTCCGCGGTGGCTTAAAGTTCAACTACAGTCAAACCTCAACAGCCACTGTAACTTTACGACTTTTTTAGCGCAGCAAAGCGTCCCTTGGTATTTAAAGCCGCTTTAGTATCATAAAAGCAGCCTAGCAATTTGTCCATTTTTTTTTTGCTCGCCGTCCGCAAGCCCTCGCCTACGGTGGCCGGGAATCTGCAGATGAGTCCCGACGCCCAGGGCGTCTCCTGCGGCGACTAGGGGCGTGAAGGCACAAGGCTCTCTCCCTCACGCACTCCGCCTCCTCCTTCGCGAGCATAACTGCTTCGCAGAAGGAGGTGACGGCTTTCCATTCCCTCTCGCTCCGTTCCATGGGCTGGACCAGAGCCGGACGCGAGATATCGCCGCCGCCGATGGCCTCCACGAGGACACTGCGGTGCTCCGCCCAAGCTAGGCAGACCTCCACCGTATGCTCCACCGTGTCCTCCGGGCGATCCACACAATGGTGACACCCGGGCGTTTCCTCCCGCCTTATGCGAAACAGGAACCTCCCGAAACAACCGTGTCTGGTGAGGACCTGAGTCAGGCGGAAGGTGAGGACGCCGTGCCCCCCCCTCCAACCACTCCTCAAAGCGGGGACTTACCGCCGCTATTGTGGCGTGCCCAGCACTGGGTTGCGACAATCGCACCCTCCATGTCGCCATGAGATCCCGCCGGAGCTCTGTCCGCTGAACCGTGATTTCTCGCAGCAGCGGAGTTACACCCCGGCGTTTTAACTCCTCGCGCCACTCCTATACGTTCGCGAGGGCTTTTTCCTCCAGATCCTATGGCGTCCATCCGGCAAGGAGGCTTGCCGCCTCGCAGGAGTCCGTTCGGTATCCCCGGACCAGCCGGATGGCCATGACCCTTTGGGACGCGTTCAACCGGCGGGCTGGTCGGCGCCCCAAAGAACGGGCCCACACCAGTGCCCCGTAAATGGCCAGGGACCGCACGACTCCCGCGTAGAGCCTCCGGCAGGAGGCGTTTGGACCCCCCTGATTGGGCAAGAGCCGCCTCAAGGCATCCCCAGCCCGCCCCAGTCTGGGAGCCAATCATCGGAAATGCTCCACGAAGTTCCACCGGCTGTCAAGGACGAGTCCCAAGTACTTCATCGTCGACTCGATGCAGATGTGAACCCCTCCTGCCGTTATCTGGGAACCCGACTGTGGCACGTTCCGAGGACCATGAAAACACATGGCCTCGGACTTGTGCAGGGCCACTTGGAGTCCCAACTGCCGGATCCTCTCGATGATTGTCGCAACCCCGAATGTCGCTAGTTCGGCCGCCGGCTGGTGCGACCTCCCCTGTTTCAGGACCAGCGTGTCGTCAGCATAGTAAACTACGCTGACACCACTAGGGAGGTCGGCGCGCAGCACCTAGTCGTAACCGATATGCCACAGAAGCGGCTCCAGGACCGATCCCTGTGGGACACCGCACGAAATCTCTCGCCGGTTCCACTCTCCCCGGTGACCGGGGTAGATGACGGCCCTGTCCGTCAAATAGGCCTCCACCACACGACTGAGATAGGTCGGCATCCGGTGATACCGCAATGCCTTCCTGATGCAACTCCAGGGAAGGGTATTGAAGGCATTGGCGATGTCTAGAGACACTGCCAAGACGACCCCACCCCGGACAACAGCATCCCCCGTCGTGAGGGCTCGTACGCGCATGATGGTCTCCACCGTAGAGCGCCCCCTGCGAAAACCAAACTGGCTCTCCGCTAAGTCCGGTCCCACCCGCACCAGCCGCCCGACAAGGCGGTTTGCAATTACTCTTTCAAAGAGCTTGCCCACCTCGTCGAGCAGCACGATGGGCCGGTAAGCGGACGGAGAGTCCGCAGGGCGCCCCGGCTTTTTAATGAGGACCAGTTTTCGCGTCTGCCCTGGGGCGGGCGGAGGGGTCTGTCAGACTCTTACTGACTAAAAACCACCCCGGTGTTCCATCTCACACCTACGCTGGGGTCGCGGGGACACATAATTCTTCCGCATTCCCGGCTAGTGCCGGCCCGCTTGCGCGGGCCCCGTCTCGGGCGGGGGCAGTGAGGTGTACTCCCTCCGCAACGTCTGTGAGCGGCGCGCGCGGAACACTACGCGCGCCGCCTTCTCGGGTCCTGATGTTGGGGGGCGACGGATTCGGGGATTCCTGGACCCATTTAGGGGGGCCGGAAGCGGGCGTTGTCCGCCCTCCTCCGACGCCCGGTGCGTCTACTGCGGGCCGGGTCGAGAGTCGAGATCTCTCTCTCCCTTACCGCAGCCTCCTTCCGCTAGATGACCGTCTCGCAGAAGGAAACCACCGCGTCCTAGGACTCGACGCTGCCGACCATCGAACTCACTACGGTCGGCAGCGACAGGTCACTGCCTACTTCTGAGATGAGGGCACGGCGCGGCTCCTCCCAAGCGGCACACTCTGCCAGCGTGTGCCACGCCGTGTCCTCCCGGCAGTCGACGCAGTGGTGACTTTTTATGCGACACAGGTACTTCCCGAAGCAACCATGCCCCGAGAGCACCTGCGTCGCCCGAAACGTCAGGGAGCCGTGCCTTCTCCCGAGCCAACTTGCTGAGGCCGGCGTAGGGCGTGACAGCCTCACCCGCCATTCCGCCACCAGGACCTCGCGGAGCTGCAACCGACGCTGCTCGATATGTTGCTGCATCGGTCGCTCGCCCCGCTCCCGCGCTGCCTCGCGCCACCGGTACAGTGACGCGAGCACTTTCACCTCCAGGTCCCAGGGCGGTGATCTGGCCAGCGCACAACCCGCCTCGAAGGAGATCGTGCGATACCCCCTTATGACTCTGACGGCCATCGCCCGCTGCGGCAGGACAGCTATGCTGCCGGCTGTCAGGTCAGACGCCCAGATCGGCGCTCCGTAGAGCGACAGGCGGCGCTCGGGCCCCCCAGATTGGGAAGCAGCGTTGCCAGTGCCTCGGCCGCGCCCAACAACTTGGGCGCCAGCCGCCGGAAGTGGGGTCCGAAGTCCCACCGGTTGTCGAGCACCAATCCCAGATATTTCATGGTGGGCTCGACAGCGATCCGGACCCCCCCGACAACACACATTGTGGTCGGGGCGGTCCGGTCGGCGGCGCCCGCCGGGGGCCATGAAACATCATGGCCTCCGACTTGTTGAGGGCCACCTCCAGGCCGAGGCGCCGTATGCGGCTCACCATGAGTGAGACCGCCGCCGTCGCGAGCTACGCTGCCTCCCTGTGCGAACTCCCCCGGGCCGTGACCAGCGTGTCGTCCGCGTAACACGTCAGGTCTGCGGCCGGCGGGAGCTCACCTCTCAGCACCCAGTCGTACCCGATGTTCCACAGAAGCGGTCCCACGACCGATCCCTGCGGAGCACCGCACGACACCTGACTGGTTTCTGCCATAGGACGAATGGTGACTGCCCTAACCTGCTCGGCAGAGCAACCCCCAGTCCTAACGACGGCAACCACGACCTCTTCCTTCTTCACAGAGTCACCGCCGTCACCGCCGTCCTCGCCTTGCCGAGCACCTCGCGGTAAGTCATGCCCTTTCTTTCCGCTTCCGGCTGTAGTAGTGTTATCACTACAGCTGCGGACTTCGGGGCACGGAGCCTAGCCGCGACGCTTCACTCCTTGCACCGCTGCCGCCTCTGTTTTCTTTTAGCCGCCCTTGCTGCCTTACCCGACTTCCCCTTCTCCCCGACCATTTGCCACTCGGTGTCGGTCGGAGGAGATTTTGAAGGCGAGGACGGCTGTCTCGCCGTCAGGGCTGGGGCCCTCGCCGTCTGCGCAGCCACCCCACCTTTCCTGGTCTGGGGCGATGCCGTTTTCGCCAGGGGCGGGCCCGCCACGGCTCCACTTTGGGTCTGCCCGAGGACCCTGGTTTGGCCGCGGTGGCGGCATACGAGGCCGCCTTTCACTGGTCCGAGGCCGGCTGGCTCGCCGCTAGTTGAGGGCGCAGGACAATGGCCTCCAGAGCGGAAACCGACTCTGAAAGGCAGCCTGCCGCACCAGGGTCAAAACCCGGTCCTCGTCAGACACGGGCTGGCCTAGCCCATGCTGCGCCCTTCCTGGTTGCCCCTCCAGGAGGCCGGCTCCTTGGACCTTGGCCAGGTTTGCTCGGAGCTCCACATTCTCCTTTCGGAGACGCTCCATGGCGGCTGTCAAGCGGGCGACCTCCGGCTTCATCTCGGACATGCCGTCCGGCGGAGGCCCGAAAATAATAGCCTCCGCTGCCTCTATAATGGAGGCCGTGGCTGCAGATATGGCCTTGTCTTTTGAAGACCGAGTCCTCTTCAAGGTCATACCCTTGATCGCGGCAACCACGACCTCCGCAATCCTGGCCGATCGCTCTGATTTAGAGCCGCCAGCGGCATCCGGCTCACCACCTGACGACTCCGAAACATGTAATTTTATATTCTAGATAGCTATTCGATGACTTAAGTGAGGATTGAAAAATCGGCCCTTAATGTAAAGATATTTCCGACCTTACTTAGTATTCCGAGTATTCGGTGAAGAAACCATTTGACTTCAAATCCACGTTTTGAGACCGAAAGTATATCGATTAAATCAAGCGTATTACATTTGAGCATCCATGAATAAACTAAAGTAGGTGCCAAATGCTTTTGTTGCTAAGCTAGGATGTTCAGATTTGTGCCCTGTTTATCATAGTTAAAAATATTTCGGAGTTGTGTTACTTACTATTCTATGAGACCTACCATCAACCTACGTGTTTCATTACGATAGTGGGTGCAATAAATCAAGCGTATTACGTTTGGGCTTCTATGACTAAACAGACCGCAGAGCACAGACCACAGACTAAATAACGTGAGCAGAGCACGTGAAATTGTTTATAATAAAGGTTCACATGTGACGTTGTGCTTTATGGCAAGCTACGCGAGATTTACGAGTATAATCTTACGCAGCGTATTTGTTTCTATGCAGTAAGTATACGGCTTGTTACCTCCATTGTAAGCGTCAGATAATGTGAGATCACGTACCTGTAACAAAAAAAAATGCATAATTAAAAAACATGCGAAAAAGCTTGTCAGTAGTAAATATTGGTAATGTTTACTAAAATCTGTATCCTGCTATTTAATGTGAGTAATTTTGATCCTTTTATCTATTCAATGTCTAATTTCTAAAAATGTGGAACGGTAAGTTATTTCAGAAGCGGAGGAAGGAGAGCGATACATTTTTTTCTTCATACTACAAACTTTTTAGAAGGTTTTATATTTTTTCTGTCCATTACTCCGGTTTTTCAAAGACCTAAATGTGGTTTTAATATTGTTTAGGAACCAATAATATTCAACTTGTCTGTTAAAATGGAAGCCAAAAAAACTTTTTTCACTTCAGGAGCTCAAACATGTAGGGTTTGCTGCCTGAAATCAGTGAGCAAAATGCGATTTTGGTCGCTGAGTGAGACAAAGTAACTTTTTAATTTTTGTTTTCAGAAAGTCGGGTTAATAATACGATTCGAAACATTCACACTCTATCTGTTTCCCGCCATTAGAAAGAGAGAGACAAAGACCAGCCCTTTACGTCCAGCCATTTTAAAAACCGACCGATTGTTCAAACAATACCATAACAACCGTTTTCGCTGAGTACGCAGCCGCCAACCTACGTAATAAAGTGCAACCTAGCAATTAGATCAATTACATGTTATTCCATATAATTGTTTGTGAAGTTAGTCTTGATATCAGCCTTCAACTTAATACACTGTTTTTCTGTAATTAAATCATTTGTAATAAATAAAGTTTTTTTAAACTAAATTCCCGATCGCCGAAACATAACTGGCGCAGTCGGTAGGATCGCGACGCTCTAAGTTCGAATACAACTCTTCGGCATAAGAGTGACGGTTCTCAAATCGTTCCTTCGCGATCCGCAACGAACCTAACGTGCGGTCGGGCACCTGTATAGGAGTAGGAAGGTGTATCTCCGGAAACTTGGAGGAAGCTGTTGGCAGAGACAAGACTCGACAGGAGATGCAGTGGCTGCTTTGGTAAGTGCTCTCGCATTACCAAGTGTCCTTGCTCTATTTCCTGCCTTACTATAATTTGTGTATTTTATTTCTAGTATATGTGTGTCTGTCTATAAGCTGAAATCGCGTTAGGCACCCACTTACAATAGCGTTAAGATATTCCGTGAAATTCCGCGTGAAATACTACACCTCCATTGTTCTGTTCGAGTGCCACTAGACAGGCAACTTACAGTAAAACAATGTCGCTCAGAGATTATGATGCTAACTATAAACCGTACAAACTAATTGCAGATTTGATGCCAAGATATGATGGCAATCCAAAATTACTTAGATATTATATTAGAGAGGTAGAAAGTTTATTAACTTTTACTAGCGAAGCAGATCGTTGGCATCCGGCATTTATCTACCTGATTAAGAGTAGGTTAAGTGGTCCAGCTATCGATGCTATAGCATACGAAGAGTATCTTAGTTCCTGGGAGTCAGTTAAAAGAGCTTTGATTAGGCGCCTTGGAGAACCACGCAATGAGATACAAGTTATGCAGGAGCTCACACGAGTACGTAAGTCAAAGAATGAGGATTCTGAAACCTTTGGCAAACGGCTCCGTGAACTATTAGACACTTTATACTCTGTAGGGGAACATGGTAATAAATCTTATTATGAAAAGATGGTAATTGAACAGTATATTTTTAACCAGCTAGACTTTCATGTGTCATTAGGTGTTAGAATTGCGAAGCCAGAAACATTTGAAGAAGCAATTATTGCGGCTAGGCAAGAAGAGGCTAGGCTTGCATATAACAGGTCTAATAATTTTAATACTCCTTCAACATCCCAAGCGAAACCAAAGGAGTTGCCTAAGCAACAGCCTAACAATAGTCCTTTTTATCCTAATCTAGTAAACACACAAATGTCGCCATATAAGCCCCAACCGAATAACATGAACCTGGAACAGCGTCAACAATGGATACAGTCTTTGTTGCCCTGGAAAAACCGACCATCATCAGGTAACTTCAGACCAGGTGGCTCAGGTAATGTTAGAAGTGCAAACTTTAAGAACCAACCTAACGTTCCAAAACAACAGGTGAACCTTCCTGAGGTCTCATCGGACGTCACCATGCGTACGGCAGGTAAGCCAGAAAAACCACAGTTCGCATCGGGTCAGTTATTCTATATCCCGAGCCATATGGAAGGTCAGATGCAACCAATACCCATTGGTAGTGAGTATCTCGGTCAACTCATAGACACCAGTAGCGACGCCTTCGAGTCTAACATAGACGAACAAGAGGTAAGCCAAGAACAGGATTTTACTTTAAACCCCGATCAAGACAACCAGACATAATATCCATCAACTTACAAACTAAAAAATTTTTACCTTATATTGAGTTACCAGAATTCAACGGTAAGTTTTAAATAGATACAGGAGCCAGTCATTCTGTAATTGCATCAGAAGAAATTTTTGGTACAATTTTTGAATACTGTGTAGAAACAGAGCCATACCAAATAGTTACGGCACATAGCTCATCAGTTCACGACAAAGTAGTTTATCTGCCCTTGCCTCCTGCTTTTAATAGCGACGTAAGCCATACATTTTTAATATTTGATTTCGATACGAAATACAAAGGTTTAATAGGATTCGATCTTCTAAAGAAACTAAAAAGCAATATTGATTTAAACAGTAACGTGCTACGGACATCAACAGCACAAATACCAATTCACTTTAGCTCTCCACCGCAAAAGATAAAAATTGACCCTAGGTGTGAAAAGATAGTTACTGTTAAAACTAACTACATGGATGGGCAATACTTACACGATGATTTTTATTGGTCAGAAAACTTGAAATCACCGGCTGCTATAATTAACGTTACTAATGGTTGTTTTAAAACTTCTGTTATTAATTTTAGTGATGATAAAAAATATATTCCGGATAAGAGTTCAATAGAATTAGAATCATATAATGAGGCTAATAACATTCAAAGTCATAACATTAATACATTACAAGTGCAATCAGACATCGATCGTATATTAAATGAAAACCTAAAGAAAATTCGTACAGGGCATATGAATGAAGAAGAAAAGCGTGAAGTTACTAGGCTATGTTATCAGCATAGGGATCTATTATATTCAGAAGATATCCCACTGACGTTTACACACGCAGTTAAACACGAACTCAGACTAAGCGACAATACACCGGTTTTTGTACGTAGTTACAGACAAGCCCCTCAACAACGCGAGGAGATTCGTAAGCAAGTAGATAAACTTTTGCAGCAAGGCATTGTTAGAGAGAGTATATCCCCGTGGTCATGTCCCGTGCATATTGTCCCAAAAAAACCTGATGCATCAGGAAAAGTTAAATGGAGACTCGTAATCGACTATAGACGACTAAATGATCGTATAATCGAAGACAAGTATCCATTACCTAACATTCATGATATCTTAGATAGATTGGGGCGTGCCCAGTATTTTACGACCCTGGACCTAGCCTGCGGTTACCACCAAGTTGAGATGCATCCCAACGATATTGAAAAAACAGCGTTTACAACTGAACGAGGGCATTACGAATTTTTAAGAATGCCCTTTGGCCTAAAAAATGCGCCAAGTACATTTCAACGCTTAATGGATCATATATTAAGAGGAATAGATAACGTTTATACGTATTTGGATGACGTCATCATTACATCTACATCTTTACAACAACACATGGAAAAATTGAAGCAAGTATTTGATAGGTTTAAAACTCACAATTTGAAAATTCAATTAGATAAATCTGAGTTTTTACAGAAACAGGTTAATTTCTTAGGACATGAACTTACCAATGAGGGTTTGAAACCTAATAAGGACAAAATTAAGGCAGTATTAAATTTCCTTTTGCCTAAGACCCAGAAGGACATAAAGGCTTTCCTAGGCCTAGTTGGTTACTACAGGAAATTTATTAAAGATTTCGCCAAGTTAACTAAACCAATGACCGTATGTCTAAAGAAAAATAGCAAAGTTTTCCATTCCCCAGACTTTTTAGAAGCTTTTAATAAGTGCAAGCAAATCCTAACAAATGCCCCAATATTACAATATCCTAATTTTGATGAACCTTTCGTACTTACCACCGATGCATCGGATGTAGCATTAGGCGCAGTATTGTCGCAAGGCATTGTAGGCTCCGATAAACCGATAGCTTACGCATCTAGGACACTGTCAGACACAGAATCTCGGTATTCTACAATAGAGAAAGAGTTACTAGCAATAGTATGGGCAATCAAATACTTTCGTCCTTATCTTTATGGTAGAAAGTTCGTTATTTACACAGACCACAGGCCCCTTACTTGGTTAATGTCACTAAAAGATCCTAACTCTAAATTAACTAGATGGCGCTTAAAGCTCGCAGAATACGACTATAAAGTAGCGGATGCCTTATCACGCGTAAAAATATTTCACGGTAGTATTGATTCATTAGCAGTCAATTTAGATGATAATGAGGATGATGAAATAATCAATAGAATATTTGAGAACGCACGTAGTGTAGCTGAAAATGAAACGGAGACAGCTGTGCCACAAGATAATGACAATATCCAATCACTTAACCCTAGCGTTCCTCAATCTCATATAGGAACAGAATCAGATAGTATGAGCATAGTGTCAGCCGAACCCGAATTAGTCTCAACACGGCATACCCAACCAGATAATGATAATAAGGGCATACCTATAATATCAGACGCTATAGATAGACAGCTGAAACAATTTCACGTCAGATCAACACCTGGCTCAACATATAGAGTAGATAATAGATCCACTAACTCTAAAGTAGTTATTAAAGATGTTTTTATCCCAATCAATAATACGGAATCAGAGATTGTTAGATTCTTAAAGGAACACACAATTGCCGACCGAGTGTTTCATTGTTATTTCTATACTGAAGAATTGTATCATGCTTTCTCCAGAGTCTATACCACTATATTTAATGAGCGTGGCCCAAAGTTACTTAAATGCACCACGCGTGTGACCCTAGTAGAAAACAAGACAGAACAACAAGAGTTAATTAAAAAATATCACGAAGGAAAAACAGTACATCGCGGTATTCAAGAGACATATAAGCATCTGCATAGAAACTATCACTGGCCCAACATGTTACTTACCATTCAGAGATATGTTAATCAGTGCGAGATCTGTTTGCAGTCTAAATATGAGTGCAATCCTCTAAGACCACCTTTAGCTATTACTGATACACCGCGCAAGCCAATGGAGCACATATTTATGGACCTTTATTCAACAGGCGGAGTAACATTCCTCACAATCATTGATAATTTCTCTAAATACGCTCAGGCAGTTCCTCTAAACGCATGTAGTAGTGCATAGTACATATAACGGAAGCATTGCTAGACGTCTTCTCGATGTTAGGTTTACCAAACAAAATAACCACGGATTCAGATACTAAGTTTGAAAACGACGTCATAAAAGATATATGTGCCTTACATAATATTCATATACATTTCACGACACCGTATAACCCTAACTCTAATTCACCCGTTGAACGCTTACATTCTACATTAGCTGAGATAATTAGAATACAACGAATGACCAATAAAGATGATCCCATGCAGCTTATCATGAAGTATTCTATTATTGCATATCACTCTATTCATTCAGCAACAGATTATACACCTCATGAGCTATTATACGGACACACAGCATCCAGAAACCCACTAGAATTGTACTATCCAAAAGAATTCTATCAGGATTACGTTATTAAGCACCGGGCTAACGCCGAGGCAGTTCAAGAATGTATCGCAGCATTTATGTCTAAGAATAAGGAGCAGGTGATTTCTAAACGAAACCAAGAAGCAGAAGAAATCAAGTTCAAGGTAGGTGAGACTGTTTATAAACAGGTAGCAAAGTCAGCACGCAGTGACAAAACTAAGCCTGTCTTCAAAGGACCCTACAAGATCATCCATCTTCATCCAAATAATGTGGCTGAAATTATAGGTAACCATCCAAACTCTAAATCTATTAGAGTACACTTTAAGCTACTACGGAGGCCTCATCTTGTTGCAGGACCCTCATCTCAGGAGCCGTCGTGCTCTACGCAACAGGAACCGTAACCATTGACCCGGTAAATAATGAAAATGGAATCCTTCTCCTTAAACAAGGACAGCTCCTTAAACAGGACAACTACTTTAGTCTCGCTTGCGTTAACAATATTACAGACCTTCATTTTACGTCCATCCAACTTATGGCGTTATATGAAAACACTAAAGCAGCTGAAAGTGTAATGTCAGGAGAGTTACATAAAACGTACAGAAATCAAATAGAGTATAGCTTAAATCAAATAGGTAAAAAGATGAAGTTTCTAAGCCCGCAGGTTAGAAAAAGACGCGGACTGATCAATGGGTTAGGTACTGTCGTTAAATCCATAACTGGAAATCTCGATCATGATGATGCAGCAAAATTCGAAGAAGAAATAATGAACATGAGTAATAGAACTAGTAACGTTCAGAACATGCAAAAAAAATCCTTAGTTCTAGCACAAAATACAATAAACGAGTTTGGCAATCAATTGAGCAAATTGAATAGAAATCAGAAAAATTTAGCCAGCTTATTGCAAAAAATTACACATAACAATAACGACGCAACTAATCATATACATTTCTTAGACTTATACGTACAGATAGATTTTAGTTTACAGATTATCTTAGATAGGTTGATGTTGTTAGAAGATGCCATGACATTCGCACAACTAGGCACCATGCATCCTAGTATTATAAGTCCTCAAAACTTAATAGAGGAATTAATCAATCTAAGTAAAACTTATTCGTTTAGACCAGTAGCTATAATTAGTCTTAGTAACATTAATTGAATAGAAAAATCAATAAGAGTTAAGGCCTATAGTACAGTACACTCCATATACTTTATCCTGGAAATCCCATCAGTCGCCCCACAAAACTATGACCTAGTTCATCTCTACTCCATTCCAAATAAAAATAACCTAACTATTATCCCCAAATCCAAATACCTTGCGCTTGGGAACGATGAGTACGCCTACCTAGAAGAAGACTGTCAACCTCTGACCGAAAACATCCAGCTTTGCAAGTCTCTGGACACTAGGAGAATTGAAGACACCGAAGACTGCATCCCATCTCTCATTCAGCATCGTCAAGCAAACTGTACACATGCCAAGATGAGCCTAAGAAGAGGAAAAATTCAAAAGATCGGAGATAACAATTGGCTACTTATCCTGAAAGAACATGAAATCGTTAAAACACAGTGCAAAACTAAGACAGACTATAAAAGGTTAATTGGGATTTATCTCGTCACATTAACAGAAGATTGTGAAATTAACGTCATGAACAGAACATTGCAAGCACATACAGACACAATCGTCATCAATGAGGTCGTACCATTACCAGAGCAACATCAGGCCCTAGAAGAAACTGTGCAATATGATCTACAACTAGAAGACATCTCACTAGACAGCATTCATGAACTTATCAACAAAGCAAGTGACCTCTCCATACCAAATGACATTAATTGGCCAATGATGATGGTCACACCGAGTTGGACTACGGTACTCCTCTACATCTTATTAGTAGCAGCATCCTGGAAGCTGTACCAATGGAAGGTCAATAAGATCTCAGAGGACATCAAAGGCAGCGAGGAGACCAAAAGCAGCGTGGACGCCGCCAGAAGCAAGAGTTGCTTCTATCTTATGGAGGGAGGAGTTAACTCATCGTAACAACCGTTTTCGCTGAGTACGCAGCCGCCAACCTACGTAATAAAGTGCAACCTAGCAATTAGATCAATTACATGTTATTCCATATAATTGTTTGTGAAGTTAGTCTTGATATCAGCCTTCAACTTAATACACTGTTTTTCTGTAATTAAATCATTTGTAATAAATAAAGTTTTTTTTAACTAAATTCCCGATCGCCGAAACAGCATAGGGGAATAAATAAAATAGGTGCTATACCGCGAGAAATTGAAACTTTCTTAAAACTGGAAGAGCCTCAGCTATACACGGGTCACAGCTTTGGGAGAACTTCGGCAAACGCTCTTGGCTGATTCCGGAGCCGATCTTACCACTTTAAAACGTCACGGCGGGTGGAAGTACAATACGGTTGCAGAAGGCTATATTGAAACCTCAATAGAAAATAAGTCAAAAATCTGTAAGCGTATAGTGGAAACAATAAGTCCGAATTCGACCTCGGATCCTTGCTCTCACCCACGCCCATCCACTTTCAACGACGCACTGTGTACCTATACAGAAAGCTAATCAGAGTGAACATGGTAAACGTTGGTGTTCACCGTTGTTCCTTCTCAATCCGCCACCGAAACAGAAGCCTTAACCCCAGATAATCAAACTCAACTCAATGCAACTATAACGTTGCCAAATAAATCTGTTACATATAATTTGAAGAATTGCAGTAATTTTACTTTTAACTTTTAAAATGTTACATTTTATTTAAAGTTATGTGTTTTACTTTTTTTTTTGGGAATGGCATCTCGCAGGTCAACCTATGAGGTTGTCTTCTGCTTAAGCGGACTTGCCTGTGCTTGCCCTAATAAATTAAGGCCACCAGCCAGGACTTAAACTTAAAAACTAAGCGACTACAATGGATATTAACCTTTCTGAGGAAGCGGTTCTGCATCTTATGGAGATGACGTGGGTGAGCGTGCGCAAATACAACGCAGGCATAGGTCATGATGGGACGGATGACTGCGGTATAGATGCGCAGCTTGCATTTTAAGTGACAGTTTACAACGGTCTGTCAGTATGAAATGAAGTCTACCAAGAGCGAAGGAGGCGCGCGCGCGAACCGCCTTAACGTGCTGCTTAAAGGTGAGGTTTTGGTCTAGGATCACGCCTAGGTACTTTGCTTGCTTCTCCCAAAGGATCGGCTTGCCGTACATAGTGTTCGGGCTGGGAAGAGGGAGGGAGAATTGACGACGTCTCGAGAATGACGTCTTGCTGTCTATGGTTTTATTATTGTTACAGTAATTGTACTGTCTTATGTAATTTTGACGTTCGAAAAGTGCTGATTCTCAGCCTAAATTGAATAAATTAGGCTGAGAATTGATTGATTGAGAAGAGAACCGCCTAACTCTTATCGGGGTTGACCTCGATTCTCCATTTCCGGAACCAAGCGCCTAAGACGTTTGCGGAGGTTTGGAGAGTACGAGCTATAGCATTGGGACAGTGACTGGTATAGTAAACGGCAGTGTCGTCGGCGAAGATAGCCAACTGAGCCTTTTTACCCTTTGGGATGTCGCTGGTGAACAGTGTGAAGACTAGAGGAGATATAACGGAACCCTGAGGGACACCGGCGCGAATAGGGTGAGGGGACGAGAGTGCACCCTCGATGCGATGTCGGAAGGTGCGATTCGACAAAAAGTCTCGTAAGATGAGCACGAGACAATCTGGCACTCCTAGTTGGTAAAGCTTGTATAACAAACCTTTGTGCCAGACTTTGTCGAAGGCTTTCGCTAAGTCGAAGAATAGCACACCCGTCGTCGCGTTACGCTGCAGACCAGCGCACAAGTGCTCTACGATACGGTGGATCTGGTGGATACTCGAGTGTTGGGGTCGGAGAAACCAAACAGCTCGTTGGGAATGAGGCGCTTTGCTTCGGCATAGACTTTGAGACGCTTATAAATAAGCCTCTCGTAGATTTTGCCGAGAATATTGAGTTAGCTAATAGGGCGGTAACTAGAGGGCTCAGACTTTGGCTTGCCTGGCTTTGGGATACCGATGACGGATGCTTTTTTCCACGCTTGCGGGAAGATGTTGTTGCTCCAGGCGCCATTGAAGTTGGCGGTCATTAGTATTATTAGAGTGGCAGGAAGGACTTTTTATACTTTATTGGTAATACTGTACGAACCGGGGGCTTTACGGGCGTGGAGCCCTTTAATGATGTCGTGCACTTCGACTAGAGTGACGGGAGGCAGAGGATCATCAGGGTCAATGGGTGGGAGGGAGGCTCTCCGTTCGACTTCAGCGTCGACCTTGTTTAGGTGAGCTTGGTCTACTGGTTGAGAGCTGGGAGAACATTGAGACTCTAGGCTGTTAGCAAGACATTTGGCCTTGTCTGTACTGTCTCTTGTCGGGGCGGATGAGGGGAGGTATAGAGACCTCCTTGGAGGAACGCAATTTCCTCCGAAGGTTCCAGAAGGCTTGGTGAGTGGGCTCGTGTTCACTGAGCATCTTGTTCCAGCCCTCAGAGCGAACCTCCCCTATGCGTTTCTTTACAGCACGCTGTAAATGGCACATGTTCGCTTTGTTCGCGTCACAAGGGAAGGAGTCGTGGGCACGAATGGCCGCGTTCTTCTCGGTTATCAAGTCACGTACGTCAGTAGGTATTTTCCAGCAATGGTCTTCCATCACCGGAACTTCCCGTGAACAATCCGTTAAAACGGATTTAACGTGCTCAGTGAACGAGTTGATTGCGGCCGTCGTTTCGGCGGCTGACACTATGTGATCGGGGATGTTGTTCAATTGAGGCGACGTGATGGATTTCAGTCTTTCACTTATTTTCCTCCAGTCTGGGTCTGAGGGGGCCGGTTGGGATCGATCGGGCCCGAGTAAGGGGCATGATGCATGACTACTGGGCGGTGGTCAGAGTTAAGCTCGTGGAACGTCTCTATAGATTGCAAACGGAGGTTCACATTCTTGTGCAGTGCTACATCGAGTACATCAGGAAGATGGTCGGGATTTCCGAGGAAATGGGTCGGGCTCATTGGAGCGATGACGTCAAAGTTAAGGGATTCGCCTAACTTGAAAACGATCGTACCTCTGGTAGAAGTCGTGCTACTATTCCACGCCGGGTGTTCGGCATTAAGATCCCCCGCCAAGATGACGGAGTCACTAATACCGAAGAGGGCAGCGTAGTCCTTTTGTAGAGAAATGGGATCCTCCGGACCATTGTCTGGTGGGATGTAGGCGGAGATGATGGTGATCGGTTGGTGACCGGTCATGCCGAGCCGACAGGTGGAGGTCTCCACATTGGAGAATAGAGGAGGTGGGTCTATAGGGATGCAATACAAAGATTTCCTAAAGTATATAAGTGTGCCACCCTTGTGGCATCGAGACCTGTCAATGCGAACTAGTTTATAGTTGGCAATGTTCGGGTTTCGGTGGTGACTGGCTTTTAAAAGGTTTCCTGTGTGAGGAGGATGTCTAGCTGGTGGTCGCGGAAGGAAGCAGCGATCTCATCGCGTTGACCTGAAACGCCATTTGCGTTGAAAAAGCCTAATTTAAGGGACCGGGGTTTGGAGCAGTTTACTCTCGTATTATCCATTGAGAATTAATATTTGAGTGAATTGAGGACTTGCGCGATCTCGGGATACGCGTTGAGGATTTCCATAAGGCGACGTGCGTTGACATTTGCAGCAACGATTTCTTCAGCCATTTAATACGCGGCGGTGGTGAAGAAGGCCGCGTATGTACTTAATATAATTTGGGCGCTGTTTCGGCCCTGGGTTCCCTGAGGTGCCACTGGAGAGGCCGTAGGGGCCGCGGGGGCTACCGAAGGCGCTGGGATAGCGGAAGCCATCAGCTCCAGCGCTGATGGCTTCCGCCATCCCAGCGCCTTCGGTTGAGCGGGTTGCGCGGGTTTAGAGGTCCCCGAAGCTGGAGCCTTAAGGTGAATTAGATTAGCCCAGGGAGAAGGCCTCTGCAGACTAAGCCGCTCCGGCATCAGCGCGGAAGGAGTATGTGTGTTACACGAGAGCAAAGTTTTTCTTATCTCGTGCCTTTGAATCCCTGGCTGCACACTCAGGATCAATGTAATGGAATCCAGCTATTTGGTGGCATTATTGAAGAAGAAATAAATTAAAATTTTCACTGTATTTTTATGACCTAAATGAAAATGCTTAGCTAAACTCTGTGCGAAAAATACATACGTACGCCATAATTCCCCACAGGGCGAAGAAAACTTTTATTTGCATTCAGTTTACAAAAAAAGCCCATCATCGATCAGCGCCCCCTGTCCTACATCTCTCTCAGCGTTCCCCATTTCTTTCCATTCCTCGCAGCAGCTAATAAAGCAAACATTCTTATTCAACCCGCGTGTATACTTTGTGCGTATCACAATCTTTTGCAAAGAAATTTCTGTAGTGCTAATCTGTAACAATCTCACCATGAAAACTTAGGTGGAGTGAGAGTCAATCCCTAGCATCATCATCTAGGGATTGACCAAGACGGGATGACACTGACAGCTCACTCCATGCAAGTCTTCACGGTGAGATTTTTACAGAATCGACATGCTGTTTAAATTATTTGTTATCTACGTAGTTAAAATTCGATTTTTTCTGGGGGATAGTACTATGAAGTCGTATATTTTCAGGGTATGTTTGCAATTTCAGACTGTTTTGTTTAATTTTCCTCGTATATCTACTCTAGGCATTGTTAAACATCAAGGACGCGTCACGTTTAGGCACATTTATTTACCTGAAAACGAAAATAAGAAATACCCCACTCTCTCACATTAAACCCCTGTTTTTATTTTTAAAGAATACGCTAAACTAAACGAGATTTTTTACGCCCACGCATTTAGCGCTTAGTGATCTATAGAGTGTTATGCATGTACCTAGGTTTATCGTTTGTTAACGCAAGAACTTGAGGTTTCTTTAGATAGAGGTGATAGATTTCATTATTATAATATACTAGCTGATGCCCGCGACTTCGTCTGCGATCCAGAGTAAAGAGTAAAAGTCTACACAAAATGTATCAAATTTCATTCAAATGCGTTCAGCCGTTTTAGCGTGAAAGCGTAACAAATAAACATACAACTTCAACAAACTTACTTTCGCATTTTTATATTAGTTAGGATTAGGTTTTTTGTGGTTTTGCTACAATTATCTACATATAGACTATATATAGCAGTCTGTAGTAGTATCTATATGAGGTCCTGGGTTCGACTCCTAGGTCGGGCAACGTGTTATTGGGTTTTTCTATCTGGAATTTCTCAGTAGAAGCCCGAAGTCTGGATTTGTGCCCGATAGATGGCAATAGGCTCGCCCCCTATTACATGGGACTTAATAATAACGGGCGAAATGTTGGTGTACCATAGGTACACCTCTGCCCAACCCTTCGGGGAAACAAGGCGTGATGTTATGTTATGTTTATCTAAGTTACTCATGTGCGGTTCTGAGTTCCAAATCCTCAAAATTAATGTGTCCCAACAATGCGAGTTACTTTTGTTGTTTGTAGATCATGGGGCCGACATAGATGTTGTATGAATGGAAAGAAAACCATCTTTTTTTTTTTCTCAACGATAATTTTTAAAAACGTCCATGTATAACTATAGAACAACGTGTGCGGTTGGGGAACCCCTTTGGGAACGATGTTCCTTACGCGATACTCGCACGCACATACACTCGAAACAGACAGAGAGCGACACAGTGTGAATTTAATACGCGATTTTAATACAGAGCCATCAATTTTATAGCTTTAGAAGCTCTCATACAGTTGTCGAAAACCATGTACCCTCAATAACCATGAAAACGATCAATAACTCCAGTTATATAGAACTAATACACACCCATGATGAAAAATTAGAAAATTATCGCAGCCGCTATTTTGATTTTCATTTCTACTTGACTATATGCTTTATACTCCTCAGTCTGTACTAAACTATTAAGCATATAGAATGTCACAGGGGGCATAACGCTTTTACTTTACCTAACCATTTCTACCAGTTTACTCCTACTGCTAGTCGCGATGAAGAACTTCGTTTGTGAAAAGGTTAGTCAAATGAAAAGTACAAACTACACTGTCTGTTTCTATCACTTCTACTATTTTAACAGCTCTAAAATCTCTCGAAACATTTACACCAATTTACGATTCCAAGTGACGGATTCAGGGGATTAGGAACAAGCTCTCGTCGCGGACAGTGTTTGAATTAAACTTTAATTGGCAACGTTCAGTAAAAATCACCGGATGGGGACATACGACTCTTTATCATGCAACAAATCTCTCTCTCTCTCTCTCTTTAATCATGAAACTCTACTCGCCTTTTAAAATAGAGTTCAAACTTATATTCAACTTACGACCATCAGTCTACATACATATATTTCGGATGCATCTCATTGCCAAGTCTGAATCAGCAACACATTACACTTTAGCTGTTATTTAGTCAGTTATTTTTTAAACTTGCCTAGTAACACCGGATGCCATTCCAAGAAAATGCAGGTTTTCGGAGCTACCGGACATATTGGATCATAGATCGTTATTTAGTTACCATTACAGTATGAGCTATTTCTGTTTTACCATTTCATTAATCGAGGCTGTTTTGTAGAATGAGGTTTATGACATTTTTTCTCAAAAACAAAATACAACTTATTTACTATGAATAAAAAACACTGGTTGCATACATATAAAAGTTCCTTGGAAAAATCTACTACTACAAATATGTTTGAAGGTAGAAGGAGGAACAATCATTAACTTATCATTATGTTAATTAATTAAACTATTCTAAAAGACATAGAGTTTATTTAAATCAATTTCAACATTGTCGTGATTTGTTCTCATTTAAGTGTTTTAAGTTGGTGTTGTTTTTAACTTTAAGTCGTCCTTCAGAGTATTTTAATTAATATAATATGTGAGTTGGGATCAAAATATCGTAAGTTTTTTTTTTAGATTGATGAGATTTATCTAGGGTTCATTTTGAATGCCACTGAAATGATAAAGCGTTTCACCGAAATCAGCCTTACGTCAGCGAAATTAAAATGTAAACACTAGAAAGAAATAGCTTCGTGGCACAAGGTCACAAGGCACCCTGGGAATGGGTAGCTGAGATATTGCAAAGAATTCGATTTACGTCCTTACGCGATTACGTGCCGGTACGTGGTCTCCATTCGAAAACTCTTCTAGCCAGTTCTACGCGCTATGTGCTCTGCCCAATGACAATTAAACTTGCTGATACGTTGGGTTACGTTGGCAACCTCCTATCGCCTGCGTTTCTGAGTCGATCTCGCAGAGGAACCCTTTTTGAAAAGATTATGGCATATGGCATTGACTAATAGTTGACAAATAACAGATTTGACAATGGCCATGCGAATCGTATTGGGGACAGCCACCGCGATGACAAATTTACTTGTTTAACATTTTTAAATATAAGTAACTAAAATCTTAATTCAAATTTATGTGTCGCTTCTTCTTCATAGAAAATGTAGCACTATGCATGTAGCATGTGGTACGTGTTTTTTTATTATTTTTATTCGACTGTGTTTTAACGAGGAATTCACCCAATCATTATACCGAAAGTGTTCTAGGCTTCAATCAAATTTGAACAATAACGGATATTGTAACAGAGATCCAAATTAATACTTAATCCAGTTATGTTAAACGGCATAAAATGTTTAAAAGTTATTGACAAGAATAGATTTACTGTTTGAAAACACGAATCTCAAAATGAAATGGTTGTAAACTCCGGGCATTAATTTTAAAAACGACACTTAATTAATTAATTTTTCGATTACCCTTTGAAAAGCCGTTTACAGTAAAGTTTAGTAAACAAACTTAAAAATTTCTAGGCAAAGCCATCAACAGGAACACGATTTAGACCGCCAACCATTACGAGTACCTAATTGAAAAATATAAGAAAATGTTAAATTACCATTTCCCTAAATATCACGTTATATGAAACTGTTGTAGAGGAAATCTTTCGTGTAATAGGCTCCTTTTATAATTATTGATAATGGTGCCGATTCTCTTGTCATAAATGCCTCTAGACTAGACAAAAATCATCAAAATTTTGTTTATTCCTGCCAAACGATGATTTCTCATTATGAAAGTGACACAACTTATATATGTTTTTGTTAGATAGCACTAAAATGGCATTGAGTTTGAAGTTTTTCACCTCAAATGATTGTGTTGCTAAATCTAACTATTTTTAAACGCGATTAAAAAGGTGTGGTTTTTTTTTGTCATGAATTAAAATTCACACCAAAACCTCGACTTCAGGTGCAAAAATAGTGCTGCATCTTTTTTTTCTTTTGCTTATAACTATAAAGTGGTGTGTGTCCTATCGCAAACATAATTAAAATTTTGCTCCCTTTATAAAATCCATAAACCCCCAAAACTCAACAAGCTGTGAATATTTTTCCATATTTTGCATAAAAAAATTGAAAAATTGCATTTAAAACACGTCGAGACTGCACCCTCCTGCGTGCCACCGGCTCTAAAAAATATACACGAGGTAGAACAAACTAGTACCGTAAAAAAAGTGTAGTACCGATTGTCAAATTAGATTTTAGGTGTGTCAAAATTGTTTTTAAATTTAGAGAATTTATTTTGCAGAATTGCTTTAAGATTCTCATAGCCAAAAGTCGAAGTCAAAGCGTTTATTTCATATAGGCACTAAAAGACACTTTTGAACGTCAACATTTACATTTAAATATAATTGATTCTAGCCGCCCCTTCCAAAAGGTAGTTTCGTATGGAGAAAAATGGGCAAGAAACTTCACCGTTACTCTTTTAATATTTTGTATACATTAAATATTATACAGATAAATTAATCACGTGATAGGTACATGGTTTACATATTTACAAACATTGCATATGATTTTTCTAAAATATTAGTAAGGAATAAGTCAGTGTGTGAGGAAAGTAAAAAAAACAAATTAAACAAGTCAGTAAGCAACTAGCATGATTTTGTATATTTGCCAATGCTTCAATATTTATATTTCAGTGCATTTTGAAAATTATAACCACAACACTGATAATTAACAGATTTAAACATTCGTCACTAACCAACAACGTTCAATTAGGTGAATGGTCGTAACGAATTGCATCTACCTCAAATAAATCGAAATAATTTACTGTTTTCTATGGTCTACCTACAAACTTTTATTATTTATGTAAACAAGATGAAAGAGACGAAAGTATTGAACGATTATCGAACCACTCCTAGTAATTCCATTAACACGAAAAAATATGATAATTTTAGGTATTATTAATGACATATCAAAAACGATTAATGTATGTTATTTGAAAATAACGTCAAAATTAATAGGCAGGCGCGCGAGCAAATACATATATTTTCAATTTTGTTATCACTTGTAACGCATTTTTTTTCTAATTGCAGTAAAAAGAGCCAAAAAATAAAATGCTGTTTTTTTTATAAATATTATTTTTATTTCAAACCAAAATAAATAATGGCAATAAAACTGCGCTGCATCTTATGAGATCAGAAACTAAGCCGGCGGCTTTCCAGTCCAACGCTTGGCGCCTACTGCTAACAGCTCATATTAGATTAACTAGAATTTTAGCAATGACATAAACTAACCAGGTCATGCGCATGATGCGTGTCTAACAAAAGCAACGGAAATATATTTCTGTTTCATGCAGTGCGATGCGAGTACGCGAAGATACGTCAGTGTGGCGATCTTTGTGGTGTGTGTCATTTATACACATACAATCGTACCGCTAGTTCACAGCAATACGACTCTTAACATGCCTATCCACCTTTGATCGCTTGCTGTACTTTAGGTAGTCTGAAAATTGGTTGATAAATTTTTTTATTTTTATTTCTAGTGTTAAAATAATGTCTATCACTTATTTTATTAAAAGATGCAGATTTTTTCTTACATAGATAATATTTCCATAAATGAACTAGCAAGGTACCGTCATTATATTAATCTTCTTAAATAATTCCTTCTTTAATAAGAGATTCGCGGCGACGTAGATTGTAAATGACTCTGACAGCTCTCTTTTGCAAAATTAAAATGCATTCAATGTCAACAGCCCGACCCCACAGTAAAATGCCATATGACATAATACTGTGGAAGTAGCTAAAATAAACAAAACGCGCGGTTTCTACTTCTGTTAATTGTCTTAGCTTTCTAACAGCCTATGCGGCCGAGCTTATTCGCCCCGCTCGAGATGTTATATGAGGTCCCCATTGTAACTTCTCGTGTTGCGTGATTCCTAGGAAAACTGCTGATCCCAATATAGTTGGGAAAAGGCTAGGCTGATTGATTTATTGGTGTCTAATCCTGTGAACATACTTTCAAGTGATCTGAATTTAAATAATAGTTAAGTCTTTACTAAAGGAAGCAAAATTATTGTGTACTAGCATTAACTAACTTTTTCTGGCACTATAAAATAAAAATCTTATTTTATCGAGGGAGGTAACGAAGCAAACCTAGGACGAGATTAGATTTCCGTATTACAGCAACATTAGCATTCAGTTTCATTCGAGACTAATTGTGTGGTTGTATATGTAATTTTGTACTGCACTCCGCAGAATGTGGTTGACGTAATTTAAATACAGTCAGCCTCAAACAGATGTATAAATGATCCTGCAAAATAAACGTTTTTCGAATAGAAGAAACACAATGCAATGCATATCTGCATGATTTTATGCAACACAAATCAAATCATTTATCAATTTCGTGTCCACCACTGTTTGAGTTGTTTGAGTTCAACAACGCTCGTTTGATACTTGATACGGACATGAATCGTAATACCATGAAATTATTAGGTACTATATATGTAGTACATACGGAGAGCGATTCGTTCCACATAATAATATCTGAGTGGATTTGACATTGCATTTGTGTTGCGTTTAAAATGTTATACTACAAGTATTACTGCTGGGTAGTTCTATTACCTCATTTATTGTTTATTCTACTTGTTGTTCATTTATTGTTTGTTCGTTTTCAGGTTAGTAAGAACCGTAACTGGATTAAATAGTGAATGTTTTTTTAAAGTTCTTATGTAGATTGGGACATTTTTAATAATTGGACAACAACATTCTGAGAATGTACTCAGAATCCTCCAGTCCTCTGTTATCTGCGTGCTACGGAGGAATATTACCTAACATTTAACGTTTTCTGTTTAAATTGTCTTTCAGTATAAGCTGGCAATTACCGAAATCTTTTAGGCCTACTGGGTCCGTTTTTAAATTTTATTCTAATTACCCGGCGGCAAAGGCAGGGGTTTTTCAAGCGGATATAAGTATCTTTGTATCTTCGTATTTGGGATTATTTATAATCTCGAAGCATCCTAACGGCTGACTCATCTAGATTTTGATTTGAGACGTCAAGACGCAATGTCTTGGAAAAAAAAAAGTACCATGGCCATGTGGGGTAATAAAATACAGAGGTTAAGGGCAGGTTTTGAAAACAGACTACACTAAATAACGATTTTATTTATTACGAGAAACGAAAACCTTGGTCTGTTATTGCTAAAATAATTATTTTACACAAAACATAGCTAAAAGACCTAAGCGAAGGTGAATTTTCCCAACAACTATCTGAATTTTAAATGAGAAACCCAGCATAAAATATCTTCAACGGCCGCAATTATTTCAGAACGTGGCCTTTTCCCGTTAGAGTTATGTTATAGCCAGGGGTAATCGAAAGGCTGTCACGCACAAGTAAGCATCCATAGATCATTATCTCCTCCTCTACCCAACACTATCGCATAAGGTTTTATGCGAGGAAAGGAATGGAAAGGGAATTAATTCACTACCTGAATTAATTCAAAATTACTGTGAAATTTTTTTCACTCTTGATTTAAAAAACGACTCTCGTATTCACTAGATGATCTACTCTACACTAGTCTACTCAATAGTATTGTTCTGACATTCAAATTCGAGATCGCGAGTCACAAGTTTGTCTAATGTCTCAACATTTGTTTGTTTGTTTGGCATCTCGCAGGTCAACCTATGCGGTTGTCGTCTGCTTAAGCGGACTTGCCTGTGGTTGCCCTAATAAATTAAGGCCTCCAGCCAGGACTTAAACTTTAATACTAACTAAAACTAAGCGACAACGCTAAGGGCACCCCCTGTGGGGTACGAACCTCGGCTTAGGGCGTCGCTGGAAGAGGGCAGCAAATGACTAGCTGGTTCAGGATTGGTATTATTTAGGGACGAATTTAAAGCTACAGGCTCAGCGGCGCGGGCTGGCTCGAGCAAGGGTCGGGAGGGGCGTCGATTTGGGCGTCGCGGCGGGCCTCGGCGGCGAGGACGGTAGGACGGCGATCGGGTTTTGGGCTTATGTAGCGTGCTAGTGGCCTTACTACACTCCTGGAGGAGGGTAGTGGCGTCGTCGGGGTCGATTAAAGTATGCCTTGGTCGGCGCTTACTGCTAATGCGAGAGGGAGTGTAGCGGGCGGCCGCTGTAATCAGGGGATTAGAATGTTTGATGCCACAATGTCTCAACACTTGAGACAAAAACTGTTTATTTGTGAGCTTCTGTATGATGCTCCTATACGTAACTAATTTAATGTTCGCTGTGTGTCAGGGAGTGGAGTTCAATTCTTACCCATTATTCTTAGTATATAGTAAGTGCATATGAGTGAATCCGTCTCTGAGTCTCTAGGTTTGTACGGCTAAGTTCAATGAATACAACACTGTTTAGTAATTGCATTTAATCTGAAGAAACATCATTATTGGGAGTATTAATTAAGAGCTGAAAGCTAATAAAAAACATACAATAAACATACATGTTTATCGGGATCAGCGATATTACACTTGCACTTTGTAAGTAGGCGTGGATTTTCGGGCGAAGAGTATAGAGATACTAGTTATAGCACAATCACTTTATTTCACAGACAATTTCTTATAAAATAATCACCATGAAATAACCTGAAGGCAGAGGTCCGACATATTAAACGAAAGTCTGAAATATGGCAGTAACCAACTTTTTAATTCCAACAGCTTGTTAATTAATTAAATAGATCGCTATTATAGCTCTATGCGCTACAGCAGGTGCACCGGGCCGAGCCTGCCACAAGAATGATCCCCCTCCTTTTTATTTTTATTTTTTATAAATGGCATCTCGCAGGTCAACCTATGAGGTTGTCGTCTGCTTAGACGGACTTGCCTGTGGTTGCCCTAATAAATTAAGGCCTCCAGCCAGGACTTAAACTTATGTACTAACTTAAAAACTAAGCGACAACGCTAAGGGCACCCCCTTCGGGGTACGAACCTCGGCTTAGGGCGTCGCTGGGAGAGGGCAGCAAGGGACTAGCTGGATCAGGATTGGTTATTTAGGGACGAATTTAAAGCTACAGGCTCAGCGGCGCGGGCTGGCTCGAGCAAGGGTCGGGAGGGGCGTGGATTTGGGCGTCGCGGCGTACCTCGGCGGCGAGGACGGTAGGACGGCGATCGGGTTTTGGGCTTATGTAGTGTGCTGGTGGCCTTACTACTCTCCTGGAGGAGGGTAGTGGCGTCGTCGGGGGCGATTACAGTATGCCTTGGTCGGCGAATACTGCTAATGCGGGAGGGAGTGTAGCGGGCGGCCGCTGAGATCAAGGGGTTGGAGTGTTTTATGCCACAGTCAAAGAAGCGCTTCGATAAGCGTTCCATGAACTGGTTTATGGTAGGCATTTTAAGATCGATGTGGAGATTTATATTACGGACATAGAAGGGGGCACCCGTGACCTTTCTGAGGAAACGGTTCTGGAGGGTCTGCATCTTATGGAGATGACGTGGGTGAGCGTGCGCGAATACAACGCAGGCATAGGTCATGATGGGACGGATGACTGCGGTATAAATGCGGAGCTTGCATTTAAGTGACAGTTTGCAACGGGCTGTCAGAATAAAGTGGAGTCTACCAAGAGCGAAAGCGGCTCGCGCGCGAACAGCCTTAATGTGCTGTTTAAACGTTAAGTTTTGATCAAGGATCACGCCTAGGTATTTGGCTTGCTTCTCCCAAGGGATTGGCTTGCCGTACATAGTGATCGGGCTGGGAAGGGGGGGTGGGACTCGACGACATCTCGAGAAGAGAACCGGCTGACTCTTATCGGGGTTGGCCTCGATTCTCCATTTCCGGAACCAAGCGCCTAAGACGTTTGCGGAGGTTTGGAGAGTACGAGCTATAGCATTGGGACAATGACCGGTATAGTAAACGGCAGTGTCATCGGCGAAGAGAGCCAACTGAGCCTTTTTACTCTATGGGATATCGCTGGTGAACAGCGTGAAAACTAGAGGAGATATGACGGAACCCTGAGGGACACCGGCGCGAATAGGGTGAGGGGACGAGAGTGCACCCTCGATGCGATAGCGGAAGGTGCGATTCGACAAAAAGGCTCGTAAGATGAGCACGAGACGATCTGGCACTCCTAGTTGGTAAAGCTTGTATAACAAGCCGTTGTGCCAGACTTTGTCGAAGGCTTTCGCTATGTCGAAGAATAGCACACCCGTCGTCGCGTTACGCTTCATACCGGCGCACAAGTGCTCTACGATACGGTGAACCTGGTGGATACTCGAGTGTTGTGGACGGAAACCAAACTGCTCGTTGGGAATGAGGTTCTTTGCTTCGGCGTAGTCTTTGAGACGCTTATAAATAAGCCTCTCGTAGATTTTGCCGAGAACGTTGAGTAAGCTAATGCGACGGTAGCTGGAGGGCTCAGACTTTGGCTTGCCTGGCTTTGGGATACCGATGACTGTTGCTTCTTTCCACGCTTGTGGGAAGATGTTGTTGCTCAAGGCGCCATTGAAGATGGCGGTCATGAGCATTATTAGAGGGGCAGGTAGGAGTTTGTATACCTTGTTGGCAATACCGTCCGAACCGGGGGCTTTACGAGCTTGGAGCCCTTTTATGATGTCGTGCACTTCATCTGGAGTGACGGGAGGCAGAGGATCATCAGGGTCTTCAACGGGTGGAAGGGAGGCTCTCCGTTCGACTTCAGCGTCGACCTTGTTCCGGTGAGCTTGGTCTACTGGTTGAGAGCTGGGAGAACACTGGGACTCTAGGCTGTCAGCAAGGCATTCGGCCTTGTCGGTGCTGTCGAACGCGACGCTCTTGTCGGGGCGGATGAGGGGAGGCATAGAGACCTCCTCGGAGGAGCGCAATTTCCTCTGAAGGTGCCAGAAGGCTTGGTGAGTGGGCTCGAGTTCACTGAGCATCTTGTTCCAACCCTCTGAGCGAACCTCCCCTATGCGTTTCTTTACAGCACGCTGTAAATGGCGCATGTGGGCTTTGTTCGCGTCACAAAGGAAGGAGTCGTAGGCACGAATAGCCGCATTCTTCTCGGTTATCAAGTCACGTACGTCAGAAGGTAGTTTCCAGCGATGGTGTTCCATCACCGGAACTTCCCGTGAACAATCCGTCAAAACGGATTGAACGTGCTCAGTAAACGAGTCGATTGCGGCCGTCGTGTCGGCGACTGACACTATGTGATCGGGGATGGTGTCCAATTGAGGCGACGTGGTGGATTTCAGTCTTTCACTTACTTTCCTCCAGTCGGTTATCATCTGGGTCTGATGGGGGCGGTTGGGATCGCTTGGGCCAGAGTAGGGGGCAAGATGCATAACTACTGGGCGGTGGTCAGAGTTAAGCTCGTGGAACGTCTCTATCGATTGCAAACGGAGGTTCACATTCTTGAGCAGCGCTACATCGAGTATATCTGGAAGATGGTTGGGATTTCCGGGGAAATGAGTCGGACTCATTGGAGCGATGACGTCAAAGTTAAGGGATTCGCCTAACTTGGAAATGATCCGACCTCTGGTAGAAGTCGTGCTACTATTCCACGCCGGGTGTTTGGCATTAAGATCCCCCGCCAATATGACGGAGTCACTCATACCGAAGAGGGCGGTGAAGTCCTTTTGGAGAGAGATGGGATCCTCCGGACCATTGTCTGGTGGAATATAAGCAGAGATGATGGTGATCGGTTGATGACCAGTCATGCCGAGCCGACAGATAGAGGTCTCCAGATGGGAGAAGAGAGAAGGTGGGTCGATAGGGATGCAATACAAAGATTTCCTAAAGTATATTAGTGTGCCACCCTTGTGGCATCGAGACCTGTCATTGCGAACTAGTTTATAGTTGGCAATATTCGGGTTTCGGTGATGCGGTTTTAAAAAGGTTTCCTGTATGAGGAGGATGTCAAGCTGATGGTCGCGGAGGAAAGCGGCGATCTCATCGCGTTGACCTGAAACGCCATTTGCGTTGAAGAAGCCTAATTTAAGGGATCGGGGTTTGTTACTGTTTACTCTCGTATTATCCATTGAGAATTAATATTTGAGTGAGTGTAGAACTTGCGCGATCTCGGGATACGCGCTGAGGATTTCCATAAGGCGAAATACGTTGCCGTTTGCAGCAACGATTTCTTCCGCCATTTTGTCCGCGGCGGTGGTGAAGAGATCCGCGTATGTACTTAGTATAATTTGGGCGCTGTTTCGGCCCTGGGTTCCCTGAGGTTTCGCTGGAGAGGCCGTAGGGGCCGCGGGGGCTACCAAAGGCGCTGGGATGGCGGAAGCCATCAGCGCTGGAAGTTGAGCGGGTTGCGCTGGTTGCGCGGGAATAGAGGGCACCGAAGCTGCGGGAGCCTTCAGGTGATTTAGGTTAGCCCAGGGAGACGGCCTCTGCGGACTGAGCCGCTCCGGCATCAGCGCGGAAGGAGGCTTTCCCCAGGGGCTTTCCCTGTGCTGGCGGTCGCTCGCGCGTTTCGCGAGTTTGGGAGAGGAGGACTTCGGGGCCTTAGGACAGCCCCGGTAATTTGCCGGGTGTCCCGATTGGCCGCAGAGTACACAGCTGGGAGGCTCTAAACATAGTTCCCTATCTTTAGGGCGGGTACAGTCGGCGGTGCCATGCTCTCCTAGACACTTGACGCATCTAGGGGTGGCATAGCAGTTGGACTGCGAGTGACCATATAATTGGCAGCGATGACACTGTCCTATTAATTGAGCTCTGTAAGGCTTCTCTATTGAGATGCCTGAGAGCGAACACACCGACTTAACTTAAAAAATCGGGTGGTGACCGTCTGTGGGGTCACAGATGACCAGGACCATGTCGTAGACTAGGCCCTGTCTCGCTTTATGTAAGCGATGGACGGCGGCAACTGGTATGCCTTGTGAGACAAGGTCGCTCTTAATCTCCTCGGTGGAGATTTCCTGTGGAACGCGCCTAATAACGACGCGTGTAGGGGTTTCCTCCGGAAGGGAGTAAGTGTGAAAGGAGTAGTTCCTTTCACGTAGGGCGCGGGAGAGATCCCTAAAGTCCGTAGACGTGGGGACGGTAACTTTGATCCGTGTAGTTGATCTTGCGATCAACACACATCCTGGAAATTTCAGTCCATTTGGACTTATCTTGGACGTAAATGGGGGGAGGAGGCTTTTGCTTCCTCGCGGTAGGAGCGGGTGGGCAAGCCATAGGGCTGGCGGGGCGACTGGCCCGCGGACTAGGGGCGGAAGTGGAGCTGGACGATAAGTCGTCTGTTTTTTCTGGGCCTTGGTGACCGGGCCAGCGGGGGCGGAGGATTTAGCCTTCCTCTTGCCTCCTTTAACGACTACTTGGAAGTCGTCGTCGCCGGGGGAGGAGGTGCGGGCTTCATCCTCGGAGAGTGGGACTGACGTGTCCATGCTCTCCGGGCGAGTCGTGTTTATTGCTGCGGCGCGCAGCTGCGTTGTCTCTGAGACAATGGCGGCCGTGACAATGGCGGCCGGAACAAAGGCGGGCGAGACAATAGGGGCCGGATTAGCGGCCGGAGTATTATCTGCCGGTACAATAGAGGGTGAAACAATGGGGGCAGAGATATTAGCCGGAACATTGTTTGCCGGAACAAAGGGCGGAATGCCTTGTTCGCATGCAGGTGGCGATAGCGGGCTCTCGAGCGCGTCGCTGAAGTCAGCGAGTGCGCCTTGAGACGGAGTGGGACTGGAAACTTGGCTTATTTTGGCGCCATATTTCGCCAAAAACTCGGGGTCCTTTAATAGGACCTCTTTGAGGAACGCCAAGAGGTCAGCGTCCTCCATGATCGGAGCGGGAACTATATTAGGGAAGGAATGGTGGAAAGAGAAAAATTTCCCTACGTAGCCTAAACCCTATACCTAACTCCCCGGGTGGATTGGCCCGGGGATGAGTTCCCTCCCTGTCGGGTGTAGACAGGGAGGTGTGTACCTATTGGTGAGCCCTAAGCTTGTAACCCGTCGCCAGTCTTATTGTGCGAACGGGGCCCTGACCAGTCTAGCGCGAAGGGTGTAGACACACCCTAAAGACACTAGGTGAGTAGCTGGAAAGCAAAACTGTCACCAGAGCCGACTAGGAGATCCCCCAAGGCCGGTTTTCTGGGACCCGTCCAATTGACTGCCTCTCCCTGAAGGGGTTCGGCGGGTGTGATTGGGACAACACCCCAATCGGCTTCGTTGGCACCGTAAGGTTTCAACCAAGGACCACGAACCTGTGGTTTTACCCAGAAGGGGCCTAGTGAAGCTACTCACAAAACGCGCGAAAAAGAAATAAGATTTGCTTTGAAAAAGGCACTTTTTGATTGATTAAAATCAAATCAATTTCTTGACTTGATTTTAAATCGGAGTAGTCGGGGCGACTACGATGACGTAACGTGGTTGTGACGAATAATAACACGAAACACAACACTGGTCCGGGAGCGGGAGAGCGCACAGACACGTCCATCCGCGGCGAGAGTCGAGCGTCGAGTTTGATCCCCCTCCTCGCTGCGTACTAGCTTAAATTAAGTTGCTTGAGAAGTGGGGAGAGTGAGGAGGCGAACATCCCGCTTTGCATAGCGTAACTCGGCCCGTTGCACCTGTTCTTTACAATGGTGACGCCGACATGTTCATTCCATGTTTACTTCTAACATGGGTTTAAAACTTAGAGTTAATAAACAATTCTTGGGAACTTATATTGCATAAGGAATGTCAAACTATCGAAATACCCCAAACAATAAGTTACAACAAAATAACAAAATCATTCGTTATTTTTACTAGGTTAGCCATTCTCTCTCAAATAAACATGGCTTCAAGCAATATCTGGCTCATAGAATTTAGTATCGTACTGTGACTATCAACGTAGCCGTTCGTAGCTTTGCTACGAAATGTAGGAAACTTACCGCGGTGGGGCGGCGTAGCGGTTCGTGGCACGTCGTACAAATGGCTTCAATTCAAGCAAAAAAATTCCAGAGTAAGCAGATCTTGCATTTTATAGGATTTCCATACATTGAGAGGTCAGCTTATTCTGGAAATGTGTAGCTTGATATGTAGCCGTGTGTACCTGCGTGAAGCAAACAAGTCTACACCAAGGAGCTTCCTAGGCATAATAAACCAATTGCCTTAATCATAGGGAAAGTCGACATTTCCAATTAAGTTAATCCTCTTACTTAGGGAATTGTATGAATACGGGGTATCCAATAATGGCAGAAATAAATGAGGCACTCAGACACACTAGGAAATTGCCTACGCTGAAATTATTAACTAAATTAAGTGTTATTTTTCATGTGCCAAATACAAGCCCCAATAAGTATCTAATTTATAAAATTACAAGCGGTTAGTTGATTAAATGTAGTCAAGGTAGTTATTTTGTCCCCACTTCAAACTTTGGTATACATTGCTTATCTTGTCTATCTCCCTATTTCTTGTACTCCTTTCACTAATCTCGTAAATTTATTTGTTTGAAGAGAGTAGTCACAAGGCTACGCCGTTTTTGGTATTACTAATAGCGTTAGCGACGCAGACGTTCGAGCTTTCCCGATACAATTCTTTTAAAACAATTTGTTTTACTCGATTTCAGGTTCGAACTGTATTCAATATTATTCATGTGGATATTTATAAATCCGATTACATTTAGAATATCACGCATGTGACAAGCGTGACAATATTATTTCACGCGAAATATGTCCGGAACGTTTGAATTTCCAATCAAATGCAGTTGTCCAACTGGCTGATCGTCCGGACAGGCGAGCACACTCCATCAAGGAATATGAATAGCTCATACGGCTCTCCAGAACTGTACAATTTGAGAGTAGGCGTATTTCAGTTTTGAAAACAGAACCTGTAGGTTTAAATGTGTGGTAATTTGAGAGGCGGGAAGGTTCCTAATCTCCACTCATAATGTAACACAGGTTCTAAATGTTACGAGTTTATTTTTTTATTAGCTTTTGCCCGCGAGTTCACCCGCATGGATGTCGGAATATGTTTTACCGGAATGTACCGGAATGTTGCAACCTAATCCAGGTTGTAAACTATCTTAGTGCCAAATTTTTTGCACCAGTCCGAAACACACATCTAAACATACAGAAAAAGATACAGAAACTTTTCCGTTACTATTTAATTATCATGTATAGTTATTTACGTATAGGCAAAAGGTATGTGAATATTTATCATGTCATCATGTATAAAAATAACTACCTTACAAGGCCAGCAGCTAAAAGTATAAATTCGTTTGCGGCCATAAAGGTGAGGGACCGAATATATCAACCTCTTCCTAAAATTATAGTCTCTCCCAAAAATAAGGAATTTGTTGAGAAAAGAGTCACTCGTGGATCTTCCTTTACCTCAGAAGAGCCTTGCTTGAGTTTACGTTATTGCGAGGCTCTAACGGAAGAAATTTGTATTATCAGAATACTAGGATTGAACTGAAACCTCATCAACCGCTCAACCACTATTAACGTTCTGGTTCTCCATACACATATACGTATAAAGTTCAATAAGGTTGTCTACATCAAAGGTGTAGTGGGTCTAAGTTTGTTCCATTTGGATAAGACAGATAAATGATAAATGATTTTATTTCTGTAAGTAGGTTTGCACAAACACTTTTACACGACAAACATTTTTTTATGTGGTTGGCGTTTCCTATCTGACTACTCTGAGAAGAAAGGCCGAAACAAACAGTCTCTTTTAAAGTCCAGACATAATCTTGGTCAGAACATGTGAAGATAATGTGGATTGATGTCTGAAATGGTCTTTTAAGGAAAGAACCATACAGATTTGAGTGGGCCTGTCCAGTCAGTGCACGCATTTGTCATTAATCGTGCAGCTCAACTCAAAATAGGGAGCTGATTTTGTTGATAGATAGAATGTTGATTTTGTCGTACAATTCAGTTCTCAATGCATAGGTAATGTATATCGTTAAGATATACATTACCTATGCATTGAGAACTGGGTTTGAATGCGAATAATACCAGTGTACGCTACAGGCAAAGTTATACAATAAGTCTGGGAGGTGATTGTTTGCAATATTTTAGCACTAAAATTATTCTACATGTGGGATAAAAACAAAAATGACCTTTGTATTTTGGTTGACTTTTTCGTAGCGTCCATACTAACAGTTTTATAACTTTGTAATTTCATGCCCGATTATCGAGTATCGATTAGCGTATTCGCTTTGCTGCTGCCGAAATGAAGGCGTATGCGAGCCAGTAACGACGGTCAACACAGCAGCGGGCTACTGCGTGCCTACAAAATGGTGGGGGGCATTTTGAACAATTATTGTAAATGTGTAAATTTTCTACTTTTGTAAATAAATAATGAATGCTTGTTATTTTGTTTATCTTTGCTCATCACTTTTAATATCTAAAGAAAAACCAAATAGTTATGAATTCACTACCTGCGCAAGCCTATGTTCCAACAACAATATCTCATAAACCAATTGTCATAGAATCGAGTTTTTGTTAGCATTATTTAGGTAAACTTACCGTCTGTAAAACACGTACTTAAAAGGAGGTAGTTCTCGGGCTGTTTTTTGTGATAACCTTGAAAAACTGAAAAAATAATGTTGATTTTGTCGTAAAATTCATCTTTTAGCATTTTTTTTTTATTTGAGTTAGTAAACTGATTGCTAATACTTTTCCGTTTTTACAATAATCGGGCATTGAATCCAAAGTTACATAACTTTTAGTATGGACGCTATGAAAAAGTCAACCAAATTACAAAAATTGCTGCCATTCAGAGGGGGTTGGGTTTGGACCGCACATGTAGAATATTTTTAGTGCTAAAATATAGCAAACTATCACCCCCTTAAGTTTTTACAATGCGAACCCGGACATAATTATTGTATAATACGGTGTAAATCAATCGGCCTCAAATCCAGACTCTAGCCTGCTACTGAGAAACGCCAGATGGAAAAACTCAATAACATTTTGCCCAACCTGGGAATCAAACCCAGGTCCTCATGCTCAGTAGAAGCGCTTGCGACCAGTAACCCGGTGAATATTTCTTCAAGAAAAACAGGAAAACACTGTAACTTTCCAATATCGGAATTGTGGAGACAACAAACATAGAAATTACGCAGATGTGAGTGAATCCTTTAACGAACAAAACGTTAGCCTCAACAGTATTGAGCTGATCAGCAAACTTGAGAACCATTCAATGACAACCATCCTATCGACTGTTCGATCTTCGGCAAAACCCTTCTGTCAAACGAATTCATGATACCCGCGAACTGTAATTTATGTTAGCCTGCACGTTTTGACGTCACCGATGAGGTAACATCACATAAATATACTTGCGCAAAATTTTCTAAATGGAGGAGAAATACTCATAAATCATGTTTGTTGGTTAAAACTAAGAGCGAGGCACAACAATCATCCTTGACAGTAGGTTGCAAAACAAAGCTAGGGTAACCCCATGTCAGCCGCATTTGTCTGCAACACACAACGGCCAAACAACTGTGTAAAGCTACGGTATTCTAGAAGAGCGGTTTCGTCATATACGAGATTAGCGAATGTCAACAGCCGAGATTTGACAGTTAGCTGTCAAAAAACGCTTTGTACTTGGACAGTCGTTATTGTGTGACGTTGTAGACGTTGCAGACATTAGCAGTATGTCAAAACGTTAAACGTATATTTAAATGACAGCTGCGCGCACAGTTTAGCAAAGGCCAACGGCGCGTGAGCATTCATTGATGCCCGGAATGTTACCATTTTATAAATATTGTTATTGTATTTGTTTTGTTGAACACTTATCTAGTTATTTGTGTATGTATTTTATTTTAATCTTAGCGTATGCTGCACCGATTGACGTTATTCAATGCCGGCTGTTGCTAAAAACCAGTGCTGGGGCTCTGTCTAGCATAGCATTAAGCTGAGCGATGGCCGTTTTGCGTGGATGTGACGCATATTTACCCCCAAATAATTATTTTTTGTGTTTGTACTTGAACTATTTAACGCAAATAAACTTTTTTTTTTATTTTCTTTCTGTAGCCTATTTGGTACTTAAATGCAACCTCTGCGATTCTGGTAAATATTTATGGAAGAAATACGAGACAAACACTGAAAAAAACTTTAAGATTAGAATAAGAAAAAACAAGTAGGCGTTAGATATGCCTGGCAAGACAAGCCACATTATACAGCTGGAACGTGTTACCGGAACAAACAATAGTCTATGTCCCTCCCCAGGATGTCACATAACTCCTTGCCAATTATCGAAATACGTTAAGTGGTCTAGGCATGAAAAAGTAACATGCAGGCAGAGTTACTTTCTAACTTTTAATATTAGTCCGGATATGTTAACGGTTAACGAACTCCTAATAATAATTTATTATGTTTGAAAGATATTGTTTCATTGATGTAGGAACCTCTCCTACCGCACATACATTGTTAAATACGGTGATCACAACGCGGTGGTGGTTCTAATCACCACGTCGTTAGATTGAATGGGGCAAGGCAACTTTTAACGGACGCACGCACACAACTATTGTTTTAACAGTTATGTTTTAATTTTTTGCTACGTTTCAGAGTGCAAGAGAGCAATAGTGGCCCAATGGTATCGGCCCAATTCTTTACTTACCAATTGTAGAGCGTGAGTTTGAACCCATACAGGCACTTATTTTGTGTTTTTAATTTTATCACCACTGCTCTCAAAACGGTGAAGGAAAGCATCGTAAGGCATGTCCTAGAACCAAAAATTGGAAGACACGTGACATCGGCCACTGCCTCTCACAGTGAGGACGCTTGTGTTCCAGCGGTGTGAACGTTAGAGGCTGTGCTAGGTTCCCGTTTTGAATGTAGGTATGGAATACCTCTTTGCATTTCAAACACACCACATTTTGATTGGAATCTGTTTCCGAATCTACGGTTATAAATCAATATTGGTTTAACCAAATTAAGCTGTAGAGCCTCGCCTCGTTCTGTTTGTCTATCTGGTTTTGTACATTTTAAAATTGTATTTTAACACATTAAATTAATAACTGTATAAACAAACAGTGTATCTTGTTGTGTTTGTTGGAATTCTATATTTTATTACAATACATCTTCACGGATACATTTGAACGATACAATTTAATTCCCAAATACGTTGTTTAATGTGCTTTCTGATGATTTGGCTCACAACTAAGTTCAGCGAGGGAAATTTTGTAGAAATGTCTGATTCCATAGTAGTAACAATAAGCAGCATCATCTGGACTTTCCCAAAACACATAAGCATTCAGATATCAGGTATCTTCATCCCAACACGTGTTTGTCACACTATTTTTTCTATCCAAATATCAAACAATAATCAACCAGAATGATATGCGACCATATCTGTTTTCAGCGATAATTTACTTCCATAGTAAATATTAATGCTATTATTAAACAGGACCTTTCCTCGTTTGCAAAGTACAAGTTATTATTATTCCATTATTCTGATTGAAGGTTCCCACCAAACAGGCGCAATGCAACTCTGGGAGAACAACTTCTATGAAAACCAAATGGAATATTTTCTCACGTCACGTCGCGCCTATCTGCGGGAGTCTTGATGGTAATATTTTTAATTGACTTCATACGCACGGCACTAAAAATTAATTGCCATGACTTTTTGGCTTTCCATCTTGACGGGCATTTTTTTCGATTTACTTGATCTTCTAGCAACGTGGTATTCGATATAGGTTTTTACGTTCTTAAAGCCCAACATTTTTGTATATCTAGATTAAGTACAAAAATCTTGGGATTGCATTTTTTTTTTAAATTGGTACAAAAAGGTTGTACATCATGTATACAACCTTGGCCCTTTAATATGAAGCAATGTTACAGAGACTTATAGCAAATAATTGACAGTAAAAGGTTTACGTCCGAGTGCCTCGTACCGACTTTACATTTAATAAAAGATTTCGAAAGGTCATGGAATAAAGTTTCTAAACTTCCTCTCCTGCTGGGGCAGCATGAGTATAAGTATAACAAGTTTGCATAACTAATTAACTTCTTTATCTTATTGGGGAAACGTTGGTGGCCGGAATACTCGTAAGTAATTACAAATGAGTATCTTGGTTTGTATTTGTTCGTTCAAGTCCTATGTTGGGTTGATTTATGATATATCCTGAACGGTCAAACTCAAAACTCAAAGCATTTATTTCAATTTAACCATTTACAGGCACTTTTGTATTGTCCAGCAGTCAGAAATATGAAGGTAGTTGCCCATTCCAGAGCGTAGTAGGTACCTATGATGAATAAAGGGCAAGAAACTCCATCCAATACACTTTTAAAGGACATGGATTTTCTTTGGCTAAGCACCGACAAACACTTAATAATTTTACAAAAAAAACGTATAATATTTGGGTTTCCATCATGGCTTTCATTTCTCCGCATAACTCGGTGGGAAAATATCAATTTTCAAGAGTATTATTTAGTTTTTTTTATTATTATTTTGATTTCCATCCGTGAGTTACTAACGTTGCAATTGTTTGAAATAAAGTGGTAATTAGTACATATTTGATGTTCAAAACGACATGTATTTAGATAACAGCATAAGAAAAATAAATATTTTTATGCGTGTTTAGTGATAACGGAACTAAAAGTAAAAAAGACACATTTTATTTTTCTCTTTTATAAAAAAAACAATAGATTAATTGTTTTTTCATAGTAATGGAAACACTACCTTCTTCTTTTAAGACAGGTATACACGAAGTGATAAACAAATGTTTTCAAAATAACCCACATTTCGGTAGAGTGATTTGTCCAATATACGAGTAGACATCCATCTGATACATACATCACGTCTCTAATGCCTGAAGGGTTAGGCGGAGGTATTCCTACAGTACACCCGCATTTCGCCAGTTATGTGTAAGTCCCATGTAATTTATTGCCATCAACCGGGTACAAATCTAGACACCGGGATGCTACTGAGAAATTCAATAAAACATAACATAATTAATTAGACAGTAAGTATCTTTACAAGCAAATATTCAGTGCAGGACACATTTTTGTATTATTTTTGTAAGGTAATTTAAAATATTTTTTTGACTTTTACGATATACTTTCTGATAAAATAAACACATACACATCTATACCTAATAATTACATATTTGACACCTTTTGTGTACAACACAATCTATCAGTTCTATTAATACGATGCGCCTGTACGACTAGATGTATGAAAGCGGACAAAGCAAAAAGATTACGTAAGTACCCTTCGTGTAGTAGTGGACGTTTTGTAGTTTCTGCCTACCCCCATGGGAAAAGCAGTGAGTTTATGTATGTGATATGTTTATACATATTATAGCTAGGTACGTGTGTAACGGGTTTTATGTCAATTGTCTTGGCAAAATCAAGACATGACATATATTGACATAACAGTTTATGTCATTCGCGTGTAGCCAATTTATGGGTGTTTAGGGTTTTGTGGCTTGCATCATGAATGATTTCTTGTGGTTTCTTGTAGTGTTACGACGACCTTTGGCTTTGTATCTGGATATCTGTTGTTACTGCTCTCCCGACCAACCCCGGCGCTCATGGACTTTTCATCAACATTCAACAAGATAGAATACAGTGGATGACTTCGCGATTGGAGACTTTCAACATTTTCATTACGTCTTCAACATGTCTTAGAAGGGTGTAGGGTGTATTTGTTTATACTTATTCAGGTTTATTTTTATTTTAGGTCACTGCGTCTTATCATGATTGTGTTTATTATGAACTTTTTCTATTCTCCAAGAAGTCTACTGCTAGACATAGGTAGGGCCCTCGCGGGAATTTGCTGTATGCGTGAAGCACAGGACCGGTCTATGTGATAACTATACATTATTGTACACACGTAGTTAAAATTATTAAAAGGTCTACTATGCCTTCAATGCCAAGAACGTGGCTTGGGGTTCCCGGTACACGGACAAGCGGGGCAGGATGGTGGAGGTCTGGGCTCTGGAAACAGGCCTGGTCGTCCTAAACTGGGGTTCTGTCTCAACGTGTGTGCGGATGCGGGGTGAATCAGTGGTGGACATCTCGTTCGCCAGACCCGCTCTGTCGCCGCACGTCATTGACTGGAGCGTCATGGAGGGGGTGGAGACCTATTCCGACCACCGGTACATCCGGTTCGCCGTCTCCGCCCAGACCTGGAGCGTGCTGGTCCGACAGGCCTCGAGTGGTCCGCGGTGGGCGCTGAAGCAGCTGGACCGGGAGCTTCTCCTGGAAGCCTCGATCGTGCAGGCCTGGGTGTTACCACCGGACAGGCCTGCTGACACCAACGACGAGGCGGAGTGGTTCCGGGAGGTCATGTCCGAAATATGTAACGTGGCAATGCCCCGGGTCCAGCCTGGAAGTGCTTGGCCCCAGGTGTGCTGGTGGTCGCCGGAGCTGACGGCTTTGCGCGAGGCGTGCGAGGCTGCGCGACGCTTGTACACCAGGCACCGCACGCAACGTATCCGCCCTCCGGATACGAAAGCCATTCAGGCGGAGCTGTACGAGGGGTACAGAGCGGCGAAGACCGCCCTCCAAGCGGAGCTCCTGCGGGCCAGGGCACTGGCCCGCGAGGAGCCGCTGGAGACTCTGAATAGGGACCCATGGGGGCGCCCCTACAAAATGGTGCGGGATAAACTCCGCCAATGGGCTCCCCCCAGCAGACTCAGAGTCTCCGGCCCCAGCTCGTGGAGGACGGGGTAAGCGCTTTGTTCCCTTCGCGAGGGGAGCACACTCCCCCGCCTATGACTCCGCCTACTGCGGTGCCATATGCGGACCACACCGGTGACGACAATGCTTCGGAGGTGACCGAGGTGGAGCTGAGAGTGGCGGTACATAAGCTTAGTGCCAAAAATACCGCCCCAGGACCCGACGGCTTACCTGGAAAAGCCTGGGTTCTGGCCTTGGAGGCTTTTGGGCCTCGACTTATGGGGCTCCTAACCGCATGCTTTTAGGGGGGCCAGTTCCCACTTTGTTGGAAGACGGGGAAACTGGTCCTCATTAAGAAGCCGGGGCGCCCTGCGGACTCTCCGTCAGCTTACCGACCCATTGTGCTACTTGACGAGGTGGGCAAGCTCTTTGAAAGAGTCATTGCAAACCACCTCGTCGCGCGGCTGGTGCGGGTGGGGCCGGATTGGCGGAGAGCCAGTTTGGTTTCCGCAGGGTACGCTCTACGGTGGACGCCATCATGCGCGAGCCCTCACGACGGGGCATGCTGTTGCCCGGGTGGGGTCGTCTTGGCGGTGTCTCTAGACATCGACAATGCCTTCAATACCCTGCCCTGGAGTTGCATCAGGGAGGCATTGCGGTATCACCGGATGCCGACCTTCCTCTGTCGTGTAGTCGAGGCCTACTTGACGGACAGGGTCGTCATCTACCCCGGTCACAGAGGAGAGTGGAACCGGAGAGAGATGTCGTGCGGTGTCCCACAGGGATCGGTCCTGGGGCCGCATCTGTGGGATATCGGTTACGACTGGGTGCTGCGAGCCGAGCTCCCTAGTGGCATCAGCGTGGTTTGCTACGCTGACGACACGCTGGTCCTGGCACAGGGGGGGTCGCACCAGGCGGCGGCCGAGCTAGCGACACTCGGGGTTGCGACAATCGTCGAGAGGATCCGGCAGTTGGGACTTGAAGTGACCCTGCACAAGTCCGAGGCCATGTGTTTTCATGGTCCTCGGAACGCGCCACAGTCGGGTTCCCAGATAACGGCGGGAGGGGTTCATATAGGCGTCGAGTCGACGATGAAGTTCCTGGGACTCGTCCTTGACAGCCGGTGGAACTTCGTGGAGCATTTCCGACGTTTGGCTCCCAGATTGGAGCGGGCTGGGGCTGACTTGTAGCGGCTCCTGCCCAATCTAGGGGGTCCAAACGCCTCCTGCCGGGGGCTCTACGCGGGATTCGTGCGGTCCATGGCCCTTTACGGGGCACCGGTGTGGGCGCGTTCTTTGAGGTGCCTACCAGCCCGCCGGTTGAACGCGTCCCAAAGGGTCATGGCCATCCGGCTGGTCCGGGGATACCGCGGTCTCCTGCGAGGCGGCAAGCCTCCTGGCCGGATTGCCGCCATGGGATCTGGAGGCAAAAGCCCTCGCGCACGTATGGGAGTGGCGCGAGGAGGCAAAACGCCGGGGTGTATCTCCGCTGCCGCGAGAAATCACGGTACAGCGGTCAGAGCTCTGGCGGGATCTCATGGCGACATGGAGGGTGCGATTGTCGCAACCCAGTGCTGGGCACGCCACAATAGCGGCGGTAAGTCCCCTCTTTGAGGAGTGGTTGGAGAGGCGCCACGGCGTCCTCACCTTCCGCCTGACACTGGTCCTCACTGGACACGCAGTTTCCCGGCCACCGTAGGCGCGGGCTTGCGGACGGCGAGCAATGGGTAGCTCGCCATCCGGTAAGGACCAGGCCCGGGTCGACGGCACGTCGTGTTCCACGCGCGCCTCAAAGAGATGTCAGCACAAAGTGACGGGGTCCGATAGGGCCGACGCCTCAGGGTCGCGAGGAATTCTAAAGAGAAAACCGCCGAAATACGCCCTACCGCTCCAACCAGAGCGGGAGGGCGTTTCAGACTTTTACTGACTAAAACCCACCCGTGTTACTTCAGTTGCCGGTGCCAGGGCCACGACGTGCGTTTATAAAAGATTTGAATTTCGTCTCATTCAGTTGAAGTATATGGGGCGGTATTTTATTGTAACAATTTAAACAGCACCCCATGAAATTTGAGTCTACTTTAGCCAGTCTGAAACCTGGTTGAACTAATAGGTCCTGATTTCTAGTACTGTAATTATGTCTTTCTCCTCTTTTACTGTAAAGATGTTTTTTTTTTACGTACATGATGTTTTCATAGATATATTGATAAAATACCGTCATGATGTTCATATCCTTAAACAGTTCCCTTGGAGAATCGCTCCTGCGGAGATTATGTATGGCTCTGATGGCTCTCTTCTGCAGAATAAAAGTAGACTCGATGTCTGCAGTCCGCAAAGTAAAATACCGTATGACATGATACCATGAAAGTAACAAAAATAGACCAGCCTCACGTTATCTAAATCAGTAAATTTACGGATTTATCTGACAGCGTGAGCTGCAGCTGTACTTAGCCGTCCTGCAAGAGATGTTAAATGAGGTCCCATTGTAGTCTTGAGTCGAGCGTGATCCCCAGAAAAACAGTTTTATCGACGAATTCTAGTTCGTTCTAAGGTTCCTGTGTGAAAACAAGACAACACTTGTTTTCACACAGGTGTACACTACACCTACGTGGAAACATTATGACAAAATAAACTAAGGAGCGTAACCCAACCGTTATCTTCATTATATCTCTCTCAGCACTTAATTGTCCCTTTATAAATACTGAGAAATAAATCAACAAGAACGAAAATGTTGAAAAGGGATCTCTAAAATAATGTAACAGGGTCCTCTGTATTTCAGGTATGCAATAACATCATTAAAGTTTTGTTGACTTATACTTTGTGAATAAATAGAAGACAGGTCGTTTTATAAATGGGTATGTTACCTACGTATAAAAGCGTCATCAAAATGATTATAACGTGGCTGCTAGTAGAGAAAACTACTATAAATTATTTAATGTACTGATATTTTAAAACATTCAGATGATCAAGATTATGTGAAGGCAGATTTTAGATTAGGTAGGTGGAAATAGTTTACGTGACCCTAATAAAACATTGCTACCTCTGTTGTACCTATCCTTGTTTTTGTAATATTTATCTAAACATCTCACAAGTCAATCGACTGAATCAGAGAATCAGATTACCTCTGATGACCAGAACCCAGGAGTTATAAGGATGACACAGACTTATCTCGGTACAAAGATTTAAAAACTGCTTTATTATGTACCGGTAAGGGCTTCGTAAGCGATGAAGTCATGAAGTGTGGTTTTCTCTATATCAGGAATGATAAGTTAATGAGTGGAACCCTATATCAGTAGAAATATGGAGGTTCAGAATATAATTTTTACAGTAACTTGGGTTTTAAATGCTGAAATTAGTATGCTCGATGGTAAAATACTTATGTAGGTACTCTACTGATATTTTTGCTTAAGTGTTGTCTAGTCAAACATAATTTAGTTTTTTGTTAGTTTTGTCTCCGGCGCATTTTATTTTAAGTCTTCGTCGTGTGACTAAAGCACGTTCTGCTTTTCTTGTTAGACACACTTAATGAAAACACTCATGGGTGAACGAAGGACCTATTATAGGTAGGTTTCCCGGGAACTATACCTACAATATAAGTTAATTGTATTTTTAAATTAAAATGTAATATTAATTTACAACTAAATATTTTCCCGTATTACTTTTTCCACACGTTCATTTAAGCAATTTCTTTAATGTTGCATACAAATTGCCATCCCACGTTCATGACTATAAACCCAGCTATAAATTTGTGCAGTTTTAGGGTTATTATGTGACGTCACGAGCATTCTGAACATTAATTTGTAAACCTATCCAATTTTATGCGACTGAATACAATATGTACAATCACTTTTGATGATAAATTAATTAAATAATTTACCTGTTAAAATTAATTTAAACCAGTACACAACGTTGCTGAGGCGTAGCTGGGAACCTGCCTCATTTTTCATTGGGAATTCGATTGTCAATTTCACCGACTGACAGGAGGATAAAAAGTATTTATTCTTTGAGACAATTGGCGTCATGTGTGGTCGGGTGGTTACGTGCGATTCGTGTCTTCGATGGACTGATAAACTTGTTATGAAGAATATTCAACCGTCAGTCAAATCGATTGGCAAGAACAGCTAAAGCTACTGTTTTCTAGAAGAGCGGCGGGCGCCACATAACGGACGCAGTGATGGCTGTCATGAAAATGATGGCAGGTGGTTGACTTAACGGTGTCAAAAACGCTCTTGATGAAATCACAGCAACTACCACTACTTTCATGAATAACGTTTCGGTGACGTCATACGCTGGTAAATTGCGGACACTACGTGGAGGCCACTACTATTCCCGGATACCATAAATCTACTCTATGCATAAAAATGCGGCCCTAACGGATTACATTATTTTCTTTACTGAAATGTTTTTAGTAGCTCAAATATAAATTTTACGACTCAATAACTTAACTAAAGTAAAATTTTTACAAACATTAGAAATGTTAGACGATGCTTTCGATAAACAATCAATGTTTGGTTGTTCTATAACATTGTCTGTTGAACCAAAAACGTTTTTGACGATTTTGTACGTAATTTACTTGACTTTTTCCATCGAACTAAAAATCCCGATTCCATTCAGTGCCATAGAATATTCCAACAAAATGGTCGACGAGTGTGGTCATAAAAGATTATGTGCGCACCAATTGTCTATTGCGTCCTCTAACGCTGGGCTATATTCAATCGTTTCATTTAGCAGCCTAAATGAAACGATTGAATATAGAACAAACGATGATTTTTTTTTTACTGTTTACAATAAATGGAACTTTGAATGTGGAAAAATATTAAGAATTCGGAAAAGTTAAACAAAGCTTGATTTACATTACGAAACTAGTTGCGCAAACTTAGTTATACATTGACTATCAATGAATACTTAACTAAGTTTACCCAACTAGAATTTTTTTGTTAGATGTCTTACCAAATTGCCACGGCGGGCACAGGCTTTATGCTCGAGAAAACAACTCAAAATAAATAACCGTGTAGTTCCATGTGTGTGACAAAAAAAAACATTCTGTTGACTCATATAAAGCCCTCGCAGAGCAAAGCGTGCCTTACAAATATATAGGTATGTCCAAAAACATGTAACTGTTTTATTTCAGCAAACGTTTTTCTTTAAATAAAAGTAATAAACATGAAAAAAACTTGCAACATGCGCGACTTGTAAGCAATTAAAGGTTGCTTACCAAAAACTTTAGTTGGAAAAGGGTGCAAAATGCATTACAACAAAGTAGGAAACATATTTAACTTAGTTACATTTTATCGACGTAAGTAACAAGTTTTTTTTTTTTTTGTTTGTTTTAGGGGCGTCGATTTGGGAGTCGCGGCGGGCCTCGGCGGCAAGGACGGTAGGACGGCGATCGGGTTTTGGGCTTATGTAGCGTGCTAGTGGCCTTACTACTCTCCTGGAGGAGGGTAGTGGCGTCGTCGGGGTCGATTAAAGTATGCCTTGGTCGGCGAATACTGCTAATGCGAGAGGGAGTGTAGCGGGCTGCCGCTGTAATCAGGGGGTTAGAATGTTTGATGCCGCAGTCGAAGAAACGCTTAGATAAGCTTTCATGAACTGTTTTATGGTTGGCATTTTGAGGTCGACGTGAAGATCTATATTCCGGACGTAGTAAGGGGCACCCGTAACCCTTCTGAGGAAACGGTTTTGGAGGGTCTGCATCTTATGGAGATGACGTGGGTGAGCATGCGCAAATACGACGCAGGCATAGGTCATGATGGGACGGATGACTGCGGTATAAATGCGGAGCTTGCATTTAAGGGACAGTTTACTACGGGCTGTCAGTACGAATTGGAGCCTGCTAAGGGCGAAGGAGGCGCGCGCGCGAACCGCCTTGATATGGGCCTTAAAGGTAAGGTTTTCGTCGAGGATCCACCTAGGTATTTGGCTTGCTTCTCCCAGGGGATCGGCTTACCGTACATAGTGATCGGGCTGGGAAGTGGGAGAGGGAATCGACGACGTCTCGAGAAGAGAACCGCCTGACTCTTATCAGGGTTGACCTCGATTCTCCATTTCCGGAACCAAGCGCCTAAGACGTTTGCGGAGGTTTGGAGAGTACGAGCTATAGCGTTGGGACAGTGACCGTTATAGTAAACGGCAGTGTCGTCGGCGAAGAGAGCCAACTGAGCCTTTTTACTTTTAGGGATATCGCTAGTGAACAGCGTGAAGGCGAGAGGAGATAGTACGGAACCCTGAGGGACACCGGCGCGAATAGGATGAGGGGACGGGAGTGCTCCCTCGATGCGATAGCGAAAGGTGCGATTCGACAAAAAGTCTCGTAAGATGAGCACGAGACGATCTGGAACTCCTAGTTGGTAGAGCTTGTATATCAAGCCGTTGTGCCAGACTTTGTCGAAGGCTTTCGCTATGTCGAAGAATAGCACACCCGTCGTCGCGTTACGCTGCAGAACAGCGCATAAGTGCTCTACGATACGGTGGACCTGTTGGGTGCCCGAGTGTTGGCTACGGAATCCAAACTGCTCGTTGGGTATGAGGCTCTTTGCTTCGGCGTAGTCTTTGAGACGCTTATAAATAAGCCTCTCGTAGATTTTGCCGAGGACATTGAGTAAGCTAATAGGGCGGTAGCTGGAGGGCTCAGACTTTGGCTTGCCTGGCTTTGGGATACCGATGACGGTGGCTTCTTTCCATGCTTGTGGGAAGATGTTGATGCTCAAGGCGCCATTGAAGATGGCGGTCATAAGCATTATTAGCGGGGTAGGAAGGAGTTTGTATACCTTATTGGTAATACCATCCGAACCGGGGGCCTTACGAGCGTGGAGCCCTTTAATGATGTCGTGCACTTCGTCTGGAGTGACGGGAGGCAGAGGATCATCAGGGTCTTCGACGGGAGGGAGGGAGGCTCTTCGTTCGACTTCAGCGTCGACCTTGTTCAGGTGAGCTTGGTCTACTGGTTGGGAGCTGGGAGAACATTGGGACTCTAGGCTGTCGGCAAGACATTCAGCCTTATCGGGACTGTCGAAAGCGACACTATTGTCGGGGCGGATGAGGTAAGTAACAAGAAAGGACGGTGTGTCTTATGAGTTAAAAAGTTATACGGAACTACGACAAGGACAGTCTTTGGCATTTAGTACGGTTCAGTGATAAAGTCTAGTCGCTACAATATCATACATTCAGATGCCTCTATTGACCTGAAAATTAATTATTAGTTAATATATTTAAAAAGAAGCAACGTCTTTGGATCAAGTGGAAAAATACAACAACGTCAAGGACTATAACAACTTCTCCAAATGTAGGTCTATTTTCAAACATATGTGTAAAACCTGCTATTCCAATTATATTAACTCGGTAGAAGATAGTCTCTCTAGTAACATAAAGCATTTCTGGTTTATGACTGCTAACTTACCTATGTGTACTCAATCTACGTGGATAGAAAATGTTGGACCGGGTATATAAAACTTACAGACGAAAAGGAATTAAGCAACCACTAGGAAAATTCAGCGGACTTACATTAACATTCTGGTCTTCATTGAGCGGTATCGATATCTGGATCTCCGGCGTAGTCTCGTTGTTCAGGATCTCCCGGTGCGACGTTGAAAGTCTATCGTAGTAGCAAACGCGGTGCGATATACCGGTAATCGCAAGAACTACCCGGGAATCCTACCGACTGCCAATTACGTAGGCTACTGCCGGAGGACTAAAAAAAACGGAAGTGCACTTACATAACTAGCAATGCAATTTTGTCAACATAATTATGTATTTTCCTAAATAATACACTAGCAGGTACGTTCAGATCACACATTTTGCCTCTATGCTACAAAGCCGATCACACAGCCGAGCCGGCAAATTGGACGCCAGTGCCAATCCCGCCATCTGTGCACCCATCATCGGATCGCCCTGTCGGTCGTTGAGTCTCGTTGTGTAGCCTCGTTGTGCAACAGGAGCTGATTACCTGCAAACCAACATTAAGAAGACCCAGTCTATTGTTAGGTTTGACGCTGCTTTGAGCTACTTTATCAAAATGTCATTAATGGTGGCGTGCTTTGTGCATTAGATCAAATACATCGCCACTTCTCATTTTAAAAGAAATAGTAACTACTTACCTAATTTAATATTTATTAGGTTACATACCAAGTACAAACATTCCATGACATGTGTTTTGGTAAAATGTTCTTTACCATAAATCAAATCCACACATTTCTCTTAACCAACCAATTGCCAAGGTCCATTTGCAAGGAAAGCGATTTTTGAGTTTTTATTTATTTCTCCTAAAACTTAGTAATAGTTAACAAACAAAAACGTTTATTTGCGTTAAACATGACGCAGTGATTGAACACAAACACCAAAAATAAAAAGTTGGGGGAAAAATGCGTCACATCCACGCAAAACGGCCATCGCTCAGCTTAATGTTACGACCCTATGCGAGACAGAGCCCCAGCGCTGGTTTTCAGCGACAGCCGTTGAATGACGTCGCCCGGTGCAGCAATCACTAAGATTAAAAATAAAATACATGCACATAAAACTAGACAAGTGTTCAACAAAATAAGTACAATAACAATATTTATAAAATGGTAACATTCCGGGCATCGCATGCTCACGCGCCGTTAGCCTTTGATAATCTGTGCGTGCGTTTTGACATCCTGCTATTGTTGTACCTGGTAAGAATTACGTAATAATTAAACGGCGCATTATTTATGTAATGCATTATGTATATAATGTTATTATGGAATTTTAAAAACAAAAGGATGTATTCGGTGACTGTGTTGGTACGGCTATTGTAAAATAGTGTTTGTGAAATTTGTGCTAGGAAATGCAGATTCGAACAAGGGATTTCACTTTTGTTTTCCTTATTACATGAAAGAAATAAGTTTTAAAACCAGTAATTGTTGTTTTCTCAGTTAGTTTTTAATCTCATTTCCTCAGCCTGTAACAGCAAATGTCATGCTAGTCTAATAAGTTAGTAACTTCCCTATCATTGCGTTGTTCTCACACAGGCTTGCTTGTTACAAACAAAGCGACGAACGCTGCAGTGAAGTTTACAACAAATTGTGTTACGTATGGGGGCAACTAGCCAAGCGGCAGGCGTTTAGCTGTTCAACAGCTAAAGGCCGGCCGCTTGGCAATACTTATAATATGCTTAAGAGTGCGGACCATACAAATGAACCCTACTTCTTACTTACTCACAAACATTCATTTCCTACTGGATGTGGAGGCCATAATTAAGTACGTAGTAGCACTTTAACACAAACCAATTTCTGTGCTATAGCGCCATAGGTGCCTTTAACTTTTTTTTCATCACTGTTACTTCCAACTAATGCACCTGCCATCTAATCTCTTCGCCACCCTTGGTGGACTGGTAGAGAATGCCTAAGGCATTAAGTCCACCCATATTTTACAAACTTTTCGAACACAAAATAAATAAAATAAACTTGAAAAAACTATTAAAAAAGAAGTTAGTTTGATTTTTGAGGATCTCAAACCAAACTTAATATTAGCATTATAAAGTATCAGATCAGTGTTTGGAGATGAAACCGAATTAGATCTACGAGTACATTTCTTCAATCAAACTGCCAAAAATGGCGGAAAAATTATGAAATTTGCCTTTGTTAGGCGCAAAGACAGGATTTACTTTAGTGAAGCATAAGAAAATCCGGCTTGAACAGACTATTTTTTTTTATGACAAACATCCTTTTTTTGGTAACCGGATAGACGTGGGTACGAAACTAAGTAAGTTAATAAAAAGCTTGTAAAAAGAAGGAAACGATTCATAACAATCTAATTTTAGTATAATGTTGTTACAAAAAATATTGCTGACAAACTTATTATTATTACGAAAGCGTTTGGCCCGACATAAAAGTGTTACGGCAAACATATTTTTTTTCTGATAATTTAAGAATTACAGCTTTCATTTACATAGTTTGCGGTTTTATGAATGTATTAACCAGCGGAGGTGATATGTCATACGCTCAGCAACAAACGGTGATCTCAGCAACACGTGAAAACGACAAAGTACGTAGGTACAATTAAAAAATATTATTGTAGATCTTACGTTTTATTTTTCATACGTACTTACGTTTTATTGTCATTGTAGTGCGATCCGTCGTTGCATTCAGACGCACTTGAACTGTAAGCGGAAATTATTGTTTTGCGCCGAGCGCTGTAAATGCCGCTGCCACCATGCAATTCCAAAATTCGGTTTTCGGTTCGATTCGCTGCCAAAATTCGGAAGAACTTGTGGCGAACGAGGTTCTGGCATTCCTGCAGTACCAGCTGGATGTCATGGACGAGGTCAGTGTGATCCAGATCTGCACATCAAACTTCAATGAAGAGGAGATACGCGAGGCGAAAACACTGCTGTATGAGTCGCTACTTATGGCTAACCGAATGCCGTCCCTTAGGAGGGATGAAAAGGGAGAGAGGAGTCTCCAAGGCATCATAAAAGTGTTCAAGGAGACCGACCCGGACGACGTGCCGTCTTATGTGGTTAAGACGCAGACACATTTGACCACGTCGAAGTCACCAGGCTGCTGCGGGACATCTCAACCCTAAGATCAAGCCTGATCGTCTTGCAGTTGAAATTGGAAGCACCCAATCCACTATCAATGATCTACGTACTGAAGTAGCAGATTTCGCCGCAAGACGGTATGTAGGTCACACGAGCCAGATACTAACGTCAACATACGTCATGGCGCGTTCAATGCGTCGCAGCTGGTGGGTTTCAAGTCAGCAAAATTCTACTCTTTGCCGGCCGCCGTCAATGCAAGCGATGCACAACCGCGCCCCGCCCTCTCCGCGTTTCCCCATCGTTGGAACGCCGACCAATATTAGCACGTCAACACCGGGACGTGCTTACTCGGCTGCCGTTATTAAAGCTCCCTTAAATGGTGCCCAAAGGCCCTCCAAAGCGGTTCGAAGCTCGATACCACCGGTAAAAAGCCAAGGACAGGCCGATGAAGAAGGCTTCATTCGCGTGGAGAAGAAGAAAAAGAAAAAGAAGCCTGCTTGTCGTAATCATTGTGGTACGGCATTGACTGGTCCAGACATTTTGCTGCGTCCCGCTATTCCATCGACGCAGCTGTACGTGTCACGTTTACATCACACCACAAAGTTAGAAGAGGTCGTGGAGTACATAAGGACGAAGACCAAGTTCACCTTGAAAGACGAGAAGTTGGAGTCGCGCCATAACATTAACTTCAAATCTTTTGTGGTGCGGGTTCCGACTCATCACCTAGAAAATTTCATGAAGGAGGAATTTTGGCCGACGGGTATCGTGTATCGGCGATTTCGCGGAAGGCTACACGACACCACGACTCAGCGCAATACGTCGCCGACCCAATGTAGTAAATAGATGATTTTGTGTTTTTTATAATTATGTATGTTAGGCTTTAAGGTATTTATTTATGTTATGGGTCTTTGTAACCTGAATTAAATGATTTATTATAAATTATTATTATAAGCACAAGGAAAAATAAAATAAAACACAACTATAACACAGAAATACCATAATGACACATTTTCAAATTTTCCCTAGATAAGTGTTATAAGTTCCTATTACACGCGTCACAAAAATACTAAAACCCAACTACGACAAAATCGCCAACTAAAAAGGTTTAAACCAGGACATCACAGACGAACATAATTATTAAAATCGGGAATCATTCGTATTAAGGCATAAATCAAACAGAACACGTGTGACTCCAGATTTTACGGGTACACTTATTTACGACATTATAATATTATTTTTCTGTTCCCTTTACATCAAGAGTCATAATTGCCTATAACCTGCGGAACAACATGAAGCTGCCAACGGTCGTTTGTGAAAGTACGACTAGCATTTTAGGAGTTTAGAGCATTGTTACGAGAGAACAGATGAACATACATTCATACAATAAATAGCCTTAACATTACTTCAGCTTTGACAAAGTCGGGTAAAAACTAAGGATTATTATAAAATTTCAGGGATTTTACGTTACATAACATAACGTAATATCACGCCTGTAAATCCCGAAGGGCTAGGCAGAGGTATACCGACAGCACACTCGTTATATTTGAGTCCAATATAATAGGGGGCGAGCTTATTGCCATTAAGCGGGAACTAATCCAGACTCCGGGCTGCTACTAAGAAATTTCTGATGGAAAAAATAATGTGTTGTGTATGTGTTGAAACTTTAAAGCAATATTACCTAAAATACATAGTTTAAAGTCTTACTTAAGAAATTAAATGATATGTTTAAGATTATAATCCTTCCCTCTTTGAGGAGTGGTTGGAGAGGCGCCACAGCGTCCTCACCTTCCACCTGACACAGCTCACCGGACACGGTTGTTTCGGTAAGTTCCTGTTTAGCATAAGGCGGGAGGAAACGCCAGGTTGTCACCATTGTGTGGATCGCCCGGAGGACACGGTGGAGCATATGGTGGAGGTCGGCCCAGCTTGGGTGGAGCACCGCCGTGTCCTCGCGGAGGCGATCAGCGGCGGCGATCTCTTGCGTCCGGCCCTGGTCCAGGCCATGGTACGGAGCGAGAGGAAACGGAAAGCCGTCACCTCCTTTTGCGAAGCAGTAGTGCTCGCGAAGGAGGAGGTGTAGTGCGTGAGGGAGAGAGACTTGCATCGTCACGCCTCAGGAGACGCCCTGGGCGTCGGTAATCGCAAGCAGATTTAAAAAGGTAGAATAGATTTAATAAGGTTCACCTTATCACTTGTTATACCACAAGTGATAAGGTGACGTTTGCGAACGGCTTTGTAGCATAGGTATTGCCCGCCCTGCATTTTATAGTAATGTGGACCTGACAGGAAGCCGCTCAAGGCAGAAACGAGCACAATTTTTAATTAAACGGATGAGTTAAGCGGATCTCTATAGTAAACTAGTGCTTTTGCATTACAATTCAGATATTTGCTGACCAACGCAGAATTATGTCATAGGAATTATACTTACTTACTGAACAATTCTTGGGTCGGGAGCACTCTGGATACGGGAATAAATAATACACGTAGTAACGTACTGGCACAAGTATAATGACTCGCTGGATCTCAGTACCGTCCTACCTGCAATACTTAATAATAGACAATCTCAGCTTACCCACAATAACTTATTACTACATACATTACACCTCCCTTCTTATTCAGTAAACATTAACAAAGTTACATAATATTTATACGCATAAGTATAAGCTGTATACATAAATATTTATGCATACTAGACTGAGTTGTTACTTATACAATTAATCTATTTCAAATCGGACGACCGGTCTGCGTATTCGTTTGGAGCGCGTCACTGGAGGCGTCGCCGTCGGCTCAGCATCGCAGCTAGGTGTGTCAATGGCTGGAGGTATTGGAGGCACAATATTTACTTCAGGATCACTACTATCTTGGCCTACCATATCTTTTTCTTTTGTATTACCTAGCTGATCTTTAATCAAATGTCTCGACTCCGTAGCTTCTACTAATCCATCGGCTTGTAACGGCACAACAGTCTCACTTCGGTCGCCTGGTTCTTTGTTATCCTCATTTCCTTGACAAGGAACGTCTGACAGCCGAGATCGGCGCCTGATTTGATCAATGTGTCTTTTGAGAAGTCGACCATCGCTGCTATCCACCACATACCTACGAGTACCTTCTACCTCTCTCACAGTTCCTTTCACCCACTTGTCTGACGCACCGTACAGTCTCGCCCAAACCGTATCACCTTCGCACAAGGTTCGTGACTTAAGTCCCTCGCTCTCTGTCTGCCGACCCTGCTTCTCCCGCACCCTATTTTCTAATGACCGTTGCCCCCGTAACAAGTCAAGCCGAGAACGGAGTGAGCGCCTCTGTAGCATTGACGCAGGTGTCTCGCCTGTAGTGCTGTGCACTGAATTACGGTAAGCTAACAGGAATGTTTGTAAAGCTGTGTCCACATCAATGCTGTCCCTATACGCCTTTTTAATGGCCCGCTTGCAAAGTTTGACCGCGTTTTCTGCCGCACCATTCGATGCGGGGTGGTATGCAGGTGAAAAGTGTTGGCGTATGCCATTTTGTTTTAGAAATGAACTAAACTCTTCACTTGTGAATGGAGGCCCTTGATCTGAAACTAACTCCTCAGGTAGACCGAATCTAGCAAATGTAGCTCTTAAAACCTTAATGACGTTTAAAGCATTTGTGTGTTTCATTTCAAAAATTTCTATCCACTTTGAACTTGAATCCACCAACACAAGAAATTTTGTACCCTGATATGGCCCTAGGAAATCTATATGTAACCTAGTCCACGGCTGCGCGGTATAGGGCCACGGCTGCGGCGGCGCCCGCGGTGGTGCGTCGGCCTCCGCGGCGCACGTCTCACACTGTTTACACATTGCTTCTATATCAGCATCTACATTGGGCCACCAGATATAACTTCGGGCTAGCCCTTTCATCTTCACTATACCTATATGGCCACTGTGTAGTTGCCTTAAAACAAGATTTCGTAATTTTGAGGGTATTAGCATTCTATACCCCCACATCAGACACCCGAATTCCGAATATAATTCACGACGTCTATTGAAATATGGTTGAATTTCCGCCATTGCTGAACACTCGTTTGGCCAGCCAGACTGTACGTATGACATTATTCTACATAACTCAATATCTTTTTGCGTAGCCTCCTTAACATCATTATGCGTGATTGGTAAAAAATCTTCTACAAAATGTACATACGTACTGTCCTTCCTATCTGTATCTGAATGTAAGTTTGTCTTATCAGGCAGACGTGACAAGGCGTCTGCGCAATTTTTTTTTTGATGCAACATATTCTATGCTATAATTATATGCGGACAACAGTACTGCCCATCTCTGTAAACGAGATGCTGCCATAATTGGTATTCCTACTTTATTGCCAAAAATATAAGTCAATGGTTTATGGTCGGTTTTCAGCACAAACTTTCGACCGTACAAATACTGGTGATACTTCCTGACTCCGAAAACTATCGCCAGAGCTTCCCGATCAATCTGCGAATATGATCGCTCAGCTATAGTAAGTGACCGCGAGGCATAAGCTATCGGACGCTCCCCGCTCGGCGTGATATGGGACAGCACGGCGCCGACCCCTACGCTACTCGCGTCGGTAGTCAGCACGAGTGGCAACTCGACCGAGTAGTGTGTTAGTACCCCGCTACTAGCTAACAACGCTTTAACCTGACCAAACGCATTCTTACATTCCTCACTCCAATCATATTTTACACCTAATCTCAATAAATTGTACAGTGGGGCTAAAATTGTACTAACGTTCTTTATAAACTTAGCATAATACATAACCATGCCTATAAACGCCCTCAGCTCCGATATGTTCGTCGGTGCCGGCGTGTTTAAAATCGCCTTGACCTTATCCGCACAAGTATGTACACCATCTTTACTGATAACATGCCCTAAGTAAACAACTGATTTAGCAAAGAATGAACATTTGTCCCTTCTCACTCGCAAACCGTACTGTTCTAATCGGTCAAAAACTTTGCATAAATTACTCATGTGCTCGGACACTGTGCGCCCCGTTATGATGACGTCATCAAGGAATACGCCTACCTGTGGTAAATCTACAAACATTTGTTCCAATCGTCTCTGGAATATGGCCGGGCTAGACGCAAGACCATACACTAACCTATTATATCGGAACAATCCCTTGTGCGTGTTAATAACCGTGTACTTCCGTGAATCATTTAGCTCCAATTGAGCATAAGCTTGGGAAAGGTCTATCTTACTGTAAAATTCCCCGCCGTTTAACCGAACTAGTAAGTCTTCAACCCTAGGCAGTGGATAGCGATCGACTTCTATTACCTTATTCAATGTGAGTTTATAATCGGCACAAATCCTTATGCTACCGTCCTTCTTTACGACGGGCACGATAGGCGTCGCCCAGTCGGAACGCTCGACCGGAGTGAGAATGCCGTCCCGCTCCAGCTGGTCCAGCGTGCGCTCCACCGGCTCGCGCAGCGCATACGCCAGCGGACGCGCGCGCATAAACACTGGCCGTACGCCCGGCCGCAAGTGAATGCCAACCTTACCACCAGTGAATCGCCCCAAACCGTCCGCGAACACTTTAGAGTATCTGGAACTAAATATGTTTATATCAAAATTGGTTCCATTACAAATATTATTGTTATTTACATAAGTATCATAACTCAATACCGGCAGTTGTATTGTTAACGATGCCATCCATTGTCTCCCGAGTAACATTGTTTTACCATTTTTTATCACATACAAGTCTAACTGCATACATTTGTCTTTATATTTGACCAGAGGCTTAATAACTCCCAGTGGTTTTGTGGTTTCTCCCGTATAATACCTCAAAACAATATTGCTTTTTGTAATTTTTAAGTTACTAAACAATTCATTATATGTGTGCTCATTTATACACGAGACAGCACTGCCTGTATCGCACTCAAAATTCATAATCTTCCCCTGAACCTCTAATGATACAAAAATTGGTTTACACTGCGTTACTGTCAATTCATTAAGTTCAATTATTATTACCTCGTCACTATCTTCGCTGTTCATTACGTCCTCCTCCTTGAACTCGGACTCGACGTTATAATGAAGTGTCAGTCGCGGACACATACGTCGCAAATGGCCCGGCTGGTTGCACACCCGGCATACATAGCGCCCGAACTTGCAAGCGGCCACCTCATGCGGCCCGCCACACGCCCGACACTCTCGCTGTTGCCGCTCCCGCTCCCCCGGCACAGACGCAGGCGCTGGCGCCATCGGTGCCGCCCGGCCTACCTGCGGCCGCCTGCGTTGCATGTACTCGCCACGGCCAACTGTGCGGCCACTTCCCGATCCGCCGACGCCGCTCCGCCGCGTACTTATCATCAACTGACAATCCACCGGCTTCTTCGCCTCACTTGTTGCACAAACAGACCCTTCCATTACTGCTGCTGCATCTTTCTCTGCCGCCTCCATGCTTACGGCTAGATTATATGCCTTTATGAAATCTAGTTTGGCCTCTGCAAACAGCCTTTGTCTAATGGTCTCGCTTTTAATCCCGCAAGCCATCTGGTCTCTTAGACTTTCTTCGAGCCACGCTCCGAACTCACAAGTTTTTGACATTTTCTTTAAAACAGCTACATAATCTGATACGTTTTCACTGGTAAGTTGTTTGCGATTACGAAATTTATAACGTTCAGCCAACTCACTCGGTTTTGGTTGAAGGTGTTTTTCCATAATAACCGTTATCTGCTCAAACGTTTTTGACTTCGGTTTTGTCGGAGTGCATAAATTCACCAACAATTCGTAGCTAGCTGCACCCATCACGGTAATTAACGTCGGCACTTGCAACTCATTCGCTATTCTATTGACTATGAAGTACTGCTCAAGACGTTCGACGTATAACCTCCAATCGTCCTTATGTATGTCGAACTCTGCAATTCTACCAAGTGACATTTTTTTTTTTTTTTTTTTTTCTGATAGCGAAATCACCACTAACACACACAGTTTACTTTATCCTCGTCGCCACTGAACAATTCTTGGGTCGGGAGCACTCTGGATACGGGAATAAATAATACACGTAGTAACGTACTGGCACAAGTATAATGACTCGCTGGATCTCAGTACCGTCCTACCTGCAATACTTAATAATAGACAATCTCAGCTTACCCACAATAACTTATTACTACATACATTACACTTACTGTATAAGTATGTCCCAAAGTACTTTAGCCGTTTGTTCGCTTAACATAACTGTTAAATATTAGTTTTGGATTTGAGCGTGGGTGTATTGATAAACATGGTGCAAGAGATTTTGAATAGAAGCTACCGTTTCTAAAGATGAATTCTGAAAACCTGGACTGAATACCGACAAGCAACGCAAAACTATCTATAACCCAAATAATTTGTAGCGCACTCTGTTGTCTAATTAAGAAAAGTACTGAAATATGTAGCATACCTAAAATTTATATTAATAAGGAAACATACCTGAAGCCACTTGATCCTCGTGATATTCTCGTCGGTGACGGTGAGCGATCTCCTCTCGCCCAACTTGTAAGACTCGTCATAATACATGTACTCAGTGAACGTCAACCCACTGGTAGTGTACTGCTGTGTAAAGTATATCGATATAGTCCCATTTACTATGGCATGATCTATTATCCATTTACACTTTATCGGGACGGGGAAAGGGTTGGGGAAGTTTGGTGTCTTTATCGTGCCCACGGGAGCCTTCAGGTGTCCGCCGCAGGTCTGTGGTCCCTGGTGCTCCCCGTTGCGCTGCTGCGCGTGCGCGTACTTTGCGGCGATGGTGAGAAGAGCGATGCTGAGCAGGCGCCGCATCACGAGCCTGCAACAAGATAAACCTTGTGCTAAAATTATTATCCTTATTCTAATTATTATTACGGTAAAATCGAAACTCATGCAGAATTATCTTTGTCTTGAACTAAATATTGATGACTTTATTAGACCACTTCTGACCAATAAATAGGCTTTTGAAATCAATTTGATACATCTCTATGTGTATTTGGGATTGAAAGATACTTAATACTTAACGTTTTCAATAAAAAGCAAATATTACTTTTGTGGAAAGAAATGGGAAAAGGACAGACTCAAATGAAGTAATTTATTAGCTGACGCTTACTTTACTTTAACTGTCTACTTCGTGATAAATGTCGGCCTGATTAGTCTTTTAAAAATCCTTTAATCAAATTCATTGACGAGGGTCATCACTCTAAGGTTATGTTATGTGAAGATGATTTTGGTTCGACTTTCTACGTTATAAACTGTAAATCAGCTCCACGTACAAGATTATAAAGAGATAAATGGCGACGTGACGTAGTTCATAGTTCCGTGTAGTAATATTATAGACAAAGTCGCGGGCAACAGGTAGATAATTATAAATTTAAAGTCCCTCCTTTACTTTCATTCGGAAGAAAGTCGTGTCACTTATGAGGAGGGTGCGAGGGAGTCACAACAGCATCCTGAAAGCTATAATGCGTGCGTATAAGCGTGCTCCTGTGTTGAAGCATTTCGTTCGTCTGGTGAACTTCTAGGGATGCATCTCCCAATTGTTTATCTTGACGGGGCGGGGTCTTGCAGCACAGCGTTTCCGGTCAACGCGACGAGATAAATGCAAGCTCCGCATTTACACCGCAGTCATCCGTCCCATCATGACCTATGCCTGCGTTGTATTTGCGCACGCTCACCCACGTCATCTCCATAAGATGCAGACCCTCCAAAACCGTTTCCTCAGAAGGGTTACGGGTGCCCCTTACTATGTCCGAAACATAGATCTTCACGTCGACCTTAAAATGCCAACCATAAAACAGTTCATGAAACGCTTATCTAAGCGTTTCTTCGACTGCGGCATCAAACATTCTAACCCCCTGATTACAGCGGCCGCCCGCTACACTCCCTCTCGCATTAGTAGTATTCGCCGACCAAGGCATACTTTAATCGCCCCCGACGACGCCACTACCCTCCTCCAGGAGAGTAGTAAGGCCACCAGCACGCTACATAAACCCAAAACCCGATCGACGTCCTACCGTCCTCACCGCCGAGGCCCGCCGCGACGCCCAAATTCACGCCCCTCCCGACCCTTGCTCGAGCCAGCCCGCGACGCTGAGCCTGTAGCTTTAAATTCGTCCCTAAATAATATCAATCCTGATCCAGCTAGTCATTTGTTGCCCTCTTCCAGCGACGCCCTAAGCCGAGGTTCGGACCCCACAGGGGGTGCCCTTAGCGTTGTCGCTTAGTTTTAGTTAGTATATAAGTTTAAGTCCTGGCTGGAGGCCTTATTTTATTAGGGAATCCACAGGCAAGTCCGCTTAAGCAGACGACAACCTCATAGGTTGACCTGCGAGATGCCAAACAAACAAACAAACAGTTGCAGCACAGGGGCATTTGATGTGTAGATGTTTTAAAGGAAAGATGTGTATGATGAGTGTTGTCATTTGGAATTGTTTTTAAGTACTAACAATAGTTTCTTAGTTTTTGTATACTAACCTTTTGAACCTAGTTGTCCCAAAATAAATAATTTTGAATTTGAATACAAGATTAATTCATCGACGTGATTTTACACAAACATAGTTGGAAGCCTAGAAAATATCTCATTCCCTTGGGAATGTATGATTGTTTGCCTGTAAGTAGGTCATGCACTTTCACAGCAAAACTATTGAGTTGACTATGGGTAGCTTGATAGAACTCATAGTATTGTTTCCAAATGGGTTAACATTAATTAACTTCTTGATTTTTTTTTCAAGGTCAGGATAAATATTAAAACAATTCATCAATGAAATCACAACCTCATAATACCTCTTTGACGGCAAATCAAACTTAGGTAATTTATAAAAACATAGAACGTACGAGTATCATTGAACATAAAATATTATGCCTTTAGCCAAATTCCTATTTTAAAGATACCTTTGTGCGACATTCGATAGATACATAGAGCGTCCGCTAGGTATTTGTATTCTGGTTTCGCCCAAGCTAGAGTCACTCATAGCATGGATCATCATTGTGTCTCAAAAATTATCCGAGAGGACGAAATCAGTAGAAAAAGTCTAAAAATAATAATTTAACAATCTGAGTAAGTATAGTTTAATTCAGAAAGTCAGACGCGTTTATCTATTGTTGGCGTAACAATAGATAATTACGAGTTATTTAGACTAATTATTTTGCGCTTGAAAGGTTAACATTAAATTACTATAATAATCTAAACATAACTACAAGTTACATTAGGAGCAACCAATATTTAATAATCTAAACTAACAATGAACATAATAACAACACAGTTTAAATTAATGTCAGCATGTAAATCAACACAATAGATATAAAATATATTAAACAGTCCGTTCACATATATTTTGCCTCTGAGTTTGCATCACTTTCCAAATTATAGTGATCTTTATTACCGTTGCGATAAGGTTGCTATTGGATAACCTAAAACTAAAATAAACTGAAAATTTTACAAGACTTATCTTTTCATAAAATCTACTCTTGTAGTGGTGTGTTTAGGTCCCTCTTTACTGTTATCTAATTTTCTAACTTCATACCTATATTTTCCTAAAACTTATACTACTCTCTAAGGTCCAAAGAACTTGTGTTTTAATTTAATGCATTTCCGAATTGAGTTCTTTGTTTTGCTATGATATCTCCTATTTTATATTTCTGTCCTTTCTTTCTTTTACGATCAAAGATTTTTAAAACAGGTTCACAACATGGAATTTCTTAAAATTTAAAAAATGATTTTGTTTGATCTTCTTCAAAATAAAAATTATTTCTTCTTTATCAGCTCACTTAGAGATCGTGCTACCATAGCATAATTTGGAATACATTTTCGAAGGTATGAGGTCAATCCATATGAAACTTGAACTTCTTTAAGATTTTTTGATAAAGAAAATTTATGCACTGCTTCGGTTTTCTCTTTTGATGGCTGCACTGTTCTATTGCAGACCACATGACCTAGGTATTCTACTGATCTTTGTAGTAACTGTGTCTTCTTTCAATTTATTTCTAGACCATACTCTGCGGCTACCTTCAGTACCTCTTCAAGTCTTTCAACTGCCTGGTGTTTGTCCTCAGTCAGGATTATCAGAAAATGAGTAGAACTTTTGCCAACATACCTATAACTACGACTTGCTCCTTAAATTCGTCCCCGTCTAAAGCTGAGAACCTTTTGAATAATAGTGTGCCAAAATGTACTAGCTTATTTAGCTTCGAACATGTAACGCCTAGTGATGTAATTAACGTCTTTAACACTCTTAAGTCTAAAAACACTGGTGATTACTGGGGGATCTCCATTAAACTTATATTTAAGTAATATAATAGACATCGTAGCCCCCTATCTTGATATTACTTTTAATAAATGTGCTGATCTAGGAACTTTTTCTGACCTCATGAAGAGTAGTAAAGTCATACCATTATTTAAATCTGATAATAAAAATATCATTAGCAATTTTAGGCCTATTTCTATCTTACCAGCATTTAGCAAAATATTTGAAAAGTTAATACTTAATCAGTTGCTAAGACATTTTAATTTAAATAGTCTAGTTCATAATTAACAATATGGCTTTACAAAAGGACGTTCGACTACAGATGCGGGTGTTGCTCTGTTGAAACTCATATTTAATGCATGGGAGAAATCGCAAAATGCTATTGGAGTTTTCTGTGATCTCTCTGAAGCCTTTGATTGCGTGCCCCATGACACGCTTTTGCGTAAACTACGTCATTACGGTGTTCAAAAAGAAGCTCTCAACGTAATAAATTCTTATTTACATAATAGGTTCCAATGTGTAGATGTCGATGGTGTGAAATCTTCCGAGCTACCAGTTCAGTTAGGTGTACCTCAAGGCTCAATACTGGGTCCATTCTTGTTCTTAGTGTATATCAATAACTTACCATTCTATTTAAATGCCATCGGTGACGTTGTACTGTTTGCAGATGATACCTGTCTTATTTTTAAAGTTGACAGGAATAGATAAGATTTTGACGACGTAAACAGTGCACTCTCAATGGCTACGGATTGGTTTACGTCAAATAACCTAGTTCTCAATGCCAAGAAAACGAATTGCGTGAAGTTAGAAATCTAGGACCCAACATCGTCTTAGATAAAGATCTGCTTGAAACTGTAGACTCGGCGGTTTTTCTGGGCGTAATAGTGGATGCCAAACTTCTGTGGGGCCCACACGTATCAAGCCTGTCAGGGAGGCTCAGTTCAGCCGCCTACGCCGTCAGGAAAGTAAGACAATATACTGACGTTGAACAGCTCGGTTAGTCTATTTTAGTTAATTCCACAGTGGTATTTCCTACGGTATTCTGCTGTGAGGCAAATCCGCTGATATTCGAAATATATTCGTCCTTCAAAAACGAGCTGTCCGAGCAATTTATCAGCTAGGAGCCAGACTTTCTCTCAGTTTTTTTTTAAAGATATTGGTATTCTCACGGTGGCATCTCAATTAATTTTCGCCAAAATCTTATAAATTAGGCAAAACATACACATAATACACTAAAAACAGTGATTTTCACAATGTTAACACTAGAAATAAGAACAAACTACGTGTTCCCTTTCACCGGCTTCATAAGGTCCATAACTCATTTGTTGGGCTTGGTATAACCTTTTATAACAAGTTGCCCTTTTATAAAAGGTTTTATAAAGGTTTAAGGCTCAAGTAAAATCCAACCTTTGTTCAAAGGCGTATTATTCCATTAACGTCTACTTAAACGATAAGAACTGTTGGTCGCTGTGATTAACTCAAGACAATGTTCGTGTTCTTTCTCCAGAATCAGCTAACCTACTGACAGGGTATATGAGTTCATTTATTTGTTTTTTTATTTTATTTGACGGTATAAGTCAATAATTTTGTAATTTTCATTTATTATTGGCATGATCTACTCATTACAATGTTTTTTAATGAGCTGTATTGCAATATGTGGTTAGCTAGCGACCTCGACAATTGATAATATTATTCTTGCCTGAGCAACCGGCAGCAAGTTCGTCATGCTCCCTTAGATGTCACTGCTTGCGGTAGCGTCGTGGGTCGGGTTTCCTCCTTCCCTCAAATATGGCGAGGGGGGTAATGGCTGATCTTTGCGTTATGCTCGTGAACGGGTGCTGCTTGTGGTGACTGGTCGTCTTGCTGTCTTTGGTTTTATTATTGTTACAGTAATTGTTCTGTTAATTTATTTTACTTTGATGGTCCTAGTTTATCATATATTTATTTTATTTGTTTGTATAATAATTTCAGTATTGCATATGTAAGCTGCCATGCCCTTTAGGCGTGGAGGCTTTCAGGGTCGCGGGTTATTTCAGGGTCGCGGGTTATTCCACGGAGAAAACCGTGGCCCTGGCACAGGCAACTGAAGGAACACGGGTGGGTAGTAGTAAAAAAAAAAAAGGCCTGGAGGCTTTTATTTATGCATTAAGCTTTATTTACATTCAATATTTTTTTCTCTTTTTCTGGTATTGGCGTGACTAGCTGATCTATGGCAATTAATTTAATGTTTTGGTAATTACTTACAATTGTTTAGAATGGAGTCTTTTCACCGAACAGACAGCTGTGCTGCTGGGGAGTTTGTTGCGCCACTTCTTCTTCCCAACTAAAGCACTAGGAAGTGGTGAAGGGCGGGCGTTTTGGGGTACTATCTTATGTAATTTTGACGTTCGAAAAGTGCTGATTTTCAGCCCAATTTGAATAAATGACTTTTTATTTTGATTTTGAACTCCTCATCTTTCAAACTCTGTGAAAACAATGTGGATATATCTGGTAAAGAATTTGGGACAAATTGAAAAACCAAAAGGTGCTCGTAGGTATTCAAACTGACTGACTGGGTTGCTGGTCACAAACGCCGTATACTTTATAGAATGCTCGTCTACCGGTAAATGGAACAATCCATTCTTTAAATCTAAAGTTCTGTAGACAATACACAATTTAAACTGTACACAATTTATTTATGTAATCATTGATTACAGGCAAGGAATATTCATCCTTCACCATCTTCTGGTTTAAGTTTCTGTAATCCACACAGTTTCTTGTACTACCATCTTTCTTTTTCACCAAAACCAGGGGACTGGCATATTCTGAATAGCTTGGACGTATGATGTCATTAGCCAACCAATCTTCTATTTGGTGTTTGACAATCTCTTCCTCTTGCGAGGCTAGACGCCGTGGACGCTGAACTACTGGTATGTCATCTTTTAAAACTATTTTCAAGTAAATTGGAGCTTCTTTAATCTCTAAAGTATTGTAATTATTTATAATAGTTTGAACTTGAATTGGTATTTCACCTTCATCAGTGTAGCTCAAACTCAAACTCAAATAATTTATTTCAATTAAACCATTTACAGGCACTTTTGAATTGTCAAGGAATCGGTCAGTCAGAAATATGAAGCTAGTTGCCCATTCCAAAGCGCAGTAGGTCACTATGGAGAAGAACGGGCAAGAAACTCCATGGACACTCTTTTAAATAATATTGTTGTTACAAATATATTAGTTACATCGATTATTGTTGACACTATAAGTGAGAACGATGTACAAAAACCGTACACGTTAAAAGCGTCCAGAGTGCAGCAAAACATAATTAAAAACAATCCAGCAAACTAATTATTAAAATATGCCGTGGTAGCTAAGAGATGACCAGTCCCAACTGACGGCGCCCGTTCACGAACATGACGCATGGATCAGCACCATTCAGCTCAACCATTTTGAAGGGAGCTAAATGAACCGACACACGCGCCACCGTCAGCGAGACATTTGAGTGAGCATGACATACTATCAGCCGCCAAGGCACATTCAAGTCAATCTATGACATTACCCGGTAAATAGTAGCTCTATAGTACAAAGTACTCACATCTGTGCAATGCATCTATATAATAAAAGGAGATTGAGTTTATATAATGCAAATATATTCTTACAATCTTAGCTGGAAAGTAAACACTGTAAATACGAACTATCATAACACTGAGGCCTTATCTCAATGATACCCTTGTTAATCACAGTGATAGTATTAACTAGGAAAGTTTGGGCGAGAATAACTACATACGGAATGACACAAACCTCATAACGATGGCGATCTATTGTCAAATTAATGTTAAATTAACCATTGAATGCACCTTACTCGAACCAAGGCCGGTTAACAATATCGTGTCAGATCAACAAGATCGCTACCCGTATCTACTAAACACTTTACTGTGATACTTCCTATAATAACACTTTTAACCGATTTAATTATTGCATTAATATTGTTTACACTTAGTACGCTACTATCAAGGTGATTATTTTGGCATTGACAACAACTATGACACTGATGGATTATTTTCCCGTTTGACACTAGCTTGCTATCTTCTACATCTACAGATTGATTATGAGCGAACATCGAACGTCGCGTACTGCCAACATTCCCACTTGTCGATGGATCGCCTCCCCATTATTTTACGTTTCCGCTAGCGCCATTACCAGCCTCAGCTTGATATTCGGTACCAATATGGCCGTATTGGTTACATTTGAAACACTTGGTACCTTTTATGCATGAACTCGCTAAATTACCTCTTTCCCCGCACTTGAAACAACGATAAACTTTATCACTGGCGTTTTCCTTGGCGTTTGTGTCGGCTGCTTTAGCTTGCTTCGTGGATTCGCAACACTCACGCTGCTTGCCTGTACCGCTTGAATTTCCTCGTTGTTTCAACATCTTCTGCTTCATCGCTTCATATTGTGCCAACTTTTCCTTCAGAACCGCATATGTCGTAATACCATACAGACCAATTTTTTCTACTCGTAATCGGCTATCCCGTGATAGCCGATTACGAGCAGAACAAAATTGGTCTGTATATCATATTGAATTGCAACGTAATCGGCGAACTTTGCTCTTTTGCCAAGCTCTTTCATCGTGAGCATATATTGATAATTGGTCTCATTATTACGATTTTTACGAGACGCCACGATTTCCTGCATTTGCTTGGTATTCACTGCATCTGGGAATTCCTTTAGTAGGGCATTCCTCAATTCTTCGCACGATCTGTATGGCTTTTCCGTACGTAACCATAACTCAGCGGTTTCGGTAAGTGATCTTCTGGTTATTATAAGTTTTTATTGAGCCGTCCAACCGAAGATTTCGGCATCATCTTCGATGTATTGTGACCACTTTAACGACGAGTACGTCATGTATACGTTCCTAATTAACATCCTACATATATGACTTGCATAAGGACAGACTACTGAACACGAGCGAAAGTATTGTATTATTGCAGCGATGGTGTTTTTTAAAAATAAATCATCTTTGTTCGTAGGCGCAACGCAACAAATGCTGTGATTGGCCTACGCAACGATAAGCAGCAATTTTCTGTATTACTGGTAGCGTAGTAATAAGTATATAGGGTGTCCGACATGATGTGTGGCCGTGTGTACAGACGCATACAGTCGCAGTTTGATGCCAAAACTTGAGAACATTTTGCTCAGCCGACGTAACCGGAATAAACCTTGGACTGTTCAAGTAAATGGAACTGAAAGTATGTTTGGAGGATAAATCGTATTTTAGTCAGAAAATCCTCAGTAAAAGTGTTTGTTTTATTGTAGATTCTGTTCAAGAACCAGTTATAATTTTTAACTTTAGAGATTGTTATTACTACGTCGGGATTTAGGCATGTTAGTACCTACTAACAGTTTCTATTATTCTGCATGTTTTCGTGAAATGATTGCTTACTTTGATTTGAAAGAAACAATTAAGTTAGTTCAACTAATCACAATTCCAGATTCTACCCGTGCTTTGTAAAATATTCCCGTAAAAAGTCGTGGTGGGTCGAATAAGTAAGGTGTCTAAAGGTGGCAAAGCGTTATCATGGTGAAAAAGGATCTCGCTTTATAACGCAGTTGAAAATGTTAATCAAATACAGGAAAAACAAACTACTTATGAAAATAGAAAAATTTCAAATACTTGTTTTAATTTAGAAAAGGCTTCTCTGTAAACGTTGTTAGAGCTCTGCTTGCCCCTCGAATGAAGTCCTACGTATAGTTGCCCGTGTGTGATCAAAAAAGTTGACACTAGACAAATAAATTGAATGTAGAGTAGCTTAAATCCTAGTTTCTAAATTTAAAAAATACTTGCTGTAGGTGAGGATCTATATTTACTTTAACACAGTTAATAAATTCTCTGTATCTTCATAAGACATACTTTGGAGAGCCTCCTTGAGAATTCTCTTACAATTTGCGTAGTTCAGGGAATAAATGTTTGCTTTTGAGTTTAGTCTATTATAAAGGAGAGGACCGAGGTACAGGTAAAATTTGGATATAAAAGCATGTTTTGTTGTATTTTGTGGACAGACTATATCTTTACGTCTTTTGTTTGTATATTCCGTGCTGTAGGGTAGAGCTGTGTGTTGTTTTAGTACAATGCCCATTATAAATAGTTGCCGAACTGTTAATACTTCACATGATTTGTATAGGAGGTTAGTAGGAAAAAGGAAAGGGCGGAAAGTAGACACTTTGAGAACCGCCCTCTGCGCTCTCTCGATGGTTAGTAACACTGTTTTACCCGCTCCACCCCATGTTGTAATACAGTACGTTATAATCGATTAACATAAAGCAAAATAAACTTGTCTAACAATTTTTGTGTCAGGAATATAGCGTAGCCTTTTAAAAACAAATATTAACTTGCGAATTCTATTATTTAAAGCTAATATATGTTGTTTGAACGAGAGTGTTTCATCTATTATAACACCAAGGTATTTTGATTTATTTGCCATTTTAATGTTGGGACAAACACATTGGTTATCCGTGGGATTTGTGCAATTATGAGCATATAATGTCGAGATGCTAGTGGATGTTTGCTTGCGCATCGAAAACTTAATGTAATTTGTCTTGTCTGCATTTAGTGTTAGTGAATTATGTTGAAGCCATTGCCATTTATGAACAACATTCATAAATGGCAATGGCTTCCCCTTAGTTTTTTTATCCGCAAAATTAATAATCAGTTGCTAATTCATTTATTTTTCCGTAAAAACTCGCGTACAGTAATGTGGCAATAGTTTGTTGTAGTGCACGAAGAACCACCAAGTGTTTTATGGCAATATCTTGTTATCGTAAAAATATTTAAAAGTGCAGTATCATAGTGTCTGTTTCTCGGGTGCAAGGAATCCTCGCGGTTACGCGTACGGCATAAACGGCAAAGTCCTGCGTACGCACACTCATCGCTGGACTATCGGTGCTACCAACTTAATAACGACGAACTTGGCGTAAGTGTTCCGTTCCAGGTAACAAATACGGTGCGGTCCAGTTACTAAATTAAAAGCTGCACTGTTACTGGTGGCGCCACCCCGTTCACATATCATTGTTATACTTCCGACTCTGCTGCCTACGTGTAATATTATGCCTCGCACTGTTCGCACTCCTCCAAAGCCGACAGATGTTGAAAATATACCGCATGTTCAATCTGAACCGGATATGCAAAAAGCCCTTTTAGAAACTCCTAGCACCTCTACTGCAAATATTCGACAGCAGAAACGACCGCGAATAGATAGCCCATCCTCTAAAGAGCACACGAATCATTCTTCTGATGAGATATTGGAGACCATTCGCCACGAAATTAGAACAGCAGTGACAGCCGAAATATCAGCATCCATAAAAGCATGCATTGCTGCGGAGCTAAGCGAATTTAAGGAAGCCTTAGTACTCATAAAAAAACTTGAAATATCGGTTCAATTTATGAGCAACAAGTTCGACCAAATGAAAAGTGAACTCGACAACTGTACGGCATCGAACGCACAAATACAGAAGGAAAACGAGCTACTCAAAAAGTCTTTAACAGATCTGTCTACAAGAGCTAATTTGCTTGAACAAAACTCACGCCAGCAAAATGTAGAAGTCAACGGAGTGCCGGAGAACAAATCTGAGAACCTCGTTAAAACTGTGATGCAACTTGGAAAGGCGGTCTCATGCACCATAAAAGAGGCGGATATTGTTTCGGCTGTACGTGTCCGAAAATTAGACCCCCAAAACAGCAATCCTAGAACAGTGATCGTTAAGTTGAATAGTGTTTTTGCTAAAGATGAAATGTTAACATCTGTGATGAATTTTAATAAAGAGCACCCTGAAGACAAGCTGAACTCGAGTCTGCTAGGCTATGGTGGCCCAAAGAAGCCAATATTCGTGTCTGAGCACCTCTCTCCTCTTAACAAAGAAATTCACGCAGCAACCAGAAAAGCTGCACGAGACAAAGGCTATAAGTATGTATGGGTGCGCGATGGACGTATCCTCATTCGGAAAGCAGACGGGATACCAGCTAAGCAAATACGCAGTCTTGAAGCAGTTGCACTGCTTTAGTAATTATTAAAAAAAATAACAGACACAAAAGCCTATATTAAACTCACGCATTCAATATTTACTATCAAAATTTTAGAGGAATGAAAACCAAATTGAACAGTATAATGCTAAACGCGCAAAACCACATCTACGACATCATTATAGGGACAGAAACATGGTTAGACGACAGTGTCAACAATGGAGAAATACTTGACTGTAGGTACAATATCTACCGCAGAGACAGAACCTCGACCAACGCACGAAAAAAAAAGGGTGGAGGGGTACTAATTGCAGTCCTGAAGACTATCGGGTCCGTTCGCATGCCACAATTTGAGACGGACTCTGAAAACTTATGGGTAAGCCTAAAGATTATAAATGGGAAAAAGATCCAACGCCTGAACATCTGTGCTGTTTACCTACCACCACCTGTGCAGCAACTAACACTTGACTCGTTCCTAGAGAAGGTTACTTCAGTTATCGACACAACAGGAAATCAAACTATAATAGCCGGCGACTTCAACCTTGGATCCGTTAAATGGAAACTAGACGAAACCGTTACTCAAAGTACATCCACGTCACCAAGTAACTACAATACCCCACTAGGTTACTCTTTAATAGACTGTTTGTCCCTAAATAGTATTGAACAGTTAAACCATGTACAAAACCAACTTGGCAAATCCCTTGATCTAATTTTGTGTAACTTTCCTGGCGGATTTGTTCAAGAATGTAAAACCCCCCTGTCAGTTGTAGACTCTCATCATCCACCATTGGAAATTGTTATTAAAAATATGTCACTTAATCCACTTAAATGTAAAAACTCCGTAAAATACAATTACAGAAATGCGAATTACACACGGTTAAATGATCGAATTAAACAAGTCAATTGGACTACATGTTTATCCGAGTGCGCAGATGTGAATGCAATGGTAGAAGAACTATACAACCAACTCCATAATATAATTGACGAGCTCGTGCCTAAAACGAAAGTATCCCAAAATAGGTACCCCCCTTGGTTTCAAAAAGCTCTTATTAAACTTTTAAACGAAAAGGAAAAGCTTAGGATGCGATTTAAGAGATATAAGAATCCCCGCGACCACTACGAATACAAATTATTAGGTGAAAGAGCGAATATAATGATAAAAAGTAACTATAAAGAATACGTGGAGGGAATTGAGAGGGGCATAACACAAAATCCGAAATTTTTTTGGTCTTTTGTTAAGGCTAAAAACTCGTCGTCTAATGACATACCGTCTGAGATGAAACTGAATAATCAGAAAGCAACTTCCGGTGACGAGGTTTGCAAGCTCTTTGCTTCCCATTTCTCTTCAACGTTCACCTCATCAGATGAAGCAATACATGCTTCATTAGAGAAAAACCACAAGTATCCTCAAAATAGCTTGAGTCGGGTCACATTCTCCGAAAGAGATATAGTTAAAGTCCTCAAAAAACTAAATGTATGCAAGGGACCGGGACCAGATGGTTTTCCACCATTATTCGTTCGAAACTGTGCAAGTAGCTTGACCTTACCGCTAAAAATCATTTTGAACCACTCAATCGAAACAGCACAATTCCCTACTCAATGGAAAAATGCCAATGTAGTGCCCATATTTAAAAAAGGCGAGGCAAGCAACATAAAAAATTATCGGCCAATATCTATTTTATCTGTGTTTTCGAAGGTCTTTGAATCCCTCATGTGCCCTATTCTAACGTCATATTTCAAAACAGAACTAACTTCCCAACAGCACGGATTCTGCACACAAAGATCCACTACGACGAACCTGATTCTTTATGTCAATGACCTCAGCAAACTTATTGACTCTCGCTCACAAGTCGACTCCATATATACAGACTTTAGCAGTGCCTTCGACAAGGTCGACCACCACATCTTACTGCAGAAACTCTCAAACCTGGGCATATTCGGCCAGCTTCTACAATGGTTCGAATCTTATCTGACTGGCAGAAAACACAAGGTCGTAGTAAAGGGGCATCAGTCGTCCTTTTACTATTCCACTTCCGGAGTTCCACAAGGCTCCCATATGGGTCCGATATTGTTCCTAATATTCGTTAACGACATAGTGAACTGCATCAAACACAGTGAATGTTCACTCTTTGCAGACGACGTTAAGTTCTATAAGCAAATAAATTCACCCAGAGATATATCGTTGCTGCAAGAGGACCTTAATTCAGTGTACAGGTGGTGTATTAAGAACAAAATGACTCTGAACGCTGAAAAGTGTCAGCACATGACCTTCACAAAAAAACGAAATACCCTTCCATCCTCGTATTCGTTGAATGGTACAACTCTGCAGAAGGTTAACACAATTCGCGATCTGGGAGTCTGTCTCGACAGTCAGCTTACTTTCATTCCCCACATAGACAATGTTGTCAAAAAGGCAACTAGAATGTTAGGATTCCTTAAGCGTATCTGTCACGACTTTAAGTCTATTCGTACCCTCAAACTTCTCTACTTCACCCTCGTCAGAAGTTTACTGGATTATGCATCGCAGGTGTGGAATCCCACCTATCAGACCCATATCGATCGTGTCGAACGCGTCCAAAAAGGCTTCACTAGGTACCTGCGATATAAATCGAACAGCTGCCCTAACACAACTAATTACCCTGAAAGATTGAGTCACTTCAACCTCACATCCCTTGAAAACCGCCGAAAAATTATGGATCAACTTATGCTCTTCAAAATTGTCAATGGACTGATCCAGGTTCCAAGGCTTCTTGAAGATATAAATGTATCTGTTCCCCGTTGTAGTCAACCCCGGCCCGACCGTAAATTAGATGTGTTCGCAACAACTACAGGTCGAACCAATCTCGGACGATCAGCGCCATTGAACCGTTTCATGAGAACTTATAATGAAAGCCACTCTCGCACCGATAGCATTGACGTCTTCTCGAACACCCTATCTCAATTTCGCAGTCATCTTTTACGTCAATTTCGTGTTTAAATTGCATCATTCATTTGTTATTCTGTAATATATTTTTGCAACTTTTAAATTTTTATTTAATTTTATTGTATAATTTAATTTGATTCATTTGACAGTATTATTAATGAATCAATTCATTAGAAATTGTAATTATGCTTATTAGATTGTATTATTAGTGTTCTTTGATTCTATTATTATTATTAACCTATTTGATTTTATGATCATCATTTTATCTGTAAATAACTAGTAAATCAAAAGTAACTATGTAAGTGCTGTGCACACCTTTAAGTGACCAGTTCGCTGCAGTATATTAGTTATAAGATAATCTCTCTGTTAATGATTGTGTGAATTAGTCGTTGGAGTGCCATAATAAATAAATAAATAAATAAATAAATAAACATTGAATCCGTGTTGCGCAAGCTTGTAGACATTTTTTTCTGAGTCAGCCGAAAATAAAAGGGCAGTGTCGTCAGCATAAGAAACAATTTGGCCGTGATTTAGATTTAGATTACAAAGATCGTTTATGTATATGAAAAAAAGGGTAGGCCCTAAAATACTTCCTTGGGGAACTCCGAAGGACGTGTTTTTTTTATCATCGCTGAGAACATTACCAATTCTTACACATTGGGTACGGTCTTCTAGATAGCTCTTAAATAGTTTAAGCTGGGTGACTCTGATACCTATGGCTACAAGCTTGTGCAACAGAATAGTAATAGAAACCGTGTCAAAAGCTTTTGCGAGGTCCAAGAAGATTCCAACAGTGTGGTTACCTTTATCAAGTTCTTGTGCTAGATAGTTAGTCAGATCATGTCGCCATTTTAGGCCTAAATCCAAACTGCCGTTTAGATAAAATTAATTTATCCTCCAAGTATTTGTAAAGCCTTTTATTTATTTTTTGTTCTAATGTTTTAGACATTGAAGGCAGTAAGGAAATAGGTCTATAATTTGTAACTTGATCTTTACTGCCTGATTTGTAAACAGGGACAACTACTGCTTTTTTTAGGCACTCGGGAAAAAGACCTGTAGATAAACATTTTTGGAAAATATAAGTCAGCGGCGGCGGCGGTATCAAAATGTGTCTGAACTGTTTAATCATTTTATTTGATATGTTATCGCAGCCAACTGCACAGTCGTCCTTTAAACTCATAATTATCGTTTCCACTTCAGTCTCGTCAGTGTCTAGCAACGCAAAGGATGATAGAATAGTGCTACACGTAAATGGTGTGCTTGTTAGATATTGTGATTGGCCCCGAACTTTTTCAGCCAGGCACTTTCCAACATTAACATAAAAACAATTTACAATGTTGGCAGATGTTAACTGTGATGAGTGTGCTTGCAATAAACCTGAAGATGACTGATTTTGTTTAGCGCTATACGTTACACTTTTAATAAAATTCCATATTTTTTTACTATCAGTACCAGCCTTTTCTAGTGCAATTTTATCGTAGTTGCTTTTAACGTTTCTTATAAGATCATTACAAAAGTTACGGTACCGTTTATAGGACAGTTACAAAATTAAGTTATCTGGATTTGATTTAGCTTTCATATGTAGTTTATCTCTATTTTTCATACAGCGAATGAGTCCTGTCGTGATCCATGGTTTTATGTTGTAGTTTTTGTTATTTAGCCGAGTTAAGACTGTGTTCTTTTGAATTGCATGTTGTACACTTTTGATTAGGTACAACAGACAAAACTGCGGATCAGCGGAATTGTAGACTGGGTCAAAGTCGATATTACGTAAGTCTTCTTCAAGTTTATTGACATTTAAACTCGAAATGGTGCGAGTGACTCCTATATGTAATTTACAATTTAAAATAAGCAGGGTAGCACTGTGATCGGTTATTGTTGAGTTAGTTACAAGGGCAAGAGCAGGGAAATCCGACTTGAGCATTATATGGTCCATGCAGGAGCCACTTTGATGTGTAGGAAGCGTGTGAGCGGGAAACAAACCATGGAAGGCGCATAGGTTAAGGTATTCCTCAGCGGATGCGTCAGCATTTTCTGGAAGAATATTAATATTAATATCTCCAATTAAAATGGTATTTTTGAGAGATGACAGGTTCTGCATGGTGTCGTTTAGAGAGTCAGTGAAATTGTTTATATTTATAAAAGAGGGGGGTCGATATAAGGCAAGTATCGCTAATTCTGACCCAATTTTAATTAACAATCTGTTACAGTCTTGCATATCTGGTTCCTCGACAGACACATTGAGATGATTTCTTGCATAAACTATCACCCCATCGTTCTGATTGTAGTTTACATTACTTTATACATATTATATCCCGGAATTATTGGTATGTTATATTGTTTGGAAAGCCAACATTCGGTTAAGACAATAACGTCACAATTAATGTCTAGACGTTTTAACAAAATGCTAAAATTGTCGAGATTCTTAAAAATACTGCGAATATTTTGGGTTAGTACGGTAAGTGGACTAGTGTAGGAGGAGAGATATTGCTTACAGTGTTCAACTTCACAAACATGGGATTCAGATACAGAGAAATTATCTAGGTCATTGATTAAATTATTAATCATAACTATAAAAAGTTATAAGAAGGGCCAGAAAAAGACGTGATTAACGGCGCTCTTAGGCGCCTCCATAATCAACTGAATTTATGTACCTCTGTTCAGCCATTATTTTCGCTGGACAGTCAGCAGCACTTGTCTTGTGATTGCTCGGCTTTTTGAAGTGCAAGCAAGTAGCGCATTTTGGTTCCTCAGCCTTCTTTGTGCATTCTTTTATGGAGTGACCCTGATCTCCACAGTGGCCACATGTATGGGTAGTCTCCTGACATGATTTCGCCGCATGTCCGTTTTGCTGGCACTTATAACAGCGTGTGACTAGAGTAAAGTCTCTCACAGGGCATGACGACCAATTTATTAACACTCTGTCTTTAGTTATCAGGGCTTTACGTATGTCTGCAGATACTTCAATAATATAATTACAGGTCTCAGCGTCCTTCTTACCTGACTTATGGCTTAACTTAATGGAGGTCAAAAAGGTTTCGAGGTTGCAATCCTGGAGGTTCTCGGCTAGGTTTTGGTGGAACAAACAAGTAAACACTTCCATATCTTGCATTGATGAGGGTACTCCGATAACTACTACTCTGGGCTTCCTTTTTGGGGGCTCGTCTACTGTAAGTCCTGAATTTGATAAGTGCATCGTTTTTTTCACTTTCTCAATATCGTCCTTCGTCTCAGTGCTGATAATGACAGTTAGTATTATCCCCCCAAGCAATAAGTCATAGACGACCCCAAGCAATAAGTCGGTTATCGTAAAACTCAAGTATAACAGGAAAAAATATTTTTGTTTTTATTGAATGTGTGTCGTTTCAAGTAGTCGAAGTATTGCGTTCATTGATACATCAACTGAAAGCATTTTCGTTGTGTAATTAAATTACGATGTCAACATTAATTTATGTGTGGGAAATACACTTGGGAGCAAATAAATCGAGCCACTTCCTTTTTCACGCATTATGGTTATTATTTTTGGTATTATGGAACGCATCGATTCGAAACATATATCCCCTAAAAGGGTATTTAATAAATAATACAATGAGGGTAGTTAGTTGTCAAAATTTCATTTTAATTAAAGTTTAAAGGGTAGAATAAAATTATCGCATTTAATTTGCTTATGACATTTTTATTGTACTCTGTTAAGAAAAGATTAAATTTGAGGTTTTTGTTAATCATACCCATATTACTTGTTATTGTTGTCTTTATCTGTGTCTGTGTAATCAAAATAACCTGATAAAATGGATACTACACCGACGGAAGCTGCCCAAGTTGTAGCTTTACTTGAGGTTGGACACGGACAACGTGAAGTGGCACGCAGACTTCATTTGAGTCGTTAAAAGGTACAGCGGGTATACCGCAGGTATCTGGAGACTGGTGCTTTTGTTCGGCGACCTGGAACTGGCCGACCACGGGCAACAACAGAACGTGACGACCGCTTTATTGCAACCAATTCGTTGCGCGACCGTGGACTTAATGCTGTTCAGCTACAGCAAGCGTTACGTGACGTTCGAGGTGTCGCAATCAGTAGGTGGACAGTGAGACGAAGACTAAAGGAACGAAATTTAACATCACACAAACCAGCAACTGGCCCAAAATTGACTGTAGCTCATCGCCGATCTCGCTTGGAGTTTGCTCGAGAACACATTAATTGGACGTTAGAAGACTGGAGGTCAGTTTTGTTTTCTGACGAGTCAAGAATCTGTCTTTTTAGCAATGACGGGAGAAACCGAGTCTATAGACGTCCTGGTGAAAGATTTGCCCAATGTTGCATTCGAGAAACTGTGAGTTTTGGTGGTGGTTCTTGTATGGTGTGGGGAGGAATTTCTCTAGACGGAAAAACGGAACTTGTCTTCGTCGACCCCGCCAACGATGGCAGTGGTAGACGTGGATTAACAGCTGACCGATACATAACTGACATTCTTGAAGACCACGTAATGCCGTATGCTGGTTTTGTCGGAGAAAATTTCTTGTTTATGCATGACAATGCGAGACCTCATACCGCGCAGATCGTTACGGAATACTTGTCTGCGATCGGGATTCAACAAATGGTATGGCCAGCACGAAGTCCCGATTTGAACCCGATCGAACACCTATGGGACGAGCTAAAACGGAGAGTCCCAGCCAGGGTTCCCGCTGTTTCATCCACTCCCGAGCTTAAAGTCGCTGTGCTTGAAGAGTGGGAGAACATACCACAATATGTCATCGTAACTCTGATCAGATCGATGACTAATAGGCTACAAGAATGCATCAGGGCACGGGGGGGTAATACCAGTTATTAAGAATATTTTTTTTGCAATAATTTTGTTTTTTATTGTTTTTATGGACTGTTTTAGCCCTACTAAATTTTCTATCAAAATTACCATTTTTCTTGCAGAGCCAATAATTTATCATTCAATAAGGTTATTATTCAATAATTTACCCTCATTGTTAAGGTTATTAACTTAACTTTTAGGCGATATACAATGTGGGGAGGACAATATGATCATAAATGAAACTTCGTTTATGTCATGATATTTCCAACCGTCACACAAAAAAATCAAATGAATTTATTCAGTAGTTTAGCCACAGGACATTACTTTTCATTTTAAGTATTTTCTACATGATGTATTGTAAACAGGAGAGCACGCGACAGGTTAACGACACACGTTGCCAGCTCGCTACTTTAAAAACCTACGCTTTTTCTTTCAAATTTATTTTCTCAATGCAAATTATACTTTATGCCCGAGTCATAAGAGTCACAAAGCGTGTCATCACAGCTAGATAAGAAAAAATGCAGGCGAAAGTTATTACGTTCCTGTTACGCAATCATGTCAATCGCAAAATATGTATGTGCGAAAGAGATAGGTAAGTTTGCTTGTTTCTACTTTGCTTACTTGTCGACGTGTCTAGGTTACGCGGTCAGTGTGTCACCGGACGTCCTTCCTGCTTGTGACGCGTTTTGCTTTTCTCTGGAATTTCGGATGCGCCCGCGCCCGTTTGAAGTCGCCGCGCGAGTGTTATCGTATCTTTGATGTTGTGTTGTGCGAAATTTGACGCTTTGTTTTAATAGTGACAGGACACATAAACGTATTATAGGTACTTAGTTAAATAGCTAAGTAAACTTTGCGAAATTAGACGCTTAATACTTGGTATTTCAAGGTTTTATTATTAAATAATCATGCCTCGTTACAATTATACCGCTTCGGAATACACCGATATGATTTTAATTTATGGGGAGTGTCACGGTAATGCCGCTTTAGCTGTACGGACATACCGTGAGAGGTATGGGAACACGCGTATGTGTCCGACCCACGGGCGCACTATTGTACAAGCTGTCCAGAGGATACGGGAAAATAAATCCTTGATCCCGCACGTAGATGGTGCTCCTCCACGTTCAAATGTGATTTCAGACGAAAGAGTTATTAATTATTATGATCGCAATCCGACGTCCAGTTTGCGTAATGCAGGTCGACATTTTCGTGTAAATCACAAAACTATTTAAAAAGTTTTGAAACGTGACAAACGCAGACCTTATAAGTACAAGAAAGTACAAGCATTGTTACCGAGAGATAAGCCAATAAGAGAAACTTTCTGTCGCTGGTTGGAAACCAAACATCTCGATAATCCTAACTTCCTGTACAATGTGCTGTGGACTGACGAGAGTACATTCACAAGGAATGGTTTATGGAACCGACAGAACCTTCGGTACTGGAGCCGCGTGAATCCGCATCTAGTACGGGAGTCTTCGCACCAGTACAGATTTGCGGTCAATGTGTGGGCTGGCATACACAGAAATACCATTATTGGTCCGGTATTTATTGAGGGCAATTTAAATGCTGTAAAGTTCATTGAACTCCTCGACGGATCCGTTTCCGAGTACACGGACGAACTTTCGCTGGACGTGTACAGGCAGATGTGGTACCAGTTAGATGGAGCACCAGCTCATTCAGTGGTGTCTGCAAGAGAGCGGTTGACTCAAATGTTCGGACAGCAGTGGATTGGCCGTTTTGGACCAGTGCGGTGGCCAGCGAGGTCACCAGATCTCACGCCCCTGTATTTCTTTCTGTGGGGTCACATAAATAATGAGGTATACTCAACAGAAGTTACCACCGTTGAGGAATGAAAAAATAGAATAATAATATCTTTTAATAAATTGAAAGAAATGGCTGCTAATGGTGACCTATTATCAAGAGTGAGAAATAACATTATACGTCGGTGTAGTTTGTGTATTCAAGAACACGGCGGACATATTGAATATAAAAAAAATTAATGACTGGCGACATAATTATGTGATCGAAAAGTGATTGTGAATAATAAATTGATTAGTGAATAACTCGCGGGTGAATGATGCCCGACTATTTAGTTAATATTCTGTGATTTGATTTGAGTAATTGAGCATAAAGAATAGTGGCGCCAAACATTACGTCGCGGCATCGCGTCGGCCACAGCTATATCATGAATGAAACCAAGCTGCGTTGCCATTCTTATCGCAGGTCAGTGTACCAATTTTATAAACGGTGTTTTATTTTGTTTGCAATTTTAAGCTATTTAGTTTGTTAGAAGTTTTATTTTTTTTATTTCGATGTTCGGACTTATTTGATAGTTTACAAATGTTTCTATAAACCAGTATTGCCAGTGTTTTCATTTATGATCACATTGTCCTCCCCACATTGTATAGTTCGAATTGATACGTTCCATATTCCCAAAAATATTTACCATTTTACGTGAAAAAAGGTAGTGGCTCGATTTATTTGCTCCCAAGTGTACTATGCAAATTAAGAAAATAAGTATTACAAAAATAAGACAAGTTATTTTTTCAGTAATATTCACATAATGCAGTAAGTTTGTTGAAAATTTTGAAACTTAACATTACAATACGGACTTTTCTAACGTCATTTCTTACTAGCTTCCACCCTCGGCTTCACCCATGTCGAGTGTTGATGAAAAGTAGCCTATGTTCTTCACCAGGCTTCAAACACAGTTCAGCAGATTAGCCGTAAAACGTCACAGCCCCGCTCTGCCGCCCTACCCGCCGCGTCCGCGGTGTCTACGTACTTAGTTCGCAATAAACTTTTGACTTTGACTTTGGTAACTTTTGAACCATCCGTCCAAATGAATAAGAGTAAAAGACAAAGTTTAATTACATAAAACGCCAAAGGCGATAAAGGTATTCATTTTGATGAGAAATAACTAAATAAACTGACCAACTGGTGAAATATGGGTGTACTATAGCTATACCTCTGCCCAACCCTTCGGGGAAACAAGGCGCTATGATATGTTATGTTTATGTTCACTGAATACTCTAAAATGTGTTTTGTAAAAACAAAACAGCAATTCATTTATGGCTCACTATTTGGCTATAATAGCTTCCACATAAAAACAAAGTCCGCGACAGCATACATATTCAGAATTGTTTATAGCAAACAATCCCACGACACATTATCTTCGTCTACTACGTCCACACGAATACAATACGGCTTAGGCATTGCACGACAAGATTGCTCTCAGGGCTGGTTTTTTTTTCGACTCACTTATATTTATCATTATATTATCGACAAATCACGCTAAATCAATCTTTATTCATTATAGTTTATGTTTGTGTTTGTGTTATTCTGATGTATAATCTATTTTACTGTTAAGTTTCATTACAATCCGTTCAGTAGTTTTAATTTAAAGTGAAATCATAAACTTTCATGTTTGAAGTAGGATAGTAGGTACGATAGAAATATTAGTAGGATAGTAGGATTTCAAAGACGATACGTATTGTTTTTTTTTTGACGTGGTTATCTTAGATTGACACAGTCTCAGTATCGTTACAAACCGCTGTAGTCGTAAACGAGATCGGGGGACACATAATTATTTATTAATCAATTATTTAAAAGCTACTACTAAAAGCTTGTAATTTCCCAAAACCGGACGGCTATCGATGGTTACCAAGGATCCCAACATTATTTAAACGTAATCTGACATAAGGGACTTTGGCTCCCAACTGACATAAAAAAAAAACAATTGCTTACTCATCGAGTTTAATCCTAATTTTTGTAATTTTAAGTTATAAATTCACATACCAGGCATTTAGTTACGTTCGTTTTTAAATTCCGCATATTTTAATGTATGACAACACTACACTAGGAGCTAATCGTCTATGATTTTAAGAAAAATAAATCATCTGTCAAAATTTCGTTCTTTCGTTTGTGGTGTGATGTGTTAGGTTAAGTGATGTTTTAATTGTATTAATGGATATTTCGCTGGAAAACGAGTTAAAAACAGTGTGTGTGTGTGTGTTAACAATATAATAAGTGATATGAATTAGTGCAGGATTCATGTTGGTGAGCAAATTATTACGTAAGTTTTTGACTTTTCTTTACCACAAAAAAATGCAGTTCATTTGTTTTTGTTAAAACTTGTAGGTGACTTCAGTACGGTATGAAGCGTCGTTTATTCCGTTTCTTTTGACCATGTTCGCACGGACGAAAATATCTCGCGGCGGGATTTTATCGCGCACTAAATGTTCAACTCTTTGTGTTGAACCGAGCATTGAGAATCTAACACAGTGCTACCCAGCACGTCGACTAAACACTGTTGGATTATCAACTCTCGGTGCTAAGCAGTGCTTTGAAGATCAAGTGCGCGGAATAATCCCACCGCGATATTTTTACGGCGTAGGTAATTATCTGAAGGACACTGAGGGCCTAGACAAAGTAACATTCGAAACATTCGATTAGCGATGACGCTAGTAGAAAAGCCAAACATGTATAGGGTTGACATAAGCTATCGAAACGTCATGTTATCATAGGTCATATCTTATAACATTGATTATTTATTATCAATATACATATAATCAAAGGTCATAGCGTAGTTTCTTACTGAAGCGATAGCCGATAAAATAAATTAATGGACAATCGTTTTGTGATTACAACAGTATCACAATAGTTATGCTTGTTGCTTGCTTTAAAATAAGTCAATATCATAAATAACTGTTGAACGATTTATTGCAAGTTTGTTTACGCATACCATGACTTTGAGAGTGAGGGTATAGGGACCTGTGTCTGCGCACACACTTGTGCGCTTTACTATATTGTGACCGAAATCGGCAAGGACAAGGAAGACATTATAACTATTATATTTTTGCTGAACGTAACCAGGTTTCATACAATACCTCTGATACGATTGTAATATCTAAGATGGCGAATTGTATTAATGCCTTAATAATTAGTTCGTCTAAATTGAGTATATAGTACCTATATAATAATGGCTGAATAGTATAAATGATATTCATATTCATTAAATTGGCTATGATACATAACCATTCTGTATCGAGCTCAGTACTAAAACATTTCGTATTGTGTCGCATTTACTTTGCTTGCAAGGATTTTAATGTTATTTTTATTGTATAATAAAACTTCTTGCCGCTAGAATACGGTTGATTTTCATCGTATGCACGGTACTACAGATAAAAAACCATATCATATAAATCAGAGTGTTGTTGTGGATATTTGACACTCCTACTACCATAATTGTATTATTCGTTTAGTCGATAATGTACTCGTATGGTCCTATGGACCTTTAACAAGTTTCGTTTTTTTTTTTTTTGAGAAAACAATAATTACAATGATATTTATGAAGTAAGCACATAAGAATATAAATGTTTTTACAAAAGCCTTGTTTTTTTATTTTTAGCACTTGGCACAGAGTGCTATCATTTAGGTACATATAAATAAATAAGAGTACATACGCTTATTTATTTATATGTACCTAGAATATTTGTCTTTTATTTTGCATAACACTTTATTGTTTGACTTGTATTCATTATTGCTTATAGAGCAGTGGTGGCCCAGTGGTAACGGCTACGACTTACGAGTTGTAGGTCGTAGGTTCGAACACAGACAGGCGCTTTACTTTGTCTAAATTATTTCATCACCACTGCTCTCAAAACGGTGAAGGTAAACACCAGAGAGACAGAAGAAGCCTTAGTTTTTTTAAAGTTGAGATCAAGGGAATAAATAATCTTATACCGGCATAAAATGAATAAAGACAATAATAATAAAAATCACTATAAATTATATTTACACGTCGTCGGCAGGTTCCCCTCAAAGACCGCGCGCGTTGACGATGTATAGGCACCATAAGTAATTTATTCAAGAACAACGACAGCATATAGCTTAATTTGCTTTCCGACCCACGAGACGATACCATATAGACGAATATAATCGAAATACATGTCATCAGACATAATTATGAAAGAAGCGGCGGAAGTAAAATAACCATTTTAGTAATTAGTTTTTCGAGCCGTTTGGGGTTGAAACTCTCGGGCCGTGGGGTCGGAGTGCTCATGGTTTGCGCAACGAAATCTTCTAACGCCTGGTTGACACTTCCAGCGACCCAAGGGCTGGCTTTTATCTTGGCCAGAGGCTGAGCGTTGCCATACAACGTGGCAATACCGCCAGTCTCTTGGGTACATTACCAGTCGACAGCGATGCGGAGGAAATTTTCGACGCCATTTTTTTAGTTTATTAATAGTTTATTGGTAGTTTGGTTTACTTTATTTAATTTTAATAGACAAATTAATAATAACAGGAATAAAATTATGAAAGGAATTAATAAATTATTAATATTTTCAAAATTGTTTTATGTTTATTCAGTGCGTCCCCAAAATCAACTCTGCCAAGTTGATATTAGGCAACTTCGTCGGTTGAACAAGTAGGTAGGTATACGTCTGCGTAGTTATTTTCGCTCTCCTTGATTTTTCGGCACGAGGCCAATTATTCAAAAGTATTCAATAAGTATTACGCCGACCATCCTTCTATATCTCGATAATATTAACGAAACCAGAGTTAATTTTAATAAGATGCTTTCAATCGTGAACTTTTTTGAATATTCCAAACGTATTTTTAATTAGGTACTTCGAAGAAGAAGAAGAAATCCGAAGTAAAAGGCTTTGGTTCTTTGTTGTTACTTGTCAAGGATATTCTATTAGGAGAACAATATTGTTCTGCGGCCTTCCTTTTCACTTTATAGAGAAAGGAAAATTTTCCATAAACGTTTGCAATCTAGGTACTGGTAGACTGACTGGTACTACTGGCTGGAAGAGTTTTCTTTAAAAATAAGCATCTTCTTTGTACCCATTGTCTATTTCTATATTTGTGTACACAAACGGTTAAATAATATCTGTCTATCTAGTCTTTTTCACCATTTCTTCTCAGGAGGTCAGATCAACATCAACTCAATTAGTTTTTTTTTTTTAACGTAGCGTATAAAAGTCATTCCGATATCCTACTTACAGAATAAACAATCTCATTTCATTTTATGTAATAAAGTACAAACCTCTTTTGCCCATTTCTAGCACATGAGACAGATCTATGAGAATATCACCGGTACAAAGGGTGTGCTAAATATGTAAATACCGCGAGATACCCGACGCGGGGTGGCTGGATTCGTTCAGCCTGTGACGGCACACAGCGGTATTTACCTTTATGTCACCGACGCGATCTGTTAAATATGAGTTGAACGGAGGATCGATGAAACAAGAAATTGGATTAACAATTTCAGAGAAACTGGGAAAGAAACAAACCTGTGAACGCGAATGTTTCAAGACTTCAAAGTGCCAAAAGGATAAACTCCCATCTTTATTTTCCTTGCAGAGAGAAATGAAAAATTCCAACTATCTGCAAAGCTCTCACGTGAGTGACATGTTGCCATATCTAACACTTTCACGCGTCCTTGTTCATAACATCTACATACACTAAGAATGTGAGTGAGTGAGGTGCCACTTAACTGTGACGTCATCTCGCAGTTTATAGCTACTTCGTAGTTGTATGACTGTGACAGACTCATTTGTTGTATTGTGTAGCAATTTGAACTTATAAATACCATGTTTAAATATCATCGGCCTTTTCCCGCAATAAAACATTTCCCAATGCTTGATCCTTTTCCCCGATTCAGTTACTGTTATAATTATTTATTACAATAAAATCTTTTTTGGAGTTTACTCATTAGGAATCATTTCGTATTTATATAGCGCACGGTATGAAAAATAGATGCGTAGTAAGATAACAAAAAGTGAAGCCGTTATGATTTTCCTCTGCGCAATGTACTCGCGCATCTCATAGTGCTCCTCGCTTCTCAGTACACATTTATTTTCTTATTATTTTCCTTTTGTTTCTATTAATAAAATGTTCAAAATGAAAATCCAAGAAGGCGGCTTTGAACATTTTTAGTTTTTTTTTGTGTGTCGTTTTCATGGTTATCGAGAGAACTGACACCATTTTTTTTTTCAGAGACCTTGAAAACCGTGATAATAACACCCATGTAAAAAAATATAAAAAGAAAAAATTAGATGAAGAAGATAATTATGTAGAAAAAAAGAAACTAAAAATTTACTTGGCGCTGAGGAGCGGGAAGTACTTAGATGCGCGAGCACGTTGTGATACTACCCATCCATTTTTCATATCATATGTATGAAACGATTTTTCAATTGTTGGATAACTTTTACATTAAAAAAAAATGTTACGTTTTGACAGATTGTTCATACAAAATCTATCAAAATAACAAACTTATTCGTCGGATAAAAGTTAACTGGCTACTGTGAATTGGCCCTTAATTATAAAATAATTTCCCCGGTCATTGTACACAAGAACACTAAAACAACTCAACAGGAGTTTATTCAAATATATTATTGCTGTTATAAAGAAAATAAATACCAAGACAAACAGTGGAGAAGTACTTAACTAGATAGGTGTTTATTAGTAAGAGGAAATACGTTGCAATTACAAATAAAGACTTTAATGTTTTTAAACATCGTCATAATAGACAACAACAATCATAAAACTTAGAGAGACAATTTAGATATGATTAATAAGTTGACGTTCGTACGGACGTTTAAATATCGCGGCGGTTTTTTTACCACGCACTGGATCTTCAACGCACTGCTTAGCGCCGAGATTTGAAAACCCATCAGGGTGTTTTTTCAATGCGCTGGGATACAGTATATTCTCAACGCTCAGTTCAACACCAAGAGTTGAAAATCCAGTGCTCGATAAAATCTCTCCTCAATATTTTTACGAACGTGCGAATGTCGGCTAATTGATAACAATCTGATAATTATAAGCAACACATATAATTATAAACAACGCCTAAATAGAAACTTCCCCATTTCATTTCTGTATGACAAATAATATAAAATTGGGATATGATCCACAAATCTTTTAATGATGCTTGAGTTTGATTCTCTACTGTCATAACTAGTATTTTTTGCCTGTGGCAACTCTATTTAATAATAATCCTTGAGTTTTGATTTCTCAACTCTTATTTTCTAGTAATTCTTGAATGTTATATTCTTTATCTCAGACCAATAACTAAGTCAAACTGACAAAAACACGTGTCTTGAAAATATGCTTGTTGTGCAAAGAGGGAACTTCCAGCGGTTTGGGTTCCTCTCTTTGAGGAGTGGTTGGAGAGGCGCCACGGCGTCCTCACCTTCCGCCTGACACAGGTCCTCACCGGACACGGTTGTTTCGGGAGGTTCCTGTTTCGAATAAGTGGTTAATAAAAAAAAAAAAGGGGTTTGGGTGACCACATATATCCAGTCTAAGGACTGATAGGGACCATGTATCCTTAAGAGCCTGATAACGACGCAATGCTGGTGGAACTACCCACTCCGTTGCTAGACAAGGACTGTCGCACGTTTGCCGCAGGAAAAGCCGCTTCGTCACGTTTATCAGTTCGAGAAAACTGCTAGAAACCATGTCTCCAAATGAGCATGATGCCGACGCAATGCCGCTGTGAAGCCGCTTGCATCACTTTATGGAAGGGTTTCTCTGAGTACACCGAGTGTCGATGTGAGGTATCGTGTGAGAAACGACTGATAAAATACCTGTTACGCTAGCGTTTGGGTTACTCACAAGTTTATGTAAAAACATAGTCTCCATATGTCTATTATTTTATTTTCATAACTATGAGTTCCTCCAGTCTTATTTACCATTTGTTTAAAATTATTTTCCTTGCCTCATTAATACAACATCGGGCTTCTTTATATTTGAGAATTAATTTAATCGGTATCGGTGGGAGAGTGTCCAGGCTGAAGACGAGCTCTACAGAGGCGTACGGGGTGGAGTGCGGCCTTTTCCCCTTAAGGGTAAACCGACCTTAACGATAATCACACAGTCACAACAAAGCGTGAAAGCGCACGAAATGCCAGTATTTGCAATATTCATTTGTTTTGTAATTACCAATTACAAAGACCACCGTGACTGAAAGATTAATTTATGAATCGCTGTGATCACCACCAACGAGGAACCATGTTTGTTTTAATAATTAATAGTGCTACAGCACTATTAATTATTAAAACAAACATGGTTAAGAAAGAAAATATTGTTGTAATTTAATTAGATTACCATTGTCTGTACACCGAACAAGAGCAGTGACTTTAATTAAAAGCTTTTCCATAAAGTAGTGTTTACGATTGAAATGATCTTCGATAATAATCTCTAGTTTATTTATTACCAAGGTTTATTAAATAGGCCATGTGGCCATGACAGCATAAAACTGTCGTCTCTGAAAGGAATATATACCACTTTTGGACAACAAAATAAAAAAAATGGATTAACACTACACATTATTTTAACCTACATAAAAGGAGGAAACCTTTAACGAGACCGCCATTGATGTTATGTACGGGGCCAATCTATGCGCCCTGCGTATAGGGGATGGTAGCATTTGTCGCATTGCTGTGGGAACTGATTACTGTCGTAAGGCACTCAAGATTTGCTGTAAAAAGAACTGAAAGATTAATCCAGGATAGAGCTGGCCTAATAACTCTGTGTTAAATTGTGATTGGTGTTGATGAAAACAAACCCCTTTTAAAATAACCCTTAATCCTATAATCAACCCGGTTGGCTTCCCTATTAATGTGGCCATTCGAGCCGGACACATTACCCGCCCCGCTGACCTATTTTGAATTGTCCATTGCTGTCTGGGTTATACTCTTAACCGCACATCCACATTGCTTCATTGTTTGGAAAAATTTCGCCAGCTCTGTGACTAACGCTATGAACGTGGTTTCATAATAAAAAAACATTGAGATTATGTCATCATCATCTGCCTAGCCTTATCTCAAATATGTTGGAGTCGGCTTTCAGTCTAACTGAATGCAGCTGCATACCAGTATTTAACATGGAGGTACTGCCTATCGGACCTTTCCAACCCAGTTGCTCTATAATACGATACCTCGATACCGATTTTCGGGCTTCTGACGACCCGTAACGACTGCCAAAGATCCACGAATGACAGCCGGGACCAACGGCTTATCGTGCTTTTCAAGGCACGGGAGGGTTCTTAGTTTGTAAAGATTGTCACCCATCCACGGACCAACCGCAGCAAGCGTAGCTTAACCTGATCGATCGACCAGTGCGGTTGTTATTACTTAGCCACAAGCTACTTTACATATGTCTGCTACACAATTACCTAGCGGTTTACGTTAAGTGAGTGGAGCGGGACAAAAGTTTTGCGTACATTTGCGCAATCTGCTGAGGATAATTCAGATTCAAATGGAGTTTCAAAAGTTCTAATACGTTGTCAAGCTGTAAGATGGGCTAGTATTTCAGCAAAATAAATCCCCCGATGAAATTCTTGTGAACTACTAAGACTAGGTATAAAAGCACGTTAAAAAGAGAAAACAAGTTTCCACGAAAATCCCTATCTATACCTACCTACGAAACTTGCTATAAATTGTGTCAATTATACCAATCTGCAATGCAGTCACACTAAAAGGGATAGTGCTATTACAAATACCATCGTCAAAGTACATTTTCCCTTCGTAGGATAACTTTGTAAATGAAAATGCTTTTAAAAATCATAGCACAAATCTTGGACGCTTTTGCGTTGTTTAGTAATCAAACCATGGTTTTAGAAAAAAAATACATTTTGTGATAGGTATGAATTTAACGTAGACATTAGAACCGTCATTAATATTCTGCATCGAGCTAACAATGATAGGTTGGATGAAAATTGCTCTACTCGTAATGTTCTTATAGAATCGGACAACCGGCCCTTGGTAATGATTAATAAGATCCTCAACATATCAATGACAACCTTATTCCGTACACATACGGTTGAAACTACAGTGTTACCTACAATAATACCTATAATTATTATTCCACAAATCACGTGAACATTTAAGAAGTGTCTGGTGTGACAAATGTGCCACTTAGCTACAGTGACTCGCGTGCGCTAAAGTTGTCTAATATCAGACTTATTGTATGATATTGTTTGAGGTAATTTCTTATTCAGACCTTACAAAGGATTGAGTTATGAATCCTAAATTAGTATAGAGCAGTATCAGCTTACTTCTGTTCTGTTGAACGCTGCTGGGGAGTTTGTTGCGTCACTTTTGGGGGGCGGGCGTTTTGGGGGACTGTCTTATGTAATTTTGACGTCCAAATGTGCTGACTCTGAGCCTAATTTGAATAAATGACTTTTGATTTGATTTTAAAGATTCTCCGGGAAATGGTTTTAGTTTTAAAGTGGAGTAGCGAAAACCGAACTTTGAGAATAGGGCGCATTTTAACGATATTAATCTTCTACTCTACAGAGATGGATGTGCCGATGTCGATATATTTATTTGTTTTTTAATGTCCAAAAAAAAATGTTTACACTGTTAAAATTATAAAATAATGTTTTACTAATATCTAAGTTGGTGTCACAATTTCTAAATACCTTTTTATGACATTTTGGCATGGAGTACGAATGTCAGTGTCACTATCACGGAAATAAACTCCAAAGCGATATCCTAAGGTTTATTTCTTACTCTTCTATCTACTTGCATTTTCCTTTTACGATTTAGCTTTTCGTTCATTTTGTTAGATTGCATTTTTCACAATCAGTCGCCATCCATCTTCAGCGATTTCCGCTGAAACCAGCGAGTAATGCATCACGGTTTATAGCTGTATGAACTGTTTTAGCGAATACTTGTGAAGTTGCACCAAACTCGTTAGTTAATATGGTCATAAATGGGCAATTGCCATAAGATATACAAACCGGCCAAGTGCGTGTCGGACCATGCAGTGTAGGTTTCCGTAGTTAGATGAAGATGAAGCCGTCACCTCCTTCTGCTGATATATTTATGGCATTCCACTATAGGAACTAAGGCGGTAGGTTTTACAAAGGTACGATAATTGTGGACTCTTTCGGGCACAACAAAGTAAAAGTGAGGAAGAGGGCTTATATTTGACCAATAAGGATAATATAGTATTTAAGTAATCATTTTATAAAATATATAATTTCAGGGCAGTCATTTACATTACTTTGTAACTCCTACAGAACTCTTATCAATTACCGTTATCACGCATGCACGGCGACGCACTAAACATGTTAGGCATCCATTGCGTCTCTTCCTCACGTTGATATAATGAACTTCTTTAATACCTCGTAATGTTCGCGACGAACTCCGAGTAATCTTGATTGCCCCACTGATTACGCTGTCCGGCTCTTACAATTTGATTAGCTCAGTGACGTCACTGAGACACGTACATACGATTCGGTCAGAGGGTTCCAAATAATTTAGACAAAATAATGAACGACGAAGAAAAATGATCCAATTAGTTCATCAGCGTTATATTGTGTTAAATTTAGTACTTATCAACGCACTAGCTTTGTGCAGACTAGGAAAAGCTCACGTCGACGCTTTCTTACGCCAAAGACTCTCGTAGGAGTTGATAAATAATAGTTATTTAATCGATAACACAAACTGAATTCACATTAGTCGAATGATAAAATGCAAACTTTTAAAATAATATTCCACTCAAGAGCAGTCTACAGCTCAACACTGTTTTTATTTTTACTGCTGGAAGTATTTTTCAGTCTCTTTTGATTGTTATCTGATGGAATGCAACGGCACTACATTTGTCACAGAACACAATATTTTAGGGTCAATAATAAATGAACACATGATAATAAAACGGGACGCATTGTTTACTAAGAGATTTATTTTAAAAGGTAGGTTATAAAATTTTGGTAGCAATACATAATCTGAACCCAATTTCCGTAATATTTCCAACGTCAGTCGACAGTATGTCAAAAATTAAGAAATTAGTAGGTAACATTGCAGTGTCGTCTGTAAACGGAATGAATAATGTATTAGGTACATAACATTTTAATTACGGGTCGAAGCCAGACTAGTCCTTAGCTCTCATTCCTGGCTACTATAATTAGTGCGATATTATACCAAATTAACAACAAATCATATCAATTTAGCCAATTTTGGAGTAGCATTGATGAGAAGATATTTCATAGGTTGTTTTACAACGATGCTGCGTATTTATTTTTTCGTTACGGTGTTACTTAAAGTCATACATATATAACTGCTACTTGGATAGTTAAACAACATATTGAATATTCGAGGAGTCAATACATCGACCGTTTTCACCTGTTTTGCTATGCAAAAAACTACGTCCGCGCCGGCCAGTCACGAAACAATTTTTGCCCGTTGAGCTTTATAGTCCAGAGGCGTATAATCGATTTCAAGCCACACACTACCTATATTTTACAGAGATAAATTGCTAGCTTTATGAGCATGAACAAGTCATAAAACATGTGCCATGTGGATGGCTCCACACGGAACATGTTTTATGACTTGTGAAAAATAAAATAAAGTCATAGACTCGACCTAAGCTCGTGCATAATGTATGTTGTATGATGATACCATGATGTTGGATCTATTCTTCTAGACTTCACTTATTTGCACATGAAGAGAGTCATTTTCGGGTGTCAATATAGTGATCCAAGTGCGATTTCGTCAAAATTATGAGCACTCAATCCAACATTCCCCCTACTTGCTTTTGAATCATGTGTGTATGTAATCCTTTTTTATATGTATTAGTATTGTGTATATAGGTACCTTTTATCCTGGAATTATCAAAGCTAACTTGGTGTTACTGGTTGCTCATTGTGAAATTGTTTTGGCTACTTTATCTCGACTTTTCAACCTCATTTATTTTAATGGTGTTCTGGAGAAAACGTGAAACGATGTGTATTTTTAAATTTGCACCTCTCTGTGTGTAATTTTAGCGAAAAACTATGTACCTAAGTCCTACACGTTTTAAATGGAAAATTGATTAAAAAAATGTAATACTCTTAATGATCGCTGAAGTATAAAACATCACCGTAACAATAATGTAATACAAAGATCAGTTTTTTTTTTATAAAACTTACTACTCTATCTTACTTTTAGCAAATTTCATGAATTTGAAATAGTATTACTTCACGGTTGGGAAAACTAACGTTTTCTTTTGTTTCTTCTATATAATCAGAAGAAACTCCATTATGTTTTCAATTTGCAAATACAGTTCTAGAGGAACATTACAAGGATTTTCCCATGTAAAGTGGGTCGGGTCGGGGTTAAAGTTCCTCTTAGTTTTCATCGCTTTAATTTTTGTTAAAGCTATAAACCATACATTATTTATGGAGAAAAATCTCCATAGATAACATTATCTATTTAATGTGGTATAGAATCTCATCAATTAAGGACCTACGCTACGATGAAATAATTTATTACAAAAAAAAAGCGCGGGCTCAAGAATCCTTTTACACTTTGCTTTTAAAGTGAAAAGAAAATTGACTTAGTTTGAGGTACGTTTACTACTGTAAGTAGAGCACTCTATCAAGCTTATAACATAAGGTTTCTCAAGAATTTCAAATTGTGTTCGAAATAAAGGAAAACAACAGGCTCAGTTATCATGTTTCTACTTCGACAGTTTTCCAAAACTTCTCATCGAAAACAGTTACCATCTTAACTGTAAGATGTGTTTGTTGTGCTCTGTTATTAATTATCCTTCAGAATAAACTCAAACACAAAGTCAACTTAACAGAAGCGTGACCGGGTCGCAGTTGATAAAGTTCTTGATACAAAAGTTTCAAAGGAGCAGTACTTAATTACCACAGATTTTTATATATAATGTAATTTTAGGCATTTTTGAACTTCATCCAAGTTACCGTTACCATATCATAACAAAACATTACGCCTGCAATTCCAGAAGGGTTAGGCCGAGGTGTACCTATAGTACACCCACATTTCGCCAGTTTTGCTTAAGTCCCATGTAATAGGGGGCGAGCCTATTGCCATCAACCGGGCGCAAATCCAGACTCCGGGCTGCTACTGAGAAATTCTTCACTTTGCCCGACATGGGAATCGAACCCAGGACCTCATGCTCAGCAGTAGCTCTTGCGATCACTAGACCAACGAGGCAGTTTGAGTTTGAGTTCTGAAAAAACACGGCACACACTGACGTAGTCGCTCACTCGGATCGCACTGGACGAAACAAAAATATATTTCCAACGCTTTTGTTAGACACGCATCATGCTCGTGACCAGGCCGGTTTATCGTATTGCTAAAATTCGATTCAATAAAAATGAACTGGTAGCAGTATGCGCCAATCGTTGGACTGAAAAGCTATTGGCTTTGGTTCAGATCTCGTATGATGCAGCGCAATTTTACATATTACCAATCTTTTATTTTTGGTTTGCAATTATAACAATTTAAAAAAATGCTGCGTTTTTATTATCTTTGTCATTGCAATAAAGGGTTTAGATTAAAAGAAGCGTTACAAGTGATAACATAAATAAAAACAAATTTATTTGGTATACTAGTTTACATAAAGATAACAAACCGATACTATTATTTATATTTAATAACTACTTCAGCCAAATATGATGTGCAGTCTATGTCAAGAAACTTAGAATCAATTTGTTTTGTTTTGACATGTGAAATGTCAAAAATAATCATTAATAGATTTATTTCACCATAACGGTTATGCTTCGATCGTGAATTTCCAAAACAAGTGATTTTATTATGTGGATAAGTAGGGCAGCTTGTTGGGCAGTATTTTACATTTTATTTGGCTTTAGTGAATATATTAGGTTGGGGGAAGTCTTTTCGCATTATAGTATGTATGAACTTGTACTATTTGTATCTGGCTGGTTTTGGTATCATTGAAAGTTTAAATTTTAAAGAAAATTATTCCAAATTCAAATTAGGAAAATGTGTGATTTTTATTTGTTTTTCGTACTGTCAAGATGAGTGAATATAATGAAGAAATTCGATACATTTTAAAATTTTACTACAAAAAAGGTAAAAATGCAACGTAAGCAGCGAAAAAAATCTGCGATGTTTATGGACCTAGTGCATTGTCTGTGAGAGTAGCACAAATTTGGTTTAAGCGTTTTCAATCCGGAAATTTTAATGTCAAAGATGCACGTCGCTCTGGTCGGCCCTATTACGTATAAAACGGATGCCATTTTTAAAAAAGTAGAGCAAGATCGGCATATCAGTAGCTACGACGTAGCTGAAGAACTGGGAATTGACCACAAAACAGTTTTGGCGCATTTGAAAAAAACTGGGTACGAACTCACTGAAAGAAACCTAATGAACCGTGTTGTGATGACCGGGGTTCAAGGTGACTGATTATTGAAAGAAGAACATAGGTAGTTCATACAATTTATTAAACAAAGTCTCTCACCTGCAATCTAAACGCTACACACCTTAATAACTATACATACATTTTCATTGATTGACTATGGCCGTACACGATAACTAATCATAACAACGAAATACAAAATAAAGCAAAACAAAATACAGAAATTATAAAACAAAGACTTCTTTAAAAAAAAATAAAAAGAAACTCCTCAGGTCGGGATCGAACTTGAGATCAACAATTCTAAACCCGACGCTACGCCGCGCGACCAGCCGGTTCCTTATATACCGCGACGAAAATGCCGTTGCGTATTTCGCATTGAATCAATACGGAATACGCCAACACAATAGCAATCATAAATATTGTGCCAGGACGTTAAGGGCGTTTCCGCAAGCTGAGGACAAAATGAGAACAGTCAGCCTTGCAAAAACATCTCCAATTAAGCACCTACACTTCGTTAAATAGACGCAAACACTTACCCCGTTACTTTCACTACTCGCACACAAATTCACAATTTCGGCACATGAACAATACGGATGTATCGACTAACAGTAATTTCGAAATAATTGCCTTTAATTTCCAATATTCCAGTACTTAATATCAAAATTACTACGGAGCAACCGTTAGTTTTCCAAGCTCTCAATAATTGACATCTCTCCGGTCTCCCAATTTACTGCCACCCTCACTTGTCAATCGTACACATAATATGTTACTTTAACTTTTGTGGGAAGCCAAGTAACGCCATCTAGTATTGGGCTCGAGAACTAAATCATCGATCATCACAGTGTACACATTTGTGATTCTTTATTACGACGTAATGAAACCGATCCGTTTTTTGAAGAAGCTGATAACTGGTGACGACAACTGGATCACGTACGACAAGAACGTGCGAAAAAGGTCGTGGTCAAAGGCCGGTCAGGCTTCACAGACTGTGGCGAAACCCGGGTTAACTCGCAACAAGGTGATGCTGTGTGTGTGGTGGAACTGGAAGGGCATTATTCATTATGAGTTGTTACCACCAGGCAGGACCATCGATTCTGAACTCTACTGGGAACAACTGATGAGATTAAAGCAAGAAGATGAGAGAAAGCGGCCGGAATTAATTAACAGAAGGAGTGTGGTTTTTCATCATGATAACGCTAGACCTCATACATCTTTAGCCACTCAGCAAAAATTAAGAGAGTTTGTCTGGGAGGTGTTAATTCATCCGCCGTATAGTCCTGACCTTGCACCTTCAGATTTCTACCTGTTTCGGTCTCTTCAGAATTCTTTAGGCAGTGTCAGGTTAACATCACGAGAGGACTGCCAAAACCACTTGTCGCGGTATTTTGATCTGACGTCCCAAAATTTCTATATCAATGGGATCATGTTCCTACCTTCAAGATGGCAAAAATATATCGAACAAAATGGTACCTACATACTTTAGTTAAATGTAAATAAACTATGTTAAAAAATGTTTTGAATTTTCTGAAAAAATGTGCAGAAACTTTTTCCCCAACCTATTAGATTACATTTTGAGGATAGCTTAAGTATTAATATCCTTTAAGACAAGAGGATTGAAACTAAAACTCAATTTTTATAATGATATAATCACGGATATAAAGCAATATGCAGGAAAAAAACTAAATTCTTCCGAAACTTAAACGTTATTGTTTATTACGTTATTGTCTGCTGGGCCTCGGTGATGCAACCTTTTTAGCGTGGAGTACACGGCGAACACTTTTTAATGGCGTGTTGAATAATTCAGCAAAATGTCCGATTGGTATGAAACCATTTGTTTCATATTTATTCACCATGTGAAGTCTGGTTTAAATAAGCTTTCCACTTCATAAACAAGCCCTCCGACCTGCAAGGATTCCCTCTGCCTCACATCTCTTAACCCACAGACTCACAGTATTTCTCCAGAACAAAGAATGGAATACTGTTAGACATCTCTAAGCAAATTACACTATAATAATTAAGAAAAAGTATTATAAATAACATTATGTTCATGACGCTTTACTTATCATTCACTAATTTAAACAAATAATAATTTAATCTTCGTTAAAAATTAAATATTTATATGGTAACACTCACACTTAGTCCATTTGTGTTATCACATCATTTACGTCCACTTTTACGCAACTTAATAATATTGCCAACGTGAAGCGTAGCATATAATTATATTTCACTGCATTTTGATAATTTATAATTTTCAACAACCGTTTGTAACTAACCAATAACGTTTAATTAGGTGAAAAGTCGTAACGAATTGCTTCTACCTCACAGAAATCGAAATGATTCACTCAGTTTTCTGTGGTCTACCCACAAACTTTATATATTAACAAGATGAACGAGACATGTATCGAATCATTATCGAATCACTTCATATAATATTAGCATATCAAAAACTAAAAATACGTATTATTTGAAAATAACATCAAGCTTAATACGCAGGCGCTGCAGCTGGTGAGATTCGAACTCAGGGCTCGCCATAATTGCTCCTGCCTAAGCACGGTAACGACTAAGCTAGCATGCCACATGTTAAGATAGTCAAAATTGTGAAATATTATACATTACATTAAGACAACTTGAGTGTGTGTGCGTGTCTATAGACATAACTATATATTATATAGTAGAAACAACTTACGGAAGAAGGTCGTAAGTGAAACCGAAGCGTTAATTAATTGCTTTGTGAGATTGCTTCTGGACTTATGAGCGCTACTGTACATATTTTATGGGGTACTGTGTTAAGTTTGTAAATATATGAGCACCTATCACGTGATTGATTTATCTGTGTTGGCTTTATTTAAATTATTTTGACCTATTGTAGTATAGTATTTTTACTCTTAGTGCATCGTTTTCACATATAAAAATATTATTAATGTATACAAAATTTTGTTAAACATTTCAAAAGAGTAACGGTGGAGTTTATTATTGAAACTACTTTTAGGAAGGGGCGCCTAGAATCAATTAAATTTGTATGTTAATAGTACTTAGCAATGTAAAAATGGAATTGACAGAGACAGTTTTGATCTAACTACTTTTTGTTATGCACAAGATGTTTTGATCAAGTGCAGTGATAGTTCAATACGAGTATCATTGCATTCAAGGGTTGCGCCGTACACCGGTCAAAGTGATAAGCTCGCAACTATCCACTTCGCTGTTTAAACCATTAACTTTTTATCCAGCTCATTTCATAGGCAACTTTTAACAAAATACAGCATGTAACGAAAACCCTGTCCGATCCTGAAGGGTATTATTTGGTATCGTACTGCGTACACAAATACGTAATCGTTTAATGGATACGAGATAATTATTTTTCCCCAATGAAAATAATTAATTTAAAAAATTAAAAATAATCATACCAAAGGCAACACTGATCGCTCGACAGGGTTCACCTATAGTTTCGTGTCAAAGAAGCCGCCTGAGCGTGGCGGTGCTTTGTCGCATGCCGCCAAAGCATCGCCGCCTTACGCGTAGGTATCAGCTGATATTTATTGTAGGCATAGACGCATATTGACCCCGATTTCTGACCTTCTGTTTATCAAGAAACAATTATTTATTGAGTTAATATGATGTGCTTTTGGCAATGAGTACCGACTATAGGTATCAGTTTATTAAAACATTTACTTGTTGCATACCTCTGAGATTGTGTTCCATATGTCTATCTCGAACATTAGTACACATTCGACACCTTTTTATTAAATTTGCACGTACTCTTCGCAGCGCACTTGTGTACGATTTGAGTGAGTCGAAAGCTACCACAATCCGAGCTCTTACTTCGATTTCCGAATCACACTCACTCACAAAAAAAAATAACATGTTAAAATATTCCTGATTGATATACGACATAGTTCGCGATACGATAGCGGCACGTGATACGTACGGACATCCGATCGCAAGCTATCTCCACGTGAGACTGGCGAAGTGGCCAAACAAGAAGCGTACCAGTAGGCAACCAGTCGGCTACATCAAAGGGTCGAGGACTCGTTATAAGTACCCACAGTGCGGCTAGTGCAGGGCGGTGTCCTTTGAAATAAAAATAGGCAAAAACTAAAAGTTTTCACCGGCCGGTGGAGTGTTGTCAACTTATGAAAATTTACCATGTTTAGTGTTACAATTCGCATGGTAACTAAAAAAAAATCAATAACTTTTGGTTTTTATGAGTTACATTTTTTTAATATTTTTTCTAGTACGTATGTCAAACCAGGAATACGCCTTATTTGGATCGGACAGGGTTTTTGTTACATATTTTATAGATTGTGATAGCACACTTAGTTTAAAAAAATCGTTTGTACGAAAGACTTATAAATTAAACAGCAGGACTAAATGCGAACTATGAACACGTATAACAATAACTCTTATTACATTAAAAACCTTTTATTATCGTCTTGTAGGTACGAGTGGCCACTCAACTGTAAAAAATCCAAAGTATGGGTCCATCTAAATGTTTACGATAGAACTTTACGAGAAAAGGCGAAGTCTTACTTAATCTTTTATGTAGTTCAGCGAGACATTTTATCCTACAGCAAAAATAAAGCTTTAAGCACCAACAATGAGTTAATGACTGACTCGTCCGCGTCAGCTTAACAGTTAGCTTACGACCAGCTTGATCAGTACCCTAATTGAAAAATACACAATCAATCGGAATTTGAATCGTTTAAAAACAGATTGCTAATCCATTGCTTCATAAGTTTGATGAAATTGTCTGCTCAACAATGAAAATAACGCAATGAATTTTGAACTGTCAAAATGCAGCAGATTAGTAGTAATCGTTTACGAAAATGTGTTACGCAATAAGGCTGATGGAGTCACCAAATTTCGGACCGCGGTCCGGATCCAGGCAGCCGACCTATTTGGTGCAGACCTTAAGTAAACAGTTATGAATAAAATAAAATAAAATAGTTTTAGCTTACCCACACCAACTTTACTCTAGACTTCACAGCCTTTTTTTTATCCATTGAATACAAAAAATAGTAACATGAAAAATTTGTTCGTACGGGAAGTACGAACAAATTACTGTTATTAACGCAGTCACAAACAAAACAACTCAAACTACGTATCTCTTTACCATAATAATGATGTTCTAGAGCTGTGTGCTAACGAGAAAGAAAAATTAGCTGTAAATAATGTGTTGTAGACCCGTCGAAGGTTGTCTATGTGTGATTATATAGCTAAAGGATATTTATTTATTTATTGGTTATACCGATTTTTTTACGACACCTTCATAGCCATCCCAATTAAAAAAGTAGTTACTTATAAAGAAAGGATCACCAAAAAAGGAATGTGTTTTTATAGCAGAAACGCATTAAAGTGGTGAAAACGCCGAAAAGACTTCGGGTATCATATCGTACAAACGAAGCCATTATAACAATTTTATATTCAAAAAGCAGTGTATTAATATTTATATAAATATAGGCAAGAAGTGAATCGAAGTAACAAACACACTACTCACAACGATGTCCACATATTAATGAACAGATATACTAGTTGTTAGTTAGAACAATATAAAAATAAACAGAATAAAAGTAAACATTAGTTGTATATTAGGGTTCTGATCACTTAAAATAGTAACAATTTCTTTTCTGAGAAATGTCTTGCTGAGAAACATAATATCCGTTGAGCCAAACTACCCATTATAGGTGTCAACTAATCGATGCAGCGGTGAGCGTACGCCTTTTTTTTGTTTATTTTTTTGGGTGGGAAATCATCAGATGACATCTCCCGCTCTGGGTGAAGCGGGAACGCGTGTCAGACTTTTACGAGTTGGTTCTATAGAAAGTAGTTAATTGATCACATAATTGCTAAGCCTGGTAGTTCACATTGTAGCGTGATCCGCTACAATTAAGCCTATTAATATTGCAACCTGTTTGGGCAGATTGGATGTAATTTTTGTCTGTATTTAAAAATTCGATTTTGTCGAAAACATATTTTTTTTTCTGTCACTGATCTTTCATTGCAGATTTTTCTTCCATCAATGATGGAATTAATTTTATTTTTTGATTGAAGACAATTATTGAAATTTAACCGTATATATTTGAATTACTTCTATCCTCTATAGCTGTAATACAGTGAATATTTTAATACTGTTTTCGAAGATTGGTACGGTACGTATTTGGTCAATTACCTCATTTTTGTTTCGTCAAATCTCTTTATTGATTCATATTCGCTCTATCAAAGATTCTGCTTGTTTCTTTGGTCGAATAGTCTATGTAACATTTATTTATAGGGTAAAGACAATTGTTTAATACGACCTGAATTTCGGTTCACCCAAAGGCTGGAACATCGTAGATGGCTCGTGACCCATTCCGAAGGCGATTTAGCGGCGTTGGAAGAAGAAACACAATATCAGGCTTATTGGCTACAAGAGTTGATTCAGTGATGAAGAGTCCAGTAAGTACTGATATATCGATCCCAGAACAATACTTCCTTACAATCGTTAATACCTAGTACTGCGAGTTTGCGCCAGTTCTCTTTCGGCCAGGAGAGCGGGGTGAGGCCCTTGTCCACTGCGACCACATCTCGATGCATCCCCACGGTTTCTAGGAAATATTCCCTGAGACTGCATATCTCGCAATTGTGGAGGGTCTTAGCCTTTAAAAAGCCTCGACCTCGACACTTTCGCGGGATATACAGTCTCATCACCGACGACCGTGGGTGAAGCATTAGGTCGTTGAAGGCGCGCATATTGTTCCCGCCTGATAGAAGACTATTAAATACTTTCTTTAGGCGGCCAAAGAAGCACTCCTTTAACGATTGCTTCATGTGTGCGGAAGCGTTGGGCATCAATGTTACTTACATTGATGCCCAACGCTTCCGACATATCCATATACTAATAGGTTTCGGATGAGGAGAGGGATCTAAGGTGCATGGATTCCCACGGATTCCATAATCTCCCCTCGCTTTACATGCATGACCGCACATTTGTCCACACCAAATTCTATCCTGATGGCGCTATTGAAAGTTTCAGCTACCTTCAGTAGCTCCATCAGTCGCAATTTGTTGGGGGCAAAGACTTTCAAGTCATCCATGTACAGGAGGTGAGATATGACGTCACCACCTCTCCTTCCACCGATAGCCTAGACCTGAATCCTCCAATAGTGTGCTTAGAGGATTCAGAGCCAAGCAGAACCAAAGCTGACTCAAACTTTCACCCCGAAATGTGCCTCACTCGATCCTTATCGGCTAGCTATTCCTATGGATATTTCGACATCCTGGAAAGCGAAGAACCATCCTCGCCCCATACACGACATCAGGAAGGTGCGATTTGAATCTTCTTTATACAACTCCAGCACCCTCATGAGCCATGTACCGGGTCATTGGCCTTCTTATAATCTTTCCAACAAGTCAACAGATCCTTTCTGAAATGACGAATCTGTTGGCTAATGGTCATATCAATGAGGAGCAGCTTCTTAGGACCAGGAGACTTATTCTTACATCCATTTTGAGAGACAACATGATGGAGTTCGGGTCAATATGTATGTTTATTTAAGCTCTCAAAATAGATGTAAGAACTTTATAGACCGTCGGTAGACAGGTGATCGGTCTAAAATTTTTGGTTCCGTAGTACTACCTGATTAATGGAGCAGGTGGGTTATTCATGTGTTTAGGAACTGGGGCAGTCACCCTGACTCTAAGGCTGACTGGAACTGGAATGCCAAGTGGGCGTGGGATCTTTGGAAGCATTTTATCCAATAGTTGTGCAGCCCGTCCGGTCCTGGGGATTTCCAGTTAGTTAACGGACGGACTGCACGAGCTACATCTTGTAGGCTGATGGTAAGTGCCCCCATTTCTGGTATTTGATCACACGCTCGCTCGATCTCCCTAGTCCACACACCTTCGGTTCTGATTGACAGGCTTCGACCATTTGTTGCGCCAGAATGTCAGAGTGTGTCAGCCACACCTTGGTCCAGTCGTTCCCAAGCCCTGTAAACCCACCTTTCATCGCTCTGGAATGTGGGATTCTGATTGTAACCGTATTCGTCGGTACAGGTGAAGAGTGGAGCGGCCACTCTTCGCCTGTACCGACGAATACGGTTTGCCCATGCACAGATCTTCTGCTTTAGGAAATCGATACGCTCTGTGACGCGGGTCAAATAATCAGGATAACTGATTCAGACCCATACAACTTTGAATAGAGGCTATTGGAGATTTTCCTAAATATAATTTATTTTTATTTTCGCAAAACTTTCTGAGTGTCCCACTTATATCATTTAAACACTTTAAAGCAGCTGCACGTATTTGGCACGTACAATTATATTTTTTGTGTTTGTAATTGTCAGGACAAAGTGTGTATTGTTTTTTGAAAATCCACTGGGAAAGCCGCGTGTGGACAATATTGGCCAGTCCATTAAAAAGGTATAAGGTTGATATCAACTCAACATAGGTCAAAGGTGTATGGTATTTAGATCATTGTTATCACGATAAATAATTAAAAATAGTTTTGTAAGCAATAGTCTGCTCAGTGCCGTAGATTCAAAAGGAAAACTGACGAAGACATAAAAATACTTGACTGTAATTAAGAGGTAGCAACCATTTTATAAAAAATATTTTGTTGTCAATAGCGATTATAATTGTGGTGGTTAAGTACTTTCAGGTAAGAGACAACAAACAACGTTTTATCTTTACACGTTCAACTGAGGTCACAAAGCAAAAAAAATTGTCGTGTTCAATAACAATGAGTATTTGCATTCCAACAAATAAAATAAAAGTATAAGCTCTCACAATGAACGTTCATAAAAAGCGTTTTGCTCTTCATTTTCAAAACTACTTTCAGTGCCATAACACTTAACTACTCAATTTACTTAGTGCTCTACTCACCTGCACGTGAAACAGCGTTCACATAACAATTATGCTGTACTGTATATACTCTCGACTCTCGACTCAAACAGTTTTTGCACCGCTCGCGCTCCGACAGTTGTATGAAGAGCGGAACATGTAGGCTTTGGCAACAGACGTTAGTCTCCTGGACCCACTCCAAGAACCGTAAACTCTAAATGTTCTGTGATGGTTGAGACCGGTTTATGTAGGTCCATCTGAACCACATAAAAAGCAAAAAATAAAATAGCCATACATTTGATACTTTTGTAAACAATCTGTAACTGTTTTTTTTTTATTTTTGGGAGGATCGGGTGTGTCATATCCCTTTTTAATTTGATCAGGGTCATGGTCATCGTGTTTTTAACATGATTTTGTTTTTTAAATGAGACTATTCACAATCTAAAAAAGATTCATGGTTGCTGCCAGTTGTAAACAAACTAGCTTCTATCGAATCTCATTTGTTTTATATTATTATCTTATTTTCCTCGATCAGTCACCTCTCTCAAAATGTAACATTTCCTTTTAAGATGCTTAAGATTTTGCTGTATGTACCCATGCAACTAGTTTTGATGATGACGCTTTTACGGACCGGTTTCCGTCTTTGGCAAGTCTTCAAAGTCTTGGGGACAATAATACAATCCAGCAGTGGGATGTTATTGACGATTTCAAAAGCCTGTCCTAATTGGTTTCCGTATTTGTATAGTTTTAAGAATTACTCAAATAAGAGACTTAGGAGTTGTAACTATATTCGCAAAAAAAGATTAAAGTTTTGCTATTCTAAATTGAAAACGCACAGTTCGTTTAACTTGTAAAAAATATCTAATAGGTTTTTAGAACATAGAACACACATTTTACAAAATTCTAAAAACATTCCCAAAACCTCGAAAAATCTTTTTTTTCTCTCGTATTATTGTGAAGTGTTAACCTAAAAGGGATACAGTCAAGGAAGTTTGTTATATGTTTGTAAAATTGTACGAAAGTAAGAACTTCGCATAAAAATATTATTTATTTATTTATTTAACCATTTATGTCATAAAAACAGACAAGACGAATAAAGATAACAGAAAAGTACGTACAAAGGTAATGCTTATTTCTAAAGAAATCTCTTCCAGCATACCTGCAATAGGAGAGTATATGAAAGATGTAGACAATGCGTGTAAGAGTTCAAGAGAAAACAAAATACATAAAACGAAACAATTCACTAATTTAAAAATATACATACAATGTCAAAATGTACTTGCATACATGCATACATACTTCTAAAATAAATATCACTAAATATGTATATATATATAAAGTGATACAAATTAATTTATATACCTATATTATACAATTGCAACTATGACACAGTGGAAAGATAGTGTTCTTTCACTCTCCTCATAAACACAACAACAGTTTGACAGTTCCTAATATCAGGCGGAAGTGAATTCCACAACCGAACCGCGTGTACAAAGAAAGAATAGGAGTAGAAGTCAGTTGAGTGGGGAGGGGTTTTTAGGAGATTTCTAAGGTGCAACCTGCAAGGCGCATCAAAAGGACGGGCGTAGTAGGAGAAGCGTTCCCGCAGATAGGATGGCTTTATTTTATTATATTGTTTTTGTGAAACCATAAACATAAAAAGGTACATCACAAAGAATATCTGAACCTGAATAATTATCTGAATAACCTGAATATTACTGAATAATTAACAGATTGTTTGATTTAGAGAATGCCTTTTGTTGAGTCTGGTATTTATTTCAGACAACACACGATTGTTGGAATAAAAAGAGTTTTGTGGAGTGGACGTCGTCCACCCGAAGTGATAAAATGCAAAATTAGAGATGCAACCTTTTTATTCCGACATATAAGTATTTAATTATCCCTACCCATTTGCAAAAAAAATAAAAAACTCTGTAATAAAGCATTCAACTGCTTATCCTTATTTCCCTCTACATAGTTTGCGAGCTAGTATAAATTATCGTGTCTCATTAAAAAATGGATCGGCGCCGGAAACATTTACGAGCTATGATTTTTACGATAGCAAGTGTAGCCTGAAACCGGACGAATCGTACGATAGACTTATAATGGCATTCATGGATGAAGGCCCTTCTAAGGCAACCGTGTATCGTTGGTATAACGAATTCAAGCACGGCCGACTAACTTGTGACCCTTTGACGGCTATTACAGAAGAAAACGTGCTAGCAGATAAAATGTTAATCCAAGACAATTGGCGAGTTACGTGTCAAGAGATTCAGCACATACTGCATGTTGGATCGTCGAATTTCGTGATGGCTTCCCGCCTTGACAAAATTCGACGATAGTTTCACGCTGGGTGTCGCACAACCTCACCGATGCTCAGAAGCAGGCCTAGGTGGAATATAGCCACTCGATTTGTGATTTGATAAACAAATTTGAAGCAGGCTCGTCTCGGCGTGATTACGACATCATTACAGGTGACGAGTCTTGGATTTTACAATACGATCCAGAAACGAACCTCCAGCCGACGGTTTGGGTGTTTCAAAACGAATCAACGCCTACCAAAGTGAAGCGATCTAGAAGTGGGGGGAAGATTTTGATCTTTCAGCTTTTTCAATTTGACTGGCTACTTGGTTTCAATTCTTTTACGGAACCAAAGAAGCATCAACGCTGAATGGTATACTACAAAATAATTGGCAGATGTTTTCTCTGTTGTGAGCAACAAGCGACCAAACAAAGGGCTCCGCGGGATTCTGCTCCACCACGAGAACGCGCCTTCGCACAGCGCGCTCAAGACGAGGGAATTCCTGAACAGCACGCCGGTCGAACTCCTGGGTCACCCTCCTTTAACCTGGGTCAAATAAATTTATTTTCTTTCTTTCTTTTCTTTCTCTTACAGCCCTGATTGAAGCACCGTGGGACTTTTTGAATCCCCGAAAATATAAAACCTGCTCAAAAGGATACAATTTTGGTAGCCGGAAGATGCCCTGTCAGGGTTCGTGCTGGCTGTCAACGAGGTGTCTACGGCGGACCGGAAAAAGTGCTAGAAGTTAGTGGAGAGTACTTTGAAGAGATTTAATAAAAACATAATTACCTACAGAACATTTATTTTTATTTTCGCAAAACTTTTTGAGTGTCCCACCACTAATTGTTTAAGGCGCTTTAAAGCCAAAATGTAGAAACCACATAAAAATATAAATATCCTGCAGAACATCTACTACAATAGTACAGCTGCTATCAAAATCTCCACTACTGGACCATCCTTCCTCCCAAAGTGGAGTCAAGCAGGGAGACCCGTTATCAAAATTATAATACAATTTAAACATTTAAAAATCTCCAAAATAACAAAGCAATTTCATTATGATGTCTATTTTAGTCATAATAATAAAATTACTTTGCTTTTAACTACAATTTACTTTGAAAAGAAGTTCTTTACGGCGGCCGCGAGACATTCTGTGGCGGAAAGTTGCAATATTACTTAGATCAACATTGCGGACAGTAATAACCAGTCTTTTTGCCAATTATGATGATTACTGAAATCCAGAGAGTTAAGGCTATATGGCAATACAAAACCTTCGCAAAATAATTACTAAAATCTCCGACGCTCGACTCTCGCCGCGGACGAACGTGGTTGTGCGCTCTCCCGCTCCAGTGTTGTTTCGTGTTTCTGCTCGTCGCTACCACGTGACGTCATCGTAGTCGCCCCGACTACTCCGACTTAAAATCAAATCAAGTAATTGATTTGATTTTAATCAATCAAAAAGTGCCTTTTTCAAGACAAATCTCTTTTCTTTAACAGACTTTCGTGAGTAGCTTCACTAGGCCCCTTCTGGGTAAAACCACAGTTTCGTGGTCCTCGGTTGAAACCTTACGGTGCCAACGAACCCAAGAGGGGTGTTGTCCCAATCACACCCGCCGAACCCCTTCAGGGCGAGGCAGTCAATTGGACGGGTCCCAGACTTAACCGGCCTTGGGGGATCTCCTAGTCGGCTCTGGTGAACAGTTTTCCTTCCTCAGCTACTCACCTAGTGTCTTTAGGGTGTGTCTACACCCTTCGCGCTAGACTGGTCAGGGCCCCGTTCGCACAATAAGACTGGCGACGGGTTACAAGCTTAGGGCTCACCAATAGGTACTCACCTCTCTGTCTACACCCGACAGAGAGGGTCACACATCCCCGGGCCCGTCCACCCGGGGAGATAGGTTGTTAGGTGTAGGATATTAGGCACAAATGAGTCAATATCTCATTTAAATAGATTTCCCGTTACCATGACGGACGCTAGCATCCTGCTAGCATTCGTCCGGAATGTCCTCCTAAAGGACCCCGACATCCTCGCCAAATATGGCAAGGAAATAGTTGGTCTACGCCAACACTCTACTCCGTCCCACGGCGCACTCGGCGAATTCAGCGACGCGCTTGAAAGCCCGCTATCGCCACCTGCAAGCGAACAAGGCATTCCGCCTTTTGTTCCAGCAGACAATGTTCCGGCCGTTAATTCGGCCCCCATTGTTTCACCCACCTTTGTCTCGGCAGATAATACTCCGGCCGCTAATCCGGCCCCTATTATCTCGCCCGCTACTGCCCCGGCAGTAATTAAGTCGGCCGCTAATCCGGCTCCCTTTGTCGCGCCCGCCATTGTCCCGGCCGCCATTGTCTCGGAGACAATAAACCCGACGCAGCTGCGCACCGAAACGGACTCGACTCGCCCAGAGAGTATGGACACGTCAGTCCCACTCTCCGCGGACGAAGCCCGCACCTCCTCCTCCAGCGACGACGACTTCCAAGTCGTCGTAAAAGGAGGCAAGAGGAAGGCTAAATCGTCCGCCCCCGCTGGCCCGGCCACAAAGAAACAGGTCACGGCTACATCGTCCAGCACTACTTCCGCCCCTAGTCCGCGGGCCAGTCGCCCCGCCAGCCCTATGGCTTGCCCACCCGCTCCTACCGCGAGGAAGCAGAAGCCCCCTCCCCCGATATACGTCCAGGAAAAGTCCAAATGGACTGAAATATCTAAAATGTGTGTTGATCGCAAGATCAACTATACTAACGCCCGATCCACCCTCCAGGGGATCAAAGTTACGGTCCCCACGTCTGCGGACTTTAGGGATCTCTCCCGCGCCCTGCGTGAAAGGAACTACTCTTTTCACACATACTCCCTTCCGGAGGAAACCCCTACTCGCGTCGTAATAAGGCGCGTACCTTTAGAAATCTCCACCGAGGAGATTAAGAGCGACCTCATCGCTCAAGGAATTCCAGTGTCCGCCGTCCATCGCTTGCATTAAGCGAGGCAGGGCCTTGTCTACGACATGGTCCTAGTCATCTGTGACCCCACTGAAGGTCACCACCCGATTTTTAAAGTGAAAACGGTATGTTCGCTCTCGGGCATTTCTATTGAGAAGCCCTACCGAGCCAACTTGATTGGCCAGTGTCATCGCTGCCAATTGTACGGACACTCGCAGTCCAACTGCTATGCGACCCCTAGATGAGTCAAGTGTCTAGGTGAGCATGGCACTGCCGACTACTCTCGCCCTAAAGATAGGGAGCTATGTGCAGAGCCGCCGAGCTGCGTCCTCTGCGGCCAATCCGGTCACCCGGCAAATTACCGGGGCTGTCCGAAAGTGCCAAAGTCCTCCTCCCCGAAACTCGCGAAACGCGCGAGTGACCGCCAGCACAGGGAAAGCCCCTGGGGGAAGCTTCCCTCGGAGCAAATGCCGGGAGCGGGAAAGCCCTCAAAGGCCCTCTCCCTGGGCAAACCTTACGCACCTTAAAGCTCCCGCAGCTTCGGTGCCCTCTAAACCCGCTCAACCCGCTGAAGTTCCAGCGCTGATGGCTACCGACATCCCAGCGCCTGCGGCAACCACCGCGGCCCCTACGGCTCCACCGGTTGCACCGCAAAGAGCCCCGGGCCGCGACAGCGCCCAAATCATAATCAGTACATACGCGGCCCTCTATTCCTCCGCCGCAGACAAAATGGCCGACGAAATCGTTGCTGCAAACGGCAACCCTCGTCGTCTTCTAGAAATCCTCAACGCGTATCCCGAGATCGCGTCAGTCATGAAATCCTTAAAATTCTAATACTCAATGGATAACACAAGGTTAAATTACACCAAACCCCGATCCCTCAAACTAGGCTTTTTCAACGCAAATGGCGTTTCAGGTCAACGCGATGAGATCGCCGCTTTCCTCCGCGACCATCAGCTTGACATCCTCCTCATACAGGAAACCTTTTTAAAACCTCACCATCGAAACCCGAACATTGCAAACTATAAACTAGTTCGCAATGACAGGTTTCGATGCCACAAGGGTGGCACCCTAATCTACTATAGAAAATCCTTATACTGCATCCCTATTGACCCACCTCCTCTCCTCTCTCATCTGGAGAGCTCTATCTGTCGGCTCGGAATGACCGGCCACCAAACGATCACCATCATCTCCGCTTATATCCCACCCGACAATGGTCCGGAGGATCCCATCTCGCTCCAAAAGGACTTCACTGCGCTCTTCGGTATGAGTGACTCCGTCATCTTGGCAGAGGTAGGATAGTTTTCAAGTTAGGCGAATCCCTTAACTTTGACGTCATCGCTCCAATGAGCCCGACTCATTTCCCAGGAAATCCTAATCACCTTCCCGATGTTCTCGATGTAGCGCTGCTCAAGAATGTGAACCTTCGTTTGCATTCGATAGAGACGTTCCACGACCTTAACTCTGACCACCGCCCAGTAGTCATGCATCTTGCACCCTACTCGGGCCCTACCCACCCAAACCGCCCCCCTCAGACCCAGATGATAACCGACTTAAGGAAAGTAAGCGAAAGACTGAAATCCACCATGTCGCCTCACTTGGACACCATTTCCGATCACTTAGTGTCAGTCGCCGACACGACGGCCGCAATCGACTCGTTTACAGAGCACGTACAATCCGTATTGACGGATTGTTCACGGGAAGTTCCGGTGATGGAAGACCATCGCTGGAAACTACCTACTGACGTACGTGACCTGATAACCGAGAAGAACGCGGCCATTCGTGCCTACGACTCCTTCCCTTGTGACGCGAACAAAGCCCACATGCGCCATTTACAGCGTGCTGTAAAGAAACGTATAGGGGAGGTTCGCTCTGAGGGCTGGAACAAGATGCTCAGTGAACTCGAGCCCACTTATCAAGCCTTCTGGCAATTACAGAGGAATATGCGTTCCTCAGAAGAGGTCTCTATGCCTCCTCTCATCCGCCCCGACAATAGTGTCGCTTTCGACAGTCCCGATAAGGCGGAATGTTTTGCTGACAGCCTGGAGTCCCAGTGTTCTCCCAGCTGTCAACCAGTAGACCAAGCTCACCTGAACAAGGTCGACGTTGAAGTCGAACGGAGAGCCTCCCTTCCACCCGTCGAAGACCCTGATGATCCTCTGCCTCCCGTCACTCGAGACTAAGTGCACGACATCATAAAAGGGCTCCAAGCTCGTAAAGCCCCCGGTTCGGACGGTATTACCAACATGGTATACAAACTCCTACCTGCCCCTCTAATAATGCTTATGACCGCAATCTTCAATGGCGCCTTGAGCAACAACATCTTCCCACAAGCATGGAAAGAAGCCACCGTCATCGGTATCCCAAAGCCAGGCAAGCCAAAGTCTGAGCCCTCCAGCCTATTACCGCCCTATTAGCTTCCTCAATGTCCTCGGCAAAATCTACGAGAGGCTTATTTATAAGCGTCTCAAAGACTACGCCGAAGCAAAGAGCCTCATACCCAACGAGCAGTTTGGATTCCGTAGCCAACACTCGGGCACCCAACAGGTGCACCGTATCGTAGAGCACTTATGCGCTGGTCTGCAGCGTAACGCGACGACGGGTGTGCTATTCTTCGACATAGCGAAAGCCTTCGACAAAGTCTGGCACAACGGCTTGATATACAAGCTCTACCAACTAGGAGTGCCAGATCGTCTCGTGCTCATCTTACGAGACTTTTTGTCGAACCGGACCTTTCGCTATCGCGTCGAGGGAGCACTCTCGTCCCCTCATCCTATTCGCGCCGGTGTCCCTCAGGGTTCCGTACTATCTCCTCTCGCCTTCACGCTGTTCACTAGCGATATCCCAAAAAGTAAAAAGGCTCAGTTGTCTTCTACGGCAGAAACTGTCTTCAAACCACGACGCCCCCCTTCAGACTTAAATAATAAATTTGGTTCGCAGCCTAAAAGATTGAACCTCGATATGTCGAGCTCAAGCCTTTTATGATTCTCTAGAAAATATTTTCTCTGGACATTTATGTGTTCATACACTCCACTTATACTAACCAGCCCAGCTTTCTACAATGCCATTCTACAAAATATGCTATTATACAAAATATGCTAATGCTATTTTGTAACCATCTCACCGTGAAAACATGGGTGAAGTAAGCGTGGAGTGAGCTGTCAGTGCCACTGATGATAGGGATTGACCAAGACGGGATGACACTGACAGGTCTCTCCATGCAAGTCTTAACGAGATTGAGAGAGAGTTTTTTTTACAGAATCGACATGTTGCATCAACTGATAAACGTGAATAGTATCGTAGATAGAATAGCATTGTAACAGTCCCACGATTGCTCTATTCGGAACAGGCGCATCAGCTAGCTAACGAAACAAGCATTGTACGAATGTAAGCGTGCCAACTCGGAAGATCTATTGTGTCCAGAACTGCCTGTCTTGTCATTATCAAGGTTCTCGGCCTTCGCAGGCCATTATTGTCTAGTGTATGTGAACGAAGTCCATTGCAGATAATTATGACTGTTTGTACCACTCTAATCTCGGAAACTATTACAGACGTTTAAATAACTTTCTTTCCTGCTAATAGCACATATAGCGATGTGCACGCCTGGTTACTATGCATCAATTTATTTTACGCAGTAAAAGGGTATGAAGGCATGAAGAACGATTTTCCGAGAATTAACCAAGTACCACGTTTCTTGAAACATTTTCAACCTTAAGATGTTTCAAAATTTGTGAAACTGAAGCATTCTGTAGATATAAATCTTTTTTAATTATGAACGTTGATTGACATTGATTGAGATCGAATCCGTCTTATTGATGGAAATCTGCATTTACCTATATACTTCTATAGAAGTTCCAGTAAAAGCGACTTTAATTTATGATTACTATGAAATATTCTAAATGCGACTTATTTATTTAATTAAAGTCGCTTTTTATGTTTGTCTGTGTGACTGCATTGTTCTTCTAAATAATGCCATGGATTTGATGAGGTTTTCACCAATATTTGGAAATTTTGTTCCGGAAGGTTTATTCCGGAAGTTATACTACGTGAATATTAAACTAACATAAACCTAATAAAGAAATCACGATGTATTGTCATATCGTTAAAACCGTGCGAAGCAGGGATGGGATCGCTATTAAATAATATTTTTGATGACACGTGTAATGCACGACTGTCTTTTTGTGATCTTCTATATATTTACCGAAGTGTGAAATAACCCGTTCGTTGTACTTACATAATATTTTATACAACAAGTAAGTCTTTCAGTCGGACCATGACTTTGACCATACAGCACCATCAAAGAAGATTAGATTTTTGCTGGTGTAGGTAGGTATGTACAGTTAGTATTTTGTAAAAAAAACGACATATAAAAGATCTCGTAACTTTTTCAAAATGAAATCTCTGGAAACAATTATCTGTGATATTACTGTATTTATGAAAATGGAATACCTATAGCTCGATCAATTTAAAAACAGCATAACGTTTTTCGGTAGATCAGTTATTCACTGCATCCATTTTTACAAGTTCTATAAGTAATTAATGCTTACATTTTAATCGCCAGTGATGTTTACTCCTGATGAAGAAACAACATCCTAGTCTATCCCCCACTAATTTCACTTTTATTTACCCACCCCTCTCGACACCGTACTCACACTCGAGATCACGAGAGCAAAACAACCGACACAGAGCACACGTCTACTCACTACGGTTGACGCCGCGGTACTAAAGCTTTGATGCTGTAAAGTGGAAATCAGGGTGAGTTTTCCCTCCCCTATGCGTACCGATACTTAGCGCGTATCTAACGATACATTTTTATTTTACACAAGGCGCTCTTTGCACTTAGTAACTTTTAAGAGCGGGTATCAATAGTTACGCTTATTAAGTTTCCACACGAGGTAGGTGTTAACAAAATACGTCACACGACTAACTGAAACGCCGGTTAAGTTTTGGTTTCCTAAGAAAGCTGTGAATGGTCACACACACGCATGTCCAAATATAGAGCGTTTTTTATAACTTAAGTAATGTCAAATACAATGAAAATGACAGATTTTAAGGACAGCTGTTATAATATTACGGAATCGCTCTTCTAGGAAACGAACGCGTGAGTAGGTGAAGGTATTACGCAACGACAACACAACAAAGTCAGAAACATTTCTCAGTTGTGCAACCTTGCCTACCCTCGACTTGTGAAATAAAAATACGCCTGTAGCTCCCGCAACATGTGACGGAGCATGACTTTTTCCTGAGAATATTAGAACATAGGTAAATGATTTTATTTCTGCAGGTAGGTTTGTACATACACTTTTACACGTCAAACATTTTTTTTAACTAGATGAGGTCGGCGTTTCCTATCTGAATACTCTAAGAAGAAAGGCCGAAATATTCTCATAAGTCACAGTCTCTTTTAAAGTCCAGACAGTCATGTGAAGACCATGTGGATTGATGTCTGAAATGGTCTTTTGAGGAAAGAACCACACAGATTCAGTGGACTTGTCCAGTCAGTGCACGCATTTTTCTTAACTAACTTCTCTTAACATGAGCTCCTTGCTCAACGATATGACGAATAATACCAAAGAAAAGACATTGGGTAGGCCGCATAGTTACTCAAACCGATTAAGATTAAAACTAACTGATATAATAAAAAAAAACACAAAAGTAAAAAACAATGACCCACATAGTCGTAACATTCACAATTAAATAATATTTAGCTGCCATTTTGTCTATTCTTCCGTCGACAGAACCCAGTCACGCTACGCGTTCTGGGTCAGTCTCATCCTTTTTGCTACTTCACTGACATCATCAGTAAATATTCATGTCATTGTATATTTTACAGATTGTAATTATATAAAGACCATGTAGGTGTCTGAAATGGTCTTTTGTGGAAAAAAACATACAGATTTGTGTGGACCTGTCCAGTCAGTGAACGCATTTATCATAAATCGTTTAGCTTAGAACTTAGGACCTCAACGATTCGACGAAAAATTCCAAAGAAAGGATATTTTGGGAAGGCCGCATAAAGTTCTCAAACTGCCAGATAATAAAATAAAAAAAACTGAGATAGACAAAATATGTATGTATGTGGGGCTGCCGAGAACAATTACAATAGCTGCCAGACCGCGCAGACTAAAATAAATACATAGAGAATGCGGTCGGACAGGACACAAATAAGAATATAGGCAATCACACTGAGCACTTACCCGTTTATCTCGGGGTTATGTTAACTAACTGCTTGATGCGAAGGAAAGAGGACGTCAGGTTTTTGTTTGTTTGTTTGGCATCTCGCAAGTCAACCTATGAGGTTGTCGTCTGCTTAAGCGGACTTGCCTGTGGTTGCCCTAATAAATTAAGGCCTCCAGCCAGGACTTAAACTTAAATACTAACTAAAAACTAAGCGACTACACGCTAAGGGCTCCCCTTGTGGGGTACGAACCTCGGCTTAGGGCGTCGCTGGAAGAGGGCAGCAAATGACTAGCTGGATCAGGATTAATGTTATTTTGGGACGAATTTAAAGCTACAGGCTCAGCGACGCGGGCTGGCTCGAGCAAGGGTCGGGAGGGGCGTGGATTTGGGCGTCGCGGCGGGCCTCGGCGGTGAGGTCGGTAGGACGGCGATCGGGTTTTGGACTTAATTAGGGTGCTGGAGGCCTTACTACTCTCCTGGAGGAGGGTAGTGGCGTCATCGGGGGCGATTAAGATATGCCTTGGTCGGCGAATACTACTAATACGGGAGGAAGTATAGCGGGCGGGTCGGCTTGCCGTACATAGTGATCGGGCTGGGAAGGGGGAGGGGGAATCGACGACGTCTCGAGAAGAGAACCACCTGACTCTTATCGGGGTTGACCTCGATTTTCCATTTCCGGAACCAAGCGCCTAAGACGTTTGCGGAGGTTTGGAGAGTACGAGCTATAGCATTGGGACAGTGACCGGTATAGTAAACGGCAGTGTCGTCGGCGAAGAAAGCCAACTGAGCCTTTTTACTTTTTGGGATATTGCAGGTGAACAGCGTGAAGACGAGAGGAGATAGTACGGAACCCTGAAGGACACCGGCGCGAATAGGATGAGGGGACGAGAGTGCTCCCTCGATGCGATAGCGAAAGGTGCTATTCGACAAAAAGTCACGAAATATGAGCACGAGATGATCTGGAACTCCTAGTTGGTAGAGCTTGTATATCAAGCCGTTGTGGCAGACTTTGTCAAAGGCTTCCGCTACGTCGAAGAATAGCACACCGGTCGTCGCGTTACGCTGCAGACCAGCGCAAAAGTGCTCTACGATACGGTGGATCTGTTGGGTGCCCGAGTGTTGGCTTCGGAAACCAAACTTCTCGTTGGCTATGAGGCTCTTTGCTTCGGCATAGTCTTTGAGACGCTTATAAATAAGCCTGTCGTAGATTTTGCCGAGAACATTGAGTAAGCTAATAGGGCGGTAGCTGGAGGGCTCAGACTTTGGCTTGCCTGGCTTTGGGATACCGATGACGGTTGCTTCTTTCCACGCTTGTGGGAAGATGTTGTTGCTCAAGGCGCCATTGAAGATGGCGGTCATAAGCATTATTAGCGGGGCAGGAAGGAGTTTGTATACCTTATTGGTAATACCGTCCGAACGGGGGGCCTTACGAGCGTGCAGCCCTTTAATGATGTCGTGAACTTCGTCTGGAGTGACGGAGGCAGAGGGTCATCAGTGTCTTCGCCGGGAGGGACGGAGGCTCTCCGTTCGACTTCAGCGTCGACCTTGTTCAGGTGAGCTTGGTCTACTGGTTGGGAGCTGGGAGAACATTGGAACTCTAGGCTGTCAGCAAGACGTTTAGCCTTCTCGGGACTGTCGAAAGCGACACTCTTTTCGGGGCGGATGAGAGGAGGCATAGAGACCTCTTCTGAGGAACGCAATTTCCTCTGTAATTGCCAGAAGGCTTGATGAGTGGGCTCGAGTTCACTGAGCATCTTGTTCCAGCCCTCTGAGCGAACCTCCCTTATGCGTTTCTTTACTGCACGCTGTAAATGGCGATTGGGGGCTTTGTTCGCGTCACAAGGGAAGGAGTCGTAGGCACGAATGGCCGCGTTCTTCTCGGTTATCAGGTCACGTACGTCAGTAGGTAGTTTCCAGCGATGGTCTTCCATCACCGGAATTTCCCGTGAACAATGCGTCAATACGGATTGAACGTGCTCTGTAAACGAGTCGATTGCGGCCGTCGTGTCGGCGACTGACACTATGTGATCGGGGATTGTGTCCGATTGAGGCGACCTGGTGGATTTCAGTCTTTCGCTAACTTTCCTCCAGTCGGTTATCATCTGGGTCTGAGGGGGCGGTTGGAGTCGATCGGGCCCGAGTAGGGTGCAAGATGCATGACTCCTGGGCGGTGGTCAGAGTTAAGCTCGTAGAACGTCTCTATCGATTGCAAACGGAGGTTCACATTCTTGAGCAGCGCTACATCGAGAACATCGGGAAGTTGATTTGGATTTCCTGGCTCGGCTCGAGTTTCAACATATATTTGTGTTATCACATCATTTATATCCTCTTTTACGCAGCGCAACAATGTTTGCCATTGCTTTTATATTTGCACAACACCGCTAATTAACAGATTTGAACATTCGTCACCAACCAACAACGTTCAATTAGGTGAATAGTCGTAACGAATTGCATCTACCTCACAGAAATCGAAATGATTTACTCAGTTTTCTGTGGCCTACCTACAAAAATTTAGTATTTATGGAAACAAGATGAAATAGACAAGTATCGAATGATTATCGAACCACCAAGTAATTTCATTAAAACAAACAAAAATTGATAATTTTAGGTATTATTAATAACATATCAAAAACATGAAATAGATAAACTCAAACTCAAAGCATTTATTTCAAATAAACCAATTACAGGCACTTTTAATTGTCAAGGTCGGTCGGTCAGAAAAATGAAGCTAGTTGCCCATTCCAAAGCGTAGTAGGTACCTATGGAGAAGAACGGGGAAGAAACTCCACGGACACTGTTTTTTTTGCAAATTATGTTTACAATAGATTGGTTGCATCATTCATGTTGAAATTATGCATGTGAGAACGATGCAGAACGTAAAAAGCGTCCGTTATATAAATATGAAAACAATTCAAAAATAAAATTTAATTAAAATACGCCGTGGCAGCTAAGAGATGACCAGTCTCAACTGACGGCGCCCGTTCACGAACATGACGCATGGATTAGCACCATTCAACTCAAGCATTTTGAAGGGAGCTAAATGATCCAACACACGCGCCACTATCAGCGAAATATTAAAGTGAGCATGACATACTCTCAGGCGCCAGGACACATTCAAGTCAATGAAAGACGTACCCTGTAAATGGTAGCTTTAAAGCATGTACATAATACTCACATAATATGGCATATAGCAATTATACAGTACTAAAATATTGAGTTTATACAATGCAAAGATTCTTGTTTTTAATCTTCAGCAGCTCCAACAGTATTTTCAAATACTAATCAATTAGTTGATGCGTCGATTAGCCAAGCATTTTTATCAGCAATATAATCCCCTAACTTATAATATGCTCGGCTGCATAGTGTGCGTTTTATACAAGATTTAAATTTGGTTTCATTTAGTTGATGTAAGTGGGGAGGCATTTTATTGTAACATTTTAAACAGTACCCCATGAAAGATGAGTCTACTTTAGCCAGCCTGAAACCTGGTTGAACTAATTGGTCCCTATTTCTAGTGATTTAATTGTGTCTTTCACCTCTTTTACTAAAAAGATGTAGATTTTTCCTTACGTACATGATGTTTTCATAGATATATTGACAAGGTACCGTCATGATGTTAATATCTTTGAACAATTCCCTTAGAGAGTCGCGCCTGCGGAGGCCATATATGGCTCTGATGGCTCTTTTCTGCAGAATGAAAATGGACTCGATGTCTGCAGCCCGTCCCCATAGTAAAATACCGTACGACATAATACTATGAAAGTAACTAAAATAGACTAGTCTCGCGGTATCTACATCAGTAAATTGACGGATTTTTCTCACAGCATATGCTGCTGAACTTAGCCGTCCTGCAAGGGATGTTAAATGAGGACCCCATTGAAGCTTTGAATCGAGCGTGATCCCCAGGAAAACAGTTTTATCGACGAATTCTAGTTTCTTTTGATTCAATACTATCTCTCTAATAATAGATATTATTTGAAAATAACATCCCGCAGGCGCAGATGAGATTCGAACTCAGGGCTCGCCATAATCGCTGCGCTGCTACCCAAGCACGGTAACGACAATGCTAGCATGCCATATGTTAAGTTAGTTGAAATTATGAACTACTATCAATTACAGACCAAGTGAGTGTGTGTGCGTGTCTATAGTATAGAAACAACTTATAGAAGAAGGTCGTAAGTGAAACCGAAGCATCAATCTATTGCTTTGTGAGATTGCTTATGGACTTTTGAGCACTACTGTACATCACCCTAGATTGCTTAGTTTATTCCAACAATTCCATATATAGACAGCTTACATAAATAGATAAGTTTGGTTTAGGCTTATTTAGAGAGTACCAGCCGCTCTTTAGAACATATTATTATATATCAAATAGATAGATAGTACATACATGTATAGGTTGGTTTGCTTAGTTACCAATGGTAGAGGGTGCTGACGAATGGGGTAGGGCCATCATCAGTTTTAGAACTATGGCTGTAGAGCCGTTAGTCATGGTAGAAGTAAAAGACGGATGGGGTAGGACCGTCATCTTTTATAACCGTGTGAAAGTAGTAGTAGTAGAAGTTCAGATAAGCATGTATGGTAATTGTTGGTTGTATGCAGACACACTAGTTAGGTGAATGTAGTTAGATTGGGTAGTTAGTGAGGTAGGTTGTGCATTTAGTTTTAGTTGATCTGTTATTATTCAGTAGTAGTTTGTAGTTTAATTAGTTACAATAGTTTTACTTAGTTGACAATTGCAGATAGAATATATTAGTTTATTTTTAGTAGTTGTTGTTTATAATTCCTTTTATGTTTAGATAACAATTCATTGGTAGATTGTTAGATTTAATTATTTGATAGTCATTGTTCATAATTATTTTGTTTTATGCATCAGTATAATATTAGGTCATAAGTTTATTATTTTATTTATTATTGAGTCATTAATGATAATAGTCAATTAGTATTAAATAGTAGATTGACATGACACATTTTAAGTAGTGTCTACTTTTTGCCTCTGATAGTGACCTCATACTCTAGTTCGGCCTTTATAAGGTGGGTAAAATGTAATGGGTGAGAGCTCAATGAAAAGTCAAAAACTTACGTAAAAACTTGCTCACCAACATGAATCTTGCACTAATTCACATCACTTATTATATTGTTAACACACACACACACACACTGTTTTTTACCTCGTTTTCCAGCGAAATATCCATTAAAACAATTTAAACATCACTTAACAATTAAAATATTACCTAACACATCACACCACGAACGAAAGAACGAAATTTTGACAGATGATTTATTTACTTAAAATCATAGACGAATTGCTCCTAGTGTAGTCATACATCAAAATATGCGGATTTTAAAAACGAACGTAACTAAATGCATGATATTAGAATGTATAACTTAAAATTAAAGAAATGAGGATTAAATCGTAGAGTAAGCAATTGTTTTTTTTTAATGTCAGTTGGGAGCCAAAGTCCCTTTTATCAGATTAAGTTTTAAATAATTTTGGGATCCTTGGAAACCATCGATAGCCGTCCGGATAAGTCTCACACACTTTGAGCAATTCCATGCCCCAGCAGTTGGGCCCATAGTTGATGTCATGACGCTCACTCCATTAATTCGACATTCAATACTCCTGCTACTGAACTCAGTGATGAGGCCATTAACATACAGATTGAAAAGCCTAGGGGGTGTCAAACCCCCATGTCTCACACCGCATTCCAATCTATATGTTGAAGAGAGAGTGTTAGACCACTTTAAGTGGTTCTTTTGATTGGCATGACATACTAGCAATGGAAGATTTTTAGTATTTCAGCAGGTGTACCCCTGTCCCTCAACTTGTCGCATAGCACATCACGAAACAAGATCGAAGGCTTTTGAGAGGTCCAGGAAACAGGCTTACACCGTCTTACGATCAGTATAGTATAGAACAGTATGCTTGAGACTCAAGATAGCAGTTAAAGTTGAAAGTCCAGGCTGGAACCCGAACTGTGCTTCATGAAGATTTAAAATGTTTTTCAAACATGAGTCAAGTATACTGTCCAAAACTTAAGCCATGATCATGACAGCATAACAGATTTAAACTTTTTCTCAATTGATTCAATTCAATGAAAAGAGGACCAGCGACCAACATTGTCCTCTTTCCAAAGTAAAACAGGCAGCATATTGGAAGGAAAACAGGCCAACATTTTTTTCTGCTTTTCCTAATTAGATCCCAAGGATCGCCCCTGAATCCAATAAAATTATATTTATTAAAATACTTCTTTATAAATTAAATGTAGGCGAGTTCAAAGTACGATGTATTGAATCGTTTGTAAAGATTTTCAGATCATCAAACTCTACTGTGTTATTTATCGTTCTAGTTTTCATACTTACATATCAATACTTATATATTAATACACGTACTATAGACGAGGATCATGTAAGTAGTAACGTTTAATATCCATAAAAGGACTTAGGTTCACTTTATCAGGTTGGCCTGATAAAAGCTTAATTTACTTGTACCTAAGCAGTAGTAATAGTGTTGTGTAGTTGTAGTAACAGCGAATTAGTTTTGTTACAATTATTGTGAACGAATAGTTTAGTTACCGAACGAGCGAAACCAACTGAGGCTGAATATTTTTATAATTCTGAAAGTTTTAGAGTTTGATACCGTAAACGGTTGTAGTAGTTTCTCTACCAATGAACATGAAAGTACCTATACAGCATGTAACAAAAACCCTGTCCGATCCAATAAAGGCGTATTCCTGGTTTAACATACGTACTGGAAAAAATGGTTAAAAAATGAAACTCATAAAAACCAAAAGTATTTTTTATTTTTTATGAACCATGCAAAATTTAACAGTAACTATGGTAAATTTTCATAAGTTGACAACATTTCACCGGCCGGCGAAATCTTTTCATTTTTATTTCAAAGGACGCCGCCTGCACTAGCCGCGCTATAGGTACTCTTTTAACGAGTCCTCGACCCTTTGATGTAGCCGACTGGTTGCCTACTGGCACGCTAGTTGTTCGTCGCCAGTCTCACGTGGAAATAGCTTGTGATCGGATGTCCGTACGTCGTGTATCACGTGCCGCTATCGTATCGCGAACAATGTCGTATTCCAATCAGGAATATTTGAATATGTTGATTATTATTTGTTAGTGAGTGTGATTCGGAAATCGAAGTAAGAGCTCAAATTGTGGAAGCTTTCGACTCACTTAAATCGTACACAAGTGCGCTGCGAAGAGTACGTGCAAATTTAATAAAAAGGTGTCAAATGTGTACTAATGTTCGAGTTAGGCATGTGGAACACGATCTCCGAGGTATGCAACAAGTAAATGTTTTAATAAACTGATACCTACAGTCGCTACATTGCCAAAAGCACATCACATTAACTCAATAATAATTATTTCTTGATAAACAGAAGGTCAGAAATCAGGGTCACTATGCGTCTATGCCTACAGTAAAATATCAGCTGATACCTACGCGTAGGCATAACGTAGGTTTCTTTAGTCCTAAGTTTGTTTGGCGGCATGCGACAAAGCCCCTCGCTCAGGCGGCTTTTTTGACACGAAACTGTAGGTGAACTTTGTCGAGGGATCAGGTATGCCTTTGGTACGAGTATGGTTATTATAATTTTTTAAATTAATTATTTTCATTGGGGATAAATAATAATCTCGTATCTATTAAATGATTACTTATTTGTGTACGCAGTAGGATACCAAATAATACCAATTTTCGTTACATGCTGTATAGAAGAAAATACCTACGTCCTTTGTGCGAATATACTATTATAAATGTAGGTAGGTAGGTACCTATTCGTTTGGAATTCCAACTTTCAGGCACGTAACGGAATTAAAACTAAACCTGATCTTAGAGGGTTGTATTCATGATTTTAATGATTATAACTCTGTACAGCCACATGTGTTTCGGGCGCGAATCATTTTTTCTTCTTCAACATACAGTCTGACTCTGAAAGGCGCATCCTCCTTAAACTCCCTACCTACAAACTTTTATTAACTAAGTAAACAAGACAAGTATCGAATGATTATCGAACCACTTTAAGTAATTTAATTAGAACAAACAAAAACTATTCATGTTAGGTAATACTTATAACATATCAAAAACTATAAATAGATATTATTTGAAAATAACATCACGCTTAATCCGCTGGCCCAGGTGAGATTCGAACTTAGGGCTTGCCATAATCGCTCCTACCCAAGCAAGGTAACGACTAAGCTAGCATGCCATACGTTAAGTTAGTTGAAATTCTGAATTATCAATTACAGACGTGTGTGTACGTGTCTATAGTATAGAAACAACTTATAGGAGAAGGTCGTCGACGTCGAGATTGCCTATGGACATATGAGCGTTAGTGTACAAAAAGGTTTGGTAGAAAAACGTGCTTCGTATTTGCTGACGTATTCGTCTGACGTTCTCAAAATAGACGTTGACAGTTACAACTCACAAAACATCTATTGTTTGTCGTGTCAAACTTATTGTAGCATAGTATGTGTAGTAGAAAAGGGGTGAGAATTCAAAAAAGCTTACCGCTGACTCCTGTACACTGCCTCGCGCTGGTGATGGCTCAGCGGCGCGTCCAGATGTCTAGAACCCTGTACACTTCACTACACATGTATTCCATAGGCGCAGTGTTCGTATAATTGTTCGTATCTTGAGGGGGTGGTAATCACGAATACACCGAAGGAACTTTCGATTTTAGAAAATGTTTATAGTGCGCTGTGCACGCTAGTTTCTCGAGTTAAGAACAGTTAGTGTCGCGAGAAATCACACACGGAAGCATGGCGCCACTGTGCCCATGCATAGACCAATCGGATTGCTCAGCGAATGAACGATGATAAAGCCGACCACTTAATCAAATCAAACCCTTATTCATTATACATAAAAGTATAAATACTCGAAGTGGTGTGAAAATAAACTATTCAAAAAATCCCTAAGATTTAATGCAGTAGGTAAAACCCACCATATAGAGAACGGTACGTAACATGGTATTTAAATATGACTTGCAGATTTGGTATTAGTTTAAAGCCTGAAATATGCACTTTGGACGTACACACGAGATCTCACAACACTGTATATTCTGTATTATTTCACTATACACTTTACTAAATACTTTTTAATTACGATATCGTCGTTATTTTAAACCAGGCAACGATACCACCAGTACAAACGTCAAAATGTCAGGCCGGTTGCTCTGAAGGCACTTGGCGAGCCCGCGGACGCGGATAAATAATGTGAGCTTAATATCACCATTACGGCATTTTGCAAGTGACAGATCAACTTGTTGAAACCATAGACCATCACGAATAGCAGAAGTGCTAAGTGTAAATTATCACAGGTAACTTGGCGAATTCAAGGTACGTTTTCAAATTCATGGTAACATTATTTAGAACGCATTTTCAAACAATGCCGTGTGTTTTGAAGGAAACATAATATTTCATTACATTTTAGATTTTTATCTGATTTGTTGTAAAGCCTTTATATGCAGTATACTATGTATTTAGCACATACCCGACCAACTGTATCGGTACGAGTAATCGACGCGCGAATCGACGCACCGGTGTTGGTACTTCCGGGTGATTTGCGCAATAACGGCTAGTGCGATTTATAAAACTATGAATTTTGTGACAGTATTTCTAAGGTTTTGTATGGTAGCTGTATAAAAGTTATCTCGTGGTGATTGTTATGAAATTTGCTAACGGATTATGTATGGATTAGCCCAGTTTTTGCCCAATGCGTAGTCAGGGTGAGAGAATATTTCCCAGTTTCTTTTGTAAATGCCATTTTAATTTAAAAAATAAACCATTATTTCAAAAAGTTATTGTTTTATCTATTCAAAATAATCAGTAAAAAGAACACACCACTTAAACATTTTTTACGAACTGACTCAAAATTAGTAATTTTTATTCATGTGATTCATGGAGCTCTGTTAGGCTAAAAAGTTTATTTTTTGCTTTTAAGTTCCTTTTTTCGTCAGTTTAATTTTTTGGCAAAAAGTTTTTAACGTAATACGTCTGACTAGGAGTCATGGCAAATTCTATAAATAACCCAGCAAAATTCGTAGCGTTGTTATACTGTAAGCTTTAGAGAAAAAAAAAATGTCCGTAACACTTGAATTCGGGCCAAACGTTCACGTAATAAATATAAATTTCTTAGTAATATTTATTGCAACAACGTGATACGAACCATGAGAGTCGTACGAAAGTGAGAATCGTTTTCGTATTTTATAAGTATATTTGAGCCGGATTTTCTTTTGTGGTTTAGTAACGCAAAACCCGCCGTCGTGAGCAACAAAAGCGATTTTCATAATGTTTCTTTCATTTTTACCAACGATATTAGAAGAGATGTACTTACTCGTAGATCTGATTGTATATTATTTCCCAAACACTTACGGAAACATGTGGATCAACCTTATAATGCTAAGATAATGATTAATTATGTGTGGCAGCTATTCAAAACTCTTTCATAAAGTTTTTCAAGTTAAAAGCACGGAAATTGTGACACACACACTATAATAACACGTCAATCAAATTTAAAACACTACACAATCATATTTTATGACCATCGTGTTTTAAAGAATAAATATATATATGTATATATATTATATTGACAATAATTCATTTGATTGTCAATCAATTGGTTCAATTAATTTGTGTTTCCAATTTTCATCACTAAAATAACATACATTGTCACAATTTTGTACATTTGTTAGTAAAAACGAATGTTAATTTATTAGAAACTTTCGAATACAAAACAAAGCCAAACACTGACAATATTAATTATATGTAGACCTTAATCTCTGGTCAGCAACTAATCAGAGTGATAATACAAATCAAAATTCATATTATAATAAAATAAAATGTCCCTTATATACAAAAACTCATCTATTGTATGGTTGCGAAGATTTCCGTGCATTGCCGTTTGAAACGTATTTAGCTAAAGAGAATTATTTTAAAGCTTGCTTCTGGCCTTTTAACAAGGCGATGTAGATTATGATAATGATTTATGCAAATATTGCAAAGGTAAACATAATATGCTTTTACATGTTGAAGATTCCAAAACGTTTAACTTTCAGGATCCCATGCCAGTAGTGTTGCCTTATCCACTGACATTTCTGGAGGTGTCTTTTCGAATTTTTACCCCTCAGAAAATGTCGACTTATCTAGTAATGTTTCTTTACAAACATACACCGCTTCGCATATTTTACTTTCCACAGCGTTGGTGTCGGTGGTGAACAACCAAGGCCGCAAGGTTGACGCCCAGTTCCTGCTCGATAATAGTAACACAGACAATTTTATAACTCAGACGCTATTTGATAAACTGGGATTGCCTAGACGCAGCACGAGCTCCACGATTACAGGTATAAACAGTAAGACTACAACTACTACACAGTCTTGCAACATTACTGTCCAACCTCCAGCAGTGGTTACAACACAAATTAAAGCTGTTTTGTATTGACTAAAATTACAAAAAAATTGCCGTCTTTTTTATTGTTAAGATAAGGATTCCAATACCGCCAAATGTACAACTGGCTGACGCTACGTTTCATGTTCTGTCCGAAATTGACATTCTAGTAGGTGCCGAAGTATTTTGGAACGTCCTAGGTTCTGCATCTATTAACCTAGGTAAAAACCAACCGTGATTAACCGTGAATTACGTGACACTAAGTTCGGATTGATAGTATCAGGCTCAGTGGCTCTTCCAATACATCATCATCATCTACGAAAAGACAGTGATATTTGTGTAACAATTCTTTGAATGAGCTCAATGACAATTTAGGTAAGTTTTGGGAGTGCACTGGCCGGATCACCGACCTGGGACCTGGAGGCGAAGGTGCTCGCAGGCAGCGCGGTTGCAACTCCGCGAGGTCCTGGTGGCGGAATGGCGGGTGAGGCTGTCACGCCCTACCGCCGGCCTCAGCACCATCGAGGCGATCCGGCCAGTGCTCGACCGCTGGCTCGGGAGAAGGCACGGCTCCCTGACGTTTCGGGCGACGCAGGTGCTCTCTGGGCATGGTTGCTTCGGGAAGTACCTGTGTCGCATAAACAGGGAGCCGGACGCCCGGTGTCACCACTGCGTCGACTGCCGGGAGGACATGGCGTGGCACACGCTGGCAGAGTGTGCGTGAACGCGATGGTCGGCGGCGCAGAGTCCTGGGACGCAGTGGTCTCCTTTTGCGAAATGGTCATCTCGCAGAAGGAGGCTGCGGAAAGGGAGAGAGAGATCTCGACTCTCGACCCGGCCCGCAGCAGACGCACCGGGCGTCGGAGGAGGGCGGACAACGCCCTCTTCCGGCCCCCCTAAATGGGTCCAGGGGCGACGGATTCGGGAACATCCGTCGCTCCCCAACATCAGGACCCGAGAAGGCGGCGCGCGTAGTGTTCCGCGTGCGCCGCTCACAGATGTTGCGGGGGGACCCGCGCAAGCGGGCCGGCACCAGCCGGGGTTGTGGAAGAATAATGTGTTACCGCGACCCCGGCGTAGGTGTGAGATGGAACACCGGGGTGGTTTTTAGTCAGTAAGAGCCCCTTCGCCCGCCCCAGGGCGGAGGACATCCATGAGGATTTTCCACCCAGGAACAAAAAAAAAAAGGTAAGTTTTGGGAACTTAATTCTGTGTCTTCAAAACATATATAATCTCAGGAAGAACGGGCTTGTGAAGAAAGTTTCCGTTTACATACAATCCGTGATGGTAACAGTCGGTTTGTGTTAACCATACCACTGAAGGAGGAAATCGCTAAACGCCTTTTTTATCGCTAGGACGTCGGTTACAGCGTGATAATGTCTTCATGCAGGAGTACGAGAGTTTGGGCCACATGACAGAGGATCACATGCCGAGGAAACCTCATTCAGATGGTAACTTGGAGTATTTTTTGCCACAGCATGGGATTCGATGCATACGATGAAACTTCGGGTAGTGTTCGATGCATCAGCTGCAACCATATCTGGGTTATCGCACAACGATATCCAAATGGCCCCAACATTTAGATATCGATGAGCAATAACCCAGATGTGGTTGCAGCTGATGCATCCTACTGTTGTGCCTACTGCCCAGGACGACCTTTTTTCAACATTGTTACGTTTTCGCCAACATAAATATATAATCTCTGGTGACATCGAAAATATGTATAGGACGATTTGGGTGACACTTTCCTTCCTTTAAATATTTTTCGGACTGATCCTAAACTTCCTTTAAAGTCATATAGTCTTAATACCGTTACTTATGGTACGGCCGCTGCCCCCTATTTAGTCACTGAGTGCATACTAAGCCTGGCGGAAGCTGCCAATAGTGAAAACGCGAGGTTGTCAATCGAACGTGACTATTACGTAGACGATTATCTTAGTGTAGTAACTCCATTTCAGAGGTAGTAGCGATGGGAAGGAGGCCAGCTCTGTTGGTTATTCAGCGAATTAATGAATTCATCTGCGTAGCAGGCAGTCTAGCAGTGAAGACATTTTAGCGGAAATAACAGATGTTTCAGGTGGTTCAAAGAGTTTTGATTTGTCGGTGAACAGAAACGTCTCTTCGAAAACAGTTTACATTGGCTTTGTGAGTCAGGTGTGCTAACATTCTCATTTGGCAAAGAAGTCCTTACTTGCCCATGTCCGTAGGACTTTCTCTACCCAAACACCTTCAACAACAATATGCAACTCTACACCAACAGGTTCGTTGCTCACGCAAGGATCTGTAGACATGCAGGATAGATGGTCAGAAGGCCTATGACTTGGTTCCACATACATGGCTCATGAGGTTGTTGGAGTTGTACAACATAGATGTATCTCTACGCACCTTCCTTGAGTCGTGTATAGGACAATGGAGGAAGGTCCTTCGCTATCCGGGGTATCAACGGATCCGGGGTAATGACAGGCCTGTTTGGATTCTACGGGGAATATTTCAAACAAACGTCTTCCAAATGGTTGAATGACAAAAAAACTAGGTTCTCACTCCTCAAAAACAAGTCATCTTTTCCCACATCTCTATGCGGACGATCTGCAGCTTTGCGATCACTTTTTGACGCAAGGTGTGGAAGCCGCCGTGTCTGCTATAAACAGAGACCTGGATTTGATTAGCGAGTGGTCGCGGCTTTTTGGATTGCAGATCAACCCTAAGAAATCTCAGGACCGTAATTATCGGCAGCAGGTTTATGCAAAATAGGCTCGATGTTGCGTCGCTGTCTCCACTCTGAATGGAGTTTGGATTATAAAGGAAATTACGGAAAATGTATTATTAATTAATTATTAAGGAAATTACGAATACCGGTAAAATACACTCCAGTCCAGATGAGCTATTAAAAATAACCGATAACCCTAAATCCTCCCTAAACAATGTCTGTTCCTTCTTTAGTAATATTGGTAAAAACATGGCAGGGGCAATACTTAATGACCCTAATAAAACACCTCTTACTCGAGATACACCTCCCGGTTTCATAAGCATGACGCCGACATCGCCCATTCATTCACTCGCTATACAAAAAGTAGACCACAGTGACGTCAATTCAATTATACTACAGCTGCGAAGCGATTATGCAGTAGGGTGGGATGGGATCCCTTCATCGCTTCTCAAGACATGTTGCCACACTATTAATACATATTTTTGGACTTGTCGAAGGCTTTCGACACAGTTTCTGTTCCCAAACTAATAGCCAAGTTAGAGTGTGTGGGTGTGCGTGGCATGAATTTGAAACTCTTTACTGACTACCTGACAAATCGCACCCAGCGAGTTAGGATAGGATCGAGACATAGCGAAGAAGAATCGGTGTCATTCGGCGTGCCACAAGGAAGCATATTAGGACCCGCGCTCTTTCAAATATATATAAACGACCTCTGTAGAATGTCTACACCTGATGGTAAGATCTATGTATATGCCGATGACACGGCGATTTTAATTCACGGTCCTACGTGGGACGATGTGCAAGCTAGGGCTGAATCTACACTGACTTCCGTTATGACCTGGCTTAATCTGAACTTGCTGACGCTAAACCTGGATAAAACCTTTTATATACCCTTTGCGATCCGACGTAACAACCTACCCCCGAATACTTTTTCGATCACAGCTCACTCATGCCAAAATCGGCAAATGTCGTGCTCTTGTCCTGCAATTGTTAGAACTAATAACGTAAAGTATCTGGGGGTGCACATAGATGAGGACTGGAGATGGGACAAGCAGCTTGATACTCTTACTACTCGAACTATCTGTCTGAGACACATCTTTAAATCTCTGCGAGAATCTGCTGATTTTAACAATCTCAAGATGGTATATCTAACTTTGTGCCAATCTATCCTGGAATACTGCATAACCGTGTGGGGTGGAGCAGCGAAGACTTTTATTCTGAGAGCAGAGAGAGCTCAAAGAGCTGTACTTGAGGTTATGACCAGGAAACCGTTTAGATACCCCACAGTACTACTATATTCTGACTGCAAAGTTCTGACGGTACGTCAGCTGTTTGTTCTTCGATCTGTCCTCAGAGTGCATGGCTGCCTACCCCTTCCTGACCCAAGGAAGCGAACATATGTCCCCTCTGGGGTACAGCACAAAACCTCGTTTGCAAAACACCAATACTACGTTTTAAGTATTCATGTATATAAAATTATACAAAAGAAATTAAATATAATAAACTTTAAAAAAATCAGTATCAAATCTAAAATTACAGACTGGCTCATACAACAGGACTACGATATTACCAAATCTCTACTGGCATACATCGCTTAACAAATCAATATTTAATATTAAATATTTAATTGGAACACTAAACGCTACACAAACAAACACCTCATAACACTCAACACACACACACCCATACATCACAACTAACATTTCACTCACAAACACGAACACACACACCTCTCTCCCATTCACATCCCTACTCTTTCTAAATTCCTGCATCCATCCATCCATCCATCCATGCTCAAATAAATCTAAAATTACTTACTCAGCTAACTCACATCTTTTTTTTATAGTAGATTGGCATTGACACTCGTCAATCATTCATTTAACTTACAGTACAGCTCGGTTGAATCACTGTCTCCTAAGATACAGGCCACCCCTAGTTTAGGAGACAGAATTTAATGTTTTTGGTAATATAGACAATTATTTCTTTCTCCCTTTGTGTCCATTGTTAGTTGATTAAGTCTTAGCATATACTACTATACATCCTGTGTCTATGTATATATTTTTGGATCAATAAACTTATTATTATTAGTTCAGATAGAATACGCGGCAATAAAATATTGTAGTTTCCGCTGGAGTTTATGTTAAGTTTCTATTGAGCTACTTCCTTTTAATTTATTTAAATTATTATGCGTTTTCAGTTGGGTTTATTAAAAGTTTATATTTTGGTACGGATTTATCTTGGCACATCCGCTTGAATTACTAAAAATGGAATTTCCTTTGAGTTAATATTATTAATAATGTGTGAGATACTTGTTTGAATTAATTAAAATTTTAAGGAATAATTGTGAAATAGCCGCTTGATTTATATGTATTCTAATTGGCGGTAAAGATTCGCGGTCAAGTTTGGCAGCAAAGTTTGGCGGTAATTTTGGGTATAAAAACTGTGGTAATGTGGATGGAAACACACTCGACCGATCACTATGTTCGGCAGGCCGATCTCTTAGGATAAGCGAGCCAAATATCTAGGTGTGTAACTCGATGAACATCTCTCCTTTTCAGAGCACATTAAGGCGGCTCGTTCGTCCTAAATGTACGTGAAACAAACTGTCACTCACGTGCAAATAGCGCATTTGCATAGCGTGCATTCGACCGATAATGACCTATGCCAGTGCAGTCTTTGCACACGCCAAGCCCGGAGGGGCTTCAATAGAATGCAGACTCTCCAGAATAAGTTATTCCGGAGATTCTTTTATTTGGCGGACTCGGCTAATTGCAATTAGCCAAGTCCGCCGTTCAAGGCATGCTTCTGCTGTGTGATTAATTCATGTTTCGTACAAACCATACATTCTAATTAACCTTAAAGGATTGCATCATATTTTGTTACAAAGTGCTTAAGGAACGAACTTGATAAAAAGTTTGCATACCAGCGCAGTGTAAAGTTGAGAGCTTATCACATTGACCCGTTTACGTCGCTACACTTGAAAATTACGTTACTGACCTGTCACTCCACTTGATTATAATTTGTGCATATACAACATAGTTCATTATATGAATGATTACTAACCATGATAATTCTTACATAGATCACTTATGTTGTCCTGTATCGCATGAAGCAATCGATCTGACTTCTTATACTGAAGATATACTGCATCAATACATTTTAAGGCATGATGTCTAAAAGCAATCTAAGTTAAAAGGATTACTATCAACAAGAAATTTTATTTTTTTATGTTTACTATTAACCTAAAGTGAAACATTTATCAGCAAAACCTTCGCCTGCCAACTAGAACGTGACCACTAACTACGAGTGTAACTACAGGCTATAAATTTCTTTACACAAACAACGCTAGCAATTCGTCCGATCATGACCTATGCCAATGTAGTCTTAGCACACACCAAGACCCACCTCTTCAATAGAATGCAGACTCTCCAGAATAAATTCCTCCTTAGGACAGCAGGCTCCCACTGGTACGTTCGCAACGAAATCCTCCATGTCGACCTCAAAATTCCCACTGTCCGTCAATTTATAAAACGCAACTAAAGCGATTCTTCGATACCGCCGCGAATCACCGTAACCCTCTGGTTGTAGAGGCCGCCCGTTATGCCCGTTCCACCATTAGCCAAGTCCGCCGTCCAAAGCATGTCCTCACCGACCCCGATGACCACATATCTCTCATCCAGGAGAGCAGTAGGGCCACCAGTAAAGTGCACAATAACATAAACCGTTGTTCCGACCTCGCCGCCGAGGTACCTCGCGAAGACCCCGTCGTAACTGTCCCCCCCGACCTTTGCTCGACGAAGTGCCAGCCCGCGCCGTAGCTGAGCCTGTAGCTTTAAATTCCCCTGATAATAATAATCATAAAAATTTGATCCAGTCTGTCCCATCTTCCCGATGATATTTATTTCAAATAATGTGCAAATTGACGCAGGTGAATCAAATTATGTTCGCGTTTACTTTGACATGTGCTGCCAAAGTAAACGCGAACATAATTTAATTCACCGCTCGAATGGCAGGGTCGCCATTCCTTCTAAGGACGGGACAATGAAACGTTTAGAATATTGATCCATTCAACGTCATTATAAACACATACACATCCTTATTGCTACATACTTACATACTACGCCACACACGTGAATAATGTCATTAGATAATTATAATGTGTGGAAACGAAAAGTGTATTGTTATTATTTTAGTGTTTTAAGAATTATTCGAAATGTAGATTACTAGGTCAGCTAACGTAGGTGCCTTCAATAGATAATTTTATAAGCAGAAACATAATCAGCCTATAACGTTCCCACTGCTGGGACACGGGTCTCATCACTATGAAAGGCAGTGAGCCGTAATCCACCACGCGGTTCAATGTGGTTGGTAGATGTCACATGTCTTAGAATTTTTGATTCTAGGACATGCCAGTTTCCTCACGATGTTTTCCTTCACCGTTTTGAGAGCAGTGGTGAAGAATTTAAAAGATAAGATGTAAAGAATCGATAATTTTATAGCAACAAATAACCAGAAACCCAATTAATAATAATTATGTAAGTTACGAGATTTCACTTTAAGTTGAAGAAGTTTATTTAAAAGTAGGTAAGTATGTGGAGATGTCAAAACTTTTGACACGCCGAGTGTCTGGCAAATTTTACTTATTAATGTAGGCAAGATAATAATTAAAATGTGCCTTTAGAAATATCTTCATACACTCGTGTTGAAGTACCGACTACAAATAAACCATTAACCAAACAGCACCCTTGTTACAGCAAAATAATTGCATGCCAAAGAACCTACCAAAATAATGTTGTCTCGATGTAGGTATGTGCAGTATATTGCTCTAATTTATTCAGGCAGAATGAATGGGTTAAAGGCAAAAGACCATCGTTCGCTTGAATTTACACAAACTTTTTGATTCCAGTCTGAACTTGCTCTCATATTATTACGATCTTCCATGTTTGGTGTAGTAATTAGACTGTTCATAAGACAGTTGGGGTTGGCGGCCAATCTTCAACAAACGGGGAAGGGTCATGGTTCCAATCATCGATCATTTATGTTGGTCGATGAAGGGAACCGTGCTATGGTTGGGGCGGCCAGTCCGTCTTCCGGAGATGTCTGGTGGCCAACTCCGTCCACGCCCCCTCTGTTTGCAGAGGGTGAGTTTTGTGGGTGTCGAGTGGGAAAGGGAGAGGAAGACAACCTCTATAAAACCACGGGCCCGCCCCTTGCGAAATCGGCGTCTGCTCAGACGGCAAGGGCCCCAGCCCTGACGGCGAGACGGCTATCCCCGCCCTCCTAACCACCTTCTAAATCTCCTCCGACAGAGGCCGAATGGCAAATGGTCGGAGAGAAGGGGAAGGCGGGTAAGGCAGCAAGGGTGGCCAAAAGAAAACAGAAGCCGCAGCGGCGCAAGAAGCGAAGCGTCGCGGCGAGGCTCCGTGCCCCGAAGTACGAAACTGTAGTGATAACACTACAGCCAGAAGTGGAAAAGAAGGACATGTCCTACCGCGAGGTGCTCGGCAATGCAAGGACGGCGGTGAACCTCCAGAAGATCGGCGTCACCCATGGCCTCCGGTTAAGGGTCACTGCAACTGGGGCCCGGATGCTGGAGGCCCCAGTGCGGCCAGCGGCCCGACCGCAGACGCTCTCAGAATGCGGACGAGGTCCGGGTGTCCAGGCCCACCAAGTGCGCTGACATGCGTATCCTGGGCCTGGACGACTCTGTGACGGAGGAAGAGGTCGTGGCTGCCGTCTTTAGGGCTGGGGGGTGCTCTGCCGAGCAGGTTAAGGCAGGCACAATCGGTCTAGTGTGAGCTGCCGACGGCTTTACACGGGGGTGTTGCGCTCGATGGCGCTGTACGGCGCACTAGTGTGGGAGGACTCCCTGACTGCCCAGAACAAGGCTCAGCTGCGGAGACCGCAAAGGGTCATGGCAGTCAGGGTAATACGCGGATATCGCACGATTTCAGCGGAGGCGGCGTTCGCATTAGCGGGAACACCCCCGTGGGATCTGGAGGCGCAAGTCCTCGCCGAAGTTCACCTGCGACGTGCGGAAGTTCGAGCGGAGAGCGGCGGTGGCCCGCCGCCTGAAGTGGTGATGAGGTGGCGCAGAGAGGCGATTGCTATCATGAGGCAATAGGCGGAGAGGATGGAGACCCCCAGCGCCGGTCATTGGACTGTTGGGGCTATCCAGCCTATCCTAGAGGAGTGGGTACGGAGGCGACACGGGATGGTGTCTTTCCGTTTGGTGCAGGTACTGTCGGGGCATGGCTGTTTTGGCAAGTACCTGCACAAAGTGGCAAGACGGGAGGCGACCCCCGTGTGTCACGAATGTGGTTACCACCAGGACATGGCCCTGCACACTATCGAGCAGTGCCCTGCCTGGGAGGCGCAGCGTCGTGTTCTGGCGGCAGAAATTGGGCAAGACCTGACACTGCCGGCCGTTGTTAGAACTATGGTTGGCAGTGAAAGGGCATGGGAGGTGGTTGCGTCTTTCTGCGAGGATGTTATCTCGCAAAAAGAAGCGGCGGAGCGGGTTAGGGAGGCAGATTCTCACACTAACCCGATTCGTCGTAGAAGGGTAGGACGGCGCAGACGGCGAAACGCTGACTTGGTGCCGCCATAACAGGGGTCAGCGGACGATAGATCGGGGACTCTATCGTTCATGTTGCATGACGCCTGGAGTTGTGGTGATGTCCCAGTGCACCCGGACATCGCCGAAGGAGAAGGAAGCCCGGAGGCGGGCAAAGAAGTGGGCCACGCTGGATGGGCCGCGAATGTCATGCGTAGCAGTTCTCGCGGCTCACCCATCAAGGCGAAAGTAGGTGCACAGGCGGAGGTTTTAGTGGGTGCAAGCCCCACATAACCACGTCGTCTCCCCGGACGGCGCGGTATGCGATAGGCATTTTCTTCGCTGAAAAAAAAAAAAAAAAAAAAAAAGGCTCAATTCGGTCCGGCCAGTGCTCGACCTCTGGCTCGGGAGGAGGCACGGCTCCCTGTCGTTGCGGGCGACGCAGGTGCTCTCGGGGCATCGTTGCTTCGCGCACACGTCACGCTGGCACAGTGTGCCGCTTGGGAGGAGCCGCGCCGGGCCCTCATCTCTGAAGTAGGAAGTGACCTGTCGCTGCCGGCTGTAGTGAGTGCGATGGTCGGCAGCGTCGAGTCCTGGGACGCGGTGGTTTCCTTCTGCGAAACAGCGATCTCACAGAAGGAGGCTGCGGAAAGGGAGAGAGAGATCTCGTCCACTCTCAGGATCTGCAGCAGGCGCACCGGGCGCAGGCGGAGGGCGGACAACGCCCTCTTTCAGCCCCCCTAAATGGGTGCAGGGGCGACGGATTCGGGGACATCCGTCGCCCCCCAACATCAGGACCCGAGAAGGCGGCGCGCGTAGTGTTTCGCGCGCGCCGCTCACAGACGTTGCGGGGGTAGTACACCTCACTCCCCCCGCCCGAGACGGGGCCCGCGCAAGCGGGCCGGCACCAGCCGTGGTTGCGGAAGAATTATGTGTTCCCGCGACCCCGGTGTAGGTGTGAGATGGAACACCGGGGTGGTTTTAAGTCAGTAAGAGTCTGACAGACCCCTCCGCCCGCCCCAGGCCGGAGGATATTCATAAGGATTTTCCACCCCGAGAACAAAAAAAAAGCACAATTCGTCCTCTGCGAGGCTCTGGCAGGAGAATGGCCGTCTCCGATCCAAGCTCGAGGAGCTCGAGCGGCAGTTAGCTGCCAAGGGGGTGGCTACCGCCGCCGCTGACGTCTCTCCCGTCACGATTCCGCCGGCGTTCCAATCGTCGCCTGCGCGTGCGGATGCGGAGATCGAAAAGATCGCCCGCATCTGCATGATGCAGTGCAGCGGTATGATAAACGCCCGGATGGACCTTTCGACCCCCGCTTGCGGCGGATAGGAGGAGAGCGGAGGAGGCCGCCGCTGGAACGAACTCCGTGCTGAGGGGCAGAAACCCCGCGCAGGGGCCCAGGAAGCCCACGGGGGCTTCGCCCGCACCACTTCCGGCGACCGCACCTCCGGCGACCGCGCCTATCGCGCCTCCGGCGACCGCACCACCTCCTACCTCACCTAGGCCAAGAACGTGGCTCCGGGGCCCGACGGAATTCACGCCCTGGCTTTGGCCCTCGCTCTGAAGGAGTTGGAGCCCCAACTGAGAGGACTCTACACAGCGTGCCTTAAGCGGGGCCAGTTTCCCAGTCTGTGGAAGATTGGACGTCTGGTCCTGCTCAGGAAGGCGGGGTGTCCTGCCGACTCGCCGTCTGCGTACCGTCCCATAGTGCTACTCGACGAGGTGGGCAAGCTGTTCGAGCGCATACTCGCAGCCCGCCTCGTCGGCTACTTGTTCAGAGAGGGGCCGGACCTGTCCCGGGGCGGGGTGATGGTGGCGGTGTCCTTGGACGTCACAAACGCCTTCAACACCCTGCCCTGGAGCTGCATACGGGAGGCACTGCGGTACCACCGCGTGTCTCTCTACCTCCGCCGCATCGTGGGGGCTTACTTAGCCGGGAGGTGTGTCACCTATATGAGACGTGAGGGCGGAAACCAGCACTACATGTCGTGCGGTGTTCCACAGGGATCGGTGGTGGGACCGCTCCTGTGGAACATCGGGTTCGACTGGGTGCTGAGGGGCGAGCTCCCGCCGGGCACATACCTGACGTATTACGCGGACGACACGCTGGTCACGGCCCGGGGGAGTTCGCACAGGGAGGCAGCGTTGCTCCCGACTGCGGCGGTCTCACTGACGGTGAGCCACATTACGCCTCCTCCAGGCGAACATCAACCACTACGCCTCTGCTCAGGATCTGTTGCTCCAGAGCATGGCGCAGTGGTCGATTAACATCGCTGAGCCGTACTTTGTCCCGCCCAGGGATGACTGGGTGGCGGACCTGAGCGGCTCAGTGGCCCTAATTTCATCGGCCGCCGCAGGTACCCCGTCCCTCGAGGCCGTCAAGAGGGGACGGGGTTGCTTGGCAGCACGGTTCGGGGATATTGTCGTGATAGGTGCATACTTCTCGGAGGAGACGTCGTCGGGTCCCTGACGAAGAAGCCGCGCTGTATGAGGTGTACCGCGCGGCAAAGGAGACTTTGTGGCTGGCCATCGGCGAGGCGAGGACGAGAGCCAGGGAGGAGATGTTGGAGACTCTAGACGGGGATCTGTGGGGGCGCCCCACTGTGGGCTGGATTCCGGCTTTCATAGACTTATAATCTTATCTCTTGTCATTGTAGCAATAGTTACGGAGTTATTAGAAAAGTTTGTCATTATTTTTTATTTATAAGTAATATTTTTAAGTTAATTAACATTTCTTGACGGGGTAATTGAAATTTGTGGTCTGATAAATCATTTAGGCAATGCCTATAGACGTAAAGTTTATAGTATTAATAGAAAATCAATTTTGATAATCAAAATAATTTTTGTTATTTTTTTTTAAAAAACTCGCACCTTTGGCCGTGTCATGGCGTATGTCAAAAAAATCCAAATAATATATGGATTAATCCCCTGAAAAAGAATAACGGCCAATTGTGCGAGAGCGGAGATTATGATGATTTTTCTTACCAACGCCATACAAATTTTTCATAAAAAAAATCTATTAGTTCTGTTTCCTATATTATTCCATAATCATCATATATTTAGGCATGTAGTTGGTCTTTCAAATCATATTCAAGCATAAAAGTCGTCACTTGAAACATTAAGATTATGAGTCTATGAAAGCCGGAATCCAGCCCACAGTGCGCCCTTATCGAGCGGTTCGAGGGAAACTCAGAGCCGCTGCGCCTCAACTTACGGAGAGTCTCCAACCCGAGCTACTGGAGGAGGTAGTTGCAGCCCTCTTCCCGGCTAGAGCGCAGCATACCCCGCCGCCGATGGTTTTGCCCACAACCGCAGAGTCTTCAGAGGAGAACGCCATCAGCGTCCCAGAGGTGACACAGGCAGAGATGGGGGCGGCCGTGATGCGGCTCCGGGCCAAGCTCGTGGCTCCGGGGCCCGACGGGATTCACGGCCTAGCGCTAGCCCTCACTCTGAAGGAGCTTGATCCCCAGCTAAGAGGACTCTTCATAGCGTGCCTTGCCACTTTGTGGAAAACAGGTCACCTGGTCCTGTACCCTAATTGCGTAATACACATTCAATCGTAATCTGAATCGTTTTGAAACAGATTGCTAATGCATTGCTTCATAAGTTCGAAAAAAAATATTCTCAACAATGTAAATAACACAATGAATGTTGTTGAACTGTCAAAATCAAACAGATTAGTCGTAATCGTTTACGAAAATGTGTTACGCAATTAGGGTGCTGCTCAGGAAGGCGGGGCGTCCTGCGGACTTGCCGTCCGCGTACCGGCCCATAATGCTGCTAGACGAGGTGGGTAAGCTGTTTGAGCGGGTGATCGCAGCCCGCCTCGTCGGCCACTTGTGCAGAGAGGGGCCGTACCTGGCCAAGAGCCAGTTTGGCTTTCGGCATGGGCGCTCCACCATCCACGCTATATCGTGGGTGAGAGTCCTGGCGGAGGAAACGGTGTCCTGGGGTGGGGTGGTGGTGGCGGTGTCCTTGGACATCTCCAACGCGTTCAACACCCTGCCCTGGAGTTGTATTCGGGAGGCACTGCGGTATCATCGGGTGCCTAAACTCAAATTACCACTTAATTCACCCCTTTTCATTCGGTAGAAGAATTAAAGGAGAATTCGTAGCGAGAACTGAACGCAATTCCGAAAAAGCGTTAAACATTTTTTGAGGATTAGTATATTCGTGGGCGTAAGTTTGAAGTAAAATTCACTTTTCTGCAGGAGCATACTTTTAAGGCGATAAAATGTCAAAATGTGCAGCTTCCGTCTACCCCCTTGATTACAGCACATAGTTGTTATAATAGCTTAGCATGCTTTTATCCAACACTAAAAACGACAGCGTCAATTAAATATCTTGGAGTAATTCCAGACTGTAACCTCTCCTTCAAAGACCATATTTACCTTCTTACATCTAGGACAAGAAAAATGATTCATGATATCAAGAACCATATGCCCCTCAAAATTAATAAAGCAAATATACTTAGCTCTCGTACAGTCCATTCTTCAATATTGTATCACCGTTTGGGGAGGTGCACATAAAACTATATTAAAGCCCTTAGAAATAGCTCAGAGGGCTGTATTAAAAGTTAGTACTTTTCGCTCTTATTTGTACCGAACCCGTCTTGTTTATCAGTCGTGTGAGGTCCTTACAGTTCGCCAGTTGTTAATATTACTTGTGGTTCTGAAGCAACACTCTTTACTACAATTGTCGAAAGGTGATCTGAATAGACGACGAAATATTTTTAGCAATAAGGACCGACCTTCTTTCAGACATGCTTACGTAAACAAATACTTTTGCTTCTTGGGACCGTACTTATATAATAACGTAAATGATGCTTTGGACATATACCAGCTAAATAAAAAATATGTAAAAGTATAATCTTTAAATATGCTGGTAAACAAACATATAAAGAGACAGAAAACTTATTATAGCCACCCTCTTCACACAACTCACCGAGAAGTTAACACTCCGGCAGCGTTTTTTTTTTCTGTGTAATTATACCTATACCTCCTTTCATCAATATGTAAGGAAGAGATACAGATATCTTTATTTCTAGTTCAGACACAGATGCCTTCAGCATACATTTCAGCAAAACTTGAATGTGTCCTGTCCTGTATATCTGTTCAAATGTAACATACGGTCTGTGTCAATAAATATTATATTATTTTTGTCGTTTATTTATTTTTATCCTTATTTTGCTACATTTTTAAATATTTATTTAAAACAATTTAAAAAAAACATTTAAAAATATATAAAAAATGTGTTCCGCCGGTATCGGGAGCAAGGTCCAAGCTACCAGTGCTTAGGGCTCCAGAAACAGGAACCTCCTCACAATCCGAGCCGTATCGAGGAGTACTGCCTTCTGAATTAGGCCCTTGATCCAACCGCCTAACGAAAGCCACGAGAGATGTTGGTCGAGGCTTTTTGCCATCAGGCCATTGGCCGATACGACGATCGGCACAACAACAGCCGAGCTCACATTCCACATGTCAGCAACCTCGTGTGTTAAGTCGAGATATTTAATTTGTTTCTCTTTCTCTGCTTTCACGAGGTTCTCGAGTCATGTGGAATGGTAACATCGATATTATCATTGTGCGGCGCGCTAATCGATCTATCAGTACTATGTCAGGGTTATTAGCGATAATAGTCCTGTCAGTAATGATAGACCGATCCCAGTACAACGTGAGAAGGTCATTTTCGAGAACTGGGTCGGGCTCTTGTTCGGACACTTGCAATACGGTACCTCAGAATCCACAAGTTTATATTTCAAAGCAAGTTGCTGGTGAACAATCCTGGCTACTTGGTTACGCCTGTTCAAGTACTCGCCGTTAGCCAGACGAGAACAACCAGAGATAATATGTCTGATGGACTCACCTGGATGGTGGCATGCCCGACACACGTCAACCGTCCTGTCCTTCATAATATGTCTCCGGTAGTTATTCGAAGACGAAGATAACTTCGTCCATAATTGCGCAGACGAAACCTTCAGTTTCCCCGAAAATGACACCAAAACGTAGCCAGGATACGGACGCTAGGGAATCTACACCAGGCTCATGAAGAGCCCGACAGAAGCGCCCGCGAAGCTCCGTGCTTTGCCATACCGCCGTGCGGTTATCGGTCGTAAGTACTACAGGTTTGTGCCTGTTCTCTTTATCCATGGAGAGCGGGGTAAGCCCCTTGTCCACTGCGACCACATCACGGTGCATACCCACTTCGGCTTAAAAAAAATATTCCCTGAGACTGCACACCTCGCGGTTGTGGAGGGTCTTCGCATTTAAAAAGCCTCGACCCCCGCACTTTCGCGGGATGTACAGTCTCATCACCGATGATTTTGGGTGATGCATCCGATTTGCGGTATAGCTTTCGGATGAAGAAAGGGATCTAAGGTGTATGGAATCCGAAAGTTGAATACCTTCGGATTCGCTTAACGTGCATGATTGCACATTTGTCCACACCAAATTCAATTCTGATGGCGCTACTGAATGTTTCAGTTACCTTCAGTAGTCGCAATTTGTTGGGGGCAAAGATTTCCAAGTCATCCATGAACAGAAGGTGAGATATGTACCACCTCTCTTAAACCGATAGCCTAGACCTGAATCCTCCAGCAGTGTGCTTAGAAGATTCAGAGCTAAGCAGAACCAAAGTGGGTTCAAACTGTCGCCCTGAAATATTCCCCGTTTAATCCAGACAGACTCGTCATTCCCCTGGATTTGTTGACACCCCGGATAGCGAAGGACCATCTTCCATTGCCCCATACAGGATTAAGTGGAGGAAGGTGCGTAGAGTTGCATCTATCTTGTACAACTCCAGCACCCTCACAAGCCATGTATGTGGCACCGAGTCGTAGGTCTTCTTATAATCTATCCAGCATGTCGACAGATCCTTGCGGGAGCGACGAACCTGTTGGCTAATGGCCATGTCCATGAGGAATAGCTCCTTAGTACATCGGGACCCGTTCCTACATCCATTTTGAGAGGTAGACGTAATCGAGTTACTGTCAATGTGTGTATTAATTTTCGTTCTCAAAATGGATGTAAGAAGTTTATAGACCGTCGACAAACACGTGATCGGTCTATAATTCTTGGGTTCCGTGGGACTGCCTGACTTATGGAGCAGGTGGGTAACGCCTGTTGATGGAAAATGCGGTAGCGACCCTGACTCTAAGGCTGACTGGAACTGAGTTGCCAGGCTAGTATGCGAACTAATTAGCCATTTGAACCAAAAGTTGTGCAATCCATCCGATCCTGACGATTTCCAATTCAGTAACGGACGGACTGTTCTGGCAACGTCTGATGGCGTAATTAGAGCTGTTTCCATTTCTGGTATAGTTTCACACACTCACTCGACATCCTGCATCCAGCCAGCCTCAGTGTGACAGACGGGTACTGACCAGATGCTGCGCCAGAATGCACTTGTGGCGGCATCATCTGGGCGGCACACGTCGGTCAAATTTTGTTCAGGTCGCTCTGGAACATGCGATTCTGCGTGTATCGATCAACACGCCGCTTATGCCGCCGAATACGGCTCGCCCATGCACAAAATTTCTGCTTCAGGAAGTCGATGCGCTCTGTGACACGGGAAATGTATTCTTGAGGGCTTATTCAGTCCCCAAAAATGCCCGCCTTACAAAGCGCATCACTCGTGGTCTTGTATTGCCCTCCCTGAAACAGTATAGTTTGCCTATGACTACCCTGGCCCCATCGATACGATGCTCGATCCTGGGTTGCCAGGCTGGTACGATTGGTTTAGGTCGAGTAGCTCCATCACAGTTTGGAAACTTGACGTTATCTAAACGACATTCCGCAACAGCCAGCAATACAGGATCGAGTGTGTATCAACGAGATCCTCGATGCTCTCGAACACATTCTTAAGTTGCGAGTCCAGGGCACACACCAGCGCCCTAGTTTTTTTGTGCATAGGTAGGCGTGGTAATCGCGGTCTAAGTTCGGTCGGAGTGGATCTATACTTGTTTTTATTGTTATTATTAATAAAAAATTGTATGACATTTTGTGTATTATTGATCTTTTCCCGGTACTTTCTTGACAGATTAGTAATGTCCTCCAAATAAGTAGGTGCCTACGATTGTAATGTTTAAAGTTCCTGAGCTACGGGACTTGATAAATTTTAAATTATACAAATAACTGATCTTAGGTTTCAGTAAAAGATTTTCCTGAAGAATTATGAAAGTCAGCCTAACTGCTTTAATTTCACATAAATAATGTAATGATAACAACGACTCATTGATTTGCGACTTTTTTCGTAAATTCAGATTGATAAATATTGAATTGATTTAAAGCTCTGATTGATTTGCCTTTGTGTATACTCAACTTTATTAAGTCTTCATGGAACTTTTACAAATACAAAGAAAACTGTCCAGATCTCAGAGCCTGTTTGAAAACCTTTTGTATGCGATCGTAGACACTGTGGAGACACAAAGTAGGTATCTAGACTAATACCTTTTGTAAATATCTAAAAAATGTCCTTTTCCAAGAAAAACATGTTCGCTTTTTTGTTTTATCTGAAAAACATAACACGAGTATAAAACTTAACTGAACTTTCCAACATCAGATCTATTTATTATTCATTAAAAGGATTAAAAGCCTGGAGTTCAAAGCCACGCGGTTGGGCACCGTCATGATCCCGCTCTAAAGCACGTCTTTTCACAAATCATTTCACGGTAATTTAACGCTTCTGTAATTTGCTGATGATTAATTAAGTGATCTTTTTGTTTTAGCAATTTCAAAGCTTCCATAGCGATGTCTCGATCTGACTCAGTTTAAGGTTTAATGGTTACGCATAAATATTTTTTTTTCGTTTTGTATGATAACAAGCCACGTCTCTCATTCATGGTTTCATCATTTTCAGCCGGAAGATGTCCACTGCTGGAAATAGGCCGCGCCCATGGACGGTGCATGGGCGAGGCCACTACGACCGGTTCTATGCTTCTTGCATCCAGCAGTTTTCGGCGGCCTTCACTAACGCGGTCGTCACTCCAGAACCATTCGGCCTCATCGGCCATCTGTTCTGCGATGCAGTGCCCTGCCCACTGCCTCTTGAATTTGGCGATTCTTCGGGCTATGTCGATAACCTTGGTTCTCCTGCGGATTTCTTCATTTCTGATTCGATCACGTAGGGGAACATCAAGCATAGCCTTCTCCATTGCCCTTCAGGTGACTTTTAGCCTTCTAATAAGGCCCTTTGTGGGCGACCACGTTTAAGTAAAAAACGAACGCTGCCCAGCCGAGTCGTATTCGATGATTGACCTCTTTCTCGAAGTTGGACCTACCTAAATGGTCAGTTTGTACTGGGTAAAGATACTCGTACAACTTCGAGTATAGCGTCTCCAATTTTCATGAGAGTGGGTGTTACATGGGCATTTGACATGACCTTTGTCTTGTCCATGTTCGTTTTAAGAACCACTCTTTCGAAAGCTCTACTGAGGTCATCGAGCATTGCACTGCGATCCTCCACAGTCTCAGACATGACCCTCAAGTCGTCGGGAAACCGAAGAAAAGTGATGTACTCGACATTGAAATTGATGGCAATCCCTTTCCAGTCTAGAACCTTAAAGACATCCTCCAGTGCAGTTTCGGAGAGATAAAGTCTTTCTGTCTCACACCTCGCTGCAGAAAAATTCGTTTCGCGGTCTGGTCCTAGAGTCGGACTGACATAGTGGCGTTTTTGTACAGTGTTTGCTTCGTGACCTGGAAGATATAATCAGTCTTATGAAGAGCACAGATCATGATATGTTCCCAATTTTCGTTGCAAAGGAATTACATAATGTCCTACCGGTCACCTTCGACCATGTGGATGTGACCCGGCTGTTAAAAGGATATACTAAAGCTGCAGAACCAACTGAGTGCGTTGAAAAAAAGGTTACTACGGTAAAGTTTCAATTATTCAAGTTGGAGGTAGATAATATGAAACATGCATCAATTTTAGATCATGTTTCTTCCCATGTCAATTTTAATAAAAGAAGAGGAGTCTATTTACTAAATAGCTAACTTGACAGTGGTCGCATAGGTTTTCAATACGTGCCCATACAGACGTCACAATTTTCAGCTGAGACTAGTATTAAAGACCGCCCGGCCTTCGTGAGTCACTCATCTATAACATCTAATGGTGAAGGTAATTTTGTCTCTTTTCTGCACACACAATAAGCCGCAACAAAAACGAAGGGATACATTGAGGCGCAATATTGTATCCCGGTTTCAAAACCAACGAGCGATAGCATATGCGAACATAGTCACGGACTCGGCAGCCGTGAGAGTCCATGCGAAGTGAGTTGAGGCCAAGGCGAGCACTGCGGTTTAAGATGATCCAGTTAACACGCTGACTGCGTGTGCGCCAGCGTTCACCTCAGTGCACCCGGCGACTAGTGGCGAGCGGTCGTCGGACGCCTCTGCTGTGGTACGTGGATAAATGATAAATGATAAATGATTTTATTTCTGTAAGTAGGTTTTTACAAACACTTTTACAAGTCAATACTATTTTAAAAGTAGATGAGATCGGCGTTTCCTATCTGACTACTCTGAGAAGAAACGCCAAAACAAACTCAGAGGTCACAGTCTCTTTTAAAGTCCAGACATAATCTTGGTCAGGTCATGTGAAGACCATGTGGATTGATGTCTGAAATGGTCTTTTGAGGAAAGAACCAAACAGAATGAGTGGACCTGTCCAGTCAGTGCACGCATTTGTCAGTAATCATGCAGCTCAACACAACACATATGGAGCTCAACGATTCGACGAACATTACCAAAGAAAGGACATTTGGGTAGGCCGCATAAATTGCTCAAACTGCCAGACCATGATTAAAACTAATTTTAAAAATTAAAAATAGATTGAGATAAAAAAAAAACAACAAATCCACACTGCCTTCACATTCACAATAATTAAAATATTAAAATACTTTACAAAGTAAATTTTCACGTCATGTCAAAGTGTAAAAATCCGAGAATAAACATGGTCAGATCATATGACGACTCTGTAGACTGGTGTCTGAAATGGTCTTTTGAGGAAAGAACCACACTGATTTGAGTGGACCTGTCCAGTCAGTGCATGCATTTGTCAATCATGGTGCAGCTCAACTCAGAACTAAGGAGCTCAACGATTCCACGAACAATACAAAAGAAAGGACATTTGGGTAGGCCGCGTTAAGTACTCAAACAGCCAGACCGTGATTAAAACAACTGAAAGAACAAAAAAACAATGACTCACATAGTCCTCACATTCTCAAAAATTAAAACAATGTTATACTTTAAACAGTAAATATAAAGATGTCATTGTTTATCTAAATAAATCAAAAATAAAAGTTTAACAGCAAAGATATAACATGAATATGCCATCTAAACCAAAAGCGAGTGTGTGTATGCTGGAGTCAAACACAAAGTGTGAAAAACCGGTTAGCGTAAATACGGAATGGACGTTAATGCAGAGTAAAACATCCAAACAGTACAAATTACTTCGTCAGAAAGGTCGCACAGCTATTGCAAAGAAACGAGTGAACAGGACATGATTGACTATAATATAGTTAATTATGTCCTGTTTTACACATACACTTTAATTAATGAAAAAACAAGTGAAAGTGTATCCCTTAAAACGATAAACATAAAAGCCACAAAAAAATACTATGCGTATAGCTTGATTTATTTACAAATGATGGGTTGTGGCCTGATGGCATAACTTTAATGCATCTCGTGAGTTTTACGTAGGTACCGAAAGAAATCGGACGAAAAACAGTTATAATATCATTATGAAGATGTACGTTGTTACAATTATGAAACAAAACCATAATAAATATTCTAAATTTGTTAGGTACAATTGTAAGTCTTTTAAACATTCAATTGACAGCGTAAGGAATATCTGTGAGATGTCAGACATAGTAGTCCTCCAGGAGACGTGGCTTCTCCCTTATGACATTCCTTTTTTAGGAACAATTTTTGAGAAATTTTATAATACCTGTAAATCACCCACATGGTGGAGTAGCCATTCTCTGGAGGAAGGAAATCTTGGAGGCAGTGTCTATACTAGAATGCACCAACTCCCGTCTGGCTGCGATCAGAGCTACTATTGGCGGTCGTACCATTATTGCTAATTCAGTTTACATGCCAACTGATTCGCTCGACTACTTGCCTATTTTTACAAAAGTTCTAGGTGAGATCAGTGCAATTGTTGAGAGTGAGATTGTTGAGAGTGTTATTTATGCTGAGTGACTTTAATGCGCATCCTAATGAACTATTTTTTTGAGAACTTACAAATTTCTGCGTTGATCAATCCTGGATTTGTGCCGATATAGAGAAACTGGGCTGCGTGGCAAATAACTACACTTTTGTTAGCGAAGCTCACAGGTGCAGAAGATGGTTAGACCACTATGTTGTATCGTTATCAGCGTGGCAAGCGATTGTTAGGGTAGGCATAAAAGAGGATGTACTTTTATCTAGACAATTATTACTATACATTGAGTGTGATCTTAATACAGTAAACTCCGCGCCGTAGCGTTATTTGTATCATGTGTCATGATCTATGTAATAACAGGTTGCGGGACATTGGTCTCCTTCAAGAATTTGCAAGTGTAGATGTGGGTCATGCAGCCCAGTTGAGCATGAACATGTTCTAGACATTTAATTATAAAGGAATATTGTATGTATTTTATGTGACGCTGTTATACTAACGAGTGTGAAAGAAAGGCCAAGAAGAGTTAAAGTGTGTGGATAGAACAATCATGTTCAAGACGCTCACCGAGAGGCCAAATAAACTCAAATTGTGTGTAGTACATAATAGCCCGACTTTTGGATTGATTTATGAAGAAATGTGTGAGGCTCGAAAAGTTTTTAAGGGTCATCTTAAGTGGTGCAAAAAAATAGGGAACAGATAAAAATGGATTTTATAGCTAAGCAAAGAGCGACGAATTATTTTAGTAAATTTTTGGAAAGCCGGTAAACTGGATACACAATTCGGGCTACCGGTAAGCGTTGGGGAAGTAAATGAGTTGAGAGGAAGTAGTGCGTTCACCTCTTGGTCCCTCAGTAACGATGACTAGTGCTGAGCCCTGCAGTGAGGGAGTGGAACGGGTAATGTTTTTCTCGGCTAAACAGATTCAGAGCTATAATTAAAAACATATGTAGTGGAAAATCTCCCGAACGCGATGGACTCAGCATCGAGCATTTTAAGTATGCAGGTGTTCATCTGCCAAGGGTCCTTTTTTTTGGGTGAGAAATCATCAAATTACTTCTCCCGCTCTGGGAGGGCGTGTCAGACTTTTCACTTTTTTTTTTCTGACTAAAACCCACCCGTGTTCCTTCAGTTGCCTGTGCCAGGGCCACGGTTACTCATTCGAATTACCCGCGACCCTGAGGCGTCGGCCCTATCGGACCCCGTCATTTTGTGCTGACATCTCTTTGAGGCGCGCCTGGAACACGACGCGCCGTCGACCCGGGCCTGGTCCCTACCGGACGGCGAGCTACCCATTGCTCGCCGTCCGCAAGCCCGAACCTACGGTGCCCGGGAATCTGCAGGCGACTCCCGACGCCCAGGACGTCTCCTGCGGCGACTAGGGGCGTGAGGGCGCAAGGCTCTCTCCCTCACGCGCTCCGCCTCCTCCTTCGCGAAAATTACTGCTTCGCAGAACGAGGTGGCAGCTTTCCATTCCCTCTCGCTCCGTACCATGGCCTGGACCAGTGCCGGACGCGAGAGATCGCCGCCGCCGATCGCCTCCGCGAGGACACTGTGGTGCTCCGCCCAAGCTGGGCAGACCTCCACCGTATGCTCCACTTTGTCCTCCGGGCGACTCACACAATGGTGACACCCGGGCGTTTCCTCCCGCCCTATTCGAAACAGGAACCTCCCGAAAAAACCGTATCAGGTGAGGACCTGTGTCAGGCGGAATGTGAGGACGCCGTGGTGCCTCTCCAACCACTCCTCAAAGAGGGGACTTACCGCCGCCTTTGTGGCGTGACCAGTCTGCCAAGGGCTCTGTCCTTGTTTTATTCATTGTGCATTAGTCACTCATACCTACCAGCTGAACTAATGAATTCTATAGTAGTACCGATAGTCCAAAACTGGACAAGGGAAACTACCGAACAATCTCTCTTGCGACGACCATTGCTAAAATATTTGACAGAGTGCTTGATTCGTGTTTGAAAAATCGTTTGTGTTTGTACGATGCACAATTTGGGTTTTAACCTAAACTTTCAACGGAATTTGCAATCCTGAGTCTCAAGAATACTGTCCAATATTACGCAAAACTTAAAACGCAATATATGCCTGTTTCCTGGATGTAACCAGAGCCTTGTGGAACAGAAATGTACCGAAGGAAGTACGCGAACCAAACTAGTAATGTTAAGTGGTCTAACACACTCTCTGAAACACATGGGTTAGAGTGCGGTGTGAGACTGTGGGCTGCACGTCTCCTGGGCTCTTCAACCTATGTGTTAACGACTTTTTAGTCAAGCTCAGCAGCATGCGTGTCGGTTAAATATAAACAGTAACAGCTATGTGGATGACATGTTGCTGCTGGGCCCGACTGCAGGATCTGTTGCAGAGATGTTGAAGTTATGCAAGGAGTATGCTGCTGCACATGGGCTCGTGTACAATTTTAAGAAATCGCCGTCCCCGGAGAATTAAATGATAATTACAAAAACCCAAATTTTCAGAAAAACAAAAAACTTTTTTTGTCGATTGCTCGTAAAAAAAAAGTTTCTTTTTGTTTTTTGTTTTTATTATCCTATGTTTAAAATGTTTATTTTTTTAGTGAAACACACCTAATGAAATGGCGATATTATTCAATAAATAAGAAGTTAGTCGACATCTTGCGGTGTTTGCGGGAGGGTCACTACCCGGACGAGTGGAAGATCACCCGGGTTATCCCAGTCCCGAAAGGGGGTGGCGGCACGGACGTGAGTGCATACCGACCGGTGGCGGTGCTGTCGGCGTTCGCTAAGGTATTTGAAACTGTGTTGCATCAAAGTATCTATACACAAGTGAGCTCGCAATTGTCAGACGCTCAACACGGCTTTCGGCCGAGTCGCAGTACGGGGGATAACTTGTTGTCATTAGTTAACTACCTGTCGCCTCCCCAACAAGGAATACAATAGGTTATAACCGATTGACACAAGGAATAATAAATCATTTTCAGAATATTAGCATTAGCTGAGTGTCTTATTTGTTTAAAAACATATTTGAGTTTTCATACTCTGTTTGAAAGATTAATTAAATGATTTTTAAAATTAAGTTTTTTATCAAATATGAGACCTAAGTATTTAATATATTCAACAGAAGATAGGGAGGGACAATGTCAATTTTTTGATTTGTTATGGCAGATGTGGGAGGTAATACGATGTGTTGATTGAACCGCTTCACTATGGTTGCGGATAGAGAATGACTTAAATTTGGTTTTCTCGGTATTAAGCGAGAGGTAATTTTTGGCAAGCCATTTTGCAATAATGTTAAAACTATGTTGTGCTTCTAGGAAGGTTTCACTCCAATTATCACCATAAAATGTCAGGATGATATCATCTGCATATGAAATTATTTTGCAGTTTTCAATATCAAGTAGTGAAAGATCATTAATATAAATTAGGAACAACGTTGGACCTAGGATACTACCCTGTGGTACTCCATGTGTAACAGGCAAGCCATCACTTGTATAATTGCCAATTTTCACCCTTTGCGTTCTTCCAGATAAATAATCTGATAGTAATTTGAGTTGGTTTCCACGGATACCGAGTTGATATAGCTTGTTGATTAGGATGGGAATAGAGACCGTGTCAAAAGCCTTTGCTAAATCGAGAAATATAGAGAGACATTTCTTTTTGTTATCTATTGATTTGACTATGTGTTCAGTAAAGTTAATTAATGATTCTTCCGTGGACTTGCCAGTACGAAACCAAATTGATTGTTTGAAAGTAGGTTATATTTTTCTAAATAATTTGTAAGTCTTTTATTAATTATCCTTTCAAAGATTTTTGATAGAGAGGTCAGAATTGAAATAGGTCCATAGTTAGTTACACGATTTCCATCTCCACCCTTGAAAATAGGTCTTACAATAGACCGTTTAAGTGAATCAGGAACAATGCCCAACTTTAGGCACATATTAAAGATATGCGTGAGCGGGGCAATTATATTATTTCTCAACAGCTTAAGTATGTCAGATGATATTCCATCATCACCTGCAGCACAGTTACTTTTCAGGTCAATGATTAATTTCTCAATTTCATCTTCGTCAATGTCAAGGAGAACAAATGAATTGCCAGTTAAGGACGTGGGACAACGTGTAACCTCTGGAAAGTGATGTAATCCTGTTGGAAGTGTGATTTTATTTGCTAAATTTTCGCCAATAGTGGCAAAGAACTCATTGGTGGCATTGACAGATAGGTGAGGGGTTGACTCCAAAGAAAGGAGATTTAACGAGTTATCTTTTTTAACATTTCTATTAGTAATATTATTAATAGCTTTCCATATGTTTTTATTATTATTACCTGCTTCACTGAGTAACCTTTTTTCGTGTTCCCGCTTTAATTTATTAATAATTTTATTATAGAAGTTTCGGTAACGTTTATATATAGTTTCGAGTACTACGTTATCCGGATTTTGTTTGAATTTTTTGTGCATCCGATCCCTGTTACGGGTACACCTGATGAGTCCTAGTGTCATCCAAGGTTTACGTATTATAAACTTATTTGTTACATTTAAAAAAATTGTGTTTATTTGCATAATATGAGTTATTTTAGATATAAATATATCCATAGCAGCATTAGGGTTAATTGCGTTAAAAATTGATGTAAAATCAAGATGATCACAATCCAACTTAATGGTCTCAAAATCAAGTTTAATTATTTGTCTTTTTAATTGTTTGTTAACGTTTTTAATTTCAGCACAGCAAAGAATAGGTGCATGATCAGTAATAAGGGATTCAATTATAAAAGTGCTTATTGGTAGTTTTGTCTTCAAGATTACATGATCTAGGCAGCTATTTGCCCGCGTTGCTGAGCTAAAAGCAGGAAGAAGTCCATTATGGGATAGAAAATCTAGATAATCCGATAATAAGCTATCAGAGCTGTTGGTAGCAATATTAATGTTAATGTCACCCACCATTATAATGTTCTTGAAAGATGCTATACTGTCTATAACTTTTTGTAAGGAAAATAAGAAGTTATTTATGGTTTTAAAACAAAAAGGGCGGTATACAGCCAAAATAGCCACTTCATTATTAATTTTAATAAGTAGGCAGTTTGCTTCTTTTATAACGGGTTCTTCAAGAGAGGCTTTAAGATGGCTTTTTATAAATACTACTACACCATCATTCTGGTTATAATGGGATGATGTAGACATACTTAAATATTCATCTAATACAGAGAGATTTTGAACGCACGACATCCAGCACTCCGAAAGAACTATAACGTCACTATCAAATTGTAATCTTTGCAGGAGGATATTAAGATTATCAAAGTTAGCATTAAGGCTACGAATATTTTGCGACAAGATTTTAAATTAGGTTGTTTAAGAAAAGACGCGCAACATTCAGGTTCACCGGTAATCGTATCGGATAATGTATATTTGTCAATCTCACATAATAAATCTTTATCGAATTTTAAGCTTAAAATTCACAATGGCGTATAAAATTATTACTAGACGCTTGTTTGTGTTGTAAAATAGCTCAATGATACATTTTAATTAAATGTATCATTGAGCTATTTTACAACACAAACATGACTATTCTAATGACCTTAATTAGGTCATTAGAATAGTCATGTTACGGTAATCATGATTTGTTGCGGTTGTGTTTATCCATACTATGACGATTGATACGGATTATTATGATATGTAAGGTAGTAAAATCCCAAGTTTTTTGTAGTTGTATGGTTTGAGTTAACACAGAATTGTGTGTACGTGTGAATGTTTGTTGAGTTGTGTAGTTATAAGTAAGTATGTGTATGAATTGGTGTATGTTTACCGTTATGCAAAATAAACATTGTAGTAAGTTTGATACAAAACTAGCAGTATTGCTAACGATACAAAAAAAAACTTATTACAAAAGAAAAAAGATACAATTAAATTAGTTGCCATTTCAACAAGCATGGAATAGTTTTTATGGGAACAATATGACCCCGTCATGAGTCATATTTTTGTATGAATTAGTTTTTCAAGTTGTTATTCGGTTTTATTATGTATAGTAGGTTCCAACTCGCCTTTTTTGACCAGAATCTTTCCATTACAAGTCCAGCAGTATTTTAGTTGGTTGCTTTTAATAAGCTTTCTTGAGATAAAGTGTAGTTTTCTTGCATTCGGAGTAAGGTATTCAGTGAAAAACACGGGGGATGATCCCTCAGCTCCCAAGTTGGCACTGTTTAGTTTTATATCCTTAGACTGGTTATATGTTTTAACCGTCTTTAGCACATTATTTTTTGACGTATTATTGCAGAATTCAATGAGTATTGAAGGGTGGTTGTCCTTCTTTCCAGGTAAACGAAAGGCGTCTTTTATGCATGAGTTAGATACACTGGCATTAACAGTTTTAAACAGGTTACCTAAGTATCTGTCAAGGTCACTCTTTAATTCGTTCTGTATTTTCGGTAAATTCCTTAATTCCAGAAAATGTATATTTGAGATCCTTTGCATTTCCTCAATTTAATCTTCTAATGACAAAATAAGTGCCCGGTGTTCCTTAATTTCCCTTTCTGAACGATCACTTTAAGCTTCATCTCGTCATATTGTAGTGTGGTAAAGGATATGAACTTATCTATTTCCAGGTTAGACTTCTCAATTAGCAAAAGGGAATCTTCAATTTTTGTGAGTCTCGCATCAGTGTCTATCTTGAAAGATGAGAATTGCATTTTAATTTCGTTCATCGTGTCCGTTTGTAGCTTAATAAACATTTGTTAAAATCATCTTTAAAGCTTAAAAACTCATCTCTGAACGAAATATCACCAGACGTATTTTTAAAGCGTTTTGTTGCCCTACTATTTGATACATAATTGGTGGGAGTATCGGTTATTCCAGTTGTAGATAGATTAGGTTCCGAGTTATTGTCGGGTGATCGAATCATTTTAATCAGCAGAACACCATAGAGGATCTAAGCAAACAACTAATCTCATCTATTGTTATTAGATATCGGTTCAGTACCAGAGTGTTATGTCAACAACTGCAAAAGTGGGTAATTATTTAAAAAATAAATAAAGAATCCACGGCGCATCAATGTTCTAAGTGTCTACAATGTCACCTTGGAGTTTTTGCGTTACCTTCATTCATTCATGCGGCGCGCGATCTCGCACATTCGATGTTTTGAAGTATCCGTGTATCAAACTCGTCTTGCGCTCGCACACCAAACACAAACGGTAGGAGTCGGGCGTTTATCACCTGACTCTTTCTGGCACGTCGCCGCTCGTCGCTATTAGTTATTACTAACATTATGGATCTTTGTTGTCCGACTAAGTAATAAAGAAAATTTTGATTTGATAGTGCCATAGAAAATCGTTTAAACTGTTGTCTGCCACTGTTACCGACAACTTTATTGAAAAATGAAAGTAACAATTGTGTCTCCCCGTCATTGTAATATTTGTAACTTTTGGTTACAACTTTTACTGTTTTTTTTGTTGTGTTATAAAATTGAAAACAAGTTTTTAATTTTATAATACAACTTTATGCCACCACAACCCCTGTATAGTTGCATGCACCCATAAGCACAATGATTTAATTTGTGTGCGTTATTTTGTGCACTACCGTAATTAGCGATTTTACTCACTGAAAATATTAATCGTTTTAAAGCAATTATTTTAATGCAATGATACTTAGTTTGATGTACAGAATCCGTTGCAGACGGCTATGTGATAGGTTTTTTACTTGTATGAAAGTCTTTCGAAACAATTTGCAGAATCGTATGCTGACACCACACATCTTAAATTATACGTGGTTTTCTAGACATGTTTTGCTGGATATAGCGCTGCAAATAGCGATTAGATTGAGAAAACACGCCAGCTGACTTTCAGAAATCTTTGTTCACGCAATGTAGTAAGAACAAAAACTATTTGGTTCAACATCCCTAGTTGACTGTTGGATGTTCCTACTTTTACAGGCAAGCTTCCTTAACGCTGTTCCTGTACGTTATTTAACCAGTTTAATACTACCTTAATTAGGATGACGAAGGAACACAAGCTTAAATCTTTTCGGGTTAACGCGAATACATTTAGCATTACCCGGTGCGAGACAGCAGGGTGCTCGAGCCGTCAACCGTCATCATAAACCAGTGAGTCACGTGAAGTATGAGGAGCCGTGAGATGTAAAGAACGTGACCCCATTAAATGAAGCTTTAATACCGATTAAGTATAAATATTTTAAAATGAATTGCCTGAACGACGCAATTGTGTTTATAATTTAACATTATTTCAATACCAGACGCACAAACAGTATCAAATAAACAAACCTGCTGTTACAAACTAATATAAATAAATAACTTAAAACAATATCTAAATACCGACTTCAAAATATAAACTATCTTGTTTCTGCTTTAACTTGAATTCTAAATAAGATCAAGTTGTTTATTTCAAATTGAAAGAAAACATGACGTTATGAAACGAGATATTTTCCAGTAGATCTATGTTAAGCTGAGCAATTGAGCAAACAGATGATTAAACGTAGACGTAGCGTTGAAAGGCCTTCTACAAGGTGGACCGCCGCGACTGTGAAGGCCGCAGGAGTCCACTGGATACGGGAAGCAAAGAACCGGTCGAATTGACGGCGCTTGGGGGAGGGCTATGTCCAGCAGTGGACGTCTTTTGGCTGAAATGACAAAATTTTGATTACGATGAAATGCAAAGTATTCCCAAGTGGTATGTTTTTTCTTTTAAAGAAATGAAATGAAACGTACAATAAGAGAGTACATGCAGTAAGTATCGATTTTAAAGTTTCGTATGTAGGTCTTTATGTTCAGTAACTAGGTACTATAAAAATTGCACTTAATAGTGTATGTACCTACGTTTAGATGAGGTTAACGTTTACAATTATTCAATTCAATGTATTCCGTTGCCTGAAGGCTTCGGTCAGAGCTCCTCCTCAACAATCTCGTCTTGTAGATACTCTCTATTATTACATAACTCCTTGCGGTAGAGTAGATGTATCGCTTCTATTTATACGCATGCTTGAAGAGTCTAGAGAGTACCATTTGGAATAGGAATAATCTTTGGTTTGAGGAATACTTTTCGACTATTATAAATGCGCCACGTCTACTAGGTAGTTTCTGTTTAACTTCTTGGTAAAAACCGTGTATGTGTGTAACATAAATGCAAAACCATTATAGCGTCATTATGATAGATACATACCAATTCGCAATTGTCACAATCCAAACAGTTCGGGCAATGAGTCAAATTAATGATACAACTTATCACATTAATACACAATAACTAGCTAACGATGGTTAACAATAATCTCAACTAGTAATAACAGATTTCAGATGATAATACGGTTTGAAGCCATTTGTTCTGTGTGAATTTGTTGTAGCTGAATCAAGTCATGGGTAATACTGACTGGTTCACTGCTGTTCGGTACAATACTAAGTAAGAGAAACTCTTAACAGTACCATCCCAAGGGGGTTGTGCGCATTCATACAATGTGCCGTTTTCTCTAATTAACTACTGCTTCATGTGTTGATGTTTTGCTTATATACCTTATATACCTATGTTATATACCTAAATAAATATTAACAATAGGTACCTATTACATACGAGTATAAAAAACGATTTTCTTTTTTCCACAAAATCATGATAATATTTATTTTGGTTTAAAACGATTTGTCGTTCGAGTTCGTAACATGGAATTACGTCTGAATTTATAGCAGATTAACGGATCATCCTGTGCTTGTAAGGATTTAGTTGTTTCGTTGGACAATGAACAATGAAATGAAAATTTCCATTACATTGTGTTTCTTCTTTTGGAATATAAAATAGCGCTACAAGGTCATGTTGCCCCGTAGTCAAGATCGGGACTAATAATACAATATAAGTGACATTTTACAAAACAATTGGACAATGTGTACGACATAGAGAATAAACTGAGCGTTAGCTTCACAAAAGTTAGCAATTTCTAGCAAGAGACAAAGTCACTGTGTGGAAAAAACCTGTCTCTTTTCTGCAAACCTGTAAAAGTAAATTCAATGTTATCAAATTGTCAAATTTAATAGCTGTGTAGTAGAAAGGGTGAGGACTCGAAAATGCTTACCGCAGACTCCTGTACACTGCTTCGCCCTGATGTGGCTTAGTGGCGCGGCCAGATGTCTAGAACCCTATACACTTCACTACACATGTTTTCTTTAGGCGCTGTGTTCGTATAATTGTTCGTCTGTTGAGGGGGTGGCTATCACGAATACACCGAAGGACCTTTTATTTTAGAAAATGTTTATAGTGCGCTGTGCACGTTACTTTTTCGACTTAAGAACCACACACGGAAGCATGGCGCTACCGTGCCATGGTAGACCAATCGGATTGCTCAGCGAATGAACATTGAGAACGCCGATCACTTAATTCAATCAAACCCTTATTAATTACACATAAAAGCTTAATTACTCAAACGGGGTGAAAATAAACCATCCTAAAATCCCTAAGATTTAATGCAGTAGGTAAAACCCACCATAACATGCCGTTCGCCTTAAAAGTAATATGAATGATTTACTCAAAACAGGAGTGAAAAAAGGTATGAAAGCATGAAGCCTTATATTTTTAAATTAAAGATATTCTACCAAAGATTACAACTAAGATTCGCAACAATATCAACTAAAACTTACAAAATAATTATTCTAAGGGCAACGTACATATTTTTACTACTGAGCGTTTCACAAAAGTTTTACCCATTTGTAAAGTTACAACACGAGTAACAATGTCGGAACCTGGATGAAGAGCATGGACACGAGCCAGTCTCCACTGTAACAGTGGTAAATTATAATCTCATACAACGACTAAAATACCTTCACGGAGCCGCGATCTCGGAACCATTTATTACGTTGATGAATTTCGTGTAAATATTCACGACTCCAACGTTTCCAAAAGTATTGCACACATTACTGCACCCTACGCCATCTAGTGAGTCGATTTGAAACATTCTCGACTAATGTAATATCAGGTAAGGTCATCAACGGACCTCCTACTAAAAAATGAGAAGGTCTCGAAGGCAACGGGAACGTTTATCTACGTTGACTTCTGGTATTGTCTTGGGACTTGGCCAAAAAAGAGAATCGCGCGCGTGCCACCAGGGCCCATGGAGCCATATCTCATCAGGAAAGATTTGATTGTTTGTTTGTATTTGCTCCGAAACTACTGGACCGATTTGAAAAGTTGTTTTACCATTAGAAGCCGAAATTATGTCTGATGAACATAGGCTACTTATTTTTTTTCGAAACCCAAGTGGTTTAAGTCGCGGGCGAAGTGCTAGTTTTGTATAAAACTTGTGGAAAGCATTCCTCGAGAAGGTGCATCCGCTGGATTGTCAGCTGATGAAACAAGTCTCCAACAGTTGGCATGCAGCCGGGATAAGACTTCAATAGTGTGATTCAAAACGAATGTTTTCCACTCCTGTGGTGGAGAACGAAGCCACGCTAACACGATGGAAGAATCAGTCCATGCATAAACATGTTTACAGTTTAGGTGGTGATCATACACACTTTTAATTTTATCAATTAACTGGGAAAACAAAACAGCTGCACACAACCCAAGGCACCGGTTTTATAGGTGCTACACGCGTTTTAGCGAGAAGAAGGAATGTTTTAACGTTATCATTACTATCGGAAATACGGGCGTAAGCACATGTGGCATAAGCCCGCTCGGAAGCATCGAAAAACCCGTGAATTTGAATCACATTCACCTTTTAGCTGAGCGATGGCGGTTTTGCGTGGATGTGACGCATATTTTCCCCCAATTGGTTCCCTTTGGTGTTTGTGTTCTATCACTGCGTCATGTTTACCGCAAATAAACGTTTTTTCTTTTCTTTAAAAACGAAACGTGGAATTTGGAAATTCGATAATAATGGTAACTCGTTAAGAAAATTAGACCAAGCATTTATAATATTTATAGGAGGTGACTCATCCCAGCCGACCCCTGAAATCCATAACAACTGAATGAGATGTTTCGCATAAATACTTACAGGAGATAAACATCCCATAGGGTCATAAAGAAGAATGCCCAATTTCAGCTGACTATGTATAAAAATGAAATAAATCATAAAATACAGCTAATTGAATTGTATAATAATTACACTAATCAGAATGTTAAAAGAAACGCAGGCAAAAATATTTTTTACATAACATAACATAACATCACGCCTTTTTTCCCCGAAGGGTTGGGCAGAGGTGTACCTATAGTACACCCATTTTTGTTATAGGGGGCGAGCCAGTTATGTTTAAGTCCCATGTAATAGGGGGCGAGCCTATTGCCATCTACCGGGCACAAATCCAGACTTCGGGCTGCTACTGAGAAATTCCAGATAGAAAAACCCAATAACACGTTGCCCGACCTGGGAATCGAACCCAGGACCTCATGCTCAGCAGTAGCGATTGCGATCACTAAACCAACGAGGTAGTCTAAATATTTTTTAAATATTTCTTTATGCTTATTCTACGTCAAAGGTAAACATATCAGCATATTTTGAATGCACCTCAACTACCCATTTATACGACGTTCCATTTTACATACTGCTACTTGACTTTATTCAACTCTGTTTCTGAGTTTCATACATTATTTTAGGTTTTCTTATAATCAGTACGGATCTCTTTTCTAGTCTTTGTATACAGATTTATTAAACGTAACATAGTTAATCAATTAAATAATGTTGCAACATGTAATTGAGTTCGCATGATTGAAACGGATATTTTAGACGTTTGACAGTTAATGCTCGACACTCAATTTATAGTGACAATTATCTAGAGTCTAAGCAGTGACACAAGGATAGTTGGATTCAAGGAATTTACAAAGTAAAAAAGACGTTGTAGACCTTAGGTTTATAATATGTAAGTATTCCTATTTTAGACTAAACTTTGAGCGTTAAATAATTAGTTCTAGCACATTTATTTCTTTATATTTGGTAACGGCGAATCCTAAACTAAAATTACATTAAAACTTTTACAAAAATGACCTTTGACTGAGCCTATCTACTATACATGAACTTTAATTATCAGGTATTTAAATGTATGGGAAGTAGGCATTGTTCTTTTGACTATTTGTGAGAGGATGGAAATTATAAAACGGTTGTAATTTTATCAGTAGTTGCTTGAACACTAAAAGTGAAAGTATCAGAATTTAGGATTCCTAAAACCTTTATTTGTTTGAAATTTTTCATCAGAGCGACAGAAACGTTCTCAAGCCGCTCGCCCTGAACACCTGACGTTTGTAAAACAGCAAGGAACGTTGCTTAACCCTTTTTACTTTAGCGAGAATTGCTCTGCCACTCACGTAGCTGGAAACCGGCTGACGAACAAATACCTTTTAACTCATGTTGTAAAACCAGTGCATACTTTACGTCGCCTGCTACGGTGACGATGTCATCAACGAAAACCTAGTCCTGAAACCTGAGAACCCAGCGAGAAGTTAGCGGCCTCATCACGAGCCAACTGTTGAATAGATGAAGTACTAAGTACGGTGATGACCCGACACCAAAGGTGATGGTTGGCAATCGATAATCTAGCAGCGGTTCAGTTGGTGATTTACGCCACACAATGCGTTGAAAATCCGAATCGGATTGTTGTAATTTAATGTTTCTGTACATCTGCTTGATTTCGGCAGTGACAGCAATTGCATGCATACGAAAACCTAATAAAACGTCTACTATATCCTGGTGCAATTTCGGACCAGTCAGTAGAACATCATTAAGTGATATTTCATTCGACGTTTTAGACCCGACGTCAAAGACAACGCGAGTGCGAGTAGTCGTAGTCTCGCTGGACTCTTTGACCACGCAGTGGTGCGAAATATAATAGCTATCTATCAATTGGCTCTATTTGACTGAGTTCCAATTACTCCCAGAGGCACGCATGATGGTCCACCTTAAGCTGAGGATTACGTTCTAGCCTATATTCTAAGTTTCTAAACCAGGAGACCGCCGTATCTCGTGATTCGCCAAGGGCGGGAGCATCAAGTTTGAATGGAAGTGGAACCACGTATCGCCCAGTTGCATCGCGAGCATGCGAATTAACGAAAATAGATTCACACAAGGCTTCGTCGGGACAGAATCGTCTCAGATTGATGCCGTCATCGTAGGATGAGCTTAAACTACTGAGACATACTTGTAGTGAAGTCGGTGTATTTTGGTTGCAAGAAACATCACCCATCAATAAATATCGAAATATTCTATTCATAGCCATCGGTGAACGTGTCCACCACACGTGACCTTATATATCTTGGGAAAGTATATCCGCACCTAGAAGCATTTCCACTGATTGTGGAAGATAAAACTTTGGATCAGCTAAAGTTAAATTCTGTATGTGTGACCAATATACCGTTATGACGAATATCATCAATTCCGGGGAGTATTTTGTTTTATTATATTATTTTACATAATATTTACAGACATAGAATCACAAAATACTGCTCAGATCTCTGAGCTACGTCCATCCACACACTGGCACGGTTTATGTCTCCTTTTGCTTGACAATTAGTGGAAGCTAAATTGACGACGAAAATATTCGCTCAGACAATAAACACTACATAATTTACTGCACAAAAGTAGGCTTATTAAAGCTCTCTTAATTTAAAATTGCTCTTGTGTCATAGACTTGTTAGTGTCAATCAAGTTCCTTGTGTCTTACCCATAATAAAAACAGTGTATTTCTTGTTACTTCTCTTCTTTGTATCATTTCTATCTAATTCCTTATAAATTTCACCTAGTTGTAATATTTACTTGCTGACAATTTATCACTTATTTTAACTTAATTAATTTACATATTTTTTTTTACATCTACCTCCTACTAATCTTAATAATAGAACATCTTTTCTTACACTGTTATTTAGCTGCTTATCTTTCCACATTCCAGGTGACTTACATCAAAGAAAATGACGACCCGTAGTGCCACAATCAGGGATATTGAAGCAAAATTAAGAGCTACATTGAAGGAGCTTTGAGGCTTCTAAAGCACTGTGCAAAGAGCGCAAAGAGCTACTCCAGGAAAGGGAAGACCACGAAGTAGAAGTGGAAAATATTTATTTAAAGAGCACCTCCCTCAAGAATGAGCTGTCTCAGCTACACATAGAACACTTGGACTTAGCCGACCAACACAGTCAATTAAAATATCTTGTGTCAACATTTCAGGAGTGCAGTGCAGAAACAGAAATTGTGTGAAGCACAGAAGGCACTATCTCTCTCAGAGTGTATGAAGGTCAACGAACAGGTCACTAGCACCAGAAATTTATTTGATAAGTTGGTAGGTAGTAAATCAAAACCAGTGTGTGAGCCAGCTGTAACGATAGATTTGACTGGTGTTTATACCATACCATTATGTCCTGTTGTTATGAGTAAAAACAAAATAAAAAATACATTAAAATCAAGAAGTTAATTAAACGGTCACAGAGAGGAATTAAAAAACGAAATCTCATAAAATTTAATCTAGCGCTTACAAAGGAACGTGTTGTCCTATCGAAAAATTTAAATATTTGTAATATTGAGTTAGATAAATATAAATGTAGGGAAAAGTATGACACTGATATCCAGCTCCTGTATAATGATATATTACAGAAGGAGCATTTGCTGAAGGATATTTTTGAAAAATATGAGACTTCACAACGGCAGCTAAGTGACCGCTTGTTTGAGGCTGGGGAACTACTGGATTTGGTGAAGTGCAATGCTGAGAGTTACGAGTCTCTAACTAATAATCTCTCAAGCAACTGTGCCAACCAATCACCACCTCTTCAGCCTCAGCCTAACTTGCCCCCTCCAGTGTTGGCTCTTCCAACAGAGACCTGTGTTAATACACAGAAAAACAAGTCAATATTTTTGTTGATGAATTAGGTTCAGGCTTTGGAAAAAAATTACTCAATTACGAAGAGTAGAAGTGAAGTCACGACTACGTAACTTCGAGCTAGCACCGTACATTTTCCGTACCGCGCGACAAGGACAGGAATAATCCCCTCTAAAAACTTTTAAAGCCTGTATCTTCTTAATTTTTACATCGATTTAACAAAAAAAAAACGATTATCAAATTTTTACTATGCCTTCCTTTAAATTACGTTATTTTTACGAACATTTATAATAGTAGTCACATCCCAATTGCAAATACAAACCTAGAAAATTATTCTACTATGGTTTTGCTATTAGGAAATAGTACTGGTATTACCAGAAAGGACATAGTGGATGGTGTGAACACCTTAATTAAGTTAAATATAGGAAAGCTGATGTTGTGTGCTTTTCCTTATTCTGATACTTTATCAGGTGACGAAAATAATTGTATTTATAAGTAGTACTATACACAAATTATACTAGTGACAAATTATTCTATTTTGACACTAACAAGTTTGTTAGTGGTTTTAAGTTAACTCAGAGAACCTTATCTCTGTTTTGGCATAGATTTTATTAAATAGGATTATTACATTCTTCATTTTATTTAATAGGATTATTTTACTTTGACCGTTCTCTATATCTTTTTTGTCGCTCCGCTGGTGTCAAAGGCATTTTATCTAAAACAAAAGTAAACATTCCATGTATTTTCATAATGCAATAGTATATCCCTATCATTGAAACGGGAGCATGCATTAGACCTATTCCTGTAGTTTATTATGTTTATAATATCTGTATTTATTATAGAAACGCTAAATAATTTATTATTGCAACCGGTTGACCAGTTAGTCCTACAAATACGAAAAGTTTTTTTTTCGTAAATAATCAATTTCTAGCTTATAGGCAACAAACAGTTGTACGGGCAGATTGTGTTAAGTAAGTACATACCTAGAATCTTTGAAAATCTCATTTTATTTTGTAACAGTAGTGACATCTTTAGAAACTGTCAGAACCTCTACCTTGTCGTAAATTCCTATTTATGAAGTTTGAAGTAAGTATACATTAAAAATATTCGATTACTTAATAATGACTTTAAAAAAAAAAATTAAATATCTGTAAATTTATTAATATCCACATAAATTTAAAATGAAAAAAAAGGTGACCCACATTGTAATATTTTTTATATTACAATGTTGGTCACCTTTTATTCATTACAATTACAATTTTTATTGTACAATTAAATTTGTTGTATTATAATAGACGCAGCTTTACCTTTTCATATCTGTTACATAACAAAAAAGCGTAACGGAGAAATAACATAATTATATGAACATTTAGCACGTGGCTCACCTACAAAATACTTTCTGGAGCCATCATCAATTAGTTTTTACTGATTCTTTCTAACGATTTCACTTCTGCAACCACGAATCTTTTCTCATAAATAATATATAACCTGGAAAGTACTTACCCTATTCAGATAGATCATTAAAACAGATATCACAAATAAATGTCGAATTATGACGTGACACACAATAATGACCGCACTGAGTAAAGGAACAAAATAGCCGAACCAATAGTCACGCCACCTGTCAACAGTGTTTGTTGTGTAATGTTTCCAGTAAATAATTTTATTTACTTAATTAAGTTAGGAATAAAGTTGTAAAGCACTGTAACCGAGAAGAAAAACAGAGATGAGTATAATTTTGGACTTTCATTTATTTATGTGAACATTATGTATACATTACTGTTTGTTTTATTTATTTTAAAGAATAAGCTATTTTAATGGATAATTTAAAAATACAAATTCTTAAAACTAACACAATTAGATTTTTTAAATAAATTTTTAATGTTACTTTATCCAAAGGTGGATACGATTTTCTCTATGAAATTTCTGTGGACACAGTTTTAAAATTTGATGTATTGGATTATTGTACTCCTCGATAATTTTACTGAGTATTATTCATTTTAGTTCCACACTTTTAGAATTAGGTTGAATACAATTTAGCCAATATTGATATAGCGGATTAAAAATAATCAACCTGGAAGCGGAGAGAAAAGCGGTAAATGTACAATTTTTGTGCATAACACCCAGCTATGTTGATAGCTTATAATTTTAATGATATTATAGACAATATAACAAATTGTAGTATTAGTGACGAGTCTGTGTTGCCTAGTTATACGAGCAACATAGCGATTACTTTTGATTCATCATGTTGTACGAAGGAGGATCCAAACATAATACCAACATCCTTGGAGGACACTACCAGTCAGATAGGTTATACTTTTCCTGCTGGAACCCATACCGCCATTTTAGACTCTTCAGTTGTAGTTGTGGAGGTCAATCCGGATAATTATATAAACTTGTTAGTAAGACAACAGAAGTTACTCAAATAACCAATTATTATTAGAGATAATAAGGTATCTTCTGGCAATATAACTCATAGTAATAAAAAACAAAAGGGTGTGCAATATACTTTAAAATTATTTAATCAAAATATCCAAGGTTGCGCTTCAAATTATTGGAGATAGAATTGTTTCTAGAATGTATTAAGTTTGATGACATTTGTTTAACAGAACATTAGTTAAAAGATCATCAAGTAATGTCAATTAATTATCCAAATTATTGTGTAGTTAGCCATTTCAGCCGAAATCGTATGACACATGGCGGTTCATTAATATTAGTTAAAAATTCAATTAAATCAAAAGAACGAAAAGACATCGGACTGCCTGTTAAGCACGCCATTGAATCGTCCTGTGTTGAGCTTGATCAGCATGTTTCAGCGTACAAACCTAGCCGTTATGAAAGCTTTTAAAGATCATAAAATTAAATCAACAGAAGATCTCTGGGGAATGTCTGTACAAATCTGTATATCTCTCTCTATCTATTTAGCTTTCATATTTAACACAAGGAGTCTTTCCGGATCTTATGAAACACAGTAAACTGATCCCATTATTCAAACCCGGTGATAGTCAAGAGCTCAATAGGCCCGTGTCAATTCTGCTAGTTCTCAGTAAGGTGTTTGAAAAGTTGATGCTCAATCAAATGTTACATCACTTTAATAAAAACTCCATCTTTCATTAACATCAGTATGGTTTAACTAAAGGGCGTTGTACCACTGATGCCGGTTTCACCCTAATAAAGAACATTTTTAACTCCTGGGAGGAATCACAAGATGCCATTGGAATCTTTTGCCACCTGTCTAAGGCGTTCGATTGCGTAAACCATGATAAACTTCTGCTGAAACTAGAGCACTATTGCTAAGATCATACCTGAAAGATAGAAAGGTTCAAGTACAAATAAACGGCATAAACTAAATAGGGTCTGAAATGACAATGAGCGTTCCTCAAGGTTCGATATTGGGTTACCTAATGTTAGAAGTGGCGAATGTGTATCATATTGAATGGAGAAAAATTGGAATTTGTTAATCAGACGGGTTTCCTAGGAATCACGCTAGACGAGAAGTTACAATAGAGACATCATATAACTTATCTCGCGGGGCGACTAAGCTCGACGCCTATGCTGTTAGAAAGATGAGACAGTTAACAGACGTAGAAACCGCGCGTTTGGTCTATTTTACCTACTTCCACAGCATTAGGTCATACGGCATTTTACTGTGGGGTCGGGCTGCTGATGGTAAATCCATTTTTATTTTGCAAAAGTGTCAGAGCCATTTAAAATCTACGTCGCCGCGAATCTGTTAGTGAACTATTTAAGAAGATTAATATAATGATGGTACCGTTTTTTTTTGCGTGGGAAATCATCAAATGACTTCTCCCGCTCTGGGTGGACTCCCGCTCCACCCAGAGGCGTGTCAGACTATTACTGACTAAAACCCACCCGTGTTCCTTCAATTGCTTGTGCCAGGGCCACGGTTACTAATTCGAATTACCCGCGACCCTGAGGCGTCGGCCCTATCGGACCCCGTCATTTTGCGCTGAAATCTCTTTGACGCGCGCGTGGAACACGACGCGCCGTCGACTCGGGTCTGGTCCCTACCGTCCGCAAGCCCGCGCCTACGGTGGCCGCGAATCTGTAGGCGACTCCCGACGCCCAGGGCGTCTCCTGCGGCGACTAGGGGCGTGAGGGCGCAAGGTTCTCTCCCTCACGCGCTCCGCCTCCTCCTTCGCAAGCATTACTGCTTCGCAGAAGGAGGTGACTGCTTTCCATTCCCTCTCGCTCCGTACCATGGCCTGGACCAGGGCCGGACGCGAGAGATCGCCGCCGCCGATTGCCTCCGCGAGGACACTGCGGTGCTCCGCTTAAGCTGGGCAGACCTCCACCGAATGCTCCACCGTGACCGTGATCCACGTGATCCACACAATGGTGACACCCGGGCATTTCCTCCCACCTGATTCGAAACAGGAACCTCCCGAAACAACCGTGTCCGGTGAGGACCGGGTGGAGGTGGGAGGGAGGGTGTGTCAGGCGGAAGTTGAGTACGCCGTGGCGCCTCTCCTACCACTCCTTAAAGAGGGGACTTAGCGCCGCTATTGTGGCGTGCCCAGCACTGGGTTGCGACAATCGCACCCTCCATGTCGCCATGAGATCCCGCCGGAGCTCTGTCCGCTCCGCTCTGTGATTTCTCGCGGCAGCGGAGTTGCACCCCGGCGTTTTGCTTCCTCGCGCCACTCCCATACGTGCGCGAGGGCTTTTGCCTCCAGATCCCATGGCGGCAATCCGGCAAGGAGGCTCGCCGCCTCGCAGGAGACCGTGCGGTATCCCCGGACCAGCCGGACGGCCAAGACCCTTTGGGACGCGTTCAACCGGCGGGTTGGTCGGCGTCTCAAAGAACACGCCCATACCGGTGCCCCGTAAAGGGCCATGGACCGCACGACAAGTGTGCAACCCTAATTACTAAGCAAGGTGGATGGAGGAAGACTCACCAATAGTGGCGGCTTACAATTAGAGGTTATGCCGTGCACATGCCGCGGGCATTCTCGGAGGTCCCTCGCCGCGTGGCCAGGCGATTTAAGCGAACAGCTAGGCGCAGCGCGGCGAGACAAGCATAGCGCCGGATGCGAGGAGCATGCGCACGCATTCACAGAGAGGTGCAGTAATGGTGACAGGTGATGTGGCAGAAGCCACTATAGGTACATAGCTTTCCCGTCAGTCATAGTGAGGTTGCCGAGAACAATTACAATAGCTGCCAGACCGCGCAGTCAGAGATACATTAAGAATACGATCTGACAGGACACAAATAAGAGTATAGGCAATCACACTGAGCACTTACCCATTTATCTCCGGGTTATGTAAACTTAGTATAAGGCCTGCTTGATGCGATGGAAAGAGGACGTTAGGCGTCCAGCGGGGATATTTATACCGCAACCCGATTTATAGTGAAAGATTTAGGGATGTCACTCTCGTAAATTCAGATACAAGTTTCTTGTTTATGAATAAATGACTATGACTATGACTAACTAGAGATATGCGTTTTAGTCGATCTTTAGGAAAACGACTACAACGCTACAGTACGAAAGCCTTCAAATGGCATTAGTGGATGAAGGTCCATCTATGGCAATCGTGTATCGTTGGTACTATAACAAATTCAATTGCGTTTGACTGACTTTGGGGGATGAAGAAAGTAGTGGTTGCCCTTTGACGGCTGTTACGGAATAAAACTGCTAGCAGTGAAACTGGTAACTTACGTACCAAGAATTAAAGCACATACTGAAGGTTGGATTAGGAAGCCTTCGCGAAATTCTACACGTTCATCTTCGCGTGAGGCGGCAACCACAATTAAATTATTCACGCTGGGTGCCGCACAACCTCACTAATGCTCAGCAGCAAGCGAGGGTGGATTTGTGCCGTTATATGATAAACAAAGTTTGAAGCAGGCTGGTCTCGGCGTGTTCACAACATCATTACAAATGATGAGCCTTAGATTTATCAATACCATCCAGAAACGAAGCGCCAGTCGGCGGTTTGCGTGTTTCAAAACGAATCAACGCCTACCAAAGTGAAGCGATCTAGAAGCGGGGGAAAGATTTTGATCGCTAGATTTATCAATTTGACTGTCTACTTGGTGTCAATTCCTTTATAAAACCAAAGAAGCATTAACGCTGAAAGTTTCTTTGGGCATAATTCTATCTTCATTCCTTTGATTGATTGTGTAGTTCGACAAATCGTTGAAGACGTAAAATTCAAGAACTGATTCAAAGTCACTGAAGCAATTATTAGTGGGAGGACAGTAGACAACACCAATAATGGTTTTATAATTTACCTGGGCATTTCATATGAAAACGTCAAAAGTTTCAAATGATTTTTCCACTATGTCTTTTTGGAACTATTAACACTCTTTGGGCCATGTTTCTTCTACGTATTTAAACCCAATCCGTTCCGTGGTGGACAAGACTACTCCAGTCTGCAAAAAAAAAACAGTCAATGGTGGAAGCAGACTAGAGTAGTCTGGTTGAGACGCAGTCTGTTTTGACGTTAATATTTAGTATAATTCTATATTTTAAGCATTCAAACTTGCACAGAGTGTACTAAATGAAACATTCATGCCATTGATTCGCCCGTACGCTTCGCTGGAACGTACCGCCGGCGGTTGTCAGCGATTGTTCTAGCATGCTCGTTCATTTGTTTCCGAGCAACAACTTCAATTATTTACCGTGCTGTATTACCGTGATTCGGAATATTTCAGTGTTAATGTATTTTCAGAAGATGAACAGGTAAGTGCTTAACAGTTTTTAGTGATTAGATTGAGAATTAGTTAAATAATTTGGTCACAATTTATTTCCGCAAACACCGTTAGCATTTTGGCGCCATTTTGCCGCCATTTTGCCGCGGCCGGTTACTTTTTCCTCGTGTTATTATTATAATTCTTATATTTTGATGAATCTCTTACTCATTCGTACGTCGTATATGTATCATACTATCGATAACATGCATTTATTTCAACTGATAGCGTTAGAAATGTGCGTATCATTGAATTTAAAAAATCCCTCCGAACAGCAGACTAGATCAGTCTGGTTCCACCACGGGCGGTTGTAGGTATTAGCGCCATTTTGTTGTGTAATAGCCCGGATTTGAAATTACTGTGGATACGCTTTATGTTTAACCGACCGACGAAAGGGGAAGTTATGAACATAAAAATTATGTTTTTTTTTTTTGGAATTATGGTTTTTATAGGTTATTTTTAAAATAAAAATAGAAATAGAGGTTTTTATAGGTTATTTTCTTTGTTCCTAGTGTTTTAAAACTTGTTTGCATGATTGATTGGGTTGCATGTGTTTTTTTTTGCTTGTTTTAGTGAACCAAGACGTCCTCGCACGCGCGGACCGCGACGCGGTGGGGCTGTCCGCGTGCGAGGTGGACGTAGCGCTGCTGCTGCTGCTGGGTCGGTCGACGGTGAGATGGTGGTCGCCGGCCCAAGCTCCATCTCCAGGGGCACGGAACGCGGGCGCGGGCGCGGGCGCGGGGTGGATGGCGGGGGCGGTCGCATTTTTAATAAATAAATAAAAAACATAATATTAATGTGTCCAAGTACATAAAACATTCTTATGTACTTTCTTAACTTCGAGTTCAAATCTGACAATATTATGTACAAGTACATATTATAAATGTGTACAAGTACATAAAACATTCTTATGTACTTTCTTAACTTCGAGTTCAAATCTGACAATATTTGCTGTATCTTAATTTCCTATCCTTTTTTGTCATTTTTTTGTAATTCTTGTTGAGGTACTTGTGCAAATTTATTGCGAAATTGTTAATTTTGGTTGTTGATTTCTGCAATGTTTTTGTAAGGCAGCATGCCTATTTATTGTGTTTATCGATTTGTAAATATCTTCAAAATGTAGAATATCAATTTACATTTAAAATAAATACAACACAATTTAAACTATGATGCAAAGTTTGAGTGGATGTTTTTTGCGCTTGGTTTCAAATGTTTGTTTTGGTTAGTCGATACTGTTAATCTAAACACTTCTAACGGCTGAGACTCTGTCTGCGATAAGTATGTGGACCATTTGTTAATGTAAGATAACAACCCAAGCCACTTAGCCATTAGTGTTCTGAGAATCGAACAATGAACAGACCTTTTTTTTGCGCCGTCACTCGATACGTCCAGATGACGTCATGTTTTTGTAAAGCTTGTAGCTTGTAAAAAATGTATGGGAAGGTGTGTACTTTGAATGGATTATTGTGAAACAGTTTATATTTATGTAAATTAAACAAAAACTTTATGACATAATGGTTTATTTTTTGAATTACAATGACCCTTACACAAGAAACTGGGAAATATTCCCTCACACAGATTTCAAATGAGAATTACTAATAAATTACTAGGCAAAACTGGGCTAATCTATACATAACACGTTAGCTTATTTAATAACGATTACAACGACGTAACTTTACACAGCTCCCGTGTATAACTTAGGAGTTATCGCCGTTTTAATCACACGCGCCATTTTCCCGCCAAAACACGGAAAAGGGGCGTCACCCATGCGCGCAAGTGGCCCAAAACGTATCTAAGAGAATGAAAAGGGTACTCTTTTGGAGCATTTTTTCTTAGGTGTTGGAAATGTGAGTACGGAGCTGGTCCGGCTAGTACCAGGCTCGGGTTCACTAAATTTTTAGGGTTCCGTACGTCCTAATGAAAACTGGAACACATATAGGAACACTCGTGTGTCTGTCGGTCTGTCCGTACGTCACAGCCAATTTGCTTCGTATCAACTGGATTTATTGAGTTGAAATTTAGTACACATGTGAATTTCTGTAACCCAAACACGGTCGTGTTAAGTAAATCAATGAATTTTGAATATGGGGGTCACTGTTTGGGGGGAAAGTATACAGTAAAAAAAAAGTTTAGCAAACTGTACCGTGTGACATATCAAATGTATGGGCTTGCTATGAGGGTCTCAAACATTTTTGTATAATTTTAAAATAAATAATTTTGAAGTTATTTAAGAAATCATATGAAAATTGACCATTCACTTATATCCGAAACTACTGAGCGTAAAACGTGAATAGAATAAAGAAATTAGTTTTTTTCCTGTACATTACAGAAAAACCTTTAAGAAGTCTATAGTTTTAATATAACATGATCAATCTTACAATTTTGTGCGTACAAACTTCGGTTTAAAGACATTTATTTCTCAAAGAGCAAATTACAGTTAACTTAAAGAGAAACTTAACTAAATTAACAGTAGGTTGTAGTTTACTTTACGACATTTAAGCCATCCGAGAAACTGGTGTTCAGTTTCATAGTTTTAATTATAAAATAAAGCAAGTACTTGCTTATGTCTAAACAAATACAATACTGTTGAAGCTAAACATAGGTGTCTAATATATATTATAATACCTTATTTTTTTAATTTTGGTGGTAACTTACAGTTGCAATTGAAATGCATGGAAGAATATGTTTTTCTACTACAATGTCATGTTTGTTCTTGGGATCCAGGGGCACGGTAGGACCCCCGCCAAGACGAGCCAAAAACTAAAAGCAGGGGCACTACCTACCTTATCTCGATGCGGTCCGTCGTGTTGTCATACCCTCATTTCTTCGGCCTGGGTAATGCTAGGGAGCTCAAATTCTCAAAATAAAATTTAGTTGGCAAATTAGTAAAACACACTTAGTTTCATCTTAGCTTTTATACTGTGGATTTTACCCAAAATAAATCGATTTCGTCCCTGACTGACGCATTTCCCGCTTTTATTAGCTTTACTTGTAACTAACAAACAGCGTAATAAGATCATTAAAAGTCTATTTAAACCCACTTCTAACTGTCGTAATGAAATAAAACTTTGTATGTATAAGTAGTTCGGGTAACAAAAAATATTTGTATACCTGGGGTTGATCTGATGATGGTGTCAGGAGATGGATAGTGCAACAATTCAGTGGCTACTACTGAATTGAGTAGAACTCTTCAGTAGCTATTGGTATACCCTTAGAGTTTGAAGTATTATGATTAGTTTTGATGAGTCCAATATATTATATTTGGGGTCGAGGGTCTGATGATGGAGCCAGAAGTTTGATAATTGAAATATTAAGTGGCAACTAGTAAACCTCTCGAGTCTGGAGTCATATAATTGATTTTGATGAGTTCAATAAATTGGGCTTAATAACGTGGGTCTGATGATGGAGTCAGGAGGTGGATAGTGCAACAATTCAGTGGCTACTACTGAACCACTCAAGTTTGGGCTCATATGATTCGTTTTTATGAGTCCAATAGAATGAGCTTGGTAACGAGGGTCTGATGATGGAAGAGATGATATTGGAAGTCTTCAGTAGCTCCTAGTAAACCGCTCAAGATATAATTTCGTTGAGATTAGACTTATTAACTAAATCTATACTAATATTATAAAGAGGAAAGATTTGATTGTTTTTTTTTGTATTGAATAGGCTCCGAAACTAATGGACCGATTTGAAAAATTGTTTTACCATTAAAAGCCGAAATTATGTCTGATGAACATAGACTTATGTCGATAACATACTACCTTTTGTATTTTTCTGAAATCCACGCGGACATTTTAACATTTATCTATTGCATGACACAAATTAAAGACCAGTGACTTAATTTTGTACCATAAGATGTGGAAGAACGTTTGTAAAGTTAAAACCTTGTTGAATGAAGGGCTTGGATCTTTATTAGATCTAATTACTTTTAAACAGTGAAAGGGTTATGTAAGTTTTGGCAACGTACTTTACTTGAAATGTTTTTGTTGGGTAACATCGTCGCACGGAACCCTCTCCACGCAAGTTTAACTCACAATTGTCCGGTTTTTAACAATCAGAATTTAAAAACCAATACAGTAAATACCAAAAACAAACAGTAACTAAATAACAAAAACGAAACCAAGAAACGAGATATTATATCACAATTCAAAAAATCTAAACGCACGCGCAAATCCCGAGAGAACATTCAAAGGCGTCTGTTTAATCGAATAAGCGTTTTATCAGTCACTTCAGTTGTTATGTTACGTTTGCCCAGTTGTACTCTTCAATTTATGCGTTGTAATTTTTTAACTGTTTAGAAATCCTATCGTTTTGGACTATTTACATTAGACAGATTACAAAATATTGTATTGTTATTATAAATGTAAGAACAAAATTGTGATTAATCACTTACATCTACGAAAAGAATAAAATAAAAAGTGTTTAGTTTATTTCTATATTATCTAGATTTGAGATACTTAACTGATTGTTCAATTGCAATTTTGTGTATTACATACCTGAGTTTTACTTCTGATATCTGGGCTTAATCCCACATACATTGTATTAAAGGTAAAACTTTTCAAATGTGGCAGGATACATTGTTGGTACAATGAAGAGAGCAATGCTCGGGGTTTCTCTGGTGTATAGAATTCGCAACGAAGTCATTCGCGAGAGAAATAAAGTCACCGACATTGCGCGTAGGATCAGCTTGCTGAAGTGGAAGTGGGCCGGCCATGTGTGTAGACGGACAGACGGTCGATGGAGCAGACAAGTGCTAGAGTGGAGACTGCGTTTGGGCAAACGTAGTGTGGGACGCCCTGCAGCACGATGGATCGATGATTTGAAGAAGGTGGCTAGCAGCGGATGGATGCGGACTGCTCAGGACCCGGATGGTTGGCGCTCTTTGGGGTAGGCTTACGTTCAGTAGTGGACGGCAATTGGCTGATGATGATGATGATTACGTTGTTGTCCAACTTCACACTCTGGTTAATTCTCACAAACCTAACTTGGCGTTTCAGAATAATAAATATAATGTATTTGTGAAAGGGCTCAATTTTTCATGAACATAGGAAAAGTAAAGATGCCAACCATTTCATACTGTTTAATAACTGTAATTTAAGTTTATATTCCGCTACAACACGTGTTTGTGACGTATGTGTTTTAGCGAAATGTAAAACTAAAATTCACCACTTTAGTATAAAAATAATAATTAGCCAGAAGTTTTTGTTTTTATTGCATCAAAATATAAAACAAGTTATAGCTAGATATTATTAAAAATAGTTGCTCAACACGTTTTTTGGCTTAAATGAAAAGAAAAAACGAGAAAACTTGACGTTCACCGGATGGATTTTTTTTGTTACAAAGGATGATGGGAAGAAACGTCCCCACCATCCAACAGATTTGAAATAAGTGTCATTTGAAGCGTCTAGTAGGATTGATCATTTTTGGCGACATCCTTCAAGTACGTGGGGTTTAGGTTTTATAATAAGAGGAATCAAGCAAGCACTCCAGAACCGCGGTCAAAGGTAACAGCAGAACACCGTGTGGTTTTAGTCAGTAAGAGTCTGACAGACCCCTCCATCTATGCCAGGGTGGGTGATTTCCACAGGTTAAAAAAGAAGGTTTTATAAAATACACCTGAGAGCAATAAAATCGCACACCTTGTTTTTTTTTGATAATTCAGTTTTTTTCATGAACTTGAATAAACATTTTAAAAAACACACACACTAATTGAAAGTCTACCTCATTACCTTTCTAATGATATCAAATACAGTGTAAAAAAATACCCTTTAGAGGTTTTACGGCACAAAGCCCAACAAACGGGTAAAATTACCCAATTTCGCTTAAAATCATTTATTAAACGTAAGTTGTGCCAGAAAGCTTTTTATACCGTCAAAGACTATATTGAGGACAAAATGGCTTGGGACTGACCTGCTCCAATTTTTGCATACTGAATTTGGATTTTTGTTTGGTACCTAACTTTTGTTTTATTTTATATACACTTTGACATTTCATGATTATTTAATGTACACAATGACATGAATATGTCGGCGTCACCATTAGCGGTAGGTGCAGCGGGCCGAGTTAAGCTGTGCAAAGCGGGACGTTCGCCTCCCCACTTTCCCCACTTCTCAAGCAACTTAATGTAAGCTAGTGCGTAGCGAAGAGGGGGATCATTCTTGTGGCAGGCTCGTCCCGGTGCACCTTCTGTAGCGCCTAGAGCTTTTATAGCGATCTATTTAATTAATTGGAATAAAAGAGTTGGTTACTGCTATATTTCATACTTTCCTTTAATATGTCGGACCTCATTCAGGTTATTTTTTATATTATCATGGTAATTATTTAATAAGAAATTGTGAGTGAAATAAAGTGATTGTGCTATAACTAGTATCTCTATTTTCTTCGCCCGACAATCCACGCCTACTTACAAAGTGCAAGTGTAATATCGCTGATGAGGGCCTATCCCGATATCAGAATTGGGATTCGAAGGGCAAAACCCTGAAGAAAATAATGACGACAGTGAAGTGTGGGCCAACGTCTAATCTATTCAAAATATGGAGTTTTCGCTATCACGACTTCCGGCAACCACTTAACCGCAAACTTCAAATTTCACCGCAACTGCGCGACTGATACAATCGCTTCAATGGCACATGTCATCGTTGAAGCACAACAGTCCAAAAATCAAGTGATTGAAGCAAGTGGCAGTACGAACCTTTGACCGAAGTGAAGAATTCGAATCGAGCACCAGCACCGAAGAGTCGTGATACGAACCGCTACGTGTATGGACAACCACATCATCCGGTGAGCTCGTTCCTTTTCTTGTTAATAGATAATCTGGTAGTTCGTTTGTAGCTTTTGGCTTTGTCAAAAATTCCAGGGCACTATGCGCTGTCATTTAGTTTACCTTACAGGTATAGGCAAAGAAAACGTCAAAAATGAATCGCAGAATACTGAGCCGTGGTGAAATTCAACACGTCAGTGTCCTTTTTGTTTCATGTTGTACCTGTTAACTCAATTACAGAACCAGTTGTTATAGGGATCTATTAGATAGTGGTATCCATGTACGTACGGATATTGACAAAATTACATTCTATTTGGGGTAAGAAAGTTAACGTTACTGAAGAGTTTCATAATCATATACCACAACATGAACACTGACCTACACGGTGAAGATAAACTCGCATTAATTCAGTGCGAAAGGATAATTGATTATTTATTGGTGGTATGGTGTTTATGGTTAAAGAAATTTATTTCTCAATAAGAAATTACAAAGATTTCACTTACTTGAGAACGTTTTTAAACTTAAAATATAACTTGGACACACAAACTAAGCAGCTATTGTTTTAATTTATATTAAATCATCTAAGTTGTAATATCATTTCTTTTCGTTCGCAAATAATATTATTAACTAACACAAAACTTAAAACTTTACGATCCACCCGCAATAGAAATAATTACCGCAGATAAGGAATGCGATCCCGCTGCCACAATAAATCAATGCAGTAGTAGGGCAAGTCTGTTTAATGGAGTAGTGTTTGATCATTTTGAAAGTGAGTTTTTTAAATTTAATTTTGAAAATACCAAACATTTAGTTCGCATTCTTTACTTCTATAGGTAGCTTATAATGTTGTTGCACTCCCGCAAAAATAATTGTTCTCTCGCCATTGACTGTCCGCACTCGCGGTAGTAAAATGTGATCCTTCCTACTATTGCTGCGATTGTGTACCTGATGTATTTTTGTGTGAATGAACTTACTTAGAATTTTTAAGTATTCTGGTGCAATATGCAGGAAGTTGTTTAATATTCATGAGTTTCGTTTCCCTGTAAATTTTAACTGTAGGTGTAAGGTAATCATAGTGAAATAATAGTTTAATAATTTTCTTTTGAGCGATCTGTAGGTCCTTTAGATTAGTTTTTGGCGGGTTGCCTCATATTTCACGTGTTTTACGTTAATAATCTTGAATCAAATCAAAAGGGCCTATCAAATGGACAGACAAGATATTTACAAGAAAGTGATTGAAAAACTAACATCAGAACCGGTTCTGACCAAAATGATTTGACTGGAACGCACTGATTGAACTTCACACTTTTGGCTGGGCCTCAAGGGATTGTTTGGGGCTCAACGGGTACGGGGACTCCATCCTATGCTAAGGGTTTCTGCACAATGTTATACTGTACATTTAGACATCGCGGAGAAGTTGTGTGGAGGAATCGATGATAGGGAGCATTTAGTGAAAGAGTCAACAATGACAAGTCATTGTTGACTCTTTCACTAAATGCGTCCTTCTCGAGTGCACTTCTTAGTTGGATGCAGCAGGTGCAGGTGAAGCACTAAAGGAGGCTCTGTCTTTTCGGTGCGTGTCGAAGCTGATGTTAACGAGCAGCTCTTGAGGTGGTCGTTGTGCGGTTGATGAATATTAAAGATGCTTCTGTGATACAATTAGAATAACTTTTATTGCGTTTCTGCATAGGTAATTAATTGTTGTTTGCTATTTTATGATATACGAGTACAAGTGATCTCGCGTCGGAGTTCGTAGCGGTGTGTGTGGCCGGCGCGGGCTCGTACTGCGCGCTGCGTGCGCCCCTCTCCCGCGCGCCCCTCTCAGGCCCCGCGGACTGGTTCGCGGCGTGAACATCTTCCCCCCCTTGAAAGCTCCTGCTTTCAAGCTCTTCCGTCGTGGGTAGGAAACAGGTTCTGTTCAGAGCACGTCTGACGGTGCCTCTCGCTGTGTAGAAGTCAGCTACTCTGCAGACTCCATCCTTCCCAGGAAAAAGTTGCTGGACTCGCCCGAGTCTCCACTTCAGGGGTGGCACGTTCTCTTCCTTTAAGATAACTAAATCTCCCACCTTCAAAGCTCTGTCTCTCAAGCGCCATTTTGTCCGCTGCTGCAGTTCAGCTAGGTACTCCTGGTGCCAGCGCTGCCAAAAATGCTGCCTCAGCTGTTCAATCATCTGGAACCGGTCTGGAGCCTTTAACGTGACAGGTGGAGACGGCAGTGATGTTAAGGGCCGCCCCACAAGGAAGTGGCCGGGAGTTAACGGGGAACAGTCGGTAGGATCGGATGATAGAGGAGAAAGGGGACGGGAATTGAGGATGGCTTCAATTTGTGTAAATAATGTGTCCAATTCCTCGTACGTGAGGCTAGCGTTGCCCATTATCCGCTTTAGGTGAAATTTGGCAGACTTAACGCCCGCCTCCCAAATTCCACCAATAGTCGGGGAATATGGAGGATTGAAAAGGAATTTGATGCCTTCAGCATTGGTGTAGTCATAGATAGAATTTACGCTGGCCAATAGCAACCTACCTAACTCATTATTTGCCCCAACGAAATTTGTGCCATTGTCGCAATATATCGTATGAGGTTTACCTCTCCTAGCAATAAAACGACGTAAGCTAAGTATAAATGCGTTAGTGCTAAGGTCACTAACTATTTCTAAATGAATACTTTTAGTAGAAAAACAAACTATAACGTTAAGATAACATTTTGTTATTCGGTTACCCCTTCCTTTCTTACTAGAAATAAGGAAAGGTCCAGCAAAATCAACGCCACATACTTGAAACGGATGACAAGGTGTGACCCTATCTACGGGTAAATTGCCCATCAGCGGCTCCATAGTTTTTCCTCTTAGTCGTGTGCAAACAACGCACCTTCTCACAATGCTGCGAGCCAAAGTTCTGCCTCCTACAGGCCAGAATTGTTCACGAAAGGAACTATGAAGCAGTTGAGGGCCAGCGTGCAGCAGACGTAGGTGTTCGCCTTCCATCAAGAGCCGAGTGAAATAGTGCTTACCATCCAGGAGGATGGGGTGCTTTTTATCAAATTTACAAGCAGCATGCTGTAGACGACCACCTACTCTGAGTACTCCATTGCCGTCGAGAAAAGGTGACAACTGTAACAGGTAAGATTTAGGCTTAAGATTTTTATTTTGTTTAAGTAAAGATATTTCTGAAAGGTAAGTTTGACCTTGAGCAAGCTTTATCAGGTAAGTAAATGAATTTTCTATTTCCTCCAGTCTTAAGTGACCTATTATTTTATTTTTATAATTTTTACAATTATTCACGAAACGTAAGACATAAGCTATAATTCTTTTTAATCTATTTATTTTAGAATAATTATTAAACTTAATTAATGGTGACTGTGCAATATTAGTCATAGTTATACAACCGCTGGTAGGCGTTTTAATTTCAGGTAAATTCGAAGAATCTATGGAATTTATATTAAGAGGCCAGTTTGTTTCAATTTGCAACAGGAAATCTGGGCCATTCCACCATACAGTTGAGGCCTGAAGTTGACCTGGATCGACTCCTCGAGAAGCGAGATCAGCGGGATTTAAAGTAGTAGGTACATGTCTCCAGGATTCCCTAGTTGTCAACTCATGAATCTCGTTGACTCTATTGCAAACAAATGCCTTGAGCAATTTTGGCTGTGTTCGAATCCAGCCCAGAACGACGGTCGAGTCGGCCCAAAAGATCTTACGATTGATAGTACAGCTAAGAGAATGACACACCTTAGCGACTAGTCGCGCGCCCAGCAACGCTCCGCACAACTCAAGACGCGGGATCGTGGTTGGTTTCAGCGGGGCGACGCGAGTCTTTGCACATAACAAGATAACTTGTACATTATTATGACGATCTACAGATCGTAAATAAACACAAGCCCCGTAAGCCTCTTGGGATGCATCTACGAAACAATGAAGTTCTATTAACACTGGATTAGTACATAAAACATGTCTAGGTACCCTAATGTTAGCTAGTATATGGGCATTGGAAACAAACCTTTCCCAAGTTTTCTTAATATTCTGTGGAACTAACTCATCCCAACTTAGTTTTAAAACCCAAAGCTTTTGTAATAAGATTTTAAGTTTAATAGTACACGCACTTAGCATGCCTAAAGGATCAAAGATTTTACATGTATTAGACAAAATAGAACGTTTCGTGACATCATTAACAGTTTTGTCTAAATTAACTGAGAACTGTAAATGGTCATGCTCAGGAAACCACAACAATCCTAATACACTTGATTGTTTATTTAAGTCCAATGACTGTGACAAGGTACAGTCAGCTTCAAATATTTGTGGACAGTTTGTACGGAATTTATGAATGGGAAAGCAAGCAGATGCTAGTACCTTTTTAACTGAATGATAGATATGGGAAAGTTCCCTTTCCGTATCAGCACCGCTCAAAAAATCATCATAATAAAAATCATGTTGTATAATTTCAGATATGATTTTATCATCGCATTCTTTTGCTAACTGTAGCAAGCATCGCGTACTCAAGAATGGGGCAGACGCTGTCCCATATGTAACAGTATTTAACTGTAATATTTCTAGTGGCTTGTCTACATTATCACGCCAAACTATTAATTGCAGGTGACGCTGCGAAGGATCTATTCTAATCTGTCGGTACATTTTTGTTATGTCTCCAGACAAAACATATTTGTGTTGACGGAATCTGAATAAAATATTTATTAATTCATCCTGAATTACAGGACCTATGAACTGGATGTCGTTCAGAGATTTTCCGGACCTAGATTTTGCACTACAATCAAAAACTACTCTGACCTTGGTCGTTTCGCTATTTTCGCGAAAAATAGCATGATGTGGCATAAAATACCCAAATAATGGTTTATCGACCTTACTTAAGTGTCCTAATGTATCGTATTCGTCAATAAACTCACAATATTGCCTTTTAAGTGTAGGATTTTTAATAAACTTCCGTTCGAGACTCTGAAAGCGTTTTAAGGCCATGTTATAGGAATCACCCAGTGATGTTTCTGGTGATTCACAAAATGGCATTTTAACATTAAATCTCCCATCCTCTAAACGTGTAGTATTTTCTATAAAATGCTTTTCGCAAATGTGATCATTTTCAGAGTAAGAAGCACTTGAAGAAGGAAGTTCTTCAAGTTCCCAGAACTTGGTAAGGTTTTTATTTATTTCCTTAGTAAAATTACAATGTAACTTGTTCTTTTGTTCATTATGATCTAAACTACCTATTGGCCCAGCTACTAACCAACCTAGTTTAGAACTTTGGAGTATAGGTTTATTTTCACCTAATCTTATTTTCTTTGCAGCAATGATATCAAAGAAAATATCAGCACCAAGCAGCAGATCAACTTGAGAAGAACAATGAAATTCGGGATCAGCAAGCTGAATATTCCCAGGTATGTTTAATGCTAAAGGATTTATATTACTATTAGGTAAGTTACCTATAATTTCAGGTATAACTAAACACTTAATATTCGTGCTGTAAGAACTTATTAATGAATTTAAGGTAAGCTCACAACAATCTGTTATATTAAATTGCATGTTATTAACCCCACTAATACACACAGGTCGTGTATTAATAGAATTTAATCCTAATTTATTTTTGATGTCTTCAGATATGAAGCAGGCTTGACTACCGGCATCCAGGAGAGCCCGGGCAAGGTAAGTCTTATCATTTTTCCTATTACTTAGTTTTACTAAAGCAGTACAGAGAAGAACTTGTTTACTCATAAAGACAGAGCAAGAGGATACAGCACTAGCGATCGATGAGTCACTAGAGGTATTGTTATTCTCAGACTGTGTAACTAAGGCATTATTTGTTTCTGAGTTTTTATGTAATAGTGTATTATGTTTTTGTTTACAGATTTGACAGGTGCCGAGGCGACAGTTCTCAGCATTATGACCCCTACGTAAACAATTTAAACAAAGGTGTAACTTTAAGGCTTCACTCAATCTACTATCCAAACTCATTTCTTGGAATTTAATGCATTCTGTTATCCGATGAACTTCATGACATACCGGACAAACAGGATCTTTAAAAGGTTTGCGGCCAGCTGAAGTAGCGAAGGCCTTTGTTGTTTTTTGGTTATTGGATTTATTATTAGAATCAGGTTTATCGTTTTTAGTAACTTGCATCGTTTCAAGTATGTCTGCTCGGTCACGTAAATATTGAATAAATTCCGATAAAGAAGGTAAATCCGTTAACTTGTTTCTATATTCTTCCCACTTTCTTAAAGTAGTGGAATCTAATTTAATGGTAACCAAATAAATGATTAAAATATCCCAATAATTTGTTGGCAAGCCTAATAAATTAAGGGCTCTTAAGTTTTTACTAACGTGATCAATAATAAAGCGAAGTGCTTTATGAGATTCCCGTGTTAAGCTGTCTATATTAAATAACGCTTTTAAATGGTTATTAATCAGGATCTTTTTGTTATCGTAACGCTCACATAGTAGTTCCCAAGCGATCTTGTAATTCTGAGAGGTAAACTCTATTGACTTGATTACGACAACAGCAGTCCCCTCTAAAGAGGATCGTAAATAATGAAACTTATTGATATCGGTTAAGGACTCATTCGAATGAATAATAGAATCAAAGGTGTCTCTAAACTCCAACCATTTGAGGTAGTTGCCATCAAATGATGGAAGTTTTATTGTTGGTAATTTAATGTTATTTAAATTATTACAACTGTCATGATTCGAACAAATTGTTTTTGCACCTACGCTTCTAAAATCATCACCACTAGAATGAGAATCAATAATTTCTTGGGCTGCTGAGATAAGAGAATAAAATTGAGATTCTACGGTATCTCTTTCATCAATTTGTTCTTCTATCTTTGTTGACAGCATTTCAATTTGCGTTTGAATTGTATCAAACTCTGTTAAAAGAGCTTGTAATCTACCTAAACGTAATCCTAATTCTTTAATTTGTTGTTTAGTAATATCACAAGAACTAATTTGATTTAAAATAGCAATATGATCCTTAAATTTAGTTAAACGCATTTTAAATGTACCTCTCTGCTTTATTAACTCTTTCATATCTACGCGTTTATCTTCTCTCCTCTCAGAGCCCTGCTGTGGTTTAGGATCAGACATTTTAAAGACAAAATAAAGATGTTAGGACAAATAAAGAAGTTAGGCAAATTAACTTGTGCACTCAAACCCGTTAAAAGAGATGTAATGGTCCGTTTAACACGCAGACTTAAAGATGACACATGCTACACCAAGTCTGAGTAGTCACCGGGTACGCCAACCACGCTGAGCTCGGCAGCACACAGCACAGCTCCTGCCCAAACGCGCGCTCCACGCGGCAACCGTTCACTGGAAACGTTTAGTATAATTATGTAAGAAACTTGAAGTTACAAGTAGGTAGGTATTTTTTGCGGATTGCGGTTATTGCGGATGATTGTACCTAAAGCTTTATTAAGTTATGCAAGTAATTTAATGAATTTACCATTTACTTTACAATGGAAGAAATGCAATAAGCTTGCAACGCAATGTACGCAAATGAATAAGAATGAGAAACACCTTTTACGTTATGAGAAAAAAACCACTGACCAACACTTGTGAAACAAAGAAAAATGCACGTAAGCGCGTGTATAATCCCTAAGCATGTGCACTAGCCGCACGCACGACGAAAACCACACACCATTCACACAATTGATAGGTACCTAGGAAAGGAAATAGATGGATAGAAAGGAATAATAAGCCAAACTCCCCTGTTCCGTCCTTCTAGAGTGGTGTGCATGCCATGCAGCGCGGCACAAGCGAAGCGAATAGCTCACCCAAGCTTACAGAAAATGGCGGCGTCGTGCACTTTGTGTTATCCAAAATTCTTCTTGGAGGTTCGGTCTTACGGTCGCCAGATCTCGAAGTTGATGTTAACGAGCAGCTCTTGAGGTGGTCGTTGTGCGGTTGATGAATATTAAAGATGCTTCTGTGATACAATTAGAATAACTTTTATTGCGTTTCTGCATAGGTAATTAATTGTTGTTTGCTATTTTATGATATACGAGTACAAGTGATCTCGCGTCGGAGTTCGTAGCGGTGTGTGTGGCCGGCGCGGGCTCGTACTGCGCGCTGCGTGCGCCCCTCTCCCGCGCGCCCCTCTCAGGCCCCGCGGACTGGTTCGCGGCGTGAACAGTGCGACTTCCCGGATCATTTCGGATCGGGGTGGGTATTGTATTGGCGCAGACAGAGCAATTTTATGGTGAACATGGTGTAGAGTTGCACCTTGTTGCTAACGGTTCTGGCAGGGCAGGTGTTCGGGTAGAGAGAGTCATGAGGACATTGAGGTGCTTACTTGTTATAATCGAAAGTGAATCTGGTGGGACCTGGCGCGGGCTTCTCGAAGTGCAGCTAGCGACGGATGGTGCAAGGTCTAGGGTACACACAACAGAACTTGTGTTCGGGACTCGGGCGCGGTTTTTAAGTGTGGCTTCATATTCTGAGTCTGGGTTTCGGTTAGATTTGGGTGAAATTCGTAAGATAGCATCCGAGAATATTGGGAGAGTTGCTGCGTCACAGTGGGAAAAATAACCGATAACCGATCTGCACTCAAATATTATCTTAGGTGGCCATTTATCGCTCAAAGTGAACAGGATTGCCTTTAAGGATATAAAACGAATCAAGGTTCGTGCACACTGGCGCGATGCCACAGCGCGACACAAAGGCACCGCTTGTCGCGCTACGAGCGGTGTCTTTGTGTCGCGCTGTGGCATCGCGCCTGATTGCTGAAGCCTTCACCCACTTCTTTCAACTGATTGACTTTATAGGAATAGAAGGGCTCGTAAAATGTAAGGTGACAATATTTTACAGCAATTAAAAATTTTAAACGCATTGGTGTTGTTTCCTACGCAGATGTACACATACAATCTGTCTATCAGAACGGAGAGGACAACTCGTGGCAGATTAGTTTAGTAAGTGATGAAAACTTTTCAATGGCCAAAGTTTACCGCCTCCCAACAGGTGTCGGCGTCGAATTAAAAGTCGCAAGTCGTTGAACGGGCTACCTTATTGCAACAGCACGTTCATTAGTTTTTAGATAATTTTGTGTCGCAATGCCGAAAAGTAATTAAAAATTAATTGCCTTATCTGTGAACAAACGGCATTTTCCTTGAATGGTAATGTCAATCGTTTTCATAGTACAATATTTGAATTATTTCTTTTACTAAAACCAGCCTCCATGAAAAGTATAACGGTTGCTACATTGTCAAGTTCTCGTCCACTATTACTAAAACTTTTCCTGCAATACATTAAAATCCGATTAAACTGTGAAGTTAAACGAATTGAGACTGCCTCGTTGGTCTAGTGGTCGCAATCGCTACTGCTGAGTATGAGGTCCTGGGTTCGATTCCTAGGTCGGGCAACGTGTTATTGGGTTTTTCTATCTGGAATTTCTCAGTAGCAGCCCGAAGTCTGGATTTGTGCCCGGTAGATGGCAATAGGCTCGCCCCCTATTACATGGGACTTAAACATAACTGGCGAAATGTGGGTGTACTATAGGTACACCTCTGCCCAACCCTTCGGGGAAACAAGGCGTGATGTTATGTTTATGTTAAACGAATTGCTCAATTCAATAGCGTGCGAGGACTGGAATCAGGATGTAACGCCTAGCTACTTTTAGACAAGATTTATGCGGGTTCAGATGAGCTATAAGAGGCTACACATGGGAGCTGGTGCGGCACACGGTGAATAATGCATGTTGCTCTCAGAGACGCGCGGACGCTTGATAAACATCAGTTTCGGAAGTGTCACACAGCTAGGACTGTGCTGTTTTATTCAAAAGCTTGGAGATTTTGTGATTTGGGTCTTTTGAATATCAAAACTACCTTTTGTCTGTTACACACACTTTATTCTATTATCGTTAAAAGTGTCACTTCGAATAAAATAATAATCTACATCCTCCCAACGGAATATGGTAATGTAAAATACTGAAAACGTTGTGGAACTAACACTCACTCGTCAATAATGATTTATTAATTTAAAAAATTGTGGTAGTCTGTTACAATAATTATACAATAATTATATAATAATTATACAATATAATTTAACAATCTATGGATTACTAAGAAATAGTAGATCTGGCGTCCTAGCTAGGTTACATGGTAACCTGTGTTAAGGTTCGCCAGCACAGGCTCCCACATAAGGAGTACAAAATTTTAATAGAGGCTGCTTAGGACTTTATGGTGGAAACGTAAGTTCTTATATTAAGTGTTGTGTGTGGTGTTAAACTGGATAGAAAGGACGGTAATTGCTTTTTACACATTTCGTAAGAGCATTGATGTACAAAGATATTTTGTTTGTTTATTCTGTTTGATAATAATGGTCCTAGTAAATGAACCGTTTAGTAAAAGCAAAGCGTGTGAAGGGTACTTTGCAAATTACCAGAATTCGCCTAAGTGAGGATTGAGTTCGTGTAAAACGAGGTTTGTGTGTGTTATTGTTATAAAATGGTGAGAATAAAAGTTTGCCGGACCGTAAGAACTTTGAATTTTTATATATGTATCAAATGGTCGGAAAGTAGCAACTTTAAGAATGGCTCTTTGAGCCACTTCCAGAGGTTTGGGTGTAGTTTTCGCAGCTACTCCAACTCTTAATCCAGTACGAGATGACTGACTGACACATGGCGAGATACACGGTGTTTATCTAGGATGTTGGAACCTTATTTCGTGTGGTTAGAGAAGGTGAGGTTATAAATATCAGAGTCCAGTATAAAGTCTATTAATAAACACATGTGTGACATGTAGGTACAGTGACGTTTCTTACATAACTTATCCGTACACAAGTTATAGGCACGGCGAGGGGAAGACGACTAGCCGCTATGCTCTATGCATGTCGGGTCTCGCATTTGGCAACGTTAGCATTGTTTCTACCTGTAGTTCCTACATAGGATAATACCGAGGTACTTAGTTGTTTCAGTGGAATAAATTGTAGGACGATTGCAAGAGTCCGAGTTGGTTTGACAGGTGTCATTATTTGATGACAGTATTTGATGCTTCTTGTCATACGGGAAATCAGAAGCTTGAATTCTGTCAACTACTCTAATTAAAATATTATCGTCAATAAATGGTGACAACAAATTCTGTGTGACTCATCATCACAAATAACGCAATCAATTCTATTCTGTATCTGCCTGTGCTGATTGGTAATAAAAGTTAAACATGAGGAGTTCTCTCCTGTCTATTATTGTTTTTTGTTTGAATGTGAATATTGATTTTGATTATGTTGCAATTAAATGCTTCCAAAACACCAGCACGGTCAGCTTAGAACTTATGAAACCGAGCCAAGGTTGGAACATCATCTTGTGTATTAAGTGTATTACGTAATTCTACCCATTTCATTAAACTAAGTCTGTCTAATTTGGATGACATTATGAATATAATAAAAAACCGTAACGAATGTTCGGATTCTGCAGTGATTGGTTTCGCATTAATTACTTCTGATAAGTGATAATAAATGAGTGACCTCTTGTTATCGTATCGCTCGCATAGCAATGACCACGCCTCCTTGTAGTTAAATGATGAATCTTCAAGATTTGCAACGCCGCGTCTCCTTCAACATATGAAATTTAGTAGTGGAATTTGTGTATATCAGAAATACGTTCGTTATTGTGTACTAAAGCTTGAAAGGTATCTCGAAATTCAAGCCAGCGAAATATGCTCCGTCAAACTTAGAAATTTCCATTGGAGGCTATTTGAATACAATAGGAAAAGAATTGTGGTAGTGATTGCACGAGGACGCTGAAGACGTAGGATGAGATTAGAAAAGATTATTTGCATTTTCAATGAAAGTTTTTGCAGTTGCAATACATGAAATTTTATTCTGCTCATCAATCTCTGTGTCAAAATGTCTATTGTTCAAAACTTCTATTTCAGTTAGAAGGTCATGAAATCTAGCAGATAAACATTCCAGCTTACTTAATTTAAATGTTAACTCTACAAGTTCAATACCGGATAGTTGACCTGATTCCAATGTTGAAATATAGTTCTTAAACTTAATAATTTGATCTTTCATAGAACTACACCTTAGAATGGCTTCTTTGTATTTATTAACATTTTGTTCGTCTGACACAGTTGTCATTATTTGTGTTCATAAAATTCAAAATAAAAATAAAAACTTGCTCACTGGTTTACAGAGGTATCTAGGTTACCTTATCTTACTCTCTTCAGTTCGGCGACACCTGCGGCAACAAGAACAGTACAGCTGAAAAATAAACTGCACACTGTATGCTATATCACCGCACCTGGAAATTTCGACAATACGGGTGAAGAACAAGAAATTACTTTCATGAACCTTTGAATAGGATGACAATGAAGAATTGCTTAAAATCGTGATTGTAGAGCTTTAAGTTTTGTTGAACTTGCCATACTAGCCTATGCGTAAACAACAGCCCGATATTCGGGTGGTCCACTAATCTTGTTGATTTTACAACTGAGAAGGAAAATAACTTGAAAATATTTTTGTTTGAAGAGTTACGATTATGATTGCCCCTTGTGAACATAGTGGTACTGTGGAAGCAATAAAATGATGATGGATTGGAAAAAATAAGGATTGTGATTTGGTTTAAGTAGGAAAAGAAGGATGAGGACACTTAACTAGAAGAAAAAGAAAGAAAACCCGTTTATTTGCGGTAAACATGACGCAGTGATCGAACACAAACACCTAAAAGGACAAATTGGGGGAAAATATGTGTCACATCCACGCAAAACGGCCATCGCTCAGCTTAATGCTACGACCCTATGCGAGACAGAGCCCCAGCGCTGGTTTTCAGCGACTGCCGGTCACTCTGTGGAAGATTGCTGCCGTTGTCGTGACTAAGTCTTGCTGTAGCTTAGCCGCCGGATCCTGACGGTATCCAATTTTGGATGAGGCACGTGCTCCTGACTATGGGGAGTAGTGACTTTCTGATTTAGGTTTGTTGAATATTTTAGGAGAATAAAACCCGAGACTTGTCATAATACTTGATATATATTGTGGCGATATAAAAACGTGAATCGTACAAAAGATAAAATGTTAACAGATGACAGAATCAATTTTCAAAAAGGTAATTTATTACCAGTACTATAAATGTCGCGTTCAGTTTTGCCACTAATTTTGGCGACGACATTTTAAAGATGAGCCGCGACGGGTGTTGCAATTGCAATAATGACGTGTTGTGCTTGGGCGGCGCCAATTTTATTTTTATGATACACTGATACAGCTATATATTATATTTATGATACTTGGTATATTTTCAATCTATGATCTGTCATTAAAGTCAAAACAGATCCTGTTTTATGATTAAAACAGCACCTGTTTTCATCTGTATTCCTCATACATATTAATGTATGAGATTATGTTTGTGTGAAGGCTTGTGCAGACAGGCGCGACCTTTTTTTTGGGTGGGAAATCATCAAATGACTTCTCCCGCTGAGCGGGAGGGCGTGTCAGACTTTTACTGAATAAAACCCTCCCGTGTTCCTTCAGTTGTGTTCCACGGTTATCTCTGTAGAATTACCCCCGACCCTGAGGCGTCGGCCCTATTGGACCCCGTCATTTTGTGCTGACATCTCTTTGAGGCGCACGTGGGACACGACGCACCGTCGACCCGGGCCTGGTCCTTACCGAAAGGCGAGCTACCCATTGCTCGCCGTCCGCAAGCCCGCGCCTGCGGTAGCCGGGAATCAGCTTGCGATTTCCGACGCCCAGGGCGTCTCCTGCAGCGACTAGGGGCGTGAGGGCGCAAGGCTCTCTCCCTCACGCGCTCCGCCTCTTCCTTCGCGAGTATTACTGCTTCGCAGAAGGAGGTGACGGCTTTCCATTCCCTCTCGCCCCGTACCATGGCCTGGACCAGGGCCGGACGCGAGAGATCGCCGCCACCGATCGCCTGCGAGTACACTGCGGTGCTCCGCCCATGACCGGCGCGACCTGCGACTAGAATCGCTCGAGGCACCGCTCGTCGCGGCGCCTTTGTGTCGCGTCCCGTACCATGCCTGTTAAAAATATGACTTACAATCATTACCTCAAATTGTCGAAGTACACACATCAAAAAAGTCTAAGCAACAAATACAAATTAAAAATTTTCAATGTGTTTTCGCATTAAATCCTTAGTATTTCTAATTTATATTATTTTTTAATGCTTTTTTTAAATGAAACACCAATTGTTTATTTTTTTTAATCTTAATTAACAGTAATTACGAGTAAGTACTGTAAGTACGTAGTGCAAAGTAAAGTGCCTAATCAACTAAACTTAAACTAAAATTAAATGGTTGTACAAATATTGCATAAATTAATACAAAGTGTGGCTTCCTCTGTTATTGAGAACTTTACTGATTATTCATAGAATCGATGAGGCTGTTAATGTTATCCTGCGGTAATTACTCCCAATGAAATTTTAGGAAGTCCATCAGTTGTTGGGTGGTTGTCACTCCATCCAAGTCCTTTAAAACACGTCTCTGAAGCATGTCCCATGCATGCTCGATGGGGTTGAGGTCTGGCGATTGTGCAGGTCAAGGCAATACCAGGATGTTATCCCTTGCCAAGTTTGTGCGACGGGACAGACGTAAGGCCTTAGAACATCCTCAACGTAACTTACAGCGTTCATCTTACCATTTATAAAAACGAGCTCAGTTCGTCTGTTCTTCATAATACGCGCCCATACCATAACTGTTGAGCCGTTGTATGGATGCACTTCCTGAACGCACCTCAGTCTTTCAGTATTTCCAGGACGACGCACGGTGGATCGAAAATCGGCTGTAGAAGACATAGGATCTCGATTTCTTAAATGTTATTTTTTTTGCTGGAAATGACGAAATGACTTCTGCTGATCATTACTGTTCTATAAAATGTCACATGAAGTAAATGTGTGCACAAATGGAAGAGTTATAATTTATATAAGAAAAAAATGTATGGAGCTAGTATGAAAAATCGAATTATCTCCTAAACGGCATGTTTAACGGTAATATCCTTGGAGGTGGTCATAGTGCTAATTATTTATAATTTTGGTTGCGGATTTGACGAAAAATTTCATGCCGTTTTTTTTAAAAAATCGTCAAAATATTTTCATTTGTTTTTTCATATGAAACGATTCCTTTTAGTGTTTATGTTGAAGAACACGGACTTTTAACTACACGTAACATAAAATAGCATCACTCCTATATTTCCGAAGGAGTTGGCAGAGGTTTATAGTACACCCACACGTAGACAACTATGTTTGAGCTAGATATTTATCAACACATCATGAGTTTTAAAACTTTTCATACAACCAAATTACCAATTGTTTACTCTTCTAATGAGTTCGAAAAGAAGTGATTAAGTAACTACACTGATTAGGTCTTCTAATGAGTCTTTATAGGTGATTTAATGATTTTCAATATCTCACAACAATGCCAACTATGGATTACATTCAACTTTTCCTGATAAGTAAGCTAATTTTTTAATTAGCAGTGGTATGAGTTCTAAGAATAGTTAGTGACAATTATAAATTTTCATTAGCTAATGAGAAGATAACTAATGAAGGTAGTTACCTAATTATTATTTGCCATCTAATTATTATTTACTAGAAGGGTACCTGATACTAGAAGGGTAAGAGTGTACCGTCGCGACGGTACACTCTTACCCTTCTAGTATCAGGCTTGAACCCAAATCGAGACTCATTGCAAAATAAAATTTTCGCGAATTCCGTGACGTATCGGTGGGCACCTAATTGGCCGTCGTGCTCGTAGGCCATACTCATGCAGTCGATTTCGCACAGTTTGGCAGCCAACAACAACACCACTTGAATTTTGTAGCCTTAAACCAATCTCTCGGGCGGTTAACATTGGCTGGCGTCTTGCAGTCAGTTGTATGGATCAATCTTGCCGTGTGGTTGTAAAGTTGTACACCTTTCTCGACCTGGGTGTTGCTCAGCAGGATCTCCCGTGTTAGTGTAACGCTGATGAAGATGGCAAATAACGCTTCTGTTGACACCAAAGTACCGAGATACCTGAGATTGACTTCTTCCCGCTTGCAACATCCCTACAGCTCTTTGCATTTCATCTGCGTTCAAATGACGTCGCTCCATGACGTAAAAAAATTCTGAAAATCGAAATTTGTTAATTTTTTTTTTCAAATTATTGTTTTAATTCTTAAAATTGATACAGTTTACAAAATGTTAATAAACAAAGAAAACGCTATAAAATTCGAACAAATGCATTCGCTTTTGAATTTGTGAAAAAAAACAAATGATTTTGGTTTTTTTTTTCAACCAGCCAGTATATCCTCTAGATCAAAAAAGTTTACATAGGTATTACCTACTTGGTGAGAAATTATATAATAAGTGATTAATAATTTGAAATAGTATGTGTTGCTTAGACTTTTTTGATGTGTGTATGTGCGAGTAAAAACAGTGATATTTACTGTACAGCCAGAAAGATAATATTATGATAATATTAACCTCTTGTAGTCTTGTTTAATGTCACGAATAGGAGAAATCATAAGCAGGCTATACTACGAGCGCAAATGAGATAACAAGTAAATTAACTGACACGACCACACATATCACAACCACGAGCATTTTTTTCATACTAAACTTTCTAAACTTTCTCGGTAAATAAACTTTATTTCGTGATTATCTTTAGTGTATAGAATCTGACTCAAGACAGTGTCGAATGCCTTTGCGAGATCTATGAATACGCCTAGGCATCGACGGCCCCGGTCAACGTGACCAGAAACAAGATTCGTGAGGAGTTCGACAGCATTTTCCATGCATCTACCCTGTCTAAATCCGAACTGGCGGTCCGATAATAAATTGTTTTCTTCGGTAAACTTCACGATACGTTTATTGATTACTTTCTCTAGTATTTTAGAGAAAATGCTGAGCAAGGAAATTGGTCTGTAGTTATCAGGAGTCCCTTTTGGCCCTGTCTTGTGAATTAGAGACACCAAGGCAGTTTTCCATTTATCCGGGAAGACTCCTGTTGACATGCTCAGATTGAAAATGTGCGTAAAAGGCTCCAAAATTGAGTGCCTTATATATTTGATTATTGTAGCCTTGTATCCGTCTAATCCAGGAGCGCTCTCGTTTTTTAGGTTCAGTATAATTCTTTCTATTTCGTGTATATCAGTAGGCGCCAAAAATATGGAGTTACTATTTGATACTCTACATCTGGTTTTTGCGGCTAGCTCTTCCTCAGTCGTAGACAGATTTTGTAGAATTTGGTCGGCAAGGGTTTTTCCTACAGATGCAAAGTAACTATTGCAGTGGTTCAAAGATGCCTTGATGGAACCAGCGGAAGACAGTAGTTCTTGTGGGGGGGCACTTTTCCTCTTTGGCATCTCGGTTATATCTTTGATAGCGCTCCATAATTTCTTAGGGTTGTGCTGATTTTCTTGAAGTTGTCTGCTGTTGTAATTGTTCTTTACTTTCCTGAGAAGGTCGATAAGGAAGTTCCTATACCTCTTGTAAGAAATGTTCAGTATTTCATTTTTCGGGTCTTGTTTGACTTTTAAGTGTAGGTTGTCTTTAAAGTGCATGCAGCGCACCAAACCGGGTGTGATCCAGGGCTTCAATATAACTTTTGTCCGACTTTTCTTTAAATTTTGTGTGTTTCTTGAGGTGGCCGCGCCGAGAATATCTTCAAAGGCTTTGAGTGCTTCGTTCACATCACGACTACAAGTAACAGGAGACCAATCTTTGTCGTCAAGATCTGCAATAATAGCAATATCGTGATCTGTCAACGAAGATTTGGCGACGATACCAAACACTGAGACACAATTTTTCACGTAAGCATGGTCTAGGCAGGAGTTTCCTCGGGTTGGCTTTGTGATCGCAGGTAACAGTGCATGCTGTGCCATTAAGCATTGGTACTCGGCATTTTCTCCACTAGGATTGTCGGCGAGTATGTCAATGTTTAAATCTCCTGTGATAATCAGCACCGATTTCGACTTTATTTGATTTAAGTTCTCATCTAGTGACGATAAGAAGTTTGACAAACTACTAAAAGAAGGGGACCGGTAAATGCCGAATAGATTAATAGTGCCACCAAAACGAACCATAAGACAGTTTGCATCGTCTATCTCAGGCTCAGTAACAACGACTTCATGACGTTCCTTTACATAAATTATGACACCTCCTGCTTTGTTTATAAATTTCGTTGTGTGATATGAATTATATCCCTCTAGACTTCCTATACTAGAATTTTCGTGCAACCAGCATTCTGTGAAAACGATAGCCTCAAATTCGATATTTAAACGTTTTAAGGCTACAACGAAAGAAACAATTTTTTTTGCGCACTTCTGATGTTTATTGTAATGCACTTAAAGTTATAATCCTTTGTTACAAGGTCCTGACAGTGTTCCAGGTCGGTCAGTGAGTGACAGTTGATGCATAGAGATTTTTCAATATTCTCATGAACTTCTAGGTTATCCACGGAGAATGATAAAAATAATAAAAAAATAAAAAATGTACGAAGATATGCTTACTTCTGTCACTCATTCTACGATACCGTTGGGATCTGCAATGTTTTAAACTAGGACGTATTGTTTTGTGTGTAGTGGATATATAATATGTTAGGTGTGTGCAAAAGTGTCTAGCTGAATAATAGTAGCAATAACAGCATGTTTACAAGAGGTGAAATTGATACGACAACCAAAAGGCGACACATTAACAAAACAAAGAAACTAAAAATAAAAGTTAAGGTAAAAGTAAAAGTGGCACCGGAACGCGTATTACATAACAGCTCGTCTACGAGATTATGCAGGAGTCCATGACTACAAATTTGCTTCTTCTTGTGTTGAGAGAACTTGTTGATTTGCCTGGTTGAGGTGGATCTCGATGTCTGCTGCATTGCGAAGTCGAATAGCCGGTGCACCTTCCTTCTTCCGAATGTTAATTTGTCCGTTCTTGACCCAGCAGAACTTGAAGCCGCAGTCAAAAGTTCTGGACCTGGCTTCACGAAAAAGAAGACGGTTCTGCTTGGTGAGGTGTTCGTTGATGTACACTTTGCTATTGTTACCTTCTATGTTTAAATCGGTGCTGTTAAGTTTACGTCTGGATTTTGATGCTTTGATAAGTTCAGTCTGCTTTACACGGCGGGACAGACTCACAATTATTGGTCGTGGCAGTTTAGGGTTATGGTCACTAACTGTGCTAGTTTGACGTTTACCGGCGCGTGTTACCCAGTCAATATCATTGTCTTTGAGCTCTACTCCGATTTTAGTGGCTGTCAATAAAGCGATGTGTTGTAAGTTTTCGGACTCGGCTATTCCCATTATTTCGATCTCATAAGATAAGGCAGCCTGTGCTTGAGAATTTATTTCTTCTTTGGGGTGGAATACGGAGCTTTCAAGGTCAATAATTGTTTTCCTCTGTTTCTCTTCGAACTCGACATTGATATGGCGTGTCTGTGATTGAAAATCCTGTAACTGTTTTTCCAAGTGGCTAATAATATCAGCATTCTCAGTTTTCTCTTTTTCCAGGTTTAAAACCTTAGCAGAAGTATCCTCGTATTGTTTTCGTATAGAGATAACGCTACCCTCTAGTTCAGATTTTGCATTCTCGAAGGAAAGGCATTGCTTTTTAGGAAAAGCTACATCGCCGATCAGCTTGGAAAAAGTGGCTTCTTGATCACTTTTCCGTAAATTGAGGAACAATTCATGCTCGACCTTCCAGTTTGTCAACATTTCCAGTAATTCAGTTTTGAAGGCGCTGAATGCGGGTATTGGGTCTACTTCTTCATTTGGAGAATCCTCGAGGCGTTGACGCTTGCTTCTCCGTGCGGTGACGTTGGGTGGAGTTATTTGCATTTTGAGGCAGTGTTAAAACTTTGCGTGTCTAATTAAATTAAAATACAAACAAAAAAATGGAAATTTGTACAAAAAGAGATTGAGGCGTGGGAATCGAACTCGAGCGCTCAAGTGTGCGGTAATATACAGCGTTACGCCGCAGAGCCAGCCGCTCATTTGGGTCCCTTCGCGAAATAGGTGATAATTTAACTGCACAAAACGTTAACGATTAGGTACAAGTATTAAAGAATGTTTCGTTAAATTCAAAACCGAGTTACAGTTATTGTACAATTTACAAATACCTCGCCACTTGGGTGTCGCGGCCGGTCGTGTCGTCAATTCACTCGCTTTTGGTAACGCTATTATGAAAGCTTACGGCTTTATCCTATAACTGCACGTGACAAGCCCTAACGGTAAAATTATGTCCATTTATTTTGTATGCCCTTAGTCTAATATGGTTCCACTGAAGACTGTTTCACTGCCAATTTTTTAATTATGTGCCTCGCTGCTTATCGCTAAGTTTGTCAAACAAGTACATACGGTTTTTCATAATCTCCATCCCATAAAAGGGATATTCGCTTTCAGTGATTCCACGATCTGTCTTTCATGGATTCATTTATTTCCACACCGTTGGCAAATATTCGTTGCCAACCGCATGACTGAGATTCAGTCAAACTTATCTATACCTGAAACAAAAGGTTGAAACAAAATATATGTCTTGCGATTTCTACTTTAGTTACCTTACGCTCCGTTAACTCAAGTCTCTGACCTTGAAACTGCTGAGCCGCGATTCTTCGCGAGTTACAATTCAAACACTTTCTTAACACAACACCTTTGCAGTCGTTGCCTGCCTATGAGGTTGACGCACCTGTGAACCTTCATAAAATATAATAATGTTATTGTATGATATCTAAAAACGTATACGTGCGTAATTGTATTACATGTGAATTATATCAACTAAAATGTTATGCTAAATTGCCTGAAATGCGTTAACCGTCGTTCATAATAATAATAAGCTGGTCAATTAGTTTTAAGTAATATATTGGGGGGTCATCAGGATGACTCGCCACCGCTTCGCTAGGCTACAGGCATTATTGAACAGGTATACCTAGGAAGGGACGGAGTCATGCGTCGCGTTGGTACGCACGACAACCGGAACTTTCAAGCGTCCCGTTGTTAAGTTGTGTCCGCTTCCATCGCATCAGTTTAAATTTAACTCATCAATTAGCACAGATAAAAACGCATTTATCTCAATTATAATATACATTTAGTGTGTTTTGAAATTGTATCCGCATTTTTTTCTTTATTTACGTCAAAATATTTGACGTCACTTCGCTTTAACTTGATATCCTTCCCTTATAATTTTTTTTGTCTTTCGAAAATCTTACGGATTTCCAAGGGGTTGAGGCTTTTCGCGCCAATATCATTCAAAGTCAAAGGCAAAGCATTTATTTCTAATAAGCTTTTAGCAATAAAAGGCACTTTTGAACGTCAACATTTACATTAAAAAAAGAAATGATATTAGGCGCCCCTGAAGCGGTCCAGGGTTGCAGTACATAAATAAGCAAACACACTGCTTACGGAAAAGAAGAAATATATTGTCCAAAAGTTTATACTAATCACAAGACACAGATAAGACGATAGAAGGCGAAATGAAGAGCACAGAAAGAAAGCGATAGGCCCAGTTAAAAGTTAAACACTACCTAGCACGTCAAGGTACAAATCTTTAGCAAGCACTGGATAACAGTTTATATGCGAATTATTGCTACTGTCGAACGTTACGGGGTATACGCGAGAGCAACATGCGCTTACGACCAGTGAAGATTCTCGACTAATGTCTTCGAGCGCCGTGAGTTTGAAAGAGATAGATAGACAAGGCGCGGGCCCTCGCTCACGTAACCGGTCGGCATTCTACATAACTACATAAAAAAATCGAATAAAAACTTATCTGTTTGTACTGATGTTTTGTTCTTAAATTTATACTATAAAGAAAGTTATATAATAATATGAGAAAATATGGTTTTAAGCTATATACATATTAGATTTAAGTGCATATGGCGTATTAAATACAATTTATAAATTTTGTGTAAATACTACCTTATAATTAAAATAAATATGAAATAGAAGCAGTAGCTACGCTACGCCCCTTCCAAAAGGTAGTTTCGCATGGAGAAGGGGCAAGACACTCCACCTCGTTTAAAATGTTTTACAATATTTTGTATACATTATTTGTATTTATTATTTTTATATGTGAAGACGATGCACCATGAATAAAAATACTATATATAAGCAAGCAGTATGATTTTGTCTAGACTGGATTGTCCTATGGAGCTGGACCATCACGTTTCCAAACATTCCTATCTTAAATATCCTCTAATTTGTATTTTGTTGTCGGGAAGATGTAAATATGCTAGCTGCGCGGTAAACTCTGATTGCGCGATGCAGGATTTGTGTGATGCGTTGTTCGCATGTGGCGGTGTAGATACTGCCACACATGCATTATATTTTCATAAATGAATTGGCAAGGTACTGTCATAATATTAATCCCTTTAAATAGTTCCCTGAGAGATTCGCGACGAGGAAGATTGTATGTGGCTCTGACAGCTCTCTTTTGCAAAATAAAAATGGATTCAATGTCAGCAGCCCGACCCCACAGTAAAATGCCATACGACATAATGCTGTGGAAGTAGCTAAAATAGACCAAACGCGTGGTTTCTACATCTGTTAACTGTCTTATCTTTCTAACAGCATAAACGGCCGAGCTAAGCCGCCCCGCAAGAGATGTTATATGTGGTCCCCATCGTAATTTCTCGTCCTCGTCCAGTGTGATTCCTAGGAAAACCGTCTGATTAATAAATTCCAGTTTTCTCCATTCAATATGACGTCGCATTTGCTACTTCTAACATAAGGTCGTTTAAATCGAATGCATTTGTTTTTTTTTCATTTAGTACCATATTATTTACCGTAAACCAATCTTGGACTTGACGAATCGAGTTATTCACGTCGTCCAGATTTTGTGACCGTCGGTCTATTTTGAAGATCAAAGATGTTCATCTACAAATAACACCATCTTCGGTTTATTTTGAAGTAATTGGGGTAAATCATTAATGTAAACTAAGATGAAGAATGGACCCAATATCGATCGATTCGGTCAGAGAGTGAATCTAGGGTATGGTCACTTGCCCTTTTAATAGTTCACGCGACTTGCCTATTTTGGATTTACTCATACGTCAGTCAAACATAACCATCTCTCGCACGCGCTCGGCCTGCATCCTTTAAATATTATTTTTAAATGGTCTAGTGAATCCATTTTAATCACATGAGTGCGGTGTGTTAGAAATCTGCTAAATGCAACGTATATAACCCGCAACATAGCAACATAGCAATAAGGTTGCTATTGGGTTGCTGCTGTCAGGGGTAAATTAATAGTGAAGGGACGTTTCTATAATATAATCAACTGTGGCAAATAAAATTACACATAGTTCATTTGTATATGCTACTAATAGGTATGAGAAATATCCTCACGCTAGAGTAATTTTGTAAAATAGATTAATAAATTATATTTCTGACTTGTATGAGGACGGACAAGCTGAAACAACTTAAAAAAAATTTAAATTATAACAGAACACGGAACACTGAACACGAGCGAAACTATTGTAGTATTGTAGCGAAAGTTTTTGGCAAAAAAAACTGTGTGCGTAGGCGCAACGCAACAAATGCTGTGATTAGCCTACGCAACGATAAGCAGTCGCATTCCTACTCTCTCCTTCCTAATTCTCTGTATTACTGGTAGCGTAGCAATAAGTACATAGGGTGTCCGACTTGATGTGTAGCCGTGTTTACACACTCATACAGTCGCAGTTTGATGCTAAAACTTGAGCACATTTTTCTCAGCGACGTACATGTATACATACATAAACTCACGCCTTCTTCCCATAGGGGTAGGCAGAAACGACAGAACGCCACCTGCTACTATCGTTACATACTCCTTTGGTCTCGTTTACGTTCATACATATGGTCTTACACGCGCGCCGGTTGCGAGTACTACGCATCTGACCTTTCTGAAGAACATCACCAATAAGGTCACTATATGTCTTCCTAGGGCGTCCCCTCCCAGCGTTTCCACTCTCATCTGCCTTGTAAATACCTTTTGTTAGTCTCCTTTCATTCATCCGCTCAACATGACCAAACCAACAAAGCATACTCTTTTAAATTTTTGTCACTACATCTTCTTTTAATCACACCGTTGCCTTATCACATCATTCCTCAGCCTATCATTCAAAGTCACACCACACATGCTCCGCAAGGAACGCATTTCCACAGCATTTATTCTGCTTACATGCTTCTTTTGCCACACCTTACATTTACTTCCATACATAACCGTAGGCATCAGCACACTATTGTGAACAGCCAGTCGTGCCTTCATGGACATCAACTGGTTGGTCACAATTTCATGTGTAGCGCCATTCACTTTATTTCCCGCATTCACTCTCCTTTCCACATCTCCATCAATATTTCGATCCCTTGTAAACAGACTCCCCAAGTATACGAACTCACTAACTTGCTCCACACTCTTATTATTTATTTTCACACCACACATCGATACATCCTCTTCTATTTAAAACACCATGACTTTCGTCTTGTTTACTTTTACATTCATTCTTTTCATCTTAAATGCTGTTCTGTTCTCAGCGACGTAACCGGATTAATCTTGGACTGTTCAAGTAAATGGAACTGAAAATATGTTTAGAGGATAAAACGTATTTTAGTAGGAAAATCCGCAGTTAAAGTGATTTACTCTCGGTCCGTACCATAGCCTGGCCCAGGGGCGGACGTCAGAGATCGCTGCCACCGATCACCTTTGCGAGGACACGGTGGTGCTCTGTTCAAGCCGGACAGACCAACACCGTATGCTACACGGTGTCTTCCGGGCGATCCACAAAATGGTGACACCCGGGCGTTTCCTCCAACCTTATGCGAAACAGTAACCTCCCGAAACAACCGTGTTCGGTGAGGACCTGTGTCAGGCGGAAGGTAAGAACTCCGTGGTGCCTCTCCAACCACTCCTCAAAGAGGGGGCTATTCGCCGCAATTGCATGAATATTGGATTTTCGCCTATATTCATTAAATATGGGCTGACATGCTCATTAATAATTTCTCCTACATATCTTGCACTAGTGAGCGTACCATTTTCTATCAGCACTAATTCCATGCGACTCTGAAGAGATTCCAGCACAAACCGTAACAGATCCACCGCCGTGCTGCCACGATCACTTCCATTCCGTGTAAAAAAAAACTGTGCTCTGTTAATGTGCTAACATCTGTACGATGTTATATATAAATGTACTTAATCATCTTCAGCTCTAGTGTCAGTGAACTGTAACGCGTAAATTCATAGTAAAACGCCGCGAAACTTATCATCATTATCGTCACTAATAAGTTGTTAAAAAGTTAAAATGTATAGTTAAGATAATAAATAAAGACAAGCAACGACGATAAACGTGACCAGTGTCAATGACAAAACATACATAATTTAATAAAAAATACAATACAAAAACAAAAGTGAAGTGTCACTAATTAGTGTGGCAATTTTATTGCCAAATTTATATCAATTCTTTGGTCTACGGTCCTCTGAATGTCTAAAAAATGAAGCTTCTAAGCAAACGCAATAAAAAAAAAATATTGCGAATTTATGAGACATTTTATACTGGCAATTTATCCAAACCTAGGTTTCAGCCCAACTAAAGGAAAATTAATTTATTACATACTAGCACTTCGCCCGCGACTTCGTCCGCGTGGATTTCGAAAAAAAAAGTTGCCAGATGTTCATCAGACATAATTTCGGCTTCTAATGGTAAAATAATTTTTCAAAACGGTCCAGAAGTTTCGGAGCCTATTCAATACAAACAAACGATCAAATCTTTCCTATTTATAATATTAGTATAGATTTTTTGAGATAACAATTTGACATTTGTAGTTGGAGAATTTACCGTGACGTACACGTAAATCGATGTGTGGGTGAACATTATTTCAGCTTAGCAAAGTTAAGTTTGTAAATTGGGGTAAATTTATCCCGGCAATGGAACCCTCCATTGTGCTGGGTCCGGGCTGGCTGGTTTTTTAGGATTAGCTTTAGTTTGTCGTACTTTCGCCATAGACGTTAAAATTGGTTATGCATAAACAACGCGCTTCTGCCGACGCGACGCTCATATTTTACAAGATTTATTCATACAAGCTAGGATTTACTTACTTTTTCTACCGGTTTAGATTATCGAAGATGCAAGAACGAAGGATGCGTCAAGTGACGTAGAAATGAGCCTTTGGTATGGTATGTTTGTGGTTAAAATAATCAACGTATTACGTTTTTTTTTTTCAATATCTATGCATAAATATCGAAATTTTCGAAAACGTAATAATAATACATAATATTATTCCGATGAGATACAACTTTTCGAACGTTTTGGTCATCGTTTGCCAAAAAAAAAGAACAAAAAACAATCCGCGTACAAACTCAAGATACTTAATTTATATTCCTGCTGTATTCCTTTATTAATACTGTCAAGGTGATTATAAAAACAAAAATGAAGAAGTTAGCCACGAGGAGATCATTAACTAACGTAATAAAAAAAAACTGATTATTATTTGATGATTATAAAAAAATATAATAACAAATATTTCAAGCAACCATAAAAATAAGGAAATTTAAATTCACTGAAAGGATCAGACTTCATCAGACTACTTTCAAGAAGCTTATCTGTATTTATAGCAATTAATTTTGTGGTAATAATATGAAAATGAATCATCAGACACGTATTTTTTTCGCGAGGGTCTCCCCTGTTCTTGTCAACACGTTAATAGCTCAGATTATGGTAATTTTTCGTAATTATACTGTTTGCTAATTTCTTCATTCGTTTTCTTCGCCCTTGGGGACTTGTTTATATAAATCATATTTACCTCAATATTTCAAGAGCACCTTTGATGAGAAAGCAATATTTAGGAATTTGTAGAGGACAAAAGATGTTTTTTTTGAAGGACGATATACTGCCTACGTATTGCTACTGGCTGGTATATCAGATTTTGTACAGTAAGCGTTCAAAAGTGCATAGGCACGTTAACAGTCGTACTGCTGTGAACTCACAGTACGCTTGTATGTGTTTAAACGACACACACCACAAATATCGCAGTTTTGCACACACTGACGTAAAGTCGCGTACTCGCGTCGCTCTGCACGAAACAAAAATATATTGCCGTCGCTTTTGTTTGATACACATCATGCTCGTGACCATGCGGTTTAAAGCATGGCTGAAATTCGAGTTAATCTAATATGAGCTGGTATCAGTAGGCAACAAGCGTTGGACTGAAAAGCAGTCGGCTTAGGTTCTGATCTCATAAGATGCAGCACAGTTTTATTGCCAACTTTTTAATTTGGTTTGCAATAATTTCAATATGCAAAAAAGTGCTGCTTTTTTGTTATTGCATTAAAGGGTTTTGATTTAAAAAAAAGAGTTACAAGTGATAACAAAAATAAAAGGATAACAAACCGATACGATTATTTATAATATCTTCTTCAGCCAAAGTGCAATACTAGGAAATCCCACTGCAATACTAGGATCAATCAACTTAGAAGCAATTTGTTTTTTTTGACATGTGAAATGTAAAAAAATATATAAGTAGATTTATTTTTAAACAATAAGCTTCGATCTTTATTTTCCAAAATAAGTGGTTTTATATAGAATATAGATTACATGTTGAGGATAGCTTAGCTTAAGTATTCAGTTTCTATAAGAAAAGAAGATTGAAACTAAACCACAATAATTTATAAATATATAATCACGGATATAGCGTAACATACAGGATAAACTATTTCGAAACTTCAAAGTTTTTAAATTCCTCACCCGCGCTCTCTGCGGCCTTACTTAAAACTAATGTAAAAGCATGCCCTTTGGTGTTTAGGTTTCAGCATACAAACCCCCAAGCTGTTATAAAAGTTTTTAAAGATCTTAAAATTAAATCGACAGAAGATCTCTGGCGAATGTCTGTTAAAGTCTGTAGATATCTCATCGAAACCCTTGCGCCCTATTTAGCTTTCATATTTAACACCAGTGTAGACCAAGGAGTCTTTCCGGATCTTATAAAACACAGTAAAGTGATCCCATTGTTCAAATCCGGTGATAGTAAAGAGCTCAATAATTATAGGCCTGTGTCAATTCTGCCAGTTCTCAGTAAGGTGTTTGAAAAGAAAAAGTTTTTTCCTAAACATAACTTCATATTTCATAACTTCAACTTTTTTAATAAAGATTTTGTATGTTTAGGTTTTTATTCTTGTATTAAAGGAGAATGGCAAAATGCATGTAATTTGGGACCCATTGATAGGGGTTGCGTATATTATGAAAACCTATGAATAATTAAAGAATGACATAAGACTAACAAAAAGCAAATGGTAAGTTGGTTAGAGAAGTTTGGAGAGAAAAGATATGAAAGGTAGAAGATTTTAACCTGAAATAATCTAAAAGTAGTTTGGGCATGGACTTATTGTTTTTTTTTTGTAGTAGAATGGCTTATTTATACATAATTACTTATACTCACACATGTATCCCGTGAGGGAAGGTAGCACCTGCTACAATTCTTACATAGCTACTACTTTTGCTTCGTCCACGCTCATACATACGAGTAATAAACGCGCGTTGCAGTACTACTTACCTGACTTTTTAGGACATCAGGTTGTTTTCTCCCGGCCAATAAAAATAATGCTGTATAAATCTCTATCAATAGATAGGTCTCTTTAGGTTTTTTTTCTACATCTGTTTAGCAAAATAAACCTGGTGTATAAGAAGTACTAAGGTTCTTTTTACATACTGTAGTGGAAGAATTGACTCGCTGGTATTTTCGGCGATAACTAGGCATACTTAATGGCGATTGTCGTCTTTATTCAAACTCGTATACCTAAACACATATACCATGCCGTCTAATGATGATTCATAAAACTGCTGGTGGTCGGATTAAACTAAGCTGAAAAAAGCAGGTATCAGAGAAAATAATAAAAAATCATCATAACAATATTATATTTAAATAATACAATTTTCAAGACATACAATCATTGTACATAATTATTTTCCTTTTATTTTACTGCCTCGTTGGTCTAGTGGACGCAAGGGCTACTGCTGAGCATGAGGTCCTGGGTTTGATTCCCAGGTCGGGCAAAGTGTTATTGGGTTTTTCTAATTAGAATTTCTCAGTAGCAGCCCGGAGTCTGGATTTGTGCCCCGTTGATGGCAATAGGCTCGCCCCCTATTACATGGGACTTAAGCATAACTGGCGAAATGTGGGTGTCCTTTAGGTACACCTCTGCCTATAACCTTCTTGGATTACAGGCGTGATGTTATGTTTATTTTCTTATTCATGCGTAGATAATCTCTTATTAAAATGTAATTTATTTAGCTAATTAAAAGCAAGAAGCTGGTGCAGAGACTGGTTGCACTGGTTTTTTGCATCGCCAATGTACCACAAAATGCTCTTAATATGAGAGCAATAGCCTACTGTCAGTGTTCCCATGGAGCACTTAAAATTATATTTTAATATGGCGCGACCCTGCAGCCTCTTATCGACTGCGATGTACGTGTAATAAGACTTGCTACCTATTTGCGTAAGTTGATTTCAGGCACATGGAATAGATCGGTGTTTGCCAACAAATATCCATTCTAGAGGAGTCTCATGCCGGCAAATTGCATACATTCCGTAGGCTCTTAAGTGCTCCCCTACATATATATCTTATCCCTTGCAAATCGTTGTCCAGAAGTAAATGCCGTAGTCTAGGTTGGTGTGCAGAATAGTCAGTACAAATGTAAGGCAAGTCGTCAATAAACCAGAAAATCACAAGAATGTCCCACGTTAGCCGTTGAACACAAACAATAACTTATAAATAAATTAATATCATAAATAATTTTTAATTCGCATCACCTTAAAACTATTTTTTTTTAAATATAGAACTCCTATAAACTTGGCTGTCAGTCTTACACTTTTTTTTAATTCTGTAAATTTTGGCTGCAAGTCATCCATAGTTTATAAAGAAATATAATTATAACTTCACGCCTGTTGTCCTCGAAGGGTAGGGGCTTGCGTCTATTGTCATCAACTGGGTATAATTTCAGACCCAAGGCTGAGAAATTCCTGATGGAAAATCTCATTTTTTCCGATCTGAAAATCAAACGCAGAACTTCATTCTTAACCGTATCTCTTGCGACATAGTCGATCACGACTTATGACGTTTCTTAAATAGTTTCGTTTTGAAACTAAAATATTATTTATTTAAAATGCAAGTGTATCAAGGGTCCAACAAACACGTGTGTGTTTATGATAATCCCGTCCGTTTTCCGGTCGTTGTTCATAATTACCGGCTAATCATCGGCGGATATTCCGGTTCACCTTCTCCCCACGGGCACCAGCTGCGACTGAGTAATTAACGTTAACAGAGCAGCTCCCAAAACGTATTCTAATTTAGACAGTATTATTCTCTCTGTATTTTAAAAGCTAATTCAGTCAGGTTAAGTATTCTGGCTACCTATATTTTTTTTACATTATGCTGCAAGTATAGCACATAGGTAATCGATTCATAATTTGCTAAAAGAGATGTTTTCGTGTAAAAAAGTAGGCGTTAGAAAATGTATACATCTTACATAAATATTAAGCAAAAGCCCAAATACGCTATGCTTTATCATCATTAAATTTTGTAAGAAAAGTTTAGTAAATAAAGCAATCCAGTATTTCCACCTTTTTCTAAAAAAAATTACATATTTGATTATCATAATGATATTACGGCTTACCCAGTTACTTAATTCCCGACTGTGCAATTTTGTGCTTGAAGTATTAAATAATCAAATCATATTACATCGTGTGTTACGTGCCTTGCCTACTACAAGTTATCTAAATAGCGACACGATAACCCACATACGTCATTCGAATGCTTCCGCATATAACTGCAACACATCAATTCGCTGAATCAACGAATCGACGGCGACGCCTCGTGTCGCCAAACGCTCACCTACTTCTACTACCGAATCTGCTGATGCCTTATCCACACCCAGCGATGATTTAGAGTGGTAATTTTAAGATGGAAATTAATCTCCGGCACTTCGTATTAGCATCGTCCGAATCCAGACATAGAAATTAGCATAAGTCTAAATTTGTAATTTTTACCCAATTAAAATCTTATATAAAAATTTCGGTTTTTCTTAAAGTCCCTCGGCTGCCACCTTTACATTTCGTGTGTAAATAGAAATACAAAATCCTCACGACACAAAATGTCAGCTCGTATAATGTATATCTTTGTTCCCTTTATGATAAATACAGCTGCCTAACGCCACACGGGTCTTAAGCAAAAATGTTCATTTTTGAGACCACAACATGTTACAACAATTTTAATTTTGTGAATGTATTTTTTTATTTTATTTTTTTCAGTTGCTTTAATCATGGTCTGGCTGTTTGAGTACTTTATGCGGCCTACCCAAATGTCCTTTCTTTGGTAATGTTCGTTGAATCGTTGAGCTCCTTAAGTTTTGTGTTGAGCTGCATGATTACTGACAAATGCGTGCACTGACTGGACAGGTCCACTCATTCTGTGTGGTTCTTTCCTCAAAAGACCATTTCAGACATCAATCTACATGGTCTTCACATGACCTGACCAAGATTATGTCTGGACTTTAAAAGAGACTGTGACCTCTGAGTTTGTTTCGGCCTTTCTTCTCAGAGTAGTCAGATAGGAAACGCCGATCTCATCTAGTTTTTAAAATATGTTTGACGTGTAAAAGTGTTTTTTAAACCTACTTACAGAAATAAAATCGTTTATCATTTATCAAAATAAATAGAAAGAAAAAGAAATAATAATAAACGAAAAGCATCCAGAGAGGCATTACGTGAAAATACATTAAACGTGTGACGTCACTTGATGCATGTCGTCACACGGATGTCGGCATCACGCTACTTATTACGAGCGTTTGATTTTATGTTATGAATTTGTATGACAAAACGTTTGAAAATCTAGTTTTACTGAAAAAGTTTGTAAACATTATTGTCAACTGCAGGTCAACAACCAAGAGAAATATGAATGTTGTTAGGAAATTTCATTTTACCCGTTCTCGCAATATACTCCTATTATACGATATATATTATTACTATTTTCTCAACTTTCCGTTTTTTTTATTATTAATTCGTTCATTAGTTTTATGATTTATACTGCATATAGTGTTTTTCAGGATGAATCTCTTGATATCTTGGCGGCTTGTGCACCTGCCATAGGAACTAGAGGCAAGAGCCCTCTCGTCACTTGCGCGGGGCAGTGGACCAATGCAGCTAGAGATCGAGCTGTGTCGGTCGCAGCTTCCTGAAGTTCTTGTGGTTGAGTGGCGGAACAGGCTTCTGTGCCCTTGTGCCAGCCTCGCTACCCTTGAGGCGTACCGACCAGTGCTCGACGAATGGCTCGGGAGGAGGCACGACTCCCTGTCATTTCAGGCGACGCAGGAGCCCTCGGGGCATGGTTGCTTAGCAAAGTACCTGTATCGCATAAACAGGGTGCTGGGAGGTCCCGGTGTGGCATACGCTGGCAGAGTGTGCCACTTAAGAAGAGCCGCGCCGTGCCCTCATCACTGAAGTAGGCAGTGACCTGTCGCTGCCGACCGTAGTGAATTCGATTGTCGGCAGCGAGGAGTCCTGGGACGCGGTAGTTTCCTTCTGTGAAACAGTGATCTCGCAGAAGGAGGCTAGAGGGAGGCAAAGGGAGAGAGAGATCTCGTCCACTCTCCGGCGCGTAGTGTTCTACGTGCGCCCCTCTTAGACGTTGTGGGGGAGTCAAACACCATGCTGGTACAATATGCATGAAATTGTTTAATATTCATGGGTTTCGTTTCCCCGTAAATTTTAGTAAGTGTTTTTGATCAGATCTCTAACAAGCAACCCTAGCTAGTGTGCGTGTTCAAGGTCAACTGATCTAAAACCATCTGTAATATGGATTGCACTCGCTTTTCTTCGCAAGTGATCTATGGAAATCGTCTAAATGGAATTACCCACAGGCCATGTTGGCACGATTCATGAAGCGAAAGACTCACTCATTGGCTCATGGCTGAGCTCTGGCTAACGCCTGTTAAATGAATATGCTAATATGAATTTGCAGAGCTTACTTTGTATAGGTCTTTCGTTTTCTTTCACCTTCATCATCGTCATCAAACCGATTCTCTTCCTCTTGTTCAACAGTTGCAACCATACATAAATCAGTAGGTAGTTGTAAATGGAGCGTGTATCACGTGGGTCAGTTCTTGCGTAGAGAGGATACTTTACGTGTTCAAAACAAGGTGATAATATTCTATATCGCGTGTTTATGTACAGGCAGTACTTTTCAGGTTACGACCGGGTCGCGTATATTCAAGTATGAAAATATTTAGACTCGGATACACGGGAAAAATGTGTTGACATCAGCATTCAACTTGTGATTATATTTATTACTCGCTTCTGTCAATGTCGAAAATTATGCCACGGAACATGCTGTCTTGACAAAAAGCAGCCTTTGTCCTTCCCCAGGAGGAGGAGATATCCTTACTTAAAATTTTATCGAAATCCGTTCCGTAGTTTAGACGTGAAAAGGTAACATACAATCACAGTTATAGATCGCGCCAAACTTCTAGACGCCTCTGAAGTTGGCGCGAGCTATATCAGAGGCGTCTAGAAGTTTGGCGCGATCTATACCTACTTTCGAATTTCTAATATATGTATGGATTAATCTTAATAAACTTCTTTGAAGTAACATTTTTTTTTCAAGAGCCCTACTGTAGGTGCTCCTTCTTAAATAATAAACTTCCTCTAAAAATCCAATTACTCATTTTAATGAAATAAAAAGCGAGTTAATTACGAATGAAATAAAGTAATGTTTCAAAAGCGGAATCACTAAATGAAATTGAAAAAACGACTTTGAGAGGCACATTGATTTACGTTTTAATGCTGACTATGACTTGGAAGCTTAGATATAATTTTAATCCAGGTTTTCAGTAATAGGTGACTCGTAGAAAAGTGAGTTTTTTTTTTACTTTGTGTACTTAACACAATCTATATACTAACAAAATATCACTATTCTAAATTAAAATCGCTTTGCGTGTCTGTCTGTGTGACCGCGTTGATCTTCTAAACTCTGCAACGAATTTTGATGCGGTTTTCACCATCATTTATACAATTTAGGAAGGTTTTTGTATTTAATATTTTAAAATAATATACAAAAACCTTCAAAATACTCGAAATACAAATAAACATATTAGCGATTTGAAACCTACTTGTTTGCTCATATGAAGATTTCACGATGGTTTTTCAAGTCGTAAAAACTGTGCGAGCAGTGGTGGATCGCTAGTATCTAGCAAATAAGACGTGGTTTTTGGTGTAATTATTATTGCCATAAAATGTTCGAATAATCATTAAATTGTTACAATTTTCGGATCGATACCTTTGTGTCGCGTGTGATTCGAGGGTTTACGAGTTTGTAACATCCATCGCGGAAATGTCGCGCCAATCTGAAAGAACCTTAACATGGTAATATCACTCTACAGCCGACGCAACTCGAACACTTTACAAGATTTATGCAGATTAACTGGGATTTACATATTTTTGCAGCGTCTCATACGATGGATGCTGCGACTGTCAGCAGATTTAGATAAGGCGTAGGTACATTTAATGGATGCTTGTGAAAAAGGAAAAACTCGTACTTCACCGTTATCTATTTTAAGGACTCATGAGCTCAGATACAATGTTAAGAAAAGAGAGGTACTAGTTTTTAAGACAGGCAATAAAACCTACCCGGTTCTTTGCAAATTCTTTGGTCAAGCTTAACGTACGGTATTATTATATAACAACTCCATTGTATAGAAAACAGGTGTACCTATGTATGTTTAGTGAAAAGCTAGATTTTTAGAGATAACAATTTAGCTATCAAAAGCATTTTCCTTTCAAATTTCATCTCTTTAAGACTTATTTATAGTCTCGCATGTTGTATTAATGGTCGAAATATAAACGGTTGTTTTAAAGTTTGCTACTGTGTGGTAACTTTTTAGCTAAATTTATATAAAGTTTAGTGTCCTACACAAACCACCATTTGGGATACTTGCGTACCCTGGGTTAGTTAATGGGTGAACTAGCCTCGTTGGTCTAGTGGTCGCAATCGCTACTGCTGAGCATGAGGTCCTGGGTTCGATTCCCAGGTCGAGCAACGTGTTATTGGGTTTTTCTATCTGGAATTTCTCAGTAGCAGCCCGAAGTCTGGATTTGTGCCCGGTAGATGGCAATAGGCTCGCCCCCTATTACATGGGACTTAAACATAACTGGCGAAATGTGGGTGTACTATAGGTACACCTCTGTCCAACCCTTCGGGGAAACAAGGCGTGATGTTAAGTTATGTAAGAACTTGTGGTGTGTAACTTTACTGTAAAATTGATTGTTGAAGGTTTTCGTTACACCAATGTCGCCTTTGTTTAATTAAAAAGTGTTTATTAGTCTGTTTCGTCAGGTTCAGTTAAATGATAAATAAAACTTATTTGTGTTCAATGTCTAAATCAAGTCTCGAATTGGCAAGTCTGATTTAAAATTAATAACGTGTCACATAAGTGATGTTTGCGACTTTACAACTGTAATATTGAAGCTGAAGTTACACAAAGATGAGAAAATCGGTAATTTGAAATTCAAATGTCAAATTAACAATTTTCTCATCTTTGTGTCTCTCTTTCTCATATTTGAAGATAGGAAAGCTTTCTACGATTGTACGTAGAAAACTAATCGGATATTTATAACGGAATGTCTAGAGGACAGACCACATAACTAACTCATCTTCTATAATCAGAAAACAACTGATATCAGCAAATATTCAAACTTTTAACTACAAGATGGAGCTCAAGGTAGCTTTGTGATACATGAAACCCAAATCAGTAAGCAAACACACCAGCGAAAAAAATTTATCACGAAACTTTATGTTACGAGTCACTAATACATCGCGGACTGTACCATCGATTGTTTACAGCGTGTCACCTTGATGACGTCACTTATCAGTAGCGCTGGTCCAGTATAGCTATTCGCAACCATACGATACGCTTCTATGCCGAATTGAACAACAATCAACGGTGTCAAAAGCGCCCTCTAAACGCTGTTCACAAATCGAAAACCCGAAAATTTTGTCAATTTAAATCAAACAGACGACCGCTATTCTTCCGACTATCGCGAGTATCACAAATCAGGTAACCGAAATTTTTCATTTTCGACACGATGACCTATCGAATAGTTGTGAATAGCTATGCTGTACACATGAACAGGCTGTGAGGAAACTGTTTTAAACACGCGCGATATTTGTGTTAAATACACGATTTGGATTTCGTTCAGGATGTTGATGGGTTTGCCACGCTTTTGTAGCGCATCAGGTATGTTTGCAGACGCTCAAGTGGATGGCTTTCAAGCGATACATTGCAAAAGAATAGCATCTCTGATGCTCCGCATATGGGGCAGTCCTAACAGCTTCCTGCAGCTTATTTCAGGTAGAATGGATGTGGATTGCCCTTTCATGGAGCATTAGACAAAACTACATGTGCGAGTAGTGCAGTCCTGATCCCTTCTTTTTATTGTTTTGTGTATGTTTATTTGTTGTGTTCTATGAATTATACATGTATGGATGATTATCTGAAATAAATAAATTGAATTGAATTGAAAAAGCGTGCGGATCTAGAGCACTTTCTAATTGTCAATTTCAATTATCTAAGAATGACTTACCTGCTGGAACAGAATTAATATTGGCAATTTTCGAAACTAAGCTATACGAGAAAAATGAACCTAACTTTTTTATTTTGTTATGTGCCAAAATCTGACTTTATCTACTAATTCGGTTGTTAATACCTAATAATGGTTTTTGGGCAACGTTTTCGTATGGCCAAAGCTGTGATGAGTAAGCTTACACGTATCTGACAGGACAGAAAAGTCTCAAATGTCACGAAGATGAAACTAGTGCGGACACTGGTTTTCTCGGTATTCCTTTACGGCGCGTGGACGATTCGGACAATAGATCGGAAAAAGATTAAGTCTTTTGAGATGTGGTGTTGGCAAAAATGCTCCGCATACCATGAACCGATAAAAGAACGAACAAATCTATCCTCGATCAACTTCGAATAAGAGATAGTCTAGTCTATCCACGATCTGTTACCAGAGGCTTCTCGGTTACTTTGGTCACATTGCCCGTCGGGAACCAGATAACCTTGAAAAGTTGGTGGTAATGGGCAAGGTAGATGGGAAAAGACCTAGCGGCCGGTCACCTAATCGTTGGTCAGACCAAGTAACCACCCTCACGGGACTCTCTGTCACGACTGCCCTGACAGAAGCTGAGAACCGAACGAAGTGGAAGAACATCGCACATAAAGCTACGAAGGCCTTTCAGGGACACGACCTTCAGTAATAAAGTAAGCGATCAAGAAGAGAATGTCCAGTAGTTTTGACCCAATCACGTTAAAATAGTTGCAGAGGGGAGAAAGGTCTATATTTGAGAACAGGGTTTTCTTTAGTCCAAGAGAGCCTTTAGTTTTAGCATACTCATCTTTACACTTGTAAGTAACTTGTTGCATTATTTAGATAAACGACTACGAACGTTTCTCTACTTCAGCTACTATGCAAAGCATCTAGAACGACAACATCCAACACAATCATTGAGATACAACACATATCAAGTTTACAACTCATGTTCACTCCACATTCCGGTGTCGTCTGAAGTGAGGCTGATCACTATACGAGTATATAACCTGCTTGTCTAAACTTCACTTAATTAGCTAATGTTTAGTTACTTTATAGCAGGAGACGCTAAGTCGCCTGCCCAACTTTTCGAACATACCAGTATGTACGAGAACTTGATCAGAGTCCAAGTTAACGCGAGATATCCATAACTATTTGATAAGTTGGCTGTTAAAGAAACGTCTGAATAGCATGTGTTATTCTAAAGCTGCACAAGATTAGGTAGTTAGTAAGTAATAATAAGGTCGTCGCTATCTACAGGAGTATGATAATATAGAGATAATTATTTTAATTCACACACAAATACCAAAAGTAACTGGCGAAATGTGGGTGTACTATAGACACACGTCGACACCTCTGCTTGCCCCTTACCCCGAGGATAACAGGCGTTATGTAAAATAGGTGTTAGTATTAATTCAGTATATGCACCCACTTACTTGGACAGCTGAACTCAATTAAAACCAAGACAATACGAAAACGGGGTACTTTCGTAAATATAGTGGTAAAACGGCATTAAATATTGAACGAACATCACGCCGCGTTAATGAATTGGTAATTTGTGAGCACAAATTATACAGCGTGTAAAAAGAATAATCACATAGCTGTTGACAACATAATACCTGTATAATAAACTAAGCATTATTGCTGTAAATTAATTGCTGGGAAATGACTGGTGTGGGTAGGTACAAAATGGAAAACTCGTATTACACAAATTTTTCATTTAAACAAATCATTGGGTGACATTTTTGCTTCCCTAAATAGTGATGAATTTCAAAGGACTAGGTAAAGATCGTAGCAGATGGCGTTCTGTATGGTCCGTTGGTTTGCACCTGTTATTGTTTATGGTTATTAGAACAATGGAAAATAGATTGAAAAGTTTCTGCTCCATTGTTGCCGAGGTGTTCACATTTTATTTTTTATTAGGTTTTTTTTTTTTTTTTTTTTTTTTTTTTTTTTTTTTTTTTTTTTTCTGCTTTTCCCCAGCCATAGGCTCGCCGGGACCTTTTTACTCTATAAAACCACATTCATTCAATTTCCATCATATATGCCTCTCGCACTATCATGCCTCATACGTTATCTTTCTTGTATCCTTCATCATTCTTTCTCATCCGGGTGGGACTCCCGTTACTTTGACTATTCTACTAATTTACGACTTTATTTTTGTCTACTTAGGGAAATAATTTAACCAAAAGTGTGACTATTTAATGTGTACATGTTTCTAAATACTTTTCGTTCAGCAACATTACATTTTTCTTATAATACAATACAGCTAAAACATTTATTGTACTCTATTTAATCTACGATACAATATTTTATTTTTATATCTATAAGCTTATAATAAATTTCTTACTCTATTAACAATTTTTATCTTATTCTAACATAGTATTCTGAAGGTCTAGTTGAAAGTTAAACAATAAACAATATTACTTGTTCACTCTTACAATATGACCTTTACTTAATTTCCAGGTTCCTTCCAGTGTTTATTTAGTCTAAAATGCTTTAACATACTTTTAATTATTCTAAAAATTCTTACTTAATTAACATCTATTTATTTCTAACATTACTTTTGAATTAACTTAACAATGTGCTTTAACCTTAGTCTAATGGTTCTTCCAAGTATTTACTTGTCTAAAAAATTACGTATTTTTAGTTGCTAATATTTAGAGTCCAGGACAATGAATGGTTTAGTTTTATAACTATTGAAACTAACTGTGACATTAGCATTTGTGACTCGGTGCATATCTATATTTCATATTGCATCTGTACTTATTCGTCAATAAAATATATATATATTAATGATATATATACTTATTATACTTTCTTATTCCGGGATTTATATTTGCTGCTTTAGTAGTTATTTGTGTAAGTGTCAATTGTTTGTGTGCATGTATTAATATGTCTATATATATTTAATATATACTTCTATATTAGTGTGTAAGTGTTTGTGTTCCACTGTGTGTGTGTGTGTGTGTGTGAGTCATTGATATGCTGTGTTTGCACGCGCGAGGTAGTCCCACTTCTTCCGAATCGGACACTCTCCACTGAACGCATTGTGCTCTGTATTTTGCAGCTTCGAGTGCAGACAATTACAGCACTGTGGCTCACTTCCCGCGGTATATTCGGCGCATTTGTCGCGCAGGTGCGGGCCTCCACAGTGGCTGCATTTGTCTACACTCTCTGTGCAGAATTTACGTCCGTGGCCGAATGCGAGGCACTTTGTACATTGTATGAGCGGAGACTGGTCCTCCACCCTTACCCTTTGCAGGTCCAGATAGAGGGCTCCAGCCTCCGTCATCCTTTGCCATATCTTTGGCCTTACTTGTAGGACTACATGTGAGGCATTAGGGTTTTTGGTCCTCTTTTTATACTTGATAGTTAGTCCCATCTCCTCTTGTTGTAGGCCCATGAAAATATCAGTATTTTGTGCCTGAAGGGCCTCAATTATTCCATCGTCGTCGCTTTCCATGAATACATCTTTCAGGACGACGAGAGGGTCTTTATTTCTCATGGGCTCTACATTTAAACCCTTACCGTGGCTTTCTAGTCTCTCTCTCACTTTATTCATTTCTGTCTCCGTTTCGCAGCCCAAGATGACAGTCTGGTTCTTTGCCTTCCTTGCCTTACTTACCTTAAGGCCGGTAGCCCTGGCGTCGACCGCCTGCTTCACCCTCGCCAGGACCTCGTCGGCTGTCTCAAGACTGCCTTCGCAGGTCACCGCCATCGAGTGAAGAGCCGGTCGACGCCCGGGCTTGGCTGCTACGGCACTGGCGTATGTTCTTGGAGCCAGGTTGATCTCTGTCGTCATCCCTTCTGCCATCTTGGTTAACAGCGTTTTCGCTTCGGTGACATTCCCGGCGACAGTGCTGACCAGATCCCCGAGGTGGGCCTGCGCACGCCCCACGACCCCCTCTGTGATTTTGTCCATCGAGTTAATTGTGAGTTCGGCTCGGTCGTTGTTCCTCGAGTCGAGTTTCGCAACTGTCTTGTCCAGGTATGTTTCCACTTGCTTGAGCCGTGCGGTAATTGAGTCCTCCACCTCTCCCAGTCTTTCTAGCACCTTTCCTTCGTTTTCCGACGGTACAGAAGGTAGTGAAGGTACGGTTGGTGTAGGTACTGCAGTCCTTTGCGCCGCTGCTTCCAGATTCTTTAAACGCTTACTTAGTTCGAATAGTATGCGGATACCTCTGTCCGAATTTGCCTCCAGGAAGGTCTTGATATCCTTCCGCATCTGCGGGTACTGTTGGACCTTTGAGGGTATGTCCTCAAAGATCTTCATCACCTCCTGAAGTAACTTATCGCTAGGCTGCTCAGTGTATTCTTGCAGCTTCTTTCTGTACATGTCCATGTTATCTATGGATCTTCTTTTCGTTTCCGGCCTTTTAATGAAGGTCCGGGCAGCGTCCAGCACTGTTGATGGTGAGGTAGCGGAGCTGGGAGTGGTGGGTTTTCTGGCCACGCCAGATGTAGTTGGTGTGTGGAACATGACCTGTTGTGTATGTGAGAGAATGTGATATAATGTGTGGTGCGAGTTAGGTGGGGAATGTTGTCTTGTGTATAAAAGTCTGTCTGACCCTGTATAGGGGGGTCAGTGTCAATGTATATAGTAAAATTAAGAAATAAAGTAGGGCACGGCTCTACCTTGTTATTACGTCAATAGTACAATTTACCTAATAATATAAAATATAAAATAATAAAATTTCTTCCTACAATAGCAAAACTGTACGTCGAAACACTACCCAAACTCAGTATTGCTAATGATATAAATAAAATAAATTATATAAAATATAATAAATAAATAAATAAAATAAAGGCGCAATCCACTGAATTACTTAGGGCCGATGGAATGGCCTTCTCCTCCCGGTTCCAGCGAGCCCAAACTCGGTGGGTCTGCTACCTCCGAGTCCAAAGTTAGGGCGCGGGGGGTGGGGTAACGCTGAGGGGTGAGGGGGGAATGTAGATGGTGTGTACTATCGGATATATATTAATAAATTCTATAAAATAATATTTTTATAAATTTTTCAGAGTCAAAAGGAAGGGTGAAAAGGGGGAAAAAGGGGGGTCTAGGGGTCTTAACAGGATCTAGGTTCGGGCTGAGAGGGGGGTTATAGGGGGGTGAAAAATTTTGTCAAAATTATGAAATTCCCAGCCGTTTACGAGATATGGGGATGTAAAGATTTTAAGGGGGTGGGCCGGGTTAAAAATAAAAAGTTAAATGTATAAAAATATTTTATGAAGGTGGGGAGGTCAATATAATAAGTTAATAGATTAATTAAAATAAAATAAATAAATGAATTAATTCAGTATATTAGGCAACTGTCTAAGTCTCCCACATTAGCACGTTACCACACTTCCCACAAAGGTGTATGTGGTGGGAAGTTAAATTAAATATATAAATAATTAAAACAATCAAGGGGGGGAGTTGGAGGGGGATGAATTTATAAATTAATCAAAATAAATAAATAAATAATTTAGTTCAGAATGTACGTGTCTGTCTAATTCTTCCACCAAAGTTCTTTACCACATTTGCCACAATGGTGTATGTGGTGGGAAGTTGAATAAATATATAAATAATTAAAAGAGGGGGGGGGTTCGAAGGGGGTTTGTAAGGGAAGTGTTTCAAATATTCTGTACCTTTAAAGGTACAGAATATTAGAGTTTGCTTAAAAACGGGCTAGGACGCACCGTTCCCGAGATATCGGCGTTTTAAAAATATTAAAGGTCACAGGTTCGGTTCCCGGAAGGTGAAAAATTTTTTATTTGCAATTTTGATCTAATTTGTCCTAAATGATTCTAATGGTTAATATCTAATATTAATTTAATAAGTTAAGCCAAAAAGTGGGGTAATTTTTCGGGGAGAATATAAAAGTTGAGGAAAGTTTTTGGAATTACGCGAATTTACCCCGAATTTTTTGGGGGATGGTCGTAGAGAGATGGGATAAAGTTATATGCGTAGCCCTTACTACGTAAACTATGTGCAAAGGTCTTAGTTTCGCTCCACGACTTCCCGTTCCCGAACTACTGCCTCTCCTGTGTGACTCGTAGAACCAGTGATGTAGGGTAAAAACCTCAATCTGGGAGAAGCTATAGTTCAGAAACTTCCCAAGGTTATTTGACGTTATAAAGATAGCATATGCTGGAAGCTGAGGGCTATAGATACTAAAATTAAAAATACCGGGGAAGAACCATAGACAGGAAGAACTGGGAATTTCTTAAGGCCGCGGTACCTTGGTCTTATTTTCCTTATATTTGTAAAAAAAAAATTACATGCGCGTGGGTTTTATTTATATCACTGGATAGAGGGAATTGCCCCCTCTCCAGTAGTACCAAAAACAGATTTTTACTTAACCCAGAAGGGGTTAAAATATCTACTTAAAAACAGAGTACACGATTTTTGGGGAAAATAGGCCTCCGAACCGCAGTCTTGTTTTCCTTATAAACTATATAGTTATTAAATACGCGCGGATTCAATTAATACCAGCCGATAGGGGAGGGATTTCCTCTATTGATTGATGTAATTTTTGGATTTTTTAATTAACCCTGAAGGGGTTAATTTTAACGATTTGTAAGGCAAACTACCTAAAATTACGTAGATTTGGCTCTGAGCCACGGTCTTAATTATCTATTAAATAAGTATATATTAAATTCGCGCGGATTCCATCCACACAGCTAGAAAGAGGAGGAGCTACTCCTTCCAGTGGTGTCAATTTAAGATTTTTATCTTACCCTGAAGGGGTTAATATTAACGATACAAAAAGAAAAACGTAACTTCAAAATAGTAAATAACCTTTTAAAAACAAGATTAACTGACAAAATGGAAATTTTTTATAATATCTATGGAAAGCACAATTAAATTAATATATTCACAATAATTTTAGATTTTTCGGGGTTGAAATAAACAACCCCCGAATTTTTCAAGATTTCAACACGTTATTTCTTAGAAACTACTTATCAGATTTTAACCAAAATTATTATATGTATAAGGGTGATTAGGTACTATTTTTTAACACAATAAAAAGTGGGTGTCCACGATCTGGATTTACAGATATAAAATTTTGAAATTAACAGAATTTTAGGACCTTGATTTCTGGAGTTTCCTGAGGAATTTCTTTGAAGTCGATAATGCTCCCGGCTCCTCGTCTGTGTCGCCTTCAGGGGTTGGTCGGAATTTAGGTGAAAACCCTCGGGATCCTTGTTTTCATGCCACGAGGTTTTTGTTTTTCTGTCTATAACTCCGGATTCCCTGATCAGAATTTTGTAAGGTGGGTATCCAGAGATAGGTATTCACCAGCCCCACAAAACTGCATTTGCCGATTTTAACGCCACCACTCAAAATCGAGCAGCGTCGCGCTCCAAGCGTTTTTGCACTGTGTTTTTCACCTGTCACGTGCACAATTCTTCACTTTTTTGAAAAACACTTTCACAGTCCTATGCGTCTTTGCAGCGCGCTTCTAAAGATATATAACACTTGGTGTTTTTCGCGAAAAAACCCAATTTTTGGATTTTTTGAACGCGGAGCGACTTTAAAACGATCTGTTCGCGGCGGGGGCTGCCGGGTGACTTTATTAGGTTTATTAAACCTACCAAACTTATCCTGAAACTTGCTTGTGTAGCAATCACTAGCTGCATGAGAACCACACCAGTGCTGCCCTACAGGCAATGCTTAGGCAGCCTCCCCTACACCTCATCGTGCGGGAGTAGGCGACCCTGGCTGCCTTCAGGCACCATATATCGGGAACCCTAGGCAAAGATTCTAGGGTCAGGCACATACGCATAAAGGAGGATGCGGTCAAACGACAACCAATGTTGGTATCACCCTGCGACAAAACCCCGAAGCAACACTACTTTCAAAAGCACTACACCATCGTACTCTCAGAAGAACAGTGTGACTACTCAGGCTCAAATGAGCTGAGAGTATACACCGACGGCTCAAAGACCGGATCTGGGACCGGAGTCGGAGTCTTCTCACATGACCTCAACATAAACATATCAAGTCCGCTGGGAATGTTCAACACCGTCTATCAGGCGGAGTGTGTGGGCATTATAAAAGTGGCGTATGCCATAGAAACCAGGAAAGTAACGGACACCCATATACGTATACTCTTCGACAGCACTTCAGTCCTGCAATCATTGGCGAAAAAATATATAACCTCGAGTATAATACTAGAATGTCACAATGCTCTAGAACGAGTATCGGCATCCAACCGCAGCACAGTGACACTGCAAAGGATAAAAGGACACAGCGGATCACTAGGCAACGACGCAGCTGACGAACTAGCCAGAAGAGCATCCAGCACGTTGGCCTGCGGGCCTGAACCCATCATACCCGGGATGGGTATGATGGGTTCAGGCCCGCAGGCCATTCAAGGATGGCAATGCTTCAGAGAGATGAGAGCTGAGAAGTGGTTGACCTCGACACCAGGCTGAAGGCAGTCCAAGGAAGCATTGCCATCCTTGAATGGCAGGCTAATCAGACGATTATTACGCCTAGACAGAAAACTCTGCGCCTGGTGACGGCACAGGACACTGCTCGCTAAACAAACACTTTCACACAATAGGCATAACGCAGAGTCCCCTGTGCACAGCTTGCATGGATTCGGACGAGACCGTCATGCATGTGCTCTTTGAGTGCACAGGCGTTACCCAGATTAGTACAGAAACCCCGGATCTATCCGACCCTACAGTTTATGAGTAAGTGTTCCAAAAAAAACAAAAAAAAAAGAAGTTTAAACAAAACGATGCACTTCAACATTCAAACATAATATTATTATCCGTTTACATTCTGTCAAAAAAGTATCAGGAATGGATGATTTGTTCATGGTTTCAATTCTTTTTGTTTTTTTGTTGTTGTTAGATTGGCAAAATTGGTTATTTTCCATGTTGGTGATTTTGTTAATGTATGTAGTAATAAGTTATTGTGGGTAAGCTGAGATTGTCTATTATTAAGTATTGCAGGTAGGACTGTGCTGAGATGCAGCCAGTCATTATACTTGTGCCAGTACGTTACTACGTGTATTATTTATTACCGTATCCAGAGTGCTCCCGACCCAAGGATTGTCTAGTGGCGACGAGGATAAAGTAAACGGTGTGTGTTAGTGGTGATTTCGCTATTAAAAAAAAAAAAAAAAAAAAAATATGTCACTTGGTAGAATTGCAGAGTTCGACATACATAAGGACGATTGGAGGTTATACGTCGAACGTCTTGAGCAGTACTTCATAGTCAATAGAATAGCGAATGAGTTGCAAGTGCCGACGTTAATTACCGTGATGGGTGCAGCTAGCTACGAATTGTTGGTGAATTTATGCACTCCGGCAAAACCGAAGTCAAAAACGTTTGAGCAGATAACGGTTATTATGGAAAAACACCTTCAACCAAAACCGAGTGAGTTGGCTGAACGTTATAAATTTCGTAATCGCAAACAACTTACCAGTGAAAACGTATCAGATTATGTAGCTGTTTTAAAGAAAATGTCAAAAACTTGTGAGTTCGGAGCGTGGCTCGAAGAAAGTCTAAGAGACCAGATGGCTTGCGGGATTAAAAGCGAGACCATTAGACAAAGGCTGTTTGCAGAGGCCAAACTAGATTTCATAAAGGCATATAATCTGGCCGTAAGCATGGAGGCGGCAGAGATAGATGCAGCAGCAGTAATGGAAGGGTCTGTTTGTGCAACAAGTGAGGCGAAGAAACCGGTGGATTGTCAGTTGATGATGAGTACGCGGCGGAGCGGCGTCGGCGGATCGGGAAGTGGCCGCACAGTTGGCCGTGGCGAGTACATGCAACGCAGGCGGCCGCAGGTAGGCCGGGCGGCATCGATGGCGCCAGCGCCTGCGTCTGTGCCGGGGGAGCGGGAGCGGCAACAGCGAGAGTGTCGGGCGTGTGGCGGCCCGCATGAGGTGGCCGCTTGCAAGTTCGGGCGCTATGTATGCCGGGTGTGCAACCAGCCGGGCCATTTGCGACGTATGTGTCCGCGACTGACACTTCATTATAACGTCGAGTCCGAGTTCAAGGAGGAGGACGTAATGAACAGCGAAGATAGTGACGAGGTAATAATAATTGAACTTAATGAATTGACAGTAACGCAGTGTAAACCAATTTTTGTATCATTAGAGGTTCAGGGGAAGATTATGAATTTTGAGTGCGATACAGGCAGTGCTGTCTCGTGTATAAATGAGCACACATATAATGAATTGTTTAGTAACTTAAAAATTACAAAAAGCAATATTGTTTTGAGGTATTATACGGGAGAAACCACAAAACCACTGGGAGTTATTAAGCCTCTGGTCAAATATAAAGACAAATGTATGCAGTTAGACTTGTATGTGATAAAAAATGGTAAAACAATGTTACTCGGGAGACAATGGATGGCATCGTTAACAATACAACTGCCGGTATTGAATTATGATACTTATGTAAATAACAATAATATTTGTAATGGAACCAATTTTGATATAAACATATTTAGTTCCAGATACTCTAAAGTGTTCGCGGACGGTTTGGGGCGATTCACTGGTGGTAAGGTTGGCATTCACTTGCGGCCGGGCGCACGGCCAGTGTTTATGCGCGCGCGTCCGCTGGCGTATGCGCTGCGCGAGCCGGTGGAGCGCACGCTGGACCAGCTGGAGCGGGACGGCATTCTCACTCCGGTCGAGCGTTCCGACTGGGCGACGCCTATCGTGCCCGTCGTAAAGAAGGACGGTAGCATAAGGATTTGTGCCGATTATAAACTCACATTGAATAAGGTAATAGAAGTCGATCGCTATCCACTGCCTAGGGTTGAAGACTTACTAGTTCGGTTAAACGGCGGGGAATTTTACAGTAAGATAGACCTTTCCCAAGCTTATGCTCAATTGGAGCTAAATGATTCACGGAAGTACACGGTTATTAACACGCACAAGGGATTGTTCCGATATAATAGGTTAGTGTATGGTCTTGCGTCTAGCCCGGCCATATTCCAGAGACGATTGGAACAAATGTTTGTAGATTTACCACAGGTAGGCGTATTCCTTGATGACGTCATCATAACGGGGCGCACAGTGTCCGAGCACATGAGTAATTTATGCAAAGTTTTTGATCGATTAGAACAGTATGGTTTGTGAGTGAGAAGGGACAAATGTTCATTCTTTGCTAAATCAGTTGTTTACTTAGGGCATGTTATCAGTAAAGATGGTGTACATACTTGTGCGGATAAGGTCAAGGCGATTTTAAACACGCCGGCACCGACGAACATATCGGAGCTGAGGGCGTTTATAGGCATGGTTATGTATTATGCTAAGTTTATAAAGAACGTTAGTACAATTTTAGCCCCACTGTACAATTTATTGAGATTAGGTGTAAAATATGATTGGAGTGAGGAATGTAAGAATGCGTTTGGTCAGGTTAAAGCGTTGTTAGCTAGTAGCGGGGTACTAACACACTACTCGGTCGAGTTGCCACTCGTGCTGACTACCGACGCGAGTAGCGTAGGGGTCGGCGCCGTGCTGTCCCATATCACGCCGAGCGGGGAGCGTCCGATAGCTTATGCCTCGCGGTCACTTACTATAGCTGAGCGATCATATTCGCAGATTGATCGGGAAGCTCTGGCGATAGTTTTCGGAGTCAGGAAGTATCACCAGTATTTGTACGGTCGAAAGTTTGTGCTGAAAACCGACCATAAACCATTGACTTATATTTTTGGCAATAAAGTAGGAATACCAATTATGGCAGCATCTCGTTTACAGAGATGGGCAGTACTGTTGTCCGCATATAATTATAGCATAGAATATGTTGCATCAAAAAAAAATTGCGCAGACGCCTTGTCACGTCTGCCTGATAAGACAAACTTACATTCAGATACAGATAGGAAGGACAGTACGTATGTACATTTTGTAGAAGATTTTTTACCAATCACGCATAATGATGTTAAGGAGGCTACGCAAAAAGATATTGAGTTATGTAGAATAATGTCATACGTACAGTCTGGCTGGCCAAACGAGTGTTCAGCAATGGCGGAAATTCAACCATATTTCAATAGACGTCGTGAATTATATTCGGAATTCGGGTGTCTGATGTGGGGGTATAGAATGCTAATACCCTCAAAATTACGAAATCTTGTTTTAAGGCAACTACACAGTGGCCATATAGGTATAGTGAAGATGAAAGGGCTAGCCCGAAGTTATATCTGGTGGCCCAATGTAGATGCTGATATAGAAGCAATGTGTAAACAGTGTGAGACGTGCGCCGCGGAGGCCGACGCACCACCGCGGGCGCCGCCGCAGCCGTGGCCCTATACCGCGCAGCCGTGGACTAGGTTACATATAGATTTCCTAGGGCCATATCAGGGTACAAAATTTCTTGTGTTGGTGGATTCAAGTTCAAAGTGGATAGAAATTTTTGAAATGAAACACACAAATGCTTTAAACGTCATTAAGGTTTTAAGAGCTACATTTGCTAGATTCGGTCTACCTGAGGAGTTAGTTTCAGATCAAGGGCCTCCGTTCACAAGTGAAGAGTTTAGTTCATTCCTAAAACAAAATGGCATACGCCAACACTTCTCACCTGCATACCACCCCGCATCGAATGGTGCGGCAGAAAACGCGGTCAAACTTTGCAAGCGGGCCATTAAAAAGGCGTATAGGGACAGCATTGATGTGGACACAGCTTTACAAACATTCCTGTTAGCTTACCGTAATTCAGTGCACAGCACTACAGGCGAGACACCTGCGTCAATGCTACAGAGGCGCTCACTCCGTTCTCGGCTTGACTTGTTACGGGGGCAACGGTCATTAGAAAATAGGGTGCGGGAGAAACAGGGTCGGCAGACAGAGAGCGAGGGACTTAAGTCACGAACCTTGTGCGAAGGTGATACGGTTTGGGCGAGACTGTACGGTGCGTCAGACAAGTGGGTGAAAGGAACTGTGAGAGAGGTAGAAGGTACTCGTAGGTATGTGGTGGATAGCAGCGATGGTCGACTTCTCAAAAGACACATTGATCAAATCAGGCGCCGATCTCGGCTGTCAGACGTTCCTTGTCAAGGAAATGAGGATAACAAAGAACCAGGCGACCGAAGTGAGACTGTTGTGCCGTTACAAGCCGATGGATTAGTAGAAGCTACGGAGTCGAGACATTTGATTAAAGATCAGCTAGGTAATACAAAAGAAAAAAATATGGTAGGCCAAGATAGTAGTGATCCTGAAGTAAATATTGTGCCTCCAATACCTCCAGCCATTGACACACCTAGCTGCGATGCTGAGCCGACGGCGACGCCTCCAGTGACGCGCTCCAAACGAATACGCAGACCGGTCGTCCGATTTGAAATAGATTAATTGTATAAGTAACAACTCAGTCTAGTATGCATAAATATTCATGTATACAGCTTATACTTACGCGTATAAATATTATGTAACTTTGTTAATGTTTATTGAATAAGAAGGGAGGTGTAATGTATGTAGTAATAAGTTATTGTGGGTAAGCTGAGATTGTCTATTATTAAGTATTGCAGGTAGGACTGTGCTGAGATGCAGCCAGTCATTATACTTGTGCCAGTACGTTACTACGTGTATTATTTATTACCGTATCCAGAGTGCTCCCGACCCAAGGATTGTCTAGTTTTGTTTGATTTGCATGTGTTATTTAGATTTAATGCAGTGCTGTTTATAGTTAGATCATATCTTGTGTGTTTTGCGAATTCCATAATGGACATAAACATCGAACAAAGAGTTTGACTTTTGCATCGCCAATGGTATTTCGTGTTCGGAGTCACTGGACGGCCGTGCGTAGCTGCAGACCACACTATGCATTCGTTTTGGTGGGCTCGGCGTCCGCAAAATTTCCAGTGTAAGCCTACTGGCGTTCCTGCCTGGATCCATAGCACCTAAAAGTTAACCACAAGAATCTTAGCCCGTTCTCAGGTTGACTCTGAAGTGCCGTGTTTGACCGATGCGGTGAACGCCTGGAAAGTGGCTTGCCCGGACACGGTTCCGCCTGAGAACCCGTCTTCCCAGAGACAGTGGGATGAGCAGCTCTGTGAGTTGGTACGGAATAATCTCATTAATACGTCCACCAATACCGCCGAGCGTGCCCGTCTGCTGGCTGTGGGTGAATGGGAGTCGGGCCTCTAGCTTCAGGCGCTACCGTCACCCAAAAGAGGCACTATGCTGGGTCACACCACATTCCGGATCGCTACTTTTTTCCGTCTGGGCGGTCCTTGCGGGGCTCCACATCGCTGTCAATGAGGTGAAGCAGTCAACTGCCTCGGACACCATGGCCTATCCTGCAGCAAGAACGCAGGTCGAATGCACGGTACGCCAGCAGTAATGACATCATCCTTCGGGCTCTTGTCACCAGCTTGCCTCTTGGGTGCCAGCTGTTTTGGAACCCAATGGCTTTGCACGTGACGATTGGAAGAGGACAGATGGAATAAACATAATGCCTTGGAAGTTGGGTAGGCCTTTGGTTGGGGATGCAACCTGCGTCGACACCCTCGCACCATCCCATCTTCCTATTACTGCGGGCTGTACCAAAAACCTCAAACGGCGCAAGTATAAACACCTTATTGGGAGCTATTTGTTTGAGCCGTTTGGGATTGAAACACTAGGACCTTGGGGTCAGAGTGCACATCAGCTATTTCGGGACATCGCCAAGCAGTTGGTCGACTCTTCTCGTGACCAGAGGGTTAAACAATTCACTTAAAATGTATAAGGTGACAAATTAAATGCGAAAAATGAAATAAACGGACTAAAAATATATTTAAAAAATTTACTTACGAAACAGTTATTCATTTAACATAGATAATGTCACAGATTATAAAAATATTAAATGTAAAAAAACTAAATAAGTTACTTAGGAATCAGTCCAAATTCCATTAATTTAAAATAGAAAATGTCCCAGATTCAAAATAATATCAAAATTCAAATAAAAGTGTAAGAATAATAAAATGTAAAGGTCGAAAACAGAACAAATGGTGGAAGTCATCTCAGTTAGATGTCATCGTTAAAGAATTCGTTCAGTGAATAATAGTACCTGTCCACCAGTAGTTCCAGAGCCGTTTAATAAATACATTATCATTAAGTTACATTTTAAGTGGTAAGGTATTTCATAATATTTTTCACTTGATGTTATATTACTACTACTAGATAGACTACAAAAAAAAGTGTCAAGTTTCAAGTAGTGTCATTGTCAAAAGTTTTCAAGTGGTCGTTTTATCGGTTTTGTTTACAGCATAAATAACATAACATCACGCCTGTAATCCCAGAAGGGTTAGGCACAGGTGTACCTGTTATAGTACACCTGTGCCTGACCCACATTTCGCCAGTTATGCTTAAATGCGTAATGTAATAGGGGGCGAGCCTATTGCCATCAACCCGGCACAAATCCAGACTCCGGGCTGCTACTGAGAAATTCTAGATAGAAAAACCCAATCTCAAACTCAAACTCAAATCATTTATTTCAAATAAACCCATTACAGGCACTTTTGAATTGTCAAGGGGTCGGTCAGTCAGAAATATGAAGCTAGTTGCCCATTCCAAAGCGAAGTAGGTACCTATGGAGAAGAACGGGCAAGAAACTCCCCATGGACACTCTTTTTAATAATATGGTTACAGTTTTTTTTTTAAATCAGTCTTGTTGAAATTAAACATGTGAGAACGATGTAGAAAGACCCGTAATAAAAAACATAAAAATCGGAAAAGAAAAATTAAAAAAAGCCGTGGCAGCCAAGAGATGACCAGTCCCCACTGACGGCGCCCGTTCACGAACATGACGTATGGATCAGCACCATTCAGCTCAACCATTTTGAAGGGAATTTAATGATCCAACACACACGCCACCACCAGCGAGACATTTGAGTGAGCGTGACATACTCTCAGCCGCCAGGGCACATTCAAGTCAATGACAGACGTGCCCAAAATAGGGTAGCTTTATAGTAGGTACTACATAGTGCTCACACGTGTGCTTTGCAATTATACAATACTAAAAGATTGAATTTATACAGTGCAAAGGTAGTTTTTAAAATCTTCAGCAGCTCCAACAATATTTACGAATGCTAATCAATTGTTTAGGCGCCCTTGTGGAGCAGAACCAGCGTTGAGCCAAGCATTTTTGTCAGAGATGTAATCCTCCAACTTATAATATGCTTGGCTGCAAAGTGTGCGTTTGATACAGGTTTTGAACTTCGTTTCATTCAGTTGGAGTATGTGGGGAGGTAATAACACTTTGCCCGGGAATGGAACCCAGGACCTCATGCTCAGCAGTAGCTCTTGCGACCTGTCGAGCAACGAGGCAGTGCTTTGAGAATATGTAAACATTTCATAGTGTTAAAAGTTTGTTTATATTGATATTACGTATGGATAAACACGATCCTTGCGCGGCCTAAACTAAATTTTTCAATAAGAATTTAATAATGTGGGAAAAAATATTCTAGTTAGAAATTTAACACATCGAGACAATAAAATACAACGAAATTTCGTTAAAACATTACTTTTCACGGCGGACAGTATCGGAGGCGGCATCAATTGACAAGGTCAGGGTTGATTATTTTGGTTTATTGTGTTACTGTATAAAATCATTCGTAAAAACTTAGGTAGAAAAAAAAATCCACAAGCCCAACCCGAATTCTCAAGATTTAATTTTTTTTATGTTAAGTTTTTTTTTTTTTGTTATTAAGTTTTCACATTATATTAATTTTGTATAGTTTCAGCTAGACACACGAATTTTAATTTTAGTATAGCTGCAATAGTTTGCTAGAAAATAAGCTATAAGTTGGAAATGGCACGGTGCGCATCCCCGGAAAAATGACGACAGAAAACGGTCATCCCGTCGTGCCGTTTGAGTATGTAAGACACAAATAAACATTAAATTTAGGTCTCCTCTGTCATCTTTGGGTATAAAACAATAAGGGTAGGTAACTGTTAATGAGAAATCCCGTGTGTTCAAAATCTACTGTTACAATACTTTTAGTGAAAGCTGTTCGTCAAAAATAATCTGTAAGAATGCATCGGTCAGTGTTTCAGTGTTGTACTATTAGGAAGTTTAAGCAGACGTTCATTAATTTTCCATAAACTTAAACTTAGCAAGCAATGAGAAATTAATGCTGAGGGCTGCAAGTGTCGACCGAAACCAGGACCAGCTGCTTCTCACATGGATAACTGTTCGCTTGCTCCCGCGTCACTGGTAACCTTCTCCATACATATTTTGGCTGTTGTGAGCAAAACTACTTACTAAATATACAGGAAAGTTTTATAAAAATGTGTGATTGAGGTTTAGTTAGTTAGTTATGCAATAGTTTAAATATAGCTGATCATAAGGAGAAACACATGCACTTGTAATTTCAAATCAAGGCCGTGATATTGTGACCCATTTGCAACAATTTATCATCCCGTAAACCCTTTTTGTGTGAGCTTGATGAGAGCTTTAGAGTTACATAGATGGTATAACGGTCATCGAAGGTCTGACGTTGGAGACTCTCGAGGGAAGTGTCTTTTTATGGGCCTATTTGAAATAAATGCTATGACTTCGACTTTGTAAATTCCAAATATTAGCTGTGAGAACGAACTAAACTAATTTCAAATTTTAAAAGTCCTTAACTTCTGGCATATTCCCTTCAAAATGCCTCAAGCTCAGGCAAATGTAGTGTGTCTATACACAAATCGGATAACAATTACAACATAAAAACTATAGGCTTATCTCAATTCTTTTTACATTTGCCAGTGTTTGAGTCACTAGGTACTCTGCTCATATTTCCAAAATCATCTAAAGCTATTCATTAGCGATCACGAGCACAGATTTGATGATCAACAAGTACTAATCTGCTTCCATTTGCAGAACTTTTTAATTGAGCATGTTGATGCTGGTCATCAGGTAGACGTCATTTTACTGCATTAAGCAAGGTCTTTGATAAAATTCCCCACAAAATCTTATCAAAAAACTTGCGTGCTTATGGTATCACTTGCAGCTTTCTTGAGAGGGCGATATCATATACGGGCGGGCGGTGACACTGATGCGAGCTGTGTCTGAAAAGCTAAAAGCTGGCATCGGTGGCACTGGGCGGGTCCTCGTTTACCGTGCCAGGCCTCTATCTTGACACCACGCATCAACATGAATATCGTGGTGTCGTATATGGCCCGGACGTCCAGAGTCTTTTTTAGAATAGCGTGGAATACGCAGCCGGGTCTTCCTTGTGCGCCCTTAATATGGTGCACGTACTCCGGCTGGTATTCCAGCGTTTGGAGCTCCTCCTCTATCTCCTTCGGGTCCGTATCCGCCGGTAACCCCCGAACGGCGATCTTTAGGCTCTTCTCCGCTGGCAGCGAATAGTCGAACCAGCTAATGCCGCTGTCCTTCTCCAGATCGGTCAGGTACCGCTGGACCAGCCTGTACTCCTCCTCGCTGTCTGGGGTGAAGCAGCTTGTCCCTGATGGCCCGGAAATGGGCAGCCCAGTTTGGCAGCTTCTCGACTACCAGTGGTGGGTATCTTGGCTTCTTCTTTCCCGGCTGTTGTTTTGCCACGTTCTTGTCGCGGCGCCGGGGGGGTAGCGGGGGGGGGGGGGGGGGTACCGGTACTGGGGTTTGTCTAAGCCCCGCGGTCGGTGACGGTCACGAAGACGCAGGTGGCGGGGGTGAGCGGTCTTGGCAAAAGTAGACGACGCAGGCGGGTCTGGAATCCACGGCGCGAGTCGGAGCAGAGCCACTTCCCTTCTGCCGCTGCGGTCTCGCTTGAGCTTCTGCGTCGACACTGTCGCTGGTCTCTAGGTTCGAGCTGAGACTCGAAGTCGGGGCCCCGCGGCATCGTCGGTGATGCCGTCGACATCATCGTGACGTCAGCCTTAGACCCGGTCGGCCGGTGTCCGGGTCACGAGGTCGTGTCGCTGGACACGGCTACGCGACCGGAAGCGGCCGAGCCCACGGATGCCAGCGACATGTTCGATCCGATGGACGAACACGGCGACATTACCGCGGGCGAGTCGTAGACTGAGGCATGGTGAGGCGCCGGTGAGTTGGGCGTGTGGATAGTCCTTGGTCCTGACCTTGTTGTTATTGAGGGGTGGCGACATTTCTTGCTGCTCGCTCAGCCATCGCCGGTCCCGCCAGCGGGAGTGGGGGCCAGCTAAGGCGGTGCGCGGAGCTGGCCCAGCTTGGGTCTTCGCTGGTGCGGGCACAGATGCAGCCACGGCGGGCGCGGGCGGGGACGCGAATCGCGGCGGCGCGGCGGTACGTGCGGGGGGTGCGAGGGGGCGCGCGGATGGTGTACGTGGACGCGCAGGTTATGCGGGGTATTCACGCAGCGAGGCGGAGCAACGGCGGAGCACGCGGCGTACGCGGCGGCATACGTAGCGCAGTGCTCGGGCGCAGGTGCGGGTTTACGCGCGAGCGGTACCTCGGCGCGTGCATGCGGCGCGTGCATGCGGCGCGCGACTGGGGTTAGCGGCAGGCCCCGGGGCCTGGATGGGTACCGGCGGGAACGCGGCGTGGCGGATCACACCCGCGTGCGGTCGGCTCGACGACGGCGTGGGCGCGACGCGCGCAGGCGACAATGACGTCGGTGGGCCGGCAGCAGCAGCGGCGCTCGATCACCCTCCTCTTCTCTCTTCCTTCTTCTTCCTCTTCTTGGTTTCTTCACCTCGTGTGGATCCGGCCGGCGGTGCACAGGACGACGCAACACCGATGTTCGGCATCGACGACGTCCTATCCAGCGCCGGGGGGATTCCGGTGACCCGGTATCGCAGCCCAACGAGGCGTGCGCTTCGGCATCGCAGGGGGTTTGGTCACCGCGACCGCGTCGGTACTAAGTACCGGGCGGCGAAGAAAATAAAAATACGATCGGCGTGGCGCAAACTTAACCTCAAAATAAAAATAAAATATGCTTAGTAGGAGAAGCTTGCGTGTCGACCACAAGCCAATCCTTATCCATCCACAGGACGTTAGGCGTCAGTGGGGGATATTTATAGCCGCAGCCTACGCCTCGACACTGCGTGGCGGTGGTGGTAATTTGAATGATTTAAGGATGTCACTCTCGTAAACCTTAACTAGAGACGTGCGTTTTAGTTGATCTGTAGGAAAACGACTACAACGCTACAGTACCCCAGCTGCTTTGAAAGGATTTTCCCTAAGGGAAATCCGCTAGAAGGCCTGAACCACTAAGCTGACTACCAGTACGTTCATACATCCCGTTCATGTGCTTCCATTCGATCAATCATTCATCTACTCATACCGTGACCGTCACTGACTTGCAAGTTGTCCTAAATCAGTGACTTACTATATCATTCAAGAGCTAAACTAATATTAGGGTAGTTTAACTCAAGACAGTCAGTTGGAAATACAACAAGATAATATAGCAAGTGAATCTCCGTAGGGATATGTAACCAAGGTGTTAAAAGGGTAATGTATATTTTAGCTAGGTAAGAGTTTAGTTGATTGTTGAACGTTGACATGCATGTAGTTATGATTAAAAATAAATTTATGTAGTTCTCCCCAAACTTGAAGGTGTACAGTCTTCATAGTTAAAGTCAAAACAATTCCATGAAATATTTTTTTTTTGTTTTTTAAGGCAGGCTAGCAATAGTTAAGTTGAAGTTCGAAGAAATGAAGTTTTTAAAAACAATTTTTTAATAATAAAGAACGTTTTTTTTTCTACAAATATTTTTTGTTCAGCAAGAGCCTAAAGAAACAACTAGAAGTTTTAATAGTAGTATTTATTTCAAAGTTTTTATTTTTAATAAATATTTATTTATTTATTTAGCAGAAGCTAAGTAAATAAGTAAATGATTTTTTTATTAAATGCTGTTAAAAAAAAAGCTTAACCAATAAGGTCTATGTTCAAGGTCCATGTTAGAGTTGATCTAGGTCTCGGTCTATGATCAATATCTATGATAAAATGAAACTGTTGTATAAGAATATCCGAATGTTATCGACGATGTTCAAAAAGCCAAGAGTCCATGAACATAACAACAGTCAAAGTTGACAAGTGTCAGTTGTTATTCAGGTCAAAAACGTTATGTGTCACCGACACCGGAATTATTTACCGCTGGAGCGGCTTAGTCCGCAGAGGCCGCCTCCCTTTTTTTTTTTTTTTTTTTGTTTCCGGGGTGGAAAATCCTCATGGATGTCCTCCGCCCTGGGGCGGGCGGAGGGGTCTGTCAGACTCTTACTGACTAAAAACCACCCCGGTGTTCCTTCTCACACCTACGCCGGGGTCGCGGGAACACATTATTCTTCCACAACCCCGGCTGGTGCCGGCCCGCTTGTGCGGGCCCCGTCTCGGGCGGGGGGAGTGAGGTGTACTCCCCCCGCAACGTCTGTGGTCGGCGCGCGAGGAACACTACGCGCGCCGCCTTCTCGGGTCCTGATGTTGCGGGGCGACGGATGTCCCCGAATCCGTCGCCCCTGGACCCATTTAGGGGGGCCGGAAGAGGGCGTTGTCCGCCCTCCTCCGACGCCCGGTGCGTCTGCTGCGGGCCGGGTCAAGAGTCGAGATCTCTCTCTCCCTTTCCGCAGCCTCCTTCTGCGAGATGACCGTTTCGCAAAAGGAGACCACTGCGTCCCAGGACTCTGCGCCGCCGACCATCGCGTTCACGACGGCCGGCAGCGACAGGTCGTTGCCTACTTCGGTGATGAGGGCACGGCGCGGCTCCTCCCAAGCGGCACACTCTGCCAGCGTGTGCCACGCCGTGTCCTCCCGGCAGTCGACGCAGTGGTGACACCGGGCGTCCGGCTCCCTGTTTATGCGACACAGGTACTTCCCGAAGCAACCATGCCCCGAGAGCACCTGCGTCGCCCGAAACGACAGGGAGCCGTGCCTTCTCCAGAGGCCGCCTCCCTGGGCCAACCTAAACCACCTGAAGGCTCCCGCAGCTTCGGTGTCCTCTAAACCCGCGCAACCCGTTCAACTTCCAGCGCTGATGGCTTCCGCCATCCCAGCGCCTTCGGTAGCCCCCGCGGGGCCTACGGCCTCTACAGCCGCAACTCAGAAAACCCAGGGCCGCAACGGCGCCCAAATAATATTAAGTACATACGCGGCTCTCTTCACCACCGCCGCGGATAAAATTTCGGAAGAAATCGTTGCTGCAAACGGCAACGCACTTCGCCTCCTCAGCGCGTATCCCGAGATCGCGCAAGTCCTAAACACACTCAAATATTAATTCTCAATGGATAATACGAGAGTAAATTGTAACAAACCCCGATCCCTCAAACTAGGCTTTTTCAACGCAAATGGCGTTTCAGGTCAACGCGATGAGATCGCCGCTTTCCTCCGCGACCATCAGATTGACATCCTCCTCATACAGGAAACCTTTTTAAAACCTCACCATCGAAACCCGAACAGGTCTCGATGCCACAAGGGTGGAACCCTAATCTACTATAGAAAATCCTTATACTGCATCCCTATTGACCCACCTCCTCTCCTCTCTTATCTGGAGAGCTCTATCTGTCGGCTCGGTATGACCGGCCACCAAACGATCACCATCATCTCCGCTTATATCTCATCCGACAATGGTCCGGAGGATCCCATCTCGCTCCAAAAGGACTTCACTGCCCTCTTCGGTATGAGTGACTCCGTCATCTTGGCGGGGGATCTTAATGCCAAGCACCCGGCGTGGAATAGTAGCACAACTTCAACTAGAGGTAGGATAGTTTTCAAGTTAGGCGAATCCCTTAACTTTGACGTCATCGCTCCAATGAGCCCGACTCATTTCCCAGGAAATCCTAATCACCTTCCCGATGTTCTCGATGTAGCGCTGCTCAAGAATGTGAACCTTCGTTTGCATTCGATAGAGACGTTCCACGAGCTTAACTCTGACCACCGCCCAGTAGTCATGCATCTTGCACCCTACTCGGGCCCTACCGACCCCAACCGCCCCCCTCAGACCCAGATGATAACCGACTGGAGGAAAGTAAGCGAAAGACTGCAATCCACCACGTCGCCTCATTTGGACACCATTCCCGATCACTTAGTGTCAGTCGCCGACACGACGGCCGCAATCGACTCGTTTACAGAGCACGTACAATCCGTATTGACGGATTGTTCACGGGAAGTTCCGGTGATAGAAGACCATCGCTGGAAACTACCTACCGACGTACGTGACCTGATAACCGAGAAGAACGCGCCCATTCGTGCCTACGACTCCTTCCCTTGTGACGCGAACAAAGCCCACATGCGCCATTTACAACGTGCTGTATAGAAACGCATAGGGGAGGTTCGCTCAGAGGGTTGGAACAAGATGCTCAGTGAACTCGAGCCCACTCACCAAGCCTTCTGGCACCTTCAGAAGAAATTGCGCTCCTCCGAGGAGGTCTCTATGTCTCCCCTCATCCGCCCCGACAAGAGCGTCGCATTCGACAGCACCGACAAGGCCGAATGCCTTGCTGACAGCCTAGAGTCCCAGTGTTCTCCCAGCTCTCAACCAGTAGACCAAGCTCACCTGAACAAGGTCGACGCTGAAGTCGAACGGAGAGCCTCCCTTCCACCCGTCGAAGACCCTGATGATCATCTGCCTCCCGTCACTCCAGACGAAGTGCACGACATCATAAAAGGGCTCTAAGCTCGTAAAGCCCCCGGTTCGGACGTATTACCAACAAGGTATGCAAACTCCTTCCTGCCCCGCTAATAATGCTTATGACCGCCATCTTCAATGGCACCTTGAGCAACAACATCTTCCCACAAGCGTGGAAAGAAGCAACAGTCATCTGTACCCCAAAGCCAGGCAAGACAAAGTCTGAGCCCTCCAGCTACCGTCCCATTAGCTTACTCAACGTTCTCGGCAAAATCTACGAGAGGCTTATTTATAAGCGTCTCAAAGAATACGCCGAAGCAAAGAGCCTCATTCCCAACGAGCAGTTTGGTTTCCGTCCCCAACACTCGAGTATCCACCAGGTCCACCGTATCGTAGAGCACTTGTGCGCCGGTATGCAGCGTAACGCGACGACGGGTGTGCTATTCTTCGACATAGCGAAAGCCTTCGACAAAGTCTGGCACAACGGCTTGTTATACAAGCTTTACCAACTAGGAGTCCAGATCGTCTCGTGCTCATCTTACGAGACTTTTTGTCGAATCGGACCTTCCGCTATCGCATCGATGGTGCACTCTCGTCCCCTCACCCTATTCGCGCCGGTTTCCCTCAGGGTTCCGTACTATCTCCTCTCGTCTTCACGCTGTTCACCAGCGATATCCCACAGAGTAAAAAGGCTCAGTTGGCTCTCTTCGCCGACGACACTGCCTTTTACTATACCGGTCATTGTCCCCATGCTATAGCTCGTACTCTCCAAACCTCCGCAAACGTCTTAGGCGCTTGGTTCCGGAAATGGAGAATCGAGGTCAACCCCGATAAGAGTCAGGTGGTTCTCTTCTCGAGACATCGTCGACTGTGTGTGAGGGCCAGTGGGGGAGGGCCCCCACTTCCCAGCCCGATCACTATGTACGGTAAGCCGATCCCCTGGGAGAAGCAAGCCAAATACCTAGGCGTGATCCTCGATGAAAACCTTACCTTTAAGGCTCATATTAAGGCGGTTAGCGCGCGCACCTCCTTCGCTCTTAGCAGGCTCCACTTCCTACTGACAGCCCGTAGCAAACTGTCCCTTAAATGCAAGCTCCGCATTTACACCGCAGTCATCCGTCCCATCATGACCTATGCCTGCGTTGTATTTGCGCACGCTCACCCACGTCATCTCCATAAGATGCAGACCCTCCAGAACCGTTTCCTCAGAAATGTCACGGGTGCCCCCTTCTATGTCCGTAATATAAATCTCCACATCGACCATAAAATGCCTACCATAAACCAGTTCATAGAAGTCGCAATGGCTCCCCATATAGGAGTTCCGCAGAAGAAGTCTGAAGATCCTCTTTAAAAGCGCTCCGGACACCCAGCAGAACCAAGGGCAGAGATTCTGTCCAGTTATAGTCAGCGTGGCACATTATCGCCGTTTTAAGTTGCCTGTGGAACCGTTCCACTAGGCCGTTGCAGGCTGGGTGGTAGGCTGTCGTCTTCCGATGTTTGAAACCGACAATTTTGGCTAGATATTGGAACAGTGCGGATTCAAATTGCCGTCCTCTGTCTGTGACAATATCCGTTGGACAACCAAAGCGGGAGATCCAGTTGGTTAGCAATGCTTTGCCAACTGTCTCTGCGGTAATGTCTGCAATCGGTACTACTTCTGGCCACCTAGTGAAACGATCCACGGCCGTTAGGCAGTACCGGTACCCCTGTGATGGAGGAAGGGGACCTATTAGGTCAATGTGCACGAAGGCAAACCTAGCACGGGGTAATTCGAATGTGCCCAATGGTGCTGACACATGGCGATTTACCTTTGTGCGTTGACAGCTGAGACACGTTCGTGCCCATTGTCGACAGTCTTTACGGACTCCAGGCCAAACGTATCGCTGTGAAATTAATTTTGCGGATGTGTTTGCTCCTGGATGGCTGAGACTGTGAAGACTCTCAAATATTTGCCGTCGTAAGGGTTTGGTCACGAATGGTCTGGGAGTAGCTGTGCTTACATCACAGAGTAACTCGACGGGACTGCCGTCGATTTTAAGCCTCTTTAGTTTGAGAGATGTTTCTGACTGTTGGAGTTGCAACAGCTCTGGGTCTCAAGATTGGGATTTGGCGAGAACTTCGTAATCGACTGGAGTTTGGAGTTCACTGACGCGGGACAGTGTATCAGCGACGATGTTGTCCTTGCCGGATATATGTTGAATGTCCGTTGTGAACTGCGAAATAAAGTCAAGGTGTCTATATTGCCGCGGAGCGCAATTGTGCTTTCGCTCATGGAAAGCGTATATCAAAGGCTTGTGGTCGGTATAGACAGTGAAGTGTCTCGCTTCTAACATGTGGCGGAAGTATTTTATGCCTTCATAGATAGCGAGTAGCTCACGATCGTATGGCGAGTACTTCTGCTGAGCAGGGGTTAACTTGCGTGAAAAGAAGGCAAGTGGTTGCCACTGCTCGTCCCTGAACTGTTGCAAGACCGCACCCATTGCCAGATCAGACGCATCTGTGACTAGGGCGAGCTTCGCTTGGTAGTCAGGATGTGCAAGCAATACAGCGTTGCAGAGGCTTTCTTTGCACATATTAAAGGCGGTGAGTGCCTCGCCCGTTATATCCACGGGGTGTTGACCTTTTACTGAGCCAGTCAGCAGGGAGTTAAGGGGACCTTGAAATTTTGCGGCTTTCGGTATAAACCGCCTGTAAAAGTTCAACATCCCTAAAAAACGCCTGAGCTCCCTGACAGTTTTAGGTGTAGGAAAGCCCTTGATGGCTTCCACCTTGGATTCCAAAGGTCTGGTTCCGGCTGCAGAGATGCGGTAACCTAAAAATGTGATTTCGTCTTCTCCGAATACACACTTCGAAGTGTTGATGACGATGCCATATTTCTGCATCCTGGTGAAGAGCTGATGTAGGTGGTCTTCGTGCTGCTCCTGGTCTTTCGAGAAGATAAGGAAATCGTCAAGAAAACAGTAGCAGAAGTCGAGACCGCGAGTCATTTCATCGACGAATCTCTGAAATGTTTGGCCTTCGTTCCTTAAACCAAAGGTCATAAAAGGAAACTCGTACAGGCCAAACGGAGTTGTTATCGCCGTCTTCGGAATGTCGTCTTCGCTGACTGGAATTTGGTTATAGGCCTTCACTAAATCAATAGTTGAGAAGACTTTGCAACCAGCTATGCTGTGGGTGAGGTCGTGGACATGTTTAATGGGATACCTGTCAGGTATAGTCCTCGCGTTGAGTAGTCTGTAGTCACCACAGGGTCGCCAGCTGTTGTCCTTCTTCGGCGCTAAATGAAGTGGTGAAGACCTAGGGCTTTCAGATGGTCGAGCAGTGCCGTTGCTAAGCATGATCTCAAATTCTTGCTTAGCGATCTGCAGTTTGTCTGGAGCTAGCCTGCGAGGGGAACAAGAGATGGGCGGGCCGGGTGTGGTGCGAATGTGGTGTAGTGTTTGGTGTGTGGTTTTTCGTTGTGTGCCAGCGGGTCGTGTGATCTCGGGGTACTTATTAAGTATCAAGTGATACTTCGAGTTACCAACTGAAACCTTCACTGAACACGTCGCTGAAGCCCTTGCAACGGAAGCTGTGACAAACATTGAGGTGGTTTTGTCCACCAAACGTCGATTTCTGATGTCAACAAGCAGATCGTAAAAGTTTAAAAAATCTACACCAATGATCGGCTTGGTGACATCAGCTACAATAAACCGCCATGGAAAATTACGGCGCAAATTTAAATTTAAATTCAGCTGTAGGTAGCCATACGTATCAATTATAGACCCATTAGCGGCCGATAACTGATAATTCGACTTGACGCGCTGTTCACGTAGGACATGCCGCGGAAACACACACAAATCACTACCGGTGTCCACTAAAAACTGTGTTTTTGTTGTTCGGTCCGTGACGAAGAGGCGACCGGTGGACGTCAGACAGTCGTCAGCCGCCATTAGCGACTGCCCTTGGAGTTTCCCGACTTCTCATAGTCACATGGCTTTACGCATTTGTGAGCGTTGGCCCCGAACTTGGTGTGGTAAAAGCAGAACGGTTGCTTGTGGTGGCTGGACTCAGACCGCTGCCTGGATCGGTGACGTTGTTGGTTGTTCGAACGTGATTGAGAACGAGGTCTTCTACTCAGCTGCATCGTCAGGTTCTTCACAGCCTTCTTCAATTCGGCTATCTCGTTCGCCATCTCGTGCATGCTCGGGCCCGTTGCCGATGCTGCGGCGACTTGGCATGGGGTCACAATGTCCTGGACCCTGTCCGCCAGGTCTGCTAATCCCTCAAGGGGGGTATGCGGTTGTGAAGCCAGCAGGGTCTGGACGTTGCTCGGCAGACGGCTGCTCCAAATTGTACGAAGGAAGTCCTCTGGGACGCTCGGTCCAGCCAAACTTTGGAGATGTCGCAGGAACTGTGAGGGCTTGTGGTCTCCGAGCTCTTCGTGGATGAGAAGCTGCTTCACTCTCTTCTCATGTGACGCAGTCAATCTCTTAATGAGCTCTTGTTTCAGCTTCTCATATTTGTTGTGCTCCGGCGGGTTAAGAAAAATATCTCTCACTTGTTTGGAGTACTGGTGCTCAAGGTTGCCGATGACGTGGTTGAATTTTGTCGCGTCGCTGGTGATGTTTGCGTTCGCGAACTGTGCCTCTACTTGTGCGAACCAAACCTCTGGATCATCCGGCCAAAATGGCGGTATTCGCACCGCAACACGGCAAATGTCGGATGGCTCGTCAATGGACACGCACTTTGCGCGACGAGGTTTTGTACGAGAACGGGTACTTCCGTACGATTTTGCGGAGTCACTGCTATCACTCATTGTGTTACTGTGACTTATCTTGGCTCGTTAAAATATGGAACTTCCTTTTCAGGGTTCTGACCGCACGGTTATCAAGCCTTTCTAGCGTATTCTAAGCGGGGTCACCAGTTTAGTGTGATCGTACACTAATTATTGTGTTTGTGTAGTGAGCAGTGGTAAATAAAAGATCGTCATTTGCTACTCACGATTATAATGTTCATACACAAAACACAGACACATACACAGAAGAAAGACACATAGGTTCAACACGCACAGAGGTGGATAACACGAAGATGGAAGTCTTTAGAGTGTTCCACAGTTCGTACACAATAAAATACTTTACACAGCGTAAATCAAGAACGATTATGGCAAAGATATTAGTACCCGGAATAGCGCAAAGTTACAAGGGCTTCGCGTCGCGATAGCGGAATCGGACTAAAGGTCAGCCAAGGTGGACGGACGGCGCGCTCGGACAATGTCCCCCACTCGTGCGCATGACCTACGTCACCGCGTGACGTAGATGCGGCGCGCTTCCACGGAACGGTACGGTAGTACCGTTGTATACGACGGAGATGAAATTATAAGCACTGTTATAATTCTTCTATGTGTAAATATTATTGTTGTATAATTGTATAATGTTTATGTTATGTTTATGTAGTTTTGTGTAGGATGAAAGTTAAGGATCGCCACAGCTGTTTTATATCCTGCAGCCACCTTTCCCATTCCTTGAACTCGTTTTCCATTAGCTGATCGTCCCATCCTATACCAGACTTCCATATTATCTGTAACAGAATTTTAGACTTTATCGTGTAAGGATAAAGTAAGCCTAGAGGGTCGAAGATAGTCATTATAAATCTCAGAAACTGCCGTTTAGTAGAAATAAATCTTTCGTCAACTACGTCAGGTTTAACTTTTTTAAACGATAAATCAAACGCTAACTCATCTGACTCCGGCATCCAAATCATCCCTAAAGTTCGTTCACCTTTATATGGAGATTGATCAAAATTTACAGTACCGGGCAAGACAGTTGGTAATTCTTTTCGAAGCTCGGGTGAATTAGTCACCCACCCCCTGATAGAGAATCCACCAGCGGAGTGTATCATAGAAACATCTTTGATCAGCTGACGTGCACTATTTAATGAATGAACACTATCGAGGTAATCGTCATATAATGGTTTTCGTGAATTGCCTTGACGGCCTCAGGATATGAAACTTGGAACTCACTTGCATTTCTATTCAAGACATGTATGGCTGAAGCAGGCGACGACTTGGAAATCATACTGTCCATGACGTATGTATCAGGGTCTTACTCTCTGTCCCGGCCTCTCCAAATAAAGAGTTGCGCGCCCTGATTTTCTTTCCTAATTTTAATACGCAGAAACACATCAGCTATGTCTGCTGTATAAGTTATTGGGCCAGATCGCCAGATGGGCCAGATAATACGACTAATAAAGAATTTAACAAGTACGGCCCTGTTAACAAATAATCATTTAAACATGGACCCTTGTATTTGGCCGCGGCATCATAAACCAATCTCAGCTTATTTGGTTTATTCGGGTTAATGACCCCAAAATGCGGTAGGTACCATACCGGATTAACACTCAGCGGAGTATCCAACAACCTAGCATATTTCTCATAAATTAAAATTACTGAATATGCACACGTCGGCTGAGAGTTTGACATGCTCACTCAAATGTCTCACTAGTGGTGGCGTGAGTGTTGGATCATTAAGTTCAGTTCAAAATGATTGAGTTACTTGGTGTGGAACCATACGTAATGTTCGTGAACGTGCCGTTAGAAGGGTTTGGTCATCTCTTAGCTGTAGTTTTTCAAAACCTACGCATACGAAAACCTATATTTATCTGTTTACGGTAAACTTTACATTTTAAAACTTTATGCTTCTAAGCTAGGTTCTCTGAATTCATCGACACTTTCAATAAGACTACTTTCGTATCGCGTCCGCTAGATTTAACTCGTGCAAACTGGTCGCCTTTGTGAACCTGGACGTGTGGTATTTTCCTCCGAATATATTTGCATAAGTGTCATAGTTTTCCAGCAATTTTCCTTTTCCTGGTAACATTATTTTTTAAGGCTCAAAATGGAAAAAGATCCGCTTTTATAACATTCTATTCGTTACAGAAATAAATAAAATAGACTTAGAAAGTCGGAGAGTTGGTGAGTGTGTTGAATGACTGTAAGCTACGGGATGTACCTACCACGGAGCATCCGTCTTTAGGGTTACGCCTTTTTTACCCGATTTAAAAGTAAATCGAGATAATAATCTAAAGTTCGGAATGTATATACGTAGTAGTAATAATTCATTCTTTACATTAAAATTAACTTTCGATAATTGTCTTTAATTAAAATACTCAGGCTTTTTTAAATAGATAAGGCTTCTTCATGGTAGCATAAATGACGTCATAATACAATGATTCTGAAAAGTAAATTGTTCCTGTGTTATTATAATACTTTAAACTACTCTAAATGAAACTCAATCATCACAATTTATATCATAATGCTATTAGGTCGTTTCTGATTAAATACTCAGAGCTTTCAGCTACATTAACATTAGTTCTCTTGATGTTGGTAATCCTTATCCGTATATCCAGGCATAATTTAATATTTTGGTCGATGTTAATCCTGCGTGCTCAGCCTCTTAGTCCCGGTTTTCACACAGAATATATTTTACATGAGGACGCTCAGCAGTTTGATTTAGTGGTACCTGCATTGAACATGCTGCTACCTAGGCGCTCTGCCTGAGAATGTAGCTTAGATAAATGTAGTGTATAACAGTGTGTGGTGCCACGTCAAAGTAATTCGCATTCAATCTACGTCAATTTAAACATAAACTGTACATATCATTAAATCGCAGCGAAGTCAAAACAGTACATTGTTTTTTTTTTGTTGTAATTTTCGAAAGAACATGGAATAATTGTTCTAATGTCGAAAATATGTTATTTAAAATTTGTGTCTGTTTGCCTGTATATATGTTCCAGCATCACGAAAATACGATATATTTTGTTAATATTTTGCACGGACATTCTCTATAAATCTGTTCAAGCTATTTGCTTCTATAGTTTACCGCAAAATGAATAAAGACGACCACAGTTATAGCAGCTTTAACTTTATTAACAAATAGCAAAAGAGCTTAGCAGTCAATCACTCCACACTTTGAACTTACGTCTGATCTACACGCATCTGGCAATCGCTTGCCTTTATTAGGCAAGCGATTGGCAGCGATTACTCGCTGAACAGTACAGACGCAGCAGTTGTTTCGCATTTTGTTTTTTGTTTTATATTTTTCGTTGTATCTCTCTTGTGAAAATTGGAATTCTGCCCTTCATAACATTAGTTTTATCCTTATTTCTCCAAATGTAGTTGACTACCATAGAACAATTTGGTTTGCCGGAGTTTCAGTGCCTGCGTCTCTGGTCTACTTGCTTGTCACAGCGATGCCATAGTGTCAAGGAGCACTCTAGCCATAGAGCACCACAGACACTTGTGAGAGTAGACATAGAGTACATAGACAAGTGATTGATGTTACGTCGGGTGCTGACAACCGGATTAAATTATAGTTATAAATATTTTATTTTAAACACTAATTAATTTATATTTACATTATTTATACATTTATATATTTCTATATCTGTCCGTGACATCACAGTGGGCCATAACAGAATACCGCTGCGACACTTATTTTTAAGTGTCACAGCGGCATGCCGCCAAAGGACCGCCGCGCTCAGGCGGCTTCTTTGACACGAAACTGTAGGTGAACTCTGGTGAACCCTGTCGAGCGATCAGTGTTGCCTTTGGTATGATTCTTTTTAACTTTTTAAATTAATTGTTTTCATTGGGAAAATATAATTATCTCGTATCCATTAAATGATTACGTATTTGTGTACGCACTACGATACCAAATAATACCCTTCAGGATCGGACAGGGTTTTCGTTACATGCTGTACTATTATAAATTTTAGTTGTTATTTCATCATTGCACCTTTTCAGTCATTTTAAATTAGCAGCTGAAGGCTGTTTTGGTATGATAAAAAATAAGGGAAAAAAAGAAACTTGAAGGTGACCCCGAGGGCCGGAAGGCCAGTAAAATTCCTCGGTTGAAGCAAAGATGGAAGAAGCACCCACAATTGTAGGCTGTGGACAAAAAGGGACTCTGAGATGTGGTTTCACTCCGAACTCGGACACGCGGGGACGCATCGACCAACGAAAAACTTACTGCTTATTCCAGGAATTTAAAACTCGTGTCTCCCTCGGTGTACCGTGAAGATAGCTGGTATCAAAAGCCGTAGGGATTCTGCGAAAACGGTAAGATTGGTCACCAACGAACCGCCATTGTGGAAGGAAATTTTCTCTCGAAAAAGAGTCCAACTTACCAAAAATCCGATACAAATATGATCTGGGACCATTTCACGGGTCCTTTGGTTTAGGATTAGGGCATTTAAGTGCCCAAAAATACCAGATTAATGTTTAATTTTAATTAAATGACCAAGTGACACTTGACAAGTTTCCTGATGTCCTCCGCCCTGGGGGGGGCGGAGGGGTCTGTCAGACTCTTACTGACTAAAAACCACCCCGGTGTTCCATCTCACACCTACGCCGGGGTCGTGGGAACACATAATTCTACTGCAATACACATGCAACCCCGGCTGGTGCCGGCCCGCTTCCGCGGGCCCCGTCTCGGGCAGGGGGAGTGAGGTGTACTCCCCCCGCAACTTCTGTGAGCGGCGCACGCGGAACACTACGCGCGCCGCCTTCTCGGGTCCTGATGTTGGGGGGCGACGGATGTCCCCGAATCCGTCGCCCCTGGACCCATTTAGGGGGGCCGGAAGAGGCCGTTGTCCGCCCTCCTCCGACGCCCGGTGCGTCTGCTGCGGGCTGGGTCGAGAGTCGAAATCTCTCTCTCCCTTTCCGCAGCCTCCTTCTGCGAGATGACCGCTTCGCAAAAGGAGACCACTGCGTCCCAGGACTTTGCGCCGCCGACCATCGCGTTCACGACGGCCGGCAGCGACAGGTCGTTGCCTACTTCGGTGATGAGGGCACGGCGCGACTCCTCCCAAGCGGCACAATCTGCCAGCGTGTGCCACGCCGTGTACTCCCGGCAGTCGACGCAGTGGTGACACCGGGCGTCCGGCTCCCTGTTTATGCGACACAGGTTCTTCCCGAAGCAACCATGCCCCGAGAGCACCTGCGTCGCCCGAAACGTCAGGAAGCAGTGCCTTCTCCCGAGCCAGCGGTCGAGCACTGGCCGGATCGCCTCGATGGTGCTGAGGCCGGCGGTAGGGCGTGACAGCCTCACCCGCCTTTCCACCACCAGGACCTCGAGGAGCTGCAACCGATGCTGCTCGATATGTTGCTGCATCGGTCGCTCGCCCCGCTCCCGCGCTGCCTCGCGCCACCGGTACAGTGACGCGAGCACCTTCGCCTCCAGGTCCCAGGGCGGTGATCCGGCCAGTGCACAACCCGCCTCGAAGGAGATCGTGCGATACCCCCGAATGACTCTGACGGCCATCGCCCGCTGCGGCTTGCGCAGGACAGCTATGCAGCATGGATCGCACGATCCCCATATAGAGCCGCCTACAGGCGGCGCTCGGGCCCTCCAGATTGGGAAGCAGCGTTGCCAGCGCCCCGGCCGCGCCCAACAAGTCGAAGTCCCACCGGCTGTCGAGCACCAATCCCAGATATTTCATGGTGGGCTCGACAGCGATCCGCACCCCCCCGACCACAATGTGTGATCCGGCCGGCGGCGCCCGCCTGGGGCCATGAAAAACCATGGCCTCTGACTTGCTGAGGGCCACCTTCAGGCCGAGCGTGTCGTCCGCGTAACATGACAGGTCCGCGCCCGGCGGGAGCTCGCCCCTCAGCACCCAGCCGTACCCGATGTTCCACAGGAGCGATGCGGCGGAGGTAGAGAGGCACGCGGTGGTACCGCAGTGCCTCCCGTATGCATCTCCAGGGCAGAGTGTTGAAGTCGTTGGAGATGTCCAAGGACACCGCCACCACCACCCCACCCCGGGACACTGTTTCCTCCGCCAGGACTCTCATCCTCGTAACAGCGTGGATGGTAGAGCGCCCATGCCGAAAGCCGAACTGGCTCTCGTCCAGGTCCGGCCCCTCTCTGCACAAGTGGCCGACGAGGCGGGCTGCGAGTATGGGCTCGAACAGCTTGCCCACCTCGTCGAGCAGCACTATGGGCCGGTACGCAGACGGTGAGTCGGCAGGGCGCCCCGCCTTCCTGAACAGGACCAGACGTCCAATCTTCCACAAACTGGGAAACTGGCCCCGCTCAAGGCACGCTAACTTTTGTTGCAGAATTTTAGTTGACTTGTCAACCTTTTGTAATCATTTCGTATTATTTCTATTAGAAAATAAATCACATTTTATAAGAGGAATATATGAAAATAAAACAAAAATAGACTTAGGGTTAAATAAATGCAAAAATAGACTTAGGGTACTTAACTATACATAAAGAAGTTGTTGAGTTGTTTCCGCAGTAAACTTTTTCATACAAACGAGAGTTCAATCGATTTGAGTCGGAGCATGTAAAATCGGTTCACAAAAAGTTCAACATGATTTTTTTTAATTATTGATATTTTATAACACTTTTAACTGTGTTTAATTACTATAAAAGTCAAGGTTTATTTGTAGTTATGTAAATGTGAAGATTTATTTTTGAACATACCCGTCGATATTTTGTTTTTTTCGTCGTAAAAGTGAGGGACTCACGCATTTAGACTGTCTAATGTCATTCTATACCGAAATAAGATAATTGTTTGAAAAAAATATGGTTTTACGACTTGTTATTTAAAAACAACTGGTTTCGATCGTCATCTATTAAAAACAACTGATTTTGATTTTAGTGTATTAAGTTCGAGAAAAAATCACACAGACAGTTTCATTGTTCAGTGAACCATTTGTTAGAACTATACACGTTATGCTGGAGGAAACTATTACGTGCTTGGGTGTACTATTTCATAGAGTTGTATTTGAACTGGCAGACGTTAACAAAATTTCTACAACGCAGATATTTCGAGTTTTCTGGCAGAAACATTGTTTACTGTTTTAACGACAACCGGAGTTGGGTTCGATTCAATATTACGTTTCACGAGGTTTACCCATGTGTCTTTAACAGGCATCAATAGTTTCAACATATTCTGCTGATAAGTATAGCATTAGGCACCTACTAACAGATTTTCACTGAATGCTGTTACTTCAAAATTAAATGGGCTAATAACTTTGGGCTTTGGATTATGGAACGTGGAACACGGGTAGGGGGCACAGCTGCCGTTCAAACAACCTAGTAAGGCAATCTATCAATAGAACTATAATTATTTACTGGTACTGCGCAAAAACAGTGAGAAGACGTACTGTAATTATTATGTTAGTCATCCATTGCGTATCTCTCTCACGTTAATTTAATTAATATACCGCGTAATGTTTGTGTCACACTCTGTATTATCTTTCTAGTTTCTCTGATTACGTGCTCCGGCTCCGACAATTTGATTATCTCTGTGACGTCACTGAGACGGAACGTCCGGAACTCTACTGACCGAACCGCACGTCCATACGTGCGGTTCGGTCAGTAGAGTTCCGGATAATTGAGGAAAATGAATGAATGACGAAGAAACACGATCCAATTAATAATGAAGACACGGAGTGTTGTACTACACCAGCGTAATTTTACATTTATAAATTAAGGTGCCAAACTAGCGCCGAGACGTCGCTGATATGTGTATAATTTAGTATATTAAAAACATTGGTAATGGAGGGAGGTAGGTATTTCTGGAATAACTTTGATGTTACCGTAACATTTATCATTGCTGCTTAAAGAAACAATGAACAAACATGTAATATTTCCAGGGTTATCAACTATGTTGGTTTAGACTTTGGTGACATTATCGCCTACATAACCGAGAACTTTCACGTTCAACATAGAAGTAAAACGTTAAGTTAAGTACTTGGGTCACTGGGTCACGGAGGACCCAACCGATGACGTGGACGTTGAGAGGGATCGAAGGGCGTTGGCTGTCCGTGGGAACATGCTGGCTCGCAGGTTTAAACGTAGCACGAGTGAGGTGAAGTGCACTATGTTCAGGGCATACTGGCAATTCGTGCACCCTGTGGGTCAGGTACTTAGCGGGCTCTCAATGCCCTTCGAGTGCAATATAGCATCGCTTTCAGGATGTTGTTAGGGCTGCCGAGATACTATTAATATTTTATGTTTTATTGTGATTTACTAACATATTTACTAAGTATTTAATAAAACAATTATGGATGTTCTGTAAAGGCTTTATCTAAAATAAAAATATTTAATATTTGGGCATTAATCAATCGAAAGCTTTCAACTGTTTTTCTGTTCACAAAGGTGCCCCCGCGATAGCCGGTGACGAAACTATTTCTATCTCTAGAGCTCCGGTTTTTTATTCAAGGGTTGTTCATGATTATGTGCAGAGGCATATAGGTACTCGGTTGAAAGCCACGTATAACCAATTTTTAAAGAGAAACATTTCCGGCTTTGTGAACATGAATAAGCCATAAAACATGTTCCTTAAGGAATAACATGAGCCCGTGCATAACTTGTGGTATACAGATACCATAATGCAGAATATACTGAGACTTTCCAGGTACAGGTTGAAACCTTAAATAATGGAACAAATACACAACCGCTAGGTAGTTCACTTAATTTCCAACAACTAATTTGAATGGTTTTCGAAAAACCGCTACGATTTTTTTTTTCTTCCAGAAATTTCTTTCGAATTTTACTGTCTACCAGAATTCAGTTTTTTAGTGATGTCGCTGTAAATGATAACAATTTTAGACATGAATTTTTTAAAGCATTTCTTAATAGCTTATTGACATGAAGCGTTTTTTTTTTATTTTGTTGTAAATAATGTTTTATTTGTCTTAAAAGTTTTATTTTTTCGCTATGGAAAGACCAACATTTAAAAAAAAAACTATTCAAGTTAGTTATTGGAAATCAGATTAGTATCCTACCCGTTACGTTTGATCCATTATTTACGGGACACTCTGTATACTCAACGTGTGTTCGAATGCCCCCTTACCAAATAGTACATTACAACTCCGCCACCGCAGCCACGCATTACTCACTCACACACGATCAGGAGCATTTTATATGAATAAACTATGATCATTTTAGTCCTTACAATTATAGTATTTCAGAGTAGTTATTTGAAATTACAGTCAGTAACTGGTGCAGACCGATTATAAGATTATATTTTACACGTTGTTATTAGGGGTATTACCCAATTTTCTAAGTATTGATGTTACGAAAACAACATTCACAGTGATGTAAAGTTCAAATTTTAGTAAAAAGTGTTATCCATAAATTATCAAACTCAAGTTGGAGTTACTAATTGTTCTTTGTACCATTGTTTTGGCGATTTTTTCTCGACTTGTCAGCCTTTTTTGTTTTGGTGGGTGGGAAATCATTGACTTTTCCCGCTGTGGGTGGAGCGGTGTCAGACTTTTACTGACTAAAACCCACCCGTGTTCCTTCAATTGCCTGTGCCAGGGCCACGGATTATTACTCTTTCGAATTGCCCGCGACCCTGAACGACTTGTCAACCTGATTTATGGTTGTGTTCTGAAAAATGTGAAGTCGTGTATGGTATTTCCATTTTCAATGCTCCGTGGTGTTACATTACGTAAAAATAGTTAGGCTATCCCATTTAAAAAAATAAACAGTTATTTTTATGCGTAAAAGTATGGGAAATTACCGTAATACTTTAATACTCCCTAATCTATTTTACAAATGGTTTGTAATACAACCGTCAATCATCAATTTTAATTCAAGGATAAAAGCTAACTGACTTTAGTTAAATATAAGGTGTAGAATAGTGATCGGGACTTGCTGGTATTTTTGAGCCAAACACACGTTTTCAAGTTTTGTTGTTTAGTGTTTATCGCTATAACTTATTTTTATCTATTAATGAAATGAAATGAAATGAAAAACTTTTATTTCGACCAACAAAGGGTCATAAGCGTAAAAATTACAAAAATAGAAAATAATGACATACACTGAAACATACAACACAAACATACTACAAATCTCGATTGGTCAGTATGTGAACCAGACAGCAATGGTTCAGGTACAGGCAATCGAACCTCTGCGCGAATGCCCTCAGGATGCCGTTGGAGCTAGCCCGAACCCTGCGCACCAGGGATGTGCATCTTTTACGCATAGTAGAGTAAAAACAGTCTACTTGCGACCCGGCGAACATCCCTGATGCGCTGCAGAACCGGGGCAGCCCCATCAGCACCCTGAATGCATTATTATATTGCACACGCAAAGCGTTGTACTGTCCGCGCGTGTATGAGACCCACAGGCTGCTCGTGTAGAATGATGTACAATATGCTCTAAACAATGTTGTTTTTACTTCTGGGGTACATCGAGCAAACCTGCGGGCTATCATATTCGCCCTTACAGACAACGCCCTGCGTTCTCGCTCTATGTCCGCATCGTCTTTCAGATCAGAGGACATCATATGTCCAAGGTATTTAAAATTTTCAAGTTAATTACTTTATAATTTTGTACACTATCTCATTAATCCATGGAAGGCTGCGATGGAAGAACCAATTAAAGTGAAAACATTTTTATAAGCCGCTGCCAAAAAATCCTTTTACATTTTGCGGGTCTAATCTCGTCGCTTTATGTCCGCAGTCGTAGTAAGTGGCTTCTCTTCCCGCTTTCAAGAACTACTTCAGTGTCTCTGACGTCACAGTTTTACGTTATCGTTTTTCGCTCACTATTTTACTTTGTCCCGAGACCAGGCAGTGCGACTTTTGATATGCTAATCTCACTAGACGGTGATATCCCTTTATTCAAGCTTTGTTAGAACGTAATCGTGGCTTTACTTTAATCGTACTAAATGGAAATAAAACAAAGTGCCTAAGAGAAGAGAAACTAGAATTCGTCGATAAAACTGTTTTCCTTGGGATCACGCTCGACTCAAGGCTAAAATGGGGTCCTCTTTTAACGTCGCTTGCAAGACGGGTAAGTTTAGCAGCTTATGCTGTCAGAAAAATCCGTCAATTTACTATGTCTTTATGTAGATACCACGAGGCTGGTCTATTTTAGTTACTTTCATAGTATCATGTCTTACGGTATTTTACTTTGGGGACGGGCTGCAGACATCGAGTCTATTTTTATTCTGCAGAGAAGAACCATCAGAGCCATAAGTAATCTCTCTGTTTGAGGATATTAACATCATGACGGTACCTTGTCAATACATCTATGAACTATCATACATCTATCATGTACGTAAGAGAAAAAAAATATATTTACAGTAAATGAGGTGAAAGACATAATTATATTACAAGAAATTGGGACCTATTAGTTCAACCAGGTTAAAGACTGGCTACAGTAGACTCATCTTTCATGGGGTACTGTTTAAAATGTAAACAATAAAATACCTCCCGACATACTTCAACTGAATGAGACAAAATTCAAATATTTTATAAAACGCACACGTATGCATGCTGATGAAAAGCTTGGCTCAATGCTGGTCCTGCTCCACACTACAATTAATTGATTAACATTTGTAATACTGTTGTAGCTGCTGAAGATAGTAAGAATATAATTATTTTCATTGTATAAACTCAATCTCCTTTAAATTATATAAATACATAGCACAGGTGTGAGTACTTTGTACTATGGAGCCACCATTTATCGTGTAATGTCTTTTAATGACTTGATTGTGCCCTGGCTGTTAATTGTATGTCATGCTCACTCAAATGTCTTGCTTACGGCGGCGTGTGTTGGTTCGTTTAGCTCCCTTTAAAATGGTTGAGCTGAATGATGCTGATCCATGCGTCATGTTCGTGAACAGGCGCCGTCAGTTTGGATTGGTCATCTATTAACTGCAACGGTTTTTTTATATTTTTGTTTTGCTGCACTCTGGACGCTTTTAACGTGTACGGTTTTTGTACATCGTTCTCACTTAAAGGATCAACATTAATTATGTAACTAATATATTTGTAAGAACAGTATTATTTAAAAGGGTGTCCATGGATTTTTTCTTGCCCTTTCTTCTCCATAGGTACATACTCGCTTTGGAATGGGCAACTAGCTTCATATTTCTGACCGACACCTAGACAAATCAAAAGTGCCTGTAAATGGTTTGATTGAAATAAATGCTTTGAGTTTCAATAAACTGTTGACCTTATTTTAGTGCTAATTATACCCAGATGATAAAAATCAATCTGCAAACCGCTGTGATTCACTATAATGGAGGGGATCAGAGGGATAAGGGTGGAAAGTAAAATACAAGGAAGCCAACTAAAAATGTACGGTTCAAATTATGTTTGACAAATGAAGCATCCTGTGTCTTCATAAAATATTAAAAGCTAGAAATAACAGTACCGATTTTGGTACCTCCCATAACGCATGTATTTCGAATCTGTCTTCCCAAAGTTATTTCCCTAGTTTTCTAGAAAAGGCAGTTGTTATCCCTGTTTTAAAACGGGAAATACAGGCGTAGTTAATAATTATAGGCCAATATCCATACTCGCCTCAATTTCAAAAATACTAGATGAAATTGTAAACAGTAGACAAGTTAATTACCTAGAAAAAACAAAATCTCATCCCATGCGCAATTTGGTTTTAGAGCCAAACTATGACAGCCGATGCGGTGCATAGCCTGACTTATTAAATTTTAGAAGAACTCAGGCAAATCAACGAGACCCTGGGAATCTTTCTCGATTTAGCCAAAGCCAAACACGGTCTCTGTTTCTGTCTTTCTGAACAAATTAGAGACAATAGGAATAAGGGGCACGCCGCTGAAACTTTTTACTTATTATTAACACGGCCGGTACAAATGTATTAGAATAAATAATATTACGAGTGTTGAGCAGAAAAATATTTTTTTAGGTGTTCCTCAGGGTAGAATTCTGGGCCCAACGCTTTTCCTTATTTATATTAACGACCTGTGTAACCTAATATTAAAGATATAAATTAAATTATGTCACATGCCGACGAAACGGCTCAAATTTTAACCGCTAAAACCAGTAGCAAACTGTTCGAAATCGGTCAACTAACTTTAATACTTACACATTAAATTAAACAAATAGTTCATAATATTCACTTCTCCATGTGCAAGCCTCAACTCATTACTAACCCTCATTAATATGCCCATCAATGTGGAAACCGGACAGTCATCACGTGTAATTGTCCCTTTATCCTTAAAACGAGCAACATAAAATACCTGGCGGTAGTAATGGACAACACGCTCTCTTTTAAAAAACATATTGAAAGCCTAGCAAAAGGAGTGCGCAAACTAATAAATGTGTAAAAAAAATTGCGAACAATCGCAGATCCAAAATTCATAAGACAAGTTTATTTGGCCCTTTCTCAATCTATTTTTCAATACTGTATCACTTCTTGGGGTGTCGAACAAAAAACTAATTTGGTTTCTATTGAAAGACCACACAGAGCTATTTTAAAGGTAGCAAAGTTTCATCCCTTTTTCTTTCCGACAGATGTGTAATATAAATCCTGCAAAGTACTGACGGTTCGCCAGCTTTTCATTATGCACTTAGTATTAAAACAGCACACTGCCTATGCTTCCAATACTAACAAGAGAGAATGACATAGTATGCTTTTCTGTTGCAACCTTGAAACATGTCTTTGTAGAATGATTTACATTCTTAGGCCCATTTCTGTACAATAAATTAAATAGAAAACTAATTATCTAAAAATTAAATAACTATAGCTGTAAACAAATAATACTTAATTTTTTACTAACCATTGATTATGCACACACAGAAGATCTACTTGTTGTCTGCAAATAGATCCACCACCATCCTATTTTATTATTTAAGTATTAGTTTACAATTTGAATACAAAGGTAGGTACTGTTTATTTCTTAGAAAATTTCTTCCAGCAGACCTGCGAAAGGAGAAGTAAAAAAGAAATGTAGACAAAAGTGTGTGAAAACAAGAAGAGAAAAATATGAACAATGTGAAATCTAAAACTAAAATAACGCAAATACATAGAATAAAATAGAATTCGTTTATTTGCAAAGAATGTAGGTATTACAAATCAGATGTTACAATTTCAATGTTAAGGTCCTTGTACATTCTGCCTATAAGACGTGCAAAAATATTGTGAGTTACAATTATAGAAAAAAACTAACAAAAATTGTATTTTTTATTTGGTTATACGAGTAAATTATTTAAAAAGTCGGGTACAGAATAACAGCATTAATCTATTAGTATTTCTGGCAGGTTTTTTTTAAATATTCTAAATGGTTGGTCTTTAATAATGGTGGGTATTTTATTATACACAGTTGGTGCCATACACATGACACTTTTTTTTTAAAAGTGTAGTCTTATTACGCACCCGTGTGCAACAAAGGTCAATGCCCACCTATTAGAACAACCATGGCCTACAGTGAACACTGTTAAATAGTTTATGGAATTATAGTTTAAGGTGTTATGAACACCTTCTAGTACTTATCAGTTAAGAAAATAAGTCGCCAATTCGAAATAAAACTTTTTTTTTTTAATAACATTTAATTTTTCTTAAGCCCAGACGTATCAATTTTTAACACACTAACTCATTTTTCAAAAACAATCGGAGTCCATTGTCGTAAAAAAGGTCACAAAAGAGCATTAACCACGGCAAAAGAAAACTACGATAGCGATAAACACAAAAACCACGGTAACGAGCGCGCTAACGAGTAGTTTGTTTACTGTCAAATCGATCATCTGTCAAAGGATAATGTTGCCATATTTTTAAATATAATCGATTAGTTGCATCGATTGTTGGTCTTGATCATTTAATTTTTTTCTAAATACGGAAAAGCCATAGAGAATGCAGTGTTTTTTCCTATCTATGTTTATGAATATGGGCTACAGGATTTCTGGTCTGGAAGTTTATGAATATAATTATTTTGTCCTATGTCGAGTTTTTTCCCTAAGCATAGAAATACATAAAATCTGTTTGAAAAACTGAATCCCGACAATCGTATATAACAATATTACAAGCGCTTCATGAAGTCATGTGCATAAATGCTCAAGTTTTAATGTAATTAGTAGCCGACAACTTGCTTTGTTTTTGATCGATTTTCACTCATGGGTTTTAGTTTATCAAGTATATTTTTTTAATTTTGTACCAATGTTATATTATTATATTTTATTACAATTTGTCAGCGAAGTCAAAGCGTAAATTGTAAAATGACTTTTAATTCACAATCGATTCGATTTTTTTATATATGAATCGCATAATTAAATGAACCATATAATGGCAACCCTAAACTTCGACTTAAAGTGAAACTGTCATTGATATTATGATAAATTACTTATTTATTTGTTATGATCACGGCGTCATCGTCAGAGATGGTACTTAAACGGATAATTCCTATAAAAAAAACTTATATTTTCTGATTATCTTTTCAAGTGTGTTTGAGGTGGGCCATAACTGGGCATTGATCTTTTGGTACTGAGATCTCATGCTTGTACTTCTTTTCCTAGTGTTGTTCAGAGAAGGAAATAAATACTTATTCGTTCTGACAAACATGGGGAATTCTGGTTTATAAAGACATGGGAACGTTAAAAGTTTATGAAATTAAAAAACGCGGATGCAACTATCTGTTACTTTTAAACCAAACATGGCTCTAAGGCAACGTTTTTTAGATTTAAAAATGCCTTCCCTTTGTAACAAAACTACTGGATCCTAACTACATAAAAGGATGAAAGTAGATTTGGTACATATAGTTTAATGGATGAGATAGAAAATGCAGGTAGTACTATAAAAACACTAAACACGGTTTACACGACACTGAAGTTTATATAGAAGGCTTGAAGATCAACAGCTGAAAAGTTCGCCCGGAGGAGGAGGATGAAGGATCTTCGTAGAATGGTAACGGCTCCGTGAAGGGAAAACGAGAAGGAGGTGGAGGAAGAGAGTCTTCAGGTGTCGAAGGGACACTTCAGAGTGCCAGTATCCTTCGACAAAGCTCGACGCAGAATCTCCAGGCAGATGATTACTCAGCAGAGTGCAGACGTAGAATTCCTAGGCAGACGGTTTGTTGACAAAGCCCGGACGCCGAATCCCCATTAGATGCTTATAACTTTTCTAACTACTCATTGGGCTACTCACTGATAGACTTCATGTCTCTATGTATCATGGAACAAATAAACTCAGTTAAAAATTGTTATTACAAAACCTAGATTTAATATTATGTAACTTTTTTGGAGGAATTGTTAGTGTATGCAATAACCCCTTACCAACAGTAGATGCCTATCACCCGCCCCTCGTAATTGTAATAAAAAACACGCCCCCCGCATTATTAAAGAGTAAGATTCCCGTTAGATACAACTTAAAAAAAGAAAATATACATTAATCAATGCCTAGATTAGGGTTTTGACTGGACCCATATTTTCTCAGACTTACACGATGTTGATGTTATGGTGAACAACCTGTATAGGTACCTGAACGATGTAGTTGACGAGCACGTTACGAAGTCAAAAAAACCGAGCGATAAGAATCCCCCCTGGTTCTGCGTCTCGTAAGACTCCTAAATGAAAAAGAAAAACATAGAACACGTCATAAGAGGTATAACAACCCAAGGGACCTCTTTGAATATAGACTATTGGAGAGGAGATCTAAAACCATGATGAACAGCTGTTGCAAAAACTAAACGAGCTTCACTGAAAAGAGTATTAGAAATAATCCTAAACTCGTTTCGTCCTTCATCAAATCGAAGAAGTCCAAATCTAACGACATTCCCTCTGAGATGTGTTTAGGAAATGAAACAGCATCTACTGTTGTTGAAGTCTGCAACCTATTTGCTAAGCATTTCTCCTCTAATTTTACTCACTCTACTGGTTCACCTGCTGCAGCTCAAATAGGACCCAAGTGTCATCAACATGCATTAAGTAGAGTTGTATTTACGGAACAAGATGTAACGAAAGCACTAAATAAACTTAAAATCTGCAAGGGGCCAGGGCCTGATGGTTTGCCGCCGGTAATCATAAAGTAGTGTGCAACTAGTTTATCTCTACCGCTCAAAATAATTTTCAACCATTCGATTGCGACATCACAGTTTCCGACTGAATGGAAAAGGGCAATGTCGTACCGATCTTTAAGAAGGGAGTCCAATTTATTTATTTTAACTTTTCGAACCCAAAGAGGTACAAAGGCGGACTTAATGCCTTAGGCATTCTCTACCAGTCAACCAAGGGTGGTAAAGAGATTAGATGGCAGGTGCTTTAATTGAAGGGAACAATGATGGAAGAAAAAAAAAATTAAAACATATTTAAACTGACGTGCAGAACTACCGTCCCATTTCACTCCTATCAGTTTTTGCGAAACTCTTTGAATCCCTGCTATGTCCCTTACTTACTTCACTTATTAATCCTTAGTTAGTACCCCAACAACAAGGTTTCTGTGTTTGCAAATCCACGACTACTAATTTGGTCCACTACGTCGATGAAGTAAGCAAATTGATTGACTCTCGTGCCCAGGTTGACTCAACTTACACTGATTTCAGCAGTGCGTTCGATAAGGTGGAACATAAAACCCTCCTAAAGAAGCTTGTAGAATTCGGCATATTTGGACAGTTACTTCTTTGGTTTGAATCGTATCTCACAGATAGCAAACAAAGAGATGTTATAAAGGGCTACGAGTCACCATTCTATGTCTCCTCTTCTGGAGTTCCCCAAGGTTCGCATCTGGGCCCAATTCTCTTTTAATGTTCGTCAATGACGTAGTTTTCTCAGTAAAACACAGCAGTTGCTCTATTTTTGCGGACGACTTGAAGATCTATAAATAAATAAACTCACCCGTCGACGTCCATTTACTCCAAGCTGACCTCGACGCGGTTAACGATTGGTGCCTAAAAAACCGCATGTTCCTCAATGTGCAAAAGTGCTACCACATTACATTTACCAAAAAACTGAAAACCTTACGGTCTTACTCATTAAATTTGTTAACGCTACAAACATTTGACACGATTCGTGACCTGCATGTCCAGTTTGATTCTAAACTTACATTCGTCAACCACATTGGCAATATCACTGCCAAAGCTGCAAAAATGTCTGGCTTTATAAAAATAATTTGTAGGGATTTCCAGACCATCTCTACCCTGAAGGTGCTATTCAACACTGTAGTGAGAAGTCTACGAGGACTATGAAGCTCTGGTTTGGAACCCTACTTACCGTGTTCACGTAAACAGAATTGAACGTATCCAAAGAAGCTACACCAGATATCTTCATTTCAGAAGCCCTAGCTGTCCACTTGATTCTTCTTATGGTGAAAGGCTCAGTCATTTTAAAATGTGTTCAATTGAACACCGAAAAGAAGTGACAGATCAAATCTTTCTTTATAAAATCGTTAACGGTCTGCTAAATGTTCCCGATCTTTTGTCAGAATTACGTTTAGCTGTACCTCGACAAACAAGTATTAGATCTGGTCGCGAAACCGTTACCTTTGCCACAGCTGCAAGTCGTTCTAACCTTGGCAGCACCGCATACATGAACCGTTTAATGGGAAACTATAATAAAATCGGTACTCGTACCAATAGCATCGACATCTTCTCTAATCCATTGCGTCAATTCCGTACGAGACTTTTAACCAGCTCGGATTCTCAAGACGTCTCTGCATCGTGAGCCGCACATTATTATATATATCTGACGGCGCGTGATGATTTAGTCGATTTATTGTGACACTTTTTGAAACTTGTAATCGATTAATTTTACTCTGTAGTTTAGAATTATTGTTTCTTTAGTGGTGTTTTTAAATTTAGAGCGGGTAACACCGAATGGGGTTGTGAGTGTCATGGCGGCGGTGGCGATCACTTTTGATGAGATCGTCACGCGGTGCACACGCACAAATCCATTGGCTCTAAAAATCAAATTGAATAATTATTGTGTGTTAATTTAATCAGTGATTATCATCAAAATCCTTAGTTTTTATGATTGAGTTTTGTTACTGTATTTTAAAGTAAATTAAGTGCGTTACTTTGCGAATATTATTTGTTAAACACCTGCACGTACACGCCCGCAATGGAAGACCAACAGATGACGGATCCGCAGCGACACGTGGTGTCCCAGCCGCTCGATCTTCCGTCATCAGAAGTGGGATACGACGGAACGGCGCAGGAACAGCCTTCAGGTCAGAGTGTTGATTTGTTATCAAGTGAAAATAACCGTTGGAAGTTGTTATTTGAAATGCAGCAACGCCAAATGATGGAGTAAATTCGCGCGATTAAAGAACCTAGTTCAGAAGACAATAACCTGACCCTACCTGAATTTAATCCCGAGTCTCGAGATAGTGATGCCCGAGCTTGGTGTAATACCGTCGATTTATGCATGCAAGAAAAATTTTCATCTGGCAGTAGACTAATTATTACGATGAGTAAAGCCCTAAAGGGGTCGGCGGCCTCTTGGCTAGCTCAGAATACTTTTCCTGGAATAACTTGGCCTCAGTTGAAAGACCTATTTCTCTCTCGATACGATTCGGTGGAAACTCCTGCTGCTATGCTGTGTAGGCTACTTCATGAGAGTCCTAAGGAAGGAGAATGTTTGTCTCCTTATGCAAATCGATTTCTGAGCACGCTGCTGACTCAATGGACCAACTATTCTACTGAAAAGATAGCAATAGCTGTAACTATGGCGCATGCAGCAAAAATTGAACCACGACTACAGCGATTGGCTTTCACTACGGAAATTGATACTCGAGTTAGATTACAACAGGAATTAATGGCTTTTACGTACCGCAAAAGAGGACCTTCAATACAAGATAAATTAAACGCACCTGGTGATGCCAAGAAACCAAAATTAGACCAACCAAGGCGTTGCTACAACTGTGGCAAACTGGGCCATATGGCAAATTCATGCTTGAAAAACAGTCCTCGCGATAATTTTGCTAATTCTCAGTCTAAGTTTTCAGCAAATAATGGATCGCAATCAGCCAAAGACAGCGTTTCAAAGAAAGCATCGACGTCAGTGACCTGTTTCTTCTGTGGGGTGCCGGGCCACATAGCCACACGCTGTCCAAAGAGGGAGACTGACTCAAGCAACAGCCGAGTTGAGAAGCGAGTGGATATCTGCACCATTAAGCCAGCTACAGATCTACTTTCTACCGAATCTGGTGAGTCGTTTTCATTTTGTTTTGACTCCGGTGCTGAGTGCTCGCTGATCCGAGAAAGTTTAGCTAGTGGATTCCCTGGTAAACGACAGCAGAATACGGTTACATTGTTAGGTATAGCCAAATCTAGATTACAGTGCAATTTTCAAATACTATCCACGGTTACGATACAGGGACACTCGTTGCAGTTATTATTGCATGTCGTCCCTGACTATTGTATTTCTACTGCAATTGTGATTGGGCGGGACATACTTTCATAGGGATTCTCAATTGAAATTTCGGAAACATCTTTTTTATTGAATAAGATTAAAGTTGTCTCTGCTTGTGATGTAGGCTCTAAAGTCAATAACTTCGGTGATATTGATAGTGATGTTCCCAATGAACATAGAGAACAATTAACATCTTTACTTGAACATTACGGTAATTACTTCTTAGAAGGCACTCCATCGGGTAGAGTTAGTACAGGAAAATTAGAGATAGATCCCAACCGCACTGTACAACGCCGACCATATCGGCTTGGTTCTGATGAAAGACAAGTAGTGCGCTCTAAGATCAAGGAACTTATAAATGTCGGTGTCATTCGTGAAAGTGGTTCGCCTTTTGCTAGCCCAATCCTGCTGGTCAAAAAGAAAGATGGGACTGACCGTCTTTGCGTGGACTACCGTGAGCTTAATAGCAACACAGTCCCTGATCGTTACCCATTGCCTATGATAGCTGATCAAATACAACGTTTGGTAGGAGCAAACAATTTTACTTCTCTTGATATGGTTAGTGGATATCAACTGTAGAGGAAAAGTCAGCAGAGCGTACTGCTTTTGTGACGCCGGATGGGCAGTTTGAATATTTGGCAATGCCATTTGGTCTTCGAAATGCTCCTTCGGTATATCAGCGTGCGATAAACAAAGCTCTTGGAGTTTTGACAGAGTCGTTTGCTGTTGTCTATTTAGATGACGTCATTGTCGACCCTCTCGTAGTGTAGATGAAGGTATTGATCGCTTGCGTCAGGTTTTGAAAGCATTAACTGACGCCGGTTTCGCTTTCAACTTAAAAAAATGTGCTTTTCTCAAGACTGAAGTAGAGTTCTTAGGGTATCACGTAGCCTCTGGCGAAATACGACCAAATCCGCGAAAAATTAAAGCTTTGACGGAACTTGAACCTCCCCAAACGGTTACTCAACTTCGACAATTTATAGGCTTAGCTTCGTACTTTAGACAATTTGTACCATGTTTCTCTCAAAAGACCGCTCCTCTTTATAGATTAACTTCGGGTAAAGGCAAAATACAGTGGACACCGGCTTTTGAAACAATTAGAAAAGTAATCATTGATGCACTTACCAGCAAACCCGTTCTAACTATTTTTGACCCCAACCAGCCGATAGAGTTACATACCGATGCCAGTGCTGAAGGTTATGGCGTCATACTAATGCAAAAGTTTGATGCTAAATTACATGTTATCGAATATTATAGTCGCCGAACTTCCAGCGCTGAGTCAAGATATCATTCATATGAACTAGAGACGCTCGCAGTAGTGAATAGCATAAAACATTTTCGCCATTACTTCCAAGGACGTAAGTTCGTAGTAGTCACTGATTGCAATGCAGTCAAGGCATCTAAATCAAAAGTAGACCTTACCCCTCGTATCCACAGATGTTGGTGTTTTCTTCAATCTTTTGAATTTGACATTGAGTATCGCCAGGGTAAAAATATGGGACATGTAGACCTTTTATCACGAAACCCCTTACCTGAAAACCCAACGTTAGATAGTAACAAAATTGAGCAGAAAAAAGTCTATTTGACAGAAATATCAGATAATTGGTTACAAGCAGAACAACAAAAAGATGAAGAGACTAATTCGATTATTGTAAAACTCCGGTCTAGTGAACTTACTGATGAGACGGTTAAAACTTATGAAATGAGAAGAGGTGTGTTGCATCGTCAGATAGAGCGTAATAAAAGAAGTGTGTGGTTACCGGTTGTGCCGAGGGCGTTTCAATGGGCTATTATTAATCATGTTCATGAGAGTGTGATGCACTTAGGGTGGGAGAAAACCCTAGAAAAGACCTTTTGTCATTACTGGTTTCCTAATATGAATAAATACGTTAGGAAGTTTGTAGATAACTGTATCACATGTAAGGTGTCTAAGTCACATTCGGGCAAGGTTCAAGCCGAGCTTCATCCTATTCCAAAAGTTACAATCCCATGGCATACCATTCATATGGATGCCACGGGAAAACTAAGCGGTAAACGAGATACCAAAGAGTATGTGTTTGTTTCTATCGATGCTTTTACAAAATACCTTCTATTGCATCATACTATGAACATTGATGCTAACAGTGCTATAAAAGCTTTGCAATCGAGTGTGTCCCTCTTTGGTGCACCTACGCGTGTAATAGCGGACCAGGGTAGGTGTTTTGCGGGGAAAGAGTTTAGGGATTTTTGTACAACCCACAACATTAGTTTACATTTAATAGCAACAGGTTCCAGTCGTGCTAACGGGCAAGTAGAGCGAGTTATGTCCACTTTAAAGAACATGCTAACCGCAGTCGAAACAGGGAACCTTGAAGTCATGGCAAGCCGCGTTGCCTGAAGTCCAACTAGCCATCAATTGCACCGTCAACCGTACAACTAAGGCAAGTCCTCTAGAACTTCTAATAGGGAAGGTTGCTAGACCTCTTCAGTTAATGACCCTTAATACAGACGAGGTAGAAGTTGAACTAGACGAGATCAGAGAGCAAGCAGCTCGGGCAATAGAAGCAAGTGCTTCTATAGAAAAGGCTAGGTTTGATAAAAATAAAGCTAAAGTAAATAATTTCAAGTTAGGTGATTATGTACTGCTAGAAAATCATGAACGCAATAAAACAAAGTTAGAGCCAAAATATAAAGGGCCTTATCAAGTTGCTGAGCTGCTTGATGGTGACAGATATTTGCTAAAAGCGTTAAACTCTAAGCGAACGTATAAGTATGTACATGACCGTATACGGCCCATGCCTGAGTGCTACGTTCCTTTGTAGTTGAATGCTGGGCTGGAAACGCAAAATAACAGCATAGAGTCAGAATGTTCCGACGGCGGCGAAATTGCTGGTGAGTAGCTTAATAATTAGCCTGTGTGGCACCCTAGCCTGTGTGGCACCCTAGCCTGTGTGGCACCCTAGCCTGTGTGGCACCCTAGCCTGTGTGGCACCCGGAGCCTGTGTGGCACCCGGAGCCTGTGTGGCATGCGTAGCCTGAGTGGCACGCGTAGCCTGTGTGGCACGCGAAGCCTGTGTGGCACGCGTAGCTTGTGTAGCAAGCGTGGCCTGTGTAGCACTGTTTTAGTATCCATTCTGTTTAAGTTGTGTGTTTTCATAAATTCTATGTTCATTGTGGTTTGGTCAGAATGACCGAGTTTTGAAGTGTGTGTACAACTCGTTGTTCATTTGTCCACAGATAATCAAGTAAACACACACGAGGACGTGTGAAGATGCAGGACGGCCGTGACGGCGCGTGATGATTTAGTCGATTTATTGTGACACTTTTTGAAACTTGTAATCGATTAATTTTACTCTGTAGTTTAGAATTATTGTTTCTTTAGTGGTGTTTTTAAATTTAGAGCGGGTAACACCGAATGAGGTTGTGAGTGTCATGGCGGCGGTGGCGATCACTTTTGATGAGATCGTCACGCGGTGCACACGCACAAATCCATTGGCTCTAAAAATCAAATTGAATAATTATTGTGTGTTAATTTAATCAGTGATTAACATCATAATCCTTATTTTTTATGATTGAGTTTTGTTACTGTATTTTAAAGTAAATTAAGTGCGTTACTTTGCGAATATTATTTGTTAAACACCTGCACGTACACGCCCGCAATGGAAGACCAACAGAGACGGATCCACAGCGACACGTGGTGTCCCAGCCGCTCGATCTTCCGTCATATCTTTATTAATTGTATCAACTTCCATTTCCTTGTTTGTTATTTTTTTCTAAATTTATCAATATTTCCCATCGTAAGTATTTGTGAACATAACTCATTTTACAACCTGTAACCATTACAAATAACAAGTCTATGTTAGTGCTGTGCACTTCTGTAAGTGACGTATTCACTATACATAAAACTGTATGTGATTTTTGTTTGTGTATGTTTTAGTGAGTAGATCGTTGAAGTGCCTTAACACTAAATCAATTAATTAATTAATAAATGACAGTTTGATAATTTGACTCAGGTGTCACAACAATGGAAAATGTAAGGAAACATATGAATGTTTAAAAGAAATAGTTTTAGAACGATTCGTAAAATGCGAGCAAATAAAAGGATATGATACGGGACATGAATGAATGAATGATGACTAATGGTGTAAGTATAGCATATACTGTATCTTTCACTACAAATGCCCCAAAATATTATGCCAAATCTCAAAACTGATACAACCAGCAGCCTTATTGCGTAACACATTTTCGTAAACGATTACGACTAATCTGTTTGATTTTGACAGTTCTACAACATTAATTGCGTTATTTACATTGATGAGCAGACTTTTTATCGTACTTATGAAGCAATGGCTAAGCAATCTGTTTCAAAACGATTCAGATTCCGATTGATTGTGTATTACGCAATTATGATACAGGCCATGGTAAGCAACAAGTTTTATTTGCTCCATACCGTCGTTAGTAGCGTCGTCGTTGGTACCTACCAACGTCAACACACGTCACGGTGCATTGGATACATTACAGCTTAGTTTCAAATTAGCAATATTAGACTCGTTGGCGGCCACCGTTACTGCATGTGACCTTGCCCGCTATCCCCGCGTCCCCATCGTTGGGACGCCGACCAATATTTGCACGACAACATCTCCTGTGTTTAGTCGGCTGCCGCTATTGAAGCTCTTGCAAATCCTCAGAGGCAACCTAATAAAACGAGTGGTGTCCAAGGGCCCTGCGAAGCAGTTCTAAGCTCGTTAAAAAGCCAAGCACAGGCCGACGAAGTAGGCTTCATTTGCGTGGAGAAGAAGAAGCCGGCTTATCTCAATCAATGCGATACCGCATTTACTGACCCGACATGTTGCGATTGACTTTGGTTGTTATACAAACAAACGTAGATTACTATCACTTGAAGCAACTGGGTAGCAGCTTATTGTAGCAAATTATTATATTATTTAAAATTTGTCAAAGTGTAGTTACCGAGCCTGAAAAACTAAATTAAGCTGAATATTTTAATTCCTCTGAAACTTTACAGTTCGATTGTAGCAAAGCGTTAGTTGTAAGTATACCTCCGTACGATGTACAAAAACAAAAGACCTTTGTAAGAATAAATGATGACAAATTAGTGTGGAACAGCAACTTTTAATCGCTCGCATGAAAATGGCGGCAAAAAAAAACAGTTGACTGTCGGCGAGATTACGTCATCACCGCGGGTGGTGGCCAGCCGGCACATGTTTGTAAACAAAGGATGATTTACGACTTAGTTTCTTCGAATGTTGCTTACACTCGAATGTTTTTTATAATGATTAGAAACAGACCTCTAAAACTGTGTGCATTGTTTGAATGTATGATTGTAGTGTACTTTAAGTTGGTTGTAAATATATATGAAAAAAGAGAATTTTTCTCTTGGCTTTCAAAAAAATGCCTATAATTAAAGAAAACAAGCGGTGACCTATATGTTTTAACGTTTATAACGCACGGTGTGTATATTTTTAAATAATAAATTAATCCGTATCTGAGAACTTTCTAATAATTCGTATAATGATCTAGATTTCTAGATTTGGGTAAAAAAAAACATTTTGACGGACCGGGAGTTCCACTTCCAGTACAAATAATTCACTGTTTTTTTAATCTGATACGTAGATTAGAAGTATTGGTAACTGTGGCAAACTTATTAAATGCTTCAAGATATTTGTAAAACGTTTTGGCACTACTATTAAATACAGTACTGAAGTCACCTACAAGTTTTAACAAAAACAAATGAATTGCATTTTTTTGTGATAATGAAAAGTCAAAAACTGACGTAATAATTTACTCACCAACATGAATCCTGTACTAATTCACATCACTTATTATATTGTTAACACACACACACTGTTTTTTACCTAGTTTTCCAGCGAAACATCCATTAAAACAATTAAAATATCACTTAACACATCACACCTCGAACGAAAGAACGAAATTTTGACAGCTGATTTATTTTTCTTAAAATCATAGACGATTCGCTCCTAGTGTTATCATACATCAAAATATGCGGAATTTAAAAACGAACGTAACTCAATGCATGGTATTAAAAAGTATAACTTAATGTTGAAGAAATAAGGATTAAACTCGTAGAGTAAACAATTGTTTTTTTTATGTCAGTTGGGAGCCAAAGTCCCTTATGTCAGATTACGTTTAAATAGTTTTGGGATTCTTTGTAACCATCGATAGCCATCCGGGTAAAAACTATACGGGATCATAATTACAACAACTTTTGTTGTAATTGTGAGTTTATGTAACAAACAAAGATAAAACTGTTCTTCAGGCGCAATGTTTCAGGAAGATTTTTAAAGTCCTGAACAAATGAAAGTGTCTAAGTTTATAATCGCAGAGGTAAACGTCGAAAAAAATATGGAATGTACGGTTTGGATAGCATAAGCATAATCAGCCTAAAACGTTCCCACTGCTGGGACACAGGCCTCCTCTTTCTGAGAGGAAGTGGGCCGTAATCCACCACGCTGGCTCAGTGTGGATTGGTAGATGTCTCATGTCTTCGAATTTTTTGGTTTTAGGACATGCCGGTTTCTTCACGATGCTTTCCTTCACGGTTTCATAACCATTGCTCTCAAAGCAATGGTTATGAAACTATTTACATGAAAAAAACGGTTTTTCGTATGGGATAGATTTAGCTGAAACTATCTATGAGTAGGTACAATCTCAACGGGAATTCTTGGTTAATATGCAATAGTAAGAAATGAATGATTAAATTTAAGATGGTAAGCATAAACTGACAACTCCAAAGTTTTAGCAAAAATAAATAAAGGCTATATCGAGTGCTAACATGCATATGTTATTTGAGCTTGTTTATCAAATAAACTTAGGCACTGCCTGTTTCGAATAGTAGCGAATAACTCGCTGAAAACACGAAACAGGCAGTGCCTAATTGGAATTACCTAAACTTTTAACGACGCGGATTAGGTACCTATTGTAGTAAAGCTGACAGTTATATAATTTTGTACGCGGCTATTTCATACTCACCGCAGAATAGGTTCCAAAAGATAAACACAATAAACATTGAGTCTACAACATCTATAAAATAAATCTAACAAGTTCAATTGTCGATAACTTAAACGAAATGTGGACACATTGTAAGTAAATACCTTTTGGTTGAGCATTGAAAAATGACTTCGGTAACCGTAATGTCGTAAAACATTATTTGCAGCTTCATCTTAGGCAACTCTAAAGTATATAAACTTCTTTATTTACTTCTCAAAGCCAAGAAAATCTCGTGAAAAATTCAGAATTATTTTATACAACAAATTACGGTAGCGTTTTTGCAAAACGCTGGCTCTACCCGTGAGAGTAGTTAAATTCTTGATAAACGCATGTTTATCAAGAGGAAATGTCTCGTGTGACGATCACTTACATGATTGTTTTACAGAGCATTCTCGAAATTAAAGCTGCAAGCATTGTTTGTGTTTAGGAATGTACAGCTTGTACAGCTGGTTAACGGACACGGTCTAGTTGGCAGGCGCTGAGCTTTGCTGACAAATATTTCGTTACAGGTTTAAAATAATTACAATACCAAAAAGTGTGGAGCCGAAACTCATTATATTTACTTAGATTGCCATTTAGTTAAGTCATCTAGCTTATTCTGCGCAAGTTTTGCATTATCAATTTCGTAATTTATTCTAGGACCGACTTCCGCCCGCGATACAAGACAACAAGACCTATGTAAAAATTAACAAATGCTGGTCCCTCTCCCCCATGACGAACCATTTTGTAAAAAACTTTTCACTTCGCTATTATTTAAACTTTTTATTTAACTCATTTCATACAGTGCGCGAAAAATAATTCTGCGCACTTGTTTGACCTTCAAGTCTATACTCCTGCTAGCACTTGAATTGGAATAATGATGACGATTATTTATTAATGGAAAACATGAAACATAGCTATAGTAGCTAGTATTGCTACACAATATTATATTCGTATTTGGCTCGCCTACGCACCACCACGTCCTTGCGGGCTGGCGGTCGGGCATAGACTAACCCGCACTCGGCCCGCACCTACTGACGTATGCGCTCGAGACAATCTTAAGTATATCTATATACACTACATCACTTCCTTATTTTAATATATTTTATTCCTGTATTAAATAGTATGGATGGAAGAAATAATAAGTTTATCATTTTTTATTATTTATCATTTAATATTCATTGAGTTACAATTAGTCTGCATGATATTACTTATCTTTAGTGAATCACATCTTATTATTAACTTAGTAATCGAATTTAGGCATCTGTATCAAATATGTATTTAAATCAATCATCACAAGTAATTGCTAATTGAACGCCATTGTAATCAATATAATCTTGTATCGTTTTCCTTTCCCTCAAAAATATTTTATTTCACTCTTTATTTCGCTCTTTCGTTCAAACATTTCCACTGACCTTCAATTTTTTTCAGATGTACTACGTTTCTCCTCAGAATTTGTCCTGTTGAATCATTTCGTACTTAAATATCTCCACCTGCTGCTTTTTCAACCGTGTGAGGAGTGGGGTTATAATTTAAACTTAATTTGTTATCTTTAATGATATTTTTCAAATATACTTTATCTCCCGGTACTAAATCATATTGTTTTGCTTTTCGTATTTTATCTGCATATTCTTTTCCCAACTGTTTCCTTTCCTTGTCGAAATCTCTCACCTCTGAGTCTTCTAATTGACGATTAATGTCACTGGTCATTGGGATTTTGTCACGAAATTGCCTTTTGAAAAATAATTCTGAAGGAGTATTTGCCGTCACACTATGTGGGGTATTGATGTACATAGCCATGTATTCCTCCAAACTTACTCTCCAGTTTCCTTTTTCTGCCTGGCTGATTTTTATGCGTTTCAAGTTATCTCTGTTTTGGCGTTCTACTTCAACATTCTGTTGTGGCCAATACGGTACAGTATTAAACAAAAGTATGTTTCTTTCGTTACAGAACTGCTTGAATTCTTCGCTACAGAACTGTTTTCCATTATCTGCAGTTATTATTGATGGATTTCCAAGACGGCTGAATATTTCTTTTAAGTTTAATATGATATCTGCACTGGAAATCTTTCGAATTATCTTCACTTCTTTATATCGGCTAAAATAATCCACCACGACCAATTAAAATTCTCCTCTTGGAAGCGGTCCCATCAAATCCCTAGCTATACCCACGGATCATGTGGCAATTCTCGTCTCTTAAGAGGGTTTGGTGTATTTGGAGCTGAGACAAGGGTGCATGTCAGTGTGGCTTATGGTCAGTTATCAATTCGATTTCCTTACCATACAGGAAAACGTGAAAATGTTCTACAGCCCATACTAATGCTAGAGCTTCCCTCTCTGTTTGGCAGTATCGCCGTTCGCAGTCTGTCAATGTCAAATACTCATAAGCGATAATCCTTGGCTCATTGTTGTCTATCTGTACCAAGACACCACCTAATGCTACTGGACTAGCATCGGCGATAACCAGTGTCCAATCTTTCACGTCATAGAAACCCAAAGTAGGAATACTGCATTGAGCCGACTTTAGCTCATTAAACGCGGCATCCTGCTTGTAACCCCAGAATTTACTAATTTCTGATCCTTTTCCTTGTTTATTTCGGAGTAACTCTTTGAGAGGTTCAGTTTTGGTAGCTAATTTGGGAATCCATTTCCCGACATAGTTTATAAGACCCAGGAAGCTCTGAAGCTCACCAATGTTACTAGGAGGTCGAAATCGAAAGTTTGACTCCTTTGTCCGAAAATTCATGTCCAAGAAATTGTATTTCAGTCATTCCAAATAAACATTATTTTGTCTTTTCTTAGCACCACATTGTTCTCTTCCAAAGTTTCTACCACTTTCTTTAATCTTCGGTCATGTTCTGCTCTATCTTTCCCGTATATTAAAATGTCATCAATAAAGTTGATTGTTCCCTCACATCCTAATAGAATGGGCTCTAACGTCTTTTGGAAAATTTCAGGAGCGCATGTGATACCGAACATTAGTCGTTTATATCGATAAAGTCCTTTACTGGGAATAAAAGTGGTTATAAAACGAGAATTTGGGTGCAATTCAAGTTGATGAAATGCGTCTGTAATGTTTAATTTGCTGAAAATTTCGCACCTTTCATTTTAGGTAACAGCTTGTCCATCGTCGGCAATGGATGGTTTTCTCCGAATTGGCTGTGAAACTGGTTGCACACTATAATCAATAGCTATTTCAATTTGAATATCCTTAAATTCTGGAAATGGTTTATCGGTTTCTATTTGGTTTATCTGCAGTCCGATTTTGAGAATTCCCATACTCATTGCTGTCTGTTTCCCTAAAAGATCCTGGTTCCGTTTTCTATTATGTAGAAAGTCGCACCCTCAGACTTGTCGCCTATTTTGACCTCAGCTTCGAAAGCTCCAATTAGTTTTAAAGGTTCCTTACTACCATATCCATAAAACGTTTTCATATGGTTTTTTGTGTGGTAATTTATCTGTATTCCATTGTTTTTTAAGTCTTGCCATGTTTTGCCTGTGATTAAATTACATTTGCAACCAGAATCCACTAATATGTTGACTTTTACCCGTCCTATGTCACATTCTAAATCGCTGTCATCTACTCTGAATACGTAATGTATGTCATATCCACGCCTGCTTGTTTGTTTCGGCTCTTCTTTTACTTTTTGAGATTTAAACTTCTTACTGTCTGTGTTATTATTCAATTCACTTTTTCTTTTCATCGGTAGTCTTGTGCAATGTATGATCCAAAATAAACGTAATATATATACACTTGGGAGCAAATAAATCGAGCCACTTCCTTTATCACGCATTATGGTTATTATTTTTGGTATTATGGAACGCATCGATTCGAAACATATATCGCCTAAAAGGGTATTTAATAACCTTTACAATGAGGGTAGTTAGTTGTCAAAATTTCATTTTAATTAAAGTTTAAAGGGTAGAATAAAATTATCGCATTTAATTTGCTTATAACATTTTTATTGTACTCTGTTAAGAAAATATTAAATTTGAGGTTTTTGTTAATCATACCCATATTACTTGTTATTGTTGTCTTTATCTGTGTCTGTGTAATCAAAATAACCTGATAAAATGGATACTACACCGACGGAAGCTGCCCAAGTTGTAGATTTACTTGAGGTTGGACACGGACAACGTGAAGTGGCACGCAGACTTCATTTGAGTCGTTCAAAGGTACAGCGGGTATACCGCAGGTATCTGGAGACTGGTGCTTTTGTTCGGCGACCTGGAACTGGCCGACCACGGGCAACAACAGAACGTGACGACCGCTTTATTGCAACCAATTCGTTGCGCGACCGTGGACTTAATGCTGTTCAGCTACAGCAAGCGTTACGTGACGTTCGAGGTGTCGCAATCAGTAGGTGGACAGTGAGACGAAGACTAAAGGAACGAAATTTAACATCACACAAACCAGCAACTGGCCCAAAATTGACTGTAGCTCATCGCCGATCTCGCTTGGAGTTTGCTCGAGAACACATTAATTGGACGTTAGAAGACTGGAGGTCAGTTTTGTTTTCTGACGAGTCAAGAATCTGTCTTTTTAGCAATGACGGGAGAAACCGAGTGTATAGACGTCCTGGTGAAAGATTTGCCCAATGTTGCATTCGAGAAACTGTGAGTTTTGGTGGTGGTTCTTGTATGGTGTGGAGGAATTTCTCTAGACGGAAAAACGGAACTTGTCTTCGTCGACCCCGCCAATGATGGCAGTGGTAGACGTGGATTAACAGCTGACCGATACATAACTGACATTCTTGAAGACCACGTAATGCCGTATGCTGGTTTTGTCGGAGAAAATTTCTTGTTTATGCATGACAATGCGAGACCTCATACCGCGCAGATCGTTACGGAATACTTGTCTGCGATCGGGATTCAACAAATGGTATGGCCAGCACGAAGTCCCGATCGAACACCTATGGGACGAGCTAAAACGGAGAGTCCGAGCCAGGGTTCCCGCTGTTTCATCCATTCCCGAGCTTAAAGTCGCTGTGCTTGAAGAGTGGGAGAACATACCACAATATGTCATCGTAACTCTGATCAGATCGATGACTAATAGGCTACAAGAATGCATCAGGGCACGGGGGGTAATACCAGTTATTAAGAATATTTTTTTTGCAATAATTTTGTTTTTTATTGTTTTTATGGACTGTTTTAGCCCTACTAAATTTTCTATCAAAATTACCATTTTTCTTGCAGAGCCAATAATTTATCATTCAATAAGGTTATTATTCAATAATTTACCCTCATTGTTAAGGTTATTAACTTAACTTTTAGGCGATATATAGTTCGAATTGATACGTTCCATATTCCCAAAAATATTTACCATTTTACGTGAAAAAAGGTAGTGGCTCGATTTATTTTCTCCCAAGTGTACGTGATCGTGATCCATATCTCCCATTATTTACTGAAGTAAGTCATACAATACCCGAACTTATTTACGCAATAGGCAGCAATAACAAGTATCTGGTACTAAAACACATTAAAAACCTTAATTCTTACACATTATAGAACAGGATAACACTAAATCCTCTATTGTAAATTAGTAGGCAAAACAGTATGACTTTTGCACTCAAATGTAAACCTAACTAAATATTTTTATTATTCGTGAACAACAAAAGTTATCAGTCGGCGAAGTGCCGATGTTATGAGTCATTCGTAGCAGATGTTTGCGTAACAACTTTAACATACGATTAATCACTAATCAGTTGTCATTGGTCACCACTGCAGCATCGTTACTATTAACTTTTTAATCTAGATATCGGAGTAACGGTTTTAAGTATGATGTGAACCTACCTTGTTTTCAAATAGGTTAACAGTTACATAAAGCTAAGGAATTAAAATGTGTTGCGCTATAATAGTATCATTCCAATATACGTAATTATGTTTTGTTTTCTATTCTATTTTATTTCGCCACAATCACATTTATATCCTAAATTTTTATTTATTTTTCACTTTACTTACTGTTTTTTTCTTCGTTTTATCCTCATCGCCAAATGTAGTAGCTAGTATTGCTACACAATATTATATTCGTATTTGGCTCGCCTACGCACCACCACGTGCTTGCGGGCTGACGGTCGGGCAAAGAGTAATATAAGTAATATTATAGGATAAGAGAGTCCTCTCTCGAATCTTTTATGCATGACAGTTTTTTACGCCATCTGTATTTCTGAACAGGAACTAATTCCCAATCTATAGGTACCTATTTATAATTTTTATAGCTCTGTAGGTTTTAAATGGAAGGATAATTATGTAGTATGAAGAAAATAGCTTACCATTGACGTAGGTGATTTTCAAGGTAATATAATGTGCTAGAAATTGGGAATGGCGAGAGCTGCTTAGGGACGCCATGCCGTACGGTCGTCTTTGTGCGCTTTGTGGTGTCTTCAGTCTTGTTAAATATGTGGTCGATTGGTGCGAGTTTAACGTGTTTCATTTGTTTGGTGTTTTATTTGTTTGTAATGAGTCAGTGTGTGTCGCAAATTAAAAATAATTTAAGACGGTGCAAAAGTGATATACGTGCGTTCCTGATATCCAGCCAGCGGCCGAGGATCCCGAGCCCATCTGGTGAGATCGTTCCATATAATGCAGGCATTTGCCTTAGATCCCGTGTCAGGCTGTTTTAGTTTGTTAATTTGGAGCTGCATTCAACATCATTTACCAGTGGTATAGTGTTTCAAAATTGTTTCACATTCAAAAGTGCAAACATTTAGAGACCAAATCCAAACAGAGTGTTTTTTTTTTTTTGTGAGTGAACATTCTTTTAGATATTTCGTGTATGCAGTGGGCGACTCAGGTAGTGGACCCTTGGGCGCCAGATGTTGTCGGGATATTTGAAACAATGAAAACTTCAACTTATGTGCGTGTTAATTGTGTATTTTGTTATAATACGACATGAACATGAAACTTGTGTGATATGTATTATTTTAAATATAAAACTTATACTTTAACAAAATGGGGTGCTCACAAGGCGCAAGACTGCGTACGCACACTGAGCGCGTGCGCTGTTGTAAGGTGTCTATAGCTGAACCACTGCAAATTCATGGGATTGAAATGCGAGGCGGGCGTTTCGCAAGCCCTTTATCATTATCCGGCGACAACATTTGCCATTAGAACGATAGCTGAGGACACGAAATACTTCGAAAGGGAATCAATTTTTGGATGGGCACGGCAAAAGAGGCAAGAGATTTACAAACACCGGAAACGGCTAGTAGCGAGACCTCAGACGAAGACATTGCAAAGTAAAAACTGCAACAGTTTCACAGCAGAACAAGGACATGGATGATGAAAAAAAACCGAGAAAAGATTCACCAAGGAACCTCGACCTGAATCAACTCGGCTGCGACGTCAATAAAAGATGCCCTCCCATAGATAAATACCACCCGTCTCTCCACTATTCCAATGCTAATTTTAGGGTGCACTACTCGATTGGCTCTTCCCTTCCTATCCTAAGGGCACGTCCCCCCTACCATTAAAGCCCGGTCTATTCCTTGATATGCAATGGTCATTGTAGCACCATGAAGCATGAGGCTTCAGGGGCTAGTGCGAATCTTGGGGTTCATTCGATTAATCGAGTCTGGTCAAACCACGCTGGGGTCGGTGCATTTCATTCATTCATTCATTCATTCATAATATAATGTGCTAGAAGTTGGAATAAAAAAAAACTAGTCTATAGTATATTTTATTTTCTATTACATTTTTTTCACACGACAGAAAAAAAAAATTGTACTGGTTTTCTGAACAGTCTAAAGATCAGGACGCAGAAGTACTCTCAACTCAACGTCTATATGGAGAAAACACTCGGAAAACCACAAAATTTACACAAAATATGAGGAAGCAAAACAAGCACAGACGCCCGTTTCGGCAGCCATATTACGTGTGTGTCAGTGTGCGTGTCCGTCCGTGTGTTAGACGAAGCACCAACTACAAGTAGCACAGTAAATGATTATTTTATTTAGGTGTAACATAAAAAAAATATTTATTTTATGAGGAATCCATCAAAGAACAAAGGCGACGAAATTGTTAATGGAATTAGTAAGCGTCTACATATGGCACCGTGATATATACTGACGAAATAATTTACTAAGTTTTATGAAATCAAGATTATGGCCTATGGAGGCCGGGCAAAAAAATCGTCATAAATGAAAATTCTATTGACTATTTTATTGATGACATAAAATACTTATGGCTATTTATCTTTTTCTGGCTTGACTGGACGTTTAATGTTGCCATGTATTAAAAATCTTGGGCAAGTAACATAAAAAGCTTTGCTTTTCGTATTGCTATAATATACTTAGGAAATACATTTCTGCGTCAGAATTTAATAAATGTGAAAAAAAAAAAAAATTGTTTGTGGTAAGAATATAGAGGTTATCATTTTGAATACATAAATGAAATCTCAGTATAATTCCAGTATGGCAACTACGTTACCGAAAAAATTCACATGACATTTTATCAGTCAACCCACCGGCCTACTGACAACATAACAAAGAGTACTGTAATTAGACAACATAACACAACTTGTCGTTCGTTGCTTGCGCGTTTATCTCGTATTTTGTGTTTCATTCCATCGATTATCCTTGATTTTCTACTTTATCAACTGCTTCTGCTTTTATGGACTCTGAGATTTACTGTTTTCTGTGTGACTTGCCTAGTGCTTGCCTAGGGATTCTGATTATTTTATTTTACGGCGACATTTTTTCTGACACTCTGGGTTACGATCCTGCCTGATACCTTGGACTTTGTTGTGTGTGAATCCATTTGTTAAAACGATTGGAAGCTGTGTAAGGCCTACACGAATCATGTGTGTCAACTGCAACATATATGTGTCAATACATTGCGCCGATACCCAGCATTGGCACTTAACATGGGAGCCACTGATTTAATCTTATCATTATCAGCTGGGTATATCCACAAATTGTAAGTATTTCTGGCGACTAGTCAAGTTACAAGATAGTGATTATCTTCATTGCTTATACCAAGCATATAGCAAGCATATAACAAAATAATTTACCCTCGTTGAAAACATTGTCTGATTTCTGTTAGTTGCAATCAATGTTGTTAAAAATCATGATTTTAAAATAATTTAATATGTAGACATCTAAAGCTTTGTACTAAATAGGTGACGAACAACATATTGCGCTTCTACCATAAATATCATGAAAAACAATTTGCAAGTTTCAATGAATAAACATTATATTTTATTACGACTATTATACTTTTTTTTCTAGATTTTGGAACGTGACTATGTCTGCGAGGCATGTAGAGATCTTGCAATGGCTGCAGTTAACTTGCAAAGAGAAGTTTTGGGCAGTGAAGAAGCTGGACCAAGTACGATGTGACATTCAAATGTGTGCCTTTTATGTGGCTGTTCAAGTTTTTATGTGTTTAGTTGGACGACGAACTGTTGGATGTTGCGCTCATACAATGACTGTAGTATGGTATCTAGGATGGGCCAGACATCAAACAAATATTTTAGCACCCGCAGGTTTTCTTGATGACATTGTGATTAGAGATGATGAGGAATAAATATAAAAAAAAAATATTTTGTATTTTTTAATCTAACCTACCTATGTCCTACCCCTACCATATAATTAATCAAATATATGTATAACTGTCCTAAGAAAGTTAGCTAAGATTATTAAATAAATATATCTTTGAACATTTATTTACGTAGGTACTTTATTTATTTATTTTATTTTTTGCGTTGAGAAATGCTCATGCATACTGCAATATCAAGGAGAGATAGTTCAGATATGTGGGACTCCAACTCACTAAAACTCCACGGTGTCCTCCTCTCCACTTTAGGCGGGAACACGGGCACGCGTTATCATTCATCCGCAAACCCGCCGCGGCTGTTCGTCACCGGACCCTCCTCTGGGGAATACCCCCCATCACCGGCGCACCAGAACACAACACATGGCACGCTGTGACCAGCCTAGGGACCAACACAGCCCTGGGCACCAGACAACCCCGGTTCTGTCTGGGCAACCAAGGGGACCAACCCCTTGCGACGAGTCAGATAAATGGCCCCGTCGCCTACCATTTTTCGGCCGCAAAGGATAGGAAGAGCGGCCAACAACATACCGATACTCCTCTTACCCTGCGGTCCCACTGCGTCCGCCATCTAACGGTGGCGACCCGCAATACCGGCACTCCTCTCCCACTGCGGCCTCAGTTGCGATGTAGTCCAAGCGGCACCGCAACCTTGGTTGCTACGTCGTCGGCTTTTCGGCAAAAGCCCTGACTAACAGCCCCTGCTCGGGTTCCTCTTAGCTTCACCGTGGGGATCAAGCCACGGTTACTGAGTCCCCCCCGCCTCGTCAATGTGGGAACCCACCGGGGCATTTACGTAGGTACCTACGTCGCATTTGGGACGCAGACCTACGCACGTCGCGGTCAGCTAGGCTTATACTTAATACGTTGTCCGTAGTTTATTTTACTCTACATATACATCTATCAATGATATTAAAACTGTTAGGTAGGTATTCCTATATTTATTTTTCGATTAGGGTCTGTTGTTGATAAAACATAACCTCTTGAACTTCGAACTTGAATACCTTTAATTCCCGACCTCCTATAAAAGTCTAACTGAAGACAAAACTGTTCAGGAATACAAACTCTGTATTTTAACATTTTTTTCATCAGTAGACGCAAAAAAAAAATGTCAACAAAAATTTGTTCGGCATCTTGCCAATGTTCTTTGTTTGTTTATAAACATTTTATCTTATGTTTTATTGTGACAGTAGTGACATCTATAGGCACTTATTTAATACTTCTGAAGACGTTTCCCAGTTCAGCAATGTAGATGGCCCTGCATTATTTGAAATGTGCTTAATGTTCTATGTGTCCTCCCCCTGCGGTCGGGCATAGACTGACCCCCACTCGTCCCGCACCTACTGACGTATGCGCTTGAGACAACCCCAAGTATATCTATGTATATACACTACAATAGCACACTCTCTTGACACCTGATATAAACGGCGACATGGCGGCAAACGATTTCCGATTTCAGCCGCGCGCAGACTTATTTTACAAAAACTTGCGGTTTTAGCGAACGTTTATTTTTTGAATATATCGCTTGTAGTAGAAAACGCGAATAACTCAAACAGCTGCAGGAAATGTTAACTATAAACGCGGAGGAAAGTAATTCCGATTATATTTTCAAACGTCTTTTAATATATCTAGCAACCCAACTACATCTATAATTTGGAAAATCAAACAATATCCGTCTCAATATTTACAACACAACTTTACGAGAAATGGACTTAGTCTTTCTAAATCCATCCCGTTCCGTAGTTTAGCGAGACATAATATAACAATTAACATAACTACAATTAACATTTGGGCCATTTCTAATATAAACGTGTAAATACTTTTGTTCATCGTAGTTTGATGTACCTTTGGCCATTCCAAAGAAACAACAAACGAATGAAGTCTACTAAACGAGAGGCTGTGTTCACAAAATGTTACGTGATTAAACTGTTTCGCTTGTTTGTTAAGTTTCGGACATACGGGTTCGGGTTTGATGTATTACAAAGTTACCGAAAGCCCCTTGTGGTAATAAAAGTTTGTTGGTTTGCTGTTATCCGTTGTTTCATGATTTAAGCTGCCGAAACAGTTATAACCCGTTGGCGTGTTTGCAGCTGATCGTCAGGCAAACTAACAAAAAATATCGAGAAAACTGAAGAATATCAATGTGCCGAATAGTAATATTCAAAAGCACTTGCGATGGTACACGGGTAAACTTAGAAAGAACAGGTAGTACGTGACTTATCTTGTATTATAAATCCATGGTATCCATCCGTTTGCGGCTAGCTCAACAGCGTGCGGATTGGTACAGCAGTGTGAAGATTGGCACAAGAAAAAAGAAGCTTATGCTTGGTACTGGACAAAGTCGGATTGTGGATGATGATGATGACGTTTAGGCGTAAAAGTTTTCACTAACAATATACAACAACTCTTAAATGAATGCCTAGTGTTAATGAAAAAAATAGTTTTTATTGATTGCGACTTTCCTATGTTCAAAATATCGAACTCTTCTTCTTCTTTGAAGCCAAACAAATAAAGATTTGTTTGGCTTCAAAATTCAACCTTCGATTTTACTCTCGTAAAATACCAACGTCGCTTTTGTGACTTGTTTATACGAGACTTGATTTTACATATTTAGAGCTCCCACAAATATAATGTTCTATTTATATTGAAACTGAACTTTTTAACTGAAGTCGAAACTAAATAAAACCATTATCGGAGCAGTGGTAGTCCAGTGGTAAAGGCTGCATAATACGTCGTCGCAGGTCGTAGGTTCGAACCCAGACCGGTGCCATACTTTGTGTAAATTATTTCATCACCACTGCTCTCAAAACGATGAAGGAAAACATCGTGAGGAAACCCGCATGTCCTGTCCAGAAACAAAAATTAGAAGATAAGTGACATCCACCAACCCGCACTGGGCCAGCGTGGTAGATTATGGCGCCCATCCTCTCACAGAGAAGCGGCCTGTGTCCCAGCAGTGGGAGCGTTACAAATTAAGACATTATATAACGTTAAAATGTTTGAAATCTGACAAAGTCTGTTCATTCACGCGATCAGAATAAAGGGGATCCTGACCTAATACTTATGTACCTATGTAGGTACTCATAGCTAGGTCTTACTTTATTATGTTCAAATGCGAACTTGATGGCTCCAGTTAATAACCAAGGAGTCATAATGAATTATAAAAATAAAAAAAATCCTGCCTTACTCAAAAGAAATAGTAAATAATTCGGTCTGTTTGGGATAATCTTAGAACCTGCCTGTTTACATAATCCTTTGGGGCTAAGAAAAAAAAAGGGAAAACGTTCAGCAAAATTTTGCACAGAATCACCATAATCTGAAAACCTTGTTGACGAGCCCTGGAGAGACCTTCGCAAAAAACGTGTTTGCTGACCCATTTCCATAAGGCTGTAAAATTTATTGCTATAAACACAGACTGTTATTGTATTTACAAGCTATTACTTTATACGGCTTGGCTGGATGACTTGCCCTAGGTAGACATACTCCTTCAAACTTCGTGAAGCGACCCTTCAATGTGGATTGGACTGGGCAAGACGCGCGTTGAATGTGACTTTCGGCTTATCCAAATTCATGCCGAGGCTAACTCGCCGAGAGGCTCTAATTAGGTTATGCAGCATCTGGTCTAACTGTTTCAGCGTCCCTGCCATTATGACGATGCTATCGGGGTTCGGTTGGCGCCGTGATTGTGAGCGAGAGGTCATTAACTCCTTCGTCTGTTTTCTGTTGTGATGGCTTCTGACGTTATTAAATGAAAAACTTGCAATATAGTGATAAACGAAGTGATTTGTTATATCCAGAATAAATTAGAGATTATGGATAATGTGAGCTTAGTGCAGTTATGTATAGGTGGATTTAAGGAGGATGAAATAAAACGGGCAAAGTCACTGTTATTTCAAGCAATACCAAATGCTAAGCGCATGATACAGCGCAAAAATAAAGTTATAAGACCACAAGAGACGTTGAAGACATAATTGATCTCTTTAAGACCACAAGAGACGTTGAAGACATAATTGATCCAGAAATAATGCCCATTATTGTGACTCGAGAGATTCAGAAGCTACCCCCAATTACCTTTGATCACATAGATGTGACGAGACTTTTAAAAGATCTACTTGTTATTCGCTGTGACTTAGAGAAAGTTAAAAATAATTATGTGTCCAAGCAAGACTTTGCAAAATTAAAAGTTGAATGCTGTTTACAGTCTGATACACCTATACCAGGCAAGTCGGAATAAAGTAACAACACAAATAAAGACCCTTGTTTTCTTAACCGTAATGTGTATAGCAGTGATTATGCAGGATTTTTATATCAATCGCCAATCAGCTGTGATCAGCTGGCAGCAGAAATCATAACACAAGACTCAGAAATAACGCTGAAAGGTGCGCAAGGTCAAGCACAGTCATCTGTCTCACTTCAGTCAGGCGGCATTGCGTGCAGTCACGCTCGCACTTTACCTGAGCCCGCGCAGAGGAGCGTTGATGACAATACTGTGTCAATAGAACCAATTGCGATGAGTAATCTACCGTTGGATGGTTAGCTGCTACTCAACAAAACTTGTGGAAGCGATTTCGTACTAACGTGGCATGATAAGGCGACCGATACGGTTGCAAATAATAAAACTACCTTAGTCAGTGTAACGATAGCGAAACAACCGTTTGTGCAAAATAAAAGTACGTATGTAGACGTAATGACACACTCAGAGCATGAACAAATAAACAAGGACGATGACAAATGGATAACGGTAACACGTAAGAAGGAAAATCGATATCGTTTCATCGGGAAGAGAGAGAGAGGGTTGACTGATCCTACTAGTAGTTTTAAGGCGGCAGAAGTAAAGATACCCTTCTACATCTACAAAATTGATAAAGGTGCGACAAAAAGTGATATAGTTGATTATATTTTTCATAAAACAGATGTGACTGTCGAACCGTCTAAGATTATAATGAGACAGCCCAACCAATATCAAGCACATAAGTTTGATATTCCTCATAGAAAGTTATCCCAGTTCGTGGACGAAAACACATGGCCTAAGGGTGTGTCATTTAGTCGATACACATTTTTTTAGTAGTAGAATTTTAGTAGTACTTTGGAGGATAACATACCCATCAATGGATAGTAAAGGACCGTAGCCATTGAGATAAATTCGTTTCAACTGCAAGGGTGTTAAAAGGTCAAGTGATTGCGTAAAGTCTTTGTGTCAAACAGCGGATATTGTGGCGATACAGGAAACCTGGCTTTTGAAGACAGAAATTCCAATGCTTGCAGAGATACAAGAGGATTTTATGTATTCGGGAAAATCAGCGGTTGATCTAGGTGCTGGTATATTGCGTGGGAGGCCGTATGGGGGTGTTGCCTTGCTATGGCGGAAAGATGTGTTAGGTGAGGTATCAATAGTGCAGTGTAAAAGTAACAGAATAGCGGCAATAAAAGGTGCAATTTCGAACCGTGAGTTATTAGTATTTAGTTTATACATGCCTACGGATGCTGTAGAGAACATAATAGAATTTAATGATTGCCTAAGTGAAATTGAGACGTGTAATATTAAAAATGTATATGTGTTAGGAGATTTTAATGCCCATCCAGGCGAATGTTTTGTCAGGGAGTTATTAAATTTCTGTAACGAGCAGGGATTATTGTGTGCTGACATAGACATGCTTGGTAGTGATAGTATCAGCTATACGTTTATAAGTGATGCGCATGGATGTAGGCGTTGGCTAGACCACTTCGTGGTTACTGAGGCTGCACGGTTAACAATAAATAATGTTTTTGTGCGTCATAACGTTTACTGGTCCGGCCACTTCCCTCTTCAAATTAATTGTAATCTGCATGTAACAACAGTGAAGTTGACATGTCATAGTGTACATGAACCAAATCAAAACATTAAATGGGGAGAGAGAAGTCTAGTTCAAACACGTACCATACGCTGAGACATGCTCAGCTTTATTGAGAGATATAGTATTTCCTTCTGAATTGAACGAGTGTTGTGATGGGATGTGCTCTTGTGTGAGGCATACGTCGGTTATTGACGAGCTGTACTGGAAAACAATCAAGGCACTACAGGATGCGGCAATGCGTGGTCGGGAGTCGCCTCTGGTCGGGAAGGGTAGACATGTGTATGGCTGGGATAAATATCAGCAATGGAAATTATGACAAAAACAATTACAGGCCTATCTCCTTGGCTACGGTAGTAGGAAAGGTATTTGATGGTCTGCTTGAGTGTCAACTTGATAACTATTTGACGTTCAGTGATTCGCAGTTTGGCTTCAGAAGCAAACTTTCGACGGAAAGTGCTATCCTGGTGCCCAAGCAGACTGTAAGCCATTATACGGACAGAAAGACGCTAGTTTATGCTGCCTTTCTTGACCTTTCAAAGGCTTTTGACCTCGTATCTTATGAGAAGCTATGGTCTAAACTTCATAGTTTGAATTTACCTACAGAGCTAGTTAACTTGTTGAAGTTCTGGTACGGCTCGCAAACAAATCGAGTCAGGTGGAATAATGTGTTTTCCGAGCCATACTTGTTGGAGTGTGGAGTGAAACACCGTGGGTTGACATCGCCTGCTTTGTTTAACCTGTACGTAAATGACCTGATTGATGAGAGAAGCAGAACCAATGTCGGCTGTTCAATAGATGGTGTAATGGTTAATAATCTGAGCTATGCAGACGATATGGTGCTGCTAAGCCCATCAATCAGTGCACTCCGGAAATTGCTTGTTGTATGTGAATCCTATGCTGCGACACATGGGCTTACATACAACGTCAAGAAATCGCAAATGGTGATTTTAAGAGCAAACATGCATCGTTAGGTAACGTTCCTCCAGTGACTATAGGTGGGACACCAGTGCAGCGTGTTGCTCAGGTGAAGTACTTAGGACATGTGATCACGGAGGACTTATCAGATGATGCAGATTTGGACAGGGAGCGTAGGGCGTTAGCGGTTCGCTGCCCGCAGGTTTGCATGCTGTAGTGGGGAAGTGAAGGTGTATATTTTTAAGGCCTACTGCCAAACCTTCTACACGTGCAGCTTGTGGGTGAAGTATACGCGGAGGGCCTACAACGCCCTACGCGTTCAGTATAACAATGGATTAAGGATCTTGATGGGGCTTCCGCGATTCTGCAGTGCCTCGCAGAGGTTCGCGGAAGCCCGTGTTGATGATTTTCATGCCATAATGAGAAAAAGGGTGGCGTCAATAATGGGTAGGTTGCGTGGAGGCTCCAACAGCATCCTAAAAGCATTATTTGACAAGGTGGACAGCCTCTTTATTAGGCACTGGGTGCAGAGGCACGTGCCAACTTGTGTTGAGTCATGTAGATATTAGTTGTTGTTAGGTTAGTTTGTAAGTTTTACTAACACAGTTTTTAAGTCATTGTTACTGATACTACCATATAGTATTAGTAACAATGACTTAAAAATTGTGTGTTAAGTAATGTATGATCCAAAATAAACGTAATATATATACACTTGGGAGCAAATAAATCGAGCCACTTCCTTTTTCACGCATTATGGTTATTATTTTTGGTATTATGGAACGCATCGATTCGAAACATATATCGCCTAAAAGGGTATTTAATAACCTTTACAATGAGGGTAGTTAGTTGTCAAAATTTCATTTTAATTAAAGTTTAAAGGGTAGAATAAAATTATCGCATTTAATTTGCTTATGACATTTTTATTGTACTCTGTTAAGAAAATATTAAATTTGAGGTTTTTGTTAATCATACCCATATTACTTGTTATTTTTGTCTTTATCTGTGTCTGTGTAATCAAAATAACCTGATAAAATGGATACTACACCGACGGAAGCTGCCCAAGTTGTAGATTTACTTGAGGTTGGACACGGACAACGTGAAGTGGCACGCAGACTTCATTTGAGTCGTTCAAAGGTACAGCGGGTATACCGCAGGTATCTGGAGACTGGTGCTTTTGTTCGGCGACCTGGAACTGGCCGACCACGGGCAACAACAGAACGTGACGACCGCTTTATTGCAACCAATTCGTTGCGCGACCGTGGACTTAATGCTGTTCAGCTACAGCAAGCGTTACGTGACGTTCGAGGTGTCGCAATCAGTAGGTGGACAGTGAGACGAAGACTAAAGGAACGAAATTTAACATCACACAAACCAGCAACTGGCCCAAAATTGACTGTAGCTCATCGCCGATCTCGCTTGGAGTTTGCTCGAGAACACATTAATTGGACGTTAGAAGACTGGAGGTCAGTTTTGTTTTCTGACGAGTCAAGAATCTGTCTTTTTAGCAATGACGGGAGAAACCGAGTGTATAGACGTCCTGGTGAAAGATTTGCCCAATGTTGCATTCGAGAAACTTTGAGTTTTGGTGGTGGTTCTTGTATGGTGTGGGGAGGAATTTCTCTAGACGGAAAAACGGAACTTGTCTTCGTCGACCCCGCCAACGATGGCAGTGGTAGACGTGGATTAACAGCTGACCGATACATAACTGACATTCTTGAAGACCACGTAATGCCGTATGCTGGTTTTGTCGGAGAAAATTTATTGTTTATGCATGACAATGCGAGACCTCATACCGCGCAGATCGTTACGGAATACTTGTCTGCGATCGGGATTCAACAAATGGTATGGCCAGCACGAAGTCCCGATTTGAACCCGATCGAACACCTATGGGACGAGCTAAAACGGAGAGTCCGAGCCAGGGTTCCCGCTGTTTCATCCATTCCCGAGCTTAAAGTCGCTGTGCTTGAAGAGTGGGAGAACATACCACAATATGTCATCGTAACTCTGATCAGATCGATGACTAATAGGCTACAAGAATGCATCAGGGCACGGGGGGGTAATACCAGTTATTAAGAATATTTTTTTTGCAATAATTTTGTTTTTTATTGTTTTTATGGACTGTTTTAGCCCTACTAAATTTTCTATCAAAATAACCATTTTTCTTGCAGAGCCAATAATTTATCATTCAATAAGGTTATTATTCAATAATTTACCCTCATTGTTAAGGTTATTAACTTAACTTTTAGGCGATAAATAGTTCGAATTGATACGTTCCATATTCCCAAAAATATTTACCATTTTACGTGAAAAAAGGTAGTGGCTCGATTTATTTGCTCCCAAGTGTATATATCGATTATATAGATTGACGCTTCGGTTTCACTAACGACACACATAGACTCGCTTTGTCTGTGAATTGATAGCAGTTCATAATTTCGACCAGCTTAACATATGGCCTGCCAGCTTAGTCGTTACCGTGCTTGGGTAGTAGCTACACTGGCGAGCCTTTTTTTTTGCCTGTGTCAGGGCCACGGTTTCTTTCGAATTTCCTGCGACCTTGAGGCGTCGACCTATCGGACCCCGTCATTAAGTGCTGACATCTCTCTGAGGCGTGCGTGGAACACGACGCGCCGTCGACCCGGGCCTGGTACTTACCGGACGGCGGGCTACCCATTGCTCGTCGTCCGCCTGCCCGCGCCTACGGTGGCCGGGAATCTGCAGGCGACTCTAATAATCTTGCGGCGACTAGGGGCGGGGAGGGAATTGCACAAGGCTCTTTCCCTCAGGCACTCCGCCTCCTCCTTCGCAAGCATTACTGCTTCGCAGAAGGAGGTGATGGCTTTCCGTTCCCTCTCGCTCCGTACCGTGGCCTGGACCAGGGCCGGACGCGAGAGATCGCCGCCGCCAATCGCCTCCGCGAGGACACGGCGGTGCTCTACCCAAGCTGGGCAGACCTCCACCGTATGCTCCACCATGTCCTCCGGACCATCCATACAATGGTGACACCCGGGCGTTTCCTCCCGCCTTATGCGAAACAGGAACCTGCCGAAACAACCGTGTCCGGTGAGGTCAGGCGGAAGGTGAGGACGCTGTGGCGCCTCTCTAACCACTCCTCAAAGAGGGGACTTATCGCCACTATTGTGGCGTGCCCAATTATGGCGAGCCCTGAGTTATATTCTTACCTGCGCCTGCGGACACCTCGTCAACCTCACCTGGCCACCATTGCCAAGTTATAAACGTTTTAAGATAATTGTTAGACAAGGACAGCACTATCGTAGAAGTGACGTCACGACTATGCAGCTTCATACTAGCGCCGTACATTGTCAGTACCGCGCAACAAGCACGGCATTAATCCCCTCCAAAAACTTTTAAAGCTTGTATCTTCTTAAAATTTACACCGATTTTTTGGATAATCTCATTTTTGTTATGCCTTCTTAGAAATTATATTATTTTTGTGAACATTTTTAATGTTAGTCATCTTGGTTACTTTCTGTGTCCTTCGAAAAACATGTTACCTTGTTTTCAGTTTCTATTCCAACCATGTGTGTATGTTCTTTCGTCTCCAATAAACTATCGCTCGACGAATATCCCTTTTCTCCCTTAGACTCCTGCTCACCTTTAGGGTGCAACAAGGAGTGATGTCTCCGCTTACATAAGTGACAAGAGGCTGTACACTTACAAGACCTGGCAGAGTGGTTGTGCCCAAAACAATTAAAACTTAAGTTGTGATCACACACATCGAGGATAACTAATTGCTTGCAATTTTCTTATTTTATGCTCGTTATTACAAAGCGGACAAACCATGGCAGCATTGGTTGCCGTGTGAAAACCTTTGCCTTATTAACATTAACATAACTTTTATTTTGCTTAGTTTCTAAGAATTCAAATGCCCTTTACCGGCTTGATAACGATTCTTTGAACTGGTCAAATGTAGGCAGCTTATCTGAATCGGTGTTGCTAGTTACCTTTAGTTCCCAATCCTTTCTACTCTCTGAATCTAGTTTCAAAGTTATCGTATGAGTGATCAAAATATCCCATGAAGTTATATCAATATCAATCTCTAGATTAGCAAGTGCTTTTAGGCAGTCTGATTTTGTATCCGTTAACTCCTTTAAAGCACTAGCTGACTCTTGTACTATGTTTTTTTGACTGAGCAATATTTTCAAAATACAGTGGGACAAATATTTTTTTATTATTATACGTGGTCTCCAATTGGCTCCAGCATCTTTCATAATTTGTTTCTGAAATTGGTATATGACGTAAGAGCTGCTCGGCTTCCCCAGTCAAATAACTTTTTAAATAGTGTAGCTTCTGAACATTATCAATAGTGCTATTTTTATGTATTGCCGATACAAACAAATCTCGCAAAGTCGGCCATTCGGCATATTTCCCCGAAAATTTTGGAATAGTAATTCTGGGCAATTTGATGTATGCGCCTTTGCCTTCGAAAACATTATTTGACGATGAACCCGCCACCGGAGAAATATCACTCACCTTAATCTCATTTAATGCAGTTTTCAACTCGCATTTGAAGTCTAAATATGTTTCTTCTGTATTAAAATAAACTTCCTTTGCAGTGTAGGGTGAAGATACTAATTCCTTAGGTTCAAAATCCTTTATGATTTGTGTATGCGTTAAACTAAATTGCGCCCACAGCTTCAACAATTTCTAATCTGGTTTCTATATATGGCTTGGTAATCCTTTCCTTTGGCGACTTTTTAAAATTACTTTTAGCTCTTATCAACCGAGTGTAAATATCATTCTGTACTTTAGTATGTGATTGCAAAGACATATTAAGGTAAGTACAAACGAACTACAAAATAAAAGCGTTCTTTAAAAAATCTGAAAGTCCAAATAAAATATAAAAAGTTGCAACAGTTGCAGTTGCAGTTGTTATCAAAGAAATTTTTCTAAGTTCAAAAAGTTACCGAAAATTTTACAAGTCCAAAAACAAAGAAATTTTCTAGTCAAACAAAGTCTTTGACACTTTATAATCTACTAAAATATCGGGCGTAGGTTCTCCGTCTTAACACAAGTCTCTAAAATCTAGCTAAGTCTAAACATGCACACCCAAATAAATTTATGTGGGTGTCTATAGACAAATCGAGGAGAGCAAATTCATTTACTTGTTCCAGTTTTCCAGACACCGGAAGCCCGTCAACCCCAGTCGATTTTAAACTTAAATTTACGTTACTTTAAGGTTTACTATTGCTTCTGTACAATTTGACCATAGGGCCGATAACATTTTTAAATCATAGACAAAAACACGAACTAAAAATATTACTCACAAAATTAAAGAAAAAATGTTGAAACCCGCCATTTTACGCGTCAGTGTCAAGTGGCTGACAAGTGGGTCGTGCGATAGTGATTGTGTATTTACTGTGTTTTTTGTGTGTTATTCTTCGGTAAGTGGATGTATATTCATTTATAAGTGTACAATACAACTTTTTAGATAATCGTTTGCATGAAACAATATAATAAAACATGTTTTTTGAGCCAATGTTTTTTACGTAAACAGAATTCGTTGTCATGAATTTTGTTGTACGAATTTGACGATTTTGCAATGAATTAGTACCTTTGTGATGTTAGTTATGACGCAAAACATACTGATAATACATAATTTCATGTATTCTAGCCGTATTACAACAATTTTATTCCATATTTCGAGAAATATTTTACATAGTTTCCAAGGTTGTCAATGACGTCATTGTTAATTTTGAATTCTTAAGATTTTTTATTGAATTAGTGTCTTTGTAAGGTAAAACTACTGATAATTCATCATTTACTTTGTTCTTGTTCACTTTCAAACAAGATTTCAATTGAAAACATAAATTAATTGGCCAATAATGGATAAACCAATTAGAATCTTATTTGAAACCCAGTTCTATGTTTTCAATAGGATGTTTATAATACAAACGTGCTATTATGAGTGTTGTTGATATTATCTTGAGTGGCTCCATTCTTCACGAACCCGAAACTGTTTACATAATGTAAATAGCGGCAATATAATCGCAGCTACATCGTTTTTTGTGAGCGAGGTCAGAGCGGGGTCAAATTACATCGCGATAAGCGCATGCGCTAGTACTTAACGGGGGTTTCGCGAATTTCATAATACGGAGCTTGAGAGGACTAAAACGGACCATGTGTTCTCTTTGCGGATGATATCTCTCTACTCACCTCTTGCCAAAAAGATGACAACATAAACGCCAAATTAAACTCCCTTCTTTCTACAGCTGTAAACTGGATGGAAAACCATAACCTAGAAATTTATTTCACCAAATCAAAATTAGTTACTTTTACATCCCCATAAAAAAAAAACCTAAAAACGAAATTTCATTATTAACAATGCAAAACTGGAACAAGTAAATGAGTTTGCTCTCCTCGATTTGTCTATAGACACCCACATAAATTTATTTGGGTGTGCATGTTTAGACTTAGCTAGATTTTAGAGACTTGTGTTAAGACGGAGAACCTACGCCCGATATTTTAGTAGATTATAAAGTGTCAAAGACTTTGTTTGACTAGAAAATTTCTTTGTTTTTGGACTTGTAAAATTTTCGGTAACTTTTATTGATCCAAAAATATATACATAGACACAGATTGTATAGTAGTATATGCTAAGACTTAATCAACTAACAATGGACACAAAGGGAGAAAGAAATAATTGTCTATATTACCAAAAACATTAAATTCTGTCTCCTAAACTAGGGGTGGCCTGTATCTTAGGAGACAGTGATTCAACCGAGCTGTACTGTAAGTTAAATGAATGATGGACGAGTTTCGATGCCAATCTACTATAAAAAAAAGATGTGAGTTAGCTGAGTAAGTAATTTTAGATTTATTTGAGCATGGATGGATGCAGGAATTTAGAAAGAGTAGGGATGTGAATGGGAGAGAAGTGTGTGTGTTCGTGTTTGTGAGTGTAATGTTAGTTGTGTTGTATGGGTGTGTGTGTGTTGAGTGTTATGAGGTGGTTGTTTGTGTAGCGTTTAGTGTTCCAATTAAATATTGAATATTAAATATTGATTTGTTAAGCGATGTATGCCAGTAGAGATTTGGTGTTATCGTAGTCCTGTTGTATGAGCCAGTCTGTAATTTTAGATTTGATATTGAATTTATTTAAGTTTATTATATTTAATTTCTTTTGTATAATTTTATATACATGAATACTTAAAACGTAGTATTGGTGTTTCGCAAACGAGGTTTTGTGCTGGACCCCAGAGGGGACATATGTTCGCTTCCTTGGGTCAGGAAGGGGTAGGCAGCCATGCACTCTGAGGACAGATCGAAGAACAAACAGCTGACGTACCGTCAGAACTTTGCAGTCAGAATATAGTAGTACTGTGGGGTATCTAAACGGTTTTCTAGTCATAACCTTAAGTACAGCTCTTTGAGCTCTCTCTGCTCTCAGAATAAAAGTCTTCGCTGCTCCACCCCTCACGGTTATGCAGCATCCCAGGATAGATTGGCACAAAGTTAGATATACCATCTTGAGATTGTTAAAATCAGCCGATTTTCGCAGAGATTTAAAGATGTGTATCAGACGGATAGTTCAAGTAGTAAGAGTATCAAGCAGCTTGTCCCATCTCAAGCCCTCATCTATGTGCACCCCCAGATACTTTACGTTATTAGTTCTAACAATGGCAGGACAAGAGCACGACGTTTGCCGATTTTGGCATGAGTGCTTTTATTTGACTTAGTTTCTAAGAATTCAAATGCCCTATAATGGCTTGTTAAAAATAGTTTGAACTGTTCAAATATAGGCAGTTTATCTGAATCGGTGTTGCTTGTTACATTTAGTTCCGAATCCTTTCTACTGTCTGAATCTAGTTTCAAAGTTATCATATGAATAATCAAAATATCCTATGAAGTTATATCAATCTCTAGATTAGCAAGTGCATTTAGGCAGTCTGATGTTGTATCCATTAACTCCTTTAAAGCACTAGATGAATCTTGTACTATGTTCTTTTGACTGAGCAATCTTTTCAAAATACAGTCGGACAAATATTTCATATTATTATACCAGCATGTCGATTCTGTACCAATCTCACCGTGAAGACTTGCGTGGAGTGAGCTGTCAGTGTCATCCTGGCTTGTTCAATCTCTAGCATCAGTGGCACTGACAGCATGACAGCGTGGCACTGACTCCACGCTCACTTCACCTAAGTTTTCACGGTGAGATGGTTACAGAATAGCACTACTGGTTTCCAATTGGGTCCAGCATCTTTCATAATTTGCTTCTGAAATTGGTATATGACGTAAGAGCTGCTCGACTTCCCCAGTCAAATAACTTTTTAAATAGTGTAACTTCCGAACATTATAAATAGTGCTATTTTTATGTATTGCCTTTACAAACAAATCTCGCAAAGTCGGCCATTCGGCATATTTCCCCGAAAATTTTGGAATAGTAATTCTGGGCAATTTGATGTATGCGCCTTTGCCTTCGGAAACATTATTTGACGATGAACCCGCCACCGGAGAAATATCACTCACCTTAATCTCATTTAATGCAGTTTTCAACTCGCATTTGAAGTCTAAATATGTTTCTTCTGTATTAAAATAAACTTCCTTTGCAGTGTAGGGTGAAGATACTAATTCCTTAGGTTCAAAATCCTTTATGATTTGTGTATGCGTTAAACTAAATTGCGCCCACAGCTTCAACAATTTCTAATCTGGTTTCTATATATGGCTTGGTAATCCTTTCCTTTGGCGACTTTTTAAAATTACTTTTAGCTCTTATCAACCGAGTGTAAATATCATTCTGTACTTTAGTATGTGATTGCAAAGACATATTAAGGTAAGTACAAACGAACTACAAAATAAAAGCGTTCTTTAAAAAATCTGAAAGTCCAAATAAAATATAAAAAGTTGGAACAGTTGCAGTTGCAGTTGTTATCAAAGAAATTTTTCTAAGTTCAAAAAGTTACCGAAAATTTTACAAGTCCAAAAACAAAGAAATTTTCTAGTCAAACAAAGTCTTTGACACTTTATAATCTACTAAAATATCGGGCGTAGGTTCTCCGTCTTAACACAAGTCTCTAAAATCTAGCTAAGTCTAAACATGCACACCCAAATAAATTTATGTGGGTGTCTATAGACAAATCGAGGAGAGCAAATTCATTTACTTGTTCCAGTTTTGCATTGTTAATAATGAAATTTCGTTTTTAGGTTTTTTTTTTATGGGGATGTAAAAGTAACTAATTTTGATTTGGTGAAATAAATTTCTAGGTTATGGTTTTCCATCCAGTTTACAGCTGTAGAAAGAAGGGAGTTTAATTTGGCGTTTATGTTGTCATCTTTTTGGCAAGAGGTGAGTAGAGAGATATCATCCGCAAAGAGAACACATGGTCCGTTTTATAATTTTAGGAAGGTCGTTTGTATAAATCAGAAACAAAAGGCAGTCTACTCGTATTACACTACTTTGGGGAATTGTCGCCTCTCCCGCGCCTCTCCCGCGCCGACCGGGCTTCCAGAAGCCCGCTTAAATAATTGCCGTCAAGTACCGACGGGACACCGGAAGCCCGTCAACCCCAGTCGATTTTAAACTTAAATTTACATTACTTTAAGGTTTACTATTGCTTCTGTACAATTTGACCATAGGGCCGATAACATTTTTAAATCATAGACAAAAACACGAACTAAAAATATTACTCACAAAATTAAAGAAAAAATGTTGAAACCCGCCATTTTACGCGTCAGTGTCAAGTGGCTGACAAGTGGGTCGTGCGATAGTGATTGTGTATTTACTGTGTTTTTTGTGTGTTATTCTTCGGTAAGTGGATGTATATTCATTTATAAGTGTACAATACAACTTTTTAGATAATCGTTTGCATGAAACAATATAATAAAACATGTTTTTTGAGCCAATGTTTTTTACGTAAACAGAATTCGTTGTCATGAATTTTGTTGTACGAATTTGACGATTTTGCAATGAATTAGTACCTTTGTGATGTTAGTTATGACGCAAAACATACTGATAATACATAAGTTCATGTATTCTAGCCGTATTACAACAATTTTATTCCATATTTCGAGAAATATTTTACATAGTTTCCAAGGTTGTCAATGACGTCATTGTTAACATTTTGAATTCTTAAGATTTTTTATTGAATTAGTGTCTTTGTAAGGTAAAACTACTGATAATTCATCATTTACTTTGTTCTTGTTCACTTTCAAACAAGATTTCAATTGAAAACATAAATTAATTGGCCAATAATGGATAAACCAATTAGAATCTTATTTGAAACCCAGTTCTATAAGTATAAGTATAATTTATTTGTTCAAAAACATACAACAATTTCATATTAAGGTGATACACTTTAAAACACTTATTTCTAGGACTCGATTTGAACATCTGTGCCTGAACTAGATATAAAATATCTGTATTTCAGACATCAGCGCTCTTCCCCTGTTGTAGGCCACATATTTTATATAACTTTGTTTGACCTCTATACACATCTATAAAGACAACATTTGATCCAAATAATAACAATAAAATAGTAATAAAAAATGGGAAAATATAGGAAAATAATCTTAAAATAAGTTGTGTAGTGATGGCCTCCGATGAGTAGAAAGTAAATGTGTGGATGTGTGTAGGAGGATGAGTAATAGTTTAAGCTACTTGATTACAGTAAACAGGTTTTCAGTATCATCGTAGTTTAGCTTGCGAATGTAATCTATTACAGTAGATTTACACTTGTTTCTATTTAATGGGTATATCTCCACCAGTTTATTTGTTTTTTCATACAGAAAAGTGCCTAGGTAACAATAGTACTTGCGAGCGTATGGATGTTTAAAGGTCGGTAGATCTTTGTATTTTATGACCTTTCGTTTACGCTTAGAAAAATAGGAGGACTTGTCATACTTTGTGCTAGCATGGTGTCTCAAGACTGCGTTAAGGACAAACAGCTGACGGACCGTGAGTATTTCACAGGACTGGTACAAAAGGTAAGTTGGGAATAGATAGGGCCGGAAAGTGCTGACTTTGAGTATTGCTCTTTGTGCAACTTCTAGAGGTTTGAGTATAGTTTTTGACGTGCCTCCCCATACAGAGATACAGTACTGCAACACTGATTGACCAAGCGCTAGGTACACTTGCTTAATCAATTTGGGGTCAGCTGCATTTCTAAGATTTTTAAACACGAATATAAGTTTTCTTACCCTAGAAGTAACCATGTTTATATGAGGTCGAAAAGATAGATTATTATCAATAATTATTCCTAAATATTTCACTTCTTTCGCTTTTACCAAGGCTGGGCAAGAACAGATTACATTGTTACAACAATTGTGTGCTATTATGGAGAGAGTGGAGCGCGGTGGATTACAGTTCCGCATAGAAAAGGTAAGATATTGCGTTTTATCTGCATTTAGGGTGAGTATATTATTTTGTAACCAGTGGCTTACTATATTAAATCCAAGCTGCGCAGTTCTATAGACATTATCCCATGAATCAGCAGAAAACAGAAGCACCGTATCGTCCGCATACGATATAATTTTACCTCCATCTAGATTTAGCTCACAAAGGTCATTTAAATACACAAGAAATAGACTTGGACCCAAAATACTACCCTGAGGGACACCGAAGGAGACAGGTAAGTCACTGCTTGTGCTATCACCTATTTTCACATATTGTGTACGATCAGAAAGATAGTCTTTGAATATTTTGAGTTGGTCACCTCTAACGCCTATTCGTTCCAGTTTCTGCAAAAGCAACGGCACAGAGACCGTGTCAAAGGCTTTGGCCAAATCTAGGAATATGCCCATTGTCTTTTTGCCTCCATCCAAATTTCCCACTACATAATCAACAAGATCATGGGCTGCATCACTTGTCGACTTGCCAGCTCGGAAACCAAATTGATTACGAGAAAGAAGGTTATTTGTTTCTAGGTAGTTTATGAGTCTTTTATTGAGGATGCGTTCCAGAAGCTTGGATATCGAGGGCAGAATAGAAATGGGCCTATAGTTAGTGATGCGGTCTTTATTCCCAGATTTATGTATCGGATGCACCATTGACTTCTTTAAGACTGCTGGGAAAACACCTTGTGATAAACAGGTATTAAAAATATGTGTTAAAAGGGGCACAAGTATGTGTTTATTTTCTTTAAGAAGACTATTTGGTATAGAGTCCCAACCCACGGAACAGTTATTTTTCAGACCCATTATCAAACTTTCCACCTCCGTCTCATCTGTAGCCAATATGGCTAGAGATTTTAGACAGTGTTTTGTGTTTTCAGATGCGAAATGAAGGTGCTCCGGATTCGCACAGATTGTTGTACTATCAGCTAAGGCTTTGCCTACACTGACAAAGAAATCATTGACTTTTCCCACCGATTCCCTTGCGTTGGATGTATTAATTAATTCCATTGCGGTATTTTTTGTCTTTTTAGTGTTCGTTATAGTTTTTATAGCATCCCATATTTTTTTGTTATTTGTGCCCGCAGTTTTCAATAGGTTCTTTTCGTACGAAGTTTTAACTTTCTTTAGTAGACGGTTGCAGAAATTTCGGTACCTTGTGTAAATAGTTTTTATTGTATTATCTTCAGGTGACTTTCTGAACTTTGAATGTAGTCTGTCCCTGTGTCTCATGCAACGGACCAGGCCTGGGGTTATCCATGGCTGAATAATTTTATTACGTTTCGATAATTTTAAGACGGTAGTGTTTGATACAATTTCATGCTGAATAGTTGTTATGAGAAATTCCATAGCAACATTTGCGTCAGATGTGGAATAGACCGGTTGCCAATTAATTTGGGATAAATTAGAGTTTATGTTGTCAACATTAACTTTGCTGACGGAGTCGTGGGCAAATGTTCTTGCCTGCCTACGATGAAGACATAGCAGAACAGCCTGATGATCAGTGATTGTTGATTGCACTACAGCAGTGAGAGCCTGAGATTGCGTTTTAAGCATCACGTGATCAAGGCACGTTTTGCCACTTCTCGTGGGCAGGGTGTGGGCAGGTAAGATACCGTGGTATGCACATAAATTTAAGTACTCTAAAGATTTGGGGCCTTGGTCTTCCGAACAGATGTTTATGTTAATATCTCCAATGACAGATATATTTTTAAAGGTACTGAGACTAGTTAAGATGTTATTGAGAGATAAAAGGAAGGCATCAGTGTTCCGCTTTGAGGGAGACCTATAAATTGCCACAATTGCTGTCTCGGTGCCGATTTTTAGGACGAGGCAATTACAGTCTTGGCATGGCGGCTCCTCACAAAGAGTATGGAGACCGGTTTTATGATAAATCGTAAGTCCATCATTTTGATTATCAAAATTATTTGAAGAAAAACGATTATATCCGACGAGACTGGGTAATACAGGGTTACATGATAACCAGCACTCAGTCAGAATAATTATGTCACAGCCGATACCCAGTCTTGATAGAAATACCGTGAATGAATCAAAATTTCGAGACAAACTGCGTATATTTTGGGTAACAACGATCAAACAGTCATCAGGGCAAGGAATCAAACTTCTGCAATCTTCGACATCACACGCAACCGCTTTTGACACTGATATTGCATCAATATCATTAGAAATATCAACCATTTTTGATAACGTAATTGGGCACAGGATCAATTGAATGTAACTTAGAACATAAGGAGATAAACCATTCAAAAGTATTATTCAGTAGTCGAGCAAGACAAGTAACGTCGTCATTGCTATTAATTTTCCAACAGGATGTAACTTTTATATTTGATGTATGTATTCTAAGCGAGATACAATTATGGACAAACGTATGTATACGCATTTTATAGATTAGTCTGCATTTAAAGTAGCTAAGAATTATTGTGGAGTGTTTGAGTGTGTGGTGTATTACAGTATTTGAATAACATAATGTATTTTTGAGATAATTAACATGCAATAATAAAAAACTTAGGTATACTAGATTATAACTTATGGATGGAGATTGATTAGAGAGAGCATAATAATATTGATATAGTCATTCAGTGGCCTTCAGTTGATCTTTAAGCTTAAATAAGTCCTGTTCTTCGGTAATACGGATGTGCGGCATACCCTCTTTCTTTCGCAAATAATTTTTTCCGTAGGATGTCCAGCAGTAGGTGTATTTATACGTAGTTGCAAAATCACGCGCTAGGAAGAATATACGTCTGCCCTTAGGTGTTAAACAGTCTGATATAAATATCGGTTTCTGAGGACTATCCAGGCCGACCAAGCTAGTATTTAATTTTTCGGTCTTCTGTGTCAATGTAAGGTTTTTGACACTGCTTAGGACGCTTTCTTTTGTCAGAACTGAGGTGAATTCAATGACAATCGGTTTCAATACGTTCGGTTTTGCGAAAGGACGAGAACCTTTCCGATTTTTTTCACCACATTACACAGCTCAGCTTTCGACTCGTTTTGTAATTTCGGGATGTTTCTCAATTCTATCTTAGCCGAACAGGACTGCTTTTCTAGGTTTTCTATTTTGTTTTCCAGGGAGTTAATATAAACCAAGTGTTCCTTACGTTCAAGCTTGAGGTTTTCTAATTCTTTAAGTATGACGTCATAGTTGGATGACAAGGACTGCATGGACGTATTAATACTGTCGTTCTGGATTTTTATTTCAGCTAAAGACGACTCTAAACTTTTTAATTTCAAATTATGTTCCTCTGAGAACTTCGCAAACGAATCGCGTACCTCTTGCATAAAATTACTAAGCTCATTTTCTTGTTGTTTACGTTTCAACATACGCCTCATATTTATGTTACCCCGGTTAGTAGTGCTCTGCATATCCGACACGCTTCCCTCAATGCTCTCAGAGTCCGTCTCTGAGAGTATCTGTTGCTTCGGTGGGGTGCGTCTAAGCGGCATTATTCTATCGTCAATTTATGCGATGTACCAGGATAAAAGCGCCGTATAGTGGTGACGATGAGCCGTGCGTGAGAGTGAATAGCGAAATACCAGGAGCACCGGTACGTACCTCCCCGTTGTAGTCGTGATGCGGAGCTGTGGTCTTGCGCGTGCGCAGCTAATTGGTCGGACTTCGTCACGCCCCAATAGGCGGGCTGCTGGCAGCAGTGGGCAGGTGGTGCTGGGGCGGTGCGTCACTTCAAAGACAGACTACGACGTTTGCGAAATAAGACCTCCTCGAAAGTGATGAACTCCTAATTTTTTACAAGAATTTAATTTTCAAAATTGTATTTAAATATTGAATTTAATTAACACAGCATGTCTCCGTAAACGCGTCTGAGCTCCTCCTATGTTTTCAATAGGATGTTTATAATACAAACGTGCTATTATGAGTGTTGTTGATATTATCTTGAGTGGCTCCATTCTTCACGAACCCGAAACTGTTTACATAATGTAAATAGCGGCAATATAATCGCAGCTACATCGTTTTTTGTGAGCGAGGTCAGAGCGGGGTCAAATTACATCGCGATAAGCGCATGCGCTAGTACTTAACGGGGGTTTCGCGAATTTCATAATACGGAGCTTGAGAGGACTAAAACGGACCATGTGTTCTCTTTGCAGATGATATCTCTCTACTCACCTCTTGCCAAAAAGATGACAACATAAACGCCAAATTAAACTCCCTTCTTTCTACAGCTGTAAACTGGATGGAAAACCATAACCTAGAAATTTATTTCACCAAATCAAAATTAGTTACTTTTACATCCCCATAAAAAAAAACCTAAAAACGAAATTTCATTATTAACAATGCAAAACTGGAACAAGTAAATGAATTTGCTCTCCTCGATTTGTCTATAGACACCCACATAAATTTATTTGGGTGTGCATGTTTAGACTTAGCTAGATTTTAGAGACTTGTGTTAAGACGGAGAACCTACGCCCGATATTTTAGTAGATTATAAAGTGTCAAAGACTTTGTTTGACTAGAAAATTTCTTTGTTTTTGGACTTGTAAAATTTTCGGTAACTTTTATTGATCCAAAAATATATACATAGACACAGATTGTATAGTAGTATATGCTAAGACTTAATCAACTAACAATGGACACAAAGGGAGAAAGAAATAATTGTCTATATTACCAAAAACATTAAATTCTGTCTCCTAAACTAGGGGTGGCCTGTATCTTAGGAGACAGTGATTCAACCGAGCTGTACTGTAAGTTAAATGAATGATGGACGAGTTTCGATGCCAATCTACTATAAAAAAAAGATGTGAGTTAGCTGAGTAAGAGATTTTAGAATTATTTGAGCATTGATGGATGCAGGAATTTAGAAAGAGTAGGGATGTGAATGGGAGAGAAGTGTGTGTGTTCGTGATTGAGAGTGAAATGTTAGTTGTGTTGTATGGGTGTGTGTGTGTTGAGTGTTATGAGGTGGTTGTTTGTGTAGCGTTTAGTGTTCCAATTAAATATTGAATATTAAATATTGATTTGTTAAGCGATGTATGCCAGTAGAGATTTGGTGTTATCGTAGTCCTGTTGTATGAGCCAGTCTGTAATTTTAGATTTGATATTGAATTTATTTAAGTTTATTATATTTAATTTCTTTTGTATAATTTTATATACATGAATACTTAAAACGTAGTATTGGTGTTTTGCAAACGAGGTTTTGTGCTGTACCCCAGAGGGGACATATGTTCGCTTCCTTTGGTCAGGAAGGGGTAGGCAGCCATGCACTCTGAGGACAGATCGAAGAACAAACAGCTGACGTACCGTCAGAACTTTGCAGTCAGAATATAGTAGTACTGTGGGGTATCTAAACGGTTTTCTGGTCATAACCTTAAGTACAGCTCTTTGAGCTCTCTCTGCTCTCAGAATAAAAGTCTTCGCTGCTCCACCCCACACGGTTATGCAGTATCCCAGGATAGATTGGCACAAAGTTAGATATACCATCTTGAGATTGTTAAAATCAGCCGATTCTCGCAGAGATTTAAAGATGTGTATCAGACGGATAGTTCAAGTAGTAAGAGTATCAAGCAGCTTGTCCCATCTCAAGCCCTCATCTATGTGCACCCCCAGATACTTTACGTTATTAGTTCTAACAATGGCAGGACAAGAGCACGATATTTGCCGATTTTGGCATGAGTGAACTGTGATCGAAAAAGTATTCGGGGGTAGGTTGTTACGTCGGATCGCAAAGGGTATATAGTAGGTTTCATCCAGGTTAAGCGTCAGCAAGTTCAGATTAAGCCAGGTCATAACGGAAGTCAGTGTAGATTTAGCCCTAGCTTGCATATCGTCCCACGTAGGACCGTGAATTAAAATCGCCGTGTCATCGGCATATACATAGATCTTACTATCAGGTGTTGACATTCTTGGGCACGCCACAATAGCCGCGGTAAGTCCCCTCTTTGAGGAATGGTTGGAGAGGCGCCACGGCGTCCTCACCTTCCGCCTGACACAGGTCCTCACCGGACACGGTTGTTTCGGGAGGTTCCTGTTTCGCATAAGGCGGGAGGAAACGTCCGGGTGTCACCATTGTGTGGATCGCCCGGAGGACACGGTAGAGCATACGGTGGAGGTATGCCCAGCTTGGGTGGAACACCGTAGTGTCCTCAGGGAGGCGATTGGCGGCGGCGATCTCTCGCGTCCGGCCCTGGTCCAGGCCATGGTACGGAGCGAGAGGGAATGGAAAGCCGTCACCTCCTTCTGCGAAGCAGTAATGCTCGCGAAGGAGGAGGCGGAGCGGGTGAGGAAGAGAGCCTTGCGCCCTCACGCCCCCACTAGCCGCCGCAGAAGACGCCCTGGGCGTCGGGAGTCGCCTGCAGATTCCCGGCCACCGTAGGCGCGGGCTTGCGGACGGCGAGCAATGGGTAGCTCGCCGCCGGTAAGGACCAGGCCCGGGTCGACGGCGCGTTGTGTTCCACGCGCGCCTCAAAGAGATGTCAGCACAAAGTGACGGGGTCCGATAGGGCCGACGCCTCAGGGTCGCGGGTTATTCTACAGAGAAAACCGTGGCCCTGGCACAGGCAACTGCAGGAACACGGGTGGGTTTTAGTCAGTAAAAGTCTGACACGCCCTCCCGCTCCACCCAGAGCGGGAAAAGTCATTTGATGATTTCCAACCCAAAAAAAAAAAAAAAAGGTGTTGATATTCTACAGAGGTCGTTTATATAAGGTGTATCTATTCATACACGAAATATTTGAACAGGTGCGTCTATAGGTCGAACATAAGCTAAAAATGATTTTTATTTTTTTATCTAAGCATCTAATTTTAAAAATTTAATAATTTAATATTACTTAACACACATAAAATACTGGCTCTTTCATATTTTGTAACATCCATTACGCTACGAAAATACTACATAGAAACTACTTTCATTGAAGCGGGCAAGGTCATGGCGGTGCCCTTAGATGTCGCTGCTCTTATGAATTATCAAAAGAGGCGCCGGCGGCGGCGCCGCGCACGATGCCTCGCCCCGCGCCCGCCGCGCCGTCCGCTCCGCCGCCATGCTCAGTCTCGCGCGAACTCCATGTTGCACTGCACGCGGCTTAACCAACGTGGAATGCATCGCGCTTCGCGCAACAAACGCAACAATGCCGAAATATTCCAACCAGGAGTACCAGAACATGGTGGACTGCTACAATGAGGGTGGAATTATTTTGCTCACAGCACAAGCCCCCTTCCTAGAGATCCTAGAAGCTCGACAGCGGCAATGGGACTACGGGGTCTACATGCCCCCAGCTGCAGACGGAGGCAGGTCTGATCTTACGCCGTTGAACTTCCATGTGTGGGGTAGGGATAGACCTGATTTATGGCGGCCAGACCATTTCTAGTGCGGAACAAAAAAACGTGAATTGTGGCGTTTACGCAGTGATGGCTAGAGATAGAGACATTGTTAAAAGTGCAACGACACATTATTTAACGTGCAACTGCAGGGTGAATATGTGTAATTCTGGTGTAAATAATGTAAATAAAAACTACGTCGTTATGAGGTATGTACATTTTAAATTGTTCGCGCTATGCACTTCTTACAGTTTACATCTGTACAAATAGGTAGGTACACAACCTATCAATCAGCTGACAGATACGACTCGACGCACAGTTCGTAACAAACAGAAGTCATTACCTTATGCGAAATCGCGTTGCGTCAGCAGTTTATTTTTCTATTATTATTATATAAAAGATGTGTAACACTGTAGAATATGAATGTTTTAATCGAATCTAGGATCCTTTTCGTAAAATAAATAAGAAAATGATTGAAACGTTTCGATGCTCGCTCGTAAAAGTCGTGACCCCACAGAGGTCAGCTGCTTATTCAGATGTAAGTACCTAGTTTACAGAAGGTACTGTTTTTGTAAAACTTCGAGGAGGGAATTCAATATTGTAGCTACTTAGATTTAGGTCGTTTTGTATTTTAAATTCACATTTATTTTTATTGTAAGCGATAACTCTGTTATCAAAATAAGACGAGATCGAGTTACGAAGAGAGAGACGGCACGCGCCCCGCTGCTACAGTTAGCCGGGCATCGCGCCCGCGCCTCTCCCCGCCGCGTCTTTGATTCATAGAGCTGGCAGAAAAGGTTTTATGTAAAACATCTCAAGCAGTTTTAAATTATGATAATTACGTAAAATAAAAAAACATTTAGATAAAAAATTCTTTTTCGTTTCTATAGCTTCTAAACGACCTATAGGGGCCCCTCTTAAAATATTTCGTGTATGAATAGATACACCTTATATATATTTGAAAGCGTGGGTCCTAATATGCTTCCTTGAGGCAAGCCGAATGACACCGATTCTTCTTCGCTATGTCTCGATCCTATCCTAAAAGTTATTATATATTTGTGATGAAGATGTTAATGTATCCTGTAAAATTATAATATAATTTGGTTTAGTCTCCTTTTTGGGTTTGTTGAGGGTTGTCAATTAAATACTTTCAAGTTTCACAAAAGTAATAGTAGTAGTAGTTGTAGTTTCAAGTATAAGTAGTGTATATTTTCAAGTTCAACTTCAAAATCATTAGGTATTTTATTAAAGTGACACACAAGAAAAACCGACAACAACAGTAATATACACGCAAAGACTGCAAGTTTCTAAAACCAATCTGTAAAGATTTCACTCACTGTTTTTTCGAGTCTATGACAGACATGGAAAATATTCTTGTCCATATACACCCCTGTCAACTAAATTTGGTTGAATATGAAACTGTGAACTACATCAAGCAAGTTTTCATTGTCCTTTTCCGGAATACTATGGAACAGCAGGACTTTTCTTCGCTTAATGGTTTCATGCCAATCGAACCCCGCAGCTAGTTCCGCGGTGGACCAGACTGAAAACGATTCAAGACTTGCACAGAGTGTAATAAATTGAATAAGAATGCTATAAAATCGCATTTTCCTTCCACGGAACGTGTCTAAGGCGGTTGCCATTGACATTTGTAGACCGCCAGTGCAGCCCATTTCGACCGGTCGACGCACATTTTGCCAAGCTCCAGAGACCTATCTCTTCTATTATAAACTTATGCAGCCTGTGACTGAGCATGGATAATTAAGTAATAAACAGTTTTTAACGCTTACATTTTGTATTCGTTAAAGATTTTGGACAGAAATTGTTATTACCACAAACACCGTGAGCTATTTTGGCGCCATTTTGCGGCAGCCGGCGTTGCATTTCCCCGTATTACAATTAATAATTATACTATTGTGATCAAGCTGTTGCTACTACGTCCGTTGCTACGTATCGTATTATTCACATCATGCACAAATTTTAAGTGATAACGTAAGCAATTAGCGTAACATTGAAATGAAGAATACGCAACAAAAAATCTGACTGATTCCGTCTGCTCCACCAACAAGGGTGTTTATTTTATTCATTCATTAGGAAAAACAAAAAGATAGGATACGGCAATGTTACAAATGTGAAATCAACCACGTTCTCTACAGATGAGACAATTTGGTAAATTTTAAGACGAAGAAGTGTTGTAACCAATAAAAAGAGGAATATCAATAGTAAAGTATTCACGAAGCTGTTAATAGTGCAGCATAAGTGGAACAACAGTGTCACATGCATTTTGCAGTGTGTTAACCAACATGAGGCTCAACTAATGACGACGACGACGTAATTACGCGATGATCGAAATGTGTAGATAAGAATTGTGTGGTTAATCCACTTAGTATAAATAAGGATTAAACCAGAAGCGTAAACTATTTATAAAATTAAAAAAAATTGGGATCTAGCGATCCCATACGTCACTCAAAATAAAAAATCTGGGAACTTGCGATCCCATCTGCAATCGAGCGGTGGGAATAAAATTTCGTACGAGTTTATTTGAATTAACTGAGAGCTTGTAAAAGAGATTTCGATTGATTTCGATTCCTAGCACAGGCTGAAGCTTTTTCAATAATCAAAAAATGCAGTTTTGTTGGGTAGTCTCCACTACATAGTTTAATTTTTTTTTTCATTTACGCGCTGAAGTACATATATTTCCTTTCCTTCCATGCAGCTGAAATTTTTTTTGGTATTAAGAGGTTTTGGCGCGGTAAGAAATTACTTTTTATACTTTTATTACAACTTAGAATTCCTGTAACTTTGGAGGGGAAGGGGGAAGGGGGAGCCTTGACTCTCATTCCGATAATTATTAAGTAATGAATAATTATAAGCAATGGTTATCTTTACTTTTAAGAGAGACAGCGAACTTTGTGATTTTTTGTATTAGAGGGTTATCCTAAATCAAGAACGTTTTCACCACCATTTGAAAGGCACAGTATACCAGGTGGACATAGGCTATATATTTTATAAATATGTACAAAGAATTTTAAGTTATTATGAAATTCTTTCGTTTTGAGAGCTTTCAAGGCGTGCGCTACGTAAATAGGTAATACTACTACTCGTACTACTATACCGACTTTTTCGACGGTATAGTAATAGTTCAATATTCCCCTGTAGATTTAATGCAAACATTGTCAATCGTTTAAAGCTATTAAATATACCTTTGCAAAAATATATCAACAAAGGATCCGACCAGTCACTGTCTCTGTTGAAAACAAACAAGATGAGATCAAAACATATTTGAATTGCCGTTATATTAATACATCGGAAGCTGTTTGGAGAATTATGGACATACATTATGAATGACTAACATTCATGATCTCTCATGAACGTGAAACTCGAGAATTCACCAAACAGTAATCAACAATAACTCATTTAGCGGTGCACCTAGAAAATGACCGGAAAATAATTTCACAGAAAACAATCTCTAACAAGGAATCGAAAGCCCTCCTGCAACAAAACTAACGGCGGTCTTTGATTTATGTATCACAAACGACTTTAGCGACCACTGTAATACCACGAAGTTCTTCAGTACTTCACATGAACAAATAACAAGTGTTCGCGAAGAAAACGAAGACAAGAGACCAAAGGGCATTCCAGGATTAAGAAACACTCTACTCTTGGTAGAATGTTAACTTGGTAGAATGTTAAGTATTCATCATTGTATAAATATACCTCATGAAATTACGCGAGTATTTATAACCCCATTAACGCCTCTCCCTCAAACGTTTACCCTCGGATACGCGGTGACTTGCCAAAATCCATTTTCCCTATTGGAAAACGAGGATCTTCTTTGATTTGATTTATTTTTCCCACTCCAACAGTGAATAAAATATAATTTGCATATCTGCGAGGAGTGGAAGCGTCAAATTAAAGATTTGTATGACGCCTTCAACCTAAAAAACACAAACGTTATTATTAAACAATTCGTTCTAAATTGCAGTCAGGATTTCATTCAGTTTTGGGAGCCAAATCAGTTAATAAAAGATGCGTATTCTATGTTACATGGATTAGGGCTGTATTCCATCATCTATGGTTGGTGACTTTCACTTCTTCGATTTTTTGGATCTAAGACATGCCCTTTTCTTCACGATGTTTTCTTTTATTGTTTTCGAGAGCAGTGGCGTGAAATAATTAACAAACGGTACAGCGCCTGCCTGAGTTTAAACATACGACCAATGACTCGTAAGTCGCAGCCGTATCCACGCTGGGCCACCACTGCTCCACGTATTATTAGCTCATATTATTTATATTGGATTTAATTTCGGTATTCCGTCTATCACTTCCAAGCTCCGCTTGTGTATATCAAAGACAACCGATCCGTACTCAAATATTATCTAAACTGGCCACGTATCGCTCAAAGTAAACAGGATTTCCTTTAAGAATATAAAACGACTCACCCACTCCTTTCAATTGAGCGTCATTGTTAGATTGAAAGAGCTTGTAAAATGGAACGTGAGAATATTTTACAGCAACTAACTTTCCATTTCTCCGTTTTGCTTATTTACCTACTGACGATATGACATTTATCGTCACCCTTGTAAAGTTTATAGAGCTGATTCTGTTTGACAACAGAAAAGGCTTTTGAGGGCTTTTTATACCTTTGGGCGGCTTACATTCACTGACTCGTCTCTCAGAAACTGGTCTTTGTGGCAGAGTACTCCCTCCCTTACCATCAACAGACATAACCTACTTGACCCAGTTAACTTGGATTCCTATCTCGTTTAACCCGAGACTGGCAACGCAGGGCACCACTAAAATACTTTTATGAAAGGAATCGATGTGTGACTACAGCTTGTCAAATTCACCACTATATTGAAATTAGCTAATATCATTTCACATAGATTTTTTGTGAAGAAATTCGGCGCCATTACTGTTTTGAAGCTGAAAATCTAATATCTGCGCAAAAAATTATAGCTTTTGAAATGATGTAGGTGACATATCAATAATAAAAAGCATCACAATTGTGATGAGGGTCGTGGCATTCATGCGGTTGAAGAACAGCAGCCGCGTAATTTTATAATGTGCTTTAATATTTCCAACATATATTTCACTTTAAAGAACAGTCTGTGTTTTAGGTAATTATTGCACGTTCTATTAAATTAATATTTGTATTAATTTATTATATACATCAATATCAACACCGTATGAAAATATGTTAACAACGAGCAAAACAGACCAATAATTGTTTTGCACATATTATTTCTTTTCAGTTTGACCGAAGCGCGTCCATTCCAACAACGTTGATCAAATCGTTATAGAAACAACGTTGTAGCACGGTAATATTATCTTATAGTATTGTAACTCGGCCGTATCTTTGAAATAAATGCCTACAGCCGCGCGGTACGTAAACATGCGATAGGGCTGCCCGCCTCCAGCATTTTAAGTACGTTTGCCTACTTTGTGTTTCCATTTAGTTTTGTGATTGTAAATATACTTTTATTGTATAAACAAATAAAATACTTCGTGGGAAGTTTTCAATAAAAATGCGTGTTGTTTTTTGATTAGTAATAAACAATTATTATTAATAATAAAATACCACGTATTTACTTTGAATTACATATACAAACTAACAAAACAAAACACACATGCCCCGAGGTTTAACACAAGCGTACCTACCGAATCATGATTCATGAACCGCCTATAACTACCTATTTCACTCGTGTCAATCACTTTCCTAACCTTCCTTTACTAGTAAGTAAAATTATTTATAGTCTTACTTTTCAGAGTTTCCAGGTAATCTAAAAAGAGTTATCTCTGGATGCGTTATTGACGAATTCAATCAACCAAAAACAGCACAATATATCCTACTCGTCATATTAAATATGTACTTGAACTTATTTTTTGTGAAAAAATAACACCTTGTCCGTTTGTCACTGCGGCACAGTCGCGACTGTCTCGATGCCGCACGCATGCCGCGATCCAGGCACGTAGGCATAGCTCGCGATTCTCTATTTTTGTTTTTACAGAATTCCTACATCGTTATGAATAAAAAAAACACTGGATTCGAAATATACAATTTTTTATTAGTAATCAAATCATATCCTGAAGAAGGCCTGAAATGATGATGATAATTATGATTATCATCTTTTTCATAAAATAATTTAAAATGGTCAGATCTATACTGTAAATCGTGTTTTGTTTTTTTTTTTCTTTCAACTAAGCATAAAACATTCGTTGTTTTTATGGAAATACATTACAAAATTATTCTTATACATACATCGACAACAATACAATTAAATTGAATGTACATTATTATCTCTAAGGTTGCCATATCACATCCCTGTATCCATGTCACTAGTTAAGGTACTTACAACTACACACACTACTAAGTGGGCGCTTCTTCTATGCGCCGTGAAAAATGGTCGGCGGCTCGGCTCGGCGTCCTGTTGAGTAGGAAGTCCAGGTCATGTGATATCTTGTGCAGCACTTTGTCAGTGTGTGTGTGTGCTGGGTGAGTATTTGATGTGTCGTGTGAGTGTGTGTTGAGTAGTTGTGTGTGTGAGTAGTTGTACTCGTCGCTGCACTCAGGGTGGATGTAGGGCAGCGAGCTGCTGCTCGACAGTTGCGGTCCACGCTTCTTGAGACAGCTCTTGATCGGACGAGCCGACACGTCAGGCGTCGACTGACTACAGATCGTACAGCTCTCCTGGGAATAAAATTTAGATTAGATTATATTTATATTTTATGAGCCGACACGTCAGGCGTCGACTGACTACAGATCGTACAGCTCTCCTGGGAATAAAATTTAGATTAGATTATATTTATATTTTATTATTGATATTTTATGAGTTTACGTCTATTTGAACTAGCACTACCTTGGGTGTATCGGTGATGTCCCTGTACGTGCGCGTGCGTGTGTCGTTTGGCGGAGCATGCATTGCGGGCAGTACGCGAGGCTCCACACTTACGCACGACACGTGCGACTGTGTGCGCGCGTGAACACAGTCACTGTCTGCGGGAGTGACAGTGTAACTTAGCTTATCAAGTGCAACGTTGAGGTCTAGAGGTAAACGTTTTTCAGTTAGGGATGTTACAAGTAATCGAAAAGCATTGGGAAATTAAATGACAGGTCAGCAGGAGTAGTCTCTATAATTCACGTGTTTTTAAATTTTCTCAAACTACAAACAATCCTGACCTTAAAGAAGTATTCACATAGCACTACCTGTAGGTATAAGGTCGCACAGTGCGCGAATTTGTATGCGCGGTGACTGCAGCTTGTGTTTGTACTCCACGCGTGTGTAGTGCGGTACTATGTCCGCCACACATGCGCCGCTCGACTGACGCCTGCAGTAACAAGGGAACCAGTGGTAAGGTCTGATGTAAAAGGTACTAAGTGATCGCGTCTGAGTGATAGTGAAATGTTTTAGCATCCCTCACCTGTACATCGTGTTTGGGCTCTCTAACGTTGGAGCTTGCCAGTAGGTCTTAGCGAGCGAAACATGAGAGGAGGAGCACTCCACCTCGCGAGCTTGCTCTATGTACACTACAACAATGTGATGACAACAGCTTAGTAAATACAAACCTCTAAACGTAAACGCGAAGCAAGCCGAAGGAGAAAACAAATTTATTTAGAGATTTAGGCAGCAGGGTTGTTTGTTATAAAATTTGACGGACAAGATAAGAAATTACATAATTGAGCATATAAGACGTCCTTCTGGTGATAGACCACTCCATTGTAGAACTCTTTGCAGGTTCTGGCTTTAGCAACAAGATTCATCAACTAGGTACCCACATGTAACCTAGCAAAAGGAACGCATCACACCTTTTTGTGTTTCTAGAAAAACATTTCGTATTAAGTAATTAACAAGCAACCCTGCAGAAGAACAATAAGTAATGTTAGTATCTGCCTAGTTAGATCGGAGGTTTTTTTTTCTAAAAGCGTATATTATTGGAGGTACTTATCCCAGACCTTAGATTTTTTTTACTCTGCAAAATTTATGTTTTTAAAATTACTCTACCTACTTTATTTTGCCATATTTATAATATATTTTTTTACAAAAAACAGTAACTAGTAAATAATGTAATAAACGCATATTTTAATTATTACTTATTACTACAGAATATAACAAACATTGGCACATCATTTTTCATCCAAAATTTTGGTTCACTGAATTAGAATTTATTTGATGAGATCGGTCTAAAGCCATTATTCTCATCAAATTATTTAATATGCTTAATAATATTACTGCATACATCAAATTACAACAACCATAAATTATAAGCAGAGAGCGAATGATGATGTAGAACGGACTAAAGCAAATTAGAAATATAATATATCTCATTCGCAACGAGCTCGTTGGTTTGTTTGCGAAAACTGCCTAATATTGAAGTGAAATGAAATAGTTAATTTTCCAGAAATACATCCAACTTACACTAAATTTGTTTTATTGTTTTGTTTTTTTTAACAACGTTGCAGACATAATTTCGGCTTCTAATGGTAAAATGCTCCGAAAAGCTGTTTCGCACTCAACTTTTCAAATTGGTCCAGCTGTTTTGGAGCCTATTCATACAAACAAACAACCAAATCTTTCCTCTTTATAATATTAGTGTAGATAACAGATAGCTTTGTTTTAATGAATGGCTACGTTAGGCGATGCGTTTGGTTCGAATCCACGTCAAGCCATATTCTTTTAGAAAGTATTTTTTTAAATAGTCGAAACATTAATAATTTTATAGCACATAGTTACACTGGAATCAAAGTCGTGGCAGAATATGTGTCAACAAGCAGAATTTCACTCACGACTATGTGAGGCGTCTTGCTCGAGTACGTCCTGCCACTCACTGTGTGAGGAGAGCGTTAGCAGGCGCCGCGCTGCCTGCAGACTCTCGTCGTCCATGATCATGTAGCATACCAGCATCGCTATACCCTGGAAAAGCAATGGGAGATTTTGGCTGAGTCCAATAAGAATCCATGTCGTTGGGTTAAGTTGACTTACATTAGCCAGCGCAGCGGCGGCCAGTACTACAACGAGCGACATGCTGGTCTCTGAGGACTGCACGTACGCCACTCCGGCCGCTTGCGTCGCGCACGTAGTGACCAGAAGCACTAGCGTGTGCCATACTACTTGTGCTCGCTCGCGCACATGCTCTTGTCTCCCCGGCTTGTGCTCTTGTGGTCGACCTCTGAGAGCGAGCGCGAGTGCGAGCGCGAGCACGGCTAGTAGCGCTTGGCCTGCAGCACAAACGGCGTTGGCGGCCGTACCCAGCTGCAACGGCGAGCCGCCCCACAGTCGAGCTGTCAGCCAGCATAGTGTGCACACGCCTGCAACCAGTTCACGTGAATATAGCAACACGCGTGGCTCTCCTGCACACCAGCTCATCTACACCTACACGTACCACACAGTAGTCCGACGGAGGGCGCGCGCGTGGCTGAGGCAGCCAGATCGGCGTGTAGCAGCAGCGGCGCAGCACTCAGCGCGGCGCAGCCCGCCATCCAGCACAGCGCCACCGTCCAGCCTACGCCACCCGCACATGCTAGGGCCTGCCCGACATAGCAATATATTTTACTCACTTATAACCTGAAACATTGAGGCAGTACAGTGACATTTAACTCACCTGCCTCGTGTCACATTCCAATAGAGCCAACATAGCTGCAGAGTGAAAGCCCGCAGTAGCAGCTTTGAGCAGCATTGGTAGTCTGGTCTTTCTTTCAGCTAGCAGGCCGAGTATCTGCATTAATGCCGCCAAAAGACACATCGCAACTCCCAGGCTCACTGTGATCTTGACGATGCTCCGTAAGTCATTCTCTGTACCTGTCTGAAAAAAATAACAGTTTTGAGTGCTTGTCGAATTGAGTAGCCTCATTTTATATCACTTCTTTTATAGTACTCACGAATGTGTCCCTGTCCACAGTGAAAAGTGCAACGGAAGCCAGCCCCCGACAGCGGCACGCGACGTGTGTGCGCTCCGGTATGCGCAGCTCACATGCCTCCGTGCTCCACACGCGCGGCGCTGAGCGCGACCGACCTCCACACGAAAGCTGAGGTGCTGATACAACTAAATGAGTGTGCATACATTCTAGGTGATATCGTTGTCGAGTGTTTTGTTTGGTGCCTATACTAACCAATAACGCTATAATTCTTGAAGTGCGCAAACAGCAGTGTGACAGTGTGAGGGAGCGTGAGATCAACTCCTGCGCCGCTTACAGACACCTGCACCTGTTGTGATGCTACTGTGTACTTTGACGCGCGGCCGGACCTGGAACAGTTGCCGCTACAACTACTGTGTTCGAGGAAAACGAAAACAATGAATAAACAAAACGAAACAGAAATGTACAAAAAAATACTAAATTGTCGTTGAACATTGTTGATGTAATCAATGGTAATAAAAGTAAAAATAGGTAGGAAGGGTAATCATGCTCCGCAAGCAACACTTCTACACGTCGTGGTCAAAACTTTTCTAGTCAGCCAAGTTTTGACCATCTTAGTGTTATTCTTAAAATTTTATATTATACTGTACTACTGACTGAAATAGAAGAAGGTAGGTTCTTACTTATACTCGATGTATCTTCTTAACGACGGCAACCTTGCTTCCAGATCATGATACAGCACGGTGACCACGGAAACATTGCCAGTTCTATCCGCCAGCTCCACTTCTGCTGACGTCACGAGCCACTCCTTGCTTCCCGCTGGAGCTGGCTGAAGCTCGAAGTGAGCCGCGTTGTCGTCGTGTACTGGTTTCGTTGTGACTGTGAATTTGTGGTAGCGCTTGTCGAAGCTATTCCTCATGCCTGCTGTGTCCACTATCGCGTTTTGAAGATCGAATATTTTCTAATAGAAATAGTATGGCCAATCAGTACAACGTTCGTAACAAGATATTAATTTGATCTTGCTTCAGGCTTCTCATATATGTTCAGTAGCTACTAACCTCTTCGTCCAGGAAAGCATCAGGATGTGTGAGCAGGTGGTCATAGATGTGCAGTAGATGTTCCGCGCTGTGGTACCTGTCGGCCGGCTGAGCTGCATTAGACATGAGGTAGTGCAGCATGTGTGCTGCATGTGTGAGGGGACGCTCGCCCACGCCCGGTTGTGTCGGCAGAGAGCGCAGCACTACGCCGTACTGCCACGATACGTGTGACACAGCGAGCCAAGAGTAGCCCGACGATATCAGAGTGAACTGACAACAACATAATGTACGTTTCAACTGACTGTTATGAATAGGCAAAAAACTTCAACATTTTGTTATTTAGATGTTTTCATTCACCTGTTCATAAATATCTCTGAGTGAGTCTGCAGCACAACCAGAGAAATCCGGTATCATCCACTTGACACCATGTTGTCCGGTTTTCGGCTCACAAAACCTAAAATAAGTAACCGTCATAACAACTTTTACAAAATGTCATAGAAATTATATATTGATTTTCTTTTGATCGACTATTTCTTTAAGTTCATTTAGTATTTTTCACTTGCCTGGTAGTCTCCCCGCTGTATCCAGGTGGACAAGAGGCTGTCGCGTGCGCTCCGGGAGCAGTTTTAGGCCAGCGCAAGTCATGGGAGGCGTCGCTTTCACACGCTACATCGTCAGTTCCCAAAGCCCACATGGTCACGCCTTTGGCGTTGGTACCAGCCACTGATGATACTTGACAACGAAACCCGCTGGATTTCTAATTAAGAAGCATGTTAATATAAAGCTTGTAAAAAAAGGCGGGTGAAATAGTGGGAAAACTGAAGACGGAAGCGCAACATGGTCCTTACCTGTACATTATAAAGCTTGAGCACGCTCCCCGCGGGGTACAGGTCCTCCCAGACCTCTCTGCCTGGCGCCATCGGTAGCAGCGTCCTCTCCCTCGCCCAACTGAATCCGAGTGCGCCGTGTATTCGTCCCGCTCCAGCCAGACATGTTATACTCACGTTGTCGCCCTAACACACATTTATAATAACTGTTAACTACAACTTGAGAATATTTATTGCCTTAGTGTTAAAGTTGGAATTTCACCACCAGATATTACCACAGATCTGGATTGATTCACCTTATTGACAGTGATTGTGGAAGGCACGAGTCGTATATCGGGCGGTCTCAGAACCGTCAGCCTTAGCGCTCTACATCGTCTCCTGCCAGCATCGTCTGCTGCACAGGACCACTTGCCGCTATCGGGACTCTTCGCTTCTGATATGCCTAACACTGATATGCGACGACCGAGCGCGTCTTCTGATACCGAGCGCGTCCAAATGTCTCTGAAAATAGAAGGCTCTTATGTAAATGCTTGCTTTCTTCCATCTGCTAACGAACTTGGTCGACTCGTTTGTGCAAGAATAGCTTCAATTAACGTTTTAGATTCTTCAATTTTGATGAATATGTACATTTTCATATCATACATCACGCCGGTAATCCCCAAAGAACTAGGCAGAGGTGCACCTATAGTACACCCATGTTTTGATGTTTAACTTGTTAAACTTAATATCTTAAATAAATCTTAACGAAATGAAGTCATTTTGGAGAGGATTAAATATCAGTCGCCGGTAATTGTCTGGACGTACATTAGGTGCCGGAACTACACAGGCTCGTTCACACGTCGGTCTCAACGCCAGGCTATTAGGTTGTGTCTTTTATGCCGCAATGTACCAACCTGGTAAGTTAATTTGTCGAAAAACTAGAAAATACAGTTTCACACACACTCAACGTCCCTCACTTACCTCGTAGTTCCATTGAAGTTTATCTTGACACCGTCTTTGTACCACGTGAAGGCGATATTTTGGGATCCATACGCCATACATGTTAGTATAAACTCCGACCCTTCCCATATTTCTGGACGATGGTTCACAACCAAAGTCTGCAAAAGGACGTTTCTTAACTGAAAATGTCCTAGCATAAGTTATCCTGTAAGTAAATAGACTTAAAACAAAGAAGAACAGACAATTTATAAATAATGCATCAAACTGTTGATACTTCGTTGTTCGTGTAATTTCGCGTTTTTGGAGACTGAGGGCGTAGCGTGACACGCCCCTAGCTTAATGCCCTGTCGACTTTAAGAAAGTAGCTGGGAAAGACTAGAGACATGCGAAAGGCGAAGAACTAGCTGTTGTGGCGCAGCCAGGGAAACGACTATGTCCAGCAGTGAACTGCGATATGCTGAGTTGAAAGACTGAGAGTGAATCCAATCTCAATAAATATCTCTATAAGAGAACCGATCATAACTTTATGACATTTAATATAGTGAATTTTGTTTAATAAAATAAGTTCCGCTCGATTTTGTTGGACTGAAACGAATATATGTTGCAGATTTTGTTTTTTGGTTTTAGAATGTTTATTTTCAAGTCGTCAATATGCTTTATTCAGCTTTAACATTTTCAGCGTGTATAAAATATGGCAGCTAAGAGTTGACCAGTCTCAAACAGCACCCGTTCAAAAACATGACGCATGGATTAGCACCATTCAGCTTGTAACGAGTTTTTTATACCGTTACATGTCTTTGATCATTATAGTCGATTTCGAAACGATTTCTAGTTGTCATCTTTTATCTGTGATGCATTCGGCTGACGTTTGGACTTCAAAATTTGACAAGTCACTTTTGCAATCTTTGTTCGTGAAGGTGACAGGTCTCCTAATTTTCCCTAAATGGAATCATAATTAATCTTGGGCATTTGGCTTATAAATGCCATCATCATAAACCAAAGCACCCGTGGAATGGTCCCAGAGGAAATTTCTATCGGATTTTTGAATCCCTCGTTCGCCTCCTTATGGTGCTTTTGTTACCATATATCTTCACGGTACACTGAGGGAGACGCGAGCTTTGTATCCCTGGAATAAGCGCCTACAATTGTGGGTGCTGCTTATTCTACCTTTACATCTACCGAGGAATTTCTACTGGCCTTCCACGGTGCTGATTACCTGAGAGGTACCACATTCCGGCTCTCGGGGTCACCTTCAAGTTTTTTTTTATCATACCAAAACAGCCTTCTGCTAATTTAAAAATACTGAAAAGGTGCAATGATGAAATAAAATTAACTAAAATTTATAAAAGTTTAATTGTATTCAATAAGCTAAAAGTAGACAATAAACTAGGAACGTTCAAGGTAGTGAGACTTTTAATCACCGTTGACATCCACAGGCTCCCATCATAAGATTAATTGTTCAATCTCTCCAAATTTATCTGGCTATCCATTAATAGTGTGTCGCTCCATGGCGCCCGAAATTTCATTTCTTATATCAACATACTTTTTTAGGAGATCACACACTCAGAAACACACATATTTTATATTTTTATAAAAAACTACAACAAAACTACAACTACAATTGATCCCAATAAGGGATCCCTTTTTTATATTACATTTGGCTTCCCAACCAGGGACCTTTTAATATTACAAGCTCAACCATTTTTAAAGGAACGGAAAAATCTAACACATACACGAAGAAATCATGACAAACACTCAACGGGCAGGCCACATTCAAGTAATTTTAAGTCGTAACCAGTAAATGGTAAACTGACTATGCCTACACCATGTGCTATGCAATTACTGAATTATTATTGAATTTATTAGTATTACTTTTATACTAAGAAGTTCAATAAGCTTATATTATATATATTATTGCCCGCTATATATTATTCAAATATTGCATAACATTCCAACTAATAATAGTATACATAAAAGGGATTGAAAAGGCGGAAACGGAGGAAGGCGGATTGGAAGGGCCCTTTCTAAAAACTTGAAAGCACAAAATAAACATTTGTGTGAAAATTACTAATTATGAGTCGGAATCAAACAAACAATTAAAGCAGATCAATCAACCAATCAACTTTACTTGGCGCCTTGTTTGCGGGTCAAAAAGGTAAAATGTTTTAATTATTGACTGTTAACGAAGCAAAATTAACATTATCCCGCATGCGGATTCCTCAAATTTTCAGTATGCCGACTCCAATTTTCTAATAACGAGTAATAAATCTTAGCCCATGAAAGAACGAACAAATAGAGTAGATGAATTAATTGGTGCAAATTATAATTTGGAATCATTAGAATGTCTAGAAACGTTTGAAACAGACAATAAAGATTTAATTCAAGGCCTTTTCCGAAAAACCCCAAAGCTAGATTCCAGAAATCCAGATTCATACTTAGGAATTAATCAAGACGACATTTTCCTAAATCCCGGAAGCACTCATAATTGTTCTTTAGAAAATTTTGCTTCGTTAAGATTGATGGTATCGTTACAGTCGTTATGGTCGAGAGTCAAGTTAGCGAATTATTATAGGATTTTGTTACAAGAAGTTTAACGATAATAAAATATTTGTGTGTTTAAAATCCTACAAAAGGACGTCCAAAGAATAAAGGCTTTACGACCACGGATAAAAAGTATAGGTAGGATCTCACGTGCAAGCTAAGCGCAGGCTGCATGTAGAAGTGCAGCGTGTCGATGCGCAGACGCATGAGGTGTGAGCGCATGCGCGCCAGAGCCGCACGCAGTGCGCCCGCCTCACGCCGCGCACCCCACACGCGGACCCACACCCCGCGTGCGCCACTCGCAGACACCGCACTGACACATGCACACGTGTACAGTACAGTACACACCAGTTCACACTAAAAAGAGATACACTCACAGTATTTTAGTAAACAGAAACTTACCTTGTGTTAAGAACTTCTATTTCATCTTCTAATGTGATGTTTGACTCCTTTAAATAACTTGTCAACTGAAAGAATAAAGATTGTTGTTATTTATTTATTTTTCCTCAATACTTTATCTAAGTATTCTGTTGTATTTCTTTGTAAATACCTGTTTTATGACTTCGTGAGATGTGTTTACACCGGCTTGATCCACAACTTCCAGTCTTGTGTCAAAACGTGCAGATGCTATAAACATACACCCCTTATGAATAAATGTGGTGTTAAGTTGTTACCAGTATAACCTTCAGCCTTACCAATTGTATGTGCTTAAGTTTAATTAATGAAAGGAACTACGTGTAGATACAAAGTTACACAGCAGGTAATGTATCACCTCTGCTTAACATTATCGAATAAAGTGAATACTCACAAAAGTCTGTATCCTTCGGGTTACAGTCACAAGCTGTTCCTTCGTTACAAACTTCAGAACATTCTTCTATACCGCACTCTGAAACAAAATATAACACTAATAATAATAAACAACAATAGTAATGTTAACGTGGATGAAATTATTACACGTTTAAACTCTAGGTTGAGCTTAATGTTATTTCATACAAATTAGATATAACGATAAACTCAGTATGAGGGAGGCAGTGCTGTTTTATAAAGAGAAAACCTACAAAATATAAAAATAACTCATGGTCTTTTCATAAAAACATTTGTAACTTTGATTGGCGCGTTCGCGTTGGTCTAGTTATCGCAAGCGCTACTGACCATAAGGACCTGTGTTCGATTCCCAGCTCAGGCAAAGTATTATTGGGTTATCCATCAGTAATTTCTCAGAAGCAACCCGGAGTCTGAATTTGTGCTCGGTTGATGGCAATAGGCTCGCCCCTTAGTACGTGGGAATGGCGAAATGTGAGTTTACTAGTTATAGGTACTCCTCTACCCACCCCTTCGAGGAATACATGCGTGATGTTATGTTATTTCTCACCTGGCGGTGCAAGCTGCGTCTCGCACAAGTCGCCCGTGAAGCCCGGCGCACAGATACAGCTGATGGCGGCCGGGCCCATCTGTCTGCCAATACATACAGTTTGTACATTATTGTTGGATGAAGTTTTCGTCTACAGTAAGTACTCTTCTAGCATAAATACATATTCAGAAAACTTCTGTCAACATTGATAAATGTGGCGCAAAACAAAACAACGTAACCTAAGTTTGTAGTAATTTAATGTAACCCCTTTTTGTTCCCGAACAAAAAACCACCGACATTGAGGATACACGACGCAAAAAGCAAAATTGTTTCAAACGCTTAATGTGACCCTTACGTACATAGGTGACTTAGTCTCGGGAAATAAAAAAACCGGAACTGTAGTACCAAAGAAAATAAAATGTGTTTGTGTCTACACATTTTCCTTCTTGGCTGTACCTAATGTTTGCAACATAAACATGGCTATGAGAACAACATTAACTTAATAACAGTGCTAGAAACAAAAAAAATACCACTGGAGGGTCATGGGTTCACTCACCTGCATGTTCCACCGTTTTTACACATATTGGAGGTCCTCGGGCACAGCGGACCCTCTCCGCAGTCCGCTCCCGAGTAACCCTCGAAACACGAACAGAAAAACTCCCTGCGATGCGAAAAATATTGTGGAGTTAGCAAAAATTATCATAAATAACGGGGTGGAAATATAATAGGTTTTTTCTGTGCACACCAGAATTATTCATAAGAAGAGAATGACGGTCACTATATTTTGTTTGTCAGACTCTGGCACCCGTTTTGGTCTAGCTTGCAACAAATTTCCACGCTTTACTGCCTCCGCTAATGGAGTTTCCAACTAAAACTATGCCTTCACATAAAAAAAAGTTAGAAAGGCTTTTTTTTTTCAAATATGTACTATATTTGAAAATAAAAATGCCTTTTTCAACTTTTTTACGGATTAAAATTGTTTTTACCAATTCTCAGGTAACTATCAAAGGCACTTGTACATGTAAGTTAAAGTGCCTTGATCGTTACATTCGTGCCCAACTTACTGATAGTCCTCCCGGGCATAGCAGTGCCCAAGCAGTCTGCACTCGATGGCGCTGCATGAAGTAGGTCCCGGTGCCTGCGATGCTCCTCGCACCTCGTACGTCACGTTGAACCCGTATATGGACAGCAGCCCCAGCGCCCTGAGTTGTGTGCCCTCGAGTCTGTTCAGGTTTAGCTCCACCACCAGCACTGGGCTCTGAACCTGGAAACAAAATAACGACTTTAGCAACCGTCTGAAATTGTGCAATTAAACCTTCAGATAAACTTTAATTTTGCTGAATGCAATAACTTAAATGACAATGACGGCTTTTCCCATTTTTTTTTCCTGTCAAAAAACAGTTTTCCATTTTCTATTTATGTCATTATTATAAAACCTTTTACAACATTTAATTCTTATATGCGTTTAACTCGTGACCTATAAACGAAACCTGACTACAGGCCAAAATATTTGTCTAAGCATGAAAGCCATTTAATCTACTAAGTAGGTAAATTTGAAACTATATGCGGTGCCAGTACACTTGAACCTTAAAGGCCTTTATTAAAAAAACTATTGACCGTGTGTGTGACGATACCAAGAGATGCAACACAAAAATATGTTCCTTTTTACAAAAACGAACATTTTTTTTTGCATATACATATCTATATACATCTCTTAATAAAAATAATGTTTATCATTACAATTTTTAACAAATTACCAAAGATTAGGCAGCTCCCATTTAAATTTTTTTAAATTAAACTGCGTAGATGGTTGATAAAATTGTTATTACATGTCGCAAGAATTTCTGCAACATAAAGAAAAGTATAAATTTTAAGTTTCCTATAGTTTTATGGTAGGTGTTTATTTAGTTTTAACTTAAGAATTTATATTACAAAGACAATTTGTTATTTTAAGTTTTGTAATGTTTGTATATTTATTTGAACTTACTATTAGAACTTATGTATTTTTAAACGTATTCTGAATATATGTCTTATTAGAATGGGTAGGTACCTATTGGGTACTCATGTGACATTAATTTGCATGCCCTAAACAGGCAAAATATGGACTGTACATTAAACCACCTTTCTAAACTGGTAACACCTATATTTTCTGCACATAAACGATTCATAATTCTCATTTCTTAAAAAAATATAGTAAATTGAAATCGACTCGAACGATATTTCGCAAAATTATACAATTTTAGGTTTAATAACATAACATAACATTACAGGCGTGATGTTATATTATGTTTTTTATTATAATAACATAACATCAAGCCTTGTTTCCCCGAAGGGTTGGGCAAAGGTGTACCTATAGTACACCTACATTTCGTCAGCTATGTTTTTAAGTCCCATGTAATAGGGGGCGAGCCTATTGCCATAAACCGGGCACAAATCCAGACTCCGGGCTGCTATTGAGAAATTCCAGATAGGAAAACCCAATAACACGTTGTCCGACCTGGGAATCGAACCCAGGACCTCATGCTCAGCAGTAGCGATTGCGACAACTAGACCAACGAGGCAGGTAGGGTTCATAATGTATTACAAAACATACATCCATCAATAGTGTTGTTCACCCCTACTGAATTAGTTTAACAATGTGAGCGGGATAGAGTGACAGAAGGCGCGGGGAAATGGGGGCGAAACTTGAATTTAACCTGAGATATTACGAGACCTCCAAGCAGCCGAAAAATATTAAAGAAAAAACATTTTTTTTGCGGTAAACATGAAGCAAAAAAAGAAGAAATACTCAAAAAAAAGGAAAGGTCGTGGGAAATATGCGTCACATCCACGCAAAACGCTCAGCATAAACCTGAGACACTATGCAAGACAGACGCCCCAGCGCTGGTTTTCAGCGACAGCCGGCGCTAACGTTATAACGTCGACCGATGCAACAAACAATTATTAAGATGCTGTACCGGTACAGCGTACTTAATGAAAAATATAATAATAATAATAAATTTAAATGTGATAGAATTAAACTAAACAGATACAATAGTAACGTGAAAAAGAAATAAACAAACATGTAAGCTACAAGAATATCAACGAATATTGAGAAAATATTCGTTCAACGTTTTATGGAGTGGCAACATTTCAAAACGTCTTAGGTGACGTATACCCAAAATGCACCAAAGAAATTGTAATTGTAAAATTGCCATTGATGTAATGTGTTTGTATTATGCAAAAGTTATGTATCAGTGCTTTAAGCGTTTTTGAGTGAATGTGAAATGAGATGCCGGAAACTGGAGGGTGACCCGGCGGCATGCCAATCAACTATATAAAGTGCTTTGAAGCTCCAAAAAGATGAAGGCAAGAAAAACAGAAATCACAAATAAATTTATTGATGGAATTTATAGACCAATACATCCCATATACTGCACATATTATTATTAGTTTCAGAGTTTAAAATAAGAAAATGGCTACGCGATGTGTTACTTCTATGTGTCATGAATATCAGCGAGCTTATCGATCAACGTTATGTCGAGCGGACAAGGAAATGAATAATTTTAAACTTTTAACCGTTATTTGCTAAGGAGACAGTCTTATTAACGACCCGACGGCAAAGTATTAAACTAAAAGGAAATTGAAATTTTTCAACATTCAATTGTCCTAATATAATTATTTCAGACTGACATTTTGGAAATACGTAAACGGATATTAGTACATGCATTCTAGTCTTATCAGAAAATGTAATCTGCAAATATAAACTTGGACTTGTGCAAATGAAATGACCGACTAATGAGACTGATGTTCGCTAAGCGAAACAACTTGGCAGTTTTTTTTTTTTTAAAGTTCCACATTTGCCAAACTTTGCCAGATCCTCAGGATCAGGATATAATTTCAGCTTACTTTTGAATGGATAGGTATTATGAAAACTAAGTAAGTGGTCGTAAACATAACAGACAAATGAATCGCAATAATCCCTACAAAAAAACTTATTAGTATATGCACCTGAGTACCTACAGAGAAATGGGAAATAAGTAGGAATCTCGATTGAAGTATGAATGAAAAACTTCCTGTTCGTATATCTTTCTTATCGCATAGCAAAAGTTGCATTCAAATCCAATTTTTGATCCACATTTCTGTTTTAATTTTCGGTACTGTAAATGGAAAGACCGCAATTTAGCATTACAATTTCACATAGTGTAACGAAACGTTTAGCCGACTGGCTAAACGTGGTTACAAGTTAAAATGATTTTTTAGATTATAGAATACAAAAGTAAGTAAAAAGATATTAAGGATTAGAAATGATTAGTCGGTAGTAGCTCGAGGCGTCGGCCGCTCTTCTGGCCCGCAGTCTGTGGTTGAAGCTCGCAGCAGCCTCTCCGTGCTCACCACAGTCGCGAAGCAGCTCACGAATAAAATCAGCTCGCGTCGGCCGCTCCTCCGTCCCGCAGTCCGTCGAGTGGGAGCTCGCAGCAGCCTCTCCACCAGCCCGCAGTCCGTTGTGAGGGAGCTCGCGTCGGAAGAAAAACCGAAATTAATAAAATATAAATTTTAATAGTGTAAACGTGAGGACCTTAAGTGGCGTCTCACGCCAAGTTATTCTCTCGAATTTGTTGATTTCCTGTAGTAGACGCAAGTCAGAGGGTCGGAGGTGATCGACTAATTCGAACACCTTCAGTTGGCGGCGTCTTACACCACGTTTTCAATTCTCTCCAATACGTCTCCAACTCCTCTCGAAGACGAAAGTGGGAGGGTCGGAGGTGATTAAGTGAGTCAAATACTTTCACGCACACAAGATGTTTATAATAAATAAATTCACTTAGTTTCAAACTGTTTATATTTCAGAAGCTTTAGAAATACATTTGACTAGTGAGTCTCGAGCGAAAGAAAAGAAAAGAAAGAACCTGGTAAAAACTAACGGTTGCCTTTTATAGACTCTGGCCGATCGTTCTAGAAGTGACTTTTTAAATCAAATACTTCTTAATTAATTATCGGCCAGGAACTATAAAGATTGCTTACAGTGAGAACCTGGCTTAACGCTAGTTTTACGATACCTTTACAATAAAATAGACGACCTCTTAGCTCTATACCATAGAAAAAGAAAAACTGACAGATGACAATGTTAGATACAAAATGTCACAACATTCAATAAAAGGAAAATAATATGAGATCACATGAAATGATATAAAAGGATGTGGAAAAATAGACAGATGTATCTAAAGGTTTGCTTTTCAGCAGTACAATAATTATCAGATAAAGAAATGTAAGTAAAATGTGTTTCATACAATTTTCATAAAAACTTTGGTACTTATTGAATCATAGAAAGAATTACTGTGCACAACAGCGCCTCAGGTGTTAAATAGATAAATAGATAATAAGATGTGATTTTGGTGTAACAAAATACCACATTTCCCCAACAACCCCGGCAAATTTTCAACTCATTGAAAATTTTGATGGTTAAAATAATTCCTTGACCTAACATACAATCTCTTTCATTCTTTCAGCAAACTCTCTCATTCAATCATACGGAGGGGATATGGTTCACATTCGATGACGCATACTCCACAAGGAAATATTTAATTAAATTACGAAGGCTTATTTTTTTTAATTAGGTGTCGTAACCCGCACCTGTTTGAAAACCCATATAAAAATTATTTACAATAAATGCAAATCATAAGAGGCTTTATTAGCCTGTTTAGAGATTAAGAAAACCAAGTTTGAGATAAAACTCGGTTTTAAGAGTTTAAGAGAAACCTTAAATTAAGAGAAACCCAAGTTCCAGTTTAAGAGAAGCCCAAGTTTATGTAATACCAAGTTTAAGAAAAACCAAGTTTAAGAAAAACCAAGTTTAATAAAAACCAAGTTTGAGAAAAACCAAGTTTAAGAAAAACCAAGTTTGAGAAAAACCAAGTTTAAGAAAAACCAAGTTTAAAAGAAAAACAAGTTTAAGAAGAATGTTAAAACTACATGGCATTAGGGGCTTTTTTATAGAGTTGCCCACCGCTCGAAAGAGTATGGTTAAAGAACCTAAATACAATCATAAGAATAAAATAAATAAATAATGGTATTACAAAGTTAGCCTAATAGGTTAAGTGCTTATGAGGGTCTTAAAACTAACTTAGAGTAATGAAATATAAAAATTAAATATTAAGTTTTAAAATCTTTAACATGCCATTTCCCTCTAGAACCATTAGGGTCTTGTAAAATAAATACAAGAGGTGACAATTTCTCTGTAATAGTGCATTTAATAAATCTAGGTGCTAGCTTTGCACTGAAATAAGTAGCTGTGTTACTTTGTACGTAGTTCTTACGCCAAACAGTATCACCTACGTTAAATTCCTTAAAAGTGTGTCTTAAATTGTAATTTGCAGTATTTCGTGTATGGGCAATATGTAAAGCAGTCTGAACCTTATCAAAGAAAGCAGATAATAAACCCATATTAATGGCGTATATATCTCTTGGAAGAAATGTTATTTCGTCCAGATTAATACACTGAGTATAAAGTGAACCACAAGGTATGGTTTCGCGACCAAAAACAAGGAAGGATGGAGAAAAACCTGTAGTAATGTTTACTGAACTGTTCATGGTGTATTGAATTTTCTGTAAGTATGAATCCCATGATCTGTGATCTTCCCCAACTAGTTGTGCTAGTGCTGTGATTATTGTTCTATTATATCGTTCTGTAGGGTTAACTTGAGGGCAATATTTAGGTGAATAGGCCACAAACGGAACTTTATATTTTTCAAGAAATGCTTTGAATTCATTTGCTTGAAATTGGGATCCATTATCCATTATAATACATTGGGGAACACCATGCGACAAGAATACCGAATTCTCCACGTGTTGTATAATATTAGCGGTTGAAGCGCGTTTTATTGGGAAGATTAAACAATATTTAGTAAAGCAGCAGGTAACCACAAGAATGTATTGGTTACGCTGTCTTGTTATTGGGAGAGGACCCATTAAATCTAATGAAATTGTCTGAAAAGGTCTTGAGCATATTTTAGGTTTACCCATAGGACCATAAGGGGAGTGGTTCGAGTGTTTGATAGCGAGACAAGTGTCACATAAAGAGCAAAACTTTGATACATCTTTAAACATGCCAGACCAATAATAACTAAGAGACAGTTTCTTATAGGTTTTGAAAATTCCTAAGTGAGGATTATCTGTACCCCCATGGCAAGATTCTATTAAGTCCTGTCTCCTAGATGGAGAAGGGACTTCTTTCCAAATGAAATCCTCATTAAGATAATCAGAAGAGTTAGTGTAGCGATATAATTTAGAATTGAGAATTCTATCATTTGGATAGTCATCTGGATTATCATTGCAATTGGTAAATAGTCTGTTATAAAGTTCCAACTGTGACTCGTTATTCCTAGTGATAGGTTCTGACATGCCTATTACAGCAATATCTGGCGTTTTATTACGTGAGAGTAAGTCTGGGACAACATTGTCTTTACCCTTCTTATGTTTCAGGATAAGATTAAAACAAGATAAACGTAAAGTCCATCTTGCAAGTCTCCCCGAAGGGTTTGAAAGATTTTGAAACCACTTCAAAGCTGCATGATCAGTGTAAACTATGAATTGTTTACCATTATCAAGATAACAACGCCAGTGTTCAAGAGCAGAAATGACTGCCAAAGTTTCGCGTTCAGTAGTAGAATAATTTTGTTCATGTTTATTAAGGGATTTACTCATGTAAGCAATCACTACTTCTTTATCATTCTGATCCTGAGTAAGCATGGCACCAATGCCAAAATTTGAGGCATCGCAGTGAACCGAAAAAGGAAGATTATAGTCAGGACACGCCAGAATTGGAGTTGAAATTAAACATTCTTTTAATTTAGCGAAAGCGGATTCAGCATCTTTATTCCATAAAAATTTTGGACAATTTTTTCCCATAGAGGTTAATTTACTGAGAGGGGAAGCAATAGAGCTAAAATTTGGTATAAAGCGACGGAACCAACTGCAAGTACCTAGGAATTTCCTAACTTCTTTTTTTGAAGTTGGAGTGGGATATTCTAATATAGCTTGTATTTTATTAGGATCAGTTCGTAAGCCTTGCTCATCAACTATGTAACCGAGGTATTTAAGTTCTTTACGAAAGAATTGACATTTTTCAAAGTTTATAGTAAGACCCGCGTAAGACAATTTTTGAAGGACTTTAAGGAGCAGTGAGATATGTTCATCAAAAGTTTCGCTAATTATGACGATGTCGTCTAAGTAACAAAATACTTTGTTATCGAATTCTGGGGTAAATAAGGTATCCATCAGCCTTTGCTGAGTTGCCGGTGCATTAGTAAGACCAAAAGGCATAACCTTGAATCTATACATTCCTCTGCTTGGGACATAAAATGCTGTCTTATCTCTGTCATCAGGATTCAAAGGAATTTCCCAAAAGGCTTTAGCAATATCAATGCTTGATAAATATTTAGCATTTTTAAGATTGTCTAAAATTTCAGATACAAAAGGAAGACTATAAGCGTCTTTACGGGTAACTGCGTTGAGCTTTCTACTATCTACACAGAAACGCCATTCACCGTTTTTTTTAGGGGATATGAGTACAGGTGATAACCAAGGACTTTCGCATTTCTCTATTACGTCTAGCTTTAACATTTTGTCGACTTCATCAACAAGAGCTTTTTGTTTTATTGGGGACAGTCGATAGCAACGTTGTTTTATAGGAAGCGAATCGCCAGTATCGATTCGGTGACTTACTAAATTAGTACGACCAAGTACACCCCTGTCCTCAAAAGAAATTTTCTTAAAACGTTGAATTAAATCTTGTGCAATATTATTTTGGTTTACGGAAAAATGTTCGAGTGATTGAACTTCATTTTCCACGGCACAGATTGCGTGATCGTTGGAATCGAGTTTTAGCTCAAGAGCGAGTATTTTAGGGCATATTTTAAACAATTTCCAAAAATCCCACCCAAGTATTAGTGAAGGAATTATTTCAGGGAAGACATGAGCTTTGACAATATGAGTTTGGTTATTGAATCTCATTGGTAAACGAAAGTAACCAGAAGATATTGATTTCTGTTTATTAGCGACCATAATTTTATTAGAAGACTTGAATAACTTAAACCCTAGCTTTTGGAAGACTTGGTGTGAATTGTTTCCTAGAATAGTAATACAACTACCACTGTCTAATAATCCAGAAAGATTTAAGTTGTTTACTGATACCTTAATAAAAGGTCGGTTGTAATCTCTCTCTTCGTCATATAACACGGAAGTTGTTTTATAACAATTCACAAAATTTGTAATAGTTAACAACCATTTCTTCCAATCGCATAGGTCAAAATAGTCTTTTTTGTTTTTTATAGGGTTATTCAAGTCGTTAGTTAGTTTTTTTGATGGTCAGATGGAGAACATTTAGGACAGTTAGTAATTTTTACACCTTTCTGACCACATTTAAAACAAATCAAGTATCTAGGTTTAGTGCAGGATATTAAAGTATGACCCGTAATGCGACATCTAAAGCAAAAATTATCTTTGTTTAAAAAACTCGATTGTTTGTCAGTGGATATTGTATTTAAGTTTTGAGAATTTTTAGAGGTTGAGGGTTTATAAGCAAATTCATTAGCATAGGAATTAGTTTCACGTTGAGGTTCATGAAAGTCTCGGTCTTTTTCAGAAAAACGTTCGTAAGTTTGACATGTTGTTATTAAGTCGTCTATCGTTTTTACATCTTTAAGGGCAATAAAAACTGAGTAGCAAGGTCTTACATTATGAAGTAATATTTCGAGTTGTTCATTTTCATTGAGTTTCTTAGATAGACGGGCAAACATTCCGAACATGATTGATATATAAACAATTATTGTTTCTGTCGCACCTTGAGTTCTATTTCTTATAGCCTCAAGTAGTTTATAGTCGTAGTCATAAGTTCCAAAGTCTTTGATAAGTAAGTCATGAATGTTTTTCCAAGTTAAGTTAGGGTTTCTATTATACTGGAATCGGAACCAATGAAGAGCATCTCCAGAGAAGATCTCAAAAGCGTGTTTGCAAAGCTTTTCTTCTAAAATATTTCGAGATAGTCTGAATTCTTCTATTTTTTGTAAGAATGATCTAGGACAGGTATTGCCATTAAATGAGAATGTTTTTAATTCTCTAATTAGATTGTAGGTAATTGGAGAGTCTTGAGTTATAGGCATCGTTTGAGGAATAGAAAGAGGTTGTTGAATCGTATTAACAAAAGTCTGAGTATTCGATTCTTGGGAAAACAACATTGTTTGATCAAAAACATTTGTATTAGGAGCTGCAATTTGAGCTATTGGGGGTGTCAGAGGGACTGACAAAGGAGTTGGTTCAAAAGTCTCTACTTGAGTGCTCCTGAAATTTTCAAATTTTAAATTTATCATGTGAAATCTAGATCTTATATTAGAACATGCTTCTATGAATGGAGATGTTACGTTTAAGCGTTCTAGTCTGTAGTGTAAATGGTTAACAAATGCTTCAATTCTTTTAAGTCCATTAGAGTCAGAAGTTTCTATATCACAAATTTTATTTTCAAGATAGTTTAATGTTATTTCAGCTTGGTCAAGGTCATCCTTCAAAGGAATTGGAGAGGATGAGATACTCTCCGAGGGTATGTTACTAATTTTAATTATTTGGTCTTTTAAAGAAAGTAAAGAATCTGATGGTTTCTGGCCTCTTATAATTACTTCATATTCAAGTTCAAGTTTGTTTAATAAGTTATATTTAATCGGTCTGGCCATGATTAAATTGTAAAATTTCTTTTCTAATTGTACGAGTATTAGTCCCTAAGAGTGTTTAAGCGGTACTAAGTAGGTATAAGACGGTTAAGAGGATCTAAGAGGTTTTGAGAGGGTTAGACTAAGAGGATTTATGAGGGATAGACTAGGAGAGGGTTAGAGAGGTACTAAGAGAGGGTTAGAGAGGTACTAAGAGAGGGTTAGAGGTACTAAGAGGGTTTCGGAGGGTTCTAACATTAGTATTAGAATTTTTTTAATTTAAAGGGGATTGATCGTCTAGGGATCCCTTTAAGAGAAAGGTACTCCTATGAGTAACTAGGTTTTTAAAGTTCAAGTTATTCAAATTAAAAGGTTTTAAAAGTAAAAGGTCTAGTAATAAATAATGACGAAGTTATGAAATCAAAAAGGTTATTCCAGAATTGTCAATACTAGTGGTAGTAGTTTTTAAGAATTTTGAAGGAAAGTCGAGCCCACGCTATGAAAATAGTAATCGCGCGTGAGGGTGTAATAGTATTTTTTTTAACCGAGTGAAATTTAATTTTTGAGGAGATAGAGTGCACGAGATAGTGTGTATTATAATAGAGGGTGTGAGGTTCTAGAAAGAGGGGCGCCAAACTGTAACGTAACGTTTAGCCGACTGGCTAAACGTGGTTACAAGTTAAAATGATTTTTTAGATTATAGAATACAAAAGTAAGTAAAAAGATATTAAGGATTAGAAATGATTAGTCGGTAGTAGCTCGAGGCGTCGGCCGCTCTTCTGGCCCGCAGTCTGTGGTTGAAGCTCGCAGCAGCCTCTCCGTGCTCACCACAGTCGCGAAGCAGCTCACGAATAAAATCAGCTCGCGTCGGCCGCTCCTCCGTCCCGCAGTCCGTCGAGTGGGAGCTCGCAGCAGCCTCTCCACCAGCCCGCAGTCCGTTGTGAGGGAGCTCGCGTCGGAAGAAAAACCGAAATTAATAAAATATAAATTTTAATAGTGTAAACGTGAGGACCTTAAGTGGCGTCTCACGCCAAGTTATTCTCTCGAATTTGTTGATTTCCTGTAGTAGACGCAAGTCAGAGGGTCGGAGGTGATCGACTAATTCGAACACCTTCAGTTGGCGGCGTCTTACACCACGTTTTCAATTCTCTCCAATACGTCTCCAACTCCTCTCGAAGACGAAAGTGGGAGGGTCGGAGGTGATTAAGTGAGTCAAATACTTTCACGCACACAAGATGTTTATAATAAATAAATTCACTTAGTTTCAAACTGTTTATATTTCAGAAGCTTTAGAAATACATTTGACTAGTGAGTCTCGAGCGAAAGAAAAGAAAAGAAAGAACCTGGTAAAAACTAACGGTTGCCTTTTATAGACTCTGGCCGATCGTTCTAGAAGTGACTTTTTAAATCAAATACTTCTTAATTAATTATCGGCCAGGAACTATAAAGATTGCTTACAGTGAGAACCTGGCTTAACGCTAGTTTTACGATACCTTTACAATAAAATAGACGACCTCTTAGCTCTATACCATAGAAAAAGAAAAACTGACAGATGACAATGTTAGATACAAAATGTCACAACATTCAATAAAAGGAAAATAATATGAGATCACATGAAATGATATAAAAGGATGTGGAAAAATAGACAGATGTATCTAAAGGTTTGCTTTTCAGCAGTACAATAATTATCAGATAAAGAAATGTAAGTAAAATGTGTTTCATACAATTTTCATAAAAACTTTGGTACTTATTGAATCATAGAAAGAATTACTGTGCACAACAGCGCCTCAGGTGTTAAATAGATAAATAGATAATAAGATGTGATTTTGGTGTAACAAAATACCACAATAGATACCGTTCTACTGTAGACGTGAGTTTTCATAAAGACTCCGACACACAAATAAAGACTTAAGTATAATTTGACCTCCGGTAGGTTAACCGTTACCGATGACTAAAGCATTTATTACGTATTACGAGTTGATTATCGTACACCAGTAGTTTGCAATTATATTATTAAGTACTTTGTTTTGATGACGAAAAATAAATTGCCAACAGAAAAGTTTCAGGAATACTTATGGATGGACATGGATGTATATATATAATGTATAAGACACACTCTAAAATGAGGTATGAATTGTAAAGGGGAATGTCCTCAAAAATAGAGTACCCTGTACGAAACTAAAAGTCAGCTGTCGTAATTACGTGTTTACAACAATCTATGGGTAGTATCACATAAGCCGGTCTAATGCTTTTCGCGCATACAATAAATTTCCGCGACTTACACCAGGTCATCGGTCCACCATGAGAGGGGGACTACTTACGTGCAGCAGTGGACTTCCTTTGCTAAAAGATTATTATGACTATTATTTTTAGGAAAACGCTGTCACTTGTTATAACGTGATCTCTGGACATTAAGTTGAGGGGAACTCGTTCATGCCTTGGAACACATTATCACGTAAAATCGTCTGTCCTTATGTAGAACACATAATATTATATTTTGACCAATTGTAATCCGCAGTTATTTCTCAAAACCAACATAAAACATTTATTGCATTGAATACCACGATCTTATTAAGAGAATGAAACGTACCTATCAAAATTCGTAAATGACTGACTTAGTGAAGAACTGTGGTACAACGTGTCAGTGGGTAATAATGATACAAATACTTTTTACGATGTCAGAAACCCGGAAAATTGTTTCGTAACAAAAAAGTTAATCTGATTTTAAAATAGGAGTAATATTTTAAACTGCATTTGGTTGTTATTATAGTGGACTCGTTACGCTAGTGAAAAATTGAGTCTATAAGCAGTTCTGACATGAGCCTCTCAAACTAGCCCTTCAACTTGTGTGCAGATTTTATAAGCATCCTGGGAGTTATTGCCGTCAGGCTGGACTGCTGTAAGTCGTTGCTCAAGTATCTCAGCTGGAATCCTGAAGCAGTGATTATTTTGTTGTGTGTGTTAGTGTAATTGTTGTAAGTTGTATCACTGACATAGGTGTAGTTTTATTTTATTGGTACTGTTGTACCATGAAGGTTATAATGCACTATGTTCTAGGAGTAGAGTATTCTTTGGTTGTTGCCCAGCAACTGTTATTCTGTTTATGTCATCCTATGTATATGATGAAGTTAATTTTTATTTAAAATGTAAATAACTTTAATAAACCACTGTGTTACAATGATTTCTTATTTCATTGAAAGCTAGTTCAGCCAATAGGTTATGGGCCCAGACGTGATCTGGTGTGATATCTGAGCGAAGTAGTATCTGATCTCAATTTCCAGTATGGAACAAGCTGTAAAGAGTATTGAGAGATTGGCAGGCCAAGCTAATTATGGTACATGGGCTTTTGCTATGGAAATGTTCCTGACCGACCTCGATCTGTGGGAGTGTGTGAACGAGAACTTCGTGGCAAACTCGGTAGAGGCTAAAAGGAAGGATGCCAAAGCTCGGAGTAAGATTTGCCTCATGTGTAAGGAAATATTTATCCCATGATCATGCATCTCAAGACAGCGAGAGATACTTGGCAATACATAACATTGGAAAATCATTCAATATAAAGGATTTGGGCGAGGCAAGAGAATGTCTTGGAATCCGGATCGAGCGGAAGAGTGTGAAATACACTTGTCCTCAAAAGAAATACGTTTCAAAAATCCTGGAGAAATTTGGAATGTTGGACTGCAAACCAGTTAGTACACCAGTTGAACTAAATCTTCACCTGAAATCTGGTGGAAAGAATGACAACACTCGGTATCAGGAAATTATCGGTTCACTAATGTACCTGGCATGTTGTACAAGACCTGATATATCGTATGCAGTTACGATGCTAAGTCATTTTAATAACTGCAATGATTCTACTCATATGTCGGCACTGAAACGAGTGCTTAGGTATCTAAAGGCTACAGCGGAACTATCGCTGTGTTACAAAAAATGTAATAAGCCTTAGGTTGCCTATGCAGATGCAGATTGGGGAAATGGGCCTGATGGGAAATCTTTATCTGGTTATACCCTAGTTTTCGGTGGTGCTGCGGTGTCTTGGCAATCTTTAAAACAGCGTTGTGTTGCGTTAAGTACTGCTGAAGCTGAGTACATCGCAATCTGTGAGGTCGCTAAGGAAGTGATATCAGTAAATGGTTTTTATACTGAACTGACTGGCTTGCATAACACTGCTGTTACTATTTTTAGTGATAGTCAAAGTGCCAGGAAGCTAGTTCATACTCCTGCTATTGGAAAACGTTCCAAACATATAAATATAAGATATCATTTCGTGAGGGAGTTAGCAGAGCAAAGGGTAATTTGTGTTGAATATTGTGAGACTGCCCTAATGCCTGCTGATATGTTGACAAAGGGAGTTGGTAAGCAGAAACATGTATTTTGCACACAGCATAGTGGATTAAGTGGTGGTGTTGTACCATGAAGGTTATAATGCACTATGTTCTAGGAGTAGAGTATTCTTTGGTTGTTGCCTAGCAACTGTTATTCTGTTTATGTCATGCAATGTATAAGATGAAGTTAACTTTTATTTAAAATGTAAATAACTTTATTAAACCACTGTGTTACAATGATGTCTTATTTCATTGAAAGCTAGCTCAGCCAACAGTTACTAACACTAAAGATGAGTCTCATGGTTATAAAATATTTATATAATTATAATCCCATAGTTTAGCTAGCTGACAGGCAAGTGCACTGTCATCCGAAAAGGTGACAACATAGCAGATACAGTGTAACGTAACGTTTAGCCGACTGGCTAAACGTGGTTACAAGTTAAAAAGAAATAATTTTTAAATATAAAATACAAAAGTATGTAGAAAAAGATATCAAGAATTAAAAGAGCTCGGGTAGGCCGCTCCTCTGGCCCGCAGTCTGCGACGAGGGAGCTCACGGTCGCGCAGCAGCTCGAGTTTGAAACAGCATGCATCGGCCGCTCCTCCGGCCCGCAGTCTGTCGAGTTGAAGCTCGCAGCAGCCTCTCCATGCTCACGGTCGCGAAGCAGCTCGAGGTTGAAGCAGCTTCGCGTCGGTTATTGTTTCTTCAGGCGGCGGCGTCTCACGCCACGTTTTTAGATCTCTCTAGTACGTGTCGAACTCCTCTCGAAGACTCAAGTGGGAGGGTCGGAGATGATTGAGTGAGTCAAACACTTTCACGCACACAAGATGTTAATATTCAATAACTTCACTGAGTTTCAAAACGTTTATATTAAGGAGCTTTAGAAATACATTGACTGGTGAGTATCAAGCAAAGGAACAGAAAAGAAAGAACGGTGTCAAAAGACGGAGTCAAAAAGAACGAGTCAAAAGAAGGAATCAAAAGAACCTGGTGAGAAGTAACGGTTGCCTTTATAGGCCCTGGCAGACCTTCTAGAAGTAACTTTTTTTAGTTTTAAATCCAAATATTTCTTAATTGGTTATCGGCCAGGAACAATAAAGACGGCTTACAGTGAGAACCTGGACACACTAACACTAGTTTTACGATACCTTTACAATAAAATAGACAACCTCTTAGCTTTATATACCAAAGAAAAAGAAAAACTGACAGATGACAATGTTAGATACAAAATGTCACAACATTCAATAAAAGAAAAATAATAAGAGATCACACGAAATGAGATAAATTAATGTTGAAAATAGACAAAGGTAGCTTAAGGTTTGCTTTTCAGCAGTACAACAATTATCAGATAAACAAACGTAAGTTAAATGAGTGTCATACAATTTTCACAAAGACTTTAGTAGGTACCTACTGAATCATAGAAAGAATTGCTGTGCACAACAGCTCCTCAGGTGTTAAATAGATAATAAGATGTGATTTTGGTGTAACAAAATACCACAACAGAACGTTAATTGGTCCACCCATACCGCTTATTCACACAAAGTAACAATTACCGTTTGAAAAAAAAAACACAGACTTCTAAGTAAATGCAAATTCATAATCCGTAAAATTATTTATTAAAGACGTAATTAAAGTATTGTTAGGCTTCCCTGATAGTTAACCGCCTCCTTTTTTATTTATTCCAATTTTTCTTTTTATCAAATCAATTTCTCGTCGTTATTATAAAATATTATCACTGAACAAAGCTTTTAATCGTTAACATTTAATGCAATAAATTAACAATAACGAACAAAATTTAACAATAAATAAATGGATTGAATTGTATGAATTTTTAAAAACGGAACACGTGATGTGTTTTTCACTCTAACAAGCCAGTTTTGTGTTAGTAGCTCAAGTTGTTGGTGGAAATTCAGTTGGTGTGACACAACCACTTTACAAAGAGGTTTTGTTTACAGGCACATTAGTAGGTATAATGATCTGAATGGATATATATAATTTTTTCGCGACCCTGAGGCATCGGCCCCATTGGACCCCATCATGTGAGCTGACATCTCTTTGAGGCGCGCGTGGTACACGACGCGCCGTCGCACTATGTGGAGATTGAGTCGGTTTCGGGTCATAAATCCATAACTTCCATGTTTTCATAGATTTGCTGCTGATTTTTTTTTTGTGTAATCTTGAATAAATTTACTTTTAAATAATATACAATTAATGGATATAATCATATGTTTATTGTCTAAAAAAAATAGTAAACTTGAAATGTTGAAAAATGTTCAGAAATTTATGACTATATTTAAATAATATGACCTTAAATGCTATAATAAACACAAATTAAACTCTTAAAATGATTTCTGCTATTATTATGTACCATTACTTTTAACTAAAAAAAAACACTGTATTATTCAACTAACTCTAAAGCTTCATCTATAAGTTCCATAGACTTTTTACTAGATGGTTTTCTTAAACTTGTTATGTAAGGGTCCGAAGTATACAAAAGTGTATGTAGAACATCTTCATTTGTAGCTATTCTAGAGCATTTCCTAGCATGATGAAGTCTGAATCGTTTATAGTCTTTGTTCCTTGATTCCTGCGCATCTTCGGAAAGTTGTCCTAGGGGTAACACTGAATAATGCCGAATGACGCTTTCACCGTGAATTAGGACTTTATGGACAGATGATGGCATATAATACCACATATATTTATCAACATATCTTTGTGCTGTATCCAAAGCATACTGACCGAATGTTGTAGCGTTAATAACTTTTCCACTTGACATAACTTGAAGTAAAACATAAAATCGTTTAATCAATTCCTCGTCCACACCAGTAATTTCTGCACTGCACTGATAATTTTGAAAAAATCTTCTAGCTGTATTACCGTCATTGCTGTTACCAGTACCTTGTTTAGGTTTATCTATATTTAAACCAAGTTCTTCTCTGAACCTTCTTTGTACATATGCCTTCTTTTGATTTTTCAAATCTTTGTTTTCGTTTGTTGTAGCAGACCATTTTTCGAAGCCTAGATTATAGGATACATGTAAAATTAACTCCATAAATCGAATCCAGCAATGCAATGTCGATAACCCAAATTGATAAGCATTTTCATCAACGGGTTTATTTTGCATTTTTTCTAAATTATTCATCTCTGTTGGTCTTGCACCACAAATAGTGCACACAGCACCTGATGAAGTTTCTGACAAAACTTGAGCCACTTTCCCGTCAACCATGGTTAAAAATAATGTATGTTTAATTTCGATACCTTCTCCATTTATATTGACTAAAGTTGGTGTAAGAGCGTCCTTTTGAGCTTCAATTTCATTAACTACACTTCTTGTCTTTTAAGGTGTCTCCTTTGAAAACTCTATTAAAATGGGCCTACAAAATCTTACTGATGATGGAACAGGGTTTTCCCACACAGTTTCATTTGTAATAATATTTATAAGTTTCAGAGGCACTAATGAAGCTATAAATAAATTAGTGTCAGAAATTAACTCACTTTCTTCAACTAAGACTTGCTTGTATTCACTTTGTCCGCTTGAACCATCACAGCCCCATTTAGAATAAAGCATTAAATGTGTTTTGCCAAATTTGTATACTCCAGCAGATCTTGAAGTTTCACCTTTGCTTTAATATTATTAATTTCTACGCTTGATCTTGGTGGGTAGCACTTTCCTTTAGCTTCCTGAATTGATTTGTATGATGGAAATAATAAGCAATTCTTCGCGATTAAGTAACTCCTCATGTTTTCATACTGTGCCATATTAAGGTCCAACTCGATGAAAATACTGAGAGCTTCGTCTTTAGAGTACGCTGTTAAATGTGCCGGTTCGTTTAGGAGATTTTGACGTATATCACTTTTTTTTTCCATGGGCAATACTCGTAAAATTTCGACAATGAATGCTTCTTCGGTTTCCCCTTGAGATCTCAATCCCTGAAGATATGAATTCAGTATAAAATCAAGGCCACATGTTTCAAGCAACTGCAACAAGCAGCTGTTTTTTCGTCTTTGTGTTCTATCGGAACTGTCTTCGTAGGTTTTCGATGGACGTCCTCGCTTTCCTGTCGATGTCGAAGGTTCGGATTCACAAGTAGGTTCTTCCAGATTCACAGTAAATATGACGTCCAACCAAACGCTATTCTTGTTTAAAAATATTTGCTTATTTCTGCCAGATTTTGTGTAACGTTGACGAAAGTTTGTAATAAGATTTTTTTGCACACTTGCTACAATCTTGGCGATATTTGCCTCGGAAAAGTTGGTAAAATTATTCCGTATATACTTGTTAAAGCAACAACATAATTCCCGTCACTTTCAATTAAAACAAGACATAAGTCACGTCTGGTACAGTTGAATTCACTCATTGTTGCGAGCAGGAAGATGGTTAGGTTACTACACTTTAAGTAACGACAATGACGAACGAAAAACAGTATGTAATTATTGAGTATTCAGAATCCCTATTTTATATAAAAATATTGATTTGAAACGTGTGCAAAATTGTGGTAGAAAGAACGAATTATCATTGTGTGGTTATGCGGTTTACGTTATGTATAATTGATAATTTATTATGTATGTGAACTAAAAAATGGTGGGAAACACTCGATACATTATCGTAACGTAAACCGCAATTAATAAAATGTCACAAATAAGACCTATAATAAGCAAGTAGTCAAATAGCATACCTACGTATTTGTAGGATTTTTTACTGTTTTATGCTATAATAGATTAACATATGTTGTGCAACGAAATTGCAAGTTTTCTTTTCTTATTTTATTATAATATTAAATTTACTATCAAATAACATAATTTCCAGACCTTCGGCAAATTTCGGCAACTGTCAAAACTCTAATTGAAAGTTTCAGGTACGCAAAAATGATATGTCACGAGATAAATATTTCTAGTAAATATATTTACACATATATAGCATTTTTATGCATATCAGTCAAAAGTACATAGTATAAGCTTTCTGTAATGGTATAATACTTGTATAGTTTTCATTGCTAGGTGGCTAGAAAATAATCTTGAAAAAAATACAAATTCAGATCGTTTTGTGATAGTTTAGGAATGATCGTGTTTAGATGATCTTTTTTATAAACCAGTACCGACCACATACATAATTTATGTATAATATAGTAGATTAACTTCTTAGATACAGTTTGAGGTATAATACGAGTACCTGCGCCGATTTTTACAAAATGTATTTATGGCCAGGCCCTCTTAGGCACCTCCACATAGTGCGTCGTCCCGGGCCTGGTCCTTACCGGACGGCGAGCTACCCATTGCTCGCCGTCCGCAAGCCCGCGCCTACGGTGGCCGGGAATCTTTATGCTCCACCGTGTCCTCCGGGCGATCCACACAATGGTGACACCCGGGCGTTTCCTCCCGCCTTATTTGAAACAGGAACCTCGCGAAACAACCGTATCCGATGAGGACCTATGTCAGGCGGAAGGTGAGGCCGCCGTGGCGCCTCTTCAACCACTCCTCAAAGAGGGGACTTATCGCCGCTACTGTGGCGTGCCCAGCACTGGGTTGCAACAATCGCAACCTCGCGGCAGCGGAGTTACACCCCGGAGTTTTGCCTCCTCGCGCCACTCCCATTCGTGCGCGAGGGCTTTTGCCTCCAGATCCCATGGCAGCAATCCGGTTAGGAGGCTCGCCGCCTCGCAGGAGACCGTGCGTTGTCCCCGGACCAGCCAGATGGCCATGACCCTTTGGGACGCGTTCGACCGGCGGGCTGGTCGGTGCCTCAAAGAGCGCGCCCACGCCGGTTCACCGTAAAGGGCCATGGACCGCACTCAGGCAGGAGGCGTTTGGACTTCCTAGATTGAGCAGGAGCCACTTCAAGGCAGCCCCAGCCCGCTCCAGTCTGGGAGCCAAACGTCGGGAATGCTCCACGAAGTTCCACCGGCTGTGGAGGACGAGTCCCAGGTACTTCATCGTCGACTCGACGCGGATGTGAACCACTCTTGCCGTTATATTAGAAACCTGACTGTGGCGCGACATTTGCCCTCCCCTGAGGTAAGAAAACGAGAAATAATTCGCGGAGCACTCAGCGCATTCAATATGCAGTGAGCTGTGTGGTGTGAGCAAACGCTGTCTTTAATTATAAGGCTATAAGTGTGCGGACGGACGGCCGGCATAGCTGCCCAGGGTTGAACCCATTTAATTATTGTAGGAACATATATTCCAAGCGCACGTTTCGAGGTAAGTAGTCGTTTTTAAAATATGTAGGTAAGTAGCCGATTTGTTCTATGAACATCTCACCTTGATGACTTAGTTTAAGTGAGCTGGTTCACATAATAAGTTGGGGGATTATATCGCTTACCAAAAGGTTTGGCTCAACAAGAGCCCATAGACTAATTGATTAGCATTCGAAAATATTGGTGGAGCTGCTGAAGATTGTAAAAACTATCTTTGCACATATACTATAAAAGGGCATCGCCATTCTCGGGTTAGCGTGGACAAGCTGTTCAGATAATAGCTGTTAAGAAATATTTTTGCAAACCTCGTCGCAGGAAAGTATTATTTATAAAAGTTTAATTATAAGTATTCAAGCTGATTGCACGCGCAAAGCACCGCCATTTCTTGGTTGCAGGTGATTTTGGTTAGGTTCTGTGTTACCACATAAACAATAATGTGATTTTCAGTTTTAAATCGATAAAAAATTGATGTCAAGGATTTAAGTAATAAAATGTGGTTAATTTTTGAGCTAGTTTACTGATCAAGTGACTATTTTTAATTCATAACTAGCTGAGCTGTGATTCGATGAAAACAGTCAAAACATTTATATTTCTCTATGTAAATCAATTTATATCTGATTATCATTACATAAATGATACTCGATTTTCGAATCCATATTAAATTGATTATTAAAATTAAAATAAAATACCTGGCAACACCAACTGCATCATCTGTCAACAATGACTATGACAGGAAAATACAAAAATAACGAAGCTATTCGCTTTGAATCCGTTGAGAATTTATTCTTGTGTTGTTTTTTTTTGATTTCGAACGTTTGTTTTTGCTATTATGGACTCCGATAACGCACATTACGAAGTACTGATACTATTACTAATTTGGAAAATAAATACTCATCTGTGGCGTTTCTCAGCGAAAAGATCACAATATCACATTTTTGTTATGTCATTTTGTGGTGTACAATAAAGTATATATAAATAAATAAATATAAATAAATAAATAAATATTACACATTTTAAATTTGGTACATTTTTGAAACTTCCTGCAACTTTATTGTATTATTTCGTTTCTATTAGGAATGAAGTATTAAAAACACGACTCATTGTTTATCATACTTAATATCTAACTTCAAGCCAGAGCACCCTAACAAACTGGGCAATTCCCTTTAATCTCTTAGTATTGTATAATTGTAAAGAGCACATGTGTGAGTACTATGTACAATAAGCATTCAAAAGTAGAGTGGCACGTTAAGAGTCTTACTGCTGTATGTGTCGCAGTACAACTGTTATGTGTATAACGACACACACCACAGAGATCACACACACTGACATATCGTCGCGTGCTCGCATCTCACTTCACGAAACTAAAATATATTTCAGTCGCTCTTGATAGACACGGTCACACGCATGATTTCACGCTTAATCAGTTTATAGCATTGCTTAAATTCGAGCTAATCTAATATGAGCTAGTTGCAGTAGGCGCCAAGCGTTGGACTGAGAAGCAGCAGGCTTAGAGTCCGATCTCATAAGATGCAACGCAGTTTCTTGTCTTTTTATTTTGGTTTTAAATAATAATAAAATTCAAACCAACTTGCTGTTTTTTTATTTGTGTTGTTATTGAACAAAAGGGTGTAATAAAAATGCGTTTAGTTAAAGGAAACATTTCGGTTAGTACGAGTGATCCCTCTTATTATAATTATACATAACCTGTGCTACCAGCCTTGACTGCGTTGACCACCATACACTGATCTGTAAAAAGGGATGATGTTTTTTTTTTTCTCAATAAATATTTGTTTCCAAATAGTGCAAACAATATTATAAAAAGTGGAAACGCTTAATAAATTGCCAATTTATAAACATTTTAAAGTGTTAGACAAGCACAGCACTATCGAGGAAGTGACGTCACGACAATGTAACTACATACTAGCGTCATACATTGGAATACCAAGCGACGAGGACGGGAATAATCCCCTACAAAAACTTAGAAAGCGTGTAGTGTCTTCATATTTACATAGATTTAACAGATTTTATCGAATAGCTCATTTTACTATGACTTCTTTGAAATTACATATTTTCGGACATTTTTATTATTAGTCATCATTCCTTTTACACCACTACGGAATTCGTGGACAAATGCTGATCTTGTTCTTTCCTATCTAACAAAAGGCAGCAAAATGTAAACGCTAACGGGGCGAAGTCCTCGGGGTCCTTAGTTAAGATGGGCGTGCAGCAAGGTTCAATTCTTTGCCATTCTTATTTCTAGTTTATATTAATGACCTTCCTTACATGATGGCTAACTTATCAGATATATATAATATTATTTGCTGATGACACTTCTCTTATTTGCTAAATAGATAGAAAAGATGCGGTGTTACATGTCAACTATAGTCTGGCTCTACTTTCGAAAAGGTTCGCAGCTAATAATTTGACTTAATGCGAACAAAACTAAATACTCTCATTGCCAAATGTCAAGTGGAATGCTATTATAAGTAGTAAGTAAGTATTTCTAGGATTTTTTACTTAAGATTCAAAATAACAATGGGCCGGCAATACAGATATTTCAGGTAAATTAAGTTCAGCTGCTTTTGCAGTAAAATAAATAAGGCAGTTAACCGAAATAGCCACAGCTAGTTTAGTATCCTTTGCCTATTCCCACAGTATTATGTCTTATGGCGTTCTGCTGTGAGGATACAAATTTACAGAAATTTGTGTACTAGCTCTGCTTTTTCTTTATATTTAAGAAAGTATTTTGTACTAGCTGTGCCCGCGACTTCGTTCGCATGCTTGTCGGAATAAAATAAAATCCACCACCACCACTCCACCACTCCTCCATAGAAAAGGAAGAGTCTTCCGATATTGCCTGGTGGCGCGCGATACTACAGCTCTTTCGAATGCAGTCTCTGCGTGTTCAGGGTTTATAATGTCAATGCGACGAAGTGTCACTCTGATTTTTGAGAATAAACAAAACTCAAGGTGCTAGGTTGCACCTGCCGTACTTAATAAATTGTCTGGTGGAGTGTGCTGGAGCGTTTTCATAGTAAATAAGTTTAAGACCGCAGTCGAAAAATGTTAATCAAAAACAGGCACAGAAACTACATATGAAATTATCAATATAATACTCGTATTATTGTGATTTCTATTGTATCTGTGTTTCCTATTTGGAACTCCCAAATAAATTGATAAATAATATCTCAAAACCTCGCTTTAATTATTAAAATGCTTCGATGAAAACGATGTTAGAAACTCTTACTTGCCCCTCGAAAGAACTCCTACGTACAGTTGTCCGTATGAAGAGCTACCCATTTACTGAGATCCACCCCTGGCTGTCATTTTAGATTTTGATTTCCTGATTTTTGGCACCTGCACCACAATAAGTAGGTATGCTATTCGTTATTTAGCAGATCCGTGACAGTTATCAGTTTCTTCGTAGTCCATGATCAGTTGACCACTGTAAGGTACTTAACCAGCTACAGCTAGTTTTTCATCTTCCATACGATTTTTCATTCATAAAAAATTTACCCTCTGAATAAAGTCGCTGTGCCTATGTGACACGGATGGACAGACAGACAGGACGAAATGAAAAGAGTTCCGTTTCTAAATGCCATTTGGCTATGGATCCAACAGACAAATCTTTTTATGAAAACCGAAGATTGAAACTGAGTGAGAACTTGACTGTGATGCGGCCTCTAGAGAAGAAAGGAATCCAGAACCAAATGTCCAAAGACCCAGATCCAGATCTAGACTACAGAACTCTAGAACAGTATCTACCTACGAAACTTATTTATTTCAGAATTCAGACAATTTTAAAACTACTTACTTACTAACTAATTTTTTTTCGCTCTGATGGAAAACGACAAAGGTTTTAGGACTTCAGTGGAATCCTAAATCTGATACTTTCACTTTTAGTGTTCAAGCAACTACTGATAAAATTACAAAACGGTCCATCCTCTCACAAATAGCCAAAATTTATGGCCTATGGGATGGATATTTCCTGTAACTATTTATGCGCAACATCTCATTCAGTTGTTATGGATTTCAGGGGTCGACTGAGATGAGCACCTCCTATAAATATTATAAATGCTTGGTCTAATTTTCTTAACGAGTTACCATTATTATCAAATTTTCAAATTCCACGTTTCGTTTTTGAAGAGGTGAATGTGATTCAAATTAACGGGGTTGCCGATGCTTCTGAGCGGGCTTATGCCGCATGTGTTTACACCCGTATTTGTTTGTTATTATAATGATAACGTTAAAAAATCCTTCTTCTCCCTAAAACGCGTGTAGCACCTATAAAACCGGTTCTTACGATCCCGCGCCTTGAGTTGTACGCAGCTGTTTTGTTATTCCAGTTAGATAAAATTAAAAGTGTGCATGATCCCCACCTAAACTGAGAACATGTTTATGCGTTGGACTGCTTCTTCCATCGTGTTAGCGTAGCTTCGTTCTCCACCACACGAGTGGAAAACATTCATTTCGAATCGCACTAGTGAAATCTTATCCCAGCTTCCTGCCAACTGTTAGAGGCATGTTTCATCAGCTGACAATCCAGCGGTGGTCGCAATCTCAGACCATAAACAGTCCTTATTGGTGTTTGTTTCAGCTATGTTTTTTATACCTTCTCGAGGAATGCTTCCTACAAGTTTTATACAAAATGAGATGTGGCTCCATGGGCCCTGGTGGCTCGCGCGCGATTAAATGATAAATGATTTTATTTCTGTAAGTAGGTTTGTACAAACACTCTAACACGTCAATTATATTTTAAAAGCTAGATGAGATCGGCGTTTCCTATCTGACTACTCTGAGAAGAAAGGCCGAAACAAACTCAGAGGTCACAGTCTCTTTTAGAGTCCAGACATAATCTTGGTCCGGTCATGTGAAGACCATGAAATGGTGTTTTGAAGAAAAAACCACACAGAATGAGTGGACCTGTCCAGTCAGTACACACATTTGTCAGTAATCATGCAGCTCAACACAGAACTTAAGTAGCACAACGATTCGACGAACATTACCAAAGAAAGGACATTTGGGTAGGTCGCATAAATTACTCAAACTGCCAGACCATGATTAAAACTAACTTTAAAAAAATAAATATAAACTTAAATTTAAAAAAAAACAACAAATCCACACTGCCTTCACATTCACAATAACAAAAATATAATACTTCACAAAGTAAATTTCATGTCATTGTATATATCGGGATAGCCCTCATCAGCGATATTACACTTGCACTTTGTAAGTAGGCGTGGATTGTCGGGCGAAGAAAATAGAGATACTAGTTATAGCACAATCACTTTATTTCACTCACAGTTTCTTATAAAATAATCACCATGAAATAACCTGAAGGCAGAGGTCCGACATATTTAATGAAACTATGAGATATAGCAGTAACCAACTCTTTTATTCCAACAGCTTGTTAATTAATTAAATACATCGCTATAATAGCTCTAGGCGCTACAGCAGGTGCACCGGGCCGAGCCTGCCACAAGAATGATCACCCTCCTCGCTGCACACTAGCTTACATTAAGCTGCTTGAGAAGTGGGGAGAGTGGGGAGGCGAACGTCCGCTTTGCACAGCGTTACTCGGCTCGTTGCACCTACCGCTTACACCTACCGCTCTAGTTTTAGGAGCAAGGTTCGTGATTAACGCAGTCAAATACGACCTTTGGTGAAACCATATTGCAAGTGAGGATTTCCGCGCTGCAGTGCCCACCATGCTCCTGTACATTTCCCGGTTGAACCCACAGACGTAGGGAGATAAGCTCCTCCAGTACATCATTAGGAGGAGCCAAGATCACATCGGTGCCGAGGAACGGAAGTTGCTGAAACTGACGCGGTTGGAGTCAACCAGGACTATACATTTTAAGTCCTACGTCCTCCAGGTTCCAGCGATGCAGAAGGCTGTCTCAGATTTTTGGCCGGCAGGAGTTGTGAACAGACGTTACAGGGAAGCACGACCAAGCTCCCAAGTGTAGTGTTTTATGATTTTGTCGTTTTTATAATTATGTATGTTAGGCTGTAAGGTATTTATGTTATGGGTCTTTGTTGCCTGAATTAAATGGTTTATTATTATAAGGCTACTAAGCAGGTAGGTACGTATTTTGAAATGTGTCATTTTTATTAAGGAATGAACAACAAAATTCCAAAACCAAATCATGATAACCTCTGCCATCGCAGCCTTCGCAAAACCTTTCCAAAGTCCTTGTTTTTAGTCTAGGCTTCCATAATTATCCTAACCCATTCCGCCGTTTCAGCTTTACTGACAAACATTAAATCTCAAAACTAAATAAAACATAACATAACATCACGCCTTGTTTCCCCGAAGGGTTGGGCAGAGGTGTACCTATAGTACACCCACATTTCGCCAGTTATGTGAATAATAATAATAATAATAATATAATAAATTGGCAACACCGTGTCAACAAACATCTGAATTTTCAATTTTATTTAATATTATCCGTGAAAGTAAGTTTGACCAAATATAACAACAATTTTTCAATAGAAACCAAACGTGGAAATTGCAAATTAGTATAACACCAAAAAAGAGACCAAACCACATAGAAAATGTAAGAAATGTAATAAAAAACTACAGAATCGGAGGTGACATGACAGATGTCACCTCCGATAAAAATAACATGAACAGGAACGAAATACACTAACGAAATTGAAAAATGAGGACTATGTTGACAAGATCAGCCGCACGTCGAGCACGCCCACCACCTCCGGACTCATCGCTCAGCTCCGCCTCGCCGCCGCCGGTACCCAGCGCTACTGTGAGCGCTGTGACGACACCAGCCGCGGTAGTTGCGTCGAGCTCGAGCGACGAGTATTTCTCCCCGCCCACGACGCCACCACCTGCTCGTCGACGAGGAAGACGCCGGCCGCCGGACGGCTTAGGACCTCGAGGCCCACCGGCCTCTGATAGGGTCCCAGCTTCCGGCGGAAGTGTGCAGCGCATGAGATGGACACGATCCATCAATGAAAACGTCATGCGCTCATACTATGGGGCTACAGAGGGGGGCAACAATCTGACCGCGTACCGTGTTCGGATGCTCTCTCTTTTTCAGGTGCTTGAGCCAGCTGTCAACGTTTCGGCACAACGACTGTCGGATCAGGTGCGGGTCATCCAACGTAACCATATGTTGGATGACACTGTGCTTGATCACCTGCGAAGTGAAATGCAGAGTAGCCATGTCATCGCCCCCCCGTCACAGACTGTTGTGGTACTATCACAGTCAAACACAAATCAAACTGACGAGGGAAGTGATGATAGGGCTACAAACGTAAGTACCCAGTGCAATGAGGAATTGGGGAGTGCTTTGGAGTGTGCGATTCGGGAATATCGGTTCATGTCGCCCGAACTTAGACCACGCTTACCTCGTTTGCCCATGCATAACAAAAATAGGGCGCTGGTGGCGGTCCTGGATTCGCAGTTATCAAACTATTTTGATGACTGCGAAGACCTCACCGATACTCATTCGATTCTGTACTGCGCGGCTGTAGCGGCATGTCGTGTAGCTCACGTCAAATTTCCCAATGACTCTAGAGCTACGCGACCGAAACCAACCGTACCACCTTGGCAGTGCAGAATTGAACACCGTATTGGTGGGGCCAGAGCGCTCATCGGCAAACTAATCTGCTTCAGAGACGGCAATACTCGTCCAAGAGTGATGCGCTTTGTGAGGCGGGCGTTCTCAGGGACAGATATTAGCCCTCAGAACTATCTGTCCTGCGTCACAGAGCGCATCGACTTCCTGAAGCAGAAAGTGTATGCATGGGCTAACCGTATTCGTAGGTATAAGCGGCGAGTAGAGCGATACACTCAGAATCGCACGTTCCAGAGCGATGAAAGGTGGGTTTATAGGGGTTGGGAGCGACCAAACCAAGGTGTGGCTGACACGCGCCTGCCAGATGATGATGCCATGTGTTCTTTCTGGCGCAGTATCTGGTCGGTGCCTGTCAGTCACACCGAAGGTGACTGGACTCGAGAAGTCGAGCGAACCCTGCAATCGAATACCAGAAATGGGGGCTATTACCATCTGCCCCCAAGATGTAGCTCGTGCAGTCCGTCCGTTGCCTAACTGGAAGTCTCCAGGGCCGGACGGGCTGCAGAACTTTTGGATCAAATGGTTCACAAGATCGCACGCTCGCTTGGCAGCTCAGTACCAGACGGCTTTGAACTTTGGTTCGCTACCCCAGTTCCTAACAACAGGAGTTACCCACCTGCTCCATAAATCAGGTAGCACCGCGGAACCTAAAAATTATAGGCCGATCACGTGTTTACCGACGGTCTATAAAGTGCTTACATCCATTTTGAGAGCTAAAATTACCAAACATATAGACACTAACTCCATCATGTCTGCCTCTCAAAATGGATGTAGGTACGGGTCCCGCGGTACTAAGGAGCTACTCCTCATTGATATGGCCATTAGCCAACAGGTTCGTCGTTCCCGAAAGGATCTGTCGACATGTTGGATAGATTACAAGAAGGCCTATGACTCGGTGCCACATACGTGGCTCATGAGGGTGCTGGAATTGTATAAAGTAGATGCAACTCTGCGCACCTTCTTGATGTCATGTATGGGGCGATGGAGGACGGTCCTTCGCTATCCAGGATGTCGGAATATCCTGAGGAATAGCGAGCCGATAAGGATCGAGCGAGGCATATTTCAGGGCGATAGTTTGAGCCCGCTTTGGTTCTGCTTAGCCTTGAATCCTCTAAGCACACTGCTGGAGGATTCAGGTCTAGGCTATCGGCTGAGGAGAGGTGGTCAGGTTATATCTCACCTTCTGTACATGGATGATCTAAAACTCTTTGCCCCCAACAATTTGCAACTAATGGAGCTACTGAAAGTAACTGAAACTTTCAGTAGCGCCATCAGAATGGAATTTGGTGTGGACAAATGTGCGGTCATGCATGTAAAGCGAGGGGAGATTGTGGAATCCGTGGGAACCCAACTCTCGGATTCCATAAACGTCAGAGCCCTCTCCGCATCCGAAACCTATAAGTATTTGGGTATGTCGGAAGCGTTGGGCATCAATGGTACTGACATGAAGCAATTGTTGAAGGAGCGCTTCTTTGGCCGCCTGAAGAAAGTGTTAAATAGTCTTCTGTCAGGCGGAAACAAGGTGCGGGCCTTTAACGGTTGGGTCATGCCAGTTTTGATGTACTCTTTCGGCATACTCAAATGGACTCAGACCGAACTCGACGCCCTGGATAGGAGGGTCCGTACACTGCTGACAGCAAACCGAATGCATCACCCACGGTCATCGGTAATGAGACTGTATATCCCGCGAAAGTGTGGTGGTCGAGGCTTTTTAAACGCTAAGACCCTACACAATCGCGAGATATGTAGTCTCAGGGAATATTTCCTAGAAGCCGACGTGGGGATGCATCGTGATGTGGTCGCGGTGGACAAAAGCCTCACCCCACTCTCCTTGGCTAAAGAGAACTGGCGCAAACCTGTAGTTCTTGACACTAATGATCGCATGGAAGTATGGCAAAGTAAGGAGCTTCACGGACGCTTTTTCCGGGCCCTACATGGACCCGATGTAGATCTTCTAGCGTCCGTAGCCTGGCTGCGTTTTGGTGACCTCTTTGGAGAAACCGAAGGTTTTGTCTGTGCAATTATGGATGAAGTTATGATGACGAACAATTACCGGAGATTTATTGTGAAAGACGGCACGGTTGACATCTGTCGGGCATGTCACCGTCCGGGGGAATCAATAAGACACATTATCTCCGGTTGTTCTCGTCTAGCTAACGAAGAGTACTTGCATAGACACAACCTTCTAGCCAGGATTATCCATCAGCAACTTGCTCTGAAATACAACCTAGTGGAATCGGAAGTGCCGTACTACAGATACGTGCCCGACCCAAAATGGAAATATCACATTGTACTGGGATCGATCCATCATCACTGACAGGACTATTGTTGCCAATAAGCCTGATATAGTGGTGGTGGATCGAGTAGAGCGGCGCACAATGATTGTTGACATAACGGTCCCGCATGACGGTAACCTCGTGAAAGCCGAGAAAGATAAAGAAATCAAGTATCTTGATTTGGCTCGCGAGGTTGTCGACATGTGGGATGTGGACTCAGCAATCATTGTGCCGATAGTCGTGACAGCCAATGGCTTAATAGCCAAGAGCCTCGACAAACACCTGAGGAGGCTCTCGTTGGGCAGCTGGATCAAGGGCTTGATTCAGAAAGCGGTACTTCTGGACACGGCTCGCATTGTCAGGAGGTTCCTCTCTCTGGAGCCCTGACCGCCGGTAGCTTGGACCCTGTTCCCGATACCGGTGGGATACTATTTTTTATATTTTTAAATGTTTTTTTAATTTCTTTTTCAGATTTTTTAAAAAATATTTAAAAATGTCATTTATAAGTTTGTTAAATGAAATAAAGGAGATAATAATAATATAATCTCAAAACTATTTAATAAAATTTAGTACACTCTAGTGAATGTTGGGTGTGGCAAAAGAAGCATGAAAGCAGAATAAATGCTATGGAAATGCGTTCCTTGCGGAGCATGTGTAATGTGACTTTGAATGATAGGCTCCTTCAATGCCTCTTTTCAATTTTTGTCACTACATCTTCTTTTAAACCACACCGTTGCCTTATCACATCATTAGATGGTTTGGTCATGTTGAGCGGATGAATGAAAGGAGACTAACAAAAGGTATTTACAAGGCAGATGTGAGTGGAAACGCCGGGAGGGGCAGCCCTAGGAAGACATGTAGTGACCTTATTGGTGATGTTCTTCAGAAAGGTCAGGTGCGAAGTACTCTCAAACGGCGCTCGTGTATGACCAGATGTATGAACGTAAACGAGGCAAAAGGTCGAGGCTACCACGTCCAATCCAACGGCCAGGAAACGTTGCATTTAAATATTCGCGCACTTGTGTGCCAAAATATGTAGGGGGCCACGGTTCATTATGTAGAACCAGGCAGGGGGCCACATGGTTCGCAGTGTTTGAAGATCCAATTGTTCGAAAAATTGCACAGGTGGTGACGTTTCTTATGACTGTAAGTAATTTTCAGCATATAAGCGGTGGGGAAACTCATTAGTTCCGATCAGCTGATTGTTAAAAACACTAGCCCACATGTTTACAGAGGATTTAGTCAAACTAAATTCACTGTAAACATGCTGATGTGACGCCTGCCAATGTATATTCCGGTTGCTCTTGTGCTCACTGCACTTGATTTTTGGAATTGAATACTCCCGCTCTTGTAAATTGGACTTCGTCCATCCAACGAGTTTTGGAAGCAGTATTTAATTATTTATCAGTTCTTGGTTCATTCTCTGGCAGAGAACAATTCTTGAGAACTGATCAAGTGGTATTATACCTTGAGATTTTCTGTAGTGGTAGGCATGCAAACCATAGTTTTTCCGCAGTTTCTACATGGTTTGTTTTGCATATGGGATACACCCACGATTCTCCCAACGCGTCTCGTCAAGAGTGTAGGGTCATGAATAATAAGATCCGTAATTGTCTGTAAGATTAGTTTATTTTTTTTAATTGAAATTGTTAAAGGTCTGTGGGTTTTGTGCATAAATAAAAGTTTTTTTTAAAAATAAGGTTCATTATTCTGTTACCTTGAGCGACGCTCAAATTGATTGCTCGTTCTGTACAGCGTGGTCGTATTCCGATCTCACAAATTCTCCTGTGTATTTTAATCGCCGTTGGTACTCACGTACAGCAAAAAATCCGCCGCTGTAGCATTTTCGTCACAGAAATCGTAGACGAAGTGAATATCAGCTTAATGTTGTGCCCAATACTCGTACGGCTTAATGAATTTTGTACTCAAAATGATTGATAAAGTTAATCGGAAACCCAAAAGTAAATTTTAATCAACAACAAACCTGACAGTTAAAATCATGCATGGCAAATAACAACTTAGGTATCCATAGAGGTCCAGATACAGTTAAATCTCTTCGACAGATTCGTTCTCAAAATTAGTCGTCTTTCTTCGATAAATCTCGGATTTCTCTCGTACGTGCAAATGAAACGCAAATAGCTTTTGATAGGTTTATTATTTTAATTGCACTAGGCGGCGACATAGGCGAAATTAAGACCCTTTCTTACTGCATAGCTTAATTAAATATCATACATAACATAACATCACGCCTTGTTTCCCCGAAGGGTTGGGTAGAAGTGTACCTGTACACCCACATGTTCGCCAGTTATGTTTAATGTCATTAAATTAAATTACAAATATCTTTGTAACGAAGCCTTTTAAGTACTACTTCCTTTGTTAGATTGGATTTCTAAAAGCTATAGAAGCGTTTGTTAAAGTTCATGGATAACGTGGAGTACACGGTGTATACGTCCAATATTATCTAAAAACTTTTTAGGGAGTGTTGGATTTTAACACGTTTCGTCAAACAAATTCAGAAGTTAAACGCACGTACAGTCCGCGCAAAACTTTATAAGCTCTCGGAAGTTGCACGCGAGTGACTGCAAAAGTACGTAAAAGCCAATAATTTTTTGATGAACAAATCAATGATGTAAGTAGGCATATAAGCACTATAAAATGTTTCACATTAACAATAATTATTGTGCACTCAATTGTACCATGCACAGTTTCGGACTCGAGCCTAGGTTTAAAGGGCTCATAGCTTTTTGCACAAACTGTAATAAGCACCGTGGTGCTGACATCTGGTTGACGGCATAAACCATGTGACGTCAAACCTTAGTGGAAACGTTTTTTTCTTTCAATTTTTTCTGGATTTAAATACATGTATTGTTACAAGATTTTGTTGTTTGCAATGTGAACATTTTAGTCTAAGACCCATGTAACAATGGACGGACAACGGACAAGGAGACAAAGGAAAATATATTAGGTACTTGCTAATATTTCACAAGTTTATGTTTATCATATGACACTAGATTCTGAAGTTTACTGGCATCTCTAGCATGTCGTAGTGATATTTAAATTTTATTCACGAAGTATCTCCCTGTTATTTTAAAATAGTCTAAAGTATTAAAACCAGGCTCCACGTATCAAATCTGTTATAAAGAACAGTTTATTAAGATAAACTGTAGATAATTAGGCATTTTATGTGTTTGCACAGTTAAGTTAGATTCTGGATTAATATGAAAACCTAGCCAAAATATATTCTGAATTAATAAGCTTCTAAAATTACAATGAGGACAACCCGGACTAAATTATCACATAGTTCGGTAACTGGCCTATTAACGGTAGCAGCCGGTGGCACTGGAGTGAAGGTGAACTGGAATATCCGCCGGTGACTAGCGGGTAATGGGGATGATGACAATTTTTTTTATTATCTCAAAAAGTTGTTTGTTTCCAAATAGTGCAAGCAATATTACGAAAAGTGTAAAAGCTTAAAAAATTGCCAAGTAATTATTGTTTAAAAAAAGTGTTAGACAAGGACACCACTGTCCTAGAAGTGACGTCACGACTAGGTAACTTCATACTATCTCCGTACATTGTTCGTACCGCGCGACAAGGACGGGAGTAATCCCCTCCAAAATCTTTTAGAGCGTGTATTTACCTCATATTTATATCGACATAAAAATGAGATAATAGATTTTTTCTATTTTCTCATTTTTACTATACCTTCTTCGAAATTACATTCTTTTTACGAACATTTTTAATACTAGTCATCATCCCGATTATGTTCAACGACCGGCGAACGGACCAAATTTAAACACACGGGGATTCTGAACCCTAGAGATTATTTTCTACTTTCTTAATTAATTTCTTAGTTTTTTCCTGTGGCAACACTACAGCTAACAGCAGTTTTTTTTTCTAGTAGTCTATATCTTATCTGTAGTCTAGTAGTCTGTATCTTAATTATTAAATTTCTTTGTTTTTAAGGTCCAGTGAATAGGATAATCATATGTATTTTGTGTTAGATTCACATACCAAGTGCAAAATAAGTGTAAATATTTCAATGTGAATCGGTGACAGTTACCGGCACAAGTGAATTTTGCATTGTCATCTTGTTTAACTGGTACAATACTTTATATTTTACGTGCTGTTAGTTTGTTTACGTACTATTTTTACCAGCAATTACATTGTTCACTTGTAATATGGCCACTTATTGATTCCAATGACCTTTGAACGTAAACATAACCTTACTTTGGTTTGGTGACAGAACTCCTTCTCATCTAAATTTCATTTTTCCTCTTTATCTAATCACCTCTTAAACTGCTGACACAACTGCCTTCTCTTTTCCAATTCTCGTCGCTTCCTTGTTTAAGCTATAATCATGATTATGACTAGCAGCGCCCGTGGTCGCCTCGAAGCGTCCAAACTCAATCAGGCTTTGAGCGAATTAAAGGCATCAAAGGAGTCCTGTGACCAAATAATTCAGGAAATAGATGACAATGCAAAAGGTGCTCTTTGATGCCCATGAAAAGAATAGGAAGTTGAAACTTGAAATGGCTCAGATATATACTCAATACACTGATGCCATAGAAGAACGGGACATACTTCAACTTGTTGTGGACGGGTTTAGCCAGTGTAAGATAGAGTATGAACAAGCTCTTAGTCATAAACATCTACTACAACAGCAGCTACATGTGGCTCAAAGTCAAATAACAGAAGTTCAGACTACAAATCATAATATCACTGCCTCGCTGAATCAAAGTCTGTTCAATGAGTTGATGCCTATTGCACCCTTAATGGTTTCTGCAATAAATCCCTCATACACTATAGATTTGACAGGTGAGGATGAGTCAAAGTCATGTAATTCAGTGAAGGTAGTCACCAGTAAAAACAAACTCAAAAAATACATTAAAATTAATAAATACATTGTTAAAACTTAAAATATGGTTAAAAGACACAAGTTCTTTATTAAAAATGTCAAACTTAATAGAGAAAGGCTAAACTTACTTATACAATTAGATATGTATTCTTTTAATTTGGAACAAAGTACTAGGAGATGCAATATTGACACGGAGCTCTTGCAATTTAAACTTGACCATTTACAGGAGAAACTTAGTTCAATGACTATCAAATATAATACCTCTGAAGATCTCATGAGGGAATATGTGTTGGCAATGAATGAGCTGGTAAACTCACAATCAAACATCTGTGAGCATTGTAAAACACCATCCCATGTATCTACACCGGACCATTCATTGTCAACATACAATACCACCTTACCGCAGCCTTGTGTTGATTTGACATTTCCTGATATTGATAGTTCCAATAAAAAATGTAAAGCCATAGTAAAAAATGATATAATATTATTTTGTGTTGAGATTGGAAAGGACTTAGGCCACTTGCTGACAGGTGAAAATCCAGGACACTCCGTAATAAACTACTGTATGCCAGGCTGTTCCTTATTTGATATTATGAAAGAAATTATTAAAAGTAACTTTAACCAATACACTACACTAATAATTTTCATGGGTAATAGGGGAAATGTTAACAAAGGAGAATTTCTCCAATATTATAAAACATGTGTGTAATCTTAAATTAAGAAAAAATGTGTTGTTTACATTCCCATATAGTAACAGTTTGCCACAGGAAGAAAATAACTTAAGATTTAAAATAAATATGACATTGCATAATCTGACCTTTAATAATAATCAATATCATCTAGTAGATACTAACAATAATGTTGGTAAAATTTGTATTGGACAAAAGATAGCTATAATATTACTATCTTTCTAACTATCACAAAAGACAGATGGCTATAATTTTTTTTTTCAATTACAGCTGTGTCGCTATAATTTTTTTTCAATTACAACCAAGAATTTGGCTAAACAACTTCCTTCTTTTGAGCAATGCAATGACATCTTAAATTACTATTCTGTCAATAATTTGGAACCAATTCATGACATTGATTTTAATTTAAATTAGAAATTAGGACAATAGAGGCAGCCTCTTGCAAAAATGTTAAGAAAGCAAATAAGAAATCAAATGTGTTTGTAAAAAAATTAAATAGCATCAACCTGGTGCATCAAAACATTCAAGGGTTTTTAAACAAAGATTTAGAAGTAGAATTATTCCTGAATTGTAACAATATAGATATTCTTTGTATGACAGAACATTGGCTTAAAAGCCACCAGTTCATGTTCAATTTTAGTAATAACCAGGTTGGTAGTTCGTTCAGCAGAGTTAATGCTATACATGGTAGCTCATTAATTTTAGTAAATAACCAGACTAAATTCAAAGACCGTAACGATATTGTGAGCCTCTCTGTTGAGCGGACCATTGAAATAGCCTGTATAGAATTGGAGCAGTTCATTATATTATGTGTGTACAGACCTCCTTATGGATTGTATGATTGTTTTGAAAAGGTTATGGATGAAGTGTTAAACAAAATCTGTAATTCAAACAAGTCTATCATCACTTGTGGTGATTTTAATGTTAATTTGTTAGAAAACTGTGAGATTAAAACTAAAATTATAAGTTTGTTTCAGTCATAAAATCTTGCTAACCAATTTTTGGAGTCCACTAGAATAACTCCCACTAGTGCCACATGCCTAGATAACATTTTTACAGATGTTATACCAACTTACAAAGTAATTATTAATTTAATAGACTCAAATCATTGCGGATAATTGATCACTATTTGAAATATAAACAAAAAAGTTACCAAAAAAGATATCACTGTTAATCCAAAAACAACTAAACGTTTAGAAACATTTAAAACTTAACTTTTGAGTAATTAACCACTTTTGTCAACTAACAATTTAATGATTGTTTTAATATGTATTGCACACAATTTGATAAAACTCTCATTCCTAAGACATTCTCGGTTTATGGTAATGCTTCCTTCAGTGATTGGGCCACTGTTGGTATACATAAAAGTAGAAAACGATTTTATGAGTTGTATGATGAACGGACTTGTTTAAACACTGTTGAATTTAATTTATACGTTAGAAATTATACGAAAATATTTAAAAAAGTTTGTTGCATAGCCAAGTCACGTTACTTGAGTTCAAAGATTAAAAATAGCAGTAATGTAATTAAAATGACATGGAATATCATTAATAGCGAAACGGGAAGATCATGCAACCGAAGAAGTGACTACAGCCTTGCAATTGATGGCAATTTAATTTAATCGGATTCTCAAGTCGCCGCGACCATCGAAAATTTCTTTGCAGAGATTTCCGTTTCGACTACTAAATCTCTAAACTCATCGCCCACTGCTGCAGAGTCTTTACTTAAAGAAAACGTTCCAGTTTGTGATTTTGAATTTAATTTCCAATATGTCACTTGTAGAGATATACTTAAAACCTTTCACACATTAAATGTAAAAAAATACCGCAGATCTATGGGGTAACTCTGTGGATGTTGCTAAGTCTATTATAAATATTGTTGCACCTACTTTAGCTGTTATTTTTAATAATTGTATTGAGCGTGGTGAGTAACCTGATCTTATGAAAAACAGTAAAATAATACCATTGTTTAAATCTGGTAGCACATCAGACCCTACTAATTATAGACCTATTTCAGTGCTACCTACCTGTAGTAATATTTTTGAAAAACTTATTTTAGCCCAAATGCAAAGATTTTTTAATAAACACAAATTACTGCATAACAAATAGTTCGGTTTTACAAGGGGTCGTTCGACTAGTGGTTTTATAAAGGGCGAAGAATCCCGAAAATACCACAGTATTGTTGGCATAACTTTGGATGCCAAGCTTCAATGGATATATATAGATAAATTGTCAAAACAACTAAGCTCTGCAACATACGCCGTTAGAAAAAATCGTAATTTAACTGATTTAGAGACAGGCCGTTTAGTATACTTTAGTTATTTTCATACACACTATGAAAATAACTAAAGTATACTATATGTCGTACGGTATTATTTTGTGGGGAAATGCCGCCGATATTCAGACAATTTTTGTTTTACAAAAAAGGACAATTCGTTCAATTTATAAATTAAGTCCCAGACACTCCCTCAGAGACAAATTTAAAGAGATTAATATAATGACTGTGACTTCTCGGTATATATAAGAAAATCTTTTGGATGTCACATACAAATATTAATCTGTTTAAAAAATTCAGTGATATCCATAATATAAATACTAGGAACAAACACAAATTTGTTGTTCCTACTACCAGGCTCAAGAAAATGGCGGCTCATTGAAATGTCAATGTATACGTTTTTATAATATACTTCCTAGCCACATTCAAGGACTAAGCCTTAATAAATTCAAATCTTTTATAAAGCGGAAATTATGCCAGAAAACCTATTATACTGTCAAAGACTATATTGAGGACAGGAAGGCTTGGGATTGAGCTGCTCCAATAAATTTACACAGACAATCTTGATGTTTAATATTATTTTGCATATTTTTTTAAATAGTTAAATTATTATGTTTTTTTCAATGTTTTGTACCTTTTTACATACACAATGACATGTATATATTTTCTGTATAAAGTATAATATTATTTTAGTTTTGTGAATGACTATGTGGGTAATTGTATTTTTCTTGTTTTTCTTTCTGTTGTTTTAATCATGGTCTGGATGTTTGAGTACTTTACGCGGCCTACCCAAATGTCCTTCCTTTTGTATTGTTCGTCGAATCGTTGAAATCCTTAGTTCTGAGTTGAGCTGCACCATGATTGACAAATGCGTGCACTGACTGGACAGGTCCACTCAAATCAGTGTGGTTCTTTCCTCAAAAGACCATTTCAGACACCAGTCTACAGGGTCCTCATATGATCTGACCAAGTTTATTCTCGGATTTTTATACACTTTAACATGAAAACTTACTCTGTAAAGTATATTTTAATTATTGTGAATGTGAAGGCAGAGTGGATTTGTTGTTTTTTTATATGTCAGTTTGTTCTTATTTTTTTTTAATAGGTTTAATCATGGTCTGGCAGTTTGAGTAATTTATGCAAATGTCCTTTCTTTGGTAATGTTCGTCGAATCGTTGAGCTCCTTAAGTTCTGTGTTGAGCTGCATGATTACTGATAAATGCGTGCACTGACTGGACAGGTCCACTCATTCTGTGTGGTTCTTTCCTCAAAAGACCATTTCAGACATCAATCTACATGGTCTTCACATGACCTGACCAAGATTATGTCTGGACTTTAAAAGAGACTGTGACCTGTGAGTTTGTTTCGCCTTTTCTTCTCAGAGTAGTCAGATAGGAAACGCCGATCTCATCTACTTTTAAAATATGATTGTCGTGTAAAAGTGTTTGTAAAAACCTACTTACAGAAATAAAATCATTTATCATTTAACAACATAATTGTCTAAGAAACATCTATTTTGTTTCAATACTAAATTGTATTAAATATTTCTAAAGTGTGGTCATTTCAGACTAACTTATAGTGAATTAAAATCAACATAGCAATTGAGGATGAGCTACATCAACTTAAAAGTGAAAATTGAAAACCCGAATTAGATTTTGGAGCACAGCATGAGTTTTTTTTTTTGTTGAAATGCCTAGGGTGGCGTAGGCCTAGGGGGCGTGGATTTGGTCGTAGCGGCGGGCCTCGGCGGCGAGGACGGTAGGACGGCGATCGGGTTTTGCGATTGTGTAAAGTGCTGGTGGCCTTACTGCTCTCCTGGAGGAGGGAAGTGGCGTCGTCGGGGGCGATTAGGGTATGTCTTGGTCGGCGGATACTGCTTTTGCGGGAGGGAGTATAGCGGGCGGCCGCTGAAATTAGGGGATTTGGGTGTTTTATGCCACAGTCAAAGAAACGCTTCGATAAGCGTTTCATGAACTGGTTTATGGTAGGCATTTTAAGGTCGACGTGGAGATTTATATTACGGACATAGAAGGGGGCACCCGTGACCTTTCTGAGGAAACGGTTCTGGAGGGTCTGCATCTTATGGAGATGACGTGGGTGAGCGTGCGCAAATACAACGCAGGCATAGGTCATGATGGGACGGATGACTGCTGTATAGATGCGCAGCTTGCATTTAAGTGACAGTTTACTACGGGCTGTCAGTACAAAGTGGAGCCTGCTTAATATGAGCCTTAAAGGTAAGGTTTTGATCAAGGATCACGCCTAGGTTTTTGGCTTGCTTCTCCCAAGGGATTGGCTTGCCGTACATAGTGATCGGGCTGGGAAGGGGGGGTGGGACTCGACGACGTCTCGAGAAGAGAACCGCCTGACTCTTATCGGGGTTGACCTCGATTCTCCATTTCCGGAACCAAGCGCCTAAGACGTTTGCAGAGGTTTGGCGAGTACGAGCTATAGCATTGGGACAATGACCGGTATAGTAAACGGCAGTGTCGTCGGCGAAGAGAGCCAACTGAGCCTTTTTACTCTGTGGGATATCACTGCTGAACAGCGTGAATACTAGTGGAGATATAACGGAACCCTGAGGGACCCCGGCACGAATAGGGTGAGGGGACGAGAGTGCACCCTCGATGCGATAGCGGAAGGTGCGGTTCGACAAAAAGTCTCGTAAGATGAGCACGAGACGATCTGGCACTCCTAGTTGATAAAGCTTGTATAACAAGCCGTTGTGCCAGACTTTGTCGAAGGCTTTCGCTATGTCGAAGAATAGCACACCCGTCGTCGCGTTACGCAGCAGACCAGCGCACAAGTGCTCTACGATACGGTGGACCTGGTGGATACTAGAGTGTTGGGGTCGGAAACCAAACTGCTCGTTGGGAATGAGGCTCCTTGCTTCGGCGTAGTCTTTGAGACGCTTATAAATAAGCCTCTAGTAGATTTTGCCGAGAACATTGAGTAAGCTAATCGGACGGTAGCTGGAGGGCTCAGACTTTGGCTTGCCTGGCTTTGGAATACCGATGACTGTTGCTTCTTTCCACACTTGTGGGAAGATGTTGTTGCTCAAGGCGCCATTGAAGATGGCGGTCTTAAGCATTATTAGAGGGGCCGGTAGGAGTTTGTATACCTTGTTGGTAATACCGTCCGAACCGGGGGCTTTACGAGCGTGGAGCCCTTTTATGATGTCGTGCACTTCGTCTGGAGTGACGGGAGGCAGAGGATCATCAGGGTCTTCGACGGGTGGTAGGGAGGCTCTCCGTTCGACTTCAGCGTCGACCTTGTTCAGGTGAGCTTGGTCTACAGGTTGAGAGCTGGGAGAACATTGGGACTCTAGGCTGTCAGCAAGGCATTCGGCCTTTTCGGTGCTGTCGAAAGCGACGCTCTTGTCGGGGCGGATGAGGGGAGGCATAGTGACCTCCTCGGAGGAGCGCAATTTCCTCTGAAGGTTTCAGAAGGCTTGGTGAGTGGGCTCGAGTTCACTGAGCATCTTGTTCCAACCCTCTGAGCGAACCTCCCCTATGCGTTTCTTTACAGCACGCTGTAAATGGCGCATGTGGGCTTTGTTCGCGTCACAAGGGAAGGAGTCGTAGGCACGAATAGCCGCATTCTTCTCGTCACGTACGTCAGTAGGTAGTTTCCAGCGATGGTCTTCCATCACCGGAACTTCCCGTGAACAATCCGTCAAAACGGATTGAACGTGCTCAGTAAATGAGTCGATTGCGGCCGTCGTGTCGGCGACTGACACTATGTGATCGGGGAAAGACTGAAATCCACCACGTCGCCTCAATTGGACACCAATTGAGGCGACGTGGTGGATTTCAGTCTTTCACTTACTTTCCTCCAGTCGGTTTTCATCTGGGTCTGAGGGGGGCGGTTGGGATCACTCGGGCCAGAGTAGGGGGCAAGATGCATGACTACTGGGCGGTGGTCAGAGTTAAGCTCGTGGAACGTCTCTATCGATTGCAAACGTAGGTTCACATTCTTGAGCAGCGCTACATCGAGTATATCGGGAAGATGGTTGGGATTTCCGGGGAAATGAGTCGGACTCATTGGAGCTATGACGTCAAAATTGAGAGAAGTAGTTGAAATATAGGGTATTCAGATCAGTAATCAGATCTGAATACCCTATATTTCACTGTTGAACCATTCAAGTATCCCTATGACTATTCAACATTCAGAATCATCTATTCGAAGTGACTGTTGCATTCAGATTGAAATGAGACATCTATTCAAGATCGTCACCTACATGGTTAAAAAAAAAAAAAAAAAAAAAAAAAAAACGCATACATAATCAGTTACTAACGACTGATTGTTTACATAACAAACACATAGTCATTCCCGTGAAGGAAGTAGATCATATTCTTTTCTACCCATCATATGCCTCATCATGCCAAAAAGTTATAGTTATTAATTTACATCAGAAAAAGAGCATATAGTATTATGAAAAATTACTTATAAGTTTATTTTATTTTATTTGCTAATTGTCTTATTTTTCTAGTGCGTGAACAGGCTCGTGACTCGTACGTACATTTTATTAACAGGAGTGATAGAAATAAAGCAACTGAAATATAATTGATAGTTTATTCATATTTTTTTATGCAATTTGCTTAAAATATCCTTAACACATCTATAAATATCATCATTAAATACATTCCCCACAACATGTTGGGCACATATATTGGCACTACAATCACATGGTAAATTTGTGAACTCTTCAGCGTCAAAAACTTGTATTCGTATTATTTTACTACGATGACCCGTTGACGGTTTCTGTATAAACGAGTACACAGCATCACTTCTTCGTCTTTTATTATTACTATTAGTGTTGTTACTATTGGTGGAAGGCGATGTTTCATCAAATTGAAATGGTTTTTCTCTCTCCAAATAGTTGACCACTTTCTGACGTAGGGTTTGTTCAGCAGGAATTGGTGAGTATGAAGAATTAGTCGGGAAAATATCGCTGGACATCTGAAACAAAGAAATAGATATTAATTAAATAATACTTAATACAAGAATACGAAGACAAATGAACTATCCTAGAATATAGATCCCTGTGAAAATATTTAAAATTTATTTACATTACACATTTTAAGTTTTTATTAATAATTTAAAATATTTTCTAATATTTTACTTACCGACATCGTAGAGCAGATAAGACGATTTGAATGTGATTTTTGGTATCTTGGATTGGTTTATATACAAGTACGGATTTAAAAAATAATAATAAAATGTCTCACTATATGATTCAATTTAATCTTGTTTTTATATATGTAAAGTAATCCGAAACTGACGGCTCCTCTTGTCTCCATATGGCTAGGAATTTGGACACGTGCACAAAGATACATTTCAATCTACAACAGACGAGCGTTATAACCGCTGCGTTTTATACGCTTAATTCATTGAGCGTTAACATGGGTTAAAATTTATTATATTTTTAATAAGGTTCAAAACTTAAAGATAAAAAAAAAAAAAAAAACAAGCTTATTCTTATATACCGAAATATGAGATTCCTACTTGTCATATCTCCACTCCGCCACATGTCTAGGAGTTAATGCGAGCGTGCAAACCGCAGCGTTTATACCGTCGTCATCAAAAAGAAACATTCAGCGAAAAACAACAACCTTCAAACATGTTTTTCTAATTAAGTATAAAATTCCCTATTATTGATTTAAGTAAGTATGTACATAAGATTAAAAATCACTTATCATTCGTCTTTTATAAAACGCTGTAAATTTAAAACCTTAACCGCTACGATTTATATGAGTATGCTCGTGTACACAATTGATATTTTTTGCCGAGTATGCAGTTTTACAAATTTGGATTGAATGACGTGATTTTAGGCCTATAAAAACACTTCGCAAATTAGTCTCCGACACAATTTCTCTCTGGAACGAATCCTCTCTACAAGGAATCAACGCTCCGAGCTCCTAATCAAGCAACCTGACTAAGCAACAATCAAGAATGTAAGTACAAATACATATACATATCTAACTATTGAATGATCAGAGTAATGTATTAATTTATATAATCGAGTATTAAAATGTTGACCCTCAGTACTTTTATAGTTAATAGTTAGCACGCTTAGCTCAGAGACTGAGTGATGGTTTTCTATGCTTCAAGTTCGATTCCTGCATAGATGAAATGCTATGTATATTATTCATCTATTAAAATAGATTTTTTCAACACGGTCAGCGTAGTTGCTGGCTTTGTGTCCTGGATTCTATTCCTACACCAATCAAATGATATTTTTATCTGAAAATTATTAAACTGATCGTAGGATCAGTTCCTTTTCAAATGTATGAATTATGAAGTTAATGGATTGACTGCAATAAACTATTTTTTTTTTTTTTTTTTTTTTTTTTTTGTTCACAGGTCGAAACTACTCAGCAACGACCTTTTCCTCTCCAGCGATGACTCTGAACAAGAGGCAAGGCCGAAGAGAAAGACAGAGGAAAGAAAAACGAAACGGGAAAGGTCCAGCAAGTTGAGTGAAGAGTCAACAAGCGCAAAAAAATCTAAGCCGATCATTTCGCCAGTAACACCGCCAGCTCGAGTTACAGCTGGTGAATTATTCGGTGACGACAGTGATAATGAAGAAAGCGTCACCCCAACACAGAGATTCCACAAGACTGGTAATATACCACCACTATACTCTTATTTCACTAGAAGGATGGCTAAGGGATACTCTCGACAGATAAGCGAGACTAAAGAAGGAAAATTTTATGTAGAAGTGAAAATTTACAATACGGAGGAAATAAAAAAAATTATGCCTATAAATAGATGGCGCTCGGCCATAACTACCATTAAGATGAAATTAGATGAAAATAAAGAATCTTGGGCCCACATAACGGAGTTTGTTAAAGCAACTCAAAAGGACTTTAAAAACTGTGCTATCACCCACATGGGTGCCTATGATACTTAACGTCTTTATTTGATTAACTAGCTGTCAGTCAATATTAGCTTAGGTACTTACTACAGATTGTATTTCTTTTATTCATATTTACATAATATGTTTTATTAATAATTGTACTAAGTATATTTGATAAGTATTATACTGTAATATTAATCAATATTATATAAGTAAGTAATCTCGTCATTGGTTTTCTTTTCACAGTTACACACCTCAACAGCAAATCGAGATCTAGAAAGTCAATAGCCTGTCATAAATGTAAAATTGAAATACCAGAAAATCAGTATTCCTATCATAAAAGAACGAATATACATAAAGCAAATTGTTTATTGAATACTAAGTTCACAGATATTCATATTATTGCAACAGCATTCAAAAACAGAATTATGACCTACAGATTGAATGTCACTCAGGAAGACGAGTACCTCGGTTTAGAGGTGTTCCTGGCTGATCATCTAATAAATATAACAGAATTAATAAATATGTCACTTAATGAACACAATTGCATAAAATTGAGTTTTGAATTGTTCGCCTATTTTATGTTATCAAAATCAGACGAACAACAATTAAAGTCGTTTAATACTAAATATGAAATTATATATAAGAACACTAATTTGAATGAATTATTAACCAAAGTAGTATATAAACTAAATAATAAATTAACCGAGTTCCAGCACTGTCAATCTGGTTGGACATTTGTTTCTATGAGTCATCTCGAAATTAATATAAACAAGTATTCCCCTATGAGAGGAGGGTCTTATATAGAACTGCCGTTAGCTGTTAGTCACTCGAAAAGTTGTATAAATATTAAAAATAAAGATAATTGTTGTTTACTATGGAGTATAGTTGCTGGATTATACCCAGCTAAAAATAATGTATGCAGAACAAGTTCATACCCTCATTATACCTCTGTTTTAAATATTGAGGGAATGTCATTTCCTCCTACCATAAATGATATTAAAACGTTAGAAAAAAATAATAGCAACATCAGTTTAAATATATATGGTATGCAAAATAATATTGTGACTGGACCTCTTTATATAACACAAAATCGAAGAAAAAATCATCTGAATTTACTTTACATCGAAAAAAATTCTATCGGACACTACTGTCTAATTAAAGATTTAATACGTCTAGTGCGTCGTCAAGTGACTCGTTCTAAAGGAAAACTTTATTTATGTGATGCATGTCTACAACTATTTAGTAATGAAAATAGGCACAAGACTCATAACTGCTCCAAGATTTTGACTATATTACCTGAAAATAATTCTGTACTAAAATTCAAACATTACGAGAGGCAGCAAAAAATTAATTTCATAATTTACGCTGATTTTGAATGTATGCTAATAGATTGTAATGAAAGTAACTCTTTTAATACTCAGAAACTAAAAACACATCAACCTTCATGTTTCGCTTATTATATTTGTTGCACACACGATGATAAATTAAACAAGTTTGTCACATATCGAGGTACAGATTGCGTGGAAATATTTGTTAAATATTTAATAAAAGACGTTAAATATATACATAATATATTAAGTATTAAAATGCCAATGACTCCATTATCAGTAGAACAAGAGATAGATTATCGAAATTCGACTACATGTTACATATGCAAACAATTATTATTGAATGATAAAGTCCGAGATCATGATCATATTACATCTGAGTATCGTGGGGCAGCGCACCCCCATTGTAATTTAATGTATAGAGTTTGTTCATTCATTCCTGTTGTCTTTCATAATTTGTCTGGATATGACTCACATTTATTTATTGAAGAGTTAGTAAAGTATGAAGGTTCTATTAATATAATACCGAAAACTAAAGAAAAATACCTTTCAATAATAAAAGTAATAAATACGGAAAAAAACAATCATCCTATACAAATAAAATTTATTGATTCCTATCAGTTTCTTAGTTCTAGTCTAGATGCATTAAGTAAAAGTTTGTCAGAAAACGATTTTTTAAACTTATCAAAAGAGTTTACTGATAAAAGACAATTTGATTTAATGCGAAAAAAAGGTGTTTATCCATATGACTATATTAATTCTTGGTCTAAATTTGATGAGACGAAACTTCCTATAATGTGTTATTTTTATAACAGTCTGTGTGACAAACATATAACTAATGAAGAATATTTACACGCTCAAACAGTTTGGAATATTTTCGAAATAAAATCTCTTGGTGAATATACAGATTTATACATAAAATGTGATGTGCTTTTACTATGCGATATATTTGAAAATTTTAGAAAAACAAGCTTACATTACTATAAGTTGGATCCCGCTCATTATGTAACGTCACCGAGCTTAAGTTGGGATGCAATGCTTCTATATACCGGCATCGAACTTGAGTTGATAAGTGATTTAGAAATGTACGAGTTATTAGAAAAAGGAATTCGTGGTGGGCTAGCACAGTGTTCTCTACGTCATGCCGGAGCAAACAATAAATATTTACCACATTTTAATGAGCTCGAACCAAGTAGTTATTTAATTTACCTTGATTGTAATAATCTATATGGCTATGCTATGATGAAGAAACTTCCTATCAAAGAATTTAAGTTTTTGAGTCTGAAAGAAATTAGGAAGTTTGATGTAAATGATGTATCAGATGATAATGATTACGGTTATATTCTGGAAGTAGACTTAAATTATCCAAATTATTTACATTACAAACATAAAGATTTACCTTTTGCGGTTGAAAAAATTGTACCTCCTTATGGGAAATCAGTGAAATTGGTTGCAAATCTCTATGATAAGCAAAATTACATACTTCATTATGTTCACTTGAAAGAATGTTTGAACAAAGGTCTGATTTTAAAAAAGATTCATCGTATACTTAGCTTCAGACAAGAATGCTTTCTCAAAAAATACATCGATCTGAATACTAGTCTTCGTCAAAGTTCCAAAACTGCTTTCGAGAAGGACTTTTTTAAATTGTTGAATAATGCCATATTCGGAAAAACTATCGAAAATAAACGTAAGCAGGCCGATGTAAAATTAGTAACAAAATGGATAGATACCAGAAATAAAACAAATAAGTATCTTGGTGCTGAAAAATTGATATGTAGACCAAATTTAAAAAGTATATCAATTTTTTCTGAAAATTTCGTAGCTGTAGAATTATACCGTGAAAAGGTAGTTTTAGATAGACCTATTTATATTGGATTTACTGTTTTGGAATATTCAAAGCAACATTTATACCAATTTCATTATGATTTTATTAAAAATAAATATGAAAACAATGCTGAGTTATGCTATACGGATACTGATAGTCTATTATATTTAATTTATACAGATGATTTTTATCATGATATGTCTGATGATCTTACCAAGTTTGATACCAGTAATTTTGGAATGAATAATCCATATCTTATACCGCAACTTAATGCTAAAATTCCTGGATTATGGAAACATGAGGTTGGTGACGATTTAATTACAGAGTTTACCGGTTTAAGAGCTAAATTATATTTTATAAACAGTGTAAAGACTGAAATTAAAAAAGCCAAAGGTGTTTCTAAGTATGTAACTTGTAACTTAAAATTGAATGATTACAACAATGTACTGCTGACAAATAAAGTGCATAGGTGTAAAATGAATATGATAAAATCAATTAAACATGTTTTATACACTCAGCAAGTAGATAAACGAGTTTTAGAAAGAAACGATGACAAAGTTCAAGTATTACAGGATCAAATTCATACATTACCCTGGGGGCATTGTGATTCTATGTTTGTAGATTATTCCAGTGATGTGTAATCTGTAATTGTGTATAATTTTTATTACTAATAGTAAACCATTTCACGCTGTTTGTACACAAATTAGATTGAAATTGTTACTTTGTTGTAAATACCTATTAATATAAAATTACTGTTTAATAAATGTTTAATAACTATGAGCATTATATTTTAATTTCATTTTCATTCAATTTCATAAAAACATACCACCTTTTAGTAAAATAGTATACATACTCAGGTAATTTCTTATTACCTCACATCTTATATACGCATGTCATTTACATTTACCCTACATTTTCAAAATGAAGTTCATCAAGCAAGCACAGACTTTAGAAGTTAATAATATAAAAATAGAAAATCAATCATGTAAAGTGAAACATAGTGGACTCTTACCAGATAATATTAGATGTGTAATATGCGGTCCATCTAACTGTGGGAAAACTAACTTAATGCTTAATTTAATATTACATGAAAATGGTCTCAAGTTTAAGCATATTTACTTATACTCGAAGACAGCTTTCCAGCCAAAATATTGTTTTTTAAAACAAGTTATGAGCTGCATACCGGGAGCTAACTTCTTTGTCTTCTATGATAATAAAGAAGTCATACACCCAAATGATGCTTTAACTAATGCAGTCATGATTTTCGATGATGTAGCATGCGAAAATCAAATCAATATTCGTAATTACTTTGCAATGGGGAGACATAAACAGATAGATTGTTTTTACTTATCACAAACCTATTCCAAAATACCTAAACAACTTATACGAGATAATGTAAACCTTTTAATAATCTTCAAACAAGACAGGATAAACTTAAAACATATATACAATGAGCACGTAAATACGGATATCGAATGGTTTCAATTTGAAAAACTTTGTGCTGCTATTTGGAAAGATAGATTTGACTTTTTGTTAATTAATAAAGATTGTCCTCTAAATGAAGGTAGATACCGACAAGGGTTTGACATATTTATATACTTTTAGAAAGTGAATATAAATACCAACTAATTGCAGATAATATATCAATCGCAATCTGATATCTGTAAATAGCAGATGGGCTATTATTAAAATAAAATAAAGAAAACATGATGCAGATTAATATTAAAGAACAATTGATAAAGTCAGTCGATAATATAAAAAATAAAATTAAAACAATTCAGAATGAAGAAGATACAGCTCATTTAAAATTTAAGAAGGTCTTCAAACCAATAACAGATCCACTAGAAACATTAATTAAAGCGAATGATGTAATTAAACCAATATTTGACATTTCAAGAGATGACAGTAACTCGCTTGAAAGATATAGCTCATCAGCAGATTATGTTCCAGAGTATGAAAGTTTTAAAGAATGTTTAAAAGTAGATTCAAATGAGGATTCTGAGTGTTATAAAGACGTTCTTTCAAGAAATCCTTTTAAAGATTCTAATGATACACTGATTTCACTGAATAAGGAAGATATGATGGAAATCTATGATAATATGAATGTCCCATTTGGGATACGAAGTGAAAATAAAAAACTAATGATGGGGAATAGCAAGGTTACGTTTTCTCTTACAAATAAGACCTGTAATTCACCCAAAACAAATATAGTCACTATTGATAAAAGGCCCTATGAATTAACACCAGGTCTAAAGGAACTTTTGGTACGCAGTAAACCTAAACTTAATTTGGTCACTGAACAAGATAAAATGGTCTATAAAGATATGCTTCATAATACACACGCGCATAAACGAGACTTTCATCCTAATGGTCAAATAAAAGGTGATAAAAGTTTAAAAAATCGTGAAATTATTAAACCTTTGTTTTCGCAAAATAGTTATGTTCAAGATGAAGGAGAGATAATAAAGACAAAAAGCGGTGGCTTTTTACCTAAATTAAAAAAATATAAAAGTAATACCGATTACGTTTACTGGGATGACCCGAATGAACTGATTGAAAGGTTGAAACTTCTAATTGCTTCAAAAAGTGCTGGTAATACTAATCATGACAATGAAATTATATCAATTATAGAAGAGTTAAAAGAAGCTGATATTATAAAAGACTAGAAAGCTTTGGGATGTTCTCAGTTATCAAAGTTGTATGCAACATGAATGAACCTAAAAATAATAATTCTGTTCGTACGAATATAACTGAAAGTAACGTAAGTGTGGAACTTGTTGAGATTAAAAATACTACTGAAGAGCAAATCGAAAAACTGAAAGTTAATACTTGTGTGCAAATAGATCAACTGAATAAACTGATTTCAATTTTAAACGATAAAGTAAGAAAACTTGAAAAAAATATTGTGTTGAAAGAAATTTCTGGAAAATTAAATAAGCATTATGAGCAAAGTAGATGTCATAAATGAAATTCATAAATGTGCTAGAGTCAACTTTCCAAGAAGACAGGTCATACTTAAAGATATCGATGATCTCTGGCAAGCAGATTTGATGGATATGCAAGCAATTTCAAAAGTGAACGGTGGAGCCAAATATATACTAGCAATCATAGACACTTTTTCTAAATATGCTTGGACAGTTCCTTTGAAACAAAAAAATAAGGAAGAGGTGTCAAAAGCATTTGAAAGTCTATTGCTTAAAGGACGTGTTCCAAGAAATTTGCAAACAGATCTAGGAAAAGAGTTTTATAATAATAAACTCAAAAATATTGTTACGAAGTACAATATCAATCACTATTCAACGTATTCTACTAAAAAAGCCTCAATTGTTGAAAGATTAATAAGGACATTAAAAAATAAATTATACAGAGAATTTAGTCTTAATGGTAATTATAAGTGGATTAATGGAACGCTCAACAAAATTGTACATGAATACAATAATACTACTCATAGAACTGTGGGACAACCTCCAGCTTCTATAAATCATGACAATAAAGCAGACATACTACAAAGATATATTCGTATGGCCGTATGTAAGAAAAACACTAAGTGTAGAAAGTTAAGTGTTGGTGATTTTGTAAGAATAAGTAAATACAAAGGATGTTTTGATAAAGGCTATTATCCTAATTGGTCAACAGAAATATTTAAGATAAAAACAGTACAAGAAACTAATCCGTTAACTTACTTGATAGAAGATGCAAGATGTCGACCGATACTAGGAGCGTTTTATGCTCAAGAACTTCAAAATACCAGACATCCTGATTTGTACTTAGTTGAAAACGTATTGAAAAGAAAAGGGAATCAAGTTTATGTGAAGTGGCTCGGACTTCCTACTAGCGAGAACAGCTGGATAGATAAAACAAATGTATTTTAAGGGCGACAATAAATAAAAATAAAAATAATATGTATTTAAGCAAATACACATATTTTTCTATTCATTACGTATTTGTTCTTGAAACAAAAAAGACTTATTTTTTTACTTATTAAATACGTTTCTATTACTTTGTGGGAAAAAAATAGCAATGAAGACCACACAAGTTATTACAGATAATAAAAAAACAGTTTCATCAGCATTGAAAAAAAACATCAATAAAGTAAAAACAGGAGCTGGTTTTAATAAAACTCTTAAAAAAATTGTTACCCATACTAAAAAGCACATTACGAAATTAAAACCCTCATGTAAGAAAACATTGATGGAATTAGCATACGCAGCAGCTAAAGAATTTATATCAGATTCACCAATAAAATTACCCAGGATTATACCAGTACCAAAAACTGGAGGATTTCTTCCTTTAGTACCAATATTTGCTGGATTATCTGCTGCTGGCAGTTTAGCAGGAGGTGCTGCTGGTATTGCAAAAGCAATAAACGCATATAAAACAGCTAAGAAGCAATTGTGTGAAGCAAAACGACACAACAATGAAATGGAGGCGTTATTCATTGGAAGAGGATTACATCTCAACCATTACAAAGATGGTTTAGGAATTTATATAACAGAGAAAAAAAACTGAAATCTCGGCTACCTAAAAGAGCTTTAACCAATATTGATATAATGAAACACTCGAATAATATTCCATTCTTTCGAGGTGTGTTTATGAGAGATAAATTACCAGATGAAGTATTACCGATAGAATGTGGAGTGATCAATCTTGACTCTTCTGAAAACTCTGGTACTCATTGGGTAGCCTATGGCAAGATAAATGAATATGTAGAATATTTTGACAGTTATGGTAACTTAAAACCTCCAAAAGAATTTATGAAGTATGTCGGAAATAATATTCAGTATAATTATGAAAACGTTCAACGTGATCATTTGTATAATTGTGGACACTTGTGTTTAAAATTTCTTAAGTCATTTTGGAAAGACAGTAAACTAACATAGCAGAGAGTTGTTATTATTTTTATTAATGCCAATGAATGTCTTTGTAACGTAATAAGAACGAGTTATAAAAGGTTATATTTTGGTACTGTACACACATTCTTAGATTGCCTGTGATGATAATCACTACTCACATTTAAAAGAATAATTTAGCTAAATTTAATAATAGTAATACTACCTATTTGTTAATTTTGAATAAAACAACATGTTAATTTTTAATAAAACGTTTATCGTGAGGAACGCATGTAATATTTCACTTCCTTTTTCCAAAGAAGCCAGACGTGTCAACGCGATAAAAATTAAAAGACGAATTACAATTACTAAAGAAAATAAAAGATTTCTCAGACACATTGGATTAAAATTAAAATTATAACAACATGCTTCAAATAACAGATTTAGTGCAACATGATAACTCTATTGAAAGTTATGAGATCCATAGCTACAATCCGTATAGTACCAGTTTCAAAGAAAATGATGAAATCAGAATACCCATTCATCATCAAGATTTGTATGTATTACCCTGCAACAGTTCCATTTTTATAGAAGGGTACGCAAGTGTATCTACTAAAGATCCAGCAGGGAAAACAATAAAAAAAGATGTTGATTTTATAAATAATCCAATTTCATATTTGTTTCAAGATATTAGGTATGAAATAAATGGTGTTGAAATTGATCGCATTAAAAATGTTGGTATTACAACAACCTTAAAATCGTTTGTCTCTATGAATGAAGGTGAAAGTAAAGCTGCAGCAGTCTGGGGATGGAACTTAGGTGGTATGAAAATAAGAAACGGATATTTTAGTGTTATCGTGCCATTGAACCGAATACTAGGATTTGCAGAGGATTATAACAAAATAATAATCAATTGTAAACATGAACTTATATTACAACGAAGCAGCTCGGCATTGAACTGTGTGCTTATAGACAAAAATGATAACGTAGAAATAGATATACAAAAATTACAATGGCGTGTCCCGCATATTAAAGTTTCTGATCGTAATAAATTGTTATTGCTTAAAAGCCTGGAGAGAGATCGTTCTATGCAGATAGCATTTAGAAATTGGGATTTGTATGAATATCCATTACTACCAAGAACAACGAAACATTCCTGGTCAGTAAAGACAACTTCCCAGCTAGAAAAACCGAGGTTTGTTATATTTGGTTTGCAAACAGCTCGGAAAAATAGTAAAACTAGAAGTTCTTCGATATTTGATCACTGCAATGTTAGCAATATTAAATTGTATTTGAATGCTCAATACTATCCGTATGACTCACTTAATCTGAAATTTGATGAAGGTAAATACAGTATATTATATGAAATGTACGCTAATTTTCGTCAGTCGTATTACAACTTAGGCATTGATCCATTGCTTAGCTTAAACCAGTTTAAAGAAATTGCTCCGCTTTTTGTGATTGACTGTTCAAGACAAAACGATTCACTTAAAATTGGACCAGTTGATGTGCGATTAGAACTTGAATGCTCTGAAGATATTCAAGATAATACATCTGCCTATTGTTTAATAATAAACGATCGACTGTTTGAATACAAACCGTTGAGTAATATTGTGAGAAAACTATCATGAATGTCATTGTAGATGTTCAAGGGTTTAAGAGTGAAGGAAACGAGTTTATTCCAAAAGAAATAGCATTAATGTACAAAGGACAGATACAAGTGCTGTTGATAAAACCGCCACGATCATTTTATGACTTGACGAAGAAAGAACGGTTACAAGTGGCATGGATTGAAAAAAACAGAGGAATAAACTGGAGCGAAGGCTTTGTACCTTATTTTAATTATAAAGCATATTTTGCCAATTTTTTTAAAAATAAATCTTTGTTTACTAAAGGAAACGAAAAAGTGTTATGGTTAAAAGATATATTCCGAATTAGTAATGTATACAATTTAGAAAGTAAAAACTGTCCAAGTTTGGTAACTTTATATAACAATTATTCAGATTCATCTGACATTGTAAGTTGTATTCATCATACCAACATATGTGCCTTAAAAAATGTGTTTTGTCTGAATAAATGGTGTGAAGAAAATAAAGTGTTCTGTAAGTAAGATAAGATAAGAACGATTCATGACTATATAATATTAATACTACTTATAAATCGAAAGGTGAATGTCTAATCTATTAAATAACCTGTTTTCTATTCTAGTAAAATGTAGATAATAGTAATGTAAGAAATGTATCATTACTTAAAGATGTGTCCAACATAATATTTTTATTATTATGTAGAAATAAATATTTCAATTTATCCTACTTATCTGTTTTATTTCTTAAACACTAGCAATATTAATATAACTGCTAACCACCATCGAAAGTTCATACTTAACAGTTTGTTATAATGAGCAGTTCATATTGAACTGCTCGGTTTATTTACACACATGAACGATACTGTGGAGTATGCTACACTACTACTATACAGGATTTTACTGAAAAACAAAAATTACTGTATATACAGCTCTAGAATATTGTTAGTAGACCATTTTATATCTTGATGAAGAAATAGTGGTTACAAGTCATAAACTGAAATAATGATGTAGGTGACGATCTTGAATAGATGTCTCATTTCAGTCTGAATGCAACAGTCACTTCGAATAGATGCAATTGAATACAATTAACATTTGTCATGAATAGAAATTCTGAATGTTGAATAGTCATAGGGATATTTGAATGGTTCAACAATGAAATATAGGGTATTCAGATCTGATTACTGATCTGAATACCCTATATTTCAACTACTGAGAGATTCCCCTAACTTGAAAATGATCCGACCTCTGGTAGAAGTCGTGCTACTATTCCACGCCGGGTGTTTGGCATTAAGATCCCCCGCCAAGATGACGGAGTCACTTATACCGAAGAGGGCAGTGAAGTCCTTTTGGAGAGAGATGGGATCCTCCGGACCATTCTTGTGGAATATAAGCAGAGATGATGGTGATCGGTTGATGACCAGTTATGCCGAGCCGACAGATAGAGGTCTCCAGATGGGAGAAGAGAGAAGGTGGGTCTATAGGGATGCAATACAAAGATTTCCTAAAGTATATTACTGTGCCACCCTTGTGGCATCGAGACCTGTCATTGCGAACTAGTTTATAGTTGGCAATATTCGGGTTTCGGTGATGAGGTTTTAAAAAGGTTTCCTGTATGAGGAGGATGTTCATCGCGTTGACCTGAAACGCCATTTGCGTTGAAAAAGCCTAATTTAAGGGATTGCGGTTGGTTACTGTTAACTCTCGTATTATCCATTGAGAATTAATAATTGAGTGAGTGTAGAACTTGCGCGATCTCGGGATACGCGCTGAGGATTTCCATAAGGCGAAGTGCGTTGCCGTTGGCAGCAACGATTTCTTCCGCCATTTTATCCGCGGCGGTGGTGAAGAGAGCCGCGTATGTACTTAATATAATTTTGGCGCTGTTCCGGCCCTGGGTTCCCTGGAGAGGCCGTAGGGGCTGCGGGGGCTACCAAAGGCGCTGGGATGGCGGAAGCCATCAGCGCTGGAAGTTGAGCGGGTTGCGCTGTTGTTCGGGTTTAGAGGGCACCGAAGCTGCGGGAGCCTTCAGGTGATTTAGGTTAGCCCAGGGAGACGGCCTCTTCGAGGCGGGTTGTGCACTGGCCGGATCACCGCCCTGGGACCTGGAGGCGAAGGTGCTCGCGTCACTGTACCGGTGGCGCGAGGAAGCGCGGGAGCGGGGCGAGCGACCGATGCAGCAACATGTCGAGCAGCGTCGGTTGCAGCTCCGCGAGGTCCTGGTAGCGGAATGGCGGGTGAGGCTGTCACGCCCTACCGCCGGCCTCAGCACCATCGAGGCGATCCGGCCAGTGCTCGACCGCTGGCTCGGGAGAAGGCACGGCTCCCTGACGTTTCGGGCGTGGCAGGTGCTCTCGGGGCATGGTTGCTTCGGGAAGTACCTGTGTCGCATAAACAGGGAGCCGGACGCCCGGTGTCACCACTGCGTCGACTGCCGGGAGGACACGGCGTGGTACAAGTTGGCAGAGTGTGCCGCTTGGGAGGAGCCGCGCCGTGCCCTCATCACCGAAGTAGGCAGTGACCTGTCGCTGCCGACCGTAGTGAGTTCGATGCTTGGCAGCGTCGAGACCTGGGACGCGGTGGTTTCCTTCTGCGAGACGGTCATCTCGCGGAAGGAGGCTGCGGAAAGGGAGACAGAGATCTCGACTCTCGACCCGTCCCGCAGCAGACGCACCGGGCGTCGGAGGAGGGCGGACAACGTCCTCTTCCGGCCCCCCTAAATGGGTCCAGGGGCGACGGATTCGGGGACATCCGTCGCCCCCCAGCATCAGGACCGAGAAGGCGGCGCCCGTAGTGTTCCGCGTGCGCGTTTCGCGAGTTTAGGAGACAAGGACTTAGGGGCTTTCGGACAGCCCCGATAATTTGCCGGGTGGTCGGATTGGCCGCAGAGGACGCAGCTCGGAGGCTCAACGCATTGTTCCCTATCCTTAGGACAAATACCCTGAAGACACAATACATAATACTTACATAAAAACTAGACATAAATAAAAACATATAAAACCAGCACACACACGTAGTAATCAAAATTATAAAATCAGTCCGTCTCCGAGACTATACTTGTCGCACACAAGCAAATAAACACGTACACGCACTATACTAGCACACACAAACACGTTCACAGTGTAGTTCGCTTCTTAATCGCTAGTTTGTGTTCCCCACAAAGAGAAAAATCAGTATTGAGGGTATCTTGGTGTCAAATTGGCCAGCTGTATTAACTAAATTTATATGTACAACACTTTTGCTACGAGTATGTTAACAGTTGTTCGTGTACGTTGTTGTTGTGGTTTTACTTAACAGTCTAAATCTGCAAGCTTCATCATTACACGACGATTATTTATGTTAAAATTAAACTGTATAATGTTCTTATGAGAAATAAAGATTCTTTAAACGTAACAAATTCCATCAGTATTTCGAAACATCTTCGGTATCCGATTTCATCCTCCATTGTCTTGTCCCGTTCATGCTGAAATTCTCTTGAATACTAATTATGTCAAACTTTATAATCAACATTTCGGTCTCGTACTCCTGAGATATTTAATTACGCAATGCGACGTCGAGGTATTCACATTTCGCGTTTCGACTTTACAAACAGATAAATAAGAACAGACCCGGAATAAATAAATTAGGAATTGTTTATGGGGCGAGACTCTTTAACAATTTATTGGTTTATGTGCAGAACTGCACATAAACCAATAAATTGTTGAAGAGTCTCGCTCATTACAAGTTGGTAAGAAGTGTCTGCTAGATTGCTAATGTTTTTAAATGTTTGGTATATCTTTGAGAACTGTTACCCATAGGGCAAGATATTTTTTTGAATATTAAATGACTTGATATTTGTGTGTACATATTGCTCGCAGAACAGATGCACTCTAACTCAAGACAATGTTAATGTTCTTTCTCCAGAAATAGCTTACGTACTGACAGGTTTTATGAGTTCATAGAATGATTTATTTTATTTGACTATTTATGTCAATTTAGTTTAATTGAATAATTATTTATTATTGACATAATCTACTCATTTCAATGTTTTTTTGTATGAGTTGTGTTGCAATGGTTAACTAGCGACTTCGACATTTAATCATATTATTCCTGCCTGAGCAACCGTCAGTAAATTCGTCATGCTGCCTTAAATGTCACTGCTTGTGGTAGCGTCGGGTTGCCTCCATCCCTAAAAATGGTGAGGGTTCCACTGCTGATATTTTCGTTATGCTCGTGAGCAGTGTGCTGCTAGCGATGCGGGTCATCTTGCTGACCTATTATTGTTATTTGTAAATACCTGTTTTTTATTTTACTTCGTCTCGCTGACCTGTTATTGTTATTAACTGTTTTATTTATTTTACTATGACGGCCCTAAGTTTATAAACTGTGACTTCAAGGTATACCTATAATGCAGGATAGCATGTGTACGCGGGCACGTCATTAATACCTGTAGGCTTTTATTTAGATATTAAGTTCTGTTTACGTAATTATTAATTATTTCTGCTTGAATACAGTTTTCAATGTGTTGTATGATGTTAAATTGGTGTGTACTTGCTGACATAGCAAGTAATTATTTAATTTAATGTACAAAACATTTATGTTTCGTAATGTTAACTACTTGCTATTGTATAGAACTACCCAGCAAAGCTGACTGTTTAGCTAGAAGAACTGCTAGCTAAACAGACAGCTTTGCTGGGTAGTTTTCCACTTCTTCTTCTAAGCTAAAGCACTAGGAAGTGGTGAAGATCGGGCATTTTGGGGGACTGTCTTAAGTAATTTTGACGTTCAAAAACTGGTGACTGCGTACTGGAAAACGTAGCGTTGAAAGGCCTTCCTCAAGGCAAGGTGGTCCGATGACGTTGTGAAGCCAAAGTGGCGGTACTTGGGGTAAGCATATGTCCAGAAGTGAACGTATTTCGGCTGAAATTATGATTAAGAATTGTTCGACGAACTTTCAAGATTTTCGTTATGTGTATTTTTTTCCGGCATCCCTACACACAGTGTACAGGAATTTAGAAATTAGGATTTATTACATATAAAATTCTTTCAGTTCAACATTGTAAGATTATACAATACGCAGTGACTGGTCAAATAGTTTTCATCATCACTGACCGCCATTTATTTCTATGTAATGCTGAGTATTTGTTTCCGAGGAACGTCAGTGAAAAATGAAAATTAATGTAACGAAAACTTGAGGATCCGGTCTTGTTTGTAGTCAGCAATCTGGTTCATATCACAAGTTCAGTAAACGTCTTGCTCAAATAGTGCTTTTTTCCACAGACGTAAAACTGAGTTTGCTAATACATCCCGTGATGAAATTATTGCTTTAAAAAAAAGTCTATAAATTCAAACACAGCATCAGTATGCATAACTTTTAACAATAGAAACAAAATTTTTATTCAGTGAGGAGTCTGTCATATAAACACAATTTTTGCTTTATGTCATTATGGTTTCTTTCCAAATGGAAAGAAACCATAATGACATAAACACAATATTTTTTTTTGTGACACAATATAAATATATTGTGTCACAAAAAAAAATATTGTGAACGACTTCCACGTGCATAATGAGTATTCTGTGAGGTGGAGCATGGCAGTCACGTTAGATGAGTGTACCAGAATCGTGACTTATTGGAACTTGGGCGGAGCCAGCGTGAAACAGTTTCTTTGTCGACTGTTCAGCGGGTAGTCCAGCGGTACCGAGAGACCGGATCGCACTTTCGGAGACCAGGAAATTGCAGGCCAAGATGCACAACGGCCAGGGATGACAGATATCTGGTGGCTACAATGCTCCGAAATCGTTTTAAAAGTTTGGAGTTGCAGTTGGTCTAAAAAACCACTTTATTCGTTTTGGTGGTAGCAATTTTAGCGCACAAACAGTGAGGAGACGTCTTGCTGAGGCAAATTTGAAACCATTAAGGTCCGCAAATGGCCTCAAACTGGAACTACAACATCGAATTGCAAGACACGTGCGCGAGCACCAACACTGGACACTGGACGATTGGTCTAGGGTAATGTTCACGGACGAATCGAAATTCATGCTTTACAAGCATGATAGTAGGCAGTTGGTGTACAGAAGACCAGGGGAACGCACAACGAATCAACTACATAGCTAACCCGACAGACGGTGTCCTCTCCAAATGCTAGTTCCCATACGGTGTCCTGTCCAAATGCTAGTTCCCATAGAAAAAAGGACTATCCGTTTTTATCGAATTTTAAACATTTTATAGAAAACTTTTCTAACTTTTCTTTCCATAAAACTTAATTCGGTCTGAAATTAAATGATACGAAATGAAATGTAATTAAATTAAATGTTTGTTTCCGTAAGTAGATCTTTTAAGACACTTCTAAACGTCAAAATTTTGTGGGTTTCCTAGGCATTTCCTAGCTGAATGATCCCTGAGAAGAAATGCCGTAACAAACTCAGAGGCCATGGACTCTTATAAAGTCCAAACATTCTATTATAAGGGTTTTATGTGAGTATTACAATACATGACTGTCCTGAAGGGCCTTTTGAAGAAAGAGCCATTACAGCTTTGATTTGACATGTCCCAACAGACGACATGCATGCATCAGTCATGTCATCGTGTCGCTCAACCCTATTTTAGCTCAACGACCCGTCACACGACGCTACCATATCTGCAGGACATTTGCGTAGGCCGCCAGACAGTTTATGTTGTTATTTATTCAATCTAGCCTGAATGGTACTCACAAATACAGTCAGTGTTCTCTTTAAATGTCATCAAAAATCTCATTACGGCTGCTACGAACATTAAAATAAAAAAACTTTTCAGCCGTTCCGAACAAAAAGTATTTCTTTTATAGGGGGTCCGTACCTTTGACTAAGCCACTGCTGTCTGTCAGTCTGTCCGTCAGTGAGCTGAAGCTGTAGCTCTCATGATTCGTATTATGTAGACAGTTCACAACGTGTGTATTTCTATGGCCGGTCTATCAACAAAGAATAAAAATCAAATAAAGTTACAAAAGAAAAAAAACACGTTTCTGGTATGCAAGTTGAGAAAACAATATATCATGTATAATATTAATTTATCATTTGTTTTCTCTTCACAAAACTGACTTTAAGTTAACGCGTACAACAAATGTTTCAGCTGTATTCCACTTTTGTGAGAGACTGGTGCTTGATATAGGTTTTTGGAGAAAAACCTGTGCTACAGGCCCTCCACGGCTATAATTAGCTTTTACAAAGATACCGTGCAGGAGTCGAAGATTAAACAATATGAATAACAAAAATAAAAACTTTACACAAATTAAATAAAAAGTCATAACAATAAAGAATACCTACCTATAATTCTGCAGAAGTATTGAGTCATTTCAGACCATGTGTGAGTTAGTGTTTATCTGGTGTGAAGTGTTAGACTAATAGGTGATTTAAGTGAGTAATTCATATGAGCATCAGAGTGTGTGAGTTTTGTGGAGTGAGTGCAGTAAGTTGTTTTTTCAAGGAGTTGAGGAACAGCTATGTATGTTGGGGTTGGTCGAAATTATTTTTATTTCAGAACGGTCACAAGATTCTCAGTTTGATCATAGTCTAGAGTTTTTAAGTATTTTTTTTATTTCTTTAATGCAGCTTGATTAAGTTTTTGGATATAGGTTTAGAAATTTATTCAATTTATTTTATAGATAATGCCCAAGGAAGCAAAAGAATCTTTTAGGGAGTGTTGATTTGAATTGAGCCGTGGGACATACTCTACCCTTTCGTCGTTTCGAGAAAGATGCTAAAGAGCATACCAGGCCGCTCAGGAAATATTGCGAAAAAAAGTTTTTATGTATGAGAGACTTGCCTGTTATCGATAGTCTATTTTGAAAATGTGTTTTTTTGTAAGTAAAAATAGGTACGTTCTCATTTCTAAAGAAGAATGGCGAGGATGGACCCGCGTTATTTAAAAAATTACGGAGCACCGTTCACGGGCAAGTTTTATATTAATTATTATTACATGTTTATAGGAATTCTGTATAAAAACACAGTACTCGCGCGCGCGCATTATGAGGCGGTCGCAGATCAAGTACTAAGAACATGTCTGTGATAAATGTGAAATCGTTAAGTGCACTACGTGTAATATTGTTATTTCGGAGATCCTTAAGGAATAGGTATGACGCAGTGGACAACTAGAGTCTTGTGCTGCAAGGATTTGTGCGTCCTCGTTCTAGGACGAAGAGATTGATGAGGCAAAGAAGCTGTTATTTACTTCTACAAAAACACTGCAAAAACTAGTGTCAAGGCGCAAGAATAAAATACCGAAGGACTTGGAGGATATGATTTCTGTTTTTTTTTACTATGGATCCAGAGCAAATTCCGATATTTGTGGCCTATGATCTACATTAGTTACCGCCGATTTGTTTCTATCATGTTGACGTGACTTAGTTATTATAAGACGTATTGGTAATAAGGGCCGACATTAATGACATCAAAGAAAATTACGTGACTAAAAGGGAATTTGAGAATTTAAAATCAAATTCGAAACAATTGCACAATCAAAATTATAGCTCGAACGTAAATGTCAAAAGAGGAGGGTATGTCGGAATGTAACAGCTGATGTTCAAATTCAACCGAATCTTACCCGTACGGTGATGAGTAACGAACGAGCAAGCGATGTGCCGTGCAATCCTTCGCGCTCACTGCAGGGCCGAGAGCCCGAGACACAACTTCAGACGATTTCCGTCACTCCGGAAAACTCGACTGTCATTGATAACGACGACTCCGTACTTTTTGAGCAACAACGAACCATGGCGCAAATAGTAAGCAATGGCAAGTTGAACGAAAATAAGCGGAGAGATGAATGGACGTTGGTTCAAAAACGGAACAATAATAAACGCTTTGCTAGGATGACAGGAAAAGCTATTTCTAATGTGACGGGAAAATTTAGAGCTGCTGAATTATTGTTCCTATCGCATGTCAGTAAAGAGACTACGGAAACTAACATTTGTGAGTACATAAAGCTGAAGTTCAATGAAATAGTTACTTTAGAGGAAATTAATATGAAGAAAGAAAGGCCTTACAATGCTTTCAAATTATATGTACCAAATCTCAAAATAGGCACTTTCTAGGATGATAACGCATGGCCGGAAGGTAGAACCTTCAGACGGTTTATTCATTTCAAGAATAGCAGAGGCGCCATGTCGGTGATTAGGGACGCAAATAAACAACTCACATAATGGATACAGTATTTAGAAATGTGAAATTTACGACATTCAATTGTAAGAATATTGTTAGATCAGCTGATTGCGTGCGAGAATTATGTGAAGTTAGTGACGTCGTAGCTTTACAAGAGACCTGGCTGCTTCCTCATGACGTAGCATACTTGGGCAATTTGCACAGTGACTTCGCGTTTACTGGCAAATCAGCCGTTGATACATCAGCCGGTGTTTTAATTGGAAGACCTTACGGTGGAGTGGCCCTGTTGTGGAGAAAGTCTATGTTCCAAACGGTAACAGTGTTGTCGTACCAAAGTGATCGCCTAGTAGCTATTAAAATTGATTATGCGGATAGTTCTCTATTGGTTTTCTCAGTGTATATGCTACTACTACTCTACCGAAAATCTAACAGTGTTTACTGACTGGCAGTGAGATAATAGCAATATGTGAGAATAGTGATACGGAGTGTGTATTTATTTTCGGCGATTTTAATGCGCGTCCCGGTGAACATTTTGCAAGCGAGTTAATGACGGTGTGTGCGGAGCAAGTGTGGTCATGTGTGGACATGGAATTGTTACCACAAGACACGTATACGTTTGTAAGCACGGCGAATGGTGCATCACGATGGCTAGACCCCTGTGTCGTGAGTAGTGCTGCGAGACATTTAGTTGTGAAAGCGTCCGGTGTGTATGATGTGTACTTATCTGATCACATTCCGGTGAAAATTGAATGTTATTTAAAATTAATTATACCCAAATTATTAACTAGAATAAATAAATGTATTAAAGTTATATGTGGTGAAAGGGATAGTAATACTCGTATAATTATTGAATACTCGGGCTATTGTCATTCCAAATTCAAACTTATTGACTTTTCTATGGATTTCCTTAATTGTGCTCATAGAATGTGTTCTGATACTCACCACTTCACACTATTGAACCAGATGTATTCTAGTTTGGTTAATATATTAACAAAGGGTGCAAATAATCGAAGAAAATTTGTACCTGGTTGGAACGTGCATGTTCGTGGTGCTCACGGGGAGGCTCGACTGTGGTATCAAAATTGGCTTTTGCACAACACACTCAGGACGGGGTATATTTAGGTTAATATGTATAATGTAGGTTTCGAATATTTAAGAGCAAACTAAAACACTGTCAATATAATGAACAGCAAATAAAAATGGACTTAATAGCAAATAGGTAGGCCTCTGGTGTGGGACGCAACCTGTGTCGATACCCTTGCTCCATCTCATGTTCCTAGCACGGCGAACTGTGCTGGCGCTGCTGCTGCGGCTGCTGAGACCCTCAAGCGGCGCAAATACTGTAACCTTATGGGTAACTACAGTTTTGAGCCGTTTGGGGTCGAAACGCTCGGGTCATGGGGCCCGCAGTGCGCATCTAATTTTTAAACAAATTTCTCACCGACTAGTCGACACTTCACGTGACCAGAGGGCTGGGTTGTTCTTTGGACAAAGAATTAGCATTGCCATTCAGCGTGGCAATGCTGCCAGTCTTCTAGGCACTTTTCCAGATGACAGCGATGCGGACGAGTACTTCGACGCCTGAGTATTTTTTATATTAATTTGTATAGGTAGTTAGTTAGTTATTTAGTAATTTAATTTAGTTATAAATATGTTGTTATGTTTGAAATAAAAAGTTTGTGCATATTTAAAATAAATAGCAAATAACCATTCATCATTTTAAGAAACAGTTTGGGTCATTTTGGAAGTCCACAAATCTCCTGAATCTAAGGTCGAGCCGCCCAGTGAGTGTAGCGGTTTAAACAACAATTTAAGTTTGATTCACTACTTAGAGATCAGACTCAGATGTTCGAAGCTGAGGCCGTCTCGGGTGACGTTACCGTCCACTTCACTGCAAAACAAGTTGCATTGGCGATCTCGGGAAGGAAAGGAAGTAAATCGCCCGGCCACAACGGTCTTAACATGGAACATCTGAAACACGCCGGCGTACACCTGCCGCGAGTGTTGGCCATGTTTTTTTATATAAAAAGATAAAAAGCAGTCAGCTTTGAAATATTGGACCAATGAGGAACACGGAACGACGAGAAAAGGTTGGTAAAATACAATCTCGACGGCGACCATAAATAATGTAAGTATTGAATATAATTATTAAAGAATTCTCCACAAAATGTACCTAGTACAATAATACGAGTACTTATATAGAAACTGTTTAAGTATGTTTAAGATTTTCCTATGACCTCTTCCGATATTTTACCATTTTTACATCTCGAACACGAATTTAGTTATTTTTCCAACCTTTGTGTTAGTCACTGCTACTATACTGCCTATTGTTAAAAATAAAACCGGAGATGCCTCTGACATTTCCAATTACACGCCTAAATCATTGGCAACTGTCATATCCAAGGTGCTGGACAACTGCTTGGCAAACAGTTATCGAAGCATATTATGTTGAAAGACAATCAGTTTGGCTTTAGACCAGGGCTCTACACTGAGAGTGCTATTTTATGCCTCAAGCAGACTGTTAAGTATTATACTGACAGGAAAACTCTTGTGTTTGCCTATTTTCTGGATTTGTCAAAGGTATTCGATCTCGTTAATCATAAAACACTGTGGCGTAAGCTACAAGAAGAAACTGCCACGTTTCTTCGGAACTACCGTAAGCCTATCAACCGAAACCAAATACCTAGGCATCTATTTAGACAAACAGCTGAGTTAGGCAAAACACACCAACTACATCACTACAAAAGCTAGCATATCTCTGTGGCAGTGCAAGCGAATGTTTGGCAGAAACTGGGTTTAACCCCAAGGTCACCCAAGGTCACCTACTGACTATATACTACTGTCATTCGACCAATTGTCACGTACGCCTCGTTGGTCTGGTGGCCTAGGACAGACCTGAGCACAGCCCAAAGAGATCTCAAAACACTGCAGCGATTTGTTTGTGTAGCAATCACTAGCTGCAAGAGAAATTTATCCACTGCTGCCTTACAAGCAATGCTTAGGCTGCCACCCCTACACCTCATCGTGCGGGAGGAGGCGACCCTGGCTGCCTTCAGGCTCCATTTATCGGGAGCCCTAAGCAAAGATTCTAGGGTCAGGCACATACGCATAAAGGAGGATGCGGTCAAACGACAACCAATGTTGGCTTCACCCTGCGACAAAACCTCGAAGAGACACTACTTTCAAAAGCACTACAACATCGTACTCTCAGAAGAACAGTCAGACTACTCAGGCCCAAATGAGCTCCGACGGCTCAAAGACCGGATCTGGGACCGGAGTCGGAGTCTTCTCACATGACCTCAACATAAACATATCAAGTCCGGTGGGAATGTTCAACACCGTCTATCAGGCGGAGTGTGTGGGCATTATACAAGTGGCGTATGCCACAGAAACCAGGAAAGTTACGGACACCCATATATGGATACTCTCCGACAGCACTTCAGTCCTCCAATCATTGGGGAAAAAATATATTAACTCGAGTATAATACTAGAATGTCACAATGCTCTAGAACGAGTAACGGTATCCAACCGCAACACAGTGACACAGCGATGGATAAAAGGACACAGCGGATCACTAGGCAACGACGGATCAGCTCCGTCGTTGCCTAGAACTAGCCAGGAGAGCATCCAGCACTTCGGCCTGTGGGCCTGAACTCATCATACCCATCCCCTTCAACCAGATACGAAGGTGGCTGCAGGAGACCACCCACACTCAAGCCAAGAGGTGGTGGACCTCGACACCAGGCTGCAGGCAGTCCAAGGAAGCTTTGACATCCCTAGATGGCAGGCTAACCAGACGTTTATTACCCCTGGACAGAAATGGCCTGCGCCTGGTGAAGGGGACCATCACAGGACACTGCTCGCGAAGATCGCGAGCTCTCGCACTGAAATATAACCAGCATATTCCTGGCACCAGGTATTTTCACTTCTGATCGTGGTATGGACGATATTATATATAAAACGACAGCCGCACCGTCAGCTGTTAAACTTTCGTTAAAGTACACTCGTAAGAATTGTTTTCAAAAGTTGTTGCCCCTTATGTACGCCGATTCCAAAATAGCTAAGATTCTTAGCTCCACCGCGGCGCATCGTTGAACAGTCACCGAAAAGCAGCATTGCTTGCATTCATACATTTAATTTTGGGCTAAAAACTGGGACGTCTGGCAATGCTGCTTAGTACTGTTGTCGTTTAGGGCATCACAATGGTCATCGATATTCACCAATATCTTTAAAGTCAAAGTCAAAGCATTTATTTCATATAGGCACTAAAAGTCACTTTTGAACGTCAACATTTGCATTTAAAGTTAGTTCAGTGACTTTTTAAAACGGGCTGGATTCCGCGCGGTGGCTTGAAATGTAGTCAACCATTGCGTAAAAGTTTGGGAAACCTCAAAAGCCACTTTAATTAGATCTGTTGTGTATGCTAATAAACCATCCCTAGGTATTAAACGCTGTTTTTGCATCATAAAACCCAAAGCCAGATTTTTGTAATTTTGTCCTGTGACTATAAACGGGTTGAGAATTTCATCTAGTCTGTCTTAACATTATTTTGGTTCTTAAGCAAAGTACCCAATTGCTATGATTTAACTGTTTTGATTATCCTCTGCAGATACATCTTCATTATAGAATTAGTGATTTCACAAAGTCAAGTTTGTGACCAAAACCTAAAGTATAAAACATTAACATTAGTGAATCGAAAATTCGGGGAATGAATCAGGAGGAGGACAATTAGAGAAGCAGTGGTGGCTCAATGGTAACGGCCACAACTTACGAGTGTAGGTCGTAGGTCAAACATCAGAAGCTTTACTTTGTGTTAATTAATTCATCACTACTGCTTCCAAAACGGAAAAGTTTTAGGACATGCCGTTTTCTTCACGATGTTTTCCATCGTGAAGAAAACGGCATGCCCTAAAACCAAACATTCGAAGACATGTGACATTCACTAACCCGCATTGAGCCCGCGTTGCGGATTATGGCTCTCACCGAGAGGAGGCCTGTGTCCCAGCAGTGGAAACATTGTAAGCTGATTATGCTGAATCGCAAATTCTACTCTTTTTCAAATTAATCAAGACAATCAGCAAGTAGAATGCTTTAAGACGTCCCTGTCAACTTAATTTCAAGAAATAATATTAAATTACTTAAAATGGATATAAATTGGCTTTGTAGTTATGTCTAGTTACATCATGAAAATGATCGTCTAGTTACAGGTATAAAGGGGACCACGTCTTTGTTTGCCGAATAAGGAGCAGTATTCAGCATTGAGTTTTGTTGGAAGAATAATCTTATTACCAGAACAATGTAAGCAAGACAATTGTTGAATTTATTTCTGTGGACACGGACAGGTTTATCGGGGTTAAAGTAAAAGTAATGACCACAATAGAGTTAAGAGTACCAACCATAACTTTTTGTTACACACACTTAATAGTATGAATATACAACAAGTCTTAGATCTGGATCTGGGTTAATCCAAAAAGTAGTGAAATCTAATGAGAGCACAAAGAGTGTATTTTACTTAATTAACTATTAAAATTATTATGAAAACGTTGCACAAAACATAGGTGTAATAAGGTGGTGTACCTTAGTAGACCTGCGTTTTGTTCAACGTTTTCTGCTTAACCGTTCGGTTTCACATCGCGCGGTACACACACTGTCGCATAATTCGGTAACAGAGGAAAAAATCGTAAAGGGGTTAAATATAGTTAGAAATCTCCTTATCTATGTTTATTTAACGCCTTTACGATTTTTTGGAGGAGAATCCATTTCATAAGTGCTCCGTATTTTGAGGGTGTTCGTTAATAAACCGAGTGAATGTTTAATTATTTTTGTACTGAAAAGATAAAATAACAACATAATTTGATAATTAAACTATCACATTGTCTACCTACGTGTTTTGAACTTACATTTCTATTTCATATCATACGCTTGGCTTCTGAATATTTATGGTAAAATACCAAATGCTTTCTCTATTGTGCACTTTTTACAGATTTGCCATACAAAAATCAAAATATGTAAAACTCATAATGGCGTGACCTTTGCAATGTTTTTAATTTAGCCTAAGGCCCCTGGTACCAAATGCTTTTGATTATGCTAGGACTTGTAACATTTGTGCTTGTTTATCGAAGTTTTTGGTAACGGACTCTGACGGACGGGTAACGGACTAGACTTCTTACAAATATTTACGCAATCTATCAAAGGCGTTTGAGCTTCTATAAATACACTAACATACTACAAAGTACAGACCACAGACGAAATAACGTGAAGAAGTTAAAAGTTAGCTTCAAATGTGACGTTGTACTTTAACACAAGATACGCGACATATATAATGTTATGCAGCGTATTCTTCTCCATATTCAGTACTTATAATTACTACATTATTGTATCGGTTGCTTGTTACCTCCATTCTGTGCGGAGGGTTATGTAACTCACGTACCTGAAACAATGAAAATGCTTATTAGCTTACTTGGAAGAAAAAGCAATAACCAATAAAAACACAACGAGCGTATAAACGAAATAGTTATCTATTACTATCATGGTGACCAATCTGACCGTCCGTCCTTAAAACCGAAGTGGTGGAGGAATGCTTTGAATTGATACAGGTTGTTCCAATGTTTTCTTTTTACCAGTGTCCATGGAGTTTCTTGCCCGTTCTTCTCCATAGTGACCTACTGCGCTTTGGAATGGGCAACTAGCTTCATATTTCTGACTGACCGATTCCTTGACAATTCAAAAGTGCCTGTAAATGGTTTAATTGAAATAAATGATTTGAGTTTGAGTTTGAGTTTACCGTTAGTTCATTTTCCTACTCTATTACTTATGTTCTGATATAACTGTTAGGTATTATTATTGCTTAATTATAAAACTTTTAAACTATTTAAATAATTTTTATTTAGGTATTTACATTTTGTAGAAAATGTTGCTTTAATTTGTATTTCATATTTTTCTGAGTTATTTTGTCCCTCACTTGATTAATATGGTAAGGTATTCCATACTTTAATGGTCTCTTGCCGTGTTAATTCGTGTACTTTGGAAGTACAAGCATTGATAACGCTACTTGTCCTAATTTCAAATTCTAAATTACCAACAAACTTTCATATTTTAAATTTAGCTCTAAAGAGAGCTAAATTAAAAATAAAAGTTTGAAAACTTAAAAAAATCGTTCCGTCTTATATTTTAAACAGAAAATATTGTATTATAACGTATGAACGGGTACTTCATACGAAGTAGCACGAAAGCACAAGAGGTTGCTTAGTAACTAATTATTAACTAAATTACCCACTGTTATGTTTCGTGTGCCACACCAATGCCTCAAAATCTAGATAATATATCAAATTACTACTGGTTTGTTGATCAAAGCTAGGCGCCATTGGAACGTGATTCCGTTTTCTGTGAAGTGCTATAATATGATAAGGGAGGGTTTCTGTCCTCTTGGGTTCTATCATCAAAATTTCTAAGCTTCTTGAGTATCCACATATCATAATGTAGTTAGTTAGTAGCGGTTACTGTACGTACTAGATACACTTACAGCGCTTGTTCACCGCCACCGTCAACGAGTGCAACGAGAAAGGAGATTATTTTAATCGAATGTGACATCCCGTTGATGGAGTTGCGGTGGACACGCGGCCATAGAAAATGTACGTGACGGCATTTCGGCGCAGTTATGTCGATCTTGTTGACGTCCCGTTGACGTGGCGATGGACAAACGGCCTAACACCTGCTGAACGTGGACGCCGAGCAGTCTGTGATTTGCAATAGCTTTGTTTTTAGTTGACTTATAGCTTTGTGCAGACTACCACAAGACTAAAATAAAAGAAAACATCAATGTTGTCGACATAATAATTTTGGATATGAATATGTCACATGTGTGTTTATTTGGCTTTGTTTTCTCACTTTTTCCCACACATGTGGTCGACATTCTTCTTGTTCTTATTATATTTCTCTCAACGCAAATTAAATTATACTGTTTAAGGAAAATATTTCCAAGGCAATCAATCTTGTCTATTTCATATAATTTATTTGATAAATTAATAGCGACGCAAGTGTGACTAATCCCTGGGTTACATAAAATGAAAGTGCGCTGAATATTACGCTTTATCGATATTTCTTTGATATAAAACCAAACAAATTCGTTAAGTGGATTGAACTTTGGACCAGACGTGTGTTGTGTCTAGTGGGGTACTACCCGGCGATTGATGCCGTTGTATGAAAGATAGTTGCGTTGTAAACTCATCTTGTGCGATGTAGGATTTTGCGTTACGTCAGTTTGTTGCGTAGTTCGAATTTGGCGATGTAGATCGACGTCGAAGTAATGTGTGTGGACCAGATCAGTAGCTAAAAATATCAAATATTTTGCGGTCGTATCCCCAAGGAAACATTGTAACCGAATATAAATAACCCTCTTTCTATCAAAAACAACAAGACAGCAAACATCTTTCCAAAAAGTTATTGTAATAAACATGCAGCATTCAGGAATGTTACGCTTATGGTTTGAATGCGAATAATACCCATAAACGTCAGAGCGAGGTAATAATAAAGTGTTAATCTTATATCTATAACATTGTCTAAGCAGAAAGCTGAAGTAATAGGGGTGAATTTACTTCACACAAAAGCTTAGAAAATCACTGAAACTTCCCAATATCGGCTTTGTGGTGGCCACAAACACACATAAGCCGATTTAGTGAATACTTTACAAACAAATCTTGTGCCTTGATAGTACTGATCTGATCAACAACCTTGAGAATCATTGAACGAAAGCAGTCTCAGTAGACTATGTTAAAATACAAATACAGCATAATACGCATGTCAGCCACGTCAGCCACGTCAGCCTGGACACGGTGGAGCATACGGTGGAGGTCTGCCCAGCTTGGGCGGAGCACCGCAGTGTCCTCGCGGAGGTGATCGGCGGCGGCGATCTCAAGCGTCCGGCCAGCTGCAGCGTGCGGACCAGGCCATGGTACGGAGCGAGAGGGAATGGAAAAAGTCCTTCAGCGAAGCAGTAATGCTTGCGCAGGAGGAGGCGGAGCGCGTGAGGGAGAGAGCCTTGCGCCCTCACGCCCCTAGTCGTCGCAGGAGACGCCCTGGGCGTCGGGAGTCGCCTGCAGATTCCCGGCCACCGTAGGCGCGGGCTTGCGGACGGCAAGCAATGGGTAGCTCGCCGTGCGGTAGGGACCAGGCCCGGGTCGACGGCGCGTCCGTTCCACGCGCGCCTCAAAGAGATGTCAGCACGAAATGACGGGGTCCAATAGGGCCGACGCCTCAGGGTCGCGGGTAATTCGATAAAGTAACCGTGGCCCTGGCACAGGCAACTAAAGAAACACGGGTGGGTTTTAGTCAATAAAAGTCTGACAAGCCCTCCCGCTCCATCCAGAGCGGGAGAAGTCATTTGATGATTTCCCACCCAAAAAAAAAAGCCACGCCAGCCTGCCGTAACATACAACTGACAAACGACTGTGTTACACTTACAGCGGTGGTACCTTCATAGTAGCCAAAAAGCACGGCTTGCCCTAATAAAATTATAATTCTCAACAACAAACGACTGTCGATAGGTCATCATAGGGCTCATCGGATAATATTATTATAGCTATTGATGGTGTTCCTAAGTGGTTTGTTATTTCTGCTATATATCATTGACCTGCTACAACTTGATGCTATCGGGTAGGCAAATGACTCTACAGTCTCGCGTGAGCCAGCAGAGATAAAATCTATTTACGCACTCAGGCATGTATTAGTATAGTTTATTACGGTTCAGCCAGGAGCGAGTGGGCAGTGGTAGTGTAGTGGTAATGGTCCAGCTTACGTGTCGTGGTGCAAACCCAAGCAGGCAATGTGCCTGCTTGGGTAGATGCTTGGGTAAATAGAAAGTATTCGATTTTTTGTATGTTGGTTTACGCTAAAGCACCGCAACGGAATTGGTTAAAATTTGGAAAATGAGCAGACCATGACATGGATAAGGACATAGGATATTTTTTATTCCTATATTTCCAAGGGATCGAGTCTTATGAGGGTGAAACCTCTGGAAGCAGCTACTAGTATGAAATGAAAAGGTAAATTCCATTGTAATAGGTAGTACGATACCCATTTTAAATATATCCAATAATATTTCATAGAGCTCTCAGTCACAGTAACTTTTAGCAGGCCATTGATGTGCAGTGTAATGGAATTTTATATACTCAGCAAAAGCGTAGAATACATTTTCGTATAACTTAACAACACGCGAATAATGAGGGCTTGACATAAGAAAACTAGCAGGCTTTGTTGTTAATCACAGCATATATTTGAATAACTTGACTTTTATTAAATATGTTCTTATGTTCGGATTTGAATTGCGGTGGACGTGGAAAATAAGTAAAACTTATTTTGTAGAGAGCTAATATTAGTTTGTGTAATTTATTTCAACTCCACTGCTCTCAAAACGGTAAAGAAATCATGGTGAAGAAACCAACATGTGCTCCCAGCAGTGGGAACGTTGTAGGCTAATTATGCAGGAGCGACAGTCTGGGGAATCATATTTAGTGAGATAAAAGAGTTCATATTTTAATGCAATATGACTTAAATTTCACCAATGAAACTGAACGCGACTAGCACATATAAACCACATTCAAAATTTGTCAGTGTTGATATTCCACAATATATAATCATTATTCAGTGTTTGTTTTCAACAGTTTTTTTTAACAACCCGTATCCCCACGCGTACGCGTGAACAATTGATGACACTGACATTTATTGAACGCGGTTCGCATTTCTAATTACACATCATTAGAGATTGTTTACGTTTGTAAACAGAGTTATTAAATACTATTGCCGTCTTGCTTAATACAGATTTTCATACATAATTATTAAACATGAACTATGTATTAATTAGAATTATCATAATAGTATGCTAATGGTTCTTTGAAAAGCTTAGTGGATTAACAATTAGTCTTGGGTGATTTAGTACCTAAGTTTTCCCATTATAGTAGTTAAGGGTGGGAATTTAATGAAGGTCTGAATGAAAGATCGAACAACATATGTGAACTAAACTTTAATGAGTAACGAGTAATTGTAGTGTTTAATGTACTTCTAAACTTTGTTACTGGATATTTGAATGGATTTGGATAAAATTTGAAAAATGGGTAAATGACTAACATGACTTGTATTGGAACACACAATACTTTTTATCTCGATATTCTTGTAAGATCGACGTAGCTAGTCTGATATAAACAAAACCTACACTACCCCAAATATTTTCGTACAAAATGATATAGGAATGTATTAATGTATGTTTTCAATTTCAAAACATGTTTGTGGTACAAGCGGAAATGGGTAAGTATCTCGCGGCAACATAAGGTACTCTGAATTAGAAGATTTAGAAAGAATATAGAATAAAGTTTTGTTAATTTCCGCTCCCGCTGGGAGCACCTTGTGTAAATTGTAGGAATGCACAATTGTGTATCTTCTTTATCTTATTAGTTGAGGGGAACCGCTGGTGGCCGGAGTTACAAATTAGGGTACGGGTACTGGGTTATTTTCGTACGGCTTGGTCGCTTAGTTAGTTAGCAAGTTCTATTTTAGGTATACTTTACCCTTTACTGTCGTAGCATAATTTTGGTTTAGGTTCCTTTACCTAGTCATCATCAGACTATTATTTTCCCAAATGTATTGGGGTTGGCTTCCCGTCATATCGCATTCATGCTCCATTCGTTCATTGGTCAAAATGAATTTCCTTTGTCTGTGTTTTTATATAAGACCTTGAACTTTAAACTATGTTTTACAAAAAAATATGATAATAATACCGCATGATTAAGATAAATATGTTACAGTTTCGTAGTGAATTTTGCTAACTCAAGATATCAAGTCTACCGTACTTTACAATTTTACTTACATTTCCGCATTTTATACTTGCAAATTCAACTACGTTTAGTTTGACCCCACTTTAACCCACTACTTCGCTGACGGTTGTTACCTCACCAGTCAACTGACTAGGGTCTCGGCCGCTCGACCCCTGTCACACGCAATAATACAAAAAACTGAAACGGATAGCTAAGTAATAAAAAACTATTTTGTTTGCAAATAAGATTCTGGAGGAAAAATCGTGCTTGTACAGGGTCAATTTAATTTGTAAGAGATTGTAGGAGTCTGTTTAAATAGGGTCGTTTCATAAGACAAATGAAAAATAAAAATACTTCAGGGAAAGTATAGGTAATACGCTTCATTATGTGTTTCATGTGTAAGATTTTTATTTTATAACTCTAAAGGAATATTAACGTAAGACAATGTTTATTATGATCCCATATTGTTTTGAGGTTTCAAATTGTTGTGTATTACGGCTAAAACATAACATAGATGGTCCTTATTCTTATCCGATTACTGAAAGTACCCTACAATCCTGCAAGTCAACGGTAAATAAATATTCGGATGGTACCTGAATAAACAATAACGGTAAGATCAAGTGAGAGCAAACGAAAGTCAATATTCAAAGCCGTGAACTAACAGAACAAAAAGCGGCTAAATCTGGACATTATGTTCCGCGACGCTGTTGAGATTGACTGTAATGTCACCCGGCTCCGTTTCCGAGAACTCATTGCATTAATGAAAACAACTCGCACCCGCGTATGTTTTAAGGCTTTTTTCGTCCCTCGGTGTTAGGGCCACAATTACTTCAAAAATAGCATTTGGGTGTAAGGTTGAGAGCAATAATATACAAATATTTTTATTTTTAAGCACAAAACGGATACTTTTTAAATTATTTCAGAATTTTGGTCAGCAGCTGTAAGCTACGGCAAATTCACCGTATCTTTCCTAGCTGAGAACTAACCTGTTCTTTACACTAGATGACAAATACAATTAAAACAACTCGAGCCATTGAATATATACATTAAACAAAAAATTAATATTAAAAAAATATTTTGTTACAGACAAAAAAGTCCATAAGCAAGGCAAAGTTGTTTTGTTAGTAACAATAATTTTACTTATAACTAATGTTAGTAGTTTAAAAGTCAAAATAAACTAGACACACCATCTACCCCTGCTCAGTATGCCCATCGGTCTCGCAACACATGGAGTTCAGTGAACCTACGGAGCAGAACAGTATCGGTAGTCAGGTGTTTGTTAAGTTCTCCGCAAACACATAGAATATCGGCAAACGAGACTTCACTTGTTTTGCAGAGTTACGCAGCGTAAGTTGTGTGTGCCTGCATTCAAGGACAGCCTACGTACTGACGTCATTCGTCTAAATATTCTTAAGTGTACATTTGAACCATCATGATTTAACCTGAAGCATGTTTCCTAAAATCGGGAGTATTGTACCACCTTCACATCGCACACTGTACATCTATTTAGTTTGTCCAGTTTAGCTGGCTAATTGGATGCCAGTCTCGCTTCCATTAATTTCAATTAAACCAATAACAGATAGTTAGCCACTCAGACAGATGAGGCTTGAAGGACAATTGCTAGGTCCCTTAACACAAAAAAAAACATCCATGCGCCCGTCGCGTCCCCCATCACGAGTTTAATCGCGCATTAAGGGGTACCAGTATAAAGCGTTATCGGTAAGTAATTCGAAAGCATGATCCAATAGTTTGTTTGAAGACATATTCCTAGAAATACTAAATTCTTGAATTTTCGGACAAGAGTTTCCGTCGTATTTTATTCGTTTTAATTTGTTAAGGGAGTTATTGGGAATAGTGTTTAGAGGTTGAGACTGAATGTCGGGAAGCATAGTATGGAATATTGTCTCATTGGGACTATTAGGAGTTGAAGAGGGACGGTTAACTGTTATTGGTTGAGGGTTGATATCGTTGGAAACATTGGATAAGGAATTAAACTTAGATTCTAACTTGAAAATCTCTCTTTAATTTGAGATAAACGACCTACCTCCGAGGAATCGGAATCAATATCGATCCTCTCTAGTCGATGAAATAGATAATTAGATGATTAATATAAGTTTTAATTTTTTTGTAGAGTCTAAGATTGCCCTGTTCTAACAATAGTATTTTTGGTTCTATATATTTTAAGATAGTATTAATTTCATCTGAATCAGTTTTAACGTCCAATATCGAGTCTAAAATATTTTAGAAGGAGTAAGAGGTGCAAGTTGAAGAATTTGTTTTTAAGCTGTATGACTGTATCTTTTGGTTCTTCTAATCATATTTTAATTTCAATTTCCAGCTCAGCCTTGTTTAAAAGTTCAAAGAAAATTATTCTATACATGATTTAAAAAAATAAAATAAAGTGAGGATAAAATTGAGTTTGGAAGGAAAAGAGGGTTAATGAGTGCAGAAGACAACTCTCTAATAATAAGTCGAAAAAATCGTTCAAGAGCCTACGATACTAGACCTAATCTGATCAGACTCCCAGATGATAAAAATAAAATGAAAAATATTATGTAAATGTGCAAGGTAGTGCCGTATTGTAGTGGGTGTAACGTAGTGTTAAAGGTTTGTTTATACGTCCACAGAATATTCTTCTGTATCAGTCGTGAAGTGTCCCAGCAACCAACTTGGGAGTGTCCACGAGTAGAATTAAACACACCAAGCGACTACTAGGTACGATTACCAGAGGATAAACGTAGTGTTGTGCAAGTCTGTGGGATGCAGTGTACAAATGTTTTGGTAGAGAGTTAAGTATACGAGATTAACGATTATGGGACATTGTCCAATAGCCGACGTAGAGTGAGCCAAACCCCAACTTGCCAGAGACCCCGAGAAGTTTTAAAAACACTAACAAGTGAAGAATGGATGCCAATTACCAGTGGGTAAAACGAATGTATGTAGGGGTGTAGTGTACAATGATGTTCAGTATGAAGAAGTGTCGAGATGAGTAAAGCAGTCTTCAAGAGGAGGGCTGAGGAGGAAAAATAAGTTAATTAGCATAAAGTCAAAATAAGAAACCAAAATAAATAGAACTAGTGATAATGTTTTTTTGGAATTTTGAGAGGGTGAAATGGGTTCGAATTGATGAGTGGGGAGCCAAATGTAACAGAATTACTACTGGACCGTAACTACATGAAAGGATGCAAGTAGACTTGGAACAGATAGTTTAATGAATGAAATAGAAAATACAGGTGGGACTATAAAAACACTAAAAACACGGTTTACACGACACTGAAGTTCATATTGAAGGCTTGATGAACAGCTGGAAGGTTCACCCGGAGGAGGAGGATGAACGATCTTCTTATATCGACTTCGTGGGCGTATCTGCTCTGTGAAGGGGAGAAGAGGAGATGGAGAAAGAGGGTCTTCAGGTGTCGAAGGGACACTTTAGAGTGCCAGTCTCCTTCGACAAAGATGAAAAGATGGTTACTCAGCAGAGTGCAGACGTAGAATTGATGGATGGATAGATGGTTTGTTGACGAAGCCCGGACGCCGAATCCCCATCAGATGCTTCAGCTTTTCTTTTGTAGGCAAAATATTCCTTTTCCAGAATTTATTTTAGACGATTTTTAAGTTTTAAAATTATGGTTTCCTTCATTCTGAAATCTCATCTGCCAGTTCGGCCAAGATGTATTAAGACCTCCATGATCGAGTCTGAGCGTGTCCTTATTAATTATTTTAGAAGCCGAAATTCAAGTAACAATTGTAATTATATGAAATACAGTATTTCAGCTAAACCTATTGATAAGTTAATTGTTAATTCAAGTTATATAACCCAAAAAGTAATCTTCATTCAATGGAAAATGTAAGAAAAAATATGAATGTTTTATTAAAGATATTATATAAAATAAATCGTTTTAGAACGATTCGTAAAATGCTAGCAAATAAAAGGATATGTTAGGGGACATGAATGGATGAATGATGACTAATGGTGTGAGTATAGCAAATACTATAAACGTTGGGACGTATTTTATAGTTAGTATTTCTCAAGGAGATATTATAAGTTACTTACCTTCTACCTGCATAGTTACTAAGTGTTTTGCATAGACACCCCCAATCAATAAGTTGGTAATCGTAAAACTCAAATTTTACAGGAAAATTGTATTTTTATTTTTATTGAATATGTATATTTTCAAGGAGTCGAAGTATTGCGTTCATTGATGAATCAACTGAAAGCATTTTCTTTGTGTAATTAAATTACAATGTCAACATTTATCTAAGTGTGGAAAATACTTCGCAATTTAAGAAAATAAATATAACAGTTATAAGACAAGTTAATTGTTTCAGTAATAAACACATAATGCAGTAAATTTGTAAAAATGTTGACACGTTACATTAAAATACGGACTTTTTAAAGTTATTTCTTACTAGCTTCCGCACGCGGCTTCGCCCATGTTTAGTGTTAATGAAAAGTAGCCTATGTCCTTCCCCATGCTTCAAACACAGTTCAGGGGATTAGCCGTGAAACATCACAGCCAAGCTCTGCGCACCACCTGCGGTGTCCGCCGTTCTTATAGTGGTAACTTTGAACCATCCGTCAAAATTAATAAGTGTTAAAGTAAAGTATATCTACATCAAACACCACAAGCAATAAAGGTATTCATTTTGTTGAGAATTAACTAAATACTCTAAAACATGTATTGTAAAAACCAAAAATCAATTCATTTATGGATCATTTTTTTGTGTTGTAATAGCTTCCACATGAAAGGTAGATGTATGCCGTCGCGGACTTTTATTTAGAATTGTTTATTACAAACAATCCCACGATACATTATCTTGTTGTACTACGTCTGCACGAAGACGATACGGTTTAAGCAGCGCACGTAAAAATATATTTTAGAGCGCTGGATTTTTCCGACTTACTTTAAATTTATCGTTATATTATGACCAAACCTTTATAAATTGTAGTGTATTCTGATGTATGATTCATAACTGTCGTTTCATCAAAATACGTTCAGTAGTTTTAGCGTGAAAGAGCAACAAACATCCATCCATCCTCCCAAACTTTCGCATTTGAGAGGATAGGTCTCTTGAGTTACAAGCAAAAAAATACCGAGAGTATATAACCATATTGGAAGAAAAAAGGGAAGACCTACAAAGATGCACGCAGAAAACCTGTATAGAACTTAAGAAAGATCCTAGGAAACCTCAAGAAACTAAAGGTGACCTCATAAACATGGTTTTATCCCTCTCAAAAAGCATTAGCGGAAATTTAGAAGTGAAAGATGTAAAGGATATTCATAGAATCCAGAGCAAGAAGGTCGGGGTTAAAAACACCCCCATTATTGTCGAGCTTTCGTCATCTATAATAAAAACTCAAATTTTCTACAGAAAGCTAAAACCTACAATATAAAGAATAACGTAAAGCTCCAGCCAAAACATCTCAGATTGACCAACAATCAGGATACCCCCGTGTTTATATCGGAACATCTTACTGCTAAGGGAAACCGTTTATTCTTCTTGGCGCGGGACCTAGCAAAAACAAAACAATATAAACTCTGCTGGACCGCATTTGGACCTGTCTTCGTGAAACGTGATGAATAGGTACTCTCGGGCTCTTTTTATCAAGAGTGAAACTCAGGTACATCACTTAATACAAGAACTGTGACTAAGCTATGTTATGGTCTTTACTAAGTTGTCTCTATTAATTATTTTCTTTTGTATTACGAGTAGTAACTTAATCTTTTATCCATAGATCTTGTTAAATGTGTCAAGAATCAGTATATTTTTTTAAATCCACACATTCAAGCATGTTCAATACCATCATAATGTAATAAAATGCAATAATCGTACAACTTACACTTTACACCCAACAACACTCACACTTACAATCTCTCAAACTCCCAACACGCACCCACCTTCACATAGGTTACACACACTGTTCAACATACTTAACCGGTCGGTTATCTTTTTTTTTGGGCCGGTACAACGTATGTACCATTAGTCTCGCGAATGCTAATTAAGCGATTACTGAGAGGTTAAACTGCCCTGCACAAATAAATTTATACAAAATTAAAACATTTACACACAGTCTCTCAATGTTTATTCACTAAAGTAAATTGTATGATGCACCATTCGTATCATAGACACGTTAATGGATAGCAATCTTATTACTTTACAGGAAATTGATGACACAGACATTTCGAAGTCAGCTATTATTAACATTGAAGAACTGCATAATTACTCACAGCATGATAAATATAACTTGACAGTATTAACGCAAAATATCAGGAGTGTCTATTCTAACTTTGAAGACTTACAGCTAAACTTATCACAAATAAAACATAAAACTGATGTTTTGATGTTAACGGAATGAGGCTTAACTATCACAGACAATTACCATTGCTTAGTAACTACACATCGTAATATACGAAAAATCTGCTTAATCAAAATGATAGTGTGGTAGCATACGTTCTAAATGGCCATCTGGCCCAGGTAACTGAAATCAATATTTCACATGCGTTGTGCTGATAATTTTATAAATTCATTAAATCTTCACCTTGACTCTATTAATCACATAAAAATATTATAATTGTAGGGGACATCAATATAAATTTAATTATTAAGAATTTTGAAACATCTCAACAACGCAGTAACAGATTAAACTATCTAAATATGCTAGCGGCACACGGCCTATAATCAGGACACTATCTACCTACCAGAGAATAAAGCTGTTTGGACCATACACTTTTAAAAATTGACAAAACTTTGAGCTCAGCTTTTGTGGGAGTTATAAATACATCAATCACAGATCACGCAATGGTATTGACAAACATAACCCGATCAATAAAAATCAAAATGTCAGCCAAAACCAAAACTGTAATTAACTTTGATAATGCCTACACTAACTTGATAAGTACTGAAATGTTATTTTTCAATCCGTATAATGACCCTGAGATCATAAATTTATAGATGTAATAAAAACTTCACTTCTATCAAATACTACAACTAAGTCAGTCCCAAACGGCATGCGGGTTATCAAGCCTTGGAGGACCGCTGGTGTACTTCGGGGTATTAATCTCCGTAACAAAATGCAAGTGCAAACTAAGAAAGATTCCTTGAATATAATACTACAAATCACTTTCACACGTTTTCGTAACTTTTGTACAAACTTAATAAAGAAACTAAAAAGAAAATCACAAAGAGAACATATTACAATGTCAATTAATAATCCAAAACAGCTCTGGCAAACAATTAACGAAATCACACAATTTAAAACCCCCAAATCAGCAAATTCAAATAAAATCACACCACACCCTCTCGATTCTTTAAACCGTATTAATCAGTTTTTCGTCACAATCGGTAAAACATTAGCGGAAGAGATAGTAAAAAATCTAAACTCTCTAATCTTAGCTCTTAATGCTTAAAGAGTAAACAGCATACTACATCATTTGTACTGCTTGACAATGACCCGCAGGAAGTGGATGGCAACTCATGAGTCTCGATTCTGGAAGCTTACCGGGCTGGGACGGTATACTAGGGACTTCGTGGTCCCTTTAATAAGCCAACTGGCTAACCTGTGCAACCGGGATTTTTCCAGCTGGTTTCAAGCAACTTTTGGTTACGCCTGTGCACAAGGGGGGGGGGGACGATGTCAATAACCTATATCGGTTTTATCATGGATCGCAAAAAATTTAGAAAAATTACTAAATAACAGACTAATTAGTTATCTTAATAAACATAATATTTCGTCTACTTCACAATATGGGTTCAGAAGGGATATATTTACACAAGATGCCGTTAAGGCCTTAACTTCCGATATAGTCTATAACTTGCTTCAAAAATTGCAACATCCTAGAACCTAAACTTCTATTGTTATTATTTTGTTTAATTATGTCTCACCATTGTTGTTAGCAACCATCACCATGGGAAGTTGCGTGTGAGTATCCTTATAACTTACTGGGGCTGCCTCAATTTTGTGCTGTAGAACAATTGTACGAGAAACAAAAAAAACATTTATTTATTTGTAATATTATTATAGTGGGAAGTAGGATAGTAGGTAGGATAGAAGGATTAGTAGAGTAGTTGGATTTCAAAGACGATACGTAATTTGTTATTATTTGTATTGTGGTTATTTTGGATTGACACAGTATCAGTATCGTTGCAAAACATTGTTATCCTCGAAAACGAGTCCGGAAGATACATAATTATTTATTAATCAATTATTTACAAAGCTGATTATTTATTTAAAAAGCTTGTAAGTTCCCATTACGGTTTGAGCGTAGTCAAAATAATTCCACAATAACCGCGTTCTAACATTTATAAAGAACTGCACGATTCATGTACGCCTAATATGTCTGTAATAGCAACTTAACAAAACTAAAAACTTTACGATTAACAATCGGTTCACTATGGTGTTGTAATTTTAAAATTATTAAATGCTCTAATAGGGTAGAATGTAGCCGTTCTACCATCCCATTGTCGTTGGGAGTATGGGCCATAGTCTTAAAATTCGGCCCTTGATCTGTAACTATGGTTATAGGAACACCGTGATGAGAGCAACATTTCAAAAAGGCTGGGACTACGCTAACTGCTGTGCCGTCTCTAATATGGTATGCCTGGGCGTATTTAGATAAACGTCGATTATAGTCAGATATTTTACGTTTTGAGCGGTGAACAAATCGAGATGAATTATATCAAAAGGTTTTGACGGTGGTGGAACTATGCAGAATCTTTGCGTAATGGGGTTTCGGTCGTATTTGGCTTGCCCACAGATATTGCAACCATTTATGCATTTGGAAATTTGCTCTCTCATCTTAGGCCAATTGAACTTACGGGACAGAGCCAGATCGCTCTCACTAATACCACGATGATTTGTTTTACCCTCGTGATATTTATGAATAATTTCTTGCTGTGTCAGATATTCCTTTACATTCTCTACTTCGACTTTGGATAAAACAAGATTAAATATTGATTAACATATTGTTAAGTTAATTTTAGCAGAGTTCTTGAACTGTTCTTGGATTATCGGAATTATTTTATACATTGCTAATGGGGTTTATAACACCTGTTTTAACTTTAAGATTAGCGAACTCTTGAATAGCGTTTATTTCATCCTCTTCGAGGTTAGACTCTGGGAGTTGAATGAAAGTGCTAGTGTGAGTCTCAAATGGCTTAGAAACTGCTGGTCGTTTTTTAATATCTCCAACTACTGTAAAGCATATTTGCCTATTAAACTTGTTCAAGGGCTCGTCTGAAATCGGTATTTCTAAGATTGGGTTTTCAGCGCTTGTATGGGCTGTGAGTGTGGAGGAACCAGCTAGAGATGGGGGTTTCTCAGTTACGTTAACTTCTAAGGAGCTGGTTTCCTCATTATTAATTTCGACACGCGACAGTGTATCTGCATTTGTTTTACTTTTACCCTGTTTGTAGATAACTGTATAGTTATATACACTTAGCTTAAGCCTCCAACGAGTTAATCTCGAGCCGGGTTCTTTCAAACTCATAATCCATTGGAGTGGCTTGTGATCCGTTATTATTTTAAATTTGCGCCCAAATAAATAGGGTCGAAAATATTTAGTGGCCCAAACTATTGCTAAAAGCTTTTTCTATTGTACTATAATTTATCTCGCTAGTGTTTAGCGTACGTGAAGCATAGGCTATTGGCTTATCCGACCCTACCGGTCCCTGTGAGAGTACGGCTCCTATGGCTAAATTCGATGCGTCTGTTGTAAGCAGAAAATCTTTATTAAAATCGGGATATTGAAGAATCGGCTCATTGGTTAGCAAGGTTTTACATATTTCAAAGCAATTAATATAGTCAATATCGGCATACGTTACTTTTTCCCCTTTCTTTAGACATTGAGTCATTGGCTTAGTGATTTTTGCGAAATGGGGGAAGAACTTCCTGTAATAGCCTATTAACCCTAGAAATCTTTTATCTCTGTAGCTGTCTGCTGTGATTTTATCAGGGTTCGGTTTAATACCGTCTTCACTGATTATGTGTCCAAGATAGGCCGTTTCTGGTTTCAGGAACTCCAACTTGTCCATCTGGATTTTAAAGTTAGTCTCTGAGTCTTTTAAAAACTTTCTCTAAATTAACAATATGTCTTGTAAACTGGTGCTGAACACGATTATGTCATCTAAATATACTAAGCAGATAGAATTTTGAAGGTCCCTAAGAACATGGTCCATTACCCTTTGAAAAGTTGATGGTGATTTTTTTAATCCTTTAGAGATATGAGGAACAGGGTGTAAAGTACACTCATACTCTTGGAAAAGGGAGGATCCTCCGACCAGATGGATGTCGTATCTGGTGGGCAACTGCCCGATGATTGTTGTCGGGAAGTTATATATATGCTAGCTGCGTGGCAAACTCTGATTGCGCGATGCAGAATTTGTGTGACGTCAGTGTGATGCGTTGTTCGCATGTGGCGGTGTAGATGCCGCCACAATCCCAATGGCATACGTAAGAACTCAAAATGGTAATGTTCTACGTTAAATGCGGTTTTTTGAATATAATCAGGGCTCATCTCAGCTTCGTAAAATCCACTCGCAAAATCGAGGGTTGTAAAGTAATGATAATTTCCTAATTTGTCTTAAACATCTGCTATGTTAGGGATAGGGTATTTATCATCAATAGTCTTTTCGTTAACCTTCCTGAAGTCTACTACAATTCGCCATTTGGCATTACCTGATGCGTCGGCCTTTTTTGGAACTATCCAAATAGGTGAGCTCCAAGGAGATTCCGAAGGACGAATTATCCCTTGTTCTAACATTTTTCCAATTTGACTGCGAACCTCTTGGCGATGTATGAACGGATTTCTATAAATTTTAGTATAAACCGGGATTTCATCCGTTGTGCGAATGCTATGTTTTATCATGTCAGTGAAAGTAAGTGGTTCGCCTTCTATGTAAAATACATCAGCGTATTGTGAAACTAAAGATTTTAAGTTAACTCGCTTCTCTTCATTTAGATGATCAGTGCGTAACCGCGATAATGCTTCTTTTACACGAGTTTGAGATGGTTGTTTGGTACACTCTAAGTTATTTATCTCTGCCCTAACAGGTTGATCCATGGAAAAAATCAAGTCATTAGATGTCGGATTTAAAACTTCTAGATAGTCACGATTATCTTTGACACTAGTGATACATTCGTTTATGTAACAATTTTAAATAACCTGAACGGGAATTAATGCATCGAAATCTCGTATGTTAATTGGAACGCTGACTAACTTTGAAGAATTCGTTGGAATAACATCTTCATAAAAATTGCAGTTACGTGTGAATTATACATTGCTATCGAATTAACAGCGTTTTTTGTTACTAATTTACTGTTCTTAAGATCAATATTTGACTCCAATTTATTTAAGAGATCTAATCCAATCGAACCGTCAAAGTAGTCGTGAAAGTTATAAATATAGAACGTTAAGTTGCTGACGTCATTGAATTCCTGAAAACAGGGTAAGTTAAAATAATAATTATTACGGCTGTCACCTCAAAAGGGTCATAATTGCAAGGTATGCAGGAATAGTATTTTTTACAGCTTCAGGACTAATAAATGATTGGTTCGCCCCGGTGTCAATAAGTAGTTTTAACGGTGGGTTTGAAATGGCTATGTAAGGTAGGTAGCGCTGTGTGTGTAAATTAAGTTCTATTTTAATTCGCTTATAGTCGGTCCCTTCTGAAAATCCTCCTTACTAGAAGACGCCGAATTCACAGGAGGTTTTTCCTCGAGTGTTATAGTATTTACATCTGGGCTTGCGGCTGATTCACAGCCGTGTCATAATAAGTATAGTCAGGTTGATTGTATATAACATATTGATACTCTTCAGGGCTGAAATCGTAATAAGGCTCGTCATACATGTAAGGATATTCATAGCACTCGTTAAAATTAATTTCTCTGTTCTTAAAGTAATTAGAAGGGGCCACCCCCTTCTAATTACTTTAAGAACAGAGATTGCCATGCATGGACCAATCATGACCGCGGAATGGCATTGGTTTTGGTACGAAATGAGATACACCACTCATAGGTTTTGGTGTGTCAGGTGTGTCAGTGTGTCATTTAGAATTGGTCCTTTGGGTGGATTCCTAAATGTATTATTTTGCGGATTTAAATGTAAAGGACGAGCGCTAAACATTTGCTGCGTGTGCGACGGCCCTTGGAACTATTGAAGTTGACTAAAACCTGATCTCCACATTTGCGGTGAACGTTGCTGTGGGGGTGGCATAGAGAAAATTGGCCTGGAAGGACCGGGCATGCTAAAATTGAATGGCCTCTGCATAGGCATAGCCACACGCGGCATGTCAGGATTAAATTGTTTCAATGGATAATTAGATAACTGAGGGGATAGTTTCTTAACCGGCAAGTGTTCATTTCGTTGTTGTAAATACAGGGTGTTCATCTCCTCATGAACGAACTCTAGCGCCTTCTCGATCGTGTCCGGTCGCATGGATCTAATACGTGAGCCTAGGTGGTCCCGAAGGCCTCGCATGTAAGATTGGAGGGTTAACTTTTTATAGAGAGAACGCTTTGAGTCTATTGTACTTTGAACCCTTTCGTGCAACGTAACGTAAGTCATTATAGTAGAAAATAAAGTTTGGCACTTTTCATAAAATTGTTGAGGTGTAGAAGGGGCTTGAGTTAATAGTGCCGAGGTCTCATCTCGTTGATCGGAAAGATTGTTCACTAATGAATAACGTATGCCTTCCCAGTTTTCCGGAACGCCGTTGGTATTAATCAAACGCGCTGCAGGTCCGGTGACCTTATTAAGGATGCCATTCAACAGCGCCAAGTTTATTAATTGATTCTCTGGCTCATTTGACACATAAGTATTAACTAACAAGTCACATAGTTTAATAAATCTAGTAAGGACATTCGTATTCCCATTAAACTCGGGAACTATACGCAAAGCTCTATAGATATCATCTATTATCGCCATTTTTCTTAGAGGCTCTATGTATTCACTTATATCTAATTTCCTAAATGAGTCTAATAAGTTTAACTTTAATGGTCACTCTAACCTAGTGGTCCTCGATTGCCTGGGATGGAAAATCTTGGGAATTTATATGAACACAGTAAGGATAAACGGAAGCAACTCAAGAACTATTCTAGACTTCTACATAACTGGTCCCTCTGCGGTATCTATTTCTTGATACACCTCCTGGCCGCAGCACTTGTAGATTCGGATACTCTTTTGGTGCTTGGTAGCCACCCGGGTGACCCGCGAGTCGCGTATGATCCTTAGGTCGATCCCAGCAATTAATTACTCTAGCGAACCGGCCCGCGAGTATCCTACCGACTGCGCCAATTACGAAGGCTGAAGCCGGAGGATGTAAAAGTAACCAATTTGTTCCTAATACTGAGTTTAATTCATATAAAAATTACAAAAGTGGGTCAAAAACGAATTCTAAGTAGGTGATAATTGTTCGATGGTTGAATCAAGAATGCTATTTTCGGAACGAGGATTGCACATCGGTCATACGTTTCGTTCTCACGAAATATGCTGCGTCGGCGTCTGGTGTAACTGATATGGTGTCACGTAGTCACTTGTCCGTCTATCACACCGTCTATGCGCCGCATAGTCTCATCGGGCCTTCGATTACACAGTAGCGTAACAAGTTCCTAAGTATATTTAGTCTAAATTAGTATTTACCTACGTTTCTATCTACCTATGGAGCTTTGTTTGTTCCGTTTCTTTAGACTTTAGACCATGTTTGCAGGGACGTAAATCTCTCGCGGCGGGATTTTATCGCGCACTGCATTTTCAACTCTCGGTGTTGAACCGAGCGTCGAGAATTCCAACAGAGTGCTGCACAATGTTGGATTTTCAACTCTAGGCAGAGCAGTGCGTTGAAGATTCAGTGCGCGAAAAAATTCCGCCGCGAGATTTTTAGCTCCGTGTGAACGTGGACTTACTCATGTGACCTAGCGTAGGTAATTCTCTCAAGGACACTGCTCCTCTTTATTAGTACTGTAACGTTTGTCTGACTTTATTACGTTTCGTTTTTTTTCATTAATAGATACTATAGATAGAACAATGACATGACGATTTTTATTATTATTAGAACGCTGTTATTTATGAACTCATATCGCGTAAATAGTTGGAATCTCATATAAATTATTGAAATATTTTTCTTATATTTTTCAAAACACTTTTATTATTTGACTTGTTTTCATGATTATAAATCATTCCGTAACAATTTTTAAGTTTAGTAAAAGTAATTAGTACATAAAAAGGACAGAAGAAGGCTTAGTTTTTTTTAAAGAGGAGACCAAGGGAATAAATTAACTTTAACAGGCTTAAAATGAATGAAGAGAATATATCTATAATTTGTATTTACTTGACGTACGCCGTCGGTCGCATCCCCCTAAGACCGCACGCGATGACGATGCATAGGTACCATATATAATTTATTCAAGAACACCAACAGCATATAGGCACACTCGACATTGGTTTACAAAAGTATTTAGGAAAGGTATGTATGACTTATCTGCTAGATATTCTCTACAAGCCCTAGATCTTGAAAAAATCTTATTATATAATATATAATATGTTGATATACGGGCGTTGTAAAGATTTCCAAAAAACGCATTACCAGTCTGTAGATTTACAAACGATTCCCCAAAGTAGTAAAAAAAACATAGCAAATCATGAACATACCGAATTACTAATATATAGAAATATCTAACGACTTATTATGAATGAATGGTAGGATACAGTAAGTAAAGTACAGCTAATAAGAGCTATTTATCTACTCACACAGACACACACATGGTTGCACACCGCGTCCCTAGCTCGCATTCTTTTGTCAAACAGAGATAGCAATATTCCGAAAGAATTTTGTACTGACCTCGAATTGCTATTTCGTGCGTTGTACGTCGGAACCTTGACGTTTGAATCTGATTCTAAATAGGTAATGCTGAAATCCTGATTTTATTTTAACCCTCTTTTCCAATCACCTAAATTAGGGAAAGAGTGTTTGTTTTGCACTTTTTGTTTGTTTGTTTGGCATCTCGCAGGTCAACCTATGCGGTTGTCGTCTGCTTAAGCGGACTTGCCTGTGGATTCCCTAATGAATTAAGGCCTCCAGCCAGGACTTAAACTTATATACTAACTAAAACTAAGCGACAACGCTAAGGGCACCCCCTGTGGGGTACGAACCTCGGCTTAGGGCGTCGCTGGAAGAAGGCAGCAAATGACTAGCTGGATCAGGATTGGTATTATTTACGGACGAATTTAAAGCTACAGGCTCAGCGGCGCGGGCTGGCTCGAGCAAGGGTCGGGAGGGGCGTCGATTTGGGCGTCGCGGCGGGCCTCGGCGGCGAGGACGGTAGGACGGCGATCGGGTTTTGGGCTTATGTAGCGTGCTAGTGGCCTTACTACTCTCCTGGAGGAGGGTAGTGGCGTCGTCGGGGTCGATTAAAGTATGCCTTGGTCGGCGAATACTGCTAATGCGAGAGGGAGTGTAGCGGGCGGCCGCTGTAATCAGGGGGTTAGAATGTTTGATGCCGCAGTCGAAGAAACGCTTTGATAAGCGTTTCATGAACTGTTTTATGGTTGGCATTTTGAGGTCGACGTGAAGATCTATATTACGGACATAGAAGAGGGCACCCGTGACCCTTCTGAGGAAACGGTTTTGGAGGGTCTGCATCTTATGGAGATGACGTGGGTGAGCGTGCGCAAATACAACGCAGGCATCAGGTCATGATGGGACGGATGACTGCGGTATAGATGCGGAGCTTGCATTTGAGAGACAGTTTACTACGGGCTGTCAGTACGAATTGGAGCCTGCTAAGAGCGAAGGAGGCGCGCGCGCGAACCGCCTTAATATGAGCCTTAAAGGTAAGGTTCTCATCGAGGATCACGCCTAGGTATTTGGCTTGCTTCTCCCAAGGGATTGGCTTGCCGTACATAGTGATCGGGCTGGGAAGTGGGGGAGGGAGTCGACGACGTTTCGAGAAGAGAACCGCCTGACTCTTATCGGGGTTGACCTCGATTCTCCATTTCCGGAACCAAGCGCCTAAGACGTTTGCGGAGGTTTGGAGAGTACGAGCTATAGCGTTGGGACAGTGACCGGTATAGTAAACGGCAGTGTCGTCGGCGAAGAGAGCCAACTGAGCCTTTTTACTTTTTGGATATCGCTAGTGAACAGCGTGAAGGCGAGAGGAGATAGTACGGAACCCTGAGGGACACCGGCGCGAATAGGATGAGGGGACAAGAGTGCTCCCTCGATGCGATAGCGAAAGGTGCGATTCAACAAAAAGTCTCGTAAGATGAGCACGAGACGATCTGGAACTCCTAGTTGGTAGAGCTTGTATATCAAGCCGTTGTGCCAGACTTTGTCGAAGGCTTTCGCTATGTCGAAGAATAGCACACCCATCATCGCGTTACGCTGCAGACCAGCGCATAAGTGCTCTACTATACGGCGGACCTGTTGGGTGCACGAGTGTTGGCTAAGGAAACCAAACTGCTCGTTTGGTATGAGGCTCTTTGCTTCGGCGTAGACTTTGAGACGCTTATAGATAAGCCTCTCGTAGATTTTACCGAGAACATTGAGTAAACTAATAGGGCGCACTATTGTCGGGGCGGATGAGAGGAGGCATAGAGACCTCTTCTGAGGAACGCAATTTCCTCTGTAATTGCCAGAAGGCTTGATGAGTGGGCTCGAGTTCACTGAGCATCTTGTTCCAGCCCTCAGAGCGAACCTCCCCTATGCGTTTCTTTACAGCACGCTGTAAATGGCGCATGTGGGCTTTGTTCGCGTCACAATTGAAGGAGTCGTAGGCACGGATGGCCGCGTTCTTCTCGGTTATCAGGTCACGTACGTCAGTAGGTATCGTACTACCTATTATAATGGAATTTACCTTTTCATTTCATACTAGTAGCTGCTTCCAGCGGTTTCACCCTCATGAGACTCGATCCCTTGGAAATATAGGAATAAAAAATATCCTATGTCCTTATCCATGTCATGGTCTACTCATTTTCCAAATTTTAACCAATTCCGTTGCGGTGCTTTAGCGTAAACAAACATACAAAAAATCGAAAACTTCTTATTTATCCAAGCATCTACCCAAGCAGGCACATTGCCTGCTTGGGTTTGCACCTACGACACGTAAGCCGGACCATTACCACTACTCTACCACTGCCCACTCGCTACTGGCTGAACCGTATTAACTATACTAATACATGTCTGAGTGCGTAAATAGATTTTATCTCTGCTGGCTCATGCACTGGCCAGGTATCGTTCTGAGACTGTAGAGTCATTTGCCTACCCGATAGCACCAAATTTTTGTTGTTTGTTTGTTTGTTTGGCATCTCGCAGGTCAACCTATGAGGTTGTCGTCTGCTTAAGCGGACTTGCCTGTGGATTCCCTAATAAATTAAGGCCTCTAGCCAGGACTTAAACTTATATACTAACTAAAACTAAACGACAACGCTAAGGGCACCCCCTGTGGGGTCCGAACCTCGGCTTAGGGCGTCGCTGGAAGAGGGCAGCAAATGACTAGCTGGATCAGGATTGATATTATTTAGGGACGAATTTAAAGCTACAGGCTCAGAGTCGCGGGCTGGCTCGAGCAAGGGTCGGGAGGGGCGTGGATTTGGGCGTCGCGGCGGGCCTCGGCGGCGAGGACGGTAGGACGTCGATCGGGTTTTGGGCTTATGTAGCGTGCTGGTGGCCTTACTACTCTCCTGGAGGAGGGTAGTGGCGTCGTCGGGGGCGATTAAAGTATGCCTTGGTCGGCGAATACTACTAATGCGAGAGGGAGAGTAGCGGACGGCCGCTGTAATCAGGGGGTTAGAATGTTTGATGCCGCAGTCGAAGAAACGCTTAGATAAGCGTTTCATGAACAGTTTTATGGTTGGCATTTTAAGGTCGACGTGAAGATCTAAGTTTCGGACATAGTAAGGAGCACCCGTAACCCTTCTGAGGAAACGGTTTTGGAGGGTCTGCATCTTATGGAGATGACGTGGGTGAGCGTGCGCAAATACAATGCAGGCATAGGTCATGATGGGACGGATGACTGCGGTGTAAATGCGGAGCTTGCATTTAAGGGACAGTTTGCTACGGGCTGTCAGTACGAAGTGAAGCCTGCTAAGAGCAAAAAAGGCGCGCGCGAACCGCCTTAATATGAGCCTTAAAGGTAAGGTTTTCATCGAGGATCACGCCTAGGTATTTGGCTTGCTTCTCCCAGGGGATCGGCTTACCGCACATAGTGATCGGGCTGGGAAGTGGGGGAGGGAATCGACGACGTTTCGAGAAGAGAACCGTCTGACTCTTATCGGGGTTGACCTCGATTCTCCATTTCCGGAACCAAGCGCCTAAGACGTTTGCGGAGGTTTGGAGAGTACGAGCTATAGCGTTGGGACAGTGACCGGTATAGTAAACGGCAGTGTCGTCGGCGAAGAGAGCCAACTGAGCCTTTTTACTTTTTGGATATCGCTAGTGAACAGCGTGAAGGCGAGAGGAGATAGTACGGAACCCTGAGGGACACCGGCGCGAATAGGATGAGGGGACAAGAGTGCTCCCTCGATGCGATAGCGAAAGGTGCGATTCAACAAAAAGTCTCGTAAGATGAGCACGAGACGATCTGGAACTCCTAGTTGGTAGAGCTTGTATATCAAGCCGTTGTGCCAGACTTTGTCGAAGGCTTTCGCTATGTCGAAGAATAGCACACCCATCATCGCGTTACGCTGCAGACCAGCGCATAAGTGCTCTACTATACGGTGGACCTGTTGGGTGCACGAGTGTTGGCTACGGAAACCAAACTGCTCGTTTGGTATGAGGCTCTTTGCTTCGGCGTAGACTTTGAGACGCTTATAGATAAGCCTCTCGTAGATTTTACCGAGAACATTGAGTAAACTAATAGGGCGCACTATTGTCGGGGCGGATGAGAGGAGGCATAGAGACCTCTTCTGAGGAACGCAATTTCCTCTGTAATTGCCAGAAGGCTTGATGAGTGGGCTCGAGTTCACTGAGCATCTTGTTCCAGCCCTCAGAGCGAACCTCCCCTATGCGTTTCTTTACAGCACGCTGTAAATGGCGCATGTGGGCTTTGTTCGCGTCACAATTGAAGGAGTCGTAGGCACGGATGGCCGCGTTCTTCTCGGTTATCAGGTCACGTACGTCAGTAGGTAGTTTCCAGCGATGGTCTTCCATCACCGGAACTTCCCGTGAACAATCCGTCAATACGGATTGTACGTGCTCTGTAAAAGAGTCGATTGCGGCCGTCGTGTCGGCGACTGACACTAAGTGATCGGGGATGGTGTCTAAGTGAGGCGACGTGGTGGATTTCAGTCTTTCGCTTACTTTCCTCCAGTCGGTTATCGTCTGGGTCTCAGGGGGGCTCAGTAGGGTGCAAGATGCATGACTACAGGGCGGTGGTCAGAGTTAAGCTCGTGGAACGTCTCTATCGATTGCAAACGGAGGTTCACATTCTTGAGCAGCGCTACATCGAGAACATCGGGAAGGTGATTAGGATTACCTGGGAAGTGAGTCGGGCTCATTGGAGCGATGACGTCAAAGTTAAGGGATTCGCCTAACTTGAAAACTAACCTACCTCTGGTTGAAGTTGTGCTACTATTCCACGCCGAGTGCTTGGCATTAAGATCCCCCGCCAAGATGACGGAGTCACTCATACCGAAGAGGGCAGTGAAGTCCTTTTGGAGCAAGATGGGTTCCTCCGGACCATTGTCGGGTGGGATATACGCGGAGATGATGGTGATCGGTTGGTGGCCGGTCATGCCGAGCCGGCAGATAGAGGTCTCCAGATGGGAGAAGAGAGGAGATGGGTCTATAGGGATACAATACAGAGATTTCCTAAAGTATATGAGTGTGCCACCCTTGTGGCATCGAGACCTGTCATTGCGAACTAGTTTGTAGTTGGCAATGTTCGGGTTGCGGTGATGAGGCTTTAAGAAGGTTTCCTGTATGAGGAGGATGTCGAGCTGGTGGTCGCGGAGGCAAGCGGCGATCTCATCGCGTTGACCGGAAACGCCATTAGCGTTGAAAAATCCTAGTTTGAGGGATCGGGGTTTGGTGGAATTTAACCTTGTGTTATCCATTGGAAATTAGAATTTTAAGGTTTTCAGGACTAACGCGATCTCGGGATACGCGTTAAGGATTTCTAAGAGACGACGAGGGTTGCCGTTTGCAGCAACGATTTCGTCGGCCATTTTTTCCGCGGCGGAGGAATAGAGGGCCGCGTATGTGCTGATTATGATTTGGAAGCTGTCGCGGCCCGGGGCTCTTTGTGGTGCAACCGATGGAGCCGTAGGGGCCGCGGTGGTTGCCGCAGGCGCTGAGATGGCGGTAGCCATCAGGGCTGGAACTTCAGCGGGTTGAGCGGGTTTGGAGGGCACTGAAGCTGCGGGAGCTTTAAGGTGCGTAAGGTTTGCCCAGGGAGAGGGCCTTTGAGGGCTAAGCCGCTCCGGCATTTGCGCGGAGGGAAGCTTCCCCCAGGGGCTTTCCCTGTGCTGGCGGTCACTCGCGCGTTTCGCGAGTTTCGGAGAGGATGACTTTGGCGCTTTCGGACAGCCCCGGCAATTTGCCGGGTGACCGGATTGGCCGCAGAGGACGCAGCTCGGCGGCTCTGCACATAGCTCCCTATCTTTAGGGCGAGAGCAGTCATCGGTGCCATGCTCACCTAGACACTTGACGCATCTAGGGTCGTATAGCAGTTGGTCTGCGAGTGACCGTACAGTTGGCAGCGATGACACTGGCCTATCAAGTTGGCTCGGTAGGGCTTCTCGATAGAGATGCCCGAGAGCGAGCACACCGACTTCACCTTGAATATCGGGTGGTGACCTTCCGTGGGGTCGCAGATGACAAGGACCATGTCGTATACAAGGCCCTGCCTCGCTTTGTGCAAGCGATGGACGGCGGATACTGGGACCCCTTGTGCAATAAGGTCGTCCTTAATCTCCTCAGTGGGGATTTCTTGGGGAACGCGCCTAATGACGACGCGAGTGGGGGTTTCCTCCGGAAGGGAGTACGTGTGAAAGGAATAGTTCCTTTCACGCAGGGCGCGGGAGAGATCCCTAAAGTCCGTAGACGTGGGGACGGTAACTTTGATCCCCTGGAGGGTGGATCGGGCGTTGGTGTAGTTGATCTTGCGATCAACACACATCCTAGAAATTTCAGTCCATTTAGACTTGTCTTGGACGTAAATGGGGGGAGGAGGCTTTTGCTTCCTCGCGGTAGGAGCGGGTGGGCAAGCCATAGGGCTGGCGGGGCGACTGGCCCGCGGACTAGGGGCGGAAGTGGAGCTGGACGATAAGTCGTCCTGTTTTTTCTGGGCCTTGGTGACCGGGCCAGCGGGGGCGGAGGATTTAGCCTTCCTCTTGCCTCCTTTAACTTTTGTTTTGCACAAACAAAGGGCAGATTATATGTGTTTTCAGAATACCTTTTCACGTTGCTTGCAAAAAATTAGTTTTCAAACAGTACTTAATGTATTCTTACTTAGTTTTTAACTCATTTTCTCAGCCTCTAACAGCGAACCCTTTGTCCTTCATTGTATTGTTCTAAGTATAACTTTTCTCTTCCTTTTGAGTTTATACCTCAACCCACTTTTAGTCACCTTTTTCATATACACAACACTAAACATACAAATTCTGCAAACTCTGTTGAGTCCCTGAAACTCACTACCATGAATTGAATTGCTAGCGGAATATAAGATCTTTTCCAAGGTTAAGCTACACTGGCCGTGGTCCGAGATGGGTGACCATCTAGACCTTTCCGTGCTTCGAACAGTACGTTAATCCGTTGGTCCCAGCATTCATTCATGGAACATTGGCCTGCAGAATGAAAATAGACTCGATGTCTGGAGCCCGTCTCCATAGTAAAATACCGTACGACATAATACTAAGAAAGTAACTAAAATACACTAGTCTCTCGGTAATTTACTGATGCAGGCATCAGTAAATTGACAGATTTTTCTCACAGCATATGCTGCTGAACTTAGCCGTCCTGCAAGGGATATTAAATGAGGACCCCATTGAAGCTTTTTGAATCGAGCGTGATCCACAGGAAAACAGTTTTATCGACGAATTCTAATTTCTTTTGATTCAATACTATCTCACAATTAGTAATTTTGACATTTGGTAAAGAAAATCTTATGCACTTAGTTTTTGTCCCCTTAATTGTCTTTATCTATCATATCCATGTGAATCTTTGTTAATATCGGAACTTTTTTTTTGTCAGCGGCTTTGAAGACCCCTTACATATCTCTCGAAATTCCGGATTTCCCATTATAACGGTAATTAAATTTCTTGCTTCGATTCGATACTTCCAGCCCACATTATCGTTCGGTTCAGATTCACATACTGTGTTTATTGCGCTGCCTGTGGCGATCGCTTCTTTTCTCAGCTGTTATTATGCCGTTATCGGCGACCTGGTCGGCCGACGTCGCAGATAGCGGTGACGTCACCTCGGCTCGCCGCTGCACACAACTCGCCATTGTATTATCGCCTCCATTCAAAACCGGTGACCATTGTCTCAGCACAGATAATTTACGTGCATTTTGTGTTACATTTACCCTCAACATTTCTCGGTATTCTTGTATATATAACCAGGACTGTTGTTCTGGTTTTCAACCGGCTCATTTAACTTGGAATTGTTTATAATGGAATCGTTTATCTAATGCGAGACACCAACTAGCCCACTATCATACAGCTGCCCTGCTCGGCGCCTCATATTGACGTTCTGTGGAGACACAGCTTGTAATGAATAATTTCTCAACTGTAGTAACTCAGATCTTCATTCAATCAGCTGTTCATTTGTAATGTAGTTAGCTTAAATAACATCTAGCTCACTTTGCACTTTCTGTAAGTCTTTAAGAAATTTTGTGCAATCGAAAAGAATAGGGGGTAGCCTTTGATTATGTAATGTCTAGATAGAGCATCAAATGCGCGCTAACGTGTCAAAAAATACCGTCCAACTGTTGGCCCGTTTGTTCTTACCCACTGATCAGTGCCGATCATGCCGCTTTGGTGTCACCACGTATTACGCGCGCTAAGTGATAAACTAATAACTAAAGCTTTATTATTAACAAAAATAATAAAGCTGGATGGCTAAAGGTGATTTAATACAAGCTGTCTCTTAATAACATGTGATACTTTACTACCAATTACACAGATTGATTCACTAGGCCAATATAAATTCAAATCAATCATGCCATCTTATAACATGCCGTTCAATACCGATTTGCTATATTGAATACCAATAACTAAAAGGTTTAGGTTGGATATCTCGTTTCTTACCCGGCGACACACCGGGATTTTCTCACAATCAATATTTGATTTAGCTAAAACCCGAGCGTGTCACGTGTCGATGTATTTGAATAGCGTTACGTACGGCTCGGTGAGCTCCCAGCCTATTTCAGCTGCTGTTGAAACGGTGCAGATTTTTTCTTCGAATGTGGTAAAGTCAAAGAAATGAATTAATATTATTTAATTAAAGTAAACATAATCGTTTTCCTCATAAGCTGGTAATTATAAAAAATGCACATTAATTTTAAGTGCAAAATGAAGTAATTATCAAAGTATTTAAAAGTTTAGTAACACTACCAAATCATTATATTCTAAATTACGGACATAGTAAATATATGTAGGTAATGTTAATACAAACTTAAAACATGAACATATAATTGAAATTTCGTCTAATACCTACCTAATTAGATGTTAACCTATAACAACATAAAATTCATTAAATTGTTATTTTTATTTATTATTTTACATTTAACAAGGCATCTATTTTTCCTTTGTTTGACGTAAGCATGCCTTTCTCCGTACGGAAATTCAATTAAAACCGTATTGGTAGCCGCGGGCTCACATTCGACATTCCTTGCTATCCTATGTCTATCTTCTTCAATTATAGTCCGCTCTTGTTTCACAGGAAAGTACGTTTGCTCTGTACGTCCCTCTATCATAATATAAGTAGGTAACAACAATGTTTTCCTATGGAATATGTTGGACGGAACTCGAGATATATCGAACACTTTACGTATTTCAAGTTTATTTAATGTCATTTTTGTAAGATTGTGGTGCAACGACAAAACCGACAAAACGACGACGTTGGCAAATATGTTATCAAATTAGATACTGAAAAATAAGTCAAGTCAATTCACAGCACTGTGAACAAATTTTATTTATAATTATTACCGATGTGGTCACACGTAATAATGTGAACGAAATAAGCTCCCGCAAAGAAAATAACTTCAAATGGTAAACAATAACAGTTTAAATAGATGTAGAACCACAACGTTTAATTAGAATAATCTTTTAAAGATTACATTGTATTACAGCTTGAATTTAGTTTGCGGTATCCGTGTTACACTGAACAAAATACAACCCAAAGTTTAATTAATATATTATGTACTTCAATCACAAACACATCATGCCTTTTCTCAACTAAGTAGGGGCTGGCTTCCAGTCTAAACAATTGAAGCTGAAAACCAGTGTCTTACGCAAAGCGACTGCCTATCTGATCTTCACGGGTTGTGAAGGTCGGTTAGGCAGTCGCAGCATCGTGTTACTGAGTAATACGATACCCCTTCTACAGGCTTCTGACGACCCGTAATGACTGCCAATGATCCACGAATGACAGCTGGGATCAACGGATCAACGTGGTGTTCGACGCACGGACCAACCCGCACTGGGCCCTCGTGGTAGATTACGGCCCACTCCCTCTCACAAGAGAGTGTGGAGGCATGTGTCCCATCAGTGGGAACATAATAGGCTGATTATGTTCGAGGCACGGAAAGGTCTTGATGGTCACCCATCCTCGGACCGCGGCAAGTGTAACTTAACCTGATCGATCGACCTGTGCAGCTGTTATTTCTTAATCCCTAATCAATCACAAACACAACATGTTGATATAATTTGTATTTTCATCCTATTCAAATTGCTTAAAAAGTCTTCGCTCTTTGCTTTGGAAATAACAACTCATTTTTCCTGTTTTACAAAAGAAGACGTAGTGAACTAAATTATTTTTTCTGTTTTATCTCATTACATGATGTAGTTTTCCTTGAAAAAGATCCTATAATCCGCTTGCATAGTCAGAGTAGTGAGTTTCAGGGACTCGGAAAGAGTTTGCAGAATTTTTATGTTTAGTGTTGTATAAATGAAAAATGTGACTAAAAGTGGAATGAGGTAAAATTTAACCGGAAGACAAAAGTTAGACGTATTTGTTCTGACTTGGTGAAAGCGAGTGATCTCGGTTTCAAGATGACAGCAAGCTCGAGACACCAGTCTTTACACTGAAACTTCCGCCTCACCATTAATAAAAGTTTTAGAATTAAAAGTATGGCTAACCATAAATTAAACTGTTACCTATATAATTCTAGTCTTTAACATTTTAGAAGCCTTAATTTTAAAATAGGTTCTGAAGAATGTAACCAGCACTATTTTCTTATCGCAGCCACGTAACAGAAGATGACAACCTCGTAACGTTGAATAATTACAGTAATGTGGATAATTATCTACCTCATTCCCACTATGAGTGGCTCAGAAGCGAGCATGATATTTTCCATGATAATTAAATTATATGGATGTTTATTTCACACATTGAAATGTGCAATTTAAATTTCACTGAGTTACGAGTACATTGGCTGCATGCAACTTGTTTTCGAAGTTAAAGATTTGTCTTTCTATTTTGTTTTATAATAGATTAGTTCCATTAAAGGGTTGATGGCCGCAATAATAGTTTAATTAACTCAGTTGGTATCGAATGCACACTATTCCTTTGACAATATGAGATATTCGGCGATCACCACTGAAAAAGTACTTACAATAGGAACAAGTCTCAAAGCATACGCACTAAAGTTAATTTACCTTAGATTAAGAGCCCGGGTGTATTAGTAAATATGATACAAGTGCTTCTTAAACGTCGCAGCAGCTACCGTTTCTAAACATAAATTTTGAGAATATATACTGAACACCGACAAGCTACCCAATACTATTATTCCAAATGATCAAATAACCACTCCGTTCATTCATTGTATGGGGGAAAGCACTGAAATAATTATGTAGTTCTACATAAATATCAATTTGATATAAGGTAACGTACCTGAAGCCACTTGATCCTGGTGATATTCTCGTCGGTGACAGTGAGCGCTCTTCTCTCGCCCAACTTGTAAGACTCATCATAGTACATGTACTCAGTGAACGTCAACCCACTGGTTGTGTACTGCTGAGTAAAGTATATCGCTATAGTTCCATTAACTATTTCGTGTTCTATTATCCATTTACACTTTATCGGGACGGAGAAAGGATTGGGGAAGTTTGGTGTCGTTATCGTGCCCACGGTAGCCTTCAAGTGTCCGCCGCAGGTTTGCAGTCCCTGATGCTCCCTGTTGGGCTGTTGCGCGTGCGCGTGCTCTGCAACGACGCTGAGGAGAGTAATGCTGAACAGCCGCCGCATCACGAGCCTAGAACAAGACACAACACAAATTAAATGTTTCAACTACTTTCAAAAATTTACTTACATATTTTTAAAATTACATACTTTCAAAAGCAATCAGTACTTATGTGGGAAAGCTAATGGGAAAAGGATAGAGACTAAAATTAAGTCATTTATTAGATGTCCATTGCGTTAATTTAACTGTCTACATCGTGATGAATGGCCGCCTCATTTGTCTTTTTAAAATCCTATAATCCAATTCATGGACCCTCGTCATCAATCTAACGTGTTAAGTTTTAAAAGAAAATTTCGGTTATCTTTTTATGGTATAAACTTTATTTTATATTCAACGAGCAAGACTATAAAGAGCTCACATTAATTTGGTAAGGTGACGAAGTTCAGAGATCCGTGGAGCGATATAAGATTGGCTGAAAACTTAACAGTACAAGTTTACTGGTAGTTTTCCTAACCTTCGTAACTTTATTAATCCTTAGACAATAGTGTGGGTATTTGTTCTATATCGGTTTCATTTTTAGCAGTTGCTCCTTACGTTGTTTTTATGGGTTTCGGAAGGTAACCATGTCGCAAATGAAGCCATGTTTTGATGTTGCGTTACAGGAATATTGATCGTATCCGTCCTATGATCAAGATGTTACTTAAAGCTTGAAGCTTTTAATCTTGGCTGAGTACTGCTCTTGCCTTCATCGTGAGAAGTTGGCACTGTTCCAATTTGTTATCGGTTCCCGTAGACGTAACATAAAACAATGATCTACTATATAAAATACCGTCGGTTAGTACCAGAACAGGATTGATAACGCCAAGGTTGGTAGTTTAGGACTTCCGATATTTCTTATACATTCAGTAACAATCTTCGAGATTTACAGACGCATTCAGTGGCAGTTATGCTGTAAGGAAATGGATTACGTTCCAATACGTTTGGCCCAGCATGGACATAAATAAATCAATATTTATATTATGAAGGAATATTTGTATTTATTAGTCCTATTTATTTTTTACTACTCCAGAACTCGATGGACACGAGATATAAGACATTTTAGAAACACATTTTGGTATGTTATTTTGACGTTTAAATACAGTAAGCGTGTACATTAACGTGATGGTCCAGTGGATAAGGCCTTCCTCGATGAAAACCTTACCTTTAAGGCTCATATTAAGGCGGTTCGCGCGCGCGCCTCCTTCGCTCTTAGCAGGCTCCACTTTGTACTGACAGCCCGTAGTAAACTGTCACTTAAATGCAAGCTGTGCATCTACACCGCAGTCATCCGTCCCATCATGACCTATGCCTGCGTTGTATTTGCGCACGCTCACCCACGTCATCTCCATAAGATGCAGACCCTCCAGAACCGTTTCCTCAGAAAGGTCACGGCTGCCCCTTTCTATGTCCGTAATATAAATCTCCACATCGACCTTAAAATGCCTACCATAAACCAGTTCATGAAACGCTTATCGAAGCGCTTCTTTGACTGTGGCATTAAACACACCAACCCCTTGACCTCAGCGGCCGCCCGCTACACTCCCTCCCGCATTAGCAGTATTCGCCGACCAAGGCATACTTTAATCGCCCCCGACGACGCCACTACCCTCCTCCAGGAGAGTAGTAAGGCCACCAGCACACTACATAAGCTCAAAACCCGATCGCCGTCCTACCGTCCTCGCCACCGAGGCCCGCCGCGACGCCCAAATCCACGCCCCTCCCGACCCTTGCTCGAGCCAGCCCGCGCCCCTGAGCCTGTAGCTTTAAATTCGTCCCTAAATCACTCAAATCCTGATCCAGCTAGTCCCTTGCTGCCCTCTTCCAGCGACGCCCTAAGCCGAGGTTCGTACCCCACAGGGGGTGCCCTTAGCGTTGTCGCTTAGTTTTTAAGTTAGTACATAAGTTTAAGTCCTGGCTGGAGGCCTTAATTTATTAGGGCAACCACAGGCAAGTTCGTCTAAGCAGACAACAACCTCCTAGGTTGACCAGCGAGATGCATTCCCAAAAAAAAAAAATGGATAAGGCCTCACTTCTCATGTTGTTGAATTATTGGCAAGTACCCGTGTGACCTTTTTTCAATTCATTTGTACTTTTTGAGTTTATCTTGGAAATTACTGACATCGGTGAAAGAAAAACACAACTGAAATTGATAACCTCTCGTAAGCAAGCGTGCAATGCTCGTGCCTTCTCTGTACTAGGAGACCTGCAGTGAGTGGGACAATAATAGGCTGGTATTATTATTAATTACTTTTAATCATTTTAACTACGTGTGTACAATAATCTATCGATATTACATAGACCGGTCATGGGCTTATCGCATACAGCAAACTGCCGCGACTTCTACCAAGTCATAGATCCACCATGTAAGGGGCTTACCTATGTGCAGCAGTGGACTTCTTTGAAAGTGCTTTCGTTTACAAGAACGTAATAAATGAATAAGCGTGGTGATCAATGCTCGTGCCTTCTATGTATGAGAAGTGGTATTTGCCCTGCAGTCGGACAGTAATAGGCTGGTAAAACAATTTCCATAAACATTCTCTTTATCATAAATAATTCATATATCATTGAGGTGCGGTGTAGGAGGCGCAACATGCAGTACACTCACAAAATGTAGAAAGCATACTAAAACACCTTGCATATCAGAGTTATCAATATGTCCGGGTTCGGACTATACAAACTTTAGGGGGTGACAGTTTGCTCTATTTTATCACTAAAATTATTCTACATGTGGGGTCTAAACCCAACCCGCTCTGAATGGTTGGCCAAAAAGTTTTATTTTGAGCCAGTCAACACAGAGAAGTGCTGTTTTAAAAATTATTACTCTTCGCGACCGTCGACTGGTCACTGACATCTCTTTGAGGAGCGCGTGGGACACATCGCGCTGTCGACCTGGGCCTGGTCCATCGGACGGTGAGCTACCCATTGCTCGCCTTCCGCAAGCTCGCGCCTACGGTGGCCGGGAATCTGCTGGCGATTCCCGCTGCCCAGGGCGTCTCCTGCGGCGACTAGGGGCGTGAGGCCACAAGGTTTGCCTCTCCCTGCTCTCTGCCCCTTTCTTCGCGAGCCATACTGCTCCGCAGAAGGAGGTGATGACTTCCTATAAAATCTCGCTGCGTACCAAGGCCGGGATCAGGGCCGAAAGAGACCGCCGCCTACGATCGTGTCCGTGAGGACACGGTGGTGCTCCACCCATGCCGGACAGACCTCCACCGTATGCTTCACGGTGTCCTATAGGCGATCCACACAATGGTGACACCCGGGCGTTTCCTCCCGCCTTTTGAGAAACAGGAACCTCACGAAACATGTGGTGGTGTGATGGTGCCTCTCCAACCACTCTTAAAAGAGCCTACTTATCGCCCTTAGTGTAGCGTGCCCACATAATGAATGACTAGGCTAACCAATTCCACAAAACATCGCTGGATATCCTGCGCGTCTAGTACAACAATGGTTTTAGGATGTTATTCCTCGCTACTGTAGCGCGCCGGAAATGTTTGCGCAAGCGCGTACCAACGGATTTGATGCGATTGTGCGCAAGAAAACTGCTTAACTACTGAGGAGAGTGAGAGACAGTCGCAACTGTATCCTGAAAATTTTTGCGGTGAGTTTTAGTCCCCCAGTTGTAAAGCAGTTTATGCGGAGGGTGATAGGTAGGTAGCTAACACTAGTTATTAAGTTGTTTTAACTTGTGTTACTAACACTCTTTGGATTCATTGTGCCGAAATAAAAAATTTTTTTTAGTATTTCATTTATTCATTTATTTACATATTAAATATATTTTTATAAGCAACACATAAAACACTCAGAAAGTTTTGCGAAAATGAAAGTTGTACAGTTATGTGTTCTATAGTTAAATATATTTTTAAACATTTAAACATATAAACCTATAAAAATAGTAGTACACCGATATCGGGAACAGGGTCCAAGCTACCGGCGGTCAGGACTCCAGAGAGAGGAACCTCCTGACAATGCGAGCCGTGTCCGGAAGTACCGCTTTCTGAATCAAACCCTTGATCCAGCTGCCCAACAAGAGCCTCCTCAGGTGTTGGTCGAGGCTCTAGGCAATTACACCATTGGCTGTCACAACTATCGGTACAATGATTACAGAGTCCACGCTCCACGTGTCGACAACCTCGTTTTCTAAGTCAAGATCAAGTATCTTACTTAGAAAACGTTTTTTTGATCTTTTTCAGCTTTCACGAGATTATAGTCATGAGGGACAGTGATATCAACAATCATTGCACGGCGCTCTCGTCGATCTATCACCACAATATCAGGCTTATTGGCTACAATAGTCCTGTCAGTGATAATAGATCGATCCCAGTACAATGTGACATGATCATTCTCGAGAACTGGGTTGGCCGTTTAGTACGGCACTTCCGATTCCGCAAGGCAGTACTGCAAGGCGAGTTGCTGGTCCATCCTAACAATAACCCTAGGCGAGTACTTGCACTCGCCGTTAGCAAGACGAGAACAACCGGAAACAATTTGTAAGATAGATTCACCGGGCCGGTGGCATGCCCGCCAGATATCAACCGTACCGTCCTTGACAATGTATTTCCGATAATTATTCGTCATGATAACTTCATCCATAATCGCACAGACAAAACTAGTACTGCAGGTTTACGCCAGTTCTCATTCGCCACGGACTGCGACCACAACTCGATGCATCCCCACGTCAGCTTCTAGGAAATATTCCCTGAGAATATATATCTCGTGATTGTGGAAGGTCTTACCGTTTACAAAGCCTCGACCTCCACACTTTCGCGGGATATACAGTCTCATTACCGATGACCGTGGGTGATGCATTCGGTTTACAGTCAGCTGTGTACGGACCCTCCTATCCAGGGCGGTTCAGTTTGGTCTGAGTCCATTTGAGAATTTCGAAAGAGTACATCAAAACTGGCATGACCCAACCGTTGAAGGCGCTAACCTTGTTTCCGCAGCTCAGTAACAGACTGCTTTGGAGTCTGGTTTGCTATCCCAGTTCCTAACGACAGGAATTACCCACCTGCTCCATAAACAGGGAGCACCGCGCAACCCAAATATTTTAGGTCTATGAAGTTCTTACATCCATTTTGAGAGCTAATATTAACAAACATATAGACACCAACTTCATGCCGATAGCCTACTCCTGAATTCTTTAGCAGTGTGCTTAGAGGATTCAAAGCTAAGCAGAACTAAATCGGACCAAACTGTCACCCTGAAATATTCCTCGCTTGATCCTTATCGGCTCGCTATTCCTATGGATATTTCGACATCCCGGATAGCGAAGAACCGTCCTCCATTGCCCCAAATCAGGAAGGTGCGCAGAGTTGCATCTATACAACTCCAGCACCCTCATGAGCCATGCATGGGGCACCGAGTCATAGACCTTCCTAAAATCTATCCAACATGTCGACAGATTCTTTCGGAAACAACGAACCTGTTGGCTACTGGTCATATCAATGGGGAGCAGCTCCTTGGTACTACGGGACCCGTTCTTACATCCATTTTGACAGAGACAGACATTATGGAGTTGGTGTCTATATGTTTATTTATTTAAACTTTTCGAACCCAAAGAGGTACAAAGGCGGCCTTAGGCATTCTCTACCAGTCAACCAAGGGTGGTGAAGAGATTAGATGGCAGGTGCTTTAATTGAAGGGAACAATAATGGAAGAAAAATAACTTATAAAAAATAATATAAATTGTGATGTGTGATGTAAAATAGATATTGTGTAACTTACAATACACATACATACATATTAAAAAAGTATGTTTGTTTATTTTAGCTCTCAAAATGGATGTAAGAACTTTATAGACCTTCGGTAGACAGGTGATCGGTCTATATTTTTTGGGTTCCGTAGTACTACCTGATTTATGGAGCAGTGGGGTTATTTCTGTCCTTAGGAACTGGGGCAGTGACCTTGACTTTAAGGGTGACTTTAATTAGAATGCCAAGCGGGCGTGGGACCTTTGGAAGCATTTTATCCAAAAGTTGTGCTGCCCGTTCGGTCCTGAATATTTCCAGTTAGCGGACGGACTGCACGAACTACATCTTGGAGGCTGATGGTAAGTGCCCCCATTTCTGGTAATTGATCACACGCTCGCTCGATCTCCCTAGTCCGATCTCCTTCGGTGTGTTTGACAGGCACCGACCAGGTGTTTCGCCAGAACGAACATATGGCGTCATAATCTGGCAGGCGCGTGTCAGCCGTACCTTGGTGCGGTCGTTTCCAAGCCCTATAAACCCACTGTGGGAGTCCCGGCATACAACATCGAGCATAAGCGACTGACGCGTTTGCGTGATAAACGCTGATTGGTTAACCACATTTCTGAGGAGCTAATCAGCCAATAGGATGTAAGAAGTTCTTGTCTGTAGTTGCCAGAGTCTACTCGAGTGCAATTTATTGGTTTGTAAATAAAATCATCATTATTCCTCAAACGAGTGTTTTACTGAGCAGTCCAAGTAGTGCCCATACCCACATTTCATAGCTCTGGAATGAGCGATTCTGATTGTACCGCTCTACTCTTCGCCTGTACCGACGAATACGGTTTGCCCATGCACAGGTATTCTGCTTCAGGAAATGAAGAATTGGAGAATTTTCCATAACATCGCCTCCAAAACTTCGTCTTCAGTATGCCAAACCAGATCGAAGTTGTAATCAGAGCCCAAGGAGGCAATACCAGTTATTGCGGCGTTAATATAGCGTAAAATAAACTTATAAATTCTGTTTTAGCTTTGTGCCCGTAAGTTTTTATTTTTTTTTAAAAGAACGTTTCTGAAGTACAACAAGGTATACTTTTATAGAAAGTTGATGAAATTTGCTATAAAACCTTTTTTATTTCAAAACTCTGACTTCTATAGATAAAAATAATGTAATTTTAAATGTGTGGTACTAAGTTTTGAAGGTCAGTTTATTATTTGGGCTTTACTAGCAAGTGAAAGGAGGAGCAGTGGTGGCCCAGTGGTAACGGCCCCGACTTACGAGTTATATGTCGTGAGTTCGAACCCAGACAGGCACTTTACTTTGCGTAAATTATTTCATCACCACTGCTCTCAAAACGGTGAAGGAAAACATCGTGAGGAAACCGGCATGTCCTAGAGCCGCAAACTCGATAACATGTGACATCTACCAATCCGCATTGAGCCCGCGTGGTGGATTATGGCTCACTCCCTCTCATAGAGAGGAGGCCTGTGTCCCAGCAATGGGAACGTTATAGGCTGATTATGTAGCAAGTGAAACGATTGAAAGTGCAAATTGATGAAATGTAGATGAGTTAAACAGATATCTTGACTTGCATACTACACTGTAGTACACTACAAATTTTTGGTCTAAACGAAACAATGCAAAAAATACCTCTTTCTAGCAATCAAACACAGTCAAAACCACACAAATAACTAACAATAGTATACACTAAGACACAGCAAAACGGAAAATTGAAAACTCTCCACGTTGTATCCGCAGTCGTAATGCAACGTCACGTTCCGCCTTACAAGGATTACTTGAGCTATAGTTTATGACGTCACAGTTTTTGCGTCACCGTTTTTGTCGCACTCTTTTGATTTGTCCCGAAACCGGGCAATGTGGCTTTCGATATGATAATCGTGTTTGGCGGTGATATTAATTGATTCATGCTTAGTTTCATCGTAATCTGCACACATCACATTCTCACTGCTCTCAAAATGGTAAAGGAAAACATCGTGAGGAAACCGGCATGTCCGTAATTCAAAAAATCGAAGACGTGTGACAGCTACGAAACCACACTGGGCCCGCTCGGTTGATTACGGCTCACTTCCTTTCACCGAAAGTTGGCCTGTGTCCCAGCAGTGGGAACACTATAGGCTGATTTTGCTTATGCTAAGTACAGACTTTCAAAAAGCAGCTGCTGTTATTCACTATACTGGTGGGTTTCAGAGCGAGAGTAGAATGTGAGAGTCTTGCCACCATCAAAGTACAAAGAGTTACTCGTAACACTAAATAATAACTCTGTGAATAAAATGACTTTACAAATGATACATATTGTTTTAGTTGCGCTATTATAAAGTATAAAGAACTAAATAACTTAACGAAGTTGCTAACATAAGTTATCCTATAGAGCGAAGTCTGATCGTATTTCAAAATTGTGTCGGCGTGTGTTACATATTGAAGGACTGACAAGCTAACAGGCAAAAAAAAAACTAGACATTAGTCAATTTAATTACCTCATAAACCGAAATTAATTAAATTTAAATTGATAGAGGTGTGAGTGACTATAATAAATTTAATCTTTTGAGCCCAGGCTTCAGATATTTATTGTAAAAGATAATTACATAATTGGGAGACCGTTAAAGTCCTCTTTTAAATTAATTAAGGTAAGACCAGGGCAGCTTATTAAACAATAAAGCTTTTCTGTAATTATGATCATTAACCATAATTTATAAAGGAGAAAGGATGAGTTCTCATTAATAATTAAAATAGCGTGATAATGTTTCAATGACGTATCCCATTCAACTTTCCATTATTGCTTAAAATCTGTGCACCGACTCGTTGAGTGTTCATATTAATTAATTATAATTTCAATTTGTTTATTTTATAAGAAAACTAAATTGAGCCCGCGACTTTGTTAACGTGAAAGAACAATACCCACTTCCCTTACATTTCAAAACCTGATAGTGAAAGTTTATATATAGTTATAAGGTATAGTAGAAACACTACCTGTAAAATAATGTCATATAGTCACTTTTATAATTGAAACTCTACGAAGTCCAAAAACTATTAATGTCACTTTTTAGGTTAGGATTTGCCGTTATGAAGAAATAAATGTGCTAGAACTAATTCTTTAACACTCGAAGTTTAGTCTAAAATAGGAATTATTACTTAGTAATACATATCTATGTTCTAAAATGTCTTTTTTACGTTGTGAATTCCTTAAAACCGGCTGCCCTTATGTCACTGCTTAGACTCTCGATGATTGCCACAATAAATTGAGTGTCGAGCATTAAATGTCAAACGTCAAAAAATCCGTTTCAATAGTCCTAACTCAATTACATATTGCATGATTAATTCATTTAATTATTCATATATTTTTTATTAATCTGAATTATACATTGACTAAAAAAGGAATCCTGAGTTAATAAAACGTAAAATAATGTATGCAACCCAGAAACAGAATTAAATAAAGTCAAGTGGCAGTATGTAAAATGGAACGTTGTAAAAAAGGGTTGTTGAGACGCGTTCAAAACACGCTAAAATGTTACCCTTGACGTAGAATAAGCATAAAGAAAAAAAAATAACCTGAATTTCATTTAACACTGTGAGAAGCGTAATTCATATACAATTTAATTATCTGTATTTTAAGATTTATTTCATTTCTATACATAGTCAGGTGAAAAATTGGCATTCTTCTTTCTTGCTTCCCCGACCCCATCGCATTGCATCGCCCGCCCGCGCTATACCTTCCTTGTCGGTCAGCGATCTTTGTGCCATATTTTCCTTCGCTGGATTCCTAAGGGTCGCATTGTGATATTTAACCTGTTTCAAGAATTTGGCGTTAGGAGAGGATTTTTTAATTACGTACAATTTATTATTGTTTAAAGTTTTGTTACCTAGTTTCGTGTCAAACCGACAGCGCTACTGCTCAAACTCAACTCAAAGCATTTATAGCAACACACACGCCACCACCAGCGAGACATTTGAGTGAGCGCGAAATATTGTCAGCCGCCAGGTCACATTCAAATCAATGACAGACGTGTCCAGTATCATAGTAGGTGTTCACACGTGTGCTTTGCAATTATACAATATTAAAATATTGAATTTATACAGTGCAAAGATAGTTTTTACAATCTTCGGCATTGAAGCAATCTTCTTGCAACATTGAAGTCAATGAAAGACGTACCCAGTATAGGATAGCTATACAGTAGATACATAATGCTTACACCAGTGCTTTGCAATTATAAAATATTAAAAAAGATGAATTTAAACAGTGCAAAGATAGTTTTTTACAATTAATTACTTAGCCAATTAATCAGTTTATTGATCGATGGATGCTTAGCCGAGTGGTGCCGGTGCCAGAAGGTCGCGGAAGTACGGAAACAAGTGACTACAGGTCTGTGGCAGTTATATGCGCTCCTGTTTAAGTGTTCGAGCTAGCCATTTAAAGGTATTAAAAATACAGGTGAGTGCACATTTGTCTTATGCGCAACACGGGTTCCACCCTGGTCACGGTACTACAGGAAATTTACTTCACCTAATGATGCAACTGGTGCCAGCTGTTGACGCAGGATTACAGGTGGATCAGTAAGGATTGCGGAAGAATCGTATGTTCCCGCGACCCTGACGTAGGTGTGAAATTGAACACCGGGTGGTTTTTAGTCAGTAAGAGTCTGAGAGACCCCTCCGCCCGCCCCAGGGCGGAGGACAAAAAAAAAAGAAAAGGACTACAGGTGGATGTTGCCTACCTAGATCTTCGGAAGGCGTTCGACACAGTCGATAATGATGTGCTGCTGTTGAAATTAGCCAACATGGGTTTCACACCGCACACTATTCAATTCTTCGCCGATTACCTGCACGGCAGACTTCAATACATTTACTGTAGCGAACGCTTTTCTGAGATTTATTACACAAGATCGGGTGTCAGCCAAGGTAATAGGAACCATTTGAGATATATGGTTTTATTTCATCCAAAATTGCAGATGATATGATAGCTCTGAGAGAGAACAATTCTTCTAATAAATGAGATGGTAAACAATCGCAAAGAGTATTTACACCACATTCACCACCGCGTCTATGAACATAGTCCTGAAGACGAGCTGGAGCACTCTTCTCTCTTGTGGAGTGCCGAGTTACTGTAGTCTCTTGTTGCTGAGAGTTCTCAGCTGTTGTTAGTTCTTGAACCAAAGGTATCTCTGCTTCACCCTCAGCGTCCTCATAGTGATTTTCGGATTTAGATTGATCACTCTCTAGCGACAGCAGCGGAAGAGGTGCAAGCTGTCTGTTTGATATGGTAGTTTCACGGCCATCCGGTAATCTTACCCGAGAATAAGAGCTTCCAATAGCTCGACTTCTTCCACTTCGGAATGGTATTTTGACGTTCTATGATTTTAACGCATCAATACAGGTCCTGGCGACAAAAGCCATATTGGCATCGATTCTCCATTTGCAGATCGTCGTTTATGTCTAAAAAAAACATGAGGTGTGGTGTTAGTGGCCGTGCACAACAATGAACGGATTGAATGGAGAGCGTATGGCAAGACTTGCTCCCAGCTAGCTGTTTCGAGATTTATGGTTCTGAAGCATAGCTATTTTCCATAAGGTATGATTGTTTTCCATAAGGTACCGTGAAGTCGCTCTACTTGACCATTACCTTGTGGATTATATAGCGTAGTTCGACTACATGAAACTCCATTTGATACTAAATAGTTAATTCGTTAGACATGAAGGCTGCTCCACGATTTGAATGTATATTTTGTGGAACACCATAGGAGTAGAATAAGTCCTTTAAACATTTAATAACGGTGCCAGCCGACACATCTTTGGATAGGTATTCAACTATAATTATCAATATGTGATGATTTTGAGAGTTGGTAGGTAGAGGTCCTTTAAAGTCGATGTTGAGTCTTTGGAATGGGGTGGTAGCTTTAATGAGCGTCCCTGCTTTTTAACAGACCTAGATTTGATTTCTGCACAAATACGACACTCAGATGTCATCTTCTTGATATTATCTACGTAGTTTATTAGAGCGTATGCAGTGTGACATTCGTACGTGTAAGCTCTGAACTATAAATTTGCTTTAGGTAATGTAAGGTAGTGAAATGAAAGTTTGAATAATCTCACAAGCATTTAATGGAAACACTTTATTCCGAAGGCCATCAGTAACACCAGAAATGACAAAACACCTTAGGTTTAAGTATGTTACATGGCTGGTTATTTTAAGTAATTTAAGAATATTAATAACCCAATTGGGTATTTAAATATTAAAAATAAAATCAACTGACCTGATCTTGCTTTAATGAATAGCAATATTTCTACACGGAGTGATACACTATGACTTTATGCTATTAGGCCCACCCACTACGGCGTCGCAGGAACAACTGAGCTGCGCACTTTTGTTTGTTTGTTTGGCATCTCGCAGGTCAACCTATGCGGTTGTCGTCTGCTTAAGCGGTCTTGCCTGTGGATTCCCTAATAAATTAAGGCCTCCAGCCAGGACTTAAACTTATATACTAACTAAAACTAAGCGACAACGCTAAGGGCACCCCCTGTGGGGTACGAACCTCGGCTTAGGGCGTCGCTGGAAGAGGGCAGCAAATGACTAGCTGGATCAGGATTGATATTATTTACGGACGAATTTAAAGTTACAGGCTCAGCGGCGCGGGCTGGCTCGAGCAAGGGTCGGGAGGGGCGTCGATTTGGGCGTCGCGGCGGGCCTCGGCGGCGAAGGCGGTAGGACGGCGATCGGGTTCTGGGCTTATGTAGCGTGCCTAGTGGCCTTACTACTTTCCTGGAGGAGGGTAGTGGCGTCGTCGGTGTCGATTAAAGTATGCCTTGGTCGGCGAATACTGCTAATGCGAGAGGGAGTGTAGCGGGCGGCCGCTGTAATCAGGGGGTTAGAGTGTTTAATGCCGCAGTCGAAGAAACGCTTTGATAAGCGTTTCATGAACTGTTTTATGGTTGGCATTTTGAGGTCGACGTGAAGATCTATATTACGGACAAGGGGGCACCCGTGACCCTTCTGAGGAAACGGTTTTGGAGGGTCTGCATCTTATGGAGATGACGTGGGTGAGCGTGCGCAAATACAACGCAGGCATAGGTCATGATGGGACGGATGACTGCGGTATAGATGCGGAGCTTGCATTTGAGGGACAGTTTACTACGGGCTGTCAGTACGAATTGGAGCCTGCTAAGAGCGAAGGAGGCGCGCGCGCGAACCGCCTTAATATGAGCCTTAAAGGTAAGGTTCTCATCGAGGATCACGCCTAGGTATTTGGCTTGCTTCTCCCAAGGGATTGGCTTGCCGTACATAGTGATCGGGCTGGGAAGTGGGGGAGGGAGTCGACGACGTCTCGAGAAGAGAACCGCCTGACTCTTATCGGGGTTGACCTCGATTCTCCATTTCCGGAACCAAGCGCCTAAGACGTTTGCGGAGGTTTGGAGAGTACGAGCTATAGCGTTGGGACAGTGACCGGTATAGTAAACGGCAGTGTCGTCGGCGAAGAGAGCCAACTGAGCCTTTTTACTCTTTGGGATATCGCTAGTGAACAGCGTGAAGGCGACAGGAGATAGTACGGAACCCTGAGGGACACCGGCGCGAATAGGATGAGGGGACGAGAGTGCTCCCTCGACGCGATAGCGAAAGGTCCGGTTCGACAAAAAGTCTCGTAAGATGAGCACGAGACGATCTGGCACTCCTAGTTGGTAGAGCTTGTATATCAAGCCGTTGTGCCAGACTTTGTCGAAGGCCTTCGCTATGTCGAAGAATAGCACACCCGTCGTCGCGTTACGCTGCAGACCAGCGCATAAGTGCTCTACGATACGGTGGACCTGTTGGGTGCCCGAGTGTTGGCTACGGAATCCAAACTGCTCGTTGGGTATGAGGCTCTTTGCTTCGGCGTAGTCTTTGAGACGCTTATAAATAAGCCTCTCGTAGATTTTGCCGAGGACATTGAGTAAGCTAATAGGGCGGTAGCTGGAGGGCTCAGACTTTGGCTTGCCTGGCTTTGGGATACCGATGACGGTGGCTTCTTTCCATGCTTGTGGGAAGATGTTGTTGCTCAAGGCGCCATTGAAGATGGCGGTCATAAGCATTATTAGCGGGGCAGGAAGGAGTTTGTATACCTTATTGGTAATACCATCCGAACCGGGGGCCTTACGAGCGTGGAGCCCTTTAATGATGTCGTGCACTTCGTCTGGAGTGACGGGAGGCAGAGGATCATCAGGGTCTTCGACGGGAGGGAGGGAGGCTCTTCGTTCGACTTCAGCGTCGACCTTGTTCAGGTGAGCTTGGTCTACTGGTTGGGAGCTGGGAGAACATTGGGACTCTAGGCTGTCGGCAAGACATTCAGCCTTATCGGGACTGTCGAAAGCGACACTATTGTCGGGGCGGATGAGAGGAGGCATAGAGACCTCTTCTGAGGAACGCAATTTCCTCTGTAATTGCCAGAAGGCTTGATGAGTGGGCTCGAGTTCGCTGAGCATCTTGTTCCAGCCCTCAGAGCGAACCTCCCCTATGCGTTTCTTTACAGCACGCTGTAAATGGCGCATGTGGGCTTTGTTCGCGTCACAAGGGAAGGAGTCGTAGGCACGGATGGCCGCGTTCTTCTCGGTTATCAGGTCACGTACGTCAGTAGGTAGTTTCCAGCGATGGTCTTCCATCACCGGAACTTCCCGTGAACAATCCGTCAATACGGATTGTACGTGCTCTGTAAACGAGTCGATTGCGGCCGTCGTGTCGGCGACTGACACTAAGTGATCGGGGATGGTGTCTAAGTGAGGCGACGTGGTGGATTTCAGTCTTTCGCTTACTTTCCTCCAGTCGGTTATCGTCTGGGTCTGAGGGGGGCGGTTGGGGTCGATCGGGCCCGAGTAGGGTGCAAGATGCATGACTACAGGGCGGTGGTCAGAATTTAGCTCGTGGAACGTCTCAATCGATTGCAAACGGAGGTTCACATTCTTGAGCAGCGCTACATCGAGAACATCGGGAAGGTGATTAGGATTACCTGGGAAGTGAGTCGGGCTCATTGGAGCGATGACGTCAAAGTTAAGGGATTCGCCTAACTTGAAAACTAACCTACCTCTGGTTGAGGTTGTGCTACTATTCCACGCCGGGTGCTTGGCATTAAGATCCCCCGCCAAGATGACGGAGTCACTCATACCGAAGAGGGCAGTGAAGTCCTTTTGGAGCGAGATGGGATCCTCCGGACCATTGTCGGGTGGGATATAAGCGGAGATGATGGTGATCGGTTGGTGGCCGGTCATGCCGAGCCGACAGATAGAGGTCTCCAGATGGGAGAAGAGAGGAGGTGGGTCTATAGGGATACAATACAAAGATTTCCTAAAGTATATGAGTGCCACAAGGGTGGCCCTTGTGACATCGAGACCTGTCATTGCGAACTCGTTTAAAGTTGGCAATATTCGGGTTTCGGTGATGTGGTTTTAAAAAGGTTTCCTGTATGAGGAGGATGTCAAGCTGATGGTCGCGGAGGAAAGTGGCGATCTCATCGCGTTGACCTGAAACGCCATTTGCGTTGAAAAAGCCTAATTTAAGGGATCGGGGTTTGTTACTATTTACTCTCGTATTATCCATTGAGAATTAATATTTGAGTGAGTGTAGAACTTGCGCGATCTCGGGATACGCGCTGAGAATTTCCATGAGGCGGATTGCGTTGCCGTTTGCAGCAACGATTTCTTCCGCCATTTTATCCGCGGCGGTGGTGAAGAGAGCCGCGTATGTACTTAATATGATTTGGGCGCTGTTTCGGCCCTGGGTTCCCTGAGGTGCCGCTGGAGCGGCCGTAGGGGCCGCGGGGGCTTCCAAAGGCGCTGGGATGGCGGTAGCCATCAGCGCTGGAAGTTGCGCGGATTGCGCGGGTTTTGATGGCACCGAAGCTGCGGGAGCCTTCAGGTGGTTAAGGTTAGCCCAGGGAGACGGCCTCTGCGGGCTAAGCCGTTCCGGCATCAGCGCGGAAGGAGGCTTACCCCAGGGGCTTTCCCTGTGCTGGCGGTCGCTCGCGCATTTCGCGAGTTTCGGAGATGAGGACTTCGGGGCCTTAGGACAGCCCCGGTAATTTGCCGGGTGTCCCGCTTGGCCGCAGAGTACGCAGCTGGGAGGCTCTGAGCATAGTTCCCTATCTTTAGGGCGGGTACAGTCGACGGTACCATGCTCTTCTAGACACTTGACGCATCTAGGGGTCGCATAGCAGTTGGACTGCGAGTGACCGTACAGTTGGCAGCGATGACACTGGCCAATCAAGTTTGCTCGGTAGGGCTTCTCAATGGAAATGCCCGAGAGTGAACATACCGATTTCACTTTAAATATCGGGTGGTGCCCTTCAGTGGGGTCACAGATGACTAGGACCATGTCATAGACAAGGCCCTGCCTCGCTTTGTGCAAGCGATGGACGGCGGACACTGGGATTCCTTGAGCGATGAGGTCGCTCTTAATCTCCTCGGTGGAGATTTCTTGAGGGACGCGCCTTATTACGACGCGAGTAGGGGTTTCCTCCGGAAGGGAGTAAGTGTGAAAGGAGTAGTTCCTTTCACGTAGGGCGCGGGAGAGATCCCTAAAGTCCGTAGACGTGGGGACGGTAACTTTGATCCCCTGGAGGGTGGATCGGGCGTTGGTGTAGTTGATCTTGCGATCAACACACATCTTGGAAATTTCAGTCCATTTGGACTTTTCCTGGACGTATATCGGGGGAGGGGGCTTCTGCTTCCTCGCGGTAGGAGCGGGTGGGCAAGCCATAGGGCTGGCGGGGCGACTGGCCCGCGGACTTGGGGCGGAAGTAGTGCTGGACGATGTATTCGTGACCTGTTTCTTTGAGGCCGGGCCAGCGGGGGCGGAGGATTTAGCCTTCCTCTTGCCTCCTTTGACGACGACTTGGAAGTCGTCGTCGCTGGAGGAGGAGGTGCGGGCTTCGTCCGCGGCGAGTGGGACTGACGTGTCCATACTCTCTGGGCGAGTCGAGTCAGTTTCGGTGCGCAGCTGCGTCGGGTTTATTGTCTCCGAGACAATGGCGGCCGGAACAATGGCGGGCGCGACAAAGGGAGCCGGATTAGCGGCCGACTTAATTACTGCCGGGGCAGTAGCGGGCGAGACAATAGGGGCCGGATTAGCGGCCGGAGTATTATCTGTCGAGACAAAGGCGGGTGAAACAATGGGGGCCGAATTTTCGGCCGGAACATTGTCTGCCGGAACAAAAGGCGGAATGCCTTGTTCGCATGCAGGTGGCGATAGCGGGCTTTCGAGGGCGTCGCTGAAGTTCGCGAGTGCGGCGGAGTGGGGGTGGAGCGATGACATAGCTTGTCGCCATATCTCGCTAGGAAATCGGGGTCCTTAAAAAGGACCTCTCTGAAGAACGCCAAAATATAGGCGTCCTCCATGGTCGGAGGGGAAGCTAGATTAGGGAGGGAATGGTGGAAAATTATTCCCACGTAGACTAAACCCTATACCTATCTCCCCGGGTGGATGGGCCCGGGGATGTGTGACCCTCTCTGTCGGGTGTAGACAGAGAGGTGAGTACCTATTTGTGAGCCCTAAGCTTGTAACCCGTCGCCAGTCTCAATGTGCGAACGGGGCCCTGACCAGTCTAGCGCGAAGGGTGTAGACACACCCTAAAGATACTAGGTGAGTAGCTGAAAAGCAAAACTGTCACCAGAGCCGACTAGGAGATCCCCCAAGGCCGGTTATCTGGGACCCGTCCAACTAACTGCCTCGCCCTGAAGGGGTTCGGCGGGTGTGAATTGGGTCAACACCCCACTCGGCTTCGTTGACACCGTATGGTTTCAACCGAGGACCACGAAACTGTGGTTTTACCCAGAAGGGGCCTAGTGCAGCTACTCACAAACGTCTATTAATGAAACAGGGATGCCTTGAAAAAGGCAGTTTTTTGAGTTATTAAAATCAAATCAATTTCTTGATTTGATTTTAAATCGGAGTAGTCGGGGCGACTACGATGACGTCACGTGGCAGCGACGAATAATAACACGAAACACAACACTGGAGCGGGAGAGCGCACAAACACGTCCGTCCGCGGCGAGAGTCGAGCGTCGAGTGTCTGAGCTGCGCACGGCCGTTTCATCGCTTAAATAACCCAACGCACCGTCACGCGTCGCCAGTTACACGATTTGAGCAAGAAGGCGGTAGTTAACAAAATAAATACGTTTATCTTAAATGTGAAACGCATTTAATACATTCACCAGCTATAATTGTGTATCGAGTTACTAAAATCCTAACATACGATACCGGGATATCCCAAGATATTGTGTAACTCATTCAATCAGTCCGTGGTCATAGTTGATCACACACGGGAGAGGGTATCAGCCGTAATATTATCCTTACCCGGACGGTAGATTATAATTATTATACAGGGTGGCGCAATGGAACGTGCATATTTAAAAAATAGATTACAAAATAAATACAAAAGGTACGGTTACAATAAAACTAAGGAATTGTAAAGTAAAAACTGAAGTTTATTTCTAAAAAATAACATCATCTAAATGATGACCCTCTCTACGACGGCACTCCTCTAACTGCGAACGGAAATTATTAAAAACTTTCTTCAGTAATGCTGATGAAATTGCCGCCATTTCACCATGGATATTCTGCTGGAGCTGATCGATGTTTCTCGGATTATTACTATAGTACTGATATTCTCACTGTTCCAGTAACGACAATTTTGACGGTTTACGAACCCATTGATATGGAAATGGGCCTCATCAGAGAAAAGGATATTGTCAAAATTGGAAAACCGATTAAACATTTCATTAGCAAATGCGAGCCTTTCTCTGAAATCACATTCTTTCAATTCTTGTGTTAATTGCAGCTTGTATGGATGCAGTTTAAGATCCAAGTTTAAAATTCGTTGCAAACTTCGTCGCGAAAAGTGTAAGACAGACGATCTCTTGCGAGTAGACAATCGTGGATCTTCTCGTACAGATTTCATAACTCTCTCAATATTGTCTTCGGTCCTAGATGTTCTAGGACGACCTTTTGCTTGTGGTTTAAACGTTGAACCAGTCTCTTCAAAACGCTTTACCCATATTTTAATTAAATTTATACTCGGAGCTTCACTAATTCGCAGTAGTTCATATTCAGAACAATATAGTCGCCTAGTAACAATGTATGAACGACAGTTCTCGTAAAATGCACGCACGCAAAATGCCCGATGCTTCCCGTCGAAGTGACTCATTGTGACTAAAACTCCATGAGCGCGCCTACCCAACGGTAGTATACTCCCCCGCACGCGCGCTTTTTACCCCGCAAAAAAAGATGATGCAATATGCACGTTCCATTGCGCCACCCTGTATTTAGAATTTGATAGCTCAAGACGGCACCTCTCTATCTTTTCATTTTTGATCTTGCTGTTATGGGATTAGTTGAACATGAAAGACACAGATCGTTGGTCAGTTATTAATATTAAATGTCTACCAATGAGTTAGTGCCGCCATTTTTTTAATGATTTAACAACAGCGACTGCTTCTTTTTCTATTGAAGACTGTCGGCGTTCGGAAATGTTGAGTAAACGTGAGAAAAAAGCAACTGGGCGGCCGTTCTTTGTAACCCAACAATTTTATAGACTCTTGCCCGTATGCACACCTTTCCTCATTGAGAGTGAGACTGTATTTTGCCACAACCTCCCGGAATCGAGACAAATTCTGATCATGTTCCACAGCTGTTATGTCCCAAATTGTGACGTCACCCAAATACGAATAATTACCAGTCAGTTTTTCTTTAATAATAATTTAATGAAGTGTTTTTTGGAATGCAGTGACACCATTTGTGACTCCAAATGTTATAAGTGTAAATTGGTATAAGTTACCGCAAGCTTCAAAAGCTATATACTTTTTCTCCCCGGTGAAAGCCATATTGACGGTCACTGACTTTCAGGAGATCATTGTCTTCAATGTAGGTCAGCAACTTACCTCCTGTATTTATTTTAAATTGTGCTAACAGCCTGGTGGTGCCGACCAAATTAGAGCCACTGAGCCACTCAGGTCCTGCACCCAGTCATCCCTGGGCTAGACAAAGTACGGCGCAATAACCACGGTGATGTTAATCGACCACTGCGCCATGCTCTGGAGCAACAGATCCTGAGCATTTCGTTTCGGTGGACATTTCGTTCGCCAGCTCCGCTCTGTCGACGTCTCCGTCTAGATCTTGAGCGCGCTGGTCCGACAAGCCCCGAATGGTCCGCGGTGTACTAGCCCAAAAGATCTGTCCAATTTTGGCATTTTGATGGCACTTTGTTTATCCATTTACTTTAGACGTCTGCCGGACGGGAGGCGATGAATTCAGCGAAAGCGTTTTGTACTGCTTCTCGGGGTTTGATTTTTTTGCACTTAAAAAATTGCCTAAATTTAAAAAAAAAATTGTAGGTAATCTGTTGGGGCAAGGTCCTGTGAGTACGGTGGGTGCCGGAGAGCTTCCAGCTATAACTATTGTAGCTTTGCGATGGTCTGTCGTGAAGTGTGAGCTCGCGCGTTGCCATGGAGAAGCAATGGGGAAGAGCGATTGACCAATCTCTGTTGTTGAATTGCGAGCTTCTCCATCATTGTTTGCAATTCATGGCAATAAACATCTGCCGTCACTATTGTGCCATTCGGTAAGAAGTTGTGATGTACAAGACTGGTACAACAGACGGTCACCATCATCTTCCTATGAGAAATCTTTTTTTAGCGCACTGATTAGGTGCTGCACCCGGGTCCATCCACTGAGATGAACGCTTACGGTTGTCGTACAAGATCGAATTTTCATCGTAGCTAGCAAATCGATTTGGAATTCCCTCGTTCCTATGCCGATTCAGTAGTGCTATGCATGTTTTGACGAGTAAGTCTCGTCATTAATTTTCCGTGTTGTTTGCGCAGCGGTATTTCTACGTAGGAACTAATATTAGAAAATTGTACGAATTTTTAGTTTATCCATGGCGCCATGAACTACCATAATTTCACAAAAACAAGAAACAAAAATCTTTTTTTTTATTATTGAATTCGAAATAAAATTAACAAAGCATTCGAATAAAATTTATTTGAATTTCGTATTGCGTACCAATCCGAAATGGAAAAGGCCAAACCAAAACTGAAAATGCTGGTTATAGAATCTCCAATTACAAAGGTAAAGACCTATTATTGTTAGGAATCGTTCTACGGTAAATGACAATGCCAGATCCTGCCCCAGCTATTTACATGAAATGTTAATTAATGAAAATAATTGTAATGATTCAAGGACCTTTTCATAATACGTTGTTTTTCAGTAGAAATTGCCGATTACAAATTAGTGATAAAAGGAATTCAACCCCTGAATTTCCTATTGCGTTACATATTGCGCATGATACATAACAAAAAAAAGTTTTAAATACCTGTAAACAAAAACTCACATTACGATTATAATGATTTTGATAATGCGTAACGTATATGTTGTTTAAATCGCTTTTTAACAATTATAAACTGCACCTAACCTATAATTAATGTCATCATTGTTTTAAGATTTTAACAGAAACCGCAAGTTCTACTGGCATTAGGACAAATTATTAGTTAACAGTAATAAATAAGCTTTAAGATGCTGCATATTGCAGGCTTGTAAATGATTTTTTGATTTCAGTGGGGCAAAGTTCTATAGAGTTTCTGGCATTGTCCTTTATTCGTGTAATTCAGTGTCGGATTAAGCCACTTCAAGGAGAATAGCTGAACCTGCACCTTGAATTTGTTCTTTGTCATATAAAATATTCTGACTGTAATAACAAGACCAAAGACTTTGCCGGCGGTTAGATTTTATTACAAGCGGCATTTAAATGTGCAAGTGAATAGTAGCTATCAATGCATGGTCAACACATAATTTGTGCTCAATAATAAAACAGTTTCAACCATACATTATGTTTGAGTTTACACGAACGAGTCCTCGTCCCAAAATAAACATGCAGCACACACGCAGGCATGCGATTGTGTGAGTGAGAGTGAGGGTGTGTGAAGGTGAATGTGAGGGTGCGTGAACCTGTGTGAATGTGAGCAGGAATGAATCACAAAAATTAAGAATTAAAAATAAACATGCAGCACGCACGCAGGCAAGCGAGTGTGCGAGTGGGAGTGAGGGTGTGTGAATGAGTACGTGAGAAAAAATCAATCAGACTGTATGCGCGAAGTTAGGACTGCTACAGGCATTAGGTGAAGGCTTACATTTTAATCCAGCAACGCCTCCTTGTCATCATAGGCAAGTGGTTTTATCAAATTAGTAACAATTTTTTAACAGGGTTTCAATTTGCATGTTACAACTGTATTTTGTGTCAATTAATAATTATTTATTATTATTATGTCGTTTAAATATTTTTATGCTTATTTTGCTACATTTTTAAATATTTATATAAAACTTAAAAAAAAATAAAAAAAAATAGTGGTCTGCCGGTAGCGGGAGCAGGGTCCAAGCTACCGGTGGTTAGGGCTCCAGAGACAGGAACCTCCTCACAATGCGAACTCCAATCCAATCAATGTAATCCGTATCGAGGAGTACTGCCTTCTGAATCAGTTCCTTGACCCAACCGCCTAACGAAAGCCTCGAGAGATGTTGGTCGAGGCTTTTTGCCGTCAGGCCATTGGCCGATACGACAATCGGCACAATGACATCCGAGTACACATTCCACATGTCAACAACCTAGTGTGCTAAGTCGAGATATTTAATTTGTTTCTCCTTCTCAGCTTTCACGAGGTTCTCGTCATGTGGAATGGTAACATCGAAAATCATTGTGCGGCGCGCTAATCGATCTATCACTACTATGTCAGGCTTATTAGCGATAACAGTCTTGTCAGTAATGACAGACCGATCCCAGTACAACGTGACAAGGTAATTTTCGAGAACTGGGTCGGGCACATACTTGTAATACGGTACCTCAGAATCCACAAGTTTATATTTCAAAGCAAGTTGCTGGTGAACAATCCTGGCTACTTGGTTATGCCTGTGCAAGTACTCGCCGTTAGCCAGACGAGAACAACCAGAGATAATATGTTTGACGGACTCACCTGGACGGTGGCATGCCCGTCACACGTCAACCGTGCCGTCCTTCATAATATGTCTCCAGTAGTTATTCGTCAAGATAACTTCGTCCATAATTGCACAGACGAAACCTTCAGTTTCCCCGAAAAGGTCACCAAAACGTAGCCAGGATACGGACGCTAGGAAATCTACACCAGGCTCATGAAGAGCCCGATAGAAGCGCCCGTGAAGCTCCTTGCTTTGCCATACCGCCTTGCGGTCATCGGTAGTAGTACTACAGGTTTGTGCCAGTTCTCTTTAGCCATGGAGATTGGGGTTAGCCCCTTGTCCACTGCAACCACATCACGGTGCATACCTACTTCGGCTTTAAAAAAATATTCCCTGAGACTGCACACCTCGCGGTTGTGGAGGGTCTTCGCATTTAAAAAGCCTCGACCCCCGCACTTTCGCGGAATGTACAGTCTCATCACCGATGATCGTGGGTGATGCATCCGATGTGCGGTCAGAAGTGTACGGACCCGCCTATCCAGGGCGTCGAGTTCGGTTTGGGTCCATATGAGTATACCGAAAGAGTACATCAAAATCGGCATGACCCAACCGTTGAAGGCGCGCACCTTGTTTCCGCCCGAAAGAAGACTAATTAATACCTTCTTCAGGCGGCCAAAGAAGCGCTCCTTCAACGATTGCTTCATGTTAATAACGTTGATACCTAACGCTTCCGACATACCCAAATACTTATAGCTTTCGGATGAAGAGAGGGATCTAAGGTGTATGGTATCCGGAAGTTGAATACCTTCGGATTCCATAATCTCACCTCGCTTAACATGCATGATTGCACATTTTTCCACACCAAATTCCATCCTGATGGCGCCACTGAATGTTTCAGTTACCTTCAGTAGCTCCATCAGTTGCAATTTGTTGGGGGCAAAGGTTTTCAAGTCATCCATGAACAGAAGGTGAGATATGACTTCACCACCTCTCTTCAACCGATAGCCTAGACCTGAATCTTCCAGCAGTGTGCTTAGAGGATTCAGAGCCAAGCAGAACCAAAGTGATAAATGATAAATGATTTTATTTCCGTAAGTAGGTTTTTACAAACACTTTTACACGTCAATACTATTTTAAAAGTAGATGAGATCGGCGTTTCCTATCTGACTACTCTGAGAAGAAACGCCAAAACAAACTCAGAGGTCACAGTCTCTTTTAAAGTCCAGACATAATCTTGGTCAGGTCATGTGAAGACCATGTGGATTGATGTCTGAAATGGTCTTTTGAGGAAAGAACCACACAGAATGTGTGGACCTGTCCAGTCAGTGCACGCATTTGTCAGTAATCATGCAGCTCAACACAACACATATGGAGCTCAACGATTCGACGAACATTACCAAAGAAAGGACATTTGGGTAGGCCGCATAAATTGCTCAAACTGCCAGACCATGATTAAAACTAATTTTAAAAATTAAAAATAGATTGAGATAAAAAAAACAACAAATCCACACTGCCTTCACATTCACAATAATTAAAATATTATAATACTTTACAAAGTAAATTTTCACGTCATGTCAAAGTGTAAAAATCCGAGAATAAACATGGTCAGATCATATGAGGTAGACTGGTGTCTGAAATGGTCTTTTGAGGAAAGAACCACACTGATTTGAGTGGACCTGTCCAGTCAGTGCATGCATTTGTCAATCATGGTGCAGCTCAACTCAGAACTAAGGAGCTCAACGATTCCACGAACAAAACAAAAGAAAGGACATTTGGGTAGGCCGCGTTAAGTACTCAAACAGCCAGACCGTGATTAAAACAACTGAAAGAACAAAAAAACAATGACTCACATAGTCCTCACATTCTCAAAAATTAAAACAATGTTATACTTTAAACAGTAAATATAAAGATGTCATTGTTTATCTAAAAAAATCAAAAATAAAAGTTTAACAGCAAATTAAACATCGACAATATCTGTGTAAACTTATTGGAGCAGCTCAATCCCAAGCCTTCTTGTCCTCAATATAGCCTTTGACAGTATAATAGGCATTCTGGCATAATTTCCGCTTTATAAAAGATTTGAATTTATTAAGGCTTAGTTCTTGAATGTGGCTAGGAAGTTTATTATAAAAACGAATACTTTGACATTTAAACGAGCTACCTATTTTCTTGAGTCTGGTAGTAGGAACAAAAAATTTGTGTTTGTTCCTAGTATTTATGTTATGGATATCACTGTATTTTTTAAACAGATTAATATTTTTATGTGCATACAAAAGATTTTCATAAATATACTGAGAAGGCACAGTCATTATATTAATCTCTTTAAATTTGTCTCTGAGGGAGTGTCTGGGACTTAGTTTATAAATTGAACGAATTGCCCTTTTTTGTAAAACAAAAATTTTCTGAATATCGGCGGCATTTCCCCACAAAAGAATACCGTACGACATCACACTATGAAAATAACTAAAGTATACTAAACGGGCTGTCTCTAAATCAGTTAAATTACGAATTTTTCTAACGGCGTATGCTGCAGAGCTTAGTTTTTTTGCCAATTTATCTATTATGTGGACTCAAACTGTCGCATTGAAATATTCCCCGTTTAATCCAGACAGGCTCGTCATTCCCCTGGATCTGTCGACACCCCGGATAGCGAAGGACCGTCCTTCATTGCCCCATACAGGAACTAAGTAAGGTGCGTAGAGTTGCATCTATCTTGTACAATTCCAGCACCCTCACAAGCCATGTATGTGGCACCGAGTCGTAGGCCTTCTTATAATCTATCCAGCATGTCGACAGATCCTTGCGGGAGCGACGAACCTGTTGGCTAATGGCCATGTGGATGAGGAGTAGCTCCTTAGTACCCCGGGATCCGTTCCTACATCCATTTTGAGAGGCAGACATAATCGAGTTACTGTCAATGTGTGTATTAATTTTTACTCTCAAAATGGATGTAAGAAGTTTATAGATCGTCGACAAACACGTGATCGGTCTATAATTCTTGGGTTCCGTGGGACTACCTGACTTATGGAGCAGGTGGGTAACGCCTGTTAATAGAAACTGCGGTAGCGACCCAGACTCTAACTGAGATGCCATCTCAGTTCCAGTCATCCATAACATGGATGACTGGAACTGAGATGCCAGGCAAGTATGCGAACTAATTAGCCATTTCAACCAAAAGTTGTGAAATCCATCCGGCCCTGGTGATTTCCAGTTCGGTAACGGACGGACTGCTCTGGCAACGTCTGATGGCGTAATTAGGACTGTTTCCATTTCTGGTATAGTTTCACACACTCGCTTGACATTCTGCATCCAGTCAGCCTCAGTGTGACAGATGGGTACTGACCAGATGCTGCGCCAGAATGCACTTGTGGCGGTATCATCTGGGCGACACACGTCCGTCAAATTTTGTTCAGGTCGCTCCCAAGCTCTATATACCCACCTTTCATCTTAAAATTTTACTTTGACATACTCTGGGTGGATAAAAAGGCGTTTTATAGAGGAGTGGTGAGGATAGGCCGATTCTGGACAAAATTTTGATTAAACTCTCTTGTTCTTTTAATTCAAAGAACAGAAAATTATTTCTAAAGTTAAAATCATTTGGGCTCATTACAATATTTTTTCGTGCACCTTGGTATAATGTCTGAAATCTTACATAATGGTTGTTACCAAAAGTAGAAATTTTAAACGTGTCATGGATTTTTTAAATGAGTAAAATGGAACAACAAAAAAATCATAAAAGTCCTTCATAGTTATGGTAACCTACTTGTCCGGGAATGCGATAGCGCTTGAACTTAGTAAGATTTTGAAGTTAAGTACGAGTATTTATTAATATTAAATTTTATGAAAACTTCTCCTTCTGCTTCTAATATAGTTTCAGCACAGTCTAAAGCATTTATTTCCAAACTAGGGTTAGGGTTACCTAAACATTTCAGTTACGCCCTTACAACACAACAATACAACATGACTAGTCATCTCAATCAAATATAAATTTACGGCACGTCGGTCCTACTTCCGTCGAAAACTTGGGAAGGCAAAAATAACAATCTTAATAGCTTTATGTTTACAGTTTTTTGTTAACTTGTTCAGAACCTTTTTTTTATGATGTGCGTTGAAGCGCTATTGGTGGACGAAAATAATGCAGGCGGGGGTAGCCACTGGCCCGTGCACGCCAAAATCGCCCTTATGGGGGTCATGCGAAAAAGTCGTCGATAGTACATAATACTCATATAAGGCTTATAGCAATTATACAGTACCAAGATATTGAGGTTATGCAATGCAAAGATTCTTGATTTTAATCTTCAGCAGCTCCAACAGTATTTTCAAATGCTAATCAATCAGTTGATTCGTCCTTGAGAAGCAGGACCAGCGATTAGCCAAGCATTTTTATCAGCAATGTAATTTTTTATACAAGATTTAAATTTGGTTCAATTTAGTTGATTTATGTGGGGAGGTATTTTATTGTAACATTTTAAACAGTACCCCATGAAAGATGAGTCTACTTTAGCCATGACAAGGTGCCGTCATGATGTTAATTTCTTTAAACAGTTCCCTTAGAGAGTCGCGCCTGCGGAGGCCATATTATGGCTCTGATGGCTGTTTTCTGCAGAATGAAAATAGACTCGATGTCTGCAGCCCGTCCCCATAGTAAAATACCTTACAACATAATACTATGAAAGTAACTACAATAAACTAGTCTCGCGGTATCTACATCAGTAAATTGACGGATTTTTCTCACAGGCTGCTGAACTTAGCCGTCCTGCAAGGGATGTTAAATAAGGACCCCATTGAAGCTTTGAATCGAGGCTGATCCGCAGTAAAACAGTTTTACCGACGAATTCTAGTTTCTCTTGATTCAATACTATCTCACAATTAGTACTTTTGACATTTGGTAAAGAAAATCTTATGCACTTAGTTTTTTTCCCGTTTAATACTAAATTATTAGCAGTGAACCAATTTTGGATCTGCAGTAAGGGCTCCCACACATAAACACGATACGACGTCGCGTCGTACAACGATGCGGTGTCGTTTCTTAAGACCACGGAGTAGTGAGTAAATTAAGTGTGCGGTATGTTCTGACCCTGGTTCGGCAGGAGCTGGCTGCTTTTCAGAGTCGGTTTTCCGCTCTGGAAGCCATTGCCATGCGCCCCCCGCTAGCGGCGAGTCAGCCGGCCCGAGGCCAGCGAAAGGGGGCCTCGAATGCTGCCACCGCGGCCAAACCAGAGCCCTCGGGGCAGACCAAAAGTGGGGCCGTGACGGGCGCGCCCCTGGCGAAAGCGGCGTCGCCCCAAACCAAGAAGGGTGGGGTGGCTCCTCAGATGGTGAGGAACTCAGCCCCAGCGGCGAGACGGCCGCCCCCGCCTTCAAAGTCTTCTCCGGCCGACGCCAAATGTGAAGTAGTCGAAGAGAAGAGGAAAAAGAGCAAGGCAGCAAGGGTGGCCAGGAGGAAAAACAGGTGGCAGCGGCGCAAGAAGCGAAGTGTCGCTGCTAAGTTCCGTGCCCCAAAGTCCGCAGCTGTAGTGATCACACTACAGCCGGAAGCGGAGAAGAAGGGCACGATCTACCGCGAGGTGCTCGCCGAGGCGAAGGCGGCGGTAAACCTCGGGGAGCTCAGTGTCACCAATGGCCTCCGGCTAAGGGTCACTGCGACTGGGGCCCGGATGCTGGAGGTTCCCGGTGCGGCCAGCGGCCCGACCGCGGACGCTTGGGCTGAAAAGCTGAAGGAGTGCCTGAATGCGGACGAGGCTCCGAGTGTCCAGGCCAACGAAGTGCGCTGACATGCACATTCTGGGCCTGGACGACTCCGTGACGGAATAAGAGGTGGTGGCTGCCGTCGTTAGGACCGGGGGATGCTCTGCCGAGCGGGTTAAGGCAGGCACCATTCGTCGTGGCTGGCCGTCGGCGAGGCGAGGACGCGAGCAAGGGAGGAGATGTTGGAGACTCTTGACGGGGATCCGTGGGGGCGCCCCTATCGAGCGGTTCGAGGGAAACTTCGAGCTGCGGCGCCTCCACTTACGGAGAGTCTCCAACCCGAGCTGCTGGAGGAGGTAGTCGCAGCCCTCTTCCCGACAAGAGCGGAGCATACTCCGCCGCCAATGGCTTTGCCCACAGTCGCAGAGTCTACAGAGGAGAACGCCATCAACGTCCCAGAGGAGACACAGGCAGAGATGAGGGCGGCCGTGATGCGGCTCCGGGCCAAGAACGTGGCTCCGGGGCCCGATGGAATTCACGGCCTTGCTTTGGCCCTCGCTCTGAAGGAGTTGGAGCCCCAACTGAGAGGACTCTACACAGCGTGCCTTGAGCGGGGCCAGTTTCCCAGTCTGTGGAAGATTTGACGTCTGGTCTTGCTAAGGAAGGCGGAGCGCCCTGCCGACTCGCCGTCTGCGTACCGGCCCATAGTGCTGCTCGACGAGGTGGGCAAGCTGTTCGAGTGCATACTCGCAGCCCGTCGGCCACTTGTGCAGAGAGGGGCCGGACCTGGACGAGAGCCAGTTCGGCTTTCGGCATGGGCGTTCTACCATCCACGCTGTGTCGGGGGTGAGAGTCCTGGCGGAGGAAACAGTGTCCCGGGGCGGGGTGGTGGTGGCGGTGTCCTTGGACATCTCCAACGCCTTCAACACCCTGCCCTGGAGCTGCATACGGGAGGCACTGCGGTACCACCGCGTGCCTCTCTACCTCCGCCGCATCGTGGGGGCTTACTTAGCCGGGAGGTGTGTCACCTACATGGGACGTGATGGCGGAAACCAGTGCCAGGTGTCATGCGGTGTTCCACAGGGATCGGTCGTGGGACCGCTCCTGTGGAACATAGGGTACGACTGGGTGCTGAGGGGCGAGCTCCCACCGGGCGCGGACCTGACGTGTTACGCGGACGACACGCTGGTCACGGCCCGGGGGAGTTCGCACAGGGAGGCAGCGTTGCTCGCGACGGCGGCGGTCTCACTGACGGTGAGCCGCATACGGCGCCTCGGCCTGGAGGTGGCCCTCAACAAGTCGGAGGCCATGGTGTTTCATGGCAACCGGCGGGCGCCGCCGGCCGGATCACACATTGTGATCGGGGGGGTCCGGATCGCTGTCGAGCCCACCATGAAATATCTGGGATTGGTGCTCGACAGCCGGTGGGACTTCGGACCCCACTACCGGCGGCTGGCGCCCAAGTTGTTGGGCGCGGCTGGGGCGCTGTCAACGCTGCTTCCCAATCTGGGGGGCCCGAGCGCCGCTTGTAGGCGGCTCTACGTGGGGATCGTGCGATCGATGGCCTATTAGTGGAAAGTTACTCACTTATTAAAGGAGATCTAAACTTTCAAATTTTAGTCAGCATTGAAACGTAAATAAGTCGGCGTCTCAAAGCCGTTTTTTCAATTTAAATTCACAATAATTTTATTTGGTTGAGTGTCCACTTTCAACGTAATCGCTTTCTTATTCCATATTTCTAAGGACTGATTTCATAAAAGTCAGATATCTTGTAATCTGTGTTTAATAACGATTCAACATTTATTCTCAGGAAACGACTCATACTAGGTATAAAAGTTTAGTGAAATTCGCCCTAAAATGATTAATTGCAAAAAAAAGAGGTTTACAATTTAAGAAGTATACTACTATTATTTAGCCTATTGTAAGGCTCGTGAAAGCAAAAGTAACTTCAAAAAAGATTATTAAGAAAATAAAAATGAAATCTCTAGTTAAGAATGCTGGTATCAATACAGTTTCCACACTACGTCGAGTCTATAAAACAGATGTAGACAACGTGTGCAAGAGTAAAAGGGAAAACAAAACATATTAAATAAATAAAAAACTGTAATAAATATAAACATACACTATAAGAATATACTTACATACATACATCCTTCTAAAATAAATGAAAATTACATTAAAAATATATATTTATAATGTAATTTTCATAATACATATAATTATGACAAAGTGGAATTTCAGTGTTCGCGAATAAACGCGATGCTAGAAACATAATATCTCCAGCGATACTGTTGTTGTTACCTGCAAAGCACACATTGTTCATAAACAACTCGCTACACATTAAGTCCTTTTTATGATCAGGTAGAGTATCGTTTCTACATTAGAACTGACACACTTGATACATGTTCGTGACAGTGGTGGATTACGGCCCACTCCCTCTCACAGAGAGGAGGCCTGTGTCCCAGCAGTGAGAAAATAATAGGCTGATTATGTTATTTACCCCTAGGGTTAATATTCCTATGCTAGTTGGTTTTTAACTTAATACTTTACTTTAAAACTACAATGTTACGGTCCATCAGAATCAACGTTGAGGCTCCGCTTCACCAGGATGAACTCCTCGGTACTTTAAACTATTACATTTAATTAATATGTTAGTGATAATACCCATCGGTTTAATATTCATAAGCTAGTTGGTTTTTAACCAAGACTGTTTCCATCGGGATAACTTATGTTATCTTCATAAGACAATATTCGTTTGACAACAATCGATTGCAATCGATTTCCTAGTTCGTAAACTAGTATAACAAAGATTTACCACCCAATATTTTACATAAGGTTTTCTCGTACATTCATTACATTTTCGCCTGTTGACATATTCCGCAACTGTGTTTTTTTTTCATTTTATACTTTATTTTGGATTCTATTTCTAATAATAATAAACGTGTAAGTAGTGCAATCCTTCTTTTACATTTGTCTATACAATTACGTACACAGAAAAACAAAGTTTAAGTCCTGTAAATATCTATTGTCAGGCGACGGTTAATGGTAAGTCTTTACAATCTATTGCAATATTGTTTTATTGAAAGCTGTTCGTCAGAAATGTTCTGTAAGAAAGCATCAGTATTATGTAGTAAATATTATACAGGAACGCAGGCGTTTTCTAATGAATTCACTAAAACTCAAAACATCACAGTGGTAAATTACTACTATAGGCTGCGTCGATCTCAGGACGACCTGCTTCTTACACGGACTGTGCGTCACTTGCTACCGCGTCACCAATCCTGATTATCTTAATATTTTGGCTGCTGAGACCAAAACTAAAAACTTTGTATACAGGATTTTTTATGCAAATGTGGCTATTATTTTAGCATATTTTGGTGTCTTACGACTTTCACGCGAACGAAGTCTTGTGCATATACGAGTATTATTGTAGTTGTTGGTTTTATTTTTCTTGTATTCCATTTTACTCATATAACCTAGTGATTTGTAAGTTCGACAGACACGTGACAACACGAAAACGAGACTGCAACAAGTCCATCTTCATCATAATAAAATGTTAACTCCTCTTTAAAACATAATTTGTTAGAAATAGTTCTATTTCATGACACCGGCCCTGAAATCTGTCAAAAATTGCCGCGGCGACTTAATGGATATGAAAGCCACACAAGACAATTGCTTTTGATAACGACACCAACAGTCCACTTCCACTGTCTGAATTATTGCCCCCACGACTTTGAATTGGACACTTGCCAAAGACGGAAGCCGATCACTAAGAGTGCCGAGGCCGTTACAATTTTTACTGCGACTCCCATAAAATTTGCTGCCAGAAAGGGTCTTTGAACGACAGGATAATATTAAGGATCATATAAAGACTGTTTGCACTCTGAAAGCGATGAGTGATCAAACCAATTACTTACGGCCGAATTGAACAACGTATCTGTCATCACTTTCTTTTAATCCAATTAAGCCAAAGTATAGCATATAAAAATAAAAAAAGTCGTTGCTATTTATGTTGATCAGATGTACCCCTCACAGAACACATAATGTTTACTATTTTTGGAGCATGTCCAGGAGACTCCAACAATGTTGTTAAAGCCTGCTTGCTGCGATCTTAAGAAAATCGATCATTAAAAATATGAGAGTAATATGTATTACGCACAGCGTAATTGTTATTATGTGCACACTATTCTACGCGCGGGGTGACTAGAGTATTTATGTTAAAGTTACCGGTTGGAAATAAAAATTATAACATTTGTTCCTGCAAACTCATTATTAGTGTTTCATTTATTAACTTTGTCTTTTTGACACAACTATTTAAATTGCGGTCTCACATCAGTTGTAACTAAAACAGTGTGTGATGTCTCTTACCCGGAACAAACAGAAAACAAAATTATAAAAATAATTATACACTCTTGTAAAATTTCAATGAGCAATTAGAAAGCTTGATTGTACTACTTAGTAATAACCTAAATATCACTATATCAATATAAACAGGAAAATAAATATTATAAAATTGCTATCTCTTAAAGTTTACAAATTTGTTGTGTCTCTAATATGCAAGTGAAAGGACCTATTAGACCCATTTTCAGAGGAAAATACGATAGAAAAACAATATACAGGTCCAATAACAATACGTTTCAAGAGCACTTCACTTTTATTATGCCTAACTACTTTTAACCAAACTAAACGTGATAACATTTCGATAGAATAACGACTATTCCTTCTCAAATTGGTTTAGTATTTCATCATTTGTATTGATCTAAGAAGGCTTTACCAAGTTTTTCCAACTCAATAAAAGTCCTTTTAATACATGTTTCATTGTATTTCGTATTTGATACCCTTATAACAGAGCTCATGAAAACGATAACGTAAAAGGAATACGAAATATGAAATAAACCATAAATATACACAAATTTCACTCACGTAAGGCCCATTCCAGGCACACATAAATCGATCTTTGATATATTTTTAAAGGATTCGCGCCATAAGTAACGAGTTTTTTTTTATAACTGTTTTTTTTTGCACTTACAAAACAGCTTTCCTGCTTTAATTCAGAAAAGTCAATTGATGCTAGTAGAGACTACGCTATTACTGATTTACGGCCGAACCCAATAACGTATCCATATCCAATATTGGTGTACTGCAGATTAAAAACATATCAATCTCTGATTTTAACGTCCCAATGATTCCAAAGTATGCGACTCTATAATGTGTTGACAGCTATTTGTTTGACATGGTCAGATAGAATTATAGTGTCTATCATCAGTTTCAATATGTCTTAGTTTATTGGGTTTGGCCGTTAATGTTTTGCTACTGCCAAAAAAACGTTTACGCCAAAGCTTGAACAGCGTAACGGTCGTAGGCGTGACGTCATCACGACAGCTACGTCGTGGCAGCCGTGTATTCCTTTTTACGTACTTCACAATGAAATTGTTTTTTTTAAGTTATCTAAAAACAACGACGGCCATTTATTTATGAACACTCACTTATCGTCCATGTTTCAATTCAATTCAATGAAGTTGAACTGTCAAAGTTTACCACTTTCCAAAGTTGCCGTTACTTGAGTGGTTTGTACAGGTCCTCTTTTATTCAACTATACCATAAATTCTAAGACAAATGTTTGAAGAAAAAAAGTATATCGTTTGTAACCTGCCACCAGCAAAACGTTTTTGAAGTACAGAGATAAAATATAGTAGTTGCGTGATTTCGCTTTCCCTCTGAATAGCAAATGGTAGTCGATTGTGTCATGGTATTCAAAAGATTTTGTAGTATAAAAATCTAGTACTAGTGTTCATTGCTTACTTTTTTACGTTCTTGTATTGGTCGTGATATATAGCAGACGAACAGTCTACGTTTTCACTAGGCATGATAGTTTCAACTGGATTATGCAAGCGTTTTCTCAAACTTACGTTAAAAATAATAAAGTGGTGAAGTTGGAACCCAAAGTCAGTGTAACAAATTACAACTTACCCGATGTAATAAATTACGTTTCTGTTTAATCTTTATGATTAAATTTGCCGTTTTCTTTCAACCGCCTAACAAATTACTTTTACGCTTGAGAAGAATGTAATATCACCTGGTATCAAATTATTCTCAAGCGTAAAAGTAACATGATAAAATTACCAGAATTTTGTCTTAAAATTAAATCCCGGTTTTAGATATACATATACACCGTGTTCCAGACGACGACCTTGATGTAAATCACCCGATATGCATGCCTCTTTTTCCGAATTGTCAACGTCGTATTTTCATTCATAAGATTTGGCGGGCTGAAAATTGTCAAAACTAAGTTTCGTCGGTCGTTCTTTTTTAATGGGTTTCATCTTTGTTTCCCTCACACTTCAGATTAGTAGCACTGTTAGTCAAACGCCCTAATTATCTTTAAGAGAACGTATAAGGCTACCAATCAGGTAGGTAAGTATTTCAAATTGTGACATTTTGATTCCATAACCACGATAACGTCCATGATAACATCTGCCCACGAGATGCAGCCTTAGCAAAACGTTATTTTAGTCCTTATTTTTTTCCTCAAAGTCAAAGTCAAAGCATTTATTCCAAATAGGCCCATAAAAAGGCACTTTTGAACGTCAAAATTAACATTAAAAATAGAACTGATTCTAGGCGCCACTTCCAAAAAGTAACTTCGTATGGAGAAGAAGTGGCAAGAAACTCCACCGTTACTCTTTTAAAATGTTTAACAATATTTTGTATACATTAATTATATTTCTATATGTGAATACATTAATTATATTTCTGTGTGTGTCACCAAGAGCTGGACCTAGGCAGGCTGCGTGTATGTCCTTGGTCCCAATGATTCGCTTTATCGGGTTGAGTTCTTCGCTGAATTGGACAAGATTGCGCCGAATCCCAGTGTGGCCGAGCAAAGTAAATGATAAATGATTTTATTTCTGTAAGTAGGTTTGTACAAACAATTTTACACGTCAAACATTTTCTTTAAAACTAGATGAGTTCGGCGTATCCTATCTGACTACTCTGAGAAGAAAGGCCGAAACAAACTCAGATGTCACAGTCTCTTTTAAAGTTCAGACATAATCTTGGTCAGATCTTGTGAAGACAGTTGATGTCTGAAATGGTATTTTGAGGAAAGAACCGCACAGATTGAGTGGACCTGCCCAGTCAGTGCACGCATTTGTCAGTAATCGTACAGCTGAACTCATAACATAAGGAGCTCAACGATACGACGAACAATACCAAAGAAAAGACATTGGGTAGATCGCATAATTACTCAAACCGTCAGACCACGATTAAGATTAAAACTAACTAAGATAACAAAAAACACAAAAGTAAAAAACAATGATATAGTCTTAACATTCACAATAATAACAATTAAATAATACATAAGTAAGTAAATATTCTTGTCATTGTTTATTTTAAAGATCATAATCATGATCTGACCATGAAATCTGCACTTTAAAAGAGACTGTGGCCTCTGTGTTTTTTTCGGCTTTTCTATTCAGATTAGTCAGGTTAGATGGAAACGCTGACCTCACCTAGTATTTATATGAAAGACGTGTAAAAGTGTTTGCACAAACCTATATACAGAAACGAAATTATTTTTCATTAGCAGAGTGAACATTTGAATAAATGGGATTCCTTTTAAGGGGTCATTGTATTCAGCATTATGAACAACCATGGGAAAAAACTGAAATCGTTAAAAAACTGCTGTTTCAAAAAAAAACAAGAATGTGTTGTTGTGTGTATTGTATGCCGTTGCTCAGTTTTCTGTTCTGTTGTTGAGACACGCACATACACACACACACATTTATGATATCCCGTCAAAATATAGGACACAGCATATTGTTTATTTTGCGATTTCTGGTGTTTTTTTTTTCAATTTTATCCGAATGTCTAAGAACGAGAAGACACTATTATAATATATCATATAATCTATCACGTAGAAAATTGAATTGCTTATTACGGCAGTAGGCAAGATGGTAATAAATCATTAAGAGCATTGGTTCTTAGTATGCTTCGGCCACATTGTAGCGTTAACGCGAACTACACTTCGCGCGCTCTCTGTTATTAAGCGAGACATCGAGTGGTGTGCGAGATAGAGAGCGCAATGTGACAAGTACAGAACAGCTCATTGTTGAACAAGGAAGTAGGTATGTATGTAGGCACAGTAGTGCTCATAAGTCCATAGGCAATCTCACAAAGCAATAGATTGACGCTTTGGCTTCACTTACGACCTTCTTACATAAGTTGTTTCTATACTATAGACACGCACACACACACTTTGTCTGTAATTGATAGTAGTTCTTAATTTCAACTAACATAACATATGGCGTGCTAGCTTAGTCGTTACCGTGCTTGGGTAGGAGCGATTATGGCGAGCCCTTTTTTTTTGAGTGGGAAATCATCAAATGACTTCTCCCGCTCTGGGTGGAGCGGGAGGGCGTGTCAGACTTTTACTGACTAAAACCCACACGTGTTCCTTCAGTTGCCTGTGCCAGGGCCACGGTAACTCTTTCGAATTACCCGCGACCCTGAGGCGTCGGCCCTATCGGACCCCGTCATTTTGTGCTGACATCTCTTTGAGGCGCACGTGGAACATGACGCACCGTCGACCCAGGCCTGGTCTCTACCGGAGGGCGAGCTACCCATTGCTGGCCGTCCGCAAGCCCGCGCCTACGGTTGCCGGGAATCTGCAGGGGACTCCCGACGCCCAGGGCGTCTCCTGAGGCGACTAGGGGCGTGAGGGCGCAAGGCTCTCTACCTCACGCGCTCAGCCTCCTCCATCGCGGGCATAACTGCTTCGCAGAAGGAGGTGAAGGTTTTCCGTTCCCTCTTGCTCCGTACCATGGCCTGAACCAGGGCCGGACGCGAGAGATCGCCGCCGATTATGTCGAGCCCTGAGTTCGAATCTCACTTGCGCCTGTGGATTAAGCTTGATGTTATTAACAAATAACACATATTTATAGTTTTTGATATGTTATTAATATTACCTAAAATTATAAATTTTTGTTTGTTTTAATAAAATTACTTGAAGTGGTTCGATAATCATTCGATACTTGTACGTTCATCTTGTTAACTTAGATAATAAAAGCTTGTAGGTAGACCACAGAAAACTAAATTATAGAAGAGTAAATTATTTAGATGTTATAAACATAATGTTTTTTCTTAATTATTATAGTTTAGAGTATTTTGCTTAGAGATGTCTAATAGTATTACATTCTTTGTTCAAGAGAAATACTGTGAGTATATGGGTAAAGAGACGTGAGGAAGGAGGAATCCTTGCTAGTCGGAGCGCTTGTTTATGAAGTGGTAAGCTTATTTAAACAAGACTTCACATGGTGAATGAATATGAAATAAAATGGTTTCATACCAACCGGACATTTTACTGAATTATTCAACACGTCATTAAAAACTGTTCGGCCCAGCAAACAATAACGTAATAAACAAGAACGTTTAAGATCCGAAATAGTTTATCATGTATATTTAATTATAAAAAATGAGGTTTAGTTTCAATCATCTTTTCTTAAAGAAAATCAATACTTAAGCTACCCTCAATATTGCTAAGCCAAATAGAATGTGAAATACGTAATGTAAACAAACTGCCCTGGTACTTATAAAAATCACATCGTTTGGAAATTAATGATACAAGCTTAATGTTTATGGTGAAATAAATCTACTTATCAAATTTTTTGAACATTTCACACATTGGTATAGCATTGCATATCCTATTTGGTTAAAGAAGTTATTATAAATAATCGTATCGGTTTGTTATCCATACTGGTATAACAATATATAAAAACAGCATTTTTTTATATTGTTATTATTGCAAACCAAAATAAAATAAAAAAGCCAATAAAACTGCACTGAATCTTATGAGATCAGAACCTAGGCCGACTGCTTTTCAGTCCAACGCATGGCGCCTACTGCTACTAGCTATCTCGCAGCCTCAGCTATCTAGCTAACTCGATTTTTTGCAATGCCATAAACCAGCCAGGTCACGAGCATGATGCGTGTCTAACCGCTCGGATGAAAATGGTGGCAAAAAAGAAGTTGATTGTCGGCGAGATTGTGTGGTAACTCTTCTTCTTCAACACCATGATTGGACCGCGGTAGATCAATGGTGTCAACCATTGCACCGCGGTTTGTGCCGGAGTCGAAACGATAAGGTTGCTCAGTATCTCTGAGCGCAGCCTATCAAGTGCGGCATCGTCCAACCTATAATTGCTTTGCATCCAAAGCAATTATAGGTTGGACGATGCCGCACTTGATATTCGTCGGGTCATCACCCGCACCTGATCCGACAGTCGTTGGGCAGAGACTCTGACGGTTGGTTCTAGTTCCTGAAAGAGAGACAGCATCCTATCATGGTACGCAGTAAGGTGAGTTTCCTCCTTTGTAGACCCATAATATACGCGCATGGCGTTCTCGTTCATAGACTGAGTCCATCTCATGCGCTGCACACAACCACCGGCAGCGAGGACCCGGCTCGGGGCCGGATGGCCCCTAAGTCCCAAGCTCCTCGGTGGCCGGCCTCTCCCCTGCCGACGAACAGGTGTTGGCGACGTCGGCGGGGAAAAATACTCGTCGGTCGAGCTCGACGCAACTACCGGGGCCGGTATCGTCACAGCAGTCACGGTGGGGCTGGATACCGGCGGTAGCGAGGCGGAGCTGGGCGAAGAGTCCGGAGGTGGTGGGTGTGCTTGACGTGCGGCTGATCTCGTCAACGTTTTTTTATCTTCGGTTTCATATTCTGGTTCATTGCTGTTTTACCGGAGGTGATATCTGTCATGTCACCTCCGATTCGGTAGTTTTTGGTTTAGATTACATAATGTTGTAGTTTGGTGTCTTTTTTGATTTTTTTGTGGTTTTGCAGGTTTCAGGGACTTCAAAATAAAAATGTCATTCTGGGTAAAAAAAAACTTTTAACAATTAAAATTACGTAGATGAGAAAACGAGACGTTTTGAAGACACGGTGTTGCCAGCTTTTATTATTATCTCTGTTATTACACTTTAAAACGTATAAATTATATTTTTAAATATTTTTCAAATCACCAAAAAAAACATTTAAAAATATAAAAAAATTGTATCCCACCGGTATCGGGAACAGGGTCCAAGCTACCGGCGGTCAGGGCTCCAGAGAGAGGAACCTCCTGACAATGCGAGCCGTTTCCGCTTTCTGAATCAAGCCCTTGATCCAGCTGCCCAACGAGAGCCTCCTCAGGTGTTTGTCGAGGCTCTTGGCTACTAAACTATTGGCTGTCACGACTATCGGAACAATGATTGCTGAGTCCACATCCCACATGTCGACAACCTCGCGAGCCAAATCAAGATACTTGATTTCTTTTTCTTACTCGGCTTTCATGAGGTTACCGTCATGCGGGACGGATAATAATAATAAGCACAATGATTGTTGGCTTATGCCAACAATCATTATTATTTTTTAACTTTATTTTCTTACATAATATATAAGTAAATCTCTTTGTTAAGTCTACTGTATAGCTGCACTGAACGTTCTTTGTATTGTATACGGGCTAATTTGGTTTTAGTTTTAGGAACTTGAGCTATTATGTCTTTCTCCTTTTCAAGGTTATGCTGTGGTCAAAAGGAAGAGTTTTGTGCTTCTTTAAAACCGTTTTATTATGTATAGTTTGCGAATAGAAATTAATTAATTTGGTACAGACTGTGCGTGGGATATCTATGGTTTTTAAGTACATTAGTTTTATTAGAGCCCTTTGTCCCCGCTCAAGGTCTATGAAGTTAGTCTTAGCCGCACCCCCCAAATGGGGATGCAGTACACGAAGACAGACTGTACTAACGCTATGTGTATTTCGTTAAGCTGATTTCTAGGGGCATTTGTGCTGGTGGGTACTATTTGGGTACAATATACCTCAGCGTTCGGAATATCCAGCTCAATTTTCGGACTCTGTTAGTCACCTGTACAAGATGGGGGTACCAAGATAGTGTCTGATCAACAATAACAACAAGAAATTTAGTTTGTGATACTTTGACTAGTATCGCACGTGTATTCTTAAGTTAAAATTTGTATTTGGTTGTGTTATGTGTGATATATTGAAACATATGTAATTAGTTTTAGCTATGTTTAGTGTGAGTCATTCAGCCATTTGGGTCATACCAGTTTCAGCACTTCTGGCTACATCGTGCCAAAAATTCCCAGAAAAGACGACAGCAGTATCATCGGCATAACAGATATCAGACATCAAAAGCCAACTTATCAAAGATGTACGAAATATCTCACGTTCACAATACGTCAAGTTCTCGTACATAGTTGTTATGTTCGGGAAGTCAGTCAGGCGAGTTGTAACTCAAACTCAAAGCATTTATTTCAAATAAACCAATTACAGGCACTTTTGAATTGTCAAGGTCGGTCGGTCAGAAAAATGAAGCTAGTTGCACATTCCAAAGCGTAGTAGGTACCAATGGAGAAGAACGGGCAAGATACTCCACGGACACTCTTTTAAATCAAAATAACCAATATATTGTAAACATAATATGCTTACAATAGATTGGTTGCATCATTCATGTTGAAATTATGCATGTGAGAACGATGCAGAACGTTAATAGCGTCCGTTATAATATGAAAACAATTCATAAATAAAATTTTAATAAAATACGCCATGGCAGCTAAGAGATGTCCAGTCTCAACTGACGGCGCCCGTTCACGAACATGACGCATGGATTAGCACCATTCAACTCAACCATTTTGAAGGGAGCTAAATGATCCAACACACGCGCCACCATCAGCGAAACATTAGAGTGACCATGACATACTCTCAGCCGCCAGGGCACATTCAAGTCAATGAAAGACGTACCCAGTAAATGGTAGCTTTAGAACAAAAAAAACAATCATAGAAGCCCTTCATAGTTATGGTAACCCACTTGTCCGGGAATGCGATAGCGCTTGAACTAAGTAAGATTTTGAAGATAAAAATTTTACTTTGACAGACTCTGGGTGGATAAAAAGGCGATTCTGGATATTTTTTTTATTAAACTCAAACTCTCTTGTTCTTTTAATTCAAAGAACAGAAAATAATATCTAAAGTTAAAATCATTTGGGCTCATTACAATTATTTTTTCGTGCACATTGGCATAATGTCTGAAATATTACACAATGGTTGTTACCACAAGTAGAAATTCTAAACGTGTCATGGAATTTTTAAATGAGTAAAATGGAACAACAAAAAAATCATAAAAGTTCTTCATAGTTATGGTAACCCACTTGTCCGGGAATGCGATAGCGCTTGAACTTAGTAAGATTTTGAAGTTAAGTACGAGTATTTATTCATATTCAATTTTATGAAAACTTCTCCTTCTGCTCCTGGTATAGTTTCAGCATAGTCTCAAACATTTATTTCCAAACTTAGGGTTACCTAAACATTTCAGTTATGCCCTTACAACACAACAATACAACTGGACTAGTCATCTCAATCAAATAAAAATTTACGGCGCGTCGGTCCTACTTCCGTCGAAAACTTGGGAAGGCAAAAATAACAATCTTAATAGCTTAATGTTTACAGTTTTTTGTTAACTTGTTCAGAACCTTTTTTTTATGATGTGCGTTGAAGCGCTATTGGTAGACAATGCAGGCGGGGGTAGCCACTGGCCCGTGCACGCCAAAATCGCCCTTATGGGGGTCATGCGAAAAAGTCGTCGATAGTACATAGTATTCACATATGGCTTATAGCAATTATACAGTACTAAGATATTGAGTTTATACAATGCAAAGATTCTTGTTTTTAATCTTCAGCAGCTCCAACAGTATTTTCAAATGCTAATCAATTAGTTGATTCGTCCTTGAGTAGCAGGACCAGCGATTAGCCAAGCATTTTTATCGTCAATATAATCCCCTAACTTGAGCATATTGCATGTTAGGGGATTATATTGCCGATAAAAATGCTTGGCTAATCGCTGGTCCTGCTACTCAATGGCTGCATAGTGTGCGTTTTATACAAGATTTAAATTTGGTTCCATTTAGTTGATTAATGTGGGGAGGTATTTTATTGTAACATTTTAAACAGTACCCCATGAAAGATGAGTCTACTTTAGCCAGCCTGAAACCTGGTTGAACAAATTGGTCTCTATTTCTAGTGATATAATTGGGCGGCGAGCCTCCTTGCCGGATTGCCGCCATGGAATCTGGAGGCAAAAGCCCTCGCGCACGTGTGGGAGTGGCGCGAGGAGGCAAAACGCCGGGGTGTAACTACGCTGCCGCGTGAAATCACGGGACAGCGTACAGAGCTCCGGCGGGATCTCATGGCAACATTGAAGGTGCGATTGTCGCAACCCAGTGCTGGGCACGCTACAATAGCGGCGGTAAGTCCCCTCTTTGAGGAGTGGTTGGAGAGGCGCCACGGCGTCCTCACCTTCCGCCTGACACAGGTCCTCACCGGACACGGTTGTTTCAGGAGGTTCCTGTTTCGCATAAGGCGGGAGGAAACGCCCGGGTGTCACCATTGTGTGGATGGCATACTGTGGAGGTCTGCCCAGCTTGGGCGGAGCACCGCAGTGTCCTCGCGGAGGCGATCGGCGGCGGCGATCTCTCACGTCCGGCCCTGGTCCAGGCCATGGTACGGAGCGAGAGGGAATGGAAAGCCGTCACCTCCTTCTGCGAAGCAGTAATGGTCGAGAAGGAGGTGGCGGAGCGCGTGAAGGAGAGAGCCCACGCCCCTAGTCGCCGCAGGAGACGCCCTGGGCGTCGGGAGTCAAAGCGTACGGCGAGCAATGGGTAGCTCGCCGTCCGGTAGGGACCAGGCCCGGGTCGACGGCGCGTCGTTTTCCACGCGTGCCTCAGAGAGATGTCAGCACAAAATGACGGGGTCCATTAGGGCTGACGCCTCAGGGTCGCGGGTAATTCGATAGAGATAACCGTGGCCCTGGCACAGGCAACTGAAGGAACACGTTTGGGTTTTAGTCAGTAAAAGTCTGACACGCTCTCCCGCTCCACCCAGAGCGGGAGAAGTCATTTGATGATTTCTTACAAAAAAAAAGGGAGGACACCTACCACGCTTTGGTGGAGTGTGAGTTGAGATTATGTTAAGGGGCACTTTTTATGACTTACTTGGACACATACGTTATATCTGTCATCTTTAGCAATCAAAGCTCCTCAAAAATACGCTTTCCACTCACTAAACTTCTAGCGGTGTAGCTTTTAATTGGCCTCCTTTCATCATCTGTCAACTATCTGTATCCGAGCTGTAAGTTTTCTAAAGAAATAAAATAAATAAAACACGGCATTACTTTTACTTTGACATGATTCGCAATACATTCAGCTTAAAAACGTTTAATTTATAACGCGCTTAGCAGATATTACACGTATTTCTCAGAATTCGACGGTTAGGCTGTAAATAGACTGAGTCGCTTCCTGTAAAGCACCTCAGTAATAGATATGTCGTTTATTACGGAAGTAGAGATTGCCTTATCTAGCACAAGCTTGTGAGTATACGCCCACGTCCCACATGCCCACGTCTTGTTTTATGTGACACATGTAATAGTATTACGGCTATAAGCGATAATCAGCAGCCTTCACTTCATCTTTTGAGAGAAGTGGGTCACTCTGTGTTGTTTGCAAGTAATGGAGCGCACAGTAATGCGTATACTGCTCTGAAAGTACACAGTGCCACTTCTATTATTACTCCTAGTGCAGACAACACAGATTGTTGAAAGATGTTCTCCACTTGTCGCCAATATAACAAAAAAAGTACTTAAAACCACCAGCACTTTGCAAATAAGTACTATGAAATGTGTCGCTGGTTTCCAAGGTTTTTTTTTGTTGAAATCAATTACACCTCCGGGACACGTTTTGTGGAAAAAACCCTAACCCTAATTCGCTTATCTGAATACAGATAGATATATATTGAATACATTGAACAACGAAGAGATACGATAAATATTTTATGTATTTTGGTAAATGTCTCGTAACTAAAATTAGATATTTTGTTGAAAATATTAAATCTAGATAGACTCATGAATTTTTCATCAAGGGGCCTGAAGTCGGTCAAGCGATCATAACAATATATATAGTTGTCTCTCCGTTAATGCGGAATGGAGTCAGAAAAAGTCTTAAAAAAATTAGTAACCATGTCAAGCAAATACCTTAGCAATAACGTATTCTTACAAAAAAGTTATTAGTTTGCTTTCAGAAAAACACCATTAGAAAAAATGAAATGTAAAAATTACTGAGATATGATTACATAAACACAAGGGCGGAGAAAAATATTACTAACTGTGAATTTTATACAAAAATAACATAAAAAAATCCGAATTTCCCGGTTGGTTTTTTTTTTCATACAGACCTTTTTCCGACAATTACAACCACAACAAAAACATAATTAACCAAATAGGTGCTACTTGCAGCTACTTTGAAGTGATGCCTGTACAAACATTTAGGGCATTTTTATTTTAAATATAGATAGATACAAAAAAGCGTTAAACAATTATTTTTATTACCATAATTTGAGCAATTAACCGTGTTCACAAGCCGAAGAAAGACCTTCGCACAAAATATGTTTGATCACTCCTTTTCATAAAACCATAAAGACTTTAATATTTTCACATTTAAGTATGACTGATACTAAGAATGTACGGGTTTTTATAATTTGCCACTAACAAACATCATTTTAACGCCATATCTACAACTCCCGATAGTCGCAGCCTCCTTCGTCGACGAATGTGGGTGAATGCCTGTTAATCTGCATAAATCTCATAAAGTGTTCGCGTTGCGTCGGCCGAAAAGTGATATTACCGTATTACAAGTTTTACCACCCATCGTGGAAATGTCTAACTAATACGTATTTTAGTATTTTACAAAAATGTTCCGATAATGTGAACTACATAAGTTTTTATTTATCATTCGAATACTTAACGACAAAGTTTTAACAATTATTATTTCCTACGAGTGCCTATTAGTGGAAAGTGGCTCACTCATTAAAGGAGATCTAAACGTTCAAATCTTAGTCAGCATTGAAACGTAGATAAGTCGGCGTCTCAAAGCCGTTTTTTCAATTTAAATTCACAATCATTTTATTTCGTTGAGTGCCCATTTTCAACGTTATCGCTTTCTTATTCCACTAAGGACTGATTTCACAACAAGTCAGATATCTTGTAATCTGGGTTTAATAACGATTCAACATTTATTCTCAGGATAAGACTTATTCTAGGTTAAAAAGTTTAGTGAAATTCGCCCTAAAATGATTAATTGCATAAAAAAGAAGTTTGTTTACAATTTAAGAAGTATAGCAAAAGTAACTTCAAAAAAGATTATTAAGAAAATAAATATGAAATCTCTAATTACGAATGACGAATGACGTCCAACGTCAAACAGTTCGACTTATTGCTAGTCCTTGTAAATTTATTGTTATTTATTATAAATTTGAAGTGATTAATATTATAAACTACAAATATAATATCATATGATACCTACGTAAGGGAAAATGTAGTGGATTCTAACTACCAAGTCGCTGACAAAACAGATTTACTTTACAAAAAGTGGAACACAAACGTCATCTTAATATAAATCATTTAAAACAACACCTACTTCATTAAAATCAAACTTTAACTACCTTACTTTTGTGCTGGATAAGTGGTGTGAAAGCAGTGCAAGGACTTTTTTACTAACAGCATCATCTAAACAGCAACTGACTTTTGGACGCGACGCTGTCTCACGGCAACGGTTACCAGGGTTGCGCCAAAATGTCATACGGCGGCGCGGCGCCCCAGGCTGCCAGCGCGACTGCGCCGCTGTCATTGTGCTTCAGTCAAGCAATTTTTTATATGTCATTTTTGTTATTTTAATGTTATTTTAGATTTTAAAGTAACCTTTATTGTGTGAACGAAAAGCCGTGTAAGCAATCTTAGTTTATTTATGCTGAACACTGACGACAGTAGTGACGCCGTACGAAGCGCCAGTCAACCTGCCACATCGCTGGATACCCTAGTGAGATGCCCTCATTGTCCCCAAGCACGTTTTTTTAAAGGTGAACGAGGCTTGAAGGTACATTTGGGGAAGAAACATAAACCCCACAATGTGCCTTCATCATGCCCGACAGTACATACTTCCCTTACACCTGAATCACCCGCTCAACCCTTTTGGAAAACCCTTGCAACAATTAAAACGTCAACTACAGTTTTAAAGAGAGTTCCTCGTGGTGCGAGACCATCCGTGGCTTCCTGTTTAGCGCGTAGTATCCGCCTGGCCGTCCGAGAGAACTCTATAAGTGCTTGGGAGCAATTATTCACCTTCCCGTTTAGAATTCTACATGTGCAAAAAAATTTGGCAAATAAAAAAACGTTAACAGCACAAATAAAAGAAAATTGTAACATTTCGGCCCTAAGTTTCGATCCTAAATTAACAGCGCCCCTCCCCCAAAGAGGTTTATTGCACCACGTGGAGTCTAAACTAGGCGAGGGTGATATCAAAGGTGCGGCTAGAATCATCTTTAGCAGCGATGTGGTTGCGCCGTACTCTCCAGAGACACTTACAGCTCTGGAGAGCAAACACCCCGCCCCGGCAGATGACCTCCCCTTCCCTGACCCACCCCATTCGGAATCTAACTCACTTGACATTACAGCTCAACAAGCATGCGCGGCTGTGTACTCCTTTCGAAGTGGCTCTGCCGGCGGCCTCGACGGCCTGACACCTCAACATCTCAAGGACTTAATGTGTTCAGGCACCGGGGAGGCTGGTGAGACCCTTTTGAAGGAGCTGACGGCCCTCATCAATCTCATGCTCTCCGGCAATGTGAACGAAGCCGTCATTGATATTTTGTACGGTGCAAATCTTTGTGCCCTACGCAAGAAGGATGGCGGCATTCGTCCCATTGCCGTAGGGTCCACTTACCGTCGTATCGCAGCCAAAATTTGCTGTGCTTTTTACAGCGAAAAACTGGCCAGCAAATTCCAGCCCCTACAGCTGGGCTTTGGGTCTAAAGGGGGCTGTGAGGCTGCGGTACATGCATTATCCACTTTCCTCAATAGTGCTAAAGGTGAGGTCATCCTGAAGGTTGACATTAAGAATGCTTTCAATTCCGTAAACAGGGACACCTTGTTGGCAGAAGTTCAAAAAGAAATACCCAAAATTTACAGTTTTCTATATCAATGTTACAGGTACCCCTCTAAATTACTTTATAAAGACAACCTTTTGAAATCAGCTGTTGGTTGCCAACAGGGTGATCCTCTTGGGCCAGTCATTTTTAGTTTGGCAATAAATCCAATCATTCGACAGCTAAATTCAAAATTCAACGTATGGTATTTGGATGAAGGCACCCTAGGAGGTGATGTAGACACAGTCATAAAAGACTTAACATTTTTAAAAGAAAAATTCAATTCTATTGGCCTAGACCTTAACTTTTCAAAATGTGAAATTTATCTTCCCGAAACCACTGACAGACAGACTGCCTTAGCAAAATTTTGTACCGTAGCACCAAATATCAAAATTACGGAAAGAGACTCTCTTAACCTCCTAGGGTCCCCAATTTTTGACTAATCCTTTCCAACGTTCGTTGAAGAAAAAATAAAAAAAATCAATGATGTCTCGGAAAGACTTTTCAAAATTAACATTCATTCGGCCTTCACACTCATTCGATATTGTTGTTTTGGACCAAAATTTACATATAACCTTCGCTCCACCCATCTGTAGAAACATCCACAACTTTTAGAAAAAGTAGACCAAATTATTAGAAACACACTAACTTCGATTCTAAATGTGGCTCTGGACGACCGAGCGTGGCAGCAAGCCACACTTCCCATTCGCCTGGGAGGTCTCGGCGTCCGCAAAATTTCAAGTATTAGTTTACCGGCCTTCCTCACCTCGGTCCACAGTACTGATAAATTAACCAGGAATATTTTATCTTCTTCACTGGTCGATTTTGAAGTACCGTGTTTGACCGATGCGTTGAACGCTTGGAAAATGGTTTGTCCCAATACGGTTTTCCCCGACAACCAGTCCTCCCAGAGACGTTGGGACGTGCCGCTCTGCAGTATTATACGGAATACCCTAATAAACACGTCACCTAATACTGTTGAGCGTGCCCGTCTGCTGGCTGTGGGAGAATGGGAGTCAGGCTTGTGGCTTCAAGCGCTCCCGTCATCCACCATAGGCACAATGATGGATGACTCATCGTTTCGGCTCGCTACATGTCTCCGCTTGGGCGCACCTTGTGTTGCTCCGCATCGGTGTCACTGCGGTGAAGCTGTCGACAGTCTCGGGCACCATGGCCTGTCCTGCTACAGGAGCGCAGGTCGCATAGCACGGCACGCCAGCATCAACGATATTATTCGTCGAGCTCTTGTCACCGCCGGTATACCTGCGGTTTTAGAACCAAACGGTTTGGTACGTGACGATGGAAAGAGACCAGACGGTATGACGTTGTTGCCTTGGAAGATGGGTAGGCCTCTGGTGTGGGACGCAACCTGTGTCGATACCCTTGCTCCATCTCATGTTCCTAGCACGGCGAGCTGTGCTGGCGCTGCTGCTGCGGCTGCTGAGACCCTCAATCGGCGCAAATACTGTAACCTTATGGGTAACTACAGTTTTGAGCCGTTTGGGGTCGAAACGGTCGGGTCATGGGGCCCGAGTGCGCGTCTCTTTTTTAGACAAATTTCTCACCGACTAGTCGACACTTCACGTGACCAGGGGGCTGGATTGTTCTTTGGCCAAAGAATTAGCATTGCCATTCAGCGTGGCAATGCTGCCAGTCTTCTGGGCACGTTTCCAGATGACAGCGATGCGGACGAGTACTTCGACGCCTGAGTGTTTTATATTAATTTGTACAGGTAGTTAGTTATTTAGTTATTTAATTTAGTTATATATATGTTGTTATGTTTTAATTAATATACGTTCCCAATAAAAAATAATGCAGGTATCAATGCAATTTCCACACTACGTCGAGTCTATAAAAAAAAGATGTAGACAACGTGTGCAAGAGTAAAAGGGAAAACAAAATATATTAAATCATGAAAAAACTCTAATACATATAAACATACACTATAAGAATATACTTACATACATACATCCTTCTAAAATAAACATCACTGAAATATATATATAATTATAATGTAATTTTCATAACACATATAATTATGGCAAAGTGGAATGACAGTGTTCGCGAATAAACGCGATGCTAGAAACATTATATCTCCAGCGATACTGTTGTTGTTACCTGCAAAGTACACGTTGTTCATAAACAACTCGCTACACATTAAGGCCTTTTATGATCAGGTAGAGTATCGTTTATACATTAGAACTGACACACTTGATACATGTTCGTGACAGTGGTGGATTACGGCCCACTCCCTCTCACAGAGAGGAGGCCTGTGTCCCAGCAGTGAGAAAATAATAGGCTGATTATGTTTTTACCCCTAGGGTTAATATTCCTATGCTAGTTGGTTTTTAACTTAATACTTTCCTTTAATACTCCAAGGTTACGGTCCGTCAGAATCAACGTTGAGGCTGCGCTTCACCAGGATCAACCCGATACTTTAAACCATTACATTTAATTAAAATTTTAGGAAAAACATCCCTAGGGTTAATATTCTTAGGCTAGTTGGTTTTTAACTGAAAACTTTACTTTAAAACTCCAAGGTTACAGTCCATCAGAATCAACTTTGAGGCTCCGCTTCACCAGGATGAACTCGATACTTTAAACTATTACATTTAATAAAGCTAGTTGGTTTTAACCAAGACTGTTTCCATCGGGATAACTTATGTTATCTTCATAAGACAATATTCGTTTGACAACAATCGATTGCAATCGATTTCCTAGTTCGTAAACTAGTATAACAAAGATTTACCACCCAATATTTTACATAAGGTTTTCTCGTACATTCATTACATTTTCGCCTGTTTACCTACTCTGCAAATGTGTTTTTTTTTTCAAATCATTTTATACTTTATTTTGGATTCTATTTTAAATAATAATAAACGAACAATTAGTGCAATCCTTCTTTTACATTTTTCTATACAATTACGTACACAGAAAAACAAAGTTTAAGTCCTATAAATATCTATGGTCAGGCGACGGTTAATGATAAGTCCTATGTGTTTACAATCTATTGCAATATTGTTTTAGTGAAAGCTGTTCGTCAGAAATGTTCTGTAAGAAAGCATCAGTATTGTGTAGTAAATATTAAACAGGAACGCAGGCGTTTTCTAATGAATTCACTAAAACTCAAAACATCACAGTGGTAAATTACTACTATAGGCTGCGTCGATCTTAGGACGAGCTGCTTCTAACACGGACTGTGCGTCACGTGCTACCGCGTCACCAATCCTGATTATCTTAATATTTCGGCTGCTGAGACCAAAACTAAAAACTTTGTATACAGGATTTTTTTATGCAAATGTGGCTATTATTTTAGCATATTTTGGTGTCTTACGACTTTCACGCGAACGAAGTCTTGTGCATATATTATTGTAATTGTCGGTTTTATTTTTCTTGTATTCTATTTTACTCATATAACCTAGTGATTTGTAAGTTCGACAGACACGTGACAACACGAAAACAAGTCCATCTTCATCATAATAAAATTATAAAATGTTAACTCCTTTTTAAAACATAATTTGTTAGAAATAGTTCTATATGAAAGCCACACAAAACAATTGCTTTTGATAACGACACCTACAGTCCACTTCCACTGTCTGTATTATTGCCCCCATGGCTTTGGATTGGACACTTGCCAAAGACGGAAGCCGATCACTAAGAGTGCCGAGGCCGTTACAATTTTTACTGCGACTCCCATAAAATTTGCTGCCAGAAAGGTTCTTTGAACGACAGGATAATATTAAGGATCATATAAAGACTGTTTGCACTCTGAAAGCGATGAGTGATCAAACCAATTACTTACGGCCGAATTGAACAACGTATCTGTCACCACTTTCTTTTAATCCAATTAATCCAAAGTATAGCATATAAAAACAAAAAAAAGTCGTTGCTATTTATGTTGATCAGATGTACCCCTCACAGAACACATAATGTTTACTATTTTTGGAGCATGTCCAGGAGACTCCAACAATGTTGTTAAAGCCTGCTTGCTGCGATCTTAAGAAAATCGATCATTAAAAATATGAGAGTAATATGTATTACGCACAGCGTAATTGTTATTATGTGCACACTATTCTACGCGCGGGGTGACTAGAGTATTTATGTTAAAGTTACCGGTTGGAAATAAAAATTATAACATTTGTTCCTGGAAACTCATTATTAGTTTTAAATTGCGGTCTCACATCAGTTGTAACTAAAACAGTGTGTGATGTCTCTTACCTGGAACAAACAGAAAACAAAATTATAAAAATAATTATACACTCTTGTAAAATTTCAATGAGCAATTAGAAAGCTTGATTGTACTACTTAGTAATAACCTAAATATCACTATATCAATATCAACAGGAAAATAAATATAATAAAATTGCTATCTCTTAAAGTTTACAAATTTGTTCTGTCTCTAATATGTAAGTGGAAGGACCTATTAGACCCATTTTCAGAGGAAAATACGATAGAAAAACAATATCTACTTTTAACCAAACTAAACGTGATAACATTTCTATAGAATGACGGCTATTCCTTCTCAAATTGGTTTAGTATTTCATCATTTGTATTGATCTAAGAAGGCTTTGCCAAGTTTTTCCAACTCAATAAAAGTCCTTCCAATACATGTTTCATTGTATTTCGTATTTGATACCCTTATAACAGAGCTCATGAAAACGATAACGTAAAAGGAATACGAAATATGAAATAAACCATAAATGTACACAAATTTCACTCACGTAAGGCCCATTCCAGGCACACATAAATTGATCTTTGATATATTTTTAAAGGATTCGCGCCATAAGTAACGAGTTTTTTTTTTTAATAATTGTTTTTTTTGCACTTACAAAACAGCTTTCCTGCTTTAATTCAGAAAAGTCAATTGATGCTAGTAGAGACTACGCTATTACTGATTTACGGCCGAACCCAATAACGTATCCATATCCAATTTTGGTGTACTGCAGATTAAAAACATATCAATCTCTGGTTTTAACGTCCCAATGATTCCAAAGTATGCGACTCTATAATGTGTTGACAGCTATTTGTTTGACATGGACAGATAGAATTATACTGTCTATCATCAGTTTCAATCTGTCTTAGTTTATTGGGTTTGGCCGTTAATGTTTTGCTACTGCCAAAATAAACGTTTACGCCAAAGCTTGAACAGCGTAACGGTCGTAGGCGTGACGTCATCACGACAGCTACGTCGTGGCAGCCGTGTATTCCTTTTTACGTACTTCACAATGAAATTGTTTTTTTTAAGTTATCTAAAGACAACGACGGCCATTTATTTATGAACACTCACTTATCGTCCATGTTTCAATTCAATTCAATGAAGTTGAACTGTCAAAGTTTACCACTTTCCAAAGTTGCCGTTACTTGAGTGGTTTGTACAGGTCCTCTTTTATTCAACTATACCATAAATTCTAAGACAAATGTTTGAAGAAAAAAAGTATATCGTTTTGTAACCTGCCACCAGCAAAACGTTTTTGAAGTACAGAGATAAAATATAGTAGTTGCGTGATTTCGCTTTCCCTCTGAATAGCAAATGGTAGTCGATTGTGTCATGGTATTCAAAAGATTTTGTAGTATAAAAATCTAGTACTAGTGTTCATTGCTTACTTTTTTACGTTCTTGTATTGGCCGTGATATATAGCAGACGAACAGTCTACGTTTTCACTAGGCATGATAGTTTCAACTGGATTATGCAAGCGTTTTCTCAAACTTACGTTAAAAATAATAAAGTGGTGAAGTTGGAACCCAAAGTCAGTGTAACAAATTACAACTTACCCGATGTAATAAATTACGTTTCTGTTTAATCTTTATGATTAAATTTGCCGTTTTCTTTCAACCGCCTAACAAATTACTTTTACGCTTGAGAAGAATGTAATATCACCTGGTATCAAATTATTCTCAAGCGTAAAAGTAACATGATAAAATTACCAGAATTTTGTCTTAAAATTAAATCCCGGTTTTAGATATACATATACACCGTGTTCCAGAGGACGACCTTGATGTAAATCACCCGATATGCATGCCTCTTTTTCCGAATTGTCAACGTCGTATTTTCATTCATAAGAGTTGGCGGGCTGAAAATTGTCAAAACTAAGTTTCGTCGGTCGTTCTTTTTTAATGGGTTTTATCTTTGTTTCCCTCACACTTCAGATTAGTAGCACTGTTAGTAAAACGCCCTAATTATCTTTAAGAGAACGTATAAGGCTAACAATCAGGTAGGTAAGTATTTCAAATTGTGACATTTTGATTCCATAACCACGATAACGTAACATCTGCCCACGAAATGCAGCCTTAGCAAAACGTTATTTAAGTCCTTATTTATTTCCTCAAAGTCAAAGTCAAAGCGCAATTATTACAAATAGGCCCATGAAAAGGCACTTTTGAACGTCAAAATTTACATTAAAAATAGAACTGATTCTAGGCGCCACTTCCAAAAAGTAGTTTCGTATGGAGAAGAAGTGGCCACAATTGGTAAAAAGAATTAAAAATAAAGCAAAGGCATATAAATTAATCACGTGATAGGTACATTGTGCTGACATATTTATAAACAGTTGTAAAAATATATCCTCCAAGGGTGAAGAGCGTTCTTTCCCCAGAAGTGCACTTAGGATCGCCGCTCAGATGCGCTATAAACGGTTGCTTCGAGGGCATCGGGCAACCATGCGGATTACGTATATAATTATAATGGGAGCTTTCTTTCACCGTTTCGGCATTTTGCTGGCTAACGTTCAGCGTAACACTTCGGGCATTTATATAACACTTACCACAAGCACTATTATTAACTTACTATCAAGTTTTACTTGAAAGTTTACGAATTTTCTAAGAAAATTAACTAGAGATTGTTTTTTTCCGTACGTTGGCGGCAAAATTTTCAAACGCTATGTAAATGACACTTGACAAGTGACAGATTCAACACTGAAAGAACAGATCGCGAGTTTCCTGCTTGTACAGGTAACGAATGGCAAATTCATATTACGTTGAAAATTTATAGGTTATTTAGAACCCACTTTCAACCAATGCTATGTGTTTTGAAGGAAACATAATGGGCAATTGTCACAAAAAAAAATTTGCCTTTGACTTTCGATCCCGTTTCTCATAAGGATTAAAAACTCTAAGAGACCAACAGACTGACGTTTGACTACTAGAAAATTTAGAAATGGCGAAAACGTTTTGATATGAGTACTTTCCGCAGGAAATGTGACAATTGTGGGATATTGGGGATTGTTCTATTTCTATGTAACAATCTATCCCAAAGAAACACAAAGAGATCAACACTCAATTATTTATAGTGGCATTAATACACAGCTTGTCACAGTTTTAAATGTCCGACTTACAATATTACGAGTTTAAGCTCGACCCGTAATCAATTGGCATAGTTCTAGTCTGTGGATTCAGTTGTAAATGTTAAACTGAACATCTGGCTAAGTACGGCAATACGTAATATTTAATGCCTTGCCCAGCATTCTATTCTGTTTAAGCTTGCCAGTCTTGCCCCATTCGGGATAACATTTGGTTTTCCAAAGCCAAATTAAAAGCGACAGGCGTCACAATGTCCGAGTTCCTAACAAAGGGTTGGCATGATTAGTTCATGGCTGCAAGGGAAAGATGCGGTGTCACCAAGAGCTGGACTAAGGCAGGCTGCGTGTATGTCCTTGGTCCCAATGATTCGCTTCATCGGGTTGAGTTCCTCGCTGAATTGGACAAGATAGCGCCGAATCCCAGTGTGGCCGAGCAAAGTAAATGATAAATGATTTTATTTCTGTAAGTAGGTTTGTACAAACACTTTAACACGTCAAACATTTTCTTTAAAACTAGATGAGTTCGGCGTTTCCTATCTGACTACTCTGAGAAGAAAGGCCGAAACAAACTCAGAGGTCACAGTCTCTTTTAAAGTTCAGACATAATCTTGGTCAGATCATGTGAAGACAGTTGATGTCTGAAATGGTATTTTGAGGAAAGAACCGCACAGATTGAGTGGACCTGTCCAGTCAGTGCACGCATTTGTCAGTAATCGTACAGCTCAACTCATAACATAAGGAGTGCAAAATAGCTAAAGCTCTATATATTAGTAATAAAATAAAATCAGCTGATGATAAAATAAAAACTACCTGGCAAATAATAAATAATGAAACAGGTAGGAAAAAACAGCGTAATATTGAATTTAATTTAGTGACTGCACGTGGCCCCATCAACTCAAATGTAGATATAGCTCAGGAATTTGAAAACTTTTTTGTTAATGTTCCACTTAAAACTACTGAAGATTTAAATTCCTCACCCGCGCTTTCTGCTGCCTTACTTAAAAATAATGTAAAACCATGCCCTTTGGCGTTTAGGTTTCAGCATACAAACCCCCAAGCTGTTATAAAAGCTTTTAAAGATCTTAAAATTAAATCAACAGAAGATCTCTGGGGAATGTCTGTAAAAGTCTGTAGATCTCTCATTGAAACCCTTGCGCCCTATTTAGCTTTCATATTTAACACCAGTGTAGACCAAGGAGTCTTTCCGGATCTTATGAAACATAGTAAAGTGATCCCATTGTTCAAATCCGGTGATAGTAAAGAGCTCAATAATTATAGGCCCGTGTCAATTCTGCCAGTTCTCAGTAAGGTGTTTGAAAAGTTGATGCTCAATCAAATGTTACGTCACTTTAATAAAAACTCCATCTTGCATGAACATCAGTACGGTTTCACTAAAGGACGTTGTACCACTGACGCCGGTGTCACCCTAATAAAGAACATTTTTAGCGCCTGGGAGGAATCACAAGATGCCATTGGAATCTTTTGCGATCTCTCTAAGGCGTTCGATTGCGTAAACCATGAGACACTTTTGCTGAAACTGGAGCACTATGGGATTAGGAATGAAGCTCTTGATTTGCTAAGATCATACTTGAAAGACAGAAAGTTTAAAGTACAAATAAACGGCACAAACTCATTAGGGTCTGAAATATCAATGGGCGTTCCTCAAGGTTCGATATTGGGTCCATTCCTCTTTTTAGTCTACATTAATGATTTACCCCAGTTACTTCAAAATCAACCGAAGATGGTGTTGTTTGCAGATGACACTTCATTGATCTTTAAAATAGATCGAAGGTCACAAAATCTTGACGACGTGAACAACTCTATTCTTCAGGTCCAAGATTGGTTTACGGTAAATAATTTGGTACTAAATGAGAAAAAAACCAAATGCATTCGATTTAAATTACCTAATGTTAGAAGTAGCGAATGTGACATCGTATTGAACGGAGAAAAACTGGAATTTAGTAATCAGACGGTTTTCCTAGGAATCACGCTAGACGAGAAGTTACAATGGGGACCCCATATAACATCTCTCGCGGGGCGACTAAGCTCGGCAGCGTATGCTGTTAGAAAGATAAGACAGTTGACAGACGTTGAAACCGCGCGTTTGGTTTATTTCAGCTACTTCCACAGCATTATGTCATACGGCATTTTACTGTGGGGTCGGGCTGCTGACATTGAATCCATTTTTATTTTGCAAAAGAGAGCTGTCAGAGCCATTTACAATCTACGTCGCCGCGAATCTCTTAGGGAACTATTTAGGAAGATTAATATAATGACTGTACCTTGCCAGTTCATTTATGAAAATATTATGTATGTTAGAAAAAATATGCATCTATTTAATAAAATAAGTGATAGACATAATATTAACACTAGAAATAAAAATAAAATAGATCAACCATTTTTCAGACTATCTAAAGTACATAGATCTTTTATGGGGTACTGTGTTAGATGTTACAACAAAATACCTGGTGAAATATTGCAATTAAATGAAAGAAAGTTTAAAACTCATGTTAAAAAAACACTTTGTAATCAAGCATATTACAAATTAGAAGATTATATCCTTGATAAGAATGCTTGGAAACATGCTGGTCCTGCTCCATAGGACAATCTAGAGGCTAGACAAAATCATACTATTTGCTTATTGTATTGTATATATGGTTATTTTTACTTCACTCACACACTGTATTATTCCAAGTTAATATTTTAGGAAAATCATATATTTTTAAAATTGTTTGTAAATATGTGAGCACAATGTACCTATCACGTGATTAATTTATATACCTTTGCTTTATTTTTAATTTTTTTGTACCAATAGTGGTATAGTATTTTTATTCTTGGTGCATCGTCTTCACATATAGAAATATAATTAATGTATACAAAATATTGTAAAACATTTTAAAAGAGTAACGGTGGAGTTTCTTGCCACTTCTTCTCCATGCGAAACTACTTTTTGGAAGTGGCGCCTAGAATCAGTTCTATTTTTAATGTAAATTTTGACGTTCAAAAGTGCCTTTTTATGGGCCTATTTAAAATAAATGCTTTGACTTTGACTTTGACTTTGACTTTGATCAACGATACGACGAACAATACCAAAGAAAAGACATTGGGTAGATCGCATAATTACTCAAACCGTCAGACCACGATTAAGATTAAAACTAACTAAGATAACAAAAAACACAAAAGTAAAAAACAATGACATAGTCTTAACATTCACAATAATAACAATTAAATAATACTTAAGTAAGTAAATATTTATCGGGATAGGCCCTCATCAGCGATAATACACTTGCACTTTGTAAGTAGGCGTGGATTGTCGGGCGAAGAAAATAGAGATACTAGTTACAGCACAATCACTTTATTTCACTCACAATTTCTTATAAAATAATCACCATGAAATAACCGGAAGGCAGAGGTCCGACATATTAAATGCAAGTATGAGATATAGCAGTAACCAACTCTTTTATTCCAACAGCTTGTTAATTAATTAAATAGATCGCGATAATAGCTCTAGGCGCTACGGCAGGCGCACCGGGCCGAGCCTGCCACAAGAATGCTCCGCTGCGCACTAGCTTACATTAAGTTGCTTGAGAAGTGGGGAGAGTGGGGAGGCGAACGTCCCGCTTTGCACAGCGAAACTCGGCCCGCTGTACCTACCGCTAACGGTGACGCCGACACGGCCATACTGACGTGCGGACGTCCTCGTACGCGTAGACTCATCAAGCATTGTCTATCATAACGAGCAACGAGAAGACATAACGTTATTATTAATGTTCGTTCATCCTGACTAGCAATCTCGATGAGCAAAAAATGCAGGTCATCCCTACAGACTGCATCCAACTCTGGACCGCTCAATATTGAGCCTTCAGAACTATACTAGTAATCTGGTCCGGTTCAGCCCTGCAGAGTTTACTACTAATTCTGGACCGCTCGTTATTGAGCCTTCAGAACTTTAGCAATCTGGTCCGGTTTACCCCTTCAGAGTTATAATCTTCTGGCCCGGTCCAGCGACCCTTCAGAATTATAACCGCCTGGTCCGGTCAAATGACCCTTCAGAATTATAACCTCCTGGTCCGGTCTTACGACCCTACAGAGTTATAATCTCCTGGTCCGGTTATAACAAACCCTTCAGGATTGTTACTGCTTGGTCCGGTCATGAATGACCCTTCAAGATCATTCCAGTTTATACAGTTTTTTTTTCTCTCTTTTTTTTGCTCTTTTTTGGTCTCTTTTTGTCTCTCTTTTGTGTCCTTTTTAGTCTCTTTTTTAGTCTCTTTTTTAGTCCGGACTAAAATGATCCCTGTAGATTATATATTCAAATGTATTAAAGTACTTGTCTCAACAATCCACACATGCTATGTTCATTGGTAGTTTCACTACCACCAAAGTCATTTACTTTAGAGCCTATAACAGAAACAAACTATTTTAATCTTAAGAATAGACTTGACTTAGACACTCCACCGAATGAATGCGTAGCACGCCTGTGCGATGCCGACCGAGTCTCATGTCATACAGCCAGCAAAATGTCACTGAGTGTCATGTCACTGAATGTGTCGTAGCAGACACATAATTCATGTTCACACACACATAACACTCTAAACTAACAAACGACATCTATGAAAACTAAATAACACTAATTTAAGTATTGAAGCGCCGTCACGGCCAGACTGACATTCACACTTCCTTGTGCGTCTCCATCCCCTTAAAGTCACCGCGGGCCCATTTTTCTGTAAAAAGAATAAAACTGGTAGATACATTACTTTGTACGCTCGTCCATCGGTGATATACATTACAACGTTTTATAACCCACAAAATCAACCTTTAGGAGCTGAGCCGGACAACTTAAATAGGCCTCCCTTGAGCTAGTTATCTCTCCAGATAACATGGACCAGGCAGCTAATCAGCGTCTCTCCGATCACTCACTAGTACCACACATGTCTCCATTGATCTCATAGCCTCTCAGAATAGACGATCACTTTATAATATGACCCAGAACATCGGCCTGCATAAGCCAGTTCTTTAGACTACCCAATAACACACACCATAGGACGTCAACCCGCATGAGTCGGACCCTTACTTTATCTCACAGATTAGTACCAATTTTACGTTTAATTACGTTTCTTCACTCTCAGAGGCCGAGATGTTTTCAGAGCTGGCGGATAACGTACGTGAACTACAAATAGACAAAGCAACACTAAAACCACCTGATGACGCCCACTCCATTTGTCAATCGCGGACTGCCGCCACCTCGGCCTCCTTCAAGCTACCCGTCAAAGTGGTAGCTAAATGCACCAAGCCCTCACTTCCCCCGGGCATTGCACGAAAATGCTTACGACCATATTTGCATTCTCTATTAGACACACAACAAAGGGAAGTCTGTACTCCCTGCGAAGCCCAATCGAACCCAGAGGGGGGTCACATACAATGAAGTAGGAATCGCCACTATAGAACGGTCTCATTTTTCATACTGTGACGCAGCAACTCTCCCAATATTCTCCGATGCTATCTTACGAATTTCACCCAAATCTAACCGAAACCCAGACTCAGAATATGAAGCCACACTTAAAAACCGCGCCCGAGTCCCGAACACAAGTTCTGTTTGTGTGTACCCTAGACCTTACACCATCTGTCGCTAGCTGCACTTCGAGAAACTCGCCGCGCCAGGTACCACCAGATTCACTTTCGATTATAACAAGTAAGCACCTCAATGTCCTCATGACTCTCTCTACCTGAACACCTGCCCTGCCAGAACCGTTAGCAACAAGGTGCAACTCTACACCATATTCACCATAAAATTGCTCTGTCTGCGCCAATACAATACCCACCCCGATCCGAAATGATCCGCGAAGTCGCACCGTAAAGATAGAGCCTCCTTTAGTGCTTCATCTGCACCTGCTGCATCCGACTAAGAAGTGCACTCGAGAAGGACGCATTTAGTGAAAGAGTCAACAATGACAAGAATACTCCCTACCATCGATTCCTCTACACAACTTCTCCGCAATGTCTAAATGTACAGTATAACATTGTGCAAAAACCCTAAGCATAGGATGGAGTCCCCGTACCCGTTGACCCCCCAAACAATCCCTTGAGGTCCAGCACACAAGTGTGAAGTTCAATCAGTGCGTTCCAGTCAAATCATTTTAGTCAGAACCGGTTCTGATGTTAGTATTTCGATCACTTTCTTGTAAATATCTTGTCTGTCCATTTGATAGGCCCTTTTAATTTGATTCAAGATTCTTAACTTAAAACACTTGAAATATGGGGCAACCCGCCAAAAACTAATCTAAAGGACCTACAGATCGCTCAAAATAAAATTATTAAACTATTATTTCACTATGATTACCTTACACCTACAGTTAAAATTTACAGGGAAACGAAACTCATGAATATTAAACAACTTCCTGCATATTGTACCAGAATACTTAAAAATTCTAAGTAAGTTCATTCACTCAAAAATACATCAGGTACACAATCGCAGCAATAGTAGGAAGGATCACATTTTACTACCGCGAGTGCGGACAGTCAATCGCTAGAGAACAATTATTTTTGCGGGAGTGCAACAATATAATAAGCTACCTATAGAAGTAAAGAATGCGAACTAAACATTTGGTATTTTCAAAATTAAATTTTAAAAAATCACTTTCTAAATGATCAAACACATCCATTAAACAGACTTGCCCTACTACTGTATTGCTTTATTGTGGCACCGGGATCGCATTCCTTAACTACGGAAATTATTTCTTTTGCGGGTGGATCGAAAAGTTTTAAATTGTGTTAGTTAATAATGTTATTTGCGTACGAAAAGAAATGGTGTTACAACTTAGATGATTTAATATAAATTAAAACAATAGCTGCTTAGTTTGGGTGTCCAAGTTATATTTTAAGTTTAAGTTTAAAAACGTTCTCAAGTAAGTGAAATCTTTGTAATTTATTATCGAGAATAAATTTCTTTAACCGTAAACACCATACCACCAATAAAGAATCAATTATCCTTTCGCACTGAACTAATGCGAGTTTATCTTCACCATGTAGGTCAGTGTTGATTTTGTGGTATATGATAATGAAACTCTTCAGTAACGTTAACTTTCTTACCCCAAACAGAATGTAATTTTGTCAATATCCGTACTTACATGGATACCACTATCTAATAGATCCCTACTTATAATAACTGGTTCTGTAATTGAGTTAACAGGTACAACATGAAACAAAAAGGACACTGACGTGTTGAATTTCACCACGGCTCAGTATTCTGCTATTCATATTTAACGTTTTCTTTGCCTATACCTGTAAGGTAAACTAAATCGCAGCGCATAGTGCCCTGGAATTTTTGACAAAGCTAAAAGCTACAAACGAACTACCAGATTATCTATTAAAAAGAAAAGGAACGAGCTCACTGGATGATGTGGTTGTCCATACACGTAGCAGGTGAGACGGTTCGTGTCACGACTCTTCGGTGCTGGTGCTCGATTCGAATTCTTCACTTCGGTCAAAGGTTCGTACTGCCACTTGCTTCAATCACTTGATTTTTGGACTGTTGTGCTTCAACGATGGAATGTGCCATTGAAGCGATTGTCGTTATCAGGATCAAACCATATCAGTCGCGCAGTTGCGGTGAAATTTGACTTTTGCGGTTAAGTGGTTGCGGAAGTCGTGATAGCAAAAACTCCATATTTTGAATAGATTAGACGTTGGCCCACACTTCACTGTCGTCATTATTTTCTTCAGGTTTTTGCCCTTCGAATCCCAATTCTGATATCGGGATAGGCCCTCATCAGCGATAATACACTTGCACTTTGTAAGTAGGCGTGGATTGTCGGGCGAAGAAAATAGAGATACTAGTTACAGCACAATCACTTTATTTCACTCACAATTTCTTATAAAATAATCACCATGAAATAACCGGAAGGCAGAGGTCCGACATATTAAAAGAAAGTATGAGATATAGCAGTAACCAACTCTTTTATTCCAACAGCTTGTTAATTAATTAAATAGATCGCGATAATAGCTCTAGGCGCTACGGCAGGCGCACCGGGCCGAGCCTGCCACAAGAATGCTCCGCTGCGCACTAGCTTACATTAAGTTGCTTGAGAAGTGGGGAGAGTGGGGAGGCGAACGTCCCGCTTTGCACAGCGAAACTCGGCCCGCTGTACCTACCGCTAACGGTGACGCCGACATATTCATGTCATTGTTTATTTTAAAGATCATAATCATGATCTGACCATGAAATCTGGACTTTAAAAGAGACTGTGGCCTCTGCGTTTTTTTCGGCTTTTCTTTTCAGGTTAGTCAGGTTAGACTGGAAACGCTGACCTCACCTAGTATTTATATGATAGACGTGTAAAAGTGTTTGCACAAACCTAGATACAGAAATGAAATTATTTTTCATTAGCAGAGTGAAAATTTGAATTAATCGGATTCCTTTTAAGGGGTCATTGTTTTCATCATTATGAACAACCATGGGAAAAAACTGAAATCGTTAAAAAACTGCTGTTCCAAAAAAAAAAAAAGAATGTGTTGTTGTGTGTATTGTATGCCGTTGCTCAGTTTTCTGTTCTATTGTTGAGACACGCACATACACACACCCATTTATGATAACCCGTCAAAATATAGGACACAGCATAATGTTTTTTTTTTTGCGATTTCTGGTATCTTTTTTCAATTTTATCCGAATGTCTAAGAACGAGAAGACACTATTATAATATATCATATAATCTATCACGTAGAAAATAGAATGGCTTATTACGGCAGTAAACAAGATGGTAATAAATCATTAAGAGCATTGGTTCTTAGTATGCTTCGGCCACATTGTAGCGTTAACGCGAACTACACTTTGCGCGCTCTCTGTTATTAAGCGAGACATCGAGTGGTGTGCGAGATAGAGAGCGAAATGTGACAAGTACACAACAGCTCATTGTTGAACAAGGAAGTAGGTATGTATGTAGGTACAGTAGTGCTCATAAGTCCATAGGCAATCTCACAAAGCAATAGATGGACGCTTCGGCTTCACTTACGACCTTCTTCTATAAGTTGTTTCTGTACTATAGACACGCACACACACAAACTTTGTCTGTAATTGATAGTAGTTCATAATTTCAACTAACATAACATATGGCGTGCTAGCTTAGTCATTACCGTGCTTGGGTAGGAGCGATTATGGCGAGCCCTTTTTTTTTTAGTGGGAAATCATCAAATGACTTCTCCCGCTCTGGGTGGAGCGGGAGGGCGTGTCAGACTTTTACTGACTAAAACCCACCCGTGTTCCTTTAGTTGCCTGTGTCAGGGCCACGGTAACTCTTTCGAATTACCCGCGACCCCGAGGCGTCGGCCCTATCGGACCCCGTCATTTTGTGCTGACATCTCTTTGAGGCGTGCGTGGAACATTTCGCACCGTCGACCCAGGCCTGGTCTCTACCGGAGGGCGAGCTACCCATTGCTCGCCGTCCGCAATCTGCAGGATCTGCTGGAATCTGCAGGCGACTCCTAGGTAAGATCGTAGCTACGTAACCAACCATTTGGTTAACCAAAGAACTTGTTTAAAATTAGGAATTTTGGAACACATGCAAAACTATCGTTACTCAGCACAGAACAGTAAAAAAATGATTGGTAAAGGAGCAAAGCTGTTAACAGGAATCTTGTAAATATTTATATGAAGCTAATTTGCATATATTAACACGAAAAACTTTTCTAATTCGCTAGGATTAGTCGGATACAATAACATTGTCGCCCACCGTCACACCCTTATTAAGCGGTGAGTGAGTCTTGATAAATTTCTAACATTGTTAATTTATATTGAGCGTCACTCACGCGCGATTGAATTGTAAGCGATTAATTCATTCTATTTTATTTTAATTTAGTGAGTTAAAAATAAGGTCTCACATTTTTCATGGCACTTTGTTACATTATTGCTTCAGGTTGATAAATCTGTCGTACTCAAATTGATCGTCGTTCATGTAGACAACGAGTTACTCAGAGTTAGGTAAGTATTTTACTTGTATATATTCTTTTGCAAATTATGCTCTTTGGATAATAGAAATTTCATCTTGAGATGAGAGAGTCTGTTCGAAGATATCTTCATTAAATAAAAAATCGTACAAAAATATATGCACTTTTATTTATTGTCTGTCAGATGAAAATTTATCAGATCAGGGCTTCAAAATTGGTTTCACAAACACGCGGCCGTGCACTGCTAGTGCCAAGCCATTCTCGTCTAATAACCAGACGAGGCATTTCTCGGTAATTTCGGCATTTCTGTAATTTTATCATAGTTCTTTATTCCAGTAATTTAAGACTTTCCGTGTCTGATATCTATGTGTGGATACATGCAGCTCAAATATTACAATATTGTACGGCAAATCTGACTAACATTTTAATCGGGCTAGCAGCATGAGATGTTTCTGTCACAATTATTATTATTATTCTGTTTGAGATTAACTTCATCGGTTAGGCGCTTAACAGGCGTTGGACAATTTGTCAGCGACGATATAACGTATAAATCTATGCAATAACGCACACGAAGGACAAACAGACTGCTGCGATATCCATATGTTCTATCGTCGCATCATTTTAATTTCATCGCCTGCTTAGCGCCTTACCGTCAAATAATATGACTGTGAAAGTTTCGTGAACCATACGGTGTTACACGAAATTTTCACAAAATCACTTCTAGCAAAATCTTAACTTTCAGCTCATATTTCACAAAACAAAACGAAGCTGATATCTGGACATGATTCGTTTATGCCTATCGTGCGCACTTTCTGCTTACCCAGCACTAGGTGTAGCCAGTCTAATGATCCTGCGAACGAGCTACAATTTGCATTTCGTTACAAAACCCACACATTCACGTTTTATTAATACTGTGTCAATGACCGCAAGTCATCTGTCACCATTGATAGTTTGTTGTGCCGACTCGTACGTGACGGAGAAATACAGACATTATTTAAAGCTGAGGTGGCCTATTACCCTCAGTTTTGCAAGTTAAATAATTTAACAAGCGTGACATCATTTGCATCAGGTGCATCACAAATCCTTTGTTTACAATATTATATCAAAACCATGTGTTTTTTTTTGGGAATGGCATCTCGCAGGTCATCCTATGAGGTTGTCGTCTGCTTAAACGGACTTGCCTGTGGTTGCCCTAATAAATTAAGGCCTCCAGCCAAGACAACCAAAACCACGTGCTTTTGTAGTATCGCTATAAATAATACGCGCTTGGCATCCGTCCAATCGGTATTGGGATGACACCGCGATGGCATACCAACATAACATAACAACACGCCTGTAATCCCAGAAGAGTTAGGCAGAGGTGTACCTATAGTACTCTCACATGCTAGTCATGCTTGAGTCCCCCATGTAATAGGTGCGAGCCTATTGCCATCAACCGGGCACAAACCTAGAGTCCAGGCTGCTACCGAGAAATTCTAGATAAAATAACACGGTAACGAGGTGGTATCTAGAAAAAAAAAAAAACAGACTTACAAAAAATCAATATAAAGTGGAAAATAACTTAAATTTCGGAAGTAGGTGTCGTTCGTTTTTGTCACTGACTTAACACCGACGAAATTAAAGCAATTTTTCACTTTACATTCTTTATTTTTGAAAGTCGGTAGTTTATTTTTTGTACCGTAGTTTGTTTTTCACCTTTTAGTTGTGGTACATACCCCACCACAGATTCGTATGCCTTCACTTGTTAAGTAATAACAGTGACAGAAAGTTATTAGAACATCATCAACATTCACTAAGTGGACAAAAGTCGTATTATTGAAGCTAACTCAAACAACACTCATTAGAACTTGACCAAATGTATATGAGACCACTCGATAAGTATACGCTTTGAAACAAAAGAAGATTTTTCAAATTGGTTTCTAAATGATGGAGTTCTGAGGTAACAAAGAATTTAAAAAATACAACCTTATTGAGAAGGAACCTGCTCCTTTTTTTATAAATCAATTAAAAAGTAAAAGTAATGTGCCAAATTGAAATTAAATGATGAAATGAAATGAACTTCTAATTTTTAAAGTTTTATGTTGAACACTGCATGGTAAAGTAAGTAGGTACAGTCCGCGGGGCCTTCGCTGAGCTTTGCATTTATTTATAAAGAAAACATAAAATGAAAAACGTTTAACTGTATGGTGAGGTAAAAAATGTAGGGTTCAAGTGAGTGTGTAGTGAGAATAAAAATCTTTTTATTTAGTTAGTTGTAAATTTTAACGTAGAGTTTGCGTTTGGCATAGACAGTTCTATGGCGTTCACGGGGTAAAAAACTGTGCTTAAGTCTGCCAGTTGGTTCATTTGAAGGGCATAGGTATGGAGTGTTTGCGTATATGGTCGACAATTTTTTGCAATTGCAATCGGAATAGAGCTGTACAGTGGAGTTCCTACGCGGAAGAGAGAACATTACCTTAACAACAGCTCTCTGGGCTCTCTCGAAGCGGATAAATATATTTTGGGTAGCACCTCCACAAACAGACAGGCAGTACGTTAGGACAGACCGGCATTATTTATACGTTAGGGCAAAATATGCAAATTTTAGCGTTTCGTCCAGTTGAGATGCTGATACGTGATACTTAATAATAATAATAATATTTATTTATTTAAAACAAAATGCGTCATAAACAAAGAATTGTATTTGGAGCCTCCTTTTAGACAAACAATGCCTGTGTTAGGAGACTCCGCTCTTCCATATCTTAGATATATGTTACATAATAATATATTACAGTATATTGATACTTTATAATTTAAACATCTGATTATTATGTATCATGTGGTAGGACGCGTGGTGTGCTTTATTTAGGTGTGGTGTAGTGTGAATTTATGTGATCTGATGTGTTGTGTGGTGCAGTGTGTGGTGGAGTGGTGTGGTGTGGTGTGGTGTGAATGTGATGTGATATGTGGTGTGGTGTGTGGTGAAGTGTAACTTTGTGAGGTGTTGTGCAGAGTAGTTTAGAGTGTGTTGTGTATCGTTATATTGTGTGAGTATATTACTCATGATAAACTAGAAGGGCTTCCGTATCCTCGTAAGAAAGAGATTTAATCCAGTTTGTTACCATTTTTTTACAGTCGTAATTGTTTTTATTGTGTACATATATGTCTTTATTAATACTATTGTATATTTGAGCTGAGAGATGGTAAAATTGTCTGCTACCGAATCTGGTTTTACATAAGGGAACTACTGCAATTAAATCTCTTCTCCTTTTATGTTTCTTATTCACGTGATACGGGAGGGCTTTATGTTTTTTTAGAACCGTTTGGGTTATGTACAGTTTTCTGACTGAGAGTAGATCACTGATTTCATAAATGCTTTAAGTAGAGAATCTTTTACTTTTAAAATACATAACCTTTATAAGTGCTCGTTGTGCACGTTCCACGTCCATAAATCTAGTTTTAGCTGCACCACCCCAAATGGGACATACAGAAGGACAGACTGTGCAAGAGCAAAATAGATTTCATTTAGGAGGTTTCTAGGTCGCTTATCACTCCTAAACATCTTTGTAGGGGCCACGTGTCTTAGTGTTTTGAAGATCCAATTTAGCTTTCTAACCCTGGTAGTCACCTGCTCAATGAAAGGGTACCAGGTCAGAAACTGGTCAACCATAACGCCCAGGTATTTCGTCTTAGAGACTCTATTTAGGCATGAACAGTTACAGCGTATACTGTTTATGTCTCCGCATGTATGAACCCTCAAGTTGAGTTCTTCATTGGGCTGTGTCCGGGAACTAACACTAAAACATAAGTAGTTAGTCTTGGTGGTGTTTAATGTTAACAGGTTGTTTTTCAGCCATTCAGCTATGTGGGCAATCCCAACATCTGCACTCAGTTTAACATCTTGCCAAGAGTTACCAGAAAAAACAACAGCAGTATCGTCGGCGTATGCAAATACCCTGACATTTGTTAATTGAATATTGCACAAATCATTTATTTACAACAAAAACAGGGTAGGACCCAAAACACTACCCTGCGGTACACCGTATGTTACTTCTGCTTCATCGCTCATGTATTGCCCTATTTTAACTATGTGCAATCTGTTTGAGAGGTAATCCCTGAGCAAGCCGAGTGCAGTACGTCTTATTCCGGCTTTTTGTAATTTGTTCACAAGGATAGGGACATAAACGGTGTCAAAAGCTTTTTTGAGGTCTAGGAAAATGGATAGGCACTTGTTTCCCTTATCAAGATGCTCAATAATATGAGAGGTTAATGCAGTTACAGCATCTTCGGTACTTACAGCCTGTCTGAAACCAAATTGTGAAGGGGATAATAAATTAAATTTGTTTAGGTATTTAGTGAGTCTAGAATTAATATTTTTTTCGAGAATTTTTGATATGGCTGGTAAGACCGAGATAGGTCTATAATTGTTGACATCGTCTCTGTCCCCTCCCTTGTGTACTGGGGTTATAATAGACTGCTTTAAGTGAGCCGGGAAGACGCCTTGCTGGAGACAGAGATTTGCAAAATGCGTTATCACAGGAACGACTTCCTTTCTTATAAACTTTAAGAATTTTGTTGAAATGTTGTCCCAACCCGGGGCACTTTCCGATTTTAAATTCGTTAATATACCGTTCACTTCAGTTTCGTCAGTGTCAATTAGTACGAAGGTATTTCGTGGAGATACTTCTGGGTGAACATGGACATTGCATTTCGTTACAAAACCCGGGATATGGACATGACATTCAAAGTTGGGTGAATTTGATCAGCAAGTTGTTTTCCAATGTTGGCGAAGTAATCATTAATATAATTTATCGAGTCATGAGAGGTAGGTTTTATATTTAATAGTTCTAAGTTTTGACTTTTTATTGTATTTGAGTAAGTGATATTTTTTATGTTTTTCCATAGTGTTTTATTTTTCGTTACAGATTTTGCAAGTAAGTCTCGTTCATGTTTCCTTTCTAATTTTTTTATTAGATTATTGCAGTAATTCCTGTATCTTGTGTAAGTTATTTTTAGTATTTCATTGTAAGGGTCATTTCGAGTCTGTCTTTGTAGGCAATTCCGGTTTTTAATACAGCATAGTATACCCAAAGTGATCCATGGCTTTATGATCCGTTTACTATTTGGAATTTTATTCGTGATGGTGTTGTCATTTATAATAGAAGTTAAGGTATTTAGAAAATAAGTAATTAATAAATTTGGGTCATCACAAAATAGTTGATCAGATAAATTCTTCTCCTGAAGATCTTTCAGGGCTTGCTCGTAATTTAGTGTAGTAGTAGTTTTGTTTGCCGTAATAGTATTTTTTTAATTTTGCGAGAGATAGGAATGTGGTATGATGGTCAGAGATAGTTGAATGTAAAATAGCAATAGAGGCAGAGAACTTCTTTTATTTATGTTTAACATGAAGTGGTCAAGGCAGTTTTGCTCCCTGGTGGCAAGGGTATGCCCAGCCAGTATCCCGAAATGAGATAATATATTTAGGTAACTAACTCTATTCCTGCGATCATGGGATGTTTCAGTATCTCTTTCCTTGATGTTGATGTTTATATCTCCAGCTATAATCGTGTTTTTATGTGACGAAATCTTGTTAAGGTGCTAAGAGAGTCATTGAATCTATCAATGTTAGAATTGGAAGGTGAGCGGTATATACAATACACCTCACAACCCAGAATATCCAGACGTAGACAGGACGCTTGATCGAGCTGTATTTCCTCAACTTTGTGCTTTAAAGAACATTTTACATAAACAATCACCCCACCATTCTGGTTAAGTTGTCGAGTTGTCATATAAGAATGGTAATTGTTTATTTGCGGAATAGGTTTATTAGAGCTCAATCTGCATTCCGTCAGGATAATGATATCTAGTTCCAGATTAAGTGTAGACAAATTGATAATAAAATCGTCAAAGTTATGTTTGGTATATGCTTCTTATGTTTTGGGATGTGACTGTAAGGTCATTTTTGTTTATTACAACGTGATCGTGGAGTTTAGAGTAATCGCAAGTGATAGAACGAGCAATTTCAACGTTGTCTAACTCAGATACAGTTTGTAGAATATTATCCATTAAAATAGAGTGCATCCAGAGCAAATAGTTGTATCAAAGAAGTGTATATTTCAATATAGTTAGATAGTGGAATACCACTTACTGCACTAATTATTGTAATGTGAGTTATGCATGAGGAGTATGTTTCTGATGTGTAAGTTCTAGTGTTTGAGTAAACGAAAGGGTGTATATATTGTAGGTATGTGCTTTGTGTGAGTGTGAGTACTGATACTTGTTCTAATTAATCTCTCACATCCAAACAGACAAAAAGACAAAAATTATAGAAAAGGCATCTGTTGGTTTTCCTTGAACACCCAATTTTTTTCACATTTCGCTGTTATTCCTCTTCACAAGAAACGTTCCACCAAGATAAATGTTTAAACTAAAATCCTTCTCTGCATAATTAATACGAGACTATCTGCGTATGTAGATGACCAGATACCGAGAGATCAAGCCGGTTTTGCCCGCATTCGCATCGGCGTTCGAATAGGCGTCCTGCCACATCTTACTTTTCTGATTCAGAATCTGTACCTTCATAGTACCAGTTTTGTGAAAACTGGAAAACAAAATCTCGCAGGCTTTCCGTATACAACGGGGCATGCGTCAAGGCTGTATTCTGTCACCTAAGTTGTTCAACCTCTACGGGGAGAGCGCTCAATGGTTGGCAAGGCGGAATCGATGTTGGTGGTGAAAGACTCACGAAGCTAAGATATGCGAACGATACCACTATCATTGCGTCGAGCAAGGAAGATATGGCGGATCTGCTAAAAACGGATAGAGGCAGAGATCTCTAAACTTGGGTCTTAAGATCAACCATGCCAAGACAAAAGTAATGTTAGTAGACCGTGCACATCATCTTCCGAGCTCAAATCTACTCGACGGCTATGAGAAAGTCAGCGCGTTCAGCTATCTTGGGTCTTTGATCACGAATGCTGCTGCTTTGAGGAAATCCGCCGTCGTACTGCAATGGCCAAAAGTGCAATGACCAGACAAGGGAAAATTTGGAAGAACCGCGGCATCCGTCGGAATACCAAAATACGGTTAAACCGTGCTTTAGTTTTTTCCATCTTTTTATACTGTTCGAAAACGTGGCGCATCAGAAGCCACGAAAGCAGTAAGATCGATGATTTCGAGATGTGGTGTTAGCGGAGGCTACTTCGTATAGCATGGGCCGCCATGAGAATGAATGAAATCATACTGGAGGAACTCAACATCACCAAGCGGCTATTTCACGTAAGCATGGTCTGGAAAGGCTTTTGATACTGGGCTGGATGGGTGGAAAACGCGCTGAAGGCAGAGCACCGGCAAGATGGTCAGACGCAATTAAGAAGGCTGTTGAAGGCGCATCTACCGTCCGGTCCACACTTTAGAAGACCGCATAACTTGGGAAAGCGTCGTATGTAGTCGCGGTCCTCAGCATTGAGGGATCGACAAAGAATGAGAAGTCTTGGTTATAGACGTTTTGGTCCATGGTACGAAATTAAATAATTATAATTGAGTTACTGTGTGATCGTCACAAAGAGAACTGATGAAAGCTTTATGTGAAAGTTTAAGGTAGATGTTTGTTGCACACTAACTTTCAATGGTATCAACTAAATAAAGCAATAATTTGCAACTATTATGAACCTGTACAAAGCTAGCTAGCTTAGGTAATTTATCTCAAGGTGCACCAAACTGAATGCTGTAGTCGAGTTGAACAGAACTAATAAACAACTGAAATACTGAAGCAACGAGGTGAGTTTCAAAGAATTTTGTAATATTATTGAGACTACAGTTTAAGTCAGTGATACTCGAAATAAAGTGATTTTATTATTAGTATTTTATTTATTTATTTAAGCGTGACAGTTGAGAAATGACGAATGGAAGTTGTCGCTTAGTGCAATGTTCCTAAAACGAACGGAATATTATTTTGTATTTATCGAATATAAATACGACTATAATGAAGTCAAGCATGCACGTGGTGTTAAAACTGATATTGAATGGCGTGAGTATAAATGGACGCACTTAGTCGGATAGAATTTTCCTGAAATAAAATATCTTCAAGTGATTTTGTCTAAACATAATAAGTGCAATATTGTAAAAAAAAACTTCCTTGTTAATTATAGCTCAAAGTGTGTCTAATGCTACTAAGGCACAAAATATAACAAGTGATAGTACTCTTATTACTTTGGTTGGCTAATCTGCAGTGCAAATTCTCGTTGCGCTTGTGAAGTTTTTATTCATCGATCCCAATTACAGCTTGAACTCTCGTCTACAAACTATACCTAGATAGTACACAGTTAACAAGTGTGTTTTCAGCACTAAAGTTACAGAATGTCGATTAACGTTCTTCAATTCTAGGTGAGAGTTTGTGAATGATCTCTTTCCTATTCAAGTAGTCAGAAATCTTTCGACCTCCCTAACAATACGACAAACTATACCGAATTGTTATAATCAAGTTTTTGTCAATCAATGTACTGATTTGCCTACACCATCTATGGTTCACCGTTTTCTAAATACATTCGTATGTTCGAAATTAGTTTGAGAAAATATTTATAATTGGAAAATAATAAGTTGTATTTCACCAAACTTGTGTTTTTCTCACAGATTTCACCTAAGTAAATCTGAAGTCAGCCAACCTTTTTAAATGTCACTTCAATATACCTATTACCAATAATATCTCTCAATTTTCATGGCACTTTGTAACATTACTGTTTCAGGTTGATCAATCTGTCGTGCTCAAATTGATCGACGTTCGTGTAGACACAAGGAGTTACTCAGAGTACAACAAAACAAGTAAACTACTTACCTAACTTTGGATATTAGTTTAATAAATTAATTATTATCTTTGCATTTTGCACGTTGCTACTGTCAAAAATAATATGGTTTAATAATTCCTATTAGTGATGAGAACGTATGTTCGAAAATATCTTCATTAAATAAAAGTTCATACAATAATGTATGAACTAAAAATGCAAAACTCAGCTTAGGCCTCGCGGACTGTACGCGCATACCTAATACTCCAATTAAATGAATAACATACAACCGTTTAGCAGCCGCACTCATTTAAATGTCAAATCGTATAGTAGTGTTTTGTTTGACTTGAGTTTATGCACAAATAAATAAAACATAAATAGTGACGCAGAGCCTGAAGGATTGCCAATTTTAATAGCGTCCGCGTACTGAAGACGTAGCGTTGAAAGGCCTCCCACATAGTGGGCTGACGACCTTGTGTAGACGGCAGGAATAAGCAGATTGCGAGAAACATAGAACCGGTAAAAGTGGCGATACTTGGGGGAGGCCTTTGTTCAGCACTAGTCTTTCGGTTCAAATGATGAATTAATGAGAACGATTTAAATTATTACGAGTAAGTATGTAATGTTATCATTTCTCATTAAAAAAGTTTAACTTATAACTAACTACTTAGTTAACACCTATGAAAATAAAGACTCAACCGGGCTTTAATTCGTTACGTGACAGCTAACAGAAATGACAGAATGGATGAAAAAAAAGTGTTACGCCGCCCACTAGTAACATGGAAGAGCAGGAAGATTATAACAACATTTAATCTTGAAACAGTCACGAAGTGCCACGTACAAATATTAAAAGGCCAAAGTTAACTACAAACAAATCCAATATTTTGCGTGTTCTGAAAGCTCAGTTATCGAACTAGTACAAAACATTTTCGAAAATCGATAATTAAAAGTTTTGCCAAACAAAAACTTCGTCGGGATAACTTTGTAGTGCATTTTGCAATGGCGGCACCTAGCTGTAGATTTACATAAAGTTCTCAAAGGGAAGAAATAAAAAGAGTCGACGGCTATAATTTTTTCCAACAGTAGTGCCGCGCTGCCTAATGGAGAGAGTCTGTACATAAAGGCCCCAGTAACCACGTTTAGCAGCGTTATTCTCACGGCAGATAATATAGAAACGAGTCCTTTGAAAGAGTTGAAGTGAACGAGCACAATGCAGCCGCTGTTGAAGTTTATCGTTCATTAAGAAAACGCTGAGGAGACACTCAGGTGTAGTGTAGCGTTGTAGTCGAATTCCTACAGATCAACTAAAACGCACGTCTCTAGTTACGGTTTACGAGAGTACCATCCCTAAATCTTTAAAATTCCCACCACGTCACTCGGTGTCGTGGTATGGATTGGGCTATAAATATCCCTGCTGGACGCCTAACGTTCCCTTTCCTTCGCATCAAGCAGTAAGTTTAAATAACCCCGAGATAAACGGTTATGTGCTCAGTGTGATGATTGCCTTTACTCTTAATTGTGTCCTGTCAGATCGTATTCTCTATGTATTTCTGTCTGCGCGGTCTGGCAGCTATTCTAATTGTTCTCGGCAGCCGCCCTATGACTGTCGAGAAAGCTATTTACCGATAGTGGCTTCTGCCACGTCACCTGTCACCATTACTGCACATCTCTGTGAATGCGTACGCATGCTTCTCGCATTCTTCGCTATGCTTGTCTCGCCGCGCTGTGCCTTGCTGTTCGCTTAAATCGCCTGGCCACGCGGCGAGGGACCTCCGAGAATGCCCGCGGCATGTGCACGGCATAACCTAAAATTGTAAGCCGCCTCGATGGGTGAGTCTTCCTCCATCCACCTTGCTTTAGGGTTTACGGCTGGGAGACGCACACATCGACGGAGGCTTGCAGTTCTGGCACAACGCTTACGGGAGTACCCGCCTTGCGATGATTCCAGGGGTCCAGTTTTTGGCTACACTGCTATTATCCTGCCTACCGCTGACTGACGTTATTGCTGCCTCCGCCCTACCGCTGGAGAGACGCCAGTCACGCGGACTACCCACGCGGCTGCTACCGCCGCCTGACCTGCCATCCACGTGGCTCGTGGGTGCCGAGAACCCATGTCCGCCACGTGTTGAGGCCCCTGCCGAGCGGGCCGTGCCTGCACGCGGTCGTGCATTCCTTCGTGGTGCTGCCCACGTTGAGTGACCTCTGAGGTCGCTCCACAACACTGCTGCCTGCCCTGTGACCTCACGCGGGACCTCGTGCTGCGGCGTAGCCAAGCCCAGGGCAGTAACGTTCTCTTCTACTAACTCCAGTGACCAGTGAACCAGTACTCTAGAGACCTAAAAACCCACTTCCCTGAATTCGGTGTCTCATTAAATAAATGTGTAAAGTGACATTTGGTTTCATAACTTATCTCTACCAAGAAACCCACATGCCACAGTGGCGCCCACTCGGTAAAGGTTCTCTGGGTACTAGCACTGGTTACTTCTTCCTATACTCTTCATCGTGGTGGTAAGTACATTCTTGTTACTTATCCTATAAACTGTATTATCCCCTTACTGCGGCCAAGACACCTTTAGCCTAACCACGGTCCTGTGAGCCTGCTGGACCGGCAGTGAGTAAATCATTTGCTGCCTTGTTCCTTCCTATCTTTCATCTGTTACCTGTAAGGTCTGGAGGTGCACATATCCTGGTTTGTTACTAACATCTGCCGCTAGGTTCTAGAATTGAATTTGTTAAAAATATCACAATGAGCTCTCACCCAATACAATTTATCCACCTTAGAAAGGCCGAACTCGAGGATGAGGTTATTATCAGAGGCGGTCAAAAGGGCACTGTCATAGATTTAAGAAAACAAATAAATAAGCTCGCTCAACACTATGACAGTGAGGATATTCTACTCTTAGGGATAGATGAGTTGGACGATTTAAACAATGTCAGCCAGACTATAACAAATTATAAGAACTATTTAACAACTGTAAACTCTGACCGCAATCTCAGTATAGCAAATTCAAATAGGAACCATATTTACTATAGGTTAGGCAGAATAACACCTACAACACATGACTCCATCAAGTTAAAAAAGGACCTAGAATCACTATTTAATAGTTTAGACACACAGCTCAAAACTCTCTAGAGTAAGTTTAGCCCCTGTGTATCTGATAGCACTGCCAGTAGTCAGCAAGTAGAAGCAAGTGCCTCTAATTCTACCAATATAATTGTCACTTGTCCAAGTCACCAAGGCAATAAACCCAAATTCGACGGGAATTCGTGCGTAAGAGCTTTTATACAAAAAATAGAAGAGTTCAGACTTAGTAAACGAATCTCTAAAGATGACATGCTTAATTATTCCTATGATTTGTTCACGGGTAACGCCTTACACTGGTACAGACATAAAAAATCAAACATTTTGTCTTGGGACCAATAAATTGAACTACTTAAGTCTGCTTTTGACAGCGAGGACTATGACTATAGACTCCTGTCTGAAATTAGACAGCGTACACAGGGTGAAACAGAGAACATTATTATTTACATCTCTATAATGAGCGGTCTCTTCAACCGTCTCAATAGGAATCTTACTGAGGAGGAAAAGTTTGATATAATTTCTCATAATGTTAAACCAATCTATGCTGATGTGCTGGCCTTAAGTAATGTGCAAACACTGGAACAACTACAAACAGTTTGTAAAAACTATGAGACATATAAAGCCAGGGCTTCTCACTATCATGAACCTAGCAAAAGTAATCTTAACTCTCTTGCACCAGAGTTGGCATATCACAGGCAGAGTAAAACAAATAACAACTACAACTCAAATACTAATAATTCAAACAAACACTACAACAAAAAACACTCAGGTCAGTCAGTTTCAGCACCGGTGTCAGCTATTAAATCTGAAAAAGAATCTTCCAAAAAGACTCCCTCTAAAGGAGGCCCTTTCCGTCCTAAGTTTAGGCAAAATAATCATTCTTTGAAACATTGCAAAGCAGATCGGTTCCCAATTTGTTTTAAGTGTGGTCTAAAAGGTGTCACTTTTCCTACATGCAAAAAATGCCAGCCAAAAAATCTAAAGGCAGTGGGTTGTTGTAAAAAATCTAAAGTCAATAGCAATAATGGGTGGGCAGATTAGTTATCACATGTGAAACAATCTTCTACTCATTATGCGGTTACAACAATCCATATTAAACCATTAAATGACACTAGGCCCTATGCCACTATTTCTATGTTAACATATCTACTTGTGGACTGCTGGACTCTGGATCCGCAGTCTCTATCATTGGAGATAATTTTCATAAAAGCCTTATCAAGGACTTGGGCCTAACCCTACATACAGTCCTGTGATAACTTCTTAAAATTTGTCGCCGCTGGGGGACAAATGTTATCACCTATAGGTACCCTAAAAATACCTATTACATTTGAAAATAAATTTCACACACTTAAAGCATATGTTATCCCATTAGTTGATATACCTATACTGTTGGGAATCGATTTCTGGTATCTCTTTGAACTGTTTCCTAAAAGTACTAAATCTATTTTCCTTATGAGTCATAATAAACAAATGAAAGAATCAACTACAGATGTACACCTCCATTCTTTTGCTCAACTTTCAGAGGCACAACAATTAACAGCAGACAATATTATCAAACAATTTGAAACTATATCTTCAGACAAAAAGGGTTTAGGTCGTACCAACCACATCACACACTGCATCGACACAGGTGACTCACTTGGACGAAATGCTAAATCTGGATGTTGTTGAACCCTGTGAAAGTCCTTGGTCATCACCAGTACTTCTTACACCTAAAAAAGATGGCAAATTGCGGTTCACTCTAGACAGCCGAAAACTGAATTCTATAACTAAAAAGGATGCGTATAATCTACCATACATATCTGAAATCCTAGATAACCTAAAAGATGCTAAATACCTAACAAGTCTAGATCTTTATAAAAGTTTTTGGCAATTGCCTTTGAATGAAGATGACAAAAACAAGACTGCTTTTTACATTCCGGGCCGTGGTACCTACAGGTTCAATACCACACCTTTTGGGTTGACCAACGCCCTAGCTAGCCAGCAGAGGCTGGTAGATAAACTATTCTATGGCCCGGAATTTGAAAACAGAGTTTTTGCCTTCTTAAATGACGTAGTTCTGGTTTCTTCTGATTTTGATCACCATATATCTCCACTATTAAAAGTACTTACTAAACTTAAAGATGCTAACTTAACTATTAATCTAAATAAATGTCAATTCTTCCGTGATGAGCTGAAATACCTAGGTTATATTGTCAATTCAAAGGGCTTACACCCAGACACAGAGAAGGTCGAGGCAATTGTAAACTTCCCAATTCCAACAAACCCTAAGGAAGTAAAACGATTCTTGGGTACAGCATCCTGGTACAGAAGGTTTGTTCCTAACTTTAGTACACTAGCAGCTCCTCTAAACAAACTTACCAGTTCCAGCAAAAAGGCTCCACCTTTTGCTTGGACCAACGAGTGTCAAGAATCATTTGACAAGCTCAGGATGATATTAATTTCAGCACCGGTTTTGTCATGTACAGATTGTAGTTTACCCTTTGAAGTGCACACTGACGCTAGTAATTATTGAATTGGTGCACTGCTCACACAAACAAAAGATGGAGTTGAGCATCCTATTGCATATATCAGTAAGTCTATATTATTACTATTATTCAACGGCACGGTTGGCGCAGTGGTTGAGCGATCGGCTGCTGCGCTTCGTGTCGCGGGTTCGATTCCCGCACGGAACAAATATTTGTATGACCTACAAATAGTTGTTCCGGGGGTGGGTGTCTTGTGTATCCAGGACTCTTCTGCTTCAACGTCCATCAGTTCGGTAAACATGCAGCCCACTGCCACTTTAGCTTGCTTACTTGCTTATAGTACACGATAATTAGCACTTATCCTTGTACAATGTAAATTATGGTGACCTAAATAACGTTTACAAGTCCCTGTCGAGGAGTAAGTAGCACTTAACACTCAACGCATAATTTATTTTGTTGTCGAAGGGCTTCGGTCTGAGCTCCTACGCACTGATCTCGTCCTGTACTCTCTATTTACATTGCGTAACTCCTTGTGATCGAGAATATGTATCGTTACTTTACGCTTACGAAATTGTATGCCAAGCGCATGCAAGAATCTAGAGTGTAACGTTTTGAATGGAAATTGTCTTTGGTTTTGGCAAAACGTTTTGATGTTAAACCGTTTTAGCGGCATAATGATAGATAACAACAGATAAATCCGCGATTGTAATAACCTACATAATGGACCACTCTCGGTCCTATCTAAACAGTTCGGGCACTGAATCAAATTAACGACACAACATATCCAATTATTAATAGGTATACAAGAACCAGCTAAAGATGATTCCCATTAATTTCAACTAGTAGTAACAGATTTCTGAGAGATTAAACTGTTTCAATAAATTTGCTGCGTTATGGTTGAACTAAATTGTGGTTAATACTGACTCTGGTTCGTTTATGTACGGTACAGTACGAATTAAGATAAATTCTGAACACTACCATCCCAAGGAGATTATGCTCATTCATACAATGTGTTGTTTTCTGCAATTAACTATTCCTACGTGTGTTGAAGTTTTGCTTGTGGTTTGTTAACCTTAATAGATACTATTTATTTAAAGAGACTTTTTACGTAGCTAAATCAAGCATGTTCGACGCCCATTTAATACTATTACAGATTTTAATTAGCGATATTGATGTACTTATTATACCGGTAGAAAAAGATTACTGGATCATCATGCGTTTGTAAGGATTAAATTGTTACGTTGGAACAATAAACATTAGAATGATAATATCGATTAAGTTTTGTTTCTGTAATTAAAAATGTCGAATACCAACAAAATTGTTTACCTTCGTTTACCGTCTATGAAGTAATCTTGTCAGAACCTATTTAGTTATCAAGGACTTTCATGTGCATGTTTAGATTCTTATATCCACGTGCAGCACATTTTTTGTAAAAAAATTGGTCTAACAAACGAGCTGCAGCAGTCTGGCAAGTGCCGTTGAAAACTATATGAAAAAAATTCGTGAAACACATTGAACGTAAACACACAAACTTTTATAATAATGTCACGCTGATTAAAACAATAGGTACATTTTCATCACATCGTCGTAATAAACACACTACAATTGTGTCTACAAAAACATGTGTGAACGGTATTGGTACCGGCCTAGTTATTGAACACAAGTTCTCCGCCCGCGACTTCGTTTGCGTGGTTTTCGTGCTTCCCCTGTCAAATTCAACACTTCCTCCACTCTCATTAAAAGGTAGTTTTCGAAAACTAATGATATCGATCTTAATTATGTATTTATAAAGTTAAGTAATGTCTGGAATGTTACCCTTGTCGGTAATACTCTGAGAGAAAGTGCTACGTTAGTAGCTGTGGAACAAACTTTACGTACCACGAAACAGCGTAATGAGCAGACAGAACAATGAAGATATGGTAGTAGTCTGGTTTTACTTTGTTTAAACTTTTTCAGTTGTGGAGTTAGGCTACAATTAAGAAAGATACAATGTTAGCTGCTAGCAGCATGTTAACTGCGAACAAGAACAATTTTTGGAAGAAATCTATATTCAGCAACTGATTTCAATACTTATTACTGAAAGTGCTCTACCAGTGCCGCATACCTACATCACAAACAAATCAATAAATCTCTGTCAAAGCACTGTTATGTTATTAAATAATAGTGCAACACATGATTGCACCAATTACACACAGTGCACTGACGGAATCCCGTATTGTTCTGAAAGACGTTGTGGACAACTCGTAAAATAAATTAAATAGATGATTTATGACAAATACTGCAGTACAATAACTCTGTGTAAGTTACTAAATGTGATCATTATATCGTACGGGTATAGGCAGATCATTGGCTACACGTAGAAATACTTAACTCTTACGATCAAATAAATGTGTCGGTAAGTACCTATTTAATACATACCCAAGTTCATTTACCTGCTAAGGAACAAACTCTAATCGTTCCAGAGCGAATAAACGCAAATTTCCTTTAACGCTGCAACTTCTGCAAATGATTAAACAAAATTGACTTTACTGAGCTGAAAGCTATTCTCAGTACAGTGAGTATTATTTATTTTTAATGAGATTAAGTTGCTAAAATGTTTTTTATCCGAAGTGATACTGTTATGGTGTTATCACAGACAGCTTCCGTTGGAAAACTTAAATTAATTTGTTTTGACATGATAGAAACATGTTTACATAGATTATTTTCCTAATAAAGTTTTAGTCATTACGTAAGGTCAGATGAGTGTCCGGCCACGTAAATCTGTATAGACCGTAGTTAACCTTTGTGTTGTCCCGAGCAAATTTCCAAAGAAAATTAGTTAACAGTGACTCCACAAAATGGAGGTGTCCTAACGTCTTTTATGTATGTCGGGGTCAAATGACTTTAGGGAACCACGTTTAGATTCTATTTCTAAACACTGAATAGGAAAATGTTTTACTGGCTTCAGTTGCAACCCGGTAGATAATAACTGCTATTTCTATGTAATAGTTGCTTCATTGCTTAACTAAACTTACTGTATGGTTGTCTGTTGATAAGTGTCTCCGAATTCTAGAGAGCGTTCTCAAACTACCAACGTGTTAATACTAAGCGACATCTATGTGAACTCCTACATGAAAACGCACTGTTGTATTTTAAACGCCCAGCTCAGCGCAGAAAGTTGAAAATAAAGCAGTGCAACAGGTTTAAACTATATACTCAAGTGTTGCCTAGTGTTAATTAAAACAGGCATTAGCCACTTATGCAACGTTATGATAATCTGAACACTGTCTGAATCTGTAACAAAAGAGCTGTCAGCTGTTCTAATTAAAGTAACTGAATTTACTAACTGATTTGTTTCAAGACAGTGTTTCTCGATACATTATCAATACTAACCTCGGTGCATTATGAATTGTTACAGTTCAGCCGCAAATAAGCTGTTCATTTGTTTATTACTCCGTAGCACACCCACGTTGCCGTGAACCTGAATTATTCACAAATCCTCTAATCCAATTATCATCAAGTGACACTCAAGTTCGCACGACCGCGACGTCGACGCGGCGACTCTAACTGTAAGAGATTAATTAGACTAATCTGATTGTAGGTACGTTTATGTAATCATTTAATCTAAATTGAAATTGCATTATCAGTACTTGTTCAGAGTTAAAGTTGAATGAGATCGTGGTGGCAGGTCAGGAGATCCTCGTTCAATTACTTGATTGGAAAGGTTTGATTAGGATTTGAAAACTTAAAATTCGACTCATGAGATTGAAATAAAAACCTTTAAAATAAAAATGACAAAAAAAAAGAAAGAAAAAAATCTCCTACAAATTTTTAAATCAATTAACGTAGATCAATCTAGCTGTCATTTTAGTTGACGCCTTTATGTTTGTTTGGTGCCGATTAAAAATTTGTAGGAGCATAATTAAGTCACAGTTATAAAACCTTCGATGACAGTCATTCCCTGCCTAGGTCTAAAGTTCTCATCAAGATGAATGAAATAAGCTCAAACACGATGTAACTGCTGTAAACTATTGAGGAGTTCTCTCTCCTTCATCATCCGATCAAGTTCGGGTCTTTATTTTGTTGTCATCAGAACTACATACGTGTGCCAAGTTTCAAAACAATCTTAGTTATTAAAGTAGCTCGATTTGCTACTGGTTGGTCACAGTTCTTAACGTAACTCGATTTGCTACTGGCTGGTCGCAGTTCTTATAGTAACTCGATTTGCTTCTGGCTAATCGCAGTTCTCACTTTTTTTGTTTTTTTGTTGTGGGTGGACTATGAACAATTGCCTTAGTTTTGACGGCCTCCGCATATACAGGTAAGCTTGATCATTGTGTGGGCTCGATGTTATTATGCAGCGGAGGAAATAAATTTGCCATGTTTGCAACGCTCATAGGTTCCGTCCTTTCTCTGTGTGAAGAAGGAGCTACATATAACGCTAAGGCCTTCCTATAGGACAATTCAACTCTGTCATAAGCTCTTTGAATTTCTTTTCTTTGAAACATGCGGGGTAAAATTTTCACAACGTTTTGTCCGCCGCAGTTGGATATTTTTATGTCGCAGTTTCGGTGATTATTACCACATTTTGGGAGCAGCGTACAGTACGCGAAGCCTAACCTGAGCTTTACATTTGTGTGGGTGATTACCAATCGCACTAAAGTGATCGCGCGAGGGACACACAGCGCCTCAGGCCGATTGTCCGATTGACCGAATGACAAGCAAAGGATGCGTCACTATGTGTACTCACACAAATGCAAGATCAGCTTGGGCCTCGCGGACTGTACCTATTCTTAGATGGGCACACTCTTACTGTATGCCAAAATATCCAACAGCGTGAGCATTGCGACAAGGGGACATATACAAATGGCTCCACCTTAATCCTCAAACCCTCTGCGTAAACATATTATGCTAGTACCAGGTCTCCTTTGAAACACCGAAATGCTTCACTCGTAATCCATAAATTTTCTGGCGACTCATTAATATTACGCCTTTTTTGTCGCTGCAATGAAACTAACTCAAAGCTATCTCGGCAAGTTATACAATTCTTAAGGTCATCTTCACTGAGAACAACTAGCTCATTAACTAATGAGGTGCAAATAATTATCGTTTACTACACGCGTCCGTTCGAAACGAATGCCGCCGTGAACAGTGTACATACTTTATATTTATGACGTGTACGTGACTATCTTTTTGTGAACATTAAGGCTTCTACAGACTGGCGCGACACGCGACGTTACACAAAAGCACTGCGTGTCGTGCAACGAGCGGTGCCGTTCGTTCGGTCGCGCGCGATACGCGTCGCGTGTCGCACCTGTTTGCTGGAGCCTTAAATATATATGTTTAACAGCAGGTGACACGACTCGTATTCCTAAAAGTATTTAGTATGACTGACTATTAAGAATCATCACTTAGAATATTATTGCTAGTGTAGGTAGGAACAGTTAATTTTTTGTGGAAGACTACAAATAAAGAAGAACGTGGATGGTATCTACCTACATATATATAAAAGAACAACTCTTTGAGCTATTGTTTTACATAAAATGGATTACCTAGCTAGATCGATTTAAATAAAACCATACTGAATTTAGGCCAGTTATTCATTACTGCATCTAATTATAAATATGTTTTGATTTAATTGAGTCATACTCACATTTTAATCGCCAGTGATGTTAAACTTGTGCTGAAGAAAGAAAATCCCAGTGTATCACTCACTATTTGCACTTTTATTTACGCACCACTCAACATCGTACATCCACCCGCGATCTCGAGAATTACCGACACGGAGTACACGTCCACCAACTACGACAAACGCCGCGGTACTGAAGCTTTGATGCTGTAAAGTGGAAAACAGGGTGAGTTTCCCCTTGGCCAGGGCGTACCGACACTTGGCGCTCGCAACTTTACGCGATGACATACTCGTACAAGCGGTCATTGTTCTTTTTAAATAATGCACTCATCACAATATCAACATTATTATTAAAAGCGGTTTTATACCCTGTTTTAGTCACCCTCATAGTTCAAGGTAATCAATACACTATAGCCACCATATTATGCTAGTTAATTTTTTGACATCGTCTCATTAATACTCTAGAGTTATGGGATATCAAAAGGAACACGTTGTTTAAAATACCTTGATATTGAATCAGAATTTTTCGTTTTGCAAGATGATAATATTGACGCTGAAACTCGTATCCTAGAGTTAGAGTCTAGTTATGGTTCGAATAGTTTATTTTTAACACTAAAATTATTTTTAATAAATAAATATTGAGCGAGAAGCATTTTCATTTTATCACTAAGCGAAACACAAATTTGTGTAAATAATTTCATCACCACTGCTCTCAAAACGGTGAAGGAAAACAACGTGAGCAACCCGGCATGTCCTAGAACCAAAAAATTCGAAGGCATATTTGACATCTACCATTCCGCACTGGGCCCGCGTTCACAGAGAGGAGTAAATGTTGGACTTGGAAGTAGCTGACTCAAAGAACAGTTATGGGATTTAGTTGGAAGCGCCTCCTGCGCGTTCTAATTGAGCGCTAAACCTCAACTGTCCAACTGCGACAAAAGGCCGGTACTTCCACAAAGTTAGTTAAATTGAATAGTGCAGTTTAACACGTTAACTTTCACGCACATACAATAATGAAAGTGTCTGAGTTTAGTCAGAAATTCAGTACACAGGTAAAATGAAATGTAATGTCACAAGAGAACGAATCATACATACAAAACCATTATTGGGTTGAGAGGGCTTTATCCTAGTGGAAATTACTTAAGTCTAGCACTTAAGTTATACGTGTGAGTAGAAGATACCAAGTCAAATCTGGCAGATAGACAGATTATTAACGGGATAATGATCAATAGTAACCAAAAAAGCCTTACCTGAGGATACGCGATGGTTTGCCAAAGTTATTCGCTTCATCTAGAGACGAACCGAAAATTAAAGCATAAAATGATATAAATTATTAATTAAAAGAGATCTAAAATTGCTGAAAATGAATGATGTTAGGAAATCGAAAACGAAATTCGGTCGGACTCTACCTTAATCTTAACGAAGATCGCACTTCGCTTTGATTTATTTTTCCTACTTCAACTGAAGCAAAATTGAATTTGCGTATTTTCGGGGACTGCAAGCGTTAAATTAAGGATATACTTGCCACTTTCAACTGACATTGTAAATTTTATTCAACATTTTGTTTTTAATGGACCGTTATATTTTCAGAATATCTTTCAGGCTTGTGAGTAAAATCTGCATACAAAATGTAGGTATATATTTATCATCAGTTAGTAATGCATGTTATTCAAGTTTCAGCTTGTGTACATCAAAGATAACCAAACCGCACTCAACTCTTATCTAATGTGACCACGTATAGCTCAAATCGAGCCACTCAAGTCTCGTAAAATGTTATGCGAGATTTTACAGCAACTAACTCTTCATATCTCCGTTATAGTAACTGACTATATCAAAATCTGGCATCTCCCGTGCATAGAGCAGAGATCTCTTTGACAGGTGGAAAAGGCTTTTGAGATCATACTTTAAGACGGCTGACATTTTCAGTAACTAGTCTCTCAGAAACTGGCCCTCGTGGCAGTCCTCACCATCTATAGACAGACATTACTTGACCCAGAAAACAGACATTCAAATCTCTTTTAACCAGAGACTGGCTTCAAAGGCTCCGCTATTAAACTTTTATGACACGACTCGAGGTGGGCTCACACCTTTTTACTTTCATCACATTGTTGTAACTACTTTTATTCTAGATAAATCCATTAGGTGGATTTTAAACTTTAAATCTTCTTGCATACAGTTAAATATGTAATATCTGCTTATAAAGTCATAGTTTTTGTTATCGTAGGTCAGGTGTGATAGCAGGCATAAAAGCATTGTTCTTTCGATGAGGATCGGAGCATTCATTGCAAGCGCTACAAATGCGTTTCGATAACAGCAGCCGCGTTTTTATAATGTGCTTTCCAACAGATATTTCTCTTGAAGAAGCGGCTTGCTTTAAAATAAAGTTATTCCACTGTCTAGTTATTTCTCAACTAGCGTTCGTGTCTAAATTCACGTTTACAAGTAGGTATTGAGTGATTTTTTTTTGTTTTGAGAAATCCCTGAGATCTGTACAATTTTTTTTAAATAAAAGTTTTGTGTTCTTATTCATTAATATAAAAATAAAACATTAGTGAACAACAAACGTTACCTACACAACATAAAATTATGAATAAATAAAATGTCGGAAAAGGACCACCCTCCTCGACGTCGTCGTTAGAGTTCGTAGGTATAGTGGACCATAACAGGGTAAAATACAAGAACATATCTAAGTATTTACTGTTGTCTAAGCACAATTTAATATAATTATGGAGTTACCAAAGGATCAACCACTTATTCAATTCGCAATTCCTCATTTCAAACGTTAATCCATCAATTATATTCGAGCAGCAGGTTCGCGACACCAATCTAACTTTGCCACCAAAATTATGATTTTTTAACCGACGTAAAAAGGAAGACATACTTAGTAGAAGCGTAGTAAACAGCAACACAACTAATAACTTTCTTTACTTGAATTTTTATTTTTAGGGTGTTTTTAATATTTTTAAAAGTCGTTAATTTGAGACTTCAGAAAGTTTTAATATTCCATCTGGAGTTATTATATGAGTTTGTGATTTGTTTGAATTTGACATCGTCATTGTCTTTTATTGTGAAATAAACGTCTTATAAATTTATTTAACTTCTTCAACTTTTTTCAGGAATTGCGAGCAAAGATGGAGACTTTTCGTGTTGCGGCGTAATCGTGAATCGTATCCTGGCTGTAGAATATACAAAGTGTAGCATTAACCACTACATTAAAATCTTATTTATTTAAATTGCAAACATTTGGGTATATCAGCTGTCATTATTTTTTTCTGAATTTTAAAATTCGATTGTGTCGAAAATTCATCGGTATAATTTTTTTTCGCCCACTGATGATAAATTGCAGAATTTTCTCCCATCAATGATGGATATCATTTTTTTTTTGTATTAAAAACCAATTTAAAAGTATGTTTTATCACTTTTATCCTCCATCGTATCTGTAATGCACTGAATATTTTCAGTTTGGTACGTATTTTTTCAATTACGTACGTATGTATTTGTTCTTGTTTTGTCTGTACTCTTTATTGATTCTTGCTCGCTCTATCAAAGATTCTACTTGTAACTTTGGTCTGATAGTCTATAAAATATTTTATTTATAGGCGTCGATTGAACGTCGTATTTTTACATTCTTGTTACCTTAATTCTTGGTGCATCGTCTTCACATATAAAATTTAATTAATGTACACAGATTTGTCAAAAAATTTAAAAGAGTAACGCTGGAGTTACTTGCCTCTTCTTCTCCATACGAAACTATCTTTTGGAAGGGGCGCATAGAATCAATTCTATTTAAATGTAAATGTCGACGTTCAAAAGTGCCTTTTATGTGCCTATTTAAAATAAATGTTTTGAATTTGACTTTAACTTTGTAAACAGCTCGTGACCCATTCCGAGGCATTTTATCAGCATTGGCTGTATGTATGAACTGAGCCGCGGTTCAACTTAGTGAATCATACCTACATCTAGTCTAGATTGACTCAGGTGAGTCAATCTAGACCTGATGTAGGTATATAAGGTTTATCGACAGGGATTTTGGAAGTTGGAAGGCACGAGTCGTATATCGGGCGGTCGCAGCTCTGTCGGTCTCAGTGCTCTACATCGTCTCCCGCCAGCATCGTCTGCTGCACAGGACCACTTGCCATTGTCGAACCTCTTCGCTTTCCTTTGCAACATGCGACGGCCGAGCGCATCTTCTGACACCGTGGGCATCCAAATGTCCATAAAAAAGAACTCTCTTCTTTCAATGCTTGCTTTCTACCAACTACCAGTCTGGTTCATTTTTAAGGTTTTATGTTTTTCTTGTCACCATCTTTGTACAACGTGAAAGCGATGTTCGGAGATCCATTCGATATTCATGTCAGTATAAACTCCAACGCGGTTGTTCAAAACCAGTGTCTGCAAAAGGACTTAACTCAATTGAAAATATCCTAGCAAAGCTACAGAAACGAGGAACAGACAGTTCGAAATTAAGATTGTGTCTAAAACTTGATATTTCCATGTTCGTGCAATGAGGAGAGTGGCGATGAGGTTGTTTGAATTGAATTTACATCAATTAATGCGACCTCATCGCCACTCTGTACGGCGACTATTTAGTTACGAAGTAGACGAAAATAAAGGCATATCCACTAGGCAGACACCTATCACTAGTAACCATAACAGACCACGCACAACTAGAATACACCGTAAACAAACTATCAGAATATATTACCGAGGCATACCATGCATGCTGCAAACTAAGGGCGCCAAAAACTAACAGCGAGAGGAACCCCTGGTGGAACGCTGAACTTAGTAAACTCAGAGATGCATTACGTAAGCAATTCAACAGAGCCAAAAACACCAGACTCCCGGACGACTGGGAGTCATACAAAGAGATCCAACATACATACAAAAAGCAAATCAGAACTGCCAGAAGAACAGCATGGCGGAAGTTCTGTGAATCCATCGAAACCAATAATGAAGCCGCAAGGGTAAGGAAAATCCTATCAACCGATCAGGACCGAACCCTCGGCGCGCTGAAAAAACCCGACAACTCATACACACTAAATGACCATGAAACCAGTAAGATCCTCCTCGAGACTCACTTCCCAGACTGCAAACTCCTAGAGGACAAGGTGTGTGAAGCTGAACCAGAATGGACCCCAACGGATCAAGACTGGTCTAGAGCCCGCAATATAGTAACAGAAGACCGGATAAAGTGGGCCATCAACACCTTTCAGCCCTATAAGTCCGCTGGGCTGGATGGATTCTTCCCAGCTCTCCTACAATGGGGGGGTTGATATAATGACACCATGCCTGGTGGAGACCTTCCGGGCCTGTATAGCAATCAGACACATACCCCTAGCTTGGCGCGAAGTGAAAGTCATATTCATACCTAAACCAGGCAAATCCGACTACACACAACCCAAGGCCTATAGGCCCATAAGCCTCACATCCTTCCTACTGAAAACCCTAGAGAGACTCTGTGATAGATACATTCGAGACGGACCTCTTCAGGCAAAACCACTTCACAAACAACAACATGCGTACTCCACAGGCAGATCAACGGAATCTGCGTTACATAGCGTAGTTTCCAAGATTGTCTGCGCGGTGGACCACAAATGCTCAGCACTAGCCGTCTTCATTGATATCGAGGGCGCTTTTGACAAAACCACGTTTGGTAGCATCAACATGGCCCTCGACAGACACAATATAGACCGTTTTGTAGACAGCCTCATCAGAACACTCAATGACAAAGGCTACTTTACTGTAGGCTATGCCGATGATATAACCATAATAATAAATACCTAGGCATCTATTTGAACAAACAGCTGAATTGGGCAAAACACACCAACTACATCACTACAAAAGCCAGCATATCTCTGTGGCAGCGCAAGCGAATGCTTGGCAGAAACTGGGGGATTAACCCCAAGGTAACTTACTGGCTATACACTACTGTCATTAGACCAATTATCACGTACGGCTCGTTAGTCTGGTGGCCTAGGACAGACCTGAGCACAGCCCAAAGAGTTCTCGAAAAACTGCAGTGTTTTGCTTGTGTAGCAATCACTAGCTGCATTAGAACGAGGAGGAGGCGACCCTGGCTGCCTTTAGGCTCCATATATCGGGAACCCTAAGCAAAGATTCACACGCATAAAGGAGGATGCAGTCAAACGACAGCTAATGTTAGCATCACCCTGCGACAAACCCCCGAAGCAACACTACTTCCAAAAGCACTACAACATCGTTCTCTCGGAACAACGGTGTGACTACTCACGCCCGAACGAGATGAGAGTATACACCGACGGCTCGAAGACCGGATCTGGGACCGGAGTTGGAGTCTTTTCACATGACCTCAACATAAACATATCAAATCCGCTGGGAATGTTCAACACCGTCTATCAGGCGGAGTGTGTGGGCATTATACAAGCGGCGTACGCCATAGAAACCAGGAAAGTTACGGACACACATATACGCATACTCTCCGACAGCGCCTCAGTCCTCCAATCATTGAGGAAAAAATATATTACCTCAAGTATAATACTAGAATGTCACAAGGCTCTAGAACGAGTAACGGTATTAAAACGCAACACAGTGACACTGCAATGGATAAAAGGACACAGTGGATCGCTGGGCAATGACGCAGCTGACGAATTAGCCAGGAGAGCATCCAGCACGTCGGCATGCGGGCCTGAACCAATCATACCCATCCCCTTCAACCAGATACGCAGGTGGCTGCAGGAGTCCACCCATACACAAGCCGAGAGGTGGTGGACCTCGACACCAGGCTGCAGGCAGTCCAAGGAAGCTTTGCCATCCTTAGATGGCAGGCTAACCAGACGTTTATTACGTCTGAATAGAAATGGCCTGCGCCTGGTGACGGGGACCATCACAGGACACTGCTCGCTAAATAAACACTTCTACACAATAGGCATAACGGACAGCCCTCTGTGCAGAGCTTGCATGGAGTCGGACGAGACCGTCACGCACGTGCTCTTTGAGTGCACAGGCGTTACCCAGATTAGAACAGAAACCCTCGGGACACTCGGATCTTACACAGAGGTTCTCAACAGACCAGAAGCTTTGATCGGCTTCTGGAGGGAGGTGGGCTGGTTGGAATAAAAACTATCGACGGCCGCCATGGCCCACGTACAATGGTCCACATGTAGGACTAAGTGCGGAAACCAAACCCTCTAACATAGAACAAGGCATATCCACAACTTTTTCAATTAAGCATAGCACGCTATTTATTTTAATACCTTGTAGGTACTGAACTCGGCATGCCAATGTAACCACATTCCCGTCTTTATAATAATACAATTCCGACTAGTATTACTCGTATTATGTGGTACTCATAATAGGAAAAGTTAGGGGTATTGGAGGCGCAATGTATCCTTTTTAAACATAGACCAAATGTATCATCAGTACGCCAGGACATTTTAAATCTGTTGACTAACTTTCAATTTTGGGGACGCTAGTTCTCATCGTTCTTTTAAAACGAGATCATTACTGCTCACTGAAATAGAGTATTGATTCTGCATTCCATGCCAAGGGTCACCGTCGCGTATATTACATGAAAATTTGTGATCCTCTAAAAATATACCTATTTTTACAGGTTTACGATATTGGAAAATATAGTAAAACCTTCGAGATGCAGAGTGAACAGAAACTTGCCATATGATAAGAACCTTTACTTCTTCTTATAATGTTATATTGGACGCCCCCAAATGGCATGTTTACTGGAAAAAGTAAACCCAATACTCAATATCTTTATTGCTTTACAATAATGTTTACCTAGGTGGTTACTATATAATTTAGATCATTATGGACTCTTTAGGGCACAGCAAAAGGGTAGGAGAGAGGAACACCTGTTTTAGGAGATTATTCATTTGTTTTGTTGGAACAAGTTTTAACTTTCGTATAATCAAAGTCAGGAGATCGCGAATAAACACTAACATTTCGCTTAATTTTTTTATTACTATGATTGCAAAATGAACTTAAATATTTTAGATTATTTACGGATACCTGTATTCTAATTATGTTTATTCATTTAAATAAATTGTTTCTTTGAATAATGATTATTGCTTTTAATTTATTTATCATTATTTAACTATTTAATTTATTATACGTTGCTCTTTAATTTAATTGTACTGTTTGGTACAAATAAAGCGATCAATGTGAAAGGACGGTTTTTTCTTCCGCTAATCACCTGTATTCAATAGTGCACCTTATTCACATAAACATATGGAGCGGATTAGTATAGCCGTGAACTATTTTAATTACGTGAATATTTGCAACAAAGAAATACGGACAAGTTGTAAACAAAAGTGAATAACAGTGAAATAACTATAAAACTTTTAGAGGATTGTGACGGCCAATTATAAAAGTGATTCTGCGGACTAACCAAGTGTTTTAACGAAAACTTTGCAAATTTTTAAGCAAAAACTATCAATCTACATAAGTGAAAAAGTTACAAAGTAAAAGTTTTTGTCGGAGTTTGCGATTTACGTTTTACACATTTTCATTGGAAAATCACAAAGCTTAAACGATGGAGAACATAGAAAAGCGAATGTTGCTTCAAGCTGATGTGTTTGAAAAAGTGCAGAACGCCTACACGAATTGCAAAAAGTCACCCAAGGACAGATTAACCGAGGGTTATATACAAACTAGGATGGATACTTTAGAAACATATTGGAAAGAATTTAAGAGTGTTCACGAGAAATTAGTAACTGATGTTTCTAAGAAAGACAGGCAGAAGTTAACGTATTTTGCAGAAAATAGTTGCGATAAGTTTGAAGAGTTGTATTTTACATATAAAGGAGAAATGAAAACTGCATTAAACAAGTTGATGTCTGACATAAAAAAAACTGATAAACTGGATAAATTAGACGAGACTAGACCAACTGCTTCCAGTAGTGATGTTAAATTACCACGAATTTCGATCCCTATTTTCGAAGGAACTTATACGGAATGGAGATCGTTTCACGACCTGTTTATGGCATTGATACACAAAAATGAGTCATTGGAAGATGTACAAAAACTTCATTACCTTAAGAGCAGCATGAAGGGAGACGCAGAGGTTCTTCTGCGCCAGTTTGCCATCACGGGTGAAAATTATGCTGATGCGTGGTCAATTTTGAAGAAACGGTATGATAACAAAAGATACATAGCTATAGTATATTTAAAAAGTTTTTTGGTCAAAAAACAATATCTCAAGAGTCAGCTTTTTCTTTGAAAAACTTGTTAGATACGTCTGTCGAATGTATGAATTCTTTGAAACACCTTGGCTTACCGACAGCGCAGTGGGATGCAATTGTGAACTATGTGGTTGTTTCAAAGCTGGATCCTATAACACATAAACAATGGGAGGTTATTATAAGTGAAGATAGTTCTGATGACTTACCTGGTTTAAAAAGGCTGAAGTCCTTCCTGGAGACGCAGTTTCATACGTTAGAAATGTTAGAACCTGAAAATAAAGGTAACAAATTAATTAAGCCGAAGACTTATCATGTGACTGCCACTAGTGGAGAGAAGCACTGCCTTTTCTGCAAAGAAACCCACTATATTTTTAACTGTAAAGAATTCGCTAAAGAACCGATAGAAGGAAGATACAGCTTCGTACAGAAAAACAACTTATGTTTCAACTGTCTCATTCCAAATCATTCCGCATTTAAATGTAGACAATCAAGTACATGTAAAATATGCAAAAGGCGGCATTATTCTTTATTACATCGAGAGTATACGAAACAAGCAGGTGACGTAGTGTCAACTAAGGAAGAAACTACAACAAATAAGCAAGAGGTTAGCAAGGTAACAGCACATGTGTCAAGAGGAGAACAACCTGGTCAACACATCTTGTTGGCATTAGCATGGGTGGACGTGACATCGAGGACTGGACAATCACACGTCTTCCGTGCTCTGATTGATCAGGGCTCAGAGGCTTCGTTTGTGACTGCGAGAGTAGTCGAGTTATTGGGTCTGAAAAAGACTCAAATCAGCGGTTAGGTCTCTGGTGTTGGTGAAGGTAACAAACTTTGTATTAATCATTTAGTAAGCTTACATATTAAGTCGAGGTATGAAAGTAATTTCTCTATTGATGTTAAAGCGTATGTATTAAAGTCATTGACTAGTCGGCTACCTTCTAGAGAAATTAGAGGTTATGACTGGCCTCAACTTAAAAATATGAAATTGGCTGACCCTACTTTTAATGTTCCGGGTAGAATTGATATTCTTCTCGGAGCTGATGTTTTTGGCACAATAATAGACCATGGTTTGGCTAGAGGACCGGGCAGTATAATTGCTCAGCATACATACCTAGGTTGGATATTGTCAGGGGAAATGTACTCAAATCCCACTTGTGTACAAAACATTACAAGTTTACATGTTACCAGGCTCGTAGAAGAAGACAACAACCTTTTGAGAAGATTCTGGGAAATAGAAACAGAAGACTACACAGCCAAGAAAGTATGGACAAAGGAAGAAGAAAAATGTGAAGAACACTACATAAACACAACAACAAGAGAAGCATCAGGAAGGTATGTAGTACACTTACCTTTGAAACAAAGTATTGTAGAAACCGTTAACGCGTGCGGTGAGACAAAACAACAAGCTACAATAAGATTTAAGCAACTAGAAAGGAAGTTTGCAAAACATGAAGATTTGAGATCAGAATACAGGAAGGTCATACATGAGTACTTGAAGATGGGTCATATGAAGAAGGTTGAAATAAAGTTATAAACTACTTACCGTGACCTTTGGGACAGCAGCGGCACCTTATCTCGCGGTACGATCCTTGAACCAACTAGCTGATGATGAAGTGGAAAGCTATCCTCGTGGAGCTGCTGTGGTTAAGAGTTCGTTCTTCATGGACGATGTGATGACCGGACATAAAGACCTATCTGAAATAAAACAAATTTGTGAGGAAGTAAACAATCTGTTGAAGGCGGGTGGTTTTCAAATGCAGAAGTGGTCCAGTAACTCTGATGAAGTCTTGACGTTTTTACAGGGAGGCAAGGAAAGTCCGGAATCTGTGAACAACATAGAAATTTAATTAGATAGGCTCATAAAGATACTTGGACTTACCTGGGACAGGAAAAATGACACTTTCCAAGTTACGGTCAATCTACAAGAAACCAGACTTCCCGTAACAAAAAGGGTAATATTATCTGATGTGGCAAGTCTCTTTGACCCGTTTGGATGGCTCTCTCCAGTAGTTATCACAGCCAAGATTATGATACAGAGATTGTGGCTTAACAATCTCAGATGGGATGATGAATTGCCCTCCGATCTAGTAGTCGAATGGCTTAACTACAGAGAGGAACTTAAAGAGTTACACACCATTGAAATACCACGCTGGATAAAGAGGACATCGCACTGCAAAGACGTTCAGCTACATGGGTTTGCAGATGCCTCGTCTGTTGCATATGCAGCAGTAGTTTATATAAAGGTGTTAGATGAGAATGATATTGTTCATGTCACAATAGTAGCATCTAAGACCAAGGTCGCGCCACTGAAACAACTGTCAATTCCCAGATTAGAGCTTTGCGCTGCAGTGTTGCTGGCGAAGCTATTGCACGAGGTATCTAGCTTATGGGATATAAGTATGCATCAAGTGTATGCCTGGACAGATTCCATGGTGGTTCTGTCCTGGCTACAGGCTCTACCAAGTCGATGGCAAGTGTTTGTTGGCAACCGAGTGTCTGATATCATTCAATTAATAGACAATGACAGGTGGAACCATGTTCAATCAGCCGGCAACCCCGCTGATATTGCGTCAAGAGGTATAGCGCCGAGTGAATTGGCAACTAGTGATATGTGGTGGACTGGACCCAAGTGGCTGAAAAATAAACAAATAGATTGTACAAAGGGTTCGATTCCTCAAACTAATTTAGAGGAAAAGAAATCATTTAAGGTAAAATTAGAAGAAAAGCCTGTTTGGGAAAGGTTTTCATCCATGTCCAGAATGAAGAGAGTTTTAGCACAATGTTTAAGATTTTTAAACCCTAAGGAAGAAAAGGAAAAATATTTAACAGTAAAGGAAATTAACGAAGTTGAAGAAAGATGTATAAAATATTACCAATACTTAATATACGGAAGCGAAATAAAAGATCTGAAGATGAACGGAAAGGTTAAGAATAGAAGTTCTGTAATTAGTCTTACACCTTTCTTGGATAAGAAAGAGATGCTGAGAGTTGGAGGGCGACTGGTTAAAGCCAATATACCAGAAGATGCGAAACATCCGATTATTATACCTTGTAAACAACATGTTACTCGACTTATAATAAATGAAGCCCACACAAGAACTTTGCATGGAGGTTCCCTTCAGATGTTGACATACATCTGTAGCAAGTATTGGGTAATTGGTCTCAAATCAGCTCTTAGAGACTTTATTCGTAATTGTAAAGTATGTGTCATATATAGAGCGAAAACCAGACAACAGTTGATGGGTGAGTTACCAGCGCCACGAGTGACTCCTAATCGTCCTTTCTTCAACAGTGGAGTGGATTATGCCGGACCCGTACATCTACGAACAACTAAAGGGCGTGGGCATAAATCGACAAAGGGCTACATTTGTGTTTTTGTCTGTATGTCTACCCGAGCCATACACTTAGAAGCAGTTACAGATTTAACGTCACAGGCCTTCATTGCAGCATTCAGACGATTTGTTGCAAGAAGAGGTCACTGTGGTCACTTGTGGAGTGACAACGGTACGAACTTTGTGGGAGCCGACAAAGAATTAAGGAATATGTTCAAAAAGGGCAAGGACAATCTGGCGGCAGAAGTAGCAAAACTGCTTGCAAATGATGGCACAACCTGGCACTTTATACCGTCAAAAGCACCAAATTTTGGTGGTTTATGGGATGCTGGCGTCCGTTCAGTAAAGAAACATTTAACTAGAGTAAATGGTACCACCAGGTTGACTTACGAAGAGATGGGTACGCTGTTAGCACAGATAGAAGCCTGCCTTAATTCGAGACCTATCTGTCACTCAGATAATACAAAGGAAACACTGGACCCGCTTACCCCGGGTCATTTTTTGATTGGTGAGCCATTAATCAATGTGCCTGATATAAACTATGAACATAAGAATATCAGTATATTATCTAGATGGCAATTTCTACAAAACAGGACACAAGAATTTTGGCGAAGATGGAAATCCGAATATCTTAACACCTTGCAACAACGTAATAAATGGCAAAACTGCGTGCCATCCCCTTTGGTTGGCGATATAGTTATCATTAAAGAAGAAGATCTCCCACCTGCAAAGTGGTTGCTAGGAAAAATTATTAATCTACATCCCGGTAATGATCAACTAGTTCGAGTGGTAACTGTACAATGCAAGGGAGATAACATTCTCAAGAGACCGTTATCTAAGTTGATATTGCTGCCCAAGGAACCGGATCGTAACTAAATAGTTAACGTGATGGTCAGTTATTGTCATGTTTTTTTGTTTTTGGTATGTGATGTACAGGTATACAGACCCGCGATATTTTCTTTCATAAATAATTAGGACAAAAAGGCCTAATATTTCAATCACAGTAAACCAAAAAAAGGGAAGTCGCTGAATATTACATTTAAGTTCATGTTAACCCATTGGTGTTAACGTACTTGTTTAGGTAAACAAGATTTTGTTATCGTCAACTTTGTATAAAATTAATTAAATGGAACCCTAATCCTTTAGTGTTAAGGTTAATTATTACTTGTTACTTAATATAAGACGATAAACCGTATATAACATACAGTCCACTTCGTTTTTACCTAAATGAATACTTTTTTCTAAAGATTTTATTATTTCTAGTTTGTAGTAGGTATGGCCTGATAAAATTATTTATAGGTACCCGTTATTTGTTCAAAAAGCAATCTAAAAATGAAGCTTATCTTTCTTTAGGAATGTAAGGTATGCCTGTAATATGTTAGGTACTATTATTGTTATGTATTTATATACTTTGTGCAATCTTCCTAAGAATGTGTGTTTGATTTGTTAGTTAGTAGTTATAATGAGCTAAGCGCAGATGTTTCTTTAGACAATGCCATGCATCGATTATATGATGTTATTGGTTGCCTATGCTCATTTAGTAATTAATGTAAGTTGTTTTGCGATGTATTTTATATAAATTTTTTACAAGATAAGACCGTGTTAGAGTATACTGTCATTTAATAAATTAGTAAAAACCTGTTGTTTTTGGAGGGCGGTATGTTTAGTACAAATAAAGCGATCAATGTGAAAGGACGGTTTTTTCTTCCGCTAATCACCTGTATTCAATAGTGTACCTTATTCACATAAACATGTACTTTTATTTTATTATTTAACTATTATTATTATATTATTTATTCATAATTACCCTTTCACTAATATATTTTAAACATACCTATAAATTGCGTGATTATTATTCATTATTGTTATCAATTATTAATCTTAAATTACTTTTTACTATATTAGTAATTTCCTTAACTATATACATTTTTTCTATATTTTGTTAATCATTTAAATATTCAGCTAAGGATTTTGTTTTTAATTTATTTAAGTTTCCTTCTTTCTTTATTATGTCCGGTTTGTTCTTTTATATTTCTAGCTTTGAGGTTGGTATATTTAGCCTAGATCGGTGTATAAGTGTGTATTGTGATTTGATGTCTTGGCGTTTTGTGTATAAATCTTGATGTTTACGGACAAAACATATTTCTAGAATGTTAATATTGGGGAGGGATAAATATTATGTTTTGCTGCTGACCGCCGCTGACCGCCGTCGGGCCCATCTGTCTGTCGATGCATATTATGGATAATAATTTCACTATAAAAACTTCTTCATCCAGCCTACGTTTGATTAACACAATTCGCAAAAAATACTCTGTTAAAAAACTTTTGTCTACATTGAAAAATGTGCCCGAAATTCCACAAAATAACATTACCTTAGTATTTTGTAAGTACTATATTGCTAACATAGCTAACCCCTTTTCATTCCAGGACAAAAAGTAAATGAAATGAACGGTTCACGACGCAAAAAGCGGAATTGTTTCAACTGCTTATGTGACCCTTACATACAGATGTGACTTTGTCTCGGGAAATGACAATGCCAAACTGTCTAAAAGAAAAGAAAATGTGTTTTACACTTTCCTGTTTTGTTTGTTGTTCTGTTATTGTTCAAATTATAGAATAAATGAAAAACTTAAACTGAATAGCAGTCATGGCAAGATAATGATCGAAACGATGGCAAACAAATGGTCATTAGTTAACTCACATGCAGATGCCACCGTTCCTACACATGTTGAAGGTCCTAGGATAGAGCGAACCCTCTCTTAGCAGTCAGCTCCGGAGTTACCCTAATAACTCGAACAGTAAAACTCCCTGCGATGCGGAAAATATTGTGGAGTTATGACTAGATATTGTCGCGCGGAAATACCGGCTACGGTATTATATTATGAAAGCTAGGTGTTTTGCTGTTTACCGTATACCTATACCAGAATTCGCAAACAGTGAATGACGTTCGCAAACGTTCACTGTTTTGTCAGCATTGATTCTGGCAACGGACCTGTTCTGTACGCAAAAATGGACCGCAGAAACGTGTCACGTATGCTAAAAACTTTTTTTTTAGGCGCATACCCCTAAGTAGTTTGGTCTGTTGAAGTGGCCACAACCGGGTCACTTGAAAATCGTGAGCTAGAATCGGCACAACCCAATCGTGACATTTGTAAGAGATTTTGTTACAAACGTCAAAACATTCGTAATTTTCATGTAAATTGTTATTTAAACTGTCAGAAGATTTCAAAATTTTTGTTAAAAAGTTTTGTTTACACGGTTACAGAACAGATCAAGTTACGCTTGGACACATTTTGGGAGAAAGGTAAGCGTTGCAATTCTAGCTTTTTTTGAAGCATCATTTTCAATTAAAAAACAAACTAGACATACGTCAAAGAAAAGCGCTGTCGATTTTTTAAATGAAGATATTCGGCAACCTCCCTCGCTCTGGAGTCTACACAAAGAACAAACTAACTTGAAATGAGGACTTACGAACTAGACACGATAATTCATATGAATTGGCAGATCTCTAGACGAAGAAAATTTAATTATTTCTGTTATCTCCTTTTTCAAACCGGAAGTCTGTTTATAATTTAAGCGAAGTAATGTGATCCAGACTATACAGCAATACACGAATAGGTGGAATCAAACAAATTACAATTCAGTTAAATTTCAAATGATTTCTTAAATTCTACCGAATTGTATTTTTTTTCCAGTTGCCACGAGGTGTACTTACATTATAATTGCAAAAGGTTTTGTTGATATTTACGTAACTGTTTCTGTCCTAGTGATAAACCCTCTTATTTATAAACGTTGCTCAAAGTTAAGAGACGTTTAAATGTCAAATTATTTCATTATTTGACTTTAGACAACGTTTATAAATAAGGAGGATAGTATCTAAAAGCTAATTTTACCAGATAAGTTTAAATCAACATTTCATCGCAATCTCGGTAAAAAAGTCAAAAGTTTTATGTCCCTTGAACTTCATTGACTCATGCACGTAAGCGACGAGTACACAGGGTTTTCCATTATGAGGTGTCATTTTGATATTCAAAGAAAATTGCCATTTTTTAATATAAATGATCGGATGTTTATTTTATTATAAAGAAGGTATGCCGTTAATAGTGGAAAATAACATCAGGCAAATGACCACCACGACCACGCTTACAGGACCATATCCTTTTCATGAAATTTTCCATAACCAAATCACAAAGTGGCTGCCCTATGTCGATAGCTTCACGAATTCCATCTTTGAGATCTTGAATCGACGCTGAGCTGTTGGCGTAGAAGGTCTACGCTTCACGTGGTTCTTTCACGTGGCCCCAAAGGAAGAAGTCGCAAGGTGTTAAATCACAAGATCTCAGTGGCCAATTGTGATCACCTCTTCGAGAGATAACAAGGTCCGGAAACTTTTCCCGTATTTGATATCCCCTCGCTACGCCGACGCGAACACAAGTACTTCTATCACCTCCGTGTTTTAAAATCCAAAAAACGTGTATAAAGTGCATTGATTAACTCTAAAACTATAAAGTGATTATCAATAAGGTACAAGTGACAATTGGGTGAAAAATCTCAGTGAACGGATAACTACAACCCCATGTGTTGTGTTGTTTAGTTCGTTGAATAGTTAAAACTATACATACAGTATAGTTTTAACTATTCAACGAACTAAACATTCTTTAAAAGAAGCAATCATTTGGATTTTGACCTCTTTAACAACACAAAGAAATCGTCGCGACCTCGTTAATCACTAAACCTTTAGCTAGTCAACTGGTCACTAATTTCAACTAATCGATTAAAGGACCCGTGGCGCAGCGGCACATCGCCTGGATAACAGTGACACGACATGTTCATGTTCAAAATCCGGCTCACACGAAGAGCTCATTTTTGTTTATTTATAAATTTCATTCTACGAGTTGCTTGCAATTCGCAATACTTACTGTACTCAATCCGAGCGACCAGTTTCTGGAATTGTATTTTTACAATTAATAATTACGAAAATTATAGTAATACTCGGCATGCTACAAAAGGCAACGAACTCCGCCTCTAACTCCTCAAGCAACTTTGATACATGGTCAATCACTGTCTGAATCGGATTTAACGTCTGCGACTACTACCCAAAATACAGACGGAAACAATATCACTGTACGATACAAGCGCCAGCGCATCGACGATTCCCCGGATAAAGAATTAACTACTGAACACAAGCTAGCATTAGTAAACTTCAAGCTCGAGCTTCTGGACATGTTGACGAATTGGAAGGCCGAGCACGACCTAATGCTAACATCCTGGAAAGCCGATCAAGACGCCATATTATCTAAACTAGTCAGCGATGTTTCTGAGCTTAAACAGCAGTGCCTTTCAATTCAGACGGCAAACTCCGGGATTGACCGCAATACGACCTTTATTAATAAACAGCATGAAGATCTCACTAGCAAGGTTTCTAACTTAGAAAAGGAAAAAAGCGAGAACGTACAATATATAAGTCATCTACAAAAACAAATACAAGACTTGCATTTCCAGTCACGCCTAGCTACTATTGAGATACGCAATATCCCGGTTAAGGAAAAAGAAAATCCTGAAGATCTCATTTCTATAACAAAAACTGTGTGGAAATCCATTAACATGGACATTCAGGCTTCCGCTTTCCGGGATATATACCGCATACCTGGAAAACCAGGATAGTGGAGACCGATAGTTGCTAAATTATGCTGCGTCAACACAAGAAACGATTTTCTAGCCAAAGTTCGCACATTTAATAAAGAGCGCTCATTACATGACAAGCTAAACACACACATTATTTGTAGCGAAGGTGACAAAAAACCTGTCTATGTTGACGAACACCTGCCATCAACCGTGAAAAAGCTTCTTTATGATACTCGCCCGTTTGCTAAAGTCCATAATTACTCCAGTTGGTATTCGAACGGAAGAATACTTCAGCGTAAGGATCCAGCAGACAAACCACTCCATATCAAATCAGAGAAATGTCTCTCCATGTTATTGGGACAACAATGACTACTCTTTTTAAAACCTATTTTTTATAATCATGCAAGCATCTATTCAGTTATTGTATTCCTTACACTAATATATTACACACCCACATTCACTCACATACTCGACCATATACATTTTGTTGTAAACCTTTTAAGAAGTACTGATAGCACCATTATAATACCTTGTCTATGTCTGCCGCCCACAATTCGGTATCCAAATATGAAGTCTTCCCCCAGAAACAATTACAAACCGCTACACCTCATACATCCAACAACAAATGGCTAATCAAAATAATAACATATCTAATGAAATAGATAACCTCTCTATAGCCTGCTCTCATCTATGTCCACCCGAGACGTGTTCGGATTTTATGAAACAACCAGCTCACAATTTAAAAATAATTCACATAAATATCCGAAGTATTAAAAAGAACTTCCAATTCATTAGGATGCTAACAACCACAATTTAATTTGACGTAATTATATTAACAGAGTGTTGGCTAAAAGTCTCGGGGCCACCTTCCAACCTGCAAGGCTACTCATCCGACGTCACGACCAATAATAAATCACAGAATGATGGCGTGGTGATTTACACTAAGACTTCACTGAAATGCTCGTACCTTGAACCCTCATTCTGTAACTCAAATTGCCTTGTTTGTACTATAGGTGACACAGTAGTTATTTGCATATACCGTTCCCTATCTTATTCTGATCTTGATTTTTTTTACCGTAGTCTTGATAGTTTAGTACAATCGTTAAAAGTTTTTAATATATAGCTCTGATAGGTGATATTAACATTGACATAAAACCTGACAATCACGATCGTCAAGCAGGTACTTACCTCACCCTTTGTGCCTCTCTAGGCCTTTTACCTGCGCATGTGCTTCCTACAAGATCTGGTAACTGCCTAGATCACGTTTTGCTAAAAACTAAATGCTCTGCCACAATAATTGTCCTTGAAAGTTATATCACAGACCACCTCCCAGTCATCCTATGTCTAGAAACAAAAAAAAAAACTTCAGCTAGACAACTGGCCAATATTCTTCGATATAACTACTCAGATATTAAAGAAACACTAGGTAACACAGATTTCAGTCCGGTGTTAAAGGAATCAAACTGCAATCTGGCTGCAGATCTATCTCTACAGACTATTCAAGATGTGATTGCAAAACACAGTTATATTGTTCGTGTCCCCAGGAAATGTAGAATTCTAAAGCCCTGGATGACACCAGGTCTAGTTCGGTGCATTAGAAATCGAGACAGGCTCATACGATAACAATGAGTTGCTTAAAGCTAAAAACAATACCAAAGCCACGTGGAAAGCCATTAAAGGTATAGTAAATCAAAACTCCCCCCGTCAGTCCCAAGTGCACTTCTGCTAAGCTCTGCTGACACCAAGGTATCCATTAATGAGGTAAATAGCTTTTTTGTTACTGTTGGTGAGGGGCATACGGCGTGCGTGTATGATCAGATGTATGAACGTAAACGAGGCAAAAGGAGTATACAAGGATGGAGGAAGGCGTGAGTTTACGTGTGTGTAAAACACTCAATATTGTCCAAATAATACTGTAGGCCCCGTCAAACTCAAAACGATAAAGATATTTACCCAGACTTTGATGCAGTTGAAGCGGAATGCCTCAAGCCCTGGTATAAGTCTGCGAGTAAATTGCGGCCCGGGGGCAAACCGGCGGCGGCTCGTACGTCACGGTGACCGAACATAGCGGCACGGGATTTGTGTAGGTACTGGTCTTTTAAAAAAAAAATATATCGGCTCTTTTTCAAGCAACCATTTTGTTGTAGGTAAGACTAAAATACTAGTTCCTAAAATAAGGATGTTTGGTAGATTAAGAAAGGATTTTTTTTTTACTGTTTTTGCTTTATTGTACACGAATTTAGAACTAAAGGTCGGAAAATATACTAAAATAAACACATTAAAGAAAGGTCAGACCTTTTTATTTGTAAATAATAAGCGTATAGCTCTGAGAAAGTTTCGCTTGTACTAAATACCTGGCCGGGTTTATGTATCTACGCAGTCTTAACTTTTTATCTACTGAACAAGTGTAAAGGTATTTATAAACTTAAATTAAAACAAATATACGATTATGAAACATTATAAATGATTGAAATGCCTTCAGTCGATATTTCAATATTTAGCCAGGATGATATTTATATATTTGACTGTACCTAACCTTTTCTAAAATTACAATTGTTATGTGGCTTTTCTTTAGGCTCCTTAGGATACACCTTTGGTGAAGCCCCGAGACAGTTTAGAAAGAAACTCGCCGAAAGAAATATGATTGAGTCTATATAATACATACCTAGTCATTCCATAGACTAGCTATAATATTGCCAAGAAAACAAAGCTGCTTACATGGCGGAGGATAAATTTAAGCCCGTCAGTTCGAAGATACCTTTATTCCTCTCCAATGTACACATATCGGAAAACGATATTGTGGAGTATGTGTTCGAAGATTAAAAAAAAGTTGCTCTACAAAAAGTTAAAATGAAAAACGAAATTGAATACAAAGCGTAAAAAATAATAGTTTGCAATAACAAGTTAGACATATTCTTAAGCGATGAGTTATGGCCAGCAGGTATAACATGTAGTCGTTTCAGACCTTACAAAAACCCTAGGTCTGGCAAGGATGAACACAGAAAGCCTCCGAAACAATTATGAGCACAACCTTAGTAACATATAACTGCAAGAATATCAAGCACTCCGTCGAGGGTATACCGTACTTGGCTGACGTCCACAGTGAGTTTGGGAGTACTGGGACATCAGCTGTTGACGCGGCGGCCGGTATACCAATAGGTCGGCCTTTCGGTGGAGTTGCATTGCTGTGGCGTAAGGCGCTTTTCCCGTGCATCTCTGTGGTCTCGTGAGTGAATCCGCGTACTACAGCTATACGGGTGATGACGAGTGCTAGTGTTTAGTGTTTACATGCCCATTGACTGCGCGGAAAATGTGCCGGAATTCACAGACGGTTTAAGTGCGGTGAGTGCCTTAATTGATGATAGTGACATTGAGTCTGTAATCATGCTAGGGGATTTCAACGCACATCTAGATGAGCATTTTATCGTGAAATTGTATCTTTCTCCCTAGAACAAGACTGGACCTGTGTGGACACTACTAAGTTGCAGCCAACATCTGAGACGTTCACATTTATTAGTGAGGCACATGGTTGCAAACGCTAGCTGGACCATCGCATGTTTTACAAGCTCAGCTTTAGATTGTGTTACCAATTTTTATGTTAAATACGACGTCTATTGGTCTGATCATCTCCCTTTAGTCATCAACTGCAATCTAGATGTTATTACTGCTTGTAACGGAATTAAATGGGGAGACAGGAATGCAAGTCAATGTCTGGCCTACGAAAACTTATGTATCTCCAAACTTAGGCTCATTGATTTGCATGCTGAGTTACAACAGTGCTGTGGCAAATGTTGTAAAATACCTCTCATAGAGAGGTCATAGATAGTTTTATAAAGAGGTAGTAGATATCTTTTTACGAATGCTGATGTCACTTACGAGCAAAGGGTTATATACAAAGGAAACCATTTGCTGGGTGGAACAGGTATGTTAGCGAGGCTCATAGAAATGCCAGGCTGGGTTTCATTACATAGTGCGATAACGGTAAGCCCTTATCGGGTCCTGTATAAGACAATGGTGAAATCGCGGAAATTTTCTAAAGAAAAGTCAAGTGGTGCCAAATCCACTAGGAACAGTTGAGGATGGATTCGCTGGCAAAGCACTATGCAAATACAGATTTTAATAGTTTCTGGAAAGGTACTAGTAAGCTTAATCCTAGGCCTGGTATTCCTGTGAGTACCGATGGGATTGACAACCCAAAAGATATTGCTGAGTTGTTCAATACCGAGTTTACCAAACAGTCGCCCCTTGGACCACCATGCGGGGAACTCGATGCTCTTCCCAAAGATGAAGAGGTACCAACGATGGTCTTGTCGAAAGAGGTCAGGGCCAATTTTAAAACATGGTTAGAGGGAAATCCCCAGTACACGATGGGCTAAGCATCGAGCACCTACAGCATGCTGGTGCGCACTTGCCACGACGTTTCTGTCTCATTCGTACTTATCCCCGGACATGATGCGGACTCTGGTGTTGCCAGTAGTCAAGAATAAGACTGAAGACGTACGGGACGGGTCAAACTACACGCCAATCTCACCACCATCATAGCCAATGTTGTCAAGTGCCTCGTGCTCAACTCGCATCTAAATGGGCATGTCAAGGTTAATGATGTTCCAGTTCGGTTTTCGGGCAGGTCTGTCAATGGAGACGGCCATTATTAGTCTGAAGCGCGCTTTTAAGTATTGCACGGATGAACAGACGCCAGTATAAGCAGTTATCCTGGACCTTTCCAAGGACTTTGACCTAGTCTCTTACGATTTACTCTGGCAGAAGCTAGTATTAAAGTTTGGTGGTAGGGATTTAGGAAAACAGTTAACAAGAGAAACGATAAAATCTATTGTAAGAAAACAAATAACTGGACTGACATATAACAACAGTAAGTATTGCTAGGTAACACTTCCATAGAGTTCTAATAAGGAGTATGCATTCCTCAACATCCACCCCTGTTGATGATAATGCCAGCCATCTTCTTTATCATTTGAAGTCTGGGCCCATAAAACGGTTTTGTAAGCATGTCATGTCAGCTATCTGTTTGGATGCTGGCACATGGCAGATTATCATGCTTCCATCTTGAAAGCATTCTCTGACGAAGAAAGATGTTATCCTGATGTGTTTTGTCTTCTGGTGAAATTCAAAAGGCTTTTTCGTCACCTAAAGTTGCAGGGCAGTTAGCACCAGTAAGATCTTTTAATATCTTTCTTCTGCGAATATCCCTTTATTACTAGCCGAGCCTTGTATTTATCAATAGAGCCATGCGGATGTGTCTTTATTTTGAAAATCCACTTGCATGGGATGGCTTTTCTACCTTTTGGTAGTTCGACTAGTTCTCATGTTTCATTATCCCTTAACGAGTTTATTTCGCTCTCAATAGCCTTTGTTCACTTTTCTTTGTCTTCACATGACATTGCCTGCTTATAGGTTTGGGGTTCGTATAACGTGTTGGCTTCCAGAGCCATGATATGATCTTAAAACCTTACAGAAGGTTTTAGGTTTGCTCTATCTTTGAGAACCATGTGGTTTTCATAAGAATTGTCGCTTGAGTTTTCTTAGCTAGGTTTTCATTTTCTTCTTCAGAAGACAAATATTGGTATAGAAGGTCTTGAATAATTTCAATTTCAGTTCTACAATCTCTCTAGTAACATAAATTTCATGTTCACTCTCTAAACTTGGAAAATTATGATTGAAGTTCTTCTGAAGAACAGGAGTCGGCTTTTCAGTTTAGATACCACTTCTGGTACTCATCTCTGGATCTAAGTAATCTGAATGCTTCTTTCTCCCATATCCAATGGCCTTCATCTCCTTCATAACCAATGAGTATCTAAACATACTAAACAAATACATACGCACCTAGAACACAAAGAACCATAAAACCGTGGATAACCCCAGGCCTCCTAAAATTTATTAAGCATCGAGATAAACTTCATACAAAATCAAAAAAATCACCTGGAAATTTAATACTACACGGCACTTACACGAGATAACGAAACTTTTGTAATACGCTACTGCGGAAATTGAAGAGAACATATGAGAATCATGAAATAGAAAAGTCAAAGAATAATCCAAATGCACTATGGAAAACAATTAAGGAAATAACTAATACTGGCATCTTATGAGGGTATTAATTACACATGCACACCATTATACTCAGATTGGCTTGGTCACGTCAAAGATCTATGCAGACAAAGATGGCACGAATATTTTGATGAACGATCAAAGTTAAAGGGAATCTGGTATAAAACCATCCAGTCTGAACTGCTTCGTTACCCATGGTTTGAAGGAAGGGAGATGGATACGAAATATGTAGTAGCTCTGCTGAGGATGCGTTCGGGCCATATCCCATCGAATAAATTTAAATATTTAATGGGCAAAAGTACCTCCCCAAACTGCGAAGTTTGTGGGGTGATTGAAGATATTTACCACGTGCTGATGGAATGTGACCGGAATATACACGATAGGCACTATTCGCTTGAGGTGAGATTTGAACTGGGGGCATGTAACAGCATTCTAGCGTCCCCATTGTCGGAGGAGGCTAGGATGTTGAGTCGACTTTTGATGATTATTTACCAAAACGAATAGGGACAACACTATTCAAGTAGGACATATCACCTGTCACACATTATCTGTTTATTACCCATTGTATAGTTTTAAGTTGTTGAATATTTTCTGTTACGGGGGTGACATTATCACTAAGTGATAAAACCCTATCAAATAAATAAAGATTAAAAAAAAAACTAATACTGGTTAAAGATGCTCTAGCCCCGTTGAACTGCTGAAAATATGTGACAATCCTCAGTCTTCCCTAAACAATGTCTGTTCCTCCTTCAGTAATATAGGTAAAAACATGGCAGCAAAAATACTATATGACCAAAATAAAAAGCGACTAAACCGTGACATCCCACGCGTTGGCGAAAATAACAGATTGATCAGCGTCGCTCCTAAGACATGTCGGCACATCTTGGTACCGCCGATAACATATATCTGTAATCTTTGCATAGAGACAGGAGTATTTCCAGATTCTCTAAAGAAGGCCATAGTACACCCAATTTATAAGGGAGGGAAGAAAAACTGTGTCGATAATTACAGACTTATATTAGTGCTGTCATCGCTTTGAAAGATTCTTGAGAGGATTCTTTGCAAAAATCTAAGAAGTTTTCTTAGTAAGTATAAAACTATAGCAGATAATCAGTACGGTTTCCGCTCAGGAGTCTCCACTGAACAGACTCCTGAGCGGAAACCGTATGTTCTGGACTTAACGCAATCTATTGCTAAAACACTAGACAACAGATCAAAGTGCCTAGGAATATTTCTGGACCTGTCGAAAGCCTTCGACACAGTTTCTATTCCCATCCTTATTTCTAAGATAGAGTATTTGGGTGTACGAGGCACTGGAGATCTTCAAAGACTACCTGAGTAACCGCAGCCAGCGAGTTAAAATAGATTCTAGTCATAGCGATGAAGAGGTTGTGTCTTACGGCATACCCCAGGGAAGCATATTGGGTCGCACACTATTCTTAATCTACATAAACGACCTTTGTAGTATGTCAATCCCATCAACTAAGATTTATGCTTATGCCGATGACACAGCGATTCTAGTCCAAGGGCGTACTTGGGACGATGTGAATGCAAAGGCGGAATTAGCACTGTCTGCAATAATGAACTGGCTGGACCTAAACTTGCTGACACTTAATCTTAATAAAACTTATTATATACCCTTGCAATCCGCCGTAACACCATACCCACAAATACCTTCGCGATGACAGCTTACTCATGCCAGCATCAGTTGGTATTGTGCTCATGCCCTACCATTGTGAGAACTGATAGTGTGAAGTACCTAGGTGTGCATATTGACGATAAGTTAAGATGGGAGAAACACATTGATACACTATCGAATCGAACACTTCGTCTTATTCACATCCTCAAATCTCTCCGTGAATCAGCTGAGTTTGACACTCTCAAGATAGTGTACTTCGCACTATGCCAATCGATCATTTGATATTGCATTACTGTATGGGGGGAGCAGCGAAGAGTAGTTTTCTGAGAGCGGAGAGGGCACAGAGGGCGGTACTTAAAGTTATGACAAGAAAACCATATAGATACCCAACAACGCAACTTTACACTGATTGCAAAGTATTAACAGTTAGACAGCTCTTTGTTCTTCATTCTGTTCTCAGAATACATGGCTGCTTACCACCTTCTGACCCTAGGAAGCGAACATGTGTTCCCCCAGGTGTACGATACAGCACTTCGTTCGCCAGACATCAATACTATGTCCTGAGTATTCATATATAAGTAAAAAAAACTACAGAAGGAACTATATATAATTGACTTAAATAAATATAAGGTTAAATCAAAGACTAAGGATTGGCTCATGCAGCAGGACTATATTAAAACAGAATCCTTACTAGCATAGATCTTTTCTCTAGTTAAATGTACTACAAACTGAAACTTTTCCTCAATGGATAAAATTCTATAAAAAGAGGACCGGGGCGACCAAATTTTGCTCTTTCCAAAGTGAATCAGGCACAAGAAATTGTTTCGGAGGAAGGGTTTCTGATGCAGAAATGTTCAGGGACAGATGGATCAGCTTCAGGCGAGACTGGATAAACTGGAAGAAGATTCGGACAACAGGGATCAATGGTCACGAATGAACAATGTGGACGTGAAGGGTTTATCGTCATCAAAATATAATGAAAACCTGGTTCAAATTGCCTCCAGTATTGGTGCCAAAATTAAGTTACTAGAGTGCCTACTCGTACGAGCGAAAATGATCACATAAAACCAGTAATTGTTTCGTTCTGCAATCGCTATGTTAAAGGGGATTTTGTTGCTGCAGCCAGATATGTTTCCAAGACATTGCCACTAACAACAAGCCAAATTGGATCAGCGGGAAACCAGAGGATATATATAAATGACCACGTAACGACTAAAAGTAAAATACTACTACATAAAACAAAAAAAATGGCGTCCGAAACGGATTTTCAATATGTATGGGCCAAACACGTAAAAATCCATGCGAGAAAAATGGACACCACCCCGGTTATGATGGTGAAATCAGAAAAGGATCTCTCAAAAATTATCTAACAATAACTATTAACTTTAATACAACAGTGTTATCATATTTAATCGATTGTGCCCATTAACATTTTGACAACCGCAAGCCGTTGTGTGGTACTTGCGCTTTCCTAATTTTATTGTTCTGTGCCCGGTCCTAATGAGTAAAAATCATTTATACGAAACTATTGTGTTTGTGGAATCAACGCCTAATTGCGTTTGAATTATTTGCATGGTTCGATTTTGGGGTCTCTATTATTTACTCTTTGTATTGCTAACATGAAGCATTGTTTTGAAAATTCATATATTTTACTTTATGCTGACGATATGAAGGTTCATAAGATTACCTGAGACATATCTGATACACAGATGTTACAAGCTGACTTGAATAGATTTGAAGAATACTTTAGACGTAAGAGGCTTGAGTTGAATGTTTCGAAATGTTTTCACATGATTTTTACACGCCAGAAGTCTATAGTTGACTCCAAATATAAAATTTACCATATAAATATAGGCAAAGTCAATAGTATTAGGGATCTTGGTATTATACAAGACAGCAGCCTACTCTTCGATCAAGATATTGATAACATAGTAAATAAGGCGTCGAGAGCACTTGGTTTCATGATGAGAACCTCAGCATGTTTCCGATCACTAAAACCGATCTAGGTCTTGTATTGTTCGTTCGTACACAGCCGCCTTGAATATGCATCACAAGTCTGGAACCCTCAATACGGGATCTACAAGTCTGGTATAGGGCATTCAGAGAAAATTTCTTAAGTACCTTGATTACAGGGCAAAACAAGTATCTTTTGACTACAATCACCGATGCAGAAGGTACAATTTTTTACCACTTGACCGCAGACGTCATATTAATGATATATGCTACTTGTTTAACATCGCAATTGGTTCAATTGACTGTCCTGAACTTGTTTCAAAATTAAGGTTACGCACTAATTAGTGGGGCTGCGACAGCGACCTCTTCTACATATACCTTATGCAAACACAAATTAACGGCGTAATGCATATTTTCTGAGAGCCAGTCGTAGTTTTAATGAAATTTGATGCGAACACGGCATTGACCTTTTCTGCACCAATGCAAGCACAGTTAGGAAGCTCTTAGTAAAGCCATTTTTATAGAAGAAACCCCGGCCGGCACTTAACCGTTTATTGTCCAAATTAATTTCGTATTATTTTCGCTCGATTGAACGAAATCAACCAAAAAAGGAAATAATGTCTAAATAGGTCTATTCATTTTGTTATTTTTTCTGATGAGGCTTGTAACTAGCAATTTAGTGACACATTATTGTTACTAAAATGTTATTAGTCTATAACCCTTCCCCCAAAAAAAAAAAGTTATTAACCTTGTTTGAAATACTAAATCATTTTCGTCTTTGATCTCGCTGAGAGATCGTAGCTCTAGTTAAATGTACTACAAACGGAAACTTTTACTTAATGTATAAAACTCATTAAAAAGAAGACCGGGGCGACCAAGTTGTGCTCTTTTCAAATTGAATAAGGCACAATTTAAAGGAAATCAGACTAAAAATTTATTCAGCGTTGTCCAATTAGTTCGCAAGGATCACGGTCCATTTGTATCAAATATACCTCTTTACAAATTGAATAGAAAGTATTCAAATGACTAAACTTCTTCTAATTTATTGCAGCCAGCAGTCCAACTGCAGCAATTTTGTATGGGAAAGGATGATTGAATTAATCTTTACGACACATCTTTCCAAATCTGTTGCGTAGTTCGTAGTTCAGCGAGACATTTTATCCCACAGCAAGCATAATGCTTTAATGCAATGACCGACTCATCCTATTCAGTTATGCGTTACTACTACGTCTTGATTCAGATGTTAGTAACAATAATAAATAAGATAAATTTCACTGAAGCGTCTTCTTTCTTTATTTAAAGTAAGATTGCTCAACATGTTAGATGTTATGTCTCACATTAGTGATGACACGTGTGACCTTTGTTCAAGTCTAACCCAAAACTGTGTTAAGGATTAACAGGGAGTCACTAATTAAAACCAGGTGTCTGTGGCGACTTATTACATGTTAAATATATTATTTTCTGTTATGGCACCAAGAGGATTCCAACCTATCTGAAACGGATTACTGCAAATTAAATATGTATAACGTATGTCGAAAAACTGATTAATTATTTGGTACTTTGAATAACTCGGGCACAAATAAAACCAACCATTCAACACGATGTTATAGAGCTGTGCTGTTAATTACTTGCAACAGTCGTCGCCGATGTCGTCACCCGCGACTGCGGGAGTGTCGTGCTAACGAGACAGGATCCAATTAACTGTAATTAATATATTGTAGCCCTGTCGAAGGATATGGTTATATCGATGAAAGTCCTTTTGCTTCTATTTTTATACTCAATCAATATACAATGTTAACATAAAAAGGGTCATCTGTAGGTACACTTGTGCTAATGCTAGTTAACAAAACAGAGAGGTGTTGCAACCAGGAACCTTACTAAGTTATGAAATAACTTGTTTTAACGGCACAAGCCGGGGTACAAGCCAGTCAGTTTCAACTAAATAATTGCAGGTAGAACAAGTATTTTTTATACTAAAGTTAACACAAAACCATAATTGCAGAATTCAGAAATTTCAATTTATCTATTTGAAATTTGGATTATTTGTTCGTGCTCGCGTGTGTGTGCTTGTGTGTGTGTTTGTGTGTAATGGTGATGGTTTGTGTTGTATTGGTACAGAATGTGTGTTGTGGCACTCGATGGAAGGGTTTAGGGTAGGTTATTATCACAGAAAAGCAGGCGCTCTGTATCCAGGTAGTTATTTGTAAGTTAAAAGTTTGTGACAGATTGCTTGAGTGACGAGGTTGAAAGAGAGTAAAGTTTCAATTTCCTAATGAGTTTATTATATAATTGTGGCTCCTGGAAGCAATGACACCGTTTGGTGAATGAGTATTTGCATCTGTAGTGCTGACAAACTATATATTTACGTATTTTAGTGATTGTCACGAAGGGGGTATATTTGTGTTGTAATAGAACTGTATTAAGAACAAAAACTTTTCTGACAAACTTTTCTGTCAAAGTGTGATTGCAACATTAAAAGACTTCTGGTGGGAAAAGTATTGGGCAAAATTTGCTTACCTATAACACGGCTCTCTTTCCCGTCTCCAATTTCAGCATTATGGTCTTAGGAGCAACACCCCAGGCGGAAACACAATATGATAGAAGTGATTGACAGAGGGCAAGGTAGACCTTTTTGACAATCCGTGCTTCTGCCACATGACGAAGAGTGCAACAGAAAGCGGCGGTGCCTGGGCAGACGCTTGAATGAGCGATTAGACATAACGACATTTCAGGTATCTCCAGTAAAGGTAAGTGCAGTGTCATCAGCAAAGACCGAGATTTTTACATTGTGGTGAAGCTGATTATACAGCGGATTTGCGTACACCAAGAAAAGTGTCGGGCCCAACCACACTTCCCTGAGGCACTCAAAAATAACAGGAAGTTCCCCACTCTGATAATTATAAATTTTTACGCATTGAGTCCTATTCCGTCCTATTGCTATTGCTTATTCCCAGGTCCTGACACTTCACGTGAAACTAGATTTCAGGTGAAGTGTCAGAAAATAATCAAAGATTGCGTTTACTGACCGGATATTTTGGGTAACAGTCTTAAACTGCTTAGCATGGTCATTAATATTAGAGGAACATTCTTAAGGAACATTGAAAGTGACAATTGGTCAAAATCGATCATTTTGACCAATTTTGACAAATTTTAAATCATGTATCTTATCCACTTAAATGATGAAATAGTAGTAGGATACTAATGAAGGGTATATTTTTATTCAAGATCTCATCAAATCAGTTTAGTTCATTCACAATTTAAAATTATGTGAGAAAATGTTTATCGAAATAAAGCTCTAAGCTTCTAGTAAATTATACAAATAAACCTACATTATGGGCAAAACTGCTCAAACAAAGATCTGTATTATTGCTGATTCGTTCATTTTAAACCGTAAAGAAGCAGATACTACGAAAGGATAGCCTAACAATGTGTTAGAGAAGTAAGATTGTATTATATCACTTTTCCACAATAAGTACATTTAGTTTACTATATTTCCATTTTGTTAAAACCATATTGGCTGATTGACTACATTTCCTTTGGCTGTCACATTACGTGACAACTATCGTTTGTATATTTTTGTCCGTGGGTTCAACACTCACAGGAGAGGTTGAAACCATCGGACTCTGGGGCATTCGAGCACGGAACACCAAGGGAACAAGTCGTAAAATATCAAGTGAAGGACCTACTGTAAGTCAATCTGATTTAATAACTATTCTTTGAATATCATACAAAGTTATTAAACGGTGGCCGTTATTTTGTTTTAAAAATGTTGGATTATATTTTGCGTAACTGTTGCTAATTGTAGAATTTATGTAGCAAGTATGTACAATTTTCTATATTCCAAAAATACTAAGTATTACGTGAAATATAAGTAAAAGATTATGAGATATCATGATTAATGAAAATAAATGTGTGTTCTGAATGTTAACCAACAGTGCATTTTATTGACTTCGTTCCTTTAACTTCTGATTTATCTAATAAATGGATGTGCTTTTATTACGAGGCCATTATAAGAAGTTATTATTTTATTCGAAACTTTCATTTTACACTTAGACTCACCACTTTTTTTATTCTTAAATCATCTATTTGCTTTGTAGAGAGAAAATATCAAATGCGTAAATAAATCTGCGTTGGTTGTGATTAAACTATTTGCAATGATTTATATATAAAATTAACATTTTCATTAAAGATCAAGCAACATAAAACAGTTCGCTTTTCTTGCAATATTGACAAAATAATTCCTTGTAATTCAAATCGTGTACGAAACACAAATAGGACGCCATGTCATTTATTTATTTATTTAATTAAGGCTCACCAACAGTAGTTACAACATTTTACACAGATAGGAACATAAAAGTAATTGTGTCTTAAATCTAACTGCACAACCAATTACATGCAAAACGCTCTTTGTAATTATTTTACTTTAAGGACTTAATGTAGGTACTTAAATTTTAGTCAGTTATATTAAATACTAGAACTAATTACGTCAGACAAACGTCGATATTGAGTCTGCGTGGACGTCAACCAGGTCGCTGCGCTTGTTTATGAAACTGATTCCACAGAGCGTGTTCACTTGGACCAGCGCTACTGATCAGTGACGTCATCTAAGAGACACTGTTAACAATCTTTGTTACAGACCGCGATATATTTGTGACTCGTTAGGATACCTCGTGTAGTTGTTTTGGTCGTATGTTTAGTTTCGGACATACGGGTCCGTATTTATGTATCACAAAGTAACCGAAAGTTTGTTGGTTTGCTGTTATCAGGTTTTTTTTGATTACAGTAGACGAGATTTGTTAGATGACCTGTCGTCTAGACATTACGTTGTGTAAATCCATTTAGTTCGTTTACACGATTGTTACTTTCCTATCTTCAAATATCCAATAAACAATTATCCTTTCGTGTAGCGTGAATATTGAAATATTCAACCTTAAATATAACTTTTTTTTTATTGCTAACATCACTAGGTAATGTGACACGTTATTAATTTAATCCTGAACTTGTTTATCCGTGACTTTATTTATCTTTAATAACCGACTAGTAAACAGTAACTAGTAGTCAATAACACAGATGAGTTAATATAACTTTAAAAAAAATCGTAATTGGTGTTAACTTAATCAATTTTATGTTCTTAATAAAGTAATGATCAACAAACAATCTTATTGTAAATTTAAAACCACCGATACGCATGTAACCCCATTTGTGGTTTGTTTAGGGTAGTAGTACTTTATATAGGAAAAGGAGCCGGAACCATAGTACAAAAATAAACAATTATATATTCTGATTAACATTAATTTGCAAGAATAGTTTAGATCCATCCGTAGACTATCTGGTAAAGCCAAAACAAAGTAGGCATACCTCAAAAGCAATACTAGTAAGGAATTAACAACAACGCGCGGCTCAACCAAAACCGGACTCAAGTGCTCAAAACACACATAAACAGGTCATGTCTTGAGGTTGTATACCCAAGTCCTAAATTCCCAACTACGTATTCAGATAGTTATGGGTATTGCAAGCCACTGGGTAGGCTAACGAGACCTACCCAATGGTAGGGCCATTGTGTAGGTTTCGTTAGCCACTGGGTAGCAAAATGAAGGGATTAATAAAGAAGACAAGCAACTAGTAGGCGGAATTATGATTGAGCACTCCACAATAGCGGCGATAAGTCCCCTCTTTGAGGAGTGGTTGGAGAGGCGCCATGGCGTCTTTAGCTTCCGCCTGACACAGGTCCTCACCGGACACGGTTGTTTCGGGAGGTTCCTGTTTCGCAAAAGGCGAGAGGAAACGCCCGGCTGTCACCATTGTGTAGAGCGCCCGGAGGACACGGTAAAGCATAAGGTGGAGGTCTGCCCAGCTTGGGCGGAGCACCGCCGTGTCTTCGCGGAGGCGATCGGCGGCGGCGATCTCTCGCGTCCGGCCGTGGTCCAGGCCATGGTACGGAGCGAAAGGGAATGGAAAGCCGTCACCTCCTTCTGCAAAGCAGTAATGCACGCGAAGGAGTAGGCAGAGCGCGTGAGGGAGAGAACCTTGCGTCCTCACGCCCCTAGTCGCCACAGGAGACGTCCTGAGCGTCGGGAATCGCCTGCAGATTCCCGGCCACCGTAGGCGCGGGCTTGCGGACGGCGAGCAATGGGTAGCTCGCCGTTCGGACCAGGCCCGGGTCGTGTTTCACGAGCGCCTCAAAGAGATGTCAGCACAAAATGACGCGGTTCGATAGGGCCGATGCCTCAGGGTCGCGGGAAATTCAAAAGAGATACCGCCCTCCGAAGAGAGGATTTGAAGGAGAAGTTATTTGAAGATTTCCCACCCAAAAAAAAGGCAGAATTATGATAGCCATTGAAATTCGTAATGAGTTGAAACATAACGAGGCTTTTATGGCTTTGTTGAAATGAAAACCTTGTTGGAGAAATTTAACGAAATAACGAAGAGCGGAAATGTAAGTAAGATGTATTCGCTTTTCCTCTACAAGATAAGATAATGTAGCTATGAACGATGTAAGAAAATCATGAAGCTGTTTTTAAATTGTTTGTTTTATCTTATTGTTACACAGAAACGGAATTTTTTAACCCCGATTTTCTAAAACTGTTCGATGTGCTTCACCCAACTGATTGTTAAATTTGTGTCCATGGACTACGCCGTACCAACCCGAGAACCCGTAGATTTATTACAATCCCTGCTAAACTCGTTCAGTTTCCCTTTTTTTACGAGTCTCCTTTATTTTGTAGTGAGCTGAAAATGTACTGAAGTAGTTCCTTCAGTAGATATTGAACACAAAACAAAAAAAACACATGCTCTCGGATTTATTGGGACTCGTGAATCAGAAAGGGTAAGCGACCGTTTCTTTTTTTTAGATATCCTTCACAATAATGGTTTTTACAGTACACAAAACACTTGAAATATTACTGCATCTAGTTTTTGTACCAGTCATTTTGTAAATTTTGTTATGTTTGAGTTGAGATATATTATGGTAAGAGGTTCCTTATGTTTATTTTACTTGGAAACAGGCGTTATATTTGTCAACTTTTGCAATCAATTACATAAACGACGCCCCCGTACTTACTTAACTTTATGTCAGTATGTACCCTACGTCATGACTTAGCAACAATAAAACACGGCATTACTTTGACAAATGGTAGCAAATATACATGCATGCAGAAAATATACAGCATAAAAACGTTCAATTTATCACGCGCTTAGCAGATATTGCACGTATTTCTCACATATCGACGGAAACGCTATAAATGGAGAATATTTATGCAAATATTACTCGCTTTCTGTACAGCAGGTGAGAGTAATCTCGTTCGTATGGTTAAGCAGAGAACGCCTTATCTAGCACACTGAGTATGCGTGTTATGTGCCCACATTTAGTATTATGTATCACGTGTGATAGTATTTATTTATTTAGGCAAACTAACATAATACACACAAAGACATTCATAGAACATATCATTAACAAATACTAGGAACCAATACAGAAAACAAAAATTTAATTGCTGTCAAAATTACTGAAGAAGAAGTTTATGAAGTTTACGAGCAGGCTTTATGACATAAATGGGTTACAGTGTGTTGTTACCCGGTTAGTAACAGGTGCATTTAAGTACGCGGAACGTACAAAATATCTACTATAATAATACTATATAGCTAAGATATCAAAACACCAAGATCTAGTTATAACCGTAAAATAGTCACCAGAATACCCGCTTTAACAGAGGAATTTCTAACAACCACTTGCTACCAGCCAATAAATCAACTCCGCATTTCGTTAATGTAAAATTCTAAGCTGCAAAAGAACAGCCACCACCACCAACAGTGCGAGTAGGACATGTTGACATATAGATAAATTGTCAAAAAAACTAAGCTCTGCAGCTTATGCCGTTAGAAAAATATGTAATTTAAAGACAATTTTTGTTTTACAAAAAAGGGCAATTCGTTCAATTTATAAACTAAGTCCCAGACACTCCCTCCGAGACAAATTTAAAGAGATTAATATAATGACTGTGCCTTCTCAGTATATTTATGAAAATCATTTGTATGCACATAAAAATATTAATCTGTTTAAAAAATACAGTGATATCCATAATATAAATACTAGGAACAAACACAAATTTGTTGTTTCTACTACCAGGCTCGAGAAAATTGGTAGCTCGTTTAAATGTCAATGTACACGTTTATATTATAAACTTCCTAGCCACATTCAAGGACTAAGCCTTAATAAAATGAAATCTTTTGTAAAGGGGAAACTATGCCATAAAGCCTATTATACTGTCAAAGACTATATTGAGGACAGGAAGGCTTGGGATTGAGGTGCTCCAATAAATTTGCACAGACAATCTTGATGTTTAATATTATTTTAATTTTTTTTAATATTTGTACCTTTTTACATACACAATGACATGTATATATTTACTGTATAAAGTATAATATTATTTTAATTTTGTTAATGTGGGTCATTGCATTTTTCTTTTTTTTCTTTCAGTTGTTTTAATCATGGTCTGGCAGTTTGAGTAATTTTTGCGGCCTACACAAATGTCCTTTCTTTGGTAATGTTCGTCGAATCGTTAAGCTCCTTAAGTTCTGGACAGATCCACTCATTCTGTGTGGTTATTTCCTCAAAAGACCATTTCAGACATCAATCTGCATGGTCTGCACACGACCTGACCGAGATTATGTCTGGACTTTAAAAGAGACTGTGACCTCTGAGTTTGTTTCGGCCTTTCTTCTCAGAGTAGTCAGATAGGAAACGCTGATCTCATCTACTTTTATAATATGATTGACGTGTAAAATTGTTTGTAAAAACCTACTTACAGAAATAAAATCATTTAACATTTAAGGTTGATTTTGTAAAGCTTAAACGACGACTGATTAAATAAATGAGGAAAAGTTTTTACCGAGGAAAACGATTTTCTAAACATAACGTCGGCCTTACCTAACAGTACTCCGTAAAGAAGTGGGACTGTTTAAATATAAAATAAAAAAGTGATTTAATTCACTGTCAATTTAGTGATGGTATAAAAAAATTAACGCCGTTGTTCATTTTTTTACGTTACGTTCATTTACTACGTGGCTCTTTTGTAAAATTCCATGTTACCTCGGGAGACATTTAAATAAGTGTATGATAATACTTGAAAGTACGATGACACTCTTAAGAATTTTGTTAATGTCTCGTAAGTGGCTCTTCTTTTTTCGTTGAGATAAGGGAAAAGGGGTTTGTTTTGTTAATATTATAGCTATCTACGAATGAAAAAGCAGACATGAGTTTATCTTCAAGATGTCTAAAGTTAATTAATATCTGTTCAATCATGCCATCGTAATAATCTCTTAATCTCTCTAGGTACTTCCTTTTTTTCTATAAAGAAAGGAGTTTGAAAAGGCTTTTAAAACTTTTAGTAACCCTCTCAATATTTATACTTAAACATGAACCTTGATGTAGTATAAAAAAAAAGATGAACGTTGTATTACAAAAATAATTCATTTGCACTCTGGTATGGTTACATAAGCAGTTGGGCCAAGAAAAATTTTACTTACAGAAAAAACGTTAAGCTAAATTTGTACACAGAATTACCAAAATCTGAGCAATTAGCAATCTGTTGACAAACTTACAGGAGGTCTTCACAAAACATTGTTGATCCATTTTCATAAAATGTAAGTCGAGGTTCTTTACACCCTATTTAGATTATGAGAGGTTTTAATCTTAAAAGCCTAAAAAAAAATATGCCTCGACTTGGCCCTTGATTGAATATTGTTTTTTTTTGTTATGCTATTTGGGTTTGTGCATATGGAAAATAAAAACAGCAACATTAGAACCTTTAGGGTAAAAAACATTGCCTTATTAATGTAGGTTGTTTAATAATTAATTGTGAGAATGTACAGAATATAGCTAGAGAGATATTTTTCACAAACGTACAGCAAATATACGCCATATATATGTAAATCTCTTGACGACCGCAGCCATCCATTGTTGAAGACACAGCGAATTTAGCAAAATTTCGCTTTATGAGCATGAAACTCTCGTACAATATTCGCGTCGCTTCCGCTGAAGTGCGATATTATCGTATTACCAACTATTTTTTAACAACCATCGCTGAAATAAGGCGAACTTTAACTACTTATCACGCATTTTACCAAAATGATCTAAAAATGTAAATTTATCGTTGGCTTTACCCAATTTAAAGACTTTGTTGTAAATCTCTTTAATACGTGAGTTAATACTTAAATGTCATGTGGATTGTGTATGTGGTTGGTAATTGCAGTCCTACATCCACCTGCACTCGTGTAAGTAAAATCTAACAATTTCGCACCACATTTTACCGTCCATTGCCGTCTATACCGCCACGCGCCCAAATACCCAGTAAGGTGATCTACTGCGCACCCACCAATCAGCATTATACAAGCGTGGTGGGTAAATTGTACACACCACTTCCAAATATGTACATAGAAGTAGGCTATGTCTATTCTTAAGTAAGCCTGAGTCGGTATTAAAACTAAAATAGAATGTCTGTTTCAAAACAATTCAAATAATTGTACCTAGTGATTTTGTTTAAATTCAATAATTTTATTTAATATAATCAGCTTTTTTAAAGTAATCACTTTCATATTTCATCTAATTAATGAATTGCATTTAAAGAATAGCGTATGTGTATAGCGGTGATAATAATCCGGTGATGCAGTACGCGTAACCGGCAAATCATCTGATGGCTCAATTAATACTCCTCTTTCGAATTGTATATTGTAATAAATGCTCCAAATCTTCTTGATTTTTCCTAGAATTTTATATTTCATATTATATATTTCAATATCGCGGAGGGTTTTTTTCCCGCACTGGATCTTCAACGCACTGCTTAGCGCTGAGAGTTGAAATTCTAACCGTGTGTTTTTTTGATGCGCTGGTATGCACTCTGTTGAATTTTCAATGCTCAGTTCACCATTGCGCCCCGCACGCACGAACCCCGCCGCTATATTTTTACGTCCGTGCAAACGTCGATTTACTCCACACTATAATAAACACCCCTTCGCTTCGCACACACACAGCCACCTTCGCTTCGGTTTCATTTATAGGAAGGCGAATAGAAGGAAAAAATATTGTAACCAATTTGGCAGTCCTGCGTATTCATATTAGCAGTTATTAGCCAATTAGTTAGCAGCTCATTTACTGAATCGAAACGAATCGAAGTTTCTTAGAAATTGCACGAGAAATGTTCGCGCCTTTTTACGGAACCCTCATGCATGTTATTCAATAAATCATGCTTAAAATAAGGAACCGATAAAATAATAAGAGTTTCTGGGAACTACCTCAACATGTGCCAAACCATCACAATAATCCAAACGACTTCGTCTGCGACAAGTCACATCTATATTAACAGATGCTATTTACATTGTGGGTCGGATGGACCCCTCGCAGAACACATAATAAGAATCGTATTATTGGGGTGTGTCCAGGACAATTCAAATTAATTAAAACCTTTTAACTTTTTACTATATTTATTGTCTTAAACAGGTCAACGTCGTTCGATGGTCGAGTACTCTGTCGGAGCCGTACAGGTTGGAGTGCGAGGTGAGGCAGGGAGGGCTGACCTCGCCGAAGCTCTTCAACCTGTACGTGAACGCACTGATAGAGGAGCTCAGCAGCACTCGTGTCGGCTGCCATATTGACGGGGTTTGTGTCAACAATATTAGTTATGCCGACGACATGGTACTGCTGAGCGCCTCGGTGTGTGGTTTGTCCAAGTTACTGGGCATCTGCGAGCGTTACGCACAGGATCTCGGTTTGCTATATAACGCAAAAAAGAGTGAATGCATGGTTTTTCGGGCCAGGGGTCGGAGCTTCCCGGATTCTGTTCCACCTATTAGGTTAAACCGTGTCAACCTAAACAGAGTTAATCAGTTTAAATACCTCGGGCATTTCGTGACCTCTGACCTGAGGGACGATGCAGACATCGATGGGGAGCGGAGGGCGTTGTCTGTGAGGGCCAATATGATCGCCCGCAGGTTCGTTCGTTGCTCGGGGGCCGTCAAAATAACTCTTTTCAGAGCGTTTTGTACGTCCCTGTACACATCCAGCCTGTGGGGGTCATATACCCAGAAGCAGTACAACGCACTCCGTGTTCAGTACAACAATGCGTTCAGGGTGTTGTTGGGGCTGCCCCGGCAATGCAGCGCCTCAGGGATGTTCGCCGATGCCCGTGTCGACTGTTTCTACACGACGATGCGAAAGCGGTGCACATCTCTGGGGCGCAGGCTCCGGACCACCTCCAACACCATCCTGAGCGTATTTGCGAACAGGTTTGATTGTCATTACATTAACCACTGTTACGAGTTTATGATTAATGTAATGAAAAACAAACAAATGATACACGCTGTTTTACGCACGTGGTGAGAAGAGTACCAAGTGGTTTAATGGCTCGACAAGGAGTTTTAAGCAACAATGTTTGAAAAAAAAACGCGTTCTTTATGTCAGCTTATTATGGCTATCCAAACTTTCATTTTACTTATTAGCATGCGAATAGTACCGAATTGATTTATTTGATTAACACGATTACCTCAATAACAACATCCTGTATTTGTATGATACAAACACTTAAATAAGCTAATAAAGATCGAATTTCTATTAGCAAGAAAATATTAATATGATTGATTATTAACATACCATTGGGTTAAAGCGTAAACAGTTGTATCTGTTTTTCCATCCAATGTTGGAAAATCTTCTGATATTTATTTATTTATTAAAACTATAAGCACAAGTAAAAAATACTGTACAAAGGCGGACTTAATGCCTGAGGCATTTTCTACCAGTAAACCTTAGGACGATGCAGAGACAAAACATGGCAGGTGCAACAAAAGGGATAGATAACTCGAAAAAGAATAAAATACTAATACTAGATAATCTTCAGTAAACTTTAATATTTCAAACGTTGAAAACAACTGACTACTAGGACGCATACACGTCTTCTTCTTAACAGTACCAGACTGCAAATGTAAACTTACAGCTCACGTATTAACACCATCAACAGGTCTTTGAAAAGTCACAGGACCTCCTGTTGTCCCGTTCTTCCCGGTAGGTGTTATAGACCGGCACGTTATGCGGCTGACGTCATGCTCTAAAAATAGAAAGTCTTACGTCACGCGCCGACTCAAAATTAGACATTTTCGTTAATGTGGAGCTTATTAGACAAAATGGTTTTAATAAAATGAAAATGAAAAAATGTTTTGAACCAGAGCATTAGATAAATAAAAGCGTTTACTTTAACAAAAAAACATGATTTATTTACTGGGTTCAAACTGGTAACGAGAATTTTTTTTAACAAACGGGTAAAAATAAAAGCACAAACATTATGGCAATACATTTATATTTATATTATTACAATTCTCAGTACTCACATGGGTATTACGAGATCCTTATACTTTGGCAGTTCAACCACCAGTCACCACTGGCTGACTAAAATGGCGCTACCACATAACTTATAAAATTCCCGCCACTTTGTCAGACTGAAACAGTCAGTTGACACCTTAGTATCAGTTGGCGCCATTAAGCATTTTAAACAAATCAAATAAGTTGTTACTTTTACCAACTAAAACAGTTAATATCTTAAAAATACCTTATTTTTTATATAAAAAGCTAACATGCTTTTAATTTTCTTTATTCGTTGGTATTTTTTTGTTAAAAAAGGTTAATTTTTTATTTTCCTTTTCAAATATGTTTAAGGTTTACTAACAACTGCTTATACTACTTTTCTTTAAAAAAAACATGCAATTAAAACTTAATAAAGTAGTGCATCAATTACTTAAATGGACGACCAAAATGTACCAACACATGACCAAAATTAAATATTTGTGAATTGAGAGCTTGAGTACATGTCACGGGAGATTGGGCGATTCTGCCCTGAAGCGCAATAGCGATAAGATATACACCAATGAAAAGATCTCATCAAGGAGAATTTTTGTTATTATGACAACATCTCTTGATTGTTAGTCTCATCAATGTATGTACAACATCTTACACATGTAGTTACCTATATTCATAGCAAATAAAGTTCTGATTCTGATTAGAACGTAAGGAGCTACAGAGCTCTGAATGTGAGTAATTAAGTATGATTGAATTTCTAGTATTTTTTCAATAAATAAACTTTCATTATTTCTGTGCCTTGCAAACATCATCTTTCGTCATTTCAAAACATTGGCCTCCTAGATGCCATTGTATGAACAAGGTTTTTGAGAGTCGGTCGGCCGCACAAGAAGTTAAGCCTGCCGCATCCCCCAATAGCGATAAGAAATACGATAATACACACTCTGAAAGTTTTGCAAAAATAAAAATAAACGTTCTATAGGTAAATATTTTTTCATTAAATATTTTCAAAGTACTCTCTCTACCTTAACCTCTATACAAAGTTTCATGCGTCTGAACCAGTTTTCTAAAAACTTTTCCCGTCCGCCGTAGACACCTCGTTTACAGCTCGAACGCTGACAGCGCAACAAAATCACATATTTTATTCTATTTATCTATTTAACACAAAGGGAGCTGTTGTGCATAGCAACCAATTCTGGGATGGTTCGTAAACAGTGTATAGGTTTTAGAAATAACGTGTATATAATTGTGAGCCAGATTCGATACTGTCACCTTTGGCCAAGGATTAGGTTGTAGTTCCTAATTCGCTTGCGTGCATGAGGACATGCACGACGTCAGGATGGTTGAGTGTTAGGTTTTCAAATAATAAAATAAATAGATAAATTGTCTTAGTCGACCATTGGGATATATAATTTATTATACTGGCAACACTTGTATGGAAAGAATGACAGTTCTGAAATGAGGGTTGAGAACACGGGGCACGCTGCACTCGGCCTATTTGCTCGAGGCCAGCATCGAATGCGGACTACGTGTGGTCATCAATATAATTACCCTGCAATAATTCCTGTGAGTTTTATTATAATAGCTAGTTAATGGTAAGTAATTATTGTAGTAGATTGTTCGATAGGAATTAAATAATAATGTGATCTACACAAGGAGTTTTATTGCTCTAGTTACAAATTTTTGTTTGTTGTTTGTGTGTAAATACCAAGCTTTTATAATTTTCACCTTTCCAGGATTCCGGGAAATGCGTCGGTCGAATTCGATTTATTTTGGGTTTTAATAAAATACCTAATATAAAAGCTAGACACATGAAACTAAGTGTGTTTTAATAATTTGCTAACTAAATATTAATATGCCAATTGGAGCTCTCTAGCATTATACAGGCTATGAGGCTTGGAACTCCAATACCAATATCGGCAAATCGCGACATTTAGATTCCTAGTTTAATTGACTTAGTCGATCTCAACTGGAATTTCTCTACTGTTATTATCAAGGATAGTTATACCGAGCAATAAACTCTGTCTCTAATTTCTGGCCTAACGCTACTACTATACTAATCCTTTCAGTTTCATTCCAGTTGAACCGTGAGAGATGTGAAAATATCACGCGTGGTATGATCTGATAATAGTTAATCCAAAATTACCCCCGATTATCCACATTACAAAATTTTCCTCCCCCTATGGCGCAAAGCCTATGTTCGTTCACTACCTAACGTTTCTAATCACTCTTTTTTATCAATTTTCGTCCCATTTCTATAATTCCCTTCCTATTCAAAGTACTTGAGGCCTGTGTCCACAAACAATTCTCCAACTTTATTCTCCATAACTCAATCATTAGTCGTTCGAACCCAAGCAGGCGTTTTACTTTGTGTAAATAATTTAATCACCACTGCTCTCAAAACGGTGAAGGAAAACATCGTGAGGAAACCGGCATGTCCTAGAACCAAAAATTCGAAGACATGTGACATCTACCAACCCGCACTGAGCCCGCGTGGTGGATTACGGCTCACTACCTCTCATAGAGAGGAGGCCTGTGCCAGCAGCGTTATAGGCTGATTATGCTAATCTGGGTTTATGCTTGGCCACAACACAATTTCCGCCCTCCTTAAAGTGACTGGCGATAAAAGGACAGGACCGGAAGATACCCAAATTACTTCTCTAGTATTAATTTCTCGAATAGGTTCTAGTGGGTTGATTTCTCGATTGACTTGAATACCGTCAATTACGACCTCCTATTGGCCATTTTGTGATATGTTATGGTTTCTCCCGAAGCACTGGAATGGTTCTCTTATCTTCAGAAATGGCAGCAGTCCGTTCAGGTTGGGGATTCTATTTTTTTGTTGGTGTGAAGCCGGTATACTTTTTTTTTTTTCTTAATAATATAACAGTCAAATGAACAAGAAAAAAAGTTGGTTGTAGCCGCACGCTGCAAGTTGCAGGGCCCTTTTAGAGTTCTGTAAAAAGGTAAGCAATTTTAACAAACAAATGGAAGCAGTGAATTAACATTTCGCTACTTTTACAAAACAGAATTGTAGTTTGAATTTGTTCTACGCTACTTTTAGGGGTTCCGTACGTCGTCGGCCTGATAAAAAATGGAACCTAGAGGATCACTCGTGTGTGTCTGTTTGTCTGTCAGAGCCACACACGAGCGTGGCTACGAATTGGCTACGAATCTACTAGAGTCATTAAGTTGATATTTACGAGACAATTGAATTTCTAAGACCCAAACACGTTCGCGTAACGTAGATTTTATTTATGGGGGTCCTTTTTGGGCTCATCTGGCCACATCTGGACATACACTCGCGACGATTGCGAGTGCTGCGCACCCGACCTTGGACGACCTGAAGAACATCACCAATAAGGTCACTATATGTCCTCCTAGGGCTTCCCCTCCCGGCGTTTCCATTCACATCTACCTTTTAAATATCTTAGTTAGTCTAATTTCATTCATCCTCTCAACATAACCAATATTAGGATACTCTTTTAATTTTTTTTCACGACATCTTCTTTTAAACCGCAACGTTGCCTTATCACATCATTCCTCAGCCACACCACACATTCATAGTCACACCACACATGCTCCGCCAGAAACGCATTTCTACAGAATTTATTCTGCTTTCATGCTTCTTTTGCCGCACCCATCATTCACGTACATAATCGTAGGCACCAGTCGTGCGTTTTTGGACTTCAACTGGTTGGTCCCAATTGCATGTGTCGCACCATTAAAACCATAAAAACTTAAATATTTTCAGTAAAAGAGGTGAAAGACACAACTATGGGACTAGAAATAGGGACCAATTTGTTCAACCGGGTTTCAGGCTGGCTAAAGTAGATTCATCCTTCATGGGGTACTGTTTAAAATGTTATAATAAAATACCTCCCCACATACTCCAACTGAATGAAATGAAGTTCAAAACTTGTATCAAACGCTCACTATGCAGCCAAGCATATTATAAGTTGGGGGATTACATCTCTGACAAAAATGCTTGGCTCAACGCTGGTTCTGCTCCACAAGGGCGCCTAAACAATTGATTAACATTCGGAAATATTGTTGGAGCTGCTGAAGATTGTAAAAACTATCTCAGCACTGTATAAATTAAATCTTTTAATGTATAATTGCAAAGCACACGTGTGAGCACTATGCACCTACTATAAAGCTACCCTATACTGGGCACGTCTGTCATTGACTTGAATGTGCCCTGGCGGCTAAGAGTATGACACGCTCACTCAAATATCTCGCTGGTGGTGGCGTGTGTGTTGGATCATTAAGTTCCCTTCAAAATGGTTGAGCTGAATGGTGCTGATCCATACGTCATGTTCGTGAACGGGCGCCATCAGTGGGTCATCTTTTGGCTGCCCCGGCTTTTTTATATTTTTATCCCATGTTTTAGTAATTTTCCTACATCGTTCTCACATGTATAACTTCAACAAGACTGATGTAACAAATTTTCTGTAATTTAAAAGAGTGTCCATGGAGTTTCTTGCACGTTCTTCTCCATAGGTACCTACTTCGCTTTGGAATGGACAACTAGCTTCGTATTTCTGACTGACCGACCCTTTGACAAATCAAAAGTGCCTGTAATTGGTTTATTTGAAATAAATGCTTTGAGTTTGAGTTTGTCTTATATGCTTCATCCATCACAGTCACCATGTATTGCAACTGTTCTGCTGACGATGCAAGTAGAACTTGATCATCTGCATAGAGAAGGCATTTGACAGGAAACTCATTCATCGTCAATCCACATTCACTCTCTTTCAAATCTGTTAGACAACTATCCATGTACAGGTTGAACAGCCACGGTGACGCTCCACAACCCTGTCTAACACCCCTTGAGATGCAAAACCAGTTCGCGTATGCCCCTTCTATCCTAACACGAGCACTGGAATCCTTGTATAAAAATTTCAGTGCCCGTACCAAGCGCCAGTCCACACCGTACAAGGATACTGCCTATCACAGTTCTTCCCTTCACACACTGCCATAGACCTTCTCCAAGTCAACAAAAGCACAGAAGACTTTCTTGTGCTTTTTTTGAATGTTGAATTTTCATATATTTTCTTAAATATCTTGACTACTATCAAGGTATTTAAGAAAATATATGAAAATTAACGGAAAGTGAGGGCTTGCGGACGGCGAGCAATGGGTAGCTCGAGGTCCGGTATGGATCAGCCCGTGTCGACGGCGCGTAATGTTCCAGTCGCGCCTCAAACTAACTAATTGACGGGGTCCGATAGGGCCGATGCCTACCAGGGTCGCGGGTTGTTCGAAAGAGATACCGTGGCCGCCGGCACAAGCAACTGAAGGAGCGCGGGTGTATTTTAGTCAGTAAATGTCTGACCAGACTGAGAGCAGTGTTGGTTCAGTGGTAACGGCCGCGACCTGTCGCTGCCGACCGTAGTGAGTTCGATGGTCGGCAGCGTCGAGTCCTGGGACGCGGTGGTTTCCTTCTGCGAGACGGTCATCTCGCGGAAGGAGGCTGCAGAATGGGAGAGAGAGATCTCGACTCTCGACCCGGCCCGCAGCAGACGCACCGGGCGTCGGAGGAGGGCGGACAACGCCCTCTTCCGGCCCCCCTAAATGGGTCCAGGGGCGACGGATTCGGGGACATCCGTCGCCCCCCAACATCAGAACCCGAGAAGGCGGCGCGCGTAGTGTTCCGCGTGCGCCGCTCACAGACGTTGCGGGGGGAGTACACCTCACTCCACCCGCCCGAGACGGGGCCCGTGCAAGCGGGCCGGCACCAGCCGGGGTTGCGGAAGAATTATGTGTTCCCGCGACCCCGGCGTAGGTGTGAGATGGAACACCGGGGTGGTTTTTAGTCAGTAAGAGTCTGACAGACCCCTCCGCCCGCCCCAGGGCGGACGACATCCATGAAGATTTTCCACCCCGGGAACAAAAAAAAAAAAAAAAAAAGTGGTAACGGCCGCGACTTCGAACCCAGACAGGCGCTTTACTTTGTGTAAATTATTTCATCACCACTGCTCTCAAAACGGTGAAGGAAAACATCGTGAGGAAACCGGCATGTCTTAGAACCAAAAGTTCGAAGATATGTGACATCTACCAACCCGCACTGGGCCTGGGTGGTGGATTATGGCCCACTCCCTCTCACAGAAAGGAGGCCTGTGTCCCAGCAGTGGGAACATATTAGGCTGATTATGCTATGCTTATTCTAAATGTCTGACACGCCCTCCCGCTCCATCCAGAGCGGGAGAAGTCATTTGAAGATTTCCCACCCAAAAAAAAACAAGCTTAGTTTGATTGCGCTCCTCGTTTTCAATAACCACGAATTTACATACAGAGAACTTACTCACGTTTGCCTTTGTAGCTAGTCCGCTAGTCATTTATGAAGTGGACGTACTTTATCTTACCTATCAATAGTTCTAATGGACTAGCTTTTACATCGAGATTAACCGTACCATTTAGAGCTAGCTGTGCATCTTCAAGCGATCTTTATCGGTCTCTATCGCAGTCATCATTGACTTTAGCACACTTACTATTCAACGGTAATGGATAATAATTTAGCAATGTGTTATTATTAAGCTCTTTACAATCTATCCACATACGGTCTGATCCATCATATTTAAAACCAAAAGGGACGGACTAGCATAGCGAACTACTGGGTCAAATTATTTTATCTTGCAACAATTCGTTTACCCTATCACGCATGTTTCAACGTTCGTCCAAGAGACAGTCTGTAAGGACGTCTTTGCACTGTACGATTAGTTTCGATCAATCTTATATCCAACGAACCAGTGCTAACACGCGTGGTCGGAAAACCCTCCACGATCCACGGTTTTTGATTTAGTCATTTGATTTAAAGAAGAATTAAAACAATTCAATTTAATTATTTCATATTTGTGCGTGATAAAAGTTATTCTTGAGTTTTTTTTAAATGACATATTTTTTTCGTCGGCTATGACAAAAGTTTCTGTTGGTCTTTGTAGCACCATTAAGCACGAGGCTTTAGGGGCTGGTGCAAATCTTGGGGTTCATTCGATTAATCGAGTCTGGTCAAACCACGCTGGAGTCAGTGCGTTTCATTCATTCAATCATATGAAGAAAGTTTCTGTTGGAGTGCAAGCAAATCCTGTTATACGTGACTGCGCTAGGAGTAAGGGTTATGATTTTAATATTTCTGTGTTGTATCAGTACAATATCTCCGCTAAAATAAAAAGAAACATAAGTGCATCCAACAAAAATAAATAAAATTCTACCAAAAACATTTTATGTAAAGTAGGTCGCCAAGACTAACAAACCCCTGTAACGGATTAAAACTTACTAAATCGAATGTACCGCAAGCTCCTAACTCTTCAAAGCCTGATTCTACTAACCTTACATCTATGTCACAATTAATGGTTTTGCTGTTCCATTTAACAATTGCATAACACAAAATTAAAGATTATTGACTTACTTTGTTTCCATATGCCCATAGGAATGTCTGTTCGACAGCCGCGAAACGGCCAAGCCGTGCATTATGACCAGCATGTAAAGTTTGTAGAATTATAGTTTTGGCTCTACATTAGATCTGATAACTATTTTACAGTGAATGCGTTATGAATGCCTTGGCAACTTACTTTACATGAAATGTTTTTGTGGGTAGCATCATCGTACGGAACCCTCTCCACGTGAGTTCATTTCGTACTTCTCTGGTTTTTTAAGGTGCTATTCAGACTCGATAAACACTCGAATTCAAGTGTTCATTTGGAAACAGTAATTACGAACTATTTAAAAACTTTTTTATGTATGAAGAGATATGAGGAACAGGGTGTAAAGTTCACACGTACTCTTAGAAAAGGGAGGATCCTCCGACCAGATGGATGACGTATCTGGTGGGCAACTGCCCGACGATTGATGTCGGGAAGTTGTATATATGCTAGATGCAGGATTTGTGTGACGTCAGTGCGGTGCGTTGTTCGCATGTGGCGGTGTAGATGCCGCCGCCTCACTCCCCTCCGGAGACCGGAGGTCGATAGTGGACTAAATCTTGTATCTTGCGATGCTTGCGGTGAGTTGGAACTGTCTGCGAAGATGTCCCAGTGAGTCGGGGTGGCTGACTGCTGGTGTCGACCAGGTGAGGGATTAAGCGCTCTGCGTGTGGACCGGCCGAATGTGCAGTGTGCTGTGCCAAGGTTGCTAATGAGGCTGAAGGTGATGGACCAGGTATGCGCTTGCGCTGCATGCTGATAGTCAGGTCAACCGTTCAAGCCGTGGTGGCTGGCTGGCTGTGTGACTTGCGGGAGTGATGACGATGATGTCACGCTGAAGTAGTTGCACGAAGGCTGCGCTGACGTTCAAACTCGGGGTCACCAGTGAAGAGATATGAGGTACAGGGTGTAAAGTTCACTCATACTCTTTTAGGAAAGGGAGGATCCTCCGACCAGATGGATGTCGTATCTGGTGGGCAACTGCCCGGCGATTGATGTCGGGAAGTTGTATACATGCTAGCTGCGCGGTAAACTCTGATTGCGCGATGCAGGATTTGTGTGACGTCAGTGTGATGCGTTGTTCGCATCATATACATTAGAGTAAGACATCGGTAAAGAGTTTGTTTCGCTTTCTAGCATAGGTCTTCTCCAGATCCTTCCACCTTGTTCAATCGCGAGTTTTCCTACTCCACGTTGCAGCTGTTGTCGATCTCAAGTCATTCAGGACTTTTTATGTACACACGTATAAACAGACAAGAATTTTTTTACAAAGGTGATGCTTATTACTCAAGAAATCTCTTCCAGCATACCTGCTGTTTTTTATATTTTTTTCACTCGTATATCATTCGATTCGATTTTTCTTCTGAATGTTTGTCTTTTTAGCTTAGGGGTGTAGACGATTTCTTAAACATGTATTTTGTATAATTTTATCTTGTTCTGTATTTCTATTGTGGTTAGTTGTGTTGGAGAGGTTAACACTCTGGCGTCCTTATTAACTTGAATGAAAATTATTGAATACTAAAACGAATACTGTAGCCGCTTGTTACCATTGACGGATCATAAAAGCAGCAGGTAATTCCCACATTATTCGTTCAGTTTCACCATCATGAACATCCATTGATTAGTAATTTCTTAAATAGTACGAATAGAACGAAGGTTACTTTCATTAGAAGGAGACGATTCTCCAGAAGGTGTGGCTTGACGACGTCGCGTCGAGTCGTGTGTAGGTATTACGGCCCTAACTTTGTTTCGAGAAAATTATATATCTCGGAGTAAAGACCGCGCCAAGTATTGATTATGAGCATTTTGGGCCGTTGTACGAAATTAAATAATTATAAATAAGTGTGTTTTTGTTATTTCGTATTTTCGCGATACGCTATTGCTTTTCATGCTTCATTTTATCACTAACTAGCTGTCGTCTGCGATCCAGGATGAACAGAAGCATTTTATTACCTGTATACGCAGTTCATAGTCAATCTGTGTGCCAAATATCATCGAAATCCGTTCAGCCGTTTTAGCGTCAAAGCGTAACAAACAAACATTTCTTTCTCATTTATAGTATTAGTTTGAATTGCGGATTCTGTACTTTAAAAATCAAAACAGTTTAAAAGATGCTTTACGATTCTCTAGTTTGCAAAACTGAGATGGCAAAGTTTTACTTTCATACGTAGATTCAAAACTGTAAATGATTTTTCCGCACAAATCCTTTAATTTCATCTGTCAGACCAACCTAATCAGCTTCATTGTTCCCACGGCCGCCACCCACCCTAGATTATTTTGAAATCATAAAGCAGCATTTTCGGCGTAGTAATGAAGATAGCAAAGAGAACTGGTGGCTTTAGGCAAAATGTTTTATAAAACTATAAGGTGTTTGCTGTAGGTAATGTAAACAAATAAATAACACTATTAACAAACCTTACAAAGCTAACAAGCTAAACTTATCTCTAGGTGCACCAAACTGAATGCTGTAGTCGAGTTGAACAGCATAAATAAGCCCTAAACACTTTGAGTAATCAAGTGAAAACTGGCTTCCGAATTGGGGTGAACTTATATAGTGAATGATCTGGATTACAGCTGGAATCGACTGTAAACTTGTAGATAGACGGCGAGTAATAATTAATGTGTCCTTAGGCTGAATGTGCTAAAACGTTGAAGGACTGCGACATACCTACTTATTAGTAACGTACCTTTAATTGTCAAGTTTAATGTTCCGGAGCTACGTAACTGTCATATGATATTAATTAAATTATATTTATTATATTTATTTCCTTTAAATATTAATTGTGAAAGTAAGCCGAAGTTCGTAAATGAAATAATTTAACAATAACATTTCTCATTGCTCGTGTAACTTTTCGTGTGGATTAAGATTGGCACATTTTGGATTGATTTAACGCTTGGTTTGATTTTCGCTCGTGTTGACTTAAATCTAATTAGGTTACGAGTTAAGTTCTCAGAGATACGAACTTAATATACGAACGGAACTTTTCAAATACAAAGAAAACAAAGTGTACTACTTTATCACCTTTTGATTTGATCCTAGACACAGACACAGAGTTGTAGTCTAGATCTAAAAAAAACTTTGTCTTTTCAAAGAACTTGAGCGTGCTTTTGAACTGAGTTCATGTGGTTGAGCGAACACCTTCATGTTATTGCCGTAAAGTACGTCATTTCACGAACCGTTTCACGGTAATTTTTAGTCTTTTGAAATTTGCTTGATTTCAATTAAGTGACGTCTTTATTTCAGCAGGTTATAAATATTTGCACGTAGTTTTTACTGTTGTTGATAAATATGCTGAAATATGAACTGCATTTATAATTTTGAAGTTCAAATTTCAGCACATATCAAGTGTCTTAAAGCTCCTCGTAGACGAGAAAAAAAACAAACATGACACTGACGTGCGCCACCTAAAAGCAACGCACATTCTGCATACACAGCACTGGTCACGTGAGCGAGCAACAATTTGCATATCCTTACGGAAACCGCACATTTGAATTTTATTGATACCGTTTAACGGGGTCATGTTTTGTTTGTCACCGTATATAAATTGTTGTGTGGTACTTTGTAAAGCTCTGTTAGTAACGGGGAAATACAGACTTTATATTTTATAACAAATTATTACGTGATCAAAACCAAAATGCTTTTGTAGTATCTTTATAAATAATACGTACTTTTCGTCCTAGCAATCTGCAATGTGACGGCAAAGCGGTTGTTTGACCACTTTGAGACACCAGTGTGATGACAAGCAACCTGTAACATAATTGCCTAATAAAATTTGTGTAGAAACAGGCTTCAGTAGCAACGTTTAGCAGTGTTGTTCTCACGGCATATATCAGAGGAACGTCCTTCGTAAGAGTTGAAGTGTTATTGAAGTCATTGTTAAAGTTTGTGAGGAGACAGTAAGGTAAAGCGCTAAACAAAAACGTTTTAACTGATCGCCGACACGATTACAACTTTCTTGAGAAAGAATCGATGTCAGCGCTTGATTTTGTGCACGTTTTAAAAATATGTCGTGGAATGTGATGGTTTTCTATTCATAAATAGCTGGAAACCGTGACTTCATTTCTCGAATTAAATATCTACACTCCAGTTGGCATTCCAAAACTGATTTAATTTACCTACAAAACATGTAAGTTTGTATCTAATTACTGAAATCGTTTGGTTTAAAATCCCTGCTCGCCCCTTTTGTGCTTGTTTACATAAGCAAGCAAGCTTAACAAACGGCACACACGGTATTTACCAGTTTAATCCAAAATTACGAGTATGATATCGAAGGAACACAGATTAATCTTTACTGGCTAACGTGAATACCAGTGATAGTACGTGGGACACTATCGAATCACTGTTTCCAGTGAGCCGTAGACACCTCGTTTACAACCTGTTCGAACGCTGACAGCGCATCTTCCGGCGACGAATATTGTATCCCTTTGAGAAAAAAATGTATTTTCGGGAATAAAAAGAAGTCACACGGTGCTAGGTCGGGGCTGTAAGGAGGGTGACCCAAGAGTGTGACCGGCGTGCTGTACAGGACGTCCCTCGTTTTGAGCGCGGTGTGCGAAGTCGCGTTGTCGTGGTAGACCACTAGCCCGCGGGGCCCTATACTTGGTCGTTCGTTGCTCACAACAGAGAAAACTTCTGACAAGCAATTGGTAGTTTACCATTCAGCGTGGATGCTTCTTTGGTTCCGTAAAGGAATTGACACCAAGTAGCCACTCAAATTGAAAAAGCTCGAGATCAAAATCTTCCCCCCGCTTCTAGATCGCTTCACTTTGGTAGGCGTTGATTCGTTTTGAAACGCCCAAACCGTCGACTGGCGCTTCGTTTCTGGATCGTTTTAATAAATCCAAGACTCATCATCTGTAATGGTGTCGTAAACACGCCGAGACGCGCCTGCTTCAAATTTGTTTATCATATCACGGCACCATTACACCCGGGCCTGCTTCTGAGCATTTGCGAGGTGGTGCGGCACCCAGCATGCAACTTTCCTCCACACGCGAAGATGCACTTGTAGAATTTTGTGAAGGGTGTCGATCCAACCTGCAGTATGTGCTGAATCTCTTGATACGTAACTCGCCTATTGTCTTTTTTTTTAATTTTTTTCACTGCTAGCACGTTTTCTTCCGTAACAACCGTCAAAGGGCGACCACTTCTTTCTTTATCCTTAACTTCGCCCAGCTTAACTTCGTTATATCTACAACACACGGTTGCTTTAGAAGGGCGATCATCCATGAATGCCATTTGAAGTCTCTCGTACGATTCGTCTGATTTCAGGTGACACTTAAAATCGTAAAAAACATAGTGCAAAATTGTTCCCGGCGCAGATCAGGTTTTTATGAGACACGATAATTTTAACTCGCAAATAATGAGGAGGGAAGTTTAATAAAAACTTTATTTTGCAATACTTTCTGAGGAGCCTGGTACTTGAGCCACTACACCAGGGATGGCGAACCTCTGTACGACTACGTGCCATTTTTTCAAATAAATGTTGAATGTAGCCATGACGTGCCATCAAACAATTTTGACTTTGTGACCATTGGAAAAAAAACTATACACATATAGGTACCTATTTTCACAACAATGGTCTATATTTACAACTATGAAGGCACTTCCACAATTATATATTTTTTTTATTTTTTGTAAAGTATCGTGCACACTGGCGTGCAGGCACCGCGTGAAGCTCGACAAACAGTGCCTTTGTGTCGCGCTGTGGCGTCCGTCGCGCCGTTTTTGGGAGCGTTAAAATTAAAAGTTTTATATTTATTTAAATGAAGTGACTTATGTACCTTGGTTACTGAAATTATACCGTGCCCAAATTATTTCGAAACGTGCCACTAATGGCATGCGTGCCATCGGTTCGCCCTACCTGCACTACACCATTTACTTGACTTGCTGCTTGCAATATAGCCCTTATTGCAAGCAGCAAGTTCAATAAGTGGTGTCAATTCACTTTGTTTAAACGTAAAAATGGGTGTTCCACAAGGCTCGATATCGGGGTCCTTTCCTCTGTTTAGTGTTTATTAGTGGCCTACTCCATTTATTAAATGTCTTAAGTTCTTATTACCAAATTTACCCTAAGTGGGTTTAAATTTAAAACATGATGGCAAGAATGTAGATGCTATTACGGAAACTGTATTTCTTGGAATTACTTTAGATTCAAAATTGCAATGGGGCGCTCACATTAGAGCTCTTTCAGGTAAATTAAGTTCAGCTGCATATGCAGTAGGAAAAATAAGGCAGTTGACCGATATAGCCACAGCTAGGTTAGTATACTTTGCTTATTTCCACAGTATTGTCTTATGGCGTTCTGCTGTGGGGATCAGCAGCTGACGTAGATTCAATTTTCATTTTACAAAAGAGGGCAATCCACGCGATCTATGAAATGGATCCTCACGAGTCTCTTAGAAACAAATTCAAAGAAATTGATATAATAACTCTACCTTCGCTTTATATCTTAGAAAGTATTTTGTATGTTCGCAAAAACTTAGGACTTTTTAAAATAAGATGCGATTTCCATAATTTAAATACACGTAGTAAAAATGAAATTGTTATACCCAAATTTAGATTAACTAAAACAAGCAAATCATTTCTGATAAACAGTATCCGCTTTTACAACAAGTTGCCAAAGTCGGTTACAGAACTTAGCGATGGAAAGTTCAAAATCCACATCAAACGTGTCCTTATCAAAAAAGCATATTATAAGATTCAAGACTAAGTCGAAGACAAGAAAGTTTGGCAATAATTCCTTCTGCACATGTGGCTTCCCTGTTACCTCATAAACGGCATCACTAAGTAAATTTCTAATAACTGCTCCCAAATAATGGTGTTTAATTTTTATTTTCTATTAATAAATATTGACTTCTTACATAACTCTGACATAATATTATCATTATTTGACATTATATGCCTACAATTTTTAATTAGTTTTTGATTTTACTTTATTAGATTATTTTATATTTTGTAAATGTGAGAACGTTGTAGGCCTTGTAGATTGAAAATTTATAGACCTAGTCTATTTGTTTAACATAATTATGGTACTTGTTGACAGGCCTACACTGTCCTCCCATACTTATTAACACTGTAATTTGAAAACATTGTAGAAGACAAATATATTTAAAAGAGTAACTATGGAGTTTCTTGCCGGCTCTTCTCCATAGGAAACAACCAATTGGAACCGTGCACCTAGAATCTGATGTCAAATAAGTGCCCATGTAGGTTTATGTGAAATAAAATATTTTGATTTTGATTAATAAATCAACCACAAATGGTATTATTTACTGACTATACTTCCTTTATTTTTATGATAGGTAGCCGTGCTACAAATTTTGACGACGTAAATAACGCTCTACTACTGGTGCAAACTTGGTTCACTGCTATTAATTTAGAATTAAATGGAAAAAAAACTACGTGCATAAGATTTTCTTCGCCAAATTAAAAGAGTGATTATAAGATAGTATTGAATAAAGAGAAACTATAATTCTATAAAACTGTTTTCCTGGAGATCACGCTCGTCTTAAGGCTACAATGGGGTCGCCGTCCTGTAAGAGATGTTAAATGAGTTAACATCTCTTACAGGACGGCGGATGTGAAAGAAAGAAAGAAAACTATTTATTAGGACTCGCACAGGAATACACAATATACAGTACGTTGTGTGATACGCAGTATCACAAACTGAAGTAAACACACTCATAAAAACATAAAAATTAATAACACCAAAATAAAAAAATAAAATAACAAAGTCCTGTACGAGGCTAAAAGGCCCCTATCTCAGCATAATGCTGTAACTCTTAAAGATAAGTGTCACAGCGCTGGTACTCTGATAGGGCCCACTGTGATGTCACGGACAGATACAGAAATATTTAATCGATCAAAATAATACATAAATAATATATGCAAATTAATTAGTGCAAATTATATAAAATATTTAAATAATAATCTAAATAAAATATTTATAACTATCCGCTTGTCAGCACCCGACATCACATCACCACTTGTCTATGCCACAAGTGTCTGTGGTACTCTATGGCTAGAGTGCTCCATGACACTATGGCATCTATGTGACAAGCAAGTAGACCAGAGACGCAGGCGCCGAAACTCCGGCAAACAAAATTAAAAACATTACGGCTGTTTAAACACAATGCTAAATAAATAAAGCTACAATAATTATAGTGATTAATACAAACAAAAGTGTTCTATGGTAGTCAACTACATTTGGAGAAATAAGGATAAAACCAATGTTATGAGTGGCAGAATTCCAATTTTCACAAGTGACAAACAACGAAAAATATAAAACAAAAACAAAATGCGAAACAACATCTGCGCCTGTACTGTTCAGCGAATAATCGCTGCCAATCGCTTGCCTCTATTGCCAGCTGCGTGTAGATCAAAGGTAAGTTCAAAGTGTGGTATCTTTTTGAAGCTGTAATAGGTGCTGTTTAAATTTGATTCTGAATGTACCAGCTGTCTTTATAGCACGAAAAGGAGGTGGCAAGTCGTTCCAGCAACGAGAGGCAGCGAACTTGAAACAACCACGAAATGCAGCAGTTCTGTGCGATGAGGCTAACATGAGGTACGAAGATGCTCTAGTTTTAATCTTGTTAACATCGCGCGACCAAGACAGTTTCTTATATAAATAGTCTGGTTTCTTTGTGAGAATAGTGCCAAAGAGTAGGGTAGCCAAGTGAAGCTGTCTACGTGCTGACATTCTCATCAAATTACCCTCATTCAAGAATGGAGTGATGTGGGAACGCGGTGGGACATTGTAGCAGAATCTTGCACAAGCATTCTGATCAATTTTCCGCTTCTACCGAGAATGCACGCCCCATACACAGTGTCAGCATAGTTCAGCTTGGATAGTACAAGTGACTCACACAGCATAACAAGCATATCCACACTTATGTAGGGACGGACACGATATAAGAGCTTGTGCAGTGTGTAATAGAAAAAGGGTGAGGATTCGACAAAGCTTACCGCAGACTCCTGTACACTGGTTCAAGCTGATGATGGCTTAGCGGCGCGTCCAGATATCTTGAACCCTGAACACTTCACTACACATGAATTCCATAGGCGCTGTGTTCGTATAATTGTTCGTATGTTGAGGGGGTGGTAATCACGAATAAACCGAAGGATCTTTTTCTGTTAAAAAATGTTTAAATGTTAGAAAATGTTTATAGTGCGCTGTGCACGTTAGTTTTTCGAGTTAAGAACAGTTAGTGTCACGATAAACCACACACAGAAGAATGGCGTTACTGTACTCATGCGTAGACCAATCGGATTGCTGAGCGAATGATAGATGAGAATGCCGATCACTTAATCAAATCAAACCATTATTCATTACACTAGAAAGCTTATTTACTCGATGTGGGGTGAAAATAAACTATCCTAAAAATCCCTAACATTTAATGCAGTAGGTTAAACCCACCATAAAGAGAACGGTACGTAACATGCCGGTCGCCTTAAAAGAATATAGTTCTTTTAAAACTTAAATCAAAGAAATCAGAATGTTTCACTCGAAAGAGGAATGAAAAAGCTATGAAAGTATGAAGCCTTAGATTTTTTAATTAAAGTTATTCTACTAAACATTTATAATCTTTAGTAGAATAACTTTAATTAAAAATCCTAAGATTCGCGACAATTTCAACAAATAAATTACAAAATAATTATTATAAGGGCACTGGACATATATTTACTACTGCGCGTTTCACAAAAGTTTGACCGATTTGTAAAGTTACAACACGAGTAACATTGTCGGAACCTGGATGAAGAGCATGGACACGAGCCAGTCTCCACTGTAACGGTGGGAAATTATCATCTCGTACAATGACAATAATACCTTCACGGAGTTGCGAGCCGCGATCTTGAAACCATTCAACAACGTAATAACGTTGTTGAATTTCGTGTAAATATTCACGACCCAGACGTTTACAAAAGTGTTGCACACATTGTTGCACCTTACGCCATCTAGTGAGACGAATTGAAACATTCTCGACCAATGTAACGTAAGGTAAGGTCATCAACGGACCTCCTATTAAAATATGAGAAGGTGTCAAAGGCAACGGATCTAATGGATCGGCACTTAATACACAAAGTGGACGTGAATTGAGTACCGCTTCAATTTGACAAAGAAGGGTATGCATTACATCATAAGTTTGAGTTTGTGTACCGAGAACTCGATGTAAATGATGTTTGAAACTTTTAACACCGGATTTAAATAGGTCACCAAAATGTGAGGCATAAGGAGGCTGAAAATGCCAAGTGATGTTCAATAACTTTTCGATTAAGAGTGGCTTGAATAGAATAATTACGTAAAAGATTATACAATTCTGTAGATAATTATTACAACCAACAAAGTTTCTCCCACAATCATAGTAAATATCGGTGCATAAACCTCTACGAGACGTGAAGCGTCGCAAGGTTGCCAAAAATGCATCAGTTGATAACTCGGAGACGAGTTGGAGGTGTATGGCCTTGACAGACAAACACACAAAAACATTTAACAATTTTCGCATTTCGACCTTTATTTGCTCGAACATAAAACGGACCCGCGGAATCAATAGATATTTTCAGAAATGACCGCTCGGGGCGCACTCTGACGGCTGGTAGCGGACCCATGCATGGCTGCGGATTTACGGGACGAGCTCGACAACAGCGAACGCAGCGATGTATGCGTGCACGTATAGCGTCACGACTAGACATTATCCAATATTTCAAAAGTAGAATGTCCAGCCAGCATAGCCAGAAAGGACCAGCATGTAGGTGCGTGATATGTGTAAATGAACTTGAAATGAAACTTGCAGGATGATGTTTCTTAGGCACAATCAATTGGTGTTTGGAAACAAACGGTAAAAGTGAATCCCCCGCCGGCACGCAGTTTTTTTTGTTTTCAATGAAAGGGTTGAGTCGTCGTAATTTATTTGATGGATAAATTCCATTTGAAATGTTTTTAATGTCTTCAGAAAAACAGGAATGTTGAACTAAATGGATAAGTCGATTTAAACTTAAATTAAACTCTGACACGGTTATGTATTTTAGAATCGAAACCGAACACGTCAGGTGGAGCTGAGGTGGACGAAATTACAGTTAATACATTCAGACGATCAACAGTTTAGGTCACGCTCAAATGAGTTAATTTTGCAACAAGACTTGATCAAGTCCCAAACTTTCGACAAAGAGGAACAATTACAGATTGGTGTAAACCTGCCGGTGCCGCGGTAGTGTAAACCTAACCGCTGCACACAAACCTCGGTAACAAAAGTCGCTTGACTCCCTGTATAAATAATACACCGAAGTGTGTGTTTTTTCGGGCCAACATGAACAGTGATGAGTGCCGTACATAACAGCAGTGTGCTCACAGTAACCGACGGAACAATGGATCGCGAATCGCTTGTACTCTCGCGTGACGTTTGATTTACCGCAGTCAATGCGGCAGCATGCGAAGTACTGGGAACCGCTGTCTCGGTCGTTTCGTTCCCAGAAAGTGAAATAGCATTAGCATTTCTACCTACTTCATTAATAACTGATAAACTGTGAGACTTCTCGAAATGAATTAATGAGTGATGTCCTTTATGACATGAACGACAAACAAAGTTGGATTTGCATTGTTTTCAATTATGACCGACATGTAAACAATTGAAACAAATGTTTTGGTTTTGATTAAAAGAATACCTATCACGAGTAGATAAATTATTTTTTTTGGTTGTTGGACTATTCCTTATTTATCGTACTCTATAGATTGACGTAAGCTGCGAGCGCGCGTCGCGGGCTATCGCTGCCAGTCGGTGACGTCGTCGCCTCAGTCCGTAACGTACCTACCTTTTCAAGATTATTAGTTTTATTTTGTGGGTAAGAAGAGAATTCGTCTGCGGCTAACTGGCGTTCTAAGAAATGTATCAATGAATTTATGTCGGGTATATCGGATGGTTTTGATAATGAAAATTCGAAACATTTTCGGATACTAGACGATTTAACAAAGTAAAGTCGTCGTTAATATGAAACTCCATTGATCTATCGGAAACTGCATCGCCTGCAATGCCTTGATGTTTTCCTGATAAACATTGAGTAAATTTCTTAGACTTTGACTCATATTCTCGGTACTAGGTTCAATTTCTAATATATTTTCGAGATGTTTCGTGGCGATAACACGTTTGTTGTTTTACCGAGAAACCAAAATATCCCACGCAACACTATAATTGTCGTCAGTAATTGGTATAGACTTAATAAGGTTATATGGTTAATTTTTTAATGATAACAACAGATAACAAAACTTCTCTGTCTCCGTGTAAGTATTTTGGCCGTGTACCAATGAACGAAATAAATCGTGAAATGGGGCCCAATCCGTGGTCTCCCTTGAGAAGGTAGGCATAGGAAGAATAGGTAATCTACTTGCACACCCATTATTATTAGGATTAAATTAAGGAATATGTATAACTGAATTATTATTTGACGTACTAGAGTAGATTCTTCGTTTACGCTCATTGTCCTCTTCTTTCAATTTCTGTAAGTGAACACTAATCACGTAATAACAATCATTGAAATTGTTGCGAATCTGTAATTTTTACTCTTTGTCGAAAGTTTGGGGCTTGATCAAGTCTTGTTGCAAAATTAACTCTTTTGAGCGTGACCTAAACTGTTGATCGTCTGAATGTATGAACTTGTAATGTTCGTTGAAGATCATCAATAATCCCCACGGATTGGGCCCCATTTCACGATTTGTTCCGTTCTGCATGATTGAACATAATTGACTTTACGGACCTGAAAATCATTCTCAGTACTTAAAAAAAGGTAAAGGTAAATATTGGTGCCGATTCTCTTGTACACCGAACTAAACTAACTAAACTATCACTAAAATTCTTTACTTTTGACTATGAGAATCTTAAAGCTATTTTGCCAAAAAGAACCTCTTAATTTAAAAAATAATTTTGACACAACTAAAATCGAATCTGACAATCGCGTGTCCACGTGGTTTCCTTTTTTCATTTGGCTTCGCAACGTGTGTGCCTTAACGCGTGAAGTTTTGTTAGAGCCGGAGGCGCGCTTAAGGGGCAGCCTCGACGTGTTTTATACGAAAGTTTTTACTTTTTGTATGGGAAAAAATCCTTTATGTAGAATTTTAAGGGTTTGGGTTTTCTAAAGGAGGTGCAAAATTTAAATATTTTTGCTATAGGACACACCGTTTTAGAGATATAAGCAAAAGAAAAGGAAAACATTTATTGCCCTTCGGATTCGAGGTGTTGCTGTGAATTTTAGTTCATGATAACTAATTTTATTCCACACCTTGTCAACATTTTAGGTGAAAAACGTCAAATTCAGAATAGCAAAATTGCCATTTTCACTAAATTAATAACTCAGTGCCATTATAATGCTGTTCAACTAAAATAAATTTATGTTGTATCACTTTAAACAATTTCAGAATGGGAAATCGTCGTTTGGCAGAATTAAACCATTTGTTTTAAATTAGATTATGTTACTACTCGTAAAAGTAAAGTTTCGCGAAGTTATACTACTCGTATTATGGTTTAAGTTCGTTTTAAATATTTTCGTTAAAAACAAACCTGCGTTAGAAAAAGCCAATTCAGTTATTTTGGCAACATAGGGAAAAAAAGACTTAAATGTATTTCTTAAATAAAAAGTTCCGCATCATTCATAAATAAGATGGTCAGCAGCGTAATTGCGTAACATATTTTCGTAAACGATTACGACCAGTCTGTTTGATTTAACAGTTCAACAACATTAGTTAGGTTAATTATATAGATTAGCAATCTGTTTCAAAACGATTCAGATTCCGATTGATTTTGTATTACGCGATTAGGGTACAGGTTAGTAAAATCTCACCTTAATAATTATTGTCATCCAAAATAAGACTAGACCATAGTTAAAACCTTTGAGTATGTTGTCGTGAGAAAATGTCCGAATAAAAATTTGTTTGCTGTGATTTGGGAAAATACCTTATTGGCTTCCTAACGTACTTTATGTAGGTATGTCGAGGTCAAATGGCTTCAGGTGAACAAGTAGATTAATAATAAACATGGAAAGATGAAAATAGTCCACGTTTTTCAGCCTGAAAGATAATAATAGTCATGATTATGAAATGGACGCCTCATTAAGTAGTGAAATATTACCTGACTAAACATACTCTGTGTATACAGATAAGCTTGTCCCGAGAGCTTTCTCAAACTGCCAACATGTTCAAATTAGACCACTCTTATTAAACTCGCAATGTAAATAAAGCTTTGATAAACAGTATAGTATCTAATATCTAACATAATATCTGTCAGCTGTTTGAATCAAGCTACTTCGTGGTGTTATTAGTTTATTAAGGTATACTAGTTGATTTCCGGGTATATATATATATATATATACCTATGATTGTAGCAGTTGGCATATAATTATTTGTCCACTAATTACACCCAGTGAAATTATAATTCTATACGTTCACTCTAATATTTTTGCTCGACTACGGTTAGTCCAAAAATGTTTTTATAAGTCTTTTCTAAATTCATATTTACGTATGTTCCACCGTAGGGCCTAAAACACTCATCCATTTTTTTTATAAATGAGGTGTCAATCGATTCTCGTTTCGTGATTCGAAATCTGAGCGCTTTATGCCTTAATCAAATGATTAAAAAATGACGCGTACTTCGGCTATACGAAAACTCATCACCAGTCTAGCCACTGAACGATGTTTTTACATCGATGTCTTGCTTTTATACCATTTTATTTGACAGTTTTTTTTCGTGGTTGGGTTGTAGTTTTTAATTGTCCTTTTTCAAGGAACAACTTAGGATATGAGTACTTTTCTTATTGACAACGATGTGTTCGATTTTCTGGACGCCCAAAGAGCTTTTCAAGGTTATTTATATTGTGCTAAAGATTTGTCGCGATAAATAGTTAACTTAGAATAATGCTTCCGATATAAGCTTTTTCGTATATTTTTATCGCAGTGCTTTAGGAGTCTACAGGCATATAATGGATGTCTTATGGTAGAGGAAACACCGTTTCACTTACTAGTTACAATCGAGCACTAATTTGCATGCGATGAAGTGTACCATCCATTCTGTTATTTGCAATGTTAGCGAATAAGATTATTATTGTGGGATAAGCTCAATAAATCTTCAATAAAACTGGAGATTGCTTCATCACTTTTGTATTTTTATTGTCGTTGACTAAGATCGTTGTCAAGATAAATGAGATTTTATTGTTAGTTGTTAGTGATTTAATGCCTAAATAATGTTATTATTATTTCCAATTCTGAAGTTCGTCAATATTTTGTCTATACAAAGCCAACTTCATGAACAACTTAGTTAGCTAGTTACCTTGTATCTCAACAGCAACGCGTGAAATGAACCGATGGCCACATCACTAGCCTAAATAAAAAGCAGGTCTTTTGTATGCCCTATACAGGCTTTGGGCGTGTTGGAAGTTATCCAATTAATCGGTGCAGTTAAATAACAGTCGTCGGGTAATTGGATGCGCACTCGTTTGGTGTCGGGAATGGTTTACTTGTCGGTCTCGATGGCAGGCTGTTAGGTAGCGTCCGTTATGTCTAGTCGGTGCAAGTTTGCTTTTATTTAAATGGATTTGAAAGTTTCAATATACAGAAAACTTAGTCTCGTTGACTTTCAATTCTCACTTATTTACATTGTAGTTCCATAGAAGTTTATATTGACGCCATCTTTGTATTACGTAAGCTAGCATGCGTCATGCTAGGTTAGTTGAAATTATGAACTACTATCAATTACAGACAAAGTGAGTGTGTGTGCGTGTCTAGAGTATAGAAACAACTCATAGAAGAAGGTTGCAAGTGAAACGGAAGCGTCAATCTATTGATCTTTTGAGAATGCTTAAGGACTTATGAGCGCTACCATAAACAACGAAGAAGAAACTCTGTTTCGTTGGCTATGAAGAAATTAACTGCTGGCGTGCAAGAAATACTTTTTTTACCTGACTATGCTAGAAGCATGGGTTCTGATTATAAAATGTATGTGCAATTTAATATCAGTACATTAGCATCGCTAAAATAAAATGAAAAATAGCACTACATAAATAAATTAAAGTTCACCAAAAACATTTCATGTAAAGTAAGTTACCAAAACTTCATAACCCTTTCCATGCTCAAAAGTAATCAGATCTAATGAAGAACCAAGCCCCTAACTCTACAAACCTTACATCTCGGTCAAAACGTATAAATGATTTACGTTGGTCATGGATAATCGTTTTAGCTGAACTTTTCACGTCGACTCAGTCTGTGACAAGTTGCGAGCTAAACTGGCGAAATTCGACATTCTGAAACCTTCAGTTCAGTTCCGTTCAAAATACTGCTCAACATGGACATTGCTTTAGCGGAGTCAGTTATATCATACTAATAACTTGCTATGGGCGAACATTTAAATCATACACTGAAAAAATTTCCAAACTGCAAGTTAGACTTAAAAAAGAAAACACCAGTATAAAGATAACGTCGTCGAATTATTTAAATATTGTAAAATTCTGCCAGTACAGACTAGACTCAACATGAGCCTCTTGATTGAGCAATTTAATAACAAACGACCGAACAGTACATTTTTTAATGTTTTTAAAATCATGAAAAACTAAAATCTATAAGAAATGAAATAAAAGTGAAAAACTATAAGCAAAAATACAAAAAAAAAGCTACTACAACTTCATATTATAACATAGTGAAAAAAAAACTTACTTCTGCAAAACGGTTTTCTAATGAGCGGCCCAGTAGCAAGTAGTTCAGATTCAAATATTACCTGTAACTCAGGTACTTACTCATAGATGTTTACAGCTTTAATAGTTACGTGCAAAATATTATTCAAGTACCTGCATTATGTGATTATATTTACTTAGTAGGGATTAATCAGTGTTGATAAAGCGATGTGAGTACCAATACAAACTATTTCTGGTTTAATGGTGCAATACAAACATGATCTGATGATGACTGCCTCGTTGGTCAAGTGGCCGCAAGAGCTACTGCTGAGCATGAGGACCTGGGTTCGATTCCCAGGTCGTGCAAAGTACTATTGTGTTTTTCTATCTAGAATTTCTCAGTAGCAGCCCCGAGTCTGGATTTGCGCCCGGTTGAAGACAATAGGCTTACCCCCTATTAGATGGGACTTAAGTATAACCGGCGAAATGTGGGTGTACTATCGGTACACCTCTGCCTAACCTATCTGGGATTATAGGCATGATGTTATGTATGTATGTACAAACATGATCTTGTATTAAGCCCGTATGTATAAAAAAAAGGACCAGACCCGGGTTGAAGGCGCGTTGTGGTCCACGCGCGTCTCAAACTGATGTCAGCACTAATTGACATGGTCCGTTAGGGCCTATGCCAGGGTCGCGTGTTGTTCGAAAGAGATACCGTGGCCCCGGCACAAGCAACTGAAAGAACACGGGTGGGTTTTAGTCAGTAAAAGTCTGACACGCCCTCCTGCTCCACCCAGAGTGGGAGAAGTTATTTCATGAATTCACACCCAAAAAAAAAGTAGGTTATTTTAGAGCGGCCAATGGCCTAAACATCTTGAATAATGTATCACAAATAACAACATACTCCAAGACAGAGCAACATGTTTAATAACAGAGGCACCCTCAACGAAGTACACACAGTACTAGCAACATAATTTAGGGGTAAGCATTTGAAACATTAAGTATAGGGACGGCTTATACTGACGAGGATCACGTGCTTACTTAGGGTTTATGTAAAGGTTTTAAATTAGAACTGGCATAAAATATTTTGTGTTGTGAACCGTCGCTACGGCGTAGTAAGCCTACGTGGGCTACGATGTAATAGCACTAACAATTATGTCGTACAATAGTTTTAAGTTCATTATATAACCACTTCATAACTGTTCTTAAGAAATCTAATATCCAAACCGATATTAAAAATAATCGAATGAACATCTCTGAAGCCCGTCCGGGCCCGTACGGGGCCAATAATTTGCTAACTGAGGGAAAGTTCCGTTTCTCTATATCCTGTATTAGGTTCAGATAATCAGTTTTGAGTCGTTTGATAATTCCTAAAGCAAAGATTGTTTGATTACTCGGAAAAAGTCTCAATTTTCTAGACATGCAACAACAAGTTGCAAGAGATTGTTTTAGTCATTCATAGATCATCAGAAGGATTAAAGCAAGGTCATGCAAGCAAGCCATTTAGACTCAACGGAGAACAAATGCTACAAAACGTTCGATCGTGTGGAATTAATAAAGTACATTTTGAAGATATAAAAACTGCTGCTGAATTATTATTTTATCATATTTCCATTCATAGTAAGTAATTAGTGTCAAATATTAAGATATGAAGGTAGGGACCCCAAGCAGCTGTAACAGTAAACCACACCATGTAAATAACTACAACATGTGTCTAGGATTTATTATAATAGCCTTCTTAATCAATTTGACGATTTACATTGTTTGAAAAGAAGCTCAATAGCATGTTCCGAAAATAAAAGTAAGAATGTTTCTAAAAACACAATGTAACGTCGTGAGAACGTGAATGTTGCGAGAAATAGAAAGTATATTGCTGAGAGATAACAAGTTATTAAGTAGTTTTGTTAGATAATAAGTCATTTGATATGAGTAAAAAAAAAAACATTCTTATAAGTTAACATATTATTGTTTTTAAATGTTTAAGTGTAATAAGTGGGAATTAAGTGTCCGCACCAATAAACCTTTTGTTCCGTTACCGCAGACAAACCGTGAAAACGGTTTTGCGGGACATTGTTCTTAAGTTAAGTCTATTACAAACTTTGTTAATGATCAATAAATAAATAAATAAAATAAATCACAGGGGCCCTAGTCCTGCCATTAAGTAATGTCTTTCTGAAAACAATTTATGTACCTAAAGGAACAATATTTTATTTATTTATTTGTGTATTCTTTATTGTACACCATAAATGTACATAATATAAAAAACTAACACTACAAAATATACAGTGGGCGGCTATCGCTTTCTGCGATCTCTTCCATGCAACCTTGGAACGGACAGTGATTTGCCTGGAAATAATATGGGGCTATCCTTGGTGTAAATAATAAGTATACAATATACTAAAATAGATACACAGATATATACATATCCTAAATAAGAGGCACAGAAGACATGAAGTATCATCATAACAAACTTAAATAGTTGAAATCTTCCAACAAATAATGAGCGGCAGTTTTTCTTAATCTTGTAATATTAAGTCTGACGGAGTCTTTTGTAGAGCGCTATTTAAAGCTAATATCTTTTTTTCTGGCTCGCGTCCTAGGGAACTAGACTTGAGACTGAGTTCAGTAGGAACTTACTGTGATATTGTTAGTTAGGTAATTGTTGTCTTGTTGCCAGAGTGTACCGTAAAGCCAATAGTTGCAGCGGTTTTTTACGGTAGTAGGAATGAAAATTTAAATGTAAAAAGTTCTCACCTTTACTTAGATATTTATTTAAACTCATCGAACACAAAAAGGTACAAAAGCGGACCGAACCTTGAAGGTTTCTCTCACTGTAGTTGCGTAAAAACTTTTGATGTCATCGTTCTAAATATCTCGTAAGTAGGTTTTTCAGTAGACAGCAGTTACTTTGCATGACATAAAAATATGAATCGGAGTATAAATCCTCATGATGCACACGCGGTTGAACCGAAAGTCAAATGGTAGTCATTACATATTGTTTGAAAAGTTCAAAATCCAACATCCGTATTCAGTTTTCCCGTTTATAATTCAGCGTTTGTATTCTCTTGAGAAAAATAGGAAGTGGCTGTAACACGTGAGGATGTGAACATGCCATAGCAACTCCACGTCACGCACAATTTAATGAAGGACTAAGTCGGAAACCAAACCTTCTAGCATAGAACATAGAACCAACTCTAAGTTTTAAATCCCCGCATGTGGGTTTAGTTAACATTAAACTTTATGATTTCTATGTTCGATGAATTTTAGTATTCATAGCATTTTTTTGAGAAAAGCTGCTATAAATAAATAAAAGTTATATGTACGAACAAAGATGTAAATCTCCCTCGAAGGATTTGAAATTATATTAATTCATTTTGACATTTCTTTTCATTTTATTTTCTTGTCAAAGGCTGTTGATGAAAATTTTCATGGCTCCTTTATCACAAACATGCCGAGGTACTTTAAGAAAAATGTCGTGACTACTAGCCGGAAAATTGTTTGGCTCACCATTATATTGCCTTTAATTCGACCGTAACGGTACGGCGCGTAATTTATTATACGGTCATATATTAAGTTAAGAACATTGTTAACTTTCTACCAGTTCCATCAGGGACAATTTGCTAGAAAGTTACAAGTTACCTACATCTATAAAGAGTACTTACATTTTACGTATGTGACCATACGCTACTCTCTAAAATGTCTCGGGTCTAAAATGTAGTAGGTACTGGCACTCTGGGTAGGTACTGGTATCAATTGGTTTTAAAATAAAGGGATAAAATATGACACTTAATGCAATAAAGATAAAACTATTAACGAGTAAATACGATCAGTTATTAAAATTGGTTTTTCGTGACAGAACTATATAAAAAAATTATCAAAGAATCGCCAACATATCAAATATTTCTTGATATTTATGTTAGGGATAATGTAGTCTGCTCCACGTGACTCAAAAACCAAACCGTAATAAATCTGGCAATAGGTATGCCAAGCAAATATCTTAATTTCAAATTTTGCAAGAACAAACTTGTAAGCTATAATAACTTTGACAAGAAAAGAAAACCTAAGACATGAATAACGAAATAAAATGTTACTGTCAAAAATAACGAGGCGAGACGTCGAGAGACGACGTAGCAAAAAGTGAAGACATTATTAATTTGAACGTCTCGCGACGGATATGTTAATAAGTAAATGATAAAATAGAACAAACAGGAGACAAGTAATTTGAACACGATACCACAAATGGGTGTGTTTATTCAATTTTCAATATTCCGTTTAAGATTTTATTGTAATTGTAGCATTTATTGTTTTTAATCAGTTTTTTAATTAATTTAATTAATTAATCATTTTATTTAATTTCAGATTAAATCAATCCATACACTTAGAAATTACAAAAAATGCAGAGAATACTGAGAAATAAATTTAGAGAAATGAATTATTATAATTTTAGGTAACTTGTGTAAGTACAATCTTATGCTCTTTGTTTGTCCCATCCCAATATGCATCCATTTGTTCTAGATAGGACAATCTGCACGACCTACAACCATCTGCAGGATACTGTTGCTACTGCCTCGCACGCAGCGCAAGTAGCAACAGTCTACCAAACAAGGAGGCCACCTTGTTCCGTATAACCACATGAAAGCCGTCAGTTCGCGCCTCCGCAAACATTCCAGACGCACTACAGTAGCGAGGCAGCCGCATCAGCATTCTGAAGACGTTGTTGTATTGAACACGCAGAGCACTCGCAGCCCGGCGAGTAAAGGTTACCCACAGATTTAGGCAGTAAGCCTTAAAAAGTGTAATTTTCAATGCCGTCGAGCAGCGAGCAAACCTATGTCAAATATATTGTGTGCCTTGTAACCTGGGTCAAATATATTTTCTTTCTTTCATTCTTTTCTTTAGGGATTCGTATCGAAGGTTTTGTAAACGCTTATTATGAACTAAGCTCTAATAATCTCACCACACACACAGCATCACCATAACTGCCCTTCAATCATAATCTTTTTCGTACGTTCTTGTCGTATGTGATCAACATTTTATCACCAATGATATATGTATATATGTATAATATTTTATCATACATATGTAGGATCAGGAGTGCCGAGCGGTATTTCGTCAGGGTTTGGAGTTCCCATTTCATTGGGATAAACAAGACCGTATAAACAATTACAGGGTTTTAATAATTTAAACTGTTACAAATTAAACTATTACAAATTAAAACAATACAATTAATCGAACAGACTTTTTCAGGTCTCAGTTCGTATAGTGGCCAAGCCACCCATCGGCAAAGTGTATCGCTCGCTATCAGTAAGCCAATACAGCTATGTCAATATACAGCAGCGCTGTACCAGGTAAACCGACAGTTTTGTCGGGAGCAGGGGAGCTCTGTATTGAGTCGAATCCGAAGATCGACTGCCTCGCACATTTTTTTTGTTTGTTTGTTTGGCATCTCGCAGGTCAACCTATGCGGTTGTCGTCTGCTTAAGCGGACTTGCCTGTGGATTCCCTAATGAATTAAGGCCTCCAGCCAGGATTTAAACTTATATACTAACTAAAACTAAGCGACAGCGCTAAGGGCACCTCCTGTGGGGTACGAACCTCGGCTTAGGGCGTCGCTGGAAGATGGCAGCAAGGGACTAGCTGGATCAGGATTGATATTAATTAGGGACGAATTTAAAGCTACAGGCTCAGCGGCGCGGGCTGGCTCGAGCAAGGGTCGGGAGGGGCGTCGATTTGGGCGTCGCGGCGGGCCTCGGCGGCGAGGGCGGTAGGACGGCGATCGGGTTTTGGGCTTATGTAGCGTGCTAGTGGCCTTACTACTCTCCTGGAGGAGGGTAGTGGCGTCGTCGGGGTCGATTAAAGTATGCCTTGGTCGGCGAATACTGCTAATGCGAGAGGGAGTGTAGCGGGCGGCCGCTGTAATCAGGGGGTTAGAATGTTTTATGCCGCAGTCGAAGAAACGCTTTGATAAGCGTTTCATGAACTGTTTTATGGTTGGCATTTTGAGGTCGACGTGAAGATCTATATTACGGACATAGAAGGGGGCACCCGTGACTCTCTGAGGAAACGGTTTTGGAGGGTCTGCATCTTATGGAGATGACGTGGGTGAGCGTGCGCAAATACAACGCAGGCATAGGTCATGATGGGACGGATGACTGCGGTATAGATGCGGAGCTTGCATTTGAGGGACAGTTTGCTACGGGCTGTCAGTACGAATTGGAGCCTGCTAAGAGCGAAGGAGGCGCGCGCGCGAACCGCCTTAATATGATCCTTAAAGGTAAGGTTCTCATCGAGGATCACGCCTAGGTATTTGGCTTGCTTCTCCCAAGGGATTGGCTTGCCGTACATAGTGATCGGGCTGGGAAGTGGGGGAGGGAGTCGACGACGTCTCGAGAAGAGAACCGCCTGACTCTTATCGGGGTTGACCTCGATTCTCCATTTCCGAAACCAAGCGCCTAAGACGTTTGCGGAGGTTTGGAGAGTACGAGCTATAGCGTTGGGACAGTGACCGGTATAGTAAACGGCAGTGTCGTCGGCGAAGAGAGCCAACTGAGCCTTTTTACTTTTTGGGATATCGCTAGTGAACAGCGTGAAGGCGAGAGGAGATAGTACGGAACCCTGAGGGACACCGGCGTGAATAGGATGAGGGGACGAGAGTGCTCCCTCGACGCGATAGCGAAAGGTCCGGTTCGATAAAAAGTCTCGTAAGATGAGCACGAGACGATCTGGCACTCCTAGTTGGTAGAGCTTGTATATCAAGCCGTTGTGCCAGACTTTGTCGAAGGCTTTCGCTATGTCGAAGAATAGCACACCCGTCGTCGCGTTGCGCTGCAGACCAGCGCATAAGTGCTCTACGATACGGTGGACCTGTTGGGTGCCCGAGTGTTGGCTACGGAATCCAAACTGCTCGTTGGGTATGAGGCTCTTTGCTTCGGCGTAGTCTTTGAGACGCTTATAAATAAGCCTCTCGTAGATTTTGCCGAGGACATTGAGTAAGCTAATAGGGCGGTAGCTGGAGGGCTCAGACTTTGGCTTGCCTGGCTTTGGGATACCGATGACGATGGCTTCTTTCCATGCTTGTGGGAAGATGTTGTTGCTCAAGGCGCCATTGAAGATGGCGGTCATAAGCATTATTAGCGGGGCAGGAAGGAGTTTGTATACCTTATTGGTAATACCATCCGAACCGGGGGCCTTACGAGCGTGGAGCCCTTTAATGATGTCGTGCACTTCGTCTGGAGTGACGGGAGGCAGAGGATCATCAGGGTCTTCGACGGGAGGGAGGGAGGCTCTTCGTTCGACTTCAGCGTCGACCTTGTTCAGGTGAGCTTGGTCTACTGGTTGGGAGCTGGGAGAACATTGGGACTCACTGTCGGCAAGACATTCAGCCTTATCGGGACTGTCGAAAGCGACACTATTGTCGGGGCGGATGAGAGGAGGCATAGATACCTCTTCTGAGGAACGCAATTTCCTCTGTAATTGCCAGAAGGCTTGATGAGTGGGCTCGAGTTCGCTGAGCATCTTGTTCCAGCCCTCAAAGCGAACCTCCCCTATGCGTTTCTTTACAGCACGCTGTAAATGGCGCATGTGGGCTTTGTTCGCGTCACAAGGGAAGGAGTCGTAGGCACGGATGGCCGCGTTCTTCTCGGTTATCAGGTCACGTACGTCAGCAGGTAGTTTCCAGCGATGGTCTTCCATCACCGGAACTTCCCGTGAACAATCCGTCAATACGGATTGTACGTGCTCTGTAAACGAGTCGATTGCGGCCGTCGTGTCGGCGACTGACACTAAGTGATCGGGGATGGTGTCTAAGTGAGGCGACGTGGTGGATTTCAGTCTTTCGCTTACTTTCCTCCAGTCGGTTATCGTCTGGGTCTGAGGGGGGCGGTTGGGGTCGATCGGGCCCGAGTAGGGTGCAAGATGCATGATTACAGGGCGGTGGTCAGAGTTTAGCTCGTGGAACGTCTCAATCGATTGCAAACGGAGGTTCACATTCTTGAGCAGCGCTACATCGAAAACATCGGGAAGGTGATTAGGATTACCTGGGAAGTGAGTCGGGCTCATTGGAGCGATGACGTCAAAGTTAAGGGATTCGCCTAACTTGAAAACTAACCTACCTCTGGTTGAAGTTGTGCTACTATTCCACGCCGGGTGCTTGGCATTAAGATCCCCCGCCAAGATGACGGAGTCACTCATACCGAAGAGGGCAGTGAAGTCCTTTTGGAGCGAGATGGGATCCTCCGGACCATTGTCTGGTGGAATATAAGCAGAGATGATGGTGATCGGTTGATGACCAGTCATGCCGAGCCGACAGATAGAGGTCTCCAGATGGGAGAAGAGAGAAGGTGGGTCGATAGGGATGCAATACAAGGATTTCCTAAAGTATATTAGTGTGCCGCCCTTGTGGCATCGAGACCTGTCATTGCGAACTAGTTTATAGTTGGCAATATTCGGGTTTCGGTGATGCGGGACTGCCTCTAACACAGAGGGCACGCCATTTTATAAGACGATGCCCCCACCTTGCAATCCCTCCACAACAACTCTGTCCGATGACGCACGGAAGTACGTCACGTGTTTACTTGATACAAAACACTAAAATGTGCTAAACCTAATAAGAATTACATTATAAAGTAACGAAATAATACAAGAATAATTGTCGTAAACAAACATTGGTAAATTCACAAAGTAAATGACTATAAAATTAAAGTAACATTGTCATAATTTGTTTTGAACAAAACCATCGGTTACAATTATTGAAATAAGTTGCCAAGAATCAAATAGTGCGTACACAGAGCACTTCATAAATTATGTGTCGATTTATTAGACAATAGTTAATAATAAAGATCACTTGTAATTGTTATTCATCTCCGACACATATATTTCAAAAGTGAATAATAATCTTTTTTTTATAAAATCTTTTCAAAAATGGTTTCGGTTTCATTACGTTTCATACAGAATCGCAAATGACTACACGAATCATTAGGTTTCTTCCAGTGAGCTTTTTCGTATTCACAGACTTATTCAAATGGGTCAAAACTGTACTTGGTCAATCTCTAACTCTTCAGCGATGTCGTAACTCGTCGTTTTGCGAGCTGCGTCTTTGACATCAAAATTCCCGTACTGAAAATGCTTAAACTTACTTTGTGCTGCTACTAACACTACGTTGAGTCGGAAATTAAATTAATTGAGTAATGTTGCAATATAGCCACTGTATGATATCCACTTTATTGGATACTCAATCTCGTTTAATCAAATCTTACATCTTATATAGAATCGTATCTAGCCGTCAAAGGCGACTGCCACAGATAATCTCAAAGCCCAAAACCCCATAATCTTGTTCGGATACATAAACATAACACAACACTTAATGTTATTAATTAATTCGGAAACATCCCCTTTTCAATCAAGCTACACAGTCCCTCAAATAGCAAGGCGTTGCCCTTCTACGTCGTGGAGTTTGATTTGACTCTACAGAGCTTCGCAAGTCTTTATAGTTGACACATGTTGGTGATTCTGATGCTGCATTTGATGCTGATGCAGTGGATTGTTCAATGGTGAAACCTGCTGACTCAGTATATGAAGGTTGATGATGCAACTGCGGAGGCGCAGTGGAATCCGTAAACTTTTCCGTCACCTCCATCCAGCCTATGTTCAGCATCCGAAAAAATAGAGAAAGAAATAGAGTTCACATCAGGCCTTTTACTGGGATGTCCCCAGTAAAAGGCCTGATGTGAACTATATTTCTTCTATATAATTTATCTCCAACCTTGACCATACGACCTATCATTTATGAATTTAGTGACCTTACCACAAGTCCATTTATAACTTATCTCAGGCTGAACCTGTACCATCACGTTTTGACCAACACTTACTAGGTCCTTCTCTGCAGTACCTCTATCAAAATGTTCCTTTCCATTCTCCTTTCTTTCTTTGATTTTCGCCGAAACATTAGGAACGATGGCTGGCTTGTGGTGACTCAATAGGCAAGGTAATCCAGTCCTGGTACGCCTAGAGTACAATTTCTAGACAAGACTGGTATCATCCATCTGAATTGGAATATTCCGTTGAAGTAAAGAAAACCATAGATCCTGCTTGGTCTTTAGGCTCTGTATTACCAATTTCTTAGCCATTTTTACAGCTGCCTCAGCTTTCTCATTTGAAGCTGGATGGTGAGGAGATGAAGTAACATGCTCAAAGTTCCATTTGTCTGAAAATGACTTTAAATACTCATTTACCAAATTATTAGCTTTGTCTGTACAGACTTTCTGATGTATTCCATGTCTAGCGAAATTCTTCTTGCAAATCAGGATTAGTTCACTTACTGTAAGCGTCGAGAGGCGATCCAACCAAAATAGTCTGAGTAATTGTCTACTGTAACAAGAAATTTTAAATCTCCCACTGAGAAAACATCCATTAAGATATACTGAAAAGGATATTTAGGAACTTCATGACTGATAAGTGATAAGCTGTGCTGTGATGGAGCTTGAACTGCACAAAATAAACATTTTTCCAAATAGCTTTTTAGATCCACAGACATACCAGGCCAAAACATATTTCCTCTAGCCAGTCGTAAAGTGCTCGCCAAACCGTTGTGACTGTCATATACTTTTTATAGCATCTCACTCCTTAAACTTTCTGGAATCAGTACCTGATTGTTTCTGCATATTAAACCTTCCGATGTGGATAATTCATGTCTGAATTTGTGAAATACTCTAAGATCTTGAGGTAAGTCTGATATGTACCTTGGAAATCCTTTTATGAAATACATAATTAATTTTTGTAAATTTGTGTCTTCATTTGTGTCCTTTTTTGTTCTCTCAATAAGTTTATCTGAAATTTTTAGATACCTAACTGCAGAAACTTTGCTTATTTTTTTGTATATTTGTTTGTATGTAATAGCTTGTTTGACATTAATTTTTAGCGGTTTTTTGGTTCAATGGGTAATGTTAGGGAAATGTTCCTTGAATCAAATATAAAACTCAGGAAAACGCATTCTTACTTGGGTAAGTTTGACTTTTGACATCATTGATAAGAAATCCTAAAAAAATATTTAATATCTGTACGACAGTCTTCCATTATAAAGTGGTCAACATGCAACGTGAATTTATTTAATTCTTTTAAACTAAGATCGAAACGATGTTTTCCATTCGGCTTACGTACTGTAAATATAGGTGATACGAATTGTTTGCCACACGGGATACATTGAGAAATAAAACCTGTTTCGAATAGCTCAGAAATGCAATCATCAACTATGTTAGTTCCTGTGAGCGTGTATGACCGACTGTATTAAAAGGTTCTTTAAAGGGGTTTATCGTATAAAACCACCCGCACCAAAATACAACACCACCTTCTTCTCACCCCAATCTTGTGTTCAGTCACTTAAAAAAATATTTCCCAAATGATTTGAATACACTAAAAGATTTGTCGTTTAAAACTGAAAGTCTTTTAGCTCAGGCATCTGCACAGAGAATGCAGACTTTAAGTTTGATAAAAATAAAACTATTACTTTTGACACAGGGATAATTCTAATGAAAATTGAAGATTTAATAAAAACCTCAAAGCCTACATTATACTCTACATTATACTCTACTCTACATTATAGAAAACCCAAAGGTTTGCCCAGCTTTAACCCTCAAACATTATATAGATAAAACTGCTAACATACGTTGTCAAGAAGAACAAAAAGTGCTGTCTCAAACTTTGTCACAGTGGGTAAAACAAATTTTAGAAAAGAGTGGCATAGATGTAAAATTGTATGGTGCGCAAAGTACAAGGCACGCAAGGCAAGGCAGGTGTGAATCTGGAAGCTATTCGAAATCCCGCAGGCTGGACCGAATCTTCGCATGTATTCCTAAAATATTATAATAAGAATATGTCTACCTCTAACGAAACTGAATTTATAGATGAACTCTTTAGATGATTATTTATTATTGTTGTTTGATTACATTTTTATTACAGACAGATAAGATTACGTTATGTTACAGTGCTAAAAAATAAATGAATAAAAGGAGTATTTATCGATCGCTTCAGGGTTTAATTTTTTAGATGCCCTAAACATCTGCATGCAAACTGTAATCATCTTCGGAGAGATACGAAGTATAATAAAGAGTCAAGCGAACTTACCTTGTGAAGTTTGATTATCTAATTATACGAGTGTCGTGACCGAAGATGATGATGATATGACAGTCCCAAAACCTATCGAAAAAAAAAATGTGGCTCTAAAAAATGTGAGTCAAGGATTGCGGCGGCGACGGTGGGTCGCACCGTATTGGTGAAAGTAGTCAATATAGTACTACCCGTTTCCAATATTTATTTATTATAAATACATTCAATAAGCATTTAAATAGCTTTAAAGGTGTGATTAGGACAGCATCAGCTCGCGTGCTGCTGCATGTAAACTGTAGTCATCTTCGGTCACTCAGACGATCCATATTTATCAACGGACTGAGCTATAAAGAACACAGAAAAAAATCAATTCGAATAACATGCATCATAAAAATACTTGGTAATGTTTTTATGATGCAATTTATTCGAATTGATTTTTTTAAAATCATAATAACAAGTAAACGAAGTAATTGTTCGAGAGATACTGATGAATTTTGATATAAGCCTTAATTACAGTTAAGCAAGATTATGTAGGTACGTAAATGTTGCACGAAAAAAATGAGGTTTCCTCAGTAAAGGTTTTAGTGCAAAGCAGTTGAAAATAATTATAAAACCTTTTCAGTTAAACTGATTTTCAAACGTGCTGTCGCAAAAACTCTAATCCGCTCGTAATAAGCAGCGTGGTGCTGACATCTGTATGACTTCATTCATCATCTGCCGTCATGCCTGTAATGTTGACAGAAACGTTCCAGTTAGACGCTGATTTATTTTCACTTAATGCTACGTTTTTTGTTTATTACTTATTCCTTTTTCTTTCTGTTTATTCTGGCAGTAACATGTTATAAACTTCTTGCTTATTTGATGTTTTAAAATTTCTCATGAATAAAAACTCGTCGAGATATTTTCTATTCAAAAAACACCTAATAACTTAATCTTTGAACATATGATAATCTAGCTTATGAGCGTAACTTATACAAAGGGTTGGCTTTGAAATCCCCTAACATAAATTAGTGTCTTTATCATTTACAATATACAATATAAGGACACTATATTTTTTTTTACATAATTTGGTAAGCTTATTTGAGATCATATAATAAAACCAAACAAGTGCGAGTTGAACCCACGTGGAGAGTATTCTGTACGATGAATATAAATGTTACTCACCAAAACATTTCACTCATAAAACGCTTTCACTGTTAAAAAGTTATACGTAATAGTTATAGCTACTTTAGATTAAATGTTTTAGGAAGGGTTTCATTTCTCTATGAAGGGTGCCCTATTTATTTTTATTTTGCGTTGATGTTGTACTCATATAACACAGACCTGTTCAAATCATAACCCTTACTTCTAGCATGGTCGGGTAAAGTAGGTATTTCTTGCACGCCAGCAATTACTTTCTTCATAGCCCACCAAAAAGAGTTTCTTCTTTTATGTTTATGCACATGCCAATCTACCTTTCACACCAAATGAAAGTAGGTATACCGATTATCTGTAATTACTATAGACTTGCCACTTCCTTTATGGGAGTTGGAGGGTGAAAGTTACTGATTTCCCATTTATTTTTTTGTTGTTGTGATGGTTAAACGCTGCGAGAAAAGGTAGAGGTCCCCCCCTGTTTTGTGATTTTGGCTCGTCTTGGTGTGAATTCGTACTCCTAGGGCGTCCCCTCCCGACGTCTCAAAATCATAATAATATTACGTTGATAATGTCCTATGTCTTTTTAGCCTGTTTCTGATTAACATTATTCAACAGTGCTCTTAAAGCGTGATCCTTCTTCACCATGATAACGCTTCACTACTCCAGACGGGCAGTCGATTTATTGAGTACGGGAGGTGCAGCCTGGCGCCTTGATTTTTATTATATTCTAAAAAATCAAAGTGAAACTTCGTCGCATTAACATTATAAACCCTGAAGACGCAGTAACTGCATTCGAAAGGACTCTGGTAGAGAACCCCAGGTAGTGCTTTCCACCAGGCAAGATTGGAAGACTCTTCCTTTTCAATGGAGGAGTGGTACATACACATTCTCTAAGCGACACATTATTGTTTTCTGACATGCACGCGTACAAAGTCGCGGGCACAGCTAGTTTCAAAATATAAATAGTATTCGTATAACACGAGTTGTATATTGTAAATAAATTACGTAATTATATTTACAACGTTTACGTAATATTTTTTTGCCCTCAAAAAGTATTTATAATGATTTTTCGCACTAATAACAATGTAATAACTATTTATAAGTAAATATTCAATAGACAATGTAGAAAAAAAAACTAATTTCACTAAAAAGCTAACAAGCACTCACTCGAGGACCACCCACGGACTACGCGTCTTCTATTTTTTTTTTTTAAGTCAGGCAAATTTTATGGTTTTGAATTACTTATTTGACTTAATTGTTACTGTCAGGCCAGAGAGTGAAACCACCCACAGACCATTTTTGTTTGTTTAGGGATGAACAATACAATTCATTTTCCTCAGAGGACCAAAGTCTTCTTAGAAGAAAACTTTCTGCAAGTATCAAAGTTACGCATTTGCGGTTCTGCTCCTAAATTCTCAAAATGAATGTGTCCCAACAGTACGAGTTTCATTTCTTTGTTTGTAGGTCATTGGACCGACACAGATGTAACATGAAATAAAAGAAGTAGATCAGAGAGACAGCTACAATTATGTACACAATGTATAATTGGTGTTGTAACTACACATTGATACAGTATTATGAACACAAATTGTAGATAATCAAAGCAATTATTGTCGATGTAGATGTACATCTCTTTGAGGCTTACTGTGCATTCACGAAATGTCGAGACTCTCGAAACTGCAAAGCACAACGAAATGCAAATCTGCATAATTTAATGCAATACAAATCAAATCATTTGACAATTTCAAATTCATCATTGTGTTGTTCGATCACATCACAACGGCAGTAAGTACCAACAGATTAATTGACTACGATGGAATAATGAACGTCTCCAGACTATTGACAGGTAGAGCTAGATTGTGGGCTGACGACTGGCTAGTGACTACTAGTACTTGGGAAGAATTAGGACGAAACATTATTATAACCTTTGAACCTTAAAATAGGTATTGCCGCTGTGTACTTATGTTCCGTGCGCATGTGTATGATGCATCTAAAGACCTGGCCGAGTTCCTCTTCAGGGCCTGGTTACTATGGAAGAGGGTTACCCAAGATAAACAAAGTAACGAGAAAGCGGTTGAAGTGGTACTAGGATCTGTAGGTGATGCCCGAATCAGAATCGAGCTTATGAATGCCAGAGCCACTGCAGTATCTGAACTCATATCTGTAGCATCTTTCATTCGCCTTAAAAGTACCATTCAACCTATTAATAACAATTTACCTACAGCCAAAAGGCCGCGTTCAGATAATAATGACATTCCTATTTGTACTTTCTGCAAGTCTGTGTATTTATAAATTAAGTCCGAGACACTCTCTTAAGTCAGAGAGAAATTTTAAGGAAATTAATTTAATGACTGTGCCTTCTCAGTATATTTTTGAAAATCTTTTATATGCCTATAAACCATAAAATTGTTTAAAAAATACAGTGATATCCATAATATAAACACTAGGAACAAACACTAATTTGTTGTACCTACAACAAGGCTCAAGAAAATAGGTGGCTCGTTCAGATGTCAATGTATACGCTATTATAATAAACTTCTAGGCCACGTTCAAGATCTAAGCCATAATAAATTCAAATCATTTATGAAACGTACATATGTAGTGCTAGAAAGCTTTTTACACCGTTAAAAATAATATTGAGGACAAAAAGGCTTGTGACTGACCTGCTCCAATTTTTGCATACTGAATGTGGTTTTTTGTTTTGTAACTTTTGTTTTATTTTTATATAAACTTTGACATTTCATGATTAATACACAATGACATGAATATTTACTTTGTGAAGTATAATATTATTATTACTTTAACCATTATGTGACGGCTTAGTGGCTTATATTTTTTATTTTTTATCTGGCATTTTGAGTACTTAATGCGGTCTAACCAAATGACCTTTCTTTCGTCATTAAGCTCCTTATGTTTTGAGTTGAGCTGCACGATTACTGATAATTGAGTGCACTGACCACTGGTCCACTCAATCTATGTGGTTCTTTCCTCAAAAGACCATTTCAGACATCAAACCACATAGTCTTCACATGATCTGACCAAGATTATGTCTGGACTTTAAAAGAGACTGTGACCTCTGAGTTTGTTTCTGCCTTTCTTCTCAGAGTAGTCAGATAGGAAACGCCGATCTCATCTAGCTTAAAAATTGTTTGACGTGTAAAAGTGTTTGTACAAACCTACATACAGAAATAAAATCATTTATCAGTTAAGGAAGTCAGTCACTTGGTTGACACTTCGGAAAATACTCTCGTCAATTTACCTGCAAAAACTCACTTTCTGTTATATGTCCGGTCATACATTCGACACTTGATATAAACGTCTAAATTCCCGCCAGGTGAGTACTTCTACTGACAGAGATCATACACGTGTGAATAAAATTGCTAGCTTAAGGCTTACAAGTTAGTATGATAGGTGGCTCTGTGCTACTTTCGATACTGAGCAGAGTTCTCTCTGCTCCACTATCGTATAATGCGTAAGACTATTGCAAACAGACTACCTGGTCGTAGGCATGACAAAGTTAATAATATGCAAGGAATAGGGTCATTCCTTGCAGACAATTAACTGATCAGATTGTCTTTGTCTGGCAATTTTATTAGAATGGTTTGGTCCTGGAGGGTCCGCTATTTAATTAAACTTACATTGTTAATTATTGCGAGAAACGTGAACCTTGGTCTGCTCATGCTTGCATAATAAATCCACAAACTAAATGTCATCAAAAGAACCTTGTATATTACTTAGCTTTACAAAATAACAACTAAGTTTACCCAACAGCTTCATGAATTTTAAATGAGAAACCCAATAACAATATCAGTTTTGAGCGACCGAAACGATGTAAGAATATGGCTTTTACGTGTTAATAGTTAAGTTGTATCAAGCTTTAGTCGAAAGGCTCTCACGCACGACAAAGTTTATACATAGATTGTTATCTATTCCTCTACCAACACTATGTACCCACAATAGCGTCCCTCTCTCTCTACTGACTCAATAGCCCAATTACTGCGCTCTTATCTTTTGCTCTCGATTTAAAATCCACTCTCTTATTCAGTAGATAATCGTTGTGACTCGATCCCTGTTTTCATCTACGAGTAGTCTAATATAGTCAATGATTTTGACAATCAGATTAGAGATCCCGAGCCGCAATCTGTTTGTCTGTCATCTGAACACTTGGGGCAGTAAACCTTTAGTTTGTGATTCTGTGCTTCTGAATAGTTCTCTTAACTTAGATGTTTGTTCAAAACAAATGTGAAGTGGAGTTCGATTTCGAACCATATTTGTAATTGTCATATATAATTTAGTTTTACAGATTTAAGTAGCAAGATACTTCTCTATCTTTAATGCGGTATGTACTACTAAATCTGCATTAAGTATGTGAATGTGACAGCGACAGGCTTACTTTAATGCTAAATCAAAATCACCTCCTTTCATAAATGAGTAGTATACTTTCAAAACCCGCTAAAACGTTATTCGAACAAAAACAATGTTTTATTTGAATAGGAAATTTCTTTGATGCTACTTTAGGTGGCCTTTGTCAGTTCCACTCAAATTCCACCAAAACCCTCTCAAATAAGCTTACAAAAATGCAAGTTTGTTGCAAATACCGCTTAAACATTCCCAGTTTCTTTCAAATTCCGCTAAAACGATATCGCCCAATCACAGCGCGGCGTTCCTATCACGTGACACTAAAAACAGTATGGCGATTCTATGCAACAGAGTGAAAACTGTTGCAAATTCCGCTAAAACAAGTGATGTATTTTGCAAATCCCACTATAATCAAATGTTCTCTTCAAAAACCGCTAAAATAAAAATAGTTTTGTGAATATTTCCGATTTATTTGCAATTTTGACAATAAAAACCTGTTTTAGGGCATTGCTATACTCAAAAAATGGATACTGCACAGAAAGTTCTGTATTGTAACTAGTACAAAATAAGTAGCGGTATTTTTTTTAATTTGCCGTCATTAAGTAAAAAGTGCTTTAGCGGGTTTTGAAAGTAGACTACTCAAATGTATAAAGTCCATATATGTTTACATTCAATCTCTTACGTTTAGTATCAGATTAAAGTTTTTGTTGCTTGGAAACTTCTTGGTAACTTATATCGGCTGAGGAATGCCAACTATCAAAATAACACAAACAATAATTTACAACAATAGAATAGAATTATAAGATTCTTAACTATGTTAGCCAATGTATTTCATATCAAACATGGTTACGAACTGTAAATTAACTGGGTCTTTGAATTTAGTATTGGTCTAGCGACTATCGACGTAGCCGTTCGTAGCATTTCGTAGCAAGACGCGGCGTAATGGCTCGTAGCAAGACTTAGCGGTTCGTAGCACACCGTATCTGACTGCATAGAAATCGATAACAATGAGCTTCCAATGCATAATAATCCAATCGCTTTAATCGGAAAGATTGCCGACAAAATCAATCTATGGCATTTTTTTTTTTACTTCGTCTGTTAGAATACACACAAGTTATTTTAACATTCTCTGCAATTTAAGTTTTTGAGACTGAACTTGTTCGATTTGAAATTTATAACTTGATAAACGGCATTCATGATCCTCCCTTAGGTTAACTCTCTAGCATAAAGAATAGTATGCGTACAGAGTATTCCATAAACCAGTAATAATTGACACACTGGGAAATTTTGTACATTCAAATTATCATCTAAATTTACAACTGTGTGACGTTTTGTGTGCCTACTAAAAGCCTCACCATCTAGCGAATTTATCAAATTACTACCAGCTTGCGTATCAAGACTAGGCACAATTGGAACGTGATTCCATTTTTGTGAAGTGATATAATATTATGATTAGGGAGGGTTAATAATATAAAGGGTGGCAGGTACCTGTTACCATGGATTCAACACATCATTCTGGACCAAAAAAATGCTGTTCAAAAATATTTTTATGAACAGATTTTTTTTCTATCCGACCAGAAACTACGCTACGGTCTAGAATGTGCTGAATTTGCTGTTTTGCACATTTTGCACGTCGATGTCCCACCTTATATACAATATACTAGAGTATAAGACTGTGTGAATATTCAGAACCTTCGAAGTAGATAAAACATAACACCTAGTTAGTGACGTTTATTGCAATAGAAGTAGTTAGATAGGTACACTACCACTGCTGAGACTTAAGAGTTACTTATGACTAACCTTAATATACTACCCAATTTCTATTCAAAGCAGAAACGTTATCGTGTCAATCTAGGGTGACTCATCCGTTGTCTTATGATCATCTAGTTTGAGATTAACTATCATGTTACCCAGTAATTGGGTTGTGGAGATGAGATAGGCAATCGCTCCATGTGATTTTGGCAGTCAGCTTCATCCAGTTTTAAAGCCAAACCTAAGGTAAGTTTGGCTTTCCAACTGGATGAAGCTGACCCAGTTAGGATTAGGTAGGGTTAGGATTAGGTCTCCAAATGATTTATTTATACCTTACTAGTCAATATTGTTATTTTACAACCACTTCAAACCTTGATATAGACCTTGCTTATACCGTATATTTCTTAATTATTGTACTACTGTAAAAGTCTTACGTCGACGTATGTATGGGGGAATTCATAAAAAAAGCACAGATTTTCGTTATGCACTTTGTATTGTCTCACATGCACAGTTATGGTGAGGGCACAAGCAGATAGATAATAGTAGAAGGAGAAAGAGTCACGGTATAGCACAGCATACAAATAAGCTAATTTATTACGACTAGCTAGATCGTTAATAATAAAATTAATTGAGTGTCTGTTTGTTTGTTGAAAACTAAATTATACAAAAAAAATATCATTCTTCTTTACCATATTTTAAGGATATTAAATGTGCAGCCGTGGTGGCCCAGTGGTAATGGCCGCGACTTACGAGTTTTAGGTCGTAGGTTCGAACCCAGACAGGAGCTTTACTTTGAGTAAAATTATTTCATCACCACTACTCTCAAAACGGTGAAGGAAAACATCTTGAGGAAACCGGCATGTCCTAGAACAAAAAATTCGACGACATGCGACATCTACCAACCCGCACTGGGCCCGCGTGGTGGATTACGGCCCACTCCCTCTCACAGAGAGGAGACCTGTGTCCCAGCAGTGGGAACATATTGGGCTGATTATGCAAATGTGCATTCCGCGAATGTGTGGAGGCCACCACACTACTTTTCACTAAAGTCGGTGTTATTCGTATGAAAAATACTGTCGCAAAAGTGTGATTGATTTCCTAGTACTCGAAGGAAATGAGAACGGATCGTGCGCTGAATGTTACGTATATATCATACTCCGAGCTTTGATATAAAATCGATAAGAATTACTCGGTTACAGGATTTAACTGAATTTACCAATATTCATGTGTTTAGGTTCGAGTTTATAAAGAGGAGCAGATCACACCCATCTTATTAATGGATTAGGACTTCTTTTGTATATGAATCAATTAAAATGCGCATTTTTTTTTTGTGTGGGTATTCATCAAATGACTTCTCCAGCTCTGGGCGGTGCGGGACGGTGGTTCAGCAGAAAACCAAGCCGTGTTCCTTCAGTTGCCTATGCCTAACGGACCCGATCAATAAGTGCTGACATCTATTTTAGGTGTGCATGGAACACAACGCGCCGTTGACCCGGGCCTGGTCCTTACCGGACGGCGAGCTACCCATCGCTCGCCGTCCTCGAGTCACGTCTACGGTGGCCGGGAATCTGCTGTCGATTCGCGACGCCCAGGGCGTCTGCTGCAGCGACTAGGGGCGTGAGGGCGCAAGGGTTGCCTCTCTCCGCCTCCTCCTCCCGAAAAAACCGTATCTGGTGTGGACTTGTGTCAGGCGGATAGTGAGGACGCCGTGGCGCCTCTCCAACCACTCCTCAAATAGGGGACTTATCGCCACATTTGTGGCGTGCACCTCCATGTCGCCATCAGATCCCGCCGGAGCTCTGTCCGCTGTGCCGTGATTTCTCGTGGCAGCGTAGTAACACGTTGGCGTAATGCCTCCTCGCGCCACTTCATGCCTTAATAATAAAAATTAAAAGTTTTAAATATATTTAAATTAAGTGACTTAGGCCAAGGTACCTAAGTCACTTAATTCCTGAAATTATACCGTGCCCAAATTGTTTCGAAACGTGCCACTAATGGCACGCGTGCCATCGGTAGCCCATCCCTACTATAGATTGACCAAGACGGGATGACACTAACAGCTCACTCCACGCAAGTCTTCACGGTGAGATTTTCACAGAATCGTCATGCTGGTCAAAATATCATTCATATTATGCAATCAGATCAACTTATCTCAACACTAAAGGCTGAATTCATCAATGAAACTGAACGCGTTAAGCTCATTTAAAACGACTTCAAGAGCTGTCAGTGTCAATATTCCACAGAAAATAATGACTATGGTGCCGATTCTCTTGTACACCGAACTAAACTAACTAAACTATCACTAAAATTCCTTACTTTTTACTATGAAAATCTTGAAGCTATTTTGCGAAAAAAATCTCTAAATTTAAAAATAATTTTGACACAACTGTAATGGAATTTGACAATCGCGAGTCCACGTGTTTTTTTTCCTTTTGATTTCGCAACGTCTTTGTTAGAGCCGGAGGCAGCCTGGGGCAGCCTCGACGTGTTTTCTATGGAAGTTTTGACTTTTTGTGTGAAAAATATAAAATAAAAATATCTACATGTAGAGATTTGGTGGTTTCGTGGAGGCGTTTGTGACAAGAGAATCGGCACCACTGTCTACTCTTGCACGTAGTTTATGTACTGATCGCATTCAGTTACATGGGTAAAATCATCCCTAAATATGTCTGATTTGTAGAACGATTGAATTTCCGATCAACTGCAGTTTTCAAACCGACTGATCAACTGGCCAAACTCCATCAACGAATGTTTAATGTCGTCAGTCACTCCACACACTTCAAATGTAGGGTAATGAGTAAGTGCATTTCTAATTTCAAAATGGAAACTGTCTTCCAGAATGTGGCCATATTTTCGTAGGAAAGTAAGAATTCTTATGTTGTAAAAAGATTTACATAATATTCTTAGTGCAATTTTAGTTACGCTAGAATCAGATATACACTTTAGCTCCAGAAAATTTGTTTTAAACTTCCGTAAAAATATGATAGAGGCAGTGCTGTAATTTATGTGGTACAAGATCGGTAGCAAAACATAATAAATTAGTTATTCGGTCACATCCCCGAGGAAACGTCGTGACCGAATATAAATAACCTACCCTTTTACTAACGAGAATAGTTTTTTTCAAAAAAGCTCCTTCTGGTTGAAAAAAGGAGACACTCCTCATCCTTTATATCAGATGAACCTTTTAAAGTTAAAGTTATTGTGAGACTGAGCTCAAGCAGAAAGACTTTGAAACATCAGAAAACTGGTATACAACTGCAACCTTTTAGTCAGGTAAAAGCTGTAGACGATGCTTTGATTAGACAAGAAATCATAATATGGAGTGATTGGTCGTCTATATCAGGTACAAGGGTTATAAACGGATATTAATGAATTATTAAGAACTGTCACAGCTAGTATTTGAATGCAAATAATACATTGTCGTTCGTTCGTCAGAGGCTGGGTAATACGGTGTAAATCTAATTGCTAGTTTTTACTAGCAATCAGATTTCTACCACACAACACACATTTAATTTATTTACATTTTACTCCTATTACTTGAGCTGCCAGTTTAGTTTTTTAAGCTAGCAGCTTAAGTTATAGGGATAAAAATGTTTTCAATTTCCCTATTTCGGAGTTGTGGAGATCGCAAATACAGATAAACCAATTTAGAGTGAATTTATCTCATAAGCAAACTTGAGAAACATTCAACCACAATACCAATAACTTTTTTTAGCTTCGTCTGACCCTTTCCGACAGACTAATTTATGACTCTCGCAAGCTGTTAATTATATTAAACAAAACATTTTGGGTTCGCGGATAAGGAGAAGGTACCTGAAAAGATACTTGCTTAGGTTTATGATATTGGGAAGAAACACTTAAATACTTAAATAAAAAACGCCGCTATTTTGGTACAAACGAAGAATAAGGCACAATCTTGAAACGCGTTACATAACATCCAAAGTATTCACGCGATCATACTCAGCTAAGGTAACAAAACAAAGCTATGGTGGACCCATGTCATGTGATCACAACGTGGTTTGAAATAGTTAGTCAGTACCTAATCAATTCTATCAAATAAACGCGTTGGTAGCTACAGCAGCTACTGGTAACCGGAACTTGTTGAGATGTTTGTATTTTTTAGGGTTCAGCACGTCCTAATGAAAAAACGGAACTCTCTAGGACCTCATATGTCTATCTGACTGTCTGTCTGTCACAGTCAATTTGCTCCGAATATACTGGACTGATTAAGTTGAAGTTTATTACACATATTATGATTTTCTGTTACCCAAACACGGTCTCGTACCTTAGAAAAATTAATTTGAAATATGGGGATCACTTTTGGGGGAAAACTAGGAAATTAAAAAGAAAAGTTTTGCAAACTGTATCGTGTGATAAATCAAATGAATTTGGCTTGTTGTGGGGGACCAAATACATTTTTTATATAATTTTAAAATAAACAGTTTTGTAGTTACTTATCTAAAAAAAAATATCTGTTATCTCCGCAACTACTTAGATACCTTAATTTTTTTTTAAATACAGAAATTAGTTATTTACTTACAGATTCTATTAGGAACACCTATAAGTTTACTATGGTCTTAGCATACCATGGTAAATCTTTCAATATTGTTCGCACAAACTTACAATTGCAGTTGGAATGTATGAGAGAACATGTTTTTCAACTACAATGTCAAGGTTGTTCTTGGGATCTTGAGACACGGTAATTGCCCGCCAAGACGAACAAAAAACAAAAATCAGGGGCACTACCTACATATTCTTGAAGCGTTTCGTCGTTTGAATACCTTCATACATAGCTTCGGCCTCGATAATGCTAAAGAGCACAAATTCTCAAGATATAATATGTATATTAAGCAGACTTGTAAAACTCACGAATTTTTATGTACCTAGCTTTTATTCTTTTGATTTTATGAATACCAAAAATAGGTCTGTTTAAGTCTTGGCGACTTACTTTACATTAAATATTTTTGGTGGGTAGCATCATTGTACGGAGCCCTCTCTACGCGAGTTTAACTCGCACTTGTCCGGTTTTGTGATGAATTTTACGTGTTAATGGACCTGTTTAAAAATAACGTACTAATAATAATAAAACTGTAACTTCTTGAGTAATTGCTAACTGCACTCACAGGTTTTGGAAAAATGGTACAGTCAGCTAGGAAAACTTTGATTCTTACATTTCATTTCATTGTTGCTATTCGATGCAGTTTAGATTCCGATAGGGATTCAATGACACTTTTGGACCAACTGAGGTTAGAGTGAAAATAAAACAGAAATCGCATGAAACATTGCTCATACCTCCATTTCGTTGTGATCAATAATCTTATCCTCGTACTTTTACGACGTTTGCTATTAATTATTAAAAGAATTAGTTCATCAGTTGCCCTAGCCTTTTTCTACTATGTATGTGTAATGTTCTAATCTAACTGGATGCAGTTGAAAAGTTTTACATAGAGCCATTGCCTCCTCTACAACTCACTGGGTAACACTTAACCCATTGGTAAGACTACCTTTTGACTTTTGACTTGACCAGCTTTTGACTACCCGACTACTATATATGTAGGAAATATGTCGTCCTTCTGGGGTCCAACGTGATGAACCACCGAGCTGGGGTAGGTTTGTATGTTTAGGTCCAATTGGGGGTACTTCCAAACTATACGGTTAAACGAACAACACCAAACCAAATTACTCATTTGTTAGTCTGAACACCGGCCACCCACGGAATAGAAAAAACAAGTTAAAGTGCCCACGCAGCTAACACGCGCGTGTCACAATTACGTGGAAAATATGTAAAATAATAACAACCTTCATCCGTTGTGATAAGACTTAATTTTGAATGAACAAAAAAATCAACTTCGACGAAAAGCTTATTTGTTGTTCATACAAAATTAAGATTTAGATAAAGAAGTTACACCATTATACAAACTTGCTGTCTATACACGGTGCCCCCAACAGCATGACCACACCATATAAACGAGTTTTCTGTACAGGAAGATAGACAAAATGACAAATGAATCTTAGAAATCTGTCAGGTTATCTAATCTCTCTTTTATTTTGTCGATTCTTCCATCCACAAAACCGGTCATGCTAAGGGTACTGGAGAGGAAATTCAGTAACTTATGTCACGTTCTTCTGAAATCTTGTAATAATATGTAATGACGGCGCGAGGTATTTGCACGTTACCTGTTTCTATTAAACACTCTTACTGTTAATGTGTTTGCTATAAGTTTTTTGTAATACCTATTTGCTTTTATGTTTGCAAAAAAAAAGTTTAAGTATAATCAATTCAGTTAACTTTTGTAGTAAGTAGGCCAAAACAAACAAGCAACAAATAACATTTATAAATTCGATCTCTGAAAGGGTGCGCAAAGATCTGTCTATTTGTGTTAACCTTTTTCTTTTGGAAAAGCAGCTTATGTGCCATACGTATGAAGTCAACTCAAGAATTTTCCACCAGTAAGGATATTGAAATATTAAAAGACTTTCACTTCACAAACGGGGTAAGGCTCTTGTACTTAAATAAATAAATAGCACAAAGTTCGAATCAATATTTACCTTGGAAGTAAACTCTCGGAAAAAAAAAACATTTATAGTCGCTCAACACACTGGCCATCGTACGTATGGTTTATTTTTTACACAAATGGCGAACAATACAATCACATACTCGTCCCAAGACTATTACTATTTTTGTCAGCTAGCCGAGGGCCTCGGATGACGAGGGTAGTTCTATATAAATATATTTCTTATTGTTTAACACTGACATTAACATCTAATGTTTTATCAAACACGTGTCTCGTGTTTTTGGGAAAATACAAAAAATGCTATGCTTTTTATTCTTACTGCCATGGAATCTGATTTATGTCACAAATAATTTTATTTCTACAATATTCCACTTACATAACTTTAGTTTTGTGTTAAATCAATAAATGTGAATGAACACTCGATACCTTTTTTGGAATAATGTTACGACGTACTAATACGATTCGAAGTTTAAACATGTTCGGGATAAAGTTTGTAAGCAGTATTAGTTATTAACTTAGCAGAGAAACACATTACAATATGTAGAAAGTAAGTTGAAACTTATTCAAGTTTAATTCAGAAATGTCGGTCGTTCTTACATTCAGTCCTTCATCAGATTCAAACTCAGAACTACTAACGTCAAAACTTGATAGAACCCTTCCCAAGATAATTGTTGTTAATCTACCTTACTTTCATGGCTGGTTGTTAATACGGCTTCAAAATACTGTTTGTGTTTACTTTCCATATTTAACGTTATTTAACTTTGTAATGAACATTTCTCATCGTGCCAGGATAATCGAAACATAGGGTCATGAGCTGTGTAGGGTGAAAGCTGCAATTTACTGGGTACTCTTCATTGATCTGAATGACCCTGGCTGCTGAGAGTATATCATACTCACTCTAATGTCTTGCTGAAGGTGGCGCATGTGTTTGATCATTTTTGAGTTTGTCCGCGCCTGTGCGCGCGTGGTTGTGGGCCGCGACTTGAGAGTTGTAGGTCGTTGGTTCGAACCCAGATAGGCGATTTATTTGTGTAAATTATTTTATCACCACTGCTCTCAAAACGGTGAAGGAAAACCTCGTGTGGAAACTGGCATGTCCTAGAACCAAAAATTCTAAGACGTGTGACATCTACCAACCCGCACTGGGCCCGCGTGGTGGATTAGGGTCCACTCCCTCTCTACGAGAGGAGGCCTGTGTCCCAGCAGTGGGAACATTATAGACTGATTATGTTCTGTTATGTATGTTGCCGCTTAATGTTCTTTGTTAAATAATCGAAGATATGTCTGTCAATCTGTTTTGACACCATATTGAGCGAATGCAGGGCGCACGTCAGTGTCGCGTGCTGCAGCAGGTTGGCGAGCGGGCGGCACCCACAGCAGCGGCGGTCGCCTCCGTCGCCCCACGTGCCCATCAGGTACATACAACCCCACCGTGCGTAGAACACCTGGGTAATTTTACCACGCATAATTTTAAACAAGTAAGTGGCGAGAGCTACTTCCCTTCTTACTTCCAGTTTATAATAGCCTACCATGCCCAACACAAATAGAGTAGGAGACATCAGTGGATAACCTGGTTACACACCATACTGCTTTAAGTACAGGAATCTTACAAATTTGTTCTGGATCCGTTCTAGTATAAGTTTGTACTTTGGCGACCAGACGACAGCATTGCATTCCAAATGACTTTATACAAGCGCTTCGTACATCGATCTCAGAGCACCGATGTTCGTGAACTGGTTTCCTAGCCGTAAGACCAACCCTAAATTGCGGTATGCTTTTTTACAAACATCAGTGGTATGCTTACGGAAATTTAAATCAGTTGTAAAGCGCACGCCCAAGTCCTTACCCTCTGAGACACGTTGCAGTTGGATTCCATCCATGCAATATTGATAATGATCTGGGTCGCGCGCACGGGTAAATGATAAAACCGAACATTTGGCCACATTGAAATACAACCTATTACTACGACTCCATTCTAAGACCCTATTAATATCCTGCTGCAGTAGGTCATGATCAGTTTCCTGTTTTATTTTAAGAACTATTTTTTTTGGAACGAAGCTCTCTACAGTAGCTTGCGGCAGGAGTTAACTGCTAGAAGTAGTCATGCGAAAAAGCGTTTATACATGAAAAAGATGGCGTCTGCGATTTTAATTTAATTTTTTGTTTTTCATAGTTTCCAGATTGCTCAAGCCGATAGTGAAATTCAAATGTAAATCGAAGATGGCTTTAACGTCTGAAGGATGTTCTAAAGACGTCTGCGTAGTTTTGCAAGCCATATTCTTTGACCTTATTTAATTAAAATAAGCAGGTACTTACTATTGAAATCCACAAGACAAACTTCAAACAAATAAAATTTGCATGTATCTGCTAAATTTCTGACAGTAAGCCATTCTGAATTTCTGACCGTAAGTCAATTTGAATGTACAAAAAACATCTTACGGTATCCATTGTACATAGTGACAAGAAATGTTTTGTTTTTTTTGTTTACATAGTTTATAAAAGTAGTTAACAAAAGCGTGTGTTTTGTATGATAGGCTAAAAATAATTTAATGATATTGAAGAGGGAAGAACGGAAAGTGAAACATTTGTTTGACTATTAATTAAATACTGTTGTTAATGCCATAAAGACTACAGTTAACCATAGCTTATACTTATCATCAAATCCACAATCTAGTTCTGAAATAACAAATTGATTAAATTTGCTCAAATTATTTTTTTGAAGGAATTCGAGGGTAATCTCATATTTGCTTACACATAACATAATATCACGCAGCTATATCCCGCAGAGTTGGGCAGAGGTGTACCTTTAGTACACCCATATTTCACCAGTTACGTTAAAGTCCCAATCACAACGAACTAATACGACTTTTGACGGCTCAAACATATTTGATGGTAGGTATGACTCATTTTCAGCTCCCCAAATTACTTCCCAATAAGTAATTCAATTATTGTTAGAGACGAACAATATAACCGCTGTAAGCTACTTACAGCTGGCTTTACTCTATCTATGTACATCTCTCTTTTTCATCCTCTCCACAGAATTGAGACAGTCACCACGAAGCAGCATCAATACGTTGTGTGTTTGTAAACAAACGTTTACCGTCCTGAAGTTGACTATTGAATTATCATATATTTTTACAATGTTTGTAAATATGTGAGCACAATGTACCTATCACGTGATTAATTTATCTGCCTTTGCTTTATCTTTAATTATTTTTACCAATTGTGGTATAGTATTTTTATTCTTGGTGCGTCGTCTTCACATGTAAAAATATAATAAATGAATACAAAATATTGTAAAACATGGTAAAAGAGTAAAGGTGAAGTTTCTTGCCCCTTCTTCTCTATACGAAAATACCTTTTGGAAGGGGCGCTTAGAATCAGTTATATTTTTAATGTTAATGTTGACGTTCAAAAGTGCGTTTTATGGGCCTATTTGAAATAAATGCTTTGACTTTGAACAAACGTACTTCTCCAGGTTGCTCGCCGCCGGCTGTCCACATGGACACCAGCGAGCCTTCTCCTCGCCCGACCTCGCCGTACTTAATCTCGAGCGACGACCAGAGCTCCTCCCCCTCTTCCGACGAAGGCGTCTTTAAGACGGTCGGCTCCAAAAAAAGGAGCCTCAAATCGAGTCCTGACACAAGGACAAAGAAGCCGGCTATAGAAGCCACCTCCGCTCCCGTGGCTCCATCCGCCACCGCCCCCTCTCAGGCCGCCTCGGCCTCAACCTCTTCCCTCAGCCACAGTGCTGCCAAGCCCGCTGCCCAGCCTTCTGCGGCAAAGAAAATCGCCCCCCCTCCCCCTGTGTACATCCAGGACAAGGGGAAGTGGACAGACGTGTCCAAATGGTGCACCGACCTGCGCATAGGCTACACCAGCGCGAAGTCTACCCAACAGGGTATTAAGGTAACCGTCCCGACGTCAAACGACTACAGAGAGCTTACGAAGACTCTCCGTCTTAGAGGTGTGTCCTTCCACACCTACGCCCTCCCCGAAGACCGTCAAGTCCGAGTCGTGATCCGTAGGATCCCGAAGGAGATACCCGCGGAAGATATAAAAGCCGACCTTCTGTCGCAAAACGTCCCCGTTGCGGAAGTCCACCGCATGCACCGCGCCCGAGGCAGGGTACCGTTCGATATGGTCCTAGTTGTCTGCCCTCCTACTGAGGGTCACCACCCTATTTTCAACGTCCGTTCCGTCTGCAACCTCACCGGCTTGCAGATCGAGAAGCCGTTCAAGACCGGTGTCATAGAGCAGTGTCACCGCTGCCAACTTTACGGGCATTCGCAGATGCACTGCCACGCGAAACCCAGGTACGTCAAGTGCCTGGGCGATCACGGCACTGCTGATTGCACCCGACCTAAGGACCGCACCTTGTGCACAGAGCCGCCTAGCTGTGTGCTATGCGGCGACTCAGGCCACCCGGCCAATTATCGTGGGTGCCCCAAGGCCCCCAAAACATCATCTCCCAAACTGACGAAGCGTGCAGACGCCCGCCAGCAAAGGGAAAGCCCCCGCCACGCCCACGCGTGGCCTATCACACAGCATCAGGAGCGACTCAGTCCTCAGAGGCCCTCGCCCTGGAACTACTTCCACCATCAGCAGGCTTTTCCAGCTTTAGCTCCTAGACCCGTTCCTGCGGCCATCCCTCCACTTATGGACCCCCGCATCCGCGTCAACGCGCCTCCAGGCATTCCTGTGCCTCTAAACAAAGCCGCTCCGGCCGCGTCAGCTCCGCCCGCAGCCACCCGGGTGGTCGGTCAGAACCCGATGGACGCGTTTAATGTCATATCTAGTACATTCACGGCCTTCCATACCCCTCGTGTCAGGAAAATGGCAAGTGAAATTGTTGCCGCCAGAAATGCCGGCAACATTTTCATGATTCAGAATATCTACAATGCGTACCCGGACATTACGCAAGCCCTGATGTCCTTTAACAATCAACCCAACCCTAATCATGGATAAAGGAATCCTCGCGCGAGCCAAACCCCGATCCCTAAAGTTAGGTTATTTCAATGCCAATGGCATCCTGCGACAACGCGCTGAAATCAGCGAGTTCCTCCGCGACCACCACATCGACATCCTCCTTGTTCAGGAAACGTTCCTTAAACCGAGTTACCGAAATCCGTCAATTGCAAACTATCGTACAGTTCGCAATGACAGGACGCGTTGCCATAAGGGCGGTACCCTTATCTATTACAAAAAGGAGCTATACTGCATTCCCATAGACCCTCCCACACTCTCACGATTAGAAGTGTCTTGCTGTCGGCTTGGCATGACAGGTCATCAACCGATCACCATAGTTTCGGCCTACCTCCCCCCCATTAATACTTCGGAGAACTTCCAACTCCTTACTGAAGATCTTTCTGTCCTTTTTAGCCTGAGTGACTCCGTTATCATAGCGGGTGATCTCAACGCTAAACATCCCTCCTGGAATAGCACCAGGACCTCTTCCAGAGGGAGACACTTGTTCAACCTCTGCTCCTCTCAGAATTTCGATGTCATCGCGCCGATGACTCCCACTCATTTTCCCCCCGATCCCAATCACACCGCCGATGTTCTCGACGTGGCGCTCCTACAGAACGTCAACCTACGGTTGGACTCTATAGAAGTGGTACAAGAGCTCGCTTCCGATCACCGTCCAGTAGTCATGAAACTGGTCCCCCGCATAGGTCTGCCCGATTCCACCCAACCCCTTCCCAACAATGTGGTAACGGACTGGAGGAGAGTAAGCGATCGCTTAAAATCCACCACGTCCCCCCATTTGGACCCAATCCCCAATCATTTTGACTCTATCGCTGACACGACGGCCGCGATCGACTCATTCACAGCTCACGTACAATCAGTCCTGAACGATTGTTCAAGGGAAATTCCAGCGACGGATGACCGTCGCTGGAAGTTGCCGGACGATGTACGCGAACTGTTGAATGAGAAGAACGCGGCTGTCCGTGCCTACAGCAACTTCCCCTGCGACGCGAACAAAGCCCATATGCGTTACTTACAGCGTACTGTAAGAACACGCATAGAGGAGCTGCATACCGCCGGCTGGGACAAGATGTTGAGCGAACTAGAGCCCACCCACCTAGCCTTCTGGCAACTCCAGAGGAAGCTCAGATCCGGAGAAATAGTCTCCATGCCCCCCCTGATCCGTCCCGACAAGACCATCGCCTTCGATGATGTCGACAAGGCTGAGCTTCTAGCCGACAGTCTAGAAGCCCAATGCTCGCCTAGCTCTCAACCAGTAGACCAAGCTCACCTCTCTGAGGTCGACGCTGAAGTCGAACATAGAGCCTCCCTCCCTCCCGTCGAAGACCCAGAGTATCCACTGCCCCCAGTCACGCCCGACGAAGTGCACGACCTCATCAAAGGTCTTAAAGCTCGTAAAGCCCCCGGCTCAGATGGAATCACCAATAGGGTATTCCAACTTTTCCCTGCCCACCTGATAATGCTACTGACCACGATCTTCAATGGTGCTCTGAGCAACAACATCTTCCCACAGGCATTCAAAGAAGCCACCGTCATCGGTATCCCGAAGCTCGGCAAGCCAAAGTCAGAGCCTAGTAGTTACCGCCCCATCAGTCTGCTCAATGTCCTCGGCAAAATCTATGAGAGGCTTATTTATAAGCGCCTCAGAGACTACGCCGAGACAAAGGGCCTCATCCCCAACGAACAGTTTGGTTTTAGAACCCAACACTCGTGCGTACAACAGGTCCACCGTATAGTCGAACACATCAACTTCGGTTTCCAACGAGGTTTGATGACCGGTGCTGTCTTCTTCGACATAGCGAAAGCGTTCGACAAAGTCTGGCACAACGGCTTATTATATAAGCTGTACCAACTCGGTGTGCCAGATCGTCTCGTGCTCATCTTACGGGACTTTTTGTCGAATCGCACCTTCCGTTATCGCATCGAAGGAGCGCTATCCTCCCCCCACCCTATTCGCGCAGGAGTCCCTCAGGGCTCTGTGATCTCTCCCCTAGCATTCACGCTATTCACCAGCGATATGCCCAAGTGCAGCAAGGCACAGCTGGCTCTGTTCGCAGACGACACGGCCATTTACTACACCGGCCGCGATCCAGACTCGATATCTCGCATTCTCCAAACCCAAGTCAACAAGCTTGGCGCCTGGTTTAGGAAATGGAGAATTGAAGTAAATCCCGACAAAAGTCAAGCGGTTCTATTCTCGAAGCCGCGTCATACCCCCTGCCCCCCTCGACCGATCACCATGTTTGGCAAGCCGATCCCTTGGGAGAAGCGAGCCAAATACCTGGGTGTCGTACTAGACGAACACCTCTCCTTTTCAGACCACATTAAGGCGGCTCGTTCGCGCGCCGCCTTCGCTCTAGGTAGACTTCACTTTGTCCTCAATGCACGTAGCAAATTGTCACTTAAGTGCAAAATGCGTATCTACACAGCGTGCATCCGCCCGATCATGACATATGCCAGTGCAGTCTTTGCACACGCCAAGCCCGTTCGCTTCATTAGAATGCAGACCCTCCAGAACAAGTTCCTCCGTAGGATTACAGGCTCCTCCTGGTACGTTCGCAACGAGATCCTTCACGTTGACCTCAAGATTCCCACTATCCGCCAGTTCATGAAACGCATTTCAAAGCGTTTCTTCGAGACCGCCGCGAATCACCGCAACCCTCTGGTTGTGAAAGCCGCTAGCTATATTCCCTCCTCCATTAGTCAAGTCCGCCGTCCCAAGCATGTCCTCACCGATCCCGATGACCACATAACTCTCATTCAGGAGAGCAGTAGGGCCACCAGTACAGTGCACAAACACAGACCGACATTCCGACCTCGCCGCCGAGGTTCCTCGCGAAGATCCCGACGTAATTGTCTCCCCCGACCCTTGCTCGACGAAGTGCCAGCCCGCGCCGTAGCTGAGCCTGTAGCTTTAAATTCCCCGATTAATAATAATCAACAAAACTTGATCCAGCCTGTCCCATCTTGCTGTCCTCCCGTCAGCGACGCCCTAAGCCGAGGTCCGTACCCCACAGGGGGTGCCCTTAGCGAGCGTTCGCTTAATAATATGTAGTAGTTTTACGCCCCTGCCTGGAGGCTTTGAGTCCGCTTAAGGCAGCCACAGGACGTAGTCACGACCTCTCAAGGTCAACTACGAGATGCCATACAAAAAAAAAAAAAAAAAAAAACAAACGTACTTCAGTCCCTCGAGACTGACATTTTTGCAGTCGTGTGTAGTGAGAGACGATGAGGAAACAAAGCTTTTATAATCAAACTGTAGAACAAAAACAGATTTATTCACTCTACAGTTGTTTTTTTAAAATGTTAAACTTCTACATACTTTATTCTCGTGATAAATAAGCCTTTCCCAAATTCATAATATAATTAGGTACAATAACATACGATTTTGCAAAGATCTTTACGGTGTTCTGAATAAAGAATTCATGACAATCATACTTACTTCGATCTTTGTTAGAATAAAGTCATTTGCATTTCACTTGTAATTTTTCACATAAGAATTGTACATGCAGGCAAAAGGGCAAAACAAATGACGTTAGAAAAATCTTTAAGCTTTTTGTTTTAGAAATATTTTACTGTTGTTATTATCATCTGCCCAGCCTTTTACCAATTAGGTTGGAGTCGGAATAACCTTCGCAACCCAGTTACTAGGTAAGAAACTCTCCTGGGTCTCCTTAGTAAGACGTATGGTCAGACTCTTGGGCTTCTGAAGACACATAAATACTATCAAAGATCCACGAATCACAGCCAGGATCACGGCTTAACGGATTGTTAGTTCCACGGTACGGCCTCGGGTCCCAGTTCGATGGTAGTCAGCGTACCGATCACACGAGTACACGGCATTGCTAACTACAAAATTATTTCTCTAAAACGGCCGCTGGCAGTGTTTCTCAAACTTCCTATTAAAGTCGGTCGAAATGTTTACCTGTAAACGTTGTGACACTGAATCGAGGGATGGTGCTACGTGTGTTGCCTGCTCGGCGAAATTAGACTTTCCCTGTGCTGGAATAACAGAGGCTGGATGGAGAAAACTCGGCGAGCGTAAATCGACATGGAAATGTCAAAGCTGCAAGGCTACCTCGTTTGCCAGTCCTCAAACTGGTTGTTGGAAGGCATCACCAGCGAACTCGGAGACCATCATGATTGAGCTTCAACGTTTGTCAGCTAAAATGGAAGCACTGCCTACCTTGATAGAGAGTGTGAAGGCTATCCAGAGTGAGATGGCGGAACTTAAAACCATACGGCAAGAAGTCTCTGAAATGAAATCGTCCTTTGAATCCTATGCTCAGGAAATGATCAGATCAACTACATAGCAAGGGTGCCGACACCTAATGACAAACTTAACAAAAACATTATTTGCTCTGTACACAACAGCTATCTTAAGAATGATTTCATAGCGGTGTCGAGGAAATATAAAAAAATGTGGGCTTACAGGGCAATAACAGGGTGTACATTAATGACCACCTAACACTTCAAAATATAAACTCCTACTTAATAAAACCAAAGCTCAAGCCAACGAGCGTGGCTTTGAACATGTGTGGGTTAGAGGATGCAAAATACTTGTCAGAAAAAACACCACGTCTCCAAAACACTGCATCAAAACCGAGCAAGATTTAAAAAGTTTGTGTGGTAATTAAATCGTCTCGTCTTTAAAAAAGTTTAGTAAATATTGTGGACTCGTGTGACTTAAGTTTGAGAAACATAGGTACGTATTTTTTGCACTCATTCCATTCTCGCCTGCCTTTTGTTCTCTTATCGCTTGGCGTCGCCTATTCTTTCGACTCATTAGGCTTTGTTTATTGTTATTTTATACTCTATGTGTGTGCGCTTAGAGGTGATATCTGCTTATACTTGAAACTTCTTACTCATACCTATACAACTTTAAAGCTAAATGTTTCTACACTTTGAATACGATTTCTTGTGCTTATTCTATCGAGTCCGATTTATTTATTATAGTTTTCGCTTTATCTTGCCACCATTTATTATTTAAGCCGACTTTTATTGCCTATGGCTTTTACTTGGCACTAAGTCTCGGTGTAACTTGAATTGCTTCAATCATTTTTCTGATGTTACTTATGAACTATTATGGCACCTATTAGTATTTTCTATCAAAATGTTCGAGGGCTGCGGACGAAAACATCTGTTTTCTACAGAAATGTTTGTGTGAATTCTTTTGACGTCATTTGTTTAACGGAAACATGACTTATTGATGGCATATCCGATAGCGAATTGTTTGATGATAGATATTTTGTATGGAGGCGTGATCGAAGTTACTCTCAAACTAATCAAACAATGGGTTTTAATAGCTGAACGTCGAGAACTAATTGCCGATGTCCGCAACGAATGGTGATCATCAGCCGAGGATCTGTGGGTTACCTTAACTTTACATCAAAAGAAACCTAAAATTATCTATAAAATACATCTATGTGTAGTGTATAAATGTAGCCAGCAATCTGGCAACTCTTTAATGATACAACTCAATCATTTTTCTTGTAGTTTACTTGATATTATTCTGCAGCAACCCGCAGATAAGTTTTTAGTGCTCTGTGATTTTAACCAACTGAATATTGACTGGCTTGCTGTGGCGAACTGTGATCATCTGTGTCCTGGTAACTTGCAGGGTCCCATTCAAACCAGCTTTTGTGATACTCTTACCGCTTGCAATTTGCTAAAGTTCAACTCACATAGTAATATGAACAATAGGATTCTTGACCTTGTCTTGTCTAACAGTGAAGTAGCTGTCACTAGCAGCCTGGATCCCTTAGTGCATGAGGACTCACATCATAAGGCACTCTGCATCTCCGACTTCGTGCAACTTCATAAGCTGCAGTCTCTTCCTCGAGTCAAGCAAATGTATGCTCAGGCGAATTATGACGCCATAATTGAAGAAATGATGGCAATTGATTGGCCGTTGGAGCTGAATTGTAGGCCACTTGAAGAAGATGTAAAATTCTTTTATGACACATTATGAAGCAAGTTGATGAACTTGCTTCATAATCAACATATTCCATCTAAAACTATCGCTCCAAAGGGTATCCTAGTTGGTACAAAAGCCCTCTTATTAAAATAATTAAAGAAAAGTAAAAATTTCACTCAAAATTTAAAACCTATGGAAATCTTTCGGACTATCAATCTTTTCTTACCTTACGACAACGGGCTAAAGATCTGGAGAAGGAAATGTTTGACGACTATATTGCTAACATTGAATTAGCCATTTCTAAAAATCCTAGGGCTTTTTGGCAATATGTTAAGTCTAAACAATCAACCAACTGTTACCCATCTGTATTAAAATTTGGTGAAGTGTCGTCTGGTCACGGAGGAAATATGGAATATGTTTGGCGATTTTTTTTTTCGTACTTCCAAGAGCGACGAGACACAAATGAATTCTTAGCCTCTACAAGAATGGATCAATCTTCTGGTCTCGTATCAGACATCTGCTTTATCGAGGTGCGGGAGGAGGAGGTATTTCGCTTGCTAAAACAAGTGGATATTAACAAATCCGCTGGTCCGGACAATATTTCACCAACTTTTATAACCAAATGTGCCAGATGTCTATCCATTCCATTGACATTATTATTCAAACGGTCATTCGACATGGGAGTGGTGCATGCAATCTGGACGTCAGCGTATATAACGCCGATTCATAAAAAAGGTCCTAAGAACAGCGTGGTAAATTATAGACCGATCTCCAAACTCTGCGTAGGTATTCGCCAAAATTATGAAGAAAATCGTACACGTGCAACTTTCTTCTTCTCTTAAATTAAGTTACTCGGAATACCAACATGGATTTTTAAAAGGTCGCTCCACCACATCCAATCTCGTGGTCTGTAGTGACTTTCATTCAGAGTATATGTCCAGGAGGTCACAGGTCGACGTTATATACACTGACTATAGCAAATGTTTTGATCGAATACATTCGATCATGCGCTTTTAATGCGCAAATTGCTAGGGATTGGTGTGAGGTAGCTTGTACAGATGGTTTGTATCATGTATTGAAAATAGATGCCAGACTGTAGTCCTCAACGGTAATGCCTCTAGAGCGATGTACATTCCGTCGGGGGTTCCCCAAGGATCCTTATTGGGACCTCTTTTATTCAATATTTTTGTAAATGACATCGCCTCCTGTTTCCTACATTCTAAAATTTTATTATACGCGGATGACATGAAAATGCTAAGTCAAGTGTCAACCATTGAGGATGCAAATCTTTTACAGGAGGATCTCGACCGTTTCCATGAATATTGCGATAGAAATAGGTTGGATTGAAATATCTCAAAATGTAATGTGTGTACTGTAATGTATTGTTTAATTACAGATAATTTAACAATTCATTGTTTTCATAAAGGCTCAGGACCTTCAAAAATACTCCATTTGTTCTACAGTAAGCGATCAAAAGTGCATAGGCACGTTATTGTTTTTACCGTTTTATCAATTTTATACATAAGTTTATATAAGTGGAAACTTGTAATTGGCGTTCTTCTACATATTGCTTCTGAATACTTGATTTGTTAGCTGTAAGTTTTCTTAAAATTAATAAAATAAAATGTTAGTTTTGCATTACGGATACAATTTATTTTATGTTTGATAAACGGGCAGTAAATAATGAAATTGTGAGATTGTAAATAAGTATTAGATTTTAGTAAATAAAAACGTGTAGGTACCAACAAAGACGAACTCATGGCGCGTGTTGTGATACATAATAAAAGTTAGAAAAAAACAGTAGTAGTCCAAGTCAATTAAAAGTCATTGTTTACCGCAATGTATTGTTTAATTACAGATAATTTAACAATTCATTGTTTTCATAAAGGCTCAGGACCTTCAAAAATACTCCATTTGTTCTACAGTAAGCGATCAAAAGTGCATAGGCACGTTAAACGGTAACAAGAGTCGTATTGCTGTGAACTCACGGTACGACTGTATGTGTTTCAACGACACACACCACAAAGATCGCAGTTTTGCACGGCACACACTGTCGTATCGCGTACTCGCGGCGCTCTGCACGAAACAAAAATATATTTCCATCACTTTTGTTAGACACGCATCATGCGCTTAACCTGGCCGGTTTATGGCATTGTTAAAACTCGAGTCAATCTTATATGAGCTGGTAGCAGTAGGCGCCAAGCGTTGGACTGAGAAGTCGCCGGCTTAGGTTCTGATCTCATAAGAGGCAACGCAGTTTTATTGCCAATTTTTTATTTTGGTTTGAAATAATGTATTAAAAAAAAGTGCTATTTTATATTTTTGTTGTTATTGCAATAAAGGGTTAAAAATAAAATAAAATGCATTAGAAGTAATAACAAAAATTAAAACATTTTAATTTGTTATAATATTGAACATGAAGATAACCGCTACGATTATTTATAATAACTTCTTCAGCTTAATAGGATGTACAATACTATGTCAAGAAACTTAGAAGCAATTTGTTTTATTTAAACATGTGAGATGTTAAAAAAAAATGATAAGTAGATTTATTTCACCATAACCAATTAAGCTTCGATCATGAATTTTAAAAATAAGTGATTTTATTAAGTGGTTTTGTACGGCAGTTTGTTTACATTAAGTATTTCATTTGGCTTTAGTGAATATAGGTAACATATTGAGGATACCTTAAGTTTTCATTTTCATTTTCGTTCTGTGAAAAGATGATTATTACTAAACCTCAATTTTTATAATTAAGTATACAGGATAAACTATTCCGGAACTTAAACGTTCTTGTTTATTACGTTTTTGTTTGCAGGGCTTCGGTGATGCAACCTTTTTAGCGCGGAGTACGCGGCGAACAGTTTTTAATGATGCTTTTAATGAATTCAGCAAAATATCCGGTTGGCATGAAACTATTTGTTACATATTCATTCAGCTTGTGTCGGCTTATTTAAATAAGCATTCACTTCGTAAATAAGCGCTCCAACTATCTAGAATTATTCCTTCTTTCTCGCATCTCTTAACCCACAGACTCACAATATTTGTCTAGAACAAAGAATGTGATAGGTACTATTAGACATCTATAAGCAAAATTTATATGTATAACATTTTACTCGTCACTAATAACAATTTAAATTTTGTAAAATACGAAATATTTAAATGATAACACTCACACTTAGTCCGGTTTCAATATATATTTGTGTTATCACATCATTTACATCCTCTTTTACGCAGCGCAACAATATTTGCACAATACCGCTAATTAACAGATTTAAACATTCGTCACCAACCAACAACGTTCAATTAGGTGAACAGTCGTGACGAATTGCATCTACCTCACAGAAATCGAAATAATTTACTCAGTTTTCTGTGGCCTACCTACAAAAATGTATTATTTATGGAAACAAGATGAACGAGACAAGTATCGAATGATTATCGAACCACTTCAAGTAATTTCATTAAAACAAACAAAAATTGATCATTTTAGGTATTATTAATAACATATCAAAACTTTTAATAGATATTATTTTGAAAATAACATCACGCAGGCGCAGATGAGATTCGAACTCAGGGCTCGCCATAATCGCTGCGCTGCTACCCAAGCACGGTAACGACTAAGCTAGCCTGCCTTATGATAATCTAGTTGAAATTATGAAATATTGGTGCCGATTCCCTTTATTCACAAACTAAACTAAATTTAAGTTCAGTGCATCTTTTTCTTTCTATTTCAGTATAGAAAGGACAGAAGAAAAATTGTAGTATAGTCCTGTCAAATTAATCAGCGCTTGACGTGAATTGACGTAATTTTAGTAGGCAAGTTTTTAATCACGTCTAAACTTGTATGGAGTAGTGACAGGCGCTGATTAATTTGACAGGACTAAACTAAAAAAAAATCTTTTGTCCTCTTCTTAATGAAATACAAAGAAAAAGATGCACTGAACTTAAATTTAGTGTAGTTTGTGAACAAGGGAATCGGTACCACTATCAATTAAAGACCAAGTGAGTGTGTGTGCGTGTCTATAGTATAGAAACAACTTATAGAAGAAGGTCGTAAGTGAAACCGCAGCGTTAATCTATTGCTTTGTGAGATTGCTTATGGACTTTTGAGCGCTACAGTACTTATCTACTAAATCTAAAGTGGTCTTTACTTTGTCATACAAATGGAAAGCTTCGCTAGTTAAGTATGGGTTAAGGTTTTTAAGTGATAATTTAGTTTAGGAGCAATGGATACTAGGTATTTTTGGCGTAGTTAAAAATTTAAAATTAACTTATTTACACCAATTGATTTAACTAACTACGTATTTACAAATTTTTGCCTATAAACAAATAACTTTTCCCTTAACTCTATAACACTTGTTGTTTCGTATTTGTACACTAGTCTTCAAATGTCTGCCCGCAAATAAAAGTCCAGGGGCGTTTAATCCGGAGAACGCGGAAGCCAGGCCACAAGTCCAACACGCCCAATCCACTGGATGTCGAACCTTCCTCACTAATGGTAGTGCAAGCTGCGATGGAGTGCAAGGGGAACGTCATCTAGCAGCTTCTCGACAACTTGTCGTAGTAGCTCCAGGTATGGAGTGCTGGTAAGGTAACCCTCGATGAAATAGGGTCCAAGCACGCGGTTCCCTATTATGCCAGCACACACATTTAAACTGAACCGCACTCGGAACGAATCCGGTATGGTTGCGTGCGGGTTCTGGTCCCGTTGTGTCCACCAGTGTTCATTATGATCATTGTAGATGCCAACTCGAGTAAAAGAAAAATAGAGTTTACCTGACCAAGATTATGTCTGAACTTTAAAAGAGACTGTGACCTCTGAGTTTGTTTCGGCCTTTCATCTCAGAGTAGTCAGATAGGAAACGTCCATCTCATCTAGTTTTTAAAATATAATTGACGTGTAAAAGTGTTTTTACAAACCTATTTACAGAAAATAAATCATTTATCATTTAAATAAACACATGAAGTTAATGGAGCGCGGGCCAGGAGTTTGCGAATCACGTGCTCACGTGCGTCGGCGTCATCAATCACACTAGTTTGTGGGCGTTGCCGGGCGGGGTTTAGGGAGAGAAAAGGGTGCCAGCGGCGGGAAGGCGACGCGCGCGCAGGCTGAGGCGAAATTATGGTATCGTATAAACGGCCGCGTTTTTATGTGTGCATAGAAGGTCAGTTACAGTGCGGTATCACACGGGCTGCGTTTTAACATGCGCGTTCCACATATCCCGATTTCCGAAAATTAGAAAAACAAAAAAACTACTTATTTTAATATTGATACGTGTCGAGATACATTAGCATAGTAACCTCCTTGAATTTGACGAGGATGCAAAACGACACCTTGTATATCTGCATAAAATCGTTTAAAACTTTAATATCCAATACAAGAATGGAAACCTAAACGTATACGGGTGGAAGCGTTGGCTTGACCACTGTCTTGTCACAGAGGCGGCGGGAAAGACAATTATAAACATTGAGGTTATTCATGAAACGTATTGGTCAGATCACTTTCCCTTAAAAATAGAATGTGATGTTAATGTAATCAGATTGAAAATCTGTATAATTAAATCATCGCGTACCGGGGTTCGCTGGGGTGAAATAACTCCAGAGGAAATAAAGGAATGCACTTCTCTGTGTAATAATAATTTAAAAAGTTTAGATTTTCCTGAAGATTTTGAACAATGTGCTGATATTTTGTATAAAAACATTATAAAAAAACATTATATCTATATTAAGTGAAGCAGCTAGTGTAAACAGGGTCTCCAGGGACATTGTGAGAAGGAAGGGTATAAAAGGCTGGAACAAACACGTCAAAGAATTCCACACTCAGGCTAGGTTTAAATTCAAATTGTGGAGGTGGTATTGTCAACCCAATAGTAGGCCTATTTATGAAAAAATGGTATTAAGTCGGAAGACATTTAAATCAAAATTGAAATGGGTCATGAAGAACCAGGAAAAAAAACGAGATGGATATTTTGGCATTACTCCATTCTGAGAATCGGTTTTCATCTTTCTGGAAAGACACTAAAAAGCTTTATAGTTCTCCAAGCTTACCAGTTAGCGTGGATGGTAGGAGTGACCACACGGAAATAGCTACCATCTTTAAAAAACAGTTTAGAGTGAGCTCACCTCTTGAGTCTGTGGTGAGGGTGAACGATGCTGAGACTGATCCTTCAGGAGCCCCCCTTCGGTTTAAGTGTAAAGCAACTAAAACAGTTATTGAATGTATGAAGCGGGGAAAATCTTCTGGACATGATGACCTCAGCATCGAGCACCTTCAAAATGCTCGTCTCCATTTGCCAAGAGTATTGACTATGTTTTTAAATCTATGTTGTGGACATTCTTACCTACCACAGGAGATGTTGGATACATTAGTTGTACCGATTGTTAAGAACCGGACAGGAGACATAGCTGACAAAGGTAACTTTAGACCAATCTCACTGGTAGCTGTGATAGCCAAAGTAATGGACAGTGTGCTTGACACGCACCTCAGTAAATACGCAAAATTACACGACACACAGTTTGGTTTTCGTACTGGGTTGTCTACGGGGAGTGCAATACTTGCGTTGAAGCACACTGTCAAATACTATACGGATAGAAAAACACCAGTTTATGCGTGTTTCCTGGAACTTCCAAAAGCCTTGTTTCTTACAATGTCTTATGGGGGAAGTATATCGTCAACTATATCGTTTTGGTATGTCAAACAGAGGAACTTTGTCAAGTGGTGGTGGAGTTAGACACCCCCCTGTCTAACTCCACCACCACTTCTTACTTCCCCGAGGCTTTTTAATATTTATATTATCACCTTGCTTGTGGAGCTCAGCAGCAATCATGTCGGATGCCATATAGACGGAGTGAGTTTGAATAATCTGAGCTACGCAGATGAGATGGTGCTGCTGAGTCCCACAATCGGAGGAGTAAGGAAATTGCTCGCTGTTTGTGAAGATAGGCTTAGATATAATCCTACAAAAACTGAGCTGTTGATGTTCAGAGGTAGAAATAAAGGTCCCTGTCTATGTCCCCCCTGTAGAACTAAATGGTTCACTTTTGCAGAGGGTAACAAATTTAAATATTTAGGTCATATTGTTACGGAGGATCTTAAAGATGACTCGGATATGGAACGGGAGCGCAGGGCGATGGCTGTGAGGGGAAACATGCTGGCACGCAGGTTTGCAGGTTGTTCAGTACCGGTTAAAATAACACTCTTTAAGGCGTTTTGTCAAACATTTTATACCAGCAGCCTGTGGGCTAATCATACCCAAAAAAACACACTACAAAATCTAATTTTCATAATTTTAAATCATAAGAATGTATCAATTTATAATTTAAATAACATCCTGGTCAATACTCATTAAACATGTGCATTACCGTTTATTAAGGAATATAAACAATAAACATAAAACAAAACTTCATTGGCATCTCAATATTTTTTGTAAGCAAGTTACCAGTATTTAAAATGTAAATCTAAAAGGGTTGGACTAGCCAAACTGTACCTGATACTTTTTATAGAAAATTATTGTTATAACTTGAGTTGATTAATCTATGAATAAAAATTGTGTTACAGAACATTGTATTTCCTCAAAGGGCGGCTGTTATGGCGCAAAACATCAATTTTGGGTGGTGCTGCGGACATTACCAAAGCGACAACACACACTATTCTCCTTACTTATCTAATGCCACATTTGCGATTTCTCGCTATTAGAAATTTAATTAAATTTACATGAATCTCTTCATATTGTAGTAGACCGCGGTCTAGGGTCAAAACTTGAGCTTAACTTTAGTAATTTATTAGTCAACAGGACCGGTACCCACGAGACTACACCTGAAACATTAACCAAGTTTAGAATTAAGGTACAATCAATAGTTGAGTTTATCGGTTCTTGGTAATTTGATTAGACTAACAGTTTCGGTTACAGGACAAGTTTTTAGCCAGCGCGCAAACTGTTACGATGAACGAACTGTTTGACGTTCAAAAGTGCCTTTTTATGGGCCTATTTGAAATAAATGCTTTGACTTTGACTTTGATGAATTTAGCACATGATTCTAGACCCCCTAACATTTTTTGTCGGTAATTCATTAAAAATAAAAATCTGCGACCCGAGGACAGAATCTTACCTTACTTAAGTAAGATCCCACATTTTACGACTACCCGCAACTTGTATACAGTTAGAAGGAAATTAAACACGCGCTTCACCACACCGAGTGAGCGTTTATGAAAACACACTACGAATGTCTATATAATAGAGAATCATGACTGTATTAGACTTTCCCTAACTGAACTTTGGGAAGAATACAGACTATATTTCACATTGTTGCGTTATTGTTTGGGTCAGAGCAATTACGTCAGCGAAGACCTTTGTAAGTTTTCACTAAACCGCTTGTGTGCTTTTGCATTGCTACTAAATTATTATAATTGTGGTAAACAGCGCAGTCCGGAATTCTAAAATCAATAGTGATTTTTATTTTTTTGTGGTTAGGTATGAATTTGCTTGTTTCATCACATTCACGCACAGACACACACATACAAACACAAAATACATCACACCCTCACCCACATCCCACATGAAGGATGGCAAGGTTGGACCCGCGTAATTAAAAAATTAACGGAGCATCGTTCACGAGCAAGTTTACATTTATTATAATTACAACTTTATAGAGTAAAATAAGTTATCGTGCAGTTTCCGAACGGAACGTTTTTCGCGAATTATATTGAAACATTCGAATCTACACTAATGATTTACCTTTTTACACCTAAATACGTTTTTGCTTGGCGGTTTTCCTTCTTTTATACTTATTTATTGATAAATAAACTAAAAATATTATAAAACGAAACATGAAAAGTACCTACAATGTAAAAATAACATAATTGTTATTACACAAAATAATTTAAATGTTTTCAAAACATGAAACGGAAAATGGAACGTCAGTGTCAAATTGTCATGTCAAATATCATATTTGTCAGGTGTCATTCCATTGTTTGTGTTCAACGACTAACGTGGGCTTTATAAGCTATTTTTGCGATTTTGACGACTTGGCTTACCTTTGCACGGACTATCTTGCACAACAACCTAGACTACTGCATTTACTTCTGGATAACGATTTGCAAGTGATAATATACATAACCCCTACATACGTGCAATAGTATGTAGCACTTATGCGCCTAAGGAATTTATGCAATAGAAGTTTGCCGGGATGAGACTCCTCTAGAAGGGATACTTGTTGGCAACCACCCATTTATGATATGTGCCTAAATTCAATCTACTCAAATAGGTAGCAAGTCTTGTTACACGTACATCACAGTAGATATGAGGCTGGAGAGTCGAAATGCCATATTCGTAATTACGGGGGCGCGGCTGCTCGAGGTGTCGGGTGTCTCTAGCGGGGAAAAGGCGGACATCCTGGCCACCAAACTGAGGGAGGTCCTCAACCCGGAGGACGTCCGGGTGTCCAGGCCGATGAAGACCGCTGAGCTGCGCGTCGGTGGCCTGGACGACTCGACGACCCCGGCTGAAGTCGTGGTGGCCGTCGCACGTGCGTACGGGCGACATACGCGCCGACGCTTCTGGGCTCGGCACGATTTGGGTGCGGTGCCCGGTGGCGCTGGCGAATAAGGTCGCTGACGGTGGGCGTGTGGGTTGCGGCGAGGGTGAAGCTGCTGCAGCCCAGGGCCTTGCGGTGCTACCGGTGCCTGGACATGGGGCATGTAAGGGCGGGGCGGGTCCATACTGGACGTGTCGTTTGCTAGCCCTGCTGTTGCGAGCCGTGTCCGCGACTGGCCTGTCGCCGCGGAGGTGGAGACGTTGTCGGATCACCGATATATCCAATTCGACGTCTCCGCCCAGAACATCAGTCCCGCGTTCGGACGGCCCGCGCTGGGCTCGTAAGCGCATCGACAGGGAGCTTCTCGAGGAGGCAGCCATGGCTCAGGCCTGGTTCTGGGGGTCGGCAACGACCAGACCCGACGACGTCGAGCTGGAGGCGCTGTGGTTCCGCGGGGCAATGACGCAGATATGCGACGCGTCCATGCCCCGCGCCCACGCACAGGGTTCAAGGCGCCAGGTGTACTGGTGGTCCGCCGAGATCGCAAAGCTGCGCGTCGCATGCGTGGTGGTGAGACGCCGGTACACCCGCTACCGGAGGAGACTGCAGAGGAGGAGGAGCAGAACGCCATCAGCGTCCCAGAGGTGATACAGGCAGAGATGAGGGCGGCTGTGATGCGGCTCCGAGCCAAGAACGTGGCTCCGGGGCCCGACGGAATACACGGCCTGGCTTTGGCCCTCGCTTTGAAGGAGTTGGAGCCCCAAATGAGAGGACTCTACACAGCGTGCCTTGAGCAGGGCCAGTTTCCCAGCCTGTGGAAGATGTGACGTCTGGTCCTGCTCAGGAAGGCGGGGCGCCCTGCCGACTTGCCATCTGCGTGCCGGCCCATAGTGCTGCTCGACGAGGTGGGCAAGCTGTTCGAGCGCATACTCGCAGCCCGCCTCGTCGACCACTTGTGCAGAGAGGGGCCGGACCTGGACGAGAGCCAGTTCGGCTTTCGGCATGGGCGCTTACCATCCACGCTGTGTCGAGGGTGAGAGTCCTGGTGGAAACAGTGTCCCGGGCGGGGTGGTGGTGGCGGTGTCCTTGATCATCTCCAACGCCCTTAAAACCCTGCCCTGGAGCTGCATACGGGACGCACTGCGGTACCACCGCGTGCCTCTCTACCTCCGCCGCATCGTGGGGGCTTACTTAGTCGGGAGGTGTGTCACCTACATGGGACGTGATGGCGGAAACCAGCGCCAGGTGTCGTGCGGTGTTCCACAGGGATCGGTTGTGGGACCCGATGTTCCTAATAGGAACATCAGGTTCGAATGGGTGCTGAGGGGCAAGCTCCCGCCGGGCGCAGACCTGACGTATTATGCGGACACGCTGGTCACGGCCCGCGGGAGTTCGCACAGGGAGGCAGCGTTGCTCGCGATGGCGGCGGTCTCACTGACGGTGAGCCGCATACGGCACCTCGGCCTGGAGGTGGCCCTCAACAAGTCGGAGGCTTTGGTGTTTCATGGTCCCCGGCGGGCGCCGCCACCTGGATCACACATTGTGGTCGGGGGGGTTCGAATCGCTGTCGAGTCAACCATGAAGTAGCTGGGACTGGTGCTCGGCAGCCGGTGGGACTTCGGCGGCTGGCGCCCAAGTTGTTGGACGCGGCCGGGGCGCTGGCACCGCTGCTTCCCAATCTGGGGGGCCCGAGCGCCGCCTGTAGGCGGCTCTATATGGGGATCGTGCGATCCATGGCGCTCTACGGAGCGCCGATCTGGGCGTCTGACCTGATGGCCGGCAGCATAGCTGTCCTGCGCTAGCCGCAGAGTCATTCGGGGGTATCGCACGATCTCCTTCGAGGCGGGTTGTGCGCTGGCCGGATCCCCTCCCTGGGACCTGAAGGCGAAGGTGCTCGCGTCACTGTACCGGTGGCGCGAGGCAGCGCGGGAGCGGGGCGAGCGACCAATGCAGCAACATATTGAGCAGCGTCGGTTGCAGCTCCGCGAGGTCCTGGTGGCGGAATGGCGGGTGAGGCTGTCACGCCCTACCGCCGGCCTCAGCACCATCAAGGCGATCTGGCCAGTGCTTGACCGCTGGCTCGGGAGAAGGCACGGCTTCCTGACGTTTCGGGCTACGCAGATGCTCTCGGGGCATGGTTGCTTCGGGAAATACCTGTGTCGCATAAACAGGGAGCCGGACGCCCGGTGCCGCTTGGGAGGAGCCGCGCCGTGCCCTCATCACCGAATTAGGCAACGACCTGTCGCAGAGTCCTAGGACGCAGTGGTCTCCTTTTGCGAAACGGTCATCTCGCAGAAGGAGGTCCGTCACCAGCCGGAGTTGCGGAAGAATCATATGTTCACTCGACCCCGGCGTAGGTGAGTGATGGAACACCAGGTTGGTTTTTAGTCGGTAAGAGTCCGACAGGAACGGGGCGGGGGACATCCATTTCCCGGGGCGGAGGATTATCCAACCGGAACCAAAACAAAAAAAACAAGGTATACGTTACGTATACCTAGTTATCGCCGAAAATACCAGCGACGAAATATTGGCGCGTTCCAAGGACCATGAAAACAGATGGGTTCAGACTTGTGAAGGGCCACTTCGAGTCCCAATTGCCGGATAAAAGCGTGATAAAAAGAGTTTAATATTTTTATAGCAATTTAATATGTTAATTTCGTATATACCTTCAAAACTGTTTATTTAATTGTACTAAAAATATGTTTTAGATTCCCACTACTAGCCCTATTTAAAACATTTTGTTTTCAATTTTCTAGTTTTTCCCCCAAATGTGATTCCCCCATTTAAAAAAATATTTATTTATTTTACACGACCGTTTTAGGGTCACAAAAATTCACATGTTTTTCACAAGGACGTACGGAACCCTGGAAGTACCTTTTTAGGCAAAATGTTCACTTCAATCTACAAGTATTAAACCAAGTCGTGTTTGTGTATCTCTGTGTGTATTCGCTTAGTTTTTGTAAACTAGGCTTAGTGCCTAATTCTTTACCATCATTTAGAGAACCTACTTCCGAATGTTTGTATGTGTGTAGCCCTCTTCCTCTCTCCTACTTTTAGAATTTTATGCTTTTGCTGTGCCACGTAAGGTCCATAATATTTTTGAACGTAGCTTTGAGCCTTTTGTAACATCTTTTACAATATGGAATGCAATTAATAAATTAATATGAAAATGTATAATACAGTGATATTTAACATTCCAGATAGTATTTATTCCAAAATTAAATACACTACGTTGCAAAGAGTACGAGTCTTCCTTGTGCATCTAGCATGCATCACAATTCAACATTGACTACAGTGTTAAGTAATGTATGGCATCATAATTATGCATCATCATCATCCCAGGCCATATATGCTCCAATCCATTAGATGCCAGCAACATAATATTCAATCAATAAAGCCACTTTAAACATGCAAGTTTCCCATTTATGAAGAAATAAATGCTCGAATTTGTATAATTGTATCATATTTTTTTTTCTGATTTTGGGGATCATCGTATCGTCGTGTTAGATTGCCGTCTCACTGGTGTATATTTTGAGGCTTTTGCCAAGAATTCCTCAACTACAGTGTCCTAGCTGTAAGCTTTTTAGGTCATTAACTCCGAACTGACTAACAATTGGCAAAAGTCATGTTAGTAGCTAAAGTTCTACTTGAAAAGTTATTTTCATTATTATACGTGTATATCTTATGACTATTGGGCTTCAGGACAGAAACCCATAGTTCGGTGCTCATTTTTCTTTTGTGATAATATTGAAACACAAAAAATAGCGACCCTTGGTTGCTCTTATGTGAAATTCTATGTCACCTCCGGGATATTTTGGCAAGAAAAACCCAAAAAAGTTGGCTTATCCGAATACAGTTTTTGCGTTGCGTTGTTGCGTTGAACAATGGAGAGATACGATAACATACTTATGAGTTTTCTGCAATTTCTCGTGAGAAGCTTTTGTTTTCTCGAAAAAAAAGACAAAAATAGTATCTCTCTTACAAAATACAGACCTAGATACTGTCTGAAGTATGCTAACGTCTGTTTCAGTCATGTGATTAAAACAATATCATTATCCTGATAGGTAAGATCCACGTTTTCTGAAAACTATGAAAGCTCACACAAAAACGAGTTTTATAATTCTTATTGAGGATGACATCATTCGTTTTCGATCGTTTCGCCATATTATAATATTTCTGTCCCATTGACTGTGGCAAATGAGGTTTAAATATTGGAACTAAAAATACAAATAAATAAAAAGATCGTGTGTTTATTTTAGTGAATGATGAGTAAAGTGTTAAAAATATATTGTTTCTTTATTATTTTTATTATTATAGTTTATAGTATTTTGCTAAGAGATGTCTAATAGTATTAGTACTGCAATTAAATGAAATAAATGTTAAAACTCACGTTAAAAAAGCACTTTGTAAACAAGCATACTACAAATTAGAGGATTATATCCTAGATATGAATGCTTGGAAACATGCTGGTCCTGCTCCATAGGACAATCTAGAGTCTAGACAAAATCATACTAGCTGCTGAATGTGTTACATAACTTGTTATTTTTACTTTACTCACACACTGACTTTTTCGTAGTCAAAATTTTAGGATAATCATATACTTACTACTTTCGCAATGTTTGTAGTACCATTTTATAAAATAATTGATTTTAATAAGTGGTTATGTAGGGCAGTTTGTTTACATTAAGTATTTCACATTTTATTTGGCTTTAGGTTATATTATATACATTACATTATTGAGGATAAGAATGAGAGCATAAGGAAATGAGAGGATGGAGGATAAGGATGAGAATAAAAAAATACACATTTTGAAACAGTAAAACAGTTACAGCAAATCAAACACCGAAGAAAAACAACAACGACAAGTTTTTTGTCAAAACCGAGACTGTGGAGAGATCTTTGATACAAAGTAAACTATTGAATACTGAAATCAGTAAAAAAGCCTCAGGTATACATTTATTAAATGTAACTGCTAAGGAAGAATCTGTGCTTAGTGAAATTTTGAATGTTGAAAGTAATTAACAGTTTACGCTTAATGGAATAGATAACGGATTTGAATCAAATGATAAAAAAATATCAATTAAAGCCTCAGATGAAACAATGCTAATAGAAAATAACAACCGGGAATCTACGCGTAGTCAAATTTTCAATCTAGGCAAATGTTATCATTGTTCAGTGTTTCTGTAGAATCTTTAATTTTGTTATTATTTGAATGTTTATTCTCTGCAAGTGTTTTTTTTTATAATCACCTGCAGAAGTATTACTCTCTAGCAAATCATCCAGTACTTTGTTAATAACTTCACTGGCATACTTTTCAGACTCTAGAGCGCGTTGATTTATCAGTTATTTTTTTAACTTTTTTCTTTTGCTTTAGTTGTTGTTTCTGTCTGCAATTCCGGAGGCAGTGTTAGTTTAACAGTTTTATCCTCCGGTGTAGTGTTACTACTATCTGTTATTGTAATTTTCGTCCTGCTGGGTACTTTTTCAACGCCAACTAATGAGATTTCTTCGTAAGATGTACTACTAGGCGAGTTCTATTTTTACTTGTGGTTCCTTCATCAGTTTCAACATGACTCTGACCAGATTTTAAAGCCGCAAATGGAAGTTCAGTCTGAGAAAGTCTGTTGCCTTATTTCTTCATAAATATTTGTGGATATACCTATATGTGGAGGCGTCTCAGTGTCGTCTCCATTAATTGCAGTGCAATCAATATTATGCTGCTGAGGCCATGACTCAGGTATTGCTGAGTGCATTATTCAAATGTAGAATATAAAACATAACATTAGCATTGTATATCTTCAACAGCTTCACAATTTTCAAAAGCTACAACAGTATTTCAAATGTTAATTAATTAGGCCCTCGAGACCTTTTTGTGTTGTCTGCTAGTGACAGAGAAATATTGGTTTTGGCATGTGCCAATAGTACCTTGGCTTGGGTACCATTTATGCAGGAACGTGAAGGTAAAGGAAATCATATTATTATCGAATACAATTAGCAGGCGTTAGCCAATATGTTGGTATTGAATCGAGCCATAACATGGGGTATATAGATGTTTGGGAAGCTTGCGGTAGTGCGTAAATAAGAGGCACGATAAAGAAAACGTACAGGTACGTAACGTATCATTAACAGACATAAATGTATACAGCGTTGCAACGATAAGCTGAATTTAAATTGAGAAAAGGAAACGATTTTACACCAGAAGGGTTACAATGAAAAGTTATGAAACGAAGTGTTATAGAAACAATGAAATTATGAAATTACGCGAGCTACTAGAAATAAACCAAAGCAACTTAGATTCGCGTCGGGGGCTTTTGGCTGACTGTCTGGCGGTCGATGCTGTCTGCGTCTTGAGCGGGCTGCGGAGGCGGCGCGGTACGCGGTGTCCGGGGTAGGAGGCCGACCGGTTTCCGCGGCCAGCAGCGCTCGCACAGATGCAGCGCGCGCGTGGTCCGCGTGCCTTGACGCCAACAAACACTTTAAGGATAGGTAGGATTACTGTGAACAAAAATATAGTATTAATGTGGATCTATTAACTTGACGCCACAGGTGTAAATTCGATTTAGACAACTTTCACGGATCACTAGCGGCGAAAATCGACCGCAATCCAGATCAGAGATCAGTCGACCATGAGCACACACATACTAGAGCTGCCAGATTATTTAATAAAAAAAAAATATTGACTTAACTTGAACTGAAATAAAACCTGACATTTTGTTAATGAGCATCAAAATACAGAATTGCCTCTACCTTATTTTCAGTCAGAATATAACTCGTACCTACATAACAATTTAATTTCCTTTTCATCTAAATCAGCGTGTTCACAATTCAATAACTCAAATGTCGGTAAAAAATATAATTTCGCATAAATCACGGTTTGAGTGGACAACGTGACTCCACAAAACCCTTTTTATTCAAAAAAAATTCGTGTATTGTCTAAAGTAAATATCGGGACTCGACGAAATCCATTGTTCGAATCAAACAAAACGTTAAAATATTCAGCAGATTTTTTATTCTTTGTGATGTTGATGGTCACGTCTATTTATTATGAAAATTGAATTTTCGTTTCAGAAAAACATTATTCATTTAACTTTCATTAAATTTTAAAAACAGATAACAGGTTGTCTTCAATGTTCAGTTTTACAGGACACTTTACCAATAATAATAATATGTGTACTGCCCTCCGAGCTAAGTCAACCGTAACTATACACAGTATAGATTCAAGGTAATCGCGCATAAAGTTTATTTTTTTAATTTGTGTTCAGAGTCGCAGTTTTTGATAATCTTCTTCTTGAATAATTTTAATCGAAAGTAGCAATAGTTCCCTTGGAATAAGTGTTTAATATGTGGTGATAACCTTGATACTTTAATTTTAATTTAACAAATAATTTTCACGGCCAGTGCAACTTAATTATTTAATTAACTAGCCCTAAGCATGAGCCCCGTATGCCACATAGTTACGGTTTTTTGTCTAGGAATTTTTTTACAGTATTCAATCAACGGAATTAGCACAAGTTTTATAAGCCTGAGCGATAACAAATTGCAAACGTAGAAAATAGATTGGGTTTCTGGGCTAGTAAAACGCAGTACAATTTTTACAATAAAAGCAAGCATGCTCTAAGCATATACCTAGTATATACATCGGTACTTGATATCGTTTATAACTGTTTTTGGTTTTCCGATCTTTCTTCTTGTCACATTCTGAACATCTTGTTTTGGATCTTGGCATTTTTGCTGTTGGGTTATGCGGTATTTCAATATTTCTTTCAAATCCGTGGATTATCATTGCGGTTACTCAAATTTTCGTCTATCAAAGCCATTCGCAATTAACGAATGAAGTTTATTCTATTACAAGTTTTTCCTATTTCGATGCCATGATTCACCTGTAAAATCATTGCATTGATGCCTGTGTGGTTAAATATTTTAAGGGGCTTTTGCAGCATTTAGCATTACGAGACACGTCTTACTATGTTCTGGCGAGTTTGTTAATTAAATCCAATCCACCTTTAGTTTGATTAGAAAAAGAAATTATAGATTATTTCGTTCAATTTTCGTATTTTTGTCTCTTTCTTGGGCATGATACAATTTATAGATTGTATACGGGCTGTGCTTGCGTGCTTTGGTACATAGGAAACTAAAGTGATATCTTTTTGGAATCCAAAACGTAAGGATTGTTTCGTTGTAACTTGAAACAAGATGAAATGCATGTTTGATTAGCTCTCAAAGTACATAAAGTAGATTAAGTTAATGTCTTTGTAGCAAATTTTCAGTAACAACATAACTAGTGAAAAATTGGTCCATTGTAACATTTCTTGACGATCCAGTTCCAGATCCGTATAAGTTTAACGTGTGTTTTTGTGTATGTGTGGCTGCACTGATTGTTTTGTTTTGTTTGAAAGGTGACTTAATCAACAGTGTTTTTAGCTATGGTTTAAGACTAGAAAGTTGATAAAGGGATGTGAGCATCTTCCACAGGTCTGATCGAGTCGTAATTTGGAACAGTATTATTTCAATGATATTAGAAGCACGTAGTAATGTTATGTTATGTTAGTAATGTTGAACTGATGCTGCAGCAACACCTGGAATTTGCAGGATTTCCAAATCCTACACCAACACAAAGCAGAATTAACCCCTCAACTGTACAGCGTACAACTGTTTAATATAAGTAACAGGTAATATTTTGATCAAAGCCTCGTAGCGTTCAGGGAACGACTAATGAGAACGTCAAAAAGACGAGGCCCAGCAATAATTAATGTATACTATTCTAAAAATAGCTTCCTATTTACATTAGCCGCCGCCTGACGCGACGTTTACAAGGATTCCAACTTTGAAGTTGGAATTTTAACCTTCAATATCTCTGTACCCAGAAGTTTCCCAGGTATTGTCCATTAAAAAAAGGATTACAATGATGGGGAGTACAAGTGACTGTCGGTTTCGTTGAGTGTCTTTTTACATACATTGCACTACAATTTCAGTCACACCGCTTTCAAATGACTACATCCTATCCCCAGCATAATATGTTCACTACCACATATTGTCAAAGTTAGATCCGCTTTGGCTTTTCCATATGGTTTTGGTACCTTTCTACTAAGGTCACCTGTATTCGCCAGCAATCAAGAACTACTTAAAATATTGTCAAATCAATCAGGATAAGTTGGAATGGACAAATTATCTACTGTATATAACAACAAAAACATTCAGAAATTTGGAAACAGACTGGTAAACAAAACATTAAGCCAGGTATTCCAATCAGTGTTGATAATGAAGTAGAACCAAGGTCTATAGCTATTTATAAATAATTCTAAGGTGCAGTCATCTCTTCCGGCTAAGCTGGGGGGTATTTGTTATTGAGAGCCACATGTCTGATACTGACCAAATAGTTATTACAGCAAAGGACATTTGTGAAGTGATTAAAGGTACGAAGAGGTAGAAAGGCAAAGGGCAAGTCACCTGGACTTAATGGCATCAGTTTTGAGCATCTCAGGTTTGCTGGACCTCATCTACCCAGAATTCTTTCTATGTTTTTTACAGATAACAGCTTTGAAACTTGTATCAAACGACTGTTTTATATCAACAATAGATTTTGATGCCTATGAAGAGATATGAGGAACAGGGTGTAAAGTTCACTCATACTCTTTAGTAAAGGGAGGATCCTCCGACCAGATGGATGTCGTATCTGGTGGGCAACTGCCCGATGATTGATGTCGGAGAGTTGTATATATGCTAGCTGCGCGGTAAACTCTGATTGCGCGATGCAGGATTTGTGTGACGTCAGTGTGATGCGTTGTTCGTATGTGGCGGTGTAGATGTCGCCCTATTTAATAATAGGAATATGTAGGAATATCATCTGGATTGGACAATACAACGGCAATATCGTACATAAATAAAATGAGTGGCGTTCAAGAGTAAGACATTTCTCAGATTGCTTATAATAAAATAACACAACACTTCGTTGTCCCTTGTATTGACTTATTCGCGAGCAGGATAATTTATAAATGTGATATCTATGTTTCTTGGCATAGGGGAGCCTGACGCTTATGTATTTAACGCTTTCACTATATCGTGGACTAATTATTACTTTTACGCGTTTCCACCAATTTCGGTTATTTTAAAGACCTTGCGTAAAATTATTGAACGACAAAGCCACTGGTATGGTTGTCGTGGCAAAATGGGCAACACAGCCTTGGTGCTGTATTAGCAGGGTGTATCTAACCCCAGTGAAGATGCAAGAGGCAGGAGGAATTAGACCAGCGGAATCAACAAGCGGCCAGAACGTAGCAGAATTAGCAAACGTTTCCGTAACATCACGTGTACCGATGCTGTGGATCGATATGCCGAGGATGTGCTTCACTCAAGTGGAGAGCGTGCTGGCACCGCAGCAGCTAGGTGATCAAGCACATACGATTTCCGACCGGGAAGCGCTGCAACAGGTCAGTGATATCATTTTGTCGCCTCCGCAAAAAGATAAGTACAAAACATTAAAATAACGATTGTTACACGTTTTCGAAGAATGTGCCGAAAGGCATTTCCAGAAATTTGTTAGCGAGATGTAACTAGGAACACAAAAATAATTAGGTTGAAACATCAGAGAACACATTGCGCAACTTGCGGATCTCTCATCTTCCAACTTCTGCCCGAGCAGTAAATACAGTCAGCAATGACCAAACTTTAGACAACCTAGCAAACATAGCAGACAAGGTTGTGGAAAATATACGTGGTGGTAACAAAGTGAAAATTTCAACAACAGTCAATGCAGGAAGCAGCCAAGTTCCGGTGAATGAGACTGACTGAAATGCAGAAGCTCAACGTGGAGCATATCTATGAGAGGAGGTGAATCAGCAACGGCGTGGTATTTCTCGACGAGAACGCGGTCAGGGCGGTTACAGGTCAAGATCCAGGTCAAGAACACCGAACGATCCCGATTGGCTATGCAGATGGCATTTCAGATACCGCAGGGATGTGAAGAAGTGTGAGAAGCCATGTGCTTGGAAAATTCAGTTGGAAAACTAAATGCGTTATCGTTCGTTGTTAGCGGTAGCGGTGGGCGATTTGGTACCAAGAAGAAACCATCGCCTTAGTGTATTCGATAGAAAAAATGGACAAAAGCATTTAGTAGATACGGGTGCCAATGTATCTGTTATACCAGTGTCACTTAAACAAAAGCTGTATGGTGAGTGTGAGACCTACAAACTATTTGCGGCAAACCTATAGAACTCAAACTTATAATTTAAATTTGGGACTCCGTCGACTGTATCGTTGGACATTTTTACCACGGACGTCAATCAAGCAATATTAGGTGCAGATTTTCTAGAGTATCATAATCTGTTGGTAGATGTAAACGAACGTAAGCTGATAGAGAAGGTGACCAACCTATTAACGTATGGCAAAATTGTATCTTGTAATGAACCATCGGTAAACACAGTGAACAGTAACCATCCCTTCCTTGAGTTATTATCTGAATTTCCAGACATCACCCTAGCCCGCATCATTCACGAAAATGGGCCGTGTGTCAACTAACGACGTGTATCACCACATTGAGACAACGGTTAAGCCGGTAAATGCACGTGCGAGGGCATTTTTTTTTTTTATAACTCGAATGAATTTTGGTCTAAGAAGTGCAAACGAAACATCTGCTAAAAAATCTAGACTTCCTCTTTAATAACATAGATGACGTAATCATTGCTAGCGACAATATGGAGCAACACAAGGAACATCTAAAACAGGTATTTCAACGATTTAAGGAATACGATTAATTTGACCAAATGCGAGTTAGAGAAAACAGAAATCGAGTTTTTAGTTTACAAGGTTGCAACTTACAATGGAGAGAATACAACACTTAGAACAGAAAGTAAACGTCTAGACCGGTAACTATAGAACAACTTATAAAGTTGCTAGGGATGATTATTTTTATAGGGAAAATATTCCAAATCCTAGAACGTGCCTAGCAAAATTAAATGAATTATTAAAAGGTGCAGAAAAGGATGACAGACCAAATATTACATAGACCAATGAAACAGTACAGGCTTTTGAGCAAAGCAAAAGTAGATTAAAAAACGCAGTTATGTTATCACATCCAGTACTGGATGTGCCCCTAGCATTAATGACGGATGCGGCACAATTTCTCAAAACTTATCTAAACGAATAGTCGTCGTTAACATTGTTTACGGGCGTCTGAAAGTAACAATAACACGGTTTGTGACACTACAAATGTTCATTTAAGTGATACATCATCGTTTTCATTGGTCTAACTGCAAGTAGTGATAGTTTCATCTGGATTATAAATATTATTGATTAAAAGTTATCTTCACTTATAAACAGCGCGCAAAAATTGATGAACATTAGAAACCACATAAACGGGTAATTATTGTTTCGGTAATTATTGTTTAGGCAGGGATAGAGATAAAAAAATATCTATTTAGATAGAATAATCCTAATAAAAACAAACCTTCCATTAGGCAAAATATTTCTAAGTACGAGTATGATGTATAATTTTTTGTAGTAAGAAGGTCATGTAAAAATTACAACTTATCAAGCAGTTAACGCAGGATGAATGAGTGTAGAAAGCGTTTTTTGTGATCGATCAAGTTTAACGCTTGCCACGTATGTTCCGTGGATAGGTGACCATCCATTACATACCAAGACCCCTCCGTGCCTGGGAAAGCACGAATAAGTCGTCAGTTCTAGATGTAATTGGTAGATCTTTTCATCTTTGACAGTCGTAGCCACAAGACATTAAATAGTTTTTTTTTGTAAGGGACTTTCTGGCTTACGTTACCTAGGTAAGTAAGTCTCTTACGTTAATTTTTGCTGTTATAAAAAACATTATTTTATTATTGTTGTGACTAGAATTGTTTTAAGAAATGCAAATATGTAGCTACAAAAAATAACATTTAACACTATTCATTTCATAACGATAAAATGTGCTATTTTTTGTTGAAGTTACTTTAAATCATTTGAAACTCACAATAATAAGGTCCCTTACGTTAAAAATTTAACCCTAGTTTAATTTACCGCTGTCCTTTACGTTGTAAATTACGCTTTTAGACGATGGTATTCAATCTTTTTTTTTTTTTACTTGGTGTAATTCTTCTGCAAACATGAAAAACGTGCAGTAAATTCATTGAAGAGTATAATAGAGAATAACAATACAGAAATGGAGACGAAACCAACAAAAGCAAACGTCGATATCGCGAATAGTTGTAATGAGATGAGTGTAAAAAATAAAATTATAAATACGTCAACTCTTTCTCTATCTCGATCACATTCAAATGAATGTAAAGAAAATTGTGACAGTTTTGGATCTTTTTTATGGAAAAAAGTATGTATCAAATAGTTCTACCCACACGTAGAACTATTTGATACATGCTTTTTTCCATAATATCCTATTCTTATAAAACAAATGTTAATACCATTATTAAAAAAGGAACCTTTTAACAATAACAAAATATTTGTGAGAAGAAAGAAAGAAAGAAAAAACGATTATTTAGCACAGACTAAAAGGCACACAAAGCAGGTAAAAATTGTTAGAGTAACAATCAAAATAAAGATAGAAAAAAAAAGTGTACAGTGCGAACTATGAAATTAGCAGGGTAGTGTGCCTCACGGCTGCGCCAAAAAGACCCAGTTCAGCAAAATAAATGCCAGACAATTTGTGCCTGACGCTGGTTTTCAACTGGACCTGAATTGTGAGGTAACGGATGTAAATCAGTTGTATACTGCAACGTGACGTGTGTATGCATACATATATAAATAAAAATGTTTATAATAATAGTGATGATTAAGTACATAAATAGAGTAAAAATGCAAAAAATATACTGATAAATAAGTGAGACGGAAATAAAGAAATACTGCGAAAACGAGCCGCAACAAACCAGAAGTAACATCACTTCCAATACTATTAAAAATCCGAAAATTCCAAGCGATTTACATTAACAGGATAAAGACGCGGCTCCTGACATATCGTTGACATTGATATCGCTTGAAAATCATATTCCATTTACACTACCACACAATACATAAAACACTGCAGTATTTTTTCAATGCAATGAGAATGAAACGAATCATCACGTTACTTCAGAAGCAGCCAATATGCATATGTTTGAACCAGTTGCAGTCTTCTGCTCATTTGATTCAGGAAGATGATATTTTAGGAAACGAAGATCTAGATGTAAGACCGAAGAAAAAACGTTGTGAGACCTCAAAATTTACAAAATAATGCATGTATTTTAAATTAGACGAAGGACAAAACGATTTTTCTTCAGGAAGCTCAGACCTTTGGTCAGAAAAAGAAGAATTTTCAGATAGTTAATAATAAGAAAAACAAGTCAAGAAGGAGGTTAAAGCAAGCTGTGAAAACAAATAGTAACAATAGTCAAGAAGATGTAGTACAAAAGAAGAAAACAAAACCAGACAAAAAATGAAAGAAAATGTTGACATGTGGCATACAAATAGAAGGGCGGAAGTTACAGGATAATCTGTGTGCACAGGCTAAACTTCTAAGACAATGTTACGAAATATCTCATGAAAGAAGGCCGTCCATTTTTTATTATTACTGGCCGTCAAGTAATGAATAGAAACGCGATTGTAATCCTGTAAACCTACACATAACATCACGCCTTGTTTTCCGAAGGGTTGGGCAGAGGTGTACCTATAGTGGCTATAGTACACCCACATTTCGCCAGTTATTTTTAAGTCCCATGTGATAGGGGGCGACCCTATTGCCATCAACCGGGCAAAAATCCAGACTCCGGGCTGCTACTGAGAAATTCCAGATAGAAAAACCCAATAACACGTTGCCCGATCTGGGAATCGAACCCAGGACCTCATGTCATAAACCTGAATCTTCATAATAAGAGTATAACTAAAGATAGGCTTAATGACATCGACGATGATGAAACTGATAAAGATTATGACTAAATTTTGAGACTTTTTCAATTTCACTGTAGGCTTTCTTTTTTTTTTATTGAGGAAGAAGTTAATTTGTTTTTTGTTTGAATATTTATTATTTACTTAGGAAGACTGATATGTTCATTTAGTTTTTTAATGTGAATTTTACGTTTTCTTTGGACAATAAGTCTATTTTTAGTAAACCAAAATATGTAGCATTTTTTTATTGTTTTCGATTTTAAAAATAATTTAATAATAATTGTAATTAACACTAAACTATTAAATAATTGTTTTAAACTATATTATTTTGGTACAGTGTGTCATGAATGTATTAAATTCACTATTTTTTTATTTGTTAACAGCATAAGCGATATAGAGTACACCATTAGGAGACCTTTACTTTGAAGAACTCTTAATGTTTATTCCCTATAATGTCCCTTACATCAATGCTGTTCATTTACATTTCAAATTTTGTTAACGTATGCCAAGCGTATTCATTATTATTTAACGTAAGGGACATGCTATCTTTAAAACTATAGGACTTATTGAATTTTTGCTATTTTAGCTTAAAAGAGTAAAGAAATCTAAGAAACTTTGTCCTACACACTTTTTACATAAAACATGTAGTTAAAAAATGATAGTCAGATTGGTTAAGAAAAAAACTTATTTTTGCTCTCCTGAAAACCTTAATTTTGTCCCTTACGTTATTTCATATTTCCAGTATCGATATGCTATGCAAAAAGTAGAGAGTAATTGTGAATGCACGCATGTATCAAGACGCACTAGGCAGTTATTATTCATAAGTGAATTCACAACGGATATTAGGTACATTAAGGCAGATAACAATAAAGTAGCTGACGAGTTGTCCAGAATAGAAACAATATACTGTCACACAGCAATCAAATAGCAGTATTAGCGTTATAGCAGAAACGTGACTCAGAGCTGATGCAAATATTAGCGAAAGGAACGATAATATTTCTTTAAAGAAAATTTCCATTTCTAGCAGTGATCACATGATGTATTTCGAAATTCCAACCGGTCTATGTCGAACATACGTACCACAAGATTATATGGAAGCAGTGTTCAAATACACCAAACAACATCTGTAAACACTGCTCAGATTTATGAGCAACGTCCAATACACAACGGCTACGTTTATGTCTCCTTTTGCTTGACAAATTGTGGAAGCAGAATCGACGACGAAAACACTTGCCCCAGACATAAAACATACACTACAAACTTTACTACACACATATTTATCCTATTATTATTGTTAAATTATACTAATGTTTGTAAAATAATTGTATTGTCGAAATTGTGAAACTCTTAAGTACTTTTAAAATCTCATGTCCCTGTGTCCACACATTATTAGTGGAAATTAGCTAGCCCCTATACTATATTAAATTGGAATATAAGTCTTTCTTACAGCAAGAATTGTGATAAGTCCCAGACTAAATTAAATAGCTTTTTTATTTTCTTATACCTCCCCATTTTTATAATCCTTTTCTTTTTAACATTATCTTTAGTTTTCTTATTTCTTGCTAACTGTCTTACCCTCCTACCTTTTTGATTCCTCATACACTCAGCTATTTCTTGTCACATTCTAGGTGCCATTTGGGGATTTTTGTAAAATGATGACCCGTGGAGCCACAGTTCGTGACATGAGTGACAAACTGAAAGCAGCACTGAAGGAACTGGAGGCATCAAAAAAAGAATGCAACCAGCTGCTGCAGGAAAGAGAGGACAGTGAGGTTGAAGTCAAGAGGATCAATGACAAAAACACTCAACTCAAGAGCCAGCTTGTAGAACTTCACACCCAGCACATGGACATACTTGACCAGCATCACCATCTCCGTCAACTAGTGTCAGACTTTCATCAATGCAGTGACACTCATGACCAGGCACTGAAACGCATATCAGGTCTTGAAGCTGAATTATGCAAGGCACATAACACTATCTCCACCATCAACTCTCTGAAAGCCAGCGAACAGGTTGCCAACACCAATGACCTTTTCAATGAGCTGGTTGGTAGTGTATCCGGACTGGAGTATGAGAAGCCCACCGTTGCCATAGACCTAACAGGGGACGATACCTTAACTAGTTGTCCAATTCTTACCAGTCATAATAAAATTAAGAAATACATTAAAATTAGTAAAAATATCAAAAAGTACAAGAAACTCTTGAAGACACAAAGTGTTTATAAGTTTAATATTAATCTTAGAAAAGAACGTATCAGCTTACATAACCAACTTAATGTATGTAGTAATAAGTTGGAAACTAGCAGGCAAATGTATGATGTTGTCATACAAAACCTTCAAAAGGAATTACTGAGCAGGGAAAATACACTTAAGGAAATATCTTGTAAGTATGAGGCCAGTCAACAAATGTTAAGTGAGCGCTTGCAGGAAGCCTGTGAGTTGGTTGACCTGGTGAAGTACAATGCAGAGAGGTATGAGTCACTGACAAACAATCTCACCTGTAGTTGTGCGCCCACTCCGCCACCTCTCATGTCACAGCACGTTGTCCCTGCCGCTTCACCCAGTTTAACTCATACCCTAGAAACCACCAATCCCACTCAAAGTAATATTTTGGTTTATTCTGATAGGTTAGGATCGGGTTTTGGATCATTGTTAAATAACCGCTCTAAACATACCATAGTTAACTGTTGTTACCATAAACTGCATTTTAATGAGCTTGTTCATAAAATAAAACATACTCAAATGAATGAGCAGACTACTGTAGTTCTTTTAATAGGAAACAGTCTGAGCATATCTAAAACGGACATAGTTAATGGTATCGAAACCCTACTTAAATTAAAATTAGGCAAATTAATATTATGTGCATTGCCATATTCGGGTAATTTAAATGATCAAGAAAATGACTACATTTATAGTTTAAACAACTTAATGCATATTTTGACATGTCGTCATAGCGACCGCTTATTGTATTTTGATACTAACAATTTTGTTAGAGATTTTGTTTTAATTCGGGAACATATGTATCTCCCTAAGAAAAGTCGACATATATTAGCTACTTTGTTAGCATTCAATATACACGCAGTTATTGATAATTTAACTGAGAATAGGTTAAGTGACGAAACGGTATTATATAGTACTACTAATAATACTGTAATTAATTCTTTAAACTTTTAGAGTCGACAAAAGAGAACCAAAATAATATTATTTTACTATATCACCAAAATATAAATCGCTTCTCTGGCAAAATCTTAGACGTGGAAATGTTATTAGATAAATATCATATGGATATTTTATGTTTTTGTGAAACTTGGTTAAAACCGGATAGGATGTTGTTTAATGTAAATAATTTTTCAGTTGCCAGTGCATACAACAGGTCCTCAATAGGGGGTGGTACCTTGATATTGTGTAATAGTCGTTTTAGATATAGGGAAAGGAAGGATATCACTGCCTGCTCTGTTGATCGCTTATGTGAGGTAGCATGTGCGGAGGTTGAAGGCCATACTTTCTTATGTGTTTATAGACCACCACCCTCAAACTTGTCATCATTTTTGATCATTATGGAAGGAATACTAAGTAAACTTTTTAAAGATAATAAATTAGTTTTTGTTTGTGGTGATCTAAATGTTGATCTGCTAGTTAATTCACCCGAAAAATGTAAGTTAATCTCATTGTTTAAATCATTCAATTTAAAATGTATATTTAATGAAGCAACTAGAAACAGCAACCTCGGCTTCATGCATAGACAATGTATTTACCAACTGTAAAATAAAAGACTCCACCTTAATTAGTGGCATCAGGTCAGACCATACTGGTCAACTTATATCATTTGACTTAGATAAAAAGTTAAACTCAAATAAAACCATTGAAATAAGACCTCTTACTAAGAATAAGTTGAAAATGTTTAATAATAATCTTAATAGCAATCTTTCAACAGCCAGTTTTGATTCACAAGACCCCAATTTAAACTATGGTACCCTATTTTCTACAGTATGCCAAGAATTCAATAAAGCATGTCCTGTAAAAAAAGTTACTATCAATACTAAACCAAAATTTTGTGAATGGGCCACTGCTGGCATTAGAAAAAGCAGAGATATTTTATATAGGTTGTATCACGAGAAATCATTGACGTCTGATCTAACTCTTCATGATTATGTAAGAAATTATTCTAAAATATTCAAAAGAGTCTGCGCTCAAGCTAAGTCTAAATTAATAAGTAACAAAATTGGTATTTCCCATAATAAAATAAAAGCTGTGTGGCAGGTAATTAACAAAGAAACTGGAAACAATAAACAGCGAGATCAGAATGACTTGTCGTTAAAATTGATAATGAAACCATTTCAGATAAGTTGAAAGTTGCTGAGTCGCTAGAAAATTTCTTCACCAACATCCCAATTGAGGTTACGAAATCTCTTCCCTCATCATCTGTGTTAGCTGAATCTTTACTCAAAGAAAACTTCAGTAAGGACATTCCTAGTTTTAAATTCGAGCATATTTCTATTGTCACAATTAAAAAAGCGTTCAAAAGTCTTAACATAAAAAACACTGTAGACTTATGGGGGATTTCCGTTAAGGTTCTTGGAGATATTATTGACACAATTGCCCCTGTCCTAACAGGCATATTTAATCAATGTTTAGACAGCGGTACGTTTCCTGATTTAATGAAACATAGTAAAGTAGTACCAATTTTCAAATCGGGTAGTAAGAGTGATCCCTCTAATTATAGACCTATATCAGTGCTACCAGCATTGAGTAAAATCTATGAAAAAATCATGCTAGACCAGATGTTGTCACATTTTAATTCAAATGGTATTTTACATAGTCGCCAGTTCGGTTTCACGAAAGGTAGGTCGACGACTGATGCGGGAGTGTTACTCATCAGTCACATTTTGGAATCCTGGGAGAAGTCCCAGGATGCAATTGGCATTTTCTGTGACCTCTCAAAAGCGTTTGACTGCGTTGACCACAATACACTGATCTGTAAATTACACCACTACGGAATTCGTGGACAAGCCGCTAATCTTGTTCTTTCCTATTTATCAAACAGGCAACAGAAAGTGAACGTTAACGGGGCGACGTCCTCGGGGTCCTTAGTTAAGATGGGAGTGCCTCAAGGTTCAATTCTCGGCCCTTTCTTATTTCTAGTTTATATTAATGACCTTCCTTACATGATGGCTAACTTATCAGATATAATTTTATTCGCTGATGATACTTCTCTTATTTTTAAAATAGATAGAAAAGATACGGATGTCTTACATGGGAATGATAGTCTGGCTATTCTTTCGAAATGGTTTGCAGCTAATAATCTTTTACTCAATGCGAACAAAACTAAATGTCTTAAGTTCTCATTACCAAATGTACCCCAAGTGGGTTTAAATTTAAAACTTGATGGCAAGAAAGTAGATGCTATTACGGAAACTGTATTTCTAGGAATTACTTTAGATTCTAAATTGCAATGGGGCGCTCACATTAGAGCTCTTTCAAGTAAATTAAGTTCAGCTGCGTATGCAGTAAGAAAAATAAGGCAGTTGACCGATATAGCCACAGCTAGGTTGGTATACTTTGCTTATTTCCACAGTATTATGTCTTATGGCGTTCTGCTGTGGGGATCAGCAGCTGACGTAGATTCAATTTTCATTTTACAAAAGAGGGCAATCCGCGCGATCTATGAAATGGGTCCTCGCGAGTCTCTTAGAAACAAATTCAAAGAAATTGATATACTCACTCTGCCTTCCCTTTATATCTTAGAAAGTATTTTGTATGTTCGCAAAAACTTAGAACTTTTTAAAATAAGAAGCGATTTCCATAATATAAATACACGTAGTAAAAATGAAATTGTTATACCCAAATTTAGATTAACTAAAACAAGCAAATCATTTCTGATAAACAGTATCCGCTTTTATAATAAGTTGCCTAAGTCGGTTACAGAACTTAGCGATGGAAAGTTCAAAGCCCACATTAAACGTGTCCTTATCAAAAAAGCGTACTATAAGATTAAAGACTACGTCGAAGACAAGAAAGTTTGGCAATAATTCCTTCTGCACATGTGGCTTCCCTGGTACCTCATGAACGGCATCACTATGTAAATTTCTAATAACTGCTCCCAAATAATGGTGTTTGATTTTTATTTTTTTATTATTAGATATGGACTTTTACATATCTCTGACATTACCTAATATTTTTAATTATTTTTTTATTTTACTTTATTAGATTATTTTACATTTTGTAAATGTGAGAACGTCGTAGGCCCTGTGGATTATAAATTATAGACAATTGTCTATTTGTTTAACATATGGTACCTGTTGACAGGCCTACACTGTCCTCCCATACCTGTTAATCACTGTAATTGGAAAACATTGTAAAAGACATATTTTTAAAAGAGTAACCATGGAGTTTCTTGCCGGCTCTTCTCCATGGGAAACGACCAATTGGAACCGTGCACCTAGAATCTGACGTTTCATAAGTGCCCATGTAGGTCTATGTGAAATAAAATATTTTGATTTTGATTTTTGATTTTTGATTTTGAATGAGTTCACAGAAACAGACACCCCGGCGTCAGAACAACAAAAACTTATAGCACAACGTTTCTTTTGGCCATGGTTAAATCGCGATGTGGGAAAATGGACAAAAACATGTGTTTTATGCCAAAAATCGAATATAAGAAAGGCACAATAGTATAGTATAGTAGTATAAGTATAGTCTGTATCAGAACCACAGCAATTTCTAGAAGCTGCGCGTTTATCACATGTCCACATAGATATTGTAGGGCCAATTACAAAGGAAGGATATAGAAATTTAATAACAACGATGGACAGATTTACGAGGTGGCCGGAAGCTATCCGGCGGAAAGTAGTTGCTAAGACATTTTATGATAACTGGATAGTCTGTTTAGGAGCGCCAGAGCGTTGAATAAGTGATCAGGGCCGACAATTTGAAAGCAATTTATTCAATGAGATTAAAGCTACTATTGGTGTAAAAAAAAGTCGAAGTGGTCCTTATCACACGCAGAGCCATGGAATCGTTGAGCGCTGGCCTAGAAGCATGAAACTGAACAGCACACCTACGGATAATACGTCTTGGTACGACGAGCTGCCCACTGTTCTTTTAGGAATACGTAATGTAGGCAGGAGTGATAATGGAGTCAGTCCCGCAGAATATATATACGGTCAGACACTCAACACAGCAACAAGATTTATGATATTTCAAAAACCAAAAAGTAGAGGACCACTAGTTTTTATAACCAATTTAAAGAGAACATTAGCTATGGTTAAAACAGTGGAACTATTTAAATTTTCAGTGTACTACAATATCGTATTGGGTCTAGCCTGTAAGGATATTTGTATGTTTAGAGTGAATATATAAATAAATAAATTAACAAACTTAAGCCGTTACCACGCGAAATACGGAAATCACGAATATAATTCGTACACAGCAAATTAGTGAAATGCAAACACGTTATCGTTAGAAACGATGCAGTACGCCGACCGCTTACGCAACACTACGATGGTCCCTATCGAGTTTTAGAGTAAAATGGAAAAGTATTAACAATTCAGAACAAGAGTTTACTTTAAATGAGCAAACAAAGATCAATTACAACAATGTACGAAATACCAACGCTAACCTTATAGAACACACAACTGCAGAGTGCGATAAAGTAAATATAGAATGCTATAATAAACAACACGGCGATACGGTAGATAAGTCTCACAAGTCTCATAACGATGTTAGTGTAAAGCCTGCATTAAATAAAATCAGAAGTGGTCGTATTATTAAAACTCCCGTAAGATTCAACTTGCAATACTTCTTTAATATATTGTTAATTGTCACTGAAGTGACTATCATCAAATTGACTGGCGTTGTCGTAACGGAAGCTGCTGGGTGTTATTAATTATTGCAGAGCGGATTTTACGGTACATAACTGGCGACACCTCTGCCCAACCCTTCGGGGAAACAAGGCGTGATGTTATCTTATGTTATGTTAGGGTTACTGCCCTTAATTTAGTTTGAAGGAACATAAAGTTATAAGATGGCATCAAGAAGGCTCTTAAACAATAGATGTTTCTATACTAACTGCAGTACAGGGTGCGGCCTATAATGTGGTTAGTATAGAAATAGTGATGACTTTACATTTCAAAACTTAAGCAGAAATGAAATAAGAAATATAAACGATAGGTTTAAAAAAAAAACAATTGTTAATTTAGCTAATGAAGTGAAATGTATTCACTGACAATTAAACAAATGAACTTTGATTTGGCAATGACACTACCAGCCACACTACTAGTAGTGTCGTTTACAATTAAAGACACTACCAATGCTATTTGGATTAAATGTACAAAGTTCAGAAATATTATTCTTTATTTATTACTAAGTAAATCATGGAATAAAAATAAAAACAAACTTCAGAAATGTAACTTTATTTATTACTCGTTTAATTCGTTTAGTGTTATTAGTACTATTTTGAAGTTTTATTTTCACATAACATGGCACTAAAACATGGCTTGTTCCAAAAACTATATATAATTTATGAATTTTGACACTTTCATGTTTTTATAAACATTCCGACTTAATGTACTGGGAGTACATTAAGTCGGAATGTTTAAAGTCCTTCTTAATAAGTGCCTGTGGAATCAATGGCAATGCAGCCGTAAGTGCAATTATTCTTTTTTGGGCCCTACATTTTATGTGACCCAAGAGCTTTGCCCTTTTCCAGACACTTGTCGACCAGTGATAGAAACAACCTTTAACTAGAATGTCTGGGTAAACTTCCACGAGAGCGTTTATTGGTGCTATTTCATAATCGCAATAAATTTTTGTGGGCGTCAAGTCCGGTAGCTGTGATTAATTAAGCTCAATAAAATATAATACGAGACGCCTTTTAGCCGTCATCAAAGCAAAAAAATAACGATCTCACATTGTTAGACCTGATAGAGCTACCAACATCGCCGTGAATTTTGTAAAGCTGAACAAAAGGAAGCTGACAGCTGCTAAAAGTTCCATCAAAAAGATCTCTTTAATATATATATTTTAAACACAATAACTCGATTACCGTTATCAAAATAGTCAGCTAATATTGACTCACGAAATTTTAATGGATGTAGTTCGAGGGACATCATCGCTTTGTGCCGATCACCATAGAAGGCACGTGAAATACTAGGAAACGGAAGTAGTTTCATTATAAAGGAATGAACGCCGCTATTTTGAACTTGTGATAACTTATCATCGTAAATTTGAGTAACTGGTATGTCAGTCAGTATTTCGTGCTCCCTCCTTTAAGTCTTTTTTGAATTCTGTTGCCCTGAATATATTAACAATTTGAAATTTAAATTCATACTGCCTTTAGTAAGAATATAATAAGGTAAGGTGGCGTAGCTATAAAAGCGGATAACCGCGTCGCGCGTCGTCAACTTCTGTAAACAGTCAACGTAATACTTTTAGAACGAAGGTCGGCTTGCATGGTGGCTTCACCCTAAACATATTGGTTTTGTACTTATAAACCAATATATAAACCAAACCAAAATACCTACCAAACACATTTGGTGGCTCGTTTAAATGTCAATGTAAACGTTTCTATAATAAACTTCCTAGCCACATTCAAGAACCAAGCCTTAATAAAGTCCAATCTTTTATAAAGCGAAAACTATGTCCGAAAGCCTATTATACTGTCAAGGACTATATTGAGGACAAAAAGGCTTGGAATTGAGCTGCTCCAATCAATTTACACAGATAATGTTGATGTTTATTTTGCTAAATATTTTACATTTGTTTTTCTATATTTGTATATTTTTGTATAAACAATGACATGTATGTTTACTGTATAAAAGTATAATATTATTTTAGTTTTTGTGAATGTGAGGACTATGTGTCATTGTATTTTTTTTTAAATTTAGTTTTAATGATGGTCTGGCAGTTTGAGTAATTTATGCGGCTTAACAAATGTCCTTTCTTAGGTAATGCTCGTCGGATCGTTGACCTCCTTACTTCTGAGTCGAGCTGCACGATGATAGACAAATGCGTGCTCTGACTGGTCAGGTCCACTCCAATCTGTGTGGTTCTATCCTCAAAAGACCATTTCAGACACTAATCTACATGGTCTGCACATGATTGTGGCCAAGATTATGTCTGGACTTTAAGAGACATTGACCTCTGAGTTTGCTTCGGCCTTTCTTCTCAGAGTAGTCAGATAGGTGCAGCCGATCTCACCTAGTTTTAAAATAATATATGATTGACACGTAAAAGTGTTTGTACAAACCTACTTACCATTTATCACATTATTGTTTTCCGATATTCACGTGAACGACCGCAGCTTCATTCACGTGAAACTTATCGGGAAACAATAGCACAGCTAGTTATAAATAAAGTAACATTTCTGTCAAGTCACTTTTATTTTGTGACAAGTTTGCCGTTACTAATTTTATGATTAACTTAGCAATAAGTAAAGAATCACATTGCTGAACTTTGTTGTGTGGACTGTACAATTTAATCCAAAATAGGATTGGTAGTGCCGGTAATTGTAAATGACAATACTGGAAGTGCGGCTGGTAGTGTCGCTGCCAAAGTATGCAATTTAAACGTTGGAACTGAAGTTAGACTATCATTAAAATAGCTGTGTCAATCAACGAAAGAAATTAACATCCGCATGCTTAAAGAAAAGTTAGGACGCTCAAAATGAGATATCATAAAAAAAGCGTTTTATCTTCGTTGTCAATCATGGTTAGCAGTAATTACGCTGTTCTGTATTTATATATTAATCTCACACTTAAGGATTGTTAGCATCGTTCTGATAGATTACTACTATTACGCCCTTCATTGAGAAGGGTGGAATATTTAGCCTTTAGGAGTCACCTGTACACACTCCAAGAATCGAGTCCCTTGATTATAGATTTGATGTGAAGGTAAAACAGATTTTCGGATTATTGCAGCAGTTCCGGGATCGCATTTTGATGTAGGTCCCCGAGACCCTTATTATTTGTTTTTAATTACGCTATGCTTAAGGTCCATAATTGGTTTACCTTAAAAAAATGGTATTGAATGCGAAGAAAACTAAATGCATAAGATTCGCGTTACCGAATATTAGAAGTAGTAAATATGTCATGTTTTAGTAAATAAGGAGATACTAGAATTCGTCGAAATGTCGTTTTTCTGGTCATCACGCTTGACTCAAAGCTACATTGGGTTTCTCTCTTAACATCACTTGCAGGGTGGCTAAGTTCGGCCGCTAATGCTGTTTGGAAAATCCGTCAATTAACAGACGTGTATACCGCGAGACTGGACTGCTTTAGTTACTCGTACTTTCGTTATTTTGCTGTAGGAACGGGCTGCAGATATTGATTATATCTTCAGCAAAAGACGGCTATCAGAGCCATCTACAACTTCCGCAGACGAAAATCACTAACGGAACTGTTTAAAAAATTAACATCATGACGGTACTCGTACCTTGTCAATATAATATTATGAAAACATTATGTATGTTCAAAAAAATCTACATCTTTTTAGTGAAATAAGTGGCAGGCATCATTTTAATACTAGAAATACTTCAATAGATGTTATAGAGTATTTGTCTTTTTGGTATTAAAATTTTATTATTATCTCAATTAAATTGCAAACTATAAATTTGTATAATTTAGAATCCATTTTTTTTAACTTTGTTATTTTGCATTCAGTATCCGTATATTATTATGTTGACTTAAACGAGCGTGGCAGTTGGGAGTTTGTCATGCTCACTTAATTGGGATGATGACAATTTTTTTTTCTAACTCAAATAAATATTTGTTTCTAAATAGCGCAAACAAAATTTAAAAAAGTGTAAACGCTAAACAATTGCCAAGTTACAAACGTTTTAAAGTAAGTGTTAGAAGAGGACCGCACTATCGTAGAAGTGACGTCACGACTATGTAACTTCATACTAGCGCCGTACATTGTCCGTACCGCGCGACAAGGACAGGAATAATCCCGTCCAAAAACTTTTAAAGCGTGTAGCTTCTTCGTTCTTACATCGATTAAACCGTTTTTTTTTATTATCTCATTTTTACCATGCCTTCTTTGAAATTACATTATCTTTTCGAACATTTTGAATATTGGCCATCATCCCTATTGTCTCACTGATGCCACCATCATGATTAATGATTCAACACACGCGCCACCATCGCTTGTGTTGAATCATTCCGTTCGCTAAAAAATGGTTTAGCTGGATGGTGCTGATCCCCAGCATTGGAATTAAATGAAAGAAAGTTTAAAACTCATGTTAAAAAACACTTAGTACACAAGCATATTACAAATTAGAAGATTATATCCTAGATAAGAATGCTTGAAAACATGCTGGTCCTGCTCCATAGGACAATCTAGAGGCTAGACAAAATCATACTATTTGCTTATTGTAATGTTTAATTTGTTATTTTTACTTTACTCACACACTGACTTATTCCTAGTTAATATTTTAGGGAAATCGTATATTTTTACAATTGTTTGTAAATATGTGAGCACAATGTACCTTTCACGTGATTATTTTATATGCCTTTGCTTTATTTTTAATTATTTTTACCAATTGTGGTATAGTATTTTTATTCTTGGTGCATCGTCTTCACATATAGAAATATAATTAATGTATACAAAATATTGTAAAACATTTTAAAAGAGTAACGGTGGAGTTTCTTGCCACTTCTTCTCCATACGAAACTACTTTTTGGAAGTGGCGCCTAAAATCAATTCTATTTTTAATGTTAATTTTGACGATCAAAAGTGCCTTTTTATGGGCCTATTTGAAATAAATGCTTTGACTTTGACTTTGACGCCGCATCATCTCTTAACTGCCAGGGCTTATTTTAATTTTATCATATATTTTGAATTGTTTATTCTTTTTTTACATTGTTCTCACATACAGAATCAACAATAATTATGTACCCAGGATTTTGTAAACTCTTGATTTTAAAGAGTTTCTTTCCAGTTCTTCTCCACAGAGAACTACGTTTTAGAACGGACAACTAGCTTCAACTTTCCAACTAACTGACCGACTCTTTGACAATTCAAAAGTGTCTGTTAATTGGTTTAATTGAAATAAATGCTTTGAGTTTTAAGTTCAGTATTTTGATTTTCTGTTCCTAAGTTTTCATATTTAAACCATGTTTTTACGGCAATTGTTGAGATTATAATCTGATAAGTGCTACTCTTGAGTGTCATTTGTAATTTCATATGTTTTATGAAAATATTAATTTATTTTAGGTGTTTAGCTCGAACACTCATTGCTTTCAAAGAGTAATCATTATTTTTATATTCATAACAGTATCCTGTTGATAAAAGAACCTTCCAAAAGATTATTTTTAATTTCCAGGTCAGGCAAAGTCTTATTGGGCAGCCTGGAGTCTGGATTTTTGCCCGGTTGATGACAAATGGACACCTCTGCCCAACCCATCGGGGAAACAAGGCGTGATGTTATGTGTGTTATTAATTTGAAATTCAATGACCGGATTGCATTAGGAGTTGACATATAACAAGAGATGAAGTTGACGATCTCCTGAAAAAAAATACTTGTGGCACTCGGTTTTCGTGTTGATAATAGTTAAATACTTAATTATCTTTCATTAGTAAAGTGGATAATTGAAAAGCACCGACAACTTCAATATTATACTCACAAGACAAGTTGAGCAAACTGTAAAGTAATCAGTGTTCTTTACGAAATTTGTAAAGCTGAGCTCTGCCTAAAACCTTTATTCTTTGTCTTTTTCATAATATTGTGAAGAAGTTTAGAGTAGCGCGGGTTTAAAATGGTATGTAATTTTAAAACAAATGAAACCTTTGTGACCAATGATGTTAATTGGTGAACTTAACACCACAGAGAAATAATAAAAGAGCAGGGAATAATGTAACAGATTGTTTGATTTAAACAGATATTTATTTACGACAAAACAAGATCAATAATTAAATAAAACGACTTTCGTGTAGTCACGTCGTCTACCCGAACGCTTTGAGTGATGAAATACTAAATTAGAGATGTTTTTTATTCCATTTGAATTATTGAATTGTCGACACGCTGATTTATATGAAAAGGAAATTGAATTGGACTGAATGACTTTTTTACTTTATCTGAAATTGAGGGCGAAGAAACTTAATCTTTGATGTTAATTAACGAAGGAATACTACGTTACATTTTGGTTGAAATAAATTACTAAATTTCATCTCCATGTCATTCAATTTGTCAATGTAGCGATGTTTATTAATATATTGTTTGCGACGTTTAACGATAATGATAAAAGACTTTTATTGGAAAGTATCGTCGAAAATCAATATTTTATGTACCAAAAGACGTCTGTCACACTGAGGAGCCGGAGTACCGATTCTCAAATCTAATGCGTATTAAAATGTATTATACTTTTTTTTTTTTTGTGTATGGCATCTCGCAGGTCAACCTGTAAGATTGTTGTCTGCTTAAACGGACTTGCCTGTGGTGCCCTAATAAATTAAGGCCTCCAGCCAGGACTTAAACTTAAATACTAACTAAAAACTAAGCGACAACGCTAAGGGCACCCCCTGTGGGGTACGGACCTCGGCGTCGCTGGAAGAGGGCAGCAAGGGACTAGCTGGATCAGGATTTGAGTGATTTAGGGACGAATTTAAAGCTACAGGCTCAGCAGCGCGGGCTGGCTCGAGCAAGGGTCGAGAGGGGCGTGGATTTGGGCGTCGCGGCGGGCCTCGGCGGCGAGGACGGTAGGACGGCGATCGGATTTTGCGCTTGTGTAAGGTGCTGGTGGCCTTACTGCTCTCCTGGAGGAGGGTAGTGGCGTCGTCGGGGGCGATTAAAGTATGCCTTGGTCGGCGAATACTGCAAATGCGGGAGGGAGTGTAGCGGGAGGCCGCTGAGATCAAGGGGTTTGGGTGTTTCATGCCACAGTCGAAGAAACGCTTCGATAAGCGTTTCATGAACTTATTTATGGTAGGCATTTTAAGGTCGACGTGGAGATTTATATTACGGACATAGAAAGGGGCACCCGTGACCTTTCTGAGGAAACGGTTCTGGAGGGTCTGCATCTTATGGAGATGACGTGGGTGAGCGTGCGCAAATACAACGCAGGCATAGGTCATGATAGGACGGATGACTGCGATATAGATGCGCAGCTTGCATTTAAGTTACAGTTTACTACGGGCTGTCAGTACAAAGTGGAGCCTGCTTAGAGCGAAGGAGGCGCGCGCGCGAACCGCCTTAATATGAGCCTTAAAGGTAAGGTTTTGATCGAGGATCACGCCTAGGTATTTGGCTTGCTTCTCCCAAGGGATTGGCTTGCCGTAAATAGTGATCGGGCTGGGAATGTATTATACACACGAAATTTAAGTTTTATACTGTAAATACTACTGGAGAATGACTAAACGGGGAAGGCAACTGTCAAAATGGCGCTGCCGTCACTGGTTCCCAACACTAGCTAAGCAAGGTTTGAGTCTTGACGCGTTCTTGGGTTGCGAAATTGGAATCTAACTTTTCCCAAAAGCCTAAAAAAATTTGAAGATTGTTGTTTCATGTTATTGGGAAATATTTCTTTCCATGTCAAATACTTCATTTAAAATGTTGAAATCACCGAAAATAACGAAATAGTGAAATAAAACCAAACCCATGAATGAACACGAAATGGAACGAACGAACGAAATGTAAAAAATATTGTAGGCCGTAGGGACCTAGCTATGGTCACGCCATTTATTTAAAATAACATTTAACTTATTCCGCAGGTGCAGGTGAGATTCGAACTCAGGGCTCACCATAATCGTCCCTACCCAAGCACGGTAACGACTAATCTAGCATGCCATATATTAGGTTATTTGAAATTATGAACTGCTATTAATTACAGACAAAGTGAGTGTGTGTGCGTGTCTATAGTTGTGGTATTTTGTTACAAAATCACATCTTATCTATTTAACACCTGAGGAGCTGTTGTGCACAGCAATTCTTTCTATGATTCAGTAGGTACTAAAGTCTTTATGAAAATTGTATGACACTCATTTTACTTACATATGTTTATCTGATAATTGTTGTACTGCTGAAAAGAAAACCTTTAGCTACCTCTGTCTATTTTCCACATCCATTTATCTCATTTCATGTGATCTCTTATTATTTTCCTTTTATTGAATTTTGTGACATTTTGTATGTAACATTGTCATCTGTCAGTTTTTCTTTTTCTATGGTATAGAGCTAAGAGGTCGTCTATTTTATTGTAAAGGTATCGTAAATCTAGTGTTAAGCCAGGTTCTCACTGTAAGTGCTCAACTGACAAGAGTTCGAAACGAATTCGAGAGAATAAATAACTTGGCGTGAGATGCCACCTCCAGTACAGTGAGACGTAAGGTCCTGACGTCTCCACTATTAACATATATATTTTATTTATTTCTAAGATTGAGCACCACGCGGTTTTCCTTCCTGAAGAAACAACAACCGACGCGAGCTGCTTCAACCTCGAGGTGCTTCGCGACCGTGAGCTTCCTCGTGTCAGACTGCGGGCCAGAGGATCGTCCTACGCGAGCTACTACTAATCGATTCCTAATCCTTAATATCTTTTCTACATACTTTTGTATTTGATATTTAAAAATTATTTCTTTTTAACTTGTGACCGCGTTTAGCCAGTCGGCTAAACGTTTCGTTACATATCAGAGAAACAACTTATAGAAGGAGGTCGTAATTGAAACCGAAGCGTCAATCTATTGCTTTGTGAGTTTGCTTATGGACTTATTCAGCTACTGTACCAGCACCCAATAAAGAAATATTGGGTAGTGGTACATGCCTGTTAAGGCATAAAAATTAACATTTTTTTTTTTTTTAAATAGTATTACTTGAAATGGTTCTATAAGCATTCGATACTTGTCTCGTTCATCTTGTTTACATAAATAATAAAAACTGGTACGTAGACCACAGAAATCCCACACCGCAGAATTAATTTTTAAAGAGTGCCTATAATTAAGTTTGGACTATGTACTGTGCGAGTCCCAATAAATGCTTTTTCTATCTTTCTAAATCTGAGTAAATTATTTCGTTTTCTGTGAGGTAGATGCAATTCGTTACGACTGTTCACCTAATTGAACATTGTTGGTTAGTAAAGAATGTTTAAATCTGTTAATTAATAAAAAGGTGTTGTGGTTATAATTTTGAACTGCTGAATATGTGGCGCATGCGCTGCCATCTGTCAAAGTAATGCCGTGTTTCATTGTTGCTAAGACAATACGGATTGTATCAACACTGAAATATTTAACGCGGCTGGAAGGTAAGTGCCAAGTAGGTGTCATTAATGTAATTAATTGTTAAAGTTGGCATACATACCGTCTATAGGCAAGTAAGATAAATGTGCCTCATAAGACACAGGCACATACACCAGTTTAGGAGTCTATAGGAGTATTAAAATTATTGTGACCTAGTTGTAACCTTTGACTTACATAGCTGGGGCACTTAGTAAAGTGGACATTCTTCAAATTTCTTTTTGCGAACTTTTAAATAAAAATTTATACGTAGACATAATATGCCACTCTGAAACTTTTCTCAGATCAGGAGAGAAATCTAACTTATCTTTGAAAGGATTTAAACTAGCAGACTTCTTCTACAGACCAAACCTAAGGCGAGGCGGGGTTGGTATATTGTGTTAAACATTATATAGAAACTAAAAAGGTTCAATTACTGAATGAATTGTGCATTGAAAGGTCGTTCGAATGCTGTGGAATGGGGAAGGCAACTGTCAAAATGGCGCTGTCGTAGCTAGTTCCCAACACAAGCCAAAAATACAAGGCGTGATCTGATTTTATTTTATTTTAGCGAAGATTGAAGCGTTGTGTTCCTAGACACTCCGAAATTGGGAGTTTACAATTTCCCGAAAGCCCCTAAACTTAGAAAATTGTGGTTTAAAGCTATTCGTAGAGATTTTTTTGAGTTAAGAGTTTATTTCGGAAACATTTTGAAGAAAGTGATTACGAGGAAATATGCAAGGTTTAAAATTCTGACACTTTCCATGTCAAGTACATGATTTAAAATACTGAAATCATAGAAAATAACGAACTAGTGAAATAAAATCAAACTCATGAATGAACATAAAATTAAATGAATGAACGAAATGTCAAATTTATTGTAGGCCGTACGGACCTAGCTATGGTCACGCCATCTATAATTAGCTTTGCCTGACCTTCCCCATTGAAGTTCCACTATATAAATATATATTTATAATATAATATTTATAATAATTGTATGTATTTATCAAATTCCAAGATCAAATTCTGACATTTTTCTTCGCAACTTAGAGTACTTAATAACAAAACTAAGACGCAGACTAAAAATGAAAATCATCATAACTGGGGATTTCAATATGGACACAGTTGAGGGGGGTAAAGTGTTGACTGAATTTCAGAAAATGCCTACCTCTATCTATTTATTAGTTAAACTCCGGAAGCTTTAAGTGTTCTCAAACTGGGTTTAACTGACCATGAGACTGCACAAATCTTATACATCCCCGCATTCAAAACGACAAAACCTCTCATGGAATGGTATACACATGCATAATAAATCGCAATGTTCGCTTTGTTGCGCATGCCAGCAACAAAGCGAACATTGCGATTTATTATCAAATCAAAACATAAAAAAAATGTCTTTGCAGAACAAAAACATTACAATGTAAAATATAAAAAAAAACAAAGAACATCTTTAAAGCATCCTGGACATTAATAAAACCAAATTCAATGACAAATTCAATAATTGATAAAAAATTGATTACAAAATAAATTTTAATAATATGATTTTGACGAATAATAATGACAGTTCAAACGCATTTAATAATTATTTTATCGATATGACCGCCTCTAATAAGGGAACGGCATATACGATGAGACATCGTCATTTAATATCGCCACTCAACGCCAGTTTCTTCATTTATCCAGTTAGTGATGAGGAAACATTTAAATCTATTCACTCTTTAAACAATACGTCTTCTGAGGGATATGATGAGATCCCGACACATATCTTAAAACACACTGCGACATTGATAACACCAACACTAACGTACCTTATTAATATGTGATTCACACAGGGCACCTTCCCGGATAAATTAAAAACCTCATTAAACCGATTTTTAAAAAACGTAACGGCTTTACATAATTACAGGTCAATCGCCTTAATACCAGTCTTATCTAAGGTATTTGAGAAGATAATACATTCTCGCATGACTCAATTCTTGACAAACATAAAATCCTAAAAACCGAACAAAATGGATTCCAAAAAGGCAAATCGACAACTTTGGCAGCTTTTAAATTACTATAAAAAAGGTAATTGACATTAAATTTAGTTTTTAATCTTTTCCATGAATGTACGAATTTATATTAGATTCATTTAATAATTAATGTAACATTAATTTTGCATGCTAGTTTTAGCGAATTGTTTAGAAATTGTTAAAAAAATCTGACCATCTTTAATGTACTACAATTCTTGCGAATAAATTTCATTTCATTTCATTTCTTGGTCTTTGTATATTGTAATGTGATGGCTTTTCTTGAAATAAAGAATTTACTTTAAAAATAAAACATGACACCTTACCATTTATCTCACCTTAAACATAAAACGGATAAGTAGGTAGAACATTGAGACGCCCCAAATCCTTTGGGACTGCCAAAGGATTTGTGACAAATTGAGAATATAACTACTGTAACAACAGCTAGATACAGGTCTTTTACTCATATTTTGTGAACTGCACAAACCATTCATGTGAAGGACATCAGAAAAAAAAACGGTTTCATCTTCCCCTTTTTTAATTTACGAGTCACAATAATCTCAATGAATAAAATTGGAGACCAGTAAGTAATGAATCGAAACAAGTGAAGTAGAAATCGTTATAAATCGTGTGCTTGTACATATTGGGTGTAGTTCAAGGGTACAAATTCAACAATCAGTAAGGCACGGAGACTTGTTACATGAGAAAAAACCTTTAAAAGATTCGCTTTCAATGTGGCATGTAACATAAAAAAGTAGTAGTCTCTATTAAATTCTATAATGCAACCGTGATTATTAAACTTTATACTTTTTGCACCTTCTCAAAGGCTAGCTATATATATAGCTACCGACTATAACTTGTCTTAAAAGGAAAAACGAATACCTCTTGCTAAAAGTTTTTGTCATCTTCGCTCTTCATTTGAGTAAATATTTCTCCAACAAGGTTTTCATTTCATAATAACGTAAGAACTTTATTATCTTCTAACTTATTACGAATTTCAATGGTTATCATATTTCGGCTAATTAGTTGCTTAAATCAAAAGATTCTTAAAGGAGAAACTTTAAGAATCTTTTGATTTTGTTTACCAGCAGTTAACGAGATCTCACAAATGAGAGGGACGCTCGCAATTCTCGTAAATAACTGATTAACACTTTTATTTGTGGATTTGTGAATATTTTAGAACTTAAGGGCAACCCTGCGGCCTGTGCGAGCTATTAAGCCTGTACGGACTATGTCTGTTTTAAACATAAGGTTCAGCTAGAAATTCGCTTTATGACGGTCATTTTGATAAATTGAGAGTTTGTGGGACAGTCGCGGTTTGTGTTTTTATCCTTACGATCGTATTTCTGTATTCGACAAAATTAAGTTCCACCCTTATGTACACTATTTTCGTTATTGAGCATGACTTTACTTTTGTGTTGCTGTACCAGTTGGTCTACGGTAGGGATTAAGCCATTCGCATTCTAAACAAACGAATGAAAGGACATCGATGATTGAGTTAATGAACTATGGGGAATTTATAAGACATCGTTTCTATTACTTAAAAAACAGCGCAACAGTAGAGCTATGTAAAAGCATAGTTTAATAGAGAAATTATTGAAGCAATTTCCATTGGAATTGCTTTCTTCAAAGCAAACCTTTGCTAACAAACACGACTTTTGACAATTGTAAGTTAGTTCGGTATTAATGACCTAAAGAGGTAAAAAACTTGGGCTCAAAGTTAAGAAATATTCCTGAAGGCAGTTATGTTTCGGCGATCGGGAATTGAGTTAAAATAAACTTTATTGATTACAAATTATTTAATGACAGAAAAAACAGTGTATTAAGTTGAAGGCTGATATCAAGACTGACATCACAAACAACAATATGGAATAACATCTAATTGATCTAATTGCTAGGTTGCACTTTATTACGTAGGTTGGCGGCTGCGTACTCAGCACAAACGGTTGTTACGCTTTTTTTTTTTTTTTTGTTCCTGGGTTGGAAAATCCTCATGGATGTCCTCCGCCCTGGGGCGAGCGGAGGGGTCTGTCAGACTCTTACTGACTAAAAACCACCCCGGTGTTCCATCTCACACCTACGCCGGGGTCGCGGGAACACATTATTCTTCCACAACCCCGGCTAGTGCCGGGCCGCTTGCGCGGGCCCCGTCTCGGGCGGGGGGAGTGAGGTGTACTCCCCGCGCAACGTCTGTGAGCGGCGCACGCGGAACACTACGCGCGCCGCCTTCTCGGGTCCTGATGTTGGGGAGCGACGGATGTCCCCGAATCCGTCGCCCCTGGACCCATTTAGGGGGGCCGGAAGAGGGCGTTGTCCGCCCTCCTCCGACGCCCGGTGCGTCTGCTGCGGGCCGGGTCGAGAGTCGAGATCTCTCTCTACCTTTCCGCAGCCTCCTTCTGCGAGGTGACCGATTCGCAAAAGGAGACCACTGCGTCCCAGGACTCTGCGCCGCCGACCATCGCGTTCACGACGGCCGGCAGCGACAGGTCGTTGCCTACTTCGGTGATGAGGGCACGGCGCGGCTCCTCCCAAGCGGCACACTCTGCCAGCGTGTGCCACGCCGTGTCCTCCCGGCAGTCGACGCAGTGGTGACACCGGGCGTCCGGCTCCCTGTTTATGCGACACAGGTACTTCCCGAAGCAACCATGCCCCGAGAGCACCTGCGTCGCCCGAAACGTCAGGGAGCCGTGCCTTCTCCCGAGCCAGCGGTCGAGCACTGGCCGGATCGCCTCGATGGTGCTGAGGCCGGCGGTAGGGCGTGACAGCCTCACCCGCCATTCCGCCACCAGGACCTCGCGGAGCTGCAACCGATGCTGCTCGATATGTTGCTGCATCGGTCGCTCGCCCCGCTCCCGCGCTGCCTCACGCCACCGGTACAGTGACGCGAGCACCTTCGCCTCCAGGTCCCAGGGCGGTGATCCGGCCAGTGCACAACCCGCCTCGAAGGAGATCGTGCGATACCCCCGAATGACTCTGACGGCCATCGCCCGCTGCGGCTTGCGCAGGACAGCTATGCTGCCGGCCGTCAGGTCAGACGCCCAGATCGGCGCTCCGTAGAGCGCCATGGATCGCACGATCCCCATATAGAGCCGCCTACAGGCGGCACTCGGGCCCCCCAGATTGGGAAGCAGCGTTGCCAGTGCCCCGGCCGCGCCCAACAACTTGGGCGCCAGCCGCCGGAAGTGGGGTCCGAAGTCCCACCGGCTGTCGAGCACCAATCCCAGATATTTCATGGTGGGCTCGACAGCGATCCGGACCCCCCCGAAACGGTTGTTACGCTGAGTTAACTCCTCCCTCCACAAGATAGCAGCAACTCTTGCTTCTGGCGGCATCCACGCTGCTTTTGGTTTCCTCGCTGCCTTTGATGTCCTCTGAGATCTTATTGATAGTCCATTGGTTCAGCTTACAGAATGCTGCTGCTACTAATAAGATGTAGAGGAGTACCGTCGTCCAACTCGGTGTGACCATCATCATTGGCCAATTGATGTCATTTGGTATGGAGAGGTCACTTGCTTTTTTGATAAGTTCATGTATGCTGTCTAGTGAGATGTCTTCTAGTTGTAGTTCATATTTCACAGTTTCTTCTAGGGCCTGATGTTGCTCTGGTAAAGCTACGACCTCATTGATGACAATTGTGTCTGTATGGACTTGTAATGTTCTGTTCATGTCGTTAATTTCACAATATTCTGTTAATGTGACGAGATTAATCTCATTTAACTTTTTATAGTCTGTCTTAGTTTTGCACTGTGTTTTAAGGATTTCATCTTCTTTCAGGATAAGTAGCCAATTGTTATCTCTTTTGAATTTTTCCTCTTCTTATGCTCATCTTGTCATGTGTACAGTTTGCTTTACGATGCTGAATGAAGGATGGGATGGAGTGACTTGCAAAGCTGGATGTCATCGGTCAGAGGTTGACAGTCTTCTTCTAGGTAGGCGTATTCATCGTTCCCAAGCGCAAGGTATTTGGATTTGGGGATAATAGTTAGGCTATTTTATTTGGAATGTAGTAGAGATGAAGTAGATCATAGGTTTGTGGGGCGACTGATGGGATTTCCAGGATAAAGTTTATAGAGTGTACTGTACTATAGGCCTTAACTCTTATTGATTTTTCTATCCTATGAATGTTACTAAGATTAATTATAGCTACTGGTCTAAACGAATAAGTTTTACTTATATTGATTAATTCCTTTATTAAGTTTTGAGGAATTATAATACTAGGATGCATGGTGCCTCGCCACAATAGCGGCGGTAAGTCCCCTCTTTGAGGAGTGGTTGGAGAGGCGCCACGGCGTCCTCACCTTCCGCCTGACACAGGTCCTCACCGGACACGGTTGTTTCGGGAGGTTCCTGTTTCGCATAAGGCGGGAGGAAACGCCCGGGTGTCACCATTGTGTGGATCGCCCGGAGGACACGGTGGAGCATACGGTGGAGGTATGCCCAGCTTGGGCGGAGCACCGCAGTGTCCTCGCGGAGGCGATTGGCGGCGGCGATCTCTCGCGTCCGGCCCTGGTCCAGGCCATGGTACGGAGCGAGAGGGAATGGCAAGCCGTCACCTCCTTCTGCGAAGCAGTAATGCTCGCGAAGGAGGAGGCGGAGCGGGTGAGGGAGAGAGCATTGCGCCCTCACGCCCCCACTAGCCGCCGCAGGAGACGCCCTGGGCGTCGGGAGTCGCCTGCAGATTCCCGGCCACCGTAGGCGCGGGCTTGCGGATGGCGAGCAATGGGTAGCTCGCTGTCCGGTAAGGACCAGGCCCGGGTCGACGGCGCGTTGTGTTCCACGCGCGCCTCAAAGAGATGTCAGCACAAAGTGACGGGGTCCGATAGGGCCGACGCCTCAGGGTCGCGGGTTATTCCACAGAGAAAACCGTGGCCCTGGCACAGGCAACTGAAGGAACACGGGTGGGTTTTAGTCAGTAAAAGTCTGACACGCCCTCCCGCTCCACCCAGAGCGGGAGAAGTCATTTGATGATTTCCCACCCAAAAAAAAAAAAAAAAAAAAAAAAAAGGATGCATGGTGCCTAGTTGTCCGAATGTTATGGCATCTTCTAACAACATAAACCTATCTAAGATAATCTGTAAACTGAAATCTATCTGTACGTATAAGTCTAAGAAATGTAAATGATTAGTTGCGTCGTTATTGTTACGTGTAATGTTATGCAATAAGGCCTGGTCGAGCACACCCGGTTTTGCCACTCCCAGCGCGTGCCTGACCTAAACGCGAGACAATACTTGAAATGATAAAAATCAAAAAATACACTTGGGAGCAAATAAATCGAGCCACTTCCTTTTTCACGCATTATGGTTATTATTTTTGGTATTATGGAACGCATCGATTCGAAACATATATCGCCTAAAAGGGTATTTAATAACCTTTACAATGAGGGTAGTTAGTTGTCAACATTTCTTTTTAATTAAAGTTTAAAGGGTAGAATAAAATTATCGCTTTTAATTTGCTTATGACATTTTTATTGTACTCTGTTAAGAAAAGATTAAATTTGAGGTTTTTGTTAATCATACCCATATTACTTGTTATTGTTGTCTTTATCTGTGTCTGTGTAATCAAAATAACCTGATAAAATGGATACTATACCGACGGAAGCTGCCCAAGTTGTAGCTTTACTTGAGGTTGAACACGGACAACGTGAAGTGGCACGCAGACTTCATTTGAGTCGTTCAAAGGTACAGCGGGTATACCGCAGGTATCTGGAGACTGGTGCTTTTGTTCGGCGACCTGGAACTGGCCGACCACGGGCAACAACAGAACGTGACGACCGCTTTATTGCAACCAATTCGTTGCGCGACCGTGGACTTAATGCTGTTCAGCTACAGCAAGCGTTACGTGACGTTCGAGGTGTCGCAATCAGTAGGTGGACAGTGAGACGAAGACTAAAGGAACGAAATTTAACATCACACAAACCAGCAACTGGCCCAAAATTGACTGTAGCTCATCGCCGATCTCGCTTGGAGTTTGCTCGAGAACACGTTAATTGGACGTTAGAAGACTGGAGGTCAGTTTTGTTTTCTGACGAGTCAAGAATCTGTCTTTTTAGCAATGACGGGAGAAACCGAGTGTATAGACGTCCTGGTGAAAGATTTGCCCAATGTTGCATTCGAGAAACTGTGAGTTTTGGTGGTGGTTCTTGTATGGTGTGGGGAGGAATTTCTCTAGACGGAAAAACGGAACTTGTCTTCGTCGACCCCGCCAACGATGGCAGTGGTAGACGTGGATTAACAGCTGACCGATACATAACTGACATTCTTGAAGACCACGTAATGCCGTATGCCGGTTTTGTCGGAGAAAATTTCTTGTTTATGCATGACAATGCGAGACCTCATACCGCGCAGATCGTTACGGAATACTTGTCTGCGATCGGGATTCAACAAATGGTATGGCCAGCACGAAGTCCCGATTTGAACCCGATCGAACACCTATGGGACGAGCTAAAACGGAGAGTCCGAGCCAGGGTTCCCGCTGTTTCATTCATTCCCGAGCTTAAAGTCGCTGTGCTTGAAGAGTGGGAGAACATATCACAATATGTCATCGTAACTCTGATCGGATCGATGACTAATAGGCTACAAGAATGCATCAGGGCACGGGGGGGTAATACCAGTTATTAAGAATATTTTTTATGCAATAATTTTGTTTTTTATTGTTTTTATGGACTGTTTTAGCACTACTAAATTTTCTATCAAAATTACCATTTTTCTTGCAGAGCCAATAATTTATCATTCAATAAGGTTATTATTCAATAATTTACCCTCATTGTTAAGGTTATTAACTTAACTTTTAGGCGATATATAGTTCGAATTGATACGTTCCATATTCCCAAAAATATTTACCATTTTACGTGAAAAAAGGTGGTGTCTCGATTTATTTGCTCCCAAGTGTATATAGGATGGATTCACGTAGACTTATTAAGTTAGTATAAGTGTAGTCAGAATAAGTGTCTATCTAGAATAAGATGTAGGATCACGTTAATTGTAACATAAGAAAAACTTGTAAACAATAAAATTCTCGTAAACAAAGGCGCGGATCACCATGACCGCGAAATACAGTTATTCAAAAAAAAAAACTCGTATTAAGGTTAGAATGATGACATTTTCAAGAACTTTTTAAAGTTTCATAGAAAACTTTTTCGATTGTTGGTGGCAAAACCTGTATGGCAGGTCACCAGGCCCGTGTACTCGCGGACTCGATCGGCGGCGGCAATCTCTCGCGTCCGGCCCTGGTCCAGGCCATGGTACGGAGCGAGATGGAATGGTAAGCCGTAACCTACTCTGCGAAGCAGTAATGCTTGCGAAGGAGGAGGCGGAGCGCGTGAGGGAGAGAGCCTTGCACCATTACGCCCCCCTAGTCGCCGTAGGAGACGCCCTGGGCGTCGGGTGTCGCCTGCAGATTCCCGGCCACCGTAGGTGCGGGCTTGCGGACGGCGAGTAATGGGTAGCTCGACCAGGCCCGAGTAGACGGCGCGTCGTGTTCCATGCGCGCCTCCAATGGGGCCTACGCCTTAGGGTCGCGGGAAATTCTAAAGATAAAACGTGGCCCTGGCACAGGCAACTGATGGGTTTTAATGAGTAAAAGTCTGACACGCCCTCCCGCTCCACCCAGAGCGGGAGAAGTCATTTCATGATTTCCCACCCAAAAAAAAAAAGGTCACGCACGCGCAACCTAATTACGAGCCAAAAAAGTCGGCAACATGTATACTCCAACGTGAAGTATTGGGCAAGGGTGGATTTTTATGGGAAGGCGAACCATGACTTAGAGGCTGGGCGACTATATGCTCAGCCGGAACACCTGAACTCACTGCGTGCACGTGGAATCACCGACCCTCGAATTCCCTTCACCTCCACAATCCAGGCTGTTACCCAGCGCCTCCTCGATCATGGGCAGTTTCAGGTGGCTACACACGCGCAGGACCGCGGTAGACTACCATACTCGGCGGAATTGGAGGAAGACATACTGGAGTACTTCGAACGCGACCCACGACGTAGTACCACAATGGCGGCCAGGCGATTCAATGTTAGCCAATATTATGTATAAAAAACATTGGAGTCTGTATAATGTACACAACGAACATTATTGGTCGTTATTAAACCCGCACCTCATTCGCGAAGAAAACCGTCAGATTCAGCGTGAATGTTTGGGCAAGCATTATCGATGAACAAATAATAGGCCCTATTTTTGTTGAAGGTCACCTGACTGGCGGTTCATATCTGAATATGCTGCAAAATTTGATACCGGAGTTGCTTGAGGATTTGCCCCCGGCATATTTACGCGATCTATTCTATCAGCATGATGGCCACTAGCCATGCACTAATATTGGATCCCAGGTTAACGTCTCCTTGGTTACGTCATGCAGTTTCTTTATCATGGCCAGAGATTGCTGTTGTATGTTGGGGAGTCCAAGTAAAATGTTGAAATGGGACGTGAAAATCAATTTCTTGTTACCATACCTGTGGTTTATAATCTCCCAACATCCTTGATTATTGTCAAAGCTAATCTGTAAATGGTGTATCAGACGCTCTGCTTCTCCAGTAACTACTCTTCAAAAAATGCTTTTTTTGCGCATTAGACATAGACGGGGTTTTTATCGATGGCTTCGCTGAACAAATCTTTGAACGGAACCCACTGGTTGTAAGTCCCATTGAACACGGGTATGTCCATCTTTGGAGCTGACTTCTCACGGTGCTTCACTGCCCACATCTTTTTGTTGATGTCGTTTGTCAACTCACTGTACCTTTCCTTGTGCTTGCAGAATTCCATTTGGTACTTAATATCGTCGCCTACATCCTCACCTTCAATTTCCCTTTGTCGACCTCACCCAATCGGCTATCCAGTGATTTTAGAGCGTTCTCGAATTGCCATTGATTTTCGAACTTGTCGACTTGAATTTTACTTGCGGTTCTCAGGAATGCTTTAAAATTAATGTTCTGCTTCTTAACTAACCCGTTCAGCTTGCTGGACCCTCTCTCTGTAGAGAGAATTGTCACGCTGCAAGGACTCCTCACAGCATGACGACGTACCTGGTTGTTGCTGCGCCGTCTCATCTTCCGGACGACGATGGTCTGCGCTTTGCTGTTGCCTAGCCCGGATACCTGGTAACGGTACCTCTTCCGCTTTTGGTCTACGGAGGGTTTCTTCCTGCAGCTGCATTGTGCCGAACTGCTCAAAGGTGTTATCAATAATCGCCTTGCTGTTCAAATAAAGCTCCTGGACCATATTGAAACAACACTTTTTGAAGTAAATGTGGTTGAAAGGACATGGATTTTCCTTGGCCCAGCACGGACAAAGACATAAAAATATTAAAAAAAACGTAAAATATTTGAATTTCCATCATGGCTTTCATTTCTTATCATAAATCGTTGGGTTTTTTTTTTTAAGAGCATTATTTTGTTTGTTTTATTTTGACTTCCATCCGTGAGTTACTAATGTTGCAATTGATTGAAATAAAATGGTAGGTAATTAGTGCACATTTTTTGCTCGAAACAACATGTAATTACTTGCAATTTAGATAACACAGTAAGAAAATTTAACATTTTATGCGTGTTTAGTGATAACGGAAGTAAAAGTAAAAACGACACATTTTATTTATCTATTTGATTAAAAATCAATAGATTAATTGGTTCTTCAAAGTAATGGTAACACTAGGTAGTGTTTCCATTACTTTTAAGATAGGTGTACACGAAGCAATAAATAAACGTTTACAAAATAACGCACATTTCGATATAGTGATTGGTCCAATATACACACCCTATCTACACATCCATCCGATACATACATCACGACTGTAATGCCTAAAGGGTTAGGCAGAGGTGTACCTATAGTACACCCGCATTTCGCCAGTTATGTGTAAGCCCCATGTAATATATTGCCATCACAAATCCAGACTCCGGGATGCTACTGAGAAATTCAATAAAACATATCATAATTAATTAGCAAGTAAGTATCTTTACAAGCAGACAGACAGTACAGGACACATTATTGTATTAATATAGTAAGGTAATTTAAAATATATTTTACATATTTTTGTGACATTTACGATATACTTTCTGATAAAATAAACACACGCACAGCTTTATCTAATAATTACATATTTGACACCTTTTGTGTACAACACAATATATCAGTTCTATTAATACGACGCGCCTGTACGACAAGATAGTACCCTTCGTAGTAGTGGGCGTTTTGTAGTTACTGCCTACCCCCATGGGAAAAGCAGTGAGTTTATGTATGTTTGAATACATATTATAGCTAGGTACGTGTGTTACGGGTTATATGTCGATTGTCTTGACAAAGTCAAGACATGGCATGTATTGACATGACAGTTTATGTCATTTGTGTGTAGCCAATTTATTGGTGTTTAAGTTTTTATGGCTCGCATCTTGAATGATTTCTTGTGGTGTAACGGCGACTTTTGGCTTTGTATCTGGATATCTGTTGTTACTGCTCTCCCGACAAACCCCGGCGCTCAAGGACTTTTCATACTTTTTATTGAAATTTACGTTGGGTACTCGATTATGAACAACAGATTTTTACCCAATTTCTAATGAAGAACTGACGCGAGTGTGCCCTGTGTCGCGAAATTCAAGTCTTTGGAACTGCACACCTATATACATGCGAGGAACTGCTTGCCTGCCAAAGGATCCTGAGCTTCGAATTTGGTGAGATCAATCCATTCTATGGTTAAGGCAATTTAATTCTCAACAAGAAAGTACAAAGATCTCACTTAGCTTAGCTATTGTTTTAATTTATAGCAAATCATTTAAGGCTTGGAGCCTCGAGCATCGATAACAACCTCGAAGGCAATGAACAACTTGCATAAAGAGCCTAAAAGTGAGGAAAGCCTGGATCTGTTGTGATCAAGTTTCATTGTCCAGCTTAACTGTTTTTGATATGGCCAAAAGGCTAAATAAGCCAATCGAACTGAGTTTTGATTTTCAGCTTTAATGTAATTGTGGTTGGGCCTAGCGGGTCAGCAGAGTCGTGAACTTGAGGTTTGGCGGTTCTTATTTCAAGAGACATTCTGTTCTGATGTTATTAACTCAAAACAAAACGAACGCTGTCGATTTAGATTTCGTACAAGAACTTATTACCTTGACCTAGACACTAACCTAACATATGTTAACAATTGTAGCATTTATTCCCAGGAAATACGGCTAATAAATGATCTAAGTAGATGTAAACCTTCAACGAGGCGTTCTGGGGAGGAGAAGACATCCTAATTGCCGCGTCAGAATTGTACCTTGTAAACGTGTGTTCTAACTTGAAAAGGACGGAAAGGGAGATTTTTGTTTAATAGCTGATTTAGAGAGAATTCAACTTGCTGTTCCACGCCCGAGCAGTCGTTTATGCAATAGGCGTACATTTGTGATGCCTCATTGCAGAACAAATATAAAACAACACGCTCCATTTTATAGAATGTTTTCCAGCTACAACGGTATGAGGCAGCATTTTGATATTTTCTCCGGGACCTTATTATCTGCCAAACGTCAGATTAAGATGTGCCTGTGTAACCGACCTGTGTATTCGACTAATCATAATTAGTCCAATGGAAACTTTTAATTTTTAATTTGTGATATTTTAAACTAATTGTTCTAGATCACACATTGTGCATGCTGTGTTCACTATTTTAGGGCATGCAATGTTGTATGTGTTTTTTTTATTTATTCCTAGTGTGTAAGTTTTATTGTATTGCCCGATTTGTGAACCAATTAAAAAAAAAAATATAAACTCAAATATGGGCTAGAAATTAGCCAGACTCTTGTATCAAATGGTGATCGTACCTTCTATGATACACAGTCTGAAAGTGGCGGCACTCACTAAAGCCAACAGGTCAAGACTGTGAAAATATGAAAGAGTTATCATGAGAGACCTGATTAACGACGCTAAGAATAAATCAAGACAAAAGAAAATGCATGAAATTTTAAAAGGATAACCCGTAACCAAACGCATCAAGAACCTCAGGATGTGTTATCTCACACATCTCCACAGACGACGAAAATCACACCTGCTACATGCTGCAATGCAGTAAAAGGCCAAATCCAAATAAGTCGGCCGAACTATTTACACTTGGAATGACAACCTCAAACAGGACATGACTTACTTCGACAAGGAAATCAACTTCTGGATGAACATGGCTGTAGAACGAGATAAGATAAAAAAGCTGCTAGCGAAATATACAAGAAACCTGAAACGGATAGTAGCGAGACCTCAGACGAAGATATTGGAACAACACAGCATAGCAGAGACCGGATGCGACGTCGTTAAAAGATGCCCTCCCATAGACAAATATTACCCGTCTCTCCACTAGTCCAATGCTAATTTTATGGTGCACTACTCGATAGGCTCTCACTCTCCTTCCTATCCTAAGGGCACGTCCACCACCCTACAATTAAAGCGCCCCCCGGTCTATTCCTTGATATGAAATGGTCTTTGTAGCACCATGAAGCATGAGGCTTCAAGGGCTAGTGCAAATTTTGGGGTTCATTCGATTAATCGAGTCTGGTCAAACCACGCTGGGGTCGGTGCATTTCATTCATTCATTCATTCAATTTCTAATGCAGAACTGACGCTGCACTAACTGTGGTACAGCAACGCTTCGCTTATTGCTCCTCCATTTATTGGATTCGCATAAAATTCAATCTGATAGAATACAGTGGATGACTCAGCGATTGGAGACTTTTAACATTTTCAGTAACGTCTTCAACATGTCTTAGAAGGGTGTACGGTGTATTTATTTATACCTATGAAGGTTTTTTTTATATTTTAGGTCACTGCGTCTTATCATGATTGTGTGCATTATGAACTTTTTCTATTTGCAATCTCCAGTACCTAGGTGGCCAAACAACTTCAACGACGACAGTCAACAACAATAATAAAATATCATTGTTCCAAGATAATGTTTAATAAAATAGTAATATCAGCCTACGCTTGTCCCACTGCAGGGCAAAGGCCTCTTCTCATACAGAAAAGACTCGAGCATTGATCACCACCCTTATTCATAGATTACGTTCTAACAAACTCTGCCAAAGAAGTCCACTGCTAGACATAGGCGGTAATTTGCGGTATGCGAGAAGCACAGGACCGGTCTATGTTATACCAATAGATTATTATACACACGTAGTTAAAAATGATTAAAAGTTAATTATAGGCAAAGGTAGGCCACTCACAGGAATTTGCTGTATGCGAGAAGCACAGGACCGGTCTATGTTATACCAATAGACTATTGTACACTCGTAGTTAAAAATTATAAAAGTTAATTATAGACATAGGTAGGCCACTCGCGGGAATTTGATATATGCGAGAAGCGCAGAACAGGTCTATGTGATACCCATAGATTATTGTACACACGTAGTTAAAAATGATTAAAAGTTAATTATAAATAATAATAATACCAGCCTAATAATGTCCCACCCACTGCAGAGCTACTCGTACAGAGAAGGCACGAGTATTGCACGCTTGCTCAAGACAGGTTGGCGATTTCAGATATATATTAACTATAAGTCCAGGTTTCCTCGGAAAGGTTTTCATTCACCGATGACAGTAAACTTAGAAAGAACATATGAATTGGAAAAGTCACACTGGTACTTAGCCAAGAATTGAAACCACAACCTCGTACTTGGAAAATGAGGCCTTAACCTCTAGACTATCATGACAATGTAAAAGCTTACTGTATTAAACGTCAAAATGTCACAACAAAAGATTAACCTAAAATGTCTTAAATCTCGAAACCACCGAGTTCTGGAGTAATAAAATATTAACAGGACTATTAAATACAAATATGCCTTCATATTATATATTGTTTTATGTATGTCCGTGTTGGGCCAAACTTGTATTGGAGCAATATCCATCTCCTTTGCTAACTGACACATTTTCTTATGGTTTTCTTGGTAATCGTGCCAGTATGCTTCCAACATATTAGCCTTGCGCTTGTTATTATCAATGGTCTTTCTTTCGGATTCATCTTTCTTAATGTTAGTTAAAAACTTGTTCAAGATTTCATAATGCTCCGTTTGGTTGATAAATAGAGTTTCGGAATCCATGGTTGATGTTAATTTGACAAAAATATCTGGAAATGGTTTGGAGTACACTTTTACTATTACACAACTTATTAGCGCTTAAAAACGATTAGGATTATTTTAAAATATTTAAAACTACGGAGCTGATGTTGTTCAAGAGTGTTGAACACGTCAGCTGGGTGGAACTGACAGCCCTATTACTTGATAAGTGTTATTATTCAATTAAAGATTTTTTAGATGACACTACACTTTAGATTTCACATTTGACAGTATGTGTTTTTTGACATTATAATGCCTGGTTTTAATTATATAATTTTAATTTTATTTGTTAACTATTATTTTTCGACAATTTTAATTTGACTAAGGAGTTTTTTTTTGTTTTTTTTTAATTTATTTTCAATATTTGCATGCCTAATTTAAGGTAGATTGTACAGGGATCACAAAGTTTGTAAGCACCTTATTTACGTACCTACTTTCTAAGCAAATAAAATATTATGATTATGATTATGAAAAATCGGAAGGGACAAGGAATAGAGGGCGGTCGGCTAGACTGTAAGCGTGGGGTGGGAGTGTAAGGTGTAAGGGGTGTGGGTTACGGATCATGCTGTCTGGTCGATGAATTGTTTATTCAATGGGTACCGTTCGTACCGTCACATGTGTTGCCATTCGTCGATAGGTTTTACATTCGTACAATTGATAGGAAGCGAAACTTCGAGTTCTCATTATTTCACAAATAAACAATATATTTAAGTTGTCGTTTTTTTTGTTATTGATTGAAATTAATTAATTAATAATCCCAATCGTTTCAAGTTCGATGATCGAGTTTATGGCTTTCGGTTCCAGAACGACCTAAAAGTGACCGTGTATATGTTAGCAGGCTACTGGGATTTAGTAGCACATCAGGATGATTTCAATGATTTTTGGGCTTATCAAGGAAGTTCAAAATTAAACGATTGAATGTGAAAATATAGAATGGGATGCACTTTGCAAATTAAATTATACTTGACAACAGCTCACCTATTTAAAATATTTTTGGTCAGTACGAAACATTGCAAAATAAATTGCATTTTTCTCGGTATAATGTCTAGTCAACACTACACAACCTCACAGAGGTATAAACTAAGACAATGGATCCTAGTTAAAACGGAAATTCGCTTAAATCTGACCATCTTAATAAATGGCGTGGCGTTATGTCCGCAGTCGTAGTAAGCGACGCCTCTTCCCGCATTTAAAGTAGTACTTGAGTCACAGTATGACGTCACAGTTTTGCGTCACCGTTTTTCCGCACCCTTTCACTTTGTCCCAAAAACGGGCAATGCGGCTTTTGATATGCTAATCTTGCTCGGCGGTGATTTAACTCTTAGTTTAAGCGCAATCGTGGCTGCATTGTAATAAACGGATGTCCTCATTTTGTAATATTATAAAACACCAGTTTTATGAAATGTTATTTACTCATTTGTAGTATTATGTAATATTATTTACTGTTCCTTAATTAGTGGCGTCAGGTCTAACCATTCTGGTTAACTTGTATCACTTGACTTATATAAAAAGTTACACTTAAATAAAACCATTGAAATAAGACCTTTTACTAAAAATAAGTTGAAATTGTTTAATAATAAGCAATGCAACAGCTAGTTTTGAATCACAAGACTTAGATTTAGAGCATGTCCTGTAAAAAAGTTACAATAAATACTATACCATAATTTGGGCCACTGCTGGCATTAGAAAAAGCAGATATATTTTACACAATTTGTATGACGACAAACCATTGACGTCTTATCAAACCCTTCATGATTTTGTAAGAAATTATTCTAAAACATTTAAAAAAAGAGTCTGTGCTTAAGCTACATCTAAATGAATACGTAACAAAACTTGTATTTCTAAAAATTTAATAATATGCCGCCGTGTGGCAAGTAAATGGCAAAGAAAATGGAAAAAAAAAAAAAAAAAAGATTATTATCTCTATAAAGAACAATGCCCACTTCCCATACATTTTAAAACCTGATAATGAAAGTTTATGTATAGTTATAAGGTATAGTAGAAACACTACTTGTAAGTTTAGAAAATAATGTCATATGGTCATTTTCACAATTGAAACGCCACGAAGTCCAAAAAATATTAATTATACTTTTTAGGTTAGGATTTGTCGTTATAAAGAAATAAATGTGCTAGAACGAATTATTTAAAACTCGAAGTATGGTCTAAAATAGTAATACTTACTTACTATTACATATCTATGTGCTAAAACGTCTTTTATACTTTGTGAATTCCTTAAAACCAGCTGCCCTTATGTCACTGCTTAGGCTCTCGATGATAGTCACTATAAATTGAGTGTCGAGCATTAAATGTCAAACGTCAAAAAATACGTTTCAATCGTCCTAACTCAATTACATATTGCATGATTCATTAATTTAATTATTAATTTATTTTTAATTAACCTACAATTGCATTGACTAAAAAAGAAATACTTACTGAGTAAATAAAACGTAAAATGATGTATGAAACTCAGAAACAGAGTTGAATAAAGTCAAGTAGCAGTGTGTAAAATGGAACGTTGTAAAAAAGGGTAGTTGAGATGCGTTCAAAACATGCTAATATGTTTACTCCTGAAGTAGAATAAGCATAAAGAAAAATTAAATTTAAAAAAACCTGCGTTTCTTTTAACATTGTGATAAGCGTAATTAATATACAATTTAATTAGCTGTATTTTAAGATTTATTTCATTTCTATACATAGTCAGGTGAAAAATGGGCATTCCTCTTTATAATGAAACCATTTAGAAAAGATAAAAGTTGCTGTGACACTTCAGATAGGACATTCCTAGTTTTGAATTCGAGTCCATTCCTATTGTCACAATTAAAAAAGCGTTCATAAGTCTTAACATAAAAACACTGAAGACTTAATGGGGATTTCCGTTATGGTTCATGGAGCAATTGCGCCTGTCCTAACAGGCATTTTGAATCAATGTTAAGACAGTGGTACGTTTCCTGATTTAATAAAACATGGTTAAGTAGTACCAATTTTCAAATCGGGTAGTAAGAGTAATTTCTCTAATTATAAACCTATAACTGTGCTACCGGCATTGAGTAAAAACTATGAAAAAATCATGCTAGACCAGAATGATGTTGTCACATATTTACTCTAATGGGATTTTACAAAGTCGCCAGTTTGGTTTCACGAAAGGTATGTCGACGACTGATGCGGGAGTAAAACTCATCAGTCACATTTTGGAAACCTTGGAGAAGTACCATGATGCAATTGGTATTTTCTGTGATCTCTCAAAAGCGTTTGACTGCGTTGACCACAATATACTGAACTGTAAATTACACCACTACGGAATTTGTGGAACGCCGTAATCTTGTTCTATCATATCTATCAAACAAGCAGCAAAAACATTAAACGTTAAACGTTAACGGGGCGACGTCCTCGGGGTCCTTCGTTGAAATGGTCGTGCCTCAATGTTCAATTCCTGGCCCTTTCTCATTTCTAGTTTATATTAATGACCTTCCTTACATGATGGCTAACTTATTGGATATAATTTTATTTTGAATAGATAGAAAAGATACGGATGTCTTTCATGTGAATGATAGTATGGATGTTTGTTTCGAAATGGTTCGCAGCTAATCTTTTACTTAATGAGAACAAAACTAAATTACTTAAATTCTCATTACCAAATGTACCCCACGTGGGTCTAAATTTAAAACGTGATGGTAAGAAAGTAGATGCCATTACGAAAACAGGATTTCTAGCAATAACATTAGGTTCAAAATTGCAATGGGGCGCTCACATTAGAACTATTTCGGGGAAATTACGTTTAGCTGCATATGCAGTTAGAAAAATAAAACAGCCTGTTGACCGAAATACCCACAGTTAGGTTAGTTTACTTTGCTTTTCTTAATTTCCACTGTATTATTCATTCTGCCGTGGGCATCAGCAGCTGACGTAGAATCAATTTTCATTTTACAAAAGAGGGCAATCCTCGCGATCTATGAAATGGGTCCTCGCGAGTCTCTTAGAAACAAATTCAAAGAAATTGATATGCTAACTCTGCCTTCTCTTTATATCTTAGAAAGTATTACAAAGTTTTCAGTTGTAAAGGTTGAGTACTGTGTGAGATCTACGGTGTCGTACAAGAGTACCATGGCCGCTTTGTTAACTTTCTCAGTTTTCCGGACGCATTGCACTACTCGCGTAAACGGATAGTTCTTCATTTCTCCGATCCTGTCGATTTATGGCTCCTGGACCATTGCAAACGCCCATTTCCTTTTACACGCTTGTTCAGTTAATTCAGCTGTAGCGAGATTGCACTTTTGGAGTTTTGCCTGCGCCACGCACAACGGTGGGATCCAACTTCACCCACATCGTTTGACCCGTTTTCACCTGTGACCACCTTAGCAAAACGCTACTGTGGACGTCATCATAGTATTCCATCGTTTTCTTATCGGGCACTCGGAACTAAACGCATCGTGAGCTAGGCCCTCAAACAGTTTTAGCACGTCGGAGCCACCCCGGTGAGCCAGTCTGGACACTTCGTTATGACCTGCGCAATAGATGCATAAGTCTACTAGGTCTTAGCGACAGATCCGTTTTCCCAGACAACGCGAACACTGTATAAGCGGGGACTGATCTGCCACCCTAAACCGCTGGATATCAATATAGACTGTGCCGACTTCTGTTAATCTGCTCTATATGATTGGGGATATGCTCAAGACAATGTGCGCCATGAGTGAGTTTCTGGCCTCCTTCTATATTTTAATGTCAGTCTTTCGTTCTCACCGCTTACGTCTTTGAATGTGTGATGGTTCTGGAAACGCAGTGTTCCAGGCCGAATGCATGGGTATTTCTCTGGCTTCTTCGGCCATCATGGCCAGGGAATTTAAGGACCACTCGATCCGCATACTCTCAGACAGCAAGGCTGTTTTGCAAGCGCACAGTTGAATGAGATTCAACTCTGGGCAGATTCAACTGTGCGAGGGTCACCAGCGCCTTAACCAGGTGGGTAGCCTCGATAACATAACCATTCAATGGATTAAAGGACACAGCGGCTTGCTAGGCACGATGCAGCCGACGAACTTGCCAGAAGGGGGTCAAGCGAGACACCAGTGGGACCTGAACCCATCTTGCCACTCCCCTTCGGTTACTTACGCTCTTTGGTAAAGAAACGCACGAGGGTCCAACATCACAAACTATGGTTGGAACAAGGTGACAGGCGGAGGGCGGACAACGCCCTCTTCCAGCCCCCCTAAATGGGTCCAGGGACGGCGGACTCGGGGACGTGCGCCGCCCCCCATACATTAGGACCCCAGGTGGCGGCGTGTAGTGTTCCACGCGCGCCCCTCTTTGACGTTGCCGGGGGAGTCAAACACCTCACTCCCCCCCCCAACCCGAGGAGGCCCGCAGAGGCGGGCCGGCACCAGTCGGGGTTGCGGAAGAATCATATGTTCCCGCGACCCCAACGTAGGTGTGAGATGGAACACTGGGGTGGTTTTTAGTCAGTAAGAGTCTGACAGGTCCCTCCGCCCGCCCCAGGGCGGAGGACATCCATGAGGATTTTCCACCCGGAACAAAAAAAAAAAAAGGTGAGTGCAGGCAGGCTAAAAAAGCACTCCCTACAATTGATGGCCGCCTCACAAAACAGGTTCACTCACCACTAACCAAACACCAAACGCGTACAGTTACAGCAGCTTTAACTGGCCATGGGTCATTTAAAAAAAAACCTTTTTGTCATACCGAGCTTCTAACTGCACTAGGTGTTCGTCGAACCGTAACGTGCATCAATTATACGTCGCCAAGGTCAGTTGGGTTTGGCGGCCATACGTAAGCCGGGGATTCTTCGCACACCCTACCTTACCGTAACCATGATCGCCGCCATAACCACGACAAGGCGGCCGGGAACTGGGGCCGTGGTTGGTTTTGACTTGCCATTGGAGGGTTCACCCATACTCGCCATGCTGGGCATGCGGGTTGGCGATCGCAGATCACAGTTTCTCGCACTAGTGACGCTGCTGCCAGTGACTAGTCTGCGCCATTTAGCTGCGAAGTTTTATTTAGAAATGGTTATACCGCCATTTGTCGGTTGTCAGAGCCTCGTTTGTTATTCAGCAGGGTGTGCACCCTGCACGAGCAGGTTAGATTAACTTGGTGCACTGAGATGGTAAGTGTGCCCCCTTACACCCTGCCGTTTCAATTCAATGCGAAATTAAATTAATGCCGCCATGTTGTAAACTTTGCGGATCACAGTTTTTCACAAATAAATAAAATTGTATTTTTTATATAGACTCATTCATGGAATTTTTTGTAGTAGAAATCCTAAAAATCTAAATTGAATAGGTAGATATAATTTAGCATTCATCCACGTTACATCCGGCCACTTCAAATATGAAAAGCCGTAATTAAAAACAACTTTTGTAGGTTTAATAGAATATTTTTATAATGAACCGAGGTAAGAGGGGTTCGTGGTTGAATAACAACAGATGCATGAGTTGTTCTACAAGGTTAAGCAATGCTTGCATAAATCGAGACCTCTCCGTGCCTCGGAAAGCACGTTTGTACATCTTTGCTGTCAAAGATGTACAAATTATATCCAGGACTCTCGGGCTTGTCAGACATGGGTATCGAGTTACCCAGGAGCTGGGTTGTGTAGGTCAAATAGGCAGTCGCTCCATGTAAATACGGGTATTCAGCTGCATCTGGTTAGACTGGAAGCCAACCCACCATACTTGGGAACAGGCTAGGCAGGTAAATTGCAGCCCGGAGTCTGGATTTGTGCCCGGTTGATGGCAACGGGCTCGCCCCCTTTTACATGGGACTTAAGCATAACTGGCGAAAAGTGGGTGTTTTATAGGTACACCTCTGCCAAACCAAAAAAATAATAACTTACTTACTTACTTTATAAAAATAGCACGGCGAGCTGTGCTGGCGCTGCTGCTGCGGCTGCTGAGACCCTCAAGCGGCGCAAATACTGTAACCTTATGGATAACTACAGTTTTGAGCCGTTTGGGGTCGAAACGCTCGGGTCATGGGGCCCGAGTGCGCGCCTCCTTTTTAGACAAATTTCTCACCGACTAGTCGACACTTCACGTGACCAGAGGGCTGGATTGTTCTTTGGCCAAAGAATTAGCATTGCCATTCAGCGTGGCAATGCTGCCAGTCTTCTGGGCACGTTTCCAGATGACAGCGATGCGGACGAGTACTTCGACGCCTGAGTGTTTTATATTAATTTGTACAGATAGTTAGTTATTTAGTAATTTAATTTAGTTATATTTATGTTGTTATGTTTTAATTAATATCTTTATAAAAATAATAATAACTTATTCCTTTAAATAATCATAGCGATGAAAACTAAAAGCAAGAAGTACTTACAAAACGGGTCTGGCTCAAAACAAAAAAATCCTGCTCTCCGACTTTAGATCAAATAATGTAAAATGTTCTTTCAGAACTGCATTTGCCATTTCCTACAGCTTTTATAGTGGAAACAAGAAAAAGAACGTTTTCCCAAAATGTGTATTAAAAATGGTTTCAAATTCATGAAGTATCTTGAAAATTTGAAAATTTCTGAAACTGCTCTTAGTAAAACAAAAAGATCTACTGTAACGTATTCTTACCATGATACTCTTAATTTCAGCTTACTTTAAATAATTTGATGTTTTGTTTTCAATTTGCTATTCAAATACTTAACTACTTACTTTTACGGTAAAGAGCGATACATAAACGAATTCACATTTTTCGCCAGAACACAACCATACACACACTTGAACTAATTACTACAAGAGAACTAAAACTCAAAAGGCAAATTGGGAAATCTTGGATTTAGTGCTCATAATTTGACGTAATCGTCAGGTCACTAAATTGATAACCGTCGCAAGAAAATATGATACTTATGTATAATTAACTATTTTTGTAACCCAACATTGGCAAACGGGTTGGATTGTTCGAATGTCACTGTTCGTGTGCAAATAAGGACAGTCTCCGTAGATCCAACATCATGATATCTGTATGCCACAAGTTATGCACGAGTTCAATCCAAGCCTTAATATTCGCAATTCAAACAATTTATATCGCTTTACAATAAAAGTTTCAGACGATTAAACGCCTCTGCACTGTTGTAAAATCTTTGAATAAAATTGGCATTTCAAGAGAATTTGCTCTAGGGGTACACATTGTTCAAATCAAGCTGGTACGTGCACAGTAAAATAAATAAAAGCTTTCGTTTGATTGACTCTTCGAATATTGATTATCTCATAAGGTATTTGAAAAGCTAGCAATTCTAGTTGTATGTCAATTTAGGTAATTAAACGCAGCTTTGTTGTTAACGTGGTAAAATGTGGTACGAAACATCTTCACATCATTATGGATACTACAGGCAGAATTGGCTGAGATTTGTTACTGATTTGTTACAGTCTTGTCCTAATTAAATTAGCTGGCAGCGAGAGCCTAGCACTAGTCTGGCTTCGACCCGTAATCGAAATGATGATATTAGTTTATTTATTTATTTATATAAACTTTTCGAACCCAAAGAGGTACAAAGGCGGACTTAATGCCTTAGGCATTCTCTACCAGTCAACTAAGGGTGGTGAAGAGATTAGATGGTAGGTGCTTTAATTGAAGGGAACAATGATGGAAGAAAAATAACTTTAAAAATATATAAATTGTGATGTGTATAATAGATATTGTGTAAATTATAATACACATACATACATATTAAAAAAGTTTATACTTACAATACATATATACATATATATAAATTTAATGGTGAAAGGTGTTGAGCTGACTCTACACTATTTGTAATGAAAATAACTCTGCAATTTCCGCTTAAATGCATACCGACTGGTGGCCGTCCTGATATCAAGAGGAAGCGCATTAGTTATTCTTGATGTGATGCTGCAAGATTTTCTACTAATTTCATCTTCAGTGACATACTGTTGTTCATCTGGAAATTACTTTCTTTTAAATATGAAAAGTAGTTTTTCATATTATTATCAACAAAAAAAGCTATTGCAGGGCAAAGGCCTTTTCTTTCCTATTCTCTCTATCTGCGATCAACTAACTATGTGCACCCCATTTTATTATTTCTCACATGAATATGGTGTTCTGCGAAAAGTAAATTCCGTTGTTCACTACAAGCTAAAGGGAAAGAAAAATAAATAAACATTTGTGCCGCAGAATGTTATTAAGTGAAATAATATTTGAAATGTTAAGTTTTTTCCTTAATTACTCGGAACTCTGTATACCTGCAACGTCGGTGACTCAGTGACATCACGAAGCTAATCAAATTGTTGTAGCCGGAGCGAGTAATCAGAGTGGCTATGAAGATGACGAACCACTACGCGACATTCAGGACGTTCATTATATCAACATGAGGGAGAAGCGCAATGGATGCTTAACGTGATTGTCGCCGTGTATGTACGGTAGCGGTAATTCATTAAAGTTCTACAGATAAATGGATGCCAAGCTTTTTGGAGACGGCTGTTTTTCCACGTATTTTCCACGAAATATTTTTTGGTATAAATAAATAATTCTAAGCATTTGAGGAAAAAATAACAGTGTTCACTGAAGATGTGCTGATTAATAAATCTGTGGAATATGTTGAAACTATGGGCGCCAATTAAAATTACTTGCAGAAACAAATTGCAGCGTAAAATCGTATTGAATCGAACCGAACCCTGGCCTTTGTTAGAACAGGTAAGGCATTTTGTTATAATCTGCGAATTTAAAAACACAGCTCTAGCAAAAGCTAGCACATCCAAGTGAGTAAAAGTTCCCTACAGTATAACACAGTCATAGTTATTACAAAATGGCTCTTTTCACTAAACAAAGCGGCTCCCACAATAGACGCGCTACCAGATACTTTAAACACGACGACAATGTCATTAAATTAAAATGCAGCTCCTAGGTATTGTAACAAGCTTGTATAAAGAAAGTTATATTTTTTAAATTCTGTTCTGTATTCAACCTGAATCATTAACAAAGTCAATTTCAAATTCATCAACGTATTGTTTAAATGGAGGGTAAAATTTATAATTTAATATAAAGTATTATTTCGTAAAGTTCAGTATCTTAATTGAATATTAAGAACAAAATGGCTCGATTTGGTAGTTTACGAACTAATTTAATTTCAAAGGCTTCAATTAAAACTTTATTCATAAAATGTTTGAGAGTTCGTTTTGTATTTTCGTTGTCTTAAATAATACATTACCAAGTAGGGATATAAACCTATAAAAGCTTTAGTTTCAGCTTATCGTGGTCCTGACACAAGTAATTCACCTCTTACAAAACTTATCTCCCATCTTGTTGCTATTTCCTATTCAAAGACTTCCTGTTTCGTTTCACATGAGCTAAGCAATTCAACATGAGTTGTTGTAGATTTATTGTAACTTTTTTAACAGTATTACTGAACGCCATCGGCTTTTCATTCACACACAACATTTATCGTCTCTGTTCACCACTTATCGTATTAGTTTTGATATAGTTTTTTTTGTGTGGCGGGTGGTCACTCTGATCCGTATCCTGGAGTGGTCGTATAAACAGGGTGGACTAATGTCTCTAGGCCTGTATAATGTTTACCCTATATGTTGTTTGTTTAATGTGAATTAATTGATTGGTGAGCTCAGTGACACCAAAGACTGTTGCTCGATTGATGGCACTATAATGAATAATCCCAGCTACGCAGACTAAATGGTCTTGCTGAGTCCATCAATCAGCGCGCTCAGGAAGTTGTTGCCTGTTTGTGAGTCTTATGTTGTGTCACATGGACTCACATCAAAATCTCACTTTTTTTTTACATTATACATAAAATATTGTTATGTGTAATGTAAAAAAGTGAGCTTTTGATTTTTATTAAATCTAAGTCTAGCTCGTTAAATAATGTTTCTCCATAGAGTCACACATTTTAAATACGAAGGGCATTTCATCGCAGAGGACTTATCTGTCTATGCTGATATAGAGAGGGAGAGGAGGGCGTTGACGGTTAGATGTAATATGGCAGCCCGCAGGTTTGCGCGTTGTAGTAAGGATGTTAAAATCACACTTTTCAAGGCGTGCTGCCAAACCTTCTACACGTGCAGCTTGTGGGTTATATATACGCAGAGAACTTTCAACGTACTGCGCGTAAAATAGAATAATGGATTTAGGATGTTGTTGAGGCTTCCGGGCTTCTGCAGCAGGTGTTTGCGGAAGCTTGTGTTGCTGATTTTCATGGTATTATCAGGAGAAGAACAGCGTCAATAATGGGTATAGCATCCTGTAAACGTTATTTGACAAAGTGGACAGTCCCGTTATAAGGCATATATATATACGGAGGCACGTGCCAACGTGTGTTGGGCCACGTCTTTTTTTGTTGTTTTAGTTTATAAGAGTTTACTAACATAGTTTTTAAGTCATTTTTACTAATACTATATTGATTGTGATTACTTTGGTCCGAAGTAAAGAATATTTCAGTATAAAACTATAGAAAAACTTAACTGAAAGATTCCGAAGTCAACGACAAGGCGTCTGAGTACCTTTTCTTAGGACAGGCATTGATCGAAATTGGGGCCACTGACCGAATGGTTGACTTTGACGTCAATGATTGTAACAACAAAAATGTATCAAACATTTTAGGTTTATCTTAAGATCTAACATGCACTCGTAAAATTTGCTTACAAAAAAAAAACGAGAATAATATTTAAATTGGCTGTAATACTAATGTTGTAATTTAACAAACACTAAACAAAATGATTAAGTACAAAAGAAACACACATTCGTCTAGAATTCTAGACAGTTTTAAGAAGTATTACAGCCAATTTAAATATTATTCTCGTTCAAATAAGATATTAAACAAAAATATATAAAAAATATAATACGTAAAAATCTTGCTATATTATCGGCATCAAAAATATTCAAGCGATTCATTCGTTATTCATCATTCGCTCCGGTTTACAAGCTCAACAGCGATCGATAGTCTCGAATACATATTTGTTGTAAGATCAAACAAGCTCCTGAAAAGTATTCATTGAAAGGAATAAAAAAATCTTTGCACTAAATAAACCTTCCATCTATACTCAGGAGTACATTTTAATAGGGAATGCATTTTTGGTAAACAGGCACATAACTGAAGTCGTGAAACTGTAAGTATTTTTCCATAATATATTTTAAACACTAGAACAAGTTACCTACGTCAGGAAAAGTAATGTTAATTTTCTTAACACGAATGGTCCGAAAACAGAAAGTAGCCATCTGTTCAGTAACATATCTTTATAGTTGCTCAGTACAGTGAGGTCACTATTAACGACTATACAGGGGCATTTGTCTTCACATTGGCTTTGGTTCACTGCCGCGTGATACATAGATCGCCATTCGGAAACACGAATGTTCAGTCGACATGCCAAATATGTAGTACGGTACGATTAGGATGTAGCGAACAGGACAAAGATAAATTATAAAGGGAGAAAACCACATTATTGAAGTGTCAAGTAGTCGCATGTGTCGAAGTTCTTTTATGTATCTTTGTGGTAACGATGTTGGAAACACCAAGAAGGAGGAAGAGGGGAGGCACTAGAAAGGGCTCTCAAGTATCTATTCAACGAACCGTGGATGGTAAATTAATTCAACCTTTGATCTGAATAAGTAAATATACCAATTATTTCCGAGAAGTGATAAGCGTATGTAGTGTGAATCGAGACAAGATACGGTAAAACGATTTGTTATAACAATGTATCATGCGTTCTCATTATCCTATGTTGTTTATTGTGTTACCAACAAGCTTCAAAATTACGGGCTGTTATTTCTGCGTTTCACCTAGCACTCGATAATAACGTTTTCACAGTGTAATTATCACATCGTTTTCGTGTGAGGTACGTTCAAGTGCGACCATTAGTTTCACTTGTCCAATTATCAATGTAATGGCGCATCGACGTATGCTTTAAATAATAAACAATTACAGATCACAAACGTGATAAGCAATAGTACAATATAAAATACGGAAGTGTGTTTAGTCTAACAAAGATCTCCTTATAGAAACTCTATGAGCCACCAGTCAAGCGTTTACTATTTATATAACTGAAAACGTCCCCAGTAACAAATTCCCCTTTCCATTATGCCCACCTCAGTATTGGTCACGTAGAAAAGCTTGAGACCAGCACATAATTCAGTTTCGTTCCCAACCTATAAAGCTTTTTATAATGTTCAGAGTAATCCAACTTGAATATTTGGAAGCTAATGTGCGAGCGTGTTCAATGAAAGAGGCGCGAACAGGATTAAAAAAGGTATAATTATTAAATGAAAACAAATTCACAACAAACAAACAGTTAAAAACGAAGTTACTAGTTACAGAGAAATGATTTTATTACCAGAAGGGTCACGTTGTGATTCTAGGAAGTTAACGGTATAAAACAATCGAAAATAATAAATTACGCGGACGAAATATATTAGCGCGGTGCGGATCAAAGTAGTGTGAACGCGCGTGGTCTTATTAACATGACGCCACAAATATAAAAGATTCGGTGAGTTTGAAATAGTTTGTAAACTGCTGCTTCGGTATTTATAAAACACTGGTAGTACATACCTATGTTAGTAACCTTTTCCTGTATTTTTTCCAAAGGTTCTCAAAATTTAATTTACACACAAACTCACGCCTTCTATCCATGAGGGCAGGCAGAAACTACAGAACTCCACTTGTTACGATCCTTATAATTACACAATTTACACCTTTACGTACTCTTGCTGGTTTTATTCTGTATTTTACCCATTTTTGTATTTTAAAAATATGTTTTTTTTTATCGGAATACGCAATCTAATTAAAAAAAAAAACGTATTGCCAAATCTCCTGAAAATAGAAAATGCATGAATATAGAAGACAGTTCACTCACGGCGACCAGCACATTCGAAAATCTGCTCCGGGCAACGAGTACGTGATCTCCACCATTTTAAAAGTCTAAAGCAGGCAACAGTTTTTATTGATCTCAAAGTGGACAACTTTATTAAAATTTGCGTTTTCGACCACATAAGTTAGTTATTCCAAAGTTCCGGCTATCATCTCCAAAGTTCCGACTTATCACCATCACGGAACTCAATCCGGAGTTATCGGTGGCATCCGAACGCTTTATTCCGGGCCACATCCTTTCGGCTAATCCGGGCATCCTCTAGCTCTGCGCCGGGTAATGTACAGTATTTTGTTATTTTTCTTTTATTAGATTCTATAATATTTTGTGAATGTGAGAACGTTGTAGACCTTACAGACTGTAAATTTATAGACTATTGTCTATTTGTTAAGCATATGGGTACTTGTTGACAGGCCTACACTGTCCTCCCATATCTATGAACACTGTAATTTTAAAACATTGTCAAAGACAGTTTTTTCAAAAGAGTTATGGTTCAGTTTCTTGCCAGCGTTTTCCATGGGAAACGACCAATTGGAACCCTGTACCTAGCTTCCGACGGTTCATAAGTGCCCCATAATATAGGTTTAACTGAAATATAATATTTTGGTTTTGTCAAATTGAATTTGAAACGTAACGACAAGAGCAAATCAAAGCAATTTGCAAAAAACAAATGTTGCAAAAGAGAGCTAGCCATATACAACCTTCCTCGTCGCGAATCTCTCAGTGATGAGGGAACTATTTAAAGGGATTAATATTATGACACAACCTTGCCAATTCACTTATGAAAATATTATGTATGCAAGAAAAAATCTACATCTTTTTAATAAAATAAGTGATAGACATAATTTTTATACTAGAAATAATGATAAAATATATTAACAATTTTTCAGATTAGCTAAGTACAACATATATCATTTATGGGGTACTGTGTTAAATGTTATAACAAAATACCTTGTGATATACCTATTGCAATTAAATGAAATAAAATTTAAAACTCATATAAAAGTACACTTTGCAAACAAGCATATTACAAATTAGAGGATTATATACAAGATAGGCATGCTTGGAAACATGTTCTATTTTTAATGTAAATGTTGACGTTCAAAAGTGCCTTTTTATGGGCCTATTTGTAATAAATGCTTTGACTTTGACATGGTCTCATTAATACCCTAGAGTTAGGTGATGCACACGATGATGAACACGTTATATATAATAGAAAGAGACAGGGAGAGAGAAAGACAGTTTTCATGGTTTTCGAAGGTGCTGAAAGACAATATGGAAGTCAAAATTAAAATCGAAGAAATCGGCTCCGACTTTTTTTATTTTAATTTTTCATCGTCACTCGTTTTTATGTTTTATTTTTCAAAGACGCTTAAGGTCTCATTAATTAAAGATAATTATCGGAAATCTTTTCATTCGTGATTGTAAAGAATTGTCTGCTTTTCTAGCATGGTAAATGAAAAAAACTGATTAATTAATTAACTTTATCATTGTAACTAGTAACGTTGCGTAACGTATTTTGTATTGGTAGAATTATTGGAAGCCCTACATAATCTAATTAAAATGAATATGGTTTCTCGTTGGAAACGATCACAGAGGTTCATTAATTAATCTTTCAATGACGCAGGTCTTCATAATTGGCAATTATAACGTCAATATTGGAACCAGTCGGGCGCTTGACCATTATGCCTTGTTATTTCGAGTATAGTGTCCGATAAGGCACAAGGCAAGCACCTGCTAAATAATCTTAAACTATTGAAGACTAACCACTTGGGGGCAAGTGGTTTTTCATCTGAAATTGTTAAATGAACCAGCCAGCGAAACATGTAGCGGGTGTTGTAAGTTTCTATAGACCATAACACGCAGCACATATTGATGTCACTGTTCAACTAGGTAGCCATTCAATCATGAAGCAATTTTGTTTGAGAGTCGTGTTAAGGATGCTTGTGAATCAGAAATGCTTTGTTCGAGCGTTAAAATAATATTTCACTGTTAACCCTTAACCGTCTTTATACATTCTTTGACCACATTTGGCCTCATAAACTAAATCAAATGCAGGGTTTACGTATAGCGGACTTCCATGTTTGACTGCCTCGTTGGTCTAGTGGGCGCACTCGCAGCAGCGGACCAAGAAGACCTTCTAGCATGATGCCCCATTCGTGTAGTGCGTCAGGTATGTTTGCGTAATTTTCTCGCAGGAATTTGCCCAAAAAATTACCACGCAACGTAATATGGAGTTCAAATTGCCATAATACGCAGGTAATGCGCAAGGTGTGTCAACCTTGCGCTATAGAATAGACGAAAATTGTATTTAAAGAAAAAAGTACCAAATACCAAAAATAAGACAGACAGCTAGCAATAATGTATTTAACTCAGTGCCTGGAAAGTCCTACAATACTAAACTTTTTGTTGATGCTGTCGTACAGTCTACTATTTAGGATGCCAAACTGTCTACTGGCGAAAGCGGCACGAGGGAAAACAGGCATTCTGCTTCGCCTGTTTGGGTTGCGTAGGGGCACAGATTGGTGTTTCTTCAGTATGGATTTGAGCACAAAGAGCTGACGAACTGTTTACAGTATTCCACGTGGATTTGCATATGCCCAGGTCCACAAAAGTGATCATTGTGGATAGCCACGTCCTAACCTAAAGCGATCGTGGCACGAGTACGCGATCGTGGTGCTCTTTGATATGAGTATACGTGGGACACTCAGAAAGTTTTGGGAAAATAAAAATAAATGTTCTATAGGTAAATATTGTGTTTTCAAAGTACTCTCCACTAGCCTGTGGACAAAGTTTCATACGTCGGAACCAGTTTTCAAACACTTTTTCCAGTCCGCCGTAGACACCTCGTTTACAGCCTGCTTAAAACGCTGACAGCGCATACTCCGGCGACGAAAATTGTATGCTTTCGAGCAGATTTTTTATTTTCGGGAATAAAAAGAAGTCACGCGGTGCTAGGACAGGGCTGAAAGGAGGGTTACCCAGGAGTTAGACCGGCGTGCTGTCCAGGAAGTCCCTCGTTTTAAGCGCGGATGCAAAGGCGCGTTGTCGTGGTGGAGCAGTAGCCCGCGGAGCCCTGTGTTTGGTCGCTTGTTGCTCATAACAGAGAAAACTTCTGCCAAGGTTTTGGTAGTATACCGTTCAGCGTTGATGCTTCTTTGGTTCCGTACAGGGATTGACACTAAGTAGCCAGTCAAATTGTAAAAGCATGCAATCAAAATCTTTCCCCCTGCATTTAGATTGCTTCATTTTGGCGTTGATTCGTTTTGAAACACCCAAACCATCGACTGGCGCATCGTTTCTGGATCGTATTAATAAATCCAAGACTCATCACCTGTAATGATGTCGTAAACACGCCGAGACGAGCCTGCTTCGAATTTGTTTATCATATAACACCATTCCACCCGGGCCTGCTTCTGGTGAGGTTGTGCGGGACGCCCAGCGTGAAACTATCCTCCTCACGCTAAGATGCACGTGTAGAGTTTTGTCAAGGGTTCCCGATCCAATCTGCAGTATGTTCTGAATCTCTTGATACGTAACTTGCATACTGTTTTGGATTAAAAAAACACTGCTAGCACGTTTTCTTCCGTAACAGGCGTCAAAGGGCTTCTTTCTTCATCCCCCAAAGTTATTCGACCGTGCTTGAATTCGTTTTATCAACGATACACGGTGGACTTAGAACGGCATTCATCCCTGAATACCATTTGAAGTCTATCGTACGGTTCGTCCGGTTTCAGGCGACACTTGAAATCTTAAAAAAATTATAGCGTGAAAGTTTTCCCGACGCAAAAACAATTTTTACTGAGAAACCATAATTTAAATTAGCTCGAAAACAATGTGGAGGGAAATTTTAACAAACAAATACTCATATTTTCAAAATAGACTATAACTGACCAGTCTCTCAAACAAAAAACTTTTTGAATGGCCTGGTATATGAATATAGTCAAGTCGCATTTGTAGGTCATAATTCATACAAACGATTGCGTAGATCGCGTGCTCGGTTGGCGGTCACTTTTGGTTAGGACAATGGGGACTAGTTAAATCACGCAAACGCGATCCGAACGATGATTTATTGAAACTCTTGACGGATTCAAAGAATAGAGAGTAATTTATAGATGCAATAAGTTAGGAAGTAGCACTATGATTTGTGAAATGTAAATAATAATATTAGATTTATTGAATTATTGTTACTGAATGTTAATTATAAATGCAGTTCAAGAGACTTTATTTATTTATTTATTTATTTATTGGTTCACCAACGATTGTTCACACAAGTTCTATGCTAAACATTACATGCAAAAGTGTATGCAACAGTGCAACAATCACTTACAGGTAAACTCCGCATGCATAAACGAGCTGTACAAATAAAAAAGATATTAATCTAGAATGACATTACATGTGTATTTTTTTTTTGATGTATCAAGAGTGCAAATAACGACAACAACAATTTATTTAAATAATAATTAAACAATAAACAATGTAGGGTACTTATTTTATGTAAAAACACACACACATCTATTTTATGAGGTTTTTAAGAAGTTTGGCCTTCAATTTGCCCAAACTTTCGAAGTGCACATCGATTTGATCACTGCAGCTATTTATGACTTTGCATAACCTTGCGAAGGGGGAATTGGCGCCAAGAACCGTTCTTCTTTGTGGTGGACAGAGTGGTGTAATGGCACTGCGAGGAATTCTTGAGGGAGCACGGAAATTAAAAGTGTGCAATATTTGAGGGCAGTCAATTTTATGGTTCATTACTTTGCAAACAAACAATGCGTCATTAATGCGTCGGCGATTGTCTAGCGAAACTATTTTAAAATGTTTCAGCCTGTTACTGTACGAATGTACTTTTTTAGTTATTCCGCTAGAAAACGCCAGGTGCCAAAGAAACCGCTTTTGAACGCGTTCTAGACGCAACGAGTGTGTGGCATAGTGTGGACGCCAAATCACGCTACAATATTCCAATATGCTTCGAATTAAGCAATTATAAAGCATAATTTTAGTTTTACAACACTTAAACTGTTTGGAATTCCTGATAACAAATCCTAGCATTTTAGAGGACTTTTTTATTACATTGTCCAAGTGTGGAATAAAAGTTAGCTTTCGATCAAACGTAACACCGAGGTCTCTTATTGTGTCCAGTTCTGCAATTTTTACTCCGTCGATTTAATAGTCTTGGTTTATGAGATAATGCTTGCGTGTGTATTTAACATGGTAACATTTGCTTGGATTTAAATGCATTTTGTTGGTTTGACACCACTGCACAAGCCTTTCTAGATCACACTGTAAGTCAGAGGCATCATCTTTAGTTTTGACTGTTTTAACAAATTTTAAGTCGTCGGCATACATAAAGACAACAGAGAATCGAAAACAAATGGGAATATCGTTTATAAAGAAATTAAACAAGATTGGCCCTAAGTGAGACTTAACAATTATGTATAAATATGTACATGGCAATAGGCTCGCCCCCTATTACATGGGACTTAAAAACATAACTGGCGAAATGTGGGTGTACTATAGGTACACCTCTGCCCAACCCTTCGGGGAAACAAGGCGTGATGTTATGTTATTATTATTATGTTATGTACATGGTTCGTTTCTTTAAAATTATGGATGTTATGTGATATAGCTAGAAGTTAAATCTTACTTTGCATGTTTGAAAAGGTATTGAAGTGCAAACATCTCTTACAAAACCCTTTAGAGATGCCCTTAGATGGAAGTAGAAAAGATCATTTTGCATCTCAAGGGAGAAAAGGTTTTCGGGTTAATGTAACGTATGAACAGCATAGCATTAAATAAATATTGTACCTACTAAAATAGATACATATTGAAACATATGACATATTGAAAAGCTCTTTTACGTTTTATTCAATGCTTGGGATCGCTATGCAGCTTACATAAAAAAAACACATCGTTAAATCCAAAATAAACATTCTCCAAATACGCGGCGTTCGCTACTAAATTATAGGCAAGACAGCAGTAAATAACTTGGGTGAAGTGGTTCCCTTGCCGAACACCTTTTTTAATTGGAATTGAACCACTAAAGAGTTATGAGATATATATTTTTCGTAAAACATGAGTACTTAAACAATAGATTTGCATGGTTTTAAAATAACATTCGGGAACAGGATCTACATGTTATGCCATTCATAGCTTACAAAAAAAAATGGTCAAGTTAACCAATTGAATCAATACAAAGCAATAACTGAAATATTGCAGTCGTTTGAAAATGTTTAAACCATAGCATAATCAGCCTATAACGTTCCCACTGCTGGGACACAGGCCTCCTCTCTGTGAGAGGTAGTGAGCCGTAATCCACCACGCGGGCTCAGTGCGGGTTGGTAGATGTCACATGTCTTCGAATTTTTGGTTTTAGGACATGCCGGTTCTCTCACGATGTTTTCCTTCACCGTTTTGAGAGCAGTGGTGATTAAATTATTTACACAAAGTAAAGCGCCTGCTTGGGTTCGAACTCACGACCTACAACTCGTAAGTCGGGACCGTTACCACTGGGCCACCACTGCTCTCATGAACAGTTCAGTTTAAACCATATCAAATAAAAAATAACAATCAACGTGTACGCATTGATTTTATTAAATTGTTTCTCACTGATGATCATCAATAAACTTTAAAAAAAGGGGGTTCAGGTGGGTTCGGACCACGCCCGTCAGTAATGAGGAATGAAGTCCGTCACGCTTTTTCTTCAACTCAAAATTGTTAAAAAAATGCACCCGCCATATTTTTTTTCATTTTGTCTTCGCTATTGGCTTCAACACGCTCGAAAACCATGAAAACTATCTATCTCTCTGCCTCTTTTAATTGTTTATAATCAAAAAAAGTCGCATGGGGGGGGGGTGCATACGCCTTTTTATTACGTGACGATTTCTAACAAAAACCATACAAGCTTACTCCTAACGCAAGCTGCCATAAAAAACGTCGTTCCAAAAAATATTTAGTTATTATTGATATAGTACATGTTAAAACGAACTCTGAAAATATTACGTTTTGACTTATTACTAGTATGAAATACCTTTTTCTTTTTATTCAGACAATAGTTATTGAAGTAGGTACTTTCCTCCGCTGTTTTTCTCGGTGCGTATCTAAGCTAAGTTTCTTAAACTTCTGTATTCAACGAGATCCGAGTATAATAGCTCTTCTTTTCTTTTATAACAGCAATAAGTTATTTGAATAAACTCCTGTTTTGTTACTTGTGTTTCTTTTCTTTGTCAAAGTTGGAGATAAAGTAAACAATTCACTTAAATGACGCGAAATTAGTAATATGGATTGGTCTTAAATGTAGTAAATATTTATTGAAAATAGATAAACCAATGCAACAATGAAAATCCGACAATGGTGCCACATATTCAGTAGTCGCTCGTAATGTGCGGTTTCAATTATACATGAAAGTTAATTTATTTGCCTACACGACGCTATTAACATTGTGTTAGGATCTGGTTATTTAATAGTTTTAACTTAACATAATATAACATCACGCATGTAATCCCAGAAGAGTTAGGCAGAGGTACACCCACATTTCGCCAGTTATGTTTAAGTCCCATGTAATAGGGGGCGAGCCTATCGCCGGCAACCGGGTACAAATCCAGATTCCGGGCTGCTACTGAGAAATTCGAGACAGAAAAACCCAATAACACTTTGCCCGACCTGGGAATGGTATTGAATGCTTTAAACAGTCTACATTATAAATGAAATTCAAACGTCGGTCAAATAAGAACACATAAACTGCGGGATGACGTCACAGTCACGGGGGTGCCTCTTATCTGTGACATAATTTATTCCATTTCATATACCCTCACATTAACGTATTCACTGATATTCTAACAGCAGATGATATATTAACAAGGACTCGTTAATGTGATAGTTAAGGCGAGATGTTACTCACATGAGAGCTTTGGAGGTCTTTGTAATTTTACAACTGTATATGCAAGCAAAATAACGACAGCAGTTTATCCTTTGTCACTTTGCATTCTTGTGGCATCGGTTCTTACCACGGAATAGAAAAAACAAGTGGAAGTGCCCGTCAGGTAACCCGCGTGTGTCACAATTATGTGGAAAAATATGTAAATTAATAACAACATTCGTCAGTTTTAATAAGTCTTAATTTTGTATGAATAACAAATAAGCTTTTATTCAAAGTTGAATTTGTCGTATATTTCGCGGTATTTACATCATTTATCACACCCTTGTGCGGATGGTATTCTCATGAGCCTATAGATCTATCAACGTGCCAGAGAGGTAGAATTATTTACCTTAATTGCCAATCCGGTTTTTTTTTTTTGTAAAACTGCCTTGGTACCTGCTCCTTTCTCTATCAAGAGTGAACATAGATTTCAAAGACTGCAGAACAATATACATCGTTCTCAACAAATAGAATATGACTTTGATAACCTTGGCAAATAACAACAAAGAACTGAAGCCCTAAAATTTACTCCGATGTTCTTCAGTAGGTACCTAGGTATTGTATGACATTTGTCAAACATTTTTGTATATTCATAGAAGGCTGCGTTTCGATGTAGAATTATAATCAAAATATTAGGTCCGGCTTCAATATTAGTACCGAGTTATGAAAAGAGTTTTAGAACATTTTTGAATACCTATAAATGCCTCGTACTCAAAAATCAATGCAAATACCACATATACGCTGATGACGTCCATATTTATATATCGTTCAGTCTAGATGAATACGACATTGCCATTAAAGATTTAAATGATGGCCTTCGTAGAATCGCCGCCTGGTCTGAGGAGAATTGCCTGTCTCTAAATCCAACCAAAATAAAATATATTGTATTTGGCACGAGACAGCAACTATCTAAACTACTAGCAACTTTTCATCTGAAGCTAATTGGCGAGCCAATTGACAGAGTCTATGAAGCGCGGAATCTTGGTCTTAATTTCGACAAAGACCTTCGTTTCGAAAAACATGTGGACGACTCGGTAAGAAACTGTTTCTACTGCCTGAAAGTTCTGTACAAGATTAGGCCGTACTTGTCCGAAACACTACGGGAGCAGCTTGTTGAAACCCTGGTTTTGTCTAGGCTAAACAACGGTGATACAGTCTACGGCCCACGCCTATTGGCTCACACAGATCGGCTTATTCAAAGGGGTTCAAAACGCTTGTGCTCGGTTTTGCTATAAAATTCCGCCCAGAAGTCGTGTAACTGTAGTTAAATACCAAAAACCGGACTATCTGTACGACAAGTTAGGTTGGATAGCGAGTAGACGAGAATGTGGGAGAAGGCAATCGCAGCAGCTCTCTACCTAGTCGCATAGTACACCCGCTTTTAGAGGTAGCTTCCGTTATGCGGCTTTCAAAGTGTGGAATAACCTGCCACCACCTATTCGAGCAATTACTACGATCGACACATTTAGAAGATGTCTACGACAGTACCTCATAGATGCGCAACGGAAGCTAGACATGATCGACTTAAATGTTTCAATAATATGAACCATAATCATTTATTATTGAATACGAGTACAGTCCTTTTGTTTCTTGTGTAAACATACCTTTTTTTTTCTTGTCGTAAATACTTCTATATTATTATGTATAATTATATTTAAACAATTCCCTATTCTGTTTATTATTACTTGTTACACAGTCCTCGTTCAAAACCAGCGTCAGGCACTTAGTTGTCTTGCATTTATGCTGAATTTATAGATAATTTTTAATTTTATTATTATTAAAACATATTGATATTATTTTTGGTCTTCTAGATTTAAAGAAAGAAAGGAAATAAATTTATTTGACCCAGGTTAAGGCACACAATAATATATATAATAGGCCCACCTATTTGGCGCAGCCGTGAGGCACACAATAATATTTTATTCTTTTTTGTTTTGTGTGAATATTGTGTATCTATAAATAAAAAATGACAGTTATAAAACAAAATAATATAATCTATATGTACAGTACTGTCAAAATATTGATAAATTAACTTATAAAACAAGTTCATGTATCTATCGCGATTTATTGCAATCAAAATTTTCTCGGTTTGTCAGCCGCATCCACATCAGTCTTGTTTGTCTATGTAGCTTTTTTGTGCTCCATCGTTGAAGCCGAATATCTTGGCTATTTTATGTCTTGTGCCGCGAATACACATGCTATTGGAGAAGAAATAATCAAAAATAAATAGGAAAACGTACTTATTTATTCAAGCTGCGAAATACCGTAATATCAACTTGACATAAATGATTTTCGGGACGCACAGCATAAATCTCAATTATTTAATTTAAATGTGTCGTGATTATAAATCTTCACTGAGTATACTGAGACACCTTAATTGATTCTCAGCTTTTGGATTTAAAAATTCTCAACCGATAATATCCCGACCATACCTCTAAGACGAAAGAAAGCTTTGTTTGTTTCCTGATGTAGACACAAAAACTTATCGGATTAGAAACTTTCACCATCAGAAAGCTAGTTTGGACCCACATCCATATAATATAGAGACCCAATAAAATGCAAGAGAAGATGCAAGATTTTAGAATATTATCTCCATAGAGATAATATAAAATCTTGTCACACACGATGTCAAACTAGATTTCTAGTACATTTTGTGTCCTTACAGATTGTGGTTCGGTGCATCGCGACACGATTCACTCGTATTGTATGTATGCCATGTGTTCCGTAGTCTATTTCAAATAATGCAGATAATAGATCTGCTGACATCATCCCCATGTTTATGTTTATGTATGACAATGTTCTTGAGGTGCTCAATGTCAAAGTCAAGTCAAAGCATTTATTTCAAATAGGCACTAAAAGGCACTTTTGAACGTCAGCATTTTCATTTAAACAGATTTAAGGCGCCCCTTCCGAAAGGTAGTTTCGTATGGAGAAGAACGGGCAAGAAACTCCACCGTTACTCTTGTAAAATGTTTAACAATATTTTGTGTACATTAGTTATATTTTTAAATGTGAAGACGATGCACCCAGAATAAAAATACTATACCACAAATTGGCAAAATAATTTAAAATAAGCAAAGGCAGATAAATCAATCACGTGAGGTACATGGTGCTCACATATTTACAAAAATTGCGAAAGTAGTAAGTAAATGATTTTCCTAAAATATTAACTAGGAATAAGTCAGTGTGTGAGTAAAGTAAAAATAACCAATTATACAATACAATGCAACTAGTATGATTTTGTCTAGCCTCTAGATTGTCCTATGAAGCAGGACCAGCATGTTTCCAAGCATTCTTATCTAGGATATAATCCTCTAATTTGTAATATGCTTGTTTTAAACTTTCTTTCATTTAATTGCAAAAAATCACAAGGTATTTTGTTGTAACATAAAAGATGTATGTACTTTAGATAGTCTGAAAAATGGTTGATCTATTTTATTTTTATTTGTAGTGTCAATATTATATCTATCACTTATTTTATTAAAAAGATGCAGATTTTTTTATATAAATGAACTGGCAAGGTACCGTCATTATATTAATCTTCTTAAATAGTTCCCTAAGAGATTCGCGGCGACGTAGATTGTAAATGGCTCTGACAGCTCTCTTTTGCAAAATAAAAATGGATTCAATGTCAGCAGCCCGACCCCACAGTAAAATGCCGTATGACATAATGCTGTGGAAGTAGCTAAAATAAACCAAACGCGCGGTTTCTCTTATCTTTCATAGCATACGCGGCTGAGCTTAGTCGCCCCGCGAGAGATGTTATATGAGGTCCCCATTGTAACTTCTCGTCTAGCGTGATTCCTAGGAAAACCGTCTGATTAATCAATTCCAGTTTTTCTACATTCAATATGATGTCACATACGCTACTTCTAACATTAGGGAATTTAAATCGAACGCATTTGTTTTTTTTTCTCATTTATTACCAAATTTACCGTAAACCAATCTTGGACCTGAAGAATAGAGTTATTCACGTCGTCAAGGTTTTGTGACCTTCGGTCTATTTTAAAGATCAATGAAGTGTCATCTGCAAATAACACCATCTTCGGTTGCTTTTGAAGTAACTGGGGTAAATCATTAATGTAAACTAAAATGAGGAATGGACCCAATATCGAACCTTGAGGAACGCCCGTCATTTCAGACCCTAATGAGTTTATGCCGTTTATTTGTACTTTAACCTTTCTATCTTTCAGGTATGATCTTAGCAAATCAAGAGGTGCATTCCTAATCCCATAGTGCTCTAGTTTCAGCAGAAGTGTCTCATGCTGTACGCAATCGAACGCCCTAGAGAGGTCGCAAAAGATTCCAATGGCATCTTGTGATTCCTCCCAGGCGTTAAAAATGTTCTTTATTAGGGTGACACCGGCGTCAGTGGTACAACGCTCTTTAGTGAAACCGTACTGATGTTCATGAAAGATGGAGTTTTATTAAAGTTACGTAACATTTGATTGAGCAACAACTTTTCAAGCACCTTACTGAGAACTGGCACAATTGACACGGGCCTATAATTATTGAGCTCTTTACTAACACCGGATTTGAACAATGGGATCACTTTACTATGTTTCATAAGATCCGGAAAGACTCCTTGGTCATCACTGGTGTTAAATATGAAAGCTTAATAGGCCGCAAGGGTTTCGATGATAGATCTACAGACTTTTACAGACATTCCCCAGAGATCTTCTGTTGATTTATTTTAAAATATTTAAAAGCTTATATAACAGCTTGGGGGTTTGTATGATGAAACCTAAACTCCAAAGGGCAAGCTTTAACATTATTTTTAAGTAAGGCAGCAGAAAGCGGGGTTGAGGAATTTAAAGCTTCAGTAGTTTTAAGTGGAATATTAGCAAAAAAGTTTTCAAATTCCTGAGCTATATGTATTATATAGAGCTTTAGCTATTTTGCACACACTTTTAAATAATTTTGAATATCTTGCAACATACTGATGAAAGCTTGTATGACTAGTCACATGTTGCTTTAGGCATAAAGTTCAAATAGATTTTCTCTACTTTTACGAATACTTTTAGTCTTTAGTGGAAAAGTGTCATTAAATTGCGTGTTTAATAGTGAAAAGAACTCGGCGTAGAACTCATTTGGGTCACCTATATTATTAAAACTCTGTTTACATAATTTACTGGCCAAAGAATCATTTAATTTCTCTAAATCTTCACATGTAATTTGCCTAAACCTTATTTGAGTTTTTTGTAAAGGCGTGAGCAAAATGTTATTGTTTTTCCACTGTGTTCAGATGGTAACTTATTTACTATTTGTTTGTGTAAGTAATCACAATTGCAAAAAATATTATCTATACAAGTAGCAGAAGAAGCTGTCACTCGGGTTGGTTCAATAAAACATTTGACAGATCAAGTGACATAAAAAGACTTAATAATCTGACTTTAATAGAGTTATTTTCTAATAAATTAATATTAAAGTCTCCGTAGATTATTATTGACTTACTACTAGCACTAAGTTTCTTTAACACATCTTCCATTACAGAATCAAACACAGATAGATTCTGGTAACTTGGAGGTCTGTATACGCATACTATGACATGCTGATCAAGCTCAACACAGGACAATTCAATGGCGTGCTCAACAGACAGTCCGACGATGTCTTTTCGTTCTTTCGATTTAATTGAATTTTTAACTAATATTATTGAACCGCCATGTATCATACGTTTTCGGCTGAAATGGCTAACTACAAAATAATTTGCATAATTAATTGACATTACTTGATGATCTTTTAACCAATGTTCTGTTAAACAAATGACATCAAACTTAGTACTTTCTACAATTCTATTTCCAATAATTTGGAAGCGCAACCTTGGATACTTTAATTAAATAATTATAAAGTATGTTGCACTCCCTTTGGTTTTTTATTACTATGAGTTATATAGTAGCTTAGTTACGTAGTACTAATACGGTGCTTGTCGCGTAGTTCGAAACCATAAAATTTAGAAAATAGGTGGTTCGTTCAGACGTCAATGTAGGTATACGCTTTTATAATAAACTTCCAAGCCACGTTCAAGATACATTGCTATACGGATATTTTGATATTCGATATTCGATTACTATTATATACACAAATACTTGGTTTGCATTATTTGATTTGGAGACTCCTTTTAAGCAAGGAAATGCTTGCGTTAGGAGACTCCGCTCTTCCACATATTGCTATCCAAAATGTATAAAATTTAAAAACATGTATTTAGATAAGTGGAGACAACATACGAGTACCAATTTTTTTTTGGGTCGCGAGATCATACGATTCTTCCGCAACCCCGACTGACGAGTAGGTACCTAACCTAACCTAGGTACTTACTTTTAGGTACAAACTAATTCCGTAATTCGTCCTACTTGAATTCTTCTGTAATAAATTATGCTAAGCATAACTGTAAAAATGCGGGTGGTACCTCGTAACCCTTTCGGGATTACAGCTATGATGTTATGGATGTGTGTATATTTAAGAAATACTCAGTGTGAGAGTGATAACTTACTAATTGAATATGTCTTGAATGAGTAATCATAATAATATATCAGCGAAATCTAGCAAATTACAGTGGAACTACTACTACCTGGATATCATTTAAGGGATTCAAAGTGCACCGCCGGTACCTATGCACTGCCGCCATGGCTACGTTCAGTAGTAAGCAGACCACATATTCTATTAGGCTTGCCCTACAATAAGGGGTCAGCTTATAGGTACAGAAAATATGCAGCGTGTTTGTGAAAACAACTTTTGACGTGAAATTGTAATATTTATAAAAGAGAAGCCGCCCGCGCTGATTCGAGTACGCTCCCACAGCCCGTAAATAAATTTATTCAATTAAGTTTTTGTTCGTAAGATACAGGCATAAAAAGTACTATTTAAAAAAATTACACGTCTTTGAATTACGAGTATTAGCAGTAATTAGCTAATCTGAATTATTTCGAGGGATTGCTTGCATCAGCGCCATCTAGCAAATTATACTGGAACGACTACTACCTACCTTAGGATTGAATACCTACTTGACTAGGGCTTCATTATTTTAATAGTTTTGCGAATCAATAAATTATCTAGCCAGTATAAGCTGACCCCACATCATATTAGGCTTGTCCTACAATAGAGGTCAGCTTATACTTACTGGAAATGTGCAGCGTTTTTGTGAAATTGTAAGAGTAAAAATCCGCGAATACTCACACGCCGCTATAACCATTAGTAAGTCACTTTAATGTAACTCGTATGCCAGTGCCTCGTGCCTCGAGTGGGGAGAGGAGACTCCATTTGCCCAGGCAAGCGCATTGCTTCAAAAGATCAGGGAGGTAGGAAAGTAAATGGCAGTCACAGCCCGTACTATAAGTATTGACGCGATGATGATCGATGGCGAGTGAGGAGACGTCGCAGACCACTTCGGCTGTTTAAGAACCTCAGAACAACACGAAGTAGGTGTCTAAGAGGACAGAGGGGAAACCCTGACCTTCCTCAAAGCACCCAGACAACCAACAGCCAGCACGACGAGCCCCACAACCAGCCCGATTACTCAAAGCAGATCAGAGAGGGCCCAGCAGAAGACAGCCGCCGAAAAAGCTGCAAAGGAGCCGAGCAATCCCACTAGCCCAGAGGACCGGGCCCGGTCGAGGAGTCGGCTGAAAGCCTTCGGCACCTTCTTCAGTTCACTGCTCCAAAACACCAGCCGCGCATCACCATCCCAGAAGCACGAAACTGCAGTGGAGAGGTTCTTTCAGAAAAAAACCAAACGAACCGACAAAGCAGAAGCCTATGCCCACAAAGGCGACAGAGGGCAAGTCAGCCCACCGACCCTCGCAGTGAACTCGGACACCACGGACCACGAGAAGAGCGCATTCCTCGAGTACGAAGCAATCGCGAGAGCGATCAGAGAGGTCAATCTCATGACACGCAAGAAGATCCTGCAGACTTTCCAGAAGGAACGGAAGGACTGCTTAGAGTACTACTCAAGGAAACAGAGGCAGCAGTGTACGACAACGTCAGATCTCGGGTCATCTAAGGGGAAATGGCGGGGTCGTACACGGCAGCCTACAGCGCGAAGAGTGGTTTTATTGGTCCTGGACGAGGAGGAAACGGAGCGCTCAGGCAAATATAAATTCAGAGGACCCAATGACGACCCGATAGTGGTTACTGGAAAATGTACCAAAACCGTCCTGGACGATAAGAAAATGAAATGGCACAGACCATTTTGGGAACGTCCGACATCCCAGCATCGCCGGAAGTTTGGGCGGTACCCAATATCAGGTGGTTAAACGGAGTCCCGGGTTGCGGCAAGACAACCTGGGTGGTGCAGCACTTCGATGACTCCTCATCGAAGGGCGTTTTAGCCACCACGACGACCGAAGCTGTCACAGATCTCAGGGAGAAGCTTGAGCACCGCTCAGGAGAGCAAGTAAAGACAAAGGTACGCACTATGGCCTCAATCTTAGCCAACGGGTTCAAGAAACAAGAGAAGTGTTACCGTCTCACGGTTGACGAGGCTCATATGAACCACTTTGAAGTCTGAAATCATTTGTTTCAAGTGTCTGGGACATTAATAGGAAAACATTGATTCAAGGATAGGATGACAGTATAATGATCTGTGAGGGTTGTTTGAGCTATAAAAACTTTTGCGGGCAATTTTGTTTTCAGAATGACGTGATATATGTTTTCCCGTGTGTAGGAATAACGTGAGCCGGTAGCAAGACGTGAAACGATGTCAGATCAAGGTAAGCTGAGGCATTTCGATCATGATTTGAAGTACTAATATCTATATTTATGTCATCGGTGACAATAATGTTTCTACAAGAAGTAATTTCATTAATACACTTGGGAGCAAATAAATCGAGCCACTTCCTTTTTCACGCATTATGGTTATTATTTTTGGTATTATGGAACGCATCGATTCGAAACATATATCGCCTAAAAGGGTATTTAATAACCTTTACAATGAGGGTAGTTAGTTGTCAAAATTTCATTTTAATTAAAGTTTAAAGGGTAGAATAAAATTATCGCATTTAATTTGCTTATGACATTTTTATTGTACTCTGTTAAGAAAAGATTAAATTTGAGGTTTTTGTTAATCATACCCATATTACTTGTTATTGTTGTCTTTAGCTGTGTCTGTGTAATCAAAATAACCTGATAAAATGGATACTACACCGACGGAAGCTGCCCAAGTTGTAGCTTTACTTGAGGTTGGACACGGACAACGTGAAGTGGCACGCAGACTTCATTTGAGTCGTTCAAAGGAACAGCGGGTATACCGCAGGTATCTGGAGACTGGTGCTTTTGTTCGGCGACCTGGAACTGGCCGACCACGGGCAACAACAGAACGTGACGACCGCTTTATTGCAACCAATTCGTTGCGCGACCGTGGACTTAATGCTGTTCAGCTACAGCAAGCGTTACGTGACGTTCGAGGTGTCGCAATCAGTAGGTGGACAGTGAGACGAAGACTAAAGGAACGAAATTTAACATCACACAAACCAGCAACTGACCCAAAATTGACTGTAGCTCATCGCCGATCTCGCTTGGAGTTTGCTCGAGAACACATTAATTGGACGTTAGAAGACTGGAGGTCAGTTTTGTTTTCTGACGAGTCAAGAATCTGTCTTTTTAGCAATGACGGGAGAAACCGAGTGTATAGACGTCCTGGTGAAAGATTTGCCCAATGTTGCATTCGAGAAACTGTGAGTTTTGGTGGTGGTTCGTATGGTGTGGGGGGGATTCCTCCCCACACCATACGGTGTGGGGAGGAATTTCTCTAGACGGAAAAACGGAACTTGTCTTCGTCGACCCCGCCAACGATGGCAGTGGTAGACGTGGATTAACAGCTGACCGATACATAACTGACATTCTTGAAGACCACGTAATGCCGTATGCTGGTTTTGTCGGAGAAAATTTCTTGTTTATGCATGACAATGCGAGACCTCATACCGCGCAGATCGTTACGGAATACTTGTCTGCGATCGGGATTCAACAAATGGTATGGCCAGCACGAAGTCCCGATTTGAACCCGATCGAACACCTATGGGACGAGCTAAAACGTAGAGTCCGAGCCAGGGTTCCCACTGTTTCATCCATTCCCGAGCTTAAAGTCGCTGTGCTTGAAGAGTGGGAGAACATACCACATTATGTCATCGTAACTCTGATCAGATCGATGACTAATAGGCTACAAGAATGCATCAGGGCACGGGGGGGTAATACCAGTTATTAAGAATATATTTTTTGCAATAATTTTGTTTTTTATTGTTTTTATGGACTGTTTTAGCCCTACTAAATTTTCTATCAAAATTACCATTTTTCTTGCAGAGCCAATAATTTATCATTCAATAAGGTTATTATTCAATAATTTACCCTCATTGTTAAGGTTATTAACTTAACTTTTAGGCGATATATAGTTCGAATTGATACGTTCCATATTCCCAAAAATATTTACCATTTTACGTGAAAAAAGGTAGTGGCTCGATTTATTTGCTCCCAAGTGTATTTCATTTAGGGATTGCAGAAAGTATGATAAATTGTTAAATGATGGTGGGCGACAAATAGCTAAAACAACGGTGTCATTATTAATTTGTATTGTTAGACAATTTGCGTCACGAAAGTCAGGTTCGAGAACATTAATATGTATGCCTGTTTTATATAAACAACTACACCCTCGTTTTGTGTTTTATTTTTGTTAGTTACTATAGCTATTTATAGCCAGTTTAATAGTTATAGCCATTTAATACCGGAGGATTTGAGGTATGCAGTAACCAGCATTCCGTGAGAATTATCAGGTCCCACGAAATTCTCGATTGTGCCAACAGGACATTAAACCCTGATGTGTCGCAATTTATGCTTCTTAAGTTTTGATTCATAATTTTGAGACCAGCCAGGTCACATATAGTGGAGTCAGCGATTTCAAGATGGTCAATGTCATTGTTTATTAAATTAGAATGATAGAAGAGAACGGTTAAATGACAGGGGCAGAGAATAATGTGAATAGCAATACAAATCAGAGAGACATGACATGAACGATCGCTCTCCCACCAATACTCTCCTGAACTGACAAGAAATCTCAGTAGGCAAGCAACCGGTATGATAAGGACAACGATATAGTACTTTTCTGGTTTACATCCCGTATCATGGTTTTCCTTTTAATGAAGTGAGAAAATTGTGTGATTGTGTGTGAAATTGTTAATGTGTAACTGTTTGCTAGTAAGAATAGGTGTTTTAAAGACAGAAAAAATTAACTGAAACATATAAAATGATAATCCAAAAAAAAAGGTACATGCAGGGCTTTAATGTTATGGAATATTGGCCAGATAGTCATTTTTCAATTATTTTATCAAAATCCATTTCAGAGTTAGCAGTGTTGCGTTGCGCGCCCTCTTCCTTGCGAAGGTAAACTTTACCGAAGGCTGCCCAACAATGTTTGTATTTATGTTGGGAGGCGTATTCTCTTGCTAGGAAGAACAACTTTCGAGCATTTGTGGAGAGATTGTCCAAAATGTAAACGGGTACAATAGCGCTCATAAGCACATAGGCAATCTCATAAAGCAATAGATTGACGCTTCGGTTTCACTTACGACCTTCATCTATAAGTTGTTTCTATACTATAGACACGCACACACGCTCACTTTGTCTGTAATTGATAGTAGTTCATAATTTCAACTAACATAACATAAGGCATGCCAGCTTAGTCGTTACCATGCTGGGGTAGGAGCGATTATGGCGAGCCCTAATTTCGAATCTCACCTGCGCCTGCGGATTTAGCTTGATGTTATTTACAAATAATATGTATTTATAGTTTTTGGTATTTTATTAATAATACTTAAAATGATAAATTTAGTTTGTTTTGATAAAATTACTTGAAGTGATTCGATAATCATTCGATACTTGTCTCGTTCACCTTGTTTACTTATGTAATAAAAGTTTGTAGGTAGACCACAGAAAACTGAGTAAATTACTTCGATTCATTGACGAATGTTTTTTTATTTTTATTAGCAGTATTGTGATTATAATTTTCAAAATGCAATGAAATATAAATATTGAAGCGTTGGCAATAATATTGCGCTACGTAAAAGTGTAAATAATGTGATAACACAAATGAACTAAGTGTGAGTGTTATCATTTAAATATTCCATATTTTACTAAATGTAAATTATTATTTGTTTAAATCATTGAATGATGAGTAAAGTGTTAATTATAATATGTTGTTAATTGCAAACATAATGTTATTTATAATATATTATTATAGTTTATAGTATTTTGCTTAGAGATGTCTAATAGTATTACATTCTTAGTTCTAGAGAAATACTGTGAGTCTGTGGGTTAAGAGATGTGAGGAAGAGGGAATCCTTGCTAGTCGGAGCGTTTGTTTATGAAGTTGAAAGCTTATTTAAACAAGACTTCACATGGTGAATGAATATGAAACAAATGGTTGCAAAAAACCCGGTCATTTTGCTGAATTATTCAACACGTCATTAAAAACTGTTCGCCGTGTACTCCACGCTATAAAGGTTGCATCACCTTACCCCAGCAAACAATAACGTAATAAACAAGAACGTTTAAGTTCTGGAATAGTTTATCTTGTATATTTTTTTTTTAATTGAGGTTTAGTTTCAATCATCTTTTCTTAAAGAAAATGAATACTTAAGCTATCCTCATTCTATATTCACTAAAGCCAAATAAAATGTGAAATACTTGTACTTGTATGTAAACAAACTGCGCGACATAACCACTTATTAAAATCACTTATTTTGGATATTAAAAATCGAAGCATAATATTTATGGTGAATAAATCTACTTATCAAATTGTTTGAACATTTCACATGTCAAAGTAAAACAAATTGCTTCTAAGTTCCTTGATATAGTATTGCACAACCTATTTGGCTGAAGAAGTAATTATAAATAATCGTATAGGTTTGTTATTCATGCCTATGTAAATTATTATAACAAATAAATATATATTTTTTATCACTTTTAGCTATTTTTTTTTCTAAACCCTTTATTGCAACAACAAAAATAATAACGAGCAGCATTTTTTTTTTACATTGTTATAATTGCAAAACAAAATACAAAATGGCAATAAAACTGCGTCTGCATCGCGAGCTGCATCTTATGAGATCGGAACCTAAGCCGACTGCTTCTCAGTCCAACACTTGGCGCCTACTGCTACCAGCTCATATTAGATTTACTCGAATTTTAGCAATGCCATAAACCATATAACATAGTTTATGATGCGTGTCTAACGAAAGCGACGGAAATATATTTAATGTTTCGTGTAGTGCGAAGTAAATGCGCGACTTTACGTTAGTGTGTGCCGTTCAAAACTGCGATATTTGTGGAGTGTGTCGTTTAAACACATACAGTCATACCGCGAGTTCACAGCAATACGACTCTTAACGTGCCTATGCACTTTTGAACGCTTACTGTACCTTTGGGCCGGGGACTCGTAGATGTGTTGTATACATCTTACGGCATTCATTATTTTTGATGTGACAACGTCTAATAGATCGATGAACGCGAGCTCCATGCACGAAAAAGGATGACTAATTGTAACGTTACGTTCATTGTAACATTACGATCGGAGCGGGAGCACTGCACAAGCGAGCGAAAGGCACGATCGGCTTCAGCGTTCGGCTTGCGCCTTTCCACTAGATTGGCCTATGCGTCCGAGGAGAAGAAAGACAGCGGCAGCACACAACTTACAACTACACGTGAACTGTTTCGTCGACTGTTTATAAAGCGAAGTGAAAAGTTAATGTAGTTTTCATTTTTATTACAACAACAATTTCGACAGTAAAGGTAAATTATTTTTGCATTTTTTAAATCTGATTACTAGCATAATTTAATTAATATATTTTAAAAGGTAGCATTGCTTGGCGAGTGCAGTAATAATAGGTTATGTTACAATTGACAAAAAATATGGTGATGATGAATTGATGTTAGATAATAAGTTTGAAAAAAAGTTTGCTCTTCTTTCTATTTAAATGTAAATAATATTTTACATAGTTATTAATATTAGATTAAACATTTATAAAAATGATTCATTTTTATTCATAAAAGTATGCAATCATATCATCAATGTTTTGTTATGACGTTGTCACGTTAAACTATCATCCGTAAACCGACTTTACAGACAACAATTTTTTTTTTGTCATGTTTACATAGATATCGATATAATACAAACGCTTGCTTGGCTTGCGCACTGATGCGCTGTAAGAAGATGTGTAAAACTCATATCGCATGCATTCAGTGTGCTTGAATTGTTATGGTCACAAAAATATTTTAAAAAACAATTATATAAAACAGTCATTGTTTTGTAATGTGAGAAACATTACAAAACAATGACTGTTGAATGCCTTAGTTGTTCTTATATGTACGTAAGCGATACTGCCTTAGATTTTATCCCGCTCATATTAATAATTAGTCTACCGAAATTGTTATTTAAGACTCGCTTATTAGCTATTGTTGTTGTTGTAAGCACAGTATGGATTCCAAAGTAAGAAATCTACAGCTCAACTACTTTTCAATTTTACTGATGAAGTAAACAACTACCTGGATGAGAAGCACCATGTGATACTCATATTAATTGATTTCAGCAAGGCCTTTGACACTCTGGGACACAGTACACTATTAAAGACACTCGAAAACTTGTTTAAGAGGGAAACTACTCGACCTGTGCAAAGAATACCTTCGTAGCCGTATTTATCACGTCAAAGTTGGTCCTAGCCTTTGCAGACCTGTAAAAGTGACGAAAGGCACTGCCCAAGGTTCAGTGTCTGGTCCACTCCACTATCAGGCATACGTTAATGACCTAGAAAATATAATAACACACTGTTCCTTTTATCAATACGCTGATGATACCTGTATACTATCTGCTAACAAAAACCTTAAGTTGGACGCAGAATGTTTGAAGAAAGATTTCACTTCTATGACTAAGTGGGCCCATGATATGGGACTTGTTCTGAATCCACAAAAAACTAAAATTATACACGTACATTCAAGTCACATAAGTACTTCTTATCCCTTTAAAATCATAGATCATAGTCACGATTGTCTGCATAAAAACGTACCAGATTGCCACTGCGCGCCTACAGAGCAGGTGTCATATCATACCTATCTGGGATTGATAATTGATAACCGATTCAATTGGAGTCAGCAGGTGGAATGTGTTTGCGGCAAGTTACGTCCGATGCTCACCAAGTTTTCCATTACAAAGCGCAATACACCGTACAGAACCCTCCTCCAAATGTACACAGCTCTTGCTGAGTCGATTATCTCCTATGGACTCACCAGTTATGGACGCACATTTAAAACTAACCTAGATAACATACATCATTTGCAAACACGTTTGCTGAAACTGGTAGTACTAAACTATGTAAAAAATAGGACAATTACATAGGGTTAAATAAACATTGCAAAGTATTACCTGTTCTAGCGCGCGCTGAGTATCCATTTTGATAACAGTGATATTCAAATTCCCGTGAAACATGACGTGAATACACGACAAGCCAAATCAAAATTATTTCAAGTGCCACGCAAAAATAACTTTTATGGCAGGCGTACCGTTTCTTTCACAATACTCAATTTACTAAACCAATTACCTGTAGACATTAGAGACTCAATAAATAATACAAACGCAAAGCGTAAGCTTAAAGAACATTAAATCAACTCGATTCTTACTTAACTGTTAACAGCGCGCTTATCAAATCCCAGGCCATGGCATGCTAAGTTAGACCCCAGAGGTCTGATTGTGTGCCTTGTTAAACTTTAAGGAAATTGTAATTTATAAAATAAATAACTAAATAATTACACATAACCATGCATGTAACTCAATTTTATACCTGCCGCTGCAGTGAACAGAATCCAAGTTTTTTAAATAAACCCGAATCGAAAAAAAATGTTTTACTTTTGTTTTGTTTTTTACTCAAATACACGCAATGTCTAGTAACAAAAATTTATCATTATTTTACCAAAACTTTAGAGGGATCCGCACTAAATTGAAAACACTCTACACCAACATTATTTCCTTACCGTTTGACGTGATCATAATGTTATCTGAAACATCGCTAACAACTAACATATTGGACAAAGAATTCATTGATGACCGCTACTTGTTTTTTAGAGACGATCGTGACCGTATTGCTACAAACAAGCGCGAGGGCGAAGGTGTTCTAATAGCCGTGCATCTCGGGCTCCAACCTGTGAGGATAGTAACGGGTATTTCTCACATTGGTATCGAGTATGTCACGATCCAGGGGCCTCCGTCGCGCTCCAACACTCACCACGTCATTAGCGCTGCCCATATACCGCCACACACACAGGACGACGTTTACTTGTCACATTTTTCCATGTGAGAAAATATTCCTACGGCGCCCAGTATTTTATATCGCCGGTGATTACAACCTGCTCGAACTAGAGTGGTCGGGCAGTGATACTCAGGTAAGTTCTCAGTCACAAAACAGTGTGAGTCGATTTTTCTTTATCTTTTTGGCTGTAACAAATGCTTCGATAAAAACGACCACACAATTAAATCAATCTGGGTTGGATTTTGGACTTACGTATTCATAGGCAATACTGAATGTCAGATTCACTCCGACATTTTACTACTGCAGCCTGACCAGTCACCATTTTCGGTTATAATCTCACTAGAGACGCAATTAAATCCCATGAAGTGTCATTCTCCAATAAAATATAATTTCTTTAAAGCTCAATTATCTGTCAAGAAATTAATGTGGAACTAAATAAGTTGAACTGGAATGAACTATTCCTTATTCTATCCAGTGAACAGGCCGTAGATACTTTTTATGACTTTTTAAACGTCATCATTAGACTACATATTCCACTGTCGCGACATAAATCGATTTCCTTTACTGTTTGGTTCAGCGCTTCCCAAATTACAACAATAACTACATGCAATCTGTTGAAGATAGCATACCTGGTAATTACAAGCACTTCGGGTCGTACATCACCAACCAAAAGAAAGGTTCAAGGTTCTGGTGTACCAGCTAACATGCAGCACAATAATAAATCCTCCAACTGCCCCATTGATATATGTTCTGTTTTTTCTGCCTTCTTCAATTCGGTGTACGAGCCCTCAACCTTTGACCCTAACACATGGACACCCCCTGAGACCCTTGACGAGAACTCTGTATGCATTTCTGATATTTACCTCAAAAATAATGTCATACTTAAGGCGCTTACCTCACTAGACTTAACAAAGGCAGCTAGTCCGGATGGACTGCCTCCCTCTTTATTTAGGAATACGGCACAAAATATCTGTGTTCCGTTACACATAATATTTAATAAATGTCTCAAGGAAGGGATTTTCCCTTGTGTTTGGAAGAGGGCTTTCATCACGCCCATTCACAAAAGTGGTGACAGAGGTAAAGTTGAGAATTATCGACCCATATCTATCTTTTCCACCTTGTCCAACCTTTTTGAGAATCTAGTGCACTGTCACTTATTTCCACAGTTAAATCACCTTATAATACCCGAGCAACATGGTTTCGGTAAATCCAAATCCACTGCCACAAACTTAATAATTTTTAACCAATTTTTGTTTGATAATATGGACGGGCATGTCCATATTATGGTATGTCCGCAGGTTGATGCTGTATACACTGATTTTCAGATAGCTTTTGACAAGGTGGACCACAAGTTGCTTCTCGATAAAATTGATTTCAATGGCATAAAAGGCAATTTACTCAGATGGTTTGCATCATACATATTTCGTAGGACTCAAAAGGTTGTTGTCAATGGTTTCTAATCTGATTATATGGTCATCGAGTCAGGTGTGCCTCAGGGATCTATCTTGGGCCCATTGCTTTTTATTTTATTTATAAACGACATACAATCTTGCGTAGTCAACTGTGGATTCCTAATGCACGCCAATGACATTAAAATCTATAGGCATGTGCAAACTCTCAGGATTGTATGTTACTACAAGAAGACTTATGCAGGCTACCACAATACTACATGGTCAATAAACTTCATCTTAGTCTTCCAAAATGTCACTTCATTTCAGTTACTAAAAACAAAAATACTATTAACTTCCAATATTACTTGAACGACATACAATTGAAAAAAAAAACTGAGTGCACACGAGATCTCGGTGTGCTGCTTGATTGCAAATTACATTTAGACACCCATATCGACAACATAATTAACAAAACCTTTCAGATGTATGGTTTTGTCATGCGGTCTTGTAACGACTACAAAAAACCATCAATTTTCTCTTCATATTTAAAACTCTAGTCCGTTCACAGTTGGAATACGCGGTACCCATCTGGTGCCCGTATTACGACAAATTTAAATATTCTATAGAAATGGTTCAGAAAAAAATACTTTGTGCCACGTAACGTTGCACCATCACGCTTCTTAGTTGGACATTTGAGACACGCTGTAAAGACGTGTCAGCTTGGTTGTAAATAGGTACGAGTTGCACTTATCAGTTGGAAAAACTAAAGGGGAATGTTTTTTAATCGCATTATTGTTAATTTGTTACTTGTATTTTTTGCGTCTGAGTTAACTTAAAACAATGGAATTTGGAGCTTAAAGTTCTGCTGATTTGGTGTCAGTTGTGCCGAAAAACACATACACAAAAGTAAGCGACTTACAATAAATTGAAAAAAAAACTTTACAATGAGAAAAGCAATAAAAGGCAATCTGAACGGTGCAATAACTCAGTCAAACTGCTGCAGCGGGTAGCTGATGCTGTCATCAAAAATGGTAAAAAGCCCAAAACGGTTGCTCGAGAAAAAAAAATATGTCACTTGTTTGAAACAAAAATACTGTGTTGTTTCCTTATTAATTGAGGCATGAATATTTGATACTAGACAGTTTTGCTTTGTTTTATGTAAATCCATTTACAGTTACGGCATCACGAATTATCACAATTGTTACCGGAACATCTTCCCTCAACGATGGAACAACCAACCCCATGACGGGGTGGGCTGTTCCTTGTCGACGTTTTGCAAAAAAAATGTATCGGGTCAAGAAGATTAAATTAAATAGAAGGTAAACATTGACTTAATTTGTATAACTGAGCATTTTATGATCTATGGATATGAACAGTTCTTATCAAACAATTTAGCTGCGATTTTCGCGAGAAAAGACGGTAAAAGATTGGGTTCTTGTGTATAAAAAAAGGGCTATCAATAGAAGGAAATTACAGACATTAGCAAATTCTCTATTAGTAACATGTTCGAGTGTTGTGCAATTGAATTGACTCAAACTAATACAATTTTGTTATGTATTTATAGAATTCCAAATTCAAAGAATTTAAATATATTTTTTGAGCTGTTAGAATAATTGTTAAACTATATGATTAAAACCAACCGGAAAAAAAGGGTTTTGTAGGGATTTTAAAATTGACATAGACATAGAGTTATAATGTCTGCTACCACTTAACTCGAACCTTAAACTACATATATCAGATTACTAGACTGATAAGTAGTACATGTATTGATCATTTTGCACACAGTCTAGGAAACAAATGTAAAATGTGTGTGAAAATTTTGTTTATAACCGACAGCGGAGAATGATTAAGTTTATCAAGTGCTGTTTGTCCCTTTCTTTTAATGTTACCAAAAGAATGAATCATGACGGAAAGGATCAGACGAAGCTTACATAATAGTTATTAAGATAGTTGTGGTTGAATTGTTCTAAATTTTTCTTATCAGATCAATTTTGTAAAGGCAAGGATTGTTTGCTTAAAGATTTTTTATTTATCAGCTAAGTTCAAATGTATCTGCTAAATATGATGTGGTTTAGGTTAGACTTAGCAATGAGGTGCATCCGAGAAGGCGTGTGATTTTTAGATTCGGTTTTATATTAGTTTGAACTCTATTTATATAGAACTAAAATTTTATATGGCTTGGTTTAGCGCTCGTGTGTTGTATACGTGTGGTGGTGATGTTTACTGGCCACCAAATAGTATTTATTCAAATATTGACTGGGGCAAGAGCTTGTGCCTTTTGCGTTGAATATTTATCCGGCACTCAAGCGATTTTATAGCATCAATGGCTTTCAAAAAACTGAACTGAGTGCTTCGAGTAGACCATTTTGCCAGAGTTAACATAATAATATATACAAACATCTGGGTTTGGTAGATATTCCATTTATGAAATTGATATGAACTTTTTTAAATATATATTTTCCTGTAACATAACATAGATTTCAACAAATCATGTTTTATACCTTACCGATTTACCTGTTAGATATCGGTATTTTCCTTAATTTCATACAACGGCTTTGTCGGTCCCATGACCGAAAAACATAACACAAGTAACTTGTTGGGATAAACCCATTTTGAATATTCCGGACCGGAACCGCAAATGCGTAACTTTGATACTTGTAGAAAGTTGGCTTCTAAGATGGCTTTGGAATTGGAATTGTTTTGTTCGTCACTAAAAACCCCAAAAGCTTTTGCTAATTTACGAGTTTAAACTAATAATTTTATTCAACCAAAGAAACCTCGAGTTCTTTCGTTAACAAACAATATATTCCTACTTTAATTCCATTATTCAATATATCACTACGCTCTAAAGGGTGCACAAAGCGTTGGCGTGAAAATTATACGCGTGTAGTGACACAGACACGAGGAGGATTAAAAATATGGAACCGCTGAGGATCCAATAAGATCTACAGATATAATGACGTGGTTGAATAATGTTGATGTGAGTATAATTAACGATGGTGTTCAAAAATCTTGCAATGTTATTAAGAATATCTTGAATAAACTACAAAACACTACTTCTACTACCTACTATATACTTAGCATAAAAAATAATGCGGTCTGAAATAATCAATGTACTCCAAATATACAAACCTTTATACTACCTCCCACAAAAAATCAAATGCGAACAAGAATACAAATTCAAACAGATATTTCTCTGTAAAAAACGATTATACACGCAAAGTACAAACTCGCGGGCTGAATTAGAATGTTAATTTTACCAGCTGCTGGCGAGGATGGAAACAAATGGAGAACGTTGAGAGAGATGCATGACAGGGGGAAAACGACTGAAAATAATAGATTTCTTCGTCAGTCGTCGTATTATGGTGTCAACAGTTTTCACGTATTTTTTTCCGAGAAATCAGCCAAGCATTTTCGTTAAGTTCTTAAATAAAACTATTTCAATGTTTTTTGAGCAACCGTTTAATATCGTTTGTAAGCTCAGTGGTCTGTGCCCACCAGAGGAGTCATGTACACATTGTAAGACAGAATAAAAGTCGCCTCCAAATCTGCAGTATATGCGTCTTTTAATTTACAAATATTTCATTTAAAGGTATTATCCTAGATAACCTTAACTTCAAAGCACATATCACCTACCTTACAACTTATACATTTACCTTCTTAAAACACTCAGACACGTTGCCAATACTCTTGTAATACGCACCGTGTATCTCGCCATGTGTCAGTCAGTCATCTTGTACTGTATTAAGAGTTGGGGTGGAGCTGCGAAAACTACACTCAAACCTCTGGCAGTGGCTCAGGGAGCCATTCTTAAGGTACATTTTGACCAATGTTCTTCCCAACCTTTGATCTATATAAATAATGCAAAGTTCTTACGGTCCGGCAAACTTATGTTCTCAATGTTATATTATAATAACACACACAAACTCCTTTCACACTAACTCAATCCTCACTTGGGCGAAAGCACGAAAGGTCATTGGGCATATTTCACCCGGTTCATGAAAAGCTGTGTACAAAAACCAAATGTGTTTTACATTAATGAGATTGGTCTCACTTTTCATTCGGTGTATACAATTTTTTTTTATGGCCGGGAGAAAATATGTATTTAACCTTTAAAAATAATAATATATGTTGTTTTTCGGTAATAATACACAAAAGGATATGATTTATAGTTTCAGTATATGTACCATGCCATTCTGTGGCGCGAGCTATGCCTTGTGACTAGCGCATCTCTTGATAATTATAATCTCTCATGTCTGTCTTTTATCTTTTATAATATGTTATTTGCGATATATCTCTAGCATTCATTTTTCTAGCCTTTACTATATTAAATAGTTGTTTTTGGCCTTCAAAACCATCCAGAGGTTTCTATATAGCCTGTCATAGGTCTCAGCTCTAGCAATTACCGCTACAGTGCTTATCTGCCTGACGCCAATCATCCTACAAGTTTAAAGGACATGGCCAAAAATTGTATGGGCTTGTGCCCCAGAATGTACAGATCCAAAATATTTGTCATTTAATAGTACTGATCTTCTACAAACAAAATTAAAAAGAGGCATATAGCTGAGCAGTTGTGGACAAAAGTTATGAACGTTTGAAAAAATTGATTTTTGCACTATGGCTAAGGTATTTCATGTAAATTAATGTGTATATATCTGTGCCAGGCGTATAATATAAATAGTACTTTAGTTAAAAAAACAAATCGCATTTTTTTTAATCTGATAAAATCTATAGTTTGTAAATATTGTTTATAGAACTTAAAGTAAAATATCTACAGCAGCATATTCTGTATATGGCACATAATAAAACAAAGAACATTATTTTAATCATTTAATGTTATCAAAACATTATTTCAATTCCAAAATGTCGTGTCTGCTTGCACGTAAAACTGATCTCCAACAGCCATAACAAACATTGGTATGACCAAGTTGTCTTTCCCTTGAATTGGTTACAAGGCGTCTTGGTTTATTGTCATAACAGGCACCACAGACACAGCTATGAAGTGACAACTGTGAAGGTAAAATAGGAACCTATTAGTCTTTGATTTGACCACGACGTTAGAATATGGAGTAAATAATACCTGTCGTATATATTTTAGTAGGAGGTACTTATTTAAACTAGAACTTACCTCAAAAGTTAACCACTCCTATAGAAGAACTCATCACATCAGGGGGTAATGATGATATTACATGCCGCCTGCGCGCGTTCTCTTATTGGGAAAACTACAGTCAACACACGCTTGTAAAAGGTCCATTTTCGTTGTTTGTAATACAGTAATGTATACAGTTTACAGTCATTATTAGTTAGAGCACTCGTGTGGCGCTACGACACTATAAAATATAAACGTCTAATGCGAAAACAATTAAACAAAAACACGATTCGAACGAGAAAACCGGCGCAAACGTCAAAGAAGGAATATGGTATTGACAATTGACATTTGTCAGCGGTGTTGCCAGTAATAACGTCATATTATCCTATCCGTAACTGCACTAACATCTATAAATTCAGTCATAGATGGTTCGATTTATAGACAAGAACACATACAAAAAATACGTTTTATTACGTTATGGTTACGAATAATTTATGTGTATTTTTAAGGCCTGCTAAGCGTTTATTTATTATTTCAAAAACCTTCATATAATATTTTTCCCTGTTCTGAACTTATCTAATATTATATGGCAACATTAAAAGGTATATAAAACGCAAATCAAACAGAAAAACTTTTAATTACGATTATTTCTCCACTTCTGCTATGATGCATAAAAAGTTGTTCAAAATTCTTTATTTATTTTATTTTAATTATCTGCATTAAATGTACGTTTGTACTCCGTGGGTAACATTTTGTCCATCTCCTTTTCATTTTTTTTTTTTGACTTTCCCTCTCTCTACAAGAATGTGACCTTCACCATTGTGTTGAAGAGATAGTTATCTGCACATTCTGCCCTATTTTGTTTGTGTATGCCGTGGGTCAAATTGCCGAACAAAATGCCCAATGATCTTTGCAAAGCTGTTTCCACAATTTTTTAAATAAATAAATTATTACTAAGTAAAAATATCACGCACTGAAACCAAATTATGTAAGTATCTATGTATGTTAACCAAATCGTAGTCATTCAAGTAGGTACCCGCTTCATTACAAACGAAATAATTACAATGAAAACATAAATATTCCTTGAAATAAAATTAATTGCGTACCCTCGTCTGAATTAAAACCCGTAAGTGCATTTACATAATGAAATCACAACTTGCCAGTGCCCCGAGAGACATAAGCAGAAAAGTTTGTCTAACTCTCTGTCCATCGCTGCTGCAGTACTGTGTAGGCGTCTGGGGTGGCGCGGCCAAGTCCTATATGCTTGAACTCGACCGTTTTTAAAGTCTTCCTTGGCAATCCGCGACGTTATCCTTCAAACGAACTTTACAAAGAAGCAGGCGTCTTGAGTGTCCGACAGCTTCATATCCTGAAATCCCTTCTTAAGCTTATTGCTGCGTCGGGGTGACAATTTACATACACCCTAAGAGGTAAGGTAGGAGCTGATAGACTACCAATTCCAAGAGTTAGAACGGAACGCTACCCGGTTTTCACGCTTTCTCCCTATTCGAGTCTTTAACTCAATCAATAAATCCACACTAAAAGTCCCTGGAAATATACTTGAAGTTTAGCTTATTTGATAAACATGGCTTCAGTCTGACCTATCAAGAAACAGAAATGTCTTGTGTCCCATGAAGTGACTAGCACTTGACGCAAACACACTCAGGCAGTCAAGACCTTTACGTGCCCCTTGACTTAAACTCACACATACATATACACACTCACATACACACATCCGCACAAACACTACACTCTTTCACCCTTCCACTTAATGACGTCATCATGTTTACTGATGATTTTAATTATACATGTCCACCAATTTTAAGAATTTGTTTATAATTTTATGAGTTTTGGGCCCACGGCCACTTCTACTTTTATACTCTTTTAACTTGCTCATTGTATACTGTTTTTTCTATGTCTGTATGCTACCTAACTTGTATGAGTAAATAAACAAATTTTGTTTAATTTAAATCTGCCAGTATGTAAAAGTGTGTATGTTAACATCTTAAAATTGATAGGGGGAACGAAGTTACGACACTCAATATTAACCCAGTACATGCAACTTTTAAACATTATAACATGGTTGCATACTATTTTAGTGTACCTCATAATTTGTAAAGGCTCCCGCAGACAGAAACAATTTCCATGAAGTTTTCATAGAAATTTTATACTATTCTAGCATTTTTTCTATATGCTTTTCATTATTTCAGGTACGTGATATCACATTATCCCACGCAACCCCACTTGGCTTTTAAAGTCACAAATAAATTGTTGAGAAAATTGCCATTCCACACCAATATCGGTGTTATAGATATTTCATAGTAACTGTCAAAGAAGTGTATGCCTTAAATATCATAGAAGCAGGGACTCAAACTGTAACCGTAGAAGATGTTATTAACACCGTTTATTAAAACTGTTCTATACATTTGTAAAACAATGTTACAGACACATTGTAACACAATGTAACAGATACAATAATGTTACAGTTGCTGTTATTGTGCGTGGATCCTTGAATGTCTGAAAAGGTAGATTAATTAGTTAACAAATAAATTTACGTTACTAAAACCACAGCTTTCCTAATTTTGTTTGACTTATTCCGTTTTCTTCTCCTACTAAAAAAGTTAATTGAGAAAAAGTCTCTCTCGTGGCTCTAATTAGATTTCGCTACTCAGTGAACTAATATACTGCGGCAAGCGAAATCCAATTCTCAGAATTAATAAGTACTGAATACTACTCCCGACTCGGCAAATAGGCTTATTAGTCGATTCTTTCGACACTTTTTTATTTTTTTATTTTTGTGGGCGACACTCGCGAAGTTAATTTGTTTGTGGGAAAATCGACAAATCCTGAAATATGTTTAAGGCGATTGGCACATTTTTAATTTGCTTTATTGTATATATACATACACATACATAACATCACGCCTGTAATTCCAGAAGTGTTAGCCAGAGGTGTACCTATAGTACATCCACATTTCACCGGTAATGTTTATGTCCCATGTAATAGGGGGCGAGTCTATTGCCATTAACCGGGCTGCTACTGAGAAATTCTAGATAGAAAAACCCAATAACACTTTGCCCGACCTGGGTATCGAACCCAGGACTTCATGCTCAGCAGTAGCTCTTGCGACCACTAGACCAACGATGCAGTCCGGAAAAAAAATATATATGAATAATTGCATTACATGCAAAATGTGCCAGATTAATAACTAACTCCGGGTTTCGTTGAAAAACCTTATTTTGGGGTCGGTTTCAATCGTCATAAATCCGGAGATCCGTCATATTTATCATTCTTTGGCAACGACACTACCAGCCGCACTACCAGTAGTGTCGTTGCCAATTAACGACACTGCCAATCCTATTTTGGATTAAATTGTACAGTCAACACAGCAAAGTTCAGAAATATAATTAATAATAATAATAATAAGCTTATAAGCTTATTATTATTATTAATTATATTTATACTTATAAGTATAAATTATTATTACCACCTTATACTTATAAGCTGGCAACAACGTATCAACAAAAGTCTCGTTTTCTCATTTACGTATTTTAATTCTTATAAGTTTTTTTTTGACCCAATTTACCAAGATATTTTTATTCTGAAGTAAACCTGGAACCTGCAAAACCAAAGAAAATTCAATAACGACATCAAACTACAACATAATGTAATTTTGAAACCAAAAACTACCGCATCGGAGGTGACATGACAGATGTCACTTCCGGTAAAACATCACTGAATAAGAAACCAAAAATGAAGAAATGTTGACGAGATCAGCCGCACGTCGAGCACGCCCACCACCTACGGACTCATCGCTCAGCTCCGCCTCGCCGCCGCCGGTGCCCAGCGCTACTGGGCGCGCTGTGACGACACCGGCCGCGGTAGTTGCGTCGAGCTCGAGCGACGAGTATTTCTCCCCGCCCACGACGCCACCACCTGCTCGTCGACGAGGAGGACGCCGGCCGCCGGACGGCTTAGGACCTCGAGGCCCACCGGCCTCTGATAGGGTCCCAGCTTCCGGCGGAAGTGTGCAGCGCATGAGATGGACACGATCCATCAATGAAAACGTCATGCGCTCATACTATGGGGCTACAGAGGGGGGCAACAATCTGACCGCGTACCGTGTTCGGATGCTCTCTCTTTTTCAGGTGCTTGAGCCAGCTGTCAACGTTTCGGCACAACGACTGTCGGATCAGGTGCGGGTCATCCAACGTAATCATATGTTGCATGACACTGTGCTTAATCACCTGCGAAATGAAATGCAGAGTAGCCATGTCATCGCCCCCCCGTCGCAGACTGTTGAGGTACTATCACAGTCCAACACAAATCAAACTGACGAGGGAAGTGATGATAGGGCTACAAACGTAAGTACCCAGTGCAATGAGGAATTGAGGAGTGCTTTGGAGTGTGCGATTCGGGAATATCGGTTCATGTCGCCCGAACTTAGACCACGCTTACCTCGTTTGCCCATGCATAACAAAAGTAGGGCGCTGGTGGCGCTCATGGATTCGCAGTTATCAAACTATTTTGATGACTGCGAAGACCTCACTGATACTCATTCAATTCTGTACTGCGCGGCTGTAGCGGCATGTCGTGTAGCTCACGTCAAATTTACCAATGACTGTGGAGCTACGCGACTGAAACCGTCCGTACCAGCTTGGCAGTGCAGAATTGAGCACCGTATTGGTGGGGCCAGAGCGCTCATCGGCAAACTAATCTGCTTCAGAGACGGCAATACTCGTCCAATAGTGATGCGCTTTATGAGGCGGGCGTTCTCAGGGACTGATATTAGCTCTCAGAACTATCTGTCCCGCGTCACAGAGCGCATCGACTTCCTGAAGCAGAAAGTGTATGCATGGGCTAACCGTATTCGTAGGTATAAGCGGCGAGTAGAGCGATACACTCAGAATCACACATTCCAGAACGATCACGATGAAAGGTGGGGTTGGGAGCGACCGAACCAAAGTGTGGCTGACACGTGCCTGCCAGATGATGATGCCATTTGTTCTTTCTGGCGAAGTATCTGGTCGGTGCCTGTCAGTCACACCGAAGGTGACTGGACTCGGGAAGTCGAGCGAGCCTGCAATCCAATACCAGAAATGGGGGCTATTACCATCTGCCCCCAAGATGTAGCTCGTGCAGTCCGTCCGTTACCTAACTGGAAGTCACCAGGGCCGGACGGGCTGCAGAACTTTTGGATTAAATGGTTTACAAGATCGCACGCTCGCTTGGCGGCCCAGTACCAGACGGCTTTGGAGTTTGGTTCGCTACCCCAGTTCCTAACAACAGGAGTTACCCACCTGCTCCATAAATCAGGTAGCACCGCGGAACCCAAAAAATATAGGCCGATCACGTGTTTACCGACGGTCTATAAAGTGCTTACATCCATTTTGAGAGCTAAAATTAACAAACATATAGACACCAACTCCATCATGTCTGCCTCTCAAAATGGATGTAGGAACGGGTCCCGCGGTACTAAGGAGCTACTCCTCATTGATATGGCCATTAGCCAACAGGTTCGACGTTCCCGAAAGGATCTGTCGACATGTTGGATAGATTACAAGAAGGCCTATGACTCGGTGCCACATACGTGGCTCATGAGGGTGCTGGAGTTGTATAAAGTAGATGCAACTCTGCGCACCTTCTTGATGGCATGTATGGGGCGATGGAGGACGGTCCTTCGCTATCCAGGATGTCGTAATATCCTGAGGAATAGCGAGCCGATAAGGATCGAGCGAGGCATATTTCAGGGCGATAGTTTGAGCCCGCTTTGGTTCTGCTTTCGTCAAATCCTCTAAGCACACTGCTGGAGGATTCAGGTCTAGGCTATCGGCTGAGGAGAGGTGGTCAGGTTATATCTCACCTTCTGTACATGGATGATCTAAAACTCTTTGCCCCCAACAATTTGCAACTAATGGAGCTACTGAAAGTAACTGAAACTTTCAGTAGCGCCATCAGGATGGACTTTGGTGTGGACAAATGTGCAGTTATGCATGTAAAGCGAGGGGAGATTGTGGAATCCGTGGGAACCCAACTCTCGGATTCCATAAACCTTAAAGCCCTCTCCGCATCCGAAACCTATAAGTATTTGGGTATGTCGGAAGCGTTGGGCATCAATGGTACTGACATGAAGCAATCGTTGAAGGAGCGCTTCTTTGGCCGCCTGAAGAAAGTGTTAAATAGTCTTCTGTCAGGCGGAAACAAGTTGCGCGCCTTTAACTGTTGGGTCATGCCAGTTTTGATGTACTCTTTCGGCATACTCAAATGGACTCAGACCGAACTCGACGCCCTGGATAGGAGGGTCCGTACACTGCTGACTGCAAACCGAATGCATCACCCACGATCATCGGTAATGAGACTGTATATCCCGCGAAAGTGTGGAGGTCGAGGCTTTTTAAACGCTAAGACCCTACACAATCGCGAGATATGCAGTCTCAGGGAATATTTCCTAGAAGCCGACGTGGGGATGCATCCTGATGTGGTCGCGGTGGACAAGGGCCTCACCCCGCTCTCCTTGGCCAAAGAGAACTGGCGCAAACCTGTAGTGCTTGACACTAATGATCGCATGGAAGTATGGCAGAGTAAGGAGCTTCACGGACGCTTTTTCCGGGCCCTACATGGACCCGATGTAGATCTTCTAGCGTCCGTGATCTGGCTACGTTTCGGTGACCTCTTTGGAGAAACCGAAGGTTTTATGGTGCAATTATGGACGAAGTTATGATGACGAACAATTACCGGAGATTTATTGTGAAAGACGGCACGGTTGACATCTGTCGGGCATGTCACCGTCCGGGGGAATCAATAAGACACATTATCTCCGGGTGTTCTCGTCTAGCTAACGAAGAGTACTTGCATAGACACAACCTTGTAGCTAGGATCATCCATCAGCAACTTGCTCTGAAATACAGCCTTGTGGAATCGGAAGTGCCGTACTACAGGTACGTGCCCGACCCAGTTCTCGAAAATGGAAATATCACATTGTACTGGGATCGATCCATCATCACTGACAGGACTATTATTGCCAATAAGCCTGATATAGTGGTAGTGGATCGAGTACAGCGGCGCACAATGATTGTTGACATAACGGTCCCGCATGACTGTAACCTCGTGAAAGCCGAGAAAGATAAAGAAATCAAGTATCTTGATTTGGCTCGCGAGGTTGTCGATATGTGGGATGTGGACTCAGCAATCATTGTGCCGATAGTCGTGACAGCCAATGGCTTAATAGCCAAGAGCCTCGACAAACACCTGAGGAGGCTCTCGTTGGGCAGCTGGATCAAGGGCTTGATTCAGAAAGCGGTACTTCTGGACACGGCTCGCATTGTCAGGAGGTTCCTCTCTCTGGAGCCCTGACCGCCGGTAGCTTGGACCCTGTTCCCGATACCGGTGGGATACTATTTTTTATATTTTTAAATTTTTTAAAAAAAAAATTTTTTCAGATTTTTTAAAAAATATTTAAAAATGTTATTTATAAGTTTGTAAAATATAATAAAGGAGATAATAATAAAAGATTTGAATAGACTTGTAGATTGTAAATTTATACACCATTGTCTGTTTGTTAAACATAATTATGGTACTTGTTGACAGGCCTACCTGTCCTCCCATACCTATTAATACTGTAATTTGAAAACATTGTAAATTTTTAAAAGAGTAACCCTGGAATTTCTTGTCAGCTCTTCTCCATAGGAAACGACCAATTGGAACCGTGCACCCAGATTCTGACGTTTCATAAGTGCCCGTAGGTTTATGTAAAATAAAATATTTAGATTTTTTGACTAAATCACAAACAAACAGATAAAAAAATAAAAAATTTAGTAATAGCATTTGTTCTTTCAATGTACAGAAAAGCCTCGTCTACAAATTTTATTATATAAATAGAAGAAGATATAATTATGAGAATACTAAATGAAAGCAAACTTATTAAGTTATAAATAAGTTTGTTATTGGTTTGTGGTGTGTTTGATAGTTTGTTTGTTATTTTTGTATTTCCATACAAAAATTAAGGCAAACCATATACTACCTTCTTAACTGTAGTACTTACAAATAAAACTCAATAGTTCAATATTGAACCTTAGATTATAAAAAAATAACAAGCTTATGTTAAAAAAATCTCAATCAAACATGATTGTGGTTTTTTCCACTACCAAAACCACAATCATGATTGAGATTTTTTTCCAATAAAGTATGTTTTAATTAAATATTCTCATAACTATATCTTCTTATATACACACATCAACATAATCTAGGGATACCTTAATCCTTAACTATTTACGAATCAATAGTTTAAAATCTGTTTAGTGTCTATAAAAAGTTTATATACAGATTGAAACCTCATTTATTATATTCTCTAAATTTAAAAATGGAAATAAAAAAACAAAAGAAACAACAAATTACGGCGGCAAAATTGTTAGTAATTCGTTACGCTTAGAAAAGTTAAAATTGTTTTATGAATATTAATTAATGAAAAGGGATTAGATTGATTTTCTTTTTTAATTTAACGTGTCGTGTGAGCTTTAAGAGTCATGTCACGTCGTCATTTGAGTCGAGATGAAATGTTACGAGCCGTGGGCATGTTAGAAAATGGTGCTATTCAACGCATCGTTGCTGAGGCCCTATACACCAGCCAAAACGTGATATAGGTTGTGGTCACGTTATCGCAGTGCTGGGGATGTGACTGAATGGCACACTGGTAGATATCGTGTTACTACGCAGAGACAGGATCGATATCTCAAAATGACCGCCACAAGACAACCCAATATCACAGCGATGCAACTAGTACAAAGGCTCCAGGAGGACCATCAGCTGCTGGTAAGCGACCAAACCGTGCGAAGGAGGTTGCATGAAGTTGGTCTTCATGCTCGAAGACCGCTCTGTGTTCCAGCATTGCGACGTGGCAATCGCGGTCGGCGGCTTTCGTGGGCTCGGGAGCATTTACCATGGAAAGACGAACAATGGTCTTTGGTGCTGTTCACCGATGAGTCCCGGTTTGGGTTTCATCCGGATTCACGAAGAACACACGTTTGGAGATCTCCGGGGAGAGTTAGCCGTCTACGGCATCCTCAGGAGGTCCACTCATACCAAGGCGGGACAATCATGGTGTGGGTAGGAATTCGTTTTGGCGGACGAACTCAGCTCGTTTGGATCCAAGGCAACATGACTGCACAAAAATACCATGAGGAGGTAGTAGAGCCTGTTATTGTCCCACACAGAATCCAAATGGGCCAGGAATTTCTACTCATGCACGATAATGCTCCTTCCCATACGGCGCGTCTCGTGTCGGCCGCTCTCCGAGACCACAATAGTCAAGTTTTGGATTGGCCGATTGAACGAAAAGCTTTGAGAGATTTCCCGCCAAATTTGACGACGGAACAACAACTTTACGAACACGGGAACTCATAACGCAGCAAGACATTGACAATTTAATTAAGTGTGAACAATCGATGTCAATGTGTAATTCATGTACGAGGTGGCAACACTGATTATTAATAATTAGATTTTATAAGAGTTTTTCAATTTTAATTAAAATTAATAGTTTTATAAGAAGAAAAGAAGTTTTTTGTCATACTAATTTTCTACGGCGATTTTAAAAATTTATATTTTTATTTAAAACATAAGAATCACGAAATAGATTTTTTATTATTAAAGACCTTAAAATAACCTATCATTCTTTCATTTACTGTATCAGAAAATTCTTAATAGATTAATAGAAATTTGATTAAATGTAAAATATCCCTAGATTTTGTTGATGTGTGTATATATAATAAATCGGTAGACGAGGCTTTCCTGTACATTGAAAGAACAGATGCCATTTCTACATTTTAATTTTGTCTGTTATGAGAGATTTAGTTGTTGTGTCAAGAAAAAAGTACAAAACCAATATACTAACCAACCACATTTTTGTTTTCTTAGTAATAATTAAAGTTACATTTCCGAAGTTTGCTGTTACTTTCATTTCACGATTTACTTAGTAATAAAATAAAGAATTATGTTTCTGAACTTGGCCGTGTTGACTGTACAATTTAATCCTCGTCATGTCGTCATGTTGTTGCCAAAGAATGCTCATTCTTTGGCAACGACACTACCAGCCGCACTACCAGTAGTGTCGTTGCCAATTAACGACACTACCAATCCTATTTTGGATTAAATTGTACAGTCAACACAGCAAAGTTCAGAAATATAATTATTAATAAGTTATCTGACAATTTAAAAAACAATTAAAGGATATGTGGAGGTTTGTATAGGATTAACTATACCTAACCTTACTGTAAAATAAAATGAATAAATATACAAAATAGTAATGCTTGGAAACATGATGGTCCAGCTTCATAGGACAATCCAGTCTAGACAAAGTCTAGACTAAGCAGAAGAATGCTTGTTGCTAAATTGTTATTTTACTCAACTCACACACTGAATTATTCCAAGTTAAAATTTTAGGAAAATCATATATTTTTACAATGTTTGTTAATATGTGAGCACCATGAACCTATCACATGATTGATTTATCTGCCTTTGTTTTATTTTAAACTATTTTTACCAATTGTGGTATAGTATTTTTATTCTTGGTGCATCGTCTTCACATACACAAATATAATTAACGTATACAAAATATTGTTAAACATTTTAAAAGAGTAATGGTGGAGTTTCTTGCCCCTTTTTCTCCATACGAAACAACCTTTTGGAAGGGGCGCCTAGAATCAGTTCTATTTTTAATGTAAATGGTGACGTTCAAAAGCGCCTTTTTATGTGCATATTTGAAATAAATGCTTTGACTTTGACTTTGAAATGTATACCACACAATGTATGTATGTTGGACGGTTCACTTCATTGGTCTAATTTATTCAGGTGGACTGTAATTCTCAGCCTCTTAATGGCCACTGGCTGAATGGTTTTATTACCATACAGTAGCGATAAAATTAAAGTGGCTGATGAGGTTAATCCCATACTTTTACGAAATGGTTAACTGCAGTTAAAGCCACCACGGGGAATTTATCCCCTTACAAAAAGTAAAAAATACGCCATTGGCTGTTTAATTAACCACACCAGTTGCTTACAAGTCAACTAAAAGCAACGAGACTTAAAAGATAATAGCGCTTTGTTTTAAAGAAACCTCTCAGACAACTGAGTTGGCTAAAAGGCAAGCGCTATAACGTGAATTTATAAAACTTTTCTTGTCTTTGTAACAATGTAGGTCGAACTTGTTTTTCTCTGGTTGTTACCTTATTATCAATGCCGTGGTATTTGTAGAATTTAGACTATTCATAATTATAGAGTTAGGACACCGAAACCAATATACTTGGGCCGCTTCTCTGTACGGTGCACTAAACTAAGTTACTTAGTTAGGCATTGCTTACGCTGCCTCAGTTATGGAGGTTCTTTTTATGTGAAATGTTATTATTTGAACTCTAATAAGTAGGATTAAAATCTCATCAGTTTACCGCTGAAGGCGTCACAAACATTCATTAAAACGCGAGTTTCAAACAAACAATCAACGCAGATCCATTAGCGAAGATCAATCAAGCTGCCTGTCATTTTAGTTGACGCCTTTATGTTTGCCGTAAAAAAGTAGTGACGGTTATTTTAGGGTCATATAAGTATTCTTACAATCCAATCTTAAAAAAGAACAAACTCTAAATTATGTAAAACATTTAAAAAGTACAAACAACATTTAAAAATATTGGGCCAGAATAAAAGCTATTGTGTAAGTGCAAAGGTGTAACGGTACGCCCGGGTGTCACCATTGTGTGGATCGCCCGGAGGACACGGTGGAGCATACGGTGGAGGTCTGCCCAGCTGGGGCGGAGCACCGCAGTGTCCTCGAGGTGGCGATCGGCGGCGTCGATCTCTCGCGACCGGCCCTGGCAATAGCGGCGTCCTTACCTTCCGCCTGACACAGGTCCTTACCGGACACGGTTGTTTCAGGAGGTTTCTGTTCCATATAAGGTGGGTGGACACGCCTAGGTATCACTATTGTGTGTATCGCCCTAAGGACACGGCGGAGCATTAGGTGGTCTACCCAGCTTGGGCGGAGCACCGCCGTGTCCTCGCGGAGGCGCGCGTGGAACACTTCGTGCCGCCACCTCGGGTCCGGATGTATGGGGGGCGACGGACGTCCCCGAGTCCACCGTCCCTGGACCTATTTAGGGCGGCTAGTAGAGGGCATTGACTGCCCTCCGCCTAAGCCCGGTGCGCCTGCTGTGGATCGGGAGAGTGAACGAGATCTCTCTCTCCCTTTCCGCAGCCTGCGAGATTACTGTTTCGCAGAAGGAAGCCACCGCGTCCCAGGACTCGACGCTGCCGACCATCGAATTCACTATGGTCGGCATCGACAGGTCACTGCCTACTTCTGTTATGAGGGCACGGCGCACCTCCTCCCAAGCGGCACACTCTGCCAGCGTATGCCACGCGTATGCCATGTAGTCTTTTTTCAACAGCACATGAAAAGTTGAGGCTTTCTTATATTATTTAATGTTGCAAAATTTTAAGTGAGTGCTTAATTGTAAAAACTTCCTGACACATAGAAAACGACAGCAGACGAATACATATAGAAGTATGAGTTACGTAGATATTAAACAAAAAATGTAGTTGCAATAATTATTAACTTTATTACAATAATGAGCTATTTATCTTACATAATCATATGTAATCAGTCTATAATGTTCCCACTGCTGGGACACAGGCCATCTCTCTGTGAGAGGGAGTGGGCCGTAATCGACCACGCGGGCCCAGTGCGGGTTGTTAGATGTCACATGTCTTCGAATTTTTGGTTCTAAGACATGCCGGTTTCCTCACGATGTTTTCCTTCACCGTTTTGAGAGCAGTGGTGATGAAATAATGTACACAAAGTAAAGTGCCTGTCTGGGTTCGAACCTATGAACTACAACTCGTAAGTCGCGGCCGTCACTACTGGGCCACCACTGCTCGTCATTTATATTACAATCTGTTATAATTTACAGTGGTAGCATACGTATCAGCATGTCCCAACAACACGCCCTCCCGCTTTACGCAGAGCGGGAGAAGTCATTAGATGTTATCGCACCAAAAAAAAAGGGTGACAACGTGAGTATAACATGTATGGCAGGAGCAAGTCGGGTGCACGGCGCGCTCGGGTTCAGTTGGGCGAGGGAGAGGACGCTGCTACCGGCTCTGGCACAGGCAATTGAAAGAACACGGGTGGGTTTTAATCAGTAAAAGTCTGACACGAACTCAAGTCATTTGATTATTTCCAACCCAAAAAAAAGAGCCAACGAAGACTATACCTACTTATTTGTTAAAACTTCGAGACATTTCAAATTGTTAAGATATTTTAATAGAAACATTGCATAGATATTTGTGAACCTAACTTTGTGTTAAATAATATGAATTTACAATTTATTGTGAGGCAAAGCTGTTTAGAGTTTTATGAAAACAACCAGAACATGCTCAGATATTAAAGAATTTTTCTGTACCTATTGATTAATAGCGACTCGAAGGCATTTATATTAATAAGTAATGAGGCATGATAAATTTTTGCTTTATTTTTGTTGATTTCTTTGGGGAATCATTAGTACAGACTAGTAATGCGGTTTTTGGAAATTTCTTTACAATGCCGGTATCTCAACAAATTAGGATATCACGAGATCTAGGCCTTATTGAGAAAATCTAGCAGATAAGTCATAAATACCTTTCCTAAATACTTTTGTAATCCAATGTTGAATGTGGATGTTGTTTGTGTTCTTGAATCCTACTAATATCCTACTATCCTACTTCCTAATATTATAAACGCGAAAGTCTGTGAGAATGATGTTCATCAAACACCACGCGAGCGAAGCCGCGGGCGGAAGCTAGAACATACATACATCCATACACTCTATGATCCATAAACTACAGACTGCTATGATCCTTTTATAATTATGTACACACTCCTTTTGCCTCGTTTTGCGTAAATATCAATTATCAATAGGGATATTTATCATTATTGTCTTTATTTATTTTTTGCATATCAGGTCGCACAATGCACCTGTAAAGCATTGTGCTCACGTTATAGAAGATTCGCAAAACTCGTTACCCGAGAGGCTTAAGCCCTATAGAGTGGTCTCAAATTTAAAAACCGGCCAAGTTATCAGAAATGTGTCTTATGTCGGTGGTAAATTGGGCGACGAAGTCAAGGACAAAACGAAACCCTCTTAATTCTAAAAAAACCAAAAAGTATGATTCGGTATTTAAAGGAAAATGCCCACCTTGTTAGGGAAGTTGAGTCTCAGTGAAAAATTGTTGTGTCAGGACGATTTTTACTTTATAATTACAAGAAAACAGTCCTAGTTCATAATTAGAAAACGGTTTTAAGTTTTTCACTCAGGTTTTCCAGTTTTTTTTTTAAACAATACTAAATAAAAGGTTATGTTAACCTTATTCCTCTCTTACATCATTGAAATGCTAAAGGGTACCTACTCTATAAATGGAAATCTCTATCTCAGTTAAGGCCGAACCCATTTCCATAAAATAATCAGAGGTTAGTTTAAGATAAGTATAATGTTAGGATAACGATGGTGAAAATAAAAATGTTTAAAAAACAGTAAACATAGTCATCAAGTTTTGGCTCTATTGATTTACTCACAGGATATATATACACACAGTCATAGTTTCATTATTAGTAGTTAAATATACTTTAAATGTCATGAGGAAGGCGTAATGTCCTTTGGCAACACCCATTGAATATGATTAAATTAACTAAGAAATACATAACAAATGGTGGGTTATATGGGAATCCCGTGAAGTACAAGTTCCACGTATCAAATAAAGAAAACAATAAATTCTAAATAAAATATTTATTCTTCATCAATAATATTATCTAAGAATTGAGCCGGAGCACGTATAACATTGAAACGGCCCCAGCTCAACTTACCATAATACCGTTATAGTATGAGCACAGCAGCCTACTGTACGATTTCCAACTAAACAGTTCTATAATAAGCAATGATACCGTCTAGAGAATTTGCCCTGTTTTCATCTTTGCTTATTAATAAATATTAATAATAAGTTTTATTGCTTATGTGCCGGGATTTAATTCTGGCCCTAATCAAATAACTATTTTGTGCCAATATTAAGGGCAAATCTTCTTCTATTTCACTGCTTATTTCGACACTGTATGTACCATTAGCTCTTATGTGCTCCCCATAATAGGATCTCGCCTGTTTTAATTGGTAAGATCCCAAAGCAAATCTTCTTAAGTCATTTAAACTTAATCTTGGGAAACTATTTAAATGGGGAGCACTACTGTTTATGTTTTGGAAATAAGTACGTCTTCTGTTAATGTTTTCCCTTTGAATAAATTCCGACAAATAGTTTCTGCTATTTAACCTTGCCTGAGCAATTCCTAAATACTCTACAGCATCATGCCGATCTTCAATTGTTGGGTGGAATTAATTCGCACAAACAATTTTAAAATCAACCATCAGGTGTGCTGAAGCTCTATTAAAATATTCCTGTCGAAAAAGCTTAAAATCTCTCTTTACTCTTCCGTTTACAATTTCAACTACCCGTCTACACATAGTAACACATCTAGATTTGTTAGCTTGGTCAGTTGTTAATTATGGTTCATTTTCTAATAATGATTCAGGCATATAAGTTTTATAATTATAGTTATCCAGTTCTGGAATCACATCCCTAAAGCCTCTATCTAAAATAAAAACATCACCTTCTCTGAAGAATGAGCGCGTTGGGCCATTTTCATTTCTAAATAAATCACTCATTATTGGTGAATCATTTTTGGTTCCTTCATATGGTCCAACACACTCTAAAATGTATCCATCACAACATACAAATAAAAATAGTTTTACCAGATTGGCATATTTGTGTAAACTGTATGTTCGCTTTTGGTATTGATAATTGGTGCTACTTTGTATGTATACATATGTGCCATCACATATAGTAATGGCAGGCTTAACATCTGGTGCCAAGCTAGAATTCCCAAATAGACCCTCAGGAATAATTCGATCACGTAAAGCTACACTTTGGATGTTAATGTCTAGGTACAAAATCTTCTTTCAAACAATTTCTCACTATGTTCATTTTCCTTTCTAAAGTAGAACGTGGTAATTTAAAGAGAGTTGCCAGTCTTTGGTTGCTATACCTGTTCTTAGTTTCACAAGAAATATAGTTCACCCAATAAATCACCCATAACGAGTTGTAGAGTGCGTGAGTTAGGCCCTAAGTGATTTCTTCAGAAAATTGTTCAGGGTACTTAGGGAATAAACATACTAAAAATCTAGACTTCTAGGGGGTGAGTTGCGTAGAAGACTTCTTATCTCCATGACGCACCGTTTAAAAGATATTAGCGAAAAACTGAAAAATGGGAACTTTAACCCCCTCCCCTCACCCCGACTTACCCCCTAGATGTCAGGACTTTTAGTATGTTAACTCTCTAAGCACCCTGAACAATTTTCTGAAGTAATTGCTTAGGGCCTTGCTCACGAACTTTACAATCTCTTTGTTGGATGGACTAATATACTAAGAGCAAGACTAGGGTGTGGAACTTGATTTATGCTAGGAATGCTTATTAAAAGATCATTAAATTCCTCTGCAGTAAGACCTAACCAATAATGGCGTAAATGTGGGCCCATGACATCAACATTATTAAAATCTAACTGCCTTTGGGAAGCTTTTTCCAATTTAGAAAATAAGTCATCCACTTGGAAGCGAGTAAAACCTGCATATGGTGCTTCTAGTTCATCCCACTGATTATTGTTTAAATGGTGATAGCACATTCTAGCACATAAAGGAATATATATTTTGAACTGTAATAATAAAACTTCCTTTATGGTTGTAGGTACTAAAAGACGTTCAGTATTTTCACATCCAATAAAAATGCAGCGACTCGTTTATACAATATGTAACAAAAACCCTGTCCGATCCAAAAAAAAGGCGTATTCCTGGTTTAGCATACGTACTAGCAAAAATAGTAAAAAAAAAGTAACAAATAAAAACCAAAAATTATTGTATTTTTTATTTTTAGTTACCATGCGAAATGTAACACTAAATAAGGTAAATTTTCATAAGTTGACAACACTCCACCGGCCGGCGAAATCTTTTATTTTTTGCCTATTTTTATTTCAAAGGACACCGCCGTGCTCTAGCCGCATTGTAAGAACTCATAACGAGTCCTCGACCCTTTGATGTAGCCGACTTGTTTGCCAGTCTCACGTGGAGATAGCTTGCGATCGGATGTCCGTACGTATCACGTGCCGCTATCGTATCGCGAACAATGTACTATACCAATTAGGAATATTTGAATATGTTAATTTTTATTTGTGAGTGAATGTGTGATTCGGAAATCGAAGTAACAGCTCGGATTGTGGAAGCTTTCGAGTCACTCAAATCGTACACATATGCGCTGCGTAGAGTACGTGCAAATTTAATAAAAAGGTGTCGAATGTGTACTAATGTTCTAGATAGATAGAGGTATGTAACAAGTAAATGTTTTAATAAACTGATACCTACAGTGGGTACATTGCCAAAAACACATCACATTAACTCAATAATAATTGTTTCTTGATAAACAGAAGGTGAGAAATCGGGGTCATTGTGCGTAAGCCTACAATAAAATATCAGCTGATACCTACGCGTAGGCAAAACGTAGATGTCTGTAGTCCTACGTTTCTTTGGCGGCATGCGACAAAAGACCGCCGCGCTCAGGCGGCTTCTTTGACACGAAACTGTAGGTGAACTCTGGTGAACCCTGTCGAGCGATCAGTGTTGCCTTTGGTATGATTATTTTTATTTTTTTAAATTAATTATTTTCATTGGGGAAAAATAATTATCTCGTATCCATTAAATGATTACGTATTTGTGTACGCACTACGATACCAAATAATACCCTTCAGGATCGGACAGGGTTTTCGTTACATGCTGTATTTGAGTGAGTTAATTTTTGTTACTGTTTCTGACTGAGGCAATTCTTGTGGCTGTGGTGGTTGATGTTGTGGTGGCAGTGGTGGTGGTACTGGTATCACAGCATCTGATAAGTCAGATGTAGCTATCTCCATAACATTTTCAGTCCTATTTTGATCAAACAATGCCTGACGTTGTGTCTCCCTAGTTGCTGCCATCCAACAAGCACGGAAAACTTTTTCCAAACGTGACACCTAAAATATAAAAATGAATCATTAATTTTTGTGGCTTGGAAAGAAAAAACTTAATAAATAATAAAAAGTACTGTAATTCTTTTCATTGAATTACACTATTACACTGACCTGATGTGCTGGAGTCCATGTCAGTATAATGCTCCTTTGAGGACAATCCAATGTAACCCTATGGGTTCTGCCCCTTGCAATGGAGATGCCGAATACAAAACAAGCATTTAAGTGTCCATATGAAGGTGTTGAATCCACTTGTGATTCAGTTGCAGTTGATATCCGCTCTTGCAATAGTAGATAACATTCAATACATAGGATGTCGTCGGAAGATAACTGAAAAAGAAAATTGACATCTTGATTATTCTTACAGATAAGTACATATTAAGTTTTACATTTTAAAGAATGTTTATCTTAGTGTACCTACATCAAACATTCACTGTCTGCATTTGATTGGAGGGAATAATAGTCCCTCCAATCAAATGCAGACAGTGAATACTTTGGGTAATAAATACCCACTTTTTTTTAGTTTCTTCGCAAAAAAACTTACCATTGTAGGCATTATCCAGGTCCGTAACAAAACTGTCATTTGCTCGTCTATCTCTTCAATCCCGCGTTGGTGCCGATTTGGTGATAACAAGATTGAACAGTTAACACAGCGTTGAGGATTCGGACGTTGCGTCCGATTACGAGCTGGGGTAGACATGTTTCAAAAATTATTTATTATAATAAGTTTTAGTTGCACAACAATAAACTTTCGAGTCCAAGAGCTCACAAAAACTTAAAGAGTCAAATATCTCGCAGAAAACCACTCGAGGAACTAAAATATAGCTCAATCCGGTGAAAGAAATAGCACAAAATCGTTTCGGAACTGAAGTAAATACGAAACGAACCGACCAACGCTATTGATTTGTCATTGACATGACAGATAGGTCGTAATTCGTAATGTTGCCAACATAAAATTAATTACGTTTGCAATCAATTCAAATCGATTGCGCCATTTGTTTTTTTTTTAATTCTTCAGGTTTGGTTTCTATTGAAAAACTATTGTAATACTTGGTCAAAATTACTTTCAATGATATTATTAGGCAAAATTGGAAATTCAGATGTTTTGTTGACACGGTGTTGCCATTATTATTACTATTAAAGTGTCGGAATTGCCAAGGCAAACAGTTTTTCTTCCTCTCGTGGAATGCGAAACTGATCGGCTTATGGTCCGTATACACGACGAAGTGTCTAGCCTCCAGCATGTGACGAAAGTATTTGATGGCCTCGTAAATGGCCAGCAGTTCCCAGTCATAGAGATAATACTTTGCTGGCGGAGGGATGAGCTTCCGGAAAATTAAAGCTAATGGCTGCCATCCGTCGTTGCTAACCTGCTGTAACACCGCACCGATTGCAGTATCCGACGCATCGGACCAATGCGTGTTTGGCATTGCAATCGGGGTGAGCTAATAAACCAGCATTAGCTGGGCTTTCCTTGCAGTCCTCGGATGCCTGCAAAGTATTCTCCGCAATGCGTATAGTATGCGTATAGGATGCGTACCCTTTAGCAGCGTGGGGTATGAACGCCTGTGAAAATTGTTCATGCTCAAAAATCGACGCAACTGGCGTACTTCTTTGGGCTGAAGAAACGTCAGGATGGCGTCGACCTTTGTGTCAAGTGGTTTGGTGCCCTTCTCGGAGATATGGTTACCAAAGAAAGTTAATTTCGAGACATCACATTTGGTGTAGTGCGGATTGTACCGGCGGATCGGGTGGTGTCGGGAAAGCTCTAAAAAATTTTGTGATACCTCGAATCCCCAGAAGTAAACTTAACTGAAAATAAAGACAGAAGAATACAGAATACAGAAGGTTGCGTGTTCATATCACGTAGGGTCACCAGTATGGTGTTGTTGTTAGGAGTGTGTCACGCAGAGTAATAAATAAAAGTAAATCTGCTATATTTACAGGTCCTCACGGTTGTATTGAGCACAACACATACACGAAACGTAGGAAACAGTCAGAAGGAGTACAGTAACATTCACAATAGTCACGGCACAATGAACAACAGTTGTTTAGGAAGCAACACAACAAACCAGGTGTCACATAAATCATGAGCAGGCGAGCGTCGCGTGAGTAAATTTCGACTGAAGGTGGTGGCTAGGTGGTTGAACGATAGCTACTCGCACACCCTCCTCAGCGCTAGCCGGCGACGTCACAATACTAACATACCTTCAACAATGTCTTATAAAAATCGCAGCTCGAATAATTCCACAGAGATCTATAATCTATTCTCAGAATTTTTTCACTCGGTCAATGAACTTTGTTGATAGAAATAATTGGTTACCTCCCCAAGAATACAGTGAAAATAGTATTCTTATCAACAGTGTTACTTTTAGTTATGGAGATATTCTTAAAGCTTTAAATCACTTGACACTACAAAAGGTCCGGGGCCTGATGGTATACGACCGCTTTATCTTTAAAAAACTGCGGTTAGTATTTGCCAACGCTGCAATATTTCATTTTGAAAATTGTTCCTACAGCACCGCTAACACATTTAAACATTAGTCACTAACCAAAAACGTTCAATCAGGTGAATAGTCGTAACGAACTGAACATGAAAGCTGCGATGATTGAGATCAGTTAAAATAAATGTTATACAGTCGGGCAAACCCCTCGCAAATTAAGCGAAATTTGTGACAGATAGAGATTTATGGGAAACTGGAGACGATAAATTATATGGGAATGGTAGTAGTAAGTAGGTACAATCGAGTTCTTTAATATCTGAGCATGTTCATGAATCAAAAATATATATCACTCATATGTGTCACTGCCAATATATTAGAGAACTCGGCTGTACCTATTCATGTACTTAAATAAATATCTATTGTATGTATTACGTTTAAAAAGACGCATAAGGAAGCCGAGAATCACTTGTACTCCTTGTCATTGTAATAATTTTTTTGTATCATATAAATTTCAACTATGTTATAACATTTAATAACTTTAAATACCCCAACGACCCCTGTACCGTTGCATGTATCCATAAGCACAATGTTTTGCGTGTATAACATTAAATGAATTTCGAATACACTGAACAACATAAAACCTTTTCACTTACATATTTAAAAAGCGAGCGAAATAGAAACCCGTTTGGCATTAAAAATAGATATACAAATACAAAAAATAAAACATGTGGTGTTACAATCTTCTATAAGACCAAACTAGCATGTCGATTCTGTAATTCAAACTCAAACTCAAACTCAAACTCAAATCATTTATTTCAATTAAACCATTTACAGGCACTTTTGAATTGTCAAGGAGTCGGTCAGTCAGAAATATGAAGCTAGTTGCCCATTCCAAAGCGTAGTAGGTACCTATGGAGAAGAACGGGCAAGAAACTCCATGGACACTCTTTTAAATAATAATGTTTTTACATATATCTTAGTTACATCGATTAATGTTGACACTATAAGTGAGAACGATGTACAAAAAACCGTACACGTTAAAAGCGTCCAGAGTGCATCAAAACATAATTAAAAACAATCCAGCTAATTAATTATTAAAATAAGCCGTGGCAGCTAAGAGATGACCAGTCCCAACTGACGGCGCCCGTTCACGAACATGACGCATGGATCAGCACCATTCAGCTCAACCATTTTGAAGGGAGCTAAATGATCCGACACACGCGCCACCGTCAGCGAGACATTTGAGTGAGCAGGACATACTATCAGCCGCCAAGGCACATTCAAGTCAATCTATGACATTACCCGGTAAATGGTAGCTATATAGTACAAAGTACTCACATCTGTGCAATGCATCTATATAATAAAAAGGAGATTGAGTTTATATAATGCAAATAAATTCTTACTATCTTCAGCAGCTTCAACAGTGATTCGAATGTCAATTAATTAGTTGTGGTGTGGAGCAGGACCGGCATTAAGCCAGGCATTTTTATCAGTTATGTAATCCTCCAACCTATAATATGCCTGCCTGTATAGTGTGCGTTTGACAAAGGATTTGAATTTTGTCTCATTCAGTTGAAGTATGTGGGGAGGTATTTTATTATAACATTTTAGACAGTACCCCATGAAAGATGAGTCTACTTTAGCCAGTCTGAAACCTGGTTGAACTAATAGGTCCCGATTTCTAGTACTATAATTATGTCTTTCACCTCTTTTACTGTAAAGATGTAAATTTTTTCTTACGTACATGATGTTTTCATAGATGTATTGACAAGGTACAGTCATGATGTTAATATCCTTAAACAATTCCCTTAGAGAATCGCGCCTGCGGAGATTATATATGGCTCTGATGGCTCTTTTCTGCAGAATAAAAATAGACTCGATGTCTGCAGCCCGTCCCCAAAGTAAAATACCGTAAGACATGATACTATGAAAGTAACTAAAATAGACCAGCCTCGCGGTATCTACATCAGTAAATTGACGTATTTTTCTGACAGCGTAAGCTGCTGAACTTAGCCGTCCTGCTAGAGATGTTAAATGAGGACCCCATTGTAGCCTTGAGTCGAGCGTGATCCCCAAGAAAACCGTTTTATCGACGAATTCTAGCTTCTCTTGATTCAATACTATCTCACAATCACTACTCTTGACGTTTGGTAAAGAAAATCTTATACACTTAGTTTTATTTCCATTTAGTACTAAATTATTAGCCGTGAACCAATTTTGGACCAGCAGTAGGGCGTTATTTACGTCGTCAAAATTTGAAGCACGTCTATCTACCTTAAAAATTAAGGAAGTATCGTCAGCAAATAACACCATTTGTGGTTGATTTATTAATAAATGGAGTAGGTCATTAATATATACTAAAAAGAGGAAAGGACCCAATATCGAGCCTTGTGGAACACCCATTTTTACCTTTAAACCAAGTGAATTGACACCATTTATTTGAACTTGCTGTTGTCTATCATTTAAATAAGATTTTATTAAACTAAGCGCAAGTTTTCCAAGTCCGTAATGCTCAAGTTTCAAAAGCAGGGTTTCGTGATCGACGCAATCAAATGCCTTGGAGAGGTCACAAAAGATTCCTATGGCGTCTTGAGCCTCTTCCCACGCGTTAAAAATATGTTTTAATAAGGTAACACCAGCGTCGGTCGTACAACGCCCTTTGGTGAAACCATACTGTTGCTCGTGAAGGATTTTATTAGTATTAAAATGATTGAGCATCTGACATAGCATTATCTTTTCAAAAACCTTGCTGAAAACCGGCAACACGGACACAGGTCTATAATTATTAGTGTCTTTACTGTCCCCGGATTTGAAAAGTGGTATTACCTTACTGTATTTCATTAGATCCGGGAAGACTCCCTGATCCACACACAAATTAAATATTAAGGCTAAGTAAGGTGCTATAGTTTCAATTATGGAGGTACAGACTTTAATAGACATTCCCCAAAGATCTTCGGTCAATTTGATCTTAATTTGCTTAAAAGATTTTATTACTGTTAAGGGGTTAATATGCTTAAAGTTAAATTCAATCGGGCAGGCAGAAACATTCGCCCTCATTAAATCAAAAGCACGCGAGGGCGAAGAATTTAAGATTTCAGTGGTTTTTAGTGGGACACTGGTAAAGAAATTAACAAATTCCTGAGCCACTTTTTTGTTATCGCAAATGAGACCACGTGACGTCTCCAGTGTGTAATCAGAATTTTGCTTTTTGATCCTGTTCGTTTCATTATTGATAATTTTCCAAACCGTCTTTATTTTATTGTCTGCTGATTTTACCTTGTTGCTAATGTATAAGGCTTTAGCAGCCTTACAAGTGTTCTTAAAAATTTTTGAGTAAGAAGCAACATACTTATTAAAAGTTTCCGTGTTAATATAAGGCTTAAGGCCATACAGCTCGAAAAGTTTTTCCCTACTTTTCCTAAGTCCTTTAGTTGCCCAGTCACTAAAGTTACTAATCTCACCGTGTGTTTAGTTGCCCAGTTACTAATCTCACCGTGAAGACTTGCGTGGAGGGAGCTGTCAGCGTCATCCCGCCTTGGTCAATCCCTAGCATCAGTGCCACTGACAGCTCACTCCACGCTCACTTCACCTACGTTTTCACAGTGAGATGGTTACAGAATAGCAATACAGTTGAGTTCAAAAATGTGTTGCGTAAAAAGATGCTTTAGGTTTATTTTTTTCACAGACATTCCTATCACAGAAGGAAAAACTTGTGGATCGGTGAAAAAAGCCATTCACAAAGGCTCGGAGACAATATCATTCCCTCTATATGGACATGTCCCTGGAAGGTTGCACTGCCGGAATAGGCAATTAACATTAACCATCCAAAATGTTACGGTAAAGTGAGCTGTTGAGCGTTCATGAGTCACAAGTGATTTAGTTTACCCGTAATGTTCAAGTTTGATGGTGGTCTGCGGAGGTAAAACATGACAGTACATAACATTCACGCCTTGTTTCCCCGAAGGGTTGGGCAGAAGTGAACCTAGGGTACACCCACATTTTGCAAGTTATATTTAGGACCCATGTAATAGGGGGCGAGCCCATTGGCATCAACCGAAAACAAATCCAGACTCCGGGCTGCTACTGAGAAATTCCAGATAGAAAAACCCAATAACACGTTGCCCGACCTGGGAATCGAAACCAGGACCTCACGCTCAGCAGTAGCGATTGCGACCACTAGACCAACGTGGCAGGCAAATAAAGAAACATACATGACAGTAATATAAATAATATAAAAGTTGTAATAAAATGATTAGGTAATCATTTTATTACAACTTTTATATTATTATAAGGTTAATGTAAATGAACCAGTCCTCAACCAGAACATACTTTTTTTCGTAATAAAATTAAAATTGTATAGTAAATTATATTAGTTTTTTCCAAAAGTGAACGAATAACACTCTCAATCACAATTTTCAATGTGATTGAGAGTTTGAATACTACCAAACTATGTCACCAAACCACAACGTCCCCCAGTAATAAATGCGATATTGGTAAAGTTATACCATAACCGTTAATTCGGAATTAAACAATAAAATATATCGGGCGATTATGCTTTGTACAGTACACAAACTTTACGATGACATATCTATATTAAATACGTAGACGACGCTTCTATCGAGGTTTAGCGTAGTGATTTCTGTGCCAAGTGACAATGTAAGTACGATGTTCCAGTTTCATAGTCAAGATTTATCGGTGAGTTCACTAGAAAATAACCGATTGAAACTCTTGAATATATTGCTTTCACTTTGATTTGGACTGCACTGAAACATTAAATAATAACGATCAGCTTAACCAAGAACACACTCCATTTTGTTTCAC